>OU612035.1:20000-10020000 GCA_914767945.1 Eilema depressum | reverse complement strand
AGTATAATATTTATTTCCTCCAGTTAGATTTTATGTCAACCAATCAAACATATTTTTATTTAACCAATTTGACAGATCGACAAGGTTATTTTCGTGTACGTGTCGCGTTTCGTTACGTTATGTATGACCTTACGACTCTGTGATACGTTACGTTTCATTATGTTTATGGTCATGATTTGATTTAGCATGACAATATTTTGTCCACATATAAAACATAAAATGATAAAACGTAACGTTTCGTCGATCCAGTTAAGGTAACTGTACCAATGCTCGACACTGTACCAATGCTAGACACTTTCGAACAAAACCCAGTATTTTGAGAAAATTATCCATTTGTTTTATAAGACTATTGACTTAAAAGATGCCTAATGGTATCTATAAGATATGTTCAAATATTCGTAACACCATCCGAAGTAAATTTAGAAAGACTGTTGACAGCAAATAATGTGACTCCGTGAACACGGTCGTGTTATTTCTTAAGATTTTTGCCAAGGGTACTGATTTTTATAGGTGTGATTTTTTTGTTTATAAGTTATGATTATTACTAATTTTAGTATAAACGTTATAAATATTGAAGTTATTGACATACTTGGACCATTGGGACAATGATGTCTAGCATTGGTGTTTTCGACCAAGTGCATAATAATTTAATTTAAAGTAAAAGTATGATAGATTTTAAAGATTTTATGGGCAAAAGTTAATGTCTAATTGTTGCTGTAACAGTTAAAAAAGAATGTAACGACCATACTGTAATTAAATTGTTAAATTTTTTAGATTGAAATTTTATTTTTCCTTAAAGTGTCTACCATTGGTACAGTTACCTTACATATTATTATTCCGAACCGGATCCATGTAGGCTTTAATTACATTTTAGGCTAGGGTCATGCTTAAAGATTAAAGCGAGAATCCACTTACTTCAATATACCTTACTCCTTCTCTTGCTTGCTTTTGGTATAGCAAATACTTATGCCTTTGATATGGTAACGAGTTCCGTCTGAACTCTATAAACTGAGAGAAAAGTCTGTGCCAGTCTCATGGTCTCATCCATCAATGCGCAGGTGTACTGGCTTGACGATGAGGATGGTTAGGGAGGACCTTAAAGATCGTGATGGGGCCTCTATAGTATCCAGTAGGTATTTGAAATATTTCTATACTGACATTATTTCTAGAGATGTTATGCTAAATTAGCTAGCGACTATTCGCTAAATCAGAAGCGACTGCCAACTGATCACCCATCCCCAAAGATATGGCCAGTGACTTGTCTCAAAACACACATAAAACTAAGGCCTGCGCCCGCCTGCATGGTTAAAAACTGAAACATAAAGCAGTTTTTTCGATTCGAGTGAAGACTGATTGAAGCAAGATTGAAGTCATTATAAATCAATCAATCAATCGGAGGACTGACTCGACCATAGAGTAACGGATTAGACTGACATAAATGACATAAATCTGCTGGCTGATTGGTTGTCAGGTCAGCTGTCAGTTGTCATTTTCATTTCCCAAGGTAAACAATGTCGATGTTTTTCCAATAGGGTTTTCTTATTATTTATAAAATCCAGTATAATGTTAGGCAATTTAAAAGAGTTTATTTCTGTTGTACAAGATGGACTAACATCGAATAATAACATACGGCAAACATTACAAGAAGTACAAAAGGTGACAAATATATTCAAAGACAGGCAGAAGGTAGCCCACGAAAGTAAAGTGAACTATGGAGCTGGAGGTGCGCTACTAGACAAATATCAAAATGAATGGGCCAAAATACATGAAAACGCTGACAGAAATGCTAAAGCAGCTGACGAAGTAGATAAATTAATCCTAGACTTACATGAAAAAACTAAGGCGCGTTTACAAAGTGCGAATGAATTGGCGCACAATTTGGCCCTGATACCTACAATGACTGCTTCCGTGGCTCAGTGTATAGACAGTCTGAAAAATGTAGAGGATCTGCTGAAGAGTGTAGAGGATGAACTGGTGGAATTTGAAGATATTGTTGAAAGAAGTAAGATGGAGAACTGGAAGCTTGATCATCATTATCATTTAACTATGTACAAAGAGAAGAAAATGGGTGAGTTTATCAGGTTTACAATTAGTTTTAGAGAACTTTAGTATGTTAGTATTTTACCTGACTACAGCAAAGCCAATGGAGGCTCATGATTTTGACAGGCTATGTATGTATTACTCCAAGAAAATAATTGTAATGTTAGCAATTCATAGGCTACTTAGGCTAGTGTTGGTTTTTACACTTATACTTACACCTAATATTCAAAATTAACTAATTTTGGCTTTCAGAAGACTGTTTTATTCTATTTTTTTTTATTGTGACTGATGTCACAATTTGCAGTTATTTTAATAAAAAGTGTGCCTGATTTTTTAAAATATATTGATTTATCCAGACTTAACAGTCAAGACAATTAGATTCCTTTTCATTTTGGAAAAAAGACCGGTGACCCAAATTTGAAATAATTTGAAAAAATTAAGTTGTTTATCCCTACTTCCCTACTAATATTATAAATGCGAAAGTAACTCTGTCTGTCTGTCTGTCTCACTTTTACGACTAAACCGCTGAACCGATTTTGATGAAATTTGGTATAGAGGTAGGTTAGACCTTGAGAATGGACATAGGCTATGTTTGGTCACGATAACCGACATCCACGCGGGCGGAGCCGCGGGCAAAAGCTAGTTAAGAATATATATCATAAACGCAGAGGATTAAAAATATTTCTGTATAATTCCAGCTGCTTTAGATGAGGTTCGTAACAAGCTAGCCAAAGAGAACACTCAACTAAACCATGAGAGAGAGAAGCAGCAGTTAGCAGAGTACCAAGCGAAACGGGACCAGAGTTCTGCAGCATTCCAACAAGATGTCGCCAGGTATCTGGCAAGTGGCAGCTTATCTAACAGTAAGTTATCAATTTCCGTGGCCTGCTTTAGATATTTTTGTTATCACATATCTTACTAATATTATAAATGTGAAAGTTTGTGAAGATGTTTTGACATTCAATCAGAACGGTTGAACAGATCTGACCAAAGTTGGTACAGGGATAAATATTATAATAGGCTACTTTTAAACTATTCATCCTAGGAAAGCCTTCCCGAAAAGCAGGCGAAGCCACGGGCTTGAAGTAGTAGTAATAGTGTGGACCCAAAATATATTCAGAAAATCCAAAAAATCCAATCTCAAAAGGTCCAATAGGTGTGAATGAGACATTCTACATCAATGAGACTTTGTGTGAATGGGAGATTCCGCATCAGATCCATTATTATATGTATTATTAATTTCATTTTTATTCATTATTATAAATTCCAGAGGTCCTGTCAAATTCATCAATATCAAGAGTCACTACTATAAAGGACCTTGGAGTGATATTCGACGCAAAACTTTTATTTGATTCTCACGTTGAATCGGTAGTTAAGAAAGCATCCAAAGCGTTGGGATTCATAATTAGGTTATCCTCTGATTTTAACAACATTAAGACAATGAAAATTCTTTATTGTGCGTTCGTCCGTAGTCACCTCGAATATTCTTCACCAGTTTGGAATCCGAACTATGATATATACATCAATCGCCTTGAAGGTATTCAGAAAAGATTCCTGAGGTACATTCAATATCGTTCTCAAATATTTTTACCTACATAGCTCGATGTAGAAGATTCCATATACTCCCGCTTTATGAGAGAAGGAAAATTGCTGACTTAACCCTATTATTTGATGTTATGAATGGTCGTGTTGACGTCCCAGAATTAGTAAGCAAGATTGATTTTCGTGTGCCTTCAGCATTCCTGCGAAGAACAAATCTCCTAAATGTACCGGCTGTCAAAACCACATATAGACAGAACTCGTGTCTCATTAGAGCATGTCGCTCATTTAACACGGAGTGTCGTAGGGTCGATCTTGACTTGTTTGCAACGAGTATTGCTAAAATGAAAAGAGATCTTAGCTCTTGTTTCTTTGACAATAATTAACCACTATATTTTTGTTGTATCCATTCTGATGATCTTGGCTATTTACTACTACATCCCTTTGTATTTTTGGCTTGCATATATATTGTGAGAGAATATTGTCTACCTACTACTTACTACATAATTTGAACCGCTTAACAGTGAAAACTTTTAATTGGCCGTCTCTTAGCATAACTATATTATGTAACACTACATTATTAGCTGTAAGTTTTCCTAAGATGTCATAAATAAATAAATAAATAAATAAAGTGTAAAAAAATTAAATAGATAAACTTAGTGAATTTTTGTGTTGCAGATAAACCTTCACCTCCAAAACTAACATTAGAGCAGATCCAACTGGACGCAGACAGCACCGACTTGGAGAAGTTCCTCGATAGTTGATAAACTGGCTGTTTCAGCCAAGTCCCGGGTAATGGTGTGACTATAGTGATAATTTCAGAGCTTGTAAAGTAAGAATGCATTCTATTTTTATCCCAAAGTTAATATAATATTGTTGGATATTTTATTTGGGCAGTTTTATTTTGATAGCTATGATAATCTAAACAATGATGTGTACTACATGCAGTAGGACTACAGGGAAATATTTTAACCATTGACCCACCCACTAGCGTTTTGACGCACAATAACCAATGGGTAATACGAATTTTGACGTATACGCATAACGACCAACACGAATAATGACGCCTAAGCAAAACGACCAATACCATATAAACTCGCATAATGACCAACTCGCCAATGTGACACACTCGCATATCGACCTATTAGCATTTGGGCTAAAACGCAAAATGACGCATACGTGAAAAGACATATTATTAAAATGTAATATCTCAGGAAGATAGTGTTTTCACGACTGGATGCATGAGTTTTATTTCTTTGTAAGAATGTTACCAGAGTCACTTTTTGGAGAAGGCTGACCGTAGCTTCCTTAATAACCAACTTAATAACCAACATAAGAATAAAAAAAACGGAAAGCAGGCTCCTGAAAGATTAATAAAGGGAAGAAAATATACAACCAGTATGTGTTGTCAGGTTGTGATTTTACCAGCTAATAAATTATTATTGCTTTTACGCTTTGAAAGCAATTCTGAACTATGGAGCTTAGACATCGGTCTTCGACCGCATCCTGTCTGTTATGACCTTATGACTTGCGATGCCGAAAAATAGAAGTATGCGTCACGAAATAAGTCCCTTGGACGCGGCGCGGTAGTCGCAACATGTAATGTTGCCAGTTTCGTCTTTTTATTTTACCTGATCTTTTGAAAGAACCGCAGAACTAAGTTATATTCGCGCGTTTCCATAGTTAGAACGTTAGCACAGTAATCGAGTTATTAAAAAAATCAACAACGCTACATTTTTGTGAAAAAGGAGTGAAAACTTCAGCCAATGTGTATCAAGAGACAGTCTTGGATCGTGTTGTGAAGCTCTCAGCACTACACTTTTTAATATGACTGGTGGGTTTGAGCACCTCCGCCGCCGTAGCACTTCATGCTATTCTCAAAAGACGCGTACGGTGCATATTATAGTGTAAAGTCCGACCAATAAAATAAAAAACCCGTACTGGGGGCGCCAAAAACACTATGATTATGACAACACCAAGTATAGTGATACACATGTAAAATGCCAAGTGTACAAATATTTTTTCAACACACTTGCTTATGAACAGGCTTTTATTTCCCCGCAATTAAGCACGGAATGACACCTAATATAAAACTGTGACTTTTTCATTGCTTCTTCTTCCTCCTAGCGTTATTCCCAGTCGCATCCGAAGCTTTCAGTTTGGAGTCTGGGGTCCGCTTTTACCAGTCATAGCTACAGATTTGGCTAGACCTCGATATTTTCCGTGAAGCGATTGCCACCTGACCTCCACGACCCAATGTTAACATTAGGTGATATCGAAGCTTTGCAGCTAGACCGTTGTTTTTGGACTTTTTAGGGCACCAACTACCCGTAACGACTGCCATAGATGTTCTTATGGCAACCGGGACCGACGGCTTAACGTGCTCTCCGAGGCACGACCAGACCAATGCAAATACCCATATTTAATGCACACAAATATTTGCACTGAGCGGGGATCGAACCCGCGCCTAGTGCGTAGCGGCCGCGTTCACTACCGCTACGCCACGGAGGCTGTCATGTTTTTCATTGCTATTATTCACAAAAGTGAGTTATAGACTTACAAGGACTGGGCACAAATCACAACACAGTAGTATCCGTATAATAGTTTACTGCTTGGAATGGTAAATACAAGTTAGACATACAGTTACATTACACTATGTATAGAACAGGGACCACGCGATATTGTTTTTCGGACTGCATAAAATTCTTGTATTTTATGCCTAACAGCACTGAGATCAAAATAATCGAGCATGATTTTCTTTTTTGCGTTAGGCTTATTTTTCTTAGGCGTAGAAAATACATTTGACGTTTGACCTTCTCTTCGTATTTTTATTACAGAAGATCGGGATATACCTAAAAATGTGAATAATAATTAGTCACAGTAAAATCAGTAGTTTAGGCCAATTTCATTGCACGTACTCTATGATGTACTTACCCGTCATGTTGACAACAAGGTCCGTGATGTTATTTAGAGGAACAGAGTCCAATCCTTCCTACTTTTTATCCGACAAATACTTTGTTATATTATAAATTACTTTTCTTAACTGGCTTTTAATAGTTTTCGGCATATTACAATAGTTTTGTAGTTTTGTAGCGCTCTCAAACTCAACAACACGCACAATTGACACCACACTGACAGATGACCATAATGACATTGTATAGATTGTTACCATATGAAGAAATTAGTTCCAATAGTTTACCGCAATATGGCGAGGTATTTTATTTTACTGGTCGGGCTTTACATGTTGTGACGTGATTGGGATCAAGATATATGCCGGGAACTACATATATTAAAAAATGTACTGGCAACTCTAAACCTTACCTGTCATGGCCTGCACCAACCAACACACAGTATGGTTGACAATGTCATTTTTAGTTCAGAGTTTTGCCGCGGGACTTTGCTGGCGCGGGCTCTAGTCAATGACGGTGGGGTAAACCATAAATAACAACCCGCGCAGCGGTTTATGGAGCAAGCTGTTTAGTCTCTTTGCAGGATAAAATCCGAAATGACGAAAGCTACCGACATAGCTCACAGAATACCTTTAGTCGCATTATGTCCAATTCGCAAAATGTCCAGCGGGCTCAAATTGTCCAATTCTCACAACGTCCAATTCGCAAATTGTCCAATTCTCACATCGTCCAATTTGCAAATTGTCCAATTCTCACAACGTCCAATTCGCAAATTATCCAATTCTCACAACGTCCAATTCTCACAATGTCCTATTCGCAATTGGTCCAGTTCGTAAAATCATTTGATTTCGCATTTGACTAAATAAAGTTCTGTATGGTTATAAAAAAAAATAACCACGAGGGCTAATGCGGGAGCTTCACTTCGCTCCGCTCCCTTCTAACCTAATCTATCCAAGTCGGAATGAGCAGCTTTCTCAATCTCAGTCTTTCTGCCCTCCCTCTGCGCCTCCGGTTTTTAAATAACACTAGTGTAGGGCAAACAAGTACCACGGCAAGTCGTGTTTAGCTTAATTTTTATACGTCTACATTGGAGAGAAATTAATTATTTAGTTTAAAAAAAAATCATTAATTACCTACTCCCAAAACTCTTTATGCGCGATATGGCAAATCAAAAATTTGACTTTCTATTTTTGATACTAATTTTCAATTCGAACTATGAATTTTCGGAAATTTGAAATTCGGAATAACGTTTTTAGGGCTAATAACACTACGGATTTATAATTATTCGTACAAATGAAATTCGGAAGAATGAACATTCGTATTTATGTCTTTCGAATAAATAACTGTCGTGATTACTCGTGATTTTAAATAGGTACTCGGAGTTTTGTTTCTTAGGAATTATAATATTCGGTATGTATGTATGTGAAAATCGGAATATTGAAATTCGGAACTAAATATTTCGGAATTGTTGGGTATTCCGCTGTTAGCTAAACGGCCTGAATGATATTCAGCCATTTAATTAAGCGGCTAGGCAAATGGATTCGATAGATGACGTTCAATTACTTGCCTAGCCATTTAATGAAACAGCTAGGCAAATTACTTATTTCTGCACGGCTATAAAAAAAATAACCACGAAGGCTAAAGCGGGCATTAGCCTTCTAACCTAATCTATACCATGTCGGATTGCGCTAGCCTTCTATCTCAGAAGGTTGTCAAAAACGCTTCTCGTAATCAAGGAGGATCCCTAATTACGAACTGGACCAATTGCGAATTGGACCAATTGCGAACTGGACCAATTGCGAACTGGACCAATTGCGAACTGGACCAACTGCGAACTGGACCAATTGCGAACTGGACCAACTGCGAACTGGACCAATTGCGAACTGGACCTATTGAGAATTGGACAGTTGGACATTTTGCGAATTGGACATAATGCGACTAAAGGACAGAATAAACAAGCTGAAGTGGCATTGGGCTGGCCACAGGCCACAGCCCACATCTGTCTGGGTTGTTGGAGTGGAGCAAACGAGTCCCAGAGAGAAGACTGCGAATCGGCAAACTGAAGGTGGGCACCGAGTATCATGGCACGCATAAGGACAGGTCTATGTCCAGCGAGTGGACTGCAATAGGCTAAATGAATATACCTATTATGCCTTTGGGGGAAATATAGACATGTTAAAAGAGTACATATTTAAAGAAACTACAAAAATCCTGACAGCACCGCCAAAATTCATGGCAAATAATAGGAGTATGGTGTATGTTGGGCCATCCATAGCACCTGAGTCATCTGGCGAAAAAGGATTTGATGGTGGATGTTGGCAGTAAAGGAGCTATGGAACTGAGGATTACTCTAGATTAATTTGCACTTATTACTATCAAAAAGACACCCTGAAGTTTGAACAATTCATATAAAATTTATTTTTCTTTTCATAATTACCTAAAGAATTTAATTTTTGTACTGTTAACCTTTTTTATGAACTGAAATTGTTTTTCTTATTCAATAATAAAGTCAAAAATACAAAAATATATATACAAAGCATTTATGACTAGTAAAAATAAGCACATTGCTAAAACAGCTTTATCGGAACACGGTGCGCACGCCGGTCACGATAACAGTTCGATACATGTCTGCGAGGGATCCCACTAAAACTCGATTCACAGCAATAATTATATCAAAAACTGACTCCGACCACTAAGAGTTGACGGACGCATCAATAAAACTGTCAAAAATATATCAGTACGTCACACACAAATCAATTTACTCATACAAGTACTTCACTACATGCTTCGCCTGTGACCGACTACATCTCCACAATTTGCCACCATCCCTTCAACGGTCAGTGGCGGGAGTTCGTGTAAAATGTAAAAATAAACTATATAGTAGCAATCGGTCTGCGTTTGCTTGACGCCGCACACGCGACGTCATGTTCTCTGTGCTACGTTTTCCTCATGATCGGGTGGAGGTCTCCGCCTCCGTGTGCCGACATCTTCACTTTGCCGGCCACGTGGTTCTTGATACACGGCCCCGCGTCCTTCATAGACACGGTCCCTTCCTCAATATCCTCATCGGATGAAAAATCCGATACGCACAACGTTAAATGCCGTTTCTTAGGCGGTACCACATGCAGCGTACACCGCATGGGACCTTTGTGATTCCCTTTCAAATTAGTTTCCCGTGCCTCGTAATCCGTGTCTGACGCTGCTCGTTGTGAATCGTTCTTCAAACTCCGTAAGCTCTTACTGGGTCTATGTGTTTGCTCCTTTTTTTCCCCCCTCGGGGGGGTGTGGAAGTTTTTTAAATTCATGACACTGGATGTCTGTCCCTTGGAGTTTAGATCGGGAAAATTTTGAGAGTATATCACAACGCTGTCGACCGGTTTTTCCTTATGAAATTTTGCTGGCTGCTTGCTTTTCGTATCACTCTCCGAAGGAGAGCTTGAGGCACGTTTCTCTGCTGAATTTCCACTACTACAACTAGTGTTACTATTGCTCGTACTATATTGTTCTACGGCTTGCTTCTCTAATTCTCGAAATTTGGTGTCTATACTTTCGTCAGAAGCCTTGTACTGTTCCAGTGCTTCTTTCTCTAGTTCCTCGAACTTATGATCGACATTCGGTGGCCGGCCGACTCTCGTGCCAGGCAGAACCATTTTGGGACTAAGCTTGAGAAGCCCGGGTGTGACAAGTTTCTGCGCTAATCTGACGACTGGAGTAAGGCCGATAGGCGCCGGAGCGCTCATACTGAGTACAGTACTGTATAGGCGCTTCTTCCTCAATCCGGTTTCCATTGCAGCTGCACTTGTTGACGGTAGTTGACCGTCCGTTACGACTTTGTCCTGGATCTTTGGACTTTCTGGCTTATCTGGTTGTGGCGTCTGTGGCTGTTCAATTGCGGGTACAACGACCTGCTCGCCAGTACTACTGTTTTCCTTCTCTGAAGTTTGTTCCTCCTTTTTTTCTTCCTCTGGTTCTATTCGAGGTAGCGCTTTATTACTAGAGGTTGTTGGTGTTTGGTTAACATGTGTGAGATGAAATTTGTGGTCGAGGCGTGGAGATGGATGGTCCCTTGGCCACCATACACCATAACGCCGGTCGGGACATCGCGCCGGTCGCTGGCCGGTGGGCGCGTATCGACTCACGTTGGTGCCTCGATACGGGGGACATCGCGCCGCTGACGCACGCATCACAGCTTGCACACTAGCTGATAACCGACCCATAGCGCGCTGGCATTCCGTTAATTGAGGGGGCCGTGGTGGATCGAATTGGAACTGAAACAAAAAAGATTATTTTATTTCTGTTTACCTGACGAGATTGTATAACAGTCCGGTAAACAATCATTTCTATTTTAAAAAAAATAGTGGTTGTCAATAAACGTAAAGCATTATTTATTCGTAGGTATTTTCGGTATGAACTGTTTCATTAATCAGATTTCCCCATTTTCCTGACTATCTGCCGGCTCTTTTTAAGTTTTATCGTGATATGATGATATAGTCAAAAACTGAAGGAAGGCCAATGAATGGTCAATAAAACGGTGTCCTTTTCATCTCAGACGTGTTTCTTCAACGGTATAAATGTGCCATTCACCGTAAATCGACTTGTAACACCTATTAGAGAAAAAAAAAAGATTACTTAGACATACCTTGCAAGTAGGATCACAGAAGAGCTGAGCAGGAACATCTAGACAATACGATGGCGGAGGAGGTGCCAGCGCCGTCAGCCTTCTCGGCTGCCGACGCCTCGCGCGCATCTTTCTTGAAACAGTGGGAGGGCTGGGCGCTCGAGGTGTGATCGCTGGGGTAGCCCGGGTTGGGGCAGGCGGGGCCCAGAGGGCCCTAACACTGAGCACACGCGCTGCCAGCGCCGCTTCTTCACCCGCGGCTCGCCCCCCACTCGGGCCCCAGCGCTCGCTAGCTGCCGATTGGTGCCAATTAATTCCACTACTCAGCCGTTGATGAATATAGTTAGTTAAACTAACTACCGCATTGAGGCATTGGGTTCTACTACGGTCTTTAGGGGCCAAGATAACCTTATCAGCTAGATTGATTGATTGGCTACCGATTGACGAAGCAGACTCTGCGGCGGTTTTCCTCTCAGGGTTAAGAAGTCAGACAATTGTTGCTCCTGTATATAAACCAAGGCCATTCAATAGTGGACGACTTTGCAAGCTTCGTATACAATCGCCATTGGCGTTTGGAGGCAAAATTGAGGATTTCTATCAAAATTGAACTGTATTCGGTTTCCCACAGTTCAACAATCAGCAGTAAGATGAATCTAATCCAAATTAAGAAGCCCTTTATTGCGCAAGTTAAAGCCTCAAGATGTGGAAGACATTTTGCTAAGCAACTGATAATAGCAAGAGCAAGAGAAAAGACGCACAAATCCTCGTCAGGTAGCATTCTGTATTGGCGACGGCGGCGAGGAAACATACTGCGTTCGGACGACTCGTCTACCAACTTGCGGAACCAGTACTCCACCTGGATTGCAAAACATTTGATTATACCACTTTGTGAAGGTAGCCTCGTCAAGACCTTCGAGGGCCCAAGTCAACTGCAGCTGCATGCCGGTACACTTAATTGACGGACGAGGCTCTAGCGCAAGCCACGTCCATTGCCTTTCTAACTCCTCGTAAGTAGCTTGAAAGACAACCAAGCCATGTCATGGAAAGGAGGAGTAAGAGAGCAGATCCAGGGCCCCGGAGGACAGTTCCAGCTCGGAATCGCGCTCTAAAGCGCAAACTTAAGATGTAACCGGGTTTGGAACTCGGATGAAGAAAAGCGATGTTATTGATTATATTCCTCTGTCGAATCACGTCTGAGTAAGTAAATTTTTTATTAAGACTTTGAACTATTCCTATGCCTATTCTCGTAATTTTCATCAATTTAAAATTATCCATCTACAAAATGAAATGTCAAAAACGATCACAATTTCAACGAGAACTGTGTAACGAGAGTGCCATTTTTGCCATTTGAACAGATATAAATTATGAGAATCGATCTTCTGGATGTATCCAGTATACACTTAAAATTTTACAAAAACAAATTACCTCAGGCAACATCCAGCATTCCGTGAGGTCAGAGTTTTCGCAGCCCTGGCCGTTGTAACCTCGCAAGTTTGTTCTCTCATTAGTACTCGTATAACATTTTTCTCTTAAAAAGAAAGAGGGAAAATGTTGTAGTAAATTTAAAAAGATCGATAAATATCATTTTCTTAAATTCCTACTAGTGTTATTATGTCCGTCACGTGGAATGTAATTGACTGTCTAAGCTCGGTAACGACGCCAAAATTATAATTATTTTTATAGCTAATGCCATATTATATTTTTGTCACTTTCATAGCTTTTCCATTCATTTCTTCGGTGGTCGTTTCCGTGCCGTTTTTGGGAAATATACTCCTATTTCACCTACAGTATACCTACAGAACTTCGATATCGCCAGTAGGTTGTGGAGGTCAAATCGTAGTCGCTTCACGGTAAATATCGAAGTTCCGCTGATTTGTAGTCAGAATTAAAGCCGACTACAACTGTGTTAGGAAAAGGCACAGAAGATGATAATGAATATACAGGTAGTAAAGTATAATAGCCCCTCTTACCACAGAGTCTGGTAAAGAAAAGGAAATATATAAATCCTGGAGAAATTTTAGAACAATTTTTCGACAAAAGCCATACAAAATCTTGCTAACCTTGCTGAGGATAAAAGTATAAAAGTATTAGTAGTTTCTTGAACAATGCAACAAAGAATAACCTGACTTCGTCGTAATAAAAGTTTCCATAGAATTGTGCCAGTCTCGACTCTGGAATCACGTCTTTTACACTTCTTCTGCCACTACTGCTTCCATTTTCTTGGCTTTGGCTTGATATTGCACGTTTGTTATCTACAATTTGTAAAAAACATTTGTTTTAGGCATCTATTTAGGTAAGTATCATGAAAATGGACGACGTTGTCTCTCAGACTCGCAGTATCTGTCTAGTGTTAAACAGCCCTATCCCTTGGTCGCCTTGTACGACACTGCGGAGGAGTCGGTGTGGCCCAAATTCTACTTTGCCGGGAGTTTTTTTTTATAAGAAACATTATTTAAGAAACTGTCGAAGTTCAGACTGGAAAGGCGGACCCTGGATTCCGTTGTGAAGACATCGGATGCGACCGGGATTAACGTAAGGATTATGATGAATAATATTTGTTAATACCTTGTGAAGGAGTATTGTTGTCCATTTCCTTTGATGAACGAGGTATTTTGTCATGCAAGTATGGTGATTAGATATTCTCGATTAGACTGGAAAAGGCGGACCCTGGAATCTGAGGTGAAGCCCTCTGATTTGACCGGGATTAAGGCAAGGATGATGATGAATGATATTTGTCAATACCTTGTTTTGAAGGAGTATTGTTATCCATTTCCTTTTGGTGAAGGAGAAATTTCGTCATGCAAGTATGGCGCATAGAGATTCTCGATGTCTAATGGATTTCAACGAAGCATGAAAGAAGAATGAAACTAAAGTGGGACCTTATCCACGAAGTAGGTATTCTTGACCATCGCTCTCATGGAGCAAAAATCATTGCCTTCATTCATAGCACAGGCTAGACTAGATCCCATGTTGTTAATCAGTCCACTGCTGGACATAGGCGCCATAGCACTCGATCATCCGCCTTCCAGAGTCAGTCTATCCCAGCCACTTTTCAGGTCTTCAGTCTAGCATCCACAAATTCTGCCACAGAGAATACGGGAACATAAGCACTTACCGGTTAATTCACATTGATTATTTGATTGCAAACTTTGTGATTCTGATGTAGTGTCCTGTAGTACTTGTGAGACACGACAGTGCTGTGCCCAGAGACGCTGCAAATGTCAAAGCATGGTTAGACATCTGACAGACAAAATCTAAAGAAGACACTTGGCCTACTTCCAAAGGTAGTAATATTGTGGACCTACCTGGTTAGCTATAATAAATTCATCGGGAGGTTCTGTAGCCCATGTGAGATCCGCACACAGGGCGATATGTGCCCACGCAGACGAGTACCGATCCACTTCGAAGCTCATTCAATGTGACATTTCACACATACAATTAATTATCTTTAGAATAAGAAACGAACTAATATAATAGTCACTAAATTTTAAGAGAAAAATTAACGGTAAAACTGTTAATAAAAACGACGACAATTTGAAAGACATTGGTGGTTAAATCTACAATAACAAAATTTTCCTCTTTTTTGATAGATACATGATATATTTTTTTCTTTTATTTTAAATCGCGTTTCGAATTTCGTACCTAATGAAATGAATGAAGTTGTCATCGCGATGGCTTGGCAAGGTGATTGTAAGGAGGCTTCACGATTAACATTATGGTACGAGCATCCGCCATGTAATATCTTTGCTAAAACTGCTTGAAGAAATATTTCATAATGTATAACGTATCTCTATAGACACAAAACAACTAACTTGCTAATGTCATTTATTTCACTGCCTCATTTCTATATTGTACATTTTTGCACAGTTTATTAATTAGCAACACTGGATCTATAAGTAAGAACATTTTTACTGCTGGTATCTCAGTGCCCATCCCTTCCCGCCCGTCAGCCTCACCCGCCCGCGCCCGTCATGTCAGTTTGGCTTGCGCAGCCAGGTGGCGTTCCCGCTACGTCCGTCTCGCGCAAGCGCGCACAGCTGAGGTGGCTGAATGGACATTGACAGATCAGTTAAATAATTATTTTATTCAATGATATAAATAAATACAACTAAACTATTAAACAAACTTGGGCTTTTATTAAAAAAAGTGTTACAAAGTATTGGCAAGTTATCGAGTTCGTGTAGTAAACAATAGTATAAAGAAAAGTTTAAAAAAATCGATTATAAAGCGACTGTTCGTATTTTCTTTGATATTTCTGTGTGTAAAACGACTTTTAGTTAGTTTTGCAACAAGTGCGAGCCTCGTTGCTCGTGTCGAGAACGGGTTTCAGAACCGTTGAGTTTTTTGTTTATGTATATTTGTTTGTGGTATATATATTTTGCGAGTGAGTGTGGTGTGATCGTGGTCCGTTAGTGATGCTGCAATCGGTTGCAAGTGGCCGCTGAGTCGTCCTCTCATCACCTGTGCACGGTGAGTTATGTACTTTCTTGTATTTGTACTATTATAATACTTGTTATGCAAGTGTTTTGTCACTGACTGGAAAGCAGTCAGTTCACTTCTTAAGATTCATTCTGGTCTAAAGCAATGTATGTACCTACTTAGGTATATACAACAGGAGGATGTACCTACCTACGTACCCAGAAACGTAAGCAGTATTAACAAAAATTAGGGGCAATGAATAATTAACCTACCTAATTATTCAGTGGTGAAATCTTCGTTATTGGCTCCTTTTGCTTTTTAATTTGGGAATGAAACGTTTATAGGTAGGTACACATAGGATTTATACTTATAGTTGCCAATACACTTATTATTATGACATAAAAGAAATTAAATTAAATTAATATTTATTAATTTAATTTAATTTCTTTTAATATTGCCCATAACTATAAATTACTAACACGCAACATACTTGTTCAATTAAATAATCGAACTTAATTTCTGTACTTCCATTAATTTTAGATGCGTGACATGTATTTTATTTTAATTGTAGTGCAAAAATTGTATTGCCTAATAGGTACCTACTTAAATATTGTCCAAATGCATTAGGTTAAAAGCATAGGTACTCATTATCTTATTGATTTTAAGATATTGAATATCTTGGTTACCTAAGTTATTGCTTTTCAATAAGGAAACTCACAAAAAATCTCCTTCAGTATACTTACTAATACAGAATTTTACAAATATCATCCTTCTATTTTGTTAATTTTGGTATTTTTTGTTTTATTCAGGTTGGTTGAGGGTTGGCTGACACTTGAAATGGCTTTACATCGATAATATTACATTTTAATTACTAACCCTCTGTAACTACTGCTTTGTCTTGCTTCTTAGATGCTTGTTGCATGCATTTGCTCTGGATACATTTTTTAATTTAATTTAATCATAATTAATAAGTAGTGCTTTAAAACCTAATTGATTAATGGATAATTTTTACAGAGAAAGCAATGTGCATGTTGAAATTCAGATATTATTGTCCATTGATCAATTTCTATATTTTCTTCATTAATTAATTTTTTGATTTGCAATAACATCTATCGTCGGATAATTTATTATAAATAAAAATCTGAGCAGATCGTTAATTCATTCATACATTAAACAATGATAGTAGGTATTTTTAATTAAATTTAATCATTTCCTTTTTCCAATTTTTATTTTGAATCCTTTTGACTATCCATAACGAACGAGAGAACTGATGGACTGAATTGAAAACGTATGTTTTCAAATCTTATATAAATCATCTACGTATATTATCTTCTTTTTTAAATGTTTAGTTTATTAATATAACCTAGCTTTTGTTCAAAAAGTTATGAAATTTGTTACCACATTTACTTTTAGGCGTATCAAAGCATCAGTGTCTTCAATAAAAATATTATCATAAGTCACTATATTAATAAACAAACCATTACCTACAACGATATATAATTTAACTGAAATGTTGCTTCTAATTCCTGTTTCATCCTATGTAAGATCTCAATCCGTTTGCCCGGCCGCGTCCATGGCCTTGCCCTAGTTTTCCTGTTTTCCTCCAGGATTCCGCTTTTCGTATTGCCGTGGGGCGAAATAAAACCTAATTGTTTGGGCATCATAATGCTTGCAAAAATAAATTAAATTTCTCCATTAAGTAATATAATGTGTTTGCTTCAAGGGTTCATGGGATATGACGCAAAATGCCTTTTAATGGTACTTTATTACTAACCAAGAATAAATCGCATTTCCATAAAATCTATTATCTATCTATTCTGTCCTAAAATGTAAGTATAGTATCCCCTATCTATAACAAATGCTAACAGGAATAAGGAAAAAAGTTCAAGCATTTTCTAAAACGTCAGAATTTGTCGCTGGACTTTTTTTTATTTAGTTTCAAAACTACGAACATTATTCAAACATGTAGTTTTTATATGGACCTAAATAAATATTCGAATGTATGAGCCTAAACATTCCTTTTTTTTATCTGTGTGCAATATTAGGCGGGACCGGGCTGTGACCTTGGCCCATTTAGAGAAACACCCCGCCATCTTTTCATATGCCCCTTATTTAGATAAATTATTCTTTGGATGAGCTCTTAGGGGCACGTGTATATTTTTTTAGGGTAGCACTAGCACGTGCCGAGTTTCTTGTTCGTAGTTTTATTCGAGGGGTGTAACAGAATCATTTTGCATGTTTCATTCTTTTATAGAAGAATTCATGTCCTATTTTGTATTCATTTCGATCTTTAACATCACAACAACTTTAACACACAGGAGTCAAATTTATATTTGGAAAATGGTTTCGTGAACTATTTTCCAAGTGATATCCAAATGGTAAAAACACTAAATGAACGATTCTGATCTAAAGCTACACTACAGTGAGGTATGAGTATTTAACAAGGCTTATATTGACTAACATTATCGTACTTTGCACTCGATTATAAAATTCTTACAGTAAACTAACAAGCGCATAATCCTAAATCGATCGTCATCATCCTAGTGTTGCTAATGGTTGCATTCAAATGCACTTTCATTCCCTTGGTTTGTTCTCCTACTCCTTCTTTCCTCATGGACTATACTCCGACCTCTAAGTAGCAAAAATTGCAATTGGAGCTTCCCCCATCAATCAGCAGGAGTATTGTACCAGCTTACAGGATTGATTGACCTAGGCAGATCTTGGGCTCCATAACTCCATACAATCAATCAATTCGCATATTTGCAGTCCACTTCTGGACATAGGCTTCTCCTAATGTGCGCCATTACTCTCGATCTTCCGCATCTAGTCTATCCCAGCTCCATACACCGAATCGTATATCATCTTTTTATAATTACTGCAGTAAACGGAAAAGTACAAATACATTATAAACATCGATACACGGTTTTAGTAGGTAAGACCTGAAATTATCGCACGTTTTATTTGCGTAGATACCACCACTGCGTACAGTGACCTAGATAGATAGATTAATTTTTATATCACGTGTAGATACAACCGATGAGATGAATATAGCAACAGTATGTTTTGCAATTGTTTAGAGTTCGTAATTTTATGTACGCACTCATAAATTATTCATAGGAGAATGAGTCAGGCATGACCTAATGGCAGCGTTACGCAAAGACCGAGGAACACTTAAAGAAATTTAAGGTTTTTCGACGTTAATAACTACGTTATTAATTAATGAGATCCACTGTAGGCGTTTTTGTCTGTGTTACAATCGACATTATAAACCCACGAGGAATAAGTTTTTTTTGGCAGTTAAAGGCTTGCATAATGGTGTAGTTACATACATTTGTAAAGCACCGCAAGCTGCCTTTGGGTTTGCCATTAAAAGTTATATCAAAAATAAAATAACTAAAACCAGAGTGGTAGTTTACAGCTTCTGGAAATAGATCATCCTTTCATATACCGGTACAGGCAAAACTGTTCTTCATCCGAGTGCCAATCCTGGTTAATCCAAAGCTTGCATTTCGGAGTTCATGATCGGCTCTATTATAACTCTATTATTTGGTTTATAGACCTATGGACACTTATTAAACCCTACAAAACCCAAAAATTTTAAATAAAATGATCTAGGAGAAGCTCTGTAAGCTAATTTTCATACTTAATGAGCTTACTTGCAGTGCATTTGCAGTTCTGTTACAATCAAATCACTTAACTTCGGCGATCGATATTTTATACGCTAGCACATTAACGGTAATCTACTGCTGTACGAGTACGTGATTGTATAAAAGTTCTGCTTTGAACAATATGTACTCGTAGTTTTGATTACAATCAAGATAAGTTCTTCATAGTATTCAATTTCTTGTGAACGCCAGTGTATAATTTTAAATATCGGTATAAAGTTAGATGTATCCTTGACGAGTTGGTACGCGCTGTGCTGTTACGCGTCGCGTTTTTAGTTTACAATATTACTATTATCAGTATAATATACAATCTAATTTACATAGTTTTATGAAGGACTGATTAAGTTGCAGGAACCTTGCTTCAATCCAAGAACTTAAACTTGGTGAGGGTGAGGTAGCCTCTGACATATCTCTCACGCCTAGGCTGACCCAGGGCCATCGAAGACCCCCTCGGGTGTGGGACTAAAATGTCCCCATCTTTCCCTGGACGTTAATTGGCTTGGCAGAAGACTCTCTCATCAGTGCACTGAAAAGCTTAGCTATTAAATTAAAGAAATGTTGACACTTTCACCTTGGAGTTATTACATTCTACCTCGTAGTCCTTCAAATTGCAAACCTCTAAAACTTTCAGCGTATCTGCGAAATATTCAGACGCAAGTAACTTTTCCAATAAAAGAGGGTAGCGCTTTTGAAGTAAACATACCGCAACTAGTAACTAGGATAATATAGTCAGTCCTTTATGCTCCTGTTTATTTTACTTTTCTGTTTATTTGGAATCTCGACGCGTGTATATATATATAGACTTCACCACTGTTTATTCTATGGTACTTTATGGTTCAAGCTCTTATGCCCTTAACGGAGTAGTTATCGTAAATTTATAAATAGATTCTAAGAAGTGCCTATAAACGGTTTGTTTATCATCCTCTTGGGTCTAAGCGTAAGATATTATATGGAGACGTTGAAAGATTAGTGCGTAGAATAGAACAGTTCCTTGTACGCAGATGACTCAAATGATCTTTCGTTCGATGCAGAATTGACTTTTATATTTTGAGTGTTTTAGAACGATTATGGGGCATGTCTTTATAATTGGTGCTATAGGTAGTTGTGTAGCATCTACAATTTGTTAATAAGTCATTGTAAGGATTAGTTGTGATCTTGTCAGATCTTTTCTTACATGCTGTTCATATTGCCTTATGAAACTGACTGTAAATGTAGATGCATTATACGTTCATAAATTATACTTCGTGATCGGTTTTATTGATTTTTATATAGTTTGTTACAATCAAAGATCATGCTGAGTAATTGATCTTCGCAAGATACTAATGATTAATTGTAATAACTTATTTCCAAATCCAAGCAATAAATTTTCCATAAAATAAAATTTCATAATACGAGTACCTACTACCTACTGTGAAACAGTACTTAGTTATAGAAGTTATATTCCTGAAATTAGGTTATCGTACCTACCCTACAGGAATTATGTATTTCAGGAGTACCGGGCACCGTATTTCACTCACGGGCTTGTAAACGAATTATGCAATTTCGGAATATAGTACAATATCCTACGTCACTCTCGGGCTCATAACCTAACTACCTATAACTGTGGGCCCATAAACTAAGTATTCATTTTTGGAGTAAAATGTTATCAAGTTACTCTTGGGCCATAACTTCTCGATAAAACTCTTTCTTTACAATAATAGTAAGAACAGCTTTACAAATTTTGGTGGTCATAGTTTGATCAGTTCTAGTTCTTCTATACAGCCCATTTCTCCTTTTACTCTTAACTTTCCATTTTGTCCACTTTTTATGCTCCGGCCTCGATATTTTTTACGATTGATGTGTAATATTTGATATTTTAGTGTGCCTTATTAATGCCAGATATGTTCCATCCCACTCACTTCCATTTTAGTTATACTTACCTAGATGTGTAAAAACTCAATAATGTAGCTAGGTTTATTCTTCATTTTTATTACTATTGCCGGACATACAGTATAACCAAACTACTTATTACATTGAGTCAGGCGCGGATCCACTAGGGTGGGCAATATGGGCATGCCCACCACCTTAATAGACCTGTGACGTCACTTTTTTAATAAACCATAGTTTATTGAAAAAAAAACCAAACAAATGAATCATGAATCACGCGTGATTTGGAACACAGCGTATAGTGCAATAGACGATATACCAGCATTTGTTCATACTGTTACAATATCAGAAATTACACACTATTATTGCGGCTTTTTTGTACGCCTTTTTAAGGAGCATAGGTCTGAGGTGTAAGTACATTCAATCAATCAATCAGTTAGTATATTGCAGTCCACTGCTGGATATAGGCCTCCCCGAATATGCGCCACGTCTGCCGATCCTCCGTCTTCCGCATCCAGTCTGTCCCAGCCACCTTTATCAGGTCGTCAGTCCATCTGCCTAAGGGGCATCGCACCTTTCTTTTTCCTTCTCGCGGTCTCCACCCTAGGACTCGTCTGCTCCAACGGCCATCAGTCCTTCGACAGATGTGGCCAGCCCACTACCACTTCAGCCTGCTTATTCTGCGGACTATGTCGGTAACTTTGGTTCTATTTCGGATGACCTCGTTGCGAATTCTATCCTTCAAAGAGACTCCAAGCATAGCTCGCTCCATAGCCCGCTGTGCGACTTTTAGGTCACGGACTAACCTCACCGTCAGTGGTCGAAAACCTTTGTTTTGAGGCATTGCGGCAGGGGGGAGGAGAAGACCCGACGCAATTTGCCAAATGCTGCCCACCCCAGTTGGATCCATCTGGCTATTTCTTTCTCGAAGTTGTTTTTACCGAGCTGGATAACCTGCCTCAGGAGATATATTTTTGAACAACTCTCAGTGTCACCCCTTCGATTGCAATCGATTTGGTACAACATGTTCGTTGAACATAATCATGGTGTTGTCCAAGTTTACACCCAGGCTAACTTGTCGAGAAGCTCCATTCAAGCTGTGCAGCATTTCGCCCAGTTGTTCCAGCGACTAAGCAACTATGACGATGTCGTCGTCGAACCGAAGATGCGAGATGTACTCACCGTGGATGTTGGTACCCCGCCAAAGTCCAATCCAGAGTCTTGAAGACGTCCTCCAATACGTTGGTGAATAGTTTGGGAGATATAACATCTCCCTGTCTCACTCCACGCTGGAGGCTAATGGGTTTCGTCTTCTGGTCTTGGAGTAAGATGGACATTGTGGCAGTGCCATACAAACATCTCAGCATCTCGATGTATCGCCAATCTACACGACACTGCTGCAGGGCATCCAGCACTGCCCAGGTTTCGATTGAGTCGAAGGCTTTTTCGTTGTCCACAAACGCCATACACAGCGGCTGATTGTACTCCTGCGTCTTTTCTACAATCTGCCGAACAGTATAGATGTGGTCCACGGTACTATAGCCTTTTCGAAACCCGGCTTGCTCAGGTGGCTGGAACTCGTCGAGCTTATCCGCGAGGTGATTTGTGACGACTCTTGAGAACAACTTATAGACATGACTCGGGAGTGAGAGAGTATCACCTTTTTTGAAGAACAGTACCACCGCACTCCCGCTCTGTGCCCTAGGTGTTAGCTCTTGCCGGATGATGGCATTAAAGAGACTCGCTAGCTCTTTCAGGATTGGTGCGCCACCTGCTTTCAGCACCTCAGTAGTAATTTCCGTCATCACCAGGGCATCTGTTGTTCTTCAGTTGCCTGAGAGCCGCCTCTACCTCGCACTATTCGACGTCTGGTATCTCCTTGGTGTAATGGCGCGTGAGTGGGGCTCTGTCCAGGTGTGTCTCTGCACAGGTCTTCGTCGCTGTGTCCCGTCGGTTTACTCGTCCGTGCTGCATATAGCTCAGTTTTAAGTTTCGTCAGATGGGGCCTTCCCAACTGCTGAGCGACCACTTTTGACCCCCCTATATCGCTAGATTGCCTCCTGGATGGAGCGAGTGTTGGAGCGTTCAAGGTCGCGTCGTATCAGCTTTTTGATTTAAAGTTCGGAAGTCTCAGGAGAGAACCTGGACTCTTGCTGTCTGCGTTTTCCGGGAAACAATTTTCGAGACACTTTCTGCAATGTTTTGACCACTATGTCGGCCTTCTCGTCAATGCCGCTAGGTTCCCAGCATTGCGAAACGATTTTGAAGTTCCAGTTGGAACTTTTTGGACCCTAGAGCTACTTGGAGCGGCGTAGGTAAGTTGACCTTATCATTCGGAATCTTTCAGCCTTTATGTTGATATTTAGAGAGCATCGGATAAGTTGGTGATCGCTTCCAGTTTGAAACTTGTTGATCACAAAGACATCTCTAAATATGTGCGTAACTACTGTCCATTATGAAAAAGTCTGTCTCGTTCCTTATCGCAGAGTCCCGGCGTTACCAAGTCCACTTCCTGTTCTGTTGGGGTTTTTCTTAAAGGAACTATTAATGAAAGCTAGCCGTCTCACCGCGATCAATTCAAGAGGTCAATGTGAGACCAACACCGCCAAAGACACCCCCCCCCCCTCCAGGCGTATTTAACATGCTTGACATGAGTTCGCACTACGACTCGCACTTGACCGATCTTCAGGTACCTGTGCCCACAACCTAGTTCCGCGTCTAGATCCGCGCCTGCATTGAGTACAGTGGTATTTGGTAAGTTTACTATTCCAGACTATAATCTACTCTAATTATCTTATGTTTCATTCAGATCCTCTCTACCGTTCTGGTGGGAAGCGTACCTTAAGAAATTTTTCGCATCTATATAATAGCAATAAGATATCATCATCATCATCATCATTTCAGCCATAGGTAGTCCACTGCTGGACATAGGCCTCCCTTATAGATCTCCAATAAGACCGGTTGGAAGCGGCTCGCATCCAGCGCGTTCCCGGGCTTGTAAACGAATTATGCAATTTCGGAATATAGTACAATATCCTACGTCACTCTCGGGCTCATAACCTAACTACCTATAACTGTGGGCCCATAAACTAAGTATTCATTTTTGGAGTAAAATGTTATCAAGTTACTCTTGGGCCATAACTTCTCGATAAAACTCTTTCTTTACAATAATAGTAAGAACAGCTTTACAAATTTTGGTGGTCATAGTTTGATCAGTTCTAGTTCTTCTATACAGCCCATTTCTCCTTTTACTCTTAACTTTCCATTTTGTCCACTTTTTATGCTCCGGCCTCGATATTTTTTACGATTGATGTGTAATATTTGATATTTTAGTGTGCCTTATTAATGCCAGATATGTTCCATCCCACTCACTTCCATTTTAGTTATACTTACCTAGATGTGTAAAAACTCAATAATGTAGCTAGGTTTATTCTTCATTTACTATACTTATTACATTGAGTACAGTGGTATTTGGTAAGTTTACTATTCCAGACTATAATCTACTCTAATTATCTTATGTTTCATTCAGATCCTCTCTACCGTTCTGGTGGGAAGCGTACCTTAAGAAATTTTTCGCATCTATATAATAGCAATAAGATATCATCATCATCATCATCATCATCATCATCATTTCAGCCATAGGTAGTCCACTGCTGGACATAGGCCTCCCTTATAGATCTCCAATAAGACCGGTTGGAAGCGGCTCGCATCCAGCGCGTTCCCGCGGCCACAGAATAACTAATAGTACTACGTACAGAAGTTGCACTCCTTTATTATTGACGAAAGCCGCCGTTATATTAACCTACGATATTTTCTTGGAATCGCCCATTGTTCCGAGTATCCAACGCCGCCAACTTGAGTGTTAGGGTTGTCACCTTGTCAGAGAATAAAATAAAACAATCCGATAAAATGTTTACAATCACTATTCATTTTGTAACCCCTGACGCAAAAATGGCTGGGTGTTATAATAATAAAAATAATGATAATTGTTCGCGTCAAAATGCAGCGATGAGTGTGGGCGACTGAGGTACGAGTACAGCCGAACCTAGTCGAACACAGCCCAACACACGTTCGCTGTGCCTTTTTTTTTTATCGTGCGAAAAATCCCTACGGATACTCCCCCGCCGGAGCCGGAGGAGGTTATGTCGGACTCGAACCGACTGTAACGCACGCCGTCTGTGGGCCGTCAGTTGCCGGAGGTGAGATTGTCATAGCCATATCCCTCGCACCCCGGCCGACCCAGGACCATATCTCTTGATCTGGCCCTCTTCCGGTGTGAAGACCACAGAGTCCCCAACTCGCCTCCGGGCACGGGGAGGCACACAATGCGTGCCGCCGCCGCGGCCTGCTTCTGCTAGGGTGACAGGCGGCCCCACCCGTCACCCCCAGGCCCGCGCTCATGGGGGACGGAGGTCATTCTGCGACCTCCGACGCCCGAGTTGCCACCGCTCGTCGCGGGCCGCGCGGTTTGCGATTCTCCTCCGCTCTTCGCGGGCCGCAAGGACTGCTATTCTCCTTCGCTCCCGCTCCGCCGCGAGCATTACTTGCTCGCAGAAGGAGGCGCCGGCGGCCACGTTCGCTGTGCCTTGACCTTGGTTGAAACGAAACTATGAATGAAACGATGAAATAAGTACATTTTATGCAAGTTAATAGCTTTTTGCAATAGTATCATGTTCAGTAAATTTTCTACGGCGTTCACCGATATAAATCTTTCGATGATCATCATTCATCATATAGTAGGTGCGGTACTAATACAAATTAAATAAACTAGGTAGTCATTAAAATACCAGCACGACATAAATACATACTTGTTTCAAAATAAGTACCTACAGAACAATTTTTAGTTCTTACCAACTCATTATTATAGGTAGGCCTATAATAGGTAAGTACCAATGTCGTAGGTTCACGACGATTTAGTTACTTAACTACCTACATACATAAATAATACGAAGGTGTCAACTAGAACGTAATGGCTTTGGTACTAATTCATCAAAAAGTAATCTGTGCATAAAAATAGTAAAAACTTACATTTTACGCTCTTCTAATTTAAAAAAAGAGAATTTAGAATTCTTTATTTGTAAATTTCGACATATTTGTATTGCGATCCCAATATGATGCGATCACAATACGCAAATTACGTCACGCGTGTGCTCGCCGTCGCGCGCCGGCCCCACAGAGTACTATACTATATACTGAAATAGAGGCCTGTCTTCGCCACTAGAGGGGGGTATTTTTGTTCGCATAGAAACTAGCGACCTCTGAAATCGTAAGTTGGTACCAATAATTTAATATATATAAACACACTACCAATACGTAGGGTACTAGGTACGTATAGGTAGGTACTATAGCAATAAAAGTGTAGATAATCGTTTCAAGGGCTGGTGAATGAAATAATACAATATAATCATTTCATATAAGTATATTTAAAAACAAAACTTACATAATAATACATGCATGCATACAGATATGAGATAAAAGATTGTAACGTAATATTAATTACACATTTTTATTTTATGTAGACATAGTAGGTATAACATTTTTATTGAAATTTCCATTATTAAAGTGCTTTCCTTTCAAAATACACTGAGTCAAGGAGTAAAATAATAATAATAGACGTCTTAATTGTACACCAAGAATATCACAATACATAATGAGAAATATACTCTGTATAACATGGTCTAAATTACTATTGTATTTAACCCAAGCTAAAGTCAATACTACTAATATTAACCAAATAATTCATCATTGAATTTTTATGTAAATCACATTTTATATAACGGAGTACTACGTCCTAGGGGATTTTCCCTATCTGGGTTACTCATGACAAACAACTCAACTCAATACAAAAACACTTTTATTCGAGTTTTACAATTATTAGTAATCAAACTATACTTTAAACTTTACTCTAGTTATCTTAGTACATACAATGACATGAATATCACAGTCAGCCAGTGTTACAATACAATAGGTTGTACAATACTCACAGGACATCTCTCCCCGTCCGAGGTTCGAAGTGCAGTGCCAGTCGCCTGCACTGTTTTTAGTTCCTAAGCGCGTAGTTCGAACGCTTACAATCCTTACATTTATTACTTTACAAAAACACTTTCAATCCGAACGAATTTAATGTAAGAATGCTTTCTTAAATTAAATAAAGAATATTCTAAAATTAAGTTTTACTCCAAGATGATTAATTAAAGTTAATGTAATGAAAAGGACATGGTAAAATAATCATCCCGTTGCCTGAATTGTCGCGTGCCATCAGCGCCACAGTTCAAGCAACGTTTTCTCATGTTATAACATCATAAACTGTTATTAAAGAAATGTAATGCTTATTCCATAAATTGAGTTTCTATTTTAACAAGTATTTTAATTCTAAAAGAACAAACAAAACATTCCCCTTTAAATTAAACGATGTAACCATCAAAGACATGTTTACGAAGCATGTTTACATAGCATGTTTACCAAGCATGTTAAACAAAATAAGTTAACAATTATTATAAACTGAATCAACTATTTTTGAATGATTGACCTATGAAACTATGTCTAGGATCAAAATTCAATTGACAATTAAAACTAACTTATGTTATGAATATAACGATCTTCCGTCGACATATACAATCAAAATCGCTTCGCTCGCTCGCCTCGTGCTTGTTGTGGTCACAGTTCTAACCTAATCTAACCCTGCCGATTTCCGTGATGTAAGAAAACCACTAAGAGTATGTTTCATGACAAACAATACAAGTAAAATTGAAAAACTCTCAGTGCAATCGGCAGGGTTAGGTCAGAACTGTGACCACAACAAGATAAAATGCCAGATAAAAAACAAAATATGAAAAAACAATGAAACCACCATCAGTTTATTGACAATGAAAGGAAACTAATTATTACCATTAATTGTCAGAATGTATGTTTTCATTGTTTGTTTTAACACTACAGTGTTCAGATTATTTATCAACAGAGTGGCAAATGCAGCTTCAAATTGGTCGCATGTTGGGTTTGTATTCCGGCATCCGTGACTTCTAACAGCCCTATAGAAATTTTCCAGGGGATCCTGATTCAGGTGCCGCAGCCACACTGAGTCTACTCCGTACTCTTTGTGGACGTTATCTAATAAAATTTGGATGCCTTCTAATAAACACACCCTCGATCAGCGGTTTTTTTGCCTTCCGCTGCCAATATTCCTTTATCTGAAACAAAAAAAACAGTTACAGTTAATTTCATTTTCTCCGCTCTTTTTAGAGTTCCGTAGCCAAATGGCAAAAAACGGAACCCTTATAGATTCGTCATGTCTGTCCGTCCGTCTGTCTGTCCGTCCGTATGTCACAGCCACTTTTCTCCGAAACTATAAGGCCTATGCTGTTGAAACTTGGTAAGAAGATGTATTCTGTGAACCGCATTAAGAATTTCACACAAAAATAAAAAAAAGCATTAAATTTTGGGGGTCCCCATACTTAGAAATGAAACTCAAAAAATTTTTTTTTCATCAAACCCATACGTGTGGGGTATCTATAGATAGGTCCTTAAAAATGCTATTGAAGTTTCTAACATATTTTTTTTCTAAACTGAATAGTTTGCGCGAGAGACACTTCCAAAGTGGAAAAATGTGTCCCCCCCCCCTTCTAACTTCTAAAATAAAAGAATGATAAATCTAAAAAAAATATATGATGTAAATTGCCATGCAAACTTCCACTAAAAATTGGTTCGAACGAGATTCAGTCAGTAGTTTTTTTTTAATACGTCATAAACCGCAATTTTCGCCTTTGCTACTACAGAACCCTTCATGGGCGAGTCCGACTCGCACTTGGCCGATTTTATTTCTAATTGTTTGAAAATGTTTTTGTTCATGCCAGGTTACAAGTTGCATTTTTGTATCACTTTTATAAGCGTCTGCGTGGCGGGTAATTTAAATATGTTCCTTAGAAATCTGTAGGCTTTAGGGCTTTGTTTTAGTATATTTATTCTTTATTGTACACTTACATGGCATAATAATACAAATGAAAGAGAAAATTATGTACAAAGGCGAGCTTGTATTGACAGCGCTGCAATTTTTTCTTGCAGCGTAAACGCCGTCCCTTCTCTTTTTTTGTCCTCACGCCACTGAACTCGCGTAAATAGTTTTGCAGTACCTACTTGAGCAATTTTCAAGAGTATCCAGTACTACAGGATCGTTCACTAATTTTTTCGCCTCCTTAATTCTGACCATCTGCTTTTTGGCTTTGTTTTTTAACTTATAAATTTTCCTTTTGGCAGCCACAATCTTCAGATGTAGATCTCTTTCTACACTTAAGAATCTTTTTGTTCTCACTGATATTTTCCTCCCTGAAAGAGAATGTAAATTTGTAATGTATTCTATAAGACAACTGCTACAGTAGGATGAAGTCCAACAAATACAAGCTGCACTTCTACATAGATATACGATATTTATTTCCTAACAAAGTGCATTGTGCAGAAAATAAATAAAGAATCAGAATCTCTTCCACACAACTAGTATGCACTCTTGAATCATAACATTGGAACAATGTTAAATACTTAGTACATATTTAATCAATAGACGCTCATATATTTGAATATACTAGTGGTTAAATGAAGTGAAGAGAAGAATATAGCCGCGGTAGCCTAATGGTATGGGTAATGGACTGCTGAGACGAGGTCTCGGGTTCGATCCCAGGTTTTACTATGGCACACACCAATGACTTTTCGATGCTTTTCGAAGTTATGTGTGTATTTATCGCAGGTTTATAAGTGCCCGGTTAATGGCAATAGGCTCGCCACCTATTACATTGGGACCTAAACATAAACGGCGAAATGTGGGTGCTAGCACCTCTGCCTACCCCTTCGGGGATACAGGCGTGAGTTTATGTTATGTTAAATGAAGTGACAAAAGTTTATACTCGAAAAAGGGATCGAACCCGTCTCCTTCTTGAGAAGTCTCTTAGGTGCTCTAGCCAGAGCTATTTGAGTAACTATCTCATGTACCGATTTCTGTTTACTACGTCGCGACGTAAAGAGAATACTTACTCGAGGCGGTACATATATTTTTATTAAACGATTTGTAAAGATAGAATCAAACTATAGTTAGAAGTCCTAAATTAGTATATTTAAAAATCTTACCAATATTTGTTTGAAATCTCTTTTTGGACTCAAGCTGAGAAGTAGAAGGCACTATTAATTGCTGCCGCCACTTGCTGACTCAACGCAGTCTGCTGCAGCTTCTGAGCTGAAATATTATAATGAGGTTTTTAGAGACCCTTCAATAGTAGATTGTATTATTATAAGGGAGCATAGTAATATTTTTACGGGAGAGGGCGCTTTTTTGAATCCCGAGCGAAGTGAGGAATTCTAGAGAAGAATTCCGAGCATAGCAAGGGATACTTTAGTAGAATCCTGAACGTAGTGAGGGATTTAAAGTAAGTCACCTGAGCCCAAGATACATTTTGCACTCTTTTCATCACCCCCTATGAGAAAATACAAGGCACCTCATATTTTAAATAAATAAATAAAAAATTTACGACATTCTACACAACACTTTCTAGACCTAGGTATACTAAGCATAGCTTAACTAGATTTCATGTTACTGGTTCTAGAAAGCGGATAAACATGCCCCTAGTGTTGCCCGCCTCCATAGGCCACGGTAACTGCTTTCCATCAGGTTGGCCGTGTGCTTATCTGCCACCTAAGTGGTATAAAAAAAGGTGCATAACTATTTACGTTTAAAAAACTTACCAGTATTTGTTTGGAATCCCTGTTTGAACTCAAATTGAGAAGTAGAAGGAAGTGCCTCCTTATGACTCGCTACATCAGAAACTGAAATATTAATGAGGTTTACATTTCTAAACAGCATAGCATTTATATTGTTATAATATTTTTTTTAATATAGCTCACGTCAATTTGACTTCGCCTCGCCTGATGGTAAGCTGAAGGCAAAGTCTCTGAAAAGATTTAATTTTGAATTGATAATTGATGAAAAGATATAATACATAATAATTGACTTCTTTTTTTAAATTTGCTTAAATCTCTTTGAACGTTAAGCTACGACCACTAGAGGCACAACATGGTATTAGATAATGTTTTGTATCAATAAGCTTTATAAAAATTTAAAATGATAATGTTGTTAAAACATACCTGTAGGCATTGAATGGATTGGCTGATTTACAATTTCTTGAAATGGTATGCGGTCCGTACTTCTTGATTGGGTTGCTTGATTTAGACCTGAAAATAAATTCTATTACTTACTAAAATAAATCAGAAATTTATTTAACAGTTATGTTCAGCAAGTTGTTGTGTTTTACTTTAGCCATGGTTACTTTTGATGTAACAAAAACTTATACACAGCACGTCTGTGTATAAGTTTTAACAAACCTGCTAAGTTTAAAGTTGGCACAGTAATATTAGATAATCTACTATTTCGGCATGAATATTTAGCTTCAAAGTGTTTGTGACATACATGACGATACTTGAATATTCTTTCATTATCTAGTCCCAAAACATCACCACCTATTGTTTACAGCCAGGTATTGAATCTCACTCTATCCTTTTGTGGATGTGGAAATATATGGAGCGGAGGTTTCTCTGAAACGAACATAAGACCACTTTAAAAGTCATTGACCAACATACTAACTTTTTACTTGAACAATGAACTTAATAATAAATGAATGGGTAGTGCATCAATGGGTTTTAGTTAAACAGTAAGCCCCTAACCGCACAATCAGGCAGCTTGCCTATGGGTATGGATGAAAACTGAAGTTTGTTATAGTTTTACATTGACTCTTATAGACCAATCAAGGGGATTACGAAAACTTTGTTTAGTGAAGGAATTCGTTACAGAATTAATCTAATTGTGAAAACTACAAACAAACATAGCCTTGGAGATCGAATAAATACAGTAGGTATTGAGTCCCTTGATCTTGAGCAAGTTTTAGTCGTATTGATATAGGTAAGTACCGAAAATGAGATAGATTCAGTTATTACAATGTTGTATAGGTACATACCTGTACTCTCCTTGCATCCAGGAACACAACAGTGTTTGTACGAAGACATTATTAACAAATTAAAACGAAATTAAAGTATACTGGAGTCCTATCTCAAATTTAACACCAACACACACACGAATAACTTTCTGAGCACTAATCTGGCTTGATCGGGAGAACTTTCGCTCAATCCATGACAAACACACAAAATAAACACAGAAAGAAGAGAAAATTAAACAAAATATCGCTTAAAACCGGCGCGGAGTCAGAGTTTATCAGACATTTTGTGACATTTGTTTTGTATTGGGGTGGCCAGTGCACTAATATAAAAAATACCATTCCTTTTCTACTACACTTAATAATATTTTTCATAAAATGTTGATAATTAACTGTTAAATGTTATTATATTGTAATAATTTAATGATAAAATATAAACACACTAGCTTTTGCCCGCGGCTCCGCCCGCGTGGATGTCGGTTATCGCGACCAAACATAGCCTATGTCCTTTCTCGAGGTCTAATCTACCCCTATACCAAATTTCATCAAAATCGGTACAGTGGTTTGGGCGTGACAGACAGACAGACAGACAGACAGACAGACAGACAGACAGACAGAGTTACTTTCACATTTATAATATTAGTAGGGATATCATTTTTAAAATAAATTTACAGTAAAGTTTGAAATGTGAAAGGCACTTAATGTCAAAATAGCTACCATTCTAGTGGAAATTACCATAATATTGGTAATAAAAATTTGGCTAGAACGCCATCTCTATTTGTAAGTGAGAGTTACTATAATATACAATATACCTATATGTATCTATAGTTGAACCTACTATTTTCTTCTAAGATTATCGCGCCTGGCCGGCCCCCACTGCTATAACAACTCAGGGGTTTGGCGCATTGTAGGTGCTTATCTCCGCAGCTACGGGCGAGTGACGGAGGCCTGCCGCGGCCAATAAGATATCTGTGACTGTAATAGACATGGCATATTGATTGTGATTGATAAATTCTCTTGGATGTACTCTACGTTAAAATTCTATTAATGTAAACACTGACAGAACATTTGTTCATTGTTCTTTCTTATGGACAACGCGATTCAAAACAAGGTTTCGTTTACACTAAAATACCTATTAAGAAAGAATGAAAACTAAAACAAGCGGTTCTAGTTCTTGCTCTATGTTCGTTTGGTCTAAATCAGCACATCATAGAACTAAAGTTAGAGAATTTCACTGCTGTAAATAATTTGTAAAAAGACCTTATTAAATAAATGTTAACATCAAGATTTATGTTCAAAGTAGGTGCCAGCTACAAATTACCTCAACGACTAAACTCAAAAGGAAAAAAAGTGAATTCATCAATTTCCAAGAATGACAAACGAGTTTACCTATCACCTTACTTATTCCGAGTCTTACTTATTTTATTTTTTATTTTATTTATTCAGGTACACAAAACACATTACAATCATATAAAAATAATAAGATTAAAATACAGTTCCGTTCTGGATTGTAACATAACTATATGTGTACACAGTTAAAACAATATTTAAATACAGTAAAACCTCTTCATCAAACAAATTGGAAAGAGTATAATAATGACGTGTTATTATCACTTACAAGGCCGAACTGTTATGGAGGATGTCTTTCAGAATTTTAACAAATCTGTTATGATTGGAATCAAATATGTCTAGGTGTTTGTTCTGCTTTGCCAACTCGTTATATTGGCGCGCCATCCTTGTTAAAGGGTTAAAGAAAGATATGTTATTCTTATAAACCTGGAGGGAAAATAGATTTGTCTCTTTAGACCTACGGGCGCTAAACTTTATATTAAAAGTGAGTTGAGAAATTAATCCTGGCGAATCTATGAGATAGTGTATAATCTTGTACAAATAAAGCAGATCCGACACGAAACGTTACACCGTATTGCGGTAACAAGCCTGATATACTCCTACGCGATTCCCATATTTTTTCCATAACCTACTCATTCACAATACGTACTTACACGCTTCGACGATTTGTGAATCTCAACCTTATTGCATTAAGATTGAAGTCAAAAGGACTTGCGTTGGTGTATAGGCCACCATCTTCTTTGTCTTTACCTATTCGTATTGTTCGTAAGTTCCTGACAGTAACTTTACATGCCTGCCTACTTTTTAATAGGGTTACTGGTCATATAGACTGCTCATGGTTAGTACTCGTTTTAGCTCGATGCTTTTCTGCAGAGAGATCTTATAAAGGTAGATATGTTCATCCCAATAGTATATTCAACAGTAGTCAAACCTACTTTGTTCTCGTTCGCACTTATTAGTGTAGTCCTATTGCATCCGTTACTTAAGGTACGATGGGTTTAATTCGAGAGGTCTAATTCGCAATCGTTGTGTACGAAATAGCATTCAAATAATTGACTTTATGAAAAATAAGAAAAGGTTGAATGGAAATAATATTTTGAATTTTCTAGAAGAGTTTGAACCCTTTAAACGTTTAAACCACTGAATCACGCCCACGTGGCGGGTCAAGTAAGTATATTTGCATCACATAATCTCGACTGGTCAAATACACGTTCAAAAACTATCCCAAAGTAGGTATAACAAACATCTGCAAAAAACCATTAAATAAAATCTCAAAACCTATCTACTATTTTTCATCATCTTTAAAAAGCAAGAGTCTCTTCAGAATGAGAGAGGAGACCTTAGTCACTCAGAGACTTTTACGTTTATCTTTTATTTAAAAAAAAATCGTAAATAGTGCACTGGGAACATAACGGTCACCGGTTTAAATTATGAGAGGTGACGTTCGAAAACGTGAATCAATAAGAGCTACCATAACTTGGGCAAGCATGACATAATCATGCAAAATATTAACGGTTCATTTGTACCGTTCGGCGTCTATTATATAGTCGTAAGAGTTCTTATTGAAACACAATTCCTAACTTGTTAAACGTTAAAATAAATAATAATGAGGTCTGTTAAGTAATGTGTAGGTACAGTCAGCGTCAAAGAAGACGATTGCACAGATGTCAAACTTTAAAGCTGAATGATAATTATCTGCTTCGGCTTTTTCCCTGTAGAAATTTTTAACCAAAAGGGCCATTGTTTGGTATGACGTGATAGGTCATGTCATAATATATGAGAGTTTGGCGCCATGAATTCCCATACAGACATGCTAACGGGGTTTAACCGTATTTTTTCTCTATTCAATACTATCTATGGCTCCTCCCGCGTGGATGTAGGTTGTCGTTTTTGGTCATATCTATGGTCTCACAGATACAGAATACATGTAATCACGACTTTATTCCCGGAGGGTTAGGTAGAGGAGAATTAACACCCACAATTCACCAATCATTGTATTCGGATCACAGACAAAAAAAACTAAAATTGGCCTATAAATATTTTATCGTATTAATTTCTGGGAAACATTTCTGCACCAAACCGCAAACATATGGATATGCTGTAGCTCAAAAGGGCATAAACGACATTAACATTTCAAAGAAAAAATACCCTTAAGAACATCATAACACTTTACAACACAAAGATTTTCCTGCCTCGCTTGCGACTATTGGCCTTTCAACCGTCGATATATCCATTACAATGTTCTAAATAACACATGCAATGCATGTTACAAAAAGACTTGGTAACATCTGTTTTGTCGGTTTTATTGTCTGTCACTGGACGGTCAACATCTGTGGCTAAAACCTAATAAAAAAAATGCTTAGCAAAATTTGGCCTAATATGAACCATTCGCAGAAGTTTCGGGTAATCGGTTTTAATGGAACACATTTCGCCCGAAATCGAATCCAAATACGGCACGTGACATTATGTTTCGGCTTAAACCTAACCGTATGAAAACTGAAATGCCATGTCTTTCGTTGGTTTCTCACAGGGGCCCGAAGTTTTGGATGTTTCATGGTATCCCTCCAGATTTGTGTACCAATACTGCCAGTGGGGACGCCGTCGACGACCCTTCTGTGTGGGACATTTACTCATTACCCCTATACATATAGTCGTTATATAACGACTACCGTAGATGTTCATAATTATGACAACCGGAACGGACGGCTTAACGTGCTCTCCGTGGCACAGCAACACCGATCAATGGAAATAGACATATTCATGCATACAAATATTTGCACTGAGATTCGTGTGGTACGGCGGTAGAGTATTTGAAAGCTTCGTGAGAGGAATCAATTCCCGCGTATTACAAATATTTGGAGGGTAGGTCAATAGCATTAGATTTACCCTAAAAAACAGAGGAATGCTCTGTGGATGCGTTCGAAATCTTAAAGATAGACTGAATACCGCTCTACCGCAACGTTTTTATAGAGAGTAAATAATATACTGCTACAATAGCGCTAGAAAGGCTGTGCGTTTAAGATTGATTGATTGCAGCTCACCTCATATGAGAGGCGGCGTGAACGAGTGCTCTGGTTACTTAACAAAATGTGTTTTGCCTACTTACATAGGAGCTTTCTATATGATGATCTCTTGGATCTGATCTCTACCAGAGTTTCATTGAGTAAAATTTACGTTCATTGAGTTAGAAAGGTTAAGTTAAGTAAAGTTAAAGAGGTTGGCTGGTAGAAATCGCTTCAACTGATAAGGGTGCGTATTGTACTGCTTCCGTAATAGCCTTTTAAGGTTTTAATTAAGTATATTTGTGTACCTGGTGTACACAATAAAGTGTCTAATAAACTTACTTTATCTAACGCTATGACTATGATAGGGACAAAGAAGAAATACCTTACCTAACGCAGTTTAGTTGGTTTTGGTCGCACCTTCCTTCGTTGGTTCCAACATTTTTCAAGGACATTCATTCACCGTGATAGTGCATATAGGTATAGCTTTGAGCTATCATTGGAGAAATCGGTTTTTAGTAATATCGACACTTCTAAGAGAAATCGATAAATCAATTAGCCTATCGGGGGTCCAGTGCTGGACATAGGCCTTTCCCAATGTGCGTCATTTCTCCCGATCTAAGAGAAGATTTGCAAAATACTTGAATGGTTTTCCTTTTGTCTGTTGATGTTACTAAACCTCTTTTGCTATTTAACTACTTAACTTCTTATTTCTTTTATCATTCTTCACAATAAATTCTCCATAGTTATAACTTCTTATTTCTTCTATCATTCTTCACAATAAATTCTCTATAGTTATATCTATACTCGTAAAACTACTAGACCGGTGCCTAACAGAGTTAATCGATCTATCTTTCATAATGATTCGGTTTGGATATCGGGATAGCACTTTTAAAATTGAACTGTCAAAGATACGATCGGTTCACACTTCGCGATGATAAATGTGAAACCAATAGTTGCAAGTTTTTGGTTTGAAAATTCTTTTTTTATTTGAGCTATTTAATTTAGCAAAAAGACAGTAATACTTATGTTTAAAAAACAACTCAAGGTTCTCCTGTCCTATTTGTAGTTTTTACTTGTTTACATACCACCAATATAATTAAGGCTAAAGAATGATTTGCTCATCCTTTGGCAGTTTTATATAGGTGGCTAATTAATGTGATCTCATATTTTTATGCACAAAAATATGCGACCGAACGCCTAGATACTGTGTACTAGAAGGCGAGCCTATTTGGGTTCGCACAATAAGCATAAGTTTAGGTCAGGATAAGACTAAGTTATAAGTTACTTTTTGTTTTTGTCGTGCGTATCACAAAATAAAAAGCTTTTCCTTTTTTCCCTTTCCGATCCTGCTGATCCAAATGTTGTAGGCTACTTGCATAAACTAGATCCATTCAGCCGTTTTTGTACATAACAAACATCCATCCGTCGCATCAAACTTTCACATTCAAGTCTACATGTAAAAAAAAATCCTAAAACAATATCTCCGATGAGTATTGTTAAGAAGTATTACAAGTTTAAAGTTATAATTAACTTATCTTACAGAATACGTAGGTACAGGTTCGCAAACTGGTTTGAGAATCTGTCGTGCTGACCAATATTAGGGCGCACGATTGGCCTAGATTTCAAAGTGTGTCATCTCTTGGAAGTTTTTAAAGCTCCACACGATCATCGGGAGGTCGCTTCACGGAAAATAAGTATCGAAGTTCAGCCAAATCCGCAGTAAGACTGGAAAAAGCGGACCCCAGATTCCGAGGGGAAAGCTTCGAATGCAACTGGAATTAACGTTAGGATGAAGAAGAAAGATCATCAGGATTTACATTACCTAGTGCTGGATTTCGAATTCAGATCATTCTTCTCCTGACACAATTAGGATACAATACATCATGATCGGGAATATCCTACCAACATCCATCCATTTGATAGTGGTTCAAGTCAACGTCACCAGTAAGTCGGTTCACATGCTAAACAACAGGCTTTTGTGCAGGTTTTCTTCTTAGGATTGATTCGGGGATGCTTTCGCTCCCCGAATCAAGGAAAAGCAATAAACGGAGTTCGCTTTCAGACGCTTTCAAGTAATAAGCATACCTGCGTACCTGCCCCTCAAGACAGGAGGCAATACGTTTTTGGGTAAAATAGAATAGATTGATCAAGTTATGGGATTTGACAAACGTTGACGACTATCATAAACGTCGAAAAACATATCCATCCCATACATTCATCATTCTATTCAACAATACACCGGCCAACGAATTGCCATTTGTTTAAGGGTTTAAGAGGAACTTCTGCTTAGCCCAATAAGCATCCCCATAATGAACCACGGGAACCACCGTAACTGTACTCTCACAATATCACCAAGACTGGTGATATTGTGACCACGGGAACCACCGTAACTGTACTCTCACAATATCACCAAATGTGTGCGAATAGCCTACTACATATTTTTGGAGGTGGCGATTCGCACACTAATAAATAAGCTTCGTGCGAATCGCCTACAGAAATAAAATTAAAAATTAAAGGAGTCGATTCGCACGTTTCGTGCGAGTTCAATTCGTGCGATTCGTCCAATAACCCACCAAGACTGGTGATATTGTGAGTTATCCACAAGCGGTACAGCAAATCATCGATAAAGCTGTTAACTGTCTCCGCATTTCTCTAGAAACTCCAAATCGATGTCAGCTGAGTCAGCGTGAAATTATAAATTTCATAAATGGCCGCTAATGATACGTACGGGCATGTTGTAATGCTCTAATAGCCGTGATAATATACCGACGAGCACGAGTCATAGGTGTTCAGCCCTCTTATTCGGTTTGACTAACCGTAACGTGAACATTTGTGCGTTCATATTTATGTATTAGCCAACACTTTCTGAATAACTAACTAGCTAACTTTTATCTTATGCTGAGAAATTCGGCTGTCCAGGACAAATTCTGGTAAGGTAACTCAGTTGATCAGAGTGTTCTCCTTCGAAAAGGATTGGTTATGGGACAATTAAAGTAAGTAGAAGTATGTACCTATACCTAATCATCTAAGTAACACATTTTTTATAACCATGCAGAAACAAGTCGTTTGCCTAGCGGTTTGATTAAATGGCGTCATATCTATGTAATCAAAAGGGTCACATGAGTTAAAAGTTAACTAGTATAATATAAATAAATAAAATGTTTTACATCTTCAGAGCCTGCACATACCCCTAGGGATAGAACAACAGTCCAGGAAGGCAAGGAAATTGGTCGTTACCGTGTCCTGCTTCCAGGCTCTAAGGACCCTTTCAATAGAAGAGGGCATTCTTTTAACGGAGCGCTTAATGAGATTCAGTTTTCGCGAAACGGAATTATTTTTGACAGTTTTAAAATGCTAGAAGTATTGTTTTGTTGTTGTACCGAAGACATGCTGAAGCTGGTTTGGGATTGTTTATAGAAAAAGTTTATAAGTAGAATGAATAATTTATAAAATAATTGTAGGTAACCTCATTCATTGTCTTCGTTCTTTTGGGTAGATCGATATATTTGGTGTTTGATCAACTATATTTGGCGACAGATCCACTATACTTGGCGGTAGATCTGCCATTTTGAGTACACATTTGATGCCAAAATAGAAACTTTACTGAAAAATATATTTCCCATTCGATAGTTGCCAACACAATTGAAGCATTACCTACTCCTATTTGCGCTTAGTAACAGGAGCATAAATCTTCATAAGATATGCATAGTAAATTATGTTTATAACCCTCCTTTGGCTTTGCCGCAGTCGGGTAAAATCATGTTTACTTGAATTTCCAAATTAAAATAGTTCAATGCACGTTTGTACCATTTTAGGATAAGTAAAGGCTAACATTATTTTATCTGACAAGGGATTACAAGTAACATTTCTCCTTATACAGATATTTATCACCTTTTAGGATTGTACAATGTCTCGTTTGACAAATAAGAGCAATGGCAAATGGTCTTATTTTGTACCACGTCCTTTGCTCGCTTTTTTCGATCTATTTACAATCATGTGAAACTCTAGAGCAGTCTTGCTTGCCTTTCGGGGTTGTAAGATTTAAACAACAGAGGCTCTGATAAAAGCCAAAGCAAACGGAACTGACAGCCCTAAGGTGAAAGCCTCAGATGCAACCGGAAAGAACGCTAAGATGATGATGAATGTATGAAAGGAAACAATGAGAATATTTAGTAAGTGCATGTTATTATAACGTATCTAAGTGACGCGTGTGGGCCAGGTGTCAAAGTCATCAGACGCGTTGCAACTGCCCTGCCCGCCGCAGCAGACCATGACGTGGTATCGCAGGGTCGCTATCATTCACTGATATTTTGGGACATTTTCCTTGGAACTGGAAGAGCTCGCGACAACGGAAGAAACAATTTGTAATACGTTTATATTAGTATCTAAACCCTACTTTAATATTAATCATCATCATTATCACAGCAGTTACCCGGTGGCATCCTAACCAACGGAAAAATACGCAGATAATATCACTGGGCTGGGAGAGAAAGAAAACTCGAAACAAAACCCTGCACTAACCAGTCTGCGGCGTGGAAACAGTAGGCCAAAGTCTCCCAATATTGGGAGAGGCCTATGTCCTGCAGTGGACTGGAAATATCAATCTACTTTTTTTATTTAGGTACTTTTACTATAAGTATCAAAATTCGGTATAAAATAATCATATTGTTCAATCTATCAAGATCTTCGGGTCTACCTCACCTGCAAACTTTCATACCTGCTGATTGAAGGAGGACACTCTGATCTTTTCTCTCCCATGGTTACAAGGGCGTGTAGGTGCGACTAGGATTAACGGTCTAACAAGTTTAGATTTTGTTTGCAAAAACTAGTTTAATTACACAATAATGTTGTCGACACTAATGGCTTTTGAAGTGATGACTCAATAGTTAAATGCCGTATGTCAAGGACAGTTGTACCTAAGGATACATTGATTGCTTAGAACTTCATTTCATTACGCACATGGGTATATGCAGCCCACCAAGATCCCTGTGGCCCAAACCAAGACTTCTATGTAACCATTACCAGATGACAAGTGAATGCACCTACTACCCCCAGGCTAGCGTTCGGAGAACCGGGGCCCATACCATGAACTCTTAAAACAGGTCAATAATTGAACTGCTGCCATTCTACCAACTGCAAAGGTCACTTTGTTATCCTATATATTTATATGACACTACAAAGTGACATTTGCAGTTGTTAGAATGACAGCAGTTCAATTATTGACCTGTTTTGAGAGTTCATGGTAAGGCCGCAGAACCCTCCTCTATGCAGTCTGCTAGACAGAAGGACAACGGGAAAGCCCTTGAGGAGCCCTCTACAGGGCATCTCCCGCCTCGGCTGATAACCTGGCATGCATCACTCGCTTCTTTTACTTACTCTTATTATTTTAATGTGTTCAATGTATTCATACATGCTCGCAAGTTGCGGGCACTCTTCATATGAGTATTAATATTCTTACTTAATGTTATTTAATAAAATTGAGTTGGCATCTTATTTAAGTCGTTAAGAGTATAAAAAGACGGACGCATTTATTTCTTATGTAAGTTCATTAAGTTATCAATGTTATCATTGTATAACTAATGCAATTAATTTTGTTATTAATTATTTAAGTTTTATACTCCCTCCTACGTTAAGTAACTAGGTATATTTGATTGACAATTTCCTTTTAAATATCTATTAAAATGAGATAGATATTGTAATTTCATCGCAATTAGTCAATATACCTCGGGACACGTATCTTGGACCTTAATTTTAAGACAAACAAGGCCCTAGCGCCCGCGGATTGTTTTGTAATAATCTATGCTTGGTGAATTTGAGCTCGTCCACCGCAGTAGCACCCCATGCTATTCTCAAAAGACACACAAGAAACGTGTACTGCGCGTGAAGAGCACATTGTGAACACATTTTAGGTTCAAGATAGAAGTCCCAAGCAATACTATCCTGATGCCAAAATGTATTTGTATGACTGAAGTCATAATTTGTTATCATTCGCATTCACTACCGGAAATATTATCTAATCTGTGGTGCAAGTCCTGTTAAGGCGGGTTAATTAGACTAGTTTTAACTAACTGTATTAAAACACCGGTGCCGTATCGACCTCTGAGATCATTGCCCTGCCGTTTGTATAAACTAGGGCCGATTCCGGCCGATAGTGTGACATGTTTCTTTTTAATCGTACACTCATCTAAAACCTGCTTGCCCCATCGATGAGCGGAAGCGTTTTTACGTCACAATCTCCATTCATTGACTTCTTGTAATGATAACATATTTAATATTGCGTAATACTAATAAAACACGATTTTTATAAATTAATTAAGTCCAGTCTTATTTCCTTTCGAGGCGGATGTTATTATTGGAAAAGCCGAGTCAACTTGTATTAATAAATTAATTTTGCGATGGCTCTGGTCAATTTTCAATAGTGGTAATACCGGAGTTTATGTCAAAGCGCGTGCGTAAGGTAAAGTATTACTCCCCAAATTGGTGCTCACAGCTAACGCTCTGACGCGGCTGCTGCCCAATTTGAGGGGCCCGGAGGACTCCTGCAGGAGACTCTATGCGGGTGTCGTGCGGTCCATGGCTCTATACGGGTGCCCCGTATGGGCGGATAACCTGAAGGCCAGGCACGCGGACAAGCTGCATGAACCGCAGCGGACAGTGGCCATCAGGGTCATCAGGGGGTACCGCACGATATCCTTCGAAGCAGCGAGTCTCCTTGCCGGATCGCTACCATGGATCCTGGAAGCGAGAACCCTTTCGGCGCTATATCGGTTCCGAAAGGAGGCGCGGGAGCGGGGACATGATCCTGAGCCTGAAGAAATTCGGGCCGTGAAATCCCGGCTCCACAGGGACATGGTAGCGGAGTGGGAGCTGCGACTTGGGCGACCACGCGCAGGGCACGCCGTATTAGCGGCGGTAAGACCCATCATGGGGGAGTGGCTAGAGAGGCCACACGGCGGCCTCTCGTTCTGGCTGACGCAGATAATCACCAGTCATGGGTGTTTCGGGCGGTATCTGCATCGGATCGCGAAGAAAGAGCCAACGTCCGAGTGCCATCACTGCGACGCGAGCGAGGACTCGGCGCTGCACACGCTCACCGAGTGTCCGGCTTGGGAGACGCCGAGACGGGAGCTGGTGGCGACCTTGGGAGTCAGAGTTCTCACGCTCGCTACTTTGCTCGCAGCGATGGTTCGCTGCGCGGATGCGTGGGCCGCCGGCGCCTCCTTCTGCGAGCAAATAATGCTCGTGAAATGGGAGGCGGAGCGGGAGCGAAGGAGAATCGCAGACCTTGCGGCCCGCGAAGAGCGTAGGAGAATCGCTAACCGCGCGGCCCGTAACGAGCGACGGCAACTCGGGCGTCGGAGGTCGCAGAACGACCTCCGTCCCCCATGAGCGCGGGCCTGGGGGTGACGGGTGGAGCCGCCTGTCACCCTAGCAGAAGCAGGCCACGGCGGCGGTGCGCATTGCGTGCCTCCCCATACCCGGGGGCGAGTTGGGGACTCTACGGTCCCCACATCGGGAGAGGGCCAGATCGAGAGATATGGCCCTGGGTCGGCCGGGGTGCGAGGGATATGGCTACAACAATCTCACCTCCGGCAACTGACGGCCCACAGTCGGCGTGCGTTTTAGTCGGTTCGAGTCCGACATAACCTCCTCCTCCGGCTCCGGCGGGGGAGGTATCCGCGGGGATTTTTCGCACGGTAAAAAAAAAAAAAAAAAAAAAAGGTAAAGTATTACTTTCACTGTTCAATATTGAACGAATTCTTTTTATTCTTTTTTTTAATTATGACTACTTCCAGATTCTGAAAATAACTTGATAATACCTTTATTATTTGATGTGTTTTGATAACATTATTTTCTTGTCAAGCAAGCCTTGGAATTAAATTCACCTGGAAACTGCTAACCTACCTAACCTACCTAACTTGTGTCTTTATGTAAGCACCCTAATTGAAGGGTAATTGGTTAAGGAACCGTTCTTCCATTTTACGGTCGATAGGTCATTAACTCATTACAGAGAGCCTGCTACTGCTAGTAATTTCTTTCTTTTTTCATATATAGGACACGTCAATTTGACTTCGCCTCGCCTGATGGTAAGCTGAAGGCAAAGTCTCTGAAAAGAAATTTCGAACACTATTATTTAAACATGGCAATTAAATAGGCTCGTAAAATAACATTGGGACCTAAACATAAACGGCGAAATGTGGGTGCTAGCACCTCTGCCTACCCCTTCGGGGATATAGGCGTGAGTTTATGTTATGTTATTATCTTAGAGTATCTTAGATACTCTAAGGTTATTATTTAAAAAAAATGTATTATTCCGATGATCAACAAAAGCATGGTCACCTACTTTATAATAGGTACTTTTGTGTGTCTTATGTTAGGAGCACGTTGCACAAACCCTTCACGCGTCACGGACAGAGAAGATTATTTGAGTAGCGAACTATATTGTTGTTAGTACAGACAGCAAAAAAATATCATGAACACTTTGACAGCCATATAACTTGGATGAAGAGGTGATTTTTGGCTAGTAGTATCAATATTACTATTTATTTGATTCTACCATACTGTTTATCGATTCTGAACACAAAATGTGTTTTTTTTTCTTGGGATATTTATTTGTTCTTAAAATCCACTACCCCCCTAGGCAAGTGGCAATTCGTTGCATAGTATAGTAGAATAGAAGATGAATGTATGGGATTTGACATACATGACAATCGTCAACATATGTCTTAAACGTCAAATCTCATACACGTATATATACTCATCGGAGATATGACTATAAGTCGCTACAAACGACATCAACGCGGGCAGAGTCACGGGCATCAGCCTGTATTTAATAAGTTTTGAAGCACAGGTGCGATCAGGTACTATATCTTTAACGGCTTTAGATATTTTCGGTATTAATCAAACTAAAACTTAAATTGCTCATAGCTCTCCTAATCGATCAGAGGATCGTAGAGGTCAAGCCCTTACCCTGGGCCTAAATTGGTTTAATTTAGGTCCAGAGACTCGCCAGTGATAAATTATTTGATTATATTTTCAGTGTAATTGCCCTAAATGTTCAATCGTAATCACAAATTTTCAGTATTGTCGCCAGTGTTTCATGGGATGTTCGGTTTTGTGGTTTAATGTTCATAAATAGTGGTAATTTCTTAACACGTTGAACGCCACGCGGCCCACCGGTGAGCCTAGCGTACTTTTCCGTTTGAGCCACGCCAAAAATCATGAAACCGCAATTTTTTACAACTTCAGATTTTCATCCCAAAGCCTATAAAATGCGATAAAACGTGTAGAAAATAAAAATTAGCGACTTCTACCGTCTAGTTTTAGAGATATAGTAAAAGGCTCACATGAGGGTCTCGTGGCCTCTTACAAAGGAAAATAAATTTTTCCTTCGGCGGGGGCCGCGGGGTCACATCGCGGCCCACCCGCCCTCCAAAGCTAAAGGAACATTGGATTGGTCGAATCAGTATTAAAGACTGCCATAGTTGTGATTCATCATCATCTTCATAGAGACGTATTTTCTTGATTGCATCAGAGGCCAAGATGACCTCGGAGCTCAGATAATCGGATCCTTGGTGTATCCTGACGGTAACGGGGAAGGTTTTCATATCGCCAACAGCGGTCCAAACCACAGAATTGGAATCGTGGTACATGTCTTGGATAGTGTCAATGTAAGCCTCTGGAACATCTTTGGACCGCAATACCCCTGGTGGGTTTTGCGCGTATCACCGCGCGAGGAACACAGTCGAAGGCCTTCTGTATGTCTAGGAATAGGCAGTGCAGGGGCGTGTTCTTGGCCCTGTATTTCTCCGCACAATCCTTGGGGCGAACGCCGGATCCACGGTCCCGTGCCCCGAGCGAAACCTACACTGACACTCCGAAAGTGCACTCTCCTTTCGGATCCGGGATTCGATTATCAGCTCGTAGAGCTTCATGGTGGGTGAAATTATCTTTAAACCGCGGCGCGCGGTAACTGCACCGATCCCTTAGCTTTGAAGATAAGAAGGAAGAAAGAATTTTGAGGATAAGGACTACTCCGGTTTCGAAGAGGTACGCGTGTACACTGACGGCTCCAAAACAGAAAATGTTTCAGGAGCAGGCGTACACTCCCTGGACCTCGGCCTAAACATCCACTTACCACTGGGCAAACACAGCTCGATTTTCCAATTTGAATTTGTCGTCATAACAACAGCTGCGACGGAAAGAAACAGACTGGAGGTGAGGGGCTTAAATATAAGACTCCTCATCGACAGCACAGCTGTCCTGAAAGCACTAGACCACCAAATAACCAAACAGCATACTAATAGCGGAGTGTCAGGCAGCTTTACACAAGCTATCCACCAACAACGTAGTAACGCTACAGTGGATAAAAGGGCACAGTGGGTCCTACGGCAACGATGCCGCGAATTAACTGGCGTGAAGAGGCTCATGTCGTTGAATGGCCCACTACCATTACTACCGATACCTTTCTCACAGATCCGCAACTGGTTGCGTGAGAGATTTGCCGAACTACACATCCAAAGATGGGCAGAAACCACAGATTGCAGCCAGTCAAAAGTGGCCTTGCCATCATTGAACCAACCGGCTTACGAAACGAAACAATTCTGGGGACAATAACAGGTCACTGTCACCTAAACAAGCACCTTTACACCATCCTGATCACGGGTAGCCCTCTACGTCGGGGGTGCTTCATCGCCGTGGAAACGACTGCCCACGTAGTATTAGAATGCGAGGCAGTAGACCCCCAACGTTCTCGAATCCTCGGCACAGTGAGGTCGCTCCGCGAAGCCTGTGAAGCACCCAGTAAGCTTCTGCGCTTCTGGGCGGTGTTAGGCTGGCTACTATAGCCTGCACTCTTCAAAAAGGAGTTTAAGTGCGGACAAAAGTCCCCTTTCCATTCCATTCCAAGACTTTTTGAATATTCTAATATAAAATGTTGTAAACAAGATTTTATATAAAACGTAATGCGAGATTTTTATTTGGTGAAGAAGAAAATATTATATCCTATTATATTTTGAATAAAAATATTCGCAATTATGTATTAGTTCGATTCACACTCCATAATCAAAATAACAATTTCTACTGAATCGTAGGACGACCCTTGCATCTTACAAGAACCTCGAAAAAATCTTACAAGTTTTTACCGGATTTCAAAACCACGCCGTCCGAATACGCTGCAGGGCCTCGCGGCTCATTCCTTCATACGTTTTGTTTGATAACTGCAATCTGTGGCTTGTGGGAAGCGTTTTCGTTAGACCTGTCAAAAGGCTCACGGGTGACCTACGTGGCTTGAACGGAACAGTAAGGGAAGGCTCACCGGTGAGTCCTGTGGCCTGAACGGAAAACCTCGATTTTTCGTGTGGCGTTCAACGTGTTAATATTTGCTCATAACGTATCAAATGTACAATGTATTATTAGGACTTGTGACAACCGGAATAGTTTCATATCGATATGACAATAATAATAAATTAAATTCGATCTCTAATAAAATTGTTTGTTAAAAGAATCGGTGAAGCTGAACACTTTAATAAAAAGTTAAAAATCATATAATCCGATATATGCCTACTTTGTTTGCTGACCGTACAATAGTCTTGCAAAACGTGTTACGCATTTTATTAGCCAGTGTACCTAACATTGCTATTGTTTCACGCTATCGTTTTTGGTGTAATTTACAAATGAAAGCAGGTAGATGTCGATACATGTTGTTATAGCGTGACGAAATTCGCTCACCTGTCCCAATCGAGCAGTCCGACTGGGGAAGTACCTCCACCCTACAGAATACCGCGGGTATAATAACCTCCTGTTGTGTTTCTGGCGGTGAGAAGGGTAGCCAGAGCTCACTGGAGAGGTTTTGTGCTGTCAGTGGGAAGACCAAAGACTTGTCCTGCTTTTCTTCTTCGCTAACGGCACATGATCACTCTGTTATTAAAGGGTCGGTAGCGCGAGTGTGACTCCCCTGGTGTTGCACTCGTCCATAGGCCACGGTCACCACTTTCCATCAGGTGGGCCGCGTGCTTGTCTACGACCTAAGTGGTATAGAAAAAAACCTGTCATAATATCACTTTTTGTGATAGAATTCTCCTACCAATCCTAGAGATCCTACCGATCCTACTCCCCTCACACTCAAGCTGTAGAATGAACTCCCCGCGATGGTTTTCCCTAGCGACTACAATATGGGGTTCTTCGAGAAGGGCATTAGAAGGTTTCTTCAGGGTCGGCAGCACGAGTGTGACGCCCCTGGTGTTGCATACGTCCATAGGCCACGGTAACCACTTTCCATCAGGTGGGCCGTGTGCTTGTCTGCCACCTAAGTGGTATTAAAAAAAAAAAGCAGAGGTGAGGGGTCTCTATAACTCGATTCTTGCCGGCTCCCCAATGGGTGGCATGGGGCATGACCAACTAGATCGAGCCCCCTAGACAAGTGGAAATTCTTTGAACGGAGTACTGTGGAATAGAATGATGAATATATGGTATTTGACATAAGCATATGACAGTCGTGAACGTACGTTATACTGGGTGGCGCAAAAGTAGTGGCACTAAAGAAAATACCTTTATTTTTTTTATATGAAATTTTCTGTCATTCTGTTGTTGAAAATTGTGTAGTGAACAAATGTAAAATACACTGAAAATAAACATGGACCGTTTTACTCCCCAAGAACGTGGAATAATTGTGTCAAACGCTTTTCCAGGCCGAGTTATCTCTCGTTTTGGCGATTTGCCTTGGCCTGCAAGATCACCCGATCTGACCAGTCCAGACTTCTTTCTTTGGGGTTTTTTGAAATCTCGGGTGTATGTGAACAAGCCACAGACTCTCGCAGCTCTAAAAGAAAACATTCGTCAAGAAATAACGAACATATCGCAGGAAGTGTTACGGCAAGTTATGCAAAATGTCATAAATAGGGCTCAAATGTGTATCAACTCTGGAGGTCACCATTTAAAAGACATCATCTTTAAATCCTAATGGTACGAAATTTAATGGTACAAATATACATTTAAAAAAACCTAAATCTAGTTTTCTAATTTAGAAAAAATGTTATAGCCGAACCAAATAGGGTCTTTACTTTTGCGCCACCCAGTAGATGTCAAAATACGTGTCATGTATGGGGTGCAAGGAATATGACTGAGGCTACGTCAACCCCTCGCACTCCGGCTGACCCAGCACCATTGAAGGGCCTCTCGGGTGTAGGACTACGGCGTCCCCATCTTTCTCCAGAAGGGCAGGGGGAGGGGAGGTCACATCGCACCACCGTCTATGCCTGCTTCTGCTAAGGTGATACTCACATAATATTGATATTAAGACACTGTTTTACATCGAACACTTTCTGCAATGCCGCGATGGCGTAACAAAATGCTTATTTTATCAGAAAGTTCGGTGCAAGTATCACATATTACTTAATAGTTTGTACAGTATAACCAGTTTTACATACTTGATGACTTCGCAAACACGTTCACTTATTCACAGGTATACTTACCGGATATAGCTTGACCCCAGTCACGTCACAAAATGTACTATTTTATATGCACAATACGTGTTTTTTTGGGTGTCTTTTGAGGATAGCGCAGGGTGCTACAGCGGCGGTGGGGTGTAGATTAGGCATCAATTTTGCGACTTGAGGCCGAGTTATATACCGGGAACTGTACTTAATATTGTTATATTGTTATCATCTATAGTCAATTAATCAATTAGCCTATCGCAGTACGCTGGACATAGGCTTCTCCTAATCTTGGGAAGCTTTGGCCTACTGTTTCCACCTCCACGCTGACCAGACGGGTTGGTACCGGGTTTTATTTCGAGTTTTCCTTCTCTCGCAGTGATATCGTCTGCGTTTTTCCGTTGGTCGTTTCTTACGACACCCATCGGATAAGATGGAGTGGCGATACTTGTATTACTTCTCCGTCACTATACGGATCTATGACAGCGATCTTAAATCTTCAAACTTAACTTATCATAATATCATCAGGCGAGGTAAACTAACACAAAATATAATTACATTTTGAATAAAAACACCAGTAATTAGTAAAACAATATGCGAATTTAATATTTTTACGTCTAGGTTATTTATTTCTTATCGTTTTATCTCAATATGGGAAATCTACTGGAGGATTTGCAATGAAACACTTATTGTTAGGAACGTAATAATAATTATTGTATTGTATCAATGGTACATTCTGTTTACATCGTTTGAGTGAATAGAATAAGCTTGATATATCTTTGACCTAAAATAATGTGCTCAAAATATGCTCTATATGCGCAAGTACACGTTTCTTGGGTGCCTTTTGAAGATAGCACGGGCTGCTACTGCGGTGGACGAGCTCAAATTCACCAAGCATAGATTATTACAAAACAATCCGTAGTTGGAGCCCTAAAAAGTTCAACAACAACGGTCTAGCTGCGATGCTTCAATATCGCCTAATGTCATAATTGGGTTGTGGAGGTCAGGTGGCAGTCGCTCCACGGGAAATATCGAGGTCTAGCCAAATCCGCAGTTAAGACTGGTAAAGCGGACCCCAGACTCCGAGGTGAAAGCTTCGGATGCGACTGGGAATTAACGCTAGGTTGAAGATGAAGAAGAATCTGCGTGCGCCAGAGCCTGTCTACCATTTAAGTGTTATAAAAAACAAGCAGGGCAGTCTTTGGAGACTGCAAATAGAAGTGAAAACTTGTGAATCGCATCGTAGGTTCATAACGTGACCGTCAGTGACGATAATGCGAGTTCCATAATTTTTGTTAAAAGTGCTACACGCCTATAGAAGGTTTCCCTTCAAAAACACAACAGCCTCCTATTAGGTAGGCCGTTAAATGTAGTAATGTGCCTCGATCATCTATCCGTTTCCACAGCGTGGCCATTATGGCAATAGCCTCTCCAATGATCACTGTTCTAAAGACCATGATTAGAGCACTGTTGCCCAAAAGTTCGCTATAAAGTAGTCAATTATTATTACGCGTGTAGAAATGGGGATTGACCAATTTTGACTGTTTTCTTTTCGATTGAAAACTACAATTAGATATACTTAGGCAATTCGTTGGCCGGCGTATGGTAGAATAGAATGAGAAATGTATGGGATTTGACGTAGGTACCTATTGACAGTCGTCAACTTTATGTCATAAACGTCAAATCAAATCCCCTACAACTGAATGAATGCTTAGTGGTCAGAGCGTTCCCCCTGTAAGGGAAAGATCGCGGGTTCGAGTCCCGTCCGAGGTCGATTCTTTTTCCGTATCTTAATCGAAATCCCCTACATTTGTTCTACAATACACCGGTCAACGAATTACCACTTGTCTAGCGGGGCTTGTTTAAACTTTAGTAGTATAATATTTTCAACCAACTACACAGAAGGAAGTTCTCATATTAATTTATTAAACGTTATATAAATTAAAGATCGGTATTTTTACGCGATAAGAGCGCCAGCCCCCTTAAAGGCCGCTTCCCACCGTCCGCGATTCTGCGGATCATCACGCACAGCCGACGATCGCGGGACGGCAACGCACGCAGACAGGGCTCTTCCAACGGTGCGGGTCGGTCTGTGTAGATCTTTTGATAACTTCATTTCAAAATGCCAAGTGAAAATGAACGTGTCGTCGCTGCAGCCGCGGCTGTGGTATTAATTAACAATTACCAAATTATGCGATCTAGTAAAAGTAAAAAAAAACCACGTCGCTTGTGGATATCAGCATACAATAAAATGTCGTTTAACGTAACTGTGCATACACATACCTATATCTAATTTTATTTATTTTTTGTTTTGTCACCCATAGCAGTGAAATCACGGTAGAAAATTACCGAATGACATAAAATACTCCTTGTCCTGTGATCCTACCGGTGCGCGGTGGGATTATGATTCGGAAAATGATCGCGCCGCACCGCACCTTTGAAGTTACCGCCTCGCGACGGATACCGGCGCACCGCCACGGACGTCCTCTGCTACCACGGACGAGACCCTTCCCACGGTGTGCCGTGCGAGCTGGTCCGCGTCCGTCCGCGATATCGCAGACCGTGGGAACCGGCTATAAGGGCGCAGGTCTGAAGGGATTTGTATGATTTTTGTTTTGTGGGCATAATTTAGGATATGGCTCTGTTGTGTGTCTAGGTTGTCTGAAGACGATTTTTTCTTTATGTCGCTCATGTCGCTGAGATAAAAATCTATGGCAACCTATTGTAGCTTTTGTTACCTCAGTCTCGGATTAGATAAAATAGTGACTGTCTCAGCGACTGGGGATAGTGGAGATCAAAGCACACTCAATTAAAGATTCATGTAGTGCGTGTGCCGTAGACGCTTATTCAGATTAGTTCCCTCTCTCGATGAGTCACGGCTACAGCTATGGTTGTCATTCAGTCTCTTTTTACTTCGTATGAAGTATAGAACGTATTGTATGACGTACAGTTTAAGTTAGGTTATAGACATCGCAAAAAGTGGTTCGTCTTGCCAGGCGCGGTCCGAGGGGGGGTCACAGGGGACATGACCCCCCCAAAACCATGCACGTCATATTGAAAAATCCCAGTAAGAGGGGAGGGGGGGTTAAATTTCTTAAGGAATTTCCGAAGTGAGTTTTCCCAAATTTCAAGCTGCGACCGCGCCTGCGTCTTGACTGACTGCGGCAACCGAGGATCCCCGGCAACTGCACCTACCCGGAAAGGTATGCTTCCGTAGCCGACCGCATAACGACAACTGCCGGCGCACGCAGCAGATGCACGTTAGTCATTGCGGCTTCTCAATGGTGCCCTTTATCCGTATCGGAGTTTGACAAGTAATGGGTACGCTGTATCCAGGCGCGGTCGCAGCTTGAAGTTTGGGGGGGGGTGGGTCACTTCGGAAATTCCTTAAGAAATTTAAAACTCGTACTGGGACTTTTCAATATGACGTGCATGGTTTTGGGGGGGGGGTCATGTCTCCTGTGACCCCCCCCCCCCCCCTCGAACCGCGCCTGGCTGTATCTGCTGCATGCGTCGGCAGTTGTCGTATGTGGTCGGCTACGGAGTCATATCTTTTGAGTGTGTGTGGCCCTCCAGACTTTCAGGAATACCATAATTAAATATCTTTAATCTTAAGATAATAGATTTGAAAGCACAGTTAATTTCCGCTCAACATTATGAGAACGTCCCTCGGGAGAGTTGAAGTACAGCTAGGGTTAATTATCGAACGGTAGGATTTCCCCCTTCTAGACAAGTGGTACTTTTTGGACGTATTGGTGTATTGTAGAATAGAATGATGAATTTATGGGATTGATAAATATTTTGAAGTTTATGACAAACGTTGAAGACTTTATGAAGGGCATTAGAGCGGCTACACACACACCTGCCGCAGGGGCGATCTAGGGTGAAAACGTGAGTATGAGCCTTAATTGACCCTTAATCGCTTCCTAAGTTGTTATGTGTGTAGCCATTTTCTAGATTGCGCCGATATTGCCCCGACCGCTTTGCACCCTAGATCGCTCCTGCGGCAGGTGTGTGTGTAGCGCCTAGAAGACGACCTCAGACTAAAAGTATAAATAGATGGGACGCACAGAAATACTTAGCGTGTGAAGCCGCCTAAAGTAGGTAATACTGTGGGGTGAGCACGAACTACTGTCGTAATCGTATCGTGAACGTAACGATAGCACGGAGCGTTGCGATTGGCTGGCTTCAGGCAGGCGGCCAATCGCAATGCTCCGTGCTCTCGTTACGTTCACGATACGATTACGATAGTTGTTCGTGCTCACCCCACTGAACTCATTTGTTTCGCAAAGAGTGCGAGCGAAATAATACTACTTTAGGCGGCTTCACAAATTACACGTATACCTATGCATTCCGTCTATGTTATTATTTTAGTTTGAGTAGATACTCCTCGACAAGATGTTAAGATCAAAAATTGTGTCTGAACGCGAGTTGTACTTCGGTTGCGGTTATCCGCAAGTGCGTTGTGGGCTTACAGCAAAAAATGGATTTTCCAATTTGCGGTTTATTGAATATTGCACATAGGAAGTCGTTCGTTCGTTTATTGGCATTGTGAAATAAAACATACACGCAAAATTCTTTTAACTGTCCATACTCACGAATACCATAACAATAGAATAGCGTATAACAGATTTAGTTATTGCCCCAGCTCCGCTCGTGTGAAATACCGCTCCCCTGCCTGCAATGCACAGGAATCTTAATTATATCGCTGTGCTAAATTTTATCCACATTCGTAAAGCCGTTCTGGCACAGATTACTTAATTCTGGCGTGATTGGGTAACAAGGACTGAAAATATTCGCATTTTATTCGCGTTTAAACACTTTATTTGTTGTAGTTACCTATGACCTGTTGGTATAATGACGTGGTCACTGATGGAGTAAGCTTGCCTATAACTTATTCACTTTAGACTTGAATAACTCTGCCTTTCCACCGGAGATGTGCTATGCAGCTATGCTACGAAGATGTAAAAGCTAAGCTAAGTATAAAACTATATGACCGTTTCCATTGTGCATGTGCTATGTAGCTTAGCGAGTAAGATGTGCTATGAAACTTCATACAAATATTCAAAATTCGAATATATTCTCCATCATTAACATAACTTAGCTGAACCCTTTTCCACCAGTGCTATGCTTTGTGGACCAATGAATATGATTGGTGGATATTAAACGCATCCATGGCAAGTTGGCAACATACTTAACATAAACCGGTGCAAAGGCAGCATACTCCAGGCTTTTATCTACCCAGCTTTCCTTTCTGGGAACAAAAATTCAGACAAAATCATTCCACCCGTTCAGAGTGCCTTGCCTACCCACAAACCTACACATTTTTGTACGGTTTTGAAATATTACTGACAAAATATTATTTTCAATTTGTTTTCAATCAAATGATTTCAATCTACCTACATATTTGCAATTGGTTAAATTCGAAGTTAGCGTGCAAGCACACCTTAAAACAGTTGTCTCAAGGATAGACAATAAAACGCGCCATTTTTAAATCACGTGCTTGACCTAACTGTTAATTGGTTTTTACAGAGCCAACAATGAACACGAACGGTTTCAGAACGTATTTCAAATAAAAAGAACCGCCACAAACAGCGAGGCAGTTTTTAGACGAGTTATATAGGTAGGTAGGCTGCCTGTCTCATACTTAATACGGGAAGGCTACTAGCCGTCAAGATATTGCTCGTGACACGTATCTTGGACCTATATCACGAGACAAACTAGGCTCTGGAGCACGCGGTTTGTTTTGCAAATCAATGTTTGGTGAATTTGAGCTCGTCCACCTCCGTAGCACCCCGTGCTATCCTCAAAAGACACCCAAGAAACGTGTACTGCGCATATAGAGCACATTTTGAGCATATTTTAGGTCCAAGTTAAATGCCCCGAGCAATATCTATTGACGGCTAGTAGCCTTCCCGTAATAAGTATAAGACAGACCCCCAGTTTTTGAAATGTATCAAACTAAATACACTAATTTACGGTCCCGCCTCCCTCTGGCTACGCCCATGCACGTGCATGCACGTCAGCAGGAACGTTTTTATTCCATGCGCTACCTTTTATATCAAATTCTGTACAAGTTTGGTAACGCACGAGTGATTTAAGGAACGAAGTTTAGCGCTCAGTCTGCGGTTAGATGGTAAGACATTTTATCAAATACGTGAACGTGACTTGTACGTAGGTACATAACTTTGTTTCTACGAATAAAACTCAATAGTAGGTTTTTGGCACGGAATATGAAATTGGTTAGACAAGATATTAGGGCCCAGACCAATAAGACCTCTCGATAGACCAAAAAGATTTTTTTTAAATGCTATAATATCCATAGAAAGTAAGTTCTCGCGAAAAGAAATTAATACACAGAAAATTAAAAAAAAAACCTTGTAAATATTAACTATTTCAGTACCATGCTGGCGTCGCTAGTTATAAATGAAATTATCAACGAGCAACGCTGTTTCCGTCATGTTGGCAATTATAATTAATTGGACTTGTCAAAGCATAAAATAATTATCTATCGATAAATTAACGCATCGACACTTGTGATGCAGAGAGACATATAATTAAAATCACTAACGAACCTCTAGGTTGGAAATAGTAGGGTCCGATAGATTGTCCAAGAGTCTAAGTACGGCGTGCACGTAGCATGATAATATTCCTCGTATCCCGTATCCAATACTGAATATAATAAGTCTTCCAACTTGGTGAACCAGTACTCCATATAGTTTTCAAAAGATTGGAATAGCCATGTTGAGAAGGTAGTGTTTATGGGCGCCAAGAGCTTCTGTGCCCAAGATCTGCTGATAACGGATCAAGCATTGGTGCAGTTAAAGAAAACAATCATGTGTATGAAAGGCTCCGAAACCACTGGTCCACTAAGGTTCGTCTCCGGATAAAAGTTAAAGATTCGTTCCCTATATACCTAGGTGCCTATTGGTTCACTGGTATTAGACCACTCATAATTTATTTTTAAAGTACTACTACTTACTCGTTATGTGAAAAATACATTTTTATTTTATAAAGTTGACTTATCGAAAGGCATGCATAGGGTAGCCAGGGAGGTCCCTCGTTACTCCCATGCAACTACATTCGTATGGGTTTTGAAGTTTAACCCAGTCTCCAGACAATCTTTTTATAACCATTTGGGGAATTGGGTTGAGCACGAAACCCAAAGAAATATCATTGATAGATCAAAATGCATGCATGGGTGTAGCCACGGCGGACTATGGCTACACTCGTGCATACTTTGCGTATAACCATTTGGAGGATTGGTTTGAGCACCAAACCCAAAGGAATATCATTGACATATCAAAAGGCATGCATGGGTGTAGCCAGGGCGGACTTTGGCTACACTCGTGCATACTTTGCGTTATATCAAATAGTTTTTCAACCACCCAAAACATTAATCGCCATCCGCTTTTATGAGCAAATTTTCAATCGTACCTACACAACTCGGTTCATTGCGCTTCATCGGCAAATTGAATTCACAATAATTACGTGTTTTTCGGCAGTTAGCGTTCGTGATCCAATCTGGCCTTGTTTGTTTCAGTTCGGCTGAATTAAATTAAAACTTAGAGTTTAGGTGTTTGTGTATTCCCGACTTGATTGAGAACGATGATGATCAGATTAGATTAACAACTTGGCAACCATATAATGATAAAATAGCTATAGGTCTACCAGAAACTTACATATTATGTACCTAAGCTACAAATATAAAAGGAAATTGATTGATTAAGAATGGAGAAAGTGAATCGCTCAGGCGGGACTCGAAACACACCGTCGCCCCAAGAATAGGACAACTCGTATAGGAGAATTTGGAACGCTTCAGGTGGGGCCCGGTAGTTCAGTGGTCAGAACATTACCCCTGTAAGGGACTGGTCGCAGTTCGGGTCCCGTTGGGCGATTCACTTTTTCCATTCTTAATCGATACAAAACATACAAACTTACAACAACTAAATTTGATGTGCTTCTGTGAGAGGAAAAGAGCTTTTATAGGCTTACCATAAGACGTAGCACTTCTTGTTTCCCGACTTAGTTTAAAAACCTATACAAACAGTTTAAAACAGTTATGAGAAAACCGCATGGAAAACAGATCAGTAGATCGAAGTGAATGTGGAAGGTACATGCGCGTAGGTTATTGTGAAGAGAATGCTCTCGTTTTTGTTATGGTGTAGGTAGAAGGCAGCATGTAACGTCATGCAACTTTACTCTAAATACTTTATCGACTTATTATGGTATGTTATTACTTTTTATTGAAGTTTCTTTATACTTGTATGTGTTTGTGAACATTAGTTGGTATTAATCAATCAACTAGCCTATCGCAGTTCACTGTTGGACTCCCAATGATGGGAGGCCAAGCGAATTGTACAGGGTTATATTTCGACTTTCGCTTCTCTAGCAGTGAATCGTATTTTTCCAATATTCGCCTCTTCGATATTCGCCTCCTTCGGATGAGATGGGGTGGTGACTGGTGATACTAGTATTCTTTCTCCGTCAGCATACGAATACCTAATTACTTGGTAATTTATGCCAAATTACTAAGCAATATTGTAAACGGAATTCGTGTCAGTGCGTTATCAAATCGCCCGCTCAACGGCTATAATTTAAAAGCCCAAAATCCGGGACCAACAAGATATTAATTCTGTAATAATAACAGCTTCCAATATGGCGTCAGGCGTGTCCTTGCCAGCAGATTGTTATCGACAACAATGTAATAGAGCAGTCCACAGCCGTTGTCCCTGATGTCCGTTAAAGTTACGTTCACGCGTCATTAATTCTGTAAGTATTGTCTTGTCTAAAAGGACTCTGATCATTAAAATTGATGAGCAAAAGACATATGGCAGTTTCAAGTTGTATATATTTATATGTAGCTTTTCTCAGTTTGTTATTTGGTTCATTAAATTTAACAGTAATTTAGTCATGGCCGCGGAATATTAAGAATTGTCCTAGTTGTTTATTATATATTTAACTGTAACGGCATTTTTTGGACTTCTCCCAGTGGGCCCAGTGATTGTAGCAACTGTAGGTACGTAATCCCGCTCATCTCTTGTACGAAGCGTGGTTATTCCCAGCCCCCCTAGACAAGTGGCAATTCGTTTCTCGGCGTATGATGGAATAGAATGACAAATGTATAGGATTTGACGTTTTTGACATTCGTTGACGCCTGTCATATACGTCAAATCCCATACATTTGGCATTCTATTCCATCATACGCCGAGCAACGAATTGCCACTTGTCTAGAGGGGCAGTCCTCCGATCGAAACTTATGAACAGACTGAAAGGGGGAGCGAGAATATTTTTTCCACATTCTTCAATTGCCCCGTAATGGATGGAGAATTCATGAAAAGCTAACAAGTTACAGGATGTACTTATCTGCATCTATACATCCTACAATATATATTTACACATATGATTATGTAATATATAATATACTGCACTAACACAGGTAAGTCTTGATTGTTTGAAACACGTGCGTTTATGCCGCGTTGCCCCGCATCGCCGCACCGCTCACGTTTTTCTAGTAAATACAATTTCTTACACAACTTCATTCATTCAAGAAAATACAGTATTTATTTTATCGTCTTATATGAAATACAGGTTATCGTTAACCTACATTTCTTTACTTGGTTCTCATTTACATATTATTGTCTTCTCCATTCATTGCGCACGTACACACGTCACGAGGAATGCGGCCGTTTGAGAATGTCGGAGTTGTTTGAAGACAGAATGTTACGTTGTCAAAATATTGACAAAGTTTTTGTGTGTGATTACTGTTTGTGGTAAATAAAAGATGGCTTCTCTATCCCTCTTTCTCAAATGCCCCCCTAGACAAGTGGCAATTCGTTGGCCGGCGTATTTTAGACCAGCTGTTGCCCGCGGCTCCGCCCGCGTGGAATTCTGATCCCGTTCATCGCTGATATATAGCCTATATGTTAATCCAGGGTATAACCTATATACATACAAAATTTCAACCAAATCGGTCCAGCCGTTTATGCGTGAAAGAGTAACAAACATCCACACATCCATTCTCACAAACTTTCACATTTATAATATTAGTAGGATGTATGGGATTTGACGTTTATGACATACGTTGACGACTGTCATATACGTCAAATCCCATACATTCATTTCACATTCTATTCTATAATACGTCGACTAACGAATGTCTAGGGGGCTGGTGAGTTAGTTGTGAATATTGTCACAAAAAAAAATTACTTAAAGCTGAAGCGGTTTGTGTGCTCTGGATACCTGAAAAGATTTTTCGAGTGAAAACAACTTTGGGTGCATTCTGGGTTTTTAAAATGAGATAAAAAAATAACTTACGACACTGTTACAGTTACCGACCGCGACGCCTAATGAAAACAGGGCCTCTCACGGCAATGCCACATGGAGGGAAAGTAGGTACCCTAATTATTGTAGATAGGACATTTTACTGAAAGAAGACTTTATTTTAATCTTGAGAACCATTTGAACTGCCTTCATACCTACATTATTCTAGTTTTTATACAGGTCAAGTTTTCAATTCTGTCGGCGCTCCCGATTCGAACTACTGGAACAGATTATGGTCGAATTTCACCAATAAAAGTATTAGGTTCAAGTCCAACTAAACTGTTAACGCAGACAAGTTTGCATTGATCTCTGGTCCTATTTATTTGTAAAATCCGCTCTAAAATTAGCCCACAATTGGACAAAACCTTCCCCAATGTGCGTCACAGCACCCGGTCTTTTTATTCGAAGGCACATTTTGTTGTTTCCTATTTTGCTTTTTCCTTGAAAAGGGCTTAGATTAGTCTAAATCCTTTCAAGGAAAATCCCTGTGTGTGTAGCAGATGACGTGATTCTCGTTTACGGCTTCGTGTTACTTATCTGTTTTGCTTTTTTATCCCAAAGAACTAGCTGTGTGCCGGGGTTTCACTTGCCGCCCTCGGCTCTTTTTAGATGACCGACCCGCAGGTCTAACTTCCACTTTATTGCAATCGTATTAAAATAATATTTTATGATGCGTCGATATTTACAAGAAATTGGAATCTGTTTACTAAATTAATTATTGTGATTCTCTTCATATGAGTGATCATTATACGAATTTATAGGAACCTATTGAGATCTACTGGGAATTAATAAAGTTACCTACTAGTTTTTAGCGGAATCTCTGTGCCTTGTAATGTGGCCTTTTTAGAGCCACCCTTGTTTTACTGAACTTGTAGATATCGTATTGCTCGGCTCCTGGGGATCATAGTGTGATGCTTCTTAACCTCCGCAAAAACTGTGCTGTCAAATGCAGAAATAATTTTCGATCAGGAAAGGTTATAGTGATTTGTGTTTTAAAAAAATGAGTTTTATTATTAGCAGGCATAGATATCTACTTACTAAGCATTGGATACGGATAGTTGAATAATAGGTATGCCAAACGCTTTAACAAAGAAAGTCCATCTATCAATTTCAGCATATTATTGATGCCTTCCATCACAAATTCACAATAGATTATATTTATTGCCAGATTAAATTTTTTAGATCAAGTTCGATCACCAAAGGAATTGAAACTAAAGGTGAAAAAACTTTTTGCTTGGCCACAAGCTCGTTGACGCCGTAGACGTGACAACGGTTGAGCTGAAAAAAAAATCAAAATGGCCGACGTCGTGGAAATCAATAAAGGCGGCAAAAAAGTTGTTAAATTTTTCTGTTATCCAGGTTGTATTGGGAGCTTTTTTGTTGTGACAATGTTGAAATATGTCTATTGCAGTTTGCTACGGTATATTTAGTCTTTTTATTTTTAAATTTGATTGATAGTGATACGGCGCTAAATAGGTAGATAGATAGATAGAAATACGTAACATTATTTTGAACCTTAACTTAGAGGTCTTTTTACTCAAAATTGAAGTGATAGAGCCATAAATTTCCCTAAATGAATTGCCAAGAATGAAATATCGCATTTTTCAGGACATAAAACCTTGCTTCTGCAATTCATCTCAACACAACGAGAGTTCTAATATCAGGACAGTATCCGGGCTACGCCCGTGAACGGTTCACCTATTATATTATTATTATTCCTAATACGCAGAATAGGTAGCAAACAATTTACAGTGTATTGAAAATAATTCTTAATTAAAGTAAACACCAAAGATACAACAAACAATATTATTCCAGAGCGTTGCCCTCCCAAAATGGCGGTGTGTAGTAAACAGGCATCAATCCGTTAATGCCGTGGAATGTTCAATCTAAACATTTGTGCGAACCAGGCGCGGATCCACTAGGGTGGGCAATATGGGCATGCCCACCACCTTAATAGACCTGTGACGTCATTTTTTTATGGTTTATTGAAAAAAAAAAAAATGAATCATGAATCACGCGTGATTTGGAACACAGCGTATAGTGCAATAGACGATATACCAGCATTTGTTCACACTGTTACAATATCAGAAATTACACACTATTATTGCGGTTTTTTTGTACGCCTTTTTAAGGAGCATAGGTCTGAGGTGTAAGTACATTCAATCAATCAATCAGTTAGTATATTGCAGTCCACTGCTGGATATAGGCCTCCCCGAATATGCGCACTGGTCGAAAACCTTTGTTTTGTGGCATTGCGGTAGGGGGGAGGAGAAGACCCGACGTAGTTTGCCAAATGCTGCCCACCCCAGTTAGATCCATCTGGCTATTTCTTTCTTGAAGTTGTTTTTACCGAGCTGGATAACCTGCCCCAGGAGATATATTTTTGAACAACTCTGAGTGTCACCCCTTCGATTGCAATCGATTTGGTACAACATAATCATGGTGTTGTCCAAGTTTACACCCAGGCCAACTTGTCGAGAAGCTCCATTCAAGCTGTGCAGCATTTCGCCCAGTTGTTCCAGCGACTAAGCAACTATGACGATGTCGTCGTCGAACCGAAGCAGATGCGAGATGTACTCACCGTGGATGTTGGTACCCCGCCAAAGTCCAATCCAGAGTCTTGAAGACGTCCTCCAATACGTTGGTGAATAGTTTGGGAGATATAACATCTCCCTGTCTTACTCCACGCTGGAGGCTAATGGGTTTCGTCTTCTGGTCTTGGAGTAAGATGGACATTGTGGCAGTGTCATACAAACATCTCAGCATCTCGATGTATCGCCAATCTACACGACACTGCTGCAGGGCATCCAGCACTGCCCAGGTTTCGATTGAGTCGAAGGCTTTTTCGTTGTCCACAAACGCCATACACAGCGGCTGATTGTACTCCTGCGTCTTTTCTACAATCTGCCGAACAGTTTAGATGTAGTCCACGGTACTATAGCCTTTTCGAAACCCGGCTTGCTCAGGTGGCTGGAACTCGTCGAGCTTATCCGCGAGGTGATTTGTGACGACTCTTGAGAACAACTTATAGACATGGCTCGGGAGTGAGAGAGTCTTATCACCTTTTTTGAAAAACAGTACCACCGCACTCCCGCTCTGTGCTCTAGGTGTTAGCTCTTGCCGGATGATGGAATTAAAGAGACTCGCTAGCTCTTTCAGGATTGTTGCGCCACCTGCTTTTAGCACCTCAGTAGTAATTTCCGTCATCACCAGGGCATCTGTTGTTCTTCAGTTGCCTGAGAGCCGACTATTCGACATCTGGTATCTCCTCGGTGTAATGGCGCGTGAGTGGGGCTCTATCCAGGTGTGTCTCTGCACAGGTCTTCGTGCTGCGTATAGCTCAGTAAGTAAGTTTCGTCAGATGGGGCCTTCCCAACTGCTGAGCGAACACTTTTGACCCCCCTATATCGCTCGATTGTCTCCTGGATGGAGCGAGTGTTGGAGCGTTCAGCTTGTTGATCACAAAGACATCTCTAAATATGTGCGTAACTACTGTCCATTATGAAAAAGTCTGTCTCGTTCCTTATCGCAGAGTCCCGGCGTTACCAAGTCCACTTCCTGTTGGGGTTTTTCTTAAAGGAACTATTAATGAAAGCTACTCGAGGAAGCTGACTAGCATTTGCCCCTGCGATTTCTGCACCCCACTCCATAAGGTTCGATTTCCGTCTCACCGCGTTCAATTCAACAGATCAATGTGAGATCAACACCGCCAAAGACACCTCCCCCCCCCCCCCGGGCGTATTTAACATGCTTGACATGAGTTCGCACTACGACTCGCACTTGACCGATCTTCAGGTACCTGTGCCCACAACCTAGTTCCGCGTCTGGATCCGCGCCTGGTGCGAACAACATTACTTATTGATTACAGATGGACCACCGTTGATTGAATAGTACTGGAATAAACTTACCAAATATCCTGAAAATGTAGCAGGTGCGGCCGCAGCCTGAAATTTTGGTGGAGGGGGTCACTTTTTTAAGTGCGGCAATTCTTTCAGGAAATATCTTTTTAGTCCCTACAAAGGCTTGCTTTTCAATTTGAAGTGCACGAACACGATTTGGGGTTTTATATTTCCTGTGACCTCGGACCGCAAATGTACCTACTGAAGTACTGACCAACGGATGATGATGGATGGATTGGATGTATTCAACATCAGGGGCGTAACACTCGTGCTGCCGACCCTGAGATGACAAATTAAGAAGTATTCATATTCCAGCACCCCCCCCCCCCCCCCTCCCCTTAGACAAGTGGCAATTTGTTGGCCTGCGTATTGTAGAATAGAATGACGAATATACGGGATTTGACATATGTGACAGTCATCAACGGATGTCATAAATGTCAAATCCCATACATTTGTCATTCTATTCTATCTACAATACGCCGGCCAACGAATTGCCAATTTGTCTAGGAGGGCTGGAATATAAACGCCTACAGCACGTCATGGTGAGCCAACAATCGAACAAAACTGTCGCGTTTAAATCAAACAGGGCTGGATTGTATGTCGCGAGTCTAAAAAAGTTTAGATATAACCCTCCTTTGGCTTCGCCGTAGTCGGGTAAAAACTAACCTCTGCTTGAATATCACAAAAGGGCTAATAACTTAATCCATACTCATATTATAAATGCGAAAATAACTCTTTCTGTCTGTTGCGCTTTCACGCCCAAACCACTGAACAGATTTTGATAAAATTTGGTACAGGAATAAATTTAGACCTCGAGAAAGGAAATAGACTATGTGTTTGGTAACAATAACCGACATCCACGCGAGCGGAGCCGCGGGCAGCTCATTCCTTATAATGTCTGTTCCATTTTGTATTTAATTTCTGTGGTGTGTTTGTTAAATAAAACAGCTCACACCGGCGCTGTTACGTGTGCGGTAGGTCAGTGAACGAAGGAGTTAAATTAATTGATTGCTTTGGCCTCGCACACATAGCTGAGTGGGCCGAAAATACAATCTCGACTCCTACAACATGTCTGTTAGAAGCATTACAAGACTATTCTCGTGGTTAAACTCAACTTTTATGGGACTCCACTTTGATTTACCTTTTGTTAATTTTTTTGTTAAGGCAGGAAAAAATGTACGTACCTTCCGCATTTCGCGTGGTCGGGGAAGCCACGCGGGTATGTGAGGCTCTCAAGTCTCACTACACTAAAACAACCTGCCGTGTGCTATACGCCGTGGTTGTGAGAGAAGCGTCGGAACCACTAGAAAATCTCGTTGACGGATCACCCAAGCGCTGGCCTGTCTTTTAATTGAGCGATGTCCAGGCACACCTGGACATCACCCCTTCGTGAGAGGCTCTCCAAAGATTTACAGACCCAAGCCAACTTCTCCTGCTAGCCTGTACACGTACTGATTACTGCTGATTGACAAAAGAGTTTGAAAGATGATTCAATCTATCCATCTTGGGCCTAGCCCTGCTCCTAAAGCCCTCTACCTACATTATGTATACAATTTGAACCTTTCTAACAAAAATGCTCTTATCTCATTCAACCGACTATCACTTTATTTATTATACAACCCCCACCTTTGCCCATACATTTTAAAATAAAGGGTTTTTTTTTCGCCAAATTAATACTTCCAGCCCCCCTAGACAAGTGGCAATTCGTTGCTCGGCGTATGATGGAATAGACTGCCAAATGTATGGGATTTAACATATATGACAGGCGTCAACGAATGTCAAAAACGTCAAATCCTATACATTTGCTTTTGCTATCGAAACTGTGCCCGAAATGTTTCGCTCCGAAACGACTGCAAAATCACCTTGTAGATTGTCATTGGTCGATCTCCAGTGACGTCACCCAGTCCGACCAATCACAATTTCTATCAAGGTTGTCGCAACGTTGTGCTCGTCGTTGTTTGCTTACAGAATTGCATTGCAGGAAACACATGTTGTTGCTGGTGTTGTATATAGATGCTCTTGCCGCCCATATCGCTCTCCTCTCCGCCCCGCTTCCATCGTAGACACAGCCTTACTATGTGCATCCCACTCGCAATCGACCAATGTTTGTACACTCAATACGTTTCCAATATTCTAAATCAATACAAATTTGCGTGCACCGCTCGTCCATAAATCAAATAGATATTATCGTTTACCGAAATAGGAACCGCCTTTATCGGTAATTTATGAGCTGGCTGTCAAATGTGTATGCAGCATATCATTTGCATAATAGGCGCCTTGCACACTTGGCGGCAATAGGAAGCTTTTTTCACGTGTTTCTGATATGTATGTACCTATTGCTTTCATCAGTTAAGTATATTGTTTTATTATTGCTCGCGACATATATCTAGGACCTAAAATGTGCTCAAAATGTACTCTATATACGCGCAGCATACGTTTCTTCCATGACGGAACGGAGAAGTTTATTCGGGTGAGGATGTTTGTTTGTGCAAATACATACATGTTACCATTTTTCTCCAAAACTCCTTACACCACACCTTATTCTCGAACCTTCAGGAGTATACTTAATGTTACTCTTGAATGTGTCATCATAATATAAGCCTTCAGTACCTACCCACCATTTCAAAAATCAATGTTGTATCCTAGTTCATAACTGGTTACGATCAAGGACGAAAAGGACTTCGATCGCAACTGGTTACGAAACACAGTAACGACGATGGCGGTCGCAGCGTTCTTTTGTACCTGCCTACTGAAAAAATCCAAGGAAAATGAAGTTCGGCTGTTGTACAAAAATTAAACAGCAGTGAGATTGGACCTGACATGCAATTGTAATTAGGATAAGCTGTTGGTTTTAACTATTAATAGTTAAAAATACAACGAAACTATCATAACGGAAGTCTGTATAGCAATTATTATCAAAAGTGAATTTCAGCGGAAGCATCGTCGGAAACGGATGCGGAAACAAAAGTAAAAAGTAAAGAAAGTATCTATGCCAGGCTAGTTATCTATGATTTGTCTTAACACGACTTTTACAAAAATGTGTTATTAAATTAGGGATGTGATTTTTATGTGAATAAAAATGAGCTAAAACTAAAAAAAATTATAAATAGGCATAATATGTAGCTTTATGATTCAGTTATAAAAAAGTTGATTTTGCAAAACGTCTATTACAAAATATTCCTGTAACCATTTTCTAAATCGTACCTAATATTTTTGGGTGGGTCTTAGGTTGTCAAGAATTCAATGACGTTAGTAAAGTTTATTTCCATTTTTATTCCAAAACAGATTTAATTGAGTAGAAAAAAAATCCTATGGCCTGAACCACATGGCAAATAAATTGTATCAATCAAAATTGGGCTTAGCGGGCGTTAACAGTAACCAGAGCCAAATGAACGCGTATATCTCAGCAGCAAATTATCAAATAAGGCTTAATAAGTTATAAAGAAGTAGTTTTATCCTATTTCCTACCATCGCGCAATGATCAAAACTTCTGTAAATTATCTACGACCTTCTAGTATTGTGAATATAATTATGTTTGACTGCCACAAGTTCGTTGTCAATTTTGGCGCCCAATTTTGGCTGCAAGAATTTTGGCTGCTATAATTTTGGCTGTTACAATTTTGGCTGCCAATTTCAGCCTTGTGATAACTGACTAACTACTGAACTAATTCGATCCTCGCCTCGCAAGGATCGTTCGTTGCCCGTGTGTGTATAAAATCTATTAATAACGTTCTAAATGACATTTATCACTCGATATGAGCAAATTTATTTATAACAGTTGTAATGTGGCACACGATACAATGTTATTGACGTTTCCGTGAACGGTGCAATCTCTAAACTTCCTTATTAGTTAGAACTGGGTTACATTTTTTGTACTAAAAAATAGCGTTAGTGCCTACACCATCGAGTATTGGTACTAGAAAATTACTGAAAGCGAAGAGAATTAAGAACTATTCCTTCAAGAGTTGTTACATTTTCAACATTTACTTAACTTTTCGATTATAGAACGATTTCCCCTAAAGGGGAAATCCTGAATATGCCCGATAGCTCTAATAGTAAAGTAATAAAGTTATCGGGCATTTATTTAGAATTTGCGATATTTCAGCGCTGTTACTCCAGCACCATGATCATATCATCCTCATGTAGACGCATTATCCTGATTGCATCCGTGGCCAAGATGACCTCGGAGCTCAGGGTCCGCCATCCGGCTCTTCCTCCTCCACTTCGCACGATCTTGGGCATCCATAGTAGTGAGACCATTTGCACGCATGTCACCCTCCACGACGTCAAGCCAGGACTTCTTGGGCCTACCCCTTTTACCTGGACCCGGCGGGGGCGCCATTGCCAGGCATTTCCAGCACCATGATCATCTATAATGATTTTCCCTTCCACTTCATTTGAGATCTGCGCATCATGCCTATTTTTTCATTTCTACCACTTCACAACCGCCGCATTAAATATGCGGTAAGGCCAGGTATGGTATGGTATGGTCTTTTATATTCAACGTACTAACTTGCAGCAATTCATGAGTTAATTTTTTCCATCATTAGATCTAAAAACTTAATACCAAGGTAACTTAGATATCTATTTGGGTTATTGTATATCAATAGAATTGTAAAATATTTTCGGTAAGTACCACTATGTTTTATGTTACCGTGTTACGAATGCGATGGCGACGGTCAATACGGATGTTACATTAGTGAACTAATTTGTGTGCATGAATTTTAATCAGGGGGCTACCATAAAACATTCGGAACTTTGGGTTCGCACGAAACACGAACGATAGACTCGCTTCGGTTTTCTTTCGGTAGGGTTTAAGCCGAACCGAAGTGTCACACACCGTTTTTGGAACCCCTCTCGGGATAAGTGTGTTCTATGGAACGATTAGGTACTGGAGATTGTGTAGGTACATATTTTCCATGGTAGCTCTACCAGATCTATGTGATCTGAGTTTGAAGTTTGAAGAATTCTGAATAACCCTTTTAATGATAAACTATTTATGTTATTCTTTTTTATTGTTTCAGGTAAAAATAATCATTGATTTCCGGACGATTGGTTGGTTGCATGGTTCTTCACACCATTAAAAAGTGAACTTCAAGAAGGTATGCTGATAGACCTGTGCGTCTCGTAATCTACATCGAGAATGTATAGTTTACATTTGCCTGAAGGTTGAATTGGAGGAAGGCAGGAGGAAAGATAGAGCTAGTAACCGGTAGGCGGAACTTCTCAGGCCTGGGCTTCCATTGTGGTCCATTTCATATCATAAGCATAAAACATAGACTACTTTTTATCCCGGGAATAGGTTCCCACAGGTTGCGGGAACAGGCTTAAACCTCCAAGTGGGCGGGCAAGCTAGTAAATAACAAAATTCGGTACTTAATGTTGTTAATGGACTCCAGCTAAACGACCTGGTCCCGCGTGGGCGTGCGTGGGAGGAAACTGATCTTGAACAATTCACCAAATCTCGGCACAATCAGCCATCAAGGGGTATTGCTGTTTATTGATTTGTTAACTAAATATAGTAAGTGGTTTTAGAAACGTTCGTAGGCTTTTGGTAGGCGACTGTTTATGTCTGTAGATTATGGAGATAATGGCATGTTTAGATCTAATATAGATATTCTGGCGTTAACTACGGTTATGGAGGTTGCTTTGCTCTTAGTTTATGCCTTTCACTATACACCCTGAGCTTTTAGCGAGAAGAGTAAGATGTATGTAACTACTTATTTCAAACGTCATCCTTAGATTTCTTTCTTTCTATCTTTATAAAAGTTTAAATGGGTCTGAACCCACAAGTTTCCCGGAATTCGGCCGGCAGAATAAAAGTTGTAGATTGGGCCTAGGTGCCATTGGTCCCCCGTTAGAAGATCAGCTAACATACATTTATTTTTAAGGTACGTATTCGCCCCCTGGAATAAAATTATAGAATCGACACCTACCTAGAGCTTTTTTATACCACTTAGGTGGCAGGCAAGCACATGCACACTGTTCCCTGATAGAAAACCAGCTGTATTTTTACATAATTAGATCATTTAATTCCGCCATTAGTCAATCATTCGTATTATAAGTCAATTGCCTAGGCGTTGACACCGGCGCACACGCAATACCTTCTGCATAAAGCAAGGTTTACGTAAACCCTTCCTACACTTCCTACAACAGGTCTTACTAGATCATTGATAACCACCTATCAGCGCTTGCGACTTTTCACGTCAACCCTGTTTTTCGAAACTCCTATCCGCCATTTGACTACAGCTTTTACTAGTTTTCTCTAGTGTTTATTTGAGAGGTTATTGCCGTCTAAGAGGTACCTACCTACGCTTTCAGAGTCTGTACTAGTCCTGATAATTTTCTAACCAATATAACTCGGTATCTCATACATACATGCATTTAATCACGCCTTTATCCCCGGAGGGTTAGTTAGAAGTGAATTTACACCCACTTTTCACCAATTAATGTATTAGGTCCCACGTAATAGAGGGTAACCCTATTGCTGTATTCCGGACACTATAGTTGGCTCGAACCATGACTTTAGATTTGACGTTTATGACATGAGTTGATGACTGTCATAATATGCATCTGAGGCTGAGTCTGGGCTGTATATATCTGTCTGATGTTAAACAGCCCTATCCCTTAGTCGCCTTGTACGGCACCGCATGGGAAGAGATGGGGTGGTCCAAATTCTACTCTGCCGGGAACCACTCGGCTCATACCTGTGCTCATACTTCCATGCAAACGTAAATGCTGACCACTAATCACTACTCATGCGGTCAGACGGCAGTCGCTGCCAATATAACTGAATAAATCAGGTCACATCATGTTAAAGTGGATCCCGGACTCCCGTGAAGGCCTCGGATGCGACCGAGACTTACCACAAGGATGATGATGATGATGATGAAATTTATGCCACGGAACCAAGGACGCACTCAGCTGTGATCTGACGCAATCTGGTACAATTTGAGCGAAATAATATTAATGTTTGTACCGTAACCACAAACCCATTTTTGTGATGTAATGTAATTTGTTTCAATGTCAAGCGTTAATAAAGAAAAAGTAATGAGAAATTGGTTAGTTTTGATACTGACTTCTGGGAATAATATAGGTACCTACGCGCCCTCTTGCCTCATTTTGGTTATCACAATCTCACCAGGCCCTTGATTCTGTTAAAGCAAAATCACTGTCACAGACATTGCAAAAATTGACGATGAAATCCCATACATTCATCATTCTATTCTAAAATAAGCCGGCCAACGAATTGCTACTTGATTAAAGAGGCAGTTCGGGAGTCCTGAGATCCCGAGACTTCTTCTTCATCCTCATACATCCTTTATCCTGAGATCCCGATACTATCCCCTAGAAACTTTTAATTTTGAAATGCATTTTATAGGCGGAAGTGCCTAAAATTAATTACAAAAATTATATTCAAATCTTTAAGACTATTTTTCGCGTTGATAGCTTAGTGGATTTGTTTCACAATAGCCCCATTTGTTCGTCCTACATTTCAAAGAATTCCTCTTTTGCCCCATATTAAGGTTAACTTGCGATTAGAGGTTTCAGGTTCGTATCCTGAACATTACACTACCGATATGAACTCTCTTCTTACACAAACTAAAAGCTTAGCTGGAGAGGTGAACAGGGACTACTAGTTACATCGGTTAAGCACTAATACTCTTAAAAATATTTTAGTTAAAGTACCTACACATTATTTATCAACTATCAATACAAGAGATAGTCATCAGGTCATTACCTACCAAGCTATGTGATCCCAATCAATGATTTCGAACTGCAATAAAGCTGCTCAAAGGACTGGCCAACGCGACCGGTTCCCACGATTATAGCGATATTGTTCTATAGATCTATATTGTCTCGAAGATGGCGGTTTGCATGCCTATCCAAGCTCTCGACTTGTGCAGCATAAAGGTTGACTACCTACTTCTTACTAATCTTCGCTACAGCGAATATTCGCAATTAAACCTTGTATGGATCTAGTTTTTGTTGATTATTTGCCCGGCCAGGGGCTCGTTTTTAAATTTCAATTCGATTAAGAACAACAATGTAAAAAAATCTTTAGGGTTCCGTATGATCTGTTTAATTGAAGCGTCGCGTCGTAGTAGGGGAGTTCGAATCCGGACCATTAACTACCATCGTGAACCCACTTCTAACATAAGCAATGTAGCTTAGCTGGACTTACATAAGCAATGTAGCTAAGCTCCTCAAAATCTGACCAGCCGGCCGCTTCCGAAATTAACCGAGCGAAACGAACAGACCGACAAAAGATTTTTATGGGTGACACCTACTGTGTTAGGAAGTTCATACGAATAAATTTAAAGCGCTGTTATTTTAATACTAGATGTTGCCCGCAACTCTGCCCGTGTGGATGTTGGTTATCGATACCAAATATAGCCTATGTACTTTCCCAAGGTCTAATCTATCTCTGTACCAAATTTCTTCAAAATCGCTTCAGTGGTTTAGGCGTGAAAGCGTAACAGGCGCATTTTTGTAATTAGTGTCGATATAGATTACCTACATACACTGGACTTCATTTCTATAGATATGGTTATGGACACCAATGCTTCTTCCAGTGTCCTTGAAGGGTGGTGTTAAGTTCAAATTGAATGTTTTAGTCCTATAAAGTTACAATTTAAAGGCGGGAAGCCGTACGAAGTCAAGTGGGGTGATGCAAGCCAGATTTCCGTCCACATCGCCAGATTTTTGATCTCTTTTTGAATAACCATTGATACTTACACGGTTATGCATGTATAATTTGTCATAATACTTACGCTGTGTTGATAAGTATAAATTATACATTGTAACGCGTTCAATAACAAATTAGATTTTATTTTGGCTGCCACAGTTTTGTTGCCAATTTTGGCTGTCGATTTTGGCTGCAACAATTTTGGCTGCCAATTTCAGTAATATTTTTCCTAAAGGAGATAGACCTATCGATTAAGATACAATAAAAGCGAATCCAGCTCAGGTGGGACTCGAACCTGCGATCTTTCTCTTATAGGGGGAATGCTCTCACCACAGCCACCGAGCCTCGCCCGAAGCTGATGCAAATTTTACTATACATCCGTCTTATCATAAACATACCTTTTTTTTTTTTTATCGTGCGCAAAATCCCCACGGATACCTTCCCCACCGTAGCCGGAGGAGGAGGTTATGTCGGACTCGAACCGACTAAAACGCACGCCGTCTGCGGGCCGTCAGTTGCCGGAGGTGAGATTGTCGTAGCCATATCCCTCGCACCCCGGCCGACCCAGGACCATATCTCTCGATCTGGCCCTCTTCCGGTGAGGGGACCACAGAGTCCGCAACCCGCCCCCGGGTATGGGGAGGCACGCAATGCGTGCCGCCGCCGCGGCCTGCTTCTGCTAGGGTGACAGGCGGCTCTACCCGTCACGGCGTCACCCCCAGGCCCGCTATCATAAACATACCTACATCACTGTCGATTACTTGTGCTCGAAAACGTCATGCGAAATTGCGATCTTACAGCGGATTAAGGTATGATTCCGATCCGACAACTGCCGACGCACGCAGCAGATGTGCGTAACTCATTGCAGCTTCTCAATGGCCCCTTTATCCGTATCAGAGTTTAACAAGTAAGCTGTCGAGTCAGTTCGATTGTTCGAAATGTGCCTGCTGTAGGAAAAAAGGGGAAGGCCTGAATGTGTTTGAGGGAGACTTTGACGGAATGGCAACAGCGGAAGACACTCATAAACATCTTCATTAGCTTACAAAGGTACTCCCTGATAAGGCAATACCATCCGTAAACGCAGGCCTTTGAACCGTGCATATAAATGGCCTATAACCATATAAAGTTAGTAAGTAATATTTGCCTATTCATAAATTTAAAAGTGAAAAAGCGCTACGAATCTTAAGTGAGTACCTTCGTCCTCAAAAGTGGCTGACCACAAAAATTCACAAACGAACTTATACACATTGAAATAAATCAATATCTAATATATAAAATTCTCGTGTCACAAATGTGCGTAATCGAACTCCTCCGAAACGGCTTGACCGATTTTGATGAAATTTTTTGTGCTTATCCGGTATCTATGAGAATCGGCCAACATCTATTTTTCATCCCCCTAAATGTTAAGGGTGGTCCACCCCTTAATATTTATTTTTTATTTTTCAGACAAAATTTTTTGTTTTTATTTTTTTATGATACATCATACAAAAATATATGCAACCCTAAATTTTCACCCCTCTACGATCAACCCTTATTTTTTATTTGGTAATTAAAAAGTTTTATCTGCTCTAATATATAAAATTCTTCTGTCACGGGGTGCGTAATCGAACTCCTCGGAAACGGCTCGACCGATTTTGATGAAATTTTTTGTGCTTATCCGGTATCTATGAGAATCGGCCAACATCTATTTTTCATCCCCCTAAGTGATAAGGGTGCAGCGGGAACGGGATTTGAATACCACGCGGGCCAAAAATATGGCGGTACGAAGTTCGCCGGGGCAGCTAGTAATGAATAAAATTGATATGTTGGTGATCTTGGTGGACAAATTGTTTAATTTAATTTCTTCGAAAAAGGAGGAGGTTCTCAATTCGATCGCTATCTTTTTGCCCAAGAGGCCATATTTCAATTGATTGCAACCAGGCACAACAACATAGTTGGCATCAACTTCTAACAGATCAGTAAGTCTGTAAATTCACTTATTTTTCGCTTTTCAGTGCGTCTTTTTTGTTTCTTGAAGTCGGTTTAACTTTTTTGTAAAAAAAAAATTCTCTTTTTTAGGGTTCCGTAGCCAAATGGCAAAAACGGAACCCTTATAGATTCGTCATGTCTGTCCGTCCGTCTGTCTGTCTGTCTGTCCGTCCGTATGTCACAGCCACTTTTCTCCCAAACTATAAGACCAATGCTGTTGAAACTTGGTAAGAAGATGTATTCTGTGAACCGCATTAAGAATTTCACACAAAAATAAAAAAAAAGCATTACATTTTGGGGGTCCCCATACTTAGAACTGAAACTCAAATTTTTTTTAAGCTATTGCATAGCTTTTATCGCGGGCCTTGAGCGTGGAGACCGAATCCAGAAATTCCGTAACGAAAAATGGTAACACCTCCGAGCTCGCACGAACAGAGCCGAGCTGCTCCGAAGTAGCTTCGCTTAACGTAAGTAATCATAATTGCATAAGTTGTTAGTTTTCAAATTCAAATTCAAATTCAAATTGAGACTCGGACTCGGACTAGGACTCGGACTCGGACTCGGACTCGAAGTCAGAAGTCAGACGTCAGAAGTCCGAAGTCCGAAGTCCAAAGTCCAAAGTCCGAAGTCCGAAATCCGAAATCCCAAATCCCAAATTGAAATTCAAATTCAAATTCAAATTGGCATCAAAATAAAAGCCATACAGAGGGGCAACGCTGCCAGCCTGATGGGTACGTTTGGGCGGGGGGACGTGGTTTCGACGTGATCCTCCGGATCCAGAATTAAAATATAAATAACAATATAATTCATATAAATTAATGACATTGACGTATTGAATGAATGTAAAAATAAACGTATAATAATTAAATAAAATTGAAAGATGTGGAATTCAAATTCAAATTATTATTTATTATAATTGCATAAGTTCATAAAAAATGCTATGCAATAGCTTTACCGCGGCAGTCCCCGAGTGTCACACGTCTTTTTTTTTTTTCGTCAAATCCATACGTGTGGGGTATCTATAGATAGGTCTTTAAAAATGCTATTGAGGTTTCTAACATAATTTTTTTCTAAACTGAATAGTTTGCGCGAGAGACACTTCCAAAGTGGAAAAATGTGTGTCCCCCCCCCTCTAACTTCTAAAATAAGAGAATGATAAATCTAAAAAAAATATATGATGTAAATTGCCATGCAAATTACCACTAAAAATTGGTTCGAACGAGATCCAGTCAGTAGTTTTTTTTGAATACGTCATAAACCGCAATTTTCGTCTTCGCTACTACGGAACCCTTCATGGGCGAGTCCGACTCGCACTTTGCCAATTTTTTATATATTAGAATAGAAAAGCTTAACAACAATATTACAAGCAATACTCATAGCAATATTAGCAATATTAATTTGATAACCATATCGCTATGGGTATTGTCATCCCGTAATCCGTCACGGATCATGGAAGTTCCGACGCGAAATTAATACCTACCTATTATATTAATAAATCCAAAGCAACCGACGTTACCGCATCTCCAGAACTTCATATAAAAAAAGAAAAACTAAATTCGGCCAAGTGCGAGTCGGACTCGCCCATGAAGGGTTCCGTAGTAGCAAAGGCGAAAATTGCGACTGGATCTCGTTCGAACCAATTTTTAGTGGTAATTTGCATGGCTATTTACATCATATATTTTTTTTAGATTTATCATTCTCTTATTTTAGAAGTTAGAGGGGGGGGGGGGGGACGACGACACATTTTTCCACTTTGGAAGTGTCTCTCGCGCAAACTATTCAGTTTAGAAAAAAAAATTGTTAGAAACCTCAATAGCATTTTTAAACACCTATCTATAGATACCCCACACGTATGGGTTTGATGAAAAAAAAAAACAATTTGAGTTTCAGTTCTAAGTATGGGGACCCCCAAAATTTAATGCTTTTTTTTATTTTTGTGTGAAATTCTTAATGCGGTTCACAGAATACATCTTCTTACCAACTTTCAACAGCATAGGCCTTATAGTTTCGGAGAAAAGTGGCTGTGACATACGGACGGACAGACAGACAGACAGACGGACGGACAGACATGACGAATTTATAAGGGTTCCGTTTTTTGTCATTTGGCTACGGAACCCTAAAAATCAATGCCACTTTTCGTTGTTATTTTATAACTCAAGAACGGCTGAACCGATTTGGCTAATTTTAGTCTTGAAATATTCGTGGGTGTCCAGGGAAGGTTTAAAGGATGAGAAAATAGGTGCAGCGGGAACGGGAAAAATATGGCGGTACGAAGAACGGCGGTACAGCTAGTTTTAGTATAGATACAATCAACGACAGAAGTTGCTTAATATTAAAATGTTTAATCGCTGCCGTATCGGTTCCCGGTGGTGGAGCATAGGCAGAGAAGATCTATCTATCAGGGATGTTCTTGACATCCATAGGAATAGTCATAACAAGAAGTGCTCAAATCCAGATCTAGTCGATACCTATACGGTAACTAAAGGGCTGTTTTTCATCCGACACTAAACACACACACACAAAGTGCCTGCTTGGCGGCAACAGGCTCGCTACCTATTACGTGGGACAAGTACTTCAACAGACGGAGCCATAGGTGACAGCTACTTTCATTCAAATTCATGCGTATTAATGTGCGTACCGTTTAGCTAGGCGGATATCCGACTGGCCATATTTATAGCCGTTAGACATTACTCACGGGATATGGATCCGAGACGGTAATGACCGACGCTTTGTTTGTTGGCCTTCGTATGATGATGGCAATGATAACAATACTTCACACTACTTGATTGTTATTGATCGCTTATTGTGGCCAATTGTGTGGCCGTGTTGTTTAAATTCCTCGCATTAGCCTTGAGGAATTTTATATTCTTAAATAAAGGATGTTTTAGGTATCCAATTGTTTTACATTGAAATGAATCTATTGTCAATTGACATACTCATACATACTCTGTGTGGTGACAGAGAAATAATATTTACATGTATGAGTACCCCATATCATACGAAGTGTGTCGTAAGTCGTAAGTAAGGCAGTCGAAGGTATTGCACTCGGCAATACCTTCGACTGCCTTACTTACGAGTACGACTAGGCCACGGTAACCACTTACCATCAGGAGGGCCGTGTGCTTGTCTGCGACCTAAGTAGTATAAAAAATTAAGGGAAAAATAGGCAGACGATATCACTACGAGAGAAAGAAAACTCGAATTATAACCCTGTAATAGCAACCCGTCTGGGCAGCGTGGAAACAGTAGGCCAAAACCTCCCAACATTGGGAGAGGCTTATGTCCAGCAGTGGACATAGGTAGATTTTTTTTTTTTGTAAATACATAGGTACTTATTTAACATGAAAACACCCATTATAATGCAAATATACATACATAATTAATACATACATACAATCACGCCTTTATCCCCGGAGGGTAAGGCAGAGGTGAATTAACACCCACATTTCACCAATCATTGTATTAGGTCCCACGTAATAGGGGTGAGCCTATTGCCGTTTTCCGGGCACTATTGTTGGCTCGAGCCATGTGTAGGCTGAGTCGTGGCTGTATATATCTGTCTGATGTTAAACAGCCCTATGCCCTATCCTTTAGTCTCCTTGTACGACACAACATGGGAGGAGATGGGGTGGCCCAAATTCTACTCTGCCGGGAACCACGCCACAAATATTTGTACTAAGCGGGCATCAAACCAGGAGCACACGTGCGCGGTAGCAGTCTTTCGCTCTACCACTACACCACTGAGACAGATCTTGGTGGGGTCTCATACACCCAACTTTACTTTGACTAACTATTGGATTACTTTCAATAAAGCGAATAACCGTGAACCGGTGTGCTTTTATTGAATCTTTTTATAACGCGAACGTAACTATCAATTCAAGTCCGACGACTTCTTTTTAGTCTATGGACGTGCCGGTGACTCATCGGCATCGGGGAAATAATCTATCTATGTGAAAGCAAAGGAACATTGTGGTGTAATGGAAGATATAGTGGTCAAGATAGAAAAGGGGAGGACGAGGACTTAAAAGGTCTCGGGTTTGCGTCCTGGACATTACACTACTGATGTGAACTCACTCCTAAGACAAGCAATGAAGCTTCGCTGGAGGGGTTAAGTCCAACGCAAACAGGAGACGATACGGTGCAGTCGCGATATCTGCGCTAACAGCGTGGCGTTTGCGCAGATAATATCACGTGTTACTAAAGGAACCTATTCGAAAAAAAAAATTAACGGATGTGCATTAAGTATTATTTTCACTACATAGCATCTTTTATAATAATAATCCGAGCCGTGCCATTTCCACGATGTTTGCGCAGATATCGCGTCTGCGCCGTATCGCCTCCTGATTGCGTTGCGCGGTGCGCCTAACGGGAATATTAGTTATTTGATTACTAATATACTTAGTGAAAACATGATGTCTCTGCCTACCCAAATGGGAAAGCAGCGTCACTGTACATATGTGCCTCTATGAAAGCATTATCCCTCCTAGTCTAGCAAGCATAACATAAAAAAGCTACCATAACAACCTACTTCTTGTAAACTTCCACTCGCACAAAAGTTGGTAAGAAAAAGCTTTTTAAATTTAAATGATTTTCAAAGAATGCCTTTATGTAGTGTTATTGAACTAACAGTCTGTTCGAAATATGTAATAAGTACATATTCAACTGTGAATGCATTCCTGTGTCATTTGAATGGAGACAATAGTGACCAAATGTCGGGGCTGCAGACGCAAACGGAACGTTGCGTCTCTGCTAAGATCGCTAAGATGGTATCAAGCTCGTAACGTCTATTTTGAGTTTGAAATATATCTAAATATCTAGAACTAAAGTAGGTAACTAATAAGCTCAACAGTTGAGTTGAGGTCTTTGAGTGCGCTGGAAAGCGATTTGAAAGTATATTTTTTGCATTTGATAGAACAGTTCTTTGGGAAGGTTATAGGCTAAATAATATTACACTATTAGCCTTAGGAGCTGAAAAATAAGAAAAACATAATATGACAAAAACAAAGAATGAGGGGAGATGATGCGATATGGTGGAATAGAAGAGAGAGAACTACCTAGAGCGGATGGTGAAAGGATGAAACCGATCATCAGTCAGATCAGTTCGATGATGACAAATAAATGAATAGTCATCCAGATTTAACATACTTACCTGCTTATTAACAGAGCTTACACCCGTATTCACAAACAATACTTCGCTATGTGTACAACCAAAACTGTGCAAAGAACGACAAATTCTCAGTGCGTTCATTTTGGCAAGCCTTTTTATTCATAGACAACACTTATGTAATACTTTGTTGAGGGATCGCACTGCGTTAGATACTGCTCCGTGATGTTTATGAATTAATTTTACCAGCCCTATGCGCTCGAGCACACTATGAGACCTCACAGTATTGTTTGTGAATACGGGTGTTAGACTTCGAAAATGTATTTTTAGGTTGGTGGCTAAATTATACAGATGTGTAGCAGCATGGAGCAGTTAGTTGTCATGTAAAACCAGACTACTGTTTGTCATACGATGTGAACGAACTAAGAAGCGATGCGTTGAATCAATAACGCACTCGAACACTCGGGTGCACTCCCAGAGTGCCAGCTGATTTTAATCTCTTTACCAAAGAGTTCTACATGTAGCCAGATTACCTATAGACTGGCTGTAAGGAACAAAAAAAATTTATCACAGATTTAAGTTTTGCCAATGGCTTCTATTAGTACGACTAGGTATATCCTACTAGATAAGCAGTTTGGAACTAAAATAAAATTTGGAGAAATGTTGGCGAGGTTCAAATATTTTTTTAATTCATATTTTGCTGATTTACGGTACAAAAATTAACCCTGGACACATCATGCATGTGTCTGACACTTGCTATCCTAAAATTAGTTGAAACTCTGGAAAACTTAATTTAGATGTAAGTAGGTCCTTATAGATTTTTTCTGAGGTATTCATAAATAATAATTTCCATCCAAAGATTGCCTGGAAGAAATTTCGTAAAGCGATAAGGCCGCCCTTTGTACTGCTCCTGTTTTCTTAATTTCTGTATCACAATATTGTAATTTGGCGTACAATAAAGTATATAATAAATAAAAAAATATATATCATTTGTGAAAAAAACAGTTAATTAGGGTAGGTACATACTCTAATTTGATTAAAAAACGTGCCTTCATACATTCATCTGAACGCGTGACTAAGAAACGTGGCCCAGTAAATGGAAAAATTATTTTCCGGTTTCTGAACCGATATGCTTTATGAGCAAATTAAAGAACGAACAATGAATGATACTATGAACCAATTAAAACCGTGGCGGTATTCCATTACCTGCTAAATTGGAGGAATTACGTCATACTTGGTAGGTATGACTGACTTTATCAGATTTTTTAGACTGGTTTATCTGATTTTATTTAATGGAAATAGGTAAATAATCTCTGTGGCTTGGCACTGGTCAACGCGATTACGAACGAACAACCTCGGGTTCGATTCCTGCTCAGTGCAAATATTTGTATACATGAATATGTCTATTTGCATTGGTCTGGTTGTGCCTCGGAGAGCACGTTAAGCCATCGGTCCCAGTTCCCCTGTTCCCAGTCCCGAACATCTATATACGGGTAGTTGGAGCCCTAAAAATTCCAACAGCTGGTCTAATACAATGCAATACAATATCGCCACTATCGTTCAAATAGTTTAATTAGTGTGGGAAGGAAGGAGTGTAGAGGCTTGTAAACTATAAACGTCATTTGAGGTGAAGTTTACTTATTTAATATCTTTTGTATATAACTAGGTATCTTAGGCTTAAATCATAGTCTCTTGATCCCCACATGAAATAGAATCGATACGATTTTGTGGTTTAATTTTTTTTTATAATTAATTACAAATATACCTATATTAATTAATAAAGTCATTTACAGACTACAGAGCACATTTTGAGCACATTTTTGGTTCAAGATTAAATTTTATATGTCTCCAGCAATATAATAATATTATGGCCTCACAGAAGATATGACGTGTCTAATTTACATGTCATTCGTTCCACAATATGCATTATGTATCTCAAGCCATGCCTAACAGTAATTCCTTCGCCGGCTTGCATCTAAATTCACAAAAGTTCTGCAGTACTCCCGTGAGTATTGAACCGGTTTGTAGGTAGGTACCTATCTATGTATCTACTTATGTCGCAAGTCATAACTCATCTGTGGTTGTTCGCGCGCTAACTGTAACCGCGGGTCACATTTAAAAAGAGAACACGAAAAAATTATTGTCGTTTAGAAATATATAAAAATGTATAATTAATGTACATAAAAATACAAATACACAGATACACAATTTGCCAGGTATACTATATAAATATTAAATTAAATTGCTATAAAAAAGAAGCTTTAAAAATGCATAGTTAGATAAAAAAATACAAATGAGTAGATAAAACTCAAATGTCTGTTTATAGGTAGGTATGTATTACTGTTCAAAAAACATCATTTCATGAATGTATGTACAGTACCTACACGATAAGTATTTACTTATGTACTTAAAAGTATAAAGTTTAATAATATGGTTATTATGTAATTAAGAAAAACTTTTGCACGTGCGAAATGTCGCGAAAACGGCTCAGCCGCTACGGAGCCGGACTCCGTAGCGGCTGAGTCGTTTTCGCGACATTTTCAATGACAAAAAGCTGATATTATAAGAACTACATAACTTAACTATCATTAATTCACTTTTTTTTTATTTGTGGTCCACACAATCATTGTGTTTGTGTAGGCAGGCACTTACTTCAAATAACTTTTATTTATCCTAATTCCTCAAAATAGACGCTTATCTTCCTAAATTCCTAATAACACGACTAAGGTAAATACAGCGCTAGACGAGTAAATATGTCAACCAAATACATCGTCATCTGTCGTTATATTCACATAAAACTGGTATAAACTTAAAATAAACATCGTGTCGCGGCTTCAGTTCAGATATAAATGTGCATCTGTGTCATACTGAGTAGGGATACCATGTTACTGGATTTCTGGGGACATTTTTAAATCTGCAAATGTTGGAGCAGAACCTAACCACCCTGAGCAATCTGCCTCCCCAGCTGCTAGCTAGACAAGTAGCAATTCCTTAGTAGGCATTTAGAATAGAAATAAATTTATGTGATTGATTTATATGTTTACGACTGTCATAAACATTATGGGGGTGATGGGTGGGGCCGCCTGTCACCCTAGCAGAAGCAGGCCACGGCGGCGGCGCGCATTGCGAGTCACCCCATACCCGGGGGCGAGTTGGTCCGTGGTCCCCACACCGGAAGAGGGCCAGATCGAGAGATATGGCCCTGGGTCGGCCGGGGTGCGAGGGATATGGCTATGACAATCTCACCTCCGGCAACTGACGGCCCACAGACGGCGTGCGTTTTAGTCGGTTCGAGTCCGACATAACCTCTTCCTGCGGCCCCGGCGGGGGAGGTATCCGTGGGGATTTTTCGCACGATAAAAAAAAAAGTCAAACATTATAATAATTATGTAAATCCCATTATAACGATTGTGCTCCTTGTCTACGGGGTCTGTAGTCTGAAAAGATTCCTACCTTAACAATCGTGAAAAAAAAAACATGGACCAGGTACACGTTGTACACGTCCACTAACAAAATCGTGTGTAGAATTAGACATCACCTCTCACCTCTGCAGGACATTTATCATCATTCACTCAGATTTCTCCTCCATTTGATTTGGCTAATCTTACTTTTTGGGGAACGACTGCCATTTAATTATTCAATCCCGTTAGGACAGCCTGCGCTATGTAAAAGTATGATTCCGAAAGTGCCTACGACAACTGCAGAAGCACGCAGCAGATACGCGTAATGCATTGCGGCTTCTCAATGGTCCCCTTTATCCGTATAGGAGTTTAACAAGTAATGGGTACGCTGTATCTGCTGCATGCGTCTGCAGTTGTCACATGCGGTTTCGGAATCATACCTTATTTATTCAGAAATGACAATAATAATTTTACCTTTTTATTAACCAAAATCATGGTCAACCTATCAACCCGCAGGATGAACGACCACAGTCGATAACCAGACAGAAATAGTGTCCGATTACGGCTCCACCGATTTCCGTGTTTACGTATCAACCATGAATTATGATGTTTAATAATAGTAAAACTTTTGTGAATGCACCTACGATATTTGAACTTCCGCCATGTTAAAGAGATAAGACTAGAATCAAATTACTTTTACTAGTTTGATATCCATTCTTTGCGTTATATTTGATGTTTATAATTTACTAGCTGTTGCCCGCGGCTCCGCCCGCGTCGATGTCGTTGTCGCGAAAAGGTAATTGTACGGTATATCTTCCCTCTTCATCCCTTGTGGTTGTAGCTTTGTAAAACTTCTCACATTCCTGTTCTTCAGGAGTGAACGCCCTTTTGGATGAAGATGGCTCTGCATCCAATTCCCACATCGCGACTGAACATAGCCTATGTCGTCTCTCAGGGTCTAATCTACTCCTTTACCAAATTTCATCAATATCTGCGGTAAGAATTGTTTATGAAACTGTTTTGTGTGCAGCAGTGACCAAAATAAACATATATTTCTCTCTTTTCTTCCTTTCTTTCTTTCTAAAAGCGTAACAGACAAACAGACAGACAGGTTACTTTTGCATTTATAATATTAGTATGGAAGTATGGATATGGATTTTATGAGAAAAGTGAGTTCCTCGTGAGTCGTGTGAAATTAGGAATGTGAATGAGTTATTTCTGTTACTTACATTGCTGCAAAGTAGAAATATTGATAACTAAACGATTTTCACCAACAACAGCCCAAAAGGATGATGATTCAGTGCATGTCCTGTGTTATGAAATTCTTTACCTCCTTTATTTACAATTACAATCGGAGTTATGTAGGTAATCTCCGATTTGATTAGAGATCCCGCTTTACCTTGAGTTTAACTTGAACTTTATTCTCCAACAAATGTATTTTAATCATATTTCTCATTTAATATTGTAATGGCATGTGGTTGCCGGTGTGGTGTGGTTCCCGGCAGAGTAGAATTTGGGTCACCCCATCTCTTCCTCTATTCGGTGTCGTACATGGCGACTTAGGATAGGGCTGTTTTGTACAGCCCAGACTCACACCCGTATTCACAAACAATACTGTGAGGCTGAGGTCTCATAGTGTGCTCGAGCGCATAGGGCTGGTAAAATTAATTCACAAACATCACGGAGCAGTATCTAACGCAGTGCATTCCCTCAACGAAGTATTACTTAAGTGTTTTCTATGAATAAAAAGGCTTGCCAAAACGAACGCACTGAGAATTTGTCGTTCTTTGCACAGTTTTGGTAGTACCTACGCATAGCGAAGTATTATTTGTGAATACGGGTGTCAGTCTCAGATACATGGCTCGAGTCAACAATAGTGCCTGGAATACGGCAATAGTTTCACCCCTATTGCGTGGGACCTAATTCAATGATTAGTGTAATTGACCGTTAATTCGCCTCTGCCTACCCTCCGGGGATAAAGGCGTGATTTAAATTTTTATTTTACTTTATAAAGTCTTGCCTTACTTAACCATTGTGTAAATTTAATTGTTTCAGGTAATTATAGACCTAGACATGGTTTCCACACAAGCGTACAAGCTCATGGTCCATGGCTACTCATCATGAGATATCCTCTTACGCGTAGGTAATTACTTAGGTAAACCATAAGAAAAATACTGTTTTTTTTTGTAACTCTTAACACTGTAATTTAGGAACACCATAGGAAGTGGGTTTTTTTGGTGCCCCACCAGTATCCTCAGGGCACAAACCATCCTTATCTGCAAACTGGTGCACGTGCTGATAAACGGGGGGTTTGGGCTACGTACCCTTAGTAGGTACGTAGCCTAAAGTTTGACCTCCATATCTTAGACTAAAAGTTGTTATTCTTTAAGTTTAATTTATTATTTTAGTCTGAGCTCCATATTTACTTACAAATATCACAAGCTAAATAAAAGTCTGTAAATAAATTCAATCTCAAATATCAATATTAAGATGGGGGACACAAACGATGTATTATAACACGAATGTTTATAATGCCTTTGAACGTTAATGTAACAGGCAAGACAGTTATGAAGTCCAAACGACCATTGTACCACTCCCAATTGAAAGGTCATGCATTTCAACTTGAAATCATTGTTAAGATGCTTCGGACCATTTAACGGCTCGAAATAATATCGAGTCGTGGATGGAACAGTTCTGAGGGCTGATTCTCGTAATAAAAATCTGTACGAGTTTATTTTGGGCCACGCCATCTCTTCTGGGCTGATATAGGCTGGGCTGGATAGGGCTGTTTAACATCAGACAGATATAGATATACAGCCCAGACTCAGCCTCAGATGCATGGCTCGAGTCAACAATAGTGCCCGGAATACAGCAATAGGCTCATCCCCTATTACGTGGGTAGGACCTTTTTTTTTTTATCGTGCAAAAAATCCCCACGGAGACCTCCCCCGCCGGAACCGGAGGAGGAGGTTATGTCGGACTCGAACCGACTAAAACGCACGCCGACTGTGGGCCGTCGGTTGTCGGAGGTGAGATTGTCGTAGCCATATCCCTCGCACCCCGGCCAACCCAGGGCCATATCTCTCGAACTGGCCCTCATCCGGTGTGGGGACCACGGAGTCCCCAAATCGCCCCCGGGTATGGGGAGCCGCCTCCTTCACGAGCATTATTTGCTCGCAGAAGGAGACGTGGGTAGGACCTAATACAATGATAACCTAAACTATGATGAACTATGATGATAGGCAAAATAATCTAAGAGGTGCATTTTCACAATCAATCTAATATAATCTTGTATTGTTGTCTCTAGTATGCGATACGGCAAAAGTAAAATCTAAACAATATTTTGATTTGTATTATTTAGAAGAAACATGAGAGGGTAAAAAGAAATACAAAATATTACAAAAGTTACATTCTGGCAACGCCGACTATAAACGTAACGAGTTGACATAAACTCCATACGATTAAAATGTAACAACCATAGAGAACACAGCCGCAACACTCAAATGAAAAAATAAGAACGATATGACGTAGCTGTCACACGAGATTTCGAAAAATGCAGAATCACGTCTTATTTTAAATTATTTGTAGCAATGAGCAGTTTTCCAGTAGGTATAATATTCAGTTGGTTTTTAAATCATCAAGAGATGGCGCTAACATAGCTTTTGGTAATTTTAATGTACTCTGTGGTTTATTTGTGCGATGTTGCCAAAGTTTAATTTCATTTACCCATATTACAATAGATAAAATGTGATAAAACGCTTAATTCTTTTCGCGTCACTGTCTGTAATTTAAAATAATATTACATTTAAAATAATTTTATCAAAAAAAAAAAATGTCTAAACATTTATGTAAAGTAAATCATTACAAAACCGAAGAACATTTTTTCCATAAATTAGGGAACACTAGATGTGAGACCACACTCTATTTACCAAAAGTGCCGGCTGCGCCATCTAGCTTGTCTTTAGGAACGCTATAAATACCTACTGGAAAACTGCTCATTCTTAAACTATTTATAGTAATTTAAAGTGAAATATTATGTCACACCATATTTTTTATACTTACTATTATAAGTTATTATTACTAACCCTTCCGGGGATAAAGGTGTGATTATTTAATTATGTAGATATTATGTATACCTACAAAATTCAGTCTTGCACGGATAGCTTCTTCATCCTTGCGTCAATCCCAGTCGCGTCCGAAGCTTTCACCTCGGTGACTGAGGTCCACTTTTTCCAGTCAAACTGCGGCCAAGAGTTTCGATATTTTCCATGAACTTCTACAAGCCATTGGCGATATCGAAGCATTGCAGTTAGGTCAGTTGTTGGACTTTTTAGAGCTTCAACTAACCGTTACGACTGCTGTTATTATGCCTTTTTTTATCGGGCGAAAAATCCCCACGGATACCTCTCCACCGGAGCCGGTGGAGGAGGTTATGTCGGACTTGAACCGACTAAAACGCACGCCGTCTGTGAGTCGTCGATTGTCTGAGGTGAGGCAGTCGTAGACATATCCCTCGCACCCCGGCCGACCCAGGGCCATATCTTTCGATCCGGCCCTCTTCCGGTGTGGGGATCACAGAGTCCTCAACTCGCCACCGGGTATGGTATGGGGAGGTACGCCCGCCGTGGGCTGTTCGTATGCCTACCGAGACCGATGGCTTAAGGTGCTCTCCGAGGCACAGAAACACTCCGACCAAAGGTATGAATCCGAAAACGACCGCATACGATAACTGCCGACGCATGCAGCACATACAGCGTATCCATTACTTGTTGAACTCCAATACTTATTATAAGAGGACTATTGAGAAGCCGCAATGAATTACGCGCATTTGCTGCGTGCGTCTACTGTTGTCGTATGCGGTCACCTTCAGAATCACACCTCAATGCAACGAGTATAACTTTTTCTGTGGTCTACTGTTGCTCCTGCACTATCTCCAAATACAAATTTAATATCATTTCCTAGTATTTTCTCTGATAAAGCTTTATTATTCTAAAGATAATGCAGTCTATGTTTACAAACATATCTATATAAATTATATTATCATAACGTATGTTTCTCACGTCTTGGTCAACATGGCCATCGTGCGTCGCATCATAATGCAAATATTTTATTATTGTTATCGTTGTCTAAACTAATATTTTTTTTGAAATCATAGTCACGCCTTTAAATCCCCGAAGGGTTAGGCAGAGCTGCAATAACACCCACATTTCGCCAACTATGATTTTCGGTCCCACGTAATAGGGGGCGAGCCTATTGCCGTCTAGCGGGCACTTTGACACTAAATTAGGTACTTTAATTATAGACGCTTTTAGACAGATTGTTCGTTTCATTGAAAGTCTTGTCCTGCCTGAGGTTACTAACACCTAGGAACCTCTGCGGTTGCGTAGAGACGTTGCCTCTCTGACTGTATTTTACTTCTATCACAATTCGGTGTTAAGGTCAAGTTTTAAGCCAGTATCTATATACATATTTAGATTCATTTAACTCTCAATCAATGATCTTTTTATATAATATCTTTGCTCTCAAGTGTGACTGACTTCACGCAGTCTCCATTATGTTTCTATAGAATCGGTAAAACTAAATTGCCTTTTTTTGTTGGTAAGTAATCTAATTTAGTTCCATTCTCTCGTGCTCATCTACGCAAATATAAAACAACAGTTTACTTTAATTTAATAACTGTAGTTGCTTGCGAATTCCCGTTACCGTACCGTAAATTAGCCCCAAATCAGCTAGGCACCATGAAATAAACCTTAATAAATCGGTTTACACAGATCCTATGGTAGTTACCGCCATTTAAATTAAAAAATTAAATGTCTATGGTCAGTTTGTTATTCGACCTTGTAATAATTTGAGACCATAGACAATTAAATTGTATTGGCTTTGGTCACGCTTCTTTTGTTGTTTACTTATAAAATTTACTTTGCGAAGTCTTAAAGATAAATAGATACTTCAGGCGCTAGTACTATTATCTGTTCTGTGCAGGGGCGTATTTAGAGATTTGGCGCCCCGGGCCACTTAGGTTTGCCGCCCTCTATGCAGGCGCGGTCCGAGGGGGGGGGGGTCACAGGGGACATGACCCCCCCCCCCCCCCAAAACCATGCATGTCATATTGAAAAGTCCCAGTACGAGGGGGGGGGGGTTAAATTTCTTAAGGAATTTCCGAAGTGACCCCCCCCCCCCCCAAACTTCAAGCTGCGACCGCGCCTGCCCCTATGTGACGTTCGCGTTCACCATTAGCCTGCGCCCAAGGGGCTGACACAAAATAGGGTTCCGTCAGAAATTGCTGGAGATTTTCAAGCCTGATTCGTGAGATCTCTATCTTATGGTGCGAGGGAAGTGACTTCCATCGATCTCTCCACTAACCCAGGCTCCTAACCAGAATCCTATCAAGGGGAAATATTTGCATTCCATTCCATTAAAGCGCCCTACGTAGAAGATGATATCACAACCAAAAATCACTTGAGTACAGCAATAGCTTGTGAAGAATGGTGTTTTATGGCTCAAAGGCAACAGCAAAAGCACCGCTTTGGGACCTGGCAGCACTTTAGGCTCTAAAGGCACTCGGATCCCGTTTTGAAGGGCTCTATAACATATGCCTCAAGTAGAGACGGATTCCGAAAATTTGAAAGAGGAAAACTGGTCCTCTTCTGCAAAGTTACCGTCCGCCTATCGGCTCATTGTATTGATGGACAAGGTGCAGTCATGCTGGTGTTTTAAACGAATTATTCCTCGTGAAGTGCCATATCGAGCGCCTTACAGGAGTGAGGCCGAGTTTGGTAGACAATAAATTTGGTTATAGTCGGGAGCACCGTGGATGCCAACACGCGCTTGAGGGCCCTGGTGGAAGAAGCAGTGGCACGGCGAGTTGATGCTGGCAGTGTCTATTGTTGCCTACGTCTTTAACACCTTGCCATGGAGCTGCATCAGAGCTGCACTCTTTCAGCACGGGGTGCCTCTCTATCCTCGCGTCATTGTCGGGGCTTACTTATCGGTGAAAGCCAGTATCTACCCATGTAGGACAGGGCTTGGTAAGTGAGATATGTGGCGGGGTGTTCCGGCTGGTGCGGATCTGGGGCCGCTTCTGTGGAACATCGGCTAGGACTGGATGGTGACGGCACGAAATCAGAAGCAACCAAGTAAGCCACAGCTGGAGTTACCCAAGTCCTTGGACGTATTTGGTGACTGGATCTGAAGTGGGCATACCTGGTTCTCTTACTTACGAATCCTTTCTGGCCAATTGATGTGTGGGGAGCACAGAGGCTGCCCATACACATCCTGGCAGTCCTTAAATAGACTTCGGATGCAGGTCAGCCGAAGTAACGAAAACCGAATTAGATGGAGTTTCTCAGATAAGGTGGACCCAGGCACCACGGTGTGAATGCGGAACTACAGTGAGGTAGGCGCTAACGTGTGCTGCATGCTTAAGCACGTGTACACCGCAGGAACTCATGGGTGCCTCTGAGAACGCCATCAGGGTGGTTTCACACTGGGCAAACAAAATATGACATATATGTCGTCGACTCGACAAAAGAAGAAGATTAGCTCGGATGAGGTGATGCTCGAAGGGGGTTCTCACACGTCTTCGCTGCCGATATCGCGATAGAGGTATCACAGTAGCTTCTCCTACCAGCTGACGCAATGCGCCCAGCTATGGCTGCTTCGGTGAGTTCCTGAGACATACAGATCAGGAGCCGACCCCTGCAATGCCACCTCTGCCTGGGCTCCTCCATGTATATGCCAGTTCACGCGTTGTATTCTTTAAGCAACCATCAAAGCGGGAAACCTCTCGCCGCAGGTCCTGGTGCTAGTTATGGCCGTCTGCGAGGGGTGATTATTCCTCGTGAAGTGCCACATGCGGTCTCGGTTTAAAACCGCACATCGTCTCTGTCAGACGCTCGGGGCGGTTCCGCCGCCCCTCGCAAAATGCCGCCCCGAACGTCTTTGGGCGCCTTTTAGAGTCAAGATTAAAGCGCCCAGATCAGATCTTCAGGGTCGGCAGCATGAGTGTGGCGCCCCTGGTGTTGCATACGTCCATAGGCCACGGTAACCACTTTCCATCAGGTGGGCCGCACCGTGTGCTTGTCTGCAACCAAAGTGATATAAAAAAAAATTATCTCAATTATCGGGTGTAAAGTTACCCAATTAGATATTTCCCTCGCAACCCGGCTGACCTTTTAAGATAGCTCCTTCGGGTGTGGGTAGTCGGTGTCCCCATTGAACCCCAGAAAGGTACGGGTTTCACCGCCGCGTTACCGGTCTGAATATATTGGAGTAACAGGCGACCGCACCTGTTGCCCCCAGGTCTCGGGGTACCAGCCGCCCCTTAGCTGCTCTTATCTGTGCTCTCTGCTAGTCATAAGGATACGTGGAAACCCTATGAATAGCCATTTACAGCGCCGCTACCACCTCGGCCGGAATTAACCGTAGGCGGTAGCGTCTCCTTGCGAGAGAAAGGCGTTGCCGTCTTCGGCGCCCAAGCTGCTTGGCCCCAGTTACACCGTACTTGAACGCAAATGTTATCCCCCCGAACGTCTATCTCTGGGCGCCTTAATCTTGACTCTAAAAGGCGCCCAGAGATAGACGCTCGGGGCGGTTCCGCCGCCCCTCGCAACTTGCCGCCCCGAACGTCTATTCTCTGGGCGCCTTAATCTTGCTCTAAAAGGCCCCCGGAGATAGACGCTCGGGGCGGCTCTGCCGCTCCTCGCTACGTGCCGCCCCGAACGTCTATCTCTGGGCGCCTTAATCTTGACTCTAAAAGACGCCCAGAGATAGACGCTCGGGGCGGTTCCGCCGCCCCTCGCAAAATGCCGCCCCGAACGTCTATCTCCGGGCGCCTTTTAGAGCAAGATTAAGGCGCCCAGAGATAGACGTTCGGGGCGGCAGGTTGCGAGGGGCGGCGAAACCGCCCCGAGCGTCTATCTCTGGGCGCCTTTTAGAGTCAAGATTAAAGCGCCCAGATCAGATCTTCAGGGTCGGCAGCATGAGTGTGGCGCCCCTGGTGTTGCATACGTCCATAGGCCACGGTAACCACTTTCCATCAGGTGGGCCGCACCGTGTGCTTGTCTGCAACCAAAGTGATATAAAAAAAAATTAGATGCACGGGGCGGCTCCGCCGCCCCTCGCAACCTGCCGCCCCGGGCCATGGCCCCCTTGGCCCTAGGGTAAATACGCCCCTGGTTCTGTGCTTCAGGTATTACCTACATAATAAAATGGTTGATCATAATAAAAATATTCAAGTTACTTCAAGTACCTACATAGCAAGTTCTCGTAATTATTGCGGAATACAGGCGGGGTGATGTGAAATTGACGGGCCCTATACCTACATAAATAATAGACCTATCCATGTCATTCTAGTTGAAGAACTTAACTATCTTTAACACACGGTTAACAGCAATGGCGAAGGGTGAAAAGTTTCAAAAGGGAAATGAATAAAACCTTTTTTTTTAACACTACTTAGGTCGCAGACTAGCACACGGCCCACCTGATGAAAAGTGGTTACCGTGGCCTATGAATGAATGCAACACCAGGGGAGTTACACTCGTGCTGCTGATCCTGTAAGAACAGAGAGATTCTGTGCCATCAGCGCAGAAGATAAGTAGGACAAGCCTTTGGTCTTTCTACTGACAGCACAAAACCTCTCCAGTGAGATCTAGCTACCCTACTCACCGTCGTTCTTACCTCAATCTAGTTTGTCACACACCATGCTACCCATTAGGAGGCTGACAGGAACTGGGTTACAGGGACACCTCGCCAGTTACCCAGGTTATACAATAAAACCCATGATATAAAATACATACATGATACATACTTACTAAGAAATAGTTTTAAAAAAGCTTTGTTATCTACTTGATATTTCTGTCGTAAAATCTCTATATATAAAAATGAATCCCTATTTCCCATGGTCACGCCATCACGCGTGAACGGCTGGACCGATTTCACTAATTCTTTTTTTAGAACATCCCTAAAGTACGGGGATGGTTCTTACGAAGAGAAAAAAAAAAAAAAAAAAGAATTGACTGTTAGGCGGTACGAAGTTCGCGGGGTCAGCTAGTGTACAATAAAATAAAATGCAATAACGCAATACAAAAACAAAACTATACCAGGCTTCCGTCACTCGCTCAAGGCCACGCGATAAACACCTACCGCTCGGCGTACAGTCGACTGTACAAACTGGCAGAGGGCTGCCGAACGCTAGGGACACGGTATCGAAACGAAAGTATCGATACTGTACTCACGAGTAGTATCGAAAGAAAAGTATCGTACTCATAAAAGTATCGTATCAAAAGTATCGATACTTTCAAGTATCGAGTACTTTTCTTAAGTCTTTAAGAAAAGTACTCAATACTTGGAAAGCGACTTCAAAAAAGGAGGAGGTTCTCAATTCGTCGGAATATGTTTTTTTTATGTATGTTAATCGATTACTCAAAGACGCCTGGACTGATTTGCGAAATTATTTTTTGTTTGATAGGTACAGGTGGTCCCACATAAATTTTATCAAAATCGGTCAAGCAGTTTATGAAATATGAACAAAAATCGATTGAAGTCGGTTTTTTTTAATTTTAAATTTGGTGATTATTAGTTTCAGTAAAACAATCATATTTTGGCACAAATGCAATAGGTAATAAAAAGAATACTGTAACGATACAAATTCAAAACTTTATTTCGAATGTACTTTACATTCGGCCACTGCGCTGAGAGAGTGCAGATATGACAGATCGCGCTCAAATGGGCGATATAACTTTGAACTGGCATACTTTAACCTGGCTTATCTTTTACTTAGCATACTAATGAGTGATAACCTTAAAAATTTTATAATTATGTCAATTTACAATGAACGTATTAAATTTGGGCTAATTTGATTATGAATTAATGAATGAAAACAAACGATTTGACAGCTGTCACATCTGCACTCTCTCGCCGGCCACTCTTTAGTATGGACACATCAAAGTTCCCATTCCTCCTCCGTACAATCGCTCAAAAATAAAAGTTTATCGAGTCGTTCGAGAAACATAAGATACATGATAAGTCAACATACACAATGATTTTTTTCTCAGATTTATTCGATACGATACCTATCGAAAAGTACTCATTGGGTAAAGGTATCGAATGCAAAGTATCGAGTCCAAAAGTATCGGTATCGAAAGACAAAGTACTCGCTACCACGAAGTATCGATACTTTTATCGTGTCCCTACCGAACGCGCGCCTGAGCGCTCGCATCACACTGCACCGCACGTTTCCCGCGCTTACGCCACTTACGCTTCGAAATGCCGAAACCACGTAATTAATGTGCAGTGGATGGGTATATATCTAAGTCTAAATGAAGACTTTTTTGATTCAGGTATTATATAAATGGTTTTTTATAGGTAATTCTAATACCGTAGTTACCTAGTACTTACGTACCTAATAGAATAGTAGGTAATGTCCGTTATTTTTAGGGTAGGAATAAGCGTCTATAAGCTATACCTACTGTAAATTATTTCGTAATTTTATACCAATGGTTGAACAAACTGATTTGAACAAAATAATTAATCTAAATGCATTAAAATTGGAAAAAATCTAATGAGAAAACTGTAAATACAGTAGGTATACCTTACTGTATATCTATAGGTACAGTAAGGCCTATAAAGTAGCACCGTATTACAAATGTTATAAACCGTTGATTTTCTGTCGCTTTCCATATGATTATATTATTTATTAAAATTATTTACGCGATTTAAGATATTTTTGACTAGGTAGGTATAAAAAGTAGTAAATTCCGAGAAGAGAAAAAAAATATGAATCATTATATTATAAAACTAAAACATATTGTATTGACTAATAAAAATGTGGTTAATTCGTTTTATTACAATAATCATCATAGATATAACCCTAGCGCATTCTTACGATGACGTCACCCGCACGGCGGGCAACACAGTATCGACTCTATGAGTGCGGGCTTAAGGTACAATTCTTCTCGTTCTGAGCAGCAGGTATTATTATTAAAAATTTGTAGGTGAATATAGCGTAGATATTTTCACTTTTGTATGGGAGTGATGTATCTGTTACGTAGTAACTATTTATTAATCTGTGACTATACACATATTTGACTACCTACTTATTGCGTTAGTTACAAACACTAGGTTGTTTACAATCTATGTAGATCTTATGCATGGATGCGCCTGCGCTGGTACGGCGTTTCGCAAGGTACCGTTACACGAGGTGGGTGAATAAGACGTGTGGGTATTATTATATTATGGTTATGTTAGTTGTATGTTAGTTGTAACTAGCCGCGGTAGCCTAGTGGTATGGGTAATGGACTGCTGAGACGAGGTCTCGGGTTCGATCCCAGGTTTTACCATGGCACACACCAATGACTTTTCGATGCTTTTCGAAGTTATGTGTGTATTTATCGCAGGTTTATAAGTGCCCGGTTAATGGCAATAGGCTCGCCACCTATTACATTGGGACCTAAACATAAACGGCGAAATGTGGGTGCTAGCACCTCTGCCTACCCCTTCGGGGATATAGGCGTGAGTTTATGTTATGTTATGTTTTAGTTGTAAACTAGCCGCATGTGGCCAAGGTCTGTAGTTTTGAAATTACATTTATCAATATGTAAGAACTATACAGTTGGCTTTGAACTTTTGAAGCGAGAATTAATTTCCCTTGAAATCTTCTTCATCGTAGCGTTAATTCCCAGTCGCATCCGAAGCTCTCTGCTCGGAGTCTGGGGTCTGCATTCCAAAGACAGAGCATACGACAACTGCAGACGCACGTAGCAGATTCGTGTAATTCATTGCGGTTTTTCAATGATCTCCTTTATGAATACAAGTATCACCACCCCATCTCATTCGAAGGAAGTAAGAGACGTCGAATGGAAAAATACGCTGACGATATCACTGCGAGAGAAGGTGAACTCGAAATAGAACCCTGTACCAACCCGTCTGGCCATCGTGGAAACAGCGGGTCAAAGCCTCCCAACATTGGGAGAGGCCTGTGTCCAGCAGTGGACTGCGATTGATTGCTGATAGTTTCATATATCACGATATATCCGTCGGACGGTATATCCGTCCCGATCGAGCATTCCGACTGGGGAAGTACGTCCATCCTACTGAAGACCGCGGCTAAATAACCTCGTGTTGTGTTTCCGACGGTGAGTAGGGTAGCCAGAGCTCACTGAAGAAATTTTGTGCTGTCAGTGGGAAAACCAAAGGCTTTGTCCTACTTATCTTTTGCGCTGACGGCACAGAATCTCTCTGTTCTTAGAGGGTTGGCAGCACGACCTAAGTAGTATAAAAAAAAATATCAAATCGGATTAGTTTGGCCTCATTCGTCTTGTGACTTGAGGTCAAGATACATAATATGCCAGTCTAAGACTATGCCGGTAACCTCCGTGTGTTTTAACATTCTTAACTTTGGGCAGAGCAGGGTGGGGTAAACACCGCATTTGCCCCCCTTGGGGATGCCCATGCCGGTAACTAGAGTAGTGATAAATCTGTTAAACGGAGCTCACTTCGAACAGAATATTTATTAATCGCATATTAGTTATTATAATAATGCTACAGATAACTATTATGTTACTAAAATTCATAAATTGAGTTTATGATCACATACATAAACAATACAATGCGTCTATTATGTAATGCATTGATACGATCTTTACAACGTCTCCTACGCCTTCGTGATATCAAATCGTTAAATCATTGGATAGTTAGCGTCAAAAGTTGCTGAATACAGACAGTTTTTGGGTGTCTTTTGAGGATAGCACGGGGTGCTACGGCTGTAGAGGAGCTCAAATCCACTAATCAAATCATACATCAAACCAAACCGCACGCGCCATGGCATCGTTTTAGCGTCACTTGGGTCAAGATTTATGCCGGGAACTATACTTTAAGTAGGTTTATTATGTTTAAATTAACAAACAATTATGGACCTTCCTCAAATTAAAACTCATTAGTAGGTAGTTATGTTTGTTTGTGTGTGCTCGTTGTTACTAAACAACTGACTATCAAACTTGTTACTGTACTTGAGCTATTTTGAACTACATAATAAATTAAACCTCATTCAACGTGGTTACGTGCTACGTGCACTCGTCCGGACTATAGATGTAAGGCCGGAATAATTCCAAATATTCCGATGAGGATAAAACGAAAAATCCCGAATAATTCCCAAATGACCCGGAATAATTCGGAATTATTCCGGTCGATATTTATATAGATAGATGTAGTAGGTATTGAGAGTCTTGACTCTTTTTGATAGTCTTGTGACTCGAAATGCAGTTATGAATTTATGATTCGCGTTTTATACGATTATAGATATCTAAATATATATAACTCAAAGGTGACTGACTGACTGACTGACTGACATAGTGATCTATTAACGCACAGCCCAAACCACTGGACGGATCGGGCTGAAATTTGGCATGCAGGTAGATGTTATGACTTAGGCATCCGCTAAGAAAGGATTTTGATTAATTCTACCCCCAAGGGGATAAAATAGGGGATGAACAACATTCCGAACTTAACGCGGATGAAGTCGCGGGCAACAGCTAGTTGGTGTATATACCTATCGGTATAATTAAGGAAATACAGTCTAAGACTTATGTTTTCCTGAGTACCTACTTATACACTTTTAAACTCTTTAAGAGTGTTTTCACACCATCCATATCCGTATCGGACGACGATGGCCGACATCCGATATCCGACACCATATTATTATGTTGTTTTCATATAGATATCCGATAAGATCGGTCCGATTTGGCTATTTGCTACATAGCACAGACTAGTTAAGGATACTGGGGATAAAAAACCTTAAAAAACGTAGTGCAAGCAATTTTCGACCTTATTGACATGACATAGAGTAGAGTTTTTTTTCTTATATTCGTAATCAGTGTCATCTATTAGCGCAAAAAGACACGTAATTAAGATAATGTCATTAAGGTCGAAAGTCGTTTACAGTCGCTGTTTTAGTATCTGTGTGAAAGTTGTAGTCATATAATAAGTAGGTAAGTACTTACCGTACATCTTGACTTGACCCCAAGTCGCGAGAGATGCTCGAATTGGTTTGATATGGTCTATGATTGGTGGATTTGAGCTTCTCCGTCACCATGGTACACGGGGTACCATGGTGGCGGAGAAGCTCAAATCTACCTAATCCACAAAAGACATCCAAAAACGCGTACTGTTACTCGTACTGCGCATATACATACATACTCGTATAAGTAGGTCCATTTTGGACGTCACTGAGGTCAAGATATTTAATATTCCGGTATCTACCTACCTATATACCAATACCTACATAGGTCTGTACTTAAGTTTTCGTTTAGTAGGTAGGTGGAAGCACAAATAATTCATTTTTTGTAGGTGAGTTTAGCGTAGGGTTGCCATACGTCCCCGTACGCCGGGACATGTCCCCGTTTGAGGCCTGGTGTCCCGGCGTCCCGGCCAATAAGCAAATTGTCCCGGTTAAACATTTTTAGTATTATATTAGAGAGCTGGACTTGGTTGGTAAACAGTAATATACCTACAATAAACGCGACTAAGTAGCTAGGCTATTAATACGTAGATAGAACGACGAAAGCGCTGATATTTTTCCATACATGAATACGTTAATGAGTAATAAAGACCCCGGGGCCAATGATTTTACGAGAAAAACGCGATGAGATGGCGCTCATACTTCCAACGACATGCTGAATAAGCAGCAAGAGGTGCATCCACCAGACCGCTTTCCGAAACAAGGACTAGTGCCACCGATAACGCCTGCAGAAGTACAGACTCGGCCTCGACGAAATCCCCATCGAGGCTTGGAAGGCAATAGGTGCATTGGGTGCTCGTGGTGTGAGCATTCTAACAAATCTGTATAACCGCGTACTTCTCACCGTGAGATCCTGAGCCAGTGGAGACTGAGCTTCATTACGCCAGTATTCAAAGGCAAGGGATCGGTGCAGGAGTGTGGTAGTAACCGCGGTATAAAGATAATGTCCCACACCATGAAACTCTATGAGCAGATAATCGACTACCGGATCCGACAGGAGAGTACACTCTCGGAGTGTCAGTATGGGTTTCGTCCCGGGCACGGGATCATTGATCCGGTGTTCTCCCTAAGGATTGTGGTGGGGAAATACAGGGCGAAGAACACGCCCCTGCACTGCCTATTCTTAGACATGCAGAAGGCCTTCGACTGTGTTCCTCGCGCGGTGATCTGGTGGGTACTGTGGGCTAAGGGAGTTCCAGAGTCCTACATTGACACCATCCAAGATATGTATCATGATTCTGGTTCCGTGGTTCGGAGTGCTTTTGGTGACTCAAAAGCCTTCCCCATCACCATCGGAGTACACCAAGGATCCGTCCTTAGTTCTTACTTGTTCAGCTCGGTATTAGACGTCTTGTTGGACAGTATCAGAAAACCACATAAGCAGCCTCCGTGGTTGCTCATGTATGCTGATGATATTGCGCTGAAGGACGCGGACAGGAGCAGATTGGTGCAACACGTGAAAGTGTAGAAGGAAGCGCTTGAGAACGGTGGTATGAAGCTAAATGTAGCGATGACAGAAAGTTTAGCTTTAAACTCGACAGATTTCACACCGGTCCGCATAGGCGATGATTCGGTTTAAGTACCTGGGATCTGCACTTCATGTGACCAGTGAAATCGACTACGACATCAGGGCATGCATTGCTTCCGTGTGGGCCAGGTGGTGAGAAATGACTGGCGTCAGGGGTGATCCCAAAATGCCAGTCAGGTTGAAGGGGCAGGCCTATAAGACGATCATTAAGCCTGTCCTCTTACATGGTTGTGAGAGCAAGAGCGTAAACACGTAAGAGCTGCATGTCACGGAGATAAAAATGCTGCGTGAGGAACTCTTGCAGCCGCGGCAGTCTTCATGTCCATGACATCGCAGATAAAATGCAAGAGAGCCGCCTTCGCTGGTGCGGCCACGTCTTGCGGCAACCGCCAGGATACGTGGGTAGCAAATGCCTGACAATGGCGCCTCCGCCGGGTCCAGGTAGAAGGGATAGGCCCAAGAAGTCCTGGCTTGACGTCGTGGAGAGTGATATGCGTGCAAATGGTCTCACTACCATAGACGCCCAAGATTGTGTCAAGTGGAGGAGGAAGAGCCGGAAGGCGGACCCTGAGCTCCGGGGTCATCTTGGCCAGGGATGCAATCGGGAGAAAGCGTCTACATGAAGATGATGTTTAACTTAATGTTGATTTCGTCACAATATTTTGTACAATTATCAGAAGTTAATTCTGATAATTTTTCGCCTTTCAGAAAACATAGGAAGCCCGGGTCGCTGCCCGCTTGTTTAACGCTTGTTTAATGGCAGTGTTAAAAGTTGTTGTAATAAAAGTTCCTATTTTTCTACCCTTACTAATTTTTCTCCAAATGTCCCGGTCTGGGTCCCCACACTTATGGCAACCCTAGTTTAGCGGGAATAATTCCGGAATATTTGGGAATAATTCCGAATAATATGGAATAATTCGGAATTATTCGGGATTTTTACATCTATAGTCCGGACGACGAGTAGCAACGAGTAGCGTGGCAGTATCGCGTGACACCGGTGCTCTTGGGGCTACGAAGTCTAACTTAAAAAAAATACTTACTGTCCCGCTCATTTAGAAAATAGTAGTTTAAAAAAGAACAGATCTTTATATTGTCTGTCTGTGACTTTAAATAATAATAAAAAATAGTTCGCGCTCAAATATTGCCGTAGTTTAAAAAAATAACAGTGTTTATTTATTCTGTGACTTAAATTAAAAATACATTCGCGCCCAAATATTACAGTAGTTTAAAATTAGAATACTGTTTGTTTATATATTTTCTGTGACTAAAATTCGTGAATGAAAGATAATGTTCTGATGAAACGTGTGTACATAAAATATTAAATAAGTGAACTGCCTACATAGTGAATATAATTTATTTGTGAGTGCAAAGAAAAATGGGTTCAAGCTTCTTTATAAAGAAATGTAAGTCATCAATATTTTTGATAATAGTAAAGCGATCATAGTGCTGTTGACTAATAAATTGAGTCATCAAGCTGCTATTGATTTTATCACACTACTAGCTGTTGCCCGCGGCTCCGCCCGCGTGGAATTCGGATTCCGGTCCAACTTTAATGTATGGAAATCTGCCCGATTTATTGACATTTATGCTCACTGCTCCGCTCCCTTTAGTAGTAGCGTGATGTTATAAGCCTATGTTACTCCCAGATAGTGTAGCTTTCTATAGGTGAAAGAATTATTGAAATCGGTACAGTAGTTCCGGAGCCTATTCATTACAAACATACAAACATACAAAAATAGGTACAAATCTTTCCTCTTTATAATATTAGTGTAGATAAATGCAAAAACTTGATGGAATTAGGCACTGATATAGATAAGGTATAGTCTAGAAGCATATAGGACACAGGTTTTTTACACCACTTAGGTCGCAAACAAGCACACGGCCCCACTCGATGAAAAGCGGCTACCGCGCCCCATGCTTACATTTTATCCCGGCTAATAGTTCCTGTAGGTCTCGGGAACAGAATCACTATTTTCACGCAGGTAGGTATAAACTGCTACACCACGGAGGCCGTAGCGGTAGTGAACGCGGTCGCTACGCAGGAGGCGCGGGTTCGATTTCCGCTCAGTGCAATGCAAAATTGTATGCAATAATAATTGCATTGGTCTGGTCGTGCCTCGGAGAGCACGTTAAGCCGTCGGTCCTGGTTGCCATACGAACATCTATAGCAGTCGTTACGGGTAGTTCGAGCCCTAAAAAGTCCAACAACAACGGTCTAGCTGCAATGCTTCGATATCGCCTAATATCACCATTGGGTTTTGGAGGTCAGATGGTAGTCGCTTCACGGAAAATATCGAGGTCCAGCCAAATCCGCAGTTAAGACTGGTAAAGCGGATCAGACTCCGAGGTTGAAGCTTCGGATGCGACTGGGAATTAACGCTAGGATGTAGAAGAAGGTATTTATAAACTGTGGGCAGTGGTTATTATACACTAGTAATAAGATTCTGTAAGATATATTTCATCAAGGCATGATGTAGCTATATCATAACATCAGATTATCATCATAATTCAATGCAATAACTTCACGGCGTACGAGATATAATGGCGCTCCACTCTATTTGCTAAATAGGCAACGTTAACAAGTGCGATGCTCTCAATTTGCTATATATTGCAGTGTAAACAGTGAAAATTATATTGTAGGGCTCCTGAATCAGCGGTTACTTGTAAAGTGGTTAGTTGGTTACCGTGGCCTATGGACGAGTGCAACACCAGGGGAGTCACACTCGTGCTGCCGACCCTGAAGAAACCTTCTAATGCCCTTCTTGAAGAACCCAATATTGTAGTCGCTTGGGAAAACAATCGCGGGGAGTTCATTCCACAGCTTGACTGTGCGAGGGATAAAGTTCCTTTCATAGTGCGCACCGTTTCCGGTCGCAATGTAACATGGCACTTACAGCTAGAAAAATTTAACCACTCCAGGAATGCCAACAGACAAGGGGCTGTCCATTTAATCATGTGATGTTTTTTTTTTTTGGGAATTTTCTAACCCTCCCTCCCCCATGGTGATACGTGGTGATGTTTTAGACTACCCCCCCTACAGCCCTAGCCAAAATCACATGTATTTTTTGTTTATTATTTAGTGCTAGAAAACTAAGAAAATTGCCAAAAATTGCGACAAGGATCTGACGCAGGTTTGCCTGTCAGCGGTTGGAGAGCGGACCCCCGACCAGGGGGTGGGTACTTTGATCCGATCGTGATTGGCGCTTGGATGACGTAGACTAGGTATACACTTAAAATAAATAATGAAATAGATAATAATATAGTAATGACTGTATCAACATTGTTTAGATAGAGAATAAATAAATATTAGATAAATACGGCGCCATCAAGATTCAAAGTAAGTTGAGTTTACAATACTTATCTATGTACAGTCAGCGTCAGAGAAAACAGACCCCCTCATGCTTTCATATCATTAACAAGGGGGGTCCCTTTTCTCTGAAGCTTACTGTACAATGTAAGTACCTACTTACTGTCGCACTGTCGCAGTCCACGGCTGGAAAGAGGTCTTATAGATCACATGAAGATTATTTTTATAAGTAGGTATACAAGAGGTACCTACATAGAAACCCCCAACTGCAGCGTCACCGGAAAATCCGGGTCCGAAGTCGTAAATCAGAGGAACGTACAAACAAACATTATTTTTATAGAGTTAGATAGGTACCTATGTATTAATATACTTAAAAAAAATGCTATCGTCTGTACTAACATAATATGATCTGACAGAAAGACTCTCACTCACATTTTTTATAATTGTTTCATGAGTCATTAGCTCGGTTATAACCCGAGGGTCATTAGGTGATGACCCGGAAGGTGATCACCAGATACACAATACCGCAATGCCTGTTGGTAAACAAAGTTTCACTTTAAAAAGTTTTTTTTGTCATTAGCAGGTATTATGTTATCTGTGGTCATAGTAAGTAAGATCTTTACTATTTTTTTGCAAGAAGTGAGAAACTCTTTTTCAATCAATCAATCAGACTTTTGAATTTGCACTGCTGGATCTAGGAAGAGTCCTAGGTGCCTGTTCCAATTTGCGTCACAGCCTGGGGTCTGTCTTCAAGAGGGTAGAAACCTGCCCCCCTAGACAAGTAGCAATTAGCTGGCCGGCGTATTGTACCTAAATAGAATGATGAACGTATAGAATTTTACGTATCAGTCGTCAATGTACGTCATAAACGTCAAATTCCATACATTCATATTTTTTGGTAGGTACAGGTACAATACCTACCTTCACTACACAGTCATTATAAAACAAAGTCGCTGTCGCTGTCTGTCCATCCCTATGTATGCTTAAATCTTCACAACTACGCATCGGATTTTGAAGCGGTTTTTTTAATGGATAGAGTGATTCAAAAGGAAGGTTTATATGTATAATACATGCATAATATTGTAGAGAAACACTGATAAATTTAGAGATATGCAGCGGGAACGGAATCAGAAAATATGGCGGTACGAAGTTCGCCGGGTCAGCTAGTAATAATATAAAAACAAACCTACCCAAGGCTCTGAAAATAGGAATTTAGGTTAGCAGGGTATCTGATTTTTATCCTTACGCTGAAATCAACTCCTTTTATCGGCAATTTCACCTAATTATGCTATTCAAGATATAATCTATAAAGTAAGTAGATAAGATATCTTTGCACATAATATTGAGCGATAATGCTTCTTTAATATATTCAGGTCTGTATATCGCCGAGGAGGGTAGATAGAGACGACGAATGTTCAAAACTGTGTGTGATAGGGAGCGAGCCTATATCCACCAGGAACCTGCACAAATCAGTAAATCCGTATTCGTTGATTCGAGATGGCTTTTCTTTATATTCGCCCCACATTCGCTCTTGGTAAGTCAACAAACCATTAAAAATAATAAACAGACCTCCACAGAGAAAACTTTGGAGGCAACCGGAAAATCTATCCTAGCAAATGATATAGAAATCGCTTCATACAACCATGGCGGTCGGTCATGCACTCATATTGCTCAGGACATAAATCTTGGACTTAAAATGAGCTCAAAATGTGCTCTATACGCGTTACGCGTAGTACACATTTCTTGGGTGTATCTTGAGGATAGCACGGGGTGCTACTGCGGTGGACGAGCTCAAATTCACCAAGCATTATACAAATACAAATACAAAACCATCCGCTGGTTCCAGGGCCTCATTTGTCTCGCGATTTAGGTCCAAGATACGTGTCCCGAGGTATACCACACTACTTGAGCGATCGCGGAAGAAGATTTTCTATGCTTATTTCAAAGCCCAACAATATAATTTTTATTCATGTATGCTAATACGTTAGTAACATTTGACTGTTTGTATGACCGTTATCATTCTGCCTCTGTGTTAATTTTAATTATTATTTCTACGAACCGTGAATAACCTTAACATTATTAATCTTCTTTATTTTCAAAGTTTTAGCAATAATGAAGTAGCAATATTACTTCCTAGTACGAATACATAATGAAGTAAGCATTTCTAAGTAGCTTTAGGTCTTTATCAGCCTGTTGGTCTCCGGGAATGGTTATGTCATATCAGAACCGACTAAAACCGCATACGTCTCGAGTCTCAATTACCAGGATATAAGGTTACCCAATTAGGCACTTTCATTTCACGGGGAATATCAATTAGGTTACACTCGGGAGCATTGAGATAGGTATACGAATACGTAATGGGTACGCTGTATGTGCTGCATGCGTCGGCAGTTGTCGTATGTGGTCAGCTACGGATGCGGCGATATTTGAGTTATTGGATGTGAAGAACAAATTGAATAATTAAATGCTTAAATAATTTTGCAGTGCCTGCTGAGTAACTTTTGGCATTTTAGCTGCTTCAATAAAAATGACAAATTGTTTGCTGAAATAAATTTCAATTCTTATTGTTGAGACATTTTTGCGGATTTTAACAGCTGCAATCGATATGATACTGACTGTACCTAGCTAACTCATCCACAGTTAAACAATATGAAGTTTGTCAGATTTCGTAACTATGTTAGGGCCACTCGTGACAGATGTATTGAAATATTTATTAACATACTTGATAGCTCAAGGATCATTTAAAAAGGTGTTATAATGTAGGTTTAGAAACGTTACATTATTTAAAACTTACTGTTTATGTACAAAAACGTTCTCTGAATGTATTACTGGAGATGGCCCAGGGCCAGCCGGGGTGCGAGAGAAATGCCTTACCTACTGGGTTCGAGTCCGACACAACTGGGGGGTATTAGTGGGAATATCCACACAAAAAGGTTACGAACTACCTATACGTTTCTATATTAAATGGTAAAGATAGGTTGGATATGGGACCTACTTTGTCATAGTTCTACAACTCAAATGACATGATAGCCCTCCCCTCCCCCTCCCCATGATATGAAAGCCTGCACCAAAACCTCTTCCGTCAATCGCAGATTATTGTTCCCTTCCCTCTGCCGACCTTGTAAGAACCTTCTGAAGCCTTTCTTGAAGAACTCCATATTTTTATAGTCACTATTTTTGCTATTATCTATTATTTGATTAAACCCTACAAATTGACTGGACATTAATATTGTCTGGCACCTGAACAGGGCCAAGGTTATTTTACCACGCCCACGTCGACAAAAACCCACATGCACGTGGAGTCTACTATCTACTTTAAATCGCAGATGCAGCAGGTTCACTACATAACGTTAGATCAGCGTAGTTTGCGGTGTCACCCGACGCTGCGCTTGCGCAACGGTGGCGTGATACGGCGAGACGCGGCGTCATCATCAGTTATGCACGTAGTTGTAACTGTATCTAGAACACAGAATGCTTGTTCCACATAATTGTATTATTTGCCAAATTGTATAATTAATTAGTGATTAGTTCCGGTGGTGCGCATAAATTATTTTTTTGTTTTACAATGATCTCTGCCTCGGGATCTCTGAGGTAGGATCCGCTTTTTCCAGTCTAACTCCGTATTTGGCAGAACTTCGATATTTTCCGTGAAGCGACTGCCATGACCTAATGACGATATCGAAGCATTGCAGCTAGACCAGTAGGCACATGCTGTAACTTGCATCTCGAATGATCGAAGTGAGCTCGATAGCTGAATCCGCGGCGAGATGTCAATTTCGCATACAAATTGACATCTCACCGCGGATTCAGCTATCGAGCTCACTTCGATCATTCGAGATGTTTGTTACAGCATGTGCCTGCTGTTGTTGAACTTTTTAGGGCTCCGGGTAGTTGAAGCGGGTAACGACTTTCATATACAATATGTTTTAGGGCAACCGGGATCTACGGCTTAACGTGCTCTCCGAAGCACTACCAGACCAATGCAAATGCCCATATTCATGTATACAATTATTTGCACTAAGCGGGAATCGAACCCGCACCTCCTGCGTAGTGGTTGCACTCACTATCGCCACGCCACAGAGAATCCGTAGTAATGCAGCTCACCCAGCCTAGTAGGTACTTAATTCACTTTCGATTATTTTTTTTTGTTAACTCTTTTGCTTACTAGAGTCGGTGTTCAGGTCATTGATCCGTTAGATTTTTTACAAGCATATCGGCATAAATTTTCAATTTTCAACTACATCTAAAATTAATAATGAATCTAATCTAAAATCTTAGATACCTACATCTAAGATAATATAGCTAGTCCGTTAAGATCTCAAATTTCAATTTACTCAGACCATTTGAAAAACATTTGATGCCCGCGGCTTCACACGATTATATCTCCGGTTTTTGTTATTATCATAGCGAGTTATACTACCTATTACTAGCGGATCTGACAGATATTAAGGTATGATTCCGAAGCCTACCGCTTACGACAACGATAGACGCATGCAGCAGATACAGCGTACCCATTACTTGTTAAACTCTGACACGGATAAAGGAGACCATTGAGAAGCCACAATAAATTACGCGCACGTGCTGCGTGCGTCGGCCGTTGTCGTATGCGGTCGGCTACGGAATTATACCTTTATAGGTCCGCTAACTAGAATAATTATCCGAAATCAGATTGCAGCTTCATCTATCTGGTGCAATTGTGGATCTTCTAATACGTTTAGGGGATCAATGTCATCTAGAAACTTTAATAGGGGATTGTGGAGTCATATCTTTAAGAAAACCTGTTCTATAGAATTCTAACTAAACTACCCAGGAACCTATTAAAAAACACCATAATTTTTTTATCAACAAACTAAAATATGTATTATCTGCTTCCAATCTGTCAAAACTCATCATCACCTGAATTTCAGTCGCATCCAAAGCTTTCACCTGGGTGCCGCCTTTTCCAGTCTAACTGGGTCGCAGCTGAACGTCGATATTTTCCGTCACGACTGCCTTCTGACCTCCACAACACATTGGCGATATCCAAGTATTGTTAGACCTTATATGTTGGACTTTTTAGGGCTCCAATTACCCATAAAGACTGCCATAGATGTTTGTATAACAATCAAACCAACAGCTTGACGTGCTCCCCGAGGTACGGAAATACCCAATGCAAATCGACATAATGATACATGTACCCTGAGCGGGAATCGAACCCGCGCTCCTGCGCTATCTGTCGATTTAACTACCACCACGCTGCAGACGTTGCCATGGATATCATCGCATATCTGTGGAGGGTGCCAAAACTACTATCGCTTTTTCAGGCCCCTAATTCTCGAAGTCTCTAAGTAAAGTTAAGTTCCACTTCATTTCCAAATCTAGGTCAATACCACATACTGTGCAATTACGGAAAGAAATTGTAGGTACTTATCTAATTATTGCATCTCTGTAAAGAAACTATCTTCGTAAAATAAACACAACACCTAACGTAGAAATATACACCTACTAATATAGATGAACACAATAAATTCTGTATACCACGGAACATATATCTTGGACGTAAAATGTGCTCGAAATGGACTCTATACACGAAAGACTCTATACACCTGCGCCAGAACCTTTTTCATCAATTAACCGGTGCACCGGTCTCATATTTGTTCATTCCTTCGAAGATAATAACTTAGAGATATACATGTATGTAGATTATGAGTCTTTTCTTTTTGGATAGCACGGGGTGCTACGCCGGTGGACGAGCTCAAATCACCAAGCATAGATTATTACAAAACAATCAGCGCGCCAGTGTTTCGTTTATCTCGCGACTAAGGTCCAAAATATGTGTTCAAAGGTATACGCATATTAACAGTAATCTTTATAGTTGTGATTCAGACTTTAACGATTCAATAGCGTGAACAAAAACATCATGGAAAAAATTATCATGAGCCCAAATACACACAAGTTTTTGTAATTGCTTGTAAACTGTATTCAAGGCCAAACCTTTTACAACTAAATTAAAAAAGTAATTACCAGTGCCCTAATGTCGTGTAATCTAAATAAACAATGGCTTGTCTGCCGTCTGGTTATCTGTCATTGGCATAGGCCAATGACAAATATAGACTTTCACTGATACGATACCGCCCCGACAGTTTGGGTGTATGGGGTTTATGGGCTATGCCATCATGACCTATGGACCTAAGTTGACATACATTTATTATTCTATTCTACTATCGATTGTGCCACTTGTCAGGTGGGGCAGTTCTTGGAAGATCCTCTCTTACCCTGGCCTGGCGGAGACAGAAACTGGTTACGAATGATATTGTTCATTCATTAATGACAATTACATTAATGAATAAGATAATAATGCCCGTATTCTAGGCTGATGCTCAGATAGGAATCTCGACTCACTCGTATCTGAGGACAGATTGTGCAGGCAATCTGTCAAATGTGTCAATCTGTCCATCTATCTTCAGATTAATCAAGATTCAGGACCAATTATTGTCTCTCTAGAATACGGGACTAAAGGTATGATTCCGTAGCCGACCGCATACGATAACTGCAGACGCACGCAGCAGATACGCGTAGATAGTTCATTGCAACTTCTCAATGATCCCCTTTATTTGTATCGGAGTTTTACAAGTAATGGGTACGCTGTATCCTGGGGGCGAGTTGGGGACTCCGTGGTCCCCACACCGGATGAGGGCCAGATCGATAGATATGGCCCTGGGTCGACCGGGGTGCGAGGGATATGGCTACCATAATCTCACCTCCGGCAACCGATGACGGCCCAGAGACGGCGTGCATTTTAGTCGGCTCGAGTCGGACATAACCTCCTCCTCCGGCTCCGGCGGGGGAGGTATCCGTGGGGATTTTTCGCACGATAAAAAAAAATGGTATGCTGTATCTGCTGCATGCGTCGGCAGATGTCGTATGTGGTCGGCTTCGGAATTATACCTTAGAGTATTCGCACTAGCCGCAAATAAGCCGAAGTCTAACCGGCTTGTTAACTGCAATTAAAACTTTCAACCTTAAGTAAACATTCGACCACTGATTCGAAGTCGTCGAGTCGTTTATCTTTAAAAAGTCCATTGTTAGAAGTTTCTCATAAACGCATGTAATTTGAAACGATCAAGTAAAAACTAGATAAGTGGATACTTTCCATTTCCCTGCGCTGACTTTCTAGTCGTATGACAAGACACACTGTGTTAAAAGGTATTTAATCGAGTTTTCATTACAAGAATATAGGAATTCCTATAAAATCCTAGGAATTTGGTATCTTTGAAGCACATTTTACTACTCCTCATCATTCATCGCAGTGGTAGGTCATATATCCTGGACCTAAAATGTGCTCTAAACGTGCTCTATACGCACAGTACCTACACGTTTCTTGGATGGTTTTTGGGGATAGCACGGGGTGATACGGTGGTGGACGTGCTCAAATTCACCAAGCATAGATTATTACAAAACAATTCGCGCGTGCCAAGGTCTCGTTTGTCTCGTGACGTAGGTTCAAGATGTGTCCTGAAGTATGGTGTCTCTCGCGCAAACTATTCAGTTTAGAAAAAAAAATATGTTAGAAACCTCAATAGCATTTTTAAAGACCTATCTATAGATATCCCACACGTATGGGATTGATGAAAAAAAAATAGTTTCAGTTCTAAGTATGGGGACCCCCAAAATTTAATGATTTTTTTTATTTTTGTGTGAAATTCTTAATGCGGTTCACAGAATACATCTTCTTACCAAGTTTCAACAGCATAGGCCTTATAGTTTCGGAGAAAAGTGGCTGTGACATACGGACGGACAGACAGACATGACGAATCTATAAGGGTTCCGTTTTTGCCATTTGGCTACGGAACCCTAAAAAGTGGCAATTCTTTGGTATTGTTGGATAGAATGATGAATATTTGGGATTGACGTTATAACAGTCGTCAACGTATGTCATAAACGTCAAAATACATGTCATACGTCAAATCCCATACATTCATCATTCTACGATACGCCAACAACTTGCCACCTTGTCTAGGGGGCTGCAATGAGCAGTTTTCCAGTAGGTATAATAATCAGTTGGTTTTTAAGCCATCAGGAGATGGCGCTAGCATAGCTTTTGGTAATTTTGTCTTTATTTTAAAATAATAATATTATTTTTAAAATAATTGTATCAGAAAAAATTACAGAATATTTATGTAAAGTAAATCATTACAAAACCGAAGTAGATTTGTTCCATAACTTAGAGAACACTAGATGTGACACCACACTCTTCTTACCAAAAGTGCCGGCTGCGCCATCTAGCGCGTTTTTGGGAACCCTATAAATACCTACTGGAAAACTGCTCATTCAATTGAATCTTTTAATTTTACTTGCACACTCTCACTATAACGTGGTTCTACTACTGTGGACTATATGACGTCCCAATATCACCAAGTAACCATGGTTACTTCTTGCCTCAGTTGAGGAAAGAATTATTAATACAAGATAGAATTATTACTACGAACGATACAATAAACTACGCAAATTACCTAACAGGCCGACACATTGATATGTTGTTTTGTTACAGATAAATCAATATGGCTTTGTAGGATATTGTAACCCTATTTGATCTCCATTAGCTGTGATGAACAGCAGGGTCAGTTACTGAATTACAAAAATAGATAGTAGTGCAAATATACATTTTACATTATCAGAATAAATAAATAGAACATTAATTCTCTTTTTTATTCAAATTAAAACATTAATTATTAACTGTTTAGTCTTACATAAATCAAATAAATTAATAAAATGTAAGTTACATAATAATAATAATTTCAGTCCACAATGGTGTCAATTCTGCTGTCTTCATGAACACTAAAGATTAGCTGTAAAAAAATAGTAAACAGGGTAAACCAATATAAGTAGCAGTAGTTCTACTACGATGTCTATTAAATAGGTAAATTAAAATTGCACTAAAATGTTTACCATCAAGATCTAAATTTAATCAGATGTCAAATAGTATTTTTGTCATCATCACAGCCGTAGTCCAGCCCCCCTAGACAAGTGGCAATTCGTTGCTCGGCGTATGATGGAATATAATGAAAAATGTATAGGATTTGACGTTTTTGACATTCATTGACGCCTGTCATATACGTCAAATCCCATACATTTGGCATTCTATTCCATCATACGCCGAGCAACGAATTGCCACTTGTCTAGAGGGGCTGGTTAGATCTAAAGCTTGCACTTAAGAGCCTGAGGTCTATTCTTCTACTCTTCCTCTTTTTTATCTTGGGTCTTTTTTGGGGCGACTGCCGTCGGTTTCCCTAGCTCTAAGAAGAAACCTACAGACTCGTCCGTTGTACGGCAGTTGTACCGGCTGGTAGCTGAGATTGGAGCCCGATAATAATCTTAGTAGAGCCCCGTTACCCGATATACCGAGGGTTCGTGGCTTACGCCCCCGGTGGTCGACGCCTCCGTGGCCGAGGCCCCCGAATCCAAACCGATGCCTAGTATGATGATGTTTCTAAATTCAAATATAACCATTTTAGAGATAGTTTAGTGAGATGCGCAGAATCGACACCAATGTCAGTGCCACAAATATTATTTAGAGAAAAAAGAAATGTCCACAATAAAACACGGAAATAAGATTATGACATCTATTTAGAATATTTGAATAGTAAACAGTAAATAACATAAATTAATTTTATTAATAATATTTTTTTGTAAGAACTGTAAGAAATTATTTTAACATTAGTTAAATGATCCGGTTAATTAGTAATAACATTAATAAAATTAAAATATTATATTATCATTCAAAATTTTGTATTATTAACATTTTATTATTAAATACTAGCTGTTGCTCGCGGCTCCGCCCGCGTGGAATTCAGATCCCGTTCATCGCTGATAGGCATTTGAATGCCATTACTACTGCCTTCTTGTTTTTCTATTTACCTAACTTGCAAATTTCGTTAGACTAAATAAAATATATAACTTTTTATAAATCTCATATAAAATCACATTACGGCTCAAGAATGCTTCGTCCGTCTCGTCTCTCGCGTTACACTGTTTATGTTACGTTTGTGTGCGTAGACTGCTAAATTATTAAGAGCCATTTCACAAAATGATTGCGCTCGAGTTTAGGTAAAATACTGTATAATTGTTTATGTGTGCGTAGCTACGCACACAAACGTAACATAAACAGTGTAACGCGAGAGACGAGACGGACGAAGCATTCTTGAGCCGTAATGTGATTTTATATGAGATTTATAAAAAGTTATATATTTTATTTAGTCTAACGAAATTTGCAAGTTAGGTAAATAGAAAAACAAGAAGTTAGGTATGTAAAATAATATATGTAATAACAATTAAGATAAAAACAATCACATATTATTGTCGATTCAATAATAGTACATCATGGTACAAGTGAGCAAAGTTGGTGATTACCGCCGAGGCGCTATTGAGACCCGAGGACGTAATCATTATGCTCACGCGTGGCATACGACGTTTTACAACACACTTGCGAATAAAATAACACTACGAATACTAAATAAATAATACTACAAATGAATTCATTTTCCTATGCGCGCGCATCTAACAATGGCGATCGGCCATATTTAAAAGAATGAGGTTTGACCAATGATAATTTCATAACATAGATATGTCATAATATATGCTTACAAATCAACGTAGAAATAGCAATAACACATCTATTTATATTTAATATCATTGGGTTTGACTTTAACTTTTTTTCCGTACTTAGAGGAAAAAAAAGATAATTTTGTTTATTATACAAGTATTACAAGTTGAAATTATTTATTTAAATACGAAAATGCATCAAATGACCATACAATAGGCATATTAATTTATTCGTACTATTAAACACGTTCTTTTTGTATCGAACCTTTTTTGAGAACATAGAAATTGTAAATAAAAATACCTAAATAGGTATTTACCTCGCTTCTGTTGCTTTATCTAATGCCGGCCACACACGTTGCGGTATACTTGCGCAAGTCTAGACTTGTACAAGTATACTTGAACGTGTGTTGGAAGATAACTGCGCAAGTTTCAGACTTGTACAAGTCTCAAAAAAAGTTCCAACTTTCGATTCCAAACTTGCGTAAGTCTAGACTTGTACAAGTATACATGAACGTGTATGTATGTATGATGTATGTATGTTTTTTTTTATATATAGGTTCCGTCAATTTGACTTTGCCTCGCCTGATGGTAAGCAGAGGGCAGTCTTGGAAAGAGGAAAGAGGATGTATGTATGTGTGATGTACCTATGTATGTATGATGTATGTATGTTTTTTTTTTGTAGGTATATAGGTTCCGTCAATTTGACTTTGCCTCGCCTGATGGTAAGCAGAGGGCAGTCTTGGAAAGAGGAAAGAGGATGTATGTATGTGTGATGTACCTATGTATGTATGATGTATGTATGTTTTTTTTTTGTAGGTATATAGGTTCCGTCAATTTGAATTTGCCTCGCCTGATGGTAAGCAGAGGGCAAAGTCTTGTAAAGAGGAAAGAGGATGTATGTATGTGTGATGTACCTATGTATGTATGATGTATGTATGTTTTTTTTGTATATAGGTTCCGTCAATTTGTCTTCGCCTCGCCTGATGGTCAATCTGTACATTCCAATCTTTGAATGCAACATTCAATTTATATAATAAATTGATGCGCGAATACTCACGTTTTTTATACATTCCAACATACATATATACTCACGCCTGTAAATCCCCGAATGGGTAGGCAGAGGTGTATTTACTTTTTTTTAACCATTCTTTAATCCACACAGTTCGTTTTGTATCTAACTTTTAATTTTTACCCGACTACCGAAGAAAGGAGGGTAATGGCGGTTTTCTGGCGCCAAAACCAATGTTATAAAAAAAAAATTCTCGATCTTATCGAGTAGGGTATCTTAATGCAGGAAAATAGAAGGAGATTACAAAAAGTTATATCATAACGAAAAAGTATAAAATAAGACAAATGATTAAAAATAAAAAAAAACCGACTGCTACTGAAAAGATTGAAATATGTAAGTAATGTTGTTAATTTTCTTTCGGTTTATGATTGGTAAATGGATACCGCCTGATACTAGACTTATTTCAATCTTTTCAGTAGCAGTTGGGTTTTTTATTTTTTGACTGTTTATACTGGAGATTGATGGCACTTGGTGGAACTTGCTACACATATTGAATAAATCACTTGTACTTTTCCACAATTATTTTTTTATTTGAACCTTACCGGTTTCACCACGGCAATTTTTTTAAATTTCATAAATTTTTCCCCAAATTTTGGGGAAAAAAGTTGAAGCTGGCATACTCTTTTTTAAAAGTACCCACACATAAAATATTGTAGTTTTAGTTTAAACCATTGTAAACCTTTAATAATGCCGTAAGGTGAAACCGGTAAGGTTCAAATAAATAAATAATTGTGGAAAAGTACAAATATTTTTATTTTTTAATAATTTTCTGCATACTTATTGCCAACTAAGTACCTACTGCCAATGCGTCATCCATCGCAGCACGACGTACCTGGACGCTCGCTTTGACAAAAATGACACTTGTACAAGTATACTTGAGCGTCTGTGGGCACATCGAAAAAACGCGGACTTTTACAAGTCTAGACTTGTACAAGTCCGCCGCAACGTGTGGGCCGGCATAAGGCTGCAGAATTATCACGTTTCCTTTTTTTAACACAACGGTATACACAATCCTTGCCCCCCATTGCTAAAACCAATAAAACAAAAATATATATTTATTCTACAAACAATGAAAATCATACAGTATACTTGATAATAAACCAAACTTTACCTTGTGAAAAAAATACAAAGCGAATCAAAGCTATTTGGTCGCAGTACAATAATGCTTTCTCTCTACGAACGTTCGATAATCGGGACGCGGGAAAAAATGACACAGGTCCTTCTCCAATGGGCGCTCGCGCCGTACTAAACGGTGCCCACTTGTGTATCGTAATTTATTGTTATTTAGATTGAAGTTATATCAATATTTTGACAAAGTATATGCAAGAATTTCCTATATTACTGCAGAAATCGGTTCTCTAATAGACGTAGTTTATTTTGGAATAATTTTATTTTTGTAATTACTGTGTATTTAAACCAAAAATCACGATCAAATTTCGATGTTAAACGGAAAAATTGGCCGAATGGTTTATTTTTTAACTAAATAATTATAATACAATTCAATCATCTGTTACATTAAATGACAATTAAAATATATAACCAATGTTTTATGTATTTTTTTAAGCTCAATTTATAAGTATTTTTAATTGAAATTCGACTTTGAAATCAACTCTGCGCCCGTTTTTCAATAAAATGCTTGTGGGAAATTGATTACTATAGATCAAATATATTTTTTTTAGAAAATTGTTACATTAAACGTCAACACGAAAGCTTGGCCTATTTTTTGCGCATATTCAATAACTTCTAGATATTACAGACTAGGGTAATTTAGGAGCTCAAAATATTATAAATTCGTGCGAAAATGTGAAATGGCTCTTAAGTACTAGCTTTTGCCCGCGGCTCCGCCCGCGTGGATGTCGGTTATCGCGACTAAACATAGCCTATGTCCTTTCTCAAGGTCTAATCTACCCCTATACCGATTACCGATAACCGATTTTGATGAAATTTGGTAGATATACCAAATTTCATCAAAATCGGTTCAGCGGTTTAGTCGTAAAAGCGAGACAGACAGACAGACAGAGTTACTTTCGCATTTATAATATTAGTAGGGAAGTAGGGATTAGTAGGGATAGTAGGGATGAAAATAATAAACACATGGTAAAGTAAAAATTTTAGACTGTGAGAAAATTAGTTGGTCAGTATTTTTGTGGTATGAGCTCCTAATATTAGGAATCTAATTGAGGTCGCATTCGATAAATCATTATTGCATTAGTCCCGGTCGTATCCGAGGCCTTCACCTGGGAGTCTGGGGTCCTTTTAGTACCTAAATCATTTAAACAATGGTCCCAAATCACTCCCCTGAGGCACGCCACCGTACGCTATTTTCTCCGTATCGATACGGTATTTTTAAGCACTCCAATAATTCAAAATTTAGGTGTGAATTAAAAATTCAACTTAAGGCCACATGTTCTTTTTGTACAAAGTCCTCAAAAATAAAGAAAAAAGAAAATAAACTTAGACCTAATTATTTTACATGCACTTTCCGGCTAGCCACTGACGATTAATTTGATGAGTGGACATTTTCTAATACAGTGTCGTAAGATGTATCTAATAGATAAATGCTAACTTTTCAATTCAATTCCAATTTAGTTTAGTAAACAAGATAAGTAGGACATTACGTGTTCTCCAGCTAAATTGTGAGCTAGCTAAATTGTAGCCACTGGGAAAACACATCACATACAAACAAACAGATACGTCTCCTTTCCATTTTGGTGTAGACCAGTGGCGAAAGGTGGAACTTTTCAAAAGGAAAGACGGTGAAAAAGAAATTACCTATCATAAAACAGCCATAGCCATTTTGTATCAAATTATAGGCGTTCTGATTTCAGATACTGAACTACTTACATAAACTTACTGAATTTCAGTTTACTAAATTAGTATAAATTGAAACAACTCGACCCTGGTTTCCTTTTGCTGAGCAAGCCGGAAGAAATCGGTTTATAGGGACCGCTCGCCGCTGTTGGCGTGTCCTATACATACATATATATATTCACGCTTGTAAATCCCCGAAGGGGTAGGCAGAGGTCTGGTGTATTAACACCCACATTTCGCCAACTGTGATTTTCGGTCCCACGTAATAGGGGGCGAGCCTATTGCCACCATGCGGGCACTTAGTCATGGGCTGTATGTTTACTGTCGGATGGAGAACAGCCCTATCCCTTAGTCACCTTTTACGACACTCACAGGAAGAGATGGGGTGGCCCTATTCTACTTGCTATTCTACTAACACGGCACGGTCCTATACAAATTTCCAAAAATCTATCCTTCCTACTATCCTACTAATATTATAAATGTGAAAGTTTGTGAGAATGGATGTGTGGATGTTTGTTACTCTTTCACGCATAAACGGCTGGACCGATTTGGTTGAAATTTGGTATGTATATAGGTTATACCCTGGATTAACATATAGGCTATATATAAACGATGAACGGGATCAGAATCCCACGCGGGTGGAACCGCGAGCAACAGCTAGTATTGAATAAAGCACTTGTATTTTTCCACTTAATTGTGGAATGTGGAAAAATAGGGCCACTTTTCCACATACTTTTCCACAATTAAGTGGAAAAGTACAAGTGCTTTATTCAATATGTATAGCAAGTTGCACCAAGCGCCATCAATTTCCAGTATAAACAGTGCAAAAATCTATATCTCTAGTAAGCTCTTACTAGCTTTTGAAATTGCACAGCTGAGATGATTTAATAGTCTATTTCTCGAAGAAAGTTACATCACAATCAATTTTATTATGCACTAACTGTACATAATACGATTTCACACGGGCCTCCTCACTTATTTTGACATAACGGAAGTCAATCACTATCTTGTTATCTTTTTTTTTTAATAGAAAGGCCAACGAAACGTAATTCAATCTGTCTCTATAAGCTTTGTCTTGTAGTTTTCTCTGCAATTGTACCGAAAGATGTACAGCTCTTACCTAACACGAGTGGAGTCGCGAGTCGCGTCATATAGTGAAAGTATGGGTATAACAGTGCAGTTTTTGTTCAAATATTTATCTAATAACGTCCTATGATTGTGCAAATTTAAACTAGTACTTCGATATGTTATCGAATAAATCTAGTTATGAATGAGACGCTTCATTGCTATATTAAACGAATTTGTCTTTAATGAATATGCAGGAAGTAGAAATAAGTCTACCTCATATGCAATCCGGTAGATCTGAAGCTCTGGCGCCGGTATTCTTCTTGGGTGTGGGTGGTCAGATGGCCGTCGTCGGTCCCGAAAAGAGAAATAAACCCAATTACGATGAAGTATGGGAGCGGACGCCGGGGTCTAAGCTTGCACTATACAAGCTTTAATATGCAACCGCAGTGATGCTGATGACATTTAACGAATCTGACTGATTTGAAGTATTTTTCAGCCAGTTTCATCATCTACAAAATTTCTAACTGAAAGTCAAGGATCCCAAAATGTCATTCGATTACCGCGGCGGTCTATGGACATGAGCGACACCAAGGCGTCACAGGCACGCTGCCGACCCTGTAGAAACGTTCTAATGCCCTTGAAGAACCCTATATTGTATTCTAATGACTGAAGTCTTTTAACATGATCTATTAACTTGTTCTAGATTCGAGTAGCAGCGGTGTACGTGGTTCGTCGGTGCGCGAATGATGAGCGGCGTAGACTCCGGCCGCACGCCCCGCGCCCTCCGGCAGCGCCGCAAACATGGCCGCGCTCTCCTGCTACCAGCCCTGCCGCTCGCACCTTGCAATACCTGCTAGGTAAACTGCTTATACCTTTCCTTTACCTTCGGAAAGATAGGGGGTGTCTCATCACCCCACTCGTTCAAAAAAGAGTTGATATCTTTTTATATGTTGATTAATTCAATTTGAGTTTTTCTGTATTCTCCTATCTCTAGCTTAGGTACGTAATTAGTAGGTAAGGGTTTGTAGCCGCGTAGATTAGAAAAATTACCGACGACGTGTGCAATGTCACACACACACTCGTGATGCCAACCCTGCGAGAACCTTCAGATACTCTTCTTGAAGAACTCCATATTCTTCTCTTCATCCTAACGTTAATGACAGTCTGGGGTCGCTTTTTCCAGTCTAACTGCGAACTCCATTATTGTAATGGGGAATGGTGCAATTCTAGCGTGGCGGTTTATATAGATCGTTCGGCTGCAAGGTCGGAGATCGCTGGTTCGATTCTAGCACCGTGCGTTTCTGCTGTTCGACCTCCTATCTCCGAGAGGAACGCCTGTGTTAGAACCTTATCCGTCAATCAGCAGTTATATCAGTTTGCAGGTGATATTGGCTGTTACCATACGAATACCTTATTTTAAAAGGCTCAAAAATATCTTTCAAATACTATTCGTGACTCTGCCAAGCTCACATTCACTCAGGACTCAAAGAAACCCAGAGAAACGGCTCTGGCGCATCCGGATTATTTTGATATTAATCTGTGATTGGTGAATTTGAGCTCATCCACCGCTGCGCTGTAGCACCCCCTGCTATCCTCAAAGGCACCCAAAACGCGAACCTACTGTGCATAATAGAACACATTTTGGGTTCAAGATCTCAAGACTTAAGGTATGTGGCACGGCCTATACCAAATAGGTACATACATAATATATAAACTACTCATACCCAATTATGTACCAACTGTGCAAACACAAAATGTATATATAACGCATTTTCAAGTAGAAATAATAACATAAGTACAGCAATATAATCTAAAAGTAATCTAAAACCCAAGGTCAAAATGCAGCCATGCGACGTTGCAAACCAGACTTGTGTCACGCAACGCCATTGCAGTCCGATGCACAGCTTGGCTTCACACCTTCACACTTTGTTGCTTCACAGACAAACAGAATACGTGTTTTACCTGAAGAATGTAACTGACGCAATAAGTTTTAAGAACGATAACCTTCTGAACTCGCGACAAAATGCAGAACAGCTAAACACGCGTACGAGGCTTATTATACCCCACAAAGATTTTTTTTATACTACCTAGGTCTCAGACAAGTACAAGCCGCGATGGTAAAGTGGTTACCGTGGCCTATGGGCGAGTGCAACACCAGTGGAGTCACACTCGTGCTGCCGACCCTGTAAGAACAGAGAGATTCTGTGTCGTCAGCGGAAAAGATAAGTAGGACAAAGCCTTTTCCCACTGACAACACAAAACCTCTCCAGTGAGCTCTAGCTATAGCTACCCTACTCGCCGTCGGGAACACAACACGAGGATATTAAGCCGCGGTCTTCTGCAGGGTGGAGGTAATGCGCAAGCATAAGAGTGTTAATAATAATTATTTAAGAGCAGGTAGGCAGGTATATGTAACGCAATTTGAGTGTTTTCGCAAATTTTTTGGAGCAAGAATGTATAAAGTTCTGGAGGAAATCTTTTGTAATCACGATCAATTTACGACTTCCAAGAATATTGTTGGGCAAGTTTCTTTCTTTGCTAACACTTTGAAAGACAGATATTACTTTCTCGTAGTTTTTAAGTGCCTCCTCTCACTTATAAACATGTAGTACCTAAACCTACCTATATAATTGCTTATTGGGTTGCAGTAATACAAAGAATCATACAATGGATAAAAGGTTGCGAAATTGCGTAGTTATCTAATACAACCCCAAAAATCCAATAACACTGAATTTGTGAATTACGGGGAGCTTTTTCAGCTTTTTATACTTAAGGTATGATTCCGAAGCCGCCCGCATACGACAATGACAGACGCATGCAGCACATACAGTGTACCAAAATGTGCAGTACACGTTTCTTGGATGTCTTTTGAGGATAGCACGAGGTCCTGCACTGCAATTCACTAAGCGAGCACAACGATGCGACAACGATGCGAGGCGCAACGTAGATTGTCATTGGTCAGATTGTATCACGTCATTGGAAATCGACCAATGACAGTGTCTATCGCGCACATCGTTGCGACTCGCATCGTTGTGCTTGCTTAGTGAATTGCACAGCTGGTGCGGTGGACGAGCTCAAATTCACCAAGCATAGATTATTACAATATTACAAAACAATCCACCGCCGCCGCCAGGGTGACGTTTGTTTCGCTATTTAGGTCCAAGATTCGTGTCCTGAGGTATATTAAGTGATTATTTAGTTCGTTAGACATACACAAATGGATATATATTATATTCAAATGCTATCTAAAACCACGTTTTTTATCACCTACACCTACCCAAGAATCGATTTAAACTGTAGCGCAGCACATTTGTTTTATTCTCCAACCTCTTTCTAGGTGTTTCGACGACAACGACGACTGCCACCAATCAGTCACCTTCTCTTTACGGCGGCAGCAGTTCATAGAGCGATGTCACGAGGCCCGGGGGCTCCGCGCCCGCGACTGTATACCCGAAGTCTCTGTTAAGAGGACTCGGGAGGAGCTCGCCAAACATGCGGCACAAACCGTGTCGCTGAACCGCCGGCTCAACGTGGAGGCCGGCTGGTCGAAGGTCGAAGAAGTCAGGAAGAAATTCGAGGGTGCTGCAGCGTCTGCTTCGTTTTCGAGATCCTTTGAATCGCCGCCTAGGTAAGTTGTATGGAGATTTAGATTTGAACTATTGTTTTCTGAAATATGCATCAAAAGCGCAACAATATGCTACGGTAAGGCTACTAATTACTATGAACGAGATCCTTAGTTAGATTCCTAGGCAGGAAAAAATAGGTGGTTTGACACCGAATAACAAAGGTAAGTCTATAGAAGCAACTGGGGTTAACACTAGTTGAACTCTGGACTCGCGCACTGAGGTTGAACCAAACTGAATTGAAGGACCAACTGGACGAACATATGTTATATAAACGGCTAAGTAGGTATATCTTTTTATTTTCTTGACCTAGAAGCTTGAAGTTTTCACAGCTGTAAGAGGTTTACTTGTCTTTAGTATTTGGTATAAATTTCAATTTCATCTGTCCACACACTCCTGAGAAAAAGGTCTTGACAGGCAGACAGACAGACGGACAACGAAGTGATCCTATGAGGGTTCCGTTTTTCCTTAAATGGTAGGTACGAAACCCTGAAATGGGTGAAGTAGATCTTATCTGAGTTACTATGTAACGCCTACAAGAGATACAGGCTTCTGCCGTGTTCGCAGTGCGAGAAACCAAAACGATAAATAAACTTCGCGCCCACTATTTTCAATTATCAAGTTACAATGTTGCATTTATGCTAGTGTTAAGAAATATAATGTGAGCTAGCTAGTGCTGCTACGTCCAATGCATCGTCGAGTATATTCGCACACTACAATAAAACCTGCCTGCAACCTAAGATAAATAATGTAATGAGAGCATTCACCTGTTTTACATTAACCATATCCATACTTCCATACTAATATTATAAATGCGAAAGTAACTCTGTCTGTCCGTCTGTTACGCTACCACGCCTAAACCACTGAACCGATCTTGATGGGTATGGAGAGTTTGGGACATAGGCTACCTTACCTTTTGTCGCGAAAAAGGGGTTCAAGAGATGAAAGTTTGTATGAAAATTCATCATTTTTGAAGATAACTTAATAACATTAGACCTTGGGACATACCTAGGCCGGAGCCGCGGCCAACAGCTCTAAGGTTACAAAATAAGAGTGTAAATTGGTGTCATAATAAAATAAAAAGTTATGGTACTATTGCTAGTCTTATAGTTGTGAAGCCTTTTCGGTTTCAGAAACCTTTCTATAGGGCTCTAACTATTGCTTATTTTCAGTTCAGTATCATCAACCCCATATTTATATAGGAATCGGTTCAAATTTATCCAATATTCCACCTTTCTTCACAGGCGTCGTTTAGCAGATTCTTTATTCGCAAGTTTCAAGCTTCCCCGCAAGAGGCAAGACGGTATGGCGGCTCCACGCTCGCTCGCTCAGCCGCAGCAGCAGAAACGGAAGTCGGCGGTCGAACTCCTGGCAGAAACCAAAGCTTTTTACGTCAAGTCCGAGACTGTTCTTGATAGGAAGCAGGAGCTACCTTTGAGGGTGAGAAAGATTTAGATGTCTTCTTCTTTCTTCTTCATACTAGCGTTAATTCCCGGTCGCATCCGTAGCTTTCAGCTCGGAGTCTGAGGTCCGCTTTACCAGTCTTAACTACAGATTTGGCTAGACCTGAATATTTTCTATGAAGCGATTGTCATCTGACCTCCACAACCCAATGGTAACATTAGGCGATATCGAAGCTTTGCAGCTAGACCGTTGTTTTTGGACGTTTAAGGGCTCCAACTACCCCTAACGACTGCCATAGATGTTCTTATGGCAACCGGGACCGACGGCTTAACGTGCTCTCTGAGGCACAACCAGACCAATGTAAATACCCATATTTCATGCACACGAATATTTGCACTGAGCGGCGATCGAACCCGCGCCTCCTGCGTAGCCGCCGCGTTCACTACCGCTACGCCACGGAGGCTGTCAGGCTGTTTAGATGTGACTTGATAGAAATTATACCTAGTTAGGACTTCTGCACACAGCTCTTTATCTTTTTAGCTGGAGGTGTTAGGAGGATACTAATAAGTAATTTTAATTAGGTATCTACTACTCGTAATATTCTTTAAAAAAAAACAGGACAGTTCGCAAGTCATGACTTTTGCACTATACCCGGATTATAAAAAGTTTGCATCGCATTCAAGGACTCTAACTTTTAGTGCCACCGCCGCCTAACGCGTGTCACACATACGTATACATCGTGTAAACATTTCTGCACGATTTTGTGCGAATTATCTGCACGAAGTTACCCCAATATTACTTACATATTTGCACAAAACAGATGACGTATGCTTGATGGGTACCTAAAGATGATTTTGGATGACTTCAGGTAAGCAGTGGGCTGGGTCAAGCGATAGCTGCCGGCGGCTGCCACCTCATCAGCTCCGGTACACTAACCAATGATGTCTGCTGTAACCCCTGTAAGTATACACTGTGACTAATAATAATGACTTCTATGTAGACAAGCTGCCCCTCTAGACAAGTGGCAATTCGTCTGCCGGAGTTTTTGTAGAATAGAATGCCAAAAGTATGGGATTTGACGTATATGACAGGCGTCAACGAATGTCAAAAACGTCAAATCCTAAGTATACATTCGCCATTCTATTCCATGATACGCCGAGAAACAAATTGCCACTTGTCTGGCAGGGGGCAGTTCAGGCCAAAAATGCGCGTTCCTTACTCAGCCCATTCCTAATTCATATCAATATGCATACCAACGCGCATATACCTAACTTCCAAAAAAGTTACGGTCGCAGGGGACATAAAAATCGTGCACGTCAAATTAAAAAGTCTTCTAAAAACGTATTTTCTGAAGGAATTTCCGCACTTTAAATAAATTTAAATAAGTGCGAGTCGGTAAATTTTTGGTTCTAAGTATGGGTAACCCCAAATTATTATTTTTTGTGGCAAATTCTTAATGCATGTTCACAGAATACATCTACTTACCAAGTTTCAACAGCATAGGCCTAATAGTTTCGGAGAGAAAAGTCGCTGTGACATACGGACGGTCAAACAGACAGACGGACAAACCTACATGACGAATCTATAAGGGTTCCGTTTTTTGCCATTTGGCTACGTAACCCAAAAAACGTGACACCAAATTCTCAGGCTGCAACCGCGCCTGCAATGAGTAAAATTCGCAGTACCTGTTTAGTCTGAGTGATTGAACTTTGAAGCCTTCCTGTCTGGTCTTATTGTCTGTCTTTTAAAGGTCTAACCATAACAAAATTAGAACGAACATAATTTTTACCGCTTTTACCATTCTTTATTTAAAAAGCACAACAATTTATTATAAACAAAACATCACTTTCGAACAGCAACAAAACAGTGTCACAAATATTGCACAATAATGTTTCACTAGCCGCGATGTATGTGTGCCCAGTCTGTTCTCTGCCCCCGACATTGATTGATATCTGCACGAGAATTAGGCAGAATCTACTATTAATCTTATAAACATGTCAGAATATATACCTTGGGACACATATCTTGGAACTAAAACGCGAGAAACGGCTGACGCCTGCAGTTTGTTTTGTATTAGGTAATCCATGGTTGGTGAATTCCCTCCGGACCATCTGACCACCATGAGCTTGCCACTGGTGGTGACTTGGGATTTCTATATCGCAACTGACTACCATTGACCAAATAACACAGTACTATTCCCATATCACCACCAGTGGAGAAAATTGTCTCATTTTACCACTGGTGGTAAAATAAAACAACATCAGTAGCACTTTACTACCAGTGGTCAAATTATAAGATCAGTTTCAAATTAGTAAAAATCAAGATTATCTAAACCACTTGAATAAATAATACCGTTTACCCTTTGAGCTCGCCCACCGCAGTAGCACCCCGTGCTATCTGCAAAAGACACCCGCGAAACGTGTACTGCCCCTCTAGACTAGTGGCAATTTATCAGCCAGCGTTCTGTAGAATACGTAAAATGGGGTGAATAGGGATCAAAGGGTGAATAGGGATAAAATGGTCGTTAGATTTTTTTAATAATTTCTCTCCCGAATTCCAAGTATCTAACCAGATATTATTGATAACTCTGCTCATTATTACATTGAACTAATCCATAATTTCACTTGAAAGAAAATTACCACAGAATTCAGCTGACCATTTTATCCCTATTCACCCATTGATCCCTATTCACCCCATAGTACCGGTATAATGCCAAATGTATGGGATTTGACGTATATGACAGGCGTCAACGAATGTCAAAAACGTCAAATCCTATACATTCGTCATTCTATTCCATGATACGCCGAGCAACGAATTGCCACTTGTCTAGGGGGACTGCGCGTATAGACCACATTTTAGGTCCAAGATATCTGTCCCGAGTGTCGACAGCCTCCGTGGCGTAGCGGTAGTGAACGCGGCCGCTACGCAGGAGGCGCGGGTTCGATCCCCGCTCAGTGCAAATATTTGTGTGAATGAAATATGAGTATTTGCATTGGTCTGGTCGTGCCTCGGAGAGCACGTTAAGCCGTCGGTCCCGGTTGCCATGAGAACATCTATGGCAATCGTTACGGGTAGTTGGAGCCCTCAAAAATCCAAAAACAACGGTCTAACTGCTAAACTTCGATATCGCCTAATGTTAACATTGGGTTGTGGAGGTCAGATGACAATCGCTTCACGGAAAATATCGAGGTCTAGTCAAATCCGTGGTTAAGACTGGTAAAAAGCGGACCCCAGACTCCGAGCTGAAAGCTTCGGATGCGACTGGGAATTAACGCTAAGAGGAAGTAAGTATATCTGTCCCGAGTGATATCTCGTGAGGTCTCCCACTTAACGAGTGTGTATATGGTCATCAGTAACGTCTATAATAGGTGCTAGATGTTTCACACTTTCACCTGGGTTAAATAAATTGTGTACGGTTCTGTCCGGCTCCTATGAGCCGTGACGTGACGTCATGTGAGTGAACTGAGACCATATTAAGATTAGACTAAAGCCTGTATTCCAGAAGGATACTCCTGAATCTCCGTTTATAACTAGATCTTAGGACAGATTGTAAAGGTCTCTGCATACGTCCCGTTACGTATATGCAGAGACCTTTACGGACGGGACAGGGACGTGAAGTTTTGGAAATATCGTTTCATACAAAATGTATGCGGCAATGCATATGTCACGGGGCCACGGACGGGACGGGACGGGATGGGCCGCATACATTTTGCTTCACGTCCCGTCCCGTCCGTGAAAAAACCCGTTACGTATGCAGAGACCTTAAACCGTCTTTGGGACGACGGTGAAGCCATCTACCATTACTCATACGAGCTATCGGAACCAATGAATGATGTTACAATCATTTTTCTCTTTCTGATTTCTGGAAGATCCTTTAATAGACTTAAAATAGAAGTAGTCTATCTTATAGAGGCATTATACTTAATAACAATCTGTCTGTCTATACCTGTAGACGCCACGACGCGCAGTATAGGCGGCACGCGGCGGGCCGTCAGCGCTGGCGAAGGTCTCCAGAACACTCTGCGCAGGTTACTGGAGCACGCTGACAGCAGGGAAAATGTGTACTCACCGCCTTTCGTTTGTAAGTATCTTCATCAGCATCTGGGCGTCAATTCTGCTAAAGCAAAATCACTGTAAAAAATCATTTAATTTTGGACTTTAAAGTTGTTATCTCTTCTAATATATAAAATTCTTCTGTCACGGGGTGCGTAATCGAACTCCTCCGAAACGGCTCGACCGATTTTGATGAAATTTTTTGTGCTTATCCGGTATCTATGAGAATCGGCCAACATCTATTTTTCATCCCCCTAAGTGATAAGGGTGCAGCAGGAACAGGATTTGAATACCACGCGGGCCGAAAATATGGCGGTACGAAGTTCGCCGGGGCAGCTGGTAAAGTCTAAAATTAAATGCCCTTTTTGTAGAGTGAATGAAAAAGTGTAATAACATAACATAACATAAACTCACGCCTATATCCCCGAAGGGGTAGGCAGAGGTGCCAGCACCCACAATGAAGTTCCTTTTATTTAATTTTGGACTTTATGTTTATAGTAATATAGTCTAAAAGTTAATGTTTTTTGCAATGTCTGTGGTATGCTGGTATGACAGTGGATTTGCTTTAGCAGAATCGAGGGCCTGAGTGTTGTACAGTCGACAAAGGGTATAAATACATACATTTTGGTACAACTTTATAAAATATCCCAGTTGCAAAGTGAACCTTAACCACAACAACGTATGGTCCTTCGAGTCGGATAATGTTGCCTTTGTTTTGAGTTAACTTTAAATGAATAACAAAAATAACGACTTGTATTTACGAGTTATACTTATTGGCAACTGAAACAGAAACTATAGGTTTTGAATGCAACAACACTTATTCATTTATTTTTGAAAAAGACCATAAAAAATCCCTTTTACTTGATCAGAATTCCGAAAAAAAAACTTAATCCTTTATTTCACATTGCAGCACACAAAATATACGCTGACACCAGACGCCTTAAGGACTATTCCGAACGGGAGACCATTCCTCGCTCTCAGCACAACTCGGGAACGTTCTCTGGCACTTTCTCCGGCACGTCATCCTCTGGAACGTCCGGCTCGAAGGCCCAGAAGTCGGACCCTGACCACAGGGAGAAGATGAACAGGCCCCTGAGCTTCGGAGACGCCAGGGTTTTCTTCCCGGAGTCGTTTGTGATACCACGTCAGAGGGCGAATGAAGTTGTGATAAAGAATACTTATTCTATACGTAAGTATGCGGTTTTCTGGCTACATTTTTAATGTTTTATTTTCTCACTCACTTTATTAATATTTTTCTGTTTAGAAACTCATTTTAAAGATTAAAAACCGAAATCCACTAATTAGTCAGTTAGTTAGCCTAGTTTATTTGTTGGATTGGTGTTTTTATAGAAAGTCTCTACAAAATTGTTTACCTTTAATGAAGTACCTAACCGAATTGAATGGAATAGAGTAGGTAATAATTTAATCTACTTCATAAAAATGAATTTGCTGAGCAAGCAGCTAAATCGAGAACAGCTCGACCGATTCGGCATTTTGTTTTTCGTATATTCCAAAAGTTCCACAAAAGGTTATAAAAAAAACGTTCTTATGGGTCACGGGAACGGGAACAGAAATTCACGCGGGTGAATCTGCGTCACCTAGTTTGAACAAGTATTGTGACACAATTCAATGAGTGACTGTAACGTGAAGGATCTGACCACAAAATAAAACGAAGAAAAATTGGGAAGCTTAGCAGTTAAAGAATCGGCCTTTAATCGAGAGGTCCCGGGCTTGAATCCTAGCTATCGTATTAAACTACTGACGTGAACCCACTCCTAACCTAGGCAATTTAGCTTGGCTAGGGGAATACTTACTAGTAATTTTTGCGGTTACCTATCAAAAAATGAGAGAGCAGTTATAAGGACAAGATATTATTATTCCAGCGAGTTCGCACTCAAGTCCTGAGAACATGGAGCTGCCAGAACCAGTGGTGAGTGGTTCAGGGTCTCCAGCAGACCCTGTGCCCACCATCAGTCCGCCTGCCCAGTATGCCCACTCTGCGCCCAGGTACATCAGGTATGTCAATTCTTCTTCATCCTAGTGTTAATTCCCGGTCACATCCGAAGCTTTCACCTCGGAGTCTGGGGTCCGCTTTACCAGTCTAAACTGTGAATTTGGCTAGACTTCGATCTTTTCCGTGAAGCGATTGCCATCTGACCTCCACAACCTGATGGTGACATTAGGCGATATCGAAGCATTGCAGCTAGACCGTTGTTGTTGGACTTTTTAGGGCTCCAACTATGTAAATTATCGTAATAAAAATCTGGTTAAATCCAATTCTGATCTTACTTATATCTCAAAAATATCACTAAAGGTATTCTCGTAACAAACTTTATAACATTGAACTTTGACTGTAATGTGATCATATCGAAATGTAACCGATAATTGAAAAAGTGCTAATCGGTTTTCTGTTAGACTTTTTAATGAATATTGTAATGCGTAGTATTCTCCTCCCTCTTTATACGCTAAAATTGTCATTTCTATACGAGTGTCTGTGAGTGAGTGGGGCCCCAATCGTCTTGTGGGGCCCCAAACGTCTTGATGGGGCCCCAAACATCTTGATGGAACCCAAAACATCTTGGTGGGGCCCCAAACATCTTGTTGGGCCCCCAAACATCTTGATCGGGCCCCAAACATCTTGGCGGGGCCCTAACCATCTTGGTGCGGCCCCATATTCATATATAAGTTACATCTAAAAATACTCTCTCTCAATTTCCAGGTCCAACTCTCACTCGCAGCCCAGTATGCGCGAAGAGGACAGCTGTCCCAACATCAACAGTCACAAGTCACTGCCAGATCTGCACACGCAGACCAGGTGCTACCCAGAACAGTAAGTCCATAGTCCATTAACTTCAGATTCTTATCTGCAATGCAATTCAGCTGTGCAATTCACTAAGCGAGCACAACGATGCGAGTCGCAACGTTGTGCTCGATAGAGATTGTCATTGGTCGATTTCCAGTGACGTGACATAATCCGACCAATGACAATCTCTATCGAGCACAACGTTGCGACTTGCATCGTTGTGCTCGTTTAGTTATTTGCAGTGCTGTGAGCGCATAACGATGAACACAACGTTGTGATAACCTTGATAGAGATTGTCATTGGTCGGACTGGGTGACGTCACTGGAGATCGACCAATGACAATCTATATCAAGGTTGTCGCAACGTTGTGCTCGTCGATGTGATGTCGATGATTCTGCTGTGCAATTCACTAAGCAAGCTCAACGATGCGACAACGATGCGAGTCGCAACGATGTGCGCGATAGACACTGTCATTGGTCGACTTCCAATGACGTGATACAATCTGACCAATGACAATCTACGTTGCGCCTCGCATCGTTGTCGCATCGTTGTGCTCGCTTAGTGAATTGCAGTGCTGTAAGCGCACGTAACGGTTTCGCGATTTAGGTCCAAGTTACGTGTAGTAGGTTTGAGGTATATCAGAAGAAACGGAGGTAGGTCGGCCAGGGTGAAAGGGGCGGTGTGCGGTTTTAGTCGGTTCGAGTCTGACATGACCGCTCTCGCAAAAGTGCTTGATGTTTAAAGTAAGCACCCGACGCTTTTCTTCGACAATCTTCTTCATCCTAGCGTTAATCCCAGTCGCATCCGAAGCTTTCACCACGAAGTCTGGGGTCAGCTTCACCAGTCTAACGCTTTTTTAAATCGTGAAGCTTTTCTATAACATTTTTTTTTTTAATTTCTATTAATTCTATTTTTTAATTTCACTGATAAAACCGGTCCATGTTATTATTGTAGTGCGCACGCGCCGCCGGCAGACACACAGACGTTGGGTCGTTCACCGCGTCGCCGACGTCACTCCGCGCACCAACGAACTGCTTCCTGCTCCTCCAAGGGTACCAGGTGAGAATTCAACACTCACCCTCACTCATCACACTCACCACCACACACCATACTCACCACCACTCACCACACTTACTACTCACCTGTAAACTTACTATATACCACAGAGCAAACAGAGAGGAGGTGGCCTAAGTAACACTGCACTGTGATTCTCAGGCCTACCCTGACGTCATCACATTAGGCGTAGCCTTGAATGAATGAATGAATTTATTTCTCAGATAATACTCTCAGCTTGTTAGTAAAAAGTGTAAGATCTATCCCTCTTCACCTCACCATCACCTCCACACAATGTCACGCATTATTTCATAGGGAAATTTAATTATAACACCTCCTCTCTGTATATGCTGTGACATCATTCACGCCTCATTCAAGACCGTGCCACAATTTTTTATCTAATCATACATACATACATACTGCCTGTAAATCCCCGAAGAGATAGGTAGGAGTGTATTAAAACCCACATTTCACCAATTATGCTAGCCTATTGCCGTCTACCGGGCTCTTTGTCATGGGATACAGCCTGATGACTTTTTACCTATCGGTTGGCGAACAGCCCTATACCTTAGTCGGCTTCTACGATACCCACAAGAAGAGATGGGATGACTCTACTCCACTCCATCGGGAACGGCTTAATATTTTTTATCAGCTCATCTAATATATTCCAAGTTTTTTGTATCTACCCTCAGCTAAAATTAATATTGTTCATATTACTGTTTCCTCAGATCCAACCACTCATCGCTGATGTCATCTTGCGAAGCGTTTTCTGAACATCCTTCTCCTGGGGAAGAGAATTATCAGTCTTATAACAGGTATATACTGTCTCTTTTATCTACTTTCATATAAAAATGAATCGCTGAATGGGTTGCTAAGCATAAATCTCGAGAACAGCTGGCCCTAGACAAAGTGACATTCTATTGATGGAATCGCGCTGAAGCGGACCATTTTTAAGATTTTAACAATGGATTTCGGGAAATTGCGGTGGTTATAGTAATAATGATAAGTTAAATAATGTATTTCGAGTTACAAAGACTCAAATTTCATAAAAAAAATATACTTATATTAATGATTTATGTCAATTTCATACTACAATTTCTTTTTTTAGAATATTTTTTCAAGTACGAGGATGGTTTTTACGAAGAGAAAAAAAATGCCGGACAAAAAATCTAATACAAAAAATAAGGAATCGACTGTTAGGCGGCACGAAGTTCGCAGTGTCATCTACTATAGTATATAAATCTATAGTTTTTTTTAAGGGTACCTACATCTAGGCATTATTGCCATGTGACAAAATAGGATAAAGGATCTATCCTTACATACTTCACGAGCTTCCTTTACTGTCATTTATTTCGCAAAAGATCCATTATACAATATGGCATGGACACAGCCACTGAAGATCATAGCCCCTTCCCCCCTCCACTCCCTAAAACTACTTAAATTACTTAATGGACCAAGTATTCACACGATAGAAGTCATAGATTCAACGTAAACTAATAGTGCTGTCTCGCTCAGCCGCTGCGGTTCGTCGTTCGCACGCGACTCTGGCGGCTCCAGCGGCCACTACACGCAGCGCAGTGCGCCCGCGCCGCACGCGCATGCGCATGCGCATCGCCGCACTGACTCCGGATCCTCCACACAGCACGACCACGACCACGCCAGGTATTGCGTCCATACATCCTCACAATGTTGCGACACATCCTCACACACATTCTCACTCTGTACAATCATTTTGTACTTGTGCATAAAGTTAAAAAAAAAATTAAAAAATACCCTCATTCGCGGTCCGATGGAGGGACAGGTCAAAATCGTGTACGTCACATTGAAAAGATTTCTAACAAGAGATTTTCTAAAGGAATTTCTGTACTTAAAAAAGACGTGACCGCATGAATACCCTTCACCTTTTATACTTTAAAAAGTGAAGATCCATGGTCAATAGAGCAAACGCAGAGAGGAGGTATTTTGATTTGGTCCGTCCTGACCCAGCTTCAGATGCGACTAGGATTAACGCTAAGATGAAGAAGAAAAGTCGGTGTCAAATTCTCGTTCATCAATCAACAAGTAAACCAGCTTGCTAGAACTCTTGGGTCCTGCACTGCAATTCACTAAGCGAGCAGAACGATGCGAGTCGCAACGTTGTGCTCGATAGAGATTGTCATTGGTCGGATTGGGTCACGTCATTAGAGATCGACCAGTGACAATTTCTATCGACCACAACGTTGCGACTCGCAACGTTGCGCTCGCTAAGTGAATTGCAGTGCTGCACTGCAATTCACTAAGCGAGCACAACGATGCGACAACGATGCGAGGCGCAACGTAGATTGTCATTGGTCAGATTGTTTCACGTCATTGGAAATCGACCAATGACAGTGTCTATCGCGCACATCGTTGCGACTCGCATCGTTGTCGCATCGTTGTGCTTGTTAGTGAATTGCACAGCTGTAGATCTTAATGAGGCCACAATAAATCAGTAGGCACATGCTATAAGAACTCGACAGCTGAATCCGTGGTGAGATCTCAATTTCGCGTACTGTAAATTTGGTTATATGAGCGCAAGTCGACAGTGATGTGTGTCTATACGCTCGACAACGTCACCAAATTTACAGCATACGAAATTGAAATTTCATCGCGAATTCAGCTGTCGAGTTCGAACGTCCTAAATATTGTTACAGCATGTGCCTGCAATAACCCTTATGTTCCTCTCTCCAGCCGCTACAATTCCTACGTGTCTGAATACGGCACGTCCCTGGAGTGCTACGTGTCGGCTCCCCCGCAGTTCCAAGATGGCGCTGACGCTCCTCCCGTACCGCCCGTGGCCCCCCCTCATCATCAGCATCACCATCACTACACACATGTGCCGAGGGTCGGGATACACTTCCAGGTAAGCTATCGTGCCTTACGGCCCTCTTGATGGTAAGAGGTTACTGTGGCCTATGGACGAGTGCAACACCAGGGGAGTCACACTCGTGTTGCCGACCCTGTAAGAACAGAGTCTGTGCTGTCAGCGCAGAAGATAAGTAGGACAAAGCCTTTGATTTTCCCACTGGCAGCACGAAACCTCTCCAGTGAGCTCTGGCTACCTTATACACCGCCGGGAACACAACACGAGGTTATTAAGCCGCGGTCTATCTACTGCCAGTTTTGACATTTTATAGGACAAAAACGTCATCAATCTCTATGGGATAGCCAGTTAGGTAGGGATCTGTCTACCTTTAACTAGCTCAGCTTAAGTGTTATTCTGATGTATAAGCTATATTATTGTAAAGTTTCATTAAAATCCATACAGTAGTTTATACGATAAAGAGCAACAAACATCCATCCATCCATACCTACAAACTTTCGCGTTTATAATATTAATAGAATTTGATTTAAAGAATAATCAGGATCCAGAACGTTGTCCTGACTAATCCCGTGAGGCATCTGGACTCGTGATTTTTTTATTACTCTTTCATATACATCTCAAACGGTTTTAAATTGTACTGCACGTAACATATCAGTCTGTAGAAGAGAATTACCAAAGAGCAAATGCAGAGAAGAGGTGGGCAAATGCAGAGAGGATGTGAGCAAATGCAGAGAGGATGTGATCAGCAATGTAATTCTGTAAGCGCACAACGACGAGCACAACGTTGCGGCAACCTTGATAGAGATTGTCATTGGTCGGATTGGGTGACGTCACTGAATGAATATCGACCAATGACAATCTATATCAAAACTGTCGCAACGTTGATTATTGCATTGCTGCACTGTAACTCACTTTATCAATATAGGTGTTACAACACCACCTCTCTGTATTTGCTATACAGCTGATTGGTGAACCGAACCACAGATTAGAGCCATTTTTTTAAATCTTCTGTTACTTTGCAGGCTAGCGCTCCACCTCCTCAGTTCCAGGACGAGCCTCCAATGTACGACTATGGGGACTACGAATGTACGTACAAGGCCCCGTTGAAGTGTCTCAATGTTGGACGGAATGACTATCCACGGGAGTACAGTCGGTGAGTGAAGACAAAAGGCCTAAGGCCAGATTCATTAAAAAAAAAAGTACAATTTCCAAACTTACGAAAATGTGGATAGATTTGTTTTGACAGATCATATAAAATAGGAAAGTTTATTTTACGTCTTTTTAAATCGAATTGAAATCACGCGTGTTGTAAACATAGTGTTACTGAATTAGACGCCAGCCCCCTTAGACAAGTGACAATTCGTTGGCAAATGTATGGGATTTGACGTTTATGACATACGTCGACGATTGTCATATACGTCAAATCCCATACATTCGTCATTCTATTCCACAATACGCCGACCAACGAATTGTCTCTTGTCTAGGGGGGTGGAATTGATTATGTATTTTTTTTATTGTTATTAAGACTGTGAATTGAGAGTTCTAGTGTATCCTGTGTTACTCTCTTCCTTAAAAACTACAAAGGTAGTGACGTCACGTATCATGTGTGTGTACGTGTGTAGGTACCACGAGGGCAACACGGAGCTGGTGAGCGCGCAGCCGCAGTACGCCGAGGTGCGCATGCGCACGCGCACCGCGCCCGACGACACGCAGGACTACGTCAACGCGACGCAGGTAACCTCCTGCCACTGTCTAGCTAGCTAGTACTTGTAGCTTGTAGCTAGCGGCTAACATTTAAAAGTTCGCGCATGTACATCCATATGCATACTAATATTATAAATGCGAAAGTAACTCTGTCTGTCAGTTACGCTTCCACGCCTAAACCGCTGAACCGATTTTGATGAAATTTGGTATAGAAATAGATTAGACCTTGAGAAAGGACATAGGCTATCTATGTTTGGTCGCGATAATTGACATCCACGCGGGCAGAGCCGCGGGCAAAAGCTAGTTAATAAATAAAATGTTTGATGTTGTGTGTGTCAGTGGGAAGAACTTATGCTGTCAGTGGGCAGACCAAAGGCTTGTCCTACTTATCTCCTGCGCTGACGGCACAGAATATCTCTATTCTTATAGGGTCTGCAGCATTAGTGTAAAGCCGCTGATGGTGCACTTGCCCATAGGTCACGGTAACCACTTACCATCAGTAACCACAACCAGACAGGCCGTGTACTTGTCTGCGACCAAAGTAGTATAAAAAAAAATTCACTCCCCTCTATTTCCCAATACTCTCAACGGCCAACCTTCCTTCATTCTGATGACATGACATTGACAGTTGTTACTAGTGACATTTAGTTTGACAGTTAAGTGTTGCCAACTACCACTTCCAAATACGCCTAAATCGATTATAACTTATCGTTCCGTTCTTCTCGAACATAATAATTAGATACACAACACACGCCTCTATAACATAATCTCGGCTCAATATTTATTTTATTTTCAGATATGTCCCCCAGAGGAGATAACTTCACCGCTGGGTACATTCAAGCGTCAGCGATGTCTGCGGTATAAGCAGAGGAGACCACGACCCATCTTGCGATCTAAGTCAGATATTTCCGATAGGTAAGTAGGTTAGAATACGGGATTACTGATATTTACTAGTTTTTAGTCTATTTGGCGAAATTTGAGAAAAAATAAGTCAAAAGTAGAGAAAAAAATTGGTACCCAATTATTTAGTATTCTAATAATAATTGTAAAAATAATAGAATAGGTGATTACACTAAGGCTCTTCATTGGCTACATTGGTTACTAAATGACAAAAATCTGATAATTGTGAGTCGGACTCAAATAGGTACAAAGGTTTCCCACCATTTACAACAGTCAACAATTTTAAATACTATTATAGCAGAAACAAGGGAGGGTAAGAGAATAACAACATGTATAGCACATAGCACAACATATATATTTACAACAGGATTACTTAGATTATTGTATGCCAATACCTATGACTGAACATGGCCTGATCGCTATTATGTAAAAGACCATCTATATAATACCTGTGTTGCACAATAAAGACTTTGAATTTAAATTTAAATTTGAAAAAAAAAACCTCTTCAACCTCTCAGGTACCGGCGATCAGACGGTCGCAGCCCGGCCTCCGCCCCCTGCGAGGGCGAAGACTCCCCCGACAGTCCCACCGAAGAAGCTTCCCGTCTCCAGGACTTCTTCGAGCGCCTGGGTCTGGAGCCCCGCCAGTATGACGCACTGGTACGGGACGCGATGGCGGACAGCCCCGTGTTCTTCTCGTCGGCTTCCACTGTTGATAGTAATCAGTTGGCTGCGGCTGCTGACTATACGGTAAATACCTTTCGGTCTCTTAGGTCCAGTTCCTGTCATGTGGTAAATATACATGATTTATACTAAGGAATAGGGCGTAACATCAGACAGTAATACAGCCCAGACTCAGCCTCAGCTGCGTGGCTTGAGTCAACAACAGTGTCCGGAAAACGGCAATAGGCTCACCCCCTATTACGTGGGACCTAATACAACGACTGGTGAAAAGTGGGTGTTATTTCAGCTCTGCCTAATCCTCCGGGGATGAAGGCGTGATTGTATGTATGATACATGATATAGCGATTAAGATAGGAAAAAAGTGAATGACTCAGGTGGGACTCGAATCCGCAACCAATCCTTACAGGGAGAATGTTCTGACCACTGAGCTACCACGCCTCGAAATTCTCGTATACAACCAATTTGTAGCGGGGATTTGATAGCATACTAATTACTTTAAAATTTCATACAAATATACCCCTTCGGCCGTCTACAGATCCGGAGTTTCGTAACCGGAGTACTTGTACAGAGAGAGAGAGAGATATTGTAAATAAGTGGGAAAGTCGCCTTTGCTGGTGCGGTCATGTTTTACGGAAACCAGAAAATGTACAATTTGATAAATAAATGGACACATAAAATAATTGCGTTGCATCAGTCACTATGTGTAACGATTACATTATTTTCTTTCAGGTACAAGGCCCAGGGGTCCAAAAACAGATCTACCGAAACACAGAGCCCCCTAGCGTCGTAGAACGCAATGCACGCATCATCAAATGGCTGTGTCAATGTCGCAAAACGCAGATGCAGGCTCCTCAGTGAAAGTCTTTTGAACAAAGACTTTAAAAGACTTAGCTATCATACCTTTGTGATCGAGTTTCGGTGATTGTGACCAAACAGCCGTGACCTGTGATAAAACTGTAGTGACTTGTGATCGAGCTGAAGTGACTTTTAATCAAATTGCAGTGATTTTTGATCGAAATAATCGAATGGTGCTGCGGTGAAGATCTTGGAGTGATGAAAGTGATTGATTGTATTTAAAGTTCTATTGCATAAGACCTGTGGAGTCAATGTTTCACTCTAATTGAATGATACTTCGTTTCTTTCATTCAAATTTTGTATAGCAGACCTATTGTGACTTGTTATAAGTCTTATAAAATGTCGGTAGCACGAGTGTGACTCCCCTGGTGTTGCACTTGTCAATAGGCCACGTTAGCCACTTTCTACCAGGTGGGCCGTGTGCTTGTCTGCGATCTAAGTGGTATAAAAAAAAGTGCTGTGCAGTGCGACCGCGGTCTAGAGTGATAAGACTGGCACTATCTCTATATAGCACCTTCCCTCTTTCTCTGGTTCGGGGTAGGCCAAGTGAATGGCAAATGTATCCGATAAAACTGAGAGTGTACGCTAGGGATCCGCTAAGCGAACCTTTGGGAACAAAGTGGTTCATCAGTCAATATCTATATGGTTGTGTATGGTAAACAACAACTATTAAAGATTGTGCTAAAGATGCTAATAAGTATTTATTTTAGATCTAGGAAAATACGAGATTTATAAAAAAAATCGTCTAAAACCTATTGAAAATATCGCGAGAATCGATTAAATGTAGATGTTTTAGTAGATGAAATAGAAAACATCTATTTAAAGTCGATAAAAATTTCAAATAATAACGAAATTGTTATCTAAATAAAAATAAGCTTGATAATTACATCTCGATTAGTAATCGACTGACTAAACGAGTGAATAATCGACTATTGAAATGTTACTAAATAAATTGCTAAACAAAAATGAGAGAACCAAATGTTGCTCATATTACGTAAGCATAGTAATGACTAATTCTAATTTCTTACGACTAAGACTAGATTTAGGCGATTAATAAATTGGTCTTCAATATTTAATAATAATAATTACTCGTTTAAATTTAAATTGACGTCTTTGCAATGATAATAAATAAATAATTAAAGATTTTAATAGTATGTATTAGCTCGTTCAGATACGTTTTAGCTTATCATAGTTTTTCTAAATGCATAAGTACATACGGCCAAAGAGATAAGTATATACCTTCACATGTGAAGATGTATATTAAGGTACATACTTATTAGTTATTTCCTTGGCCTGTGTAAATATATTTTGAAAATAAAATCAAGAAGTCTATCAGAATCTGACTAAACATTATTAACGATGAACAATTTAGTAACATTAAAATCGAAATATGTGCTCATATGATCAACCTTTGATAGATATCATTGTAAAAGCTGTTCGTATCTGTGCGGGCATAACGACGTCATTGCGTCGTCGACTGCTGATAACTAAGCGATACTAGTTCATTAGTCAGTATGGTTCTTAAATGTAAATCGATTGTCATAATAATTAATAATACAACGCTATGGCTAAATAATAAGGATGGTCACTAATATTGTTAGTATAAGTCTGCTGTGAAGGCCTATTAGATTGATTTTAGATTTGTCTTTCACCATCTGTTTCTATAATAAAGTGCTCAATATTTTTAACCAGCTATATAGGTGTATGGTACAGTAATTTCATAAATTAGATGTATACTTCCAACATAGTTACAAATCGATTAGTCGATTAATGTCACTTAGTCGACTATAAATGAGAGAAATTCTAAATTAATAATAATATTCTAAATAAATTCACCATACCTTATTATTTAGTTTAAATACGTAAGTAAATTTCTAGTTAATATATTTTTGGTCACGAAAGCGATTGGTAATCGTTAAAAATTGGATTGTAAATATCAAAACGTATTTTTGTCTCGACAACAATGTACAAGTCGCGAGCTTAGCCGTTGGGCGAGTAAAGTTATTTTCGAAACGAAAACAAAGATAGTTTGACTATTCTGTGGTTAGTAACCACACGGTTTTAAATAAAATTTATTTCAGTTATACGTGGGTTATTTTCTGTATTTTATTATACATTTATCAAACTTATTTATAGAAATGTTATTTAAATATAAAATCATTGTTGATCAGAAGTACAAGCCACACGAGGGTTTCATTATGAATCTAATGTATCGTCTATTACTTTTTATAATTGACATACCTATTGTACGAAATAAAATCAGTAAGTATTCGATATTGTTTTGAATTTGATGAATTCTATATTGGAAATGAAGAAGTAGATAAATATTGCTGTCTCAGGTCTCGTATTTACTGCCTATGTACTACTTTAATAATATTACTAATGTCAACAAATCTATGGAAGTGTAGTAGAAGCCGAACTAATACGAAATATTTGTAAAAAAATGTTCCTGTTATGGATTTGTCATAAAATATTATTAAGCGTATATATTTATCTATATTATTTAATAAAGTTATTTTAGCTGAATAAGACAATGGTACCTATTTCTGCTATTTGGGAGCACAAACTATATCAATAATGTACCAATGCTGTATTTTTGTGTCAAAACATTTATGTAGGTATAGTCGGCTAAACCAAAATACAGTGTTGGATGAATTAGTTCAGATGTGAGCGTTATGTTTGTATTACAGATTAGTTATATTAAATTTATCTAACTTCTTTCTTAAATAAATGTAGAGTTAGGTGTGCATATTATGAAATAAGAGTCAAATATGACACATCGCCCAATGTTCCAGACTCTTTTAGTTAAATAATACGTATAAGAACCATGTCTATATGCAATTTATTGCTATAAGCTTATTATGTTCGACAACTATTTACTTCAATTTTATATTACGAATAGTACCATTTTCAAACACCACAACCACAACCACAACATAGGAAACTAGAGCTTTTGTAGTTGTAAAACCAAATAAAGGAGTTAAAAACTTGTGGAATAAAGACAATATTACAAAATCGAAGTATATTTTATGTCTTAAAGCATAATATTTAACTATAGTTCCAACGCAACAATTACTGTATTTAATCGTTACGTATGTAAATAACCATTAGACTGGTCTTATCTCAGTAAGAGTTCTAGGGTAGAAGAAACCATGTTTCCTTTCTAACAACGCATTTAACGCTACATTTCTGTTGTAGGTTTTCTGATTCGAAAAGACTGTCGCTTTGTTTTTTATATTATGTATTCTGTGATATGAAAAAAGCATTTTGGAAAGTTTCGCTATCAATTAGTTGTCATTTTAATGTATATTCAACTTACAGCCAAACAATTATAAAAGCTTGTCTAATAATACCTATAAGTATTATGAAGTTTCAATTTTAACATGAGTATTTTTTTATAAATATTAGACGATTAGTTGCTAAAAAATAGAAATCATTTCATTGGGTATTTTGTATGATTATATTACTTGAAGGTTCAGAAATATTTTTTGAGGATATAGCACATATGCAGATGAAATTAGTTTCCTAAGAAAACATGAAAATTCAACTTGTTCGTGTCCACGATTTTTTTTGACCAAAAAATATGATAAATAGATACTTGGTTCAGTATCTATTTATCATATTTTTTGGTCAAAAAAAATCGTGGACACGAACAAGTTGAATTTTGAGCAGAATCCTAGAGAAAGCTATATGTTGAATAGAAATTACCACTGTACTTAAAACTTGCTCTACTAAATTATAATTTCTTATAAATCAGTTCAATCATTAAATCCTCATGGAGAATCTATTCAGCTTATAAATTGTGAAAGAAGACTATAAAACTGTGTTTGACCAAAATATACGTATTTAGTCAGACTGATCTTCGTGAGTATAGTACCATTCTGAAAATTATATTAGATTTTGAGTTAAATGACTGCAGCTTTTCTCTGTAAGATTTCTATATAGTAAGCGGTTTAAATTCAACATTATATTTCGATCATCCGAATTATTATGTTATTGTGATGATTAGTAGATTATACTAGTAATGTGATTAAACCAAAATGACGTTCACTCGATTCTGACTTTCAAATGCGATTTTAATATAATTTTTATTTCATTACTTCATGACTATGGACATTAAAAGTAACACATTTCGAATAAGCAATTTTATCTTCAATTTGATTATTCTGTATAGTTATAAAGTGTATCGAGATTGATTAGCGTAACAGTATTAGAAAGTTTAGCATTCGATGCTTCCATTATTTGTGTAAATAAATTTACGTACATTGTTAGAAGTTTATCGTGATGAAAGATTATATTGTGGTCTGATAATTATGTTGTTTCATTTACTTTGCCAGTCACACCAATTTTATAACAGTTTTTGCACTAACAATATGGACTAAGTCTGAAATAAATTGAATTGAATTGAATTGAATTTGCAGCTTAGTGAGCTTACAGATTTATACAACTGCGATGACCAAAACCGATATTATGAAGAATAGCAGAGAGTACTCAAAGGAATATCTGGCCCGAAATGAATATTCCTAACCAGCAATCGAATCCGTTGATTTTGAAAAAGAAAGCACGTGCTGTATTATCACGCCATTTGATTTTGTTCTATATAAGGAACATTTTGGTAAATGGTTAATACTTTTTACCTGCCTTACCTGATTTAATTGTTCAAACTAATGACCATTGTTCTTAAAATATAGCGGTATTCTCTTAAACTGCTTTGAATACTTATTGATATAAAATTGTTAACAAGCTGTGCTAACCAGTGCTCTTGGCTGATTCGAAACTCATACGACTCAATGAGACTCCCTCATGCGTGATTGATCGTTAAAGAAAAATCTATACACCAATAAGCATGCATATTTGTGAAACACATTATGGTGCTACGTTGACCCTAGGACAGAGCGAAAGGAGCAGTTGCTTTAGCTAGTGCCACATGGGTGCAAAAAAGGCAAATGCGAGAAACTATGTCGTCACTTTTTACATTGCATTAAACATAAACAAAATTTCAAACAGTTAAAATAAATTAAAGTCCGACCAATAAAATAAAAAACCCGTACTGGGGGCGCCAAAAACATCTATGATATGACAACACCAAGTATAGTGATACACATGTAAAATGCCAAGTGTACAAATATTTTTTCAACACACTTGCTTATGAACAGGCTTTTATTTCCCCGCAATTAAGCACGGAATGACACCTAATATAAAACTGTGACTTTTTCATTGCTTCTTCTTCCTCCTAGCGTTATTCCCAGTCGCATCCGAAGCTTTCAGCTTGGAGTCTGGGGTCCGCTTTTACCAGTCATAGCTACAGATTTGGCTAGACCTCGATATTTTCCGTGAAGCGATTGCCACCTGACCTCCACGACCCAATGTTAACATTAGGCGATATCGAAGCTTTGCAGCTAGACCGTTGTTTTTGGACTTTTTAGGGCACCAACTACCCGTAACGACTGCCATAGATGTTCTTATGGCAACCGGGACCGACGGCTTAACGTGCTGTCCGAGGCACGACCAGACCAATGCAAATACCCTTATTTAATGCACACAAATATTTGCACTGAGCGGGGATCGAACCCGCGCCTCCTGCGTAGCGGCCGCGTTCACTACCGCTACGCCACGGAGGCTGTCATGTTTTTCATTGCTATTATTCACAAAAGTGAGTTATAGACTTCTTTTTTTAATTTCATTGATTAAGTTGCTTTGTTCTTATATAAGGTTTTATATAAGGTTTTATTTTTATTTTTTATATACCTACTTGACGCGAGACAAATGTACACACGTTCATATATTTTAGTCTTAAGAAACCCTTTTATTTTTTGTAAACTGACGTCCTTAAAATGCCGCAGTGGAGTTTGTTGCGCCGTTTCTTCTCTATTAGCGCTTAGGAAGCGGTGGTAAACTTAGTTTTAAGGAGTTTTTGACGTCAAAAATTAATATACCTATTGCTTGCTCATTTCATGCAGCTTCGTATTTTAAAAGATAATTTCAACTTGTAGTACGTGTTTAATATACAAAACTTTCACTAAAATGTATTTTTTTTTTCTCTGTTAAAAAGTTAAGTTTTTCTCTGTTAAGTTTTCTGGTTAAAATAGAAAAATAAACGCGGCGTGTTATACTGGTTACAAGGACTGGGCACAAATCAAAACACAGTAGTATCCGTATAATAGTTTACTGCTTGGAATGGTAAATACAAGTTAGACATACAGTTACATTACACTATGTATAGAACAGGGACCACGCGATATTGGTTTTCGGACTGCATAAAATTCTTGTATTTTATGCCTAACAGCACAGAGATCAAAATAATCGAGCATGATTTTCTTTTTTGCGTTAGGCTTATTTTTCTTAGGCGTAGAAAATACATTTGACGTTTGACCTTCTCTTCGTATTTTTATTACAGAAGATCGGGATATACCTAAAAATGTGAATAATAATTAGTCACAGTAAAATCAGTAGTTTAGGCCAATTTCATTGCACGTACTCTATGATGTACTTACCCGTCATGTTGACAACAAGGTCTGTGATGTTATTTAGAGGAACAGAGTCCAATCCTTCCTACTTTTTATCCGACAAATACTTTGTTATATTATAAATTACTTTTCTTAACTGGCTTTTAATAGTTTTCGGCATATTACTATAGTTTTGTAGTTTTGTAGCGCTCTCAAACTCAACAACACGCACAATTGACACCACACTGACAGATGACCATAATGACATTGTATAGATTGTTACCATATGAAGAAATTAGTTTCAATAGTTTACCGCAATATGGCGAGGTATTTTATTTTCCTGGTCGGGCTTTACAAAGATAAATCGACTAAAACTATTATTCGATTACAATATCAAAAATCAGGAGCAAATATTTTAGGTGTGGTAACACTGGCTAGCTTACATCACAAAAATACTGACATCAGTCAATCAGTGACGTGACGTCAGCAGCCCAGTATAGTATGACGCATGACGAAATCTGATGAAAATGTTGGAATTACGACTCACGAGCACCCTATTTATATTTCGTCTCTAGAACAAAACGTTTCAGAGCACCTTGGAACTTTGCGGGAGTCACGCAAGTTTGTTGTTGTTTTCATATACTTGGTACACAGTGTTTAAAATCAAAGTGCATCTAAATCACCTATAATAGAAACAAAAGACTTGTTTTTGTTACTTCGTAAGTGTTAATTTCGCAAACGTTCAAAGATTTGTGATTTAAATACACAGTTGCGTCATGATTTCTCGGAACTGATAAAAAAAACCCAGTGTTTTCAACCATTCGTGTTATTGCAGAGAAGTTATCTGGTTTTTAACTGTGAATACAGAGGAGAGTTCCTGAGTTAGATCTGTGAAACAGTTTGATGATATTAGACGATTTTGAGGACTATATTGGCGAGATGCCTCCAAAACGTGGACGACGAGGGGTCAGTGATGTTGAGGAAGACGACGACGATTACAGACGAAAAAGAGACAGAAATAATGAGGTTTGTACTGTATTTACCTACAACTGGCTTTTGTTTTCAGCTCTCTAAGTTCGATGAGGAAATTGCACAACTTATTCGAAATTTGAAATTGTAGGGGAATAACCAATATGTATTTGTTTATTTTGTTATAATGTTGATCTTATACACTTGCTAGTGTTGCATTTGATAGCTAAGGATAGTTACTTTTATATTAACAGATACTTATCTGAACATTTCAGTCAAATTTTTATCATGGTACCCATAGCCTCTTTGTTACTACTGTAACTTTGATATATTCATATCCAAATATATTTATATACAATACAATATTATATTTATATAAAAAAACTTAACAAAAATTTGTATTACAAAAAGGGATTTTATTATATTTACAATTCCTCTTTGTAATTTTTTATACAAAGTTTATAATACTCATTAACATAAATAATTCAGCAATTCTTTATAAAAAGTTCTGAAGGTCAATACATAATTATTATGTTTCTGTTTTAATTTTTGTTTACATTGCATCACTTATCCCCTTTTTATTGTTTGTAACGTGACATTGAGTTGCACAATATTAAATTTGTGAAAATAAATGATCATTGGTATTGTCACATTTTCTATTATTAACAAAATATGAAGATATTTTTGTCCATATTTTTTTAGTAGATAAGAAGATGAAGTAATAAATAAATATAACAGACAAGAATCAGATAAACAACAATAACTTCAGTAGGATTTGCAATAGTGATGTAATACTCATATCGTTATTGCAGTTGTTATTCAATGTTCTTCTATACTTCATTCCGTTAGGTATTAACTAAACATAAACAATCTTGATGTGCTTATTTAATGTTTCATTTTAAAACTCAGTTTATTAATATTTTTCTATTTAGAAATTTATTTGGAACACTAAAAACTGAAATCGATTCACTAGTTAGTCAGTTAGTTAGCCCAATTTATTTGTTTTATAATATGTGTTTTTATAACAAGTCCCTACAAGACTGTTTACCTTTAGTTAAGTACCTAATCAAATAGAGTACATATAAATATATATTATGTCACCTATATGAATTCCCTTACATCACACACATTACATACATTACAATTCATTTTTATATAATAACCAGTATTTGTTTAGTCAAGCTTTTAGAGAATTGAAAGGTACAATCAAGTTTTTCTGTCACATCACAGATTAATAAATAGTTACTATGTACTGGTCACATTCACCATGTCAACTTGTGAAGGTCATTCAACTTGAGTTTATTGACCTTTACATGCTCTCAATATAGTTAACATAGTGTGATTGTGAAGATGTCTTAGTCTACTAATACTATTATATTACAATAATATATTAGTGCCAAATATGATTCTACAAAAAAAGAAAAATTGAACTGAGTCAGTCAGTCATCATTAAGTTGCCATTAATGATACAAGTTTTTTATTTATTTAACTACTTTTGTTAATGTATTTTATAATAAAGACTAATTTGTATTTATTATCAATATAATAATGATACAGTGATTGAATAAAACTTGATGTGGTATCAGAATAATGACCTATTTATTGACATGTGGACATAGAATATAGCCTAATATAAAATTAATATAGCTTCTTGTTAGTTGATTTCCCTGAGTCTTCCTGGATGGGGTAGTAATCTATACAGAATATATACCTTGGGACATGTATCTTGGACCTAAAGGGGGACAAACGAGGCCCTGGTAAGCGCGGATTGGTTTGTAATAATCTATGCTTGATAACTTTGAGCTCGTCCACCGCAGTAGCACCCCATGCTATCCTCAAAAGACACTCAAAAATATATGTCCAGAACAATATGATTAAAATCTTCATCATACTATTATTATTCCCTTCATATGTCAGCCATTAGACCCATGAGTGTCTCATTTTGAGGAGGGTTTGGGATATCAAGCATTCACAGTGTTTCATTGAACCTTCGTTAATTTCCTTGCAAAATCCATTGATCATTGTACTAAAACAAGTTATGCTTTTTGTTACAGGCAGTGAAAAAGAGCCGCTTCAAGTCAAAGCAGAAGACACAGGAGACATTCACGAGAGTCAGCAACCTGAAGTCAGAGAACTTAGCCTTAGAAGAGAAAGTCAAAACCCTGACAAAAGAGCTGCAGTTCTTGAAGGAACTCTTCTTGGCACACGCTTCGAACACACAAAGCTCAAAGTTTGACGGAATTGACTTAGACAAACTCCTAGGAGATATTCCAGATGAGAAGAAATAGTATATAGTGTACAGACTTGCCTTAGTACATAATATAGGTGATAAGAAAGTGTGTGTGAGGTAGAGTGGGTCTTGACTCCTTGAAAGTGTGTGAGTATTCTCAATTGGCTCTAAGAGTGTTCAAAGTTGTTGTGCTAGGTATATGTCATGAACGCATATCCTATTTTGTAGGATATCTACATGTCTAATTTGCAAAATGTCAAAATATGTAATACTAGCTGTTACCGGCTCCACCCGCGTGGAATTCTGATTCCGTTGATTGCTGATAGCTTCTAGGCAGATCCATTTGTTGACATTTTGCAAATTAGCTTTTCAGCATAATGTTCACTAGGAATGTTATTATGGACGTAGAAAGCAGAATGCTATGGATATCTGGATGATAAGACTTCATGTTTCAAAAAAAAAAAACTTTTGATTTTTGATTTGATTTGATGTGTAGGTGTAGCCAAACTAAGGGTATAATAATTACAAGGACACCAGACTCCGTAGCACAAAATTTTAGACTCGCGTCAATCACGGATAAATGAGAGAAACATCAGTCCAGTGCAGGTTACTCATATAATTAAACTAGCTGCCCCGGCGAACTTCGTACCGCCATATTTTCGGCCCGCGTGGTATTCAAATCCCGTTCCCGCTGCACCCTTATCACTTAGGGGGATGAAAAATAGATGTTGGCCGATTCTCATAGATACCGGATAAGCACAAAAAATTTCATCAAAATCGGTCGAGCCGTTTCGAAGGAGTTCGATTACGCACCCCGTGACAGAAGAATTTTATATATTAGAGATTATGATAGAACCCCAACCCAGCCAAGTGATTAATAATTATAATAATATGCCAACCTACCTATCAGCGTTCCATCGCTCGCATTAAGCAGAACCATGCGTGTTCAGAAGACCCTTGAATGTTATTTTTCTCAGAAGATATAATGGGCTATAAAGTTGTTGAAACTTATCCCTTAGATGCCTTGGCTGCAGTATGAATTGACCCTAACCGGCTCTATACCTTTTTTTATAATACGCATGAACCACCGAGACCCGGACTTAAACCGACGAAAACGCACACCGTCTGTGGGTCGAGCTTGCCGGACGTGAGATTGTCTGAGACATATCTTGGCCCTTTTCGGGTTTATGCAGGCCTCACCAAATCCAAAATTCTACCGTATACGTCCATAAGTGTTTTGCTGTATATTACAGTATGTTAATAATATCTATGAATTTTTTCGACACAAATGATTGTAACGAATCAGCAGCTGCATAGCTTAAGTACTATCTATCAATGCATTTAGGGAAATAAACTGTAATTGTATGTAATAAGTATGTACAATTGTTTCGAATTTATTACGTTACATATTAATTATAATTCGCAATTAATTTGTTATGGATCTAATTTTGTATAAGTAATAAAATTTATTTGATAATCATATTTTGTCTTATTTTTTGTTCCTTTATCAAAACACAAATACTTAGGTTCCTTTTTTCACTCGTATGCCCAGTTAGAAAAATAATTTACTAGCCTCTGGCCAGTGTCCCTAAAGATCATGTAAGGATACTACGATAGCAGGTACGCGCCAGTTAGTGTGACAATACCAGTCATTCACATCCTTCTACGGTTCTACCTCTACCTGCATACATAATTTGCAAAAACCACAATTTCGATGTTCCCGTGACGACAAAAATGCTGTTGCTAATGAATCATGATAAAAGTTAGGCAGGACATGACAATCGTAGGATGCATTATTCAAATAAATAATGTCAATTATTCATTTTCCCGGATTTGGTCTAGCCAAATCCGCAATTAAGACTGGTAAAGTGGACCCCAGACTCCAAGCGGAATTAACGGTAGGAGGAAGGAGATTCATTTTCCGGGAAGCGATACGTCTAGTAACCTATCGTTTCTTTCGAGATGAAAGTGGGTTAATAACTTGTATTGCCAGGCTATCTGGCACTTTAGATGCTTCTGGAGGTATTTCCCCATAAAAAATGTTATTACATTATATTGCACAACATTACGAATTGCACAATATTATTTAGGAATCTATCTACTGTTTAGGATTTATTGCGCAATGATTGCACAACAAAACTTGAAGTACCTAAGTCTTCTATTGCGCCATATTTTTTTGCACCCTGTAAAATTTATTATTCGCCAAATCTGGGTCTGATATAAGACTTTTGTTATATAGGAAACGTCAATGACTTCACCTCGCCTGATGGTAAGCTGAAAGCGAAGTCAGGAAAGAGGGTCACAACCACCAACAATTTAAAAATGGTGGTCTTCAGCTTGACGGCCTCATCAGATGCTTTTACACGTCCCGCTTAAAGATAGATTACGGAGAAGTGCTTTAAATAGATCTTGAAATGAAATTTTGTCAGAATACAGAAATTATGGATGTTTGCATTTTATTTCATAGGTCGATCTTGTTTATTATTGCGTCAATATCGTGCCCGGTCGAAATATAACTTTGTTTTCATGAGGTTTTTTGTTCTTCACAAGTTCATGATACTTTCCATGCTTTTTTATACTACTCAGGTGGCAGACAAGCATGCGGCCCACCTGATGGCAAGTGGTTACTGTGACCTATGAACGTATGCAACACCAGGGGACTGGGGAGTCACACACTGCGGACCCTGTAAGAACACAGTTTCTGTGCCGTCAGCGCAGAAGACAAAACAGGACAAGCTTTTGATCTTCCCACTGACAGCACAAACACTCTCCAGTGAGCTCTGGCTACCCTACTCACCGAGAACACATCACGATGTTATTACGGCTGCGGTATTCTGTAGGGTGGAGGTACTTCCTCAGTCGGACTGCTCGATTGAACGAAAATACCGTCGTGTCCTACCTGTGTGGTATGTATGATATAACCCGCGCCACATATCTTGGACCTAAAATGGTCGCCAGCAACGTGTTCGCGTCGAAGAATTTAGTTCTTCCTGGTGCAATACGACCGCTGGTGTACCGCAGGGTGGCGTTCTATCTCCGTTACTTTTCGCCATTTTTATAAATACCATCTCCGAAAAATTACTTTCCTCCTACCACCTGTATGCTGATGATCTACAAATTTACACCCAGGCTCCTCCTAATAACTTGACCGATGCTTTTGCTATCCTCAACGAGGACCTGGCTCGGATATGTGAATGGAGTAAGAACCATGGACTCACTTTAAATACATCCAAGACACAAGTAGCTGTTATTGGTAGTCCAAGGTTGGGTTCAAAAATAGATTGGGCCCAGCTTCCTCAGATTGCTATGGGTGGAGCAGTAGTGCCAGTTAGGGACAATGTCAGAAATTTAGGTATCTACATGGATAAATCTTTCTCATGGAACATCCAGCTACAGGAAACCAGTCGTAAGCTTTTCGCGTCAGCTGGCGCCTTACGAAGGCTCCGAAACTTTCTTCCTATTGCCACTAAGACTGCGCTCGCACAATCGCTTCTTCTTCCTGTTCTTGACTACGCCGATGTCAGCTATCCCGATCTCACGGAGGAGCAACTAGATAAACTTGAACGACTCCAAAATTTTTGCATACGATTCATATTTGGTCTACGCAAGTATGATCACGTGTCAGATTTTCGTAAACAACTCAAGTGGCTCCCAATTCGGCTTCGCAGGAATACCCATATTCTAACATTGTTATATAATGTATTGTTTAATCCTACCACTCCCTCTTATCTCAAAGAACGATTTCAGTTCCTCCATGACACACATACGAGATGCCTGAGGTCATCCGAGAATTTGAGGCTCAGAATGCCGATACATTCCACTGACTTTGCTGACAAGTCTTTCACTGTCAAGGCTGTGCGGTTGTGGAACTTATTGCCATTGAACATCAGACGAGCAAAATCCATAAACGTCTTTAAAACAATGGTTAAGGAACACTATCTATCATGTACACAATAATTGCTCACAATTATATACTCACTGTTTTCCCTTTTTATAGTATGTTTTATTTACTTTATATATCTGTTTGTATGTAATAGTTGTATATGTTTATAATACTTTACGTAAAGCTGTATATTTATTTTATTTTACTTGATCTGTACTTTTCTCTCTCTCTTTTTATTTTTAATACACCTTGTATCTAGTTTATTTGCTAACTACACCATATCTTTTGTTTTTATCACATTACTGTCCATCCCAAGGTTGCCTGGAAGAGATCGCTTCCAGCGATAAGGCCGCCCATTGTACATTGAACTGTAACATGCTACCTACTAGTACTACTGTAAATCTATTGGTGTACAATAAAGAATTATCTATCTATCTATCTATCTAAAATGTGCTCAAAATGTGCCCTATACGCGCCGTACACATTTCTTGGGTGTCTTTTGAGGATAGCACGGGATGCTACTGCGGTAGACGAAGTCAAATTAACAAGCATAGACTATTACAAAGCAATCCGTGGGCGCCAGAGCCTCGTATGTCTTACGATTTAGGTCCAAGATACGTGGCGCGGGTTATACCATGTATAAGTGTATGTGTGTACGACCACGCGGGCGTTCGTGCGTGCGTGCGTGTGCGTGCGTGCGTGCGTGTGCGTGCGTGCGTGCGTGTGCGTGTATGGGCATGCATGTGCATGTACTTACTTAAACGGGAAATAAAACTTCTAAAAGGCTCATGATAATTTTTTTATTTGAAAATATAGATTCTTACATCAATTACATAAAACAATTTAAAATTACATTATTTCAGTCGTTGTCATTTTGACTTCCAGGTCCTGACTTTTGTATAATAAAATCAATATTATTTATTATTATCATTATAAACAAGATATAGTAGACGCTAAAATATATCAAAGGAACTGTGTGGTAAATAAAGATTAACAGATTTTTATATTATAGTTACGTGGATAAATGATAATAATTTGTAATATTAGACAATTTGATTAAAAATAGGTAGGTATATATCAGATGTTGAAATAACAGGCATTTGACGGTAAATTCTTCGCTTTACCATAATAGAAGCTCGATCTTTGTTCTACTATAACTCAGGACACGTATCTTGTACCTAAATCGCGAGACAAACGAAGACCTGGAGCGCGCGGATTGTTTTATAATAATCTATGTTTGGTAAATTTGAATTCGTCCACCGCAGTAGCATCCCGTGCTATTCTCAAAAGACCTAGGGGTCTTACGGGACTATCGTGTTCTACGAGTATAGGGCACATTTTAGGGCCAAGATACGTGTACGATAGTGGTCATTTATTCAAGTACATGTACAGAGTGACTGGTGCAAGTTTTTTCTCGGTGTCAAGTAAACGGTAAATGCTCACTTAGACGGGACGAGTTTCTCGCCTGCAAGATCCGATTTTCGAAAGGATATAAAAAAGTTGCTTCATCTAAAATAAACAAAAAAACCGCTCGCTCGTCCACACTTGGAGATATTTACCTCGCAATGAAATATTGGTAGTGTTCGTCTAAACAGAATTTTAAAGCAATAATCGTATTTTGACTTTGGGCGATTTGTCACTTGCGAATCTCGTATGATATAGTCTTAGGTATAGGTGAGAATTTAGTGTTTGCCTGTGTTTAAACATTTTCATACGATGAAGGTATGGCGATTATTGCTAGAGATAGTAGTACGATTTCTCGAGACAAAACGTGCGAGAATCTCCCCGTGTCAATGCACAATAATGTTTCACAACTTTGTCGCCAGGGGGCGCTAATTTAATGTAAATAAAAACCTCGCATTAGGCACTCAGACTAGGTACCCTAAAACTCTAATAACCCATCTCTATCCTTCCTTAGCGTAATCTTGTGGAAGACGTAGTATGACTAATATTGTATGATGAAATATTATGTATAGTTGCTTCAATGAGCAGTTTTCCAGTAGGTATTTATAGCGTTCCTAAAGACAAGCTAGATGGCGCAGCCGGCACTTTTGGTAAGTAGAGTGTGGTCTCACATCTAGTATTCCCTAATTTATGGAAAAAATGTTCTTCGGTTTTGTAATGAATTACTTTACATAAATGTTTTGACATTTTTTTTTGATAAAATTATTTCAAATATAATATTATTTTAAATAACAGACAGTGACGCGAAAAGAATTAAGCGTTTTATCATATTTTGTCTATTGTAATATGGGTACATGAAATTAAACTTTGGAAACATCGCACAAACAAACCACAGAGTACATTAAAATTACCAAAAGCTATGCTAGCGCCATCTCTTTATGATTTAAAAACCAACTGATTATTATACCTACTGGAAAACTGCTCATTGCATAATATTACTCTACTCTCTGAAGTTGCTACATTAATGATGCAACTAACGCAATAGTTTCGCTGTTTCTGACTAGTATTTCCTATTGATTAAAATTATTATTTAGCAAACTCATACAGAGAACGGTTAATCCATCATCCCAATGAACTTGCTCGCCAACTCACCATAGACCAGTATGTGAGACGCCTAAAACGTCACCATATCCTAGAGCTAGAATGCTGCATGGTATTTTCTATTTCTTATTTCATGTTTATGAATTTCAACATAAATCTGATATACCTACGTAAAATAATAAAATATTGTTAATTATTTGACATTCAGAAGGTCAATAACTGACTCGTAATAAAAATATGTTCAAAATCCAGTCTCGATCTAACTTCGATATCTGTCCAAAATTTCAAAAACGGTATTCTCGTAACACTCACGTTCATTAACTAGGGGTTTGATTGTTTGATTGACATTGAAATTGAATTTGGAATAGTTTTAATTAAAATTTTGATAAATTGACATATTCATAACATTAAATTTGACATTAACTTAAATATAATATGTGACATAAAAAAAATTATAAAGCAGTCGGCAAAATACATAAGTTCACATTGAGGAAAGTCAAGCGACATAATATTACTACACTTATCAGGTACGGCCACAGCCAACTCACACCACTTGGGCGTTCTTCGTCACAGCATCTAGCAATACAACTAAAAAACCTAAACTAAAAAAGAGAAAAGAGAATCGACCTCGGGCGGGACTCGAACCCGGGATCTTTCGCTTACAGGGGGAATGCTCTGACCACTAAGCCACCGAGACCCACACGAAGCCAATCCAAATTTCTCTATACATCCGTCTTTTGGGGCGACGGTATTAAAATAAAAATCTTTGATCCGTACAGTTTTGTCATGCGATTTACAGCTAATTGAATGTTTTATAGATCCATGATACATACAAACAAATATAATTTTAATGAACTAATTATAATATTGAAAGGTATAAGGTCTGTCCCAGATGGAAAAAGGAAGATGGGACACCCCCTAGCCAGGTGGACTGACGACCTACGAAAGGTGGCTGGGACGGACTGGATGCGGAAGGCGGAGGATGGGCAAATGTATCGCATATTGGGAGTAGCCTATGTCCAGCAGTGGACTGCAATAGGCTCATTGTTTGATATGGGACCTACCCTATCTCATTCGAAGGCTGTCGTAAGAGGCGACTAACGGAAAAATACGCAGACGATATCACTGCGAGAGAAGGAAAACTCGAAATGAAACCCTGTACCAACTTTTCTGGGCAGCGTGGAAACAGTAGGCCAAAGCCTCCCAACATTGGGAGAGGCCTATGTCCAGCAATGGACTGCGATAGGCTATTTTACTGATCCTTACAAAGAGCATAACCAACTCCACTTGCAAGTAGGTACACTTGCTGACTGTTGGGCGAGGCAGCCAGGCTTTCTACAAGTTTAGGAGGTCATACGGTAGTTGACTGACTGCCTCTGTGGCGTAGCGGTAGTGAACGCGGCTGCTACGCAGGAGGCGCGGGTTCGATCCCCGCTCAGTGCAAATATTTGTATGCATGAATATGAATATTTGCATTGGTCTGGGTGTTTTCTATGTATAATATGTATGTATTTACAAAAAAAAAAATGTATTTAAGTATGTATATCCGCATTCTAGATTTCATAACACAAGCTAATTAAGCTTACCATGGGTCTAGACAGCGTTGTGTAGAATGTTGTGGAATATTTATTTATTTATTTATTTATACGGTAGTCGCATTACAATTAATGTTGATATTGTGAGAGTGAAAGGATAGTAAGATAGCAGAACCTTCTTTGGCATTAGACACGTAATCGTTGGTTCCCCTATTAATATTTATCCGCATTCTAGATCTCATAGCTAGTTAAGCTATGCTTTCTTTGGGTCTAGATAGCGTTGTGTAGAATGCCCTAGGGTATTTAATATTTATTTATATCGACTAGGCGCGGCGTGGATGAGATAAGCGTGATTTGAAAGCCGCTCACCCTTTTACTCCAAAAGATGTACATCACTGTCACGCGTCGGCCATCAGTGTCTCGTGGGGCTTCTACGTTTTATGAAGAGAGTCAAATGTTACGAAGAAAGCGATGTCTCGCGATGGCCAGACGCGTGTCATCATAAGACAGTGATGTACATTGCGAGATAGTGATGTACATCGCGAGAAAATGATGTACATCGCAAGACTATGATGTACATCGCTGTCATCTTTGACGGTGCTTGACGAAGAGATACATCGATAGCCAGAGCAAGACTTGTATATCTGTTTTACAAAGTAAAGAAATACTCTATTGTTAGAGAGATAAAGTTCAATGTTGTACTAACAAATATTTCAATTCTCGCCTCGCACATCCACACTCATCTAGACCTTTTACGCCAAAGAATCATTCAGATTTCAGATTTCAATTCACGCCCATCCCATCCACGTCGTCGCTTCTAGCTAGTATAAAAGCACCTTTATATGATATTTTAATTTATCGAAAATATTACAACATTTAGGTTCCTGTAATTAACTGCGCTTATCAAATTAAGAATGGTAAAAAGAGTGATAACAATTGCGTCTGTTCTAAATTTATTCACACTTTTCTTATTGCATATGAGGCGAGACTCTACACATTCCAATTTACAAATTAGTTCTAAATACATTATAAACTAAATTAAACATGGATCTTTTAAAATTCAGTCATTCTAGCTGCTAACTGTACAAACTATACTATACCTCTCGACAAATATCTTGAACCTAAATCGCGAGACAAACGAGACTCTACCGCGTAGATTGTTTTGTAATAAGTAAAAACGTCTTTATTGTACACCATAGATATGATAATATAACACAGATATCTAAGTTATGTGGTGAATACAGATGGCGGCTTCATCACTCTGGGGTAATTTCTTAAAGACAACCATATACAGGGTGGAAAAATAAATTGTGCCCTGAAGGAAAACTACCACAAATCAAAGTATTTTTAAAAGGAAACAAACCTGCAATCAATGATTTTTGAAAATTCGCTTGCCACACCCGGTAATCGAACCGACTAAAATCCGAAAAAATAACATCCTTTATTTTTATGGCATCAAGCGATAGTGCTAATCTTAAACATCAAAGAAATATGGTAAATCAAATGGAAGGTAATAACCTATGCTTAGTGAATTTGCTATACCATCCCCTGCTATCCTCAAAAGACACTCAAAAACGTGTACCTACGTAAAATGGGGTGAATAGGGATCAAAGGGTGAATAGGGATAAAATGGTCGTTAGATTTTTTTAATAATTTCCTATTTTCTCCCGAATTCCAAGTAAGTATCTAACCAGATATTATTGATAACTCTGCTCATTATTACATTGAACTAATCCATAATATCACTAAAATAACTACAGAATTCAGCTGACCATTTTGTCCCTATTCACCCATTGATCCCTATTCACCCCATAGTACCGTACTGCGCGTATAGAGGCAAGAGTCCAAGATAGATGTCCAGATGCCTTCATATCACAATTACTTCCACACATTGATGATGCCGTCCATCGATGAGCTCACGAGGTATGGCTTCGTACCCTCGACTAGAGTGATATCGGTGATAGGAGTGATATGGTAGAAGGAGCGGGATTCCACTGAGCGGTACACGTTATCATCTACCATAGATGCTGGTGGGGAAGAGTTGAGCTTGCAGCATTCTTGGATGACAGTAGTGCCATCTATTATTCGGGTCCTGTGAACAACAAAAATATAAACGTGTGGTTGCAATACTTGTTTTTTTTGGAAAGGCTTCGGAGAAATAACTCACAAAGTTATTATTATGTACTGCGATTGCTGATTTTAAATAACGAACTATCAAAGTGGTCTACGATATGTAGGGATATTAAATTTATTTATTTTTTACTGAATATGACGACTTTATAACATGAACTGCTTAAGTGTTTTTTTTATGTTTGTGTGTTGTTTGTAAGTTTTTGTTTGTAGTTTTTGTTTGTTTGTTTGTTGTGTTTGTAAGTGTAAGTTTGTAAGTTGGTAAGGTTGTGTGTAAGTTAAAAAATTATGATAAACAGTTTTAAAGATATTTGAGTACATTTTTTAATAAATAACACAACATAGGCAGACAAACATCTGATGGAAAGTGGTTACCGTGGCCTATGGACGTATGCAACACCAGGAGCGTTACACTCGCGCTGCCGACCCTGAAGAAACCTTCTAATGCCCTTCTTGAAGAACCCCATATTGTTGTCGCTCATATTCATGGAAACAACCATTTGCACTAAGTGGGAATCGAACTGGCACCCAGCGAACACTCTACCGCTACGCCACAGAGGCATCCATTCCTTTACCTAGTATGTATATCATACTCCTAGTATGTATATCATACTCCTAGTATGTATAGCCGCGTGGTTTCCGGCAGAGTAGAATTTGGCCCCCCCCATCTCCTCCCATGCGGTGTCGTACAAGGCGACTATGGGATAGGGCTGTTTAACACCAGACAGATATACAGGGTGGAAGATTTTAACCTTACCTGGAGGGAAAGTTCTCTAAATACTGGAGATACCGAATTTCACTCAAAGAAAACATTCCTTTATTTTTAAAAAGAAATAAAACTGCATTCATAGATTTTTGAAAATTCGCTTACCACACCCGGTAATCGAACCAACTAAAATCCGAAAAAATAACATTCTTTATTTTTATGACATCAATCAATTGTATAAATCATAAGGATCAAATCTGTCTAAGAAACATGGTTAATTAAATGAAAGGAAATCCCTGAAAACTCTATTTTCAAATTCAATTTAACAAAATAGAGAACTTAACTCAAGGATCCATCACCTATCAATTATTAAAAATAAAATTCCATATTTAAATTACTTGTCCCTGTTTTTCATGGCTGGCCCGCACCGGCCAGCAGGGGTATTTACTCTCTCGACTCAAACCGACTAAAACCGCATGCCTTCTCAGGTTAATTCAAAAGTCTCAATTAAAGTATTATAAGACGAACCAATAAGGCAAGTCTCTCGCCATCTACGTTGCCCAGGGTGCGATGCGGTGTACCACGAAGTGCTTTCCAAGCCCAACCAAGTATACCTCGAGACACGTATCTTGGACCTAAATCGACATAATAGTAGCGTCGCCGTCGGTAGCTTAGTGGTTAAGGAGTCGGCCTTACGATCGAGAGGTCCCGGGTTCGAATCCTGACCATTACACTACAGACGTGAACCCACTCCTAGTACAAGCAATTTAGCTTACTTGGGGGGTTAACAGGAATATTAGTAATTTCGGTTACTAATATTCTTTATAAAAAAAAATCGGGAGACTTGACTACCTCATGCAGTCACACAATAACGTTACATTCTAAATCGGAATCAAAGTTTAGTCATTTAGTATTAATTTTACTAAATAAATGGCGTTATTGTTGATAAGGTATGTGATGGCACGTTGAGCAAAAGTACTGTATCTGTTGGAATGGAATTTATAAGTTAAGATTTTATTGACTTCCTTTCATTTAATTTACTATGTTTATTAAAGAATTTCGATCCTCATGATTGACACTATCGATTGAAGCTATAAAAATACAGGATGTTATTTTTTTGGATTTTAGTCGGTTCGATTACCGGGCATGGCAAGGGAATTTTCAAAAAACTATGAATGCAGTTTTGTTTCTTTTTAAAAATAAAGGAATGTTTCCTTTGGGTGAAATTAGCTATCTCCAGTATTTAAAGTACTTTCCCTCCAGGTAAGGTTAAAATCTTCCACCCTGTATACAGCACAGACTCAGCCTATACACGGCTCGAGCCAACAATAGTGCCCGGAAAACGTCAATAGGCTCACCCCCTATTACGTGGGACCTAATACAATGATTGGTGAAATGTGGGTGTTAATTCACCTTTGCCTAACCCTCCGGGGATAAAGGCGTGGTTGTATGTATGTATGTAAATCACACTGAAACACCATACAATAGATATCGTACCTGTATCTAGGCGTAGGCGAGTACTTGAGCTGGTCGAAGGGCGCCTGGACTAGCACGTACGAGTCCTCGGGATGCTCCAGGTCCCAGTACCGCAGGCGCAAGTCGGAACCACCCGTCACTACGAAGCGGTTGCCTTCCCGTGCACCGCAGTATATTGCACTAAGAAACTGGGGTATCTGGTGAAAAAAAATAAGAATCTTTGAAGTACCTAATAACAAAGATGTACTTATACTCCATTCGGATAAGTACATAACTAAACGTAAAGAATCGTGATGTCGAACTGAATGTCGAAGGATTCACTCTGTATCTTAAGGTATGTGAAGTGTATTTTTATTGTATTACTAGCTGACCCGGCGAACTTCGTACCGCCATATCCCGTTCCCGCTGTACTTTCCATTTAATTTTCTTTTGACTCCTTTGAGAAAAAAAAGTATCCTATATCCTTCGCCTGCTTCTAAGCTACCTCCCCATCAATTTTCAGCCAAATCAGTTCAGCCGTTCTTGAGTTATAAATAGTGTAACTAACACGACTTTCTTTCATGTATATAGAAGAAGAAGATATAAAAAGAAGGAGAAGATATAAATAAAGATATTTGGAAAATAATAATACTCACATTAGGAGTGTAGTTCAGGGGTTGTACACTATTGGTGCAGGTCCACAGCGCGGTGGTTCTCTGCGTGGACTCCAGGCTCCAGGCACTCGCGTCCCTCTCGCCGGCCGCCCACACTCCGCCACTCACCCCACTGCCGACGATACGACGCACGAACTCCGCTGGAAACAACCCACTTCATCAATATTCATACGTAACCTCTTCATTCGTTTCCAGCACCATTAAGACCTGGAATTCCTTACCAGCCCCCTTAGACAAGTGGCAATTCGTTGGCCGGTGTATTGTAGAATAGAATGGTGAATGTATGGGATTTGACGTATATAACACGTATTTTGAGATTTATGACATACGTGCTTTTGCCCGCGGCTCCGCCCGCGTGGATGTCGGTTATCGCGACCAAACATAGCCTATGTCCTTTCTCAAGGTCTAATCTACCCCTATACCAAATTTCATCAGAATCGGTTCAGCGGTTTAGTCGTAAAAGCGAGACAGACAGACAGACAGAGTTACTTTCGCATTTATAATATTAGTAGAGAAGTAGGGATGTTGACGGCTGTATATACGTCAAATCCACTTGTCTAAAGGCGACCACCCACTTACAGTTTATCGAACGAAAACCGGATGATATCGGTCTGTCAGTTCATGGCAATAGCCCACACACTTTGATTTTGATTTGATATGCATGGATAAAATTAAAGCCAAAATATAAAAAAATGGCGTCATTTTGCGGTATTTTTGCGTCATTATTACTACAAATATACGATATTGTATAAAATTTTGATTCAACATATCGAATTACATATTATTTGCGAAGTCATTTTGATAGGTATTGTTTCGCTACTGATTGAGGTTGAGCCAGGAGCCTCGGTACTGTTCATACCCGTGATAGCAGTTCATACTAAACTTGTAAGGCGCGTTCTATAGCAATGTATACTCTAAGCTCAACGCATTAACGTATCATCGGTTGAGTGTGAACGGTGGAGTGTTTCACTATACATTCGTCTGTTCTGGCGTTACGCGACCGATCATACGCGCGTTCTGTCAGATATGTACCGACTCTTTATACCATTTTGCAGTATCTGCTGTGGTGTAACAGTGGTTTTGCTGTAGCAGAATCGAGGGCCAGGCGGGCTGTCTAAGTGGTCGCAATCTTAGTGATATATAAAAATATAGAAAAAATGAACACTTACAATTAGGATGTCTTACGGATGTGATGGGGAGGAGGAAGCGGAGGTCCCACACGGAGATGACGCCGCTAGACGTGCCGGCGGCTAAGTAACCGCACGGGTCCGAGTACAGGTCCGTGAAGAACCCCAGTCTCAAGTCTCCCTTCAGCGTCCAAGCATTACCTGTCATATATTCAGTATTACTTTCAGTTTACGGCCCGTAATCTAGAACGAGCCTCAGTGCTGAATCTCGATTTATCTGAGGACGGACTGTATAGATAGATTCGACAGATTGTTTAGTCTATGCCAAGGGTGCCCAACCTTTTTAGCTGTCGGGCCAAACTTACGATTTGGACATTTTTGGCGGGCCAGTACATCTTTTTACTACAAAAACACCCCCCCCCCCCCCCCCCCCTAGGTTTTAGGAAGATGAAATTGGCTGATCTCTTGCCCATCTCCCTCGAGCTGGCTCTCTTCGGATATGGGGACTACGCATCCCCATCTAGTCCCTGGGAATGGGGAGGTGGCAGGTGGCTCCACCCGTGACCACCCTCAAGCCCATGCTCATGAGGGACGGAGGCCTTATCTGCACCTCCGACGATCGCGTCCCCTATGCTCGTCACGGGCTGTGCGGGCTGCGAACTTTCCTCCATGATGGGTCTTATCGCCGCTACTACGGTGTGCCCTTCAGGGCTCGGGTGCTTGTCCCCGTTCCCGCACCTTTTTTCGGTAACGATATGGCACCGAAAGAACTTTTTTTATAACGTCAATTTGACTTCACCTCGCCTGATGGTAAGCTGAAGGCAGTCTCGGAAAAGAGGGTCACCATTATAGACACGTATGTATCGTATTACAATGGTGGCACTCAGCTTGTCGGCCTCATCAGATGCTTTTTCGCGCCCCGCTTAAAAGATCCGGGACTGTAGGAAGAACGAAACTGGTAAGGAATTCCAGGAGTTAATGGTACGGCAGAGGAAGGAGTCGCCGAATATTTTGCACCGTATGCGGGTGCGCGTTGTTCTGTGTAGGAAAGGATAGGGTGGGATTAATTGGAAAAGCTCATCAGAACATTCACCATAGCAGAGACGGTAAAATTAAAATACTGCCAAGGATGCACAACTCTACGCATGTGCAGAGGCTCGAGGGTGTTCGTGATCTTAGGATTCCCAATAATGCGGACCGCACGACACTGCAACCTGTCGAGTGTATCAAGTAAGTACTTTGCGAAGCCATCCCAGAAATGCGAGCAGTATTCCACGCAGGAGACAGAAGACACCGCTGCTCCGGCATGTTAAAAAATCTCACTTTGTTCAGGACTCCGAGTTTACGCGAGGCTGTTTTGATGATACTCTCAATATAATTTTTGTTGTTCAGTAGGCAGCGAACATCCATACCGAGAATACTGAGATTGTCCCGCAGTGGCAGTGCCCACGCCACAGAGGGAAGGAAAAAAGATACCTTTGCTGTAAATGCACATGCCTGCGTCTTGTTGGCATTGAACTCGACCAGGTTCTCAGAGCCCTATTGGGAAATATGATTAAGGATCCGGTCGAGCTCAGTGACAAGAAGCTGCTTTTTTCCCGCGATATCAGACTGCTCGGCCGCAGTATGCCCATGATAACTCCCGTGTAAGATGCTATCGTCTGCATAGCAATGAATGCTGTCGGGTGGTCAGAATATCGTTGATATGTAGAAGAGAGAGAATGGGTGATAAGACAGACCACTGCGGCACGCCAGCATTTACCTACAAAAACTACGAAGTTCGTCCATCACAAAGGACGCGAATATGGCGCTCCTGCAGGAAGCTAACCACCCAGTCGCACAGTCTGAGAGGCAGACCAAAGGCTGGTAGCTTGGAAAGAAGCGATTTGTGGCAGACTCTATAAAAGCTTTGGCGATGTCAAGATTAATTGCCGGTGACTCGCCATGTTTGTCCATAGCCTCGCTCTCCGTGATCCGGCAAGAAAACTCGCCGCGTCATAGGATATCGTGCGGTAACCCCTGATGGCCTTGATGGCCATCGTCTGTTGCTGTGCACGCGGTAGGTGCACGTGCCTAGACTTCCGCTCACACGGGACACCCGTATAGGGCAATGGAGCGTACGATTCCCGCAGCATCTGCCTCCTGCTCTGCTCTAGCTCCCTCATGTTGGACAGCAGCCACGCCAGAGCGTTAGCTGTGCCTCTTAATTTGGGAGCCAGACTTCGAAGACGCTCCCCGATATCTGGGCCGTCTAACACGAGCCCCAGATATGTCATCTGCGGCCTGATGCCGAAGAGAGTGTCTCCCATTGTGAGGTTGGATCCTTCCGGTGGTGCACGCCGAGGCCTATGAAAGAACATGGCCTCAGTTTTGTACAGACGTACAGTTTTGATTCGTTCCACGCCAGTGACAGCTCCTATTTTACTGCATTTTTACGCGTATAAATTAAAACTCAATAATATGGAATGTAACTACAAAAATTAGTATAATAACAAAGTGCACTAGTTAGTACAATATTAAGTTTTATAATACCAAACTATCAATACAATCAAAATCATAAAAATAAGATAAATAAAAAATATTTTAAACTTTTTAGTTATGATATGAAGAGATAATATCATTTTGATGAATACTCGATAGATTTGAGTGAAAAATAAAAAAATAGCATAGCATTTGCGACTGAGCGACTGCGACTAATGGAATTGCTTTTGTACAATCTTTTTTTTTTTGCTCCTCTCGCAGTGGCTTGCGCGTGCCACCCGAAATTCGCCCGCGGGCCACTATGTGGCCCGCGGGCCTGGGGTTGGGCACCCTTGGTCTATGCAATCTATCTTCAGATTATTCGAGATAATAAAATGGGATTTCATAGTGAACTGACATCTCATTTAGTCGACAGGTTTTATACCTGTAATATTTGATGCCATTAAGCCCTACTTACCTACATTAGGAAACTAGAAAGTGCTAGAAACTCGTACATAATGTGCTGAAAACTACAAATTGAATGTTAAATTCTTTTTGTGCTTTTGACAGTTTGTTGCTGAGACGCTAGTCGCGACGACGGACCACGGGAATCACACGGGTCCGACACAGAAATGTTTCACAAATTTTTGAACAAATTGAATGTCAATTTTTTTGCCCTTTTGCCGATACTTTTTGACATTGGGTGAGACACGAATCGCACGCTTCTGACACGTCGCGATTCGCGAAATTGGTTACAGAACCTTACGACTCAGGTTTCACAGTGTACGAATTTCATTTTTTTTTTCTCTTTGTCGATATCACGGAGACGCTAGCTCACGACTCGAGTCGCCTGAACATTTCCTCATGTAAGAAGGGTGTACAGTACGTACCAGGTGCCCGCAGGTCCCACCCTGTGATGGTGCCCATGAGCATGGAGTACGCGATGAGGGAGTGGTTCAAAGGCGCCGCCACGCATGTCGCCTCGTCGTTGTCCGACGTGTCCAACTGGCGGCCTTGGGACAGCGACAGGCGAGACGAGCTGCCGTCGATCCTACACACATAGATAGATAGATAGATAGATAGATAATACACCAATAGCTTAACGGCCGTTCCCAATAACCTATCTATCGCCAGTTTTGACATAAGAAAGGATAAAAACGTCATCAATCTCTATGGTAACGCAATTAATAGTAGCAAAATAACAATAGGATTTGACAAAGGAACTATCTCTACCTTTACCTTTATCTGTAGATATATTATGCCGTTAACGGCCGCGGCTGTAACTGTAGGTATGTTATAACATAACTACAGTTTAAGGTAAAGGTAGAAGTAGTTCTTTTGTCAAATCCTATTGTTATTTTGCTACAGAAATTGATGTCGTTTTTATCCTTTCTAATGTCAAAACTGGCAGTAAATAGGTTATTGGGAACGGCCGTTACAGTAGAGACAAGTAGGTAGCATGTATATAGTTTAATGTGCAATGAGCGGCCTTATCGCGATTTCTCCCAGGCAACATATTGCTCAAGACATTATATCTTGGAGTTAAAATGTGCACTATATGCGCAGTACACGTTTCTTAAGCGTCTTTTGAATATAGCACAGGGTGCTTCTGCGGTGGACGAGCTCATATTCACCAAGCGAAGATTTTCACAAAACACGCGCGGCAGGTCCTCGTTTGCCTCGCGATTTAGGTCCAATATACGTGTCTCGAAGTATATGTACATATTATAGTTATGCTGCTTATCCATTTGGGTAGGCATCATGGCTGAATGGTATGGATAGGGGGTAATGTAGTTAAGCATATATTATAACCAAACATACCTCAAAACGAAGATCGACTCTTGCGTAGCACCCACCAGGGATTGCCCTCCCTCGCATGAGGCTAGAGACACCACGGGGCCCGCGTTTCTATTGTACACGGACTTGGACCTAGAACAAGAAACAAATTAGTGTTTTAGACCACACGACTGAAGTTAAACTACTTTAGCTCCTCAACTATGAGAGAAAAACAGAAAGAATATCACCGCACGTCTCTCTCTCTTGCCCCATCTAGTTAATTTTTTTTTTCATATTACTTAGGTCGAAGACAAGCACACGGCCCTCCTGCACGGTAAGTGGTTACCATGGCCTATGGACGAGTGCAACACCAGGAGAGTCACACTCGTGCTGCAGACCCTGTAAGAACAGAGAGATTCTGTGCCGTCAGCGCAAAAGATAAGCAGGTCAAAGCCCCGGCTGGGGTACGAGGGATATGGCTACAATAATCTCACCTCCGGCAACCGACGGCCCACAAAAGGCGTGCGTTTCAGTCGGTTCGAGTCTGACATAACCTCCGGCTCCGGCGGGGGAGGTATCCGTGGGGATTTTTCGCACGATAAAAAAAAAAGAAAAATAAATAAGTACTGGGTGATTTTAAAGTCGTTTCGGAGCGAAAGATTTTGGGCACAGTTTCGTTAGCAAAATCGTCTGGAAGTATTATTTTGGCGAAAAAAAAAAAGACGTGTGGCACTCGGGGACTGCCGCGGTAAAGCTATTGCATAGCATTTTTTATGAACTTATGCAATTATATTAAATAATAATATAATTTGAATTTGAATTTGAAAACTAACAACTTATGCAATTATAATTACTTACGTTAAGCGGAGCTACTTCGGAGCAGCTCGGCTCGATTCGTGCGAGCTCGGAGTTGGGGGTGTTACCATTTTTCGTTACGGAATTTCTGGATTCGGTCTCCACGCTCAAGGCCCGCGATAGAAGCTATGCAATAGCTTAAAAACTTTTTTTTTACAACCCCCACACAATATGCCGTTCACCTGTACATTATTCCCATAGGTACATTATAAAACAAAAAATTTTTTTTTCGCCATATTAATACTTCCAGACGCTTTCGCTATCGAAACTGCACCCAAAATCTTTCCCTCCGAAACGACTACAAAATCACCTTGTATTATGTCAAAGCCTTTGATTTTCCACTGACAGCACAAAACCTCTCCAGTGAGCTCTGGTTACGCTACTCATCGTCGGAAACACAGCACGAGGTTATTAAACCGCGGTCTTCTGTAGGGCGGAGGTACTTCACCAGTCGGACTGCTCGATTGGGACGGATATACCGTCGTGTCCTACCTCCTGAAACCGTCCTACCTATATGAATCACACTTTTCTCAACGTTCTCGTCACGTATTCACCCAGCTTACTCCCCAAGTCAAGCGTGCGTGAAGATGTTTTCCTTCAAAAATATGAATGCCAGGACATATGGATAATTCTCTAGCACGGTAGCTGTAAGTACAGAGATCAAATGGATATAAATACCTGTTGATATGCGCGTGACCTTGTAGTTTCGCCGCGTCCCACAGGCGAACGGTCCCGTCGTCCGAACACGAAGCGAAAACGGAACGTTGCGTCGGTAACGTAACTAGCCGGTTCACTTTGGATCTTTTAATAAAATATAGTAATGTTATAACAATATAAACGATAAATATGATAGAATTATAACGATTTGTAGTTCGGTTCTCTCTACAGTAGCTGGGAGATGAACTTTAGAACTAAATGGCATTAGAACGAAACGAGATGTACAAAGAAATGTCACATATTATTATAATGAAACGCAATAAAGAACGTAATGCCATATATAACGTAACGCAATATATAAAGAAACGCCATATAGAACGAAATGCCATATACAACAAAACGTCAAATACAATGGAACGTCATATGAAACGAAACGCCATATAGAACGAAATTTCACATATAACGAAACTCAATATAGAACGAAACGCTAGAAAACAAAGTTTCAAAAGAGTTTGAGTCTCTGTAGAATCTTTTACTATTAAAAGTCTGGATATTACGAAATATTCGTCTGGTCGTAATTATACGTAGAAACACCTAGACCAATGCAAATATTCATATTCAAGCATACAAATATTTGCACTGAGCGGGGATCGAACCCGCACCTCCTGCGTAGCGGCCGCGTTCACTACCGCCACGCCACAGAGGCTGTCGTTGTTACAGGATGAAGAAATCTGGATAATAATCATCAACTTTTGACGCTGAGCTAATAATAAAGGGGTTGTATTTAACGCGGCCACAAATTAATCCGAAAAGCAGGAAGTAAAAATAATAGGTTGGCAGCTATAGTGAAGAATTATTTTATTCAATTTATGGGTGTCAAAATTACTGAATGTGGCGTATAAAAATACTAAGTGAGCTACTGTTTATGGATGGTTATAAAAAAAACCAAGAAGGCTAAAGCGGGAGCTCCGCTTCTCCTTCTAACCTAACCTATCCAAGTTGGAGCGCGCTATACTCGAATCCGAACTTCACAATTTAGCAACACACGGGTCATTCAGTATTTTAGTCGCCCACTCAGTATTTTAGTCGCCCACTCAGTATTTAAAGTAACTCATTATCAGTCGTCCATTTATTATTCTTGTCGCACGGTTTATTATATACCATAATAAAGTGGGAGATTTTAGATTTATTTTATTTATTTATTTATTTCAAGCACAAGAAAACTTATGAACTAAGACAGTTTACACAATTGTCAATTTCAGGCAAATATCACATTCAATAGAACATCTGCGTCTGAACTAGATAACTTAATATCTGTGTTTCAGACAACAGCTCATTTGTATAATATATATTAATTACCTAATACATTGAATAATAATAATACAATCAAAAAATAATAATAAGTAATAATAATAATAATCATACAATAATATATTATAAAAACTAAAGTACAATGAGATAAGGATTAAATCAAGATTTAATACAAGATAAATAAATCAAAATCAAAAATTAAATTTAACTGAAACTACAGAATAAAATCAAATCAAAATTAAATCAAAAATTAAAATAAAATTCATCAAAATTAAAATAAAGCATAGAATTATCCCATGCAGGAAAGGGCAAAGTCAAAAATTGAAATTAGATTAAACTCGTCTCCAGAATAAAATCAAAATTAAATTTAAAATTAGGTAAAAACTCATATCCAAAATTAATCATAATATAAATTAAATTAAAACAATAAATTATAATATTTTACCATACAGGGAAGTGCAAGCAAGTATGTGTGTGTGTGTGTGTGTGTGTGTGTGTGTGTGTGTGTGTGTGTGTGTGTGTGTGTGTGTGTGTGTGTGTGTGTGTGTGTGTGTGTGTGTTTGTTTGTGTTTGTAGTAGTGGTTACTTACTTGTGCTCGTGTAGGTAGGCGAGCAGCTGATTCCCTGGCCTCCACCCGGCGGGTGGTGACGTGTCCTCGCTACACTCCGTTGGGTTGTCCTTGCCCCTGCCGATATAGTCGCTGTTAGCCGATGTTAATAGTGAACGATTTACATAATAATTAATCTTATTTTGTACAGCATTATAATATGTATGTCGGAGAATGAGTTGAAATAATTAACGCCATCTAGTAACACTTGAACGAAATTGTATCTGTACTATGTAAGTGTCTGTAGTCCCGGTTTGACACGAGTGATGTCACTCTAGGCAGAGAAGAGACACACGCGACGACGACGAAACCCGGCTGTGTGAATGAGGATCATTCACGTTTTTAGCTGAGTATGCAGATTTATAATGATTAAAAAAACAATAAACACTGTGAAAAAATTATTTCAATCCGATCAAAAATGACGAAGATACAGCAATTTTAATGCAGTAATCTCAAAAACGCTCGCCGCCGCGCCAAAATACTGTGTGACGTCATCTGTTATGACAGCGCGCGCCGCCGCTATGGAGAGTATGAAGACTTAGGGCTCTTTTGGGTTAAGACTCCATAGCTGTTTTATTTCGTAACGTATAATTTTGAAATTTTGTACGGATTTTAAGTAATTTACAAAGCTTCTAATAATATAGTTTTTGTGCTATTTACTTCAATATTTTTTTTAATAAAAATAACTATATCTATACCTACTTATAATATTATGAAACTGAAGAGTTTGTTTGTTTGAACGCGCTAATCTCAGGAACCACCGGTTCGAATTGAAAAGCTCTTTTTCTGTTGAATAGTCCATTTATCGATGAAGGTTATAGGCTATATAACATCACGCTACTACAAAAGGGAGCGGAGCAGTGTTCATAAATGTCAACAAATCCGGCAGACTTCCATACATCTATGTTAACATAGTAATAAAGAGGGAAGATTTGTATTTTTGTATTCGATTAAACTCAAAAACTACTAGGTAGACCGATTTCGAAAATTCTTTTACCATTAGAAAGCTGCATTATCACTGACTAACATAGACTTTATTTTATTTTCAAACAAATTAGGAATCCTTACTAAAACTTCAATAATGAAATCCAAGATGTAAAAAAATTACTTAAAATATTTCTTACATCGCGTGCGCTGCGAAAACTATTGATGATAGAATAAGATAATGTACTGCGGAAATATATAACTTAAAAAGGTCTACATAAAAGTCCGCGATAGCATATATTATGTCTATCTCCTAAGAAAAACCCACAGCAATCATTTTTATCTTTTCAAAATTACAAAATAATAATGTGTCATTATCGAAGCTATTTTTAACAATACAGTATCATTCCTTATCCAATTAAATACGTTCAATATATTGTGCATTTAATGTAGATTAAAATTGCTATTCAAACTATTTGATTACAATGAAGAACTTCAGCGTTAGGTAAGCGTAAGAGCGGGAAACGTGCGGTGCGGTGTGATGCGAGCGCTCAGGCGGGCGTTCGGCAGCCTCGGCAGCCCTGTGCCCTGCCAGTTTGTGTCGTCGACGACTCACCGAGCGGTAGGTGTATAGCGCGCGGCCTTGAGCGAGTGACGGAGGCCTGACGCAACGCAGTTCACTGTAGTGTATAGACTGGAACGTTTGTTTTTGTTTCGGTGGTAATAATGCCCCCATACAAATATTGTATTGTGCCAAAATGCAAGAATACAAGTGTTACTACGCCTAATAAACTGTTTTTTTTATGTTCCGAGAGATGCAAAGATAAGAAAATAAAATCGGCCAAGTGCGAGTCGGACTCGCTCATGAAGGGTTCCGTAGTAGCAAAGGCGAAAATTGCGGTTTATGACGTATTAAAAAAAAAACTGCTGACTGGATCTCGTTCGAACCAATTTTTAGTGGAAGTTTGCATGGCAATTTACTTCATATATTTTTTTTAGATTTATCATTCTCTTATTTTAGAAGTTAGAGGGGACACACTTTTTTCCACTTTGGAAGTGTCTCTTGCGCAAACTATTCAGTTTAGAAAAAAATTATGTTAGAAACCTCAATAGCATTTTTAAAGACCTATCTATAGATACCCCACACGTATGGGTTTGATGAAATTTTTTTTTTAAAGTTTCAGTTCTAAGTATGGGGACCCCCAAAATTAAATGCTTTTTTTCTATTTTTGTATGAAATTCTTAATGCGGTTCACAGAATACATCTACTTACCAAGTTTCAACAGCATAGGCCTTATAGTTTCGGAGAAAAGTGGCTGTGACATACGGACGGACAGACAGACAGACAGACAGACAGACAGACGGACGGACAGACATGACGAGTCTATAAGGGTTCCGTTTTTTGCCATTTGGCTACGGAACCCTAAAAATGGGTTAAAGTAATGAGAAGAGATGATAAAACCCCTCTTTCAAGCGAAAGTGTTTTACATTGTTGCGAAGATCATTTTGACGTAAGTAGGTATTGTGTACCTATTACTATTAGAACTATCGAGATATTTACCATGTATTGTTTGGAGCTTTCAAAATGTGAAACGCCATGAAAGTTTAAATACCTACCTATATTGCGTACCTACCTATGTCTATACATGATAACAAAATTCAGTCTTGAGATTATCCTGCAGGCGTACCTACCTATTCTATCATTTTTAAAAGCTACAGACTTGCACCACAACGAATAAGTCTCCTAAATACTTTTGAAGTGGTCATGACGGCAATACCTACTTAAGTACTTCATTTTATTATAAAACTTAATACCTTTTCCTTTTCTGAACCTGTATTATACTAGCTTCAGTTATTTCACGTCATTTCTAAGGTGGTTTATTACTCGCTTGACAACACAGTAGGTACAACTTTCGACAGAACATCATAAGGTAGGTAAATAAGTACAAGCGTTAGGACGAACTACGTATATTATAAAGTATTTTAAAAACAAACTGTATTTGAATAATCACCAAAGAACTTAAAACACAAATAAAGTACTAAGAAAAACCAATAAAACGCAAGTACTACTAGTCGATCCACGAAAGAATTTGTACTGACTGACTGGCGACTGCGCTAGTCGGGACGCGTTCATAACAGATGACGTCATCATCTAAATCGCACTGTAAGCGGGCGTTTTTAAGTACTCGTTAAGTAATCCCTAATAGCTTCGTCATTTCTTGACGGATTTTGATTATTTAAAAAATAGGATACTCAGAAAGGTATAGCGCACCTAGTATACTGATTAAAAATACAATATTCCATTATGTGATTCATCCTCATTACACACACAGAGACTTAATAATACATTTAAAAAACAATAATTCCAATTACGCACCGACATGCAGTTATTTAAAATTAGATGTGTTTACAAATGGCCATACCTTTAAAATAGTCTTAACAACCGAAATTAATTTTTTTTCTTATAACCCCTTCAGTTAAGTTAAATTGCTAGGTGTTAAAAGTGGTTTCACATCGGTAATGTAATAGCCAGCATTCGAACCAGCCGTCGGCCTTACGATCAAAAGGGCGACTCTTTAACCATAAAGCGACAGACGCTTTTATATCAACATATTAACAAACATGGATAGAAAAAAGAAGAAAGAAGGTAGCTGCGACGCGATATCGCGCTATTTTCCAGTTAGCACAGCACAGAAAGTGAATAAATAACAATATTATTAATACCCATTTCATATTGTCATTACATTTAAAACATATCTTAATCCTAATTTTTTTTTATACTACTCAGGTGGCAGACAAGCACACGGCCCACCTGATGGGTAGTGGTTCCCGTGGTCTATGGACTTAAGCAACACCAGAGGCGTTACACTCGCGTTGCCGACCTTCCGATATCCGACTGCCGATAAACATCAATACTAGATATATTAGAAAGATTAATTTTTGTTACAACAATCGATTATTCTCACAATCGATTTGAGACACCCTCAACCCTAGAACTGTCCTAATGCACTATTAAATGATTTCAACTGTACATTCCATACCTCAATGAATTCTGGTACTTCTGCTGCACGCGATTAGTTAGATCCCTCAGCTCGACGCGACACGGCGCCATACTATCTGTAAACGGTACGAAACAATAATATACATTTTTAAAAATAAAAAGAACGGAACTACTTTAGAAGAAGACTGACGAAACAGATTTATGAAGCGAGGGTCAATGGGCAACCCGGTAGGGGTCGACCTAGACATACGTATCAGACAGATCGAATACATATTAAAGACAGGACATGTCACTTTTCCGCCCGCTAAAAAGCTTTGATCAGAAAAGTGCTACTTTGCTCCCACTTATAAAGGAACAAAGTGACACTTTTCGAATAGAAGGGATGAAAACTAAATGTATGGTAAGTTATACAAAAAGTGTACGTTACATTGTACATAGCTCGCGCTGTGTCCCATCTGCGAGTGTTGTGGTGGGCCGCTCATGGCTTGTGACGTCACTCCACTTGCCGCTACCGACGCCGATCCCGATTCTGATACTGAAAAGGAAGTAAACATATTAGTACAGTATACCTCGGGACACGTATCTTGGACCTAAGTCGAGAGACAAACGAGGCCGTGGGGCCTTAGACAAAGTGTCATTCTATTGGCGAAAACGCCAGTGGAATCGCTAATGTATGAAATTGACATAAATCATTAATATAACTATATTTTTTTTATGAAATTTGAGTCTTTGTAACTCGAAATACATTATTTAACTTATCATTATTACTATAACCACCGCATGTCGCGAAATCCATTGTTAAAACCTTAAAAATAGTTCGATTAAGCGCGATTTCATCAATAGAATGTCACTTTGTCTAAGGCTCCTGGCGCGCGCGGATTGTTTTGTATTGACCTATGCTTAAATTTGAGCTCGTCCACCGTCGCGTCGCAGCACCGTGTACTGCGCATATAGAGCATATTTTGAGCACATTTTAGGTCCAAGATATATGTCTAGCAATACTAGTAACTAATATTTACTTGAGTAAGTATTACCTCGAGAGTGTTGATCTTGCGATTGTCCGAACATGTGCTGCCATTCAGTATTCATGTGCGTTTCGTGGGACACTGACGTTTTGTGTGTACGTCTGGAAAAATTGGTTTTTATTTATAAGTAGCAAATGGGTGGTATGAAGCTTCATTACAATCTACAAGGCCCTATTTCGGTCAAAAATGTACATTCCGCGGATTCGAGGAAGCCGCACGTGTATGTGGGGCTCTTGCCACACTAAGGCACGTATTCTAGAACGACACTTAGTCAGATTGACAGATTTGACAGATTGTCTATACAATCTGTCCTCAGATCAATCGAGATTCAGAACTGAACCATTCTAGAACATGGGCCTAAAACAACCTGCCGTGTGCTTTACGCAGCTTCATAGTATCCAATCATACCAGGACATCACCCATTTGAAGCAGTAGCGAGGGGACCCTATACTCGGATTCCCGCCGTCTCGTCTTTGTCTCACCCCTTTATCTTACTTGTAAGGCATTGAGCTATAACTACAACAATGCTTATAAGTATGTGTATAGTGAAAAAGCAGAAACATGACAAACTAATTTTCTATTGACTTCCCTTTAAAAAAAAATCCCTCTTCACTGGTGGGAAGATTTTCAAGTCAACTTCACCTGTAAGGCAGACAGGGTTATATCGCTTTTACCTGTTCTGTCCCGAAGTGTACAGCTTATCCAGGTGTGGAAGAGTTTCTGTCACACCTGTATCCAGCGGCACAGTCCGAGATATCCCTGACTGGTGCAGCATCAAACGACCTGGGGCTTCGGTTATATGCTGGGGAGAAGACATTCTTAGGTTACTAAGAGCTATCACAAAACCCCTTTGGTTTATAGAACCAGTTTCGGGATTGGTCCAGTACGAAGTTTTTAATTTACTTATATGGAACTGCAGGCATTCTGTAAGAACGTTTCGAACGATCGAACGAACTCTACAGCTGAATCCGGGGTGAGATTTCAATTTCGCATGCTGTAAATTTGGTGACGTGAGCACAAGTGGACACTGTGGACAGTGATGTATGTCTATGTGCTCGACAACGTAACGTCACAGCATGTGAGTGTGTCGAGTTCGATTGATCGTTCGAAATGTTTTTACAGCATGTATTGTGCCTACTGGTCTCAGAAGCTTTTAATTTCCTTGTACATAACTAGTTCATTTTGAGGCTATTAATTTACTTGTATGGAACTAGTTCTATATGAGACTTTAAATTTACTGTGTGAAACTGGTTTTGTACGATACCTTTAATTTACTAATATGGAACTGGTTCCGTACGAGGCTTTTAATTTACTTATATGGAACTCGTACCCATCGAGATCTTTTATCTACTTTTATGCAACTACGGGATCCTGTTCATCTAAAAGTTGTGTGTGGACTATGTATGTTATGGTATATTCTCCGTGGGGGACAAATGGCAATACCATAGGTCAAGTGCTATATTTACACGGGGGGGGGGGGGGGGGGTTATAACGCGCAGCTAGCTTCTAGCTTAGTAGAGCCTCATGGGCAATGAGACTACCGAAGTCCCGGCTTCCCTTTCCCTTCTGATATATTTTTGTCCGAGGACTATACCAACGGAGGACCATGTTCATATTTGCTACCTTAGTAGATTATCTATAAAAATCAACATAATTTATGTCTAATTTAACATAATTTACAAAAAGATTTCACTTGTAGACACTGATACTTTTGTAAAAATAGTACCTTCAAGCTCGATAGATGGCGTTTAACAGATTTTCTGAACCGCGTTATGGTTTCGTTACGTATAATGAGTTATAATGATGCCGTTTATGTAGTTTCGTCACATATACTCACGCCTATCGATCATAAGCAAATTGCTTATTGATCGTAGCACTACTTTTTTCTAAAGGCACTTTTGTTCAAAAGCTGTCCTACAAAATTCAAAGCTGTCTTCAACTTCAAAGGCTCAAAAATAGTTCAAATCTCAATTCTCAATATTGTGTTCTGTTTTTCCTTTAGGTACATGAAGTATAATGTATTATGTATCAAAATGTCCTTAAGCACTACAATCGCGTAACAAACATACAATAAAAAAAAAACATTGCGTATTGCGTACGAATTGAGAACGACCTTATTTGAAGTTGGTTAAAAAGTTCAAGTTCAAGTAGGCCTAAATGCTCGGTCAAACCAACGCGATCAGCTTGCGTCTGCGGTGGCGTGCGCGGTGGCGATCAGCTGCTGGCCAATCGCAGGCCGCGGCGGTAGCCTCCGATTGGCCAGCAACTGATCGCCACCGCGGACACGAGCTGAACGCGTTGTTGGTTTGACCGAGCCTTTAATCGGAGAATTTTTGGAGAACATAGATTTTGAGCTCAACCGGTTTTTTTCCAAATCTCCAGAGTTTTACTGCAAAAGCTGCCTTACAAAGTTACCTTTGAAGGCTATACTGAAGTGTAGTATTGCTAGGATATTGTATTTGTTTAATTTTTGAGAGAAGAGACGATAATCACACAAAAGTCATGATAAGCCAAATCAAGAGGGGGCGGGGGAGTTTCAGCTTTGGATGCAACCGGGACTAACTCAGTGATGATGTAGATGTAGATGATGGTGATGATAGTGATGATAATAGTGATGGTCATGGTAATTAGTGATGGAGCAACTCGGAAAAAATACGACTCGAGTTAACTAGAGTTGAAATTCAGCTCGAGTTAGCGCTAAGAAAATGAATGTATAAATAAATTACTATTTGAACGACTGCGCCAGCGTTGTTTTATTTACACGCGTAGGTATGTTTGTAGTTTTTTTGTTGCCCTCTATTATGCATAACAACTGAACGGATTTTGAATAATTTCGATTAAAAGGTTTCATTTAACGTGAATAAAATAAATGACTAAAATAATAAAAAGAACCTGACTGCTGTCGAATAGATCGACAGTAAAATTGATATTGCTAAACTTCATAGGATTGAAATAAAAAGGTTGACATAGGTAGTTCACATGATTATATAATTTCTACCTTTCTCATTAGTTACTATTCTTCAAAACTGTTATTATGATCGAAAAACTTCGTGTCGTCGTCGGTGTCATTAGATGATGCAATAGCCGAAATATTAAATTAAAGCTGGCATTCAAAAACTGAATAGCACTTACATTATTTCGCTTGGTCCGTTACATCACATATCATGATCTACACTATAACCGAATTCAAGTCAGAAAGAATCCAAATCGACATAATTCGAGTTAAGTGCAACTCGAGTTAGTGACTCGAGTTGACCCATCTCTAATGGTGATGATGGTGATGGTGATGATGATGATGATGATGATGGTGGTGGTGATAGTGGTGATGATGATGGTGGTGGTGGTGATGTTGTGATGATGATGATGGTGGTGGTGGTGGTGATGTTGTGATGATGATGGTGGTGGTGGTGGTGATGTTGTGATGATGATGATGATGATGATGATGATGATGATGATGGCAAGAGTATACGAACCTGCGTAGACGAGCCTTGTATTTTGATCAGATGTGCACTCATCGCCAGCAGCTGATTTTCCACATGTTCAGTCATACCTGCAAAATTAAAAACAGAACATACTTTTTTTAAGAACGAATACTAACGGATCGTATAGGTACAGTAACAAGCTTATTTTTTGCCTCTGATTGTTTGCTGGTTGACCAAATGTGAGTGAATGCGCGTTCGTAGGATTCGGAATACCTCCCGCCATATACCTTGGACCCAAAATGTGCTCTATATACGTAGTACACCTGTTTAGGTGTATTTTGAGGATATTATCACGGGTGCTACAGCGGTGGAGGAGCTTGAAACCACCAATCATAGCTTATGTAAAGACAATCCGCGCGCGCCAGGGCCTCGTTTAATTTGCAACTTGGGTCCAAGATAATATGCCGGGAGAAATATAAATGTAATAGTTTTTGAAGATATTCGCTCTAAAGACTGAATAGGTCTGACTGAAAATTGGTACAGAGATAGGAGACAGGATCAAAATTATATGCGGATGGAGCCGAGGGCATTGGCTGGTTAAAAATAATTGACTAGGTATAAGTAGTTTAGTAAGGACCGTAGAGGAAGCTCGTAAAGTATGCGTTGTTTCTGTCTACCCTGGACGGAAAAAGGCGTAACTAATAAAATCGCAGTTGGAAGATTTCTATAAAAGTCCTTGTGTATTACTTACCGTCTGAAGCCAATCTTCTGAACAAGTTTCTTAGTTGTTGACCCATCTCGGAGTATTGTGGCATCGTGCCTTGCTTGACCTGCGTTAAAAAAGCAATATTTTGTACAATGTTGCTGTATTGGTCTGCGTGTTCCCGTGCCTCGGAGAGCACGTTATGTCGCGTTGGTTACAACTACCATACGGAACTCTATGGTGGTCGTTGGAGCCGTCAAAAGTTCGACAAGTGTAACTACAGAAATTACTAACTGTAACTATAGACATTACTATCGTCAATTGGGTATATAGATATTAAACTTCAGTCGCATCACAGTTAGATTGCAAAGAATGAGGATGACCGCGCGGATGTCAATGTAACTTTTACTCAATACTCATATCTCCAATCCTACTGAACCGTTTGCGATGAAATGAAATGAAAGGTCTTGTACCTTTCAAACAAAAAAACCCCACTAAAATCCAGTCAATAGTTTTTTCATCCATCGGGGACTAACAGAAAAGAATTCTGGAATAGTACATTATGGTACAAGTGAGCAACGTTGGTGATTACCGCCGAGGCGCCATTGAGACCCGAGCCGCCAGGCGAGGGTCTTAAGACAGCCGAGGACGGTAATCATCATGCTCACACGTGCCATACGACGTTTTACAACACACTTGCGAATAAAATAATACTACAAATACTAAATAAACAATACTACAAATTAATTCGTTTTCCTATGCGCGCGCATTTAACAATGGCGGTCGAGCATATTTAAAAAAAAACGAGGTTCGAACTTAACTTTTTTTAACTCAACATCTATAACTCACTTTTGTGAATAATAGTAATGAAAAAGTCACAGTTTTATAATAGGTGTCATTCCGTGCTTAATTGCGGTAAAATAATATCACTGTTATGAGCAGGTGTGTTGTAAAAAATATTTTCGTGTTCAGTAACGTTAATATAACGTAACCCAAGTATTTTTTAAACATCTTATTATATAGTTAACAGTCCCTATCTGCTCTTTCTACACGAGTTACACGACTGTAAAGAAGGGTTATTTCTATTTTGCATACTGTTTTGTATCACTGTTGTTGAAACTATATTCTATACAATGTAATTATGGGAAGGAACTGTCCCCTGAGATACAGGTTAACAACTTAGTTCAGGAGACAATGATTTTGTATATCAGTGTAATTTATGGTTTTAATACATTGTTATTGTTATTATCTTCAATGTACAGACACCGCACCACGTGTGTAGCGGCCACAATCACTACCACCACGCCATGTGGTCTTTTGAGAATATGATACAGCGACGGAGGGCTATATTATACCTAACTAGCTTTTGCCCGCGGCTGGATGTCGGTTATCGCGACCAAACATAGCCTATGTCCTTTCTCAAGGTCTAATCTACCCCTATACCAAATTTCATCAAAATCGGTTCAGCGGTTTAGTCGTAAAAGCGAGACAGACAGACAGAGTTACTTTCGCATTTATAATATTAGTAGGGATTATTGTATTTTTAAATAGCTCACCTTCAATCTGGTGTTCCTCCTCTCTCTCAGAGTATAAACAAGACGATCGACGTCTCCGTGACGCAACACTGCATCTAAAACCTTCCGTGGTATCGGTTCTGACAAGCTTTCTAACAGGAGCTCTGCTCGTTCAACCTGGAGGAAAGACTTCAGGTTGTGAAGTATAACAATAAAGATGTGTAATTATTTAGTAAAAAAAATAAGTCAAAAAGTTAAAACTTTCGGATATAAAATACCTCAAAAGTATAAAATAAATTGTGTTTCACGATTCAAGCGTAGTCGTATCGGGCGATTCCTAATTGGTAAAGTACTCCGACACAAGTTATTGTGGTAGAATTTGATCAAACGTAGCTAAGATCACTCCCGACTAATAATTGACCTTTCAAACAAAAAAAAAACTAAATCAAAATTGGTTCATCCGTTCGAGAGCTATGATGATACAGACAGACAGACACACACACACGCGTCAAACTTATAACACCCCGTCGTTTTTGAGCTGTCATGCTCATACATCCGCCATGAAACATCTAAATGTTACCAAAAAATATCGCCTTTTTATACATACCTGCATAAGCTTGTGTTTAAGATGCGGCCACACCAGCGGCAATATCTTGCAGTGGACGTCGACCTTGTTCATGAGACTTGCGACGCAAGACACAAGGCCGCATACTTCGTGACGGATCTAATACAACACATTGTATTAAATAAAGTTAATTTTTAAAGCACAATAAAGACTCGGATTTTTTAATAATACAGTGATCAAGACCGTTGATTTTGAAGAAAAAAAGCTACATCAATTACACCATTTACGTTACTAACAAGGAATAAATTCTAATGAATATAAAAAATAGTTTTTAATTACGTTAACTACCTTAACTGAATAATTATATTCAGTGATGGCCATTGTTATCAATAGGTACAGTCGATAAAGGACATAAGTTCACAACTTTTAATATAAAGTTACACGAAAAGGTGTCCGATGTCCTTTGCCGAATTTATATTACTGGATTGTTTCAAAAAGCTACCTACCGAAGTAAACGGGGTGAACAGTGACCAAGGAAAGAATAGAGATAAAATGGTTATTAAATTTTTGAAGAAATTCTTACACAAAATTAAAAGTAGGTACATTACCAGATATTTATTTGATGATTCTGTTACAACATTGAACTACTTCATAGTTTCACTTGAAATAAAATATTTACAGAATTTAGCTGCCCATTTTATTTCTATTCACCTTTTGATCCCAATTCACCCCGTTTTAAGGTAAATCTAATGTCTGTATTTACCCATAGATTTGGATGAGCTAAAAAGACAGCACTCTCGGCCACAAGATCACACAACGCCTGCTTCGGCAGCAGCCCTAACTCTGCCAAGCTGGTGGTAGCCCTTAGAGCTTTGGCTATGATCCATTCAGATTGATCTGTGAGGCCCTGTAACGGAAAATATTGGATGTCAACTATGATTATAATACTCTGTCATTCGGGCTGTTACCCGTCGTAGAACACATATCAGATCGCCTAGGTGTTTCACGGGAACTCTTTCGTACCTATAGATCACCTAGGTGTTCCACAGAAACTGTTTCGTACCGGTAGATCACCTAGGTGTTCCACAGAAACTGTTTCGTACCGTTAGATCACCTAGGTGTTCCACAGAAACTGTTTCGTACCGGTAGATCACCTAAAAAGTGTTCCACGGGTACCCAGAGCAAATGTTGACACCCATGGTTCACCTGAGGTGGTCTACGCGTACCTAGAGCAAACTGTAGTACTCGTGGTTCAACGCAACTATTTGCAAGTAATAGGTGTTCCACGCCTTTCTGACCCGTGGTTCACCTAGGTGTTAAACGGTTAATTTTTTGTATCCTTGGTTCACCTAATCAGTAAACCATGGGGAGATCCGATTCTCAGCATTCCATGGATTCACCGTGCGGTCGCCGGGTCCATAGCGTGATACAGAGAGGAACACCGTGACGGCGACTGGGACTTGCGACCCAGATGTAGGTTTAGGGTGGCCACCTTGTGATGCATCAGCGCTCACCTCCACCGTCAGTAGTGTCCCCCCCCCCCCCTACCTATCCAAATTTGGTAAGATCCTATCAATGCCGCTTTTGATATTCGATTTAGTAAAGAGCTTACTGAAGCTCTTGGCAATCCGAGGTCTTTAAGTAAGTTGTACAGGGATTTAGCTGGAATTCCCCTTGCTCCTACTTCTACGGCGTAGAGTTTAACCACGTAGCCGTTTTTGGTTAACTCGTTAGTCAAGTCAAAGTATTTGTTTGTCTTTATAGCGTGGTCTTAGTTAAGTATATTAGTTTCCCACGGTACTGTGAGTTCTACAAGCACTGCACGCCTATGCGATCGTGAAAAAAGGAATATATCGGGTCTGGACGATGAGGCACAGATATCCTCCGGTATTTTATAGTGCTTCTCATACGTGTCTACGAGTATTGTCCAGTCAACGGCAGTTATTAAAATTGAATATGGCTTTTGAGATGATTTCTTTGAGCAGCCTTCCTTTACAAACATAATGTCATTTCTTTGGTTTGTAGTTAACCCTTTTTTCGCTCTAGCTACCGCCAAACTTACAGCCTCACGTATGATTTCTAATACCTTATCATGTCGGCGCGAGTAATGACCCCGGTCTAATAACGTCCTACAACCCACTAGCAGGTGCCTAGCCGTACCAGTTGCTTCACCACATGAGTTACATGTTTTATCTGTGACTTTTCCCCACCTGACTAGATTGCTTTGGTCAGGGAGGGTCAACTGGAATGCATTTAGGTAAAATTTAAGTAAGGCCGGTGACCAGTCGTATATTATGGTACGTCATTTTAAGGCTATGGGAATACAAAATTCACCTAGGGTCAACCATTCATTTTGCATTTCTAGGTTCATTGCGTGCACCTTATAGGTGTTGTTTTCGTCCGCTTGCAGAAAAGATTTTGTTATTTCTTTATCTGTTTGTTTCCGAATATTACCTAGACCTACTCTACCAGTCTGCGAACCCATCATGAATTTTTTATGGAACTGGAGGCGTGATTCGAGCTCCGATGCATTTTTATCTTTAGAAAGGACTTTTACTATTTCGTCTTTAGATTTCGATAAGACGTGCATTTTAGTTACTCTTAGGTGTTTATAGAGTTCTGATGGCTTCTTAAACGTCATTCCAAAATTATTCGCGGATCTATATAGTGCCGCCGAGTTTATAATAATGTACCCGTAGTTCAGGATTCCATGCAGGTAACTGGCTTTTAATTAAGTCAATAAGGTAGAGTAGGTGTTTTCTTTTTTTTTTCTTTTTACTTATGTCATTAATAACGCTAAACCTGACACATTGAGGAAAAAAAATATTCTAAGTGGCTATCACTTTTTGAAAGAGGATGTTATTAACAAAATATATATAAGAACGTAAATTGTACTACTAGAGCTATGAGTAATCCTTTTGGTCCAGATTTTTATATTCAAAGGTACAAAAAGATAACTGTAGGACAACGGGTTGGACCACGGATACATAAAGTTAATCGTGGAACACCTAGGTAGACCAGGGGTACACAAAGTTATCTGTGGAACACTTAGGTGAACCAAGGGTACAAAAAGTTAACCGTGGAACACCTACGTGAACCACATAGGTGTACCACGGGTCAGAAAGGGTTGACCCTCTTTTCCTCTTGCCTTCAGCTTACGTTCAGACGAGATGAAATATAAAAGGAGGTAAAACTGACCTGCTGCAACAAAGGAACCAATATGGGCGCTGCATGGTACCCTACATAGGCGGCGACCCCCACCACTCGCTCGAAGAAACACCCCCTCAGAGCTGCCTCCTCCTTATCGTTGAGGAATGTCACCATGTGGGACAGAATGACGTCGTTAGCTGGAAAATAAGGATAATAGCTTTATGCTGCGGTTCCACCCGCATAGATGTCGGTTAACGCCACTTTTGCTCATATCTCCGGATTGCGATCAAAGAAACGTGAGGTTTTTAAGTCTGACGAAGGACCTTTCAAACAAAAAAAAACTGCATCAAAATCCGTTCAGTAGTTTTGGCGTCCATCAAAAAGACAAAGGGGCGCGAATCACATTGGAATAATCATTCCAATGCGATTCGCGCCCCCGTTTCTGGGTGCAAGATGGGGACACTTTTTCCAAACACGAAGGGGACATCTCAAACCGGAGATGGAAATAGCAATCTCACATCTGAAGACTCAAGTCGGCGAGCAATTTTTAGAGTCCGACATAACCACCATAACTTTATCCGTAGGGATTTCTGTACTTCAAGGAAAAAAAGGATTAGTCCAGGCGAGAGTCGCTATACATAATAATATCACAGGAGGAATAAATAATGCCGAAGGGCCAGCTCGAAAAACAATCTCACCTCCGGCAATCAACGACCACAGGTTGCGTGCGTTTTAGTCGGTTCAAGTCCGAAAAATAGGTGGAATAAAGAAATTTAATTAATGATGTTACGTACCTTTTTGTTTCCCGAAAAATATACAAAGTTTAGTGATGCCGTTCTCCACTAGCGCACGCTTCACGACTGCTTGGGAGTCGGTGAGTAAGTACGACACTGTTGATCTAACCTGCAAATCAATATAAATAAAAATCAATGCCACTTTTCGTTGTAATTTTGTAAGTCAAGAACGGCTGAACCGATTTGAGAAAATAGGTGCAGCGGGAACGGGATCAAAAATTCACGCGGACGAAAAAAAATATGACGGTACGAAGTTCGCCGGGACATCTAGCTAGACATAAATCACGATTCATACACCCGGGTGTAAAATCACTTTTCAGCTAGAAAATTTTACCTGAATCACAATGCATTATACTATTTGGGTACCTTATAGATATTGCTTTGCTAGTAAATTTTACATACATCATAATTTATTATACAGTAGATGGAAAATAAATAAGTGGGCGGAATCTAGCCCCCTTTCACTACACCTTCGCCAATCACAACACCCTCTCCCTGTATTTGCTTTGATGTTTTATATTATATTTCTTGCGTGTGATATGGGCAGCTTTGAAATAAATTGACGGTGATGTGACGTATGCAATACGTACATAATCTACCTAGATATACAAACCATTTCATGTAGAGCTGATAATTCGGTCTCATAGTTGATGTTAGCGGCTTCCTTGTCCACCATGTTCTGTGTCTGGTCCAGGAAACGAACTGCCGTCTCAGCCAGTTTAGCTAAGTAAGAAACATTTAGGTATGGTTTAAGAGACCTTGGCCAATGGCGACCAATAAGACCCTGAACATAAAATTTAAGAGGATACCGTGGACAGATGCAGATTCTAATCATAATAGGGGAGGGGAACTTGATCCCCAACAGCTCATCGGAATCGCCAACGTTGGCAGCCAAGGCTTTGTGATATCTTCTAGGGGGCATGGTTCCCTGACAATAGAGGCAAATGTGAAGAAACACCGTGCGATTTTAGGCCGAGTGTTTGCGACCCCACCAGGACGTTCAGGGTCAAACAAAGCTTACTAGGAAGTCTGCTGATTACCGGACGAGGACCTAGCGAAGATTTCCCTTTCAGGGTTCCATAGAAGTCAAAAAGAGGGGACCTCAGAGCCTGAACTCCGCTTACAGCTTGTAAGCGAACTCCGAGTTCCTCGGATACAACCGGAGACGAAGATCATGGGGCTTACTTTGGTTTACCCTGCAAAGAAACAAAAGACCAACTTACCAATATTATTAGCATATGCCTGTCTCACGGGCACACTAGGGTCCGTTGCTCTAGCCGCCAACTCCGGCAGTATATATTCAGGGAATACGTTGCAGTCTGCGTTAGGCAGACTTTGTACTAAGGACACTGCTTTCGCGCAGGTCGCTACGGCTCGTGCCCGAACTCGCGGCACGCTGTCTTGTGATAAGTGGATCTAGAAATATTAAGAATACTAGTTTTGGTTCACTGTTTAACTTCTGGTTGATTTTGTATTCTGCAGAGTTCTTATGATGATAAGTAGCATCGGGGTACGTGGTCCGAATACTCCATGCGTGCACCCTTGGCAAAGGAAGTGGCAGCGCCTCTCTTCCTCCCTAGGAAGATGCTGCCGCCTGCCGCTATTATCGGTAGCCTTGGAGTGGCCTGTGGAGCTGGTCGGAGGTTCTCCACATGTCCCTCTGACCAGCAGAGGGTACAGTAAAGAATAGACAAGGGGTGGACTGCTGATCGCAGAGCAGAGGCGTAGGGGTTACAGGTGCGGTCGTCTGTCACCCCTTCATCTCTGTCGGCACAGCGGCGCTACGCTCTCCCCTTCCTATTTCCGGAGTTCGATGGGGACATCGTGCTTCGTGCAATGCCCCAAATGGCGCAGGATCAGCCGGGGTGCCTACATCAGTGCCTCGTCTGCCAATCAGCAAGCGTAGGTGTGGACTTGCAGATGAAGTTGGCTTGGGCCCCAAAGATTTCAGTCGAGTCCAACAAACTTAATCGCTATCTTATATTACAAAAAATACTTACGATATACGGTAAAATCCTATCTAAAATCGTCTCCGAACTTGAATTTTCACACAAAAGCTGCAGTATCTCCAAACTGTACAATTTCGACGTGCAATGATGCAACCCTCTAATACACGACGTCACCAATGACGTAATCAATATCAACCCTTCACTGTCAGGGCCCATGTCTTTGATCTCGGGTCTTTTATCGTCATCGTCGTCAAAATCCGTAGTGTTTATATTTAGTACTTTGAATTTGTCTTTGATTTTGTCGATGTTGTCCACACTGTGATGGTCGGTGGTCTCTTCGACTAGGTCTTGGTAGTTCTTAGAGTCAGAGGGTTGAGTGAATATTTTGATTATGTTTTTAATGTCTTGGTGAATGCGGAGTATTTTTTCGTCTGGCGGTAGAATCGGTTGGGTGGAGAATATTAGCATGTAGGACTGCAGGAACGAGTAGAAGTATTGAGGGAATAATCTGAAACAAAGAAATAGAAAATTTAATATAACGGCAACCTCGTTATAGGGGGTTTGACTGCGGATCACATTACGGAATTAACGACTTCGTGGCGTACATACTTAGGTAGGCAGGTAGGCACTCGATAAAATAAATGACAATAAGTAATTTTATTATGGGTAAATTCACACAAATGGTTCTGTAAAATTTATTACCTGTGGTAATAAATTTTACAGAACCATTGATGAAGTTGTTACTAAATATGTTTTTTATACCAATTAGCTCGCATACAAGCACACGGCCCAGCTGATGGGAAGTGGGTACCGTGGCCTATGGACGAATGCAACACCAGGAGAGTGCACATTTGTGCTGCCGACTCTTTAAGAACTGAGTGATTCTGTGCCGTCAGTGAAGAACAAACCTTTAGTCTTCCCACTGACAGAACAATTCTCTCCTAAATCTGAAAGCATGTGCCTCGTCCATCAGTCAGCAGCTGTACTGGCTTGCAGATGAGATTGCTTTCCACCCAAAGAATGTGGTGGGGCCCTTATAACCCCATGCGAATCGATAAGACCACACGGACAGTGCCTTAGTTCAGAAGGCCAAATCCTCTAAATGTCAAAAAACATTTTCGTACTGAACACAATTTTCAAGAAAGAACATAGACAACGGGATCGTTTTTGACATTTGGGAGATTGAGTTTATATCGAGACGGAATTTTGAAGATTTATATTACGAGAATTGGCTCTCAGGACACAATTCACATAGAGCAGCTGTTTCCGTAGTTTGAGGCTTGAGGCTGCCTTTCCACTAGTCCACCACAGATGTGCCATGCAGCTACGCTACAAGGATTCAAAAGCTAAGCTATGAAACTATATATGACCATTTCCACTGTGCTATACTATGTAGCGTAGCGAGTATGTGTGCTATGAAATTCCTACAAATATTCGAAAATCGAATCTATTCTCCATCCATAGCACGCATCTTTCTATATAAAAAGCATAGCTTAGCTGAACCCCTGTCTACCAATGCTATGCTATGCTATGTAAACCAATGAATATGAACATAGCATAGTAAATCTCTGGTGGAAAGTAGCCTGAAGGAGTTATAGTAATAAAAAGCCATTTCTTTAAAATGTTTTATTTAAAACAAACAACAACGACATAATAGGTAGTTACGTAGTATAATTACTTGCAGTAGTACAATTAGTGTAAGAGACTCGTAGTGGTGGATTAGCTGCAAACTGCAATAGAACCACTATATAGTTTGTAAGAAGCATGTTCAGACTCAGCGGCAGTGAGGCGTCAATGTTGAACAAACCGCACGCACTTATCTTACTGAACGAATCACGGTTTAGCTGTATCAAGTTTTTGTATAGACGTTTTCTTCTAACTGCAAAAAATAAACATCCTATATTGAGTAGAAAGAAAAGAAAGAAAATATTTTTAATCAACCCAGCTTACATAAACAAAAATATACACAGCTTAGCAACCAGAATAAAATTACAACAATTGTGCATACATAACAATGTTATATGCATCTATATGGCTAGGTAGAATAAAGGCCGGCCGAGTACACTACTCGGTTGGCACATCGGTAATAAGAGCGATAGTAATATAGGCTTGCTACAATTTCTATCTCGGATGTAGGGTGTAGGTACCATAATTGTTCTGAGCTTCCGATATTTCGGCACTGTTGCAATGACGGCAAAATGCTACCGTGGTAGTGCTGTTACGTATAGCAAAAGACCTCGAAAGAGGGTAGATCGATATATTTAGTCTTGAAATTTCGCATGCAACAGTACCGAAATATCGGCAACTGTAATAATACATGATAAATATTCCGATATCTCTAATAGTATAAAAAACTGTTAATACGATGTGTAATAGAGAGAATGCTCTACAAAACTGAACGAAGCTCATCTTAGTCGACCTCGCACTCTTCTGTCCAAAGGGCCAACTCAAGAGCGGATATTGCACCCACTATTGCTAAATTTCTGCCAATATTTGCTAAAATGTAATATTACACACCATTTGAACAATGTACATCTATCAACCGCTGTATACAAACAGTTTCAACATCCTCTATAGCCAAGTAGAATTTCTCACAGTGCATTGACAATAATACTACCAGAGTAAAATTCTTTACTTCCAAAAATATTGTTGCCGTCAATGCCATAGAGTCATCAATCTAAAATATTAAACAGTACATGTTAATATAGTAAAACTAACAAGGAAGGACACATTGAAGGAGGCCGTCACTGTCCCTTCAATAGAATTCAAATTCATTCATTCGCTGTCAAATCGTGCTAAATTGTCTTTCAATTGCGATAAAACAGTATTCATTTGACAGTAAGTTGTCGTGGTTTAGGAGCTCACAGTATTCGTTTGACAGTGCCCCCTAAAATTCAACCACACGTCCTGATCGACCACCTGAATCTTGTTGGGTGGACACACGGAAACAATTACACTGTGGTAGCTAACGTGGCTCTGGTATAATTTCTTGAAAAACTGGACATTGGCGTCTCGCCTAATTTTATAAACATTTACAATTTACTTGACTTTGCAAAATTGCGGCGATTCGCTGCAGAAGCCATTAACAAGAAGAGCATCGAACATAGGACATAATTTGACAATTGACAGTGACAACCGTAGTTCCGAATTTAGCCATTCCTTCTGTGGAATGGCTAAATTCACCTTGATTCACCTCTACTTTACTTTTTAGATTAAAATATTTAAAAATACGTATGGTTAACTTACATTCTTCAAAGAATATTTTTGTAATTTATAAAGTTCAAATTGCATTTGCAGATAACCTAAAAATCGGCAGAGGGTATCTGCACAGTGCAAGAATATCTGAAAAATAATAAATTCCGGAAATAGATTTTTAAAGTAAGTTAAAATATAATATGTATTTGCGTATATCTACTTTATTTTATGCCACAAAATATCTTGCTTCTCTCGTTTCCCCTCGATCAATGTAATGAGTAGCTTTGGTAACGTGGTAAGATTTTTCTATGATTTCATTGCTTGAGGAGAAACGAGGGACATGAGGCTTCCCTTAGCCTTTCCATACTGCTTATTGCACCACCAGCCAATCCCCCAAGACAAGTGGCAATTCGTTAGCCGCGCATTGTAGAATAGAATGATGTATGGGGTTTGAGGTATATGACAGTCGTCAACGTATGTCATAAGCGTCAAAATACACGGGTCATAAACGTATGTCATAAACGTCAAATCTCATACATTCATCATTCCATTCTACAATACGCCGGCCAACGATTTGCTACTTGTTTAGGGGGCTTATCTAGAGGGGCAGATATAAATAGGTATGTGAAAAGTAATTACCACAACTTGAAATATCTTCTTGTACAAAATATAAACCTGCATAAACTTTTTGTATATATCCAAAACTTCCTTACTATCCTTTCCTTGCAGATCGTCAATCGAAAGAATATTGTCTTTAAAGTTATCTAAATATATTTTCAACAACATTATAATTCGAATCGCATAAACTAGATTCAAATCAAAAATAATAAATAAATAATCACAAAACGTATCTAAAAATTCAAAATAACTATACGATACGTTGTAAAATACCATCAGAATTATATTAGAACCTATTGTTCCTAAAATTGTAATCCAGTTCCACAGAACAATTTTTTTATTCTTAAAACCAATGTTCACATTATCATGGATCATCTGAATAGTCAATACTAATAACACGTTATCATGACCATGTTTAACATTGAGAATAAAGACGGTAATAATTCCAAAACAATTGTACATTGAATAAAAGTACGTAATAAATGTCTGAATATTACTGCCGAATAGGCTAGTTGTACTTTTTATATTGCCAAATGTTATACTGTAACCGTACGAAATAAACACAGCTGTCAGAACTAAAGCTATGACAGTAATAAACTGCTTCCCATTTGAGTATATAAAATTGTCTCGTATCGTAAACTTTGGTGATAAAAATATATTATGTAGCAAATAGAAAGGATAAAATATTATTCGGATGTCATCTTTTAAGTAATTGTTCAGTAAAATTTCACCAGAAATATCTGCTGATACTTTTTCATTTGAAATACTGAACATATTTTTAACTTCAGAAAGCACATAGAATTAGGTTGTTACAAAAAAAAATATGTTGGTAATTTCTCTACTTCCGGTACTAGGTAGGTACAGGTGTAAGTAATATATTCCAATGAATTGTACGTCCACATTTACAGACAAACAACTTACAATCACTTAATGGAATTAATTCTTACAAAATAAATAAATTAGGTAGGTACAGTCGAGTTCAATAATATATTGACACCTCCAAGCTTCATAAATATATGAACGTTAAAAAAGTTAATAATATTGTGACAACTATAAGCATCATTAAATTGTGGACACGATTTAGATTCATTAATATGTGACTGCTTTGTCTCAATAACATGTATACAGCCAAAGGCACATTATTATATGGATACAACAATAGGAACATAATTATTATTATGTGAAGACTGGAAAAATCATAATCATGTATACACACATGAAAACAATAATATCTGAACTAAGCAGATTCTAATTATAATTTTGGATTTTTTTTTAATTTTTAAATTGTAAAGTTTTTGTTTCATCGGTGCACGGGCGGATCTTTTTGTATCGTGCAGCCAATACACGATATGATGAAGGGAATGTATTGCCAAATAGACGTAGTGGACGCTTTACATTCGGAGTTTGGGGGTGGATAAATTCGGGTGGGCCAATAGAATTGTGCGAAATATCTGACCAAATGAATAGTGATGCCGATTTTGATATTCTAAAAGACGTGTTTTTACCAAGTGCAAAAATTGTGTATCCTTATAATCACCGAATAACTTTTATACAAGGTAATACTTAGTTCCGTTCACAATGCCAGACGAGTTCAAAATTGGATAACTGAGCAAGAAACTTGGAATTAATAAATATTCCACCGAAGCCCTGACCTCAACCCCATCCGCGGGCAAAGCTAGTATATATTTATGCTTGGATGTAATCCCTCCGGTATTCATATAAACACAAGCTGTCGAAAAGAACATTGAAAGACACTCATTTCAAAAACTAGAAAACAATGGAAGCTACTGTCATTTCTGTCAATGTAAACTAGATCTTATTTGTTCCGGGATATTAGAGATAATTAAGAATCTTAGCCTGCTCAGATATTATTGAAGCCAATATAGATTAGAATTTTTTGTTGAAAAGCGTGATCACAAATTATTGCTTAATACATAGCATGTATTATTGTAACGTTCACATGAGCACATATTTTTGATCTATAGGTTCTATAGAATTTATTGAACTTTCCAACGCTCACAATATATTGAATCCTTGGCAGTGCCAATATATTATTGAACTCGACTGTACCATGTAGGTACCATTAGCTTATATAAATTAAATAACTACTTAGTACAAATGAAAACGCGGACCGGAATAACTCCATCAATCTTATTAATTTTATATAACCTCAATTCAGAGCTACCATTAATACGAAGGTCAAAGTATGAGAGATTTTTTTTTGGATTACTGTTTCATAAAAATTTACGAACTTAATCCATTTCAACTGTGAACATCAATAACAGAATTCATTCAAAATGACCCATGGCGAAGTTGCTGCAATGTTATTTACTAAGCACAGAGCGTCGAGCAGAGCGACAACGCCAAATTGAATGAAATTTTAAAGCATTTATTATGCTAACTATTCAAATCCATTAATAAAGAGAAAATGATTGTAACATCGGTCATTGGTTCCGATAGCTCGTACGAGTATCGGTAGATGGCTCCACCGTCGCGTCGCCCTAAAGACAGATGTATAGAGAAATTGGGATCGACTTCGTGAGGGTCTCGGTGGCTTAGTGGTCAGAGCATTCCCCCTGTAAGGGAAAGATCGTGGGTTCGAGTTCGAACTTGACATTTGGCAGTCATTAAATGTATATGGAGAAATTTGCCGACAATTTCGGCATAGCTTGCCACACCAAAAAATTGAATTGAATTACACTAGCGTAGACTGTGACGTAAGTTGTAAGAACTACTCAACAGCGGGCAAATTGACAGTTCTTGATCACAATCAGTGTTCGCAGAAAATTAAAATGAATCCAGATTATGTACATAAAACAAACTCTTTAATTTTTTAACCACAACAGCAATTGCATGTTTTATAAGATAATACATATTACAGAACGAAAAATTGCAATAATACAATTATATAATTAGTAAGAAGCGAGATCAGAGTCAGCGGCAGCGCAGCGTCCACGTTGAACAAACCGCACGCACTTATCTTACTGAATGAGTTACGGTTTAGCTGTATTACATTTTTGTATAGCCGTCTTTTGTTATCTGTAAGTTAAAAATATATGTAAAGAGCTTTGTGATCATTTGAAAACTTTATTTAGATCCATAAACACCCACCTGGACAATGTACGTCCATCAACTGTAGTATACAGGCAGTATCTACTTCCTCAATAGCTACGTAGAATTTCTCACAGTGTACACATAATAATACACCGAGAGAAACATTCTTAATCAAAAAGAACACTGTTGTACCCATTGTGAACATCTGAGTAATTAAAAAAATATATGAATCATTAATTAAATTCTGCTCATCTTGTACCATTAACACAAATAGGCAGGTACATAAATTCAACACCACTCACAAAAGTCAATTGGTTTGTTTCAGTATCAAATACTTCTAATTGAATTTGGATGTTACCCAAACAGCGGGTGAAAGTGTCGGCACAGTGTAAGAACATCTGTAAAGTGTATCATATTCTTATATTTAAATTTTTTAGGTACTCATACGACACTAAACGCAAATTTAAATACATAAATGTGCCAATGAAAGGATTACTAATTAATTGTTGATAGAAATAATTCATTGATATACATTACCAAAGCATGAAATATCTTTTTATACAAAGTGTAAGCCTTCATAAACTTTCGATATATGTCAAAAACTTTCTCATGATCTTTTCCTTGCAGATGATCAACTACGAGAATATTCTCTTTAAACTTCATCAAATATTTCTTGAGCAACATTATAATCCGAATAGCATAAAAGAGATTCAAGTCATAAATTAAAAATAAAAAATCTACACAACATGCTGTGAATTCCCAATAATTAAATGCGATGCCAAAAAATACTATGAGCAGCATACCAATACACATTATACCCAAATTATAAATCCAATTCCAAATAATGAAATTTTTATGGTTTTTTACTGTGTTAACATACTCTTGGATGGTCTGGATAGTGAGTACTAATAAAACGTTATTGTGGCCATGCACAATATTCAGCATAAGGACTACAAAGATTCCAAAACAATTATACACCGAATAAAAATATAATAAAAAAATCAACGTTTTACTGTGAAAGCCGAGAAGGTGGGCGTTTTCTATTCTATCAATGTCAATTACTTGGTAAGTATATACAATAAACAAAACCATCAGAAATAAGGCTGTGCTAATATAATATTTCTTTCCATTTGGATAGATGAAATTGTCTCGTATTGTAAACTTGGAGGATAGAAGTATGTTTTGTATAAAATAGAAAGGATAAAACATTATCTGAATATCGTTTTTTAAGTGATTATGCAATAATATCTCTTTGGGTATACTCGAAGGTATTGCCTGTGTCATTTTTTATAAAGAAACTAAGTACTGAATTAAAATAATTCTAAAACTAAGTACACACGCTTGGTCGAACAATAGTTTTAAATTAATTGAATGTAAATTTTAATCAATCTTCGGGGTGTTTAACAAATTAATAAGAACCTATTATTAAAATTAAAGTATTTAGCAGTAATAAATGGGCGATATAAATTAAATATTCTGTATAGCGTACAGTGAGGAAAGCAAGGAAAGAGGACTAGCTACTCAGTTTTCTGTTTCTACACGTCGATTTATATCTCGTCTACCCCTCTCGACAATTCGTTAGAAGAATAGAATAATCAATGTATGGGATTGACATATTTTGATGTTTACTGTAATAAACATCAAAATATGTCAAAAATACGTGTTATTCCGTATGAGTGTTCTACTAAAGCTATGTCCACATTGTGCCCTTTCATCTTCAACTTTCATCATCATTCTTTTCAACTTTCATATGACGCATTCAATAAGAATTGCAAGCGCCAGTAGGCAATCTTCTCTCAGCATGTTAAAACATGTGCGACGAAGTCATTGCAATTGGTTGAATATGTGCAGCTTACTTAGTCATAAGAAATTCTAGACACAAAAGAACCAAGCGAAAAATATGGGTACGAGGCTATTTCATTAATCGAAATAAACTGTCATTGCGCATGCGTTAAGGGCATGACCACGTGCACTGTTGACTGCGCTATGACGCATGCCCTTAATGAACTAAAAAGAACATACTGTGGACTGTGGACATAGCTTACGTCCCAGCCACCCTTTTCAGGTCGTCAGTCTACCTGGTTAGGAGGCGTCCTACCTTCCGTTTTTCTTCTCGCGGTCTCCATTCAAGGACACGTCTACTCCAACGGCCATACATTATATAAAATAAATACTAGAAATTCTGTTTATGTTAAAACGGCCGAATGCCACCGTGGGTGTTTTCAATGTACAAAGGTCGGTGATTGCTCAGGTTAGCCCAAACGTATGAAGAAACGTATCTGAAACAATCTGAGACATGAGTTTGTTGTATGATGGAAAAGAAAAAAAAATGCAACCGTCAAAAAATGTATCTACACAGGATCTGCATAGAATACCCAAGCAAATTATCATAACTACATATTTATAGAACTTCACTGCATAGAAAATTGCAGTAATACAATTATATTATCAGTAAGTAGCGATATCAGAGACAGTGGCAGGGCAGCGTCCACGTTGAACAAACCGCACGCACTTATCTTACTGAACGAGTTACGGTTTAGCTGTATTACATTCCTGTATAGCCGTCTTTTGCTATCTGTAAATAAAAAAGAAATGAGAGCATTGTTATCTTCCAAAACTATTGTAATTACTTTATTTGGATCCATAACCACCCACCTGAACAATGTGAGACGTCCATTAACTGTAGTATACAGGCAGTTTCTATTTCCTCAATAGCTACGTAAAATTTCTCACAGTGTACACATAATAATACATCGAGAAAAACATTTTTAATCAAAAAAAATATTGTTGTACCCATTGTCAACACCTTAAAATAAAATAAAAATATGAAATATTAATCTCATTCTGCTCATCTTATATCATTCTTCTTCATCCTGATACCATATCTTATATTCAACACCACTCACATAGGTTAAATAGTTTGCTTTAGGTTCAAATACTTCTAAATGAACTTGGATGTTACCCAAACAGCGGGTGAATGTATCGGCACAGTGTAAGAATATCTGTAAAGTAACCGATAAATTCTACTATTTATATCCTTATATTTAAAAATAAACATCTCCACTAATCCGTTTCGGCAGTTTAATAAAATTAGTTAGGTACTACGACAGTAAGGCAAAAATATTTATGTTGATAGAAATAATTCAATGATACATTACCAAAGCATTAAATATCTTTTTATACAAAGTGTAGGCCTTCATAAATTCTTGATATATGCCGAAAACTTTCTCATGATCATTTCCTTGCAGATGATCAACTACGAGAATATTATTTTTGAACTTCACCAAATATTTCTTGAGCAACATTATAATCCGAATAGCGTAAATGAGATTCAAGTCATAAATTAAAAATAAAAGATCTACACAAGACCCTGTGAATTCCCAATAACCGAATGCGGTGGCGAAAAATACTATGAGCAGCATACCAATGCACATTACTCCCAAATTATAGATCCAGTTCCAAATAATGAAATTTTTGTGGTTTTTTACCGTTTTAACATTGTCTTGGATGGTCTGGATAGTGAGTACTAATAAAACGTTATTGTGGCCATGCACAATATTCAGAATAAAGACTACAAAGATTCCAAAACAATTGTACACCGAATAAAAATATAGTAAAAAAATCAACGTTTTGCTATGAAAGCCGCTAAGCTCGGTTATTTGCAGTTTATCAACGCCAATCACTTGGTAAGCAAATACAATAAACAAAACCATCAGAAGTAAGGCTGTGCTAATATAATATTTATTTCCATTTGGATAGACGTAATTGTCTCGTATTGTAAATTTGGAGGACAAAAGTATGTTTTGCAACAAATAGAAAGGATAAAATATTATCTGAATATCGTTTTTCAGGTAATTATGTAATAAAATCTCTTCGGGTATACTCAATGATATAGTCGGTGTCATGTTTTAGAGTAACTGACTACTGTATTAAACATATTTCTAAAACTAAGTACTCACGCTTCATCAACCAATAGTTTCAAATTAATTGAATGTAAATATTAATCAGGCGGTTTAACAAATTAATTATATGTAGGTACCTGTTATTGAATTGAAGCATTTAGTATGTAATAAATGGCCGATATAAACTAAATACCTATTCTGTATGGCGGACGGCGAGGAAAGCAAGGAAAGAGGATTACCTGATCGGTTTTCTGTATCTACACGTCGATTTACATATCGTCTACCCCTCTTGTATTCTACTGACGAATTACCACTTGTCTAGAGAAACTTTATGCAACTTATTTCAACCGATCAATCAATCAAGTAGCCTATTGCAGGCCACTGCTGGACATAGGTCGTCAATCTATCTGGTTAGGGAGCGTCATACCTTCCGTTTCCTTCTCGCGGTCTTCACTCTAGGACACGTCTACTCCAACGGCCATACTTATCAGTTATCACACAGTTAAATATACTTGTCTACGGGGGCTAATCTTCTCTTCTAATATATAAAAATCAATGCCACTTTTCGTTATTTTATAACTCAAGAACGGCTGAACCGATTTGGCTAATTTTAGTCTTGAAATATTCGTGGATGTCCAGGGAAGGTTTAAAAGATGAGAAAATAGGTGCAGCGGGAACGGGAAAAATATGGCGGTACGAAATTCGCCGGGACAGCTAGTACATTATAAAAAATAAACACTAGACTTTTTATGTTAAAATGGGTGAATTTTACCTCGGGTGTTTGCAATGTACGAAGATCAGTGATTTGATTATTCAGGTTAGCCTAAACGTATGAAGAACGGTATTTGTAATATTCAGACACATGAGCTTGTTGTACCTACGATGTAAATGAAAAAAAAAAATGCAGCAGCCATCAAAAAATTTATCGACAAGATTATAATTATATATTAAAAATAATGTCATTGCATAGAAAATTGCAGTAACACAATTATATAATCAGTAAGTAGCGATATCAGAATCAGTGGCAGGGTAGCGTCCACGTTGACCAAACCGCACGCACTCATCTTACTGAACGAGTTACGGTTTAGTTGTATTACATTCTTGTATAGCCGTCTTTTGCTATCTGTAAATACAAAAAATATGCAGAAAGCTTTCATCTTTCAAACCTAGTTACTTCATTTGGATCCATAACCACCCACCTGAACAATGTACGTCCATCAACTGTAGTAGACAGGCAGTTTCTACTTCCTCAATAGCTACGTAGAATTTCTCACAGTGTACACATAATAATACATCGAGAGAAACATTCTTAATCAAAAAGAATACTGTTGTACCCATTGTCAACATCTAAAAAAATATGAAATATTAATCTTGTCATTTACTCTGCTCATCTTTCATCATTCTACTTTATTCTTAATAACATTAACTATTTTATACTCAATACTACTCACATTAGTCAAATAGTTTGCTTTAGGTTCAAATACTTCTAAATGAACTTGGATATTACCCAAACAGCGGGTGAATGTGTCGGCACAGTGTAAGAATATCTGTAAAATAACCGACCAATTCGTCGATTTTATTCTTGTATTTCAAAATAAATATCTCAAGCCAATCCGTTTGGGAAGTACAATAGAATCGACAGTACGGCATAAATAAATGTTCCAATGAGACGATCACTAATTAATTTTTATAGAAATAATTCATTGATATACATTACCAAAGCATGAAATATCTTTTTATACAAAGTGTAAGCCTTCATAAACTCTTGATATATGCAGAAAACTTTCTCATGATCATTTCCTTGCAGATGATCAACTACGAGAATATTGTTTTTGAACTTCACCAAATATTTCTTGAGCAACATTATAATCCGAATAGCGTACATGACATTTAAGTCATAAATTAAAAATAAAAGATCTACACAACATGCTGATAATTCCCAATAACCAAATGCGGTGCCGAAAAATACTATGAGCAGCATACCAATACACATTATACCGAAATTATAAATCCAGTTCCAAATAATGAAATTTTTATGGTTTTTCACCATGTTAACATTGTCTTGGATGGTCTGGATATTGAGTACTAATAAAACGTTATTGTGGCCATGCACAATATTCAGCATAAGGACTACAAAGATTCCAAAACAATTATACACCGAATAAAAATATAATAAAAAAATCAAAGTTTTGCTGTGAAAGCCGAAAAGGTCGGTGATTTGCAGTTTATCAACGCCAATAATTTGGTAAGCATATACAATAAACAAAACCATCAGAAGTAAGGCTGTGCAAATATAATATTTCGTTCCATTTGGATAGACGTAATTGTTTCGTATTATAAATTTGGAGGACAAAAGTATGTTTTGCAACAAATAGAAAGGATAAAATATTATCTGAATTTCGTTTTTTAGGTAATTATGTAATAAAACCTCTTCGGGTATACTCGATGATATTGCCGGTGTCATTTTTTGAATCAAACGCATAAAGAAACTGACTACTGAATTGAAAATATTTCTAAAACTAAGCGCACTTCCTCGACCGATAGATTCAAATTAATTGGATTGGAAATTAATTAGTATCCATTATTGAAATTAAAGTATTAAGCAGTAATAAATGGTCGATATAAATTAAATATGATGTATAGCGGAAGGCGAGACTATTCAGTTTTGTGTACGTACACGTACATTTATATCTCATTCGCCCCTCTATACAAATGGCAATTCTTTATTAGAACAGAATATAATAATCAATGTATGTGAAAATACTTATGAATCTCATAATTTGATTATTCTCTTCTACTAACGATTGTGCTATTTGTCTGCGGGAGCTTTCTTTTTTCCTTCTACATTGTCCTTCGCAGGAAAGTTCTTTAAAAATTATATCCGTTTGATTTGAATTTGTGGGAAGGTTACTCCTGATCAGATGTAACCTTCCCACTGGTGGAAGCGCTTGGTAGTAAGGTTGGTCCGAGTCGATATGTGCCAGATGATCAGCTTCATTTGAGATCCTCTTTACCTAATATAGCCACACAATATGATTGCTTTTGCGACTTTGCCTATTTATGAAGGCCGGTATTGACGCACATGTCGTTTTGTTGTACGCAGCACTTGCAGCTCTTATTTATCATCATCATCTTAGCATTGTATCCTGATAGCATTCGAGGCGTTCACTTCTTAGCCTGGTGTTCGCTATCCTGTTTGCCCTCTCCGAACTATTTTGGGCAATCCTGGTAGTGAGACCATGGGCACGCATTTCATCCCCTGAAACGTCTAACAAGTACTTCTTGGGTTTACCCCTTCTACGTTCCAAATTTTTTATGGATTAAAAATAAAATATCGGAATACTTTTTTCTTAAAATTACACCTTGGGTGTTTTTAATTTGCAAAGGTCGATGATTGCTTAGGTTAGCACAAACGTATGAAGTAAATTAAGTATTTGAAGCAAAGTATATTATTTTATAGCAAAGTAGTATAAACGATCAGACATGAGTATGTTATACGATGTAAAAGAAAACAAATCATCCATCAAAAACTGTATCGACACAAGATCTGCATTGAATTTCCGATCAAATTATCATAAGTATGTATTTAAAAAAACATGTCACTGCATAGAAAATTGCAGTAATACAATTACATAATCAGTAAGTAGCGATATCAGAGACAGTGGCAGGGTAGCATCCACGTTGAACAAACCGCACGCACTTATCTTACTGAATGAGTTACGGTTTAACTGTATTACATTCTTGTATAGCCGTCTTTTGTTATCTGTAAATAAAAAAGAGAGCTTTGTGATATTTCAAACCTAGTTATTGAAATTTCAATAATTGTATCCATAACCACCAACCTGGGCAATGTATATCCATCAACTGTAATATACAAGCAGTTTCTACGTCCTCAATTGTTAAATAAAATTTCTCACAGTGTACACATAGTAATACATCCAGATAAACATTTTTTACCACAAAAAAAATTGTTACAACCACGGTCGCAACCGGAATAATCTAAAATAATGAAATATTAATGCACATTCTGCTCATATTATCTCATTAGCTGTAGTATATTTATAATTTTAATTATAACACAAACTTACATTAGTGTAATAGTGTGTATCAAGTTTAGATACTTCCAATTGAACTTGTACGTTAGCTAAACAGCGAAAAAATGTATCGGCAATGTGCAAAAGTATCTGTAAAATAACCGATAAAATTCGTCCACATTACACTTAGAATTTTAGTATGTTCGAGTCGAACATGATGGGATTACTTGTTGCATCTTGGTGAATGAGTAGCTTCGACATAGGTACAGGACGGCGAACGTAGTGTCCGTACAAATCTTTGTGGTTTTTGTGACACTACTTTGAATTGTGTAAATTGTATATTTTTATATTGAAAAAAAAAATTGGATTATATAATTTGAACATTACAATATGGATATGATCCATATTGGAAGATGGTAAAGGGGGATCAATAGTAAAACATTTAGTAATGCCACTCGGGAAGTCACAGGAAAAGTGAAGGGAAAAAGTAAATTGGAGAATCCCATTTTCCGAATAAACAATAGTGTAAACCTTATAAATATATAAATACAATAGGAGATTTAAGATACAATAGGAGATTTTATGTGATGAGAAAGAAAAGAGTTCTCCCAAAATTATTCAGATAAAGAAACAGAAGTAAAATACATCAATCGCGTGTAAAATGGGAAAATGTATACCTAATACTTAGGCTCTTTTTTAAGGGATTGTTAAACAGTCCTTCAATTATTATATGATTTAACAAACCAACTTTGTTTAGTTGTTTTTGATGAGTTGTATCTATTAGCAACAAAAAAAAACTTTGTTAATTGCTGATGGAAACAACTCACCAAAATAAAAATAAAAATAGAACAAAGATTACCACAACATGAAATATCTTTTTATACAATGTGTAAGCCTGCATAAACATTTGGTAAACATGAAATACTTTGTCATAATTGTTTCCTTGCAGACCATCAAAGACGAGAATATTATTTTTAAAGTTGATCAAAAATTTTTGCAGCAGCATTATAATCCGAATTGCATATATCAAATTTAAATCACAAATTATAAAAAAGCTATCTGCAAAAAAAGCTACGATTTCCCAATAATCAAACGCGGTATAGAAAAATAGCATAAGCAGTACACCGCCAAAAACTGTTCCCAAATTATAGACCCAGTTCCAAATAATAAACGTTTTATAATTTTTTATCATGTTAACATTGTCTTGAATTGTCTGGATAGTCAGAACTAAGAAAACGTTATTGTGCCTATGCACAATATTGAGAATGAAGACTACAAGAATTCCAAAACAATTGTACACCGAAGAAAATAACACTAGAAAAGTCCACGTTCCACTCTTAAGGTGGTTATTAATTTCTAATTTTTCGTCACTTTTCATATTATAACCATATATAATAAACAAAACCATCAAAAATAAGGCTGTGATAATATAACATTTCTTTCCATTTGGATAGATGTAATTATCTCGAATTGTAAACTTTGACGATATAAATATGTTTTGCAGCAAATAGAAAGGATAAAATATTATCCGAATATCGTCTTTCAAGTTGTTATGTAGTAGAATCTCTTCGGGTATACTCGATGATATAGCGGGAGACATCTTTAGCCCTTAAAACTGAGTCCTGAATTCAACACATTTCTATAATTAAGTAGACTGACTCATCAAGTTAATTTCTATAGCTATCATATTTCTGACAAATAAAAATAATAGATTCTAATTAATTGGACATACTTCAGTATTTAATCAGTCTTTGATGTTATTGAAATTAAATATTCAGTAATAATAGAGAAATGAGATATATCAATCTTTATGTAAAAAGGAAAGCGAAGGAAGTAAGGAAAATACTATATGACTATCACGTTTTTCTGTATTATTGTTATATCGGTATATATCGTCGATTTACAATTAAATCACAACGTTTAACACTATTTACAAAAGAATTAAAACATGTCACTGCATAGAAAATTGTAGTAATACAATTACATAATTCGTAAGGAGCGATATCAGGGCTAGCGGTAGCGACGCGTCCACGTTGAACAAACCGCACGCACTTATCTTACTGAACACGTTACGATTTAGATGTATCACATTTTGATATAGTCGTCTATTGCTATCTGTAAAAAAAAAACTTGTAAAAAACAGATATGTTCATAGGTTTGTGATGCTTCAAAACTAGTTGCCTTATTTATATCCATAATAAATACCCACCTGGACCATGTACGTCCATCAACTTTAATATACAGGCAGTTTCAACTTCCTCAATAGCTAAGTAAAATTTCTCACATTGCACACATAATGATATATCTAGAGAAATATTTTTGATCAAAAATAATATTGTTGAACCCATTGTCGACATTGCAGTAATCTAAAACATTACAAAATCAATCAATATCATGCTGTACAGCTTATTCAGTTAGCCTGTCGAACATTATTAACACAACTCACATCAGTAAAATGGTTTGTTTCCACTTTGAATACTTCTAAATGAACTTGTATGTTACCTAAACATCGTGTAAATGTATCCGTACAATGTAAAAATATCTGTAAAGCAACCAACAAAATATACTTATAATTGGATATATCTTTACCTATAGGCAAAAGTAGTTCCTCTTGGGGAACAAGAGAGAACATAGGAAAAATAAATTAGACGTTGGTGACGTTCCTAAGGAATGCCATCTACATCTCACCACGGCTGGTTTATATGAATAAATAAGAATCAGCTATCGTTGAATACAAGACATAAAATACATTGTAGTACTTAATTTGGCCCTTAATAAAGTAATATTTATTTGTTATAACCCGACCGTGACTGCTGTTAGTACTGCGCTCTAGCTACGCGTAACGCGGCTGGGGACGGGGTAAACAAAGAGAAAGAAATAGCATTAGACGAGAGCGAGCGAAATACTGCCGTGAGCGTAGGCAGCGAACTGACAAAATCTGCAGGGCGATACTCTCCCCGTCTGGACGCACACATACCCAAAGGTTACGGTCGGTTAATTGATAATAGAAATAATATATAAGTTATTAATGTATTAAAACAAATATTACCAAAGCATTAAATATATTCTTATATAAAGTGTAAGCCTGCAAAACCTTTTGATAGATGCCAATAACATTCACATTATTCTGTTCTCGTAAGTAATCGACAACGAGTGTATAATTCCAAACACTTCTTGAGAGCTACCAAGGTGATATATTGAAACACTTGTTCAGGGCGAGATAATTTAATCAAAAATACACGGTAAGGTCATTAAGTTTGCGGAGAATCTTAACACCGACTTCTATTTATCGCCTATCGCCACCTATTGCCATCTATCGAGATGTAAGGAACTAATGTTCCCAACAAACTTAACATTCCGCCCACCATGGACAACACGTCCATTGAATACACAATTACAAAGGTAAAATAACATGAACTCACCAACTAAAAGCTAGGATTATCAAAAAAACGAAAAATATTAAAAGCTAAACAGTTTAAAACTCAAAAATTAACATGAACTTAAACATAGACAATCATACTCTAATAACTATCACAATTTAGTTAGTAATAGGTAATATAATAAGCTTAGAAACGGGTCTTTTCACAACAGAACCCTTGCATTTTAATGAAACAACACGTGTAAGATGGTCCGTACCAATGTGCTTATCTGTTATTATGCCATACAACCACCTTGCTGGTGGCAGATCATCCTCCTTCACCAAAACTATATCTCCCACCTTAGGCTCAGGAGAAACCCGTGACCATTTATAACGGTGCTGGAGTTGTGTCAAATACTCATGCGACCATCGCCGCCAGAAATCTTGAAGAAGCCTCTGAGTAAAATGCCAGCGCTTAAGAGTGCTCATGTTAGACTTCTCATAATTAGTATCTGGTGCCAGTAGCAAAGGTTCACCTACAAGGAAATGTCCAGGTGTAAGAGGGTACGGATCTTCTGGATAGGAACTAATTTGCGTAATCGGCCGTGAATTAAGACACGCTTCTATTTGGCATAAAAGGGTCGTCATCTCTTCGTAGGTTAAGGTAGTGTTGCCTATTACTCTCTTCAGATGATGTTTCGTCGACTTCACCCCAGCCTCCCAAAGCCCGCCAAAATTCGGGGAGTGGGGTGGAATGAAGTGCCAGTTGGTTCCATTTGTTGCCAACCAGCTTGCTATATCCGCTGCCACTAGCGACCCTTCCCGATGAAACCTATCTCGTAACTCTCTATTTGCACCGACAAAATTAGTGCCATTATCACTCCATAAGTCCGCACAATGCCCTCTGCGTGCAACAAATCTCTTAAAAGCAGCCAAAAATGCCTCTGAAGTCATGTCACTGACAACCTCGAGGTGAATAGCACGAGTGGCCATGCAGATGAATAAGCAGATATAACCCTTTGTGGAGCGATAACCCCGCCCCTTTGTCGGTCTGATAGTGACAGGTCCAGCATAATCCACACCACTCTGATGAAAAGGACGGCAAGCAGTGACACGAGCCGATGGCAGCTGACCCATCTGTTGTTGGTTCGTTTGAGCTGAATGCCGAACACAAGTAACGCATTTGTGAACGTGCTGTCTCACAAGATTTTTTGCATTAATAATCCAATACTGAGTTCTCAAATAATTCAGCATTAATTGCGGGCCACCATGAATGGTACGCTCATGAGCATCCGCTATAATTAAACTTGTTAGGTGTGATTTATATGGAATCAGTATTGGGTGCTTAATATTTTCTGCGACATCAGCCTTCTGCAACCGCCCACCAACTCTAAGGATACCTTCTGCATCAAGGTATGGATTGAGAGAGGTAAGTTTACTATTTTTATTTATTTTTCCTAACTCTTGTAAATTCTCTATTTCTTCCAGGAAACCTTCTTTCTGACATAGCTTTATACAGGTAAGTAAAGATTTATTAATTTCCTCAAATGTCAGCCATCGTGATTTACTTGATTTATTTGTACTAATAAATCTTCTACAATAAGCAATAACTCTGATTAATCTTTTTAAATTCGAAAATCTTGACATAATATTAATTTTTTCAGCAGTTACGTGACATGAAATCTGATTATTTTTTCCTTCCACATCTGTCTTCTTAATTATTCCCTTCTTGTAATGGACTGTAAGTTCTTGTAACCACTTAGGGCCACTTTTCCATAATTCTGATTTAGAGATATCATCAGGAGATAAGCCGCGAGATGCAGGATCTGCTGGATTATCTTCAGACTTAACGTGTGCCCACTGGCTGTTGTCTGTTATCGTTAAAATTTCTGAAACCCTATTCGCTACAAAAGTCTTCCACTTGCTTGGGTGACTGCTCAACCAAGCAAGAACAACGCTAGAGTCCGTCCATGCATGTATATCTTCCTTTGGAATATCTAATACCTTAGAGGTTTCTTGGAGCAATTTGGCCAATAGTACAGCTCCACATAACTCCAAGCGAGGTATTGATATTTGTTTAACAGGAGCAATTTTTGATTTAGAAACAACTAAGCTTACATGAACTTCCCCGTTACGGGTTACTGTCCGAACGTAGACGACAGCGGCGTAAGCTACGTTAGATGCATCTGAAAAGCCTTGCAACTCCCTCTTAACATCATCTTTGCTTGTCCCAACCCATCTTGGAAGTCGATACTCAGTCAGGTGAATGAGATCTCTGCGATAAGATATCCAGTCTTGGAGAATGTCAGTTGGAATTTCATCATCCCAATTTACCCCCGCAAGCCATATTCTCTGGATGAAAACCTTAGCCGTTGTAATTACAGGTGCAATCCAACCCAGTGGGTCGAACAACCTCGCAATGTCTGATATCACTTTGCGTTTAGTCACCGGTGCTTCAAGGTTAGGAAGGTTAACAGTGTATTGAAATTCATCACTAGATTTATTCCAAGTCAATCCTAGAATTTTTACCACAGAGTCTAGCTTCATTTCAATGTTTTCCTTCGTTGGGGTTGCTCCTTTTTGTATTTCTTGCAGCAACTCATCATTACTACAAGTCCATTTTTGCAGTTCAAATCCACCGAGAGCAAGAAGTTCGTTCATCTGGCGATAAACCTCAATTCCTTCTTCGACACTTTCGCAACCTGACATGAAATCATCCATGTAAAACTCTTTTAAAACTCTGTGTGCCACCAAAGGATACTTGTTGCCTTCATCATACGCTAGCTGATGCAAAACTCGTACAGCCAAGTAAGGTGCTGAGGATGTACCGAATGTAACCCGTAATAACCTCAGATGTTGAAGTTCTGCATTTAAATCTCTGCGCCATAAGAGGCGTTGAAAATCAACATCTTCCTCAGACACTTTTACTTGTCTGTACATCTTTACAATATCGGCAACAAGGCATATGGGATAACAGCGCCAATGCATGATAATATGTCTCAAATCAGGTTGAAGCGAAGCGCCAACTAACATATCTTTATTTAAAGATGCTCCGTTACTTAGTGGACACGATGCGTCAAATACAACCCGCACCTTTGTTGTAGTTTTATCATTTCTCACTACCGCATGGTGTGGTAAATAAACAGCAGTAGGTTTACTAACTTCTGTTTTTGGAACGATCTCCATATGGCCAAGCGCTAAATATTCAGAAATAACGTCTGAATATTGAATTTGTAGCTCAGGGTTATTCTGCAACCTTTTCTCCAAACTATAAAATCGCCTACGAGCGATATCATACGAGTTGCCATACTGACACTCTGGATCACTTGTTTTGAATGGCAACCTTACCACATAACGACCCGTTGCATCTCTTTTACAGGTTTTTGTAAAGACGTCTTCACAGGCCTGTTCCTCCTCGGATAATAGACCGCTGATGTCTGACGTTGTCTCCTCGACTTCCCAAAACTTCTTCAACAAATCATCAGTAGATAGTTGAGAATGCATGCTTATTATTCTATTAAGATTCACCGAATGATGATTTTGAGGAGAGTGTATATAGCCAGAGAGGATCCAACCTAGCTTGGTATTTTGTGCCATGGGGAGGCCAGGCAGACCCTTGATTACTCCTTCCAATAAAATCTGACAATATACTTCCGCACCCAAAAGAACATCAATTTTGTTTGGTGTACCGAAATTGGGATCAGCCAATATCAATTCCGAATATTGCGAGGACAACGTCTTGAAGGCAATTTTCTTTTCCGGGAGGAGTGTCGTTAATTTGCTCAGCACGTGAGCCCTTACATCAACTACAAAGTTGGGATCATGGCGTGACTGTACCTTCAAGGTAACAAACCCTTTAGACTGCAATGTTGCACTCTGTTCACTGCCAAGTCCTGATATAAAACTTTTATTTGGGATCTTTCTTAGACCTAGCATTTGTACCGCTGACTCGGTTATAAAGGATGCCTGTGATCCTTGATCTAAGAGAGATCTCAACACGAATGAACCTGTTCTCGTTTCTACCTTTATTAAGGCAGTGGCTAACAATACCTGACTATTTACATTTGAGAAACAGGATACAATGTTTGATACTGCGCCCTGTGAGGATGATGACGGAGTTGAAGAGTGATCCGTATCCCCCTCCTTCTGGTCACTAGGATTGCTCTCACCTTTATTGAATGTTTTGGCATGAAGTAAAGAGTGATGTCTCTTTCTACAAACGCGACAAGTGGTTGGATGACGACATGAAAATACCGTGTGGTTTGACCCAAGACAATTAAAGCACAATTTATTGGTTTGAACAAAGTTACGACGTGCATCTACATCTTCTTTAGCAAATTTCTTACAGTTGCTTAATTTGTGGTTCTCAGAACAAAAATTACAAGTTGCTGCTGCAGCTACATGCATAACTTTTGGGCCGCGAGATTCGTTAGTTGACCTATTATTATTATTAACCTTATGATCTAAAAATTCAAGAGACCGGAATCGTTGATTCAAAAATTCTTTAAAATCTTCTAACGTAGGTAACTCATCCCTAGTTTTACAAACTTGAGCTTCCCACAATTTTCTAGATTCTTTATCAAGCTTTAAATTAACAATGTGTATAATAATTATATCCCATGAAGAGACATCAATACTTAAATTTTTAAGAGCGTTTAGACATTCAACAGTAGTATTTAACAATATTCTTATGGCATGTGACGACTCGGACTGTATACTTTTTTGATTCAAAAAACGCTGTAAAATACCATCAGCTAAATGTTTTTTATTATTATATCGTTCGGACAACAGATTCCAACAGTCTTTATAATTAGCGGCTGTGATAGGAACGTGACGCAAAAGTTGTTCGGGTTCACCCCGTAAATAACCCTTAAGGTAGTGTAGGCGCTGAACGTCGTCCAATCCCTTATTGTTGTGGATTAAGGAAGTAAATAAATCCCTAAAACTTATCCATTCCGTGTATTGACCACTAAAATTTGGGATAGAAATCTTAGGTAGGTTGGTAAGGGATTGGTCGCCGCTAGGCTCCCTCTGCTTAGAATTAGTTAATAACACAGATTCAGCATTCCTAATTGATCGCAAACATTCCTTTAATTCCGACTTATAATCCGTATAAAGTTCTTCAGTACCACTGTATGCGTCCGACTTGAAATAGTGTGTTACTATGAATTCCGTAGACTCAAATTCCGTAATGATTTGTTTGTGTGTATTACAATAAGAGTTCCAATAGTCGTCCAATGTTTCTAACCGCGTTTCCACATAAGACTGTGTTATTCTTTCCTTTGGAGATTTTTTAAAATTAGCTCTTGCTTTCTTTATTTGTAATTCCGTATAATCTTGAAGTTTAATATAAGCATCCATTTTGCTAATTAAAAAACAGCTGTGTTCTCACAACTACTGGTAGGACAGGACAATCAATCTCAAGTTAGGATAGTGTATCTCAATAAAATATTCTAAGTCGATGAACTTTTTGATAGAAATTTTCTAAGTCGATGAAGTTTTTTATCAAATTTTTCTAAGTGTTTCGATGTGTTTACAGTTCGGTAGAAAATCCAGCATAGGTTCCCCGTCTGTTCACTTTTTGCGAAATTATTCTAAGTTCTAAGTTCACTTTTAGCTTGATTCTAACTGTCTATCCTAATTAAATCACTCGAAATTTTTTCTAAGTCCAATTTGCTTGCATTTATATTAGGTCAATGTACTCACGGTTTGTCCCTTGATATACTTCACTTTAACTCGCTGCAGAGTCCTTGTTCCGCTTCCGCTTATGCGTGCACAAACCACAATCCGGCAAATCCACCGGCGAAGCACTAAACACTAACCGAATCACATTCACTAGTAGATTCGGCGATCACACTGCACAGCACACTGATAACTGCGCGGTACTTCACTGTCAACACTTGTCTTGTCCGGCTCCGACAGGACCATGTATAATTCCAAACACTTCTTGAGAGCTACCAAGGTGATATATTGAAACACTTGTTCAGGGCGAGATAATTTAATCAAAAATACACGGTAAGGTCATTAAGTTTGCGGAGAATCTTAACACCGACTTCTATTTATCGCCTATCGCCACCTATTGCCATCTATCGAGATGTAAGGAACTAATGTTCCCAACAAACTTAACAACGAGAATATTCTTTTTAAAGTTCATCAAATACTTCTGCAGCAAAATTATAATACGAATAGCATAAATGAGATTTAAATCATAAATTAAAAATAAAAAATCTACGCAAAGAGCTGCAATATCCCAGTAATCAAACGCGATGTAGTAAAATAGCATAAACAGTACACCAACACAAACAATCCCTAAATTATAAATCCAGTTCCAAATAATAAAATTCTTATGGTTTTCTATCATATGAACACTGTCTTGGATAGTCTGGATAGTCAGTACTAACAAAACGTTATTATAACCATGCACAATATTGAGAATAAAGACAACGATGATTCCAACATAATTGTACACCGATGAAAAGTATGCTAAAAAAGTCAACGATTTACTGCCGAAGAGGCTTTCTGTTTGTAATGTTTCATTACTTATCGTTTTGTAACCATATACTATAAATAAAACCATCAAAAATAAGGCTGTGGTAATATTAAATTTCTTCCCATTTGGATAGATGAAATTATCGCGTATTGTAAACTTTGAAGATAAAAATATATTGTGCATCAAATAGAATGGATAAAATATTATCCATATATCGTCTTTCAAGTAGTTATGTAGTAGAATCTCTTCGGGTATACTCGATGACATTTTTGCGGGAGATATTTTTGACAGAGGTCCCTTAAACAGAGTATAAAAACGATTGAGCACGCCACATTTTTGTTACAAACAACTTTGAAAAACTGACTATTGAATTCAATATATTTCTAAAACTGGCACGCTTCATCAAATCTATTCTAATGGGTATGACATTTCCGACAACCAAAAGCAACCGATAGGACTTAATTGGATTTTCACATTAATCAATCTTCGATGTAATTAACAAATTATGTCCATTATTTATATGGGTTAGATTGATGGATCACAATTCAAACTTAATTTTCAATGTACATTTCATCTATTTATGTATATAATTTTTATTGTATATTATGTTTATGTATATATTAATAATATTGGGCCCAAATCCCTGCATATCCTGCTAGAAATCTAGAAATATAACCAGTAGTAGAAACTACCTGCAAGACGAAGTTATCTTATCCAGCAAAATATGTTAGCGTGTATTCCGATTGTCAATAATTTTTCTTTTAAAAGATAATCGTTTACGTTGTGAAATGCTTTGGAAAAATCGATATTTCCAAAGTATTCGGTAAAGTAAGAGTAAAGAAAGGAGGCCATTGAGTTTTTGCCATTTGGCTACGGAACCCTAAAAAGAACGTAATAAATATATTTTTAAATATTTTATCTACTGGTAAATGACATTCGAATTTCAAATAAATAAGGAACAGAAAAAGGAGCAATTCATGTAATTTCTATTTTGAAAATTGTCACATCTCAAAACTTTCCTAGTCACCTAAGGTAGACACTTTTCTTGAAATGAGGTAAAATAACTAAAACTACAGTTTAATTTAAACAATACAACACTTTTATTTAAAAGTAGGCATTAAAACATGAAAAATTGTAATAAAACAATGGAATAATTAGTGATTAGTGATATCAGAGACAGAGGTAGCGCAGCGTCCACGTTGAACAAACCGCACGCACTTATCTTACTGAACGAGTTACGGTTTAGTTGTATTATATTCTTGTATAGCCGTCTTTTGCCGTCTAAAAGAAATAGGTCGATAGAATTATGGCTGTTCCATACTAATTAATTCATTTGTAACCATAAACACCCACCTGGACAATGTACGTCCATCAACTGTAGTATACAAGCAGTTTCTACGTCCTCAATAGCTATGTAAAATTTCTCACATTGCACACATAATAATATAATTAGGGTAATGTTCTTAATCAAATAAGAAACAGTTGAAGCCATCGTCGATAACTCAATAACCTGAAACATAAAATATTAATGAAGAATGTTCTACAACAAAGCTACTTTAAGTCTCATAATCATTATGCATAGGAATATTTTTTCACGTTTATTCCATTTATGACAATCGTGAATGTATGTCAATCCCGTTAGTTGACTACAGTCTATTCTGCTTCTCTCGAGTCTACGGCATATAGTCTATTCTATTCTACTAACGAATTGCCACTTGTCTAGGGGGTAGTTCCTTGGTCATTTGCCTGTACTGTCTGTCTCTCTGTATATTATAGTTAATAAAAGATCAGATAATTAATTAATACTGATACAAACTCACATTTTCAAAATGTAATACAATTCCAGATTTATATACCTCCAATTGTATTTGTATGTTTAATAAACATCGGGTGAATGTATCCAGACAGTGTAAGAATATCTGCAATGTAACACAAAATTCGTCGATATTTTAATTGATCGATTTCTCAAAATATTCGAATATATTTATTAAAATTTACCAAAGCATGAAATATGTTCTTATACAAAGTGTAAGCCTGCATACACTTTTGATATATACTAAAAACTTTTTCATCAATATTTCCTTGCATATTGCCGACTAAGATAATATTCATTTTAAACTTTATCAAGTACTTCTTGAGTAATATTATAATCCGTATCGCGTAAATGAGATTTAAGTCATAAATGGTGAATAAAAAGTCAACAAAAATGACCACTGTATCCCAATAATCAAAAGAAATGTAGTAAAATAACATAATCACCACATAAATACAAACTGTACCCAAATTATAAACCCAGTTCCAAATCATAAAATTTGTATGATTCTCTATCATATGGACATTCTCGTGGATTGTCTGGATAGTCAGTATTAGCAAAATATTATTGTAGCCATGCACAATATTGAGAATGAAAACTATAATGATTCCAAAACAATTGTACACTGAATAAAGGTATATTAAAAAAATTAACGTTTTACTCTGAAAAACTAGGACTGTATCAAGTGAATCGTCACTTATCACTTTATAACCATATAAAGTGCACAATACCATGAAAAATAAAGTTATAGTAATATTAAATTTCTTTCCATTTGGATAGATGAAATGGTCCCTTATTGTAAATTTTGACGATAAAAATAAATTTTGCAGTAAATAGAAAGGATAAAATATTATCTGAATGTCACTTTTTAAGTAATTATGTAGTAAAATCTCTTCGGGTATTTTCGATGCTATAGCTGGTGGCATCTTAGATAACCCTTTTTGAAAAACTGAGTACTGAATTAAACATATTTTATAAACTAAGTAACAAGTCTATTCTGATGAGTACCTATAATATTTCTGACAACCAAAAATAATAGATTAGACTTAATTGGAGAACCTTATTTATCAGTCTTCGACGTATTTAATAAATTATATCCATTATTAAAATTAAAACCTATATTATTAAAAGTGTAGCGAAACAAACTAAGTACTCTGTAAAGAACAGCCCCCCTAGACAAGTGATAATTCGTGGGCCAGCGTAAATGTGGCAATTCGTAGATAAATGTATGGGATTTGACGTATATGACAGTCGTTAACGTATGTCACAAACGTATTTTGACGTTTATACTGGAGATAAACCTTTGATAATGCCGTAAGGTGAAACCGGTAAGGTTCAAATAAATAAATAATTGTGGAAAAGTACAAGTGATTTATTCAATATGTATTTTGACGTGTCTTATAGTCAAATCCCATAAATTCGGCATTATATTCTACAATACGCCGGCCAACGAATTGCCACTTGTCTAAGGAGGTCTCCTTTATTTGACTTTTTATTCTAGATCGTCTTCAGTCACTGCGTAGGGAACGTCCTTTTTGTAACACATCTTAACTTAGACCAGCTGTGCAATGCTTTAAGCATACACCTTGACAGAGATTGTCATTGGTCGGACTGGGTGACGTCACTGGAGCTCGACCAATGACAATCTCTATCAAGGTCGGTAGCAGCGCTGTGCTCGACGCTTTATGCTTAGCGAATCGCACAGTAGAATCATTATCCTCCGATCCTTTTCCCAATTATTGGGATCAGGTTTCAGTCTATCAATGAAATGACCAAAGTTCTTTATATTACGTTAGGCAGCTGCTATCAGTTACTCCACTATTCATGGGGACATCAGAATCTACCGCTTTTGTGTGAACATTAAATAGACCACCAAAACGAAATTATGTAAACACTAGCTGTTGCCCGCGGCTCCGCCCGCGTGGAATTCGGATTCCGGTCCAACTTTAATGTATGGAAATCTGCCCGATTTATTGACATTGATGCTCACTGCTCCGCTCCCTTTAGTAGTAGCGTGATGTTATATAGCCTATGTTACTCCCAGATAGTGTAGCTTTCTATAGGTGAAAGAATTATTGAAATCGGTACAGTAGTTCCGGAGCCTATTCATTACAAACATACAAACATACAAAAATAGGTACAAATCTTTCCTCTTTATAATATTAGTGTAGATGAGTTATCTAAAGCGCAAGTCCTTTTTAGGAATAAAACTACATTTGAACTAAAATGACCCTTTTATATAAAAATCATCCTTTTATATGGCACTGTTGTACATGTACTTCAGAATTAATATAGTCAGGCAATCATTAAGTGTAAAAAGAAACAGGATAATTAAGCCAATTTTACAAAGTGTCAGATCGTATACAAAATATACATTGGAGATTATTAAAAAATATTATTTAACTTAATTCCTATAATTTCGCCACTTATATAAAATCCCATGTCAGTGCAGAAAAAATTGCAGTAGTACAATTGAATAATCAGTGAGAAGCAATATCAGATTCAGCGGTAGCGTAGCGTCCACGTTGAACAAACCGCACGCACTTATCTTACGAAACGTGTCTTGGTTTAGTTGTATCACACTTTTGTATAGTCGTCTTTTGTTATCTGTGAAAAAATAGGATAGCAGTCACCCTTTGAAACAACTAGTAGCAAAAAAAAATCTTCTTTATACAGATAAAGAAGATTTATAGAGATACTATTATTATATTACTTTCAGAGATGACAGCAGGCCAACTGTTTTTAGATTTCTTCAAGCCCACACACATTTATTTATCGGTACAATTTGTGTAGTATAATGCGATCGTAACATTACTAAATTAATAAATATTACTTAATACACACCTGAACAATTAACGTCCATTAATTGTAGTATACAGGTAGTGTCTAAATCCTCAATGGTCAAGTAGAATTTCTCACAGTGCATACATAACAATATTGTTAAAGAAACATTCTTGAGCAAAAAAAGTATTGTTGATATCATTGTAAACATTTCTTCGATCTAAAACATATTGTATTATTGTTGTGTGTCTGTCGCAACACTTGCAATCAACTAGCAATCAGCCGTTCAATTAACTGCCTAGGCTGTTAACTAAACGGCACCGTTCAATTAACGGCCTGAATGATATTCAGCCGTTCGAGGCTAACTTTTGAACAGATTTTTAGAATGTGAATTGGCTTTCGGGAGGTTTCTCTGGTATACAGGGTGGAAGATTTTAACCTTACCTGGAGGGAAAGTTCTCTAAATACTGGAGATACCGAATTTCACTCAAAGAAAACATTCCTTTATTTTTAAAAAGAAATAAAACTGCATTCGTAGATTTTTGAAAATTCGCTTGCCACACCCGGTAATCGAACCAACTAAAATCCGAAAAAATAACATCTTGTATTTTTATGACATCAATCAATATTATAAATCATAAGTATCAAATCTGTCTAACAAACATGGTTAATTAAATGAAAGGAAATCCCTGAAAACCCAATTTTCAAATTCGATTTAACAAAATAGAGAACTTAAGGATCCATCACCTATCATATTAAGAATAAAATTCCATATTTAAATTAGGTACTTGTCCCTGTTTTTCATCGCTGGCCCTCACTGGCCAGTAGGGGTATTTACTCTCTCGACTCAAACCGACTAAAACCGCATGCCGTTTCAGGTTAATTCAAAAGTCTCAATTAACGTATTATAAGACGAACCAATAAGGCAATTCTCTCGCCATCTCCGTTGCCCAGGGTGCGATGCGGTGTACCACGAAGTGCTTTCCAAGCCCAACCAAGTATACCTCGAGACACGTATCTTGGACCTAAATCGACATAATAGTAGCGTCGCCGTCGGTAGCTTAGTGGTTAAGGAGTCAGCCTTACGATCGAGACGTCCCGGGTTCGAATCCTGACCGTTACACTACAGACGTGAACCCACTCCTAGTACAAGCAATTTAGCTTACTTGGGGGGGTTAACAGGAATATTAGTAATTTCGGTTACTAATATTCTTTATAAATAAAATCGGGAGACTTGACTACCTCATGCAGTCACACAATAACGTTACATTCTAAATCGGAATCAAAGTTTAGTCATTTAGTACTCATTTTACTAAATAAATGGCGTTATTGTTGATAAGGTATGTGATGGCACGTTGAACAAAAGTTACTGTATCTGTTGGAATGGAATTTATAAGTTAAGATTTTATTGACTTCCTTTCATTTAATTTACCATGTTTATTAGAGAGTTTCGATCCTCATGATTGACACTATCGATTGATGCTATAAAAATACAGGATGTTATTTTTTTGGATTTTAGTCGGTTCGATTACCGGGCATGGCAAGAGAATTTTCAAAAAACTATGAATGCAGTTTTGTTTCTTTTTAAAAATAAAGGAATGTTTCCTTTGAGTGAAATTAGCTATCTCCAGTATTTAAAGTACTTTCCCTCCAGGTAAGGTTAAAATCTTCCACCCTGTATATAAGTCAATAATTATCTATACTATTTTACAACACAGACTTACTTTAGTAAGAGCGTGTGGTCCAGGTCTATATATTTCTAATTGCATTTGCAACACACCTAAACAGCGACAAAATGTATCGGTACAATGGAAGAATATCTGTAATGTAATATTCCACATAACAATTTTGCTGGTGGTCAATAGAAACAAATCATCGATATAAATAAATAAAAAAATACCATAGCATTAAAGATGTTCTTGTACAAAGTATAAGCTCGCATAAGAGCGTTATATATGCCAATAACTCTCTTATTACCCTTTTCTTGAAAATAATTCGTTAAGAGAATATTATTTTTGAACTTAATGAAATAATTCTTAAGCAAGACTATTAATCGAATCCCATAAATGAGATTCAAATCATAAGTTATCCATAAATAATCAATACAAATAGTTACGAAATCCCAAACATTTACCGTAGCATAAAACATTAACCTAAGCAGTACATAAATAATTATTACAAGCAAATTATAGATCCAGCTCCAAAAAATAAACATCCTACAGTTTTCAGAAAGATTAATATTATCTTCGATAATCTGGATAGTAAGTACGAGCAAAACGTTATTGTAGCCATGTACAACGTTGAGAATAAAAACTACAAACATTCCAAAACAATTGTAAACTACAAAGAAGATTATAAGACAAGCCAAAGTTTTACTACGAAAGAGATGGTCACTTTGCATATTAACATCGCCCAGGATGTTATAAAAGAATAGAGTAGACAAAATCAGCAATACTAAGGCCATGGTCATATGAAATTTTCTTCCATTCGGATAGATAAAATTGTCTCGTATTGTAAATCTGGGGAAGAAAAATATATTTTGCAGTACATAGAAAGGGTAACATATTTTCCGAATTTGTTCTTTTAAGTGGTTATGTAGCAAAACCTCTGGAGGTATACTTAATAATACTCTTGGTGACATTTTTGATATACGCTTTCGAAATATTGACTACTACAATCGATATATTTCTTGAATTGAGTTGTCTAGCTTCGTCGAGTCTAGCTAATCTAATAGCCAACCTACTTTCGGCAGCTAAAAAATAGCTTAGACTTAGTCGAACGTGTTCCATTAAACAGCCAACAATGTCTTTAACAAATTACGTGCATTATTGTAATGTAATTTTATAATGTTTATTGAGGGACGATTTTCGTATAAGTAGATGAAATATGTAGTATAGCGAGACACTTTCGTATATATTATGCATAGAATTTCTTTGCACACATTTTTTTCCACATTGCCATTAATTTTGTAGATAATGTTAACAATATTTTTATTTTTTGTAAAGACCTTATTTTACGCCAATAATTGTAAATGCCACTTACTAGAAAATACAATTTTGTAGTCCTTGTACTTGGTACATTTTTACAAAATATGGAACATCTCCTTCAGTAAGATATATGATGAGATTTTGTTCTCTATTGAGGTACTAAAGAATATATTGAGGTACTAAAGAATATACGTATCTTTTGTTGCTAAGATTCTTCCTTTTAGACTAAGCTACAGATATATTGACTTTGCAGTAGATATTGACTGAATCTCTGTCAAGGTCTTTTAAATCGTCTTGGTTGGATGGTTTTGGCGATATCAGGTTGCAATCGGTATCATTATCCCTATTGTTATTGCCTCAAAATGTACAGGACCTTCCTGTATAGCATCAGCTTAAGGTTCAGGTGATATCTTCGGGCTCAAAATACCTATATATGCCCACAATATATTAAGATATTTCCATTTATATCGATTTTAAGATTTTATCAGGGAAGGAACACTAACTCAGTGATTTTTTTTGTGAAAGATCGCATAAGCTAAAAAGTTCATACAATCAAAATTACGTAGGTATATTTCGAATATTTTAGAAATTAGTAAACGTCATACTGAACAATGAACAATCAAACATGACAACCAGAAATAATAGATTAGCTTTATCGAACATCCCTATTAATCAGTTATCGATGAATTGCATCGGTTCCATTTTTCTATAACTTCCTATATCCTATAATGCGATAAGAAAGATATTGTATAAACCACGTAATGTACTGTTTAGCTCACTTTACACATCTTCGATGTGTTTGTGAGAATATGCAGTGCAATTCTGTAAGCGCGATGACGAGCACAACGTTGCGACAATCTTGATAGAAATTGTCATTGGTCGATCTCCTGTGACGTCACCCACTCCGACCTTGAACGGTTGAAATGTAGTGAAACCTTTAATATTAATAGTGTGGCCCTGGGTCGGCCGGGGAACGAGGGATTAAATCAGTTATGAAAATGGACTAAAGGGATATGTCTACGATAATCTCACTTCCGGCAACTGACGGCCCGCATACGGCGTGCGTTTTAGTCGGATCGAGTCCAACATAACCTCCTCCACCGGCTCCGGCGGGGTAGGTATCCGTGGGATTTTTTCGCACGATAAAAAAAGTATTAATAGTGTGGTGAAATCAATTAAGTAAATATTATGTTGAGAACAAACGTCTCTTTATTTGACTTCTCATTCTACATCGCATTCAGCCACTTCGTAAGAGACATAATTTTATAAGTCTTAACTTAGACTAGAATCATTACCCTTCGAATCTTTATCCAGCTAATTGGGATCGGCTTTCGGTTTTACTACGAAATGACCGAAGTTCAATATTTCACGTCAGGCAACAGTTCTCCCACTATACATGGGGACATCAGAATCTACCTTTTTGTGTGAACATGAAATAGACCATCAAAAGGAAAAAAACAGGAGTTATCTAAAGCGCACGTCATTTTTATGAATAAGTAAAACTACATTTCAACTAAAATTACCCTTTTATATGAAAACAACCTTTTATATGGGACTGTTGTAGGTACTTCTGTAATTAATACAGTCAGGCAATAATTAGGAGTAAAAAGAAACAGGATAATTAAGACAATTGTGCAAAGTTACTGACCGCATTGACTCACAGATTTTAAATAAAATATACATGGGAGATTATTAAAAAAAAAATACAATTTAACTTAATCCTACAATTTCACTATTAATATAAAATGACATGTCACTGCAGAAAAAATTGCAGTAGTACAATTGAATAATCAGTGAGAAGCAATATCAGATTCAGCGGTAGCGTAGCGTCCACGTTGAACAAACCGCACGCACTTATCTTACGGAACGTGTCACGGTTTAGTTGTATCACACTTTTGTATAGTCGTCTTTTGTTATCTGTGAAAAAAGAGGATAGCAGTCACCCATTGAAACGACTAATAGCAAAAATTTTCTTCTTTATCTGTAAGTTACTATATTATTACTTTCAGAGATGACAGCAGGCCAACTGTTCATAGATTTCTTCAAGCCCACACACATTTATTTATCAGTACCATTTGTGTAGTATAATGCGATATTTCTTTTACATCTTTTACTACTTAGGTCGCAGACAAGCACACGGGAGGGCCTAAGATGGTTAGTAGTTACCGTGGCCTATGGGCGAATGCAACACCAGGGGAGTCACACTCGTGCAGCCGACCCTGTAAAAACAGAGAGATTCGCAATTCGCAAAAGATAAGTAGGACAAAGCCTTTAGTTTTCCCACTGACAGCACAAAACCTCTCCAGTGAGCTCTGGCTACCCTACTCACCAACGGAAACACAACACGAGGTTATTAAGCCGCGGTCTTCAGTGAATTGCACAGCTGTAGGGCGGAAGTACTTCCCCAGTCGGACTGCTCAATTGAGACGGATATACCGTAGTCTCCTACCTCCTCCAGAAATTAGTTTTTTTTTTTACATAGGACACGTCAATTTGACTTCGCCTCGCCTAATGGTAAGCTGAAGGCAAAGTCTCTGAAAGGGGGTCACTATTACAGACACGTGTCATGTTACAATGGTGGCACTCAGTTTGACGGCCTCATCAGATGCTTTTTCACGCCCCACTTAAAGGACCCGGGACTGTGGGAGGAGGGAAACACGTGAACTGGTAAGGAATGCCAAGATTCGTAGATCGTAACATTACTAAATTAATAAAATAAATATTACTTAATACACACCTGAACAATTCAAATCCGTTAGTTGTAGTATACAGGTAGTGTCTAAATCCTCAATGACCAAGTAGAATTTCTCACAGTGCATACATAACAATATTGTTAAAGAAACATTCTTGAGCAAAAAAAATATTGTTGTTACCATTGTTGACATTTCTTCGATCTAAAACATATTGTATTATTGTTGTGTGTCTGTCACAACACTCGCAATCAACTAGCAATCAGCCGTTCAATTAACTGCCTAGGCTGTTAACTAAATGGCACCGTTCAATTAACGGCCTGAATGATATTCAGCCGTTCGAGGCTAACTTTTGAACAGATTTTTAGAACGTGAATTGGCCTTCGGGAGGTTTCTCTGGTGTATATAAGTAAATAATTATCTGTAGTGTTTTACAAGGCAGACTTACTTCAGTAAGAGCGTGTGGTCCAGGTCTATATATTTCTAATTGCATTTGCAACACACCTAAACAGCGACAAAATGTATCGGTACAATGGAAGAATATCTGTAATGTAAAATTCGACATAAATAAGATTTATTTTTCCTGACTGACTTTTTTAAAAGTAACAAGCTCGAAACTTTCATTTACCGGCTCCTGGTTTGATGCCATTATAGAAAAGGGTGTGAATTATGAGTAGCAAGTTAATAATATAGTATTTTTCCCCTTTTGAAGAAAGGAGCATGAAATTCCAAGTCGAGGAATGAGTTCTTGAATAGACAGTAAGTTTAGATCTCAATTAGAGGGCATCAGCGGCGAAGAGTGAAAATTTTCAAAAGGGAACACGGCGGAAAAGAAATTGAGCTCGATCTAGTTTGTCATGCACAATGCGACCCATTCGCAAGCTGGCAGGGGTATCATTTAGATGAACTAATAATCCATTTAAATAAAAAAATTACCATAGCATGTGATATGTTCTTGTACAAAGTATAAGCTTGCATAAGAGCTTTATATATGCCAATAGCTCTCTTATTATCCTGTTCTTCAAAATAATTCGTTAAGATAATATTATTTTTGAACGTAATGAAATAATTCTTAAGCAAGACTATTAATCGAATCGCATAAATGAGATTCAAATCATAAGTTATCCATAAATAATCAATAAAAGTAGTTAGGAAATCCCATACATTTAACGTAGCATACGTCATTAACATAAGCAGTACATTAATACAAATTACAAGCAAATTATAGATCCAGCTCCAAAAAATAAACATTCTACAGTTTTTAGAAAGATTAAAATTATCTTCGATAATCTGGATAGTAAGTACGAGCAAAACGTTATTGTAGCCATGTACAACGTTGAGAATAAAAACTACAAAGACTCCAAAAAAATTGTACACTACAAAGAAGATTATAAAACAAGTCAACGTTTTACTACCAAAGAGATCGTCTGTTTGAATCATAACATCGCCCAGGATATTATAAAAGTATATAATACACAAAAGCACCAAAAATAAGCCCATGGTCATATGAAATTTCTTTCCTATCGGATAGATAAAATTGTCTCGTATTGTAAACCTGGGGAAGAAAAATACATTTTGCAGTACATAGAAAGGGTAAAACATTATCTGAATCTGGTCTTTTAAGTGATTGTGTAGCAAAATCTCTGGAGGCATATCAGATAAAACTTTCGGTGACTTTTTTATATAATATCCTTCCGCAATATTGACTATTAAGTTCGATATATTTCTTGAAATGATTAGGTACTGTTCGTCAAGTCTATTGTAATAGCCAAAATACTTCCGGCAACTTAAAAAATAGATAAGGCTTAGTTGTAAGTGTCCCATTAGTGTTAATAAATTATGCCCATTATTATAATGAAATCTTGTAATGTTTATAGAAGGACGATTCCCATGTAGATGAAATAGAATCTGAGACAAACTGGATGTGGAAGGCGGGGGATCAGGAGCGATGTTGCACATTGGCATAGGCCTATGTCCTACAGTGAACTGCGATAGGCTAATTGATTAGATTGATTGATATAACACAAGGATCCGTACGAACCACGAATGAAGATGAATAAATTTAACTTCCATAAAGTTAACCTGGATTTCTTGGAGGTCGAACAAAATGGCATGTGCCGCTCGATCGGATAAATGCATTTCGTTGTACACACACAAGTACAAGGTGGTTCTGAGAATAATAGACCTCGCAAGTACTTACTTTTTCCCAGTGCCCTATCTGGGCTATGAATGGCACCTAGGCTGTGGTTCTGAATAAAATGGAATTAATAAGAAGAAAAAAAAACGGCTAATCCAGAAAAACAAAAACAATATAATATCCTTCAAAGAATTATAATAAACTGACATATCACAGCATAAAAAACTGCAGCAGTACAATTACATAATTAGTGATTAACACCATCAAACGCAGTGGTAGCGCAGCGTCTACGTTGAACAAACCGCACGCACTTATCTTACTAAACGAATCACGGTTTAGCTGTATAATACTTTTGCATAACCGACCTTCGTCATCTGTGAATTAAAACAACGTATTCAGATTTACAGTGGCCCAACAACCATTCACAACTACTGTTATAGTTCGATCGTAACCGCTGTACCGTGCCTTGCGTATGTGCACGGCGAGACAGGGGGAGTATCGACGTCACCACTGCAATTCACTAAGCGAGCACAACGATGCGAGAAGCACCGCTGTGCTCGATATAGATTGTCATTGGTCGGATTGGGTCATGTCACTGGAGATCGACCAATGACAATCTCTATCGAGCACAACGTTGCGACTCGCATCAATGTGCTTGTTTAGTGAATTGCACAGCAGATTTGGTCGCTCCTTCACTCAAGGTGGTATCTTACTCGCTCTCGACTCATGTGCTTTCTATCTTTTTCTTTACCTTGTCCCCCGCTACACTGCGCGTACCTAGGGCACGGCACAACGATCACGGTCAGTTTATAATACATACTTCCACGGTAAGGTTATTCAGTACGCACCTGAGCAATGTATGTCAATTAACCGCAATATACAGGTAGTTTCCACGTCTTCAACAGCTAAGTACAATTTCTCAGAGTACACACACAACAATATGACCAAAGCAATATTCTTTATCAACAAAACCACCGATGCAGATAATGTGAGAGTGTCATCAACCTAAAATGTAGAGTAATTTAAAAAAATGGTATACTATGTTCCATGGACGTATAGAAAAATACGTCCATGCTTGGATCTATATTATGCAAAGTCTTATAATATTATAGAAGTCATTGAAATAATGAAAATACTTACAACGTGAGTTTCCAATTTGTATAGCTCAAATTGTATTTGCAAATAACCTAAAAAGCGGCACACTGTATCGGCACAGTGCATGAATATCTGTAAGATAACCATTGAAAACTTATCACAGATTCTTGATATGGGAAAGAGAGATGGCGATTTTAATGATAAATTAGGTAAGTCCAGAGAACGGCAGTATTTCTGTATACCTAAATAAAGATAAAAATGATAATACCAATGACAATGTGACACTTGAATAACAAAGAGAACATATCAGCTAAGCCACGAATCTTAGTCTCAATTTCCCTTATAGACTCTAGGAGCTTAATTGTTTCTGCGTAAGTAGGTATTTGTAGTTACTTCTTAGTTATTAAAGTGTAATGAAATGAAATGAAATATTTATTTGCAGAAATATGGTAGGTACATAGTTGTGTAATGTGTATAACATGCGAAGAAAAAACAGGTATTTCCAGTGATGTATGTCCGCCATTTGGGACTCTTACTACATAACATTGTAGAAAATAAAAACAATACAAAAAGATAATATTACCAAAAAATGAAATATCTTTTTATACAAAGTATAAACTTGCATAAGCTTTTCATAAACGGCGAAAATGTTATCGTAATCCCTTTCTTGCAGATCACCCATCAACAAAACATTTTTTTTAAACATAATAAAGTACATCTTAATTAACATTATAATTCGTATCGCGTAAACGACATTCAAGTCAAAAATTATAAATAAGTAAGTAACACAAAAATCTACGATATCAAAATAATCTTCTGCCGTGTAGAAAAATATCATGAGCAGAGCAGCAACGCAAATGATAAACAAATTATAGATCCAGTTCCAAAGAATGAAATAATTGATATATTTTTCACCAATATTGATATTGTCGTGGATCTTCTGAATAGAAAGCATGAGCAAAATGTTATTATCACGGTGTATGATATTGAGAATATAGACAGCAACGATTCCAAAACAATCATACATAGAAAAGAAGAATAATATGAAATTGAGCGTTGCACTGCCTATGTTGCTAGTTACTCTATCACTATGCAACTTTCTATAACAATATAAAATGAACAGAACCAGCAAAATCAAGGCTATGGCTATATTAATCTTATTTCCTTTTGGATAGATAAAGTTCTCTCGTATCGTAAACTTGGACGACAAAAATAAGAAATGTAAAATGTAAAAAGAGTTAAACATTATTTGGACGTCATTTTTCAAGTAATTATTCAATATTATATCTCCGGGTGTATTAAACAACGTCATCGGTAGCATTTTTGATATTTTTGCATTTTGTAAATCAACGTCTTTCTTCAAGAAACTGACAACTGAATTTATCATTTTTACTTGTTAGTATTTTAAAAGGTATGAAATGTAAGTCCACACAAAAATTATACAAATATTAAATAGTAAAATACTAATGAATCGTCTTCGACAAGTGAAGGTTATAATAATATCGTTCAATTTTCATTATTGAAATGAGATGTTAAAAAAATTAATAGAGTACGTATTAGCATAGGTAAGTAGATAGGTTTTGGGTAGGCGTTACATTTCATTACACATTCAATAAAGAAATTACGTGATAGGTCGGTACTGTAAGAAAACGAATCAACCTGATTCGGAATCGGCTCCAACCTCGCAAATAGTAAAGTTGTTGAAATTTCAAATGAACTAACAAAAACGATTTGTTAATATTTTATCTAGAAGTCGACATATCCAATTATACCTATAAACCTAAAAACATTCAACGATAAAAAGAACTCCCAATTCCATATTATAAAATAGTAATTTCCGACATTACTTATATTAACATCAAATGGCCTAAATTCTACTATAAATTTATAAATGTGAATGTTTGTGAAGATGTTTGTTACTCAATCATGGTCTAACGGCTGAATAGATCTGCCCCCTTACACAAGTGGAAGCTCGTTGGCCGGTGTATTATAGAATAGAATTATGAATGTAGGGGATTTGACGTATATGACTCATAATGTTTTGACGTTTATGACAAACGTTGACGACTGTCATAAACGTTAAATCCCATACAATACGCCGGTCAACGAATTGCCACTTGTCTAGGGAGGCTGGCTTAAATTAGCTACAGGGATTAGATTAGTCTTGGACAGCACATGGTCTACTGTTTATCCCGGGAATAAATTCGCATGTTTGCGTGAACGGGTTCAAAATACCACGCGGGCGAAGCCGCGAGCCTGAGCTAGTAAGATATAACTATGCAAGTTGCAGTGACACATTTATCAACCCGCTCTATTAAACTCCCAACATCTAATCACACTATTTGATAGCTAAAGGCAATATGATAGAAACCTCATCTGTGCACTATGGTGCCAAGGATTTTATAATACCGTTGTGTGAGAGAAATGCAGTATTTACTTCTGTGAATACTTATTTAATCGTACAACTGAAAATCACACCCTGTTATTAATATAGAGTACTCAATATAGTCATATCATCCAATAAAATATTATGACAGTAAGAAGAACTGCAGTAGTACAATTGTATAATCAGTAAGTATCAATATCAGATTGAGCGGTAGAGCAGCGTTCACGTTGAACAAACCGCACGCACTTATCTTACTGAACAATTTACGATTTAACTGTATCACATTCTTGTAGAGTCGTTTTTTTTTATCTGTAACAGTAAAAAGTACAGTTGAAGACGTAGGTAAAGTAATGTTTAGCCTTCTAAAACAAGTTCTTTTTAATAAAAAAAAATATATGTATTATTTACCCGGACAATGTACATCCATCAATCGCAGTACACAAACAGTGTCCACGTCGTCAATAGTTAAGTAAAACTTCTCGCAGTGCAGGCATAATAATATTAGTAAATTAATATTCTTTGCCAATAAACCGATTGTTGAAATCATTCCGACAATGTAAGTGATCTAAAATGTTATATTGGCGTTAATAAGTTATCAATAATTTTATTACAAAAGAAAAGAAAACGGAAACGAAAAAAAAGAAGGGCATAGAAAAAGGAACAGCAAAAAAATAAAATTTTTATGTATTTTATGAATAGTATAAACTCACATGAATGACAGCAAATTTTTGAAACTTATATATTTCAAAGTGCATTTGAATATAACCCAAACAGCGACAGAATGTTTCGGCACAATGCCATAATATCTGTAATAGGTACATCTGATATTGTCAAAATTAATTTAATATTGACAGTAATTGTCTATTTTATATAATTGAAGCTTTAATGGACTACGACTACAATCATTCAACAATGACTAAGATGACAAGGAAGACGGAGAAACCATTTGGAGTCAAGCATAGGGCATGGATGAGACGAGAGGATTACAGCTTCAAACTCTACACCTAAGTACGTAACCTATTTTTGAAAGAAAATACGTATAAGTAGACTATGGTTTTTGTAAATATTTAACATATTTTTCTTCTTTTTTAACTAAAAACTTTTGACTAAAATACATTATCTACACTATAAGATTTTATTTTAAAGTATGTATGCAGGGGAAAATCTTTAAAACAACTGAACCCTTATACAGGGCGTCCCACGGCGTTGCCACATGGAGGGAAAGTACTTTAAATCCTTAAGTTAGCTCATTTTACTTGAAGGAGGCATCATTTTTTTTTAAAAAGAAACAAAATTGCATTCAAAGGTTTTTAAAAATTCGCTTGCCACACCCGGTAATCGAACTGACTAAAATCCGAAAAAGTAACATCCAGTATTTTTATGGCATCAATCGATAGTGTCAATCATAAGGATCAAATCTCTCTAAGAAACATGGTAAATTAAATGAAAGGAAGTCCTTGAAACCTAAAATTATAAATTAAATTTTGCAAAATAAAACACTTTAACTCAAAGTTCATCCATCCATCTGATACCATATTAACAATAAAATTCCATATTTAAATTACTTTTCTTTTTTTAAAGTACTTTCCCTCCATGTGGCATCGCCGTGGGACGCCCTGTATAGTAAATTCCTTCAGCAATCAAAAGCTGCATTGTTCCTGTTCACGAGTGCCTTAAGCTATTTTTTATCTGTCAAGACCCGCACGGAGAAAGTCGCGGCCTGAAGTTAGTCAATATACATAAATGTTTTAATCAAAATTACCAAAGCTTCAAATACTTTTCTGTACAAAATATAAGCCTGCAAAATCTCTTGATATATTTCAAAAACTTTATCACAATTCTTCCCTTGTAGATCATCAGTGGAGAGAATATTGTTCTTGTAATTAACTAAAATTATCTTCAACAACATGATAATTCGTATTCCATAAATTAAATTCAAATCCAATGTTACATACAAGAAATGCACGCAAGTCTCTACGATATCAAAATAACCATATGAGACATAAAACAATATTCTATGTGTTACAGAAATGAAAATTATGATCAAATTAGAGACCCAATTCCAAAAAATAAAGCACTTATCGTACTTTTGACCAATATTGACGTTTTCGTGGACCGTCTGTATAGTCAATAATAATAAAACATTTTTATGACCATGCACGATATTGTGAATGAACATTACAAGGATCCCCATACAGTTTAACAACGAATAAAAGACTATTATACATTCTTGAGTTCTACTGCCTCCCATTTTCGTAGTTTGTATATTGCCGAACAATCTAGTGTTCCCATATAAAACACACAAAACAGCCAAAAGTAAGGACATAGATATATTAAATTTCCTTCCATTTGGATAGATGAAATTGTCGCGTATTGTAAACTTGGATAAGATAAATATCTTTTGTAGCAGATAGAAAGGGTAGAATAATTTTCGGATGTCCTCTATTACGTAATTATTTAGTAAAATCTCTCCGCGGGAATTCGCTGTCAGAGACATTTTTAAAATATTTTATTTCTAACTTTTGATCACTGAATTAAACACATTTCTAAGTTCAGTAGGCACGCTTTATTGGATCTATTCTAATAATCAAGATAAATAATAGATTCGGCTCTAGATAAATGTAAGATATTAATAAGTCGACGATGTTTTAAATTAATTGAATCCATTATTGGAATGAAATCCACAAAGGTACTCTTAATTAAGTACCCGTACAAAAAAAATAAGGAACTCGAATTTTAACACAACTACCTAATATTGATTGCCCTCAATTCAGTAATTACATATAATCCTACCGGGGGAGCTGTACCGTCCCCATGGTGCGCGCGGTGTGGCGGGGGTCGAGGAAAAACAAAGAAAAGAAAGAACAAGAATCGATGAGATCTATGTCGGACACATCTTACGATATCATTTAACACTTTGAAGGCCGGATATTAATAAAATTCCCTATTTAATAATTTTCTGCTCTTTACGCTAGTCGTAAAGATGTATTGAATAATAAGAGATATAATTAATTCAATCAAAGGACCTAAATAATTTATTTATTCAATGAACTATCTATATTATACTAAAGTATAGTAAGTTAAATGAATACAAACAAAAAATATTTATTCTATCATATCCTACTATCCTACTTTCTACCGATACTTTAAATGCGAAAGTTTCTGAAGATGTTTGTATGTTTGGATCGTTTGCTTGTTGCTCAATCACAATCTAAAGGCTGAACGGATCTTTGTAGTTTGGTGCAGGGATAGATTATTCTTGAAAAACATATTTATGCTACTTTATTTTCTGGGAATAGCTTTTCATAAATTTGTGGGAAAAGAATCAAAATCCCACCTAAGTAAAGCCGCGGGCAACAATTATATTTAATAAAAACAGACAAATGATGAGTAGAAACTAAGTAAACTGATAATTAAAATCAGAACTTTTCAACTGAAGTTATTCTCTTCTTTAGTTCATCTATCGTTTTGCCATCGGAACTTGAATCAGAGATGGTCTTTAATATATTTATTTTTAAAAAATATCGTTCTTCTCATCACGGGATATCGTACGACCTATCTTTGAATTGTAATCTAATGTGCGTCTGACGTAGACTGTCCGGTACAAACCACACGAGATGCCGCCGCCAGCACTGGCGGCGGACTGACCAAATCTGACGTTCGGTATTCCCCCCCCGTCTCGCCGCGCACATATCTAAGGCGCGGTACAGCAGTAGTAGTTGGACTATAGTCATTATTTTAATTACAGCGTTAGTCATAGTTGCATTCAAAGTATTTACAAAAAAGTATTGAAAGCTACCTGCAGCAGTGTTTTGAGGTTATGTCCACCGTCTCTACATGTGAGCATATCGTGCAATCATTCAATGTTACCAAGTATTGTATAATTTAGCAAGAGGCTCATTTTCCCAGTTAGACTATGTAATCAAGGCCACACAAATCAAATTAATTGAACTTAGATTTAACAAAAACATCATCAGAACTTAATAATATATTCATTGGAGGTTTCAACCCATATTATTATCACTGTATAAAAAACTGCAGGAGTACAATTATATAATTAGTAATCAGCGATATCAGAGACAGTGGCAGCGCAGCGTCCACGTTGAACAAACCGCACGCACTTATCTTACGGAATGATTCGCGGTTTAGCTGTATCATACTTTTGTATAGTCGTCTTCTACTTTCTGCGAAAATGAAGAGATCTTGAGATCGCGAAAACTCAAATTTCTATTCAGATATGCACATATTTACATACTACGCACCTGTGCAATGCTTGTCCGTCAGTCGCAGTATACAGGCAGTTTCTAAGTCCTCAACAGTGATGTAGAAACTTTCGCAGCACAAACATAATAATATTACCAGAATAACATTCTTTATCATTACTAATAATATGCCCGTTAATATGACTGTCTCGTATACCTAAAATATTATTTGAACCGTTAGTTTTTTTTTATGTAACCTACATAGAATATAATGTAATTGCTGTAATGTCTACATATAAATTATGTCTAACTTCGTCGAAAGAGTCTAAACAAATACCCGCATAGATACTTACATTAATAACAGGGTGACTTTGAAATTTATATGTTTCAAATTTCATCTGTAGGAAACCCAAATAGCGGCAAAGTGTATCGGCACAGTGCGTAAATATCTACAAGATATCCAAAAGTGACAGTTATTGTTTAAAAAACCCTTCAACATTATCATATTTAAAATGAAATGACTTTTAACAGCCTAGCATCAGGGATGTTCCTTTTCCTTAACAAAACAGCCATGGGCGTAACCAGCGTTCTTTAAGGGATGGGGTAAAAGTCAATCGGATCATCATTGTCGTGTCTTAAAATTCTTATTTTGGTCAGAACCGAGCAGAGTAGAAAAATTCCACATGATTAAATTTGACTAAGAATCTCAAGTGCAAATCTGAATTTTGTAGACAAAGTAATAGTGTTTCAATAATATCAGAGTGTAAAAGACTTAAAGCATCAGAAATTACCAAAACACGAAATATCTTCTCATACAGAGCATAAGCTTGCATAAACTTTTGATATACGTCGAATATTTTATGATAATCATCTTCTTGTTCGTCATCCACTAATATAACCTTATTCATAAACTTAATTAAATACATCTTCAGTATTATTATAATACGCATCGCATACATAAGATTCAAGTCAATAATTATATAAAAATAACCTCTAAAAACATTGACCAATCTAAAGTAATCGTCTGCCAATTTGAAATATAGAAGTATCAATATATTAACACAGATAACACCCAAGTTTGAGATCCAGTTCCGAAAAATAATTTCTAGTTTATATTTCGTATCTATATTGATGTACTCGTGGATCGTCTGAATAGTCAATACTAGCAATATATTGTTATCACCGTGTATGATATTGAGAATAAAGACAGCATAGATTGCGCAACTATCGTATATAGCATAGAAATATACTAAGAAACATTGAGTTGTACTGTAGAAAGTGGTAATTTCTCCCGATATATAATCCTGTACAATCGAGCACGCATTTAAAATAAAGAGAACTGCAAAGAGCAAGGATAAGATTATGTTAAATCTCTGGCCGTTAGGATAGATAAAATTGTCTCGAATCATAAATTTGGACGATAAAAACATATTATGTACTAAATAAAACGGATAAAATATAATTTGGGTGTCTTTTTTCAAATAATTATTTAGTAATAGATCTGTAGATGTACTTGACGATATTATCGGTAACATTGCTTTTCCTTGTAATCTGATATTTAAATTCACCAAGTATGTATGTTTAATAGGCGACCTTTATTCAATGTTACTTTACAGCCTTATATAATTTGACAATTACAACTATAACAAGAAATTCAATGTCAATTAATTCAGCTTAATTGAATACCTACAGTTCAAACATTTAAGTTGTGATCAGACAATGATAGCTATAGTAAACTACTTAAACTAATTGAACGGTATTTAACATATTACGTCAACATAGTGTGGGCTTTTAATGAAAATTAATGAAAATAATATGTAAGCTGATGTTTTATTGATTAATTGTTTACAACATTATGGAGAATATAAACAAAAAACGTTATGTCAAGCATCTCGTTTTGAATGTAATTACAGTTCACACCTTAACTGTAAGCATCATCAGGTCAGCAACTGGGCAACGCAAGACGAGCGTGAAAGACTATTTAATAAGAGAATAGTTGGAAGACCTTGAAGAAAAATTAAAAGACCCGCTGGTTCTGTTCGAGTATCGCCTATCAATAGGAAAGTATCGGGCTATTTGAAATTATGCGTATGCATTTTGGATCATGCAATGCACAATCTACTTTTGAAAGGATAAGTTAAAGATGACTTTTTGTATCCGTAAAATAAAGTTTTCTATATTATAATAGTGTTAATTATTCCCTTCCAGTTGACATCGGGAGGGAGGAATACTCTGACACCTGAAACTGTAGGTTTATGTATACCTATTGTATTGTAATGTAATTTTTTTATATTTTAACTAGATTTATAATATTATGTACATTATGTAAACAATTAATAAATGTTATCATTTTAATTATATTATTATATAATATATTATTAATTATAACTATTAGTTATTACTACAGTTGCGGCACGTTATGATGACCGTTTTGACACGACTGGTTTTGCTCGTTTTCTCTTTTATTTTTCTCAACTATAATTTATTTTTATTTTTTATACTACTTAGGTTGCAGACAAGCACACGGCCCTCCTGATGGTAAGAGGTTACCGTGGCCTATGGCCGAGTGCAACACCAGGGGAGTCACACTAGTATAATTCTGTGGTATCACTTAAAAGTAATAATGAGAAATAGTGAATAAAATAGTCCAAGTGGGAGAAGTTTCAGGTGAAGTATGGATATTTTACATACAAATCGTATCTATTAGGTTTAATTCTTTAAAAAAAAATTCATATGAAAAACCACCACATAATATAATCACCAAAGATTTTTACAATAAAAACACATGTCACTTTATTAAAAATTGCAGTAGTACAATTATATAATTAGTAAGTAGAGATATTAGAGTCAACGGCAGCCCAGCGTCCACGTTGAACAAACCGCACGCACTTATCTTACTGAATGAATCCCGGTTTAATTGTATAATATTTTTGTATAATTGTCTTTTATTTTCTGTAAAAATAAAAAAATGGATGGATTTATGGGACCTAATGCTACCGAAACTGCAAAAGTCTCATTGTATTTATATCTACCTCGTACCTGAGCAATGTACTTCCATCAATCGCAGTATACTGTCAGTTTCCATATCCTCAACAGTCATATAGAACTTTTCGGAGTAGATACATAATAATATTACCAGAACAACGTTCTTTAACACTAACAATATAATACTTGTAAAAGAGAGAACATCGTCAGCCTAAAACATTAAATTAATTTGTTAATTGGCAATTTCTTTTCTTCGTGGAATTTAATACTTCAATTACTTACGTAAAGAATAAGCTGATTTTCAGCTTTATAAGTTTCGAATTCCGATTGCAGATAACCTAAGCAGCGACACAATGTATCGGCACAGTGTGCAAATATCTGCAACAGAACCAATTTGAATTTTGAATAGTTGCCTTTAAACTGCTCACTGTGTGATTTCAACACGATGGATGTGCAGATGTTATGAATACATTTTACAATGACATTAATTATTCGATGCTGTCTTTACCTGTCTATTAGGGTTATTCTAGACCAAGCTGCAAACTGCTTTCGACCTTTATTCCATTTAGACAAGGCTGAAAATAGCATGCAGCATTAAATATTATCTGATAAGAGTTGCTTACTATTGAAGCTTTGGCTAAATGGAATAAGGTTGTTGGTGTGTAAGTTAACACTTAAAACAGCTCGACTAGTTTGGTCTGTGTTCACCCTGTGCTGTTGCAACAAAAATCAAGTAAATTCATAACTTAAAATTACCAAAACGCGAAAAATCTTCTTATATAAGACATAAGCTTGCATTAACTTCTCATACATGTTGAAAACTTTATCATAATCATTTTCTTCTTGTTCATTTACCAGCATAACATCCTTGTGAAATTTAATCAAATATATCCTAAGCAATATTACGATACGAATAGCATAAACTATATTCAAATCAACAGTCGTATATAAATAGGCTGTAAGAACATCAGCAATATCAAAATTACCATCCGGAAAATTGAAAAATAACATCATTAGCATATTAAAACCAATTATGAAGATAATAGAAATCCTGTTCCAATGAATAAGTTGTGACTTGTATATTTCATTAATATTAATGAAGTCGTGAACCGACTGAATAGTCAGTATGAGCAATACATTATTATCACTGTGTATGATATTTAAAATAAAGACTGCAATAATTGCACAACTATCATATACAGAATAAAAATATTCTAAGAAACAGTGAGTTTTAGTGTTGAAAGAGTGAGTCTCTCCTGTTATATAATCTGATACAATCAGGGACATATGTAAAACAAAAAGAATTACGAAGAATGTGGACATGATTATACTAAATCTCTTTCCGTTTGGATAGATAAAGTTGTCCCGAATTGTATACTTAGACGAAAAAATCATATTTTGTACTAAATAGAAAGGGTAAAATATAGTTTGGATGTCTTTTTCCAAGTAATTATTTAGTAAAAGCTCAGCAGATGAACTTGACGACACTAATGGTGACACTTTTGATTTTTTCCCTTTTTGTAATTTGAAATCTGAATTCGACAACATATTTCTTAATAACAAGCTTTATTTTATAACACGATGTTATCGAGGGTTGCCTCATGGCGTTGTGTGACTTCACAATTATTAAGAAATTCAATTATTCATGCCGTTTAATTAAGGACTACAGTTAAATACATATAAGTTTATAATCATTCGCCGATAAGTTTACATATTCTAATTGAATGGAACTTTACTAAACTTCACATATACATAAATATGGATTCTAATAACTTAATGGGGTAAACAGTATTCCTACTCGTAAAACTCATTATCTTTATTTTGGAAAGTTGATTCCAAACAAAGATGAAGTTTTATCGATTACTGGTTAAACGATCACGCTTTCCTAAGCCTTCATCATCATCCTGTCCCCCTTCCCCCCCCCCCCCCCTCACTTCCTTGACAAGGGTCAATTCGTTGGCCTGCTAATCGTGGAATAGAATGATGAATGTCAATCAATCAATCCTATATTGACACGTATTTTGACATTTATGTATAACAGTCGTCAACGTATATCAATCCCACACAGTGATCATTCTATTTTATTCTACTAATAAATTGCCACTTGTCTAGGGGGGATTCACTTGTTGTTGTTGTGTGGTTGTTTAGCAGGTGCACTGAAATGCAGTTATGGTTGGCTTGGGCTTTAATGATGTTAGTATGGCCCTGTACATACCAACTTCGCTGTGGCTTTGTCTGATATTAATGCCCGCTCTTATAGACACACACAATTGTGTGATCTCAATCTCCCAAATGTCAAAAACGGTGTTCTTGTAACAAAATTTTCAAGATCGAACATTGACATCGTGATAATTTCCGTTGTAGCTCAGAATGTCAACTTCCCATAATGTCCCTCGTATTACGTAAAAAACAATAACCACGAAGGCTAATGCGAGAGCTCCGCTCCGCTCCACAACCACCTTAGCCTCTAACCTAACCTATCCGAGTTGGGGTGGACAGTGTCCATTTTTGGGAGGGGCATTATGGGAAGTTGACATTTTGGTCAATCAAATCAATTTGCCTATCTAATTGCAGTCCACTGCTGGACATAGGCCTCCCCCAATGTGCGCCACGTTTGCCGATCCTCCGCCTTCCGCATCCAGTCCGTCCCAGCCACCTTTCGCAGGTCGTCGGTCCATCTGGCTAGGGGATGTCCTACCCTCCGTTTTCCTACGCGCGGTCTCCACTCTAGGACTCGTTTGCTCCAACGGCCATCAGTCCTTCGGCAGATGTGGCCAGCCCACTGCCACTTCAGCTTGCTTATTCTGCGAGCTATGTCGGTAACTTTGGTTCTTTGTCGGATAACCTCGTTACGAATTCTATCCTTCAAAGAAACTCCAAGCATAGCTCGCTCCATAGCCCGCTGCGCGACTTTTAGGTCACGGACTAACCCCACCGTCAGTGGCCACGTTTCGGCTCCGTAGGTCATAACAGGCAGGACGCACTGGTCGAAAACCTTTGTTTTGAGGCATTGCGGCAGGGGGGAGGAGAAGACCCGGCGCAATTTGCCAAATGCTGCCCACCCTAGTTGGATTCTTCTGGCTACTTCTTTCTCGAAGTTGTTTTTACCGAGCTGGATAACTTGCCCCAGGTAGATATATTTTTGAACAACTTCGAGTGTCGCCCCTTCGATGGCAATCGGTCTCGGTACAACATGTTCGTTGGTCATAATCTTGGTTTTATCCAAGTTTACACCGAGGCCGACGTGTCGAGAAGCTCCATTCAGGCTGTGCAGCATTTCGTCCAGTTGTTCCAGCGAAACATTTTGGTACCAGGGGACATTTTGGGAAGTTGACATTTTGAGCCACAACCATAATTTCTTACACTTGGGACATTAAAATAGATCAGACAGAGAGAATTAATTTTCATAATTTTATTTATGAGATTAGGTCCTTAGATCTAGATGAAATTGGTCACTGAGAAATATGGGAGGAAGTGAGGAACCCTCTAGGAACGGGATCAGTATTACGGATAATAAAACCATAAAGTACATTACCAACATTTTAATGAATAAAATACATGTCACAGTATCAAAAACTGCAGTAGTACAACTATATAATTGGTAAGTAGCGATAGCAGACTCAAGGGTAGTGCAGCCTCCACGTTGAACAAACCGCACGCACTTAACTTACTGAACGAGTTACGGTTCAGACGTATCACATTTTTGTATAACTGTCTTTTAATATCTGTGGAAATAAAAAAATATGGAATCGCAACTCTTCGGAAACTATTAAGTATTTGTATTAATATGATACAGTAGGTATTAAATTGGCAAATAAATAGGCAAATTGGGACATTATTTTGATCATAGGACCAATACGAATTGAATTTTAATATTTTATACACGCAAACGGTTTTAACTACTCCACTAAGAAATTAAGCTCAGTCCGATGTACCATACTACGCACTGTTATTACGTACCTGTGTAAGGTACGTCCATCAACCGCAATATACAGGCAGTTTCCATATCCCTTATAACTATGTAGAACTTTTCACAGGACATACATAATAATATTATTAGAATAATATTCTTGAACGATAATAATACTATTGCAATTATGTTGACAGTTTCATCTACCTGAAACGATATTAGATTACTGATCAATAGCAGCATACTATGTCGTGCATATAAACGATTGTGTTTTGGGCCGCTATACAAAGGAAAAGGGATGGTGCTACATAGGGTGTATAACTCTATTATCTCCCTGGGGACTGTATTGGATTGCTCTGAAAATGAACCACTTTATAAAATAAAGTGTCATGGTAAGGAGATTCTCCTTTAGGCCATAACACACAACCAAAGAAATATGTATACACTTTATATACGTATAACACATACATATTTATTTCACTGGCTGTGTGTACCTACTAACCTAGTAGTTAGTTCGGGTTTCTTTGACTAAATAACGATCTCTCGTAAATCTTTGAAGTACATGCATTGTTGCTTGGATAATGGAGGTACCATTATCCAACCAATAATGCATGTACCTACGAAAACTATACGAGATCGCATTATTTATTGAAAAAAAAAATAGATTCAAGTCACTTATTTTTTTCAAGATTTTTCATTCAAATGAAGTTTTTAGATAGTAATGTTTGAATAAATAAGACTTGCTAGTTTAATAGGATTAGATTTACTTAAATGGCAATTCAAACTTCCGCAAAAGAGTTAAACCAATAATTTACCATAATATATACTTACATTAATTACAGACTGACTTTGAAATTTATATGCTTCTAACTGTATTTCCAAATAAACTAAACAGCGGCAGAGTGTATCGGCACAGTGCATGAATATCTGCAAGATAATCCATACTAATATTATAAATGCGAAAGTAACTCTGTCTGTCTTTTACGCTTTCACGCTTAAACCACTGAAACGATTTTGTTGAAATTTGGCACAGCGGCAGATGAAACCTTGGGAAAAGACAAAGGCTATGTTTGGTCACGATAACGGACATCCGCGTGGGCGGAACCGCGGGCAACCGCTAGTCTTATATATAAAATCTCGTGTCTTGGTGTTTGTCTGCAAACTCTTCCGAAACGGCTTGACCGATCTTATGAAAACTTTTTGCATATTTGGTAGGTCTGAGAATCGGTCATAAACTATTTTTAACTCTCTGAGTTATAAGGGTCCCACCTCAATATATTTATTATTGTTTGACTGGCAATTTTTTTAATTTATATTTTATTATGATTTGGCATCGAAAAATATACAACCCTGAATTTTCACCCTTCTACTGTCAACCCCAATTTTTAATAACGGCAAAACAACTACTATACATTGTCCAGTCGTTTATTTTCTTTTGGTCAGTTCATGATGTTGTAAGATGGCTTCACCGTCGAAGCATAATAAATGCTTCAAAATTTCATTCAAATGTTAAATATAAATTACCAAAACACGAAATATCTTCTTATACAAAATATAAACTTCCATAAACTTCTCATACACATCCAAAAGTTCCTCACAATTATTTTCTTGATGTCGATTCAACAACAGAACATCGTTATTAAACTTGACCAAATACATCCTTAAAAATACTATAATCCGAATCGCATAAATAAGATTCAAATCAATTATTAAATACAAATAATCCGTAAAAGTGTCAGCAATCTCAAAATCTTCATCCATAAAGAAAAAAAATAATAGCATTAATATAGCACTACAAATTATAGTCAAAGTGGATATCCAATTCCAAAATATAATATGATTTTTGTATTTTTCATCAATATCGGCGTAGTCATGGATCGTCTGAATAGACAACAACAGTAATACATTATTATTTCCGTGTACGATATTGAGAGCAAAAAGCGCACCAAATGCCAAACAATCGTACAACGAATAGAAATAAAAGAAAAAGCTTTGTGTATTACAGCAGCTTTCTTCTAACATATAGTACGACACATTCTTGTACCCATACAATATAAAAATAACAGTGAAAAGTAACGACACAGTTATATTGAATTTATTTCCGTTCGGATATATAAAATTGTCACGTATCGTGAATTTTGACGATATCAATATGTTTTGTACCAAATAAAATGGATAGAATATTTTTTGTATGTCCTTTTGTATGTAATTATTTAGTAAATGTTCTTCGGCTGTATTTGACGATGTTATTGGTATAACTTTTGATTTAATTCCTATTTTTAATTTTACATCTGACTTCAAAGACATTTCTTAAGCTCAAAAGGCGGTAGTCTTACATATTAGTTCTCGTATGATAGAATCTAAAATTACAATAAGTAATTGAATGCCGACGACTAAGAATACATGAAAGATTGTTATCAGACGTAGACAGTCATAATATATCATATTAATTAATTGAATTAAAAGTAGCCTTGACAGAGCGGTACATGTTCGCTTCCTTTATGGTCATGACAATGGGTATGGTAAATAGAGTACGTTACGCATAAATAATTAATTATGACGATATTTATGCGAAAGTAGCAATTTTAGGGATAGTACTTAAGTTTATATGGGAAATATTAGATTACTTTTGAAGGAAGAAACATGAAATTCAATATTAAAGTTGGCATTATTTGGCAATTGGTATGTGTTCGAGAAAATTGAGATTGACAATGTGGTGGTGCCGTGGTGTTGCAACGGAATCATAGGATTCTTTTTTATCTCGTATGTCTTTATTTTTTTATTAGACACTGAAATGTAACAAAAGTAGGAAACTCGTTACTTACCTAATTCAAACATCCAACAGGTGTAACAAATGTCCAAACAGATATTCATTTCTTGATATGCACAAATAGACACATGAGATATGGACAATTGTCCATAACAAATTTCGTAATTTTATACGGTACGAATTAAGTCGTAAAAGCACGAACATTTATCCGTACATCGAGTTCTGCATTACATTTAAATATCACTAAATCACTGTAGAATTAAACATAAAAATCACTATCATGTTTAAATAGCATGATTTATGCGTTTAATTAATTGGTCTTTTCGTCTATCGGTCTACTGGTCTACTAGTCTACTGGTCTACTAGTCTACTAGAATTTCACTTACTTGCCCCTAGCCTCGTCTAGGTACAGCTCAGCACTCCGCCTGTCTCGGGGGTTGCGCTCCGTCATAGAGTGCAGTAACGCCTTCAGCTGCGGCTCATCAGTCGTCAAGGTCATTGTAGAAGGTCGTTCTTCACCGTTGCGATATGCGAGTAAGCCGGGCAGATCCAGAGCTGGCGTGCCATCGTTCCATAGTTCCAGGAGAGCACAACTACAAATAAATTCAATATGCTCTTATAAATTACTAGCTTTCGCCCGCGGCTCCGCCCGCGTGGATGTCGGTTATCGCGACCAAACATAGCCTATGTCCTTTCTCAAGGTCTAATCTACCACTATACCAAATTTCATCTAAATCGGTTCAGTAGTTTAGGCGTGAAAGCGTAACAGACAGACAGACAGAGTTACTTTCGCATTTATAATATTAGTATGGATTTTTTCTTCATCCGAGAGTCAAGCCCAGTAAAATCTAAAGCGTTCCTCTTCCTACTCCTTGTATCCATGATTTGATTAAGTAGCCTTTTACAGGAGTGAAGTGACAGACGTCTGACCCCCAACCACGGGAGGAAAATCTATGCCAAAGCCTATCCGTCGATCAGCAGGTGTACCAACTGACAGCAATATGCTAGCCCTTTCATGGCAACTAAAAAGGTTGTTGAGAACATGTAGGTGCTAAGATAGACCTCTACCCGTACCTGCCCCTTTAGCATTAATGAGCAAGAAGAAGATACGAGTGCCTATTGGGAAATTACATCTCGTGAACGTAGGAGATTTTAAAACGAAATATTACATAAATATAGCTTACCCTGCCGAAAATATATCCATGCTAGGTACTAATTCACCGACTTTGCACGGTGATTCGCTCAGCAAAAGACCTCCAGACTTGTCATCGCCCTGCAATAGACACATACTTGTAATCATGATAATACTACTACTAATGTTCGGGACATAAATCTTGAACCTAAAATGTTATCTATATGCGCAGTAGGTACACGTTTTTTTGGGTGTCTTTTGAGGATAGCACGAGGTGCTACTGCGGTGGACGAGCTCAAATCCATCAGATTATAATAAAACAATCCGGCGGTCGGGTGACCAGAACTTCTGTCAGTTATTTCACCCAATTCCCCATAAAGACTGCCATAGATGTTCGTGTGACAACCAAGACCGACGGCTTAACATGCTATTCGGCGTAAGGTAACACCCAGACCAATCCAAATATTCATATTCGTGCGTACAAATATTTACACTGTTCGGGAATCGAACCCGCGCCACCTGCGTGACAGTTGAATGCACTACCGCTACGTCACAGAGGTTCTCTCATACTCACGATTATACATACTTAATAATCTTTATTTCTTCACCAACAAACTTCAAACATTAAGTTGAGGACTTCTTTTAACCTTTAAGGTCAAAAGAACTTAACCAGCAAGCCAGACAAGGTTGGGAGATCAGATAGCAGGCGCATCCATAATTGCCGTATGAGCCAGACCAAATCGAGGAGAAAGAATACGCAGACCTCGAACTTCGAGGTATCGGGTGCATGAGAAACTATGATAAGATGGAGATATAAGTACGTATGAAGTATGATCTAGCTACCATAGAATATGGTGAACAAATTAAAATACTATTAGGTAAATGTATAAGATAATAAGTAATCGCTTTTCACATTATTGCCTATTGCCTACACAAACTCATAGGTAACTTGTTGTTAAAATATTGTGGGTGTTATACAAAACTCTTTAGTAGGCACATAAAGCGTACACAATGGATCCTGATGGGCCACTGCAAGCCATTGTGCACAGGGAGCAAAGGTACACAGTGGCGTAGCAATGAGCTTTGCACCATCCTGTGATCTACCATAGAATATGGTGAACGAATTAAAATACTATTAAGAAAATGTGTGAAATAATAAGTACGTAACAATCATTTGCTTAAACGCTTTTCACATTATTATCTTCGGAAACTCATAGGCAACATATTTATTGTAAATAAAATCGGCCAAGTGCGAGTCGGACTCGCCCATGAAGGGTCCCGTAGTAGCAAAGGCGAAAATTGTGGTTTATGACGTATTAAAAAAAAACTACTGACTGGATCTCGTTCGAACCAATTTTTAGTGGTAGTTTGCATGGCAATTTACATCATATATTTTTTTTAGATTTATCATTCTCTTATTTTAGAAGTTAGAGGGGGGGGGGGGGGCACTTTTTTCCACTTTGGAAGTGTCTCTCGCGCAAACTATTCAGTTTAGAAAAAAAGTATGTAAGAAACCTCAATAGCATTTTTAAAGACCTATCTATAGATACCCCACACGTATGGGTACGATGAAAAAAAAATTTTTGAGTTTCAGTTCTAAGTATGGGGACCCCCAAAATTTAATGCTTTTTTTTATTTTTGAGTGAAATTCTTAATGCGGTTCACAGAATACATCTTCTTACCAAGTTTCAACAGCATAGTCCTTACAGTTTCGGAGAAAAGTGGCTGTGACATACGGACGGACGGACAGACAGACAGACAGACGGACGGGCAGACAGACGGACGGACAGACATGACGAATCTATAAGGGTTCCGTTTTTTGCCATTTGGCTACGGAACCCTAAAAATCGTAAAAAACACGCTAGTACATCTACAGTATATGCGTACACAATCGCCCAAGATGAGCCACGGCAAGCCAGTGTGTACAGGGGGCAATATTATGGCGTAGCTATGAGCTTTGCACTATTCTGTGAATACTTACGTTATGATGGCCTACATTTACGCGTTGCACATTGGGCCATAACTGGCCAATCAAGCCTTTTGGTCTTTGGCTTCCCACTGATAGCACAAGCCCTCTCCAGTGAGCTCTGGCTACCCTACTCACCACCGGGAACACAACATGAGGTTATTATAGTCGCGGTATTTTGTAGGGCGGAGGTACTTCCAAAGTCGGACTGCTCGATTGGGACGGCAATACCATCGTATTCGTATCCTACCAAGCTCCTCCTACCTATATTTTACTTTGCCCGACTTTTAAACTACCCTACCACAAGTAGCATGTTGTACTTACCGCTGGTCTGTTGTGTGGGTCTGGTGCTCTGACAAATCTTTCAGGGGCGACGTAGCACAACCGCCTTCGCGACGTGTCGAAGAAATAACTGAAGTCTGCTGGGTTATCATCGGGCAAGAACGTCGGTTTGAACAAAGCGATGTCTGTCAGTAACACCCACAGCCATGATGTTACCATTATATTCTCTAGCTATAAAGACAAGAAAATAAGGTTAAGAGTTAAAAAAGGTCTTGACAGACAGACAGATGGACAGACGTATCGCCACTCCACTAGGTGAGTGTGATCAAAGGATAAGCTTGTTTTTTTTATACCACTAGGTGACTGACAAGCACACGGCTCACCTGATGGAAAGTGGTTACCGTGACCTATGGACGAGTGCAACACCAGGGGAGTCACAAGACATTCTAAGACTTTGCCTTCAGCTTACCATCAGACGAGGCGAAGTCAAATTGACGTGTCCTATATGTAAAAAAAAAATGTGCTGCCTTTAAATACAGTGAGATTCTGCGCCGTCAGCGAACAATACAAGCATTATTTGAAAATAAAGTTGAGTGTAAAAATATTCAAGTACCTTAATATCGCCATGGCAAATGCCAAGCTTGTGCATGCGATACAAGGCATACAGCACTTGGAAAGTGATCCATTTCTTCTCTAGCACAGTCAGGAACGGTCTCGTAGACATGCGGTCATACACACTGCATTTGCAGTACTCTCGCATTAGGAGACCTGCTTTGTCTGTTAGCTGTAAAGGAGGGTATTTTTAATTAGATCAAAAAGGAATATTTATACACAAGTGGTGTTTACCTTTGAGTATACATTGCTATTGAGCGCGCCTTACTAAGTATGAACAGTAGGCACGGGTAGAGATGGGTAGCGGGTTATAACCCAATCTTCCCATTTGGGTTTAAACCGGGTGTTTTGGGTTTTAACCCGGTTAAAACCCATAAGCACCCATTTCACTGGGTGGAAACAGATTTTGTAATTTATTAAGAACTGGGAAGTAGTGTTTATGAATAGCTGGTCATAAATAAATTCCTGAACCTTAAATTAGATCAGCTAGTAGTAGTCAGCACCGCCGCTAGCTATATGCCGCCGACCCTGTTCATCTACGACTACGCGTTGCTACGTTTTTGTTAGTGAGACTGTTCATTCGTGTATCATAGGGGGTGGGTGACAATAAGAAGAATACCTGGGGTTCCACTAAGAACTTCGGGGCCCATCTTTCAAGTCAACCTCACCTGCAAGCTGCTGATTAACGGAAGAGGTTCTGATGCAGGCTTTTCATTCAGCGTAAATAGGTCGAACAGCAGTCGTCCAGTGGCAACAGCTTATGTATACAGGTTCACTAAGTCGGAGCGGGGCCGTGGTGCTCCCACCTTGGAGGTTAAATAAAACGCCTATACGCTATAGACTATAGACGGGCGTAGAGACTTTGAAACAATCTCGTTTTCGTTCTCGGGTCCATTACACGGTAGGTTTTGCTGTCAGTTTAACAGTCCATCACGGCGCATAACATTCATGATTGACGGCTATTGACGGCATGATGGCATGACGCTTGCATAATGTAATGGACCCCTTAAACCAACCCGAAAATTGCTTCTTAATGAAATGGTGTTTACTACTAGCTAGTGAAATATAAAATACAGAACCTTATTTCAGACACACATATTTATTGAAAAAAATTTTTATTCATCATCACTTGACTCAAAAACACGGTTATGATCTATAAATTCAAAATTATTAACGCCCAAGCCTGACGTAGTTGGTTCAGGGCTAGTAGTGCGCGGTGGTGTTGTCTGGACATCAGTATATCTCCGTGTTTCTATAGGAATCGGTGTTGGTGTGGTTGGTGGTGGTGGCGGCGAATCAGACATGCAGTCCTCAGTGTTATCCCCTAAATCATCTATGTGCTTGTTCAATAAATTCCAATTGTAAGTTATAAATGTTAATTTTGCTGCTCTTTCTGCAGTTAATCGATTTCTTTTTTTATTATGGATATTACTGTGAGCACTAAAGGATCGCTCTACAGCAGCAGAAGTGCACGGTGCTGTAAGAATACGTACAGCTACTTTGCTCAATGCAGTAGAGCCGCATATTCCCTTCCACCAGGTTGATGCGTTCATATCATTTATGTTGGCCCACAGAAATCTCCGACTCCAAAAACCATCTCTTGCTCTATAAGATGCCAAGTTTGTCATGACATTTAAGCCAATGCTTTGCCCTATATTATATATGAACTCCATAGCGTCTACTTCTTGCACTTCGTCAAGTTCTCTTCCTTGGTCTGTAGGGTCTAATAAGTACGCTGCAAAGTGTATTGGTTTCAGGCACATTTTCATTCTTTCGTCGACATTACTTAAAATTTCGTCTTTTTTGCTATCTTCTAATATTGTAACATCAGGTAAACTGAAGAGCAATTTGGATTTCATATTTTTTAAAGTCAAAAACACTTTATGTATATTATTGTCATTGCCCTCTAATTGCAATATTGCATCCGAAATAGGTTGCATTATAACTTTACACTGTCCAATAATTGTCCAAAAATTGTCATCTAATAGTGCAGATTTCTCTTCTGCAGGTAAAAGAGTAGCTTTTTCGTGCACTGCTAAAGTCTGTAAAGCTACTTTGGTATTATCAATGCTTTTGAAGCTTGTATAATAACTTCCCCATCGGGTGTCGCATGGTAACTTCAAAGTCTCACCACACTTTTTTTCTTTGACTATTTTTGCAAGAATCGATGTTAAAACTTGGCTTTTTTTTATAGTTTTCACCATATTAATTGCCATATTTTTACAGGCATCTATAATATCAATTTTGACAATATCTTTACAGAGCAAATTTAAAGTATGGGCAGCACAGTTAAGTGGTGTTATATGAGGATGAACATCATTTACAAGTCGAAAGGCTTTTTTCATATTACTCGCATTATCGCCTATTATTGTAGCGAACTTATTTACTCCGTACTCAGATAACACGTTTAAAATTTCTTTACATATGTAATCACTTGTATGTCGATTTTCTGCTGTTGCAATACTTTTTATAAATACGGGTTCAGGTTTTGCTATTATTATATTAATAATGCCTTCATTCCTACAGTTTGACCAGCCATCTAGCATTAAGTGCAAACATATCTGTGATGTCATGCTTTCTTTTAACTCTTGATGCATTTCTCTATATGTTTTGTCTAAAATGGTGGTGGAAACAGTTTTTCTGGTAGGACATTTGTATAATGGCTGGATTTCAGAGAAAAAATTGATCCAGAGGGGGTGTTCTACTATTGAAAGGGGTGTTCCTGAGACATAAATAGCCTTAGCTAATAATGAATCTAAATGTTCTTTATTTAAATTCGTAGTCTGATTCACTGAAGACGCACCGCTCTCAGTCGACAAACTTAATTCAGACTCAGGTCTCTCATTTTCTTTATTGCTGGATTGCAAAACCATGTTACCGTCTGCAGATACTGACGAACTTTGCGATATATTAGCCCTCAACTGTTGTTTGCACGTTTCAGGGCAATGAAGACATTTTTGCAAATGTCTAGCCATTTTTTGTAGGTTGATTACTTTATATTTCATCTCACAATACTGGCATGTAACCGATTTATTATCAGTTTCTCGAAAATGTTTCCATATAAGTTGATTTTTTGGTCTCACCATGTTGTACTAAAACAAAGAAATTTAATAGGTTACGAATGGGTCAGCACAGACAGAGCGACAATTTGCTTGAGCAGTTTTTAAGTGTTGGTTAAATATTACCCTTATTCCATTTGCACGAGCATGGTCGAATACGCGCGTGCCTGCTCAAAATATACATATACTCACGCCTGTAAATCCCCGAAGGGGTAGGCAGAGGTGTATTAACTCCCACGTCAACTAAGATTTTCGGTGCCACGTAATTGTGTGCCGTTTAGCGGGCACTTTCTCTTGGGCTGTTGGATGGAGAATACAACCCCATCCCTTAGTCACCTTTTGCGACACCCATTGAAAGAGTTGGGGTTGGGGTGGCTCTATTCTACTTCACTGTGAACTAACACTATTATATAATATATATTTTTTATACCACTCAATCGACAGACAATCACACGGCCCACCTGATGGGAAGCGGTCACCGTGGCCTATGGACGTATGCAACACCAGGAGCGTCACACTCGCGCTGCCGACCCTGAAGAAATCTTCTAATGCCTTTCTTGAAGAACCCCATATTGTAGTCGCTTGGGAAAACTACCGCAGGGAGTTCAGTGAAACTTGCATACCTCTTTAACTTACTAGAACTCATGCTGAGGTCCCAACACCTTGGCATTGAATTACCTCTATTAGCGGGACGAAGCAAACCTATAGAGGTATCTGAGATTTGTTCTTTCGATTTTATCTTCATAGTACATATATGAGAATAACTTGTATTCTGACCTTTATTAATGGAAACCTCTGTAAATGAGACAGATATTCATTTATACTTAGATATCTGAGATACTGGGTAAGAGGAATACCTCTTTATGTGAGACAAATTTGCAGATTCCTTGAGCTCTCACTTAACCAGGTTTCACTGTATTAACTATTACTATCATTATAATTATTATGTATTTAATACATCATACTATAAATGATATCATTTGAGTTATTTTATGATTATTATTAAGTGCACTACGGTAGTACTATTTATCTGTTCTGTGATTAGGTAGGTTCGTAGGTACCTACTACACATTAGTAAATTGGTGCGGTGGCAAGCGGGCGGACCACGAGCAAGTTATATAAAAATAAGAGATTTACGTGTTTAAAGTAGTATAGTAATATTTCAAACACTTACTTAATAATTTCTCGTGTCCAAATCCAATCCAAATCCGTGTAGCAAATCGTAGTCAAGATGTTAAAGCCAAGGTCATTCAGGTAAAAGCTGGGTCGGGTCACAATTAATACTGCCGGGTCGTAATTCGTAAATAATAACAACAACAAATTCACGCAAAATGATCACACTCTAACTAGCGAGGTAAACTAGAGTAGATTGTACACGCGCGAGCCGCGTTACATCCCCACCCTTGCGATGCTGCCACTCCGCATACCGATAACAGCGCGCTATAAGTTTTTTATGAAATATTTTGTTTCCACCCGGCCAAAGTACCCAGTGGGTGGATTGAAACGGGTGTTTACTGGGTTTTAACCCACTTGCGGGTTGCCGCACGGGTATGAACAGTACCGAGGATTTTGGCTCAACCTCAATCAGTAGCAAAACAATACCCCTCAAAGTGACATTGCAAATAACATTTAATCCGATATGTTAAACCAATATTTTATATTACATCGTATATTTGTAGTATTTATTGTTTTTGTAATACCTACATAGAATGACACCATTATTTTGTATCTTGACTTTAATGTTATCCATCCATATCAAATCAAACAAAAACAAATTCATAACATTACACTACATTCATAAGTGCAACTATTGATATAACTCCGAACACGTAACTTAGACCTAAATCGCAATACAAACGAGGCTCTGGCGCCCGCGGATTGCTTTGTAATAATCTATGCTTGGTGAATTTTGGTTTGTCCACCGCAGTAGCACCCCGTAGGTACTATCCTCAAAAGACACCCAAGAAATGTGCCCTATACGCGGGCACATTTTAGGTCCAAGATACGTGTCCGGACCGGAGTCATATTTTCGGTAATGCATGAAAAATCCACTATAAAGGCGGCCACCCACTAGCAGTTTATCGAACGACAACCGGATGATATCGGTCTGTCAGTTCATCGTAATAGCCCACACACTTTCAGTTTTGTATACGATTTTGGACTGACTAATATGTGTGTGGCCGCTTGACGATTTCGGTCAGCAAAGACAGTTAAAGGCCGGACAATCTATGGCCGTCGGCATTTTATACGTAATAACATCAGACTAAAAGAATAAAATAATGTTATTATTTTAGTCTGAGGTAATAAAATTATGATGACATTGATGAGATAAGGACTGCAGGCCGCCGGACAGACGAAAAACTGCAGGCGGACTGTAAGTGGGTGGCCGCCTTAAGTGCACTATACCATCGCAAAGTATCTGCCTATTCTCGACAAAACAGACCTGAATAATATAATGTATACTCTAAGCTAAGGGTGTTTACTTTTAACAGATTGTTAGGTTGTTTTGTGCTAGATCACTTTGTACTTGTATTCATTGTGTATCTTATAAATGTAAACAATTGTTAGTGAACCAAATAAATAAATAATATTCGTGTCACTACTACTGCTTCCATTGGAGACACCGTTGACTGGGTGGGTGATCAGCCCTTCTGACTGGGCCATTTCACTCCCTAACATAACAACTGCCATAGATATTCATAATGGCAACCAAGCCTGACTGCTAAATGTGCTCTCTGAGGCATGATCAAACCAATGCAAATGCCTGTATTCTACACTAATATTATAAAGAGGAAAGATTTGTACCTATTTTTGTATGTTTGTATGTTTGTAATGAATAGGCTCTGGAACTACTGTACCGATTTCAATAATTATTTCACATATAGAAAGCTACACTATCTGGGAGTAACATAGGCTATATAACATCACGCTACTACTAAAGGGAGCGGAGCAGTGAGCATAAATGTTAATAAATCGGGCAGATTTCCATACATTAAAGTTGGATCGGAATCCGAATTCCACGCGGGCGGAGCCGCGGGCAACAGCTAGTCTGGCATAAAAATATTTGCACTGAGCGGGGATCGAACCTGCGCGTCCTGCATACCGACCGCATTCACTACCGCCACGCCACAGACAATAACGCCTGACATTTTTAGCAATAATTAGCACAATAATTAGCAAAATTAGGGTCCTGCTAATTAGTGGATGAGGGATTGGTGTAGGGTTTCCTCTCCAGGATGGGAATCAGATGACAACCAAGTGAAAGAGTAGAAGAGTGGACCTTAGGGGTGTGTGTGCAGACCAGCCCTTCTGCAGACCAAGTGGTTTATGTGCAGACCAGGTCTTTTGTGTGCAAACCAGGACTAACATAATTATTTTCATGAATAATAAATACTTACTATTACTCGTTGAAACGGTAAGCAATTAAATGTAGAAGCCAATTGCTCTTTGATTTTGAGTATCCTCTCCTTATGTTCAGCGAGAGGTAAAGACGGGTCATGAACCGCAAACACTTTCACAACTACCAGACCTTCTCGAGATCGGGCTCTAGCTACCTTTAAGAACCTTGTGGAGCCAAGGCTGAAACAACAAATAGTGACATAAAAATACCAGTCTCCAAACCCACCACTCCGTCCACTTGGGATTTATTATCCCCAGTTCTTTTTTTTACAGTTATATTCAACCAATTGCAACCCAACAAACATAAGATTTTAAGCCTGACCAAGACATTTCTAACAAAAAAACCACATCAAAATTCGTTTAGTAGTTTTTGCGTTCATTTTGTTATCTTATTTTTTTTTAAAATATTCACTGCCAATATTGCTAAAATACCCGTTAACCCCTCCAGCTAAATTGCTTGTGTTAAGAGTGGGTTCATGTTGGTAGTATAATGGACAGGATTCGAACCCGGGACCTCTCGATCGTAAGGCCGACCCCTTAACCACTAAGCTACCAAAGCTTGGGAACAAATATTTCCAATTTGAAATTATATAATAGTATATAATATATAATAATATATATAGTAGAGGTGTTTGATGCAGTAACCATTATATAACAGTTCAATAATTACTGTTATTTAATTAAGCAGATAACAGTCTGTAGACTGCCATATTGGTCCCCAGTGGAGTTGAATAAAGCCAACAGTAAACATATAGCCCATGACATGGTGCCCACTTGATGATAAGAGGGCCACCCACTATTATATGGAACCAAAAAAGTACTTTTATTTATTCTTTGATATTTTGTAGTATTTTATTGTATAGATATAGACCATTAAAGGGTAATAAATGATTTAATGGATGTTGCCCACCTTTGGGGCCTTCCAATTGATGGATTGAGGTATTCAAATTAGACTGAGCTAATAGGATTCGCACGCGGATGGCAATGAAATTGTCCAGTAAAGATGGAATGAAAAAAAGTGAATGTACCTACATTAAAAATTGTGATAAAAAAATTATCAAGAACTTTCAGAACATAATTGTGTAGAGTTTTAGGTAAATTTTCAAATAGCTTAGCGCTAATTAACAAGTAAACAGTACAAGAATGTTTTTAACTTTTATTTGCTTTTTCAAAACATATTTACAACGTGTTCTACAACGAAAATTGTTAATAAATAAATATAAGTTGGGTAGTACATAAAATTGTTTTCTTACCTCTGGTCAAACGATAGGTCTACATGATCGCTAAGATAATGTTCTACAGGATATATTTGCGAAGGCGCAACACCAACGAGCTGGTTACCCATTGTGTAACGTAATAGTTGTAATAATTACGTTTAATAAAAATTCTTTAATAAATCAGGTAATTAACATTTATACTGGAAACTTTAGAAGCACTCGTGTGCTTCACAAACAATAATTAATAATTTCTGGAATTTATGTTGAAATAACTATGGAAAACGTCTTCTTTTATGTTATCAAACAAAGCAAAATCCGCTATTTTACCGTTGATCGGCTGACAACTGACAGTGACAAAGAAAATAAGATAAATTGTCATCATTGACATGTTGGTGTTACTTTTTTTTTTTTTTTTTTATTTGTTCATTTCGGAACAGGCTAAGGTTCTATGACCATGCTGCCTTGTCATCAGTTATTTTTATTCTTATTTGGGTGATGATGAGGATGAGGATGATGATGATGATAATGGTGAGTTGATGATGATGATAATGACGATGATGATTGCTGCCTCAGTAAAGTGGTGGAAACTTTACTAAAGGCTTCTTACGGAGATTTGAAACCAACACGAGAAGTCACAATCCACTGAAATTTTTCACTTTCCTACTCTTGTGCGCGTTTTACAAGACGTTATGTCTAAAATTCCACCATATTTACACATAAAAACTCGAACTCACACTAATTTCGGAAAATAAAATAACACCGTGATGCGTCTCCTAGCCTTGCCGCCAAAACTCTCCATGTTGGTGTTACGTTTTATTTCAGTCATCGATGACTGTTAAGTACTACAAGTAGACACAGTTCAGTTTTAATGGAGATAAAATAATAATTTAACTGAATAACAATGACATTAAAATTAGCATCCAAATTTGAAGTACCAGAAATGCTCTAAATTACTAATAATTCCCTAATATTCATGGCATTCGTGCATGAACATGACCCATCCATACAACATACACAACGTTTCATTACCTTTTTAATCTATGAGAATCATAGAGCATATTGACAACACAACTCATCAAAACTCGTCAAAACTGCTGTCATTATAGTCTATGGTTTCTCTTTCCTTCAACAAACAAGCCTTCCACCCATTTTCATTGAATTTGTTATCGTTTGCGAATAATAGTTAAAAGAAATGTCTTCTAAAAGTGAAAAAGATCGAGCTAAACAGATCCAGGACCGATGTCAAAATATATTGTTGCAAATGTTGAAGGATGAAGACAATAAATATTGTGTTGACTGCGATGCTAAAGGTACGCGGATTTTTTTCTTTTTTGAATGATCATAGAATGTATTCCTTGTGGAATTTGACTTGATTTTCATCACAAACTGATTTTACGATAGTGCTTGGTTGCATTATAATTTTTGCGAAAGTACATTGGGTCCTTGAACTCAATTTTTTAACATTCAAATTATTCAAATGAGTCATTATTATCTCCAAATAACTGTTATATTATCGTCTTAAACCTCATTATGCTGACTACTACTGTGATGTCTACTTTCTTGTCACTGATAATAGGTAGTAATTGGAATGGTGTCAGCACTGATAATTAAGATCCAAACAAGTTCTTGGCATAATGCAATGTCACAATTCTTGTGAATTTATGCAATGCTCGAATATAAGTAGCTAGCAGCGCCCCCTCAGTTCATTTGAAGATCTAAATAGATCTAGATTTGACTTTTGAATACATACCTATTTTAGCTGTAAGGTTTCCATAAAATAAATAAATTAGATACTTGAAACCTTCCCATTGAATAAAACCTTCTACATATATGGAAATGAAGTTTGCCAGATATGTTATGTGTATATTCATACCTACCTAGATATACTTTAACCATCAACATACAATTTCTACATCATTAGCATTTCTTAAATTTATTGTCATCAAGTATACATACTTGATAAAGGATATTTTGAAGAAACGTTAGGCTAAGAGTACCCGCAACTGCCGAGTATAAGAAAACAATTATGAAAGTAGAAGAAGTGAAAGTTTCATACCAGGATTGTAGCAAGTGGAACATGTGGTCTCTACCTACCCTATTGGGAAAGAGATGTAAGTGTATGATTATTATTATGTATCAATCAAAATTTAAAACTAAATATAAAAGCCGACCCCAATTGAGCTGGGATAAGGTTCAGAGAATGATGATGAAATATGTTTATTTCATTTCCATGAATAAAACACAATCATCTATACAGGGTGTCCCAAAATTCAAGGATAAGCCGGCAACAGAGGGTGGCCCTACTTATGGCTGCTCTGGAAAAAATAAGTAAATAAATATATCTCTATTTTTTTTTTAATTATTTAAACTTTTTTAAAATCCTTCGAAATTCGGTACCCCTAATGATATTTTCAACTACCAGGCCCACAATTTTGCAAATATTTTTGAACTCTTTTATGTATTAGCAAGCTAGGAAGCATGACTATCCATCACCACTTTGAAAAATTATAGAATATTTGTAGTTATTTTACAAAAATGAGTCAAAATATTTTTTTGTCGTCAAATTTTCATACATTTTTACTTTCGACCCACTTTATCTTATCTCGGTAAAAAAAAAGTATGGACACAACTATGGCATCCTTTTTCAAAAATTGGCGCAACTATCCAAGATTTCAAAATGGTATGATTTGGGTATGATACTATAATGAAATACTAAAAAAAAATTTTTTTTTGTAAATAAGAATCATATTTCATACATTGCTTTTATTGAAAATCACCAGATTTACTTTGTACACAATGCATTCATCCTCAATAAAAAATCATTGACGGGACTTTTGACTAAGTGGTAACCGAGTAGGTTATCACATTACGAGGTTAAGCAACACAAGCCAGGGTGGTTTTCGGATGGATGACCATTCTTAAGACATTGAGGCACCTCCGTTCCTCAGAGAGTAAGTTAGGCCATCGATCCCGGTGGCCATATGAGTATCTATGACAGTTATTACAGGTAGTCGGAGCGCTTAAAGGCGAAAAACTGGACTCACTACATAACTTTGATATCGCCAGTGGGTTGTGGAGGTCAGGTGGCAGTCGCTTCACGGCAAATTTCACATTTCTGCTGTTTCACAGTTAGCCGGGAAATCAGAGGCTCAGAGTTTTATTGGAATTGTCTTAAGAATAATAGGTCTCCGAAAACAATTGAAACGCTGGACTATCAATGCGGTTGCGGATTATATTTCTGGCAAAAGATATGCACGAAAAATAATGTATTAATGCCAGTGGCAAACAATTAAAACATGTAATGCCTACTAATCCCTACTAATAGGGATTTAATGTAGATTAAAATTGCTATTCAAACTATTTGATTACAATGAAGAACTTCAGCGTTAGGTAAGCGTAAGAGCGGGAAACGTGCGGTGCGGTGTGATGCGAGCGCTCAGGCGGGCATTCGGCAGCCCTCTGCCAGTTTGTGTCGTCGACGACTCACCGAGCGGTAGGTGTATAGCGCGCGGCCTTGAGTGAGTGACGGAGGCCTGACGCAACGCAGTCCACTGTAGTGTATAGACTGGAACGTTTGTTATTGTTTCGGTGGTAATAATGCCCCCATACAAATATTGTATTGTGCCAAAATGCAAGAATACAAGTGTTACTACGCCTAATAAACTGTTTTTTTTTATGTTCCGAGAGATGCAAAGAATATTATAAATGCGAAAGTAACTCTGTCTGTCTGTCTCACTTTTACGACTAAACCGCTGAACCGATTTTGATGAAATTTGGTATAGAGGTAGATTAGACTTTGAGAAAGGACATAGGCTATGTTTGGTCGCGATAACCGACATCCACGCGGGCGGAGCCGCGAGCAAAAGCTAGTGCACAATATATTGAACGTATTTAATTGGATAAGGAATGATACTGTATTGTTAAAAATAGCTTCGATAATGACACATTATTATTTTGTAATTTTTAAAAGATAAAAATGATTGTTGTGGGTTTTTCTTAGGAGATAGACATATATATGCTATCGCAGACTTTTATGTAGACCTTTTTAAGTTATATATTTCCGCAGTACATTATTTTATTCTATCATCAATAGTTTTCGCAGCGCACGCGATGTAAGAAATATTTTAAGTAATTTTTTTACATCTTGGATTTCATTATTGAAGTTTTAGTAAGGATTCTTAATTTGTTTGAAAATAAAATAAAGTCTATGTTAGTCAGTGATAATGCAGCTTTCTAATGGTAAAAGAATTTTCGAAATCGGTCTAGTAGTTTTTGAGTTTAATCGAATACAAAAATACAAATCTTCCCTCTTTATTACTATGTTAACATAGATGTATGGAAGTCTACCGGATTTGTTGACATTTATGAACACTGCTCCGCTCCCTTTTGTAGTAGCGTGATGTTATATAGCCTATAACCTTCATCGATAAATGGACTATTCAACAGAAAAAGAGCTTTTCAATTCGAACTAGTGGTTCCTGAGATTAGCGCGTTCAAACAAACAAACTCTTCAGTTTCATAATATTATAAGTAGGTATAGATATAGTTATTTTTATTAAAAAAAGTATTGAAGTAAATAGCACAAAAACTATATTATTAGAAGCTTTGTAAATTACTTAAAATCCGTACAAAATTTCAAAATTATACGTTACGAAATAAAACAGCTATGGAGTCTTAACCCAAAAGAGCCCTAAGTCTTCATACTCTCCATAGCGGCGGCGCGCGCTGTCATAACAGATGACGTCACACAGTATTTTGGCGCGGCGGCGAGCGTTTTTGAGATTACTGCATTAAAATTGCTGTATCTTCGTCATTTTTGATCGGATTGAAATAATTTTTTCACAGTGTTTATTGTTTTTTTAATCATTATAAATCTGCATACTCAGCTAAAAACGTGAATGATCCTCATTTATACATAACACACAAAAATAATTTAAACTACTTATAATCCATTTGTACTTATCTAAATGTAAACAATCTTGATGTGTTTTCTTTTTATTAATATGTTTCATTTAAAAACTCAGCTTGTTAATATTATTTTGTTTAGAAACTTATAGTCTCTTACTTAGAGTCTCTTAATCAGCCTAGTTTATTTGTTTTAATTAAAAGTTGCTACAAGATTTAAACTGCCTAATCAAATAGAATACACTTCGTCAACCCCAATTTTTTATTTTGGAGCAGGGTAGACCGGTACAGTTTAGTTTACCCAGTAACAACTATATTGGTGGATGGCCGTCATGACAGTGCTAACAGTGCCAAAAACCATACTTCCATACTAATATTATAAATGCGAAAGTAACTCTGTCTATCTGTTACTATTTCATGCCTAAACTACTGAACCAGTCTGAAATGGATGTCCCGTTGTCTCTCATAACAATGGTATGACTAGCATTGTCATTTCCATGTGATAGAAAAGAATCTATATTTCACTTTTCACACAGAAATTCCAGATCAATAATTGAAAATAACTATATTTACATAACTATTCAATTGTTGTGTGTATGCTTATCAAAACACAGAAATATTTATTGCTTTAAATGTTATTGTATTATTCACAATCTGGTATTATAATCATCTACAATATACTACACAGGGCTATGGACTCAGAGTTACTTGTAGTATGTTCTAGAATGTAAATGAAAATATATATTCTTAGGATAGGAACACATAGTGCAAACTAGTCCAAAAATACTGTATATTTTTATATGTACAAGTACTAGCTGCCCCGGCGAACTTCGTACCGCCATATTTTCGGCCCGCGTGGTATTCAAATCCCGTTCCCGCTGCACCCTTATCACTTAGGGGGATGAAAAATAGATGTTGGCCGATTCTCATAGATACCGGATAAGCACAAAAAATTTCATCAAAATCGGTCAAGCCGTTTCGGAGGAGTATGGCAACGAAAACTGTGACACGAGAATTTTATATATTAGATATACATACAATATGCTTTGAGTTAAAATGGAACCTATAAACTCTGATGTAGTAGTTGAACACTCAACCGTCACATCACTCTAAATATAAGGAAGGGATGAAAGAGAACTACTCTTATTTGTCCATCCATGGATCTTGAATCCATTGCACGGCAAATACATTTTCCCACAAATACCTTCTCACCGGTCAGTGGAGACGGTTACCTCGGACTCGAACCGAAATTACATAAATCATAAATCATAAATCATTTATTATTTTGCAGAAAGCACTGTTACAATGATGTTGTCAATAGTACTATTTGCACGCGACTATCAATGAGTGCACACGCACGGCCTTAGTTCTGGCACCGGATACTTTACGACGTCGATATCACGTACTTTGTTTAAGTCTTTTATGTTCGATTACGATAGCAAAATCGAGTGTTTTAACTACTGAATGGCTGCTGCATCACGTTTTGATGACTCAGATTGGCATCGGATCGAGTTGAGTGAATCTGTATTTGGAAGCAGATTGCAGTTTTCACAACAATGGTATAATCCAAAATACTATTCGAAAAAGTCATGAAATGTCGTCGAAGCCAACAAAGAACATCCACTAAAGTAGTAGAATATATCCTTTAACCCTAATTAGGGTCTAAGAACCCTTACTTTTGGGCTTCCGTAGTAAAAACCCTTACGCGTCGTCCTGTCCGCCTTTTCTTATGTAGCAGCCATTTTACTTGAAGACATTGATTGATGGATGATATGTGACATTTTAACGGCACACAAAAAGATTTGGCTGTTAACTGTAATATGGATGAAAAATACGTACCCATTTTTACCCGACTGCTAAGAAGGGTTGGGTTATCTTTTCAAGCTTATTATAAAGAGGAGGCTGGAATTTGGCGTAATTAAAATTTATACATTGGGAGAAGCCTATGTCCAGCAGTGGACAGCGGTAGGCAAATTGATTGATTAAAAGTTTCTAGAGTGCAGAAAGCTAAAATCATCATTATTATCATCTGAAGCGTCGCATCCGAGGCTTTCACACCGTAGCCCGGAGTCCGTTTACTCCTGCTTTTGATTTATCTTTGTGCGTGCCTGGGGTTGGGATCTAAGTGGAAAGCTTGCGCCAGGGCCTGGTCAGTCAATCGGTTCGATGTAACGGCTTGCATGTGAGATTAGTTAGATCCGGAAGTTTATATAACTCTATCAATTTATAGTCTACACTTGTGCGATTGACATAATTTTATGATACATAATAGGGATTCCAATGTACAAAATTGTACACGTAATGTTTGTATTTCGATAGCCCAATACAGTGCCTAGATATAGTTAAACCATTGGAATTATTTTTAACGTATTGTAATATCTTTGCATTTGGTGAAACACGCTAGACTTGTCATAAACCTTTTGTGACAATTTTATCAGTTATATGATAAGATGTCATATTATATTTCACCAGGCGTAATTTAGCCATGACTAGCTGACGTATTTGTACATGTGTAAATAATATACAATGTACATTCTGCTGGTTTTTACTCACAGTATTGTAACTCCGATAAAGAAAATTGTATGCTCCTTTAGACTATCCTAGATTCTTTATACGGCGGTCAAATTCATCACCATCTCAGCGTTGAGTCCTAGTGGCATCCCAGTCTCGCGCAGCGTACTATCGCCATGGACAAGGCGGCGAGCGAGAGAACTCCCACTTAGAGGGAGGCCACACGTACAGGTCCAATTCGAAAGATATGACCCTGGGACAGTCGGGGTGCAAGAGATATGTCTCAGCCAATCTCACCTCCGGCAACCTACGAACGACGCGACGCACAGACGGCGTGCAGGTGCGCCCATAATAGCCGTATAATCCAAACCAATATGAGAAGAAAGATTCTCCGAGGTGATAGTCACCGATGCAACCAGTAACAACCATAAGATGATGTCAAAAAGTCTATTGTTTTGCTTTTACTTAACTATTATCTTACTATTATTTATCAAACTAACTTACATCATAGGTTTTATGATGAGTTTAAAATAACTTACGCAATTGTCGAGCAAATACACAACTGATAAAAATGGTAACTATCGTACGTTCATACGTTTCATGGTAGCGTGGTCGACCTTTCGCCTATAGTGGACTCAAACCTACTAAAACCGCACACCGCCTTAGGTCATTTGTTGCGAAATGTGCGATTGCCACTGGTATTTACCTCTCACCCCGGATAGGGGAAGGTGCGATGCGATAGGATGCCTTGCTTGTGTTAGGGTGACAGGCGGCGCCACCTGTCACTGGGGGTGACTCGCACTCATGGAGGACAAAGGTCTGTGAGCGACCTCCAACGCCTGAGTCGTCTCCACGCTTTGCGGGCTTCGTAGTACGAGAGATACCTGAGTCTCCTCCGGACCCTCTCAACCGCTTCCTTCTCGAAATGACTTGCTTGCAGAATAAATCTGCGATATCATTCGCGCTCAGTCTTCACAAACCTTTAAGAAACTTACGAGGAAAATCAGATACCTACTTATGCAGTTTTCCTCGCCATTATTCAATGTCAAAGCAAATTTGTAATAAGTACAAGAAAACCTTCAAAAAGTTAAAGATGCGTGACCGCAGATCGAGATTTACGATAAACAATTCGGCAATCAGTAGTTAATAAGCATATAAATCGAAATAATATGTTAAAAATGTTTTTGTTTTGGAAGAGGTAAATTCAGTAAATTGTATCATTTGTAATACTTGCTGAAGCGCTCTAAAGGTATGATTAAAGGTGACCGCGTACAAAAACTTCAGACGCACGCAGCAGATACAGCGTACTCATTACTTGTTAAACTCCGATTCGAATAAAGGGAACCATTGAGAAGCCGCAATGAATTACGCGCATCTGAACGTAATCTGAACTAAAATCTGAACTCTGAAGTTGTCGTGTGCGGTCACCTTCGGATACATTCATACATTTACCCAGGTGCGCCCATTGTTCGGCTACGACCGAACACTGAAGTAGGTATTTCATCTGAGCACTTCCGTGCTTCGGAGGGCACGGTAATAGTCGGTCCCGGCTGTCATGTCAATATTTGTTAGGTCAAGACGGAGAATTATATGGGCCGTTGAACCACTGTCCGTGGGTAATCACAAAAGTCAAGACGGCATCCGCTCACACTATCGCCGAAAAAACCAAACCACGTCATATTTAAGCGGACCCCGGACTCCGAGGTGAAAACCTCGGATACTACACAGTAATTGTGTTGTGTTCTCGGCGGTGAGTAAAGTAGCCAGAGCTCACTGGAGAGGTTTTGTGCTGTCAGTGGGTAGACCAAAGGCTTGTCCTGCTTGTCTTGTTCGCTGATGGCACAGAATCTCTCTATTCTTAGATTCTGCAGCACGAGTGACGAGTGTGACTCCCCTGGTATTGCACTCGTCCATAGGCCACGGGTACCACTTTCCATTAAGTGAACCGTGTGCTCTTGTCTACGACCTAAATGGTATAAAAAAACTTGTTGGGAAAATACTGAGTTAAACTCGAATTTCTGCTATGCTAACGTGTTTAGTGCGCCTACAAGACTAATGGATATAGTCGAGCCTAGTACGAAAGCAATGGGTTCAGTAGAATTAATTTAGGCCACCAACATTAATTAGGTTAAATAGGAGGAAATACATCATTAGTATTATCCTGTTTTGTAACAGCGCCACTATGGCTGCCTACATGAAAGACAATAGTTTCATTAATGATTGCTTGCGATGTCTATGATGAATGCTTGTTATAGGTGTGAGTGCTGACTCGACTATTTTCAATAGAAAAAATTCTGTATTCACGGAGTCGGGAAAATGCGCCTGAATGACGTCAATAGACTAGCCCATATTACGTGGGTCAAAAAATAGCGATACTATATACCTATTGATCTTTTTTCTTAAGCGATCATGTAGCGTCAGTAGCTTCGACTTTACAATAGAGAGGTCTCGAATTCGAATCCTGGCCATTACACTACCGACGTGAATCTGCTCCTGACACAGGCAATTTAGCTAAACTAATATTCGTCTCTTATTAATTTTCTTTAAAATTAAATGTAAGTGTGATTTATGAAGTAGAAGATACAGATCGTTTCAAACTTAATGGCGGCTCTGAACTACGTACAAGTGGCTCACTGCGCAGGTACAGTCAAGACCAAAAATATTCGGCCGGGGTGCGAGGGATATTTCTAACGGCCGTTCCCAATAATCTATCTACTGCCAGTTTTGACATTAGAATGGATAGAAACGTCATCAATCTCCTATGGTAACGCAATTAATAGTAGCACAATAACAATAGGATTTGACAAAGATGTACTGTAAGTAGGTATGTTATTGGGAACGGCCGGCCGTATGACTAACTCAACTTCAACGGAATTTGGATACCTTCCTCGCTCTCTTTTTTCATAAACTGTATTACGTCATACACCATTTTTCTCGCCTGTCTGCGTAGCACGTTAAATCGCCCGCGAGGCATTTTTGTATATGTGTATATACGTTGCACAACAAACAATAACAATAACTCAACAAAAACAACAGTAACAAAAAGTCAACAATAATAACAAAACTTAACGAAACAATATTAATAGGAACTCGACTGTACTTTATCACTAATGCGCACGTCTGTGTAGTATACGGACGACACTAAAGCCCGTACCAGACGCTCCAATTCGGTCGGGTCCAACCATCCGAGAGCTTCCGCAAGCCGACAAGTGTTGCCGTTTCGGGAAAAATAAAAAAGTCAGTGTTGCCGTTTCGGGAAAAATAAACTTTACCAAAATGTCACTAGATTGTAAGGAATAAAATAAAAAATTAATTATTTATTATTATTATATTTTAATTATTTTATTCCTTACAATCTAGTGACATTTTGGTAAAGTTTATTTTTCCCGAAACGGCAACACTGACTTTTTTATTTTTACCGAAACGGCAACACTTGTCGGCTTGCGGAAGCTGTCGGATGGTTGGACCCGACCGAATTGGAGCGTCTGTAGCGGGCATTACACCAACACAAGCAAGCGCGTGCGACGATAGCGGGGACCGGAGAGAGTGCGGGGTACACCGCTCCCGCCGCGTCCCGCTTCGTTCCATGACTTTCGCCGTCTTTTTGACTTCTGCGCATCGACACGCACGAACTTCAGAGCCGCCATTAAGTTTGAAACGAGCTGTACCCTCCCTTTTGAGCGAAGTACCTAAAGGAGACGGGGACTTCTGGGCCAAAATTGTAATGAGTTGAGATATGACTTAAAAAAAGCGGTATTTTTTTCTATTTCAAAATATTAAAAAACCAGCTCAATTGAAAGTCTGGAAGACGAGAAATCTTAAAACTAAGTTTATTCCACTAGCAAAATAAAATATCGATTACTAAAAAATATTTAAACAATATTGCATTATTAAAACACTTGCATCACAATTTGATATTAAATCAATCAGAGTGAACAAAACTTAATCATAATAATAATAATAACCATTTAAAATACCAAATAATAGTGTAATAAAAATAAATTCTGAATCGATTTCCGTTAATCGATTAATTATTTCTTGTGTTTATCAACTGTATTTTTAAGCTGTGACAGCTGACAGCTCCATTTTCAGTCAATCAGTTTATTTATTCAATCTTCAAAATCAATTATTTTATCGAAAAATTGTATATTTACACGGCTTATGGGATATACAATTGTTTATAAAATATGTACAAAAGTATGCTATATCAGTATGCTGTATCAGTTTATTGGTTTAAATCCAATGATCAATTGGCTTCTGCGTTTTGAGTATTTCCAGTTGATTTCTTGATTATAATATTCCCTTAACAGTGATTTCTCTTTACGGACTTCTCAGCTTGCTCCTGGTTACCTTAAAGTACAATGATACTGTTTGAGTTTTGCTCGGTATTTTGGATTTTGACATGGATCTCTGTGTGAATTGTGGCATAGAAAATAAAGTAAATAAGGTAATATATTTCCACCTGCGCACTTCTTAGACAATACTTTAATTATTATTGAAGAAGAATAAAAGATAATTATTATTTAAAGTGTTTTTTTTTAACATAACATCCTTGACTCCATATCTTTAAAATCTCTTTGTAAGTTTTGGTACATTATCCCTAAGTAAAATATAATACAGTACAATTTAAAAGTATTTTAAGATAAAAAAAATGACCACTTTCTATTAAAACACCACAGAAATCACAGTTCTAAAATGTCAATTTCTTGCATAACCTCACTTTTACTAAATCTCTTATAACTCTGCTCTCAGATATCCAAAATCTGCAGAATTTTCAGGGATGGTTTAATTATTTATATGCTCTTAATTGATACCACCCTCATCTTATTACATTTTTGGCCCAAGAATGTATGAAAGCCTACCCATCTCCTTTCACGATGCCTATGAAGCAAATTGCCTAAAATGCGAAATACCTGAAACTCGAATTACCTAAAATTGCACGATGCCTAAAAACTTAATTTGCCTACAATGTACTTTGACAACAATATACGAGCTTAAATTAATCAAGTGCACAACACTAATACACAGCATCAGATCTATCTTGACTACGAAGTCTCAAATTGATCTTAATGAAATAAAAATAAAAAATAGAAAAAGCGTCGGTAGCTTAGTGGTTAAGGAGTCGGCCTTACGATCAAGAGTTCCCAGGTTCGAATCCTGGCCACTCCACTACCGAGTACCGACGTGAACCCACTCCTAACACAAGCAATTTAGCTTAGCTGGAGGGGTTAACGGGAAAATTGGTAATTTTGATTGCTAATATATTAAGAGCAAGTCACCAGGCGCGGTCCGAGGGGGGGGGGGGGGTCACAGGGGACATGACCCCCTCCCCTCCCCAAACCATGCACGTCATATTGAAAAGTCTCAGTACGAGGAGAGGGGGGGGTTAAATTTCTTAAGGAATTTTCGAAGTGAAAACTTCAAGCTGCGACCGCGCCTGCAAGTCACACTGTTTTATTGATTTAAATTGTCTTAACGTCCGAACTAAAAAAGGTGTGTACCAAATATCAGAACAATCAGTCAACAGTAAGAAGGTAAGTATTTGGTATACTTACCTTCTTACTGTTGACTGACTGTTGGCATTAAAATTATTTTGAGTACTTTGTTCGTCAAGATCGATCTGATGCTGCACCACCAACTGACCTACCTACAAAATTAACACTTGCTAATTTTTGCACCATCTTTCAATGATTCGCCTACTTTACCTTACAGAAACCTTATTAAACCACAAAACTACTAAACCAAAGTTATGTTTTAGTTCATGTTAAGGACTAAAACAACACATTTATGATTGAAATATTTTAGTTAAATGAACTTGAAAAATCACAGCTGAGAATAGTTTCATTTTACTTATATCACCACTGAAGTTACAAAGCCTGACCTTTGGAGGAGAGCCAACTCTCCTGCTCTGTTTTGGAGGGCCTGCAATACTCAAGCGTGCCGCCTCCAACCCACTAATTGGGTGGCAGGCTGCCCAGTAAATCACGTCATTGAAATAATATTAATGAGGAAAGCAAACTCTATAATATACTTACATAAAGTTACATAAAGTTAATAATCTGTGGTTATACCCTTACCCAGACAGGTTGACAGAGACCACATGTTTCCACTTAGGTAGGTACGACGAACCTGCCCCCCTGGACAAGTGGCAATTCTTTGGCCGGCGTGTTATAGAATAGAATGATGAATGTATGGAATTGACACATATTTTGACGTTTATGACAGTCATCAACGTATATCAGTCATACATTGTTCAATAAATTCTAACCTTTTTAAATCCAATAAATATATAACTAATTATAATTACCCACTATAACTATCCTAAAATTCGCTCAGGCCTATACCCGGTGCAAAGGTGCCCATCTTTAAAATATCCTCGATCTGATTCACATCCGCACACCCAGGTCACCCCTTATTGTTGCGAAGAGAAATATCTCTTAACCGTTGCCGTTCAGTTTTACCAGCCAGGGTTGTGACCAGGCTTATAGTAGAGCAATTGCGAGGGGCGGGCCCTCGCAAGGGGCGGGCCCTCGCAATTTCTCCACTATTCGTTAAAACGGCCCAAGAAACCCATAATAATCTGCTAAGACAGTAAAATAGACAGATCTTCGTTGTTGACCTATGCCTTGAATATATTTACATATCGTCATAATGACTTATTTGATATGAATACGTTTATTTCCTACTTTAAGTTAGTTAAAGATACTAAATAAGCCTTATAAGTTGTAGAGACAAATTGATAACTTGTTAGCACATAACCACTGAGCAAATACATAGCATAGGTACCTAGATATGAAATGTATCCACGCCACATAGTCCGCATGAGTGGCTATAAGGTCAAAAGTGATACCTCTTCTTTCACTTTTGAGCTTATAGCCACTCATGCGGACTATGCGGAGTGGATACATTACCTGCTTAGTAATTGGTAGCGGGCAGTAGTAGCTTGGTGGACATTTATTTATTTTAGAATTTCGGAAAACATACAGCTAATTATAACAATAGCAAGGTCAATAACATAATGTTGGCCAATTAAAAGTTTTCACAGACAGTTTTAAGTACATACGTTTTGCTAAAGAATTATAAGAATAATATATTTTTGTATGGCAATCCCTTCGGATACGCCACTCGGAGGGAGCGGTTATGTCGGATTCGAACCGAATAAAAGCGCACACCGTCTTGGGTCTTCAGATTCCAGGGTGTAAGATCGCCTAGCGCCTACGACATATCCCACGTACGGTACGTGGGATATGTCCTAGGCCCTAGGCGATCTTACACCTTACAACCGGAGATGGCCCCCCTTGGGGCTGAGATCCACGGTGTCCCTATCTTGCCTCTGGATATGTGACGCCCGTAGCACATCTCCGCCGTTTCGCGGCGGACAGCGGAACTGCTAGTTGAGTTTCGCTGTGTTCAAGTGTAGCTGGAGCAGCGAAACATGAGCGGAACTTGACACTTGTTATCTAATATGGAGCGCGTACCCGAATCTAACTGGTCCGTGTAGAACGCATGCGCCAACTACCTGACTTCTGATTGCTCCGTTCAACATGATAACGTCTTTTTCGCATGCGCGAACTTGATACCGTGCGTCAAGAACTTTCAAAATCAACAGGGCCGAAATTGGGTAATTGGCTGTCTAGTTAAATTATTAGTTACTTTATGGTGAGTGATAGGGAAAGGAGATGTTCACTCTTTGTATGGACAATGGGGACACTAATTTGCACAAATATAATATATATAAATTAGTTTTATATTTGGTACCATTACCTATACGTTAACATTACATTTAGATAAATATAATATTAATACAATTAAAAGTCTATTATTATAATAAAAAGCGTACCTTCCACATTTAATTCTCTCTGAATTTCTAGCCATGCTTGCAATTTTTTCACGTTATTTTTATAATGTGGATGGCTTATTAAATAAATAACGGGTCTATTTCTGATCTCTGAGAAGCTTTTCGGTATATTCCACGTCCATCATTTAAAAAAACGTAGTTACGCTCAGTAGCTTCCCTCCGGCGCCAGGGGTCTACTTCTCAAACTGTTTACCAGGAATTGACACCAAAATTTGACAACTTCGTTACCAAATCGAACTGTGTATGCGAATCTTATTGGTCTGTGTAGATCGCATGCGCGAATTTTCTGACTTCTGATTGCTCCGTTTAAAATGACAACGTGATTTCGCATGCGCGATCCTTCGCAACCGTGTGTAGATTTCGAATCGCCGTCGCCTGTCAAAATCCAGGGCCGTATAGGGTATTTGGCTGTCAAGTCAAATTAAATACTTTTTACTAAACGTAACAGTAAGTTATAAATATGTATACAAATATAATCGATGATTAATAATTATTAATTATATTGACCAATTATTATTTATATTATGATTGGACAATTTCTATGGTTGGACAATTAAAGAGTGCTGGTCATTTTTCATAATTGGACATAATATAAGTCGTGCAAAGGACACATTTGACGTTATTGCTGGACTGGTCGCCGAATGCAGACCGAGGGTTCAGATTCAGCCACCTGTCACCGCTTCAACCCGCTGGCGAAGTGGTGTGACATTCATAACCTTCCTTTCCGGAGTACAATGGGGACACCGTGCTTTTCACACCTGAGGGCTCTTAAATTATGGCCTAGAATCAGTCGGGGAGTGCGAGATAGGCGGGCCGTATATGGCGGTATTTGGCTGTCAAGTCAAATTAATTAATTTTTACTAAACGTCTAATCAGTAAGTTATAAATAATAATATGTATACAAATATAATAAAGAGAAAAGAAGATGTAGCGACGGATGTGGCCCTGTGGAGAGGTTCCCTCCATCTGGCAGAAACTTGATACTCCGAAATTCATTAGGCATAACACATTTGACATTATTGGTGGACTGGTCGCCGAGTGCAGACCGAGGGTTCAGATTCAGCCACCGGGACACCGTGCTTTTCACACCTGAGGGCTCTTAAATTATGGCCTAGAATCAGTCGGGGAGTGCGTAATAGGAGGCGTGCGGTTTTGAGTAGGTGCGATGGCCGACCGGAGTGGTATTTGAAGGGACTACCGAAAAAAAGTAGGAGCGTGATCAGAATTCGACGTGTGTGGAGCCGTGGGCAGCAGTTATGTATAATACTAGCAGTTGCCCGCGGCTCCGCCCGCGTGGAATTCGGATTCCGTTCCCACTTTTTTTTCGTGCTAAAGTTCCCTCGGATATGGTCAGGAGTGATTGTCGAACTGAACTGAACTCTGAACCACTAAAAACGCATGCCGTCGCGGGTCTTTATTTGCTAGCCTATGTTACTCCCATTATTGAAATCAGTCAACAACAAACAAAAAAAAACAAGAAAAGGACTCTTTAAAATATTAGTGTACCTAGATGTAGGTAATACCATCCTGTACAAAAAACTGTAGACGGCGAAAAAATAATCAAAGTAAAACTTTTTTACTGATCTTGATTCATTTGGAATTTAAAAGACCCCTAATGCGGCCCTGCAATTTACGTGTTACGTAAAATTGTTACGTGACAACACTGACAAAATAGCGGACGAAGCGCGGAGGTGTGAACGGCATAGGCGAAACTGCGCGGCGAAAGAGATAGAAGATAGGTAAATGTATGCATTAGAACATGCCGTTTCGCTAGAGTTTCGCTCCTCGTACAACTGACAGAACATGGCGAAACAACCGCGGTTCCGCTATACGCGGTTTCGCGGCGGAGATGTGCTACAGGCGTGAAGAGGGTGCATCGCACCACCGCCCCGGCCTGCTTGGTTTAGATGCTGCGTGGTTCTTTGGGCGATCGAAATTACACCGTAAAAATGAATATATCAATAATATTAAATTAAATAATAATATGTACAATATGTGTTGTAATTGTAATACATAAGTATATTTATTAAAATTGTAATTCTGTAGCCTATTCATTTCACTGAAGTAAAAATAAATAAAGGAATGACGTATTTGACATTGACAATATGTATGTTTTATTAATGTAATTAAATTAAATATATTTTGTAACTCAATAAGTAAATATAACTTCCAAACCGTATAACCGACCACCTTGACAGTTGCATAATGTTTTATGTACCTTCCTACCTTAACATAGGTAATTAAACTAAAATAACTAAATACAATTTATAAATATGCTGTCTTTATGTGCCTGCGGATAAGAACCGGTACTATAAAGCTATGACAGAGACTAAAACCTTAAAGATAATGATTCCGAAGCTGACCTCATACGACAACTACTGACGCATGCAGCAGATACAGCGTACCCATTACTTGTAAAACTCCTATACGGATAAAGGGGACCATTGAGAAGCCGCAATGAATTACGCATATCTGCTGCGTGCGTGCAGGATTTTCGTATGCGGTCACTTTCGGAATATCATTTCATACCTTTTCTCTACATTAGACCTACAAAAAAAATATAAATAATCTTTTCCTTTCGTAGGTCCTCGTTGGGCGTCATGGAACCTGGGCATATTCTTATGCATCAGGTGCGCCGGCATACACCGCAACTTAGGCGTCCACATCTCCAAGGTGAAGAGTGTCAACCTCGACTCATGGACGCCCGAACAAGTCGTAAGTAGCTCATCCAGATCATTGCGAGGGTCGTAGATAGATTACATCATCGAATTGAGAACCTCCTCCTTTTTGAAGTCGCTTAAAAAAGTAGTACACCATTCTGAACGCGCAGAAATTCTCAGCCTCAGCTAAGCTATTAATAATAATAATAATAATAATAAATATTGTAGCACATTCTACACAACGCTATCTAGACCCAAAGTAAGCATAGCTGAACTAGCTTGTGTTATGGGTTCTAGAATGCGGATAAACATACTTAGATACATTTTTTTTTTTGTAAATACATACATATTATACATAGAAACACCCAGACCAATGCAAGCTATTGTAAACACTAGGACCGTCAACAATGGGATAGTCCAAAATAGCTGAATAAAATAATCAAATCACAGAGTAGTGGTAGTGTAATGGCTGCCAATATTTTTGATTTTTTGATTAGATCAAACTGTTTGAAACTGCCAATGTGATCAAATTATCTGAACGTATATGGCGGTCATAAGACGTGTATAGGTCTGATAGAAGGTACGTGAACGTGACTGCTACTCAGTGGGGGCGCGGGTTCGATGCCAGCTTAGTGCAAATATTTGTATTAATATGGCAATTCGCATTGGTCAGGCTCTGGATATTGCCGTGCCTAGGTGAGCACGTTAAACCATTGATCCCGGTTATCATACGAACACCTAGTGCAGTCGTTACGGGTAGTTGGAGCCCTAAAAAGTTCAACAACTGGTCTAACTACAATATCGCCAATGGGTTGTGGACGTCAGATGGCAGTCGATTCACGGAAAATGTCGAGTTCAGTCAAACCCGCCCTTAGACTGGAAACAACGAACCCCGGACTCCGAGGTGATGAGCTTCGGATATGATCGAGTATAACGCTAGGATGAAGAAACAGTCATTTGAAAATTTCCCTCACGTTCTCAGGTATCCCTCCAACAAATGGGCAACTCTCGTGCGCGAGCGGTCTACGAAGCAAACTTACCCGACTCCTTCCGAAGACCACAGAACGACTCCTCACTCGAAGCGTTCATCCGAGCCAAGTATGAGCAGAAGAAGTATATCGCCAAGGAATGGGTACCTCCGCCCGCACCTAAGGTTAACTGGTACGTGTCTAATATTAACTGCTAACGGCCGTTCGCAATAACCTATCTATCGCCAGTTTTGACATTAGAAAGGATAAAAACGTCATCAATCTCTATGGTAACGCAATTCATAGTAGCAAAATAACAATAGGATTTGACAAATGAACCTTTATCTGTAGATATGTTATTGGGAACGGCCGTAAGTCCGGATCCCGCACGAAATTGGGATAAGGACCGAACCTGATTATAGGGACAAACGGGTTGTAAATGCGAGGCGACTACAATATGGTTCCTCGAGAAAGGTCGTTTGCTAGACCTCGTGATCTTTAGAGAACATTCTTTAACCACGAGGTATGCAGTTTTCCTCAAGATGTTTTCCTTATATATTTAATTCGTAAAACGTGCATGTAAGTTACTATTAGAACTATCAGGATATTTAGCATGTATTGTTTGGAGTTTCCGATATTTCGGCGCTGTTACAAGCACCATGATCACGGTGGAGTATTGGCGGTAAGAGGTGAAAAAGTTTTAGGAGTAAGTATATCGATCTACCCTTTTTCGAGTTCTCTTGCTACCCGCATGAGCACTACCACTTGTTTCACTCTCATTCACACACATGGTGGTTGCAACAGCGCCAAAATATGGGAAACTCCAAACACGTGGTAAATATCCCGATAGCTCTATAGTAATATGAATACCTATATCGTGCATATAAAGCTTGGTAGCGCTGTGTCAATTTGATTACCAGATGCATTCTTTTGGGGAGAATATCTCTAAATAAATGTTTTTGTAATATTCTTACAGGGACAAAGAGATCGATGAAGAAATAGAGAAACAGAAAAGAAAAAAGAAATCTACCAGTTCGGGGTTAGGGCCACTGCCTGCTCCGGCTACTAGTGATAAAAAATATAATGTAAGTTTTTATTAATTTATTGCATATCTATGATAATAGTTTTAATTCTAGTAGGCTATAATTAAAGTTAAAAGAATGCAGGCCACTATTATAGCTGATGCCACTAACGCTAAAACGGTTGTCTCTGATTTGATAAATAAAAAAATACTTCAACAGTATTTGCCTAATTCTCTAAAAAAAACTAACAGGAACTTTGAAATCACCATTTCGATCTGATCTGATTTTGATCATTAAATAAACAATCATAAAATGTACGTGTTACAGAAATCTGACGTCATACCCAACTTACCGAAACCAAAATCATCAGTAAGTCCAAAATTGGGAAGATCTACGCCACCTACTAGTCAACCAGAGACGAGCAAGACCTCCAATGGCTCGGCAGACCTTCTAGGCCTAGACACTAGCAAGCCGGACTCGAAGCCAACGGCCAACGACGACATATTCTCCAGTTTCTTCTCAGCACCTCAAGAGAAACAACCTGATTCAAAACCAGAAGAATTAAAACCAGATTTAAAGACTGAGGAAGAGAATTTCTTCAAACAAGCCGCCCCAACGGAGAAGGAGAAATCTAAGTTAACGAAAGACAGTATATTAGCTTTATACAGTCAAACACCAGCAACTAATTTAGTGAACCAATTCAATCCGGCACAGCCAATACAACAAGTACAGTCAGCATCTTATCATCCGTTCGGTAATGTATATCAGCAACAAAACTTTAATACAAATACTAATTTTGCACAGAATGGTATGCAGCAAATGAACCAATTCCCTCAAATGAATCAATTTCAGCAACCTTTCCCTGGTCAAGTTCAACAACCAATGCAGAATCAGGCATTTCAGAATACTCAGTTCTTCAATCAGGCCCAACAGCCTTTGTCACAACAGTTTAACAGTCTGAACTTAGGCCAGAGTTTTCCAAATGCGTTTGCGCAACAAAATACTAATGTTACCAGCAACACGACATGGCAGTAAATGTTGCTAGTAACAAATTGGTTGTATTAGATTTTTTTATTTCACAAATGTATTGGAGGATGCTTGTATTACCAATGTAGTAAAATATTTCCAGATATTTTTAAAAGTTTTAAACATACTTATTTTAAATATCGTTTCTTAAAAATTCACATTTCAAATCGCAAAAGAACACTGACATCAAAGAAAAAAAAATCGAACATCGTCATGTTCTAATTTCAAATAGTATAACTTTCGAAGTGACGTCACTATTTTTTGACATTACGTTTAGTTGTTGCATAACTAATGGAACTTTTATAAAAATATCTGTAAATCATTCACTACGTTACATTCAAGCAAAATACATTTGTGCCGATGATTTATCTTGTAGATTAGCAGTTAGGTCGAGCACCGATTCGCTCGCTTGTTAAGCAGTTTGTTCCTATATATTAATGCTCAGATTGTTCAAAACCGCGCTTATTTGGCCGTTATTTTAGAGCAGATGGTATGAGGAGACGGCTTACGATACCGATTTTCTCACATATCGAAGACAGCCATAATAAATAGGACCATTGTCTCTTCATACCTGGATAGACCGGCAACAGCCATGTGAGTGTGACATCGCGAGTCAGAAACTCGAAATTAACTATCGAATCATTATCTCTTAAAGGAGGGATACCCAGTATTTATATAATATTTTGAAACGGTCTTGTAATAGCTGTCACTCTACATTCCTGTTCTAAAGGCCTGCCCATGGCCTAACAAAGTATAAGGCCGTGCCGTGCAGATGTTTTACACAAAATCGTACAGAAAATATCATTCTATTTGCACGACGTGCGAGGCAGCGGACGGCCTTAGCAACAACAAAAGTGAATAGTACTTATTAAACGCATCTCATTGATAACATTCTTGCTATATATCTCTACTTGTTTAGAATTTACTATAATATAAAATAGATCAGGTTTCCTAAGGAGATCCGTATGCAAAATATACAGAAGGAGATTTCTTATTTATGTGTTGTAGCAGGGGAGTAGTGGTTTAATATAGCTGGAGATCTCAGGCACACAAATAACAAAATGGTTTTACGGTCTGCATATTTTGCAAACTGAAACCCCACTGGCGCTTAGACTATGAACATTTCAGTATTTTTATTGAAGTAATTCCAATTTATTTTAAGCTGTTAATCCATCGTTGAAAATATTGGTTTCTAAGGTTTTCCCGGGTGAAATATCACGCAAAAATTTAGATAAAATTGCAGCTAAATAAGAGTGAGTTTGAGTGCACAAAAGTAAAATAAAACGAGCTTATTTATATTTTTATGTGCCATGAAAGAATTTGCACAATAAAATTAATAAGCTTAAATAATATACGCGTTACAAATGAACAATCTTATCACGTAAATAGATTCTCCTACTATATTTATTCAGAAGAAGCACGTGGTATAATGACCGGCAAAGAAGTTAACAAGTTACTCTAGCTGCGCAGAAAGCGTTAGGCGCGCCAATTTATTAATCATAGATTAGATTCCAGAACCAATCACGATCTCAAAGTGAACGGGTGATTGATCAATAATTTTATTGATTTTCGGGTTGATCCTTTTATAACACATCCGCGATTTTTGTTTATGTAAAGATATTTGAACTATCATGGTCTTCACATTACTATTAGAGCTCTCGGGATATTTACCATGTTTAGGGTTTCCGATATAAAGGGGGTAGATCGATATCTTCATTTCTAAAAACTTTTTCACCGTTTATCACCAATACTTCAGTTCCTCCGTGATCATGGTACTTGCAACGGCGCCGAAATATCGGAAACTCCAAACAATACATGCTAAATATCCCGATAGCTCTAATAGTAAAGTCTTGTTTATGATGTTTGCCAGCACTTATATCAGAGGAACATATTTCATAATAAGTCACTGCTCATATAAAGATGAATTGGAGTCATTATTGGGTCTTATTTCAATAGAAATACTGTAAATGAATGTGTGCAGTTGTTGTAAGTTCTTGTCAGACGACACAGTTCATGTTATGAAGGTCCACCAATTATTACTAAAACTTACTATAAATTAGAGAATATAAGAATTTATTTCGATTTGAAATATATCGTATGAATAGAACTTAAAATAACTAAAAATCAATATATATATTAGAAGTTGCGATTAGTCCAAGGCAATGATTATATTTTATTTCTTTTAATTTCATTATACAAATTTATTTATATTGCGTGTTCTAAAAATTTTACACATTGATTAATAATTTTGCACTTTAATAATATTAATGTTTATGCACAGATAACAATAATTTGTGATTGTGTAACTTTTTTAATTCGCTGTAATTTTAAGTTGCTTTTTTGTTCTGCAGACGTTCCGAATTTAAATAATTCACTGAATTATCTGCAGTTATATTTTTTGTATAACAGATGTTTTTAAAATTATTTGTTTATTTTTATGTTGTATATTTTTTTATTGTGAAGTTGTATGTAAAATTGTAAAAAAATTAGCATTCGGAACGTTTGTTATTATAAAATTGGTGCGTGTTCGTAATGTATTATTTTTTATTGATAGATGTTAAAGTGTTAAATAAATCTGATAAGCATTTTCTCTAAATTGTAACATTTCTATATTATAAACAATTTGAAACTTACAACGCTATTTCAAACTCACGCTTTTTAGACAATTTTTGGCGATACTAAAAGAGGCTATTTATCGGCACACATGTTTGTCGATACCGAGTTCAGGATATTAGTAACTCAGCTTCGTGCCATAGCACAGTTGCCTTCCAGTCTTGACTGACAAATAAGTCGATAACTCGCTCCTTTTAGATTAACCAGTATTAAGCTGCAGCAGATGTTAGCTACAAATTATTTTTATTATTTGGTCGTAAAAGACTGATTTAGAGCGTCGTTCATTTTGGGACAGGGTCGTATTGTTACGTAAACAACAATAATAATTTGTCAATTTATTAAAAAAAAATACTCAAAAATTCGTTTGGCTCTACATACACTAGCTAACTTTTAGCATTAATTCGCGCATTATCAGAAAAAAAATATAGGGCGACTATAAAGTCAAATCAATTTATTTTTATCAAACGTCAAAGTTATATGGAGACTTACATGAAATAACACTGGAATAAGGTCCAATAATTTACTAAATAGTAGTTGGATCGACTATTAAAAATAAATAAATACTTTAAAAAAACAACGATTGTAATTTTTGCCGCAGTTTTGCTATTTTTTATTAAGAAGATTCGTTAAATATTTATTTCAAGCCAAATCCACAGTAAGACTGGTAAAGCGGCCCCAGACTTCAAGGTGAAAGCTTCGGATGCGACTGGGATTAACGCTAGGATTATGCAGTTACATATTTATTTTAGGTATAGAAAATTTATCTAAATCTTTGGTGACCAGTTAGCTAGTGTATGGAGGCAATAGACTGGTCGGCTTATACACCCAAATATCTAGAATGTGACAATATTCTTGTTCGCACAAGAACAAAGTAGCAGAAGTATTTGTGATAAATATCTTATTTTGGTTATAAAGTATTCGTAATCTTTCATTGTGATGAATTTCTAAAAACTCAACTACATATTTCAGGCCGCCATATTTATTTTATTTTTTTATGACCTGGTAACTAACACCTTTAGGCCGACAGGCCGCCATAACGAAAAAATATCACGATATGTGTACCAGAGTATATTTTTATCGTATATCACCTTTAGAAATAAGGCAGGATTTAAAGATTAATATATACGATACAATGAATGTTGATAATGGTGTGAATAATGTGATTATGATAATTTAGACCTTACCTAATAACTTTCGTCACAAATTTCGACTGATCACCAGTCTCGGCGGTATTGAAAGTACGGGAACCAGCTCTGAAGTATCTGCTATTACAGAAATCCAGGAAGGCCCGCACGATATTGGTGGTTTCCAGGAGCTTGCCCTACACTTGACAAATCTCATAAGGTGTCGTTAAACTTCTTATAGCAGCCACTAAATTATGCGTGTGCAGTCATGTAGACGCGTGTCGTGGTAATTTCGTGCAAAAATACAAGAGCTTCTCTTTGTATTTGCACGAAATTGAACGCAGTTCGGGTGCCCGTCCGTATGCGTGCACATGCAAGAGGCAGCCCGGACGCTGTTACACAAGCAAGTTTTTTTATGGCTTTACTTAAAAAAATAACTTTTCATAAAATTGTGACGACAGGTTAGGTTCCTTTATGTCATTTAGTACTGGTAGCCGTATTTTTTTTAATCGTCATTAAAATACTTTTGATGTATTTAGTTAAAATTTTAAATGTGATTCTTTAATAAGTGATTAATATGTAATATAGTGAAAAGCGGGCCATTAGTCATATTGGCTGAATGTGGCCCCGATCGAGCCTGTATTTCGTTTACAACAATAAATAATAATAATGCCAATATAGGTAACCGATTTTTATTTAACCCTAAACTACAAAAGTTATGGTGTATGGGACTTTTTATACTAAAGACCGTGAGAAGTAGTGGAGGAAAAACAGGAAAGCTGACCTCAGGCTAGGTGAAGCCTCGGATGCGACAGGGCCGGCAGTCTCTACTTGCAAACAAAGATAGCGACGGTTATCGGTATGTTTGCGTCGAATCCAAGTATGGACCAATTGACATACCGAGTATTACCGAGCAAAAATTTTTGCGGGGTGTTAACGAAAATTCGGTAAAGTTTGCGACGACATTCGTTACAAATACCGAAAAATCGTTAACTTTCGACAGAGACTTGGGAATTTCGGTCGCTACCTAGCTAACATACGAATTCGGTCGCTATCTAAAGTACAGACTGCCGGCCCAGTACTAAAATGAATATCGGACAGTAGGTAAGTAAACGTACAATTCGTGAACAAGCAATTATTTTTTCACCTAGCACACAGGCTAACAGGTCTTGACCATCATCTCTGTTTGACATACCACAGAAGTGTGCGCCAGACATGAATCATGGTCATGTTGAACAATGTTGTAGTTTTTGTCTTGTTGAACTGTGTATTGCTAGGTTGAATAAAAATATTTTCTTTCTTTCTTTCTCTCTTTCTTTCTTTCTTTCATGTCATGAGCATGACATGATCAAGATCATGCTCTCTCCTCTGGCGGCTCTGGCCCGTTACCTAACTAAAATAAGTGTCAAGCTGTCTATTTATCCATTTCATCACATTTTTGCATAATTTGGTCAGGCTTAGGTTAGCCAGGCGCAGGTGGAAGTTGGAAGTCCGTGCTTGCAAGTGTAGGTATAACAGGGTGTATTGATCCAGGGATTAGGTAGGTACGCCCTACAGCTCACTTGTTTTACTAACGCTACTTGAGATTTGAGAACTGTCATTTTCGATTTTCTTTGACAAGGTTCCTTACCTATTTGATTGCGCGCGAATTATTTTATACCATGATATATTATAATGGCCCGGCAACATTTCAACTATTGCAAGCAATACCGGCCAGTATTGCAGTAATGTCCCGGAATTATAGCCAAACATGTTTTGTGTTGCCACATATGGCCGATATTACCGCAATGGGTTGCCGGACGATCGCTAGGCGGTCGATTTTACTGCAATATTGCTCGGTCAGTTCTATTGTTGTTTCAGTCGCTCTCCTTGTTATGACACAGTCTATCCTTTTCTACGCGAATTGTTAAATAATTTACTATCAAGGCTTATTTCTAGACTTAAATTATCTAAAGTTTCACGCCTATAATAATAATAATAATAATAATTCTTTATTGAACAAAATACAGTAAACAAACAAACAATAATTCAGTAATACAATATTACAAGATATTCGGTAGTAAGGAGTTATTGAACAGAGGTGAGCTAAAACTATTATAAGTTAGTTCAGTTGTTTACAACGTTGGAAAAATTAAACCCTGTTCCTTAAACTAGGTAAACCTGTACTATAAGGAACAGTGTAAGGCACGAAATTTTATCACTTTACATTACATTGTGAGTGAATGATTGATTGACTGTGTCGCTCGACCGTTCGGGTTACTGATATGGTTACTTGGATGCATGCTTCCTGCATCTGTGTGAGTGGATTGTGTGTGTGTGTGTATGTGTGTGTGTGTGTGTGTGTGTGTGTGTGTGTGCGTGTGTGTGTGTGTGTGTGTGTGTGTGTGTGTGTGCGTGAGTGCGCATTTGTGTGTTTCACCGTTTATTAAAATTAAGTTAACTTTATCTAAGATTAATTCAGAATTAAGTTTATTTAAGTTAAGAAATATAAGTAAGGTCGAATCCACAATCTCTTATTTTTCTGATTATTTTTTTATAAAACAATATAAGCTGCTGCAACAAGTGTGATTTCGTCAGCCATTGTTGCCGGTTTGTGTAGCCCGTTTATGAATCTGCATCAAGAGCCATACTTACTATTGCAGATATATTTGCAACACATTGCGCAGCCATTGATTGTTCGGCTATCAGTTGCAATGAAATATTTTTGATGTTGCCGGGCAATTAGTTGCCAATAGTGCAGCCACATATTGCAGAAAAACATGGCCCGTTTAGAAGGCCTTCTACGTGACATGATAGGTATTAGTGCCCTTCGAAGGGCACGCACTAATACCTATCATGTCGCGTAAACGGTTCTTAACTGGTGTTCCGTCTAGAAATTTGACGACATTCGTTAGTGTAAGTTTCATTAGTCCAAATTGCAAATCCCTCCAAGTAAATGGAGATTATGTTCTCATGTTAAGATACATAAAAGATTTTTGAGTAAGTAAAATTTTATTTATCTACAATAAATGGCACATGGTGAATTAAACAAAACGCTTTCGCATAATTTGCATGGCTTATTGGCTTTTGCGTAAAACGAAACGCTGCTAAAGAAGCTTTTAGTGGGAAAATTGTATTATAATTGTATCTTCTAAAATACTGTGTTTAAAATTAAGAAGTTTTTCAATAAAATAATCATCATGGACTCAGGGTAAGTGTCTGTTTTAAAAACAATGGATTTAATATTTTACTTACTGTTAATTTTGATAAAAATCTTATGAAACTTTTTGTTTTGGCGCCTGCCGCCATATTGTCTCAAACAGCTGTTATGACTTATGAGCTACTCCTGTACGCTCCGTTGTTTTTGGTGTTTTTAATGTTAAAAAAAATGTGTGTTGCTTCTTGCGTCGTAATAAACAATGACAACGTTGTGTGAAATTCGTGTTATACAATAAAATATTAAGTTTTTATGAATCGTGTTGTGTTTTGTACAATTTCGTTCCACAATGGCTTGTGGCTTGCAAAATTACGAGGACGGAGACGTGCCCGCGGCAGAGCTCGAGTTCCAAGCAAAATGGAACAGGTTTTCCGACTGGCTCCATTGCATCTGTGTGGTAACGTTTGATTTAGAGCTAGGACAGGCCATGGAAAGTGTCTTTCCTCCTGGTGTACAACTATCTGATCAAGAAAAATGTAATATTTGTTATTTGGCGTTCCCGGATTCTAATTCTGGGTGTATGGGAGATACTCAGTTCCACGTTAAACTACGTTCGAGAACAGGACTCACTCAGCAACAGCTATTGTACAACGACGATAGTGTACCGACATTACGTGCAGATTCAACACACTACTGGGGATTCGTGTACTTCCGACAGGTCAAGGACCCTTCGCTTCCGCGAGGCTACTTCCAGAAAAGTATAATTTTACTCACTAGACTACCATTCACCAACTTGTTCTATAAGGTTATTCAGTTGATAGCTCCTAAACATTTTGAGGAAGGAGAGAGGAGTTTGGAAGCAGCATGTCATGATATCAATAGATGGCCAACACTAGACGCTGGGCAAAATGTTTTATTACCTGTGCTTGGTGCAGTTTTTCAGTCATACATTCCTAATCAGCAGACTGGGAAGATAACTCGCTCAGACATAGCCAAACAGGTACATTCACCTAATGTTCCTCATATTTTAGCATCAATTCAGGATGTGAATGTATTTGATGTTCTATCCAGTGTCATTTCACATTTACATTTATTATGGGAACTGGTTCTCACAGCAGAGCCTATTGTTGTCATGGCCAGCTCACCGACAGAATGCTCAGCGTTGGTACAAGCACTGACTTATTTGATACATCCACTGCCATATTCAGCTGAGTATCGACCATATTTCACAATACATGACAGTGAATTCAAAGAGTTCACACGAAAACAATACAATCCACCTTGTGTGATGCTGGGTGTGACCAATCCATTTTTTACAAAAACATTGCAGCACTGGCCCCACACTATTAAGTTGGGTGATGCAAGTAGTATAAAAACTAAACTAAGGAAAGTTGGTAATCTTAAGCTTTTAGATAGTGCTCCTGGAGTATATACACAGTATAAAACATTTTTGGAAAAAGATAAGGCAATTATAAAAAAACTACACAATGGAATAAGAACTGATAGACCATCCGAGGTTCAAACTGCAATGGTGAAACGTCACTTGCTTGAATTGACTCAAAGTTTTATGATTCCCTTAGAAAGGTACATGGCTTCCTTGATGCCTCTTCAGAAGAATATATCCCCATTCAGAGCACCACCAATCCCAAATCCCTTTAATCCTGAGGATTTCTTTGCCACTTTACAACAATCTGGACCTCAATTAACTACGGGAATTAAAGGTGACTGGATAGGCTTATATAAAAGTTTTTTCAAAACGCCTAATTTTAGCGCGTGGTTCCATGAGAGGCATAGTAATTTGACAAATAAGCTTCATGCTTTACAACTTGAAGCTCTAGCAGAAAGTGACTTGAAAACATGGTCGAATGGTAAAAAGGAAGTTGAAATCGTGGATATGGTTTTAAAACTAAGAGAAGTCCTGAAGAGTAACCCTCCAGTGGCAGATAACACTAGGACATTATTGGCGCGACGTTTAGAAGATCTCAACTGTGTGTTACCAGAGGATATGAAGTTAGTGTTGAATGTAGCTACGTGACAGAAATACTGCTGCGCCTCGAGTATGAGAGGATGCAGCGATGACTGCAAGATTCAAATCAGGAAGTTTGGTCGCCCAATTGCTTGTATGTGAAATATTTTGTTTTGGTGCCACTATGTCCAACAGTTTTTACGAATTATGGAAATCCATTGCAAAGAATATTTGTTTGTATGTAATTTAATTGCTTTTGTGATGGATTTATTTAACCTTCGTGTAAGTAGCTATGCATTGATCTGTCAGACCATCATTATGCTTTGTTTTCATTTAGGGCTACTTTGCGGCTGAAACAAAATTACTATACAGTGGTTTAATCCTTCCAGCTAACCCAAAATCACTTTTTTAGGTGTGGGTTAATGGCAATGACGCTATGTGTGGTCTAAATGACTGGTCCATCATCAGTATCTTTCGGTCCGAGAGACCAATTCATTATTTGTGTCAGTGTCTCGCACCAATATATGAAGGTTAAAAATCATATTCCTCTTGTAAAGCAAATAATAATTAGTCACAAATTAACTCAATTAACTAGGTACTTGTTGTTTAATACATTTACAAAGTCTCTGACATTTCCTACTTTGATGATATATTCAGTCTGAGAACAGAACACTAATAAACAAGCTTGACTAATTTGTTTGTTTGTTGCTTCCATTCACATAGAAATTAATGAAATAAGTATAGTTAAAAAAAATATTTTAGAATTTAGTGAATAAAATATTATCCTGTATTAGGAATGACTGATCTGGGTTAATTTTTGGTTTTTCCACGCAAGGTATTTTTCAATACCTATATATTTAACACAAATTATATTTTAGTAATGGCATGTTTCAATTGCTGTTTTTTAGATTTTTTTAAAATTAATTTTTGCCATTTGTTTTTCTTATATTTTTAACGGTGAAATACAAAAAGAAATATGTTTTAAGACATGTTTATATAAATATTAAAATCACATTGACCTCCACGTAATATTTATACCGTGATTAGAATATTATATTGTACAATATTTACGGCCATAAAACCGCATAATAAAATTAAAATACTGTAAAAAGGCTTGGGTGGGGTATGCGTATGTGTAATCTAAATACATAATCTGTTAAAGACAACATGATATTATGAAACTACGTCGATTATAAAAATAAGCGTTGTAAATAATAGATATAAAAAAATAATTTTATTTCGCGTCCTGAGCAGAGTTGGGAAATCTGTATATCCAAATAGATCTTTTTAAAATATGCGTTTTATGTATAAATCATGTTCGTGTGAGCAATACATATAAAAAAAAATTGTGATTTTTGACGTCCCATCGCGTCGTAGCACAGTGTTTTGTTAAATGGCTCTACGTCACTTTAACATTACTTCCAATAATTGCAATTGTGGTAATTGTGACTCATCTGATGACGCTTTTGAATGAGTCACGTTATACTCTATTCATCTTCATCTAAACGTCTACAGGCGTCCACCAAAATATTTACATTTATTGACAGGCCCGTCGTTCAACGTTGCACCATTTCAAAACCGTTCGTATTGCTCACACGAACGTGATAATATACTATTTTCAGACTGTAAATTGCGACTTGTGTAACGGATATTATTTTTATGTTGCCAGTATATTATAAAACAAAATAAAAAACCTTTGTTTAATTGATAAATATAATTAAACGAAAACAATTAGGTTGTCTTGCTAAAGCAATCTTGTTACTAATTCACCGTCCATTGTATAAATTTAATTGCGTTAATATCATAAAAAATAAGCATCCAACAATGTAGGTAACCTACCTAGAGATCCCGGCAAACTTTTTAAATAAAAATCAGAAGCATTCCCGCGTACTCTATACGGACCAACTAAAACAACAATAAAAAGACTAATCAATGTATTCTTTAATTGGTTTATTTTCGTGCTCCGCATCTACCACCAGAGAGCAGAGACCCTAAAAAGAACATAGGTACGGGCCAACCACGACACAAACAAAAGGGCTGATCAATATAATCTATGATTGGCGCGCCCAGGACTAAAATGCTAAAAAGTACTAAAAAGACCATACGGCCGAACCAAAGCACCAACAAAAACACAGATCAATCATATGATTGGCTGTTTTGTTGGCACTTATCAACAAAGAGACCTAAAAAGACCTGAAAGGTTTGCCGGTTACTATACCAAACTTTGTTATATTAAATAAGTCTTTTTTTATCTAATGTCATATAGCTTAACTATTTAAGATTAAGTACCTAATGATGTCTTCATTGTGTATATACTTAGTGTGTTACTATTTACTATTCGCGTTGAAATATATTTTCATAAAATGTTTTAGTAGTACGTATCTTTAGAATCTCGATGAGTCTATCTATTGTCGTAACGAGTACTTCGCGTGTGTCAATATTGTAACAAACGCAAGGCTGCTTGCTACCTATTGAAAACTACAATTACAGTTATCAGATTTTGTCGTACTATATGAGCCAGTTAGAAAGCGAAGATAATTATTGCAACCTTCAAAGCAGGCTGTATTTCATATTCATTATTTTGTCCAGTATAATCTATCAAGAGCGGAAAATAAGCGTTTGAAATTATCTATTTATACCTTTGTTTGGAATGTAATGTGTTTCACTAAATGTAGTCTTAAGTCTTAACAAATCAAATTGATGAGATCCGGTTATGAAGAGGTTGGCGCTTCACGCTTCCAAAATGTCCTGATAGCGTACTGCTTTTTAAGAGCTACATATTTACCAATACCAAGATTAGAAACTGACCAATTTTGTTAGAAGCTGTTTCGTTTGTAGTGATGTACAGACTTCAATGTCTTTTCCTATTCGAACAAATAGGGGGATGCTCACAATTTATCGGCCAATAATTTCAGAAAGTAATAAACTGGTAAATTGTGCATGTGCCTCTTAATCCATGTTCGTTCATAAATTATCTACTGGCCCCTCATATAACGTAGACCAATGAAATTCTCGAAATTGTGCCCTGGTTCACGTCCAAAAATGTTATTTCATTCCACCACTTCATAAATGGGTAGGTAGCAGAATTAAAATATTGTAATCTGTACTTTGGTTAAGTATTATTTTAATATTTTCCAGAATAACTCGTGCAACAGTAATATTCCTTGGACTCAACTTACGTAGGTACCTATCTTGTACATCTATTTACATATCTACAGTTTTTTGCGCTAAAAAAACTGCTTCATAACCGTATCGTCAACAGAGTTCAAAATTCATATCATAACCTTCCATAATATACCTATCCAATTGTATTCGTAATACTTGATATAAAATCTATTTACGCATCTATCTGGTTAGGTAGTGGAGAGAGAGCCAAAAAGCGTCGTGTAAAATTTTGAAAAGGTTTTTGAAAGTCCCCGAGACTGAAAGCCTCGACCATATTGGCTAAAAGAAACAATCTCTCCCTACTTCAATCAAGGGCTAAGGCCGACGCTGCGTACAATGGAATTTGATATGGCTTTCACTCTCCTATATCTTTACAAAAGGCTTTTATGAACTTTCGAAGCATGAGAAATAGTCAAATCGAAATTGCACCATGCGAAGCGGGTCACTAGGAATACTACGATGTTTATATTGTTAATTTGTAATAAGTATAGTGAAAATAAATAAGATAAATGGATTGTTATCACCTAAAAGATTACTTCTACATTTTATCAACGAACAATATTAAAGAGCAAAGCTTAATTTTGTGACGTGACAAGTACCTATATTCGATGCTTGTCAACCAAAGATGAAATATCACTAGATATGTCATATGCTTACAAATCAACGTAGAAAATTGTGCTGAACACACAGACACATTTTTAATTCATCTACATTTCCCTACACTATTAACTTTAGAGTAATTGTTCGTGCAGTGTCTATAAACATACGATAGCATTTTCGTTATTTTTTTATGTCACTAATTCTTCCGCTCAACGTCCGACCGGCGCCGCTCGGCACGCGATACTACAAGGCAAACGTTCCAATTGACTCGTTTTCGGATCTTCACTATTTTCGCGCAATAACGCATCTACTTCATTTTATATAAGATCATTGTTGTCAACGTTTGTGGTATGGATAAGCTGTAGAACTCATCAGTGTTAAATATTTAATTCCAAACTCCAATACACTCACTTCTCGTTATTATCGATTTTATGGAAAAGTTAAATACATTAGGCGGGAGCTTGTTTGTCCAAGAATTGAATTATAAAGTAGATTTGCCGCGCATGACATATTTTTTTCTACTGGGTGATTAGCTTCGTTTTGAGCCAATATCTGTAGTGACTGTAGTTGCGTCATGTTTTTAGGGCCGTGTACGAACGTACAAGGGTCGTATTTGTTGTGCACACACTAATTTATATCCTGGATACGTAATTAATAATTATGTTTACACTGACTACGATTTTTTTTTCAATGTAACTAATGTGGTCCTTTTGTTTAGCGGGAATATTAAGATTCAAATCGTGTACTATATTTTCATCATAAATTTATGAGGGTAGTTTAAAAACAGCCATTTATTTTTGTTTGTTTACGATGTCGGCTCACCACAGTATAAAAAAGGGTTGCGACCAGTTTGTAATATTCAATAATAAAGGTATGATTCCGAAGATGACCGCATACGACAACTGCAGACGCACGCAGCAGATACGTAGCTTATCAGTCCCCCAGTCAAACCATATACTCGGTTTTGGGGGTCAAGGAATGTATCCTTATGTACCTATATGCAATAAATAAATAAATAATAAAAAATAATAATAAATATCCGTAATTCCATATCCGTATCCTATGTTAACCTCTAAAATACCAACCGGTGCCCGGGCACCGCGAGTGTTAGGTGAGAGTTTGTTGACGTGGTTTGACAGGCAAGTAATGGGTACGTTGTATCTGATGCATGCATCTGCAGTTGTAGTATACGGTCGGCTTCGGAACCTGAACTTAAGTCGTGGATAGGTAAGGATAAATACCTAATAGGTAATATAGGTTTCGTAGTAATTGAGAAAGCTTAAGCGTCTGATGTACGCTTAAATTATGTATGTTTAAATAATTGGGTGCCAAATGTGATGTATTATTTTAAATAGTAATGGCGTAATGGCATTGTAATTTATTTTTAAGTATGTATTGTAATACAGCTGTAGAAAGAACACCTCAATCCAGTCGCCTTATCTCAAACTCACAAACGCCGTACAGTGAACGATTCGACCTGAGAACCTACCTAACTGCCTGGCTACCAACTGCGATCCCTACTGGACGGCGCCGGCGCCATTGGAATAAACTGATCTTACCAATTACCATATCATTCATTTTAACACATCATTTTCAACATCATGGCCATCATGGGAACCTTTTTAGATATCCTTCTAGAGGTCCTATAGAATAAGAAATTTCTTACTGATTAAAACCTGAATGAGATGTGCGTTGGACAAAGAACGCGTGCTTCGTATTTAGAACACTTCTCAGAACGAGCATTTCTCAAAATAAGCTTTTCGGAAAATGGACACAATTTCACAAAAAAATCTAGTTTAACATAAAATACTCAGAGCCATTTACGAGAAGTGCACCAAATGCGAAGTGCGTGTTTTTGTTCAGTACGTACACATTTTACCCCAGTACCATTAAAAGTACATTAGGTGTTAGCATTTAGTAATCCACTGTGCGTCGTACATGACTGAAATCGGATGTTCTTTCTATAACTGTAGCATTAAGGAATCGCATATTGTTATGTTATGTCGTTTACTTATGTAGCGAGGCTCAGTATACTCGCTTAAAATTACAAATTCGGTACAAGGTTAAGCCATGTTAATAAGGTTTCTTTGTAATTATTTTAACCTTCAAACTGTATGGCTTATGCGCTGGATGAGCAGGGCAATATATTTTTATGTAGTACCTATTGTATACTGTTTGCTCAACATGCGGTGTTGTTTATGTTCAGAAGATGCGCATGTCAGGGCCGGGTCGAGCTAATGTGGACTATATTTTAGTTTAGATAACACTGACCGAGTATGATGTTACTATATTATCTTATCTATTACATACATAAATTGTTCAAGATACGCAGTTCTTGTCTACAACTGATACGTATTTATTAACGTTCAGACCAAACTACTGAACAGAGGTATTGGAGACCTACTATTGCTAAGGGGGAAACCGCCAGCCGGGTGGCCGAACTACCCGCGTCGCTTGAATGGCGCACTTCATCCATTTCCCCTTTTGGGGAGAGCATGACAGCTCGCTCACGCCACCCCGTCAAACCTTTCTTATGTACCTACTTGATGAATTTGAAAGTAATAGAATACCTGGTGACTTAGTAATAGCTCTCTGATCACCAACATCATGACGTTCTGTCCCGACTGCATCCAAAGTCCTCGCCTCGTAGCCCAAGGTCCACCTTTGGCTTTTCCTCGTCCATTCGCACGGTTCTTGGCATCTATGGTGGTGCAAGCTATATTTCTCCGATAGTTGTTATTCTTTTATTCCTTATGGCATTGAACATTAGCTAGAAGCAGGTCCGCCTCAGAGATAAGGGTTGTTGCTACCGCCGTTCCAAGATGTTTTCTTAACAAATTTCTAACATTTTTACCATAGTGGACCTCACCTAAATTGCTTATTTTCGAATTGCCCATTGCGCCACCGTCGTCTTCTTTTATGTGCTCACTTATTACTAATTCGTCGAGGGCTTCGTTTGGGCGTCTTTGATCTTAGTATGTGTTATTTTATTAGTACATAAATATTCCGATCTATACTTGTTAGCTCGACTTAGTCCGACATTAGAAAGACCACGAAATATATAATGAAAGCCGTATCTGTGCCTAGCTTGTGTAATTTCATATTATAGGTTGTCTAAACTGAAATAACGCATCCACACATTCGCATCATCTGTGTAAAAACGTCAATGAGCAGTTTTCCAGTAGGTATAATAATCAGTTGGTTTTTAAGTCATCTGGAGATGGCGCTAGCATAGCTTTTGGTAATTTTAATGTACTCTGTGGTTTGTTTGTAGTATTTTTTCATGAATTTGCGATGTTGCCAAAGTTTAATTTCATTTACCCATATTATAATAGATAAAATATAATAAAACTCTTAATTCTTTCGCGTCACTGTCTGTAATTTAAAATAATAATATTATATTTAAAATAAATTTTATCAGAAAAAATGACAAAATATTTAAGTAAAGTAAATCATTACAAAACCGAAGAACATTTTTTCCATAAATTAAGGAACACTATGTGACACCACACTCTTCTTACCAAAAGTGCCGACTGCGCCATCTAGCGCGTCTTTAGGAACGCTATAAATACCTACTAGAAAACTGCTCATTGTTTCGTGAACTACTTATATAGTCTATAATTTGATTATTTGCGTAAGAGATGTGGTGGAGCGCGTCATTTGGGATTGACAATCTATACCAACATTTAAGAGCACTATCTCTTCAAGTAATATTCCGTGGTTAAGGAAAATACGTCTCATTATACATTATGCCAGCTCCAGACTAGTTTAAACATAGCCCATCGTAATCGCCACTTGTAAATAAATGTACAAAATGCACTGTGTATGTAATACATGATAAATAAAATAAACATATTTTTAGATAACTTGTTTTATTAACGCTGTGTGCAGTCCTGATACGACAAGGCGAGAATAATGTGGTATGCAGGCGATTGCTATCCATAAACTGTGTACAAATAGGAACTACAGAATATTCTAGTACTACAGCCATCTATGAAACTAATGATCTTATATTAAAATGAGGTAGGCAATGTTATCTCAATACTATCGCTATGTCAATAGAGCACCGTATTGTACGCAGAAGTCGCGGAAGTGAATTCTGTTTGCGTTCGAGGTAGAATCGCTAATTTGCCTTTACGCACGCTTACTTGAGGAGTAAGATAGTGAATGCGAGCGAGACGAGAGCGTTACGAAAAGTGTGATCGGACAAGGCGAACAACTTGAGAGGGAGATATAAGTTAGTGAAGATAGAGAGTTACGTTTCCGTATATTACTAGGGGCAAAAGAGAGGCACACATTTTCTTTCTCTTTTTCCTCCCATAGCCATTTCGTGGTCGTGTGGTCTAAAGCACAATAGTTTTTTCAATCTACCTCTTTTTAATATAAGATCATTTTATGGACCGGGTTGTCGAACATTCGAGAATTTGATGTGTACTTATCACCTACTTATGTCATATATTTGCTCACCTCATGCTCGCAAATATTTCGAAGTATCATACAAGTAAATGGTGTGGTAACAATAAGTACAAATTTATATGAGAATCTTAGATACTGAATACATTTTTTATAAATACGCCATAATTCTGTAAAATCAATATTTGAGCGAGTAGTAAACTATTTGGCATTAAGAGAAGAAATAGTACCATTTTACACAAAAATGGGGCTCAGGCGCAAAGCCAAAATTGGAAAATCGACGTAAAAGCGAGCAACCAATTGGTTATGAAAGAGGAAGAAACTGCTTTTTATAATAAAAAATGACAGGATTATTTTCAACAAAAACAAAACAGTAGGTATATCCCATATCCGTTTGCTTCTATTAGCACAAATTGCCTAATACCCCATTTTTTAAATAAATTACAACAACCAATGTGTCTAAGAGGAGTGCTGTTCATTTACTTGTCTCAGGTAATCTATAGGATCAAGAATCAGCGTCGTCCGACAGAATTATCTAAAAAAACATGGCTTTTGACTGCTGTAAGCTCCAATATGGTGCTAACGCATATTCAAACAAATAATTCAATGCTATCCAGCCAACATCTATACCTCGCGGTACAATAGCAATACCTATTCATAATAAATTCAATAAAATTGTACTAGTATTTTACTAAATACTAAAACTAAATCATGGCAGAAACATAACAGTAGTGATTGGGACTAGTCTAGTCGTAACTATCCATATTTATGCAGAAAGGAACCACCCAGTATGCGAAATGGAACTAAATGGTTCCATTCAGCATAAATACATACAATTATAATAACATTTTAACAGAGTTTATGGATAACATTAATGCACTATACTAAATCTAACAAGTGCGATGGACATGGGGAAAATAAATCCATGTCGCACATGAAAGATCCTTTGGCGTCCACAACAAAGTCTAAACGTAACAATATTTACAACTATAGGCGGGTAGATCACAATCGATTATATTTAGCTTTGCTCCATATATTGTCGTTATCTGTGAGGAGTGAATATACTCCGGCTAGAGTGAGGCCTACAGCGCCACCTAGGGCCATGGAGCGGAGGCCCGAGGTGCTCTTGTAGATGAGACCAGTCGTTGCAGCTGCTATAAAAGTGTTGCCTGTGTCTTCCTTATCACGGAGCCACGTGACACCGAGGGCGATGCAGGAGTAAAATGATGCGATTATACCTAGGGTGCAGCCTGTATTTGTGCCTGGAACATAATATTTTTTTCATTTAGTTTATTATTATTTAGTTATAATAACTAACATAACTGATTAGTTATGAGTAGTTGGAGCCCTAAAAAGTCCAACAACTAGTCTATGTACAATGCTTTGATATAGCCAATGGGTTGTAGAGGCCAGACCGCAGTCGCTTAAAGGAATATATATTATTGAAGTTCAGCCAAACCAAGTACTTTAGGTTTTTATTTAAGGTGAATAAATATGACTACAAACACAAACACTACAACAGTATAAGGAGTGTTTTTGAATGACTCATTTTTATGGAGAAATCATGCTTGACTACAGCAACTGATTTATGCTGTTTCGATTTTGGCTTCCAATATCAAGAAATAATCCTTTCATGAAATTGAGTGGAAAACATTCAAAAACTTGAAACAAATAATTTAATCAGCCAAAATTGTTTACACAAAACAAGAGCTTAAGTGGTTCTTATGTTTTTCCCTATTTTTTTTTCGTTTAGTCGCATTATGCCCAATTCGCAAAATGTCCAGCGGGCTCAAATTGTCCAATTCTCACAACGTCCAATTCGCAAATTGTCCAATTCTCACAACGTCCAATTCGCAAATTGTCCAATTCTCACAATGTCCAATTCGCAAATTGTCCAATTCTCACAACGTCCAATTCTCACAATGTCCTTTTCGCAATTGGTCCAGTTCGTAAAATAATTTGATTTCGCATTTGACTAAATAAAGTTCTGCATGGTTATAAAAAAAATAACCACGAGGGCTTCTAACCTAATCTATCCAAGTCGGAATGAGCAGCTTTCTCAATCTCAGTCTTTCTGCCCTCCCTCTGCGCCTCCGGTTTTTAAATAACACTAGTGTAGGGCAAACAAGTACCACGGCAAATTTTTATACGTATACATTGGAGAGAAATTAATTATTTAGTTTAAAAAATCATTTACCTACTCCCAAAACTCTTTATGCGCGATATGGCAAATCAAAAATTTGACTTTTATCTATTTTTGATACTAATTTTCAATTCGAACTGTGAATTTTCGGAAATTTGAAATTCAGAATAACGTTTTTAGGGCTAATAACACTACGGATTTATAATTATTCGTACAAATGAAATTCGGAAGAATGAACATTCGTATTTATGTCTTTCGAATAAATAACTGTCGTGATTTTATATAGGTAAGTACTCGGAGTTTTGTTTCTTAGGAATTATAATATTCGGTATGTATGTATGTGAAAATCGGAATATTGAAATTCGGAACTAAATATTTCGGGATTGTTGGGTATTCCCCTGTTAACTAAACTAACGGCCTGAATGATATTCAGCCATTTAATTAAGCGGCTAGGCAAATGGATTCGATAGATGACGTTCAATTACTTGCCTAGCCATTTAATGAAACAGCTAGGCAAATTACTTATTTCTGCACGGCTATAAAAAAAAATAACCTCGAAGGCTAAAGCGGGCATTAGCTTTCTAACCTAATCTATACATGTCGGATTGCGCTAGCCTTCTATCTCAGAAGGTTGTCAAAAACGCTTCTCGTAATCAAGGAGGATCCCTAATTACGAACTGGACCAATTGCGAATTGGACCAATTGCGAACTGGACCAACTGCGAACTGGACTAATTGCGAACTGGACCAACTGCGAACTGGACCAATTGCGAACTGGACCAACTGCGAACTGGACCAATTGCGAACTGGACCTATTGAGAATTGGACAGTTGGACATTTTGCGACTAAAGGTTTTTTTTCTGCAGTTATAGTAAAAAGTCTCCGTTGAAAATATATTTCATTCATTTCCTGAATAATTCAGTGGCTGCTGTGGTTGAATAAAATTGTGTTGCCAGGTTATAATTATTTCTTTTTATTTTATCAGGTTATACATATAAGACTTACTATATTCTTGAAGTCCAAAATTAAATGAAAAGAGTTTCATTATACTTTTTCCATTCAGTCTACAAAAAGCCTGATTAGCCTTTAACGGCATTACTTTAAAGTGTAAAATTAAATGGAATTTTTGTCCATGGTATAACAGTGGTTTTGCTTTAGCAGAATATAGAGCCCCAGGTAAAAGGTATACTGACCTTGTTTCATGACATAGTTGATGATTTGTGTCCTTCGAACTTTGCCCGTCTGGCCTGCTAGTGTGGTTGCTCTTAATCCTTTATATAAACCTGCCATGCCTCCTAAACCTGGAACACATTCATTTTAAACATTAACATTATTTCAGGAGAGATTTAGGGGCCAGTGATCAATAAATGAGGATTTGTAAAGCTACTTTTGTTGTTGACTGTTCATAACTGTCTTCAAAAACCTTCAAATTGTTATCTATATAGTTAACTAGCTGCCCCGGCGAACTTCGTACCGCCATATTTTCGGCCCGCGTGGTATTCAAATCCCGTTCCCGCTGCACCCTTATCACTTAGGGGGATGAAAAATAGATGTTGGCCGATTCTCATAGATACTGGATAAGCACAAAAAATTTCATCAAAATCGGTCAAGCCGTTTCGGAGGAGTATGGCAACGAAAACTGTGACACGAGAATTTTATATATTAGATATTCATATTATGTATCTATGTGTAGAGATAAGGGCACATTTCTACACCAAGACTAGTATTACCTGCAACCAAAGATGTTTCAGCAATACTCATGACACTAATATGAGACACATCCCAATGAGTTTCTTGTAAATTGGCATTCAATCAATCAATCAATCAATTTAGCCTATTGCAGTCCATTGCTGGAAATAAGCCTTTTCCAATGTGTGCCACAAATTAAATTTGGCATTGAATATTGCAAATATGTGATTGAGAAGTTGTTTAAAAATTGGTCATGACTAATAGAAGGGACTAAAAGAGGAATGGAGGAAAAGATGTCGGACAGGAATGTATAGAGGAGAATAACATGCTGTGATAACCCCAAAATAATGTAAAAATGAGGATTGGCAATGATGATGATGAATTATGAGAAGAGAATGATGCAATATGTGTGATATATTTTATTTTCAGTAATGCCAATTTGCTTATAAGTTAGAACTTCATCTTTGGTGAGGCATAAGCATTCAATCTGTACATAAACAGGGTAAATAAATATCCAACTCTATTACTTACATTCATTTTATAACCAAAATACTGAGACCAAAAATAATTCAGTGTTCAAAATTCATTAGTCTGGTTTGTTTTGGTTAGATTCATTCCTGAGTATAGTAGCTCAATATGTGTATGTAAACTAAATAGCATAATGAGTAGACTGGTATGCGATCAAGATAAGTACTACCACTATTATAGTTATAATATTACCCATTCTATCCTTGCTTACTATTATGTAAAAACCATTAACAATTTAGAGGTTATGTCATTAATTATACCGTTTCCTTACCTGATCCACTCATAAAGGACATTCCGATAATGGGCAAAGCAACGTTAGACCTTCTAGCAGTAGGAGCCATATGACTATCGTCAGGGTACAAGAATTCTGGCTGCATTTTCGGTATATAGTGAGGATCGAAGTTCAAATAAGGTGAAAGACCAGCCGATGACTGGTTAGATTTCTCCTCATTTTTATTTAAAGAAAGTATTTCACCGAACAACGACATTTTTTCGTTTTTAACACTATTTTCACTAATCTAAAACTTAAACGTGATTAAAAAATCACGCAGCGAATTTACAGAAATCGAACTTTTATTGAAATGTCAATGTCAAAAAAAGCATGCATAGAGCACAGCACAGATAACATATTATAGAGTAAATAAAAAAAAATAGTAATTTTAGTGTTGACAGCGTAAATATTATTTGTTGCTGAATTTTAATTCTTTTTTTTTACAGTGAAATGCGGACTCCGGATGAAGTACGAAAAATTATAAAAATTGCTAAGCTACAAGAGTCGGAGCTAACTGAAATTACTCAAGTATTGAGATTTCCCGAAGCAGATAAGCACAATGAGAACTTAAAACTATTGTTATTAGATGATAATCTTCTGAAACAAATAGAATCCGAAAATGAGCTAACATTTAAAGGTACCTTTAACTCGTATTTTTCATTCATTCATATTTATTGAAATACCTTAATCTATTCCGAACTTAAGGCAGACGAAGTCGCGGGCAAAAGCTAGTGTATCATTTAATTCATTCATATCACTTGGTTTATTTTTATTCAGCAATTTGTGGAGGGACTGATGAATATTATTTAAAAGTGATTCTTATTAAGCTATGGGTTCGCAGTTGGGGTCAAAATGGAGGTCATACCGGTAAAAGTCAAAATTTTAAATGGAGGAGAAGGAGAGTGGACCGTGAGCTATGAGGTGCAAACTTTAGATGCAACCGGCATAAGCACTCGGATGATAAAAAGTTTGAAATAGTCCTTAATTGTCATAAATGCTGATTAACGACACTTTATTATATCTTTCCTGTCTTCGATTATTAGAAGAATATTTTCAGCGTATTCGTGGATCACTGCTATTGATTGAAGGCCCAGTCATCAGTCCCATTAAAGCGCCAGTGATTTATATAATTAATATAACATACCTCTCTTATAGGTGATCCGGACGAAAACGTAGTACTATGCACAAATAATAAGACTTATGACGTCAAAGAAGCAGAGACATCAAACAGCCTGTTGCTAGTTCCAGACTTACTGTTTGCCGCATCTACAGGACTTGACGAAACGATGAATAATAATTCAATGGAATGTGATTCAGATACATCTCTCGATAAATCCAATGCAAGTCTCAATAAATCTACAGAATCTGATGAAGGAACCAAACCTCCTAGGAAAATTGAACATAAAGATATTGTCAATACTTTTTTCACTTATTACGAATTGAAACCTTGTAAACCTCGATTATCAAAGCTGCGAAAATTACTAGAACCTACTAGGTATCAGGGATTAGAGCTTGAATATGCAATAGATAAATCAAAGTTGCTAAACTATGACGCCCTATTCGACCAAGTCCAAGCTTCGAAAGCGGAGTTAAACGAAGAGCTGGAGAAGATACAAGCAATTGAAATTGATGGATATTATCGATTATTGGAATTTGATTATGAATTTCGTGTACTGTCGTACATGTTGGATCTGATTGATGAAAATTCGTGGCCTTTAGATAGGATATCTAAAGAAGAAACCATGGAGAGTTTAAAAGAGCTTGTACCTTTACCAATATTAGAAACGATGTTTACGTTTTATACAAATAAGTCTGTTGTGGAGAATGATATTCAGTTATATGAATATAAACAAGATAATGTGTGTAAATTTCTGGCACGAGTGTTACTGAAAAGTGCTGGCAAGTTTAATTTGGTAGAGTTTTTGCAAGCATGGAGAGATTCCGTACCTGAAGGAATGTATACTAGTGTAAGTATATATCCTAAAGTACAAGGTATTAGGCGTGAAACATACAGAAAAGGCTTAAGGCGATGAATGGGCGTGACACGGATAAGGTGCTGACGCGTTTTTTCTTTGAATGTGCCTTACATTTTTTCTGTATAATTCACGCCCAATGTAACATTTTCTACAACGGCATTCCTGCAGAGAGTAAGGAAAAAATAACGAGTCAGCCAATACCCAGCTCAAGATATACATTTATACAAATTTCCGTATTTTGTCTGTAGAATTTGAAATTGTTGTTTATCACATCACTTCATTCAATATTTAAAGTACCTAAAAATTAAATTATTGGTCCAGTCCAGACTTATATTGATGGTATAGTAAAAATTTTTTGGCCTATACTTTTAATTTTCGACGCATCTCTGGTTTTTCAGGAATCTCTCCTATCAGGAATAGCATTAGTCGACAAATCATGTACGCCTCAAGTGGTTTGGGGTTTCGCAGAGAGTGATTTACCGGAAGAAATTAATGAACGATTCAAAGTATTATTTCAAACTAAAGCAAAGTGGACTGTCGACGACATATCGCCTTATATAGAGTAAGTATTTTAAAGACACTCAAAGAGTAACGGAATTGACTTGATTTGTACTGAGCTTGCAAACAAGTAGTCTACCCAACTGATAGTAAGCTTAACCATGGTTTTAATACTCTTGCAACACGTGTCACATGTGTATTGCGACATGTAGAAGAATGAAAACAAAAAATAATGGGCCGTACTTAATGTACCATGAGTGATATTTAATATCAATTACAAGTAACTACTTCCAATGCTGTTGTATTGTAATTGTTATAATTAATGCTTATCTCGTTTTCAGACGATATGCCACAGAGAAGTTAAATGTAAATGCGCTCCTAACGAAGTATGCTCGAGCTTCAACTCAAGATGGTGTGAGAATGTTCTCAGCCAAACATATGAAATAAAGTCCCACCTACATCTTCACCTTTCAATTTCATACAGTCGAAAATGTTATGTTTTATCATGGTTTAATTTCTAAGAATAAAATGCAATTTTACTCATTCAATAATACATTTTATTTTCAAAATGATCTTACATATAAAAGTAAAATTATCAGAGGAGTCAATAGTTTCCATAAAACTAAATATTAATACAATTACTTATTATACTTAAATAACACAGCCTTCTCATTTTTTTTTCATTACAACGCCATTAGAAGCCATCTTTAAGAAACTTCACATTAATAAATATTGAATATGTACGATCAACGTTACAGCAATTCAAATACATTTCATATGGAATGTCTGATATTTTATATAAAAAAATTGTCAATACTTTTTTTACATTCCAAATCTTACAAATAATCTCTTACGGGTAATAACTTTGGTATATTTAAGATTCTTGAACATTCTTCCTAAGTTTGTTCAATTCGTTCATCATTTCTTGAGGCAAGTCAGCGCCGACTTCTTCCTCGAAGTACTTCTCGATGGCATCAGCTTCCTGAAGCCAGAAGTCCTTAGGTATACTGAAGAGAGTCTTCAAGTCGATAGGTCCTAGATTCTCTACGTTAAGTTCGCCATCAGCCGGGATGTATCCAAGAGGAGTTTCGGTATGACATTGTTCGTTGTTGCAACGACGCAGGATCCAGTCCAGTACGCGGGAATTTTCACCGAAACCAGGCCAGAGGAATTTACCCTATAACAAAGATACATGATTACTTTAAAATATTTCTTAAATTAGTTATCAGTTAGGAGTTTCTTATTCTGATATTGATTGACTGTCAAAAACACATTTAAGACACCTCATTCGAGTGACAATCCTGGTTGCATTCAAAGCTTGCACTTTGGAACCCGAAGTTCACTCTCCTATAATCTTCCTGCTAAATGAGACCCAACTCCAAAAGGAACGACTGCACCAGGGCCTCATCCGATAATCGGCATTTTGGTTTTTGCAAATTTTAAAATAGTTCAGGTAAATTACCTCATCATTCTTGCGGAACCAGTTGATATGGAAGATCTTAGGCATCTTGCGACCAGGCTGGGGCATCGACAGCCAATGCTGCAAGTACTCGCCGAAGTTGTAACCGAAGAATGGACGCATGGCGAACGGATCATGCATTACGGTCTTACCCTGCAGAAGAACAGTATTGATAGATTAATATAGAGTGAAAAATACAGTTTGGACGAAATAAAGAAATTGATGATGATATATTTAGGCATTTCTTTTTGCTCCATTGCTCTATCTATTTCGTAGGATCAAATACGTCTTAGCGTTATTCCTGGTTGCATTCGAGGCTTTCTCCTCGGAGCCTAGGTCTACTCAGTCGTTCTCCTCCTTTTAGTTTGTGAGCTATTAGGAGCGACTACTGTTGAGTCCCAACCCCAAAAGGAAAACCAGCGCCAGAACCTTGTCAAGCAATCAGTAGGTCAACCGACTAGTAGATCAGTTATTGCCTAAATCAAACTAGCCTATCGCAGTCCACTGCTGGATATAGGCCTCTCCCAATGTAGGGAGACTTTGGCCTACATACACTATTGCTTTCAAACTTGTTGTTGGCTTTCAAGTCTACTTACAGCATGTTCAGCAGCAGCAGTAGCCTCAGATCGCATAGATGCTCCCATGAATACACCATGTTGCCAGTCTCTTGCTTCAATGACAAGAGGCACGCCGGCGGGGCGACGACCACCGAGTAAGATGGCAGAAATTGGCACACCCTCAGCACTCTCCCAGTCACCGTCGATTATTGGGCATTGTTCAGCTGGAGTGCAGAATCTGTACAAAATAAATATATAAATTAGTTTTAATACTTCTGCCTATTCTACCCCAATGGAAAGGATGCGTGATTGTATGTATATAATATACCAGAATAAAAACTGACTTTTATATTTTCCGTAAATTAATGCAAAAACTTTAGGCAGGCAACCCTAAAACCATAGAGAATTTTCTTTTTTTTCACTTACCTAGAATTAGGGTGTGCAGCAGGTGTATTTTTGCTGAAATCCCATGGCTGACCCTTCCAGTCAATCAATTTGTCAGAAGGAGCTCCCATGCCTTCCCACCACACACCACCGTCACTGGTTTCGGCCACGTTTGTGAATACTGTGTTTTGGAATACAGTTGCCATAGCGATTGGGTTTGTTGCTACCGAAGTTCCTAGAAGTAGAAAAAAAAACTATTATTAATATCAAACATTGAGAGCGAAATTTCTAAATTTAGAAATGGTAGGACGGATGTTTATTGCTCAATCATACCAAGACGGCTGATCGGATCTAGACAGAGTGTGCATTGGCACATTGACTTTTTATCCCGGAAATAACTTACCTACAACGAATCGTGAGAATGGGATCAGTATTTCATAAAGATGAACAACAGCTACAACATTTTTAATATCGTTGCTAAAGAAAAAAGTGTCTTACCTGGAGCAACACCAAAGAATCCTTTCTCCGGATTGATAGCCCTCAACACGCCGTTCTTGTCGAACTTCATCCATGCGATATCATCACCCACGCACTCCACCTTGTACCCTGGCAATGTGGGGGTCATCATGGCCAGATTGGTCTTGCCACACGCAGAAGGGAACGCTGCTGCAATGTATCGCTTTTGGCCTTTGGGGTCTGTTATTCCAACGATCTGTAGGTATAACAAAATATTGGATTAGACTTAAATAATCTGGCAACCAAGGCCTGGAGGTCCTGGGGAATTCTTTCCTAGAGTATTCTCAGGATCCTCACTTATTGGATGTTCGTGACAGAACACCTTGTGGATTTAGTCGTTTCGATTACCGACATAATTAGTCGAAACCCGGTAGGTAAAGTACCAATATCATAACTGAGACAGATATGGCAGTCCTTACTCGACAAGCAATAATGAAGAAGAAAAAAGGAACTTCATCCCACACACGCCTAAGCTGTGTGGAATGAACTTCCTACTGTGGTTTTCCTAAGCGACTACAATATGGGGTTCTTTAAGAAGCGCATAAGAAGGTCTTTATAGGGTCGACCTTAAAGAACACGTCCATAGGTCACGGTAACCACTTTCCATAAAGGCCGTTTTTAAATGCTTATGAATTCACACTCGGCAGTTGCAATAAACAGTAGGCAAGTGTAGTTGAGACCTTGTAAACTTCAGTTTTGTCTACTCTTGTTTCGAAGTCTAGATCTAATGCAGATAAGTATATCGTAAATAGACTTACCAACATATGCTCGGCGAGCCAGCCTTCCCTCCTCGCGATGACAGAGCCCAATCGGAGCGCGAAGCATTTCTTGCCCAACAAGCTGTTGCCTCCGTAACCACTTCCTGCGCAACAAATAAATTATGATATTAGCAAATTGAGAAGTCTAGGCATGCAGCGTGCCTGTAAATTTCCTTTTATTACCTAGATGAAGGGACACTGAGATTCGGACTCATTAAGGTATCACCTATAAACGGTGCATTCGATACCATCGCGAACTGAGCGGTTCGGTGCGATAAAGCACTGATGACCAATTCTCATAATAAAGATGAAATGACATTTGCGAGATTGAGATTACATCGAGGCTGAATTTTGAATAGTTCTTCAACAGGGAGGTGGAAAAACATATCGAGGGCTTCAAGGCAGATTACCACCATTCTAGAGACAGCATCTCGAATGATAGCCACTACCTACTATTTGGACTGTACCTCAGCTACTATCAGGTAGAGTTGAAGACATATTGACAGATCAAACTTAGGAAAACGGAACCTTTCGAATTTTTTTGGGTTTAAACCTATCGTCACGTCCTCTAAAAATCCCTGCTGGTTGGCAATACTTCAATACATACAAATACTCAGGCCTGTAAATCCCCTAAGGGGTAAGCAGAGGGGTATTAATATCCACATTTCGCAAACCATATTTTCGGTCGGACGCAATAGGGGCGAACCTATTGTCGTCTAGCGGGCAGTAGCGGGTACTTTGTCATGGGCTGTATGTTTATTGTATTGTCGGATGGAGAACAGCCGTATCGCTAAGTCGCCTTTTACGACACCCACAGGAAGAGATGACGTGGTCCTATTCTACTCCATCGGGCACCAACACGACTCTTGAATGACAGATGTAAAGTAAATTTGTGCTCACCATAGCTGACGATCTCGTTGTCTACGGGTCTGTGGAGGATGATGGTGCGGGAGGGGTCACAAGGCCAGCCGGGGGTGTTGCCCTCAGTGCCAACGGCGTGCAAGCAACGGATGAACTTCTCGTCCTGGCGAAGAGCTTCTAAGACCTTGGCACCTGGAAGAAGAGTGGAGAAATTTTTTATAAGTCTCTTGCTTTTAATAGCTTATGATTAAATTTAACAGCCGGTAGGCACCTAATTTAACAAATGCAATTATACACTCTTGTCGCTTCACGGAAAATCTTGAAGTCCAGCTAAATCCGCAGTTAGACTGGTAAAGCGGACTCCAGACTCCGAGGTGAAAGCTTCGGACGCGACTGGAATTAACGCTAGGATAAGTAGTACACTGTGTGGCAGATAACTCGGTGACCAGCCCGCCCTGTGCCTGGTCTCCAATGTGCCCTCTGGTAGTCAAAGGGACATTAAGAAGCCTCCGAGCAGCTCTAAGATATTTTAATCCTTCTAAATCTAATAAGAACGCTAACAAATATTTTTGATTTTAGAAAGTTAGATTACTCCAAACGCATCACAATGTTTTAATAGGTATATTTTACGCAAACGAGGTCACGGTGAATTGCCAGTTGGTTTGTAAAAACAATAGTTCCTTGTCAGAAAACAAAGAAATCTGTTCAAGGTGGGCTATTTACATTTTTATTGTTGCATTTCTATTTCAAAACAGAACCGAATTAATATGGTGTTATATTATAAAGAAATTATTAACAATCTACACTTGTTATTACATTGTTTTGTATCCTTGTACGGTTTAATTCTTATGTGAAACTGTTTCTCAAAGTTGGGGTCTATGGGACCAACAAAGAACTTCGGGACCTAAGTCTAAAACGGTCCGCCTACTAACAGAAGAGGTTCTGGCGCAGGCTTTCTTCTAGCTAGATGTTAGGGGTCAGACGGCTATCGTTCCCGTAAAAAGTCAAGATAAGCTGTAGCACGAGAAAGAGTAAGAGAGCGGTCCCCGGGTTCTAAAGTCCAAGCTTTGTAGGCAACCGGGACTAAGGGTTAATCCCCACTAAAACGGCCGCCAGCGGCTTTTTGAGGCAAAATATTACAAACCATTTTGAATCATAAAAAAGATCATAGTCATTTGAAGGCGAAGGAGGAGCCTGACCGCTGCTCTTTCAGTGGGGATTGATCCTAACGTTATAATGATAATGATGGATATTTCCGGTGACTATGAGATCTATCCTTGATATCATATTCGCCTTGTTTAACATCACACCCACGGGAATGTGTATGGATTGTATATATTCCCGGCGCGGCGGTGTATTAGACGGCTACACCACCGGGATTATTATTTATCTATAATTCATTTTTAAAAGGGGTTTGCCGTTTTTTGTCAGTGTAATAGGGGTTCGAGGAGCTACGAGTTTGAGAAACACAGTTGTAAAAGATGTTTAGAAATTGCGAGGCGACAGCGCCTGGTCAACTTTTGATTTATAAGATCTTTGTTTCGGGAAACTTCTTCCCTTTTATTGCTGTGGGGACTAATGGCGATTAAATTATACTGTTTGTTTTATATGCATTCGTTCTAAGTAGATATTATTATAGACCGGCTATTGCCCGTAGCCGGCGTAGCTTCACTCGCATGGAACATTGAAAGTATGGCTTGTAAAATTTTCTGTAATTTTCAGTTTTTTTAATTCTTCTTTCATACAAATCAGGTAGGTGAGAAAAAAAAACTATGACAGGTTGAATGACATCGGTAAAGTAAAATTATCCTGAATTTATGATGTCGTGACTAACGGAATAATGAATGTATTATAGATTTGTCATACTATTAATTTATTGATAATGTAACCGAAGGTGTGACTTTGATATCAATCAATCACATAAATAGATCGCCACACCCTGTTTGTCTTGCATTTTGTTCAAATAGTGGACATAAACCGTGGGTTGGAGCTAAACAAAAAATATTGTAACGATGACTTTTTTTAATTTCCTGGCTATAAAGTACTTATTACCTATTGTTTTGTGTTAATTCCATAGGTTCACTGCATTTTTAGAGGCAACGTTCTAGTGCAGGGATGGCGAACCTTTATGTAGGTACCTATAATTAACGTGCCATGAAGCCCTAAAGTGGCGGCGGGACGAGAACAGCGCGTTGCATAAGGGAGCGGATTTCGCTAATGATGATACGATCAAGGCGGACTCAAGTATTTAGTTATCACGTTTTATTTAGTAAATTTTATTGAGTAATTGGTAATTGCTATTTGAGAAATTGGTAATTGCAGTTTTCATTCAATTAATAAAAACCGAAATTACTTATATTACAACTAAACAGCGTTAAAAAAAATAAAAACGTGATAACCCCCAGAGTTATCACGTAGCGGTAGAGCGACAGGGAGCAGGTTCGAATTGTTCAGTTTCTTATTTGCACTGAACAGAATTCCAAAACCCATAATACTAGCTAGTTAAGGTATGCTGGGATTTCCCCTGCTGAAATTCAGTCCAGATCTCATCGCCCTGCTATCGCTCACGCCCCGAAAATCGCTTCCGCTCTCACCGAGCCCGCGGCCTAGAGATTACGGCGCATCCAAAGATCCTTGTATTCGCATAACACGAATTTAATGACTCTTGCGTTTACTTCAGATCGTGAATCTTAATTATAATTTCTGTTCTTGGGGGCCATATTTTGGTTTCGTGTTTTGAACTGTTTATGTTTAGGTAAGTGCATGTAAGTGCATAACGTATCCGAGATAGCTAATCTCTGGGATGAATGACTGAATGAATATGCTAAAGACTTAAGTATATCACTTTCCTTTTATAGATAAACTGGCTAAACTGGTGTCCACGGCTCCGCCTCATTTATCGCGACCAAACATAGCCTATTATGTCCTTTCTCAAGGTCTAATCTAGTTTTGTACCAAATTTCATCAAAATTGGTTCAGTACTTTAAGCTTAAAAGCATAACAGACAGCAAAGGTAAACAGAGATAATATTATGTACAGTCGACAAAGAAGATACGGTTCCACTTTTTCATATAAAGTTGTCTTTGTCGACTGTACTTGTACGCATTAATAATTTTAATTATAGCAGCTGTGAATAAAAAAAATCATTTTCATTAACTTACCCATTCTGGTCATAACGCGCATAGAGTACACGACGTAAGGAGAGTCAGTGACCTCCACGCCGATCTTTGAAAGAGGAGAGCCGACAGGTCCCATGGAGAAGGGGATCACATACATCGTACGTCCTGGGGACAAAACAAATAGGTATACATAAGTAGGGGTTCTCATTAAATTAGCCACATCCAGAGGGTGATCGCTGATTGCTCCCAAAAGCTGATGAACTCTAACAAAGAAACATTTTTCGGTAAGAGAGGGTCAAAATGCTAGAATCGGCTCCTGCGGTAAAACTAACGTGCACTTGATAATAATTTAAGTATAATTTAGTTAATGTTACCTACGTCATTTATAAGCGCGCCAATTTATGTACCTACTGTCACAAATTAAATTCCCGCGTTTATCATTTGTCATTCTCGCATTTGCACTTTTATCGATTCGCTAAACAAACTGAAGCCAGTGAGAAAATAATGTGTTAATAAACTCAAGGCCAGTCTTTTCTAATTGCCGTTTTTTTTTTTGAGTGCGTCTTGATTCCCCCGAAAAATTGTTTGTTTATTAATAGCGTGATAAAACGCTATTTGTAACGCTCGCTCTTTTTAATACAAACTGATCAAACCTATGACAATTTTTCAGTTCCATACACTGGTCTAGTAAAGGTAGGTATACAAAGTCTTTGTCTTAAATGGTATAAATCGACGTTATTATAAGAAACAATATGGGTGCTTACTTTGTTTTGAGTCATTCACCATCTCGCGATCGTCAAATTCGCGAGCGCGCGCGAGTTGGCAAGTTTTGATTTCGAATTATTTTTTCGTCGTCATCTCGCGCGCACGCTAAAGTACAGCCAGATAAAAAAGGATCAAAGAAAACATGAAAAAGAAAACTAATGTATACTCGCGTCTTTACCTGCATTGGTTGATGCGCTGCGAATGTTTTTTTTTTTTCATCTTAGATTTCGATAAAGAGTTGCGAAGTGAGACTAGGCCACTAGGGGGACACAGCCGATATTATGATATCTGTTATGAGTAGCTATGTTATCTTAATATACGTCGTATGAAATTAGATTTTTTTTCGCTTATCTTTTACTTTAGGCTGTATTTAAGATAAATTTCATAATGTTTCACATATAATATAACACTAGTTAAAATATTTACGAGAATAAAAAAAAGAATTTATTGTAATTTTTATTTTATTACATAATTTTTTTATGATATTTGCAATTCATTTTAAATTAGTGTAGTGTTTTAATGTATATGTTTATTGTAAAAATATTAACTTAAGCTATTTTTTTTATTGGAATAAAAAATGGATAAATAGTTGGGGTAAGTAGTTCGGGTATCGAATAATTCCTCCTCATCGATTTTTACTGGTAAAGTGCCCAAAAGACGGGCGGCATTGCGCCGTCGGATGATAGGGTTTTTTTTATGCCAAACTAATTTCGTATGTATCTTTTTCAAGGATTGTATATTTTCCACAACCTTTTTTTTATAAGAAAGTTATTAGATATTATTTAAGCATCGTGTTGTAAAATATATTTCAAGAATAAAATAGGGAGATCTATAGGGGAGGCCTATGTCCAGCAGTGGACTTCCTATGGCTGAAATGATAATGATGATGATGATGAATCGATTACTATAAAAAACGATTATTTATTTCCCACGCTTCCCTAAAAGTGATTTCAGGAGTATTTTTACCTGTGCATTCCTTAAAGTAGGTATATATGTTACGGGCAACTTGAGAAATCTGGTCCCTATGAATAGTGACCGGCCTGTATACATAATGCCCTTCTCACATGGGCAATTTGATAAAATTTCATTTCTAATCACTTTTCCCGGTCAGTATGAATCATTATTCACCTTATACTTCATATTATGCCCTTGTAAATACGTTTTGGGCAAAATGATAAAAAAATTAAATGAAGCGTTTTTGTTTATTAACGTTAAAAAAATACCTAACCTAACCTGGGGTGTGGATATACACCATTTTTGTTTTATTTACTTAGCTTTCGACAATACACATACCTAATAAGTAACAGACGAAATTCTTGAGTCATTGTAATATTGTTGATTCGCTGAATATTGTTAGTTATTATTAGAAAAATAAGCATTTTGCCGCGTTGTTTTGAATTATATAGGTACCTATATCTCTCTCAAAAACTGTGTTTGCTTTTACTTCAAACTCAAGTCGTATAAATCTATATTGAGATGGCCAAATTTTGTTACGCATTTTCAAATAATTAATGTACGTGAATGCATGCTTAAGTTTTCTATTTTTCTATACATTTCTTTATAACATAATGACAAAATAATAGCTTCTTCCACGTCCATTTTCTAAGCTCTGCCGAAACAAACTGACAAACTCTCGCAAAACGCGGTACCGCTTATACCTCGGGATCGGGACCCGTATCTTAGACCTGAATCACGAGACTAACGAGGTCCTGGCTCCCGCCGTAGCACCCCATGCTATCCTCAAAAGACACATTTTAGGTGCAAGATATAATGTCCCGAGTAACCACTGACCTCCGTTAACGCGCGTTACATGTGAAGCTAGCCCAAAATATCTTGTACATTTAAAACAGGTACCTAATGTAATCTATTACAACGTTTTTGTAGCTGACTGTACACAAATACGTCATATTTTCACAAACGCGCGAGTTGATGACACAAAAATAATTCAAAATCGAAAATTGCCAACTCGCGCGCGCTCGCGAATATGACGATCGCGAGATGGTGAATGACTCTTTGTTTTGTGAGTGACATAGTTGTTCCGTATTTACGCATAAGTACAATGCATCGTTTGTATTCGTCGCCCGATTGTTTTCAGTTTTTTCACCGGCTTCGAAGAATTACCAATGCATGTGAATGTGGGAATCGCTATCGGTAGGTACATTTCCATTGGGATTCGGCCGTGACCAGTGACCACTGTGACTCCTGCTAGTTTGACGATTCAGGCCTACATACATACAATCACGCCTTTATCCCCGGATGGTTAGGCAGAGGTGAATTAACACCCACATTTCACCAATCATTGTATTAGGTCCCACGTAATAGGGGGTGAGCTTATTGCCGTATTCCGGGCACTATTGTTGACTCGAGCCATGTATCTGAGGCTGAGCCTGATGTTAAACAGCCCTATCCCTTTGTCGTCTTGTAGGACACCGCATAGGAGGAGATGGGGTGGCCAAAATTCTGCTCTGCCTACTTACATAAATATTGCTCGATCCGCCTCGTTTGTCTCGCTATTTAGGTCCAAGATCCATGTCTCGAGGTTTACTATACAGTATCGCATCTGGGCTACTGCGGCTAATTTTGAAGATATTCAAGATTGGGCAGTTATAGTTTACCATTTGCTTAGACGCATGCAGCAAATACAGCGTACTTAGGTACCCATTACTTGTTAAACTCTGATACAGATAAAGGGGAGCATTGAGAAGCCGCAATGAATTACGCGTATCTGCTGCGTGCGTGGTCACCTTCGGAATCATTATCTTAGACAGGACAAAAAATCAAAATAACTTCCTAAAAGTATACTAATATTGGACAATAGTATTGAAGTAGTGTATTTACCTCTCATGCATCCTGGAAATCTGTCAGACACAGCCTTATCGTAGTCATTGGGAGCTATGTAGTTCCCCAAGGCCGATTTCTGGCCCTTCCGAGCGATTGGTACCACATCGCGTTCATTTTCAGAGCAGATGAAGGTCTTGGACTCTACACGAGCGACGTCAGCGGGATCCGTGCGGGCCAGCCAGCTGTGGAAATGACACCATTTAAATATATTTTTATTAGAATGGTCAGACTTAAACTCTGCCGTATGACCGGAGGACCGGATTGTGTAAAACCGGAGATGTGACAAAATATCATGATAACCGTCAGTCAGCTCTTTGCCGCACCATTAGACCTGGAATTCCTTACCAGCTCACGTGTTTCCCTCTTCCTACAGTCCCGGGTCCTTTAAGCGGGGCGTGAAAAAGCATCTGATAAGGTCGTCAAGCTCAGTGCCACCATTGTAACATGGTTCGTGTCTATAATCATGACCCTCTTTTCCGAGACTTTGACTTTAGCTTACCATCAGGCGAGGTGAAGTCAAATTGACGTGTACTTACCTACTTTAAAAGAAAAATACGCGGATGCAGTCGCGGGCTTATACTAGTATTTAAAATAAATCGTTCCGCAGAATGTTTCAGCTCTTACTGAATCATTATTATGTAAAAATGTCATAATGAGCGTATCATGCAATTAGAATAAAATACATAGGTTGTCCAAAACTTTGAGTAGCACACGTTTATTTAACATAAAAGGAAATTAGTTCTTATGTAAATGCTGACTCAAAGATTAGCATCTGTATAACTCTGTTTACCAAATTATCATAACTACCTGCGTCATTCTTCAGCTGTTCACATCTTTATGATGTCAAATTATAATAAGTAACACACATTCATTGAAGAAAAGCCCGCGAAATGAAAATTTATGGTATGTATTAGTAAACATTCCCGTGGGTGAGGAGGCCGCCACTTTCCCTTCAATATTGTCAAATCGTGCTAAATTGTCTTAGTTTTCAAAATAAAATAGGATGCATTTGACAGTACTGTTATTTTCGCCATTTCACGGAATCGGTGGTTTTACTTGGTTGTTACGTCTATGATATACTGTCACCACTTAAGCACTAAGAATGTGCTTTAAAAGACACAGTAATCAAAAACAGTAAACAAACTTCAGCCCCCCTAGATCCCATACATTTGCCATTCTATTCTACAATAAGCCGTTCAACAAATTGTGACTGGCAGCAAGTTCCAAAAAACAAACTTTGAAAGCAACTTCTAGGAAGGCACTATGAGGATGATGTTGAAGTTTACTCACCAGTTATCATACTTCGGCAGTCTCTTCAAAGTGCCTTGTTGTTGCATGATGTGCAACAACGCAGCGGCCTCAGCATCGGAGCCGTCGCACACGTGCACGTGGTCAGGCTGGCACAGAGCGGCACTACGCTCCACAAATACACGAACCTGGGTACAATAAGACAGTTATTACTTTCAATTTTGATCACAGAGACCAAGAACTTATTGGTTAGTTTCATCAATAATCTTTGAGGTAGTCACAGTTGCATCCGAGGCGGAGTTTTTCAGTTTCTCAATCAATTAATTTCCATCGCAGTCCATTGCTGGACGTAGGCCTCTCCCTATGTTGGGGGGGCTTTGCTCGCAGTGATATCGTCTGCGTATTTCCGTTAATCGCCTCAACACCCTTCCGATGAGATGGGGTTCTTTCTCCGTCACCATGAATTACACACAAAAAGTCTTTCCGGGATAAAAAGTACCTATCCTTTGTAATCTAGGTAATGCAATGGTCTATTTGGGAAACTATGTGCCAATTTTCATTCAAGTCTGTTCAACGTTTTACACGTGATTAAGTAAGAAATATAGAAACTTCTTCTCAAGCCTAGATAGTGGAGAAGTGCGAGAAGGGTATACCAGATGCTAGAGCAGAATATTATACTAGCTAGACTTTTCATTCCACGACATTTTGAGATTATGACATTTAAGTGTCGAGCAATAGGTGGAAAACCAACATGGTACCCACCGTGAATTTCCCGTAATACTTTGTTAAGGAAATTTTATGGCAATATCCTTTCAGTTAGGTACTCATCGCTTTGTCACCTTATGACTCAAAGACGAATGTTTTACCGGGTGTCAAGGGCATTTCCAGTCAAATCCGCAGTTAGACTGGTAAATCGGACCCCAGACTCCGAGGTGAAAGCTTCGGATGCGACTGGGATTAACGCTGGGATGAAGTAGAAGGGCAGTTACTTTTTAATATAGGTATGCCAATTACGTGGCAGGCAAGTACACAGCCCACTGGAAGGGAAGTGATTACCGTGGCCTATGGACGTGTGCAACATCAGGCGCGTCACACTGGAACTGCCCTGTAAGAACCTTCTGGATGCCTTTCTTGTAGAACCCTATATTATAGTATGCGTTCTTCTCTTTCTCTGATACTCTGCAATCTACAGTTATGTTAATTTACCTTAGGAGTTAAAGCAGCAAGTTGTGGGTTGGGGCTGGTAGCTCCTCGCAATGCGGTCTGGTGGGCGGCGCGCCCGCACGCCAACGCCACCTGAGCATATCTGGGGACAAGCAGAAACGTACATAAGTTACATGTAATCTAACAATCCATCGGCCGAATTTCCATATTTTTCGTGTAGCACCTGCCACCAGACCTCCATAACACAACCCAGTAATATCGCTGTAGCTAGAACAGTTTTGTTTGACTTTTTAACATATTATGCTATGGTCCACGAAGATCGCGAGGATTTTGGTGTCCTATACATCATGAGAACAGCTGGATCGGCAAATAATTCCATAGTTTTCAAAACGGAGTATGTTTGAAAGAAAATTTTAGGGCTACTTTGAAACTTAAGTAGGTATCTACTCACATGTTTTATACCTACATAATATCGTTGGTAAATACTATATAATGACAATTTTTCTGTCGAATTTTGTGAAGGTAGAAGTGACGCAATTCTAGGAAAATATTGACGTGTTTCAACGGTTTCATGGGTTTTTCATGAATTAATTTTTCAATACACAATATTAACTAATACCTCTATTTAAAAATGAAGTTATACCTACCTATACTGTAACACTAAGCTATTTTCCTTATAATCCATATATAAATTTGGACTTTCCGGTAAGCAACGCTTTATCCGGCTTCATACCTTCCGATAAAATTAATATATCAAAAAAATTTATTGAAATTCATAAATTCATATTCGTGTTTTCAGTGTATGTTTAAGCAATAGCTATTATCAAAAACTTCAAAAGTCTTTGTGTCCCTATCTGTACATAGTAGCCTTTTTAAGCCTAGCCTAGCGGTGTCGTATCTAACTAATGTAATATCAGTATTAAATAATATATTGTTGAATATCATTTTATCTCTTGTACTTCGTACTGTAATAGATAAGTGCTTTGATTTGCTAGGTACTTGGGTACGACCTATATTTCAATTATTATTTGAAGCCATTAAAGTCACACTATTCCTTTTTTATCATTTCCAATGAGTTTATTGTAAGTTCACGGTCACATTTTCCAAAGTAGGTACGTAGCAAAAGTACTATGAAAATTAATATTTTTACAAATACATTAGAAGCGTCGGCAGCTTAGCGGTTAAAGAAGCGGAATTACGAATGAGGGGTACCGGGTTCGGTGTTACTTCGAAACAAGCAATTTTAGGTTAGCTGGACGGATTAACGGGAATAGAGATACTAATAATTTCGTTTACCTACTCCCTTTATAGAAAGAAAACTAAGTAACCACAAAAGTAACTACCTGCCTATTTACTGTTATTATCTCAACAGAACTCATCAAAACGGTGTTAGTAGGTAATAATGCGGTGATGTATCTATAGACTTATCTATTGTAGCATCGCCGGCCGGCCGGTTCAATTTGACTCATATTATATTGATCGAACTATATTCTAGGAACTGATACACGATAGTGGTACAGTTTCGGCATACATTTTGACCCCCTCAGTCATTTAATGTACTCTATTTGCTCAGTAGGTACGCGTTTTTTGGAGTATTTTGAGAATAGCTTCGGCGGTGGACGAGCTCAAATCCACCAGTCATAGATTGATATCAAATTAATCCGCGTGGCAGGGCCTCGTTCCTTTCGCGGCTCCTGGAGTATAGTTATCTGCATATCTTGACTGGGGACAGTGAGACACCAGCAGGTCCAAAAAGGCCACTTTATTGGAATCGTATTAGAATAATATTTTGTAATGCGGCGTTATTTACACGAAATTAGAATCTGCTTAGTAAATGAATTGTGATTGATTCTGCTCACATGAATGACCATTTTAAGAATTTTATAGAAATCTATGAGATCTAACTAGAAATTCATAAAGTTACTCGTTTTTAGCGGCATCGCTCAATGTGTGTGGGATATTAGATCGTCAAATAAACAGGCGGTGCATTGGCGGGGTTGTAGCACAGTGATTAAGGAGTCGGCCTTGCAGCCCCCCTAGACAAGTGGCAATTCGTTGTTCGGCGTATGATGTAATAGAATGCCAAATGTATGGGATTTGACGTATATGACAGGCGTCAACGAATGTCAAAAACATCAAATCCTATACATTTGTCATTCTATTCCATCATACGCCGAGCAACGAATTGCCACTTGTCTAGAGGGGCAGATGAGAGATCGTGGGTTCGAATCCTGACAAATGTACGTATATATGACAGTCGTCAACGTATGTCATAAACGTCAAATCCCATACATTCGTCATTCCATTCTACAATACAATAATAGTTAGCAACCGGTGCATGCACGAAATTACACCATTAGCCATTAGCATGTCGGACAAAGATGCAAAGTCATTTTTGAAATTGATATTTAAGACAAAAAGAGTCGTAATACTCGTAATGAATGTTTGGCTAATTTGTTTTTGTTGGAGAAGCAATTTAAAAAAAAATGTATCTAAGTATGTTTAAATCCGCATTCTACCTAGAACCCATAACACAAGCTAGTTAAGCTATGCTTACTTTGGGTCTAGATAGCGTTGTGTTGTGTAGTGTAGAATGTCCTACGATATTTATTATTATTATTATTTTTTAATGTTCGTTTGGTTTTACTAGGTTTATGGAAGTATTTAAGTAATTAGAGTTTCTGAATAGGTTATAAACTAATTTGATAAATATTTTTTTATACAACTTAGGGGGCAGACAAGCACACGGCCCACTTTATGGAAAGTGGTTACCGTGGCCTATGGATGGATGTATGTAACACCAGGGCCGTCACACTCGCGCTGCCGATCCTATAAGGACAGAGAGATTCTGTGCTGTCAGCGAAGAAGACAATTAGGACAAGCCTGTGGTCTTCCCACTGACAGCATAAAACTGGCTACCCTACTAACCACCGAGAACACAACACGAGGTTGTTTAGCGGCATTCTAAGGTGGAGATGTATACTGTGATATGAACCTTCTGCTCATCTTGAAGAACCCCATACATACATACATACAATCACGCCTTTATCCCCGGAGGGTTAGGCAGAGGTGACTTAACACCCACATTTCACCAAACATGTATTAAGTCCCACGTAATAGGGGGTGAGCATGGAAAAGGATTTAGGTACTATCATATTCTGTCCTCCGTGGGGGTGAGCCTATTACCGTTTTCCAGGTACTATTGTTGACTCGAGCCATGTATGGGCTGAGTCTGGACTGTATGTATTTGTCTGACAGTCATTTGGAATTTTTACATGTATGACGATTTTTTTTCCTTTAAAATAGCGTGATAAAATGCTATTTTAGAACCGGAAAATTATCGGGGAAAATCGAGAACGGGGGAATGGGAAATCGCGACTAATCCAATAAATGCATTTTTTTGATTTTTGTTTATTTTTTTTTTAAAGTTTTATTATGTGTTTTATTTTTAATTGAGTAGTTATACATTTATGGCGGAATTTTATGTAGAGTTATGAAGGTGGTCAGTAAGTTGGAAAGTGTTAAACTAATACCGATGGCAAAATTATTGAACAAAATTATTAAATTCAAGTGGCACATATGAAATGACGATGTCTTTTCAGGACTTAGGTATAAGTGTTGAAAAGTTCAGCACTTTAAATGAAACAATGAAATTGCAAATGTTTGTTTCGTAAATTGTTTGTTATTATTAAGAAACAATTTGCTTTGATTGTAAATGTTATTTTAAACTTTTTTCTATAAATTCAATAGTCTTTTTAATAACTTGCACAAATACAAATTCATGAGTTCTGTCTTGCCCATTTTTTTTTACAATTTAGTCAGTTTAATAAAATTTACAATTTAGTAAATTTTATGTTTAAAAAAATACAATAAAATTATACTCACTGAGAAGTTTTCTTCACGTAGTCTTCGGGGATGTTGTTTAAGTGCAACATTTTGGGTATTTTCTTTAAATTAAACTATTTAATACTTTAAAAATTTAAGTTAAAATACGAAGTTTAAAACTTCAAACTAAGTTGTAGTACAATTACTGAAACTGAACAGAAATATCAACCATCTGTAGTATCCTATTGTATTTAGTTTGCTACCCATTTAATTACGCGTGCAGTAACACTGTGAACGTGTGAATGAGTAATTTTCGCGCTGCCGGCCATTTATATATCGAAGGAGTGCGCGCACGGCGGCCTCTGATTGGTCCGCGTCGCGGGTGTGTCTCGTGACGTGCGCATACGCAGCGTTGACCTAAGCTCGTTATTGAAACAACATGTTTTTCATCTTAATGTTTTTGTTTTGTAACAACTTTACGAAATATTATTATTAACTTGAATGTCAAATGTCGTGTATAGCAATACCTATTATTAGAAATTTATGAAGATATCTTGCTGTTATTATTATTTTATAACATGTGGTTGGGTGTATTCCAGCAAGATCTATTGGGCTCGAGCAACCCACCTGTCAACTAGTAGGTACGCCCAGTAGCTGGTAGGTAGACCTGGGAATGAACAATGCTCTGGTGAAGGTTTTGGAAGATCATGCGATAGACCGGATAGACGCTCCCGGAAAAGATAACTCAAAACTAGAAAAACTAGGAGTGCTGGCTTAGGGTTCCAAAGAACAAGATTTGAATGCTATCGGAACTAACGCTGTGATTATCATAGATGTGGTTAAAATTGTTAGACGGATAAAGTAGGTAGGTACCTGTCTACCTATTGTACTCACACAGATGTGTGTGAAAGGTATTTTCGCTCACTCACACATTGAGCTTTGTGACGTGGTAACAACGAAACGTTATTGCAATGTTGCATCAGAAATGTCAAATCGAACTTGAACAGTCCGAGATGAATTCGCGGCTATTCGTGGCGAGCGTGGCTTTATTCAAGTTCATTGCTACAGTCTGTAGGAAATTTCCTATCGCTAAAACAGGCTCGTCCATTTTTTGAGTTCAAAACTGACGTTTCTTTTTTTTTAAACCACTTTTGACTTATAAGTTGAACAGTAAAGGCAACGATTCCGTGAAATGGCGAAAATAGGTTGCATTTTTTTTTTAAAACCACTTAGTTCGCAGACAAGCACACGGCCTACCTAGGTACCTACCTGATGGAAGGATGTTGCCGTGGCCTTTGCATGAGTGCAACACCAGGGGAGTCACACTCGTGCTGCCGACCCGCTAAGAACAGAGAGATTCTGTGCCGTCAGCAAAGAGGACACTCTTTCAATGTTGAATGCATACCTACTGTTTTGTTGCAAATCATAGACAATTTAGCATGATTTAATTTGACATTATTGTTGGGAATATGGCGACCTCCGTCATTTTACGGGAATGTTGATTTTACTTTATAGTTACAAAAGGTACACGAGAACCTTCCTATCTATTATATTAATCATCAATCAATCAATTAACCTATTGCAGTCCACTGCTGGACATAGGCCTCTCCTCCCAATATGCGCCACCCGCCACGTTTACCGATCCTCCGCCTTCCGCACCCAGTCCGTCCCAGCCAGCCACCCTTCGCAGGTCATGTATTAATCATATTTATTACTAATTTATTACTAATTAGTAATTACCTTTAATCTTTGCCCGTCCTATGTGTAATGTAACGAGTTAATAAGTAAACATGATTTTGTAATACGTTCTACTAGATTAGATAAATTTATAAGTAACTAGGTAGGCATATAAGCAACGACAGACATTATTTCGTCAGCTCGATCCAAAGCTCAAGGCAAGGCAGGTCTTGTGTTTCGTCATCGAGGCGAATGCATGCATAGCATACCGCCGACAGTAATAATATAGGTGTGTACTGTGTACTTACTTGTTGTATAGGTAGGTAGTTATTGTATGTTTAGTTCAGTTTTTATATAGGAAATAGGTCGTTTAAACATAAAGTTACCTACACAGATGGGTAGGCAGAGGTGTAAATAAAGCATACCTAAGTAAATCGACCATACCGTCAAAATAACGTGTCCTACTTAAAAAAGTTAGTGGACCCCGGGTTCCAGAGTCCTGCGCTTGAACCTTATCAGTCAATCAGCAGGTGTGCAAAGTATAAAGTCTTTATCCTTTACCTAGGAGGTAAAGTTGGTTTGACTCCGTAAGTCTTGGGTGCCACCTAAGTGGTATAAAATGAGTCTTTCGTAGGACCCTGCACATATCCGAGACAGCATAAAAAAATGGTTAAATCGTGATTCCCCCAGTTCTCGTTTCCCCCGAAAACTTTTCGGGTTGTAAAACGTTTTGTCACGCAAAAAATTTGGGGGTCTCGCGAGTCTCGCGACTAACCGATATTGCGTAAAGCTCTTGTCTTCTTAATTTCTGTATCATGAATATTGTACTTAATTGGCGTACAAGTTGGTAGATAATATAATAAATAAAAATAAATAGTTAAACCAAAAAATATGCGAGCAAAATCCAAAATGCATATTGATTTTGTCTTACTTTTCAGTCAATGTCAATTGATTTCTCCAAATATCAATAATGTCCAGATTGCCTTCTGTTTTGTTTAATTCGCGCAATTGGATGTAATGACGTCAACATTCGCCATATTAATTTAGACGTAAGTCGCCGGAAGCCTCGGCATTCGACGAAGGAAGGCGTATGGTCCCATTGACGTAAGTGTTTGATCAACTGTTTTGCAGTTTTTTTTTGTTATTAGTACAATATTGGTTTGCTTCCTTGTAATGAACGTAGGCATAGAATATTATCATCACTGGATAAGATACATAACTATATAATTTATTAAATGTTTCTTAAGAAAAAATATTTCGTGGAAAAAAGATAAAAATACAAAATCTTTTCAGCCGTAGGTATCTGCCTGTTTGTGATAAATAAATAAAAAAAACGAAGTAGGTACCTATGTACTGATTTTCATACAATTTTCGCCAATAGAGTGATTCTTGAAAAAGGTTTAGAATTCCAAAGGTTAAATATTTGGATGGTAGTATTATACCTCCTTTCCATTATTGATTAAACTTATACGGGCGTCTGCCATCTCACCCCTCAAACGAAAGGGTCTCTCAGAGTCTCGTCTGAAAGGGCTTGCAGTTTACTGGTTTACAGGTGAAATTGCCTTGGATATCAAAAGATGCTAAGAGACACGTCCCAGCAACAACTTGAGTATTTAAAAAAAAGATAAAAAAATAAGATAGCAACACTAGCGACCATAGAGATAGGTATATTATACTCTGTGGTAGCAACGGCGCAAGTTCGAATGGCGGTAATCCGTATTATGACCTGTGACATTGATAAATAATACGATATTCAACAAGTCAATGATCAAACCCGTTCAGTCAGTAACATTTATTTTTTTCTTATCTCACGACTCGTGGGTGTGTCTGTTTGAATAATAACTACATTACGAATTTAAAGTCGTCGCGACGCGTCACGTGTTTCTTTTTTTTTTGTAACGGAACACGTTTTTCGAGTAAACAACACCATGCCAAGGCTTTTCTTTGTCCTATTTACTTTTAATTTGTTTTTTTTTTTAATAGTTTATACATTCTAAAGGCAGCCTATTTTAAGGGTGTATCGAGCGGGAGTCCTACCAACAGCTGGCTAGCCGACGTTAGAGACACTTTGAGGGGAAGGTACTTTTTTTACGGGATTTTTTTATCCTGACAATTGGGATACCACCCTTAATATCTGTTTTGTACAGTGAGATAAAAAAAACTCGTACAGGGTACAAGGCAAGTAACGCGTGTGCGAATTCTTAGAAGCTAATTGATGAAAAGCCCCTGTTAGGAAGTCTAGAATAAGGCAAGGAGTATGAGAGAGTTGCATCCAATGTGACCCTGGTAACATTGGATGCAACTGGATGGCGCACATTACATTCCCTTTAGCACAGTTATGCAAAAAAGAAATAACGTAGAAGTTTTTTTGACCACTTCAATTTAAGTCAGTCAAGAAGCGCCACGAATTGGGGCTAACTGTTTTTAATTGTTGAGAGTTTAAAATCATTCAATCAACTTTATAGAGAATACAGAATATAAAATGATTTGACTTTATATCGACTTTGTTCTGTGGTCACTGACTGCCAGTAGTGCCAGTGACTGCTAGGTTTCCCCCGGGAGAGTTTAATACGTAAACAATATCGTTATGCAAATACCTATTGACGATTTACCTGACTGCGGTGAAGGTATAATAGAAGGGTTATGTGTTTCACGTTTTGAGGAAAAGCCAAGACAAGAGTAGGTACCTGCCCGCAACCAGCGCCGTGCTTTTATGAAAATGAAGCAAAAGTGTAAGCGTATACCAGGATCCTTTGACCATTTTTTATACTGTATCTAGACACAGTATTTATAACGAATCATCATCTGCATGTAGACGCATTTTCCTGATTGCATCCGAGGCCTAGCTGACCTCGAAGCTCAGGGACCGCCTTCTGGCTCTTCCTCCTGGACAGTGTGGACACTACAGTAGGTATTTCTAACGAAATTGACGTCAATTATTGATTGCTCCCCGCCAGATGGTAAAAAGCTGAGAGGTGCAGTCCAAAAGATACGGACCACCATGTCTGATGCTTTTGGCCTTATAATGGTGATCCTTTAGAGATGCCTTTACATGCCCCGCTTGAAGGACCCGGGACTGCAGGAAGAGAGAAACACATGCGCGAGCAGAGCATTCCAGCTCTTTATCGTGCGGCAGAGGAAGGAGGCCTCAATCCGTTTTGTGCGAGACGGCATGGATTCTACAATTTTTGGTTGAACGGGCTATAAGACACTACTCGTTTTCTGGAGCAGGATTCAACTGTTAAGTTTTCACGGTTTATGAGATTACAGACTGGTGACAGACAGACAGCGGAGTCTTAATAATATGATTTCGTACGGAACCCGCCTAAATTACTAAATGTAAAATATTAAACATATTTGGATATGAATTTTTTTATTATGTTCCGCATTATTATCCACTTGTCAAATGAATTGATAAGGTGAATAGGAAGCTTTACATTTTAACTTAAACGTCGAAGTTGAAATCTTTAAATGCCAGCATTCTAGTTTTTTTTCTTAATATCACATAGGTGGCAGACAAGCACACGTCCCACTTGATGGAAAGTAGTTAAGGTAACTGTACCAATGCTAGACACTTTCGAACAAAACCCAGTATTTTGAGAAAATTATCCATTTGTTTTATAAGACTATTGACTTAAAAGATGCCTTATGGTATCTATAAGATATGTTCAAATATTCGCAACACCATCCGAAGTAAATTTAGAAAGACTGTTGACAGCAAATAATGTGACTCCGTGAACACGGTCGTGTTATTTCTTAAGATTTTTGCCAAGGGTACTGATTTTTATAGGTGTGATTTTTTTGTTTATAAGTTATGATTATTACTAATTTTAGTATAAACGTTATAAATATTGAAGTTATTGACATACTTGGACCATTGGGACAATGATGTCTAGCATTGGTGTTTTCGACCAAGTGCATAATAATTTAATTTAAAGTAAAAGTATGATAGATTTTAAAGATTTTATGGGCAAAAGTTAATGTCTAATTGTTGCTGTAACAGTTAAAAAAGAATGTAACGACCATGCTGTAATTAATTTGTTAAATTTTTTAGATTGAAATTTTATTTTTCCTTAAAGTGTCGAGCATTGGTACAGTTACCTTACCGTGGGCCACCATGGCCTATGGACTTTATTCACAAAAGTGAGTTATAGATTATTTTTTAAATTTTATAGGAAGTGTCTATAATTGTCTATGTTCTTAAAAAAGTTTTGATACAAAAAAGAACGTGTTTAATAGTACGAATAAATTAATATGCCCATTGTATGGTCATTTGATGCATTTTCGTATTTAAATAAATAATTTCAACTTGTAATAATTGTATAATAAACAAAATTATCACTCAAATTTAACATTTTTTTTTTCTCTAAGTACAGAAAAAAAAGTTAAAGTCAAACCCAATGATATTAAATATAAATAGATGTGTTATTGCTATTTCTACGTTGATTTGTAAGCATATGACATATCTATGTTATGCAAATATCATTGGTCAAACCTCATTCTTTTAAATATGGCCGATCGCCATTGTTAGATGCGCGCGCATAGGAAAACGAATTCATTTGTAATATTGTTTATTTAGTATTTGTAGTGTTATTTTATTCGCAAGTGTGTTGTAAAACGTCGTATGTCACGTGTGAGCATGATGATTACCGTCCTCGGCTCTCTTAAGACCCTCGTCTGACGGCTCGGGTCTCAATAGCGCCTCGGCGGTAATCACCAACTTTGCTCACTTGTACCATAATGTACTATTACACCACTGATTACTTATGTAGTGCGGACATCTTTATGACATTACATAAATCTTATATAAACTCTGAAAACGTTTCCGCTTATTCATAAAATGCGCGCCAAAATATTATTTTTAATACCATAGACAATGTTGCTGATTTTATTGTTATAAAGTGTGATCGGACTGATTGAAACGATCCATTCAAGAAGAGTTCTGGGGTAATTCATACCGCCAATATCGCGGTCCGAACCGAACCCCTTCCGGTATGAAATAACCCCATGGGTTATCCGAAGTTATATTGATTTGATCAATTATCCTCCATTCCTAACACAACCAATTTAGCTTAGCTGGAGAGTGAGGTTAGGTTGGTTGGAGAGAATACTAATTAGTAATTTCGATCCCTAATAATATTTTTTTCTTGCATTTTTTTTCTGTGCTAAATATGAGTACCTAATTAGGATCACATGCCGATCGTAAACGCAATAGCTTACACCGATTAATCAAGTAGGTACCATAGTAGGTACCTCCTACGCAATATAGGTATTTGTAGGACCACTAATAACATTATTGAGCGCGATAATTATGACAAAATCCGTTCCTAATCATATAGTAGATTGGACTTTAGAATGAACTCTGTGCAACAGCGAACAGCGACATTAAACAGGTACAAAAAACCGGCCAAGTGCGAGTCGGACTCACGCACGAGGGGTTCCGTACCATTCTGTTTTACCTGACTGCCAAGAAGGGTTATGTTTTTAGTAATTTGTTGTTATAACGACAACAGAAACATCATCTGTCTAAATTTCAACTGTCTAGTTATCACAGTTTACGAGTTACAGCCTGGTAAGTGGCGACAGACAGACAGACAATGAAATTCAGTTCCAGTCTTACCTAACTGTGGTGCTGCTGAATTTCGACATTTTCCGTGATGCGACTGCCATCTGACCGCACTCATATCAATTTCTTGAAGAAGCTAAGTCTTTCGTTTTTCACAATGTGAAATTCTATATCAGGTCAGTCATCCTTTCAAAAAATAGGGTCAACATATTTATATTGACCCTATATTTTCATTCCAATGTCAAACCGAAAGAATAAGGAATGTGAAAGGTTGCGCTGAAACAATTTATTTCCGTGTACCTAATTGAATTTAAAAGTTAGTAGTTACTTTTAATTCATTAATAAAAAACTGGAAGAAACGTCTAACAAGGATTTTAAATGAAACGACAGCTACCGAACGTCAGGTAGATTCAGTATTCGGGGATCATTTTCAAACTCCGTTCCGTTTTCCATGAAAATTTGTGGAGCCAATTTTAGTGTAAAAAGAACGATTTTTTAGCTTCGTGGTTGAAAATTGGCCTTATGATTAAGAGTTCCGGGTTCGAACCCTGGACAATACACAACCGACATCGATTTACTCTTAAGTCCTAACACGCGCAATGTAGCTTAACTGAAGGGGTTAGATTTCGGTTATTACAATTTACAATTACAAGGTATGTAGTACGTTTTATAAAAAAAATACTTGGGTAGGTACCTAAATTACATTTACGCGTAGAACCTGCCTACGACTCTTGACAGTCTTGACACAGACAGAATGCAGTGCTCAAAGTTAGCACAAGTTCTACTTGCTATTTCGGGGATTTACCCACATAAATATGTTATGTAGGTACGTACTCCTAATAATGAGAATGACTACGCATTATTACTTTCTCATTCATTAGTGTACATTTTATCAATCGATAAGTAAGCTGTTTTTGATAATAACAGTGATTACCTATCAATAATCGTGTCTGACCCGGCTTTACTCCCGGAAAGACTCGCTTCCTTGAGTCTAGTACTTATCAGCGCTTATCACGAAGACCTTGAGTCTTGGGTGACGAACCATTACCCATGTATTCGGTTGTACGAGACGCCTACGTCCTACCTAGGTACGTCATGGAATATTTTTTAGCGCGGTGACGTCACATGTGTGTTAGAAGTAGTGTTTTGTTTCCGTATGCCATGTGCGTCTACCATAAAACCGTTTGAATGACGTCTGACGTCACTATGCAATAAATGTCAGTGTAAAAAACATAATATACGTCGTTATGGGTTATGGGAGTGTCACGGATAAGTCGCCAAAAGGAACATAATATTATGTATGTATTATATACTTTCAGGTAGGTCTGGGGCAGGGGCCTTATTAAATTCAATCTCACCTGCTAATTAACTGACGAGGCTTTACTGCAGTCCAAAAAAAAAAACTAATAAGCGAGGCCCAGGTCAAAATCTAGGTTCTAAGGTCTCTAAGACTTTGATGGGTCCCTAAAAATACCACTCTAGCTAGAGTAATTACCTATACCTACTCTTTTGTATAGGTAGCTTTAAAAATGTAACATGTACTTATATTCCCCGTTTATAAAAATGTAATCAACTTTATTTTAAAAAGGTACTTATTTTTTTATCTTTATCGTCAATGCGTCACTTTATGTGGGTGTGTCTGTATGACTCAATGAATGATCGAAATTTCTTTTAAAAAGGTACCTTTTTTATCGTGCGAAAAATCCCCACGAATACCTCCCCCGCCGGAGCCGGTGGAGAAGGTTATGTCAGACTCGAACCGACTAAAACGCACGCTATCTGTGGGCCGTCGGATGCCGGAGGTGAGATTGTCGTAGCCTATCGTATCCCTCGCATCCCAGCCGACCGACCCAGGGAAAAAGATACCTACTTACTTACTTTCATCTAGTTCAATGCTGGGTAAACTTTCATAATGGGGGGCCAGAACGTTCAAGAAATTTTAGAGGAGGGCTAGAATTATAGGAAAAGGGACCAGTGATGTAGACCACTGAGCGTCACTAACACGCCATAAAACCGAGGAAAAGAGTTTCATTACATTCTTTCATTCACTCTTCAAAAAGCCATTTAATTTTAAACTTTAACTGCATTGCTTTAAAGGCTAAAATCAAATGGAATTATCTCGCAGTCTCTGTGGTGTGACAGTGGCTGTGCTTTAGCAGAATCGAGGCCCTGGTATCGAGCAGTGCGAGGTAGAGGTGGCTCTCAAGCACACAATAATTTCATTTAATTTCACATTACGCTGCCAACGAATTGCCAGTTGTCTAGGGGGGCTACGTGGCTGATATTAATTTTCTAATGCACTGAGATGAGAGTTAAATTGCATCTTATTGCATGTTATGGTTTTGGGTTTATTAAGGTTATAAGCTCAACGAACTTACGAGCGCAGAAACAAAACAGTTTACAAGCGACGAAATGATGAAAAGGAAATAATAACTCTGAGAACTAGACAATAGCATGCTTTTTTGCCTGACAAATGTCTATGCTAGTTTTAGAAATACTTTCGTTAGTGGAGGACTAGATTCCAGGGCTTTATCTAAAGTGGTCGTTTTATCGTTTCAATAGACATTAATCCGAGGGATTATATGACGCAATTGACATATTGCTCCCGTTTTAGCCTGTCCAATAGATTACTTTGATGTTCAAAGTTCAAACGTATCAGCTAGATACCGATAGCCTCCGTGGCGTAGCGGTAGTGAACGCGGTCGCTACGTAGGAGAGCAAATATTTGTATGCATGAATATGGGTATTTGCATTGCTCTGGTCGTGCCTCAGAGAGCACTTCCCGGTTGCCATTCGAACATCTATGGGAGTCGTTATGGATAATTGGAGCACTTGGAGCCCTAAAAAAAGTTCAACAACTGGTCTAGCTGCAATGTTACGATATCGCTATTGGGTTGTGGAGGTCAGGTGTCAGTCGCTTCACGGAAAATATCAAAGTTCAGACAAATACGAAGTTACATTAGTAAAGCGGACCCCAGACTCCGAGGTGAATGCTTCGGATGCGACTGGGATTAAATTGACGCTAAGATGATGAAGAAGAAGAAGACGTATGAGCTATTACATACCCTATGAAATATAAAAAGGATTCCGATGGCTTATAGTTGAAGTATGTGGTAGTAGGATCCCAGCCGTCCCGGGTCCCTGTTTCGACCGGGATCAAGTCCAAATTCTATTAGAGCGTCATTCAGTAGGGGCAAAATTTTGGATAAACCCTGATGCGCGGCGTTATTAATTACTTAAGCAAGTATATTAATTTCGTATGAAAAGTAGAAATACGACATTTAGTGCTTTAACTAGGTACTTCGAAAATAGTTGACTTCATTACAAATTACAACTAAGTACCTAGTGCCTCCATGTAACAACTTATGCCTTTATTACTGGCTGCCTCATTAGCAAACTAGTCATTTAAATTCTCGTCTAACGTAATGGAATGAGGAAAGCCGCCTATACTGATGTCAGACGTTATATTTTATAACGTCATACATATTGTCAACAAAACATTTTCTATTAGTTTTTTATACAGACTATAAATAAAAGACAACAGTTGAATTCCAAATACAGTTGAAAATATTTAAAAGATACGATTTGACGTTTATAGTCTAGGGATGGAGCTTCTTAAATCAATTGTCAGAATAATCGATTCAAGTAACAAAAGATTAATCGCATAGCTGCCAAAATGTAACTTTTGTAACATTGTAAATAAATAAAACTATTCATCATAACCGCGCAATATAATAATTATCCGACAAGATTTCCATACCATAAAACAACGTTACTTTTTCCCTGTTAAGTAACTTTTTAAGCTATCTTGTTTACATTTACACTAGACTACCTGGCCCTGGCAACACTGATTAATCATGTAATATATCTAGTATTGATATTTGGATTAGTACCTATATGTGTTAGGCTTAATGAAAACATAGGTATCATTATTATTCCTCTTTATTCCTTGAAAAATTTTATAAGTTATATTTTTAAATTCATATACATAAAAGAACATATATTTAAAAACATAAAATATAGTACCCTACTGGTATAGGGTACAGGGACCAAGTCTCACAATACGTGCCGTATCAAGGAACACCGCCTTCTGCATCAAGCCGTTGATCCAGCTGCCTAACGAGAGCCTCTTAAGCCTCTTAGAGGCTCTAAGCAATCAGCCTATAGGCCGATATGACTATCGGGACAATGATTGCCGAATCCATCCATCATCATCATCATCATCCATCCATCCATCCGTCTCCATGCGCATGATGATGCTGGTAGGCAAAATAATCTAAGAGGTGCATTTTTACAATCAATTTAATATTTATCTAGTATTGATATTAGGTTCAGGATATATAATGTTAATAAAGCAGGGTAAATGAAAATACGAAATGGGTATTTATAATTTTCATATATTCACTGTCTGAGCTACTTTCGATTTCAGTATCAGAAAAAAAATAAAAAAATTCGTTGTCTCTAGTATGCGATACGATAAAAGAAAAATCTAAGCAATATTTTCATTTGTATTACTTAGAAGAAACATAAGAGGGTAAAAAGAAATACATAATATTACAAAAGTTACATTCTGGCAACGCCGACCATAAACGTAACGAGTTGACATAAACTCCATACGATTAAAATGTAACAACCATAGAGAACACAGCCGCAACACTCAAATGAAAAAATAAGAACGATATGACGTAGCTGTCACACGAGATTTCGAAAAATGAAGAATCACGTCTTATTTTAAATTATTTGTAGCAATTCTTAAAATATTTGTAGTAATTTAAAGTGAAATATGTCACACCATATTTTTTATACTTACTATTATAAGTTATTACGTATTTAGAAATGGTTTAACTTAATTTATAACAGTTTCATGTATCCTTTCAATAGTGCCTAGTTACCTACCATGAATCCAGACATCTGTCAAATCGTATCTCTTAAATATTTTCAAGTGTAGATATTCTGGTTTATTTCTTTGTCTATGTCTGTTATTATCAAGGTCGGTAGCCATTCTCAAAGTGACAGGTCACTTAGAGAATGGGGTCCGACTTCTTTGTCTATCTAGGAAGGTTGCTTTTCTATACCTACAAGAAATATTTTTTTCTTGGTAGGTAATGATATTGCTTAAAATAAGATTTGATATAAGTACTATCGAGATTTTTATGAGCAATTAGACGTCATTCAATCTCAATTTAGTCACTTTTCGTTTTGTGATGGGTTGAGATTTTGAGATCACGAGAATTTACAGAACCTCGTCCGTCATCAAAACTATTTCACTTCATCTGAGATTGATCTCAATTACAATCATTTTGAGTTCTGTGATGGTTGAGATTTTGAGATAACGAGAATTTACAGAGACTCGTCCGTTATCAAAATTCTTTCCTTTCATCTGAGATTTATCTCAATTCAATCACTTTTCGTTCAGTGATGGGTTGCCGTTGAGATTGAGATTTTGAGATTACGAGAATGTACAGAGTCTCGTCCTTCATCAAAACTCTTTCCCCTCACTTAGGATTTATTATATTGTCAAAAATTATCTAGAAAAAAATTCGGTTGCTAATATTGTTTATAAAAAAAATATATATATATATATATATATATTATATATCTCTTTCACTCTCTGCTCTTTATACTACTATCGATAACAATTTTCCATGATAATAAACCATATTAATGAAAGTCCAATGGCTGCATGATGCAACAGGTCAGGCCTCTTGCAAATTGAAGATAGCAACGAAATAATGAGTAGGGTGGTGGCACCATATATCGGCCATGTCAACATTTTTTGACCTTTGATTGATTGTAATTTTTTGGTTTATAGCATTTACTTTCTTGCAATGCCTTTTTTGGGTAGAGGGATACTGAAACTCAATTACTACATTCGCAAAATTACCAATTCTTTGTTATTTTTGAAAATATAGATGTTTTTTTCCGAGTATGTCGATTTCCCTTAATACCGGCCTCTAACACCCTAATTTCTGCCGCCTGTGACCCTAATATCGTCATATCTTTTCCAACGTGAATTTAGGTCAATAAAACTAAGTAAAGTAACAAATTGTAACGTTTTATATTCCAATTCAGGTTCAAATATTTTTTTTAACGCTTATCTATCATTAATTTGTCTTTTCTTTATATCTCAGCCTTAAAAATTACATTAATTGCTGTTATTATAAACTAATGATCACAATGATTAAGACAAATAAAGATTTCCAAAATATATATTATAAAGAAAAAATATTATTATATAAAGTCAACAGAAAACTCGACTTTCTTTAAAGGCTTTTCAATTTAAATGCACAAAATAGTGACGGCAAGTAAAATCTTCTTCAGCCACAATAATATAATTTCGCCCACGATGAACTGTACACTTAAGTGGAACCATTTGGGGCATATGCCACATTTAATATTTTTGGTTTCATCTTTTTCGACATCACTAATTAGTTCTACTTCACAGCCACCATAAAGAATTTTCACTTTTTCTTCTTAAAAAGGTAAATCATGAGGTCAGTTACGCTGTCCGTTAATATTCTCTTCTTCTATTTTAATACTCTTCTTCTTCTATCTACTAGTTTTATTTTATTTGACTGGTTTATGTTTTATATTCTATTGTCCAGATTTCTCTTTCTCTTTGTATCTATTCTTCTAGGAAGTCTGTCTTGTAAAGTGATCCTGAAAATTTCGTATTGTCGAAATGCTACTCTTCTTCTACTTCATCCTATCATTAATTCCCAGTCGCAATCGAAGCTTACACCTCGGATTCTGGGGTCCGCTTTGCCAGTCTTAACTGCGGATATGGCTAGACCTCGATATTTTCCGCGAAACGTCTTCCATCTATCTTCCACAAGCCCAATGGTAACATCGAAGCATTGTGTTACTGCCTGCTTCTTTGAACGGCATTTATTCCATCTCTTATTCTACTACGGTCATAGAAACTATAGGGATCATAGAACCTATAGGGGTCATAAAACCTATAGGGGTCATAGAACCTATAGGGGTCATAGAACCTATAGGGGTCATAGAACCTATAGGGGTTATAGAACCTGTAGGGGTCATAGAACCTATGGTCATATAACCATGGGTTTGAAACCTTTCTCTTTTTGTTGGTTTTGTTCATCATTATGGCACCTACCTGTTGACTAAAATTAAAATACCTAAGTATTTGTTCATTTTTCACCACGTCCCTGTTTATTGTAAAGTACGAAGGTTGTAGGAAAGTAAGTACCCAATACAAACTAAGGTGGCCGTTATTACGCATCGATTCTCTAGATATCGGCCGTCGCTGGCTAAAAAAGTTTTTAGGCGGCCGATGTTAGGATCTAGTCATCAAACAGAGCTATTATTTCATTTTTAACCTTATTAATGTTACTGCTAATATATAAAATAGCTAAACATATAGTTTAGTGTTTTCATGCATTTCCCCAATATCGACCAGGTGGCCGATATTGAGATTTATCCAAAATAAAGATCCCTAATCTCGACCCCCCCATTATTTCATAAAAACTACAAATAAATTTAAAAACACACTACCTAAACGATACTTCGACTGTTTTTCTTTATTATAAAATAATATAAAATACCATAGGTATGTTTAATTCCATTCAAATACTTTTCAACGGAGTGCGTCGACTCCGGGATTTGACTCGGAAATGCCAACAAACGACACAAGTCGGTACACACGGCGCCAGACCTCGGTTTACAGGCCACACCAACATAAAGGAAGTGTGCGTGACAGCAATACTATTAATACATTTCTTAAAGATGTGTGTCATAACAAGTAAACCAATCAGGGCCCTTGACGCACTCACACATTCGCTATTTTACTTACATGAAATATAGGTATTGATGATAGCCACTGCACCAAGTTATAATAGCATATTTAGCAAAAACGAATAAGTAGATATAGCTGAATGGTTTAAATATGCAGCTGAACCAATAGAATCAATACCGGGTTCGGTCCTCGAGCGAGGTGCACTTTTTGTTCCTCAATATATTGAAGTCCGATTGGTCTAGTTTATTTACAGGAAACTAAGTGTATAAAATTCATATATATAATTTAATTTAATATATTTTTTGTATATTTCCTTGATGATACTATTTATTCTTAATGGATAAAAGGAAAGGAAAATAAAATAATTAACTTATTGTTGCAATGCAATAATATATTTACTATTATAAGCATGATATTTTTCTTAAGTAAATTAATAATTTATAGATAATAATTAATTAAGTATCAGATAAAAATATTTGATCTTTAATAAAAAATATAAAAAACACATAAGTATAATTATTATAAACTTCTAAAAAGATATTGGAACTTGGAACATAAAATAAAATGTTATGTCTATTAAATTGACTGACATAAAGATGCACGAATGACAAAAAGAGAATTCCGTTGTTAAGTTCCGAACCAACGCCCGGCGACAACGGTGAGGTCCAAACTTACTTACTTGCATTCTTATCCATCTCGACTATGAGAACAGATAGTATAGTGACTAAATTTGATAACTCCTATTAGTTATAGAAACAAAATGCTGCATAAATTTCATAAAATTAGTTTAGAATATGATATTATAACCTTGGTGCATTTTATGTAAGTAAAATAGCAATTGTGTGAGTGCGTCAAAGGCCCTGATTGGTTTACTTGTTATGACACACATCTTTAAGCAATGTATTAATAGTATTGCTGTCACGCACACTTCCTTTATGTTGGTGTGGCCTGTAAACCGAGGTCTGGCGCCGTGTGTACCTGCGCGTGCTCTATTACCACCTGAACGTTCAAATGTGGAGGTACCAAAATATGGGACGTTATTCGTATGGATATAGAGTCGCTTTTTGCATAAAAAAGATCATAATTTTAGGGTTATTTTCATAGTTATGATCCATTTTCTCGAAAAGGCCGATATTAGGACGTGGCCGATACAAGGAGACCTCACCCTACCTACCTAACATTATATTTTTATCTCCCTTCATTTCACACTTTTCAATATCCAGAGTTTTAAAATCCTTACTAATGTTATAAATGCGAAAGTAACTTATTCTGTCTGTCTTTGGGTAATTTCAACTTGCCTGATTTTTGCTAATTTCGGTGGTATTTTTCAATCATAGGTTTTCCGATGAAAAAATTTAATGGAGTTCTTTTAGAACACATACACAATACTGATGTGTTCTAAAAGAACTCCATTAATTTTTTCTGTCTGTCTGTTACCTACGCTTTCACGCCTAGGTATACCACTTAACCGATTTTGTTGAAATTTGGTCCAGAGACAGATTAGACCTTATGTGAGGACATAGGCAACGTTTGGTCGCGATAACCGACATCCATGAGGGCGGAACCGCGGGTAACAGCTAGTTAATTATAAGTAGGTATAGTATACACAAACAAAAATCGATCACAAAATTAAAAATGAATGTATGAAAGGATGTATAAAAGGGAAGAAAGTATGAAGTACCTAGGATTTCTAGCGAAACCCATTTGCACTTTTTTCAACTTACGGTTTTATTATGATATTTGCGAGATTTACCTACATTAACTCGGAACTGAATTTTAACCATACTTTTATTATAAAATATAACATTCTGGTGTCAAGTACAAAGTTATGTTTGATTATATTAGGTATATCTGATTTCACATCTTAGTTTAAAAAGCTACACGATTTCAAACTCATATTGCACTGTTTTATGCAGATAGGTAGATATAATCTCATTTCCTTGATCAATTCATGAATCATTATTGTTTTTAACAAATAAATTATTAGCTTATATTAAATCATTAATATTTTATTTGACCTTCCACTTATCGAGTCAAGTAACGAGATCCCGGATGGAAAATTTGTAAAACATCTAATAATAAAGACAATAACAACGATATCGCGATAGTAGCTGGGGTCGGCAGCGCGGGTGTGACGCCCCTGGTGTTGCACACGGACATAGGCCAGGGACGCCACGGTAACCACCTTTCATCAGGTGGATCGTGTGCTTGTCTGCCACCTAAGTGGTGTAAAAAAATCGATAGAGCCTAAAATTAAATGGCATTTTATTATATTTTACAAAGACGTTTCATAACATAGACATGTCATATGCTTACAAATCAACGTAGAAAAATGTGCCGAACTCACACACACACATTTTTAATTCATCTACACTTCCCTACATAACCAATGGATTGAAAAGAGAGGACATGAAAAATACAATATAAAAGAAGAAGACAGCTATTGTTTGTCACTTGGACTTTAATGATAACAATGTACCAATCACAGTGCGGTTGCTAGTCGGTGACATAGGCTAACAAAATTATTGAAAAAGAAGGTACAGAGCTCTCTGAATTGAGGTTATTACCTAATTTTGTTTAGACAAAGATGTTTGTTTAACTTTGTTAATGTATTATGAAAAAGCTAGGTATAATTTTTAAATTTCATTATTTTGTTGCTGTCAGTAGTACAATTTTAACAAGTACCTAAGTAGGTACTTGCCAGTAAAGTGAAGTTTGAGATAATTGCGTAATTTTGTTTAGACAAAGATGTTTGTTTGTCATTGTTATTGTATCTTCTAATAAGTATATAAAATTCTTCTGTCACGGGGTGCGTAATCGAACTCCTCCGAAACGGCTCGACCGATTTTGATGAAATTTTTTGTGCTTATCCGGTATCTATGAGAATCGGCCAACATCTATTTTTCATCCCCCTAAGTGATAAGGGTGCAGCGGGAACGGGATTTGAATACCACGCGGGCCGAAAATATGGCGGTACGAAGTTCGCCGGGGCAGCTAGTTAAGTATAAAAAAGCTAGGTATGTTTATTCTATTTCATTATTTTGTTGCTGCCAATAGTACCTACAAATTTTAACAAGTAGGTACTTACCTAAGTAGATACTTGCCAGTGAAGTGAAGTTCGCACTTATTAACTTACTTGAACCACATAGTATTAGTAGGCAATTATAAAAAACAACAAATTAAAATTGGGAGGTAGTATGTAGTGAGTTTAATGCCTACGATATTCTCATCTGTACTTTAATCTATGTTCGGATCACACACGTCCTTGTCGCTCACGCACCAAATTATATCATACTGTCTCTTTTTAACAAGTTTAACTTGAATATTATGAAAGTCAGAAATTTGGTCTTTATCAGTCGAAATATGTATTATTTCCATGTGATATGAAATCCCTTTTGATGTATTAACTTTAGAGTAATAGTTCGTGCAGTGTCTATAAACATACGATGGCATTTTCGTTATTTTTATAAGTCACTGATGCTTCCGCTCAACGTCCGGCCGGCGCCGCTCGGCACGCGGTACTAGAGGCAAACGTTCCAATTGACTCGTTTTCGAATCTTCACGATTTTCGCGCAATAACGAATCTACTTCTTTTTATATATAATATCTTTGATATTTTAAATCCATGCTCGTAAAATTAACACAAAAATTTAATGCCATTTTCTGCAGTGGCCATAGTCTGTAGTAAGACAGTGGTGAGGTCAACAAAAAATGTCTTTCCATGGATAGCTATCTATACTCCATGCTAATATTCTAAAACTGAAGAGTTTGTTTGGTTGGTTTAACGCGCTAATCTCAGGAACTAATGGCTCAAACTGATTTTTTTTGTGATGAATAGTCCACTTATCGAGGAAGGTTAAGTTAAGAGGACAGGCTAAATATCTACTATAACCAGTAATCTTAAATGTCAACAAATCCGGCAGATTTCCATACTTTATTTGAAAGGTTTGATTAGGTTATGAAGAGACAAAGTAGAAAGGGGTGATAAGTACCTACGGGGTTTCGAAATCTGACACGGGCTAAGTCTGGCGGGTCGGCTAGTGATACATATTTCTATTTATATCAAATAAGTACCTAAGTATTATCTCAAAAAGCCTAATCAAATAGGTGTAATCCTGACCTCCGCCGTTGCCACGCCATCCAGTGGTGAACATGAACTTCAAATCGAAAGATAAAAGTCATGTAAGCGACCATTAAATTGGTGTCAAAATGTTAAACATAACAAAATATTAGCGAAAACTTACTCAGCAACTACGGTTCAGTACGAAGCTGTTACTAATTGTGATAAATTTAATTATAAACATAATAATTATTGTGTACTTAGATATTGGCAGAATCTTTTCTTAGACTGGGGGCCAAGCCTCCGATTGTAGTGTAATGATTTTGCAATAGAAAGATATTAAAAAGGTTTTTATAGTCAACCTTATGTCTATTATCAGTATAGATTCTTTTGTTTAAAAGTTGGCAACACTGTCTAGTGTCAGTTGATGAGGGAATTGTTGGGAAGATGGTTACGGAACGACGGAATTGTATTGTAAAATAAGATTTAGTAAATTAATCAGTAATATAGTGATACAAATGAGAGCTAAGGTAATGTAAGACCATTATATAAATTGATAAGAATTGTAATTATTGTAGTAATAGTAATATAGAGTATAGAAATACACTATTGTTTGATTGAGCACAAAATGTTGTATTATTGAAGATTCATGACATTTCAGAAGTGGGATGTTTATCCAAGAAAGCTTTGCACATTGATAATATAATTAATATATTATGTACTTATTTATTTTGTTACAAAGATATTAGAACATGAATAGTAGAATCATTTTAGTAGAACATTTCTGATTTATTTTACCTTAAAAGAAAAGATACCGTTTAAGAATTATTCTCATGTGTAAGTACCAAATGTCATAAGATAATATGTAGTATATGTATTCAGTAAATAGATCTTTAGTTTGTTTTATGATGAAAAGATTCTTATAGATTAAACCCTGTTCTGAGGTAAGGATATTATCTATTTCTTGATTGATTTTGTGCTTTGACTCCATATTGGTAGATATAATTCCTTTATAGAAAGTAGTTTGGTATATTTACCTATTCCCAAAGGTACACTCTACAAAACAGTTATTACCAGCCCGCACTAATAAAAGATAAACATGTGTGTATCACTCATTGTATAATAATTGAAGTGATAAGCCTACCAGTTGGTATGATAATAGTGAATGAGATGGTAAATTTTACATTATTAGCAAGCACTCCCACGGTTGAGTGCAAAGCACTATGGATGGGAACTCAAAGGTAGTGAGTTCTAAACCTGACTATATTTATCTATGTATTTGTTTTGGTTACTTAATTTGTTTTGTTTTGCTATTTATTTTATTTGTGGCATAGAAGAAACATGTAATTGACTTGTATAGCTTATATGTTATATAGCCTCAAGGATAATAACTATGGAAAATAAAACAAGATCTTGTTACAATTAACATAATAAGAGCATCATTATAATATAAATTTTGCATTGGACATCCTTTGGACAGTAAAATAGATCTAATTATTCTTCCACATGTTACAACCAGATAATTATAGACACTTTATTTCTTCCTTTACTCCCAGTAGGTAAATGTATTATAAGAACAATGAATCAATCTATCAATCATGATCATCAAATCAAATCATGATCGAGCTTGTAGGTATTACATATATATGTAAATATAATAATTTCTTATTACATTACCAATAACATCACTTATGGTTTACCCATCAACTTAATATATTTTTAACCGACTGCTAAATGAAGAGTTTCTCAATTCAATTGGTATTTTGTTTCATACATATTATTCATGGATTAGTTAAATAATATACAATACCTATCATATGATCATATGCTATGATGTAAGCAATATAACAATATAATATAGTATTATATACAAGCACATTATTTGTTTATATTGTATGATGTACAAAATTGTAAAAAAAAAAAAGGCTTTAATTTATATTGACCATCCTTATCTGGTTTAAACACGACACTGAAGCTGGACTTTACCAATGAAATTAACACCTTTAATTCACCCTAATACACTACACACATACACTAATTCACCAGTAAGACCTCTAATGTTTGAACACAAGATTTGAACCCAGGTTCTAAAATTATAATCATAAAGTAAGTTCTTGTAAAATTCCTGAATACCTATATCACCGTCGTAGAATCCCAGTTAAGCATTATTATAGCTAAAGTTCGTCTTTATTTGACTCAAAAGACATTCTGACACACTAAGGTTTCCGACACTAAATATGTATTTCACCAGTTAAAGTTCAAATATTCTTTTGCAAGATTATTTGTGTAAAAATGTCTATAAAAGATGCAATATCAATCAAAATCAATAAGAATGAGGGAAAGCAAGAGAAAATCAATAAAAGTGCAAAAAGCAAAATTTATGCTGGGATTCGAACTCGATACCTTGTATGACATAGTTAAGTTGAGAATAGCGGTTTTATACTGTAATGAGTTTCATGTATGAGAAAGAGAAAGTATAAGTAATAAATAATAAATACGGATGATTTGAAATCGGTTTTAATTTGCAAAGTGTGTGAGTAAAGAAACGAATTATTGAGCTATTGACAGTTCGCTCACATGTAAATATGTTTGACGTATATCTTACCGTTTGACATACTGTTTATCATGAATATCAGAATACTGCACATATGTGAGGGTGGGATACTGTCTCTTTTGCCGAATGTATCCTACCTACAGAGTCATGTGAGCTTTGCTATTATGGAAAATAGAAGTAGAATTTATTTGCTTTATATTAATTGATGTACAGAGATCTTATGAGTATATAACAGAGAGTACCTACAACACTTTTAGCCTCAGTATATGGCGTGCAAATGTTTGATTTTGTTATTATGTGATAGAATTTATTTGCTTTATATTAATTGATTTACAGAGATCCTATGAGTATATAACAGTGAGTACCTACAGCACTTATAGCCGCAGTATATGGCGTATGAATGTTTGATTTTGATATTATGTGATAGAATTTATTTGCTTTATATTAATTGATATACAGAGATCCTATGAGTATATAACAGTGAGTACCTACAGCACTTATAGCCGCAGTATGTGGCGTATGAATGTTTGATTTTGATATTATGTGATAGAATTTATTTGCTTTATATTATTTGATTTACAGAGATCCTATGAGTATATAACAGTGGGTACCTACATCACTTATAGCCGTAGTATATGGCGTGCAAATGTTTGATTGTTACAGTAAATTATTATTAGATAATTGTCAATGAATATGTATAGTGAAATCTATGTATTACTAGATAAAGTGTGCTTAATGTAAGAGGCTAAGTGTGCCTATGGAGCTAAGACTGCTTAGTATAGTAGGCTAAGTATGCCTATAGAGCCATGTGTGCTCAATGTAGTAGGCTAAGTATGCCTATAGATAGAGCCAAGTGTGCTGAATGTAGTAGGCTAAGTACGCCCATAGGGCCATGTGTGCTCAATGTAGTAGACTAAGTATGTCTATAGAGCCATGTGTGCTCAACGTAGTAGGCTAAGTATGCCCATAGAGCCATGTGTGCTCAATGTAGTAGGCTAAGTATGCCCATAGAGCCATGTGTGCTCAATGTAGTAGGCTAAGTATGCCTATAGAGCCATGTGTGCTCAATGAAGTAGGCTAAGTATGCCTATAGAGCCATGTGTGCTCAATGTAGTAGGCTAAGTATGCCTATAGATAGAGAAAAGTGTGCTGAATGTAGTAGGCTAAGTACGCCCATAGGGCCATGTGTGCTCAATGTAGTAGACTAAATATGTCTATAGAGCCATGTGTGCTCAACGTAGTAGGCTAAGTATGCCCATAGAGCCATGTGTGCTCAATGTAGTAGGCTAAGTATGCCCATAGAGCCATGTGTGCTCAATGTAGTAGGCTAAGTATGCCTATAGAGCCATGTGTGCTCAATGAAGTAGGCTAAGTATGCCTATAGAGCCATGTGTGCTCAACGTAGTAGGCTAAGTATGCCCATAGAGCCATGTTTGCTCAATGAAGTAGGCTAAGTATGCCTATAGAGCTAAGTATGCCCAATGTAGTAAGCTAAGTATGTCTATAAAACCAGTGTGATTTATTTACAAAGGCAGTGCGCCGGTAGCGCGACCGTTTTCGGTTCGAAAGACTCGATAATGTTAATTAAAGACAAAATCATTTCTACAGGTAATGAATTCAGACGACGACGTGATTACTCCCGATAGCTTGCTTCCTGAATTGAACGAATGCCGTAATAAACGAAAGCACACCCTTTCGTAGGTAGTAGCTAGAACGAATAGTAGCGTAAAGTCGCAGCCTGTAATGACTAAGAAGCGAACAAGACAAGATAACCAGAGGAAACGTAAGCATTCTTCATTCAGCTCCTTCTCATCTAGTACATCCAACAAAAGGGTAGTTGGTCTACCAAAGACGTACCTACCTACTGAAAATATTTAATTCTTTGTAACAGCGTATAAATAAGACATTACTAATCATTTACTTAAGGTGATTACATACACGAATGACTTTGACCATACAAGTGGTCATGCGCTCAAATTTGAACCGTAAAAATCAGTAAAACTAATTTTAATAGATAACTTTATAGGCGACGGTTACTAACTAAGAAGATCACGACGTGTGAAAGTTTAGATTATTTGTATACATATTGTAGAAAATATTTGGTTTTATAAGAAAGATTAGAGTGATGTTCAGAGACTCTTTTCAACTATTTCCTTTTTTATTTAATTTATGAAAAGAAGAAGTTACTCTGTATATCCTATAGTATGCAAGCATGTAAATTCTAGATCTGTAGGTTTTATAGTTACGGTTTCGAAAATACCGGTTTTTCGATGCTGATCTGATTCGGGGCCAAGCAATGTTATACCAGAATTCGAACCATCAAGTACGTTTTGAAATATTGAATGTTGGGTTAGTAAAGACAACGAATGTGTTGTAATTTATGAATGGGACGAGAATCGGACCATACAATTTGCTCTTCAGAATTTTCCTGGTCTAGCGAAGAGGGGAAGGTTTGACGAGGTGGTTTGAGCTTCGAACTATCTCTTCAAACTTGGAGGCTCTTATATCTGGCAGATGCAGATTGGCAAATTAAACTCAAAGGAGCATTCCCAAATGAACAGAGTTATGGCCGGCTTCTCGAAAATATATTATATCAGCTCCTAGGTGTAACGATTATTTACGCGAATATTATAACGATAACTGACGTTATGAAATAAATGTGAAATATGAGGGATACCTAGAATGGAATAGAATGGAAATACCTACCTCGTGTTAATTTGAATTAGGAAAAATATTACCATATTATTTAAAAAAAAAAAAAGAAAAAAAAAATTGTTACGGGCATAATATTTATACCAGAGGCAAGGGCAATCCTGCAGGCTTTGATAGCAGACAAGGGAAAAATGAAGTTAGGGATTTACTTATCTATGGATAAGCGTACGTCAGACTAAAGGTAGTAATAACGAGTACCTAGATCGCGATGGAGTCCGATAATATTGGCTTCTAACATTACAAATGACAGATCCAGGCATCTACCGAATGCCTATTGATGATTCTAAAACCTGACTCAGCTAAGGATATTAGATCATTAAACTTTGTTAAAATATTCGTGGCTTGAATCTAAACTTTTTAAACTATTATGTACCAAATCATAATATTCTGTAAATGAGTGCCAAAGCGATCAATTTTGATTCTTAATACATATATTATACATACTTATACAATGGATTTTGATTAATAGGTGGAATTTATAATGATGTTTAACAGTTGACCTGATAGATGCCAGATCTGATGCCATAGATGCCTAATATTTGACATGTTTAATATTTTGAAATTTTCTGTTTGACATGATTATTCTGACATTTGTTTCTTTTGCTATAACGTTCTGACCTAATTAACTTGTTTGGATTTTGCACGAACATATTTGTCTTTATTTATTGACATAAATAATAACAGTCTTGTGAATTGTGATCTCAGTACCTAAATATTTTGTATGCTTTTAGTTTGTGTGATTGTTTGTTTTTTTTTTTTTTTTTTTTTTTTTATACCACATCTGATTTTCTCTAACAAAAAAAAAAAAAAAAAAAAATATATATAAATATAAATATTAAACATTGAATTTGAATAAAAAAAAAAAAATATATGTGTTGAAATAGTAGATTATATAGACGGATTGGTAATAGGTAATATCTGTTTCGTAATTCCTCGTGATGATCGCTGGCAAATATGTGATCTAATCATGACGACTCTGGTCATGTAGATGTATCTAAAATGATTGAGAAAATTTAGTAGGTACTTAATAATGCAACCAACCACTCAGAAAACTGCAACTGAAACATTATTTGGAACCAGATGGAGAGACAGCCTAACTAATATGTTAGACATAAGTAGTGAATCCAATACCAATGTAACAGAAGTATCTAAATCTTGTGTTGCTTTATCTAAATTTATAAGTCAAAATAGCTGAAATAGGTGCAAAATTATTGAAATATCGGAGTTTTGTCAAGGAAAGTATAATTTTGAAAGTGTAGCCTCAGACGATAAGATTCATGACATGGATTAATGTAAATGCATCTGATAATAAAAATAGCATCGGAAAACGATAGCAGTTCATCTGATAATGATAAAAGTAACAAAAGTAAAGATGACTAAACTCAACCAAAATTGAACGCGATCTCATTTCTCTTATATCAGCCGAATGTAATGATTACTTATGTATGTACATGTAGACTATTCATACTGTTGATTGATGGCACTTGGTGGAACTTGTTGTTACACATTGTACTTGTTATTACATGTTGATTTAATTTCAATTAAGCACTTGCTTCTCAAAGTAATCGATTATTCAAATATTTTATATTAAAGTGTAGTAGACTTTAATTTTCGTTTATTTTTGTGAATTGATAAGATAACTAAAATATTTTATATCAATTTAGACATAAGGAATTTTAAGTAATTATTAGTTTTGCGTTTATTTTTGTGAATTTTCTTAATTTACCGTGCGCTAGGAGAATGATTGCACACTCACTTGAGAAAATAATTATGTAACTGAGATATGTAATATTAATTTAGACATTTTAAGTACATTAATTTTGTGAATTATTGTGTATTTTTACCGTGCGTCAGGAGATCGCACGCGGTCGGACGGCCGAATGTAATGATTTTGCAATAGAAAGATATTAAAAAGGTTTTTATAGTCAACCTTATGTCTATTATCAGTATAGATTCTTTTGTTTAAAAGTTGGCAACACTGTCTAGTGTCAGTTGATGAGGGAATTGTTGGGAAGATGGTTACGGAACGACGGAATTGTATTGTAAAATAAGATTTAGTAAATTAATCAGTAATATAGTGATACAAATGAGAGCTAAGGTAATGTAAGACCATTATATAAATTGATAAGAATTGTAATTATTGTAGTAATAGTAATATAGAGTATAGAAATACACTATTGTTTGATTGAGCACAAAATGTTGTATTATTGAAGATTCATGACAGTAGGATCAACTGTTCACCTCTGAATAGGTATTTCTCATAATTTGTTATCTATGACGACATTTTTTTTTAAATTGAGTGTTTGGCACCCAACCAGGGTTTTTGAGGATCAAGACAATATGTTTACTAATAAAAAATTGGTACCTATATTTTAGTTATTTGTTTCTTTATATGTAGGTATAGCCTCATGGTTCTCGGTAGAGTAGAATTTGGGCCAACCCAATGATGGCCAACCCGTCTCTTCCCATGCGGTGTCGTACAAGGCGACTAAGGGATAGAGCTGTAGGTATAACATCAGATCCAGACTCAATCTCAGACGCATGGCGTGTTAAACAGCCCTATCCCTTAGTTGCCTTGTACAGCACCGCATGGCAAATTTCAATGGTCCAAATTCTATTCTGCCGGGAACTCAAAATAGGAATAGTGAGCTGTGACATAGCACAGTATGACGTCAAGCCTTGGAGCCTGGAGGGTAATATAATCTACCGACCAAAATATGGATGGTGTGGAGTTTAGTAAAAAAATAAATTGTCGTCACTGTCATGTTAGTCAAAGCAACAGCACTGATTTAAGTAGCTGATATTGCCATCTAGTGAAATTTGGCGTAAAATAGATTCATGGAGCAGCAATACCTATTTGTTTACAGATACTTTAGATACCTAACACATTCTTCACACTATTTTTTATATGACAATATAATTTTGAATGTTGAATAATATCAATTCATTATATTTAATGGTTATCATTTTTGTTTTTTATTTTCTCATATAAAATGTAGATGGCGTTGATAGTCATTTATAGTGTTGCTTCATCTATTACTAAAATCGGATTTGCATTATTTTACTGCAAAATCCTTATGTTTCTGACACGGGTTTTTCAACTTTATGACTCTACACTACAACCTAAAGGTAATATTCTGTAACAAGGAAGTACCTACTAACGAAGAATGACGTTGCGTGTGGAGCACACATACAAAGATGCATGAACCATAGTAAAAGAAATTCGACAAAAGGTCAACTTATGAATTGAATAATATTTTTGTGTTTGTTTTAAACGAACATAATACCACCAGCAGACATTGCGGTTTCAACTGTTTGATGTTTTGTGAATTATCCTGTAGGTAGCTACTGTCAATTTGAAATACTTTAAACTTGACATTAACATTATGCAATTAATATTTTTATGGCAATTTACATTTTGTTTAACATTTGTTTATTGTCAAGGTGGAGGTTTATAACAATAACAATAGGACTATGGATTTATGATATGGATAGGATAATAATAATATATGTCTTTGCAAACGATATAAAGTCGATATAATTTACAAATTACTGATGAGCGACATTTATGTTCATAAAATGGTAATAAAGTGGTGAAATGATTGCTTGTAATTGAATGTAATAATAAATTTACTACGTGTAACAGCTGGTAGCGACATTTTGGATTTATTTGATTAGGTAGGTAGGTACTTATAGGAGAGTACCTTATGACGATTAAGTGGTGGTAGGTTAGACTATCATAGCCAGATGAAAGTGTAAAATTATTTTCTTAATATTATTGGGAAATATCAAATATGGTAGATCTGATTAAAAGAGATCGAAGGAAGTCTCGCAGAGGTCCCGTCGACGTCGCGCGAGACTACATACCTAGTGTTTGTTAACATACTATTTTGCTTAAATCAAACCCATTATAAGGAACATTTTTGAAAGTTTTAAATAAGTTAAACTTCTGTCTAAAAATTTTTATGTTGTAGCTATGGCTGCGCAAGCGTCACGCACGTATACATTTGATTGATCGCAATGTTGTGAAAATAGACTCGCAAATGGCCAGACACGTTGCCGACACAACGAAACTCATTTCGGATTAGATCATGATAGGCACATCGTAGCTACTGTACATACTATAAGTACCTACCTAGAGAATAGAGATGTGATTGAATTATGTCAATGAACTGTACCTAAAAGCATGTTCGAAAGGTAGAGTCACAAAATTAGTGGAAAGGATCGGTAGCTCAGTGAGCAAGAAGCCGGCCTCACGATCGAGAGGTTCTTTTTTTTTTTTTTTTTTTATATAGGACACGTCAATTTGACTCGCCTCGCCTGATGGTAAGCTGAAGGCAAAGTCCCTGAAAAGAGCGTCACCATTACAGACACGTATCGTGGCACTCAGCTTGACGGCTTCATCAGATGCTTTTTCACGCCCCGCTTAAAGGACCCGGGACTGTAGGAGGAGGGAAACACGTGAACTGGTAAATAATTCCAAGACTTAATGGTGCGGCAGAAGAAGGAGTCACCGAACCGCTTGGTTCTTGATGGAATATTCTGCACCGTATGTGGGTGGCATCTAGGCCCTGCACGTGTTGTCCTTTATAGGAAAGGAGAGGGTGGGATTAATTGGAAGAGCTCATCAGAACATTCACCATGGTAGAGACGGTAAAATACCTCGAAATCGTATAGGTCGAATCCTCGAACCCATAGTATAATGATACTACCGAGGTGGACGTGACCGACTCCTAAGACATGATATTTGGTTTAGGTACTGAATGGGGTTTTGTAATACCTACTGTTACTTGTTCAGATCAATGCCGATATTATATTCTTACAAATATTTGCACTGAGCGGGAATCGAACCAGCGCGCGCTGACTTAGAAGTCGAACGCTCTACCGCTACGCCAACAGAGGTCATCAATAGGTAGGTATCTATCACCGGATATCATTTACACCTCTAATAATATCTTAGGCATACCTATTCTAAGTTTTAGTTTTTTGGTACGTAATCATCGCCTGTAACTGTAAAACTTCCGTCATTGAGGACCTTTATTTATTTATTACACCTACCTACCTAATTTGTGCGGAGCGAGTGATAAAACTGTGTTTGAAAATTTATTACCTACGCTTATTGGAAGCATAATGGCACAAACACCATGGTAAAGAGGATAAAATATACGTAGGTATAGCTTTTCAAATAAAGATGTCATGCAAAGGCGTAAAGATGGTTATAAGTACCTACTTTTGATACCTAATCGAGATATAGCCACCCCGATTCGAGAAAGAGAATCGACCTCGGGCGGTACTCGAACCCGTGATCTTGCCCTTACAGGGGGAATGCTCTAACCACTAAGCCTAACTAAGCTTTAAAATTTCATTCAACAACAGACACTTTCTTCAGAAGTGGATATGCTATTCCTGTCATTATTATTATACAATTATTATATTATTCATCTGTTCCTTACGTTTACCTGCTGATTTTGAAAAAAAAAAACAAATGTGAAATTGAAAATTGTCACAAAGATACCCACTTGTCCAATTTCCAGTAGGTACAAAATCTCCAATTCACGGTACAAAATCTCCAATTTACGGTACAAATCTCTACAATACCTGGGAATCTGGAAAGAAATAATTAGATACCTGTGGTCCCAACAGGTGGACTACGCAGGTGGACCATGGGCGATGGAGGCTAGTTTTAGCTTATAATAAAGTACTCACTTTTTAGTTATCCTTGAGAAGATGAACACCATCGTGGTTTCTCGTTGACAGGCCCAATTTTTGAATTTTCTGTAACAATCAAACAACTTGTATGAATATTTTGCATTTGACGGCAATTGGCATTTGGGGTTAGGCAGAGGTGAATTAACACCCACATTTCACCAATCATTGTACCTATTAGGTACCACGTAATAGGGGTGAGCCTATTGCCGTATTCCGGGCACTATTATTGACTCAAGCCATTCATCTGAGTCTGAGTCTGGACTGGATATCTGTCTGATGTTAAACAGCCCTATCCCTAAGTCGCCTTGTACGACACCGCATGGGAAGAGAATTTAGGGTGGCCCAAATTGTACTCTGCTGGGAACCACGCGGCGGTGTTTTTTCAAACACGTACCTAAATGCGTTTTGTTTTTACATAATTGTGTGTATAGTTTAAATTAATTATTTATTCATTTGACATGCAGGACATGCCTAATCCATCAACGTGGTTGATGTGTTTACAAACAGATATAATCTTCTACAAAGATAATACCTAGACACCTACGTAGTTTTTGCTACAACAATATTTTGAATTTACGTTTTAAATAGATAACATTCCAACAGATATTATAGTTAAAAACTAAAAATTATAGTTAAACTATAATAATTATTATTTTTGGATAACTTTTTAATCGAATAAATATTTCAATTACGTTGTTTACCCATTAAAATCCCGATGTTCATAAGACAAAATGATCCCTATGTTACCGAAAATTAGATTTTTGGGTGTTTTCTTTGGCTGTTTATGGGGTGATTATAAAAAAATAACCACGAAGACTAATGCGGGTGCTCTGTTCCGCCTTAGCCTTCTAACCTAATCTATCCAAGTCAAATACCCACGAACAGCGACACAAATTTTATTATAAACAGCTTGTCCTGTCTGGTTACGAATAATTTTATTGCAACACCAGTTCTTATTAATAGCTCTGGCAGCACTTCAGTAATGCCTGAGATTTTATCGAACGACTCTGTTGGCAAGGGTCGGGTAGAAAAATAACACGTGCTCTAGAATAGAGAAGATCTCTGGCATAATAATATCTAATCTCTTATTAGAGTGCTTCGAACGCTGTATCCCTGAGTTACGTACGGCCTGATGTCGCTCTCCTTTTTAATCCTGATGTCTTTTTATATTCACGGGAGTGTCTTCCAAATTAATATAGTTACCTACTAGTCACAATCAAAGATCTTTGCTTCTCGGAAGTCTCGGAATGATACCTAAATTAAGCGATGGATGGATCAAACCACCGTTTGATGTAAGAACAAGCTTATCGTAATAATTTATTCAAATAGGTAAGTAATAAACACAATACCTACGCATTAAAAAAAATACAAGCACAATATATTATTATGCGAAATGATAGAAAATTTAATGATTTGTAACTTTTCACATCACACACGAATTTTTGAAAAAAAAAATGGATGGATGTATTAGGTATAGATACCTACTTATCGGATGGATCAGGGTGAAATTTTTATTTTCTTTTCATGCCGGGCACAACTTACTGGTAAACAATATGGATATCGGCCTTACCATGAACTCTTAAAACAGGTCAATAATTGAACTGCTGTCATTCTACCAACTGCAAATGTCACTTTGTAATCCCTTTGTAGTCCTGTATATTTATATGACATTACAAAGTGACATTTGCAGATGGTAGAATGACAGCAGTTCAATTATTGACCTGTTTTAAGGTTTATGGTAAGGCCCCTGGATACTAATAAAACATGTAAAAGGTCAAAATGTCGTGTATTCACCTGCTTATTCCAAAACAATAACAACATATAGTAGGTATTTATGCAATTATATTTCACTTCTTCTTCTTCTTCTGTCGAATCTATGGCACTTTTACTCTCAAGTTCACTGATTTTCACCAATTTTAACTTCAAGAACTTTTTAACTCACACCCACTTGAAAGAATGGCAAAGTGCTGACTGACAGCTAACACTAGGAAGCGGGTGTTGCTGGTAGGGGAAGAAGAAAGGTTAACTATTATTCTACAGTCATTCTAACAATAATGACTAATTTTGGACAAGATAAGGAGACGGTGGCCTATTGTTTGGTCGCCATTAACTAACAATAAAAACTACTTTTTACCTGTACCATATTATGAAGGGTTTTATGATTGGAAAAATACTGAAGTATTTTGTATTTTTCCAATCATAAAAAATTCTGTTATTTTCCGCTATGTCAAAGCAATGAATAACCATCGTGGTAAATTATTTTTAGGGACTCTTAATGGTGGTCTGATTGTTTTCTTATAGTTACGGGCATATATTTTCTAGATCCTTATCACGGCACAAAATGTACTCTTATGCACAGTATCGAGTACCTACGCATTTATTGGGTGTCTTTTGAGGATAGCACGGGGTGCTACTGCGGCAGCACAGAAGTGCAAATCCACCAGTCATAGATAATATAAAATCAACTCGCGCGCACCAGGGCCTCTGTTCTATTGCAACTTGGGGTCAAAATACATATGTATGTTACTGAAGTATACCTTGGGGTACATATCTTGGACCTAAGTCGTGAGACAAACGAGGCCCTGGCGGGCGAAATTTCTAGTAATAACCTATGTTTGGCGAATTTGAGCACAGTAGCACCCCGTGCTATCCTCAAAAGACACCCAAGAAACGTGTATACTGTACGTATAGAGCACTATTTAGCAAGATATACCTATGTCCCGAGCAATACCTTGTACAAATTACGCTCCTTTCTTGGACAGTGATCCTAAAAGTACCTAAAGTCAGGCTCGGCAATAATCTATACAAAATTACATGCATCTGAAATAACTATCAATAACGCATCTTTTAGTACGATTCAGACATCTCTACCACTTCGACTGTATTGTATAGCTGGTACCTATAGCTTCCGACAATGGAAACCATGTCCCTTTGAGTTGATTTTCTGGTTTGGGGAACAAAAAGAGGACGGACAGGTGTAAGGGCAGTGACCTACGAGATTGATCGGCGTGCTCTGCGCTCTGCCTGTATTTTCGTCTTGAGCAGTATGTCGTTAACTAAAAATCCCCACAAAACCTATCCACCGTCGTATTTTTCTGCATAAATAACTACCTACTTGTTGTATTTTTAAAATTGGTAATTGAACAGTCAGTGAAACATATATCTAAGTTTTTTTTTGGCTTGTTATAAAAATAATTAAGCAATAAGTTTTTTTTATTTAGTCTGTCAATTGTCTGAAGCCCGCCGGATAGAAATTGGCTAGGTTCTACTAGGTTTACTACAACTGAAATAACGCATAAAAAAGAGAAAAGATCGTTCCACCCGCTAACTAAGAGGGACTTATTACCTATTCGTTAATCTCGGCACCCATTATCAAGTTACACTCAATTGTACAGGGTATCTTTTTTCGGGAATAGGTTCCTGTAGGTCATGGGAACGGGATCACAAATTTCATCTATTTCATTTCATGCTAATATTAAAAGAGAGATTTATGTTTTTGATCAATAAACTCTGCAACTAATGAACCAATTTTGATCATTCTTTCACCATTAGAATGCTACATGATCCCTCAGTACATAGGCTACTTTTTAAACCGATATTCCCTCGAGATCAGGATTTACACAGGTGAAACCGCGAGCGATGTTAATAAAACATAAAACGAGAACATCTAGTTGACATTTAATCGTAGAATGCGGAAGTTTTTGTTCTAAATGTCACGTCTTTCAAAGGTTACTTTTAATTTTATTCGCGTCTACCTACTTTTGTATCATACATCACACCTGTTTATCCCTAAGGGGTATACAGAGACGTTTTGAATACCCTACTTTAGCCTACTACCGTGTAGGTACAGATTTAGACGGAAAAATTTAGGTGTGCTGAGCTTTTGCGATAATAAATTTGATGCATATTGTGTTTGGTGTAAACATTTACTATTCCAATTTTTCAATTTCTTTAAAATACTTGTACTTAATTTTAATATTCTTACAATATTAGTTATGTATTTTTGACCGTTTGACTCTACTTCATCTAAGTTAACCACAGTTTCTAGACGTTAGTGGAGAAGAAACGCTATAACTATTTGAACTCGAGTGCAAATATTTTTCACCTTGTGCTCTTTTGGTTCCATCGCAAACGCTCGCTTGCTTGGTTATCAAAATTGAGCACGCGGATAAAAAGACCTTGTGCTCTTTTGGTTCCATCGCAAACGCTCGCTTGCTTGGTTATCAAAATTGAGCACGCGGATAAAAAGCAACTTTGCACTCTTGCAACTTGCAAATAAAATAACTTTAAAATCTGTCGCCATCTATGCTCTTTATCGCGTAGGTACCAAAGTCCAGATCCAATAGAACAAAAAAAAAATGTTGTAATAAATCCAAAGATGAAATATATCAAAGATATTATGTCATATTTATGCTTACAAATCAACGTACAAAATTGTGCCGAACACACAGACACATTTTTAATTCATCTACATTGACTCGTTTTCGGATCTTCACGATTTTCGCGCAATAACGCATCTACTTCATTTTATATAAGATCATTGAATAAATCATTATTTTTCTGTTTCCGCCAATTTCAATGTCACTGCGCAACGTTACGTTCGTAAACATTGATTCATAATTACGCAGATAAAATATTTCATTCCAATTTCCCCACTGAAAGAAATTACCCGCACTTTACGGTTACAAGTTACAAGATTGTTTTTATGTTTTTTTCTGGGAATTATCTATTATATCTATGAATATAAATATCTTATCTAATGACAGTCTCCGTGGCGTAGCGGTAGAGAACGCGGCCGCTACGCAGGAGGCGCGGGTTCGATCCCCGCTCAGTGCAAATATTTGTGTGAATGAAATATGAGTATTTGCATTGGTCTGGTCGTGCCTCGGAGAGCACGTTAAGCCGTCGGTCCCGGTTGCCATGAGAACATCTATGGCAGTCGTTACGGGTAGTTGGAGCCCTAGTCTAACTGCAAAACTTCGATATCGCCTAATGTTAACATTGGGTTGTGGAGGTCAGATGACAATCGCTTCACGGAAAATATCGAGGTCTAGCCAAATCCGTGGTTAAGACTGGTAAAAGCGGACCCCAGACTCCGAGCTGAAAGCTTCGGATGCGACTGGGAATTAACGCTAAGAGGAAGAAGATAAATATCTTATGTAATATTTAAAACAAATAAGATTTTATTAAATGTTTAACTGAGTACACAATAATGTTATTGTTTACAATTAACGCTAACAGTTCCTCATACATATATATTATATTATACCTACATACATACGTACATTATTCACGCCCGTAAATCCCTTGGATAGGCAGAGGTGTGTTAACACTCACATTTTGGCGAAACCTAGCACTATATGACCATGATACTATGATTTACGGTCACAAGTAATAGCTAGGGGGTCGAGCTTATTGCCGTCAAGCAGGTACTTTGGCATAGGCTGTTGTATGCTAACCGGCTCGGATTTTGCGGGATCGACTGCCGTCTTGCCCCCTTACTTTACTTACCTTTTTTTTATATAGGACACGGCAATTTGACTTCGCCTCGCCTGATGGTAAGCTGAAGGCAAAGTCTCTGAAAAGAGGGTCACCATTACAGACACGTATCATGTTACAATGGTGGCACTCAGCTTGACGGCCCCATCAGATGCTTTTTCACGCCCCGCTTAAAGGACCCGGGACTGTAGGAGGAGGGAAACACGTGAACTGGTAAGGAATTCCAAGACTTAATGGTGTGGCAGAAGAAGGAATCGCCGAACCGCTTGGTTCTCGATGGAATATTCTGCACCGTATGCGGGTGGCATCTAAGCCCTGCACGTGTTGTCCTATATAGGAAAGGAGAGGGTGGGATTAATTGGAAGAGCTCATAAGAACATTCACCATGGTAGAGACGGTAAAATACCGCCAAAGATGCCACATCTCTACGCAATTGACCTTCAAGAGTTCGTTGTTCAACAGGTGCACCGACTGGCTGGTAAGGTTGATTTGACAGCGAAACCCTTGTTAAGGCCCCCTACACCCATCCTCACCAACTTTCACATTTACAATACCTATTAGTATGGTAAGCATTTAGTTTGACATCATTTTATAATGTATAAATTTTATGGCATGTGGCAACCCAATGTTTATTATGGCCACATCTTTCGCAGCTATTAAATTACATTTCACAATAAATTAAAACCTTACCTAATATATTATTGTAAACGCAATAACCTATTCAGAATTATCGATAGGGAATGTCATTTTAGTTCATTATTTAGTAGATATACTTAGAATATTTCAAAAGAAATATTATATGATGTTCGTGGAGTGGCGGGAATTAGGTATTTCTACAGAAAAGGCTAGAGGTATAAGGTGTAATGGTGTAAGTTTACGAATTTCTTCTACGATGGAGGTGATAATTAGGCTCGGGTTCCACCAAAGCGGAGAGGAGAGGGGAAGAGCTGCGAAACTGGCAGGTTATTTCTTTCATAGCAGATGTAAGCTGTGTCTTGCATAGATGCCATCAATCGAATGACGCCTTTGGGTCATCTCTTGATCCGTTTCCACCGAAGCTGAGCGGAGAGGAGAAGTGGCTTTGGTGGATACCGCCGGGCTTTACTGTCACAGAATAGATAGTACCGTACGTCTTGCCTTTTCTGTGTAATTCAAACCTAAGAACAAAAGCATACCTAATGGTTTTTCGTTCGGAAATCCCATTGGAAGGAAGTTACCCCTTCCCCCACTGGTTGGTGGGCCGGTGATGTTAGAATTAAATCGACTAAAGCCGCACATCGTCTCGAGTCTCAAATACCGAGTTGTAAGATGGATACTGTGCTTTAGACCTCTCCTAATTCTCCTTTTGGGTCTGGTATGATTTGCGCTTCTATATTTCAGCCATACAAAGGTTCTTCACCTAAGTTCTGATATAATATTAAGATTTTTAAACATGATCTGTGATCTCCTAAGAGATCAATATTACGGACGAAGCACTCAGCTTTTGGTTTCTATAGGGCACTTTAGTGATGGAATGATGCCCACGGGAGACACAGTACAGCGGTTCTGCATCTACCCACATCGATAACCACTTAATGCTTTTAAAAGGGATAGGTAAGACAGTTCAGTTACCTTTGTACCTAAGTATAAACAGTAACATGGTACAATATATGTATAATAGTTCAAATAATCAAAGATTCCAGCTCAGTGGAAATTAAGAATAAGATTTTTTCATTAGTCTGGATCCCTTCATCAGTTTTCATTATTCCCGGTTAAAGGCTTTTTTCTTGGGACCCCGCTTCCGCTTACTCCTACCGCTTTAAATTTGGCTTATAAGCGAGCGATTACCGTCTTATCTCTCAACTGCAACAGGAAACCTTTCGCCAGGGTTTCACCTGTTAATCAGCAGGTGTACCGGTTTGCAGAGGTGATGGACTTAGGCCCCGGGGTCTTGGTGGGGCCCCATAATATTGACTACATTACGTTGGTCTGAGTGTTCAGTGGGAAACTGCCTAGCCTAGCCTCTTACGCGGGACTAAAGATAGCTGATGTAATATCCTACAGTACTTAATGTACCTATCACTACTACACCTCTGAATACGCCATCGAATACAAACAGACAAAACAATAATCATCTAGAAAAATCGATAACATAAAACGAATATTTATTTTGTTTTGATACAACAGTGCCAGAATTAACAAACAACTACGCAAATTCATCAAATATTACGATGTATACAGTTAAAAATAAATAAAAAAACATATGGCAGTCGATAACACACTTACACACACGTACACACTCACACACACAATAACATTGTGACGTCACGGCCCACTATCGGTCGGATACGCCTCTTAACGTCCACTTACATCATACTGTTTACGCTCGGTATCGAGAGGGGCTCGCCTTTGCTTGGGGTCAGTGGAAACTTCTGCAATCGGAATATTATCGGTTTGTTTATTAGTACTTAGCACTTGTTTATCATACGAGCCTCCAAATTGTATTCTATTTTATATTAAAATCATTTAGAATATGCATAATATTCTATTTAATCCCCCCCCCCCCTCCCCCCTGAACAAGTGGCTCAATCTTTAGTAGAATAGAATACTGTGCAAGATTCGAGACATAATCTTGGACCTAAAATGTGCAGCAGAGTACACGTTTCTTGGGTGTCTTTTGGGGAGTTTTGGCCCGTTTTGGGGATATCGTGACCTGTGGGGTGCTTCAGCTGTGTAAATAATCCATACAAATATTATAAATAAATCCGAAAGTAACTCTGTCTGTCTGTTACGCTTTCATACTAAAACCACTGAACCGATTTTGATGAAATTTGGTATACCTAGATAATAGAAACCTTAGAAAAGGATAGGATATTGTTTGGTCACGATAACCGACATCCACGCGGGTAGAGCCGCGGGCAATATCTAGTAACAAATATATCTCGATTTTTTCAATGCATTTTAGATTAAAATAAATATAGATTACTATGCTATTCTAAGATAAAAAAGTCCTTCAAAGTGGGTGTAGTAGTATTTATCTGCCTGCATAAACTTTCAAAGAGACAAGCGTGATAAAAGAAGCCACACAATTGTAACAATTGATCTAATTTAATCTTATCTGTGAGAGGTTCTGGAGGTCAGACACAGACGTGGGGGATACCGATAAACAATGTGTATGTATGTATGTCTTCACTTTCTTGCGTCATTAAAATAAAATAAACTCGTCTATAGGCCACGGTAATCACTTTCCATCAGGTAGGCCGTGTGCTTGACTGCGACCTAAGTGGTATAAAAAAATACACTGATCCCGCCCTATATTTTGGAAACTTTTCCGAATCCAAGGCCTGCCCCCCTAGACAATTGGCAATTCGTTGCTCTCCGTATGATGGAATAGAATGCCAAATGTATGGGATTTGACGTATATGACAGGCGGCAAGCGGCAACGAATGTCAAAAACCTCAAATCCTATACATTCGTCATTCTATTCCATCATACGCCGAGCAACGAATTGCCACTTGTCTAGAGGGGCTGCTGAGCTGTTTGAAATGTAAGCTGTTTCAAAGTTACTTTTACCCAAACTCCCCGAACTATGTTGAATTTTTGGTGTGTGTGTTAAAGATTAAATCTTGTTACATGTTGCTTTCTCTCGACTGGATCTAAACTGGTGGTACATTCCATTAACCATTTTCTCTATTATATTATACCTACCTATTTAATTTGTATGGGTTTTAGATTTCAATAGCCTCGACTCGAGGAGCATCCTAGGTAGAAATCACGGAACAAATCACAATAGAATTCGTTTAAATTTTATTTTAAGTAATAAGTAATATTCGCATAAGCTTCCGACAGTAGCGTACCTATATCATTCTTGCGTCACTTTTGCGCGGTACATAACATCTTCATACTTGAACAGATAGCCTTATCAGTGATGATTGTTCTTGTCTGTTTGCGTTCTGTTAATAGATCCGGTATCTGTTGTGTGATCTTGAACAGAACATGTGGGTGTAAGGATAAAATTAACCACGCAAAGGTCAAGATTGAGGTTGTCAATACGCATCTTTTGGTTAGGTATCCATTACAAATATCAGGCCAAAAAGTTTGACCGATTCGGTCAAACTTTTTGGCCGCAACATCGGTATGAATCTAAGCGCTTTTGTGCTTCGGAGGGCATGTTAAGCCTGTTCAACCGGCCGGCGTTTTGTAGAATATAATGCCAAATGTATGGTATTTGACGTATATGACAGGCGTCAACGAATGTCAAAAACGTCAAATCCTATGCATTCGTCATCTGCGGCCTTTTAAGTGACTCAACTCCTTCGCACGTCTGTTAATGGCAACAACGGCATAGCTTGAGCGTCGACAACTTCGGCATAGCTTGCCACACTAAAAAATTTAATTGAATTTAATCTATTCCATGATTCGCCGAGCAACGAATTGCCACTTGTCTAGGGGGGCAGCAGTCAAAGGTCTAGATCAAGAGGTTATATGGGCGACCTGAACAACTCCGTCAGTAGATTGCCAATAATCACAAATCAGGCTGGGCAGTCGCCCTCAATCGCTGAAAAAATGCTACCGGGTAAAAAGGTAGTAAATACAATAAGTTATAAGAGAATCTGCGTCAGCGCATCGTCCGTCATTCAGCAGGTGTACTTGCAAGTGAGGTTGGTTGGTGACAATCTTGGTAACCCGGTACAACCCTCATTGGGACTCATTTCATTTGTCTTTCGGTGTAAATCAGCGTAATTATGCGGTACGTACAGAAAGATCCTAGATCCTGACGGTGGAGGTGAGCGCTGATGCATCACAAGGTGGCCACCCTAAACCTACATCTGGGTCGCAAGTCCCAGTCGCCGTCACGGTGTTCCTCTCTGTATCACGCTATGGACCCGGCGACCGCACGGTGAATCCATGGAGTGCTGAGAATCGGATCTCCCAAATGCCAATGGTCTCACTACCAGGAATACCCAAGACCGTGTGAATTGGGGGAACAAAAGCCAGAACCTCGGATTGCACACGAGGCTTTCACCTCGGGCTCCGAGGTGAAAGCCTCGTGTGCAATCGAGACACTACGATGTTATGATGATAATATAAGTAGTTCAGAAATATCGACAACAACCTGTTTACAACTAACTATGACATACAATGTTTCACATTGTTTTACACAAAAATAATTGCCTCATCCTTTACTCAGTCCGTCCTACAGATCGGCTCAATTCACGGAAGTGATGCTGACAAATTTTATCAGTTTCGCATGCGGAATTTATCATATTTATGTCGTACCGGTCGTACGCAGATAAAATATAGACATACTAATTTATTGGCTATTCATGTTAGCCACAATAATAATTGGATATTACATGAATAATAGAACTATGTTATGTTTATTAAACAAATATCTAACCTCTACAATATAATTAGTTTGATTGACCAGGGCGATATTCAATCAATCAATTAGCCTATTGCAGACCAATGCTGTACATAGGCCTCTCCCAATTTTGGGAGGCTTTGGCCTACTGTTTCCACGCTGGCCAGACTGACTGGCTGGCATCTGAGGCTGAGTTTGGGCTGTATATATCCGTCTTATACAGCCCTATCCCTTAGTCGCCTTGTAGGTACGACACCGCATGGGAAGAGATGGGGTAGCTCAAATTCTACTCTGTTGGGAACCACGCGGTACTCTGCCACTTCCGAAAGACACATACCTACCTAATATAGGTCTTAAAGTGAACTGGTTGAGTAATCTAGTAATTCTACTCCGGCCTGGTGCAATCAGAGAGCTAAGCTCAGATTATTCCATATCAAATAGCATAATGTAGCATATTGCACATCTAGATTGCTCGACACTCTAAACACTTAATAATGTCTTGCACAAGAATGTCAGTCCCTCAGTGGGGGCTCATAATGTCGCAGTAGTTGGCATAAGGTAGTGTTTCTCAAACAGGGGTCCGCGTACCACTTGGATTTCGCTAGTGGATCGTAGAGGATATGCCCGCTTTTGACATTGCGCGTTGTCGTCTTGAAGAAGAGTGAGTGGCTAAGATTGACTTAGGTTTTGTAGATAGCAGTGGCGAGGGGAGGGAGGAGGTATGAAAAGTATTAGAATTCGTAAACGTATCGAGAGCACAAAGCATATACCCTAAGAACCCCATATTGTAGTCCATGGAGAAAAACCAATGCAGGGAGTTCATTCCACAACTTGAGCGTGCGTGGGTTGTCGTAGGTTTGAATATGGAGTATAGAGCTCATAAAATAGTAGGTACCTACGCCAACTTTTGAAATGAGGTAAGAAATATTTGTATAAAGTAAAGGAATTTATAAAAATTGGACACACAGTCCGAGTCAATCTAATATGTTGAAACATATAGGTATTTCTCATTTGACTTTGAACTTCACAGCGCAGACAGTACCTAATGCCAGCATAGAAACTAAGGCTTTTGCATATCTACATAAATTTACATATTTTTATTATTTTTACTAAAATACCTTTTAAAACTAACGCTGATATTGTGAGGTTCAAATTCGTTACACACATAATAACAGTTGTAAGTACTTGTTTTAAATTCGTGTGTTTATAAATAATTAGTTCCCAATCTCCGTGCGGCTATTGCCACAACTGTTAAAATAATTTTCTGTTTTTAAATGCTATGTAGGATTCATCATGAAGACTGTCAAATGACAGTAGGTATTAATAAAATAACATAAGAGCTGAGCTAAAAGAGCTTTTCGTCGTCTCTACCTTTACAAGTAAGTCTCTAAACTAATATTTTTTGAATAACAATTGAATATGGTCGCTATATAAGTATACAGACCTATAAGATTTTATTTATTAGAACCCACATCTTTTCTTTCATAAAGAAATTGCTTGGATGTAGAGGTATATGTGTAGTATAATAAATAAGAGGTAGGCTTTTTTCTTAAAGATTTTTAGTAACCGTAATTATGTACTAATATTCCCTCTCACCCCTCCAGCTAAATTGCTTGTGTTAGGAGTCGGTTCACGTCGGTAGTGTAATGGCCAGGGTTCGAAAACTTTCTGTAATGTCTACCTACCTACTCTAATAATCAATGTACATTTATTTATCTATACTATTATATAATTGTAAAGTGGTCGTGTCTGTACATTGGAGTTATTAAAAAAAAATACTTGGGTTATGTTATATTAACGATACTGAACACGAAAATATATTTTTTTCATTTCCTGTCTGTTTGTCTGTTTGTCCGCGATGGACGCAAAAACTACTGAACGGATTTTGATGCGGTTTTTTTTGTTAGAAAGGCCTTGGTCAGACTTAAAATCTTACGTTTGTTTGATCGCAATCGGTTGAGTAGAACCGAAGATATGAGCAAAGGTCGCGTTAACCGAAATGCACGCGGGCGGAAGGCTAGTTATAGTATATATCGTCTGCTTACTGGTAAAACCAGATAAATGCATTTTTTTACCAAATTGAGTTAAAAATGCAGTTAAATGTGTTTTTTTACGCGCTATGTACTAGTAAAATCGAATAAATGCTATGTCCAATAGCTGCAGAGATAATGAATTTGAAAAAGTAATATTTCCTCATATTTAAAAAATATATACCAGTATAACATAATAAATAATGTTATTCCTCAAATTCGTTTTAGTTTTACAGCTAAACAATAATAAATACGGTTAAAGCTTTTTACATTTTATAATTTAAATAGTAAAATGGTAAGAATTATTCCGAGAAAAGGTCATAAACGCATTTATTATCATGGACGTAATATTTCAAACCAACAAATTTAATATCTATGAGTTCGGATGATATAACATGTTTGTAATGTACAAGTAAAATGTAATAAATGCGACCCCCTTTCGATCTAAACTAAATTTTATACAGTTTTTAAGTACACTAAATTATATTTAAGATTATATCTGAAAAATAGGATAGTTATTGCACCATTTTACTTTAACATTTTTTTAATTAATGTGTTTGAATTAGATCAAATTAGAACGTAAACTTTAAAGATGCATTTACTCGAATTGACACTAACTGCACTTATTACTTTTTACCCGTAAGCCGACGATATCTAATAGTTATGATCGGTTTGAGTACCTAATGTGGTACACAAGTGGCTAGGAGTTGCCAGTCCCCCTAGACAAGTGGCAATTAGTTGCTGGGCGTATGATGGAATAGAATGACGAATGTCTAGGATTTGACGTTTTTGACATTCGCTGACGCCTGTCATATAGTACGTCAAATCCCATACATTTGGCATTCTATTCTACAAAACACCGGCCGACGAACGGACGAATTGCCACTTGTCTAGAGGGGCAGGGGGTCAGGATTATTAAAAGTTGAAATGTTAACATTAAGATTAGTTTATCGTTTGGATGATTAGCAAGGCTATTGAAGATAAATACTGACCTGCACGAACTGCTCAATTGGCAATTTATACCGCGCACTGTCAAATGGCAGGTTCATTCCTTTACAGGCTGTTGTCGAGACAACGAATCGTTTGTGAGTTTTAATAATTATTAGATTTTTTATGACAAATTGGAATAATAATATCTATTTGGAATAATAAAAAAACAATTATGTAACCTGCCTAGTACGATCAAAAATAATTCGAGAAGAATTAGATTTATTTTTAAACTACAAAGGCAATAGGCAGATGTGTTCACCTATTTTTGAAAGATTCTGCCGATTTTTGTTATCTTAAAATGTATAGAATACTATAAGAAATTAGTTCAAATTACAAATAAAAAGTGCTTCTATTGTATAGTCAAAGTTCTGATAGTTCCAGGGAAGGTAGAGCGCATAGACTTGTAGAGCGCTTACATTTATGATTTAATAGCACCGAAGTCAAAAATGAAGCCGCGTAGTTTCAAAAAATTCCATTTTTTTTTCTCTTGTTTATGTTCATTGATATTTTTTTATCTTTTCCTAACAGTTAAAAAAATAAACTCAAGTTTGTGCCAGGCAGGAAAAAGCGTAAAAAATGCATTTATAAATATCAAAGGTGTTCTTCGAGTTTAAAAACGATGGCTCTCTTTTAAAGAAGAATGTTTTAAACAGTTTGTGTTGCAGGCATGCACACGTGAATTAGTTGCAAAAAAAAAAAACAAAGTTTGAAATGTATTGAGCGTCGTATTCTCGTATTATTGTTTCGTCTCACTTTCTATTGTGTTGCGAGTTGACTCACTAAATGCAAATTAACGAATGTCTAATTAAAATATCTCAGTAAATATAAAATAATAACAAGTACCCATCTAGTAAGTAGGTATTATGCCGTTTCTAGATAGCACATAATTTAATGCCAAATAGTACATAGGTATCTACCTAGTACCTACCTACCTTTTTAAATGCACTTTATTATTATAGGTTTAATTTATATAAATTTGTAACAAAGGTATAAAAATGTCGCGTATAGCTACCATTATATTGTTAATTAACAATACATTTATTGTATTGATAACAATGAAAGCTTTCTTCACTCCGAGTAAGTTGACCTGTCATTAACACCTACGTCAACATAACCTCAAAAATTTTACGAAATAAAACACTAATATTCCATTATTATAAAAGAAATAACACAAATAATTTTAAAATATGACGTGTAACTCACCAGACTTAACGGGGCGCAGGAAAACCGGTATTCTCGATGCAGTTTCACGTTAACGTTAATGTTTTTTTTTATATAAAAACGGCGTATGAACGTGCTGTAAGCGGCCAACGCACTGTTACACTGAGGGTAAACCCGAGAGATGTATATAACTCGCGCTTTATCAGTGTATACAGTCTTCAGTCTTCGAATGTGATTGCCGAATTCTGACGTCTACGGCTTTAGATGGGTCAAGGTCCCATAGGTGACATCATTACGGAGAATGCATTTTACCACGTGGCTTATTCGATTGCCAATAAATTATGTCAGAAATTGACAACATGCTGTAGTTTTAGTAACAAAAATTGTCTGTGAGAACATTCTAGGATCGTCTAGAAGGAAAATTATTGTTTTAAATACATGCCTTATAATAATCACGCCTATTTCTTCCTGGGGTAAGCAGAAAATTTTGTCCTGCCTTCACCAGCTGACTCTACTATCATTATACCCTTCATGTTTGAACCTTGTCTGAATAGAGAACGTTGGGGAGGAATTTCTCGATGCCTGAAGTTGCAGTCCCCCTTTTTTATACTACTTCGGTCACAGACAAGCACACGGACCACCTGATGGAAATTGGTTACCGTGGCCTATGGACGAGGCCTATGGAGATATTGTTTTAGGTACTTATATATACGTCTACATAGTTTTGTATATATTTTATAACCTGTTGTACCTATACATTTTAGTTGCAGCGGTAGGTCCCTAGTGGACTCATATCAATTGTATTAAGTAATTAAATGAGTTTAAGAATACAATAAAGTAAGTAAATTAACAGCAGGTGATCGCGGCTATTCGGTTCAGTGTCCGTAAATTATCTTTATTACCTATTTAGGGTATAAAGAGCTGTAACAATCACATGCGTTCCTATTTGATCGTGTTATCAAGTTTTAGTCATCCACCGAGTAACTGAAAGTCAATGAGCAGTTTTCCAGTAGGTATAATAATCAGTTGGTTTTTAATGCATCAAGAGATGGCGCTAGCATAACTTTTGGTAATTTTAATGTAATCTGTGGTTTGTTGTTGTTCTTTTCGCGTCGGTCTGTAATTTAAAATAATAATATTATAATTTAAAATAATTTCATCAGAAAACATGTCAAAACATCTATGTAAAGTAAATCAATACAAACCGAAGATCATTTTTTCCATAAATTAGTTACCAAAAGTGCCGGCTGCGCCATCTAGCTTGTCTTTAGGAACCCTATAAATACCTACTGGAAAACTGCTCATTATTTGAGAATAACAACGTAACACGTCATATTATTATGTTGTTAATTCATTTACGTTTCAACAGAATTTTCCATTTGGACAATAATAAGATAGGTAAGAAAGTTAATAGGTAGTACTCTTATAAATAGTTATTGTGTTAATTGAATGTCAAATCATAGTCAAAGTCAAAGTAAAAAATCATTTATTCTGTATAGACAATCAAAACGGCACTTACAAAACGTCAAACTTAACAACAAAATATTATATAAATATATATTTTGTTGTTAATAAAAAGACTAGCTAGCAAATGGACCATAGTGTGTCTTATTTTTGGTCAGCTAAGGCAGCAAAAAAACACACAGCCCACTAGATAGTAACTGTCACTATTGTCTATGAACGCTATTTAGGTATATAGAGACAGAAACGGAACCGAAAACTAAATTACCATTAGCCTTCATCAGTTGCAGATGCAGATCAGTCTAGCTGCAATGCTTCGATATCGCCTAATGTCACCATTGGGTTGTGGAGGCCAGATGGCAGTCGCTTCACGGAAAATATCGAGGTCCAGCCAAATCCGCAGTTAAGACTGGTAAAACGGACCCCAGACTTCGAGGTGAAAGCTTCGGATGCGACTGGGAATTAACGCTAGGATGAAGAGGTCTTCATCAGATTATCTAATTTATGTAGTTCCTTACTTAAAGTCGGTGTCATAAGTTGAACTTAATTGATGCAGCGTTTTTGGAGCATACCTACACAAACCTACTAACATTTTTATAATAATACTAGCTGACCCCGCGAACTTCGTACCGCCTAACAGTCAATTCTTTTTTTTTTAATTTTTCTCTCCGTAAGAACCATCCTTGAACCAAGGAATATTCTAAAAAAGAATTAGTGAAATCGGTTCAGCCGTTCTCGAGATTTGCCCTTAGCAACACATTTAGGGATTCATTTTTAGGGTTCCGTAGCCAAATGGCAAAAAACGGAACCCATAAAGATTCGTCATGTCTGTCCGTCTGTCTGTCTGTCTGTCCGTCCGTATGTCACAGCCACTTTTCTCCGAAACTAAAAGGCCTATGCTGTTGAAACTTGGTAAGAAGATGTATTCTGTGAACCGCATTAAGAATTTCACACAAAAATAAAAAAAATGCATTAAATTTTGGGGGTCCCCATACTTAGAACTGAAACTCAATATTTTTTTTCATCAAACCCATACGTGTGGGGTATCTATAGATAGGTATTTAAAAATGCTATTGAGGTTTCTAACATCATTTTTTTTCTAAACTGAATAGTTTGCGTGAGAGACACTTCCAAAGAGGAAAAATGTGTGTCCCCCCCCCCCTCTAACTTCTAAAATAAGAGAATGATAAATCTAAAAAAAATATATGATGTAAATTGCCATGCAAACTACCACTAAAAATTGGTTCGAACGAGATCCAGTCAGTAGTTTTTTTTTAATACGTCATAAACCGCAATTTTCGCCTTTGCTACTACGGAACCCTTCATGGGCGAGTCCGACTCGCACTTGGCCGATTTTATTATATTATAGAAGATAACTATATAGTAAAAATAATAGGGGCCGAGCATATTATGTATTTTATTCATATTATAAACTCAAACTGCAGAGCAATAACGTTCTGTGATTGAATAAGCATCATCTCTACTTACACCGCCAGATAACTTTTATCTTGCACCAAACCAAGGTTAAATAATCCGGTTTGGTAGCTCGTACTTCGAAAAAGAGTTCCCGCCAAAATTCCTAAACTTGTATTCTCTGTGACATTTCAAATATCATGTCAATTTGAAATGTCATCATTATAATATTTTAAGGCACATTTAGATGAGGTGAGTTTCACTTCTCGCCTACAATATACGATTATCGTAAGGACAGAAGAACTTCCTTCGTCTGAACTCTAAACATTCGCAAACTTAAGGCGGCCACCCATTAACAGTCCGCCTGCAGTTTTTCGTCTGTCTGGCGGCCTGCAGTCCTTATGTCATCAATGTCGTAAGTGTAAGTGTGAGGGCTCTTGCGATGAACTGACAGACCGATATCGTCCGGTGGTCGTTCGATAAACTGTTAGTGGGTGGCCGCCTTTACACAATTGCCGCTCGCTCGTCCACGCCTGGCGAGCATTGCCTCGCATTTGACATTTTTTGGTAGTGTCCGTCTCTAAACAGACTTTTCAAGCAATAATTGTATTTTGTCATAGGCAATAACTATCTCGTATGATATAATCGTAGGCGAGAATTTAGTCACAGATTACCGTTTAGTGTTTGCCTGTGTGTAAACACTATTTTTTATTTATTTATTTTATTTGAATTTTAGGGCTTTGTCGCTTCGCGACCACATCGCCCCTGTAAACACTTTGATACACTAATGGTATGGCGATGGCGATTATTGCTAGTGATAGTCGTGTATGATCGGCCCGAAACATGCGAGAAACCTGTCTCGTCTAAATGAGCCTTTATAATATTGTTCTCAGTTTTAATACCTATTGCAAACCATAATTAATAAACTTGATTTGATTGCATAATAAAACAAAATCACATATTTGAAAACGGAATCACGAGAAAATTCCCCCAATCTAGGGAAAAATATAGCACTCCCGGGAAGCAAAGTGTGACGCGGTATGTTAAAAAGTAAGCACTCCTCTGTGACATTTAGTAATGGCTTCACAAAAATGCCAGTAAAAAAATGTCTAGTATTTTATTAATACTTATGACACTATAGGGGAGTTACAGTAATAATGTTTGCAACCCTTACCCGCCCGTTTTAATAAGTAGGTAGTTACTTTTGAAATCAATACTTCTATAAGTACGTAATAATATTATAAAGCTGTAGAGTTTGTTTGTTTGTTTGAACGCGCTAATATCAGGAACTAATGGTCGGAATTGAAAAAATATTTTTGTGTTTAATAGTCCGTAGCTAAGTCCGTTTATCAAAGAAGGTTTTAGATTTTTTATCATCACGCTACTACACAAGAGAGCGGAACAGTGGTCATAAATGTTAACAAATCCGGTGGATTTCCATACACTATAATGAATACTAAAAAATTAGGGGCTCAAAGGGGTTAATACGAGGTTTCAAAATGTACCACAGACGAAGCCGGGGCGAGTCGACTAGTAATAAGATAAAGGGTAGGATTAAAATGAGCCCTGAAAGGAATTGTTATTGTAAATAGACGCGACAGCCTCCGTGGCGTAGCGGTAGTGAACGCGGCCGCTACGCAGGAGGCGCGGGTTCGATCCCCGCTCAGTGCAAATATTTGTGTGAATGAAATATGAGTATTTGCATTGGTCTGGTCGTGCCTCGGAGAGCACGTTAAGCCGTCGGTCCCGGTTGCCATGAGAACATCTATGGCAGTCGTTACGGGTAGTTGGAGCCCTCAAAAATCCAAAAACAACGGTCTAACTGCAAAACTTCGATATCGCCTAATGTTAACATTGGGTTGTGGAGGTCAGATGACAATCGCTTCACGGAAAATATCGAGGTCTAGCCAAATCCGTGGTTAAGACTGGTAAAAGCGGACCCCAGACTCCGAGCTGAAAGCTTCGGATGCGACTGGGAATTAACGCTAAGAGGAAGATTGTAAATAGACGCCTGGACAAGTGGATACTTATATGCCACAGTGGAGTTTGTTGCGTCGTTTCTTCTCCACTAGCGCCTAGGAAGCGGAGGTAAACTTGCATAAGTAGGATAAAATTGACGTCAATTAGTTGATGTTATTTTAAGTTGAACAAAAGAATTTTAAAAAATGGTTGGAATTTCATATGATCTTCGAAGCTCCAATTAACCTCAGCTCCAAGCCAGTTTCAATTACAGGCTTTACTCTCAGAGTTGGGTGGGAGGCAGACGAAATCGTCCGTGAAAAGCAAAAACTAAACTAACCAAATCATGAAAAAGATGAGAGCGGATCCCGAGCTCTATGGTGCAGGCTATAGAGACAATCGTATTCGGCGTTCGGAAACAGAAGAAGAGATAAAGATATACCTCGTGACACGTATCTTGGACCTAAATCGCGAGATAAATGAGGCTCTAGCGCGCGAGGTTGTTTTGTAATAATCTATGCTTGATTGAACTCGTCCATCGTCGCAGCACCCCGTGCTATCCTCAAAAGACACTCAAGGAACGTGTACTGCAAGTATAGAGCACATTTTAGGTCCAAGATATTATTATATTAGGTAAACAAACCTATAAAATAGCACGAACCTTTAACAATGCAACACCAGCTACCTATATTAATAGAAAAAGCCTTAGCGGGTGTGAAACATGTTCTAAATCCACCTGTGGAACAGATCCCTCAAAGAACATTGTTCAATACAACACCAGACACCCTTTCTTTGATCTATTTGTCTATTGTCGCTTTGCATAGAGCACAATGGTCGTGCGATCCAACAGATGATGCTTTTCAAAATGGCGCCTATTGTCGATGGATATTTATGTACTTCAATACGATGATACGATGTCCTTTTCTATTGAAAAGTGGAATCGTCTTAGAATATTGTATTTATAACTGTTTTCTTGGCAATTTTATTTATTTTGTTGTTTATGAAAATAAAATAGAGAAGATTACCTACAAAATAAACTAATAGAAGTGTGTTCACAAGGATTAAAACACACTTCTACAATCAATACTTAATAATAATTAGATTAAGTCAATCAATCAATCAATTAGCCTATTGCAGTTCACTGCTGGACAATGCCTCTCCCAATGTACGCCACGTCTACCGATCCTCCGCCTTCCGTAGCCTAGCCAGTCCATCCCAGCCACACTTTTCAGGTCGTCAGTCAGTCCATCTGGTTAGGGTTAGGTTAAGTCAAGAAAATGGTAAATATCTATTACTAGTTGTTGCCCGCGACTCCGCACGCGTTGATGTCGATCGCAACTCTGTACCAAAATTTCATCAAAATCCGTCAGTGGTTTAGACTAAAAGCGTAACAGACAGACAGATAGGTAGGTACACAGAAGGACAGACAGACTAGAGTTACTTTCGCATTTATACCTAACTAGCTTTTGCCCGCGGCTCCGCCCGCGTGGATGTCGGTTATCGCGACCAAACATAGCCTATGTCCTTTCTTGAGGTCTAATCTACCCCTATACCAAATTTCATCAAAATCGGTTCAGTGGTTTGGGCGTGAAAGCGAGACAGACAGACAGACAGAGTTACTTTCACATTTATAATATTAGTAGGGATATTAAAATATATAGATATTTCAATGAATGTTAACTTTACAGCACTCAGTCAGATTAACACGGTTATTTATTTTCTACCCATAATCATGGTGCCATCCAGCCAACGTATATGACAGGCGTCAATGAATGTCAAAAACGTCAAATCCTATACATTCGCCATTCTATTCCATCATACGCCGAGCAACGAATTGCAACTTGTCTAGAGGGGCAGAATATTTCAGGCAAATTTTTACGTTCTCTATTTTTTCCAGTTGCTCACCCGAATGGCAGACGAGCACACGACCCGCTTGATGAAATGTGGCTACCGTGACCTCTGGACGTGTGCAGCACTAGGACAAAGAGTTTCTGTGCCGTCAGTGTAGTAGACAATGCAGGACAAGCCTTTCCCACTGACAGCACAAAAACTCTCCAGTGAGCTCTGGATATCTCAAATCGCAATCGCTTCACGGGTAATATCGAGGTCTAGCCAAATCCGTAGTTAAGACTGGTAAAGCGGACCCCAGACTCCGAGCTGAAAAGCTTCGGATGCGACTGGGAATTAACGCTAGGTTGAAGAAGCTTTGGATATCTACCCTACTCACCGCCGGGATACAAAACGAGGTTATTATGGCTGCGGCATTCTGTAGGGCGGAGGTTCCCCAGTCGGACTGCTCTGTCTCAAATACTGTTGTATCCTTGTATCCTACCTCCGTTATTATATCCGTGGGTACGAAAACGGGATCAGAATACCACGAGAGCAATAGCTTTTCATACTAGCGTTAATCCCAGTCGCATCCGAAGCTTTCACCTCAGAATCTGGGGTCCGTTTTACCAGTCTAGCTGCGGATTTGGCTGGACTTCGATATTTTACGTGAAGCGACTGCCATCTGACCTCCAAAACCCAATAGCGATGTTGGGCGATATCGCGCGAGCTAATAGCTAGCCATAATAAAATAAAGACAACTCCCACACTATTGCGATATCTCTAGGTAGGTACCTATATTATCAGGTTTTTAGGAACACGTAAATACTCAAGGTCCACCCACACTCGGCTGTCGGCACAAGCGTCTGTTTAATGTATTGGAAGACACAGGGGGCGCATGGAAGATGTCTGATCTAAGTTAATCACTCATTTGTCGATCCCATCAGGTTTCTTATCTAGACTAGATTTCTAGCCTTGTATTGAGGAGGTAAAAATAAATCTAATTACCTTTTAAATAGAAGCCGTCGATAAGGTGATAAAGATAAATTGTACAATATAATGTTATGAGGAATTGAAATTGACATTAAATGTATTTGATTACGATTATAATAAAATGTATCTAAATTGAAATTGACAAAATGTATTTTGCATGCCAGAATATGAATGAACTTTATTATATTGTAACATTTGTAACACCTTTTGTATAACCCCGGACACGTATCTTGGACCTAAATCGCAAGACAAACGAGACCCTAGCGCCCGTGGATTGCTTTGTAATAATCTATGCTTGGTAAATTTGAGTTTGTCCACCGCAGTAGCACCCCGTGCTATCCTCAAACGACACCCAAGAAATGTGAACTGCACGTATAGGGCACATCTTAGAGTATAAATTTATAAATATAGAGCGCGCCTATCACTCAGGTCTTTGGCGCCGAGTGTTAGCAGATACTTTGCGATGCTATAGCGCACCTATAGTGACGTTTCATGCATTACCGAAAATATCAATAGATGCACTTATTTAATGTAGTTTGTTATTATGAAATTTTTTGTTCGATTTGATATGCATGGATAAAATTAAACCAAAATACAAAAAATGGCGCCTTTTTGCGGTATTTTTGAGTCATTATTACTACAAATATACGATTTTGTATAAAATTTTGATTTAACGTATCGAATTAAATATTATTTGCGAAGTCATTTTGATGGGTATTGTTTTGCTACTGATTGAGGTTGAGCCAGGAGCCTCGATACTATTCATACCCGTGATAGCAGTTTATAGTTACTTGTAAGGCGCGCTCTATAGCAATGTATACTCTAAGGGGCACATTTTGAGCACATTTTAGGCCCAAGATACGTGTGCGGCGTTGTAGCAACAATATTTTCTTTGCCGCATCATTCGAAATATTTTTACCATCGCCATCGCACGTGTCTTCGTCTTCCTAGGCGAGGCGAGGCCGATGAAGCCATCGAGCGAAGGGTCACCATTCTTCTTCCTCTTAGCGTTAATTCCCAGTCGCATCCGAAGCTTTCAGCTCGGAGTCTGGGGTCCGCTTTTACCAGTCTTAACCACGGATTTGACTAGACCTCGATATTTTCCGTGAAGCGATTGTCATCTGACCTCCACAACCCAATGTTAACATTAGGCGATATCGAAGTTTAGCAGTTAGACCGTTGTTTTTGGATTTTTGAGGGCTCCAACTACCCGTAACGACTGCCATAGATGTTCTTATGGCAACCGGGACCAACGGTTTAACGTGCTCGCCGAGGCACGACCAGACCAATGCAAATACTCATATTTCATTCACACAAATATTTGCACTGAGCGGGGATCGAACCCGCGCCTCCTGCGTAGCGGCCGCGTTCACTACCGCTACGCCACGGAGGCTGTCAGAGGCGAAGGGTCACCATTGTGATATTGTTATGTTGTTGTTTAGGAATCGTAAAATTTCTCGATTTCTCAACACGATTTTTCCCTGGAGCAAATTACGTTGATTACCCGGGAAATTGAGAACAAGAATTCTCGGCACAGAAACTCTACCGGTGTGCGACACCAGGGGAGTTAGGTTAGGTACCTACACTCTCTGTTCGTATAACCCGCGCCACGTATCTTGGACCTAAAATGTGCCCTGTACGCGCAGTAAACATTTCTTGGGTGTATTTTGAGGACAGCGCGGGATGCTACTGCGGTAGACGAACTCAAATTCACCAAGCATAGACTATTACAAAGCAACCCGCGGGCGCTAGAGCCTCGTATGTCTTACTATTTAGGTCCAAGATACGTGGCGCAGGTTTATAAGAACAGATAGTTTCTGTGCCATCAGTGAACAAGACAAGCAGGACAAGCTTTTGGCCTTCCCACTGACAGCAGAGAATTAACTTAGTTATCATTACAATTTCACACATTAGGAACATGTGAATGGGCCGGGGTCGGGGTAAACCCCGCAGTAAACACATTGGCCAAATTAATAAAATTTTGAAAAAAAAGGGCAGGTCGAAGTTTTTGAAATCTACAGAGCGGATGGTGAGATTTTTTTATAATGGTTGCGTGAATAACTTCATCTCGCCGGATGGTAGGCTGAAGGTAAGTGTCAGGAAATCGGTCATCATGACAGACACCAACAATTTTACAATGGTGGGGGTCTCAGCTTGATGGTCTCATCAGATCTTTTTCACGCTCCACATAAAAGTACCCGGGAGAATTCCAAGTCCTTATAGAGTAGCAAAGAAAAAAAAACGCCGAACAGCTTGGTTCTTAATGGAATTGTTTGCACCGTATGAGGGTGACACCTACCTATAACCTATATTTTTCATTATTTTTTTATTCATTATATCTACTAATGTAATTGCTCTAACGTCCGCGACTATAGATAGTACTATTCCCAGCACCCACAGGCATCTTGTCCAGCCCTCTTTCACTTCTCTCCCTTTGAACACATTCATAAAAAACTTTATTTAGTCATTTTTTTAATTCAGACAAAATATTATCGTATCCTTATTAAGTACTTACTCATTCTTATATCCCCGAGGCTTTCCCGCCCGAAAGAAAACAGTGCGCGGGATGCGCAGGGCGTTTACACTCTGTATATAAGCTTAGGTGTCCCCTAGCCGGACCATTGTTGGTCCTCAACCGTGGCAACACCAGCACAGCTACAGCCAGTGATAAAATGAGTGCAGTGAAGTGTAGGTGAGTGAAAAAAAAAGTATATTTTAAAACGGTGATTTTAAGGAATTAAAAAAAAGAAAGAAGTATTTTTAAAACTATTACGGTGTGTGGAATTTAAAAAAGGAATTTCATGTTCCATTTTTAATTTGAAAGTGAATTAGTGTTTGCGTGTGATGTCTGAATGTGATCCTAATTAAAAACGTGCCCAGATTAATTAGATTGTTTTGATTATTTAATTTTTTCTTATAAAGATTATGTTTATCTCATATTTGTATGAACGAAATATACTTAACGGTTCTTTTATGTTTAGGTCTGTTATAGGCATGTGCAAAGGAATTTAGTACCTAGTAAAAGTTTTTCCTAAGTAAGTACAGTTAACCAGTCTACCCACGTCAACAAACTCTCACCTAACATTTGCGGTGCCCGGGAGACAAAAGTTGATTAGCACCAAAATATTTTTATTTATGAATTTATAAGTTAAGATTTTATGGACTTCCTTTCATTTAATTTACCAAGTTTTTAGACAGATTTGATCCTTATGATTCACACTATCGTTTGATGTCACAAAAGTACAGAATGTTACCTTTTTCGGATTTTAATTTGTTCGATTATCAGGTGTGGCAAGGCAAGTGATTTTTCAAAAATCTTTGATTGCAGTTTTGTTTCTTTTTAAGAATAAAGGAATGTTTCCTTTGAGTGAAATCTTCAGTATTTATAGTAGGTACTCTCCCTCCAGGTAAGTTCAAGATCTTCCACCTGATGCTCGCAATTTATTAATTTTCAAATAAGTAACGTATGGAAATCTCCCGGATTTATTTACATTTATGTTTACTGCTCCGCTCCTTTGAGTAGTAGCGTGATTATAATACAGTCGCGGGTCCTTTAAGCGGGGCGCGAAAAAGCATCTGATGAGGCCGTCAAGCTGAGTGCCACCATTGTAATATGGTACTTACGTGTCTGTAATGGTGACCCTCTTTTCAGAGACTTTGCCTCAGCTTACCATCAGGCGAGGCGAAGTCAAATTGACGTGTCCTGTAAAAAAAAAAGTAATGAAGCTAATTTTGTCGCTGTTTGTAGTAGGTACCTACAGTCAGCATCAGATCTATCTTGACGAGCAAAGTCTCAAAATGATCTTAGATACCTACTAATAATGTTAATACCAAACTATTTTATTGATTTAAACTGTATTATCGTACGAACTAAAGGTGTGTACCAAATATCATTGCCTGGAAGGTTGCCTGGAAGAAATCGCTTCCAGCGTTATGGCCGCCCATGTACCTACATTAAGCTTGCTATAATATGATACGGTTCACTATCCATTTGGATAAAAAAACATAACCATAACCTATTATGGCCTAAATGGTAATTTAGACTAATGATCTTTTGGCATATTTTTTGGCATAATTACATCGTAAAATTATGCCAAGTATAATTATGCCAAATTCATTATGCCAAAACATTTTAGGACAAAACATTTTATGTAAACGAAAGGGAAAGGGAATGCTACCTACTTGTCATACTTGTAAATCTATTGGTGTATAACAAAGAATTATCTATCTATCTATCTATCTATCTATCCGCACAATCAGTCAACAGGAAGAAGGTATACCAAGGTATTAAAATTATTTTGAGTAATTTGCTATATAGTCAAGGTCGAGCTGATGCTGACTGTACTCAAGTAAAATAAATAAATAAGTGGGTGCAAATATTGACTAACTTTTTTGAGCAAAAACAAACAAAAAATGAAAGTTTACTACAGTACTACAATACTCCTACAATACTTCAGATTCTAAATATGGCTACCGTGTGAACACCTTATCAAGGGACCTCAAGGGACGTGTAATTTTTTATCACTTTTCATTTACCCTGAGCCTCAATGCCGTCAATTAGGCAGGTTTAATTAGTTGTCTTATTTATAGAGAGACACGCTAAGGCAGGTCTAAATATAATATACATACAATCACGCCTGTATCCCCGGAGGGTTGGGCAGAGGTGAATTAACACCCACGTTTCACCAATAATTGTATTAGGTCCCACGTAATAGGGGGTGAGCCTATTGCCGTATTCCTGGCACTAATGTTGACTCGAGCCATGCATCCGAGGCTGAGTCCATAATTATACTGTCTGATGTTAAACAGCCCTATCCCTTAGTCGCCTGGTACGACACCGTATGGGAGGAGATGGGGTGGCCTAAATTCTGCTCTACCGGGAACCACGCGGCAATATACCGGTCCGTAAGGTCGAAACGAAATATACCTTTCTTTTATTTATAGAGGTGATAGTTTCAATGAAAAATGTTGTTAGGTACTAGCTGTGGCCCGTCCGCTCCGCCCGCCCGCTCTGTCCAAGTGGATGTCGGTTATCGCGACCAGACATAGTTGTCCTTCGCCAAGCTCCACCAAGCGACCAAATTTCGTCAGGATATCTTCGAAAATGACGAACTTTTATACAAACCCCTATTTGAAGGGCTTTTTATTATACGAGCACACGGCCCATCCGATGGAAAGTGGTTTCGCGGCCTATGGACGTATGCAAGGCTGAAATAGGGGCTCTAAGTTTGTATGAAATATAAAGCCTTTTTTCACAATAAAAAGTAGTCCTTACCATAGACGTGTATCCAGCTTCCTTTAAGGGATAAGCAAAATAGTCAATCAGATAGATACGTGGCGCAAATACTCAAATCTCATTGATGATCCTCAATCTGTTTAACTCCAGAGTATAAACATTAGACACAAATGGGTATGAAGAGTTGCCATACGAACATCTATGGCAGTCGTTACGTGTAGTTGGAGCCCTAAAAAGTCCAACAACAATGGTCTAGCTGCAATGCTTCGATATCGCCTAATGTCACCATTGGGTTGTGGAGGTCAGATGGCAGTCGCTTCATGAAAAATATCGAAGTCCAGCCAAATCCGCAGTTAAGACTGGTCAAGCGGACCCCAGACTCCGAGGTGAAAGCTTCGGATGCGACTGGGCATTAACGCTAGGATGAAGAAGCGTCGAGTATAGCGCTGGTCATTGGTCGATCTGCATGTCACCCAGTCCGACCAATGACAAACTCTATCATGGTTGGCGTCAGCGCTGTGCTCGATGCTGTATGCCAGTGGCGAGAGGTCCATATACTTAACTCGTTTCCTACCGGCTTGCTCTTCACAGGGAAGCAGAGATAGAATGCTAAAATAGTACCTATACGGAATCTAAAATTCAGAAACTGTAATTCAGTATCTAAAATTTAGTACCTAGCTGAAATTCATTAGTACCTTAAACGGAATGTCCAAAATTTCATACAAAACTAGCTGACCCCGCGAACTTCGTACCGCCTTAAATGAAGTACCGCTCCACCGATTTTTTTCACAATATAAACCATCAGCTAAATAGTTCTAACAAAGCCTAAACATTTGGGTTTGGTTAAGTTAGCCCATTCTTTAGTTATAAAATTACAACGAAAAGTGGCATTGATTTTTATTATATTGACGATGATGATTAATATTATCTCTTTGCACCGGCTTCCCTTTTTAAAAACTTCACCCATCACCACTGCTGCAGCTGTAAAGAATTGTACAGGGTCATATGGGTAGGGCCAATGGTATCTACGCATGTTGCATCCCACACCAAACTCCCACTCATTTTCCATGGCAATAATACATTGTATAATCCTATTTATATTTCATTCTTATGAAACATGGAAAACATGGCTTCAATATAAATATTTAACTTAAGAAAATTAACAAAAGCATTCATCTCTCTGATTAAAAGTGCTCTTTATGCGTTTGAGCGTCGTATTTGCTTAGAACGTTATTAGAAGGGGAAAATACGTTATTTTTACCATGAGAAATCTACGTGGGATGTTATATAACACTAGTCTATGCATGCAGCTCTGCCCGTGTGGGCACGTATTCGCGACTCGCGATTTTTTGTTATATATCTCCGGTTCTACTCAACCGATTGCGAACAAACATCAGATTATAAGTCTGAACAAAACCTTCTAAACAAAAAATCGCATCATAATCCGTTCGATAAAGTTCGAAAAAAAAAAATTCTTGTGTTCAGTACTTATCGTTAATTAATATAACATAAATCAATATTTTTTTTAAATATCTCCAATGTATCGAATATCGATACGACCACTTTACAAATTATACGATTATTCAACCATTTTCTTTTGACTTTGACCGCAAGAGTTAGCCTCGAGGAGAACTTTTAAGAGATACACGTATGGCCACGGGGAGTTTCCCTATGTTTTTTTTAATATACTTAGCGCTGTCTTCGGTTGCCTCCGAGGCATTCACTTCCGGGGTACGCTTAATTCTTCTCCTATAGATTTGGCATATAACATAACATAACATAACATAAACTCACGCCTTTATCCCCGAAGGGGTAGGCAGAGGTGCTAGCACCCACATTTCGCCGTTTATGTTTAGGTCCCAATGTAATAGGTGGCGAGCCTATTGCCATTAACCGGGCACTTATAAACCTGCGATAAATACACACATAACTTCGAAAAGCATCGAAAAGTCATTGGTGTGTGCCATGGTAAAACCTGGGATCGAACCCGAGACCTCGTCTCAGCAGTCCATTACCCATACCACTAGGCTACCGCGGCATATATCCACGGCATATATGGGGGGACTATCACTGACCTTCCAAACCCTCGAGGAAAGCTTGCGCTAGCGATGCCTGGCTAGCAGGTTAGCCTCGAATGTCTTGGTGGGGCCCCATACACTACGACTGCTCTACCTACCGATTAATATTCCAAGACTAAAAGTAGCCAAATATGTTCTTTCAGGCACTTTCTATCTATCTTTGTACCAAATTTCAACCAGATCCGTTCAGTCAATTGAGCGTGATTGAGTAACAAACATCCAAACATGCAAACGTCTTCACAAACTTTCACATTTATAATGTTAGTAGGCTTTATTGATGGGACTAGATGGCAGGCGGACCCACAGATCTTGGGGGCACATACCTACCCAATAGGAAAATAGGCGCCTGTTAATACATTCCGCGGTAATAACTACTCACAATATGCCGTGTTGGTTTCCGGTAGAGATAATAGGGCCACCCCATCTCTTTCTGTCGGTGTCGTAAATGGCGACTAAGGGATAGGGCTGTTCTCCATCCGACAGTCTCTCATCCTAGCGTTAATTCCCAGTCGCATCCGAAGCTTTCAGCTCGGAGTCTGGGGTCCGCTTTAGTCTTAACTACAGATTTGGCTAGACATCGATATTTTTTCGTGAAGCGATTGCCATCTGACCTCCACAGCCCAATGATAACATTAGGCGATATCGAAGCTTTGCAGCTAGACCGTTGTTTTTGGATTTTTTAGGGCTCCAACTACCCGTAACGACTGCCATAGATGTTCTTATGGCAACCGGGACCGACGGCTTAACGTGCTCTCCGAGGCACGACCAGACCAATGCAAATAACCATATTTCATGTACACAAATATTTGCACTGAGCGGGGATCGAACCCGCGCCTTCTGCGTAGCGGCCGCGTTCACTACCGCTACGCCACGGAGGCAGTTCTCCATCCGACAGTAAACATACAGAACATGATAAAGAGCTTGCTAGACGGCAATAGACTCGCCCCCTATTACGTGGGACCGATAATATAATCATAGTAGGAGAAATGTGAGTGTTCATACACCTCTTCGGGGATTTACGAGCATGAGTGTATTATGTATGTATGTACTGTACAATACATCAAAAGTAGTCAGGTGCAATTACCGAGTTGTCTTTTGAGGCTATAAATCAAGAGCCTATCATGGTTGCCTGGTCTCCGGGGACAGTGTGCCGTTATTGAGGTAGAACAACAATAAAATAACTGACAAGTTTTGTATAGAGTTCCGAAATGTTATGATGTGTTCATTCGTTTATACACTCATAATATTATGTGTTTTTGCCTATTTCGCTCCGGGGTAGGTAGAGAGAAGACAATAAGCAGCCATCGGAGGATGATGATATTGGTTTGTTCCCTTGGAAAGGGGACTCTTTTATCCGCACTTAGCCTCTTTCTTGGGCCATTGTGCGTGGAGAGTGCTGGCTATAACAGCCAGCCTAACTCCGCCCAGAAGTGTTCCCTTTATAGATACATTTTCTTTTTTGATACACTTTTTGAAAATCCCCGCTTTGGTACCTTTAGATACACTTTTTTTAAACTCAAGCAATCGTTCCTTTTAGATACACTTTTGTTGCTTTTGTTGTTTGTTTCAAAAGTGTATCTACACTTTTTGGTAACCTAACCATTATCATCAATGTTTTTAGAAGGATTTTATATTGCTTATGTCTATAGGTAAATGTAAGTAAGTGTGTGTGGAGTGTATGTATGTAAGTATATGTGGAGTAAGACAGGGAGACGTGATATCTCCGAAACTGTTTACGGCCACTTTGGAGAACACCTTCAAGCTCCTGGAATGGAAAGGATTCGGCATCAATATTAATGGCGAATACATCACTCACCTCCGGTTTGCCGACGATATTGTAGTCATGGCAGAATCGATGGAAGATCTCAACACAATGCTCGATGGCCTCAACCGAGTTTCTCAACAGGTGGGTCTTAAAATGAACATGGACAAGACGAAGGTTATGTGTAATGCCCATGTTGTACCTACCCCAATATCTCTTGAGAGCTCGGTTCTTGAAGTTGTTGACTCGTACGTCTACCCCTAGGTAGACGTACGAGTCAACAACTTCAAGAACCGACTGCTGGCAAGTCGGACCTACCTAACTGGACTACTTGTCCTAACAAGTAGTCCAGTTAGGTAGGTCCGACTTCAAGAAAGAGGTCAGTCGCCGAATCCAACTCGGCTGGGCAGCGTTCGGAAAATTGCGTAATATCTTCTCGTCCGACATACCTCAGTGTCTCAAGTCGAAAGTTTTCGACCAGTGTGTGTTACCAGTGATGACTTATGGCACTGAAACGTGGTGTCTCACTATGGGCCTTATGAGTAAGCTCAAAGTAGCCCAACGAGCTATGGAGAGGGCTATGCTCGGAGTCTCTCTGCGAGATCGAATCAGAAACGAGGAGATCCGTAGAAGAACCAAGATTACCGACATAGCCCAGAGGATCAGCAACTTGAAATGGCAGTGGGCAGGGCACATAGCTCGGAGGACTGATGACCGATGGGGTCGAAAAGTTCTCGAGTGGAGGCCACGTATCGGCAAGCGCAGCGTAGGACATCCACCCACAAGGTGGACAGACGACCTTATCAAGGCCGCGGAAACGCGCTGGATGCGAGCCGCTTCCAACCGGGCTTATTGGAGATCTATAGGGGAGGCCTATGTCCAGCAGTGGACTTCCTATGGCTGAAATGATGATGATAGGTAAATGTTAGTTAGTAGCGAATTTAGTGAACGAAAGCTATGGGGTTAATCTTGATCATTATTATCCCCTGAGCCTATTTCCAATTCAGTCTGGGACGGCTTTCCAGTCTTCTATCTGCAAAGCCTCCAAAAGCCACTGGCGATTTCGAAGTTCTGTAGACCAGTTGCCGATTTTTTTTAGGGTTCTAACTACCCGTAACGACTCCCCGACAGACCCTAAAAAACTCTGAAACAAGAACTTCCACGTTATTATAGACGTAAAAAATGTTCAAAGGAATTAATCAAATGCCTTCGCGTTCGTTCTACGGCATGACATAGCCGTCTGAAATATAATACAGCAACAAAGAGAGGCACTTGTCATTTTAATTCCATCTTATTTTAGTACATTACTATAAATTGACCTTAATATGAAAGGTGCTCCGTGACACTGCTTATCCGATAACAAAGATGGGACGTGCCCAGTGGATATTTTTTTATGGAAAGTTACACACATACATACACATATTCACGCCTTTATTTGCGGAGGGTTAGACAGAGATGAATAAACGCCCACATTTCACCAATCATTGTATTCGGTTCCACGTAATAGGGGGTGAGCCTATTGCCGTATTCCGGGCACTATTGTCGACTCGAGCCATGTATCTGAGACTGAGCCTGGGCTGTTTATATCTGTCTGATGTTAAGCACTCACAAGTTACACACTCAAATATAGACAGGGGTGTATAACACCTACATTTCGTCAATTATTTTCGGTCTCACGTAATCGGGGCGAATCTATTGCCAGGAAGTGGCAATAGATTCGCATAACAGATTTCCTGGCAGATAGTATAAGTTAAATTATTAAACATGTTGTTATTATTATTTAGCATTCGACATTTAAATTCAGCATTTGACATTTTATTTAGTATTTGATATTTTATTTAGCATGTGACTTTTCATTTAGAATTTGACATTCTTATTTAGCATTTGACATTTTTTATTTAGCATTTGACATTTTTTGTTTAGCATTTGACATTTTTATTAAGCATTTATTTTGACATTTAATTATACTTATTTATATTACATGATACTACATAATATTATTTTCTTTGGACTAATTAAATATCGAGTGAATTTATATTAATGACGATAATTTTCATATATTATTTAATAAACTCGTATGCATGATGAGAAACTCCACACTACAAGAAAGAAATTGTAATATTTGCATGCCATTACTGGTAATAATACAATGTACTGATTCTATTTTATGTGACCAACTTTGTAACTGTATTATGCGAATAAATAAATATTATTATTATTCCTCTTTATTATTTTAAAAACTCTTATAAATTATATTTTATATTATATTATTATTATTATTACACTTTGTTACTTACTTTTGCTTTTGTTACAATGCTGCTGTGCAATTCACTAACAAGCACAACGATGCGACAACGATGCGAGTCGCAACGATGTGCGCGATAGACACTGTCATTGGTCGATTTCCAATGACGTGATACAATCTGACCAATGACAATCTACGTTGCGCCTCGCATCGTTGTCGCATCGTTGTGCTCGCTTAGTGAAATGCAGTGCTGCTAAAATTCAGAAATTAGTCTCTTATTTCACGGGCGTGGCGTACGGTAGAGCGTTCAACTGCTCAGCGAGAGTGGTCGCGGATTTGATTCCCTCTAGGTACAAAAATTTATAATGTACTATCGTCTTATTTTAGTACATTACTATAAATTGACCTTAATATGAAAGGTGCTCCGTGACACTGCTTATCCGATAACAAAGATGGGACGTGCCCAGTGGATATTTTTTTATGGAAAGTTACACACATACATACACATATTCACGCCTTTATTTGCGGAGGGTTAGACAGAGATGAATAAACGCCCACATTTCACCAATCATTGTATTCGGTTCCACGTAATAGGGGGTGAGCCTATTGCCGTATTCCGGGCACTATTGTCGACTCGAGCCATGTATCTGAGACTGAGCCTGGGCTGTTTATATCTGTCTGATGTTAAGCACTCACAAGTTACACACTCAAATATAGACAGGGGTGTATAACACCTACATTTCGTCAATTATTTTCGGTCTCACGTAATCGGGGCGAATCTATTGCCAGGAAGTGGCAATAGATTCGCGTAACAGATTTCCTGGCAGATAGTATAAGTTAAATTATTAAACATGTTGTTATTATTATTTAGCATTCGACATTTAAATTCAGCATTTGACATTTTATTTAGTATTTGATATTTTATTTAGCATGTGACTTTTCATTTAGAATTTGACATTCTTATTTAGCATTTGACATTTTTTATTTAGCATTTGACATTTTTTGTTTAGCATTTGACATTTTTATTAAGCATTTATTTTGACATTTAATTATACTTATTTATATTACATGATACTACATAATATTATTTTCTTTGGACTAATTAAATATCGAGTGAATTTATATTAATGACGATAATTTTCATATATTATTTAATAAACTCGTATGCATGATGAGAAACTCCACACTACAAGAAAGAAATTGTAATATTTGCATGCCATTACTGGTAATAATACAATGTACTGATTCTATTTTATGTGACCAACTTTGTAACTGTATTATGCGAATAAATAAATATTATTATTATTCCTCTTTATTATTTTAAAAACTCTTATAAATTATATTTTATATTATATTATTATGACTCTTTATTCTCTTAAACAACTTGTAAATTACATTTTTAAATATATATATAAAACATCTATTTAAAAATATAAAAAACAGTGCTCCACCGGTATCGGGTACAGGGACCAAGCTACCGGTGGTTAGGGCTCCAGAGAGAGGAACTTCCTCACGATGCGCGCCGTATCAAGAAGCACCGCCTTCTGCATCTGGCCCTTGACCCAACCGTCTAACCCGAGCCTCTTCAGGTGTTGGTCGAGGCTCTTTGCTATTAAACCGTTCACGGTCACGACTATCGGTACAATGATTGCTGAGTCAACATTCCACATGTCGACAATCTCGTGGGCCAAGTCCAAGTACTTAACCTGTTTATCTTTCTCAGCTTTCACGAGATTCTCGTCATGAGGAATGGTAACATCAACAATCAATGCTCGGCGTTCGGATCGGTCTATCACCACAATGTCAGGCTTGTTGGCTACAACAGTCCTATCAGTGATGATAGACCGATCCCAGTACAATGTGATATGACTATTTTCTAGAACTGGCTCAGGGACATACCTATAGTACGGCACTTCAAGTTCCACAAGGTTGTATTTCAGAGCAAGTCGCTGGTGGATTATCCTGGCTACTTGATTATGTCTGTGCAAGTACTCGCCGTTAGCAAGACGAGAACAGCCGGAAGTAATATGCCTGAGGGATTCACCAGGTTGGTGACACGCTCGACAGATGTCAATTGTGCCATCCCTCATGATATACTTCCGGTAGTTATTCGTCTTGATAACTTCGTCCGCAATTGCACAGACAAAACCTTCAGTTTCCCCAAAAAGGTCACCGAAACGTAGCCAGGACACGGATGCAAGTAGGTCTACTTCGGGCCTGTGGAGGGCCCGATAGAACCTGCCGTGTAGCTCCTTACTCTGCCATACCTCCCTCCGGCTGTCAGTGCCAACTACTATAGGTCTGCGCCAGTTCTCCTTAGCCAAACCGAGCGGGGTGAGCCCGGTATCCACGCTGACTACATCACGGTGCATATCCACGTTCGACTTAAGAAAATAATCTCTGAGATTGCACACCTCGCGGTTATGAAGGGTCTTTGCATTTAAAAATCCTCGACCCCCACATTTCCGCGGGATGTACAATCTCATGACTGACGACCGCGGATGATGCATTCGAAATGCAGTCAACTGAGTCCGGACTCTCCTATCGATGGTATCGAGTTCAGTCTGAGTCCACTTGAGTATGCCAAAGGAGTACATCAAGAGTGGCATGACCCAACTATTACAGGCACGCACCTTGTTACCACCTGACAAAAGACTGTTAAGTACCTTTTTCAGGCGGCCAAAGAAACGCTCCTGTAACATTTGTTTCATGCCGGCCTCATTGATGCATAATGCCTGTGACATACCCAAGTATTTATAGGTTTCGGTTACGAGGAGTGATCTCAGGCTAGTGGAATCAGAGAGCTGTATACCCTGCGATTCCACCACCCGCCCTCGCTTTACATGAATGACTGCGCATTTTTCCACACCAAACCCCATTTTAATAGAATTACTGAAATTTTCGGTAATCTTCAGTAAAGCCATTAATTGAGGATTAGTGTGAGCAAACAACTTCAAATCGTCCATGTAAAGCAGGTGGGATACCATCTGACCCTCTCTTCGTAACCTATAACCTAACCCTGAATTCACTAGTAAAGTACTAAGTGGGTTCAGGGCTAAGCAGAACCATAGGGGACTCAGACTGTCCCCTTGAAAAATACCCCGCTCTATTGTTATCGGCTCGCCATCACCCAAAGCCTGACAACACCCTGGATAGAAAAGAACGGTCCTCCATTGCCTCATACATGACCTTAAGAAGGTGCATAGAGTTGCATTCACTTTATACAACTCCAGCACCCTCAAAAGCCATGTATGTGGCACGGAATCGAACGCTTTCTTGTAATCTATCCAGCATGCTGCCAGATCCTTAGTACGACGGCGAGCTTGTTGGCTAATAGCCATATCAATAAGGAGGAGCTCCTTAGTACCCCGGGCCCCATTCCTACATCCATTCTGAGAGGCACACATAATAGAATTATTATTTATATGATTGTTAATTTTAACTCTCAGAATGGATGTAAGAAGTTTATAGACCGTTGGTAGACATGTAATCGGTCTATAATTATTGGGCTCCAGAGTACTACCTGTTTTATGGAGCAGGTGGGTAACCCCGGTCGTCATAAAAGCTGGTAGCGTCCCAGATTCTACAGCAGATTGAAACTGTGAAGCCAAAAGAGCGTGCGAACTCCGTAGCCATTTAAGCCAGAAATTGTGCAATCCGTCCGGTCCCGGGGATTTCCAATTAGACAGCGGACGGACCGCACAATCTACATCAATGGCATCGATATATATATCTTCCATTTCAGGAATGGACTCGCACGCTCTCTCTACCTCACACATCCAATCGCCTTCAATGTGACTAACGGGCACCGACCAGATGCTGCGCCAAAACGTATTTGTGGCTGCAGCCTCCGGCCGTCGCACGTCGTCCACACTTTCATCTGGTTGCTCCCAGCTTCTATATACCCACCTCTGGTCTCTTCGGAACATGCGATTAACGGTAAATCGATCGACGCGTTTTCTGTATCTGCGGATACGGTTTGCCCATGCACAGACTTTCTGCTTCAGGAAATCAATGCGCTCTGTGATCCGAGACGTATATTCTTGGGGGCTGATACCAGTTCCCGCAAACGCTCGGGTCACATAGCGCATCACTCTCGGGCGAGTATTACCCGACCTGAAGCAGATTAGCTTACTGATGAGCACCCTTGCCTCGGCCACACGTCGCTCAATCCTGCATTGCCATGCTGGTATGGTAGACTTAGGTCGTATGGCAGGATCTTTATTAGGGAATTTAACCCCTGCCATACGACATGCCGCTACAGCAGTACAATACAGGATTGAATGAGTGTCCCCGAGATTTTCGCTATTATCTAGATAACCAGGTAACAGCGAATCAAGGGCGCCCACCAGAGCCATATTTCGTCTGTGTATAGGCAAACGAGGCAGACGTGGCCTGTCATTCAGGGGCATCGATCGATATTCCCGCAACGCACATTCCAAAGCCTCCTTAATTTGTTCATTGTACTGAATACTTACTGGAATAAGTGTGTCATCCCCTGTCTCTTCATTCATGTGACTCACAGGCACTGGTGCAGGTGTGGAAGCAGGAGCCGGGGCGGGGGTGACACAGATATTTCGCAAGCATTCTTGCCGTAGAGTCTCAAGTACGGTTTCATTCAACATGCGATTGCGTTGAATGACCCGCACTTGGTCCGATAGTCGTTGTGACGATGTGTTGACGGAAGGTTCAAGCGCCTGAAACAAAGGAAGCATTCGGGTACGGTACGCACTGAGGTTAGTTCCCCCCTCTGTAGCCGCAAAATATGCCCGCATGACATTTTCGTTTATTGATGGTGTCCATCGCATGCGGTGCACATCACCACCGGCAGCGGGGGCCCTGTTCGAAGCCGGAGGGCGTCGGGGTCCCAAGCATATCGGTGGCCGGCCTCTCCCCGGCCGACGTACAGGTGTTGGCGACGTCGGCGGGGAGAAGAACTCGTCGCTCGAAGAGGAGCTCGACGCCGCTGGTTCCGTTGGTGGGGGCTGCGCGGCGGAGCTTAGCGACGAGTCCGGAGGTGTAGCAGGTGCACTAGCGTTCCTCCTAGCTATATTATTATTATTATTACACTTTGTTACTTACTTTTGCTTTTGTTACAATGCTGCTGTGCAATTCACTAACAAGCACAACGATGCGACAACGATGCGAGTCGCAACGATGTGCGCGATAGACACTGTCATTGGTCGATTTCCAATGACGTGATACAATCTGACCAATGACAATCTACGTTGCGCCTCGCATCGTTGTCGCATCGTTGTGCTCGCTTAGTGAAATGCAGTGCTGCTAAAATTCAGAAATTAGTCTCTTATTTCACGGGCGTGGCGTACGGTAGAGCGTTCAACTGCTCAGCGAGAGTGGTCGCGGATTTGATTCCCTCTAGGTACAAAAATTTATAATGTACTATCGTAATTAAAAGTGCATTAGCACCGTAATGTTTATAATGGCTTGTCCGTTTAAACGCGTATCTATGTGTATGTAATGTTTAACGCATACATTTATACGTCACACAGTATCGATATGAGAAAATATAAATGTGTGTGATGCGAAACAAAGAAAAAGTTATGCTCGCCTTTTCATACTATTATGTTCGAAGCATGCATCTATATAAAGTAATGCAAAAATTCGTGATTCTACGTAAGGCAGTGCGTAGCCTGGTTGGTAACAAGGCTGCTATGGATAGTGTTGAAATCGAATGTCGTGGGTTCGGATCTTAGTTTTCCCACTTTTTGTTGTTTTGTTTTCATGAAATTTTAGGAACAAGTTAACAGAATTAGAAATAATTATTTACAAATAGAAAAATATTATACTTAATTTACAATAGATTATAAATAAAACAATAGTTTAAAAAAAAAGTTTATTAAAAGAATTATCCAATGTTAATTTGTGGTTATAATAATTTCATCCAAAAAATATACTTTTATAATAAAATTAATATTGCATATTGAGGTTATAGCTTAATTATTCATTTTCTCGAAAGTTTTTTTTTCGGAAAAGAGGATTGAAACTTAACCTCAACCATACAGTCTTATACTAATTACAGGCCAGCACGTCCCTTGATAGGCTCAGTAGTCTCAATAGGCTCAACTGAAATTAAATAACAAAAATATTTAAACAAGGGTTCAAATCAGGGGATCGTGCTGGCCAAGGAAATTCAGTGGCGAGGAGTACTCATAACACGATTCCTGCCGGCTTGCTCTGCAAAGGGAAGTCATGGTAGAGATGCTTAAGTTTAATGCATTATTACATGTATTACACCTAAAATTCAGTACCTATCTAAAATTTGAGAGAATTTCATACAAAATTGCCATGGTTGTTCTTTGGGATTTGCCACCGGCTTCCCTTTTGAACATTTTCACCCTTCGCTACAGCAAGGAATAAATTTACGTTCACTAAACCATTCGCGAAGTATGGTGGCTCGATGGATGGGAGAATTATCGTGCACAAAACTTATATCATTTTTTTATACCACTTAGGTGGGAGACAAGCACACGGCCCACCTGATAGAAAGTGATTACCGTGGCCTTTGGACGTATACAACACCAGGGGCGTCACACTCATGCTGCCGACCCTGAAGAAACCTTCTAATGCCCTTAAACCTTCATTTATATCTGGATAGACATTTCGCACTGTGGGCAACATTATATCTTCTAACACTTTCACATAATTTGCACTATTTGCACGCGTAGATATTGGGTCTAATTCACCCGGCCCTTGCGCTCTAATCCACCCCCACATAATTTACACTTAGATTCAGTGTTCAGTACTATGGTGTTTTTACACCACCGTGTTTTATCCTTATGCCATAAATGTAATCTTCCTTTTTGAGATGATTTAAACGTTTTTTCATCAGAAAATATTGTTGATTCCCAGTTAAAGTAAATACTCTTCGTTATTCGTTTCATATTCTGCTACCATATAACGCCGCTTCAGCAGGTCTTCCATTTCTCCTCCAACTCTGCAACTCTTCTTCCTCAAATTGTTTCACGCAACGACTCCCAGTATTTCTCTAAAAAAACAACAACCATATTACACAATTGCAACCAATGAACAAAATTGCACTACAACAATATTAATTAATTAATTAACTTACAGATAAGCCCGTCTCATTAGAAATTTGAGATATATTCAGACCATTCGAATATGGCCACAATATTAGCTTTTGCTTCAATACTTATATTTGACATATTGATTTATTAAAAAAGAAATGTAATCGCTCGAACAGTAATTAACACAAACAGTCGTAACCATAGATGATATAATATATAAATAGGGTAGTCGTAACTGACTTCACCAACCAACAACTTCACTCATAGCCAATGAATCCATTTTATTTCAAATGCACCCTCAAATAATTATTTTCTCGCTAAGTTTAAAATTCTACCTAAGAAACATTTTTATATTCGTATCAACATTTATAATATCATAACTTTTAAATATAAAACACAAAAAGTTATATTAGTTCCGGTAGGTTCGAACCATCACCGACAGGTTTCATACTATTCGTCAAGCCGCACGCTAAACGACTCAGCTACGGGGCGGCTTACGTATGATATTGAAATTACCAATATCAATCAACGAGTGAACAATATTAATGTGTGTGTATGTGTGTGTGTGAATTATCTTCAAAGATTAAGGTCATAACTTCAAAAGTTTAGTAAGAGTACTGTACGACTAGTGTTGTGTATGTGTGTGTGAATTGTCTTCAAAGAATAAGGTCATAAGTACGATTAATGTTGACGCGCAATAGTTGCGTCAGATTGGTACTGCACTTATGATCGCGATAGTACCTATCATCATTAAGTTTCTGTGCGTTTGACTTACACGGTTTTTATGAAAGCGACTGTCACCTGACCTTCCAGAGGACCTCCCCTAGAGGAAAGTGTCGATCGTTTATCAGTTGACCGTATGAGGATTTTCAGGTGAAATAGGTTTTTGCTACCCTTCTTTTTTGTGCGAATATCCGCACAGATACTAGCCTCTCTCTGCCGGTGAATGGTGGTTATATCGGACTCGAACCGACTAAAACCGCACGCCGTATGGGCTATCGGTATAAGCAAGCTAATATCAGACGGTTCGCTTGATTGAAGGTGGCCCAGTAAGGCCCTTGCCCCCCGGTAGACGGTGGGGCCATCTACGACTTCTACTTGGCCCCTTCAATATTTTTGCTACGATGGTAAATGACTCACTAGCATCCTGTAGTATCTCCTATATCGCAGTCCATAGTGCTTAAAGCCTTTTATCTGAACCCTAAATGGGTATTTTCCATTTGTTTTACAGCCCAGCATGTGGCGTAATAAAGTAAATAATACTGTTTTTACTGCTGTCAAAATTTAAAATGCTTTTTAACGATGCAGCCTGCGCGCGAAACAGTTGTAATAGGATAATGCGGTCTTTGTAACGGAAGGTAACGATGCCATTATAATAACGTACCTATCATAAGTATGTAATATACTCGTAACATCGTATTATAGTAGTAATCTGCGTGTTCTCATATTGACTACTGGTATTAAAGAAAAGAAAGTTACTTTTTTTTTAACATTTTTCTTTCCTCTTTTCGACACTTGAACTTCAATTCCGTTGTATGCGAAGCCTGCATCTTGAAGCCTGGTGGCCGTTCTCCTTACCTAATAGAACGACGAAGCTCTACCACAGCTCTCCCTTTCTGGGTTGGGAGGGTTCAGTTGGCAGTCGCCTCCGAAAAGTCAAAATAAACTAATTCACAAGGGGAGGAGAAGTAGGAGACGAATCGGGATCGGTACTCGTATGATTACTCGATTTATAGGTCATCATCATCACCTACCTGTTGCTCGGGACTTAGGTAGGTATATCTTGGACCTAAAATGTGTTTAAAATATGCTCTATTAGGTACGCGCCGTACATGTTTCTTGGATGTCTTTTGAGGATAGCACGGGGTGCTACTGCGGTGGACGAGCTCAAATTAACTAAATATAGATTAAGCCTTCCGCCCGCGGCTCCGCCCGCGTGCATCTCGGTTAACGCAACCTTTGCTCATATCTTCGGTTCTACTCAACCGATTGCGATCAAACAACCGTAAGATTTTAAATCTGAGTAAGCCCTTTCTAACAAAAAAAACCGCATCAAAATCCGTCCAGTAGTTTTTGCGTCCATCGCGGACAAACAGACAGGAAATTCAAAAAAAATATTTTCGTGTTCAGTATCGTTAACATAGCATAACCCAAGTTTTTTTTTAAATATCTCCAATGTACAGATACGACCACTTTACAATTATATAATAGTATAGATACAAAACAATCCGCGCGCGCCAGGGCCTCGTATGTCTTGCGATTTAGGTCCATCAAGGTACCTACGTGTCTCGTGATGGTTTTTTTTATACATAAAAAGTTCTATAGGCATACCATTTCCAATGATTGTCAGTTGTCATAGATAAATTATAGATATCTTATAATCTATGCATGTTAAAATATATTGCACTTAACAAAACAAATGGACTAGCTAGATTGTCCTATTTACCTAATGATTATAATAATATTTTTGAGGGGCTCGTGACTAAGTGGTAATCGAGTAGGTTAACATATATTATTAAAAGGTTAAAGAGGTCTTAGGATGGGTAACCATTCTTAAAGACATCGAGACCCCTTCGGGCGCCAGAGAGAAAACGTTAAGCCGTCGGACATATCACCAATGAGTTGTGGAGGTCAGAACCCACAGCCCGTTACTTAGGATTACGACATTATCCGAGAAGAGACTGCAATCTGATTATCTCAAACCACTGGTGATATTGGAGTTCTATATTGAGGAATTGGTTAGGAATTTACGGATTTTTTTATGGTACCTACTACCAACTACCCGTAACTAATGCCACAGATGTTAGTATGGCAACCGGGACCGACGACATGCTCTATGAGGCATTGAATTTGCTTATCTCCGTCTAACCTGCTTCTCTAGACAAGTGGCAATTCGTTGCTCGGCGTATCATAGAAAAGAATGACGAATTTATAGGATTTGACGTTTTTGACATTCGTTAATGCCTGTCATATACGTCAAATCCCATACATTTGGCATTTCAGCCGACGACGGACGAATTGCCACTTGTCTAGGGTAGGGAGGCTGTAATGTAACCCTGACCAGCAAGCCAACACTCTATTCTACAATACGCCAACCAATAAATTGCCACTTGTTTAGCGGGCTGTTCTAAGACAAAAGGCACAAACATTAATAAGCGACTTTTTCCCCAGATTTGTCTGTATGGTGATGGCGTGGCTGCTGGCGGCGGCGCTGGTCTCCGCTCAGATCACCTTCAGCCGCGACTGGACCGGCGGTAAGCGCGCCGCGCCGTCGACCCCCCTCGACTGCGGCCAGTTCACCCGGCTCTGCAAGCGCTTTGTAGTAAATATAAATAAATAAATAAATAAAAACGTCTTTATTGTACCGTACACAACGAATTTTACAATACGACATGAGAGATATGGCGGCCTTATCGCTCTGTGGTAATTTCTTACAGGCAACCATAGGATGGACAGAAAAAATGAGAGAAGAATATTTTCGGGCAGTTTGGTGCACATTGATATATAAAGAAAAGAAAACCTATCAACTTAATAGCTTCTTTAGTAGGTATAGGCATATAAACAAATATACATACTATACATATCATAGAAGATGTCATATAACCAAAGGGTAATACATATATTAATCACTACACAACTCCATCCAAAGCTCGTACTTCGCTTCCACTTTCCGCCCTCCGTCATTCCGTCCGCAGTCCGTCATTCAGTAGATATATCAGCTAGCGGGTAAGGTCACAGGCCCCGAAGGTCTTGGTACTGATGTGATGACTGAAGTCATCATTCGCAGACCTAGCCGCACAGCACTCAGCGCAGTCCTCGTATTCCGCATTCTTTATATGAAGTTCTATGCAGCCTCGCCCACCTAGCCACACCTTAAGCCGTCGGTCCCGGTTGCCATACGAACATCTATGGCAGTCGTTACGGGTAGTTGGAGCCCTTACAGTCCAACAACAACGGTCTAGCTGTAATGCTTCGATATCGCCTAATGTCACCATTGGGTTGTGGAGGTCAGATGGCAGTCGCTTCACGGAAAATATCGAGGTCCAGCCAAATCCACAGTTAAGACTGGTAAAGCGGACTCCAGACTCCGAGGTGAAAGCTACGGATGCGACTGGGAATTAGCGCTAGGATGAAGAAACCTACTTACTAATCAATCCTCTCCAATGTTGGCAGCACGAGTTGAGGCAGGCCGTCTCATCGGAAATGGTCAGCAAGCGTCACCAGGACTTCGACAAGCCCCCCCTATACGACGATGAATAACCGTCTCCACGAGGATACCATAGAGGCTGCAGCATTTATTTTGACGTTTGAGAAATGGCGGCAAATGCATTCTATTTCTAAATTAGGTTAAGTGCCAAATAGGTTAAATTCTTGCGATTTTCTGAACATCAAGCTGTACAACGAATTAAGGACATGATCGGCATATTCAAAAAGATTTGGATATTTATGAAATTTCTTTTTTTGATCTCAATGGCAATATTTGATAAGATTATTTAAACTTTTTTTATTTACTCTGTTACATTTTAACTATACATCCATTAACTGTTCTGTGTAAATGCACGAATTACTTACCTACGGCAAATTCTAAGATTTCAGAGTAAAACCTAAGATATACCAACTCTTATTATTGTAGAAGCCCGAACGATTTTGCGATTCGCACTTTTACCACCATTCACTTGGTAAGTCTTAGGATTTACATTTAAGCTTCGCTCCGCTCCACTTCCGCCTTAGCCTTCTAACCTAATCTGTCCAAGTCGGGGTGGGTTATGCCCACCCCGCGCAATTGGATAGGTTAGGTTAGAAGGCTAAGATGGAGCGGAGCGGAGGCGGAAAAAACACGCACCTTAAATTGATTTCTGTTTGTGTGTTCTTCTGTGTTTTATTCCCAAAACCAACTTTTACTAGCTGTCAGTGGTAAAACCTAGCATGTACTAAATTCTAATTGTAAAAGCCCGAAGAAGTCCCATTTTCATAAATCCTTACATTTACAAACTCATGTCGGTAAATCCTATACACTTAAATCTTAGGATTTACCGTAGTTCGAGCTTTTACAGTAACATAATATAACACATTCACAACGCTTAGGTACATAGAAGCCTCTACAATAAAAACCTGATTCAGTCAGTTGCCAAGAATAACATATTTATGTAATGTTTTATTTTATACATACATAAATATACCCACGCCTATGAATCCCCAAAGGGGTAGGCAGAGGTGTATTTACACCCAGATTTCGCCAATAGTTTTTTTTTCTTTTTAATAATCGGCTCAATTCTAGTCATGACGCTTTACTGTTAGCATGTAACATAGTTAGGTATAAAGTAATTTAGGTATCCGAAGTATGAATTAAATGCATGACACGACCCGAGCATTTTGTATTAGCATGTGAAATAACTGACTTTCTCTGATGTATAAATAAAGGAGATTGAATGTTTTATTGTGTTTCTATAAATAACCTTATTTTTAAGATACAAATTAATTAAGCGTCGATAGCTTAGTGGTTAAAGAGTCGGCCTTACGATTGAGAGGTCCCGGGTTCGAATCTTGGCCATTACACTACCGACGTGAACCCACTCCTAGCACAAGCAATTTAGCTTAGTTGGAGGGGTTAACGGGAATATTAGTAAATTCGGTTGCTAATATTCTTTAAAAAAAATTAAAAAGAATTTAAAACAGTTCTAACTAATATTATGAATGCGAAAGTGAGTTTATACACGGATGAGGGAACAACACAACCTAGTTCGATCATATTACTGGATGATATATTAGCCTTAGATGCGTCTTTAATTGGATAACACGAAATGGTTAATGACATTATACATATCATCTGGTAATCTGATCGAACTAGGTTTGGTGTTGTCCTCTCATATTATTTGATACTCATTCAACTCAATCACGCAACTTTGGATTTGGAAGAAATTTTGCAAACAGGTGAAATATAGAACTGCTGTATAGAATTTGATGAACGTTTTCTGATAGGAGGCCGAAACTTGGCATGTATAAGAATTCTAAATTCTCTTTTTGTTATCGTGTGAAAAATCCCCACAGATTCGGATTATTACCGGTGTCCACCCCCTGCTTGTCCACCGCGGGTGGACATAGACACAAATATTTAAAAAAATTCTCGCTGTCCACCCCTGGGGGACAGCGAGAATCAATTTTAAATTTAAGCAAACAAGCAAGCAAGCGATCATACATATTTTGTTGTTTCCTGGCTTGTTGTGGTCACAGTTCTAACCTAACCTAACACTAGAGTATTTATCGAGAGTAGTCATATGGTACTCGTGTCTTTGTCCACCCGGGGTGGCCAGCGAAAATAATTTAAAATTAAAATTCAGAGACAAATATTTAAAAAAATAATTTTTTTTTTAAATATTTGTCTCTGTCCACCCGCGGTGGACAAGCAGGGGGTGGACACCGGGAATAATCAACAGATTCCCCTCCGCCGGAGCCGGTGGAGGAGGTTATGTCGGACTTGAACCGACTAAAACGCATGCCATCTGTGGGCCGTTGCGCGTCGGTTGCCGGAGGTGAGGTAGTCGTAGACATATCCCTCGCAACCTGGCATTATATCTCTGGTAATATTAGTAACAACCAACAATACATGAGTAAAATCATGAAAGGGCAGCCGACAGGAATCGTGTTGTATTTCCCAACATGTGTGGTGAGGGTGTGAATTCAACATTGAAGGATCATAGGGTTTATGGCATAAAAGAAACAAACAGCGTTGTACTAAAAACGTTATATTGTGATAAAATGATTTTATGTACAAATATAATATAATTACATACTACACACACAATTATTGCAAAATCAATCAATTCCATTTATAACGGCACTATATGCCACTAAATAATTATCATTAATTATAATTATTATTATTTAGTGGTAATTATGGTGGTTGTGGGTAGTTGCAACAAGCGCACAAGTTTTCAGAGCTCCTGAGTTTTAAATTTAATTAAAATAAATAACCTCAGTTTATATAGTTATATTTATTGAATAACAAATGCTTACATAGAACACCTACCAGTAACGTGTTATCTCCTCTCTAAGAATCCGTGGCAGTGATATATTCACATTTATTCTTCTATTCCAACACTGCACTGACAAGATGGACGCTATGAAGGAATCATTTTCTTCAGTCATGGCTGGGATCGAGGAGCGGATGACTCATTTCGAGGCAGAGCTGCAGAAAGGTACCAAGAATCCCAACTGTTCGCCAAGTTTGGCCAGCCTATCTTCGGAGTTCACGGCCTTCAAGGCGTTTGTTGTGAGTACTGTGTCTGCATTCCGTATTCAAATTGAGTTCTTGACCCAGGAAGTAGACACCATCGAGATGCGGAGTCGCCGCAAAATGTTACTGCTGCATGGAGTCCCGGAAGAGAAGGGCGATGATACAGCTCAGGTCGTCTTGGGTATCTGTACTAAAAGCCTCGAGCTCAATGACATCACTCCTAATGACATCAACCGATGCCACAGAATGGGACGCCCCTCAGGGACAAACAAGCCTAGACCCATTTTGGTAAAACTCCGGAATGTAGCTGTTCGAGACAGAGTTTGGTTCTCTAAAACCAAACTTAAGGGCTCTGGTATCACTATGTCGGAGTTTATCACACGTACTAGGCACCAGATATTCATGGCTGCGCGGGAACGGTTTGGAGTCTCGAAGTGTTGGACACGGGAAGGTCTTGTGTATGTTCTCGGTCCCGATGGTACACGCCACCGTGTGGCGTCATTATGTGAGCTTAATAGTCTGGACTTCGACACTCCGAGGACAGCTCCAGCTGCTAAAGTTGCGGCTAAGACTAGACGCGCCGCGAACAACAAGAAGTAACATCTGGACTGTGTTGTTGTGTTTTGAGGTGACGGCAGGTACAACATAATTATATGAACAGAACTGTAGATTTATTTCTACCTGACCTACTGTGGCTAAATATGTAAATTATAATTGTTACCTTCTATCACGTATATTACTAATAATTCTAGGAATACCTTAATTTAAATAAATTTCAATGTTTTTTCTTTGCACTTTGCAGGTGTCAGATTGACAAATCTGTATGTGAGCGGGGCTGTCATTTTGACACTTGTGCTTATTGTTGCGTTCCGATTTACGTGCAATTACTATCTAGATCTGATATTCTAGACACAAATCTAAGGTGGCATAAGTTATTTATTTTCTAAAATCTGTTTATGTACTATTTGTGCCGTGTCACCATTTAACAGTCTGTTTTAATTTGTGAATATTTTTATTATTATTTTTTTTGTAACACAACTGGCGGGTGGATATTATGCTGTTTTGCAAGGAGTAAATTTAAAAGGTGATATTTAGTTTATATCTATTTAGTCATATATATTATTTATTATTATTATATTATTATATTATTATAGTATATATTATTTATATTATATTTAGATATTTGTATTGATACTTTATCTAGTTATCATGTCAGATAATTTTGATGACAGTTTTGTTTCCTGTTCATCCTCTTGTGCGTCCATTGAGAGCTTCGTAAGTGCAGGGAATAGTGATAACTCTATAAACCTTCGCGATCAGCTGTTTTCTGTCTTTTCTTGTTTCCCAAATTTTTTCAATGCTGTCCATGTCAATGCCCAAAGTATTCCCGCCCACTACTCCGACTTTCTTTCTTCTTTTGAATTTGATCTTGTTCATGCTGTCCTTGTATCTGAAACTTTTCTAAAACCTGCACTACCTTCTACACAGTATTCTCTTCCTGGCTATAAACTTGTACGCAATGACAGAGTAGGCAAGGGCTATGGCGGGGTAGCCATTTATCTTCGTGGGGACATTCCATACAAAGTGGTTGACCAGTCTCCGAGTGAATACGCCAAGTTTGCAGAGCATCTTTTTATTGAAATAGAATTAAATCACAACAAGCTTCTCTTAGGTGTCTATTATAGTCCTTCCAGTCAAATTGATTATTTTTCTTCGTTCGAAAATAAATTAGAATATTTCAATTCTGTTTATGATCACATGGTGATCCTCGGAGACTTTAACACGTGCCTGCTGAAGAATGACTTGCGTAGCCGTAGACTCCAGTCACTTGTCTCTTCTGTCAATATGCAAATCCCCCCACTTAATGCCACTCATAGGGCGCCGAACTGCACCCCTTCACTTTTGGATCTAATTATTGTCTCTGATTTTCAGAGAGTAGCTATACATGGGCAGCTTCCTGCTTCTTTTTCCTATCATGATCTTATCTATCTTTCTTATAAAATCCGTCCTCCTAAGCGTAAGAGTAGATTTCTATATCTTCGTAGTTTTAATAACATGGATCTGGAGCGCTTGAGGGCCGATGCTAGCGGTGTTGACTGGTCGTCAGTGTACGACACCAATGACTTGGATGATAAAGTTTCTTCGTTTACCAGGTTAATACTTGAACTATTCGACAATCATGCTCCTCTCAGAAAGGTGAAGGTCAAACATTTGCCTGCGCCGTGGCTTACTTCAGAAATAAAAAAGTGTATGTCAAGGCGTGACAAGGCAAAACGCATATATAACAAATCACCTACAAATGATAACTGGGAACAATACAAAAGGTTACGTAATCGCTGCGGTCGTTTGTGTAGGGATGCAAAAAGACGCCACATACACAACTCAATACAAAATCTCAACACATCACAAGTATGGCAATTTCTTCGGTCTCTTGGAATTGGTAAGGCCTCGCACAACAATGAGTGCAATTTAGACCTTAATGAACTTAATGATCACTTTTCGAGGTCTCCAGTTACCATTCCCGATGATGTTAAAACTTCAACTTTGAACTATCTCTCTGCACTTCCCTTGCCGATAAATACTTCTTTTTCATTTCACCCGGTTTCAGAGGCGGACATTGGAAAATGCTTGCACTCCATAACCACAAAAGCTGTAGGCTATGATGGCCTTCAGCTTCAAATGCTTCTTCCCATCCTAACCTTTATTACTCCTGTAATCACTCACATCATCAATTACTCTCTATACAGTAATACATTTCCCTCTTCTTGGAAAAAAGCTTACGTAATACCTTTACCTAAAGTGTCCAATCCCTCCATGCAATCCCACTTCCGTCCCATATCCATCCTTCCTTTACTATCTAAAGTCCTTGAAAGCGTAGTTCATAATCAACTATCCTCTTACCTTTCCTCTAACAGCCTGCTTAGTCCATATCAATCTGGTTTCCGCCGTGGTCATAGCACAGTAACTGCTCTGGTCAAAATAACTGATGACATGCGACTGGCTATGGAGAATAAACGGCTAACAATTTTGGTTCTGTTAGATTTCAGCAGTGCTTTTAATTCTGTTGATTTCGATGTCCTTTTAGGAGTGTTGGCTTCTCTGAATGTTTCATCCTCTGTAACTGCTTGGTTTAAATCGTATCTTCAGGGGCGCTCGCAGTCTGTTCGCTGTGAAGAGGCTTCCTCTGAATGGTGCAATCTGTCTGCGGGCGTCCCACAAGGTGGCGTACTATCTCCTCTTCTCTTCTCCATATTTATAAACGCTATCACTAAGGTCATCACTTCTCACTATCACCTCTATGCAGACGACCTGCAGCTATATCGACACTTCAGGGCCGAGGAACTGACTGAGGCTGTGTCAGCTATCAACAGTGATCTTGCTAACATTAGTGAATGGGCTAAATCTTTTGGGCTTGTGGTTAATCCAACGAAATCACAAGCAGTCATTGTTGGTAGCAGATACATGTCGAATCTTTTAGTTAACCAGTTGCTCCCACAAGTTCTATATGATACGACTCCTATAGCTTTTTCGAAACATGTAAAGGATTTGGGTGTGTGTATAGACTCAAATCTGGCCTGGGATGTCCATATTGCAGATATTAGTAAAAAGATTTACTGCTCGTTTCAGTCCCTCAAACGTCTCCAGAAATTCTTACCATTTCAAACCAAAGTTACTCTTGCGCAATCTCTTCTGCTCCCACTGTTAGACTACGCTGATGTCTGTTATCTTGATGCAAAGGAGGAACATCTTAATAAACTCGAAAGACTGCAAAATTTGGGTATCCGCTTCATTTTTGGTCTCCGGAAGTATGATCATGTTTCAGAATTTCGGGCAAGGTTGAGGTGGTTACCTATTCGTAAGCGTCGAGACTCCCATATTCTCTCTCTTCTCTACTCGATTCTCTTTAATCCAGATTCGCCTGCTTACTTACAAGAACGCTTCGACTACCTCGTCCCTAGGGGTAAACCCTGTCGCACTTCTTCCTCACTTCTTCTTCGAACTCCTCTTCACTGCTCCAGCTGTTACGATGGCTCATTTACTGTTCGCGCAGTAAGGTTGTGGAACTCGCTGCCTCACTCTGTACGCGATAGCACTTCTCCAAACGTATTTAAGACCAAAGTCAAAGAACTGTTCCTCTCTCAAACTAGATGAATGTATGTTATTTACTATTATTTTTATGATATATATTATTTATTGTATACCTATCTATGTATTTATGTAGAACAGTTTATATATTTATGCGTTTGTATATGTATATATATATATTTATGTAATATGGCTATTGTAGGTAATGAATAGGTATGTAGGTACCTAACTATGGTATCAATCTTCTTAGTACTTCGGTATTCTATGTATTATGTTCTCTACAATATTGTGCACTTGTTTCTTACCCTTTTGTTTCGCTTTTTCCTCTATCCCCCAAAGGTTTGCTGGGAGAAAACTCAATACTGAGTTAAGCTCGCCTTTGTACATCTTATTGTGTTTATGTTTGTTATTTTGTTAATTTCAGTGTACAATAAAGAATTAAATAAAAATAAATAAAGTTCTTGACAGGATATTTGTTTGGGCACTTTTGTTACATTCGACCAGACGATTCAGTAATTCATTGACCAGTCGAATTTAATACAGACGGTAATAGTAAAATATTTCGTATAAAGAATAATACGTGAGTCAATACTGTATAAGTTGAAATTATTTAGAACTAATTGAATTTTCTTTTAGGCTTATGCTATACTGACGGGAATGCGGCTGCGGATCTTCCACATTCAAACACCAACTAATAACAGATACGTGCCAGATGGATCGCTCTCGTAGTGTGCCCGTTATTTGTAATTTATATGAAATATCTCGTGTAAGCGCTGATGCGGAAGATCCGTGAAGGCATTACCATCAAATGTAGCGTAGGCCTTAATCAATGAATGAACGCTATCCGGTATCTTTAGTTGTTATCAGGTCAGTAACATCAAACCAGATGTCTACCCACTACCATTACGCGAAAACGTAAGTATATGTCTAATGAATAGGTAACTAAAGTAATAATGTAAATTAGTTTGATAACATTTGAATATAAGACTAATACAAAAAATGCATTAAAATCGAAAGATTATGAGCTACAATGAATATTGTTAGTAATGTCAGTGTGATGTAAAGATGTGTTGTCAATTATTCTACGGCTACTTTACCGTCTACCGGGCTATTACCGCAATAATTATGGCAATAAATTTACCGTCAAAATTACTGCGTGAAATGGTGTGGCTACACAACAGTTTATCAATATATGTCAATAAATTAGGCGGTAAATCGTAGCTATACCTAAGTGTTGTTGAAATTATGGCAGTAATTATTGGCATATCACGGTAGTGTAGCCGTAACATCATTATATGTAGTATAATTCTTACAACATCGAGCCGTGGCATACAAGGAAACCTTCCTTCAAATTTATTCGACTAGAAGGATTACAGTTTATGTGTATCCGACGCGGGAGATCCGCGATTGCATTCCCTTCAAGTGTAGCATAGGCCTGAGAGCCAGTTATCAACGCAAGTCGATATTTACACAAGCCTTTTAGTGTAATTCAGCTCGGTGTTGTCAGAATCAAAGTATTCTGTGTCTGTCTCTATACAAGTGATGTATAGAGATAGTGTTAAAATGCCCAGTGAATTGAACCCATCCCCAATAATCTACCACTTACAATATTAACATTAAAGCTAATGAATTCAGTCAAACTATACTATGAATACAACAAAACTTAATTTTAATGTACACTGCTATCGTCCTTACTGTTAACGTAATAAAAACTAAAATGGTACGAGCCAAACTCAAACATTGCTCTGAACTTCGCGGTTTGAAATTTTGGAATATAATTTGGAATAAATTTTGGAAAAAACTTATTTAAAAAAATGTAAGTTTATAAGTAATATCATTTATAAAGGCTTACAAAAATATAATAATATTTGGCCAGTCTAAGGCCTACGCTTACACTTCACGAAAATGCCATTGCGGATCTTCCGCAACCGCATGTTTCGAGCAACCGATCTCTTTCACGTAGTGTGCCTGTTATTCGTTATTTTTATGCAATAACATGTATTGGCATTCGAATGAGAAAGATCCGCTATGGCATTTGTCATGTGTAGGCACATGCCTACTCATGCGCTACTCCATATATCATGCGCAAATTCCGGTTCGTCGAATATTCAGAGCGATAACCAACTTTGGCGAGAGGTTCTCCTGTCCCATGTTTCACAGGTACTTTATAAACACACAATCATCTTGTCATAGCAACATGCATGAAACACTATCGACTATCTTCTTCAGACTGTGGAGAAACTTTTTAATGAAGGCACTTTATATTGTGATGTTTTAGAAAATATTAGATTGATAGCTAAAAATAATTGGTCCCTTATCGCAAGTATTTAGAAATATAATTCTGTTGTATTATAAAATACATGAGCATTTCATAATATAAGACATCATAGTCAGAATTCTTATGCCAAGTATACATCAAGCGAACTGATAATAACGAAAGTAAATGGTATTTTCGATCGACTCATCGTTCGACAGCGTGTGGTAGTGACTGACGAGTTCAGTTAGTATGTACTCAGCTTTATATTAATAAAAATAAATGATTTTACAGTCATATGGACCAGCCATACTCTGTGTAAAGGCGGATTGTATTTGTCAATGATTTGTAGAATGTATCTTTTTAAACTGTCACTAACGGTGATAATTTTGTACAAATGAGTAGGTACTATTTCTGAATTAACAAAAACAATGAACGTGCCCGGTGTTTGAGTGGCACGTAATATAATCTGTTGGGGGAACGTCTAGCATCTTGTCTTAGTAGACCATATACTGTTTAGACATAACAAAATGTATAGCAAGAAGAAACGGCCAAGTACGAGTCGGACTCGCGCACCGAGGGTTCCGTACAAAATTAGATTACGTTGACTTAAAAGTTAGATTGTTGCACAGTTTTAAGACGTGAGTATGTGGCATTACATCAGCACCAATTATATAAATATAAAATATCAGCAATTTCAACTTGCTATCTGAGAAAAGGGCCTTGACATAGAGACAGACGGAGAAATGGATAACGAATTGATCTTAAAAGGGTTTCGTTTTTCTTTTTGAGGCGTGAAAAATGCGATTTATGCGAATAATCTTATGTCAATATTGTTTTTTAAACTATCAATGTGTGCATGTTATAGGATGTATATCAACTTATACCGAATTAGTGGTCATTTTTACACCGCGTTTAAACGACGCTTGCTACGTCCAGGTATAGAGTTTGTATATAGTCTGAATGTATATGTATACTCCGTATATTTATACATCAATAATCAAATATTGTATTTGAGTTGACTTATGACTACAACATGTACAGTCCACAAAGTAGATACAGTTGCACTTTTTCATATAAAGGTATATGTAAAGTTGCAACCGTGTCTCTTTTGTCGACTGTACAACAGTTTTTGTTCAAAAATAAACAGCGACACTGATGAATTGAAATGCATAGGTGCTAGAGTGTTAAGATAACGATATTTTTTACATAATATTTATGTAATTATGTCATACTATCATGCGCAAAATTATCAACAACCAAAGACAGTGGTAAACAGGTATATCACTGTACATACAAGAATTCTGATTAAAATATGAAGGTGAACTCTGAAATATTTCCGTCAGTTTGTCTTTTGTAGGTTATGCAGCTTAAGAAAGAATGTTTCTTTGATTTCAGATGATGATCACGGAATATAAATCAAGAGAAATTGTTCTTAAATCTCGTTAGTATGTAAACTAGTGTTGCCAAATCAATAACTTCATATAAAAAATGCCGTGGTTGCTTATTTCTTATATAGGACACGTCAATTTTACTTTAACTCGCCTGATGGTAAGCTGAAGGCAGTCTCGGAAAAGAGGGACACCATTATAGACACGTATCATGTTACAATGGTGACACTCAGCTTGACGGCCTCATCAGATGCTTTTTCACGCCCCGCTTAAAGGACACGGGACTGTGTAGGTTATAAATTTATAACAACAAGCCTAAGCAGAAATGCCGTCGCGGATCTCCCGTGTCGGCATGCAAATTTATTGAATATAAATTATTAATAAAATAATAACGGGTTCACTATGCGGATAATTGGTCGCTCTGTCGTGTCGGCACGAGTATGCATTGGCGTTTCGACGCGGAAGATCCGTGACGCAAGATCCGTCAAGCATGTAGGTCTATGTCAGCAGCCATTCTAGTTGTAAATTATGTTTGATATTGTTACAGTATTGTGGTACAGAGGCGATAGTTTCGGAACTAAAAAAATAACTGCAGAAATTTCTCTTGATTCATAATATTTCCGTGACGTAAACAGAATTCTTAACTAATTTTAGGTACTTTTTGTCCTTTACATGCAGACAATGTATAATTACATACATTCATATACCTCGGGACACGTATCTTGGACCTAAATCACGAAACAAACGAGACCTTGGCGCTGGGGAATTACTTGGTAATCCATACTAATATTATAAATGCGAAATTAACTCTGTCTGTCTGTTACGCTTTCACGCCTAAACCGCTGAACCGATTTTGATGAAATTTGGTATAGGGGTAGTTTAGACCTTGAGAAAGGACATAGGCTATGTTTTGTCGCGATAACCGACATTCACGCGGGCGGAGCCGCAGGCAAAAGCTAGTAATCTATACTTGGTGAATTTCAACTCGTCCACTGCAGTAGCTCCCCGTGCTATCTTCAAAAGACACCCAAGAAACGTGTACTGCGCGTATCTTGGGTGTCTTTAAGTCCAAGATAAATGTCCCAAGCAATACCAATCATCTATGAAGCGTTTAATCATCATCAGTGCCACAGCACCTAACATATTCAAGAGCTTTATTCAAACAGTCCAACCAAATATCCCTATCTTTCGGAGTATCGGCAGCTAACAGATGCCTTCTAACCACTGTGCCATCGGGGCGTTTAACGTAGACTAGAGAACCGGAGTCTGGGACGATAAGACCGGCAGGGACCGCGGACTCTAGAAGGATGGTGTTGGGACGAGCGCAGAGGTCTCGAGGCGCTCTCACGACCTTTTCAGAGATGACTGTTGATAAGTCTATGTCGCCGATAGGCATCTGAAATGAGAAGAATATGGTTCTGAATACAAATACTACTAATATGGTTCTGTATTGATGAATAGGAAAGTTTTTGAGATTGTTTAGGTGTTTGTTACTCAATGATGCTCATACAGGTGAGTCATCAAAAATCAATGTTTGAAAATGATTACAACATCATTCATTGATTCCGATAGTTCGTATGAACGTCCATAGATGGCTTCACCGGCGCCCTTAAGACGATTGTATAGAGGAATTTGGATCGACTTCGTACGTGTATCGGTGGCTTAGTGGTCAGGCCCCCTGTAAGGGAAAGATCGCGGGTTCGAATCCCGTCCGAGGTCTCTTTTCTCTTTGTTAATCGATTAGTATACAACATATTCTCACCTTCTTCTGAACATCATCAGGATACTTCCAGTAGGCCAGTCGTGGAGAATGCAGGCGGAACCATCTCCTGTGCCACGCGCCGAGACCTGACACGTCATCGAAGGCGGTGAGGAAGGCCGCGTGAGGAGACGGCGGGGGCACCTGGACTCGGGCCTTGATCTCCATGTTCACTGAGCCTTCGAGGGGACTGGCCGCTGGTAGCTGGTCATGGAGAAATAGAAATAAGGTTAACGGGTATTAATGCGATTATGGTAAAGGTTATTTCCTGAAACAAACTTAGTTTAGACTTATAATATGAGCTGTATTTTAGTAAATATGTCGTCAAAATCGACGCAGCAATTTCGTAGATAAACAATAAACAGATAGAATGACAGACATTTAAAAATAAGTATCGTGTATGCACGCAAGGCACATTCATAGGCCGTATTTTTTTTAAAGAATATTCGTTACCGAAACTACCCCTCTCGCTAAGCTAAATCACTCGTTTTATGAGTGACTTTACTTAGAAGCACTCGGTCCACCTGATAGAAAGCAGTTACCGTCGCCAATGCATACACAAGCTATTGAACACACCAGGGGAGTCACACTCGTGTTGCCGACCCTGTAAGAACCTTCTTATAAAGAACTCTATATTGTAGTCGCTTGGAAAAACCACAGCCAACTCTCTATTAGTATATCAATAGTTTTTTGGATAAATAACTTATAGTTCTGATATGTACATCAATTAAAGGCTTTCTTTCTTATCTTTCCTATGAATGTAAAGTGTTATTAACCGTTTTTGCTTCTCATATTTTACATATAAAAGAAAGAAAGAAAGAAAGAAAGAAAATATTTTTTATTCAACCTAGCAATACACAGTTCAACAAGACAAAAACTACAACAATCAACTATCATACAGACATGATGTAAAATAATAATAACTAAGCTTGAACAGCACACTAAATTGGAATTAGGAATCTAGATTAAATAATCTTGATTCCTAACTAGTTACGAAACACCGAAATAAAAATCTTTCGTAGCTGGTTACGAGTCTGGAGTTGCAAACGTGGATCAAAGGGGCTAGAGGGGCTGAGCTGTACCTAAGTAAGCATGGGTAGGGTAGGTACGTTACCTTATTGAGTGTGAAGCTCCTACGCGAAGCTTGCTGCAGTGCGAAGATGCAGTACCCGTGTAGCGCGAACTGGGGAGAACGTACGGCGTGCGGACCCATGGGGCTGTGCACGCGAGGCGCCTTGAGCTCCGACACCTTGGACTTGGGCGTTAGCAGCTTGGAACTTGGCTGTGGACCACGAACATAATTATAATTGTGGCATTATACATCTATCACTCACTCTGCGTGTGAGGAAGCCCCACTAAAATCTTTGGGGCCAAGAACGAACGAAAAAGCCGCCATACTGTGTGTTGATTGGTTCAGGCCATTTTACTGTCATGGCCTGAACCAATCAACACACAGCCCCCCTAGTCAAGTGGCAATTCGTTGCTCGGTTAAGATGGAATAGAATGACAAATGTATAGGATTTGACGTTTTTTAGACATTCGTTGACACCTGTCATATACTCATAGTTTTTATCATACCTGTCATATACGTCAAATCCCATACATTTGGCAATCTATTCCATCATACGCTGAGCAACGAATTGCCACTTGTCTAGAGGGGCAGTATGGCGATAGCATTTGCGATTGCTACGCCGCCTCCAAGGGACTTATTTCTTGGCGCGTACTCTAGCCATTGACGATACGTCCATCAATCCAAATGGAGTGGACGTCATCCAAAAAAGTTAAAATGCATGCCAATGAAATGGATATCATCCAACTTTGGATTTCCAAATTAAATCCATGCATTCAATCTAAATATGAAACGTTTTGTTTTATTTGATAGCGTACAGTTTTCGAAGGGGCGGCGCAAGCGGCGCTTACATCCAAATGGAAGTCAGTCAATGAGCCCTGCAGTACCTCCATTACAAAGTATTCCATTTAGAAGCATTCCAAACAGACGTATTGTCAATGGGTACCCTATGACCAATGCAAATACCTATATTGATTAAAAAAAACATGCATAGGAAATATATTAAGTTACAAAATAATGTTCTTACCTTTTTAGTGTTGATATGATATTTGACGTCATGTGGCAACAGTTCTTTTGAAGCTTGCAGTAGGTATACCTCTACAGTCACCTGATAACAGAAAGAGTAAGTAAGTAAGATATGTGATAAATCTGAACCGCCATATTAGATTTCTTTTTATTTCTGAGAATACACACCACCAAAACATATTCTAACCCGGGAATAGAAAGTAAAACTTCGTGTATAGCAGTCACACTCGCTGCACCACAATTTATCGTTCAAGCAAAGAATTACGAGATGTACTTTGGATATTACTTCTAATTGGATATTCTCTAGGAAGTGGTTCGAGTCGGTTCTCTGACTGTACTAACGACTGAATTTTTTTTTTTTTTTTTTTTTTTTTTTTTTTTTTTTTTTTTTACGTAGAAAATTTTTTTTATTGAAAAACAAAAATTACATTAATAATAATAACGAATACATAATACTTTAGTGAAATATTTTGGCTGTTTAGTTTGTACTAATTTTTATATTTCTGACACCTAAACTAGGCCAGGGCCTGTATCTTAGGCATCAGCATTATACTACAAGAAGGCAAAAAATTAAATTAATCAAAACAGTCAAAAACAATCAGAATTATTAAATTAAAATAATCAAAATAATCAAAATAATCAAAATAATCAAAAATAATCAAAATAATCAAAATAATCAAAATAATTAAAATAATCAAAATAATCAAAATAATTAAAATAATCAAAATAATCAAAATAATCAAAATAATCAAAATAATCAAAATAATCAAAATAATCAAAATAATCAAAATAATCAAAATAAACAAGATAATCAAAATAATCAAAATATCAAATAATCAAAAATAATCAAAATAAATACAATAAAATAATCAAAAATAATCAGAATAATCGAAATAATCTAAATCATCAAAAATAATTAAAATAATCAAAATAATCAAGGTAATCACAATAATCAAAATAATCAAAATAATCAAAATAATCAAAATAATCAAAATAATCAAATAATCAAAATAATCAAAATAATCAAAATAATCAAAATAATCAAAATAATCAAAACAATCAATATAATAAAATAATCATAATAGGTAGTCAATATATAATAAAAATAATCATAATAATGTCTAACTAGGTCTATTTAGTAGCAGTTCTGTATCCTCATATGAGAGTCCCTGCAGATACTCAAAGATTTTCTGTTTGCAAGGTGCTGTCGCGAGTGTATATATGTTCAAAATACGATTAATCTTGTTGTAAAGAAATGGGCCCAAGAAGTCAATAAACCTAGTGTAGAAATTAGTCCTAAATTTGTTTAGGCGCTCACAGACCGCATATCTTCTTCTCTTGTTAAAATTTTGTGGATCAAATGTAAGCTGCTTATGCTGTAAGATAATTACATTTTGGAAGAACAGCTGCCTCACCGTTAATACCCCCCACATTTTATAAAGTTGTGAGGTGGAGAAGAGTCTCCTTTTGAAGGCACTAACTTTTAATATAGCGCGTTGAGCAACTTCAATAGGCTTCAATACAGTTTTATAGGCACCGCCCCATGAAGAAATACAATACTGTATAAGCGATTGGCAAAGTGCGAAATAAACCTGCTTCATTACCTTCGGTTCCGCAATATATCGAAGGTGTTTGAATATATACATCAGCTTACGGACTTTTCCACACAAGGCATACAAATGTTCTTTGAAGTTAAGATTGCAGTCAATTATTACACCAAGATATTTTATGACATGAACCTCATCGAGCGGATTGCAGAGACATTGATCACCCTCCCTGCATTCATGTGGTATAATGGAGTGACTTGTGGGAGAGTTTTGGGCCTGGCGGATCTGGTAAATGATATACTTTGTCTTATCTGTATTTAGGGTTAATTTGTTGTGACGCAGCCATCCCCTGACCACGTTGAAGCCTTTATTGGCAGAATCAAATACATCAGACAGAGTATTTCCGGAAAATGTGAGTGCAGTATCATCAGCGAATGAGATTATTTTACCATAGGGTAGTTTAATACTTGTCAAATCATTTATGTAAACGAGAAATAGAGTAGGCCCTAGGATACTTCCCTGTGGAACTCCATGAATTACCGGAAGTTCGGAACTGATGTAACCATCCACCCTGACTTGTTGAACTCTATCTGACAAGTAGCTCTTAAAAAGATCGAGTTGAGTTCCTCTAATTCCCAGTCGTTCTAACTTTTCCAACAGCGTAGAAACAGAGATCGTATCAAATGCCTTAGCCAAGTCCAAAAATATGGTGAGACATTTCTTTCCCAAATCGAGGTTTTTTGTAATATACTTGATTAGCGTGTTGACCGCGTGCTCAGTTGATTTCCCTGATCGAAAACCGTACTGGTTATCGGAAAGCAAATTGTTCTTCTCCAAGTAATTAACCAATCTCACATTTACGATCCTTTCAAGAATTTTGGACATGGCAGGAAGTACCGATATTGGTCGGTAGTTGTTGACACGACCTCTGTCTCCACCCTTGTAGATCGGTCGAACCTGTGACTTCTTTAAGTGTGACTGCTAACTGACAAGCACCAAATATGCATATGCGAAAACTTTTAAATGGTTTAGAGTTTTTCAATCAGTTGTGAATTTAGATGTAAGATAATGTTTGTTTTCCGAATAAAATAAAATAAAAATAAAATAAACTAATATCCGAGCACCCGAGAATTCTCGCGATAACACACCATATGAATTTATTTGCATCCATGATATACTTGTTTCGCAGGCAGTCCATATAAAGAAGAGAATGGTCCCTATAAAACGATTCAAATCGGCTTCCCTTTTGATGATACAGGTGTAATATGTATTAACGGATTGTCGCCTTGTATTCAGCATCCGCCACTAGCCAGTTTGGAGAGGTGATTTAAATAAATAGGATTGTACAACACGGTATTTTTTTCATACTTAAATTCATTTCTTTGATTCCATGCCGACATACTTATTTCACAGTCCGCGCAGTGTATTACGATTTGGAGACTACCACATGCCAAAAAAAAAATAGATGGCATACCACGGTGCCTTTATACATCACTGCAATCATTTATATAACGTAAACGTAGGCGCATTCGTCATACCGAAGCAGACATGCAGAACCGACTAAAACCGCCTGTGTTTCCGTGATAGGTACACTCGACATACTAAAATTTAAAGCATGTAACATTGGCGAAATGTGGGTGATAGTACACCTCTGCCTACCCCGTCAGGGATTAACAGGCGTGAGCATATGTATGTTTTTAAAATAGTCTTCAAAAGATATTACCTTGAAGTCGCTAGCAAGTCCCAACATGCGTATTTCGTCGGGGAAGTGTAGCAGATTGGTGGTGGGTTTCGTTTGTTGCATGCTGGTGGCGAGGACGCGATCGCGGCACTTGATCAGGCATACTGCGTGATGGCCCACAGCGCCATCTGTGGAGAAAAAAATTTACGAGGTCATTGAATGGTCTAAGGCCCGTATTCTAGAATGCCACTCAGCTGAATCCCGATTTACCTGAGGTAAGATTGTATGCACAGATTCCACAGATTTGACATGCTGTCAGACAGATTGTCTATAGTTCTATACAATCTGTCCTCAGGTAAATCGAGTTTGAGTTGAGCGTCATTCTAGAATACGGGCCTGAAACTGTTTTGCGGCCATCAATTGTATAGCCGTGTTGGTTTCCGGTGAAGTAGATTAAGGTCATCTCATTTCGTCCTGTAGTTGTCTTAGAAGGCGACTAAGGGATAGGGCTATCCTCCATCCGACAGTAAACATACAGCCCATGACTAAGTGCCCGCTTGACGACAATAGGCCCGCTATTACGTGGGAGCGAAAACCTTAGTTAGCGAAATGAGGGCGATAATTACTTTGGACATAACTAGGAAATCGCTATGAGAAAGATGATGCAGCTGAGCTCCACGATGCGATGCATCAACGATAGGAAATGCACAGTGATTGACTACCTAGTGACGTCACAAGTTATAAAAAAACCAGCGGGACACTCTTTGGCAACTGACGATAAAAGTATCGTCGTGACGGGACGTGCGGAACAGGAGGTGACGATGACTCGAGTTCCATGATATCTGTTCACCTAAAATGTTTTCACTTCAAAAATTCTCAACACGCTTAAAAGAGTTATCACTTTAAATTAATATATACTTACCAGCATTGAGTTGTCTAACGTAATCCCTCTTGAGTGGAACGGATAGCGTGTTGACGTGCAGTGAAGCCATTCCCGCAGTGGCGGCGGGACCGGCGCCTTCCACTTGTAGCCTTTGTAGCTCGTGTAAGCAGGCCTGGCGACGGTGGGCTACAACCAAACAATAAATAGGCTCTAAACTTGCAGTATTGGTTCCTTGTGGTGTAGAGAACGGACACCCTATCTCTACCTTTGGGTGTCGTAGATGGCGATTAAAAGATAAAACTGTTCTCCATCCGACAAACATACAGCGCATGATAAAGTGCCCGTTTGACGGCAACGAGCTAGTAGAGCCCTTTATTACGAAAATCATAATTGGCGAATTGCAGGGTACACCTCAAATATGAAGCATCGGTTGTTTAGTGGTTAAGAGTCGGATTTACGATCGAGAGGTCCCGGATTCGAATCCTGACCATTATGCCATTACGCTACCGACGTGAACCTACTCCTAACAAAAGCAATTTAGCTTAGCTGAGGGGGTTAGAGGGAATTTTACTAACCGCACAGAACGTTTTATAGAGAGGTGTTGTAATTAGATTTTCACATGAAAGAATACATGATTCTGCGTGAGTGGGTGCGGCGAAGATGGTTTAGATTCAGTATTCTTTATTTTCCGAATGAATAATAAGAGATTTACGTAATTTCAAATATTAAAATACTGTTACAATGCTGTGACTTACTTGCTAATAACAGCAACCTCTCGCCTTCTGCTTGTTCTGTCGATCCACTGAATTCCACTGTGGCCGCGCAAAGATTTAGTGCCTGACTTGCCTGTAATAAAAATAATACAAATATAAGTCTACAAAACTCTTTAGAAGAAATAAAATATAATATTTTTGACGTTTGCTTCTATAGTGGGAGGCAATTTGCAGAAAATGGGAGTTTATAGCCTAGATAGATCCACTAACATTGTACCACGCCATGCACGATATTGTTGCACAACGTTGCGCAACAACACCGAACATTGTCTGTCCACGCGCGATCAATCCTCTTACAAACAACAAGCCACGTATCATGTTGCATGTCAGCTGGCAACATCCCTCGTGTCGCGCAGCATCGCCGAACTTGTTGAGCAACACGTATTGCGTGTCAGGTTGCCTAGTAATTACAATGCTTATAGTAAATCAACTTACATACCTGTGATATAACCGTCTGCTGCTTCACAATTTCGTTCTGTAGTTCGGCAATGCGTTGTCGAACTGTCATGACGTTAGCCGTCGGCTCGTCAGGAGTTGGAGGAGGTTCGCGGTCCGGTGACGCGTGCCGAATCACTCGCATGGGTGTTGAGGGAGTTGTCGACTGAAATATGAGTGAATATCAGTATTATATAACATAGAATCGAAACCCAGATATACAGTATACTTATTACATTGTAAAATAAATAAGCCGGTCAAGTACGATTCGGACTCGCGCATTGAGGGTTCCGTACAAAATTTAATTGAGGGACGAACTTATGCCACATAAACTACAATATATTTTGATTGCGTTGATTTTAGGGAGTTTAATTTTTGCAAAGTTTTACGACGTTACAGACCTGAGTATGGGGTAGGAATTTCAACTTGTTACCTCCAAGCATTCTTGAGAAAAATGCCTTGACAGACAGACGGACATGTGATTCCGGACAGACAAGGGTTCCGGAGCCATAAAAAGTAAGGAATAATACTCACAGCATTCTGCATTCTCCTGTAAAAGCTGACGCTGTGCACCAGCTCGCTCCCCTTGTCAAGCCTGTAGGCCGGAGTCGACGGCTGCTGCTTCATCGGTGACTTGAAGGTCGCATGCTCCTGGTACACGAAACTTGAAGATGATTCCGCCGAACGCTGCGGACCGTTATGGAACGGTTGTCTCAAAGGTTATAGTAGGCGTTTGATTGCTGTGATCAGCGGTGATATACAATCAAATTGTGACTTTTTATCCGGGTATATGAGGCTCTACCAAGACCCGGGCCAAACTAATCTCACGGGTAAGCCGGTACATGCTCATTGACGGACGAGGCTTTCTCATAGAAGTCAGTGACGGCAGAATGTTGCTGCCTCTACGATGCCGAGTGTGCGTATAAGTTCTTCCTAAATTGAAACCTACCTTTTCCTATACAGACCAATACTAGGCCTGATGTGTCACCCTCGTACAGTGGAAACAATTGCATCAAGAAACTTGGCCGCGCCACAAAATTTGGTTTGAAACATGGGAAAAAGACGTAAAGATCAAGCGATTTTATAAAATTATCTCCTCTATGAGACGACAGACTACGCCAGAGGTCATATTTTACAGTTTGATATGACGGTATCTAATTGTTAGTCCTATGTTACTATATCGATCTTCGACAGACTCTCACTCGTCTTCCTGAAGTGGAAGTGTCAAGTAGAAGCTGAGGACTGTACGATAGGTTCATAGCTCACTTGTTTCACTGTACTGGCTACACGATTGCTCTCACACTGCCTCAAATGCACCATTGAGGTTTATTTTTGTTAAGTAAGTTACCTTAACTTTGGGCGGAGTAGGTCCTTCACTCTGTTGCTCTAACGCCTCATCCAACATGTCATCCAACTCGCTGTCGCATGCATCGCTTTCTGAATCGCTTTCCCGTACCGCTTTTCTGTAGCTGCTGTTGTTTTTCTTAACCACCTAAAATGAAAGATGTATTAGTAACAGCAGCCCGGTGTTCCACAGACATGGCACCCCAACAATCCAGGTACCTACTCCGGAGATAAAAAGACTCTGCGCCAAATTTCTTTCCGATACGATCTGCTGCTCGGAAGAGACTCAAGTAAAAAAAAATAATGCTTACCAAAAAATACGAGAAACCCGTTGTTCTTTTTTTTTTTGCGCCAAAGACGTTTCAGTTCTCTTGGTCTATGTGAACAAACTCCTAATTTACGAATAGGTATGCCTAACTTGAAAGGAATGCCTCTGTTGCTGACGTCAACTAAATTCTGATGAACATGAAGTCAACAAGAGTAGCCGTGTTGTAATGAAGTTATTTTACGATACAAGGGTTTATTGTTCTATTAGTAAATATTGACATGATTTTCCTTAATCATTTTCCTTTATTGTTTATAAACATTGGTTAATTTAATTTAAACGATTTGTTAATTTTTCGTATTGATGGATGCGAATAATAAATCATCTCAATTCCCAGAACGGAGCCACTCAGGTGCCGACGAATTCAAGTTAATCTTGCTTAAGGCTTTTAAACCAATCAAAGCGGTCGTGAACCATACGATGAGACGCGGCGCAAACGGCGCACAGTGGTTCAAAATTTGAGCTCCATTGACATAGAAACTAAAAGTGAGGAAATTAAAAAAATAAAATTGTAATGGCTCTGGCATACCTCGCTATATGTCATATTAACGTATGAATGGTATAAGTAGCTCCACGCGTGAGAAAAAAAAGTTTTGTGTTTTTTTTGTATGGGAGAAAACACTTAAAGTGCTTTTTCTTTCAACTGAATGCAACTGAAGGGCTGGTGCTCACACCAGCTAATGTACCACACACGGCGATCAAGATGACATCAAATTCACGCACCTTTACGCACCACTCCGCACGTAGTAACATTTTGAAATATTGAATTTTCGATATGTGATTTTTCAAATCTTTGACGTAGTTAAATGTAGTTGCCGGTCCATTTACTTATAATGTCATTAGTTTTTAGCCTATTAGTGACTTTTAGGATGACAATAATTAAAAATAATATTGATTATACGCATAAGTTTTTTACAAAATTGCATTCCTAGAGCTAAGTAGCTCATTTGTTAATCACCGTGATTATGGTTGTTTATGATTAAATATGATTGACGTGAGATTAACCAATTAGGCTCTGGCATATCTCGCTTTATGTCATATTAACGTATGAATGGTATAAGTAGCCCCACGCGTGAGAAAAAAAAGATTTGTTTTTTTTTTTTGTATGGGAGTAAACACTTAAAGTGCTTTTTCTTTCAACTGAATGGAACTGAAGGGCTGGTGCTCACACCAGCTATTGTACCACACACGGCGATCAAGATGACATCAAATTCACGCACCTTTACGCGCCACTCCGCACGTAGTAAAATTTGGAAATGTTGAATTTCTGATATGTGATTTTTAAAATCTTTGACGTAGTTAAATGTAGTTGCCGATCCAATTACTTATAATGTCAATAGTTTTTAGCCTATTAGTGACTTTTATGATGACAATAATTAGAAATAATATTGATTATATGCATAAGTTTTTTACAAAATTGCATTCCGAGAGCTAAGTAGCTCATTTGTTAATCACCGTGATTATGGTTGTTTATGATTAAATATGATTGACGTGAGATTAACCAATTAGGCTCTGGCATATCTCGCTTTATGTCATATTAACGTATGAATGGTATAAGTAACCCCTCGCGTGAGAAAAAAAGATTTGTGTTTTTTTTTTTGTATGGGAGTTAACACTTAAAGTGCTTTTTCTTACAACTGAATGGAACTGAAGGGCTGGTGCTCACACCAGCTATTGTACCACACACGGCGATCAAGATGACATCGAATTCACGCACCTTTACGCGCCACTCCGCACGTAGTAAAATTTTGAAATGTTGAATTTCTGATATGTGATTTTTAAAATCTTTGACGTAGTTAAATGTAGTTGCCGATCCAATTACTTATGATGTCAATAGTTTTTAGCCTATTAGTGACTTTTATGATGACAATAATTAAAAATAATATTGATTATATGCATAAGTTTTTTACAAAATTGCATTCCGAGAGCTAAGTAGCTCATTTGTTAATCACCGTGATTATGGTTGTTCATGATTAAATATTATTGACATGAGATTAACCAATTAGGCTCTAGCGGAGCCAAATAGGTCCTTTCAGTGCTATGCGTTAGGAGCTCTTCCACTCTCTTTCTCTTTTGTCGCGCACTTACCTCCATGAAAGGTTTTCTTGGACTCACAACTAATGTTGACGTTCCAACATTGCATGTCTCCGGTCCACAGGATGTGGATGCACCCTCATTTAAACTAGAGTCAAAACTGGTACATGGTTGCTCCTCTACTGACACTGAAGAGGAGTTCATTTTTCCCCTCACGACCTCAAGTCATTTTATATCCTCTTGCAGCCATGTCTCATACTTTTTAATGAATGTACGTCTAATAAGCGAGATACGCCAGAGCCTAATTGGTTAATCTCACGTCAATCACATTTAATCATAAACAACCATAATCACGGTGATTAACAAATGAGCCTCTTAGCTCTCGGAATGCAATTTTGTAAAAAACTTATGCATATAATCAATATTATTTTTAATTATTGTCATCTAAAAAGTCACTAATAGGCTAAAAACTATTGACATTATAAGTAATTGGATCGGCAACTACATTTAACTACGTCAAAGATTTTAAAAATCACATATCAGAAATTCAACATTTCAAAATTTTACTACGTGCGGAGTGGCGCGTAAAGGTGCGTGAATTTGATGTCATCTTGATCGCCGTGTGTGGTACAATAGTTGGTGTGAGCACCAGCCCTTCAGTTCCATTCAGTTGAAAGAAAAAGCACTTTATGTGTTTACTCCCATACAAAAAAAAAAAGAAATCTTTTTTTTCTCACGCGTGGGGCTACTTATACCATTCATACGTTAATATGACATAAAGCGAGATATGCCAGAGCCTAATTGGTTAATCTCACGTCAATCATATTTAATCATAAACAACCATAATCACGGTGATTAATAAATGAGCTACTTAGCTCTCGGAATGCAATTTTGTAAAAAACTTATGCGTATAATCAATATTATTTTTAATTATTGTCATCATAAAGTCACTAATAGGCTAAAAACTAATGACATTATAAGTAAATGGACCGGCAACTACATTTAACTACGTCAAAGATTTGAAAAATCACATATCGAAAATTCAATGTTTCAAAATGTTACTACGTGCGGAGTGGTGCGTAAAGGTGTGTGAATTTGATGTCATCTTGATCGCCGTGTGTGGTACAATAGCTGGTGTGAGCACCAGCCCTTCAGTTCCATTCAGTTGAAAGAAAAAGCACTTTAAGTGTTTTCTCCCATACAAAAAAAACACAAAACTTTTTTTTCTCACGCGTGGAGCTACTTATACCATTCATACGTTAATATGACATATAGCGAGGTATGCCAGAGCCATTACAATTTTTTTTTTTAATTTCGTCACTTTTAGTTTCTATGTCAATGGAGCTCAAATTTCGAACCACTGTGCGGCGGGGCGGGCAGCGCCGGTCAATTTCGCCGCGAACGATAGCGCAAAGAGAATCCTATACTACCAACGCACATGAAGGCAAAAAGACCGCGCCGCAGCTCAGGTGCTCGCCGGGCACAGGCGGCGCGGCGCGATATGTCCGTGGCGCTTTGTGTTCGCGGCGAGGACAGTCGCTGGCATTGACGGGCAGGCGCGGACTTTATTACTTCGCGGTCAAAAAGACCGGCCCGCCCTGCCGTTTGCGCCGCGCCTAATGTGCAACCTACTAAGTACCTAGTTGTAGTATGAGAGCTGACGTCATTAACTCTGGTCTGATCAGATTCCTGAATGAGATGTACATCATTAGACGCGCCTTTAATTGGAGAACACGAAATGGATATGCTGCAAAGCTAAAAGCCTGGTGGCGCAGTGTGTGAAGGTAACAGAAGGCGCCTGCTGGTTTTGTATTAGCAATTAGACACAGATAGACATATTCTGTCTATCTATCTGACACAAAACCAACTTTTTCTTTTTTTCTTTCTGCAACATTCAAACACTGCTGCCACCACTTTCGCCAGTGCTTTCGAATTGCAGATGTGGTTTTTCATACACAGAATTTGATGATCTTTCAGATGAGCCAGGTTTTTTACTGATAACTTATCATATTAGATACAGATAGGAATCTGATCAGACCAGAGTTAATGACGTCAGCTCTCATACTATGATTGCTATCGTCCAATTGACATTTTTATTTTTAATTGGGTCAAGCGGGTGGTAAAAAAGTGAGTTTTTAGTTAATGTGTAGTTCACTTACATTCATAACTTCACGACCGAAGGATGTTTCTGCCCAGTTTTCAGATTTGTTCAACTTCTCGTTAACAGGGTCGGGGGTCTCTTCAGAACTGGAATGTGTATGATACATTAGCTTTAAGTCCTTGAATGGAAGATATTGCTCGGGACCCTATATCTTGGACCTTGTGTGCTCAAAACGTGCTCTATACGCACAGTGCATGTTTTTTGAGGATAGCACGTGGTTCTACGGTGGTAAACGAGATCAAATTCACCAAGCATAGATTATTACAAAAGAATCCGCCCGCGCCAGGGCCTCGTTTGTCTTGCGATTTAGGTCCAAGATACGTGTCCCGAGTTTTATACAAGTACATAATGTAGTATTGATAATTTTATTCCAATGTTTTGCTGTGAATATCTTTTGGCAAGTGTTTGGTTTTAAAATGTAGCGATATTGATATGTAACTTCCGCACGCCACGGTTTAAGAAGATAAAATGCATAAGGAATTCGAGTATAATTTACTTTTGTTTGGTAAAAGAATAAAGCATCAGTAGTTTCAAAGATTTCAGATATAAACAAACTTTAAGCAGCTTTTTCATACCACTTATGTGGCACACAAGCTTACAGCCCACGTGATGGAAAGTGGTTACCGTGGCCTATGGACGAGTGTAACACCAGAGGAGTTACACTCGTGCTGCCAACCATTTAAGAACAGAGAGATTCTGTGCCGTCTGCGAAGAAGACACGCAGGACAAGCATTTGGTCTTCCCACTGACAGCACCAAACCTCTCCGGTGAGCTCTGGCTACCCTACTCACCGCCGGAAAAACACCATGAGGTTATTATACCCGCGGTATTCTGGCACCTGGCAAGTTTTTAGGTAGTGATCTTCCTTATACATGTTGTGTCTCTACTCCATTCGGTTAGGTACCTACTTAAATAAAGGTAAATAATCTCGCAGCGACTTTTTATAAAAACTCATATTAAACAAATAAACTAAACTAATTAACTGACTAACTAGTGGTTCGATTTACGTTTTTAGTCTTCAAAATGAGTTTCTAAAAAGAAAAATATTAATAAACTTAGTTTTTAAATAAAACAATAAAAAGACACTTGATGTGTTTTTTTAATTTTTTATTTAAAAACTTGATTGTTACTTTACGAAAATTTGATTATTTACGTTTAGTTAAGTACACAGAATGGATTATAGATTTGATTTGATTTTATCATAGAACCGTTTATATTTGTTTTTATTTAAAGGTCACCGCACACAGACCATCGCCATCGGCCAAAACCGGCTTCGACCAAGTGAAAAGTGGTAGCGTTTTGTGGTTGTGGCTGTGGCCCATTTACGGTGACACTACGTTGTTACCTCAACCTCAACCAACATTTACTCCCTGCCTGGTCATAAAAAAATCTGTCAAACAGTCCAACCATCTTCTCTTAGGTCTTTCTCTCGCTCGGCACGGCATTACATAGAGGATTCTACTTCTCATCTCAAATAGAGGATTCTCCTTATGCCTTTTCTGTATAATTCATGCCTAAGACTACTTCCTTCTTACATGCACGTTACATTGACGTTAGATATTATGTTTATACGTACTTATGTAGTTGTGTCTCAATCGTGTTGGAAATTTAACGATTTGTAGATTTGAGGTCGGACTGCGCCTTAAGGCACACGGCTCGGAGTATATCAGGCATTCTTTTCTTTACTAATCTGTCTCACTTCACACTCAATGCATGGTGATTTAACATGGAGCTAATTCCACTTTAATGCCAGAGGGCTCACTTTGCAGGTAGATCAATTAGACTAGGGCACGCCGTAGTAGCGGCGGTAAGACCCATCATGGGGGAGTGGCTAGAGAGGCCACACGGCGGCCTCTCGTTCTGGCTGACGCAGATAATCACCAGTCATGGGTGTTTCGGGCGGTATCTGCATCGGATCGCGAAGAAAGAGCCAACGTCCGAGTGCCATCACTGCGACGCGAGCGAGGACTCGGCGCTGCACACGCTCACCGAGTGTCCGGCGTGGGAGACGCCGAGACGGGAGCTGGTGGCGACCTTGGGAGTGAGAGTTCTCACGCTCGCTACTTTGCTTGCAGCGATGGTTCGCTGCGCGGATGCGTGGGCCGCCGGCGCCTCCTTCTGCGAGCAAATAATGCTCGTGAAATGGGAGGCCGAGCGGGAGCGAAGGAGGATCGCAGACCTTGCGGCCCGCGAAGAGCGTAGGAGAATCGCTAACCGCGCGGCCCGTAACGAGCGACGGCAACTCGGGCGTCGGAGGTCGCAGAACGACCTCCGTCCCCCATGAGCGCGGGCCTGGGGGTGACGGGTGGAGCCGCCTGTCACCCTAGCAGAAGCAGGCCACGGCGGCGGTGCGCATTGCGTGCCTCCCCATACCCGGGGGCGAGTTGGGGACTCTACGGTCCCCACATCGGGAGAGGGCCAGATCGAGAGATATGGCCCTGCGTCGGCCGGGGTGCGAGGGATATGGCTACAACAATCTCACCTCCGGCAACTGACGGCCCACAGTCGGCGTGCGTTTTAGTCGGTTCGAGTCCGACATAACCTCCTCCTCCGGCTCCGGCGGGGGAGGTATCCGCGGGGATTTTTCGCACGATAAAAAAAAAAAAAAAAAAAAGGTAGATCAATTAGACTGTGGATTGAAGAATTAAAACTAACGATTAGGTTTTAGCGGACTTTGCAGCTATTATTTACTCCGAAAGTTGGTTGCAGCCTATTGGATCCAGTTGTTAATTGAAAGCACTCAAAATACTAGTCTTAGTGCACGGTTACCTACCATCCAGAAACCTACTGAAATACACAGATAAAATTTCATCTAAATCTGTTAAGTCGTTTAAGAGTTCAGTGACATACACACGTACAGAATGTTTTTATAAATATATATTAACCATCTGCCATTTTTGCGCAATGCTGACACCGGTGGCTAAGGGGCGTGTTCCACGAGCAGATGTGTAACCGTCGCAGTCGTTCCGCATGTTTAGTATTCAAAAAAGTACGGACAGTTAACAGAGCAACCTGCCGCTTAGTAACTCCTATACTGATATTATAAACTGGGGCTAGTCTGAATGAAATTGAGTTCCAAACGGATTCGTAACGTGAGAAGATGGTAGATTGCCATTAGTTAATTTATATTTCAATACATACTGTTATATTATAAAGCTGGCGCTTCTGTTTGTTTATTTGGTTGAGCGCGTGTAGTTACGAAACAGTTTGTCACTTGTCACGGGTAAAGGGCCCGGATAGATTGGTTTGTTTGCCATCGATAAATTCTAAAACTACTGCACCGATTTCAAAAATTCTTTTACCATTAGAATGTAACATTTTTTTAAATATGTTACTATAATACTTATTGTAAAAAAAAATGTTATTCCTGAGTAACATAGGCTACTTTTTATCCTGATATTTGTGTATTTGCAATAATGAATGAATGGTCACAGAATACAGAATAAACAACAAGAACACGTGTTAGGTATTTCTTTCATCTTAAAATGTCTGCGTGAGGATCTTTAATCTGCGTTTGACAGGCAGGGGGCGAGCACACACATGCGGGTAAGAAACGCAAGCGGTTGCATGCCCACAGGCCATATGCCGGCTGTACCTACATATTGGTCCAAAGTGCATGTTGTGCCAATATATTGGATTCTAAAGGACATTTACATAATGGGCGAAGGTTGAAAGTCAAATAGTCTGTGTATAATATTTTTTTGTACACAAGCTTTTACACAATCTACTTAGGCTATGCTTACTTTCAGCCTTATTACAAAACACGGACTAACTCTAAACCCAGGTCTAAATCGTCTTTAGACCATGGTCTAAAGAAAATGTTATTACAAAAAGCGTTTTAGTACTAAACCAAGGACTATCTCTGGTCTAAAGATAAACTTGCGTGATCCCAAGTTTAACGTTGGTCTAAAGTATAAATCACAATAATAATACATCAGACTTGCAGGATTGGGAGATGAATTGGCGTATTTTTGCCTAAAACTATTAAAATTGGGTTAAAACTAGTCAATTATGAAATCAATCGGATATTATACTATGAAATACGTCATATTTTGGCATAGGTACTTTTTTTTCGGAAGTTCAATTTTCGGCTATCTTTTTCTTTTCTCGTTCCAACTCGTAAAATAACTTGCAATAGGTATATTATGTATGCTAAACTAAATTTAAAAGTGGGTATAAAAATTGGAAAATTTTTAGAACAGAACGCGCGAACTCCGGCAAACTACTTTTCGTTCCGTTTAACGTCTTATAAAAATGATAACAATATTATAACAATGATTGCTAAATAAAAGCATAATAATGATATTATATTATAAAACAAAGTATAACTATTATTCATGCAATGAGCAGTTTTCCAGTAGGTATAATAATCAGTTGCTTTTTAAATCATCAAGAGATGGCGCTAGCATAGCTTTTGGTAATTTTAATGTACTCTGTGGTTTATTTGTGCGATGTTGCCAAAGTTTTATTTCATTTATCCATATTACAATAGATAAAATATGATAAACCGCTTAATTCTTTTCGCGTCACTGTAAAATGTAATTTAAAATAATATTATATTTAAAATAATTTTATCAAAAAAAAAATGTCAAAACATTTATGTAAAGTAAATCATTACAAAACCGAAGAACATTTTTTCCATAAATTAGGGAACACTAGATGTGAGACCACACTCTACTTACCAAAAGTGCCGGCTGCGCCATCTAGCTTGTCTTTAGGAACGCTATAAATACCTACTGGAAAACTGCTCATTGAATTTAATGAAAATATTTATGATTAAATATTTTATTCAGATTTTTAGTAAATATTATTTATCTGTGATTTCAGAAATTTTAGAAACGAAACGTTGCGACCGAATGATATCATAATGAACGAACAATAGTTGGAGTTATCTGTGGTTGTTATTTAGGCCAAGGTCAAAACTAAGGTACTAAGTAGTCTCCGGATTATTCAGCTTTTGTAATAAGGAGAGGTTTAAACCATGGTCTTGAGATTAAGCCTGGACTCTGTAGTTCGGGTCTAAACCAGACTTTGTTCGGTTTTTTGTAATAAGACTGGTTGGGTCTAGATAGCTGTATAGAATGTCTAGGAATACTTATATTAATATATTATCTGTATCGCCATTCGATGCCACTTGCAGCCGTCGAAGGGTATCTAGTGTGGCCAACGGTGCCAATATATAAGCTACACTTCTCATCATCATCATCATCTTCCTGCCCCTATCCCAAGTTTATTTGGGGTCGGCGCAACATGTGTGTTTTTTCCATTCATCTTGGGTTACAGTCATCTCAGCATTCACTCCCTTCCTAACCATTTATCAGGGCCGCCGCTAGCTATGTAGGCGCCCGTGTGCAAAGTCGATTTTGCCGCCCCCTAAATAGGTCTAAGGACGCTTAACCCCCCCCCCCCGCCGGTTGTTATATAGGACTCGAACCGACATATTTTTTCTGGCAGACCATGATAAAAAAGCGGATAATTAATGAAATTACAAAATAAGGAACAAAAATGTTTATTTTGTAAAAAAAAACAGTAAGTACAGTACTGTACATTTGCTACATGAACAGCTGTATTTTTTTGCGGGTAGGTATGTTTGATTTTTTACAGCTTCAGTAAACTATGTTGTATAAATTTCAACTTGATGCCCTCACCCAATCACGAGAAAAAAAGTGACAGACAGACAAGCAGTCAAAGAATCAAAGTATTTCGTTTAGGCACATAAAGAGCACATGAGCACATAATTTGGAAACGATTCTTTCGCTGGTTCGCTAAGTCGGTTCTACTGAGAAGATACCATTCCGTTTTTAACCTGCGGTGCAAAAATGATGCTTCGTAACTCCCGAACGGATGAACTTTTGAAAGGTGAGTCAAATTCAAAGGCATATTCTTTATTTTTCAAAATAGTGCAACACTGTTACAGCTTTTTGACGTAAAATTCTGCTTAAAACTAAGTTTACTACCACTTCCTAGGCGCTAGTGGAGAAAAAACGGCGTAAAAAAACTCCACAGAGTGTAATCGGGAGTGATCTTAGCTATGTTTGATGAAAGGCCAAAGAGTATGATAATATATAGAAGAGTGGAAACTATGCTTATCACTAATAACAGAAACAGACAGTAAAACGAAGTAACAATAAAATAAAGACAACTATTGTAATAACAAGAGATAATCTCGAAAAGCGCATCAACATCCGATTCGAACGATAATAGAATTAACAATGACACTTACATGACGTTACTCGGCAAATGGCGTTGTTTGTTGCCCCCAAAAAACCAATCCAATGATCAGGGGCGTATTTAAAGATTTGGCGCCCCGGGCCACATAGGTTTGCCTCCCCATAAGTGACGTTCGCGTTCACCGTTAGCCTGCGCCCAAGGGGCGGACCCAAAATAGGGACCCGTCAGAAGTTGCTAGAGACTTTCAAGCCTGATTCGTGAGATCTCTATCTTATGGTGCGAGAGAAGTGACTCTCATCGATCTCCCCACTAACCCAGGCTCCCAATCAGAATCCCTTCAAGGGGACATATTTGCATTCCATTCCATTAAAGCGCCCTACGTAGAAGATGATATGGCAACCAAAAATCACTTGAGTACAGCAATAGCTTGTGAAGGAGATGTTTTATGATGTTTTATGCATGTTGCCTTCGGCAACAGTAAAAACACCGCTTTTGGACCTGGCAGCACTCTAGGCTCTAAAGGCACTCAGATCCCGTTTTGAAGGGCTCTTTAGCGTATGCCTCAAGTAGAGACGGATTCAGAAAATTTGAAAGACAGGAAAACTGGTCCTCTTCTGCAAAGTTAACATCCGCCTACCGGCTCATTGTATTGATCGACAAGGTGTGCAGTGTGCAGGTGTTTTAAATGAATTATTCCTCGTGAAGTGCCACATCGAGCGCCTTACAGGAGTGAGACCGAATTTGGTAGACAATCAATTTGGATATAGTCGGGAGCAACGTGGATGCCAACACGCGCTTGAGGGCCCTGGTGAAAGAAGCCACGGCCCTGGTGAGGGCAGTGGCACGGCGAGTTGATGCTGGCAGTGTCTATTGTTGCCTACGTCGTTAACGCCTTGTCAGAGCTGCACTCTTTCAGCACGGGCTGCCTCTCTATCCGCGCGTCAGTGTCGGGGCTTACTTATCGGTGAAAGCCAGTATCTACCCGAGTAGGGCATGGTTTGGTAAGTGAGATATGTGGCGCGGTGTTCCGTTTGGCGCGGATCTGGGGCCGCTTCTGTAGAACATTGGCTAGGACTGGATGGTGACGGCCCGAAATCAAAACCAACCAAATAAGCCACAGCCGGAGTTACCCAAGTCCTTGGACGTATTTGTGACTGGATCTGAAGTGGGCATACCTGGTTCTTTTACTTACGAACCCTTTCTGGCCAGTTGACGTGTGGGGAGCACAGAGGCTGCTCATACACCACCTTGCAGCCCTTAAATAGACTTCGGATGCAGGTCAGCCGAAGTAACGAAAACCGAATTAGATGGAGTTTCTTAAAAGAAATGGACCCACGGTGTGAATGCGGAACTACCTCACTGCTAACTCAGGAACGCAGGAACTCATGGGTGCCTCTGAGAACGCCATCAGGGTGGTTGCACACTGGGCAAACAAAATATGACACAATACGCCGTCGACTCGTCTGCCGTCTATCTCTGGGCGCCTCAATCTTGACTCCAAAAGGTGCCCAGAGATAGACGCTCGGGGCGGCAGGTTGCGAGGGGCGGCGGAGCCGCCCCGAGCGTCTATCTCTGGGTGCTTCAATCTTGACTCTAAAAGGTGCCCATAGATAGACGCTCGGGGCGGCAGGTTGCGACGGGTGGTGGAGCCGCCCCGAGCGTCTATCTCTGAACGCCTCAATCTTAACTCTAAAAGGTGCCCATAGATAGACGCTCGGGGCGGCAGGTTGCGAGGGGCGGCGGAGCCGCCCCGAGCGTCTATCTCTGGGCGCCTCAATCTTGACTCTAAAAGGTGCCCAGAGATAGACGTATGGGGCGGCAGGTTGCGAGGGGTGGCGGAGCCGCCCTAAACGCCGTGGTCTGGGCGCCCTAATCTTGACTCAAAAAGGTGCCCAGAGATAGATGCTCGGGGCGGCAGGTTGCAAGGGGCGGTGGAGCCGCCCCGAGCGTCTATCTTTGGGCGCCTCAATCTTGACTCTAAAAGGTGCCCAGAGATAGACGCTCGGGGCAGCAGGTTGCGAGGGGTGGCGGAGCCGCCCTGAGCGTCTTTGTCTGGGCGCCTTAATATTGACTCTAAAAGACGCCCAGAGACAGACGCTCGGGGCGGCTCCGCCGCCCCTCGCAACCTGCCGCCCCGGGCCATGGCCCCCTTGGCCCTAGGGTAAATACGCCCCTGGCTTCACGGAAAATATCGAGCCAAATCCGCAAAGCGGACCCTTGACTCCGAGGTGAAAACTTCGGTTGCGACTGGGAATTAATGCTAGGATGAAGAAGACTTGAAAAATTTAATAATCAAAATCAAATATACCTATTGTATAATGATATTGTTATAATTCAAGCAAAATAAATATTAAAAATATACATATTTTCTTTAACCTATTTGTCATTAGAATATTTTACTTTAGCAAAACATCATATTACTATAGAATGTACATTTGTCGACAACAAATAAAATAGTCCACATCCCTATTTATCTACTTACTTTGTATCGAATTTCGGGCGCCGCGTAACGGCGATGCGATGGTTTGGTTCAACATGCAAACGCTTTAATATGTATTGCATTCTAGTATTAAGGGATGCTAATAGATGGCAATGTTAATCATCTAATAGAAACAAAATTAAATAGTATAAAAATAGTCCACATCCCTATTTACCTACTTACTTTGTATCGAATTTCGGGCGCCGCGTAGCGGCGAGGCGATGGTTCAACATGCAGACGCTTTATTATGTATTGCGTTCTAGTTTTAAGGGATGCTAATAGATGGCGATGTTAATCATATAATAGAAACGAAATTATTTTTAATAGTATTTATGTGGGGTGTGTCTGTGTATACGTACAAGGGGGCGGCAAATAAAAAAGAGGGGGGGCGGCAAATCTGGGGATTTGCCGCCCCCCTGGACGTGCCGCCCGTGTGCGGTGCACCCGTTGCACCCCCGCTATCAGCGGCCCTGCCATTTATCATCTTTCACACAGTCCATCCATCTCCTTTTAGGTCTTCCTCTCCCTTTGTAGCCATCTACTTCCATAGATAAAGCCTTCCTTACGACATTACTTTCATGTCGTAAGGAAGGCATTATCTAAACCTACAATTATTAAATGAACTGCCGTTTTTAGTACTGAAAAATCTTGAGTTAGCTTAACTCAAGACTTTTCAGAAATAAATGCCGCAATTTTTACTCTGTTCACGTTTGTTATTCATGGTCTTACTTCTGTTGTCCATATCTTTACTTACTAGTTGAATACTCAGGTAATTATAAAATAATAAATAGGTACAGATGTATAACCATAAACGTAAAATCCCATTGTCCCTATCTGTCATATATGATTATGCCTCGGCGCGGAGTATAAATAAACTTTCCTTCCTTATCCTTCCTATTGTTTTATGCATACCTCCCCTTCCCCCCCTCATCTGAGCCGTTATGTCGGACTTAAACAGACTAAAATGCACGCCATCTGTGGGTCGTTGGTTGCCGGAGGTGAGATTGTCTTGAACCCAGGGTCATCTCTTTCAAGCTGGCTCCCTAGTCTCTTGCCACCTAGCCTTCGGGATTTCCTGGGTATGATGTCGAGATACACATTACAACAGTCCTTAGCGTCGTCCCGTCTCATTTTTCTCAGTTGGACCCACCAATGCTGTGTTCCTTATTACGGTGAATGTATTTAGACTTCAGTGCTAAACTATGTATGTGAGGAATGCGCGACCCGGGCTTAATCGCATGTGACTGCAGAGCCCTTGTGCAGTCCATGGCGCAATTGGTTTCGTGTCCCCTATGTCCTACTTCCTGCACTAAAGAAGACCTAAGCAAAGCCACTGACAGCGCAGTCGAGATGGCAGAATATTACTCTGGAATAATTTAGAGCAGTGAAAAAGAGGATCATTGACACGAAAGAAGAAGAAGTGCTAAACTATAAAGAATTGAACGAAATTTTAAAGCATTTACTCGTATTATGCTAACTAATCAAAGCCCCAAAGACGGTAGTTGACGATTCGTGTGGGCTTCGGTGGCCCACATTCCCCCTGTAAGTATAAAGAAAGAAAACTATAAAGAAGTTAAAATAATTTAGTTCTAAAGCGACTTTTTATAATTTACAATATTATGTTTTATGTCCTGCTTAAAACACGAAGTGCTGTATTATTATAAAAATATCATTGAAACTCATATAACGTGCCAAATAATACTAATATATTATTTTTGATTTTTTTTTTGTGCATTAATGAAAACGGAGGTCATTACGACTAAACCAAGTCATTATGAGTGCAAAAACGTTTTATTCATTTTATTTAAGAGTAATACTCAAGAATAACAAAAATTAAATAACCTGTAACTTGGATACTAACATTTATGAACAAATATTTTTTAGCTGTGACTCGCAGCTCCGCCTGCGTGAATGTCGATTATCACGATTAAACATAGCCCTATTAGGCGTGAAAGCATAACAGACAAACAGATAGACAGACAGACAGACAAAGTTACTTTTGCATTCATAATATTATCCAGTTTTTCAATTTTGCAATAAGTAAGGACTTGTAAAATTACTTAAACTACTGGATTTTGAAGGGAGTTTATTTATTGGTTTAGGATAGTGCTTTATTTCTGTTTTGTGTAAAGTTTAAACATTGAAATACCAAACACAGCACTGAAAATTCAGATAAGTATCATTCACAGCAAAACATGGGTAATAAAATAATCAATAAAACATATAAAATATATTTGTCAATAGCTTTATTCTTACAGGAAAAACATTAATAATTAAATTTAATATTATCACAGACAACGTAATTTATAAATATCAAAATAAATTCTTATAATTATACAATAAACATTATGTAAATGAGAATTTTTGAACAGTATTTTGTTTCGGTGAGATTGCAAACAGAATAAGAAAACAAAACACTGTAAAACTGGGATAAGACCCGTGTACCCACTAGCTTCACCTCGTATTGGGTGTAGGAGGAATAACTTTTTTTTTTTATATAGGACACGTCAATTTGACTTCGCCTTGCCTGATGGTAAGCTGAGGGCAAAGTCTTGGAAAGAGGGTCACCATTATAGACACGTACCATGCTACAATGGTGGCACTCAGCTTGACGGCCTCATCAGATGCTTTTTCACGCCCCGCTTAAAGGACCCGGGACTGTAGGAAGAGGGAAACACGTGAGCTGGTAAAGAATTCCAGAAATGGTTTCATCGTGCACCAATATTATTATGGCTGAATATAAATGGCAAAACTATTGAACAATGAAAACGTTTCGGGTGCACGGGGCATCAGAAATTTCCCTTGCACCAATGGGTGAGACCAATGTGGGGGCACGGGTTATGTGTTGTAAACTTCCATCTATTATTACATAATGTTAATAAGTAGATCTAATTAATACTAAATAAATTAAATTAGAAAAGTGAAGCTATGTAGTATGGCCTAGAATATAATTTATGTTTGTGTGCCTATGCGTTAGTTTTACCTGCATTCAATGCGTGTATGAAAAACCCTTGATCGCATTCATATAACAGACCTGTTGCTAAACGATTTTAAACTTTATTTAAAAGAGTTAAGGTCGATTTTAATTTGAGTGGCAAATATAATTATGCATGTACCCATTCTGATCGAAGGCTTGGCGAGCCCTAATAAACTATAACTGGTATCGTGAGTATTGCTAGAAACGGTCTTGTTACTCTGAAGATCTGAGTTATAGGCCCGTATTCTAGAACGAGACTCAGTCCTAAATCTTGATTTATCTGAGTAAAGATTGACAGATTGTTTATACAATCTGTCCGAACTTTACAAAATACGGGCATAGACAATTGAAGTTGATTCTAGAAATCTATTTTATCAGAGCTTATTGCTTACGATTTAACTTTAAATAATAAATATTCGAAGCGTAGTAACTGAAAACTTGTACTTTATACGCGACTGCCCAGAAAAGGGCGTGTAAATTGGGTACTTGACTGTCAAGTCCAAAAAGTGATTTTATCAAATGTTAAGTGTGGGCACGTATAAGAAATAAAGAAATGACTGACGTTTTTAGCAGGGCAGTTGTTTTTTAAAATTTTGCTTGAAAACAAAATTTAGAAAACTATTGAGAAACGTTGGGCTAAGTAGGTAAATTTATAGATAGGTATGATATCTTCCATAAAGCAAATTTTAGATAGATTAGCTGTTACTGCTGTTAGCTGCTAGGGTTAGAAGATCTAGACCCGTATTCTAGAACGACACATTGCATAGACAGTTTGACAGATTTGACAGATTGTCTTTACAATTTGTCCTCAGATAAATGGAGATTTATAACTGAGTACATTCTAGAATGTGGGCCTCAGTCAATAGTTTCTTAGCTAAGTAGTCATCAACTGGTAATGGATTCCAAGTATAATACAATACAAATATTTTATTTATACAAAAACCAGTATTCTAAGGATCACCGTCCACTAGATTGACAAATCAATGATATGCAAAATTTTCGTTAAGGCAATTGAATAATAATAACGTTATACTAACTGCCCAATTTTACGTGTGAATTTTACTTTATATGTCAGAATAACAGACTGGCTTTCACCAGTGGAATTCTGTTTAATTATTAGATTAATTATTTTTGGACTAACGAAGTGTGGTTAAATTAATCAGATTGCCTATCGTTGGGCAAATATTAAATCAAAATTGAAATCATTATGACTGAATAGTGAATTGTTTCAATGGTTAGTGGTTGCTAAAATATTGATATAAAAATGTACTGTCATATTATGCATGAATAAGAAACTGCCTCTATTATGTCAGAATTAAGTAGACTAATTTTATATACTAAATATATAAGTACAATTATCTGTAGTAAAACCACTACAATCTAATAGGCAACTTACAGTCTTACAATATTTTATTGCATTTTTATAAGTTAGGCTTATTAAATATACAAGTGCCTAGAAATAGGAATCAATGTTTTTATAGTAAGTACCGAATAGAAGGTAACTTCGACATTAAAAGGTGTACCTGGCACAAAATTCTATATCGACTCGGTACACGTGTATCTTTACGACCATAACGTTTTTGCGACACGTTTAAATGACTTGCAAATAACCGCCATAGTGTGAACGAACCTTCATTTATTTTTAATTGCTTTGCATTTCTGTAGAAATCCTTTCAAAAGGTGCGTGCGAGGGCATGCGATATGAAAAGGCTTTCATAAGCTTTGAAAGAAACAGAGAGTATTGCGAATGTATAGATATGCAAATACATTTAGTCCAGGTGTATATGACACGTGTAGGTACATGAAACAACCACCGCGCCGCAAACGCAAAGCCGACGCACCGCCACCGCACCATCTCCACATGCTTAATTATGGCCTGATTTTAGTCACGAACATTACATGTGCATAGGTGCGATACTCGTATGTTCCTGGCTAGTAAGTATACGTATCTATTACAAAAAGGTACAGTAGACAATTTGTATGTTAAAATGTTGCGGCGACATGCGGCGATGGCTTGAAGTCGTTTACACATTGCGGGGCGTCGACGGTGCGGTTGCGGAGCGGCGACGCGACGGTGCCGTGGACAAGGGCTTTAGAAGTATTTTTTTAAACGGGCGAGCACCATTAGCGGTCCATGCTAATATCTTGACCCAATAACGTTCGCACATTAGTTGAATACATAATAAAACGTTGGTTCGCACAAACATTTGTTAAGAAATTCATTCGGAAGTCTTTGCAAATTTATTTTTTTGGGGTTATGTTCGTTAAGATTCGTTTTATTTGATATGCTATTTTTCTTTAACATTTCTAGTATTAGAATGTTTTATACTAGTGAACTCAAAGAATAGGGGAAAGTACCACATTGATATTTGCTGTCAGGTTTTGTTTGTTACCTACTCAAATACACACACGTTTCATCAAAATCTGTTCAACAGTTTAGTAGTTCACATACACAAACTTGCAAGTTGTTTTGCGTGTTTTGATCTTTTTAAGTTCACAAGTCAAGTATTAACTTGTAACAGGAGAAATTCTTGCGAACTAACGATTTCACAACCGGAGTAGTGTTAAGTAACTGGGCATTGTGAAATTTTACACATGAACGTGCCTCCGAGAAGGTATCGAATTACACGTGTATGCTAAGTAATATTTATTAAAAAAAATCTTTGAAAAAATTGGCATCAAATTTTTTTTTTAAATATTTTACTCGATTTCCGAATATACTTTAAGTAATATGTTTATTTGTGTGAAACTCGATATCGAATTTATATAATACAGCAGCATCTATAGTTTAGCGTTAAAGGAGGCGGCCTCGCGATAGAGAGGTCCTGGATTCGAATCGTGGTTATTACAATACTGACGTGAACCCACTCCTAACACAAGCAATAAAGGCTGAAGGGTTCACGGGCACTCTAGTAATTTCTGTTATTTGTACTCTAAAAAAAAGTATACTAGTACTAGAGTTAATATCCTCGTAAGTATATTTGTAAAACGTGTATGTTTTTGTTCGTTAAATAAGTCGGTCTTCTTATTTACTTTGTGCTTAAACTAATTTATTTGTCAAATGTCCGATGATGAATATGATGTGAGGAGAATGAACTTTAACGATTTAAACTGCAAGATTACTCAGTCATTATAAAAACAGGCACTTTGAATAGTCAGAAAGAAGGTACAGCCAGCATTAAATCTATCTTGACTACGAAGTCTCAAAATGGTCTTAATACCAAGGTACTAAGAGCAAGTCCAAGTGCTTTATTGATTTAAATTGTATTACGAACTAAAGGTGTGTACCAAATATCAGAATAATCTGTCAACAGGATGGGGATCTTCGGATCACTTTTGAGTACTTTGTTCGTCAAGATCAATCTGATGCTGACTGTGTTATCTATGTATATTTTTAACTCCGTGTTTTTTTAACACGATTATGTCTCTTTCATAATGTCACGTACCTATACCGATATGATATTGGGCACAAGTACAAGGTGGTGTGAGGCCCGGTGGATATAAACCGGAGCTCACCAATGTCAAACTACTAAACACTAATGATTTCGTATGTTAATAAGTTACGAAAAAACGCTATAAAATCAGTCAAATTACAATTTAGGCACGGTTTAAATTCTTTATAAATACGCGAAGTTATTAAAAAAGTTACAATTTTCTTACTTTTTGTAAGGTAGCCAACTTTGAAAAAGCCTGTCTACGATATTTTAACTAGGCGATGTGCTATAGTTTTGTTTATGTTCAAACAAGTTGCAAATATAGACTTGAAATTGTACAGAAAGGGCAAGAGACATAAGAGCTTTGCTTCATCAGGACGCCATGGCAACGTGGCGGCAACGGCGCAGGCCTGGCTACCTGTGGCATCTGTAAGGTTCAGGTATAATATAGGTAATCAAAACAAAATAGTACGTATTGACGTGAATTTGCTCTGCGATCCTGAGACCCCATCGATACGTTCGATATTGCTTTGATTATGCCTTACACCTTTTCTGTATAATTCACGCCTAAGGTTTGACCATAATGTTATGTATAATAATTCCGATTTAGTCTTTTATTTTCAGAATACTGAATATACAAGTCTACGAATGAATGTTGGTTATAATAGAAATGCTAGCATATGCGGGACTAATCTTAATAATTATTGCAATGCGATGCGGGACGATTGCCTGCCTTATCGTATTCACAAGTCTATTATCTCATATGAATTTAAAATTAGTAATGCGGCTTGGCTTTTTTAAGCAATCATCAGCCACTATGAGCGTTAGCCTGGCCGCTTAAGCATGCCTTAAGCTCACCCTATGCCTTTTGCACTTTCTGCAATTTAGGCCTTAGGTGTCAATAATTTCTTTTTTTTATTTTAGTTCGCAGACAAGCACGCGGCCCTCCTGATGGTTACTGTGGCCTATGGGCGAGTGTAACACCAGGGGAGTCACACTCGTGCTGCCGACCCTGTAAGAACAGAGAGATTCTGTGCCGTCAGCGCAAAAGATAAGTAGGACAAAGCCTTTGGTTTTCCCACTGACAGCACAAAATCTCTCTTCTTATCTGCTTAAATACCTCTTCCGTAGTGAAGAGGTATATACCTATAGGTAAGCGTTGGAAGTTATAGACTACAAGTACATATCTGAATCTATCGATTTGCAAAATCGAATGGTTAGAGCTAGCCCGCACATTTCCATCGAGGACAGTCCAATGCGAGGCCATTTGTTGATAGTATATTAAACTGGGTTGATAAGCGTATTTAGGATAGAATAGATAATTGTACAACTATTTAAGATTTAGTAGAAATGTATAAAAAATCGTACTACAAAATCTGATGTTTGAATAACTTCAACTTCATGGTATTATTTATATCTGATGTATATAAAATACCTATTGGTATATGTACTCATATGTATGAAGGTTAAAATCCTAATATTGTTTGATCAAATACTTTGAAAATTGGCACATCCGAGTGCTTTTCTAGGGTGGTGTGGTGTATTTTTCGCAATACAGATTTTTTCATATATGTATTTTTATTCCGAAAAATACACGATGACTATACTAGTATAGTCTAGTCATGCGGCTAGTATCTCCTAAAAAGAGACATGATAATATATACATATAAGTAGATATGCAGCTAAAATACTGCACAACTTGATTTTAAATATACTAGAAGTAACACACTTTGCAGCGATTGCAATTTTAATGATAGCAATCTTAGTAATTCCCGCATGCATAAATGATGTAATTATTGAGAGATAATGTCAAACTACTAGTGAGTTTGTACCTGTGTTACAACCTAGAAGATAGAACTTGCCTAGGTATACAACGTCTGTGTGAATATAATATCTAATACTTTTCTCGATAAACCGATGCCCTACACTCTGGTGAGGAAAACTCGTGTCTCTCAAACCTTTTCGACCAATGAAATAGTAGAAAAAAACTGTTATATGACTAAAACGAGTGATTTCATTGGTCCATTTGAAGTGATAGATACCAGTCTCTCCACCAAGCTGAGTCTAGTCTACTAGTTATTTGCTATTACAGCATTGTCCACCTATCACTCTTAATCTCTAATAATATCTATGTTTCTAATGGTAGTGATAACTTGATGATTCAAATCTCCACCTCTCGCAACAAAATCGGTTGCAACGTCGCCATTTTGAATTCCTAAAAAATGAGTACAACGCCATCTAGTATTGAAATCCTACAACTCGTTGCCTGTGAATTTAAATACAGAGGAAGAAAAATACGCATTCAAGCGTATAGTGCCCACACCTTGAGCCTCCACATTCGGAATATTCATCTTGTGTGTGTGACGTGTCTGTTTCTATGTCTGATAAATGTGGATAAAGGCTGGTTGGTTGTGTGAGAACAGCTCCGTTGGTTTGTGCCTCCTTTTTGTTATTGTTAACTTTTATCCTTTTAACGTCATCCAAAACTGAAAGTACTACAGGCGAGTCTTGTGAACCTGAAACAAAAGTAAACTCTGAATTACTATTATATCGAAAGAGGCTGTTCTTATTCACTAATATTAGAGCAGCTGAAATAGATCTCGAAATCAGTGGATACGACTCGAAGTAATCTGGAGACAATTCAAGCCGATATCAGGAGTTTTGGGACCCCACATAGCGATTTTCCGTCCAAAGTTTCCTCTTTGGAGACTGAGGTCCACTTATCGTTTTGCCTGAGTCAGCCTGTTCGTTGTTTAGCAGATAACCTGCAGGTGAAGTTGGCTTGGACCACAAGGATGTTGGTTGGGCCATGAAGACCCACCTTACTGTATAGGGTAAATAGGTGCAAAAGTATACTAACTTCGTCTTTTGACGGGTTGTGATCCAATAACTCTATCGGCATCCTTTTCACAATCTTTAACATTCAATGCCAATTGTGATTTGCTCTTTTCATCGAAGGTAACCTTAGGTATATTGGCAATAATTTCAGGCTTCTTAACACCTTGTGAAAGGCTTGTCGTGCTGCCCATGAGGGGGGCCTTCTCTGAAGGATCATGCTCGCTGGGTTCATCGTCAGAATCATTCTGGTCATCCAGTTTTTGCGGTTTTGTTGGCTGGAAAGAAGTAGAACAAAAAATTAGATTTGAGACATTTTTCGCTATGGTGCTGATCCCAATGGATCCAGTACATATCTTGTGATGGTGAATCACAATCAGGATTAACCATCACTATCACTAATTATTGCACGCGGTTTCACCTACGTACAGCCCAAGGCGAATAGGCCAGCTCAACCTGGTGAAGTACAACCCTCATAGTTAAAATCAAAGTTAAGTAGTAGTATGCTGTATTCATACGGCTTCTTATCCCTTTCCCATTTGCTAAGACTACCATGGGTAATCGTATCAAATAGTTCCCCAAAGAACCAAAGGTTTCTTACAAACTTGAAAATCATGACACTATTAAGAAAAACATATTTCAACGACGCGGCAATCTACGCAAGCGCAGTCCATTAAAAAACCCCACAAAATAAATAAAATTTGACGACACATAATACTGTATTTTCTCAGAAAATACCAAGAATCGTGAATAACACATTATTGTAAAACTAAACATATTAAAAATAAATAGAGGGCCACGAACGGCGGAAGTTTCGACATAAGACCCAACTGTTTTGCCAATTACCTGAATGATTCACCCCAAAACGATTTTAGGCCAACACCTCAAGTGTAGAGTATTTGCATAATATTTGAACGTACAGATTTCACACTTCGCTGATATTGCGTACTGATATTGCTTGTATATCTTTTATCGTATAAAAAGAAAAAAAAAAAAAAAAAAAAATCTATATGATTGCATCTATGGTACCGTGAGATAAGTTTGCGTATGACGCAGGATCGGTTCTTGAGTTGGGTGAAGTGTCGGGAGAATCTTAGGAGCAGTACGGAGCACGGTAGGCCTAATACACTCGCTTCCTTTTGCTAGCGAAACAATTCGCGTAAGAACAGAGTTTATGTGCGCTCAGTGCAGAAGACAAGGCAGCAAAAGCCTTTTGGTTTTCTCACTGAAAGCACAAAAACTCTCCAGTGAGCTCTGGCTACCCGACTCAGCCGGGAACATAACACCAGTTGGTGATATGTGGGTAGTAATTCTAGTAATACACCATAGTCAGGGCTTATTGTTATGAGGGGGTGGTACATCCTCTGGTCGATTTAGCAAATTCGTGCTGGAAAATCCATTGCTCAAGTATATACGGAAATTACGTTTAATAAGGTGTGAACAGACAACACATTGTGCTGCCTCCAAGTATAATGTAATGATGATGTCATTTATTACGGTAAATAACACTTCAAGTAATTGTATATTTTAACCCAGTAATTGACAAAAAAACTAACGAATATTGTATTTTTCACTCGTAAATTCTCGACATTATTACTAAGAGACTTAAAATGTTTTTGATAAGCAATTATATGAAAAAAAATATTATTGTTAAGTATTACTTGGTACGTAACACAGATTTTTAGAATAAATAAGCTGTAATACTTATTTATAGTTTTAACAGATTTTATCGCGATTTATTTGGTTTCATTTTTATTATTTACACTTTGCCCGAGGTTTCGACTAATTTTCAGCAACCATAGTCGTGGGCGACAAAAGACGGTAGTTGTCACATAGTTTGAAGTGTAAGTTATCTAATAGTACAAATAGAGTGATATTCGCGGACCAAATTACCACAGATTACGTAATTAATTGTGAGAGTTCATTTTTTCACATGATTTGTTTTACTTTATTACGTGAAAATGACACAAGCCTCTATGTCTATTGAATTCTTTTGTGTGAATAGCATCATTGAGTTTAAACTCAGCATGATGGGATTCTGTTTCGTCGCCTGTCACAATGGTTAACAACTAAAACATTTTACATTAGGCATTAACAGTGTTATATAAAACAAACCGACCTGCCTCGGTTAAAAAATAACTTTTTTCAAATAACGTATAGGAATCTGCCGGATTTGTTGACATTTATGATTAGTTTTTACCTTCCTCGATAAACGGGCTATTCAAGAAGCTCAAAGGCTTATTTGTTTGTTTGTTTGAAAGAGCTATGTTCAAACAAACAACAAATAAACCTTTCAGCTTTATAATCATGTATTAGTGTCGATTTTTGCTTACTATATAATTATGTTGAGAAGTATAGTATACTACATTTCGGTCATGTTTCAAATTAAGTACCTATACAATATATTTTAGCAATGAACTGTCAAAAGCCTTGGATGTTCGATACCCTACTAATGAAGAATGGTTTCTTCATTCGCTACTACTTTAAGTGCAGTAGAACACAATGCAAATTAGCAGTTGTTACGAACATACAATTTTGTAATGACTACTGTTTATGGGGAGAATTGTGTAGTTATTATCACTTAAGTCAGTTTGTATAGAGCTTTCTGTAATTTGCATGACTTATGTAATATACGCATGGTGTGCTTTTTAGCGAAGAAAAGCAAAACAGAACAGCCAGTCAAATTGAGAACCGTCTCCTTTTTTGAAGTGGGTTACATAAGGTAGAACTTTCTTGTATTTTAAAACATGGTTATTCGATCTCAGCATGACTCAGCAAAAATATTGATTCTGATGAAATGTATTTAAAAGCTCTCTTTTTATAGACGAGGCTCTGTAGCAGACCTTCCTCTGGGGGCTGGGGGAATTCAATCAGACGGCAGGATAGGAGAGCAAACCCCGGGCTCCCAACCGGCATTGGAACTCAGGAGATAAGTAGGTGGCAAAAGTAAGTAGGGCATTCCAGCTCTTTATCGTGCGACAAAGAAAGGAAGTACTGACTTGGGACAGCTTAAACTAAACCTGTTCAACTAGTCTAAAGACACATAGTACCTAGTATTTATCTTACATCTATACGTCGCGTTGTGGTGTCGCCGAGCGGTATTTTAATGCCCCTTACGTGATCGCAGGATTGACTCAAACCGTGGTAGTTTCGCAAGGTAAATTATAAGTTTGTCTGAGTGTTCTTAGTTCATGGCTACACGGCTCTCTTGGACCAAATAAGCAAATATTTTTGATAAACTGATGAAGATTACAAATTCTTCATCTGTAAACTTTCGTTTTTTTATATGAAAGGAAGCTCATTAACTCTGATAGAGGTAACATTGGCCAGAAATATCCAATCTGGCAACAATCATCCAATCATCCGATCCATCCAAATAAAACATCTAATCCAACAGGACAGGCCTGTATAGTACCTATGTAGAGGAGATAACTATATAAGGATAGAAGCAAATATCGGGTGTTAACTTATTTAGTCCATCAATTAACTGCACCCCGCTATATTGTAAAAAGGCTAGGTGCAGTCCAGAAAATATGGACCAACATTCCAGATGCCAAATCCCAAGGGTCCAAGTGGGCCGCGACAGATATTTTTTCACGCCCCACTTATTCTTTCAGCCTATTTGTCAATTAATCAATCAACCCTCAATTTTACAGTCAGTCATTCATGAACAGTGATCAAACGTAATTCAGATAACAGTACAACTTTTTTTGGGCGGTAGGTGTAAAAAAGTAAACACATCACACCAAATTTAAAATATCATAATATTTGTTTAAACTCAAATTATTCTCAATTTTTTTGGTAAAACAAGTGGCATACAGTGTAAATAACTAGTACTAACGTTAGCAAAGTTAATGTAACAATAAAACTATAATGCACCACCTGCCAGCAACATATCACACATCAACAACGCACTATGTCTCAACTGAGCAGCATTGAGTCAGCACAAAAGTCCTTGGAGGAGTGCTTCACAAGGAGGATGGAGCGGTTGGAGGCACAGCTGCAAAGTGGGGGTCCGGCTAAAGACACTGTGGCGAGAGTGGCCGATGAGTTCCGGACCTTCAGGGAGCTCGTGTACAGCATGCTTGGTTTGCTACGTAAGCAAATCAATGAGTGCACAATGGCCATTGATAACATCGAGACCAGACACCGGCGTAAGGCACTCTTATTCCTGGGGGTTGCAGAAAAGGAGAATGAAGACTGTAGGGAAGTAATTGTGGACATACTCCAAAGGAACCTCGCATTGAAGGATTGCACAGCAGTGTCCATCACCACTTGTCACAGGCTGGGAGCTGTTAGTACAGAGCACCATCGGCCGATCCTGGTGCGATTTTCCAGCTTGCAAATTAGGTCAGCCGCTTGGAGAGCCAAAACAGCCTTAAAGGGCTCATCCATCTCCGTAAGAGAGTTCCTGACTAGGGCCAGACAGGCAATTTTCAATAGGGCAAGGCTTCACTTCGGCACTCGAGCGTGTTGGACGCAGGACGGTATGGTTGTGGTCAAAGTTCCCGATGGCAGTAGGCACAAAGTATCTACAGTTGAAGAATTACAGTCCTTAGCTAAGGCGCATCCCAAGCCTCCCGGTGCCTCCCAGTCCAGTGGAAACAAGAACGCATCCCAGAAATTGTAAATGTTGTTATCATTTGCTTCACGTAACCCGTTGAAACAGCACTCAAGTACCACATTAAGGTAATTTGTACAATACCTCTATTGTTATTAATCACTGTGTAACTTTATACTACCTTCTATTAGCATAATAATTTAATGTACACACTTTGTATTGTTGTAAACTTGAAGTTTTAACTTGTCTTGTCATTATAAAAATAACATAACCAACAAATTGACATTGTCAAAATTTGATGTGACATATTATGTGACTTGAGTGACAGTGAGGGTTGCGTTCCGTACCTTTTGTAGTTGACGTTTTGTTTCATTGAGGCTCGTTAGTATTGTCTCTGTTTTGTTTACATAACTTCGGAATGTATTTATTGTGTTGTTGGCTGGCGGGTGGTGCAGAGACACAACGCCGCTTATTTTTTTTAAAGAAGTTTAGCATATAATTTTATATTTTTATATATTTCTTCCATATATATATATATTTTTTTTTTTTTTAATATTTTTATTTACTTATTTATACATAATATAATATTTTTTTTTTTATTATAATATTTATATTTTTATTTTATATTTTTTATAATTCATAATATTCACTTATGATATCCGAAGATGACGATTCTTTCCACTCTGCAAACGAATCCTTCCCATCTGATGAAGACAGCCTCAGATCTTTACCGGGTCTTAGTGATCGCCTACGTCATACCTTTTCTGATCAAAAATCTCATCATCAATCACTACTTAATGTGTGTCACATAAATGCACAGAGCATACCCTGGCACTACAGTGATCTGGTGGAGGCTTTCACGAATACAAACGTCCATGCTATCCTGGTATCGGAAAGTTTGCTCAAACCTGAGCTACTGTCAACCTCTTATTCTCTTCCTGGTTTCATTCTTATACGAAACGACCGTATTGGAAAGGGCGGCGGTGGTGTTGCCATTTACTTACGTAGCTCCTTTCCCTATAGGGTTATAGCTTCTTCATGTCCAAACTACACTGCTGATGCAGAATACTTATTTCTTGAGGTTTGTGTTAGGGGAATCAAACTGGTTCTCGGAGTTGTTTATTGTCCTCCTACTGTTAACTACTTCTCCAGTCTGGAAACAGTTCTGGAATCTTTAGGGTCAACGTACATGCATCACGTCATCATGGGCGATCTTAACACCAATCTTCTGGATCCTCAGTCACCCAGGACCCGTAAACTTCACCACATTGTCGAATCAGCCAGCCTTAATTTTCTACCCCTACAAGCCACTCACCACAACATACTGGTTGAGGACACCTGGCTCGACCAGATATTAGTTTCGTCCAAATCGCACGTTTCCTACCACGGACAAATACCTGCACCGGCATTTTCACGCCATGACCTTATTTTTCTCGCCTACTCACTAAAACCCCCTAAATCAGCTCCAAAGGTATTGTTCATGCGATGTTTTGGGCGCATGGATGTGGAAAAACTGCGTCAGGATGCCTCTTTGGTAAGCTGGGATGCCTTGGATGCGGCACCAACTGTCGATGAAAAGGTTACTGTGTTTAATGACGTGGTACTCAGTCTCTACGATGTGCACGCTCCCATCAAAAAGGTGAAACTTAAGCGAGCTCCGGCACCTTGGATAACGACGGAGGTTCGAGTGTCAATGCGGCGAAGGGATCGAGCTTTTAATAAATTTAGGAAAAATCGTACAGAAGACAATTGGAATTGCTTCAAGGCAGCAAGAAACATCTGCAACCAGATGATACGCAACGCTAAACGCCGACATATCCATGATAATATTAGTACGTCCTCACCTACAAATATATGGAAGTTTCTAGGCACCTTGGGCATTACTAAACAGCATGTGGACTCTCGATTGACGGTTGATTTGGATGATCTGAACCAACATTTCTCCACTACGACTCCTCTTGATCACCAAATCAAAAGCCATACACTAAATTACATAGCTGGCCTAATCAGTCCCGATATAGAAACATTCAAGTTTTCTCCAGTTGCACCCGAGGAGATCAAAAAGAAAATTTTAGCGATAAAATCTAACGCAGTTGGCTATGACAACATAAGCCGACGTATGATAGTGACAATTATTGATCAATTGCTCCCGGCAATCTCCCACTTAATCAATTATTGTCTCTATTCTGGAACTTTTCCATCTGTTTGGCGTATGGCCTTCGTAATTCTCTTGGCTAAAATAAGCAATGCTACACTACCTAACCACTATCGCCCAATTTCCTTACTCCCGTTCTTGTCGAAGGTGCTTGAGTCCTGTGTGCACACACAACTTGCTTCTTTTATACATCGGAACAAGTTGCTAAGTCCGTTACAATCAGGCTTCAGACCTGGCCATAGCACTACAACTGCTCTCTTAAAAGTGACTGGAGATATAAGGACTGGGATGGAGGCTACTAAGGTGACCGTGCTTGTTTTAGTAGATTTCTCCAATGCCTTCAACACAGTCAATCACGATATCCTGTTGGCCATTCTTTCTTATCTTAAAATCTCCCCAGAAGCACTGGATTTTTTTCTCAAATTATCTTCAGGGGCGCCAGCAGTCTGTTCGCAGTGACGATTCCTCATCTAGCTGGTGCGGTCTGGACTCTGGGGTCCCTCAAGGCGGTATTCTCTCTCCCTTATTGTTTTCTATTTTCATTAATCTCGTGACTTACAATCTTCGATGTGCGTATCATCTGTATGCGGATGATCTACAACTGTATGCACAAGCACCTGCGGAAGGCATCACAGCGGCGATCCAAGATGTCAATAGGGATCTAGTAACCTTGAACAACTGGTCAGCTAAATTCGGCTTAACCGTGAATCCATCCAAGTGTCAGGCTCTCATGGTAGGCAGTAACTTGATAACCAGTAGAATTGATACAACGAGTCTGCCACCAGTGGTATACAACGGTATAACAATACCATTTAGTACTTCTGTAAAAGATCTGGGTCTCCACCTCGATTCCTCTCTCGACTGGCGAGTACAAGTCACGACCTTGAGTCAGAAAGTCACGAGTAGACTTCGAGTTATGTACCGTCTGAAGAACTTTTTACCAATGAAGACGAAAGTGACGTTGGTGCAAACCCTGATATATCCGCTGATTGACTATGGTGATGTGTGCTACTTTGACCTGAATGCAGATCTTCTCAACAAGTTAGATCGTCTTCTTAATAACTGCATTCGGTTCATCTTCAACCTTCGTAAATATGACCACGTGTCCGCTTTCCGTTCCCAACTAAACTGGTTGCCTATTCGTCTTCGCCGTAAGTTGCGCTGCCTTACAACTCTCTTTAACATCCTTTACTCTCCTACATCTCCTACTTACCTGACTTCTTCCCTCCAACTGTTATGTACAAATCACAACAGAAATCTTCGCTCCTCGAATAACCGTCTCCTCTTATGTCCTTCCCACAGAACTAACTTCTTAGGCTCCTCTTTCTTTGTTCAGTCTGTCCTTCTATGGAACGCACTACCTCTCGAGATCAGGATGAGCACGACCCGGGATATGTTCAGGTCAAGAGTTCGGCACTGGCTTTTCAAAGAGATAGCAGAGTCATCTTAACGTTAATATGTATGCTCTTATTAATATAAGGTATTTAATTGTACATTTTATATATGTGGATATGTGAATATAATAAGTACCTATATTTGTTTATATAATGTGTATTATGTTGTAAATATATGTTGTGGATATATATATGTATTGTGTATGTATTGTGTATGTATTGTGTATGTATTGTGTATGTATTGTGTATGTATTGTGTATGTATTGTGTATGTATTGTGTATGTATTGTGTATTTATTGCTTCAGTATATGTCATTAATGTTGATATTGATTGATCACTAAATATATACTTCTTTTGTGCCTGCCTCGTTATAGCTCTGCTCCACCCTATGGTTGACTGGTAGAGAATGCCTACGGCATTAAGTCCGCCATTGTACATTGTGCAAGAAGTTGAATAAATAAATAAATAAATAAATATGTTTCTGTGGATTGCTAAGAAATTTCCTCCATAAAGTCGAGGCAAGGAAATGAATAGACGCCATTTTACTCTGTCAAGACAGGAATAGCTTCATAAATACGAATAAGCGCCTTCGCTGTGTTTAGCGGGCGCACGGCGCGGACGTCCGCTTCGCGTGCTTGTTTCATGTTATTTCAAGAGCAGCGCTGCGTGAGGCGGATACCTGTCACACACGACGGACAGGCGGACGCACTGCGCGCGCATCCGCGACCCGCACACGCGACCCGCACCCGCTTAACGGAGCGAAGGCGCTAAGACCGTTTTAGCTGGATCTTACTTGTATGGTATATCAGATTTGTGGCTAGTTTTTCATTTAAAACTTAAGGAAGGAGACGTTTATGGATATCAGAAAAATTCTTTGCTCATGCTCTGTTCTGTGCCTATACGTTCATGAGTACTTCATAGATATAAAATTAAAAAACCGTTTCGGGAAGAACCACATAGACGAAGATCAGACTATGATAAACAAATATAGTCATGCCTTTTTCACTATGGGGTAGACTGAGACTTACATGTTTCCACTTGCAACGATCCTGGCATACTCATACACGCTTCTACTACTTTCATAATTGTCACGTATGCTCGTCGGCTGTGCGTAGGTACTCTATATCTGCGGCTGATTTGTCTTTAAAATGCCTTCGATTGAATTAACATACGTATACTTAGGTCAACGCTTGCTGGGTTGTCAATTCACCCTCGCTTCATAAATCTGTTTCGTTAATCTTCTATCATACATTGTAGGTCTCCGAACTGACATTAACTTGTGTATACAGGCAGAATTGCTTGAAAATAAACTTGTGAAGTAAGTCAAACGTTTATGGTAAATATTGAAAAGAAAATAGAAAGTTTGTCGCGAAAGAACATATTGCATAAAACATAGAAAAGTGTAAAATGATCATGTAAGTAGGTGAAACTATTTTGCTGGGCACCTTCACTTATTGTAGTGATATCTGACGAATAAAAAAATAAAAAAATATCGTTGCCGCAGGGGAAAGGAATACGAAAAAAATCCCTTGGGTGGTTATGGAATAGCAAATGATTTTCGATCACTGGACGATTGAAATAGGGGATCCTAGTGAAACATACAGCTGTTCATAGTACACTAAACTTCTCTCGCATAAGCAGCGACATCATCATCATTTTAGGGTTGTTCCCAGCCGAACCAAGGTTTCCACCTCTAAGTCCGGGATCCCTTTACTTCTAGTCCTCCGTTTGATTGGTTTTAATAGTAGTGACTGCCGTCTGACCTCAGAACCCAGAGAGGAAAGCTTGAGTTACACCTCATCTGTGAGTAAGCAGGTGTGAAGGTGGACATTCTTAACTCATCCCTACATTTTTTTTTCAAATCACACCGCTCTCGTATATCTTCATCCTAACATTAAAAACGTAGCTCAACTTTTGTCTTTGTATTTTAACAACCCTCCCTGTGTCTGGAGAGGATCAATCGAGGGACATGTTAGGAATACTAATGTCAACAAGACGCGGTGAAACCTCCCCTGGTAGCTTTGGGGTTTGAGTCATAGTCAGATCACGCACGAAAGAATGCTGATGAGATTTTCAATGATTTTTTAAACATTCATGAGAATTTATGAAAATGATCCCACCCACGTTTCAAAAACGGCTCTATGTGTGCTCTATAACAATAGGTTATACATTTAAAAAATATTTAATGCATACAGACAAGAGGCATAGTTTTCTGAGACATGCCGTCTATGGAGACTGTGGAAAAAAAGAATGGGGTACCTTACTGGTCTTCAGTTCGAAAAAATAATTCGTTGTTACTTTGGGGATGGGAAGGGGCTTATTTGGAAGAGTCCACAAAAACAACTTTACTTCATTAGCGATAAAGGAACATCAACACATAATAAATCTATAAATATGAATCATAAAAACCCTATAAATATGAAGATATTAGAAAAAACATGATGACCATGACCACATTCTTTTAACAATTTTCCCATAAGCTACGGGTACCTACTATTATATCTACTAGCAACCTGTAACTTGAAGTACTTGACCAATATATTTCTTTGGTAAGAAGTCGTAACGACAGTTAACATAAAATCATGCTAAATGCAAGTGAAACCACTCGATAGAAACATCTAAAACCTAGGTACACTTGGAGTATTCTCATAAACCCAACAATTCATTTTTAAAAAACTCTATTAAGCTGCGCGCTACCTCATGAGTGTCACGCATGCGATTGCTCGCACTTCTAGGTCCCTAATGCCCATATTATTGACATGAAACTACCGCCCACATGCATGCTGACGAGGCATGAGCTGCTGTGCACGCATGCTGATTGCTGAACTTAGCATGAGGTAGCGAGCTGTGCATACGACAACGCACAAGACGCACGCAGCATATACGCGTAATTCATTGCGGCTTCTCAATGGTCCCCTTTAGCCGTATCGGCGTTTAACAAGTAATAGGTACGCTGTATCTGCTGCGTGCGTTTGCAGTTGTCTTTAGGAAGATTTTGTTACTCACCTTATAATTAAACCTGTTATTAAGCATCTCCATTTCCTTCTCCCTCTCTTGTTTATTCTTATTCGCTATCGTAGACTCACTAATCGTCTGTTCCTTACTGAATAGCGCTGCCAACTTGCCCTTGATGCCTCCTAGAGAGCTTTGACTTATATTATCATCAGGGATGTCGTCTTTAGAATTAGTTCTTGAGTTTGCTAAGGAGTTGACACTTTTTGTCGGTGTTGTCTTGTGGGACAATGGCTTCTTGTCTGAAAAAAGAGTTATCAATTGAAAAGGTTGAAGGTTGTTTGCTGGTGGAGTATGTGCCAACAATGAAGATTTTTTAGTGTTTATAACGTTTGTATTGTGCTTTGGTGGAACAAAAAGGTTAGAACGTGTTTGCGATGCGATGACGTTGAATGACTTTGCGTGATCGATAAGTTTCATTTGCGAAGGTGTTTCAATATTGCTAGTGAACGTTTTCCCTAACAGTTTCGCGCAAGATTATCCGTGAAAATTCTGAGTTTTTTTTTTGAGATTCAAGTGTTTTTATCAATATTTTCTTTATTATAACTTGATTTTTAAACGATTTTCCTTTTTATTAGTATCTAGCAATAAGAAAATTGGTAACAGTATTTTTTAATTTGTGTAATCGTCAAATTTTCAATAATGAATACTCATCTACACAACCCCTTTGTGTAGGTGAGTATGATAATATTATCCTCGAAGTAAGCATAATCGTTGGTCGAATTTCGACCATAAATTCGACCAACTTACTTACTTACTTCGAGGATAATATTATCATACTCACCTACACAAAGGGGTTGTGTAGATGAGTATGATAATATGATTTTTCAAAATCTCTGGTCTAAGTAAGTTTATCACCGAACATCCATCACCGTCTTGATATAATAGCCAAAATATTCAAACAATTAAGATATAACTTTGTAATTAAGTACTATTGACGATTATCCTACTCGGTAGTTGCGGAAATATACGCAAATATTACACATAGCATATTATTAAGTACTTGTTTTTTAAACTTAAAAAAGTAAAGTATTACAATTAAATACGGAAATAAAAAATAACATTACTACGAGTATGTATATGATGTTTTTGTATAATTAACTAGCTGTTGTTCGCGGCTCCGCCCGCGTGGAATTCTGATCGCGTTCATCGCTATGTTGGTACCTGATAATGTAGCTTTCTAATGGCGAAAGAATGATAGAAATCGGTTCAGCAATTTTTGAATTTATTCGTTACATACAAAATACAAATCTTTCCTCTTTATAATAGGCCAACTGAAGAGTATGCCATTGCTAATTCGGATATATGACCATTCTGCCAAAATACGATTCTATTAAATACTTAAATCGTTATGCCTTGAAAATGTTCGATTAAATAAAATTGTGCCAAATGAGTTATGCCAAAGTAATTTCGGAGTATTAAGTTTCTGCTAGATGGAGGGAACCCTTTATAATATTATACACGTATTTTGGACCTAAATTGACAAACGAGGTCTTGGCGCTCACGGATTGTTTTGTAGTAACCTATGCTTGGTGAATTTGAGCTCGTCCACCGCCGTAGACCCCGTGCTATCCTCAAATGACTCCCAAGAAACGTATACTGCGCGTATAGCACATTTTAGGTCCAAGATATATGACCCGAGCAATAGCATAGATTGCTTTTGTTCTTGACTGTCCGTTAATTTAAATCGTTCAACAACAATAAACTGTGGATATAAAACTGCTACTTTATGCCCAGCTGTCAGGAGAGAGGTGTAGTGACTGTTAACGATACAATTGTTCAGGTTAACGAGACGAACCTTGGCCAAACATCTGCTGTTTTACGGGCCAAGTCAAGTGAATAATTTGTGCTGACTACTTTTATTGGTATTTAGTTATTTTAACTTAAAGCTAAGAAATAATGGACAGTTGATAATTAACAGCCCCTCTCTGTACAAGTGACAATACGTTTGTGACATCAGTGGCGACGTGTGAAAATTTTCAAAAGCCAAGCAAAAAACATACATCCTCTTATAGAACAATTTTTCAAACCATTTTGTATGTAGTTCTGGGCGTTCTAATTTCAGACACTGAATTTCAGATTTAGAATTTTAGAATCATCTCTACGGCGGAATCGGGTTATAGGGACCCATCCCACTGGTGAATATAATGTATGTCTTATTACACTTTTCCATTCTTTCTTCTCACCTTTCTTCAAAAGACTTACGCGGTTTTTATTGCACTTTGGTTGAACAAACATAGTTGAATTCAATAACTTTCGTGAGCTAGAAACTGGGTCAGATATATTCGATTCGGAGTTTTCACGGATGTTAACAATTTGTCGACAACTTTCCAAACCATCTCAAGAACATACAATAAGTGTATTGTTGACATGTTTGGTAGGTATTACATCGAGCAAAACGTGAGAACCTAGTTTAGTTAAATTGATCGCAATTATTTTCAAATAGAACGTTATAAGTACTTGGTTCTGAGATGATTATGTACTTGTTATTGAATGAAATTTTGAAGCATTTGGTATGCTAACTATGCAAATCGATTAAGATATAGGAAAGAGATTCGACCTCGGGCGGGACTCAACTCGCGATCTTTCCCTTACAGGGGGAATGCTCTGACCACTAAGCCACTGAAACGCATTCGTGTCCCGCCCGAGGTCGATTCTCTTTTCTATATCTTAATCGATATTACTTGTTATTTTAAATTTAAAATTAGCCTGTTTACAGTGTTTACTGATACTGATGGGTACCTTTCAGCAGCTATACTCGCGAGGCGACTAAGTGTAAATAATACCAAATAAATCGCGATAGAATCCGTCAGAAAGTGGCTTTATTTCAACTATTGCATCACTTTACAAACTTAATAATAATGATTCACTTTTCCTCATTCATACATCACTAGTGTAAACCGGTTTTTCGAAAAGTGTAAGTTTAACAACAAAACCGTGTAAGTAGCTTTCTTCGATTTTGCATTTTCGACTTATTTAGGTCAAGAAAATATTGCGGAATGAGCACTAAACATTGTGGTTATGATGTCGGCAATCTTAATGGCCCTGCATTGTTTTACTGCAGTCATTGAGGACAGAAAAACGCCAGGAGACAGAATCTCATTAATTTTAAACACTGCAAATACTTAATAATGTTTGTAGGTACTATCAACTCATTAACTCCATATTTGTGAGAATTATTATGCGTTATGAAACTTGATTTTGCTGAAATTTTTCTTGTGTATGGTATGGTATAATATTTTTTCTGGTTCGTAGCTATACTTGATTGAATTAATCACATAGTTAAATGTTAAAATCAAGTTTCTGAATCCCATATTTAGAATCTTGATGATTGACGACGTTTTAGACTCTATATGGTTACTGTATGTTCATGCATAGATAGATATAAATATACTTAAGTCGATAATAAACGATCAATATCCAAAAATTCATTGATATGATGACGTTTGGTACATATTTTTGATATAAGTACCTAAGATTTTGTACAAATCGGTAATTTGATTGACTGAAGAAGCAATGCTCTTTTAACGGTCAAAGGTAAATTGGGTTTCTTATTAATTCCAGTGATTTCAAAACTGGAGAAAAACTATTGCAAGTTTTATGAAAAATATTAATGATTTTCGTAATATTAAACAAATGAGTTTTAGTGAAGTTAAGTAGGTATTCTGATGGTTTCAAATGGTTACAAAAAGCTGACCGTAACGTCATTTAATGTAATATTATTTAATGTCCGAATATATGTAATATTGCTAAATTACCTTATTTTTAAATCCAATTTTAGACCGATCAAGCACTATCAATTGGTAATTTTTGATCACAAAATTCCAATGAAGTAATTCCACAAAAAATAGTCAAGCACGACCACAAGCGATCACGATTTAAAAAAAGTTGTTATCTAAGAAGGTCTGACTTGTGTTGCGCGAGCGCATGGAATGATCACCGACGCGGATCACCAACCGTTGGTTTGGTCCACCTCTACTCGAGCTAGTGATGTGCGCTTCCGAATCCCACGCCTGCTACAGAGCTACTAAACCTTTTGTGGCAATTCATAGAATGACAAAAGGCTGTCGCAGCATTTCATGCCTCAATGGTCTGCAATTCAACTTGGTTCGGCTGACCGATTCCTGTGTTAAAGAGCTGTTAATTTCGCAGGAAAATTGTTGCACACCGTGTCGCTTTCATTTTGTGTAATTGTTTTCAATCTTACTGAAGCCAGCATGGTATTCTAATTTAAAATGAACTACTTGAATAGCAGTATAACACTTTTTCTTTATGTGTGTGTCAGGGGTCAGGATATCCATATCTGTCATATCCACCAAATAAAAAAAATAAAAAAACACGATCTACTTGGTTATGTAACATGCGACCCAGGAAGGCAGGAATCGGATTATAGGTACCTCTCGCCACTGAAAAGCACACAGTGCTTCGTAATGAGATTTTATTGCTGTGCCATATGACTTAAATGGTTTTATCAATGACATTCAATATAGGAAGGTAATAATTGGGTGTTAGACTGCCTAGTCAAATTAGTTTCTTTTTACTAAACGTCACACCGGTAAATTATAAGGAAACTTGCATGAAATAAGCAAGTGTAAAGTCATAATTTTAAATTGTCAATTAATTTACTATTATAGGTTGTGTGGATGATTAAAAATAAATAAAAATGATAAAATAACAAAAGATGCAAACTTTACCACTCTTTTACTATTATCAATTCAACAAGCACAATTAAATAATTTATTTTAACTGCAGAAAAATACCCAAATTGTGGAAGCTGCCGCTAAAATCAATAAAATTCAAAATCTTTGTTTTTAAAAAAGTGAAATCCCACTTTTCCTTCGTTAACCGTTCGACGGTTCGACTCAAGGGCCGTGTAACTCATCTGTCGAGTCAAGGTTGATGGCGCCTGCCTGCTTGCCTTGTTCGCAGGTCGCAGCCCACTTAGCGACGACGCTTCACTTAATTTCGGTTACAGTAGCATGTTTGTTTCACAACACTATCGAAGTACTATTCTGAAGTTACGTTTTACGTTAGTAGTGTGTAAGCACAAATTGTGACATTTTCGATTTTTTTCTTTTTTTTTCAAATTTTTATTGTCATTTTATTGATTAAAGATATGATTCCCAAGGTGACCGCATACGACAACACTGCAGAGTGCAGACGGCTTCTCATGGTCCCCTTTATCCGTATCGGAGTTTTACAAGTAATGGGTACACTGTATCTGCTGCGTGCGTCTGCAGTTGTCGTATGCGGTCGGCTTCGGAATCATATCTTAAGTACTACTTTAAAGTTTTGCATCATCTTTGGAAATTACGACATCATCCTCTGGGTTCAGTTAGGGTTTCCACTGTTCCGCCTGCTTACAAAACGAGTTACTTATTTACCACCGCTTTGTCAAGAGAAGTATCTTCAAGAACATTCTTCTTCAAGTAGGTACATACTTATTGCGAGAAGATATGGCGACCTTAAAAACTAGCTGTCACCTACCGTTACCAGAAGCTTTCATAAGTCACCGGTATTTCCCCAGCTTTAAATTTGAACGGGAAGTTAATTACCTAAATACATTCCGACGCCTACTACGAATTTCTTTTCTTATGTAAACCGCATACCTACATTTAATAATTCTTAAGAACTTGACACCTACTCACCAGATATATACATAATATGTAGAGAAGAATTTAAACAACTACGTCCGGATATTAGGCAGTTCGGTATTAGACTTCTTGAGTGTGACTTCGGTGTTGAAACCTGACATTTTCTAATTAGATAATACTAAGAATAATGATGTGATTTCCCTGTAGATGGGAAACCTGCTCTGCATATCTCTATTACGTGTGGTGACGGAGAAAGAATACAAGTATCACCACCCCATCTCATCCGAAGTGTGTCGTAAGTAAACGGAAACTAACTAACGGAAAAATACGCAGATGATACCTATCACTGCGAGAGAAGGAAAACTCGAAATAAACCCTGTACCAACCCGTCTGGTCAGCGTGGCACCAGTAGGCCAAAGTCTCCCAACATTGGGAGAGACCTATGTCCAGCAGTGACCTGCCATAGGCTTATTGATTGATTGATTGACTTTTACGACAAGATATTCGCCGATATCATTGCGTTCTAGACCTCTACCAAAATGACATTTTAAGTAACGTTCAGTAGTATGGGATTTAGAGGATCATTACCATGATCAAACACAACAAACCTAATGTGTAAAGACTGTCTTTTAACCCTGACAACAAAAACTAAACATCAAATGGTCAGACTGGTTGTATAGATTGCAGAAGACGGCTTTTAAACGCGTTTCACGAGGCATGTAGTCGTGCAACTTACTATGAATGGTGACCTATCTAAGGAGAATGACCGCGGCATTGTTTAACCAAAGATATCGGCAGATCTGTAAGGTCCCTATTACGTCATCATCGGCGTGAATATGTGTGGTAATGTTTTGACGTGAAATAGTACAATAAACCGTGTGTCTGACGTATAAGCCACTCTTAAGATGAATACCAAAATTATGAATAAGCAGTTTCTGTCTAACTCAATTTTATTCGCGTTTTATCCACAGATGACTATTCCTAAGTAAGTATACCTATACATATTTGCAGATATAGGTAGATAAAATTCATGCCTCAGGGCGGTTCAGACGGGGCACTACCTGACGTTGAGTAACCGAATAAGCTTACGTAAAGATATTTTTAGCTCAGTCGGTACCTACAATCAAAGGAAAAGGACTTTCCTGTTACCCCGCGTTTACATACTGCCGCTCGCATTGCTCATCGTGTTGCCAGAAATATTCGCGCGATTAATGCCCTAGCATTCACACACTCCCATCATCGCGTTGGTCCGCATTACAGTATTCGCCCTGCAACGGAGACGGACGTAAACGTATGGAGGACAACGCTGTAGCAGTGTACGCAATAAGCTTTTACAGCATAGCGAATTAATTAAATAGATTATTAATAAAAACTATCAGTTTCAACATACACTATCCGTAGATCGATATAAATATTTTTAAAAGTAAATATTCGAGGAGCAATAACGAAAGTCGTGTTTACTGAGATTAGCGCCATCTAGCGGTCTCGTATAGTTCATCGCGCTAGTATTTGCGCAACATACGCGGCAGTACTCGCGGCATGACGAATATACCATTCACACCACGTGTCTGCCCACTTCTCTCGCCACTTCCCTCGCTCTGCCGCGAGTATGTAAACGTAGCATTAGATCTTATAAAACTTGAATATCATCATTATTATGACCTATATGACTTTGTGCATTAGGATAGAACAGCTTAGCAAACAACCCCTTACGTATAGGACAATAGCCCCCCTACACAAGTGGCAATTCGTTGAGCGGTGTATTGCAGAATATAATGATGAATGTATGGGTTTTGATGTATGACAGTCGTCAACGTATGTCATAAACGTCAACATACGTGTCATATACCTACGTCAAATCCCATACCTACCTACCTACTTGCCACTTGTGTAGGGGCAGATTTCTTTCATCATGACCTAAGTGAAGCCACAGTTCACGTAGCTTGACATTGACAAAATTGCGGCGATTTGCTACAGAAGCCATGAAGAAGAAGAAGTTGAAGTGGTGAATGATTTTAGAATTATTGGAAATTGGGTGTCCATTGTGTATGTTCTGTAATACATTGTTTCAGCTATTCTAGCGCGAAATATCAGACGTTACCTTGGAAAACATAAAGAACAAGCCGCAGATACTAAAATAATCCCATGACACTAAAACTGTGGTCGTAAATATAAACGGTCCTTTATATCTGAGATAATCAGGACCAACTGACCAAGGCCCTTGTGCCGACCCTGACCATAAAAGCGGTCTCAAGCAGGACGTTTACACGAGGATAAAACCTGTATAGGATGTATTGAGTCATTGTTTACGCGAAAGCATGTTGATTTTACGTTTTCTGAGAAGTTTAACAGGAACATATACATCAGAGTAAAGGTGAAGGTATCTGTAGTTCTGTACTCCATTCGCTTATGTACATAACTAAAGGTAAAAAATCTTGTAGCGACTTTGTATGAAAACGCATATTAAACAAATAAACTAGGCTAACTGACTAACTGGTGGTTCGATTTCGGTTTTTAGTCTTCAAAATAAGTTTGTAAACAAAAAAACATTAATAAACAACCCTATCCCTTAGTCGCCTTGTACGACACCGCATGGGAAGAGATGGCGTGGCCCAAATTCTACTCTGCCTGGAACCACGTGAGAAATGAACCTAGCAAATAAAAACTCACAGTCATTTCTTTTTGTACAATGATTGTTTGTTCATATTGCATCAGCAAGTTACATTATTGCTCAATATTAAATGGAATTAAGTGTATCATTATTGTTCATGGAACTGACATAGTATTAGGTTTAGGCAAAACCAACCAAAAATGGTTTACCTGGGCATTGTAGACTTTTCGGGTCTGCGGCGTTCGGTTTTAGTAGATTGGAGCCTGATATAACTGCCCAGCCAGTAGGGGAATTCGTGGGGATTACCGTCTTCAATTTTGAAGATGAGTATTAGTCACATTATGAGTGAAAACGTATTGGAAATTTATACGATACAGTGCTTTACTAAGTGATCAGCGTGAGGTGTCATCTGTGCCTTGAAGATGCATTTTCGAGATACAAAAAATGACAACCTAATGACGCCTCTTGCCTTGCATTAATTTTATTTCTTGCTTTTCGCTTGCTATTCGACGCTACGAAACTTTTCTATCAGACTTATATTTTATACTTTTCAGAATACTGCCATCGTCTGTTACGATTGAGTAATGATTCACAGTAGACGGTAGCATTTCGGTAATGATAGTGTAATATTATGGACGATGCCCTCTAATCAGCCATGTTTAAATTATATACTTAGAAGTAGGTCTCACATGTTTGACATGTTTCATTACAATTTCGACTACAATACCGTACGATTGTGAAAGTGCGTTATTATTACTTATTATAAACTCGTTAGATTTAATCAGCTGTTCCTGCTGTTCATAACATGTTTAGTTATTTTTTAGGAAATAGGGAGGTAGTATGGTATACCTACTCAATTTAGCTGCATTTATCATGGTATTTATCCCAAAATGTCGCTGACCATCACGTGGAAATGCGGTTTAGTTGGGGGGTTAGATAAACCATATTTCGCTCAAAAAGGTTTACAGGGCCTTCCTATCAACCTTGAGGTCGCAGCCGAAGTAGGTAAGACAGCAGCCGTCAATTAACTGACATATCAATCCGGGTCCAAATCGCGAACTTTGGCCGCGACTGGGAAGTCGTTACGGGGATGATGATTACGTTAATTAAAATAATGTTTTGAGAAAATCATAGCTTAGTCTTATAATTAAATGTTGCAACACAGGAAACGCATGACTTGCGCTGTATTATTATACTGTCCGATCAAACGAGCACTATATGTCTCTGTTGATCATTATTTTTTGTTACAGATTTATTTGAAACTGGGCTATAGCATTATGCCCCCGGCGGCGGCGCGCATTGCGTGCCTCCCCATACCCGGGGGCGAGTTGGGGACTCCGTGGTCCCCACACCGGAAGAGGGTCAGATCGAGAGATATGGCCCTGGGTCAGCCGGGGTGCGACGGATATGGCTATGACAATCTCACCTCCGGCAACCGACGGCCCACAGACGGCGTGCGTTTTAGTCGGTTCGAGTCCGACATAACCTCCTCCTCCGGCTCCGGCGGGGGAGGTATCCGGGGGGATTTTTCGCACGTTAAAAAAAAAAAAAGGCTATAGCATATGTAAGTATATAACAACTTGACACAATTATGGCTATAGTTTCCATTTCGACCATTCATTTCAGTCCATTTCATTAACTTCTTCAAGTCTAGTATGCACTAAGTAGCATTGTTGCGTGCACAATAACGCGCAACAATGCCGAACTTGTCGAGCAACACGCATTGAACGTCAAATGCTTCTAGTGGATATGAGGCTTCATGACGAATTTTACGAGCATGTAATTAAATTGCGTTAAAGTTTAACTGAACTAGATTCTTGCGTTTTACTAACGTTAATTCAGCAGTAAAAACCCTGAGTTGTTTAAAATGTGATAAATTATTTTGAATCAATCACGATTCCTATCATTCGTAAAAACCCACGTGGATTCCAAAGCAGTTAGTTGTAACTTTCACTTTTATCCCCAGAATAAATTGATCTCTTTAAAGATCGTAGGTAGACACTTGACAATGGGACTTGTCCATAAGTAGCTCAGCGTGCTATGGAAATTCGAAATGAGGTCATGCAACAAAGAACTAAAGTCACTGACAGCTTGTAGAATAACCAAACTGAAGTGGCAATGGACTGGTCACATCTGCCGAAGGACTGATAGCGGCTGTAGCAAATGATTCATAGAGTGGAGACCACGAAGAGGTAGAACATCTTCCATTCAGATAGACTGACGACATGAAAGCATGGGTTGGACTAGATGCGTATTAAGACGCAGGATCGGCTACAAAGGCGCATATTGCACGGTACTGCAAATAGGCCAATTGATTGTTTTCAATAAACCAGGTCTTCTTCCTTTTAAGAAAGAAGACCTGAAGAAAAAAAATAAACCAAGTAGCCCAATAGACAGCATAAACCGACTGTCGTTGGCTCTAATCCCATTCAAGTTACACCTTTTTCGATTTTTATCCCTATTTTGTTTATACGCGATCAGAATTCAATGGATAAGATTCTGAGAGAGCCTCCATAAAATGGACTACCGCAACTTTGCTTAGCATGTACGTGACAAACAGCATCAATTATTTCGTATGACATAATAATATGCAAGGTTACGTCTATAGTAACTTAAGTAGGTACTCCATAAGTGTTGATGTTTTGAAGTCTAAATATTTGTCAAACTCGACGCCATAGGTGTTTGATAAAGATCTCTTCAAGCTATTTATCCGGAAGTTTAAGAGGAATCAACTCTTGAACATTTTAGTAAGAATTCTGGCGGTTTTGTCAAAAGAGAGTTTTTTTTTGTCTACAAACTCGTTCAAAATCTCTTGACTGATTGTTATGAAAATTTTGGTGTATATTTGGTAGGTCTGAGAATAGGTCGTGAAATATTAATCCTTTCTCATTATAAGGGCGGTGGACACCAAATCTTTTATTTTTTGACAATTTTTATATTTTTATTTTATAATGCCTCTAGGCTATTGAAGCAACCCCCATTTTTTTATAGCGGCAAAACGTTTTGTTTTTCCCCCCCATTGTATGAAACTGACTTTCTGGTACATAATTAGGTATTTATTTAGTGGTACTTATTACTCTTTGTAGTTCACTTTACCTATTAGGAATTGAGAAGAAAATCGTTTTTTCCTGTCGTGCCAACTTTCTCTCTATAGTGTCGACACTGACGACAACTAGTGACTATATCGGAATAGTCTGAAGTCAGTGAAGTGTTACACTCAGGGCTGGCCACGAAACTTCAATGATTTAATTCTATGATACACCACTAAAGTAGTAAATTAGGGTACGGTCTGCCAGATTGAATAACTATGAGATAGGCTTTACCATCATCATATCGTTAGTATCGGCTGTTTCCAAAGCTGTCACTTGGTTCTGGGTTTGCTCTCCGACCCTTTCTTTTTGGCCCGACTGCCGTCTGGCCCCCCAACCACCAGACAAAAGCCTGCGTTATTTTCGCATTTATAATATTACTAGTACCTATGGATACTATATCGGTAACCCTAATTGTATTGAGATATTGGTTCCGTACGTCGTCGAAAGTGGGATCATGTAACTGCAACCCGGTAAATTGCATTTCTTGGCTGCATATGTGTTTACAACTTTTAACGGGGCTTAGTCACAAGAACGGGGTTTTTATGCCATCGAACAACACTCAATATACTTCTGACTTCCCTATGGAAATACTGAATAGCAAATGTTTCAATAACTCTAGAGTAGTTTCTCTCTGAACTGTCCGTTGAAATTTTTCTCTATTCTTTGCTGAGCCTACGCTGTACTGTTCAGTACAGTACTCCGATGCTGCTCGAAAGTTTTACGTCGCAGTGGCGAGGGGTTCCTATAAACCGATTCCTGCCAGCTTTTTGTGTAAAGGAAAGCTGCGGTATAATATCTGAATACCCAGAATCCATGCTATAAGAACTAAGATTTTTTCCATCGCTTTCCCTTTTGAAAATTTTCAACCTTTTTTTCTTTTTTTTTTTACACTTAGAGGACAGACAAGCACACGGCTCACCTGATGGAAAGTGGTTACCATGGCCTATGGACGTATGCAACATCAGGGGCGTCACACTCGTGCTGCCGACCCTGAAGAAACCTTTGCCATTGTTACGGCGTATAGCTAAGATATCTGTAGGCTTACAATGACGTGCTATAACCGATCGGGCTTTGGGCCATGATTCCGATGAAGAAGAAAGGGAGACGGGAAGACCGGAAATAGCTTTCGTAAAGGACAGCAAATGGATCCTGCCCCCAAAGTGTCACCAATAGACACAACCAGGATGATGACGATAAATTGGGAATCCTCAATCACCAAAACCGGCTTGGAAGGAAAGCTAGACTAATCCACAGAGTGGTAACAATAGTAGTCTCGATAAACGGTATTCCGATTGTCTAGCTAGCTGATCGCTCGGGGCAATGGAAATGCATTCGAATATGTAGTACTTAGTACTGTTATCGATCTATTGTAATATTAAGGAGAAAGTATACACATGGCGCCAGACGGCCAGACCAGTAAGAAGTTGTCTTTGTATAGATGACATGTGTTACGCACGGCTCAACCTGCGTTTTAACTTTGTCTTTTTTGTATAGTTTTAAGGTCCAACCCCACCAAACGGACGGCATCGGCCCGGATTTTACAATCTTTAAACAAAATTGAATCTTATTATCACAGTGTTTGAAGTTTATATTACCAAGTCACGCACAACAGCTTGACAGGGACGTGCGGCGGCATGACGAACGTCAAGCTGTCATGCGTGACTTGGTAATATAAACTTCAAACACTGTGATAATAAGATTTAATTTTGTTTAAAGATTGTAAAATCCGGGCCGATGCCGTCCGTTTGGTGGGGTTGAACCTTTAGTATTGTATAAAAACGAGGCCCGGGAGGATGATATAATCTATGATGGGTGGATTTGAGCTCCTCTGTCGCTGTAGCACCCCGGGCTATCCTCAAAAGACATCTAAAAATGCACACTGTACCTAGGGCACATTTTGTGACGTCACTGGTATCAAGATGACCTATACCTATATTTTGACGCCAGGTAGATACGAAGTTGAGACTTCTCAAAGTGACAATCGCACGAGGATCTGGCGCAAGCTTTCCTCTCGGGAAGTCAGATGGCAGTCGCTCCCATAACAGCCATATAAAAGATGATAAAGTGCTAGAATATTAATTATATATATTTTTTTAAACGAGTATGTTTGTTATTAATAGCACACTTAATCATGGGTATATTGGCGGATGTAGAGCAGACATAATATTGCTTTGATAATGTGAATGTTTTATAGAATCTTAGACCAAGATTATTTATTGGCGGATACAGCTAGTAGCTATTGGTAGGTACCTACCTATATACATCCGCTAAGTTTTGGTTAGCTTGTTGAACATTCATAATAGAATTAGTAGTCAGAGCCACTTATCTTGGATCCAAGTCGCGAGAGAAACGTAGTCAGAGCGGGTGCGAATTGTTTTGATATAATCTACGAGTGGTGGATTTGTCGACGAAGCACATCGTGATATCATCAAAAGATACTTCTTACAATAACAACGACACGACACTTAATACAATAACAACTTTAATTCAGAATAAAGGTCGAAATAGCATAAGTCAACCAATGGACGCAAGATTCTCACAAACTTGTTACCATATGTGGCCTATTAAATTGTATCGATCTAAATATATGTCAGCAAGCATAGAATGCATAGTAACAAATAGCTCTAAAAACATCATTTTTTACCGAACTAACATGGTTGCGAAGATTTTTACTACAAACGATCTCTTCTCCCTCTTAGCGTTAATTCCCAGTCGCATCCGAAGCTTTTTCAGCTCGGAGTCTGGGGTCCGCTTTATCAGTCTGAACTACGAATTTGGCTAGACCTCGATATTTTCCGTGAAGCGATTGTCATCTGACCTCCACAACCCAATGTTAACATTAGGCGATATCGAAGCTTTGCAGTTAGACCGTTGTTTTTGAATTTTTGAGGGCTCCAACTACCCGTAACGACTGCCATAGATGTTCTTATGGCAACCGGGACTGACGGCTTAACGTGCTCTCCGAGGCACGACCAGACCAATGCAAATACCCATATTTCATGAACACAAATATTTGCACTGAGCGGGGATCGAACCCGCGCCTCCTGCGTAGCGGCCGCGTTCACTACCGCTACGCCACGGAGGCTGTCTTTTACTACAAACGATATTGCACTGGAATAAATCACCTTCTCGTGGGAACTTCGGGATACACAGTGATCAGTATGTCTCCACACCAGTGGCGAGGGGTATAACTTACCCTATTACCCAATTCCTGCTAGCTAAGGATACCATGTAGTGATGCAAGAACTCAAGTCTTTTAAGTCTTTTAAAAGAAACTCGACTCGTTACAACGACTTATGACGCTTCACAACTTGATCGAGTCTTTAAACCTTGAGTCCTGAGTCTTTTAAGAGTCTTCGACTACGACTCCAGTTTTATTTTCAAACTGAGTCTTTTAAAAAGACTTGAGTCTTGCTAAACGACTCAGTCGTGACGAAAAGACTCCTACATTTTAAAAGGACTCGACTCGTTGGACTCGTGAGTCGTGCTCATGTACAGTGTGCACAGGCGATTATTCCGTAACTATTACAGATATCAAAAAACTTTAAACTGATATCTAAAGTGCGTCACTTAACGAATAAAATGACATCAATAACTTGTTAGAAATAAAGCGATAAATACCTAAAATATTGAACTTAAACCGTTCCATACATTTAGTACGAGATTAATAGAAAGGTATAATCCGCGCGCGATCAGAATGGGATTGACGTTGACATATTACCTATGTGGTCTGGTAGCATCGGCAAACTCATGTCGAAGTTCGAAATTTGTTCCGGTAGTTGATAGATATTTCAATCAAGAACAAAGTCGTTATTCTAACGCAATGAAAATGATGAGATGACACAGTTAGCGATGGATAACGAAGTCAATTCTCATAACTCTATGACAGATCGTAAAAATCTCTAGGATATCACCCATTTTAGTTCAAAATTAAAAGTGCCGGCTAAAAAAAGGACTACATTTCGTTAGAACTTGTTCTTATTTGCATTTTTTATTATGCCGTCAAAGTTGAGGGACCACTGCCCTCAGTTTTATTGAGTTCAAAAATACTTATCATTGAAAATGAATGAGAAATTGACAGCCACCGTGGTGTACCGGTAGTGAATGCGGCCGCTACGCAGGAGGCGCGGGTTCAATCCCTGCTCAGTGCAAATATTTGTATGCATGAATATGGGTGTTTGTATTGGTCTGGTCGTGCCTCGGAGAGCACGTTAAGCCATCGGTCCCGGTTGCCATACTAACATCTATGGCAGTCGTTACGGGTAGTTGGAGACCTAGAAAGTCCAACAACAACGATCTAGCTGCAATGCTTTGATATCGCCTAATGTCACCATTGGGTTGTGGAAGTCAGATGGCATTCGCTTCATGGAAGATATCGAGGTCTAGCCAAATCCGCAGTTTAGACTGGTAAAGCGGACCCCAGACTTCAAAGTGAAAGCTTCGGATGCGACTGGGAATTAACGCTAGGAGAAAGAAGAATGAGAAATATTTCAGTCACATTATGCCAGGTTCGTTAACATTATAGATACATCATCATAGATAAAACTATTGCACGTGTATACTATTTTTTTTTACTTTATTATTTATTGCTTTTATCACCTATTCGCCCAATATAATACGATATTTTTCATTCCTTTTCAATCATTTATTAAAATAAATGATAATGTACGTTTCCAAGATTTTTGAACTCAAATAAAACCGAGAGCAGTGGTCCCTCAGCTTTAACGCCATAATAAAAAATGCTAGTAAGAACAAGCTCTAACGAAATATTGCATTTTTTTTTCTTTGGACGGCACTCTCAATTTTGGACCAAAAATGTATGCAGCGTGAACGCAACCCATATAAAGCCTATGACACTCACAAATAATGTAGCTTTCTATCAGTAAAACAATTTTCAAAATCGGCTCAGTTGATCCAGGGATTAGGTACCTACGCCCTACAGTTCACTTATTTTACTAACGCTACTTGAAAACTATCATTTTCGATTTTCATTACAACAATTATTTTCATTTTCATTGTAAAAAGGTTCCTTACCTATTTGATCGCGCGCGGAATTTCGGAGGAATTTAAAACCTTTATTACAGGTTGTCGTTCCCGCCACTAAATTTGCAAATTATTGTGTTTTTTTAATTTGTGATAATAATCGTGATTGTTGAAAATGGCCTAGGGAATAGGGAAGTACTGTAATAGACGCTAAACGCTATAATGACTTGAATTAAAAATGCCTATTTGTACTAATTTAGAATTACAATACAATTTTTTATTTATTTATTACACTTTATTATTATAATTTTAAACAGCTCATAGTATGCTAAACGACTCGAGTCCTTTAATAAAAGACTCGCGACTAAGTTGTGAGTTTCTTAATAAAAGACTCGAGTCGTTTTATATCCGAGTCGTATTATAACAACTGGAGTCCTTCAGATTAATAAAAAGACTTGAGTCGTATTTTTGGAGTCGAGTCTTGAAAATCGAGTCTAGTCCTAACTTAAGCGACTTAAAAGGCTTGAGTTCTTACATCACTAATACCATGCGTACCCTAAACTTAACTAAACCTACCTAATAAGATTTTGTTCCACTAGCTTCATTTTTGAAAATTTTGACACTTCTATACTGCTTCAGCTCATATGAATGACCATTATACGAACTTTATAGGAATCTAATGAGATCTACTGAGAATTCATAAAGTTATTCGTTTTTAGGGGAATCGCTCATGTGGCCTTTTTAGACCCGTAGGATACTGCAAAGTTGTTGATGGTGTCAAATCTAAAAACCGGGTACTGTGCTAGTATTGATTGTGACCTGAAACTAACCGCACATCATTTAACGGTAAAAACTGTTTTTAGCACGATAGCATATGAACTGTGTCATTAGGTGTTTTGCGGTAAATATCAAATGGTTTATTATTTGTTCGACCTGGATTATTCATTAGCATGTATTGAAATGTAGAATAAGAGCCTTAGAGCCTGAATAAGATGATTCATCCCTGAAGATCGCTTTGAACATGACTTGTGGTACACTAGCTTTACAAGTGTTTATCTTCCATATCTTTATAACTAATAGCATCCTACTAATATTATAATCCTACTAATATTATAAATGTGAAAGTTTGCGAGAATGGATGTGTGGATGTTTGTTACTCTTTCACGCATAAACGGCTGGACCGATTTGGTTGAAATTTGGTATGTATATAGGTTATACCCTGGATTAACATATAGGCTATATATCAGCGATGAACAGGATCAGAATTCCACGCGGGCGGAGCCGCAGGCAACAACTAGTACAATATAAAGGTATGAGAAGTGCAACAAATGCATGGAGGTGTATCCAGACTTCCGTATTGATACTAATGCTTTCATATCGACGGTGGAAAAGCAAATTAAAGTAAGCGCCATTTTTCAAACTTTACAGCAGACCCAAAAAACTTTGTAATTTGAGGTAAAATGATCATAAAAAAAAAAATATTACTTCTAAAAGAATATCAAAAATAGCAGTTGTTTTATTTTTTTAAAGTCCATAATTTCAATCTACTAATGAAACAAAGCCTAAAAGATTTATAAAAATAGGTGGCGCTTAATGTTTTTTGCCGATATAATAGTTTACGGCAAAACACATTAACGCAATCCGAGCTGCGATAAATGATCACGGGAAAATACTTTAACCGCCACTATTTTGGTTTATAAAATACAAGCAATAGAATTTAACAACATTAATTTATATTAATATTGTATGGGCAAAACAAATTAAGTGTCGCAATGTCTGTATGGTTAACTTAGGGTAAACCATTTAAGTGCTTGAGAAATTAGAATGAAAAACCAATGAAATAATTTAAGCTCCTAATATTTTTTTATTAAGGCAGTGAAAATAAACAAATTTCAGAATTCACTCTTTTTATTAAGAAAACTTATGTTTCGCTTACTAACTAACCAGGAACATTCATGGTAATTTTTTGTTTTAGGATATCAACAGAACATATTTTTTAAACTTAACACTATTATCTCTTCTATAACTTAACTCTAGTTTTTTATTTTTTTTTATGCCACTTAGGTGGCAGACAAGCACACGGCCCACCTGATGGAAAGTGGTTACCGTGGCATATGGACGTATGCAACACCAGGGGCGTCACACTCGTGCTGCCGATCCTGAAGAAACCTTCTAATGCCCTTCTTGAAGAACTCCATATTGAAGTCGCTTGGGAAAACCATCGCGGGGAGTTCATTCCACAGCTTGAGTGTGCGAGGGATGAAGTTCCTTTCATACCGCACAGTGTGCACCGTTTCCGGTCGCAATGTGTGAGGATGAACTCCCCGCCTATGACGAGAGGTGCGATATCATATCAGTCATCTACTCTATTTTAGATAGGCACAGGCACTAAGGAGTTCCTCATTTTTAGAAACTAAAATGCACTACTACTGATTATTTATCAATACAATCATTGCATGTCCAATAATGCGTTATTATACAATGCACGGACCTATTAACTTCAACCCCCGACCAATAGTGTTTTCCAAGTACGTCATATTGCTTTTTCGGCTCCTGGGATATGTCAGTCATTTCATCTTCGCTCCAACACTCGCACCATTCAGGAGGCAATTGAGCGTAATAGAGGGTCGAAAGTGTTCGCTCAGCAGTTGGGGAGGCCCCATCTGACGAAACTTAAAACTGGGGATGGCAAAACGATTACCTCGAAGTTCGAGATACTCGAAGAGATCGAGAACTTCTATGGACAGCTATATGCATCATGGACGAGTAAACCGACGGAACACAGCGATGAGGACCACAGAGCCCCTCACGCGCCATTACACCGAGGATTTGCCAGATGTTGAACAGTGCGAGGTAGAGGCGGCTCTCAGGCAACTGAAGAACAACAGGTGTCCTGGTGATGACGGAATTACTACTGAGCTGCTGAAAGCAGGTAGCGCTCCAATTCTGAAAGAGCTAGCAAGCCTCTTTAATTCCGTCATCCAGCAAGGGCTAACACCTAGGGCATGGAGTGGGAGTGCGGTGGTACTGTTTTCAAAAAAGGCCCATCTCACTCCTGAGTCATGTCTACAAGTTGTTCTCGAGAGTTGTCACAAATCGCCTCGCGGGTAAGCTCGACGAGTTCCAGCTACCTGAGCAAACCGGGTTTTGAAAAGGCTATAGTACCGTGGACCACATCCATACTGTTCGGCAGATTATAGAAAAGACGCAGGAGTACAACCAGCCGCTGTGTATGGCGTTTGTGGACTACGAAAAAGCCTTCGACTCTATCGAAACCTGGGCTGTGCTGGATACCCTGCAGCGGTGCCGTGTTGATTGGCGATACATCGAGGCGCTGAGATGCCTGTATGATACTGCCACAATGTCCGTCCAGCTCCAAGACCAGAAGACGAAACCCATTAGCCTCCAACGTGGAGTGAGACAGAGAGATGTTATATCTCCCAAACTATTCACCAACGCATTGGAGGACGTCTTCAAGACTCTGGATTGGACTGGGCATCAACATAGACGGTGGGCTGGCCACATCTGCCGAAGGACTGATGGCCGTTGGAGCAAATGAGTCCTAGAGTGGAGACCGCACGAAGGTAAACGGAAGGTGGGACACCCCCTAGCTAGGTGGACTGATGACCTGCGAAAGGTGGCTGGGACGGACTGGATGCGGAAGGCGGAGGATCGGCAAACGTGGCGTGTATTGGGAGAGGCCTATGTCCAGCAGTGGAGTACTGCAGCAGTAGCCTGCTGCAGAGTAGGCTAATTGATTGATTAATTCATTTTCGAATGTTATTTTACGTCGGCATGATTTTTTCATAACTGACTGTGATTCAGTCATTTCGAATATTTTTCGTTTAAAGTAAGTTTTACGATCCATTTTAAAACTGTAACATACAATTTAAACAAAATGAATAAGCATCAAATTTATTATTAGCTACACAGTTATCATACTCGTATTAATCATACTAATTAATTACCCAGTTACCCAACAATTTAAAACTAGGTTTAACAAAATAATAAGAAAATATCTTACGCTCGGTCTATTCATGAAAGCGCGTGTCGTCAATGAATGAAGCGCCATTTGTTTGTCTTTTCTATTTATACATTCGAAATGGTTCAAATTATAAATTAAGCGACATTTTATTTGAAAAAAGTACTGTCGGTTAATTTTAAAATATTCGTGTTCTTTTTAACATAGGTAAATTAAGCGACACTTGTGTATTATTAGATAACTGCCAAAACCAATTAAATCTCATGACAATTGTATCGAGATATTAGCAAAACACATTATATCCATACTGTGAATATAATGTTTAACGGGAAAACAATTTATACGACAAATCGACAGACTAGGCAACCATAGAAAAACGCATTAAGTGGTCATGTAGGGGCATTATAGGGTACGCAAAAACAAATTAAGTACTTGTTATAAGTTGAACTAAGAAAGCTTAAATAACCTAAATGCCAAACATACATTTTGTATATTAAATCAAGGAAAATAACATCAAAATAGATAAAATTTTGAGTCGGTTCAATCATAGCAAAAAAAAAATGCCATACCAAATTGCAATACATTAAGCGACATCAAAGTGTTCAGATCGTTATGAAACTAAGACCAATCGACGCAGAATTTAATGTGGATTCCAGTTATGTATTTAAGTCATTTTCGACCAAAGTGTCGCTTGAAGTGTTCTGCCTTTCCACCGTCGATATCTGTCAAAGTCGTATTTCTGTTTACTCAGCTAAATCTATCCTGAGAGACAGCGCAACGGGACTTCCCGTCCAAATTGCGGTCAGCTACTATTGGAACAGGAATGTTCTGGAGTTATGTTTCCGTTAGAGGGGGATAGTGGTGTCTTGGAACTGAGAATTCTTTAACAGAGAAACTTAAAAACTTGCCAGATACGAGAATCGAACTCGGACTACTACTGTGGACCTCATGAGTACCGCTAACTGGGCTAAAAGTTAGTTGGCTATATCTAAAACCGTATGGTGTTCCGTCTTGGGAGCATATTGCAGGAGACCCCGGGTATGCCTTAGAAAGGCGGAAAATATCCCAGGAAGACAGAACTCTAAGATGAAAATGATTTCCGAAGTCAACTGTATTTATTATTGAAACAATAGTAGGTACACTTGGGTACACTACATAAATTCGATAGCCCGAGACAGTCTTAGGGAGCGAAACATACTAATAAAAAAATTTAACAGGGGACTCTATGCCTGAGATGATGATTATGATGAGCACAGTCAATTGCATTAAGTACACCACTTAAATTTGATGGCTCGACATACCCGAAAAAACTAGACTATCAAAGCTCAACGACCTTTATACACAAAAAGTAGCATTTTTTGTTAGCATTTCAACCTGTATTACTTAAGTGGACATTATCATAATAACAGGTAGGTACTTGTAAAATCGATTAAATATACGTAACAAAAAAACTCGTTATAATTTTTGCACTGATTTACATTTTAATGGTCACTCATAAATATGTCCGGTATCTCAATTAGTGTCTAGCTAAGTTCTAATCTAATGGATGTTTGGTGATTTGTGTGAAGATATTCGTGAAAACCTTTCCTAGAGGCTTCCTTTCCATTTGTTGTAATGTAATAATTGGGTGCATATGTCCATTGTCCATAGGCCACGGTAACCACATCCCATCAGGTGGATCGTGTGTGTAGAAACGTCACAGCTTTTATTTTCGTAATACATTAATATTTTCTTTCAAAGGGCCAAAAGCTATTATAATTTTTAATTGTTCTAGGTTTTTTTAGCAATACTTTTCCAGTTTTTCATTTAGTATGGTTTTTCATTAAGTTTTATTGGTAATTAAAATAAATATAGTCTTAATCTACTCTCATTTTTCCAAATGTCAAAATGTGAACGCATTTCGATCAAACGATAAATGTCAATGAAAATTGTGCTAAGAGAATTCAGAAACACAATTTTCATTGACATCGTGACCGTTATTGACATTTGAGAGACTGAGATCGGATCGAGACTGAATTTTGAACACATTTTATTACGAAAATTGGTCGTCAGACTTCAGTTCAATAGTTAACTCATTTTATCTTTCGGGTTGCGGGTTATCTATAATGCACCATCTTTGGAGTATGGTTTTACCTTAGAGTATTTTTTAATGTTTACTCTAAGGGTTTTACCCTTTTCATTCATTGAGAGAGCATAAAGATTAATTTGTGTTATCGTCGAAATTATTCAAACCTCATTTATCTCTTGAACCCAAGAATTAGATTTACAGCAGATAGCTAGCTGAAAGTGCCTTACCAAAGAACAAATCGTTGCAGTAAAGACGTTCTAGGGTAGCTCACTACCCAAGATAGAATACCAATATACTAATCTAATCTATCTCAATAGATAGATAGATAATTCTATATTGTAATTAATTATCTTTCTTTATTGGCGCATATTGGGAGAGGCCTATGTCCAGCAGTGGACTGTAATAGGCATCGTTAATAAGTCAGTGCCTTTATCATCTCGGGATTTGTTCGTTCAAAATGCGAACTCGGATTGATTATACCGGTCTTTTCTAGTATTATTAGACCGTGAACTGAAGTTGCAATGATAATTACTATGTCATCAATATTTTATGTAAAATAGTGCTTAGGACTTAAATTTCTAAGGGAAATGCCTTGTAGGTCACTTACACCCTGGCCATTTGAAGACCCGAGATGGTACGATAACCTGGTGAACCCGAGGAAATTTCAGCGTGAGAAAATAGGACTTCAATAGCCAATTTTTTAAATATTGTATTGCATGTTGTTCCATTCTAAATACGGTCACGTAAAATATGTGTGCAGTTCGACTTGGTCGCTGTTGGTGTTTTAAAAAAATGAAAGAAACCTGATTATTAGCATCTAATTTTGTAGTAGACAAAAATTATCATCTAACAACTCTGAATTGCACTGTTACATAACTTTCCTGGCTGATAATTTTGCTCAAACATCACATCTTCGTGACTTCATCGCGTTATTTCCTTGTTTTAATTGTTTCTTAGCATTATTACGATTCTATTCTAGCACTCATTGCCTGAATAATTGTTATCATAACTGTACTTCCGCTGGTAATTTATTTTTATGTTAATTTTACGTCTTGTACGAAGTTATTTTATTTTCATAATAACTAATTTTAAAAGTCGTTGTCATCGGCAATTTTTTACCAAGTTACCATACCATATCACATACCACCATATCTTGTATTAACGTAATATATGGTAGAAATTAAGCAAATAACTATCACCAGCATTTTTTTTAAATAATTGGTAAAAATTTGCTGATGATAACGACTGATGATAAGATTTGCCAATTTACAGTTGTTTAATACATCTAATTACATTATAATCAAATATTTACGAAATAAATAAGCAATAGCTGAAAAAAAAATCAATTGAAGTAAGTTTTTCAGATCTATACTTACAACTAACGGCCGAATACTGAAACGGCACTCAAATATTTAACGGCTGCTTAGATGTATAAGTAGCTCTTAAATACAAAATTCGTATTCTCAAACGTCAATTTTAAGCATGTGTTAAACTTAAGTGTATCCTAAATTAAGTTGCGCTCAAACGCCACTCAGTGTAAAATTCGTATACTGGAATGCTACTTAAATAATTAGCTGTCAAAATGAACTGTCAAACTGATTTGAGCGCCCCTTACATCTGAGAGTGGTCGCGAGGTCTCCTAAATCTGTGATCGTATTTGTTCAAGCGTTAAAATAATGTCTTTATCGTCGTTTATCTTCTCTTTCTGATCATGAAAGACCTGCAGTGAGTCGCCGAAATGTGGTGAAGCTAAATGCATTTAAAAAATACGGTGATGAGGAGTTTCGAGCGCGGTTTCGTGTTTCCAAAGAGACAATACAGCCAGTGGACCAAATACTCATAGCCTTACGGTTTTATGCTACAGGCAGTTACCAACGCGTAATAAGCGATATATTTCAAGTTGAACAACAAGTTCAACAGGAGGAGCCCAATCTGAACTGTATCGCAACAGGAACATCACAGTGTTATGGACTGGTCAGCCAGAAGCCCAGACATGAACCCGATTGAGCACATGTGGGAAGAGCTATAAAGACGTGTTTGGGCTAGTCAGCCGGTTGCCCAGACGATGCCGGAGTTGAAAACTGCCATAGAAGAGGAATGGGAGATGATCGCTCAAAATTCCATATTACGGTTGATAAACTCTATGCCTAATCGTATGAGAGCTGTCGTAGATGCCCATGGAGGCAACACGCGTTGCCTCCATGGGCATCTACGACAATTCGTCGTTAAATTAAAACTTTATTTGATAATTTGATAATCAAACCTTTATTTGATAATTAAACCTTTATTTGATAAAACATGTTTTTTATTCAAAAATCAACTGCTTTGCTTTCATCAAGGCGGATACCCGACTTGTGTTATGCGTAGCTCGTTGTAGATTGTAGTATTGAGGACATTACATTCACCATGGCAATATTCTTTTGAGACCTTTGTTTGAGGTTCTCATAGATAGAGGTGCCGGAGTTGTTGCCATGTTCTGAAGCCGCTTGCAGCTACTTCATTGTACTGCTGACAAAATAGAGTCCCAAGCTTCGCGCTTTTTCAATATCATGCCAGCGTTGGTTTCCTTATTTTCAATAATATTCTGATACTTATTTAAAAATATGTAATTATCAATCTTTACCCAAGTGTCATTGTCACTTGTCACTTACTTACAAGCTAGTACGTTTCATTCTACGAAAATTTGGTCGTAATTGTTTACGTTCATTTTGGAGATATTTTTTATGTTAAATAGAACATTATATAATAATGAATGCAATTGTGTATCAAATAAGACTCTTGTTATTTTATATTATTTTGAATAAAATATGTAGCTTATTAAATATTCTATATTCAAACAATGCTGCGTAAAACTAGGCATCGTGAATGTTGCCATGACGTTAATTATTTGACGGCTGCTTAGCTGATTATGCCTTGAAATTAGTTGAAATCGTTTAAGTAGCCTTTGTGTATACCACTTTAATTTGAGAGATGCTTATATTTAACAGCCCTTCAACTGATTGTTTTATTTGAGTGGCGTTTCAGTATTCGGCCGTAAGTGCTTTAGATCTATACTTAAAATTGTCGAGTCGAGATAATAATCTATGATCAAGTCTGTAAAATTCTATTGCATAATAACTGCAGTTGTATTGCATAAAAACTGCAGGTTCACAAACTCAAAAATTATCACCGAAATTATCGCCGAAATTATCACAGGACGAAACAACGAACTAGTCTTTGACATTTGCAAGTCTCAGTTTTTGTCTGAATTCTTATTGGGAACGTAGATTGAATATTTGTTTGTTTTGCTGAACACATTGAACTATTTAAAAGTAGGTTATCAATATTGTTACAAAATTAGATGTTTATATTCGTCAACTACACCGAAAACATTCCATAAATATTGATATAAGAATTATAGGAATGTTTTTATCTGCTATAGCACAATACAAACGTGCACCTACATAACATCCTAAGTTTCGTGTTGATAAACTAATTAAACTTAATTAGCAAGAAAAATTTACTGTGTAACACACCGATTTACACAAAAAATGTGCACGGAAAACCAACACTGATTGGTTACAGTTCATAAATCTAAAATAACTGTACACCAGACTCGCGTGTTCCTTCACTGTTGGCAGAAATAATTAAGTATAAATAACTTACCTTTATTGTCGCCGTGTAAACTCTTCACGGAGGGTGCGAGCCCGAAGGGAGCTTTAGGCACGATGGCAGCACCCTTATTTTTCTCAAAGAGCGCTTTACGCTCCCTCAGAGTCATTTCGGCGGGGTCCTTCGCTTTAGGGCTGCCGGCCTCAAACATAGCAGCTTTAGACAACACAGAACTCCTATCGACATTCCCGTTTATTTTAGGAGCCAACCTTTTTACTAACGGCGATCCTTTTTCTGGCACCGCCGGTTTGTCGGCGACCGGCTCAACTTTTGTTTGTTTACAATCGTCAATTACGTCATTACCGTTCTCTTCGTGTTGCACTGTGTTCTCTTTGTTGTCTTTATCACTTTCACATTCATCTTCAGAAATGACCTTCTGAGGAGGCGTGGGCGCTTTGTACTTCTTGAGGGACGGTTTTTTCGATATAGCCGGGTTACCCGGCGACTGTGCCACCATAGTCGCCATATTGGGGGCTGAAGCCGCACTGGGGGTTGTCGATGCCCACTTCGGTTCCTGTCGGTTGTGATCGGCTGTTTTCGTGGCGAATTCGTAGACGAGCCGCGATTGGCCGGCCGATGTGCGCCGGTAGCCCTCGCCCTCCTACGATTGGACAACGGTCGCGTTACGCGAGGGGTGAGCACGTGGTTGCATTCTGTTTATTGATACGTTTTGAAACCGGGCGAGTTTGTGCGCGGTTAGTCGAACTGGGTTAGATAGCTAGAAGGGCTGGTGAAGTTGCATCACACTCGAGACGCGGGTTGTGCAATGTATTGGGATACTGTTATTGTGTGACGTATAAGTTGAATGAACGTGTTCCGTACGTTGTGTCGCACGTGAGGAGCGTGTGGCGTCCTACAACTGACTGAGCATGACTGTGTGTCTGCCGGGCGCAGCGGTGTCAGGAGGGCCGGACTTACCGGGGCGACCCAGCTGATATAATTATTCTGACGCATCGTATTCAGTCCGTTTGCATCGGCTTTGTACTTACCATTGTAATTATGAGGAAGTAAACATTATTATTTCGGAAAAATGACATGTGTGTGTATTATGTATGATTTATACTAATAACGGCTAGGCTTTTGTGTTTGTTCTGTTAAATCATTGAATGTGAGTTTGCGTCATCGTATATTTCTGAAATGAACTACATTTTAACCGCATTTATTGAATGGCAGCTAAACAATGGTGTTCAGGGGAATCAACGCAATTAGTGTAGGTACAAGTGATTATGCCATGACCGCATTAATTCCTGTAATAATTGTAGAACCCCATTCTACAATTACAACGGCTTTCAGGAATTAATTCATAACCAACGGTTAAAAGTTAGTTGGTAAATATTTATGCAGTGTGTTTGGTAAATATTTATGCATCATACCTGGGAGTGCACGAATGGCGCTGTAGTTTAAGTGATATACTGCGCGTTGAATATTGGAGATTCGATCCCGAAATGATATGCCTATTTTATTCAATTTTGTACCTTTGTCTGATTTGTGTTTGTAAAATCCCACGTGACACGGAACGGAATATAAAGTCAATAGGAAAATCTCCTTGGTTGAAAACTAGGGTTGCCAATCTCACACAATATATTATTATAACCAATCGCGTCACACAAAGCAATGACGTGATTGGGCATAATTTCAAACAGAGAACAAGCTCAAAAGTAGATGTCAGTTAGTGCCAATCGCGGTGCGAATTATGTTGAACATCTTCACATCACACGCGACAGACTACGGGGCACTTGCTGTTGTTTAGAAATATGATTTTATCTTTCTTAGCAATATTTCCATAGCTAGACAAGTCTTTTTCTTTATATGTATAAATAATTTTTATAGAATCTTGAGAAACAAGCAACGCGAATGTACAGTCGACAAAGAAGATACCGTTGCACCTTGACATACGACTTTATATGAAAAAGTTTAACCGTATCTCATTTGTCCGACTGTACATCTATTTAAGTACTTATCTAAATCCTGTTTGAAGGATTTTGTCTTCGCCAAGTAGAAAGGTACCTGTATCTATTGATAAATAATCTCTTGAACCCAAAAAGGGTAAGACCGAATCGCTTTTGTTACCTGCTGACCAAGGGCGAGCTACTGCTATGCTGCTACACTGACAAAAGATCTTTTGAATACTGCGCTAAATAACTTTTGACAGTTCGAATATCGACTTTACGGAAAAGGGTACAGGCGCCATCAAAAGTTGCTAAACGCTAATAAATTAACGAACAATGTTCAAATTGGAAAAAGAAAGGAAACAATAGATGTATAAGTACTTTTGAGATCTTCAAAGTAACAAGTTTATAATATTCGTTTAGTATTTGATGAGAGGCATAGCCAAGGGCTTTCACGTGAGGTTCAACAGCGAAGGGGGAGGTAGGGGGGCTATGTTCGAAAAAAAAAACACAATATTACCAGAGGTAGGTTGACGTATAGTGAGATATCACATGTATGTATTTATTTTTTCTTATAACGCGCGATTATTTTCATGGTGTTTAATTTACTAGAACTAAATATTATTCTGTTTTCTTTTGTTTTACCAAAAAATTACAAGTGATTTTGGGTTGGGTGGGTAGGGGTTATAAAGACTCTAACCTCACCAATGGGGTTAAGAAATTGTTAAATAAAAACACCACGTGATTAATAGACAGCCCTAAGATGATCTGTAATTTGGAAGTCGGTACTTAGAACGTTAAGCCACTTCTGACACTGATTGTGCCTATAAGTATTTGAAATGCAAAGTTCACGATGCATGAGCATGAATTTGCATCGCATTGTTTTGTTGTCGATTTTGAGCTTAACGTTGACTCATTGCTGATGGCATACCAACATGAGAAAATGAATATAATCCCTGCATCACTAACGTTTGACTGGTAGAACTTATTTTTGAAATAAAATCAAAAGTGGTCAAAAAGGACTACAAATGATTTTGACCACTATTGACGTTACAAATATTCTGTACCCTAACTTTGTTTCCCTTTTGCGCTTCTTTTTTTAGACCCGTATTCCGGAACCACACTCAGTTGTGAATTGACTTATCGGCATTAGAACTGTCATCTAGAATATTCTAGAATAGAATACTGTCCATAAACAAAGTGGTAATTCGTTGGCCGGCGTATTGTAGAATAGAATGATGAATGTATTGGATTTGACATTATTTTGACGTTTATGACATACGTTGACGACTGTCATATACGTCAAATCCCATACATTTAACATTCCATTCTAGAATACGCCGGCCAACGAATTGTCACTTGTCTAGGGGGACTGAGGACAGTATTGTATTCTAGAATATTCTAGACTGCTAACAAATTGCCACAGCGACTTGTCTAAGGGGGATAGATCTAGTTATGAATGGAGGTTCATAACAGAATGTAATTCTGGAATTCGGGCCTTAAAGTAGATTAATTAAATCGTGTATATTCCAAGGTTACCACCTAGAATTACATGTACAGGATATATCCGATAACAGAAGCCAAATTAACAAAATAAAAAAGCTAATGGAAGCTCAAGTAACGATTATCGATCGACAAATTGGATTTATGTTGAAATTTTTTGCGCGGTAATTACTAAGGAAAATATGTTTTTGTATTACTTCGTACCATGACAAGCAGCCAAGCCTGAATGTAAGTGATATCCGTCGCTCAGGGACATCGGTGGTAGGCAGACAACACGTGGGAAGAACGTGATTGGTACTTAGGTACTTTATGGCATGGCTTGCATATCCCATGAGAGAAAAGACAGCAATAAGATTGATGTATAATAACCACGAAAGGCGGGCGCTCCGCTCCGCTTCCACCTTAGCCTTCTAACCTAATCTATCCCAGTCGAATTGCACGGGGTGGACATGAGTGTATTCCTTGCATTGACCGAGTCTGCCAGTCTCTTCTACGATCGACTAGGCAATGACCAAATATGTATTATTTTACTTTCGACGTTTGACTGAAAAGTTAGGAACTTCTAGGTTTGACTAAAAATACTTTAATCAAAGGCCGAAATTGAAATTTATTTTGGGGTTAGCCCGAAGGCGTTGGTCAAACCCGGGATTAACCAGTCATTCCGCGAAAAGACTGCATATCGACCTTTGACGCTAACATTATGTATAATTAAGCTGTTACTTCTACAGCCTGGAGCTAGACTTGTTTGTCACCTTCGAGAATTCTAAAAGATATTGCTGTACATTAAAATACATCAATAAATAATAATTGACATTTTGACAAAGTTATTATTTTTTCTATATATTTGAAATACGTTGTTACTTTTAACGGTGATTGTACAGTCGACAAAAGAGATACGGACGCACTTTTTAATAAAATTTGTATGTGTATGTAGTAACGGTGCAACCGTATCTCTTTTGTTGACTGTACATGAATTTTGTGAGTTAGAAGAAATTAATTCTATTTATGTCGAGAAAACTTTGTTTACTTTTTTTGTGTGTTTCTATTCTAAATAAAATGGGCGAGCGTAAACTTCTTTGCTACCAAAAATATAAAGACATGAAATGATTTATTGATGTAATTCATCATTTAGTTTATTATGTTTTTTAATTTTATTAGTAAACTACTTTTCAACTGAAACAGAAAACCGGCGTTAATCAGTTATGCGGTTTTACTTCACAATGTCCCTGCCCTTGTCCCCAAATGGGGTCCGCGCAATATGTCATTCTTCTGCATAGATTCTCGTCAGATATTATCTTCTCAGTCACTCCCTTCTTTGCCATATACTCTTTCACGCATTCCATTCATCTTTTCTTTGCTAGTTCTGCTCTTTTACATTCATATTTCGAACCTTTTAGAATATTACTATCATCTCTCTCGTTTCTTACCTGATTCATTTTCCAATTTCCTCTAATAGACTAATTCCTTAACCCACCACACATCCATTTTAACATTTGCTTCTCCACTACATCCTATCCTATTACATAGTGTATACCTAATATTATAAATGTGAAAGTTTGTGAGAATGGATGTGTGGATGTTTGTTACTCTTTCACGCATAAACGGCTGGACCGATTTGGTTGAAATTTGGTATGTATATAGGTTATACCCTGGATTAACATATAGGCTATATATCAGCGATGAACGGGATCAGAATTCCACGCGGGCGGAGCCGCGGGCAACAGCTAGTACAATATAATTTTTTATTACTTAGCCATTTAAGTACAAGTAGTAATAAAAGGATTTTTTTTTCTTTTTAAATTCACAACTAAAACCTAACATTCCAGACCCTTTCAAACTTTTTAAATCCTTTTAGGCGCATGACAAAGCCGGTTCCGTACCTGTATTCCAAAACAAAAGAGATCCAAGAAGGATCATTATCAAGTTATGAAACAATACAATGCCGACAGACGATGGCACGACAAACCAATGACTCGAGAGTTGAAATAAACATTAGTTTTATTATTTGATGTTATTACCAGTCAGTACCCCTACCCGCTACTGGCTGGTGATATAAGTTAAGGTCCTCGAGGCCAAAGCCTCACAGGAAAGCTAGCCAGTAGGTATGTGCACCTTCTTACTCTCGGGCTTGGAAGGTCAGAAGACGACTATCGCTCCCATGGAAAAAAGTAAACTATGGAGGCGTAGAAGAGCAGACAAGTATACGACCCATCAGGTGGAAGCGGTTACCCTGGCCTAATGATGTGTGCGGCATCAGAGGCGTCACACTTGCGCTACCGACCACGTAAGAACCGATTATTTTTTATCGTGGGCGAAATATACCCACGGATACCTCACGAGGAGCTGGCATGGGAGGTTATGTCGGATTGGAACGGACTAAAACGCACGCCGTCTGTGGGTCGTTGGTTGCCAAAGGTCAGATATGGGTGAGACATAGGTATCTCTCGCACCCTGGCCGACGCAGGGCTATCTCTTTGGAGCTGGCCCTCTTCGGGTGTGGGGGCCACGGAGTACCCACCTAGAGAGTCGCGCGCTCCCGCCGCAGTCAATTTGTTGCCCTTCGGATACGGAACTCTAAAAATGTTACAACTAATATGGAACTAAATTGGGGTCTGTCAAAAAATATCAAATTCCACGCTCCTAAATTCAATGAAATCTATTAACCAATTTAGTTTACTTAAGTTCGGGCCCTTCTAAAATTGTGATAGACGTTCCCTATATACCCAGTTATCTACCATAGTCAACTAGTTTAATTAGACGTTTTATTTATTGTGGTAACACTAAGGGCGTTTAAAAAGATGTAATTGGGTAGATATAGGTCACTTATATTTTTTATACATGTTACCGGCAATCTGTATAATGCAGGCATTCTATTTTCCGATAGGTTCATTATTACTATGAGGAAAAGGATTTAGGAGAGGAATCTACTAAAATATAAGAATTGCGCCAAAATTTTCTTTTTCATTAAGGTAATAAATACCTCGGAACAAAACGAAACATTCTCAAAATTAACACTGATAGAATTACGTCTATTAGTCTGCAGTAGAATCGATTATAATGGTCGCAATCCAACGTCTGTCTAGACATCTCTAGGCATACCAGGTTTACGACCATATCAACGCATAATCCCAGTCTAAAAGTTCGATGCACTCAACAAATCGATCTTATAAAAGCATTTGCAGAAAAACGTCCGAACCGGTAAATGATGCGCAAAAACACGGTTCAACAAACTCCTATCCTATCAGTTAAAGAAGGCCGTACCTATGAACAACTTGAAATGAAATGTGAACGTTTGAAACTGGCAGGGTTTTCACGCCAGGGAATGGAGGCTGTCGTAACAATGATGCAATTAAAAAAACGTTGCGACATGAAAGTTGCGGCGGTTAATCGTTGTTTGGGTATAAAAAAGATAGTAAATTTACGCTATTTTAATGTTTTATTGTGCATGGGCTTTCTCTGTATAAAGATAACATACGTTGATTGTACAGAAAACAAGGATTTCTTCACAAATGCTATAAATTTTGTTTTATTTCGATGGTGGGATGCTCCTTCGCAATCTAGGAATAACATTAAATGTGTGTTTAACTGTCTAAAAATCTGTAGAATTCGATTGTTTCAGTGGTGCATTGCTGCAAATACAACCGCTGTATCACAGACACCAGTAGCCGTTAGATACCCATGTCGTGCAAAGTTTTATTAAGTGTTTTACCCCGCGTTTACATACTGCCGCTCGCATTGCTCATCGCCTTACCGGCAATATTCACGCGAATAATGCCCTAGCATTCAAACACTCGCATCATCGCGATGTTCATCGCGTTGCCCAACACTCGCATCATCGCGATGTTCATCGCGTTGCCCCGCATACAGTATTCGCCTTGCGATGGAGATGGACGACTTAGTTAAGTGGACACCTAACCGAATGCAGTATAGGCATTTTATTAGGCTAGGCTATCTACTTAGATACTTAGCTAGTAGGTAATCAGGCTAATATGGTAGGTAGGTAGGTACCTACCTACCTACCTATTTTAATTTGGTAGGTAGGTACCTACCTACCTACCTATTCTAGTTTGGTAGGTAGGTACCTACCTACCTACCTATTCTAATTTGGTAGGTAGGTACCTACCTACCTACCTATTCTAATTTGGTAGGTACCCTAGCTACCTGTTTGGTAGGTATACTTAGGCTAATTTGGTAGGTAGGTACCTACCTACCTACCTATTCTAATTTAGTAGGTAGAGGTACCTACCTACCAAATTAAAATAGGTAGGTAGGTAAATTAGGCTAATTTGGTAAGTAGGTTACCTACCAAATTAGAATAGGTAGGTAGGTAGGTACCTACCTACCAAATTAGCCTAATTACCTACCAAATTAAAATAGGTAGGTAGGTAGGTAGTACCTACCAAATTAGCCTGATTACCTACCAAATAGGTAGGTAGGTAGGTACCTACCTACCTACCTATTCTAATTTGGTAGTAGGTACCTACCTACCTACCTATTCTAATTTGGTAGGTACCCTAGCTACCTGTTTGGTCGGTATACTTAGGCTAATTTGGTAGGTAGGTACCTACCTACCTACCTATTCTAATTTAGTGGGTAGAGGTACCTACCTACCTACCAAATTAAAATAGGTAGGTAGGTAATTAGGCTAATTTGGTAAGTAGGTTACCTACCAAATTAGAATAGGTAGGTAGGTAGGTACCTACCTACCAAATTAGCCTAATTACCTACCAAATTAAAATAGGTAGGTAGGTAGGTAGTACCTACCAAATTAGCCTGATTACCTACCAAATAGGTAGGTAGGTAGGTACCTACCTATTCTAGTTTGGTAGGTAGGTACTTACCTACCTACCTATTCTAATTTGGTAGGTACCCTACCTACCTATTTGGTAGGTATAATTAGGCTAATTTATGGTATGGTAATCAGGCTAATTTGGTAGGTACTTCCTACCTACCTACCTATTTTAATTTGGTAGGTAGGTAGGTACCTACCTACCTGCCTATTCTAGTTTGGTAGGTAGGTACCTACCTACCTACCTATTCTAGTTTGGTAGGTAGGTACCTACCTACCTACCTTTTATATGTATTACCTATATTATTTCATTAGATCCGTAGCAAGCATTTCAATAAATTCTATTGATTTTTCGTTGGGCCATTCGATTGGTTGCGTCATTGTCATGATAATAAATTCGAAGTAATCCTGTGACTGTGACACGCGCGTACACAACGAGCGCTCGATGCGAAGTGTGCGCGACGCGAGTATGTGAATGCTTCATCGCGCTAGTATTGCCGCTCCTTCTCGCGCCGCCAAGCCGACACTCGCAGCAACATACGCGGCACTACTCGCGGCATGACGAATATACCGTTCACACCACGTCCCTGCCCACTTCTCTCGCCACTTCCCTCGCTCTGCCGCGAGTATGTAAACGAAGCATTAAAGAAGTGCCATATTGTCGCAACGATAAACACATAAATAGGACCTTTAATGACTTGAATAATATGAATATTCATTTCATTTTTAATTACTTACATCTGTATATCTCCGGAGGATTATACTGAATGCATTAAGGATGATTAAGGCGTATCTAATACGGGTGATATTAGATACGTTTATTGTAATTTTAGTGACACGCATGTCCACATTTTGTTATTAGGTAAACTTGTATGACTGATCCTTGCTTTGCATTTATGACCACCTGTTAATGGCTTTTGTACTATTAACGATTCCTAGTTCTGTAAATCTTCACCAACAACGAGGGGATCTTAAGGAAAGGTCAACTCAAGATTACCCGCAACCAGCGTGCATATACAGCGTGCATATACTATGAAAATAGAAGAAGCGTGTTTTTCCTTGATCATAGCAAGTTTAAAGATGTGGTCTGTGTCTACCTCAATTGGAAAGAGGCAACATCTACGATTATCTACATCTACACTAATATTATAAAGAGGAAAGATTTGTACCTATTTTTGTATGTTTGTATGTTTGTAATGAATAGGTTCCGGAACTACTGTACCGATTTCAATAATTCTTTCACCTATAGAAAGCTACACTATCTGGGAGTAACATAGGCTATATAACATCACGCTACTACTAAAGGGAGCGGAGCAGTGAGCATAAATGTCAATAAATCGGGCAGATTTCCATATATTAAAGTTGGACCGGAATCCGAATTCCACGCGGGCGGAGCCGCGGGCAACAGCTAGTGTATCATAAAATACCAGGCCATAGGCTTGCCCCCACGTAATAACGTGGGACCAAAAAAATCATATAGGCGAAATTTTGGTGTTAATACACCGCTGGCTACCGGGCTTCCCGGCTTCCTGGCTGGCTACCGGCTTCGGGGATATACAGAGGGTGAATATGTATACTATGTATGTATGTAAAATACCTATGTAAATCAAGCAAATTTTGTAGCAGAATGTATAAATAAAGTTTCTATTTCTAACATAAGTTTAATCCAAGAAGATACATTACCACAACATGGCCGAGGAATGCAAGGACTTACTAACCAGTTAGTATAAGTTTGTTATGTTTAAAACAGAGCAGAGCTTACAAAGCGTCTCGCATTGGGCTGTTCGGATGTGGTGCGGATTGATATTGTACAGAGAATTACAAGTATTAGATTACTGTTTCGATTTGATAAGGGACACATGTTCCTGAACTAACAGTAGGTACTCGTTGGTGTTATACTAGCTGTTGCCCGCGGCTCCGCTCGCGTGGAATTCCGATCCCGTTCATTGCTGATATATAGCTTATGTGTTATTCCGATGTATAAGCTATATTATTGTAATGTTTAATTAAAATCCATCCATCCAAATCCAACAGGACACGACGGTTTTTGCGCCCCAATCGAGGAGTCCGAATAGGGAAGTACCTCCGCCCTAAAGAATACTGCGGCCATAATAACTTCGTGTTGTGTTCCCGGCGGTGAGTAGGGTAGTCAGAGATAACTGGAGATGTTTAGTGCAGTCAGTGGGAAGACTAAAGGCTTTCTCTCGTCTTCTGCACTGACGGGACAGAATTTCTCTGTTCTTATAGGGTCGGCAGCACGAGTGCGCCTCCCCTGGTGTTGCACTCGTCCATAGGCCACGGTAACCACTGTTTATCAGGTGGGCCGTGTGCTTGTCTGCGACCGAAGTGGTATGAAAAAATACAAATGTATTCAGTTTTCTAAGAAACCCTCAGTGCACGAGCCCGACTCGCACTTGACTCTTTTTTTGTTGGTCCGTGCTAATAGGCTATTCGCTATTCCATCACTATTCTTTGTACGTATAAAAGGTGTGTTTATTTATCAACAGAACTAATGGGAATAAAAAGTCCCTCTAGTCCTGTCAACAGAAAAACTCAACAAGACAGATGGGAATAGAGGAACTTTTCTACACTTTGCCCACTTTTGTTCTAGATGTTTGGTTCTGAGGTCAGCAAAACAATATTAAGCCTTAAGTGTAAGTTCAACCCAGACACGTATTACTGTAAGTCAGCATTCCACAAATGCTTGTGCAATCAAGGAAGTAATTGACGTGACGACTACATATGTAATACTTCGGTTTATGTGCCAAGCCAATATTGCTTTGTGCCCTCTGTTGTGGTATTGTACGCAGATGAAGTAGAGACATAAATCTTCGGACTGAATGTTGAATTGCAAGAATGGATGGCTACTTCAACATGAGCTCGTATTACTACTATATTACTTTATAACTTATTGATGGTACCGATTTAACACTTTCTTCACGGCATTAAAGAGGGTCAGCTAGTTTTATCATAAAACAACAAACTTAATTCACACCATTTTGAATATAAAAATCAGTATCTCCATTCTGAGAACTGGCAAACAAAGAATTCGCATAAAAGATATAGTATAGTGACCCATATTACAGTTACACGGAAGCTCTCGTCAGAGCGTGATGATGACATTTTAAACGACCGCAGCACGCGAGATTTGTATTTAGAATCGACTCTTGCGCAGTTAGTTAAATGTACGGTAGAAATAGATGTTTGGGAGGTGCGCTTGAGTAACTTATTTTTGCGGTCGATGATTTGTCAGATATGATGAATGTCCTATCCTATTTCCTGCTAATGTTATAGATGTGACAGTTTGTGAAGATGTTTGTTATTCAATTACGGATCTCAAAAACGGATATTAATAAAATTTGTATTATTGTCTGGAATAACACATAGGACACAGTTTCCCCAGTTTCGATCTCTGGAATAGGTTCCCATGGGTAGCGGCAACATTTTTACTATAATATCACACAAAAGATTCCAATTCAACCTACTCCTTTCATTCTCTTGATGTGACTTTCTAGGCTTTAGCCACGAGGGGAAATTTTAAATTCACAGAACCTCGTCCGATCAGCAGGTGTAACGGAAAATTTTAAATGCACCAGCCTTTCCGTTAAACAGCAGGTGAACCGGTTAGGTAGGTACTTAGTAGGTGAGGTTAGCTTTGGCCCCCAAAGATATTGATGGGGTCCGCAAACACCCGGGACGGATGCCAATCAGTTTTCTACTATAAATTTCCCCAAAATAATACTCAATACAGAAAAAAGCAATGGACAACCCGGTAGAGGTCGACCTAGACATACGTATGTTAATCAGGTACAAGGCATTTTCAAATAAAACCGGCCAAGTGCGAGTCGGACTCGCCCATGAAGGGTTCCGTAGCAGCAAAGGCGAAAATTGCGGTTTATGACGTATTAAAAAAAACTACATACTGGATCTCGTTCAAACCAATTTTCGGTGGAAGTTGAATGAATGAATGGCAATGTAAATCATATATTTTTTTTAGATTTATCATTCTCTTATTTTAGAAGTTAGAGGAGTCCCCCCCTCACACACATTTTTCCACTTTGGAAGTGTCTCTCGCTCAAACTATTCAGTTTAGAAAAAAATTATGTTAGAAACCTCAATAGTATTTTTAAAGACCTATCTATAGATACCCCACACGTACCTATGGGTTTGATAGAAAAAAAAATTTTGAGTTTCAGTTCAAAGTATGGTGACCCCCAAAATTTGATGCTTTTTTTCTATTTTTGTATGAAATTCTTAATGCGGTTCACAGTATACATCTACTTACCAAGTTTCAACAGCATAGGCCTTATAGTTTCGGAGAAAAGTGGCTGTGACATACGGACAGACAGACAGACAGACGGACGGACAGACATGACGAATTTATAAGGGTTCCGTTTTTTGCCATTTGGCTACGGAACCCTTAAAAGGACACTTACAGTACCCAGAACCGGCGAAGACGTATGAAAACAATTAGGTATGTGTGCACGACAATCAATGTGCTGAACAGTAGGTGAAGAAGAATGGACCGCAGGCCAGCAAAAAACGATCGCGCTGCACACGGCACCTTCGGCCAGCATGAACGCGAGTTTGCCGGTACATGTAGCAAGGAGAGAGAGAGAACGCGGCGTCGGTGTAGGAGAGAGAGAGAGAGAGCGAGAGCGCGGCCGCAAGCAGCAGAGAAAAGTAGTTAGAACCCGTATACAGTCCACTAAAGGATCGCGCGAAGTGAAGTAATGTAATAGTGTACTTAATAGTAAATTTGTGCCCGTTCATTCCTTCTTTTAATTATATGCCTATAAGAAGACCTCTAAAGTATCGCGCGAACATTTAATGGTCCTTCCGGAGCCGAATTTAGGAACTTGAAGCCAGGAAATAAGAAAAATTCGGAAATGGTAGTGACACGCCGACAGGAAGAGGAACCTGCTGCCCAGGGAGCTGACCAGGGGGCCACCGAAGAGGCCCAGGACCCCACGACGCGCAGCGGTTCCCAAGAGGCCACGGAACGAACTACGAACACGGATGGCTTCAGGCCGGCTGAGGAAATGCCGACCCGTAGCAGCGCTGAAAATAATGGGGAGCTTAGCTCGCAGCGCACCGTGCGGCCGCCGAAGTCACGCCGCTCCACCAACCCAAGAAAGAAAAAAGAATTAGAGGTTAAGCAGCGTCTGGCAGAGCTGAAAATAGAACAAATACGAGCTGAAGCTGAGGTACAACGGCTTCGCCTACTACAGTTGCAAGGAAATAGTACGAGTGAAGACGAGTCCGGGGATGACCTGGCATCGGTTCGCATAGGTACGTGGCTACAAAGAGACACTGAGGCGCCGCAAACACTCGTAAGTCAAGACAACATAGGATCCACAGGCGACGACCATATTAAAGGTAAGCCAAGTGAAAAAGAAGTGGAAAAAAGTGACTGTAAAGTGAACGAAAAATCAAGAGAAAGTGCCTCGGTGAAAAATCCCGTAATTGACGTGTCTACGTTAGCCGCCGCGTTGTCTCAAGCGATGAGAAGCACCAGGGAGCCACCGAAGTACATGCAAGAGCTGCCTTTCTTCAGTGGGAGCAGCACGGAGTGGCTCGCCTTTAAAACCACATACGAAGAATCGAGTATATATTTTACAAAAAATGAAAATATTGCAAGAATAAGAAGAAGTCTACGTGGGATTGCCAAAGAGGCAGTCGAGTGCCTACTATTAAGCCAACCAGACCCCGAAACTATAATCAAGGCTCTAGAAAGACGGTTTGGCCGGCCGGAGGCCCTCATTCACGCTGAGATGGAGAGACTCAAGACCCTTCATAAGCTAACTGATAACGCAAGAGATTTATGCGTCTTCGCGGGAAAAATAGCCAGCATGGTAGGAACCGTAGAAGCATTAAAAAAGCCGCACTACTTACATAGCCCGGAAATGAGTAGGATTGTTATCGAGAAGCTTACACCTATAATAAGAAACAACTGGTACAACTTCTCGGCTAAGAAAAATGAAGATATACCCGAGCTTAAGAAAATATCGATGTTTTTATCAGAAGAAGCAGACAAGTGCAGCTCCTACGCGTTGCCAGAAGCCACGCCCCGAGATGAAAATAGAGGACACGGGTACCGATCCCAAAAGACAAGAAGAGTAGAACAAACACTTTCTGTAAACAAGAAGACGGCAGAAGATACGTGTCCACAGTGTAAACATGATCACAAGTTATTTGAGTGCAAACAGTTCATCGCGTTAGATACAAATGCGAGATGGGAGGCCGCCAAGAAATATAATATCTGTTATCGCTGTCTACAAGGCAAACACCGACGCGTCACCTGCAAAGCACCCAGGTGCGGTAAGAACAGCTGCCCCATGACACATTACAACCTCCTGCATCACGATAAGCCACCGGGAGAGTACGCTTCGACGAGCGAGGTAACTAATGACGCAATCACAACCTCGGCGGCCGAGCTGACGATAGCAGCAAACCCCCTCAGCAACAAACGAAAGGCTTACCTGAAGATAGCACCAGTGACACTAAAAGGACCCCGTGGCAGCATTGACACGTTCGCGTTATTGGACGAGGGAAGTACCATCACGCTCATTGACGAAACAGTAGCAGACATTATCGGAGCAGACGGACCTAGCAAAGAAATATGGATTCAAGGCGTGAACAGTGACATGAAACACACAAGTAAGACAGTCAGTTTACTCATCAAAGGTAAATACGCCGAGGACGAGCATGACGTGACCGCGCGCACCATGGAACGACTCCGTTTCACACCTGACACCGTGTACGAAGAGCATTTAAGTGATTGTGAACATTTAATAGACATACGTGATAAAGTGATATACGAAAATGCTTCACCGAAAGTGTTATTAGGACAAGACAATTGGCATCTCATAGTGACCCGTCAGCTGCGCACCGGGCACCGCGACCAGCCAGTAGCTTCACTCACCTACCTCGGGTGGGTGCTCCACGGCTGCACCGGCGCGACGACTGCAACAGTATCATTTTGCGGTAAGCTACAACAACACGAAAACAACACAATTGAGGACACAGTTAAAAATTATTTCAAGCTCGAATCGCTAGGCATCGAACCTAGGAAGCCGCGGCAAGATCCCGAGCATCAAGCTATGCAGATACTAGAAAACACAAGCCGCCGGCTGCCAGATGGGAGATTCGAGACCGGCTTACTGTGGAAAAATGAAAATGTAAACATACCAAATAACTACGTAGAAGCCGAGAGACGTCTGCTTACGCTCGAACGAAGACTCGATAGGGATGAAGATCTGAAACAAAAGTATGAAGAACGGATGGAAAACCTATTCAAGTCAGGCTACGCAGAACCAGCTCCTACACCACCACCTACAGGGAAAACTTGGTACCTACCTCATTTTCCGGTCATCAACCCCGCCAAGCCGCACAAGCCGCCACGTCTAGTTCACGACGCCGCTGCAAAATCAAAAGGTATGTGTCTGAACGATATGTTGCACTCCGGCCCTGACCTACTGCAGTCTCTACCGGGCGTTATTATGAGATTCCGCCAACACCCGTATGCCGTCAGCGCCGACATAAAAGAAATGTTTATGCAAGTAAAAATAAGAAAAGAAGACCGGGACGCACTACGCTTCTTGTGGAGAGGTCAACAACGCACGGGCCAACCAAACGAATATCGTATGACGTCAGTAATATTCGGAGCTACGTCATCCCCTTGCACAGCACTCTACATCAAGAATAGAAACGCGAGAGACTACCTCGAGACACACCCGGACGCCGTAAAAGCCATACAAAAGAATCACTACATGGATGACTACTTACAAAGCTTTCCCACCGTCACAGCGGCGCGAGACACTACACAGACCGTCGACATGATACACAAAAAGGCGGGCTTCGTGCTAGACGGATGGACTTCAAACGAAAAAACTATCATAAAAGGTTTGTCAACACCACTTGATAACAGTACGACAGTAACACTCGGCGGGCAAGAGACAGAAAAAACACTAGGTCTACTTTGGCACGTCAACAAGGATCACCTTGGCTTTAACGCGAGCAACTTGAAAATATCTCAAGAAGTGAAAACAAGAACGCGACCGCCTACAAAGAGAGAAGCCCTCAGTGTGATCATGGCCTTATTCGACCCATTAGGCCTCATCTCGCCGATAACGACCCCAGGTAAACGTATCTTTCAAGACACCTGGCGCTACAAGACAGAGTGGGACGACCCACTGCCCGAAGAACTCCGAGAGCGATGGAACAAGTGGTTCACTCAACTCAACGAAGTAGAACAGCTGAGGATACCCCGTTGTTATGTTCAAAACAAGTCATCAGTCATCTCGCATCAACTACACACGTTCGTAGACGCGAGCGAGGAGGCGTACGCCGCAGCCGTGTATTGGCGCACACAACACGCAGATGGCGCCACAACAGTATCCCTAGCAGCCGCCAAGAGCCGAGTAACCCCATTAAAACCCGTATCCATACCAAGACTCGAGCTTCAAGCCGCCCTACTGGGGGCCCGCCTGGCCCAGACTGTGTTGGAAGAACACGAATATGAGGTAACAAACAAAATCTATTGGTGTGACTCACGAACTGCACTAGCTTGGATAAGGTCAGAACCCCGCGTGTACAAGCCCTTCGTCGCTCACCGTCTCGCTGAGATAGAAGAATCCACTAAGAAAAATGAATGGCGGTGGCTACCTACTCGACTCAACGTGGCAGACGACGCGACACGTGCGACCCCCGAAGGCTTCGGGGTCACCCACCGATGGTACACTGGCCCCACATTCCTTCAGCAGCCCGAATCAGAGTGGCCGATAGAAGAAAAAACCATTCGCTACGACACAGGTGAGGAGCGAGAAACATGTCACACGTCAGCTTCACAGAAAACGCACAGTACAAGCGACATACTACGTATAGAAAAATACTCGAAATGGACGCGCTTGATAAGGACGACGGCTCGAGTACTACAGTTCATTGCCCTGTGTCGCCGAAACAAGGTCAAGGCCGTGGCTGCCCGCAAGCGAACCCGAAAAATAGAAAAGCAAGATCCCGACTGGCGTAACAAAAAGACTATCCCAATACCTAAACTTAACAAAGATAATGCAGTCAAACAAAGTAGACAGTGTTACCTAAACATACCGAGTGAATATTTAATTCGTGCCGAACAGCTGTGTATCAACGCCAGTCAACGAGACAGTTTCGCGAGTGAGATACAACGTTTGACAAGAGGTGAAACGAACATTCGAGACAACCGTCTGACATATGTGAGTGTGTACATAGATGCCTGTGGTACACTGCGAGTGAAAGGTCGGATATCAGCTGCGAAGGCGATAGGAGAAGACACGTCAGATCCAGTGGTACTCGACGGGAAGCATCCCTACACACGCCTCTATATTAAGCACGTACACGAAAAACTACATCACGGCGGGACGGAGATAACAGTCAATGAACTCAGACAGCGTCTATGGATCACGAAGATTCGACCGGCAGTGAAAAGCGAGATAAAGAGATGTATATTCTGCCGTATAAGAAAAGCGAAGCCGGCGACACCCACGACCGGCAACCTACCGGCCGCCCGCCTAGCCCATAATACACGCCCTTTCTCATTCACAGGTCTAGACTACTTCGGCCCCATCGAAGTCACCGTGGCGCGCCATCGAGAGAAGAGGTACGGCGCGCTGTTCACGTGTATGACCTCTCGAGCCATACACCTCGAGGTCGTACACTCACTCAGCGCCGACTCAGCAGTGTCGGCCCTAAGACGATTTATCGCGCGGCGAGGTTGCCCCAAAGAGGTTTGGAGCGACAACGCTACGTGCTTCAAGGCGGCCGAAAAGGAGCTAGCAGAGGCTGCGCGCGACGCACTACAACAAGAGGTTACGAGTCATCACATCGCGTGGAGGTACATACCACCATCGGCCCCCTTCATGGGAGGGGCATGGGAGCGCATGGTGAAGGCCGTTAAAGAAGCCCTACGAGTCACCATGATAGAAAAACATCCTAACGACGAGACGCTCTTGACCTTACTAACCGAAGTCGAGAACATCGTAAACTCGAGGCCCCTCACCCATGTCTCGGTCGACCCCCGTGACCCCGAGGCATTGACCCCAAATCACATTCTCATCGGTCCCAACTGTCACGTGCCCCCACCCGGACACTTCTCAGCTGACGACGTGTCGAGTCGCCAACAATGGAAGCGAGCTCAAGCCCTGGCTGACATCTTCTGGAGGAGGTGGGTAAAGGAGTACCTGCCCCTACTGCAACACCGGCGGGAGTCCAGTAGCAGCGGCGTTGCCCCGAAGGTCGGTGACGTAGTCATCATCTGCGACTCTAACCTACCCCGCAACACATGGCCGCGCGGGCGAGTCAGTCGAGTCTACCCAGGTGCTGACGGCGAGGTTCGTGTAGTAGATGTCATCACTAGCGGAGGCAACATCTTGCGTCGGCCTACGAGGAAGATCGTCGTACTACCAACGGAGTTCGCAGACGTAACCGGGTCAGCGACGGCGGGAGAATGTGCACGACAATCAATGTGCTGAACAGTAGGTGAAGAAGAATGGACCGCAGGCCAGCAAAAAACGATCGCGCTGCACACGGCACCTTCGGCCAGCATGAACGCGAGTTTGCCGGTACATGTAGCAAGGAGAGAGAGAGAACGCGGCGTCGGTGTAGGAGAGAGAGAGAGAGAGCGAGAGCGCGGCCGCAAGCAGCAGAGAAAAGTAGTTAGAACCCGTATACAGTCCACTAAAGGATCGCGCGAAGTGAAGTAATGTAATAGTGTACTTAATAGTAAATTTGTGCCCGTTCATTCCTTCTTTTAATTATATGCCTATAAGAAGACCTCTAAAGTATCGCGCGAACAGTATGAAAGTAGAAGAAGCGAAAGATGTATGCCAAAATCGTAGCAGGAGGAAAAAGTAAACTTAAAACATACAACTATCAGTAACAACTGCACTACTGTTTCCCTCACAGTTACCGCATCTAACATAAAAAGTTATAACATAATCAAGAATAAGAAAGAATCGTTATCGGCAGGCATACAAAATAGATTCAACACCGCATCTACACATCGCCACACGCACGGCTCCGGTATCTAAACAGCTCTATTTCGAAGTCTCAAATTATGCGGCGCGATGGACCACACGTAGCGGTTGCGAGGTTACGCTTAACCCGAGATGTGCATGTGTGAATGAGATGTATATTTAACTCAATGCAGAAAAGATAGTTTTAGTTTAGGATATAATTTTGGATTTACTAGTTGAGTGTACGTAGAGTGTAGGTAATACAAAATAGTTGGGAATGTGGTTACCGTGGCCTATCGAATGCAACACCAGGGGATTCACACTCGTGCTGCCGACAGTGCCGACCCTGCAAGAACAGAGAGATTCTGTGCTATCAGTGCAGAAGACAAACAGGACAAGCCTTTGGTCTTCCCACTGACAGAACAAAACATCTCCAGTGATCTCTGGCTACCCTGCTCACCGCCGGGAACACAACACGAGGTTATAATAGCCGCGGTATTCTGTGGGGCGGAGGTACTTCCTCAATCGGACTGCTCGATCGGGACGGAAAAACCGTCGTGTGCTACTTCCTTCATAAATTTCTTAAGTTAGTAAGCTGTCGTTGGAAGCTCAGCCCCCACTGGCTCGTAATAACATGTTGTATTGCTCGGGACATTTATCTTGGACCTAAAATGTACTCTATACGCGCAGTACACGTTTCTTGGGTGTCTTTTGAGGATAGCACATGGTGCTACGGCGGCGCCGGCGGTGGATGAGGACAAATTCACCAAGCATAGATCCATGCGCGCCAGGACCTGACTTGTCTCAAGACTTAGGTCCAAGATACGTGTGATGAGTCCAAAATGAGTGTGATAAGCGCTCCCAATGGAAATCGCGGCGTAGGTAAGCATTTAACTTAAATTCATAGTGAGACTGTCTATAATCCCAGGAATTAGAAAATGCCATTAAATCCAAGGGCGTATCTGAATTCAGATATTTCTCAAGAAATATTCTTTAAATAACCATCGTCGGCTGGCATTGGCCATGACAACCGTCACCCACCCCCTTTGTCCTCTTCTCGTAATACGGAACATGGGCTTTTACGACTTATTTTGATCTTTTACGGCTATATTTAAAGCCGAGAGTTATTTTTCAACGTCTGGGTGGGCTGGGACAAAAGAACTTTTATAATGCACCGAATTTTGTGCCTAGGGTTCTACCTACTTACTGTAACTATTTTTTAAGAAAGGATAATTTGTATTTTGCTATTGACTCCTTTGTAGATATCATTATTACACTTTATCAGACGATAGTGGTTTCTCTCTTTAAACACTTGCAAAATTAGGTGTTACTTTTCCATAGATATGGAATAGAAGAGGAGGAAGAGAATGGAGTTAGGAAAGGTTTACCGGCTACACTTGCTTTGCGTCGAGTCGGTTTTTATTCCCGGAATATTCCCAGAATCAGGACAAATATTAAATTGTCTTGATTCACATCACTTTTTGTAATACCACTTAGGTCGTAAGTCATCTATAGACCCGCAAAGTATGAAAATCTGCCGGATTTGTTGACATTTATGATTACTGCTCCCTTAAGTAGTAGCGTATTTTTTTTCTGCGCATGAACCATTCTCGTACTTCAAGGAATATTCTTATAGAGAACTAGCAAAATCGGTTCAGTTGTTCTCAATTTTTTTTTTATATTATAGATAGATAGACAAAGAAATTTTTCACAAGACTTAAATTTACTAAAATATAAATTAACGGGATATTAAAGATTTCTTTTCTGCCGCCAAACTTTAGCACATGGCAACCCTAACAAAAGCGCGCGCATAAAATCATCGCATGCGCATACCTCCACTGCTAACATAACAACGCACTAATATGCGCCCGAGTGTACACTATTGTTCCTTTACTTTACACGAAACACGGTATTTGCAAGCTCTTGACGAATTATTGTTGTGGTCGCCATTGTTTTCCGCACCAGTTTTTATGAGTTTTCGCAGAGACAGCATACCGCTGAATGTTTTGGTTAAGGGTTTTATGTGGCTCAATAACCCTGCATTTTAATCTCAACTTGCATTTTTAGTTTGTAATTGTAACGTATCAATTACTAATATTATAAATGCGAAAGTAACTCTGTCTGTTACGCTTTCACGCCTAAACCACTGAACCGATTTTGGTAAAATTTGGTACAGAGATAGATTAGATCTTGGGAAAGGACATAGGCCATGTTTGGTCGCGATAACCGACATACACGCGGGCGGAAAATCTCCCCTCAATTTCCGATATAAAAAATGTGTCTATGGCGCAGACTACTTATCACACACACTCGAATGATTATTTCGGTTCGGTTCCCCACAGGAACAGGTGGCCCTTGAACACCACAGCGTTAGGAACCCCTTCTCATAAATGAGCAACGAAAGAGCATAGAGGTCTTGATAGCGAACTTTTGCCGAATAAATCACCTATTACCAAATTGCCATCTAAGTAGCCTATCGATTACCTTGTCATGTTAGACAGCGAATTATCTTTAGGTATTATAAAAATGAATCGCTGAATATGTTGCTAACCGCAAATCTCGAGAACAGCTGAACCGATTTCGCTAATTCTTTATCCATCCATATCCATATCCATACTAATATTATAAATGTGAAAGTAACTCTGTCTGTCTGCCTGTCTGTCTGTTACTGTCTGAGCGGAGCAGTAATCATAAATGTCAACGAATCCGCCAGATTTCCATATGGCACGGGCAAAGCCGGGGCGAGTCGACTAATATTAATTCATTTCTTTTCAACGATCGTATGTATAGGCGACAGTGTCGTGCCCTGTCTAGCACATAACTTTCAACGGATACTTTGGTGTAACAGGAGTTAGCCTGCTATAATAAAGTGGGTCATTTAATTAAGAACATGGTCTTCTAGTACATAAAAAATAAAGGTTATAAACGCAACAAGGTAAAAATCCTTATCAAGGTTGAATTTATTCTCGTTTAGGTATAGCTCTTGCTCAGCGTCAGTGGGAAGACCAAAGGGTTGTCCTACTTATTTTCTGCGTTTACGGCACAGAATCTCTGTTCTTACAGGGTCGGCAGCACGAGTGTGACTCCCCTCGTGCTGCACTCGTCTATAGGCCACGGTTACCACTTTCCATCAGGTGCTTGTCTGCGACCTACGTAGTATAAAAAAGGGATAGGACTTTCTGCATTCAACAGTAACATACAGCCTATGACAAATGCGTGAACACGAATAAGGCAGCAGGCTGACGTAAGAGTAATTTGTACTATAGATTTGATACTAAGACCGCCAGCAGAATTGGAAATATGAAGGGGCAGTGATTACCATGTTTCCAATTGTACCTACCAGATAGACGGACAAATTTGTCAAAAACTTGTCATTGGTAAGGCAAATATAATATAGAAAATGTACTTACGTGGGACAAATCACATCCTAAACATTGAATGAGTGAATTGCAGGAAAACCCAACATACAAATATGTAGGCACGTACAGAAATATTGGGTACGTACGAACGTATGATACTTTCGTAATAAGGAAAGAATTTACATTAGTCTGATCGTGCCTCGGAGAGCACGTAAAGCCGTCGGTCCCGGTATATGAATATCTACGGCAGTTGTGACGGTAGTTGGAGCCCTAAAAAAATTCAGCAACTGGCCTAACTGCAATGCTTCGATATCGCTAATGGGTTGTGGATGTCAAATGGCAGTCGCATGGAAATTATCGAAGTTCAGCCGTACCGCAGTTAGTCTGGTAAAAGCGGACCCCAGACTCCGAGGTGAAAGCTTCGGATGCGACTAGGGTTAACGCTAAGATGAAGAAGAAGAAGGTGGTGGTCCAACAAGTTATAGTAGTTTCTGAACATAATTTTGTACCCCAAGCACGAAAAGTTATCGTAATCGTAACGTAAACCTATCGAGAGAACGGTGGGGTGAGCACGAACTACTATCGTAATCGTATCGTGAACGTAACGATAGCACGGAGCATTGCGATTGGCAGGCTTCAGGCAGGCGGCCAATCGCAATGCTCCGTGCTCTCGTTGCGTTCACGATACGATTACGATAGTTGTTCGTGCTCAGTGCTCACCCCACGGAGCATTGTGATTGGCAGGCTTCACACACACACAGGTTCACAGTAGGCAGGCGACCAATCGCAATGCTCCATTCTGTCGATACGTTTACGTTACGATTACGATAGCTTTTCATGCTCGGGGAACTGACATACAAACAGAATAAGTAGATATACTGCTATTTTCTAACACTAACCCAAATATACAGTTGAATCATATGTTCGCAGTTCGCTACAAGTCACCAGACATGCAAATGTGTTGTTTAGTATGCGATGCGGGTGACACATTAAATTGTCTATACATGGCCTGACGCTAATCCCTAACTAGGCGATCACAAGGAAATATGCGCAGTCGCATACGGAGTTTAAAACACAAATTTTCGTAGATAAATCAGTTGCAGAAAGCCTCGGATGCGACCGGGACTAACGCTAAGACGATGATGCTGATGAGTTATATCCAATATTGTCTGTTTGTCTGTACCATTATATTGTGTTCGTAAGGTTGGTGAGACTGATAAAGGTTCTTTTTTCAGTACCGAAACTGAGTCGTTTCCCTTTTGAAAATATTCTTGTTTCTTATTCTATTGTTCATTTTCATATAATACCTACTACAATTTTAATGGCGGATTTCAGCAAGAATAAGAACCGACACAAAGTCGATCTAAACTGTGCTATCAGATTCTACTTAACGAATTCCACTGAGTAGACATAAGACCTTAGTTTGGTTACGAATTTTCACTGATAAAATCGAAATCCAACAACTACTCCACACCTTCCCAGAACAGTCTAACCAAAGGTCGCGACGCGTACCAAACGTGTACAATAGTCACTCGTACGCAAATCTGTTGTCCATTGATGGCTAGTACCACGTGCTGAACTGTTTGTCAACATTTGTACGAGTGTATTGACGCTAAACGATATCGTGTCTTCGAATATAGACGCCATATTAGCGCGTTCTATAGCAGATTTTGATTTAGCAGAGAGTGGAGACCGCGAGGAAGAAAACGAAAGGTGGGACACGCCCCTTAGGCAGATGGACTGACGACCTGATAAATGTGGCTGGGACAGACTGGATGCGGAAGATGGAGGATCGGCAAACGTGACGCACATTGGGAGAGGCCTAATAGGCCTATTTATCTACACTAATATTATAAAGAGGAAAGATTTGTACCTATATTTGTATGATTGTAATGAATAGGCTCCGGAACTACTGTACCGATTTCAATAATTCTTTCACCTATAGAAAGCTACACTATCTGGGAGTAACATAGCCTATATAACATCACGCTACTACTAAAGGGAGCGGAGCAGTGAGCATAAATGTCAATAAATCGGGCAGATTTCCATACATTAAAGTTGGACCGGAATCCGAATTCCACGCGGGCGGAGCCGCGGGCAACAGCTAGTATTTTATAGAATGATGTATATTTTGCATTTTAGGACTATTCGATAGCAAACTCAGCACCTCTCTGTAGAGAGGAGGCGGTCTGAATAACTGTGCGCTATGAATTTTCGGGCCTATCCTGACGTCATTAATATTAATAATCAAAACAGTACCTTTTTTGTATACAGCACTTTAGTTGATCAAAAGTAATAAGGTATCTATTGTAAATTGCATGCCTTACAAATTTTTATTGCTTCTCTTGAACTGAGTTTATTATAAACTTGTACTTCAGGATCATTAAATCGGTGATCATCCTGTGCAGTCCTCTTAGTCACATCGTCTCTAAAGATAATACTACTCAATGCAAAGTCGAAATAAACGCATTTTTCTTTCTTTTTTCTTCTTTCTTTCAAATACTTTGTATATGAGTACGTCCCTGTTACAGTTTAGTAACATCTATTATGGGATATTTATACTATTCATTCTTTCATAAGGAAATCTAATTACAACAGCTCCTGTCTGTGTTTACTCTGTGGTTAGTACGCTAGTATGTTTTATCATAGTTTTAAATCTAGCAATTAGACGTTGGGCCTGCTAGGCACCTGCGCTGTCATTTAGTACCAGCTGCATCTAGTTTGTCTATGGTCGATAATTATAGTCAAGGTGGTGCCTGCATAGTACATTTTAAGGATACGTTGTATAGATGTTTATTATGTGGTTTTCTAAAACACACAGCGTTAATATGAAGAAGCTGTTCTGAAATTGCCTTGTCTATGGTTAAAACTTACCAGTTTGTCCATGGAAATATACCTGTCTCTCTCTCTCACCAGCGTGCGTCCCACTCTGTGGCGCTTGATAGCTGTCAACTTCAAATTGACAGTCATAGCGTTTCTGAAAATTTGCCGCGTTAACTTGGCTAAATTTTCGTCAAGTTTTTATATCAGTATTTTGAGTAAAAACCGTGTTGAAATACACAGCGTCACAATATTTCATTTGTTTTTTGTGTCCTTTGTGTGAGGTGTATGCTCGAAATGAGCTCGACCCAAGCGTGTAAGGGAGGCGAAGCAGGTTTGTTAGTTGATGCCTCGGAGGGGGATCAACCGGCAAAAAACATACCAACTGATAGTACTTCATCTTCCTCTTCCTCCTCGGAGGACGAAGAGGGTTATGCTTCACCTCCTCCTAACAAGAGACGCAGAACCTCACGTAAGTACCCAAATTCAGTATTAACGGATCCGCGAGTCGAATCTTTAATTCAACAAGTTGGCCACATTTCCGAATATTTAAATCATCTCTCGTATAATAATTCGAATCAACAGAGCGTTGACCCGACCCCATCCACCTCTCAGTTTTTAATAAACCCATCATCATCTCAGAGGTTATCCTTAGGCGAATTATGCACGGACTTCGATGAGAAGACACTGGTTCCTCAGGCGGATAGGGAGCGCTTAGACGAGTTGATCGGTCTACAGAAGTTTAACACTCCTGCTTGGAAAGGTATTCGGTATAAAAAAGCGCTACAAACATGCATAGCTAAGCCTGGCTTTGTAGGGCTTAAAGTCAACGAAGAATTGTGCCATTTCAACAAAAACAAAGATTACCTTGCACCAACTGAGCAATTACTAGCAGGCTTGAGTAATAACATACTCGAGCAAAGGCATTTAATAAAAACAGAATTACAAGATATTCTTGATTGGGCTTCAAAAAACCCTAGTGCCTTAAATTCCAATTCATTGTATGAGAAGATTACTTCTGCCTTTGGTCCAGGATCTCCATCTTATAAAAAATTTGAGACTGCTATACAAGTTGTCTGCGGTAAGAGAGCAGAGTGCATCGAGATACGCCGAGATAGAATCTTAAAAGAGATAGAAAACCCAAATTTACGAGCTACACTACAGGAGGTTCCACCTAGTCAAGAATATCTGTTTAGCCGAGATGCTCTACAACCTGTCATAGCTTCATTAGGTGGTTCCCATGTTTGGCTCAATACACCAGCATATGTCAAAAATAGGAAAAGTTACAGTACAACACAGTCTCAAGATCGTAAAAACCAGAATAGAGATTATAAATACCAAAATAAAACTACCTCTTTTCAGAATAGAGAATTTAAAGTTAATAAAAATAAACAAACCTCTAAATTTAAGCCTAACCAGCCCTTTCGGAAGAGGCATTCCAACACCCCCCATTCTAATAAGAAACAAGAATGACTGTCAGAGAGTATTTCAGGGTGGCTGCCTAAAGAACTATGCACACGTGTGGCGAAAAGAGGGAGCCAACAACCACATCATGAAACTAATAACTGGTGGTCGACTACCCTTTTCAAAGAAGCCACCTCTACAATACCCCAACAGCCATGTCTTGAAACAGTTTGCCACCAAGACGTCAGACAAGATGTCAGATATAATTTGTCAGTTAAAACAGCAGAAAATATTGGAGTCCCCACCAACAACGAACCCAGGTTTCCTTTGTCGCATGTTTCTTGTTCAGAAATCAGATGGAACCTTCCGTCCAATATTCGACCTCAGAGGTCTCAATGTCTTTATAACAAGCAAACATTTTCAACTGATTTCACAGTCAAATGTAGCAGAATTTTTGCAGGTAAACGATTGGATGGTGAAAATAGATCTTCATCAAGCATACTTTCACCTGCCAATTGCAGAAACTCACAGGAGATTTCTCAGAGTGGTTTACAACAAAGAGCTACTTCAATTAACTTCTCTACCATTTGGCCTGTCATCAGCCCCAAAGATGTTTGCCACAGTGTCCAATTGGATTGCGGAAATCCTACGAGCACAAGGCCTTCGAATACTACGAATCTAGACGATTTTTTTAATTGTAAATCAGGACCAGAAAGTATTAAGTTTTCAGGTTTCGGTAGCTCTAAGAACTTTGGAAACTCTAGGTTGGCATGTAAACTACCAGAAGTCGGTCCTGGAGCCCTCTCAGGAGGTAGAGTATCTTGGTCTGGTGTGGAAGACAAAACTAAACAAAGTAGAACTACCTATAAAAAAGATTTTGAAGATAAAGTCAATAATCAACAAGATCTTAGACTGGGGAAACAGTTCTCTGAAAGAAATGCAGAGTTTATTAGGTTTACTCAACTTTTCAAATCATGTAGTACCCAAAGGTCGACTACACTGCCGCAAAATGCAGCTTCTATTAAGACTTTTCAAACAGACCAGACCAAAAGAAAGAAAATGTCTCCCATTGTCTGTACAAGAGGATCTAAGATGGTGGTTGGAGGTGGTGGACCACAGTTTTTCACCAATAGTAAAGAAGAGTGTAACTCATTTCTTAACAACAGATGCAGCGGATGCAGGCTGGGGAGCTCAGCTCAACAATTTATACCTATCAGGCACTTGGTCTCCAAACCAGAGACACTGGCATTCCAATGTCAAAGAAATGTATGCTGTGTTTGCAGCCATAAACAGTCAGCGGATGACACTAAGGAATGCACACATTTTGGTGCAGACCGACAACCGAACCCTCGTAGCATATATCAGAAACGAGGGGGGGACACGGTCTCTGTCATTGCTGAAGTTGACCACAAGACTCTTAAACCTCGCGGAGAGGTTAAACATAATGCTCTCTGCCACATACCTGCCGGGCAGGTTAAACGGGATCGCGGACCGCCTGTCAAGGGGTCGCGCAGTACCAGAGTGGCACCTTCTCCCCGAAGCCACGGAGGCTATATTCAAAATATGGGGCACCCCAGACATCGACCTGTTCGCGTCAGAAAACACAGCTATAGTACCAAGGTACGTAACATTAAATTCGAAAGATGGTTTCGCAGTTTTCTACGACGCATTCAGTCGAGAGTGGGATTATCAACTGGCCTGGGTGTTCCCACCACCTTGCCTAATACCAAGAGTGTTAGCCCACATGAACAAAGCAAAGGGGACTTACATCTTAATAGTACCACAGTGGACGAAGTGTTTCTGGCTACCGGATGTGCGAGCCAGAGCCTTGACAGACCCACTACCGATAAAGAACCTGCGGAAGGTTCTAATAGATCGGAGCACAGGCAGCTGCCCCCCTCAAGTGGACAAGCTGTCTCTACTAGCCTGGAAAATTGGGGGTGGACTGACCACATAGGTGGTTGGTCTAGAGCAGAACAGGACTTGCTAAAAAGTAGTTGGCGGACATCTACTTTAGTAACATATAAGGCTCCAATTAAAAGGTGGCTGACCTGGTGTAATAGCCACAATATTAATCCTAAGTTACCTGAAGGGCAACAAGTAGCAAGATTTTTAGCAAAATTATTTTTAGAGGATAAATTAGCTTATAAAACTATACTCTTACACAAATCTGCAGTGTCCACATACTGTGCTACATCAGGCATGGAACTATCAAAGAATTTCTTTATCCATCAGGTGTTAAAGGCTATATCTCTTGCCAAACCTCAATCACAGAAACTACCTATATGGGACACAAGTATTCTATTTAACTGGCTAAAAGAGTCTCATAATTCTGGTTCCCTATTTGAAGTTGCTAGACGGACAGCCTTAATACTCTTACTTGCCTCAGGTCGTCGGATTCATGACCTCACTTTACTTGATATTGACTCTAAAAATTTGTTAATTGATGAAGATGTAGTTACCCTGTGGCCCAAATTTGGCTCTAAGACAGATTCAAATTCTTACAGACAATCTGGTTGGTTGTTACGGAAACACCCAGACCATCAAATTTGCCCAGTCAGACACATACTTGATTTATTAAAAAAGTCTGAAGGTAGAAGACAAGTAGATAAGAATATTACTAGTCTATTTGTGTCTTTATCAGGGACACTAAGACCTGCGACAAGAACAATAATTGCAGGTTGGATTCGCACTATTTTTAAAGATGCCAAGATTAATGCCCCACCTGGCAGCATCAGATCGGCAGTAGCTTCAAGAAGCTGGCTAGAGAATAGACCAGTTCAGGAGATTCTAGATAGAGGTAACTGGAAGAGCATAAAGACCTTTCAGAAATTCTATTGTCGACCAGTTAAGACAATTCCTGTTGATAATTTAAGTGTTGATTTATTGCGTACAAATTTTTCCAATGTTTAATTATTTATAGTCTAAGAACTAACTTTATGGATCTTTTGAGATAAGAAGTTTAAATTTTGAGTTGTTTTATGTTCCTTTTAGGTTATTACTAAGAAGTCTATTGAAGGCTGTGATTGAAGGATTAAATTCTTTTTGTTTTTGTTTTTAAGAAATAATTATATCAGAGGATAGAACTGATTTTAATAATTTGTGCTTTTTTGTTTTTTCTAGTATCCAGAATATAGAATTTATTTTACTTCTGAATGGTGTTATCTTCACTTTCATTACCTATTTATTCAATTTCACATAGCATTTCTGTCACCACCAGCAGATACCAAACAGGTCTTCATATTAACGCTGTGTGTTTTAGAAAACCACATAATATAACTGTTTTGCATTACAACAAAACAGGTATTATGTGTTGAATAAAACACACAGCGTTACAGCAATGTTCTTGCTGGTGATCTGAAGACACTATGACTGTCAATTTGAAGTTGACAGCTATCAAGCGCCACAGAGTGGGACGCACGCTGGTGAGAGAGAGAGACAGGTATATTTCCATGGACAAACTGGTAAGTTTTAACCATAGACAAGGCAATTTCAGAACAGCTTCTTCATATTAACGCTGTGTGTTTTATTCAACACATAATACCTGTTTTGTTGTAATGCAAAACAGTTATATTTTTTATTAAAATGCCAATTTAGGTGATATATTAGCTCATAGCAAGTGATAAAGAAAAAATATCTTAGGTATTGTTATGTAATTCTTACATGGCTCTAAGGATCGTATTCTAGAATGTTACTCAGTGCTGAATCTCGATTAATCTGAGGACAGATTGTATAGACAATGCCAATTTGTACTCAGATAAATCGAGATTGTCGTTCTAGAATACGGGCCATAGTTTGGATAAATTAGATGAGATTAGAGGAACTACTGATTAGTCAATTTTAGAATCCTTCGCTTGCTCGGTCATCAAAATTGAGCACGCGGTTAAAAAGCAACTTTGTACTCTTGTATAACAAATACTACCACAGTCAAATTTGAGGTGATGCAGAGTCTATGGAGAAGTGTTCGGTGGAAAAACGTCATTGTTTTTGTATTTTAGTGAGTAATAAACGGTTATTCATAATAGAAACGAGTATAATATAGACCAACGCAAACAATTTACAATAATATTTGTGTACCATACGCTCCTGTTAAAATCAACATAGCAATTTCACGTATTGAAATTTTGCTCATTTCCGCCTACGTGTAGGTATGTCAATATTTCCGAACGTCGAAAGGATGCAACTTCGCCAGATATTAAATCAAATTTAGAATACGTTTTTGTAATAATTTTAACCCAAAACCGCCGGTTAAAATATATAAATAACACTTCACCATTGTTCCAATCATAAGATATTGAGGTATGTTAGGAAAATATATGAGAACATACACATAAGTAGTATTAATATACAAAATAAATTGTTAGTAACATACATTTATTTCAATTAATTCATATGTGTGTTAAATAAGAATGATAAATAAATAAAAGGGATATTCTCCTTAAGGGGTAAAAACTTCATCCAATATAATTGAATGCTATCAAAAAAAAGTAAACAAAATAATTATAACTTACCTTATTCAAATATCTCATCATATTATTGTCTTTCTTAAAGACTTCATAAACTTTTTTCTTCAAAAAACAATTTAAAAAAACGTTAAGTGCAAAATAACACCTTAATAGGCATAATTTTAAGTATTGATTGTATTTTTTAATTAAAAAAGCAACTATTTGTCTGAAATAAAGTACCACATGATTAGAACACTCTCTTACATGCTAGGTACTTACCAACTCAGCAACAATCTGCTTGTTAAGTCTCGTGCACTCGTTCGCCGAAGACTTGGTGAATGTGTGCGGGTCAAATTTCCTTGTAGTCTGAAACAATTTGAACTTATTAGTGTGTGTTTCATTCACATTATTATCGTCATGGAGGCTTCTGTGGCCTGGCGGTAGTGCATTCGACTGTTACGCAGGGAGGACGGGTTCGATTCCCGCTCACTTTAATTATTGACTGAACTGCCTCTGTGGCGTAGTGGTAGTAAACGCGACTACACAGGAGGCGTGGGTTCGATCCCCGCTCAGTGTAAATTTTTTTTTTTTTTATTTTTTTTTTTTTTTTTTATTTGTATGATGAATATGGGTAATTACATTAGTCTGGGCGTGCCACGATGAGCACGTTAAGCTGTCGGTCCCGGTTGCCATACGAACATGTATGACAGTGGTTATATAAGGGAAGTGGGTGAAATGGCCCACATAGAAAGGCTGATCACAAAATCCAGTCAAGGACGTCCCCATTAGCAGTAGTAGTAGGTATCAGCCGCGTATAGTATTGGAAGGGTAGAAACAGTCGTCAAGGCGTGTTATTGAATACTATAGATAAGAGTTGTTTTTTTTTAAAGACTATTAGCAACCGAAATTACTAATATTCCCGTTAACCCCTCCAACAGAGCTAAGTTGCTTGTGCTAGGAGTGGGTTCATATCTTTTGTTTGTTTGTTACAGTTTTGCAAGGATTTCTCAGAAAAATTACTCAGTGGAGGTTACAGGAACAATTCTTCTTCTTCCTCTTAGCATTAATTCCCAGTCGCATCCGAAGCTTTCAGCTCGGAGTCTGGGGTCCGCTTTTACCAGTCTTAACCACGGATTTGGCTAGACCTCGATATTTTCCGTGAAGCGATTGTCATCTGACCTCCACAACCCAATGTTAACATTAGGCGATATCGAAGTTTTACAGTTAGACCGTTGTTTTTTTTTGGATTTTTGAGGGCTCCAACTACCCGTAACGACTGCCATAGATGTTCTCATGGCAACCGGGACCGACGGCTTAACGTGCTCTCCGAGGCACGACCAGACCAATGCAAATACTCATATTTCATTCACACAAATATTTGCACTGAGCGGGGATCGAACCCGCGCCTCCTGCGTAGCGGCCGCATTCACTACCGCTACGCCACGGAGGCTGTGTTACAGGAACAATTCTTATAGTGACATAATGATTATTAATACACGGATTCGGAGATATTCAGTTGCGAATATAATAATACTAAGAAAGGATAGCATTTAGTACCAATTAACATAAATAATAATAGAGGTGTTCTAATTTAACTAACCTGTTTCGCCTTGCTCGTAGTTTCTATCACTTTATTGATATCCTTGAACGAGTGTATGGAGACATCCAGCGTGGAAGCTTCTAGATCTTTGTTCTTTGGCTCTGATTTGACTGTGGGTTTCTTAGGGTTCTCTGGTTGCTGTAACAAGGAATTTTCATAGTAATGTTACTTATGCACTTGGTAAAGGGCGACGTACGTGCGGAGTACTCGGCGCTTTGCTCACACGTGAGCATCGGTTGAGTGCACTGTCTTGCGACGTTGACCGGACGGGTGATCTGCCCTGCGTGGGTCATTTCACCCATGCAGGCCATGGCACACTTGGTTTCGTGTCTCTTATGTCCTATCTCCTGCACTAAAGATCTACCCTTCTGCGTGGGTCATTTCGCCCATGCAGTTCATGGCACACTTGGTTTCGTGTCTCTTATGTCTTACCTCCTGCACTAAAGATCTACCCTTCTGCGTGGGTCATTTCACCCATGCAGTCCATGGCACACTTTGTTTCGTGTCTTTTATATCCTACCTCCTTCACTAAAGATCTATTTTTCTGCATGGGTCATTTCACCCATGCAGTCCATGGCACACTTGGTTTCGTGTCTCTTATGTCTTACCTGTCGTGCCTGCACTAAAGACGATCTGAAACATGCACTGACAGTGCGGTCGAGACGGCAGAATATTATTTTCGTATAATTTAAAGCAGTGAAAAGATGATCATAGACACAAAAGATTTCACCCATTTTATAGTATTGTTAGTTACAAGGAGGGTAAGTTGGTACAGAGATATAAAAAAAGTGAAAGGGCATAGGCTGATTGGTCGCGCTAACCAACATCCACGCGGGCGGAAACGCGGGCAACAGCTAGTATTAATATAAAGAACAAAACTTACATGAGTATGGTGCGTCAAATCATCCTCCCAATTATTGATCTGGTCGGCTAGAGCTGCCAGTCTACCGAACTTCCGTTTACCATCAGGCTGTGGACGCGGTTTGGGCTTCGCTGGCTCAAACTCCGATGGTGGAGTGGCTGATGAGAACACGTTTTCTGTGCGGTGGATCGGTGATGACAGGTTTGGTTTATCTGTAAAGAGATGAACAATGATTACAGCTGGAATACGCACAGGTCTTGCCTCGTAAGTCAATAGGCAGAGATACTAGCTTACAGATGTCATTGGCTTTGCTTCGAATGTCTAAGTCGAAGACTGCTATTATTATTTCAAACAAGGACACCTAAAGTCAGATGGACAATCCACCCCATCAGGTTAAGAGGTGAAATGAAGACTCATTCATTAACTTTATTCTCTGAGACAATATTAGTAATTTAAATTATAACAATTATAACTAGTCCTCTTGCATAATTTAGGGTCTCCTTTCCTTCCTATTGTAACTAGTTGTTATTAAAAAACGGGTTGTATTTAACGCGGCGACAAATTAATCCGAAAAGCAGGTAGTAAAAATAATAGGTTGGCAGTTATAGTGAAGAATCATTTTATTCAATTTATGGGTGTCAAAATTACTGATTGTGGCGTACAAAAATATTAAGTGAGCTACTATTTCTGGATGGTTATAAAAAAATAACCACGAAGGCTAAAGTGGGAGCTCCCGTGTTAGCCTTCTAACCTATCCAACTTGGGGCGCGCTATACTCGAATCCTCATAACTTCACAATTTAGCAACACACTTTCTTTATCACAGGTCACTCAGTATTTTAGTAGCCCATTCAGTATTTAAAGTACCTCAATCAGTCATCCATTTATTATTTTTGTCGCACGGTTATATAGCACATAAGGAAGAGAGTCACTAGTTTACTAAACAAAAACCATTTTTTATCAAATACTTATGCTTATCATCCCATATTTGATAATAGTTCTTGCCAAAACAGGATACCACTGTGAGTCAATGGTGATTCAATTTAACATGAGTAATGGCATCTTATCAAAATATGTCAGGGTAGGTGTCAAACTATTGGTTTAATAACTTTGATATCGAATGCTTAGTGGTTACAAAGTCAGCCTTATGATTGAGAGACGAGATTCTAGTGCAAGTTCTCTTTTAGGGGTTGGGAGCAGATTGCATCTGTGTCGGGTTCTATTCCCGCTCAGTGCAATTATTTGTATACATGAATGTCTATTTGCATTGATCTGAGTGTTCCTGTGCCTCGGAGAGAAGATTAAGCCATTGGTCCTGGTTGCCAATGACAGACATTATGGAGGGGAAATGGGTGAAATGGCCCACTCAGAAAGGCTGATCTTACCCATCCGGTCAACAGCCTCCCCAATGGTAGTAGTAGTAGGGGCTGAGAGTCAGACCTTGAATCACCGACAAAAGATTTTAAAAAGAAAAGATAATAATCAAATAAGAAAAAGTAGGAGAAATAGAGTAGACAGAGAATCCTGGCCTCCTAAAGTGAAAGCTTGGTTATGATGATAACTATAAGTTATATTCACATACCTGAATACAGATTTCCAAGCCTGTCCAACCGAGACTTCATGTTGTGCCTTAAACCAGCACGGTCAGCTCGCTCCGACATCTCCGCTGATCCCTTCTCTATGTCACTGGATGTGTCCTCTGGAATATAACAACACAATACTGTAGAGTATATTTAACAAAAAAAAATATTGTAAAAACATATTGTAGGCTCTTCTCTCTAATTATTGTAGTATACATATTGATTTTCTTTTCAATTTGTATAGAATTATTTTTTGAAATATAAATTGATTTAAAAGTTTACCTTTTCAAATATACACTACTTCACACACACAAAACAAAACAAAAAGTTGTATTAAAATCTATGATTTATCACTTCACTACAAGAACATTACAGTAACACTGTGAGAAATACAAACAACTAATATTACTCAAAAACTTAAACCAATTAGTTAATGGTTTGTTGAACTTCAGCCATTAATTAGTAGAAACATTATCTCATATTAATGACTAACAACTTTGAAGAAGGATACCAGAAATCCTTACAACTTATTGTTGTATTGAGGTAACAGCAATTAGTCATTTCAATTTTAAAAGCCTGTGGTAACCTTTTATTTATATTTATTACTGATATTTTCAATGGTAGACAAATTGTAGTCAGGCTGACTAGTGAGAATGGACTTTGGTTAATGATTGACTTAAATCAACTTTTAAATATTAGAACTATTAAGTACTGAGGGAATAAAATAGCTTTTTGCCATCCAAGGATTTGTATGAGAGAATGCTAGGGAAAAACAAATTTTAACTGTTGTGAACAGATGTTATTATTACATACATATAATCATGCCTTATCCCCGGAGGGTTTGGCAGAGGTGAATTAACACCCATATTTCACCAATCATTGTATTCGGTCCCACGTAATAGGGGGTGAGCCTATTGCCTCATTCTGGGGACTATTGTTAACTCGAGCCATGCATCTGAGGTTGAGTCTCGGCTGTATATATCTGTCTGATGTTAAACAACACTATCACTTAGTCGCCTTGTATGACACCGCATGGAAAGAGATGGGGTGGCCCAAATTCTGCTTTGCTGGGTTCCAAGCTCAACTTACAGTGCCATTTTCATCTTTTTTATCCCACAGGAACACACACCACACAAATTAAGTGTTAATAGACTTCATCCGCTATGATATCCGCTTTCAGGGGATTGGTAAGTTTATTTCTACTAAAGTAACATAATCTGAGTACTATTATAGCTCTATCTAGACTACACTAAAGATTTAAAAACAAAAGCTTACCTGTTATTTCTTTGATAACAACATTGCTTCCAGGCAAAGCCTGTGAGTCATATACTACACTGATGGGTGCGTCTCTTTCTTCAACTTGAACCTCAATCTGAATATCATTTCTGTGAGAAATGTTGATCTCTACTGACACATCAGAATTTCGACGAGTAATACTGCCTCTTTTAGGACTTTTAAACTCTTTTTTCGTCACGATAACATCATTACGGGAACGCTGTGGCGATGATGTATCAGCCTTCAAACTAGACCTTTTCGAAACAACTTTTGTAGGAGTTTCCGACCTCGTTAACTCTTTTGATTGCCGTCTAGGCGGAGTTTCCGACTTGGTATACTCTTTTGATTGACGTCTAGCGGGAGTTTCGGACTTCGTATACTCTTTTGATTGACGTCTGGCGGGAGTTTCGGACTTCGTATACTCTTTTGACTGTCTCCTAGCCACTGTAACTGATTCTCTAACTAGTTTACTAGGAGATTTCGCCGGTGAACTTTCAGATTTCACGATAGCGATATTTTCTGATAGCGGTTTCCGTTTTGGAACCGCTTGTCCAGAGTTTGCAAGTTTTTGGTCAATCTTCTCCTGTCTGGCCCGCGCTCTCTCTAACATACGCTGAAAATAAGTTCCAATGCATTATTATAAAATCTACAGCAGCTTTTATAATGACCTTCGAGTTAAGCGACGGTTGAAACATGAAATAAGGATATTACACGCACATACCTGTGTGAAAGGATCCATATTTGCAACTATTTATAGTGTCCCAGTGTCACTAATTACACAGTTATCATAATTTGTATACACTTACAACAAAAAATGGTAAATTACAAATGTTTTTGAGATAATCTCACAAAAAAACGATTTCAACAAACATTCACCCGTTGTTAATCTGACGTTTGATACGAAAATTTGAATTTAGTTTAGTGTCAATCCGGTAGGCGTCGTCGCGTCGCGTTACCACAGATTATTCAATACAGGCCCGGCTATATATATTCTGTGGCCGTAGAGGAGCCGTTGTTTATCGCAATTTTACTTATTAAGTATGCTACTTATATATGCTACTTACTTACTTATTCTTATTGATGATGATAATATGTAATTACATAATATTAAGTAATAAATTATTTTATTCTAATAAAATATTATTATTTTGACTAAAAATCATCATGAAGGATTGGCTATAGAAGTTACATTATGCTAGAGAGCACGGGCCAGGGGGGTGATAGGTGAAGCCCGGAAGCCGTCTGTTAGCCTAGCAGAAGCATCGAGGTGGCGCGCGACGGCACGACGCGTGCCTGCTCCTATCAGGGGCAAGATGGGGACACCGTGGTCCTACATCAGTAGGGTCTCCGTGGCGCTGCTTTAACTAGACGCTGAACTGCTGGAGGACTTAGATAAACATGAAAGGGTAGAGCTTCATCAGATCATCAGGCTCACTTCACTTCTCATGACTAGTTTTAGTAGTAAGATTAGAATGCGATGACGCGATCGAGCAATACCCGTTCTTACACAGGTATTACTCGATTCATTGGGTAAGGCTGGAGCTGGATTTCTTCAATGAAATACAGTCAACTACCTATATAAGTACATAATTATTATATTGAATTCTCAGTTCTTTGGTTTTAGCTCATCGCTAGTTAGTTTAGGTTTTTAACCTGCATTATAGGTACCTATTAATAATATTATAAGAATGTTATGTTAAGTGGTTAAGTGCCTCTAGGATACAACGTGACCGCGTGACTACTATAAGTACCTAATCGCATTATGGATTCCCTTTCCTTAAAGAGACAGTTTACCTACTGGATGACACGTGACATTCGCTACGAAGGCGAGCTCAAACAGTAAAGAGATCGGATTCTCAGCACTCCATGGATTCACCGTGCGGTCGCCGGGTCCATAGCGTGATACAGAGAGGAACACCGTGACGGCGACTGGGACTTGCGAACCAAATGTAGGTTTAGGGTGACCACCTTGTGATGCATCAGCATTCACCTCCACCGTATTTTCCTTCTGATTACGATGCTGGTCCAAACCTTATTTAGGTAGGTACCTACCCTTGACCTTCCTACTTACCTTCTTGACCGACCTATCCTTTATGACCTTTACGGGACCGACTTTCATCTGACAGCCCAATGTTTTTTACCATATCACTTTTTATCGAAGTTCTTAGCGGTTGTCGGACTTTTTTGAACTCCAACGACTGTCATAGAGATGGTCTTATAGTAACCGGCTCGGCTACGACACGTGACGGTTAGGCTGAGCGCACATTTGAGACAAGACTGTCTCAAGACAGACTTGCTCTCTACTAAATGTATGGAGCTGCGCACACTGGAGACAAGACGTCTAACAGACAAAACTGTCTTTACCTACAACGCGACAAGTCTGTCTAACGACTGTCGGCTTCCCTTCTAGAGGTGTAATGAATATAGATACTCGTAACAAGTACCAGTAACATAATATCAGTGGTATATTCATATTATGTTACTGATGAACAAGGAAATAACAACGAAAGCCAATGGTATTATAGGTAACTATTACCCGAGCGATCTGATTATTCGTTTCTATGTTTTGGTACGTAAGGTACATCTAGTTAGGTACTGAGTAGGGGAGAGTTGGATATTACCGAGCCCCTAAGGACTTGGGTCCATAACTCGGAAAATGTTTGATAATAAAGGAAACAAAATGCAGTAATTAGTAGGATATTTATTCAGGTACATATACCGTATAACAAAATAATCGACAATTTAAAAAGGAAATAATTATAGTAAAATTACAACAAACGTTAAAGGCGTGGTATTGTCAAACTGGTCTGATAATATCGTGCCTAGGTTTGATAAAATCGTGCCCACATTAATTGCTCACAAATCGGTGAAAATGATTGTTTTAATTTTTTATGATAAGATAAAGAGGGTGGAGGAGGATTTATGTAGTTAGTGATTTAGCTTTTAGAAGAGGAATATCTTCTAAAAGTTAAATCACTACCTATTTACAGTATACCGATATAATGTCATAACAAAAACTTAAATTCTTTATAATTATTTTAACAAAACATATGTTTTTTTAAAACTTGAAGTCTTAGTAACTCTTTGAATTAAATATAAACTAGTCAGCCTCAAAAATAATTAAAATCAATATTATCCTATGACCTCTTTTTTTTCTTGGGCACAGATCCATCCATCTAAAACGAAAATAAAATGAAATTATGTTATGGTAATCTGTATGTATTTTATTTTAAATAGTCATAGTAGGTACACTACACAATTCAAACAGACCCACAGGCAGACACATCATACATAACTATTTTTCGGGGGTAAAAACAAGTTAATGTGAATAATATATTACTTTCATAGTTGATAATATCGCGCCCCGGGCGCGAAATTATCAAACTTATTCATTTCATTTTCTAACATCCAAATAATATAGAAAATTCTATAGTATTTAAAAACGTATTCTAACACGGAATTCTACACTGTACAAGCATTCAAAATGTATGATTTCAAAGTATTATAATAATACAGTATCACTTACCTCTTATCGAAAGTATGTACGAAATTTCATAAGGATTGCCGAAAAAAACTTGTGCGATACATACTGTCTCCGTCGTCGCGCGTAGCGTACTATTGCTGCGCGGGGAAGGGTGTAGGTATGTTGAGCTTCGTTATTTACGCACTGTATCGCAAAACGAGTGGATGGTTTTTGAATTATGCTGATGCGCGGAATTATCAACCGCGCGGTAATATCCAACTCTCCCCTACATCTTGTTAAAAAATATCTAAGTCTACTAGGTATATTGTTATTAGTTACAAGTAATAACAAGATATAATAACACTCTCGTATATATTATTTACATTACGAGGATGCAATTTGGCTGGGTCAGGTTTTGGATGGGTGACCGTTCTTTGCATTACGAGGTTGTGAAAACTCTTTTACTCTGCCGGTGTTATCTTGTTACAAACATTCGCAGTAACTAGATGTACGTATCGGAACATAGGGACGATCTATATTAATAGGAAGTAATAACATTCCTCTTGGTTCTTATTTCGTTGTTAGTGGGTAACATAATATTATCAAAGTAATATATTCAATTACATGAATATCAAAATCGTAACCTAATATAACATCTCTATTCCCTTCTGTAGGTATGCGGTCGCGCACATCAAAGACAAAACAGTCTTGCCACAGTATACATATATTCAGCAGTACAAGTATTCTATTGAATTGGGTGTCGCCATATTATGTTTACCTACAGACAAAAAGACGTTTTATGGATTATGAATATTGTAAAGTTGGATGGAAATGTTTGATGATTTACAATAATTTATTAGTGTTATCATCCTCATGCCCTTACCCCATATTTATTTTGGGCCGGTGGAACACGTCAAGCTTGGTGTAAATAATAAAATAATACCAAGTAATCATATTAAATATATTTGTTAATATAGGTACCTACTCAAAACAATTCATTAAAAAATATAAAAAATAGTGCCCCACCGGCATCGGGTACAGGAACCAAGCTTAATATTTCGTCTCATTATTAAAAAATACAATATCAATTTTAGTAAGGAATCGGAGGCTAACGGAGTCCACTCGTTACGATAAATATGTGAGCGAGACAGGCATACGTCTCGTTCTCTTCTATATCGAATCGAGTGCCGAGTACTAACTCTCTCTCTCTCTCTCTCTCTCTCTCTCTCTCTCTCTCTCTCTCTCTCTCTCTCTCTCACATTCATTCATTTCATTCATAACACATCATTCCATCACTACTGTTTAGGTAATATACACCTAACTCCAACAATAATACATAAACGTTTATATAGAAAACCTATGCGGATTGTAACAAATGCCTATGGTGCTAAACAAATGTTCTTTTCCTTTCTTCTTCAGTATGTATTGTGAAGAAAGTTAAGTCTGGGTTTGCGTAGTCGTTATTCATATACCTAAAGATACTAAGTACAATATGTTTCGGTTCTGTTCGAAGTCGTGATCATCAAATGCAAACTGCGCGAAACAATGAAATAAAGTGCAACGCAGTGGTACGTGCACGATCTCACTCACTTCACAGCCCGCACTGACTCATCGGTGAGCATCTATAAGTTAATCGAACACATCACATATTTTACCGGTGGCACACATTCAAACCGGCAACCACACATTTCTATGAAGACGGTGTACTGTTCAACTATACTATACTGTGGCGGTGTTCGTGCGATGCGTGTCGTAGACAAAACAGTTTTGTCTTAGGTGTGCGGTGCGTCGCAGACAAAACAGTCTTAAGACAGTCTTAAGACTGTTTTGTCTGTGTCAGACAAAACAGTCTAAAGACAGTCTTGTCTCTAGTGTGCGGTCTCCCTTAAACTTGCTCTCTGAGGCACGGAAGGATTTCAATAATTATGTTAAGAATGATCTATCACTTCTAAAACATCAGATACATATCTACGTATTTAGTTTTTTGCAACCACATGTCTGAGTCTGAGACGTCCTAAAATTAATTTAAAATTATTTATTTTTATCTTGTGTGCCAGAGAACAAGTTTGTAAACATATCGCAACTTGAAACCTTGACATGGCTCGACATTTGCAAATTACCGCGTCGCAAACTAATAAATCTTCTCATTAGGTCAACGTTTAGACCATCTACACAAAGTGCCTACATGTAACTTGCTTGTATTTCTCTGGACATAATATTGTGATAATATCTTGGAACTAAAATTTTAATGTGCTCTATACGCGCAGTAGGTAGTTAGTACACGTTTCTTGTAAATCTTTTGAGGATAGCACAGGGTGCTACTGCGGTGGACGAACTCAAATTCACCAAGCATAGATTAAATTAAAAAGAATCCGCGGGCGCCCGGGTCTCGTTTGTCTTGCGATTTAGATCCAAGATACGTATCGTATAAGTAGCAATGCTAAGTAGGTATACAGTATAAAGTTTGCAAGATGTTACCGACATGTCTGAGGTTGGTTCCACAAATCGTTGTAATTTCAGCCTATGGTTTGATCCCAAGGGGCGTCTCAGTCCGTCTTAGTAGGTTCGAGATTCCAGCACTCTCCACGCACAATGGCCCAAAAAGGAGGCTAACCCCGCGTTTGCATACTGCCGCTCGCATTGCTCATCGTGTTGCAGGAAATATTCGCGCGATTAATGCCCTAGCATTCACACACTCCCATCATCGCGTTGGTCCGCATTACAGTATTCGCCCTGCAACGGAGACGGACGTAAACGTATGGAGGACAACGCTGTAGCAGTGTACGCATTTTGCTTTTACAGCATAGCGAATTAATTAAATAGATTATTAATAAAAACTATCACTTTCAACTACTATACACTTTCCGTAGATCGATATAAATATTTTTAAAAGTAAATATTCGAGGAGCAATAACGAAAGTCGTGTTTACTGATTAGCGCCATCTAGCGGTCTCGTATAGTTCATCGCGCTAGTATTGCCGCTAGTATTCGCACTAATTCGCAGTAACACACGCGGCAGTACTCGCGGCATGACGAATATACCATTCACACTACGTCTCTGCCCACTTCTCTCGCCACTTCCCTCGCTCTGCCGCGAGTATGTAAACGAAGCTTAAGTGCGGACAAAAGAGTCCCCATTCCATTCCATTCCAGGTTCGAGATTAGCGGGAGTTGGTAGCTAAGATGTCAAAACAAATATTCTCTCACAACGCGTACCGTACTTACCGTCTCTGTTCCGCCGTTTACTCGTGGGTAGAAATATTTGGCTATATTTTATTACAACGCCGCGGCTCTACGTACTTACCACATAATCCCCTGTCCCCCTTCTTATCCAGAACAACGCCCACACATAAGCTACGGCACAAACAACACGGCCTCGAAGTACTTAAGTGGTTTGGGACTTCCTTTCTTCGTCGCACGATAAAGAACTGTAATGCTCTACCCGCACACGTATTTCTTCCTTAAAAGAGTGTCAAAAGCATCTATCGAGACCATTTAACTAAAAAAATATTAGTTATGTACTGAAACGCTGCTTGTTGTGAAACCCTGTTTACCAGCACATGTTTGTCCTTTTTTCCTACAATCCTGGATTCTGGATCATATAAGTTTGGTGTGAAAAAGCGTGATGCGGCCGTCAAGCTGAGGACCACCATTGTAACATTGTTCATGTCTGTAATGTTGACCCCTTTCCCGAGACTTTAAATGCTATAAAGAGTGTGTAAGCCGCCTTAAATATAAATAAGTATTATTGAATAATTTGATTATACATATGCCTACCTACCTATGCACTGGCGATGTACAGTGGCGTACAGTTTCTCACCGAGTGACGTAGGACGTAGCCTGCTAAGTACCAGTCGACTCACAACTGCGGAACCAGTTTCGTGGAACTATTTGTTGAGTACAGACTTGTTTGTGTGTTTAAGAAGACAATATGCGTAAGTCACAAATACATTTTATATTATAATCTACTTAGTAAAAACTAATCTTGCTAAGCGTACCTATAACTCGAGAAACGCTCTACTGATTCGACTGATTTTTGTTTTCTTAAGTTCCAAAAATGCCGCGGAAAGTTTTGAATAAAAAAAATGGGAACAGGATTAGAATTCCACGCGAAGCCACGGGCATCAGCTAGTAATATTATATTTAAGACTGGGTATGAAAACCCTAGGACTTGGTTAGGCATCTGTGTTATTGTTTAATTGTGTTATTGTACCTATAAGTGGATTAAGTGGTGAATTTAAAACTCGAGACCGAGACTCTTCATTATTTATGTTTTATTCTTTATTTTTTTATATTAAGTATCTACCTACCTATTTGCTATCTCTGGGGTGAGAAATGATAACTTATTTAGATATAAGTTTATTTGAATGAGGTTTACTCACTTTGTTTTTGTCGGGTTATATCTTTAATTCTAGATAAACTGAATACCTAAATCCGCATAAAACTTGACCTAAAGTAATTAAGGTTGACTGTTGTTTTAGCGTCCGTCCCCTTTTCTGTTGACCAAAACGGCAGACCTATAATCCCTAAAAGATAAAAGTGCATAGTTGTGCAGCCATAGAAATGTGGGACAGTACCTAGAATATCTTTGTAGAGCCCTTGTAGAGCCGTTGTTGACCCAAGTGTAAAATAATCATAAAAACAACGTAGGAATTTTGAATTAATGATAACTTGAAATAATGACTATCTGCGGTTTACACTAATAGTTAGGTACCTAGGTATATTAGGTTTTAATATGGTTTATACTTAACAGTTTTAGAAATGCAAGTAGGACCTAGTCACTCGTTTTGTTTGTATGTAGGCACATATTGTATTTTTTTTATCTAGACGAATGTTACAGCTAGTACCTACCTAGGTAGGTACTACATTTTTTCTGTTATTATGTGGCAATTACTCACTAAGTATGTAAACGGGTGAATTTCAACAGGTCCATTAAAATCTTCATTCCGTGGATTTTTTTTACCTTAAGTTTTATAGTTAAAACAAATAGCGTTTATTATAGGTTTTGATACTATATGTATTCTTGCTTAATATCTAGCAGATAACTAAAAAAACTAACGAGATATACAAGATCAAAAATTACGCGCCACGGCGATGATACATGCGTGCGCGGCAATGAAACAAGCGTCCACGGTCATGAAATAAATATACCAAGGGAATGAAAAAATCAACCATGGAAATGAAAATACATAATATAAAACATAATATTTTATATACCTACTTACATGAGTAATTATACTTACATAACAATAAATACAAAAGGAATTAGGCAATTGTGTATGGACAGTGGCGTCATTTATTTTTTCAGCGGTACTGTGTTAAACACGCGTATGAGTGTCGTTATTTTTATTGTAAGCAATATCGGATCTGCGATATACAGGGTGAAACATTTCGACTTTACCTGGAGGGAAACTACCCTCATACTAGAGATAGCGAATTTTACTTAAAGGAAACATTACCTTATTTTTAAAGGGAAACAAAACTGCATTCAAAGATTTCTAAAAATAACACACCTGATGATAGAACCGCCTAAAATCGTCCTATACCTTCTCTTTTATGGGTTTCCTTCTATTTATTTTACCAAGTTTGTTAGAGATATTTGATCCCTAAGATTGATCCTATCGATTGATGCAATATAAATATAGATTCATCCGGATTTTATTCGGTTCGATTATCGGGTGTGGCAAGTGATTTTTTGGAAATCCTTAAACGCACGCAGTGTATTTTTTTGAGATTAAGAGAGTGTTTACCTTGCTGCTGCCCAACCTAGTTGGATCCTGGCTAGTTTTTTCTCGGAGCTGTTTTTACCGAGCTGGATAACTTATCCCAGGTAGATATTTTCTTGAACAACTTCGAGTGTAACCCCATCGGTGGCTGTCTGTCTGTCCCTGTGTATGCTTAAATCTTCAAAATTACGCAACGGATTTAAAAGCAGTTTTTTTAATAGATAGAGTAATTCAAGAGGAAGATTTATATGCATAATACATGCATAATATTCTAGAGAAACACTGATAAATTTAGAGATATGCAGCGGGAACGGGACCAGAAAATATGGCGGTACGAAGTTCGCTGGGTCAGCTAGTATTGAATAAATGATACCGCGTTTGCATTGGAGATGTGGAGGGAAAGTACTTTAAATACTGGAGATAGCTAATTTCATTCAAAATAAACATTTCTTCATTTTTAAAAAGAAAAAAAACTGCGTTTAACGAATGCTGAAAAATCGCTTGCCCCATCCTGTAATTGAACCGACTAAAATCGGAAAAAATAACAGCCAGTTGTTATTTGTATTGCTTTAATCGATAGGATTAATTTATTGTTCCTTTTTAAAAATAAGGTTATGTTTCCTTTGAGTGGAATATATCTTCAGTATAATAAATAGAGTACTTTCCATCCACGCAAAATTGAAAAAATACCACTCTGTATAGATATAAACTAAATTATATCTAAGTCCTGATATGGTTTAGAGAATTTTGTTCATAGTAACTTTTGCTCACTATATACTGTAGGTACTTTCATATTATATCATTTTCATTCATGGCCGCTCAATTCCAAAACGACGCCAATTCTTTCAGATGAAAAAGAAATGGGAAATTAACAAATTAATATGATATACTTTTGGTAATATGCTATGGCAATGAGAACATAAGTTACGGAAATGAAACATTTGGTCACGGCAATGAGACTAAATTGTTTTACAAGGCATGGCAATGATTTTTTTTTCATTGCCGCGTTTTTTTCTTCATTGCTATAGCAAATTTTGACCACGGAAACCATGGAAATGAAAGCACGGTGGTGAAAAACGAGCCAAAAATATAATTTAACAAAAAATCTATTAATTATTCGAAGTAATAAACACTTCACTAAAATAGACAAGAGAAATTGCGTTCTATTGAATGTATAATCAAGAGGATAAACTTATTGGAATAGAAAGTTATACCTATCCACAGTAATGAAAGAAAAAATGTCCAGTAACATAAAAATGATAAACTTTTATGTATGGTGCCAAAACGCAGGCACGTGTGCACGTCCTTCCATGTCGAGCACTTAGGCGGCACCAATATGCAACGTTTAGCGCTCATGAGGAAGGACACAAGTCGTTAGATAAAACAATATTCTAAAATATGTTTAGAACATGGCGATTAAAGGTAACTCCAGGACAAATGAACTTTTATTAACCATTCGTTGTATTGTCTAAATATTTGAATATATGTATTTCGTAACAATACTTTAACTATTCACGTATCAAATAAAACTAGGTTTTAATTTAAAAAACCAATAGATTTTTATCAATGAGGTATCACAACACAATAGGTGACGTGTGGACAAACACGGCAATGAAAAATTTCGAGGTTTAAATATTTTTTTTGGAGAATCTATAATCCTATTTAATGAAATACTTAGTGCTTCACATAGATCACTATTTCACCTAACCAGAAAAAAATGTTAGAGTATTGTAACAATGATTTTTGTACCGATTTCATCGATGCCACGCAATTTTTGGTCCCGGGAAATTCACCCAAACGTAAACAATCTTGATGTGTCTTTATAATATGTTTTATTGAAAAAACTAACTTTATTAACTAATATTTTTCTGTTTAAAAACTCATTATAAAGGGTAAAAACCAAAATTGAACCACTAGTTAGTCAGTTAGCCTAGTTTATTTAAACAAATATGTGTTTTTATAAAAAGTCGCTACAAGATTGTTTACCATCAGTTAAGTACCTAACCGAATGGAGTATAGGTAGGTACATACGGCCAATTGTCGACAATGGTCGACTACAATAATACCCAATGGAATTTATTATTTGATTATGACAAGGATTCCCCTTGCGCCATTGCGCGTTTAAGTCTAATAGACACCTATACATACCTATTGCGACACCATGGAATCTGGCAGCGAGGGTCCTTTCGTACCTAAAAGGTGGAGAAAGGAGGCGCAGATGGAAGCAGGGTCGGGATCCTGAGGTTCGGCATCGATGCTCAGAGATTCCAGCTTCGCCCGCTTCATATGACCTCTGGATTGAGATCCTTCAGAGATCACCTTTTACGGATCAGAAAAGAGCCTGTCTGAGTGTCATCACTGTGAAAGTATGATATGAACGAGGACTCAGTGCTTCACACACTGACGTAGTGCCCGGTGTGGAGGGCGCCTTTGGACTGCATCCCAACTTATAATTTAGGCGGGGTGCAATCAATTTGACGATCTAAATGTATTAAAAAAACGTCGGAGGTCGCTCAGCGAACTCCATCCCCAGGCCTACGTTCATGGAGGACGGAAGGTGCGTGTTCTAATCTCAGAAGAAACTTTATCTCAAATCGATTAAGAAAGAGTAAAGAGAATCGACCTCAGGCGGGACTCGGATTTGAATAGTTAGCATATAAGCTATTAGGTACTTATTCTGTGATATAAGTGTTTCAAAAGTTATTACATTGGGACCTAAACATAAAGGGCTATAGCACCTCTGCCTACCCCTTCGGGAATATAGGAGTGAGTTTATGTTACCTATGTTAAAAGTTCACTCAAACTTCATCTCAGTTTTGTTCGTTTTTTGTGCCAAAACGTGTGGCATTTTCAACTGGTTTGTGTTTCCTAGGTAGGTCTCTTAACTTCTTTTGCATAGTTACCTAGCTTAATAAATGCCTCAAAAGTTTATTCAAACTTTAACTCAGTTTTTTCGTTTAAATCGGAAAATATCTAAGAAAATAATGAATAAAATAAATCTTATTTCAAGCGAATTTCTGTTTCTGTTGCAACAAATTTATCTCATCACTTGATGCCAATGATGCGTCATGCATGAGCTTAGTCTTCCTACTTTTGCAGAGCCGACGATAAGGAAAATAATTATTATAAATATAATACTGCATTACTTAGATATTCATTTATTCTGAGAATTTAGATAGGTAACTAGGTAGCACAGTAGGTTCCGTGTTTACATTCTTGGTGTTTCTCAACACTAAGATACCTAGGTATGAATAGATACCTAACTCATCAGAATCTTTTCAACACTGCTCCTGAGCCTCGATTCTGCTTAAGCACAACCACTGTCACACCACAGAGATTGCGAGAAAATTCCATTCGATTTTAGCCTTTAAAGTACATACCTAATGATATTAACGTTTAAAATTAAATGGCTTTTTGTAGAGTGAACGAAAGCGTGTAATAAAAGTATTGTCATTTAATTTTGGACTTTAATGCTATAAAAATAAAGTCTAAAATTTAAAGCCAATTTTTGCAGAGACTGTGGCACGACAGTGGCTTTAGCAGAATCGAGGGCCTGGTTTGGTTTCTCCTTATATTTATCCGGTCTTCGGCATCCCTAGTAGTGAGACTAGCATCTTATACGATATCAAGTCAACATTATTTAGGTCTACCCTTTGCTAGTGGTAGCGGCATGACCAGACGTTTATTACGTCTTGTCTACGTTATGTCATGTAGACAGTCGCCGCAAAACATGTTCTCATCAGTGAAAGCGAGTATCCTGCTCGATGCAAATATCATCGGCATTGATCAGAGGATTCTGACATGAGCTCCAGAGACTCTATATTAATACTAGCTGAGCTGCCCCGGCGAACTTCGTACCGCCATATTTTCGGCCCGCGTGGTATTCAAATCCCGTTCCCGCTGCACCCTTATCACTTAGGGGGATGAAAAATAGATGTTGGCCGATTCTCATAGATACCGGATAAGCACAAAAAATTTCATCAAAATCGGTCAAGCCGTTTCGGAGGAGTTCGATTACGCACATTTTGTGACACGAGAATTTTATATATTAGATAAAAGTCGGTTCTGTTGGTCAGACCTAAAATACACTTTCTAATCGGACAAAAGACTTACTTTCAACAAGTAGCTATTTGTTTTTCACACTGCAATAAAATAGTAAACATGACCTCATCGGTCGGTGCGTTAACATTCGCGATAAGATCTTTGAACAAACTGTTAAATCTAAATGAAGTATGCTAGTGTAAACCTGATAAGCGGTAAGTAGGGTAGCCAGAGCTCACTGTAGAGTTTTTGTGCTGTCAGTGGGAATTCCAAAAGCAAGTCCTGCTTTTTCTTCTGCACTGACGGCGCAGAAACTCTCTGTTCTTACAGAATCGGCAGCACGAGTGTGACGCCTCTGGTGTTGGGATACGGTAACCACTTTCCATCAGGTGGGCCGTGTGCCTATCAGCCACCTAAGCGGTACAAAAACAATAAAATGCTTAGCAGTTTTTACTTACGTAATAATTTGTGTAATAAGGTGCAATGCAGGTAGGTGATGTTACCGTATTGGTTTTTATCCATAGCATAACACAACTCAGTTGATCATTAGTAACATAAAATATAGATTAATAAAATCAATGCAGCTGATAATGACTGGAATGACCTTTTTATAAGCAAAGTCAACAGCAAGTTCATACAAACATTCAAGGTCTATTATTATTTATCCATTAAGATTGCAAGGATGTATTTGGCAATACTCGTTTATTAGCTAATAAATTTCATAATTCGTTTCTATCAAAACAAAGTGGATCCTGACCTCAAGATTAGCTTTAGTCTGAGATTCTTCTTCTTCTTCACCCATACCTCACACGTCTATTATCCCATGTAGGCAGGTTTTTAAGCGTACCTAACTATAAAAAAAGTAAAAATCAAAGTATCAACTCCGTTATTTCGGTGTATGGTCAGTGTTGTAACCCATTAATTTTTTTTCCACCGTTTTCCTGAACCATCTTTCGTAGGCCAATCTATAGTCGATACACTTACATATCAACGGATGAGATTCCAGCGCAGGTTCAGTCGTCCTAGCGTTAATTCCAGTCGCATCCGAAGCTTTCCCTCGGAGTCTGGAGTCCGCTTTTTCCAGTCTAACTACGGTCTAACGCTAGGATAAAGAAGTCTAAGAGTGGATCTTATTCGGAATCACCATCATTATCATCTTTGTCACGTGGTTCCTGGTTCCCGATTGTATCCGAGGCATTCAACTCGGAACCCGGGGATAGCTTACTAGGGTCTTTTTTTTATTTGACGCCATTATCATATCATCTTAGCGCCGTTCTTGGATGTTTCCAAGTCTTTTATTTCAAGGTCCGGGGTCCGTTTACCTACTTTAGAAGGGACGAAGACCTACGAACATCTTAGAGGCCCAAAAAACCCTGTTCTCTAGACAATTGGCAATTCGTTGGCAGTTGGCAGTATTGTAGAATAGAATGCGTAGGTATGAGGGGGGAGGGGGGGGGGAGAAGAACAGTCGCTGCTGGAAAAGCCAATATACCATCAAAAATAAGCAGATCTCCGATTTCAACGTGTGAACTTTGAAGACGAGGAAATGAGTCTCCATAAACTAAAATAGTGAGATGGCCTCTGTGACGTAGCGGTAGAACGTTCGACTGCTACGCAGAGGGTGCGGTCTCGATTCCCGCTGAGTGCAAATATTTGTATGCATGAGTATAAATATTGGCATATGTATGATAACATTGATAACTATGTATAATGTATAAACATACTTAGTTACTTCTTTTTAGTAAATACACAAGAAAAAATATCTAAGTATGATGTTTATCCGTATTCTAGATTTCCTAACACAAGCTAGTAAACCTACCATGGGTCTAGAAACCGTTGTGTAGAATATAGAAAAAAGGTCTTGACAGACAGACAGACAGACGGACAACGAAATGATCCTTTATGCCTACTTAAAAGGGTTCCGTGTTTTCCTCTTGAAGTACGGAACGGAGTAAATATACGTCTTGCTATGACTAATGTAAACAGCAAGGTAAGGTCCCTTTTTTTGCAAAACATATTAGTTATTCAGACGGTAGTTAGGTAATACTGTTTACTTATATGAGTAAATGCAAGATTCTGGTGACCACAAGGCGTAGGTGCCGTCTTGAATATTAATATTTTGGACATTACGAAAGTAAATTCGGTCGATGTTGCTGTTATTTCGTTCGTCAATCAACATTGTGTACCCACCAGCTTGTGTAAGTTTGACTGGCAGTGACGGAGGGTGAAAACTTTCAAAAGGGAAGCCGAACAGTATGGATATAAATGTATATATCTCTACCACGGCTTCCCTTTGCAGAGCAAGCTGGCAGGAATCGGGTTATAGGGACCCCTCGCCACCGTTGCTTGGACCCGAAGATCGTCGTGGGAGCTCTATACACTCAATTATTGTAACACGTGACAGCCAATTTCTTTATGAATACCATTGGTTTATACATATTGTTACTTGATGAATACTATATTGGAAGAGTGTAGACAATCTCAATTAAGTAGGTACTGTAAGAAATAGGTACATATATTTCTGGAAAACATTTAAGTAGGTACCATAATCGGTTCAAGAGCCAAACGCGAGATAATCCCGGTCAAAGATACAACATACAAAACGTACTGGGCGTCGATTCTACTAAAGCAAAACCATTGTCATACCAAAGAGACTGCAAAAACTTTATTGCTATAGAATCAAAGTCCAAAATTCAGAGTTTCATTACACTCTCTCTCATTCGCTGTACAAGAAGCCAGTTAATTTTAAACTTTAACAGCATTACTTTAAAGGCTAAAATTAAATAAAAATTTCTTGCAGTGTCAGTGCCATGAAAGTGGTTTTGATTTAGCAGAATGGAGGGCCAGGTCTAACCGTAAGCCTCGTTTTGAAGTCAGTTAACAATAACATAAAACTTTGATTTTCAGGTTCCGCTACAATCCTACTCTCGATCCTGGCTGTGGTGCTGATGGTGTGTTACTCGGAAGCAGGTGAGAAATTTATCTAAAACGTGGTGTTATAGTTTCCCGATTTATCACGATTCCAAAACACGTGATTTCAATTCGATTACCAAGATAGACGTAGCTGTCGACAGAAGACATTGCAAAAAGACGCTCTATTTCTATACTGATAGGTGTCAAAATACATTTTCATTCATCTGGATGTATGATAATGATATTACTTCTAGAAGGAATGTTGATTGACTTTCTGGAAACAAAATGGAACACATTCGAGAAATTCCACTTCTACAGGCAGTTCTTTTTGTTTTCTTGCTTTTTCCTTAATATCCTTGGTTTGCTGCACTCTGAGACCCAGCGGACCTCCTCACAGAGCCTCCTGCCAAAGTGGCATTGAGCCACAGCACTAAACTTTATAGCAGGACCGCTGAATGATAGGTACAGATCTGGGTATAGAGCTGGGTAAGTAGACTCTATGCATACTCCATGAATTGGGTCTTTCTACAATACTGGTCTTATAATTCGTGGAGTCAGATAAAGAACGGGAAAAAATTGGGTTACAGGACTAGTTCATATAACCCGTACCCTTACCGTACCCTTACTGTACCCTTACCGTACCCTCACCGTACCCTCACCGTACCCTCACCGTACCCTCACCGTACCCTTACCGTACTATTACCGTACCCTTACTGTACCCTTACCGTACCTCTCATCCTCACCTCACCCTCGAATCGTGTTACAATTTTTGATCTAAACTCTAAATAAAAGTTGTAGCTAGAAATTACAAATAGAAGTAATAGCGACGTTGACGGAGCGGTAAGAATATTCTAGGTCCTTATACAAGTCTAATATTACAAAAAAAAAATGGTCTACCATGATGTAAAGCGGTTGTTAAATTGAGAGTAACAGTAAATTATCCAATAAAAAATAATGAAGCTGGTTTTATTTAGGGCTGCCACAAGTGGTCCTTTTGTCGCCTCGGGCATACTTTAGTATTATTATGTTATCTGTGCCTCAGGCTTGTTAGAAGTGAATGTACAAAAAATAGGTTAAGTGGCAAGCACACGGCCTACTTGATTGAAAGTGGCTACGGATGTGTGCATCACCAGGCGCCTTACACTCGTGCTGCCGACCCTGAAGAAACCTTCCAATGCCCTTCTTAAAGAACCCCTTACTGTAGTCGCTTGGGAAAACCACCGCAGGGAGTTCATTCCACAGTTTGAGCGTGTATGGGATGCAGTTCCTTTCATACCACGCAGTGCGCACCGTTTCCAGTCTCAACGTGTGAGGATGAATTCCCCCCTTTCTTTAGGATCATCTGGACAACTGTCCCAAATCGACAACTTCCCTTATAGCCAACCCACCAATTCTATTTCCCACTTCACCAACTTCCCAATTCGCCAACTTCCCACTTCACCAACTTCCCAATTCACCCACTTCCCAATTTACCAACTTCAAGTTTGTGAGGATATGTAATGTAGCTGTGGGCATCATGTCAAACAATTCATCTAAACACAAACTATTGTATAGGCAGTAGAACACACACGGCGAGGTAAATTCCCTCCTCTGAATGATAGGTTCCGGGGGTGCGAGGGATATGGCTACGACAATCCCACCTCCGGCAACCGACGGCCCACAGACGGCGTGCGTTTTAGTCGGTTCAAGTCCGACATAACCTCCTCCTCCGGTTCCGGCAGGGGAAGTATCCGTGGGGATTTTTCTCACGATAAAAAAAAAAGGTTCCATATCGCTTGCGTGTGGGGTACCGATGAGCCTCAAAGCCTGTCTTTGCATCAAGTCGAAGGGGTCAAACTGGTATGCAGGTGCTCCGGCTCCAGTATTATCAACTTCAGTTAGATCCTACTCTGGACAAGGAAATGTCCTCCGTGGATCCTACTAATATTATAAACGCGAAAGTTTGTAAGTATGGATGGATGGATGCATGGATGTTTGTTACTCTTTCACGTAAAAACTACTGAATGGATTTCAATGAAACTTTACAATAATATAGCTTAGACATCAGAATAACACATAGGCTATATATCAGCGATGAACGGGATCAGAATTCCACACGGGCGAAGCCGCGAGCAACAGCTAGATACTAATAAACTAAATACTAATTTCAGCTGGTAGCTGCCCTCTCCCGTCGAAGGTGTACGGCTGCAGTCCCAAGTGCGTCCAAGACTACGACTGCTCGAATGGCAGGGTGTGCTGCTCCAACGCCTGCAACGCTAAGTCCTGCTCAGAGCCTGCTCCCTATGGCGGCAGTGGAGGCAGTGGGTCCTCCGGCAGCAAGTATCAAAGTAAGTCTTATAGAGTTTACACACTATTACTTATAATTATATAAGTTTATTACCCTTTTTACGTGGACCACCGGCCTCCCCTCACTTGCCAGGCAGCGGGGTGGTTAGATATGTGTCGAAGTTGAACCATGTCATATACCGGAATGTAAGGCAATTCTCTCGCACCTCTTTAATACCTGTCTTACTAGTAAAGGTACGATTCCAAATGCGACCGCATACGACAACTGCAGACGTACGCAGCAGATACGCGTAATTAATTGCTTCTCATTGGCTTCTCAATGGTCCCCTTTATCCGTATCTTCATATTTTATTGGAACGAACGAATGTTTTGTCACTGTTTACACTATTGATTTACACTAATAAAATTTGACGTAGATTGGATAGAATTCATTCGCTCGTTTGATATAAATCAAATCAACAAAATAAATGAGGCCCTGACGCACGCAAAATGTTTTACTTATAACAATCTACATAAGTAAGTATGCTATGCTTAGTGAATTTGGGTTCGCCGTAGCAGCCCGTGCTATCCTCAAAGACATCCAAGAAACGTGTACTGCGCGTATAGAGCACATTATGAGCTCATTTTATAGCCTAGGTAGTCCTTTTAGTATATCGTTTTTGTCAAATTCGCAACAAAACCAACAAAATAATTAATTGTTTTTCCAGCCGGAAGTGGCGTGTACTGCGACAATGTCAAGTGCAGCTCTGGCGAAGTGTGCAAACTGGATCCGAAGACCAAGCGTAACAAGTGTAGCAGAGCTTAAACGTCCAACAAACCTATGACAGGTGGCGGCACGACCCTTTCGCCCACTGGCTTTACCCACTATGGTTGCAGCACGCATGATGACCGTTTTGACACGACTGGTTTTGCTCGTTTTCCCTTTTTTGGTGCGTGAAGTTTATTTTCTTCTGTGCCAGTCTCGTCATATTTTTCTTTAGTTATTTGTCGAACAGTTCGTTGTCCAATATTAAGCGCATCTTCTAACCACTAAGCTTGCAACGCGACACTACGAAAAGTTCTTGTTGATCGGTAATTTTTTGGGGGTGAAAGGGGGGCAACAAATTGAAATTTTCTCTGAGCTCACAGTGGGTGAAGCCAGTGGGTGCACGGGTTGTGCTCCCTACAACTATTCTTAATTACTAGATATTTTTATATTAACTACGTTCGTAATGTGTGCATACGAACACGCTTTTATTAAAATATTTTTTTAGTTATTTACTTTTTTTTATTAACCTCTCAATTCTAGTTTTATACAATCTTTATGAATTTTTAATTTAGTTTATTTTATTAATTATAGTGTGTAGTGCTGAAAAAAAAAAAAAAAAAAAAAAAAAATCTTTATGAATAGAATAATTAGTTAAATTTATGTCACATACAGGGTGGAAAAATAATACGGGTCCTGAAGGGAAAATACCTGAAATCCATAAGTTGGCTCATTTTACTTAAAGGAGCGAGTTTTCGAAAATATTTGAATACAGTTTCGTTTATTTAAAAAAATAAAGGAATGTCTCCTTTAAGTAAAATGAGTCAACTTTAGGATTTAAGGTAGTTTCCCATAAGGACCTGACTTATTTTTCCACCCTTTATATAACGCATAACTATCTGGAAAAGGTTCTGACTTTTGGGTTTAAAAAAGCCTTGGGTGCGACAGGGATGATTTATACTCAGATTACGCTAGTAGGTACTACATAATTATCTGTTCTGTGCTCGATCTCTAAAAAATTAAATATAAAAATCTGTATGTAATATCGTTTATTAAAAATTGAGTTACATTTTGTGCAATAATACCTAATACTTGCTCAAAATACAGTAAAAGTAAGTAAGAATAATTTAGTAAAATTACTTACACAATAAGATTAATTTTTAGATGACATCCGTGACATTGCTAGAGTCGCCTTTGGTGGTGGGCCACGGTTTGCGGCAACCACCCAGGCTACGTGGGTAACAAAATGTCTAGCAATACACAGTAATAGGTACTCATTCAAAATATAATATGAATTAAGCCGCTGGACAGCTTATTTTTAACCGACTTCAAAAAAGGAGGAGGTTCTTAATTCATCGGAATATTTGTTTTATGTTACGACGATTACTAGCTACGATTACTCAAAGATGCCTGGACCGATTTGCAAAATTATTTTTTATTTGATAGGTTATACTTCCCAGGTGGTCCCATGTAAATTTTATAAAAATCGGTCAAGCAGCTTATGAAATATCAACAAAAATCGGATGAAGTCGGTTTTTTAAATTATGTAATTTGGTGATTATTCTACAAAAGTTGTTTAGGCCTACTGGCACTCCAATTGTTTGGTCTTTGGGTCAGGCTCGCATTTTTGCCAAGGCGAGCATTTCACACCGTTGCAGTAACTTCCAGGTCCATTTTGTGCTTTAGGGGCGAAGAGTTTATCTGTGAACAAAACAAATAATCATGAATTAAATTTTTAGGCAAATCGTTACTACATTCATTCATAATTCTCTGAGTCTTCTTCCCAACTCAGTTGGGATCCACTTTTCCATTCAACTGTGATGTGGACTACGATTCTGTTATAGCAAAACCATTGTTATACCACGAACACTGTAAAAAAATCCATTTCATTTAAGTCTTCACAGATAATGACGTTATAGTTAGTCTAAAAAAATCCATTTCATTTAAGTCTTCACAGATAATGACCTTATAGTTAGTCTAAAAAAATCCATTTCATTTAAGTCTTCACCGATAATGACGTTATAGTCTAAAATTAAATGACTAATCCTGATTTTGGGGATGCTTATGCAAAACAGGTAGCCCGATTGTTGGCTTCGGGGTACGCACGCAAAGTTGAAGGCATTAGGGCAAGTCCGTGTTGAGTGAATGAAAGAGTGTAATGAAACTTTTTTCATTTAATTTTGTTTTTTAAGTCTATAGCAATAAAGTCAAAAATTTAATGCAAAATTTTAGTAGTTTTGCTGTAGCAGAATTGAGGGCCAGAACTACAACCAATTGGCGATACCAAAGTTCTGTTGTTTCGTTAGACTAGTCGGACTTTTAGGGCTTAAAGAGCCAACGGACTAGCTGGTGAAGTGGGCTTGGGCCGTAAAGGTAGATACACGCACAGACTCTTCATCCTCTGAACCATTTCCCAAATCAACTGGGGTCTTGGGGTAGACTTTGAAGTGTAACTGTGATGTGGCTGAACTTCACAGACTAGGTATAAAAAAAAGACAAATAAAAGCTACATTATGCAAGTGTGTTGAAATAGTTATTTGTTATACAAGAGTGCAAAGTTGCTTTTTAACCGCGTGCTCAGTTTTGATGACCGAGCAAGCGAAAGATTCTAAATTTGAATCACGAGCATAGCGAGTGATTCATAAATTAGAATCTTGAGCGTTAGCGAGGGAATCAAAAGAGCACAAGGTGTAAAATCTTTGCACTCGAGTGCAACACGTAACTTTTCATCCCACCTCAGCGAGGAAATAATGAAATGCTTCTTCTTCCTAGCGTTAATTCCCAGTCGCATCCGAAGCTTTCACCTCGGAGTTCGGGGTCCGCTTTACCAGTCTTAACTGCGGATTTGGCTGGACCTCGATATTTTTCGTAAAGCGACTGCCATGTGACCTCCACAACCCAATGGTGACATTAGGCGATATGGAAGCATTGCAGCTAGACCGTTGTTGTTGAACTTTTTATGCAAACAAATATTTGCACTGAGCGGGGATCGGACCCGCGCCTCCTGCGTTGCGGCCACGTTCACTACCACTACGCCACGGAGGCTGTATAATAATTATGTGTAATAATACTAATAATAAAATATCAACAAATAAAATTCAACAACAATGTTCAACCATAGGACGTGAAAAAAAAATTATGCGCGCAAAGCAAATTTAAAAAAAAAAGTAGGTACACCAAGGAGGTTCCGAGTTGAGTTTTTCATAAATTAAAAAAAAGTTGTATGATAAATCGGCACCATAGAGGTAGAAGTAAATAGGTTTAATGATGTTTTGAGTTCACAAACCTAGTACACACGATGTTCTAAATTCAAATTTACTTTACCACTCTAGAGGGTAAAAGCGACTTTTACACTCAGATATCGAAGAAAAAAAGTACTCTTTCCGAGATGGTGGGATGAAATAGTTATTTGTTATACAAGAGTGCAAAGTTGCTTTTTAACCGCGTGCTCAGTTTTGATGACCGAGCAAGCGAAAGATTCTAAATTTGAATCACGAGCATAGCGAGTGATTCATAAATTAGAATCTTGAGCGTTAGCGAGGGAATCAAAAGAGCACAAGGTGTAAAATCTTTGCACTCGAGTGCAACACGTAACTTTTCATCCCACCTCAGCGAGGAAATAATGAAATGCTTCTTCTTCCTAGCGTTAATTCCCAGTCGCATCCGAAGCTTTCACCTCGGAGTTCGGGGTCCGCTTTACCAGTCTTAACTGCGGATTTGGCTGGACCTCGATATTTTCCGTAAAGCGACTGCCATGTGACCTCCACAACCCAATGGTGACATTAGGCGATATCGAAGCATTGCAGCTAGACCGTTGTTGTTGAACTTTTTATGCATACAAATATTTGCACTGAGCGGGGATCGGACCCGCGCCTCCTGCGTTGCGGCCACGTTCACTACCACTACGCCACGGAGGCTGTATAATAATTATGTGTAATAATACTAATAATAAAATATCAACAAATAAAATTCAACAACAATGTTCAACCATAGGACGTGAAAAAAAAATTATGCGCGCAAAGCAAATTTTAAAAAAAAGTAGGTAAGTACACCAAGGAGGTTCCGAGTTGAGTTTTTCATAAATTAAAAAAAAGTTGTATGATAAATCCATGATAAATCGGCACCATAGAGGTAGAAGTAAATAGGTTTAATGATGTTTTGAGTTCACAAACCTAGTACACACGATGTTCTAAATTCAAATTTACTTTACCACTCTAGAGGATAAAAGCGACTTTTACACTCAGATATCGAAGAAAAAAAGTACTCTTTCCGAGATGGTGGGATGAAAAAATACTTACTCGCATTTTGTTTGACGAAGGGCGCCCGATCAGTGCAGGATTTCTCATTGTGCTGATTGGGGCAACAAATTTTTCCGTACTTCTGGCAATCCGCATCAGAGAAGCAAGCTGGTTTGTTGCTATGTACTCTAGACTTCGGTGGGCACAGACCGCTATTGATTGCACCTGTAAGAGAAATTAAATAAAATATCATAGAGAATGGGTCATTGTCTCTCGGAGAGCACGTTAAGCTATCAATCCAGCCCCCAGACAAGTGGCAATTCGTTGGCCGGTGATGCTAATGTATAGGATTTGACATAATGTCAGTCGTCAACGTATGTCATAAACAAATGTATGTGACAAAATACGTGTCATATACGTCAAATCCCATACATTCTAATTTACAATACGCTGGCAAAGAACTACACCACTTGTCTAGGTGGGCTGATTGCTACATGAGTATAATGGCAGTTGTTACGGATAGTAGTTACTCTAAAATCCGATAATTGGTGTAATTATCTATGATATTGTCTATAGGTAGTCGAAGTCGCTTGTGTGATGTTGTCGCTTCATGGAAAATATCTAAGTTTAGCCGCTTCGTAGAGACTGAAAAGCTGACTCTAACTGAGTTGCTAAAAGGCCCATAGGACGATGACAGAAGAGCATTTTGTGGTTTAATAGGTAAGAGAAGTTCTTCAAGACGGGCATTAGAAGGTTTCTTCAGGGTCGGCAGCACGAGTGTGACGTCCCTGGTGTTGCATACGTCCATAGACCACGGTAACCACTTTCCATCAGGTGGGCCGTGTGCTTGTCTGCCACCTAAGTGGTATAAAAAATAAAAAAAAGCCGTTAGACCAGAATACTGATCGGGCAAGGCTCTAGCGTAGGCTTCATGGTACCACAGGTTTTTCTATCGTGCCCGTGGAACACTTTTTAGGTGAGCCATGGGTACCACAGTTTGTTCTAAGTTTTAGGAACCCACGGAACACCTTTTGGGTGAACTACGACCACGAAAAAGTTCCCGTGCTGGAACACCTAGGTAATGGATTAGGTGTTCCGCCGGTGATACCCCATAAATTGAGGATTTCAGGAACAGGGATTTCTGTTGAAACCACGGATTCGTTGGAGTGAAATTCGCACGAACATATAATGCTCGTAACACTGCCAAGCTGCTGTTATGCTACTGTCGCGGTTGGTCACCTTAAAGAGATGATTATATAGAGTGAAACAACAATAGTTACCTGATGTCAAGTCCAAGGCTAATGCTGCAGCGACGATGAACAACAGAAGGCTTAGGTTACCTGAAATTAAGATAAAAATAACAACATTATAACGCTTTTATATTAAGTAGGACGTACAATCCCCTGGACTGCCATGCGACCATAAATTGGCCGAATACAATATTTCCCCAACTGGAAAGCGGCCAAATTTTGGTCGTTCGCGGTCGATTTCGCTAAATAGTGTGTACGCCAGAAAAGAGCACGCTAACGAGTAAGCCAATAGTAAGAGTTCATTTATATACGATTTTTTTAAGCTGTGCGATCACATGGCCCGAAAAATTGCGCGCCAAAATCTGGGCTTGATATAAAAAATATGTATGGAAACATAAGTAGGTATAATATATGTAGTTGTGTTTTTTATTTTTTTATTTTTGTAAAATAAAACAAAATCTGTAAACAAAGCTCAAAAATGTGCGAAAGAGAGCATGCCAAGGGATAAAATGACACCTTTTTTTACCCGACTACGCTAAATGATGTTAATGTTTTGTACGTGTATTTTAAATGACGTTTCCTTTACTGTAGACGTAGGTACCTATTTCTTATGCAAATAACAGATAATTACTAATTCATTACTCATGGTACCTAAGATTTAGGTTTAAAAATAGTATATTATATTCCAAAGGAAAACCCTACAAGGAGCCAAATAAACAATATCGATAATGACAATAGTAAACAACATGACTTTTCCTCTTTAGCGGCCATTTTGAAGACGATGCGAAATTAGAAGACTCTCAGTGTTTTTGAAAGTGGGATACGTGAACCCCTAGGGCAGGGATAGCGAACCTATGGCACGCGTATCGTCAGCACGAGTTTAACTCCCATAGTGCGTAGCATGCGTACAATTAAGTGGTATAAAAAAACGAAAAAGAAAAGAACTAGGGATTCAGGGATTGTAGGGGTTCCGGCCTCTAGAATCTCTGAATCCCTGGTTCTTTAACCGGGGCGTGAAAAAGCATCTACCGCCTGGCCTGGCCGTCAAGGCAGCGACCTCCATTCTAGGGAATGAAAGGGTGGCCACTATTCCTTGGACTGCACCCCAGCTTACCATCAAGCGGGGTACAGTCAATTTGACGATATAAATTAAATAAAAATGTTTTTAATTGCATTAGTTGTTAATCCATTAGGGCTTACTAATTACTTGTCACAGTAGTTACCATCAGCGTCAACAGCTTAGTGGTTAAAGAGTCAGTCTTACGATCGAGAGGTCTCGGGTTCGAACCAAACCGGGAAACTAAGCTTAGCTGGAGTGGTTAGGAGGAATGTTGTTAATTTCGGTTTCTAACATTCTTTTTTTTAAAAAAGGTAGGTACTGTCTAATGGTATCACGGTATATCTTGGGACACGTATCTTAGACCTCGAAACAAACGAGGCCCTGGCGCGCGTGGATTGTTTTATAATAAATCTATGCTTGGTAAAGAGCTCGTCCACCGCTACCTACATACACATAGGACAATTTGCGAATGGGACGTTTTGAGAATGGGACACGTGTGTAGTCTGTGATAGCAGACTCCAAAAAATTTGTAATTCTTTCCAGGGTAACTGTATACGCTTTTTTAACAAGCTCCCTAATGAAATTAGGGATTTACCTATAAATAAATTTAAAAATGAAGTTAAGAGGAAATTGTGCCAAAAAGGCTATTATAAAATACAAGAATATTTAGATGATAAACTTGTTTGGAATTGAGCTGTTCACTCATGCATGCTTCTCAAACAAATGATTGTATTTAGACTAAGTAGACTAAGCATTTTTTGTAAATAGACCAAAAAAAAAAGCCCGCTGAGTTTCTTGCCGGAGCCTTCTCAGGCCGGGGCCGCGTTTCGAACCGGTGCGGTGGTCCATTTGCTAAGCTAGTCTTTAGTACATATATGTATATTATTGACGTTTTGTAAGTGCCGTTTTGATGGTCTATACAGAATAAATGATTTTTGACTTTTGACGTTTTGCGAATAGGACGTTTGGGACATTTGGCGAATGGGACAATTTGCGACTAAACCCCGCAAGTAGCACGCTGTGCTATCCTCAAAAGACACCCAAGAAACGTGTACTGCGCGTATAACAGACCAAGTCCCAAGCAAAAAACAAACGAACATAACTCATTTTGAAAATAAATCTCAAACACTCACCCATGATTATAAAATTGCTTCACAAGTTGTCAAATCGTCTGCTTCATACGAATTCCGAACGAACACTGATCCCAGTTTGCTCTAATTCCCCCCTTTTGAACAGTGATGCTGAATCAGGCACAGATAATGTAGACCACAACATATATACCTACATAGGTTTTCCTTAAGACGCAAACGGGTTATTAAATAGATACGTACGTTGTCATAACAAAATACTATAAGTGAAAAAGCTCATGAAACAAAAACCTAAATACAGTGTCTTGCCTAGGGTTGCCACCTGTACTATAATATATATTATATAGTACTGTAATATATAAAAATATACGGTATTTTGGGTCAATCAGCCAGTTTGACACTTCTACGTTTAAAAATCTACTAACCTTATTATGTAAGTTAATTTGCAGTTAGGTATATAATGTGATTATTAGAAAAGAAACACAAAATAGGTTAATTAATTTACTGAAATTAAAATTCAATTGGCCTTAAAACTACAATAATTATGGACCCGTATTCAATGTTTTTAGTATTCTTAGGAGAGAAAAAAATTAAGTAAAATGACCTAACTATAACATAATACACGTATAATGGCCAATGTGACACATTGGCCCTTCTAGTCTAGGGTGATTTGAAGAAAATTTTAATTATAAAAATTAACGCAAAAGGGCCAATGTAGGTACAGTAAAAAGGACCCAGATACATGTATAATAATATTAAACTATATTATATAGTAATATTAAACGCTGTAATGTAAATAAGGAGAATAGTTGCCTTAGCAAACAAGCAAAATTTCGTAAAAATCGGTTGTGTCAATCAAAAATTATAGCAAATTGAAACTTTGGAAGCCTCTCCTGTAAAGTTGTCATTTTGCATTTTGGCCTATATACGTAGGACCCATCGATATATGTATAGGATAATTATATTTACACTTCAAGAGGAAATTCAGTACGCACGGTATAGGATTTCCTCTTGGAGTTCCTCTTGTCTAGTCCCTACTTGGACCCGGAAGATTTTTTAATGCCCCCAATTAGTGATGGCATGAAAGGTGCCATAAAAGGCCATATTTAATCAGATTCGTCTATTTATACCGCAATTTTCACTATCGTCACTACTATCATCACCTACATTAACTAAAAGTTCGTTTTCTAAAATAATTGACCCCAATTCTGACGTTACCATCTCTAAACTTAAATTTCTCTAAAAATTTCTTATTTTAGATAAGCGATTGACATTTCTAACTGTATTCTGTTGTTATGTCAAACTAAATTTAGTGTTTGCTAAGCACAAGACAGCACTAAATTTGAATATGACGTCGCTAAAACGAGTGTTACAACTATTAAAAAATTAAGAATGAACGATAAAGATTTTCATAAAATCTGTAAAAACTTATCTTAATAAGTCTTTAGAATGCCGACAAATGATAATTAGTGCATATTATTGATCAAATAGTAAACAAACTGTGATATTTCTCAGTCTTAACCAAGCAAATACAGTTTTTCTCGGTCCACGTACCTGGCAAGTTCGCGGGGTCCGCTAGTTATTTATAAAATCCAAATCAATCGACGATTTATAGAGCTTTATAAAGGCTTTAAGCGTATATAGAACGACAATTGGCATTATTTTAGATGATGTCTAATTTTAGTTTTGACATTTCTTATTTTAGTGCATATACGTACAACAGAATACCGTTTAACCAAAAATGACAGTTGAGTACTTTCTCTAATTTTAGTTGTGTCAAGCTAATTTTAAGTTAGTTGTGTGTTCTCAGAATACGAAATTACATTTTGACAGGACTAAAATTAGAGAAAGTACTCAACTGTCATTTTTGGTTAAACGGTATTCTGTTGTACGTATATGCACTAAAATAAGAAATGTCAAACTAAAATTAGACATCATCTAAAATAATGCCAATTGTCGTTCTATATACGCTTAAAGCCTTTATAAAGCTCTATAAATCGTCGATTGATTTGGATTTTATAAATAACTAGCGGACTCCGCGAACTTGTCAGGTACGTGGACCGAGAAAAACTGTATTTACTTGGTTAAGACTGAGAAATATCACAGTTTGTTTACTATTTGATCAATAATATGCACTAATTATCATTTGTCGGCATTCTAAAGACTTATTAAGATAAGTTTTTACAGATTTTATGAAAATCTTTATCGTTCATTCTTAATTTTTTAATAGTTGTAACACTCGTTTTAGCGACCTCATATTCAAATTTAGTGCTGTCTTGTGCTTATCAAACACTAAATTTAGTTTGACATAACAACAGAATACGGTTAGAAATGTCAATCGCTTACCTAAAATAAGAAAATTTTAGAGAAATTTAGTTTAGAGATGGTAACGTCAGAATTGGGGTCATTATCTATTTTCACGTTGACATCACATATTGTAATAGGTATGTCAAAACGGCCATTATAGCGTGTACCTAAGTTTAAGTTATAACCCTGTAAGTTTCAGAACATTAGGTATAAATTATTGCATTAATTAATTCAATAAGTTTGAAGATATGTGGTTTGGGAAAACAATATAAGTAATTGAAATACCTAAATTACTAGGTATTTCCAAATGTATGACATTATTGCTCAACGAATGAGGCATGTTTATTTAGGTATACTATTTATAGGTAGGTAGGTAGGTAGGTACTGTCTGCGTGCCTTCCTAAGGTATAACTCCGGACACGTATCTTGGATCTAAAATGTGCTCAAAATGTGTCAGTGCGCAGTACACATTTCTTGGGTGTCTTTTGAGGATAACACGGGGTGCTACTACGGTGGATGAACTCAAATTCACCTAGCATAGATTAACTATTACAAAACAATCCGCGGGCGCCAGAGCCGCCTCGTTTGTCTTGCGATTTGGGTCCAAGATACGTGTCCGGAGTTATAGGAGTAAATAGACCCTGTATAGAGGGTTACTGGTTAACTCGACGTATGCCTGTCAGGGGGTGTTAGAGGACCCAAAATGCTACAATTTTTTTGACTCCTCATTATGTATGACTGAAAATCTTGTTTTGAAACCGTACTAACCTGTACTAACCCATAATTCTGAAATAATGAAATCTTCTTTTCTCTTAACGCGTCGTACTTTAGTGCATCCGAGTAGGTAATTTATAATATAAGTATGTATATATGGCGGCGGTCATTCTCATGCCCTTAATATTTCGATGTCGAGGCGCGCACTGTCCACTCAGAGCAATCCGACTTGGATAGATTAGGTTAGAAGGTTTAAGAAGAAGGCCTTTGTGGTTATTTTTTTTTTATAACCACCCAAAAAAAAATATTTTCGGGATTTTGAACGTCGGGATTTTGTACGTCGGGATTTTGTACTTTCGGTATTTAATACTTTCGGTATTTTGAACATTCGGTGAAACGAACATTCGGGATTTTGAATTTCGGTCTTTCGTACGTCGGTTATGAAATTCGGTATTGTAAACTTCGGGATTTTGATATGTAACCCTAGCAATAGCAATACACAGTAATAGGTACTCATTCATAATATGAATTAGGCCGCTTGGCAGCAGATTTTTCTACAAACGTTGTTTAGGCTGTCTGGCACTTCTTTTCTTTGGTGAAAGGGTCCGGCTCGCAGAATTGCCAAGGCATGCATTTCACACCATTGCAGTAAACTCCAGGTGCTTGCTGTGGTTCAATTTATAAGGGTTGATCTGTGAACAAATCAAGTAATCATTAATTACATTTTTAAGCAAATCGTACATTCATTCATTCTCTGAGCCTTCTTCCCAAAGATATTATATAAAAAGTAGATATGTTATTGCGCGAAAATCGTGAAGATCCGAAAACGAGTCAATTGGAACGATTGCCTCTAGTACCGCGTGCCGCTGCCGAGCGGCGCCGCCTCGGACGTTGAGCGGAAGCATCAGTGACTTAAAAAAATAACGAAAATGCCATCGTATGTTTATAGACACTGCACGAACTATTACTCTAAAGTTAATACACCAAAAGTGTAGATGAATTTAAATATGTGTTGTGTGAGTTCGGCACATTTTTCTACGTTGATTTGTAAGCATATGACATGTCTATGTTATGAAATGTCATTGCTTTTCTCAACTCAGTTGGGATCGACTTTTTAACCACCACCGCCTTGCCCACCCATAGCTAGAGGAATTAGGACACAACGGTATATCCGTCCCAATCGAGCAGTCCGACTATGGAAGTACCTCCGCCCTACAGAAGGCCGCGGCTTAATAACCTCGTGTTGTGTTTCCGACGGTGAGTAGGGTAGCCAGAGCTCACTGGAGAGGTTTTGTGCTCTCAGTGGGAAAACCAAAGGCTTTGTTCTAAATATCTTTTGCGCTGACGGTACAGAATCTCTCTGTTCTTACAGGGTCGGCTCGGCAGCACGAGTGTGACTCCCCTGGTGTTGCACTCGCCCATAGGCCACGGTAACCATTTACCAATCGAAACGTTCTGTCGGCGGCTCATTCGGCGGAGAAACTTTGTCGGAGTTATGTTTCAGACCCCCATCAGGATGGCCGTGTGCTTGCCTGCGACCTAAGTAGTGTAAAAAAAGCTACGCCAGTACGCACGACCTGACCAATGCAAATGGCCATATTCAAGCATACAAATATTTGTACTGAGCGGGAATTGAATCCGCGCCTCCTGCGCTGCGTAGCTGCAGCAGTCACATACAGTACCGTCACGCCACGGCTCTCTATATGATTCATGCCTAAAGAAAAGATACTTGTAAGATTACTAGCGCATGCTGTTTTTTTTAAATTAAATTTCCACACAGGTACACCACTGTGGGGGTGACGGGTAGAGCCGCCTGTCACCCTAGCAGAAGCGTGCCTCCCCATACCCTGGGGCGAGTTGGGGACTCTTTGGTCCCCACACCGGAAGAGGGCCAGATCGAGAGATATGGCCCTGTGTTGGCCGGGGTGCGAAGGATATGGCTATGACAATCTCACCTCCGGCAACCGACGGCCCACAGACGGCGTGCGTTTTAGTCAGTTCGAGTCCGACATAACCTCCTCCTCCGGCTCCGGCGGGGGAGGTGTCCGTGGGGATATTTCGCACGATAAAAAAAAAGGTACACCACTGTCGATGTTTTGTATGACATGTGATGACTATGTACGTTTTTGCAATCGAAAACTAGTTTAATATTTGATAGTTATCTTACCAGTAACAAAAAGTATACTTTTATGTAACAGGAAATCACGTGCAACAGACACCAAGTTCAGTTTTTTTGTTATGATGATTTAATCATGTCTCCTTATTACGTGGTAATACAGAGTAATAACGACTTCTGTGGCGTAGCAGTAGAGCGTCCGACTTCTACGCTTTGGTCTACCTCTACAATGTGCTCATAACACTTCTTGTTAAGGCGGCCACCCACTAACAGTTTATCGAACGACAAACGACAACCGGATGATATCGGTCTGTCAGTTCATCGCAATAGCCCACACACTTACAGTTTCGTATACGATTTTGGACTGACGGCTAATATGTGTGTGGCCGCTTGACGATTTCGGTCAGCAAAGACAGTTAAAGGCCGGACAGTCTATGGCCGTCGGCATTTTATACGTAATAACATCAGATTAAAAGAATAAAATAATGTTATTATTTTAGTCTGAGGTAATAAAATTATGATGACATTGATGACATAAGGCCGCCGGACAGACGAAAAACTGCAGGCGGACTGTTAGTGGGTGGCCGCCTTTAGTGTGCTGCTGCCAAGCACTTCAAAAATGCGAATGCGAACATAACCATATCAGCCCCTAGACAAGTGGCAATTCGTTGGCCGGCGTATTGTAGAATAGTATGACGAATGTATGGGATTTGACGTATATGACATACGTTGACGACCGTCATAATATACGTCAAATCCCATACATTTTTCATTCTATTTGAATTAAACCACGCCATACCACCACGTACAAACAACAATTTTCATTTTATTAAACCTGGCCGGTTTCATCGGACGGCATTTTCATTTGTAGGTTCACCTACCTAGTTATTAGACAAAGTGAAAATCTTTTAAAATCATACAATTACTTTAACAAAGTTTAAATAAGGTGACAACAACTATAGTCGGATTTTTAATTAGACTAGACTAGAGTCACTTCGTAAAATAATGTTGCTATATTCAGTATTAGTGATGCAACTGATGCATTCAGTTCCCGTTCACTCATATGAAATGAATGGAATGGAATGGAAAGGGGACTCTTTTGTCCGCACTTAGCCTCCTTTTTTGGGCCATTGTGCGTGGAGATATATGAAATGAATGATGAGGGATTGTTAATAATTTCTTACTATACAAAAGAGAACTATTTCTATTTTACAATAAAATTGTATTAAAGTGCTCTGTATGTAATTAGAATCAGTTTTTTTACCAGCCTATTTCAAAGCGCGGCGGTAAAACTAGTGTCAACACTTCTTGTCAATGCCGCGCGTATTAGTCGCCATTCAGGTCAGGTCATTATAATATTTTATTTTTTATATAGGACACGTCATTCATTTCCGTTCCTCCCTATTTTAGCCCCTTAGTAACAAAATTTCTAAAAATCCTTTCTTAGTGAATACTAGCAACATGATAAGCATCTACTGCCAAAACTTCAAGTACATAGGGCCAGCGGTTCAGGTTCTGCGTTTATGAATCCTACTATGGTGAATGAAATTTCATTTCATTTCATTTTTCAAATCACGATATCTCCGAAATGGTGATCCGTACAATAAAAAAATTAACACTAATTTTGTAGGTAATTACATGATCTACAACTTTGTCTACCTTAATTTTACGATAGCATTTGTTGTTTACGAGAAAAATGCGAGAATCCGTTATATTTGACTTTTAACCTCGAAAAAAAAAATGCAAGGTTCAAATCGATGGGGACTTTTGATATTTCTTTCATTATGGTGTATTTAAGACTCCCACCAATTTTCAACTCTATGCGAATTCATGTGAGCTTACCATTTAATTTCGTCTTTTTTGATTGGATTCACATGCATCATGATAATAAATCATTCATCATAATATAGTTCACTTTGTCACAACACTATTTTTATTTCATAAAAAACTTGCAACACAGTAAACGTCAGATAGCTTCGTCTAATTAAAAATCCGACTACTTATATGTGACTTTAATAATGAATATTGTGAAAAAATACAAGTGATTTAAATCAATTCAATAAGCGGATAAGTATGTGTAGTAAGTTCACTGACCTCTAATAACAGACCCTTGATTTTGCTAAAGCACAACTACTGTCATACCACAGAGACTGCAAAAAATGACATTTAATTTTTAACCTTATTTCTATAGATGTACAGACAAAAATTAAATGAAAAGAGTTCCATTACACTATTTCATTCACTCTACAAAAATCCATTTAAATTAAAAAGACGTGTGGCACTCGGGGACTGCCGCGGTAAAGCTATTGCATAGCATTTTTTATCAACTTATGCAATTATAATTACTTACGTTAAGCGGAGCTACTTCGGAGCAGCTCGGCTCGATTCGTGCGAGCTTCGGGGTGTTAGGTTTTTTTCGTTACGGAATTTCTGGATTCGGTCTCCACGCTCAAGGCCCGCGATAGAAGCTATGCAATAGCTTAAAACTTTAAGCCATTACTTTAAGGGCTAAATTTAAATGGAATTTTCTTGCAGTGTCAGTAGCATGACAATGGTTTTGCTTTAGCAGAATCGACGCCTTTATTGCTATACTACTAAAGTCCAAAATTATTATTTTTTTTCTTTTTGCTTTTTTTCCAAGTGAATTTGCAATCAGCCCTAAGGCTATGAGCAAGTCTGCTGTGTGATGGTGTCTGGCGGAGTGGCTTCCCATTGGAAGCATCTACTCCTTTAGTCCCAGGGCTACCGCCGGTCTTCTAGCTCTAGGATATGGTGACGTTTTAGGCGTCTCACATACTGGTCCATGGTGAGTTGGGAGCAAGTTCATTGGGAATTGGGATGATGGATTAACCGTTCTCTGTATGCTGCTGCTTGCTGCCAAACTCCGAATTTCCTCTTTTGCGGTTTTAATTTGAAGGTGCTCATGGACTTCGTTGTTGGTTGTATACCAAAATTAAATGACAATATTTTCATTACACGCTTTCGTTGACTCTACAAAAAGCCATTTAATTTTAAATTTTAACTGCATTACTTTAGAGGCTAAAATCAAATAGAATTTTCTGGCAGTCTTTGTGGTGTGACAGTGGTTGTGCTTTAGCAGAATCGAGGCCCAGGTCAGTGAGTAAGTTCCACCTTTTTTTTTTTTTTTTTTTTTTATCGTGCGAAAAATCCCCACGGATACCTCCCCCGCCGGGGTCGGAGGAGGAGGTTATGTCGGACTCGAACCGACTAAAACGTACGCCTTCTGTGGGCCGTCAGTTGCCGGAGGTGAGATTGTCATAGCCATATCCCTCGCACCCCGGCCGACCCAGGGCCATATCTCTGGATCTGGCCCTCTTCCGGTGTGGGGACCACGGAGTCCCCAACTCGCCCCCGGGTATGGGGGGGAGTAAGTTCCACCAATGAATGACATCAGTCATAACTCATAAGTAGAAAAAATATCTATAGGTACTTATTTATTCCTAGTGTAGCCAATGTGGGGAATTCACAAACATCGAAATTAAAAACTCAAAGTCAAGTTTGAAATAAGGTTTTCCCCAGTGGGCGGGGCAACGCTGGGTTTTACAAAATTATTAACGATCCGCCGAAACACAGTAATAATAGACGCCTCGGCCTATTTGACATGCAAGGTATGATTCCGTAGCCGACTGCATACGACAACTGCCGACGCACGCAGCACATGCGCGTAATTCATTGCGGCTTCTATGTTCCCAAAGTCAAAGTCAAAGTCAAAATTCATTTATTCTTTATAGACCATCAAAACGGCACTTACGAAACGTCAAAAATATACATATATGTACGACTAGCTTAGCAAATGGACCACTGCTGCACTGGTTCGAAACGCGGCCCCGGCCTGAGAAGACTCCGGCGAGAAACTCAGCGGGCTTTTTTTTTAGTCTATTTACAAAAAATGCTGAGTCTACTTAGTCTAAATACAATCATTTGTTTGAAAATACACGCACTGCGCGTATAGACCCCATTTTGAGCACATTTTAGGTCCAAGATACATGTCGCGAGCAATACACTTTATTATTAAACTCCCCTTTCGTTCTACAGTAACATAAATCCTACCATGCACGCAATAACTCACGTAGGAAACTTATCAAAGAGTCATATGTAATTCTGACATTATATTATTCTCGTCTTTGGGGTATACCATGGATATGTAGGTACCTATATTCTTTTATTTTATTTCATAGTAACATAATAAGAATAACTTAAAATAGCCATTCAACGTGACGATGCCGCCAGCTCTCCTACCACCTTTCCGGCTGACATCAATTTTCATTTTTGACAACACACATTTTGGCGCCAACACACATTTTAACATACCTATTTCACATCACCTTTTTTCACATTTTATGTACCCAAGAACACTTGGGCGATGAATACCTTTAATTTGAGATATGAATCATTGAAATCCGTAAAGTGTTTCAGAAGATATGAGGTAGGTAATAAAGAATATTACAAACATACACGCGATAAACCCTTCTTGGCAGTCGATTAAATAAATCCGTATCGTATAGTCTATGTAATATGGGGTGGGAGGGGGGGGGTTGGTCACACGGACTCACACCTACATGAACCTTCATGACTATTACATAGGTACACATATTCACGCCTGAAAGCCCATATTTCACTATGTCTTAGGCTGTAGCTAGGTATATTTACTGACGGATGAAGAACAGCCTCTGGGCTGTTCTTCATCCGTCAGTAAATATACAGAATATGACAGATGGAGTTCCCGTAGTCGAAGGCGACTACGGAATAAGGATGTTCTCCATCCGTTCGCCCTATCCACCGCAAACCAACACGGTCTACGGACAAATTGATACTCTAGTGTCAATGTAGGGTCCGCGTTTTTTCGCATAACTTTTAAGTTATTTTAAGGGAAGCCCGAATATGTTTCTAATACCTACCATTGATCCATTCCCTGAGCCTTTATCCAACTCAGTTAGGATCGAACTTTAATACTTACCGTGAAGCGACTGCTATCTGACCTCCACTCCTATTTGAAGCTATGACGCTAATTTTAAACTAATAGTGATTGTTAACTATCACTATGATATTTTAAGTAACAGTACTGATAACTTAGAATACTATCCAGGGTGCCACCCAATCGCATACAAAAAAATTCAAATCGATCCAGCCGTTTAGGAGGAGTTGATGTGTGACCCATGTGTGAAAAACCCTTCTTGGCAGTCGATTATATAAAGAAGCAAGTGGTAGACCCCCGTCTCCTAGATCGCGTAGTCCGTATAGTCGATACGTCTTGGCTTTGGCTCAGCCAGTGATTCCTTTGCCTCCCTCCAGTCGCCACGCGCGAAGTTGCCGCCATAACGTGAACACGCGATTGTACAATTTCAAAGAAAAAATATTTTCATAATGGAAGTTTTTTTTAACGAGTTGTGTTTTTTAAAGTGCACATGTAAATGATGATTAATAACATTTTTATGGACTTGGTAAACTTAATATACCTACTTAGTTATTGTGTCATTAATTGTGATAAAATCGAGATATTGGTATCGCGAGTGACTCCGACCACTAACTTCATAACTAACTTTTTGTAGCTGTTTCATACTTAGATGACATTACAATTAGGCGCGCAATGTCTATTTCCGTTCCAAAATCGAAATTCATTCCTGCCTGCCTCACCTGAACCAAAAATGATTTCTCGGTTCCGGGAATGAGATGGGAATGGCGGAGGCTTGGAAATGAAGAGACTATATAAATGATATACATATATACATACATAGGTACATACGCTCACGCCTAATTTCCTCCGTGGCATGCAGGGACAACAGCCCGCCATTAAACTCTATCTTTACATACTTTATAAGCTTTCTTCATCTTCATTCTAGCGTTAATCCTAGTCGCATCGTTTGGCGTCTGCTTTACCAGTCTAACTGCGGATTAGGCTAGACTTCGATGTTTTTCATGAAGCGACTCCCATCTGAGCTCCACATCCCAATATTAGGCGATATCGAAGCATTGCAGCTTGCAGCTAAACCAGTTGATAGACTTTTTTAAGACTCCAACTATCTGTAACGACTGCCTATAGATGTTCGTATGGCAACCGGGACCGACAGCTAAACGTACCCTCTGAGACACGACCAGACCAATGCAAAAACCCATATTCATGCATACAAATATTTGCACCGAGCGGGGATCGAACACACGCCTCCTGCGTAGCAACTATCAAACAGCCGCGATCACTACTGCTACGCCACAGAGACTGTAGAGCTTCCTCTATGTCATGAATCCTTTCAAATCCGCCTGTTTCAAAACTTCTGACTTGCCCTTATTTTTTCAAAATTTTATTAATTTGGTCAATGTGTGTAGGTACTGCGAAGTCGACCCCGGCTGGTCTGCCCATTTACCTGTGCCTTACATACGGTCTGCTGTGTCATTCGCTGTACGTGCCCAAACTACCTTAGCATACTCTTTTCAATCCTCGTTACAATATCCTCTTTAAAGTCAAACAAGGCCAGATAAATGAGTTAGGTGCTTACTTATTTAACTTTTTACACTATTTTTACAGCGCGCCGTTTGTAATGTCAATCAGCTACAAATTTTTTCGTGTACCTAGGTACCTACCTAGTTAATGGTTGATTGATGGCTATTGCGACACCACGGTTTTTTCTTATGTACAGTCAACAAACGAGATATGGTTGCAACTTCATATACAACTTTATAAAAAGGGTACAAGACCTGCTAAAAACACTCTTAACTTGAGTATCGACGTATCTTGGACCATAATCGTGCGATAGACGCCCTGGAGCGCGCGGATTGTTTTTGTAATAATCCAGACTTGGTGAATTTAAGCTCGTCGTAGCACCCTGTGCTATCCTCAAAAGACACCAAAAAACGAGACCTGTGTTTATAGAGCACGTTTTGAGTACTTTTTAGATCCAAGATATATTTATGCCCAGAGAAATACCATCTATAACAAAATACGGTTATGCAGGACTCTCCAACAGCTTCGGGGTTCAAGCCAACCTCACCTGCTAGTCTGTGCCTGAACGGACCAGGTTCTGGTGTAGACTTTCCTCCCGGGGTGGGGAGGGCAGACGGCATTCTCTCTTAGAATAGCCGACATTCTCGGTAGACTAGTCATATCTAGTCTAGTCGGTAACGCTAACGGTATCGTGAGTTCGATAGTATTTTCTCATCTCTAAAATATAATAGTTAAACGAAAAATACCCATCGCGTTTAATGTTTCAGTTTAAATAGAAGCGGATTATCTTCTATAGAGTAGGTAAGTATAATATAAAAATGAATCGCTGAATGTGTGTAGCGCAAATCTCGAGAACAGCTGAACCGATTTCGCTAATTCTTTTTTTAGAATATTCCTTGAAGTACGAGGATGGTTCTTACGTAGAGAAAAAAAATAAAAAATTGCCTGAAAAAACTAAAAACTTAAAGAATCAACTGTTCGCAGGGTCAGCCAGTCCTAAATAATATTTAACTAATTTTGTTCAAACAGCTATAAACTAAATGCGCCTTTATCCCCGGAGGGTTAGGCAGAGGTGAATTAACAGGGTACATTTCACCAATCATTGTATTAGGTCCCAAGAGGGGGTGAGCCTATTGCCGTTTTCCGGACACTATTGTTGACTCGAGCCATGTATTGTGTAGGCTTAGTCTGGACTGCTGCATATATCTGTCTGATGTTACTGACTGAAACTAAATAGGTACGAGTCGAGATCAATATTACTAATTTATTCAATAGGATGGCCTTTCACACTATGTAATTAGGTCGGTGCAGCGGAATTAGATACTAATAACCATCAGAAATTGTACTTATTTATTCATCGAAAGATCGACACGACACGGCAAGACGTTCTTATGTGACAAATGAAAATGAACCTTAAAAACATTGTACTGAGATTTAAATTAGAATGAGAATATTATTGCAGCTACGTCTTTCGCATATATGATGTTCATCATTGAAATTTGAGTTTTATTTGAATGGAATTAAGGTCTACTTCAATCTGTCGTTTAAAATTCTATTGCCGTGCAGTGTCGTCAGTGTGGACTGTTATGATTATTTCACTTGACCGCACCACTCGCCAGGGCATTGACCCTTACATTTTGTAATGCAACAGTATCAATGCACACCAGTAGCGAGAGGTCCCTATTACCCGATTCCTGCCGGCTTGCTCTGCAAAGGGAAGCCGCGGTAGAGATATTTTTAATTCCATACAAAATTGCTATAGTCGTTCTATAAGGGATAAGACTATTTTCCACCGGCTTACATTTTGACAGTTTTCACCCTTCTGCTCATAGTAGATAGGTGAGGTTTGAAAGGAACGACTCTTTACCTAGTACTACTAGTATAATACCTACTAGGTATTTAGCAGTAGTGTTGGCTCCCTGTAGAGTAGAATAGGGTGACCCCCTCTGTTCCCGTGGATGTCGTAGAAAGCGACTGAAGCATAAGGCTGTTATTCAACCGACAGTAAACATACAGCCTATGAGAAAGTGCCTGCTTGACGACAATAGGTTCGCTCCCTATGACGTACCAAAAATATAATTGGCGAAATGTTTACGACCTAGGTCGATCTTAAGATACTGGTTTGCCTGTTCACCCTCAACTTATATCAATTTTGTCAATCATCATCATCATTTCAGCCATAGGAAGTCCACTGCTGAACTAGGCCTCCCCTATAGATCTACAATAAGACCAGTTGGAATAAGCAATGATTAATGCGATAGGTAGTTAGTATAAATTAATTAAATAGACTATTAAATACAAGATTTGCAACTCTCTAAAGAAAGTCTATAGCTATTACACTAATCAAATAATGGAAATGCTTGTGATATTTAATGCCGCCATCAGACGCCATCCAAAAAAAATTATGAAAATAACGATAAACTAACGATTTGGTAAAATAATGAGGGCAATAAAATTTTAATAATACCGACGCACACTATTAATTTACTATTTATTATCTACTAGGGCAGGGTTCAGGGTGTTATCAGTTCAGTCGTTCCAACCCCCTAGACAAGTGGCAATTCGTTGCTCGGCGTATCATAGAATAGAATGACGAATGTATAGGATTTGACGTTTTTGACATTCGTTGACACCTGTCATATACGTCAAATCCTTGTCAACCATACATTCGTCATTGACGTCATTTACTAAATATCTGCATAATTAAAATCTTTAAATTCAACAACATTCCGCTGCGCGAACACACACCATTTTTCTAGGGGAGCAGGCCCTTTAGACAAGTGGCAATTCGTCGGCCGGCGTTTGGTAGAATAGAATGCCAAATGTATGGGATTTGACGTTCGAATGTCAAAAACGTCAAATCCTATACATTCGTCATTCTATTCAATCATACGCCGCGCAACGAATTGCCACTTGTCTAGGGGGACTGATGTGAAAGCGACAGACAGAGTTACTTTCGCATTCAATAGTTCGTAGAGGCCGCGTAGCAAGTGTAGCAACCTAGCTAGATCATTTTTGTAGTACCTACGACACAGCTGATACGACCATGGTAGGTTAACTCTTAAACCTTTCTTATAATAATAAAGAGTCATTCACCATCTCGCGATCGTCAAATTCGCGAGCGCGCGCGAGTTGGCAAGTTTCGATTTTGAATTATTTTTGTGTCATCAACTCGCGCGTTTGTGAAAATATGACGTTTTGTGTACAGTCAGCTACAAAAACGTTGTAATAGATTAAATTAGGTACCTATTTTAAATGTACAGGATATTTTAGGCTAGCTTCACATGTAACGCGCGTTAACGGAGGTCAGTGGTTACTCGGAACATTATATCTTGCACCTAAAATGTGTCTTTTGAGGATAGCATGAGGTGCTACGGCGGGAGCCAGGACCTCGTTAGTCTCGTGATTCAGGTCTAAGATACGGGTCCCGATCCCGAGGTATAAGCGCTACCGCGTTTTGGGAGAGTTTGTCAGTTTGTTTCGGCAGAGCTTAGAAAATGGACGTGGAAGAAGCTATTATTTTGTATGTTATAAAGAAATGTATATATATGTTATAAATACTATGAGATAATATATTACGAGACGTCCTTCCAGAATCGGTTCAGCCACTTTGGAGACTATCCGTAGCCAACAATCCGTAGACAGATCACAAAATTAAAAAAAAAAACTATTTTGTTATAGGTAGGTATCTCGTATACATACTAATAATATAAATGCGAAAGTAACTCTGTCTATCCATCTTTTTGTGTGTTACAATTTCAGTTAAAAAGCTGTTATTTTAAAGTTACAGACATTCAATTTTCTTTATTTGTATAGCTTTTATACCTAAGCTAAATGTAAAACTTACCTCCACAATACATAAAAAACACAAAAGGCTGCCACATTTTTACTAAACGGCAATCTTAACTTAAATGCATAAAATTTTACTGCACTGTACTGGTATATATCCTACACCCCAGGTTAGGTTAGGTAAGGGCACGCCGTAGTAGCGGCGGTAAGACCCATCATGGGGGAGTGGCTAGAGAGGCCACACGGCGGCCTCTCGTTCTGGCTGACGCAGATCATCACCAATCATGGGTGTTTTGGGCGGTATCTGCATCGGATCCCGAAGAAAGAGCCAACGTCCGAGTTCCATCACTGCGACGCGAACGAGGACTCGGCGCTGCACACGCTCACCGAGTGTCCGGCGTGGGAGACGCCGAGACGGGAGCTGGTGGCGACCCTAGGAGTGAGAGTTCTCACGCTCGCCACTTTGCTCGCAGCGATGGTTCGCTGCGCAGATTCGTGGGCCGCCGGCGACTCCTTCTGCGAGCAAGTAATGCTCGTGAAGGAGGCGGCGGAGCGGGAGCGCGAGGAGCGAAGGAGAATCGCAAACCGCGCGGCCCGCAACGAGCAGCGGCAACTCGGGCGTCGGAGGTCGCAGAATGACCTCCGTCCCCCATGAGCGCGGGCCTGGGGGTGACGGGTAGAGCTGCCTGTCACCCTAGCAGAAGCAGGCCGCGGCGGCGGCACGCATTGCGTGCCTCCCCATACCCGGGGGCGGGTTGGGGACTCTGTGGTCCCCTCACCGGAAGAGGGCCAGATCGAGAGATATGGTCCTGGGTCGGCCGGGGTGCGAGGGATATGGCTACGACAATCTCACCTCCGGCAACTGACGGCCCACAGACGGCGTGCGTTTTAGTCGGTTCGAGTCCGACATAACCTCCTCCTCCGGCTACGGTGGGGGAGGTATCCGCGGGGATTTTGCGCACGATAAAAAAAAAAAAAAAAAAAAAAAGGTTAGGTTAGGTATTTTTTTAACGTTAATAAACAAAAACGCTTCATTCAATTTTTTTATCATTTTGCCCAAGGCAAGGGCATAATATTGAGGATTCATACTGACCGGGAAAAGTAATTAGAAATGAAATTTTATCAAATTGCCCATGTGAGAAGGGCATTATGTATACAGGCCGGTCACTATTCATAGGGACCAGATTTCTCAAGTTGCCCGTAACATATGTACCTACTTTAAGAGATTCACAGTAAAAAATACTCCTGAAATCGCTTTTAGGGAAGCGTGGGAAATAAATAATCGTTTTTTATAGTAATCGATTAGGTATATTTTATTCTTGAATTATATTTTACAACACGATGCTTAAATAATAATAAAAACTATCTAATAAAAAAAAAGGTTGTGGAAAATATACGATCCTTGAAAAAGATACGAAATTAGTTTGGCATAAAAAAAGCTTACCATCCGACGGCGCAATGCCGCTCGTCTTTTGGGCACTTTACCAGTAAAAATCGATGAGGAGGAATTATTCGATACCCGAACTACTTACCCCAACTATTTATCCATTTTTTATTCCAACAAAAATAATAGCTTTATTTAATATTTTTATAATAAATAGATATATACATTAAAACACTATACTAATTTAAAATGAATTACAAATATCATAAAAAATATATGTAATGAAATAAAAATTGCAATAAATACTTTTTTTTATTCTTGTAAATATTTTAACTAGTTTAATATGTGAAACATTATGAAATTTATCTTAAATACAGCCTAAAGTAAAAGATAAGCAAAAAAAAATCTAATTTTATACGAAGCATATTAAGATGACATAGCTACTCATAACAGATATCATAATATCGGCCGTGTCCCCCTAGTGGCGTAGTCTCACTTCGCAAGTCTATATCGAAATCTAAGATGAAAAAAAAAACATTCGCAGCGCATCAACCAATGCAGGTAAAGACGTGAGTATACATTAGTTTCCTTTTCATGTTTTCTTTGACCCTTTTTTATCTGACTGTATTTTAGCATGCGCGCGAGATGATGACGAAAAAATAATTCGAAATCAAAAATTGCCAACTCGCGCGCGCTCGCGAATTTGACGATCGCGAGATGGTGAATGACTCATAATAAACCCTGCATCAAATGTATGAACTATCTCCTCTGAGAAAAAGCTACTCATACAGTAATAAATTGGTAGGTATATGAATTTAAATGTAAACAAACTGCTGTGGTTTTCCCAAGCGACTAGGTCCTAGGTACAATATGGGGTTCTTCAAGGAGGGCATTAGAAGGTTACTCTAGGGTCGGCTGCACGAGTGTAACGCCCGGCTGTTGCATCCATCCATAGGCTAGGATAACCACTTTCGATCAGGTGGGCCGTGTCTAAAAAAGAGGCCGCGTAGCAAATATAGCAACCCAGCCGGATCACCCTCTTCGATCGAAATCTAATATAAAAATCAATGCCACTTTTCGTTGTTATTTTATAACTCAAGAACGGCTTGAAATATTCGTGGATGTCCAGGGAAGGTTTAAAGGGTGAGAAAATAGGTGCAGCGGGAACGGGATCAAAAAATCACGTGGGCTGAAAAAAATATGGCGGTACGAAGTTCGCGGGGATAGCTAGTCTTTCATAAAATAATAAACACTGCAACTCAATCAGGTATAACCTTTCTCCTCTATAGATTCTAAAACTACTAATATAACATTTCAATGTAATTAAACAAAGTAGTAGTGCTACGTAACTTTTATCTTTGACTGTACAGCCGCAAAATCGAATCTATTCCACTGCCTATCATTAGAAATTAAGATGTTTCCTGCCTTAATAAAGAACATTTAAAAGTGTAAACGAAAAATGAATGGTGATAGAACTGAAACTACAGACAGTAGTGATAATGCGCGGTGTCCGTTGTGGGAGCGGCTGGGGTGCGCGCGCGGCGTGTGCGCACGATTGTGTCGCCGGCGCAGGCGCGTCGCACCTGAACACGCGCCTAATGGAAAATCATGTAGCAGGTCAGTATAGTTTTTGTTTTCTGCAAGCCTACCACGACGCAATTCAGTGTCGGGCAGCGGTTCAGAGGGAAAGTAACGTACATTCGAGTATAGCGCCTCGCTCTGAACTGAACCGATAAATAGCTCCTGCTCCTGGATATGAATCTGGAATAGAATCTGGATCGCAATTGAATCGTGGTAGGCTCCCTATTCTTGATATAATAAGATTGTTGAATGGGAGGTAAGATAAGATAATATTTCCGTTTTCCTGCGATAAAGAACTGCAATTCTCTGCCAGTGCTTGCTGTAGCACCCGTACTTTCCGTATGTCTTCTTACAATCCCGTAAGCATATAAGTATCAAAAGTCATTAACTCGTTTAAATCTAGTTTCTAGGTTTTATTGCTAGATTTGAAAGACCTAAAACTACGTTACTAAAGTGTTTCTCCCTTAAAGAAGCAAATGATAGCCCTCTGACCCGCATTTGGCGACGCGTTTTTCTAAAGACAAATTTTACTAGGGCATCTCCGTTACCAAATCGTATATACCTACTCTTTTCTACTGTGGTTTCTCCCTTTTTATATTCAGCAACATTTGTCTCTGAATATACTTACCTACATTTATGATAAATTAAACACAGTGATAATTCCAATGGATAATTCACTGTTATTTATTTCGTAGGTACCTATCACTCCAAGCATAAATCACCGCTCTAGCTCTCCTATCACCTCTTACCATCAAAAGGGCTGAAGAAATAAATCATAAACCATTTACGTCAGTTGACGTCACCATTCACCATTAATAGTCATTACAATGGCGTTCCTAACGTATTTCAATTGCTTTTACAAATGGATACGTTAAATTTCATAGCTTTTATTTACATTTACGCATGGCATTTGTATATTTTGTTATTTATTTGGAAAGGTCAAAAACCCTTAGAACTAGTGGGCTTGATAAATAGTTTAGGGGATAAAGCATCCTTTTTCGGTTCTTAACAACATCTCACACAAAAATGCGCCGCCATAAATATTTCACAAATTGTTCAATGGACTATAGTATAGCCCTGATAAACGGTGAAAAATTTTCACTAAAACATGATATTTCGTTATAATTTCACAAAATAATTCGTTCATTACAAAGTAGTTAGTCGTCTCTGCCTACCCCAGATAGAGAAAGGCATGAGTACCTATATACATATTATATATGTACATAGGAGAAATGTTGTGCTATAAATGGTCATGGCAACGCATTAAGTATGATTATTAGAAAGGTGACATTTGGCGGCGATTGGGGGGAAAGTGACGTGACGTGACACCAGCGCGTCGACAATGATGAGATCATATAAAATTGATATCAAAAAGTACTCACAAAGGGTCGACAAAGGCACATCACACACATTTCTCATAAGTAAGGAAAACTAACGAAAAATGTTCGGCCTTATTATCGAAACGAGAAGTTATGTAATTTTAAACTTTATGACCAATTACTTACTTCTTCCTACTAGACTTTCGGCACAGAACAGATAATAGTATGCTTTCGGCATGCTGCATTTAGAACAAAATTGCGTCGACACCTGGATGAGCCGGGAATGTATTTTAAATTTCGAATTCGCAACGGGAAACGGAAACTAGATAAATGATATAATTAATTTTACAACACACCTGCTCATAAAATCGCTATTATTTCACCGCAATTAGGCACGTAATGACACCTTTTATCAAACTTTTTCATTACTATTATTCACAAGTGAGTTATAGATTCTTTTTTAAATTTTATAGGTTAAGTTTCTATGTTCTTAAAAAAGTTTCTATGCAAAAAAGAACGTGTTTAATAGTACAAATAAATTATGCCTATTGTACGGTCATTAGATGCATTTTCATATTTAAATAAATAATTTCAACTTGTAATACTGGTATAATAAACAAAATTTTCGCTCAAATTTAACTTTTTTGTTTCTCTAGTACACAGAAAAAAAACAGAGTAAAAAAAAAGTTAAAGTCAAACGTCATTCTTTTAAATATGGCCGATCGCCATTGTTAGATGCGCGCGCATAGGAAAACGAATTAATTTGTAGTATTCTTTATTTAGTATTTGTACTATTATTTTATTCGCAAGTGTGTTGTAAAACGTCGTATGCCACGCGTGAGCATGATGATTACCGTCCTCGGCCCTCTTAAGACCCTCGCCTGACGGCTCGGGTCTCAATAGCGCTTCGGCGGCGGTTTGCTCACTTGTACCATAATGTACTATTACAACACTGAAACTTTACAAGAATACTTCTGTGTCGACTGTATCCTAACTAGCTAAGCTTCAATAGCACCAGGGAACCCTGGATTTCAGATAGCGAAAATGTCGAAGATCAGCCCTATCGTAATCAGGGCCGGATCTAGGGGGGGGGCAAGCCGGGGCACATGCCCCGGGCGGCAGCATCAGGGGGCGGCAAAATCAAACTTTGCAGATGAAAGGCCGCCCCCTTGGGGGCGGCCTTGCCTTATGGAAAGCGGCAAGCTGCACCCCTGGACCCCGTTGACTAGGTGTCTCCACCAGTTCTATTCAGAGGAGTTGATGGCTCCCTGTTCCCAGCGCAGCTGACGAAACACGTTCCACCGCAGACTACTGAGCCTCGGTCGCCTATGGCGCCCAGTGTGGATGACGACGACGACTCGAGGTCACTTGAGGTAGAACTAGGGCTGGCGGTGCAATGATCAGAGATAAGAAGTAACAAAACCGCCCCGGGACCCGACGTCATTCCAGGACGAGAGTGGGTGCTTACTCTAGTCGAAGATCTCCAAGTCCCCAAGTGACAGAGCTTCTTAACGCATGTTTATAGCGGAGCCAATTTCCGCAATCATGGAAGACGAAAAAAATGGTCCCCGTTCGAAAGGGCGCCCGGTGGCCTCACCGTTAGCCTACCAACCCATAGTGGTGCTTGACGAGGTGCGCAAACTCTTTGAAAGAGTTATAGGGAAGTGCCTCATCGGACGCCGCTCCAGGTTGTGGCCAGAGACGGCGAATGGCCAATATCGCTTCAGCCAGAGGTGCTCCACCGTAGATGCCATCATGCTCATGAGGTCCATGCACAATGGCCCAAAAATGAGGCTAAGTGCGGACAAAAGAGTCCCCTTTCCATTCCAGTCCATTCCATGCTCATGAGGGCTCTGGTGAAGGATGAGTTTGCCCGGGGCGAGGTAATGTTAGCGGTGTCCTTGGACATCACATCGCCAATGCGTTCAACACCTTGCCCTAGACTTACCAGGACTTCCAGGGAGGCGCTCGTGTACCATGATTTGCATCTCTACCTTTGCCGCCTAGTCGGGGTGTATTTGACGGAGAGAGCCATCATCTACCTAACAGTGACCGGCCTTGGTCGTCATCAAATGTCATGCGGTACTCCGCAGAAATCGGTCTTGGGGTCACTCATTTGACAGGAGCAACCCTGTCAAAGGAGTGACTCCTGTGGAACATCGGATACGACTGTGTGCTTCGTAATAAGGTTCAGGTGCTTCAGGGTGCATCTCCCAAGTCTCTCTGATCTGGGAAATAGCTATATTAGTGGTGAAAGTTGATGTGGGAGCAGGGACGGGAACCCGAGCCTCGAGAAGTCCAGCTCCATCCGGACATCATGATGGAGTAGAAGGAACGACTTGGGCGACCGAGCGCAGGGCAAGCCGTGTTATCATGGAGGGCTGGCTAGAGAGACGACACGGACGGAGCCTGCCGTACCGGCTGATGCAGGTGATCGCCGGGAGAGGGTGTCTCGTGGACCACCTGTTTCGGATCAGATAGGAGTCCACGTCTGTATATAGTCTGTCGTCACTGTGATGCGAGCGAGGACTCAAGGTGGGATGAGGGAAAGATGGGTTATACTTTTGACTGAAAATAAAATCATGTCGGATAGACCCCCCCCCCCCCCCCCCCCCGCCGGCATTCAAGGGAATTTACGTAGGGTAAAAAAGCGGCCGGGGGCGGCATTTTCAGTTTTTGCCCCGCCTAAAAAAAATTGAAGATCCGGGGCTGATCGTAATAACACTAAAAGTCATCAGGAAGGACCAGATGATGTTGGGTGACTCCGACTGTCCCACTGCATTTTGAAGTTCAAAATCACGACGAACTGCAACCCTAAAGTACGAAACCAAACGCGACTCGCGTTAGTGCGAAAGAGCACATCAATACACATTTACGAATGTCTCCTATAGCCTATTAGGTCAGTAGGCTTTGTAACAAGAACTTGAGACCTTAAAATTACGTAAAAGTATAAATGCAGGTCAAATATTCCGCTTACACAAATTACCTTATCTCGTTAATCATATTTTAACTTGTTTAACAGCCCCTTCCCCCCACTCGAGATATTTTATTTCTCTTGGACACGAACAAGCTTTGAATATAATTATATAGCGCGTATTAGGTACCCTCATATAATAAAGTTAATTATTAGCTAGCTTTATGTACTCGTATACCTACTTCATAATCTACGCCGGTTCTTTGTTGATATAGAAATAACATCCGTTCTGCCCCCGGACGACTGTCATATACGTCAAATCCCATACATTCGTCATTCTATTCTTCAATACGTCAACCACTTGTCTAGGGGGGCAGAACGGATTTTGTTTGACTAATGTATGGCATTTGACGTTTATGATATACCTACGTTGACGACTGTCATATACCTACGTCAAATCAAATCCCATACATATACGCCGCCGGCTAACGAATTGCCACTTGTCTAGGGGGGCTGCAATCAGTAGATTCGGGCCCTAAAGATGGTGGGAACCACAGATAACTGAGTGGGACCCCACCTATACACCCCATATAATCTTACGCTTTAAGACCTTAAATCCTTCATAGAATTAAATTAGTCTTTGCTTCCAAAATAGTCAGATTTTACGGCAAAACACGCTTGACGGTATAGCTGTATATAAAAACTAGAATATGGTATTGTCTACTAATACTTTTTTAATTATGAATACCACACACGAAAGTAAAATACTGTTCTAAAAATAACTTAAGTCTTGAATGGATATACTTTTTACGTCAATCTATCAGGATATAGAATAGTATATACTACATAGTAATAATAGTAGGTAGGTACGTAAGCTTGACCGGTTAGGTACCTATATAGCGAAAATGGATGAGTAATAAAACTTAAGGCGTCATTTGGACGGAGACCCGCCCAGTGCCCATGAAGCCTCAAGTTTTTTTTCTCGCACGTTTCAGTTCGAGAATCGGTACGCGACTATCGCTAGCTAGTTATAACCGCCATACCATTATTGTATCAAAGTGTTTACGTAATATAATATAACACAATCGTAGGTGAGAATTTAGTGTTTGCCTGTGTGCAAATACTAAATTCTCACCTACGATTATATCATACGAGATTCGCAAGTGAAAAATCGCCTATGTTTGACATACGCTTATTGCTTGAAAATTCTGTTTAAGACGGACTCTACCAATATTCAATTGCGAGGCAATTCTCGCCTGCCCCCCTAGACAAGTGGCAATTCGTTGCTCGGCGTATGATGGAATAGAATGACAAATGTATAGGATTTGACGTTTTTGACATTCGTTGACGCCTGTCATATACGTCAAATCCCATACATTTGGCATTCTATTCCATCATACGCCGAGCAACGAATTGCCACTTGTCTAGAGGGGCTGGGTGTGGTCGAGCGAGCGGCAATTGTTACTGCGAATGTTTAGACGAAGCAATTTCTTTCTGTCCTGCCGATAATCGTATCTTGCGGGCGAGAAACTCACCCCGCCTAAACAACGCTTTAAGACTGTTGAATCTACACTACGAAAACATCCAAAGCTTCCACTTTGGAGTCTTCTATTACTTCTCTTGCCAAGAAGAGTAATAAGAGGCTAGCAAAGATTCACTCTTGGACCTTGGTTAATCTTTGCTTCACCTGGGACCTGACTATCGTCAGATCCTCTCCCTCTCTTCCTCCTTACCCTGAAGGGTAAGACTCTAAGATTAAACGCCATAAAAGTAACCATTTATAGGTACATTTTTTTTAAAGTTACTAATATAACCTGACAGTCCTCCCTTGCACTTATTTTACAGCCAATAAAAACGTAATGTTCTTTACTACCAATTATTTTACATTTCCCCCAATATTATTATAATTTAAACCACTTCAACACAATTATAAAACCACAAACGTAAACGTCAGAGTTACTCAACGTTACACAAGTTACGTGTCACTGGTGTCGTGACCGAATTGCCTCTGGTCCGGATATTATGGCGGTTTGACCCGGAAGTTGTGAACGTAAGGGTTGTAAGACTTGAGGGGGAGGTGTAGTACGTACCTACAGGTATTATTTGACCTTTATTTGACATAATTGCTGTGAGTTTTTAAATAAAAGGCTTATGGACTGAATGAAAACTGAAAACCCTTTCTTGAGCCTTTTCCGAACTTAGTTGGTTGGCTTTTCAGTCCAACTGTGATGCGGCTGAATTTCCATATTTTCTGTGAAGCGACGGTCATCTGACCTTCACAATTGGCGATATCGAAGTTCTGCAGGTCACCCCGGCTGATCCATGGCCATCCTCGGTTTCGAGATGTCCCCCTCAGGGACTATAAATCCATCTGACAGCCAATTATTGTCCTAATAGAAATCTGTTCAAAATTCAGTCTCAATCTATTTCAATCTTCCAAATGTCAAAAACGATCACGACGTCAATGTTCGATCTTGAAAATTTTGTTATGCTAATAAGACCGAGATTGGAATTTCAACAGACTTTTATTACGAGAAAATGGCTCTCAGAGAATTACGTCAGCAGTCAACTGCCTCCTTAAACAAGTTGCAATTCGTTGGCCAGCGTACCTATTGTAGAAAACAGAATGACAAATGATGGGGTTTGACCTTTATGACATACGTTCTTCTTCTTTGGCCTCGCCTTATCGCGTTACGCTGGATCGGCTTTCCTAATCACTCTACGCAATTTCTTTCTCTCCCTCGCGTCGTTCTCCTCAAGCCCCATCTCCCTCAGCCTCAGCCTCAAGCCCAGGTCTTCCTCTTCCCCTCTTCATTGTAGTCATGGAAAAGCACCACCTTACGACGTGGTTATCTGGTCTTCGGGATAATGAAATACCTTAACGTCTGTCATATACTTTATATTTTGTATGGCAACGACTTGCCACTTGCTTAGGGGGCTGATCTAACTAACATTTGATTCTGTCAGAGTATTATAACATTCTTATACTCCCGGCTCCCAAAGTCACGCAGGTATTGCGTGACATTCTACCCCGTTGATATTTCGAATGTGGTAATTCATGGACTCCTGGGTCACGCACACGGAATATAGGTTACTGTTTTATGGAAGTTCCCGTGTCGAGGCCAGATTGGTCCTTCATATAAATTGTGGAGGTTATAAAGTTATATTAGTTTTCACGTGAGATTATATGACGCAATAAAACTTTACAGGAAGTGTAAATAATAATGGTGTTGAAGGAATTAAAAGTCACGCTATTTTTAAGGGATGATTCTGAGAAGTAAAATCCTGCGATGATCTAATTCACCTTACGTATTTCTTTGGCTCACATAAATAGTTAAAGGAACCGATACTCAGCCAAAAAAACACCAGAAAAGACTACATTTTAGAGGTGATTTTCAGCAAGCTGAAACTTGAAGCAAAATGGTCGTACAGTTATACTTTGTAGCTCTAAGCACATGATATGCAAGTGTCATCTAAACTACGAAATATTTCAGCGTCAGCGGTTTGCGAGTAATCCATTGATTTAAAAATGGTTACTTAATTTGGAGTAGGTAATCGGGAGAAAAATACCGATAAAAATTCGAATTGTTTATCTTTATTTCGTTTGTTTGCAGATTTGAAAATATTTTATTTGAATTAACCTATGACCCAAATAACTTGTTGATTCAACTTCAATTTCTCTTTTCGAGGACGCTTTAGCGTTTATACCCCTTTTGAGCGAAGTACCTAAATTTCACGATGCCTATGAAGTAAATTGCCTAAAACGCGAAATACCTGAAACTCGAAGTACCTAAATTGCACGATGCCTAAAAACTTAATTTGCCTACAATGTACTTTGACAACAATGTTTAATGCCTAAGAATGGAAATGTCTACAATGTACTTTGACAACAATGTTTAATGCCTAAGATGGAAATGTCTTAAATGAAGATTGCCAGCACAATACAAGGTACGGGGCATTCAGGTACGGTCGGCCAGATTGATTTACCACTTATGACAACACTTCTTATGTAGGTAGGTCTCGGTTCATTATTAATTTCTATAGTACACATAATGTATCGTCGCGTGGTTCCCGGCAGTGTAGAATTTGGGCCACCCATCTCCTCTCATGCGGTATCGTACAAGGCGACTAAGGGACAGGGCTGTTTAACATCAGGCAGTTAAATATACAGACCAGACTCAGCTTTAGATACTTGACTCGAGTCAACAATAGTGCCCGGAAAATGGCCACTTCAGACCCACGGTACCCCTGGCCATACCCCTGGTAGTACCGTAGGTCCCAAGGTGTGCTTTTATTTGTTATACAAAGTGTATTTTTATAATTTTAGAATAATAAAAAATATAGCAGTTGATACCTATCTATAAATATTCCTTAAATATAAATATTCCACTTCATTTTACACAGCGCTATCTAGACCCAATGTAAAAGGGACACGTTACGTACGTTTTACGTGTCCCTTTTACAATACTATGATAATGAGTTCGAAGTCATCATCATCTGCATATAGACGTATTGTCCTGATTGCATCCGTGGCCAAGATGACCTCGAAGTTCAGGGTCCGCCTTCCGGCTCTTCCTTCTCCACTTCGCACGATCTAGGGCGTCCATGGTAGTGAGACTATTAGCACGCATATCACCCTCCACGACGTCAAGCCAGGACTTCTTTGGCCTACCCCTTTTACCTGGACCCGGCGGGGGTACCATTGCCAGGTATTTGTTCCCCACGTAGCCTGGCGGTTGTCGCAAGACGTGACCGCACCAGCGAAGGCGGCTCTCTTGCATTTTATCCGCGATGTCACGGACATGGAGGCTGCCGCGGATGCGAGAGTTCCGTACGCGATCTTTACGCGTAACGCCGCACATCCACCGCAACATTTTCATCTCCGTGACACGCAGCTCTTGCTTGTGTCGCTCGAGCAGCGGCCACGCCTCACAACCATACAAGAGAACAGGCCTAATGATCGTCTTATAGACCTGCCCCTTCGACCTGACTGGCATTTTAGGATCACAGGTGACGCCAGTCATTTCTCGCCACTTGGCCCACGCGGCAGCAATGCGTGCCTTGACGTCGTGGTCGATCTCACCGGTCACATGAAGTACAGATCCCAGGTACTTAACCTGGTCCGTGCGCTCGACCAAATCATCGCCTATGCGGACGGGTGTGGGATCTGTGGAGTTTAACGCTAAGTATTCTGTCACCGCTACATTTAGCTTCAGACCGCCGTTCTCAAGCGCTTCTTTCCATCCTTTCACGCGTCGCACCAATCTGCTCCTGTCCGCGTCCATCAGCGCAATATCATCAGCATACATGAGCAACCACGGAGGCTGCTCATGTGAGTTTCTAATGCTGTCCGACAAAACGTCTAATACCACCCTGAACAGGAAAGGACTAAGTTCGAAGTATCCAGTAATAAAGTAATTAAGACTAAAGAGTCGTGTTATGTGTCATATTTTAGCAAAAAGATTTCTTGATGTAATAAAATTGGACTCATGCTTTGTAGGCAATTGACTAGCACCGGCATTATACTTTGTAGACATTAAACAACATAGGCATATTGCTTCGTAGGCATTAAAACCATATAGACATTAAACTTTATAGGCATCCTGCGTTTTAGACATTGACTTTAGGCAATTTGCTTCATAGGCATCGTGCAATTTAGGTAATTCGCTCAAAAGGGGTTTATACACAGATTCGTATATTATATCAATGCCCTCATTACCATGAATGCTCAAGATCATCGAAGTGGAAAAGGAAAAGCAGGAAAGCGGACCCCTGGATCTGAGATGAAGACCTGGGACACAACGCTAAGATGATGATAATGCTAAAGACTTCATTCCCCAGGATGCATTTAACCCTCGTTCATAAAGACAATGAACTTATTTCCTGTCTATGAAAATTATGTCACATTGTCATTACAACTAGGTAAGTCTTCAATGTCGAATCTTTTTTATTCTTTGTTTGTTCAACATCGGAATGAATGTGTATTTTGTCGTCCTACGTCGTTACCTGGCGCTGCTTGCGTTTACCTATTACCATTAGTGACTGTCCTTCACCGCTACTAAGTACCGACAGCGAAAAAGAAACATATTTTTTTTTAATTATACAGACAAATCAATAATAATGTTAGAGATTTTTTTATACTGCCTCGGTCCTGCGAGAGTGATTGTTATGCTTGAAGATCTGAATTCGACTTCCAAGCACTATAAACTAAATAAGTTTAAAAATGTTCGAAAATCTCATATAGCTACCGAATTTCGATATACCTAGTACTTTATAACCCGAAATAATACTAATTTTATTTACAATTACACAATACGTAGAGTTGGCTAGGGTCTAAAACTTTTAATACTAACTACAAGGTTTTAAATATCATATGTATAAATAGTATGTATTTGCAAATAAATAATAATCTTATCTTATCTTTTTTATATAGAAGTTTACCAAGTCTTCATAAGGTCTTTGTGACAATTAAGTTTTATAAAGTTCAATTTCGTGCTGAATTACTCATTTGAACAGTATTAATAACCTCTGGCATTTGTAATCGTGGGTTCGATTCCTACTAAGTGCAAAATAAATATTATACTATTCTACCTCACGCTCATTGAAGGTCAATAATCACTTCTTACTTCACACTAAATTTCAAAGTGGTTTTATTTGACAATAAAATTTCCTTCAGACTTGTTTATGCTGACGCTACTCATACTCAGTGACCCCACTTTGTTTATATGATCTACATAGGGGTAACAAGTAGTGTTACGAAGACTTCTATTCAGTCAAAACGTGAAGCTCAGTGAATTCCACTTAAATTACGAACAAAATGTCTAAAATCTCACGAAGGAAGTCAAGCATTAATTTTGTTAATTTCAGAAGATTCCATTTTTTGGACAGGTATGACTATTGTTTTTTATTTATTACATATTCTCGCATGTTCTGTACATCCCTTAAGGGAGAAGGCAAAGATGAATACATATTTCGTCAACTTAGATTTTGATCTCACGTAATAAGGGACGAGCCTATTGCGGTCAAGGCACCTTATCACGATAAGGTGCCCATGGGCTATATGTTTACTATCAGATGGAGAATAGTTAGTTACCTTCTACAACACCCACAGAAAGAGATAGAGTGGCTCCACGGAGGAAAGAATAGGCCCTATTCATCTGCACATACGTCAGTCTCCACATTTACTATACTCACGTTTTGTCAATCCTGCTCGCCTTTCCAGGGCTGACGTGCAGTAAGCGGTCGAGAGATGGTCAGACTGCTCGCCCATCACAACAGCTGCCTAAACCTAAATACTGCGTAGTAGATAATTTATGTTTTCAAGTACGGCACTATCGTAAGTGGTGAAGATTGTCGTCAGTGTGTGTGTAAATAAAAAAAAATGTTGGAGTGTCATTAATACCTACTCATTCAACTGATCATTAGGTGAGGTGGATGGAAGGGGCACAAATTAACAAAAAATAGATATCAATGCCACAATAACCGTGTACCTATCATCATCATCATCATCATCATCATTTCAGTTATAGGAAGTCCACTGCTGGACATAGTCCTCCCCTACAGATCTCCAATAAGACCGGTTGGAAGCGGCTCGCATCCAGCGCGTTCCCGCGGCCTTAATAAGATCGTCTGTCCACCTTGTGGGTGGACGTCCTACGCTGCGCTTGCCGATACGTGGCCTACACTCGAGAACTTTTCGACCCCATCGGTCATCAGTCCTCCGTGCTATGTGCCTATAAAGGTGAAGACTTCCAATTCTTTACCTATTCCCTGAAACTCCTTCCATGACAAGTTTCATGAAAAAGTTGCTTACCCTCTTCCACAGAAGTCGAGAATCCCGCCGTCGCATCAACCATGCTCCATCAGCCCTCTACAGCGTGGTGGGCGAGCGTCTCCGCACCAGCACCCCTCAGGGGCTCCAGTGTGCTCTGTTCTGTGGAGGAGCCCGGTGTCCGTACGAGCGGCCGCAGACTGGGGCTGCTATACAGGGACTGTATTCAGACTGGTAAGCTATTATTCTTCTAGGCTGCATCTGAAGCTTGTATGTGAGGTAGGTGGAACCTTCAACTTTTTTTATCGTGCGCAAAATTCCCACGGGTACCCCCTCTGCTGGAGCTGCTGGACTGAAACGCACGCCGTCTGTGCATCGTAGTTTGCCGGAGGTGAGATATATCTCTCGCACCCCGACCGAGACAGGGCCAGCTCGAGAGAGATGGCCCTGTCTCGGCCGTCGTATCTAGGATCTTTTCACCTTTAATGTATACCTACATAAACAGTCTTAAACCGTGTAAACTCCACCTCCACTCTAACTTGTTATTTTTAAAAGCTTTAGGTAGAATAAATCTGCCCACGCAGAAGGTAGCCGTCCACATTTATTTTAGTCTATGCAGGGTGGTAGGGTCACCAAAATATTTGTATATAAATCGTTAAGGAATTTATTTAATCCTAGATGTATCAACGCGCTGCACCTGGTCTATATTTTCTCTATCTGTATACCTGCATCCCATATAGCAATACCTACATATACCTATTATACCTAGAGATATAGATAAATAGACTTATTTCATGTTTACACATAATTTGAACTAATCGAACCTACGACAGTTGTAGCAATGAAACGCTACGCCACATACTGACTGTCTACGAGGCTCCGTAGCAAAATATGCGTTTATTTTATGATTGTGATAGGTCCTGCGTTCAGCTCTCGGGTAGGGCAAAGTGTTGTCTCAGTTTTCTGTCAGAGAAACATGGCATTATATTTGTGGGACCTTTATTTTTTGGAAAGAATGGGTCAATCTGCGATAATGCTATACATGGTTATCCCAAGTCTGTGCTAACCTCATAATTAATGACTATCTTCATTATACCTAAATATACCACGACCCTTACATGCAGGTGGTTATTTTTACCTTATTAACTTGTTACAATAAATACTCAAGATCAATTTCGTATTAATGTTTGTTTGTAACTATCAAACTTAAAGAAATCACATTATATGACGCTACAATAGAAGTAAATCACATAAGCTAGTTTTTATCCCAATATTCCTACAGGATTAGAACTTACGTGGGTGAAACCGTATGGTAATGCAAATATTTTATATTATCATAGCCCATTACTAATGTGTAATAATGCCCAAATGCCATTACATTGTCCCTCAAGGGTACTCGGAGGACAATGTAAAGAAATACAATATTATGCATTCTAGCGTGACGGTCATCTGACCACTTTATTTTACTTATGTTAATGTAAATTACACACTTACGTACGTGTATTCTAGACCTAATAATACTGCATGCGACTTGGCAAAACGTACGACTTCTTTAAAAAAGAGGTATATGGGTAGGGGAAAAACATAACTTGCAATTTAATTTAAATAATGCGGCATTGACGACGATGCAGTAGATGCAGCACGTGAGGTATGTAAAGGCAGCTGTTGCCTCCTTTTGCGAACAACTAAAACTTGAGAAGGAGACGGCGGCGGCGAAGCGGACGACTCTGTCTTATATGAACGCAGACCTGTGTTGATAAGCGAGGCATGTGGTGATAGGCGAGGCCTACGGTGATAGGTGTAGCCTGTCACCCTAACAGAAGCAGGACGGGGCACCAGCGAGATGCGCATCCCGGTCTTGCACCGGAAAGAAGGGGCCTTTCCAGGGCAAAATGTGGACACCGTGATTCCCCCATTTGAGGGCTGATATCAAAGCCGAAGATGGCCCAGGGTCAGCCGAGGTGCAAGGGAAATTCCTTATTGGGTCCCTTTCACACCCCGGAATTCCAGGCCCGAGACGGTAGAGCGGGCAGTAAAAGCAGCCCTTCTAGGAAAGTGGCAAATTATATGTTTGTGGAATGGAATAGATGATCAATTTATGGGATTGACATACGTTGACGACTGTCATAAACGTCAAAATACATATCAATCCCATACATTGAACATTCTGGGCCTCGATTCTGCTAAAGCACAACCACTGTCACACCACAATGACTGCAAGAAAATTTCATTTGATTTTAGCCTTTAAAGCAATGCAATTAACGTTCAAAATTAAACGGCTTTTTGTAGAGTGAATGAAAGAGTGTAATGAAAATCTGTTCATTTAATTTTATGGCTAAGTGTATAGAAATAAGGTCTAAAATTTAATGGCATTTTTTGCAGTCTCTGTGGTGCGAAAGTGGTTGTGCTTTAGCCTGTTCTACAAAAGGACGACCAGTTGTAGGGGGGCAGATATGTAAAGGCCGCAAGATAGTCGATTGTGTACTCTCTGTTTATATTGATAAACTGTATATTATGTTGTCAACAGGTACTTTTTAAGAATATTCCTTGAAGTACGAGGATGGTTCTTACGTAGATAAAACATTAAAAAATCGTCTGACAAAGTCTAAAAAAAATCGAAAAAATTAAAGAATCGATAGTCCGGCTAACTGTACGAAGAATTTTGTTTAACCGTGGTCCGGTCATCTTTATTACCCAACTGCACCAAGGTAAAAAGAGGGACTGTAAAGGTTAATTTTACACCAAACGACCGAATGCTCATTCTATCCGCTCTATGTCAAATTCTATTAGTGTAATCAGTAATCAGTGACAGAACATTCGTTCGTTGTTCTTTCTTATTAACGAAGTTCGCAGGGTCAGTTATAAAATAGGCTCGTGCAGAATAATAGGTACCCCAGTTGAAACGTTTTATTATAACCAGTAATTAGCATTCTAAATATTTTAATACAGACCTACGTTGTTTGCAAGAATACTTTTGTCGCGTGATTTGAATGACGTTGGTGGCAAAATATTTGTTGTTTATTTTTTCAATTTAGGTACCTATGTAGAAGTTCTCATAGGTTGGCAAAATGTCCACTCAAGTTTATTCTAAGCTTACTTTTAATTAGGTACATACATACTTAGTAATAAAAACAGTTTACTTTTAAAATATTACATTGTCTTCAAGTAAATAGCATAGAAATAGAATATGCTTAATTCTTCATTTTCCATGCAACTACAGTATGGGGTTCTTCAAGAAGGGCTTTAGAAGGTTCTTACGAGGTCAGCAGCGCGAATGTGACGCCCCTGGTGTTGCATACGTCCATAGGCCATCGTAACCACTTTTCATCAAGTGGGCTATGTGCTTGTCTGCCACCCAAATTTTATAAAAAAACTCAAATTGGATTAATAGGAAAGTCCATTTTGTTTAATTTGACTTTTTGTCTGTTTCGCTATGATTTTTTATATAGATTATAATGGTCATTAGAAGTAGTAGCAAACACTTCCCATCAAGTCGGCTGTGTGCTAGTCTGCTCCTGAGTACTTAGTATAAAAAACAAAATAAATATTCAAAAGGAAAGGCTGAATAATAAAAAAAAATTCGTGAACTACAAATTCCAATCCTTCTTCTATGAATAATTAAAACTAAAACTATATTTTACCGCGCATTTTAAAACAAAGGTGTGCAAGGTTTCATTAATTTTAAATAAATGATATCATCAAAATTATGTGCTGTACAATATTTTTACATTAATTAAATCGAGATATCCCTACTAATATTATAAATGCGAAAGTAACTCTGTCTGTCTGTCTGTCTGTCAGTCTGTCTGTCTGTCTGTCTGTCTGTCTCACTTTTACGACTAAACCGCTGAACCGATTTTGATGAAATTTGCTATAGGGGTAGGTTAGACCTTGAGAAAGGACATAGGCTATGTTTGGTCGCGATAACCGACATCCACGCGGGCGGAGCCGCGGGCAAAAGCTAGTTAAGTATAGGTAGATCTCCTTACACTGTGGCCACATATTTGGCGGGAAGCGGGTACTTAAAAAAAAGAAGAAAGAAAAGAAAAGCAAGCATGGTGGTAGAGGTAGGAACTAAAGAAAACATGTAGGTACGGGGTAAAAAAAGTAGATTGTATTATTGTGATTGGCACTAGTAAATGTTTGTGAAGAAGTAAGGAGTAATAAATAATTGTTAAAGTACCTACATAAGTAGGCATAATATATGGAGCTCTGAATTCTGAGATATTTTATAGGTGGGTGATATTTTTATTGAAATAATCGCAATGGAGTCGAAGGTTTGAGACAGATATTTATTCGACAGTTAAAATCAGATATGTTTCGCAGGATCACAGACGACATTCTAGCGATGGCGCGACCCAGCACGGCTACCATCGCCGCCAGGAACGTTATTCAACAGTTCCACAGGTAAGACTTTATACTACATGCGATAGTTTATCCGTAATGACTCTTGGAAAAGCCTAGAATTTTCTTAAGTGTTTAGGCAAAGTAGAAAAAGAAGCTTTCATACTGTTTTAGGTTAGTCAAATGATTTGCAGATGAAGATTTTGCAATAGTCAAACAACGTCAAATTCGCGCAGCTCTATATAACTTACATTGAAGTGGCACTTTTTTTTTTTTTTTTTATATAGGACATGTCAATTTGACTTTGCCTCGCCTGATGGTAAGCTGAAGGCAAAGTCTCTGAAAAGAGGGTCACCATTACAGACATGTACAAATTCGCGCTATGGTGGTACAGATTGATGTCAATTAAGTTTCTTAGCCCCGTACCCCTGCCCCATTTCTGTCTTACGCCACAATAATTTTTGTTGTAAAAACTTATTCCGTATGTAGTATAAAGTATAATAGAAGTCATTCCAGTTGGCACCGGCTTGGTTTAACCGGGTCCAAAAAGGAGGAGGTTCTCAATTCGATTGGTACCTACATTTTTATGTGTGTTGTACACCGATTACTCTGAGATTTATGATCCTTTTGACTTCTTTTATAGTTTGATGAAAAACATTTATTTTCTAACTAAAGCTTCTTCTATGAAGATTCGCAGATTTAGTAATATTGCCTGGAGATCGAGATTTTTATTTTTTTTACGTTTTACATAACTCTATTATATCTACCATAAATTTTGTTCATACATTTTCAGTTGGGGTGTCCGATCAGTGATCAACCTCCAAACCCCTGGGGAGCACGCGAGCTGTGGACCCCCACTCACCAAGTCTGGCTTTACCTATGACCCTACGGTCTTCATGGCTAATGACAGTAAGTTTCTCACATTACCTTACACTTACACATCACATAACTCATGAAGTCTATGCCGTGGTTTTCCCAAGCGACTACAATATGGGGTTCTTCAAGAAGGGTATTACAAGGTTCTTACGGGGTCGGCAACGGGACTGTGACGCCATTGGTATTGCACACGCCCATAGGCTACGGTAACCGCTTTCCATCAGGTGGGTCGTGTTTGTCTGATACAGTAAGTGGTATAAAAAAAAACCTTGACTCTTTTATACCTAGCAAATAATTAAAAAAACAACCATGTGACTTGATTTCAAATTCTTTCAAATCTTTGACATAACAACCCTATCCCGGTTGCACCCAAAGCATGCACCTAGCAGCCCGGGATCCGTCCTTCCTGGCCATGATTCCCTTATTCGCATAAGGGCAACTTCTCAGAATGGCAATTTCTCATAACGGCAACTTTGACTTTTATGATAGCGACTGTCACGTCGTCTTGAAGGTGTAAGATAAAAGATATCCCGGAACCCCGTAGGAAAAGCCGGCACTCGGCATATGTACCGGCTTGTAGGGAGGCTTGCGTCCCAAAGTTATTTGATAGGGTCCCATACATCCCTAGCCTAATAAAATAATCGTTTCAGTTCGTTCACCTATCGATGGTCTAAGTATATTGCCATAGCAAATGAATTAGACTCTACATTTGCTATGCAAATACTGACAGGTTACTAAGTTAGTATGTGTCTGATGTCAATGTAGATCCGTCTGATGATGCCATCAAGCTGAAGGCTATCATACTAACATATTAAGCAGTATTGGGAAGAATCGGACGGCCTGTCAAATAGCCTATTGTGCATTTTTTTTTTATTGTCTTCTTGCTTCGCATTAAATTTAGCCATTATCAAGTAGTTTATAATAATCTTATTTGGATGGGTGGATGGATAGATGGATGGATGATGATGATGATGATGATGGTGAGTTGATGATGATGACGATGATGATGATGGCTGCCTCAGTAAAGTGGTGGAAACTTTACTAAAGGCTTCTACGGAGATTTGAAACCAACACGAGAAGTCACAATTCACTGTAATATTTCACTTTCCTACTCTTGTGCGCGTTTTCCAAAACGTTATGTCTAAAAAATCCACCAATATTACACATAAAAACTCGAACTCACACTTATTTTGGAAAGTAAAATAACACCGCGACCTCTATTGTGCATTTCAAACATTGAAAGATTTTGTTACCTCCGTGACAAGGTTACGTTGAAGAATTTTGATGAAATGTCAAATGTGGCCTATTAGATTAGAGATAATTAACACACTGCAGCATAACAAACTAAACTTGTTACTTTAATTACGCGAACACTCACAAAGATCGGCTTCTTACCCGATTGCATCAGAAGGAGGGTTATCTTTTTTTACTAGTTTAACATCAACATATTTTTTACATTGAAATAAAACTACTTTTTAACGGATTCTATCGCGATTTATACGTTATTATTTACTTTTCGGCTGCCCAAATTCAAAACCCAGTAAGGGACATTTTTTACGAAAACACTTTTTTTCCATATTTCGAACTTTCATAGGGAACCGCATCGACCTATGAAGACACCTGCTTTAAAATCCTACAAAATAACAGATATTTTGACACCATAAAACCTAGTAAGTGCATTTTCACTCTCAGAAAACAAGATCAAAAACCTAGCAACTCGCATTTACAACTTCAAAACTCAGCAAGTCACATGCACTTCCTGTGTTTTGTTATTGGGAATGTGGCTTACTAGGTTTTTGAACTTGGGCGCGACGCGAGAAATTGGAGCGGATTACCGCCTATCACTCGCCGCCCCCACACCATTATATTCTTACTTTTCTAACTAATGTATGATTCATTGAAACAATAAAAATACTTTTCTTACTTTGATCGATGCAGAAATTTATATTTTTTATTTTACCTCTACGAAACATGCATATACCTACTAGGTTTTTGAAATGGGTCAGGACAGAGAAAAAAATTGAGATTTCCATTTTCAAAGCTAGTAAGGGTATAAGACGTGCAATATACATTATTATCGAAATATTTTACTCATTATGTAATCAGTGGTTAATACTCTATCCAAAAAATATCACTTTATTACTCTAACCCCAATACTTTTGAAAGGCTTGCCCGTTTTATGTTTTTACGCTCTCCTGTAAAATTTGTTAAAAAACACTTACTGGGTTTTGAATATGGGCAGCCGTTTTAGTCTGACGACGTTTCGTTGCACTACAAATAAATCGCGATATAATCCATTATAAAGTAGTTTTATTTCAATGAGTGTCATTCGCGTAAACTTTAGAAAATAATATATTTTTTACAGTATATTACTACAACTTCGCGTGGCCGGACTATGGGGAAGCGAGTCTTAGCGGACTCCTGAACATGGCGAAGGTGCTCTCCTTTGCCCTGCAAGAAGGCAGGGTCGCCATACACTGTCACGCGGGTAAGATTATTTAATTACCTAGGTATATTATTTCTTCGTACATATGCTATGCTTTATGAGAAATGTTATTATAATATTGACGAATTTTTGAATGACACTTTAACACTGACATGAATTATTTTAAATTGTATTGCATGTATTTAACAATTATTTCATAGAATTAAAATGAAAAATTTGTACGCCAGAACCGGCAGAATGTGTGATCCTACCCTATAATGTAAACATCACTTTTGTACCATATTCAACAAATAAAGAACTTTGAACTTTGAACTTTGAACTTCCTTTTCCGAAGCAAGCCGGCAGGAATGGTGTTATAGGGACCCCTCACCACTGGTATAGATAGATAGATATTCTACCCCGAACTAATGTGATTCGAATACCGAGTTTGCAAACCGACCGTCCAATTAAACAATGGTAATAAAATTAAACAAAAACCGTTAATTAAAAATTAAAAACCCGACTGTATAAAATAAACCTAAAAAAACGAATACATAGTTTTACTCGGTCTTCGCTGTTCAATGTTATTTAAATTAAAATAAACCAAAAAAAATATAGACGTTAGTAACTAAATACAGGATGTACCAAAATTCAAAGATGCAGGCACCATATTGGGTGGACCTGCTTTTTAATCAGTTTCTTGAACTTTTTAAATCCTTCGATATTCGATACCCCTTGTGATATTTTCAACTACCCAGGCTCAAAATTTTTCAAATATTGAATCTTTTCTGTATTAGCAACCTAAAAAGCACAGCTATCCATCACACATGACCCTTAGTCTCAGAAAATCTGTAGATAATTGACAAAAATAGGTAATAGTACTAATGTACTATTACCATAATTGGTACAAGTGAGCAAAGTTGGTGATTACCGCCGAGGCGCCATTGAGACCCGAGCCGCTAGGCGAGGGTCTTAAGAGAGCCGAGGACGGTAATCATCATATTCACGCGTGCCATACGACGTTTTACAACACACTTGCGAATAAAATAATACTACAAATACTAAACAAACCACACTACAAATTAATTCGTTTTCCCATGTGCGCGCATCTAACAATGGCGGTCGGCTATATTTAAAAAAATTTGAGGTTTAACTATTTTTTACTGTTTTTTTTTCTTCTTCTTCCTCTTACCCCGCGTTTACATACTGCCGCTCACATTGCTCATCGTGTTGCAGGAAATATTCACGCGATTAATGCCCTAGAGTTCACACACGCGCATCATCGTGTTGGTCCGCATTACAGTATTCGCCCTGCAACGGAGACGGACGTAAACGTATGGAGGACAACGTTGTAGCAGTGTACGCATTATGCTTTTACAGCATAGCGAATTAATTAAATAGATTATTAATAAAAACTATCACTTTCAACTACTATACACTTTCCGTAGATCGATATAAATATTTTTGAAAGTAAATATTCGAGGAGCAATAACGAAAGCCGTGTTTACTGATTAGCGCCATCTAGCGGTCTCGTATAGTTCATCGCGCTAGTATTGCCGCTCCTTTGACTCGCGCCGCCAAGCCGACATTCGCAGCAACATACGCGGCAGTACTCGCGGCATGACGAATAAACCATTCACACCACGTCTCTGCCCACTTCTCTCGCCACTTCCCTCGCTCTGCCGCGCTTAAGCTTAAGCGTTAATTCCCAGTCGCATCCGAAGCTTTCAGCTCGGAGTCTGGGGTCCGCTTTTACCAGTCTTAACCACGGATTTGGCTAGACCTCGATATTTTCCGTGACGCGATTGTCATCTGACCTCCACAACCCAATGTTAACATTAGGCGATATCGAAGTTTTACAGTTAGACCGTTGTTTTTTTGGATTTTTGAGGGCTCCAACTACCCGTAACGACTGCCATAGATGTTCTCATGGCAACCGGGACCGACGGCTTAACGTGCTCTCCGAGGCACGACCGGACCAATGCAAATACTCATATTTCATTCACACAAATATTTGCACTGAGCGGGGATCGAACCCGTGCCTCCTGCGTAGCGGCCGCGCTGTTTTTTTTTCTGTAAGTACTTAGAGAAAAAACAAAGTTAAAGGCGAATGGGCGTTTCGTCCCATATGGTGTAACACTTTTTGACCTATATCAAATGAAAGGTCTCAATGAGTGTATAATTTTTTTGTATGGACATAAATCTGTATTTCGTGCAGGGTAAAAGTTGTGGGGGTTTCAGTTACTAAGAAAGTATTTAATTTATTTTAAATAATTAGTGTTTTTATGACAAAATACTTATTTATTTATGCTATTTTTACCCGACTATGTTAACGCCAAAGGAGGATTATGATTTTGACAGGCTATGTATGTATGTATGAACTATGTATGTATATTCACTAATTCCCTCATACCTCTTCAACTACTAATTAGAACTGGACAAGTAAGGTATTGTTAGAAGTGTCTTGATCGTCCACTTATTATAGGCTATATAATGTGTCACTGAATTTAATGAGGCGCCCTCTAGCGGTCATAAAGTACTGCGTTAAAAAATAAAATTGAGGTAAATATACCGTGTTTGATATCAAATTAAAGGCCTTAATTAGTACATTTCAAATATGTATAAATTATGGGGATTTTTGAATGAAAGGACATCACCCATTTTAGTCCAAAATTGAAAGTGCCGGCCAAAGAAAATAAATACGATATTCCGTTAGAACTTGTCCTCGCTAGCATTTTCTATTACCACGTCAAAGTTGAGGGACCACTGCGCTTGGTTTTATTTGAATTTAAAAATCTTGGAAACATACATTTTTTATGATACGAATTATTAAAAATAAATGAAAAACTTTATTCTATATTGGTACAATAGTTAATAAAAGCAATAAAAAATAACCCCATATTGCATATCGTTGTATTTAGTCCATTTATTTAGGTCCATTATGGAAAGTGCTGGCCAAAGTACCTATACAAATATGAAATTCCGTTAGAGCTTGTCCTCGTTAGCATTTTTTACTACGGCGTCAAAGCTGAGGGACCACTGCTCTCAGTTTTATTTGAGTTCAAATATCTTGGAACCATATATTTTTATGATATGAATGATTAAAAACGAATAAAATTCATTGTTCTATATTGGAAGAATAGTCAATAAAATCAATAATAAATAAACCCCATTCTGCACACCGTTGTTTTTCACCCATTTATTTAGGTCCAAAATTGAAAGTGCCGGCCAAAGAATACGAGTATGATATTCTGTTAGAGCTTGTCCTCATTAGCATTTTTTATTATGGCGTCAAAGCTGAGGGTCCACTGCCCGACTAACGGAATGTCATATTTGTATTCTTTGGCCGCTACTTATTTTCAATTTAGCACCTAAATAAATAGACGAAAAACAACGGTGTGCAGTATGTGGTTTATTTTTTATTAGTTTTATTAACTATTCTTCCAATGTAGCACGACATTTTTTATCCATTTTCAATAGTTTGTGTCATAAAAAATGTATGTTTTCAAGATTTTCGAACTCAAATAAAACCGAAGGAAGTGGTCCCTCAACTTTGACGCCCCAATAAGAACAACTTCTAACGAAATATCGTATTTGGCCAGCACTTTCAATTTTGGACCAAAAATGTATGCAGCGTGAATAATGTTCTTTTGAAGCATTTATTATGCTAACTATTCAAATCGATTTAGAAAGAGAAAATTAAAATATTGGTTTCTGCTTTTATTTTTTTTTGTTTCATGCTTTTTATATACCTATAATAATAGCAGGTATCGTGTCGGCTGTATCGTGATGTATAAATTATGACCTTTCATTTGATACCCAATACGGGTATATTTGAAAATAGATTAGATTTTGGATTGATTTTCATTCCTCATAATATATTTCAAATGGTTGAACCGATTTTTATGAAACATAGCTAAGAATACTCTCGACTAAACCATCTTTCGATCAAAAGAAACAGAATTGAATTCGGTTCAGCCGTTTGGGAGCTACGATGCCACAGACAGACTGACACACACGCACATACATACACACACACACACACACACACACACACACACTCACACTCACACTCACACTCACACGTCAAACTTATAACACCCCTCTTTGTTTGTTAAAAATATGTGATCGGTACAACCATGAACCATGTCAACCAGTAGGTGAATTAACCCTAGTTGAGTCAACCGTAGTTGTAATGACCGTCGGCGAAATGATACAAAACCGTAGAACTATACTGCAAAGCCTATTTGCACAAAAAATATTTTTTACTTACACCCTTATAACTTTGGACCTGCACGAATTTCTGATAAAAATCTTTCATTTTTACATATAAATAGACTAAATGAACATGTTTACACTAGTCGCAACTTGTTACAAGGGTTGGGACGCAGCTCATACAAAAGTGCCCGTTCTCCTTTGAGTGAAAATTTTGTTTATTAAACAAGTATTACAAGTTGAAATTATTTATTTAAATACGAAAATGCATCAAATGAACATACAATAGGCATATTAATTTATTCATACTATTAAAACGTTCTTTTTTGTATCGAAACTTTTTTAAGAACATAGAAACTTAACCTATAAAATTTAAAATAGAATCTATTAACTAACTTGTGAATAATAGCAATGAAAAAGTCACAGTTTGGTAATAGGTGTCATTACGTGCCTATTTGCGGTGAAATAATAGCACTTTTATGAGCAGGTGTGTTGTAAAAACATTTAATTAAGCAAACCGATATTCATGCATACAAATATTTGAGCTGAGCGGGGATTGAACCCGCGCCTCCTACGTAGCGGCCGCGTTCACTACCACTACGCGCCAGAGGCTGTCGACCACGATATTCTTCCCGTTGATTCTTATAATAATTAAATGAATCATTCAATTTTAAATCATACATCATAATAAACCTTGTCTAAAATTTAAAAAGCTAGTTATGATGCAGCGCTCGCAAATATCTTGGAACCGGTATGATAATACTGGATTTACCAGTTTTTTTAGACAAACCAAAGTACATGACATACATACTTCAACTATAAATAGATAGCCTCTGGCTGCGGTTCCGCCTACATGTAATAGGTACCTGGGTACTATTCTCATTTTCACAACCCACAGGAACCTATCTTCGGGATAAAATGTAGCGACAGTATCAAGTAACATTGTCTTATTAACAAACGTACCTATTACTTTTAAAAAAAACGCATAAAAATCCTTCAGTAATTTTTGCATCCATTGTGGACAAATAGACAATCAGACAAGAATTCCAAAAAATATATTTTTGTATTCAGTATCGTTATAGAACATAAAGATTATTTTTTTTAATAACTCTGAATTATATTAAGTTTAAGTGATTGAAGTATTAAGCACAACACTAGCCGCGCAAAAACAGTTTTATTAAACGAGTTGAGGAATCCGCGTAATCGTTCATTCTGTGTGTGATACATATAGGTAGGTATAATACCACAACCAGTAAGTTAAATTCGCGATACCAACATGTACATGGCAGTATTTTATTCTCTTGTAACAACAGTAATATTATTGGTGCTATTATATTTAGTTATAATGCCTGTCATATTAATTTATGTTAAATTAAAATACGAACCGGTCAAAGGAGTGTGCAAATCTAAAGCTAGACTGGACAATAAAATTGTATTAGTGACTGGTGGAAATCAAGGCATTGGTCTCGAAACGGCTCGAGACCTCGCTTCAAGAGGAGCAAGAGTAATCATTGCTTGCCGCGATGGAAAAAAAGCGACAGAAGCAATCAACGACATTAAAAGAACAACTGGTAACAAAAACATCGAATACAAGCACTTAAACTTGGCTAGCTTCAGCTCAGTTCGAAAATTCGTCGAAGACTTCAATCAGACTTACGATCAACTAGATATTTTGATTAACAATGCTGGCTGTGTAGAACTCAAACGCAAGCCTTCTGAAGATGACATAGATTTAGTGATGCAAGTGAATTATCTTGGACCCTTTCTACTCACAAACTTACTTCTAGATAAGATTAAAGCTTCTCCAGCTGGCCGAATAGTTATAGTGTCTTCACACGTCTATATAATTACAGGAATGACTCCCGATCAGTTAAACGGCTTAAACATCAGGAATCCTTTATTCAGATATGCTAAAAGTAAGTTATGTATCATTTTATGGATGAAAGCACTAGCAAAAAGATTGCCAAGCCACGTAACAGTGAACGCTGTACATCCTGGACTTGTAAAAACTGGTTTATTTGATCCGGCCTTCCGAATTTTCCGTGATTATTTGATGTTCTTGATTAATGTACTGAATTTCAAGACACCTAAAGAAGGTGCTCAGACAACAATACATGTAGCCGTGTCTGAAGAACTTGATGGCCTAAGTGGAAAGTATTTTATGGAATGCAAAGAAACTAAATGTTCCAACACTGTCAATAATGACAAACTCATAGAAGAGATTTGGAACAAAAGTGTTATGCTAACGAGATAACTAATACCATAAAGCTGTTCATTGACCTTAGTTTATTTATAACTAGCTTTTGCCCGCGGCTCCGCCCGCGTGGATGTCGGTTATCGCGACCAAACATAGCCTATGTCCTTTCTCAAGGTCTAACCTACCTCTATACCAAATTTCATCAAAATCGGTTCAGCGGTTTAGTCGTAAAAGTGAGACAGACAGACAGACAGACAGACAGACAGACAGACAGAGTTACTTTCGCATTTATAATATTAGTAGGGATAGCTGACCCGGCGAACTTCGCACCGCCATATTTTCAGATCCCGTTCCCGCTGAGTTTATCAGTGTTTCTCTACAGTATTATGCATGTATTATACATATAAACCTTCCTCCTTAATCAATCCATCTATTGAAAAAAACCGCTTCAAAATCCGTTGCGTAGTTTTGAAGATTTAAGCATACCTACATAGGGACGGACAGACAGCGACAGCGACTTTGTTTTATAATATGTAGTGAAAACAAAAAAGTAGATATTTGCGCGATACCTACTATCTTTTGATATCAATATTACATAATTATTATAATGTTTTTGTGTTATAATCCAACAGATTTTTTTAATAAAGGCTTATTTAATAAAAGAAGGTTTTTTAATTAAGTATAAGTATCCGTTTCGCCTTAGAAACAAAATCAATGATGTTGTGTTTACCATAATTAGCTGTATCATTTGATTATTTATTTATACCCACGGACCCATTATGCACACGGGGCTCATTTATCCACGGGGCTCATATACCCCGGGGTCTATATGTATATCCATAGGGCCCATAGACTTACTTTCTTGTTTATAGCGTTGTTGTGTAGATTGTCCTACAATATTTATTAATTATTTTTATATTTATATCCTTAGGGCCCATATACTCAGCAAGCCCATATACCTACGGGGCCCATGAAGCGACTGCCATCTGACCTCTACAACCCAATAGCGATATTGGGCCATATCGAAACGTTTCAGTGACTTTTTAGAGCTCCGACTACAACTCGTAACGGCTACCATAGATATTCGTATGCAACCGGGACCCAATTTGTGCATAGCATAGCAGCCGCGTTCCCTACCGCCACGCCATCCACTGACGCGACAGATGCTGTCAAAGCCTGGCAAAACTATTATTAATTAAAAATATAGAAATATAACTTTTTACAAAACAAAAATACCCACCGAAAGTAGAAAGCCTTGTTTGTTTGCTTTGAAGTTGAAAGCATATACAAACCCAAATTAGGTTGTCTATCTGTTTCTTGGCATAGATACTGGGTTGGCAGATATAAACAGGTATGTCGATATTAGTTTTTTTCACCCATTTGTTTAATAAATGAATTTTATATCAAAATAACATACATACATACATACATATAATCACGCCTTTATCCCCGGAGGGTTAGGCAGAGGTGAATTAACACCCACATTTCACCAATCATTGTATTCGGTCCCACGTAATAGGGGGTGAGCCTATTGCCGCATTCCGGACACTATTGTTGACTCGAGCCTTGCATCTGAGGCTGAGTCTGGGTTGTTTAGATCTATCTGATGTTAAACAATATCAAAATAAGCGCTGTTTTGTTGCGAATACGATGATAATTATTATGATTGTCTGATGAAAATTTAAGCCAGTAAATAATTTCAGAACCGGTTAAGACAATTAATTTACCACTTTTTATAAATCTGCTATTTACCTTAAAAAGAAATAACCGCTGGTCGCGGTTCCGCCCACGGAAAATACTGATCTGGGTTTTCAAAACCCAGAGGAAATGCCTGGACATATTATACTATCGGTGAGCAACTCTCCCGTGGACTGGATGCGAAAGGTGGAGCATCGGGAACAATGGCTCATAACGGGCAAGGCGTATGTCCAACAGTGGACTCATTGATCGATTTATTGAGTACCTCTCATCACTACCCAATCGATCTACAGGGTTTAATCATTAAGTGTGTCCAGGCGATTATTCCGTAACTATTAGGTACAGATATCAAAAAACTTAAAACTGATATCGAAAGTACATTACCTAATGAGTAAAATGACATCAATAACTTTTTAAAAATCAAACGAGAGGTATCTCATACTAAATGTATGGGAGTGTTTAATGTCAAAATGTTAGATACCTCTCGTTTGATTTTTAAAAAGTTATTGATGTCATTTTACTCATTATGTAACGTACTTTCGATATCAGTTTAAAGTTTTTTGATATCTGTAATAGTTACGGAATAATTGCCTGGACACACTTAATGATTACACCCTGTATATCAGTATATGTCTAACTTCTCTGATTTGAGGCTCAATGGGGCCGTTTAATCGTATCGAATTTGAACAAATAATGTATTTAAAAAACTATAGGTAGTTAAAATAATGTGTGTAATTATAGACAAATGAACGGATTGCGGGACTGACTAAGTATATTATGTGCGGACTATGTGTGCGGTCGGATGACGTGTCGTCTTTCACATAAATTACTTGCTAAACTTCGATACGGGTAAACGGCACTATTGGTAAGCCGCAATGAATTAAAGCAGTAAACAATATGATCACATTCAAGTCCTACGCTGTATCTACTTACTGCTGCGGTCTGCAGTCGGCTAAGAAATCATACGTTTAGACGGCAACAACCTGCAGTTCTGGTGTTTCCGTGTTTCTCCACGATGCCCTCTGCTAATCTGACACATGAAAGATACACTTGGAATGAAACTGCGTGACCTAGTTGTTTAATAGTTTCTTGTAAAATAGGTTTTTCATTTTGTTCTTGGAATGGTCCCAAATGGTTAAGGATAAAATGGCGGATAGGTACTTCATCAAGTTTTTTAATCATTCTGAAGTTTAAGAAATAAAAACAACTTGTAGAAGAAACTAAAATTACTGCATTGTTCCGGAAATTATGCTGCAAGATTTTTATCATACTAACAGAACAAAAAGTTACATAATTCAAACAGAGTGAACCGCAATTTTTAAGAAGTGCTAATACATACACACATACACATACTCACGCCTATAAATGCCGAAGGGGTAGGCAGAGGTGTAATAACACCCACATTTCGCCAACTATGATTTTCCGTCCCACTTAATAGGAGACGAGCCTATTACCGTCAAGCGGGCACTTAGTCATGGGCTGTATGTTTACTGTCGGATGGAGAACAGCCCTATCCCTTATTCACCTTCTACGACACCCACAGGAAGAGATGGGAGAGAACACAGCCGGAAATGCTAATAGTCCGGTCAATTTACAAATTCGTGGTTACAATAATTCGCATCCAGCTGAAAGTTGGTAGGATTGTTCAAAACATTTTTAAGCTATTGCATAGCTTCTATCGCGGGCCTTGAGCGTGGAGACCGAATCCAGAAATTCCGTAACGAAAAAAAGGTAGGTAACACCCCCAACTCCGAGCTCGCACGAATCGAGCCGAGCTGCTCCGAAGTAGCTCCGCTTAACGTAAGTAATTATAATTGCATAAGTTGTTAGTTTTCAAATTCAAATTCAAATTCAGACTCAGACTCAGACTCAGAATCAAATTATATTATTATTTATTACTAGCTCTCCGCCCGCGGCTCCACCCGCGTGCATCTCGGTTAACGCGACCTTTGCTCATATCTTCGGTTCTACTCGACCGATTGCGATCAAACCAACGTAAGATTTTAAGTCTGAGTAAGCCCTTTCTAACAAAAAAAACCGCATCAAAATCCGTCCAGTAGTTTTTGCGTCCATCGCGGACAAACAGACAAACAGACAAACAGACAAACAGACAAACAGACAAACAGACAGGATATACAAAAAAAAATATTTTCGTGTTCAGTATCGTTAACATAACATAACCCAAGTATTTTTTTTTAAATATCTCCAATGTACAGACACGACCACTTTACAATTATATAATAGTATAGATATAATTGCATAAGTTCATAAATGCTATGCAATAGCTTTACCGCGGCAGTCCCCGAGTGCCACACATCTTTTTTTAAATAACAAAGAACAAAGCAAGGTCTCACAGCACAAATAAAGGGAAGAGTTTGAAAATCGTAAAATGTAGCTGTACGGTACCATAACGTACTGCTATCGCTGGTACTGCTACCGTAGATAGGATTACGGTGATGACCTACAATCTCCGGTTTTAAACTTTTTCCTTTATTTGTGCTATAATCGTCTCGTAATCGCGTCCCTCATGATTCTAGATTCTAGCTCATCGGAATGTACCCAAAAATAATACTTCTAATTCAACGCAATCAAAAATCAAAGTTTTGCCGTCTATGTATCACAAGTTCGCTCTCTTCGATATGAGACATTTTCATGTTAACATCCTTTTTTGTGAAAATCACGAATAACTTATTTTTGTGAACTTTGACCTCGAATAAAAACAATCCAGGCAACGGATCAATGAGGGCTTTTTAGATTACATTTTTGATAGAGTTTTGAACAATCCTACCAACTTTCTTTCTACAGTACGCTGGCCAACAAATTGCCATTTGTCTAGAGGGGCTGGTGTGCCTTGACATCGCCCAACCAGAAGACAGACCGGCACTACACCTTTACAAGCCGGAACCTGGGTAATCAGAACGGAATATTTCTGTCGTCTCAATTCAGCCCCCCTAGACAAGTGGCAATTCGTTGCTCGGCGTATCATGGAATAGAATGGCGAATGTATAGGATTTGACGTTTTTGACATTCGTTGACGTCTGTCATATACGTCAAATCCCATACATTTGGTATTCTATTCCACCAAACACATGCACAGAAGATATGCACAGAACGCCCAGTGTGCAAACTCGACTCACACATACTTGATCGGTATTTTTTAACGTTCTATCAAACTTGTAAAATAATTATGTTTTTGAGTGATTATTTTAAGCGAAGCGATTAGATTGGCTATTTTAATACTGCATGCAGTATTGCAAAAATAGTGATGTCTTCGTAACGATTTTAAATTCGATCAAAATATAGTTATCAATAGGTACCTACTTTCCGTCAGTCAGCAAGTGTACAGCTAAGTATGCGAAGTCGGCTTCGGCTCCGAAGATCATAATGGAGCAAAAAAAAACGAGACACACGGCCGCACGCACCCGTGTGTCTCCATATCTGGAGATGCCCTGTGAACACCGCTTCATACACTGTCACAGTGTCCGTGTGGGTACCAGTCCATTCACACGGACATCCTGACCTCATAACAACTGCAAGTCAGTCCTAGGCAAGCAAGCAAGTCTAGCAAGTCCTGAGGAAGGTGGAATGGCCCCCAGCCAGTTGATGTGACGACCTGAAAAGGTAGCCAGGATACAATGAATTGGGAAATCGAAACATCGGGTGCTAATTATGACACCTTTTAGGAAAGTCCTATGGTCGTGTAATCCATCATTAACTAATCGATGATTTTGCTATCGTATAGCTCAACACTAGACGTGATTAAAATACAAGTTGAGGATTTCAAAAAAGTTGTATAGAACATAATTGGATTCTATCCTTTACCTCAGCAGTAAAGCGAAATCCGCGATACCATCATGTTCGTCGCGTTGTTACATACTCTTATAATTACAATAATATTACAGGCGCTAATAATAGCGCTCATCTTAATTTTTGTCAAGATAATGTACGAACCGATCAAAGGAGTGTGCAAGTCAAATGCCAGACTAGAAAATAAAATTGTGCTAGTGACTGGTGGAAATCAAGGCATTGGTCTTGAAACTGCTCGAGACCTCGCTTCAAGAGGAGCGAGAGTAATCATTGCTTGCCGCGATGGAAGAAAAGCGACGCAAGCAATCAACGACATTATAAGAACAACTGGCAACAAGAATATCAAGTACCAGTACTTAGACTTGGCTAGCTTCAGTTCAGTTCGAAAATTTGCCGAAGATTTCAATCAGACCTACGAAAGACTTGATATTTTCGTTGACAATGCTGGCTGTATGGAGTTCAAACGCAAGTCTACTCAGGATGGTATAGATTTTGTGATGCAAGTGAATTATCTTGGAGCTTTTTTACTTACAAACTTACTCCTAGATAAAATAAAAGCTTCTTCTGCTGGCAGGATAGTTATAGTTTCTTCACACATGCATATCGTTGGGCGAATGACACCTGATCAGTTAAGCGGCTTAGACACCAGGATTCCTATAATCAGATATTCTAACAGCAAGTTATGTGAGCTTTTATGGGTGAAAGCACTGGCAAAAAGATTGCCAAGCCACGTAACAATAAATGCTCTACACCCTGGAGTTGTAAAAACTGGACTTTTTGATAGTTCTTTCCGAATTTTCCGCAAGTGGTTGATGTTCTGGATTTATGTACTAAACTTCAAAACTCCTAAAGAAGGTGCTCAGACAACAATACACCTGGCTGTTTCTGAAGAAGTTGCTAATGTTAGTGGAAAGTATTTTATGGAATGCAAAGAAGCTAAATATTCCAGGATTGTCGATAATGAGGAACTTGTGGAAAAGATTTGGAACAAAAGTATTCTACTGACGATTTAATGCATCCACTGTTAGTCATTTCTATATTACTCTTTTCTAAAAACTACTTAGTTTATTTTAATTATTATACTATAATAATTATTGATCTTTTAAGTTAATTTCAAAAGGTGACGAATAACGGAATCCGTGACATAAACTTGGAACTTGAGACGTGAAACGTTTGTAACTTTTCACGTCTCTATCTATGCTGACGTTGATCATAGTAGACAAATATTCACTTTTTAAGTACTAAGCTTTGGGTCGAGATAGCGATATGTAGAATAAAAAAAATGTGCAGCGATATGACTAAGATAGATACTCTAAGGATATGACTTTAAGTGACCTTATGTCTATGATTATTTTTAATAAAGTACCTATACCTGCTTATTTTATTATAAACATAAGGTCACATAAAGTCATTGATTTTATGAGACCTTATGTTTATGATTATTTCTATATGAAAGTTTATTTTTCGAGAACAATGGGTTGTGGATGGTTGTCTATTGTTTACCCGAAGATTATATGCCATAATCATCATATTCCCGAATTTCATTTACCCGAATTTCATTTGCCCGAATGTTTTGTTTGCCCTAAAAGACATATGACATACTTTAATTGCCCGAAACTTAGACACCATAACATACGAGTGCCATACGTATTGTTTTTCATATTTTTATTTGCCATAATAATTATTAGACATAATATTTAAACGGCATAATGATTATTAGACATAATATTTGAAGTTTAATGGCCACAGTCCTAACCTAACTCAAATGGCACATAACCAAACTACTTCTGGGTGGTTTATAAAAAAATAACCACGAAGGGGATAGCGGTGTCTATTCGCTCGCTTCGCTCGCTCAAACGACTAACCTAACCTATCCGAGTCGGGGTGCCCTAAAGTCCCGATTGCATCCAGTTTCTCCTGATATAACAACCATTACACACCCAATGTCGATGACAGATGATATTATGGCATATGATAATTATGGCATGTGATAATTATGGCATGTGATAATTAGGGCATGTGATAATTCGGGCATGTGATAATTAGGGCTTACAATGATTATGACAAATGATGTTATGGTAAGTGACTTTATGGGAAACAAAGCTTCTAGCACGTGACTAATATAGCAAATAAGAGTAGGGCAAATGAATATTATGTCATGTAATATTATGGCTGTTGACTATTATGGTAAAAGATAATAGGGTAAATAAAATTCGGGCAAACGGCGGTATACCGTTGTGGATGTCTGGGAATAAGCCGGTAAGCTGAAGGTAAAGTCTCGGGAAAGAGGGTGACCATTACAGACACGTACTATATTACAATTGTGGCACTCAGCTTCACCGCCTCATCAGACGCTTTTTCACGGCCGACCCGGGACTGTAGGAAAAAGGAAACAGGTGAGCTGAGCCGGTAATGGAAGGAAATACGAACGTATTTGTGTAGTTTTCTTTGTTCCCCTCTATCGAAAGAAGCAGGTGGTAGGTAATTGGCAAATGGGTAGGTACCGGATGCTATCAAACCACTTGTTTCGATCTTTTTAATTTTTAAATAAAATAAGTCATTTTATTACATTTTCGCCTACTTAGATTTTTAAGTAACGGCATTATAAAAACTGCATTTACTTATTATTCCTTAGATACACTCACACCTGTCTCCTTCGGGAGCTGGTGGAGACGACAGTTCATCATTTGTACCTTAGGTACTATAGAGATGTGCCAGATCGTTTCATACTGCTCCGAATACGAATATTTGGTGCCAAGATCCGTGGATACCATATTCAATATCTGTGGATAACTTTTATACTCCAACCATAACTCAAGTTTCTATATAAATTATGCAGCCTCAGTATGGCAGCAAGGACAAGGTCAAGGTCAAGGAAGACGAAAAGACATGTCTTTACTCCCAAAGTACAGGCTCCTGCCTAGTTTATGAACCAGTTGTAACATAATGTGAAAAATTAAATACGTCCTAGACTTAATTAGGTATGTAAGACATCCTTTTGTAGATTGTTTTTTTTTTACAATAAACAAATTATTTTTATTTTGTTTTGGTCACGTCACATCTTTTCTCAGTACCAACCTAATTTAATTGGTCGAAGAGATATATCTGTCTATGTCACTATGCTGAAGTTCTGTGTGACCACCGCATCATACAATATCCTTCTAAGTAAAAAAATAATCATCAAGTTCAATGACCAATGACCAATAACAAGACGAAGACGAAGACATCGCCAAACCAAACACAAAAAAATCTGTCGAATTGAGAGCCTCCTCTTATTTTGTAGTCAGTTAAAAATAAGTTCTCAACACCTACAAGAAAAATTACAGCAACACACTAAACTGAAAGACTTATTCTAATATTTATATTTTAGACATTTATAGAAGGGACATGTCAAGAGTACCCGAAACCGGCGAGCATGTATGAAAACAATTATGAAAGTAGAAGAAGCGAAAGATGTATGCCAGAATCGTAGCAAGTGGAAAACTGTGGTCTCTGCCTACCCCACTGGGAAAGAGGCGTGACTGTATGTATGTAGGTATGTTATATTTTAGTTCTTCGCAAAAAAGAATTTTTAATAATATCCTATATTTATAACCTATCCGAGGTGGATGATGGCATCCGAGTCCAGCTAATGAAGAATAATAATAATACCAACATCCCAAGCCAACCACGCTTGCAAGTCGCTGCCACCTCAACTTTCCTCTCAGGGTTGATTACAGTTAGAAGGAAGGAATACAAATAAGGTGAACTGCAATTTGTAAGTATGTTATACAAGCAGCCAGCGGTTCCGCCCGCTTGGATGTCGGTTATCGCGACTTAGCATAGCCCATGTTCTTTCCCAAAGTCTAATCTATCTCTGTGCCAAATTGCATCAAAATCGACTGAGTGGTGTAGACGTGATCGCGTAACAGACAGACAGAGTTACTTTCGTATTTATAATATTAGTAGGTATAGATAACTCGATAAGAACTAGGTAGGTTTAGCAGTTTAGTACTCACTTACGGAAACACCTACCTATCTGAAAACAATTAGAATAAAAATAAAAGTTATGAGGACAACAACACTAGTCATGCATGAATAAACAATAGGTAAATGAGTTGGGGAACAATTGAATATGCAAACTACTTTGAACTTATTGTCCCAGTAGAAAGGTGAAATTCAAAGCACCACCATGTTCTTAACGCTATTAAGTTTTGTAATAACAGCACTAATATCACTAGTTCTATTATATTGCACAGTGACGATAGCTATTCTCGTTTTTATAAAGCTGAAATTGGAACCAGTCAAAGGTGTATGCATATCAAATCGTAGGCTGGACAGTAAAATTGTGCTTGTGACTGGTGGAAATCAAGGCATCGGTCTCGAAACTGCTCGAGACCTCGCTTCAAGAGGAGCAAGAGTAATCATTGCTTGCCGCGATGGAGAAAAATCAGCAGAAGCAATTGCTGATATTATAAGAACAACCGGAAACAAGAACGTCGAGTTCCAGTATTTAGACTTGGCTAGCTTCAGCTGTGTGCGAAAATTTGCCGAAGACTTCAATCGGACTTCTGATCGATTAGATATTTTAATCAACAATGCTGGCTGTGTAGGACTCAAACATAAGGCTACTGAAGATGGCATAGATATAGTGATGCAAGTGAATTATCTTGGACCTTTTCTACTCACAAATTTACTTCTAGATAAAATAAAAGCTTCGCCAGCTGGCAGAATAGTCATAGTATCCTCCTGCCTTCAAGCACTTGGACAACTGTCTCCTGATCAGTTAAACGGATTACACACAGAATGTCCATTTTACAAATATTGTAATAGTAAACTATGTGAAGTTCTGTGGATGAAAGCATTAGCAAAAAGATTGCCAAATCACGTAACGGTAAATTCTCTACACCCTGGGCTTGTAAAAACTAATATATTTCGAAGACTAGATCGTTTCTCGCAGAAATGGTTGATGTTTTGGATATATGTGCTGAATTTCAAAACGCCCAAAGAAGGTGCTCAGACAACAATACACCTGGCTGTGTCTGAAGAAGTTGCTAATGTTAGTGGAAAGTATTTTATGGAGTGCAAAGAGGCTGTTTATTCCAAATATGCTGATAATGACGAATATGTGGAAAAGATTTGGAACAAAAGTCTGAAGCTGACGAGTTAATAAATTCGATGTAACCACCTATTTATTCATTTTGCATAGTACATGAAGTCGTTTCAAATAAAACATTTAACTATAATAAACAATTTATTTCTTAATTGCACGTTTTTGTAGTACCTACCTATTGGTATTTTAGGTATATCTCATATCTATATTAGGATCATTAATAATTAATAATATAATATAAGATGCTGACTGGCTATGTTGACGACATGGTGCTGCTGAGTCCCTCGATCAACGTTTTTCGTAACCCAACAAGAGTCTGCGAGCTCTATGTTGAGAAACACGGCCTAAAATATAATTTAAAAAGTGAGTACATTTTGCTTGATGTCAATAAAAAAGAGCATACTTACCACCGTGCGTCCTATTTTTAGGGTTCAGTAGCCAAATGGCAAAAAACGGAACCCTTATAGATTCGTCATGTCTGTCCGTCCGTCTGACTGTCTGTCCGTCCGTATGTTACAGTCACTTTTCTCAGAAACTATAATGCCTATGCTGTTGAAACTTGGTAAGTAGATGTATTCTGTGAACCGCATTAAGAATTTCACACAAAAATAGAAAAAAAGCATTAAATTTTGGGGGTCCCCATACTTAGAGTTAGAACTGAAACTCAAAATTTTTTTTTTTTTCATCAAACCCATACGTGTGGGTTATCTATAGATAGGTCTTTAAAAATGCTATTGAGGTTTCTAACATCTTTATTTTCTAAACTGAATAGTTTGCGCGAGAGACACTTCCAAAGTGGAAAAATGTGACTTTGGCAGATAAACGGCACTAAATGTACCAAAAAAACGATTTTCGTCACGTGATAGATATTGATACAACATCAATTCAAAAATTTATGTGATGTGCTATGATATTTCATGCAATTTTATGTAGAGGGATTGGCCATTGTTCTTTAGGTATAGTTGAAACAAAGTAGGGACGGTAATACTAAGGTTATCTAAGGACGATAAACGAGTTTAATGTCGGAATAAAATACATAGTAGTAGTAGTAAAATACATAGTATGTAACTAGTTAATTACACATGCTAAGCTCTCAGTAAAGACGTGAATTTCCAAGTAGCATCATGTTCCTCTCAATATTACTTTACCTAATAATAACAATTATATCGCTAATACTGGTGTATTGCGCATTTATTCTAGTCATCATTATTTATATCAAGCTAAAGTTCGAACCGATCAAAGGTGTATGCACATCAAATGCAAGATTGGATGATAAAATTGTGTTAGTGACTGGTGGAAATCAAGGTATCGGACTCGAAACTGCGCGAGACCTCGCTTCAAGAGGAGCGAGAGTAGTCATTGCATGTCGGGATGGAGACAAATCAGCAAGAGCAATCAATGATATTATTAAAACAACTGGTAATCAGAACACCGTATACCAGTACTTAGACTTGGCTGACTTCAGCTCTGTTCGGAAATTTGCCGAAGACTTTAATCAGACCTACGATCGATTAGATATATTGATCAACAATGCTGGTTGTATAGGGCTCAAACACAAGGCTACTAAAGATGGCATAGATGTGTTCATCCAAGTGAATTATCTTGGACCTTTTCTACTTACAAACTTACTTCTAGATAATATAAAAGCTTCTCCAGCTGGCAGGATAGTTATAGTATCTTCATGCGCCCATTTTTTTGGGCGATTGACTCCTGATACGTTAAACGGCTTAAACCCTAGATATCCGCTCACCAATTACCCTACCAGTAGACTATGTGCTATTCTGTGGACGAAAGCACTGGCGAAAAGATTGCCAAGCCACGTAACAGTGAATTGTCTACACCCTGGGCTTGTAAATACTGAGGTTTTTGAAAGTCTTGATCGTCTCACGCAGATGTGGTTGAAGTTTTGTAATTATAAATATATTAAATTTCAAAACGCCTATAGAAGGCGCTCAGACAACAATACACCTGGCCGTATCTGAAGAAGTTGCTAATGTTAGTGGAAAGTATTTTATGGAGTGCAGGGAGGCGGATTATTCCAAGATTGCTGATGATGACGAATTTGTGGAAAAGATTTGGGACAAAAGTGTTATACTGACGAGCCAATAAATTCAAAGTATTCTTGTGACATAGTATGGATGGATAATATAACGTATAATATGCATGTATAATAAATGCTTATAATAAATGTTAATTTCGAGATTCGATATAATACATGCTTATAATAAATGTTAATTTCGAGAAACAACGCTGTTATGGTGATGATAATTTCTATCATATGAAAATACGTATCTTCCCATCACTTGCGTGTCTGTAGTCAGTAATAGATTCAACAGAATTATCGAGTGACAATTATGGTGTTGCATAAATTACTTTATAATAATTACAATACAACAGATTGTCATGCATCCGTGTTAAATCAATGCGGAAGTATTCTAGGACAAAGTATACAAGCTATCCAGCTAATAGGTTTGCTAGACCGTAATCTAGCTAATAAATGGATAGATAGTTAGATAGTTTTGTTTTCTTAAACCTAGAAATCCATAAGCCAACACAGAAGCATATTCGTATATTCATGCGTGCGAAAACTTTTCCTCGCGCAATAAAATGTCAGTTTGTCGAGAGGCCCACTGCCCGATATTGACGCCCCACCACGATAGCTTGGAACCTCCTCTCTCTTTACAGTTACGAAGATAAAACGCACACAATTAAGTTTAAGACGACTTTGGTCGGACGGTGTTTTCGTCATGTGCGATTATTGAACGCCTTCATAAGTTATATTTCTTCTAATCATACAAAATAATTGATACTTAGTTGGTATAAAAGAATATTAGTTCCGCACGGACTATTATCGAGTTTTCGGAGACAAAAAACATCTACATAGTGATCGTACTGTATACATCATCAACAATCAATTAGTAAGGTGAAGTTCATGGCGCTACTTAACATGTTTTTCACTGTAATAAGTTTTCTCATAACAACAGTTCTATCACTAGTTTTGTTATTTTTTGGGGCTACGGTAGCTGTTCTTGTTTTTATTAAACTAAGATTCGAACCGGTCAAAGGAGTGTGCAGATCAAATGTTAGACTAGATAATAAAATTGTGCTAGTGACTGGTGGAAATCAAGGCATTGGACTCGAAACTGCTCGTAACCTCGCTTCAAGGGGAGCGAAGGTAATCATTGCTTGCCGCGATAGAGAAAAATCTGCAGAAGCAATCACCGATATTATAAGAACAACTAGTAACAAGAACGTCGAATACCAATTCTTAGACTTGGCTAGCTTCAACTGTGTGCGAAAATTCGCCGAAGACTTCAATCAGACCTACGATCGACTAGATATTTTAATCAACAATGCTGGCTGTGCAGGACTCAAACACAAGGCTACTGAAGATGGCATAGACGTGGTGATGCAAGTGAATTATCTTGGACCTTTTCTGCTCACAAACTTACTTCTAGACAAGATAAAGGTTTCATCAGCTGGCAGGATAGTCATAGTATCGTCGCACCTTCATCTCTTTGGGCGATTGACTACTGATCAGCTAAACGGCTTACACACTCGAAGTTGGTTCTACAAATACGCTAACAGCAAACTATGTGAGGTTCTGTGGACGAAAGCACTTGCAAAAAGATTGCCAAGCCACATTACAGTGAATTCTCTACACCCAGGACTAGTAAAAACAAATATATTTCAAAGACTTGATTCTATCTCTCAGAAGTGGTTAATGTTTTGGCTTCATGTATTAAACTTTAAGACGCCTAAAGAAGGTGCTCAGACAACAATACATCTGGCTGTGTCTGAAGAAATCACTGATGTTAGTGGAAAGTATTTTATGGAATGCAAGGAGGCGGATTATTCCAAGATTGCTGATAACGACGACTTCGTGGAAAAGATTTGGAACGAAAGTATTATGCTGACGAGTTAACTTAACACATTCGATGGTCCTCATCTCTCTGACATAATAACACTATAAATGCAAAAAAAAATAATAGAAATGGTTCTAAGTCAGAGCAAAGGACATCACCCATTTTGGTCCAAAATTGAGAGTGCCGGCCAAAGCCCCGCTAGTATTTTTTATTAAGGTGTCAAAGTTGAGGGACCACTGCGCTCGGTTTTATTTGAGTTCAAAAATCTTAAATACATAGTTTTTATGATGCGAATTATTGAAAATGAATGAAAAATATTGTTTTATATAAGTAGGAAAAAATTGTCAATAAAATCAATAAAAAATAAACTCCTCCATACAGTTTTTCGTTATTTTCCGTCCATTTTGTTTGGTACAAAATTGAAAGTGGTGGCTAAAGAAAAAAAATGCAATATTCCGTTAGAGCGCATCCTTGCTAGTATTTTATTACGGCGTTAAGGCTCAAGGACTATTGCGCTCGATTTTATTTGAGTTAAAATATCTTGAGTACATATTTTTTATATGATATGAAATATTGAAAAAGAAAAAAATACGATATTCCACTAGAGCTTGTCCTCACTAGTATTTTTTATTATGGCGTTAAGGCTGAGGGACCACTGCGCTTGATTTTATTCGACTTCAAATATCTTGGGAACATACATTATTTACTGATCGTAAATAATAGAAATAGATTACCCAACACTTTTGCAGACCTGGTTTTTTGCCATAATTATAATTACCGAAGAGTTCATTTTGCTGGCAATGCTGGGTGCCAGGGTTTGCAGATTTTCTGTCGATGAATGATTCATGATTGGTTATTATTCGCTCTGGATGTATACCAGCTAAAACAAGAGAGAAGCTACTATGGTGGGTGAACACATATATCCCTACTAATATTATAAATGCGAAAGTAACTCTATCTGTCTGTCTGTCTGTCTGTTACGCTTTCACGCCTAAACCACTGAACAGATATTGATGAAATTTGGTATAGAGGTAGATTATACCTTGAGAAAGGACATAGGCTATGTTTGGTCGCGATAACCGACATCCACGCGGGCGGAGCAGCGGGCAAAAGCTAGTAATAATATAATTTTTTATACCACTTAGGTGACAGACCTCTTGCAGATATCTTGAAAACAGTGTATTTTCAACTGAACTTAGTAATGAATTGCCAAATGATCACATGGCAGACAAGGCCCCGATGTCATTGATTTTTGTCAGTATTATGCATACATTGTCGTAGATAAACACCAATCGAGCTAAGTGCAATCAGAGAAAGCAGTCAAAAGATAACCTTGGGTTGATTTATTATTGCATACAACTTTTGTTTTAAGATAGTACTTATATGACATTTTTCAATCTTTTTCAATAATTCGTATCCCTCAACTTTGACGCCATAATTAAAAGTACTAGTGAGGACAAGCTCTAACGGAATATTGTTTTTTTTTTTCTTTGGCCAGCGCTTTCAATTTTGGACCAAAATGTATGAAGCGTGAATGATGTTAATTTGATTTGTGATGAATACAAATAGGTATTTGAACGATTTACCCCGAAAATAATCTTCATCATCATTACTCTACTGTGTGCGCAAAAAATATAAAATCGGTTTTATTCCTACGCCAAATAGACGCCTACTAAAAAAACATTATACCTACCTATGTAGTAGGTAGATATGTAAGGTAAGTTTATGCGAGTAGCTGTCTGGTCACTAACTACCTACCACACACGTGAATAACAGAGTTTATTGGCCTTATTCCCACTAGCACTTAAAAAGATTTTTTTATTTTTAATGTATTTTATTATTTAATAAAATATTTTGCATTTCTTAGTTTAAAATTGTACATTAAGTCACAATACAATTAAGTCAGGTCAAGAAATTAGTGAAATAACCCGCCCTGACTGTTCCCAACGCAAAGTGCCCATCGCCATCACATTCGCCTCGTCTCCACGCTGGATTGCGATAGTCAGCCTTTGCGCCAGTGTTCTTCGAACCGGGAGTTGCCAGTTGTCTCTATGAGCCTGTAAATGATGTAATGTTGGTTAAAATTGACGGTGACATCCGATTTTAGACTACCTACATATTTAAAAAATGGAGTGTAACAGGGTGACAGTGATAGAAAAGACCTCAGGGCTGATAGGTGCTTATTGCTGCAATTGATACACACAATTTATAACTATAAGTGCATACGAGGCGCTGCCTTGCCACTATCTGCCAGTCACGTAGATGACAGAGTTCATTGACCTCATTCGAACATGTACACCTGAATGATCCCCAAACGAGGTGGAATCATCAAAACTAAGGCCGGTGAAGGCCCCAAAGGGGCTTCATAGGGCGCATCTGAACCCCGGGCAAAGCACGCAGTCAAAAACACCACCGAACGGTTATAATCGGTTTGAGTCCCTCACTATACCGATGGTGAATTGGGGTGAAACCCAATTGTTGCCTAATCCTAATCGTAATTTTGGCACTAGCTCCCGTGAACGCTTTAAAAGATGAGCCAAATTAAGAGAAAGAGTAGGGCAGACAGCCTGTGGCGTGGCGTTTACGAACACGACCGATACGCAGAATGCGCAGGTTCAATTCCCGCACAGTGCCAATAATTTGTATGCATGAAACGTTACGGGTACTTGAGGCCCCCAAATATTTCAGCAACTGTTCTAGGGTGGTGGCACCATATATCGGCCATGTCAACATTTTTTGACCTTTGATTGATTGTAATTTTTTGGTTTATAGCATTTGCTTTCCTGCGATGCCTTTTTCGGGTAGAGGGATACTGAAAGTCCATTACTACATTCGTAAAATTACCAATTCTTTGTTATTTTTGAAAATATAGATGTTTTTTTCCGGGTATGTCGATTTCCCTTAATATCGGCCTCTAACACCCTAATTTCTGCCGCCTGTGACCCTAATATCGTCATACATTTTCCAACGTGAATTTAGGTCAATAAAACTAAGTAAAGTAAAAAAAAATAACGTTTTATATTCCAATTCAGGTTCAAATTATTTTTTTTAACGCTTATCTATCATTAATTTGTCTTTTCTTTATATCTCAGCCTTGAAAATTACAGTAATTGCTGTAATTATAAACTAATGATCACAATGATTAAAAAAAATTTAAGACAAATGAAGATTTCCAAAATATATTATTATAAGAAAAAATATTATTTAACAAAGTCAACAGAAAACTTGACTTTCTTTAAAGGTTTTTTCAATTTAAATGCACTATACAGTGACGGCAAGTAAAATCTTCTTTAGCCACATCAATATAATTTCGCCCACGATGAACTGTACACTTTAAGTGGAACCATTTGTATACATAAGTCACATTTAATATTTTTGGCTTCATCTTCTCACTAATTAGTTCTACTTCACAGCCACCATAAAGAATTTTCATCTTTTCTTCTTAAAAAGGTAAATCATGAGGTCAGTTACGCTGTCCGTTAACATTCTCTTCTTCTATTTTAATACTCTTCTTCTTCTATCTACTAGTTTTATTTTATTTGATTGGTTTATGTTTTATATTCTATTGTCCAGATTTCTCTTTCTCTCTGTATCTATTCTTCTAGGCAGTCTGTCTTGTAAAGTGATCCTGAAAATTTCGTATTGTCGAAATGCTACTCTTCTTCTACTTCATCCTATCATTAATTCCCAGTCGCAATCGAAGCTTACACCTCGGATTCTGGGGTCCACTTTGCCAGTCTTAACTGCGGATATGGCTAGACATCGATATTTTCCGCGAAACGTCTTCCATCTATCCTCCACAAGCCCAATGGTAACATCGAAGCATTGTATTACTGCCTGCTTCTTTGAACGGCATTTACTCCATCTCTTATTCTACTACGGTCATAGAAACTATAGAGGTCAGAGAACCTATAGAGGTCATAGAACCTATAGGGGTCATAGAACCTATAGGGGTCATAGAACCTATAGGGGTCATAGAACCTATAGGGGTCATAGAACCTATAGGGGTCATAGAACCTGTAGGGGTCATAGAACCTATAGGGGTCATAGAACCTATAGAGGTCATAGAACCTGTAGGGGTCATAGAACCTGTACGGGTCATAGAACCTGTACGGGTCATAGAACCTATGGTCATATAACCATAGGTTTGAAACCTTTCTCTTTTTGTTGGGACATCATTATGGCATACCTACCTGTTGACTAAAATTAAAATACCTAAGTATTTGTTCATTTTTCACCACGTCCCTGTTTTACAATAAACACAACAAGTTCGAAGGTTGTAGGAAAGTAAGTTCCCTATACAAAATAAAGTGGCCGTTATTACGCATCGATTCTCTATATATCGGCCGTAGCTGGCAAAAAAAGTTTTTAGGCGGCCGATGTTAGGATCTAATCATCAAACAGAGCTGTTATTTCATTTTTAACCTTATTAATGTTACTGCTAATATATAAAGTAGCTAAACCTATAGTTTAGTGTTTTCATGCATTTCCCCAATATCGACCAGGTGGCCGATATTGAGATTTATCCAAAATAAAGATCCCTAATCTCGACCCCCCGATTATTTCATAAAAAGTACAAATAAATTTAAAAACACACTACCTAAACGGTACTTCGACTGTTTTTCTTTATTATAAAATAATATAAAATACCATAGGTATGGTTAATTCCATTCAAATACTTATCAACGGAGTGCGTCGACTCCGGGATTTGACTCGGAAATGCCAACAAACGACACAAGTCGGTACCTGCGCGTGCTCTATTGCCACCTGAACGTTCAAATGTGGAGGTACCCGCACCAAAATATGGGATGTTATTCGTATGGATATAGAGTCGCTTTTTGCATAAAAACGATCATAATTTTAGGGTTATTTTCATAGTTATGATCCATTTTTTCGAATAGGCCGATATTAGGACGTGGCCGATACTAGGAGACTTCACACTGCAATTCGTCTGATGGCAGTCGCTTCACGGAAAATATCGAAGACTTCGCCTTTCATAAGCTTTGGACTAAACCGGGATTAACACATGAGACAAAACACAAAACATGAGAAATATGTAGGTACCTACATACATACTATATAAGTAAGTATTCATTAAAAATTCAATAATCCTCAAAATCATAATCAAATAATAATCAAAATTGAAAACTTTAGATGTCTTGTATTACGAGTATTTAAGCAATAGAATCATGGATGACTGTCCATGACCAAGCGAATAATTACTTAAATACGAGTAAACAAGTTTTTCTCCCCAAAAATGTAGACTGTTGATCTTATTTAATGGCCATCCATTATAGCTTATTTTTTAACACAATAAAAAAACGCATTTATTCAGGCACAGATTATGCTGTTATTAATAAAAAATATACCATTGCCATACGACCATTAGCAAAAGTTACAATTTAAAAAAATATTTTGTCTATTTTCAATACATATCCTGGTCTACCGGTTGGCTTCCTTAAATCGTCAATTCTACGTTCAAATCACATCATTACTTAAGAGCTGGGGTTTCAATTCTTTTTGTTATATTAAACCGACATTGAAAATACAATTTTAATCCAAAACTCATTGTATGTTAATGACGCCTTGTCATGTCTTCTTTTCCAATTACGCAGTGACTAAAACACATTCAACAGGAATAAATTACAAACACAGTAATCCTATTTTGTTCCTACCACCGCAGTAGTAAGGTGAAGTTCACGGAGTCAACAATGTTCTTCACAATAATAAGTTTTTTTATCACGACAGTAATATCCCTAGTTCTTCTATATTGCATACTGACAATCGCCATTCTTAGTTATGTTAAGCTAAAGTTAGAACTAGTCAAAGCTGTATGCAAATCAAATGCTAGACTAGACGATAAACTTGTATTAGTGACTGGTGGAAATCAAGGCATTGGTCTGGAAACAGCTCGAGACCTCGCTACAAGAGGAGCGAAGGTAATTATTGCTTGCCGCGATAAAGAAAAATCTGCAGAAGCAATCGCCGATATTATAAGAACGACTGGCAACAAGAATATCGAATACCGGTACTTAGACTTGGCTAGCTTCAGCTGTGTGCGAAAATTCACCGAAGACTTCAATAGGACCTACGATCGACTAGATATTTTAATCAACAATGCAGGCTGTGGAGGGCTCAAACACAAGGCTACTGAAGATGGCATAGATGTGGCGGTGCAAGTAAATTATCTTGGACCTTTTCTGCTCACAAACTTACTTCTAGATAAGATAAAGGCTTCATCAGCTGGCAGGATAGTCATAGTATCCTCGTACCTACATTTCTTTGGGCGATTCACTGCTGATCAGTTAAACGGTTTACACACTCGAAGTTGGTTCTACAAATACGCTAACAGCAAACTATGTGAGGTTCTATGGACGAAAGCACTCGCAAAAAGATTGCCAAGCCACGTTACAGTGAATTCTCTACACCCTGGGGTTGTAAAAACCAATATATTTAAAAGGTTCCCGCGGAATGTTCAGAAATGGTTAATGTTCTGGATTGACGTATTTAATTTCAAAACGCCTAAAGAAGGTGCTCAGACAACAATACATCTGGCCGTGTCTGAAGATGTTGCTAATGTTAGTGGAAAGTTAATTTTTAAGCGAATAAAATTAATTTGAATTTGAATTTGAATTTGAATTTGGAATGCAAGGAGGCGGATTGCTCCAAGATTGCTGATAACGACGACTTCGTGGAAAAAATTTGGTGCAAAAGTGTCATGCTTACGAATAAACCAATTGATTAGTAACTATGTGTCTATTTTAGTATGCATAATGGATAATGAAGTATTTTCATATAAATAGTCGAATAAATTTTACATTTTGTGTTGTAGGATTATAAATGAATGATGTAAGTGAAACCACACTATTTATTATCATATGCCACTACGCTCTCTGGAATGTGGCAATATCGTGCACTTTGAAATGTTGCTCACATCTGAAAAAGACTACTTGTTACCTAGGGTGGTGGCACCATATATCGGCCATGTCAACATTTTTTGACCTTTGATTGATTGTAATTTTTTAGTTCATAGCATTTGCTTTCCTGCAATGCCTTTTTTGGGTAGAGGGATACTGAAACTCCATTACTACATTCGTAAAATTACCAATTCTTTGTTATTTTTAAAAATATAGATGTTTTTTTCCGAGTATGTCGATTTCCCTTAATATCGGCCTCTAACACCCTAATTTCTGCCGCCTGTGACCCTAATATCGTCATACCTTTTCTAACGTGAATTTAGGTCAATAAAACTAAGTAAAGTAAAAAAATATAACGTTTTATATTCCAATTCAGGTTCTAATAATTTTTTTTAACGCTTATCTATCATTAATTTGTCTTTTCTTTATATCTTAGCCTTGAAAATTACAGTAATTGCTGTTATTAGAAACTAATGATCACAATGATTAAATAAATTTAAGACAAATGAAGATTTCCAAAATATAATACTATAAAGAAAAAATATTATTTATAAAGTCAACAGAAAACTTGACTTTCTTTAAAGGCTTTTCAATTTACATGCACTAAACATTGACGGCAAGTAAAATCTTCTTTAACAACACAAATATAATTTCGCCCACGATGAACTGTACACTTTAAGTGGAACCATTTGTATACATATGTCACGTTTAATATTTTTGGCTTCATCTTCTTCGACATCACTAATTAGTTCTACTTCACAGCCACCATAAAGAATTTACACCTTTTCTTCTTAAAAAGGTAAATCATGAGGTCAGTTACGCTGTCCGTTAATATTCTCTTCTTTTATTTTAATACTCTTCTTCTTCTAACTACTAGTTTTATTTTATTTGACTGGTTTATGTTTTATATTCTATTGTCCAGATTTCTCTTTCTCTCTGTATCTATTCTTCTAGGAAGTCTGTCTTGTAAAGTGATCCTGGAAATTTCGTATTTTCGAAATGCTACTCTTCTTCTACTTCATCCTATCATTAATTCCCAGTCGCAATCGAAGCTTACACCTTGGATTCTGGGGTCCGCTTTGCCAGTCTTAACTGCGGATATGGCTAGACCTCGATATTTTCCGCGAAACGTCTTCCATCTATCCTCCACAAGCCCAATGGTAACATCGAAGCATTGTATTACTGCCTGCTTCTTTGAACGGCATTTACTCCATCTCTTATTTTACTATGACTACGGTCATAGAACCTATAGGGGTCATAGAACCTATAGAGGTCATAGAACCTATAGGGATCATAGAACCTATAGAGGTCATAGAACCTATAGGGGTCATAGAACCTATAGGGGTCACAGAACCTATAGAGGTCATAGAACCTATAGGGGTCATAGAACCTATAGAAGTCATAGAACCTGTAGAGGTCATAGAACCTATAGGGGTCATAGAACCTGTAGGGGTCATAGAACCTATGGTCATATAACCATAGGTTTGAAACCTTTCTCTTTTTGTTGGGACATGGCATACCTACCTGTTGACTAAAATTAAAATACCTAAGTATTTGGTCATTTTTTACCACGTCCCTGTTTATTGTAAAGTTTGAAGGTTGTAAGAAAGTATAGGGGTCATAGAACCTATAGAGGTCATAGAACCTATAGAGGTCATAGAACCTATAGAGGTCATAGAACCTATAGGTATCATAGAACCTGTAGGGGTCATAAACCCTATGGTCATAAAACCATAGGTTTGAAACCTTTCTCTTTTTGTTGGGACATGGCATACCTACCTGTTGACTAAAAATAAAATATAAGTATTTGTTCATTTTTTACCACGTCCCTGTTTATTGTAAAGTTCGAAGATTGTAAGAAAGTAAGTACCCTATACAAAATAAAGTGGCCGTTATTACGCATCGATTCTCTAGATATCGGCCGTAGCTGGCAAAAAAAGTTTTTAGGCGGCCGATGTTAGGATCTAGTCATCAAACAGAGCTGTTATTTTATTTTTAACCTTATTAATGTTACTGCTAATATATAAAATAGCTAAACCTATAGTTTAGTGTTTTCATGCATTTCCCCAATATCGACCAGGTGGCCGATGTTGAGATTTATCCAAAATAAAAATCCCTAATCTCGACCCTCCGATTATTTCATAAAAAGTACAAATAAATTTAAAAACACACTACCTAAACGGTACTTCGACTATTTTTCTTTATTATAAAATAATATAAAATATCATAGGTATGTTTAATTCCATTCAAATACTTATCAACGGAGTGCGTCGACTCCGGGATTTGACTCGGAAATGCCAACAAACGACACAAGTCAGTACCTGCGCGTGCTCTATTGCCACCTGAGCGTTCAAATGTGGAGGTACCCGCACCAAAATATGGGATGTTATTCGTATGGATATAGAGTCGCTTTTTGCATAAAAACGATCATAATTTTAGGGTTATTTTCATAGTTATGATCCATTTTTTCGAAGAGGCCGATATTAGGACGTGGCCGATACTAGGAGACTTCACCCTACCTCTGTATTGCCATTTTTTGAGTGTGGAAATGCTTTTCCTTTTTACCTGACTGCCAAGGAAGGGTTATTTTCCATACACACATTCATCATAAATAACATTATTTGGCCACGGATGCAATCGGGAGAAAGCGTTTACGTGAAGATGATGTTTAAGTTAATGTTGATTTCGTCAAAATATTTTGTAAAATTACATAACATAACATAAACTCACGCCTATATCCCCGAAGGGGTAGGCAGAGGTGCCAGCACCCACATTTCGCCGTTTATGTTTAGGTCCCAATGTAATAGGTGGCGAGCCTATTGCCATTAACCGGGCACTTATAAACCTGCGATAAAATTATCAGAAGTTAATTCTGATAATTTTTCGCCTTTCAGAAAAAACAGGAAGCCCGGGTCGCTGCCCGCTTGTATTTAATGGCAGTGTTAAAAGTTATTGTAATAAAAGTTCCTATTTTTCTACCTTTACTAATTTTTCTTCAAATGTCCCGGTCTGGGTCCCCATACTTATGGCAACCCTAATCTAGGGGGGCAGATCTGATGATCTTAGCTACATTACTTCTTGACATAATATTGTAGTATTTTCATACACACATTCATCATAAATAACATTATTTTATCACTTAACGATTAGCGAGGTTATCACAATGTCAAATCTAAAGGTATGATTCCGAAGCCGATCGCATATGACAACGAAAGACGCATGCAGCAGTACCAGTACCAGCGTACCCATTAGGGCGCATTCACACGGGATACGTCTTTGACGATTCGTTATAAAACACGATACGCCTTGACGTATAGATGTTCACATTGAATACGGAATCGTGTTTTTTCACGATTCGTCAAAATATCCGAATTGATGTTCACATTTGTTTCGCGATTGAGTTCAGTTTAGAGTTCAGCTCAACAGCGGATCCGCCATAAAGCATTCACAATTCGAGATTTTCAAAAGCCGATAGGTACGTGATTTTTAACGAATCATGATTTTTAAAAGACGTATCCATATCCGTCGTTTTTCACGATTCGTGAAGCGTGTGAACATGGGTATTTAAAAAGTATTGCTCCCGTGAAAAAAAATAACGAATCGTGAAAAAAAACCACTCGTGAAAAAACACGATTCGTCTTCGTGTGAACGAGCTCTTACTTGTAAAACTCCGATACGTACGGATAAAGAGGACCATTGAGAAGCCGCAGTGCATACGCGCATGTGCTGCGTGTGTCGGCAGTCGGCAGTTGTCGTATGCGGTCGGCTGCGGCATCATACCTTCATGCTGTAACGTCAGCGTGGACACCACAGTGGACACGGGCTGTTATAATACAGCCCGTGTTCTGAGTGCCTGTAGTGCGAGTTGTTTATTCACCGGTGACGAGAAGACGAGTGACCTGTCAGTAAACTGAAACATATTTTGCGCATACAATTACCGTTTACTTGTTACCGGTGAATGTGAGAAAAATCTTGCACCAGGCATTCTGTATTGTGATAAATTGTTTCATTGGTATTCCAAATATGGCTCAAGAACGGAATAGGAACCTAAGGCGCATTTTATTATGGCTTAATGGCATTATCTAGTAAGTAGTGTACCTAGCTAGTCTGAGGCAGGGTCATCAAGTAATAACCAGAGAGCGACATGTAGTGTTGGGACATTAAAGAAAATTATTTACCTGAACAAAATTTAATTTAAAAAAATTAAAAAGTCCACAATAACAATATTCCTCTATAAAGTCAAAGATAAATCGTGTAGGTGAGCCCTTTAACTTTGATAAATGTAGTAATATTTTGAATCAAGCGTTGTCATGACGGGGTACTCCTAACTGGTAAATCACTCCGTAATGTTATCGGACAATCCGAGCTCCCCATATCTAAACTTTTTAACTAATTCTATAAAACCTATAATTCTAGAGTTATATAGGTATTATGCACAGCACTAATGGGAAATAAACGATAAACCAGTTAAGAGATAATAACATTATTAACATGATAATCGTGTACTACATTCAATATCACAGTAGCAAAGGGATAATTGCGTCGGCAACATGTTCCTCACACTTTTAACTTCTCTTATTGTAACAATAACGTTAGTAGTACTATTATATTTAATAGGAGCAGTGATAGTCTTTATTTTTATTAAGTTGAAATTAGAACCGGTCAAAGGAGTGTGTTCATCAAATGTTAGACTGGATACTAAAATTGTGCTAGTGACTGGTGGAAATCAAGGCATTGGTCTCGAAACTGCTCGAGACCTCGCTTCAAGAGGAGCAAGAGTAATCATTGCTTGCCGCGATAGAGAAAAAGCGGCACAAGCAATCACCGACATTATAAGAACAACTGGCAACAAGAACATCGAGTACCAGTTCTTAGACTTGGCTAGCTTCAGCTGTGTAAGAAAATTCGCCGAAGATTTCAATCAGACCTACGATCGACTAGATATTTTGATTAACAATGCTGGCTGTTCCGTGTCCCAACAAACATGTACTGAAGATGGCATAGATGTAGTGATGCAAGTGAATTATCTTGGACCTTTTCTACTCACAAACTTACTCCTAAATAAGATAAAAGCTTCTCCAGCTGGCAGGATAATCATAGTATCCTCATGCCTCCACTTTCTTGGGCGATTGACCCCTGATACCTTAAACGGCACGAACACGATATTAAATGGGCTGTTCTTATTAAAGCAGCTCTTCATGTATTCTAACAGTAAACTCTGTGATATACTATGGACAAAAGCACTGGCGAAAAGATTGCCAAGCCACGTAACAGTGAATTCTCTGCACCCTGGGTTTGTAAAAACTGATATATTTAAAGACCTCGATCTTCTCATGCAGAAGTGGATAAAGTTGTGGATTTATATACTGAACTTCAAGACACCTAAAGAAGGCGCTCAGACAACAATACACCTGGCTGTTTCTGAGGAAGTTGCTAATGTTAGTGGAAAGTACTTTATGGAGTGCAAAGAAGCTAGTTATGCCCGGATAGCAGATAATGACGAATTCGTCGATAAGATTTGGAATAAAAGTGTCATGCTAACTAATTGAAGAACCCTTCTGATACTAGATTATATGATTAATAAAGTAGTTTCATATAAGAAACTATTCGTATTTGAATATTTCCTTATCTTTAGATAATGAAATATATGTTACGGTATTTTTCTGGTGTTATCTCGCAATTCATAATCATATGTGAACAATATAAATCGAGTATCCTATCCTACTCGTACTTCTCTATTATAACATAGGTACAATTTCTTGTGTCTAACACTTTCACTTTCACTTTTCTAAAAATTACTTAAGAACCGGTCAAATAAATATATTTGACCGGATTTTTTGTGCATATTATTGATAGATCTGATAATCGGTCGTAAATTATTTTTTAAACCACTGTCGTAAGGTAACCACAATTTTTAACCATTTCACGGAATTTCACCCTTCCACCACTAACACCCATTTTGAATAAAAACCACGTTAGCTAGTTAATATATAATTGCGCACGCATTGCTCACACAGTGCGCAGATTTCTCGTCGTCTTCGACTTTAAATCGCTTTATTATGTAAAAAGAAAAATATTTGACCTAATTAATTTAAAAGAAAATAAAAAAATAATTACTTTAATAATTATGTTATGAGTTTACTGACTGGCTTTTTTGTAAAGTTGCAGGTCGGCTGCACAACAATTTAATTAATATTATAATCGTATAATGCATTCAATATTTCAGTAGCAAAGAAATAATCGCGACGCCAACATGTTCTTCACACTTTTAACTTCTCTTATTGTAATAATAACGTCAGTAGTACTATTATATTTAATAGGCGCAGTGATTGTCTTTATTTTTGTAAAGTTAAAGTTAGAACCGGTCAAAGGAGTGTGTACATCAAATGTTAGACTGGATAATAAAATTGTGATGGTGACTGGTGGAAATCAAGGCATTGGTCTCGAAACTGCTCGAGACCTCGCTTCAAGAGGAGCAAGAGTAATCATTGCTTGCCGCGATGGACAAAAAGCCGCACAAGCAATTGCTGATATTATAAGAACAACTGGTAACAAGAACATCGAGTACCAGTTCTTAGACTTGGCTAGCTTCCGCTGTGTGCGAAAATTCGCCGAAGACTTCAATCAGACCTACGATCGACTAGATATTTTAATTAACAATGCTGGCTGTTCCGTGTCCCAACAAACATGTACTGAAGATGGCATAGATATAGTGATGCAAGTGAATTATCTTGGACCTTTTCTTCTCACAAACTTACTCCTAGATAAGATAAAAGCTTCTCCAGCTGGCCGGATAGTCATAGTATCCTCGTGCCTCCACTTTCTTGGCAGATTGACTCCTGATACCTTAAACGGCACGAACACAACATTCAAACAGTTCGTAATAAGGCGGTTTTTCGAATATTCTAACAGTAAACTCTGTGATATACTATGGACAAAAGCACTGGCGAAAAGATTGCCAAGCCACGTGACAGTGAATTCTTTGCACCCTGGGTTTGTGAAAACTGATATATTTAAAAGCTTCGATCTTCTCATGCAGAAGTGGATAATGTTGTGGATTTATATACTGAATTTCAAGACCCCCAAAGAAGGTGCCCAGACAACAATACACCTGGCTGTTTCTGAAGAAGTTGCTAATGTTAGTGGAAAGTATTTTATGGAGTGCAAAGAAGCTAGTTATACCCAGATTGCAGATAACGACGAATTCGTCGATGAGATTTGGAATAAAAGTGTCATGCTAACTAGTTGAAGAATTCTTCTGATACTAGATAATATATATGTTACTTAATAAAGTAGTTTCTTTATGAAACTATTTCTTATCTTTAGTTAATGAAATAAATGTTATGGTTTTTCTAGTGCTGTGTCCTTATTCATACCTACTCATATGTGAATAAATAATCGCGTCTCTTATCCTAGGTACTAGTTGATATACCTATATATAATTCAGGCCGTTAATTGTACGGCGCCGTTTAGTTAACAGCGCAGGCAGTTAATTGAACGGCTGATTAAGTTAGCGGTTACGGTTAGCGGCGACATATATTATGCATATGTGAACGTTTGTGAAGATGTTTAAATATGTGGAATTGTGGACGTTTATTACTCAATCACGTTCAAATCGTAAACGGATCAGCCCCCCTAGACAAGTGGCAATTCGTTGCTCGGCGTATGATGGAATAGAATGACGAATGTATAGGATTTGACGTTTTTGACATTCGTTGACGCCTGTCATATACGTCAAATTCCATACATTTGGCATTCTATTCCATCATACGCCGAGCAACGAATTGCCACTTGTATAGAGGGGCTGGCGTATTTTGTATACAGGGACAGATTGTAATAGGGAACGACATTAGAATTTGTACGGGCGCAAGATGAATGAGGAAAATTAAGTCTATTATGTCACATGGAAATTGCACAATATATTATTTTATGATTATTACATGGAATAACTATGGAGATGTAGACATAATTGTTAAAATAATTACACTATGAGTGTATATAGTTGTTATAAGTATGTTATAAGTCACAAGTTAAAGGTTAATAATTATTCCTCAATAATTACCTAGGTACCTATATTAAAACATTATGAGTACATAGATGCAATTACTTAAGTTTGAAAATATTTATTTGACACGTTCACTGCGGATCACCCATTATCGGCCTGACGACGCTGCAGGCGCATGCTGTAAGTCACGTTGTCGAGCTGTCGAGCATGAGTGTGATGTACAGTCGGATTCAAAAGTGCAGTAGCAATCCTACTTAACTATAGCGTCAACATTCTAGCGCTACTTGTGACCTTTTTCTTTTAAGACAATTTACACACACACATAAATTGTTCTTCCGTAGGAATATTATCGATAATTTCGTTGTCACTACGTAAGCAACCCGTGGCCGAGTGGTTAAAGCATGAGGTTTGTGGAAATGCAAAGGTTGATGGTTCAAATCCTACGATCTTGCAATAACACTTTTTGTGTTTCATTTATAAATTAATATCATTGTATTATTTGTTAAATTTTAGCAAATATCAACATAAAATGTAAAAAGAATGCCAACTTCATGCAATATTACTTTATCAATATTTAAAATTATATTTTTGTCATAAATATAAAAAATCGTTATAAGCTGGAATCGAACCTGGAACCTCTTATCATTGTGCATCTATAGTATCTTGCTTAACACACTTAGCTATCAGTTAATTTACTAAGTTGGTATATTACTGTATTAGTATCTAATGACACACACACACGCATATGTAAACACAAAACCGGGCCGGCACGCGGCCGCACGCCACGCCATTTTGAGCCTTGTTGGGCTAATGCACTTATGAACTCTGACTGTACCTATGTTTATGTGCTCGACAGCGTGATATCGCCAAAACAGCATGCGAAATTGAAATCTCACCGCGGATACATCTTTCGAATTCGTTCGATCGTTCGAAATGTTCTTACAGCATGTGCTTGCTGATTTCAATGTTGCATGCTCTTCGGTTACGTCAAGTTGAAGCACATGTCGACAGTGAAATGTACTTATGTTTATGTGCTCGATAACGTGACTTTACAGCATGCGAAACTGAAATCTCGCCGTGGATTCAGCTGTCGCGTTCGCTCGATCGTTCGAAACGTTCTTATAACATGTGCCTGGTGTTGTGCCAAATCTGTATACATGTATGGGAAAATAGTTAGTTCTACTTCGCTGGTGCGGTACCGATTTCCTGGGAATTTTTATGATAGAAGAGACAAATATGATTTTCGGTTTTTCACTAACAATACAGAAATACAGCAATTTAATAACGAGGCAGGCCTGTTTCGACCGCCACCGCACAGAAGTTAAAGTTGTCCCATTGCGGGAGCAGGCCTGTTTTGGTAGATGACCAATCGCGACCTGCAATGCAATTCTGTAAGCGCACAACGACGAGCACAACGTTGCCACAACCTTGATAGAGTTTGTCATTGGTCGGACTGTGTGACGTCACTGGAGATCGACTAATGACAATCTATATCAAGGCTATCGCAACACTCGCAACGCTGTACTCGTCGTTGAGCGCTTACAGAATTACACTGCTGCTGTTGCATTGTGCAGATTCGTACGCGTCGAGCTTCCAGTTGTGCTTGCTACTATGGGAGTTTGCGCTCTTGAAAATGGTCCAAAGAGGAGAAATTCTGCACAGCGCTATGAAAACGGTGAACTAAGATAGTTCACCGTCAGCCTTTCATAGTGCTGTGCACTTAAGTGTGCTGTGTAGCTTAAAAGCTAAAAAAATAATCATTGTACCTAATAAGTCTCTTTGCTTAAGTTGTTTTAAAAATAGGCGTGCATTAAATATAAGTTTACCTTTGATTTTTATATCTTTTTATTATGTTTGGCATATTTATGCATTAATATTGGTTAAGGTAATGCTGATTAAAATTTTATAAAATTGACAACTCGATATTTTCTTTTCTTTCACTATCCCGTCACTACAAAAAGCAAATAAATAAATAAAAACATCTTTAGTACAACAAAGACGTTTTTTAGTTGGACAGTATCACGAGGGTGATGCTGTCCAACAATTCCTATAACCCTAACCACCAACGCTCTCTATAGAAGTCACAATAAAAATCGACATAACTCATCATAATACTCATAGGCCATAGTCAAAAACATTTCTGGACCTAAAAAAGTACCTACTTTAAATGTTTCAGGCCTCGGGAGAACAGGCGTCCTAATAGCCTGCTACCTGATCTACTCAATGCGTGTGAGGGCTAACGACGCCATCCGCTTAGTGAGGAAAAAAAGACCCAAGTCAGTCCAGACATCAGGCCAAATCCTGTGCGTGCAGCAGTTTGAGCATTATCTTCTGCCGCAGACTGTAGTCTTTAGCTCTAAGTAAGTTCATTCAGCCTATCCTAGAAGGTGACCATATATGTCTGCATGGATGTATGTAAATTACTTCGTAACTAAGACTCCCCCTGAAAACTGGAACTGTTCATTCTATTCCAGGGAAACCCTCAACTTAACTCAAGATAAGAAGACATCGGAGTTCACTTTGAAACAATACTTGTATCGACAAAGGGCGACACTCCACGGCCTTGATGAAAGAGCATTCAGAGAACTGCCTAAGGTAGATATATAAGCTTCGGGACACAAGTATACCTTGGACCTAAAATGTGCTCTATATGCGTTTCTTGGGTGTCTTTTTTTAATAGCACGGGGTGCTACAGTGGTGGATGAGCTCAAATTCACCAAGCATAGAATATTATGACAAAACAATACGCACGCGCCAGGGCCTCCTTTGCCCTGCGATTTAGGTTCAAGATATGTGTCTCGAGGCCTCTCGGACCCTTGACACCTCCGACTTGCACTATTTTTTAATACCCATTACACTACCAAAGAGCTGCAGCAGCACTGGTGGTGTAAAAGGTATTTTTAGTACCCATTACACTACCGACAAATACTGCTGTGCCACCATAAGATGTAGTGTATTCTTTGTAAATAAAATAGGTACGTTAAGAACAACATTTAATATCGAATCAGTACATACAACTTGACAATACTCTCCTCGGGTGTAGTATTTTTCCTTCCGGTTTGAAATTAGTAGAACTACAAAATAAGTCTTTCAACGAAACCGAGGAATTTCCAGTACACGACAGTGTGAAGCATTGCAAGCATTGCCAAGTCTTTGGAGCACACAAAAACAAAGGCTGAAAGAAGAATTGTGGGCATAACAGCAGCCTTACCACTTCTTCCATCTGATAATATTCGGGAAGCCTTTAAATAAATCAAATCCGTATATCGTAATAATGAGCAGACATCAATAATGACGATTTAATAGTGCACATTCAATTACGTAATTTATCTAATGCCCGGTCTACAGTAATCTCATCATTGACTAACTGCATTTATATCTGCAAGATAAAGTCATCGGTGTCAAGGGTCCGAAAGGTCTCGAGGTATACCTTAGTACTTAGTAGTTAGTTAGTACATCAAAATGTATTTGTTATGATTCTTAGAGTAGGTATAATTTTCAGTGTACTACAATAAATTTCTGATAAATAATCAGTTCTATTTTCCAGATAATCTACTGCATCTGTGAGCGCCTCCTCAAGCTGTGTGGATGCCATCAAAGTGTTGGGATGGACTACCGTGTTAAGAATAAGCCTTTCTATAAGACCTTCATGGTGTACCGCCTTCGAAAGAGCAAACCGCCAGACCCAACTACTCCTGACGAAGTTATGAAGGGACCTGGTAACTTTTTTTCATTACGAGCTGTTGCCCGCAGCTCCGCCCGCGTAGAATTCTGATCACGTTCATCGCTGATATATAGCCTATGTGATAATCTGATGTAGGTACTTACTAAGCTATATTATTGTAAAGTTTCATTAAAATCCATTCAGTAGTTTTTACTTGAAAGAGTAGAAACATCCATACATTCATCCTTCCATACTTAAAAACTTTCGAGTTTATAGCTGATGCTGATGAATTTTGATCCCGTTCCCGCAACTCATGGGAACCTGTTCCCGGGATAGCCTATACAGGCTATAATCTTTCCCTGAATCAAATTTCAACCAGATCCGTTATCTAGATCCGTCCAGACTTATTTATTCGCACGAAATACGGTACATTACAGTTACAGTGGGTGGTATACTATACATACAGTACAGTTGTTACAACGTATTTCACCAAAATTGGCATTTATTATTAAGTATTATAAAAGTATGTCGTTTAAAGGGTATTGGATTGGTAAAAACAACAAAATAATAAAGGTACATACTTGAATTACATTCTATAATTTACTTTACACTTACGGGATTGCACTGGATGCGGAAGGCGGAGGATCGGCAAACGTGGCGCCTAGAGAGGCCTATGTCCAGCCCCCCTAGACAATTGGCAATTCGTTGCTCGGCGTATGATGGAATAGAATGACAAATGTATAGGATTTGACGTTTTTGACATTCGTTGACGCCTGTCATATACGTCAAATCCCATACATTTGGCATTGCCACTTGTCTAGAGGGGCAGCGATGGACTGCAATTAGGCTAATTGATTGATTGATTGATTATGGGATTATTTTGTATCCAATTTGTAAGTATGAAAACAGTAAAGCGAAGGAAAGGAAAGAGGAAAAAGAAGTACCTACCTATCTACCAACCCCAAAGGGAAACAGGCGTGACTTGATGCACCTACCTATGTACCTATTATAACTATTCTTTCAGGTAACGTCACGGGATTGCCGATGGTGGAATGGCGGGATCCAGTAGAAGAAGACATTGAGAGGAACTTGGAAACCGTGACCAGGATCACGGGTAGCTCCTGCAATGGCAGTATACCGGCTGTACAAATACATGAGGTTGGTGCCACTACGCTACGTTAGGCCAAGTAGACCTATAGCATGGTATGACGTCATTAAACGGTAGGTGGGGAACCCCCTCCGCCGGATAGATGCAAGACCTGAAGGTTCGTCCTTTTGGTTTGGTTTATACAGATTTTATGACAGTAACTGCATCTATCATCGCACCACTCGCCAGTCCATCCTCACACGTTACGACTGAAAACAGTACGTACAGTCAGTTATGAAAGGAACTTCATCCCCCGCACGCTTAAACTGTGGAATGAACTCTCTGCCGGGGTTTTTCCAAGCGACTACTACAGTATGGGATTCTTCAAGATGGGGATTAGAAGGTTCTTACGGGGTCGGCAGCGCGAATGTGACACCCCTGGTGTTGCAAACGTCCATAGGCCATGGTAACCCCTCTCCAACAGGTGGGCCGTTTATACTACTTAGGTCGCAGGCTAGCACACGGCCCACCTGATGGAAAGTGGTTACCGTGGCGACGAGTGCTGGTGCAACACTAGGAGAGTCACACTCGTGCTGCCGACCCTGTAAGAACAGAGAAATGCTGTGCCGTCAGCGCATAAGATAAGTAGCAAAAGCCTTTGGTCTTCCCACTGATAACACAAAACTTCTCCAGTGAGCTCTGGCTACCCTACTCACCACCGAGAACACAACACCAGGTTATTTAGGTTATATATTCATTTTCATCTTTGTCTATCTACAGGCGTTCACAGTAGACCACAGCAGTCTTCCAGGAGACAGGATGAAGTATCTTAAGGAGCTACGTAACGATATCAACCAGCAGAGAGACGCTATAAATAAAATTAATAAAGAGGTAAGACTTAACACTAGAATATTATCTATTTGGGATTAACAATAATGTACCACAATCTAATAGGTATAATCCGTATTCGTAAGTGCCGACAAACATCATGGATAAAAGTCAAAAAGTTCATGCAAAATACGAACTAAACAGAAAAAAAATAAAAAGGCTCGAATAACATAGAAAAAAGCTAATCTAGCTCAGGCAAAGGGCTGTTCAATCAATGATGTGACCCTTTGAGCCTGCGATTGTTTTGATGTAATCACATAATAATAGTTACTATGTAGTTAGTGGTTAATTTGCGCACCTAGGCCTTCACGTCCCGCACAACCACCAAAGCGGCCTGAACATGGTTTCAGCGCACCTAGAGTACATTGTCAAATCGTTTGCCGGTAATTATACCCTTACCATCCCATACCAGTTTGAAATTGAAAGAAAGGAATAAAATCCATATCCATACTCCATACTTAATATTATAAATGCGAAAGTAGCTCTGTCTGTCTGTCTGTCTGTCTGTTACGCTTTCACGCCTAACTAAACCACTGAACCGAGTTTGATGAAATTTGTAACAAGGGTAGATTAGACCTTGAGAAAGGACATAAGTTATGTTTGGTCGCGATAATCACATCCACGCGGGCGGAGCCGCGGGTAAAAGCTAGTTGTAAATATTTTCTTAGATTTCAAGGCGTTCCCTAATCTGCTAATACCAGGTGGATCCAGTAATCCTGACAGGTCTACTGTTCGAATGGCTCGAAGGTCTGAAGCAGCCGGTACTGGACCGAGAAGACCTGGCCATCATAGTGGGCCGAGCTCACAACGTGGAGTCTTGCATCCTAGCATTGACCATGGTGAGATTTCTCCCTTACTGACATTTTTAAAGCAATATGAGGATTTTAACTTTAATACCCAGAGAAAATAAAAAGGCACTATTATGTTCGTCTTCGTTCATGGTTCGTTCTCTCCCAGTAGACTAGAATTGGACCACCCAACTCTTCTCGGTTTCGTCCATTTTTGTAACTGTCACTTTCATAATCAGTTACGAACGAGGATTTTTTTCTTGCTTTCTTAACCAGGTTAATAGAATTAAATTGTCGTTTTCATAACCAACTGTCATAATCAGTTACCTACAAAAGAAGACTTTTATTTCTATTTTTGTAACTGGTTGCCAAAATAAGAAAACTGTCCATTTTCGTAGCTGTCTTTGTAAACAGTTACGAAAATGGACGGACCCCTCATCCCGTGGGTGTCGTATAAGGCTCCGCGCAAACGTACGGTTTCCGTCCACGGTTTCCTGATCAAAAAGTCAGATTCAAAAAACCGAATGCTCCATTTTCATACAAAATGTTCTACTAGCCGCACACGTCCTTACTTTTTGCAGAACGGAAAAAACCTGACGTTCGGTTCAGAATGGAAAAAACCTAATGACGTCATACCGAACGCAGCACTCGCATACATTTTGTACTAATCGCCGCACACGTCAGGAAATTTCCATCCGGAATCGCGCTTAAATTGTGTCCAGCGTTGTCAATTCCCAAGAGAGTGGGGACTTTCAAGCCGATTAGGGAATTTGTGGGGATTGTGCTTATGTGGGGCATTTAGACATTCACACCTAGACCTAAACTCAGAAGTAATAAGTGGCAAGTATTATACATATTGATAAATTATTAAAGCAAAATATCCGACATTAAGGTACTATTTAACTCTTTATTGGCAATATATGTACACGAGCCGCAATAAACATCGCAAGTGGTGAATATAGCGGGAAACTTCAAGAGAAGTAATGTAGTTATCAATGTCTAATATTGGGGCCTTTCTGTTGGGTTTGTGGGGAATTCAGATCATCAGTAATTGGCAACACTGATTGTGTCTCGCTTCCGGGGTTGCCAGATTGTATTGTAACTTTTGTTACATTATGCGTAACTTTTGACTCTCTTACGACCCAGCCCCATAGTGGTAGACGCTCTCAGCTGCATTAATTCCCAGATGAAATAGCTGGGGCTCGTACTCAATGGCCAGTGGGATTTCAAGGAGCATCTCGGAAGGCCGGCTCCTAAATTGGGCGGATACCCGAGATAAACCGAGAGGATTTGTAAAAAACAAGAAACACTATATAAAAAAACAAGAATACGTAACTTTTCCCCCGAAAATGCAACTTTTAAGCCAGCTTGTGTTACATTTGACAATTTGGCACTGGCAACACTGCTCGCTTCGAACTAATAATAAAAAAACCTAATGCAAAAAACCGAACGTGTGCGCTCGGCACACGGAATTCCAAATCAGGAAACCGTGGACGGAAATCGTCTCCGGAAACCGTACATGTGCGGCCACCCTAAGGCGACCGATGTTATACATACAGCCGGTGACAAAGTACCTGCTTCACGGCATGAGGGTCGATCCTATTAAGTGGGACTGAAAACCATAAACACTTCAGCCTAGGGGCTGTCCATTAATCACGTGAGGCTCTGTGGGAAGGGGTTTAAAAATATCACGAAATGTCACCAGGGTGAGGTACCTGGAATATTACGTGTATTTTTTTATAATGCGTGATTTTTATCACGGTGCTTAATTTTTCAGAAGTAAATAATAAATAAAAAATGTGAATATTCTTTCTTTTTTAAATTACTTGTACCAAGAAAATACAGGTGATTTTAGGTAGGGTAGGGAGGGAGGGGTAGTCGAAGACCTCACCACGTATCACCATGGGGGAAGGGGGTTAAAAATTGCTATAAAACATAAACATCACATGATTATTGGACACTGGACACTTTGGACAGCCTCCTACACTTTACTTCTACGTTTTTATTTCTAGGAGGATCTAATGCTCCTCGAATACCTCCTCCGCTTCATAACCCGCCTCCGTCCACTAGCAGCCAACAAAAAGGTGGACATTCTCAAACGTCTCCTGGCGTCTTTAACCCACCAAGCTGTGATGGTGAGTGGCCGATGTCTTCCTACCCGCAAGGACTTCCACAGGCTCCGAGACGGGACGTGCAGTCAAGTCGTCAACTTCATGCTGCGGATGATAGTGGAACTGCAGAAGGATATGATCAAACCTGGTAAGGATGACGCGGACGTGGTCGTGCCTAGACGGTGCAGAATAAAAGCGTGGAAATAATTTTATTGTGTTTTATTTATGCTCAAGCCTTTACCTATGTCCCCTGGAGTGATAGAATGTATTGGACATAATGGACATCACAATATAGTACCGTTTCCGTCTGCTTAGAACTGTCAAAATAATAGACATTGTCAAACACCTCCTGACGTCTGTAACCCACCAAGCTGTAATGGGGAATGGTGGATGTCTACCTACCCGCGGGAACTTCCACAGGCTCCCAAAAACTCCATAAAGAAAGCTGGGTACGCCTGGGCGTGATGGATGGGGCAGAAGTCTAATCGAATCCGGGGTGGGCAAACAAAATTTTGCTGTCCAGCCAAGCTTTTGACTTGCATACGCCTTCAACTGGTTCATAATTCAACCGCACATAAAGAAAACCTGCTACTAGGTATCAATAGAATTAGCAGTAATACTAAAACTATTATTGTTAACAATATGCCATGTATAGCGCGTGAACAGGGCCTGATTAACCCCTAGGCTAATTAGGCTGTAGCCTAGGGCGCGGGGATCAGGGGGGCGCGAGCATCGGGGGGTGCGCGCTGAAATCGTGTATTCATCTAGCATCATTGCATCCACCCTACGTAGGTATTTCAAATAGACACTCAAACTAAATGCGCTGTGAACTAATTAATTTTGAGAGTCACTGATTTTAAGTTAAATAAATAAGCGCGCCCGAAACCAACACCGGCTTACTCGAATTTAATAGTTTGCAAAATATCACTTTCTGTGGCAGCCGCCCCCCTGGAATCCTACGAGTATACGACTCGCGAATCACTGCTCTATTCCACTTTAATCCACTAAACAAATTCAGCGATGGAATTTTTTTAAGTATAATACTGTATAATCAAAGTATAAACGGGGCCATCTGCGCTGACTTTTGAATAAAGCCCTGGCAAATTGTTGCATTATTCGTTTAGTACCTATTTTTAGTTAAGTTGGCCGTTCAAAATAAGCAAACTATTTTTCGAACGTTTCTACATGCTGCTGGCATACTGTTTAGTTTGGATGACAATGCATTTAATATAATACCATGAAGCTGGTCTGAGGTTCTGAGGATGGAATTGGGAGGTGGCCATTGGAACTGAAAAAGATAAATCCGTCTAGTTTGGGCTCATTTGTTTTATCTAGGCAAACACTCTAGCATTACACGGTATTCGGGGGTTGAAGATTGAATTATCATGGCGACGCATTTTCCTGATTATAGATGTAAGACCGGAATAATTCCAAATATTCCGTGAGGATAAAACGAAAAATCCCGAATAATTCCCAAATGACCCGGAATAATTCGGAATTATTCCGGTCGGTTCGGTTCGGTATCAATAAGAAAAAATGTAGTCTTGACTCTTGATGACTCGAAATGCAGTTATGATTAGCGATATAAACGGTTATAGATATTGGTATAATATCGGTATAATTAAGAACATACAGTCTACATGTATTTTTATTAATACCGATATTATACCAACCGTGCTAAAACGAATGAAGTGGTGAATTATAACAACATTTTCTTGATTTTACCGAGTTAGGGATATAACTGAGTACCTACTTATACACTTTTAAACTCTTTAAGAGTGTTTTCACACCATCCGATATCTGTATCGGACGACGATGGCCGACATCCGATATCCGACACCATTTAATATGTTGTTTTTATTTAAATATCCGATAAAATCGGTCCGATTTGGCTATTTGCTCCATAGCACAGACTAGTTAAGGATGCTAGGGATAAAAAACCTAAAAAAACGTAGTGCAAGCAATTTTCGACCTTAATGATATGATATAGAATCGAGTTTTCTTTCTTATATTCGTAATCAGTGTCATCTATTAGCGCAAAAAGACACGTAATTAAGATAATTTCATTAAGGTCGAAAGTCGCTTACAGTCGCTGTTTTAGTATCTGTGTGAAAGTTGGACTCAAATTATATAATATGTCTACATATTATAATAAAATAAGTAGGTAAGTACCGTACATCTTGAGTCCAAGTCGCGAGAGATGCTCGTATTGGTTTGATATGGTCTATGATTGGTGGATTTGAGCTTTTCCGTCACCATGGTACATGGGGTACCATGGTGGCGGAGAAGCTCAAATCCACCTAATCCACAAAATACATCCAAAAAACGCGTTTTACTGTCTATATACTCTAAGGTTACTGCGCATAAACATACATATAAGTAGGTACATTTTGTGACGTCACTGAGGTCAAGGTCAAGATATATAATATTCCGGTATCTACCTACCTATATACCAATACCTACATAGGTCTGTACTTAAGTTTTCGTTTTGTAGGTAGGTGGAAGCACAGTTATTTCATTTTTTGTAGGTGAGTTTAGCGGGAATAATTCCGGAATATTTGAGAATATTTGGGAATAATTCCGAATAATATGGAATAATTCGGAATTATTCGGGATTTTTACATCTTATATTCCTGATTGTATCCGAGGCCAAGGTGAATTCGGTCCCTAGCGTTAATTCCCAGTCGCATCCGAAGCTTTCACCTCGGAGTCTGGGGTCCGCTTTACCAGTCTTAAATGCGGATTAGGCTGGACCTCAACCAACATCTGACCTCCACAACCCAATGGTGACATTAGGCGATATCGAAGCATTGCAACTAGACCATTGTTGCTGGACATTTAGGGCTCGCAACTACCCCTAACGAATGCCATAGATGTTCGTATGGCAACCGGAAGTCGGGACCGACGACTTAACGTGCTCTCCGAGGCACGACGCAGATCAATGCAAATACCCATATTCATGCACACAAACATCGATCGAACAGGGATCGGACCCGCGCCTCCTGCGTAGCCGCCGCGTTCACTAACGCTACACCACAGAGTGCCTCTATCAGAGGCTGTTAGTGTTTGCTTTAGTATTATGTTATCTGTGGTGGAAGATACACTATCTATAGGATTTTATTGCCTGAAAATCTCAAATGATAAAAAAATGAAAAGGACTCAATGAAGTCAGAAAGATAAGCTGTCATGGGTTTGTTTATTACTGCATTCAACTATTGTACCAATATAGAAGATATTAGGTATCCCTATTCCCTACTAATGTTATAAATGCGAAAGTAACTCTGTCTGTCTGTCTGTCTGTCTCGCTTTTACGACTAAACGCTGAACCGATTTTGATGAAATTTGGTATAGGGGTAGATTAGACCTTGAGAAAGGACATAGGCTATGTTTGGTCGCGATAACCGACATCCACGCGGGCGGAGCCGCGGGCAAAAGCTAGTATACAATATTTTTCATTCAATTTCAATAATAAGTTTCGTAAAAAATGTATGTTTCCAAGATCTTTGTACTCAAATAAATCAAGCGCGATGATCCCTCCATACTATACTCTTTGGGTCTCTCAGCTTTAACGCCATAATAAAAATATTTTTTAACACCATTGCTCTAACTCGACTAAACATGCGCAATATTTTAGTAACATTGGAACAACATGGGAACAACACTAAAATTTTGACATGACCTGTCATAGCGCGCGTTAGAGATGAGGTGTGGGTTAACCTTAGAGTATTAACGAGTTATAAACTTAAAACAGTTTCAAATAACACAACGAAAATGGTTATCGTTTAAAATATCGTTGCCCATTTTAGGTATTCATTGATATTGACAACGAAAGTTCCTATATCCTACAATGTAGCCATTTTGTTTACCGCTTAAGAAGCTGACACACATGCGGCCCATTAAGCGATTGCCGCAACCTATGAAGGTGTGCAACATCACACACTACTTATATTTTTAAGTCTGTGATCAGGATCACACATCAAACTCGCACTGCAGTACCTGTAAAATGCTTCGTTTTTGTTTGTTTTACTTTTATACAAAGAAATTAGATGAGTCTATCGTGCGTTACTCTAACATTGACCTTACAGAAAAAATATACATAATATGCGTAAATGACTAAATATTAACTTTTTTGTGCACAATATTTTATATACCACTTTACAACGTGATATGCAATGCAAGATACATAAATATACATATTATATGAGTTATAAAATGGTTGTAGCATAACATTTTTAGTTACGTTACGTTGCGTTATTTCGTGCCCATCTCTAATGCTATTCGTGTCGTAATAATTATTATTTTATTTGGTCTGTGGTGTTGTGTCGTGTCATCGGACTGTAATTACACGTTGTGTGGCCACATTCGCATACCTACGAGACGAGTACAATTTACCTGTAATCCGTGAAGTGCGACGTCGACACTTTTTCTATTGTATTTTTATATAATAATTACAACAACAATGTCATCCACCGAAGAAACCCCTCAACTTAAAGCAGGACACCCCCCGGCAGGTAATAACTTACTTTTATAACTCTTTGTTTATCTGCCGATAAAGCATCTAAAAAAGTTTTTTTCCATGTCAGTACTGACCATATGGCATCTAAAACATACATAAGCCTACCGGTGTCCCAATCAACTTTCCAGTATCCAAATTCTAGCTATATTATGGCCGTAAACAAGTTACGACATTTTTTATTATTGCTAACTTGTATGAGACCTTGAGTTTTTTAATTACGTCAGTTATATTCTATGATCGAAGTGTTTGCAAACAAAAGAAGTAGAGTCAAGGTCAATAGGCGGACATGCGATTGGTTGTAATTTAAGATATATATTAATCTATGATTTAAGAGGGGCTATAAGAGCTATCTGGCTAGATGCTCATCTAGCCAGAATCGTAATGTATGAAGAATCGTTGTAGATTCATACTGTAGCATATATGATATGACTTGTGCAAAATCATGTGGAACCTAAAGCATTGTTCAACCGTGACCGCCAGATTATTCATACTTGATTGTCAAGCTTTGTTTGTAGAGGCACCTTTATTTACAATGGTGCGTAAAGTAGTATTGAATTCTTTTTATATACTTAGTGAGGTTTTATATTGCATCTCATGCACAGATCCCAATTTTTAATACATCAATTTACATACAGCTGTTAATATTCTTTGATTGTTATTTTTGTGAAAACAATTATTATTTATTTATAATTACATGACCATGACAATAATAAAATTAATTGGGATTAATTTTATAATGTATCTTAAATTATTAGGTATCATATTGGAAGACCTTTATGTATTTTGTTTTATTATTAATTTGGATATATCAATCAATAACTTGCATACTCTCTCAGTTTGCATTTTCACTGTATCATCTCTAACAGCTAACAGACCTTTCATATATCCACAGTGAAAGCCGGTGGCATGAGAATCACTCAAAACAAATCCCCTCACTCAAAGGACACAAGCAAAGAGCCTGCAAATGAAGACCTGACAGGTCTATCCGGACCTTCTCCAGTGCCTTCTAATCCTGTATCTATTTCTGGAGCACCTAATAGAGGGAATGCGGACTTCACTCCGGAAGCAGCTCAGGTTGCTCATAGCCCTAAGCCTCCAGCACACATTAATCAAGCGCCCAAGCCTCACATCCAACAACCCAGGAAGTAGATTGCATATAATGAAGTATGTATTAAGTTTGAGGTTAATAGAAGCACAAGCAATCCATTTAAATCCATAGAACCGTTGCTAAAATTAATTTATTATGTCAGTAATTTTGGAAACATTACAAATTAAAATCAATGCATACTAGAGCGCAGATAATTTTTCAAATGCATTTTGAGCCAGTCAGTCCTATAAGAACCTCAATATATTATATATCTGTGGTTTACACAGTGCATTAAAAATTGAATAATAAAAAAACAAAATAAAAGCTACGAAACTAAAGAAAATAAATCAAAATTTAGCTTTATATAGCTTATTGATGTCTGTTAAAGTAGTTTTTCTGTCAGAAAACCATTAGCAATACATTAGGTTTGTGTTAAAAATTACACGCCTTGTAGCGCCTCACAAACTGGACGAAATATAGTTATGTAAAAAGATAATAATCAAGTCATGATAACTGGCATATCATGTTTACTTTGGGTGTTACAACAAATAAAAGAAAACATATAATATAAGGAATGCTTCTAGAAGGATAACATATCTTATAAATAAGATTATGTATATAATGAAAACTTATTTTAGTGGCAATCTCTTCAATACTTTTTGAGCTTATTATTTTCACCATTGCCTTAAAAGTACTTTTTAAAATGGCACAGCATATTAGCATAGTACTTTAAGGATTGTTTTTGTTACACATGCCTGATAATATGTCCATATACTCCAACTAAAATTGGTATCAAACTTAAAATATGACCACACCTTTCTGTAATATGCTGTGTACAAGCACTGACAGTGTATGCTCAATCAGAGCTATGTGTATGTGTGCAGACATGTGTAACAGCGGGGGCACACGATGCGTTGCGTCGCCGCACCGCAGAAATTTCGGCCAATCGGCGGCCACAGAAGCGGTGCAAGGCCGCTCATATGGCCGCCGATTGGCCGAAATTTCTGCGGTGCGGCGACGCAACGCACCGTGTGCTCGCCCTCTAACTCATACAAATGAAAAATTGTTCTTCCTGGCAGACCATTTATTTATTTTTTATTTTTATTTTTAAACTTTATGCACATAAAAATTGTACAAAGGCGGACTTAATGCCAAAGGCATTATCTACCAGTCAACCTTAGGGTGATGCAGAGATACATTGAGGTAGGTGCAGGCAAAAGATACCATCTGTATAAACTTTAAAAACTTCAACTTAATGAGCAGTTTTCCAGTAGGTATAATAATCAGTTGGTTTTTAAGTCATCAGGAGATGGCGCTAGCATAGCTTTTTGTACTCTGTGCTTCATTTGTGGTATTTTTTCATGGATTTGCGATGTTGCCAAAGTTTAATTTAATTTACCCATATTATAATAGATAAAATATAATAAAACGCTTAATTCTTTTCGCGTCACTGTCTGTAATTTAAAATAATAATATTATATTTAAATAATTGTATCAGAAAAAATTACAGAATATTTAAGTAAAGTAAATCATTACAAAACCGAAGAACATTTTTTCCATAAATTAGGGAACACTAGATGTGACACCACACTCTTCTTACCAAAAGTGCCGGCTGCGCCATCTAGAGCGTCTTTAGGAACCCTATAAATACCTACTGGAAAACTGCTCATTGCTTGAGCAATATTTTATAGATGCTGCTATTGTTATTAAATATACCTATTTTTAGGACTGGCAACCTCAAACTCCATGTATTTATGTCAAACAATGCGTTATTGATTTAAAAAAATATATGAACTTGAACAATGTTTCAAACAATATCAATAAATATGCTTCATAGCCTCTAAATATTGTTACTATCAATTACGAAAGGTGATTAACGTTTTTTATATGATTACAAATAAACTTTTATCAATTGTTTGTTTGTTATCATAACATTCTTAAAAAAACAACATGTAGGTATAGAAATAAAATCTAATTGAACAGATTATAAATCGATAACATTGATTTATTATCTGTTATATTGAATGTGTTTAAAAAAACCGTAACAAAAAAAATTCTTGAAAGAGAAAAAAAAATAGTGTTTAGCAATATGATTGTCTAGGTATGTATGTATTGTAGTACTTGTATAATAAAATATAGTTTGTTCCATGCCCTTGCTGTAGGTACCTACATTGTGTACTTAGTAGTAAATATTGTTAAGACAAAAAAAATAGGATTCTATGTATTGTGTATGTAAAACTTATTGCTGTAAAATTCTCCATCACAATAGTCTATTGGAAGTCCAATAAAAGTATTAAATATGGGCTAAATGTAACATCAGCTAAAGCAATGAACAGAGTAGGTACTTAGCTGTTTTTTTTTATTAAGTACATTGACAAAAACAGTGATGTGGACTAAAATTTAAAAAAAAAAATCTATTTTGACAACCAGTTTTTTTTAGGAAATGTTTATTTACTTTAGATAATATTCGTATGAAGTTGGAATTTACAGTATAGATAGATATTCATTAAGTACATTATGTATACAGTGTTACATAAATAATAAAAATATATACATATAAGACTACAATTTAATGTGTGCTTTAGTTAACGCATATTCACTTTTTCTATTGCATATCTTTGCTACAATAATCACCTATATTGTTTGTAATTTGATTTGCGATATGAGTTCACTGATAAGTCAAAATTAAAAATAACTAATGTTGAAAATATGGAATCTTGAGAATGTATGACTTTCTTCTTAATTTGAAGCTCAAGGAAAATGTATACAGGGAGCTAAATTATTTAATGTTTTGGTTTTAAATTTTATTTATATTCTTGAAAACGCATACGGTCAGTCCTCATTGAAACAGCAGCGAGCGGCAGCGACGTTTTGAGGCTGTGCATCTACATTCGGATTTCTTAAATAATTCCTCAAACCACAACCCTCGGCAGCCTAATTTCTCTAGATTACTAGTAATATATACCCGATCACTAGAAGCGAATGTGCGTCAATGGCAATATGGGTTTTTATATAGCCGTATGTGCACGAATCACAAGAGATTTTGCGTCCTCAAATATTCCCAGCGGAACATCCTTTGACAACCCGCTCTTCTACGAGAGCAAAAGTACTTTGTCAATGGAAGGCGCCCACTCGCACTCCTAGCATTTCGGTTGCTAATATTCTATCATAAGAAAACGGCCCTCGAAGTTGCCCAGCTGCTTTTTCAATGAGAATTGACTCTTACTGTTATCGGCAATAAATTAGAGTGCAATTGATTAAATTTATTTTAGTGCAGGAAAAATAGTATGTCGGTGCTAAGCAGAGCAGGTTTAGTCTGAAACAGGCATTTAATTTCTATTTACATTCCTAATACTTTTTAAAGCTTTTTCTATTTCTTTTTCGGTCTGAATGTTACGCGTTGGGACCATCGTGTGTTGAGTAATGTTTCTTTTCTTTTTATTAGTTTTAAAATAAATTTTAATAAAAAGTATTTTGCTTTTTTTTTTAATTTCCTTCGTGTCTTGCTTACCGACGACCAGTATCAATGATTATTGATACAATTTATCATCATCATCATCTTCATAGCGATTTCTCAGTGGCCTCCAAAGTTTAAGAGGAGCCCGCTTATTGCTTTTGGTGGCATGTTGGCCGGACCTCTCAATCCTGAGGAAAGTCTGCGCCAGAACCTCGTTCGTTGCTTAGCAGGTGCCGTTGGCTTGGAGCGTCAGTGGTGCCCCACCTCAGGTTCTTCATCATTGTTGAATAAAAACTCAAATGGTTCAAAAATGTAGATATTTATTCAAAATTCCTCAAAACTCCTTTCCAAAATTAAAATACATTATCCAAAACTACTATACAGTTGTATAGCCCGCGCCACGTATCTTGGACCTAAATCGTAAGACATACGAGACTCTGGCGCCCGCGGATTGCTTTGTAATAGTCTATGCTTGGTGAATTTGAGTTCGTCCACCGCAGTAGCACCCCATGCTATCCTCAATAGACACCCAAGAAATGTGTACTGCGCGTATAAGGCACATTTTGAGCACATTTTAGGTCCAAGATACGTGTCGCGGGTATAGCAAATGTAAACTCCAATCAAAATATGATTACAATAGTAATAAATTACAATATTTACTCAAATAATATTTATAGTTACATAGGTATTGCTATGTTAAGGCGGCTTTCCACGGAGTGATTCTGCGGATGGCCGCAAATCCGCCCGCACCAACGACACACCGTGGAAATAAATATTCTATAACGTTTTATCCCGCGCTGTCTGAGCTGTCTCGACTCAAAGTAAGCATACCTATAACTAACCATTTATGGATTTACAGTCACACACAGTACATCAAAAATTCGGCCAAGTGCGTGTCGGACTCGCCCATGAAGGGTTCCGTATTATCAAAGGCGAAAATTGCGGTTTATGACGTATTAAAAAAAACTACTGACTGGATCTCGTTCGAACCAATTTTTAGTGGAAGTTTGCATGGCAATTTACATCATATATTTTTTTTAAAAGTATCATTCTCTTATTTTAGAAGTTAGAGGGGGGGGGGGGGACATTTTCCACTTTGGAAGTGTCTCTCGCGCAAACTATTCAGTTTAGAAAAAAGTTATGTTAGAAACCTCAATAGCATTTTTAAAGCCCTATCTATAGATACCCACACGTGTGGGTTTGATGAAAAAAAATTTGAGTTTCAGTTCTAAGTATGGGGACCCCCAAAATTAAATGCTTTTCTTTATTTTTGTGTGAAATTCTTAATGCGGTTCACAGAACACATCTTCTTACCAAGTTTCAACAGCATAGGCCTTATAGTTTCGGAGAAAAGTGGTGACATACGGACGGACAGACAGACAGACAGACACATGACGAATCTATAAGGGTTCCGTTTTTTGCCATTTGGCTACGGAACCCTAAAAAGTGTCACAAATAAATACCTACTGTACTTTAACAACTTCCTATTAAATAATTTATTATATTTGTTTATTATGTCTGCTGTTAGATTATTATTTGTGAGTCTACATTATATTTTGTTGTGACACGTGTGACTCATAATGTTATGAACTCATTTACTGATAAAGTCGAACTCATTACTTCTAAACTACAATAACAGTAGGCGCTTATTTTGCCGTCCTCAAGGTAAATGGCGGTATGTTATCTTTCAAGTTGTATTTTAAACAAATAATACCTATCTATTAATAGGTATAAATCCTAGTTATCTTGCTAATATTGTAAATGTAAAAGTTTGAAAACGAGTTTGGATGTTTGTTAGTCAATCACGCTCTCACGGCTGAATGGATCTGGCTAAAATTTGGTACAGGGATAGATTATGGATTAGGTAGACTATTTATCCAGCCTTGTTATCGCGACCAAGCATAGCCTGTCCTTTCTCAAGGTCTACTCTATCTTTGTAGCGAATGTCTTAAAAATCGGTTCAGTGGTATACCTAAGCGTGAAAGCGTAACAAACAAGTTACTTTCGCATTTATAATATTAGTTTGATAACGGCTTCGTCCATTCGGATCCCCTGATTTTTTTCGTTCACTAGGATTTCCTAAAGAATTTTAAGTAAAATACATAAGTATTGCCTCGTTTCTCAGTTCTACTTTAAAACTTGCTTCTCCCAGCCACTATTAAGCTTTAAGTTGGCAGTATTGTAGGCACACAGCTTTGAGATTTCATCTGACATCGTGTACTAAAATATCCGTTAGTTCCAATTCCCAATATTGGGTCTTGGACTAGAGTAGGTAGTAGGTACCTACCTATTTAGAAAAAGAAGTAGATACTATACTACCTTTGGACACCTTAATTGTCAGTGACCAAGCTAGCGACATACAGTGAACATTTAGCGCTAAGGCTCACTGTATTCTACGTTGAATTCTAGACCTAGTTTCATTCGTTTTGAGTTGTCTTCAGTAAGCACTGGTTACTAAGGTCATGCATTCTATAGGTCGGCAGTCGGCACCCTTTATACTTTTTAATATTTCTTCGCAGTGGAATTTCGTCTGGTCTTGCCCAATGTCGTATTAAATATCTGTAAACCACAAAAAATAAACATTATTATTTAAAGATTCTATTGAACTTGAATAGGGTTCAATATCGTTATTGGGTTGTGGAGGTCAGATGGCAGTCGCTTCACGACAAATAATAAAGTCCAGTCAAATTTGCAGTTAGACTGTTATAGCGGACACCAGACTCCGAGGTGAAAGCTTCGGATGCGACTGGGATTAACGCTAGGGTGAAGAAAAATCTATTGAAATTGGTTGAAGCAAACTTGACGCAGAGAAAGGACATTGATTTGACGACCCTTGTTCACAATTTCACCATAAAAATGCGGGTGGTCGCATGCCGCAAGTGCGTTATGTGCCTTATGTATCATCTTGAAAAACCTGGATTAAACATATATTAAAACAGCTTTTTTATATCACTTAGAAGGCAGACAAGCATACAGACCACTTGATGGTAAGTGGTTACCGTGGCCTATGTACGTGTGCAACACCAGGGGAGTCACACTCGTGCTGCCGACCCTATCAGAATCTTCTAATGCCCTTCTTGAAGAACTCCATATTGTAGTCGCTTGGGAAAATCACTGCAGGGAGCTCCTTTCATACCTCACTGTGCGTACATTTTCGGTCGCAATATGTGAGGATGAATTCCCTGCCTATAGCGAGTGGTGCGATGATAGAATGTAGCCTAAATCATGTCAAATAAATCTTCAGTAGGTACAAACACCACTTGTACAAACGGTGCCTAAGGCCTCTTAGTTCAATCATATTACAAGAGGCGACGAAACGGAACAGATTATAGCTGTACTACTTACAAGGTCAGCGTGTTGATCTTAAGACTTCAGATAAATCATTTTCGACTACATATGTACCTATTGTATTATAATTTAACTGAAATTTAAGATAAGTTTTTATGGGGATAGGCTCGCGTTTGACCACTATCTCACCTGTTGGTAAGTGACGTTGTGGTCGACGGTGGAGCACGCTTGCCTAGAAGTAGGTAACCTATTCACTCTAGTCTTGAAGACAACCAAGTTATAGCTATCCGGAAACAGATACGGGCACATCAATTCACTCCTTGGCTTTTCGTATGTGTTACTTTAGCGAGTAACTTTCATAAGTGTTACTTTGGAGAGTAACTTTCATAAGTGTTACTTTGGAGAGTAACTATCATATGTGTTACTTTGGAGAGTAACTTTTATAAGTGTTACTTTGGAGAGTAACTTTCAAAAGTGTGATTTTGGACAGTAACTTTCATAAGTGTTACTTGGGAGAGAAACTTTCAAGTGTTATTTTGGAGAGTAATTTTCATAAGTGTTACTTTGGAGAGTAACTATCATATGTGTTACTTTGGAGAGTAACTTTCATAAGTGTTACTTTGGAGAGTAACTATCATATGTGTTACTTTGGAGAGTAACTTTCATAAGTGTTACTTTGGAGAGTAACTATCATATGTGTTACTTTGGAGAGTAACTTTTATAAGTGTTACTTTGGAGAGTAACTTTCATAAGTGTTACTTTGGAGAGTAACTATCATATGTGTTACTTTGGAGAGTAACTTTTATAAGTGTTACTTTGGAGAGTAACTTTCAAAAGTGTGATTTTGGACAGTAACTTTCATAAGTGTTACTTGGGAGAGAAACTTTCAAGTGTTATTTTGGAGAGTAATTTTCATAAGTGTTAATTTGGAGAGTAACTTTCATAAGTGTTACTTTGGAGAGTATCTTACATAAGTGTTACTTTGTACCATATTGTTTTTCTTACCTACCACAAATGGTTTCGTAAATTTAAAAATAGGAATGAAATCGTAATTACCTCTTCTTCCGAGTTTTGATTTGCAATCGCGTTCGCGGTAGTCGGCGCTGTGTACACAGCTGCCATTTCTGCGTTACGTGCCTCTGCGACTGCGCGACACAAGCACAATGTTATAGCAGTACCCCTAGCACGAAAAACTATCGTAATCGTAACATATACGTATCGAGAGAACGGGGAATGAGCAGTTTTCCAGTAGGTATAATAATCAGTTGGTTTTTAAGTCATCAGGAGATGGCGCTAGCATAGCTTTTGGTAATTTGAATGTACTCTGTGGTTTGTTTGTGGTATTTTTTCGATGTTGCCAAAGTTTAATTTCATTTACCCATATTATAATAGATAAAATATAATAAAACGCTTAATTCTTTTCGCGTCACTGTCTGTAATTTAAAATAATAATATTATATTTAAAATAATTGTACTTATCAGAAAAAATGACAGAATATTTAAGTAAAGTAAATCATTACAAAACCGAAGAATTTTTTCCCATAAATTGGGGAACACTAGATGTGACACCACACTCTTCTTACCAAAAGTGCCGGCTGCGCCATCTAGCGCGTCTTTAGGAACCCTATAAATACCTACTGGAAAACTGCTCGTTGCGAATGGCAGGCTTCAAACATGTTCACAATAGGCGGCCAATCGCAATACACGGTGTATTGCGATTGGCTTCCCTTCTGTCTCTCGATACGTTACGATTACGATAGTATTTCGTGCTCGAAGTCCAGATTTTAGACTTGTTGTGTTGACAATTACGGCAAGAACATAAAATAATCGGTCAAGTGGGAGTCGGACTCGGCCTATATTAAACTGGATTGAGGAACAGATTGCCCCTCTAGAGAGAAAATTGACAACACGTTTGTAGAATATAACAGATAAATAAATAAATATTGTAGGACATTCAACACAACGCTATCTAGACCCAAAGTAAGCATAGCTTAACTAGCTTGTGTTATGGGTTCTAGAATGCGGATAAACATACATAGATACATAATTTTTTTGTAAATACATACATATTATACATAGAAAACACCCAGACCAATGCAAATATTCATATTCATGTACACAAATATTTGCACTGAGCGGGGATCGAACCCGCGCCTCCTGCGTAGCAGCCGCGTTCAGTACCACTACGCCACAGAGATCAATATATGGGATTGACACACGTTGACGCCTGTCATAAACTTAAGAATACGGGTCAATTCCATGTCATTGAACATTCTATTCTACAATACGCTAACGAATTGCTACTTGTCTAGGGGGCCCTGGACTGGATAGGGTACTATGGTGCTTTGGGTTGGTTGATTCATATGTTAGAACATAAATTTTGTCTCTATAATAATAAAGTAGAAGACATAATATTCTTACCTCGCAGTTTCGAAGCGTCCGATCTCGCTTTCTCTGACTGTAAAATAATGATAATGTTATAACGAAAAGGAATGTCAATATATCTATACTATTATATAATTGTAGTAGTCTGTACATTGGAGATATTGAAAAAAAACTGGTACACCTGTGCAGACAAATAAGCGGTTCAAACAAACACACTAGAACCCACAATACTTGCTTTAGGTTTAGATAGTGGCTGTATAGACAAACATACATACATATATAGGTGTAGGCAGAGGCGTATTGGTACCCACATTTCGTTAACTTTGATTTTCGGTCCCACAGGGGCCGATCCTATTACCGTCAGTCAAGTGGGCACTCCACCGGGAACCAATTCAATGTAGAATCTCGTGGATGATGCAGTATTTTTTTTTTTCCACTTAGGTCGCAGACAAGCACACGTCCCACCTGATGGAAAGTGGTTACCGTGGCCTATGGACGAGTGCAACACCAGGGGAGTCACACTCGTGCTACCGACCCTTTAAGAACAGAGAGATTCTGTGCCGTCAGCGAAGAAGATAAGCAGGACAAGTCTTTGTCTTCTCACTGACAGCACAAAACCTCTTCAGTGAGCTCTGGCTACCCTACTTACTGCCGGGAACACAACACGAGGTTATTATACGAGGGTATTCTTTAATCGAAATATCGAGAACATTCTGTTGATATACTTACGATATCGGCGTTACTTGGCTTATAATACTTGGCCATTATCTCCTTTTCACTTTGAGTGCCAAGTATTATCAGGGACGCTGCAATGTTAAGAATAACTTGAAGTGTCGGTACCGGTAGCTTAGTGGCTAAGGATTAAAGGTCTCGAGTTCGCATCTAGGGAAATACACTATGTGAACTTACTTCTAACACAAGCAGTTTGGTTAAAGGGGTTAGGGCATGGAGAAGGAAATGATAGCGGAGTTGTTGCAAAGGCAATCGAGTCGCGTGCTTCCATACTGTCAAAAGGACTCCTATATATAGACGTCAGTTCTGTGACGTCACCACTCAGTTCTAAGGGCACGTCGTTGCGATAGGTTGTCATTTTTGATTAAAAGTTCAAAGATAAAAATAGTTTTGACCCGATTTAAGAATGAAGTGTGCGGTACAAGGGTGTACAAATTGTAGAGATAAGATGTTTAAATATATTGATGATATAACATTTCATCAGTAAGTCCGCTATATTTTTATTTTCATTTTTAGAAAAAAAATGTCTTTATAGAACCATCTAGCGGAGAGAAGAAATAAGTAACCTTGTCTTACTTGTATAATGTTGTAACAACTATTCAATTCATTCTATAAAAAAATCACCACAATAATTTCACCGGACTTCATTAGTAATTCCGCAATTGTTATTTTATTAATTCTTACATTATATTTGGGTGAAATTGAAAATTGAAAATAAAAAAATTGAGCCATCTGTCGGTATCTGCCCAAATCATTTAGGGGGGCTAAATGATTCTGCTATAATTCTACAGATGGCCTGATTTAAAATAAATGGTGTGCATCATAGTAGTGAGACCACTATATTCACATTATTTTTAGGAAGCCAATAAAATTGTCAACATTATATTATATCATTTTAGATTTCCCAGTAACCCAGAAATAAAAAAATGCGTGGATAGGTACGTATTTTGAATAGACCTTCCAGCTGATAGGTACCCCACAAAATATTCCAGAATCTGTTCGAGGTCCTTCAATGAAGATGACTTCTATAAAACAAAAAAGTGATTTAAAAAATTACAGCCTAAATTTGCTATACCTAATTGTATATACGTATACCAGAAATACATAAGTGAAAATTTTACAATATAATAACATCATTTTTTTATATTTCTACATTATTTTCTTGCTTTATTAATTTCCTTTTTGAAAAAGTTAGGGATCCGTACTTAGCGCCTTCGCTGGCATAGGCGGGTGCGGGTCGCGGACGTCCGCTTCGCGTGCTTGTTTCATGTTATTTCAAGAGCAGTGCTACGTGAGGCGGATACCCGTCACACGTGACGCGGGCGGCGGGGCCCGCCATGCGGGCAGCGGGGCACGCGCCGTGTGTCCGCGCGACGGAGCACGCGAGCGGGTCTGTTTCAACAAAATCATCGACCGCCGCTACGTTATCCGTGTCACACGCGCCGTGCTTGTACAGTCGTTGCAATAAACTTAGAATAATCCTTAGCTGCAAACTGAAAGCTTTTTTACGGCAAATACCTTTGAAATTTTTTAGTAAACGAAACTTAAATAGAATGTTATTTTGAAGGTCAGTCTTATATTATTCATAGAACAACATAATATATCAATATAAAATGCAAAAGCAGGAACCTGCTCCCGGATGCATTGCACCACTTGTACCTCCAAGCGAGTCGCGAGCCAGCCCTGCTAATAGGTATATTGTGTAAAGTAAAACCAAAAATTCCGTGAACCAAAGGAGTTCGCCTCTTTCTCTTCAGTTTTGACAAACCGTGCAAAATTGTCTTTGATTTACAATAAACTAATTATGATAGCTGTACATTCTTATACGAAAACTTGGTTACAAATTCGCCACACAACAATCTAGACGTGACATAATATGGGCTAATTGGCTGACGCCTTTGTTCACGTCGTCGTCTTTTGGCTAAGTAATATATCAATAAATGATCCATAGTTATCGACTGTACACCGACGCTATTGGTGGTGACAGACGCCCGTCGCGGACGTCCGCGACGGAGCAGCGGACAGGCGGGCGCCCGCGCCTGACGTCCGCGACCCGCACCCGCCTATGCCAGCGAAGGCGCTAAAACTCCAATAATGCAACCCAATCATTATGTCCTTATATTCCTTATATCAGAATTCCACGCGGACGGAGCCGCGGGCAACAGCTTGTATATATAGTGGTCAATATGTAAGTGGTCCCGCTGTCATTAAACACATAGATTATTCTAGAATTCTGTGCAGCGCTTTGTGGCGAGTGGTAAAACTACAATGGAAATTGCATGCATTATTTCTATTTGGTTTCGCCATGCCACACTAGATGGCATTCTAAAAAGTGGGAGGGGCTTAGACTTAGGAGAGGAGACGCAAGGGGGACGAGGTATGGCGTCATGCCCCCCGCGTCTTCTTCTCACCCGCATTTGGCGACGCGTTTTTATTACGAGAAATTTCACTGGAACATCTCCGTTTACTAATCATATTCTGTCCTCCGTGGGTTAGGGGCAATACTATAAAGGGGTTAGGGGCAATACTACTTATAGTGATTACCGGCACAAATTATTTTATTTATTATAATTATTATAATAATTTTAAGAAGAATTTCAAGAATTTATATACGAGTAGGTATGTATAATAAAACTAGCTGTTGCCCGCGGCTCCGCCCGCGTGGATTTTGGTTATCACGACCGAAAATAGCCCATGTCCTTTCCAAAGGTCTAATCTGCCTCTGTACCAGATTTCATCAAAATCGGTTCAGTGGTTTAGCCGTGGAAGCATAGCAGACAGAGTTACTTTGGCATTAGTTAGTAGGTATGGATTATGAATAATACTTTTATTTCATTTGCTATCACCTACTAATATTATCAACCTGACTTTTTTTTGTATGTTTGAACGCTGAATTCTCTAATTCATCCAGAATAATTAAGTATACTATTTAGTAGACTTAATCAACAGCAATGTCACATACACATACCTTAATTATTGTAGATTTTACTGAAAGAAGACTTTATTTTTATTTTAACATCGCGCTACACAAAGGAGCGGAACAGTAATCATAAACGTCAACAAATTTATAAATTGCGGACATAATGGCTAAAATGGCTTATACGGGGTTTCGAAGTATGGCACGGATGAAACCAGGACAAGTCGTCTAGTATTTCAAACAGACCCCGGCCTCCGAAGTGAAAACCTCGAATGCGACCGGGACCAACGTAAAATGATGATGAATGAAGCACTTACACTGTTGCTTGCCCCATATCGACTCCCTATAGTTGACTCGCTTGGGCACGCGGCGCCGCTTGCCTCGCGCGTGACGCTTGGTCGGCATCCTTGACTCCGTCGACCATCGCCGAGCCACGCGGTGGTACAGACAACGAGATGATGCGTTGGAAATCTAGGAAATAAAACATTTTGGACACGACGGTATTTCCGCCCCAATCAAGAAGTCCGATTGGGGAAGTACCTCCGCTCTGGGGCTGTCCATTAACCACGTGATGTTTTTTTTAGCAATTTTCTAACCCCCCCCCCCCTCCCCCATGGTGATACGTGGTGAGGTTTTAGACTACCCCCCCCCCCCCTCCCCTCCCAGCCAAATCACGTGTATTTTTAAAAAAAATCATAAGTTATAAGATTTAATGCCACTAAGAATCGTGTCAAAAATCATCAGTTATAAGAAAAAAATAAATACACGTGATATCCTAAAATACCCCTGCCTCCCCCCTGGTGATATTTCATGATGTTTTCCGAACACCTCCCCCCCCCCCCCCCCCTGTTGAGCCTCACGTGATTAATGGACAGCCCCTTTGCAGAATACTGCGGCTAAATAACCTCGTGTTGTGTACCCGACGGTGAGTAGGGTAGCCAGAGCTTACTGGAGAGGTTTTGTGCTGTCAGTGGGCAGACCAAAGGCTTGTCCATGTCCTGCTTGTCTTATTTGCTGAGGGCACAGAATCTCTCTGTTCTTGCAGGGTCGGCAGCACGAGTGTGACTCCCCTGGTGTTGCACTCGTTCATAGGCCACGGTAACCACTTTCCATCAGGTGGGACGTGTGCTTGTTTGCGACTTAAGTGGTACAAAATAACTGGTATTTTTTATAAGGCGCCGCACAGGTTCGGCCTCACATGGAGTACGGACCCCTTTGACTCGGTGCTAAGACATTGAGGCTTTTCGGCAATCTCATACTGGTAAGCAATGTGAAACCTCTCTGCTTCAAGAGGGACTTTGCCTCACTGTGTGTGTTCTGCCTATATAATGGTTTGTGCTCAGATAAATTGTTTGACATGATACCCACAGTTACATTCTATCATTGCACCGCTCGACATAGGCAGGAATTTCATCCTCACACGTTATGACTAGTAATGAAACTATTTTCATTTAATTTTGATCTTTAAGTCTATATCAATAAAGTATAACCCCGCGTTTACATACTGCCGCTCGCATTGCTCATCGTGTTGCCAGAAATATTCGTGCGATTAATGCCCTAGCGATCACATACGCGCATCATCGTGTTGGTCCGCATTACAGTATTCGCCTTGCAATGGAGACGGACGTAAACGTATGGAGGACAACGCTGTAGCAGTGTACGCATTATGCTTCTACAGCATAGCGAATTAATTAAATAGATTAATAATAAAAACTATCACTTTCAACTACTATATACTTTCCGTAGATCGATTTAAATATTTTTAAAAGTAAATATTCGAGGAGCAATAACGAAAGCCGTGTTTACTGATTAGCGCCATCTAGCGGTCTCGTATGGTTCATCGCGCTAGTATTGCCGCTCCTTTGACTCGCGCCGCCAAGCCGACATTCGCAGCAACATACGCGGCAGTACTCGCGGCATGACGAATATACCATTCACACCACGTCTCTGCCCACTTCTCTCGCCACTTCCCTCGCTCTGCCGCGAGTATGTAAACGCAGCTTAACATTTAATGCCATTTTTACAGTGTCTGTATTATGAGTGATTTTGCTTTAGCAGAATCGAGGGCCCGGAGATATGAACAAGTCTCGTTAACCGACATCCGCGCAGAAGGCTACTGGTATAGTAAAAACTCACCAGTTCGCACTGCACATCATCGAGTTCGTCCTCCATGATATCCAGCTCGTCGGAGTCCTTGGACGGCACGATGAGCAGCTTGGTCTCGGGGCAACTGGACGATACCATCAGTTGGGAAGACTTCGGGAAGATCAGCCGGTGTGCTGTCCTGAGGAGCATTGTATTATTTTTATTAGCCCTAACACAATGCATCATGAACGATTTGTCACAGGCAATTTTCAATTATAGACTTAGGGACATAAATTCGTGGACGATTTGCTCCCAGGACAATCTCTTCATGTGGTCAACATTGGTCACATAGACCTTTTGCTTGAGAAGACCAAAAGCACATAATAATATTATGAACATTTTGCTTTGTAGCCGACCCTATCCTGAATGTATTACTTGACTCCGAAACTATCTTTTTTATACTACTTAGGTCGCAGACAAGCACACGGCCCTCCTGATGGTAAGTGGTTACCGTGGCCTATGGGCGAGTGCAACACCAGGGGAGTCACACTCGTGCTGTGCTGTAAGAAAAGAGAGATTCTGTGCCGTCAGCGCAAAATATTAGTAGGACAAAGCCTTTGTATCTCGAAAAGGTAGAAATAGATTTACCTGGGTATATAGGTAGGTGGTTGGAACACTTCTCTAGTGGCCAAATCCTGGCAGATCCCATCGATCAGCACTATATCCTCCATCAGCTCATTGACGACAAACACCTGCAGATAATCATTAAGTACTCTTATTGAAGAACGACAGCATACTGCCCATACTGGTTAAGGTATATGTACCTTTTTAGGGTTCCGTTGCCAAATGGCAAAAAACGGAACCCTTATAGATTCGTCAATGTCTGTCCGTCCGTCTGTCTGTCTGTCTGTCTGTCTGTCTGTCTGTCCGTATGTCACAGCCACTTTTCTCCGAAACTGTAAGGCCTATGCCGTTGAAACTTGGTAAGAAGATGAATTCTGTGAACCGCATTAAGAATTTCACACAAAAATAAAAAAAAAGCATAAAATTTTGGGGGTATACTAGAACCCATACTTAGAACTGAAACTCAAAATATTTTTTTTCATCAAACCCATACGTGTGGGGTATCTATAGATAGGTCTTTAAAAATGCTATTGAGGTTTCTTACATATTTTTTTTCTAAACAGAATAGTTTGCACGAGATACACTTCCAAAGTGGAAAAACTCCCCTCTAACTTCTAAAATAAGAGAATGATAAATCTAAAAAAAATATATGATGTAAATTGCCATGCAAGCTACCACTAAAAATTGGTTCGAACGAGATCCAGTCAGTAGTTTTTTTTTAATACGTCATAAACCACAATTTTCGCCTTTGCTACTACGGAACCCTTCATGGGCGAGGCCGACTCGCACTTGGCCGATTTTATTTAACATGGGACCTAACTGGGGCCAGCATTGAAGGGGTTATGTCGATATCTCCCTTGTGGGAGTGAAGCATTGCCCACGACACACCACGTGGATGTTCCAAACCAAGTACCTACTCCATTTTGTTTCACCACTTAGTGGCATACAAGCGCACGGTCCATCTAATAAGAAGTGGTTAACGTGGGCTATGGATGTTACATTTGTGCTTGAAAACTGATGGCATAAAAGTATGAAGATACAACTTGTAGGATTGAAATTTTGAAGCATTTATTATGCTATTCAAATAGATTTAGAAAGAGAAAAAGAATCACACTCGGGCGGGACTCGAACCCGCGATCTTTCCCTTACAGGTGGAATGCTCTGACCACTAAGCCACCGAGACCGCACGAAGCCAATCCAAATTTCTCTATACATCCGTCTTTGGGGCTAAATCAACTTGTGAGATTGCTCAACTTGGAATAAGTGAATAAACCTTCAATCCTTACCTTGAATGCTTTCAGACAAGGCACAAAAGCGTGCTCTAGCCTCATGCTGAGTCTTTCCGAAGGCCACCCGTGGTACGCGGGCACTGATGGTAACAGCATCATACTCATCTTGATGCCGATCTCACGCCACATCGCTGCTTCAAGTCTGTACATCATGGAAGGGTTTTTAGAGAATCGTAAATAGTTGGATGTTGTGTAAAAAATATATAAATGAAGGGAATAAGGGTCGATTCCCACTAAAAGAGCAGCGGCCGGCAGCGGCTATATGAAGCAAAATATTACAAGACATTTTGAATCTTATCTGCGGGAGAAAAAGTTTTTAGTCATTTGAAGGTAAAGGAGGGCTGGCAACTACATATTTCTAGTAACAAATTCCGGCCGCTACTGGGCCGCTGCCGCGCTGCTCTTTCAGTAAGAATTGACACTAAGGCCTAAGGCCGTTTTGTGCAAAAAATATATACCAATTGCACGCATGCGGGCGCTCACACATGCGTGAGAAGCATGAGGCTGCGAACGGTCTTCTGGAGGGGGACTAGATTTTTAAATGAGATGAAGATCACGTTGAAAGTTGAAAAGAAACGCTTATTTTTTAAACACAAACACATACAGACAGACATAACATAAATAAATCGCGTTAAAATCTGTTAAAAATAGTTATAACTCAAATAATTAATATCAAAAATTACTTTTTCAGTCTGCGTGTGTCTGAAAAGTGACAACTGAAGTTCGTAATTAACTGCTGTGCAAGTGTCTAAGTATACACACAGAGTACTGCCACAGCCCTGATAGAGATTGTCATTGGTCAGACTAGGTGACGTCACTGGAGACCGACCAATGACAATCTCTAACAAGGTAGTCTCAACGCTGTGCTCGACTCTGTGTATGTGTGCTTAGAGAACGCAGCTGCTCTTGGCATCTGTAGTATCTTCTCAATATGGAAGATGGAGGCATCCTGGACTAGAAGAACCATATTTTAAAAGGACATACCCCAGCAAGAAAAAGATCCCCGACATCCATTGCACAACTATGAAATGCCTCCTGTCCGCTTAAAAAGTCGCCGGAGCTTCATGAGATCCACTTTGGCTACAGATCCCACGGCGAGCGAGAGAGCAAAGGTGGGCAGACAAGCATCCAGTTCCGGCAGGTTTCATCAGACCTAGCAAAGACCTACCGGCTGGTCATCATCTCCAGTGGCCAACTTGGAAGTCTTTAAACCGCCTGCGGACCCAGGTTGGCCGCTGCAGGGAAAATATGGCAAAATGGGGCTTTATCGACCGGTCGCAAGAGTCCCGCGATTGCGGGGTCCAATCCCAATCCATGTCGCATTTGCTTTCTTGCTCGCTGTGCCCCGTCACTTGTATAACTGAAGACATATGTCTTGGACCCTGCGCAGTAGACGATTTTTAGGTCCCCTTTGAGGAAAGCACGGGGGTGCGACGACGGAGGAAATACGACGCATCCACCAATCATAGAGCTGCGTGCCAACGTTTTAAACCAATCAGCGGGCGCTAAACTCCCGCGTCCTTCTCCGTACACTTGCGTGCAAAAATAAATTTGAATTTATCACCACAATAATTATTTCGAATTAGTATTATACAATATAATTTTTTAAGATATCATATAAGTTTTTTATTTTGCGATTTATATGTTGATCTTGATTTATACGGTTTTTGTTTACCCTAGGAAACCTACTAGCTTTTTTAACGCGAGCGTAGGCACATACTCTTTGTGATTATTAAACTATTTTTATCATCGGGAGCTTAGTGGTTAAGGAGTCGGCCTTACGAGCGAGAGGTCCCGTGTTCGAATCAAACTCGGGACGGGTTCAAATCCTACGGGACTGCTGACGTGAACTCCTAACACACGCAATTTGGCTTAGCTGGAGGGGTGAGGGGTTAATGAGAATATTAATTTTGGTTACCTACTATTTTTTTATACTACTAAGGTCGCAGACAAGCACACGGCCCTCCTGGTGGTAAGTGGTTACCGTGGCCTATAGGCGTGTGCAACACCAGGGGAGCCACACTCGTGCTGCCGACCCTGTAAGAACAGAGAGATTGTGTGCCATTAACCGAAAAGATAATAGGACAAAGCCTTTGGTTTTCCCACTGACAGCACAAAACCTCTCCTGTGAGCTCTGGCTACCCTACTCACTGTCGGAAACATTAACACGAGGTTATTAATTCTGTAGGTTAGTACCTATCTATTGGTATAGTTAATAAATAAATAAATTGACAGAATAAGATACATTTTTTATACTGTTGACAATTAAATATATTCTAATTTCTAACCATTAAATTATAGCGTTTCATGATATAATACGCCTACAGTCATGTTGACGGGGATTAACTCGATTAACTGTTAAATATTATTACGTAACAATTTCTACATAATACCTAAATAATTTAAATAGGTAATTTAAAATGAAGATTTTTAATAGTTCGGGCGATAAATGTCAGAAACGCTAAAACACAAAATAGAGTAGCCATTTTTTTGTCCGGTAGTGCACCATGCGCGAACTTGCCGATTTAGGTCCATCACTCGTGTCCACAGCTGTACTACCGATGAACTTTACAGAGCAACTGAGGACGCTATTGCTGTGGCCAAGTTTTGGGCCGACAAAATTTAAAAATCCAGATCTAGCCATTGACTCGAAGAAGAAGAAGAAAGGACATACCCCATAATAGGATGCGGCGCCAGGTTGAAGGCTTCCTTGATAATGCCCAGCGTGATATGGTACGCCTGTACAGCACTGTCACACCTCACTGTGTAGCTGTACGGGCGGCTAGTCAGTACCTGGACAATGATGGTAAGTTCGTGTGAAGTCGAAAAGTAAAGACCGTATCGGTCTTATTACAAAACACGGACTAAGTCTGGTTTAAACCCGAGTCCAGGCTTAACTTTAGACCATGGTTTAAATTTCTCCTTACGAAAGCTGAATAATCCGTAGACTACTTAGTACCATAATTTGAGGAAGGAAGGAAGGAAGGAAGGAAGGAAGGAAGGAAGGAAGGAAGGAAGGAAGGAAGGAAGGAAGGAAGGAGGGCAGGAAGGAAGGAAGGAAGGAAGGAAGGAAGGAAGGAGGGCAGGAAGGAAGGAAGGAAGGAAGGCAGGAAGGAAGGAAGGCAGGAAGGAAGGAAGGAAGGAAGGAAGGAAGGAAGGAAGGCAGGAAGGAAGGAAGGAAGGAAGGAAGGCAGGAAGGAAGGAAGGAAGGAAGGAAGGAAGGAAGGAAGGAAGGCAGGAAGGAAGGAAGGGGAAGGAAGGAACATACTTAACATCATCATCGCCATAGAACAAAAAAAAAAGAAATAACATCATGGCCGTTTTTTGGTCACCCAGCCAATGTTGCAACCCAGAAGTTATGTTAGGCTAACCGGCTTACCTCAAAAAAATGGCAAGTTTTACATAATATAATTATTAATATTGTGATTTACACTTTAGACCAACGTTAAACTAGGGCAGGGGTCACGCAGGTTTATCTTTAGACCAGAGATAGTCCTTGGTTCAGTACTAAAATGCTTTTTTTAATCCAATTTTCCTTAAACCATGGTCTAAATACGAAGAAGTTAGTCCGTGTTTTGTAATAAGACCGTATGTATTTATGATTGCAGTTCTAAAAGTTACTTAGAAGACTGACTTATTAGTTAGTCCTTTTTCCTGACTGCCAAGTTAATTCTTCTTGGCAGTCATAGGTTATTTCTAGGCAAGCGTGCTCCACCGTCGACCGCATACTGTCTCGGGTCCTCAGATACTGGGATGTATGGTGGCCCATAACGCATTTCGTTTACACCACGGCTGACCTAACCCACCTAATTGGTTTCCTTTTTATATGTAAGCTGCTGTGTTCCACGTAAGATTCTCTAGCTGGCCTGGATAGACCAAACCTAAAAAATTGGCAAGCTGTTATTTTTCTGCCTACTCCGAAATCAGTATGGGCCGGCTCAATGGGGACACCATTCTTCGTACACCTCACATCTTAAAATAATAGATGTGTTCATCCGGGATACAAGGGAATTATATATTGGATCACCTTATACGTCAATGAGACCCGAACGGCGTGCGGTTTTAGTCGGTTCGGATCCGATATAACCATCCCTACTGATTGGCAGGAATTACTGCACGAAAAAAAGGTACCGTGATCTACATGACAGGAACGGATAAGGAATCCGGGCTTTCGCAAGGTCAAATAATACCAAGATGGAGATACAACTTACTCCCAACACCCCCACGGCGTTCCCAGACACTATAAAGTCTTGGCTAGGGTCTCCGAACTTCAAGTCTGTCATGAACTCGTAGTTGGGTATCGCTTCGTCTATCTCATCGTCTGGCGGTATGTAAGTAGCTTCTAGAAGACCAGAAACTAAGATGTAGAGGCCTTTGGGTTCATCACCTGTGGGGGGAGGAAGGTACTTTGTTATAAGCATACATACATACAATCACGCTTTATCCCGAAGTGTTAGGCACAGGTGAATTAACACCCACATTTCACCAATCATTGTATTAAGTCCCACGTAATAGGGGGTGAGCCTATTGCCGTATTCCGGACACTATTGTTGAATCGAGCCATGATCTGAGGCTGAGTCTGGGCTGTATATATCTGTCTGATGTTAAACAGCCATATCCCTTAGTCGCCTTGTACGACACCGCATGGGAAGAGATGGGCTCGGCCACGCGGTGGTTACTGTTATAACTTTATAGTTATTGTATGCTATGGTTATTGCGTGATTGTATGCTATGGTTATCCATAGCAAATGAAAAATAATCCAAGTCTAATACAATCGCCATAGAGGCGACGCGAAAGCAACGACAGCCTTTGTTGTGATGCAGTAACGAAGGGTGAAGATCTTCAAAAGGGAAGCCGGTGAAAAAAAACTTACGATACACCATGCGACCGATCGGGAAGCCAGCAAGAATCGGGTTATAGGGACCCCTCGCCACTGTTATGGTGTTTTAAGACTCGGACATATTGTAGAAGGCGTTTTGGGCAATGGAAATTCCAAATCAATCTATGATCTCCATAAGATCGGACCTGGGTACAACGGTTTAGGCGTTTAGGCCTATCTCAATAGCTGACCAGCAAAAGCAGATCTGGGGTTTCCACAGGGGTTACCAACGTTGACCCCTGTGGAAAATGGCAGGGGTTACCAATGTTGACCCCTGTGGAAAATGGGATGAATATTACGATATTGCTATTAGCAAGAATATATCTTACCTCTAGAAATAAGCACATCATTAATATTGTAGTTAAGTATCTCTGAGTTTTCCAGGAAAAAATCTGCAATCCTCTCGTTGCCTTGGAGCCATGACACCGCACGCAGTTGAGTCTACCGACAAAAACTGCCGATGTAATTATTAGAACACCACAAATACCACAATCTTCATTGCATGACCACCGAAGTCCTATTATCCCTATTTTATTTTACATTACCTAAAATTTATATAATTAAAAAAAAACTATCCTACTATCTTTCTATCCAGCTATCCTACTATCTTACTATCCTGCTATCCTACTGTCTCACTATCCTGTTATATTACTATCCTGCTATCATACTATTGCACTATCCTGCTATCCTACTATCCTGCTAATCTACAATCTCACTATCCTGCTATCCCATTATCCTACTATCCTGGTATCTTACTAATATCCTTCTTCCTACTACAATATTAGTGTGAAAGTTTGTAAATATGTTTGGTAGTTTGTTAATCAATTATGCTCTAACGGCTGAACGGATCTGCTCGAAATTTGATACAGGGATAGATTATAGTCTGGAATAACACATAGGCCTGTCCCGGCAATTGGTTCCCATTTTTTGCGGGAACGGGATCAAAATAACATAATACATATTGATATTAAGTTGCTATATCTATAATATCTCACCTCAGGCGACGACGGCGCCACCAAGCTGCCCTTGTGTCGACACATCTGAATCTTATCTTCGATAGCTTTCAAGAGCATCCGATACTCCACTTCGTCGAGGAAACCTAATAGTTAATAAAATGAACGTATAAAATTCTACTAAATATTTCCATACTAGAGATTAAACACTCCAAAATGGGGAATTTAAAATACCGGGGCTTGTACAATGAATGTGGTCAAGGCTTTTCAGAGTATAGTGTAGCCCAGCGCCATCCAGCGACAGCAAACCGTACTACTACGTCGCTACGAATCCTGCATCGCGAAAGTGAAGTTCTCGCGCTGGTACAAGGTACAATATCCAAACAGTCGCGGCCCGCCAGGCCTGATCACCTTACTTGGTAAGAGGATCCTCCCTTTGAGTTGGAAGGTCATTAACATTATATGTAACATGTTTATGCGTTATCTCTGTGCCAAATCCATATCCATACTTACTAATATTATAAATGTCTGTCTGTCTGTTACGCTTTCACGACTAAACCACCGAACCGATTTTGATGAAATTTGGTATAGGGGTAGATTAGACCTTGAGAAAGGACATAGGCTATGTTTGGTCGCGCTAACCGATATCCACGCGGGCGGAGCCGCGGGCAAAAGCTAGTTGTAACTAATTCCTTTCAACAGATTTGTCAAAAGCTCAAACAGAGTATCTAAGTATGGATATTTATTATAGGTAGGAGGTGTAGGTAGTTTATAAGGAAATATTCTTTCCATGCCTTGAAATGCCACCCTAGAAGAAAATCCCCTAAAGAATACCTATCATTGAATACCTATCATGCGACCCTCGTATTAGGAACAAAAGTGCAAAAACGGTGCGAATCTTATCTCGGGCTGTACATTATCATACCTTCTTCCTTAAGCTGCATAGCATCCAAGGTCATGATGTTGAGCGTGGACGTGGTGGCTTGCTTCGTCTTCACTGTGATGGCGGTCCAGGGACGATCTCGTTGCAGCAATCCTAACTGCCGAGTTACCGCCAACCTTGAAGAATACCATCATAAGACCTACCTATATTCGATGCCGTCGGGAATTTTCGAGAGAGTAGATGCGAAAGAAATTGCCTTATTGGGCCCCGACAACTGCCTGGGTCTCGATTCTGCTAAAGACAAAACCACTGTCATTTTTTTTTTTATGTTATAGGCCACGTCAATTTGACTTCGCCACGCCTGATGGTAAGCTGAAGGCAAAGTCTCTGAAAAGAGGGTCACCATTACAGACACGTATCATGTTACAATGGTGGCACTCAGCTTGACGGCCTCATCAGATGCTTTTTCACGCCCCGATTAAAGGACCCGCTTAAAGGTCATACCACTAACACTGCAAAAATGCCATTTAATTCAAGACTTTAATACAACATAGTTAAAATCTAAAATTAAATGTCATTTTATTGAGTGAATGACAACGTGCACTGAAACTCTTTCACTGAATTTTGGACTTTAAAGTCTACAGCAATGAAGTTAAAAATTTAAAGACCTTTTTGCAATATCAGGGGTATGGTATGATTTGCTTTAGCAGAATGGAAGTCCTGGACGGGGGGAGGGAATGAACCATGGCCAACCACATAGAAATGCAAAAGAAATAAAAGGTACAGGAGTTCCTATAGCGGAGATATGGGTGGGATTCGTCCCATCAAAAAGGCAACTGTAATGAGGAACGCTTCATCATCACTATATATTATAAAACAAAGTCGTTGTCGCTGTCTGTCCGTCCCTATGTATGCTTAAATCTTCAAAATTACGCAAAGGATTTTAAAGCGGTTTTTTTAATAGATAGAGTGATTCAAGAGAAAGGTTTATATGTATAACTAGCTGACCCGGCGAACTTCGCACCGCCCTATTTTCCGCCCCCGTGGTATTCTGATCCCGTTCCCGCTGCATCACATTAGAAATCTCTAAATTTATAAGTGTTTCTCTACAATATTATGCATGTATTATACATATAAACCTTCCTCTTGAATCACTCTATCTATTAATAAAGAAACCATTTCAAAATGCGTTGCGTAGTTTTAAAGATTTAAGCATACATAGGGACGGACAGACAGCGACAGCGACTTTGTTTTATAATATGTAGTGATAGTGAAGTGATACATGCATAATATTGTAGAGAAACACTGATAAATCGGGATCATGACCACGTGGGCGGAAAATATGGCGGTACGAAGTTTGCCGGGTCAGCTAGTGTATGATAATAAAGAAGAAGGGTCCATACCTGTCAGTATCCAATTTATTGGTGAGCATTTCTTGTATCTGCTTGTTGTCCACTAGCTGAGGCAACAGCGTGCACACCTCTTGGGCACCGGTCACAAAACCCTTGGACGAAACAAGTACTTTCTTTAAATAGGGCCAATCAATCAATTAGCCTATTGCAGTCCACTGCTGGACATAGGCCTCTCTCAATATGCGCCACGTTTGCCGATCCTCTGCCTTTCGCATCCAGTTCGTCCCAGCGACCCTTCGCAGGTCGTCAGTCCAGCTAGGCCCTAGCTGGGATGGCGAACCATTGGCACGCGTGCCTGAAATGGCACGCGGCACAATTTTTTGGGCACGCCACCAATGTCATCAGTGCCACCTGGGTTAGTAGGTGGGCATTCGGTAATCTGTGCCTATACCTGTTTCTTTCTTTCACAAAGTAAGATACCTACCATGTGCGCTAGAAAATGAACGAACAGACGGACGTTTTTTCAGAAAGCATGATATAAAGAGGCGGACTATGCCATATCCCGTGAAACCATAGCAAACAGACAGAGAGAGCAACTTCAGCCAAATCCAACCCCCCCCCCCCCCCCCGCACGTCTAGGACTTCATTGAACTTTTATTTAGAAATATGGCACGTTGATGCATAAAGGTTCGCCACCCCTGAGTTAGGGGGCATCCCACCTACACACCTATACATAAAATTAACAATAAAACTAAAAATAAAAGATTTATAATTGTACCCATTAAAAACTACAGTTAAAACGCGTCGTGAAATTCCTCCGCATCGCATACCTCTTGTGGTAACGTTGATTAATTAACAAATCGAAATGTACTAAAATACACATAATTACGACACGATTATGCACGTTATCAAACTGAATAATGCCTCTGGTACTCACCTTGCCAACATCATACCCAAAAGCAAGTTGTATGTCTATCATCCTGTCTATGTAACCCATAATTTTGGGCACGGAGACCCTGCAACATAGTCATAGTGCTTAGTACAGTAAGCTTCAGAGAAAAGGGACCCCCCTTGTTAATGATATGAAAGCATGAGGGGGTCTGTTATGATAATTTTTTAATATGTCCATCCTAAGGTTGCCTGTAAGAGATCGCTGGTAGCGATAAGGCCGCCGATTGTACATAATTGTCTTATATTGTCCGTTTTACTGTAATGCTAATGTATTTGTGTACAATAAAGAATTATCTATCTATCTGTTTTCTCTGACGCTGACTGTACAATAGCACTATTGTTATTTTCACAAGAAGCTGTACATAAAGTCTACAGAATGAAGACCGCCATTTATCAATCTCCAAGCCTTTTCCAACTTGGGGTCGGCTTATCAGTCTAACTAGTCAAACTGCGAAGCGACCGAACTTTTTCCATGAAGCGATTGCCATCTGTCTGACTCTCACAATTCACTGGTTATATAAAAGTTCTACAGGTACATGCTATAAGATTCGACAGCAGTTTCACATGCTGTACATTTGGTGACGTCACGTTGTCGAGCACAAGTCGACGGTGATGTATGTTTACGTGTTCAACAACGTGACGTCACCAATTTACAGCATGCGAAATCTCACTGCGGATTCAGCGGTCGAGTTCTTTCGATCGTTCGGAACGTTCGTACAGCATGTGTTGGTCCAGTTTTCAAACATTTTCGGGATCTAACTACCCGTACCGCTTTAGAGGTTCGTATGGCAACTGGACCCAAGGGCTTAACGTGCTCAACGATGCACAGATCCTTAGGCAGACCCGGCGGTATTACATGTGCTAACCTACTCGATTACCACATAACCTCGCCTTAAAAACAGTAGGTTTTTGAGATAATGAGATGTACGTACCTGGCCAATTTGCACAGCCTAAGGAACCTTAGCATTCGCAGGAGCTTCGTAGCGGTGATGAAGCTGGAATTCACGTTGTTCCACTTGTCCCACGTAGACACGCTGTCTATCACGTCCAGCACAAGGTCTGAAACGGGAAATGGAGGGGACCTACGTTCGATTTAATTTTCTTAGAATATATAAAACCATACACATGAGGTGTGGTCACATTTCCGTACAGAAAGTCCAAGTTACAAATTTTTTTTCTGGACATTTTACAAGTTTCTGCACCTAAAATTGGGGTTGCAAAATGTCCAAAATAAAAATATTTGGGGCGACGACGGTGGCAGTCATCTACATGATGTTACAATCATTTTTAAATATTGTTTTTTGCTTACTCCGCCCAAAAAATTGAATGAAATTTTAAAGCAATTATTATGATAACTATTCAAATTGATTAAGACAGGAAAAAGTGAAACTACTCAGGCGAGACTCGAACCCGCGACCAGTCCCTTAAGGCGGCCACCCACTAGCAGTTTATCGAACGACAACCGGATGATATCGTTCTGTCAGTTCATCGCAATAGCCCACACATTTACAGTTTCGTATACGATTTTGGACTGACGGATAATATGTGTGTGGCCGCTTGACGATTCCGGTCAGCAAAGACAGTTAAAGACCGGACATTCTATGGCCGTCGGCATTTTATACGTAATAACATCAGACTAAAAGAATAAAATAATGTTATTATTTTATTCTGAGGTAATAAAATTAGGATGACATTGATGACATGAGGACTGCAGGCCGCCGGACAGACGAAAAACTGCAGGCGGACTGTAAGTGGGTGGCCGCCTTTATAGGGGAAATAATCTGACCGCTGAACTACCAAATCACGGTTTGAGTGCTCCGAATTCTCCTAATAAACCATCATGGGACGACGATGAGAGCCACTTAAACTTTTTCCTATCTTTTATAATAATAATAATCGTTTATTTGCGAAAATGGGTAAGTACATAAGGTTATTAGTGTTATTACATAATATATTATTTTTTGAACAGCTAAATTCCGCCTCAAGGCATGCAAATATAGGTACATATTATAGTCACGTAATTATTTCAATTTTATACTAAATGTCATAATGAAAAAGATTGCAAATCAATAAAATTACGTTATATTAAATTAAAAAATACACAATAATTCCAATTTTTTATAAAATTTATAACAATGTGAGTAAATAAGTAATGTCATCTATACTATTATAAAATTGTAAAGTGGTCGTGTCTGTACATTGGAGATATTTAAAAAAAAATACTTGGGTTATGTTATAGTAACGATACTGAACACGAAAATATTTTTTTTGAATTTCCTGTCTGTTTGTCTGTTTGTCTGTTTGTCCGCGATGGACGCAAAAACTACTGGACGGATTTTGATGCGGTTTTTTTTGTTAGAAAGGGCTTGCTCAGACTTAAAATCTTACGTTTGTTTCATCGGAATCGGTTGCGTAGAACCGAAGTTGTGAACAATTATGATAATAAACGGAAAATGGCCCGATAGACAGATGGCGCTTTTTATTATTATTGGTCAATTTTTATAGCATAATACGTCCGAGCAAGAATGTCAATTTATAGACTTTATTTTTACATACACAATTGTGTAAACTAATACGTTTTTAATCATGAAATTAAAATTTTAATTTTTAAGATTTAGTTACAGAATCATAACTAGATGGCGTTCTCGCGTTTAAATTCAAGCTATCGTTTGGTTTCAAACTACCGATTTACCCGAACCGGTAATTAGTATTACTTTTTTTAATTTCTAATTTGTCAATTTGTGAAATAGATTTTGGTACAGTCTTAAGATCCGTTACAAAATCGTTTTTCACGCAAAGACAGACTAGAGCTTGGCGAAGGCGAAGTACCTATTATTAGTGGAGTAGACAGGGTAGGTACAGGTAGTGCGAGAAGGGCAAAGGAATGGGGACTACAATAGAGAGTCGAGCAGATACCCAGGTAGGAACATTCTTATATACCACTAAAGTGCCAAACAAGTACCCGGCCCACCTGATGGAAAGTGGTTACTGTGGCCTATGGACGTATGCAACTCCAGAGGCGTCACACTCGCCCTTCTTGAAGTACCCCGTCCCAATAGGTACTATTGTCGTGAGTCGTACTGTAATAGTGAAGTCGAGTATAGTGGCATCGAGTAGAGACGAGAATACAGAGTGGAGTACTCGTACTTACTACGTGGAGTACAGAGTCAAGTAGGAGCCGAATAGAGAGGCGAGTACAGTGTTTAATCTTTTTTTTATATATACTACATACTTAGGTCGCAGACAAGCACACGGCCCTCCTGATGTTAAGAGGTTACCGTGGTCTATGGACGAATGCAACACCAGGGGCGTCACACCCGTGCTATGCTGTAAGAACAGAGGGATTCTGTGCCGTCAGCGCAAAAGATAAGTAGGGCAAAGCCTTTGGTTTTCCCACTGACAGCACAAAATCTCTGGCTATCCTACTCACCGTCAGAAAGAAACACTACACGAGGTTATTAGGTAAGTCGCGATCTTCTGTAAGGCCAGTCGGACTGCTCGATTGGGACGGATATACCGTCGTTTCCTACCTCATCTAAATAATAAAGCTCCTCTAATCAGCGTTCAACGCGCAACTCTCTGCACTAAAATTTATAACACCACGCGATAAACGACATCCACGCGGGCGAAGCCGCGGGCAACAGCTAGTAATGAATAAAATTACAATTATCTTAATTGATTTGAATAGTTAGCATACATACCTGCATACTATTCAAATCGATTTCGAAAGAGAATCGAACCCGCGATCTTTCCCTTACAGGGGGAATGCTCTGACCACTAAGCCACCGAAGCCCGCACGAAGCCGATTTATATTCCTCTATACTTCCGTCTTTGTGGCGACGGTGGAGCCATCTACCGATACGAGCTATCGGAACCAATGAAGGATTTTACAGTCATTTTAAATATTGATTTTTGTTGATGGAGTCTTGGGAAAATGAAAAAGTTATAGGCGAAATACGGGTGTTATGTGCGTCAGTATATGTATGTAAAACTGAATGTACTAACCGCCAGTAGCCATGACAATGATGCAGAAGTCCAATTTATTCCAATGGGACTTAAAATAGCCAAAGAAACCAAAGGCGCACATCTTAATAACCATCTCCATGACATATACTATAAAGAAAAACCTGAAAACATAACAATTTAATGTTAACATTATCTTGAAAAAGTTCATTTCTTCACTGATTAGATGTTTTTTTTAATTAATTAAAAAAACTTCAAATTTTAAAAAAAGCTTCAAGTGTTTTTTAAATAATATGAAAAATATTTAAAAAAGACGTGTGGCACTCGGGGACTGCCGCGGTAAAGCTATTGCATAGCATTTTTTATCAACTTATGCAATTATAATTACTTACGTTAAGCGGAGCTACTTCGGAGCAGCTCGGCTCGATTCGTGCGAGCTTCGGGGTGTTAGCTTCTTTTCGTTACGGAATTTCTGGATTCGGTCTCCACGCTCAAGGCCCGCGATAGAAGCTATGCAATAGCTTAAAAGAATTGTTAAAAAATTTATACGGCGCGGTACATCGGTCGCGTTCATACTATAGTAACTTGTTATTTTACGAGCTATCCACGGGTAATTCAAATTACCCATAGACCCGGTAATGGGTCGACCCACCGGGACCACAGGTAAACACTGATATCCTGCCATATTTAAACCTGCATATTCCTAAAATCTGCTGAAAAAAACGTAGCAACATCACAAAAAAACTCACAAGTTCAAAACTTTAATAATCAACATGGCCGTCAGTGAGGGCGTCTTCATCGCCACTTCGCAGAGGATCACGGGCGTGTTGCACAGAATCATCAGGTAGATGAACCCGTCGAACCACACATTGGTGACTATCCGGTAGCAGTACTGACGCCAGTTCTGTCGAGGAACTTGGGCGTTTGCGGCCTCGGGAGTGATCATGTTCACTAACTTGCGACGTAGCCAATGTGCGTGTGTCTGGATATAAGAAAATTATGGGCTGTATCTTGACCCCAAGTCGCGGGAGATATGAGGTTCTGGTGCGCGCGGATTCGTTTGATATAATTTGTGTTTGATCGATTTGAGTTCCGAGTCGACCCCGTGCTATCCTCAAAAGACACTCAAAAAACACTAGGGTTAAGATATATACGGTCAAATATACAGAAAATGGCGCCCAACATGGGCTCAAGCCAACCTCAAGACGATACACCGTTTTTTCCCGGTTACGTCCGGATCTTGACTTCGGAGCTCGGGGTCCACTCACTTCCTCTCAATTTGGCTTATGCGGCTTTTATGGGAGTTGGCCGAACTGCCGTCTGATCTCCCAATCCTGAGGAAGCCTGCACCAGTCAATCAGAAGGTGCACCCGCATGTAAGTGAGGTTAGCTTGACCCTGAAGATCTTGATATGGTCCAGGGGGCCGTACATCCCCCATCAGATGGTCTTTCGACTATTTACCATAAGGAAACCCCTCTAATCCCATCAAGAACCCCATATAGTAGTAGCTATAATGGATGCAGTAAAAAAACGAGATGCGCAAATCACCTTTGGTTTCCAAAGCGTGCCCAACTGCTCCAGGTTGACCCTACCATCGTCGGCATCGGCGGCGACCTCAACAGCTTGTACCAGCACCCTGACTCCATCTTTACTGATCTTCCCGTGCTCGTATTGCCGCCAGTAAGATATCTTCATTGCCTTCAGAACACGTTGGTTAGCTTCCCTGGGGAAACCACACGTTTGTTCACATACCTGGTTCTACATTTAGCGCGTGACAAAGGAGTTTTTGACGTACCCTCCGTCTTCTAACGAATTGATGGCACTTCTACACTCAAATGCGCTACTACCTGCATTGCGTTCTCGGAGGCGCTCATAAGATCCTCTGGTGTAAAAGTATATGGGCATGCAGTACACGTCAGCAGACTATGGACTGTGATGGACTGTGGAGCAACTCCGCACTCACGCTGATTCCGAGTCATCGAATCGCGTCACTAAATTTTCACTTTTCAGGTCTAGCTTTAGCTGGCCCTTGCTGAGGTGGAATGTGCACGATTGTGTGTTTGAGGGGTTAGGCTTCAGGGCATTGTTGCCGAAGAAGCAGCTTAGCTCATTGAGTGCGCCATTTAAGTATACTTACCCTTTTTTCAATGCATCTACCTCTAAATAATATGAAATCATTTTTTTTTAAACACTTGTTAGACTTTACCTGATCATTTCAGCAAACTCCTTCTTAGTGGGTTCGTTGGGTATTTCTCTTTCACAGTCAGGACATGTGGTGTAATGGTACCCCATGTACGTGTCATCGTCACTGTCATCATCACGCCCAGACATCTGGAGCTGGTAGGGATGTTTGATTGTGGTTCCTGGAATACGCCTGGAGTTGAATTTCTACAAAGTAAACCAACTAGTTCAACTCGTAAACTGACGATGACGATTTGATACCTTTTTTTTATTTTATTTATTATCAAAACATAACAAATTGGTTTAAGTTATTTAGCAACAAAGAAACCACGAAGGTTTATATTTGTGCTAATGCAATAATAGTTACATAATAGAATATTGAAATAAATATAAATTAAAATAATATTCAACAAGACCAAATCTCTACCTACCCACAATGTAACAAAACAAAAATTATAAAACAGTATTACAACCATTACTATTTGTACTACATCAATCACAAAAACCAACAACAAACAAAGTCATTATCCGTCTACAATGAGTTGACGAAGTATTCTTTTAGTTTACGTGTAAAACCAAATGTACTGTTGCACAACTTAATATACGAGGGTAGATGGTTAATAAGGCCAGCAGTGCAATTCAGTAAGCGCACAACGACGGGCCCAACGACGCTAGGTCGTAAAACCGAGGATGTGCTTAAATTTCGCATTCAGTATTGTAGTGGTTGAATGTAGTGGTTGAAATGAAACCGTTTGGATTTATAAAATACTAGCTGATGCCCGCAGCTCCTCTCCCGTGGAATTCTGATTCCGCTCCAGAAATCAGCAACAAAAGTGTGACGCCCATGGTGTTAGCCATATGCCACAGAACCACTTCCCATCAGGCGGGCCATAATCCATATATGCTTGCATGCCACCTAAGTCATGTAAAGAAAATATTCATGAAACCTACTGGCTACTTTCTACTAGCTTTACCTGCTTGCACCAAGTCCCAATTAGCATCAGCAAGAAACTTATCCATCTTCAGCATAGAGATGCAGCGGTCCCGGGTCAGCATGATGCGTTTCACACAATTGGTCATGTTGGCCTTCTTGGCCAGGGAGATCTCGGCCAGGCCAAGGATCTTCAGCACTTTGCACATGGACGTCGCGTTTATTAATACTGAGAGGATCACTAACCCTGCCGTTTGGATGATAAAGACCTTGAAGAGGAAATATAAGTTGGATGATAACAGATAGATAGTATCTTTTTACTTATTACCCAGGTTATGTTGGACTAGAACCGATTAAAACTGCACGCATCGGGTCTCAATTACCAATGTGTAAGATTGCCCAATAAAGAATTTCCCTCGCACCCCTGCTGAACCTGGGCCTTCAAATGTTTTAAGATGATCTCCTCAGGTGTTGGAAGAGTGCTTGGTGTCCCCCAATAAGGGATTTCTCATGCTCCCCTGCTGAATCTCGGTTGTCTACAGTTATAAGATACCCTCATCGGATGTGGAAAGCATGGTGTCGTAATCTTACCCCGGGAAGGAGGGCGGCCGGCCGGCTTACTTCTACTGGCGTGACAGGCAACCGCACCTATCACCCTCAGTCCTGCGCTTGGATAACCAGCCCGCTCTTTGGCTACTCCCCTCTGTGCCCTCAGTAGGAGGAACACGTGGCAAGCCTCCGAGCAACCCCCTACAGGGACGCCAAAACAGCACCCAATACGGGCGGAATCATTGTTTCTGATATATGTTCCTGATAACCCTGATAATCATAGATTACCAATGGCCTGTACCATTTCAATAAAATCATTCCCCCAAAAATTCCTTTACTATCGCCATAACTAGAACGAAATCTTTCTTACCTCTCCAGCATCAGATATCGAGGGAGTCTGCAGCACCATGAGCGCTAGACACAGGGACAGGGGGCCCCTGAGCCCGCCCCATACGCACGCCATGCAGTGTTGCCATGTCATGCCGTAGCCCACGTGACGGAGGAGCGGTGTCATAGCCGCGTATACCAGTAGCCTGGTGAGAGGTAAGGTTAGATGGATAGGTAGATATAACTCCATCAGGGTCTTCGGATCCCAGACAACCTTACCTGCAAACTGGTACATCTGCTGATTAACGGATAAGACTTCGGCGCAGGTCTTCCTAGCTGCCTAGATTGCCTTGATTGATTCTTTGATTGAGCCGTCAGCCCCGATGGCCATAGGACACCATGGCATGCTGATCTTTTAAAGTTTTTCTACGTTCCAAATTCACCTATACAACCATCTTGGAGAATTTGGAGCACTCAAGGCGCGACTCGGTAGCTCAGTTGTCAGAGCCCTGAACCTGTAAGGGATTGGTCGCGGATTCAAGTCCCGCCAGAGCTGTTTCACTTTTTCCTATCTTCATCGATTTTAATAGCATACTAATTGCTTTGAAATTCCATTAAATAAAAGTACCTACTCACCTCGAACAATAAACCGTAGTATAAGTCACAAATATCAACGACACTTGTCTCACACTAATCACATCGTTCCCTTTATCGAAGATCACCACTCCCACCATCGTAAACAGCAACGTATTCGCCGCGTGCGCAGCTATAGTCCAAAAGTGAGACACGATCATCTCCACATCACCAGCTATCGTCGACTTCTTCTTACTAACCATAATGCCCGTTATCACAGTACCAAGAAACCCTGATACATACAAAAACTTTTCACCAATATAAAAAGTTAAATACGCGCCAGCCAAAGTCACTGTTACCGCACACAATTCGTCGTAATACGTACCAGATAGTATAGTACCTGTTATTTTTCCCATCACTATTCCTAGTAATAACCCTCCGCCGGCGTATCTTAGTAGAAATAACGTTATTTGTGCTGGTGTCTCTAGGGCATGAGCTATAAAGCCGAAAACGGCCATATATTCTATCATAACTGTAACATCACCCAATAAACCTTCACCTAAAAGTAATATACTGATGTATTTTCCTTTAGTCATAGTCTTCAATTGTCCTACAACTTCTAAAGGATCTATTGGCGAGCATACAATACCAAATAACAATGCCACAGAGAAATTCCAATTGGCTCCAATCAAATAAAACGCCATGAAAGCAACTATTATCGCCGTAAGCATCGCTCCAGGTACACCAACCAAAAATATTTGTAGCAAACTTCGCCAGAATGAATGCGCATCTACGCTGTACGATGTCTTGAATATAAGTATAGGTAGGAACGTAATCAAGAGTATATCCACGTCCAAATAACAGATGCTTACTAGCGGACGAAACGCCGGGAACTTGTTCGCACATAGTCCAGCAATGCCTCCGAAAGCAAACATTATAACTCTGTAAGGTATTGACATTCCGATCCATAGCATGACCAGTCTTACTAGAACTCCGAACAGAAGGGTGGTGAATACGAATAAGCAGCCAGCGTATGTTGGGTAGGATAGCGCGGGGTCGATATATTCCCGCCCGGAGGCTACCAATGCCTCGAGACCGTCTGTATCTAGGAAGTAGTCAGCAGTTTCATTGGTAATTGTTTTGTTAGCAAAAGTTGAAGATAAAATTAAAAGAAGTAAAAGTGTTAACGCCATCTTGAAGTGGCCTACTGGATTTTAAGATTTAGTTCATGAATTTAGCAATATTTAGTATAAAAAGAGCTGATTGCAAAAATATAATAAACACGCCTATGCCTGCGGCTCCGCCCGCGAGGATATTTACTAACGCGACTTTTAGTCCTATCCAGGGCCTCGGTTCTGCTAAAGTAAAATCACAGACACTGCAAAAAATACATTTAATTTTACACCCGTATTCACAAACAATACTTCGCTATGCGTACTACCAAAAATGTGCAAAGAACGACAGATTCTCAGTGCGTTCGTTTTGGCAAGCCTTTTTATTCATTGATAACACTACACTTCGTTGAGAGAACGCACTGTGTTAGATACTGCTCCGTGGTGTTTGTGAATTAATTTTACCAGCCCTATGCGCTCGAGCCCACTATGAGACCTCACAGTGTTGTTTGTGAATACGGGTGTTAGACTTTCATGGCATGACTTAAGTGTCTAGAGAAAATGCAGTATTTCGAACACGAACTCATCCATCCCAAACCATCACTCAAAATCAGCCAAACTCATGAGAATCGACTTGACTTTACCCAAGGAATCAAAGTGAAGATCAATTTAATCACTGCAACTGTTAATCATCTTGCACAGCCTTGCACATGGTGAATTAGCACCCAGTACTGTTCGTCTAAGTGGAGAAAAGTCTAAAATTAAAGTTTTTAGCAGAGTGAATGAAAAAGTGTAATGAAACTCTTTTCATTTAATTTTGGACTTTAAGCCAATAGGAATAAAGTCTGAAAGGAGACGGATACTCTTCCGTACATTCGTGGGCCTGATTGACAGAAAATAGAGCTGTCAGCTGTCACAGCTTAAAAATACAGTTGATAAACACAAGAAATAATTAATCGATTAACGGAAATCGATTCAGAATTTATTTTTATTACACTATTATTTGGTATTTTAAATGGTTATTATTATTATTATGATTAAGTTTTGTTCACTCTGATTGATTTAATATCAAATTGTGATGCAAGTGCTTTAATACGCAATATTGTTTAAATAATTTTTAGTAATCGATATTTTATTTTGCTAGTGAAATAAATTTAGTTTTAAGATTTCTCGTCTTCAAGATTTTCAATTGAGCTGGTTTTTTAATATTTTGAAATAGAAAAAAATACCGCTTTTTTTAAGTCATATCTCAACTCATTACAATTTTGGCCCAGAAGTCCCCGTCTCCTTTAATGCCATTTTTGCAGTGTCTCTTATATGACAGTGGATTAGCAGAATCGAGGGCCTGTTCTATTCAACCGTTTACGATCAACGTAAGTAAGAGTAAAAGATGAAAAGCAATAAATAACCCATTTAGATAGGTCAAGGTCCATAACTGTTAGTATTTTTAAATGCCATGACAAAGTTAACGCTAGACGGCAATAGGCTCGCCCCCTATTACGTGGGTCCGAAAATCACAGTTGGCGAAATGTGGGTGTTAATACACCTCTACCTACCCCTTCGGGGATTTAAAGCGCGAGTATACGTATGTATGTGTAGTTTTTTAATTATTATTCAGGGGTAACTTTAAAACTAAATATCAAAAACCCAAAAATAAATATTTAAACTTAATTTAATCATTTGTCGAATAAAATTAAAACACATTACACACGAGATAAAGTCATAAAATATCATAAATTTATAGGAAACAGGAGTCTAACTCCATTACCATTAATATTATTTTTACTTGGGCTTTTGTAGGGAGAAAACTTCTGCGCCGCCTTTCTAGGAGATTTCCTTGGAGTCACACTATTACGTTCAACTCTTACTAACTCCTCTAACTCCTTTGAAGCAGTTGCTAACATCCGTTCCTTCCAGTCTTCATAAGATTCTACTATCTCTTGCGGTTGTTCGTCTATTTTTGGTACGTCAATCTCCATTTTTTCTTCTAATTCTACTGTAAAGAGAAAAGAGAAGTGTATAGCTACATTCTTACTGACGCCCGCAACTTTGCCCGTGTGGAATTGTTATCCCGCCCTCGCATCCCATGGGAACCTATTCCCGGAAAGTTAAAATTAAAATCCTAGCCTATATTATATGGTATTCCCGACTATGATCTATCCCTGCACCAGAGTTCTGTCAGATCCGTTTAGCCGTTAGAGCGTGATTGAACAACAAACATCTAGTAGGATTGCCCGCGTAAGGACTGATCCCGTCCCGTAACCCACGGCCTTTTTGTCCCGGGAAAACAAGAAGCCTATGGGTTATATAGAGCTATACCTGTGTCAAAATTCAACTTGATCACTTCCGATGTTCTGACGTAACTAATTTTTGCATATTGTAAATAGACTTGGTTCGAAGAGAGGGGGAGAAATCCCCTGTTTCGGGGGTTTCTCCCCCTCTCTTCGAACCAAGGGAAGAGGCCGGGAGTTACCAGGAAACATTTGAAATTTCGGGTCCACACGAAGCAAAGACGTAGCATTTAGCCAGGTTTTCTTACAGTAAAGTTTAAGCAGAACCGAAGTGCCACATACCATCTTTAGCGGATTCGAATCCATACTGATCCATACTAATAATAAAAAAGCGAAAGTAACTCTGGCTGTCTTGTCTGTCTGTCTGTTACACTTTCACGACTAAACCACTGAACCGATTTAGATGAAATTTGGTATAGGGGTAGATAATACCTTGGAAAAGGACATAGGCTATGTTTGGTCGCGATAACCGACATCCACGCGGGCGGAGTCGCGGGCAACAGCTAGTACGAAACAAAAGATTCAGAGTAAACTTACCATTCTCAACTATCTTCTTAGTCTGCCGTCCTTTCTTCTTCTTAGCCTCTGAGAAGTGTAGGTCTGTGAATTTTGTCCAATCCGCTTCCAATTTTGTAAACTGCGCTGGCTTCAATCTCGACTTCTCAACTATTTTACTTTTTGAAATTTTGACTTTGTTGATTCTGAAATATTAATTAGAAATAGCTAGACCACAATCACACATTATTGCAATAGAGAAAAAAAACCCAAGACGTCGTGGAGGGTGACATGCGTGCAAATGGTCTTACTACCATGGACGCCCAAGATCGTGTAAAGTGGAGGACGAAGAGCCGGAAGGCGGACCCTGAGCTCCGATATCACCTTTTGCCTCGGATACAATCGGGAAAATGCGTCTCCATGAAGATGATGGGAGAAAAACCCATAAAGTATTGAAATAAAATCACTTTTTAACGGATTCTGTAGCGATTTACTTGGTATTATTTACATTTAGCCAGACATTTCTGTTACTTTAAGCAGTCAAAAAGTCACGTTTTCAAAGAACAATAAGCTCTACATGCTGGACTATGAAAACAAATGGACTAGCAGGACTTGCAATAGTATTTTCACATACAATATGCTCACGCCTGTTGCCTAGTGGGGTAGTCAGGAACAACAACAAAAATGAAAATATAAGAAAAAAAATACATGAAAAGCTTTTCTATTCACATTTACCATACTTTTTTAATAGACTGCAGAACAACGAATGTACTATTAATTTTATTGTACTCACCTACAAGCCTGATGTACAGCCATACACACATATTGGGGTAGTTTCAAATCCAACTCCTGCAGACATACAAACAGATGTATGAAAGTGTGATCTTAAAGAAGTTCTTTTACCACTTAAGTGGTGGACAAGCACACGGACCACCTGATAAAAAGTGATTCCCATGGCCCGTGGATGTGTGCAACACTGGGGGTGTTGCACACATTCTACTACATTTCCGAGACTTTGCCTTCAGCTTACCATCAGGTGAGGTGAAGTGAAATTGACGTCTCCTATATATTAATAAGAAAACATCTACTGACCCTATAAAAACCCTCTTCTGCCCTTCATTAGTTTAATGATTTAGTAGATCACAAAAAAAAATTAATGAGCCTAACCATTTTGGACTGTCTCCGATACTCCTCCAGGATTTTATCAGCCAGATCCTGGACTCCACTACACTGCAGAGTCACACACAGCATGTTGGTAGTCAATTTGTCACTGTTCAGCTCCAATAGATTCTCTACCAGTTTCTTAGTGTTTGTGTATGCAGATGGTCTCAGACCTGAGTACTTGACTGCAGATTTCTGGAATAAAAGAAGATCATACTATTAGATGTAGGCATGCACTAGTAAGATCTTTGAGACCCAAGCCAACTTCTCCTGTTAACTGATACACCTGCTGGTCAAAGGTTGGGGGTCAGATGGCAGACACTATACTCCATTCGGCTAGGCACTTAACAGTAGCAACTTTTTATAAAAACACAATATATTAAACAAATAAACTAACGTCCTAGTGGTTCATTCATAGTTTGTAGTCTTCAAAATACGTTTCAAAACAGAAAAATATTTATGAATTGATTTTTTAATTAAAACATATAAGTATAAATACATCAAGATTGTTTAGATTTAGTTAAGTACCTAACCAAATGAAGTATAAAAGATAAGATGAGTCAAATCAAGAAAGAATAGAAGTGAACACTGGGCATTCAGGTACAAAGACAGACCTTGAACATACCATAAGCAACAGTCACCTACATCTGCAATACATACTCGTATTTATATAGAACAAAAATATGTAACCTGCTAAAATTCATTCAAACTTTTGATTCCAACAAGACATTGTAAGATACAGGTTTATTATAAGAAAAGTTTTCCATTCTCTGTGCTCCAATAAGAAAATTATTATGGGGAGCAAATTAGTTTTATGGATAGGGGGTGCCGAACCATTGAAGGAAAGAGATGGGGGTCATACAGAGTGCTCTAAGTGATACCATTTAGTATTGCAGAGCCAATAGTAGACATTTTATTGGATTGCCCAATGGGTTTGGTTTGTTCCTATAGGTTAACAAGCATATTTTTTTTTTTTTTTTTTTTAAATATTCTACATCATTCTACACAACGCTATCTAGACCCATGGTAAGCTTAATTAGCTTGTGTTATGGAATCTAGAATGCGGATATACATACTTAGATACTTTTTTTTTTGTAAATACATACATAATATACTCATAATCCTACTCATGGGTACACCCTGGGCATAAGTGGGCAGTTGACTTTTGTCCCATCCCTTATAGAAAGCTGGGTACCCCCATGATCCTACAAACATACTTTTTGAAAACAAAAGCAATGAGTTGTCAATCAATTGTATGTTTTTGTATGATTGAAGTTAAAACCTCAATTAAAAATGAAAGATTGTCTGACAATTGAGTTTTCAAGTTTAGCCTCTCTTACTAACACAAACATTGAGGTTAGTAAGAGAGGTTAGTTACTAATGGATGACCAGATCATTTATGGCCTATAGCCATTATAACTTCAGCTTATATATTGATAAGTTGGTAGACTTTTAGTGTCTCATGTCCTTTTAAATCTCTCTGCATTTTAAGCAGGTACATGTTATACATTACTGTTTAGTTTGAATGTCTTGCAAAGCTGTAATAATCTAAGTTTTATGCATACTATGCCTCTAGAGCACATATTGTTGTTAGGCAAGAAATCTGACAAGACAAGACTTTTAAATTATATTTTAACCATTTAATAGACTTTCTGCATCTCATGGGTTTAATATCCTTATGCTTTTCAACCATGTTAATGTACATACTGGAATATTGTTAATTTGAGTTGGATTCTGTCCTGCAATTTTTTTTTCTTCAATATGGAGTTTTGTCAGTTCTTCCAACCAGTGAGGTTGGAAGAACTGGAAGGCTTTAGATTCCTGTTGATTTTGAATACTCACTGTATCTAAGTCTGTTCCTATGAGACTAGCCGCTAAGTCCAAACATATGACCACCTTACTTGTGTCCGTCAAGTTTATACCAGCAGTGCTCTTGGTTTGAAGAAGCCTGTGGAACTCTGCTGCTTTGCTGGAATTATTGAGTTATTAGTGTAATAACGTGTTTTTTTTTATTATTCTCAAGAAGAATGGGTGGCGGTTCGACTGCTAGAAGTAAGCTATGGGGTTATCAGAAGAAAGCTGTAGGGTTATAAGCAACTATCTCGCTGCGAACAGCTGAACTTGAGGACTTGGTAAGTGTGAAAAATCCTTAAAAATCCTTTGGTAAAATCGCGAACTTGGCTACCTATATACCAAATTAACAACTTCGTATATTATCGAAATAGTATCTGTAGTACAAGAAAAAGATTTCATCTTAGTTGTAATAACTCACTTCAAAACTTTATCTTCATCGCTTATTCCTAGTTTGGAGGCTATTAGACTTAATGTTTTATTGGCCATATTTATGTTAGTAAAACGAGAAGTAAATTTGATTCAAGTTATTTGCTCAAAAACTCAAAACACAACACACAAAATCATCACAAAATACACAAATCGCGCCATTTGAACGATAATGTGACATTGACAGATCGGTTAGTTCACCATTCCGTTCTTTTACCTCGAATCATAGACAAACGAGTACAGATACTTGACAGATACTAAAAACATGAAAATATAAGCTTCTTAACTCTTAACCCTTTCAATGGCGAGTTTTTCACGAAACTGTCGAAAATATACACAATTATTTAAATTGAGTAACTATTAGTTTCATGTTTAAAATAAGTATAAATGATTGGAAATATTAGGTATACACTACATTTTAATATGTACACCACATATTAAAATGTATATAATAAGTGTCTAATAAGTGTATATAACCCTGTAATAAGAACAGTAAAACTGTTAAATTATACATAATTAACTAACTATAACAACTATAATTTTACGGGCAAAAGATGCCAATTTTTTAATGAGAAAACTATAAAATACTAATCGAGTATGAAAATAATTTGCAGCATTGTCATAAACAGTTTACTTTTTTGAATTTTACTAAATAAAATTGAAGATACCCAAGAAGCTGAGGGGTATTTTATAATTCAATAAAGTGCAAAGATATATTTTTTACACACTTTTAAAAATTGCACCATCTGACATTGTTAATCTCTTTCGTTCATGGTCGGAAAAATCATCTCGATTTTCGATGACCACGCCCCTTTATCTCGATTTTGACTGAAGTTTCAATGATAAAACACCTTGAAATATCACAGGAGGCGACATGTTGATTTTTTTCTATAGGTTCTGTGAAGCCGATACGGATCGCTGTCATTGCTACAAAATGTCTTTGTAGTTATCAGGGTGTAGGTCATTTAATTGTAGTTATATTAACTAATCCGTGCTAATTTTCATATGTTAAACGTATCGCAAAGAAAAAGAAGAGGATCCACTCCACCCGAATCAGGGGTGTGTATGCAGTGATAGACCGATATAGATTTGTATCAAAATAATCCGAAGCTATTTATAAATATTATTTTCTCAGCTTTTACTTATGTTCAAACGTTAATAGTAACGTCTGATCTATAATTAACTTGTGAAAGTTTATAAATATTACAGTATTCCATGGTGGACTCGTGAGTAGAGTCGTCGGGTCATTACATCCAAAGGTTGCCATTTTTTAGTTGGAATTAATCGTGTGTGGTGATAATCGGGGCGTGATCTTGTGGTTGTTCGCTGTCGGTATCGAGTGAGACCGTGTGTCAGTGCTGTGGTGATCCGTGTGCCGTGCAGTGAAGAGCCGAACGCGGGATACTTAGTCGTTCAAAGTGCATAAGATAGTGTGGTGATTTCAGGTTGAGATGCAACTAGTGTCAGTTCACTCGAGATAATAGCCAGTGCGTGTGTCGTGTGGTAGCAAGTGATAATGCGGTCGCAGTGAGAGGCTCGGAGACTCCACCACGGCTTCTTCAGTGGCAGGTGGCGCGCGGGGAGCCGAGTCTCCTTCGCAGCCCAACCAGGACACCGTGGATAACGCCACACCCACCTGCTGGTGAGTATTTCACTGCTAATTGTGTTGCCTGACTGTAGTAAATATTTTTGCCCTATAGTGAGAGACCGGAGTCCTCCAAGAGATACTTGTTAACAATATTGAATACTGATGAAATTAACTTTAAACTCTCCGGGATTAGAGATATTATTTATTTTTATCTTTCCTGCAGTTGATAGATTTCAATTCAACCATTAATGTTCTATAGAAATATGTATGGGGATTTCCCTTTGCTAGGCATAGGCTTCAGTAGGCTAAGTTCTTGTTTGTTGCGAAATGAAAAGACATCTAACAATTCTTTAGAACATAGTCTGTAATCAAACTTCATATCTGTTGATTGATTTGATGCCAAAGTTGATATCAAAACTTGACATTTGTTAGAGATATAATCATTAATTTCAATCTAAAGCTGTGTGATTATATTAAATTGTTTCCTGTCCTATTCTATATTTAAATTTTTGTAAATACTGAAGTAGTTAAAGGTTAAGTGACTAATAAAAAACAAATAAACATATCTATGGCACAATAAATGATATAATTTATTTTTGTTTTACTCACAGATAATAACTCTGTTATTTATTTGATCTATTGATGTACATTTGAAATGTCTGAAATGTAAATAGTATCTGACATTCCTCAATATCACAAATATTACATATGTTGAGAGAGCTACATTACTAATACTTATTAAACTTGATAGACTTAATTTTGTCTACTATGACAGGGACCGAGATTAATTGCTCAAATGGAACTTTTCACTATTTCACTACTGAAATCAGCATTAGATTTTATTACTATGTAGGTACTAAGTTCTCAGAGCAGGCTGTAGCCAATAAGAATTTGTGTCACATTAATAATGGGAAACATTCTTTCTTTTGTGTCTTTTCCTTTTGTGTTTATTATATTATTACATGTATGTGAATATAAACTAATTATTATTAGAGATATTAAAAGTTAAAGTGAGGTTATATTGTCTTGTAACAACGGAACTAACGGACAAGGTTGACTGGCAGAAAATGCCCGTGGCATTAAGTCCACCTTTGTACACTTATTTCATATTTGTGCATAAAGATTAAATAAATAAATGAAATGGTCATCTGATCATAATAAAATTATACAGCAACTGCCTGCTTATGCTCTAAATTACAACTGGTAATCATAATCTTTAAATATTTATAGTGTATATTTTTAAATTATGTTAGGTATAAATATCTATACATGTACAATAAAACAACAAGAAATATTAATCATTACCAATGACTTATTGTATAATAATACTCATAATCTTGATTATTACTAGATTACATCCATCATAAAATAATAAATAATGCAAAAAATATAAATTAACCTTTTCATCGGGGATTCTAAAACTAGTTATACAACATTACCTGGGCGCATGCAGTCCAATATAAAGGGGATTTATAAATATTTTTGTGTTTTTACCTAAAGTGTTAGTGTGGGGGGTTTCTTTACTATCTGTAGAATGAGTGTACAACATATTGTTTACAATTTTCCTCCCTACCTTGATACAGACAGAATTATTCTCTGGAGTGAGTCATTTATTATATTAGTAAACTAAGTTAAAGATATTTAAACTTTCATGGTCGTTCACATTACTATTAGAACTATCGGGATATTAACTCCAAACAATACATGGTAAATATCCCGATAGTTCTAATAGTAAGTTAAAGATTTTTTTAAATTACAATCGAGACTTGACTCATACAAAATTTGACTTGAGAATTGAATCCAGCAGCTTGTTTTAAGTAGTTGAAATCCCTAGTACTGCACTACATAATATTGTTAAAATTTAACACACAATTGAAGTATTATAAGTATATTTCATTGAAATTGGTCGAGCCATTATGAAGGAATTCAATCAGAAATACTATGACATGAGATTTTTTATACATTTAGATAAATTAAATATTATATCATAGGAAGCAACGATCTGACTATGTAGGGTTGAACGACATTGGTCAAATCTGATATTCGTCAAATCGGCATTTCGTCCAATGTGACAATGGTCAAAGCTGTAGTTTGTCAAATCGACTAGACCTTTTTTGGGATAGTGACCTAAAACAAAAATACCCATAGCACATAGGGCTAGCATGTAGAAAAAAAGGGAATGTTCTCTGCCAATCCCAATGGGAAAGGAAGAAACAATTTTTTTTTTTTTTATAAAGGACTAGCTGACCCCGCGAACTTCGTACCGCCTTTTTTTTAATTTTTCTCGCCGTAAGAACCATCCTTGTTCTTCAGGGAATATTCTAAAAAAAGAATTATCGAAATTGGTCCAGCCGTTTTCATGCTATGTCGTGACAACGGAAAACGGGTTTCATTTTTATATATATAGATCAAGTTCTTCAATCTGTATTGTGTAAATTGTGTGCATATGCTGTTTTATAACTATTGAGGACTTATTATCATATTTGCATTAAACTTGGTCACATCTAATGCTCTCATCTCGGGTTTCAGAGTCACTAAACTACATTATCATATTTTACTTAATTAATTTCATTAAGTCATATTTAAAAGAAACTTAATTTAGTTTAACTTGAATTCGACCACAATAATTTTTCACTAGTGAAATCCAATCAAAAACTACATAGTAAGAGAGCTTGGATAATTAACTCAGGTACCATCTGCGTACTGAATGAGATGTACATCATTAGACGCGCCTTTAATTGGAGAACACGAAATGGCTATGCTGCAAAGTCAAAAACCTGGTGGTGATACCAAAAATCAATTTTGAAAATGCTAAAAAAATCGGTACCTAATATTGAAAGATTACCAATTTTCGTTTGTTCCTGGCAATAGAGGAGATTTAGGACTATATGATAGTGCAGTGCTGCAAGCCTCCATAACTGGCCTTGTCAGAGGCAGCACCTTGCAAAGTGCCGCCTGAAAACAGGTATCTGGTACGATCGAATTACCAAATAAAACCGGGCTCATCTGAAAGATCATCAAATTCTGAGTATGAAAAACTGGTGCTGCAAATCTTAAACACTGGCGAAGGTGGTTGCAGCAGCGATTGAAGATCGCGAGTTGCGCGTCTCGGTTTGGTATTTTCACATTTATACGATCGAGTTACCAAAAAAAACAGGGCTCATCTGAAAGATCATCAAATTCTGTGTAGGAAAAACCGGTGCTGCAAATCTTAAACACTGGCGAAGGTAGTTGCAGCAGCGATTGAAGATCACGAGTTGCGCAACTCGGTTTTGTAATTTTCACATTAGTACGATCGAGTTACCAAAAAAAACAGGGCTCATCTGAAAGATCATCAAATTCTGTGTAGGAAAAACCGGTGCTGCAAATCTTAAACACTGGCGAAGGTGGTTGCAGCAGCGATTGAAGATCGCGAGTTGCGCGACTCGGTTTGGTATTTTGACATTAGTACGATCGAGGTACCAAAAAAAAACAGGGCTCATCTGAAAGATCATCAAATTCTGCGTAAGAAAAACCAGTGCTGCAAATCTCAAACACTGGTGAAGGTGGTTGCAGCAGCGTTTGAAGATATCGCATTGCGCGACTCGATTTGGTAGGTATTTCCATATTAGTACGATCGAATTACCAAATAAGAGCGGGCTCATCTGAAAGATCATCAAATTCTGAGTATGAAAAACCGGTGCTGCAAATCTTAAACACTGGTGAAGGTAGTTGCAGCAGCGTTTGAAGATCGCGCGTTGCGCGACTCGGTTTGATTTTCATATTAGTACGATCGAATTTCCAAAAAACCAGTGTTTAAGATTTGTAGCACCGGTTTTTCTTACGCAGAATGATCTTTCAGATGAGCCCTGTTTTTTTTTGGTACCTCGATCGTACTAATGTGAAAATACCAAACCGAGTTGCGCAACTCGTGATCTTCAATCGCTGCTGCAACTACCTTCGCCAGTGTTTAAGATTTGCAGCACCGGTTTTTCCTACACAGAATTTGATGATCTTTCAGATGAGCCCTGTTTTTTTTGGTAACTCGATCGTACTAATGTGAAAATTACAAAACCGAGTTGCGCAACTCGTGATCTTCAATCGCTGCTGCAACTACCTTCGCCAGTGTTTAAGATTTGCAGCACCGGTTTTTCCTACACAGAATTTGATGATCTTTCAGATGAGCCCTGTTTTTTTTTGGTAACTCGATCTTATAAATGTGAAAATACCAAACCGAGACGCGCAACTCGCGATCTTCAATCGCTGCTGCAACCACCTTCGCCAGTGTTTAAGTTTTGCAGCACCAGTTTTTCATACTCAGAATTTGATGATCTTTCAGATGAGCCCGGTTTTATTTGGTAATTCGATCGTACCAGATACCCGTTTTCAGGCGGCACTTTGCAAGGTGCTGCCTCTGACAAGGCCAGTTATGGAGGCTTGCAGCACTGCACTATCATATAGTCCTAAATCTCCTCTATTGCCAGGAACAAACGAAAATTGGTAATCTTTCAATATTAGGTACCGATTTTTTATGTCCGTATGGATTGAGGAGCCACTTCAGATTTAAAAAGGAAACTTGCCCCCTTATTTAGTAGGGAAGTAAATAATTTTGTAGGCCGAATTCTGAAATTTGTAGTAAAATATGTCTAAAGTTATATCAATGTGAATATGGCTCCTCAATCCAAACATCTGAATTGAGGAGCCACCTGAAACACGGAAAGTATTTCATGTACATATTTGAAAATTTTGTATCATTTAGTAGCAATTGTGTATAGTGTCTACTAAAAATCTGAGCCCAGTGCTGTTTATATTCAAGAATATACAATACTTTTAATGTGGCTCCTCAATCTATACATAAGAGCGTGAATTGCCATGAAAGTTATTGGTCAATTTATATTCCACTGTAAAGACATTTAGTAGCAAGTGTGTTCGAATTTGTAGCATATGAACAAAGTAGTAGAACTGAGTAAATTTAATAAATAAACGCATTTCATTTGGCTCCTCAATCCTGACGTCTGCATAATAAATAATTGACTGTACCTACCTGAGATCAAAACGGAATAAAATACCAGAGACAATAACATTTAGTATAAATGTCTACTAAATACATATGCACAGATCAACATTGTATATGTTCGGTATCTGAAAATTAAATTACTTCTGAATATTCCTTACAAATTCGCTATTAAGGGTGACCATGTTATATGAATTAAACTAGGATGATTAATTTTTGAAATTTAATTTTTGGACTATATACCTATTCGGTACAAAGATTCTTCCTAAGTCATTTCTGGTACTAGAAACTATAATGACTTCAAGTAGCTTAAATATTATAATAGGCGTTATAGAATTTATCCCTGCGATTAGCGAAGCTGGCATGGGCCACTATAAAATGTACCCAGCGAATGATGAGATGTTTTGTTATGACGACTATGATTCTCACTGTAAAATTCCTAAAAGCACCGACCAACCAATATTAATTCATTCTTTAACTTATGTTGAAATTGACTAGGTACTAAATATCCTAAACTTATGAAGAATCTTTGTACCGAATACCTATAGTCGAAAAATTACATTTCAAATATGAATCATCCTAGTTTAATTCACATAACATGGTCACCCATATAGCGAATTCGTAAGGAATATTCAGAAGTAATTTATTTTCAGATACCGAACATATACAATGTTGATCTGTGCATGTGTATTTAGTAGACATTTATACTAAATGTTAGTGTCTCTGGTATTTTATTCCGTTTTGATCTCAGGTAGGTACAGTCAATTATTTATTATGCAGACGTCAGGATTGAGGAGCCAAATGAAATGCGTTTATTTATTAAATTTACTCAGTTCTACTACTTTGTCCATATGCTACAAATTCGAACACACTTGCTACTAAATGTCTTTACAGTGGAATATAAATTGACCAATAACTTTCATGGCAATTCACGCTCTTATGTATAGATTGAGGAGCCACATTAAAAGTATTGTATATTCTTGAATATAAACAGTACTGGGCTCAGATTTTTAGTAGACACTATACACAATTGCTACTAAATGATACAAAATTTTCAAATATGTACATGAAATACTTTCCGTGTTTCAGGTGGCTCCTCAATTCAGATGTTTGGATTGAGGAGCCACATTCACATTGATATAACTTTAGACATATTTTACTACAAATTTCAGAATTCGGCCTACAAAATTATTTACTTCCCTACTAAATAAGGGGGCAAGTTTCCTTTTTAAATCTGAAGTGGCTCCTCAATCCATACGGACATGATTTTTTTAGCATTTTCAAAATTGATTTTTGGTATCACCACCAGGTTTTTGACTTTGCAGCATGATCGCGGACTCGTGTCTCCCCTGATGGCTCCCCTAGGGGAGACAACAGGACTTCTATAGTACTGATGTCTCCCCTAGGCGGGGGAGACATCAGTACTTACTTTTAATGTTATATTTTTCGTGTTCTCCAATTAAAGGCGCGTCTAATGATGTACATCTCATTCAGTACGCTGATGGTACCGGAGTTAATGATCCAAGCTCTCTTACTAACAGGCATGGTCCAAATTGGTAATTTATTGAAAAAAAAAAAATAGTTTTTTTATAGCCAGTCTTTTCTCACAGACTATACTTTTTACAGTAATAAAAGAATGAGTGAATGAATTTATTTATTTCGAAGAATATTGTACATTGAGGAAGAGGAATAGAGGATGAATGTAGTAAAAAAAATATATAATGTTGTCGCGAGAAGCAAAAAGAAAAGGAGAGGGATGTAACTTAAATTTGTATTGTATTCATATATATGTATTGTATTTGTATTTGCCTGGGTACAGCTGTTTCCGTCTTCTCATTCTGTGGATGTACATCTGGGGACAAAAGATATCTGTTATTCCAAGTTTGGAATAAGTTGAGTATCACCAATAGAATCAAATCACATTTAACATGCAGGTCTAAACATATCATAAACAGACACTCATCGCGAGTGGTCACCCTAAGGATCGCACTGCCGAAACGGTGGTTCAGTTTGCTTAGTAGGCCTCGCACTAAGGACCACCACCAATCCATACAGGGGCTGACTAGAAGTCCCCCCTGCAGGCAACTCCTCTCGAGGGAAAACACGCCACACAGGCAAGCCGCGCAGGCACGTGTGGATAACCGCAACACACTTAGTTTCCCGAAGTAGTTTAACACATAAACTACCCCGGGGACAACTTTATACAACATCATAAATCATCATGTATCGGTAATTTCGTATTCGTTAATAAAGTATGATACTCAACTGTTCAGTTATGAATCCTTGGCTGGCTTCGGCTACTAGCAATTCAATCTCTGGATAATCACGAAGAGTATTAATCTCTGGATAATTAGGTATGTAGTATCTGCTAAGAGTTTCTATTGGAAATTGTGTTCACACAAATCTTTTGATACAAATGTCAATAATTCAATTCAACGTTTAAATCTGACATCGAAGAAATAGCTAGCCGCCAGCGAGTTCAACCAAGGAGTCCGAATCATAAAGGAGTTTGTGTTTCGGGAATGATTTCCCGACACTCCCGACGGAAAGCGAAAAGCAATTTGAAAAGTTATCACATATCAACTTCTCAAGTTGACTGTGGCATATAAAACCCGTGACCTCGTGACGAAGTCACGACACTCACGGCGGGACGAAATAAAGTTTAAATTATAAACTGTTCTACTAATTATTATAACCGTTCATGAAATTCAATAAACCACAGAGTTAATTGTAGTATCCATTTTCATTTCATTTATATTCAACAATATGAAATTTGTTAGACACTATGTCAATAATCAGTCCAAACTCTTAAGTCCAACTGTAATATCCAACTGTATGCAAGTGTACTAGACTGTTCATACCTTCCAATCATCAACTCAATCTGTGTAGTGTACATTCATAAAATATACATAGACTTATTCATCTCTTACTTTTCTTTGGATATACAGGCATGAATTCAAAGTCAATGTCATACCGGATCGATAAAATGTTACTGACATAGGTCTCAAATAAAAGCAAACAGTCTTAAAATAATTCAATAATTCGCTATAATTAACTCTGCTGTGGCAGTAGTAAAGTGAGTGTTAAATTATTACTGAAGTAGCAAAATATTTGTTGTGGTATCGTTACATGGACTTTCTGGCATAAATGATTAGAAATCTACTAAACCAGGATTTTTTTAAATTAATGTCACATGAATTTATCGAGAAGACAAGAATCAGCTGTATTTTCTTTCAATCATTTGAATTCTTTATATCCTTAAGCCGGTGTTAAGGTACAGCATCTCCACCATGTCGCGAGAAGCAAAAAGAAAAGGAGAGGGATGTAACTTAAATTTGTATTGTATTCATATATATGTATTGTATTTGTATTTGCCTGGGTACAGCTGTTTCCGTCTTCTCATTCTGTGGATGTACATCTGGGGACAAAAGATATCTGTTATTCCAAGTTTGGAATAAGTTGAGTATCACCAATAGAATCAAATCACATTTAACATGCAGGTCTAAACATATCATAAACAGACACTCATCGCGAGTGGTCACCCTAAGGATCGCACTGCCGAAACGGTGGTTCAGTTTGCTTAGTAGGCCTCGCACTAAGGACCACCACCAATCCATACAGGGGCTGACTAGAAGTCCCCCCTGCAGGCAACTCCTCTCGAGGGAAAACACGCCACACAGGCAAGCCACGCAGGCACGTGTGGATAACCGCAACACACTTAGTTTCCCGAAGTAGTTTAACACATAAACTACCCCGGGGACAACTTTATACAACATCATAAATCATCATGTATCGGTAATTTCGTATTCGTTAATAAAGTATGATACTCAACTGTTCAGTTATGAATCCTTGGCTGGCTTCGGCTACTAGCAATTCAATCTCTGGATAATCACGAAGAGTATTAATCTCTGGATAATTAGGTATGTAGTATCTGCTAAGAGTTTCTATTGGAAATTGTGTTCACACAAATCTTTTGATACAAATGTCAATAATTCAATTCAACGTTTAAATCTGACATCGAAGAAATAGCTAGCCGCCAGCGAGTTCAACCAAGGAGTCCGAATCATAAAGGAGTTTGTGTTTCGGGAATGATTTCCCGACAAATGTGACACACTACAAAAAAACGTAGCCGTACTTGGTCGTACCGTTTAATTTGCATCGGTAAAATTTTAAACAAAGCGTAAGATCAAAATTGGAGTTTCCCTTTGTGAAATTCTTACCAGAAAATTTAAATATCCTCGTTTTATTCTTGTATGAGATATATAAAGGAATTCTATTAAGTATATTTCGAGTAGGTAGGTAAATTACACGCAAAGCCAGATTGTTTGGTTCTATCAACTTCGATTCTACACTCTACAGTACCGCCCGCCGTAGCGCAGTACCGGAGACATGCGAGTCTTCAATACCGCCGTAGCGCATTGCTGGAGATACGCAAGTCTACAATACCGCCGTAGCGCAGTATTGGAGACTCGGATGGCCGGATGTACCTACTGCTCTGAAAGCATCCACAGTTGGTAAAATCGCTCGCCTCCTACGTGTTTTTTATTTTATTTATTCGTGCGGAATTCCCTACTGTCCCCTAATTAGGAGCCGTAAATTCCCACCTAAGTGACTAGTACGGCCCTGGTGTTGCGCACGCGCACGTCCATATTCCAAGGTAACTACTTTCCATCAAGTAGGCCGTGTGCTTGTCTGTCACCAAAGTGGTAACAAAAACCCTAGTAGTTTTAATAGGAGAGCAGCCTTAGCATAGCGAGGAAAACACGTGTCTCTCGTTTCTCTTCGACCAATGTAATGAATAGTTTTGGTCACGTGATAGATTTTTCTGCTATTTCATTGGTCGCGAGATAGGGTCCATGCTATGCTAAGCCCCTTTTCACATGCACACGGTCACGGCACGGAAGTAGAAATGTATGAGCTACATAGACAGCTTTCACATGCACACAGCCACGGCACGGCGACCGCTCATACATTTCTGCTTTGCACGGCGCGGCGATCGTGCCGTGACCGTGTGAATGTGAAAAGGGCCTTAGGCTGCGTTTCATATCTCACTACGCATCTTCGCAGATAGATGCGTAGTGAAATATGTGTCCGTTCGGAACCAATAGAATCACTTCATTTACCTAGCCTCGCTCAGCGCAGCTTTAGTGGAAATGGCTCAGTGGAGCGAGTTTTTCTATATGCAAAACATAAGAATGTGTTGCGGGGGATGTGTTGCTAAGCGTTCCACTTCCACCACACCTCACTCCACGCCGCCTCGCTCGCATCAGAAATGAGTCCACTGCAGGATGTGTAGCGGGCTCCGTTTCACAGGGTCACTAAGAATCCTTGCACCGGTTTAGTACATCCTCCTTGGAAAAATTCGCGTCGTTCCACAGCCTCGCTACGCATACTAACTCCGTCCATCTAACTCGCACAGCTTAGTTGGAAACGCAGCGTGAGGCTTTAGATATTCGAACTTTTCAGAGCTCCAATTCAACTCTATTCAATGTTCAGACAGTAATATAAGTTATTAATGACTGATCTTATCATTTAAGTAAACTATATAACGATATCATAATATTGTGATCTAATTTAAATCAATCTACATACATTTACATACAATGACATTGGTGACTGATAAGGATAAATGTTTTACATATTTAATTATCTTAAAAAAGAACATTAAGTCCTATTGCTTTTGTTGTTTATAAATATGAAGCCATCTGAATTATCTTCTGAGTCCTGGCAACAAAAGCAGGTGTCGGGAATGTCTGTCTTGGAGCCCTGGGTCCGCTTTCCACCTCCTTCCGGCAACGGCTGCCGCCCGAACAAAAGGATATTCTATTGATAGATAGATAATCCGAGTGACGTGACATTTTAATGGATATCATTGGCGCTTATTTCTTAGTAGATGACGTAATTATACTCAATTTGATTAGCTGCTGCTCGGGACACAAATCTTGGACCTGAATTGTGCTCTATACACGCTGTACTTTGGTGTCCTTTGAGTATAGCACGAGGTGATACAGATACTGTGGTGGACTTGCTCAAATTCACCAAGCGTAGATTCTTACAATATATTCCGTGCGCGCCAGGGCCTCGTTTGACTAGCGATTTAGGTCCAAGATACGTGTCCCGAGGTATACTTACTTAACTGCTTCTTCTTCTTAATCCCAGTCGCATCCGAGGCTTTCACCTTCATCCGGGGTTTGCCTTTTCCAGTCAATTTGCGTGTTTGACTGCTCTACCGTGAAGTGACTGCCATAACTAATTGGCTTTATCTATTAGCAGTTAGACCATTCGTTAGATTTTTCGAGGCTCCAGCTACCCGAACGACTGCCATAGATGTTCGTATGGCAACCGCGACCGAAGTTATGAATGAGTATGTATGATGAATGTGATAATTGAGTGATAAATTTGTTTTTAATGCCGATTACAGATAGTCTAGTATAATCGTACGATAAAGTATATCGAAAATTCAATAATAAACAATGTTTCTTATTATTGGCTCGCGGATTGTTATTATTATCTTTTTGTTTTGTCTGTATATTATTTTTAATAGCAAAAATGTTTGTGTGGAATCCATACAATCATTTTTCCTTGATAGTACTGACTTCTTATTGATCATAAATAAATTAGTCTATTCTATGCAAATAAAATAAATCGATGTGTCTGGTTGTTTGTTATATTAAAATAACGGCTTTACAAAAATGCATATGAGTAGTGTAGGTAAACGATATAAATTTTTCAACACACTTGCTTATAAACGTCGTTCTTTGTCCTTTTGCCTACTGCAAGTCTCTAACCTCATTGACAGTGCTTTAAGCTGAACTTTAAACAATACTAAGGTACCTTTAGTAACAATATAAATCTATCTCTCAATACTAAGAATAAACGAAATTACAAATGGCAAAATATTTTTTATCTGTCTATATCCGAAATAAACATACTTACAGAAAAACACGTTTTCGAATAATCTCCGAATTGGCTGAACTAATTTTGATGAAATTTTTACTGCAGATACCTGATGTTATAAAGCGTAACTTAGGCTACTTTTATTTCAGAAAAGGTATCCTAAAGGTTCCGCGCAAAATTAATGTATTTTAAAATGTGTTAAAAGTATTAAATTAAAGATTTCATTTGATGTGATTTGATAACGTGATAAGTTTAAAACTAAAACCCGACTACTTAAAAATCACGCTCTGAAAAGTATTAAACAAGAAAATATCTAGTGTAGCCGTGGTCGTATGCCTCTTTTCCTTAGAATAGCATGTATGTATCGTTTTATTATAGTAAGTGGCATACGACCACGGCTATCCTAGATATTTTCTTGTTTAATACTTTTCAGAGCGTGATTTTTAAGTAGTCGGGTTTTAGTTTTAAACTTATTTTTTTATTTTTTTTATTTTGGGGCACCCAACAACTATAATTTATGCATATTTGAAATGTGCTAATTGAGCTCTTTAATTTGATACCATACACGGCATATTTATCTCAAATTATTTTTTCAACACAGTACTTTATGGCCGCTAGAGGGCGCCACATTAGATTTAGTGACACGTCATATAGCCTATAACCATCGGACGATATGCACATACATAGCCTGTCAAAATCATAACCCTCCTTTGGCTTCGCCGTAGTCGGGTAAAAATCGTATGACATATTTGTACACATTCGCAGCTGACGCAATGTAACTAAAATTGTCGTAATAAAAAAATGCAATGACTTTAAGAGGTAACACCTGTATAGTTAAGAATTCTAGGTCTAGAATTTAGTAACTGTTTATTTACTGATCTGGGTATTTCCTTGCCTTAGAAAAGCCATACGAACATCTATGGCAGGCGTTGCGGGTAGGTGGAGCCAACAACTGGTCTAACAGCAGTATCACTAATGAGTTGTGGAGGTCGGATGGCAGTCGGTTCATGGAAAATGTCGAAGTTCAGCCAAATCCGTAGTTCAACTGGAAAAAGCGGACCCCAGACTTCGAGGTGAAAGGTTCAGGGAATGGGATATAATATAATATAATAGCAGCTTAAGAATTTTTTAGGTTTTAGATTTTATTCAGGGTATTTTATCCTTTAAATGTTAGTAAAAGCGGAAACGTATCAATCTAATCTATAATTTTTCTAGACTTACGATATCATTTTCGTTCTGGATGTCACGTTCCGATTTGTGTTTCAAACGTTATCAATATATCGGGCAACCTCTTTAGGTCATCATTGAAATTTAGATGTCCGAATAAACATTTCCGACGAAGAAACTAGAAAGTAACCAGGATCATTTTCCGTGGGTATATTATTAGGGGACTAACACTGTGCACTGAGTATGATGCAATGGAGAGAAACCTGCTAAAATTAAAGAGAATACAGAAAACTAGAAATAAAGTGAATCAAGTAAACATGCTTTACGTCTCTAGTTGAAATGAGGACACATCTCAAGGAGCAATGATAAAATATGGTCCCTGATAACAACCAAAATGGTCAGGACCAGAAGGAAAAAGAAATAAGGGCTGACTCTGCAAAAGATGGGCGGACGATATCGCATAAACTGCTGGTAAGAACTAGATGGAGACAGCCCAAGACAGGAAAAAATGGCTGAATTGGTGAAGGCTTTTACTTAAAAGGGACCCATTTCCATAAAATAATTACATAGGTAATGTTAAAGTAAATTATGGGCGTAGGTCAATAACTTGCACTGTGACTAAGACTAAACACGCGCGAAATGAATACCACTTATTGGATTGGATTTTACGCCTATTACTAATAAAAAAACATAATCATTTTGTATTTCAGTACTTATGTACTTAATGTAAATACAAGTTCGTAGTAATTGCTTGTGGCCACGTGTTTCAAAGTCAAAAGTAAGCACAATAGTTTCAAAGCTGTTATTAGGTCAGTCTAAGTCACATGGCCCGCTGGAGGGCTCAGCCTTCAACACGACACGTGACATACGACGGCACGATACGAGAAAATGTCGTGCCGTTTCGCGATTAGTATTACGTTTTCGAATCCAGAAAAACGTAAAACCAAATGCGATTGGCCGGTTTCACACACAGGTTCACAGTAGGCAGACGGCCAATCGCAATACTCAGTTCTCTAGATACGTTTACGTTACGACCTCAGACTAAAAGAATAATATAGACGGAACGTATAGAACCAGCGTGTGAAGCCACATAAAGTGATACTAAAGTAGCACCATTTCGCTCGCACTCGTGCGTGCACACAAAGAGTGCGAGTGAGATGGTGCTACTTTAGTATCACTTTATGTGGCTTCACACGCTGGTTCTCTACGTTCCGTCTATATTATTCTTTTATTCTGAGGTTACGACATCGATATTTTTTTTCTCGGGGCACAGGCAGTTAATAATAATAATAATAATAATCGGGCAATCATTGTCCCGATAGTCATATCGGCCCATGGGCTGATTGCTAAGAGCCTCGACCAACACCTTAAGAGGCTCTCGTTAGGCAGCTGGATCAAGGGCTTGATGCAGAAGGCGGTACTCCTCGACACGGCACGTATTGTGAGGAGGTTCCTCTCTCTGGAGCCCTAACCACCGGTATCTTGGTCCCTGTACCCGATACCGGTGGGGCACTATTTTTTATATTTTTAAATATATGTTTTTGTATATATATGTATTTAAAAATATAATTTATAAGATCTTACAATAAATAAAAAGGAATAATAATAATATATTCTTTATTGTACACCATAAACAATATTTACAAAAAAAAAAAAAGAGAAATAAACGGATACGGGCTTCAATGTCCAAATATTGGACATTGGAGCAATTGGGGAAATGGCTATGAGGATCATAATAATGATTTTAAGCATTTAGTATGCTAACTACATAATATTGTATATTCAAATCAATTAAGATAGAAAAAAGCGAATACGGATGTATAGAAAAATTTGGATCAGGCTCGGTGGCTCAGTGGTCTGCAATGCAATTCTGCACTGCAATTCACTAAGCGAGCACAACGATGCGAGGCGCAACGTTTTGCTCGATAGAGATTGTCATTGGTCGGATTGTATCACGTCATTGGAAATCGACCAATGACAGTGTTTATCGAGCACATCGTTGCGACTCGCATCGTTGTGTTTACTTAGTGAATTGCACAGCTGTAAGCGTACAACGACGAGCGCAACGTTGCGACAACCTTGATACAGATTGTCATTGGTCGGTCTAGGTGACGTCACTGGAGATCGACCAATGACAATCTATATCAAGGCTGTGGCAACGTTGTGCTCGTCGTTGTGCGCTCACAGAATTGCACTGCTAAGCATTCCCCCTGTAAGGGAAAGATTGCGGGCTCGAGTCCCGCTTGAGAGCTATATTCGCCTTTTTTATCATAATCGATTTTATATGCAATCGCAATACTAAATCGTACAATAGACAATGTGTAATATAGATGTTATTGCAACCGTTGTAAACATATGGATTTCCCTCTGAACGCGTCCATGTTGCGTCACTGTGCCAAATGAGTTTTATGAATGGAAATACGTTCATAGCGGTATTACCGACTTGTTCGAATTAAAAAATAATAAACAAGTGACTCAATATACTGAATATTGTGTTGTTTGTTAGGAATTTGCTGAATAATGATTTTTATTGAGTGGTTAATGTGGATAGTGGCAATGGTGGATATAATAGTAGATATAAAACAAATTGCAATGATTGCAGGTAATATTATAAACGGGATCCCATTGTTTCTCATAATGGTTTTTGTCCTAATTTAAATTGTCATAACAAGTTAGGCATAATTTTCTTTGTCATAATAATAGTGTGCCATAATTGGTTTTAGCATACTATGTTATTAAGCATAAATATTGTATTCTTCGTGGTTATTTTTTTTAATAACCATATAGAACTTTATTTAGTCAAATGACAATTCTGGCTTAAAATAGTTATGGTTACGCGTCGTTATGCTTAAGTAAACTTATGCTTTGGGACAGTATGCTTATAAAATATTATGCTTATAGTAAATAGGTTTAAAAAAAATATGATTAAAAAGTTATGGCAAATGAGTATTATGCGTAAATAATGTTAGGACAAGTAACATTATGCAATGTTAAATTATGACATAAAATTGTAGGAATAAAAATAAAGAACCATTATAAACATGTGGGTAAAGAAAATAAAAGACACAAACATGTTTTGTAACCAGAAAACCTATAGGGTGTATGGCCGTATGGGGCGCTGAGGTAGGAGCGGCCCTGTAGAAGACTGCTTGAAGGCTCTGGACTTGTCCCTGTGTGTCACAGGGCACAGTAGAAAGCAGGCAAGGGGTAGGTTCGTTTTCCGGGCGCAGGCTTGGAGTGACAGGTACGGCCGCCTAAATAGGAACGAAGGAATAAGCGGACCCCAGGCTGAAAGCCTTCGATGCAAACGGGTACTACGCTAACATTATGATGAATGGTGTGTTCTGTTCATATAATGATAATAAACATCGCGTGGCTCAGCTGCTCTAGTCACAAATAATTACTGAATTATATAGACGAGTCTATTTATACATAGGTATCATTGTTGGAGGATCTCACGCTGTTTTTCCTGTCTATAATAGGTTTAGCGCAGTTGTCAAGACGCTTTGATGTTCTTTCTAAGGATTAATTTGTAATTCTTGTTCCCTTGGTAGTACGGATTTGTTTTTTCTTGCGAATAATGGTACCTTCACATAGTGGCGGACAAACTGTTTCATCCTTTCATCTCAAACCATGTACTTATTGATCTTGAACATAAAATGTACTCTATACACGCAGTACACGTTTCTTGGGTGTCTTTTGATAATAGCACGGGGTGCTACTACGGTGGGCGAGCTTAAATTCACCAAGCATAGATTATTATAAAACAATCCACGAGCGCCAGGGCCTCGTTTGTCTCGCCAGTCGCCAAGATACGTGTCCCGAGGTATACCTACATGCATGGATTGTTTAGATTTTTGCCCATATGAGTGTGACTTAAAGTAAAGGCAAAGCAAAGTATTATAATCATTTTGCGTCTTGTAGAGGGTTACACAAAAGATTCGCTTCAGTGCAGCAAAAGAAAATTGTATTGGTTTATTCCGAAAATGCGTACTGCCATCTATCGAAAATAGCCTAAACTATTTCGAAGCCATCTGTTTCTACATCGCGCTATCAAAATTTTACTAATAGCTATACTTGATGATGTCAAATTAACATAAATATTTTTTGTCGTGTCAACACTAAATTTCAAATCTAAAGTTAAATTCTATTTCTCGATAATTAGTTCGTTAGTTCAGGAGACGCCACCAAAATCTTGAAAATAAACATACGATTATGTCGGACTTGAGTAGGTAGTTTCAATGACGTCATTTGTTTCAAATGATACTATTGTTGTAGTTCTATTCATCCTGTTAAACAACACCTATGACACTACAGGCCAATGCCTAAAGTACTACATACATACCCATAATATTATACTTGCAAATTATGGATGACGGATTTTATTCTAAGAAATGGCGCCTTGTCTTGTGTGTATGGGGCCTTTGGAGTCTATAGGTGAGGTGGGATCGTCTACTGTATAATGAACGAGCCTCTGCCGTAGGCTTTCCCTTTCGAGTTGGGGAGGTCATACTAAAATCGCTCCTGTAAAATTAATAATAGCAGCACATTGGGAAAACAATTTCATGAGCTGACCAGGGACCCTTCTCTTTCTCTGACATAAACCTTCCCATTAGCTGCCCCTCTAGACAAGTGGCAATTCGTCGGCCGGCGTTTTGTGGAATAGAATGCCAAATGTATGGGATTTGACGTATATGACAGGCGTCAACGAATGTCAAAAACGTCAAATCCACATGGAATAGAATGATGAATGTATAATTCATCATTCTATTCCATGTGTCTAGGGGGCTGTTCAGCTTCAGTCAATTGACGGACCAAAAAAAAAACCTGCATTTGGGAGTAGAAGTGCCGTCGAGTTGACAGAAGAAGAACAATTAATTTTTACACATCGGAGAACATTCGGAAAATAGATAGAATAAAAGGAATGAGTATATTAGAGGAAGTTTGAATGTGGGACCAGTGAATGAAAAATTGAGAAGCGGACGACTAGCGTGATATGAAGAAAGATGAAAGTAATGTTGTACCAATTTTAAAGTTCCAAAGTATGAATGTAAAGGGCTTTAGGAATTGAGACAGGCTCAAGAAAAGATGTATGAATTGCGTGAAAGAGGATGACAAAGAAACGACTGAGAAAATGACATTTGATAGAGTATATGGAGGAGAATGACGTGTTATGGCGATCCCAAATAATTGAGACAAGGGCAGGGATATGATGAGTTAATGACACACATCCACATTTGCTATCTATATTTTTCTCTTACCTAATGGAAGACAAACGTATTGCTTAATACCCGGCATCTTTTACCAGATCCTAAGCTAAAAAATCCCTTAAAACACAACTACCGAAGACGTATTTTACAAAAAAATCGCTCAATTTTCGTCTCTAAAACTACGAGGGCACAGCAACTGACTTAACCATAAAATAATGTTCAAATAACCTAAAATAATTAGAACATTCAACCCATGCATTCAACATACCACAACTTTCAAAGATATAAACAAGTTCACTTCAAATACAAATGAGTCCGAGGTACTGGGCCCATACCATGAACTCTTAAAACAGGTCAATAATTGAACTGCTGTCATTCTACCAACTGCAAATGTCACTTTGGAATCCCTTTGTAATTCTATATATTTATATGACAGTACAAAGTGACATTTGCAGTTGGTAGAATGACAGCAGTTCAATTATTGACCTGTTTTAAGGTTTATGGTAAGGCCGCTGCTCGGGACATATATCTTGGACCTAAAATGTGCTCTATACGCGCAGTACATGTTTCTTGGGTGTCTTTTGGGTGTTACTGCGGTGGACGAGCTCAAATTCACCAAGCATAGATTATTACAAAAAAACAAAGACGTGTGGCACTCAGGGACTGCCGCGGTAAAGCTATTGCATAGCATTTTTATTTATGTAGTATTTTTTTTCCTTTTTTTTTTCTTTGATATTTCAAATTCACATTCAAATCGATAGATCGCAAAACTAAAAAGTATCACTGCTAACCTAACACGCCGACCGGCACGGTCGGAGTGTCAGCTTAGGTTTTTTCGTTACGGAATTTCTGGATAGAAGCTATGCAATAGCTTAAAAAAAAAAATCACGCGTGGCTGGGTCTCGTTTGTCTTGCGATTTAGGTCCAAGATACGTGTCCCGAGGTATACTCAGTGAAATGTGTGCCTCGGAGTACTCCGGACAGCCGAGTAGTCGCACAATAAGTGTGATAACTTCTCGATAAGTGAGTTGGGACATGCTTCGAATGTGAAGCAAGAAGCTCACTTAGAACTTTCTAGTTGAATTAGGTGGAATGTCAACTCGGTTTAAGGTCGTAGTTATACGATTTATGTGACGATTTATTATTATTTGAATGGTCTTCAAAGTATTTTACTTATAAATTCGAATTGGTAAGATGTAGCATTCAGAATCGGAAGTGAATTAAATAGTATTTACGTTACACACGTACCGACCATCATATCCGATCGACATTTATCATATACTAGCTGACCCCGCGAACTTCATACCGCCTAACAGTCAATTCTTTATTTTTTTTTAATTTTCTCGCCGTAAGAACCATCCTCGCACTTCAGGGAATATTCTAAAAAAAGAATTAGCGAAATCGGTTCAGCCGTTCTTGAGATTTGGGCTTAGCAACACATTTAGGGATTCATTCGTTCTTATAATGTATAACCCATGCATCTAAATCTGTTTAGCCATATTGCAGTCCACTGCTGCACATAGGCACCTCCCAATGTGCGCCATTTCTGCCGAGACCCCGCTTTCTGCATCCAGTCTGTCCCAGACACCTTTTTCAGGTCGTCAGTCCATCTGGCTAGGACCCCTAGCCAGATGGACAAACGTCCTACCTCTCGTTTGCATTCCCACGGTCTCCACTCTAGGACTGGTCATTAACAATCCTTGCTTGGGCATTCTTTAATATCTGTCTTATCCTTATCTGACATTAATAAGATTGACGATTTCATCAACTGATTCGATCAGATTCAAATGTTTAATGTAAACTTATTGATAAAAGGCGCAAAGGGACTTCCCCTTCATATTACCACCTAACTGGGGAAATATCTTTAATATAAGCTTGTAATAAAATCACTTAGGCGGTGACCTATTAGGCCCCAGCTATTTAGGTAATCTGTGCCTACGTTACTTTTTATTTCGGATACCTACAGTTCCTACGGTCGCAGGAATGGGCTTGTACATTATAATTTATAGTTCACAGTGGATATAAACATTTGCAGGGCCTCGTCAGCTTCCCTTTTTAATATATTCAGCCTTCGCTACTGATATGCTATACTCCAGTAGTAGTTACAAACTGTATGAATTATCTCGGTGTCGAACAGACTAAAATAAAACTAGACGGTGTCTCCGCCATCAGACCTATTGTTGAGATGTGTTTAACCCATGATGCTGAAATTGGCAACCAGTTAAAGTTGCACATATTTTAGGCGCCAATCGCCATTTTTTTAGTCATAAGATTTATAAAAGAAATGTATCGGTGATTTGACTGGTGTTAGATGGCACCATACCGTAGCCTATGGGCGAGTGCAACACCAGCGGAGTCACACTCTTGCTGCCGACCCTGTAAGAACAGAGATTCTGTGCCGTCCGCGCAAAAGATAAGTAGGACAAGCCTTTGGTTTTGCCCACTGACAGCACAAAACGTCTCCAGTGAGCTCTGGCTACCCTACTCACCGTCGGAAACACAACACGTGGTTATAAAGCCGCGGTCTTCTGTAGGACGGAGGTACTTCCCCAGTCGGACTGCTCGATTGGGATGGATATACGCACTACTACACTACTAGAATATCCAAACGAAAAGTGGGGCCTGATCACTGTGCAGTTTTTTTTAGCTGAAAATGCGTTATAGGGTCACTGTGCAGATTATCCCTATCATCAAAATAGTTCCATCCATTTCACACAGATAAATAATAACAAATTAACCCAAACAGTTATCGAGCGATAAACTGATAACAATGTTACGTTATCATATCTGGGATCTTTCATAGATACCAGTAGATACATTGTTAGATTAAGTAATGGACAGATTGATAGGAAAGTCCAAGGTGCGTTCTGAAATGTATATAAAACAAAATTGAACGCGGGTGCCAGATGTTACCTGACTGTCCAATTTCGATATGATATTTTTCGTTTCTCGCTTTTGTGAGACCCAATTTCTGATACTAATGTCATAGTATTAACTTGGTATACTTTCCATTTTTGAAGTTTCCAGTAAATTCGTATTTGTATGAACTGTTTTTTTTTTCTTCTACAACCTAGCGTTAATCCCAGTCGCATCCGAAGCTTTCACCTCGGAGTTTGGGGTCAGCTTTACCAGTCTAACTGCAGATTTGCTGAACTTTGATATTTTCCGTGAAACAACTGCCATCTGACCTCCACAATCCAATGGTGATATTGGGCGATATCGCAGCATTACAGCTAGACCAGCCCAGACAAATGTATAGGATTTGGCGTTTTTAACATTCGTTGACGCCTGTCATATACCTCAAATTCTATACATTTGGCATTCTATTCCATCATACGCCGAACAACGAATTGCCACTTGTCTAGTGGGGCTTTTGTTGGACTTTTTAGGGCTCCAACTACCCGTAACGACTGCCATAGATGTTCGTGTGGCAACCGGGACCGAACGAGGCACGACCAGACCAATACTACGCTAGTACTATTATCTGTTCTGTGCCAATACAAATATCCATATTAATGCATATGAATATATGCACTGAGTGGGGATCGAACCCGCGCCTCCTGTGTAGCAGTCGCGTGCCATAGGCTACTGGAGGCCCCTTACAGCCTAACCTGAATTACCGAAAGAACTCACTTCAATTACCTATTATGATATTAATTTCATTAGTGAAACATTAGTGAAGCTTATTACAAACTGCACTTAAGGAAGACAACTTAGAATTAATACGGACGTAGAAAAGTAATTTGGTTAATGTAATATCCTAACTTTTAAACTTTCTCGTTGCGAGAAAATGTTTACGAGAAATAAAGTGAACATGGCACAGGGTAAATACCACAGAAGTAGTAAATTGGGTTAGTCGCGATTCCTCCATTACTCGATTCCCCCCGAAAATGATTGTTTTTTAACAGCGTGATAAAAACTATTGTAAAACCGAAAATTTTCGTTGTGGGGAATCAAGGTATGATTCTGTAGCCGACCGCATACGACAACTGTCGACGCACGCAGCAGATACGCGTAATTCATTGCGGCTTCTCAATGGTCCCCTTTATCCGAATCGGAGTTTAACAAGTAATGGGTACGCTGTATGTGCTGCATGCGTCTGTCGTTGTAGTATGCGGTCGGCTTTGGAATCATACCTTATCCCTACTTCCCTACTAATATTATAAATGCGAAAGTAACTCTGTCTGTCTGTCCGTCTATCTGTCTGTCTGTCTGTCAGTCTCACTTTTACGACTAAACCGCTGAACTGATTTTGATGAAATTTGGTATAGAGGTAGGTTAGACCTTGAGAAAGGACATAGGCTATGTTTGATCGCGATAACCGACATCCACGCGGGCGGAGCCGCGGGCACAAGCTAGTATCCCAATAAAATAGAGGTATAAAAAATGTGATATGAGATTGAAGTCTTATAGAACAACGCCTCCCGTGCGCTAGGGTTATGCCTATGATGAATAAAAATCGGCAGTGGATCATATCAGGGGATCCAACCGGAATAACTCGCTATATTATGTTCTATTAATGGTCCTATCTCTTCCTTTGGCTCCCTCAATCTTGCCTTCTGTGATATTTTTTTATACCTCTTGTCTGGTCGCAGATAAGCACATTTCCTAAATAAATGTAATTTCGTGTTCTGTATCCTCTTCGATATGAATATCCAGATATTTTCCGTGTAAAATTTTGCAATAACAACTGTTAGGTATGTAATATGCTCCGTGTAATTTTTATTAGGGCCTAAGACTTTAATTAATTTAAACAATATAACCATTATTTTACAATGTTTTACATAATTTAATGGAAACAAGACTAGAGGAACGCGATAGCATGATGTTTTCACATTCTTACGAGATTTAATTTTTATTTATGACAGTGGGTGGCCAAGTGTAAAAAGAAAGAAAATTCGTGTTCATGAGAGAAAGTGGATCATTAATTATTTATTATTGTGAAGGTTTGTATTGCGGGTTGCGGGCAAGCTTGAATCTGCTTTTTGTTGTATGAACAAATTGTTCATACAACAAAAAACAGGTTCAAGCCTAAATTAATTGTTTGTAAATATGTACAATATACTGACCGGCCCGCGCCAGTTTCGCCCGTGATAAAGTCCTTAAAGTCATAAAAATGAATTCCATACAATGCCATTAATGGTAATAAGGTTCTATGTATTAATTTAATTTTCTTAACACTGGTCTCGGTGGCTTAGTGGTCAAAGCATTCCCTCTTTAAAGAAAAGATCGCGGGTTCAAGTCTCGCCCGTGGTCAATTCTCTTTTCTGAAATGAAATTGAAATGAAATGAAATGAGATTTATTTGCTATCTATCTTAATCGATTAGATTTTCAGTATACAAATAATACAACAGAACTATACAAATAATACTTATATAAAATAGACCAGTAGTTTGTATGGTAACAAACAGACACACTTTTATAATAGTTATGATTAAGATAAATCTAATCTGATATCCAGAGATTTCAAGTATGATGTTTGAGATACATTGATTTTTATGTACGTGAAATGATTGGATGACAAAACTTGACGTATTGTGTTACGAATACGATAAGACATCTTACGAATATCAACGCTATCTTGTGTTTGTATGACTTTTACTGACGTTAGTTGATATTAGTTTGAATGGGTGCGAACCCACTGGTCCCCTAAAATTCGTACCCTGCGTCCATTCGTCTTCTTAAATATTTGAGGCTCTCACCCGGCCCTTGATCTTTTTCTTTAAGCAGGTCGTGAAAATGTACACTTTGCTCAAATAGGACGTTCAATAGGTACTCTATTATGTACCTTTGAAGCGCATATCTTAAGAACTAACAGTCAATCGCAAAAAAAAAAAAATTCGCATTCCTTTTGGTTCCATCTGAAACTTTTCCGGTCTATAATCTACTCTTTGCAAGGTATGACAAAAAATGACTCGCCTAAATAGAGCAGGAACTTCACAAATTTAAATTCAGCCTTGCGAAGCTGGTCCATCTAATTAAATCGTACGTCGCGACGTACTCGGAGGCGAGTTGGGAACTCCGTGGTTCCCACACCGGAAGAGAGCCAGATCGAGAGATATGGCCCTGGGTCGGGCGGGGTGCGAGGGGTATGTCTATACGATAACTTAACCTCCGGCAACAGACGGCGTGCATTTTAGTCGGTTCGAGTCCGACATAACCTTCTCCACTGCTTTTGGCGGGAGAGATATCCTTGCGGATTCTTCGCACGATAAAAAATAGGTCGTATTGTCGTATAGTTTCTCAGATTTTGTACCTTCACGGTTCAACGATCCCAATCCCAATACAATTAGTAGTAGGTAGTGTATAAAAACAGCATGTTTTTTACCGTTTTTATTTAAGTACAAATCGGCATTTGACATGCCATTAATCGCCTTAATACCTTTGACCCTGTCATCTTGATGGAATTCGTTACAACTTCCTATTAAGAGTGATGGGATTACTTTAAAAATATAGCTTTTGTATTTAATAGTATTTATGGATGTGTTAAGCTCAATTAAGCGTACCTGCAAGAAGAGGTACAGGATCTCTTGGTTGAAATATAGCTTTTGTATTTAATAGTATTTATGGATGTGTTAAGCTCAATTAAGCATACCTGCAAGAAGAGGTACAGGATCTCTTGGTTGACTAATGAAGGTCTGACGCAGGTCTTTCTCAGAGTTGGGAGAGGCAGACGGCAGTCGTCCTCATATAACTTAGCCAAACCAAATTTTGAAATGAAGGCGTAAGGGAAGGCTCCAAAATGCAAGCTTTGGATGCAACTAGTAACAAATGTTTTTGGATCACCATTTTAGAATTGTCATGTCAGGAATGGTGGTCCAGATCCTCTGGACTTCACCCTAGCTTCTCACCATCCAGTAGGGTGCAATCAATTGCTGGGCTGAATATTATAAAAAGAAAAGGAGCTAGATTCTTAATTCATTACTACACACAGAAAATTTTACAATAACAAGTACTCATAAATACATTTTAATGTACAAAGGCGAAATTAACTCAGTATTGAGTTTTCGCCCAGCAAAACTAGATAGAGGAAAAAGCGCAAAAGAAGGGTAAAAAGCAAGTGTACATTGTTTGTAGAAAACATACAAAGAATGAAGAAGTACAGAAGAACCAAGCACTATTAAGCCTTACCAGCTCACGTGTTTCCCTCTTCCTACAGTCCCGGGTCCTTTAAGCAGGGCCTAAAAAAGAATCTGAAGAGGTTGTCAAGCTGAGTGCCACCATTGTAAACATGGTACTGTCTATAATGGTGACCCTCTTTTCCGAATTTTACTTTAGCCTGCCATCAGGCGAGGTGAAGTCAAATTGACGTGTCCTACATATAAAAAAACTAAGAATCAAACGAACGACGAAAAATGCGTCTTATCCATGAATAGAAAAGTGGGACTATACCTATCGGAAGGTGTTCAGGTGGAAGATCGCCTTTACTTATCCCTAAGCCATTAGTCGGCTCTTATGACCCCAACGGGAAGGGTCGGGGCGAATGTTATCCTATAAACGACCCGGTACAAAACGGGCGTTCATATTTACCCTTTTCTGTATCGAATCGTGTATTTTTTATTAAATTACCTACCTAAAAATCGTAGCGCGTATGGTAGCTGGCTGAACGATTGAAAATGTTAAAAGAATAATTTTTTGAGCGAGATATTCATATCGAGGGAGGAATATTGCGAGCCGTCGCGATTGTTTTTAAATCGAAATCAAAAATATTTTGTTTTACTATTTTCTTCAGTGAGACAAAATATTCTTGATATTGGAGGAGATTGGCTGAGACATGACTCTCGCACCCCGGCCGACCCAGGGCCATCTCTTTCGAACTGGCTCTCTTCGGTCACAATGGTTGTACTAAGAACTCACCATACCTAACACCACGAGGTATTACATAAGCATTACTGACCCTATTCCCCCCTCCTCCAGGAACTCTGGCGCCCCCACCAACCAGCAGAACGACACAGCGACACACAAGTACAGTACAATTTTTTTTTTTTTTTTTTTCAATTAAACATGTTTGTTTTTTTTTAATTACTGGTGGTGGAATACGGCCTAATTGATGCTAAGCTATTATCGTGACCTAGTTCTGAATTTGGTTAAAATATCAAAAATTAACAAATATTTTACTTTAGTTATTTAAATACGAATTATGTAGGCGGTTTTAAGTATGTAGGAAATATGTTTTCTTCTTCTTTTTTAAAAACACGCTGTTTAAAAAAAGTATTGCTAAATAAACCTGCAAATGAAACCGGTAGAAATCGTGTTATGTGTACCTACTCTTCGCTACTGCCATATGTGTAATAATTACTAATACTTATGTGTAATATCAGTAAAATAGTAATAAACTAAACTTAGTAAAACTTACCTAGTAATAAATACTTAGTTTTTGTACATATGCTATGAACACTTGCAACCCTAAATGTTGACCGCACGGTTGCTTTCGGCAGAAAATGTAGATTATCACCATCATCCTACCGCCAGTCCTGGTTGGATCTGAGCACTATGGAGCCGGGATCCACTCTCCTGTTCCTCCTAATTGATTTCTCTGAAAATATTGCAGTGGGGTGAGCACGAACAACTATCGTAATCGTATCGTAAACGTAACGAGAGCACGGAGCATTGCGATTGGCCGCCTGCCTACTGTGAGCGTGTATGCGGGTGAAGTCTGCCAATCGCAATGCTCCGTGCTCTCGTTACGTTTACGATACGATAACGATAGTTGTTCGTGCTCACCCCACAGTAGGCGGGAATGACTGTCGTCTGATCCTCCGACTTCGAGAGGAAAGCCTGCGCCAGAATATCGTTCGTCAATCGCCGGAGGTAGCGGCTTCCAGCCCCCCTAGACAAGTGGCAATTCGTTGCTCGGCGTATGATGGAGTAGAATGACAATGAATGTACCTATAGGATTTGACGTTTTTGACATTCGTTGACGCCTGTCATATACGTCAAATCTCATACATTTGGCATTCTATTCCATCATACGCCGAGCAACGAATTGCCACTTGTCTAGAGGAGAGGAGCAGGTCTTCTTCTACTTCGTGGAATGGCTCATAAAATTCTCTAAATTTTGTCGGCTCAATACTTGGTCACAGCTACGCACATATTGTTCGTTTGCCACGCGCAGGTCCTCGATTTCAAATGTAAAGACAAAGTGGGCAAAATAGCAAATGCAACGTGAACTGGGATGGGGCCCCGCAGTCGCAGGATACTTGTGACTTCCAGGTCTTCTTCTTCTTCGTGGAAATGGCTCATAAAATTCCCTAAATTTTGTCGGCCCAATACCACAGCTACGCACATAATGTCCGTTGCCCTACGCAAGTGCTCGATAATTCAGATGAATAAGCAAAGTGGGCAAGATAGCAAATGCAACATGAACTGGGATGGGGCTCCGCAGTCGCAGGACACTTGTGACTGATCTATATAACCATATTTTGCAATATTAGGCCTGGAAACCTATACCAGGTGAGGTAGGTTAGCTTGCAACAACCTACCTCAGGTCAATCAAAGAATCAATTTCGTTTATTCAGTTTAGGCACACAAAGAGCACATATGAACGTCAAAATATTACAAATTATGTCAAGAAGCAAGAAAAATATAAATACAATATAATTATGTATTATATAGGCAAAGTGGGCAAGATAGTAGCGTTAAATAAAGTAAAATAAATAATTAGGAAATGATTCTTTCGGTGAGAAATTTTCTTTGATTGAGGTCAGGTCAGGTTCCGGATCTGGGAAGCTTTTGGCGGGGCCTCACGGAAAAAGAACTTTTTAAGCAGTTAGTTACGTAGCAAGATTTTTCATATCTATTTTAGCAACTGGTTGCGAAAAGTTGCCAAAACGGATGGAGGGATGTGGGTGGGGTACGTAGGCCGGTTCGTGCGAGCACTTGCATCTTGATAGAAGAAACACGTACAAAAATTTTGTACGCGTACGAAAAGCCGGTAACGTTGTCTTAGCTGCGTGAGCGTGAATGCTTGAGTGAGTGGTTCTGTGGTTCTCGGGAGAAGTCTGAGTGCCTGGTGGTGGACGAGTAAACGGTGATTTGTATGACATTGAATTAGCGTCACCTGGCGGCGAACTTGTGGAATTTTGCACGTACAAACCACCGTTTACTCATCACTGGTGAATGTGAGAAATAATTCGCACTAGACACTGGAGTTTGTAAGGCACAGTATTTAACATGCTAAAAGACGACCCGCCATACCCAGTAGGTTGTAGTTGTATGTGAAGCGAAGCAACATACGCATCATCAGGAAACGTAGGAGAGAAATATTTGTTTGCCGTTTTTTTTTTCTCAATTAAATGTACCTGATGTTATTTTCTGTCTGTAATCACAAATCACTAACAACGTGTATGTGAGGTTTCATTTAAAAATGGCAGGTAAAGGAGGTGGCTGTTTGACCCCTTCATCCTTGGTGATAAGTCGTCTACGAGCTCGACCTTAAGTCACTAACACGAAGCAAAGAAACCCACTTTCGCATTCTATGTATTAGTTAACAAATCTATAATACTCTCGAACGTAAAAAATCTATAACACTCCTCGAAACGTAAACGCATAAACAAAGAAAACGAAATAAAATACGTACACTCGTAAAATTGCGAATACGCATTGACATTTCCTCTGACATTACAATAATATAATTATTTCTTTGGAAGTTACTCCCGAATACGTCAAAGTACGCACCTTTTCTCAGAATTCCTCACTTCGAGTCTAAATACGGTTGTAATGGCGGATATAAACAGGTGTATTCTTAGACACAGAGTTGTAAATATTTGATTTATTTCTTGGAACAACTTATTTTTAAACCATATCTAAAAATAACTCATGCTGTGTTCGTGGGTGTCGTCATAGAAGATTTAGGGTAGGCGTCCACTGGCAGCTCCGGAACGATATGTCATGTTGAAAAAAGTTTTTTGCTTTTAAATATATTATGCTCGCGTTTGATGTTATCTCCACTAATATTAGGTAATGATTACGTGGATGTCTAGAATATAACTATGTATATAATCCCACGCTAGGAGTTTTTGATATGACAGGTGTATAACGGGATTTGCCGTTCAATTTTCGGAATCCTAATGAAAAAACTCGCAAGCTTTCTATTGTTGTATGTTTTTATGGTACCCTTGGAGATGTTCCTTTCACGTGAGTCTTACTAAGGACTCTAGGTATACCCTAGGATATAGAAATAATATCAAGATATTATAAAGAAATATCAAGAAGAGAAATACATAATACACTACTGTAATAGGTATAGCGTTGGAGCTGCACCTAATTGGCCTGTATAGGAAAGACTGTAGCTTGGAGCCCAGCTCTGAGCTCATACAGTAGGTGCTCGTCCTCTCCGCTGCCGCGCTGGTCTAATAATAGAGATAGACGACTGATTCCTATCAACGCTACCTTTGTCAAAAATTATTAGTTAATTCTCTCATACAAGTCATGCTATTGAGTTAAGATTTTAAATAGGGTAACAAAAGGTAAAGTTAGGCGCGTATTTCAGAACGATTTTCAGTCGTGAATCTCAGTCTATAAGTAGATCTGAGGACAGATTGTATTCTAGATGACAGTTCTAATGTCATTATGAGTATCAATTCACAACTGAGCGTTAAAATAAAACCATTTTTTAACGGCTTCTATCGAGATTTATTTGACAAATAATCTCGTTATTATAGAGATGAAACGGATATCCGGTAACTATCCGGTATCCGGCGTATCCGGCCTTGTTTTCACCATCCGGCCGGATACCGGATAGTAATACAGTATCCGGCCGGATACCGGATAGTAAAATTTAAAAAAAACTCATTTTACACAAGGCAAATCATACTCCAATAGGTTATGGACACCGTTTATTTTTATAATTGCACATCAAAAATGTTTGTTTTATTAATTATTAGTTTAATACTCAAAATTAACAAGTGGCAAATTGTGATGAATAAATACCAAATTTTCCGCGTTTGTTGGTAAGAGGCGACTCCGCTTGGCTTCGTATACCAGACCAGCTTCTGAAAATAGCCTTTCGCTGTAAACGCTACTGCCAGGTGCTGAAAGATAAATTCTAGCAAACCTTGACAACTGCGGGTACTGATTTAGATTAACTGACCACCAAATGTATGGGTCGTGATTGCGATCGATTCGAGATGTCTTTAAAAAAAAGTCAATCTCGTTAGCAATTGGATTTTGTTTTTCTTGATCGCGACTATCACTACTATTATCCTTTGCCACTTCATTGAAACAGTTCCAGTTCCAACGCAATAAAGGGCCGAATATCCGGCAGCCGGATATCCGGCGCTCCGGCCTAGTAGCTTGCCGAATATCCGGTATCCGGCCAAACTACTATCCGTTTCATCTCTAAGTTATTAGCTGTTGTCCGCGGCTCCGCCCGCGTGGTTGTCGGTTATCGCAACCAAATATAGCCTATGTCCTTTCCCAAGGTCTAATTTATCTCTTTATCTCTGTACCAAATTTCATCAAAATATGTTCAGTGGTTTAGGCGTGAAAGCGTAACAGACAGACAGAAAGAAATACAGAGTTAGTTTCGCATTTATAATATTAGTATGAATGAATTATTTACTGAGTGTTGTTCTGGGCTTTAGTGCATCTGCTTGTAATCGCTCTAGTGAACAGCAGCCCTTTCTCCTCTGTTTAATTATTGGTGCCCTTCCCGACGGTTACGAAACTCTTAACTTTGAGCTTACGAAGCATAAAAGTAACCGTCAGGTAAATGTTAAAATTGCTACATTATTGTTTTCGTATGAACGGTTTTTCAGTTTTACTTTGTTCAAATATCAATAGAGAAATGAATAAAAACTAACATTTAGGGAGAATTTCGAAATTTCAAGGAAAACATTAATCCTGTTTCCTAGACTCATGTAACGTATGCTCGTTAGATAAAGTAGCCTATTTGTTATTCCAGACTATATAAATTCTTTTTAACAAAAAAGTTTAACCGACTTCAAGAAACGAAAAAAAGGCACTGAAAAGCGAAAAATAACTTAATTTACAGACTTACTGATTTATTAGAAGTCGGTACCTAGCCCAAGAGAGGCCATAATTTATATTTCAATTGATTGCATCACAGTAGTTCAGACACAACAAACAAAGTTGGCTGGCACCGACTTCTAATAAAACAGTACCTAAGTCTGTAAATTAAGTTATTTTTCGCTTTTCAGTGCCTTTTTTTCGTTTCTTGAAGTCGGTTAAACTTTTTTGTTAAAAAGAATTTATTTTTCTCTTTTTAGTGAGTTTGTACAGTCTCACGACTGTAGATCGCATGTATAGTGACCTGACTGTACATGCGCTGCTGACGCTGCACTACAGATCGAACCGGCCACGCTAAAAAAAAAAGAATTTTTAAAATCAATGCATATACACCGGAAATATAGTTGAATATTCTGAACACTTCTGCGTACCCGTTCAAAGGACTCAGGCGTGATGTTATGATGTGTAATGAATGACAGAAACATTACAATAATATGCCATTGCAGCAATCGCGGCTGATTTCCTGGTACTTTTTGAAGAGTTCCTTGGTCTAATCTCGGAAACCCATCATCAGATCTTTACGAAATTTAAATGGGACCACTTCGGAATAATCTACTTACGAACAGAAAAAGAATTTTCAAAATCCGTCTAGAATTGGCTTCACAATCGCGTAACAAACATACAAAAAAAATAAATAAATAAAAAATTGGGTACGAATTGAGAACCTCCTTTTTTGAAGTCGGTTAAAAATATTCTATCTCTGTGTCAAATTTCCTCCAGATCCGATCACTCGTTTTCGTGTAAAAGAGTAACAAACATACGTACACCCATCTAAAGAAACTTTCACATTCATAATATTTGTAGGATCCATTAAAGTAGTCTCAACGTAAGAGGCCCACTATGACATTTGTCATTTGGACGTAACTAGGGATGTAACCACACCACTCGGTACACGATACTCAAGATAAATCGATTCAAGATTGTATGCGTATTTGATCGATTAGAATATGTATTGTATTGTAGTGTAAAGTTCATTGGCTTAAAGTTCTAATTAGAAAATTTAATCTAAACTTTGATATTGTAGGTATTTTTAAACAATACAATACTGCGAAAAGTCAATTTTCTTTCATTTAACATTTTTATTACAATAATATTCACTCAATAATAACCAATAGAAATCGCATGAAAATGAATCTTTAGTAAATCATTTTCTTGATACCTACTGTCTGAAGTTTACGCTTATATCACTTATTGAAATGAAACCACTTTTTAACGGCTTCTATCGCGATTTATCTGTCACTATTTACTTTTAACCCTACGTCGGCTACTTTCTAGCAGCCCTGGTCCCGGGGTGACTTAAGATGATATTTGAAGCCTAGGAATAAAAAAACCTAGATAACAGCAAACACAACAAAGTCACAAATTGGGATAATGTCATATTTGTCGATGAGACTTGGCTGAACTCGAATCATACCGTGCCGCAGTCATGGACAGATGATACCAAGGCCTCTTGCTCAAAAGTGCCAATAGGAAAAGGTGGACGCTTAATCATCTGCCACGTCGTCGGGTCAGCTAGTGGTGGTTTTGTGAATGATACCTTGCTCGCATTTGAGTCTAAAAGTACAAAATAATATCACAGAGTGGTTTACTAACCTGTTAGCAAACCTCTCTGAAGAGTGCATAATAAAATTATTGTGTACAATGCACCGTGACCACTCAGTTCAAATAAATAAAGCACCTACTCAAGCAAACAAAAAGGCCGATTTAGTAGCATGGATACAAAGATCAGGCGTTGAAGCTGATACGAAATAGTTAAGAGCTGAATTGCTGTAACTGGTAAAAAAATTAAACCTGCAAAATTAAAAAATTAAATTGATGAATGGGCACTTCAGCATGGACATAAAGTGACAAGAACGCCGTCATACCATAGTCAGTACAATGCTATTGAGCTGATCTGGGCTCAAATGAAAGGATATGCAGCACGCCACAATACAAAGCGGCCATTCTCCACTAAGAAAATGATGACATTGCTGAATGAAGCTTGTGCTAAAATTACTAAAGAAGACTGGGTAATAGTTCTGGGGGTCCAGGGCTAGGTTTCTAGGCTTCCAGGCTTCTAGACATAATTAAACCTACAAATCTTGAAGTCTACAAGCCTAAAATTTAAAAAAGACCTAGAAAACAGCAAAAAACAGTCAGACTTAACGAAACCGCGAGCTCATTCTACGTAAATAGTCGCTGATGTTTAGTCACTCCGCGACCACGGTTGCTGAAAGTTAGCCGAAACTTCGGGTTAAAGTAATAAAGAATTAATCGTGATAGAATCCGTTAAAAATGTTAAAATGTTAAATGTTAAATGTTAAACGCTTCCTTTTATTTGTGCTCTATGACCTTGCTTCGTCTCACATTTCAGGATTCTCGCTCAACGAGGAGTACCCTAAAATCAAACTTCTAATTCAACGCAATCAAAGTATTGCCGGTCTTGTAGTATATTGCCGGCCATGTAGCATATTGCCAGTACTGTAGCATATTGCCGGTCATGTAGCATATTGCCGGTCATGTAGCATTAGTACGCACCACAATTCAGTTTCGTGAGGAATCTTTAATGCGCAAACACGAGTCGTGTTTGCGCATTAACACACGTTTTGCACTTGACCGGATTTTTACAGATAAGTGTACGATCTTTAACTTTGTCTTAGACATTTTTATGATAAAATTTAAAAAAATATCTTAATCGATTTATTTTTACCATAACCAATTTATTAATAGTCTGTGGAGAGTATAAAAAACTCGTTATGGACAGCACTGAGCGGAGTGGGCGGTACCCATCAATGAAAAATGTCATTCTACGTTTGAAAAATATCATTGTTTTACGTTCTCAAAATTGAGAACTTCATGGACTTGAAATGTCCAAACGGGCTTTTTAGATAGCGATTACTTTAGTATCTCAACTACTCTAACGATTGCTTCAAGTGACTACATCTAAAAAAACGCGCTCCCAAAAATCTATAAGACATGTATCCTATATAAAAATCATGAAGTCTCTGAAACTACGAGTATAACACCTATAAAATTGAAAGGCAGTTAGGTTCCTTATTACGTGGTGCCGAAAATCTGTTGATGGAATGTGCGTATTAATAATAGGTACACCTCTGCCTACACCTTTGGGGATCTACAGAATGATGAATATTATGTACGTATATGCAGGGACTTAAAAACACATTCATAAAGGGTACAGAAATATACGGGGTACACTTTTAAAAGGTTACACATTGAATGTGTAACCCTTATAAAAGTGTTTTTGAAACTGTTAACCATTACCACGGACGATTGTGTAACCGTTACAGAACCCTAACCGATATCAAACTGTTAACCGGTTTATAAGGGTGCACCGAAATAGCTACGTTGCCACTTTTACTATTCTATCATTTAGCTAACTTTTTGAAATAATGGCATTTTGTTGTACACCTCGCTTGGCCTCGCCGCGTGTTATTCGATGAAGTGAGGTGTTTAGCTGAACTGAGAGTTTGATGACACGTTATTATAATATTACTAGCTGTTGCCCGCGGCTCCAGCTCCACACACGTCGATGTCGGTTATCCGACCAAACATAGCCTATGTCCTTTTAAAGTTCATCAAAATCTGTTCAGTGGTTTAGGCGTGAACGCGTAACAGACAGACGTACAGACAGAGTTACTTTCGCATTTATAGTATTAGTATGGATATGGAAGTATGGATATGGATAAGTATCCAAGTATCCACCTCTTTTTAAAATAGATAAGTACTAAATGACTGAACTTTGATTCCTGTCTACAATGTGACGTTATTGGGTAACTGCATGAGTTACGACCAAGTACCTACCTACCCCAAATTACAAGTAATTTGGGGTAGGTAGGTACTTGATCGGAAACCTTTGTGTGGTACACAGCACCGTACCTTGGGCAACATTTGATCCTTATGATTGACACTATCAATTGGTGCTATAAAAATACAGGGTGCTGCCTGGGTGAGCCAAGCTAGTTTTAGAAAATCTTTGAATGCAGTTTTATTTCTTTTTGAAAATAATTCCTTTCTCTTCTTGTCTTGTCTTGTCTTCTTTAAGTAAAATGAGCCAACTTAAGGATCTATGGTAGTTTCCATCCAGGGCCCGACTTATTTTTCCACCCTGTATACAGGGTGGAAGATTTTAACCTTACCTGGAGGGAAAGTTCTCTAAATACTGGAGATACCGAATTTCACTCCAAGAAAACATTCCTTTATTTTTAAAAAGAAATAAAACTGCATTCATAGATTTTTGTAAATTCGCTTGCCACACCCGGTAATCGAACCAACTAAAATCCGAAAAAATAACATCCTGTATTTTTATGACATCAATCAATAGTATAAATCATAAGGATCAAATCTGTCTAAGAAACGTGGTTAATTAAATGAAAGGAAATCCCTGAAAACTCAATTTTCAAATTCGATTTAACAAAATAGAGAACTTAACTCAAGGATCCATCAACTATCATATTAAGAATAAAATTCCATATTTAAATTACTTGTCCCTGTTTTTCATGGCTGGCCCTCACTGGCCAGCAGGGGTATTTAATCTCTCGACTCAAACCGACTAAAACCGCATGCCGTCTCAGGTTAATTCAAAAGTCTCAATTAAAGTATTATAAGACGAACCAATAAGGCAATTCTCTCGCCATCTCCGTTGCCCAGGGTGCGATACGGTGTACCACGAAGTGCTTTACAAGCCCAACCAAGTATACCTCGAGACACGTATCTTGGACCTAAATCGACATAATATGTAGTAGCGTCGCCGTCGGTAGCTTAGTGGTTAAGGAGTCGGCCTTACGATGGAGAGGTCCCGGGTTCGAATCCTGACCATTACACTACAGACGTGAACCCACTCCTAGTACAAGCAATTTAGCTTACTTGGGGGGTTAACAGGAATATTAGTAATTTCGGTTACTAATATTCTTTATAAAATAAAATCGGAAGACTTGACTACCTCATGCAGTCACACAATAACTTTACATTCTAAATCGGAATCAAAGTTTAGTCATTTAGTACTCATTTTAGTAAATAAATGGCGTTATTGTTGATAAGGTATTTGATGGCACGTTGAGCAAAAGTACTGTATCTGTTGGAATGGAATTTATAAGTTAAGATTTTATTGACTTCCTTTCATTTAATTTAGCATGTTTATTAGAGAGTTTCGATCCTTATGATTGACACTATCGATTGATGCTATAAAAATACAGGATGTTATTTTTTTGGATTTTAGTCGGTTCGATTACCGGGTATGGCAAGGGAATTTTCAAAAAACTATAAATGCAGTTTTGTTTCTTTTTAAAAATAAAGGAATGTTTCCTTTGGGTGAAATTAGCTATCTCCAGTATTTAAAGTACTTGCCCTCCAGGTAAGGTTAAAATCTTCCACCCTGTATATGTTCAAACTAATTGGTATGCATTTTTTTTTATCGTGTGAAAAGTCCCCATCGATACCCCCCGCCGGAGCCGGTGAAGGAGATCATGTCGGACTTGAACCGACTAAAACGCACGCTGCCTCTGGGCCGTCGGTTGCCGGAGGTGAGGTAATCGTAAACATAACTATCACTCGCACCACGGCCGACCCTGGGACCATTTATCTCTCCAGCTGGCCCTCTCCCGGAGTGGGGCCATGGAGTCCCCACCTCGCCCCCAAGTATAGGGAGGCACGCAATGCGCGCCGCCGCTGTGGCCTGCTGCTGCTAGGGTCACAGGCGGCCTCACCCGTCACACCCAGGCTCATGGGGGACGTAGGTAATTTTGTGACCTCCCACGACCGAGTTGCCTCCGCTCGTCACGGGCACGCAGTTTGTGTCTCTCCTCCACTCGGCCCTCACGCCCAGGGCCGCGACCAACTCCGGTCTCGGCGTCTCCCATGCCGGACACCCGGTGAGCGTATGTAGCACCAAGTCCTCGCTCGGGTCGCATTGGTGGCACTCGGACGTTGGCTCTTTCTCCACGATCCGATGCAGATATCGCCCGGAGTTCACAGAGCCGGGATTTCACGGCCCGAAGTTTTTCAGGCTCGGGATCGTGTCCCCTTTCCAGCGCCGCTTTTCGGAACCGATATAGCGCCGAAAGGGTTCTCGCTTCCAGGATCCACGTTGGCGATCCAGCGAGAAGACTCGCTGCTGCAAAGGATATCGCGCGGTACCCTCTGATGGCCCTAGAGGCCATTATCCCCTGTGGTTTACGCAGTAGGTCCATGTGTCTGTAGATTGTCACATATTAGTATACAGCGAGACATATCTACATATATCTTGAAATGTGCTCTATACGCAATCAATCGCTGATGCAGCACCGGTTTTTCTTACGCAGAATTTGATGATCTTTCAGATGAGCCCTGTTTTTTTTGGTAACTCGATCGTACTAATGTGAAAATACCAAACCGAGTCGCGCAACTCGCGATCTTCAATCGCTGCTGCAACCACCTTCACCAGTGTTAAGATTTGCAGCACCGGTTTTTCTTACGCAGAATTTGATGATCTTTCAGATGAGCCCTGTTTTTTTTGGTAACTCGATCGTACTAATGTGAAAATACCAAACCGAGACGTGCAACTCGCGATCTTCAATCGCTGCTGCAACCACCTTCGCCAGGGTTTAAGATTTGCAGCACCGGTTTTTCATACTTAGAATTTGATGATCTTTCAGATGAGCCCGGTTTTATTTGGTAATTCGATCGTACCAGATACCTGTTTTCAGGCGGCACTTTGCAAGCTGCTGCCTCTGACAAGGCCAGTTATGAGGCTTGCAGCACTGCACTATCATATAGTCCTAAATCTCCTCTATTTCCAGGAACAAACGAAAATTGGTAATCTTTCTATATTAGGTACCGATTTTTTTGGCATTTTCAAAATTGATTTTTGGTATCACCACCTGGTTTTTGACTTTGCAGCATAGCCATTTCGTGTTCTCCAATTAAAGGCGCGTCTAATGATGTACATCTCATTCAGTACGCTGATGGCCCTGGAGTTAGTGATTCTAGCTCTTGAATAAGTTTTCCATCCGACTCGACTGTACAAAACTATTGTTTTATATTGGTGTCCGTAACGTCTTCGAAAAAATAAATAAATTTGAAAGTACACTTAGGGACACAGTGTCCGTAGAATTTGTGTCCCAAACGTCTTCGACTCTAATAGATATCCTATAATATAGCTACGCGTGTGACGGCGTGTGACGGACTTAAAGCGGCCATAAAGTTCGGTGTGAGTATTTTTTCTGTGGTGTGAGCCTACATAGAAGAACGCGACGTGTTGTTGCCATTCCGTGCAGATACTTAAATCATTACGTTATAACGTTATAAATCTATAACGGTTACACTTATTAACCGTTATTAACAGATATAAACCCTTAACACTTTCAATCGGTTACACTTTCGTTTCGGTTACACTTATAAAAGGTTTTCTTCTAAAACAGTTTAAAAAAACAGTGTTAAAACACTTTATAGTGGTTACTGTTTCGGTCCCTGCGTATATGTGTGTGTAAAACCACGATATCTTATTTTACATAGGTATCTCGATATACCTACTACTGAAAAAAAAAATTAGATGAAATTTAGTTTTTCAACCCTTTTCACTATGCATTTTTCAGGTCTCTCTCTCTCTCCTGTAAAAAATGCAATTTTATTCAAAGCTTTTAATGCATTAAAAGTAAGTAATATTGTAAACATTATCTCAAATCATTCCAACAGTAATATCACCTCAAACGCATTACCTCACAAGCGTACATTATAAAACCCATACATATTTATCCCTTTAATTACACCTCCAAAGTGAAACACCATTCGGAGTGGCCACTTTCCCATATCAAGCATGCCATACATATCAGGGCCATTATTCTGAGAGACAACGAGCTTTAAACGCGGTCGTAACGTGATAAGACGGCGGATTACAATTTAATTGGGTAGAAGAGAGAACTGGCGTATAACAGCGTATCATGGAATAGAATGACGAATGTATAGGATTTGACGTTTTTGACACTCGTTGACGCCTGTCATATACGTCAAATCCCATACATTTGGCATTCTATTCTACAAAACGCCGGCACTTGTCTAAAGGGGCAGCCCAACTTAAATGTGTCGGGTTTTACGAACGCGTGTAGTTACGAAACGGTTTGTCACTCAGAATAAGGGGCCAGGTACGTGTTTCCATACATTATTGTAACCATTGTCGGCTCACTCTACCAAGGAATTTAAATCAGTCAAAACTGTACGCCTGTTATGGTTAAGACGTCTTATGTAATTGTTAAGGAAACACGTAGTTTTTTTGTGTTCCAAAATTTGTGTTTGTGAGACTACGCCACAGTGAGATGATTTGACGATTGATTTTAAGGTCGTATTACTTGTTCTTTTTTTGAATTTTATATTTTTTTTAGTGTGAGATTTTTGGGTATGTGTGTGGAGTAAGGCTGGTGGATAGAACTAATTTTAAAAATGTATTTAAATGTGGAAGTGAGTGTGTTGCCAGGTGTGTAGTCTCCGGGTCCCGGGGACCCAAGCCAATATCACCTGCAGGCTTGATGATTGATAAGTGAGGATCTAGCGTAGGTTTTTCTCTCAGATTGGGATGTCATACGGGCTCACATATATGCCAAAATGGGAGCGAGCCAAAGGGTATAAGATCGTATTTCTATTAGGCGCATGAATCAGCGATTGTCACTCGAAAGATGATGGAGTAATACGCCCCAAGACAGTAGTATAACACCCGTATTCACAAACAATACTTCGCTTGCGTACCACCAAAACTGTGCAAAGAACGACAAATTCTCAGTGCGTTAGTTTTGGCAAGCATTTTTATTCATTGATAACACTTAAGTAATACTTCGTTGAGGGAACGCACTGCGTTAGATACTGTTTCGTGATGTTTGTGAATTAATTTTACCAGCCCTATGCGCTCGAGCACACTATGAGACCTCACAGTATCGTTTGTGAATACGGGTGTAAGAGAATTTGGAACGCTTCAGGCCCGGTAGCTCAGTGGTCAGACCATTCCTCCTGTAAGGGACTGTTTGCGGGTTCGAGTCCCACTTGGCGATTCACTTTTTTCATTCTTAATCGATGATGGAGTTTGTTATTCAATCATCTCATTACTCTATCGCTACCGTAAAAGCCAAGATCAATCAATAGTGGAAGAGCAGGATAGAGGACCCCGGGCTTCATATTGGAAGCTTTAGATGCAACCGCGCTTGACGCTTAGATATTTGAGTCAAACGAAAATAATTCTAAAACCAATAGCAAAAAGGTCTAAATTTGTTTAACCACACAAATGCATCAGTCCAATCAGAATTGCATAGCAGTGTTCAGCTGTTTATGATAATCGTTTATAAGTACCAAATTGATCGAATCTACTGCTCACTAAGGTGTAGGACTTGCAAATGCAGTCAGCGTCGAATTCAAATGATTGGAATAATTATGTATATTTGTAGTCCATTGTCGTCATCTGGAATACATTAGAAATAGCCTAAATACATTTTGAATATAAGTTAAATAATACGTTACATTAGAGCTCTTTTCCAGTGTATTTTTAAGGACAATTCAGTCGGTTGAGCAATTTGTTTATCGTGTTTTACCGTTAGAATATTCTTAGTAGCTACTGACTTGATACATGGATATAATTAGTAAAATGTGGGTTTATAACGTTTTATATAGAACTATCTGGCCCCGCCCATACTTCGAAACTCCGTATCACCTCTTTAAACTGCAAAAAATTGCATACATTTTACCATAAAACCGTTCAAACCGCATGGTGAATGACAAACTATGTATATTGAAGTAAAAGTTTTTTTCCACCGGCTACCCTTTTGAAAATGCTCACCCTTCGCCACTGCTATCTCGTAACTATAAATAAATAAATATAGTAATATGCATAATCGGTGTACATACATAAAAAAAAAATTAAAAAAAACTCATCGAATTGAGAACCTCCTCTTTTTGAAGTCGGTTAAAAAACATTCCTTACTAACCAAGTATGTCGTTTTAAGTTAACATTCAAATGTTACTTAGGTACCGAATATGGTACTAATTAGTCCACGGATACTAATTACTTAGTCCTTTTCTGACTTATATACATAATTGTACATTATGTCCATTGATAACTGAATTACTAAACGTCTTGCGGTTCTCAAATTTTACTGGATGTATTATACATATTATTTGTGGGTTAGAAAAAAAAATTAGTCACAAAACTTTCATCCAAAGTTGACTTGTTTGAGGAATAAACTGTGAGTCAAGGTGAAAAAAAAACTGATTTTATTTCTGAAAAACGAAGTTCGTTAAGCTAAAGTAAATGGAAAAATAGCCAAAAAAAAAGTCGGTTGACAAACAGAGGAGAACCGGGACCCCGAAATTTTCGTTGAATTTATACATTAATTTATTATTTACTAGCTGTTGCCCGCGGCTCCGCCCGCGTGGAATTCGGATTCCGCACAAACTTTTCTTACGTGCTAAAATTGCCTCGGATACCATCCCCGTCAGCCATCAGGAGTGCCATGTGGAATTCGGACCCACTAAACAGCATGCCGTCGCGGGTCTTCAGTTGCTGGAGTGTAAAATTGCCTAGGGCATTTTCCGCACCCCCCGGCTGACCCTGGGCCATCTACAATTTTAAGATGGCCCCCTCAGAAGTGGGAAGCACGATGTCCCATCGAATTCCGGAAAGGGAGGAGACGGGCGTGAAGGGATGACAGGAGGCCGGACCTATAATCCTCACGTCCGCGCTCGGTGACCAGCCGTTCCCTTTCCTGCTCTCTACTGGGCCTCCTCGTAGTGGGACATGTGGGGAGCCTTTGAGCAGCCCTCTATAGAGCTGCTCCCGTTGCTGTATGTATTTGCCGTAGGCGGTAGCGCCTCCCCTGGGTGAGGGGCGTTAATGCCTCCGTTACCCAGGATGCATCACATGGAGGTTCCAATCCCGCATTCGGATCCCGTTACCGTTGCATCTTGTGTTCAGCTGACCTTCCCTGTCTTCGCTCGTGAAATACTTCGAACACCCGTGGTTGCACCCTTTTAGCCCATGCCCGTAATAATAATTAGTTTTCAAATAATGTATGGTAATTGACCGGATTTATTGACATTATAATTTCGTAATATCTTTTGAATAGAACGTCCGATTTCAATAATTCAAAAAGTAATCAACAGGCATTGAAACAATCTTAAATACCAAATGATTTATTTAGATAAGAATTAATATAAAGTTATAGATTCCGTGGTCTGACTTTGATCGGCATTTCGGCTTGAATTTATATCGTCGCGCGTTACTTTCATACTGCAATAGATTCTAAAATATTCATTATAATTATACAGTGTAAAGGGCAATTTTGATCTACATTAAATGTACAATGTATCTAACGTATTTAGTCAGATAAGGCTTAACACTATATTGTTAAAAATAGCTTCGAAAATGACACATATTTTTTTTATAATTTGTAAAAGAGAAAAATGGTTATTGTGAGCTACCCTTATTAGATAGACATATGCTGTCGCGAACTTTTATGTGGACCTTTTTAAGTTATACATTTCTACAGTACATTATTTTGTTCTATCTTCAATAGTTTTCGCAGCGTACGCGATGTAAGGAATTTTTTAGGTCATTTTTTTACACCTTGGGTTACATTATTGAAGTTTTATCCAGGATCCCTATTTTTTTGAAAATTAATTATAGCCTATGTTAGTCAGTGATAGTGCAGCTTTCTAATGGTAAAAGAATTTTTGAAATCGGTTCAGTAGTTCTTGAGTTTACTCGAATACAAAAATACAAATCTAATATTAGTAAAGAATGTATGGAAATCTGCCCGATTTATTGACATTTATGCTCACTGCTCCGCTCCCTTTAGTAGTAGCGTGATGTTATATAGCCTATGTTACTCCCAGATAGTGTAGCTTTCTATAGGTGAAAGAATTATTGAAATCGGTCCAGTAGTTTCGGAGCCTATTCGTTACAAACAAAAAAACAAACAAACAAACAAATCTTTCCTCTTTATAATATTAGTATAGAAGTATAGATTAAGAAATTACAATTAACTACAATTATTTACATAAATCCTTTAGGTTCATCTGGACAACTGTGTCAAATGGACAACTTCCCATATGGCCAACCCAGCATTTCTATTTCCCAGTTCACCAACTTCCCAATTCGCCAACTTCCCATTTCACCAACTTCCCAATTCACCAACTTCCCAATTCACCAACTTCTTTTTTTTATATAGGATTTGACTTCGCCTTGCCTGATGGTAAGCTGAGGGCAAAGTCTTGCAAAGAGGGTCACCATTATAGACAAGTTTGTGAGAGTATGTGTGTGTTTTAAAACCGGTTATTTTAATATTACAAACAGACACTCCAATTTTATTTTTTTGTATGGATAACATAATATGTATATAATGAACATCACTTCTTTATATCCTAAATCCTAAAAATGTATTATGTTACGGTATAATAATTTCCCGTTACATAGTTAACTTTTGTTGTAGTATTTTCATTATTACTAGTATGATTATAAATGTGCATTATTGTATCTATATACGCCATTTATTTAGTAAAATGAGTACTAATCGAAATGAGTCGGAACATTTCGATTAGTACTCATTTTACTAAATAAATGGCGTTATTGTTGATAAGGTATGTGATGGCACGTTGAGCAAAAGTACTGTAATCTGTTAGAATGGAATTTATAAGTTAAGATTTTATTGACTTCCTTTCATTTAATTTACCATGTTTATCAGAGAGTTTCGATCCTCATGATTGACACTATCGATTGATGCTATAAAAATACAGGATGTTATTTTTTTGGATTTTAGTCGGTTCGATTACCGGGCATGGCAAGGGAATTTTCAAAAAACTATGAATGCAGTTTTGTTCCTTTTTAAAAATGAAGGAATGTTTCCTTTGGGTGAAATTAGCTATCTCCAGTATTTAAAGTACTTTCCCTCCAGGTAAGGTTAAAATCTTCCACCCTGTATACATAATATTATGTTATCCATACAAAAAAATAAAATTGGAGTGTCTGTTTGTAATATTAAAATAACCGGTTTTAAAACACACACATACTCTCACAAACTTGTCTATAATGGTGACCCTCTTTGCAAGACTTTGCCCTCAGTTTACCATCAGGCAAGGCGAAGTCAAATCCTATATAAAAAAAAGAAGTTGGTGAATTGGGAAGTTGGTGAATTGAGAAGTTGGTGAAATGGGAAGTTGGCGAATTGGGAAGTTGGTGAACTGGGAAATAGAAATGCTGGGTTGGCCATATGGGAAGTTGTCCATTTGACACAGTTGTCCAGATGAACCTAAAGGACATAAATTAATTACTAGATAGATTACATACATTAATAGATTCATAAGCCATTCAAAGGCTTCTAAGATTCTGTTGCATTACATCCACCGAAAGGCTACCAGGACACCATAACCCATGATGAATAAAAAAGCACATTTAAGGTATGATTCCGAAGCTTTTAAGCATACGACAACGACAGACACATGCAGCACATACAGCGTACCCATTACTTGTTAAACTCCGATATGGATAAAAGGAAACATTGAGAAGCCGCAATGAATTATGCGCATGTCCTGCGTGCGTCGGCAGTTGTCGTATGCGGTCGACTACTGAATCATACCTTTAGAATTATCTTACACGTAGCGTAGTACATGATGTTTGAAACCGTCAGACGCGCAGGAAATTAGTTTTGTCTGCAGAGCAAGACGGTACGGGAAGCAGATCGAATTAGATGAAAAGACTTAGGGCCTACGCTGGCTGAAGGCACGGCACTTTTCATGTAACGTGTAGAAATAAGACTTTAATAGCATAGTAATAAAATTCAAATTTCAACTATGATCCTCGTAAGCACAATAATAAATGTTGTGGTATGTCATTATTGAAATTACAATTTTGTGTTCGTGTGGATAAAGTCGTTTGCCTTTTATGAAAAAGTATAATTAAAGGCTGCTTATGGCATAAACTTGTATTCTTGTTAACCCCTTTATCTATGAAAAAAGCTTAAAACTGATAGTCGATTAGTATAAAATTACAAGGCAGCAGAATTTACCGTTACGCATTTTATGAAAGACCCCTTTGAAGACTTTCGGTCTTACGAGAGCCTGTGAAGAGGTTTGAGGACTCTTTGACATCTATCGTACTTGAATGACCTTACTCCCTCGGAAATTTGATTGGTTAGATTAGCAAAGAACCCCGATGAGGTACAGGACATAGTCTAAAATCGATTATCGATTCCGTTGAGACAATAATGGTCAATACTTTGATTCAATGATTAGGCTATTGCAGTCTATTGCTATACATAGGCATCTACCACTGTGCGCCCGTCTGCCGATCCTCCGTCTCCCGCATCCCGCGTCCATCTGGTTAGTAGTACTTTGATTATTCCTGCGCAATCTTAGAGCCTCGGAGAGCACGTTAAACCATCGGTCCCGGTTCCAATACGAACATCTATGACAGTCGTGACGTTCTTTCTTTCTTTCTTTCGATATCGTCAATGGAGGTCAGATGGCTGTAGCTTAACAGAAAATATCGTAGTTCAGCCGCGTCACATTAGACTGGGAAACCGACTCCAACTGAGCTGGGAGAAGGCTCAAAGGATGATGATGGTGATGAATCCTATTATATTCTTATTTATTTACTATCTAGAATATTTAGATTTCATATTTAGCTATACAACATCCGCAAAATTAGAAAAGCTTTAATATTTGACAGGTCGTTGCATATTTACCCAAGAGTTTATCGATAATATCAAATTATATTAGAAGCGGGTAACAAGCCCTGCTCGCTACGTCTGACCTATCAATTAAGATATGATGTGGTTAGGAGTGGATCCTGGGATCCCATTTTTTCTCATAATGGTTTTTGTCCTAATTTAAATTGTCATAACAAGTTAGGCATAATTTTCTTTGTCATAATAATAGTGTGCCATAATTGGTTTTTAGCATACTATTGTTATTAAGTATAAATATTGTATATCCTAATGTTTTTATTCATAACTTTGATATGCATAAAGTTGTAAAGCATATTGTTTATTTGTCTAATAGTTATGTGGCATAATGATCAAAAAGAAATAATAATTTCTTAACAGACAGTGATACATTTATTGAGAAAGCCCCTGATTCCGACTTGGATAGATTAGGTTAGAAGGCTAATGCGGGAGCGGAGCGGAGCGAAGCTCCCGCATTAGGCCTTCGTGGTTATTTTTTTTTATAACCATGTAGAACTTTATTTAGTCAATATAATGTGTATGCTTAAAATAGTTATGGTTACGCGTCGTTATGCTTAAGTAAACTTATGCTTTGGGACAGTATGCTTATAAAATATTATGCTTATAGTGAATAGGATTAAAAAAATTATGATTAAAAAGTTATGGCAAATGAGTATTATGCGTAAATAATGTTAGGAGAAGTAACATTATGCAATGTTAAATTATGACATAAAATTGTAGGAATAAAAATAGAGAACCGTGGATCCTATTATAGTTTGGCTTGGCACCGGTTGGTTTAATTTTTTTTAAGAAGACTTGCTGACCCGGCGAACTTTGTACCGCCATATTTTTTCCCGCCCGCGTGGAATTCAGATCCCTTTTCCATATTTTCTCACCGTTCAAACCTTCCCTTTTTTTTTTTTTTTTTTTTTTTTTTTTTATCGTGCGAAAAATCCCCACGGATACCTCCCCCGCCGGAGTCGGAGGAGGAGGTTATGTCGGACTCGAACCGACTAAAACGCACGCCTTCTGTGGGCCGTCAGTTGCCGGAGGTGAGATTGTCATAGCCATATCCCTCGCACCCCGGCCGACCCAGGGCCATATCTCTTGATATGGCCCTCTTCCGGTGTGGGGACCACGGAGTCCCCAACTCGCCCCCGGGTATGGGGGGGCACGCAATGCGTGCCACCGCCGTGGCCTGCTTCTGCTAGGGTGACAGGCGACCCCACCCGTCACCCCCAGGCCCGCGCTCATGGGGGGCGGAGGTCCGTTCAAACCTTCCCTGGGCATCCACGAATATTTCAAGATTAAAATTAGCCAAATCGGTTCAGCCGTTCTCGAGTTTTAGCGAGACTGACAGAATTGCAATTCATTTTTATTCATTTTTTATTTATATAGATTATAATTAGCAATCGAAATTACTAATATTCCTTATTTAACCTATCCAACTAAGCTAAATTGCTTGTGCTAAGTCGGTAGTGTATGGCCAATGATAGAGTAGCGTATTCGTTTTCGTGACAGTACATTATTGCAGCACTTTGAGAACCAGTCCTTTTTAATTAATCTCGAAAGGATATCCTTTTAGAGATCATAATGCAATGCCAGACATCAAATGAACGATATACTGCCATCTTATTTGGTTTGCAAATGTGACCGAATATATCCTGTCCATGCATTTATTCAGATGTGGTAGAAATGTCTCAATTCTATACGTGAATCGAGTTTATTTTGCTGTGGGTTTTTTTTTTTTTGTAAAGAATATTAGCAACCGAAATTACTAATATTCCCGTTAACCCCTCCAACTAAGCTAAATTGCTTGTGCTAGGAGTGGGTTCACGTCGGTAGTGTAATGGCCAGGACTCGAACCCGGGACCTCTCGATCGTAAGGCCGACTCCTTAACCACTAAGCTACCGACACTTCAATTATTTGAATATGGGGAGTAGACGAGTTAGGTCATAACGGGATGTCCCTTTATAATTTGTGGCCATCCGACGGGAAGTACAGTGACCGTGACAAAAGTATTTTAGTTTAGGGTCAAAGTAAAAATCGGTCAAGCTTCATTTGGTTTTTGCTTTACAAATGGCTGTGCCTTTTGATGGTATTGACTTAGAAGTTTGATTTTACCACAGCTTCAAGGCATTGTAGACCTTCGTATTTATTTATAACTCCAACTTGATACCTCCAATGTTTTTTTTGTATAGATAGACCCATAATATTAATGACAAGGTATTTAGAACATTTTCAGATAGTATAACCACCTATTCAGAACGCCATGCTCTTTCCTATATATAGCTTCTTATTTTTCTGTTGTACAAAAATTTACACATCTGATTGAAGTTGTCGCAAACTCGATTCCATTTTTAATTTAAAGGATTACATAAAATAAAAAAATCATTATTAAGATTTTCTTAATAAAAATAGTGAAGTTAACGTTCAGTAACTGTCGTCGACTGTACCTGTCGTACCCTGACCTGTCTCCAACGGCAATCGCAGGAAAACAACGCGATTGGTTAAAAATAAACACAACACGTGTTCAAGCTGGTGGGTAGGATTGCCAGAGCTGTTCGTGAGGGGTCAGGGTTTGAAACACGTGAGCGATAATATGCACTCTGTCCCTTTCGTGCACACCATCTTGGCGTTAACGTTAATGAGTAAGAACATAGCCGTTTTAGCTATAGGTATAGGAGAGGGGGAAGAGATTCCTATTTGGTCTGTTATTTTAGTATTAGTTATTTATTGTTCTTCATCTGACAGTAAACATACAGCCCTTGACTAAGTGCCCGCTTAACGGCAATAGGCTCGCCCTCTATTACGTGGGGCCGAAACTGATAGTTGGCGAAATGTAGGTGTTAATACACCTCTGCTTACCCCTTTACATGGGGATTTACAGACGTGACTATATGTCATGTATGTATCTATGTATTAAGATGATTCCTCAAGTCTATGAGATCATGAAACATATAATTTTTTCGTTGCTGCCAGACCAGCATATAAATATGGATGTGCTATTCCTGACTGCAATCAAGGGTGTGTATGGTGCCCCTACCAAGACCTGTGGTGCTTTAGGCAACCTTACTTGCTAGCCGGTACCCTCTTTCCGGCTCGTCGGCTTTCCTTTCGGGGTAGGAGGTCAGATGACAGTCGCTCCATAAGCCATATTGGTTTAACGTGCTCCTCTTCGGCTGCGGCCGGTGGGCCGGATATAGCAGTGGGTTCAATAGGTCTCTTTATCTAGTCTCTCAGACTAATGAAATGTATCCAGGTGTCTTTTGTAATCTCGTTCCAAACGCCCCTAAAACCTGGTGAGGCGTGATCATCTTGCCTGATCCCAGAAACATTATACCCCTTTCCTAGACAAACTCATCTTGATTTATTTGGGTTATATATTTATTGGGTATAATTTTACCTTTGACAGTGGATATTCATGATGCTTGATTGCAAGGTATTTCGAATAAAAGTGTTAAAACTGTTAGTGACATATTGTCCATTGTTGACAATGCCTACGGTTGTGGGCACTGTAAAAAAAACATGGAGTGGTCTCACTGTTCATAATGGTAACCCATCCTAAAACTAACCTAGCTTACTTAACTATCAACCTGCTCTGTGACTATCCACGATCACCAAGAAACTAATAACCATACATTTTTTCCTAACATTAAAACACGAGTCCGTCTGCCGAAATCGCTTCGCGTACGGCGACAATGGCGTTCGCACATAATGAGACTATTAGCATATTCGTTGCATTACGCAAAACAATTGGTCGGATGAATAGCCCTCACAGCCCGGACATGTGAGGCCGACGGTTGACAAGCGGAATTTTTGTTTATTTGTACTTTTCGGACGAAATTGTCCAATACCTGACAAGCATGTGGCTGCTGATGATCTTTTCGTAAGGATATATGAGTCTACTTGGTGTAGCCAGCGGTTAGAAGGCTAATGCGAGAGCTGGTTGCGCCAAAGTTCACCTAAATTTTCAACTCCGAAAATTCGAACTCCGAAAATGTTCTTCCTAACATTTTTCATCCTAACAATCACAATTCCTAACTACTCTGTCTCTAATGTTTTAATTCCGAATCATTCAACTTCATAATGTCGGTAGCAATAAACATCTATTATACTATTATTTCTTTTCCTATATTTTGTCAACATAACCATCTTTTACACTATTATTGAAAGTCATACCTTTTTTGTAAGTAAAGGCCTCTCCCATAGACTTCCAGAATGACCGATCTAAAGCAGCCCGCATCCAGCGCTTTAAAAAAAGGGACACTGCCCACCCCGACTCGGATAGGTTAGGTTAGAAGGCTAAGGCGGGAGCGGAGCGGAGCGGAGCTCCCGCATTAGCCTTCGTGGTTATTTTTTTTATAACCACACATACAAGGATTTGGAACTTCAGGATTGGAGCAGACAATCCTTGTATGAGTGGTTATAAAAAAAATGTTATTAAAGCATACCCCAAAATAAAAATCATACCCTCGAATTAAAACTATAAATAAAATATAATTCTACCGACATATATTTTTATTACATTTGGTAGATAAATGTTTCTTTCTAAGTATGAGTGACAATATTATGGTAATTATGTTTAGGGATAAAAACGTTAGGATAAAAAACAGTAGGAGCTTTAATATTGTATGTTAACGATTTTATTGATAACAATTTTCGGAAACATGAGTGTTATGAACATCGATGGTAGCACTACAAATAGTATGAATAAAAACTTTAGGATGAAAAATTTTAGGAGGAGTGATCATTCGTATTACAAATCGTTAGGAAGAACAATTTCGGATAAAGAACTTTAGGTGAGTCAATATGGACCCGCGAGAGCTTCGCTCCGCTCCCGCATTAGCCTTCTAACCTAATCTATCCAAGTCGGAATGAGCAGCTTCCTCAATAATCACTAACTGTCTGTTTGTCAACTAACATGTTTTTAAAATAATCAATTTGTAAAATGATGTTTTATTTAATGTTTTTTTTTTTTCAAATAAATAGGATGTCTAATGAGTAGTTTATTAAACAATAGTTTGTCAAATGATACATTTATCAAGTGTAATTTTGTCTAACGTTGTTTGTCAAATGATAGGACACCCAGAAAAACAAACACACAGGTTTTGTGCATCACCTCTGCGTTGAATCTGACGGAATTTCGGTTGCATCTGATTCATATTAAAATCTAGGATAAAGTCTCCTACTGAGACCTTTAGGGCTAGTAACCTTAGTAGGAGATTCTATCGCAGACTTTCACAAAAGCAAAGATAAGCCAAAATAAGGGAGTTGCGAAGAGTGTTCAAATCGTGATAGTCAAATGAAAAACTTTGTCCAAATTGAATAGACTCCCCTACGTTTTAGTTTAAAAATTTAAATAAAAAATAATTCCTACCGTCTGACATCCCACTCCTACAAGAAAAAGCCTGAGCTAGAGCTTCCTCCGTTGTTTTGTTTAGCAGCTGCACCGACTTGCAGCTGACTTTAACTTGGACCCAAAGGTGCTTATGAGCCCCAATACTAGATTACCTACCATTATGGAAGCAATTTTTATCCCTTCAGAGCATAATGACCAAAAAGCAAAATGAGTACTACAATCAAAATGTTCATTACCTATTCACGTCAATTTGTAATAATTAATCAATCAATCAGCCTATGGCAGTCCACTGCTGGACATAGACCTCTCCCAATGTTGGAAAAAGGCCTACTGTTTCCACGCTGGCCAGACGGTTTGTTACATGGTTTCATTTCGCGTTTTTCTTCTCTCGCAGTGATATCGTCTGCGTATTTTTCCGTTAGTCGCCTCTTACACCCTTCGGGTGAGATGGGGTGGTGATACTTTTATTCTTTCTCCGCCACCACACGGATAATACTTTATAGCCTGTTGATTGATGGCCATTGGTGGAACTTGTGGTAACACACATTGATAACTCAAATATACTTTTCCACGATATTTGAAAGAAAGAAAGAAAGAAAGAAAAGTTTTTTATTTTGCACAGAAATGCAAACACACACACACTTGTACTTTTCCGCGATATTAATTATTGAACCTAACCGGTTTCGCCTTACGGCATTATCAAAGTTTTACATTGACAGTAATATACATAACTATTCTATTTATTTGTATTATTATGTACATAACTGTCAATGTAAACCTCTGAGAATAGCTTAAGGCGAAAAATTGATTTCAATAATAAATATCTTGGCAAAGTACAAGTGTGTTATCAATATCTATATATCTATTCTAATATATAAAAATCAATGCCACTTTTCGTTGTTAGTTTATAACTCAAGAACGGCTGAACCGATTTGGCTAATTTTTGTCTTGAAATGTTCGTGGATGTCCAGGGAAGGTTTAAACGGTGAGAAAATAGGTGCAGCGGGAACGGGAAAAATATGGCGGTATGAAGTTCGCTGGGACAGCTAGTATGTTATAATAACCGATTGTATTTCCATAAAAAATACAATATATACTTTTCAACAGCGCCAGGCTCCACAATACGAACCGAAAATAGTTTTCCTGTTGCCTTGACATGGTGTTTCATGAGCTATTTTTAGGTATTAGGCACAATAATGAATTTAAAACAGCGTGTGCCTAACAGCCAGGGTTTTACATGACTTTTTCAAGGCTTGTAATGTATTTTACGTAGCCTTGCTTGTTTCTTTTTTGTTACGTGCGAATAATCCTCATAATTTGGTTCCTTTTGGTTTAGTACTGGATGGATGACTTTAGTACAGGGTTTTTAAAAACTTGGTCCTAAAAATGTAGTAATGACTTATCTTACTTCTTACATAATTAATCCTAATCGATACTAAGGATATGATTCCGTAGCCGACCGCATACGACAACTGCCGACGCACGCAGCACTTGCGCGTAATTCATTGCGGTTTCTCAATGGTCTCCTTTAAGCCCGTACCAGACGCTACAATTCGGTCGGGTCCAACCATCCGACAGCTTCCGCAAGCCGACAAGTGTTGCCGTTTCGGGAAAAATAAAAAAGTCAGTGTTGCCGTTTCGGGAAAAATAAACTTTACCAAAATGTCACTAGATTGTAAGGAATAAAATAAAAAATTAATTATTTATTATTATTATATTTTAATTATTTTATTCCTTACAATCTAGTGACATTTTGGTAAAGTTTATTTTTCCCGAAACGGCAACACTTGTCGGCTTGCGGAAGCTGTCGGATGGTTGGACCCGACCGAATTGGAGCGTCTGTAGCGGGCATTATCCGTATCGGAGTTTGACAAGTAATGGGAATGCTGTATGTGTAGCATCCGTCGGCAGTTGTCGTATGCGGTCGGCTTCAGAAACATGCCTTTTAGTCTACAATGTCTACATTATTGAGGAGTTCAAACACACCAATCATACATTATATATTACTAAATTATATTAAGACTAGAAACTCTTATTACTAAAATGAACTAAAATAAATAAATATAATATTTACATACATAATGCGTCGTGAAATTCCTCCACATCATCACCGACCGGTTACGTTCCCAGAAGGCTGGCAGCATTGCCACGTTGAATGGCAATGCTTATTCTCTGTGCAAGATAATAATCGCTTCATGGAAAATATCGAGGTCTAGCTAAATCCGTAGTTAAGGCTGGTGAAGCGGACTCCAGACTCCGAGCTGAAAGCTTCGCATGCGACTGGGAATTAACGCTAGGAGGAAGAACAAGATATGCTTCTGATCACGCGTAGCGTCGATCAGCCGCTTTGCCAAATCTTTGTATACAAAACGGGCACTTGGACCCCATGTCTCCAACGTTTCAACCCCAAACGGTTCAAAACCATAATCACCTGTTAGGGTACAGTATTTGTAAATTATATTAAACCAATCCGCGCGCGACAGGGCCTCATTACTTTTGCAACTTGGGTTCAAAAAAGCTGAGAACTATACCCGCAAGTGCGTTGTACCTCTTAGATAAATTAAATGTATGTCGCAATATGACCTGTATAGATCAAACCCTTTGAAATATACATACACGTAATTGTTTATTTATTTCACAATATTAGTTCAACATAATGAGACATCTTATTTTCGAACCACGAAGTGGTAAAGAACATTTGCACCACGTAAACATATTAATATTATCCTTAACCTTTCGTGGGGCAGTCTATTCTTTAACAAATTTAATATTGAAACATTTTATTATAAGCCTCTACATTGTGCGAAGCTGGGGAGAGTCTTAACTTATACATGTTGTCAAGAAAGTCTTCATCAATTTATTGGTTAAAGTCAGGTCTTTTCTCTTAGTCTTCTTTCTATAAGACTGCAGCAATTTAAACAGATGTTCTTTGGTATTTTCCAGGTGGGCGGCGTGGTCGGCAATGGGATGCTTCGGCTCGCCGGGCGGCAAGAGCAGTGAAGATGACGCCAAGACACAGAAGCGCCGCAGCGATGCGATTACCAAGCAATTGCAGAAAGATAAACAGGTTTGTGATCTCCTAGTTAAAGCGGCCAAATGTCCCTCATAGCGATCGATATTAATATTATAAATGTCACAATAACTCGTAGAGGAACTCGTGGAACCGCTTGGTTCCAAAATTCACTCATCTGACCATTGAGCCACCGAGCTTCGCCCGAAGTTGATCTAAATTTTTATATCCGTGTTGGGGCGACGACGGTGGGAGCCATATATCGATATAGGTCTGTCTTTCTGTTACGTTTCCACGCCTAAACCACTGAACTGATCTTGAGGAAATATGACAAACAGAGAGAGAGAGAATAGTGTTTGGGAAAGAACATAGGCTACCTTTTATCGCGAAACAGGGAATTAAAGGAGTTCAAATAGGGGATGAAACTTTGTATAAAAATGCGTCATGTTTGAAGATAACCTGACGGTATTTGTACACATATTAAGAGCTTGGAAAAAGATATAGGCTATGTTTGGTCGCGATAACCGAGATACACGCTTTCGATATCGCCTAATGTCACCATTGGGTTGTGGAGGTCAGATGGCAGTCGCTTCAGGGAAAATATTGAAGTCCAGCCAAATCCGCAGTTAAGACTGGTAAAGCGGACCCCAGACTCCAAGGTGAAAGCTTCGGATGCGACTGGGAATTAACGCTAGGACGAAGAAGAACCGACATACTCGCGAGCGAAACTTGCAACAGCTAGTAATCAATGAAATATTAGATTTGTTACCCCTGCGTCCCGTAGTCCTATGACATCCATCAGCTGTCTTTCTGTCTGTTTGTAATCGGTAATCTCCGAAGCGGCTAGGCTATCCTGCTAATATTATAAACGTGAAAGTTTGTAAGTATGGATGGATGGATCTAGGTATGTCTTTCACGTAAAAACTACTGAAAGGATTTTAATGAAACTACAATAATATAGCTTATACATCAGAATAACACATAGGCTTATATATCAGCGATGAACGGAATACGCTATCTAAGACTCGCTACCATTCATAAACTTCCACCATCTCTTGTTTTCCTTCTCAAAACTGTTCAAAAAGGTCTGATCATCCTGTCTGTGTGTTCCAGCTATATCGGGCGACGCACCGGCTCCTGCTACTGGGCGCGGGCGAGTCCGGCAAGTCGACTATAGTAAAGCAAATGCGAATTTTGCACGTCAACGGCTTCTCGGACAAGGAGCGCCGCGAAAAGATCGAGGATATTAAGAAAAATATACGAGACGCCATACTTGTTAGTATATTAATCTATTGATATAACTCCGGACACGTATCTTGGACCTAAAATGTCTCCTATATGCGCAGTACACATTTCTTGGGTGTCTTTTGAGGATAGCACGGGGTGCTACTGCGGTAGATAAACTCAAATTCACCAAGCATAGATTATTACAAAGCAATCCGCGGGCGCCAGCGCTTCGTTTGTCTTGCGATTTAGGTCCAAGATACGTGTCCGGAGTTATACATAATAATCATACATATAATCGCGCCTTTATCCCCGGAGGGTTTGGCAGAGGTGAATTAACACCCACAATTCACCAAACATTGTATTCGTTCGCACATAACAGGGGGTGAGCCTGTTGCCGTATTCTGGGCACTATTGTTGACTCGAGAGTCTTGAGACATACTTCTGAAGCTGTTTCTGGGTTGTATAACAGCCCTATCCCTTTGTCGCTTTGTACGACACCGCATGGGAAGGAACCACGCGGAGAAGGCAATCTATAGATCTATATAATTATTATAAAAGGCGCAAAGTTACTTGCGCCTTTTAACTGTCTTGTCCTGTCTGTCCTCTGAAAGGTCTTGGTTAAACCTAAAAACTGTCGCATATTTGATTACAATTCATTGACTACAACCGGTGATATGATCAATCGCGGTAATATAGCAATGAGTAACTGTGATACTGCCCCTAAGTAATTGGGACCAGAACAGATCGGAGATGATGATGCGGATTAAGATTAATACATTCTATGTAATGTTTCAGACAATTACGGGCGCCATGAGCACCTTAACGCCTCCAATACCGCTCGAAAAGCCTGAGAATAAGGCGCGCGTCGATTATATACAAGTAAGTGTTTGTTTTTGGTGTTTAATACCGTTTTATAAGGCCATAATTAATAGCCAAATTGAGGACGTTACAAGGAAAGGCCAGAAAGGCGTAGAATAGAATGATGAATGATGAATTTTTTAAGAAAAAAAAAAAAAAAAAAATGAATGTATGGGATATGACGTATGTGACAGTAGTCAACACATGCCATAAACGTCAAATCCCATACATTCGTCATTCCATTCTACAATATGCCGGGCTAACGTATTCTAGGGGGGAGGGGGGGGGCAGGTCAACAGTACCCACAATCGCGCCTCTTAAAACACTCTAACCCGCTAACAACCGGGGGTGGTTATGTCGGTCTCGTACTGACTAAAACCGTACGCCGTCTCGGGTCTCAATCAATGGAGTGTAAGGCACCCTGGCTAACCCTGTGTCATATACGGTATTTAGATGACCTCATCCTGCCTCTGCGTCCGTACCTGTCACCCCTAGGTCCGCAGAACCAGTCCGTGTCCCCTATATGAGAAAGGCACCGCCGCCGCCGCCGTCTCCATTACCCAGGGTGCAAACTCGCGCAAGCTCAAGTAATAAGATCATCCAAGTTTCAGCGCAATTTTTATGAACGGTACAGCAGCGCAGAGATAAGAATGGAAAACGTGAATCGCCCAGACTCAAACTGGCGACCAGTCCCTTACAGGGTGAATGCTCTGACCACTGAACTAACGGAGGCGGCCTGAAGCGTTCTAAATTCTACTATACAACCGTCTTGGGGCAACGCTGGACGGTGGGAGCCATCTACTGATATTCGTAGGAACTATCAAAAACAATGAATGATGTTACAATCATACGAGAGATATTCAAAGCATTTCCACCATCACCTTTCATCCACACACCCTTCAGTACATATGTTTGTGTTGTGTTACAGGACGTGGCGTCGCAACCAGACTTCGACTACCCGCCGGAGTTCTACGAGCACACGGAGGCGCTGTGGAAGGACGGCGGCGTGCAGCGCACCTACGAGCGGAGCAACGAGTACCAGCTCATCGACTGTGCCAAGTAGTGAGTACTGGACACTGCTATCTCATAGCTATCATTTTATCAACCTCTGAGCCTTTTCCCAACTCAGTACCAGCTCATCGACTGTGCCAAGTATTGAGTACTGGACGCTACTATCTCATAGCTATCCCTTTATCAACTTCTGAGCTATTCCGACTCAGTACCAGCTCATCGACTGTGCCAAGTAGTGAGTACTGGACACTGCTATCTCATAGCTATCCCTTTATCAACTTCTGAGCTATTCCGACTCAGTACCAGCTCATCGACTGTGCCAAGTAGTGAGTACTGGACGCTGCTATCTCATAGCTATCCCTTTATCAACCTATGAGCTATTCCGACTCAGTACCAGCTCATCGACTGTGCCAAGTAGTGAGTACTGGACGCTGCTATCTCATAGCTATCCCTTTATCAACCTATGAGCTATTCCGACTCAGTACCAGCTCATCGACTGTGCCAAGTAGTGAGTACTGGACGCTGCTATCTCATAGCTATCCCTTTATCAACTTCTGAGCTATTCCAACTCAGTACCAGCTCATCGACTGTGCCAAGTATTGAGTACAGGACGCGGCTATCTCATAGCTATCCCTTTATCAACCTCTGAGCTAATCCAACTCAGTACCAGCTCATCGACTGTGCCAAGTAGTGAGTACTGGACACAGTGGACACTGCTATCTCATAGCTATCATTTTATCAACCTCTGAGCTATTCCAACTCAGTATCAACTCATCGACTGTGCCAAGTAGTGAGTACTGGGCGCTGCTATCTCATAGCTATCATTTTATCAACCTCTGAGCTATTCCAACTCAGTACCAACTCATCGACTGTGCCAAGTAGTGAGTACTGGGCGCTGCTATCTCATAGCTATCATTTTATCAACCTCTGAGCTATTCCAACTCAGTACCAACTCATCGACTGTGCCAAGTAGTGTGTACTGGACGCCGCCGCTTTCTTATAGCTATCCCTTTATCAACCTCTGAGCTATTCCAACTCAGTACCAGCTCATCGACTGTGCCAAGTAGTGAGTACTGGACGCTGCTTTCTCATACCTATCCTTTTATCAACCTCTCAGCTATTCTGACTCAGCTGGTACCAGCTCATTGATTGTGCCAAGTAGTGTGTACTGGACGCTGCTTTCTCATACCTATCCTTTTATCAACCTCTGAGCCTCAGGCCCGCGCTAAAGGAGGACGGAGATCGTTCTGCGATCTCCACCCCGATGCGCCTTTACGACGCGAGAGAGTGAGAGACCTCTCTCGTCCTTTTTCTTCTGTCTCTTTTGTGCGGCTTACAGTCTAATTAAGTGACGACAAACTTTGATCGACTCTACCAAGTAATGAGTACTGGAACTACTGGATGCTACACATATCACGATCATAGTTGGGAAAAATCTGTAGCAAAATACACCATATATAACACCCATTTACCCTTTTTACAAAGTCGTAGTTAGATTCTTGGGTACAGTGGAGTTTAGAATTGAAAAAAATATCTTGTCTATAAACTTATTTGTCTCAACAAAGATGTGTTTGTTTTCAGTTTCCTGGACCAAGTGCACATAATAAAGCATGCGAATTACACGCCCACGGAACAAGACATCCTGCGGTGCCGAGTCCTCACATCTGGTATCTTCGAAACGCAATTTGTCGTCGACAAAGTCAATTTTCAGTGAGTTTCGTTTTCTTGTTTATAATGATAGTAGCTGTTGCTCGCGGCTCCGGTCGTGTGGAATTCTGATAATGTTCATCGTTGATAGTAGCGTGATCATATAGTTTAGCCTATGTTGGTAGCGTGATCATATAGTTTAGCCTATGTTGATAGTTGTGATATATACTCGTAATGTAGTTTTCTATTGGCGAAAGAATTTAAAGTTTAAAATTAAATGGCGTATTGTAGAGTAAATGAAAGAGTGTAATGAAACTCTTTTCATTTAACTTTAGGCTTTAAGTCTATAGCAATAAAGTCCAAAATTTAGTGCCATTTTTTGCCGCGTCTGTGATACGCCAGTGGTTTTATTTTAGCAGAATCGAGGGTCTGTTCATTTACTGTATTAACGAGATCGGTCTTTTCGAATGTCTGCAGCATGTTCGATGTGGGCGGGCAGCGGGATGAGCGGCGTAAATGGATCCAGTGCTTCAATGACGTCACGGCCATCATCTTCGTCACAGCCTGCTCGTCGTACAACATGGTGCTGCGGGAGGACCCCACGCAGAACCGTCTGCGGGAGTCACTCGACCTCTTCAAGAGCATATGGAATAATAGGTATATATTTGGTTATTATTTTGAAGTGAATCTTTGGTCATAGTCATAAGACATAAATTTGCAAGCACTTTTGAGGGTTCGATTCCTAAGAGGCGGCGGCGCACTAAAGCCTCCCCATATGGGGACCACAGCGCACCCAATTAGCCCCTGAGGGCTAGATGAGATGGGAACGCTGTGGTCCCCACACCCGAATGGGGCCAGATCGAAGGAGATGATCTTAAGTCGGCGGGGGTGCGAGAGATGCCGGCAATCTCACCTTCGACCCATAAAAGGCGTGCGTTTTAGTCGGTTCGAGTCCGACATCCGATATAACATTGATTCCCGGGTGCTACAAAGGAGTTATTAGGTTTGCTGTTAGGCAGCTACATCAGCTACACGCACGCTTCATCCATAAACGCGGTGTGAGGCGTAATCCTCTAGTGACATGACAATCGAACCCTTATCTCGGTTAAGTTAAGACATAACTCGGCTGCCCAAATTTAAAACCCAGTAAGGGATATTTTTTACGAAAACACTTTTTTTCCATATTTCGAACTTTCATAGGGAACCGCATCAATTTGTGAAGACACCTGCTTTAAAATCTTACAAAATAACAGATATTTTGACACCATAAAACCTAGTAAGTGCATTTTCACTCTCAGAAAACAAGATCAAAAACCTAGCAACTCGCATTTACAACTTCAAAACTCAGTAAGTCACATGCACTTACTGTGTTTTGTTATTGGGAATGTGGCTTACTAGGTTTTTGAACTTGGGCGCGACGCGAGAAATTGGAGCGGATTACCGCATTTACAGCCTACAACCGCCGCCGCCCGCACACTATTATATTCTTACTTTTCTAACTAATTGTATGTTAATTTAAACAATAAAAATACTTGATTGATGCAGAAATTAATATTTTTTTATTTTACCTCTACGAAACATTCATATACTTACTAGGTTTTGAAATGGGTCAGGACAGACAAAAAATTTGAGATTTCCATTTTCAAAGTTAGTAAGGGGTATAAAACGTGCAATATACATTATTATTGAAATATTTTACTCATTATGTAGTCAGTGGTTAGTACTCTATCCAAAAAATATCACTTTATTACTCTAACACTAATACTTTTGAAAGGCTTGCCCGTTTTATGTTTTTACGCTCTCCTGTAAAATTTGTTAAAAAACACTTACTGGGTTTTGAATTTGGGCAGCCGAACTGTCACGCGTATTGTCTGCACAATCCCCACATGTTGTTTGCCACATAATTTGTTCTTGGAAGTAAGTATACTAATACCTTGGTTGTGAACAGATGGCTGCGCACGATCTCGGTGATCCTGTTCCTGAACAAGCAGGACCTGCTGGCGGAGAAGGTGCTGGCGGGCAAGTCGCGGCTGGAGGAGTACTTCGCGGAGTTCGCGCGCTACTGCACGCCGCCCGACGCGCCGCTCGACTCGCGCGACCACCCCGACGTGGCGCGCGCCAAGTACTTCATACGCGACGAGTTCCTGGTGAGTACCGCCAGTTCACCACCCCGACGTGGCGCGCGCCAAGTACTTCATACGCGACGAGTTCCTGGTGAGTACCGCCAGTTCACCACCCCGACGTGGCGCGCGCCAAGTACTTCATACGCGACGAGTTCCTGGTGAGTACCGCCAGTTCACCACCCCGACGTGGCGCGCGCCAAGTACTTCATACGCGACGAGTTCCTGGTGAGTACCGCCAGTTCACCACCCCGACGTGGCGCGCGCCAAGTACTTCATACGCGACGAGTTCCTGGTGAGTACCGCCAGTTCACCACCCCGACGTGGCGCGCGCCAAGTACTTCATACGCGACGAGTTCCTGGTGAGTACCGCCAGTTCACCACCCCGACGTGGCGCGCGCCAAGTACTTCATACGCGACGAGTTCCTGGTGAGTACCGCCAGTTCACCACCCCGACGTGGCGCGCGCCAAGTACTTCATACGCGACGAGTTCCTGGTGAGTACCGCCAGTTCACCACCCCGACGTGGCGCGCGCCAAGTACTTCATACGCGACGAGTTCCTGGTGAGTACCGCCAGTTCACCACCCCGACGTGGCGCGCGCCAAGTACTTCATACGCGACGAGTTCCTGGTGAGTACCGCCAGTTCACCACCCCGACGTGGCGCGCGCCAAGTACTTCATACGCGACGAGTTCCTGGTGAGTACCGCCAGTTCACCACCCCGACGTGGCGCGCGCCAAGTACTTCATACGCGACGAGTTCCTGGTGAGTACCGCCAGTTCACCACCCCGACGTGGCGCGCGCCAAGTACTTCATACGCGACGAGTTCCTGGTGAGTACCGCCAGTTCACCACCCCGACGTGGCGCGCGCCAAGTACTTCATACGCGACGAGTTCCTGGTGAGTACCGCCAGTTCACCACCCCGACGTGGCGCGCGCCAAGTACTTCATACGCGACGAGTTCCTGGTGAGTACCGCCAGTTCACCACCCCGACGTGGCGCGCGCCAAGTACTTCATACGCGACGAGTTCCTGGTGAGTACCGCCAGTTCACCACCCCGACGTGGCGCGCGCCAAGTACTTCATACGCGACGAGTTCCTGGTGAGTACCGCCAGTTCACCACCCCGACGTGGCGCGCGCCAAGTACTTCATACGCGACGAGTTCCTGGTGAGTACCGCCAGTTCACCACCCCGACGTGGCGCGCGCCAAGTACTTCATACGCGACGAGTTCCTGGTGAGTACCGCCAGTTCACCACCCCGACGTGGCGCGCGCCAAGTACTTCATACGCGACGAGTTCCTGGTGAGTACCGCCAGTTCACCACCCCGACGTGGCGCGCGCCAAGTACTTCATACGCGACGAGTTCCTGGTGAGTACCGCCAGTTCACCACCCCGACGTGGCGCGCGCCAAGTACTTCATACGCGACGAGTTCCTGGTGAGTACCGCCAGTTCACCACCCCGACGTGGCGCGCGCCAAGTACTTCATACGCGACGAGTTCCTGGTGAGTACCGCCAGTTCACCACCCCGACGTGGCGCGCGCCAAGTACTTCATACGCGACGAGTTCCTGGTGAGTACCGCCAGTTCACCACCCCGACGTGGCGCGCGCCAAGTACTTCATACGCGACGAGTTCCTGGTGAGTACCGCCAGTTCACCACCCCGACGTGGCGCGCGCCAAGTACTTCATACGCGACGAGTTCCTGGTGAGTACCGCCAGTTCACCACCCCGACGTGGCGCGCGCCAAGTACTTCATACGCGACGAGTTCCTGGTGAGTACCGCCAGTTCACCACCCCGACGTGGCGCGCGCCAAGTACTTCATACGCGACGAGTTCCTGGTGAGTACCGCCAGTTCACCACCCCGACGTGGCGCGCGCCAAGTACTTCATACGCGACGAGTTCCTGGTGAGTACCGCCAGTTCACCACCCCGACGTGGCGCGCGCCAAGTACTTCATACGCGACGAGTTCCTGGTGAGTACCGCCAGTTCACCACCCCGACGTGGCGCGCGCCAAGTACTTCATACGCGACGAGTTCCTGGTGAGTACCGCCAGTTCACCACCCCGACGTGGCGCGCGCCAAGTACTTCATACGCGACGAGTTCCTGGTGAGTACCGCCAGTTCACCACCCCGACGTGGCGCGCGCCAAGTACTTCATACGCGACGAGTTCCTGGTGAGTACCGCCAGTTCACCACCCCGACGTGGCGCGCGCCAAGTACTTCATACGCGACGAGTTCCTGGTGAGTACCGCCAGTTCACCACCCCGACGTGGCGCGCGCCAAGTACTTCATACGCGACGAGTTCCTGGTGAGTACCGCCAGTTCACCACCCTGACGTGGCGCGCGCCAAGTACTTCATACGCGACGAGTTCCTGGTGAGTACCGCCAGTTCACCACCCCGACGTGGCGCGCGCCAAGTACTTCATACGCGACGAGTTCCTGGTGAGTACCGCCAGTTCACCACCCCGACGTGGCGCGCGCCAAGTTCTTCATACGCGACGAGTTCCTGGTGAGTACCGCCAGTTCACCACCCCGACGTGGCGCGCGCCAAGTACTTCATACGCGACGAGTTCCTGGTGTGTACCGCCAGTTCACCACCCCGACGTGGCGCGCGCCAAGTACTTCATCCGCGACGAGTTCCTGGTGAGTACCGCCAGTTCACCACCCCGACGTGGCGCGCGCCAAGTACTTCATCCGCGACGAGTTCCTGGTGAGTACCGCCAGTTCACCACCCCGACGTGGCGCGCGCCAAGTACTTCATACGCGACGAGTTCCTGGTGAGTACCGCCAGTTCACCACCCCGACGTGGCGCGCGCCAAGTACTTCATACGCGACGAGTTCCTGGTGAGTACCGCCAGTTCACCACCCCGACGTGGTGCGCGCCAAGTACTTCATACGCGACGAGTTCCTGGTGAGTACCGCCAGTTCACCACCCCGACGTGGCGCGCGCCAAGTACTTCATCCGCGACGAGTTCCTGGTGAGTACCGCCAGTTCACCACCCCGACGTGGCGCGCGCCAAGTACTTCATACGCGACGAGTTCCTGGTGAGTACCGCCAGTTCACCACCCCGACGTGGCGCGCGCCAAGTACTTCATACGCGACGAGTTCCTGGTGAGTACCGCCAGTTCACCACCCCGACGTGGCGCGCGCCAAGTACTTCATACGCGACGAGTTCCTGGTGAGTACCGCCAGTTCACCACCCCGACGTGGCGCGCGCCAAGTACTTCATACGCGACGAGTTCCTGGTGAGTACCGCCAGTTCACCACCCCGACGTGGCGCGCGCCAAGTACTTCATACGCGACGAGTTCCTGGTGAGTACCGCCAGTTCACCACCCCGACGTGGCGCGCGCCAAGTACTTCATACGCGACGAGTTCCTGGTGAGTACCGCCAGTTCACCACCCCGACGTGGCGCGCGCCAAGTACTTCATACGCGACGAGTTCCTGGTGAGTACCGCCAGTTCACCACCCCGACGTGGCGCGCGCCAAGTACTTCATACGCGACGAGTTCCTGGTGAGTACCGCCAGTTCACCACCCCGACGTGGCGCGCGCCAAGTACTTCATACGCGACGAGTTCCTGGTGAGTACCGCCAGTTCACCACCCCGACGTGGCGCGCGCCAAGTACTTCATCCGCGACGAGTTCCTGGTGAGTACCGCCAGTTCACCACCCCGACGTGGCGCGCGCCAAGTACTTCATACGCGACGAGTTCCTGGTGAGTACCGCCACGTCACCACCCCGACGTGGCGCGCGCCAAGTACTTCATACGCGACGAGTTCCTGGTGAGTACCGCCAGTTCACCACCCCGACGTGGCGCGCGCCAAGTACTTCATACGCGACGAGTTCCTGGTGAGTACCGCCAGGTCACCACCCCGACGTGGGGCGCGCCAAGGACTTCATCCGCGACGAGTTCCTGGTGAGTACCGCCAGTTCACCACCCCGACGTGGCGCGCGCCAAGTACTTCATACGCGACGAGTTCCTGGTGAGTACCGCCAGGTCACCACCCCGACGTGGCGCGCGCCAAGTACTTCATCCGCGACGAGTTCCTGGTGAGTACCGCCAGTTCACCACCCCGACGTGGCGCGCGCCAAGTACTTCATACGCGACGAGTTCCTGGTGAGTACCGCCAGTTCACCACCCCGACGTGGCGCGCGCCAAGTACTTCATCCGCGACGAGTTCCTGGTGAGTACCGCCAGTTCACCACCCCGACGTGGCGCGCGCCAAGTACTTCATCCGCGACGAGTTCCTGGTGAGTACCGCCAGTTCACCACCCCGACGTGGCGCGCGCCAAGTACTTCATACGCGACGAGTTCCTGGTGAGTACCGCCAGTTCACCACCCCGACGTGGCGCGCGCCAAGTACTTCATCCGCGACGAGTTCCTGGTGAGTACCGCCAGTTCACCACCCCGACGTGGCGCGCGCCAAGTACTTCATACGCGACGAGTTCCTGGTGAGTACCGCCAGTTCACCACCCCGACGTGGCGCGCGCCAAGTACTTCATCCGCGACGAGTTCCTGGTGAGTACCGCCAGTTCACCACCCCGACGTGGCGCGCGCCAAGTACTTCATACGCGACGAGTTCCTGGTGAGTACCGCCAGTTCACCACCCCGACGTGGCGCGCGCCAAGTACTTCATACGCGACGAGTTCCTGGTGAGTACCGCCAGTTCACCACCCCGACGTGGCGCGCGCCAAGTACTTCATACGCGACGAGTTCCTGGTGAGTACCGCCAGTTCACCACCCCGACGTGGCGCGCGCCAAGTACTTCATACGCGACGAGTTCCTGGTGAGTACCGCCAGTTCACCACCCCGACGTGGCGCGCGCCAAGTACTTCATACGCGACGAGTTCCTGGTGAGTACCGCCAGTTCACCACCCCGACGTGGCGCGCGCCAAGTACTTCATACGCGACGAGTTCCTGGTGAGTACCGCCAGTTCACCACCCCGACGTGGCGCGCGCCAAGTACTTCATACGCGACGAGTTCCTGGTGAGTACCGCCAGTTCACCACCCCGACGTGGCGCGCGCCAAGTACTTCATACGCGACGAGTTCCTGGTGAGTACCGCCAGTTCACCACCCCGACGTGGCGCGCGCCAAGTACTTCATACGCGACGAGTTCCTGGTGAGTACCGCCAGTTCACCACCCCGACGTGGCGCGCGCCAAGTACTTCATACGCGACGAGTTCCTGGTGAGTACCGCCAGTTCACCACCCCGACGTGGCGCGCGCCAAGTACTTCATACGCGACGAGTTCCTGGTGAGTACCGCCAGTTCACCACCCCGACGTGGCGCGCGCCAAGTACTTCATACGCGACGAGTTCCTGGTGAGTACCGCCAGTTCACCACCCCGACGTGGCGCGCGCCAAGTACTTCATACGCGACGAGTTCCTGGTGAGTACCGCCAGTTCACCACCCCGACGTGACGCGCGCCAAGTACTTCATACGCGACGAGTTCCTGGTGAGTACCGCCAGTTCACCACCCCGACGTGGCGCGCGCCAAGTACTTCATACGCGACGAGTTCCTGGTGAGTACCGCCAGTTCACCACCCCGACGTGGCGCGCGCCAAGCACTTCATACGCGACGAGTTCCTGGTGAGTACCGCCAGTTCACCACCCCGACGTGGCGCGCGCCAAGTACTTCATCCGCGACGAGTTCCTGGTGAGTACCGCCAGTTCACCACCCCGACGTGGCGCGCGCCAAGTACTTCATCCGCGACGAGTTCCTGGTGAGTACCGCCAGTTCACCACCCCGACGTGGCGCTCGCCAAGTACTTCATCCGCGACGAGTTCCTGGTGAGTACCGCCAGTTCACCACCCCGACGTGGCGCGCGCCAAGTACTTCATCCGCGACGAGTTCCTGGTGAGTACCGCCAGTTCACCACCCAGACGTGGCGCGCGCCAAGTACTTCATCCGCGACGAGTTCCTGGTGAGTACCGCCAGTTCACCACCCCGACGTGGCGCGCGCCAAGTACTTCATACGCGACGAGTTCCTGGTGAGTACCGCCAGTTCACCACCCCGACGTGGCGCGCGCCAAGTACTTCATCCGCGACGAGTTCCTGGTGAGTACCGCCAGTTCACCACCCCGACGTGGCGCGCGCCAAGTACTTCATACGCGACGAGTTCCTGGTGAGTACCGCCAGTTCACCACCCCGACGTGGCGCGCGCCAAGTACTTCATCCGCGACGAGTTCCTGGTGAGTACCGCCAGTTCACCACCCCGACGTGGCGCGCGCCAAGTACTTCATCCGCGACGAGTTCCTGGTGAGTACCGCCAGTTCACCACCCCGACGTGGCGCGCGCCAAGTACTTCATCCGCGACGAGTTCCTGGTGAGTACCGCCAGTTCACCACCCCGACGTGGCGCGCGCCAAGTACTTCATCCGCGACGAGTTCCTGGTGAGTACCGCCAGTTCACCACCCCGACGTGGCGCGCGCCAAGTACTTCATCCGCGACGAGTTCCTGGTGAGTACCGCCAGTTCACCACCCCGACGTGGCGCGCGCCAAGTACTTCATCCGCGACGAGTTCCTGGTGAGTACCGCCAGTTCACCACCCCGACGTGGCGCGCGCCAAGTACTTCATCCGCGACGAGTTCCTGGTGAGTACCGCCAGTTCACCACCCCGACGTGGCGCGCGCCAAGTACTTCATACGCGACGAGTTCCTGGTGAGTACCGCCAGTTCACCACCCCGACGTGGCGCGCGCCAAGTACTTCATCCGCGACGAGTTCCTGGTGAGTACCGCCAGTTCACCACCCCGACGTGGCGCGCGCCAAGTACTTCATCCGCGACGAGTTCCTGGTGAGTACCGCCAGTTCACCACCCCGACGTGGCGCGCGCCAAGTACTTCATCCGCGACGAGTTCCTGGTGAGTACCGCCAGTTCACCACCCCGACGTGGCGCGCGCCAAGTACTTCATCCGCGACGAGTTCCTGGTGAGTACCGCCAGTTCACCACCCCGACGTGGCGCGCGCCAAGTACTTCATCCGCGACGAGTTCCTGGTGAGTACCGCCAGTTCACCACCCCGACGTGGCGCGCGCCAAGTACTTCATCCGCGACGAGTTCCTGGTGAGTACCGCCAGTTCACCACCCCGACGTGGCGCGCGCCAAGTACTTCATCCGCGACGAGTTCCTGGTGAGTGCCGCCAGGTTATCATCACTCGCTCGGAATCACAAAATAAATAAGTCACGGCTAACATGTTGCCGTAACACAGTAAGAAAAAGAACGCTGTACGCAAATCGCACAACAGATGGTATGTCAAAATCGTCTTTTATTTACTAATCTAGTATTATCATGAATCCAGTATTATTAAGAATGTTTTGAACGATCGAACTAACTTAACAGCTGCATTTGCGGTGAGTTTTCAATATCACATGCTGTTTTGGCGATTCACGTTGTCGAGCACATAAATATACATCACACTCATGCTCGACAACATGACGTCACCAAATATAAAGCATGCATTGATGCAATATTCAAATCTCACCGCGGATTCAGTTGTCGAGTTCGTTCTGCCGTTCGAAACGTTCTTACAGCAAGTGCCTACAGGTACTCAGACTTTTTACGGCTCTAACTACTCATAACAAATAATATCACAGATGTTCCACCAGAACCACCATATTAGTACCAGACTCTGATATCATTTCTAAAGTATTGTTGTTATTTGCAGCGCATAAGCACGGCGAGCGGCGACGGCAAGCACTACTGCTACCCGCACTTCACGTGCGCCGTCGACACTGAGAACATCAAGCGCGTGTTCAACGACTGCCGCGACATCATCCAGCGCATGCACCTGCGCCAGTACGAGCTGCTCTAACCGCGCCGGTACGTGCCACTGCCACTAGCGTGTACTAGCTAACTAGAGAACATCAAGCGCGTGTTCAACGACTGCCGCGACATCATCCAGCGCATGCACCTGCGCCAGTACGAGCTGCTCTAACCGCGCCGGTACGTGCCACTGCCACTAGCGTGTACTAGCTAACTAGAGAACATCAAGCGCGTGTTCAACGACTGCCGCGACATCATCCAGCGCATGCACCTGCGCCAGTACGAGCTGCTCTAACCGCGCCGGTACGTGCCAGAATCAGAATCAGATTCTGATTCTGATTCTGATTCTGCCGGTACGTGCCACTGCCACTAGCGTGTACTAGCTAACTAGCGCGGGTACAGGGTTTTGTACAGGGCGGGGCAAATGTACAGGATTATATTTAGAGACGAGGCAAATATGCAGGAATTCAATCCAGTGCGGGGTAAAAATGTGCATAGCAGGAATTCAATCCATTGCGGGGTAAAAATGTGCATAGAATTTATTCAGGTGGGGCAAATAGACAAGATTTTAGTAAGAGATGGGGCAAATATACAGAATTTCATTCAAGGGTGGGGCAAATGTACAGGATTTCATTCATAGGTGGGGTGAATATACAGGACTTTGTTGAGAGATGGGGTAAAGATACAAGATGTCTAATAGTAGTGGGGCAAATTACAGGATTAAATTCAAGAGTGTGGCCTAGGTGTGGTAGGATTTCATTTAGTAATGGGGCCAATGTACAGGAATTCATTCCGAATGATTCAATTTAAGAGTGGGGAAAATATACAGAAATTCATAAATCGGGGCAAATGCGTAGGTAGTATTTCTAGGAATGGGTCTTATATGAAGTACTCTAAATGGAAGTCCGGGGTTATTTCCTTAACTTTTAGTCCCTTTGTCTTCCAGTACGGAAGGCTATTATTAACAATAAGTATAGGTATTTTTTTTTTATAATTCCCAGATCGTTGGTGGTGGTGGGTCGGGTTGCCGGCTGTCCCGCGCACGCGTGTCACGCACCAGGTCGACGCACGCTCGCTGTGAACCCTCTGCCGTAGCGCGTCGAGCACCAGCGTAACGGTAACGCTTCGTAACGATAACCGTTGTTACTCTTAGGTTATAGTAACGTTGATGATACATCTGAAATATCGTTATTTCAACTAGGGTCTGTAGACTAAGTGACATTCTCTTAGCGATAATGCTAGTGGATTTAGTAATGTATGGGATGGACTCCAAAATTTAAGTGAGTTTTTGTAACTCGAGATAAATGATTATTATCATAGAAATTCAAAACTTATCGTTTTCTATTCGTTATTAGGAAACACTCGTAATAACGAATAGAAAACGATAAGTTTCGAAGCGATTCCATTGATAGAATGTCTGTCTACTGGTTGACTGGTTCTATTTATTGGTAAAAGGTATTCATGAGAATGCATCGTTGACTGAATAACGGTTTTTCAGAGTTATCGTCGAAGTAACTTCAACTATGTAGTTTGTTTTATGAATGATTGTTATGATTTTAACGAAATTTATCGCCGTATTATTAAGTTAACAAGTATCGATTTTAAATATCTATTTGTTTTCGTTACTCTAACGTTATCACGTTATTTCGTTATCGTTTTAGCAGATATTTGTTAACTTAATATATTTTTATGATCGCCTATTTACTTTTAAACGTTTCATTTTACTGTCGTCACTTCTATTACATATCCAGTGAGATTTTCCTTTTTTCGTGTTCTCGAATTTTCTCAAGTGTGGCTGGAACTCGAATATTTTTCTAGAGAATTTAGTATTTTGGACATATATTTGGTACTTTTGGAAACAATTATTTACTCGAATGTATACTTGTATATTGTCAATGAATTCAAAACTTAAAAGCCACTCTTGTCCGTAAGCAGTATCTATATTTTTTTAGTTTTCTTAGGCGATCATTTTAGGCGATATCATTGAACAATTTGAATTGAAACGAAGCGATTATCGATATGTCAGGGCTAGTGATGCTCCCATGGTGTTTCCGAACGTCCGAGTTCCCAAAAAGCTGGCAACTAATAGTCGATTTTAGACGAGAACTTACTAAATATTCACTATGCGTTTTAAGTTCAGATGTATTTTTTTTATTCACGAATCACTAAAAGTGCTATGGATACAGCGAGTGTTACAACGCCAAATTCCATATTTAAATGTATATGTGTAGTTAGTAAGTTTTGGCCTTAGTCGATTAAGTGAACGCGCATCACTAGTGTCTTATTTTGATGTGTTAGTGATGTGTCGTTGTCGGGTCTTGGGTAGTGACGCGATTCGAAGATATCGTCTGCACTTTTCAGTTGTGGAGGGTCGACAGCCGCAAATATGTTAATATTGTATCGATATCTTAGCCGAATGGTCTATCAACAAATATTTAAATCAGTTGACACAAACAAATAGTACTTATAAGTTGTTCTTAATTCTTATTATAATAATTTGCGTCAAGATTCTATTTTAATAGTTGGAAATTGTTTTAACGCGTACTTTTAATTTGAAAATTAATTACTAGAGCGACACAAGGGTTAGGACAGAATGTCATTATAACATACGAACATTTTTAAATTTCGAATTGACTATTTAAATTTGAAATTAGAATGACATTTAACCATAGACATTCTGTTGGACTTTTTATGAAGGATGTTATACATTTTGACAGTTTCGTTTTTTCATGTCGATTTGAAGTTGAAAGTCTGGGAATTGAACTAGGCTAGACTGGTCCAAAAAGAGCGGATGACCCGTGAGGTAGGGTGAGACGGTAGTAAACGACGACGGGGCGGGTGAGAAAGAGATGAATATACTGATAGGGCTGATTTCTAACATGTCAGCATTCTTTTATTGAAATCGAACTTGAAATTGTTAAGGCCTCTTCACACTCAACCGTCGTCGTCCGCACCGTTCCGCAGCTGTACTAAACGGTTTTATATTAAGGATCATCGATGTACTAGATACGTCTCGAGGCTAGAACAGTATTCATGTCGTTTCTCGAGTACACAACTTTTAGGTTAAGCTTTGGGTACGACGGTGGACTATGCATGATAGAAGGTATATCCTTTACAATATTTCAGTCGTACATGTTTTACACTTGTTTAGAAGCTTGAAATTTCATATATTAGTCGTTAAGTAGTTTAAAGTCTATATTTATTTTTTTAGAGGTACACTTACGCACAATCATGGAATGTTAACTTTAATTCGTGAGCTTGGCCTGTGATCGAAATAAAATGAGCTCTCAATGATCGTAATACGTCTCATAATAGACTAAGAGTGATAGTTTGTTTTTAATATGCTCTGCCAAAAAGCCATTACTCGCAGGATCTAATTTGCACTTTATTGCTAAGCTGTGAAGGTTGATATTCGAATGAACGAAGAGTTCGATTCGTCCTTTTATTATACGAGATTTACTACTTGTCAATACAGTAGTACAGTAGTACTTTAATAATATTTTAAAAATGATTGTGTGATTCAAAAGTCGCTGGCATATATAGTATAACATTGAGTTGGGCATAGTTGGTTGGGATCAGAATCCAATAAACAGCATGGTCTTCCTTGTGTTGCCCGGGGAACCAGGTATATAAGACCTTGTCCGGCCTTAGTCACTAGCCCTGGGACAAAGAGAAAAAAATATAGTCAATCTTTTCTATTTTTAAATAGTTACCAATAGACAGAGCATCTTATGTTAACAGTATTTTTATTTAAAACTTATAAACAAGTGTATTTACAATAATTAATTGTATTGTCTCTGGTCATAAGCATTGTCCACTGCCTTACCCCTAAAGTTATAGAGCGCAATAATATGCTCAAATTAGGCCAAATTGTTTTATTTATTTAACAAAGTCCGCTATTTAAATAAAATACAATATTGTAGTGAAAATATACACCTAGTAACTGTTTCTTTTTTGTTCTTTATTCAAATTTATCTAATATTTGTTATCTGTATATTTTTGATTACAGAGGTTTTATTTGTAATATTCTATTTTGCTTATGATTTATTTGGCACTGATGTGTTGTATTCAGCCTCGTCTGTCAAATCTTGGCGAATAAGTGCAAAAGCGTTTTTGTTTATGGTCTGTCTTATGAATTTACAGTTAGATCGTATGTATCTTTTTTATATTCGGTAAATGAAATATATTATGAAAAATCAACTTTATAGTTTTTTAGTATTGTTATGCAAATTGTGTTGATATAAAAATATATAGTTTGCACATAACACCTCAGTGCCAATGTTTACTTTTTAAAATAGTTAAATGGCGGGAATTAATAAAAAAAACATTGACAACTAATACGATGACATTCTAAATTTAAATTTGACAAATGCCATAAACAATTTTGTTTCTTTTTTATTAATTCCGGCGGTAAAGCGATTTATTTTTAATTTTATCGATGTACGTCTTCCAATATTGAGTATAAGTTTTTATATAATTCTTTTTGTGTTTGTTTAACTTGTTTATAGCACAATTTTTGACTAAAATGTAACAATACAAGTGCTTCTGTAGGTTTAACATAGCTTTTATTTTTTCTTTTGTAACATGAGCTTTTAGTAACATAAGGTCCAAAGACGCGGCTGTATGTGATACAGCCGACAGAATATCAATATCCTAGCAGTATTTGAGTTAAAAAAAAACTATTTTCAAAGATTATTCTATTTTTTTGTTTTGTTTATAAGATGGACACAAGTTTAGCCCTTAAGTACAAAGATTACTAACCTAACCCTAACATTAATTTACTAAAATATGATTATTTTTATTTAAATTTAAAAAAATAATTGGTTTATGTACTTACACATTGTGCTATTTTAAGATTATATTTTTTAAAATACAAAATGATCTATTCTATCGTTATGAATCTTAATATTTAATGTGTTTTTGAATTAGTGAACTGTTCATATGTTTTCCGTTTAAGGTCTGTATCAACTGATGCGTAAGAGTGGCTGACAATGTTGGCTAAAAGATTTGTCGTACAACTATCGCACTGCACTCATTCCACTGAAACATTGTATATTATCAAAACGATTTTCATTGTAGATACGATGAGTTGTTGCCCTACTGTTGCCCAACAGTTGATAGCTTTTACTAGTAAAATAATCTATTAGGTACTAGTAAAATAAACTTTTACTAGTAAAATACTTTTACTAGTAAAGTAAACTTTTACTAGTAATATTTTGGTTGTTCTAAATACCTTAAACGTTAATAAATAAAATTGTTAATATATAAAATGTTAGCAAATGGTCCTTAATATAAGAAAGTTAAGCTGGAGTTTGTGTTATGTGCCATAATCTAGTGTTGCCAGCGGAAACACCATATCCTATGTTACCATACAAAAAAAAAAAACTGAAATATTCCTTCCTCGTATCGTATGTAAAGTAACAAATCGCTATATTTGCTTTCTAATCGTAACACTATCGTTATTTTTTTTAAATATAACTATATTGAAAGTGTATTTTTTTTCTTTTTGTGTTATATAAGTTTTCACTTTAAATGTAAGTAGAAGAGAATATAACGTACATTTAAATAATAAATGAAACTCTATGTTTAATTCATACTGTTTGCATACGGAGGTTGACAAGACATTGTTTAGCCTGTTAATTACTGGCTATTCAAATGAGTGAATGCGGTGCGAGTATTTTTTTTAATTAAAAAAAAAATAATACTAGGATATAGGGTATTAAATTGACTACTTAAACCCACCATTTTTCTGTACAGCCCCTATAGACAAATGACAATATAATTTAAAAAAATATGGGAAAGTCAAAATAAAGACGTTAAAATCGTATAAGTATTTCAATCCCCATACATTGTCTATTCTGCCCCCCCCCCCTTCCCCCTCTCCCCCTAGACAAGTGGCAATTCGTACTGTAGAATAGAATGAAGAATGTATAGGATTTGACGTTTATGACATGCCTTGACGACTGTCATACACGTCAAATCCCATACATTCGTCATTCAACGCCAGTCAACGCATTGCCACTTGTGTAGCGGGGCAGAACGAATTGTCACTTGTCTATGGGGGGCTGGACAATAAGCGCTTATCCATAGCCAACTAAAGATGTGTATATTTTACGTTCCGCATTCGAAATGAGTGCAATAAGCGACCTCCGTACAACATCACATCATTATAGAATTCATTGTGTAATTAAAAATTAACATGGCATTCTTTATCATATATGTAAAATTAAATAAAAAAACGTAAAAATACTATTTGGTAGCTATTTAAGTAAGTTCTAGCGTATCGCAAATAAAAAAAAATAAATATTAAAATAAATCCGAATGCAGAAGTTACACAAGTATTTATTGAATTTCGTAGTTTTTCGGTTTTGAAGTCGGATCTGTACGGAATTGACATTTTTGGACTTAAGGTTGCGTTCAACTGAGGTGAACAAAGAGAATCATATTTCAGTAGTTTCATTTCATTGTCTTTAAATTGCTTCGAAAAATCATTTAAAAGTGTGAAGTAGTTATAGACTCAAAATTGTAACATTGGGCATTTCCGATAATATCTAAAGACAAGTTATTGAAAATGTCCAATATTATAATTATATTAGATTACATGATCTAATTTCACAGGAGTGATATTGGACATTTCAGATTACATATTTTTAAATGTTACCATAATGTCCAATGTTACAATAAGTTTTGGACATTATTACTCTATGATTTTTAGCTGTAATGCTCTATGGAATTGATAACGATGCCGTTGGTGATCAGTGTGATAGTAATATATTTGTATATACAACTTTTTTTAAATACTATACTAAGTCGGCATACAAGCACAGGGCCCACGTGATGGTAAGCGGTTATTGGTGCCCTTGTAAACGCTTGCACCACCAGAAGCATCACTCATAAGTTACCGACCATTTTGTTAGCACACCGCACTTTTTTAATATAGTTCTCGCGACAGGATCGCATGTGGGGATTAAATACGTGACTCTCAACGCAGTACCAAAGGAAAACGGGTTTTGGAGGTCAGATGCCAGACGCTTCGTGGAAAATATCGAAGAAAATGGAAAGTTTCAAAGACTTAATGAACGATTCTCAGATTAGGTTACTCAATTATGTCTATACGATTGTGATTGAGACTTGTATGTACTTTCAGCACATGAATATTGATATCGCGATGCAGAATCTGTTTGAGAAGTAGTTCAATGTGGGTTCGTTAGATGGCGGTAGGGTATATATCGTCAGTTCTATAATTATCGGAATAAGTTTAGTATTCAAGACAGTCGTTACTTACATAAGTGTATTTTGGAGTTTATAAAAAGAAAAATTAAATGAACTACATGAGTCTAAGGTATGAAATTTTACCTTGAATTTACACCTTGCTTCGCCCGTAAAGAATTAATGCAATGGTTCAAGTTTAAACCGATGATATACATACTTATATTTATGCCTATAAACCCCCGAGGCGGTTGGCAGAGGTGTATTGACACACACAGTTCGACAACTATAATCTTCGGTCGCACTTATTGCCGTCAAATGGGCACTGAATGTTTACTGTCAGATAGAGAACAGCCTATCCCTTAGTCGCCTTCTACGACACCCACGAGAAGAGATTGGTGACCTTATTCTACTCCAGAATGAAAAAAAAAAATTCTCGTTTTGGGGTGCCATGTTCTCAGTTGTGTGGATGCCAGCCTAAGTCCAAGAAAGTCGCATTCGTACGAATAGTTTTTGTTAACTAAAGTATGTGCACACTAATTTAGTTTTTAACAGACTTCATACGTAGGCCAGGTATACATGAATGTCTCTGAATAACCAGTTCTTCAAAAGTTCAAAGTTCATTTATTCACATGAATGTTCTTCATTTTTTTAAACACCTAAAAAATGTATGCAGGGTCTCACCCAGGGGGAGGGGGGTCAAGTGGGGCGCTTTTCCCATCCTGCTCGGCTCTGCCCGTAGTTAAGTATATTAAAACACAAACTCCCCCTTTCCCCCATCCCCTGAAGAACGCGGGGTACGCCCATGAATGGATATATTGCACTGGTTACCTCTTTCATCGCTGCTTTTTGGAGTTAGATTTATTCGTATTCGAATACCGATATGGTCTTATGTAATATACAAATCAGTGGCTAGCTAGAGGAATGCTATAGTATAGTAGTAGCACTAATAATTTTATCCATAAGAACAGTGAGTGTCATTTTAGGCTGAATGATTCAGGTGCTGACGGCCGTACTATAGAGTTAAAAATCTGTGATCCAGCTACTCTGATATGGAAGAAAGAAAACGATTTTTTTTATTCAGAACCATTCGAGAAATAATCTATATAATAATAATATATGAAAGTGAAATACCACTCGCTGATTAATTTCAAAACCTAACACCTACAAACTTGATATTTGGCAGACAGGTTCCTTATAGGATGTAGACATCGGCTAAGAACGGATTTTACGAAACCCCACCCTTAAGGGTGTCTATGCGAACTCGAACGACGATTCTTGGTTACTTTTCAGCAAAAAAAAAACTATGTCTATTATGAAAAGTGTAAAAACATACTCAAGGTCCTAGAAAGGTTTAGGCAGAGATAAGAAACACACAAAGTAATGTGAGAATTTGTGATAGATATTTTTTTCTAAATGGCTGAAATATGGCAGATATAAGCTACTCTTTTTATCTCTGGAATATCTTCCCAGAGATTAAGTGGGTTCAGAATTATGCAAAAATCAATTAATTATAATATGTTATAGTGGGAACACTCACCACTGATGAGTGGAAAGTTGGAAGAGGTCCTGGTTCTCGTTACTTTTTGATACCACTTAGGTGGCAGACAAGCACACGGCCCACCTTCCTGCTTCCTAATATAGATTAAGTATAAGAAAATTTATATCTTAACTGTCGTGCAATGCAATCCTGAATAAACAGCGGTAACCACTTACCAATAAAGGACCCAATACTTATGTGCCATCTTAGTGGTATATTACTTTATTTTCGATTATTATTCAGTGGAAACGCCTATAGGTATGTATTTAAAAAAAAGGTCTCATAATTTTGAAATATCTGGTTATTCAGTTTCATTTAAAAAGCGTAACCTGGTTAAGCTTTTGGTATATTCGCCATTTTAGAAGAATCACAATTTAGGCCGTCTGCTGCCTTATGCGGTGCACGCATGCGGGCGCATAAAGTAGCGGGTGGCCTTATAGGGAAGCACATTGAATTCTAAAATTATTTAGGGTTGAACGCTTGATTTGAAATAGTTGTTTAGTTAAATAAAGTGTCGATTAGCTTACGATATTTTTTTGGTTGTTCATACTACAAAGACTTGAATTTATACGTAATGGTTTTTAGTTCAGTTTTATAAATAATGCAAAGCATCCGTGAGTTTCTTCTCGTCCCAGCGGATCTTTTAAAACTTCAATCGCATCGTGTATATACGCCGTTGTTTCATTTTTAGTAGGGACACGACTTTGTGGAAAAAAGTCATAATTACCTGAAAATTTATGAAGGTAGATGTAAAAATCGAGCTATCTGGTTTTGAAACCGCTAGGTGTCGCCCCTAAAAATGGAACTACGCGCTACGATTGTGTAAACATTGTATATTACTGTCCTACCCTCATCCCTTTACGATTTAAGTAAACATGCAATAACATGTGAGTCAAGTATCGTGTATAAAGGTAGCTTAGAACAAAATTTTCTATGTTTTTCAATATTTAGATGAAATACTGCCAGTAAGGAGTGAAGGAGCTAAGGCTTTCGGTTAGACCGTGTCCGGGGCATATATTTCATTTATTTAATGTTTCATATAATCGTTGGAAGCAACAATATCGACGTAGGTTTAAATACTTTATTTCGCGTGTTCAGCTCCTCAACTAGTAGGTACGTAACGTCCGTTGCCAATAACCAAATAGTATTGAAAGATTCCTCCTTTTTTAAATATATCTTCATAGTAGTGATAAGTGAATGTACTTGCGCACAATATGTATGTGAGGATCGCGTCGAGTACCCTTTTGTTGAAATAAAGTGCGGCACAAGGCTGCAACATATTTTTGGTAATGTTTTACCTGTACCTCCCGCATCTCTCTCGCTAAACATTATGGTGGCATTTAATTAGTGCTCATAGATTTCTTTCCATTGTAGCACAAAAATAATAAAAAACGTATTTTTCTCTCAATTTTCTGTAGTTATTTTTTTTAAATAGATATTTTATAGCATAGCTCAAAGTCACACTTTGTTTAGAATCGGTATTTGAGATCAGCACTTGACATTTTATCCGTTACTGGCTGACTGCGGAGTATGGTGTATTTACTCTTAATACCTACGTTTAATGATATACTGAAAAACTATATTTTTAACAAATTTAATTTAAAAATATACCTAATTAATGAAATTCCTAAAGATAAAAAGAAATTTTTAATATTTATGTGTATAGTAGTGTGTACTGCGAAGTGATTATAAATAACAAACGCTTATAATTTTTATTGTCTCCACAGATTCGTGCAAAGAGAATATATAATTTACTGTCCATGAAATTAATAATAATCTATAACTGATGTGTACAAAAATCAGTATGTTTCAGGCATTTTGAATCCGACTTAATGTATGTAAAAATAAATGTTGTTTTAAAATTGTTGTATTTTATTTGTCACCCTATAATCACTTACAGTGGCATGTTACAAAATAATAATCCTTTCTGACAGAATTTTATTTGAAAAACATAGTTTATTAATTTTTATGACTGATGGAAATAGTAGAATAGTACAGGAGTAAACCGTTTTGCGAATAGCACTGGGACGTTTTGCGAATAGGACTGGGACGTTTTGCGAATAGGACTGGGACGTTTTGCGAATAGGACTGGGACGTTTTGCGAATAGGACTGGGAAGTTTTGCGAATAGGACGTTTTTTTTCTGTGGAACATTTTGCGAATGGGACGTTATGCGATTAAACCGTATCCATCACCTCCAAGAAATTGAGAGTTTGGACCACTCGCCCCATCTAGACTTAGCATGGTAAAACTCCATTCGTATCCGATTGGAGTTACAGTTGAGCCTAGAGTTCTGTACCGGAGAATGTCCACCGAATTTCAGACGCTCCTGAGACAGTGAAACAACCACGCAATCGCCGTAATTCAATCAAACGCAAATATGTATTGTACTTCCATCTCGCAGAACATTAGCCAGAAGAACTAGCGACTCTTCTCCTAAAGAAATGAAAGGCGTACTTCAGTTTATGGATGTACCACGACGAGGATTTCTAAATGAAAAATAGCGAAGTTCAGCCATACAATTAAAAAAGTAAGTGTAGAAAAAATAAATGATCTATAAATTAAATCGAAATAACAATTGTGTTATCACCTGTACCAATTCAATACCGGTATTATACTGTAAATTTTAGAATGTTACCTAAATATATTGCACGGCCGCTTTTTTGTAGCCATCCGAACTTGGTCGGGTTATGTAGGGTTTCGATGCTTTGTCAGTATTTTCATTGTTTATCTTTAATTACTGAATATAATGAGATGAAATTTTGCATGTGAATAGTTGAATCAGTAAGCTAATTATTGGAATATATTTTACTATGCAATTCCTTTAGAACGTCGTGATATTTGACTGCTTTGTAAACAGTGGTCTATACATGGTAAATTGTCCTATTGCTCTTTAATTACTAGCGGAACATCATTGATACTTGGCAACATGTTGCAGACACTTACAAGGTTTGTATAAACGTAAAAATCTAGACCCCAAAGTGCATACTTTACGAACTAAGACCTAATAAGCGTATTTTACGTTTATATTTTTATCTGTTAAACCCTTCGATTTTTTCTAAATCTTTTTATTAAACAAATATAAGCAAATTCAAAACAACGTATGTAAAAATCTACAGCTCTCTATATAAGCGCTTTATATGAAAACTAGCTAATGGTCAAACGTTCGCGTGGCGGAAACTTGAATTTCTCCGAAGTTTATGCATTCATTAATTTTATTCATACATACACAATTACACGCAAATACACGCTAATTTTTGGACACATTTTTTTTCTTCTAAGTCCATGAATTCAAAAAAAGTGCCGCCAGGACAACGTTCGCCCAGCGGAATCTGTTTTTAGCGAATTTCTCCACAATGGCTGCATGCACAAATTTTTTTTTACCATAAGCATTTACACGACGTCATGTGCTAAATATCTGCATAATTAAAATCTTTAAATTCAACAACATTCCGCTGCGCGAACACACACAAAAGCAGACCCTAGACTGAGGTGAAAGTTTCGGACGTATCTGGGATGAGGAAGAATGAAGAAGAGGTTTTCTAAGTTTCGTTATCATGATCATAGCAATATTTCAGTTGCAACAACAGTTTGTACTTTGGGAGCCCGAGATACGCTTGTTGAGTTTGGTAGATAATTCGACTTTTCTAGGAGCTAATGCCACCTGACCTTCCAATTCTAACAGGTGCACCGCCTAGCAGATCAGTGTTGGCTTCAACTTATGCCCGTTGGGTGTCAGGACAGGACACCCCTTATTTTTCCCCCTCACCGGCGGGGTATTTTGTCAGGCTTGAACCGACTAAAATCGCACGCTGCCTTGGGTTTGCCTTAACATCTATAGGGTGTAGACACACAGGTTTTCTAATTTCAATCTCAATATTGTCATTATCTACCAATGTATTTTATTCTAATTAGGTATATTAACGTAGGTTGAGGTTCAATTTAATAAAAGAAAACGTTTATAAAAATCAAATTTATTATCAAAACCTAAGAAAACACATATTGTGTAACATAAAAAGCACTTCAAAAAACCAGAATTTAGTTAATAGTTAAAAACATCGCAAGATCAATGAACAAAATAAATATTATTTACATGTATATGGCAATACATAAGGTACGAGACATCTTTGGACTTGCCCCTATCGCAATAATAAAAATGTCTAAAAGTGGTAAAATTTTATGAGTATGTGCGAAAAGCATAATTCTTATTAAAAGTTTGACAAATTCAGATCAATTATAAATTAAATAGAGAGACTAGGATGACGATGACACAAAGATAATATTTTAAAATCAATAACATTATATACTAAAGCTTAGCACAGAATTGTTTAGACAATCACACAGTTGAATGACATAATCACTAAAAGCATGCGAGAACTGATAAAGTAACATTGGTAAAATGTGTGCCAATTAACACTTACAATAATTTAGCGTGATAAAGTACAATATGAAAACAGAAACATATTTTTCAAAAGATTTTTTTTTTCAGTCAAGTTTATAGGTACCTACTTTGTCATAAAATTTTGGCATTCGAAATAGTAAATCTGACGCCAAATAAAGTAAATCTATCGCCAAATATATCGACTATTATCAGCTGGATACGACATGAATAGATTATTTTTGTGATAATGCACGAAGAAATAGTCGATATCGCTCGAGACTACATTTTGGCGGGAGATCTACTATTTTCATGACAAATCCTATTATTTTGATGACAAGTCCTATTATTTTGGCGACAGATAAATCACATCATTTTTAAAAAAGTAGCAAATGTGCTAAATAACGCTGAGAATTTTGTGATCAGCGTACATTTCACTTCAAAATCATTAAATACAATAAGATACTTTTTCTATTTTTCTGTGTCATTAATTCACAAGTCACTATTCACATAATCATATCTCTGCGCTAAGCTTCTAATTGGGCATTGTTCAATTACAAAATTAATATTACACTTAGGAGTATTGCGTCCATAAGTCTCGCCAAACGGGGACTTCACTTAGCCTAACATTAAATATAAGCGTACTGACCTGATATTACATTAAATCGAACACATAAATGTGCATTATTATATTTAGCAATTTAATCAATATTAACAATCTTTAGTATAAAAAATAAATCTCTAGGCTGCTACGAAAGGCACTTAATTCCTGTATTTGAAGTTAACAGATTAAGTTATGGACTCAATCCTAATTTTTTACCACACGCACAAGCATTACCCTAGTGCTTGCGCAATAATAATGGAATAAGTACAGTCAACTACAAAACTTGGATAACACGAAAATATTTGTAAATCTTTTTTACATTGGGAAGTATAAGGTTTTTTCCAAAGACAAAGCTATGTAATATATTTGGTGACATTTTCTAACAGTTATGGTGATAAATAAATTAGAATTTGTTAAGCTACTTTTTTCGTTGACTGTACATAAGGTGAGGATAAGAAGAGTGCTATAGATACCAATATTATAACGCTACAATGCGGGTGGCATTGATGGCCTCATGAGATATTATAATGTATATAAGTATGTAGTAATGCACATTTATATGAAACCCTAAATTGAACTAATACTACAACAGACTGAGGTATGCATTGGGCTTACTATTACAGATAACTTAAAATAAGAGTTTTTATAGTCTGTGGTTTAGAGCAAAAAGACTTACTTAATACAAAAATAGGAGTGTGAAATGTTGAAGAGCATACATTTATCATTCGAGAGGTACAGCTCTAGGTCGGATGCTAGGGATATTTTAGGTACTTTTAAACCCCGGTATGCGGTTTTAGTCGGTTCGAGCCCGCTACGCCACGGGGGAACCTAAGGGAATTTCCGCATGGAAATAAAAAGGTATTGTAGTATTTCTTAGAAATGCTACTGCAGTGCGACAGAGCTCTGGCCTCATTTAGTGAGCCTTCGCATATTATCTACAGTTAATACTATATTTTTGAGAATTATATTAATTATTGTCTAATAAAAAATGCAATTCAATACATTTCTGTATACCCACAAACACACAAAACAGGGTTTGACTTAGTAATAAATCTCATTTTTATTCCATTTAGTTAACACAAAAATCCACTATGTACTTGTCAACCTCAAGGTTCTAACCTTATCAGAAGAAACGTACGACTTCGTCTAAGATCCTTTTATTCCTGAGGTCGTGTACATAGCCTAAAAAACGAAATGTTTAACGAATATTTAAAAATGGCGGGTAGACACATAATTATTTCGTTGTGTCTAAAGTTAAAATAGCATTGCAAATAGAAACGATATTTTTGTTTTTACGTCCCTATGGTATAAAACCTGCGAATTATTTTCGCATTCAGGTCAAATTTTCACTTCTGTAGATACAACATCTAATGTTAAATTAGCCTTTTTGAAAGCAAACTATGTTTCGCGTTAAATAGATAGTGTTTTGTAATTGATCGTAAATCCTGACTTTTAAGTTGCACTAACTTCATTTAATTGAATTACTGCTACTCCACAGGGAATATCCCTACAGTATATCATTAAAATTATAGGCATGATTTATACAACAGAGAAACTACAAGAAAAAGTATATAAAATCGTAAAAAAATAGTCTAAAATTTTAAAACTATCATAGTCCTATTTAAGAATAACTTACAAACACTTATTAACATTGGCACTTAATTTTTATCATACACTGCATGTAATGATGGGTGACCACTCACACACACAGTACACTCCTAACTTAGTAAAAAACAGTTGTGTGACCATGCATCCTAATAATACATATGATTTGCCAGTATGACTGTCTTGTGTGACAATTGTGAGCCGACAGCCTATTAGAGGTCACTCCAGCTGAGTAATGTAATATTCTTTAGTATGTACTTTCAACATAATATGTTGCAAGTACATATTATGTACTTGCATATAAGTATGCCATTTTAAAATTAATACTTTTCTGTTTTTTATAACTAATACAACAATTTTTTTTCACATACTTGCTAAATTGGTCCCTATATAATATTATCACTTTAAGTTACTTAGAAAAATACTTTTTTTATAGTATGTATTCAGATATTTTTCTTTTAAATAACTGCTTTTAAACAATTGGTGTGGTAAAGGAACTTACCAACTTAAATATTATAATAATTTAAAATTTAACTCGAAACAAAGGTTACCTTATTGCAGGCCGACATCATAGTTGTTACTTGTTTTTTTTTATATAATTAGTCCCATAGTCATCATTTTAAATATCTTGAAAGGCTAGCAAAAAAAAACAACTTTTTAATGACTACCGTAATATTGTATAAAAACTTGTAAAATTTGGATAATATTATACTTAATAGAGAACAAAACAATAAGAACGCTTCTTGGAGATCTAAATTTCTTAATATCTGTTTCTATATAATCTAAATTTGGCTCAGGCAAATATCCAGAATGCATCCTAATTTTTAAAAATTGCATTTTTATTTTGGCAAATTTGTCTTGGAGTTCCAAAAATTTTCTCGTAAGTTTTGGTTAAAAATTTATGTCTTAGTGTTTTCATCTTTAGTGATAAAAAATTTGGTTGCCATTGTCTGAACAGCAGTGGTGAAAGGTAAAAAAATATATTTGATACTGTTTTTAACATTAAAACTCATATGTAAAAGGATATCATCAAAAATTTGAAAATGCTAAACTGGTAGAGTAGAACTGTATACACATCTCATTTCAGAGTAGTCTTTTTACCAACTCCAAAAAAGGAGGTTATTAAAATCAAAAGTATAAAAACGCTCCTTTGCAATGGGACGCGGTCAAAAACCTTATTATTAAGTACTTACCATAACTCTTGGACACTATATTATTATACAAACTATAGACACAGCATGTCCACCACAACGTGGCGTAAATAAATAGCTACTACTTTGGACAAGCCACATACATCTCAATGTATAGTATATGTGTATACATGCACACATTAACAGTTTAAAGGCAAAACATTAACTTACTGAAGGTGGATTTAGACCAAACAAACATAGGAGCTATAACAAGAGCATTCTTTCTTAATATTTTAGTGTAAACGCAACCTTGTTTTCAGCGTTTACTTATGAAAGAACAACCATGTTCTGTCACTGTTTACACTAACAGAATTTGACGTCGAGGGGCTAGAGTGAGCTTTCGCTTGTCTAATGTAAATCAACCCTAAGACAACGCGTATTTCGAGCCATCTTTAGCGAACCATTTTGTTCGCAATACTGTGTCTATACAGTACATAATATAACTATAGTTCTATCAACACTGGGACAAACACTGGGACACTTATCCAAACACTTGTTCACGCACTAGTTTACACACTTGTTCACAAACTAGTCTATAGTCAACTCCTCAATCCAGGTACACGAAGAAGTTGTCAGTCCCGGTGTACTTAGTGGCGAAGGCCTTGCCCAGGGCCGTGGGAGCACTGAAGGCGACGTCCTGGGGGCGAAGCGCCGCGCCGTACAGGAAGGATGCGCGGGCGCACGATAGGAGGCGAGCAGCGATGCCTTGCCGACGGTGGTTTAGATGCGTCCATATCCGGGATACGCCACATCTGGAAGAGGGATATTTTCATTTAGAATTGATTTTATAAGTGAATTTAACCATCGACTGTGGCGTGGCGGTAGTGAATACGGCCGCTACGCAGGAGGCGCGGTTTCGATCCCCGCTCAGTGTAAATATTTGTGGGTATTTAGCATCAGGGAGCACGTTAAGCTGTCGGTCCCAGTCGCTATACGAACATCTATGATAGTCGTCATGCAGGGGAAATAGCTAAAATGGCTCACTCATCTGCCTCTGTGGCGTAGCGGTATTGAACGCGGCTGCTACGCGGGAGGCGCGGGTTCAATCCCCGCTCAGTTTAAATATTTGTATGCATGAATATGTATATTTGCATTGGTCTGGGTGTTCCCTATGTATAATATGTATATATTTACAAAAAAAAAGGTATCTAAGTATGTTTATCCGCATTCTAGAAGCCATAACACAAGCTAGTTAAGCTATGCTTACTTTGGGTCTAGGTAGCGTTGTGTAGAATCTTCCTCCTAGCGTTAATTCCCAGTCGAATCCGAAGCTTTCAGCTCGGAGTCTGGGGTCCGCTTTTACCAGTCATAGCTCCAGATTTGGCTAGACCTCGATATTTTCCGTGAAGCGATTGCCATCTGACCTCCACGACCCAATGTTAACATTAGGCGATAACGAAGCTTTGCAGCTAGACCGTTGTTTTTGGACTTTTTAGGGCACCAACTACCCGTAACGACTGCCATAGATGTTCTTATGGCAACCGGGACCGACGGCTTAACGTGCTCTCCGAGGCACGACCAGACCAATGCAAATACCCATATTTAATGCACACAAATATTTGCACTGAGCGGGGATCGAACCCGCGCCTCCTGCGTAGCGGCCGCGTTCACTACCGCTACGCCACGGAGGCTGTCTGTTGTGTAGAATGTCCTACAATATTTATTTATTTATCTGGTCAGCAGTGTCCTCAATGGAAGTAATAGTAGGTCACTAGCCAATGCAGCAGGAAACCAGGATCGGCAGCACGAGTGCGACGTCCTTGATGTTGCACACGTCCATTCTTGATGTTGCAAACACTTGCCATCAGGTGGTATAAACAAAAAAAAAACTCTATCGCCAAACACTAGCATTTCTTATCAATGTTGTGAGCACTAAAAAATCATTCAAAACCTTGATTAGAAATTCTACAGATGTTTGTCAACCCACTTGCGATATCAAAGTTCTTTAAGTAGTGGTCTGCCTAAAGAACTTTAGTACAAGTGGGTTGTGGACGTCAGATGGCAGCTGTTTCATGGGAAAATATTTAGGTTGAGCCTTTTTATAGTTGGGTTGAAATCCAACGCCAACTGTGTTCACTAAAAGGTCCGGAGAATGGATTAAAACTTACTTGACGGGATAAGCCTCGACGCTACAGCAGTCGGGGTCGCCAGGGATGAGCTTGTACGCTCGCACTTTGGGCTCCACTATCAGGCACCCAACTATTTGCTTCTTGTCTATACACAGGTACGCCTGCAATAAAAGAGGTTTTTATTTCAATCATCATCATCTTTATGTAGACGCAATTTCCTGATTGCATCCGTGGACAAGATGACCTCGGAGCTCAGGGTCTGCCTTCCGACTCTTCCTCCTCCTATATTTCGATATGAAAATGTATTTATTTTGCTCACGACTGTCCAAAAAAGGACTTAATTTGGTTTATTCGTGGAGGCGACAGCCGTATGACCCTCGCTCGACTCCGAGATGAAAGCCGGCGGTAGAATTTCAGCCGTATCAGCAGATACATACATACAATCACGCCTTTATCCCCGGAGGGTTAGGCAGAGGTGAATTAACAACCACATTTCACCAATCATTGTATTAGGTCCCACATAATAAAGCGTGAGCCTATTGCCATATTCCAGGCACTATTATTGACTCAAGCCATACATTTGAGGCTGAATCTGGGCTGTATACAGGGTGTCCCAAAATTCAAGGATAAGCCGGCAACAGAGGGCGGCCCTACTTATGGCTGCTCTGGAAAAAATAAGAAAAAAAATATATCTCTATTTTTTTTTTAATTATTTAAACTTTTTTAAAATCCTTCGAAATTCGGTACCCCTAATGATATTTTCAACTACCAGGCCCACAATTTTGCAAATATTTTTGAACTCTTTTCTGTATTAGCAAGCTAAGAAGCATGACTATCCATCACCACCCTGAAAAGTTATAGAATATTTGTAGTTATTTTACAAAAATGAGTCAAAATATTTTTTTGTCGTCAAATTTTCATACATTTTTACTTTCGACCCACTTTATCTTATCTAGGTGAAAAAAAAAAGTATGGACACGACTATGGCATCCTTTTTCAAAAATTGGCGCAACTATCCAAGATTTCAAAATGGTATGACTTGGGTATGATACTATAATGAAATACTAAAAAAAAATTTTTGTAAATAAGAATCATATTTCATACATTGCTTTTATTGAAAATCACCAGATTTACTTTGTACACAATGCATTCATCCTCAATAAAAAATCATTGACGGGACTTTTGACTAAGTGGTAACCGAGTAGCTTATCACATTACGAGATTAAGCAACACAAGCCAGGGTGGTTTTCGGATGGATGACCATTCTTAAGACATTGAGGCACCTCCGTTCCTCAGAGAGTACGTTAGGCCGTCGTCGATCCCGGTGGCCATATGAGTATCTATGACAGTTGTTACGAGTAATTGGAGCCCTAAAAGTCCAACAACTGGACGCACTACATAACTTTGATATCGGCAATGGGTTGTGGAGGTCAGGTGGCAGTCGCTTCGCGGAAAATTTCGCGGTTCTGCTGTTTCACAGTTAATCTTAAAATCCGACTCTGTATTTTGTAAAGACTCAGAGGATGATGAGTGTTGAACATCCATACTGATAAAAAATTAAACAAATATAATGGTATAATTTTATAATTATTGCATTGTTGATAATATTTTTTTTATTTTACATGTTTTAATTTTTTGTCACTGGCATTAATACATTATTTTTCGTGCATATCTTTTGCCAGAAATATAATCCGCAACCGCATTGATAGTCCAGCGTTGCAATTGTTTTCGGAGACCTATTGTTCTTAAGACAATTCCAATAAAACTCTAAGCCTCTGATTTCCCAGCTAACTGTGAAACAGCAGAAATGCGAAATTTGCCGTGAAGCGACTGCCACCTGACCTCCACAACCCACTGGCGATATCAAAGTTATGTAGTGAGTCTAGTTTTTCACCTTTAAGCGCTCCGACTACCCGTAACAACTGTCATAGATACTCATATGGCCACCGGGATCGACGGCCTAACGTACTCTCTGAGGAACGGAGGTGACTCAATGTCTTAAGAATGGTCATCCATCCGAAAACCACCCTGGCTTGTGTTGCTTGACTTCGTAATGTGATAACCTACTCGGTTACCACATAGTCAAAAGTCCCGTCAATGATTTTTTATTGAGGATGAATGCATTGTGTACAAAGTAAATCTGGTGATTTTCAATAAAAGCAATGTATGAAATATGATTCTTATTTACAAAAATTTTTTTTTTAGTATTTCATTATAGTATCATACCCAAATCATACCATTTTGAAATCTTGGATAGTTGCGCCAATTTTTGAAAAAGGATGCCATAGTCGTGTCCATACTTTTTTTTTTCACCGAGATAAGATAAAGTGGGTCGAAAGTAAAAATGTATGAAAATTTGACGACAAAAAAATATTTTGACACATTTTTGTAAAATAACTACAAATATTCTATAATTTTTCAGGGTGGTGATGGATAGTTATGCTTCTTAGCTTGCTAATACAGAAAAGAGTTCAAAAATATTTGCAAAATTGTGGGCCTGATAGTTGAAAATATCATTAGGGGTACCGAATTTCGAAGGATTTTAAAAAAGTTTAAATAATTAAAAAAAAAATAGAGATATATTTTTTTTCTTATTTTTCCAGAGCAGCCATAAGTAGGGCCACCCTCTGTTGCCGGCTTATCCTTGAATTTTGGGACACCCTGTATATCTGTGTAATGTCAAACACCCCTAGTAAAACAAAAAACAAAATAAATATTGAAGGGTGTTGCCATACAACAAACGCGATTTTAAGGAGAGCTAGATAATGGTACGGAACCCTTCGTGCACGATTGTAATTCGCACTTGACAGGTTCTTTATACTAGGACATTTATTCAACGAACTTACAGTGTACGTATGTATCCTATCCGTTGGTAGGTTGTTCCCGTAGCCGAGTTGCGGGTGTACCACCCTGTTGAGTAGCTGGTCCACCTTCTTCCAACCCTGCTCACCCCCTCGCACTCGGATGCAGCGTGATGTGCCCGAGCGGTCCACTATGCACTCGTCTTTCCAGCCCTGTAGATAGGAATATAAATTAGACATTTTCTGATTACTGTAATAGGGATCAGGCCACCTGAATGCCTCCATAGTTTATGGGTTTATGGGTTCTTTCGTGGGTTCAAATAACCTATTATGCCCACCGCGGGGGTGGTTTTAAAGGTTGTCAACCATTTCTTATTTTTTACATGAAATGTAATGTTTTATTCTTCCTACAGTAACGGGGTCTTTTCAGCGGGGCGTGAAAAAGCATCTAATGAAGCGGTCAAGCTTTGGACACCATAGTGTCTGTAATGGTGACCCTCTTTCTTGTGATGTTGCCTTCAGCTTACCATCAGGCGAGGTGAAGTCTAATTGACGTGTCCTACATATTTTTTTTAATGTAGGTCACGTTAATGCGAGCGGAGCCGCAGTCATTAGTAATAGATCAAATGATTATGAACTTTTTTCCGTCTAAAATAAGTATTTAAATTGTTTGATTTGATTCAAAATGAATGAAATTTTGAAGCATTTATGCTAAAAAAAATTATGCTAAAGAGAAAAGAGTATAGAGGAATATGAATTGGCTTCGTGCGGTCTCGGTGGCTTAGTGGTCAAAGCATTCCATCTGCAACGGAAAGATCGCGGGTTCGAGTCCCGCCCGAGGTCGATTCTCTTTTCCCTTTCTAAATCGATTTGATTAGAGGGGCTTAACCATTAAGGTTTGTGTGATTAACTTACATTAAATCGTAGAACATCAATGGCATTATGATGAACTAGGTGATCATGCTCGTCTTGTGGGTCTCCAATCTGCGACAATAGAAACATTGATTATGTGGAATATGAACATAATATCTAATATTACATTTCTTCTGTGTAGGCACTGAACGCTACTGCTACGCAGGAGGCACGGGTTCGATTACCGCTCACTGCAAATATTTGCCAATGTACTCACCTGATATATAGTTCCACATTCAGCACACTGCGTGGCTCCGAATTTCTTCTGACCAGCGTCAATTACGTATTGGTCGTCTCCAGTTTTTAATAGTGATCGCTTACCGCTCTTGTCCAATGAATCTGCGACAATTACATTTACATTATAGATAGTGTGGCCATTCATACAATACATACTTCATAATGCGAAAGTAACTCTGTATGTCTGTTACGATTTCATGCCTAAACCACTAAACCGATCTTAATGAAATTAATGGTATAGAGATGGATTAGAGCTTGGGAACAGATATGAGCTACCTTCATCACGAAAAGGCGGGTTGAATGGGGGAAATAGGGGTTAAAGTTTGTATGAAAGTTTCAGCACTAAAATTTACAACACTACGCGATAAATGGCTTACACGCGGGCGGAGCAGCGGGAAAAACCTAGTAATATGATATAATTACCTTTGGAGCCAGGTGTACTAATACCCGGGTTGGGTTTCTCGAAAATGGAGAATAGTTTCTTATCAGTCTTGTCCGCTATTTCACCGGCAGCTTTAGAAGGTTCTGGAAAACAAAACATAAATTTAGAACCTTGCTTGATGTTTTTAATAGAAGATGTTCGCGGTAAAGTAGTCGACTGCTACGTAAAAGGTCGCGGGTTCGATGCCCGGTCATTGCAAATATTTGTACTTATGCATTTTTATTGTTAACCTTATTTACATTTTAAAACAATATCATTACAAGTTAAGTTACAATTATGGGGGTTCAGCGTGTCTTTGCGACACTAAGGCTTCCTCCAGCTCTTTCCAATCTGCTCTTAATGCTGTTAACTAAGCCATAGTGGCTCGGTGATCTTTCTAATGTCGTCGGACCATCGTTTTATTTGTGAACACTCTTTGTTTGAAATAATGTGGGGTGAGCACGAACAACTATCGCAATCGTATCGTAAACGTAACGAGAGCACGGAGCATTGCGATTGGCAGGCTTCACCCGCACACACGCTCACACGCTCACAGTAGGCAGACGGCCAATCGCAATGCTCCGTGCTCACGTTACGTTTACGATACGATTACGATAGTTGTTCGTGCTCACCCCGCTGGTGTCCACTCTGTTGTCTTTTGTTGTTTGTTATGTACTTATGCATAATTCAATGCAAATATTAGTATCTTCTGATGCTTATCCACATAAAAATGACTCCATTCGCCATTTTTGCTAATAGCGTTTAAAAATATTCTGTTTACGGTGAGTAATACAATTAAATCGCGTGACTTTATCGGTGGTGTCGATGTTAAACCGGAGCGAGGATGTTTTAAGGGACATCCAGGTCAAGAGTACCGGCAACCGAATAATTATGAAAAGAATCGAAAGGCACGAGCAAATGGAAGGTGGAAGGTAGTCTCTGCTTATCCTAATGGGAAAGAGGCGTGACTATCTACACTTAATATTATAAAGAGGAAAGATTTGTACCTATTTTTGTATGTTTGTATGTTTGTAATGAATAGGCTCCGGAACTACTGTACCGATTTCAATAATTCTTTCACCTATAGAAAGCTACACTATCTGGGAGTAACATAGGCTATATAACATCACGCTACTACTAAAGGGAGCGGAGCAGTGAGCATAAATGTCAATAAATCGGGCAGATTTCCATACATTAAAGTTGGACCGGAATCCGAATACCACGCGGGCGGAGCCGCGGGCAACAGCTAGTATTTTATATTTGTATATGTTACCGGCAATCTGTATAATGCAGGCATTCTACATATACAGTGCCCAGGCAATGGCAACGCGGCTGCTACGCAGAAGGTTTCGGGGGGTCCGGTTCACCGCTCAGTGCAAATATTTGTATGCATGAATATGAATATTTGCATCAGTCTGGGTGGTCTCTATGTATAATATGTATGTATATCCGTATTCTAGAACCCATAACACAATCTGGTTAAGCTATGCTTACTTTGGGTCTAGATAGCTGTGTCTACAATGGTCCTACAATATTTATTTATATAAAATGTCTGCTGTTCCACCGGCAATGTCTAAAATAAACAGATCTTGGTCTATATTGAGCTTTAGTTTTGCGGAAATTCTATTTCTGAACGGTTATAAAAAAATAACCTTGAGGGCTAATGCGGGAGTTTTTCCCAAGTTAAATTACGCCGTGTGAACACTGCACCCCGATCTGGATAGATATAGGTTAGAAGGCTAAGGCGGAAGCGGAGCTCCCGCATTAACCACCATTTGTTTTTTGTTAACATTTTATACATTGCCGGCTGCGCACTCGCTATTCTATATTACCTACATACCAACAAATTGGTACATTTAACACACTTATCTAACTAACTGCTGTCATACAATGTATAACGAATTTTAACTTATTTTTTCTTCCACAAACATGAAAACAATACGTATTTAAAATCCGTATTTATACTATTTTTTTAATTTAATGTTTAAATTGGTCAATTAATCTTGGTGTAATATTTCAACCTTGTGTCTGGTACACAATAGAACAATTATGAAATGTTTTTACAAGATGAATTTTATATTTCAATTTTAAGAAATATTATATTTGATTAGATATAGTAGCTAGACATATTTGTTAAAGTAAAAAAAAAATATGGCACGCTGGGAGTGCCTATATAAGTGATAACAAGCTACGAGGGCTTAAGTTTAGGAGACTAGGTTAGAAGGAGCGGAGCGAAGTTCCCATATTGGCCTTCGTGGTTTTTCAGTCTGTATAAATTATCACAATTTGTCAAATAGGTACTACTGGTCCTATAGAATTTAAAAAAAAAACTAAGTAACTAAGTAACTTGTTATTGTGACGCTGACGTCAATATATATTATTGACGTCAGCGTCACTGGGCTGGACCAGGCTGGAGGTGACATTGCGAATACCATGACTTTTACTCATCCAAAATTCTGACACGACGAAAAAGAAGTAATGTGGTTGATTCCTTGCACGTGAATTCACTCGTCGCAAGAGTTGCCCAGAGTTGGACGGTAAGTAAATCGTATGGATTCTTTTGCACGATAGTGTGCAAATTATCTGCACGAAATTAACTTAGTATTATTTGCACACAACACGCGCAACGTCCGCACACACTATACAGGGCAGGTAAGCTGAATTCGGTGGTTATTATGGTCAGTAAAAAAAAAAGCTTACCACCAGTAGGGGGTACAACAGTCTCAGTAGATGCTAGAACAGCTTCAGCGTTTATGTTGTTCGACTCCGCCATCTTGAGAATCTGCTCATCAAGCATCTTCAACTCTCGCTCGATTTCATCCAAGTCTGGCAGCTCTTCTTGAGCTAGAATGAACAAGTAATAAATAGTAAACACGTTATATACCTCTGCCTACCCCTTCGGGGATTTACAGGCGTGAATATGTACGTATGTATGTATGGTAAACACATTTTTTTTTTATATAGGACACGTCAATTTGACTTCGCCTTGCCTGATGGTAAGCTGAGGGCAAAGTCTTGTAAAGAGGGTCACCATTATAGACACGTACCATGCTACAATGGTGGCACTCAGCTTGACGGCCTCATCAGATGCTTTTTCACGCCCCGCTTAAAGGACCCGGGACTGTAGGAGGAGGGAAACACGTGAGCTGGTAAAGAGTTCCAGGTCTTAATTGTGCGGCACAAGAAGGAGTCACCGAACCGCTTGGTTCTTGATGGAATATTCTGCACCATATGCGGGTGGCATTTGTTTTTATTTTAAGCTACAGAGTAAGATATAGCTCGGGACACGTATCTTGGAACTAAATCGCGAGAGACGAGAGACAAATGAGGCCCTGGAGCGCGCGACTGTTCTGTAATTATCTATGGTTGTAGAATTTAAGCACGTCCATCGCATTACAACTCCGTGCTATCCTTAAAATACACCCAAGAAACGTGTACTGCGCGTATAGAGACTATTTTGAGCGCTTTAGGTCACCGGCGAGATCCCGAACCAGTGGAGGCTGAGCATCATCACGCCAGTCTTCAAAGGCAAGGGATCGGTGCAGGAGTGTGGTAGTTACCGCGGTATAAAGATAATGTCCCACACCATGAAGCTCTATGAGCGGATAATCGACTCCCGGATCCGACAGGAAAGTACACTCTCGGAGTGCCAGTACGGGTTCCGTCCCGGGCACGGGATCATGGACCCAGTGTTCGCCCTAAGGGTTGTGGCGGGGAAATACAGGGCGAAGAACACGCCCCTGCACTGCCTATTCTTAGACATGCAGAAGGCCTTCGACTGTGTTCCTCGCGAGGTGATCTGGTGGGCACTGCGGGCCAAGGGTGTCCCAGAGACTTACATTGACACCATCCGAGACATGTACTACGATTCCGGTTCCGTGGTTCGGACTGCTGTTGGCGACTCGAAAGCCTTCCCCATCACCGTCGGGGTACACCAAGGATCCGTCCTTAGTCCTTACCTGTTCAGCGTGGTATTAGATGTTTTGTCGGACAGCATTAGAAACTCACATGAGCAGCCTCCGTGGTTGCTCATGTATGCTGATGATATTGCGCTCATGGACGCGGACAGGAGCAGATTGGTGCGACGCGTGAAAGGATGGAAAGAAGCGCTTGAGAACGGCGGTCTGAAGCTAAATGTAGCGAAGACAGAATACTTAGCGTTAAACTCCACAGATCCCACACCCGTCCGCATAGGCGATGATTTGGTCGAGCGCACGGACCAGGTTAAGTACCTAGGATCTGTACTTCATGTGACCGGTGAGATCGACCACGACGTCAAGGCACGCATTGCTGCCGCGTGGGCCAAGTGGCGAGAAATGACTGGCGTGACCTGTGATCCTAAAATGCCAGTCAGGTTGAAGGGGCAGGTCTATAAGACGATCATTAGGCCTGTTCTCTTGTATGGTTGTGAGGCGTGGCCGCTGCTCGAGCGACACAAGCAAGAGCTGCGTGTCACGGAGATGAAAATGTTGCGGTGGATGTGCGGCGTTACGCGTAAAGATCGCGTACGGAACTCTCGCATCCGCGGCAGCCTCCATGTCCGTGACATCGCGGATAAAATGCAAGAGAGCCGCCTTCGCTGGTGCGGCCACGTCTTGCGGCAACCGCCAGGCTACGTGGGGAACAAATGCCTGGCAATGGTACCCCCGCCGGGTCCAGGTAAAAGGGGTAGGCCAAAGAAGTCCTGGCTTGACGTCGTGGAGGGTGATATGCGTGCAAATGGTCTCACTACCATGGACGCCCAAGATCGTGCGAAGTGGAGAAGGAGGAGCCGGAAGGCGGACCCTGAGCTCCGGGGTCATCTTGGCCACGGATGCAATCGGGAGAATGCGTCTATATGCAGATGATGATGAGGTCCATGATATACAGGGTGTCCCAAAATTCAAGGATAAGCCGTTAACAGAGGGTGGCCCTACTTATGGCTGCTCTGGAAAAAATAAGAAAAAAAATGTATCTCTATTTTTTTTTTAATTATTTAAACTTTTTTTAAATCTTTGGAAATTCGGTACCCCTAATGATATTTTCAACTACCAGGTCCACAATTTTGCAAATATTTCTGAACTCTTTTCTGTATTAGCAAGCTAAGAAGCATGACTATCCACCAACACCCTGAAAAATTATAGAATATTTGTAGTTATTTTACAAAAATAAATCAAAATATTTTTTGTCGTCAAATTTTCATACATTTTTACTTTCGACCCACTTTATCTTATCTCGGTGAAAAAAAAAAGTATAAACACCACTATGGCATTCTTTTTCAAAAATTGGCGCAACTATCCAAGATTTCAAAATGGTATAATTTGGGTATGATACTATAATGAAATACTAAAAAAAAATTTTTTTATAAATAAGAATCACATTTAATACATTGCTCTTATTGAAAATCACCAGATTTACTTTGTACACAATGCATTCATCCTCAATAAAAAATCATTGACGGGACTTGTGACAAAGTGGTAACCGAGTAGGTTATCACATTACGAGGTTAAGCAACATAAGCCAGGGTGGTTTTCGGATGGATGACCATTCTTAAGACATTAAGACACCTCCGTCCTCTGTTTCTCAGAGAGTACGTTAGGTCGTAGATCCCGGTGGACATATGAGTATCTACGATAGTTAGTCGGACCCCTAAAAGTCCAACAACTGGACTCACTACATAACTTTGATATAGCGAGTGGGTTGTGAAGGTCAGGTGGCAGTCGCTTCACGGCAAATTTCGCATTTCTGCTGTTTCACAGTTAGCCGGGAAATCCGAGGCTCAGAGTTTTATTGGAATTGTTTTAAGAACAATTAGGTTTCCGAAAGCAATTGCAACGCTGGACTAGTTTCATTCAAATATCAATGCGGCTACGGATTATATTTCTGACAAAAGAAATGCACGAAAAATAAAATGTATTAATGCCGGTGGCAAACAATAAAAAATGTAAAAATAAAAAAAATATTAACAATAATGCACTAATTATAAAATTATACCATTATGTTTGTTTAATATTTTAACAGTATGGATTTTCATCCTCTGAACCTTTACAAAATACAGAGTCGGATTTTATGGTTAACTGTGAAACAGCAGAACCGCGAAATTTTCCGTGAAGCGACTGCCACCTGACGTCCACAACCCATTGGCGATATCAAAGTTATGTAGTGCGTCCAGTTGTTGGACTTTTAGGGCTCCGACTACCCATAACAACTGTCATAGATGCTCGTATGGCCACTACGATCGACGGCCTAACGTACTTTCTGAAGAATGGAGGTGTCTCAATGTCTTAAGAATGGTCATCTATCCGAAAACCACCCTGGCTTATGTTGCTTAACCTCGTAATGTGATAACCTACTCGGTTACCACTTTGTCACAAGTCCCGTCAATGATTTTTTATGGAGGATGAATGCATTGTACAAAGTAAATCTGGTGATTTTCAATAAGAGCAATGTATTAAATGTGATTCTTATTTACAAAAAAAAAATTTTTTTTTAGTATTTCAATATAGTATCATACCCAAATTATACCATTTTGAAATCTTGGATAGTTGCGCCAATTTTTGAAAAAGAATGCCATAGTGGTGTCCGTACTTTTTTTTTTCACCGAGATAAGATAAAGTGGGTCGAAAGTAAAAATGTATGAAAAGGAGAACGGGCACTTTTGTATGAGCTGCGTCCCAACCCTTGTAACAAGTTGCGACTAGTGTTAACATGTTCATTTAGTCTATTTATATGTAAAAATGAAAGATTTTTATCAGAAATTCATGCAGGTCCAAAGTTATAAGGGTGTAAGTAAAAAATATTTTTTGTGTAAATAGGCTTTGCCGTATAGTTCTACGGTTTTGTATCATTTCGCCGACGGTCATTACAACTACGGTTGACTCAACTAGGGTTAATTCACCTACTGGTTGACATGGTTCATGGTTGTACCGATCACATATTTTTAACAAAAAAAGAGGGGTGTTATAAGTTTGACGTGTGAGTGTGTGTGTGTGTGTGTGTATGTGTGTGCGTGTGTGTTAGTCTGTCTGTGGCATCGTAGCTCCCAAACGGCTGAACCGAATTCAATTCTGTTTCTTTTGATCGAAAGATGGTTTAGTCGAGAGTATTCTTAGCTATGTTTCATAAAAATCGGTTCAACCATTTGAAATATATTATGAGGAATGAAAATCAATCCAAAATCTAATCTATTTTCAAATATACCCGTATTGGGTATCAAATGAAAGGTCATAATTTATACATCACGATACAGCAGGTTTTATGGAAATCGGTTCAGCGGTGGTAACCGCTGAACCGATTTCCATAAAACCTGCTATTATTATAGGTATATAAAAAGCATGAAACAAAGAAATTAAAAGCAGAAACCAATATTTTAATTTTCTCTTTCTAAATCGATTTGAATAGTTAGCATAATAAATGCTTCAAAAGAACATTATTCACGCTGCATACATTTTTGGTCCAAAATTGAAAGTGCTGGCCAAATACGATATTTCGTTAGAACTTGTTCTTATTGGGGCGTCAAAGTTGAGGGACCACTTCCTTCGGTTTTATTTGAGTTCGAAAATCTTGAAAACATACATTTTTTATGACACAAACTATTAATAATAATAATAATAATAAATATTGCAGGACATTCTACACAACGCTATCTAGACCCAAAGTAAGCATAGCTTAACTAGCTTGTGTTATGGGTTCTAGAATGCGGATAAACATACTTAGATACATTGAAAATGGATAAAAAATGTCGTGCTACATTGGAAGAATAGTTAATAAAACTAATAAAAAATAAACCCCATACTGCACACCGTTGTTTTTCGTCTATTTATTTAGGTGCTAAATTGAAAATAAGTAGCGGCCAAAGAATACAAATATGACATTCCGTTAGTCGGGCAGTGGACCCTCAGCTTTGACGCCATAATAAAAAATGCTAATGAGGACAAGCTCTAACAGAATATCATACTCGTATTCTTTGGCCGGCACTTTCAATTTTGGACCCAAATAAATGGGTGAAAAACAACGGTGTGCAGAATGGGGTTTATTTATTATTGATTTTATTGACTATTCTTCCAATATAGAACAATGATTTTTATTCGTTTTTAATCATTCATATCATAAAAATGCATGGTTCCAAGATATTTGAACTCAAATAAAATTGAGAGCAGTGGTCCCTCAGCTTTGACGCCATAGTAAAAAATGCTAACGAGGACAAGCTCTAACGGAATTTCATATTTGTATAGGTACTTTGGCCAGCACTTTCCATTATGGACCTAAATAAATGGACGAAATACAACGATATGCAATATGGGGTTATTTTTTATTGCTTTTATTAACTATTGTTTCAATATAGAATAAAGTTTTTCATTTATTTTTAATAATTCGTATCATAAAAAATGTATGTTTCCAAGATTTTTAAATTCAAATAAAACCAAGCGCAGTGGTCCCTCAAGTTTGACGTGGTAATAGAAAATGCTAGCGAGGACAAGTTCTAACGGAATATCGTATTTATTTTCTTTGGCCGGCACTTTCAATTTTGGACAAAAATGGGTGATGTCCTTTCATTCAAAAATCCCAATAATTTATACATATTTGAAATGTACTAATTAAGGCCTTTAATTTGATATCAAACACGGTATATTTACCTCAATTTTATTTTTTAACGCAGTACTTTATGACCGCTAGAGGGCGCCTCATTAAATTCAGTGACACATTATATAGCCTATAATAAGTGGACGATCAAGACACTTCTAACAATACCTTACTTGTCCAGTTCTAATTAGTAGTTGAAGAGCTATGAGGGAATTAGTGAATATACATACATAGTTCATACATACATACATAGCCTGTCAAAATCATAATCCTCCTTTGGCTTTAACATAGTCGGGTAAAAATAGCATAAATAAATAAGTATTTTGTCATAAAAACACTAATTATTTAAAATAAATTAAATACTTTCTTAGTAACTGAAACCCCCACAACTTTTACCCTGCACGAAATACAGATTTATGGCCATACAAAAAAATAATACACTCATTGAGACCTTTCATTTGATATAGGTCAAAAAGTGTTACACCATATGGGACGAAACGCCCATTCGCCTTTGACGACAAAAAAATATTTTGACTTATTTTTGTAAAATAACTACAAATATCCTATAATTTTTCAGGGTGGTGATGGATAGCCATGCTTCTTAGCTTGCTAATACAGAAAAGAGTTCAAAAATATTTGCAAAATTGTGGACCTGGTAGTTGAAAATATCTTTAAGGGTACCGAATTTCGAGGGATTTTAAAAAAATTCGAGTAATTAAAAAAAAAATAGAGATATATTTTTTTTCTTATTTTTTCCTGAGAAGCCATAAGTAGGGTCACCCCCTGTTGCCGGCTTATCCTTGAATTTTGGGACACCCTGTATATCTTACTAGCTTTTGCCCGCGGCTGCGCACGCGTGGATGTCGGTTATCGCGACCAAACATAGCCTCTGTCCTTTCTTTTCATCCTTCCTTAAATTTCATCGAAATCGGTTCAGTAGTTTAGGCGTGAAAGCTTAACAGACAGACAGACAGAGTTACTTTCGCATTTATAATATTAGTATGGAAGTATGGATATGGATTATTACAAGGTATTATAATACCTCTGCGATAGGCTAATTGATTGATGGATTATACCTCTATTTGGATTTAATCATTTAATTTAGCGACATGTTTTAGAAAAATCGTAATTTGCTCACCTGGTGCAGTATTCTCATCAACAAGAATATAACCTCCTTCCACCGGCAAAAACTGACCACTTTTCGGTATTTCACCATGAGTTTGTATGTGACCTGCCTCGGTCATAACCACATCGCTCGTCACAGTTTCAGCCATACTATCTGGTAGAGGAGCCACACGTTGTGGCAACGACACTTCTTGTCTATTTCCACCTAACTCTATGATGACGGCTTCAGAGTCCTGCGGTAGAGTGGCTATTGTCACTGGCACGGCTGTCACTGGCTGGAAGATTTGGTTGGTCTCTTCTATGACTGTGCTGTTGAAGCATGGAAGCTCCTGGGCAGGTTTTGTGAATGATAGTTCAGCCTCTGGTACCTCTTCTTCAGTCCATTGGCTGAGAAGAGCGTCAATTGTTTGTTTCTCTTTGTCGAATGGGTCTGCTTTATCTATGTAATTATTGAAAAAAAAAAATGTTACTTATCGATTTATTTAACTATAACAGCATTGCAAAAACTACAAAAAAAAACACATTATGTACCTCAGAGAGCATGTTAAGCAGTTAGTCCTGACTGCCAATCGAACATCTATGCCGGTCGTTACAAATAGATTTAGCCCTAAAAAGTCCGAAACTACATAGTCTAACTACAGAATATATTACCAATATGGGCTTTGGAGGTCAGATGGTTGTCACTTCGTGGAAAATATTGAAGTTCAGCTGCTTCACAGTTAGACAGAAACTCTGACCCCAACTGGGTTGAGAAAGGCTCAGAGGATGATCAGAAGACTAGAGACCACTTACCATTGGCGAGTTCTTGAGAAGAATTCTGACTCAACATGGAAGTATCTGTAACACTAGCATTTGAGATAACACTTTTATTCAACATAGAATTATTCAGTGATCCAGTGTTATACCGGACCACTTTATTTTTATGAATTTTCGGTTTCCTTATCCTATGCCGCACTCCGAGATTAATCTGACCCGGCCTTCGTTTACGTCTGTGAGAGTTAGAATGTCTCATTCGTCTACTGTGTGTAGTACTAGCCTCAATAGCACTAGAAATCTTAGAAACCACAACGGTATTTAGTTCCGGATTACGTTTTCCATAGAAGGATTTAGTGGATAGAATTTCTTTTAGTCTATCACTGTTAAAAAGTGATAATCGAGCTTTAGGAGCATTCTCTAGTCTCGGATGCTTAGAAATCGGGGCGATTTCTGATAAACTATCATTGCGAAGTCTTTTGTGACTTTTTTCACCATCGCAAACAGATTCCGGACTCTCTTCAATCTCTACAACGGAACGACGGTTATGTCCTAGTTTAGGCGGAGACGCAACTTCAGTTGTATTATGAGGAGTTTTCTGCATCTGTGTAGGCGATAGCATGCTGTCCATATCCATTTTCGTCAAGCAGACAACTGCATTCTTCATCGGAGTAATATTCTTTTTCTGTTCAAGTAAAACACCTTTGAAACTATGTATTTTCGGAGTAATTTTCTGCTTCCTACTCGATCTTCGAACTGACTTTGTAGGAGTATTCTCTTTGGAATCGGTACCAGAGTCTGTATCGAAGTTAAGATCTTTTAGAGAACTGCTGCAGCTCTCCGTATCAGCGATAAGACTAGCCAGGCTTTTTCGGGCCCTGCTTGACGTAGAAGAGGTAGTATGGGCACTCGCACAGGAATGTGTAGAAGATGGGGTGCCTGGGTGGTTGTTCAAGTGTGGAGTAACAGGGGTTGAGATAGATCCTGTGCATTTTGGGTCAGGATGCGAATATCGTGTCTGATACTTTGTCAATGTGAACGGGGACTTGATGAAGTTCTTTAAATCATTGGTTTCTTTGAGCAGCTTTCTTGTTTGACTTCTGGTTTCATCTGAAATGATATAAATGATTTTATACACAATTATCAAAATGTAGAATTATCCTACTAATCGACTACTAAATAATGTAAGGGCTGTCCATTAATCACGTGAGGCTCAACAGGGGGTTTCGGAAAAAACTACGAAATATCACCAGGGGGGGGGGGGGGGGGGGGGGTTATAGTGAGATATCACGTGCATTTATTTTTTCTTATAACTCGCGATTTTTGTCACTACTAATAATCCTATCCTATCCTACTTCCTTCCTATCCTACTAATATTATAAATGTGAAAGTTTGTGAGAATGGATGTGTGGATGTTTGTTATTCTTTCACGCATAAACGGCTGGGGGGGAGGGGAGTTAGAAAATTTCAATTCCCAAGGTGTTATCTACCCCCAGTACCAAATTTCGTCGTAATTGGTTCAGCGGTTTAGGCGTGAAAGCGTAACAGACAGACAGAGTTACTTTCGCAATTATAATTAGTATATAGGTATGGAATATGGATGTAAAGTATTGAATTGTTCACATTCTTTTATGGTCAATCAAAAGTTAATGCTTTGATTGCGACTGGGTTCTAAAGCTGGATGATGGTGATGAGATGAGTATTAAAGCTGGATGTATTTATAGTAACATTCATTCCATTTAGTCCATTCTAATATTATAAATGTGAATGTAACTCTGTCTGTCTGCTATGCTTTCACACCCAAACCACTGAGACAATTTTGATGAAATTTGGTACCGGGTTAGATTAGACCTTGGGAAAGGACCAAGGCTATATTTGGTTGCAATCACCATGCACCATCACCAGCTAGTATTTTTTGAGAGGTGTTTCTTTGTTTTTCTGATTAACTAGGTCATATTATGATCTTTTGATTTGGTTGGATAAAGTGATCTTTATTTGTATAATGGGTGCCATATCTCCAAACCATAAAGAATTTGCATTTTAGTTTTTAAATTATTCATAACAATGAATAAATATTGGAGAATAACAATTCATTTCTGTGCTATAGATAAGCAGTATCAAAAATACATTGAACCAGAAGCTAAGCAATTTATCAGTGACCTACATGTTCAATTTTATGCCAAGTGTTGATTGCAAATGGCACAGCAAACTAACTGTAATTGTTGCTGATTCAGATTCATTCCAAATCACAACTCAGATTTTATTGCTGAGCAGACAAGATTAGAAAAAAAAAAAGACAGAATGAACTGGTCAAAGATTATGTCAATAGCTTGTCTTATCACAATATAAGAAAGTGGTTGCTTGACACAAAATCAAATAATAATAATAATGGTGTGCTTGTTAGATGAAAGATAGCTGCATGGTTCCCGGTAGAGTAGAATTTGGGCAACCCCATCTTAGTTGGAGTGTTGTACAAGGTGACTAAGGGATAGGGTTGTTTAACACCAGATAGATATATACAGCCTCAACTCAGCCTCAGATGCAAAGCTTGAGTCAACAATAGTGGCCTAAAATACGGCAATAGGCTCACCCCCTATTATGTGGGACTGATTACGATGGTTGGTGAAATGTGGGTATGTCTTTCTGATGTTAAACCATCCTATAACTCTATAAAGTACTTTTTAGGAGCTTAGTGCTCCTTTGAGTGTGGTTTCTTAGTGTTAAAATTGAATCTATTTTGGTTTAGCAGTTCCTTCCTCTTTGGAACTAGCCATATTATGTTTTAGTTAGAGGGTTGTAGTTGCAGGGAAATTAAAAAGCCTTGATGTACAGTTTCATATATTAAATGTTTGAATAGAAAAGGATTTACTTAACACATGGTGTTGTATATAATATGTTAAATATGGTTGTAAAACACATCTGTCTGCTTTTTCATGGTCATACAAAAAGTTTTATAGGTCCTTTGGATGAATGAGGCGCTCCATAGTTAAACAACAGTGTTAAGGGACCACACAATATAATGTTAGTTAACATTAACATTTAATTAAGTAGTTATTGACTCCATTTAAAAAGGAATCAGTCATAACTGTGCTATGCGCTATGCATCCCTGACATATAAATACCATGAGATTTAACCTATAAAAACCTAACAATTATAGTACAGGATTCTTTTTCTGTTTATAGAGATGCTAACAGTAAGCTTAGCATGATAATAAGAAGCCAATAACTGTAGTTGTATCCAAAGTAATCTAAGATACAATTTAAGATGATATTGTTGCAAGAAGTAGAACAAAAAGGACCTTGGACTGTATATTGTCAATTGGAAAGTTACCATACATAAGCCAACGATTTAACCATCCGAATATTGAACGTTGAAGTTCTATTTTCGAACAATATCAAGTATAATAACAAAATTAACATAGTTTGTATACAAATACTTACGCCACAGGCCCCTTTCTGGCGTCTTAGGAACATTCTGGTCGTTTTCGTCGGAACTGGAGTCTAGAGTACTGATGATGCCCAGGTCGCAGTCTTCACTGTCACTCTCGCTATCTACCACCGGCAGGGTTCGGTGGGTCGTCAAAGACTCACGCGAAGCAATCTCTTCTCTCTGAAATAACCCCTTCTTCCTCTCAGACATTTTCGGCGTGTGAGTGTGAGGAATCCGCGCCGAACGTCTCGGTGTTATCGCAGCCATTTTTCTACACTAATTGAAGACCTTAATTAGAAATAGGATACGAAATAGGACACGGCTGATCAACGGAACGACGACGCAGCCTTGCTACATGTTCTAATGTTGGCTTATTTAGCAGTATTTATAACACATACTACATCAAATTCAATGATAATAGATGTTGTGTAAGTAATCACTGTCTGTATAATTGTATATAATAAGTGAAAAGTATCGAATAACGTGTGTAGACAAATTTATCAAACGTTATGCACTCTACAAGCGACCATTGTTGTTTGGCGCGTAAACACCTGTCATTTGTAAGTGTTGCCATACAAAATAATTAAATATAAGCCGTTTATAAAAAAATATATTTTGATTTAAATATAAAATTAATTAATTATTTCAGCACAGAGACATTCATCAAGAATTGAATTGAATTGAATATAATTATTTCTTTGTATACAATCGGATAGAATAGAAGTCATTGAGATTGGTGTTTATTTTCAGCTCTGTATTACTTAGCTGCACTTAGCTGTGGTAAAATAGTGAATACTTAGGGGTCCATTACACGGTAGGTTTTGCCATGGTTTAACCATCAATCACGCCGTGATTGACCAATAACATAACGTCTAATAACCGATTGACCAATAATATTCATGATTGACGGCATAATAACAAAACTTGTGATCAAACGAAGTAAACTGATTTCATAATATCATTGTCAATATTATTTGTTTTAAATAGCAACACTGAAAAACGCGCGAAACCAAACTTAAAGTCTTGAAATTTAAAATAGACAAGTTGTCAAGTTTGGCGCTAAATCAAGTGAAAGTAAACTATTTTAAAAACGAGTTGTTTATTATTGTAAATATTGTATAATTTATTAGATTATGATTAGCGTTATTATAAATGTAAATTAATTATGTTTTGTAGGTAAGTAATTTACAATGTCTTTAAATAAACTCATAGATGAAATATATAAAACAGGGTAAATAAACTGATGAAATATCATTATCATTAGGTAGGTAGTAGGTACATACCTAATTGACTTTTAATTAAGTAGTTATTGTGCTCATTTAATAGATGTGATAAGCGCTCTAAATTATTGGGAGTTCTGAGATTCCTGAGGTTACCAACACCCCTGAACCTTTGCAGATGTGCAGAAATATTGAGTCTTTGTTTGGCAGTTTTTTACCGTCTTTACTTTGGCGAATGGCCCAATGAGATTTTCCACGCGTGCATGGCCTGATATAACCCTCATACATGCTGCAAACTATTCTATCAAATACCAAGCGGCTCGACGCCTCTTTTCTTTGCCGCATAGTTATTATATTCGTTGCCATATAGTTTTGGAACTCTTTACCGGCACTCATATTTCCTTCTTCCTACACAGTCCTTGGTCCTTTATGCCGGGTACGGGTGTGAAAAAGCATTGTGATGGGTGCCGAAGATGTTAATACGGCCTCATACAGTCCTAAGAGATAGATTCTTCACCCAAGTGGAATTATGATTCCGTTTTCGCAACCCATGGGAACTTATTGCCCAGGGTATGCCAGAGAGACTGTAATCAATCCCTGTACCATGCGCGGTCCGAGGGGGGAGGGGTCACAGGAGACATGACCCCCTCCCAAAATGTGTGCGTCTAAGTAAAAAAAAAGTCTTCCAAAAAGGTATTTTCTGAAGGAATTTCTGTACGTGATCCCCCCCCCCCCCCTCCCCCTCTCGCCCCCTACAGTCAGCATCAGATCGATCTTGACGAAGAAAATGCCCAAAATGATTTTCTTGTTATTCCCCCATAGGATTTATGTAACGTTATACATATTATTATGTACCGTAACGAATTTTAAAATTGGAATACATGTTTTATATTTAATTCGAGTTATTCCGGTTGGATCCCCAAATATGATCCACTGCCGATTTTTATTCATCATAGGCATAACCCTAGCACATTCTTACGAGTTGTGGGTCAATGGCTGGGTCAGGTTTTGGATGGGTGACCGTTGTTTACATTACGAGGTTAAGCTTAATTGAGTGGGTCGGGTTTTGGATGGGTGACCGTTGTTTACATTACGAGGTTAAGCTTAATTGAGTGGGTCGGGTTTTGGATGGGTGACCGTTGTTTACATTACGAGGTTAAGCTTAATTGAGTGGGTCGGGTTTTGGATGGGTGACCGTTGTTTACATTACGAGGTTAAGCTTAATTGAGTGGGTCGGGTTTTGGATGGGTGACCGTTGTTTACATTACGAGGTTAAGCTTAATTGAGTGGGTCGGGTTTTGGATGGGTGACCGTTGTTTACATTACGGGGTTAAGCTTAATTGAGTGGGTCGGGTTTTGGATAGGTGATGTATTGTACATATTTGAAAAATAAACAATCTTAAATGAATAAATTAAAAAAAAAACTAAAGTAAATATTTAAAAAATGTAATCTTGACAAGTTTACAGGCTGTAATATGAAAAACAAAATTGTTGCAATTATTTTTTGTCAATCGACAGGTGATTGAAAAATTAACTGATTGACTCCCTACACTGAATGAAACCATCGTGTTTCTAAGTGCCAAGTCTATACTATATTATTCTTTGTAAAAGTGCAGAAGAAATCCGCCTTTATAAGGACTCAAAGATCCATATATCTAGACCCAAAGTAACCACACCAACTAGCTTGGGTCATGGATTCTGATATACGAATATACATACTTAGTTAAGTTTCCTTTTGTAAATACATACATAAAAACACCCAGGCCAATGCAAATAGATACATTCATGCATACAAATATTTGCAATGAGCGGGAATCGAACCCGCGACGTCGAACGCTCTTACGCTACGCCACGATCATCGCCGTATAATCGTAAATGTTCAGAGCCTCTTTTCTACTATTTCCTCCTTTTTATTAGGGTTCCGTAGCCAAATGGCAAAAAACGGAACCTTTATAGATTCGTCATGTCTGTCCGTCCGTCCGTCTGTCTGTCTGTTTGTACGTCCGTATGTCACAGCCACTTTTCTCCGAAACTATAAGGCCTATGCTGTTGAAACTTGGTAAGAAGATGTATTCTGCGAACCGCATTAAGAATTTCACACAAAAATAAATAAAAAGCATTAAATTTTGGGGGTCCCCATACTTAGAACTGAAACACAAAATTTTTTTTTTCATCAAACCCATACGTGTGGGGTATCTATAGATAGGTCTTTAAAAATGCTATTGAGGTTTCTAACATAATTTTTTTCTATACTGAATAGTTTGCGCGAGAGACACTTCCAAAATGGAAAAATGTGTGGTCCCCTCCCCCCCTCTAACTTCTAAAATAAGAGAATGATAAATCTAAAAAAAATATATGATATAAATTGCCATGCAAACTACCACTAAAAATGGGTTCGAATGAGATCCAGTCAGTAGTTTTTTTTTAATACGTCATAAACAGCAATTTTCGCCTTTGCTACTACGGAACCCTTCATGGGCGAGTCCGTTATTTAATTAATGAAAAGGTGAAGTTCTTCCATATATCCTGTAGAATGCAGGCGTATAAATTCCAGATCTGTAATTCTTAACATTAATAAGAAAAACGGTTTCGAAATTACCGATTTTTCGACGTTGACCTGATTAGGGGCCTTAATTGGGACAAGTTTCTTACAGCCTCAACTTTTCCAGACAGTGACCGACTGAAATTTTCCCAGTTAGAAGTTGATCAGTAACATGTTGCTACCACTTATCGGTTGCAATTTCTTTTGTTAGCCGTCTGGGTTTGGCAATTCCACACTATTAATTTTTATAATATTTACAATTTGCAAATTTGCGTCGTCTTTCAAAGCTTTCAGAAGCTGATACAAGTTTGGGTTTTTCGGTAGACTGCTATTGAGCTTTTTATGCCAGGATTCCACAGCATTGGTCGTGCGATGGCGTTGATTGTAGACACACCAAGTATTAACGAAACTTTCATCTTCTAGCCATTGTGTTACCATGTAATCATTGAATGTTTGTATTTCTTCAGATTGCGGGCTATCTTCCATTACGTAGCACCAGCCATCTGAGATATATTCTCTCGGTAGCAGTGGTAATAAGCCTGATAGTGCTACATGTTTACGAGATCGTTTGTCTTTTGTCAAATTCAATGCTTTGGCTTTCTTCCATACGTTATGCGTGAAATGAAAGTAACATCTTTTTATTTCAACTGAGGGAAAAATAGATGATATTGCATTCATTGCACCTTGTTCGAAGTCTGTCATATATTTAAGTGGCTTCCATTCTGGTATATATTCCTTTATTAACTGAAAAAGTTTCATATAGATTTCTTCAGTTTTTCTGTTAAGTAAAGCATATAATAAAGGTACTATTCGTGTGTGCTCTTCATCACTTTCAAGGTCGCCATGGATAGTGTAAAGTTGAACGAATGGTGATGGGCAACAATCAAAAGTTCCATCACTTAGATAACATTTAATGTGTTGAATATAACTATATCTATATACCCATATACTACATATACATACATAATACTTATATCATAATAATGACATATCGTAATAATACATGTTAATACATGTCTACACAACGCTATCTAGAATTCTAGACCCAAAGTAAGCATAGCTTAACTAGCTTGTGTTATGGGTTCTAGAATGCGGATAAGCATACATAGATTTTTTTTTTATATAGGACACGTCAATTTGACTTCGCCTCGCCTGATGGTAAGCTGAAGGCAAAGTCTCTGAAAAGAGCGTCACCATTACAGACACCTATCATGTTACAATGGTGGCACTCAGCTTGACGGCCTCATCAGATGCTTTTTCACGCCCCGCTTAAAGGACCCGGGACTGTAGGAGGAGGGAAACACGTGAACTGGTAAAGAATTCCAAGACTTAATGGTGCGGCAGAAGAAGGAGTCGCCGAACCGCTTGGTTCTTGATGGAATATTCTGCACCGTATGCGGGTGGCATCTAAGCCCTGCACGTGTTGTCCTATATAGGAAAGGAGAGGGTGGGATTAATTGGAAGAGCTCATCAGAACATTCACCATGGTAGAGACGGTAAAATACCGCCAAAGATGCCACATCTCTACGCAACTGCAAAGGTTCGAGGGTTTTGGTGATCTCAGGATTCCCAATAATGCGGACTACACGTCGCTGCAACCTGTCTAGAGCATCTAGTAAGTGCTTGCGGAGCCATCCCAGAGATGAGAGCAGTATTCCACGCAAGAGCGAATTTGTGTCTTGTAGAGAAGGCACCGCTCTGCTCTGGCTTTACCCTAGTTTAGATACTTTTTTTTGTAAATAAATATGTACATATTATACATAGAAACACCCAGACCAATGCAAATATTCATATTCATGCATACAAATATTTGCACTATAACTCGTTCGCTAATATGTCAAATCGCACCAAATTATCTTTGACTTGCAATAAAACATAACTCACTTGACAGTGAAACCATAGTTCTTATTTTCGCGATTTCACGGAATCGTTGGTTTTACTATAACTCGCTCACGACTCTCCTGATCATGTGACCTAAAATCAAATTAACTACGAAGCACAATAACTCCATATGCAATTTAAGCATTTTGCTTTATAGACGAAAGACGAAATGTAAATAATCAACGGTCACCCATCCAAAACATGGCCCAGTCAATTAAGCTTAGCCTCGTAATGTAAGAACGGCCACCCATCCAAATCCTGACCCAGCCAATTAAGCTTGACCTCGCAATGTAAAGAACGGCCACCCATCCAAAACCCGACCTAGCCAATTTTGCTTAACCTCGTAATGTAAACAACGGCCACCCATCTAAATCCTGACCCAGCCAATTTTGCTTAACTTCGTAATGTAAACAACGGTCACCCATCCAAAACCCGACCCAGCCAATTTTGCTTAACTTCGTAATGTAAACAACGGTCACCCATCTAAATCCTGACCCAGCCAATTTTGCTTATCCTCGTAATGTAAACAACGGCCACCCATCTAAATCCTGACCCAGCCAATTTTGCTTAACTTCGTAATGTAAACAACGGTCACCTATCCAAAACCCGACCCACTCAATTAAGCTTAACCTCGTAATGTAAACAACGGTCACCCATCCAAAACCCGACCCACTCAATTAAGCTTAACCTCGTAATGTAAACAACGGTCACCCATCCAAAACCTGACCCAGCCATTGACCCACAACTCATAAGAATGTGCTAGGGTTATGCCTATGATGAATAAAAATCGGCAGTGGATCATATTTGGGGATCCAACCGGAATAACTCTTTAATTCTGGTTGCGGTTTTTTTTATTTCATTATTTTTAGTTTTAAACATTATTTATGATAACATATTATATAATATTCTACAGTAATAGTTTTATTTTATGCAAATGTGTTCTGGTACATTCTCTGGAGCGTGTCGGGCACTCGGGCTAGGAAGGGCGGTAGACCAGTTCGGTCATGCATCACCGAAATGCGTAGTTTTTTATTAGCTAAATGAATAGAGCACGTGGAATGATTTATGAGCAGGTGGAAATTAAAGGGCAAAGCAGGTCATTGCAAGCTCCGATAACGATAATGTTCTAAACTCCAACTATTTTCGTACAAAAAATTGAGTGGAGTTAGTCAGTGGTAGTTGATACCTAGTTGGTATGCTAATGTTTCCGTTCCTTTTTTAAAAGAATATTCCAGGTAAAGAATTTATAATATATCTGTGGTATTAGTACCTACTTAGGCAATAAAGAGAAGCTTTTTGCTCATAGTTGCGCCAATCTCGGTAGCATTTTTGAGCCTGGGGTCCTTCTGTCCACAATCTCATACCGGGGCCTAGGGCGAAGTGATTTTTTGCAGACTTTCGGACTTTTTTTCGTGCGGAAATCCCCATAGAAACCCCCACCAGCCAGCGGGGCAGTTATGTCGGACTTGAACCGACTAAAACTACACATCGTCTCGGGTCTTTTTTGCCAGGGTGTTAGGTGGCCCAAATCGCCATGGTTGCCAACTATAAGTGTACCTATATACTTTAAAATCTTTGCGTAAATATAGATACGAGAAAACTTTTTAATCCGTTTCGGTGGCTGTTGAGTATGAATGCACAAGATAATTACACCATTCGGCCTTGTCGGGTTGATTCTTTGAAAGCACTACAATATTTTTTACGCGATTATCTACGTCACAATTAGTTACAATTTATCTAAGTAGTTACTGCTTGAAATTGCACTATCATCATCACAGCTGAGTGTAGGTAGTCCCGGTTGCATCCAAAACTTTCAATTTGGAGTCTGTGCTCGCTCTTGAGAAAGAGCTCTTGATTTGCTTATCTTAGCTTCTGCGGGAGAGACTGCCGTCGACCTCATCCTAAAGAGGAAAGTCCAGAAACTTATCCAGTAATCAGCAGGTGTGCCGACGAAGCGGGGAGAATCGGTCTAGGTGGGGTTTCTCAGATGACGCGGACCTGGGGTGTGAGTGTGGAGTTGCTCCACAGACCATAGCCCATCTGCTAACGTATGCTACATGTCCATCTGCCTGCACACCGGAGGACCTAATGACTGCTTCTGATAACGCGATCCAGGTAGCAGCATACTGGGAAAATAGAATTTGAGAGTAGGTAGAAGCGCCATCGATTAGACAGAAGAAGAAGAAGCAGGTGTACCGGCCAGCAAGCGAGGTCAAGGTTGGATTGGACTCCGTAGATTGTGGTCTGGAATAGTAAGTAGGTAGGTATGACTGGAATAGTAACTGCCTATGACATCATTTTAGCGGACCACCAGGTGAAAGCCTCGTCCGGGACCCCCTATACCTACTCAGGATTAGTATGACACCACCAGTGGATCGCCAGATGAAAGCCTTGTCCGGGACTGACGCGAAGATGAAGATAATGAATATGTACGATACCACAAGTATTATTATAATAATTCTAATTAGTTCAGTGGAACTAGCTAGTATTATTTCTTCAAACAGATTAACATTCCGCGAGTCATACTTACATAAGTAAAGAGTACCAAGAATTACGAGTTATTGTGAAAGTTTGTACATATGTTTGGTCGTTACGCAAAAACAGCTGTAAGGATTTGGATGAAATTTTATACACAGATCGCTGCACGCCACGACATTCTTAGTCGCTAAAGTGGCTAAAGACGGGTATTGTCAGTAATTGCCCTCTGTTGTCTGTATACTTACCTAAGTATTATTGTCAGTGGCTATAAAGCCCCATTGCTTTCTGTCGAGTCGTCTGTATACAGGGTGGAATTTTATAACCTTAGTTGGAAGGGTAAGGGCTACTTCTCCAAATACTGGAAATAGCAATTTTTTGAACGAGTTTTAAAAGTATTTAGTATGCTAACTGTTAAAATCGAAAAAAAATGCGAATTCAGCTGAGGCGGGACTCAAACCCCCGATCTTTTCCTTACCTAGGAGGAATGCTCTAACCACTGAGCCACCAAGCCTCGCGCGTAGCGGCGGAATACCTAGATACATACCAATGCCTAGATAGGTTTTTGCTCTTTCTGTATTAGATATTTTTATTTTTTATTTACTGGTAACTACAGAAAATTTTAAATCTCTCAAAATCTTTGTTTAAAGGTCGTGTTAGCATTTGTAGTACCTAAGGTATAGTTAGTTAAGTAGGTAACTTACGTATTGTCATCAACAATAGGTAGCATAATTACCCAGCCCAGCAATTTAATCCAATGGAGCAATTAGGTACATATTCTCGTATCAGGGCGTAGCTCAGCAGTTATATGGTTACATAAACGTTTTAATAAATAGGTCGCCGGGAATGTTTACAAACGAAACATGTGGCTGGTAATCTGAGCGGTAGGCGTCCATCTTGGTTTTATAATAAGCGCGCCAATCACCGGCGAGGGCGGTACACAGCTTCCTTGCATATCGGTCGTGATTTATTCGATTATGTCAGCTACTGTTTTCCTCGAAACATAGCTGTGGGGAATTTGATGATTATGGCGCCACAGCACAGATTAACTAAATAATCGTATACGTCAAATTGAAAAGTCTATTAAAAAGGGACTAATAGGTACCTATCTGAAGGATTTTCCGCACTTAAAAAATCCTCTTCAAAATTTCAGGCTGTGAAAGGTTTCTTATAAGGAAAAAATAATAACTTCAAATAAGTAGGTAGGGAAGTAAAAAAGGTAAGGTACCTACAACTTACCTTACCTTACCTTACCTTACCTTAGGTAAGTACTTGTACCTAAAGTGACCAGGAAAATATTTTATGATTTCCCATCAAGTTTATACCCAGGGACTACCAGGTTTATCTTACCCCTTTAGCGGAAAAGCGAAGTGTGTAGTTTTAGTCAGTTTGATTCCGAATGCCGATATAAACCATCTTAGCGTTAGTACCCAGTAGTAGAATAGATATAGATTCTAGAATCAATAGTACAAGTTCTGCCTAGTTTTTAATGATTTTTTATTTAAGTAGATGGCGCTATGTAGCTAATCCTAGAATATTTAACAGACCCATCTCACATGATAAATTGTTATTTTGCGGGTAGAAACAGAATACGTGTAGATAAGTAAAAAATTACATCAATGATGGCAGCGGTTTACAGTCGCAATATTTAATGAAATAAGTATGTGTGACATTGGCGCCCAACTTTGGGTTCCGAAGGTCGACAAACAATAACTACTTAAGAGTATATTTTTCTCATAAGATGCGGAAGATTGTTGCCATAGGTAATAATAAGCTTAAGACTTCAGTGCAAACACATTGTAGGATATTATTTGTATCATTATTTTTTTTAAATCCCCTCCCCTCATCCACTAGGACACCCTGGTCTAGTGATCCCTTTTTTTTCATGCGCATAGCGCATTAGTTTCCGGTACAGCGGTTATGTCGGACTCGAACCGACTAAAACCGCACGCCGTCTTGGGTCGCAAATATGAATGTAAGGTGGCCCAATAAGGCATTTTCCTCACACCTCTTGGTCTAGTTAACCTCGTCCGTGTGCTCCACCAAGTCATTGGTTTTCCGGACGGGTATACGTACCTACTCGGCATTCGCCACGTGAAAGTTCAAACTTCCGTTTTCAAAGGCTTCCTTCCATGTCTTCACACGTCGCACCAATCTGCTCCCGTCCGAATCGACCAGCGCGATGTCATCAACATACATGAAAAGTCATGGAGGCTGCTCGTATGAGTTTCTGATGCTGTCCTACAGAATGTTCCTAGGATGAACAAAAATTCTGCATTAGGTAGCACTGCAGTCTGCGCCGCAGTTCCAGATACTGACTGATTTTCCAGGTCAGTTTGATTTGTACATTTTGTACCCCGGAAATCTTGAAGATTGATGATTTAAGTATAGGTAACTTCATAATTTAGAAGGCTTTATGGATATCCTTAATCGCAAGTATTTGTAATACTTGATGTGTTTTATCATTATCATCCATTAGTTGCACGGATGCACCGTACTTTGATTAATTTGTGAAAAAACTCAGTAATTTGGCTAGCAATCGTGCGTTTTTATATACAAACCTCATAATTTGCGAGCCAGGCATCCAATGTTAATGTAAAATCTGACATTGATTCGAGTCACAGGCATTTGAATGTCAATAGTTTTACTGTCAGAGATTCTGACCCCTAGACAAGTATCTAAGTTTATACTATTCTATTCTATTCTCAGAAAAGAATTAGGTATTAATGTGTGGGATTAACATACGTTTACAACATAAACGTAATAATTAACCTTCTGCCAGCGTGTATGTCGTTTCTGGTTACATCTCTGGTTCTACTAAACCAATTGCGATGAAACAAAAGTAAGATTTTAAGTCAGACCAGAATTCAAACAAAAAAAATCATTTAAAAATCCGTTCATTTGTTTTTGCGTCCCTCACGAACAACGGGAAGACTCGGGTACAAATCGCGACCAAACCTATGCTTTCTCATGGTCTTATCTATCTCTTTACCAAATTTCATCAAAATCGGTTTAGTGGTTTAGGCGTCAAAGCGTAGGTAACAAACAGACAGAGTTACTTTCACATTATAATATTTGTCACAGACTAAAAGAATATAAAATTAAATATGGATCTGCGTCCCGTTCCAATTCATTTCCAACTCACCCAGGGCCCATACCATGAACTCTTAAAACAGGTCAATAATTGAACTGCTGTCATTCTACCAACTGCAAATGTCACTTTGTAATCCAATATATTTATATGACATTACAAAGTGACATTTGCAGTTGGCAGAATGACAGCAGTTCAATTATTGACCTGTTTTAAGGTTTATGGTAAGGCCGCAGGTGACCTCAACTGCGGTCTGCAACACAGTTTATCATTCTGAACACCTTGTCTAGTAGTAGGTATAGGTATACCTGCAGAGAAGTCATTGGGCCAAACAACTTAATTTACTTGGTACATTTGAGAAGGTCGACAGCACGACATTCAATATAATTAAGGTGCCAATAACACAACCCAGTCGTATGACAATGGTTGGGCGGTGAACCTATTATTGCAATTTACGTTTGTTCATCCAAACTGCCTGTAATATATTGCTTTTAGTGACAAGGCCGCTCAATGAACACACTAATATTGCCTAGTACTTATACTTTGTAAGAAAATATGAGTGTATTGCACATTGAAGGTTATTTATCTCTCTAAAGCAGTGCACTCACCGTGTTATTTGATGTAATTGTAACATTTACAGCGGGCAAAATTGTTACGCCATGTGCTTAACTTAACTTTTTTTCGCGCGGAGAAATCTGTCGACCAGTATGCAGGGTGGTTATTAAATCGACTAAAATCGCACGATGTCTCGGGTCTCAATTGATGGGGTGTATGTACGTGTACGCCGTAGTGTAGAAATACCGAAAATCCATTAACAGTACCAGTATAATACCAATGTTTTCTAGGTGCATTATTCGAATTCGATACACTATGAAAACAAAGAAAAATGTCTTTAATTTAGTTACTGCAGCACACAAAACAGGTTACTCGTACTCGTAGTAAACAATTCATTCAATTTCATTCCAGCTCCCGCCTGATTCAATAATTTTTATTCTAAACAGCTGGGTTCTTCACCAACAGGAACCTCGTTCGGCATGACCAACCGTAACATAACTATGCACGTTTTTATTAAACCAATACATTTCAGTTGGTTAATTTTTCGCCAGTTCCAGCTTCTATGTTAGCCAATTGAATTCCGCTGTCTACTCACGTCACAACTGCGTCTGAAACTCATTGTCAAGTTCAAATGTATGTGAGTTCACTAGAGACTAGATGTTTCTAGTTGGCGAAATTCAAAATTATTTTTATTTAATATTTCGTCAACTGAACACGCCAAATGGTCAGGTTAGCACTTTGGAAGTCATTGGTAGAAATATTCACGCGGTGAAATTACGCAGTGCATCAGGCCTAACGTTTATAAAATCGTGTCGAAATATACGTCTATTATAGCGTTTACAATGTTGCTCGCTGTTCGTTCGAAACGCTTCTATATTCAAATTTGAATGAAACAAAAAAAGTCATGACTTTGAACCGGGGTTGCTAGGGTCAACTGAATGTGTAATGATGTAATAATATACAGAAAAAATTGCTAATTTAACACCGTAAGCAGTGTTGCTACATGCAATGATAATTCTAGTCTTAAGTAGGTATGGTAAAATATTTATTTATGTTCCTACATCACGCGTATTTAACAGGATACCTAACTAGGTATATGGTTGTCGCTTACATAATTAGCTGCATTGAGGGTAGCTGCAAAACCAAAAAAGCCACCGGATACTGTTTTTAGTATGTAGGGTTGACGGCCTCTGGGTCGTGGCTGTAGTGCATTCGACTGCTACGTCAGGGGGTGCGGGTTCGATTCCTGCTCAGTGAAAATATTTATATGCATGAATATGACTATTTTCATTGGTCTAGGCTCTAGGCGTTTCAATACCTCTGAAAACACGTTAAGTTAAGCGCTCGGGTAGATAGAGCCCTAAAAAGTCTGCAAATGGTCTAACTACAAGTGCGGTATGAAAGGAACTTCATCCCTCGCACACACAAGCTGTGGAATGAACTCCCCGTGATGGTTTTCCCAAGCGACTACAATATGGGGTTCTAGAAGGCATTAGAAGGTTTCTTCAGGGTCGGCAGCACGAGTGTGACGCCCCTGGTGTTGCATACGTCCATAGGCCACGCAACCACTTTCCATCAGGTGGGCCGTGTGCTTGTCTGCCACCTAAGTGGTATAAAAAAAAAATCTACTTCGATACGGAAAATATCGAAGTACTTAGCTTAGACTGGACTGAAACTAGACTGGAAAAAGCGGACCCCGAGGGATTAACGCAAGGATGATGATACTTATTGCAGTAGGGTTGATTAGTTGGGTGTTCAAATCGAGCCATGAGGAAGAGGAGAGGACATTTCCTTCATTCAGAGAACCTTAACCTTAATATACTTAAAAGGGAATATAAGGCTGTGAGCATAGTGATGAAATTATTCAAATAATGTAAATGACAAGGGCAATTAACTAAGGTCAATACTCAGGTTGCTTTACAATGTTAAAAGGTATGATGTGGTATGTATATAGGTGCTTCGTTAATAAAATCCCTTAGGTATACAATGACGTATTAATATATTATAGACACGCCTTGCTGGAACATGGTGGCTTACAAAAAACGCGAACACTAGTTTAAAAAAATATAGCTATTTATTCGCGTGAAGAAATAATAATATAAAGGAATTATTACTATTGCGTATTTATTATTAATAACGTATTTTTTGTGTGTAGGTAGTAGGTTCACTTTCGCGTCTTTGATTGATGCGTAAAATGAGGACTATTTTTATCCTAATTTTTTGTCGCCATTTTTAGAGTGCAGATAACGTAACTATAGTTTATATTATGTCATTGCTTATGATATGAATATTAAAAAAACAAACGAGCATTAATGAAGGGCGGAAAAGGTCTAGTCTAAAGACTTGGCCATAGAGTTATTCAAAACATAGTGTTCTAAATTTGAAACTAAAGTTCTCTGACGCGCTTAAAACAAAAAAAAATCGTTTAATCTAAGTACTTAAATATCTGACCTTATCCGAATATTCAAACAGGTACAGCTCTAGATCGCTTCTGGAAAAGTTTAGTTGCGCCTAAAAGGTCGAAAGCGGCGAATTCAATTTCAAGGCACTTCCGCGATTCATTCAACGTAGTGCATTTTTGACAGATGTAGAGGTGACGTAATTGGACCTTACGACCTTACGCATGATAGGTCGTGTAGGTATCGATTGCATTCGATTTAGGTCTACGACTTCGAATAAACCTGATGTCACAGAAAGGCTTACCAAAAAAAATTACCTGCCTAGGTCTTTCATTTAATTTACTATGTTTCTTAGAGAGATTTGATCCTTATGATTGACACTATCGGTTGATGCCATAAAAATATAGGATGTTACTTTTTCAGATTTTAGTCGGTTCGATTACCGGTTGTGGCAAGCGAATTTTTAAAAATCTTTGAATGCAGTTTTGTTTCTTTTTAAAAATAAATGATGTCTCCTTTAAGTAAAATGGGCTAACTTAAGGATTTAAGGTACTTTCCCTCCATGTGGCATCGCCGTGGGACGCCCTGTATATACGTCTACGTCAAAATACGTGTCTTAAACCTCAAATCCCATACACTAGCTAACTCTAGCTAGAGCGACAGTTCTCTATTATGTAGCAGTGGCTCTGTCTCCCCCATTGACTTTCAGGAAGTCCTATCTCTGGCTTTGTTCATCAATTTTTTAATATAGGCGCTAAACTTAATTCATAAAAACAAAGTCAAGTTTTTTTTTTATGGCCACATAATACCTATTACCTATTTTAAAATATATCAAAATAGTTTTATAATACAAACTTAATTATTGATATCATTAGGAATGCTACGAAAATTCTAATCGATTCATTATTTAGAACGAAGACTTCATAATGAACGCATTTTAATTGCTCGATTAGGTAGCCTATGCACGATTAACCTGGATTGACATTGCTCACGGATATAATAAATCTTATTAGGTAGGTAGGTATAAGATAAGATAATAAGATTTCATCTCAATAGTGATTGAAAAGTGAAAACATAATACATATTTGTCTACGACTATCTCAACTCTGGCAACCGAGACGGCCCACAGATGGCGTGCGTTTTAGTCGGTTCAAGACGTTCAAGTCCGATATAAAACCTCCTCCACCGGCTCCGGCGAAGGGGTATCCGTGGGGATTATTTGAACGAAAAAAAAAGGTAGGTATACAGATTAGTGCGTAGGTATACCTGGCACAATCATCCTACTAATCCTATCCTACTATCCTACTAATCCTACTTCCTACTTATCCTACTTCCTACTAATATTATAAATGTGAAAGTTTGTGAGAATGGATGTGTGGATGTTTGTTACTCTTTCACGCATAAACGGCTGGACCGATTTGGTTGAAATTTGGTATGTAAGTACATATATAGGTTATACCCTGGATTAACATATAGGCTATTTATATCAGCGATGAACGGGATCAGAATTCCACGCGGGCGGAGCCGCGGGCAACAGCTAGTACTTCATAATAGTGATTGAACTCACGTAACGGTCGTTCCCTATATTCTATCTACTGCCAGTTTTGACATTCTAAACAACAAAAACGTCATCAATCTCTATGGGATAGCCAGATAGATAGATCTACCTTTAACTGCAGGTAAGGTATTGAGAACGCCCGTAAGTAGGTTCAATTCAATTCAAAGACTGCCTCTGTGGCGTAGCGGTAGTGAACGCGGCTGCTACGCAGGAGGCGCGGGTTCGATCCCCGCTCAGTGCAAATATTTGTATGCATGAATATAAATATTTGCATTGGTCTGGGTGTTTCTATGTATAATATGTATGTATTTACAAAAAAAAAAGTATCTAAGTATGTATATCCGCATTCTAGATTCCATAACACAAGCTAATTAAGCTTACCATGGGTCTAGATAGCGTTGTGTAGAATGTTGTAGAATATTTATGTAGAATATAATTTCGGTAAATACGGGTTCGCTCCATTAGACATAAATATCAGTCACGTGTGATTTTTTCTTCAAATAAATCGCTGTACAAAACAAAACAGAATGTACAACAAAATAATCAGTTTTATTAATTGCTTAATCCTCGACCTTGCAGGCGCAGCGCACTGTATTTGTGTAGCTACGCTAATAACACGATCGCATAACAACACATCTATTTACACTTTCTCTAACATTACGCTAACGAGGACATCGAACTGCGTACGCAATGTATTCCTCAGAAGTCTATCATAAAATATTTCAAATGTTTTTGGAAAAGCAGTCAAGTACCCAGTCGCCATTTGACAGCGACCGCACAATCTCGATACTTCTGTCACTGCGCATTCCATCGCCGCACCAAAATGTTACTTTAATAACAAGTTTATAATATAAACAGTAATTTACAACGATAGCAACGATGCGTGAATTTCGAAATAACGTGGTACAAGCAGCAGCTATCTCATCATCATTGATAATGGTCGGTTTGGCAACGTCGCGTCGCTCACCTGGCGCTACCTGCGCACTGTCAACAGGGGGGCAAGCGAGGCAAACGCCAGTCGATCCAACGATCCGACAGACACGCTCGTCCCGAGCTGTCTTTACCGTTGTGCATTCAAAATATTCCATAAATAATACTTTTATACTCTTCGAAGTGACGCGATCGTACTTTTATAGTGTTGTTGTAACCCCTTGAAGTGAAAACTTTGCAGTTTGTGGACAAATACCGTATTCAAATTAGGAACGTTCAACGACACCGTTCGAAAAGCTTGTTCTTTTCATTGAGTAGCGAATGGACTCTTAGATTTCGTGTGGCTATGTGCTGTGAGTTAATTCTAGATTTTCACCTACAGCGGAAACAGCTTACGTAGACGGTTAGCGGTAAAACGCCGTCCGCGCCGCACACTAGTTCTTGTTTCATGTTGAGTAACCGTCAGGTTTCTAAAAAGTGCTTTCGAGACGAACATACACAACGCGTACGTGAATTTTCATCGCCCACTCGTAGTAGGACGGAGAGGTTTTGATCCCGTTAGAAAGTTGTAAAAAAACTTGGACAGTCGCCGGATTAATGGACGTGGAGTGTTGAATAGTAGTTTGTAGCGGAGGGTTGTGTTGTGAAGTTGTTGGTTATTGCATGGCGCGATGATCAGCGGTGGTTGGGTGTGCGCTCTGCACGTGCGCACCGCAGGGCTCGGCGGTGCCGCGCTCGGCTCGGACGAGGAAGAGACCGTCTACCTTGCCTATGTCGTCATCGACGTCCTCACTAACCAGGTAAGTAAACTAATGGCAGGCTTAAGAATTGCGAGTTGAATAGACTGAAGAATGAATACACGCGAGCCCATTGAAATGTAGCTGTTGTTCAGTTACCGCCGGCATTCGGAAGACGGCGTGTTACCAGTCGCCACGTAAGGGACCGGTTGTGAGTTGTTTCTTTGTGCGAACGGAACGGGAATTAATAAATGATAGCATTATCTACAATTTCGACAACATTGTTCTTATAAGTATTTTGTCAATCTACCCTCTTTAAAGGGACCCTGTTTTAAAAGTAATTGCAACAGCATGGAATACTTTTTTCTGGTACCTATATGAAATGTCCAATTAAGTAACCTGTTGTATCGACTATAATTGTAATAAGTAAATTAAATAAATATTTTATAAAATTTTACACAGCGGAATCTAAACCCATACTATAAAGTATAACCTACAACTTTAGGTACCGAATATGGCTTCCAAAAAGCGGATAAACATAGGTACTCGAAATACTTTTTTTTAGTAAATACTTATCACAAAATAAACATATCAATACATATACAAATATTTTGCACTGAGCTGGACTCAAACCAGCACCATCTGACGTAACTGTCTTAAACGCCACACCATGATTGATATTTGTATTAAACAGTAATAAATAATTGAGTTGTTTTACAAAAGAGGAAGGCGATGCACTAATGGCTTGCCCAAACATGTCGAAATTGTATAATGAGGTACACACACAATCCACGTTAGAACTGATAGAATATTAAAGAAACATGTCCTTAGGAGTGGTAAATGGTCAAAACCACAACTAATAATGTTAAATATGTAGATTGTTTTGATGACTACTAGCTAGACTGGACTGGCTGTATGTCAATTTTAAAATTTGATAGATCCTATAACGAAAGAACAATGCGCAGATTTTTGTAAATATCATACACATTATTATCATAGACATTATGATTAGATAGATATTAAAGAAAGATGCGCGTTATGCCTTTTATGACAGGTGTCAAAATTCGTAACTCATTTATTTTTATGTTATAATATATCCAATATATTTCGGTATTTACCTATTTATATTATTTTCTTAATATATAAATAATCAGTACAAAGTCACATTAATTTTAATCTATTAACCCGCCCCTCAGTGCCTCACTGTACCAGGTGTAAAGGTGCCCATCACACTGGCGGCATTGCTCCGCTGAATAGCAATGGACAACCTTTGCCCCAGGTACGAGGTGGAGCTAGATATTTATTATTTAACAACAAAAAATATTTTCTTTGTCCTTATTCATTCCCGCCTCACACAGATAACCCTGACATGACCCAATATTTTATTCTAAACAGCTTGTTTAGCCTACCTATCTATGCACAAAAGTTATTGTTGACATCCAGCCTTAGTCTATGAATAAATCTTGATACAAAATCGATAATAAAGTAAGTACATCGGTATGTACATATGTAATTTTTTTTTTTTTTTTTTTTTTTTAAAGAATATTAGCAACCGAAATTACTAATATTCCCGTTAACCCCTCCAACCAAGCTAAATTGCTTGTGCTAGAAGTGGGTTCACGTCAGTAGTGTAATGGCCAGGATTCGAACCCGGGACCTCTCGATCGTAAGGTCTTACGACTCCTTAACCACTAAGCTACCGACATTCTACCGACATACATTTGAAGGCATTTTACTTTTTCATCCAGGAAGCATAGTATACCCATGTAGGGTATAGTATAGATGTCTCACAAATTTTCACTGTTACGAGTTCTCCTTTGTAATGCTAAGCTAACTGTAGATTCCCAAAGAAAAAGATTTATAGTTATTAAGTTAGTAAACTTGTAATCTTCAGAGAATATTAGTTCGCCATTACATTATCAAGGCTATAAACCAACCCATGAAGTAACAATCTCATAAGATTGACTAACGCAATTTGGCCAATGTTTTAGGTGTAATATTTGACGTTTCAAACGTGTCATTCTATCATTCTATATCACGCACACTCACCCAAAAAGAAGCTAAGTGCGGGCAAAGAGTCCTCTTTAGTCTTTCCATTCTATATTTAAATACTTAAGTACCTAAGTGTAATTTTTGAGGTTTATATTGTCTTATTGTTGGAGAACTAAAAAGTAGATATAATTTGACAGTTGTAGCAGTTGTGCAATTTGGCGATTGTATCTGAGTTCTTTTTACAGGAGTACTTAATCACTCCCTATGGACCACTACTAAATGTACAGTAATTCCTAGAATCAACAGCGGCGATCCACGAAAACAATGAAAAGTTCTAGAAAAAGTCAAACTATATTGGAACCCGAAGCAAAATTCAATCAATCAATTAGCCTATCGCAGTCCACGGCATGTTCAGAAAGCCCAGGCCTCTAACAATGTGCGCCAGTAGTAATCTATACCAACCACCTGTTCCAAGTCCAATCCTCTGTTTGCCTATTTGCGTTCTCAACTCTAGGACTCGTGTGTTCCAACGGCCATGGGTCCTTCGACAGATGTGGCCAGTGCACTGCCACTTCAGCTTGCTTATTCTGAAACGAAATTAGGAACTCAGAAGTAAAAAAGAAGGACATAAAGGAAGGAAAGGATACATATAAAATATTATGGGTTCTATATTATGTTTGAGGTCCCTGATTCAAAAGCAGTTGACTTTTTGTGCTAGGAAATGACTAGTAGCACGAAAAAGTCTAAAAAAAGCTCCCGATTAACGGCAATATAGGGTAGCCCTTCATTGAGGAACTACGAAATAATAGCAGGCAAAATATAGGGGTATAATATTTACACTTGAATAAAAGCGAATACAGAAAAAATAATAATGCCAAGTGAGGTGGATTTGTGTGATGACTGTGATGAGGTTAGGTTGATTTCTAGAAGGTACGTAGGTACATGTAATAGGATGTTGTTAGCTAGTAGTTAGAGGTTTGGAGATAATCTATTCATCTCACGAAAGATGAGGTGGTATTACAGTTAATTGTATGGTCTACTAAGCCACACTTTGTGACCCGATCGCAAACCGGATAGTCGCAATTATAACATCTAAGCTTCAAGATCTTTTTTTAAAAAGAAATAAATAAAAAGGTTCGATTTTCAAATAATTTATGACAGCTACATGCTTTTTTGTTTCTTTTGTTCCTTTCTGAACATGTTGAGGTGCTACTACCATGCTGCCTTGTCATCGAAACAGCTAGGTACTTGAGAAGAAAAAAAAAACGATTTCTGGTTTTATTTTTAGGTTCTGGCTCATTAGGCATAAAACGATTAATAACTTTGAAATATATATTTTTTTAATTAACTTGGATACTTCATACACAACAAACCACCCACGATTCACAATATTTATTTATAAAGATTAATTAGAAATCTGACCATCATCATTATACTAGATACAAATAAGTTTTTACTTCACTGTTTACCACCGCAGAAAAAAATAATTGCAAGTAAACTTGAATCCCGCTAACAAAATACTTAATTTGTTTGTATCAGATTACGTCTTCAATCTTCACGATCCTTATATAATAATTACACATACATACATTATTATTTATAATGCGTGCAGCGTGAGGATAGAATTTATAAATATGATTATTTTTTATCTTAACTATGCGGTTACTCTTCTTCTCCAATAGTGCCTCTATGCTTAATAAAATTCCTTCGATAGTCTGGAAATTAGAATATCCGAAACAAGCTCGGAATATCCTTCGGGACACGAAAAAGTTTGAGAACCGCTGATATTATTCAATCAATCAAATAGTCTATTGCAGTCCATTGCTGGACATAAGCCTCTCCCAATGTGGGCCATATCTGCCGATCCTCCACCTTCCGCATCGAGTCTGTACAGCCATTTCTTCAGGTCGTCGGTTCAGGGTTTTCCTTGTCGCGGTCTTCACTATAATTATTATTATCAACTTTGAATAAAAATCTATAAATATAATAGATATAAACAAGTAAAAAAACTGGGTATTTAATCTTTTTTTTATTGTTTAATTTATGTAGGTAATAATGTAATTAATTAATTCTGGTATTTAAGTCAAATACTGTAATGCTGTTTCAAATATTTCGTTGTAACATTTTTCACGCGGAGAATGTGCGAAAAATTCTGAACATGTCATTACACTTATTACATAATAATTACATACCTACATACATAAATACAATCACGACTTTATCCCCGCAGGGATTCACATTTTCACAGTCACTGCTCATTTCACCAATAATTTATTATGTCGAACGTAAGGACACCGCATGCGTCACTATCGTTTATTTCATACTAGTTTCTTTAGAACCTAGAACCTATGAATTTTTTTAAATTTTGACTGACGTGACGGTTAGAAAAAGGTAACTAATTTGACTACACGGTCAAATTCTCAATTCATTGGTTCCATTCTTATGTTCGCATGCAGCCATGAAATCATTCTTTCCATACATTCGCCAGAAAATAATTGACGAAATATGGGTGCAAAATACACTTCAGCCTAAGCCCTCTGGGATATCCAGGTATATATAAAAACATTACCTGAGAATCGGGAGCTACATTTAGTGCCGTATTCGAAATGCAACAAGCGCTGTCTGTGAGAAAAGAACATTGTAATAAAAACTCGAAACTCACGGCCATTTTTTTTGAATCGTTGAGTTACTATTACCTGAGTTATTATTATGTTTTGGTACAGTGAAAAAGTGTACTTAAGTACATAATCTAATAAAAAAAATGTTCGTTTGTTTGGCTGCCCCCCTAGACAAGTGGCGCCACGTAACTTGGACCTAAAATGTGCTCAAAATGTGTCCTATACTTGAGTACACATTTCTTGGGTGTCTTTTGAGGATTGCACGGGATGATACTGCGGTAGACAAACTCAAATTCATCAAGCATAGACTATTACAAAGCAATCCGCGGGCGCCTGAGCCTCGTTTGTCTTGCGATTTAGTTCCAAGATACGTGTCCGGAGTTATATAAAGGATTTGACGTATATGACTGTTTAAATGACAGTCAACCACAGTCAACGCATATTATAAACGTCAAATCCCGTACATTTCTAATCTACAATACGCCAGCCAACGAAATGTCACTTGTCTAGGGGGGCAGAACACGCAGTTAGACTGGAAAATGCGGACCCTGGACTCCAAGGTGAAAGCTTCAGATGCAACCGGGATTCAGGCGCCGCCGTGTGGCCGGACCCTAACGGAAGATGATGATGAAAAATGTTCGTGAAAGCATTTTTTTAAATATAAACCTACGTCATATTCCTTCACATCAAGGCCTTAAGGTGACCAATATAGCCACAAATAACACCCACATCGCCGACCATTTTTTGACACTATCAATCGGCCGATTCCAAACTTAGAGTAGGTATATTAAAAAATCAAATAAAATTTTCGATTATTATAATGATAAATTAATTAGTTAATACTTTAGCCTTCATGAGATATCTAGCCTTCATGAGTGCATTTAGGAGTATCCACTTCCTCAATAGGTATAGAGACAAAACAGTCTTGATCGTTTTGTTTCTCTTTTTTTAAATACCGAATTCAATAGGTATTTAATAAAATAATATTTGTCGGCCGGGATGCGAGATATGTCTCAGACAATCTCAACTCCGGCAACCGACGAGCCACAGACGGCTTGCGTTTTAGTCGGTTAAAGTCCGCATTTACCTCTACTGCCGGCTCCGAAGTTATGCCATGGGGATTTTGTACACAATAAAAAAGGGTCCTTATTTTCATTTTTGTTTTGTTACTTCCTATTGTTCGTATTATATAAGCTAACTATAGAACCTCGATAATGGGTTGTGAAGATAACACGACTTTGCAGAAAGTATCCCCAACTATTGTCGAAAAAGGCTCAGAGGATGATGACATAAAATACAACAAAAAAAGCTACATTAAAAGCTACAACACACCTAATTAGTTAATAATGAATGGCTACGACTGCGAATTTCGTAAAAGAGAAACCAAATAACACCTTGCCCTTTAACATAAGGGCTGTGACTTTAGCCGACCTCATGAGCAGCTGTTCGAGGCGGCGACAGTTCAGCTGTTTAATTGTCACCAAAATAATATTTTGTTCACTCGTGCGCAAGGTTTTTCGATAAGTACCTGAATACGAAGTAGATTATGTTATCTGTTTTGAGCGTTTCGACCTGTTGCCCGCGGCAATTTGGAATAATGCGCGCGGAATTTTGTTCCCAATCACGCTGCCCATAGGAACCTATATCCGGAATAAAAGCCCTACATGTTATGATTATGGCCTATATATATGTTAATCCCGTAATCAATTCGTGTCTTAATTTTAAGCCAGATCCGTTCAGCCGTTAGCGTGATTCACTAACAAACATCCAAACATACAAACATCTAAACATCTTCAAAAACTTTCACTTTTATAATTAAACTACAATAAAATTACAATGTATGTGTCAATTGTCAGCTTTATAACATTGGAGAGCATTTCCTATTTTATGAGTGGAACATATTTTCCCAGCTGGGCTCCAAATTCGTCTATAAAACTCTCACTCTAACAAAAAGTGGAGCAAAACTAAAATTGCACATGAATATTTTTGCAAAACAATGTTTGTGCAATAATATTATTTAGTTACACTTACCTATGTAGTACAGCTGATATAACAATAATTAAACATTTATTAAATTCACAAAAGACTGTTTTAATCAGCTTATATATACTCGTTAGCCGTGTAACGCCATCTTGTGTACATTTTGTGTACATAATGTTCATAAATGTAACAATTTATATTTTTTTGAAAAAGTCCTCGATATTTCAATTCGGTAACAACTTGGCTGTCATCAATTTCTTCTTTTGAACATAAAAGCAGTAGATAGGCAGGTACTTTAACTGATATGAAATAAAGAAGTATGACGTCACACTTCATTATTGTTAAATAATAGACTATTAATGGTTTGGTGGATAATTAAAACGATTAAATAAATACCTACAGACGTAATTTTACCCACTATTATTCTTTTTTTTATTCACACATATTTTTCTTATGAATCACAAATAAAAAAAACTTTAGCTTTTTTTAAGCTTTTTTTGATTTTTTTAAGCTTTTTAATAAACTCAGTGAAATATTTTAAATACCTACGAATGTTCCCAATTTTATGAAGATTTTCGTCAAATAGCCGGTGCTTCACAAGGTAGTGTATATAAATGTCCCATTATAAGTAAAAAGGAAAAAAAAGTTCAAACAATGTAAAAGAGAGAGACGGCTTGACAGGTTTTGATCGTTGAGCAAGCATGAAAGGGCATAACCTTTTTAAAGAAACTTTAAATAAAATCGATTCCCACAGAATGCTAATAAGTTATGATGATCAATGTATTATTATTAATATAACTTTCACAAGATTTAGTGGTGAAATCTTTCTACTGCAGATGTTTGAAATTTAGATTTGTTTGTCATATTTTTACCTGTGGATTCACTTCAATCCCTAAAGAATATTCCTTTCAACTGTTTAATGGGTACCTACATAGGGTACCCATTATACAGATAAAAGGGATAGTTAAGCTTTTCGATGTTCGTTTTGTGCTGTTTTGTACCTGACAACGTGTTTTAGATGGGCTATTTCAAAGCACACTCAGAATTACAAATTTTAATTAGACATATAAAGTATTTAACGACAAAGGTTAATAATATGCTAAATCATTGATGTAAGAAGGTTGACAAAACAATAGTGATTTATATTCCCATTGTCAACTGTTTATGTTATCTTTAGAAAAAAAGACTTGAACTGAGGAAGTTTCCGAGATATTTTTTTTAAAATAAATACTTAGCATAAATTTTATGGCAATAAAAATGTACATAAAGGTCCTAATTAAAAGCGCGTAAATAAAGTCAGAAAATATTGAAAGCGAACATGATTCATTGATCAAAAAATGCAAAACTTAACGCAATTTAAATTGTATGGCTACTGAATAAAACCAATATTTTTGCATTCACAAAGAATTTACAGAATCTAGATAGGTTATTTCACACAATAGACGAGACGTCTGAATAAAACCAATATTTTTGCATTCACAAAGAATTTACAGAATCTAGATAGGTTATTTCACACAATAGACGGAACGTCGAGTAGCATGTTATTTTTAGACATAGACTAACTGATAATTGCTGCGTCACATATCATAGAAAAATTTAACAAAAGGCACTTTTGTATTTTCATTGGCTGTTAATTTTAAAACCATCCTTGTATGTCGTCTTTTGAATGATACATTTACACCTTTGAACTCAGGTACTTTCACGATTATTATGCACATTGTATATAACTGACACTCGTTTTTGAACGTGAATAGATCGTCAAATTCGATTACAAGGACTTTTGTAACAGAATTCTTAATTCAAAGTCAATTTGGTAGTTTTTTTTTTAATTATTATTTTTAAAAGGTATGAAGTGTTATTCCTACATAAATATTAATCAGCTCTGCTTTGAGATGTGAGACACGAAATAAGAAAGTTATAACTTTGCTCACGTTTGTAAATTATAAAAATGTACAAACGTAAATAAATTATTTTTATTTTATATGGTGTGATTGAGATATTTATAAATTTAGCAGCTTCATGTCTAATGCTAATTAAATAATAATAGTTCTTAAATGGTTAAGACAGCTTACAAGAGTATAATGAAGTTGGACTTAAATTAACTATTTAATCTAAAACAAATGTTTTGCTTGTTTAGTGGTTTACAATCGAGTTAGATAAAATTGATTACTATCTTATATATGCTTGTATTTACTGCTGAGCAATACCTAGTTATCTTTTGCATAAATAAAGCACATTCACCCTTACAGTATTCCTGTTGACCCCTATAACCTTCTATAGAAATATTGGTGACCGTTTTAGACTAATGTTAACAAATAAATAAAAGTCAGAAGTAGTCAGAATAAATAGAAGTAGAAATAAGAGTCAGACTTAAACAGATGCTTTGCATATCTAGTAGGTGCCTAATGAAGGGTTTATGCATAAAACATATACATTAGTATAATCTGACGCCCTTCGTTATCCATTATATTTTTTAGCTATCACGTAATAAGTTGTGGGTTTCTTTTAGGATTAAAGGTGAAAAATATTTAAAAATGTTTAAAGGAAAATATAGAATGGGAAATCGAAATTCACGGAAGTGTAAATAGCAACAGGTCGGGAAGTCAGTGTCGCGTGACGTATTTCCGTTAAGGCTGACGTCAAATTTAAGCCGAATCAGTATGGATCCGATACTGACATCCTGTAAATTTATCCATACTCCATCCTAATGTTTTAAATGCGAAACTAACTCTGCCTGTCTGTCTTTATGTCTGTCTGTTACGCTTTCACGCCTAAACCATTGAACCGATTTTGATGAGACTTTGGGAAAGGATATGTACTATGTTTGGTTGCGATACCCGAAATCCACTCGGGGAGAGCCGCGGGCAATAGCTAGTTTGAAAAAATACTAAGCGCTTTGGCATCAGGGCTGACTCCAATATTCGCGGTTGAATATTCAGGACAGCACTGACTTGTCTAGAATTTGAAACGAAATTAAATGTTATGAAATTAAATTACTGGCTATTCCCTTAAAAAGTGCTCTTTAATATGAACTACTAGAAGCGGAAGACAAAGGATCGTGTGGTGGGGTACGCACACATTAGGTTAGGAGAGGCCTATATATCCCGCAATAGATTCCGGTGGGCTATTTGATTTATTGATACGATTTTCGTTATCGCTTTCCTTATCGCATTCTGCTGATTTCCATAATTTTGGTCAAATAATTATGTTATATTTACCCAATTAATATATTCATTCAATGGTTCTCATCTAATCTTAACTGTAAGTGTCTCATTCAGATACATTTATTAAAACGGTGTTGACATCTAACATTATCTATTCAAATATTCGTGTATTTGTTTCATAATCGCCGATAATAAACAAATTAAAATTCTTCTAAACAAGTAAAAAATAAAAACAAACGATCAGTAGACCATTGTAGGTATATTTCCCACACTAATAAAATAAACCTCTGTGGTACTTGAACAAAACATTATGTAACAAAGGTTAAATTAATGCGTAAAGCGATTTAATAAGTATCGTCACCCTATCCCATCCGAACGGTGTCGTAAGAAGCGAGTAATGAAAAAATATGCAGACGATATCACTTCGAGAGAACAATCAAAACAAAACCCTGTACCAACCCGTCAGCCAGTGGCCAGCGTGAAAACCGTAGGCCAAAGCCTCCCAAGTTGGGAGGCTTTGGCCCAACATTGGGAGAGGCCTGCGATAGGCTAATTGATAGATTGACTACATAACAGTGATTGCACAAAACGCACGAAATGCAGCATGCTGTTATTCAACGTCGATATTTAAAAAGCAGTTGATTTATTTTAAAAAAGGCAATTTGACATGCCATTTAAGTTTTATCGGAGAGAACGATTGCAAATATATGCTTGAATTTTTTATTTATATTATAACATCATCGAGAGTAAATATTTATTCAAAATATTATCGAGTATCAAGATCGGTCAGTCGCATAATTTTCTCTCTATTATGTAGATCTTATAAATGTAGGTAAATATACAAATAAATAAAATTAAAGTCTGTTTACTATGTTAAAATAACATCTTTCCGTCGTCAGTTGTAGTTTTGCAGCAATGTACTTACCTACCGAAAAAGTCACAGCTGACGACCACTAAAATTCGCCCGGGAGGTAATGACCGACTTTAACTTTGACTCGGACCGACTAAAACCGCACTCCGCCTTGAGTTTTCAGTTGCCGGAGTTCAGATAACCATTGACATATCTCTCGTCCCCCCCCCCCCGGCTGACCCAGGGCCACCTCTGGTGTACCCTTTTTTATCGTGCGAACAATCCTCACGGATACCTCCCCCGCCGGAGCCGGTGGGGGGTTATGTCCGACTCGAACCGACTAAAACCCACGCCTTTTGTGGGCCGCGGTTGCCGGAGGTGAGATTATCGTGGACATGTCCCTCGCACCCCAGTCAACCCAAGGCCATATTTTTCGATCTGACCCTCTTTCGGTGTGGGGACCATGGAGTCCCCAACTCGCCTCCGGGTATGGAGTGGCGCGCAATGCATTGCGCGCCGCTGCCGTGGCCTTCTTCTGCTAGGGTGACAGGCAGCTCCATCCGTCACCCCGAGGCCCGGACCTCTGGTGTACCCTACCCGGGTCTAACATACCTACATAGTGATATTGGTGCTTAGCGCTTATTGATGAAATATTATTGAGAAACGGAGATCCTCATGTAATTGAATTCCCTCTGTAAGGGAAAGATCGCGGGATCGAGTCCCGACTCCCGTCCGAGTTCGATTTTCTTTTCTCTTTCTTAATCGATCCTCATGTAATTTGTAGCGTGGCGGGTGAAGCCGCGAGGGACAGCTAACTAGTTTAATTATAACTTTATTATGAAATAGACACGGATACATACGTATAAGGTTGTAAGATACATAATTTAATTACCTGTTTAATTTTATAATTGATTGTAACTGTTACGTAATTAAGTAAGAAAGTGGTTTGATTTAGACCAGATTAGTATGATAAACTGCCTCGTTGTCTGTTGGCTGAAGTTTATGTTGTATCGTTGCTTCGATTCTCGGCCAGTGCAAATATGTATGTATTACTAGCTTTTGCCCGCGGCTCCGCCCGCGTGGATGTCGGTTATCGCGACCAAACATAGCCTATGTCCTTTCCCAAGGTCTAATCTACCTCTATACCAAATTTCATCAAAATCGGTTCAGCGGTTTAGTCGTAAAAGTGGACAGACAGACAGACAGACAGAGTTACTTTCGCATTTATAATATTAGTGGGGATGATTATACGTTCATTAGTTCTTGCGTCGAATCGACAAGTATTCCTAAACAAATATAGGTATTTGAAGTTCAGAATCGTTCAAGTAATTAAGTATTTGGAAGAAGTCCCTAAGAATATAAGAATAAGTCAGTCAGAATCATTAGGTATTTTTTAAATATCTTCAATGTACAGACACAACTAATTTACAAAAACATACCTAGTAAGTATAGATTGAAGTAGGTATGTTGTAGCTATGCACTTACTTATCTTATTTACTTACCTATCATGAAATTGGACATTAGTAAGCATGTAGGCAGCACATTGGTATTATCTGTTCTATGACATTGGTCAGCGAATACGAATTTCGAATTTATTTACCTAGTCGAAAACAAAAATAATGGAGGACATAATATAATTAACAAATTATACGAATTTAATATCCATTGAAGTGAAACTTTCGCTGTAAGCATACAAAATTATTGATTAATATCGACCATTTATTCTGGACATAACTCTATAATGACTTAAATATAAAATTTATCAAGACATTGATTAAACTTTTAATTACCCAATTACTTAATTCTTACGTAGGTGTTATTTTCAGGGTTAATACTTGTATAAAATGTAAATAAGTATTTACCTATCTACCTACGTAATCAATTACAATATCCAATAGACAGGCACATCACGATTCCCATCAGTGGAGAAATGTCATCATTCTGTTTATTTTATTTACTCATTTATTTATTTATTTACTCTTCATGTTATTTATGTACTTGTTATCAACTTCTTAAAATAGTGTCTGAGTGTAAAACAAAATTACCTTATTTGTATAGGTTTATCAATAACATATTATTATTATACATAGACACGCCATGCAGGAACATGGCGGCTTTCAAAAATGGGGCAAACACTAAATACTTATAAAAAACTCGCGTGAAGAAATAATACGAACGTCATTATTATTTATTTAAATGAATAATTTTACTATTTATATCAATAATATTACCTACATTGCGAATTTATTATTAACTAGCTTTTGCCCGCGGCTCCGCCCTTTCTCAAGGTCTAATCTAACCCTATACCAAATTTCATCAAAATCGGTTCAGTGGTTTAGGCGTGAAAGCGTAACAGACAGACAGACAGACAGATAGACAGACAGAGTTACTTTCGCATTTATATTATAACTAGCTTTTGCCCGCGGCTCCGCCCGCGTGGATGTCGGTTATCGCGACCAAATATAGCCTATGTCCTTTCTCAAGGTCTAATCTACCCCTATACCAAATTTCATCAAAATCGGTTCAGTGGTTTGGGCGTGAAAGCGAGACAGACAGACAGACAGACAGACAGACAGACAGACAGACAGACAGACAGACAGACAGAGTTACTTTCACATTTATAATATTAGTAGGGATTATATTATAAATTTTTTTTGGCATTTGGTACACTATCGCGTCTCTGAAAAGAAATGTCACCTGGCTAAACTGCGATAAGCAAGCAAAGTGTACATTTTCAATTGCGTTACGAAATATTATAGAATTTGAACAACTTTGAGCACTCTGTAGAATCGCATGTTGCCGCTTAGCTGTTCAAGTAAGTTACCTACTATGCCTATTGTTGTGTGTGTGTGTGAAGTTGTTGTGTGTGTGTGTGAAGGTGTGTGCGTATTTATTAATGACTTATGACATGACACAGTCAATGACTTTAAAGCAATGGATGAAACTATTTAATGACTTATACAAGTGGTTGCATTTTCTACATTTATTTTAATAATTATTTTGTTAGAAAATTTCGGATTTTATAAATCAGGGAATTTAAGTTTAAATTTAATTTGGTTCTATTCCTACGGACCAGGATGCTTGGCGGTTTCAGTATTTGCACATATGTCGTATCCATATCGTATATATATATTGACGGTAACAGGTAGCAGTAAGCAGCCATTTAAATTCGTAACATGTATTGAAATAGGTGAAAACGGAGAAATCAAGTTTTCCAATTTTAGGGTCTTGGTAGACCAGCAGGTACTTGACCTAAAAAGCACCACTTTTTGGAGGTACACTTACACAAGACACTACAAAAACTCTTTTAATTATTTTCATATAGGTAGTTCCAAAATCCGAAATTAAAAATTTATTCCCGCGTCATCCAAGAACCGTGACAGTTGTATTTTTATTCTAAACAGTTGATTTTTTTAATATTTCTTAGTAACGTAGAAAAACGAAAAATAAAGAAATTAAATTACTAACATTCCCATAACCCCTCCAGCTAAGCTAACTTGCTTGTGTGTTCGCGGTAGTAGTGTAATGATCAGAATTTGAACCCGGGACCTCTTTTACGTAAAGCCGACACCTTAATCACTAAACTCTTCCTCTTAGCGTTAATTCCCAGTCGCATCCGAAGCTTTCAGCTCGGAGTCTGGGGTCCGCTTTTTGCCAGTCTTAACTACGGATTTGGCTAGACCTCGATATTTTCTGTGAAGCGATTGCCATCTGACCTCCACATCCCAATGGTAACATTAGGCGATATCGAAGCTTTGCAGCTACACTGTTGTTTTTGGATTTTTGAGGGCTCCAACTACCCGTAACGACTGCCATAGATGTTCTTATGGCAACCGGGACCGAGGGCTTAAAGTGCTCTCCGAGGCACGACCAGACCAATGCAAATACCCATATTTCATGAACACAAATATTTGCACTGAGCGGGGATCGAACCCACGCCTCCTGCGTAGCGGCCGCGTTCACTACCGCTACGCCACGGAGGCTGTCCGTCACTCACTAAACTATTGACGCAATTTATCTAGTAGGTACCTAGTTTTAAAAAAGATCACTTTCCGATTTCTGAGCAGTGTTATACCATCGCATTATAAAAAAAAATAAAAGTTATCTGTCATGGCGGCGTTTCTTATCGGTCATTGTAATATTTCAGTATGTCATATCTACCTATGCATTTGTACTACACAATTGACAGCTGGCGAATCATGTTGTTTCAAAGTAGCATAAACATTTATCGCTATCTCGCTTCACAATTCTAACGGTACACATGTGAATGGAGATGACGATATGTATCTCGTTCCGGTCTTTGAATCCCAATCTGCTAAACAAAATTTTAAAGGTAGGTTACGTTAATGGACGGACACGGTCAAAAGCAGTTTCTTTTGTTCAGACTAAGATTAAAAAAATAGAAATAAAGTATGATACCAACCTAATAATTAAATAACCTAGTAATCTGCAAGCAATGAAGGAGTCACTGTAAAGAAAATCGGGTAAAATAGTGTAGGTAGGTTTGTATTAAGTACTCGTACTTACCTGCTATTTACCTTCAAGCAGTGCATTACCTACATGCAATAAGACAATGTCTATCGCAATCGTATGATCGATACGCCGTATAAAATACCAACAAACAAACATCCTGTTTCCTTAAGAAGTAACGTCATACGTAACACAACTTCAGAATGACTACCGATTGCATTCATTTTTTTATTCAAGTTTTCTAGTCAAATCTTCCTCCCGATATCCGGGAAGCAAGATGGGGACACCAAAGTCCCACAATATCTGAGAGGCGCATTTCTTTATGGCTCTGGGTCAGATGGGGCGTAAGCTTAAGGTATATGTCAGAGGTACCTAATTTCACTCTCAACAACTAATGAGCCAAGACAGCGTGCGGTTTTAGTCGATTCGAGTCTGACATAACCACCTCCGCCGGCTCGGCGTGTCCGTAGGGATGTCCGTATTTAAAAAAAGTTTCTTAGGGAAAGAAAAGCTCAGAAAACTATAGAATAGAATGAAGAATGTATCTATGGGACTTGACTTTTATGACAGTCGTCATCGTACACCTATGTTATACGGGATATTTTGAATACGTATCATTTATTATCCCATACATTCATCATTCTATTCACAATACGCCCGCGCCTTATCTAGGGGACAGAAAACTTAACGACTATTTTAGTATTCAGACGGAGCTGCGAGCAACGGCTTGTATTAGATCAAATCTAAAGAGCATTTGGCCATAATCTAGTGTAATTTGTTCCACTTACCTACTGTCGTGATAAAAAAAATCCTTACGCGTGACTACTTTCAACTCGCAAGTAATTTTCACGTGCATGTAAGGGCGTGATTTAGCACATAAATGACCGTTTGGAATGTATGCGTTACGTCCGCATTACAAATCCAAATTATACTATTTCTTGCGATTCATGTTTAGTTTATAACATTCATTTTTGTTTGTTAAGAATGTTAAAATCGTTGGGAATTTCATGTAAAGGGGCGCTACTGACGGGCTTTAGGTATATTTTGACTAAGATTGAGAACACTTCTTGTTTAACTTGAATGCGATTAAATATTATTTTCAGTAGTAAAATCCTAACTACGGGGACATATTTCCCTCGTTAATCCCCCTGGGGGAGACACAGGGATGTTGATAGGAGCCGTTGCTACTGGACGGGGTAAAGCCCCTCGACTTTTCAATAATCAAATGGAAAAATGCCTTCCCAGTGCTTTAAAATGTCAGGCTACTAAAGTTCACAATACTATTTACTAAACGACTACACGTTATCTACTGGTGTATTTCGAAAAATACCAACTAGCTTCAAACCGAACAGGGTCCTGAATCTACTACAGGTATCAAAAACTCTACTCACTGAGCAGGTACTTCCCCTATTAGCTGATTCCAAATACGAACGGGAAAACCCGTTACGGTCTATTACCGATACCGACAGTGTTATATGGAGAGTTTTGCAATATCCACGATAGACACGGATATGGCAATTATTCCTACCACTACTTACTGAATACTACTGAATTACTGACCGTTGTTACGGGGCGTAATGTTAAATTCACACCGAGCATATCGAGTAGCAGCGTGGTTAACGGTAGAATATAATTTGGGCTACCCCATTCGTCCCATGCGTAAGGCGAAGCCGGTTAGATTCAATAATAAATACAGTGGAAAAGTACATAATGTGTTATCAATATAACATGTGAAACTTGGGTTTAACTTTAAAATGACCCTCTTGATATCTAAAAAAGAAAATTGCATTCCTTGCAAGCTCAAAAATGTAACTTATTAATGGACTAAAAGTTGACATTTCCAACTCATTTGTGAATCAAAACGCCAAAGTTTTGTTTGTACCAGTTATTGTCAATAAAGATACAAGTGTGTGCAAGATAACTTATCGTAATCATCTCAACAGCGATAGCGATATCTTTTATTGCTCGTTTAATCGTCCTGTCGCTGGTACAAGTTTTGGCATTACCACATGTTTTTTGTGCACACAAAAATAGAAAACTTGTATGCTTTCTCCGCGTTCATTTATTAAAAAGCAGCTAATGCCTGCAGCTTCGCCTCCGCGGAATTCTGTTTCCGTTTCCTTGACCCATAGCAATTTAAAAAAAAATTCCGTGGAAGTTTTGGAACATACGAAAAAAAGCAGAATTGATCAAGCCCTTCCCGAGCTTTGAGCTTAGCAACATCCATTTTATTAAATAGATTTGCTTAAGTTGTTGTCATAGTGGATTGAGGGACACTGGAATCCACGTCACAGGGAACCCTAGTACGTAGGTCAGATGGTCGTTTCCGGAATTGACACAAAAAGAAAAGAACATCAGTGGATCTCGGGCTCCACAATGCAAACGTAATAACTGGGAAATGGTAAAGAATGACGATGCTAGATATAACAACTACGAATGCGATTTTAAACAATTGATTTGACTTGGTTGGTTGATACAAAAACTACTGTACGGATTTTGAAGCAGTTTTTTCGTTTGAAAGGACCATACGTAAGATGGTCTAAACTCTAAGGTCTATTTTATGTAGGTGTGATCGTAATCGGTTGAGTACAACTGGAAATATTTTGACCAAAAGCCGCGGTAACCGACATCCACACGGGTGAAGCTGCAGGCATCAGTTAGTGAAAATTATATTATTCTTCATGATCTTTATTGGCAGATTAGGGGTTAATCCCCGCGAAGGAAACAGTAACGATAACCTTCAACACATTACAACAGAATATTGAAGCGATTTAAGTGATTTATGGCCACACAGTAGATACCTGTTTTGCAATTTTTCCTGCAATTATCTGTGTATGAACATGTACGATTTAGTACATATATAAATAACTAGCTGCTGCTCGCGGCTTCACCCGCGAGAATTTCTGATCCCTGTCCGCAATTCGTAGAAACGTATAGGTACTGGGAATATATCGTTAAGAAGAAGAAGTAAAAAAAATATACATAAACTTTCACCTTTAATACTTATTAGCAAGATAGAATGTATGTAGCACAATATGCAGCACCAATTCGCAGTTACCTCTTATATCTATTATCAAGACATAAATGAACTAATCTGTAAATAAGTCTGATTCGTTATCGATTAGAAATAAAGATAAACGATAAATAGGCTAATATCAATAATATTTGGGTCAAAGTAATGAACCTTGCGGTACTCCTCTGCTCAATATTTTGAATTCGTATAGAAATACTTAATTGTCTTCAATAAATTGCTAGGATTACTATCATTTTCTATTTTTAAAGATCTTTTATGTTTTAAAATTAATAATAAGCTATGACATTTGCGTGATCTTGCAATGTATCGCATCCAAAAGCTTAGAAGTAGTCTAGTACTTAGATATTACGAGTAGCTAAATCTGCCGAGCATTATTAGATTTTGGTTTAACAGTTGCTCGTATCTTCTTCTTGTAAGTACTTTTTATCTTACAATATTTGTAACAACGAACATTCTGTTTATAGATTGATTTACCTCAAATTCGGGACATTGTGTTAGTTGATTTAGAGTCAGAGCTCCTTCATTCTGACTATACTGGGTCATTACGTTACGCATTCGTAAAAACCGACACATTTAGGTTGATCTAGATCTAAGAACTGTAATCTAATGTCTTCTCGCGTTGCGACTCCGTTTGCAAATCGATGTCACTCAGAATAATGCCCCCAGCCCCCTTAGACAAGTGGCAATTCGTTGGAAGGCGTATTGTAGAATAGGGCAATGAACATATGGGATTGGACATTTATGACAGTAGTCACCGTATGTCATAAACGTCAAAATACGTGTAATATACGTCAAATCCCATACATTGCTCATTCTATTCGACAATACGCCACCCAGCGAATTGCCACTTGTCTTGAGGGGCTGATCGTTCTGCCAAGTGCTGTCTTTAATATTCGCGGTTTGAATATTCAGGTGAGCACTGTTTTGCCTCAAATATTCATTTAGTTCTGAAAGCATAACAAAGAGACATACCTACTGAAATCTTATTGACAAGGATGTACAAATAGAAAATGGTTATTGCGGCCATGTTTGGTCCAGGGAATGGGATGTTATTTCTAATAACAGGTATTATTCCTATGCTATATTTACTTATGTTTCAACAATATTAACATGTCAATCGTTTGTTTTACCGCCCAAGCCGTAAAACTTTGTTGTGTTCTTAGTTATGGGCATCACACTTACGTTATATCTATCTGTTAAAGCATGTATAATTACATTAATTACTTATTGAACTACTGAAGTTTTTTTTTAAATTTAGACTGCATATCGGCTAGTTTTCAGCAGCAGCAGTTTGTCAATACCTATAGATATCGTACTATTTATTTGATGACATGTGAAGTATCTACTTACAGTCAGCGCGCGAGGTCCAAGGAATCGGGGACTGTAGAAAAAATAGGGACCCCAGGCTCCAAAACTAGACTTAGATGCAACCAGGACCTACCGTTACGATGACGATGATGAACTGCACCTTACACTCGCTGGCATGAATTATACAGAGAAGGATAATAGTAAAGCATTATCAAAGTAAAATTGCGTCCGTGTAAAGTAAGGAAGGTGGCGATCGAGCATCGTATTGAGTATGTTTATTTTACAAATAAAGCAAAAAAAATCTGCTCCATGCACAAATTCATAATTAAGTTACATATAATTATGTTTATTTATTAAAATCCTTATCTGAATTTACACAATTTTTTTAACAAACGAGTCCATTGTTACCAAATCTTGTTATAAAATGTTCTTTTGTTTGTCATAAAATTATGCACGTTAATTAATTAATTAAAATCATAGTTATTGTGCATTTGAATACATAATTATTATAAATATAACCTTACCTACCGATTGATATCTTTTCGCTTCCATGACCACTTTAAGTGTTACCAGCAGTAATATTTTGATGGGAACCACAAACAACTCGTTTTTATTTTACAATGGATATCGGAAGTTGATTTTCGAATGCTGCGTTCGGAAATCAAAATAATTGCGCGGTATCAATCACATGACAATTTTATAAACAAAATATAGCTAGAGTAATTTTTAAAAATTATTTTAAACGTTTATGCCTTTATTATTATAATAATTTGTGATCTAAATCAATTCTATTCAATGTCAAAGCGAGCGTATGATTTTATTGTAGGTACTTGCAGTTGATATCTGTTGGGCCTCAAGGATGTTGGTAGGGCCTTGTACACCCAAATTTAAGAATTATTATCATTCGTTATGTAATAATTATTGTCGTCGATTCTTCTTTTTAAGTCCTAGGTGATAGAGAACATTCCGTGTGATAAGAGAATTAAAATGATTTAGCAAATTTGTTGATACTACAGGTACTCTGATAGCCACCGATAACAATTTATTTAGTAGAATATAATAATAATATACTTACTGTACCTATACATACATACATACATACATAAACTCACGCCTATATCCCCTGAGGTGGAGAGGTGCTAGCACCCACATTTCGCTGTTTATGTTTAGGTCCCAATGTGCACTTATAAACCTGTCGAAAAGTCATTGGTGTGTGCCATGGTAAAACCTGGGATCGAACCCGAGACCTCGTCTCAGCAGTTAGTCTTACTGTATAGAAATATTATATACAGACAGTTCGGCAGCCCTTATGGGTAGGCAGACATAACATCTTTCCATTAGCTACGAATGCTACGACCCTGGCATACGCCTTCCACTAGCTTTACTGTCATAGTCATAGTCATAATTCATTGTTTTCATCAAGGGAGGTAGGACACGACAGTATTCCCGCCCAATTGAGCAATCCGATTGGGGAAGTACCTACTTCCGCCCTACAGAATACAGCGGCTATAATAAACTCGTGTTCTGTTCTGGTTTCGATGGTTAGCCAGAGCTCACTGGAGAGTTTTTGTGCTGTCAGTGGAAAACCAAAGGCTTTGTCCTACTTATCTTTTGAGCTGAGGGCACATAATCTCTCTGTTCTTACAGGGTTGGCAGCACGAGTGTGATTCCTTTGGTGTTGCACATGTCAATATGCCACCACTTACCTGTTACCAATTTCAATCTGGGCCGTACGCTTATCTGCCACCCGAGTAGTACAAAAAATCATCTTAAGACTCTGGTTAGTATTGCTTAACTTTAAATGAAAAAGTAGTGGACTGACTTTAGTGTTAGTATGTCCAGCAGTGAAATGAAATGAAATAACTTCCCAATTGTCTACCTACTGACATTTTATTAGACTTATCTAATTCTAGAATGACATTGACAAATATGAAATGATTACATAATCGACATCTTTAGTTATCAGATTAGATTGTACTCATTAACTGCCATCGTTAGCAGACTTACTTTTATCCCTCCTCTATTATTTATGTACTAACTAGCTGTTGCCCGTGGCTCCACTCGTGTGGATGTCGCTTACCGCAACTAAACACTACCTATGTCCTTTCCCAAGACGTAATTTAATCTCTGTACCAAATTTCATCAAAATTGGTTCAGTGGTTTAGGTGTGAAAGTATAACAAACAGACCGACAGAAAGACAGACAAGATAGAGAGTTACTTTCGCATTAATTGTAATATTGGTATGAGTATGGATTTATTACAATTATTACTCTTAAATGAGGTATGTTAGGCTCCCTGTAGGGTGTATGGGGCCCCACTATTCCCACCAAGACCTACAGGGTTAAGCTAACCTGCTGCAAAATTCATTAAGAAGAAAAGTTCAATTAAATTCAAGATGGCGATGTTTCTTATCCTTCCGATCTTCGCAACTGAACACGGATCAGTAGATACAAATAAAAGGGTTGTTGTTAATTCGTCTCAGTGAATATTCGTCGCAGTTGGAAATAGTAGTAAACTCGTCTCTAAAATGATATTTCACGTGCGAAAATTCGTCTCACCTTAAAAAGTACTTTCAGCAAGATAAGTGTTTGTTGCAAGCATATGTGTGTATGTTTGTACTTAGGCTGACAAGCACAGGGCCCTACTTGATGGAAAGAGAGTGGTTACCGTGGCCTATAGAAGTTCTGTACCTATGGTTATTAAAAAAATAACCTAACCTAATCTATCCAAGTCAGAATGAGCAGCTTTCTCAAGCTTTACGTTGATCTAGAGAGAGAGAGAGAGTAGAGATAAAAGAGTGGTAATCTATTACTTTGTTTTGCTAACAGTACTTATTTATCAAGGTGAGACGAATTTTCGCAAGTAAAATATTATCATTTTAAATGGACTGTATTTTCAACTAAGACGAATATTCACTGAGACGAATTTACAACAACCCAAATAAAATAGTAACATCAAATAAACCGCGATAAGTACGATCCGTTAAAAATAGCTTTAATTTCAGTAGTAAACACAAATGAAATAAATATTCATAAATACCACAACTCCAGAAGTAGTTCCTAAGCGGATCTGAGTTTTTTACATGATTGTGAGCTTTTCGTATAAAACGTACAACAAAAACGATAGCTTATGATAATGTTGGTATCCGCGCCGAGTTTCATATAATTTAATTAATTTCTAGCGTTGTGGATTCACGCTGTTACGCCATCATGTAGAAAAAGTTTCAGTAGTTCAACTTTGATCTGTCTATGTAAAGCTTAATTTTTATTTTCGTATTTTTATGTATGGGTAATACCTCTACCTACCGTAGAGGTATTTTAAATAAGATTTTGTTGTCATTAATCTTTGATGAGGCGGGATCCGCGCGCCTGCGACTTTTTAATCTTTTTTTCGTATTGCTCAGCTTCTAAAGTTCATAGCGAGATGTCATACAGCGTATACTCTCCTCAATAAATAGGCTATCAAATCCAAAAAGAATTTTTCTAATCGCACATCTAGTTCTAGAGATAAGCGCGTTCAAAGTTACAAACGAACTCTTCAGCTTCTTATAGTCTAGATTACGTGTATATTTACGTTGTAAAAATACACAAAAAACTATGTCAAATCGATACAATGAACTTGAAATAGATTTCATATTATATGAATAAAACATGTTTATCATCAATTCATCAGGTAATCTATGAATATCGGTATCTTGATGTATTCTTTATAGGGCATATAAATAGTCTATACTAACTATATTATAGTTTTTTTTTTTTTTTTAAAGTTGTATTAACATGGATCGGAATTTTTGTTTCTATTTTGTTTTTTATTCCAAGGCTAATTTAAGGTTTAAGGTTAATTTAAGTCTATTGCGCTTTGTCATGGGCTGTATATTTCCTGTTGCATAGAGAACCGCCTTGAGAAGTTGGCAACACGAGTGTGACGTCGACACATCTGCCATCTAAGTGGTATAAAAAAGCTTTATGATCATTTTCAATAATAAAGTTTATTCTTTGCTTTCAGGTAATTTAGAACCAGTTCAGTTTGATACCTACTTCTCTGTGGTAAGATTAGATAAGGTACAGCTACATAATTACTTTAACCAAATAATCTATAAGAGCCACCTCTCTATAAAAGACATTTCTTCTCGCGGGTGTTGTATTGTACCCTATATTATGTTCTCCGAAAAGATTCCTTCTTATGCAGCTGTTCTTAGAACTTGAAGTATTTTGAATATCTTCATTAAAGCTTTAAAACATTGTCTCTAACTTCGTATAATCTCGACTGTCATGTTCATGTAATGTCGGTCAGTTCTACTATCGACATCGATTTCGTTCCTAAGGGCTTCAAGATTAAACTTAATTTTTGAGAATAACTTCAATCCAAAAATTTTGAAGTAAAACATTTTTTAGGCTCGCTGAGCAGTTTTCATGGAAATTTTTGGGGTGAGGCATGGAATTTGCATCGTCACTTTTTTTTAACGTGCGGAAATACACTCGGATTTTAGTTTTTATAGACTGTTTTCACTGATTACTAGCAGCACTCCTAGAGTGGCCATTTTTAGTTTTTAATTATTAATACTACTGTATCTTTCTTGTATAGTTAGGCGAATGTTAAAACAGGTTTTGAAGATGCTTTAAACGCGATGTTTTTATGTCATAGCAGGGAAGTTAATCACACCTAAGCTTGGTTCAGATAGACGAACGATTTAATGTTATTTTTAAGTTTATAATCATACAATGACTGATAGATACGAACATAGACCGTATCGAAATACAAATTCGCTGTTTAAGTATAAGAATTGTTTTAAAATTATTAGGTATCTATTTAATGTTATTATTTGCGAGTAATTTTGACGAAAGAATCACGATTTTGTACAAATATTTACACAATTAGACATGATATTGTAAAAAATTGGCGTAAAAAAACTTCACCAACATCCGTTTAGTAATTTTCCGTATTGCAGTGTGTTGCGTGAGTGAGGATTTGTTATTAACTAGCTGTTGTTTGTGACTTTGCCTACTTTATATTCTTTAAAAAAAATCTACACGTCATTTTCTCTTTTCAACTATCGTCATCAGAAAGATTCGTAACCGCGTGGGTTGAATATAGGTACCTACAGTTACACGATCTTTTCACTGTCCGCGTGAAACACTGCTACGGAGAACCAATTCTAGGGCTCAAAAGTACATTTAGGTACAGATGCATTCCTCCATATTTTGCATCCATCCTATATGTATGTATATCCGCATTCTAGATTCCATAACACAAGCTAATTAAGCTTACCATGGGTCTAGATAGCGTTGTGTAGAATGTTGTAGAATATTTATTTATTATTATTATTATATTACCTAATACGAAGTATATGATTGCGAAAGTAACTCGTTCTGTTTGTTACGCTTTCACGCCTAAACCACTAAAGCAATTTGGATGAAATTTGGCGCGAATCTAGATTAGAACTTGGGACAGGACATAGGGTTTGTTTGATCGCGGTAACCGACTTCAACGCGCGCGAAGTCGCAGGCAAAAGTACTGACTTATATTTTCGCACAGGCTGAATGAGTAGAAGAATAGTATCTAAGTAAGTAAGTACATATATCTACCTACCATTAAATTTCAGCATAACATCACTAACTTCCTTTCGATTCTTCATAAAATAGTGAAAGTGACGGAACGAAATATCATTACTTTTTGACATTAGAGTGAATTGAGTGTGATTGAGCAAAAAGTCATTAACTACTGCGCCATTGTTTCAGATATTTTTTTTTACTATAATGGCGATGGTTTTATTTTAGGAGTTTGCTTTATTAAAAACAAATTAGCTTCTTGTGAATTGTTGTCGAAGTGGTTCTAACAGCCTAATTGAAGACAGGTAATTTTAAAATGGACTAAAATGTCGGAAGACCATTGTGAAAGTTTTGTGCCAGTAGGTACTGCCAGTTAATATACGAGTAAAGTAATCAAATAATTCTTCTTTGTCAGTTGGGTAAATATAGGTACAGAACTTATACTTAAGTATATACAAAATATTTGTAAGTTAATTAATAATATGTTTAAATGTATACTAATGTATTTCCTACCAAAAAAGCAAGTTGAAAACTTTTTTATACTACGAGTAGGTACATATTATGTAGGCACCTATGTGTAGCTCGGCCGGGGTGCGAGGAATATGTTTACGATAATCTCTGGCAACTGAGGGCCCACAAACGACGTGCGTTTTAGTCGGTTCGGGTCCGACCTTAGAGTATCTATCTTACCTGTAGAGCGCGTCTTAGCAAGTATGAACTGCTATCACAGGTGTGAACAGTGCCTAGAATTTTTGACAACTGCAATCAGTAGCAAAACAATATCTGCCAAAGTGATTTCGCAAATAACAGTTTATTTCATTTTGTGGTAATAATGGTGAACTCTGCATTGCCAGGCTCTCAAAACGATTCCCGGAAGAAAAATAAAAAGAATGATAACATTTCATATCACCCGTGAGTAGTATTATATGACTAATTTATTTGTTTTCATAAAATTTATACGGGTCTCCTAGGGGGATGCGAGAAACGCGGGGCGGGTTACAGCTGACGGCTGTCACCGGCCATATTTTCTTTTAAATGAATAGTGATGTAGCACATGCACTTTCGGTTACGATAATTTTCTTTTTGCAATAGAATTTCATTGTAGGTTTATTTTCTTTTATGTAGTATAGAGTATTTACTGCGTAAACAAATAAATCTGCTCATTTTACTTTTATATATTATGCACTATTATTTTTGTTAGGTTTACAAAAATACTAAGATGCATAATAATAGATGCATGAGTGAAAGCTAAAAGCTATAAAGAGGCCTGATTGGGAGCCGAATATTCGAAGTTTCATCTGTTCTATCTATTTTAAGCTTGATTTCAAATAAGTAACTAAGAAAGGGCTTTGCAAACTGAATGACGATGCAGTACCAGAACTTTACCTCCACGTAGGTAAATGCTTATGCAAAACTTTATATTTCAATTAACCACTGGCCTCTTCCAAAGTGCGTCAAAACTTTATATGCTTATCCATACTTCAGTGCGCCTGCCAAAGTCGTTATGTGCATTTTTTCGAAAAAAAATTTATTCGCTAGACGGCCTTAAAAAAAAATTGCGCATCGGCTGAAAAAACAAACAAGTGTTAATTCCTTCTAGAAATAGATTTGACAAAATAAAGATGTGCACTTCTGACCCTGCAAAATTGGTTATGTGTCCACATCAAAAGTTTTTCACCCTCATATTGCACATGTCAGAATTGGTTTGCACATAGATAATTTGACAGCTTGTTTCTCTTCGGTTTGTTGGTTGTAAAATTGGTGTTCTACCTTTGTAACAACGTAAATAATCTTATAATAGGAAATAAAACGAGACAGGTGACTAAATTTTGTACAATAATATTGCTGTTCTCAGTTTTGGGGTCACTGGCAAATTAGTCTTGACATCGCCAAAGCTTTCTATAGAATCTGGCGCCTTCCTTCCCGTCTACCAGCCTCTGGTCACCCAGTCGCACAGTCCTCCCAAACTGTACGACTGGGTGGCTAACTTCCTGCAGGTGTGCCGTATTTGCGCCTTTAGAGATGGATGAACTTCGGAGTTCTTGCAGGTAAATGCTGGCATGCCGAAGGGGTCCGTCTTATCATCCATTCTTTCTTCTGCATATAAACGTATGCTGTCCACTGACAGCATTAATTGCTATGCAGACGCTATGCTATGCAGATGCTAACCTTACACTTGAGTTATCATGGACATCCTGTGGCCGAGCAGTCTGATATTGTGGAACAAAGGCAGCTTCTTGTCACTGAGCTCGACCGGATCCTGAAGCACATTTCCGAATGGCGCTCTGAGAACCTGATCGAGTTCAGTGCCAAGAAGACCAAGAAGTTCAGTGCAAAGATATCTTCTTTCCTTCCACTCTTCAGAGCACGCCACTGCTACAGTAGGAAAATCTCAGTATCCTCGGTTTGGATGTTCGCTGCAAACTGAACAACAAAAACTACACTTAGAGTATCATCAAAACAGCCTCGCGTAAGGTTGAAGTCCTGAACAAAGTGAGACGTTTTTACACGTCGGAGCAGCGGTGTCTTCTGTACAAGACACAAATTCGCTCCTTCGTGGAATACTGCTGGTATTTCTGGGATGGCTTTTAGCACACAGCCCTCCTTTTAGAAAGTAGTTAGTGTTAGTGGCCTTTGAACCAGGGGCGTCATACTCGTGCTGCTGACCCTGTAGAAACCTTATAAAGACCTTCTTGAAGAACCCCATACATATTGAAGTCGCGTGGAAAAACAACAGGGAGATCATTCCACTGCTTGAGCGTACGTGGGATGAAGTTCCTTTCATACCGCACAGTGCGCACCGTTTCCGGTCGTAATGTGTGAGAATGAATTCACTGTCTACTCGTATGGCGAGCGGTGCGGCGATGAAAAGTAACGAAATTCTAGGCATTATGTCGAACAATTCTTCTGAACACAAACCATCGGCGGTAAAACACCCACAGCAAGGAAGTTCGTTCTGAGGTTGAGAGGGACTACCACCCCGCCTGTGAGTATGGGATCGTCGACGATCCTCAGCGTCCGTCTTTGCGCCAAGTTGAAAGGGTCTAGGTAAAAACGTGACAGCAGTACTCCATGTGGGGCCGAATGGGCGCGTTATAAAGAAGAAGTCTTTGCCCCGCAGTGATGTACTGCCTCGTCCTGTTGAGCACTCCTGGTTTCTTTGATACCAGCTTGACTTAGTCTTTCAAGTGACTACGGCGTTGATCGTCGCTGAAGATACCAACACCGAGGATCCCTATACTCGAAGAGATGGTAAACGGTGTGTCTAGAAAATTGCGGCGCTACAATAAATGGGGTTTTCTTAGCGGTGAATGCACATAGTTGTGTCTTAGCCGAGTTGAATTGGCCTAGGGTTAGTCGTCCCCAATCGGATACTCTAGTGAGAGTAGTCTCGATTTCAGACACAAGTTTGTGACTTACCTCCATCGCTGACTGAGGGATATTTGCCTGTGTACCTAATATGTGTTCCCGATACAGTCGTCCTCGAACGCTCACGAAGGTGTAGGGCAAGGTGTATTATATAACACTTAACACACACATTTCACCACACAAACTTCTATGGTCACGTGACGTAGTAAAAGATCGATAACTGATCTAGCAGCAGTACTTCGATATCAAAGATTCACCAAAGGATTGTGGAGGTCAGATGGCACTTTACGGAAAATATCGAAGCTTAGCCGCGTCGCAATTAGACTGGAAAAGCGTATCCCGGACTCCGAGGTGAAGGGCTCGGATGCGAATCAACCGGACTAGCAACCGGACTACTGAGACTAGAGGGACTAAATTGTATAACTAATTGGTACCATAATGTGCTTGGAACTCGGGAATTGCTCTTCTTTTCTGATTTTCATATTATCGGCTATACTGGGAACGATCAGCGATTAGTTCCCAACTCCGAGAGCAAAGTCGGCACCAGAGCCTCGTCCGTTGTTTAACATGTGCACCGACTAGCAACTGATATATTTTGATGTACAAAGGCGAGCTTAACACAGTATTGTTCTTTTTTGTTACTTGTATGCCTTATCAAGTTTATAGTACGTATTTATTTACATCAAATGTACCTTGCCACCAGTCAGTATTTATCGGCTAAATAAATCCTATTGAGTTCCATAACAAATCTGATATGTGTACATTTTTCACTTGTAAGAAATGGCACTAGGAAGACAATTCTGATATGTGTATCAAAATGGGAAAAACAATTTATTGTGGATGGACAGTACCGTTTATGATTTTCACTTATATCTCAGTTCATTCAAAATATTTTTTGGCATCATACTGCATTTTTAGTTTTTTGATACGCTCATCAATTATTTAATAAAACAGCTTATTGTCTCTCCTGAAAACTTGACCAAAAACACATAGAGGTTTTGGCAAGCGCAACGACGTAATATTATATACGACTCTGTCTGTTGATATGTTAGATTTGTGGGATTTTAATTTCTGTAATTCATTCAATGATACTAATATTTGTATCTTGGTTTTAATTTTATCCATTCATCCACGCATGCGTCACACTAAATTCACAACATAACCAACTATCGATAATTTTGGTAATATTACATGAAACATCACTATAGGCGCTTTATACCACAGATAAAAAACTGCTTACACTCGGCACAATGGACCATAGTGTTAGACTTGCTCTATACTATAGTAATGGATACTCTAAGGGTCCGACATAACCTCTTCCACCGGCTCCGGCGAGGGAGGTGTCCGTGGGGATCTCTCGCACGATAAAAAAAAAGTACCTAGGTATGTGTATCCGCATTCTAGAGCTCATATTAAAAGTTAGTTAAGCTATGCTTACTTTTAAAATACGAATAAGCGTTTTTTGCAAGATTAACACACATCTATCTATTCTCACAAACTTTCACATCTAAAGTATTGTAAATCGATTGTCTGTATGTCATTGGAGATATTAAAAAAAAACCTTGAGTTAGGCATGTTAAATTAGCGATTCTAAACTTCTAATATTTTTTCTAATTTTATTCTTGTCCGGTTGTTGGCTATGGACGCAAAAACTACTGCACGGATTTTGATTCAGTTTTTTTTATTAGAAAGGTCTTGGTCAGACTTAAAACCTACTTATCTTTTGCGCTGACGGCACAGAATCTCTGTTAATACAGGGTCGGCAGCACGAGAGTGACTCCCCTGGTGTTGCCTCGCCTATGGGTCACGGTAACCTCTTACCTTAGGGAGGGCCGTGTGCTTGTCTGCGACATATGTAGCATAAAAAAAAAATCGGTTCCAATTGATTCGAGATAGGTGTGGCCTGCAAAAAAATGTTGTAACGAGAATTGACAAGGGTATGCTAAGGTGGTTTGGGCACGACAGCGAATGAGTACGGAGTGACTGACACAGCAGGTATGTAAGGCACAGGTGAATAGGCAGACCAGCCGGGGTCGACCTCACAGTGCACACATTGGCAAAATTAATAAAAGTTTGAAAAAAAGGCAGTTCAGAAGTATACTCGAAACCGGCGGGCTTGCATGAAAGGATTATGACAGTAGAGGAAGCTCGTGAAGTATGTAAGGATAGAGTCAAATGGGCAATGGCGGGCTGTTGTCTCTGCCTACACCGGAGGGAAATAGGCGTGAGCAGTGGCGTAGCTAGGTGACCAAGGGCCCCGGTGCAAAAAGAAACAGGGGGCCCCCCTATTTTTTTTGATTCGGAAAATTCCTTCGGGCGTCACACGTCGCCTTACCGAAATAAACGATGAGGTAGGCATATCCCCTACCGGTCGCTAACGTGCTGTTAGGGATTAAATCCCTCCTCTCTCCCTCTTTTTCGTGCGGAAATCCCCTCAGATACCACCCCCGTCGTCGGCCATCGGGGATAGTTGTGTCGGACTCGGACCGCTTAATACTACACGCCGTCTCGGGTCTTCAGATACCAGAGCTGCCGGGGTGTAAGGCTACCGAGTGCATATCACGTGCACCCCGGATGATTCTGGGCCATCTACGGTTTTAAAATGGCCTTCTCGGATGTGAGAAGCACGGTGTCCCCATAGAACTCTGAAAAGAGGGACGATCATCGAACCGCGGCGCGCCAGTGGGGGTAAAAGGGTGACAGGCGGCCGCACATGTAACCCCTACGCCTGCGCTCGGTAACCGTTCCGCTTCTTGCCTGCTCTCCATTGTGCCCTTTGCTAGTCAGTGGGACATCACCGACCAGCCCTCAACAGATCCGCGAGAGAGGAGCGCTGCCGTCTCCATTGCCCAGGGTGCACCGCGTGGTGACTGCGGACCCCGCACCCCAATCTTCCTTACCTTGTAGAGAGGTGCGCGGAAACAATCTAGATATACATCTAGCTTGTTTCTACGCATACATACGTAAATTTCCATTTATTTTCGTGTGCCTACAGAATACTTAGCGTTGAACTCTACAGATCCCACACCCGTTCACATAGGCGATAATTTGGTCGACCACACGGACCAGGCTAAGTACCTGGGCTCTGTACATCATGTGACTGGTGAAATCCACTACAACGTCTAGGCACGCATTGCTACCGCGTGGGCCAAGTGGCGAGAAATGACTGGCGTCACGTGTGATCCCAAAATGCCAGTCAGGTTGAAGGAAAAGAAAGAAAGGAAAGAAAATACATTTATTGCAAAACACAACGCACATTACACAGTACACAATTAGAGGGAGGTCATTAGGCCACGGAGATCATGGAGATGAAAATGCTATGCGGCGTTACACGTAAAGATCGCGTGACGAACTCTCGCATCCGCAGCAGCCTTCATGTCCGTGATATGGTGGATAAAATGCAAGAGAGCCGCCTTCACTGGTGCGGCCACGTCTTGCGGCAACCGCCAGGCTACGTGGGTAACAAATGCTTACACCCCCGCCGGGTCCAGGTAAAAGGGGTAGGCCCAAGAAGTCCTGACTTGATGTCGTGGAGGGTGATATGCGTGCGAATTTTTCTCAATTTCATGGACGCCCAAGATCGTGCGAAGTGGAGGAGGAAGAGCCGGAAGGCGGACCCTGAGCTCCGAGGTCATTTTTGCCAAGGATGCAATCAGGATAATGCGTCTATATGCAGATGATGATGATTTCGTGTCTATGTCGAATCGACTTAAACATTCGGTGAAGGTGTTTAGGCCGGAATCGAACCAACGAAAACTGCACGCAGTCTCGGGTCTGAAGCACCGGAGTGTAAGCGGGACCAATAAGAAAATTCCATTGCACCTTGAGAGACCCTGGGCCATATACGACTTTGAGATGGCCCTCTCAAATATGGGAACCACGATATCTCCATCTGGCCCAGAACCATCCCACCCCCTTACTTGCTTTCCACTGCGACAGTTGCTAATCAGAGTTGCACGTGGAAAGTTCATAGTTGGCCATAGGCCGCAGCGTCAATGCCATCTTGAGACAGGCTGCTGCTGTCTCCGTTACCCAGGGCGCACAAATGGTCTTCAATAGAAGACCAGCGATTATCTAGCAAAAAAAAAAAGTAGATACTGGAACTCGTATTACTATTATAATATTACTTGTTACAATCAATTTACTATAAGTAAAATATTTTATTATGACTGCTAGAATAATATCACTCTCTAGTCTCTAGACATTAAGCTCTCAGGAGGCTTAGGGGCCTCCAAGCTAGCTGCAAATGTGATGGCGAATCTTTCAACGAGACAATACTGCACAAAATTCCCAACAAATGAGTTGCACTGATTAGAGTTGTGCTAAAACCCATTTTCTCATTCAAAAATTAAGACTTTTTTGGTAGTTCAATATGAGATTTGCTAGTTCAGGCTCGGGCTTGGGGGGCCCCCTGAGCCTGGGGGCCCTGGTGCACCGCACCACCTTGCCCACCCATAGCTACGCCAGTGGGCGTGAGCGTATGTATATACGATATAACACTACTGTACTTATTGGTATACGATGACTGGCACAATTTTCGAAGCTACAACTATGTGCTGACATCACTGAGTGCTCTTCCTGGCAGCTACAGATTACGAACTTTGTATTTTTTATGTCACAGATTCAAAATTTTAAACCTCTGGTAGGTACTTAGTGCTACTTTAGCCAAAGCCTAGATTCTGTACCTTTTTTTTTTATTCGATTCGATTATAATTTTTTTAATCTTTTATTGATTTTTAGCGTTCTTGATTTGTTTTTAATTTAAGTGCCAAGTTGCCAACCAATGGTAATGGCGTTGGTGGCTTAGTGGTTAAGATGTTACAATCGCGAGGTCCCGGGTTTGAATTCTGGTCATTACGCAGTTTGCAACTCCAGCCAGCCAGAATAATATATACAAAAAAAACCTACATACAATCTAAAGTATGCTATTAGAGTCAAACTAAGCGAGGCTTATGTGAGTCTATTTATGTAACTTTTAATCTTGTAAATATTTACATACATAATAATGAATTATTTTCTACCTAATTACGTACAGCATATAATTATTTGTTGATAATATCTATGCAATTGACTTGTATTGACCTAGGCAGCTATAGATTATTGCTACCTCAAGGTTATAGTAATTAGGAATATAGTAATTAGGTAGGTAGTACTGAAATCTTGAAAGGAAAACCGGTCCAGGTATACATACTTACTATCACGCCTTATTACCATAGAGGTGGGTAGAGACCACGCGCTACGATCCTGACTACCTGCTGACTACACATCTTTTGCTTCTTCTACTTTCATAAATTACTATTTACTAGCTGTTGCCCGCGGCTCCGCCCGCGTGCATGTCGGTTATCATGACCAGAAAATAGCCTATGTCCTATATCCCAAAGTCTAATCTATCTCTGTACCTAATTTCATTAAAATAGGTTCAGTGGTTTAGGTGTAAAGCGAACAGACAGAGAGTAAATTTTGCATTTATGGATTGTCATACATGCTAGTCTGTTGCAGGCATTCTTGATCTAATATTTCCTTATAATGTTCTTGATCTTTTTCTTCTTCAAGCTAGTACTACTGTTACAATGGCGGTGACAATAGCAGATAGGATTATTTCTGTTTCAAGAAGAAGACTGCTGTAAAACTTAATGTTAAAACTACATACCATGGTAGTATTTACATATTTTTATCAGTAATTAATTCATGTTTAAAACTACTTATTTACTATGTTTTTTTAATACTGCAACATCGACCAAATAGTACCTATCTGTACGTGGACTTGTTTGAATTTCGAACATACGAAAGAAATATTCGCAAGTACTTAGGTACTTATACTTTTTAGAGTCCATAGTAAATAAATTAAGAAGCTTAGCTATGTTTATTATTTGAGCAAATTATTTATATAGGAATACTTTAAATTGATTATAACATTGTTAAAAGTTTATAAAATAGTCTTCAAAGACTTATGAAGTAATCCTAACATGTGTCAATAATGTTTAAGTATTGGCATAAGACTTAAATTATGATTGAAATCAATTTTATTTGTTTTGAACCTAATTAAGTGTCATTCACTCAATGTTATCATACTAGTACCAATCAGCATTATTTAATAGTTGCTATCACAACCAGCATCTAAATATTTTACTCTGTTCTCTCTGTAGCACAAGGCAGCAGATGCGCGTAATTCATTGCGGCTTCTCAATGGTCCCCTTTATCCGTGTCGGAGTTTAACAAGTAATGGGTACACCGTATCTGCTGCATGCGTCTGACGTTGTCGTATGCGGACGGATTCTGAATCATACCTGCTTTAAAACGGAACCCCGCTGTCTATCTGTCCAGGCTGTACCTATCTCATGAACTGTCGTAGCTAGGCAGTTGAAATTTTCACTTATTATGACGTATTTTTCGGTTACCACTATACCAACAAATTTAATTTAAAAAAAAAACAAAATGGTTAAACGGACTAAAACCAATGAAGTAAGTATTATTAAATACACGACCTGCAGGAACATGGCGGTTTCCAAAAATACGCAAATTAGTATAAAAAACTACTTACTCACGTGAAGAAATAATACGTCAATATTATTAACTTATATTAATTATATGTATAACTATTTATATTTCAAACAAACAAACAAATCTACAGCTTTATAATGTAAGTATAGATTTAAATAAATACCTTTTGCGTCGGATAAAATATGCAATGAAACGTACAAATTATATCGAATGATTACGTGCATGCAATAATATGAATTTGTGAAAATTGCTTACGTAGGTACGTAATTATTATCTACGTTGGTGGACTCGTACTCGCAGGTACGGGGTCACTAGTTCAGTGTACAGAATCATTTGCAAGTATTATTTCATTTATTTTACAAGTATAAGTAGGTATACTAGCAGTAATACTTGTTCTAGAAAGTTTAAATGAATATTACACATTGAAATAAAACTAATTACGATGGATTTTATCGCGATTTTATTAATAATTGTTATCTATATAAATAAATAAAGGTGAAGTGTATGTTTGTATTTTAAAATAGCAGTTTGTAATGAATACATACGAATGTTTGCACGAATACAGACAGATAAGAAAACAAGTTTAAACAAATTAATGAAATTTTGAAGCAATTAGTACCTATGCTAACCGCTCACGTACACATACATATAATCACGCATTTATCTCCGGAGGGTTAGGCAGAGGTGAATTAACATCCGCATTCCACCAATCATTGTATTCGGTCCTTCGTAATAGGGGGTAAGCCTATTGCGGTATCCCAGGCACTATTGTTGATGAATAGAGCCGTGCATCTGAGGCTGAGTCTGGGCTATATTATGTATAACTAGCCTTCCGCCCGCGGCTCCGCCCGCGTGCATCTCGGTTACCGCGACTTTTGCTCATATCTTCGGTTCTACTCAACCGATTGCGATCAAACAAACGTAAGATTTTAAATCTGAGTAAGCCCTTTCTAACAGTAGTTTTTGCGTCCATCGCGGACAAACAGACAAACAGACAGGAAATTCAAAAAAAATATTTTCGTGTTCAGTATCGTTAACATAACATAATTCAAGTATTTTTTTAAAAATATCTCTAATGTACCTACAGACACGACCACTTAACAATTATATAATAATATAGATAGATGTATATAATATAAATCTGTCTGATGTTAAACAGCCCTATCTCTTAGGCCCCGGCCACAACTCCACGGCACGGCGCCGTGCAACAAAATGGCTACAAAAAGTGGACGGTGTGTTGCAGGGGGCGATTCTCAATCGAAATTTCTGTTGGCGAGCGCGCAATGACATAATATATAGTGTCTTACTCAAAATACGTCAATGTTATTAATTTACATGAATTATATTATTATTTATATTACAACATTTTACTTTAATATTTCAGTGATATATTAATAATATTTCATAAAATTACGAATTCATTATTAAAAACATATTTTTTGTGGGTGGCGCATTGTCGCGATTCTGATTAGTAACTAGATACGCAATGAGGATCATTCACGTTTTTAGCTGAGTATGCAGATTTATAATGATTAAAAAAACAATAAACACTGTGAAAAAATTATTTCAATCCGATCAAAAATGACGAAGATACAGCAATTTTAATGCAGTAATCTCAAAAACGCTCGCCGCCGCGCCAAAATACTGTGTGACGTCATCTGTTATGACAGCGCGCGCCGCCGCTATGGAGAGTATGAAGACTTAGGGCTCTTTTGGGTTAAGACTCCATAGCTGTTTTATTTCGTAACGTATAATTTTGAAATTTTGTACGGATTTTAAGTAATTTACAAAGCTTCTAATAATATAGTTTTTGTGCTATTTACTTCAATATTTTTTTTAATAAAAATAACTATATCTATACCTACTTATAATATTATGAAACTCAAGAGTTTGTTTGTTTGAACGCGCTAATCTCAGGAACCACCGGTTCGAATTGAAAAGCTCTTTTTCTGTTGAATAGTCCATTTATCGATGAAGGTTATAGGCTATATAACATCACGCTACTACAAAAGGGAGCGGAGCAGTGTTCATAAACGTCAACAAATCCGGCAGACTTCCATACATCTATGTTAACATAGTAATAAAGAGGGAAGATTTGTATTTTTGTATTCGATTAAACTCAAAAACTACTAGACCAATTTCGAAAATTCTTTTACCATTAGAAAGCTGCATTATCACTGACTAACATAGACTTTATTTTATTTTCAAACAAATTAAGAATCCTTACTAAAACTTCAATAATGAAATCCAAGATGTAAAAAAATTACTTAAAATATTTCTTAAATCGCGTGCGCTGCGAAAACTATTGATGATAGAATAACATAATGTACTGCGGAAATATATAACTTAAAAAGGTCTACATAAAAGTCCGCGATAGCATATGTCTATCTCCTAAGAAAAACCCACAGCAATCATTTTTATCTTTTAAAAATTACAAAATAATAATGTGTCATTATCGAAGCTATTTTAACAATACAGTATCATTCCTTATCCAATTAAATACGTTCAATATATTGTGCATTTAATGTAGATTAAAATTGCTATTCAAACTATTTGATTACAATGAAGAACTTCAGCGTTAGGTGTGATGTGATGCGAGCGCTCAGGCGGGCGTTCGGCAGCCCTCTGCCAGTTTGTGTCGTCGACGACTCACCGAGCGGTAGGTCGTAGGTGTATAGCGCGCGGCCTTGAGCGAGTGACGGAGGCCTGACGCAACGCAGTCCACTGTAGTGTATAGACTGGCACGTTTGTTATTGTTTCGGTGGTAATAATGCCCCCATACAAATATTGTATTGTGCCAAAATGCAAGAATACAAGTGTTACTACGCCTAATAAACTGTTTTTTATGTTCCGAGAGATGCAAAGATAAGAAAAAAAATGGGTTAAAGTAATGAGAAGAGATGATAAAACTCCTCTTTCAAGCGAAAGTGTTTTACATTGTTGCGAAGATCATTTTGACGTAAGTAGGTATTGTGTACCTATTACTATTAGAACTATCGAGATATTTACCATGTATTGTTTGGAGCTTCCAATAATAGTAATGTGAAAGGCCATGAAAGTTTAAATACCTATATATGTACCTAAGTATCTAAGTATGTATATCCACATTCTAGATTCCATAACACAAGCTAATTAAGCTTACAATGGGTCTAGATAGCGTTGTGTAGAATGTTGTAGAATATTTATATTTATTTTTATTTATATTGCGTACCTACCTATGTCTATAGGTACATGATAACAAAATTCAGTCTAGAGATTATCCTGCAGGCGTATACTATATACCTACCTATTCTATCATTTTTAAAAGTTACAGACTTGCACCACTACGAATAAGTCTCCTAAATACTTTTGAAGTGGTCATGAGTGTCATGACGGCAATACCTACTTAAGTACTTCATTTTATTATAAAACTTAATACCTTTTCCTTTCCTGAACCTGTATTATACTAGCTTCAGTTATTTCACGTCATTTCTAACGTGGTTTATTACTCGCTTGACAACACAGTAGGTGCAACTTTCGACAGAACATCATAAGGTAGGTAAATAAGTACAAGCGTTAGGACGAACTACGTATATTATAAAGTATTTTAAAAACAAACTGTATTTGAATAATCACCAAAGAACTTAAAACACAAATAAAGTACTAAGAAAAACCAATAAAACGCAAGCACTACTAGTCGATCCACGAAAGAATTTGTACTGACTGACTGGCGACTGCGCTAGTCGGGACGCGTTCATAACAGATGACGTCATCGTCTAAATCGCAGTGTAAGCGGGCGTTTTTAAATACTCGTTAAGAAATCCCTAATAGCTTCGTCATTTCTTGACGGATTTTGATTATTTAAAAAATAGGATACTCAGAAAGGTATAGCGCACCTGGAATACTGATTAAAAATACAATATTCCATTATGTGATTCATCCTCATTGACGCGAAAATCCGCCCCAACACAACATAGGATCACGGTCCTATGTTTCGAATCGCGTCTTTCAAAGACTGATGATAAGTCAACCAAGAAGTGACAGTGAGACAACAAACGTATTAAATATATGATGAAAGAGTGCGTTTTTCAGCCTCAAATATCAAAGAACAAACGGAATTACATTTCACGCTTAATTTTATTTTTTCTATATTTACATTTCTTGAAATAAGATTACGAAACATATTATAAAAATTACAAACTATGTCAAATTTAGGGTTGTCAATACAAATAAAAATTAGTTTTCCCATGCATTTGGAAGATTTTAATTAATGAGGTGAACTTCTTTGTTAATATCAAAAATGAACTTTAGACAGTAATAATAATTATGTATAATTTAAATCATATTACATATTTTAGTTATCTGAAGATCTAAGATGCGTGTTGGCGTACACTTTTAAGCATTTCAAGTATATAAGGTATACAATTATAAGTATATACAGCCATCCTGCTGTACTGTTATGTCCTTTTTGTGGGCATCCGAAGGGATACCCACACGATAAAGAAATAACAGATTTATAGTTTGGATGACATTATAGGCTACATTTTATCCCTGTATAGGTTCCTCTAGATAGTTTTTATAATGACTATCGCATTGAGATTAATAAACCCGACTGCAAGCTACTTTCGACCTTAATGACATTTCTTAAAAAATACGTTTTTTGACATGTATAGATGACGCTGATCTCGAATATGAAAAAAAAACTGGGTATTAGTTGCCGTCGATAAGGTCGAAAATGGCTTGCACCTATTTTTTAGATTGACTATAACCCAGAGAGTCCAAAAATATGTGCAAGCCATTTTCGACCTTATCGACAGCAACTAATACCCAGTTTTTTTTTCATATTCGAGATCAGCGTCATCTATAGATGTCAAAAAACATATTTTTTAAGAAATGTCATTAAGGTCGAAAGTAGCTTGCGGTCGGGTTTTTTAATCTCAATGCGATAATCATTATAAAAACTATCTAGAGGAACTATACAGGGATAAAAATGTAGCCTATATTGTCATCCAAACTATAAATCTGTCCTTTCTGTTGAGCGAAAATACTCTCTGATACCCATAAAAAAGGACATAATCGCTAGGCAGGGAGATAGATCTTTTTTCTATACGATTTAGGTGGCAGACAAGCACATGGTCCACTTGATGGGAAGTGGTTACCGTGGCCTTTGGAGGTATGTAACACCTTCTTAATTTGAAATAATACAATTTAGGTATCCCGAAATTAGATTCTTGGGGGTAGAGGAAACAGGATCTCTATTATTTCATACAAGCGGAGCCATGGTCAAGGTCTAGTTACAATATTTACATAAAAATAGAAATAACAATAGAATCCGCCACAAATCGTTATTTATTCTAATTTAAGTTCAAATTGCAATTTAGTTTTTATTCTTATCCTTATTTTTGGTATAGCTTCACTTTCGCCTCACATTTGCGTTATTTTATCCGAAAAAGAATTAATCGTGAAAGACATTTCAGATGTAATTTAACAATAATTGTTTAGGGAAAATTTTCATGTGGTACGCCACACTGAATTTTTCTCTAAAATAATATCGCCATTTCAATCAAACCGGGACGTCATCCGTCAAGCTCGCGACTAGTGTGAAAGGGATAAAATAATAAATGTTTACTTCAGAATTTTTATGTTCAAGCTTCGTAAAGGTTCGTAAAGTTTCGTTTTCAGGTTACCGTTTGGGGAATTGCCCTCCTCTACGTCACACTTTCCACGGCGCCGTAGCACGGCGCCGTGAATTTCTACGGCGCGGCGCCGTCGCCGTCGACGGCGACGGCGGACGGTGCCGTGCCGTAGAGATGTAGCCGGGGCCTAAGTCGTCCCCTTGTACGACACCGCATGAAAGGAGATGGGGTGGCCCAAATTCTACTCTATCGGGAACCATAAGGTGGGAGTTTTTCCAAAAAAAGTGTATATCTGTCTGTCGGATGGGCTGGGCAATACCATTGCTCTCTAGATACAAAATGGATTCTAGTATGCTGATAAACATACATAAATACACTTTCTTTCGTAAATACTTATACGTCAGGCAGGACTCGCAGGACACGTATCGTGGACCTAAATCGCGAGATCAACGAGGCCCTGGCGCCCGCAGATTGTTTTATCTATGATCGTTATGCCGTAGCACCCCATGCTATCCTCAGAAGACACTTAAGAAACGTATACTGCGCGTACATTTTAGGTCTAAGATATATGTACGGGACCCGTCCCGAGCAATACTTATTACATCATTGTCGATGATAATGACAGCTAAGTCAATGCTCAGTCAAGGATTTATGAAGGTAGCCTCCACCCATTGGGGCGGGTCGCTAGCGAACAATAAACAACAGATTATCAGTTTCAAAAAGTACCTACTTGTTAATAGTTTCGCGTGTTAATAACACGATGTAATTACAGAACAGATCGTCTTCGCAAATGAATGGTAGACATGTTTATTGCTATCCGCCATTAAATGAGCAGTTTTGTTGTGTTTATACTTGACATCTTTCACTACTTTGTATTAATGTCTTTATCACTTGCTATGTGCTCGTGGGTTCACTTGCATGTAATACTGATGGTGTTTCCGTGTGTTATAAGAACATATTCACGACATAAAATCATTAATACGCACTATTTAGCATGGTGGATGACCAAAACCTCACCAATATTTTTTCGTCTCCCACTGAACACAGTAAAAAATTACTTCGCGCCGCGGCCAGTAAATGTCATGCGACATGCTGAAACATTAGAAGTAGGTAGGTATACATTAGGTATACATACTTGTAATGTGTTACAGAAAATCATACTATGTTTGTAAATCATGGAAACCTCGAACGGTAACGTTGAATTGTCGAAAGACAGTTCTTTCTCAGTTATTAGAATATATTATTATATGAATTAGACTTTAGATAACATTGTCGACAACAAAACTAGCAACGTTCGGCGAGTCTTTGGACCATCGATATATCTTTGGACTGTTTTAGTGACTTCATAATATATATTTCTTGACTTTGAACAAGTACTTTTTACTTATCTCATTAGAAGTGGTTTTCCCTCTGTTTGAGTGAGCTGCAGAAACTGCAATCTTACGATGTCGGCGACCATCGTTTTGGTCCTACCTCAACCATGTAATAAATATCAAAATATAATACGCACAAAACGTCAATATCACGAAATTTTTATCATGGTATTAGGTAATTGTTTATCTTTGTTTATCACCTAGTAGGTAGGTAGGTCTCTACTATTACATAATAGGTAGATGTACAAAGGACCAAAAATATCATAAATAAAATAATACAGAATACCGCGCACGGCTATAATAACCTCGTGTGTGTAGGGTAGCCAGAGTTCCCTGGAAAGGTTTTGTGCTGTCGGTGGGAAGACCAAAGGGTTGTCGTTCTTGTCTTCTTCGCTGACGGCACAGAATCTCTCCATTCTTAAAGAGCCGGCAGCACGAGTGTTGTATTCGTAAATGCTGCCGTACACATTGAGTCTGAGGTTGAGTCTGGGCTGTATAGGTATATCTGTCTGATGTTAAACAGCCCTAACCCTTAATCGCCTTGTACGACACCGCATGGGAAGAGATGGGGTGGCCCAAATTCTTCTCTGCCAGTAACCACGCGGCTTTCTGCCGGGAACCACGCGGCTCTCTCTTTTTACCCGACTGCGCCAGCGAGAGGGTAATGTGTTTCGCGCGTATGTATGTATGTATGTGTCTATGTATGTATGTAGTTTTCTTTGTTCCCCTCTACAGGCCTAACCCCTAGACGGATTTCGATGAATGGGGTCTTAAATGAAAGGTATTCATCTCCCGAATGTCATAGGGTACATAAAATTCCAACAAAAACTATACGGTAGATTTTTGATGCTAAAATATGTCGTCAAAATTTTTTTTTCATTCGAATTTATCGAGTAGGGTATCAAAATGAAGAGAAACAAAAATATATAGATGTCATATCTTAACTAAAAAGGTTAAAATAAAATTAATTATTAAAAAATAAAAAAACCCGACTGCTGTCTAAAAGATCGAAACAAGCTTGATAGCAGGCGGTACCCATTAAATTTCTTTCGGTTTATGATTGGCAAAATGGGTACCGCTTGCTATCAAGCTTGTTTCGATCTTTTAGACAGCAGTCGGGTTTTTCTATCAGATCATGATTTTAAATCTCTAATACACATTGAGGCACGTCAGGCCAATGTGTACCGCCGGCTTTAAGTAAACGTTTCTTATAGTGATATGCTATTATTATCGTTCGTCTGTCGATAGTGCTAGGTCCGGTTGGATGGAGACGCCAAAATTAGCACTTACTAGCGATTTCTATAGCAATCTATGTATAGCTGCAATAAATTATAGGTACAATTTGTAAGCCTTCTGCCCACCGCTGCGTCTGCGTGGATGTCGGTTTTCGCATTTTTTAGGCCAAATCCCTGGTTCTACTCAACCGTTTGCGATGAAACAAACTTACTAACTACACGTGTTTCCCTCTTCCTACATTCATTACCAGTACATGTGTTTCCCTCTTCCTTTCCCTACAGTACTGCGTCTTTTAGGCGGGGCGTGAAAAAGCATCTAATGAGGCCGTCAAGCTAAGTGCCACCATTGTGACGTGGTTCGTGTTTACAATGGTGACCCTCTTCTTGGAGACTTCGCGTTCAGCTTACCATCAGGCATCCACACCATAGTTCCACACCGCACACGATTTAACTAACACATTTTTTTACCGTGCGCATAATCCCCACAGATACCTCCTTCCGCTGAGCCGGCGGGGGTGGTTATGTCGGGACTCGAACCGACTAAAACGCACGCCGCTGTAGGTCAAAGGTTGCCGGAGGTGAGATTGTCTGAGACCCTCTACTCCAGTATGTCCAACTATCTAAGTTATAAGTTCATGATTGAACTTATTGTAATTTTCAGTCCAGCTAGTTCAACTACAATAATGTAATAATGTGAACGACCATGAAAGTTTAAATACCTATATTACATTTTGAAGTTGAAAAACCTGGAGAAAATTTGTCCAATTTGTTCAACCGGTTGAGCAGATAGTTGAACATACTGAATTTATTGTAATTTTCAGTCCAGCTAGTTAAACTACATTTTGAAGTTGAAAAAGCTGGAGAAAAGTTGTCCAATTTGTTCAACCGGTTGAACCTTAGAGTATCTATAGATACTCTAAGGGTTGAACAGATAGTTGGACATATTGGAGTAGAGGGTCTGAGACAAAGCTCTCGCGTCACGGTATAATATCTAACACTCAATGTGACTCAAGTAAATATGTAGTTACATAAAAAAAGCAAATCTTTTGATAAACAGAAGTAAAAAAGGTGTCTGTGCCCATTAAAAATAGATTTGACAACAATATTTGTCTAAATTGTGTCATGGCGGCACTTCAATCCGCTGTGCACATGCCTGATCGCGTATATTTGCTTTATTTGGTAAAATGTTTGACTATACTTGACCATGCTAGTTACCAATATGAAATGTCATCGTTCTTTAATTTACTGCAATTACTAGTAAAAATATTACTACGGGACATTGGCGGAATTGATGATAAAAGCAACTATTAGGTAGATACTTATTCTGTGTACGTAGTACGTAGTAATGTGTACGTAGTACTATTACTTATTCTGTGATAAAAGCACAGAGCCATTCATTAAAAAAAGATATAACCGGCGCCACGTATCTTGGACCTAAATCGTAAGACATACGAGGCTCTGGCGCCCGCGGATTGTTCCGTAATAGTCTATGCTCAGTGAATTTAAGTTGGACTACCGCAGTAGCATCCTGTGCTATCCTCGAAAGACACCCAAGAAATGTGTATTGCGCGTATAGGGCACATTTTGAGCACATTTTAGGTCCAAGATACGTGGCGCGGCTTATAGTAAAAATATTCATACATATCTAGATGTATGAATATTTTTACTATTTTTTTTGAATGAACATGTATGTATCTACATATTCACGCCTGTAAATCTCCTTAAAGGTAGGCAGAAGTGTATTAACATCCACATTTCACCAGTTATGATTTGCGGTCCCACGTAATATCAGGCAAGCCTATTGCGCCAAGCGGCCACTTTGTCATGGGCCGTATATTTACTGTCGGATGGAGAACATCCCTATCCTTTAGTCGCATTCTACGATACTTAATGCAAAGAGATGGGGTGGCCCTTATCCACGCCACCAGCCCCTCTAGACAAGTGGCAATACGTCGGCCGGCGTATGGTAGAATAGAATGCCAAATGTATGGGATTTGACGTATATGACAGGCGTCAACGAATGTCAAAAACGTCAAATCCTATACATTCGTCATTCTATTCCATCATACGCCAAGCAACGAATTGCCACTTGTCTAGAGGGGCTGGAACCAACACGCCAAAACACAATTATGAATATGAGACAGGTTTCGGAAATAAATCTATTATTATTTAACATCATCATCTTCAGTCCCCGGACTCCCCGGTACATGGACCCGGGGCTCAGAGTCCGTCTCGGAATTTAACAGCCCAGTTTTTGATGAAGTTGGTAGGCTGTTTAACATTACACTCCGACCTGGACCTGGCGAGCCCCTGGGATATAGCGAGAAGATAATAATTATAATATACCTCATTAATACCACAATACTTCTATACGTTGAGCACAATACTATTTTTTTTTAAGAATATTTGTAACCGAAATAACTAATATTCCCTTTAACCTCTCCAGCTAAGCTATATTGCTTGTGTTAGGAGTGGGTTCACGTTGGTAATGACCAGGATTCGAACCCGGGACCTCTCGAAAGGCCGATTCTTTAACCACTAAGCTATCGACGCATTACAATATCTGTAATAGGTAGCTATAATAATGTCAATATGCCAATATGCTCTCGTCTACAGTCTACAGTAGACCCCCTGTCATTTACATATTTATGTTAATTTATTTATATGGCAATTAAATTGTTCTATTCACCTATGGTCCTGATCTCTGACCACAGACACTATAAATGCGTCAATAAAGATTGCGTGCAGCTAAAACCGTCATTAATTGCGTAGGTAAAGGGCATGGTCAGACTTGAGTACACCGGAGTTCTCTTATCTTATTTTTATATAGATGACTAGCTACAGCCTGCGTGGAATACTGATTCCCGATGCACCTTCTGTTATACGAATGCGCGATGTGCGTGTCTCCCTTATCCGTAGTCCCTTTACCCGAGGGGGGGCAACTCTAAACTGGAGATTGCTTTTAAGCGAGCGGTTTTAGTCGGTTCGTGTCCGACAAAACCCCCATCTCCGGAGTTATGTCGGATGTTATGTCTCCGTTTTGGGGTTTATCCGAGAGGACTACTGCACTATAAAAAAAAAGCACCCAACGTCATCATCTAGATTATGCTATTATTTTTATTTAAAAAAATGTATTAACTAATTTGTTTGTTTTCAGGTAATTACTGAGAAGAACGTGTAAAAGTTAAGGTAACATTTTAAATCTACTCAAGCGGCATACCTTGGCCTTAAAAGCTCATCATGGTATATGTATGGTAGGTACCTATAGACTTGAAAAATATCAATATATGCAGTCAACCGATGATATTGCCGACATAGATAGGTATATCTTGGACCTTACCCCGCGTTTACATCCTGCCGCTCGCATTGCCAGAAATATTCGCGCGATTAATGCCCTAGCATTCACACACTCCCATCATCGTGTTGGTCCGCATTACAGTATTCGCCCTGCAACGGAGACGGACGTAAACGTATGGAGGACAACGCTGTAGCAGTGTACGCAATAAGCTTTTACAGTATAGCGAATTAATTAAATAGATTATTAATAAAAACTATCACTTTCAACTACTATACAATTTCCGTAGATCGATATAAATATTTTTAAAAGTAAATATTCGAGGAGCAATAACGAAAGTCGTGTTTTATTTAGCTTAGCGCCATCTAGCGGTCTCGTATAGTTCATCGCGCTAGTATTTGCGCAACATACGCGGCAGTACTCGCGGTATGACGAATATACCATTCACACCACGTCTCTGCCCACTTCTCTCGCCACTTCCCTCGCTTTGCCGCGAGTATGTAAACGTAGCATTAAATGTGCTCTATACGCGCAGTACACGTTTTTTCGATGTCTATTGAGTCCGGGGTGCCACGGCGGTGTGCGAGCTCAAATTCATCAAACAGATTATTACAAAACAATCCGCGCGCGCCGATACCTTTAAGTATTTGTCTCGCGATTTAGGTCCAAGATATGTGTCCCAAGGTATGTTATATGAATGGCCCATGTACAGATTTAGCGTATTAAAAAAAAACACGTAACTTTTAAATAATATGAAAACCGAACGTACTTTTTACCATAAACGGCGATGACGTCACGCGGGCCATTATTTTAGTGATACCTAATGTTCATCGTAAACAGTCGTCTGAATCACAACGCATTTTCTGTTGACTATAGACCGGAAAACCAATATTTAGCTGTGTTACTGCTTGAAAAACCTATATACATATACCTAGTCAAATCAATTAAGATAGGCAAAAGCGAATCAGCTCAGTCGGGATTTGAACCCGCCACTTCCCATTCAGGGGAATGTTCTGACCACTGAGCCACCACGCCAAAAATTCAAATTTTACCCATAATTTTTGACCGCCTTGTACAGTTTGGACCTAAAAAGAAATATGAAAACGCCCAATTCTGGTCATAACGTTTGCAAACCTTTACACTGCAGACCACTGCACTGCACTGAAACCTATTTACCGCAGCCCCATAGACAAGTGGAAATTCGTTCGGCGTATTGTAGAATATAATGACGAATTTATGGGATGTGATTTATATGACGTCGTCGTTAACTTATGTCATAAACGTCAAATCCCATATAATTATATTCGTCATTATAACAACGAATTGCCACTTGTCTAGAGGGGCAGTTCAGAATGATCTATTATCTAACTTTCTATGGGAAGTGTAAGATATTTTCTAGACTAAACACCAGTCATTTTCTCCGTAAACATGAAAGATATCATGTAACACTATCTATGTATTATGTAATCCGTCCGTCATCTGTCAATCATTCCGCCATTCGCTTCCACTGATGACTTTGCACGTTTTCCGTTCAAAAACGTCACAATAGTAGTGTTGCAAGTAATTGAATTGAAAACTACTTATAATTGTTTTGCTTAATTGCCACAGTTTTTTTTTTTTTCCTACATGAGCCAATAGTTTGTGGTAATATTTCTGTTTACAACTTTTTGTAGTTGTCGTACAGGTATCACGTGTCATAATTAATTAAGTCATTTGTCTATTTTTTGTGTTGATTGGCTACCAATTATGTTGTAAATATAATATATCTTATCTACTGCGTCAGATTCTAATGCCTACTCTATAATACCTGCATAAATTAAAACAAAAACGTTATCTTAAAACAAAAAAAAGTTTATTCTCCCCATTGTATTATTGATAGGTACCTACCTAAGTATTTCAAAACTCCTTATAATGCTGGCACTCCACTTTAGGTTTTTTCAATCAAACTCAGAATCCGAAAAATGGATCTTCGTTCTAAATACTTATCCTAATAATAAGCAGAATAAGTGTAGTATATTGGGTAGATATTTGAAGTCCTAGTTAGTTCACAAAAGTTTTATTGTCACAATTTTTTTAGCAGATTCAAAGAATCAATTTCGTTTATTCAGTTATGGCACATAAAGAACACATATGAACGTCAAAATATTACAATTTAACAGAATAAAATATACCTAAGCACCAAACTTAAACTTGTGTCGTTAATACATAAACAAAAAGGGTTTTCCAACTCTGCAGTCGGCAGCCATGATGTTAATAACTCGAAATAAAACATGATTATAGTTACAAATGATGTTTAATTACAGAGTAGCGCATTAATTATCTGTGCTCGTAACTGTGGATAATCGCTGGCTACGAAATGTTGCCAGTTTTAAAAACACCGTGCGTGTGCTATTTACATTTGGCGGCTTTCGTTGTTTATGTTATGTTAGCTCTTTCTTTCGCCACAACATTGAGACCTGGAATTCCAGCAGCTCAATTCCTTAGCAGCTCACGTGTTTCCTTCTTCCTACAGTCCCGGGTCCATTAAGCGGGGCACGAAAAACCTTCTGATGAGGCCATCATTGACAGCCACCATTGTAACATGTTTGTATTGTTCCTGAGACTGCTCTCAGCTTACCATCGTAGTCGAGTGAAGAAATTGACGTGTTCTATTTGACAAAAGTTAATTCTCATAAATGAGATAGTCTCATAGATGTTCTGCTTCTTCTTCTAGTTAATGGCTACTTATTTTCTCGATTTTTTCGGCCCAAAACTGGCCCATAGCTAGATACCGCTATTTCTTTGCACTATTAATATTAGTCCTCGGTAGAGTACAGACTGGAAGGTAATAGAATCATGGAGCATGTTGTTTTGGCCCAGAAAAGAGTCGTTGGGATATATTGCTTTAGCTGGGAGATGACCATTACCAGAAAATGGTAGTGCCAATATGAGGATGGGTAGCCTAAACTCTGCGTTACAAAGTCTATGTAAGCGATGTTGCCATGGTTAAAAAATAATGGTAGGAACAGTAGTTATATTTTCATCATCCTGCGATTGCATACTGCGCTAGGAGCTCGTGGTACCATGTCTGATTTTCATCTTCACATTTTCATGTTTAATCATCACACTAATCACTATTCACTAGCTGTAGGTCGCAGCCCCGCTCATGTAGAATTCTTAAATTAAAATATATCTCTGTTCTTCTTAGTGAAGGTATCATTAATGAATATCAACGGATTTTCCCGTTCGAAGGAATGCAGTAATTACGTTGGCGCGTGTTTTCTATTATCCTATGCGTAGATATTAAAAGTGATCGTGAATTAAAATTGACTTCTATTGCTTGTACCTTGTATCTTAATTATCTTGCGATGTAATTTTTTTAATATTTTATACCATTTAGTAGCAGATAAGCACACGGTCCACCTGATGGAAAGGGGTTACCGTAGCCTATGGATGTGTGCAACACTACTCACACTCGTGCTGATAATTCACATCTAGGATATAATAGGGTATTGTAACTGTTCATGTATTTCTACCGGAAATCAACTGAATATCAAGAAAAAAAATTAATGTTGCCATTAAACACATTGATATCGATTTAGTATTAATCGCAACAATGACTATCAGTAAATGAAGGACATTATTTTTATGGGATTATTTACTTCGAATGGCATCGATAACAATTAGCTATGTGACTGTTACAAAATTACCACTTCACGATGGCGATGTAATACCTGCTTCAATGGTAGATATATTTTATGTCTTCAGTCAGCATATTATAATAATGTTATAGTCAATCTGTATAAAGCAGGCATTCTATACATTTCAAAGCCAATGCAAAGGCAATGTGTGCTACAAATATAGCAGCATATAATATAACCAGCAGTATGTGAAATAAATAAATCTTAGTCTATATTTATTTTACGGATGACTTTGCGGAAATTCTATTTCTGGATGGTTGTAAAAAAACTTACTTATACTTAAACGAACTGTGGGTACAAGAAAATAACATCTCAATTTTACTTCCAAATATTAGCGCCATGCGACACGACACACCTTTAGTATTTATTTACAAATCTATAGTCCTAGCCCACTCAAACATTATTAGCAACAGAAACATAACATGTCGCTGCAAATATTCGCATGCCACACTAAATTAAACAGAACGGGGAATCACTGCAATTATGAGGAAGCAACGTGTACAAGCGTGTTAATTTCAATGTTTTATGCGAGTTCCGTATCGATGGGTTGTTGTAGCAAAACAAGGTTGTTTGCTTTACACTGTTTGGGTAGGTCTACCTATGCGACATATTTAGAGTAGGTTATATACCGCAAGTTGTCCGTCGTACATTTTACACAACGAACGCGTTATTATAAAAATCTAGCCTTCCGCCCGCATGGATCTCTTATCTCCGGTTGCACCTACTCAACCGATTGCAAGATTATAAAGTCTGACCAAGAACTTTCTAGCAAAAAAAAAACGCACCAAAGTCCGTTTTTTCGATAGACATTATACGAAACAGCCTCTGTGGCGTAGCGGTAGTGAACGTGGTCGCTACGCAGGAGGCGCGAGTTCGGTCCCCAGCTCAGTGCAAATATTTGTGTTCATGAAATATGGGTATTTGCATTGGTCTGGTCGTGCCTCGAAGAGCACGTTAAGCCGTCAGTCCCGGTTGCCATAAGAACATCTATGGCAGTCGTTACGGGTAGTTGGAGCCCTAAAAAGTTCAAAAACAACGGTCTAGCTGCAAAGTTTCGAAAAGTCAGATGGCTATCGCTTCACGGAAAATATCGAGGTCTAGCCAAATCCGTAGTTAAGACTGGCAAAGCGGACCCCAGACTCCGAGCTGAAAAAGCTTCGGATGTGACTGGGAATTAACTTAACGCTAGGATGAAGAAGATAATACGAGTACAATAGCGTGTTTGTAGAACAAACGTGAAAAATGAATTAAGTAGATAAATGTTAAACGAATATTATGTGGTGAAATCAAAATTATGTCTGTTCACAAGCAGGCAATTGAGTAATCTTTTTAGTTATGTATCTATATTTTTTATTCATTTAATACTAAATCAAATTGTCATAAATATTTTTATGATTTATACGTTTAGGTACAGATTAAATTAATTAGTAGGCGTAGCTGAAATTTGCAATTTACAGACCTACAGCAATACAATGAAAACCTAATTATTCTTTTAATGAGTAATTTAATTAATCTTTTTACTCGTAACGTTCTTGAAAAATAAGTATGATTTCAAATGATATAAACTTTAACATCGTAAATCATAGAATATGTATGTACTAATTATGACTTATGACACAAGTATGATTTAAATTTAAAGGGGTAATAATTACAATTGATAAACAACAAAAAATACGACTGGAATTTATTAATTTTTAGCTAAATCTTACATAAGTTAGTACTGGTGGGTAGAAAAAAAAATTAGGCAGGTAACACTTAATAATTTTAATCTGTGGACCGTTTCACACAACATGTAACCGATTCAATTGAATTATCTAGCTAAAATCATTAATTAAGTACTTAGGTTACAGACGAGGCTATTGTATTCTAGCAAATTTTGTTATCTACGATTTATTTATAATCTGTGTAAATTATAACCTGTGTTAATTTATGTACCTATATTACTAAAAGAAATTTATCGTATTTTTGCAAGAACTTAATTATGACTTTATCTGATAAAGTGAAAAAGTTTAATTAAAAGCTTTAAGCTATTAGGAGGTAATATCTACGACAAATGAAATTAATTAATACACTTTGCTTTGACTACAACAGCCAATGACGTATTAATAAATAGACACGTCATGCAAGAATATGGCGGCTTTCAAGAATGATGCGAACACTGTGTGTACATTGTGTGTACATTATGGTACAGTACAATTAAAATCAGTTGAACATTCGACTTTTTTCGGGTATAATCGCCTAAATTCGGAGACGGAAATGACACGACATACATTACCGCGATTTCTTTTATGTAGCATTCAATTTGAAGTATCCTTAACGCAATGTATACCATCTGCCAAGATGACATTACTAACCACAGACCTAAGAAAATTATAGAGAAGCGACATGAATTTGAGAATTCATTATTTATTGAAGCTTCAATAATTAATGAATTTGAAGATATAAGAAATCGCGGTAATGTACGCGATATTTTTTATTTAATGTATACAAGTATAGCTATACTTGTATACATTAATTAAAAAATACATAGATATGTTACTACTAAAGGTAGGTGTGAACATAAACTTAAGATTACCCGGCTAAACTTAGATTTATCTTCGACGAGGTGTTAATGTTAGTTTCTTAACCGCAGGCCCTTGGTTAAAAATGTAGAAGGAAATGGGAAAGGAATAATCACTCTCATTTCAGCTTTTCTATGCCGCCAATAGTGCAAACATCAAAGTGTCCACTCCGCTCAATCAGACTTGGATAGATTAGGTTAGAAGGCTAAAGCGGGAGCGGAGCTCCCGCATTAGGCCTTCGTGGTTTTTTTTATGACCATCAAGAAATTGAAGTCTCGCAAAGCCATACGCAATTAAATATAGACCGGCAGCAGGCGTTGCCTAATCAATCATTTGAACTGAAAGGTAGAACGAATACATTTTTAGCCGTTTCGTTTCTGTTAATGTGCACATTATCCGGCCAAACATGGAATATCCCGACGAACTTAGCTGCTTCTCGAAGATAATCTTAATCGGCTAATCTTAAGTTTATGTTCACACCTACCTTTAGCCGTAACAGATACAAGTCAATATTTTACTGTTTGATGTACATAAGTAACAGTACGATATTACATCGGATTAATAATAATTGATAATAATCACCAAATTAAAAATTTAAGAAACCGACTTCTACCGATTTTTATTGATAATTTATCAATAAAAAAAATTAGAATTAATTAGAAAGTAAATTTTCCTCTTTTTTAAATAAATTATATTCTTTATTAAAATAGTTACATACATTATTTACAATTGCACGAGACTGAGCAACAATTATTTTATCACGCTTTAAATTTGTTGAAGCCATGATACATAACTACTGTAAGTTAATTTTGATAAAATTTGATAGAATCGAATATGTTCACCAATGAAATTAGCGTTCATAATCATAATGTATCATTACGTCAAATAAATCAATTATTTTTCTTATATTTCAATATTTTTGTGTTAGTTTTGAGCTACAAAGGAGGTTTTGTTGCTCACATCGTGCTTGTATTGTATTAATTATGACAACGGGTAATATAATTAAAGGTCATATGTAAGAGACGAGGGATTCACGACAATTACCGAGGTTGACCGAATGTTCAACTGATTTTAATCGTACTGTACAAGTGTGTAAAGTTGGTAATTACCGCTGAGGTGCCATTGAGACGCAGGCCGTAAGACGAGGGTCTTAAGAGTGAGCCAAGGACGGTAATCACATCAATACACACGTGTATCATACGATGTTTTTCAACACACTTGCGAATAAAATAATACTAAAAATACAAAAAAAATACTACAAATGTGTTTTACACGGGACACTTGTTATTTTTTAGGGATGTTAAAGAATGATAACATTTTTTTAAGTTCCATAAAGGTAATTAACTATGTTTACTAAAAATAAAGTCTATTTTCCAACACGAATTCTTACTTGCTATTACCTAATTACACAAGTAAATTATAAATAATTAAAACAAATATAATATATGTATATAATAATTAAAAATGACACAGGTACAACAATTTAATATTTCTATGGACCAACATAGAAATATTAAATTGTTTTACCTGTGTCAATGAAATAATACTTGACCTAATGTTGACAAACAGTTTTGCGACATAAAATGTGGATATTTCAAACTGTCATAATCACGTAACACATTACGCATGTAACTAGCATTAAAAAATATTTTTTTACAATTGAAAGCTAGTTAAAAATAGGTTTTATGTTTATATTTTTTGATTTAAAACTTTTAAATTAATTTTTTTTTAAATATATTTGTATATTATTAGTTTTAGTTTTAAAATGCATTAGTTTAGTTTTGTTATTACCCCAATTGTATTGTATGTATACATGTAAGGTTTGAAATGAATAAAATTAATTAATTTAAAACTAGTTAAAAATAGGTTTTATATTTTTATATTTTAACTAGCTGCCCCGGCGAACTTCGTACCGCCATATTTTCGGCCCGCGTGGTATTCAAATCCCGTTCCCGCTTTACCCTTATCACTTCACTTAGGGGTTTGAAAAATAGATGTTGGCCGATTCTCAGACCTACTCAATATGCTCACAAAATTTTAAAATGGCTATTAAAAAATAAGGGTTGATCGTAGAAGGGTGAAAATTGAGGATTGTATGTATTTTTGTATGTTGTATCATAAAAAAAGAGAAATTAAAAATTTTGTCTAAAAAATAAAAAAATAAAATTTAGGGGTGGACTACCCCTAACATTTAGGGGGATGAAAAATAGATGTTGGCCGATTCTCATAGATACCGGATAAGCACAAAAAATTTCATCAAAATCGGTCGAGCCATTTCGGAGGAGTTCGATTACGCACATCCGTTTTTTTATAAAGGTACCTATATAACGTACGTATTTAGGTACCTACTGTAAATTTGTACTATCAATATCAATGCATTGTTTTTATCATACGTCAATTAGACTTCACCTCGCCTGATGGTAAGCTGAAGGCAAAGTCTCAGGAAGAGGGTCGCCATTACAGACACGTACCATGTTACAATGGTGTCAGCTTGACGGCCTTATCAGATGCTTTTTCACGCCCCGCTTAAAGGACCCAGTACTGTAGGAAGCATTAGCGCATTAACTGTTAGGTATTTCAATGAGTAAAATAAAATCAAAAGTAATTTTTATACTTGAGTTACTAATATTTTTCATTATGCATTATCGATATAACCTGGGTGGTATTATCGATCGATAAGAACGCGCCTATACGTTTCAGGCTTAACGTCTCATTTGATTTGTCGCAATAAAAATCCTTAAAATTAAATAAACTTATCTTCTTAGATGGCTATAAAGATGAGATTCGTTCACACTTACGTAGTACCTACTCTATTTACTCTTCCAAATTGAGCATCACTTTAATTATCGCGAAATGACAATGCAATATTGAACATGCTCATAAAGGTGCTACTTTACTAGGAGTATTCGGCAGTAGTGTAATGTAACATTTCGGATTTTTTTAAAGAACTGAAATTACCTACCATTATTCTTGTTAAGTAACCCTGGAGTTAAAGTTAAGCTGAATTGTTTCTGTTAAGAGTTACGTTACAAAACTACCATCCCGAACCATGCCGCCATGATGAGTATTCACTTGTAATGTTACTTACACGAGTTGACAAGCATTCACTTTTAAAATATATACCTAAAAAATTACATTACTGCCTTCTTAGTTACCTCACCTCCTTCTTGACTAAGGAGCATTCGCTTGTACTTGTACCTACTGTAACCTAACGTTACATTACAGGTGTTTGCTCCCTATGTGGAAGCGCCTTTAGGGTTGAATTTGTCTACTTATTTGTACTAACTCTGAAGCATGTACTATTTTTTTAATAACTAGATATAAATAGAATAACTTTTTTACAGCGCAAAGTAACGTGAACGGCCTGTGAGAGTAAGCAGTTATCGTTACCAATGAACGTGTTACCATTGTGCGACTTGTGAAAAAAAAAGTCATTGCTCTGGTAGTGCATTACACCTATATGTGAATTTTTAGACGTGTGTGAAATAATTTGAATGTGCAACTGTTCACACTATCATATCGTTAGATTAGTCACCATTGTAACAAAATAGAGAACCAAATGAGCTTAAATTTCTAACGGATGGCTTCGCATTAGAAGTTTCATTTTCGTTCAGAATTTTTATATAGGGTATCTCTTTAAATTTGTCAAAAAAATTGTAACGGTGTCTAAAGTAAAGAGGTGCCCCGCAGCTCTCGCTTGGTGCCACATGCTGTGAAAAGATTTTAACCATTGGTTTTAACTAAAAAAACACAACACAACAGTCAGACAGACAGACCCAGTTATGTTCGCATTATATTAGTATGGCTGCTTACCTACTTTAAGTCTATAAGCGCTGTGTAGAATATCCTAGAACATATATTTATTTTGTTAAACGACCAGGCTACAAATTGGCCGTATAATTTTAAATAAGAAATGACGCCATGACACTTACACAGACGGATCTGACGTTAGTACACTCGTGTACAAACTAGCATGTCAATATGTGAATACTCGAGCCCTTATATTAAGTGGTTATTGAAAACGTGCAAATATTGGTGTTGGATACACTGATGAATAAACTGTATAATGTTATTTATTGATCTAGGGAAGTATCGAGTCGGAGGTCATCTGTTGTATTAGTAAGTCATCATCATCGATCAATTAGCCCATTGCAGTCCACTGATGGATATGATTGGTAACGGAAATTACCTACTGGTTTTCCACCTAATCCCTCCAGCTAATCTGAACTTTTTACACAATGATAGTTGAACACTTTAACACTTACACGATGTTACCGTGAATCACATCACACCATGGACATCACACCTTCAGTGTTACACGTCAAAATAGATAATCTGACAGAATCATGCTATTTTTTTTATACTGTCGTGTCGTTCCACTGCGTTTGTAGGCAATTGTACTTACTGCAACTGTAATAATTAAAGATGCAATAAGTAATTTAATTATTAAATTTAATGTATGCATCTCAAGCAATCCTTGCGAAATAATATTGGCATTTTTCGTCCAATCAATCTACTTATTTACAGTCGATGGTTGAGCATGACCTTTCCTTATTCATCTGTAGATAATTCAGGGCCGGATCTAGGGGGGGGCAAGCCGGGGCACGTGCCCCGGGCGGCAGCATCAGGGGGCGGCAAAATCAAACTTTGCAGATGAAAGGCCGCCCCCTTGGGGGCGGCCTTGCCTTATGGAAAGCGGCAAGCTGCACCCCTGGACCCCGTTGACTAGGTGTCTCCACCAGTTCTATTCAGAGGAGTTGATGGCTCCCTGTTCCCAGCGCAGCTGACGAAACACGTTCCACCGCAGACTACTGAGCCTCGGTCGCTTATGGCGCCCAGTGTGGATGACGACGACGACTCGAGGTCACTTGAGGTAGAACTAGGGCTGGCGGTGCAATGATCAGAGCCAAGAAGTAACAAAACCGCCCCGAGACCCGACGTCATTCCAGGACGAGAGTGGGTCCTTACTCTAGTCGAAGATCTCCCAAGTCCCCAAGTGACAGAGCTTCTTAACGCATGTTTATAGCGGAGCCAATTTCCGCAATCATGGAAGACGAGGTAAATGGTCCCCGTTCGAAAGGGCGCCCGGTGGACTCACCGTTAGCCTACCAACCCATAGAGGTGCTTGACGAGGTGCGCAAACTCTTTGAAAGAGTTATTGGGAAGTGCCTCATCGGACGCCGCTCCAGGTTGTGGCCGGAGATGGCGAATGGCCAATATCGCTTCAGCCAGAGGTGCTCCACCGTAGATGCCATCATGCTCATGAGGTCCATGCACAATGGCCCAAAAAATGAGGCTAAGTGCGGACAAAAGAGTCCCCTTTCCATTCCAGTCCATTCCATGCTCATGAGGGCTCTGGTGAAGGATGAGTTTGCCCGGGGCGAGGTAATGTTAGCGGTGTCCTTGGACATCACATCGCCAATGCGTTCAACACCTTGCCCTAGACTTACCAGGACTTCCAGGGAGGCGCTCGTGTACCATGATGTGCAACTCTACCTTTGCCGCCTAGTCGGGGCGTATTTGACGGAGAGAGCCATCATCTACCTAACAGTGACCGGCCTTGGTCGTCATCAAATGTCATGCGGTACTCCGCAGAAATCGGTCTTGGGGTCACTCATTTGACAGGAGTAACCCTGTCAAAGGAGTGACTCCTGTGGAACATCGGATACGACTGTGTGCTTCGCAATAAGGTTCAGGTGCTTCAGGGTGCATCTTCCAAGTCTCTCTGGTCTTGGAAATTGCTATATTAGTGGTGAAAGTTGACGTGGGAGCAGGGACGGGAACCCGAGCCTCGAGAAGTCCAGCTCCATCCGGACATCATGATGGAGTAGAAGGAACGACTTGGGCGACCGAGCGCAGGGCAAGCCGTGTTATCATGGAGGACTGGCTAGAGAGGCGACACGGACGGAGCCTGCCGTACCGGCTGATGCAGGTGATCTCCGGGAGAGGGTGTCTCGTGGACCACCTGTTTCGGATCAGATAGGAGTCCACGTCTGTATATAGTCTGTCGTCACTGTGATGCGAGCGAGGACTCAAGGTGGGATGAGGGAAAGATGGGTTATACCTACTTTTGACTGAAAATAAAATCATGTCGGATAGACACCCCCCCCCCCCCCCCCCCCCCCGCCGGCATTCAAGGGAATTTACGTAGGGCAAAAATGCGGCTGGGGGCGGCATTTTCAGTTTTTGCCCCGCCTAAAAAAAATTGAAGATCCGGGGCTGAGATAATTAAAATGTATATAGAATATAGATAATTAATGATAGAGGAATATGTTATCTGTCATGCTACGTACTTGTCAAAATGTGGCGCGAAACGGCTAAAAAAGTGATTTGAAGTTTCATTGCATAAATACATAGCTGTTTTATCATTGCAGTTATTCGCACGATAAAACATAATACTTGACTTTCATTTAATGGGTAATTTGTACCTACAGTAATTGTTATAATATGTCAAGTAAAATATGAATTGACTGAAAATAATAGGCATTCTGCTAATACAATCTCGTTTTGGTATGGTTTTAGTTTAACGTTATTTTTAAACTATCGCGGTGTAAACTCATAGTTTTTATGTTTCGGGACTTATCGCGATTAATTATTATTTGGAACTTACTTGTGCCGACGTTTCGGGTGCGTTGCAGCACCCGTGGTCACGACTTGACTGGTCTGCGAGCGTCGAGAGGTGCGCGGGATTAATTTGTGTGCCTACCCTCCACTACTTATTTGTGAATGGTAAGGCTGGCGACACACAACACTCACTACGTCAGTTTTTAATGGCACTGTGTTTTTGGGTTTGAGTAATTTAATCACTGGATTCCACGTCCCAGACAGCCTGAATCCATCTTCCCTATTGAAATTTTTATATTTTCTGATTTCAATAGCTTCACGCACAATCCGTGGATAATAGTGGCGATCAGTGGAGAGGACTCTAGGCTGATGAAACTCAATCCAGTGATTGGCCCCCGACTCAAGATGTTCTGCTACTGCCGATTTATTGTGCTGACGGTTTTTCACAGCCGCGATATGTTCTCTGACCCTTTCTGCAATGGTTCGCTTTGTTTGGCCTATGTAGGAACTACCGCAGCTGCAATCCACTTTGTAGACACCTGGTGTTTGTAGAGGTATGACGTCCTTCGATGTTCGCACATATTTCGCTACTTAACGGAAGTTTTCCATTAAGACTATCTTCAAACCGTGCGCCAAAGTAGCGAAATATGTGCGAACATCGAAGGACGTCATACCTCTACAAACACCAGGTGTCTACAAAGTGGATTGCAGCTGCGGTAGTTCCTACATAGGCCAAACAAAGCGAACCATTGCAGAAAGGGTCAGAGAACATATCGCGGCTGTGAAAAACCGTCAGCACAATAAATCGGCAGTAGCAGAACATCTTGAGTCGGGGGCCAATCACTGGATTGAGTTTCATCAGCCTAGAGTCCTCTCCACTGATCGCCACTATTATCCACGGATTGTGCGTGAAGCTATTGAAATCAGAAAATATAAAAATTTCAATAGGGAAGATGGATTCAGGCTGTCTGGGACGTGGAATCCAGTGATTAAATTACTCAAACCCAAAAACACAGTGCCATTAAAAACTGACGTAGTGAGTGTTGTGTGTCGCCAGCCTTACCATTCACAAATAAGTAGTGGAGGGTAGGCACACAAATTAATCCCGCGCACCTCTCGACGCTCGCAGACCAGTCAAGTCGTGACCACGGGTGCTGCAACGCACCCGAAACGTCGGCACAAGTAAGTTCCAAATAATAATTAATCGCGATAAGTCCCGAAACATAAAAACTAATGGTTTTAGTTTAATCTCAATTCTCACTATACGCCTCTTTGGTTGCAAATGTTGCAATGGCTAAATGAGAAATGAATGCTCCAACTTCTTAAAGTTTTTTACTCATCGATCTTTCTTCGATATGAAATCATCTAACATTTTTTACTTGTTTTCACTTTCAAAACATGATTTCACTTTAAAAAAATAAGAAGCGGCCATATTTCCTCTATCCCCATTACTTTTCGCCGTTTTTATAAACTCAATCTCACAACAATTACTTTCATCCTACCACCTTTATGCAGATGATCTTCAAATATATACCCAAGCGCCTCTCAGTCAGCTGACGGAAGCAATTAACACTATAAATATGGACCTGGAACGTATATGTGAATGGAGTTATAACTATGGACTACAGGTAAACCCGGCTAAGACACAGGTCATTGTTGTTGGAAGCCCTTGGATTATGTCACGCATTGACTTTACGCACTATCCCCAAGTTGTCTTCAACGGTGCTGCTATCGAAATAAGTGATCAAGTGAAGAACTTGGGTATCTGCATGGATGGCACTTTGTCCTGGGATAATCAGATACAGGAAGTCAACCGCAAGCTATTTGCAGCGGCGGGGTCCTTGCGTAAATTGCGAGGCCTACTTCCGACCGCTACCAAAGTTACGCTTGCGCAGACTCTGTTGCTCCCACTTCTCGACTACGCCGACGTCAGCTATCTAGATCTCACTGAGGAGCAACTTGACAAGCTTGAGCGTCTTCAAAATTTTTGTATTAGATTTATATTTGGCCTACGCAAATATGATCACGTGTCCGAATTCCGTAACAAACTCAAGTGGCTCCCGATTCGCCTTCGTCGGAATACTCATATACTTTCATTATTATACAGCGTACTGTTTAATCCTTGCACTCCCCATTATCTCAAAGAACGTTTCAAGTTCCTTGGTGACACACATACGAGGTTTCTGAGATCATCGGAGAATTTGAGGCTAGCAATGCCACTGCACTCTACAAGTTACTACGATAAATCGTTCACTATCCAGGCGGTTCGCCTGTGGAATGCACTGCCACTACATATTAAACAAGCACAATCATTGGAGTCCTTTAAAAAAGTGTTAAAAGAACATTATCTGTCTTCTCTGAAGTAACTATGCTATTTTATTTTTGTGTACCTGTTGTGTAGTATATATTTATGGATACTGCGTAGTATAATTAGTATATTGTAAGTATTATGTATTGTATTGGTATATTATATTGACACGCTATGTAGTATATGTATATATTTCAATTATATCTAATCTGTGTATAACAAATATTGTACGATACCCTATCATCTCTTATGGTTCTATCCATCCAAAGGTTGCCTGGAAGAGATCGCTGTTAGCGATAAGGCCGCCCATTGTGCATTATAGGTATGTGAAAATTGTTTGTTATCTTTTAATTTTTTTATGGTGTACAATAAAGAATATCTTATCTTATCTTATCTTATCTTCCTGTATTATTTTTTTTGCCAACAGAACGCGTATGAATAATAATTTACAAGACGCATTAGAATTTAAACTACCTATAATTTTTTATGTAGGTAATGTAGGCAAATAAGCTAACTACCTCACTTTATAGTAAGTAGGTAATCACGATGCTAAGCATAGGCATACCCAGCTTTCTTTAAGGGATGGGGCAAAAGTCTTCAAAGGATGGGGCAAAAGTCTTCAAGGGGTGGGGCAAAAGTCTTCAAGGGATGGGGCAAAAGTCAAATTGGATCTTGGTGTTGTGGTATGTTTCGGACAGACTTGCTCTCCCCCTGGGCACACCCACAATGCCAAGTCATCATCATCCTTGCATTAATCCCGGTCGTATACGGGGCTATCTATTCGGGTATTTCCAGTTTGCCCAGCGTCCCCACTGGTGGCGCAAAGTGGAATGTTAAAAAAATGTATTTCCTCTTTCCCCCACTAAATTAATTATGGTGTTCAGGGTACCGCTTAGGTGCCAAGTCACTAAAAATCGGGTCATTCATCAACTCATCAACACGCGCGAGTTGGCACCTTTCGATTTAATTCTTATTTCGACAACCATTTTTACACAATCGACATCTTCCAATTAAAAAGTCAAAAATCGTAAAGCTTTAAATAAATGAAGTTATAATCAATCAAAACCCTTTCACGCAGTACCTTGACGACTTGACACATTTAACCCATCAACTGCGAACGGCCTTCTACAACAGGTTATTTAACTTCTTAACCCGTGTACAACCATTATGAGAAACACAAACAGTATCACAGTTATGATAAAAGAATTTCAAACTAATGAATAAACACTAAGTGATAATTGGTAGGAAGTTGAAGGCATACGAATCTATTATGGTATAATAAGACACGGAAAATGATGCTATCATGTTTTATTTGCTTTCTTACAAATGAGGTAAGTAGATAATTATGATAACTCAATAGTATTGTGATCTTGAAAACGTATTGCGTTGTCTGACAGAAGTTCTGCTTATGTTTTCACTTGCACTCACAGATTAGTATGTGTCCTGTTGCAATCTTGTTTGCTTTTTATCCCGAAAATATATTTTAGTGGTTCACAGGAACGTGACATCGATATTATTTCAATCTAACTCAGCATCATCAAAATATAAAGCTGGCGCCGCTGGCGGTACCCATTAATTTTCTTTCGGTTTATGATTGGCTTACAGCCTGTTATCAAATTTGCTGCGTTCTTTTAGACAGCAGTCGGGTTTTTTATTTTTTAATAATTCACTTTTTAAACTTAATTTTTGATATCATCATCAGGCTTTTAGCTTTGCAGCAAAGCCATTTCGTGTTCTCCTATTAAAGACGTGTCTAATGACATACTATATCATCTAGTAATTTGACTGAACAAGGTAAGTGTTGTCCCCTCTCATAATACAGGTATAAAAAACATTCAGAATAAAATCGCGCCAAAATTTGAATGCGCGTTCGAAAAAACATTGTGGTGTTACGTTACGTAATATTCTTTAATTCATTAAATTCATATTATGGCAATTTATTTTATTTATCACGTGATAACAACTGCAGAATAAAACATGTTTTGTCATAATATAGTTGATCGCGTGACTGAATAAGTAGATGACTCGAGTTGACAAATAGCTGATTAAATCATGCATCAAAATGAATCAAACAACATTGAACATTGCAAATATAATATACAAACGTTGTTGATCAAGTAGTGATCTTTCCTGTTGCCAGTCTAGTAGTATACCTCGGGACCTAAATCTTGGACCTAAAATGTGCTCTTTACGCGCAGTACACGTTTCTTGGGTGTCTTTTGAGGATAGCTCGGGGTGCTACTGCGATGGACGAGTTCAAATTCAATAAGCATAGCATAGGTTAAAAAAGTAGATACATTCATGAAATAACGACCTCACTAGTTTCAAGTAAGTAGTATGTGCCAATGATTTCAAAGTTAAAATAATGACATTATTAATATTATAATGTCAATTACATAAATAAATCATACTAGAATCAGTAAAAAAGTCAAATTTAAATTTGTCAAGGCTAAAATTAATAATACTGTCAAATAATTATAATTTGTGAACGTATTAGTAATAAATAAATGTCAATTTGTCCAAAATTTAATATACAGGCAATTAGAATTCAATTTAACTAGGTAACTACTTGTTTTATTGCATTATAACGAGGCTAGTTACTTTAGGTACTTCTCGTTTGCAAGAGGTTTTCAAATATAATGTAGGTACTCGCTGTTGCCAGCGGTTCCGCCCGCGTGGTGGTCGATTATCGCGACCAAACAGCCTAGATATTCTTATCCAAGCTCTAAGTAATCTATCTGTGCCCCAAACAATCCAAACATAAGGTTTAAAAATTCGAATTTTCATCCCTTATTTTAACCTCTTTATCACTTTTTTCATGAAATGTAGCCTATGTCCTGCCCCTCTAGTCAACCTCAGTGCCAAATTTCATCAAGATCGGTTCAGTGGTCAACGCATGAAGGCGTCACTAACGAGCACCAAAGAGACCTAAAAACACGTTCTGCGCAGCTGAAGTACATTGTCAAGATATTTGCCTGTCATGGAAATTTATTTTTGGATGGACATTATATCTATTATTAAATATTAAATAATGTATCGAACCGGTAGGCTTGCACCGCTTGCATAAAAAGTTTAATGACGATAGAGGAAGCTCGTAAAGCATGGAAGAATAGAAACACGAGACAGGCTGTTGTCCTACCCTGAAGGGAAATAGGCGTGAGCATATGTATGAGCAATTTCTGTAAGCTACCTCTGGAAGATGAAGAATGATGACGAAGCATCACTAAAGTGTTATGTACGGTGTATTAAGAAATAAAAAGTTGCCATTAAGTCAAAGTCAACACGATTCATAATTTATTACCTATAATGTGAAGCAATCTGACAAATAATACGACTGATTTAAGCCTCAAACATACACGTGCGTTATTATCGATCGATAGTACCGCACGCAATATTGCTATTTCTGCTCTAACACCTACATTATGTATGAGAACGCGGCTACGACAGCACACTACAGCGATAAAAACGGTGCTTGCAGTTATTTGAAGCAATGGGAACGAATTATTCAGGTCAGATAATGGAGGTCTGATAGCAGTTGCTTCAAATATCGAAGTTCACCCGCGTAGCAGTTAGACAGGAAAAAGCGGACACCGGACTCCGACGTGAAGTCTTCAAAAACGACTGGGATTAACGCAAGGATGATGATGATAGAGAGACGCATTAAAAATCGCATGCGATATTATCGATCGATAATAACGCGCATGTGTGTTTAAAGCTTTATGCCGATAATAATATATTACCTGTATATAATTAATTTTGGCAGCGGGAAGATGTATTTTTTTTCTATTTTGCGGTTGCCATAATAAACAAGTTGAAGTCTATATAAAAAGTACCTATCATTAAAGCTCCATGTTTGGTTTTAAATGCTTAATTTTATTGGGAATTTCAAGGTGAGACACCTACGTCGCATTCTTCGATAAAATAAGTAATTTGATGGACAACTGACATGATTACAAAAGACGCTGGGCATCTTTTCACTATCCGATCCGATCCGAAAAGTAGCATTCCCATGTTGTGTGGTTATTGTTATTATCGACTCCGTTCTCGTGGAAATCAAATCCTTCCTGTTCGATGAACCCGTCGAAGCCTAAAGGTGCGGTTTTGATTGAATTACCGTAAACTGAAACATATATGGCAAAATTTTATTTCACGCCAATCCCATCTTTGGTTTAAAGACGGTTTTATATTTTATACTTAGGCTTGCATTGGTTTGAGGTGAATTGAAATCTGTATGGTAGAATTTAGCTTCAGGGCAATTCCATCTTTAGTATCAAACCTATTCTATTAGACTAATCAGTGCACTTGTTAACTTGGTCACGAATCCTCTGCACTGTTCCAATGGGTTATTTTATCAGAACCATCAGGGTTGTTACACCGGCTAGCCGCGGCGTGGACTGAATTGGAGGAAGCACAAGTTTGAGTTTTGATAAAGTAAAAATTCATACTACCTAGCAATTTTCTATCGGAATTCGTTCACAGGCACTCTACATTTGATTTTGCGTGGTATTTAGATAGTGGCTTTATGAAAAAAAAAATATCTAGAATGTGGATACAACATGTAAGTATCACATTCTAGATTTTTTTTATAGTTTATTGATTTTGATTCAATTATAATCTGCGGTATACCATTAGCTATTCAGTAACGCGCTAATATCTAATTAGGTAGTCACTAGTCAATTTAGTCACAAATGAATTTATTGTAATTCAAAAGTGTGTGATTATTATCAGTCACTATTTTTTTACAGGCGCTAGCTTTTTGGTGCTGGCAATTACGGGTAGGTACAATGATGTATTATTTTTATAGATACGTCATACACGAAGATGGCGGCTTTCAAAAATGGCGCAAACACAACATATTAGCTACTTCTAAAAATACGTCAATGTTATTAATCTATATGAAATTATAATATTATTTATATTAATAATATTTTATTATTACGTATTTATTATTAAAAACGTTTTTTTTGGGTGGCGCACTGTCGCGATTCTGATTGGTGTATAAAATGGTGACCAAAAGTCATCATTTTTTTGTCGCCATTTTAGAGTGTGGACAACATATCTATAGTTTATAATATATCATTGGGTAGGTACACGTGTATTGATTGCCAATAAAAAATTGCATTTAGCACATAAACTCTTTGAAGATGGGTGTATGTACATATCTTCGGTAGCTTAGGGGTTAATCAGTCAGCATTAATAAATTACGATCGAGAGGTTCCGAGTTCGAATGCTGATCATTACCCTATCGACGCGCGACGTGAACCCACTCCGAACACAAGTCATTTAGCTTAGCTGGAAGGTCTGGGGAATAATATTCTAGAAAAACCTTGGCGCAAAACTCGGCAGTGGATTCTAACATTCCACTAGAATCAGTTTAGGTTCAGCCCCTCTAGACAAGTGGCAATTCGTTGCACGGCGTATGATTGAATAGAATGACAAATGTATAAGATTTGACGTTTTTGACATTCGTTGACGCCTGTCATACCTATACGTCAAATCAAATGATCATTTGAATTGTGGCATATGATCGCCTTATGATCGGTCTTACCTCTGTGCTACCGACGACGACGTTCATTTCTTATACTGTGGAAAACCACCTTTACATACAAATATAAAAATAGTAACGGATGATTACTGTGAAGCCGGAAACATCGCGCTATTCTTATAACAACCTCATTATTTTGTGTTTAGTAAAAAGTTTTGACACATGCAAGTTTTGTCTCACGGTTTCGGCGGATGTCGTGGAGGCCAACTTATAAGATTGTAGAGCATATGGTTTAGCCGTGATTGGCTATTTAATACTTAAGGCAACCATATAATATATTTTTCAGTGATATGCAGAGTCCTGTGATAAACAAAATAATTCGGTCAAACGTTAACATACTAACAAGCTATTCTATACCATTACAATTATAAAAGTCAAAAATAATTTATTCTGTATAGACCATCAAACGGAACTTACAAAACGTAAAATTAACAAAATAATAATAACAAAAACAGGATACCACTGTATCGTTTTGAGTTTCTAATATTTCGGCACTGTTGCAAGCGGTAAGGTTCCCTTCCAATAGACCCAAAATACCACTATTAGTAGTAAAGAATCAGGAAGAATTAAGCATAAACACTAAGTACGTGTATTTTTTACCGAATAATAACAAATTTTAACGATCTGAAAAGAAACGAACAAAAAAACTAACAAGTAAAAGAACATTATATTTAACTTACGTAAATTAATTATCTACCAGAAGTGCATAGAGGTCATGGACGGTGAGCCAATTTGTTCCACAGCCTATACTTACCAGTAATACACAGTAATTGTACCAGGGTAGCATGACACCGACAGAGGACGGGTGTGAGCCTTGACTCCATAATGATAGACACAACATACAATCTAATTCTACAATCTAGAACTTGCGTACGCCTAATAGCTATTTAAACTATCATTACTGTTTATTAAATAAATATTTTAATAAACTACTTCTATGTGGGTCTAGTAAGACTGGCTGTGTTTAACAAAAAAATTGGTACCGCGAAAATGTGGCAGTTTTTTTAGCTGTCATTTTAAAGATAAGAAGAAGACATTACAAAAAGGCGCGCATTGGTTTCTTTAATAGTTGTCAAAATTCATTGCTCTCCCGGTACCAAATTCGAAATTCAAAATTCCCGCCGTATTACATTTTTTTTTGCCGGTGACACATTTTTTTTCTTAATAGTCTTCCCAAAAAATTTGTGAACTAGGGGTAGCGCCACCGTCTTATCAATGTAGTCGTGTCAAATTAACTTTGATGTGTCATAATTGTCATAAAACATCATAGTAAAACATGCATGTGAGAGTGTCAATCGCAGTTCCGATTTCAGCCATTTCACTGATTTGTTGGTCTTGGTACAGTCAGACAAACAAAGGAGATACCTAGGTACGCTTGCACTTTTTCATAAATAGTTACTTGAAGGTATCCGTATCTCCTTTGTCGACTGTAAATCTATCAGTTAGTTTTTTTTAAGAAGTCAATGTACCTAACCAGTATCTCTTATGAAAGTCAGACACCACTACATTTAATTTAAGTACCTATCTAGGTACCTACGTAGAATTGATACAATGGTCGCACTAGGTCATTATGCAAGGGGCACAAGACTCAAAACACAAGAGATTCAAGAGATTTTTAATTAGGTGACACAGTGTATTTACATCGGGACACGTAGATATCTTGTATCTAAATCGCGAGAAAAACGGGGCCTGGCGCCCGCGAATTCTTTTGGAATAATCTATGCTTGGTGGATTTGGGCTCGTCCGCCGTAGCACCCCTTGCTATCATCAAAAGACTGCCAGAAAACGTGTATTGCGCGTATAGAGCAGATTTTGAGCAAACCTTAGGTCCAAGATAAATATCCTGAGTAATAGGTAAGTAGAGTCAGACACAGAACTTTGATATCGCCAGTGGGTTGTGTATACTTGTACACGTTCAACAACTACCGAGGGCGACTGTACCTGCACTGTATGAAAATAATCAAGGCCTTATCAGTTTTAGAACGTATGTTTAACATATGAGTGTCAATGGATCTTTAGTGTCTCATAAAAATTACAACTGTATGGTATTTGACATTGATATACACTTGACTAGGTGGTTAGGCAGACAGTAAACAACCTCGTTAAATGTTTTTGTTAAAATGTTGTTAGATACTTCTTATATTGTTACTGTGGTAGGTAGATACTTGTTAATAGCTGTTGCTCTGAGGCTTATCCTACACGGCTCGGCTGTGAAGCGTGACCGTTGATAGAGCATTAGAAGCAGGAACTACGTGTCCCAGAGATGAATTATACTGCGGTGGAAGTTCAGAGTCACGCGTAAAGATCGCGTGAGGAACTCTCGCATCCGCAGCAGCCTGCATGTCCGAGACAACGCAGATAAACTATTGGAGAGTCGCCTTCGCTAATATGGCCAAGTTTTGCGGCAACCGCCAGGCGACGAGGATAACAAATACCTGGTAATGCCGCCTGCCCCGGTAGAAAAGGGAGACTCTAGAAGTGCTTGCTTGACGTTGTAAAAGATGATATACGTGCCAATGATATCTCTACCTTGGAAGCCCAAGATCGTGCATAGTGTGAGAGGAAAAGAAAACGTCAAATAGAAGATCCCCTACGAGTTGGGGCTTCGGGTGCAACCTGGACACAACACTGTGATGATAATTATAGTAGATATAACTTTTTTAACCCGCGGCTTTGCTTGAATGAAATACTGACACCTCGCGAATGCCTCGCGAGTCTCGCGACTCCTTGCCTGACCTGAGAAATCTTAACTCGCGCGCAAATATACACTGAATATTATGACCAGCCCCTCTAGACAAGTGGCAATTCGTCGGCCGGGTTTTAGTAGAATAGGGTGCCAAATGTATGGGATTTGACGTATATGACAGGCGTCAACGAATGTCAAAAACGTCAAATCCTATAGGTACATTCGTCATTCTATTCCATGATACACAGAGCAACGAATTGCCACTTGCCTAGGGGGGCAGGAACATAAGCAATTTAGCTTAGCTGAAAGGGTTAGGGGTATATTCAAATCAAAACTAGGTAGTATTTAATAAGTTTATGGGTAAAATGTAGTATTTTACCTACTTCATGTTCTGACATAGTGATGTTTTTGACAGCATTTTGACAATGTAGCCAACATGCAAAACATTAGTTCAGTTTCTAAACTTTCTTGTACTATTAAATACCAAGTATCGTGTTTTAAATGATAATTATTTGCCGTAGTGAAGTAAAAAATCGTCAGTAGCTTTTTGTTTCACGTCTGACATCTCAAATAGCCGGTTTCACTTTTTCTAGTACATGTTGTTCATTTAGAATATAAAGGATGTTTTCAAAATACGATATAATTAAAACCTAGTAGGATATCATTGTTTCAGCTTAAGCTTATTCCCAAGACGTGTTTGTGTTTAAAACAATAACAAAATCTCACAAAGTTTTTCAAGGTCTCACTAAGCCGGAGTTGGAATCTCTTAGCATTTATTTTTATGTTGTGTACCAATGATATTAAATACGAAAATAGATGTCACATTAACGCTCGACAAAACTACCTGCAAACATCTTGAACAAAAGTTTGATAGGTACCCAGTAGTGCACTATAGGTACGGACCAACCGAAATACCAATAAAAATATTGAGATGAACACAGAAAAGGTTTTTGGTATAGAATTTCAAGTCGTTATGGACACTACTAACTCCACGACATGATCACACGATATCTTCTATATTTCATATACTTCGGGCAACGTATCTTGGACCTAATTTGCAAGACAAACGAGGCCCTGACGCGAACAGATTGTTTTGTCATAATCTATGCTAAGTGAATTTGAGCTCCGTGCTACCCTCAAAAGACACCCAAGAAACGTGTACTGCGCTTATAGAGCAGTTTTTTGAGCACATTTTATGTCTAAGATGTATGTATGTATGTCGATGTCCTGAGCAATACGATAATGTTGTGGATAAATAGAAAAGAGAGCTGCATTTGATCATAGTTGGAGCTCCTTGCCCCATAGGCACAGTTCCAGAGCCTTTGAAACTGGATCAATGAAAATTATGTCAATTTAAATAAGTAATTAATGTATTGGGTTGAATAACATTATGAACTAGTGTAATAAAAGCTAGAGTATCGATCGGCGTCTGTCTTCAAAAGTAATTATTTTATAGCACTGGCAATAATTTTAATGTACTTTAATTCCGTTATGCTTTTAATCGCCTTTTTATTAACGACCTGCTGTTATGCCTGTTATATAGTACCTACGTAATAAAATTTTGTCTGCGCATAAATTGTAGAATTAATTAAAATTCGTAGGTACTTAACGGTAACAAATACTGAATGATAGAATACGAGTAAGTATGTACTACTGGCCGTACCTATAGAATTAAAAAAATAAATAAACAGCTTGTGAGCTGTTGTATCTTTGCTGACGTCAGAGTTGCGTGCAATGACGCAAGATCACTAAAAAAATTATATCTATGGGGTCCATTACACGCTCATGTAAACCATGGTTTTGCCATCAAACACCGCCATGATTGACGTCTAACCTATCGTCTAATGCGCTGACCGACGTTTGCATGACGAAATTTGGATATTTTGACCAAAAACCATCAAACATGACTTTTTTTTTTTGGAATATTTTTGGCTTTGGCTTTTACCCCTTTGAGCTATGTCCATTTGAAAATAACACGAGAAGTCACAATTCACTGTAATATTTCACTTTCATAATCTTGTGCGCCTTTTCTAAGACGTTAAGTCTAAAAATACACCATTTTTACACATAAAAACTCGAACTCACACTAATTTAGGAAAATAAAATATTCAATTCAATTAATTTTTTTGGTGTGGCAAGATGATTGACGATTATCCGAATATTTTGATTTTTTTCCATCAATCATGACTTTTTTTTTTGGAAAAGTTTTGGCTTGGTTACAAAGTCCTTTGAGCCATGTCTTCATTTGATATTTTATTATCTTATTTCGGTGTTAGATGACAATAAGGTTGAGGATGATGAGTTGATGATGATGATGATGACGGTGATGATGATTGCTGCCTTAGTAAAGTGGTAGAAACTTTACTAAAGGCTTCTTACGGAGATTTACCAACACGAGAAGTCACATTTCACCTTAATATTTCACTTTCCTACTCTTGTGCGCGTTTTCTAAAGACGTTATGTCTAAAAATTCACCATTTTTACACTTAAAAATTGGAACTCACGCTAATTTCGGAAAATAAAATAAAACCGCTATGTTTCCTTCAACGTGTTCGCACCAAAACTCACTTTTGAGTGAACATGTAATGCAGTGTTGCCAACATAGTGGATTTTCCACCAAATATGGTGGTTTCTAATCTCGAAATATTGCTTTTAGTGGCTGGTTGATTTATCTAGAGGTTTAGTAAAATTAAATTTCATCTATATTAAATACATTACAGGCTGCTGCCCGCGGCTCCGCCCACGTGGATTTCGGTTAACGCGATCAAACATAGGCTATATATTATATCCTTTCCCTTTATCAAAATCGGTTCTGTGGTTTAGGCATGAAAGCGTACCATATAGACAGACAGACAGAGTTACTTTCGCATTTATAATATTAGTATGGCTATGGATTAATATGGATATTTAAAGAGATAATGTTTGTGAGTTTGTGACATTGTATTAGTTTGAATTAATAATATTTCTGTTAACCCCTCCAGCTAAACTAAATTGCTTGGAGTGGGTTCACGCCGGTCGGTAGTGCAATGGCCAGGATCCGAACCCGGGACCATCGTAAGGCCGACTCAAAGAGTCATCATCATCTGCATATAGACGTATTCTCCTGATTGCATCCGTGGCCAAGATGACCTCGAAGCTCAGGGTCCGCCTTCCGGCTCACCCTTCACGACGTCAAGCCAGGACTTCTTTGGCCTACCCCTTTTACCTGGGCCCGGTGGGGGCACCATTGCCAAGCATTTGTTCCCCACATAACCTGGTGGTTGCCGCAAGACGTGGCCGCACCAGTGAAGGCGGTTCTCTTGCATTTTATCCACGATGTCACGGACATGGAGGCTGCCGCGGATGCGAGAGTTCCGTACCCGATCTTTACGCGTGACGCCGCCGCACATCCACCGCAACATTTTCATCTCCGTGACACGCAGCTCTTGGGGGCTGTCCATTAATCACGTGATGTTTTTTGTAGCAATTTTCTAACCCCCCTACCCCCATGGTGATACGTGGTGAGGTTTAAGACCTAACCCCTAGCCAAAATCACGTGTTTTTATTATTTAATGCTAGAAAACTAAGAATCGTGACAAAAATCACGAGTTATAAGAAAAATTAAATACACGTGATATCTCAATATACCCCTCCCTCTCCCTCCCCCCTGGTGATATTTCGTGATCTTTTCTGAACCCCCCCCCCCCCCTCCTGTTGAACCTCACGTGATTAATGGACAGGCCCTTGCTTGTGTCGCTCGAGCAGCGGCCACGCCTCACAACGTCTTATAGACCTGCCCCTTCAACCTGACTGGCATTTTGAGATCACAAGTGACGCCAGTCATTTCTCGCCACTTGGCCCACGCGGCAGCAATGCGTGCTTTGACGTCGTGGTCGATCTCACCGGTCACATGAAGTACAGATCCCTGGAACTTAACCTGGTCCGTGCGCTCGACCAAATCATCGCCTATGCGGACGGGTGTGGGATCTGTGGAGTTTAACGCTAAGTATTCTGTCTTCGCTACATTTAGCTTCAGACCGCCGCCCGTTCTCAAGCGCTTCTTTCCACCCTTTCACGCGTCGCAATAATCTGCTCCTGTCCGCGTCCATCAGCGCAATGTCATCAGCATACGTGAGCAACCACGGAGGCTGCTCATGTGAGTTTCTGATGCTGTCCGACAAAACGTCTAATACCACGCTGAACAGGTAAGGACTAAGGACGGATCCTTGGTGTACCCCGACGGTGATGGGGATAGGGAAGGCTTTTGAGTCACCAACAGCAGTCCGAACCACGGAACCGGAATCGTAGTGCATGACTCGGACGGTGTCTATGTAAGTCTCTGGAACTCCCTTGGCCCGCAGTGCCCACCAAATCACCGCGTGAGGAACTCAGTCGAAGGCCTTCTGCATGTCTAAGAACAGGCAGTGCAGGGGCGTGTTCTTCGCCCTGCATTTCCCCGCCACAATCCTTAGGGCGAACACTGGGTCCATGGTCCCGTGCCCGGGACGGAACACGTACTGATTCTCCGAGGTTATCAAAACACGCATCTTTCATGTGAAAATAATTTTCATAATCTTTATCCTCCTTCGATTGCCGTATATCAGCCAACAAGTTTAAATGGCTGTACAAATTTATTACTTAAAATGCCAAACAAAATTCCTATGCACGCTTTTCGCTTATGAATATCCTTATTATATTATAGTTAGTTATTTTGTCATGAACACGTGTACTCCCGGTGATGTTTTTGGTGTGATTTTTCGTCTGTGGATTTTTCCGATGTATTACTTTACTCTATGGTAGGGATGGCGATCTGAGATGGATTAAATCGAAAAATCGATTTTTCGAGTCAAAAAAATCGATTTTTTAAATCGATACGTAGTACTGAATCGATTCAGTGGATCGATACATCATTTTTTCTGTTTTGGTATTAGTATAAATTAGTTGAAGGTGCTCGCATTCCAAGAGTGCTGCCGGTTAATTACTCAAAAACTCGCGAGATGGCTGTGAGTTTAGTCTACTTCGCGTCACTTCTCTTCAATAAAAAAAAGTTACGTTTATAATCTTTGACTTTTTGTGTGTCTGTTTGGGAATTTCATAAGTTGCTATTAGCAACCGAAATTACTAATATGTGGAATACATATTAGTAATTTCGGTTACCCCTCCCACTAAACTAAGCTAAATTGCTTGTGCTAGGAGTGGGTTCACGTTTCACGTCGGTAGTGTAATGGCCAGGATTCGAACCCGGGACCTCTCGATTGTAAGGCCGACTCCTTAACCACTAAGCTACCGACTTGCACAGGAAAGTCAAGGCTTAAATGAAGATTCCAAACATTATTTAGCGCAGGTCGTTGTGCACCTAAAGTATGATCCTATACTTTACTGGTAACAACAAAAAAAACTCTATTTATCACCACGTTCACTCAATAGCCATGCGTATCATATAAGTAGCGTGGGATCATCTGCTCCTTGTGAGCGCCTTTTTTCAATTTGCCGAACGCATCGCAAGTGATGAGCGGAACCGCTTGGATCCCAGTTAGACTTCACAGACTGTTTTTAAAAAGTTTAGATATGCATACAGAACTATAAGCTAAATTAACTATCTATTTGCTATAAATTTTGAAAATAAATGTCTTGTATTCTACCTGATCTGATACTTTGATATATGGTAAACCGGAAATATAGCTGAATATACTGAAGACTTCTGCGTATCCCTTCAAAGAACTCAGGCGTGATGTTATGATGCGAAATGGCAGAAACATTGCAATAATATGCGAATGCAGCAATCGCGGCTGATTTCCTGGTACTTTTTGAAGAGTTCCTTGGTCTAATCTCGGAAACCCATCATCAGATCTTTACGAAATTTAAATGGGACTATTTTGGAATAATCTACTTACAAACAGAAAAAGAATTTTCAAAATCCGTCTAGAATTGGCTTCACAATCGCGTAACAAACATACAAAAAAAAATAGTGTACGAATTAAGAACCTCCTTTTTTGTAGTCGGTTAAAAAAGATCGATTTTCTGGAAATCGATCTTTTAGACCTCGATGTTTTTGTGGATCGATACATCAGGCCACGATTCGAATCGATTTTAAAAATTGATATTTTTCGGCAAGAATCGCCATCCCTACTCTATGGTGTGTTTGATGGTTTCTGATTGAACGTGTAATGTCGATAGAAAACCATCATGCAAACGTAATTCATGTTTGGTTGTTTGATGGTTTCCTGCATGACGTTTGCATGAGCGTGTAATGGACCCCTATGAAATCTATCCAACGCCACAGATTACCTAAATACTAAATAAATTGCCAACGCGCTTTAAACTTTAGGTGCGTTGGGCAGTTTCACTTAAAAAAAGCGCTGACAGACTGAAGCTCTGTTGATTTACTTAATAAATCGTTGTGCCTGTCAGTGACTGTGTAACTTTTGAACGACTTTAACGATTGAGGTCACATTCACGGAATATGTTTATTACTTTTCATCTTTGCCTAAGTGAACGGAGCCGGTGGCAACAGGTTGTTTGTACGTAATGAATCAGATACTTAGTTTGAGTTCTTGTCTTTGAAAATGCTAATTACTTAATTATATTAAATGTGAATGGCTGCAATGGTCTAAGTACCTAGTTATACGTTGTGTATTTGATGGTTTTATTTTGTTTCAATGTCGAAATTATAATTATAAATGAATAACGACTCGTGGTAATTTTCATTCATTAAAAATATGAAGTAGTCGGTTACTAGCGTTGGTAACTTAGTGGTTAAGGAATCGCCCTTACGATCGAGAGGTCTCGGGTTCGAATCCTGGCCTATACACTACCGACGTGAACCCACTCCTAACACAAGCAATTTAGCTTAGCGGGAGGGGTTAACGGGAATATTAGTCATTTCGGTTGCTAATATTCTTAAAAAGAAAATGCTTCGTTCGTCAATGACCGGCCTAACGACCTAAAAGTATTCAGCTGATTTCAGCTTTACAGTAAGTTGTTAATCTATACTAATATTATAAAGATGAAGATTTTGTTTGCTTGGTTTGGCTAATCTCAGGAACTAGGTACTGGTTCCAACTTAAAAAGGCTTTTTGTTCAATAGTCCATTTATCGAGAAAGGTTATAGGCTCATCTAGCTACTGCTTAAGGAAGCGAAGCATAAAAGTAAACAAATCTGACAGATTCCCGTACATTAAAGTGGTGATCGGGTGATACCTACGGGGTTTCGAAAGATATCACAGGCGAAGCCGGGGCGGGATAGCTATATATAACCCTAAACCAAATCGCGATATAATCATTTAAAAATAGTGTTATTCCGATGCATACATTTAAATGTTAAAGCATTGTGTAGACTTCCGGTAACATAATCTTAACATTAATTACCAGAGAGTAGCATTCCTTATTTTTTTAGAAATGGTAACATTGACAAAACTGTCTTGTGAATGACTGTGAATGTGACTCATTTGTTTCATAAAGAGAAATACAACTAGTAATTAAGTTAAACATCTTAGAACAATGGCTCTAGAAGAATTATATTTTTCTGGACGTATTGTTATGTGAATATTTAATTCAGTAATGGCAAAAACGTAGTATTTATTATTAGCACATTAGAGGGAAGTTCGAGAGTGAAGTAAATATTTTTTTATTTAAGGAAGGAGAAGAAAAAACACAAATAATAATATAATATCTTACGAAAAAGAAAAAAACCAAATTATGTTTATCCGCATTCTATAACCCATAACACAAGCTAGTTAAGCTATGCTTACTTCGTGTCTAGATAGCGTTGTGTAGAATGTCCTTCAATATAAAAAAAAAATCTTATCGTAGCCTGTTGCTGTAGTTACCTATATGACCGCAACTTCATCGTATAATTTCATGTTATTATCTTCGTGTTAAAAAATCTTAACCTAGTTCGAAAGCCCACGCTTATTTTTTCAAATTTATGTAGAATAGATACATGCATACATATGCTCACGCCTATATCCCTCCGGTGTAGGCAGAGACAACAGCCCGCCATTTGACTCTATTCTTACATACTTCACGAGCTTCCTCTACTATTATTAATCCTTTTATGCAATGCCCGCCGATTTCAAGTACTTCATACCAGCATTTTTTTGAAAATTTTATTATTAGAATAGACAATAGAAATAAAAATAGATTCAAAATGTATATTGCCTCCCTAACAACTTATATCTATTTATTAAGTGGTAACTCTGGTTAACTGCTTTTTTTTTAATTCTATGTAAAATCATGGACGTATTATACTAACTGCAAAATAGATTAATAGAAATAAGAATATTAGATAATTATAATAGATTAATATAGAAGTATTTATGACCTTCCTGACTACTTATTATATTTAATTAGTGGCAGCCCTGGTTTCCCGCCATTGTCATTTGTCTGGTGACATTTGACCCACGCATGCGCAATGCGAGTCGCGACCCGAGCCGCTTTACAATTTACATACAATGTAGGAAAAATTGTCTACACCTACGGCCCCATAACTACTACGATTTTTAACAATTCAGTAGATATTTTAAGTAATGTCTTGACTTGTTAAATTCTTTGAATATTAGTAGTATTTAGGTTAAAAGTTGTTTGAACAATACATTCCCTTCATTCTCATCTAAATATTATTATCTTCCTTTCCGCCCTTAGTATACCAGTGTAAAAAATAGACATTAAAAGATAGGTTTCACGGTTCATTCTCTATTTGAATCTTTCTCACGTTTAGTTTTTTTTCTTATGGATAGATAGATAATAATTTCACTCTAAACCATTGTGTAAACTTTGAATACTTTTTTGAACAAAATCGCAATTCCTACATAATTTAAAATCTTTATCAAAATATTATTGTAGGTATCTTATTATTCAACAGAGCTTTACATGAATAATAATATGTACCTACATTTAATGAAATGATTTGAATTTCAAACTTCCTGTAACCGGCTACAAGCACTAGTCAAAAATAAAATAAAATATAGGTACCTATGTAGGTACATTATGTATAAATGGGTAGGATGTATATAATTTATTTATTTGTGTACGTCTTCTTCATTTAAAACTAATAAACTTCATAGAAATCGCGTAAAAGTGAATCTTAGTAAATCATTTTCTTGATACTGACTGAAGTTTACGCGAATATCACTCATTGATAAATGAAACCACTTTTTAACGGATTCTACCATATATAATACATACATATAATCACGCCTCTATCCCCGGAGGGCCAGGCAGAGGTGAATTAACACCCACATTTCACCAATCATTGTATTAGTCCCACGTAATAGGGGGTGAGCCTATTGCCGCATTCCGGGCACTATTGTTGACTCAAGCCACGTATTTGAGGATGAGTCTGGGCTGTATTATCTGTCTGATGTTAAACAGCCCTATCCCTTAGTCGCCTTGTACTACACCGCATGGGAGGAGAAGGGGTGGCCCAAATTCTACTCTGCCGGGAACCACGCAGCGGGAACGGATTCTATCGCGATTTATTTATCACTATTTACTTTTAACCCGACGTTTTGGCTACTTTCTAGCAGCCATGGTCCCGGGGTGACTAAAGATGATATTTGAAGCCTAGAAATAAAAAAACCTAGAAATAGAACAAACACACCGAAGTCACAAAATGGGATAATGTCATATTTGTCGATGAGACTTGGCTGAACTCGAATCATTCCGTGCCGCCATGCGTAGATGATACCAAGGCCTCTTGCTCAAAAGTGCCAATGGGAAAAGGTGGACGCATAATACCATAATCTGCCACGCCGGATCAGCTGGTGGAGGTTTTGTGAATGATGTGAAAAGTACAAAAGAATATCACAGAGTGGTTTACTAACCTGTTAACAAACCTCCCTGAACAGTGCACAATTATTATGGACAATGCACCGTATACCACTCAGTTCAAATAGATAAAGCACGTACTCAAGCAAACAAAAAGGCCGATTTAGTAACATGGCTACAAAGACAAGGCGTTGAAGCTGATACGAAATTGTTAAAAGCTGAAGCTGCAACCGGTAAACGAATTTAAACCTGCAAAATTAAAATATAAAAAATATATCATGATTGATTTTTTTACCCCTCCAATTACTTATAGTCTGTGGACACAAACCATGCACTCATCAATGCACACAAACTTTTACATGTAAATAGAAATGTATTAGCAACTTGAATCTGAAGTCTCATTAAAAGCTTATTATTAACATATCCATCAATTAATACTTCATAAACAATCGCTTCGGCCATCTTAACATTTTATAAGTAGCCTTGTAATCCGATTGGTCCGTTACGAGCGTACCTAATCATATCGCGCGTTCATTGGTCCTTCAACGTTTGAAATTAGAACACGTGGGTTGGTTTCAGGCGGGAATTGGTGTCCGGTTGTCAATCACATCACATTCACTACGAATTACGAATGTAGGTAATGGATGCGGTAATACAGTAAAAACTATTGATATAATAAATGTTTACTTTTAATCAATAATAATTAACCTTATCCGTGATGTGGTCACGGTTGTTTGGTAACCTTTTGGCCTTGAACCGTGGTTTACACGCCATCGTAATTAGTTATTATGTAGTTATTTCATGTAATCTGATAGGAATAAAAAAAATACTTCTATTTATATGAGCCAAACAGTTTGGTGAAACATTTTTTAAATTTTAAAACGTACGGGGCTAAAAACAGGCGTGTACGAATTGAAAATACCTACCATCTATAATTATAATTTTTGTACCTTTATAGATTTGGTACGAAAGGGTCTAAGCGACAATAACAGTTAACCGACCTTCTGTTAAGTGTTTCTAGTGTCGATTGGGATGATTCCCTTTGAACAGTCGATGTCGCTTGTATCCTTTTGCCTTTCAACCATCGTTAAGTTTTTTTAATACCACTTAGGTGGCAGACAAGGCTTTAGCTGCTAAGCTCGTAATAGCAAATGGTTTATTTGACTAAAAAAGGTTAATTGCATTAATTATAATACTTAGGCATAAAAACACAATCTATAATGAAGAGATGATTATTAAAAAAAAATGGTATGTACTTACAATAATGAGGCAGGCAGGCAATAAAATCAGAAAACCTAGCTAGGTTTTTCTATGAATTAATGCAATTTGTCCATCATCAATGATTAATTATGTCAGAGCGTCTTCCGCTGTTCGGCAAGTGTACCCATTTGCAGACTGGCTTAAAGCTGGCTTAAGTTAAGGACACCGTAGTCCCACACACGAGGGGGCCTTCAATGGCCCTGGGTCAACCGGGGTGTGCAAGGGATATGCAAGAGGCTACATCACCCCCGGCAACTGATGGGCCGAGACGGCCATGCGGTTTTTGTCCCCCCGTGGATATACCCGCTCGCTCGTAAAAAAAAGAGTGACTTTCACGCGCCATTTGGGAAACCGCCCTCTGTAATAGTGGCATCTTCTGGATTTTATCCTAGCTATTTTTCCAATAGACGAAAGTAATATAGAAAAATCAACAACGATTGCTATACCTACTATTGCAGTCCAATCGTGGCGTAGTTTATTTCGAAAAGGCGAGTCATTAGAGCTTGAGAACGGATCGTCATTTACCAAAATTGTGCTTGTCATTCTGTGCTCGAAGGCTGCATTACCTAAGTGGCGGTCACACGATAATCTCCAGGTGTCTTTATCTGCACACGAATACAATTATAGAACCACTAGCTGATGCCCGCCGCTCTGCCTTCATTCTTCTTCATCCTAGCGTTAATTCCCAGTCGCATCCGAAGCTTTCACCTCGGAGTCTGGGGTGCGCTTTACCAGTATGCTCTGCCCTTCATGGATGTCGGTTATTACGACATCAGCCCCCCTAGACAAGACAACAAGCAATACGGTGGCGCATTGTAGAATAGAATGAAAAATGTATGGGATTTGACGTTTATGACTTACGTCCATTGTCATATATATTCGTCCCATACATTCGTCATTCTACTCTATTCGCCAACGAACTGCATGTCTAGGGGGACTTGCTGGTCATATTCCGGTTTTACTCAACCGATTGCTATCAAACTGACGTAACATTTAAAGTCTGGTCAAGACCTATCTAACAGAAAAACTGATTAAAAATCTATCAGTAGGAAAGGTAAAATCAGTAGTTTTTCCGTCCATCGCCGACAGACAGAACTTCTAAAAAAAAAAAGATTTTGGCGCCAGTAACGTTGAATATACCTAACATTACCCAGGTTTTTGCGACCAAACATAACCTATGTCCTTTCCGAATGTTTCCCAAGGTTCAGTTTTTTGGGCGTAAAAGCTAACAGACAGACAGACTTACTTTCGCATTTATAATATTAGTATGGAATATGGATGTACAGACAGCTACAACTCTACAATTGTATAATAGGAAGATGTTGCCGTGAAAACGGTGGTGCTTGCGGTTTTTGCAATTTTCTGTTGCTCACCATATTTTGTTCGTAGTACCAACAACAACAGGGTATGTGGCACAGAAAACGTCATAATTATAATCTTACCGGTACCCACGTTTCCCTCAATCATTTTGTGATCTGCAAATAATTATAATGTGTTCAGCTACCTATATTGCTGAATGGACCTAGCGTATCCATACTATAGGTACCTACTCATATTATAAATGCGAAAGTAACTCTGTCTAACAGTCTTACTGTCTGTCTGTTACGCTTTCAAGCCTAAACCACTGAACCGATTTGAATGAAATTTGGTACAGACATAGATTAGACCTTGGGAAAGGAAATAAGCTATGTTTGGTTGCGATAACCCTCATCCACGGGCAACAGCTAGTTATTACATAAACGTATAATGATAGTCACGTTTCCCATGGTTCATGGTTCATTGTCAGACGACAACTTAACTAATAACTTAACTTACCGTTAATTAAGCTGAACTTTGTCTGTAGGTACTTATTTACTTAGTATGAGCTTACGAAACAAGGCCGAACATACTATCATGTAGGGTTTTTTTCATGTAAACCTTATGTGAGAGGGCACAAGAAATAATTTCGGCAATTTTTTGGTTGACATTTTTTTTAAATTGTAATTTTTGTATTGTAATTTTCAATGTTACTATTCAACAATAACGAAATTCTGAAGGCGACTGTAACAGTGCATATGCAAAGAGTCAGTCTAAAAATGATAGTGTAGCAAAATTTTATTCAGTAGATACATTTAAAAAAAAACGTGTATATGTAGGTACCTACTTAGTTGAAGTCAGTTATAGATTTAAATAATCACCAAATTAAAAATTTAAAAAAAACCGACTTCAACCGATTTTTGTTGATATTTCATAAATTGCTTGACCGATTTTGATAAAATTTACCTGGGAAGTATAACCTATCAAACAAAAAAATAATTTTGCAAATCGGTCCAGGCGTCTTTGAGTAATCGGTGAACATACATACATATCTACCTCAAAAGTAAACCAAAACCAAATTAAAAATCAACGCTTATACACCGGAAATATAGCTGAATATTCTGAACACTTCTGCATACCCTTTCAAAGGATTCAGGCGTGATGTTATGATGTGTAATGGCAGAGACATTGCAATAATATGCGATTGCAGCATTCGCGGCTGATTTCCTGGTATTTTTTGAAGAGTTCCTTGGTCTAATCTCGGAAGCCCATCATCAGATTTTTACGAAATTTAAATGGGACCATTTCGGAATAATCTACTTTCGAACAAAAAAAGAATTTTGCAAATCCGTCTACGCATGGCGGAGCTATGAGCGAACAAACATAAAAAAAAAAAAACATAGAAACATCCGAATTGAGAACCTCCTCCTTTTTTGAAGTCGGTTAAAAAAAATATTTACGTGCGATTTTTCTACTATTGTTTTATTAATATCTACATAATAATTATCTATTAATCTAATGTTTATTTTTTCCAAGCGATATACAGACATAGAAAACTGTATAAAATTAAATGTGTTCAAACAAAATTGGATACTTCTTTCGACTCTCGAAACTCATTTATAATAAAAAATAATGTCTCTGTTTACTTGACTAGCATTATGGCTATTTTTAGTTTAAGACCAGTTACAAGCTTTCATAACAATCCGATTATACTCGTACGTGTAAATTGGACAATTTGTGTCTACGTAATATGGTCGCTTGGTCGCTAGGCTTAGCTCAGCAAGTGTCAAACTGACAGTGACAGCCGATGTCGGCCATCTTGGTGATGACGTCAGAAAAGTGTACGCGTATGAGTGGCCTCTGATTGAAATTTTAAATTAATGTTGTCGATATTATGTAATGATTTTTCTGATAGATAATTAAAATGCTAGATTTTATGTTGAAAAATATTATGTCTACATAGAAGTTAGTCAAGGATGATGCATCAGCAGATTAAATGTAACTAAAAATACTTACTAATTAAATAGTAGGGTAGACTGGGTACGGTTGAAACGGTGGACGGTTGAAACAAACCAAATATCTCGTGAACAGTGCGTGATGGGGTGAGGGGTACAAGGGGAGAATGAAGCGGGCGACTAGTCGAAACACGAATTTTAGTTTTACGTCGGGCTTCGGGCGACGTGCTTGTCAATAGGAGGCCCCATTGTGTTTTTTGACGGAAAAGTAAGTATTTTTGTACCTACATTTTTGCGATTATTAGGATTTTGTTTAAAGTTACAGTATTGAAAGTTTTATTTCGTTTTAATTAAAGCTTGTAGAATATGGCAGTATGAGTAGTTTTTATTTAAATTTATTATTATTTTTACTGTGAACCGTTTTATATCAAGAGGCGTATTGGGGATAGTTGAAACATTATTTGTGGGTACGGTTGAAACAATTTTTTTATTTAGTTTTCTTGTTTCTTAGATGCCAAGGGTACGCCAAAGAATCCAATATTCAAGCTAGCTTTCGCACAACTGGTATTGTTCCGTTTAATCAGCATTTGTTTACAGAACTCGGATTTTGCACCTGCGTTTGGCCTATCAGATAGGCCAAATTCAATCGAAGCAGCTAATGGTCCTATTCAGAACATCACAAATGGACACAAACAACGCACAGTATGTAAAATGCATGGGCACATGAAGAGTTCACAGAAGGTGGCCTTAGTTATGTTTGCCACAATTGTGACTCCGAATGGACTCGTAACCATGCAAGTACCTATGTATTTTTGTTTAAAATATTAATTGTTATGGAAATAATGTATTTAGTTTTATTAAATATTATTAGATGATTATTAAAACATGATAATTGATTATATTTTGTATTATTTGCATGTGTTTCAACTGACCCCAGGCACTGTTTCAACCGACCCTGGCATGGGGACGGTTGAAACAAAAGACAGATTTTTTTTTATATGATCTTACACAGAAAATATTACACACTGATCTCAAATAACATTGCCCATTAGTAGACAGATACAAGGTCTTTTATTTAATATATTTCCCTCATCGCTCACTTAACAAATCCCGATGCTATGCACAATAAACGCTAAAATGTTTCAACCGTACCCAGTCTACCCTACCTTATCTAAGTACGAAATGAAACTGTGGATATCTCCCTAAGATTTTATGTTCTGTGGTTATACATAATTATAGTCAATAGTCATCTTTGGGAGAATATCTCAAAGATGACTATTGACTATATACATACTTTTTTTATTTCTTCAACATTAACATGACAGATATTGAGAATAATAATAAAGATATTATTACACGGCCAACAGGTAGCCCTTGATCTGAGGTGAACACAGCAGCTATTAGCAGATGACTGTTGCTTTTGACTTAACCACATAGTACCTACAGATAAATAACACGCAATGTGGTTACCTTACTTGTGAGATATTACCATACTGCCACATTGGCATTATACCTACGTATTTTTTTATTAATTTCTTTTCAAAAAAAATCTAGTTATCTATCAGATATTTGGTGATTCTAGTCGTTATAACATTGAAATAGTCTATAGTCTCCCTTAAAAGAAAATTACTGTAAAATGTATTCTTGTCAACCACTTTTTTTATTCTTTCTTTCTTTTTTTTTTCTTTTTTATTCACCCCTTGATCCCAATTTACCCCGTTTTAATATAACCACCCTATTCCATTTGTTCCCATTTTGATTTTTGTTTTCATCATAACAACTGAAAAGTGCCATTGATAGTGGCTGGTCACAAATTGCATCAAGGAATGCAATTGTGACAGTAGTAGTAGAAAAGTAGCTATATTTTTAATTTTAGTTTTATTTCAAAGTTTTCCTCGGTTCATGTAATAATAATTAAAAGTCTACAGAAATGTTTAAAATATTTTTCTCGAAATTACCATAATAATGATGATGAAAAGTAAAAATGATCTCTGAACACACGAAGCTGTATGTAACTAAGCTAGAAGTGTTTTTGCTGAACCAACATCATATGCGGCACAGATGCTAATTACTAGTTATTGTTTAAGATGTCATGGTAGTGTCATTTCGACCTTGGTTCGTATTAAATGCTTATGATGTTAGTAATGTGTTATGTTCTCGAAAGGAACTGAGTTCCTTCCTAATGTGACGTATTACCTACGTAGAAGAGGTTTGTTACGTGGCGGAGCAAAATATTAGATCTCCCGCTAAAATGTAATATCTATCGACGTCGACACTGTGAAAAACATTACCCTCCTTCCTTCGGCAGTCGGGCAAATATAGCCGAAACTTCTGGCTATATTATGTGAATAATAAAATGATACCCAACAGTGGCGAAGAGAGAATTTTTTTAGAAGAGAAACCGGTGGAAAATAAGAAATTCAATGAACGCAAAAGATAATAAAACAAGAAATTGACTGCAGCTGTCTAGGTACCTACTCAAATAGGTACAATCGACAAAGAAGATACAGTTGCACCTTTACATACAACTTTATATGAAAAAGTGCAACCATAAATCTCCTTTGCTAACTGTACAAGGAAAAATATTAGTTCCTCAAGTTTCAAGACTTTCTTGAGGCACTATACCTAGTCCATATCAAATGTTATAGTATATGCAAATATGTGTTACAACTGTCACCGTAATTTCAACAAAATACCCTATAAATCTGTGGTTGTCGCCTATCATGAAGTACATATTATAATGTGGTGCTTATCGTTACAGATCATCGGCGAGCGGGAGTACGCGGTGCGGCCGACGAGACGACCTTCAGAGGAGCTACAGACAGGACAGCCTCTCGACGTGATAGTACAACAGGTGAGGCTCTTTGTTCTATTTAAATGTACAAATATAGGTATATTTCGGAAAGTATTACCTACCGATCTGCGCTCCTAAACAAGTGGCAATTCGTTGCTTTTGTTTTGTGGAATAGAATGATGATTATGTCGCGGCCAACTTACTTAATCAGCCGTTCAATTAACGGCCTGAATGATATTCAGCCGTAACGTTTATTACAACATTTAACAAACCGACTGGTTGATATTTAGATCATTCGTACGATGGTGTACCACCCAGAAATAGACAGAAAATATGTGATTGGTTTATTGAGAAAAGCAGCGCATTCCGATTTGGACAGCAATGCAATTCTGTAAGCGCACAACGACGAGCACAACGTTGCGACCACCTTGCTAGAGATTGTCATTGGTCGGACTGGGTGACGTCACTGGAGATCGACCAATGGCAATATATATCAAGGCTGTCGCAACGTTGTGCTCGTCGTTGTGCGCTTACAGAATTGCACTGCTGGTTAGGTTTAAAAGGCTAATGTGGGAGCGGGGCCTTCGTGGTTGTTTTTTTATAACCATGCAGAAACAAGAGAATTGCCTAGCTGATGGCTAGGCAAGTAATTAAACGCCATCGATCCAAGTCATTTGCCTAGCGGTTTAATGAAATAGATGTTGACGTCGCCGTTCAGTTAACAGCCTAGGCACTTAATTGAACGGCTGATTAGGCTCGTTGGCTAACACATATTTACGGGGTTTGGAGTATATGACAGTCATTACCGAATGTCTTAAACGTCAAAATAGGTACGTACCTTGATAGGGGGTAAATCTACGTGTAGGTTCTGCGTCTTCGTCACGTAATTACTTAAAGTTAATGGTAGCAGACTGAGCAAGCAGCCCCTCTAGACAAGTGGCAATTCGTCGGCCGGCGTTTTGTAGAATAGAAAGCCAAATGTATGGGCTTTGACGTATATGACAGGCGTCAACGAATGTCAAAAACGTCAAATCCTAGTCATTCCGGTACATTCGTCATTCTATTCCATGATACGGCGAGCAACGAATTGCCATTATAATTTCTAAAAAAGCAGCACAGCAGGAGAACGGAGCACTTTTAACATGATATTCTAAACTTGAAAATGTGGGAAATCATAGACAATGGTGTCGACTGTATTACATCTACATAATAAAGAATAAAAAAAATTTAGCTTGTCATTGACGAGTTGCAAGGGCGCTCAAAACATCTACTTAACTAAGTATAATGATTTGAGATTTATTAAGATTAGCAGTTGTTTTTATGCACATGTAATTTGTAATTAATTTTGTAGTTAGTTAGTGGTACCTAACTAGGTATCTTGTTCGAAATAGTTAATAACTAAAACCTAGTAAGACCTTACTGGCTGCATGTTTCGGTCAGATGAACGAAGAAATAGGGTGACCCTTGAATTTTATTTCCTCGGATACAAGTGACAGTACGATGACCTCTTTCGTGTGATATGTTATAACAAAATAAAAGATTGCTTAATAGTCACACATGCGTAAGCGGTTCGTTTACAAAATATACAGTTACTGCAGTTTTATTAGCGGTCATAAAGCATGTCTTGCTATGCCTTCACACGATTGCCATATTGTTTGACACGGATGTGAGACAAAATTGTTTAAATTATTTAAAAATACTATATCTCTCGTTGTTGTTTTTAGGCTGCATTGTAGTGAACGGGACACAGAGTGACGTATGGTAACCCTAGCGATACGCCTAATTTGGTTATCTGTCATTAATGTCAAATGGACACTTAATTTTACAATGTCTTTTTAATTACCGTCATTAAACGTAAGATATTTTAGTGGCTTCTTGGTCATAGGCCATAGTGTCTTACCCCTCATAAATAACGGCGTTTTCACTGTTTAAATCGGGATCCTGCGGTTTGGCAAAATAAAATTATTTGTCCAAGGTGACAACAAACATTATCCATGCAGCTGGTATTTTCAAAATTGATTGATTGCAAATCATACGATTATGTACCTAATATTTGGGAAGAGCATGTTATGCCCAACCATATTTGACTACTAAATACTTGCTAAAATAAAACATTGCCAAAAATAGTATTGCTAACTGTAAAATTGCGAAAAGTTGTTTCGCCAAATGTTTTTCTGCCAAATGAAAATTTGAGAAACGTACCTACTTTGGCATGTGAAACTTTGGGAAAAGTTTTTGCCAAAAATTAGTAAACCGTTTAAATCATATAGGTACACATTATAGTACCTACATTTCTTTTGTACCTATATAATGAGCAGTTTTCCAGTAGGTATAATAATCAGTTGGTTTTTAAATCATCAGGAGATGGCGCTAGCATAGCTTTTGGTAATTTTAATGTACTCTGTGGTTTGTTTGTAGTATTTTTTCAGACATTTGCGATGTTACCAAAGTTTAATTTCATATACCCATATTATAATAGATAAAATATAATAAAACGCTTAATTCTTTTCGCGTCACTGTCTGTAATTTAAAATAATAATATTATATTTAAAATAATTCTATCAGAAAAAATGACAAAATATTTATGTAAAGTAATCGCTAGCGCGTCTTTAGGAACCCTATAAATACCTACTAGAAAACTGCTCATTAACTACAAGTAAGTATATAAATTACTCACACCTGTTATTCCAAAAAGGCAAGGTAGAGACGAATAAACACCCACACTTCACGAATCTGTAATCGGTCCCATGAAATGCCATTACCTACCTTAGAATCCTTGGATTATAATAAATCTAAGGTCATTGCCATCGAGTGTTGCCATGTAGGTTTCCTCAGTAAATCGAATTTTATTGATTTTTTGTGGAATCATTTTTGAGCTTACTTTTGCTTAAAAATGATAATGCGGAATAACAGCGATAGTAACTCTGTCTGTTCACTTTCATGCCTAAACCACTGAGACGATTTTGATAAAATTAGGTAGGTACAAAGATGGACTGGAGCTCGGGAAAGGATATAGGCTATGTTTCGGTACTATAACTGACTTCCACGTGGGCAGAGCTCCAACAGCTAGTTGTATCTAATATAAATATATCTACTATCAAATATTCACAATCTTAGAGTATACATTGCTATAGAGCGCGCCTTACAAGTATGAACTGCTATCACGGGTATGAACAGTACCGAGGCTCCTGGCTCAACCTCAACCAGTAGCAAAACAATACCCATCAAAATGACTTCGCAAATAATATTTATTTCGATATGTTAAGGTGATTACATACGCGAATGACTTTGACCATACAAATGCTCAAGGTCATTCGCTCGTTTTTCAGCCGTAAAAATCAGTAAAACTAATTTTAATAGATAATTTTATAGGAGACGATTACAAACTAAGAAGGTCACGTCATGCTAATACACTCATTTAACATATATCTGAAATTTTAGACTATTTGGATACGTATTGTAGAAAATATTTGGTTTCATAAGAAAGAGTAGAGTGACGTTCAGAGCCTCTTTTCAACTATTTCCTCCTTTTTTATTGAATTTATGAAAAGGTGAAGTTACTCTGTATATCCTGTAGTATGCAGGGATGTAAATTCCAGATCTATAGGTTTTATAGTTAAAAAGGAAAACGGTTTCGAAAATACCGATTTTTCGATGCTAATCTGATTCGGGGCCTTAAATCAAAATTTTATACAACATCGTATATTTGTAGTAATAATGACGCAAAGATACCGCAAAATGACGCCATTTTTTTGTATTTTCCCTTTAATTTTATCCATGCATATCAAATCGAACAAAAAAACTTCATAACAACAAACTACATTAATAAGTGCATCTATTGATATTTTCGGTAATGCATGAAACGTCACTATAGGTGCGCTATACCATCGCAAAGTATCTGCTAACACTCGGCGCCAAAGACCTGAGTGATAGGCGCGCTCTTTATTTTATAATGTATACTCTAAGTTCACAATCAATGTCCTTATTTATGAGATTCACGTTCGAAAGTGAGCCCACAAGTGCCCACAACACGATACGTAATGTTACATTTAATAAATGAAGCTATAAATCTTATAACGTAAACATGTTTTTGCTACTAGTATTACCTAGATATTATAACTAAGCGTCGTCGGATGCAAAAAAAACATCAGACAAGCAGCAGCAAATACTGCAGGCACATGCTGTATTGATCGAACGGTTATGCCGTGTACCGCGCCCGCGCGCCAAGGCCTGGTGTCTTTCCTGGGTCGGCCGGGATGCGAGAGGTATGCCTCAGCCAATCTCACCTCCGAAAGAGCCGACGGCGTGCGTTTTAGTCCGGGGGGGTGGAGCATCCTTGAGGATTTTGCGCACGATTAAAAAAAGAAGATATGCCGGACACTATACCAAAATAAATCACTCACTAGACGGTACTACAAAGTTATATCGTCACTTGACTAATAACTGTCATCCTAATCAAGCTATATTAAACAAAGGCATTTAATATTCTAGACTCGCTGCACGGAAATAGGTACAAATTTGACAACTAAGATATATGGTCAATTGTGGTTATGTAAAAATTTGACTGTGCCCGCAGCTCCGCCCGCGTCTGTTAATTTTTTTTTACTTTAATCACATTTTGAAAGCTTACAGCTAGCAAAAGATGTGATAGCCAGTTATAAGCTTTCTCATAATAACAATGTTTACTAATAGTAGGTAATAAACGCGACTTTAGGTCATATCTCCGGTTCTACTCAACCGATTGGACATTGGGATAAGCCTATGTCCAGCAGTAGACTGCAATAGGAACCAAAGTATTCTTTCATATTTCCAATGCACAGACACGATCACTTTACAACTTACAATAGTATAGAAGGCTTTTAATATTCTAGACTTTTTACACGGAAATAATAATTTGACCGCAGTATTCATTATCATACCGATATATTTATGGTCTTGTACCTACTTACGTAAAATGCTATAGCAGTAGGTTGAACAAATATTTACAATATCGGAAATCGAACCTGCACTGACTTGGCTATTGGCTTACAAACACTAACCGCTTAGCTACTGAGGTCGTCAATAGACAACGACCACACTTAATCTCCAGCTCCATAGTGAAAGTTCCATTACGACTTGTTCTGTAGTATTTTTTATGAGATAGGTTAATGTGTGCTGTGGTTACGATCTTGTAAACGTGGCCCATGATGGTCGTGGTTAAAAAACATGCTGCGTCATTTAGGAGGCTTAGGGAAAATTCATCGGGTAAATGCTCGATCACTTTACATTAGGTGTACCTCGGGATACGTATCTTGGACCTAAATCACGAGACATACGAGGCTCTGGCGCACGTGGATGGTTTTGTAATAATCTATGCTTGGTGAATTTCAACTTGTCCATGCCGTAGCACCCCGTGCTAACCTCAAAAGACACTCAAGAAACGTGTATTGCGCGTATATAGCACATTTTACGTGAAGAGTATACCGTCTATGTCCCGAGCAATACGCGAGAATAATTATTTATGAATGGATTTTTACGATTATTTTTTGTTGGAACATAAAAAAACCGGAATTATCAATGACATTTCATAACATAGACATGTCATATGCTTACAAATCAACGTAGAAAAATGTGCCAATCTCACACACACACATTTTTAATTCATCTACACTTTTTGTGTATTAACTCTAAAGTAATAGTTCGTGCAGTGTCTATAAACATACGATGACATTTTCTTTATGTTTTTATGTCACTAATGCTTCCGCTCAACGTCCGATCGGCGCCGCTTCTCACGCGGTACTAAAGGCAAACGTTCCAATTGACTCGTTTTCGTATCTTCACGATTTTCGCGCAATAGCATATCTACTTCTTTTTAATATAATATCTTTGGGAATTATAGATATATTTGAAGTAGGTATCCTCTCGTTCAAGTAAATCTGTAATTTCAGTTATTTTTCACTTTTCAGTGTCTTTTTTTCGTTTCTTAGAGTCAGTCAACTTAACAAAAAAAGTTTATTGCAAGTTTTTTTAAACACACCAACCGTAAAAAATTACGTAGATATTTAAAAAAAAATTGATGACTTTTTTTTTTTAAATATATGTACTTACTTAGTACTTAAGTATATTAAAAAAAAAACAATAAAAAAAAATAATATCCAGCCAGCCAATCCCGGCCGGTAACCCAATACTTTGAACCCAAAAGAACAAACTTGATGGACATGAAAACTCATTACATTTCGTTCGAAAACTGCAGGAAGTCTGTATGTATGTGTGCGCCGATTCACATTTTTTATTTCGTTCCCTTCATTACTGAACCTGTTCGTAACTGTACAAGAAGGTTAAGATAGAGTGACCAGGTGATAAATATTATTTGGATTTTGGCGGTTTATTTTAGACATTGAAGCGTTCTAATCATCTCAGCGTTAGTTCCGGTTACCTCCACTTTGGAGAACTGGGTCCAGCTGTTTTAAGGTCTCTGCATACGTAACGGGTAAGCTTTTTTCCCGGACGGGACGGGACGTGAAGTTTTGGAAATATCGTTTCATACAAAATGTATGCAGCAATGCATATGTCACGGGGCCACGGACGGGACGGGACGGGACGGGCCGCATACATTTTACTTCACGTCCCGTCCCGTCCGTGAAAAAACCCGTTACGTATGCAGAGACCTTTAGTTTTTACGGAAACTAATCAGTTAATCAGCTTTTAGGTTAGATTGATGTGGAGCCGCAAAATATCCACAATATATAATATATACTTTAGGCCCACAATAGAAACTATGACGTTACACCCTATATTGTACATAAAATCCCCTAAGGAGTTTGCAGAGGTGATAGAGGCCGAGTTTGTCATGGACATGTTTTCTGTCGGATGGAGAACAGCCCTACCGCTTAGTCGCCTTTTACGTCATCCACGGGAAAAGATGGCCTTATTCTACTCCACCGAGAAACAACACGGAATATTACATCACGTATTTATTATCGGTTTATTCTATCTGCCGACAATATTACACCTACAATAAGAGATGTGCATATAACTGTTAAATTGCTATTTTTGCTTATATAGTTATTTATATGTGAAAAGAAGCTATCAACTAATTAGTTACGCTTGGCTTACAAAACTATAAAACCACATCGCGCTTCCGGCAATTACTTTTATCACGCCTCTACTGTCTGTCTAAATCCAAATCAACTTGTACTTAAACAACATGTATATGGATATGTGTTAGTAGAGAGTAATTTTTATACATAACAGATTATATAAGCCACCGTATACCAGTTACAGTTGTTTTTTTATTGAAGGGCTTTGTTACGTTCAGTTCAATCTGGCGGCAAAATGCTCTTGCAGTTTTTAAGTGTTAATTAAATATTACTCTTTTTTCTTTAAACTTAAACTAAAACTGAAAATAGTAGGTATGCAGCACGGGTACGACGCCCGCTCATTGAAAATATTTGTGTGCTTAGCTAAAACTTTTTATTAATTTACAAAAAAATATTATCTAAATATCCGCATTCTAAATTCCCTAACACAAGCTATGCTTTCTTTGCGCTTTGTATATAGCTACATATATAGCATTTGTGTAGAATGTCATAGAATATTTATTCCTCTTTGAAAATAACACACTTCAAAATCAATGGTGACCCTACACGCGGAAACTGATGACTCCTTTTATGGTTATCTTGACCAAAAACTTTTTTATTTAGGTGATGGCCTCTGAGGAAGGATAATAATATTAAATTATTGAAAGGGATTCTCTTAAGGAGAGCACTTTTTAATGTATGTTTCCATACAGGACGTTGAAAACAATTATGAAAGTCGAAGAGGCAAAAAAGAGGTAAGCCAAGATCGTAGCAAGTGGAAAAATGGATTATGTTATATTAAATTTATTACATATCTCTGCTGCTAAAAAAAAGTGTGAGTGTGAGTGTTGCCGTATGTAAAAAGAAGCACAGATAAAAATAAATCACAAAATGAAATGTTTTCATTTTTATCTGAACAACATACCTACAATATTCTATAATATGATTAATATGCTGTCTTAGTTAGTTTGCCCCCAACTGAATGGGGAAAATGCTCAGAGAAGTAGATCTTAATAATTTAAAATGATTTTTCTTTTACATAGTCAGTTTATAAACAGTATAATTTAAAAAAAGTTCCTTTCCTATACCCGCCAAACTAATGACATGACAGCGTATTTTTTTTTAATGATGGCGGCGAAGCTTGCCGCGGAAATGCATCGTTTTCACTTCTCACAACGTAAGCAGGTAGTGCTCGGGAACAGGTTCCTAACTGTACCGATGCGGGTTCGATGCCCGACCACAACCTGTCACTCCGCTGCCAAAAACACAGACCTAATTAGTGGCTACCGGATCTTAGTTGTTTCTTTGTGTTTTTGGTCAAAGGGACTGTGTCTTTTGAGATTGGAACATATCTTTTCATCATTGTATACTTAATATGTCTTCTATAATAAATAATGAATTGCTGTATTTGTTGCTTAGCGTAAGTATAAATTGAGAACGGCTCGGAACGGATTTACTTTTTGTTGTGTTCTTAATTTGGAAGGACAAGGTTTTATATCAAAGAAAATTGTGGAAAATCATGTAGGTTTTCCATGAATGGTGTGTAAATGAAAAGTTAATTTAATTAAATTTCAAAGCATTTTATATACCAATTATTCAAATCGATTAAGATAGAGCTTTCCCCCTGTAAGGGAAAGATCACGGGTTCGAGTCCCGCCTGAGCTGAATGAGTTTTTTTTCGAACATAATAATATGTAGATTTGAAAAGTTAATGTCGATATTTCAGTAGTTAAGTAGGTAGGTAGGTACTAGTAAAAGTAACGTGACCAAAAACATACTTAGTAAATATGTCGCTTATGATTCTTATGAATGACCAATATGACCATGTCGATCTAAATAATAACATTAAATAATAACTGTAAAAATGTTAGGGTTTATGAATATTCATTTTAAAACATAATGCAGATTAAATGTATTAGGTAAGGGATCATAAATTACGCGGCTTGAGGAGCGGTATCGTAAGTGATGACGTTTATTCAAATTTATTTTATGAGATCAAAAGGTGGCACAATGTAACAGTCAAAACTCGCGTTTTTTTTAAAGCCTTAGTCAAAACTTATTATTACGAAGGTTTGACTCACCCCAGAGGACCGGTCCATACCAAGCGAGCTTTCAGACATCGCGCACCCTGAAACAGATACGTTAGGTTAGAAGGTTAAGGTGTATGGAAACTACGGAGAAAAGACTTCCAAGTCAACTTAACCTGCTAGCTGCTAACCTGCTATTATACGCACGAGACTGACGCAGGCTTTGCTCTCTGGGTAGGTCAGATTGCAGTTATAGATACCTAGCCCAAATAAGCCTAAAATCGAAGCCGGCAATATGGGCTAATAGATGCAACGGGAAAGTATAATGACGATGAAGTTAGATACAGAAGATACAGAACTTCGATAGATATCGCCATGTTGTGTGGTCGTTGTGGATTTCAAATGACAGTCGTTTCACGGACAATTTAATTCTATTTTCTGGTTATGAAAGCAAGAAAAAAATTCCACGCTCGAAGCTGGATATGAAAAAATCAGTAGTACTGAAAATGGACGAATCCAAAATATTGAAGTTCAGCCCCGTCACCGCTAAACTGGAAAGCCGACCCAACTATTGAGAAAAGTCAGGGAATGACGATGATGGTTAGAATTTAGATGAAAGTAGAAGGTTTAGGCGAAGGTATGGTGGTGTAAGTGGTATAACTTATCTGCTTCCTTAAAATTTTGTACTTGGTTATGTATTTTTGACTACCAGATTACATCGTGCAATGTCACAAAATACCTAACACAAAGGGCTTATTGAAGGTTGTTACAGGTTAATCGTTGTGATCCTCACTTTTACATTAAAGATATATGAATATAGATAATTATTTATTTCAAACAAGGACGCTCTGCCTATTATTAGGCTCCATCCGTGTTTATTTTTTAGACGACCGAATGTTTTTGCACTACAGTTAAAAATTGTAAATTATATTTTGTATCAAAACAAACATAATTATTTGGGTTTACATCAAGAAGGCCCTGCCAATCATTAGGCTTCATCCGGCACTGCTTTGACCTTCGCATTTGGATAGTAACTCATTCGATAACATCGATTTGGCCATGTTTATTTTGTCATTACGAATCTGTGGTTGAAAAAATATTGGCGGTCTCGCTGCAGGGATTTCAAATGTTATGTTTGATGTAAGATGTCAAGTTTTGAATTTAGAATGTCAACAAATCGTTTGACACACATTGATTCGATTTTTAAAATATATTTCTACCAGAAATTTTACTTTCTATGTACCTACATAAAGGAGACGATTTTTTATGTTAGAGCTTTCGGCCACCTACAAATTTTGGAGAACAATAATGAAACGAGTATTGATTTATTTGTAATTTTATCGGGATTACAATGGTACATTGCTTCTTAGCTAGTCTAACCGGAACATTGATATAAACCAAATCAAAACTGATACTAAAATCAATGTGAAACTAGGTGAAACTGTCATGGCGCCAATCTCAGAAAATTAAAATTTTATTGATTATTTAGTATGACATAATAGAGGTCATTAAAATCATGTCCTATGCAATGTATTGAATAAATAGAAGATGGATAGGGCAATAACCTTCTTTTTAACAAGTGGAAATCCACTCAAATCCGCCGGAGCCAGTGAAGGTGGTTATGTCGGACTCGAACCGACAAAACCCGCATGAGCCGTTTTTCACAGTCTATGTTTTTCGGATGTAGAAAAGCAGGATTATGATTACTAGTTGGGCGGTCAGATGGCAGCCGCTGCCATAAAAGGCTAGGTATTTCCAAACCGAATAAAAGAGAACAAGCAAGCGGCCGGTAAAAGCCTCGGTTACAACTACAATTCCAAAGATGATGATTCATACTTACACCATGAAATGAAAGTAGGTATCCAATGAAATAAAAACAAACAAAACCATATTATATTAATATTTATTTATTACATAGGTATATAAAACGTTTGTATGTCATTCGTAGGTATGTCGTCCAAAAAGCATACAAATCATAGTGATTATAGTAAATGAGCAGAAAGAAAACTCAATTAATGTAAATAACACACATTCTCCTAATACCTTGGTTTATGTTAGTAATTGTTTGTATACTGATTTGCAGTAATGCATCTGAAATAAGATGGTTGGCGGCACGGCTGGTATATTTATTAGAATTGTTTGACTACATCACTTATAGACACTGTAACACTCCACTCGTCCATATTATTCAATACTAGCCATTGATTTATATAGCAGCTGCCTGTGTAGCATCTGTATTATATAATACTATTTTTTTACAATGAACATTGAACAACAAGAAAATTCACTAATCAATCACTCAAAATAATCACAAAATAACTGTCAAACAATTTTTGGCACTTTTGGGATTGTATTGCCATTATGAATAAATAAATATTGTACCATTCGAAATAATGAAATCGTAATCGCTAACAATTTTTACAACATGGAATCGATTCCTCGATTGATACCTACTTTAAAATAAAAATAAAACGTCAGTTTTTAATTAAAATAATCTCCATTAACGGGTTGTGGAGGTCAAATGACTGGAAGAGGTGCACCCGGGACTCCAAGGTAAGGCCAAGATAATGATGACGAGGTAAAGAGTGCCCAACCTAACGTTGTATTTTTGTATTCGTAAATCTACAACCTGAGAGTATTATAGTTTAGAGTGTTTACTTTTAGACAGGCATAGTGTAAATAATATGGACTGTTGTATTATAACATCATTGAAATAAAAATATTTAAACGGATTCTATTACAGCCTATTAAGTGGGACCTAATACAATGATTGGTGAAATGTGGGTGTTAATTCACTCTGCCTAATCCTCCGGGGATAAATGAGTATAATATGATGATGACAGTAGGTATATAATGAAGTAACTGAAAACGAATCTTCATAGAATGCGTTGTAGATAGTTTTATTTCAATTACACATTGAAAAAAACTATCAACAACGTATTCTATGAAGATTCGTTTATAGCAAAATACTTTTATTAGCAAAAACATTCGATAATGTCATAAATATGGAATGAGAATTGTAAGATTGAAGATTTGAAGAGAAAACCTATACCTATGTGCGTGAAGTTTTATCGAATACAATCGTATTCTTAATCGATTTGAGTCTATGGTAATGGTAAAGAAGATGTCTGGCAACATTCTAACATCTTGTCATATGAAATATTAAGAATTTTCACAAATACACTAAATAAAAAAAACACTCTTTAACAAGTTATCGTGAATCGGTTAGAATTTGGAACATTCTTCGTCCAATTATCATAATAAATGGATTCGAATTTTTTGCATATTGTACAATGACTGTTCATGCCCTATTCTCTGTTGTCTCTCTCTTCTCTCACTCTCACTTTGATGTTTTACATAAGAAACAAAAACTTAAAAGTCGTTGTATTGATGGGCCGAAAATAAATCATCTCCTTTACAATAGAATGAGTAAACTTTATTTATTAGAATTGATATCACAGAAAAACATTAATAGCACACTAATATTCAATGATTTCTTGCACTGTAGGCGGCCTGAAATCCTTACCAATGGGTAGGTACTCCTAGTTACTGTTACTGGCAACCCCGTTCTTTTGGCAGAAAAGCAAAATACGACTTAATAACTTTGTGTCAAGCGACTGTACGTATTTATTTATAAAAGAGACCTGCAGAATATTTACAAGTATATTTTTTCATCACAATAAGTATTGTAGGATATCGTTTTTACCTCGGCCCAAAAGATTTATGCCCATTAATCATAGATAATAACCGTGTTTTTTTTAAAATATAATTGGTTATTAATTTGGATATTTCTGGTTTAATCTTCCGATTTAACTGACTTTGAAATAAAATTCTATAATGATAATCTATATGTCACGACTTAACGCCATCGAATATCTTTTTACGCTGTGTAATTACCTGCTATTATTGGTTTAATAACATGTCATATCTATGGGCTTTGTTTCATAAACGTGACAGATTAAAAATCACATTAATTTGCTCTGCTGAAGTAATAGTCAGTATCAATTTTTTTTTTGGATTCTACTGGGCAGGTACGAGGCCCTAACAATATTTTTGAGGCTAAAATAATGGACGAGGCTTTGGCGCAGGCTTTCCTCTCGGGGATGGGAGGTTGCAGTTGCTCCCGGAAATGCAGACATATCAGTCAAAAAGCCGACTTTGGACTTTAAGTGCGAAGTTTGCAAGATTAAGCAATATTGTTCATGCCAATCTTAGGACGAATGATCAATGTGATCATTCTAACGTAACGTCAAAGTATTTTGGAAAGCATGATAAGTCATCCCGCGTCGGTCCCGGTTGTTAAACAAATATTTAATTTAGTCCTAAAAAGTCCGACAGTTGGTCTAACCACATAACTTCTATATCGCCAGTGGGTTGTGGAGGTCAGATGGTAGTCGCTTCAAGAATCATCGAGGTCAGGACATTTCAATGAAAGCCGAACCCAACTGAATTGAGAAAAGTCTCACAGGATTACTGAAATGTTATTAAAATTGATATTTTTATCTGTTTCAGTTTGACGAGTTCATCAGATCACTGCAGGTGGATCCACACTCGCCGCTGTTCAGGCTTGTCACCGACGGTCAGCCACCTTTAAGGTAAGCAGAAGTCTTTTCTTTTTCTTCTACCGAGGGCTCAATGAACAGTATTAGGATCAAGCCTCGGTAGCTTAGTCGTTAAGGAGTCGGCCTTACGATCGAGAGGTTCCGGGTTCGAGTCCTGGCCATTACACTACCAACGTGAAAACCCACTCCTAACACATGCAATGACTTAAAAACCAACTGATTATTATACCTACTGGAAAACTGCTCATTGAGCTTAGTTGGAGGGGTGAAAGGGAATATTAGTAATTACGGTTGCTAATATTAAAAAAAAAATTGAATTGACTAAAAGTTTTAGGTGTATATGGCCCATATTCCATAACAACGAGAGGAATAATGACGGAGATAGGACACGACGGTATTTCCGTTCAAAATGAGCAGTCCGACTGGGAAAGTACTACCGTCCTACAGAAATCCGCGGCCATAATAACCTCTTGTTGTGTTCCCGGCGGTGAGTAGGGTAGCCAGAGCTCACTGGAGAGTTTTTGTGCTGTCAGTGGGCAGACCAAAGGCTTGTCCTGCTTAGTCTACTGCAATGACGGTACAGGAACTCTCTGTTCTTACAGGGTCGGCAGCAACAATGTGACTCTGCTGGTGTTGCACACTTTCACGATAACTACTCGTACTTTCCATCAAGTGTGCTTGTCTGCCACCTGAGTAGTGTAAAAAAGGTCATTAAAATATCTGCTTACTATGTAGCTGCGGTACGGTACTTATGCAATAATTGCAGCAAAATTCGCTTGAATTAACAATTTCCAAGCAATTTTCCTTAATCTACTCTATTTCCCCCACCCTTCCCTATAATCTACACAATTATTACCTATCGCTTCGTAACCTTTGGATGCATACGATTGCGCATTTCCGGATCAATAATCAAGTTATGATTTATTCATGATTTACGAGGAACTATAACAAAAAATTGTTTTGAAACTACCTATCCCATTCTGATTTTAAAATACATTATTTCCATTAAATGTAAAAATGGAAAATGGAAAATGTATCATAAAAGTCAATGGACTTTTATGATACATTTTCCATTGACTTTTAAAATACATACATATTTATTCGGCAGCTGTGCGCGCTAACAATATTAAAAGGTATGATTCTGAAGCCGACCGCCTACGACAATGACAGACGCATGCAGCAGATACAGCGTATAACTCCGGCCAAGTATCTTGAACCTAAGGGGTCCATTACACGCTAGGTTTTGCCATGGTTTCACCATCAGTCACGCCGAGATTGACCAATAACATAACGTCTAATAACCGATTGACCAATAACATTCATGATTGACGGCATGATGCATGACGCTTGCATGAGCGTGTAATGGACCCCTAAAATGTGCTCAAAATGAATTGCGCGTATCTGCTGCGTGGGTTGGCAGTTGTCGTATGCGGTCGACTACACGGAATCATACCTAGGCGCGTTTCTAATGATACATAAATGTTCTCTACCATTAATTATTTAATTGTACACTTGTTTTTTACCCTTTTGTTTCGCGTTTTCCTTTATCCCCCAAAGGTTTCCTGGTTGTCCCAGTCCCTAAGTTAAGACTGACTCAATACTGAGTTAAGCTCGCCTTTAAAAAAAAAAAAAGTACATATTAGCAACCGCAATTTTATTCCCTTTTAGCCTTTGTGTATCATAATTCCATAGTTATGATTCTTAATGTATTATTTTCAGTATACGATAAAGAATTAAGAAATACATACTTACATACAAACATACCTAACATGTTCGTATGTACGTAACTTACTGTATTATTTTTATACTCATACCTTTTTCTTACCAGGGTAGGCAGAGTTAATATAGTGTGCCATCTGCCTCTATCCTTATTAGTTCACAAGCTTCCTGTACCTACTGTCATTACTTAAACCATAATATGTGTAATAAATTCTAATTAATCGACCATTATAGGCTAATTGATTGATTCGCAGTCCACTGCGGGACATAGGCCTCTCCCAATGTAATAAAACCATGTGTGTAGTAAATACCTAGTTTTTATTCTTAAGGACAGGCTACGCGAAACAGCGCTCGAACCCGAAGGAAATCATGACAGAAAATGTATGATATTAGCGATGAACTGGAGTCGGTTTGAAAGTCAAAGAGTTCTTGAAGGGGCCGAAATAACGTATTTGATGATAAATTTAGTAATTAATCCAAAAAAAGACTCCAAAGTTATTGAAAAACGCGTAAAACTGTGTCATTTGCCTGGCACAGTTTTCGTGTGAAGTTATAATTTTCTTAAGAAATAAATATGTATATAAGTAGATAAAGAGCTATACTAGCCGCTGAATACATTTTATTAATTGTAAATAACTGTTATGATGTCGCATATCAATAAAAATAACTATGTGTGCAAATTTCCCATACAATTTTGCAGCGATCTGTGTAGATTCCTTCAGACGTCAGTCACCCACGGGCTTTCGGAGAGAGAGCACGTCTCTTTGATGCGTGATGACAGTTCACATATACACAATAGGCATACCAATAAAAATGTGAAGTCAAAAGTGGCGACACTGTCTTCTCAGTGTTGTCAAATTTATTTAGATGTTCAATAAAATAGTATGCATTTGACAGTGACAAACGTAGTTCCGATTTTGGCCGTTTCACGAATTCGTTGGTACATTTATAACATAGTGGTTCGATTTAGTGTCTAACCACAAGCGCCTAAAATGTCAAACTAAAAAGTTGGGGATATACTAATCCAAAATATTTTTTTAAAGACAATATTTTTGGGTCCTGTTGTAAGGAAATTATCTTCTTCCTCCTAGCGTTAATTCTCAGTCGCATCCGAAGCTTTTTCAGCTCGGAGTCTGGGGTCTGCTTTACCAGTTTTAGCTACGGATTTGGCTAGACCTCGATACTTTCTGTGAAGCGATTGCCATCTGACCTCCACATCCCAATAGTAACATTAGGCGATATTGAAGCTTTGCAGCTAGACTGTTGTTTTTTTGGATTTTTTAGGGCGCCAACTACCCGTAACGACTGCACTAGATGTTCTTATGGCAACCGGGACCGACGGCTTAACGTGCTCTCCGAGGCACGACCAGACCAATGCAAATACCCATATTTCATGAACACAAATATTTGCACTGAGCGGGTATCGAACCCGCGCCTCCTGCGCAGCGGCCGCGTTCACTACCGCTACGCCACGGAGGCTGTCAGTTGTTGTAAGGAAATTATATTAGACAATAAGTTCGTAGTCATACATGTATACATGTATTTTATAAACATAAGTTTCTAAAATACATGTATCATGAAGTAGCTGTTTCCGTACATTTTAGAAATTAATAAAGAAAACATAAGTAAGTACTTGGGTTATATTGTGCGTGTTCGTCGTAAGTTCGTGGTCTATATTATGTTACACATACCGGCTCAATATGATTTCTCAAAAAGGTTGCTCAAAAAGGTTGGACCAAACAGTTTGGTATATACCTAGCTAAAATACGTTTTGTGGATACTTTCTTTTTATTCTTGTTATATCTTTTTTTTTTCTTTTTTCACGACTACTAACGGGCCATGGCTGCTTTAGGCAACGCTTACACCAGCTAAGCTTGCGAGTCTGCAGCATGCCCATGTTGGGAATTCGACCAGGAAAGCCGTGATTACGCACTTTGGGACTGTAAGTTGTACTACACTGACAAGGAAATAGGTCCTGCCCCCCTAGACAAGTGGCAATTCGTTGCTCTGCGTATGATGGAAGGAGAATGACAAATGTATCGCCTGCTATTAAGCTTGTTTCGATCTTTTGGACAGCAGTCAGGTTTTTTATTTTTTAATAATCAATTTTATTTTAACCTTTTTAGTTAAGATATGACATCTATATACTTTTGTAATCTCCTTTTTCTCTTCATTTTGATACCCTACTCGATAAATTTGAATAAAAATGTTTTCTGTCAACTGTTTTCTGTAAAATATGACAACACACCTGCTCATAAAAGTGCTATTATTTTACCGCAATTAGGCAAGTAAGTTATAGACATACCTACAAGTGAGTTATAAATTCTTTTTTAAATTTTATAGGAAGTGTCTATGTTCTTAAAAGAGTTTTGATACAAAAAAGAACGTGTTTAATAGTACGAATAAATTAATACGCCTATTGTATGGTCATTTGATGCATTATCGTATTTAAATAAATAATTTCAACTTGTAATACTTGTATATTAAACAAAATTTTCACTCAAACTTAACTTTTTTTTTTCTCTAAGTATAGAAAAAAAAACAGAGTAAAAAAAGTTAAATTCAAACCTCATTTTTTTTTTAAATATGGCCGACCACCATTGTTAAATGCGCGCGCATAGGAAAACAAATTAATTTGTAGTATTGTTTATTTAGTATTTGTAGTATTATTTTATTCGCAAGTGTGTTGTAAAAGTCGTATGGCACGCGTGAGCATGATGATTACCGTTCTCGGCACTCTTAAGACCCTCGCCTACAGCTCGGGTCTCAATAGCGCCTCGGCGGTAATCACCAACTTTGCTCACTTGTACCATAATGTACTATTAGCATCAAAAATCTACCGTATAGTTTTGATGGAATTTTATGTAGGTACCCTATAACACTCGGGAGATGAATACCTTTCATTTGAGACCCCATTCATTGAAATCCGTCTAGGGATTAGGCCTGTAAAGGGGAACAAAGAAAACTACATACATACATATATACGCGCGAAACACATTACCCTCGCTGGCGCAGTCGGGTAAAAACTAATACCCGACTACTGAAAAATTACGCTAATATTATACAAGAAAATATCTAAGTAGTAGTAGTCTTTAGGGATACTTCGAGCCCTAAAAAGTCCAACAACTGGTTTAGTTGCAATGCTTCTATATCGCCCAATATCGCTATTGGGTTGTGGAGGTCAGATGACAATCGCTTCGCGAAAGTTTTGGATTACGCTAATTAAGAAGGAGAAGAACACAACCCTAAAAGAAAAACAGGTTTTTACGGGACTTTGTTTCCGTTCTTGTCACAGAATTCAACAAAAAAAAACTTACTCCTATATTTAATTTTGTCTTCTGAAATAAATCTGTTCATTAAATCAGTTTAATTTTCGTTTTTTTAAGTCTGGTTTTATTTTTTTAATATACCTACTATGAATTGTAAAATATTGTAAGATAATACATAAGATATAAAATATAAGTTGTATGTTTTAATTGACCCCAACATACCCTATATCTCAACTTTGATTGAAAAACTCTTGGCTTTATCAGTTGGAGTAAAGTCTATAACCTAAAGCCTAAATCTGCCTTTTATTATTACATATAATAATTGAAACATTAGCTTTCTTTGATTGACATTAGAAACTTTGACTGACTCCTACCTGAGCACATGTTGCTGAATTAGTGGAACATAACAGTGGAACGAACAGTCCGAAATCGAAGTGAAGACGTCTGATAGGAATGTTTGTTTGTTTGTTGAACGACTCTATAGTTCGGGAACATTACGCGACAAGTGCGATGTTTCCAGTTCAAAGAAAACAAAGTCTCGCGTTGATAATTGTCGTTGTTGGGCAACATTATGCAACAGTTTTGCACAATATCGCCATAAAATGTGATGTCTCGGAGTAGCTTAAAAATACCTTCATGGCAATAGCTGTTTAAGGCAATGTTTTGCTCATGATAAAAGAGTATAAAAGTAAGGTAGGACAATTTAGTTCTTTAAGAAACTATTTATTTAGAGTATGAGATATTCATCATCTCTCTACTATGATAATTATAGTCTTTCTACGCGGTGGACATTTTAATTTTACGAACATTTTTAATATTTATATCAATATTAAGGTGTTGGTATGTTACCAACCTTATTTTGTTCAATATCTCAAATCTTTGTAAAAAATTCAAACAACGTCATGTCATAATGCCAAAACAAAAGACATGCCAATGACGTCATGCACGAAATGAAAGGGATGAATATACAAGCAAGAAAAGGAAAAGAAATATAATTTGACAGACGAAATTCGTCTCAATAAATCGTATTACTGAAAATGCACTCTAATCATAAGTAATAAAATAGCTTTTTCAGTATTCGTAAGACAATTTTCTACATTATGTTGACTTGCAAAAAGCATCTTGCAGCCCACTGTGCACCTCGGCGATGTGTGCGTGCACGTTTGCGTCTTATTTTGACAGATTTTGAGTCGTGCGCTCGGCGTAGCCGGCCCTTAAGCTTAAAACCTTATAAATATATGCAAGCTACATGACATTTAATTTTATTTTGCACGCCATGTAAGTGGTAGGACATTATGCACTTATATTTATTATTTTAAGACCTTATAGAACCTCTATTCCCCAATTTAATGAATAAAAAAGACCCATCCCATGAAAAAGTGCCTCCTAGACGGCAATATGTGGGTGTTAATACACCTCTGCTTACTCCTTCAAGTATTTACAGGCGTGAAAAAAAAGAAAAAATAAGCACTCCGGTTTAGAGTGCTTTTAACATGATCTTTTCTAAGTCACTTACGATTTACCTCAAAAGGCATCTCTCTCTCACGTCCTCATACCTCTGCCTACCCCTTACGCGATATCCAAGCATGAATATATGTACGAGTATATATAATTAATCAAAGCGAATAATTTTAAATGTATAAATAGCAAGTCTTGTCATGCTGAGTCACGCTGAAGTGGCAACACTGCTTTGTCAATGTAAACATCCCCGGCGTATTTAAAATATCGAATATAAATAATTACTGCTTGAAATAAGAAGTGTTAAAGTGAAATCTAAAGCAGACATTACAATACTCAAGTGCCAACGTTTGTGAGCGATTCCTATCGATAAATACCAATATCTATGTGATATAGTGAACAAGAACTTATCTACATAATTACTATAAACAAGTGATCAATGAGTGCTTAGTTTCGAATAATAAAACCTACAAAATAACTCTTGACCTTAGTGAAGTTATAACATCATAGAATATTGCATAAAGACAAAAAAATATTTTATCATCAGCCGTTACTAAGAATTTTGAAAAAACTTTTACTAAATGATTTGACAGTTTGAACTAAATATTGAATCTAAAACAACAACTAACGCCATCAAGCGGTGAGTAGAAAATACAATGATGACATTTTTGACATTAATTGACACAAACGATAGTGTTACCACATTTAAAAACTCAACAAAAGAATAGGAAAATTGAGAATAACGCCATCTATGAGCAAATAGCTGAACTAAAGTTGACAGCGATTGACACATAGTGTTGTCAGCATTAAAAAATAATAATAATCTTGGTGATACCATATATCAATTGGGGATACCATTTAATAAGCTCGGTTTAAATTGGTAGAAATAATAATATAATGGATAACGAAAATATAACTTATCGAAAACTTAATACACGAATGTCGACATCAATCTCAGAGTCAACTATGTTCGATAACACTATCAGGAGTTTACCAAATGACTCTTTTGAGGACGAAAGAATTAATACACTCACCGAAAAAATTGGTAAGTTGATTGATGAATTACAAAGCGCAAACCAAGAGATCGACCATTTAAATTTTGAAAACGCTCAACTGAAATCAGATTTAGAAAAAAGCAACAAAGTAATAGAGCTATACAAGAAAATAGAAACGGGTGATCCGAAATGTTCTTCTCCTGGATTAAAGCGTGCAGGAGCAACACGAGCTAAAGGTAAAGATCGTAGCCTGACATCAACACCCCTGAAAAAAATGGCGAATAGCACTTTAACTACACACTCTCCAACACATTATACCGCATCGAAGGAGACAAATGATTTTATTTATACCAAGAATACTAAGGAAATGGAGGTAATACAACGTAGTCCCACAAAGAACTTACAAGACATTAACAAGGAAAAAGGAACTAAAGTTGATATTATATTACAAACAAAATGCCAAAAGAAACAGAAGCAAGTCAATAAGATAGTAATTATAGCTGATCAACAAGGGCGAGGAATGCGGACAACCCTTCAGAGGCTAGTAGGATCAAGTTATGTTGTCACCAGTTTTTGGAAGCCTGGTGCTAAGATCGCAGATATTCTAAGTGATACTGAAAAGAACACATTACGTCATCTTACAGAAAATGATTATGTGATAATAATAGGAGGAACTAATGATGTGAATCCATATGAATTTAAATCCAATATTATACATTTTTTTCATTGCTATAAAAATACTAATATATTAATATGTGAAATACCATATAATAGGAAACTAAATGTAACTAAGCTCAATTATGAGTTAAATTTCATGTGTAGTCAATATCCACATGCGACCTTTGTCGACGTAAATTACTGTCATTATTATCCACAGTTCAGACATTTCATTGTAAACCTTTCTAGATCATTGCTACAAGAAATACTACGAATAACATATAGATTAAGATTGACACAGTACAATAATAAAAAAGGTTTGACTACATTAGATAAATACACACAAACAAATAATAATATATCCGAGATACAGATCTCGACTCCGGAGTCCCCGATAAAGTCTGTAGGAGAACATAATTTTCGTCTCTAAAAAGAAAACTGTAAACATACTTCATCAAAATATAGACGGTGTGATAGGAAAATCAAATTTATTAGAAGTTCATATTAATGATTTATCACAAAAGGGTAAGAGTATTGACGTACTATGCATTACAGAGCATAATATGCTTCAAGGTGATATTGGTATACTAAATATAGGTAACTATAAACTTGCGTCTTTCTACTGTAGAGATAACAGATATGGGGGATCATGCATTTTAGTGAGTAGTGGACACAAATATCATACATTATCAGATGTCAATGAGTTCTGTATACCGAAACTCATAGAATGCAGTGCAATCAAATTGATAGAACACGACATTATAGTTTTATGTATATACAGACCACCAAGGGAAGATAGTAAAACTTTAAATAAATTTTTTGAAAACTTTGAAAATTTACTGCAAAGATATTGTCTAAAAAACAAAAAAGTGATTGTTTGCGGAGACTTTAACATCGACAGACTAAAAGTAACTAAAACTAGTCTTCAGTTTGAGGAAATATGCACGTGCTTCAACCTTAAACTTGCCATAAATGAGACTACTCGACCAGCCAGTGGTAAATGCATAGATAATATTCTCTATAGTATTCGCGGTTGTCATGCTGAAGTAATTGAACTAGCTGTATCGGATCATAAAGCACAAATACTGACTTGCCCAGTTAAGGAATACTGCACTCTCCCTTATTGGTATATAATAAAACGTGACTATAGTGTAGGTAATATGACGAAGTTCAAGCAATGTTTGTCAAAACTTAGTTTTAATGACATTTATAATTCAGATGATCCAAATATTGCATTTAATAATTTTCATGACATATTTTCTTTCTTTTATGATTTGTGCTTCCCTGTAATAAAACTAAAACTAACAAAAAACATAAAGCCTCGGTGGCTGAGTAAAGGTATCAAGGTATGCTCGCGCCGAAAACGAGAACTGCTACATAAATACAGGAAAAACCCAAGTAGGCAAAACAAGGACACCTTTAAAACCTATAGTAAGAGACTTAATTCGATCATAAAATTGACTAAAAAAGCACAAAATGATTTTAAAATAAAAAACGCAAATAATAAATCTCAGGTTACATGGAAAATTATCAATGAATGTAAATTAAATACGCCTAAAGAAGAAATTAATTGTATAAAAGTTGATAATAAAATAATAAGTGATCCACAGCAGATAGCGGAAGCATTTAACGATTTCTTTTTAAATAAGTTCCAACCTTCTTCAGCAGATGGTTCCAAAAACCATAAAGCTACCTTAGTGTGGAACAAAGAGAACTCAATGTTTATGAGTCCATCAACACCATATGATATGCATAGAATTATGAGAGAACTAAAGAACACTTCAAGTACAGGTTATGATGGCATATGTACAAAAGTTGTAAAATTCGTTTCTATTATTATAGCAAGCCCCTTAAGCCATATCGTCAATCTATGCATAAGTTGTGGTACTTTCCCTGATAAGCTAAAGATAACGATAACCATCCCTATCCTCAAAAAAGATGATAAGGAAAGCATGAAATTTTATAGACCTGTAGCACTGATTCCTATATTCTCGAAGGTTTTGGAAAAATTCATCTATCATTGTTTAAACGAGTACTTGGACAAAAATCAAGTGCTAACCGATGAACAGGTAGGGTTCAGGAAAAATAAAAGCATTAATCAAGCTATTTACAATTTTCTCTTGGAGGTTATGGGAAATCTAGAAAAAAAGCTGCCTGTTTACGCCATGTACATGGACTTAACACGAGCATTCGATTACGTGGATCATTCTATACTGATAGATAAACTGTATACTTACGGAATAAGGGGAAATGCACTAAATTTAATAAAATCATATCTTGAAGGTAGAAAACAGATAACTCAAATAAATAGAATATGTCCTAAATACAAAACAGAGGTGAAATACTTGTCGGAAATGAGAACAGTAACAGACGGTGTACCACAAGGAAGTGTACTAGGTCCTTTACTGTTTATATTATATATAAATGATTTCCCACGGTCAATAGGATATCCCATGATCCTTTTTGCGGACGATAGTACCGTAGTTTACTCGGGACAAGAGATCATGAACAATGTAGAATTTAATATTAACTATAACATGGACAAAATTATCAAATGGTTGACATCAAATAATCTTATAATTAATCTTGACAAAACAAACATTATGACATTCGGAAATAATTCACATCATTTAAGCGACATGGATATAAGACATTTAAATAAAACTAATATTGACATAGGTAATACCAAATTTTTAGGACTACATATTGATTCGAATTTAAACTGGAAAACGCACATTAACATGATATGTAAAAAATTAAATAGTTTCTCGTATGCGCTCTATATGATATCAAAAGTTGTAAATCGAGATGCAGTAATTACAGCATACCACGCCCACGTGACATCAATATTACGTTATGGGGTCATGTTCTGGGGCAACTCTACTGACAAGGAAGATGCATTTAAGGCACAGAAAAGATGTTTGAGAGCCGTGTGCAAATTACAACAGACAGACACATGCAAACCACACTTTATACAGTTGAAGATACTAACTCTACCTTGTCTGTATATATATGAAGTTGTAACTTTTGTGAAAGGTAATTTGAGTCGTTACACTACATACAACAGTGCTCGTAACTGCCATAAAATCTGTATGCCTCAGCATCGGTCAGCGCTGTTTGATAAAAGTATTTTCTCCATGGCTCCTCGTTTGTACAACAAATTACCACGAAATATTTTAGAAGTGGAAAACACAACTGCTTTTAAAAAAAATGTATTACACTTACTTATAACGAAAGCGTACTACACTATTGAAGAATATTTAAATGACAAATTGTAATGAAAGTGACTATTTTGTATTACCATTAATTAAACTTATATTACTATTTAATTTAAAATTTTGACATAACTGAACCATTTATTATTAAATTCGAAATTAATTGCGTTATTAATCTGTAGCTACTCCTATAATGTATTTTATTTTTAAGCTTATATTGTAAATTTGCATGCCTATTAGGTGGAATGCGGAATGATCAAACTTTTAAACCAATGTAACAACAATTTATACCTGTGTTCGCAAATAAAGATTGAATTTGAATTTGAATTTGAGTTTGCTATTAAATATCGATTCACTCTAACTTGTATAATATGGGCAATTACACGAATTAACACATTGATAGTAGAAGACAAAACACAAAACAGGACATGAGCTTTTTATTCATAAGCCGTAGAAGCTGTCTGTCTGTCTGTCTGTCACCAGGCTGTACCCATGAACTGTAAGCTAGCTAGCTGTGATAACCACTGAACCAATTTTTAATGATATTTTGATACATGGAATGGAAAGGGGACTCTTTTGTCCGCACTTAGCCTCCTTTTTGGGCCATTGTGCGTGGAGAGTGCTGGCTATAACAGCCAGCCTAACTCCACCCAGAAGCGCAGAAGCTTACTGGGGGCTTCACAGGCTTCGCGGAGCGACCTCACTGTGCCGAGTATTTGAGAAATGATACAGTACAGGGACAGATTAGTATTTGGGAATGGGCTATGTTTGGCCACGATAATCGACATCCACATCGACAGCCGCAGGCAATACCTAGTTACCTTTAAAGAACGAATAGAAACAAACACAAGACACGCATGAGGCAGCGGATGGTTGTAACACCGACGTAAAATATGGTTACATCCATAGCACTGTGGCGCTTTAAGAGACCGGCGGCCCTTCTCGTTATTTTATACCACTTAGGTCAACACAAGCACATGGCCCACCTAATGGAAATGGGTTACTGTGGCCTATGAACGAGTGCAACACCAGGGGAGTCACACTCATGCTGCCGACCCTGTAAGAACAGAGAGATTCTGTGCCGTCAGCGCAGAAGAAAAGCAGGACAAGCCTTTAGTCTTCCCACTGAGAGCACAAAACCTCTCCAGTGAGCTCTAGCTGGCCTAGCACCGCCGGGAACACAACACGAGATTATTATAGCCGCGGTTATTCTGTAGGGTGGAGGTACTTCCTTAGTCGGACTGCTCGATTAGGACGGATTATATCGTCGAGTCCTACCTGTTCCAGCGTCTGCCTTTTGACACACTCTACGCATCATACATACCATGATGCCATCCTCTTTTTACCCGACTATGGCGAAACCAAAGGAGTTATGATTTTAACAGCCTATGTTTGTTGAATGTATGTATGTATGTTCATTTGTTCCCTCATAGCTGCGTCTTGATCGTCGGCTGGTTATTGGGTATCGGCCGTTCCCTATAACCTATCTATCGCCAGTTTTGACATTAGAAAGGATAAAAACGTCGTCAATCTCTATGGTAACGCAATTCATAGTAGCAAAATAACAATAGGATTTGACAAAGGAGCTATCTCAACCTTTACCTTTATCTTTATTTATGTAGGTAGATAATAATTATGTTATTGGGAACGGCCGTATGACGTCAATGACGTGTCCGGTGTCACAGACTCTAAAGCTGGGTCCACATTTGTAGCATTTCTGTGTATCGTATCTCCTTCGCGTGGCCTCAACGCGTATCATGATCGCTAGTTTGGGCACAAGATGATACCCGTTAACAATACACGCCGTATCTGATACAGCCCGATCCGCACTAAACGCGTATCTTGATACATCATTATGACAGCATTTACTAAGTATGGACGCGTTTTTTACGCCTTAATAAACGCCTTAATGATACGATATTGACAAAATGAGCGTCCATATTAATGATACAAATACTCGATACGATACGACTGATCGCGATACGTCAAGGTGTGTGACAAATGTGGACCCTGCCCAGCTTATGGCGCCCTCTAGTTGCTTAATGATGTTGAAATATCAAAATAAGAAGTCTTCTTAAAACCACGTCATCTTCTATTCTTACAGACAATGTCTCCACCCCGAGGCGTGCAGCAAGGAGCTGTCGCTGCCGACATACTACGCGCGCTTCCACGACCTGCGCAAGGAGTACGTGCGAGCGTACACGCTGCGGGCCGTGGCGGGCCCACGACCGCACGCGCAGCCTCCGCCGCCCCCGCCGGACCATCCTACCTCGCTGTTGGATATGCTCAATTGTATCCTTTTTAACATACCTACATTACATACAATACATACATACATATTGCTCGGGGCCTCAGACTAAAAGAATAGTTTTAGTCTGAGCTCGGGGCATGTTTATCTTCTTTTTTCTTATCGTGCGAAAAATCCCCACGGTTACCGACTTGAACCGACCAAAACGCACGTCGTCTGTGGGTCGTTGGTTCCCAAGGTGAGATTGTCTGTCTGAGACATATCTCTCGCACCCCGACGGCCGACCCAGGGTCATCTCTTTCGAGCTGGCCCTCTCCGGGTATGGGGACGACGGAGTCCCCACTAAGCCCTTGGGAGGCAGAGGTTAGTATTATGTTATCTTTGGCAGAGGAGAATTAACACCCCATTTCACCAATCATTGTATTCGGTCACACGTAACCTTTTTTTAAAAAATGAACAAAGTGAAGTAACACCTGGGCTGTTGCACACGTCTAAAGGCCACGGTAACCGCTTACCGTCATGTGGCCCGTGTGCTTGTCGTTGCCAGCTAACCTATACCAAAAAAAAGTAAGAACATCTAAAACATCAATGTTGTTGAATACGTTCCTTAACATTTTGAACAGATTTAGGTATAACTCCGTACAACGGGGAGAATTTCTACGCAGCAGAGGTTAAGGACATGTCCAGCATTATTCAAAGGATAATTTCAGATGGTAAGTATCAAAATAACTATGTACCTACTCACGACCAAAGATCCGCTTGCATTTTGGAACCCAACGCTAGGTTCATTTCATTCTCCTCCTTCCCAATTTAATTTATTTTCACTTTTAGGGGAGCGACTGTAAAGCCCTCTCCCCCCACCTAAAGGAGGAAAACCTGCGCTAGAGCCTTGTATGTGCATCAGCAGGTGGTGTACTGTGGGGTGAGCACGAACAACTATCGTAATCGTACCGTAAATGTAACGAGAGCACGGAGTATTGCGATTGGCAGGCTTCACCGGCACACACGCTCACAGTAGGCAGGCGGCCAATCGCAATGCTCCGTGCTCTCGTTACGTTAACGATACGATTACGATAGTTGTTCGTTCTCACCCCACTGACCAGCAGGTGTAGTTGGATTCGACCTCTAAAATCTCTGGGTTCCATACACCCCTAAATTGTTTATTGTACTCCGTTCATCAATCAATCGTTGAAAAGTTTTCTTGAAACATTTATTTTGCTTTTGCAAATAGGTACCTACCTACTCTTAGGCATTGGTAACCTTATTTAAAGATATCCAATATTCAGTAGTTAAATTATTTTTACACTTTTATATTGTTTATTTAATTTTTCAATCAATTTGCAGGTTTCCGGTTAGAACTGCCCGAGACTATCGACTTAGTTTTAGAAACTGGTATTTGGTGAGTATTTTGATTTTTATTTAAAAGTACCTACCTACTTATCTTAATTCACAATTGTCTAAGTTATTATTATTAAATGTCCTAGAATAGTTTATATAAGAAGGCTAAAAAGGAATAATCGGAGAATTCCCAGTGTATATTTAACAACGCGGCAACGCCTATTGTAATATTAAAAGCAATACTTATTTATGTTGTGTCGTATTGTTAAAATAAATTTGTCAGGCGCGAGAAAATACCAATTTAAATTACAAAATCAATTTGAAGTCAAAACCGATTTATATACATGTTTGAATAGGCACTTAGTTTTCAAACTACTTCATTGGATAATTTCATTTTTTCTACCATTTATTTTAATACAAGATACTTAAAACACTGAGAAGTCGAAACTAGTCAATATTCACCGTATTCACGTGTCTGTCATTCGTCTTCATGACCAGATCCTAATAAAAACAAACGGGTTGATATGCTCTCCAAACTAGTCTTTAAAATGGTTACCCATCTTAAGACTGACCTAGCTAGTATTCCTTAACCTCGCAACAACATTGCAATGCACTTAACCACGAGCCCGCCATTACCGCTGCGCCATTTATATTAAACTTAGTGATTTTAAAGCGACTTCAGTTCTTTAAACAAACCGGACAAGTGTTGGAACAACATTGCACATGCACTTATTGTTATATTAGTAGACATTATAGGTTTATGTGCACTCAAATATTGACCACAAGCCTTTGACAGCCATCGGAACACTTGTGGAATCTTACAAACGTGACAAAAGTATTGACACAATGATTTCTATCTCGGATATCTGTGATTTCTATGTATGACAGTGTTCCTTGCACGCTGGGTAAGGCGGGAATGAATTTTGAAATTCCAAATTTGAATCAGCAGGTAGGTACATGCTGTAAGAACTTTTCGAACGATCGAAAGAACTCGACAGCTGCGTGAGATTTCAATTTCGCGTGCTGTAAATTGGTGACGTCACGTTGTCGAGCACATAGACATACGTCACTGTCGACCCGCTTGTAAATCCCCGAAGGAGTAGGCACAGGTGTATCGACACCCACATTTCGCCAATTATTATTTTCGGTCCCAAGTGATAGGCGGCGAGCCTGTTGCTGTCAAACAGGCACTTTGTCATGGGCTGGATATTTACTGTCAGGTAGAGAACAACTACTATTTTTTAGTAGACTTCCACGATACCCATGTGAAGTGTCGATATAGCGTGCCTTTTCATAATGACAGCAACCAAAAGTGGCGTATTGTGCTAGTCAAATAGTGGTCTTAAATTGATATCAAATTTTCTGTTCCGCCAGTAGGTAGAGTAGTAAACATTCAAATCTCATATTGAAACAGTAGAGTGGTGTTGGACTTGTGTTAGGAGAGGGTTTGTGAAGGCCAGGTTTCAAACCTGGGACCTCTCGAATATAAGACCGAAGGCCGACCCTTTAAACCACTAAGCTGCCAGCGCTTCTATTACCTTAGTCTATTACGAAACTTATGTTGTACTAAACAAATAAATATTTTGCTTACTGCGGGTGTTCAATTTCACATACGCCTGTACTTATTTTCGCAATTCATTGAGGAGGGGTACTGCGTAGATATTGATGTCATTGGTCAATATCTAGTGAACCTACATGATAGAATTTGCTACTCAATTACTAATTTAAACGATAGTAGTGAATAGGGTGGCCCGAGCTCACTGTAGAGGTTATGTGCTGTCAGTAAGAAGACCAAACGCTTGTCCTACTTGTCTTACGCGCTGACGGCACAGTATCCCTCTGTTCGCTGTTCGTATAGGGTCAGCAGCATGAGTGTGACTCCCCTGGTGTTGCCCTCGTCCATAGACCTCGGTAACCACTTTACATCAGGTGCGCCATGTGCTTGTCTGCGACCCGGTACTTATAATAAAATAGAAGCCGTATCCGTGGTTTTCCTAAGCTACTACAGTATTGGGTTCTTCAAGAAGGGCATTAGAAGGTTCTTACGGTATAGCACACCTCTATAGGTCACGGTAACCACTGTCAATCAGGTGGCCCGTGCGCTTGTCTGCCACTTAAGTTGTATAAAAACCCTACAAACCACACACAAATCTAGAAATCACTTCTACAAAAATCATGTAGTTCGCAAGTGCCTATCACTAAAATTGAAATAATTCTAGAATAATCGTTCCACACTAATAAATAAAAAAAATATTCAAGTGTTCTTGTCATCAGCTATCACTCGCTGATCACTCCGGGACCTCCGGGTGCAAGGTCGACAGAGGACGTTCGTTAGGAGTAATCGGGCTCCGATAACAGTTGAACTTAGGCTAAATTGATATATTTGCATGCGATTATCACAATGCACTAAAGTTTTGCGTAATTCACTTTGGCATTACATTTTTCTTTTATATACTCACGCTTGTATTTGTTTGAGGGGTAGGCAAATGTGTAGAAAATACCCAAAAAATGTCTAGCTGTTTTCGATTCCCACGTCCCAATTTAGTTGAGGTCGGCTATCAATCGAACTACGAAGCGGCGGTTATTCAATATTGTTCGTAAAGCGACTGCCACCTGACCTTCACAACCAGCTGATGATATTGAAGTTCTGTAGTTAGACTAGACTGTCAGAATTTTTAGGTTTCCAATTCCAACTACACGTACCGAATGCCAAAGATTTGAAGAGCACGTTAAGCCCTCGTCGGTTTGACGGCTTAGCGTGCGCTCCGAGGCACGAAGAGATCTTGATAGGTACCTTTTTTTTTTTTTTTTTTTTTTTATCGTGCGCAAAATCCCCACGGATACCTCCCCCACCGTAGCCGGAGGAGGAGGTTATGTCGGACTCGAACCGACTAAAACGCACGCCGTCTGTGGGCCGTCAGTTGCCGGAGGTGAGATTGTCGTAGCCATATCCCTCGCACCCCGGCCGACCCAGGACCATATCTCTCGATCTGGCCCTCTTCCGGTGAGGGGACCACAGAGTCCCCAACCCGCCCCCGGGTATGGGGAGGCACGCAATGCGTGCCGCCGCCGCGGCCTGCTTCTGCTAGGGTGACAGGCGGCTCTACCCGTCACCCCCAGGCCCGCGCTCATGGGGGACGGAGGTCATTCTGCGACCTCCGACGCCCGAGTTGCCGCTGCTCGTTGCGGGCCGCGCGGTATCTTGATAGGCACCTATGTAAAGAATGGTCAATGGTCACCCATCCTAAGACAGGCCTGGCTAGAGTTGCTTTATCTTGCCATGTATGTACTACTCTACTCAGTTATCACTTAACCAAGAGCCCCATTATAACTACTATCATCTATTTTCTTAATATGCATTAATTAGTAAATTCCCAAAGCGATATTTTTATCATAATGACAACATTTAGATACCCTCAATTACCAAATAAATCAACGATCTATCTCGTGCAACGTGAATGAATCATGTACAAAATTACTTTCTTACTCAGTCACTCAGGTCACTCTCAATGTTGATAAGTTCCTATATCTATTCATAGAGTCATGATAATGATATTTTAAGAGAGTCGCTACAATGTCTCACAATTTTAGTACAATGTCCTGGTACTATGATATAGTCTTTATTCAGGAGTCATGGCTCACCGTATTATGGTACCTATCACTACCGTGGATGCCCAACACCGTACGAAGTGGAGAATAAAAGGCCGGAAAGTGAACCACGGCCGTTATGTCCTTGCAACTACTTGTCCTTCTCATGTAACTAAGAAGTGTCATCTGAAACTTCATCCTCAAATGCTTAGTTCCTTAGAATTGGGTGACGCATAACATAGGTACGGACGTACGGTACGGTCAGCTATTTCCGGAGCAAAGGACACCATGGTTCCTACACCCGAGCGCGCCATTTCAAAGCCGTATCGCCCAGGGTCGGATGAGGTACGGTACGGTCAGAGCAAAAAGTACCTACCTACCAATACATATTGGTACTTAATTAAAATTATCTACTAGTATTTCCTCTAACTAAATCTCTCTAGCTAAGCTAAATTGCTTATGTTTGAAGCGAGTTCATTTCGGTATTCTATGCCAGGATTCAAACCCGAGACCTGTTAAATGTAAGACCGACTCCCTAACCACTTAACTACCGACAACAAAACAACCTTTACGCCCGTATTAGTAAGTATTCCGTAACTTTTTTCGCTGACGATACAAGTGCACACAAGCAAAAAATTCCTAACCGTTGTGGCTCAGAATGTCGACTTCCCAAAATGTCCCCTGGTACCAAAATGTCAACTTCCCATAATGTCCCTTTCCCAAAATGTCGCTTTCCCAAAATGTCGCTTTCCCACATACAAACAAAATAAAGGGACGCAAAGATTCGTTTGTGTGTGTGTGATGAATGTATGTGTGGGTTTCACACGTGGATTATACTATACAGTATACACACAGCCATTGAGCTCGGCCACGCTGACTACACTAAACACGGCATCTACCACAAGACCATTGTTTTAAAAAACTGTCGTTTTTCAATCGGTCTACCTGTAAATGACGTCACCCTTATCGGCATCCGTTTGTGGTTTTATGAATTAACGATGGATGCTTATAGTTAGCTATACCTTTGTGTTCGTGTAAAAATCCCCACGAATCCCCACTTCCTCCCCTCGCCAGCCAGTTATATTGGAATCGAACCGACTTAAACCTCACGTCGCGTCGTGGATTCCCCCTTTCTCGATTCACCCGAATTCATCCTCAAACATTGCGACCGTAAGCGGTAGTATGAAAGGAAGTTCACCCCACGCACACTCAAGCTGTGGAATGAACTTCCTGTTGTAATTTTCCCAAGCGACTACAATATGGGGTTCTTCAGGATCGGCAGCACGCCCCTGGTGTTGCATACGTCCATAAGCCACGGTAACTACATCCATCAGGTGGTCCGCGTGCTGCTACCTAAGTGGTATAAAGAAAAACCTACTCCTAAATAAAACCTCTCAAAAATGTACCGCCTGATTGTATGGTAATTCTTGAGTAACTTGAACTGGGCCTCTAGAGGAAATTGACACCTAATTTTGAAGTTAGAACTCATCTTCAGGTGGTACATCGCTACGGGACCAGAGCCTCATGCCAGTCAAACTCGCCTCTGCCCTTGTTTCTACTCTTCTTCATCCTAGCGTTAGTCCCAATCGCATTTCACCTCGAATTCTGGGGTCCGCTTTACCAGTCTAACTGCGGCTTTGGCTAGACTTCGATATTTTACGTGAAGCGACTGCTACTGACGTCCACAACCCACTAGCAGTATTGGTCTGCCCTTGTTTCTACTGTTCCTGCATTATGACCCAAATGCTTTATAACAATTATTGTAATTAGCGTCGTCGTTCAGTACTGTCGTGGTCGTGACTGTTAAATTTGAAGCTCTGAACCTACTTTCCTGACCTTGGCTGGTCGATGCAAATCATTATTTTACCTGTAGTGATACTACTCATTTATACTCTTTCAGTTCTTATTACGTACTCTGCATTTCTATTACTAGCTCCCTAAGCTCCACCCACTTGGGAATTTCCGGGATAAAAGGAAGCCTTTGTGTTATCTATCCCTGTACCAAATTTCAGCCAGATCTGTTCAGCCTTTAGAGCGAACATCTTCAAATACTTCATACAAACATATAAACATCTTCACATTTACTTTCACATTTATTTTATTAGTGGATTAGTAAGAATATTAGGATTAGTAGGAGACCAGGAGAACCTGAATTTGGACCGGTCCACCAGGTCTTCTGTATCCAGTGCATCTGACCCCATAGTCTCCCATCTTATCAGTGATTACGTGGGGCATTCAGTGAGCTGGCAAGCTGTAATTAATGCAATTTCGCGAAATTGACCAATCACCGCGGATTCAGCTATCGAGCTCACTTCGATCATTCGAGATGCAAGTTACAGCATGTGCCTGCTGGTCTCGTCGGTAATCATCCGTACAACCAATAATATATCCGTTTAGTCGGCTATGTCCTATTCCCCAATGCTTCATAATGATAGGTCATAAGTAGATATGTGTAGCAAGTTCCACCAAGTGCCATCAATCTCCAGTCTAGACATAGACATGTCATGTAGGTCTAACTGATTATTTCATTACATAAATAGTTACCGACTGAATTTTTAAAAGTTAATTTATTTCTGCCTTCCATCTTTTCTGTTAAAAGTCCTTAACTTGCAAGGGTCCTCAACTTGTATGCGGCTACCGCCAGGCTACGTGGGTAATACCTGGCAATGGCGCCCTTGCCCGGTCCAGGTAGAAGGGGTAGACCCAAGAAGTCCTGGTTTGACATCGTAGAGGATGATATGCGTGCCTTACCACCAAAACATGGACGCCCTAGATCGTGCGCAGTGGCAAAGGAAAGGCCGGAAAGCGGACCCTCAGCTCCGAGGTCACCTTGGCATTCAGGAAAATACATCTCCATGAAGATGATGATCCTTTAGTTACTTATTAGGTATTTTGCGGTGATGAATACTGTAGTTAGCTAGTCAACGTTTATCGTAACTTGTTATTTTTACATAAAAGGAGTTATTGGCAATTTCATCACTTTGATAGATAATGAACATGTTTATTACATAAAGTAAGCGACTTGATAAAGCCAGTAATTATAATTATTATCAATGTTGGCATTACCTTGAGATTAATAATCTCAATAGGTTTATTTTCAAGCCGTCTAATACGCTTAAAAAGTGCTTAAAAATAACTTGAAAGAATCGATAATAGAAGTAAGAAGTAAGTTAGACGTTGAAAATCCTTAAAAGTTTCGTAGTAGAGGTGTACCGTCGCAGGCGCAAGTCAAGTGTCGCCTGACGAGCGTCACATAACGCATTCCGTCCCCGATCGCCGCGCAGTGCGGACGTATAAACGGTTAAAAAGAAAACGTTCTTATCTTGAAATTTTATGTTTTGGAACGCGTCAGCTCCTTACCCGTGCTAGTGTAATAAAAACTGCGATAAGCAAGCTACACAGGACTGTCAAGTGTTGGTTTTATGATAAAGTGGTACGCTTTCGGGACTCTTTTACACATTTATCGTTCTTCGGCAGCAACTTAAGATAACGAGGTGAGTGTTGATAGCTTTTAGATAATTAGTTTGTACAACATCGGTCTTATTACACCCAAGTCTTAAGGTCTGTTTAGATTTCTTTACAAATAGTTCGTGGTTCGTCTGTGGTTTTATTGATTTGTGAATTGTTTTGTTTTGAGTCAAATAAGTAAACTTTTTATTGTTGAAAAGAGTTACAAAGTGCTTAGTAAGACAGTAGTCAAGAAAGCGATAAGCCCTTTTACTTAATTGTTGGCGACTAGATAATATTATACTTAACTTACTACTTTTTCAGTTACGTACGTGTCTTTTGGATATTGTAAACTGTACTTAGAATAGGGATATCGGTTGAGTAAGTAAACGAATTGAAAGATATTTTCAATTGATAGATAAGGCCAAGGTACATTACGTGGCCAGGAATATCGTGAAGAGAACATTAAATTTTAAATAAATAGCTGTTGCCCGCAGCTCCGCCCGCATGTAATATCAGGTATCGTCCAAAATATAGCCTAATGTCTTTTCGCAAGCTCTGATCTATCTATGTACAAAGCTTCATCAGGATATCTTCTAAAATGACGATCTTTTATACAAACTTTCATCCTTTATTTGAAACCCTTAAAGCCTTTCGCGATAAAAGGTAGCCTATGTCTTTTCGCTACTCTGGTCCATCTCTGTGCTAAATTTCATTAAGTTTGGTTCAATGGTTTAGGTGTGAAAGCGTAACAGACAGACAGACCACAGTTTAACGAATTTTATCGTTATACTGTGGACAGACAGAGTTATAACCCGCGCCACGTATCATGGACCTAAAATGTGCTCAAAACGTGCCCTATACGCGCAGTACACATTTCTTGGTGTCTTTTCAGGATAGCACAGAGTGCTACTGCGGTAGACGAACTCAAATTCACCGAGCATAGACTATTACAAAGCAATCCGCGGGCGCCAGAGCCTCGTATGTCTTACGATTTAGGTCCAAGATACGTGGCGCGGGTTATACTTTGGACAGGCCACTTTTAATGTGCGCCATAGAACCCAAATCCCCGATGGGTGCTCAAGACCATTCACTTATTTCTTCTGATCTTCCATTTTGGAGAGCATCAGATATCGCACACACGGTTTTCCGCCAAACTTGCCTGTTTCCTTGCAAAATCTTGCGATCTATTCCACCTTCTGACCTGAGCCTGAAAGCCTGAATAGGCTTGCTGTATACACTGTATGTTCGACCCTATAGTCTCTCATCTTATCAGTGCCTTCCACAAGCAGGCTAGTCTCGTCGCCATTCATGTACTCTGGGTATCTAGGGTGGGTTTTCGCCCATATGGGTTTATCTCTCCGCTAAACCATTCTAAACTAATCTTTCCGTCCACGAGTTCTTTTAAATCGTTTTCGTGGCGTTGAATGAACGTCTTACCCGATCAGTTTAACCAAATACTCGTATGTATCTAGGTACTTACATTATTCATTCATAAGGTCATTCATTAGTTTGCATATCCTTTGTGCAATACAAAACGATTGTACGGAACCTTCTCATTATAGAAGAAAGCTTCGAAATGTTCCAAGTTTCGTTCACAAAACTTACAATGCTTGGGATTCAAAAGATTTTTGTTAGTCTAGGTCACATTCCTTACCATTAGCTGGAAAACTGTCACTTCTACGGTCATTATCATCTATGTACCTAGTACTAGCTGTAGTTTGCAGCTCCGCTTGCGTAGAATTCTAATCCCGTTCTCATCATCCACGTGAACCTATTCCAGGGATAAAAGTAGCTATAATCTATCCACGTACTAACTTGAGCTAGAGCTATACCTACCTAACAAGAGCATTCTTTCATGATATTTTAGTGTAAACAAAACCTTGTTTTCAGCGTTTACATAAGAAAGAACAACGATAGAATCTGACGTAGAGAGGATAGATTGATGAGCGAATCTCTTCTGATTTAAATCAACCTAAGGGGGCAGATTCGTTCAGCCGAATTGGAATTTGATGAATGCAATTTTAGTTCCATTGCACATTTGTTCACGCCGTTACCAATCAATCAACGTGAACGTTACGATATGTTCAAATGTCGAACTAAGATGAACGAACCTTTCTGGTTAACGCGCCAAAATCATTAAGGCCGCGTTTGCCCCAGAGATGTGCGAGATGGGCGGTGCGAGAGTGCTTAGCGAGGCTGTGGCACGGTGACTGTTTCGACAGGAGATAATTATCTAGCATAACCGCTGAGCAGTGTGCGGATTCGTAGTGACCCTGTGAAACGGTTCGCAGATGAGTGTTTGCAGATGTGTAGCAGGTTCGTTTTTGATGCAAGCAAGGTGAGCTGTTGTGGGACGCGAGGGCGCGTACTTCGCAAAACGTCATTATTTTGCAACATATACAATACATAGCACGCATTCTTCCATTGTTTTGCATAGGTGTTATCATTTATATACAATATTGTTATATAACACAAGTCAGATAAGCTATGCTTACCATGTTGTAGGATATTTATTTGTAGTAGAATTTAAACGAAAATCTCGCTTCGCTGATCCGTTTCCACTAGAGCTGCGCTGAGCAAAGCCAAGTAAACGAACTGATTCTATTGGTCCTAAGCAAACACATCCCTCGCTACGCATCCTCGCATATCTTTAATGGAAACGCACCCTAACACCACTTCACACATGTCGATAATTTCTTGCGGTTCTTTGCAGTCTGTCCCTGTTTCTTTTTGTCACAAAAACATCACATTCGATTGTTTCAAACACATTTATGAAGATTTATTGTGCGAGGGTTGTTTCGCTTGGAATGCGACACCATAACAAAGCAGTTTGGAAGAAATTCAAGTGCTGTTATAGTTTTGAGTTTGAAGATCATTATGTTGAAAAGAGATTTAGGGCCACCCTGGCTTATCAATACATGGTTGTACGGCAAAATGGTAGGTATGGTGAAAGACGGTAATACTTTAATTAATATAACTTTAAGTAATAATTAACTAGGGATAGTCTCTAGATAGTTTATTAAGGCCGCGGGAACGCGATGGATGCGAGAGATGGAGGGGAGGCTTATGTCCAGCAGTGGAGTTCCTATGGCTGAAATGATGATGATGATGATGAGCCTAGATAGTATTACCGTGCTACTACTATTATTCAAACGTGCTGGAACTCTCGGGGTTGGGGGACTCAGACGGCAGTCGCTCTTGTAAAAGTCATGATAAGCGAAATAGCAAATCAAGAGAAAGAGAAGAGAAGCGAACCCTGGACCCCTTAAAGTTCAAGCTTTCGATATACTTAACTGGGGCTCAGTGGGACTAACCCCGTAACTCTAAGAATGATGGAGGGAGGGAATGTTTGAAAGACTATTTGTTTGCATAATAGATGAAACAAAGCTTACTTATTAATAATATAATGTAAGCAATATAATATGTAACACGACCTGTGATTCCCATATCAAATTATGTCAAGTTAGTCGCAATAATTGCACTTTCGGCGTACAGTGCGTAGCTTGCATTATTACATAAAGGTCGGCGCCCATTAAAACGTAATGCTATAATACGATCGTATCGTAAGTCATTATCCGAATTTAGAAGATCAGAATGCCAATTCTGCTAGTTTATAAAGATTCGATTGCGATTCGATTAGCTGTCAAAATCAAATTCTATGTCAAAACACTCAAAACTGATATTTTTGTAATACAATTTAGTAAACTGAAACAGGCTGTCCCTTCAATATATAAATAAATACATAAATCGTGCTAAAATTATCTTGTATTTGCAATAAATCATTATGTAAATATTTGACAGTGACAACACTGACAACCGTAGTTCCAACTTTCGCCATTTCTCAGAATCGTTGGTTTATTATTAAGTATTACAGTAAAATTTAATTCCAAACCGTTTTTAAATATTCAACAATAACATTATTTTTATGAAATAGATCTATAACACGGTTGATAAAGTTGCATAGTTGACGTCTTTTAAATTGTATTTTTTATGTAGGTACCTATGTTAATTGATTATTATTACAATTATGTTCACAGGTGTATTTTAATATGCCATATATTTTGTTTTCATAAAATAAACTTTATACTTTCAAGGTTGTGTTAAAAAAAATGAAGTCTGCGGTAAACACTTATTGTTAGTGTTTATAAATGTAGTAAATAAGTTGTCTTGTTTACGTTTCATTTTCTTAACACATTGCGATAAACCTGTAAGATACAGTTAAATGTAAAACTTTACATAGACCCATATTTAATAAACACGCTTCCAAATATATCAACCTAGGTTGCAAAGATTACTTCTACATCCTTACTTCCTTGTCCTTATCCTTATCCTTACTATCCTTACTAATATTATAAATGCGAAAGTAACTCTGTATGTCTGTCTGTCTGTCTGTTACGCTTTCACGCCTAAACCACTGCACCGATTTTGATGAAATTTGGTATAGGGGTAGATTAGACCTTGAGAAAGGACATAGGCTATGTTTGGTCGCGATAACCGACATCCACGCGGGCGGAGCCGCGGGCAAAAGCCATTTTATAATAATACTCAATAGTATACTTCGGGACACGAATCTTGAACCTAAACCGCGAGACAAACGAGGTCCTGGCGCGCGCTTGCTTGGTGAGTTTGAGCTCGTCCACTGCCGTAGCACCCCGTGCCATCCTCAAAAGACACCCAAGAAACGTGTACTGCGCGTATAGAGCCCATTTTAGGTCCAAGAAGATATAGTACAGTCCCGAGCAATGCTTCCAATTTACACTGTAAAGCTCGTTTACCTACTTTGTTAGTCGCTGATTGCACTTTCTCAGTCGGACTTCATAATGTCATCATTCGTCTCTATTTGGCAGCACATATAGGTAACCCGCGCCACGTATCTTGGACCTAAAATGTGCTAAAAATGTGCCCTGTACGCGCAGTACACATTTCTTGGGTGTCTTTTGAGGATAGTACGGGGTGCTACTGCGGTGGACGAACTCAAATTCACCAAGCATAGACAATTACAAAACAATCCGCGGGCGCCAGAGCCTCGTATGTCTTACGATTTAGGTCCAAGATACGTGGCGCAGGTTATACCACATTTTGTACTGTTATTTTTCTACCAAAAATAACATGAAACTTAAAGATTTTTCTAAACACTGTTATATCGTCACTTCAGTGGAACCGTGCCCTTATCTTCGGTTTCGCAACGACAAAACGGATTGTCGAGTGTCAACAAATAATGTTTTCGTCAGCAACTACATTCGACGGCGCATATGGTTTGCATACCTCACTTTTTCCCGCGGAATAATACCTACCTAAGTTTTTAACTTTTATTTAATTGAATAAACAAACGCTGATATTTACCCAGTTTCAATAAATTGTGGATCAATATCCATACTAAGATTAAATTAACTCTGTCTGTCTGTCTGTCTGTTATGTTATCACACTTGAGTGACTGAACTAAGTAACCATTTAATCAATGGACTGAACCGATTTTTCTGAAATTTGACTGACCGTTTTTTAAATAGGCTATAGGTATATGTTTGGTCGCGAAAACCGACATCCACGCCAGCGGGGCCGCGGCCAATAGCTAGCTACACAACATCTAGAGATAGTATTAATATTGTATTGTCATAATATACGTGTAATAATTAATATTCTCATAATATGGTATTGATATTCAGGTCGTGTCGTGAGGTTATTAAATCTTTAGAATTAGGTGATTTTTTTAAAGCATTTGGTATGCTACTAGAAAAAGCGAACCAGCTCAGGCATTCCTTTGCAGGGGGAATCGGTTGCTCAGTGGTCAGAGCAGAGCATTCCACCTATAAGGGAAAGATCGCGGGTTCGAGTCCCGTCTGAGCTGATTCACTTTTTCCTAACCGACTTTAGAATTAGGTTATATGTAATAGTATTCAAATTACACGTTCCAGTAACATAATTTAACTAAATCGGGCCCCTGATCGGACATGCTAAATTATCATGGCGTGATTTGGCCCTTAAGCTCTTATAACAACACATTACACCTATCAATTAGAGCATTATCGCCTATCAATGTTATAATAAGCTTAATAATCTAATGAGGTTACATTTGTTAGTACAGATATTCTCACTGTAGACATACTTACATACATATAATCACGCCTTTATCCCCGGAGGGTTAGGTAGATGTAGATTAACACCCACATTTCACCAATCATTGTATTCGGTCCCACGGGTTAGGGGGTGAGCGTGAGCGGACTTTTACGGTCCAAGCTTGCCTCCAGTACCTACGCGCCGGTACACCTGTGGTTTGACGGACAAGGTTCTGGCAAGGCTTACCTCCCTGGGTTAGGAGATCAGACAGCAATACCGACTTACATTGGCTAGGCCCCTGAGGTACTATTAGTAGGGCTCTGATACATCGTAAAAAGTGGGCATACTTAATAATTTTAAAAAATGTCATTCAAATATGTAATCCCTACAATGGTAGGAGCAGAGTTGTATTAACATCCATAATCTTGCTAACTGCCATTTTGAAATCATCACCAAATTTCTATGACCATCATCGCATTCATGTAAAAAAAACCGGTCAATGAAAGAATGTAAAAACACTCTAACGAACAAGAGGTTCTTACACTTCTTACTCCAGATGGCGAAATAATAGGGAAATAAGGGACTAGGTACCTTAGTGCGGAAGCTGTCAAGTCAATAAAAAAAAACAAAAGCAATGCCATATTCGAAAAACAAAGCTTGTCCGTCTTGACCGCAGAAATTGTTATGTCAGGTTTGGCTTTTATTTTTATTATTGTAAATAACAAAATATGAATGTGTAGTTTGTTAGTATGGATGGATCATCCATCTAAACTAAACCATACAAAAGATATGGTATACAAAGAGCAAGATACTTTGAAATAGCTCAGTATACTTTGAAATAGCTTAATAATCATCTTAACTTTGTTTCCGGCTCTGAGGCTTTCACTTCAGCTTCACTTCACCTTTTGGTTGGGTTTATTAAATACTGCTTTAAATACTGCAGGGGCTGTCGTATGGCCTCCCAACCCCGTTTGGAAAACCTGAGGCTCTGCCGCAGCCAAGGCAGGCAAGTTGATCTCAGGTGAGGTCAACTTGGCACTGAAGTCTTAACGGGTCCTCAAACACGCGATAGTCAATACAGGATATCTAATAAAGTTATCTACTATCTTCGACCAATATCAAATATTTTGGTGGAAGGTTAATATTATGTTTATTATTACTCATTTTCCCATTTTCTGAAAACCAACTTGACCCCTGAGTAATACCGAAATCCACACAATAGAGTTGAATACCTTTTGTAAGATGGGTCACTTCCATACCGTGGTCGTCCCGAGTGGTATTGTCAATGGTGCTATTATGATACCTACCGAACTCAATGCACATTGTCTCAGTGGGACCGTTCGCACCGTTCCTCTTGTATTATTATAATAAATGACATATCTTTATTGTACTTGATGGTACTATTATGACATTTATGACATCCGTCGATTCTAGATTTCCGCGTATAGGTTTATCTACCGAGGATGTTGTTTTAACAAGAGATGAGATGAGACTATGAGACTCAATAGTGAGTGTACGGCTTGACTGGGCCAGTGTACTTACCCGTCAAAGAAAGATTCAATGGTTAGTGTACGGGGCCAGTACTTACACTCATCTTTATCTCAGTACTGCTGCGCAATTCACAATGCGAGTGTGCACAACTGTGCGAGTCGCTTTGTCATTGGTCGATCTCCTGTGACGTGATACAATCCGACCAATGACAATCTCTATCGAGCACAATGTTGCGACCGTTATGCTCGCTTAGTGAATTGCAGTGCTGGTGCTGAGTCTTTAGAATATTACCTAGCTCGCTCCCATACCCTTTCCGAGGCCTCATTTGCGTAGGTATGAATGAAATCTAATGAAAAGCTATTCAAAATTCAATCCCGATCTAGCAAAAAATTATCATGATTTCAACGCTATATCGGAATATTAACCATGTTGTATTGTTTCGAATTTCCGATATTTCGACGCTGTTGCAAGCATCGTGATCACGGAGGAACTGTAGTATTGACGGATTGAAAAATTTTTTAGGAGTAAATCGATCTACTCTATCTAAATGATTTCAATGCAAAATGCGGTCGCCGGGTCCACGCTATGGACCCGGCGACCGCACGGTGAATCCATGGAGTGCTGAGAATCGGATATTTTTAAATGATTTCAATGCAAAAAGGGTCAATGCAATAATATTTTTTTGAAAATTAAGCCTCTATCTAATGTGTGCCTTTTGAACCAGAGTTCTCAAACTCTGAGTGGGTACTTCCATAGGGTTTCTTAGAACATCTTACGTGCAGATACTTAAGCTAAGTGGAGGATGAGTGGAGCGTACGTATGTTGTATAGAGCGTTGCATATGAATATGACGTATTTAGGTATGTACAAATAGTTAAGCGTGACGGTCATGGGTACACGCTTGTTACATACCTATCGAAGATGTTACAGACGGAGAATACTGAGTTAAGATCAACCTTTTGACAATTTTAATTAACTCATTTTCATCACGTTTCTGTAGTAAACACATGTAATCTATTCCCGGGATAATAAGTAATTGCCTATGTGTTATTCCAGACTATAATCTATCTCTGTACTAACTTTCAGCCAGAGAATAACAGACAATAACAAACATCCAAAAATCTTCACAAAACTTTTTCATAATTATAATATTAGAGGAAGTAGGATAGGACTACAAACTACAACATACTAGGAGCGCGCCATGAGTGTGGAATACTTGACTCAAATCTCGACCCCCAGAGACGTATTCTCTGTAAAAATGTGTCTTCCATCATCATCAGAGCAACAAACCCGGTTACATACCACCGGTTTGACATGATGCCCACGGCTACATTCTATCATCGCACTTCTCGTCATAGGCGGGGAGTTTGCGACCGGAAACGGTGCGCACTGTGCGGTATGAAAGGAACTTCATCCCTCGCACACTCAAGCTGTGGAATGAACTCCCCGCGATGGTTTTCCCAAGCGACTACAATATGGGGTTCTTCAAGAAGGGCATTAGAAGGTTTCTTCAGGGTCGGCAGCACGAGTGTGACGCCCCTGGTGTTGCATACGTCCATAGGCCACGGTAACCACTTTCCATCAGGTGGGCCGTGTGCTTGTCTGCCACCTAAGTGGTATAAAAAAAAAAAACATACAAAGCTTGTATTATGAACCTCAGTCAAACGTTAACCTAAAAATGTTGACCGTATATGGTTTTCCGAAAGTGACAGTTGTCTGACCTTTATCCCCGAGGCGATAGCCTGCTCCCTCTGGAGTTAGAGGTCAGAGTACACCTGTGGTACTTGCAATATAGTATTGAATACCCTACTTAAGCTTGGTTCTCACCTGTGACTCGTAGCAACATCACACAGAAAACCACTCATTAAAATACCGAAGGGTCTTATGACATGCTCAAAGATGCGGCGAGTTGTCGTTCACATACGCAACGCTTAAAGCTCAAATCTTGCCAAGGTTTGTGCAGTGCTCAAAGATCTTGGTAAACCCCTTTTCACGTTCATTGGTAGAGCCTACAGATATCCGATATACGTGGTAGAGCCCCTTTCACACCGCTTGGTTGGTGAGGCGCCTTTTACACCCAAGCAAAGTTCTATAAAGAATAATATACATACCTACTTAACCTAAGATTAGCTGTTCCACTTCTAAGGATAAACGAAAATAAGTACAGATAAAAAGAGACGACACTTAGGTATAATGATGTGAAATGTAGTATTAGCTAGTATTCCGTGGCTTGTATGAGTAATGAGTAATCAGGTATAGAGTAGAAAATTACGCACAGGAGATAGTAATTTGGGTAGTTATTACGTCAGCCTTGGTAGTAATTTCTTTCGGCCGGGGTGTGCCGTGCGAGAGATATGTCTAAGATAATCTCACCTCCGGCAACCGACGGCGTGCGTTTTAGTTGGTTCGAGTCCGACATAACCTCGTCCACCGGCTGCGGCTGGGGGAGGTATCTCTATGGTTCTCTATGTAGAGAAGACTTGCAAGTAAGGTTGGCTTCGTCACGAAGTTTAGTGGGACTAATGGGCTAACTTAGTAGGCCAGCAATTCTGGAATCATCATTTTTGAAGACTTACTTCATACTCGTAGGTACATACATAATTGTTCATACCCCCAGGCCATTGTTCATGCCATTTCCCTCCAGGGTACAAAGACGACAGTCCACCATTTGCCTCTATCTGTAAAGTAATACTTAGGTAAGTAATTCACGAGTTTCCTCTACTGGCATTAGGTAACCTTTCATGCAAGCTCGCTGGTTTCGAGCGCTTCTGATCAGCCCTTTTTTCAATTTAATTTTTTAAAATTATTATTTTAGGTAAAATAATTTTTTTTTTAACTAATGGGAATCATAACATACAAAACTAATAAGCAATCACATGGCAACTGATTCCGTTATCTACAAATGACGCAGCAATTCCGTAGACTGATATATTTTGTTATCATTACGGCAAGAAATTATTAATCTGTTGTCAATATCATGTTGCAATTAAAACATCTATATGTAGTGGCCAATTACATACTGATAAGGCCGGCCTGGAAAGATATTATGTATGATGTAAAATTTAATTAAGCAGGCCGCTTTTACCTAACTGCTTGCTGGACAGCCTTTGTGGCGCGGCAGTAGTATACGCGACCGGTACGCAGGAGCTGCGGGTTCCATCTCCGCTCAGTGCAAATATTTGTATGCATGAATATGGGTATTTGCATTGATTTGATCGTGCCTCGGAGAGCACGTTAAGCCGTCAGTCCTGGTTGCTATACGAACATCTATGGCAGTCGTTACTTAGGGGAAATAGGTCAAATAGCCCATTCATAAGGACTGATCACCCATCCAGTCCACGGCGTCTCCAATGGAATTAGTAGCAGTAGGTACCTGTGTTCCCAGTGGAATTAGTAGTAGTACCTAACTGCTGTTCCAAGGTGTATAACCACTAAAAACCACACCAGTTTCCCTACAAACCAACAAATACAACATTTCTTTATAATACGAGAACGATAAAGTTTTACGATGCATTCTGCGCGCGCAAATGCACACACAAATCAGCGTGGCAGATTACTGGCCGCCATTGTTTGAGAATTGCCTCTATGTTCCAATATTGAGTGCGTAGGTATATAGATTGTGCCTTGAAGGGCAGCTTCTGTACTTAAAGGGCTAAGGATACCTACAAGCCCTTCGTCTGTTTTTGTCGTCTTGTAGAAGGCGTGAATGAATAAATAACATGAATACCTACCTAATATTCCAGGGTGTGAGGGAAATGCCTTAACTTTACACCCCGGTATAGGAACATCCAAGACGACGTGCGGTTTTAGTCGGTTCGAGTTCGATATAACCGCCCCCGCTGTCGGCCGGCAAGAAGCTTTCCGCACGAAAAAAGAGGGTTAATTGTTTATTTGGCAGTTACTTCCGTATGACCTTCTAACCCTGAAAAGAAGGCCTATTCTAGAGTTTTTTTGTGTTACTTGGCCAGACTTAAATTTTGACATAAGTCTGACCGCAATAGGGCAATCGGCCGGCAGCGGGGGCGGTTATATCGCACTCGAACCGACGAATACCTACTACACGTCGCGTCGTCTCGGTTCTTCAGCGTTTCCCTCGAACCCTGGAATTAAAATACGTCTGAAGCAAAAAATAATAAACCACAGATATTGAACCTAATGTAATGCTAATTACGGTCCAAGATGTAATTTTTCGTCGACGACTTTCTTGTCGTCTCTGTGGCAGCCATATTTGTATAAAAGCGTGTCGTTCCGTTATAAAACTAAACAACTCTATATAAATATGCGTGTAATTAATTCATCGCCTGTTGTTTTTATGGCTGTATTTTTTTTTTCTATAAAATAAAATAACCACGTAATCCCGTATTGTTTTTATAGAATAAATTATAAATAAACCATGAACCGCCATGATAAACTATGGCACGAGTCAATTGTTGTCAGTACCTCGAGGTGTTACAGACTGTATAGTTCATATCGTGATACTTTTGTGATGAAGTGTGCCTTTGCAGTAATTTAAATAAAAAAATAATTGATTCACATATGGCTGTCTAACATTTTTTTTTTGGTAAAATGTACAAACATTACCTACAATGGTAAATACTTACAAAAATATGAGGTCAATCAAAAATATGTTATAATTATTTAATGTGTTTTGCGTGTTGAAAATGAGTGGAACAAAACAAATTATGTATAGTTTTCACTTTTTCTTACACGTACCTACAGTTCGCATAAGTTAGACAAGGCAAAAATTGCGTTAATATTTCAACTTCAAACTTAATATAATACATCGTTTTCTAACATCATTTCCTGAAAAAATGTTTTTTAACACATAAAATTAAATCATGACATAATAATGATGCCGATTCAGTTATTACAAAATCTGTATACTTGATTAAAAATGGCTAAAATTTTCTGCAGATTTGTTAAAACGACGTATCTGCACTACAAAATATAATCAAAATTCATATTTAACTTCACGAACAAAGTCTAAAATCCTATGACAAAATATGTATAGAATGAAGTTTCGAAATTCATATAAATAGTTTAGAAAGATAGATAAACATAATTATCGTTGTCTCCCTCTTCCCCTAAGGGGACCAAATCAAAGACTAATTGTTTTTCTCTCTTGTTCCAGCTCAAAGGACGATGAAATAGACGGTAACTGTATAGTACGCGCAAGAGGATTACCCTGGCAGTCATCAGATCAGGACATCGCCAAATTCTTCAGGGGTCTCAATGTCGCAAAGTGAGTTTAAATTCATAAGTTAATATACCTACCTCAGGACATTTGCCTAAGGCACCTGAGGTATTTGTATAGTATATAAAAAGGATATAGGTAATTTTACAGTGGTATTTGTTTGGCAATTTCCAACCCATAGCGTTTATTAGTAGAATTGTATATCATGAAACGTGAGAGATTTTAAAAGTTAGTAGCAGTATTAACTTTTCAAAGAAAATTAGGTTTGCTTTCAGAATTATTCAGACACGATTCTCTTATTATGTGTTGCTGTCACTTAGACCCTTTGAACCAATGTTAAAATACTATCGGCTGCAGTAGAGGTAGCAAGATTGATCGGAAAATTAATTATGAGACAGTAAAAGTCATTACTATTAACCTCGCAAGTCTATACGTAAAGTGACGTATTATAACTACGTTGATAGGGTCAAAGTCTAAACAGACTTAACTGCTAGGTGCCTACTTAGAAATTAGAATGTTGACCATGACAATAAGACAAGAAAAACTGACAGTTCCTTTCTTCTTCTGTCGATTCGACAGCATATCGTGTATCGTGTCATATTTGGTTTACCCAGTGTGCAACCACCCTGATAGCGTTCTCAGAGGCACTCCTGAGTGCCAGATTTCTCAAACGATGTCACGAAGTAGTTCGTGTATTAATGGTGGATATTTTTTCTCCAGGGGAGGCGTAGCTCTGTGCCTGTCGCCACAAGGTAGACGCAACGGCGAGGCGCTGGTGCGGTTCGTGTCACAAGAACACAGGGACATGGCGCTTAAGAGACATAAGCACCATATAGGGTCGCGGTACATTGAGGTAAGTCTTCCATCCATCCAACCATCCATCCATCCATCCATCTGAGCCTGAGCGCCATTATAAAGGTTGTAATTAAGGCTTCCACTTTGGAGCCCGACGTCTCCTTTCTGAAAGAAAAGAGCAGCAGGTGTAACAAACATACTTGTGAGGTTGGCTTTGGCCCTGAAGGTGTTGCCGGGGCCTGTATACATTCTACCCCAATACTTACTTAACCTACAATACTTACTATGTTTTACCTATGTTCGGCTCTTTCCACATTCAACCGCTTCTCATTCCACTTTTGCACGTTTGATTATACTAGTTTCAACCGGTATTTTATTCTTTTAAGTCTTCATCAATTCTTATATGCCAGATAATTATCCTATTCGGTACGGTACCTACTCAGAATATTTAACTTGGTGGAAGTAGCGGAAGTGTACGATGTAAATCAATTCGATGCTCAAAATGCGGATATTCAAATTTCTCAGGAACGGTACCAAAACGGTACGGTGAACTTTTGACAATAAAAGTGCAGATTTAAAATGGATTGCGTAGACCCTACGTAAGTGGATGCGCATGCGCCGGACTGACGTTTATTGTTTGTGAGTCAAATCCATCGTGTTTTGAAAGCATTTTTACCGTTTCGCATTCTCGATTCGCGGTTATAGCACCCAGATTCACTATATTATTTCAACATGCATTTTTTTTTCTAATCTGTTTTTGTTTTCTTAAGATAATGTCTGAAACCGAATTTACTAATATATTCCCTCCAAGTTTGGCGAGATAAGCTAAATTAGTAAAGTTAAGCTTGTGTTAGTGCGTTCACGTCGCGTCGGTAGTGTAATGCAAGGATTCTAACCCGGGACCTCTCGATCGTAAGGTCGATTCCTTAACCACTAAGCTAGTATTTTAGTGTGCCTGTGTGGCGTTGCAGTGTGTTGTTTAGTAAGTTCGATTATTGCGCAGTGTAAATATTACATTTACATAACAAAAAATAATACAAGCTACTTAAACTACCGGTTTAGACGTATAACATTATCCTAAAATATTTTTATTCACATAATTAGGTACGTTCTAAGACGCCAGAAGATTTTTCACTAATAATACCTTCATCCCTCCACAGGTGTACCGCGCCAGTGGCGAGGATTTCTTGTCAGTAGCTGGAGGAGCGACATGCGAAGCTGCAGCGTTCCTCTCGCGCGGAGCACAGGTCATCGTGCGGATGAGAGGGCTGCCATACGACGCCACGCCACAGCAAGTTGTAAGTATCCTACAGTGACGCCAGAGTCCTGAATAGCGCCAGCGAAAGTTTTATACCTAGATACATAAATAAAATAAAGTCTTGTTAAAATGATACAAGATAAAGGCTTATTTTGAATTTTAAATGAGTACGGTCTGATCTTCAAACCCTAAGCAGAAAAGCTTTGCTGAAACCTTTTTCGTAAAAAGAAGTCGGTATAATACCCTTGGGGTGCTTAATTGTTGCGTTAATAACCAGTACCTAACTAGTAGAGTCCCCGCAAACTGCAGACTTTCTATCGGCCGATAGTTTAATCGGGTCGTTAATCAGTATCGGTCGACAAATAAGTTGGATGGGTGTCACGATTGCCTTCAAATGAGACTTTTGGCGAACAAAAGTGCGCACACTCAGCCCAACCCGATCAACCTATCGGCAAATCTAAAAGTCTGCAGTTTGCGGGAGCTCTTAGTAATACAATCCATACAGCACAGCATCGGGGCTTCCTCCAAAATCGCAAGGTTCTTTCTACAGGTGTAGCTAGCGAATAAGGACCATCTTAATGGGTTGCCAACTTTAACAATAACTGTATTTTCTAGCTGGACTTCTTCTCAACCGGTGACGACCCAGTCCAAGTGTTAGATGGAGCGGAAGGCGTACTCTTCGTCAGGAGGGCGGACGGCCGAGCCACTGGAGACGCTTTCGTCCTCTTCGCCAAAGAGACAGATGCGTCTAAAGCCCTCTCGAGACATCGCAAGTCTATTGGAGCCAGATATATTGAACTGTTCCGGTCTACTACTGCTGAAGTGCAACAGGTGAGTCTTAACCGACATCAAAAAGGATATGCACCTTTTTATGTTTTACGCAATATCTTCGCTAAAAACTCGCATCATAAACATAAAAATTATCAAACTCGCATTGTGCGGGCAGTGTTACCTATTTGACAAATTATGCCAATTCACATGTGACACCTCTTTGCAGTAAAAACTTTTTTAGGTGCGTTCAGCACTTTTTTGTGAAGTAAATAATTTTTACTTTTTATACAGAAAATTTCACAAGACTTCTGTTTTTTCTTTTTTTTTCACTTTTACAGAATTTTTCACTTCTGTTATTTTTTTTTTTCACTTCTGTCGGTAAACTCAGAGTACCACATTTTTTTTTCTCTTGAGACATCAGCCTGATTAATTGATGTACCCATATCTACCAAGGACAGTGTATGCGTTCATTACGTCCCTACACTAAAAACATCCTCTATAATTTCTAAGGGCACTGCAGAGTGAGGAAGTAAGTCACGCGTTGAGTGCCACTATCAAAAGACCTCTGACACTAATACTTTGTTACATTCTGTAGCAAACATGATATTCACTATTCAGATATCTTATTCACTATCAGTCGAGATTTTCCACTTCATAATATCCTATGACGTACCTACGAACTGAAGGAGCTACGCAGTAATATTTTGTAGATCAGGGTTTCTTTAACTTTTGGTACCATGAACCCCAGACCCCAGTTAAAGTTTCTAAATGACAGCTAACCCCTAAACCACGTGCCCGTGGTAGCCGTGTCCTAAACGAATTAACCCAACCCCTCTCGGTCCCAGGGGAGGCCCTTCAGTATCAAGTCGATTTCTGTATTTTATTTTGGCACCACGAACCGCAGACCCCAGTTAAAGTTTCTAAATGACAGCTAATAATATTACTAAACTACAGATATCCGTGCCCGTGATATCCGTGTCCTAAACGAATTAACCCAACCCCTCTCGGTCCCCAAGGAGGCCCCTCGGTATCAAGTCGATTTCTGTATTTGGTTTTTAGCATGATTAGTTGTGAAGTAGTGTGAGAGAGTTGGAGCTTCTAATCCTGTCTAGCTGCCCAAAAATCGTCTTTCTTCGTCATTGTACCCCACTTTGAGAAGCCCTGCTGTAGACCATCGTCATCAACTTCGCCATAGTTCCGGTCATATTCTAGGCTCTCATGCCGGAGTCCGGGGTCCGCCTGAAGTTCAGACATAAAAAAATGGAAACGACTGCCATTTTTTCACGTTTAAACCATCCAGAATTAGAATTTTCCCGAAGCCATCCACAAATATACACCAAGATCTATTTATTTCACACATTGTCTGTGGAACAGCAGGCATTCTTTTTAATAGCATACATTGCCTAAAGCCTAGACCATTGTACAGAATACCAGCATTATACAGATTGCCTAATATTTAGTTGTGATATGATCCACAGTAAAGTAGTCTCAACGTAAGAGGCCCACTATGACATTTGTCATTTGGACGTAACTAGGGATGTAACCACACCACTCGGTACACGATACTCAAGATAAATCGATTCAAGTTTGTATGCGTATTTGATCGATTAGAATATGTATTGTATTGTAGTGTAAAGTTCATTGGCTTAAAGTTCTAATTAGAAAATTTAATCTAAACTTTGATATTGTAGGTATTTTTAAACAATACAATACTGCGAAAAGTCAATTTTCTTTCATTTAACATTTTTATTACAATAATATTCACTCAATAATAACCAATAGAAATCGCATGAAAATGAATCTTTAGTAAATCATTTTCTTGATACCTACTGTCTGAAGTTTACGCTTATATCACTTATTGAAATGAAACCACTTTTTAACGGCTTCTATCGCGATTTATCTGTCACTATTAACTTTTAACCCTACGTCGGCTACTTTCTAGCAGCCCTGGTCCCGGGGTGACTTAAGATGATATTTGAAGCCTAGGAATAAAAAAACCTAGATAACAGCAAACACAACAAAGTCACAAATTGGGATAATGTCATATTTGTCGATGAGACTTGGCTGAACTCGAATCATACCGTGCCACAGTCATGGACAGATGATACCAAGGCCTCTTGCTCAAAAGTGCCAATAGGAAAAGGTGGACGCTTAATCATCTGCCACGTCGTAATAATATCGTCTTAATATCGCCCAATATCGCCATTGGGTTGTGGAGATCATTAGATGGCAGTCGCTTCCGTGAAGAATATATATATATTCGAATATATATATATATATATATATATATATCACGAATTTTCAAACACTTCCTTTTATTTGCTCTATGCTATGACCTTGCTTCGTCTCACATTTCAGGATTCTCGCTCAACGAGGAGTACCCTAAAATCAAACTTCTAATTCAACGCAATCAAAGTATTGCCGGTCTTGTAGTATATTGCCGGCCATGTAGCATATTGCCAGTACTGTAGCATATTGCCGGTCATGTAGTATATTGCCGGTCATGTAGCATTAGTTCGCACCACAATTCAGTTTCGTGAGGAATCTTTAATGCGCAAACACGAGTCGTGTTTGCGCATTAACACACGTTTTGCACTTGACCGGATTTTTACAGATAAGTGTACGATCTTTAACTTTGTCTTAGACATTTTTATGATAAAATTAAAAAAAATATCTTAATCGATTTATTTTTACCATAACCAATTTTTAATAGTCTGTGGAGAGTATAAAAAACTCGTTATGGACAGCACTGAGCGGAGTGGGCGGTACCCATCAATGAAAAATGTCATTCTACGTTTGAAAAATATCATTGTTTTACGTTCTCAAAATTGAGAACTTCATGGACTTGAAATGTCCAAACGGGCTTTTTACATAGCGATTACTTTAGACTGTAGTACCAAAGGTACAAACTAATGAGGTTTTAATTGATACCTACGTTTTTCTGTTTCTTTACTAAAAGGCTTGATCACGCAATAGGTATCTACTAATAGAAACCAATTCTATTCTTTTAAAGAAGTTCCTTTTTTAAGCACACTGTCATGTCTATAACAAAATGGTCTGCAAATCAACACATTGATTTAATCGCTTCAACAGACACTGGGGCTCGTGAGATATGAAAGAATATCTTTTACTTACTGTCAATATTTTCGTTATGAGCACGTCCGTTAGCTGGTTAGATGGCAACAAGACCTTGTTTTAAATCATTGAATATAACATAATTACCCATATAAATATAGGTAGGTATCTACGTAGAAAGAAAGATGATAAAGGTCACGTTGTAGATCATTATTTTCAGTCAGACAATATTATAATATTACTGATCAAAAATGTGGCGGGAAATTCGAATTTGGAATGTTTTTTTTTTTGTGCTAAACTTTTAAATTTTATTTAAAACAGGCTGTGTTTCATTGAACAATCAAGGCTTTCCTTCTGAGTAACCGGATAGATCTTTTTTGTAAAATGGCAGGCCATCCCAAGACGAATTTCAACCGACTTTTAACTTTTTACATTGTCGACCTCAATGTACTGCACGCCCTCTATTTGTAAGCCCCGGAAACCGCTATCATAGACAACATAGTCTACTTATTTACCAACTTGTAAAAAAAAATGTATAAGGACATTGTTTAGGTAATGTTAATCTCAATGTTTGAAGATCAGAGATATAACACTTTTATACATCTTTATACATTGTGTGTACGTTGCATGATCCTACAATAATTTTATGCCGTCATAACAAGTTAAACATCATAAATGATACTCATCGTGGTCGTAATTTTGTGGAAACGTCTCAGATACACAAACATAACAATACAAAAACCTTGACAGAACTGAATGATGTCTGTAAATTGTAGCGTTTAACATAAATCTAGCGTTTACTTCCATTTGTTATGTTTATAGGAACAACATACCTTATATTAATTTAAAACTACAGGTACATATACAGGGCCACGGCATTGAAATAGGAGGTGCTCTTGAACTTCGTTAGCTTGGGTCCCAACTTCAAATAGAAATCCAAATTCAAATTCTTTATTTTCTAGATTATGTTGTTTGAATTAGAATTTGAAGTTAAGTGTTGGTGCCCAAGCCAACGAAATTCAAGGGTACTTGAACGTCAGCTTGGGCCCCATCAAGATCTTTGAGATTCAAGATAGCTGATAGCTGTCATACCTATAGATGTAATGCGCGCTTTTCTTATACAGATCAATCAAGTCCACTGCTGCACATAGGCCTCTCCCAATGTGCGCTATTACTCCCGATCCTCCGCCCTCCGCATCCAGGCTGTCCCAGACACCTTTTTCAGGTCGTCAGTCCATCTGGCTAGGGTGCGCCCCACCTTCCGTTTGCCTTCTCGCAGTCTCCACCCTAGGACACGTTTGCTCCAACGGCCATCAGTTCTTCGATAGATAGGTGTCAAAATTCATTAGCTCGTTTATATACTGACTCACGTCCGAAACAGCGACACAATTTTTTTTCTGAACAGCTTGTCTAGTGTTTCTTGTATAGAACTTAGAAGTAGGTAATAATGGGCACAAACGAATTCTTAACGATAATATAATCATTATCAGCAGTAATAATGGTTCGTATACTCGTAGTATGTCTACAGTACTACATCAACGAAAATAACATGCCAGACTTTCACCGAGCGGAAATACAACGTTATCGGAAACGTAGGTACATTGTTTGTTAGCTATCAACCACCGTGCAATATTACCGCTGATTGGATTGTGTTGCCAGCTATTTAAATATCTGCGTATAGTCACCAGCATATATCTTAACCCCAATTACGACACAAAATGTACTAATACGCCAACACATTATTACCCGACTACGGCGAAGCCAAAACAGGGTTATGATTTTGACAGGCTATGTTTGTATGTATGTATGTTCATTTGTTCCCTCATAGCTCTTCAACTACTTATTAATGTTGGACAATTGATGTATCGCTATTGAGCATCTTGATCGTTGGGTAGTAGAAATTAGAAATTATAGAATTTTTTTGGGTGAACAGAAATTATGGAAATCGCGTCATCATCAGTAATCGTCCCGTCCGAACCGAATGTCAGATTAGCAGCAACTTTGCTGGCAATGTCGTCTTGACGATAAAGAGTTTAGGCACAGATTAATAAATAGTTAATTGCTTTAGGCGCAATGAGCATTAGTATTGCAGTAACTATATTGCCCGAAGGAGGTTACTTCGACCATGCCATCATGTTGATCTGATAGCCATGTGATTCACATAAAAAATCTTGTAGCTAATTAACAGAAATATAATTATCTCATTTTTGTACTTAGCCAGCCTGAGAGTCACGGTAAGTTTCCATTATTATAATGTAGTAATGTTATGTTTATTTTTTCTTTATTCATTAGTAGGTATGGCTTAATCACAAAGTGATGTACCTAGGTATGCCATCATTAAAACTGTAGAGAATACATAATATTACAATTTTACAATCACCTTATTTACAAAACAGACCATACAATAACATTTTTGCTTCCTCTGACAAGGGACAGTTTATAAAAATTTCAATATTTTGTCTAGATGTCAGCGACAATAATCAGTTTTTTTTTAATTTTGTTGCCATTTTATTTTTCAAACAAAAATGTGACATTTTCAGTAACTAGTGTTCCGTTTTTAGATACGGTTATTAAGTTTCAATTTGCTTATTGTAAACGAATAAATTGTTTTTGTTTTCAAATGTTGTTTCTTAGATAATAACTTTGGTATGTAATGATTGTTATTATTGAGCAAAGGTCAAATACAGTACAAAAAGACGCGTTTTAATTTTAGTTTTCAATGGGAATAATAATACATAGTTCTTTTATTTTTATTTTTTTGTTTATTTTATAATCTATAATAGATTAAAAATAAAAATAAATCATCACAAGTAAGACTTAATAGTAGGTAGATACAACTTCACGTGAAGTTATAGTTGGACAATGAACTGAAAATAGGTAATACAATACTTAATTAGAGCACTTAGAAAGGTTTCCAAAGCCCCATTTTCACATCTATTAACAAAATGGTTTCCTGACTCTTTTCAGGGACTTAGTGCCTACGAAGTTAAGATTTAAATGTAATTAGGTAAATAAATACAGAACATTAGTACGGTCTTGGGTATCCATGGTAATAATACCATAGGCACGCTCCAAAGAAACACCCAAGAAGCTGCCGGACTGCGATAATAAGGGTAGACCCTCATACCAAGACTCAGAGCCCAGCAGAACCGGCATGGCCTGACATTTTTACCCACGTACTCGTGCGCTTGCCGCATAACGTGGCCGCATCAGCGAATGCAAAGAATTATAGTTAAACACTATGTAAATGCATTAAACTGAGTATGTAACCACTCGCTACTTGCCTGTCTTTTATGACTATACCAAAGGAGGTAAAATTACACGGTTTGATACGTAACCTATTAATTCATTAGCGATAACTCTCAACCGTAAAATGTTTAATCGTAAATTATTTAAACAATCGATGGTTGTCCTTATTTTTTTTCACAAAAACAATTCGACTAGTTTTAAAGAAAGTAGGTAAAGGAAAGTAGTAGTTAGCAGATAATTTATAGCTAAGATTAAGTGGTAGTGATTTACATGTGGTATGTTCCGATTTCTGGAGTAATCGCATGGCGTTACAGTTTTGCCTTTCCAGCATGACGAGGTCGGCGTTATCGGTTTTGTATTAAAGTTGCAATAGTAAAAAAATCTTTCAAATTTGGAATTTCACGAAGAATCAAAGAGTTAAGACTTGTCAAAAAATCATAAAAATAAATAAATTAAAATCAATTTCATTAGTAACCCATCTTGCTATTAATTGAGCCTTTTAAAAATATTCGCTAGACTTTATAATTTGTCTTCCACCTTAGGTTTATATCTATTTATTAACGACCGATCCATAGTCACACCAAAGACGTACAGTACTTAATTAAATTACATAATATAGACAACAATAAAAAGTAATGGTGTCTTTTTAAATACCCGCATTGCAGGGTAACATTTCGTTTTCCTTATTTATCTTTTTGTTCACACAGTTCTGTTGTCTTGTAACCATCTCTAAAGAGAATAGACGTCCGTACGATCAGCAAAAATGCAATACCTAATCACACTAACGCCTCTTTCTACCCTTCAGGTCCTGAACAGGTCGCTAGAACCACGCACGAGTCAAACCAGTACACCTTCCACTGCCCCTGCACCGACCGAGGGTCTGCTGCCAGTGACGCTGGTGCCTCAGCATGTTATTACGTCCGGCACTGCCAAGGACTGCGTTCGGCTCCGGGGACTACCTTATGAGGCTCAAGTAAGTTAATAAGTCTAACTTATTCTCGTGATTTCTTTTTAGGTCTTCGCATCATCTGATCTTCAACCGGTACAAAGACAACATACACCTTTACATACAACTGTATATGAAAAAGTGCAACCGTATTTCTATTGGGATTCCATCATAAATACCATTTGCTATCAGACCTTCACGGTGCAAAGGAATACCTAACATTATCCATGATTAAATTTTAGGTACTTGAAAGACCAATTTTGATTAAAATTAAAAATCAATTTGCTATTTTGTAAATTGGAATCCTCTCATGAATGATCACAGCAAAGATGTCTAATATCATTGACAAATAATCTTAATCTGTGCGGTAACATAGTTTTTACGTTACATTCAAAATGTTTCTTCCAGGTGGAGCATATACTGACATTCCTGGACGAGTTTGCGAAGAACATAGTGGTTCAAGGTGTCCACATGGTATACAATGCCCAGGTAAAATATAGATTACTTTTTCTTTTGAAGTGTACCTCCATTGTGAATCCGAGCTGAACTATTGATCTTCTCTTCCAGGGTCACCCAAGTGGCGAAGCCTTCATCCAAATGGACAGTGAAGCAAGTGCCTTCGTCTGCGCACAGCAGAAGCATCACCGCTACATGACTTTTGGCAAGAAACAGCGGTATATCGAGGTATGTTGTACTCTTTGAGTGGAGTGTAGAATTATTGTTATATATCTAACTTTTCCTTCGGTCATCAGTTTTAAATACGCCAGATATGATTAAAAAACATTTGACCCTAAGGCAGTCCTAATTCTTGGAGAAACGTTGGGTATTGAAACGGCTCTTCTGATACAGGTGTTCCAGTGCTCGGGCGACGACATGAACTTGGTCCTGACCGGCGGAGTCACCCCCGCCACGTCTCCGAAGGTGCTATCCCCCGGTACGTTGATGTCTCCCCCTCCGCCCGCGCCCGCGCCGCGCCTGCTGGCCCAACACATCGCGCACCAAAGCCTCCTCGCGCGACAGCACGAGAACCTCCTCCTAGCTTCCCTGAGACCCCCCTTACTTCTCCCCTCTTACGCGGCCGTCCGCTCTCCCTCGCCAGCTCCGACTTATCACCTCCCGCAAATGCTTCAACAGCAGACAGTTCTCCCGACCAAAAGAAGTTATGAACGTGCATTCTCACAAGCTGAAGCGACTTCCGCCAAAAGACCTTATACAGTCCCTCAGCAGATGGCCCCGGCATTATCGCTTCCCTTGCTGTCCTACGGGACCTCTGCTCCTATATTTTCGTACGCAAATACCAGTCCTATGCTATCGACTTACAACGCATTGCCGACAGCCTTACCGACTGCTTTGCCAGCAGGGTATGGAGCTGCCCTTTCTGCCGCTGCACTTCAAGGATCTATGGGCTCCCCGTTCCCATTGTCTATGTTCCCTACCTACCCGTACTATCCTGGTGTATAGACAATATTGATATGCGATTACCGTCGATCAATTTTATCGTTTTTAAACATAATCATGACGAATTCGTAACGAATTGTCCTTCGTTTTAAAGACGTTTATCTACAGCTCAAATCTTTGTTCACCGTGTGTCACTTAGGAACTAAAAATTAAAAATAAATTAACGTTTAGGAAACTCGTTTAAATAGAGATAATAATTATGTAATTAATAGTTAGCTAAAAGCTTACATAAACATATTTTTCTTAAAAATATTTAGGTTTATACTGTAACGTATAATTAAAACCGTTTTTGTAATAACGGTCGATGTAACATCGTTTAATATCAGGGTAACTTTAGCTGATTTATGCTGATACTGTTTGTCCGACCCCGTTTGTACATATAACGTGATTAATCTTGTGCTTTTGTTGGCGAATAATGAAACTTCGAAAGCTAACACCACGGAGTACAATTACTAACTCGTTATAACTTTGGGTACCTGAGGGTTTGAAAATGGTAACTGACTGATTTTTTTAGATTTTCGCAGTCAGGAGCATAGACATAAGTAATCTGAAAAATGAACTAAAATGAGAAGCTAACACGGAAATTTTAATTCAAAATAAGATTGTCAGCGTCGTTTACTACAACTAAAATAAAAATAAAAACAGGGTAGCTACAATGACATTTTGACAATAAGCTCAAATCTAGAAAGTGCCTTCTCGATTTTACGATATTTTTAGGCTAAAATATGAATTTACTAAAATAAGTGTAAGTAAATATAAATCAAGGGCAGCAATCCGATGCAGCTCGATATTTCGTAGGTTAAATAGGTACTAACTTTAAAACTTGTTGAATTTATTACTTGACTTTTAATATTGTTGAACTCTCATTTTCATATTTTTAATTTATGAATAAGTGAACCAGAGGTTGTTAATCAATGACAAGTAGTTGTACGATTTATTTTACTTTTTAATTAGGGGTTGCCATTTTTTAAAATAAAAAATCCTACTAAATATTACACATAGACACGCGTGTTAAAATATTTATTCTATAAAAATCAACATGAGACCCAGTTTAATTGTTGTACGTTTTAAAAACATATTAAGTTATATATCGACACCTCTGGGTTCAATTGGCGTATAAACCAAAACACGACTTTTCAGGAGAGCAAAAAAACGATTTTATTTTTAGAAAAAAAATCATAACTTTTTTATTTTAGAAGCTACATAAAAAATTCCAAAGAGAAAGATTCTTAGAATTTGGGGATGAAGAAGGCTAAATCATTCAATCATATATATCTTCTTTGGTTTAGAAGTTAGCATGGATATACGTCTTAGAAAATACCAATTTATGGTGTATACACCCCATGAAAATTGGATGAAAAACCAAATATGGATATAAGCTGTACTTATATCCATATTTGGTAAAATTAAGTTCACATTTACTGATGTAAAAGCACGTAACTGTAGATTTTTTTGCTGTAAAAACTATTTACTTTGCACATCAATAGAATTATAATTAATAAAAACAATCTCGATACTGTTAGAATGTGGCAGAATTACATTAATATTAGTCTTACTATAGAATGGTGGTGTATATATACGAAATTAAACTACCAGAAACGAAATTAACTTAGTTTTATTAAATAAAACAGATAATTATGGCACACATTATCAGTCATGATCAGATTACCAAACTAATAAAGGCAATTATTTAAATCTGTAGCTCTTCCACAGCCATCTCTCCTTCACCGCGACTTCCTCGTACAACAGATTGTCCTCAGGGTCTTTGTCTTTAATTCAGCGGCACTTGAACAGAGCCTGCGCCATTTTGACCGTGGAACGCGCCAACTTATAGATAAACTTTTGCCCCTCAGACGATTCCAACTTGTTATATAGCGGTTGCAAGTGGTCTCGTTTTGCATCTTTGTACGCGTCGCGGTCATCGAAAGATTTGGACGCTTGCCACTTTTTTAAGGAGGGCTTTCTTCACCCTGATCTCTCTCTGCACTGTGTCGTTCCACCACCAAGTGTCCCTGTCATAGATGCGTCCACCCTTAGACGTACCGAGCACCGCCCTCCCCGCCTCAAGGATAGCTGCCTGAATCCTGTCCCAGCAAACCTGTACTGGTTCGTCTACAGCATCAGCGCACTTGTGGTGACAAGATATATATAGAGACGAGACTTTGGGACTTGGCTTCACCACCACCTGATTCTGCGTTGGCCACGCTCGGCGCGTTTGTCTTTGAGTTTCACGCGGAGGTCCATGACAAGGAGACGGTGTTGGCTAGTGAGACTCTCTCCGGGTATTACCTTGCAGTTGGCCACACTGCTGATGCTATGCCTCTTAGTGAGTAGGAAATCGATCTGGGTAGCGTGCTCTCCGCTCTTGCAGGTGACAAGAAGTTCGGCTTTCTTTTTGAAGAACCTGTTCACGACGGCAAGTTCGGTGGCCGTACACGTTTTGAGTATGTGCTCACCCTCTGGGTTACGGCTACCGTGTGCAAAACCGCCGTGGGCATGTCCAAACTCCTCACACTTGTCACCCACATGACTGTTCGTGCAGTGGTTTTACTTTAGCAGAATCGAGGGCCAGGGCCTTGATTCTGCTAAAGCAAAACCACCGTCATAACACGGACACTGTAAAAAAATTTTGAATTTTATTTTTAATTTAAGACTTTAAAGCAATGTTTGTAAAATCTAAAATTAAATGGCCTATTGTATAGTGAACGAAAGCGTGTAGTAAAAATATTGTCATTTAATTTTGAACTTTAATTCTATAGCAATAAAGTCTAAAATTGAATACCATTTTTTGAATGGATATGGTTTATACGTTCATATGTTATTTAAATGTTTGGATTTACGACCTCAATTTTAAATTACGTTTAAGAAATATATTTATTCGTCACGGCGTAAAAACCATTTACAATCAAGGCAGATCTTACGCCCCGGGTTGGTAAAAATCTTGGTCATAACGTCTTACTAAAAATTTAAAAAAGAAAAATTTGGCTGTTACATTAACATTTTATCTTTTTTGTGATAGGATGATCTAAATTTTTTGGGTCGTAAAAGCATTTTTTTTGCGAATTTGAACATTTTAAATATACAGATCGATAGAGAAAAAAATTCTGAACAAAACGGTGTATATAACTCATTTTGGACAAAATGGTTTATACGCCAATTGAACCCAGAGGTGTCGATATGTAAACATAAGATAATAATGGCAGCCCAAACTGTGTGATTAGATATCGTTGTGATTTTTAAATATAAACATTCCATATTAAAAGACAATGTTTTGCCAAGTTTATGAAGGCTGATGTTAAGTCTGAGATGTTAGGTACTTAATCTTACTGAAGCTACTGCGTACTGTGAAATTAAAAAAAAATCAAATAGTCATTCCTGAAATAATTGTATATCATGGCATTCGAACACGAACGTGATGAAAAGAGAAACTATTAATGAGGTCTTGCTGCCTCTCTTTTGGTATATTTTTATACACATACCAAACTACTCAAGTGTACGAAAAAATAATTGGTCTCCTATCACAGTACACGAGTTTCTCATTTTGTTTAAGTAGCAGCTAAAATGTTTAGATACTTAAATATTTTCGTTTTTATTTTGAGTACAATAAGTGTGTACACTTTTTACGATTAGTTTACACTTATTATTAAGTATTTAGTGTTTGTTTGATATCGTTTTGTGTTTTATATCGCACTATGATATACATTTTTGGCTTTGTACATTTTACACCCCGTATAATCTTCGTGTACTTATATATTGGTTAATTTATAAAACCGTTTTTACATTAGAACCACCCGTTAAATCAAAATGTATTTACATTATTATGAACTTAAGATTTTATGAATTTTATCGGTAGATATAAAAAAAGGTTAAATTAAAGATATTAAGCCTTTGATATATCTTTATAAATGAAAAATATTCATATTTTTGGCCATCAAAATCATCGTAGGATATAAAAAAAATCAAGTCGGTAGGAGTAGGAGATTCTATATAAAAATCTAGTATCTATACGGACGGTCGCATTCCACAATATCCTGATCAACTAAACCTTCCTTCCCAAACATTGTATTATTTATTAAAAACTTCAACCGGCTATAATAACACTTGGTTATACCCACTAGCTTAAAATTCATCATCTGTACCTCACACCACATAGTGTAGCCAATATTAAAATTATATTATACAAATATAATATTGGAATGTATACCTGAATACAAAATTTATACGTGCCTTTTTATTAGTTCAGTATTTTGTTTCTAATTTCAATGCGATTCATAGAGTGAGATTACAAATAAATAATTTTATATTCAGGACTTTATTCCGATACGGGTGACTTGTTTATTGGAACATTAAGAACTTCAAGTTAACGCCATTTTATATGGTGTTGCCATTATCTCAATATTCACAAATATAGGTATGGGGGCTTAGTCACAAAACACGGTGTTATGGCTAATCTTTGTTCTGTCATCTCTAAATTTATTTACCTACATATTGCTAATTTGGTAGTTTTACAATTGACATTTGAAGTTTTTATTTTACATATCAACTATTTTCTACTATTTGTAAATTGTAAAACTACCAAAGTTGCAAAATATTATATTTTACAATGCAATATTGTGTTTATTAATGGTTATTTATACAAAACTGTTGTATTAATGGTGTATCCGTCGGGATGTGTTATGGGAAATGTGCATGAGCCCAACTGAGAAACGGTAAGTGTTGCACACTTTATATTGCAATTATGTATTCCTAAAGCAGATTTATGTCAATTTTAAACAAACGGGTGTAGCATGAATCGCTTTCTTTTAGGAACGGGGGTTGCATGACTCGGGTTCAAAAAGAGATAAGTCCAATATTTTAGCTTACTAGTTTTTCCAAGGCACACCACCGCCGGATACAACATTTCGGTAATGAAACTCTATGTTGATGTTTTATAAAAATTGTACACGGGTTGTAACTTTATCTTGGTACTATGGTTCATACCCAGGTTTTTGTCGGCAGACTAAATTTATATCAGTAAAACGTCAAGGTGTTGGAAGTATACATTTCAAACTTAGACTACAGTCCTGTAACGCCTCGTGTTACGTCTATTTTAATTTAAAATTAAGTCTACTCTCATAGTATCATGGTGTAAAGATGAAGTTGAATATTGGTAAGGGTCCTGGTCTCCTCCAGTCATTAACACGCATTTCTTTAATCACAGCTTACTTCTTCTTCTGCAAGACTGCTTTATTCTTGTCTCGTATCGGATTAAATAAATATGTTTTGGTCGACATTTCAACGACACTTAGTGCAGAATTTCACTTTCAATGTTTAACTCTGGTTTTATAAATGGTTATTTAGGTACTAAAACCTTGTGTATTGATTTCTCATAATCACGAAATTACTGTTTTATTTTCAGAGCTTTTTAACATAATATTTGTGGAAAATTGCACCAAGTTTTGTTAAAATGTCTTGTGTAGTGACTGGAGGACGTGGTGTGAGGAAATCAGATTTTTTTAAATTCATTGTATGATAGATACGCCCTGGGTCACAATATAAACTGCCAAAAAGCGTTTCGAATGTAGTAAGTTTTTTTTAAAGAATATGAACTTTTTCGACACGTTTTATTAAAAAAGAAAATAGTTATAAAGCCCAAAAATGGTTTAAAATCTTATAAACTTTTATAGATTAGAAGTAAGTTTCCGTTTTACAGAGTTTTTATGTCTCATCTTGTTAGAATCACTATGGTTTTTATTATAATATAAGTTGGATAATTATAGTGTATTGCGATTAGAAATAAAAGGTTAATTTACATGTTAGAATATAATTGCGAGTTTCTCTGGTTTGTGGTTGTGCTATCGTCTTTATATATGTACTATTTCTGAGGTCTGGCCTTCAATGGGACTGATTTTCACATTCAAAAAACTATCACCATTTTCATTTGACATTAGTTATATTTATTCTGAGAATCGATTACAGACTTGGCGATGTAAATTCTACGTTTGCAATACCATCCAGATTCATTTTAACTGCATCCACATCGTATTAAAGTTATATAAGTGATTAAATCAGCTTCATTGTAGAATAACTGAGGCTTCATCGCATAAATCAAGAGGTACTTGTGAAGGAAGGGTATACACTAACACTCGACCGCTTCATGTCTCTGCTACATTATAGAATATTGTCCTATATGTTTACTAACATACTTCAGGGTGAGTGGGCATATCAATGTTCTTTGGTAAGTTTTTTATTATACATGATTTTATCAGTTCTACCACTTAAACATGATATTTATTATCTGGTCACACCATCGATTGTCTATGCTCTTTTATAAGATAGTATTGTTTGATATAAATTAAAAGATATTTAATTACACTGTTAGGTTGCACATTTAAACTTATATGATCAACAAAATACACTATCAACATAGCACAATATCGATAGAAATATAATTCTCTTAATTCCTTTAGTATAACTTTCCTTCACGAAGTAATAGACACATAGCACAATCATATCCGCCTCCTAACTGCTTCTAACCGTTCCCCCTGTGTCTTGTACGAAAAACAGACACTGTATAAATATATAACGAGTCTACACGTAAGCACAGGCTTCTTCCAGTCATAATTTAATTTTTGGGGCATAGTCGACTAAACATACCTTTCAAACTATGTACTGTTACCCCTATTTTCTATCCTAACTTTTTTATATTTTGTGTTTTCATTCGGCTAAGGTAAATTTATTTATATATCACCCTATCACGCCTTAGCTTAGTTGCTTTTCCTTGTAATTTTCGCGTCATCTTAGCTTTTTGGCTCTCAGGTAGCTTCATCAGCTCTTTGTAAATATAAGAAGTCTATTTATCATGCTTTAGCCGCATTATGCCCCAATAAAAAAAATAAGTTACATTGTTCGCTTAAAATGCATGGATCGGTGAAAGAATCAAAATAAACATTATATAAAATATGTCCGAGGGACTCCAGCTTAGTGTGTTGTAGAAAAAAACGTGTTGTGCTTAAATAGGTCGTAGGTCCATGGGTATAAGGTGTTAATGCCCCACTAGAATGGGTCTATAGTGGTCTCCAGAGTCTTACAGTGTACTTAACATGAAGCGGCGTAAGTATCTATCTATCATTTGTTGTGGGATCACGTGAAATAAGCTCTATCTACTCTTGACTTATCGCCTTTTGATTGCGATCTCAAATATTAATAATCCATTTAAGAATATTTTTTATAAATTTTCGGTTTCATCTAATTTTTCCTCTTTCGGTTTTAAATATATATATAAATTGAAATTAAAAATTAGAACGATTTTTTTTTTCAAATATTATTAGACTTTATACAAAAATGAAGTTATATTAAAATAGTATAATAATATAAGTACATAAATATAAATTATAATAATAATATAAAAAAATACCTTTTATATAATTTTGAGCTTAAAACTTTAAATTTAAATAAATAAATATAATTAAATTAATAAATTATAAATTTTGAATTTGAAAATTATGATATTGAGATCGCAAAATAGTGGTGCTAAAAGTACTAGGGTTACTAGGCGTGCATAAGTTTGGTAAAGTCCGCAGACTGGCTTGGTGTTGGCGGCATCAGCGGCGTGTGTAACAAACAGAGTATTGGTGTAAGTGCGCACTGCTTTGGTGGAATGTTAATGCGTGAGACCCGGTGAGTGTTCATCTTGTTCTTAATAATTACATACTTAAGACTGCTGCGAGTAATCGGTCTAGCATTCTTTATAATAATATGTAAATATACATAAACTATATATGTATCTAGATCATTTATTTTAATACTTATGTTTTTGTGAGTCAGTTGTAATGATGATTTGCAATAATCAGTTTATAACATTATGTTTGCAATTGGGTACTTGACTGTTTAGTCAAATTAGTTACTTTTACTAAACGTCAGAACGTTCTAAGAAAACATGTATGAAACAAAAAAATATGACGTCATACTTTTAGCTGTCAAGTAATGTACTATTACAAGTATGATAGTGGATGATTAAAAATAAATAAAAACATTATAACAAGAACAGACGCAACTTTTACCATTTTTCATTCAATAAGCACAGTTGAATAGTTCATTTTAACTACAGGAAAGTACCCAATTAACATTTTAGTACAGAAAACATTTCCCGATTACTCTGAGCAAATCTAACCTACATTATATTGTGTACGTCTCCTCTTCTTACCGTATACGAGGTCACACTGGCACAAAAAGCTTAGCTTTACCTCTCTGAAATGTAATTCGTTATCCCTAAGCATTTAGTATTAACTAGTTCATAGTATCATACACAATAATATACACTTACGGGAGTATTCATAGGCACGAAAATGGGCGGTAAAAATTGAATGGGCTCAAATATTGGTATTAGTTGATATAAAATGCGACGTGAAGAAACAATATCATTTATATATTTATATAACTTGTATCAGAATAAACGCAATAAAAACTTAAAAAAAATTCGTTCAGAATTGACTTTTTATCAGATTTCCATCATTAGTTAAATATGTTAAAACAATAAAAAAATAATTTAAATATTTAAATAATATTTAAACTACTACTACTACTACCATAACAATTTAATAAAATCCTTAATTTAAAAGAAAAGGCCACGCATAAACTATAAAGCATATTCAAACGCACAACAAAAATTGTAGTCAGCTCTTTAATTTTTGTTTAGTCAAGACCACTATTTTACAAAAGTGACTAAGTTTAATATAATTAAAATAAATTACAAATATATTAAAATATAATTTATATAAGGTTTTGCGCTTATTCTGATAGGTACACGTTATATCCACCTATATCATATCATTTTAACTTCATAATCCATTCTATTTCTACACGTCGCAAATGCACATTTATAATAGGATTATTATAGTACCTACTTATACATCTATATCCCTCAAGTATTCACAAGTGTGACTAACAATGCATGATTTATATATGAATCAACAAAAATACTAATGCATACTTGTCCTTTAGCTTTAAAACAAGGATTATGTAAGCGTTCTGTAGATCGGTATTTCGGCATCTTAATGACTTTTACAGATGGCTGATTTGAATTATTGTTCTTACGTCATGATAAACTTTTTGTCCGTTATGTCGTCGTGACGTAAGCCGTTGGACTTGCAATTAAGAGTAAGTTCGAGAACCACGCTTTATGCCGGTACCGTGTATTGCCTAATCGTGAACAACCAACAAAAGAAAATGTTAGTGATTGGGCAATACCGCGGTGGTTGGTTAGAAGAGGGCTATTCGAACTTACCCTGACAGGTTGCCGATTCGAATCTGCAATACAACGCTGTCGTGAACCCACTTCGAACATAAGCAATTTAGATTTAATCAGAAAACTAGTAATGTGTTGCCCATACTATTTTTACTAGTTTTTTTTTAAGAAAAAAAAAAAGAAATAATATGTATATATATATATAGCGGACAAATTGTTCAGTGATATCATATATAAATTTTGTTATTTCATATAATATATTTGGCTCAAATACATACTATTATCTGATTATTTTTTAAATACGACCTGTGGTATTTATAAAATATAGCTAAAATTATAAAAAAATATATAAAATGGTGCAATAAAAATATAAAGTCGGAGATCATTGTTGCATTGTTCTGGATGTTACCATGAATAATGTGTATGTATGTTTTTATAAAATGAAAGCAATGTATGTATGTATTCTAGAAACCATATTATAATCGGGTTAAGCTATGCGCTATGGGGGTTACATAGCGCTGTCTTAATATATTACTATTATTATTAAAAAAAATCCTATAATAACAATTTGAGCCTAATATATTATCATGTGATATTATTTATATAAAAAATAATATTAAAAATATATAAATTTTGTAAAAAAATATTCCGAAACAACTCAAGCTATTTTGATTTTCTAACATAGTTTTTGTATGTGTGTGCCAGGTCCCCTGACGTATTACTACCCAGCGATGGGCCCGACACTGCCACCGCCTCCTCTCGTTTACTGGGGGTACCCTACACCCCCTGTGTCGCCGGCGCACTACTACCATCCCCCGCACCACCCCCAGACTATGGTGAGTACGTAAATAATATCATTTATTTTAGCTATAAGTACCTACATTGTTCTTACATTTTCTAATTAAAATGGCCTAGCTTTTATTAAAAAATTATATCTTGTTAATAATTGTAAGTTACGTTACAATATTTTTTTAACAATTTTATCGTGAAAATTTAATGTATACATATTTCAACTGTTTTACTTACAGTACAGTAGAGTTTTTATTTTTTATGTATCCCATTATGCCTTACTGCAAAGGCCTCTCCCAAATCTTTCCACTTCTTTCTCTCTCCTTTGCTTTGCACAAATGTCATAGAAGATGGCGTCCATGTCACTTAAAAAAATAACATGGTTAGCATCTGGATATTTAATAAATATGAAATTCAGGGTAGTGTTGGTAGTTACATAAAACATTAAATTCATTATTTCTTTCAGATACCGGAGGTGGTATCGGTGGGAGGTGGGTCACCTATCCCAATACCACCGCCAGCCGCATGCCCCGAATGGCCAATATTCATGGTCAACTAACAACACTTCGCACAACGAAAAAGCTAATCTCTATAAACATAAATAAAAATTACGTATTTATATAAATTATTAGTAAAATATGAATGAGTTTCACGTGTTTGATGGTCACCTTTAACCATTAAAAAAAAGTAATAAGTTCTGTCCTTTCTAATAGTTAGAAATTCTGCATTAGGCACTTACTTTAAATAAGGCAGGCGGCACTCATTCGTATTAAAGTATTTTTAACTTTTAATAAATTTTCAAAACATCACTTGTGTTAAATATTAAAAGGCTCAAAAATATATTTAGTGATATTTTAAGTTAATATATTTTATAAACAGATAGATTTATATAAAATACAAATTTTATATCAAAGGTTTAATAAATATAAAAAAATAGTTACAATTTAATATTTTTATTTTTGTGAAATGATCTACTTTTTGTTAATCTTTGAGATATTTTAGCGAATCTAAAAACTTTACAAATAGAATTAGCATTATTGTGTGCTTAATTAGTCGAGAAATAAGTTTTTTTGGCATTTGTAAAAAGTATGCCCAAAATGTATCATGGAAAGTTCCTCTTCAAAGCATCCAAAACTATCTGATATTGAATATTATCTCAACATCACAGTGAACAAATACAGATAATATAAAGTAAATATAATACATATATACATCTTATATCTAATATATAATATATAAAATAAATATATAAACAATATAAACTTGTTATGTTATAGTTTTTTACTATATTATACATATTTACTTTCGTATCTAACGATTTACAATCTATAGTCAAGGATATATATTTTATTCTATAATATGTAAACATTTACTATAATTAATAACGGTTTGTATATGTCCACTGTGTTTTAAAATTGACAACGAATGTACCACAGTGATATGAAGGTGCTGTTACTTTATATTTTGTAGAAATTAAACCAAATATATGTTATTGAGTTTATGTTTGCTTAGAATAAGTCGACGCTCAATTAGTAGTAATTATAGTACCTAGTTATTCGAACCAGAAATATGCCATAATGTTTAAGAATGGTTTATATGAGCAGCTCTTTCTTGACCCTTAACTCCGATAAATTCATAAGACGTATATTTTATTATGACTATATGTTATATATTTTTTATAATATACAGTTAATTGACTGCTCATATATTATATTGCTCATTCGAAGAATGAAATAGTCAAGCCAAATTTGAGTAGGTATGCTAAAGAATCATATTTAATATATCTACTAAAAATGTGTAGGTAAATTCAAAGGCCAGTAGACATTTTGCTTTGAATTTGGCTTGAACTAACACATCCTACATGTGAAGAATTTAGTTATTCCTAGTTTTATTTATTGTGCTCAATTTATAAGTCGATGCTCAACTTGATATTGAGATATTGAACTATAATAGTTCAGTTCAATCGTCTCGAAATTTTAGGTGTACTTAGTTGTTTTACTTTATTTTTATATCTTAAAATAATATTTATTTCTGTGTGATCATATCATTTTATTAAAATTAACTTAAGTTGTTGCAGCATATGAAAAAATTCTTGGACCATACTATATTTTAAAGATTTTGTTAGATTTTGTTATGTACCCACGTACGAGTAAAATATATAAGTAATTAGGAATCCATTTACGTCATATCAAAATTTTAGAGTTTTTTATCATGTTATAATATAGAAAAATATAATAGATTCAGACTTTGTACACTGTATACGACATACTTATTGTAATTATAAATCTAAAATTTTAAGCAAATTCGTTGATAACGCCCCAGAGCTTCTACAGGCAGTTATCTATAGAAGTTAGAAAATAAAATTTGAGCTTTAGTGAAATTATATTTTAATTCATTAAAAAAAGAAAAGATATTATATTTAAAACTTGTCATTTTCTATATTTTTATCGTTTTACACTGCGACGCAGACCCAAAGATAGCTTAAATCATTCGATTGCAAACAACTAACAGGCCCTCGATTCTGCTAAAGCAAAACCACTGTCATACCACGGACACTAAAAATATTCTATTTAATTTTTAAACTTTAAAGTACAGTACATTTAAAGTCTAGAATTAAATGGTTATTTATCAAGTGAATGAAAAAGTGTAATGAAACTCTTTTCATTTAATTTTTATAGCGATAAAGGCAGAAATTTAATGTCATTTTTTTGTTGTATTTGTGGTACTATAGTGACTTTTACCTTAGCAGAATCGAGGGCCAGGATGTTTCGATCTTTTAACGATAACACTAATCAAAAATATCTTTAAACAACGGTATCAAAAGTTCGGTAAACTACCGATTGAATAGTTTAAATTCATAAACTTCTTCTTCTTATAACACATATCTGTATATAAAGTCTATCAAAATGATCATTGAAAATAAAGTTAAGAACCACCTCAATTATCAGATATAAATAGCTTAAATGAAATATAATTTCCTAAAGATATTTAATATTAATTTAATGTTATTATTATTTTATTAAGGTATTATATTATTGGCATAATATATTTTTAGTTTAACAATGAGAAACGACAAAATCATAATGTCTTCCACTGTGTAAAGTATTTATTTAAGTTGGTCACAAATTGATGTGATAAGTTTGAGAATAAATATATCATTAAGTTTCATTTCAGAGGTAGATACATTATTATATATTATGTTATCGATATTTAATTAGTTTCATAAGAGTTACTTTATGGAAAATTCTTTATAAAACATAGGTAATATTTCGTTAATAAGCAGATCGTCTAAAAATATAAAAGATTTTGACGGATTTACAAAAGATTGTTGATTTTAATATTACCTATATTGCAAGTATAGCTAAGGTGGTATTAGACTAAGATATATGCGGTGGCTCTGCCTTGCCAATCCAAAAATAAAAATGTTACTAAAATATTTAAAAGTCGTGTCCTTGTTGACAAACTACCAACTGTTACAACAATATGTGTATTATATATTTATCTTCATTAATATAAGCTGTAAGAATAATTTCCATGACACCAGAATAACGAATTAAAAAAAAATTATAAATATCTAACATAAAGTTGAATTCTTGTAACTAAAGACCTTAACGACCGTTTTTAAATTTAATTTAAATGTGATTAACCTATAACTATTATAAATTAGAAACGACTTAATAGTAGGTACGATAACAAAAAATAAATCACAAAAAAATCGTGTAGACATTATTTCTGTTTCTTCAACGGATCTTGTCATTCTAAAAATAAATTTTATTACTTCCTTAGAGCGATTACAAATTAAAGTCGTTTCTGTGAAAAATTAAGTATAATCTATTTTTTATTATTCCACAAACTATAATAATATTTTTTACATCACGAACGTAATTAATTAAAAATGTGAATAGAAATGGATAGTAGGTACATTGTTGGATCCCTCAAATTTAGTTCACTTTGAACCTGGTCATGGAAGTAAAACAAGCTTTCATCTAATTTACGGGGTTGCCACCCATTTCAGACGTCAATATCATGTTTTATGTCTAGTTTAAAATTTTCTAATCTAGGAAAATTTTCAGAAATATATCCCTGAGATAAATCTTGACAGAACGTCTGAAGTGTAGGTATTGCTTCTGAAAAAGCAGCAAAAAAAAATTAAAGAAAGAAGGAAAAGAAAGATACTAAGCGAGACGTACGGGCCCGAGTTTTAACACTAGTTCTAAGTTATATTTAATTTTTAATCCTTTGTCCTTCAAAAATATGTGATCTATTTCACGATGTTTCAGAATTGTAGTCAGTTAACTAACAAAAATTGTGTACGGCGAAATGACCATAATTTTATAAAGTCCTTAATATAATAAAATCTCAAATCAAAGAAGTTTTCAACAAAAAAATTGACACCATTCTGGAGTTACCATAAACGAATTAGCTGTTCCAAGTATAAAATAAAAAATAATTTTAACTCTTGCCCAAACTGCGGGGTGTACATTAAAATGTTAAAAGTTTATTAAAATTTTACAGATGGCAGGTAAACTAAAATGAATTAAATAGAACCATAGAAAAAAGCAATCAAGTCTTTGTTTCAAATGAAATTATAGATAAAAACAGTGACGTTTATTTCAAATAAATTAATAAATATTTAAATCAAAATAGTTAAATGTTATTTTGTATAATTTCTTTTTGTTTAACGGATATCTTGTTTGTTATTTTTTTGAACTACTTATATTAAATTAACTGCTTATTACAATAGCATTCTTGCCGTTTTATATAATATATCTATTTAGATGAAATACTTGCCTGTCTATTATATTATATTGTTAAAACTATCTCAGACCTAATTTCTAAGCTTCCAATAACAACGAATAACAGATTTTAATTGCCTAATTTTACTTCTAACCATGAATTAAAAAATATATGAAATACATGGTTAGTAAACTTAACATAAATTTATATACATTAGATTTACTTTTGAAATCGCACCATTCATGACAAATAAAATAATAATTATTTTTATCAAATAACAGTGGATAGCGATGTTTTTTATTATTTTGATAATAATAATAATAGATACCGATATCTACATATTTATAGGTAATAATATTTATGGATTTTTTATCATTGTTGCTAGATATACAAATTCAAAAAATATTTTATTAATAGAATTAGATAATTTATTTTGTTACTTTTATATTTCACATTTATATGTCGACTCCAACCAGTGATATTCTATTTTCAAGTGATCTTGATATATAATTGTTACCTTCGTTCTACGTTGTTTCTATAGGTCTGTTATGATAATGATAATTAGTTTAGTAATAGTGCATAACAGATTAGTTGTAGTCATTATTAGATGTGCAATTTTAGTAAATAGATTTTTTTTTTCGATATTTAATGCCAAAATAACTATTTGGTTTCATATCATACAAAGTAGTGAATTGTTCTGATAAATAAATAAATATAGACAAATCAAATTGTTTTTCTTTTCATTTACCTATCTATGAAAAATAAATTGGAGTAGGTGTGTACGATGCCCATAACATAAACGCACTACGCAGTTTTAAAAAAGAATAGGTATAGGTACCTAGGTATGTCTGTTTATTCCGAATTATCTAAAACGGCTGGGCCGATTTAGGGATTTTTACTGTAGACAACTGATGTTATAAGAAGTAACTTAAGATTTTTTTATTTTATAACAATATTAGGGATACATGCAAAAGAAAATTAAACACAGATCGAAGTCCACGCGAATGAAGCCATCGACACAGCTAGTTGTTAATAACATGAATGTATGGGGTATTATTAGCATCTTCGAGACACAATCATCAAATTCAAAACAGCAGATTAATAGTTATTTCATAGATGAAACTTTGAGGGTCAATTCTTGTAATACAAGGCTCTTCAGAATCAGTCCCGACTCCTGACCCAATCCACATCTCCCAAAAAAAATCTATGAAAATTGTGTTAGGTTAAAACTTAAAAACTGTGCATAACTCACGGTTTCGGAACACTCTCTCCTTACGCCGTTGGCCACTCGATCCACTGCACGTCACAGATCTGTTATCGCCATGGGCCTCGCGTTATCTTGAGCTTTAATGTTCCTCCTTAAACCGCAGTGCCAAAGATCCGCTTACTGTCTCCTGCTTTTTATTTGGTTTATATGGTTATTATGGTACAAAATACTGTCTGACCTTCCATCTCCGAGGAGAAATTTGACCTGGCCCTCGATTCTGCTAAGGCATGAGGTTTAATGTTCCTCCTTACACCGCGGTACCAAAGATCCGCTTACTGTCACCTGCTTTTTATTTGGTTTATATGGTTATTATGGTACAAATTACTGTCTGACCTTCCATCTCCGAGGGGAAATTCGACCTGGCCCTCGATTCTGCTAACGCAAAACCACTGTCCACCACGAACACTGTAAAAAATCCATTTAATTTAGTCTTTAAAGTAATGAAATTGAATGGATGAAATGGCTTATTGTAGAGTGAATGAAGGAGGTTATGAAACTTTTTTCATTTAATTTCGAATTTCAAGTCTATAGCAATAAAGCCGAGAATTTAATGCAATATTTTGCAGTTTCTGTCTGTAGTGTGACAGTGGTTTTGCTTAGCAGAATCGAGGCCCAGCTGGGTAACTGGGAGAGCCTCGCCCGTCATCCAGCATGCGAGGTAGACTTGGCTACAAATATTCTGAACTCTTCTTCTTCAGCCTAACGTTAATCCCAGTCGCATCTGAAACTTTCACCTCGGGCGTCTGGGGTCTGCTTTACCATTCTGATCACTCTCGGGTGGTGTATTTACCTACACGTTTCCACGAGCAATAAGGTGTGTAAACACGCAAAGGTTTGTGACTTGTGACTTTGTGACACCCTTTACAAATCCCTTCAATAAAAAAGCGCGCCCTTTGTTACACAATATTTCTGGCAAACATGTGGTCAATTCGATGATCTTTCCGGTCAATGAATATAATATCGGGTGGCCATTATGGCATTAAGGCGAACGAGAGTGCCTCGCCTGCGACCGCTGATCCCCTCAATCGTTATAACATCGACCACTTGAGAAAAGGATGTGATTGGTAAATGTGCGCACAAGACGCCAGAAGTTGTCTGCGCGAACTCGAGTCCCTGTGCGAGTTATATCTCAAATTCATCGGTGACGAGTATGAGCAAGTGATTTGTATGAGCAAAAAATGTTTCACAACTTCGCCACTAGGTAGCGCTAATTCAATGTCATACAAATCACCGTTTACTCGTCACCGGTGAATTTGAGAAAAAAAAATCGCACTAGGCACTCCGGCTAAGTTCCTTGCATCGTATATTATATTTCAGGAAAACCTTACTATACTCGATGTCAACCAGTTCTATGATAAAAACTGAGCTCTTAAACCTACATTAATTGTATGAGCACTAAAGTTTTGTAATAGGTACTTACCCCTATCACAAACCCAATTAATTGGACAGGTTGTTTTAAATAAAATAAAACAAGCAATATACATTTCGTTTCATTTATCTGTTACGTCACCACAAATAGTATGACACAATATTACAGGATGGAAATCTTACTTTACAATATAATCTAACAAATTCATTATTTTTACAAGGAATCGTCGCAGGCGCATCGGAATTGGATACAGAATTAATAATTAAGTATAACAATTACTAGACTTACTTCACTCAATAGTTACTCGTTACGTATTCAAAATATAATAATTTATCAAAATTATATATCACACATGACTATCAGGAAAGTAATCCTACTTTAAGAATTCTTATCCAATTCTGACCCACTGTGCGATTAATAAAAATATTACTAGTAAGAACAGGCATTTAGGCGTTTTAGTGCGTCAGACAAACTATTACACAGTGGGAAATTTCTTTAATTTGTTCGACTGAAGGAAAGCTCGCGACGCGGGCCACACAATCGTACATAACCTCCGTATTAAAACTGGCAGAAATACAAAACTTGTTCGTTATAATAAAGTAAAAAAATCGGTACTCGACCTAAATTACTAAGGCCATAAAAATAAAAAAGAAGCTATTTTTTTATTAAAAAATCCTTGTAAACCCACACTCTAATTCCATCACAACCTCCTAATCTGATCACAGCTTTACTTACATCGATTATTTTTTTATACTAACATTACATCTTACCAGACATAAGCGGCAGGCATTTACAGTGATAATTCCTGAACGAGACATTTAGACTATCTCACTTTCTTTAGTCTAGATGACAGAGATAGCACATAACTCGATTTCAGAGAATATTCGCATGTAATCGATTAAATGCTAACAATTTTTTACAATTGCACATTTAGAATATTAAAAAACATTTGATATAAGTCTATGGCAAATAAGTACGACATAATTAAAGAAATATAAATAACACTTTTGCGCCCTTTACAGTTGTCAGATTTACAAATCAAATTTTGATTACATTTTGTATGTTACAAATTACAATTTGTATTAACATGATATAGAATAGATTTACAACTTGACATAAACTGTTAACACTTTGGTAAAATTGTTTACAAGTTGACAAAATGTGTTTACAATGTCATAAGGATGGTTTTAATTGTCAATATTGTTCATAATTTTGTTAACAGATACAGATTTATTGATAAAGTAATTTATGGCCATTATGGACAGCCATAATGGAGTAATTCCCTGGTTATAAAAATATAAAAATGTGTACAATAGATTTCCTGGAAAAAATGCCGCGAAACTGAATATTCGCGACAAAATATCAGTCAAGTGTAGCATACGAGTGCCATACAAACCGACAATCGGCCATGGTTTGCCGGCTCTAGCTCCGGCGAGAAACGAAACCGTTTCGAGGGAATTCAGCTTTAGGGTAAGTTCAGTGGGTATACTAATAACTGTTAATGCTACTTGCGCGATCACAAACGGCCAGCCGAGGTCTATGCAAATTAGATTCACATGAAGTAAAAAAATAGTAGATTTTTGTTTATTAAGCACGATTCCGTATATTAAAATGGCAAAAGATTTAAAATCATTGCCAAAAAGGTAATAATTATTGAGCAACATAATATAAAATAGATTACGTGATCGTAGTGCCAGTCAGACATAAAAGTAATAATCCTAACAGGGTGTTCACGATTGTCAGTATTCAGAATATAGTAACTGGAAGCAGGTGCGGTCGCAGCCTAAAATTTTGGACGGGGTTACTTTTTTAAGTGCGAAAGTACCTTCAGAAAATCGACGAGCACGATTGAGGGAGGGGGAGGGGGGGGGGGGGTTTGCCATAATGCCTTTGTCCTCCTATGTCTTCCTGCGGGCTACACCTGACTGGAAGGTTACATACAAACAATTGTGCTCGATTATATAATAACAGTTTATGTTCACAACCAAAATATATTCCAATCGAAATGTGGAAAAGGATTTAGGAAAGGATACTGATCCTTTTAACCTACGCCATTTTTATCGAATCTTCCGCCGCCAATCTTCCGCATCGGAACGCCCATACATGTTATTTCACATAAAGCATTCGTTTGATCATTCACACATTGTGCATTTGATCGGTCATGTCGTCAGTTATTTATATTTGATAACATGCACCTATTGGTGTTCCAACGCGGCAAATTCGTGACGAAGATCCGTCAAATGTAGCGCGGACCTAATCGACTTGACGGCTCTAATCTTCGAAGTCTGTACCGTACAAGAATTTCTTAATGTTTAGATAAAATTATTATTTACATAACCTTGAGGTCGATTACTGTACGAAGGTGAGGTTAACGATGCTAATACGATAGGCGAGGGGATGTTCGCCTCCTCATATATATAAGGTCAAAAAGTATACCAATGATGCGCAAGCGTGGGTAGCTTAGTGGTTAAGAAGTCGGCCTTACGATCGGCAGGTTACGGACTCGAAGCCTGGTCACTACACTACCGACGTAAATCCACTCCTAACACAAGCAATTTAGATTAGCTGGAAGGGTTAGAGGGAATATAAGTAATTGCGGTTGCTAATATTTTTTTAAAAGGTTGTTGTGGAAGTTAAGACCTCATGCTGAATTATCAGGACTTATCGGCAATACTGATTAATCAAAGGCCAAACAAACGTGATAAACGTACAAAAATATATACTTTTGCTTAACAAACAAAATTTGTGCGTTATGTACCATGAGAACTATGATAACTGAATGGTGATTAAAATTGGAATGCTTGTGGATCCACGCGAAATATATTATTATTGCTATATAAAAAAATAAACTTAAAAGCAGTTTGTGAGTTACGATTTAATGACTGAGCGGTGATACAAGAATTGATTAAATAAAACTAAAAAACTGGACTTTCCTTAACTAAAAAAAAACTGGAAACCTCTCCAAAACAAAAATAAAATGTATTAAGAAACGTAAAATAAAACTGTGAGGTCCATTCATGGCACCATTTCTGCTATTGATAAATGTTATTAAATAAACATTAGACTGTTATGGAGTTCTTCTTTTTTGAAGTCGGTAGAAGTTCATCAATTAGCCTATTGCAGTCCACTGCTGGACACAAGCCTGTCCCATTGCTCCCGAACTTCCACCCTCCGCATCCAGTCTGTCCCAGCCACCTTTTTCAGGTCGTCAGTCCACCTGGCTAGAAAGCGTCCCACCTTCCGTTTACCTTTTAGCAGTCTCCACTCCAGGACTCTTTTACTCCAACGGCCATCAGTCCTTTGACAGATGTGGCCAGCCCACTGCCACTTCAGCTTGCTTATTCTGCGAGCTATATCGGTAACTTTAGTTCTTTGTCGGATGACATTGCGAATTCTGTCCTTTAAAGAAACTCCAAGCATAGCTCGCTCCGTAACCCGCTGTGCGACTTTTAGGTCGTGGACTAACCCCACTGTCAGTGTCCACGTTTCGACACCGTAAGACATGACAGGTAGGACGCACTGGTCGAAGACCTTTATTGTCAGACATTGCAGTAGGGGTGAGGAGAAGACCCGACGTAGTTTGCCAAACGCTGCCCAACCTAGCTGGGACCTTCTGGCTAGTACTTTCTCGAAGTTGTTTGTACCGAGCTGAATAACCTGCCCTCTCTTTCAATGGCGATCGGTTTCGACGCGACATGTTCGTTGAACATAACCTTGTTTTTGTCCAGTAGAAGTAACGTGCACGTAATCAAGCCACTACACATTCAGGTCATTTAGCAGTGGCGAAAGGTGAATATTTTCAAAAGGGAAGCCGGTGATTTTTTTTAACCGTGGTCTGGTTCGTCACGCACCATCTTCTTCATCCTAGCGTTAATACCAGTCGCATCCGAAGCTTTCACCTCGGAGTCTGGGGTCCGCTTTACCAGTCTAACTGCGGATTTGGCTGGACTTCGAAATTTGTAGTCAATGACTACCATCGGACCTCCACAACCCAATGGCGATATTGAGCGATATCGAAGCGAAGCATTGCAGCTAGACCAGTTGTTGGCCTTTTGGACTATGCCATCCATATATTGGTCGCTACCAATTATCTGCAAAAACATGCCGGGCAACAAAATAGGGTTATAGGGACCCCTCTTTACTGTCACCTAGCCAGTTATAGTCACAATCCTGTGATTTCATAAGTTACAAGTCATCTGCTTCCAAAGAAGATTCTCTAACGAGAGTTATAAGAAAAAGAAAAAACAAAATTAGCGTATTCTAAAGTGTTGTTCTACATAAAACTAAACATAAGTTTACTAATATAATCATAGATTTTACACTATACATTTTTATCCACAGATAATGAAGACAAATAACAATTTTTCCCACTGTCTTCTTAGAATCGGCAATATCTAATTCGTAAAACAATGTCACACATTGCATAGATATCGAAATAACTTTTTATTTTTATAATGTACACACGGCCAAGAACGTGTACATACGTGTACACCTTCTAGGCCGAATGTACATGATACACTAATGTACTTATACGTAACAGATTTGTCGCGGTACCGCGCTGGTGGGCGGTACACCGCGCAACCACTAAATGCAGACAGCGATCGAAGCACAGTGATTTGTTTAAAGTGAGGGTAGTTGTGAGAATTATAACCAGCGTAGATGGAAAAGTCAACAAACACACGAATTAATGAGTAAAAAGATAGAGAAAAGGTAATTTTAACATGATTTTTATATGTGATGAAATATCTAATTAAAAATAATTAAATAATTATTGTTCCTACACCATAACGATTCAAGTAAAATCCTTGGTTATCTATCACTGTCCAATAATTTTCTATGATTTAGATTTTTTTAAATAATATAAATGTAACAAATTATTGGCATCAAATCGCGCATTTGATGACCTATAAAAGTACATAATAATAATATAAAAAAATAGACACGCGGAAATTGTACAGATTTTTTGTGTTTTTCAATAAATACTGTTGTGTGTATAAAAAAACTAGTAATTACAATAGTAAAAGATTATATTAGCACTACCTTACAAAGTATTAATTTTTTTTTTTCACAGATACCCTCACTTTTAACACGAAACTACAAGTAATGGACACTCTTAAAGGGTGAAAACCTAACACGTACTTACATATTACGTATAATGACTTGTTCGCTTCACAGTAAACGTTTATACAACATTAGTCTTTAATTTTATTACAATAAGGATCATAGTAGCTTAGTATATGTGAGATTGGAAACTTTGATCGACTTTAATGAGGTTTTTTTTTCAACTGATGTTTATAACGCATTTGACTATACTTTATTTAAAATGCTTTTACTGTATTTTTATACTTTTTTGGCGTTATGGCTAGTGTCCACTAAGCAACATTTGTTGCGCGCCATGTTGCGCAACATTATTGCAAAACAAAGACACAAAACAACGCGGAGCAATGTTGTCTGTCCACGCATGATCAATTCTATACTGAAATAAATCGAATCGATGAACAAACATCAAGTTAAGATAATTTTAAAGCAATTAGTTTGCTAGACTAAACAAATTATAATAAATTGGAAAAAGCGAAATCAATTCTCGGGCGGGACTCGAACCCGCGATCTTTCCCTTACAGGGGGAACGCTCTGACCACTGAGCCACCGAGCTTCGCCCGAGAGTGACCCAATTTTTCCAATACATCCATCTTACGGCGATGGTAGGAGTAATCTACCGATATTCGTACGAACTATCGGAATCAATTATTGCACAACGTTTCCGAACGTGATGAGTAACATATTATGTTGTGCATTAAATGCTGCCTAGTGGATACGAAAATTTTATGCTTGGGCAGTTACCAGCGTCAGTTTTTAAAGTGACTTAGTTCCAATGTTATATAAAAATGGGGAAACTTATCACGGTAAAAAGGAAAATAAATTTTTGGAGAGGAATTGGCATTGAATATTTTAAAATATTTTTTAATTTATGGAAGACGATATGGTAACAAGTAAACGGAGACAGAATTAGAAAATATTATGAATATGGAAGACGGCAGTTTTAATAAACGAGAAAACGGATAATGAATTCGGTTACAAAATATTGACTACAAATTTTATTTTGTCTATTCAAATGCGTTATATACCATCTACACAAACATGAGTAGGGGAAGAGATAAGTAAATAAATAAAATTCTAAAGCAAGCACCGGTAGAGGTAGAAAGAGCTATGACGCAATGTCCGCCGACATTATATACGAATAATAATACGATGCACTGTTATACGTGGGGAGACGATGGCATACACACACATATAAAAAAATCCTTACAGAATGCCTAGTAAGGTTTTTCTCATATTCACTGGTGTCGGGTAAACGGTGATTTCTATGAATTGAATCAGCGCAACCTGGCGGTAAACTTGTGAAACATTTTGCTCATACAAATCACCGTTTACTCATTAACAGTGAATGTGAGAAAAAAGTCGCACTAGGCATTTAGAACTTTTTTGAATTAGGCTCGCGTTTAACTACTACTTTATTAGTAAGTTTTACGAAATTTCTCTTCATATAAGTGAAGTACAATTAATGATAACTTTAGGATGTATGGGCCTCATCAAAATCTTCGGTTACCAAACCAATCTCAACTGGAAGCCGGTACACTTAAGAGCTGGGCTTGACATGAGAACAACAGACACGAGTCGCGTGAATCAGGCGACCGGTTTCACGAAACTGGTCGCGGGAACTTATTCACTCTGGTTTAACAGTGCACAAGTTCATTCAAATGTATGTGAGAGACTCTTTGGAGATATCGCGGCGCCTCTAGTTCGCGACTCGCGTCGTTTCAAAGTTTCCTAAGTTTATAAGAAAGGGGTGTAGAGGTGCAACAAAACCACTATTATACGATAATATCTAGGTATTTAAACTATCATGGTCACTCACATCACTATTAGAGCTATCGGGATATTGCCGAACTTCTGGCATCCAGTGGTCCTTCTTCGGCTAAAACAAAATCACGAGTGGATACAGTAAGCATAGTGTGTCGTAAACGTGATCGAGTTTGTAGTGAGAGTGAAACCAACGGTAGTGCTCATCCGCGTAGCAAGAGAACTGGAAAGTGGGTAGATGGATATATTTACTCCTAAAAACTTTTGCACCGTGTACCGCCAGTACTACAGTTTCTCCGTGATCATCGTGCTTGCAACAGCGTATATCGGAAACTCCAAATAATAATGTACTTGATAAATATCCCGATAGCTCTAAAAGTGAATCTCATGTATATTTCCGAATTGTTCTTGTAAAGATGAAAAGTGAGTGTCCAAGGTATTCCCCTCTAAAACAAAAACTCGCCTTAGACATCCGAAATTCTCCTACACAACAAACTTGAAGAGATGGAGGGAAAGGGGAGGGAGGGATTTAAACTAAAGGTTGAAGGAAGACTATTATGACGTGTGCCATCGTCTGTATTTGATGTATACCATCGTCTCCCGTCACGTTTCTCACTATACTATGGCAACACTGTATACAGTACTCACTGTTAAACAACGCTAAAATCTGATCACCTGCTTGTACCCTAAACCTTACAGCCGCTACTAATTCGTTATCTCGCCTATCTAGCTATCTCTCTTGCACACCAACCATCACCATCATTTCTGAAAGAGATAGAAAATATTTTACGTTATTGTAGAAATCACTTACAAGATAGCAATTTCTATAAATCATGAGAAAAATTAACCCTATGCAACAGATTAGATAAAAGTTACTACGTAACAGATACATCACTTCTATACAAGAGCGACAATAACTCTTTGGACAGTAATAGCTGCAAGCAGAAATAAACCTTCCGCACGCGATCCGAGAGCAGCAGGTTGTAAAAAATACAATCCTATATAATATTATCCTTACTAATATTATAAATGCGAAAGTAACTCTGTCTGTCTCTGCTGTTTGTCTGTTACGCTTTCACTGAACCAATTTTGATGAATTCTTCGGGATAGTCGACATCCACGCGGGCGCAGCCGCGGCTAACCGCTACTAATATTATAAATGTAAAAGTTTGTGAAGACATTTGAATGTTTCTCACTCAATCACGCTGAACTGAAATTGCCGAACAGATCTAGCAGAAATTTGGTACTTTTATCCCTGGAAAAGGTCCCCATAGCGGGAACGGGATTAGAATTCCACGCGGACGGAGCCGCGAGCTAAAGCTGGTGTCTAAATAATACGTACACATTCACTTTCGCGTGTGGAACTCCTTGATGCAGAGGGCACACGACCAGGAGCCCTCGGGCGGCGTGTCGAGCGGAGGCGCCAGGCAGTACATGTGGTAGCCGCGGTCGCAGTCGTCGCAGAACAAGAGTTGGTCCTGTAACCATACCAGGACATCTTATCCCTCGATTTCAGCAAGGTTTAAAACATGTATTTAAGATTACATACATACATACCTACTTACATACAATCACGTCTTTATCCCCGGAGGGTTAGGCAGAGGTGAAAAACACCCACATTTCACCAATCATTGTATTAGGTCCCACGTGATAGGGGGTGAGCCTATTGCCGTTTTCCGGGCACTATTGTTGGCTCGAGCCATGTATGGGCTGAGTATGGGCTGAGTCTGGGCTGTATAATTATTTAAGATTATATTTATTTAAGATTAAGATAGAAAAAAGCGAATCTAGCTCAGGCGGGACTCGAAACCGTGATCTTTCCCTTACAGGGGGAATGCTCTTACCACTGAGTCACTGAGCTTCGAACGAAGCTGATCCAAACTTTTCTATGTATACATCCATCCGTCTTGGGGTGACAGGGAAAGGTTGCGGGTTCGAGCCCGTCTGAGCTAGATTAGCGAATAGTTAGCATAAAAAAAGCTTTACAATTTCATTCAAATGTATTTGACAAGTAGCAATATGTTTCAGCCGTTTACACTAATAGAATTTGACGTAGAGAGGATAGATTGAGCATTCGCTCGTTTAATGTATTTAACCTTGAGAAGAAAAAAATCACCACCCTACAGAATACCGCGGCTAAATAGCCTCGTTCCCGGCGGTGAGTAGGGTAGCCAGAGCTCACTGGAGAAGTTTTGTGCTGTCAATGGGAAAACCAAAGGATTGTCCTGCGTTTGCTTCACTGACGGCACAGAATCACTCTGTTTTCAAAACGGTCGGCGTACGCTTGGGACTCCCATGGTGATGGACTAGTAAAAAACAAAGTGTACTCACGTCATTATCACTGGTGCCACAGACGGAACAACACTTGCACTCGATGCACTGCCAGCGGTACTTGCGCACCGACACTATCATGTTCACTGTGAACTGCAGACACGTTGGGTGACCTGTACAATAAGGGTACTTGTAAACTAAGTCTGGCAGAAAGGTCGCGTTTTCAAGCTATAGCAATGTAAAGGTAAAGGTTCACTGGAAGTATTCGCGTGTATATAACTGTATAGACTAATTGTAATTTTTCATAATTGGACATAAGTCGTGCAAAGGTATTTGGTACCTGAATAACTCACAAGGCTTTTCACACACTTGGCGGAAATGCTGTACCGTAGGCCAAGCTTGTTTGACAAGCTTTACAATGCGCACCTTTGTAATTAATAATACAATAAAGGGGCACTGATCATTTCTCTTCTGTGTGAATCAGGATGTACTTAGCAGTTGATCAAGTACGCACTAGCGGTTTGGATATATTCATTTTTTAAATCTGAAGTGTTATTTTACAAGCCAATACTGCCGGGGAACCTTAATATATAAAGACACATTGATGACGATTCTGTTGACGTTGATTTCTCAATATTAACCTGCCTATAACTGAGGCCAATTCTCGTAATATAAATGTGATCAAAATTCAGTTTCGATCCAATTACAATCTCACAAACGTCAAAAACCACCACGAGCAACAAAAATTGTGTTACATTTCAGACATTTGTGACATTAATATGAGATCGAGACTGAACTTTTCACCTATTTTTATTAAGAGAAGTGCAGACTAAATCTGTAAAGCTATAAAAACCGTAACCACTGCGTGTTCTGTGATATGTGTAATACAAACTATTATTTCACAAATTGTAAGGCACATAACATTTTCTTACCTTTTAGATATCTTCGTTCACCATCACAAATCATTATGGTTGAATTACATTTTTATTTTAATAAGGGAAAACATAATGTGCCGAACAATAGTGAAAAAAAATAAAAAAAATAATAAACAACACTGAGTAAAAGTTACTGATGACTTACAGTTTATTGTTAAAGTAAAACATGTCTTAAGGGAAGTGCACATTCACTATTCTTCAGCACAGCGAGACTAAATAAAAATCGAAAGGATTCGAATTCATATAGTTTAATTCTGATATAGTAGCATTTTACAAAATAAAATAAAAAAAAAACATTAAAATTCAATATTCTCTCGGACTTACGCTAAAATAAAAGAAAAATATTTTTATAAAACAACAATCGAAATTTGTATTTTTTTTTTCTCTCTTAAAAGGTTAATTTTAATCTTTGGGTATTCGCATTTATGCACTTCCCTGCAGGCATTATACTTTGGAGTAGGTTTGCCGAGATAGCAATAAAATATATAAAGAACAACATAATAACATGGTACTAAATAGACATTTATCGTAACAAACTTTTGGTACTCTCAAGTACCAATCACACGTATGTGAATTGTCATACCATTCTATATGTAAAACAAAGACAATAAATTACTCAAATGTAGTAATGATTTCATTATTTTTGACTATGTGTATATTCATGTTATTAAAATTACCAATAGGTATATTTATACATCCGCACAGGACGCGAAAAAGTTGATAAGTCGAAAAAGCACACTTTTAAGGCGTCCATTACACGGTAGGTTTTGCTGTCAGTTTAACCACAGTCACGGCCGTGATTGACGAACAACCTATCGTCTAATGCGGTGACTGATGGTTGCATGTAATGTCGACAGTATAACCATCATTCAAACGTAATTCATGATTGACGCTTGCATGAGCGTGTAATGGACGCCTAAGTTTTATTGAACTTTCAGATAGTGAATTTTTTGTTTATAAATTATTGTACTTGTTTTACTTTTTTCGTGCAATTTGACTTATGAACTTATTCACGTCATGTAATTATAATCAGTGGAGACAAAACACCGATGTACTAATAGAGAATACGCAACCGACAGTTTTGGCCGCTCCATTAATTTAAGATTGCAATTTGCTATCTTAAAATTACACAAATATGCGTTTAAACTTAGCAATTCATTCAGTCATTCTTGGCTTGCTGCATATCGATTCTCGGTTTTGCAAGCATCCTGTTCATAATTAAATACACAATAACTATCCAAAAACCATATTCTCAATGATCTTATATTAAAAAGATGTAGGTATAGTTCTCTGGTAGACTTACTGCTAAGCCTACCTATGCAAAGATAGGTTGGTGGACAGGATATTATGATGAGTATTCAGATATCTACCTCATATTAATATAAGATCAATGCAAATCATCTGGCTTTTCATTTCAATAAGAAAAAGTAGAAAACGAGTAACAGATACAAAAATTGCAGTTGACATCACTGTGCTTGACTAAAAATTGTAGTATTCTTATAACTTGTTGCACAAACGTCTAAATCCTAATACATACGCTTAAGAACAGTGGACTATAGTATAAAAAGGTTACAATTGCACATACTAAGGCACCTAACACAGACAAAGACACGTAACTATCGATGGTACATAACATATTTATTATACATTGAAATAACACTTTTTACAACGTTTTTTTTAAATTGTAATCGCGGCTATTTTGTCAGTTACTTTGATATGCTATATCCTAAATACTATTCAGTGTTCCCGTGTGGAAAAAACTATCAAAAATCGTACCTAAAATTTTGGTAATAAATGTTATAATTGGGCTAAAATGATCCGAAGTATCACACATAGAGTTGTGACCAACTAACTAGATTTACTAAGTTATTCCACTAATTACGGGTGCGGTGTGTGGTGATATGTATGTCCTCAGGTTTCAAGAGGCCTGGAATGCCAGACTCAGGTCAGTGTAATAAAGGCTGATAAAATAGAATCGAAAATTCAGTCAAATCCGTAGGTAGACGGGAAAAAGCGGACCCCAGACTTCGAGGTCAAGGTTTCGGATGCGATTGGGAATAACGCTAGGATTAAGAAGAAGTAGATAAAATAATTGGGGTAAGACATTTGCGACCCAAGCCACTACGGTACCTGTAAGCTGGTAGATACACTTTGTGATTGACGCACAAGACTTTGGCGCAGTCTTTCCAGTCAAGTTTAGGGGATTAGAGGGCTATCGCTTGCATAACAGCCAACAACCAAATCATGGAAAGGACCTTATGTGCAAGTTGACCCTTATGTGCAAGTTGACCCTTATGTGCAAGTTTACCCTTATGTGCAAGCTCTTGATTCAACAGGGATTGGACCATGAACGAGGAAGTAAGAAAATTTAGCTAGTATGAACCTTGGATCGTAATTATTTTATTGAATAAGACGTATCTAAAATAGCTGCCCAAAAACGTAGTCCAAAATAGAGTTCTATATATTATGTTATTTGGACTATTATATTATTGAAGATGCTTCTAAAGCAGCCAGAAAGCTTGGATCATAGGAGCATCCCATCAGACAAATATGGTGTCCTTAGGCGCAATACAATCTGCCTTTTTACTCAAACCTATGTCTGGCGTCCACGAGTTCTTGAAAAGAATATAAATAATAAAAAGGTTTATTTCAATGTATAATACAAACATATATATAAAAGAGACGGTTACTTATATTTATAATTTCAAGCTCTATTCGATTAAAGGCACCGGTATCAAAATTTAAGTACACACCTGTACCGACAACCTGAAACTTAGCCTTTTTATAATTCAGTTTTCACGATTATATAGTGCGTCTAATATTTATAATAACTAGATCTATAATAAAATGTAACTATAATAGTATTTAGAAAAAAAATCAATATACAATAATATTCAATATATTTATATATGTCGATTTAACACAATAAAAATCTAATGCCATCTAAAAATCTTCTTAAAACTATAACAAAACATTTAACATGCTATAGGAATGATATAATGTAGAATGCGCAGGTGATTCATTCTGTATCAAATATGTACACAGTAAAAGAAAATGTGTAAACATACTGACAGTGGTTCTAAGAACCTAATCTATTATATCGTATACTATGTAAATTTGAATATAAGTTCGTTATACTGTGAGTACAGGTTTTAATTTTCTTTGACATGTAATTTCAATAAAATATTTGTAAATAGAAACTCAATAGTAATTTAACGACCGCCTGCGGGCAGCTAACGATTTGCTGCAATACGGTTCTTAACATAATAAATCTGTGGTATTACTTGACCAACAAGACATATTTAAAATTAACTTTTAAATAAAAATATACAACTCTATCTAAAAAAAAAGTTTTTCCTCACAAAATGCATCCCGCGCATTAACCATTTGATAAAAAATCAGTAAATTTTTTTAAATATGTTCAAAATCTTTGGGTCGCTATACATATAAGTGTTATGGTAAAAGGCATGACTAAGCTATGTGACAAGCTACGATGAAGCCCGTCTACGACGATTTGGCAGTGGACTATACTAACCTAGATTCATCATGACTAAGTATGATATTTCTATAGATACGCTTTAGCGAGGTATTATAAAAATTTCTTATACCATTCGACGTTTCAAAGCGTCTATTATAGTTATTCATTCTACAAGTCTAAGTTTTCAATAGTTATATTATGATGTTAAAATTCACAGAACAATTTCAACCAATACCGCATTGCAACTTTAAGCATAATTCAAGACTACATTATCTGTATCGATAGAAAAAAATAACATATTTTTAACAAACAACATCAGATATGTTGCCAGCACATATTCTTTTTTGGATTATAATTGAAATATCAACTGCAAACAAATAAAGAGGTAACTGTATAAAGTGTATTAGTAAGAATGATGTTATGAGCATCTGCAATCCACAGGCGATATCGAAGTTCTGTAATTAGATTAGCTTGTCGGATTATTCAGGGCTCCTTCTACCCGTAACGAATGCCATAGATTTATTGAAACTGATCGCAGATTCAAGTCGATTTCCGATCTTAATTGCATGCCACGGATGGCAACCGAAACCTTCGGCGATCGGAGAGCATCTCAGAAGCAACAAGTCACAAAAGTATCGCTTGAGATTGTTCTGTATGTATCTCAACACCTTATTACCCCAACCTCGTACTTAAACTGAAGGTTTTCCTAGGTTTGCGTATAAAGGTATCAAATATACCATTTGACAGGAATATTGTAATCATTCAATCTTAACCCTTCAACACAGGAAGGTGAGATATGTTTTATCATTGTCCAATTTTAAGTAATATAGTTATAAAAGGATATAAAAAGTTTTGTATACTTCCTCAAGTACTTAAAAATAACTTTATCGATGACAAACTGACTTATAAATGACGTAATAAAAAAAGGAACTGACTGAGCAACAGTACTTAATGACTCATGATTGCATGACTGACCACTGACCACAAAAATATATGACTGACTAAAACGAAAAGTACTTTTCACGTTGATAGTATGTACATTTATTCTTAGCAGGAGATCCTATACAGGAGGCCTACCACAAAACTTACATCCGATTACGTCCCATGAAACCTTTTGTTCGGTTGTAACCTGAAGGAACTTCATGGTAGCTAAATCCTGCGTCTTTAGATACATGTTTCATAGTAGCCTCCTGTTTTCTTAGGTTTATGACGATCTTTATGGATTTTATCGTGAAACTTGACTTACAATACTTCAAGATAAACGATGTGCATACTTTTTAATACTGTGTTATTCATTTTTGAGCCACTTCAGCGTTGCCATATGTACTTCTTATGGTACAGTCAGGATCGGATCGATCTTGAGTAGCAAACTACTCAAAAAGATCTTAATATCTTGGTAAACCTTTCATTCGTACATATTTGACTCAAAAATGTTGTTTACAGTTCCCAAAAGTATGGCAACCCTCATTATTAAAAGCAGCATTAACCAGCCTCTAAAACAAAATTAGCACACCTGTATTGCCAGTCAATAAAACAAAGGTCATTTAGTAGGGTAACTGTCCGGAAAGGTCCACGAAAAAATCCACAAAAATAAGGTTTTATTTACAAGACACGTGCGTAGTCGGGTGACCATAATGGTATGCGTGCTAATGACTTGTTTCTTGGCGTGACTAGAAAAGCTAAAATAACTGAAAAAAGCGCATCTTTGATACAATCAAAGTGATCGCCTGTATTTGGCATGCAGCGAAGCTATGACTAAATTAGTTTCTGTAGTGTTGCCAGATATACATCTATAAAAATATCACAAATGACTTGAAGTGATAAATAAAATCAATAAAACATAAGGCTTTTTGATTATAAAATGAATGTCAACATCATTTGAAAAACTGTACTTGAATAAGAAATCTGGCAACGCTTAGAGCTAGTATTGTCTAATAAAAAAACTCAATTTTGATAAGGCACTTGTACTCACTAAAAATAAAAACATTAGGGTATAAACATTACAACAGACAACAATTTAAAATATATATCATTCATTTGGCATCCATTGTCACAAGTGTTGATATTTTAGCATGGCAACACCAAGATCACATAGTGCAACATTCATATACAGTTTAATAAAATCACAATGATATGCGATTACAATTCCTATTATTAAGATATTCAAAAGTCGAAATATTTTATTGTGATGCCACAATTTAAATAAAACAATATTATATATTTTTATACATAAATGTCTCAGAGAGTACGAATTCTGGAATGTATAATTTAAAAATCTAACCACAAACGAACATTCTTTGGTAAGATCAACGATACATCACATATGTGATGAGTACAAACAATTTTGAGACGAACGAACACACAAATAATACTCGTATAAAACTTAATTTGATTCCACGTATACGTCACACTCGTAACTAGGGCTTTGACGAGACGAGGGTGACACTGGGTACTGGCCGTACTCATCGTGGAGTAGTTTAGTTTGAGAAGCAAATGTGTCAAAGGCATCTGCCGAGTATGACATAGAACTGAGTATTTCGACTACTCCATTAAGTTTTATATTCTCACGAAGGTGTCTGTGACGTTCGCAGACACGGTTCTCGAGATGGTAGCAGGTTGGTTTAGGTAGGCCATTGCGTGGGGGCCTGCCTCTTCGCTTACCTGAGCGTCCGCAGTCGGAACAACTGACTAGTTCCTCCGGTGTGCCTGTCTTTTTGTTTTCTCGATCGTCGCCGAGGCAAAAGTCGCAGTATGGTGATGGTGACGCCTACAAGTAAAAACAGATATTTAATTATTACTAGAACTAGCATAAATTAGTTCGACATGTAACCATGTAACGATCATGCCTGTATCCGTGAAGGGGTAACTTAGGGGCGTGCCTAGTTTCTTAAACTGATCGACGGTAATAGCAGCAGCAGGATTTTGTTTTTCATTTTGTGTAGTTTTGGTTCATCTTTTGCAGTTTTTGCATTGATAAGGTTTAAGCCAACAAATAAATAAGAATTCGGTGCGGACAACACTCCGAACACTCTCTGTGTCAGAGAGTGGTGACATGCGTGAAAGTGGTTACACTCCCATGGACGCCTAAGATCGTGCGAACTAGAGGAGGAGTCGGAAAGCGGACTCTGAGCTCCAAGGTCACCTTGACCTCGGATGCATATACACAACATATAGCCACCTCTCTATATTCCCGAAGGGGTAGGCAGAGGTGTACCAACACTCAAATTTCGCCAACTGTGATTTTCGGTACCAGGGAGCGAGCCTATTGCCGTCAAGCGGGCAGTTACTCATGGGCTGTATGTTTACTGTCGGATGGAGAACAGCCCAATCCCTTAGTCGCCTTCTACGACACCCACAGGAGATGGGGTGCCCTGTTCTACTCCACAATTTAAAAAAGTACGATAGTTTGTTGTCTTAAAACAAAGTACTCGTCTGTCAAGCAGGTCTCGGATGCAATCAGGAAAATACGTCTCCATGAAGACGATAACTGCAAATCACAGAGAATTTTAGAGTCACCTTATTGTCAGGCTCTTTATGATCCATGGGCGCTCCGCCACTGGCAGAGGGCGTAGGCCCAGGCGGGGCCGCAGCGGCGGTGGTGGCCGCTAGCGGGACGTGGGCGGAGTCCGAGCTGGACGTGTCGGCCGACGCGGGCCGCGGCGGGGGCGAAGCGCGACGAGCAGGCGGCGCGGGGAGTCCTGCTGGGGGAATATGGTCTTTGTAACGCTTCTGTACCCCTAGCACGAAAAACTATCGAGTAAAAATGTAACGAGAGCACGGAGTATTGCGATTGGCAGGCTTCACCCGCACACACGCTCACAGTAGGCAGGCGGGCAATCGCAATGCTCCGTGCTCTCGTTACGTTTACGATACGATTGCGATAGTTGTTCGTGCTCACTCTACTGTTGTTAATGACAGTGGGGTCAAGAAACCAGAGCCTCAATTCTGCTAAAGCAAAACTAATGTCATACAACGGACTTAACAAGAAAATTCCATTTAATTTAGATTTTGAAGCAATGTTCTTAAAGTTTAAAATCAAATGGCCTTTTTTTAGAGTGAATGAATAAGTATGATGAAACACTTTTCATTTAATCTTCAACTGTAAGCGTATAGAAATAAGGTCTAAAATATTATGCAATGTTTTGCAGTCTCTGTGGTATGACAGTGGTTTTGTGTTAGTAGAATCGAGGGCCTGATAATAGTATTGCTCAGGACATAATATCTTGGACCTAAAATGTGCTTAAAATATACGGGCAGTATACGTTTCTTGGGTGTCTTTTGAAGATACCCAGGGGTGCTACTGCGGTGGACGAGTTCAAATTCACTAAGCATAGACTATTACGAAACAACGGCCTCGTTTGTCGCGTGATTTACGTCCAAGATACGCGTCCCGAAGAATGACCATCTCATCTAAAACCAACATAAGTTAGTAGCTAAGTACTTTTACATTCTAACGCTATTATAGTACAGCCGATAGATCTGAGTCGTCGGTGGTAAACGTCACAAAATATCTATTAAAGGTCCAACCCCACCAAACGGACGGCATTGGCCCGGATTTTACAATCTTTAAACACAGTGTTTGAAGTTTATATTACCAAGTCACGCACAACAGCTTGACAGCGACGTGCGGCGGCATGACGCACGTCAAGCTGTCATGCGTGACTTGGTGATATAAACTTTAAATGCTGTGATATAAGATTGTAAAATCCGTTCCAATGCCGTCCGTTTAGTGGGGTTGGACCTTAACAATGGGAAAGAGCAAGACAATAATAAAGAGGATCACCAAACGACTCACGTGATAACGGCAATACTATACATATATAACGTGCTCTTAAATCTACTGAACATTTGGTCTATGAACACATTTAATGAAACATAATCTAAAACTTAGCCGACTTGTCTTCCATACATATAAATACAAAAATCCTTCATCATGCTTCTACTAACTACAGACTGGTGCTACGAAACACTGAACAAACTGCCATTATAATAACTATACTACATAATAATAATAATATTCTTCGACATATCACACTGCACACAAACTAAGCTTGTAATATCGATTCTACAATGCAATTCATACTTATATACATTTTTGTTTGTAAATAAACACTTAAGTAAATAGAAATATCCAGACTAATGCAAATAAACATATTCATGCTTACAAACTACAAAAATATTAGCACTGACTATGATCACTAATCCGTGCATTAACTAACTAAAACTAATAAATTCTGTCATGTCGTTTTGATTACAAAAATAATAGAGAAAGAATTGGGAGACTGAAGGGCAAGACTATTATAGCCATTTTGTATAGGCCAATTGAAGAAAGACTTTTGAAGTAAAACTTCTTTACACACACTTGACTTGGGCAATAAGCTGGTGAATTCGTAACGAGAGCGTTACAAAAATTGTGATCGAGCGATGCGAACGGAAGTTGAGAGGGACATATAACATAGTGAAGATAGTAAGAGACAAAGTTACGTTTCGTACAGGGGCAAGAGAGAGAGGTGCGAACACACATTTTCTTTCACTCTTGCTCTCATAGCCAGTTACAATAGAGATAGAGTATTACTTCCGTCGTGTGATTTTAGATGTCTTTGTAAGGCAATGGTGCCAGAATCAATCCTGCAATAATTTCCTAATAAGAGATTGAATTTTGTAAAAGAATTAGTTTCTACAAAAACAAGCAGGCATTTTCACAATTTCAAATATTTTTTGTAGTAAAAATCTCTCAAAACTCTAACCCTTCTACTGTAAAATCTCAAATACTTATCATACACAACTCGGGATGAACTGAGGAAAAAACAATAAATGTAGAAAACACAACTCTAGCATAAAACATGCATTATACTAGTGTGTAAATGAAGGGTTGGGAATGAATGTAGGTTAACGAAATTATTCATATCAGTCAGGTCTCACTGCCAGCGATGCCAAAGACATTGCGAAATGGAGGAGTAAAAGTCGGAAAACGGACCCCGGGCTCGAAAGAGCCTCAGATACAAATGGGAGAAGGCTGAGATGATAATTTCACTTCTACTACTAATCTACAACAACTGGCTACTATTACATGCCCACTCACCAGTCCCAACAACAGGATTATTCAGAAAGGTGACATAACTGTCTTGATACTCCGTGGCGGGTTGGACCGGCGTGGACTGATGGGCCGGCGGCGTGTGAGCGCCGGGCCGGGAATCTCGGGAATCGCCGTCACTCGCACCGGCGACGGCCGGAGCGTTTGGCCCACCCGGGGCCGTTCCGGCGGCTTCTTTATGCGTGTGCGTGAAGTGATACGTCAAGCCGGGACGAGTCTTGTATTTTGCGCCGCATACTGTTTACAAAAATGTATATAGAGATAATGGGATGAGTTTTGAGAGTATTTTAATATTATGTGACATAATTTTATTAGAAATAATTAGGTATAATTTACTTACCGTCAGTGATGCCTCCGTCTGCACTATCACAGTAATAAGTTAGTTGTAATAATGGTTACGTTATATAGTTTAGCGTCAACAGAACAGAACAGAGGAGGCACCACGACGGCAACGGCGAACAGAAACGAAGCCTTCCAATAATTATCCGTCATCAATCATTATAGTATAGCTGAAGGAACATTTATAAGAACATTCTTTGAAAAAGAAAAAGTTTGGTGCATTCTTGTATAGCAATATTTATATTTTACTTATTTTGCTTTTAGAAGCTTTCCATTTTTATTATAGTGAGTTTACTTTCATGATAGAAGAAAAAGTGCGACAAGAATTTTTTTATTTATTTCTAAAAATCGTGTGTCAATGCCTCTATTATTATGTTTTGAAATAATTAATCCTTAATTTCCCAAGAAAAGAATGCACAAAACACGAATCCAAATTTCATCTAGTAAAATTGAAACAAATTGTGAGATATTTTGGAATATTCCAGAATGTTCTTATATGTACAAAGTGGTGGGATGCCGGCCCGTCGTGATTCATTCTTTGTTCAGTTCTAAGGACGCTCCGCGGGGCACGTATGATTGATGACTTCAAATCTATGGATCGCCCAGCGCTACGATCAACATAATATTTTTTTCAGATTGTTCTTAATTTGAAATGTTGCTGTAGATTTTGCTGTGAAACAAAACACTGTCTAAGGATGCTTTTATAAATAAAGGTTACCGGTATCGCCTAGCTACACCGACAAGTTTCCATGGCAACAAAAATGATGATAGTTCGTCGTTTACTTTCTAACACCACATATGGTAAAAAACAATCGCAAAGCATTCGCTACCATATGTTTAAAATTAAAAACACATGGGCGCGAATACTTTATGATTTTTTTTGAAAAAAAAAACGACGAATTGAGATATTTGCAACCTGTTTCTTTATATAAGCACCCTAATATAAAATAAAAACGTACAGTGGATGAATTCATTAGAACGCCATATATAATATAAAAGAATGTCGTAATTTGAACATTTATTGTGTTATGAAATTAATAACAAAATCCACAGCACATAATTGAAATATTTCGTCAAATTGTAAGCATAAACATAAGGAATAAAAACTAGTACATTGGATAATTTTATTTGTTATTCAACATAAATATTTCTTGTATAAATTCATAACAATCTTTGGGTGATAATAGTACACTGTCGAGCAGAAAACTGGTATTTTTTATAAGCGAAAAATACCGTAATTAATATATGTTAAATCTTCTGCACAGCAGTGTAAGTTGGGTCTAAGAATAACATCAATCGCCTAATACTTCTGCTCCATTACATACAAGAAATAATAGAAATATGGACAATATTACCCCCAATTTATATAAAAATGTGTACACAATGCATTTATTCGATCAATATCAACATTGTACAAAATGTATATCCGAGAGTAACTTGAAACTTAACCTATAACATTGATATCGACCGGACAATGTGACACATCTCAATCTGCAAAAGCCTGTAGAATAAAATATGTATTAAAATTCTCAAATATATTTCAATGTAAATCCGTTATGGTAAAAATGTGTATCATAAAAACATATTTTATACAATTTGTATATATTTCCATAAATGTTGTAGGTAATTATGTCATATTTCCAAATAATTAATCGTAAAATATCATTGTGGACCAAACGCGTAAGTGCTGTACAATGACTAAAATTTTACTATAATACTGAAATTTTGATTTATACTAATTACCTCATGAAGTATGCGAGAATATAATATTTTGACATTACTAGGTTATGGGCCCACCTAACCTAAAAACAATTTTAGTTCCTTTTTCAAATTTGCTCTAAAATCACATTATAATTTTCGATACTCCATATTATTCATGCCAAACGCGTATTACCAGCCCAATTTTCACAAGTAGCGCCTAAAAATCCGTGTTGATTTAAACTTTTTAATCAAATCTCGAAATTGCAATAAGTTTCCAAATCTGTGATGAATGATTGATAAATTTTTCTAACTACCTCACAATTTACTTATTTCTACTCGAAAATACTACCTAACCCGAGTGCAAGTTCCCTAACTAGTAGTAGGCATTTTACATAAATAAGACACGTTATAGACAATAAATAAATCGATAGTCGTCCCACACGACTATCACCGCCTACACTATCCCGCATGGGGGCGCGTGCACGTTGTGCAAATGCTATGTATTCTTTTGCACGATTTTGTGCAAAGTAATTGCACGAAATTCAGTATAATTTGCACGATACATGCGCCTGCGGGACGCACGTACGGCCTCAAAAATTATGCTCGCAAAACTTTAGTCATTGATCAAAGAGAAAACAGACAATTTTACCTAAAATTTATTCAAGAAATGAAAATAAATAAATTATCACAGACACATGAGTCGACACGTTCAAACCAATCAGTGCGTTAATTTAAAAAATATTGTGATGTTACAATTGTGATTATTTCATAAGATCCGGTTAAAAAAGAATGTGACGCTATGATTGATCTATTGACTTGGTAATATTCCATCAGAAAAAATATTATTATATTCACTATGTATGTGTATTTTGAAAATGCAAGTAAAGGTTCCATAAATGACCACCAGTGGCGCTGATAGTCCCGAAGTATGATCTGAAGTTAACAGCAACAGATAAAATGAAACGAAGTGTGGGGTGAGCACGAACAACTATCGTAATCGTATCGTTAACGTAACGAGAGCACGGAGCATTGCCATTGGCCGCCTGCCTGAAGCCTGCCAATCACAATGCTCTGTGCTATCGTTACGTTTGCGAGACGATTTCGATAGTTATTCGTGCTCACCCCAGTGAAGATGGCAGTGAAATTCAAATTTGGAATGTGACTGAGCACATTTCGTTCACGTATTCGTGTCACTGTTTCATAGTACAAATATTGAACACTATAATGACATGTAGATCAATCATAGCTGAAAGTCAAAGATAATTTAACAGCGATTCCCAATTAAATTTTAGTTTTAGAACACAACAAGAGGCTAAATACACAAGAGTTTTTTGAGGAACATAAAATGTAGCTTTTATTGTTTGGAATAACAATTTCTGTTATTCATTACAAATTATTAAACATATCCCAATAAATGATTGATTTTCATATGTCAATGAATTATTGAAAAAGATAATGGACATTAAAATGTTGCTCAAAAAATAACTGTATTACTGCCTTAATTCTAAATTCATTCAGTATTCAAAGCAAAGAGAATCGCAGATAAATATATTCATAAAATATAACTAGTCTACCCTACATTATAAATAACTCACTACACTTAAATATTTTGACAATAAGACAAAGATGTGGCAGTGTAATAAAATCAATTCATTGGTGATTTATTTTTTAAATTTTGTGATGTAATTTTCAAAGGTCAGCTGTCACAAGACTGCCGCCCAAGACAAGTGGCAATTTATTGGCCGGCGTACTCAATTCAATTAATTTTTTTGGTGTGGCAAGCTATGCCGAAGTTGTCGACAAATTTTAAGAGACGTGCGATGGAGTTGAGTCACTTAAAAGGCTCAGTATATATTTTGAATTTGGCAATTTTGTCATTGGGTAATAGAATGATGAATGTATGGGATTTGACGTTTATGATAATCGAGCGGCCGGCCAACGAACTGCTTGTCTAGGGGGGCAGATCTATGATTGTTATTTAGAACAACTGAGCGTAAGGTGGACCATGTTTACCTTATACAGATCCATTTTAATAGCGTATTGAATACCCTGCTTTAAATAAAAAATCATTTTATTTTATTTTAAAATACAGCTATCAATGAGAAATTACACTCACGCAAAAATATTATGCTGCAACCAATAAGGCTCTTTTTCTTCTCAGTGATTTTCATAGTAAACGAGTGCATGATTAGTTAAATCGTATTTTTAATGAATACGAATAATTGAAAAAAAAATCGCTCTGATATTGTGTTTTTACTGTGACACGCGTGCACCTATACAATAATAATCATAATGCACTTTCTTATGATGTGTGAAAGCCTGCATTTATTATATCTCTATTGACCGCAGATCTCCATCTCCACCTTACGCTCTCTATTCTAATAGTAGTCTTCTTTCTTATTTAATAGCTAAAATGGTTTGAAAAAGGATCAAGGGATAAATAGGAATAAAATAGTCAGATACATTCCGCAGGTTACTTTCTTCAAAATGAAATTATAGACCATTTCAATGAAATAATTAACAGGTGCATTAAATATCTGGTTTAAAATTCTGTGAAGGAAGCAAGATTTACTAATTCACCTCTCATAATCTCTATTCACCCTTCATTCCCATTCACCCCGTTTTATGGTTATCAATACAATATCGGCTGAGAAAATGGTACGTTAAAGTTACTTTTACAACACACCTGCTTATAAAAGTGATATTATTTTACCGCAATTAGGCACGTAATGACACCTATTATCAAACTGTGACTTTTTCATTCCTATTATTCACAAGTGAGTTATAGATTCTTTTTTAAATTTTATAGGAAGTGTCTATAATTGTCTACGTTCTTAAAAAGTTTTGATACAAAAAATAACGTGTTTAATAGTACGAATAAATTAATACGCCTATTGTATGGTCATTTGATGCATTTTCGTATTTAAATAAATAATTTCAACTTGTAATACTTGTACTTACTTATAATAAACAAAATTTTCACTCAAATTTAACTTTTTTTTTTCTCTAAGTACAGAAAAAAAACAGAGTAAAAAAAAGTTAAGTTCAAACCTCATTTTTTTTTAAATATGGTCGACCGCCATTGTTAAATGCGCGCGCATAGGTAAACGAATTAATTTGTAGTATTGTTTATTTAGTATTTGTAGTATTATTTTATTCGCAAGTGTGTTGTAAAACGTCGTATGGCACGTGTGAGCATGATGATTACCGTCCTCGGCTGTCTTAAGACCCTCGCCTGGCGGCTCGGGTCTCAATGGCGCCTCGGCGGTAATCACCAACGTTGCTCACTTGTACCATAATGTACTATTACACGGCAATCGATATTTTAAATTACGCCTTGATAAAAGACTTACCTACTTATATGAAAAGAATAAACCAATTGAGTTGAACTTACTCTATCAACAATATACGTCATGCCGACAGCATAACGCAGCGGTTCTTAACAAACGAGTAACAGAGAAGACTATAGGATAGGAAGTATGTAGTTTCTGCCGTCTTATATAAGTAAAGGCCACATCGGCCTTAGACCCACTAATAGGGTGCAAAATGGATTCATATTATGGGTATTTAACTAACAAAATATACAGTATTAGAAGTTACAAAGTCTCGATTTGGCCCTGCCTCTGAGAGGCTGTTACTCATGACATCAATAAGAATATTATTAATCGCGACATCGTTATTTTTATAATATGAGGCACGTCAATATGATATCCTGCTACATAGTATGAAGCTGTAAGTTAAGTCTACTAAATGATGGTCACCATTATAGACTTCAGCAGTGAACACTATAAAAATGATAGCCCTTACTGTGATGGTCTCTCGATAGATGCTCTTTAACGCCCACTTAAGCCCGCTTACACACAAAAGTCGCGGACCTAATTCTCAACAAATTTGACGGCAGCACAGCGTTCTCTAGCCATCAGGTTAAGTTTTGGTGTGTATACAGCTTAAAGTACCCAGGATTCTAGGAAGACGGGAATGGGAATTTCTATATTAGTGTTTTGCATGGAACTACTGGTTCAGTAGGACAACTAAATGAAGATGAGAGATATAAGCCAGCGCTTTAAGCCAACCAATGTAAACAATCTGTCTACTCCAGCACATTATTTTTGTAAGGCCTCAGGCATAACCATTTTGTCTGAAAAATATATCGAATATTTATAGAATGGTATTCTGGGCAGTTTAAGACTTTCCTTGTGGGTATTATTTTATATTAACTAACTTAATTGTCAGAGGAAGCTCTCTCCAATAGGATTGGAAGAGCTTAAGTTAGCAGAAGGTTCGAGAACCACTCAGAGTGATGCTGCAAGCTGTAACAACGTCTAACAGAGGCAGGGCAATATAATTTAGCCTTAAATATACAACTCAACCTAAAAATGCATTTTTTTTCCTCGTATTATAAATAGTTAAATAAAATGACCACTAATAAACGTTCCAATTCCTAACAGTGTTTTGTGGAAACTATTTAAGAATACATCGTCTTTTACACAGAATATTAAAAATATACTCACACGGGGAAGTACCCAAAGGCGAAGGTTAGAAAGTCAATAAATATCGCAATCCAATATCACGATATATTCGAATTGCACATGCACATCAATTGTATCGTATATTGACAGCATCGCACATACAGCATTGTTTATTTCTGCCTAAAACCGAGTTAACGCAGAAACTCGCGTTGTAAGGAATTCGCATATTTTGATTGGTCGCGTAAGACACGAGACAGTGAGGTATTGGTTTGAACATAGAACCAGTCTAAAAGTAAACGTCAATTTATTAACCAATCACGTGCGAGTTATGCTGATCTTAACTGTATTGTGACACACAAGTTGAATGATAACTCTGTAGCACATTCACTTGTTTTTATATTCTGTGGTGTTACGACGTTGGGTATGGTATGTACCACAGATAAGTCAAAATAGCTTCCACAAAACATTACAAACGCATCGTCTACTTAATTTATCTATAATTTAGCAATTTCATTAATTCCGACAGTATTCAGAGATTCTTATAAACTAGCTACTATTCACAATATACGTACATACATACAACAATGAAAGGCATGTTTGCGACTCGTTACATTTACAATGGCTTATTATTGTGCGTCTTTATATAACTAAAAATTATGTATATTGATTTTAATATAATGATTATAATTTTATATGTGTAAAGGTTTTTTTATGTGGAGATTCGGAATGAAGAGTAAGTCCGACTAAAAACATCTATCGAACATTGGACTGATATTTTGATTATTTCATAGAGTAGTTGAAATTGACAACCTCTGTGGCGTAGCGGTAGAGCGTTCGGCTGTCGTAGGTCCGGGTTCAATTCCCGCTCAGTGCAAATATTTGTATGCATGAAAGTCTATTTGTCCAATGCAAATAGATATTCATGCTGAGTGTTTCTTTTTATAATAATGTATTTACGAAAATAAATTGTATTTAAGTTTGTATATCCGCATTCTAGAATCCATAATACAAGCCAGTTAAGCTATGCTCTTTTTTAAACCAGATAGCATTCTAGAATATTTATTTTATTAAGACTGTTAATAGAGTATTTTAATATAACTTCGGTTTTAACTACTCTATAAATATATTAAACTGTAGACATAATGCTGTGCGATAGAGAGAACGCATTACAAAAACCGAAACAAACCGATTTTAGCCGATCGCTCACTCTTCTTCCCGAGGTTTCAAATCTAAAGCTTGCTTATATATTTTATATAGAATATGAATAACGGAAGATAATACAAGACGCCTAGAAGGTATGGTGTCCTATTAACATCATCGGGCTCAAGCTAACCTCACCTACTAGCTGGTAAACCTGCCAATCTATGTGCGAAGTTCTGGCGAAGACTTTTCTCTTGGGATTGAGAGAAAATTAAAAAAATAGAGAGGAGAAAAGGCTGGAAAGCGGAGCCCGGGTTCATCGCTAAGACAGTTGACATTACTTCAATAATATATTTTGTACATTGAAAGGAAGAACGTGGTATTTGAATTTTATTCGGAAGACTTCATAAAATTTTCAAAATGCTGTCAATTGATTTCATAGCATTTATTGCCCGCTGCCTAAGACAAAAAGGAGAAACAGGCACAATATCATAGCTGCCATGACTTAGTTTATTACATAAAAATATTAAAGCAATGATTTTAACAATACTAAATTTATAGGAATTACAGCAGATAGGGCAGAATTAGGGTGTGGATCCTTATAACCATTTGCTAAGCTTACAATACAGTGAGAATCCGATTTTCTAATGAATGAACGAATGGATGGATGGATGAATGGATGGATGAATGAATGGTCGAATGAATAGGCTAATGAATGAACGAATGAATTACTCAACGTGTTGAACCGGTTTATTATGTACTGGCGTTGAAATATGTTTTGTTTCAGTACAGGCTTACCTCAAATAATATATCACTGACCCGGTCAGCTACCTAGACACGACCTGACTTGCTGAAATTGTTCTATACGTATTGCTCGCGGGTCCAAATGCCGCTTATTCCATTTTTTACAGGCAATAATAGCATACTTATTGCTTCAAAATCTCTCAATCATTTTATATCTCACTCGACTCATATTATGAATAGGCCTGCGTGAGAACAGGTGATGGACTGATGACCGATGGGGTCGAAAAGTTCTCGAGTGGAGGCCACGTATCGGCAAGCGAAGCGTAGGACGTCCGCCCACAAGGTGGACAGACGACCTTATTAAGGCCGCGGGAACGCGCTGGATGCGAGCCGCTTCCAACCGGTCTTATTGGAGATCTATAGGGGAGGCATATGTCCAGCAGTGGACTTCCTATGGCTGAAATGATGATAGCGGTCAACACTATCTCACCTGTTTGTGAGGGATGATTTAGTCAATTGAACTACATAATATGATGACTATGATGAGGAAAGAGATCTAGTCTATTTTACTAGGTTAAAAAGATACGATATAGAGTAAGACACACGATAATAAGCTCTCCCTACTTATTGCTCGCTATTTCCCATCTAGATACTATAATGCTACTATTACAGTACTCATTGGCCCTGCACTATTTCATATATTTTTTTTATAACTACGCGATGCTTATTTCAATGATATTTGTATAATAAATCTAGAGATTTCGTGTAGCGGGGATGTAAATATATTCAAAGATAATAAAACTGTAAACTAAAATGGCAATTATATAAAAATGCAAACGAAAGTGAGTCTATATATTAGAATTCTGTCTAAAATATTACGAAAACGTTTAAAAATATTGGTCGTTGTTACTTATATTTTTAATAAACTAATTTAGTTTATTATCATCCCACTTCTGAGCCGAAGTTCAGAAGGGGGATGCCTATGGGAAGGTACTTTAATTTACCAAAGCAGTACAAAATTATCCTACGAAAACTTATATCTTTAGAAGCTTTTCATATAAATCACATCCACCACTACACCCCAAATATGATCATAGAATAGTTCTACAAATGCTCAGGTCCTAATTTCACAAACTGTTGAGCAAAACTTCACTTTATATTTATCTGTAATAGGGTATAATATCACAATAAAGAGCAAGCAGTTGATTATGTCCTTGGCCCAATGCTGGCCTATTCAATTGAAAAGTAATCAAACGAGAATTGTTTCGCGATTAAATTGATTTACCTATAAGCAATCTAATTTCTAATCACGATACCTGTAGTCGCTTGCTGGAAATATGTTTTTCGAAATTGATGATTAATATTTTACCGAAAATATATTGTGTATAATACACGTGTGTAGATGTTATTTATAAATAATCATCATTGCAAATTAGATATATCATGATTTTCCTTCATAACAACTTCATAATTGCTGATACTACAATGATGCCAAATGACGAGATAGAATGCTTGAAATCACTGAGATAGCTCAGCGATTCCAAGCATTCACTCGAATCCTTTTTCACCAGTAACTTAGTAAAACATAAAATAAATAAGCCCAGTACATAATAACTGCTGCTCTATGAACTGTGTCTATTGCACTACCAGTAGCCTCAATATAGCGCGAAAGATTTGAATCTCTGGAATTTCTTCCACCAATGAAATTGCAGGAAAATCTGTGACGTGAATTAAACGACTCATCTCATTGGTCGAAGATACTTTTCACGCCATGCTGAGTCTGCAGGAATCCTAATAACCTTAATGGCTAGACCTCTAGACATATTCGCTATGGGAGTTCAATGTGGGTAGATACTATATTATCATATTAGTCTATTTTGCTAGCTATTGCTTAGTGTTCACTGTAAATTCAGAAATTATTTTGATGTTTACCATGAAAAATATTCAGTGATTTTACTCATATGAAATATTGTATTTTTTAAATAGTACCTCAACGCAATCCACCGTTTTGTAACTTTCATCTATCTATGGGTTACTTAAGAACTTTTTGAACCATCAAACATTTTTCAAGATAAACCCAACTCAAAAATGTTAAAGTAAACTGCGTCTTTTAGCGTGTTTCGCGAGGACCAGAATTTTCGTATTGTATATTACACGGTAGCCCCAAGGTATTTATTAGAAGCAGTAGTTTCAATAGATATCAAGTTGACAAATATTTTCAATAAATTATATAAGGTTGCAATATTCATGAATGTTTTATAACAGTGTGTAGTTTAAGGCATCCAATACACGGTAGGTTTTGCTGTCAGTTTGACCACAGTCACGACCGTGATTGACGTCTAATCCTGTGACTGATGGTCGCATGTATGTCGACAGTATAACCATCATTCAAACGTAATTCATGATTGACGATTGCATGAGCGTGTAATGGACGCCTAACAGATGTATGCGAAAATCAGCTCAGTTGAGATAGTCCGTCTAGATACGGGTAATATCTAGATGGCGGCGACTAAATGTTTTGTCACGTTCTTCCTCAATAGTAAAGAAAGAGACAAAGCACTGCTTAATTTGAAATTCAAGATATATATCGCATGTTGCTGAATAAACTACAATAATGTATATGAAACCTTGAAGTCATAGAGATATTATTAACATGAGCAGGACAGCCTCTCACAAGGCAAATGTGCATACAGAAAGTTCTCTGATATTTTTAATTTAGTTTTGGCGTGCTTTCAATGATCGTCAAAGACAAATTCAGTTTAGGATCCTTTTTTTAACCGACTTCAAAAAAGGAGGAGGTTCTCAATTCGGATGTTTATATTTTTTTATTTTTTATTTATTTAAACTTTATTGTACACTAATAAAATAGTACATGTGTGAAAAGCATTAACAAAAGAAAATGTATAAATGGCGGCCTTGTCGCTACAAGCGATTTCTTCCAGGCAACCTATTTCTTCAGGATCCTTATTCTAGACCCAACTGGTTATGTGAACGTGCAACGAGAACAGATCCCTTTCTGACTTTGACAAGACTGGATTAATTTTCAATTGATTTTCATCTTTTTTTTTTTGACAAACTTTACCAACCATAAAAAATACCAACAAAACTTTTTTTTTTTACTTAACAACTCACGTCATCTCCAATTATTCAATAACCTGTGTTATGCAAATGAATGATTTGATATGATTTGACCAATTTCACAATCAGAAAATAGACCTTTCGTATGACCATGAACAAAAAGTAATATGATTCTTATTCTATCCGATTCTCATGTATAATATCTTTATGCTTATCACTAAGGTTCCTAACAATATGTAATGATATTTTAAGGCAAGACACGAATAATTCAACTAGGAACCAGACTCTGATGCTATTCAAAAGTCCTGCATCGAATTTGACAATTTTTTGTACGAAGTCGGAGCATGATGACTGCATCAGGAGCATATAACACGTGTGAGGACCTGAGCTAAGGCGTGACGTCACTAGTGGCGCCTACGGGATGACTTACGTTCGCAGCCGAAGGGCTTCTCGCTGTCACCGGGCACCTCGTAGGGTAGAGTTCCTTGAGCTCGTTTACCCCTACCGCGACCCTGTAAATGGAATAAGACGTTGTTTTCAAGTGCATATACTTGGTCGACTATAACCCTTTTATGCTCAGTGCTATTCAGTATTACTCGAGTATTTCTTTTTTTAAACGCGAAAAACCAGCTTGTGGACCGCAAAACTCAAACTCGAAAGCTCGCCGGCTCGATGGAATTAAATAAAAGTACGGGTCTCGGTGGCTTAGTGGTCAGAACATTCCCCCTGTAAGGGAAAGATCGCGGGTTCGAGTCCCGCCCGAGGTCGATTCTTTTTTCTGTTTCTTAATCGATTTAAAAAAAAGTAATTTCCTTCGCACCTACTCGAAGCGAGGCGTGAATGTTCGGCGAATAATGCTCTCGACAGATGAGTGCTGAATATGTGTGTTTAAAATGAGTACGAAATAACAAACCCTATGTTAGGTCAAATTATATATGACATGGTTCCCAGTTACATGTAAAGCTTTCACCTCGGAGTCCAGGGCCCACCTACGCCTTCTCCTCTTGATTTGGTCCCATAAATCCATGTTCACTTTACTATTTATCAAATAGACATATAAATTGACCACAATATACTCACAGCTCTCCCTCTCTTGGCGGGTGTATCATCGGCCTGTTTCCTTACACGTCCACCTCGCGAGCCTGGTCCGGTCGGCGTGGCACCACCGCGTCTCTTGCGTCTGTTCGCGTATGTGTCATCGTAGTAGTCTTCGTCAGATTCTGGATCGGGCTCCTCGCCTGTCTCCATCTCTTCCATTGCTAGTTCATCGTAAAACCATTCCTAGGGAATAATATACACATGTTAGATATGTTGCCAAAGTTATACTAATACACTTGGAAAGGCTACAGTAAGGCGATCAAGCAATCATTCCACAGCTTGAGTGTGCGTGGGATGAAGTTCCTATCATACTGCACGAAGTGCATCGTTTCCAGTTGTAGTGAATGAGAATGAATTCCCAGCCTTTGGCGCGTGGTACGATGAGTTACTTTCTAACTGTGAGCATCATGTCGAACAATTCTTCTGAACATAAACCATTGTAGATAGGACTTATTACCTGATATTAGGCTGTTTACTGCCTAATGCGTACACAAATGCGTGCAAAGAAATTGCACTGCAAAAAATACATGCGAAATGCTGGCACGCTTTTGAAACGATAGTGTTGCAGGTATTCATAAAGCCTGGTAGATGATTATCAACAAAAATAGAGTTCTTCATACCTTAGGATCATCTTTAGCTGCTGTCTGAGAGCCGTCTCTGCTGTCATCCGCATTGAGAGCGTCACCTGGTACACCAGAACTATTTTCACCCTCGCCTGTGTTGTCCGCTAAATCTGATGCGCCAGACCAACCCCAGCGTGTGGAAGACATTGTGAGGTATTGGCGGCGGGCTTTTCGCCATCTAAAATAAAGGAAGCACTTAACACGTAGGTAGGACTAGGAAATCCATACTAATCCATATCCATACTAATATTATAAATGCGAAAGTAACTGTGTCTGTCTGTTTGTTGCGCTTTCACACCTAAACCACTGAACCGATTTTGATAGAATTTGGTACAGAGATAAATTTGACATTGGGAAAGGACATAGGCTATGTTTGGTCGCCATAACCGACATCCACGCGGGCGGAGCCGTGGGCAAAAGCTAGTACGATTATATTTAGGTCTGTACAATACAAGACTCAATCACTAGTCTCCTTTAAGTTTTAAGTAGAATGAGCCTGCCAGACGCTCAAGCAATTCAGATTCATCAGTGGTTCAGAGAGTAAGTACGGGGGCACACGGTGCGTTGCGACGCCGCACCGCAGAAATTTCGGCCAATCGGCGGCCATACGAGCGGCCACGCATCACTTGTGTGGCCGCCGATTGGCCGAAATTTCTGCGGCGCGGCGCCGCAACGCATCGTGTGCTCCCGCTCTTAGAGATGAAGCTATACACTCATGTAGAGCTACATATCTATTCATCTGAAATGCTACCTGAACCTGAACAGTACAGATTGTATTCTATAACTAAACTTGAGTGAAGATTTTATAGACGTAAATCAACTGAGTGTTCATAGATCTCCACTTAAGTTCTCATTTAGTTCTAGATTAAAATCTGTAATGTTCTAGATTCTAGAATACACATTAAATTGAGATTCTTGAATTTTTTTTTTTTTTTTTAGTATACAGACATACAGAGCTAAAGTTGCAAATACTACTTATGTCCACTCTGCCACCTCACTCGAATGATAATAGAAAAGTCATCCTTGTATGTAAAAAAACACCTATTAATAGATCCCAGTTTTAGAACAGGTAACCTTGGTTGAACCTCATAACAATATGAATGATGCAATTGAAACCACACACTGAATATTTTAAATCAATATTCTTATTGAATTTGAAATTCAGATGTATATCTCACCACAGGCTCGTGGATCTGGAAATTTCTAAATAGATCATTGTATCTCATCTGACTCGAGAAATACCCAAGGTTCTTGTTTTTGTTTATCATTTGCAGAAAAGCAAACAATTAGCCTCGAGTTCATGTTTGCATGCAAATTTGAAATCATCTCATCTGATCTATCAGTGTTAGAGTAATATAAGTGATTTATTCACCATTTCCAAAACACAAAATATAATTATGGTTGTTATTGATATTAAGAGGAGCCCTAAATAATCAACCATAACTGCCTTGAACAGATGTCACATTATGATGTACTGTGGCTACTTACTTTGCACCAATAAATGTTTCTATCTTTCATAGATGTTCATTGGTAATTCAGATCGTGATGTTCATTGATCTGGGTGTTTCTATGTATAATAATTATGTATGTATTTACGAAAAAAAAATGTATCTAAGTATGTTTATCCGCATTCTAGAACCCATAACACAAGCTAGTTAAGCTATGCTTACTTTGGGTCTAGATAGCGTTGTGTAGAATGTCCTACAATATTAAAAAAAAAAAAGATACTTCATGACTCTCCGAGGCTTTCTGCGAGGCATGATTTTTATTGTCAGTGTATCAAGTTACATACAGTCACTCCTTCCAAATGGAGTACCTAAGCAGAGATACTATCTTACACTTGCTATGATCCTGTCATGAACATTTTGCTTCTATTTTCAATCGTCTTCTTAAATACATACTCATGTTTGTAGTAGCTTATCTTAACACAATAATGTACTACATAATACAAACCTCTGTGCAGGATATGTATACACTTGTCCCTCCCTTTGACCAGGCATCCGCTGCCTTCTGGTCATGAATAAATTGCAATGGCTCTGTGCGACACCTACAAAAAAAAATTAATAAGAACATTGCTCTGAAGCCTCGAAAAATTGAAGTAGTCTCCAGAAAAAAAATCTGGAGCTATGAGAAAAGAACTTTAATATTAATGGTAAACAGTGCTAACAATCTCATTACCTATACTAGAATACATTATATTATTATAATGGAAATAATAACTGGATCTGAAATTTTATTTTATTTTACTACATGAGTAAAACCATATAACTTCTAATTTAACGAAGTAATACCTTGGAATATTATCACATATTGGTCAGAGATAGCTACCGGCACCGTATATTTACATCTTCACAATTTGGTGCTCGTATATTGAGTTGAAATTGAGGTCATAACGACTATGTTTACAAAATCAATAATCTATGACCATGGGCGTTGCGTTGTAAGAATGAATAAATCGATAATTTACCTGTCTGGGTGTCGATAAACGGCATACGCATCCTTCTTTCGGCACATAGTCGCGAATTAAACGTCGAGGAATTCTCAATAATTTCTTTGTAGCTCGGATCATTGAGAAAACTGAAACATACCATGGTAAGTTGAAAACTGAAGCCGCACGTAAATATATGTTAAATGTATCACCGCAGCGTGTTATTAATATATATTTTTATAAATTATATAAAACTGCACCACAATAACTGCAAATATTCTATTTACCTTTCTATTTTAGCTAAATTAGAAGGATTTGCTATCTGAATTTCGGCCGCCGCCATTTTACGAGCAGTAGCAGACGCTACTTTGGTGACGTCAACTGACGTTTCAGCAGTTTCCGGTTACAGTGTTACCAGTACGCTGTTACATATACTACCATGAAGCCTTCTGAAAACTATTTATATATTGTTTTATTAACCTAAGTATTATATTCAGTTACATCAGTAATCCGTTTTAGCTGTATTACGCACTCAGAAGCTACTGCTTGAATTGTTTAACAAAACTATAAGTTTTGAAGAAATGGGGTCCCTAGTAGTTTGCTCATCACGAATAATTAAGGTAACACCAAGAAACGTCAAGCTTGTGACTGGTCATCGGCGGACGAATCGTGTGTCTGGCGCATTTTAAGTAATTGTTGATTGGAGATCTCCAAATATTACACAGATTATTGGTTACTGTGTTTTTATTAACTTTGGAAGCGGTTACTAATTTTCTATTAGTGATTTACAATAATTTATTACATTGCAAAGAAAGTGTAACTTGTGAAAAACTCTAGGTCGGCGTGTCGTTCGCTTCTTTCACAAGATGTCCGTGTGCTTCTTTGTGCCTGCGTAAGTTCCTCTAGCGATAATAAATTATCATAATATTTTTCTATTAATTTTTCCTCCAGTTTTAACAAGTTATTTTGGTGATAATTAAGTTGTTCCCAACTATAAATAAACAGAAAAGTAATTCTGTTCTTTAATTGTATACTCAATTTCAGCCCGGTTTTACTTGTTCTACAAACTACAAGTCATATAGAAAAATGTTATCTCTTATCAAACTATAGACTGCAAACTATAGACTGCCTATGTTGCAACAGAGTATTTAGATACCTATTTACAATACGCTAAAAAATGAATATACCTTTAATTGAACAACTTGTACATAACAAAAGTTGAAAATTTTAATATTATTATTATTATTTTTTTGCATTGGGAAGGGAATGATACAGGATGTGTTTATTTCATATTACCTAACCACAGGCTGTTTTTTTAAACATTTTTATTTTGATGATATTTTAAATTAATTTATTAGATAACATTATGCAAAAATATGGAAAGTAGGTACCTATTTGGACATCGTTTATTTTATATATAGGTTGCGATTTGGCCGCTAAGTCACACTAACTTGCGTGGGCGATGTGCGACCGTATCTTAGTAGTTATCTACTACAGTTAGTAGCGAAGGGTGAAATTTTTCGAAAGGGAAGCCGGTGGAAAAGTCTTAAGTACCTGTAATAGAACGACCCTTGCAATTTCGTATGGTAATCAGAACGATTTCAGATACCGTATTTCATATCATATCTACCACAGCTTCCCTTTACAGAGCAAGCTGACAGGAACCGAATTATAGGGACCCCTCTCGCCACTGATCTACTATAAGAGCGCGCCGTGGATATTTTGACGGCCTTAGAGCGGGGGCACACGATGCGGTGCGGCGCCGCAACGCATCGTGTGCTCCCGCTCTCACGCTGTCATCTACGCAGAGCGCCTAAATTTTTCCCAAATGGTAGACCACAAAAATAAAATACGGGGCCGCACCACTAGCCATACTTTTTAATCAATAATACTCGTTCACGACCAAGAGATATAAAAGTTTGGGAAACGCTGCTCTCAATTTTTCCGTAGATTCTGTGCCACTAAAGCAGTGTGTAGAAAATGAGCAACGTGGATGACTCGGGCCCCGAAGATGTTAGTGGGGCCCCTAAAGCCATCCTTACCTGCTAGTAACGATCGGAACACATCATAGTAACTGGGGCCAGGGCATAATAAAGTTTGGCAACGCTGCTCTACATTTTACGTAGAATCTGTGCCACTAAAGCAGTGTGCAGAAAATGAGCAACGTGCGTGGCTCAAGCCCCGAAGATTTTAGTGGGGCCCCCAAGGCCATCCTTACCTGCTAGTTAACGATCGGAACACATTAAAGTAACTGGGGCCAGGGCCAAATAAGTTTGGGTAACAATGCTCTACACTTTAACGTAGAATCAGTGCCACTAAAGCAGGTACCTACAGAAAATAATACGAACATCGTGAGTGACTTAGGCCCCGAAGACTTAATGGGGTCCCTAAAGCCAACCTTATCTGCTAGTCGGTAGTTGGCACATGTGCTGATGAACGGACGAAGCCCTGGCATAGAATTTCCTCTTGGGTTTGAGAGGTTAAAACGCGGTTGCTCCTGTAAATCAAGAGATAGAGTGGGAGAGCAGACCACGGACTTCAAAGCACAAGTTTTCTTTCTTTTTCTTAATACGACTTGGTGCAGACAAGCTCGCGGCCCACCTAATGAAATTGGTTACCGTGGCTATTGACGTGCGTCGAGCGCGAGTGACGGGCCCTGCAGAAACGTTATAATACCCTTCTTGAAGAACTCCATATTGTAACCGCTTGGAAAACCACAGAAGGGAGTTCATTCCACAACTTGAGCATGCGTAGGATGAAGTTCCTTTCATGCCGCAGAGTGCGCACCGTTTATGCCACCACTTAGGTGGCAAATAAGCTCGCGGCCCACCTGATGGAAAGTGGATGCCGTGGCCTATGGACGTATGCAACATCAAAGGGTATCATACTCATGCTGCCGACCCTGTAGGAAGCTTCTAATGCCCTTGAAGAACCACATATTGTAGTCGCTAGGAAAAACCGCAGCAGAAAAACTTTTGGATGCAACTGGGACTAACGCTGTTATGTTGGAATGGAATGAGGAAAGTGGAAGGAGCTGAAAAGGAGAGTGGTATAAATCAACCACAACATCAGTCTTACTGTTTCGTCCACAGAGACCAGGCTGGCCCGTCGTCCGTAGCTGATGGGTGTGAAGTGGACGGTGACGTAGGCGAAGAGCACTCCCCCGCGGAGACCTCCCAGCAGACTCTTCAGCAGTTCTGGCATAAGGTCACTGATGACATCAAGAAAGTCAATTCTGTTAGTACAATTCCTTATTAGAATACTATAGTTGACTTATTATTAATGCGTAAATAACTCAGCCTGTTCACATTTGTTTTTTGACATCTCTTCTCTTGCCTCTTGACGCCTACTGCTACTGCTCGTACTACCCTAATATCGGCGCTGATCGCGCCATAAACATCCACTAGATAGTTACTATAGGATCCTATGGGATGGCATGACCTATCTATCATCTTACCGTGACTTCTGGTCGCATCAAAAGCATCACCTCGCAGCCCAAGATCCGCTTACTGCTAGTGTTAGATTTGATGGCAACGACTGCCGTTTGACCTCGCAGTCCCAAGACGAAAGCTTACGTCAGAGCCTCGTCTGTCCTGTCTATCAACAGGCATACCGGCGTGTGTGCAAGATTCCTTGGTTTCAATGGTACCTATTAGTCGAACCCCAGAAATATTGTATCCAAAATCCAAATTCCTAATTTTCCAGGAAGACTTCAAGTCCCAGGCTCTCCCGTTAGCCCGCATAAAGAAAATAATGAAACTAGATGAGGAAGTGAAGATGATATCGGCTGAAGCGCCCGTGCTGTTTGCGAAGGCGGCGGAGATCTTTATCCATGAACTGACGCTGAGAGCTTGGTCGCACACCGAGGATAACAAGAGGAGAACTTTGCAGGTGAGAACCAGCCTTGCCAATGTCCATCCGGTTGATAATAATAATGAGTCGATATTTTTTTTAAATTAAAGTGCTTTGTCCCTTCGCGCCCACATCCCAAGGCGATTGTTTAAACATGGGTAGTTTATTGTAGTGCTAGTTATGGAGTCGGCTTCAAGTTGACGACGGCGTAGCTTTTCCGTAAAGCAACTGCCATTTGACCTCCACAACCCATTGTCATATCGAAATTATGTGATTAGACCAGTTGTCGGACTTTTTAGGGCTCTAACTACCCGTAACGACTGTAATAGATGTTCATATTATGGTAACCGGGACCGACGGCTTAACGTGCCCTCCGAGGTCTCAATGTCTTAAAAAATGGTCACCCATCGTAAGATCGACTTGGCTAGTGTTGCATAATCCATATGTAACAGAAGGCATATTTTCAAAAACGTATGATTATATCTAAATATTTATATTTATACTAAATATTTCAGCGTAACGACATAGCGATGGCGATCTCAAAATGTGATCAATTTGACTTCCTGATCGACATAGTCCCACGGCATGAAGTTAAGCCACAGCAGGTCCACAAACCGCGGTACGAACAGCCAAGAAGCAGTCCTCCTGCAGAACAGGTGAGTTACCTATTTTATACCACTAACACACGGCCCACCTGATGGAAAGCGGTAACCGGAATTTGTAATTATTGGTTCTTACAAATAAATCGTTAAGAAATGCTCAAGAATCTAGTTCAAAGATTTCATTTACACACCAATTTACAAGATAATAAGAGTGTTTTAATGATTTTTTTTTATATAAGTACGTCAATATTAATTCATGGGACTACAACTATCTAGCAAGACCTTTGCTAACAAAATTTGAAGAAGGGATGTCAGGTTAATTTTTTCCCCTATTTTTAGGGTTCCGTAGCCAAATGGCAAAAAAACGTAACCCTTATAGATTCGTCATGTCTGTCCGTCCGTATGTCACAGTCACTTTTCTCCGAAACTATAAGGCCTATGCTGTTGAAACTTGGTAAGAAGATGTGTATTCTGTGAACCGCATTAAGAATTTCACACAATAATTTAAAAAAGGCATTGAATTTTAGGGGTCCCTATACTTAGAACCAGTGGCGTAGCTAGGTGACCAAGGGCCCCGGTGCAAAAAGGAACAGGGGGCCCCCCTATTTTTTTTTGGTTCCGAAAATTCCGTGTCGGGCGTCGCACGTCACCTTACCGAAGTAAACGATGAGGTGGGCATATCCCCTACCAATCGCTAACGTGCTGTTAGGGATCAAATCCCTCCTCTCTCCCTCTTTTTCGTACGGAAATCCCCTCAGATACCACACCCCCGTCGTCGGCCATCGGGGATCGGATTCGTACCGCTTAATACCACACGCCGCCGTCTCGGATCTTCAGATACCCGAGCTGCCGGGGTGTAAGGTTACCGAGAGCATATCACTGGCACCCCGGCGGTTTTAAAATGGCCTCCTCGGGTGTGAGAAGCACGGTGTCGCCATAGAACTCTGGAAAGAGGGACGAACATCGAACCGCGCGCCAGTGGGGGTAAAAGGGTGACAGGCGGCCGGCACATGTAACCCCCACGCCTCGGTAACCGGTCCGCTCCTTGCCTACTCTCCATTGTGCCCTTTGCTAGTCGGTGGGACCTGTGTCTCCGACCAGCCCACAACAGATCCGCGAGAGAGGAGCGCTGCCGTCTCTGTTGCCCAGGGTGCACCGCGTGGTGCCTGCGAACCCCGCACCCCAATCCTCCTTCCCTTGTAGAGAGGCGTGCGGAAACAATCTAGATATACATCTAGCTTGTTTCCGCGCATACATACGTAAATTTCCATTTATTTTCGTGTGCCTACAGAATACTTACTTAGCGTTAAACTCTACAGTCCCACACCCGTTCACATAGGCGATAATTTGGTCGACCATACGGACCAGGCTAAGTACCTGGGATCAGTACTTCATGTGACTGGTGAAATCGACTACAACGTCAAGGCACGCATTGCTGCCGCGTGGGCCAAGTGGCGAGAAATGACTGGCGTCACTTGTGATCCCAAGATGCCAGTCAGGTTGAAGGAAAAGAAAGAAAGAAAAGAAAATATATTTATTGCAAAACACAACGCACATTAGGGGGAAGTCATTAGGCCACGGAGGTCATGGAGATGAAAATGCTATGCGGCGTTAAGCGTAAAGATCGCGTGACGAACTCTCGCACCCGCAGCAGCCTTCATGTCCGTGATATGGTGGAATTGGTGGATAAAATGCAAGAGAGCTGCCTTCGCTGGTGTGCCAGGTATAAGGGGTAGGCCCAAGAAGTCCTGACTTGATGTCGTGGAGGGCGATATGCGTGCGAATTTTTCTCACTTTCATGGACGCCCAAGATCGAGTGAAGTGGAGGAAGAAGAGCCGGATGGCGGACCCTGAGCTCCGAGGTCATCTTGGCCACGGATGCAATCAGGAAAACGCGTCTATATGCAGATGATGATGATTTCGTGTTTATGTCGAATCGACATAAACATTCGGTGAAGGTGTTTAGGCCGGAATCGAACCAACTAAAACTATATATATGCAGTCTCGGGTCTCAAGCGCCGGAGTGTAAGCGGAACCAATAAGAAAATTCCATTGCACGTCGACAGACCCTGGGCCATATACGACTTTGAGATGGCCCCTCAAATATGGGCACCACGATATCTCCATCTGCCCCAGAACCATCCCACCCCCTTACTTGCTTTCCACTGCGACAGTTGCTAATCAGAGTTACACGTGGAAAGTTCATAGTTGGCCATAGGCCGCAGTGTCTATGCCACCTTGAGACAGGCTGCTGCTGTCTCCGTTACCCAGGGTGCACAAATGGTCTTCAATAGAAGACCAGCGATTATCTCTCTAGTCTCTAGACATTAAGATTGGGGGCCTCCTGAGGGCTCAGGGGGCCTCCAAGCTAGCTGCAAATGTGATGGCGAATCTTTCAACGAGACAATACTGCATAAAATTCACAGCAAATGAGCACTGATTAGAGTTATGCTACAACCCATTTTCGCATTCCAAAATTAAGACTTTTTTGGTAGTTCAATATGAAATTTGTTAGTTCAGGCTCGGGCTTGGGGGCCCCCTGAGCCTGGGGGCCCTGGTGCACCGCACCACCTTGCCCACCCATAGCTACGCCAGTGCTTAGAACTGAAACTCAAAATTTTTTTTTTCATCAAACCCATCATTCGGCGGAGAAACGTTTGTCGGAGTTATGTTTCAGACCCTACGTGTGGGGATCTATAGATAGGTCTTTAAAAATGCTATTGAGGTTTCTAACATATTTTTTTTCTAAACTGAATAGTTTGCGTGAGAGACACTTCCAAAGTGGAAAAATTGTGTCCCCCCCCCCCCCCCCCTCTAACTTCTAAAATAAGAGAATGATAAATCTAAAAAAAATATATGATGTAAATTGCCATGCAAACTTCCACTAAAAATTTGTTCGAACGAGGTCCAGTCAGCAGTTTTTTTTAATACGTCATAAACCGCAATTTTCGCCTTTGCTACTACAGAACCCTTCATGGGCGAGTCCGACTCGCACTTGGCCGATTTTTATTGTATTATTGCTCGGGACATATATTTTGGACCTAATATCAGTAGTAATAGAGCACCTATAGGTACGCGCAGTACACGTTTCTTGGGTATCTCTCACAGCACGGGGTGCTACTGCGGTGGACGAGCTCAAATTCACCAAGCTTAGATTATTACAAAACAATCCGCGGGCGCCAGTGCCTCGTTTGTATCCCGATTTAGGTCCAAGATACGTCACCCGAGGTATATTACTGTCATTAGAATCCATGAAAATGTGTCGTAAAGTCGTTTTGAAAATAGTCAAAGCATACAACCAAACTAATTCAAGCTTGTTATCGTAGCAGGCGAGTCGAATACTGCAGACGTCGGCGGCATCGTCTGCGGCCACCACCAACAACGTGGCCGTGACACAACAGCCTGTAACGTTGGTGCAACAAGTCGTCACTCCGTCTGGAGAATTGCAGCAGCTACCGGTAAGAATTTATATAACACTAGTTTCACCTGCTTACCATGGGCGTACCCAGCTTTCTTTAAGATATGGGGCAAAAGTCAAATCGGTTCCTGGGGGGCAAACACACGACATACCTACACACCCATGTCGTGTGTTTTAAAATTCTTAACTTCGGACAGAGCAGGGCGGGGCAAGCGCCCCCACTAGCCCCCCACCCCCCACGGCAGTGGCGAAAGGTCCCTATGACCCGATTCCTGCCGCCGGCTTCCCAATGGGTTGCATGCCTTTAGGGTAGGGTTGCCATAAGTGTGGGGGCCCAGACCGGGACATTTGAAGAAAAAATAGTAAAGGTAGAAAAATTTGAACTTTTATTACAATAATAGGTAACTTTTAAAGTTGAAAACAACTTTTAACACTGCCATTAAATACCAGCGGGCAGCGACTCGGGCTTTCTGTTTTTTCTGAAAGGCAAAAAAATATCAGAATTAACTTCTGTTAATTTTAACATTTGGCAAGGGCTACCGTGCCTGAGCCGGGCATGGCTAAAGATGTTAGGCCAACTTTGTGATTCCCGTAAACTCCGCTTCGCAACGTGGAACATCGGCACGTTGACCGGTCGCACGAGGGAGTTGGCTGACGTACTCTGCAGGCGGAGAGTGGCCGTGGCGTTCCTGCAGGAGACTCGGTGGGGTGGCGATAGCACCATGCACATTGGGGAAGGCTACCAGCTGATGTACACAGGTGCACCTGATGGGCAGGCCGGGGTGGGCGTGGTGCTCTCCCGGGCGTTGCAGGATGACATCTTGGAGGTGAAGAGCTATAGCGCCCGACTTATGGTTGTGAGAGTGCTTATCGATGGGATTATAACCCACCTGATAAGTGCTTACGCTCCACAGGCTGGGCGTGGCGAAGCCGAAAAGATCTTGTTCTGGGACCAACTCGGGGGAGTGCTTCGTGACGTCCCGCTGTCGCAGGAGATTGTCCTGGGCGGTGACCTGAACGGTCACGTGGGTGACGGGTGTGAGGAGTTTGGGCGTGTCCACGGCGGTTTTGGATACGGTAGTCGCAACCCAGAGGGTGAGAACATCCTTAGAACGTGTGCGACTGCCGACCTGGCCATCGTGAACACGTACTTCAAAACATTTTAACAACCATACAAGAGAACAGGCCTAATGATCGTCTTATAGACCTGCCCCTTCAACCTGACTGGCATTTTAGGATCACAGGTGACGCCAGTCATTTCTCGCCACTTGGTCCACGCGGCAGCAATGCGTGCCTTGACGTCGTGGTCGATCTCACCGGTCACATGAAGTACAGATCCCAGGTACTTAACCTGGTCCGTGCGCTCGACCAAATCATCGCCTATGCGGACGGGTGTGGGATCTGTGGAGTTTAACGCTAAGTATTCTGTCTTCGCTACATTTAGCTTCAGACCGCCGTTCTCAAGCGCTTCTTTCCATCCTTTCACGCGTCGCACCAATCTGCTCCTGTCCGCGTCCATGAGCGCAATATCATCAGCATACATGAGCAACCACGGAGGCTGCTCATGTGAGTTTCTAATGCTGTCCGACAAAACATCTAATACCACGCTGAACAGGTAAGGACTAAGGACGGATCCTTGGTGTACCCCGACGGTGATAGGGAAGGCTTTCGAGTCGCCAACAGCAGTCCGAACCACGGAACCGGAATCGTAGTACATGTCTCGGATGGTGTCAATGTAAGTCTCTGGAACACCCTTGGCCCGCAGTGCCCACCAGATCACCGCGCGAGGATCACAGTCGAAGGCCTTCTGCATGTCTAAGAATAGGCAGTGCAGGGGCGTATTCTTCGCCCTGTATTTCCCCGCCACGACCCTTAGGGCGAACACTGGGTCCATGGTCCCGTGCCCGGGACGGAACCCGTACTGGCACTCCGAGAGTGCACTTTCCTGTCGGATCCGGGAGTCGATTATCCGTTCATAGAGCTTCATGGTGTGGGACATTATCTTTATACCGCGGTAACTACCACACTCCTGCACCGATCCCTTGCCTTTGAAGACTGGCATGATGATGCTCAGCCTCCACTGGCTCGGGATCTCGCCGGTGAGGAGTACGCGGTTATAAAGATTTGCTAGAATGCCCACATCACGGGCGCCCATTGCCATCCAAGCCTCGATGGGGACATCGTTGTGTCCGACAGCTTTCCGGTTCTTCATGCGGCGAATGGCAGTACTTCTGCAGGCGTCAACGGTGGCACTAGTCCTTGGTTATTCAGAAAGAGGTCTGGTGGTTGCAACTCTTTAAGCTGCTTATTTAACCGGTCGTAGAAGTATGAGCGCCATCTCTCCGGCACCGCTTCTTTCTCGTACAACAGATTGCTTCCAGGGTCTTTATTACTCATTAACTTAACCGTGTACGGAAAAATGTCAGCGCTTACATCGCTCAATCCAGAAAGAAGAAAGAAAGAAGTAGTAAGTCGCGTTTATTGTAGGATTTGAGAAGTGGATTAGAGTGGAATAGAGCGGTATATTACTGGTTATCAAGTCCAGCTCTCTGATATAATACTATGATTTTTAAACCGGGACAATTTGCTTATCGGCCGGGACGCCGGGACACCATGCTTCAAACGGGGACATGTCCCGGCGTACGGGGACGTATGGCAACCCTACTTTAGGGCTATCTCGTCCACTGACAAACTATATAGAGATAAGTTAATTTTTCGACCGGCTTTTGTTTTGAAGAAATCACCCTTACCGGTCGTAGCGTAATGTTATTAAATTTGCATTTTCTTTTAATTCACATTTTTTGAGTACCTATCTTAATTTTGAAGCCCGGGATATTATACCATACTAAATTAATGTTTTACAGATCCAACTGACCCAGGCGCAACTAAACATGATCCGCATGCAAGTGCAGAACAACCCGAACCAGCCCATCATCATACAAACACCACAGCAGTCACAGATTATACAGGTAAGGCTGACAATCATTCATTAGGGCCGACGCGACGGGGAAAAAGGGGTTTGATATTATGTCAGTTGGAAAGAGGGTAATTTAATTATATCATAAATCACTAGCTGATGCCCGCGGCTTCGTCCGCATTGAATTTTGATCCCGTTCCCGCAACCCATGGAACCTATTCACGGGATGAAAAGTAACCTATTAGAGGTGTTATTCCAGGCTATAATCGACAGCCTGTGGCGTGGCGTAGCGGTAGTGAATGCGGCCGCTACGCAGCAGGCGCGGGTTTGATCCCCGCTCAGTGCAAATATTTGTATGCATGAAGATACGTATTTGCATTGTTGTGGTCGTGTCTCGGAGAGCACGTTAAACCGTCGGTCCCGGTTGCCATAAGAACATCTATGACAGTCGTTACGGGTAGTTGGAGCCCTAAAAAGTCCAGAACATATCACTGTTTTTTTTGTATATGTGGTGTTAGAACGTAAACGATGAATTATCATAATTTTTGTTGCCATGGATACTTGTCGAGGCAGGTAGTCGGTACCGGTTACCTGTTTTCTATGTAAGCACCCTGAGGTACTCCTTTGAATTTTACTTACACTGCTTCTACAAAACATGAGCAACCGCCGCAGCTCGAATCTTGTAGAAGCCTCTTGACCTCCCAATTAGACCTTCGTCCACTAATCAGCAGGTGGACCTTCGTTCAGTAATCAGCAGGTGTCCGGTTGCAAGTGAAGATGCCTTTGTTCCTGAAGGTCGTGATGGCAAGGAACTGATCCGTATCTTATCTTTCATTGCAGGTATCATCCCAACAGCATCAGCCTCAACAACAAGTGTTCCTGGCACAAGTGGCGAACTCGCAAGACTCCTAGTGTCAGAGGGCTACCGTGAAGAAGTGAGAACTCTGTGAAAATTTGTGATAATTTGACATAGTGTAGTTATTGTGCGGTCGAGTGTTGAGTGTCGAAGAAATTATGTGAGTCTCTCTATGTGAGGGGTGGCCAACATGACCTATGATCCCTAACCAAAGTCTTTATGATCAAGCTTAGAGGTATAAGAGACTACGGATCTTGCATGTCACGTTAGCTTAGACCCGAAGTTCTTGGTGGGGCCTCATAAACCCATTAAAATGACTCTTTGTAGAGTATTAGTAACAGAAATTACTATAGTATGACCGTGAACGTCGTGGCGGGGGACAAGAAAAAGAAAGAGTCGAGAGCGAGCGACATACCGCCATGAGCGTTGGCGGCGGACTGACCAAATCTGACGATCGATTGGTCGATCCTCCGTAGAAATTGTACTGATTACTGGTATGAACCCACTGCTAACACAAGCAATATACCTTAGCTGGACGTGTGAACCATAATACTAGTAATTTTGGTTATCAGTATTTAAAAAAAAGAATTATGAAGAACGAAAACATAATCTTGGAAATCATGTCTAAGTAAAAGCATAGGGTATTAACTAACCAATAGGTACCTGTGTAAAAGTTATTTTGCCTTACTACGATTGAATGGACTAATAGCCGCGACCGATAGGTTGGCCACCTCTGCTCTATAAGTAGAGATTTAATATCAAAAGATCGAATTTATTATTTCAATTGTTAGCACTGTTCCGTACTAGTTATAAGATTTTATTTGAAAGATTATCAATACCGTGGCAATATAGGTACAGTCAGCGACAAAAGTTGCTTAACAACATTTACAGATCACCTTAGCTTTATTGCTGAATACACTATATTTTACTCACAGCTCAGTAAGTACAGAGTGAACTAACTAAGCAAAAATATAATAATAAATCGTTGAAGTTTTTTGGATGACCTATTATTATGGGAGGCAATTCACGAAAACAAAATTATAATATGGAACACTAGATATATAGGTGGTGGTATGATAATTGTCTCTGGGAAGTTTCTGACGAAAGCAGAATGTAAACTTCGACCTGTTTAATATAGAGGCAGCAACAATGAGTCATTTTACAGACGGCGTCTCTAAGGACAGAGATATTAGTCTACAAAACCGAAGCAAGTCTATCTTAACTGTACTATCACTCTTCTTCCCGAAGGCGACGTGCCATTTTAAAAAGGCACTATAAATTAAATTTCATTGTAAATTAAACTATAGCATTGTAGTTTTATCTTAGTCGTATGGTCACTTTTTATTGTCTCGTTCGCTCTCCTAGTTCAGGGGTAGCGCCATAATAACGTCGTTTACAACCGAACAACTACACCGTTCACAAGTGGAAATTCGTTGGCCGGCGGCCGGCGTATTGTCTAAGGGGTCCATTACACGGTAGGTTTTGCCATGGTTTAACCATCTAATAACCGATTGACCAATAACATTCATGATTGACGGCATGATGCATCACGCTTGCATAAGCGTGTAATGGACCCCTAATGGAACGAGAAATGTATGGAATGTCATAAACGTCGAATCCCATACATTCGTCATTCTATTCTACATTACGCCGGACACTGAATTGCCACTTGTCTAGGGGGCTGTACTATCCTACCAATCTTAAGCAATAAAAAATTACAAACGAAACTATCACAATTTCACAATTGATTGGACTGAATTTACTAAAATAATCCATAAGAAATTAATATATTAATTACTTATTAAATATAATATGGCAATCTGTTTTTGTTGTAATTATTTTACTGAAATGCTTCTAGTAGAGCGTAATTTTTGTGTGTAAAATATTATTTCAGAGGGCTGGAACCCCGACTCCTAGCTTACACCAAAGTTATATAATGTTTGGCACTCATATACAACACATATAATTTGTATAAGACAAAGTCCTTACAGTGCCAAATTGCAAGGTAAAAAACAATATTTTTTTCACGGAATTACATATTTGTCCGCTCTGGTGTAAACAAGGGGGGAGAAATTGCTCAGAGCCCGTACCATGAACTCTTAGGAGTCCATTACACGCTTATGCAAGCGTCATGCCATCATGCCGTCAATCATGATTGTTATTGGTCAATCGGCTATTGACCAATAACATTCATGATTGACGGCATGATGGCATGACCCTTGCATTAGTCATCATTAGTGTGTAATGGACCCCTTAGAACAGGGTAATGTCAGGGTGGTAGACCCTCGTAGACCACAATTTTGGTTGACATACATGATCTTATAGACAGGTACAAAAAGTTGCACTTTGTTGCTTGTGAAGTATTGGTTCGGAATACCAATTTTGTAGTGTGGCGTGCGTGTGTGCGTGCCTGCATGCATGCATGCGTGCGTGTGTGCCTGCATGCGTGCGTGTCTTATGAGGTATCGTAGATCCCGAGCAGATTAACCTATTTTGATTTAGTTTTTAAATATTAATCTAATTTTTGATAAATAGGTTTACATTTCTACATTAACAGTAAGACATCCATAAAATGTTTGTTTAAATAAGTGTTGTTTGTTATATAAGTGTACGTACTTAAGTTATTAAATAAATTGATAAATTAATAAATTCGCCTTTTATTAGAAAATTTACAACCGAAAACATCATTACTTATTTGATAACAATTGCTTAGAAATATTTAGATAAATAAAAATAACAATTACTTCAGGCATTTCATACAATGAATAGAATTTAAAAAAAAAACATAACATTGAACAACTTATTAACTAGAAAAGTTTATTATATTATAATATGTATTATAATAAATTTTTACTTACACACCACTATCAGGTTTGCAGAAAAAATATATATTGTAACCAATAACAATAGTAAATGAGTAGGTATATTACATATACATAAAGAAAATCATATTATTATATCGCACTATATGTGTCGCCTGAAACTTTTTTTTTTTTTTTATACCACTTAGTTGGCAGACAAGCACACGGCCCTTCACTTTACTTGTACTTTTCCACGACATTTATTGAACCTAACCGGTTTCGCCTTATATGTATCATCCTCTAAGCCGAAACCAGTCAGGTTCAATAATAATAAGGATATATCGTGGCTACCTACGAAAATTTACATACATACATAATTATTTTCATCCGGTCCCCAAGGGGAATGGGCGTGAATACGTATGTAAATTTGGAAATTTAGAATAAATGGCATAAGATCTTTCTGGAGTATGAGTCTCAGAATTCTCTTTTCTATGAAACTTCGCAGCAGCCTATTTAGCCTGATCCTCCGCTATGTTGATCCGAACAGGGCCTCGATTCTGCTAAAGCCTTTAAATTTTAGCCTTTAAAGTAATGTGGTTAAAGTTTAAAATTAAATGGCTTTTTGTAGAGTGAATGAAAGAGTGACTGTGTAATGAGACTCTTTTCATTTAAAAGTAATGTGGTTAAAGTTTAAAATTAAATGGCTTTTTGTAGAGTGAATGAAAGAGTGACTGTGTAATGAATGAGACTCTTTTCATTTAATTTTGTGACTGTAGGTTTATAGAAATAAAGTCTATAATGCCATTTTTTGCAGTCTCTGTGGTGTGACATTGGTTGTGCCTTAGCAGAATCGAGGGTCAGGTTAACTCTAGTGACTGTTTCTCTTTATGTGTTCAAGCACAGCCTGTACGTCTTCTTTGAGCAGTTGCACCATGACTCGCTTCTGTTTGCAGTCCTCGCGGATCACCGCCGAAGCTTGCTCTTTTAAATGCTTCATGAAACTCTTGTCTTGTTCCTGGGACCTGCAGGGATTTAAGATGTATTCAGTCAGGATCTAAAAAGATCACGACTTCAATGAAAAGGGGGTCAATAAAATTATCATAATAACATTTTTTTTAAACTAAGCATCGGTCTAAAGTTAAGAACGATCACGATGTCATTTGATTTTGTCAGATCAAGATTGAATTTTAATGTAGGTATTATTTGGACGGGACATAATGTCTTGGACCTAAACTATACGCGCAGTGCACGTTTCTTAGGTGTCTCTTGAGGATAGCATGAAGTGCCACTGCGGTGGACTAACTCAAATTCACCAAGCATAGATTATTACAAAACAATTAGCGGGAGCCACATTTTCGGTCCAAGATGTCCCGAGGTTATAAGAAAGTATTGGCCTTCTGAATCAGAAGGCTTACCATCAGAAGTTCTGATGATAAGCGGTTACCTATAGACGTGTGCAACTCAAGTCGTCACACTTGTGTTACCGACCCTGTAAAAACCGAATTCCATTCTTTACGTCCCAATTGAGCAGTCCGACTGGGGAAGTACCTTCGCCCTACAAAATACCGCGGCTATAATAACCTCGTATTGTGTTCCCGGCGGTGAGTAAGCTAGCCAGAGCTAACTGGAGAAATTTTGTGCTGTCAGTGGGAAGACCAAAGGCTTGTCCTAGTTGTCTTCTGCGCTGATGGCACAGAATCTCTGTTCTTACAGGGTTGACAGCACGAGTGTGACTCTCCAGGTATTGCACTCATCCATAGGCCACTCGACCTAAGTAGTATAAAAAAGACTAATTGCTTTAAAATGTCATTGAATGTAGTCTTACTTCTGATCTAAGTCACTGAACGTTTCGTCTACGAGTCTCATCATATCGGCCAACAAGCTGGCCGCGACCCGCTTGAACAAGCTCTCTCGTTCCTGCTTCAGTTCGGACAACTGTTTCTGAGCCGCCACGAATAGGTGTACGAACCTGCAATTGAAGAAACACCTATTTATTGCTGGATTTGAATGACCCATCGTCGCCCCAAGACGGATGTATAGAGGAATTTGAATCGGCTTAGTGGTCAGAGCACTCCCCCTGTAAGGGAAAGATCGCGGGTTCGAGTCCCGCCCGAGGTCGATTCGCTTTTCTCTTTCTTAATCGATTATATACAAAAAATCCGTGAGCTTCTGTGACATAGCAGTAGTGAACGCGGCTACAACGCAGGAGGCGCGAGTTTGATCCCTGCTTAGTGCAAATATTTGTGTACATGAAATATGGGTATTTGCATTGGTCTGGTTGTGCCTCGGAAAGCACGTTAAGCCGTCGGTTCCGGTTGCACTACGAATATCTATGGCAGGCATTTGATTGTAGAGGTCAGATGGCAGTCGCTTCACGGAAAATATCGAAGTCCAGCCAAATCTGCGGTTACTGGTAAAGCGGACCCCAGAAACCCGAGGTGAATGCTTCGGATGCGACTAGTATTACCGCTAGGGTGAAGGGGGAACGAAAGCAAATGAATAAATGGCTACTCACTTCTTGCTGGTATTTTGATGAATCTCAATGAGCGTTGTATCTAATTTCTCCATAACATTTTTTATGCCTTCACTTGCTGAATTTTGTAAAGCTAGACAATAAAGAAATATAAAAGTTATTAAAAAATACATACATATAATCACGCCTTTATCCCCGGGGGGTTAGGCAGAGGTGAATTAACACCCACAATTCACCAATTTGGTATTAGGTCCCACGTAATAGAGGATGAGCCTATTACCATATTTCAGCCATTATTGTTGAGCCATGCCATGCATGCAATCTGGGCTGTATATATCTGTCTGATGTCTTAGTCGCCTTGTACGACACCGCAAATAATAGAAATAAATAATCTCTACTACAAATGATCTAATATTTAAAAAAGGTAGATCTATATACCGGTGCTTATAAAAATTCAGTCTAAATTAGGTAAATTATATTAATGCAAGCAAGCAAACACGAAAGCAAGATTGCATGCCTGACACTACTCAGTCCGAATAAGAAGGAACTTGACCTCTGTTATTCAATGGCGATATAGTTTTGAGCCAATTAGCCTAGTTACGAGTTTAAGGTCGTTCGCTGCCTTATGAGGGCGTTGGTTTCGTGCAAATAATATTATGCGGATTTCGCTAAAATATGCAGTGCCCGCATAAGGCAACGGGCGGGTTACCGCCAGGGCCATATCTACCTTTTTAATATAAGTTTACCAAAATTAACATACCTACATACATACATACATCACGCCTTTATTCCGGGAGGGTTAGGCAGAGATGAATTAACTTAACACCCACATTTCACCAATCATTGTATTTGGTCCCACGTATTCCGGGCACTATTGTTGACTCAACCCATGCATCTGAGACTGAGTCTCGGCTGTATATCTGTTTGATGTTAAACTGCCCTATCCCTTAGTCGCCTTGCACGACACCGCATGGGAAGAGATGTGTGTGGCCCAAATTCTACTCTACCGGGAACCACGCACAAATACCTATAGGCAGGTTGATTAAGATATAGAAAAGAGTTCGTACGATTGTCGGTAGATGGCTCCCACCGTCACTCCAAGACGGATGTATAGATGAATTTGGATCGGCTTCTGCGGGCCTCGGTGGCTTAGTAGTCAGAGCATTCCCCCTGTAAGGAAAAGATCGCGGGTTCGAGTACCGCCCGAGGTCGATTCTCTTTTCTATATCTTAATCGATTTGAATAGTTAGGATATTATATGCTTCAAAATTTCATTAATACTTATAAAGCAGGTTGTCGTCTCACCTTGGCTGCTGCTAGGCTCGTTCCTTCTAAACCAGTCATCCACACTGGATCCCGTGATACCGCTCCCATCAAGACAATCCCCTATATTATTATTGTACTCCAGTTTCTTCTTTTTGCGATCATCTACATCCTCTTCCAACTTTCTTTTCAACGTTCTAGAAACTTCTATCTTTGTTGAAGTGCTCATTTTATCCTGGATCGACTCAGAATCTGTACTTTGTGTTAAATTTGGTATTGGAATACTTTTATTTGATGACTCGATTTTATTTTTTTCTTTAGTAGATTCTTCTTCGTCTTTTGAGCTTTGAGATTGGAATTGTGTTCGTCCTAAATTTTTAGCAAGAGTCTTTTTTATTTCATTCATATAATCTTCGTCATCTGACAGAGTGGTTTGTGAAAGCTTGTCGGCGTTCTTGATGCTACTTTCAAAACATTTTATAGGAGAAATATTAGATTTTGGTATACATTTAGCTTGTCTCGTAGATTGTCTTCTGGTTTTCTTTTCAATTTTCTTTGCTACCTTCGATTTTGTATCGTTTACTCTACAGTTACTATTATCTGCGAAAGGTTCGTTGCGTTCTTTGCTAGTGTTAGATTTCGCCGGCGACTTTTCTTGCATTGCCTTCAAAGATCTCTTTATAGCCTCTAGTATATCTGGATCATTTTCGGAATCTTGTCTTCTGGTTTTCTTTTCAATTTTCTTTGCTACCCTCGATTTTGTATTGTTTACTCTACAGTTACTATTATCAGCGAAAGGTTCGTTGCGTTCTTTGCTAGTGTTAGATTTCGCCGGCGACTTTTCTTGCATTGCCTTCAATGATCTCTTTATAGCCTCTAGTATATCTGGATCATTTTCGGAATCGGATACTTGTTCGGCCACAACTTCTTTAGAACTTTCAATATCTTTATTATTTTTAGACTTATTACTAGGAGAAGTATTATCTGATTCTGAATTCCTTCTAGAAGGTAGCCATCTACTGATATCTCCTAGAGAAATTCTTTCGATAGAGACTACAGGGGAACGTAAGGATGTCCGACTATCACTACTTTTAGTATTTATATCAACTTTATTTTGTTTACAAGATTTGATTGAAATACTTCTTTTATCATTTTCATTGTCATCATTATGACACAAAATGTTAATTTCTTCTGTCAATTTTTCGAAATAATCTTTTGCAGAGTGATCCAAATATTCTGTCTCTAAGTATCGATGTTGCAACTGTTGCGTAATTAATTCAGGACTTGGCGGGGCTTCTTCCGAATCACCATGTCCAGTAATACCTACAGTAGCTATAGATTGTTCCGATTTTGATCCTGAGCCAGATGAGCTCACCTTCTTTGGCTCCGATGTTCTCTTATCTTTTTCTTTTTTTACCTTGACAGAAATCAGTTTCTTGTTTCCTGGTTTCTTACCTTTCGGATTGATTTCTTTGGCTTGTGCTTCAAGTTCTATAATCTCGTCTGTAATATTAATAGTTTGAGGGCTGTAAACAATTTTCTCGTTATCCGATAACAAGTTCTGAGTATTGTTAGATTCATTTATGTATTGCTCGGGATTTTGGCATAATTTCTTAAATCTATCTACCATATTGGCTGAAAGTTCTTTGTCTTCTTTATTTGTCGCCAATGTCTCTTCAACGACTAGCCCTGGCAAGGGACTTTCAGTTCTATCATTGTCGGTATTAGGTTTAATATTTATAGTTTTCTTTTCTCCCTTCACCACATCTATTGCTTTAGCCTTATTTTTTTTAGTTGTTTTTCCTTTGTGTTGGTTCTTATTCGACTTTACATCTTTTTCAATAATGCTTTCCATTTCTGGAACTTTTTCTAGAATTAATATAGGTTCCGGATTTACAATTTTGGGGCTATGAATGACTATAGAGGTGTCCAGCACTTCTTTTTTATCTCTCATTCTTTCGTCGATTAAATCATTAGCTAGTTCCACATTAATTACTTTTTTAGCTCTTTGTCGTCCGTTACCTTTTCGTTTACCTTTTTTGCCCTCATCTTTAACTGAATTGTTTGTACGTTTAATTACTCTGCCACGTCTTAAAACAGTAGATTCTTCACTACAGGCAGTAGTTGTACTATTTCTTTTAGATTTTTCAACCTTTTTCGCTTTAAAATCATCTTCGCTATCGGTGGAAAAGTTATAAACGTCAGATGTTTTGTCGACTAGTTTTACTTGTTCACCGTTAGCAGAGTCTTTCACTTTGTCAAATAAATCGTTGTTTTTTTTTGATCTTGGTGATGGTGGATCAAATTTTCTAGATTTCCTATTTCGTGGCATACGGATATATCTTTGACGTTCTCTTTCTATGTCTTTATATGGTTTGTATGAAGGCGCCGATTTTGGTGTTTTCTTTATTTTCGGATCAGTGAAATCATTTTCTTGCGAGTTCGCGGGCGCTTCATCCGTCATTTTTACATCTTTGGGAGAGAAGAGTTTACGTTTTCTACGCATCAGTGGTGTTACAGCATCAGTTGTATTATCAGAAACTAAATTTGGTTTGGTAGTTTCTGTGTTACCTTCAGTCACTCCAGCCACGTTACTTTCATCTACTGCATCCGCATTGTCTTCTATGATGGTAGACATCTTGGGCGTGTCCAACTTATTTTTCTGTTTCGCTGTACGAGTTTTACTGTTGTCTTTTTTAGACGTGGCTTTATATTTCAACTTTATTTTTTTGGGCGCCACTGGTTTTTTCTTTTTAGAATCAATATTCTGGATTTTATTTAGAATATCCTTTAATGGTAAATCATCTTCCAGATCAGAAATGTTATCTGCAGCAGCTTCTTGATCTACATTTAAATAATTGGAACATTTATTGAATTCTTCGCACACTTTATCCACTATATTATTAAGACATTCGATTACCTCAATATTATTAAAGTTGAAGGAGTCTAGATTCTGTATATCATCTCCCATTAACATCAGGCCATCATCTAGATGATCTTCACTAAACTCAGAACTTGTTTCATTTATTTTCTTAGCTAGTGTTGGACTAATGATATTTTCTCGTGCTCTATTTTCTGTAAAATGTTGTGAAAAAAATTCTTCAACTACTTGAACATCAAAACATTTTTTCTCTGAAGCATCACCTTTTGCGATATCCTTTTTCTTTCGACGAGTACTAACATATACATTAGGCGTATCACTTATAGCTTCTGTGTTAGATTCATCAGATGAAGACACTATCTTAGGACATTTCTTCACTGTTTTATTTAAATCATTTTCTTTATTAGGTGTATTATCAATTACGTCACCGATTTCTTCGAACTCTTGTGACGTTTTCTTTAAATCTTTTTCTTTAGGTGTATTATCAATTACATCATCGATTTCTTTTAACTCTTGTGACGTTTTTCCTCTTGTATCAATGCCACTATCGATTTGACCTTTATCTTTTTCTAGCTTGGCGTTCAGTGCTTCTTGGACTAATAAATTGACAATATTATCGGGATCATAATCTTTTGACTTGGATAATCTTTCAACTGTATCATTTATAACCGAATCGTCTGCAGATCCTACAGTAGCTACTAGCAAACAGCTTTGTGTATGTTCGCGAACTACAGGTGATAGCAGTCTACCTTGCGCTTTACTCTTTGGTTCTGGGCATCTTTTATTGGTTTCACCGTCACTTTGAGATTGCCTGCTAGGGACTGGCGTAAAATTTTTCTTCTGGCAAACACCGTAAGGTTTACAATTTAGAGTTGTATTACTTCGATCATCCGCCTCACTGATTTCAGTTACTATAGACAGATCAGGTGGAGCACAAACTCCCAGGGGTTCCTTGTCAAATTGGTATCGGGGCAATGCAGCTAGTTTTTCGTGAAGCTAAAAGAGATATTAACGTATATTATTTCGAAGTATGTAAAAAATTATAACGGTTAGTTTCGGTAAAACCATTTTACCGAAATTAACGTTTCGCCAACGAATTGATTTTAGTTATACTAAATCATTTCTAAACAAAAGCATTCACACAATTTTGCTGCAAAGTGCTCATACGTTTGCAACAAATTTTGGCCTCGAAACGCCGTAAAGGCCGGCGAATGCCACCATCTTTCTTGTACAGTTGACCCCAGACAATAAATATTGATGATACCTACATCCACATTGCCACAGAGCATCAGGTAGACTGAAGCCATGAGAACTCATTGAGTGAACATTGACTCTGAGTGAACACTCAGAAGGACATCACCAGTCTTCCCAGTGCCCGGACACATAAAATCTTCAAGACGCGAATGTCATGCCGTCAAGACTGCCAGCAGATCCCACTTCGAATACAACTAAGGTACTTGGCAGTAATAGACTCAGAGATACTCAGTGTCTATATTAATACACCTGCAAGCTGATACATCCGTTGCTTGACGGAAGAGGTTCGAGTTCGGGCTTCCCTCTCTGAGTTGGGAGGTCAGAAGGCAGTCGCTCCCGCAAACGCCAAAATGAGCCAAAGATTAAGAGTAGGAGGGGCCTCCTGGCTCCAAAGTACAAGCTTTTTAGATTAATTTAATACTGAATTTGAATGTTTGAGTCTTATTTCTTAATCATAAAGAAGATCATGGTGATCTAACTTCACAAATAAGTATTTTTTCATTAATTTTATTAAAATGGATTTAGTTTCAGTTGCAGATTATAATACCAAGTAAACTTACCTGTGCTAAAGAACTAGTCGATGCAGTAGAAGGCGACGCACACGAAAGAGGTTGTCTCGATCTGACTATATAACCTGTAATTTATTTTTTAATAATTAAATTCTTAGTTATGCTTGTGTGTGTGTGCTGTGCCCACGACATCGTCCTCGTGGATTTCGATTTAGGTCTTAAATTTTTTGCATGGAAATCTAATATTAATTCAAAAAAATAGTTGCTTTAGATACTCTCATACAAATTGACGCAGCCACTTCGGAGATTACCAATTACAAACAAACAGACTGGGAGGGCGCCCAATACAGCCAAAAAACCCTAACCACATCATATTTAAGCTGACCCATCAGACCCCAGGTGAAAGCCTCGGATACAACCGGGACCAACGCAAAGATGATGATGACTGGTATTGATTCTTATTTAACGACAAATAGACAGACAGATATAATATTTAAAGTACTGACCTGAGTGTTTCCGGCGTCTCACTTCAGCAGGATTCGAAAATCTCGCATCTTGTTCCTACAACATTTTTTTGTTAGAGAGACATTGACACATTCCATTATGTTATTTATGTATCTACCCGCATTACAGATTAAAATATAGATTTAAAGTTTCTATTAAATGAATAACAGACTACCCGCATTTAGGAATCGATAATAGGGTGGAATAACATTCGAAGGCGAAGTCAAATTGACGTGTCCTATATAAAAAAAAACATTACTTTTGATAAATGTCAAATCGATAAATGCCATAAGACTACATATAAATAGTAGATATAATACAATGAGGTATGAATCGTTTTTGTCCAATTAGTGATTGGGGGGATGATTTTTTAATCATCTTAGTAATTAAAGTCCGACCAATAAAATAAAAAACCCGTACTGGGGGCGCCAAAAACATCTATGATTATGACAACACCAAGTATAGTGATACACATGTAAAATGCCAATATTTTTCAACACACTTGCTTATGAACAGGCTTTTATTTCCCCGCAATTAAGCACGGAATGACACCTAATATAAAACTGTGACTTTTTCATTGCTTCTTCTTCCTCCTAGCGTTATTCCCAGTCGCATCCAAAGCTTTCAGCTTGGAGTCTGGGGTCCGCTTTTACCAGTCATAGCTACAGATTTGGCTAGACCTCGATATTTTCCGTGAAGCGATTGCCACCTGACCTCCACGACCCAATGTTAACATTAGGCGATATCGAAACTTTGCAGCTAGACCGTTGTTTTTGGACTTTTTAGGGCACCAACTACCCGTAACGACTGCCATAGATGTCCTTATGGCAACCGGGACCGACGGCTTAACGTGCTCTCCGAGGCACGACCAGACCAATGCAAATACCCATATTTAATGCACACAAATATTTGCACTGAGCGGGGATCGAACCCGCGCCTCCTGCGTAGCGGCCGCGTTCACTACCGCTACGCCACGGAGGCTGTCATGTTTTTCATTGCTATTATTCACAAAAGTGAGTTATAGACTTCTTTTTTTTAATTTCATTAAGTTGCTTTGTTCTTAAGTTTCGATACAAAAAAGATCGTGTCCAATATTACAAACGAATTAATATAGAAAGAAAAGAAAAAGAAAGAACTTGTAGTACGTGTTTAATATACAAAACTTTCACTAAAATGTATTTTTTTTTTCTCTGTTAAAAAGTTAAGTTTTTCTCTGTTAAGTTTTCTGGTTAAAATAGAAAAATAGACGCGGCGTGTTATACTGGTTACAAGGACTGGGCACAAATCACAACACAGTAGTATCCGTATAATAGTTTACTGCTTGGAATGGTAAATACAAGTTAGACATACAGTTACACCATGTATAGAACAGGGACCACGCGATATTGTTTTTCGGACTGCATAAAATTCTTGTATTTTATGCCTAACAGCACAGAGATCAAAATAATCGAGCATGATTTTCTTTTTTGCGTTAGGCTTATTTTTCTTAGGCGTAGAAAATACATTTGACGTTTGACCTTCTCTTCGTATTTTTATTACAGAAGATCGGGATATACCTAAAAATGTGAATAATAATTAGTCACAGTAAAATCAGTAGATTAGGCCAATTTCAGTGGCACGTACTCTATGATGTCCTACCCGTCATGTTGACAACAAGGTCCGTGATGTTATTTAGAGGAACAGAGTCCAATCCTTCCTACTTTTTATCCGACAAATACTTTGTTATATTATAAATTACTTTTCTTAACTGGCTTTTAATAGTTTTCGGCATATTACTATAGTTTTGTAGTTTTGTAGCGCTCTCAAACTCAACAACACGCACAATTGACACCACACTGACAGATGACCATAATGACATTGTATAGATTGTTACCATATGAAGAAAGTAGTTCCAATAGTTTACCGCAATATGGCGAGGTTTTTTATTTTACTGGTCGGGCTTTAAATCTCTTTATTACATGAGCTCAGTAAAAAATTAACAAACATATTAAAAGGTACTATCTACATTACTAACCGATTTATTGTTTGGTTGTTCAACAACTTTAGGCGGTGATAATGTCAACTCCTTTTCCAAGTCCAGTAATAACTAAAAAAAATGAATGCCTTTACAAAATAAGTATAAAATATGGAAATCGGTGTGGATTGTGGACGGTATGGAGCGTCATTCTGTTATTATTGTGAATGATTCATACCTGATATTTACTATCGAAGATCCTTCTGAGAGCGCCGTCAAGCCTCCTGACGTCAGACCGTGACGACACCACTGCAGTGACGTGGCAGCTGACGTCATCGCCTAGTTTGATACACGACGGGAGAACACGGGGCGGAGATAAAGTTTCTACTGATAGGGTGAGAATTTCCGACTTTCTGAAAGCAAACAATATTCGGAATTCGTCGACTCCACAATTTTTACCCGACTACGGCAAAGCCAAAAGAGGGTTATGATTTTGACAAGCTGTGAGTGCGTTTTACTTTAGGTTAAATTATTTTTATGGTTTCAATATTTTAATCCATTTTTTTATACCACTTAGGTGGCAAATAAGCACATGGTCCAACTGATGGAAAGTGGTTACCGTGGCCTCTTTACGCGTGAAACACCAGGGGTGACATGCTCATGCTGCCAACCCTGTAAGAACCTTCTAATTCCCTTCTTGAAGAACCCGATAAGTACCTATTGTGGTCGCTAGGGAAAACCACAGCGCACGCGGAATTAAGTTTCTTTCGTTCCTCCCTTTGTTCAAAATTTCCGGTCGCAACATGTGAGGATGAATTTTTATACCACTTAGAGGGCATACAAGCACACGGCCTCCTGATGGAAAGTGGTTACTGTAGCCTATGTACGAGTGATGACCAGGGGAGTCACACTCATTCTGCCGACCCTGTAAGAACAGACAGATTCTGTGCCGTCAGCGCAGAAGACAAGTAGGACAAGCCTTTGGTCTCCCACTGACAATAGTGACAATGACAGCACAAAACCTGTCCAGTTTGCTTTAGCTGCCTTACTCACCGCCGGGAACACAACACGAGGTTATTATATCCTCGAATATATACACGAGGTAGGTACCTATTCTGTAGGACGGAAGTACTTCCCCAGTCGGACTGCTCGATTGTGACGGATATACCGTCGTGTCCTAACCCGTGGCGAGCGGTACGATGATAGAATACAGCGCTATCTAGATTCACACTAAACATAGCTTGGATAAGGACGAACAGATTAACTAAGTGTTTGCAGTCTGCCAGTTCGCTGAACCCGAAACAGTAATAATATGAATCAAAATAAATACGTAGAATATTATGACGTTTAACGCGTAGATGATTGCTACTTACCTGATAACGTCAAGCATGTATCTACTTGAACGTGATAAGATTGATTACTTTTAGATAGGAAGACGATCGACGATGCTTGAAATTTCTTTGAAGGATAACACTCGTACCTACTGAGGTCATTCGACAACGAACTAGTTACCGACTTAGCGCCAGTAAAACTGTTTTTAGGGCCTCATCAATGTTTTGTTTTTTTTTTAATTTAATTTGAATTTTGATTTACATGACATTTTTAACCATTTATTTATGGCATTTAACGCAGCGACAAATTAATCCGAAAAGCAGGTAGTAAAAATAATAGGTTAGCAGCTATAGTGAAGAATCATTTTATTCAATTTATGGGTGTCAAAATTACTGAATGTGGCGTACAAAAATACTAAGTGAGCTACTATTTCTGGATGGTTATAAAAAAATAACCACTAAGGCTAAAGCGGGAGCTCCGCTCCGCTCCCGCGTTAGCCTTCTAACCTAACCTATCCAAGTTGGGGCGCGCTATACTCGAATCCTCATAACTTCACAATTTAGCAACACATGGGTCACTCAGTATTTTAGTCGCCCACTCAGAATTTTAGTCGCCCACTCAGTATTTAAAGTGACTCATTATCAATCATCCATTTATTATTTTTGTCGCACGGTTTATTATATCCCTTTATTTATTAACTTTTTTATTTCGTGTTTTAGAATAATTTAGATTGTATTTTTCAACACAAAGTACCTAAATATTGTTAAGAAATAAATGAATTGAATTGAAATATGTTTTTCACCATTGACACTCGAAAAATGGCCCGTGATTCATCAAAAACAGTGAATAAAACGCTCTTTGTTTCACCGAGTGAATAAAAAAATTTGAATTTGGAACATGCGCGAATGTACGGATTATAGTGAAACATACAAAGAGGTTGCACACTCTCACTATAAAAACGTACTAAAAGCCACCTAAATGTAATCACTGGCTGGATGGAATGTGGCTCAGTTTAAATTAAGAAAAAAAATGCCGCCATTTTCTGTGTAATTTTCCTTGTAAAAGTTTATGTTTGTCTCATAATCATAAAATGACTTCATCTAGTGATGAAAATGAAACTCATATTCTCGAACGCTAAAAGACCTGAGTCTTTTCGCTCTAAAGCGGTAGCTATTACTGATAATTTGCTGCTTCTTTTGTGTACTATCCATAACAAAATGTAATTCATAATCACAGAGTAATCGTTTTCTCGTAGTCAATGGTGAAAAGTTGAGTACCTAACAAGTGAAAAAAGAATTCATCTCGGCTCTTGTATCCCTCGATCCACTCAGGTTTCTCTCTAGAACCCCTCGCTACGCTCGGGATTCTACCGGAGAAACCTTCACTCCTCTCGGGATACAACTTGGGGCCTCGAAAAGAATTCACCTTTTTTTCACTTGTTGGGTAATCTACTATTTCATCACACCATCTCGGAAAGAGTATTTTTGCTCTTCGATAACTGAGCGTAAAAGTCGTTTTTATCCTCTAGAGGATAAAGTAAATTTGAATTTAGAACATCGTGTGTACTAGGTTTGTGAACTCAAAACATCATTAAACCTATTTACTTCTACCTCTATGGTGCCGAATTTATCATACAACTTTTTTTTAATTTATGAAAAATTCAGACTCGGAACCTCCTTGGTGTACTTCTTTTTTTTAAATTTTCTTTGCGCGCATCAATTTTTTCACGTCATATTGTTGAACATTGTTGTTGAATTTTTATTTTTTTGTATTTTATTATTAGTATTAATACACATATTATACAGCCTCCGTGGCGTAGTAGTAGTGAACGCGGCCGCTACGCAGGAGGCACGGGTTCCATCCCCGCTCAGTGCAAATATTTTTTATGCATGAAAATGGGTATTTGCATTGGTCTGGTCGTGCCTTGGAGAGTACGTTAAGCCGTCGGTCACGGATGCCATACGAACATCTATGGCAGTCGTTACGGGTAGTTGGAGCCCTAAGAAGTTCAACAACAACGGTCTAGCTGCAATGCTTCAATATCGCCTAATGTCACCATTGGGTTGTGGAGGTCAGATGGCAGTCGCGTCACGGAAAATATCGAGATCCAGTCAAATCCGCAATTAAGACTGGTAAAGCGGACCCCGGACTCCGAGGCGAAAGCTTCGAATGCGACTGGGAATTAACGCTAGAAAGAAGAAGCATTTCATTATTTCCTCGCTGAGGTGGGATGAAAAGTTACGTGTTGCACTCGAGTGCAAAGATTTTTCACCTTGTGCTCTTTTGATTCCCTCGCTAACGCTCAAGATTCTAATTTTTGAATCACTCGCTACGCTCGTGATTCAAATTTAGAATCTTTCGCTTGCTCGGTCATCAAAACTGAGCACGCGGTTAAAAAGCAACTTTGCACTCTTGTATAACAAATAACTATGAGGCCCAAGCCAACCTCGCCTGCAGGGCTATTGCGTATCTTCATTGACAGCTCGAGTGCTTAGCACTTTGTCATAGTGCTCAACTCGGAGCTGTCAAACAGCTAATTTGGTATTGTCTATCTACCAGTGCCTAAACAATGACCGACTAAGATGACGTCATGAGGTCGATTAGCACTGAAGGTCACGGTTAAAAAGTTTTTCGGTTCAAAATTATAAACATTGCGATTGCGTAAGCATAGTGGACAATGAAAATGAAAGCCACTCTGTTTATTATGAAACACTACTCATGAGTAGTGTTTTACGTGGAAATTAAATAAATTAAATGACTCTCTATAAATATTAAAAAAATGCCCAAATATAGAAAAAGCGAGAAATATCATGGCTCGACTCCAAGACATTTTACACTAAGTTATGAGAGATAATGAACTTTTATTGTGCGGAAATTGGATATATCTGGATGCGTCGGACTCGAACCGACTAAAACCGCACGCCATTTCGGTTTTTTATAGTGCATCCTCCGCACCGACTTGCGATTATTTCGAATTCAAACCGACTAAAACCGCACGTCGTCTTGGATTGCCAAGTGTATATACCTGCCTTGTACCCTGGCTGACCCAGGCAGTCTCATATCTCTCATCCCGTATAGATTTTAATTATGTATTTTTACCGGTGTACATATAAAGTGTATAATTAATGAAATAAATAAAGCACCCTGCGAGATTATTCCATTTCTTTTCTACTATCATTCATTACCTAAACACACATTCTAATCTCATTGTAACAAAACAAAAATTTCGACCTTTGATTCGACTATTTAGTTTCCATACACTTAATGAAGAATGAAATATAATCCTCATGAACTTTGCCTCCCGTTTCACAATATCATGGCCATTGTAAGCCGCACACAATGAAAAGTAGTCTAAAATTTAGTAATGTATCGGTTAGACAGCATTTCTTAATTTAGTCGTATAATAGCTGATAAGAAATAGAGGTGCTAACATCTATGATTAAGGAACATTATAGACACGGTGACACCATGGCGACTCAATGTGATACGTAATACCAAAATTAGAATAAGTCACCGGTGACTCTTGAAGCAGTGAAGGTCACAAGGTGAACAACGCGAAAGATAGCCAATACGCCTGCTGTAACCACAGGTATACCGAACACCTACTAATGGACGAACGCGGCTCCAGCGCAAGTTTTTCTCGAGACATCGCAGGGTCAGACGGCAGTCCCTTCCATAAAAGCCGTATAAGCCAAACCAGCGGTGAGTAGAGTAGCCAGAGCTCACTGGAGAGGTTTTGTGCTGTCAGTGGAAAAACCAAAGGTTTTTGTGCTGTCGGCGCAGAACCTCTCGATTCTTACAGGGCAGCACGAGTGTTACTAACCTGGTGTTGCACTCGCTCACAGGCCACGGTAACCAGTTACCATCAGGTGGGCCGTGTGCGACCTAAGTAATATAAAAAAACTAAAAGAGGAGAAAGAGTAAGCGGATCCTGAGCTCCCAAGGTTTTCCTCGGATGCAAATTGGCAATGATGGCAGTACCTACCTGTACAATTTAGCGACGTGTGTGTTGTCCTCACTCACGACGAAGGTCTCGAAAGACTTGTGGTTCGTACACCCAAATGCGTCTAACACTCTGGGGTCCAACAGCACTGAGATGCACTTGCTAGCAGAGTTCAAGTCTATCCACGAGTCTGTCTTATCTGTATCCTGGAAAATAACAATCCTATGTACTTATACTTAGGGACACGTATCTTGGACCTAAATCGCAAGACAATTGAGGCCCTGGAGCGCGATTGTTTTGTAATAATCTATGTTTGGTGAATTTGGGCTCGTCCACCGTAGTAGCACCCTGTACTATCCTCAAAAGATACCCAAAAAACGTGTACTGTGCGTATAGAGCTCATTTTAGGGGCCCTAGACAAAGTGACATTCTATTGATGGAATCGCGCTGAAGCGAACCATTTTTAAGGTTTTAACAATGGATTTCGGGACATTGCGCTGGTTATAGTAATAATGATAAGTTAAATAATGTATTTCGAGTTACAAAGACTCAAAGGAGACGGGGACTTCTGGGCCAAAATTGTAATGAGTTGAGATATGACTTAAAAAAAGCGGTATTTTTTTCTATTTCAAAATATTAAAAAACCAGCTCAATTGAAAATCTTGAAGACGAGAAATCTTAAAACTAAATTTATTTCACTAGCAAAATAAAATATCGATTACTAAAAATTATTTAAACAATATTGCGTATTATAACACTTGCATCACAATTTGATATTAAATCAATCAGAGTGAACAAAACTTAATCATAATAATAGTAATAACCATTTAAAATACCAAATAATAGTGTAATAAAAATAAATTCTGAATCGATTTCCGTTAATCGATTAATTATTTCTTGTGTTTATCAACTGTATTTTTAAGCTGTGACAGCTGACAGCTCCATTTTCTGTCAATCAGGCCCACGAATTTATGGAAGAGTATCCATCTCCTTTCATAAAAAAAAAAATATGGTTATATTAATGATTTATGTCAATTTCATACTACAATTAGCGATTCCAATGACGTTTTCGCCAATAGAATGTCACTTTGTCTAAGGCCCTAGGTCCAAGATATATGGGCACATTTTAGGTCAGAGCAATCCATACTTCTATATCCATATTGTCCATATCCATACTAATATTATAAATGCGAAAGTAACTCTGTCTGTCTGTCTGTTACGCTCTCACGCCTAAACCACTGAACCGATTTTGATGAAATTTAGTATAGGGGTAGATTAGACCCTGAGAAAGGACACAGGCTATGTTTGATCGCGATAACCGACATCCACGCGGGCGAAGCCGCGAGCAAAAGCTAGTACTTAATAATTATCCATGTGTTGACATAGTAAGAATATAAGTATCCACAAATACAAGTGCCTCATCTAATCCTTAGGGCGTCGTAAGAGGCGAGGCGAGGTAGACTCCCATAGCAAATCCTGGGCTCCCTACTCCCTAGTGCAAGCTTCGAATACAGCCACTCAGATGAAAAAAAGAACGTGAGCTCGTTTGCTACCTTAACAGTATTAATTAAATACCCAACTCACACGTATAATAATGATATCACCGACGCTAAGCTTCCGGCAAAGAACTGACGTGATGAGGTCACTCCTTTCATTGTGAGCGTTCAAGAAATCTCTTGCATCCTGCAAGTATAAAAAAATCACTTAAGTTGGTAGCTTATGTGGTTAGGGAGTCGGCTTTAGAATCGAGAAGTCTTGGGTACAAATTCTAACCATTACACGACGGCTCGATCGACTTGGTAATTGTTTTTTGTATGTTCAAAACTTCCATAGGTTTAAAAAAAAATCCCATAGACATGGGCCCGTTCCCATGAGCATACGCACGCACAGAATTTCAAGCGGGCAAACGGGAGCAGAATTTCAAGCGGGCAAACGGGAATAGAATTCTACGCGGGGAACGGGAATACGAGCTTTGACAGTAAAATTACCTGAAAGAAGTTCATCCAAGGTCTCTCCAAGAAGATATCAACGACGCTGTCAGCGTATAGCCTGGCGGGAAACCACTTAGAAGCCGACGTGATCCTCAGAGTGCGATCCTGGCGCGGCAGCAACCACCGGAGGAGAGTCTCCATGATACTGTACTGGGTTGCCAGGTTTCCACAACCACCCATATAGTTAGCAAGCTTGGTGCTGTATAGGAATATTTTTAATAACTTAGAATAATTAATGAATTTGTTTATATTTGTATGACCAATGGTCTCCGGGCATTAGGCTCAAAACATGGCTGTTAAAATAAGTAAAACTGAATCATTCCATCAACCAATCTCTAGAACTGATGAGCTTAGAATTTTGAAAAGAAAAATATGGAATAGTCTTTTACTAATAGACGGCAGAAAAGGCCTATGACACATATGAAGGCTTTTTCACATAGGAACTCATAGAACAAAATTAATTTCATGCTTGTCATTATTATGAGTATAAAAACCATAGTCAGTATTCATATTAATGGAACTCATCCTTTACAAATTTAACACTTATTTTACAGTTCTTAATACTCAAAACAAATTAGGGCATCATAGATCCCAGGGATGTGCAGAAATACATGCCTATTGCCTATGGCAGACTCCTTTCTTCAATACTGCTTATGACCCATTCAGAACAAGAATTTAAACATCATTGCATATCAAAATTTCCTAATACTTACAAATAATGTCCAAACTTGGTTCTCAATGCAAATCTTAACTCTCTGCTAGACTCGGAGCAGTACATATTGAAGCAATGTAGAATCTCGTACCGCTGCATTACATCTGGCCCGTTTGTTGTGGCTAAATCAAATAGACACTCTGCTGTGTGCTCAACCAATATATTGGGGAGAGAACTGTCCTTTTGACGTATTTCCTGTGACAATAAATTAAGTAAATGTAATTTTGTAAAAATTATATAAATATATTTTAATTATGTTGTAAGGTATAGTTATTAATATAATAAAATAATAAGAATTAAGATGTCAATTACAATCAGCCATGTCCAGTAGCCAGCCAAGTTTTTGTCAAGGTGATATTTTAACCCGCCAAGGGTCATGTTCGGTAATACGGTAATACATTACTGGTAATAATAGCTCACATAACATATAACTATTTCAGCAAAATAGAATGATGCTATTATTTTGAGTACCCAGCTATCTATAAGGGATGAGGCAAAAGTTTGTTGTGTGTTTTAAAATTCTTAACTTCAGGCAGAGCAGAGCAGGTTGGGGCAAGGGCACCACTTTGATACGCCCATGGGCATATGTAATAGGTACACACGGCGCCAGACCTCGGTTTACAGGCCACACCAACATAAAGGAAGTGTGCGTGACAGCAATACTATTAATACATTGCTTAAAGATGTGTGTCATAACAAGTAAACCAATCAGGGCCTTTGACGCACTCACACATTCGCTATTTTACTTACATAAAATGCACCAAGGTTATAATATCATATTCTAAACTAATTTTATGAAATATATGCAGCATTTTGTTTCTATAACTGATAGGAGTTATCAAATTTAGTCACTATACTATCTGTTCTCATAGTCGAGATGGATAAGAATGCAAGTAAGTAAGTTTGGACCTCACCGTTGTCGCCGGTCGTTAGTTCGGAACTTAACAACGGAATTCTCTTTTTGTCATTCGTGCATCTTTATGTCAGTCAATTTAATAGACATAACATTTTATTTTATGTTCCAATATCTTTTTAGAAGTTTATAATAATTATACTTATGTGTTTTTTATATTTTTTATTAAAGATCAAATATTTTTATCTGATACTTAATTAATTATTATCTATAAATAATTAATTATACCCATACTTAAGAAAAATATCATGCTCATAATAGTAAATATATTATTGCATTGCAACAATAAGTTAATTATTTTATTTTCCTTTCCTTTTATCCATTAAGAATAAATAGTATCATCAAGGAAATATACAAAAAATATATTAAATTATATATATGAATTTTATACACTTAGTTTCCTGTAAATAAACTAGACCAATCGGACTTCAATATATTGAGGAACAAAAAGTGCACCTCGCTCGAGGACCGAACCCGGTATTGATTCTATTGGTTCAGCTGCATATTTAAACCATTCAGCTATATCTACTTATTCGTTTTTCGCTAAATATACTATTATAACTTGGTGCAGTGGCTATCATCAATACCTATATTTCATGTAAGTAAAATAGCGAATGTGTGAGTGCGTCAAGGGCCCTGATTGGTTTACTTGTTATGACACACATCTTTAAGCAATGTATTAATAGTATTGCTGTCACGCACACTTCCTTTATGTTGGTGTGGCCTGTAAACCGAAGTCTGACGCCGTGTGTACAAAAATATCCAGCATATTTTGATGCAATCTTCTCAATATAACAATACCAGTTTGATAAGTGAAGTAAAACTGAGACTTTGCCTTCAGTTTACCATCAGGCGAGGCGAAGTCAAATTGACGTGTCCTATATAAAAATAGAACCTAACATTATGGCATGCGTGACTATGGCTCTGAACAAATCTGCTTACTTGAGTCACATTCAAGCTAAGTCTTACAGCTGTTGTACCTCAAAGTTCATCAGCTAAGTGCCTCTTCAATTTAATAATTTTCATATCATTAAAAACAACTTACTTTTAAAAATTTGAGTAGTGACTTCAGAAAGGTCCACCAGTGTGGGCTGTGTTTCACCAAATGCTTCCGTACTGCATCAAGCCAGTACTGCAGTAAACTCACCATCTCCTTGCTGAGCACTCCCCAAGTCTTGGAAGGTGGCAAATTCAATATGCGTTCAAATATTACACTTGCAATCCCATTCTCTTCACATTTGTTTACGTACTAAAAGGTTCACAGTAATAAAATAACTCATCGGTTAACCTTGTTAACACAATAAATTGCAGGCTTACGGTCAATTCACAAATCTAGTAGGTGATTAAAAGTTAAAAATGCTTACTTCAACTTCAAATGAACGAATTTTCTTCAAAGCAAGAATAGTAGACATGTTCAGCTGTATTCTCGAGTTTCTACATTTTTCTGTGCTATCTTGAGTAATAGCAATGTATTCATTCAAACAATTTATGTTTTTTAATAACTTCCCGACATCCATTTCTTCGACGTTCTATAATAATTCAATCTTCATTACAAAATCAAAATAGAATGCAAAATGCCGCGAAACAATTTGAAACGACGCTATTTTTCTCCTCAAATATTGATATAATGTTGCAAGGTTGGTATTGCCTATTTCCTGTTTTCGTCTACTGACAAGTCTATGCTACTGACGTATAATTTTAACAAGCGTAGACGGAGGAAACAGAAGGAAACAATTATAATAATATATACTTTAGTTTTTTTTACTTTACGTTAAACTTATACTTTCTTGCAATAAGGTAACTGTACCAATGCTCGACACTGTACCAATGCTAGACACTTTCGAACAAAACCCAGTATTTTGAGAAAATTATCCATTTGTTTTATAAGACTATTGACTTAAAAGATGCCTAATGGTATCTATAAGATATGTTCAAATATTCGCAACACCATCCGAAGTAAATTTAGAAAGACTGTTGACAGCAAATAATGTGACTCCGTGAACACGGTCGTGTTATTTCTTAAGATTTTTGCCAAGGGTACTGATTTTTATAGGTGTGATTTTTTTGTTTATAAGTTATGATTATTACTAATTTTAGTATAAACGTTATAAATATTGAAGTTATTGACATACTTGGACCATTGGGACAATGATGTCTAGCATTGGTGTTTTCGACCAAGTGCATAATAATTTAATTTAAAGTAAAAGTATGATAGATTTTAAAGATTTTATGGGCAAAAGTTAATGTCTAATTGTTGCTGTAACAGTTAGAAAAGAATGTAACGACCATGCTGTAATTAATTTGTTAAATTTTTTAGATTGAAATTTTATTTTTCCTTAAAGTGTCGAGCATTGGTACAGTTAAGGTAACTGTACCAATGCTCGACACTGTACCAATGCTAGACACTTTCGAACAAAACCCAGTATTTTGAGAAAATTATCCATTTGTTTTATAAGACTATTGACTTAAAAGATGCCTTATGGTATCTATAAGATATGTTCAAATATTCGCAACACCATCCGAAGTAAAGGACATCATTCAGATTGGGCTAATTTTTATTTTGCCGGCCAAAGAAAAAAAATACAATATTCGGTTAGAGCTTGTTCTTACTAACATTTTTTATTAGTGCGTCGAAGTTGAGGGACCACTTCCAATGGTTTTATTAGAGTTTAAAAATCTTAAAAATATACACTTTTTATGATACGAACTATTCAAAATAAATGAAAAATATTGTTATACATTTGAAGAATAGTTAATAAAAGCAATAAAAAATAAACCCCATACTGCATATTGTTGTTTTTCGTCCATTTATTTACGGCTAAAATTAAAAGTGTCGATTAAAGAAAATAAAATCCGCTAGAATTTTTCCTTATTAGCATTTTTTATTATGGCGTCAAAGCTGAGGGACCACTTCCCTCAGTTTTATTTATATTCGAAAATCTTGAAAACATACATTTTTTATGATACGAACTATTGAAAATGAATTAAAAATATTGTTCTATATTGGAAGAGTAGTTCATATAAGTAATAAAAAATAAACCGCATATTACATATCGTTGTTTTTCATCCATTTATCTAGGTTAAAAATTGAAAGTGCCAGTCAAAGAAAACAAATGTGATATTCCGCTAGAGCTTGTACGCGTTTGCATTTTTATTATGGTGTCAAAGCTGAAGGACAACTTCCCTTGGTTTTTTTTTTTGAGTTCAAAAATCTTGGATATAATACATTTTTTTAAACGTATTATTGAAAATGAATTAGAAATATTGATTTATATTGGTTAAAGGTGCATTTCCAATTATTGAACTTAGTAAATGTGTTGATCATATTCCACAGTTACAAGGCACTAATGGCAATGCCATAAGGTAGATTCGTGGACGATAGCAATCACGTCATGTCCAGGTTCGTCAACATTATATATACATTATCATAGATAAAACAAACAGGGTTGAGTGCAATGAAACAGTGTTATTGCTCGTGTATTTTATTTTTAATTGCTTATTTTTATTGCTTTATTGCTTTTATCAACTATTCTTCCAATATAATACAACATAATTTATTATTCCTTTTCAATTATTTATTTTATTTAAAATATACGTTTCCGAGATTTTTGAACTCAAATAAAACCGAGAGCAGTATTCCCTCAGCTATGATGCTATAGTAAAAATGTCAATGAAGACAAGCTCTAACGGAATATCATATTATTTTTCTTTGGCTTCACTTTCAATTTTTGGACCTAACTAACGAAAAACAGCGATATGCAGTATGGGATTTATTTTTTATTGCGTTAAACAACTATTCTTCCAATATAGAACAATATTTTTCATTCATTTTCAATATATAATATCATAAAAATTATATGTTTCTAAGATTTTTGAACACCAATAAAACTGAGGGCAGTGGTCTCTCAGCTTTGACATAGTAATAAAAAGTGCTAATAAGGACAAGCTCTAGCGGAATATCATATTTGTTTTCTCTGACCGGCACTTTCAACTTTGGATCTCAATAAATGGACGAAAAACAACAATATAAAGTACAGGGTTTATTTTTATTGCTTTTATTAACTATTCTTCCAATGTATAGCAATATTTTTCATTTATTTTCAATAGTTCGTATCATAAAAAGTGTATATTTTAAGATTTTTAAACTCTAATAAAACCGTTGGAAGTGGTCTCTCAACTTTGACGCCATAATAAAAAATGTTAGTAAGAACGAGTTCTAACGGAATATCGTATTTTTTTCCTTTGGCCGGCACTTTCAAAACTAGCCCAGATTTGTATGGAGAGTGAATGTTGTCCTTTAGAAAGACTGTTGACAGCAAATAATGTGACTCCGTGAACACGGTCGTGTTATTTCTTAAGATTTTTGCCAAGGGTACTGATTTTTATAGGTGTGATTTTTTTGTTTATAAGTTATGATTATTACTAATTTTAGTATAAACGTTATAAATATTGAAGTTATTGACATACTTGGACCATTGGGACAATGATGTCTAGCATTGGTGTTTTCGACCAAGTGCATAATAATTTAATTTAAAGTAAAAGTATGATAGATTTTAAAGATTTTATGGGCAAAAGTTAATGTCTAATTGTTGCTGTAACAGTTAAAAAAGAATGTAACGACCATGCTGTAATTAATTTGTTAAATTTTTTAGATTGAAATTTTATTTTTCCTTAAAGTGTCGAGCATTGGTACAGTTACCTTACCTTATTTTAATATTTACCTACCACATAAATATTTTTTCATCAAAGTTTATGTCTATGGACACTGGGTCTTCACTACATAGTAGAAAATATTAATGACTTGTAAAAAATTTAGATGGCGTTAGGTGTATCAATTTACAATTAGAATTCTAAATGAACAAGAATTGAGTACTATAAATGTTGTTTTTTAATAAAACTAAAATACATGTACCATGTAAACATAAAATAACGAACTTTTAAATCTTATTTCGATAAATTGGTTAAAATAACAGCGCCGTCCACGCTTTTTTTCAGTACTAAATAGATACCGCTCCATAATCCAATATTTTCGTTTCTTTTTGTTCATAGATGGCGCTATTTAACATTCCTTCGATTTTTTGACAGATCCTACTTCCTTATTTTGTTTTGTATTGTATTCGATTATCGGATATTACTTTGAGAGTTTGAGCTGTGTTTTTGTCACAGGGGGGCCCCGTTCTACATATAGAAATTCTAGTTATACAAATATGGGACAAACATGAATTGAACCTTGATTATATCACTTTGTCTCTTTTTTTCCAATAAGTATACAGTTGTATCTGCTAAAAAGAGACAAAAAATTTAAGTTATTGCTCACTTGGGAAAATGAGTATGAGAATTTGACAGCGTGCCGACGACGGTGCCAACATTTATGAATGATTTGCGCCAACATTATGAATGATTTGCGATAGCCATTGAGCCATTGTTGAATTTTTCTAGACCATACTACTCATAATAGTGATGTACTCCAATAAATGATTTGACGACGAAACTATTCTTCTTTAAAAAAATGTACTCTTTTGAAGAAATACGAATTGACAAAATTGTAATGTCTTCTGTTTAGGCAATTGTGGTATTGTTAGAAACGTCTTGATCGTCCGCTGGTTATAGGCAATATGACGTGTGAATGACTATCTGAAACTCTGACTAGGTATAATGGAAAAAAACTTGAGATATATAGAACGTGTTTGGTATGAAATTAAAGGGCTCTATTAGCACATTAAAAACATGTATACCTTATTGGGTGTTGCTTGCATCAAAATAATACAAATAAATATCAAGTTTAAAACTAAAATCCGACTACTGCAAATCACGCTCTAAGAAGTAATAAGCAAGAAAATATCAAGAATAGCCGTGATCGTATACCATTTACTCTAACCCCGCGTTTACATACTGCCGCTCGCATTGCTCATCGCTTTGCCGGAAATATTCACGCGAATAATGCCCTAGCATTCAAACACTCGCATCTTCGCGATGTTCATCGCGTTGCCCAACACTCGCATCATCGCGATGTTCATCGCGTTGCCCCGCATACAGTATTCGCCTTGCGATGGAGATGGACGACTTTAGTTAAGTGGACACCTAACCGAATGCAGTATAGGCATTTTATTAGGCTAGGCTATCTACTTAGATACTTAGCTAGTAGGTAATCAGGCTAATTTGGTAGGTAGGTAGGTACCTACCTACCTACCTATTTTAATTTGGTAGGTAATTAGGCTAATTTGGTAGGTAGGTAGGTACCTACCTACCTATTCTAATTTGGTAGGTAGGTACCTACCTACCTACCTATTCTAAATTGGTAGGTACCCTAGCTACCTGTTTGGTAGGTATACTTAGGCTAATTTGGTAGGTAGGTACCTACCTACCTACCTATTCTAATTTAGTAGGTAGAGGTACCTACCTACCTACCAAATTAAAATAGGTAGGTAGGTAAATTAGGCTAATTTGGTAAGTAGGTTACCTAGCAAATTAGAATAGGTAGGTAGGTAGGTACCTACCTACCTACCTATTCTATTTTGGTAGGTAGGTACCTACCTACCTACCTATTCTATTTTGGTAGGTAGGTACCTACCTACCTACCTATTCTAGTTTGGTAGGTAGGTACCTACCTACCTACCTATTCTAATTTGGTAGGTAGGTACCTACCTACCTACCTACCTATTCTAATTTGGTAGGTACCCTAGCTACCTGTTTGGTCGGTATACTTAGGCTAATTTGGTAGGTAGGTACCTACCTACCTACCTATTCTAATTTAGTAGGTAGAGGTACCTACCTACCTACCAAATTAAAATAGGTAGGTAGGTAATTAGGCTAATTTGGTAAGTAGGTTACCTACCAAATTAGAATAGGTAGGTCCGGTAGGTACCTACCTACCAAATTAGCCTAATTACCTACCAAATTAAAATAGGTAGGTAGGTAGGTAGTACCTACCAAATTAGCCTGATTACCTACCAAATAGGTAGGTAGGTAGGTACCTACCTACCTACCTATTCTAGATTGGTAGGTAGGTACCTACCTACCTACCTATTCTAGTTTGGTAGGTAGGTACCTACCTACCTACCTACCAAATTAGCCTAATTATACCTACCAAATAGGTAGGTAGGGTACCTACCAAATTAGAATAGGTAGGTAGGTAGGTACCTACCTACCAAACTAGAATAGGTAGGTAGGTAGGTACCTACCTACCTACCAAATTAGCCTAATTATACCTACCAAATAGGTAGGTAGGTAGGTACCTACCTACCAAATTAGCCTAATTATACCTACCAAATAGGTAGGTAGGGTACCTACCAAATTAGAATAGGTAGGTAGGTAGGTACCTACCTACCAAACTAGAATAGGTAGGTAGGTAGGTACCTACCTACCTACCTATTTGGTAGGTAATCAGGCTAATTTGGTAGGTACTACCTACCTACCTACCTATTTTAATTTGGTAGGTAATTAGGCTAATTTGGTAGGTAGGTACCTACCTACCTACCTATTCTAATTTGGTAGGTAACCTACTTACCAAATTAGCCTAATTACCAGTGGCGTAGCTAGATGATCAAGGGCCCTGGTGCAAAAAGAAACAGGGGCCCCCCTATTTTTTTTTTCCGAAAATTCCCTCGGGCGTGGTATGTCGCCTTACCGAAGTAAACGCTGTGGTGGGCATATCCCCTACCGGTCGCTAACGTGCTGTTGGGGATGAAATCCCTCCTCTCTCCCTCTTTTTCGTGCGGAAATCACCCCCCCCCCCCCCCCCCATCGTCGGCCATCGGGGGTGGTTATGTCGGACTCGGGCCGATTAAAACCACACGCCATCTCGGATCTTCAGATACAAAAGCTGCCGGAGTGTAAGGTTACCGGCGCAAATCACTGGCACCCCGGCCCATCTACGATTTTAAAATGGCTTCCTTGGGTGTGAGAAGCACCGGAAGCACGGTGTACCCATAGGACTCTGAAAACGAACATCGAACCGCGGCGCCAGTGGCGGTGAAAGGATGACAGGCGGCCGCTTATGAAACCCCTACACCTGCGCTCGGTAACCGGTCCGCTCCTCGCCTGCTCTCCATTGTGCCCTTTGCTTGTCAGAGGGACATGTGAATGTACAGCAATCCTCCTTCATGTAGATGTAAATTTCCATTTAATTTCGTGTGCATACAGAATACTTAGCGTTAAACTCCACAGATCTGGTGTGGACCTGTTCACATAGGCGATGATCACCTAGGCTAAGTACCTGGAATCTGTACTTCATGTGACTGGTGAAATCGACTGCGACGTCAGGGCACGGATTACTGCCGCGTGGACCAAGTGGCGAGAAATGACTGGCGTCACGAGTGATTCTAAAATGCCAGTCAGGTTGAAGGGGCAGGTCATTAGGCCTGGTTGGGCATGGTTGTGAGGCGTGGCCGCTGCTAGAGCGACACAAGCAAGAGACCTTCGTGTCACGGAGATGAAAATGCTGCGGTGGATATGCGGCGTCACGCGTAAAGATCGCGTGACGAACTCTCGCATCCGCTTCAGCCCTTATGTCCGTGACATGGTGGATAAAATGCAAGAGAGCCGTCTTCGCTGGTGCGGCCACGTCTTGCGGCAACCGCCAGGCTAGGTGGGTAACAAATGCATGGCAATTGCGCTCCCGCCGGGTCCAGGTAAAAGGGGTAGGCCCAAGAAGTCCTCGCTTGACGTCGTGGAGGGTGACTTGCGTGCCCATTGTCTCCCTACCATGGACGCCCAAGATCGCGCGAAGTGGAGGAGGAAGAGCCGGAAGGCGGACCCTGAGCTACGAGATCATCTTGGCCACGGATGCAATCAGGAAAATGCGACATAAACATCCGGTGAAGGTGTTTAGGCCGGAATCGAACCAACTTCAACTGCATGCAGTCTCGGGTCTCAATCGCCGGGCTGTAAGCGGGACCATTAAGAAAACTCCATGGCACCTCGACAGACCCTGGGACATATACGACTTTAAGATGGGCCCTCTCAAATATGGGAACCACGATATCTCCATCTTGCCCAGAACCATCCCACCCCCTTATTTGCTTTCCACTGCGACAGTTGCTAATCAGAGTTACACGTGGACGGTGAAAAGTTCATAGTTGGCCTTAGGCCGCAGCGTCTATGCCATCTTGAGACAGGCGCTGCTGTCTCCATTACCTAGGGTGCACGCGTCTCAAATTTCGTCCAAGCACCTCACGCGCCACCTTACTAGGTCTGCTTCTGCTAGAAAGACGGTTAGTCGAAGGAGATCGCTCCGTGATCTCCACCGTCCTTCTGTGGTACGGAAGAGTTCCCTATTCTAGTACCGGCAAAGTTCGATTCGATAGGCTGCAGCAAACCCATATCACAAATGGTCTTCAGTTAGAAGACCAGCGATTCTCTAACAAAAAAAAAAAGTAGATACTGAAACTCGTATTACTATTATAATATTAATACAATCAATTGACTATACGTAAAATATTTTATTATGACTGCTAGAATAATTCTCTAGACATTAAGCTTGGAGGGCTCAGGGGGCCCCCAAGCTAGCTGCAAATGTGATGGCAATTGGCGAATCTTTCAACGAGACAATACTGCATAAAATTCCCAACTAATTAGTTGCACTGATTAGTGTTGAGTTACTACCCATTTTCGCATTACAAAAGTAAGACTTTTTTGGTAGTTCAATATGAAATTTGCTAGTTCAGGCTCGAGGGGCACCTGAGCTTGGAGGGCCCCCTGAGCCTGGGGGCCCTGGTGCACCGCACCACCTTGCCCACCCATAGCTACGCCAGTGCTAATTACCTACATACCTATTTTAATTTGGTAGGTAGGTAGGTACCTACCTAGCTACCTAGCAATTTAGCATACTCAAAAACCCATAAGGCAACACTCATATTATTGCAATAATTTAGATACTACAGCGCGGTGGCCATGTTGGATTACAAAAATGACATCAAATTCGTACTCGGCATACTCAAAAACCCATTGGAACATACCCATATTTATATACTACAGCGCGGCGGCCACTTTGGATTACAAAAATGACATCAAATTCGTACTCAGCATACTCAAAAACCCATTATTCCATAACCTTATTGCAATTTATATACCACAGCGCGGCGGCCATATTGGATTCCAAAAATGTCATCAAATTCGTACTCGGCATACTCAAAAACCCATTGGAACATACCCATATTGCAATTTAGCATACTCAAAAACCCATTAGGCAACACTCATATTATTGCAATTTAGATACTACAGCGTGGTGGCCATGTTGGATTACAAAAATTACATCAAATTCGTACTCAGCATAGGTACTCAAAAACCCGTTATTCCATACCCATAAATATTTCAATTTATATACTACAGCGTGGTGGCCATATTGGATTCCAAAAATGGCATCAAATTCGTACTCAGCATACTCAAAAACCCATTTTTCCATACCCATATTGCAAGTTATATACTACAGCGCGGCGGCCATATTGGATTCCAAAAATGCAGCACAACATCCAAGAACCCCAAGTCTTAGCTGGCGAAAAGATGGTATTACCCTTTTTTCCTACATAATCGTAGCATTCGTAGCTGCTTTAGAAATAACCCGATTCGAGATGCGATCTGTACTTACGAGGACACACACAGTCAATCTTACTATATAAAATTAAATAGTTATATGTGCTTATATTTGTTAATTTATTTTTTTTGCTATGACTGACATTTCTTTGTGATTGAAAATAAAGTACAGCACCATCTAGTAGCTATTACTAAGTAAAGTACGCTGTAACACGGGTTATTTCGTTGCCATCTAGTGACGGGCTATAATATTTAAAAATAACCCGCAAAATAACCCGACTTAAGGTGGTCTCATTTTTTTGTATGGGATGGGGTATCTGTACTTTAGTATTATGTTATCTGTGCTATGGACTTAAATACACAGCGGAAACAAAAACAATCCATCTCATGCATAAATTTATCTCATGCAAATCAATCAATACAGAATTACGTTTTATTTCTACTAAAACAGTGTAATTCATAACTTAAACTTTGTTATATTTAACTCTCTTCGGTCTAAATCTAAAAGAGATTATATGAAAATATATCAGATTTCATTTGAAGTGATTAAAAGTAAGCTTTATTATATTTCAAATTAGCTTTTACTTAAATTACGTTTAGATCCCAATACAAGTAACCTAACTTAACTCGTTATCAACATTATGTTGGTAGCAGTGACGCTTGAAGTTTGTTTGTTCATTGTCAAAGAATTTTCGATTCGATTCCTCTTTCTAAAGAGGATCCGACGCGGTTGTGTATCGTAATTTACCGCAGGCACTAAACAATGATAAAACATTACTTATAGATAAAACGATTATATAAAATGGTGAATCGTTTTATGGAGTGTACATCCTTCGCGTTACAACTTTTTTTTATCACACATTCAGTTCAGTGTTATGATCGCGTCGTAGCGCACGGCTCTTAAGTCTTAACAAAAACCAGTCGATATTATGCGGCCCGAACGCGACAACTACATAAGGATACAATTATGATGCCTATGGTGTATACAGTGTATGGTTTTGCCATATTTTTTATTGTCGCGTGGGTGTGTCTGTGGTTAATTCACATAATGGCTTACTCATATTCAAAGTGGAAGCTATATCGGACTGTGGACCGGTCACCGCCTGAGCAGCCGTACCCTGGCGTTTCCATCCTGAAGCCACTCACCGGCGTCGATCCGAATCTCTTCACGAACTTGGAAACATTTTTCACCATGGACTATCCAACATATGAAGTGCTTTTTTGTGTCGAAAACGAACACGATCCCGCAGTGATGTTAGTGAACAGTCTGAAACATAAATATCCACATATAGATGCTAAACTTTTTACGGGAGGGATGACCGTCGGCGTCAACCCCAAGATCAACAACATGCAGCCGGCGTATTTGGCGGCAAAGTACCCGCTGGTACTGATCAGCGACGCTGGCATCAGAATGCGAGACGACTCGCTCCTCGATATGGTGCAACATATGAGAGAGGACGTCGCCATCGTACATCAGATGCCGTTCACCTATGACGCTGAAGGTTTCGCCGCCGTCTACGAGAAGGTGTACTTTGGTACTGCGCAAGCGCGCCTGTACATGTGCGCTGAACTCTTGGGCATCAATTGTCACGTCGGCATGTCGTCGCTGGTCCGGCGATGCGCTCTCGAGGAGTCGGGCGGGCTCCGAGCTTTCGGAGAATATCTCGCCGAAGACTACTTCATAGCGAAAGACATCACATCACGTCAATGGAAAATGCGTGTGGCGTCTCAGCCGGCGCTGCAAAACTCGGGGACGAGATCAGTCGGCGCGTTGCAGGCCCGGTTACGACGGTGGGCGCGTCTAAGGATCGCCATGGTGCCGACGACGGCTCTGTTAGAACCTCTCAGTGAGTGTATGCCCCTTGGCGCCGGCGCCGCGTGGGCAGCGGGACAGTTATTCGGCGCGGAGCCGCTTCCTTTTTTTTTGGTGCATGTGCTTGCGTGGTTCCTCTCGGACTGGCTAATGCTTCGCGCAGTGCAGAACGGCTCGCCACCGTTCACGAAAGTGCAGTTTTTGTTGGGCTGGGTGTGGAGCGAGTGCTGTGCGCCGTTCGTCCTGGCGGCCGCGCTGCTCAGCCCGGAGATCTCGTGGCGGACTCGCAGCTACCGGTTAGACTGGGGCGGCAGGGCCCACGAGCTCAAGCCCAAGCTCAAGTTCTGAGCCCCATCCCTCCTCATACTCAAAAGCTTTAATTTGGTGAATGTTTATGTTTTACCTGTATATAATAAGTATGCTTGGATACGAGTGAATTCGAAATGTGAGTTTAAAGTTAATATAGTTTTTAAGATTATATTTTAATGGCGTTAGTTTTGAAACGACATACAGTGATTAATTAGTAGTTGCTTTTATTTTAGAAAGATTGTACATTTGTTAGAGAAAAAGTTACATCTCACATATTATTTATTTTTTAATAATTTCTTTTTACTGCGGCTGATTTGAAATGTGGGTTCTTGGAATAATTGTAATGTTCAACCAGGGCGGGTAATGTCTAATAATTATTATGATGTGATTAATGTGTTATCTTAATCAGCTGATTGTACCTGATAGATGACTCATTGATGTTCCACTTAAATTGTGGCATACAGTTTAGATTTGTATCGAAATAATTCTCTTATGAACAAATGATCTTTACAATAGAGTAATAAAGAGTAGCGCAAAAGTTATCACATTACAACTTCATAATTCATAACATCAAATATGGTAATCTACTTTAATTCTTAAATTGTACACAAAAAGAAATACAAGATAAGTGTACACATAGATAAAAATTAAACAATTCCTTCTAGCAAACCTATGAGCCATAAGAATGAATATATTGATAAAGAGAAGATTACTTTTTTTTTTAAATATGTTTTAATTTTTTGTTAAAATAGATATCTTTGACATAAACCAGTATCACAATGTTCATGCACAAGCATTTGAGTACAGGTGCCCACATTTTTGTTATTACTCAATGAACAAAGATTCCGTTAAATTAACTTAGTATAACGTTTAATGTGATAACGTTAATGCCGCTCAGTATGTCTTTCATGAAAGTATTTCTTGCATTTTTATGAACCTTGTGAATATACCAGAGCATGGTAAGGAGAAGTATAGTATATGTAGCTATTCTAATTAAACCATCAACCAACATTTATACGTACATATTATGTATATGATATGATATATGTATGGTTCCCATAATATAACAACTGTTGTAAACTAATTCTAAATACAAGAAGTACAGGGTTATACTCTAAAGAATACATTGTGATCAACATGCAACTATCTTTTATTTTGCCCATGCATGCATTGCATTAAAAACAAAATGAAAAAAATTTCTGTTAATCATGAAGAGTCAGTATGAAGCTGACTGACCTCTATAGCCTTGAGTCTCAGATCAATTTTTACACAGTGCAAATATTTGTATGCATGAATATATCTATTTGCATTGGTCTGAGTGTTTCTCTGTATATTTCTGAATTTACAAAAGAAAATGTATCTATGGTGATAATAAACCCCTCTGACTATGCCAAATTGCTTGTGTTAGGAGTTTTTTTTTTTTTTTTTTTTTTTATATAGGACACGTCAATTTGACTTCGCCTCGCCTGATGGTAAGCTGAAGGCAAAGTCTCTGAAAAGAGGGCCACCATTACAACACGTACCATGTTACAATGGTGGCACTCAGCTTGACGGCCTCATCAGATGCTTTTTCACGCCCCGCTTAAAGGACCCGGGACTATAGGAGGAAGGAAACACGTGAGCTGGCAAGGAATTCCAAGTCTTAATAGTGCGGCAGAGGAAGGAGTTCAGATAAACTCCTCCAGCTATAGCTAAGCTAATTTGCTTTTGGTAGGAGTGGGTTCACGACGCGCATCGATAGTGTAATCGCCAGGATTCGAACCGGGACCTGTCGATCGCAAAACTGACTCTTTAACCACTGAGATACCAATGATGCATTTATAGGTACAGAACATATTTATAGTATTCTTTTTTATCGTACGCAACATCCCATGGATACCCCCCCTACCGGACACGGTGGGGGAGGTTATGAGGTATGAACCGACTGAAACGCACGCCGTCTGTGGGTCGTAGGTTACTAAAGGTGAGATTGTCTTAGACATATCTCTCGCACCCCGGCCGACCCAAGGCCATCTCTTCGGAGCTGGCCCTCTTCGGGTATAGGGTCCACGGAGTCCCCACCTAGCCCCCGGGAATGGGAAACACTAAGATACTGACGAGGTACAGAGTATGTACTTACCATATAAATCGGAATGTTTGATCGTACAAATTGTCATTAATCAAGTCGTTTTTAATAGCAATAATATATCAAAACAGTGGTAATGGGGCTTGTCAGCACAAATTAATTCACTTACAAAACCCTGACCTTTCAACTTTATCTCACTTCTTCTATCTATACTATTATATATAACATTGTACATTGGAAATGCTTGTTCGCGATAGACGCAAAAAACTAAGGATTTTAATGCGGTTTTTTTGTTAGAAAGGTCTTGGGCAGACTTAACATCTTACGTTCAGAGCGTTCGTTTTGGCAAGCCTTTTTATTCATAAACTTTACATAAGTAATACTTCGTTGAGGGAACGCACTGCGTTAGATACTGCTCCGTGATGTTTGTGAATTAATTTTACCAGCCCTATGCGCTCGAGCACACTGTGAGACCTCACAGTATTGTTTGTGAATACGGGTGTAAGACATCCACGTGGACGGAGCTACGAGGAGAGAGCTAGTCTTATAAATAAAAATGGATGTTAAGAACAAAACTTGATAACAGCACGACCGATCCGGTTATTTTTTTCGTACTTTTCAAAAGTACCACGGGAAGTTGCAAAAAACGTTTCATGGGTCGATCAGAATTCCACGCGGGTGGTGGTTGGTGGTCCATCGCGAGTAGAACCAGAGATATGATTAAAACTCGCGAAACAATATCCAGGCAGGCGGAGCCGCGGGCATGTTAGGCTAGGCTAAATCAATATGAATGCTAAGTTTAGACGGATATTTGTTATACAATCTTGCGATAATCACGCCAGAATTACTGAATGAATCTGGATTACCTACATTTGGCACGGAGATAGATTTTAGTCTGGAATAGCTGCACATAAATTGAGACGCGAATAGTATTTCATGGCGGGCGGGCGGAATCGCGAGCAGTATCTATAGTAGAGATCCGATTCTCAGCACTCCATGGATTCACCGTGCGGTCGCCGGGTCCATAGCGTGATACAGAGAGGAACACCGTGACGGCGACTGGGACTTGCGACCCAGATGTAGGTTTAGGGTGGCCACCTTGTGATGCATCAGCGCTCACCTCCACCGTCAGTAGTGTTCCCCCCCCTACCTATCCAAATTTAGTAAGATCCTATCAATGCCGCTTTTGATATTCGATTTAGTAAAGAACTTACTGAAGCTCTTGGCAATCCGAGGTCTTTAAGTAAGTTGTACAGAGATTTAGCTGGAATTCCCCTTGCTCCTACTTCTACGGCGTAGAGTTTAACCACGTAGCCGTTTTTGGTTAACTCGTTAGTCAAGTCAAAGTATTTGTTTGTCTTTATAGCGTGGTCTTTAGGTATATTAGTTTCCCACGGTACTGTGAGTTCTACAAGCACTGCACGCCTATGCGATCATTGCGATCGTGAAAAAAGGAATATGTCGGGTCTGGATGATGAGGCACAGATATCCTCCGGTATTTTATAGTGCTTCTCATACGTGTCTACGAGTATTGTCCAATCAACGGCAGCTATCAAAATACCTACCTACGTATCATTCCCGTAATTCATGTAAAACAATGAATGTGAAGAAACTCATTTATTGTTGATACTCGTAGTTTAAACGTAAAGACTACATTACCACGATTTTTACCGGCTTCTTCGCAGATTACTGAATATCACCTCTGTATCAGAGGTCGCGAGTTCGATTCCAGGGCAGAGCAAATATTTGTATTGCGCGAATATGTATATTTGCACTAGTCTGGGCGTAATTATCGAAATATGGTTTCATTTTAGAACCTTAGAAACAAGTTAAGCTATGCTTACTTTCTACTATTTATTTTATTTGATACTGATTGATTCACCTACACCACATTACAATGGTAGGGGAATAATACCCCTACCATTGTACGTAATCTTTTTTCATCCACTATCGTGGTTGTAAATACGGAAATACCCAAATACTTATTTCGTAACTATAAATACTATACTTACTGGTTGATTATTATTATTTTATTATTATTTATATAAACCACACTAGCAGCTCATAAAGCTGATGCGTGTGTATCTTTGATCGAATCTAAAATATTTTTCCTTTGTGGCCTAGCAACAGGCCGCTGGTATGCATAAGGAAAACACAATATACATGCATGTAAATAAATACGGTATATTGTAGGACATTCTACACAACGCCATCTAGACTAGAGTAATATTCACACCCTTTCATATCACTAAGGGTGTGAATATTATTTGGCAAGCTTATTTACTGTTGAAAGGTCATTACCTTACCTACCGCCACGAGCCATTGCTCGTGGCGGTACCATTGTGCGGGTGCCTCTAGAGTTGCTCCTTGTCTCAGGCTCCTGAGTCCTGCCCCATTCATCATCATGATTGTGTGAGAGTGACTGCCATCTGACCGTTATGGTCGGGGCTAGAACCATTGTAACAAAAGAAAAAGAAGTCCTCTTTATACTATGCTAGAACCTTGTTCATCAATCAGTAGGTAGGCATACCGGCCTAAGGCCAGATCGATATGGCCCTGGGTCGGCCGGGGTGCGAGGGACGTATCCGTGGGGATTTTTCCCACTATAAAAAAGGTATACCGGCCTGCAAGTAGTAATGCCCTGGCCCTCGAAGTTCTTAGGCAAGGCCACATACACCCTTAAGCTCGTGCTCTCTCCAGGTCGGCCACACTGATTCTTTTTATATTTGTCATTTAGTATCGGTAAAACCATTTACAATTTTCTTTGTCGATGTTTGTACCAAATTTCTCTGCAATCTATGCAAGACTAGTGATAAAGTCTACTATTTAGAAATTGATAACACTTATTGTAAATATTATTTCACTGTCACATCTCAACATTCCCGAACGGTGAATTTACGTTCTAAAATGTTTGTTTTTTAGTATGTATTATGATTCTTGGTATTATCTTGACTCCTAGTCACGCACGAGAGAAATGAAGCCCTGGCGCGCGCGGATTGGTTTAATATATAAGCTATGATTGTTGGTGATTAGAGCTTCTCCGCCGTTGTAGCACCCCGTGCTATCCTCATAAGACATCCAAAAATCGCTTACTGCGCATAAAGAGTACATTTTTTGACGTGTTTCAGGTCAAGATATAGCCGATATAAGTATTGCTCAGGACATTATATCTTTTGGACCTAATGTGCTCTATACGCGTAGTGGTAGTACACGTTTTTAGGTGTATTTTCAAGATAGCACAGGCAGCACTATTTAGTAATCTGTGGCACAGGGTACTACTGCGGTGGACGAGCACAAATTCAACAAGCATAGATTATTACAAAACAAACCGCGGGCGGCAGGGCCTCGTTTGTCGCGATTTAGGTCCAAGATACGTGTCCCGAGGTATAGGTTTTGTTTAGGTATAATTACAATAGTATGTATTTGATTTGATACTCACATTATCTACGCGAACTGTGGCCTGTGTCCTCACTCACTAAATAGGGGGCGAGCCCATTGCCGGCAACCGTGTTGTAATCATAACATGACTGTCTAACGTCTATTGCTATGTTGGAACACGTAGGCCATGCCACGGTAAAGGCATATTTCCTGTTAGGCTTCAGTTAATTCGGTAATCAATAATGTATGTTGCATAAAACGCACCTCCTTTCATTTGTTTATTAAGAACTAGCTGTTGTCCGCCCGCGTGGAATTCTGATCCTATTCATCGCTGATATATAGCCTATAGCTGTTACCCACGCCTGCGCCCACGTGAATGTTGGTTATCGCGACCATACATAGCCTTTGTCCTTCCCCAAGGTTCAATTTGTCTCTGTACCAAATTTCATCAAAATCGGTTCAGTGGTTCAGGCGTGAGAGCGTAACAGACATGCAGAGTCACTTTCGCATTTATAATATTAAGTATCCAAGTATCCATCTTTGTACTTAATTTCATGAAGATATCTTCAAAAATAAACTTTCATCTACAAAAAATGACGAACTTTCATACAAACTTTCATCCCCTATTTCCCCCCTTTAACCCATTTTCACAAAATTAAGTAGCCTATGTCCGTTCCCATGCTTTAAACTGTCTTTGTACCAAATTTCATCAAGATCGGTTCAGCGGTTTATGCGTGAAAGCGTAACAGACAGACAGACAGACAGAGTTACTTTCGCATGGTATAATATTAGTATGGATATGGATTTTAATATTTTGCTATCAAATTTGACACAAATTAATTAGCTAATCGTACCATAATAAATGTGATATCATTTCTACATAATTAAATTACCGTTCTATAACCAATCTAATCAAAAATTTGGAAGACGATGATTACTCATACTTATTTGTTTGAAACAAATAGACATCAGCACAGAATAGATAATATAGTGTCTACTGATTAGTACTGATATAACATCTGTCTGCAAAGTATAGGTAAGTCAACCGACTATCCTGCAAAATGGTAAACTTGCTGATGAACTGTGAGGTCAGAGGACTAATTTGATTATTTTTATGACTTTTACGGTGAGCGGATCCCGGTCTGACCTTTGAGGACCGTTCTATGGATGCCATTGCCACTGGGATTGGCGCATTGAATAGAATCAGCCAGCAGGCTGTCTGTCTAAGGCTGAATTTCCACTATTCAACTTTTCCCATTGAGTATTCTTGAAAGTTATGGTGAATGTTCTGATGAGCTCTTCCAATTAATCCCACCCTCTCCTTTCCCATATAGGTCAACACGGGCAGGGCTTAGATGCCACCCGCATACGGTGCAGAAAATTCCATCAAGAACCAAGTGGTTCGGCGACTCCTTCTTCTGCCGCACCATTAAGTCTTGGAATTCCTTACCAGTTCACGTGTTTCCCTCCTCCTACAGTCCCGGGTCCTTTAAGCGGGGTGTGAAAAAGCATCTGATGAATCCGTCAAGCTGAGTGCCACCATTGTAAAATGATACGTGTCTGCAATGGTGACCCTCTTTTCAGGGACTTTGCCTTCATCTTACCATCAGGCGAGGCGAAGTCAAATTGACATGTCCTATATAAAAAAAAAGTTAATCTAAAAGTTGAAAGTCTCTCCTTTCTGTCACAGTGCACTGCAATCTGTAATAGGCTAATTGATTGATTGATTGAATCTAAAAGTTAACCCTCTAGTTGAAATGTTAACTTCGTTAATTAACCATTAATAGAAAAGACTGACGAGATAGCGAAACTGATCACTGAACGAAATCTAAAAAACTGACGAATAAGGCAACTGACGATTTAGGGAAAATGACCAAGTAGAGAAACTGACGGGTGGCGACCTAACTCTATTTAACTACTGCTTTTTCCTGCAGAAATCCTAACGGATAGGAGCCGTTGGGGCTGTGAATTGGACTCGAACCGACTAAAACCGTTTACCGTCTCTAGGGTCTCAGATGCCGGGATGTAACCTAAATAATGTTTAGTAGAATAGAATAGAATATTATATAATCCGATAATCTACTGAGTATGCATCGTGTAGGACAGGCAAACGAGGAAACATTCTCATCATAAAGGTTATCCTATACCTATTAATAATTATACGCTCGTAGGTACGCTCGAAAGAAGGAAAAAGACCATTTTAGACCATTTTAAAACAATTTTATTTATAAATCATTACTGAATGTGGTTAGGTTGAACCTAATTTAAAATTTCGAGGAATTTGAATTATTAATGGTGGTGGTGGTAATTACTAATTATTAATTATTACCTATGTGATGGTATTTCAATATAAGTAACCTAAATAGCTCCATCTCCCTCCCTTTGGATCGCGACCCTAAACATGATCGTTTGAATGAAATTTTGAGGCATTTATGCTAACTGTTCAAATCGATTATACTTATAAGGGAATTTGGATACACTTCGTACGTGTCTCGGTGGCTTAGTGGTCAGAGCGTTCCCCCTGTAAGGAAAGATCGCGGGTTCGAGTCCCGTCCGAGGTCGATTCTTTTTCCCTATCTTAATCGATTTGAACATGATCGTTATGGTAGGCTCACAGTTCGTAGTCACAGTGGCCTGGGGGTGACGGGTGGAGGCGCCTGTCTCCCTGGCAGATGCAGCGTATTGCGCGCCTCCTCAAACCCGGGGACGAGTTGGCGACTCCGTGGTCCCAATACCCGAAGAGGTCCAGATCTAGAGATCTCCCACCGGCTCCGGTGGGGGAGGTATCCGTGGGGATTTGTCGCACAATAATAAAAAAGTTAGTAATCACATTATGTAGTTACTATCATGTGTAATATATTTTTATGAGTTTTTATACATATGAAACTATGTACATAAGTACATTTCATGGATTAATATATAGGACAAAGAGAAACGGCTCTGGCGGGTCTTGAACCCGCGACCAGTCCCTTACAGGAGAAATGCTCGGACCACTGAGCTTCCAAGTCAACACATTAGGTACATACATGACATACACAATACATTATATACTACAACAAGTCATTATCTTATTCATAAACTAGTATTTTAACAGCATCGTTAATAACCACGTTCTTTTTCTACAAGGATCAATCTAATAACGTGTAACAGATATGTTACATAGTTAATAACAGCTATATTATAACATATAAAGGCGGCTTACCATGGTCCGTGATTCTGCTGATTTTATCACGCACGGCAAACACCATAGATAGACAGACATTTGTATTTGTAATTGGTCTGAGAAAATAAAAATATTTTTTATTTTATTTATTTATTTTTATCTCCTTTCTACAGGCACTAAAGGCCACGTTCAGGGTTGAGGTGTGAGTGTGACCCTCATATCTACGGTCATTGATTTATATTGTAAAATGTCAATGTCTACGGTGCAAATAATTCCATTCAGAACCAAGCGGTTCGGCAACTCTTTTCTTTGCCGCACCAAAAATACCTGTAATTCTTTATCAACGCAATAACATTATTATTTCCTTCGTCTTGCAGTCTCGGTTCCTTCAAACGGATGAGGCAGGCAGTCAAGCTGCGGTCACCATGGTCACAGATAACAGTTAACACAATACTGCCATGGTATACCATCAGGCGAGGTGAAGTAGTACTTCGAGAACTTAAAAAAAAAATTGCTGGCCTCGCTGGGTGTTGGTATGTCCACTGCGGATCCGGTGAGCACCGTGTTCACCGTATCCGCTAGCTTCTGAAGTAGGTACCTACCTACTGACTTGTGACGACATTATTTCCACAGTGCGTCGACGCGACGCGACGCCGACATGTCATCGTCGGTGTAGTGGTGTAGGCTAATCCGCATCAATCACCGTGGAAAACCGCCTTAACACGAACTACTTAGTTAATTTTGCGTGTTTTTTATCTGGCATACCAAACGAAATAAGAATCATATCATAACCCAAAATGTAAGTCATGGTCACGCATTTATTTGCTTCCATATTTCTTTGAAGTGTGTGCTAACACACTTCAAAGAAATATGTGTATGGACCACACTATGGCCAACCTCCGAGGAATTCACCTATAAGCTGGTGGATCTACCGATTGATGGGCGAGATTCTTGCGGTGACGTTCTGGCAGACTCTCTTCTCGGTGGGTACCTCAATTTAATAGGAGAATATTGCCCACCCCCTTCGAGAACGAGTGAATTCAAGCGAGTACTCGTAAATTAGTTGTGTTGTGTCTGCGTTGAACATAGTAGATTGCATTTAATTCAGCAGTCCGACCGGAACAGTACCTTCGCCCTACAGAAAACCGCGGCCATAATAACCTCGTGTTGTGTTCCCGGGGGTGAGTAGGGTAGCCAGAGCTCACTGGAGAGTTTTTATGCTCTCAGTGGGTAGACGAAAGGCTTGTCCTGCTTTGTCTTCTGCACTGACGGCACAGAAACTCTCTGTTCTTCTTACAGGACAGGGTGTGATTGCCTGATTTTGCACACGTCCATATCAAATCAATCAATCAATTAACCTATTGCAGTCCACACGTCCATAGATTTAAGTGATATAAAAAACTTGAGTTCCGTTAAATTGGCGATTCTGAATTCAAATTTTTTTTTGGGAACCATTTCTATTTGTTCGTGATTTACGCAGGAAGTAGGTACGGAACGGATTTTAATGCAGTTTTCTTATTGTAATTAGTTTAGTAGGTACCTAGAGCCAGAGATGTAATCAAAGACGCGATATCCGACCTAAACGCGTGCATCAGCTAGTGGTATCGATCGCAGGAATTTTTTCCAATATGGTAGTATAATATAAAAATAAATAACAATGTAACAAGAAACGTAGAAACGTTACATCATAGATTAATAATTATGACCTTGGTTTTGCTTCGGTGATCAGCGTGCATCGTTTCTCTTCCACAATATTGTTGCTTCACTTTTTAAATAGGTATTTCATTAATTTAGACCTGACATAATAGACCCGGAATGTATGAAGTCTTGCCAACATAAAGGAGGAGTAGGTAAGGAGCTAAGGCTCTAAAGTGGAGCTCCAAAATCGCACGAAAACACGTTCCAATCTAACTTGGTGTAACTCCGGACACGTATCTTGGACACCATTCGCAAGACAAACAAGGCTCTGGCGCTCCCGCGGATTGCTTTGTAATAATCTATGCTTGGTGAATTTGAGTTCGTCCACTGCAGTAGCACCCCGTGCTATCCTCAAAAGACATCCAAGAAATATGTACGGCGCGTATAGTATAGGGCACATTTTGAGATCATTTTAAGTCCAAGATACGTGTCCGGAGTTATAATCATATTTCAGGCCATCGATCTTCAGGCAGTTCAGGCGTCATTTATCACAGTCGCAGCCTGAAGTTTTAGAGGGGGTCACTATTTTAAGTGTGCAAATTCCTTCAGAAAATCCTTTTAGAAGACTTTTCAAATTGACGTGCACGATGGAGGGAGTCAAGTCAACATGTCCGCTGTGACTCCCCTTAAGGACTGTGCCTGCTATTGTTATGCGATACTTCGAATAGTTAAATTCAAAGGTTTCTGTCATCTTAGTAGTTTCAGCGAAGCAAAAAAACCCCTGCGAATTACATACACCTATTTCCATTTTTCTTATCTAAGTAGGTCATTGTAGTTACAAGTGCAATAGTAAATTGAATGACAATAATAGGTAAGTACTCGTAATATAATTTTATAGAAGAGAAGAAGGATTACCCACTATAAAATCTCGGTGAAAACCTCCCTAAACTCATCATCAGGAATTTCAGTAAAAAGTTAGATACCTACCTACATACAATATGCTACCTATTTCCCTCCAGGTTAGGGAGAGACAGGAAGAGGTAGGACACGACAGTATATATCCGTCCTAATCGAGCAGTCTGACTGGAGAAGTATCTCCGCCCTACAGAAGACCGTCGACAATGAGTAGTGTGTAGCCAGAGCTCACTGGAGAGCATTTGTGCTGTCAGTGGGAAAACCAAAGGCTTTGGCCTTCTTATCTTTTGCGCTGACGGCATAGAATCTCTTTGTTCTTACAGGGTTGGCAACACGAGTGTGATTCCTCTCGTGTTTTGCACTCGCCCATAGGCCACGGTAACCATTTACCATCAGGAGGGCTGTGTGCTACTCTGCGACCTAAGTAGTATAAAAAAAAGACAACAGCCCACCATCGGCCTCCTACCACTCCTATAACCCGCGCCACGTTATCTTGGACCTAAATCGTAAGACAGACGAGGCTCTGGCGCCCGCGGATTGTTTTGTAATAGTCTATTCTTGGTGAATTTGAGTTCGTCTACCGCAGTAGCATCCCGTGCTATCCTCAAAAGACACCCAAGAAATGTGTACTGCGCGTATAGGGCACATTATTTTGAGCACATTTTAGGTCCAAGATACGTGGCGCGGGTTATACTTCACGAGTCGTCGACCCCGGCTGGCATTTAACTGTGCCCCTGCATAAACTTGACTCTGTAAATACCTACCTATATGCTCATATTGCTCATATAACCCGCGCCACGTATCTTGGACCTAAATCGAAGACTTACAAGGCTTTTTTTATCGTACGAAAAATCCCCACGGATACCTCCCCCGCCGGAGCCGGAGGAGGAGGTTATGTCGGACTTGAACCGACTAAAACGCACGCCGTCTGTGGGCCGTTAGTTGCCGGAGGTGAGATTGTCGTAGCCATATCCCTCGCACCCCTGCCGAGACTTACGAGGCTCGGGCGCCCGCGGAATGCTTTGTAATGTAATAGTCTATGCTTGGTGAAATTGAATTCGTCTACCGCAGTAGCATCCCGTGCTATCCTCAAAAGACACCCAAGATATGTGTACTGCGCGTATAGGGCACGTTTTGAGCACATTTTAAGGTACAAGATACGTGGCGCGGGTTATACTTATGTTATTCTTTCATCTGTATAAAATAATTCAGTACTTTAAACCACAGTCTACCTACACAAAGAATGCAACCTACCTACAATGCAACCTACCTTTTTTTTTTTTTTTTTTTTTATCGTGCGAAAAATCCCCGCGGATACCTCCCCCGCCGGAGCCGGAGGAGGAGGTTATGTCGGACTCGAACCGACTAAAACGCACGCCGACTGTGGGCCGTCAGTTGCCGGAGGTGAGATTGTTGTAGCCATATCCCTCGCACCCCGGCCGACCCAGGGCCATATCTCTCGATCTGGCCCTCTCCCGATGTGGGGACCGTAGAGTCCCCAACTCGCCCCCGGGTATGGGGAACAATGCAACCTACCAAACAGTGCGTAATGTAGTGACGCCAAACAATATCAAACATACTTAAGATAAGGCAGTAGCGAAGGAAGAAAATTATCAAAAGGTAAGCCGGTGAAAAAAAGTTCTTACTTCGATCTTCTTGTTTGTCAAAGAACATCTCTATCATCTCTGAAAAGAGAAGCCGGCAGTAATCGGGTTAAAGGGACTCATCGCCACTGAGTTAAGGTCATTCTACCTAAGATAATTAAATTATGTTCATCTAGATTTAAGGACTACTTAACCTTAATACCACCATTACGAACCTTTGTGGTTGAGCTATGAAACCATGTTTGTTTATAGTACATACATAAAGTCACGTCTCTAAATCCCCGAAGGGGTAGGCAGAGGATATTATCACCCACATTTCACCAATTATGAATTTCGGTCCCATTTTTGTTTGTGTAATCTTTGTAATCTTTTTTTTTTAAATGTGACATAAATAAAAAAAGTAAATTGTATATAATATTGTGTGAGAATAGTTTGTCTATGAAAACGGTTATGATTTTTTTTATTTTTAGGGTTCCGTAGCCAAATGGCAAAAAACGGAACCCTCATAGATTCGTCATGTCTGTCCGTCCGTCTGTCTGTCCGTCCGTATGTCACAGTCACTTTTCTACGAAACTATAAGGCCAATGCTGTTGAAACTTGCTAAATAGATGAATTCTGTGAACGGCATTAAGAATTTCACACAAAAATAGAAAAAAAAGCCTTAAATTTTGGGGGTCACTTAAAACTAAAAGTCAATTTTTTTTTTCATCAAACCCATACGTGTGTGGTATCTATAGATAGGTCTTTAAAAATGCTATTGAGGTTTCTAACATCATTTATTTCTAAACTGAATACCTAGTTTGCGCGAGAGACACTTCCAAAGTGGAAAAATGTGTGTCCCCCCCTCTAACTTCTAAAATAAGAGAATGATAAATCTAAAAAAAAAATATGATGTAGGTACATTGCCATGCAATCTTCCAACAAAAATTGGTTTGAACGAGATCCAGTTAGTAGTTTTTTTATATAGTGAGGATGAATCACATAATGGAATATTGTATTTTTAATCAGTATACCAGGTGCGCTATACCTTTCTGAGTATCCTAGTTTTTAAATAATCAAAATCCGTCAAGAAATGACGAAGCTATTAGGGATTTCTTAACGAGTACTTAAAAACGCCCGCTTACACTGCGATTTAGACGATGACGTCATCTGTTATGAACGCGTCCCGACTAGCGCAGTCGCCAGTCAGTCAGTACAAATTCTTTCGTGGATCGACTAGTAGTGCTTGCGTTTTATTGGTTTTTCTTAGTACTTTATTTGTGTTTTAAATTCTTTGGTGATTATTCAAATACAGTTTGTTTTTAAAATACTTTATAATATACGTAGTTCGTCCTAACGCTTGTACTTATTTACCTACCTTATGATGTTCTGTCGAAAGTTGTACTTACTGTGTTGTCAAGCGAGTAATAAACCACGTTAGAAATGACGTGAAATAACTGAAGCTAGTATAATACAGGTTCAGAAAAGGAAAAGGTATTAAGTTTTATAATAAAATGAAGTACTTAAGTAGGTATTGTCGATGCCGTCATGACCACTTCAAAAGTATTTAGGAGACTTATTCGTAGTGGTGCAAGTCTGTAGGTAACTTTTAAAAATGATAGAATAGGTAGGTATATAGTATACGCCTGCAGGATAATCTCTAGACTGAATTTTGTTATCATGTATAGACATAGGTAGGTACGTAATATAGGTATTTAAACTTTCATGGCCTTTCACATTACTATTATTGGAAGCTCCAAACAATACATGGTAAATATCTCGATAGTTCTAATAGTAATAGGTACACAATACCTACTTACGACAAAATGATCTTCGCAACAATGTAAAACACTTTCGCTTGAAAGAAGAGTTTTATCATCTCTTCTCATTACTTTAACCCATTTTTAGGGTTTCGTAGCCAAATGGCAAAAAACGGAACCCTTATAGATTCTTCATGTCTGTCCGTCCGTCTGTCTGTCTGTCCGTCCGTATGTCACAGCCACTTTTCTCCGAAACTATAAGGCCTATGTTGTTGAAACTTGGTAAGAAGATGTATTCTGTGAACCGCATTAAGAATTTCACACAAAAATAAAAAAAAAGCATTAAATTTTGGGGGTCCCCATACTTAGAACCTCTTAGAACTGAAACTCAAATTTTTTTTTTCATCAAACCCATACGTGTGGGGTGGTATCTATAGATAGGTCTTCAAAAATGCTATTGAGGATTCTAACATAATTTTTTTCTAAACTGAACAGTTTGCGCGAGAGACACTTCCAAAGTCGAAAAATGTGTCCCCCCCCCCCCCCCCCCTCTAACTTCTAAACTAAGAGAATGGTAAATCTAAAAAAAATATATGATGTAAATTGCCATGAAAACTACCACTAGAAATTGGTTCGAACAAGATCCAGTCAGTAGTTTTTTTTTTTAATACGTTATAAACCGCAATTTTCGCCTTTGCTACTACGGAACCCTTCATGGGCGAGTCCGACTCGCACTTGGCCGATTTTATTTTCTTATCTTTGCATCTCTCGGAACATAAAAAAACAGTTTATTAGGCGTAGTAACACTTGTATTCTTGCATTTTGGCACAATACAATATTTGTATGGGGGCATTATTACCACCGTTCCAGTCTAAACACTACAGTGGACTGCGTTGCGTCAGGCCTCCGTCACTCGCTCAAGGCCGCGCGCGCGCTATACACCTACCGCTCGGTGAGTCGTCGACGACACAAACTGGCAGAGGGCTGCCGAACGCCCTCCTGAGCGCTCGCATCACACTGCACCGCACGTTTCCCACTCTTACGCTTACCTAACGCTGAAGTTCTTCATTGTAATCAAATAGTTTGAATAGCAATTTTAATCTACATTAAATGCACAATATATTGAACGTATTTAATTGGATAAGGAATGATACTGTATTGTTAAAAATAGCTTCGATAATGACACATTATTATTTTGTAATTTTTAAAAGATAAAAATGATTGCTGTGGGTTTTTCTTAGGAGATAGACATATGCTATCGCGGACTTTTATGTAGACCTTTTTAAGTTATATATTTCCGCAGTACATTATCTTATTCTATCATCAATAGTTTTCGCAGCGCACGCGATGTAAGAAATATTTTAAGTATTTTTTTTACATCTTGGATTTCATTATTGAAGTTTTAGTAAGGATTCCTAATTTGTTTGAAAATAAAATAAAGTCTATGTTAGTCAGTGATAATGCAGCTTTCTAATGGTAAAAGAATTTTCGAAATCAGTCTAGTAGTTTTTGAGTTTAATCGAATACAAAAATACAAATCTTCCCTCTTTATTACTATGTTAACATAGATGTATGGAAGTCTGCCGGATTTGTTGACATTTATGAACACTGCTCCGCTCCCTTTTGTAGTAGCGTGATGTTATATAGCCTATAACCTTCATCGATAAATGGAGAGAAACAGAAAAAGAGCTTTTCAATTCGAACCGGTGGTTCCTGAGATTAACGCGTTAAAACAAACAAACTCTTCAGTTTCATAATATTATAAGTAGGTATAGATATGGTTATTTTTATTAAAAAAAATATTGAAGTAAATAGCACAAAAACTATATTATTAGAAGCTTTGTAAATTACTTAAAATCCGTACAAAATTTCAAAATTATACGTTACGAAATAAAACAGCTATGGAGTCTTAACTCAAAAGAGCCCTAAGTCTTCATACTCTCCATAGCGGCGGCGCGCGCTGTCATAACAGATGACGTCACACAGTATTTTGGCGCGGCGGCGAGCGTTTTTGAGATTACTGCATTAAAATTGCTGTATCTTCGTCATTTTTGATCGGATTGAAATAATTTTTTCACAGTGTTTATTGTTTTTTTAATCATTATAAATCTGCATACTCAGCTAAAAACGTGAATGATCCTCAATTGAGGATGAATCACATAATGGAATATTGTATTTTTAATCAGTATACCAGGTGCGCTATACCTTTCTGAGTATCCTAGTTTTTAAATAATCAAAATCCGTCAAGAAATGACGAAGCTATTAGGGATTTCTTAACGAGTACTTAAAAACGCCCGCTTACACTGCGATTTAGACGATGACGTCATCTGTTATGAACGCGTCCCGACTAGCGCAGTCGCCAGTCAGTCAGTACAAATTCTTTCGTGGATCGACTAGTAGTGCTTGCGTTTTATTGGTTTTTCTTAGTACTTTATTTGTGTTTTAAATTCTTTGGTGATTATTCAAATACAGTTTGTTTTTAAAATACTTTATAATATACGTAGTTCGTCCTAACGCTTGTACTTATTTACCTACCTTATGATGTTCTGTCGAAAGTTGTACCTACTGTGTTGTCAAGCGAGTAATAAACCACGTTAGAAATGACGTGAAATAACTGAAGCTAGTATAATACAGGTTCAGAAAAGGAAAAGGTATTAAGTTTTATAATAAAATGAAGTACTTAAGTAGGTATTGTCGATGCCGTCATGACCACTTCAAAAGTATTTAGGAGACTTATTCGTAGTGGTGCAAGTCTGTAGGTAACTTTTAAAAATGATAGAATAGGTAGGTATATAGTATACGCCTGCAGGATAATCTCTAGACTGAATTTTGTTATCATGTATAGACATAGGTAGGTACGCAATATAGGTATTTAAACTTTCATGGCCTTTCACATTACTATTATTGGAAGCTCCAAACAATACATGGTAAATATCTCGATAGTTCTAATAGTAATAGGTACACAATACCTACTTACGACAAAATGATCTTCGCAACAATGTAAAACACTTTCGCTTGAAAGAAGAGTTTTATCATCTCTTCTCATTACTTTAACCCATTTTTAGGGTTTCGTAGCCAAATGGCAAAAAACGGAACCCTTATAGATTCGTCATGTCTGTCCGTCCGTCTGTCTGTCTGTCCGTCCGTATGTCACAGCCACTTTTCTCCGAAACTATAAGGCCTATGTTGTTGAAACTTGGTAAGAAGATGTATTCTGTGAACCGCATTAAGAATTTCACACAAAAATAAAAAAAAAGCATTAAATTTTGGGGGTCCCCATACTTAGAACCTCTTAGAACTGAAACTCAAATTTTTTTTTTCATCAAACCCATACGTGTGGGGTGGTATCTATAGATAGGTCTTCAAAAATGCTATTGAGGATTCTAACATAATTTTTTTCTAAACTGAACAGTTTGCGCGAGAGACACTTCCAAAGTCGAAAAATGTGTCGTCCCCCCCCCCCCCCCCCCCCCCTCTAACTTCTAAACTAAGAGAATGGTAAATCTAAAAAAAATATATGATGTAAATTGCCATGAAAACTACCACTAGAAATTGGTTCGAACAAGATCCAGTCAGTAGTTTTTTTTTTTAATACGTCATAAACCGCAATTTTCGCCTTTGCTACTACGGAACCCTTCATGGGCGAGTCCGACTCGCACTTGGCCGATTTTATTTTCTTATCTTTGCATCTCTCGGAACATAAAAAAACAGTTTATTAGGCGTAGTAACACTTGTATTCTTGCATTTTGGCACAATACAATATTTGTATGGGGGCATTATTACCACCGTTCCAGTCTAAACACTACAGTGGACTGCGTTGCGTCAGGCCTCCGTCACTCGCTCAAGGCCGCGCGCGCGCTATACACCTACCGCTCGGTGAGTCGTCGACGACACAAACTGGCAGAGGGCTGCCGAACGCCCTCCTGAGCGCTCGCATCACACTGCACCGCACGTTTCCCACTCTTACGCTTACCTAACGCTGAAGTTCTTCATTGTAATCAAATAGTTTGAATAGCAATTTTAATCTACATTAAATGCACAATATATTGAACGTATTTAATTGGATAAGGAATGATACTGAATTGTTAAAAATAGCTTCGATAATGACACATTATTATTTTGTAATTTTTAAAAGATAAAAATGATTGCTGTGGGTTTTTCTTAGGAGATAGACATATGCTATCGCGGACTTTTATGTAGACCTTTTTAAGTTATATATTTCCGCAGTACATTATCTTATTCTATCATCAATAGTTTTCGCAGCGCACGCGATGTAAGAAATATTTTAAGTAATTTTTTTACATCTTGGATTTCATTATTGAAGTTTTAGTAAGGATTCCTAATTTGTTTGAAAATAAAATAAAGTCTATGTTAGTCAGTGATAATGCAGCTTTCTAATGGTAAAAGAATTTTCGAAATCAGTCTAGTAGTTTTTGAGTTTAATCGAATACAAAAATACAAATCTTCCCTCTTTATTACTATGTTAACATAGATGTATGGAAGTCTGCCGGATTTGTTGACATTTATGAACACTGCTCCGCTCCCTTTTGTAGTAGCGTGATGTTATATAGCCTATAACCTTCATCGATAAATGGAGAGAAACAGAAAAAGAGCTTTTCAATTCGAACCGGTGGTTCCTGAGATTAACGCGTTAAAACAAACAAACTCTTCAGTTTCATAATATTATAAGTAGGTATAGATATGGTTATTTTTATTAAAAAAAATATTGAAGTAAATAGCACAAAAACTATATTATTAGAAGCTTTGTAAATTACTTAAAATCCGTACAAAATTTCAAAATTATACGTTACGAAATAAAACAGCTATGGAGTCTTAACTCAAAAGAGCCCTAAGTCTTCATACTCTCCATAGCGGCGGCGCGCGCTGTCATAACAGATGACGTCACACAGTATTTTGGCGCGGCGGCGAGCGTTTTTGAGATTACTGCATTAAAATTGCTGTATCTTCGTCATTTTTGATCGGATTGAAATAATTTTTTCACAGTGTTTATTGTTTTTTTAATCATTATAAATCTGCATACTCAGCTAAAAACGTGAATGATCCTCGTTACGTCATAAACCACAATTTTCACCTTAGCTGCTACGGAACCTGTTAAGGATCTTGATGAATAACTCATACTTGATCGTAATAAACAGTTTTAATAATTAAAATAATGAAGAGTATAATTTGTGGTATGTTGAATACGTGAACCAAAGAGAATACAAAGAAAATGAACGATTGACAGTAAAAATGATAGTAAAAATGTCGTTCCTAGTGGCCAGTGCCTACTACAGTTGTTTGCATAAACAAAGTCCGACTCGCACTTGGCCGGTTTATTTATTTAATCGAGTCGTGTTCGAGTTCCAGTCGTCACCTCGAAATTGTGATGATACAAACAGAATCCATATAGAGCAGTTACACTACATCAAGTTTGACTGATTCTGCGGATTCTGTCGTTTCGTATAGACTTGCACAAATTAATTACGTTTATTTTATTACCAAAACTGGTTTCAAACGGAAGACATAATTGGTTATTTATTCTACTACAAATTATACTTGGCAGGAATGTCTAGGAATATGCAGTGCAATGACTTCAATCTAGACTGACGAAGGAATAGACTGGCTGTATGACACAGCAAATTAAGTATCGTGAAAGACACTAGTAATAACGTGCAATTTTTATAGGTACCTGTTATAGGTTGTCATACAGTTTTTTTTTTTTTTTTTTATACCACTTAGGTGGCAGACAAGCACACGGCCCACCTGATGGAAAGTGGTTACCGTGGCCTATGGACGTATGCAACACCAGGGGCGTCACACTCGTGCTGCCGACCCTGAAGAAACCTTCTAATGCCCTTCTTGAAGAACCCCATATTGTAGTCGCTTGGGAAAACTATCGCGGGGAGTTCATTCCACAGCTTGAGTGTGCGAGGGATGAAGTTCCTTTCATACCGCACAGTGCGCACCGTTTCCGTACGCACAGATGACAATCACACGGCACACCTGATGGAACATGGTTACCTATGGACGTATGCTACACCAGGAGCGACACTCGCGTTGTTGACCCTGCAAGAACTTTCTGCTTAGTTCTGATGCTCTTCTTGAAGAACCCGATATTGTAGTCGTTTGACAACCACTTTGTTACCTACTCAATCATGTCAAATCGGCTGAGCGGCTTTGCATGAGATTTGGAATAGATTGTAGATTATACTTAGTCTAATATAGCACATAGGCAGGCTTTTTATCCCAGGAATAAGGTCTTATCAAAGCCGGGTACGACCAAAGGATTCAGGCGAGTGAAATCGCAGGCAACCGCATGATGTATGCCCATGTCGTAGTTACCGTTATGATTATGAAACCTTCGGCGTGTATAACTTCACAATGCAAGGCTATTGCAAACCGTTCCAGCCAAACAGTGATAACTGATAAGATATAATAGATAGTATTATTATATCGTTAAGTGTTGCCCTACTTACCTTAATGAATAGGTGAAAACAATTTGATAACGATGGAAATTTATTGATTGAGGTCAACGCCTTACGTTGTACCTAACTTTTTTTTCAGTGTGGTAAGCTAAGCTAATCTTAGGGTGAGATTAACCCCGATAAGGTTACTATCGGGGTTAATCTCACCATTAGGTTAGGACCTTCTAATGTATAGTTTGGGAGTCAGTTAGTTACTAACTGGAAATGTATAGTTTGGGAGTCAGTTAGTTACTAACTGGAAGCAGGAGACATCGTTGACGGGACCAGGACAGGCGAAATCTAAAGTGACACCCAAAAATACATTATGCCTTTCAAGTATGTAGTTACCTAATCTTTCAAGACTTTCAAGACTTTTCAGTATAAATCGTTGTTTTCAGACAAATACCTTAACAATTTAGGTAGGTACCTACTATTAACTAAGTACCTATTTATTTATTTTACTATTTCGTACTTTCGAGCTCGGACCGACCTAATTAGTCCGTCTGTAGAACCGAGTAAGCAGTACGGTGCTGGAACGGGAAAACAGGAAATCCCTGAGACGAAGACTAGTCTTGGCCGCCAATGTTGACGATCCCGATAAGTAGTTGGAATAGCCTATCTTAGTCCTGCTTCTCCTAGAGCAGAAGTCCCGCAGGCTCACGCTCATGGGGACCAAAATTGTTTTGTGATCAGTGTGATCACCGCCTAGTCAACTGCTGGGTATTCTTTTACTGTCTGTTTGTTCGCGATGGACGCAAGAACTACTGACCGGATTTTGATGCGGTTTTTTTTTTGTTAGAAAGAGCTTGGTCAGACTTAAAATCTTAAGGTTATTTGATCGCAATCGGTTGAGTAGAACTGGTAGAGCAAAGTTCGCGTTAACCGAGATGCACGCGGGCGGAGCCGCGGGCGGAAGGGTAGTAAAATATAAGTGTAGTTATAATAACAGTATAACACCCATTAATCCCGTGGTTCTCTGAACTTGGGTATCTGTTTAAGCACCTTCTACGTCGTAGATCTGAATGAGCATTTCTCAGCAGATGACCTTGTTCATTGTGTATTTTCCTCGGTACCTACCTATCATGTAAATGTATACAATCGCGTATTCTGACGATAGGTGTGTGATCTCATTACGATACTCTTACGAACATGGTAGGTAAAGTCATCGATAAAAGTAGTTCTAAAATTTTATTGTAATTTATTGATCTCCTCAGCTCTAAAATGACCTTCGAGACAGAAACCTTTGAGATTGTCATGAGGCAAAACCGGCCAGATAAATAATAAAATAGTGTGGAACAGTGTTTGGTTTATTCAATATGTGTAGCAAGTTTTACCTAGTGCCAGCAAAACACGAAATAAATTATTACGTTGTCCTTTTTTTATAAAGGTACTACTTACATAAATTTTATTAATTGGTACATACAATGTCATCATCATCCTCACAACGATTTCTCACTGAGGTTCAAAGTTTGTAGGTACAATTATTGTTTCACATATTGTTTTTAAATGGTAGGTCGACTTTTCCGGGAGCGACTGCCGGTATTTGCTGTAGGCAGTACGGTTACCCAGGCGTCTACATTGCTCAGGGTACACCGCGTGGAGGTTCCAGACCACGCATTCCATGAATGACGTACGGTCTACATTTCATTGGCAATCAATTAGCGCATCACAAATCACAGTCCACTGCTGGACATAGGCCAAAGGATGGAATGGAAACAGTGTAGGAAGCAGTGAAGGCCAAAGTCTCCCAACATTGGGAGAGCCCAATGTTAGGAGACTTTGGCCTGTTTTCATGCTAGCCAGACGGGTTGGTACAGGGCTGTAGGGTATTAATTCGAGTTTTCCTTCTAACGCAGTGATATAGTCTGCGTATTGTTCCATCAGTCGCCTCTTGCGACACCATTCGGACGAGATGGGGTGGTGATACTATTACACATTACGGGACATTATCCCGCCTGTGGAATTATTGTAAAATTGACAATTTAATGTAATGTAAACTGACATGTAATATTCTTACGAATAAATGAGTTATAAGTTATTCGTTCTCCGTCACGCCACGGGACAATAACAAAGCAATATTTTTTCTTTTTAACCGACTTCATTTCTGTTTCTTATTAACTTCTATAGTTGATGTTACTTATCGTAATATTGAAAGTGATTACGAAGACATACCCATATCTGGACTCGTAGCCCTGTATCAGATTTCATCAAATCTTCGAGTATTATATGCGGTGATACAAATAATGATAAATGTCTCGACGTCCAGCCTAATCTCAAACTGCTTCATCTCGAGATTACAGCACTTAGAAAACGATAACATGATATCCAAGTAGCTACTACTTATGTTAATCTACAATAGATAAAAATATATCGATTATCGATGCATTGCAGCTAGAGTGCTAGACCATTGTTGTTGGACTTTTTAGGGCTCGACGACTGCCATAGATGTTCGTATGATAACGGGACCGACGGCACGTGCTCTCCGAGACATGACATGACCAGACCAATGCAAATACCCATATGCATACAAATATTTGCACTGAGCGGGGATCGAACTCGCGCCTCCTGCGTAGCGGCTGCGTTCACTACCGCTACGCCACAGCAGGCTGTCGGAGTCATCATTCATCAACTCGCAAGCGTCAATTTCGGTAGCGCGCGCGTGTTTGTACCTTTCGATTTAAATTTTTAAATAATTTTCTGTCCTAATTAATTTCAAAAGCTTAATAGCTTATTATTATTTGATTGCAATCGATCAAATAAGTTTAGTATGATAGGTACGATTAACTCACGGTAGATTTTTTAACTCCGATCAAGACTTTTCTCAATTCCATACATTGATCAATCTATTATATTCTGTAAAAACTGCAAAAGTATTGCCAGTTGTCTAGAGAGGCTGAAGTCATTAGGTAACATGCAAACTTCTACGTCCTCACAATTCCCTTTAGTTATTACTTAGAAAAACAGTTAAGTGCAAACTTTATTACAAAGTATCAAATAGAGTTTAACAAAAGTGTGATAGGGAGGTCTTCATCAGATTGCGACGATTATGATAAGATTAGCCTTATCTCCTAGTCCTACGGTATACGATACTGTTATCGTAATTCAATAGTTGTTAAATTTTCATTTAGGCCTAAGTATTTTGTAGGTAGGTAGTCGAATTTAGTAAGTTAAAATCTTATTATCACACACATCATCTTTCAGATGGTTCGGACACGTGGAGAGGATGGACGAAAGAAGACTGACGAAGCAGATTTATGAAACGAGGGTGAATGGGCAACCCGGTAGGGTCGACCTAGACATACGTATGTCAGTTAGATCGAAGACATTTAAGAAATGACATGTCAAGAGTACCCGAAACCGGCGAGCATGCATGAAAGCAATTATGAACGTAGAAGAAGCGAAAGTTGTATGCCAGGATCGTAGCAGGTGGAAGGCGTGACTGTATGTAATGTATAGTATGTATCATATTTTAAGATGTTAGTTGTTGCACGCTTCAGGCGCGGTCCGAGGGGGGGGGGGGGGCACAGGGGACATGACCCCTCCCCCCCCCCAAACCATGCACGTCATATTGAAAAGTCCCAGTACGAGGGGAGGGGGGGTTAAATTTCTTAAGGAATTTTCGAAGTGACCCCCCCCCAAAACTTCAAGCTGCGACCGCGCCTGGCACGCTTGCACTATCACGGTCGCCCGCATCTACGCAGGTGACTATAGAAGTAGAGACTATAAATGTATAGAGAGGCAGGAGTTTGAACGCGACATTTCTTGCCGCATTTATGGTAGGTCTATATACAGCCCAGACTCAGCCTTAGATGCATAGCTCGAGTCCACAATAGTGTCCGGAATACGGCAATAGGCTCACCCCTTATTACGTGGGCCCGAATAGAACAATTGTTAATTCACCTCTGCCTAACCCTCGGGGAATAAACGCGTGATTATATGTAAGTATATTATTTAAATAAGTACCTTCCCATCTTCCCGTCCCAATTAAGCAGTCCGACTGGGGAAATACCTTTGTCCTACAGAAAATCGCGGCTGTAATAACCTTGTGTTTTAATTTGTGCCCGGCGCAGCTCGTCGATCAGCCCCTCTAGACAAGTGGCAATTCGTCGGCCGGCGTTTTGTAGAATAGAATGCCAAATGTATGGGATTTGACGTATATGACAGGCGTCAACGAATGTCAAAAACGTCAAATCCTATACATTAATCATTCTATTCCATGATACGCCGAGCAACGAATTGCCACTTGTCTAGGGGGGCTGATGCTGACTGTACTACGTACTTAATTTTAAGTTCATTTGTACTGAATGTCACCGTTCACAAGGAAAACATATTACTTATGAATTATTGATAAGGAAATCCACGGTAAAACCTTCACGTGAACATTGTAATTTTTTCAGTCTGGCTTTCAGTAATTTCTTGGTAAGTAAACAAGGTCAAAAGCCAATTTGTAAGAACTGTCGTGGTTCGAAGTGGCATGTTGTGGATGCATTTTCAGTGGTGAGTCACCGAAGTAGTTAGGTTGCAGACTAGTGGGTAAAGGTGGTCAAGGTCAGGTCATTTGGCTGTTTCCAATCTATAGGTACTTTATTATAAACCTGAAGAGTTTGTTTGTTTAGTTAAACGCGCTAATCTCAGGAAATAATAGTTCAAATTGAATTCTTTTTTGTGTTGTATAGCCACGAAAAAGTGCCCGCTAGACGCAATAGCCTCGCCCCTATTACGTGGGTCAAAAAATCATAGTTAGTTGGCGAAATGTGGGTGTTAATACACCTCTGCCTACACCTTCAGGGATTTACAGACGTGAGTATAATGTATGTATAATGATGAAATGGTCAATAATTTCATGAAAACAAAATAATATTTTCAGTCCATTTCCTCTTAGATAGTGGAAACGAAAATATAGAATGAGTCACTGACTCACTGCGGTTATCACATTGTATTGTATCTTTGTTTTACATCACGTATGCACCAATTATCGTTACATTTTGATAAGATTAGATTTAAATTAAAAACATATTTCACCCACCGTGCCTCGCAGAGTAAGTTAAGCTGTCGGTCACAGCAGTCATACAAACAGGTAGCCGCTTCGTCATTAGACTGGGGTAAAACGGACGCCGGACTACAAGGTGAGAGCATCGGATAAGACTGGGACAAACCGACAAGCGTATGGATGATGATGAATAATACTGTAGTTCCTCAGGGGCGTTAGACTGGGGAAATCGGACCCTGGACTTCAAGGTGAGAGCCTTGGATAAGACTGGGACAAACCGACAAGCGTATGGATGATGAGGAATAATACTGTAGTTCCTCAGGGGCGTATTGCTCGGGACATGTATCTTGTTGAACCTAAAATGTGCTCAAAATGTGCTCTATACGCGCAACGGCTGCGCCGTTACACGTTTCTTGGGTGTCATTTGAGGATAACACGGGGTGCTGTGGCGGTGGACGAGCTCAAATTCACCAAGCATAGATTATTACAAAACAATCCGCGCGCGCCAAGGCCGCGTTTGTCTTGCAATGTATGTATTGTTGGTCCAAGATACGTGTCCCGAGGTATAACCCGAGCCACGTATCTTGGACCTAAATCGTGAGACGAGGGTCTGGCGGCCGCGGATTGCTTTGTAATAGTCTATGCTTGGTGAATTTGAGTTCGTCTACCGTAGTAGCATCCCGTGCTATCCCCAAAAGACACCCAAGAAATGTGTACTGCGCGTATAGGGCACATTTTGAGCACATTTTAGGTCCATGACATGTGGCGCGGGTTATATAAGCCAAACTCGTATGTAAGTCCCGGAAAAGCCGCTAACGAAAGCTGAGTCAATCAGCAAAGTAACGGCTTGGTATGGTCCCATGCATCAACTATATACGGTAAGGGTTCCCAATGAACCGATTCCTGCCGGCTTGCTTTGTAAAAGGAAGCTGTGGTAGAAAACGGTATGGTCGTTCTATAAAGAGGTAAGATTGTTTCCAACGGCTTTCATTTTGAATATTTTCTCTCTTCGCCACTCTGCGAATAGGGGTGATAAAACATACTTATAGGTATATACTCACGCCTGTATACCTTGTAGACGTAGACAGAAGTGTGTCAACACTCAAATTTCACTAACTAGGTATTGTTTAGATATTGTTATTGACGCCGGTGAGTCACACTCATAACCTTTGATTTATGAATTGTTTAGTATACTTACCTACTAATCTTTCAACAGTGCGTCATCTTTCACGCTAAATTTAACTATCACGCCATTTTGAGAGGGCATCATGTCCTCATTTTCACGCCCTTTCCTAATTAGGTTACAAATGTTTGTCTATAATATTAATAAAATCACCAAAGTTAGTAACAATTCACACATTTTACTAACGAAAAGTAGCAATTAGCGCCTATGCTATTTCAAATAGAATAAAATATTAATTTCCTATTTATAAAAAAAACAATAGGTAGGCACGACGGTTCTTGAACCAGGCGCAGTCGCAGCTTGAAGTTTTGGGGGGGGGGTCACTTTGGAAATTCCTTAAGAAATTTAACCCCCCCTCCCCTCGTACTGGGACTTTTGACCCCCCTCTCGGACCGCGCCTGTCTTGAACCCGTGAAAAATACCTTTCTGTAGGATAAATTAATTTATTTTTAATTTTAATTTGATTTATTTTAATTTATTTTAATTTGATTTAATTTAATTTAATTTAATTTATTTAATTTAAGATTAATAATATATAAATGCATGCTTAATTTTAGCTCATAATTTTAATACAATGAATATAATTATTTTTATTTAATATTATACAAGCTTGCTGTGCCCTAACAGGGCTTCATGTTGAAACCCAAAATATTGTCAAGATCTGTATACTTAACACATGAATGCAATTAAACACTTTGACTTTGACTTAAATGGGTAATTTCACGATGCCTATTTTTTTGCTAATTTCGGTGGTATTTTTCAATCATAGGTTTTCCGATGAAAAAAATTAATGGGGTTCTTTTAGAATATCTAGAATACTGATGTGTTCTAAAAGAACTCCATAAAATTTTTTCATCGGAAAACCTATGATTGAAAAATACCACCGAGATTAGCAAAAAAATAGGCATCGTGAAATTACCCAAATAGTATATACCTAATACATATACTCTATTTTACCTCTTCACCAGTTACAGAACCGAATTGTTGAAACTTTAGTACTTATAGAGAAAACTTTTTACCTGTAGGTAGTGTGTAGAAGGATATATGTATGTGTAATTCCAGATTATATATAACTAACTGAAAGAGATTATATATGCTGCTGAAATTATGAAGCATACAATTTTGCATCGGGAAGATGGGTTTAAAATTTTAAAATATCTGCAGCATGGAATCCAATGATACAAAACATGCCACCTCGCTTTTCTGCGTAATCGGATAGACACCGGACAACTGGCTGAATAGAAACACTGAGTATGGTATGTATGTGACTGAAGAACCTATTACCTCACCACACCTCTGAGTATACCATGATTGCGTTAATTCCCGTTTACATTATTGTTTAAGTATCATGGAACACGATAGTTAAAAAGTTATTACATAATATACAGTTCGGCAGCACGAGTGTGACTCCCCTCCCCTGGTGCACTCGCCCATAGGCCATAGTAACCTCCTACCATCAGGAGTGCCGTGTGCTTGTCCACCACTTAAGTAGTATAAAACATTTTTAAACTCTCGCGTTCCATGATATACAATAATGTTAACGGGAATTAACGCGATCATGGTATAGGTACATACATACCTTTGATCATACCATACCTATTACAATCTTAATATATATAAATCTCGTGTCACAATGTTTGTCCTCAATGGACTCCTAAACCACTTAACCGATTATAATAAAATTCGCACACCATGTACAGTTCGATCCAACTTGAGAGATAGGATAGTTTAAATCTCAAATTATAGTCGCAATTTTAATTTATCGCGATAACCAACATCCACGCGGGCGGAGCCGCGGGCAAAGGCTAGTAGTCATATAAGTATTACAATAACTTACTGGGGCACTGAGTAGGACCATACCAATCGGGAAGATGGGTTTAAATTATCAGCAACATGGAATCCAGTGATAAACAACATGCAACCTCGCTTTTCTGCGCAGTCGGATAGACACCGGACAGTTGGCTTGCGGAATAGGGACACAGTGAGTGTAGTATGTGACGGTACATGGCGACAACAAAATCTCGAAGATGTGCGGGTAGATGAAGAACCTACTACCTCACGGATTCGAAGACGGCGGGCGTGCACCGCTGAGCCAATCAGCCTGTGACCACGGCCGGTGTAACCTGGTCGAAACGTCAGGCAAATCAAAGGTATGTATGTACCTATACCATGATCGCGTTAATTCCCGTTAACATTATTGTATAGTATAAAACATCCAAACATTTTGCAGACTTTCTTCTTCTTCTTCTGCATCCTAGCGTTAATTCGCAGTCGTTTCTGAAGCTTTCATCTCGGAGTCTGGGGTCCGAGACCTCAATATTTTCCGTGAAGCGACTTCCATTTTGCAGACTTTCACATTCATAAATTGCTTACGTCACAATTTACAACTCTATGGCTATAATCCAAAGAGTACCTAGTTGTCATAAGAGTTATATCATGCGGCTTAAAATACCTGACATAGTGAGCGAGTGACCTTGGGCGAGTGAACTAGAACTAGTTTAGATGATCTTGCGCAGATGTATTCGTAGTACATTCCGTACATTCGCTTCCACTGGTAGAAGGAAAACAATTTTTTTTTTTGGGTTCCGTACCCAAAGGGCTAATACGAGACCCTTTCACTAAGATTCTACTATCCGTCTGTCTGTCTACTTAAACAGTTGAAATATTCGCAGATTTCTGTTGCCGCACTTGCCGCTGTAACAACAAATACAACAGAATAAAATAAATATTTAAGGGAGGCTGTGTTGGTACGGAATCCTTTGTGCGAGAGTCTGACTCGCACTTGGCTGGTTTTTATACTACGGTAATTGACTATACCCTGACAGAAGGTAAGCTAGAGTGAAGTCCAGAAGATACGGTCCACCATTCCATATGCTGTCAATCAGAAAAAAGGTGGTCCGGTGGTCTCATAACTTGACGGCTTCGACTACAGAACAGCCCTAGACAAGTGTATGAGTGTGAGCCCCAAGCCCCCAACACAAGTATTACAATAACTTACTGGGGCATTCTCACGTGAGCGTTTGGACCGCGGGTGTACCGATCAGAATTCTGCTGATTTCTTACAGGATGATAGTACCTATAGTGGCTATAGTGTACCTCATCAGTGTGCCTCTTTTTATAAAAAGTTGTATAGCAAAAATAACTACACCCGCGGTCTAAACGTTAGACCGCGGGTGTAGTTTGTAGTTATTTTGTCCAGTGTCGCGGTCCAAACGCTCACAATTCTCACTAGGTATTTTGTAAATGTATGCTTATGTACCTATTAATAAAGATTATTATTATTATTACATATTATGAGACGAATGTATGAGATTTGACATGCGTTGACGACTGTCATATACGTCAAATCCTATAAATTCATCATTCTATTTTACGATACGCCGGTCAACGAATTGCCACTTGTCTAGGGGGGCAGTTAAAAGTCCCGGTCTTTCGGGACCGGGACTGCGGTCCCAGATTTCACTTATAAAAACAAGAGATCCACAGTTAAAGAGACCTCTTTTAACTGTTCTGTGGCCTCGACAGACGCTTTTTGACACCCCGCTTGAAAAATACAGGATTGTAAGAAGAAGGAAATAAATCACGTGCCTGGGTCATTAATTTTTGTATATCACCCATTTTTTTACGTTTCATTACGTCAAATCCCATACAGTCGTCATTTATTCTACAGTTGGGAAGGTAACGCTTGGTCTGAGTATCTGAGATATGCTGAGATACTATTGTTCCTACCATTGAAATATCAATCTAGATTAGATAGAGTGTATAATATCTAGCCATGCGGGTAACCCCGGCCCGTAGGTAATCCTCAATATCAATGAATGAGAACTGAAAGCATTTGATTTCACGATGTTAAGATAATATGGTCGGTAGGTCGGTACTTTTTTGTTATCAGCTGTTGCATGAAAGCAATACATATAATTATAATAAAGGTTCTTTTGACAGCCTCTGTGGCGTGACAGTAGTGAACGCGACTGCTACAGGCTTGGATTCCCGCTCAGTGCAAATATTTGTATGCATGAATATTACAATCGTCTGTATATGTACTAACTACATTGAATAATGATATCATTTTGTAGCAGTATTCTAGTCCACAATCTTTCATTCATAAACTTATTATGTATAAATTCAATATCTAGGATTAGGTACTGATAAAATCTTTGTCTTATCGTTAACTGCCGTTAACATCAAGTATATCTAGATACCTACCGTCAGTAAGTACTATTATTAAATTATTATCTATACTGTGTTCTATACATAAATTCACTCATCTACTTTGAGTGGCTTCCGAAGTGTCTGGACCACTTTTGATGGGATTTTTACTACAGATAACCGGTGTTAATGGCGCAACTTAGGCCTAAAGAAGTACATACTAGCTAGACTCAATGAAGAAAGAATAGAATAATAAAGAAAGAATACGAATTTTTACCCGACTGCCAAGACTCTGGCCAAAATGGGTTATGTTTTTATTAGATTAGGGCATTAGGGTTTCGTTTAACAAAATTAAAACCCAGATTTAATCAAATGCGGATTAGTCATGAGCACAGCTAGTACACACATAATATATATAATCACACAAGTTGCTATTCCAGAAGGGTCAAGCAGAAGTGAATTAAGTATAGCCCACATACAGATGGAATAAATGCGGAATAAAAATTGGGATGATTTTAGTATTAGGTATTTTAATTAAACTAAAGTTAAAAATATTTACAAGAGTAAAAAGAGGGGTCAAAAAGTACAGGCAACGAAAAATTTATCTGATTAGATTACTTATGTACTTATCAAATAATATATTGTTTCAAGGACCAGAGTTCTTTTTTTAAACTGTGGTCTTTAAAACTATTGGTTTAAAAATGAACACAGAACTGTCAACTTATTGCTAAATTATGGGTGCCAACTACTTCAGCTTATTACTTATCTAATTTACTACTCTAAATGGCGGCAAGCTCTTGAGACTAAATTTTTTTGTTTACAATTTGTTTAAAAATATACTTATTTGAATGTCAACTTATTTGTAAATTAGGGGAACAAAATACTTTTAAGTTTATCGTTTAATTTATTAGGGTAAACGTTCTTCGAAGAACTAATAAGTGGTTCATAAAAACTAACTAAACAAAAAACCCTACTAATGCTGAAAAGATCGAAACAAGTTTGATAAAGGCGGGAGCCCTTAATCTTCATCCGGTTTATGATTGGCATAGGATTAGTTGTTCTGCATTCGACAATAAACATATACAGTACAACCTCAGTATAACGAATCGGAAGGGAAAGGGTAAATATTCGTTAAATCAAGTACTTTGTTTGCTATATCGAGGGTCGTTATATCAAGGTTGCACTGTAGTTAGTTAGCCAATGACAATGTGCCCGCTTGACGGTAATAGGTTCCCCCTCTATTACTTGGGATCGGAAATCATAGTTAGTGAAATTCGGTTGTAAATACTCCTCTACCTACCTCTTCGGGGATTTACAGGCGTGATTATGTACGTATTATTCGTAAGTTATGCGTGACAGCCTCCGTGGCGTAGCGGTAGTGAACGCGGCCGCTACGCAGGAGGCGCGGGTTCGATCCCCGCTCAGTGCAAATATTTGTGTGCATGAAATATGGGTATTTGCATTGGTCTGGTCGTGCCTCGGAGAGCACGTTAAGCCGTCGGTCCCGGTTGCCATAAGAACATCTATGGCAGTCGTTACGGGTAGTTGGAGCCCTAAAAAATCCAAAAACAACGGTCTAGCTGCAAAGCGTCGATATCGCCTAATGTTATCATTGGGCTGTTAAGGTCAGATGGCAATCGCTTCACGAAAAAAAAAATATCGAGGTCTAGCCAAATCTGTAGATAAGACGGTAAAGCGGACCCCAGACTCCGCGCTGAAAAAGCTTCGGATGCGACTGGGAATTAACGCTAGGATGAGAGAGATGCGCGCACAAACATGCAACACTTCGGCGATTATTTCTATGTATGGGGACCCTCCTTTCTGTGGTTCCCGGCAGAGTAGAATTTGGGCCACCCCATCTCCTCCCATGTAGTGTTGTACAAGGCGACTAAGGGATAGGGCTGTTTAACATCAGACAAATATATCAGCCCAGGGGCCCTAGACAAAGTGACATTCTATTGATGGAATCGCGCTGAAGCGAACCATTTTTAAGGTTTTTTCATTGGATTTCAGGACATTGCGGTCGTTATAGTAATAATGATAAGTTAAATACTTAATGTATTTCGGGTTACAAAGACTCAAATTTCATGAAAAAAATATAGTTATACATATTAATGATTTATGTCAATTTCATACTACAATTAGCGATTCCACTGGCGTTTGTCACTTTGTCTAAGGCCCCAGACCTCAGATGCAAAGCTCGAGTCAACTATAGTGCCCAGAATACGGCAATAGGCTCACCGCTCACCCCTATTACGTGGTGGGACCTAATACAATGATTAGTGAAATGCGGGTGTTAATTCACCTCTGCCTGACCCCCTGGGATTATGGCGTTATATTGTGTCTTTCCTGAGACCTGAGACTGCCTTTAGTTTACCATCAAGCGAGGTGAAGTCATTATTGTATAACACATAGGTACCTACCTAGTTTTTGTCCTATGGAAATATACAGTAGCAATAACGAAGATTAGGTATTTCTTATCATGATGTTTTGTTGTTCAATGTAGGACAGGGTCGGGTAATTTCACCCCATTTGTGCTGACCTTCAGTACTGACCTACAAACCTGTTATGCCTATAGATCTATGTGAAATAATATAATATTTACTTAGTGAATTAGTTCTACGCACATGACTGCTCGCTGCGTAAATAAAACCTCTTTAAAAGGTTGTTTTTTTTAGTAAATATTTATTCTAGGACGTTCTATACAGGCCATATAGCATTATTTGAATTTACCTAAGTGTCCTGTACAGTGGCGAGAGGTAAAAAGAATCAAAAGGGTTCTCTTCTGAAAATTTTCACCTTTCGCAACTGTGGAAATATTTTTTTTTGTTTGTCACGCACCATGCGATTGGAAACTAATGAGTATCGAGTTATAGGGACCCCCTCGCCACTGCAGCAGTAACTTTAAAACTTATTACTTATGGATATACTTGTTTCTTGCAAAAAAGAAATTTATCAGTACTCTTTTAAAAAACTGGTTATCAGGAAGAAAGAATAAATTTATAAAACTAACAACGAGTTAAGTAATAAAAATAAATTACTAAAAAAGCAATTATAATAATCTATGTTCCGGAATTCCGGCCCGAATGTTAACGGTTTCACCGATGACAATAGCCGACAATACAATTAAATAATTAAGGTCAATCACCAAAGATAACTCGAAATGAACTGTTAAACTAATATCATTAAAATACAATTAAAAAAGGTTTTATAGCAAGGAAATCGCGCATTTCGGTATATTTTAATGTTTCTATAACAAAATTAAGTAGGTATAGGCTGTTTATACGCTTCCTTCGACAAGTTCTCAAAAACGACTATAAAGTCATTGACGAGGTTCTTGACATAGCACTGTGTTAACGAGGTCATCGACCCTCATCAAGGGAGTGTGCTTTCTGTAGGTAGGTAGTTAGTCTTTTTAGGATTCAGTAAATTATTTAAACATTATTGGTACTCCTATGTATGTGCGTTTTTAGCAGTCCTTATAACGTAACCCTCAATATTTAATTTTACGAAGTATTTATGACTACATTTAGGAGTATTACTTTTGCCATTAAAACAATGAACTTAGGTACTTAATCAACTTACTTATAATTTAAAGTAGTTATTGCCCGCGGCTCCGCCCGCGTGGGTGTCAAGCTCTAACTAATCTATGTGTGTACCAAACACCGGTTATCTTCAAAAATGACGAACATACAAACTTTCATCCCTTATTTAAACTCTTTTTACGCAATAAAAAGTAGTCAGTATCTATCTTTGTCCAAGTTTTAGTCAATCCATGTACCAACATCCAGATCGGTTCAGTGGTTAAGGCGTGAAAGCGTAACAGACAAACAGACAGAGTTACTTTCGCATTTACAATATTAGTATCTGAGGATTAGCAGCACCCGCGAGTTTGCCTGCGAGGTGGTTTTTGCGCGAACCCTATTAGACTTTTAACATTAATTAAGTATAATAATAACTACCAAATAGGATTACACGGAAAAAAAAACATTGATTTATATTGTTATTAAAGGAAAAAACAGACAGATGGATCGAGACTAGGGTTGCCAACTTTTTTTTAGAAGAAATAAAGTATATCTGATTTCAAAAGGGGTAAAAAATAAGTACAGACTTACAAAAAAGAGTACATTTTATTTACAGTCTTTAAAATTGAAGATTTTATTACCTTGAAGAGGCTTTTATTATTTTTAAAATAATTGTGAGTCCATATAAGTCAACTCTAAATTTAATTAAATCAGGAGCTCACTTTTAATCACTTTCTTCCCGCGAACACGAAAATATATTTTTTAAGCTCCTGTCTGTTTGTTCACGATGGACGCTACTGAACGGATTAACGAAAAAATGCTTTTAGAGTAAACTTTTCAAAATACTGTTTATACTGGAGATTGATGGCAATTGGTGGAACTTGCTACACATATTAAATAAATCACTAGTATTTTTCCACATAATTGTGGAAAAGTACCAAAATCTACAAAAAGTTTCAAAATACCAAAAAAATTAAATCATGCGAAATAAAGTATTTTCGCGTACTTTATTGTTCTCATAAAATATAGAGTACAATTACCGGAAATAAAGTACAATACTTTATTATAAAGTACGGTTGGCAACCCTAATCGAGACATAGCCAAAAATTATATGCTTAACAAAATGTACTTTGTAAATAATATGTACTTTTGGAATAACTAAGTACAGTACAATTAAAACCAGTTGAACATTCGGCTTTTTTCGGGTATAATCGCCTAAATTCGGAGACGGAAATGACACGACATACATTACCGCGATTTCTTTTATGTAGCATTCAATTTGAAGTATCCTAAACGCAATGTATACCATCTGCCAAGATGACATTACTAACCACAGACCTAAGAAAATTATAGAGAAGCGACATGAATTTGAAAATTCATTATTTATTGAAGCTTCAATTCAAAATGTATACTGACTGCGGCCTTTTAAGTGACTATACTCCTTCGCACGTCTGTACATGGCCAAATTTGCCGACAACTTCGGCATAGCTTGCCACACCAAAAAATTGAATTGAATTGAATTGAAGCTTCAATAATTAATGAATTTGAAGATATAAGAAATCGCGGTAATGTACGCGATATTTTTTATTTAATGTATATACGTATGCATACTAAATGGGTATTTGCATTGGTCTGGTCGTGCCTCGGAGAGCACGTTAAGCCGTCGCTCCCGGTTGCCATAAGAACATCTATGGCAGTCGTTACGGGTAGTTGGTGCCCCAAAAAGTCCAAAAACAACGGTCTAGCTGCAAAGCTTCGATATCGCCTAATGTTAACATTGGGTCGTGGAGGTCAGATGGCAATCGCTTCACGGAAAATATCGAGGTCTAGCCAAATCTGTAGCTATGACTGGTAAAAGCGGACCCCAGACTCCGAGCTGAAAGCTTTGAATGCGACTGGGAATTAACGCTAGGAGGAAGAAGATAAGTATAGCTATACTTGTATATAAGTATAGCTAATAAAAATATACATAGATATGTTACGGCTAAAGGTAGGTGTGAACATAAACTTAAGATTAGCCGGCTAAACTTAGATTTATCTTCGACGAGGTGTTAATGTTAGTTTCTTCTATCTTTAGACGGCTTAACTTAAGTCTAAGCGCAGGCCCTTGGCTAAAAATGTAGGAAGAAATGGGAAAGGAATAATCACTCTCATTTCAGCTTTTCTATGCCGCCAATAGTGCAAACATCAAAGTGTCCACTCCGCTCATTTTTTTTTATGACCATCAAGAAATTGAAGTCTCGCAAAGCCATACGCAATTAAATATAGACCGGCAGCAGGCGTTGCCTAATCAATCATTTGAACTGAAGGGTAGAACGAATACATTTTTAGCCGTTTCGTTTCGGTTAATGTGCACATTAACCGGCTAAACATGGAATATCCCGACGCAAACTAACATGTTATCGAACTTTAGCTGCTTCTCGAAGATAAACCTAAGTTCAGCCGGCTAATCTTAAGTTTATGTTCACACCTACCTTTAGCCGTAACAGATACAAGTCAATATCTTACTGTTTGATGTACATAAGTAACAGTACGATATTACATCGGATTAGTAATAATTGATAATAATCACCAAATTAAAAATTTAAGAAACCGACTTCTACCGATTTTTGTTGTTTTTTACATAAATTATATTCTTTATTAAAATAGTTACATACATTATTTACAATTTCACGAGACTGAGCAACAATTATTTTACCACGCTTTAAAGTTGAAGCCATGATACTTATCTACTGTAAGTTAATTTTGATAAAATTTGATAGAATTGAATATGTTCACGAATGAAATTAGCGTTCATAATCATAAATGTATCATATACGTCAAATAAATCAATTATTTTTCTTATATTTCAATATTTTTGTGTTAGTTTTGAGCTGCAAAGGAGGTTTTGTTGCTCATATCGTGCTTGTATTGTATTCATTATGACAACGGGTAATATAATTAAAGGTCATATCTGTAAATTGATAACTCTATGTAAGAGACGAGGGATTCACGACAATTACCGAGGTTAAACGAATGTTCAACTGATTTAAATCGTACTGTACTAACGACGCTACTACAAACATAATTATGTTAGCATTTTGATAATTTTAATCTTTTGCATACATAATCACGCCTTTATCCCCGGAGGGTTAGGCAGAGGTGAATTAACGCCCACATTTCACCAATAACTGTATTTGGTCCCCTGTAATAGAGGGTGAGCCTATTGCCGTATTTCGGGCACTATTCTGAAGTCTGAACTCGAGCCATACATCTGAGGCTTAGTCTGGGTATAATCTGTCTGATTAACAGCACTATCCCTTAGTCGCCTTGTAAGACACCACACAGGAAGAGATGGGGTGGCCCAAATTCTACTCTGCCGGGAACCACGCGGCCGTTTTTTAACATCTGTTACCTACCTGTTACCCGCTACTGTACCCTGGGCGGCCTTATCCTATAAATCCTCAGGGTATATTATTCTTCTTCATCCTAGCGTTAATTCCCAGTCGCATCCGAAGCTTTCACCTCGGAGTCTGGGGTCCGCTTTACCAGTCTTAACTGCGGATTTGGCTGGACCTCGATATTTTCCGTGAAGCGACTGCCATCTGGACTCCACAACCCAATGGTGACATTAGGCGATATCGAAGCATTGCAGCTAGACCGTTGTTGTTGGACTTTTTAGGGTTACGACTACTCGTAACGACTGTCACATATGTTCGTATGTTCGCAACTGGGACCGATAGCTTAACGTGCTCTCCGAGGCACGACCAGACCAATGCAAATACCCATATTCATGCATACAACTATTTGTACTGAGCGGGGATCGAACCTGCGCCGCGCCTCCTGCGTAGCGGCCGCGTTATCTACCTCTTCGCCAGAGACAAAAAGAGAACAATGTCATTCAAATATTGGTAAGAATTTTCTACCACTAACTTCCTATTCATTATGCTCAACAACACGTTACAATGAGGAAGTCATATTTAATATTTCGTATTGTTTTCGGACTTCGGGCGCTAGTGGCGTGGGCACTGGTCACCTATTGTATCACTAAATTATTAACCGACACAGAAGGTCACACTCCGCTCGATAAAAAATGATATCAGGTCGAATCACACAATACAGTTTCGGTGTCGTTGTCCTAATGAGGGGTAACATGTTTGTTACTTAAAACATCCAAATGACTCAACGGATTTGGATGAAATTTGGCATTGAGATAGGTAGATTATCTGGAACAGGCTTCTTCTGCCGGGATTAGGTTCTTATGTCTCAGTAACGGGAGCAGTATAGGCCTATTTCATGCGGACTACTGCACATACATACAAAATATAGTCACGTCTCTTTTCTGCTGGTATAGGCAGGAGCAATATCATCGACATACATATCTATGCTCACGCCTATTTCAATCCGGGGTAGACAGAGATATCAGCTCGCCATGTGTTAAAGAGCGCATAATTTCAGATTAATTAAAACTTCGATGCGTTACTGTTTTTTTTTAATTTCAATCAGTGAAGCTTGGTTATCCCGTTCTTTCTATTTATTTCCTTCACTGGTGAAAACAGACCTTTTACCTAGCAGTTTTGACCACATGACTATGAGTAGATAATTGACTACGAACCTATTCATGTGATTTTGATTGTGCAATGATATAGATCAAATTAATGTGACAATCACGCTGAGTTAATATTACTAACGCTAATAATATTAACTTACACAACGAATTTTATGAGTTCAGAAAGATAGATACCTAGTAGGTATAAATATATTTGCGTATGCTAATCTACAACGGATTTGTAATATCTAATATCAATATGTGTTTATTTACAACAGTTTGCATATTGAGTGAGTCATGCGCTTGCTAGGGTTGTCACAGCAATATCGCATAATATGTGGAGTGACTTCGGTTATGGCGTCATTTAGACGGGAAAGTTTCTCGCCTGCAACTCCTGCATACGAGAGTTGCTTCGTCTAAGCTAGAAAAAAAATTCATTGCGGAAAAAAAAAACATCGCTATCTTGGGCACAATAGCCGGCCCAATGGGATTTTCTCAATACTGGAGTGCTGGGTGTGATTGTACGTGCGTGATCAGATATGTAATAAGCATCCGGTGCTGGGGACTTTTTTTAAGTATTTTTTTGGAACCATTTTCGACACATTGATATCTCTATGCAGTGATATCAATATCAGATATTGCCATAATGCGAGTTGTTGTTTTCTTATGAAATTATTGTTTCATATACTTAGCTTTATTAACACGATGGAGTGTGAATAATGCTAATTAAATGGTATAAAAAGATTGAAAAAAAAGTACAAAAAATATCTATAATAATCGTATTTTTTTATGCCAATAATGTACTTAGCTTAGAGTATATACTTAGTTATAATAATTAGATTATGTAAAAAAGGTATTTAGTCTCGGCTTCGGGAGCGTTTCCGTTACACTCGATTCTAATAACATTAGTAGGATTTCAACTCAGACTAAAAGAATAGTGATTTCAATAAAAGAATAATCTAAGAATTGTCAACAGCCCTACGCATAAGGCCTTACGCGTAACAAATACTATTCATAATCAGTAACTTGTTTACAACGCGGACTTCAATATGTACCGCTAGCATTATCAATAACATAACACTTTCTCAATAAACTTCATAATTCATATAAATGGGTGAATTTCCCGGTACCAAAAATTGCGTGGCATCGATGAAATCAGTACTAAAAATCATAGTTACAATACTCTAATATTTTTTTCTGGTTAGGTGACATAGTGATCTATGTGTAGCACTAAATATTTTATTAAATACGATTATAGATTCTCCAAAAAAAAAATTTAAACCTCGAAATTTTTCATTTCCGTGTTTGTCCACACGTCACCTATCGTGTTGTGATGCCTCATTGATAAAAAACTATTGGTTTTTTAAATTAAAACCTAGTTTTATTTGATACGTGAATAGTTAAAGTATTGTTACGAAATACATTTATTCAAATATTTAAACAATACAACGAATGGTTAATAAAAGTTCATTTGTCCTAGAATTACCTTTAATCGCCATGTTCTAAACATATTTTAGAATATTGTTTTATCTAACGATTTGTGTCCTCCCTCATATGCGCTAAACGTTGCATATTGGTGCTGCCTAAGTGCTCGACGTGGAAGGACGTACACACGTGCCTGCGTTTTGGCACCATAATTAAAAGTATGTCATTTTTTTGTTACTGGACATTTTTTCTTTCATTACCGTGGATAGGTATACTTTCTATTCCAATAAGTTAATCCTCTTGATTAAGCATTCAATAGAACGCAATTTCTCTTGTTTATTTTTGTGAAGTGTTTATTACTTCGAATAATTAATAGATTTTTTGTAATTTTTTATTTTTGGCTCGTTTTTCATCATCGTGCTTTCATTGCCATAGTTTCCGTGGCCAAAATTTGCTATGGTAATGAAGAAAAAAATGCGGCAATGAAAAAAAAATCATTGCCATGCCTTGTAAAACAATTTAGTCTCATTGCCGTAACCAGATGTTTCATTTCCGTAACTTATGTTTTCATCGCCATAGCATATTAACAAAAGTATATTATATTTGTTAATTTCTTTTTTGTGTTTATGTGTCTATTATATTTGTTTAATTGTACTCCTTTTGTAGATTTTTAACCTACGAAAGGGGGTTGGGTAAGGTTGGCGTCGTTTTGGAATTGAGCGGCCAGGAATGAAAATGGTATAATATGAAAGTACAGTATATAGTGAGCAAAAGTTACTATGAACAAACTTCTCAAAACCATATCGGGACTTAGATATAATTTAGCTATACAGGGTGGTATTTTTTCAACTTTGCTTCGATGGAAAGTACTCTCTCTATATACTGGAGATAGCGAATTCCACTCAAAGGAAACGTAACCTTATTTTAAAAAAGGAACAAAACTGCATAGTTACATTACAACGTTTTCCTAAAAATGCCAAACCTTCTCTTTCATGGATTTCCGTTTATTTAATTTACCAGGTTTGTTGGAGAGATTTGAGTCTTATGATTAATTCTATCGAATAAGGCAATAAAAATACAGTATGTTATTTTTCCGATTTTAGTCGGTTCAATTACAGAATGTGGCAAGCGATTTTTCAGCATTCGTTAAACGCAGTTTTTATTTCTTTTTAAAATTAAGGAAATGTTTCCTTTGAATGAAATTTGCTATCTCCAGTATTTAGAGTACTTTCCCTCCACATCTCCAACGCAAACGCGGTATCCTTTATCCAATACTAGCTGACCCGGTGAACTTCGTACCGCCATATTTTTGATCCCGGTCCCGCTGCATATATGTGTTTCTCTACAATATTATGCATTTATAAGTAATACATATAAACCTTCCTCTTGAATAACTCTATCTATTAAAAAAAACCGCTTCAAAATACGTTGCGTAGTTTTGAAGATTTAAGCATACTTTGGGATGGACAGACAGCGACAGCGACTTTGTTTTATAATATGTAGTGATGAAGTGATAGTGATAGTGATTATGCTCGGTTCACATTATTCCAATAGCATTACAGTCCAGTGAGCGAATCCGGTGCTGGAATGCTACTGGAATAATGTGAACCATCACTGGAATGTTCCTATTTTAGTTACTTACTTATTCAGTCCAATTTTCAAGACTGGATTGCCGGTCTATTTTTTCCATCTCGCTCGCTCAATCCAGCGCCACAGCTCTATATTGAATGTTTGATAGTGAAATTCTTGTTTTTTTTTGGGAAAATATTAATTTTAACAATAGAGTTGACTAAAGATCAAACGTATCAATTTGTATCATCAGAGCGCTATTCGTGCAACATACCGATCGGTTGGTTCGTCGAAATCGTAACAAATAATTATTATTTGGTTTATAATTAATAGTAGTTGATAGCAAAAGTGTAATAAGAATTTCTAAAAAATCGCTTGCCACACCCGATAATCGAACCGACTAAAATCCGGCTAAATCTATATATTTTTATTGCATCAATCGATAGGATCAATCATAAGGATCAAATCTCTCTAACGAACTTGGTAAATTAAATAAAAGGAAACCCATAAAAGAGAAGGTTTAGGAATATTTTAGGCGGTTCAATCATCGGGTGTGGCATTTTCAGAAATCTTTGAATGCAGTTTTGTTTCCCTTTAAAAATAAGGTAATGTTTCCTTTAAGTAAAATTCACTATAGTATGAGGGTACTTTCCCTCCAGGTAAAGTAGAAATATTCCACCCCGTATATCGCAGCTCCGATATTACTTACAATGAAAATAATGACACTCATACGCGTGTTTAACACAATACTGCTGAAAAAATAAATGACGCCACTGTCCATACACAATTGCCTAATCCCCTTTGTATTTATTGTACGAGTATGTACGTATAATTACTCAAGTAGGTATGATAATCTGTCCTTTTGCGAATCTGTTTTTATGAGAATCTGTCCTTATGCGATAAAAGGTATAAAATATTATGTTTTATGTATTTTCATTTCCGTAGTTGATTCTTTCATTCCCTTGGCACATTTCTTTCATGGCCGTGGACGCTTGTTTCATTGCCGTGCACGCATGTGTCATCGCTGTGGCGCGTAATTTTTGATCTTGTATAACTCGTTAGTTTTTTTAGTTATCTGCTAGATATTAAGCAAGAATACATATAGTATCAAAACCTATAATAAACGCGATTTGTTTTAATTATAAAACTTAAGGTAAAAAAAATCCACGGAATGAAGATTTTAATGGACCTGTTGAAATTCACCCAAATAACTTTTTACGTTATAAATCGTCTGTTTGAGTTATTAAATGAGTTTCACTTATCACAATATGTCATAACTGGTTCACATAACATGACAACTAAAAGTTAGTCATACATGGCATGGACAATAGCCGGTAAGGAGACCACAAGACAGGGATTTGGCGTAATATTACGACGAAGGTTATAGGCTGTAATCATCACGATACTACTCAACGTAGAGCCGAACAGTAATTTAAGTGGCGAGGGTTCCATATAACCCGATACCTACCGGCTTCCCAATGGGTCGCATGGTGTATGACAAAATACAGGCTTCCCTTTTGCTGAAGCCGGTATTTCGTCATACACACAACGTAGGCAGATTTCCATAAATTGTCATTTGTAAACATAAAAAATCAGGGCATAATATTGCTTAACCACATAGAGCGGAAACACACGATGCGTTGCGGCGTCGCACCGCAGAAATTTCGCCTCAGTAGCGGGCACACGAGCGGTGCGACGCCGCTGCGTTGTTATGACGCAGCGGCGCCGCGTGCGCCCCAGCTGCGTTGTAATGTCTGTTAATAATAGTGCAAGCGCTAGAGGTAGTTGAGTATGCAAAATCCGAGTGACGGCAACTATGACCGGATTCTTATACCTGATCCTCTAAATAATGACAAAGAAATCTTGCCGCCGGGTGTGATGGTCCCTTCCCGCTCCCTTCACATCCCCTCTGCGCCCTTAAAAAGTACCTAAGCATAGCGCGCGTATGCGTTTAGTGTGTTTCTACATCTATTGACGTAAAGAAGTTGCTTTATTAAGAGGGGGTATAAAGCTAAATTGCCGATCGTAGATTTGATGTTTATACCCGAAAGTAAGCCACAAATGAGCTGGGTTTTTTTTTAATAGAAAATACGTTATATTTGTAAGGGACTGCTCATGGTGAAAACATAAAATAATAATATTTTTTCGATAGAATAAAATCACAAAGTTATGCCTTATTTACTACTAAAATCAATTTATTTCCAATATTATGCACACAACTGAGTCAATATTTGAATACAAAGTGTAAAATTATGTAACCCAGTCACTCTATTTTCACTTTGAAAAAATTGTGCGGATTTTACGAGTAATTAAAAAAAATGAATTTGGCGCTTACGACGGCCTTATTCCGCGCATAACGCTCTCTTTCTATCGCACCTGACCCGAGGTGTCGGCCATCTGTTGTTTCATCATTTAGTCGGGCTCGCCCCGTTGAGACGGGAGGACTGTATTTCTGTTTTCCGTGTCAAGAAAGTTCGTTAAAAATGAGCCAAATAAAAAAATATAAAAGAAACACTCTAAAAGAGAATATAAGAAACTAAGAATTCAACTCATGGCTAATTTTCGAAGGTAATGTATCTATATTATTTTACTTTCTTTAGTTTGTTACCAAATATCCACCGTTGCTAGGTAACTCTGGAGTAACGTCGGCTCGGGTATAGTATATGCAAATCAAATAGATGTTTTTGACTACTCGCGTGTTTTTTGTATAATATTATTTATATAGCACTAATATAATTATTAAATATATTGCGAAAGTATTTATACATTGTATTATCAATTTTAATGCATTTCAGAGTTGCTTCAGCTCGTAATATCACACAAGCTGATGAATCCGATCCGGTCGAATCGCTTAATAAAAAACTTTCGTCAACTTTGTAAGCTTATTGCAATTGATTTTTCTCACATTCAGAAAACATTTCAGTAAAATATGCAAATTAATATGAACATGAACAAGTAGAATGATATGATTTGAGATTAACATGGTCATTCACATTAGTACCGAATGTTCACACATTCAAACGGCATGGTAAATACGAGTATCCCGGTGATTTTAATAAAAAAAATTGACCACACGGAAAGCGGATGACTGCCCGTGGAAGGATAGCTCAGAGTAAGAGCGCTGGAACGCCAAGGTTCGCGACCCTGGCATTCAAGTCCTATTGTGGGTTTGATTTTTTCCATTATGTACTTATTTAGCATTTATATCAAATTATCTACAAGTAGATTAAAATAGCAATGCAATGCTTATGTGATTGATTTGTCATTAATTTGCAATTATTTTTACAGATCTCCCATTAAACATTTAGAGAAAGTTGAAGTTTTGAGAGAACTAGATCCAAATTGTGATGGAAATTTTGCACCAGAGTGGAATGAGCGGTATATTTTAGCCAGCCTTGATTCAATATGTCAGAGCCCTAGCTTCTTATACGTAATGATAAAATAGGGCAACCATATACACAATGTTCATCAGTAATATTGAACCACTATTTGGACTATTTGGATGACCCGACTCAGGATTAGTATTAAATTAATTGAATTCGCAAAAAAAAAATATTTGGGTAATTTATCACATATAGTTAGACGAACATCGCTAGATGTTAAATTAAAGTAAAAGCATTGTTTTTCCCAAATCGTCAAATCGTCGGTGCGCCTGCCAAAGTCGTTATGTGCATTTTTTCTATTTTTTTTTATTCGCTAGATGGCCTTAAAAAATGCGCATCAACTGAAAAAACAACCAAGTGTTAATTCCTTCTAGAAATAGATTTGACAAAATATACATGTGCAATTCTGACACTACAAAATTGGTTATGTGTTCACATCAAGAGTTTTTCATCCTCATGTTGCACATGTCAGAATTGGTTTGCACATAGACAATTTGACAGCTTGTTTTTCTTCGGTTTGTTGGTTGTAAAATTGGTGTTCTACCTTTGTAACAACGTAAATAATCTTATAATAGTAAACAAAACGAGACAGATGATTAAATCAAAACAGCCTCACGTAAGGTCGAAGTCCTGAATAAAGTGAGACGTTTTTACACCATTTGTGTGAGAGTGAATTCACTGTCTATGGCAAGCGGAGCGGCGATATAAAGTAAAAATATTCTAGGCATTATATCAAACAATTCTTCTGAATACAAACCATCATACAGGCGGTAAAACAACCACAGCAAGTACCTTCTGAGGTTGAGAGGGACTACTACCCCGCCTGTGAGTATGGGATGGTCGACGATCCTCAGCGCCCGTCTTTGCACCAAGTCGAAGAGGTCTAGCTAGCCCAGGCAAAATTGTGACAGCAGTACTCCATGTGGGGCAGAACGGGAGCGTTTTAAAGAAGGAGTATTTGCCCCGCAGTGATGTACTACCTTGTTTCTTTGATACCAGCTTGACTTAGTCTTCCAAGTGACTACGGCGGTGAGCGTCGCTGACGATAGCGATAGCTCCCTATACTCGAAAAGATGTTAAACGGTGTGTCTAGAAACTTGCGGCGCTATGCTATGCAGACGATAGCACCTTACACGGAGGCTATCACGGACAAGCAGTCTGATATCGCGGAAAAAAGAAGACCGGACCCTGAGCCACGTTTCTCAATGGGGCTCGGAAAACCTGGTCGAGTTCAACGCCAGGAAGACGCAGGCATGCGCGTTCACAGCAAAGGTATCTTCTTTCCTTCCCCTTCCAACTCTTCAGAGCACGCCACTGCCACTACAGGACAATCTCAATATCCTAGGTATGGATGTTCGCTGCAAATTCAGTTTTCAGCGAACAACAAAAACTACATTGAGAGTATCATCAAAACAGCCTCGCGTAAACTCGGTGTCCTGAACAGACTGAGACGTTTTTTCACGCCGGAGCACCGGTGCCTTCTCTATAAGACACAAATTCGCTCTTGCGTGGAATACTGCTCTCATCTCTGGGATGGCTCCGCAAAGTACTTACTAGATGCTCTCGACAGGCTGCAGCGACGTGCGGTCCATATTATTGGGAATCCTGAGGTCACCAACACCCTCGAGCCCTTGCAGTTGCGTAGAGATATGGCATCTTTGGCGGTATTTTACCGTCTCTACCATGGTGAATGTTCTGATGAGCTCTTCCAACTAATCCCACCCTCTCCTTTCCTATATAGGACAACACGTGCAGGACTTAGACGCCTCCCGCATACGGTGCAGAATATTCCATCAAGAACCAAGCGGTTCGGCGACTCCTTCTTCTGCCGCACTATTAAGTCTTGGAATTCCTTACCAGTTCACGTGTTTCCCTCTTCCTACAGTCACGGGTCCTTCAAGCGGGGCGTGAAAAAGCATATTCTGATGAGGCCGTCAAGCTGAGTGCCATCATTGTAACATGGTACATGTCTGTAATGGTGACCCTCTTTGCAGAGACTTTGCTTACCATCAGGCGAGGCGAAGTCAATTTGACGTGTCCTATATTAAAAAAAAGACTGGAAAAGCGCACCCCGGACGCCGAGGGGAAGGGCTCAGATGCAACTAAAGTTTATAACTAATTGGCAGCATAATGTGCACCTCGGAACTCGGAGATTTGCTCTTCTTTTCTGATTATCGTATTATCGGCTATTCCAGGAACGATCAGCAATTAGTTCCCAACTCCGAGAGGAAAATCGGCACCAGAACCTCGTCCGTTGTTTAACATGTGCACCGACTAGCAAGTGAGGTTGGCTTGGGTCTCAAAGGTGTTAGAAAAACCCTGTACACGGAACAGTTGTACTACTTTTATTTTTTTTACTTGTATGCCTTAATAAAGTTTATAGTGGGTATTTATTTACTTCGTATGTTATGTACCTTGCCATCTGTCAGTATTTATCCCTTATATAAATCCTATTGAGGTCCATAACAAATCTGATATGTATATATTTTTCACTTGTAAGAAATGGCGCTAGGAAGATAATTCTGATATGTGTATCAAAATGGAAAAAAAAAATATTGTGGATGGATAGTACCATTTATAATTTTCACTTATATCTCAGTTCATGCAAAATATTTTTTGGCATCATGCTACATTTTTAGTTTTTTGATACTGAAAACTTGACCAAAAACACATAGAGGTTTTGGCAAGCGCAACGACGACATATTCCTTTACTTACTTACTTACCTTTTCATTTTATCAGAAATATTTTTTTTACCAAAAACAAATTTATTGTGTTTCCAAAGTAGATAGTTAATGATGCAACTCGTATTTTGACAATTTTATCTGAGTATTTTGGGTATACTGTGCGCCTTCAAACTATACATGGCGGGTCGCTGCCACACAAAATAGGTGGCGGACTTGCCGGAGCGACGACAGGCGAGAGCGGGACGTGCGAGGGGTGCGGGTGAAATCAGATTTTTTTCTAGCTTTATGCGCACTCTTAAGTCGTGTTTTTGTATCCATTTTTATTTTATACTAGCTGTTGCCCGCGGCTCCGCCCGCGTGGATGTCGTTTATCGCGTGGTGTTGTTAATTTTAGTGCTGAGAGTTGAGCGTTGAACGCTGATTAGACACTGTACTCGCCTCTCTATTCGACTCGAGAAGTTAGGTACACGACAGTATACCTCTCCGCCCTACAGAAGACCGCGGCTTAATAACCTCGTGTTGTGTTTCCGCTGGTGTAGCCAGAGCTCACGGGAGAGGTTTTGCGCTGTCAGTGGGAAAACCAAAGGCTTTGTCCTACTTATCTTTTGAGCTGACGGCACAGAATCTCTCTGTTCTTACAGGGTAGACAGCACGACTGTGAATCCCCTGGTGTTGCACTCGCCTATAAGCTACGGTAACCACTTACCATCAGGAGGGCCGTGTGCTTGTTTGCGACCTCACTACTACAGTTCGACTCACGACTATAGTATGGGGTATTTCAAGAAGGGCGAGTATGATGCCCCTGGTGTTTTGCATACGTCCATAGGCCACAGTAACCACTTTCCATCAGGTGGGCCGTGTGATTGTCTGTCACCTAAGCCCAATACCTTTGCCCTTCCACCAACCTCTCCCTTTCCCCGTTGTGTCTCTTGTCTACTCCACTACATCCTTCGCCACGCTCTACCTCTAATCTGTCTAGTGTCTTTGTGTGAGAAACGATTTTGTGACGAATCATAAGACAGTACCGACATCTATTTCACAAATGACAAATTAGAATTTAAAAAAAAAGAAGAATTAAATACCGGTTCGGGTATATCGGGAGTTTGAAACCAAACGATAGCTTGAATTTAAACGCGAGAACGCCATCTAGTTATGATTCTGTAACTAAATCATTAAAGTTCAAATTTTAATTTCAAGATTAAAAACGTATTTGTTTACTCAATTGTGTATGTAAAAATAAAGTCTATAAATTTACATACTTGCCCGGATGTAATAAGCTATAAAAATTGATCAATAATAATAAAAAGCGCCATCTGTCTATCGGGTCATTTTCCGTTTATTATCATAATTGTTCATAACTCCGGTTCTACTCAACCGATTGGGATGAAACAAACGTAAGATTTTAAGTCTGAGCAAGCCCTTTCTAACAAAAAAACCGCATCAAAATCCGTCCAGTAGTTTTTGCGTCCATCGCGGACAAACAGACAAACAGACAAACAGACAGGAAATTCAAAAAAAATATTTTCGTGTTCAGTATCGTTAGCATAACATAACCCAAGTATTTTTTTTTAAATATCTCCAATGTACAGACACGACCACTTTACAATTATATAATAGTATAGACTACTGGGTGGCGCAAAAGTACTGGCACTAAAGAAAATACCTTTATTTTTTTTATATGACATTTTCTGTCATTCTGTTGTTGAAAATTGTGTAGTGAACAAATGTAAAATACACTGAAAATAAACATGGACCATTTTACTCCCCAAGAACGTGGAATAATTGTGTCAATGTTCTTACGGAATAATTCATCAGTGATAAGAACACAACGTGAATTTCGTCGACGATTTCCCCACCGTCCGGCACCGATTGGTCGCACAATTCGACGCTTTGCCACACGCCTTGAAGCAACTGGCTCAACATTGGATAGACCTAAGTCTGGGAGACCAAGAACAGGCCGTTCAGCTGAAAATATCGATGCTGTGCGCGAAGATGTGGAAGAGTGTCCAGAAACATCAACGAGGCGACGTGCCACGCAATTGGGCATTTCCAGACGGACCCTGCAGCGTATTTTGGTGAAAGACTTAAAGATGTTCCCGTATAAAACTCAAATGACTCATCAGCTGCTGCCTGCTGACCACCGAGCTCGTCTAGATTACTGCCAGCGCGTCATAAACCTCAACCTTGAAGAGGATGATTTTCCTTCAAAATTGGTTATGAGTGACGAAGCGCATTTCCATCTCTCAGGGCATGTCAATAAGCAGAATACTCGGTTCTGGGGCACTGATAATCCGCGCATTATTCAAGAAACACCTCTACACCCACTAAAAGTTACTGTATGGTGTGGCATCTGTGTTGACAGAGTGATCGGACCCTATTTTTTCGAAGACGCTGGAGGCAATGCGATAACTGTCACTGGAGAACGCTACAGAACCATGTTACGTGAGTTTTTGATACCCAGTTTGGACGAATTGGGGCTGGAGCACATCTGGTTTCAACAAGACGGCGCTACGGCACACACAGCGCGCGACACTATGGACTTAGTGAGGGACGCTTTTCCAGGCCGAGTTATCTCTCGTTTTGGCGATTTGCCTTGGCCTGCAAGATCACCCGATCTGACCAGTCCAGACTTCTTTCTTTGGGGTTTTTTGAAATCTCGGGTGTATGTGAACAAGCCACAGACTCTCGCAGCTCTAAAAGAAAACATTCGTCAAGAAATAACGAACATATCGCAGGAAGTGTTACGGCAAGTTATGCAAAATGTCATAAATAGGGCTCAAATGTGTATCAACTCTGGAGGTCACCATTTAAAAGACATCATCTTTAAATCCTAATGGTACGAAATTTAATGGTACAAATATACATTTAAAAAAACCTAAATCTAGTTTTCTAATTTAGAAAAAATGTTATAGCCGAACCAAATAGGGTCTTTACTTTTGCGCCACCCGTTACTTAGGTGGCAAACAAGCACACGGCCCATCTGATGGGAAGTGGTCACCGTGGCCTATGGACGTATGCAACACCAGGGGCATCACACTCGTGCTGCCGACTGCCAACCCTGAATCCATATTTCCATACTAATATTATAATTGCGAAAGTAAACTGTCTGTCTGTCAGTCACGCTTTCACGCCTTAACCGCTGAACCGATTTTGATGAAATTTAGTATAGGGGTAGATTAGACCTTGAGAAAGGACATGACATGTTTGATCGCGATAACCGACATCCACGCGGGCGGAGCCGCGGGCAAAAGCTAATATAATATATATCGATGATTAAATATAATAACATTTTGCTGACAACATTAGTATCATTAATGCTACAAAATATAGGTAGGTACCTACCTAGGCATATATAAAAGTACACTTTTACGAAAAGCTCAACAGTGACTTACGTCCACGACAAAATGACTATACAAGCCGTCTTTACCAGAGTTATTAATTCCCCCCATGTAAATGAACTGTAAATTGTCGCACAAGGTCTTGTTATTGCAATAAATCTGAATTGGTTTGTATTTCAATATGTAAATGCACCAATAACAAATGTCAAAATTAAAAATAAGTATTTTTTACCTACTTTAAGAAAATTTATGCTTGAAATCGCTGGTTGTTCGAATAACTTTTTTTTTTTTAAATATTACTTTTATTTTCGTTTTTTTTTTATTAAGTACCTATTTAAGAATCCATCCTCACTTTTACCATTAGAACAAACTATAAATTAAGAACGGAAATATTCATTAAAATGATTTTATATCATGTACCTACTCAATACATTTCCTTTACGAATAAGACAAGAGGGGGTAAAAAAAATGGACCAGAAAATAGACCGGCAAGATCCACATTATCATTCTTGGACCTTTTCTTCACTTAAATCCGTTGGCGAAATTCGGTACTCACATTTTGCATACTCATACCTCTAGCGCCCGGTCTATAAATCATAAACAACTACGCGGCGGCGCCGGCGGTGCGGCGCGCGCCGGAGCGGTGCCGCTCCGGCGTCGCAACGCATTCACCCCTCCCCGCCTCGTCTCGGTGGTTGCAAGTCCGGTGCGGCGACGCAGCGCATCGTGTGACATGCTACAGATATTTCTGTGTAAAACGACGCAGCGACACCGCTCCGGCGTCGCGCCACCGCACCGCCGCAACGCATCGTGTGTTTCCGCTCATAGTCTGCGACGTGTCCCTCTCGACAAGTGGCAATACGTTTGTAGAATTGAATAGATTGATGGGAATGACATATGTGACGACTGTCATAAACTTCAAAATACGTGTAAATCCTACACACTCTACAATACGGCGTGCTACGAAATACGAATTGCCACTTATATAGGAGGGTTGTTTCGACTGTGGAGAAACCACAGCTGACAGGATGGGGTTACGAAGAAGGTACCTATGTCACGGACAAAGCCGGGTTGGGGTCAGCTAGTAAGAGTAATAAGACTAAAAACTGTGTAGTGTATTTAGTAGTTGCGCTGTGTTTAATTAAATATGTAGGTACAGTTAGATAACTGTTGTTACAACTGAGAGTTACTTAATTATGTGAATGAACTTTAGTGTTTTTAATTCATTATGTACCCAGTACACAGTGGTCAGTGGTGGACCATTTTTTATACCACATAAGATGCAGACAAGCTCACGGCCCATTCGATGAAAAGTGGTTACCGTAGCTACTGAACGAGTGCAACATCAGAGGCGTCACACTAATGCAGCTGACCTAGTAAGAACAGAGTTTCTGTGCCGTCAGCGCAGAATACAAGCAGGACAAGCCTTTGGTCTTTCCACTGACAGCACAAGAACTCTCCAGTGAACTCTGGCTACCCTACTCACCACCGTTAACACAACACGATGCTACATATTAAGGCCGCGGTATTCTGTAGGCCGAAGGTACTTACCCAGTCGGAAAGGTCGGACAGCGCAATTGGGACGGAAATACCGTGGTGTACCTTCGTATTACCTGTGGTATTACTATTCTTTTGAAGTGGTCAAAAAACCACCTAAATGCTGATTGTGGGCCACGATCCCTCAATGGCCAATCGTCGCCTCTATGACGTTGCCCCAAGATAATAGAGTTCAGTGCATTGCCCACTGTACACTGGCGATGGCTTGCCGTAGCCCATCGTGAGCCTGAGCCATTGTGTAATGTAAAGGAAGCTTTACATTTACATATTTGGGTTCACGAAGTTCGTTAGAACACGTCACCCTCTTGTCACAGGAGCAAGACTGACACGACGTCATGCTTCGTAGAACCTCCCCAAAGCGGGTGATGTAATTTGTGGATGCTCCCTTGAGTATAGGACTAAAACAAATATTTAATAAGTGGAAGCCTTGCGTTGCGTCACGCAGGTACCAGGTAGATATGCTTCTAGTATTGAGCACCTAGATTAGATAATTATTGACTAGGTAGGTTTGTTAGCGGCATCTTACATTATTGATCAAAGAACTATTAATACGAGGTAGGTAGTAGGTATGTACTTTCAGGTCCCCGAATCCACTGCTAAAGCGAAAACACTGTTGTACTTGTATCACAAACATTACAAAAAAACGGCATTAAATTTCAGACTTTATGAAGTTAGGATTTAAGTCCAAAATAAAATGAAAAGAGTTTCATTACACTATTTCATTCACTCTACAAAAAGTCACTTAATTTTAGAATTTAACGTTATCGTTATTGTCCGCGGTATGGTTTTGCTTTAGCAGAATCGAGACCCAGTTATCGCTCGAGCAGTCGAGCACACTCCAATCCAATGTTGTTTAATTGAAGATACACCGATACGATAAGATAATGATAAACGGATCTTCCGTAATACAATTAAAGACAACGTAACTAGGCTACGTGCGGATACCTTCGACGCGCTACGTACGTTTTACGTACAAATATATTATTTTGGTGTTGTGATAAACAAAAGTAAAAAAAAAATAACCGTTGGGTAAACTACTTCTTCTTCTTCTTCATTTCTTTCATAACGTTAGACGTTAACCCTAATCGCATCTGAAGCTTTGGAGTCTGGGGTCCGCTTTTTCAAGTAGGTAACTGCGGGATTGGTTGAAATTCGATATTTTCCGTGAAGCGACTGCCATCTACCTCCAGAACTCATTGGCGATATTGAAGCATAACATAAAATCCTCAACGGTTTTTTTTAAATATAGGACATGTCAATTTGACTTCGCCTCGCCTGATGGTAAGCTGAAGGCAAAGTCTCTGGAAAGAGGGTCACCATTACGAACACGTACCATGTTACAATGGTGGCAATCAGCTTAACGGCCTCATCAGATGCTTTTTCACGCCCCACTTATAGGACCCGGGACTGTAGGAGGAGGGAAACACGTGAACTGGTACGGAATTCCAAGCGGTACAGCAGCTAGACCAATAGTTGGACTTTTTAGGGCTCCAACCACCCGTAACGACTGCTATAGACTCGTAGAGATGCCATAACGACCTGTGGTTAAACTACGGTTTATATTTAACTAGTTATTGCAACTAAATATACCTTATCCTATATCAAGGTCTAATTTATGTCTGTAGCAAATTTCATCAAATCGATTGAGTGGTTTAGGCGTGAAAACGTAACAAACAGTAAGACAGACAGAGTTACTTTCGCATTTATAATATTAGTATAGTAAGGATAAGGGTGTGGAAGTATGGATATAGATTTTTCGGTGTACCTACAGCTTAAAAATGGCACACTAAATACCTACATAGGTACCTACATGGTTCCAGGGAGTACCTCGTATATTATCTGTCTAAGTGTGCCTAATCCTAAGAGCGTATGATAGGATGAAACAATATAAGAGGAAAGGCAAAGGCCACTGCTGTCATCCACGTGTAAATCTATTGCAAAAGGCTAGGAATGACGACATCGCTTTAGCGACAAACACCGTGTCTTTGTAGGTAAAAACCAAGTAGCCAAGTAGACATAATATGTCTACTTGGCTATATAAAAGATAGGTATGCAAGAAGAAATAATAAAAATGTATATATTTAACCGATAATCTGTAAAAGGTAGGAGAGCGGAGCGAAGCACCTGCATTAGCCTTCGTGGTTATTTTTTCTATAACTAATATAACCATGCATAACAAAAGAGATTTGCCTAGCAGTTTGATTAAATGGCTAGGCAAGTAATAAAACTTCATCGATCCTAGTAATCATTTAGTCATTTACCTAGATGTTTAGTCTAATGGCTGAATATCTTTCAGGCGGTTACTTGAACGGCGCCGTTTAGTTAACAGCCTAGGCAGTTCATTGAAAGTTGGCTGCGACATATATGTAAGTATAGTATACTAGCTGACCCGGCGAACTTCGTACCGCCATATTTCCTGATCCCGTTCCCGCTACATATACCTATCTAAATTTATCAGTGTTTATCTACAATATTATGTATGATTTATACATATAAACCTTCCTCTTGAATCACTCTATCTATTAAAAAAACCGCTTCGAAATCCGTTGCGTAGTTTTGAAGGTTTAAGCATACCTACATAGGGACGGACAGACAGCGACAGCGACTTTGTTTTATAATATATAGTGAAGTGATTAATATTTGCAGTTATCTGTGTGTTTCCAATCCATACTAATATTATAAATGCGAAAGTAAGTCTGTCTGTCTGTCTGTCTGTCTGTTACGGTTTAACGCCTAAACTACTGAACCGATTTTGATGAAATTTGGTATAGGGGTAGATTAGACCTTGAGAAAGGACATAGGCTATGTTTAGTCGCGATAACCGACATCCACGCGGGCGGAGCCGCGGGCAAAAGCTAGTCTATATTATTGTATTTACAAATTAAAACACAACACCAGCATCCTTTGGGTCTAGATAGCGTTATCTTGACGGATACCCAAAGCAAGTAAACATAGCCTTACGTGTAATAAATACCAATTAGTTAAATAAAATAAGTTGGTAATTAGTTTTTGTACATAACTATGATAAAGCTACATTATGTATAGTCAGCATCAAATCGATCTTAACTAGCATATTATTAGGTACTCAAAATGGTCTTGATGCCTCGGTTTTCCGCCTTCCTGTTGACTGATTGTTATAAATTCTAATATTTGTGGGTTATGGGGCTAATCGTCCGAACTAAGACTGATCCTCGGACGAGTTGCCTCATTCGTAAAACGTATGAGGCTTTTCGTCTGAACAAGAAGTTGTCCTCGGACGAGTAGCCTAATTTTTGTAAAGAACGGTTTTGAGGATATTGGTGATTTGTTGGGGCTAAGACTGGTCCTTGGACAAGCAGCCTAATCTCCAAAATAACTGTGTTTTGGCGTATGGTGCAATCCACTTATCCACCTGCATTCAGTGCATTCATAAACATAACAATTTGTTTAGTTAAGCATACTAAATGCTTTGTTGCCTACACAACTGTGCCTTTAATTCGGACGATAGTAGAATTTAAATTAATAAAATAGTTTGGTATTAACATCATTAGTAGGTATTAAGATCATTTTAAGTACTTTGCTAGTCAAGATCGATCGGATGCTGATCGTACATTATCACATTTTTGTTGTAAAATATATTTTTATTCTTAAAAACATGTTATTAGCAGCTATTTAATAATAAATCGCAAGTACCTACTTTACATTATTAGAAACGTTTTTCCCCCGAAGGGTAAAAAACGTATATTTAGGTTTCAGCCGAAAGGCTTGACCCACTGTGAGATAACCCTTTTGAAACATCAGCGCCATCTAGTAGTCTAAGCTGCAATCTTAGTAGGTATCTTGCGTATTGGTGGGGGTCAGTGCATCGGCGGGGGGAGTGTCATTGTGCTTCTTCAGTACGAAGTTGAATTGAGGCGAGAAGGCTGATAAGCCGGCAAGCCATTTCTATGTGGGTCAAGCCTTTCGGCTGAAACCTAAATATACGTTTTTTACCCTTCGGGGGAAAAACGTTTCTATTTAGGTGTTCGAGCCTTCGGCTTGACCCACTGTGAGATGTTTATTATCTGCCGGCGCTGACCCAGCGTACTGTGACTTGTAATTCAAAATAGTTTTTCCGTAAGCTCCGTTGGTGAGGATAAGAAAATAAGGCGTTTAGTTAATTATATCTTAACGTTTAATTAATCGATATAGACAGAATAATAATGTTTCTTATTAGGTGTAAGTAGGTACTTCCTAATTTGTACTACATAGTTACGAAATCACATGAAACGTGTATCACTAATTATTATTAAACTTAAGTTAATCAGTCGATCTTATTCTATGGGAGAAAACGATTGTGACATACTAGTGGACGGGATAGGGTCCAAACCTCTTCTAGGTTCAATGATTTTGAAATAGTGTTTCAAGAAGGTTTGTGCGCTGCGCCAGTTTCCTTTGCGTAGGACCTCGTCTATATCTAGATTTCTGTTTGTCCAGTTGTCTGTAGCAACAGCCGATCTGAAACTACCTGGAGAGCCCTTGATTTGGGCAGCCCTAAGAATTAACCTCAGCCAGCCCGCAATGACTGATCTCGAAGCTGCTTTTACTCTGCCTCTTGTCGTAATAAATAAATTCGTAAGGGTCGAATCGGCGCAGCGGCGCTGTTTGGATATTCTTATAAGTATTGGTATCCAGTGACAGAGATTGAATTTGAGGTCATTGTTCTTTGAGATATTCCAGCCCGATTGGCGAAAATTGGCACTATCGGTCTTCGAGCCAAATAGCGGCCAAAATACAGTTTGGCTTTCTGTGATTTGACAATGTTCTGCATCTATGTGCAGCAGAGTCAGGTCATGGACGCGACGTCCTGATGCTAGTAGTAATAAGGTGGCTACATGTTGAGAGACCTGAAACAGGTTCGTGTCATCAATATGTCTGTGTGAAATCCACTGCAATAGATCCTCTACGTTCCATATCGACGGTTTTCTTTCGGGTGGTTTGTGTAAGAAAATTGCTTTGATTGTCTTTTTCACAAGTGGATGGGCGCTCAGCGATTCTTTAAAGCTAGGTTTAGTAAAGGTGGCCACAGTGGACTTGTGAACCAGTATGGTTCTGGGGGCAAGTTTCTGCACCTCGTGTAAGAAGATCAGATATCGAGCTAAGTCACTCGGATTAGGGGCTGATGGTGATATTCTGTTTTTTGCGCACCACTGGCGCCAGTTATTCCATGTTGGGCGATATGTTTTCATGGTGGATGCTCTCCATGCTGTTTGCAGGAAGTCGCGTTCCTTGTCATTCCAGTGTGCTATCTCATCGGCCCAGCCCGTATTTTCCAGGCCTCCAAACGTAAGTTCTGTATGTTGCGAGGTGGCAGGTTGGTTTGGAGGTCTGTTAGGTGGGCTTCGAGGTTCCGGATTTGGTATGAGGGGCAAACTGCTCGTTTCTTCACCTCTGGTTTCCAAAATGCCTTCTCCCACATCGGTGCTATTAGGATATAGTGTCCGTGAGAGGCGTTCAGATGTTGCAGGACTCGTGGAATTAGGGCTGGGGGTGGGAAAATCCACCCCAGGCTGTAATTCCACGGTCTGCTGAAAGCGTCCGTGAAGGTACTCAGGTGGTCTTTGTGGTCCTCGCTTACATATGTTGGGACTACTGCGGACGCATTCGATGCAAATAGATCGATTGTTGGAATTCCCATCCTCCGAAAAATGGCTTCTTGGGTCGTTAGATCGAGATGCCATTCCTGTTGAGATTTCAGTCTGGACAAGCTGTCGGCCAGCCCGTTGTATCTGCCGGGCAGATATTTTGGCACTATTGTTATTTCGTGCAGCTGGGCTAGGTTTAGGATTTTCGATGCTATGCTCAAAAGTTTCCTGGATTTTGTACCACCCTGTTTCCGAATGTATGAGACTGCCGTCCTGTTGTCGGTTTGAAACAATAGTGTTTTCCCTTGAAGCTGTGCCGGTTCTTTTTGCAGTACTTCTAACAGTGTCCATAATTCCTTTCGATTGCAATGCCAATGATTTTGCGAGGTACTCCAACGACCTGAGAGCTTTTTGCCGTTTACTATCGCGCCCCACCCGATGTCTGAGGCATCGGTGGCTACAAAAGCAGATGGCGGGGCACTTTGTAAGGTTGATGTTTTTGTCATGTTTTGGAGCCACCAACGTAACTCTTCTTTTACTTGATTTGGCAATTGAAATTTCCTGTATTTTTCCGTGTCCGGGAGTGGTTTTGCTGCGATCTGGATGAGTCTGCAGTGAAGGAGACCAAGTGGGATTACATTTGATGCAAAGTTTAGTTTGCCTAGCAACTGTTTTGCCTCCATCCAGCTCCATTGGTCTTTCCGCAAAAGGTTTAATATGGATGACTTTACGTTCTTAATCTTAGATTTTGGTAAGATCTTTAGATTTGACGATGTATCCCACAATAGGCCTAAGTATTCTATTTGGGTTTTAGGTTGTAGATCGGTTTTATCGATGTTAATGTGCCAACCAAGATCTTTTAAAAACTGGACGGTCCACTTTGCTTGATTTGCCAATATTGCGGCATCACTGTGCATGAGTAAAAAATCATCGAGGTACACAATGACCCTTATTCCTTTTTTGCGAAGCACCGAAGCTACCCAATTGGTAACTTTGCTGAAGATAGATGGAGCGCTCGACAAGCCAAAAGGTAAGCAATTCATATTGTAAATTTTACCATTGAACGCTAAGGATAGGTACCTTCTGTGCGATTTTAAAATCGGAATGTGATAATAAGCATTTGAAATATCTAGTTTCACTAGAAAATCGCCCTTTTCAATTATGTGAGAGATTTTCTTTAAGCTTATTAATCGAAATTTTGGTGGGTACACAAAAAAATTTAGGCATCTCAGATTAAATATCAGTCTGTGGGATCCGTTAGATTTCTCTCTCAGAAATGTAGGTGATAAGTAGCCACTGTCAAATGTGTTTGGGGATATAGCTCGCATTTCGATTAACTGGGAAATTTGTTCATTCATAGCTTGTGAAAATTTAGGTTCAAATTTTCTCCCCTTTTTTAATGATAGTGTCGTGTGAGGCGGTTTACGAATGAACGGGATGCGGTAACCTTTAAGAACACTTAGAATAGTTTCTGGAGCTCCCAACGACTTCCACAGACTGATGTTTTCCCCGAGTTGACCTGCACAAAATACCTTGGATTTAGGGTTTTTTTGCGGAGTTTTGACCTGTTCTAGGCTTGTTGTTGTTGGTTGAAAGCTCTTTGTTGTGACGAAAATTCTTCATCGGTGGTTTTTTATTAGTATGGGGTTTTCCTTGGTAAGGCTTGTTAGGACCCTTATACGGTTTCTTTCCGGTTTTTACACCGGACGTAGTTTTCTTTGGGAAGAACTTGTGTGCCCCCCCTTGATTTTTTACCACCTCTGATAGTTTTTCGTCGTCGAAAAGGTGCGTATCTGAAGGGGGGATGTCGTGTAGGACTTCACTTAGGATCTTGTTCGGACATTTGTAGGTCTCGCGTCGAAGCTGAATTATTTCGGCTCTTCGGCCACATGTATATTGTAGGAGGCCGTCAGAGATTTTGCGAAAGGGGCTTTCTGGAGAGAGAAGGTTCTTCTGTATGTCCTGTTGGGCCTTTGTGTCAAGATTTTTGCAGATTTCTTGGAATGCTTTCCGCTGAAGGAGTAATCCGTGCGTTATGGCCCCTAGAGTAAGGTCAGTTTTTTCTAGCTGTGTCATCGAGTTCCAGGATGGAGTTGACGTGGCAAGGACATTATTGACTTTAAGTGCCCCAAACACCGGCGTAGCGTGGAATGTTTTCTGTACGTCTGCGTAGCGTACGTTCTTCCAGCCATCATCACCGAGGCGTTGGCATCGTCGTCCCTGTTCGGCTATCTGCGCATCTGCCTTTGCCAGTTTGGGTTCCGCTTCAATCGTTGAAGGTGTGAAGTCGCAATTAGTCAAATTGTTTGCACTGTTAGCTGCTTTCAGTGTTGCTAGTTTTTTCTCAGCTTCCGCAATTTGATATTTAAGTGGTCCTCCATTTGTCTCCTCAGAATCCAGGGTGTCCTCGGGGGTGAGGTTAAGCGAAGGTGCCTGGAAAGCGTCATAGGATTGTGCGCTTTCGGCTTCTGATTCAGAGTCCTCTGTATCACCCTGCTCACTTTTTGATGCTAGCGCTGAAATCTGGGTGGCAACGCTTTCTATTGCCTGTGTTTGGTTTGTGAGAAGGCTAATCATCTTCTCAAATAGTGAGATCTGTGGATCGCCCGGGGTCGGCTCGCGACGTGGACTTTTAGGCGCCGTGGAGGCTATAGGGGACAGCGAGCTGCGTTTTTTTGGTGAGCTCCCTCTTACGGAGATGAGTTGTGGCTTCAGAACTTGTACTGTGTGCATAAATTCTTCATATGACTTTTGGTGAATTTTCTCCATGATTCTATGTGGGGCATACAATACTGCTCGTCCAAGAGGCCACTGGAGCATTACTCGTTTGATGAGTCGGTATTTTTTCTCGGAGAGGGAAGGATCATCCGGTGTGTAAGCTATGGCTAGACTTCTAGTAGGGACTGCAAAGCGCAGCTTTGCTTCCTCATTCGGGGACAACGTCTCCCCGAAGAGGTCCGAATAGGCAAAATTTATAACTGCCCACGATCGCCATTCACCCGGGTATGTGTCGTCGAGAATGTCCACTATTCGTAGGAAGAAGTCCTCGTGGTTTTGTGGGACCAGCTCACAAAGGGCGCCCATTGTTGTCAGCGCCATGATCTGGGAACCAGATGAAACATCTTTGTAGTTCAGTTACTGCTGCCAACAATTGGCTCATCAATTGGTTCAATATGTTGTTGAATCAATTGATGTGCTGTCAGAGTGTCAGCGAGTGTGCGCTGCAATTCAGTTGTTGATCGATGTGTTTGTCGGATCAATTGGTGCGTCTGGCTGTATCAGTTGATACGACCGGTCGCATCAACGATGCGTCTAGTCGCGTTGCTGGCGCGACGTAGGGCATAGCTCGATGCGACCGGTCGCCTCAACCGGGCGACGTTTGATGCGACTGGTCGCTTCGTCGGGGCACCGCCGTTTGATGCGACCCACAATAGTTGTTTACGTCGTAATGTGCATTCTGCTATGATTTTTGGGAATCATAAGCAGGTTGTCGTTCATTGCGAGACGACAACGTTGGCCGAATATGAGGCCTACATGTGCCCGGGCGACATGTGTGATGCACGAGATTATAGTCATTTGTAGGTTTTCCCTAACAACTAGGGACACCCACGTGACGTAAAATGTGTATATGAATATATAAAGTAATTACCTGTGATATTTTGGTGTCGTCTTGCGAATGAAAATTTCACTACCGACGACGCCGAGATTCAAAAGCGTACTGAAGAAGCACAATGACACTCCCCCCGCCGATGCACTGACCCCCACCAATACGCAAGATACCTACTAAGATTGCAGCTTAGACTACTAGATGGCGCTGATGTTTCAAAAGGGTTATCTCACAGTGGGTCAAGCCGAAGGCTCGAACACCTAAATATGTACATATTATTCTATGAATAAATTTGTCTTTTTAACTTGATATTCGAGAAAAACATGACAGCGATGAATTCAAGGATGTAGGTATCTCATTGGCAAATAGAAAAATCAGTAGCGCCTTTTTGTCTAATTCCGTGCATAGTTCCGCATGTATCTTGACCCCAAGTCGTTAGAGAAACGAGGCATTGGTTTGATATAATCCATGACTGATGGATGACATGACATAACTGATGATGGAAAAGTTAGTGATGGATTTGAGCTCCTTCGCCACCGTAGCACCCTGTGCTATCCATAAAAGACACTCAAATATTGTAGGACATTCTACACAGCGCTATCTAGAAGTACCTAAGCATCTATTGTTAAAATGTTTTTATGTTTGACTATGTACTACTATGGCAACACTAATGACTATAACTAAAAATGTTGGCAACATTCCTTTCACTTCCTTCTCTGAATAACTTTCTTAATGGCTGCCTGTATATTTTTGATTGTGATAATAACTATTAATATCTATAGAATAAAAAACTAGCTTGTGTTATGTGTTTTAGAATGCGGATAACCATACGTAGACTTTTTTTCGTAAATACCACGTTCCAGGTTATAGGTTAGGTATTAGGTATAGGTTATACTTAGGTTCCATCCAAAGATATTATGAAATGTCATTGGATCCATCCTATTCTCATCGCGTGCGGATTATACAACTAAGTGCACTAGTTTTAAAACGTTTATTTATTTTCTCACCCACTACCCACTATTTGGCTTGCTATCAAATGTTGTTTCAATGAACTTGTCCGTACTCGATACTACAATATCGCGATATCGTAAACAACCCGAATGTTTATGCGCCTAACGTAAATACCTCGGCGCAGCATCCGCTTCTGTAATAGTTAATATCGTCTAATTTCATCTTAAGAGGTCTGTATACAAATAAATCAAAATAATCTCTGTTTATAATGTTAAAAGCTTTTTAGTTAATTAATGCAAAATTTATGTGCCGCAGCCAACTAAATTAATCAGCCCTTCAATTAACTATTAAAAATTAACTATTAAATTAAATAATAAAAGGCGCCGCCGTTCAAGATAGTCAGCCATTCGATCAAACACCTAGGCAAATGGCTTGGATCGATGACATTTGATAAAACAGCTAGGCATATTTGGAAATTGTTTATCTTTCGTTTTTCGTCTTTCGTCTACGTCAAACTGCTCCCTCAAAAACTAAGATGAACCAAATCAATGATGGAAGAAAACCTCAGGCTCCAAAGTACGAATAGGTATGTAGATACAAGATTTCGATGCAACCGGATCGGTGACTAACGCTGTGAAGGTGATGATTTCGTGACATCAAATTCCACCTAACCTAAAGGTCTCTGCATACGTAACGGGTTTTTTCACGGACGGGACGGGACGTGAAGTTTTGGAAATATCGTTTCATACAAAATGTATGCGGCAATGCATATGTCACGGGGCCACGGACGGGACGGGACGGGACGGGCCGCATACATTTTGCTTCACGTCCCTTCCCGTCCGTGAAAAAAAAAACCCGTTACGTATGCAGAGGCCTTAAGTTTACCACCGCTTCCTAGGCGCTATCTAGTGGAGCAAAAGCGGCACAACGAACTCCATTGTAGCATTTTTTGAAGAAGGTTACAGGGTCGGATCGGCAGCACGAGAGTGTGATTCCACTGGTGTTATTGTTAATTCAGTGTTACCGTGGCCTTTGGACGTGTGGCAACGTCCATAGGCCACGGTGACACAGAATTAACTTTTCATCAGGTGGGCGTGTGCTTGACTGCCACGTGTATAAAAAAACGAATCTAAGTATAAATATAATCTACCTACGTACGGTCAGACTCATTTGCAATCACTAATACCTTTTTTCATTCGCTAAATAATGTCGGATTGACTGTGAAACTGCTGAAAGTGGATTACCACTGACAGATAGCCTGCTGTGCTGTATCCGTCTCAATACTCCCAGTGATTATCCTGGATAACTGTTACTTTCACATTAATACATATCTTCCGTTATTTACAGCTTCTTTACAGCTAAAAAAAATAAACTAACCTAAGATACCAGACGGATTGAGCTGCTTTTCTCCATAAACCTTTAACTAACTTTCTGTCTTATTTCTGGGGGGTAGCCCTTCGGGGTTTTTTTAATAACCATGGTGAAACAAGTCATTTTATAGCTGTTTGATTAAATGGCTAGGCAAGTAATTACACGTCATCAATCCAAGCCGTTTGCCTAGTCTAGTACCTAGTCGTTTGATCAAATGGCTGAATATCATTCAGGCCGTTAATTGAACGGCGCCGTTTAGTAAAAAACCTAGACGGTTAATTGAACGGCTGAATAAGATATAATATACTTAGGTGTCAGAAACGGTAACAGTGACAGTGTCGCGAGTTTAATTGTTATTCCCATCTCAAAATATGCCCAACGCATTTTTTATTAGAGGACTTAAGATGACCTACAAAATTAAACATTATTCTGGAACAGTTTGTCTCCGGGTCCAAGGTGAAGCCATGCATCTAGACACATTGAGATGATGCCGATGATGGTGAGGACGACTTAGTACGCTTGAATAAAATGCATTATACCGATAGGTTAGGTTACTCCTCCGTGTACCTATACCTCGAGAGCGAGATACATAATCTAGGACCGCGAGATAAACAAAGGCCCTGGCGCGCGCAGATTAGTTTGTATAAATCTTTGCTTGATGAATTTCAGTACGTCCACCGCAAAAGCACACGTGCTATCCTCAAAAGACACCCGAGAAACGTGTGCAGTAACAAGACATCGACTTAACGAGGCGTCGCAGTATGGTGATGTCGGTGAAAGGTTTTCGAAGTACCAAAATTCGATGATACGGCTTTCGCACTAAAGTAGGAAACCCGTGCTGCGCGTATAGAGCACATTTTGAGCACATTTTAGGTCCAAGATATTTATGTCCCGAGATACATATTTGTCAGTTTATGTACCTACTTAAGAGTGCGCATAAAGCTAGAAAAAAATCAGATTTCACCCGCACCCCTCGCACGTCCCGCTCTCGCCTGTCGTCGCTCCGGCAAGTCCGCCACCTATTTTGTGTGGCAGCGACCCGCCATCTATAGTTTGAAGGCGCACAGTATACCCAAAATACTCAGATAAAATTGTCAAAATACGAGTTGCATCATTAACTATCTACTTTGGAAACACAATAAATTTATTTTTGGTAAAAAAAATATTTCTGATAAAATGAAAAGGTAAGTAAGTAAGTAAAGGAATATGTCGTCGTTGCGCTTGCCAAAACCTCTATGTATTTTTGGTCAAGTTTTCAGGAGAGACATTAAACTGTTTTATTACATAATTGATGAGCGTATCAAAAAACTAAAAATGTAGTATGATGCCAAAAAATATTTTGCATGAACTGAGATATAAGTGAAAATTATAAACGGTACTATCCATCCACAATATTTTTTTTTTCCATTTTGATACACATATCAGAATTATCTTCCTAGCGCCATTTCTTACAAGTGAAAAATATATACATATCAGATTTGTTATGGACCTCAATAGGATTTATATAAGGGATAAATACTGACAGATGGCAAGGTACATAACATACGAAGTAAATAAATACCCACTATAAACTTTATTAAGGCATACAAGTAAAAAAAATAAAAGTAGTACAACTGTTCCGTGTACAGGGTCCTACTAACACCTTTGAGACCCAAGCCAACCTCACTTGCTAGTCGGTGCACAATACATGTTAAACAACGGACGAGGTTCTGGTGCCGATTTTCCTCTCGGAGTTGGGAACTAATCGCTGATCGTTCCTGGAATAGCCGATAATACGATAATCAGAAAAGAAGAGCAAATCTCCGAGTTCCGAGGTGCACATTATGCTGCCAATTAGTTATAAACTTTAGTTGCATCTGAGCCCTTCCCCTCGGCGTCCGGGGTGCGCTTTTCCAGTCTTTTTTTTAATATAGGACACGTCAAATTGACTTCGCCTCGTCTGATGGTAAGCAAAGTCTCTGCAAAGAGGGTCACCATTACAGACATGTACCATGTTACAATGATGGCACTCAGCTTGATGGCCTCATCAGAATATGCTTTTTCACGCCCCGCTTGAAGGACCCGTGACTGTAGGAAGAGGGAAACACGTGAACTGGTAAGGAATTCCAAGACTTAATAGTGCGGCAGAAGAAGGAGTCGCCGAACCGCTTGGTTCTTGATGGAATATTCTGCACCGTATGCGGGAGGCGTCTAAGTCCTGCACGTGTTGTCCTATATAGGAAAGGAGAGGGTGGGATTAGTTGGAAGAGCTCATCAGAACATTCACCATGGTAGAGACGGTAAAATACCGCCAAAGATGCCATATCTCTACGCAACTGCAAAGGCTCGAGGGTGTTGGTGACCTCAGGATTGCCAATAATATGGACCGCACGTCGCTGCAACCTGTCGAGAGCATCTAGTAAGTACTTTGCGGAGCCATCCCAGAGATGAGAGCAGTATTCCACGCAAGAGCGAATTTGTGTCCTAAAGAGAAGGCACCGCTGCTCCGGCGTGAAAAAACGTCTCACTCTGTTCAGGACACCGAGTTTACGCGAGGCTGTTTTGATGATACTCTCAATGTAGTTTTTGTTGTTCAGTTTGCAGCGAACATCCATACCTAGGATATTGAGATTGTCCTGTAGTGGCAGTGGCGTGCTCTGAAGAGTTGGAAGGGGAAGGAAAGAAGATACCTTTGCTGTGAACGCGCATGCCTGCGTCTTCCTGGCGTTGAACTCGACCAGGTTTTCCGAGCCCCATTGAGAAACGTGGCTCAGGGTCCGGTCTTCTTTTTTCCGCGATATCAGACTGCTTGGCCGCAGGATGTCCGTGATAGCCTCCGTGTAAGGTGCTATCGTCTGCATAGCATAGCGCCGCAAGTTTCTAGACACACCGTTTAACATCTTTTCGAGTATAGGGAGCTATCGCTATCGTCAGCGACGATCACCGCCGTAGTCACTTGGAAGACTAAGTCAAGCTGGTATCAAAGAAACAAGGTAGTACATCACTGCGGGGCAAATACACCTTCTTTAAAACGCTCCCGTTCTGCCCCACATGGAGTACTGCTGTCACAGTTTTGCCTGGGCTAGCTAGACCTCTTCGACTTGGTGCAAAGACGGGCGCTGAGGATCGTCGACCATCCCATACTCACAGGCGGGGTAGTAGTCCCTCTCAACCTCAGAAGGTACTTGCTGTGGTTGTTTTACCGCCTGTATGATGGTTTGTATTCAGAAGAATTGTTTGATATAATGCCTAGAATATTTTTACTTTATATCGCCGCTCCGCTTGCCATAGACAGTGAATTCACTCTCACACAAATGGTGTAAAAACGTCTCACTTTATTCAGGACTTCGACCTTACGTGAGGCTGTTTTGATTTAATCATCTGTCTCGTTTTGTTTACTATTATAAGATTATTTACTGTTACAAAGGTAGAACACCAATTTTACAACCAACAAACCGAAGAAAAACAAGCTGTCAAATTGTCTATGTGCAAACCAATTCTGACATGTGCAACATGAGGATGAAAAACTCTTGATGTGAACACATAACCAATTTTGCAGTGTCAGAATTGCACATGTATATTTTGTCAAATCTATTTCTAGAAGGAATTAACACTTGGTTGTTTTTTCAGTTGATGCGCATTTTTTTAAGGCCATCTAGCGAATAAAAAAAAATAGAAAAAATGCACATAACGACTTTGGCAGGCGCACCGACGATTTGACGATTTGGGAAAAACAATGCTTTTACTTTAATTTAACATCTAGCGATGTTCGTCTAACTATATGTGATAAATTACCCAAATATTTTTTTTTTGCGAATTCAATTAATTTAATACTAATCCTGAGTCGGGTCATCCAAATAGTCCAAATAGTGGTTCAATATTACTGATGAACATTGTGTATAATATGGTTGCCCTATTTTATCATTACGTATAAGAAGCTAGGGCCCTGACATATTGAATCAAGGCTGGCTAAAATATACCGCTCATTCCACTCTGGTGCAAAATTTCCATCACAATTTGGATCTAGTTCTCTCAAAACTTCAACTTTTTCTAAATGTTTAATGGGAGATCTGTAAAAATAATTGCAAATTAATGACAAATCAATCACATAAGCATTGCATTGCCATTTTAATCTACTTGTAGATAATTTGATATAAATGCTAAATAAGTACATAATGGAAAAAATCAAACCCACAATAGGACTTGAATGCCAGGGTCGCGAACCTTGGCGTTCCAGCGCTCTTACTCTGAGCTATCCTTCCACGGGCAGTCATCCGCTTTCCGTGTGGTCAATTTTTTTTATTAAAATCACCGGGATACTCGTATTTACCATGCCGTTTGAATGTGTGAACATTCGGTACTAATGTGAATGACCATGTTAATCTCAAATCATATCATTCTACTTGTTCATGTTCATATTAATTTGCATATTTTACTGAAATGTTTTCTGAATGTGAGAAAAAACAATTGCAATAAGCTTACAAAGTTGACGAAAGTTTTTTACTAAGCGATTCGACCGGATCGGATTCATCAGCTTGTGTGATATTACGAGCTGAAGCAACTCTGAAATGCATTAAAATTGATAATACAATGTATAAATACTTTCGCAATATATTTAATAATTATATTAGTGCTATATAAATAATATTATACAATAAACACGCGAGTAGTCAAAAACATCTATTTGATTTGCATATACTATACCCGAGCCGACGTTACTCCAGAGTTACCTAGCAACGGTGGATATTTGGTAACAAACTAAAGAAAGTAAAATAATATAGATACATTACCTTCGAAAATTAGCCATGAGTTGAATTCTTAGTTTCTTATATTCTCTTTTAGAGTGTTTCTTTTATATTTTTTTAATTGGCTCATTTTTAACGAACTTTCTTGACACGGAAAACAGAAATACAGTCCTCCCGTCTCAACGGGGCGAGCCCGACTAAATGATGAAACAACAGATGGCCGACACCTCGGGTCAGGTGCGATAGAAAGAGAGCGTTATGCGCGGAATAAGACCGTCGTAAGCGCCAAATTCATTTTTTTTAATTACTCGTAAAATCCACACAATTTTTTCAAAGTGAAAATAGAGTCACTGGGTTACATAATTTTACACTTTGTATTCAAATATTGACTCAGTTGTGTGCATAATATTGGAAATAAATTGATTTTAGTAGTAAATAAGGCATAACTTTGTGATTTTATTCTATCGAAAAAATATTATTATTTTATGTTTTCACCATGAGCAGTCCCTTACAAATATAACGTATTTTCTATTAAAAAAAACCCAGCTCATTTGTGGCTTACTTTCGGGTATAAACATCAAATCTACGATCGGCAAATTAGCTTTATACCCCCTCTTAAGCGTTAATCCCTTCAAACTCTTTACCACTCTGCACACAATACGACATGGCTGTGATAATATATACGCGCCTAAGTGTCTCTATGTTGACATTAAGACTGTGTGCCATAAATATACTTAGATAAATTATGTTGTTGTGAAATGTACAGAAGCTATGTAAACATAGCTTCTGTACATTTCACAACAACCTACAGCACTTATAGCTACTAACATAATTATATCTTGACACCAAGTTGCGAGAGAAACGAGACTCTAGCGCGCGTAGATTGGTTTGATATAATTTAAGATTGATGGAGCTCCTCCGCTGCTAAAGCACCCCGTGCTATCCTGGAAAAAAAAAACAAAAAAACAGAAAACTGCGTACCTACAGATAGATAGAGTATATTTTGTGACGTAACTAAAATTAAGATTGAAGCCGGTAACTCAGCAATACTCAGCATAATGGTCGAGTCCTCGATGGCAGCATCATATTATATCGTACGGACGACGGACGCGACAGCACGTTACGGAGAGCACAGAATACATTACCGGGGAATACCCTTACCCGTGACGGAACACTGTGTGATTTTAGATTTTAGTCTATTCGATTCCGACCATAGACACTTCATCGATAGTTTTTTTAAGGTGGTACTTATGGGCGTTTCCGCATGTTGAAAATGAATTAAATACATCCACGGTACAAGTCGTCCACGGCTTCAACAGGCGACAGCTCTAGAAGAAACTCTTCATACTAGAAAATATAGCCCAAACTCTTTAGTTCAATTCGTTATTAAAACGAGTTTTTTTTTAATATTTTTAACTCACCTTGAGCATACTTACTATATGTCTAGCAGTGGACTGACTTGATTGAACAAATAAATCGCGATAGAATTCGTTAAAAAGAGTGGTTTTATTCCAAAGAGTATCGGGTAAACTTCAGAAAATATCATACCTAGACCTACCTACCTTGTTAGCATATTGCTAAAACTTGGCATGCATGCAAACAATAGGGAAATATACAAAGCCCTTGCAAATCCAATAACTTCCTCAATTTACTTATAAGATTGTAACCATGACGAAGAAGAAAATACCTGAATTAATTTTCCTGTAAGGAGAGCAATGAGCATCAAGTATAGGCAGAATATCCTGTTAGATAGTTTTATTATGTTGTAATATACTTAGTAGGTACAACATAATACAATAGGTACAACTGTCTAACAGGAAATTCTGCCTATAATGCTCATTGCTCTCCTTACAGGAAAATTAATTCAGGGTTTTACTTTTCTTCTTCGTCATCGTACAGACCTACGTGCTATAATTTACTTGTCTTAGTTCGATTTGAACATTGATGGGCAGTTCACTTCACTCCATGCTCCGTACGGTTTTCGCCAATAGATGTGATGCTGTAGGAGGATTCCCAATCCCAAACGAGCAGTCCGACTGAGGAAATACCTCCGCCATACAGAATACCACGGCTAAATTTAGCCGCGGTATTCTGTGCCGGGAACACAATACGAGGCTATTTAATAACCTCGTGTTGTGTTTCCGGCGATGATTAGAGTAGCCAGAGCTCACTGAAGAGGTTTTGTGCTGTCAGTGGGAAGACCATAGGCTTGTCCTACTTATCTTCTGCGCTGATGGCACAGAATCTCTCTATTCTTGCAGGGTCGGCAGCACGAATGTGTCTCCCCTAGTGTTGTAGTCGTCCATAGGTCACAGTAACCACTTTTCATCAGGTGGGCCATGTGCTTGTCTGAGACCAAAGTAGTAGAAAAACAAATATTGCAGATATTATGTGGTTTTAGTCGGTTCGGAACACAATCACTCACCACCTCACGCCCTCGGTGAAGTGGCACTATTATCGTTTCAATGGTTATGTACCGCAACCGATATTCCGTTATTGTTTAGTAATCAGTAGTTTGCGATAACTTCGTTCGTGTATATCGGTTTCCTCGTAGATAACATAAAATAATAGGTACCTAAGAAACTATTTAAGAGGATATACAGGGTCCTACCGATTGATGTACCTGCGAAACAATAGATGAGGCTCTGCCCCCCTAGACAAGAGGCAATTCGTTGCTCGGCGTATCATGGAATAGAAAGACGAATGTATAGGATTTGACGTTTTTGACATTCGTTGACGGCTGTCATATACGTCAAATCCCATACATTTGGCATTCTACTCTTAGAGTATATAGTATAATTCTACTACAAAACGCCGGCCGACGAATTGCCACTTGACTAGAGGGGCTCTTTCAGGATTAGGAAGTTCGACGACATTCGCTCTCCAAAGAGCAAACTTGGTACGCAACTGGGAAATTACTAATAACGATATGATGAGTTCTTAGAAACTTCTGTGCAACAAAATCTGAGGGAATTTGCCTTTTATAAATGAGTTGTAGGTTCAACAATAACTCATCTTCATTCAAGCGCTAATCCCGTTTTCATTTTGGGACCAGGAGGCTGCCTTCCTGGTACTCCTTATCTGGAAAGGAAAGCTTGCACCAGAACTTCATTTGTCTGCAGATGAGGTTGGTTTTGGGTCCTGAAGACCTATCTATCGTCGATAACAGGGTAAAATTGACGGTTCACTCGCTAAACCGCAACATATTATGATAGGTTGTTTTAGTGTAGTGAGAGCATAGTTCGTTGTTACTTGTTAGGTACTCTTTGGTGCCCCACATACCCGCAGGTATTATCTATAGCGAGCTGCGCGGCATGCGAAGGTTTTCCCGCATAACGACAAGTTTTAGGAACATTTTTTCCTGCCTGAACAAAAAAAGGGTCCTGAAGACCTTGGTTGGGCCCTGCACCTTAGCACCATACATTCAACTCACTTGGTTTTTTATCAACTATAGCACTGTGTCGTCACTGTATTGTGGTTTAGAAGTCTATTCCAAACCACAAGAAAACTATGCGGTATGCGGTAACACAATCACGCCAGTAAAATCATAAACGCCCACGCATGTTTGTATACGTGTTTACGTGTGCGGGCGTGTGTGTGTGAAGTGATAACGGGCTTGTAACAAAGCTATTTGTTTACTACTAACTACAAGTGAGTTGTTCGTGAGTCGACTCCGATCTCCGATATACATTAAATACGTGCGTGATAAGGCGACTCGTGCGCAGACGGTGTCTGAATGCCGGCGCTCGCCCTTGACCCCTAAACCAGATTGTATCTCACTTAAATGTCATTACGCCTACGTATTTAAAAATAAATGATCGATATTCTGCAAAGGGTTTAAGTGAGTATGTGGGGAGTGAATTAAACCTATTTTTGGCATCCAGGGCCGTCATTGTCAGGCCGTGCAAGGGTGCGTGGCACTCGGACGCAAGCCGATAGCTTCTTCATAAAATATCACGATCATCAATTTTGAAAATCCTGCCACTAAAATTGTTTACTTAATACGTCTCATACATACATAAGTTATTGTAGGGGGTGAATGTTATTGTAATCAGTAAGTGTTATTATAGAGGGTAAAAGTTACTGTAGGGGTAAGGCGCAGGCTGATTTCTCTCACTCTCTCTCTCTCTCTAGCGTTGTGGTATAGTGGGCTAAAAATTTTCAATTTAAGCTAGGTATATATGATGCACAATACATTGTAAGATGCCTATGTCCAGGCCTATGACAAAGATAGACTTATACCTAAATTACCTACTGTGCGCGCTGCGTCACGCGTGAGTAATGGGACTGCCTCGACAGAATGATATTTAGCCAGTGTGACAGCTATGCATGAGTTTCAAGTTCGATTCCTAGGTCGAAAAATTGTATGAGCGAACATAATGACTTCATCTTTCGTGCGTTTGAAGTTGGGTTTACTTAGAAATTTGTAAATAAATGATGAATAATACAGAATAGCGGATTTTGTGTTACTAATGCGGGACGGTATCACCAAAACCCGAATGCGGGCCTGAATTCCTTCCCAATAGCCAGTTAAGTTCCTTACAATATAGGTATACATGTTATTACACTGTGCATATTTCGAAAGAATTAAAACTATTTGTTGTCTGTCTGTTGTTTTTGAATGGATGAATACGATTGTCCGCCTCTTGTCCGCTGACGACCACTCATTATAGCATCGTTTAGCGTCGAGTGAGTATATAAATAGTACCTGGCTTGTTTAAAAGAAAAAAAGGAATGTAAACGCCTCAATGAGAAATTCACATAAAATCTTAAAACAACTGCTATAAAATTCCAGGAGATAATTAATTTCATATCTTCATGTTAATTAATAACTACGGTTCAACAACATGTTCCTTAATGAAGTTAACAATCTACCCCTAAAAATTGAAAAGTTTAATGAAAATGGAACATTTAATCGGATGTAAATAACACGATTTAAAAACGTACCGTTTGTGAATCGAGACCCTGGTGGTAATATCCATATACTTAGTAATATGTGGCAATGGTAGGGTAGGAAGTACCGAAGTAATGAAGTGAAAATAACTTCCTTCAGAAAAAAAAATGTGAAGTGAAACTGAGAACTCAGAAAATGGAAGAGTAAACAGGTAATTAATGATGTCATTATTCGTGGCAAGTGTAACATTAAATAGGAAATACTGATAAAAAGTTGAAATAGATATGCTAAGAGTGTTTGGTTACGTTAGTTAGGTACATAGAACGAACGCATGAGTCACAATCGACATAAGAATTAGAATTTTATGCTTGTTGAAGGATATCTTCGAATTGGGCGCCTTATTAGGAATGCTTACCAACCAAATAGACTACATTTTATGTAATGGAGGCATGAATCGTATACCTAACTAGATAGAATGACGATCTATCGTCTCTTCTAGCTACACTTTTATAAGGCGCCGCACCGGTGCGTGGTGGCGTGATCAGTGCAAATATAATCCTAGGACAGTTGCCGAAGGCCAGATATAATGAAATCGAATAGAACCGGAAATCCTTGACAAATTTCGCAGAGCTATGTTACGATCGTTGTACAGCACAATTGGAAACGTGAACGCTTACTAACTAGCTACTTTTTGCAACAGCACAAGCCCTGAATCAGAAGGTCCATAAGGGAAAAATGTCATTGTTTGCAGAAGGTCCACATGTTTAAACGTCTATAAAATGAGAATGTCTAGAGTGACAAAACGATTCGAAACTCAGCTGAAATCTACTTTTATTTATGCGTGCGGCCGCAGCCTGAACAAAATGCCTTTTTGGAGGACTTTTTAATTTGACGTGCACGATTTTGGACCTTGCCTCGCGGAAACCCCCACAAACTTCACTTCACCTTGACGAAGAAGACCTTCAGAACCCAAAGACGCAGCGCAGAAGAAACGGAGGAGGGAAGTCTGCCTCTTCCGTTGTTTTTTCGCTGTAGCAAGGGCTATAACGAGAACACGACCTTGGTTATCGTTATGGTTTTTTTGCAATTGTTCGATTTGTGTGATTATCCTTCCTCTCCGGAATAGTACGAGGCAATAGTCCAATAGTAAACGGTTTTCTGGTTCTAAGTGTAGCCTTGACATCACCAGCATCGGTTATCGACTCTAATGTATTAAAACATGACTTATATTGCCAGTTGTGTGCCTAGATATTTCAATTTGTAGAGTTTATAGCTGTCTCGCTACTATCATTTTGTAAAGTGTACAGACCTACAACTTTATGTAGCACTTACTAAAGTGTTTTGAGTATAACACGAGTCTTAGCTATGAAAAGTATAAAAACTAATTTATTACATATTGCTATTACTTAAGTCTCGGATAAAGGTCAGTAAAAAGATCAGTAAAAGACGATTGAATAAGTAAGACCTTTATGACTTTTCCTCGCGTCTGAATTATTACGTCTTGCTTTTACTATTGAGGAACCGAATGCCATGCGAAATGAAGGCGAAGAAGAAACAGGCCCCGAGCTAGAAGCTTAGTTAGGAGGCAAAAGGACAATCTATTCCCAACGACTGCCTATCTTTATGCCAAATTAGATTCGTTATGGTTATGTGCTCGGTGTTCGGTAGCTTTAGCTAAGTGGTTAAGGAATTCCGATCAAGAAAGAGTGCTCGGTTCGAATCCTGGTCAATACACTACCGACGTGAACCCACTCCTAACACTAGCAATTTAGCTAAGCTGGAGGGGTTAGGTTAGTAATTTGTTTGTTAAAGTATTACCCAGTTATTTGGGCCCATAAGTCTTTTAAAAAAATGGTTGGTATATTGATATTCAGAGGCTATTTGCAATTTTAGTTAAATTACTAGCCTTCCGGCCGCGGCTCCGCCCGCGTGCATCTCGGTTAACGCGACCTTTGCTCATATCTTCGGTTCTACTCAACCGATTGCGATCAAACAAACGTAAGATTTTAAGTCTGAGTAAGCCCTTTTTAACAAAAAAAACCGCATCAAAATCCGTCCAGTAGTTTTTGCGTCCATCGCGGACAAACAGAAAAACAGACAAACAGACAGGAAATTCAAAAAAAATATCGTTCACATAACATAACCCAAGTATTTTTTTTTAAATATCTCCAATGTACAGACACGACCACTTTACAATTATATAATAGTACTATAGATAGATAGATAGAAGATAGATAGATAGATAGATAGAAGATAGATAGATAGATAGATGTAAATACAATAAGTTGCACCATTGACGTAGAACCACAAATAATATTCCCTGCTGTTATCGTAATTTAGTCTTCAGATGGCATTCTCCACAAAATTGCTAACATAATGACGTGGTATTTCCTGCGTACAAAGGGTGGGGCTTGGAGCAAGAATTTTAAGTATTTGTTGTTGGAATATTTAAAGTGACTTTACAACCTGGTTAAACAAGTCATCACGATGATAAGGATAACATAGTTTGGTCGAATACGATGACGTAACGTCAGCAAAAACACAATGAATGGAATGACGCACGCGCCGGTAATTACAGTTGAAGTTAGAAAATGGTGCGTCCAAAGATGTTTACTTATACTTTTGTTTCAATGCCAACGTCTAAATACCAGGAAATTCTTTTTATTTAATTAAGTATATTATAATTATATTCATTCCGTTAATTGACTGCACCCCACTGGTTAGTAAGAAGCTAGACGAAGTCCAGATGATACGAAGGATTAGGTCAACATTTCAAATGATAACGATCCTCAGGTGGTGGTAGTCGCTACGCTACCTTGATGGTCCCTACCTACTTACATAAGGATTCCTTAATAATATTTATTATCTACTGATACTTACTCATAGTATGCATAGGGCGTCTATACGATTTACAGGACCCTGATGATGATGGCAACAACCATGATGCCTAGGCCAACTTCACCTGCACCAGCTAAACAACGGACAAGGCTCTGGCGTAACCAACGGAAAGGATAATTTCAGGGTTGGGGGTCAGGATGCAGTCGCTCCCAGAAAAGTCAACAAACCAATCAAAAACTACAAGCCAAGCTCGGATTTCTCGACAGTTTTTATAGACACTACTGGAAAATCGCTATGGGAATGATGACTTACTAATATTTTACGCATGCGCGTACCCAGTGCCTATGCTGCTTCTGCACTTTTGCCCCATCCCTTAAAGAAGAAAGCTGGGTACGCCCACGCTATAACCATATTAATCTACGCTTTTACCTTTTTTTATACCACTTAGGTGGCAGACAAGCACACGGCCGTGATGAGAAGTGGTTACCGTGGCCTATGGACATATGCAACACCAGGGGCGTCACAATCGCCCTGCCGACCATGAAGAAACTTTCTAATGCCCTTCTTGAAGAACCCCATATTGTAGTCGCTTGGGAAAACCACAGGTACCTAGCTCATTCCACAGCTTGAGTGTGCGTGGGATGAAGTTCCTTTCATACCGCACAGTGCGCATCGTTTCCGGACTCAATGTTTGAGGATGAATTCCCTGCCTGTGGTGAGAGGTGCGATGATAGAAAACCTAACCTAACGATCGTCAGTAATCTTTGCATTACCTCATCAAGCATTATTATCTAACTACTCCACCGCGCTCGCCACTCGAATGGTTACTGCGATGCGCGGGAATTTCATGACGCAAATGATTTTAATACGAATTTATAAATAAATACATTGTAATTTAGCGGCTTAGCAGTCTCATTTACTCCGTTCCTCAGACATACATTTATCATCATTCGCGCTGACGTGACGAGAAGAAGTGCCCGCGCCGCCGCGCCGACATTAGATTCGGTAGTAGCCCTAGGGAGAAGTAGCCCTAATCAGAGGTAGCCAATATGAGAAGTGGCCATAATGAGAAGTAGTCCATTAGCGAGTCGGTTGCAGGCGCGGTCGCAGCTTGAAGATTTGGGTGGGGTCATTTCGGAAATTCCTTAAGAAATTTAACCCCTCCTCCCCTCGTACCTACTGGGACTTTTCAATATGACGTGCATGGTTTGGGGGGGGGGGGGGGGTCATGTCCCCTGTGACCTAAGTATAATATATGTGTGCATGCATGCATGTAGGTATGTAAAAATCTAATCAAGAACCATTACATACCTTGTGGTTATTTATAATACGACTGAGATGACAGATAATAGCCGCCATATTATTATACGCTAGGCTATACCAATAACCATGATGGTTATGCATGCACATGCACATGCACATGCATAACCATCATGCAAAACCTATCGTGTATGGCGGTCAACTGTACAGTTATCGATACTATGAAACTCGGATAAGCATGTGCATGCATAACCATCATGCAAAACCTAGCGTGTATGGCGGCCATAAGATAACGACAAGGCCCACCTAATGGTGCAACTACATCAGCGGCATTACAATCGTGCTGCCGTCCACCCTGCGGGAGATAACAGGGGGCCGACCACAACCGTTTACAAAACATTCTTATTGCCGGAGAGTTTTGTGTCAAACTTAAAGTAATCTTGTTTATATCCGTACCACAACCGTACATTTTACATGCCATGTATTCCTGCTTAGCGCTTTTGTGACGTCACTTTAGGTTTAGTTCACTCAATTGGTACCATGACGAGATTTTAAAGCAGTATTTGTTTTGAACAATAATGTTCATATGTCAAATTTAGCAATTTTGAAAATTCGCTTTTTGGCGACCGACCTATTATTGTTTTATAAAATACTATTCGAAAAATCATTTTCCTTACCCAAAAAGCAAGGAAACCGTATTTATTTATGTAAACTTATAGAATACATTGTGTAGCTAACAAATTTAGCACCGTTTTTTCGTGTTCTGCGGATACCCCCTTGCCTAGCCAGCGAGACCGTTATGTCGAACTCAAACCGACTAAAACCACACGCGGTCTCATCAAGGTGGATCAATAAGGCATTTCCGTCACCCACGCTATGCTCCGGCTTATAACTAGCTCCCTCGAATGTGGAAACCAAGGTTTTCCGTCATGTCACTACTTTTGTTAGGGTGGCAGGCGTTAATCCCAGGCCCGCGTTCACAGGGGACGGAGGTCATTGAGCTAACTCCTACGCCTAAGTCGCCTCTACTGCACCGAATGCATTCAGCGGGCTCGGCAGATGGAATAGTCTTAAGATTCTCCCGGACCCGTTCCGTCGTCTGCTTCTCGAGCATTGGGTGCATTCTCGTAGAAGAAGGCAGCAATAGACTATGAGCTCGCACTTCGTACCATAACTGTGAGCATGGCGCGCAATGAGAGGACTACCCCGAGATATGCCTATAAATGCAAGTATAAATTGTAGAAAAGCACTCACAGAAATTACTTCGTTATTTAGCAAACAAATAGTATTTAAAAAATAAAGTGTAGGTACTTTATTTTTTAAATACTATTTGTTTGCTAAATAACTAACTAACAATAACAATATATTTTTCTTCAAAGTAAAAACTTCTTGTAAAAGAACTTTTTTATGAAAATATTCTGTATTCTTTTAAAAAGAAATCACTGACATTAGGTATCTAGGGCTTGACTCCAGAGAAGATTTTCGAATCCGGTGATTTTCCTCCGGTTATAGTAAGCCTTTGGAATTTCACCGGAGATGATCCGGTAACGCCGAAGTTAAATTTAAATGTAAAAATAGCCACTTTCATGAATATTTTAATTACTTATTTGAAACAATGCGTTACTATTGTTATCATAATCACCTTATTAGGAAAATGTAACACCCAAAAAAATGGCAAAGTCCGTAATTTTTAAGTGTACCAAGGTACGAATTCAAACAAAAATATATAAGAAGTATTTAATTAAATCTTCTTCAATGATCATTGCACCAATAAATTCAAGTTACTAACTACTTATTAATAAATGTAGGAATATCTATCAATATGTCGATAAAATAAGACATATAATAAAATATCTTCGTCGATAAAATCGTATCGAGATCGAATCTATGTATGTAACAAAATATTATAATTGTATTGAATGAAAGAAAGACAAATATTTAACTTTAGGTAAGTAAAATGTCCGGAGGTTTTGAAAAAGAAAACCGGTTATTCGCAAAATCTATTAACGCCGGCAGTGCTCCGACTTTTCTGTCTCCCAAGCACATCCCTAACATTGTACGATTCATTAATCGTAATGCAGGGAATAGACAACTATTCTATATCGTTCATTCATTTCTGGTTATAGGCAGGAACAATCTGGAACAATAATGTAAGGTCATGGTACGAATAGGAGTAAGGTTATTTTTGAGCTTTTATTCAAGGAAAAGTAAGAATGCGTGTGAAAGAGACGGTGCTATACGTACTCTATAGCGCCATCTCTCTCACACACCCTGGCGAAATATTTATGTAATTTGTAAAACTTTTTTGAAGAAATACTTACCTTTTTTAAATAACTGGCAGGATATAAATTTGAAAACCATAAAAAGAAGAAAAATATCGAACAGAAAATAATATATACCTAACAGAAAATGAGAATGTCAGGGAAACTGCCGTCCGTAGGTACAGAAGCGGGACACGATGATCACGCCTGAATTTTTGGCACCGCGAAAAATATCTACCTACTTATTTGCTAACGCGGGTTCCCCGTGGACTTAAATAGCGCCACCCCATCTCTTCCTCTCGGCGTCATAAAGGGCGACTAAGATATTGAGCTAATCGGGTTCTCCATCTAATCAGACAGTAAACATGTAGCCCAAGATATAGAGCCCGCTTGACGGCAATAGGCATTCCCATTATACCATACTATACACCCACCTATTACTAAAAAGATGTTTGGTAGCAATTGCAAATCTTAAACCGAATGAACATTAATCGGTCCCGCCTACTATAAAACTTGCTTCAAACTTTTCGGTGCGCCTCCCACTGTCTGAGGCCAGATGGGAATACAGTAGGCCCACACCTGAGGGGGCCCTTTCGATGGACGTGGGTCAGCCGGAGCGTATTATGCCATAGTCAATCTCACCCTCGGTAATTGATGGCGTGCGGTTATAGTCGGTTCGAATTCGACATAACCAAAATGTCGGGTTTTTATTTCATTAATCTCTCGGATCATTTTATTATGAATTCATTATTCTCAGGGCAAGGTTTGTGTGATGTTTCTTTTTTTTAAAGTCTGCTTGTACCGCACCAGGGCGAAGTCAAGGCGCGCAGCTAGTTTTGTATATTGTTATTATAAGAAGATAGTTGCCATGGCAATCAATGTCACTTAGATGACGTTATAATATTCATGCGCACTGCGGCTCTGTCACATCAACCGCCTTGAGACTACGCTTGAGACCAGTTGAGACCATGCTTGACAGTCAAATGACAATGGTATTTTAGATCCCTGTTTTCTCGTGGTCCCAGGATTTTGTACCATTAATGGGTCCACGAGGGAGGATTGGCTTCTTAAGGTGGGTCTACTCTAGAAGAGCCGAGTACGAGCGGAGCACGAGCCGAGTCAAAATTCTTGTACTTATAGTGTGGTAGCTGAGGTACCTGAGGCAGCTATCTACTGCCTCATCATCACATTTTTTTGTCTAAAACTGCAATTTAAAACTGCAATTCCGATACAATGCTAGCATAGGCTCGTGCTCGACTCGTCTAGCGTAGACCCACCTTTAGATCGAACGCAATTAATGAATTAGCCTATTGCAGCCCACTGCTAGACATAGCCTCTCCTAATAAATAAATAAATATAGTAGGACATTCTACACAACGCTATCTAGTGCGTGCGCCACGTCTGCCGAACCTCCACTTCCCGCATCCAGTCTGTCCCAGCCATCTTTTTTTTAGGTCCCAGTCGACCTGGTTAGGGCACGTCCCACCTTCCTTCTTGCGGTCTCCACTCTAGGGCTCATCTACTCCAACGGCCATCAGTCCTTCGACAGATGTGGCCAGTCCAATGCCTCTTCAACTTGCTTAATCTGTGAGCTATGTCGGTAACATTGCCGCCGATATAAATAAATAAATAAATAAATAAATAAATAAATATTCTACAACATTCTACACAACGCTATCTAGACCCATGGTAAGCTTAATTAGCTTGTGTTATGGAATCTAGAATGCGGATATATACATACTTAAATACTTTTTTTTTTTTTTGTAAATACATACATAATAGGTACCTCTAACTCTAAATGAGCCTGATGCTTAGGAACACATTCTGGGAGGGCACAACTAGTTGCGCATACATAGTTGGTCCATGAGGAAAACCTGATTTATACTGAGCGGTAATCGAAACCGCGGCTGGATCACAGCGGACGTTACTGTAGGTACTTGTCGGTAGTACTTACGGTAATTATTGGTTTAAAAAATATTGATACATATAATCACGCATGCACACGGATAAAAGGAGGGTAAGGCATACGTAGGTGAATTAACACCCATATTTCACCAATTCGGTCCCACATAATAGGGCACCCCCTATTACGTGGTACCGAATACAAGGATTGATGAAATGGATGGTGTACGGCAATAGGATCACTAGACTATTGCCGTATTCCGGGTACTATTGTTGATTCGAGCCATGGATCTGAGACTAAGGTCATAGGTGTATAACTGTCTGATGTTAAACAGCCTCGACTGAAACAAACTAGATAAGTATTTAAAACAAATAAAAGTCAATTATATTCTTGAAATAGTTAATTTTGTGTCTGGATTCTGGTTCCTGGAACCGCTGTACTCTTGAATATGGCGCGCATGAATATGGCATGTTATTATTTGTGCGTAGTTGTTCCCTCGGCTTGCTCGGCTCTCGACTCTGAATGAATCGGACTTCTTTAATCATATTGATAACTTCGAATCAGTTGCATATCAAAAATGGTAACGCAATCAACACCTAGAACAAAATAACTATGTTACATTATATATTTACCAAAGCAATAATGGTTATTCACACATTACAATTCTTAAGTGTGTAGGTACTTAATGTATGATAAATATGGGCTTACCCTTGGCTTACCTTTGGTCTCTTCAGAGAACTATAGGTATTTTCATTAGTGTGGTCTCTATTCATCATTCCTCTGTAGGAGTCTGTTTCGCTTATGAACCAGCATCATACAATGGAAGGAGTCTCATTCCTCTCATAACTGCATACGACTCGATTTCGTGAATGGGCATTAGAATTATCAGCTTTTGGAAGCTGATAATATCCTCATTATCCTCGAATATATTTTTTTCTATAATATTTTCTTTGTATTGTAACGATTGACTTTTTGAAGAATGTCATATTTGACGTTGAATGAACTAAAATATCAAAATCGATGGTGACGTCACAAAACTGCTGGGTTAAACTGACATTATTGCAATACTGTTTTAAGAGGTTGTGGTACCAAAACACGAAATAAGACTGAATAAGTCCTGCTTTAAGAGGTGGTGGTTGGGCCCCAGTTCTAGATTGTGGAGGTAAGAAGGCAGTCGCTTCACGGAAAATATCGAAGTCCAGTCGAATCCGCAGTTAGACTGATAAAGGGGACCCCAGACTCGAGGTGAAAGCTTCGGATGCGACTGGGATTAACACTAGGATGAAGAAGAACAGGGGGCCGACCACAACCGTTTACAAAACAGTCTTATTGCCGGAGAGTTTTGTGTCAAACTTAAAGTAATCTTGTTTATATCCGTACCACAACAGTACATTTTACATGCCATGTATTCCTGCTTAGCGCTTTTGTGACGTCACTTTAGTTTTAGTTCACTCAATCGGTACCATGACGAGATTTTAAAGCAGTATTTGTTTTTAACAATAATGTTCATATGTCAAATTTAGCAATTATGAAAATTCGCTTTTTGGCGACCGATCTATTATTATTTTGTAAAATACTATTCGAAAAATAATTTTCCTTACCCAAAAAGCAAGGAAACCGTGTTTATTTATGTAAACATGTAGAATACAATGTGTAGCTAACGAATTTAGTACCGTTTTTTCGTGTTTTGCGGATACCCCCTTGCCTAGCCAGCGAGACCGTTATGTCGCACTCAAACCGACTAAAACCACACGCGGTCTCGTCAAGGTGGATCAATAAGGCATTTAAAATGTATAAATGCAAGTATAAATTGTAGAAAAGAACTCACAGAGATTACTTCGTTATTTAGCAAACAAATAGTATTTTAAAAATAAAGCCTACCTAAAATATATTTTTCTTCAAAGTAAAAACTTCTTTTAAAAAAACTTTTTTATGAAAATATTCTCTATTCTTTTAAAAAGAAATCACTGACATTAGGTATAGGGCTTGACTCCAGAGAAGATTTTCGAATCCGGTGATTTTCCTCCGGTTATAGTAAGTCTTTGGAATGTCACCGGAGATGATCCGGTAACGCCGAAGTTAAATTTAAATGTAAAAATAGCCACTTTCATGAATATTTTAATTACTTGTTTGAAACAATGCGTTACTATTGTTATCATAATCACCTTATTAGGAAAATGTAACACCCAAAAAATGGCAAAGTCCGTAATTTTTAAGTGTACCAAGGTACGAATTCAAACAAAAATTATAAGAAGTATTTAATTAAATCTTCTTCAATGATCATTGCACCAATAAATTCAAGTTACTAACTACTTATTAATAAATGTAGGAATATCTATCAATATGACGATAAAATAAGACATATAATAAAATATCTTCGTCGATAAAATCGTATCGAGATCGAATCTATGTATGTAACAAAATATTATAATTGTATTGAATGAAAGAAAGACAAATATTTAACTTTAGGTAAGTAAAATGTCCGGAGGTTTTGAAAAAGAAAACCGGTTATTCGCAAAATCTATTAACGCCGGCAGTGCTCCGACTTTTCTGTCTCCCAAGCACATCCCTAACATTGTACGATTCATTAATCGTAATGCAGGGAATAGACAACTATTCTATATCGTTCATTCATTTCCGGTTATAGGCAGGAACAATAATGTAAGGTCATGGTACGAATAGGAGTAAGGTTATTTTTGAGCTTTTATTCAAGGAAAAGTAAGAATGCGTGTGAAAGAGACGGTGCTATACGTACTCTATAGCGCCATCTCTCTCACACACCCTGGCGAAATATTTATGTAATTTGTAAAACTTTTTTGAAGAAATACTTACCTTTTTTAAATAACTGGCAGGATATAAATTTGAAAACCATAAAAAGAAGAAAAATATCGAACAGAAAATAATATATTAACAGAAAATGAGAATGTCAGGGAAACTGCCGTCCGTATAGAAGCGGGACACGATGATCACGCCTGAATTTTTGGCACCGCGAAAAATATCTACCTACTTATTTGCTAACGCTGGTTCCCCGTGGACTTAAATAGCGCCACCCCATCTCTTCCTCTCGGCGTCATAAAGGGCGACTAAGATATTGAGCTAATCGGGTTCTCCATCTAATCAGACAGTAAACATGTAGCCCAAGATAGAGAGCCCGCTTGACGGCAATAGGCATTCCTATTATACCATACTATACACCCACCTATTACTAAAAAGATGTTTGGTAGCAATTGCAAATCTTAAACCGAATGAACATTAATCGGTCCCGCCTACTATAAAACTTGCTTCAAACTTTTGGGTGCGCCTCCCACTGTCTGAGGCCAGATGGGAATACAGTAGGCCCACACCTGAGGGGGCCCTTTCGATGGACGTGGGTCAGCCGGAGCGTATTATGCCATAGTCAATCTCACCCTCGGTAATTGATGGCGTGCGGTTATAGTCGGTTCGAATTCGACATAACCAAAATGTCGGGTTTTTATTTCATTAATAAAAAACTCGGATCATTTTATTATGAATTCATTATTCTCAGGGCAAGGTTTGTGTGATGTTTCTTTTTTTTAAAGTCTGCTTGTACCGCACCAGGGCGAAGTCAAGGCGCGCAGCTAGTTTTGTATATTGTTATTATAAGAAGATAGTTGCCATGGTAATCAATGTCACTTAGATGACGTTATAATATTCAAGCGCACTGCGACTCTGTCACATCAACCGCCTTGAGACCATGCTTGACAGTCAAATGACAATGGTATTTTAGATCCCTGTTTTCTCGTGGTCCCAGGATTTTGTACCATTAATGGGACCACGAGGGAGGATTGGCTTCTTAAGGTGGGTCTACTCTAGAAGAGCCGAGTACGAGCGGAGCACGAGCCGAGTCAAAATTCTTGTACTTATAGTGTGGTAGCTGAGGTACCTGAGGCAGCTATCTACTGCCTCATCATCACATTTTTTTGTCTAAAACTGCAATTTAAAACTGCAATTCCGATACAATGCTAGCATAGGCTCGTGCTCGACTCGTCTAGCGTAGACCCACCTTTAGATCGAACGCAATTAATGAATTAGCCTATTGCAGCCCACTGCTAGACATAGCCTCTCCTAATAAATAAATAAATATAGTAGGACATTCTACACAACGCTATCTAGTGCGTGCGCCACGTCTGCCGAACCTCCACTTCCCGCATCCAGTCTGTCCCAGCCATCTTTTTTTTAGGTCCCAGTTGACCTGGTTAGGGCACGTCCCACCTTCCTTCTTGCGGTCTCCACTCTAGGGCTCATCTACTCCAACGGCCATCAGTCCTTCGACAGATGTGGCCAGTCCAATGCCTCTTCAACTTGCTTAATCTGTGAGCTATGTCGGTAACATTGCCGCCGATATAATAGGTACCTCTAACTCTAAATGAGCCTGATGCATAGGAACACATTCTGGGAGGGCACAACTAGTTGCGCATACATAGTTGGTCCATGAGGAAAACCTGATTTATACTGAGCGGTAATCGAAACCGCGGCTGGATCACAGCGGACGTTACTGTAGGTACTTGTCGGTATATAGTAGTACTTACGGTAATTATTGGTTTAAAAAATCTTGATACATATAATCACGCATGCACACGGATAAAAGGAGGGTAAGGCATAGGTAGATGAATTAACACCCATATTTTTCACCAATTCGGTCCCACATAATAGGGCACCCCCTATTACGTGGTACCGAATACAAGGATTGATGAAATGGATGGTGTAAGGCAATAGGCTCACTAGACTATTGCCGTATTCCGGGTACTATTGTTGATTCGAGCCATGGATCTGAGACTAAGTCATAGGTGTATAACTGTCTGATGTTAAACAGCCTCGACTGAAACAAACTAGATAAGTATTTAAAACAAATAAAAGTCAATTATATTTGTGAAATAGTTAATTTTGTGTCTGGATTCTGGTTCCTGGAACCGCTGTACTCTTGAATATGGCGCGCATGAATATGGCATGCAAGTTATTATTTGTGCGTAGTTGTTCCCTCGGCTTGCTCGGCTCTCGACTCTGAATGAATCGGACTTCTTTAATCATATTGATAACTTCGAATCAGTTGCATATCAAAAATGGTAACGCAATCAACACCTAGAACAAAATAACTATGTTACATTATATATTTACCAAAGCAATAATGGTTATTCACACATTACAATTCTTAAGTGTGTACTTAATGTATGATAAATATGGGCTTACCCTTGGCTTACCTTTGGTCTCTTCAGAGAACTATAGGTATTTTCATTAGTGTGGTCTCTATTCATCATTCCTCTGTAGGAGTCTGTTTCGCTTATGAACCAGCATCATACAATGGAAGGAGTCTCATTCCTCACATAACTGCATACGACTCGATTTCGTGAATGGGCATTAGAATTATCAGCTTTTGGAAGCTGATAATATCCTCATTATCTTCGAATATATTTTTTTCTATAATATTTTCTTTGTATTGTAACGATTGACTTTTTGAAGAATGTCATATTTGACGTTGAATGAACTAAAATATCAAAATCGATGGTGACGTCACAAAACTGCTGGGTTAAACTGACATTATTGCAATACTGTTTTAAGAGGTTGTGGTACCAAAACACGAAATAAGACTGAATAAGTCCTGCTTTAAGAGGTGGTGGTTGGGCCCCAGGTTAGCCACATTTTAATTCTGATTCTGATAATACAATAAAAATATCTGTCTATGAGATCAGAGACATATACAAATAGACTATCTTTACTAACAGAAAAAAATATTCATGAGAATAAAAATACTTTAGGTATAAGTAACTACAATAAATTGGACTTTATTATAATAATATATGACAGCTGTTATAAGCACCTGTTCAATAAATCTGCATATTAATTAAAGCTCAATCAATCAATTAATTCTTATCTAAGTAGGTACTTATGTGCATTATTATCGTTGGCTGACAATATTACAAGACTACAGTTAATTAATAACCCACCAACTTGTTTTACGCCATTATTGATCGTCATCATCTTAGGTATTTTTAATGAGATTTTTTTTTATACCACTTAGGTGGGAGACAAGCACACGGCCCACCTGATGGAAAGTGGTTACCGTGGCGTATGGACGTATGCAACACCGGCGTCACACTCATGCTGCCGAACCTGAAGAAACCTTCTAATACCCTTCTTGAAGACCCCCATATTGTAGTCGCTTGGTAAAACCATCGCGGGGAGTTCATTCCACAGCTTGAGTGTGTGAGGGACGAATTTCATACCGCACAGTGCGCACCGTTTCCGGTCGCAATGTGTGAGGATGAATTCCCCGCCTATGGCGAGAAGTGTAATGATAGAATGTAGCTGTTGGCATCATGTCAAACAATTCATCTGATCACAAACCATTGTATAGGCGGTAGAACGCAATGATTTATCTGTCTTCTAAAATTCTAATATGTACAATCTATCACCGCACCTCTCACCACAGGCAGGACTTCACACACGTTGAAACTGGAAACAGAACACATAGTCAGGTATGAAAGGAACTTCATCCCCCGCACGCTGAAACTGTGGAATGAAATCTCTGGCGTCGTTTTTCCAAGCGTCAATATGGGCTTCTTCAAGAAGGGCATTAGAAGGGTCTTACGGGGTCGGCAGCACGAGTGTGACGCCCCTGCCCCTCTAGACAAGTGGCAATTCGTTGCTCGGTGTATGTATGATGGAATTGAAGCGTCGGTAGCTTAGTGGAGTCGGCCTTACGATCGAGAGGTCCCGGGTTCGAATCCTGGCCATTACACTACCGACGTGAACCCACTCCTAACACAAGCAATTTAGCTTAGCTGGAGGGGTTAGCGGGAATATTAGTAATTTCGGTTACTAATATTCTTAAAAAAAAAAAAACATTCGTTGACGCCTGTCATATCAATCATATCATATACGTCAAATCCCATACATTTGGCATTCTATTCCATCATACGCCGAGCAACGAATTGCCACTTGTCTAGGGGGGCGGGTGTTGCATTGCATACCTCCATATAAAGCCACGGTAATCACGTTCTATCAGGTGGGCCGTGTGTTTTTGTACCACTTAGGTGATATAAAAAAAAGCGCCGTGATTCACGGGGCCCTAGCTGCTCAATGAGAAAGTGGGGTTTGTTTACAATAACTGTGACTAAGCGTACTTACGACAAAGTTATAAATAACATAGTATTAATTTATCTGTCGATGCGTCATGTAATTACAAGGGTCATAATACCTACTCTTAATCCTTTATGTGATAGATTTTACGATCAATAAATGCACAGGTTATGCAAAAACTTTGTTGAAGATTAAAATATAAGTCTATGTACTTAAACGTACTAATATTTATATCAATTTGAAAGTAAGTAAAGGGCCTACCACACGCACAAGCTTTACGCGTGGTGTTCCGTGAACTTCCGTGCACAAGCATTCGCAGGTCGGTTGCACAGGCAAACCTGTGGCAAAACTGTGATGTAAGATTGTGCGTGTAGTATCGTAGGCTGGTTGACCTATAACTTTGTTTGTTTGTCTCTTTCTTCTGTTATGCTTTCACACAGGAACAGGATTGTGGAGGTCAGACATTGAATTGAACCGATTTTGATGAAATTTGGTGCAGATGTATTGGGTAAGGAAACACAGGCTATAGTATTCTATAGCTTCACTAGTGTGGACTGATTAACGGACGATTCTCTGACGCAGGCTTCCGTTCGGATTTGAGAGGTCAGGCGACAGGTTCTCCGGAAAAAGTCAAAATTAACCGAACCTTAGTTGCAAAGATCAAAATGATCTTGATACCAAAGTATAAAGAGCAAATCAAACTGGTTTATTGATTTAAATTGTATTATCGTCCAAACTGAAGGTGTGTACCAAATATCAGAACAATCAGTCAACAGGAAGCGCAGAATACCAAGGTATTTAGATCATTTTGAGTAGGTACTTTGTTCGTCAAGAAGATCGATCTGTATTTGACTGCCTCTGTGGCGTAGCGGTAGTGAACGCGGCTGCTACGCAGGAGGCGCGGGTTCGATCCCCGCTCAGTGCCAATATTTGTATGCATGAATATAAATATTTGCATTGGTCTGGGTGTTTCTATGTATAATATGTATGTATTTACAAAAAAAAAGTATCTAAGTATGTATATCCGCATTCTAAATTACATAACACAAGCTAATTAAGCTTACCATGGGTCTAGATAGCGTTGTGTAGAATGTTGTAGAATATTTATTTATTTATTTATTTGTATTGTTGTCTACGCAGGCCGCGTAGCCAAAAATGTGGTGAAGCGTGTGCGTGTGGCAGGCCCATAACTGTACAAAGAAAGGTGAAATACGGTCTCGAGTGTGACGTTCTTATCGCCGATAATTTAATATAAATTATAAATCGTTCGAGCACGTAGTGTCCTCACAGATAAGATAGCAGAGAACGGAACGCGTTTTTAAGTACCCATGGCAGGTAATAATAATACTTATAACGATACTTAATCAGTGTACGCGTACTTCACAGACCATAGTATAGTAAGTATTTTTTTATGTAGGTATAGGGTCCGTCAATTGACTGCAGCCCGTTAGATGGTAGAACGCTGAAGGTGCAGTCCATCGGATATGGACCACCATTTCTGATGCTATTGACCTTAAAGGGTCCTACCTACTCAAACTTGATAATTAAACCAATGTAACAATGTTGTAACAAACAAATAACTCCGTAATCGTTGTGAAACCAATAAATAGTTTAATAAACTACGACCTTATAATGATAACGGACGGATGTTAGACGTTGCCTCACTTCTTTTTAACCTATTCTTAACCCGGCAGTAGGCGCGCCGCGCGACCTTATTTAGAACACAAACGGTCGCTATTGGGTAAAATTTCTCACAAATTGCTGGGTAAAAAATACCCGTTCTCACAGTAATACGTCTGTAACATCCAAATGCGGGACGCCAGCTGAAGTGCATGTTGGGAGGGTTTGCCGTGGTACTTAAGTATTAAATAGGAAACTACTGAGAAAGAAAGCCTTACATTGTACCTACTCTATAGTTGATAGCAAAAAAGTTATGACGTTATTTCGGCGACCGATCCGTAGGTAGTCACACTGGTGTTCAGGTGCCTGTGGCATTTTTTACCCGGTAGCGCCTCGCGCCGGATTAAATAGGGCAAGTTACGTTCCGCCACATTATTTTGAAAATGTGCTTAAAATGTGCTCTCTACGCGCAGTTTACGCAAATATCAGCCAGATCCATTCAGCCGTTGAGCGTGAATATATAACAAACATCTACTTAAACATCCAAACATTTTCACAAACTTTCAGATATAAAATGATTACCTACTAGTAGGATAGGTCCAAAATATTATAGTAACACGATTAATCACGCAATATTTGACGTGTATACCTAATCGGAATGAGGAAAGGTAGGTACTTACTTAGTATATTATATTTACATATTTACGTATCCTTGATTCTCACTCGATTTAAAATAACGCCACGCAGCGAGTTTTTTTTTTTACACTAAAGCTAGTATCAAACAAATCCCTATAGAATCCGTTAAAAAGTGGTTTTATTTCAAGGAACTTCAGAATATTCATGACGAGCTTAAACTGATTGTACCCCTGCCCTGGTACTATTGTTGACTTGACTCGAACCATGCACATGAGACTGAGTCTTAAATGTATACTCGTATAACACGCGCCACGTATCTTGGACCTAAAAAGTGCTCAAAATGTGCCTTATACCACAGATTACCTAATCCTATACGCGCAGTACACATTTCTTGGGTGTCTTTTGAGGATAGCACGGGATGCTACTGCGGTAGACGAACTCAAATTCACCAAGCATAGACTATTACAAGGCAATCCGCGGGTGCCAGAGCCTCGTATGTCTTACAATTTAGGTCCAAGATACGTGGCGCGGTTTATATATCCGTCTGATGTTAAACAGCCCTATCTCTTAGTCGCCTTGTACTTACGACACCGCATGGGAAGAGATGGGGTGGCCAAAATTCTACTCTGCCGGGAACCACGAAGCTATTTTAGAATACTATTATATGTCATGTCATATCTCTACACTCACACACTCCATACACTAGACTTCCGTATGTACACGCGCATGACGGTATGTTTAACACCTGCCTTCATTATATTGAGATTAGACACGCATATGCATACATACAATATAAACAGCATGTGTCATACTCATACCACCCGATACTTCTTAGGAAAGTAAAATGGCGTAACTTATTAGTTGCTCGCTTTTATTTCTTGATACAATACGATAGGTTTCAATGGGTCATGCTGTCATGCATGATAAACTAGATCGAATCTTTAATCTTTAGTAAATGTTATCTGTGATCGAGGCAAGTTTTTTCCACCGGTTTCCCTGTTAATATGTATGTATGTATGTAATGAAAATAAAAAAAAACAAGCGTCGCCGTCGGTAGCTTAGTGGTTGAGGAATCGGCCTTACGATCGAGAGGTCCCGGGTTCGAATCCTGGCCATTACACTACCGACGTGAACCCACTCCTAACACAAGCAATTTAGCTTATTTGGGTTAAGGGTTAACGGGAATATTAGTAATCTCGGTTGTAAGATATTCTTTTAAATAAATAAAAAATAAGAAAAAAAATAACTTTTCGCCACTGGAATTGGGCCCCACCAACACCTTTCTTTCTTTCTTACGTATGTCAACCGCAACCGACGACGCACATACAGGTATTTGCTCGATCTACGCGGCCAAAATTATTTTAATGCATAATTGGTATCTAAACAAGATAAATAAACAATAAAAATACTTATTTTTTTTAAATAATACTATATTTTACAAAAAAACGCCTTAGTGGAGTACCTAGTATAGTAATATAGCTTTTTTTAAGTTAATTCATCGCTTTCTGATGAATTTTCTATTATTGGATTGTATTCTGGAGACACAAACAGCCAAAGTTTCAGGCAAAAATGTTTTCGCTTTCCTTTTTTTTATATTTCGCATGCTACTTAGCAGAGTTCTGCTCAGTTCAGATCCTCTGCTAAGTACATACATGTTGTATGTATATACTTAGCAGAGGATCTGAACTGAGCAGAATCGGTTAATTATATCTTGATTGCAATTTGTCCTCGAACATTTTCTTGCTAAATCTTGATGGTAACAGCCGAAGTGTTTATTTCTAGCCACAGCTGCATCTCGGAAAGCTCTCCTATTGACAATAATGCCTTTTCAATTATGACTGCGCCATAATCGTTATCGTACACGATTCTTCTTGGCTTTTTGTAATGCACTTTAACACGGAAAAAAAAACCTTATTGGTCTTTCTCATAATCTCGTACTGTCCTTATGTCAAATCGGCATCTATAAACATTTGCAAAGCCTGCATTGGTGTCAAGGAGGACTCCTTTTTTACTGGGTCGCGTAAGTAAAAATGCCTTTATCTTTTCAGACAATTGATGCATCTTTGTTACCAGATCTACCCAGTTCCACTTTCGCAGCATGTATAAAAGTCTACTTTTCAAAGTTAGAACGTAGTTCTTCAGTCTTTTGCCTTTTGCTCTGGCTCTTTTTGAGAACAGGTATTCCAAAAGTGCCTTCCAGCCAAGACCGGTTGTATTTTATAAATTTATCTTGAGCTTTGGTTCACCTTTGTTTTATTTCAGATTGCAAATCATGAATTTGGTCGTTATTGTAACCTTCACATGACAAAAGTTTATCTTTTAAATAGTTTAATTTGGCATCTAAAGTAAGGAAATTTTCTTTCTTTATTAGATCAAATAAGTGTTGGCGTGTTACAACTCTTACTCCTGATGCATCTTCTGAACCTAAAACAAACAAATACAATGTAGAAAGTCACTAAAAGATATTTCCTATTTTAAACGATATTTAGCTGAATCTCTTCAATACCTCTAAACTGTATTTATCCGGACGTTTCCGGAGATGATTTTCACTGTATTTACAAAGTAAAGGATCAGAGAATAACCTACAATAAAAATTATAGCCGGATCTAACCCGATACATAAACAAAAACACTAGCAAAGATTTTTTTTTTAAATAAGCTATGGTGTGAAAATGGGTTTTTTTTATCACTACAAAAAAAATATAGCTTGTTAATTAATCATAATTTTATTTATGCATTTTATAAGTCTTTTACCTTGTCCATCAGAATCCATCACTTTCAATTCGTAGGAAGAACTTGAGAATTTAGAAACACACTTCGAAAGTTTGATGTTTAGAAAAGCGCCAACATGAAATACGCACACTAAGTGAAACGGTCAAATTGCGACTGATGCCACAGAGACGGGGTGCAAGGTAGCAGGTAGATAAAGCATGGGTATTGTGCCAGGGTTCATATTCTGATCGTGGAACTAGTTTTTATGAATGTTATTGAATTTTTGATAATGGGACTTTTGGCCGCGTAGATCGAGCAAATACCTGTATGTGCGACGGCTTAACGTGCTCTCCGAGGTGGAGTAACACCTCGACTAATGCAAATAGACATATTCATGCAATAAATATTTGCATTGAGCGGGAATCGAACACGCGTCCCCTGCTTAGTACTGACTGACGCTATAAGCCTAACCAAAAGATAGGAAGATGTAGGTGGACCTTGGGCCTCTAAATTGAGGGCCTCGAATGTAACAGAGACCCACGTTAAGATAATAATGAATTTTGTAGATGAAACAAGGTGATGAGCATAAATTAACCCAATTCTCATCGGTTAATGGGTTCACGGGGTAGCCCTTTGACACCATTAATTAACCTCATCCAGTGATGGGTAATTGGGTAATTAGTAATTACACCCATCATTAGATGGGGTAGGTACATCTCCCTGTATTCTACACAACAAAGGATCCAATGTAATGTATTTTTGACCGTATGCTCATAGAAATAAGGACTAAAATTTAATGCCACAAAAAAGGAAGATCATGTCTGAGAATAATGTAACTTCTTCATCTTCATTCTAGCGTTGATGACAGTCGCATCCGAAGCTTTCACCTCAGAGTCTAGGGTTCTCTTTACCGGTCTAACTGCGGATTTGGCTGAGCTTCGATATTTTCCGTGAAGCGATTGCGACCTCCACAACCCAATGGTGATATTGGGCGATGTCGAAGCAAGCAGCTAAACCAGTTGTTGGACTTTTTAGGGCTCCAACTACCCGTAACGACTGCTATAGATGTTGGTACCATACCCATACATACAAAATGCTTACACTGGGCGGAGTTCGTACCTGCGCCTCCTACATAGCAGCCGTGTTCACTTCACTACTGAAGCTGTCTGAGAATAATAAACTTCTTATTAGCTAAAAAGCGATTCTATCTCCTTATTTCAAGCAATGTTGTTATAAAACGCCTGTCAATAATGTAATAGCATTAACGTAACATGACTGGAACACAACTTATCATGTACTTATTTAAGTAAGGTACCTAGGCGTTTATACTTCACAAATTATCTTTTCATCCCACCATCTCGGAAAGACTATTTTTGCTCTTCGATAACTGAGCGTAAAAGTCGTTTTTATCCTCTAGAGAGGTAAAGTAAATTTGAATTTAGAACATCGTGTGTACTAGGTTTGTGGACTCAAAACATCATTAAACCTATTTACTTCTACCTCTATGGTGCCGAATTTATCATACAACTTTTTTTTAATTCATGAAAAACTCAGACTCGTAACCTCCTTGGTGTACTTTTTTTTTAATTTGCTTTGCGCGCATCAATTTTTTTCACGTCATATTGTTGACATTGTTGTTGAATTTTTATTTTGTTGTATTTTATTACTAGTATTAATACACATATTATACAGCCTCCATGGCGTAGTGGTATTGAACGCGGCCGCTACGCAGGAGGCACGGGTTCGATCCCCGCTCAGTGCAAATATTTTTTATGCATGAAAATGGGTATTTGCATTGGTCTGGTCGTGCCTTGGAGAGCACGTTAAGCCGTCGGTCACGGATGCCATACGAACATCTATGGCAGTCGTTACGGGTAGTTGGAGCCCTAAAAAGTTCAACAACAACGGTCTGGCTGCAATGCTTCGATATCGCCTAATGTCATCATTGGGTTGTGGAGGTCAGATGGCAGTCGCTTCACGGCAAATATCGAGGTCCAGCCAAATCCGCAGTTAAGACTGGTAAAGCGGACCCCGGACTCCGAGGTGAAAGCTTCGGATGCTGACTGGGAATTAACGCTAGGAAGGAGAAGCATTTCATTATTTCCTCGCTGAGGTGGGATGAAAAGTTACGTGTTGCACTCGAGTGCAAAGATTTTTCACCTTGTGCTCTTTTGATTCCCTCGCTAACGCTCAAGATTCTAATTTGTGAATCACTCGCTACGCTCGTGATTCAAATTTAGAATCTTTCGCTTGCTCGGTCATCAAAAATGAGCACGCGGTTAAAAAGCAACTTTGCACTCTTGTATAACAAATAACTATTGTCTTGTACGAGACAAGGACTCTCGCTTCCAGATCCCATGGCGTTCCAGCAAGACCGCTTCGAAAGATATCGTATGGTAACCCACATAAGAGCCTGGTTGCAATCGCGCACTGCGGTTTCCGGAGCAGCCGGGTGTTGTTGACCTTCACAGCTTCCATTCCATCCATTCTGGGCAGTCATACAGGGTCATGGAACTCATGGACCACGCTCTCCTTTTCGCTTTAGCAACATAATAAAAATTTGTGTCTCTCTATCTACTTTATTATTAAATATATGGAGATAATAAATGGAGGAGACAGCCTCCGTGGCGTAGCGGTAGTGAATTCGGCCGCTACACAGGAGGCGCGGGTTCGATTCCCGCTCAGTGCAAATATTTGTATATGGGTATTTGCATTGGTCTGGTCGTGCCTCAGCGTCACGCGGTCGGTCCCGGTTGTCCATAGGAACATTTATGGCAGTCATTACGGGTAGCTGGAGCCCTAAAAGTCCAACAACAACGGTGCAGCTGCAATGCTTCGATATCGCCTAATGTCTCCACTGTGTATGGAGGTTAGATGGCAGTCGCTTCACGGAAAATATTGAGGTCTAGCTTGGCTCCGCTTTACCAGTCTTAACTGCGGATTTGGATCCGCAGTTAAGACTGGTGAAGCGGACCCCAGACTTCGAGGTGAAAGCTACGGATGCGAATGGGAATTAACGTTAGGATGAAGAAGATTGAAATAAAATTATGAAGTTATATTACGCACGTTGTCTGAAATATTCCGGTCCGGAATTCAGAACGCCAGTAATGAGCAGTTTTCCAGTAGGTATAATAATCTGTTGGTTTTTAAATCATCAAGAGATGGCGCTAGCATAGCTTTTGGTAATTTTAATGAACTCTGTGGTTTATTTGTGCGATGTTGCCAAAGTTTAATTTTATTTAGCCATATTACAATAGATAAAATATGATAAAACCATAAATTTATAATAGAACAGATGGGTTATAAAGTCCGACCAATAAAATAAAAAACCCGTACTGGGGGCGCCAAAAACATCTATGATTATGACAACACCAAGTATAGTGATACACATGTAAAATGCCAATATTTTTCAACACACTTGCTTATGAACAGGCTTTTATTTCCCCGCAATTAAGCACGGAATGACACCTAATATAAAACTGTGACTTTTTCATTGCTTCTTCTTCCTCCTAGCGTTATTCCCAGTCGCATCCGAAGCTTTCAGCTTGGAGTCTGGGGTCCGCTTTTACCAGTCATAGCTACAGATTTGGCTAGACCTCGATATTTTCCGTGAAGCGATTGCCACCTGACCTCCACGACCCAATGTTAACATTAGGCGATATCGAAACTTTGCAGCTAGACCGTTGTTTTTGGACTTTTTAGGGCACCAACTACCCGTAACGACTGCCATAGATGTCCTTATGGCAACCGGGACCGACGGCTTAACGTGCTCTCCGAGGCACGACCAGACCAATGCAAATACCCATATTTAATGCACACAAATATTTGCACTGAGCGGGGATCGAACCCGCGCCTCCTGCGTAGCGGCCGCGTTCACTACCGCTACGCCACGGAGGCTGTCATGTTTTTCATTGCTATTATTCACAAAAGTGAGTTATAGACTTCTTTTTTTTAATTTCATTAAGTTGCTTTGTTCTTAAGTTTCGATACAAAAAAGATCGTGTCCAATATTACAAACGAATTAATATAGAAAGAAAAGAAAAAGAAAGAACTTGTAGTACGTGTTTAATATACAAAACTTTCACTAAAATGTATTTTTTTTTCTCTGTTAAAAAGTTAAGTTTTTCTCTGTTAAGTTTTCTGGTTAAAATAGAAAAATAGACGCGGCGTGTTATACTGGTTACAAGGACTGGGCACAAATCACAACACAGTAGTATCCGTATAATAATTTACTGCTTGGAATGGTAAATACAAGTTAGACATACAGTTACACCATGTATAGAACAGGGACCACGCGATATTGTTTTTCGGACTGCATAAAATTCTTGTATTTTATGCCTAACAGCACAGAGATCAAAATAATCGAGCATGATTTTCTTTTTTGCGTTAGGCTTATTTTTCTTAGGCGTAGAAAATACATTTGACGTTTGGCCTTCTCTTCGTATTTTTATTACAGAAGATCGGGATATACCTAAAAATGTGAATAATAATTAGTCACAGTAAAATCAGTAGATTAGGCCAATTTCAGTGGCACGTACTCTATGATGTCCTACCCGTCATGTTGACAACAAGGTCCGTGATGTTATTTAGAGGAACAGAGTCCAATCCTTCCTACTTTTTATCCGACAAATACTTTGTTATATTATAAATTACTTTTCTTAACTGGCTTTTAATAGTTTTCGGCATATTACTATAGTTTTGTAGTTTTGTAGCGCTCTCAAACTCAACAACACGCACAATTGACACCACACTGACAGATGACCATAATCACCATAATGACATTGTATAGATTGTTACCATATGAAGAAATTAGTTCCAATAGTTTACCGCAATATGGCGAGGTTTTTTATTTTACTGGTCGGGCTTTACCTACAGAATTAACGTGTATTACCTACGTTCCATTTTTATGAATGAACGTTTGCCGACGGTTACTATGCTAGGGATTACCTTCTATTATCGTAACATTTTGTCGATATCTTTCTATACTACCTGTTAAAGTGTACTAACCATAACTTTAAAACTAAAACCCGACTACTGCAAAATCACGAATCTCTAGAATGTATTGTTTTATTAGAGTAAATGGTATACGACCACGGCTATTCTTGATATTTTCTTGCTTAATACTTCTTAGAGCGTGATTTGCAGTAGTCGGATTTTAGTTTGAAACTTGATTTTTATTTGTATTATTTTGGTGCAAGCAACACCTAATAATGTATACATGTTTTTAATGTGCTAATGAGCAGTTTTCCAGTAGGTATAATAATCAGTTGGTTTTTAAGTCATCAGGAGATGGCGCTAGCATAGCTTTTGGTAATTTTAATGTACTCTGTGGTTTGTTTGTGGTATTTTCATTGTATCAGAAAAAATGACAGAATATTTAAGTAAAGTAAATCATTACAAAATCGAAGAACATTTTTTCCATAAATTATACTAGATGTGACACCACACTCTTCTTACCAAAAGTGCCGGCTGCGCCATCTAGCGCGTCTTTAGGAACCCTTTAAATACCTACTGGAAAACTGCTCATTGAGCCCTTTAATTTCATACCAAACACGGTCTATTATATATCTCAAGTTTTTTTTTCATTATAGTCAGAGTTTCAGAGAGTCATTCACACGTCATATTGCCTATAACCAGCGGATGATCAAGACGTTTCTAACAATACCACAATTGCCCAGTTCTAATACGGAAAAACAGAAGACATTACAATTTTGTCAATTCGTATTTCTTCAAAAGAGTACATTTTTGTAAAGAAGAATAGTTTCGTCGTCAAATCTTTTATTGGAGTACATCACTATTATGCTTGTAGTAGTATGTTCTAGAAAAATTCAACAATGGCTGTCGCAAATCATTCATAATGTTGGCGCAAATCATTCATAAATGTTGGCACCGTCGGCACGCTGTCAAATTCTCATACTCATTTTCCCAAGTGAGCAATAACTTAAATTTTTTGTCTCTTTTTAGCAGACACAACTGTATATTGGAAAAAAAGAGACAAAGTGATATAATCAAGGTTCAATTCAGGTTTGCCTCGTAATTGTATAACTGAATTTCTATATGTTGAACGGGGCCCCCCTGTGGATAAAACGCTTAATTCTTTTCGCGTCACTGTCTGTAATTTAAAATAATATTATATTTAAAATAATTTTATCAAAAAAAATGTCAAAACATTTATGTAAAGTAAATCATTACAAAACCGAAGAACATTTTTTCCATAAATTAGGGAACACTTGATGTGAGACCACACTCTCCTTACCAACTTGTCTTTAGGAACGCTTTAAATACCTACTGGAAAACTGCTCATTATGACCTCCGAAAGACGGTATTAGTTTGAAGAAGCTGTCTGTGATTTTTCCCTTTTTTAAGCGTTAACATTGTTAAAATCTTACCTCTAGTCCTCTTTCGACTATAGTTACCCGTTTAAATCACCGCTAGGGGCGCCACTGTTTCCAGTCGCACATCTTTATGTCAATCATAGATCATAGCGTTTTGTGATTTTACCGCGTAAAGGTGAAAAAATTTTCAAGTCAAGAAAAAAGTTATTAAAAAACTAATTAAATAGTAATTACATTGTTTTTACCGTATGTATGTGTACAGTGCAACATAAATAAGTACAAGGTATCTTATTTAGTGAAGTTTCTTTCCGTGAGCTTCGGTAAGCAGATTGTACCATACTAATTAATAAATACCGCTGAGGAATCGTTGCTCCTGAGGGAGAGCGAAGAGCGAAGCACTAATAAGTCCCAAAATAGTTCTCATCTTCGGAAGATTAGAACGACTTTGCCTCGCCATCCTCGAATAAATAAGCGGTTTAACCAAGTCATTTCGAAATGTGTTTGAGAGTTCGGTCTCACGCTCGGAACTCATTCCGCAATATGTTAAGGTTTTAAGGTTAAATGAACCTGATAGAATTATATTAATAATCATTTACATTCGTTAGTTACTGATGTAGGTACTTTAATTTTTTTATTGGAAAATATAAAATTATTATATTTGTTACGAAAACAATAAGATCGTTCCTTGAAAACCTGGAGAGGTACTTGATTTATGGACTATTATAATGAGTGTAGTGTCACTTGGATTTACCGGCCCAATAAAAATAAATAAGTTATAAATGATGTATCACCTTAATAAAAGGTATGATTATGTTGCCAGCACTGAACGGTCGATGGCGTACTTGTATACATTGTATTGCAGGGTCAGGAACTTCTAAAAACTGGCTTACAAAATAGCAATATTATAACATTCTAAGTCTTATTCCAAGTTGAATTCTTGAGGGTGTCCTAGTTGGCGTGATATTCATACGTTAAAACAAGAATATCTATAAAAATACTAATCTATGTTGTAAGAAAGTCGTAGGCATAAATGCATGTCATCTTAGGATGCAAAGAATTTAACATTTTTTTATAACTACTAATTTACACATACCTACATTAATAGTTAAAAAATAATTAAATTAAATGTTGAGGAACAGCTCCTTCCTGTTCATAAACGTCTTTAATAAAAGGTCAGATGGGACATTATCCCCCTTTTTAAACTTAAAAGCCTAAATTAACATGTTTGAACTTAACATGTCAGTTGAAATTCCAATTATTTGGGATTCAGTTCTTACAACAGGTAGATTGGATGACAAGACTTGCACCAGGCATTTCTTCATCTATGCATAAAGTAATTTCACAGGAGGCTCTTGCGAGTAACACCTAATATGGAAAAGAAATTGTCTCAGAGCCCACTCTTTCAGTCTCATCTTCACCTTATACCATTGTAACTGCGACTAATTGGATTGCGGAAATCCTTTGGAAACAAGTCATGGTCATGGTTCATTTGCTAAACAATTCCTTCATAATTTTTGTTTTGGGGCTTTGGTTAATACCCACTTAACGATGCCATAATAATGTTTTTATCCGTGAACATAATATATCTAAAGTATAACATATAGTCACATTATTAAAGTTGGATCGGTAGGTAAATTCCAATCAATTCACCTAGAGTCACTTGAAACACAGATTTCAACTTGATGCCTTTGCCCACAAAGTAACTAAAATAGCTACTTAATTGGTATATTTACCAAAAATTTGCAGAACTATGACTTGCCTCCAAGCGATACAGTCAACATCAAAAGTCCATAAAAACATTTTTTTTTATAAAAAAAAAAAAACTGCATTACATTGCTTAATAATGTGTCAATTAAGTTGATGTTTAAGTAGTTGTATAATATTTAGAAAACAAAGTAACTACATAGTACTACTAATTAATCTACTTTTGTCGTTGACTGTACTATAGTTGCAAGACACTTGAAGTTAACCTGACGACTAGGATGATCAATTTCATTGTCTCAGGATGCAATTTTATTTTTGCTTGCTTCAAACAAGGTAGACTAAGAGAAAGATGGGCTCTGCATCCCCTAGTGAGGTGCAAATTACAGTGGCGGCTCAGGAATGGGAACCACAGTGCACAAGTGATACACAGGCAAAATGTGACTCACTTTCTCACTACAGAACGCGGCGGACGCGGGCTGGGGACTGAAGTTGAACAACTTTATGTTGTCAAGCAAATGGAGTTAGAGCCTACAAAAAACGGCATTCCAATGTGAGGGAGTTGTTTGCAGTGCATGCAGCATTATTGCTTATGTACAAAATGCACTACTGGTTCAGTCGGACAGCCAACTGAAATGATGGGTGCACTTGCCCCTTAACCCCTCTAGAGCTGACCAATCAACCGAGCAGTTCAATATAATACTGACGGTTATCTCCCTGAGAAGTTAAACGGATTCTTTGACCTCGTCTCAAGAGGCTGATTCGTTCATGAATGTGAACTTCTGCTAGGAGTCGCAATGGCCTCGATCAAAGATCAGGACATAATGCAATATCAACCCTTTCACATCAAAGGGACTCACCCGTCGTTCCCCAGTGCATGACGCGGGACTCAAAGGTGGTTCAGTGACCACATGTAAGGCTTTCAGTTAAACTGGAACTACATCATACCTATCAGTACTTTAGGCTGATTGATCTCAGATTGACAGCCCTAACGGCCCTGACTAATAAAGGATCTGCGGAAGATCCTAATAGATCAGTTAGGATGGAGGTTTTTTCCCCCACCTATTTTAATAATTCTAAATATAGCCACATAGTGGGATCAGTACTTTGGGCTGATTAATCTTAGATTGACAGCCCTAACGGCCCCTGACAAATAAAGGATCTGCGGAAGATCCTAATAAATCAGTTGGGAATTGGGATGGATGTTTTCTCCCACCTATTTTAATACTTCAGTGGCTGGCCCTTCTATACAATGCCAAGGGAACACAAATTCTAAATATAGTCCCATAGTGGGATCAGTACTTTGGGCTGATTGAGAGCCCTAATCGACCCCTTGCCGATAAAAGACCTCCGGGAGATCCTAATTGAACCCTCAGCAGAGAGTTACTATCCTCCTTAAAAAGGGGGGGGGGGGGGAGAGGAAAACTGGAGTTATCAAGTTGTAGTTAGCGGATAACCACTCTTGATCAATGCTTTGACTATACACTGTATTGACAAAGTATCAGTTGCATGTCAAATTTGCATATTATGAGATTATAGTACATATATCTCAAACTTGTTCCAAAGTAGTAGCTATCTTTTACGTCGTGACGGTAATGGCCATTTACTGGGTCTGTATAGATTGTGTATAGTCTAAGTGTACGGGATACCTACCCATACAACTATGGGTTACATATTGCATATTCAATGGCAATCTTTTATGTCATACGGCAGGAATGTATTTTGCATATCCCTATTTTAAACATAATTTTATTTTGAGCTTACATTTCAAATGATTTAATAATTAACATCTGCAGGGCCTGCAGATCTATACGATCGGCAGTGTTTCCGTACTGTGCTACAAATGTAGACAGTTTTTCTACGGAAAGCCCAGGCCATTAATTATCCTGAATGGGATACATACATTCGCGCCTGTGAACCCCTCCATGGGTCAGAGGTGTAATATTTGACACCCACATTTGGCCAGATAGTTATGAGTTCACATGACGGGGGCCAGACCTATTGCAGTCAGATAAACGCTTTGTCATGAGTCATGACTAATCACTAATGTCTACTGTCGGATGGGGAATAGCCCTATTCCTTGGTAACCCATACCACGAGAAGTGATGGGATACCCAAATAATATCTAACTGACTATTTTCAGTACCATATAACAGTTTATTTTAGACATTTCTAGAAGAGTTGCCATTATTCTGTCTCTAGCTACAGACAGGTGAGTACATGACTTCACGTATTAGATCAATTTCGCAGTATCGCAGCTTCATTGTGTTATCTCATTGAAAAATTGTACGCTACCCTATCATCTCTTTTGCTTCTATCCATCCAAAGGTTGCCTGGAAGAAATCGCTGTTAGCGATAAGGCCGCCCATTGTGCATTTATAAGTCGAAGATAAAATTAAGTGAAAGCCAGAATACATTATAATATTCTAAAACTGATTGTAGCTAGCATAGGCAGTCGGTGCTAATTGTCAAACACCAAAATGCCTAGTTGTGTACTTCAGTACACTCAACCTTGCGGTCTATGTTACTGATGTAACTAGTTGATTTATCTCAATTAGAGCAGCTACCACGACACTCCTAGGAGAATGGATAAGATCTATTTTTATGCAGTACATATTGATGCGGCTCAAGGTAGCTTCAGATCTTCAGTTGCCTTCAAAGGTTGACATGTATGCCCATGGCATAGGTTTTATGTTGAGGAAATTGGAAGTCTCAATTTGGTAATAAATTTTAATTAATGTTTGATGTTATGAATATGATATACATCTTGGTTGCATGTTTTGTATAAACATTCTATTATGATTAATGCATTATTTTAATTCATATGCTAAATAATACTGTTTTCTATATTATCACATAGCGTTGTTATAGTTACCATCACCAGCAGAAACCAAACAGGTCTTCAAACTAATACCGTCTTTCGGAGGTCATAATAGAGCTGTTTTACATAAAATAAAACAGTTATTATGGCCGAAAGAAAGACGGTATTAGAGCAAGGTCCTTGCTGGCGAGAAGACACTATGATCTATGATTGACATAAAGATGTGCGACTGGAAACAGTGGCGCCCCTAGCGGTGATTTAAACGGGTAACTATAGTCGAAAGAGGACTAGAGGTAAGATTTTAACAATGTTAACGCTTAAAAAAGGGAAAAATCACAGACAGCTTCTTCAAACTAATACCGTCTTTCTTTCGGCCATAATAACTGTTTTATTTTATGTAAAACAGCTCTATTTCATTCTATAAGATGAATCTGAAAAATTCAGAATCTGATTTATGCCAGATGCGTGGCCTGAAGTAGTTTGAATTCGGAATTGTGAAGTCAGTGATAATATGTGAGTCCAGTCAGCTAGCCTAATGGAAATATCGTTCTTCCTCCTAGCGTTAATAATTCCCAGTCGTATCCGAAGCTTTCAGCTTGGAGTCTGGGGTCCGCTTTTACCAATCATAGCTACAGATTTGGCTAGACCTCGATATTTTCCGTGAAGCGATTGCCATCTGACCTCCACGACCCCATGTTAACATTAGGCGATATCGAAGCTTTGCAGCTAGACCGTTGTTTTTGGACTTTTTAGGGCATCAACTACCCGTAACGACTGCCATAGATGTTCTTATGGCAACCGGGACCGACGGCTTAACGTGCTCTCCGAGGCACGACCAGACCAATGCAAATACCCATATTTAATGCACATAAATATTTGCACTGAGCGGGGATCGAACCCACGCCTCCTGCGTAGCGGCCGCGTTCACTACCGCTACGCCACGGAGCCTAATGGAAATATCGTTATATTATATTAATAATACATTATAAAATACCTACACTAACACTACTTTGACCTAAAAGTCTTAGTTACCAGCAGGTCTAAAAAGGCCGCTTTGGATGTTTCATTTAATGATCATCTTATTGTCAGATTTCACTAATCGTAAAATGGTTACTTTTGATGAATCATAATTATAATGAAGCTCATTTATGTTCATCATCTTTTTTGACAGTTTTGTATGAAAATGCGTAAAATGGTCTAAATATATGAGTCATTCATAATAGAGATGTTATATTAGGTTACGATTTTGATATTCATGTTATTGAATATATTACTTTGATGATATTATGTTATCTATTATGTTATCCAATAACATCGAAATAACATCCAAGAGGAATGTTGTTGTTGACCGACCAAGGTCACCTTGGTAGGACCCGACGACGACGTTCGAAACCAACCACCTACCAAGGTCACCTTGGTCGGTCCGACCGATTGCTTACACCCAGTGTTACCGCTTTAGCGACTTTTTCCCTAGATCTAGTGGAGTTTGGATTAGTTTAGGGACTATTTACTACCTCCTCCATAGCACAGACTAGTTAAGGAAGCTAGGGATTAGTACAAGCAATTTTCGACCTTAATGACATGACATGGAATCGAGTTTATTTTCTTATATTCGTGATCAGTGTCATCAATTAGCGCAAAAGGACACGTAATTAGGAAAATGTCGTTAAGGTCGAAAATCGCTTGCAGTCGCTGTTTTAGTATCTGCATGAAAGTTGTAGTCAAACCAAGTCATAATAAGTTTTGACAACAGACAGTTTTGAAATGTCACGTCAGGCAAAAATTACCACACCAAAAATAAAAATAAAAATTGGAAACAAATTGTAGTTTTAGCGTTATTTTTCTTTCAATTCATGTTTATTAGATGGAAATCGTGAACTATTGATTAGAACATAATAACTACCATTTTGCGCTGTATTAATGACAAAAGCATATTGTAGTAAATACCGTAAAAGTATGATTCGGCGAGTCCTTATATTTTTTTCGTCATAGCAACACCAATAACAAATATGAAACATATTGCAGATGAAATATGAATGATATATTAAAAAATGTGGTCATTTTACAATCTATAAAATATGTCACCAACTAATCTGCAAATGAATGTCATTTTTAGATGAAACATCCAAAACGGCCATTTTAGACCTGCAGGTCATAAAAACAAAAAAAATACAACTGTCAAATGTCAAATGTGCTGTGAACATGTCAAAATTATAAACAACTAAAATTTTATAATTCACAATATTTTTAATATTGACATTGCTCGGTAAATGCTCTAACATAACAATACAATTATACCAAGAATGATTCAAATATAGAATTTAATCGTTGATATCATGGATAATCACATAAAACCGAAACGACCCCCGGAAAAGGTTAGTCCTGCACAAAGGAGTCTTCTCAGAGAATTGGGTAAACAGTTTACAAACACCTCATACAATGAGAGAACTGAATGCAGAGCTAAATGGGATGCAGTGGCGGACCAACTTAATGCTCTAGAAGGAGCTAAAAACTCCGGGCTTGAATGGAGAAGGGTAAGTAATAACATGGCTTAATTTACCTATACATTCATATACTCCTGCCTGTAAATCCTCGAAGGGGTAGGCAGATGTTTATAATTTTATCACCCACATTTTGCCAACTATCATTTTCGGCCCTAAGTCATAAGGGGCGAGCCTATTGCCATCAAGTATGCACTTATTCATGGGCTGTATTTACTGTCGGATGTAAAACAGCCCTATCCCTTAGTCGCCTTCTAGGACACTCACAGGAGGAAATGGGGTGATATAATCAGCAACAAAATACATTATTCCAATATAATCCTACTGATCTTAGGAAATTTAGATTGTCATATTGGCATAAAATCAAGTAAGTTCCTCAAAGAGCATTTTAGCCATCGGTCCCAGTTGCCATATGAACATCCTATGCCAGTTGTTATGGATACTTGCAGCCCTAAAACTGTTATGAATTCCCAATGGCAGTTACTCCATGGAAAATTTCAAAGTTCAGCCTCTTGTAAGTTAAATTGGCAAGCTGACCCCAGTGAAATTGGGTAAAGACAGAGGATGGGTAGTAGCTCACTGGAGAGTTTTTGTGCTGTCAGTGGGAAGACCAAAAGCTTGTCCTGCTTTGTCCTCTGCACTGAAACAGAAACTCTTGTTTCTTACAGGATTGATAGCACAAGTGCAACTCTCCTGATGTTGCACATATCCATAGTGGTGGCTTGTTTGCCACCTAGGTAGAATAAGAAAATGTGACAAAAGGCAACCTATGAGATAGTCTTTTTTTTATTAGCAAAAACATGTAAATGAAAAAGTATACATAGCCCCAAAAAACTGTGATCAGTCTGTCTCCAGCCTCCGTGGCGTGGCGGTAGTGAATACGGCCTCTATGCAGGAGGCGCGATTTCGATCCTCGCTCAGTGCAAATATTTGTATGCATGAATATGAGTATTTGCATTTTTTTGGTCACAGTTGGAGAGCACGTTAAGTCGGTGGTTCCGGTTGCCATACGAACATCTATGGTAGTAATTACAAGTAGTTGGAATCTAAAAAGTCCTGTAACTGGTCTAGCTGCAATGCTTCAATATCGTGCAATGTCGCCATTGGGTTGTGGAGGTCAGTGTCAGTTGCTTCACGGAAAATAGCAAAATCCAGCCAAATCCACAGTTAGACTGGCAATGTGAACCCCAGACTCCAAGGTAAAAAAGCTTTGGATAAACACTAGGATGAAGAATATCACGTTCCATGACACATTTTTTTTCAGATTTGGTGGTGTGACAATTCTAGCAGAAGGCGTAAAAATAAAGATAAAGACTCCCTAAATGAAAATGCAAGACGTGGACCACAAATGGCCACTAATGTATGTGACACTGAAGTACGAACATACAAAAGTCCAGCCAGTAAAAAGGCAGCTGCTTTACAAGTAACAGAACCACCTGATACCCGAAAAAGTGATGTCAATCTCAGTCTGGATTTCCTTCATAAACATTCAAAGGTCATTAACAAAGACACACTAAATGAGATAGCAGCACTAAACAATATAGCTAAAACTAAAGAATGTAGTACCCAAGCTCAAGAAGGTATGATGATAATTTTTATTTTTTTGTATAGGACACGGCAATTTGACTTCACCTAATGGTAAGCTGAAGGCAAAATTTGGGATGGGTTAGATGTGAAAGCATAAGAGACAGACTGACAAGCAGTATGAATATGATTTGGATATGGATTATTGTTAGTTAGGATAATAAATCTTTTGAGGTTATTGATATGTACTAGTAAAAATAGTTGTATATCTTTTTCATTTACCCTTCCATTAGGTTTTTACATTCTATAATGAAGTTCTTTAATTACAGGACTAAAGAGCGCTACCCTGATAGCAATCGCCAGCACTCTGCATGATATCAAAACCAACAATGTTGTGTAAGTATTTTACCAAGTACTTTTTACTGTTAGGCGCCCATTACACGCTCATGCAAGCGTCAAGCGACTACATTGGAATGATGGTTATATTGTCGACATACATGCATCCATCAATCACCTCATTAGACGATAGGTTATTCGTCAATCACGGCCATGACTGTGGTTAAACTGACAGCAAAACCTATCGTATAGTGGACGCCTTAGACCTCGGTCGAGAACTCAGCAGCGAGTGGCTTACGTGTATGCGTCGTTTATACAAGGAGAGTTTGTCGCCCGCATCATACGATTATCGTAAAGACAGAAAAAAACTTGCTTCGTTCACACGAGGAGAGTTTGTCGCCCGCATGATACGATTATCGTAAAGACAGAAAAAACTTGCTTCGTTCACACGAGGCGAGTTTGTCGCCCGCATGATACGATTATCGTAAAGACAGAAAAAACTTGCTTCGTTCACACGAGGCGAGTTTGTCGCCCGCATGATACGATTATCGTAAAGACAGAAAAAAACTTGTTTCGTTCACACGAGGAGAGTTTGTCGCCCGCATGATACGATTATCGTAAAGACAGAAAAAAACTTGTTTCGTTCACACGAGGAGAGTTTGTCGCCCGCATGATACGATTATCGTAAAGACAGAAAAAAACTTGTTTCGTTCACACGAGGAGAGTTTGTCGCCCGCATGATACGATTATCGTAAAGACAGAAAAAAACTTGCTTCGTTCACACGAGGCGAGTTTGTCGCCCGCATGATACGATTATCGTAAAGACAGAAAAAAACTTGTTTCGTTCACACGAGGAGAGTTTGTCGCCCGCATGATACGATTATCGTAAAGACAGAAAAAAACTTGCTTCGTTCACACGAGGAGAGTTTGTCGCCCGCATGATACGATTATCGTAAAGACAGAAAAAACTTGCTTCGTTCACACGAGCAGAGTTTGTCGCCCGCATGATACGATTATCGAAAAGACAGAAAAAACTTGCTTCGTTCACACGAGGAGACTTTGTCGCCCGCATGATACGATTATCGTAAAGACAGAAAAAACTTGTGGGCGAGAAACTCCTCGTGTAAACGACACTTCAAGCAAAAATCCTATGTCAAACATAGGCGATATGTCACTTGCGAATCTCGTATGATATAATCGTAGGCGAGAATGTGGAGATAGCCTGTGTGTAAACACTTTGATATGATAATATCTAGCTCTGTACCAAATTTCTTCAAAATCGGTTCAGTGGTTTAAGCGTAACATACAGACAGACAGACTCTCGTTTTTTTAACTCACACTCGTCGCATTTATAATATTAGTATGGAAGTATGGTAGTTACAGATTATATTACTTTTAGGTCCGATTTGCGAATAGTGACCAAGCATAAGTTGCATCTATTGCTATGCGCCGATGATTACCACGTGTGTCTACTCCCAGCTAGTCGCATGTCTATAACAGACTGGTTGCTGTTCGATACCGTGCTCGTGCACGAACCATTCGACGTCATTCAAGTGGTGAGTTGGTTATTTTTTTGTAATACCCTTGACTCTTAAGCATCGGTAACTTAGTGGTTAAGAAGTCGGCCTTAAGATCGAGAGGTACCAGGTTCGGATCCTGGCCATCACATTACCGACGTGAACCTACTCATAGCACAAGCAATTTAGCTTAGTTTGAGGGGTTAGTAATTTCGGTTGCTAATATTTTTTATTAAAAAAAAACTACCAAATGTGTCATTAGATAGGGCCACGGGGCGGTTATGCTCCTTAAATGTATTCAAAAAGATAATCCTTACTAACAGTGACTTTGTTTATAAAAACTTTGTCATATAGGGAAAGATTTTTGGTTTGGGATACTTATGTAGCAGCGGTATTAAGGTTGAAGGGTCAGGTCTATAAGATCATTAGGCCTGTCCCCTTACATGGTTGTAAGGCGTGGCCGCTGCTGGAGCGACACAAGCAAGAGCTGCGGGTCACGGAGATGAAAATGCAGCGGTGGATGTGTGGCGTCACGCGTAAAGATCGCGTGAGAAAGAGAAACTCTCGCATCCGCGGCAGCCTTCATGTCCGTCACGGCCGCATATATGTAACATGCAAAAGAGCCGCCTTCGCTGGTGCGGCTACGTCTTGCGGCAACCGCCAGGCTACGTGGGTAGCAAATGCCTGGCAATAGCGAGTCCAGGCAGAAGGGGTAGGCCCAAGAAGTCCTGGCTTGATATCGTGGAGGGTGACATGCGTGCAAGTGGTCTCACTACCATGGACGCCCAAGATCGTGTGAAGTGGAGGAGAAAGACCCGGAAGGTGGACCCTGAGCTCCGAGGTCATCTTGGCCACGGATGCAATCAGGAAAATACGTCTCCATGAAGATGATGATGATGATGATGACGATGATGTACATTTTGTCTCGTTTCAAGATACTTAAAAGTATATAAAAAACCTTTTTAATAAACTTATAATAAAGAAAACTTACAATAAAAAAACTTACTGGTCTTAGGGACCCACAGACGGCGTGTATCCGTCGTGGGTATTATGCGCACATTCATTTGGTAATCAATGTAATCATAATTCGGTAATCATCACAGTTGTTTCTTTTTAGAGTCATTTAACCAAATTGGACAAACAACCTTTAATGGATTTATTTGAGCTGGTGAAGAAATATAATGTAGAGGCTCTGATGGGTGAGCAGCTAGCTTTGGCGTGGGCTGCCGTCACCTTAGAATATAACAAGAAGTAAGTGACAACATTCATTGTGGACTTGGACAACTCCTTCTATCTTTGCTAAACTTTATAGTAGAGTTGTGTGAAATTTTAAAGCAATTAATAGTAGAATAGAATGACGAATGTATGGGATTTGACATTGCCACGGCGGTGGCGCGCATTGCGTGCTCCCCCATACCCGGGCGCGAGTTGGGGACTCCGTGGTCCCCACACCGGAAGAGGGCCAGATCGAGAGATATGGCCCTGGGTCGGCCGGGGTGCGAGGGATATGGCTATGACAATCTCACCTCCGGCAACTGACGGCCCACAGAAGGCGTGCGTTTTAGTCGGTTCGAGTCCGACATAACCTCCTCCTCCGGCCCCGGCGGTGGAGGTATCCGTGGGGATTTTTCGCACGAAAAAAAAAGGGATTTGACATTTCATGATATGCGTTATGAAGTCGACCGTATACGACAACGATGACAGACGGATGCAGCAGATACAGCGTACCCATTACTTGTTTAACTCAGATACGGATAAAAGGGACCATTGAGAAGCCGCAATGAAATACGCGCATGTGCTGCGTGCGCCGGCAGTTGTCGTATGCGGTCGGCTATGGAATCATACCTTAAGTCAAATCCTATACATTCTACATTCTATAGATTTTATATTTTAATCGATTTGACATCTTAATGTTTCAATCAATCAATCAATTAGCCTACTGCAGTCCACTGCTGGACATAGGCCTCCCCCAATGTGCGCCACGTTTGCCGATCCTCCGCCTTCCGCATCCAGTCCGTCCCAGCCACCTTTCGCAGGTCGTCGGTCCACCTAGCTAGGGGATGTCCCACCCTCCGTTTTCCTACGCGCGGTCTCCACTCTAGGACTCGTTTGCTCCAACGGCCATCAGTCCTTCGGCAGATGTGGCCAGCCCACTGCCACTTCAGCTTGCTTATTCTGCGAGCTATGTCGGTAACTTTGGTTCTTTGTCGGATACCTCGTTACGAATTCTATCCTTCAAAGAGACTCCAAGCATAGCTCGCTCCATAGCCCGCTGCGCGACTTTTAGGTCACGGACTAACCTAATGTTTAACGGACTAACTTAATGTTTACAGAGGCCGTATGTGCACACCGATGTTGCTACAACGTCGATGGTACCAATTGAAGCTGGCCACCAGAGAACGGTTCCTACAGTTTCAGTCTGTCGTCATGAACCCCAATGGCAATCAGGACCTCTTCTTTCTTAAAATACGCAAACCTACGTCATTACAGACAGCGATCGTTGCAAGGTGAGTACTCACACGTAACGACTGCCATAGATGTTCGTATGGCAACCGGGCCGACGGCTTAACGTGCTCTCCGAGGCACGACCAGACCAATGCACATACCCATATTCATGCATACAAATACATATGAACACTGCGTGTAACAAAGAGTCACTACATTTAATTATAAAACAAAGTCGCTGTCGCTGTCTGTCCGTACCTATGTATGCTTAAATCTTCAAAACTACGCAATGGATTTTTTTTAATAGATAGTGATTCAAGAGGAAGGTTCATATATGTATAATACATGCATAATATTGTAGAGAAACACTGATAAATTTAGAGATATGCAGCGGCCTTGATTAGAAAATATGGCGGTACGAAGTTCGCCGGGTCAGCTAGTTATTAAATAAGTAATTCTTAGAGTCTGGCAAGAAGAACATGGATATTGAACGCGACCGCTACGCAGGAGACGCGGGTTCAATCCCCGCGCAGTGCAAATATGGTATAGGGTATATGCATTGGCCTAGTCGTGGCTCGGGCAGCACTTTTAATTAAGCCGTCGGTCCCGGTTGCCATACGAACATCTATGGCAGTCGTTACGGGTAGTTAGAGTTCTAAAAATTCCAACAACAGGTGTAGTTACACTTGTTGTTGGAATTTTTGTTGTTGGAAATGGGTTGGGTTGTAGAGGTCAAATGGCTGTCGCTTCACGGAAAATAGACTGGAAAAAGCTGACCCCAGATTCCGAGGTGAAAGCTAGAATGAAGAAGAAGAGGTAGTATTACAACTTGTCGATTTTTCAAATTTGCCGCCGTTTTTGTGAACCATCTTTCGCTGGCCGGTAGGTTAACTGGCTTAGTTAGCTTAGTAGGTGATTCGAAATTACTTTTTTATATTCACCAAATTACATAAGCGCCTTCGCTGCGTTTAGCGGGTGCGGGTCGCGGATGCGCGCGCAGTGCGTCTGCCTGTCCGTCGCGTGTGACAGGTATCCGCCTCACGCAGCGCTGCTCTTGAAATAACATGAAACAAGCACGCGAAGCGGACGTCCGCGCCGTACGCCCGCTAAACGCAGCGAAGACGCTAATACGGACATAATAACAGTATAATCGTATACTTAGGTATACGTCGCTCGGCAAAGATGTAGAATCATCTGCATGCATACATGTTGACCTCTTCTTGCAATTTCTTCAAGCGGAGCGTGAAAAATCACCTGTCATGGCTGTCTAGGTGGGTTCAACCAATTTGGGTCTCTCAAAATCTGGCACGGTGGACCTCTTCGTATCATCAGCATATCATATAAATTTCCAGAAAGACCGTTTTATATGTAGACTAGCTGTTGCCCGCGGCTTCGCCTGCGTGGATGTCGGTTATCGCTTAGTGTTTATATAGCCTGCATCTCAAAATCCTTTCTTAGGGAACGTCATAGTAGCTTTATGCATGCAAAGTCTCAGCCCGATCGGTTTAAAATTGACAAAGTTTCATACAAACTTTCATCCCCTATTTTATTCCCTTGGGGGTAGAATTAATCAAAATCCTTTCTTAGCGGATGCCTACGTCATAACATCTACCTGCATACCAAATTTCAGCCCGATCCGTCCAGTGGTTTGGGCTGTGCGTTGATTATTTAGATATATAAGCTAATTAATTTTTCGATCGATTACAGGTTCAAAACGTTGGTGACAAAACCGTTTATGTCATGGGAAGAGCGAATAAAACATAAACTTGTTATACTTCGTGATCAATTTGTAAGTTATTGCCAAGAGCTTCAGTAAGCTCTTTACTAAATCGAATATCAAAAGCGGCATTGATAGGATCTTACCAAATTTGGATAGGTAGGGGGGGGGGGGGACCACTACTGACGGTGGAGGTGAGCGCTGATGCATCACAAGGTGGCCACCCTAAACCTACATCTGGGTCGCGCGTCCCAGTCGCCGTCACGGTGTTCCTCTCTGTGTCACGCTATGGACCCGGCGACCGCACGCACCATCCATGGAGTGCTGAGAATCGGATCTCTACTAATATTAAAAAGCTGAAGAGTTGTTTTTTATACCACTTAGATCGCAGACAAGCGCTCGGCCCACCCGATGGAAAGTGGTTACCGTGGCCTATGGACGAGTGTTTGTTTGAACGCGCTAATCTCAGGAACGACTGGTTCGAATTGATTTCTTTTTTCTGTTGAGTAGTCCATTTATCGACGAAGGTTATAGGACTTATAGGGTATATGACATCACACTACTGCAAAATAAAGCGGAGCAGTGATCATAAATGTCAACAAATCCGGCAGATTTCCATACATTATTTTGAAGACTAAAAATTACGGGGTGATACGGGGTTTCAGTATATACCACGGGTGAAGCCGGACGTGTCGGCTAGTCATTAATATAATCTTGTAAATGTTTCAGGAATCGATAGCATTGCGCAAAAGGAATATGCCAGGTAAGTTTACAAACACCTACATTTTCAGAATAAGATAAGATAAGATAAGATATTCTTTATTGTACACCATAAAAGTATTACATGATATCAATTTAACAAAATTAATATATAATGCACAATGGGCGGCCTTATCGCTAACAGCGATTTCTTCCAGGCAACCTTTGGATGGATAGAAGCAAAAGAGATGATAGGGTATCGTACAATTATTATTATTATTATGTTTTTAAGGAAAAGGAATAATTGATACATAAATTAGATATAAATATATCTAAACAAGTTACAATATAAGTCATATTTGAAATATATACATAATAGTAACAAATAAGTGTGTCAATATAATATAATTATACCTATAATAATACATAATATTTACAACATAACAATTAAACTGCTTAACATCAATATTACTATAATATACTACACAACATTTTAAGTAGGTACATAAGATTACACAGCATAGTATTAGCTACTCTAGGGAAGATAAATAATGTTCTTTTAACATCAATCATTTGTTATTCGCCTTATTCGGCGGCATACGATGAAGTGTGAAGGGCCATGGACGTACAGGACGTACTCAGCTTTCTTTAAGAAATGGGGGCAAAAGTCAAATCGGATGGGAGGGGGTCGTGTGTAAACTGACTAAGGGCTAACTAAAAAAACCAAAGCGCGCGCATTCTGTCTCTGTTCTTGCAATCATTACCTACATATCTATATATATAAAAATCAATGCCACTTTTCGTTGTTAGTTTATACAGCTGTGGACACGAGTGATGGACCTAAATCGGCAAGTTCGCGCATGGTGCACTACCGGACAAAAAAATGGCTACTCTATTTTGTGTTTTAGCGTTTCTGACATTTATCGCTCGAACTATTAAAAATCTTCATTTTAAATTACCTATTTAAATTATTTAGGTATTATGTAGAAATTGTTACGTAATAATATTTACAACACACCTGCTCATAACAGTGATATTATTTTACCGCAATTAAGCACGGAATGACACCTATTATAAAACTGTGACTTTTTCATTACTATTATTCACAAAAGTGAGTTATAGATTCTTTTTTAAATTTTATAGGAAGTGTCTATAATTGTCTATGTTCTTAAAAAAGTTTTGATACAAAAAATAACGTGTTTAATAGTACGAATAAATTAATACGCCTATTGTATGGTCATTTGATGCATTTTCGTATTTAAATAAATAATTTCAACTTGTAATACTTGTGTATTAAACAAAATTTTCGCTCAAATTTAACTTTTTTTTTTCTCGAAGTACAGAAAAAAAAACAGAGTAAAAAAAAGTTAAGTTCAAACCTCATTTTTTTTTAAAATATGGTCGACCGTCATTGTTAAATGCGCGCGCATAGGAAAACGAATTAATTTGTAGTATTGTTTATTTAGTATTTGTAGTATTATTTTATTCGCAAGTGTGTTGTAAAACGTCGTATGGCACGTGTGAGCATGATGATTACCGTCCTCGGCTGTCTTAAGACCCTCGCCTGGCGGCTCGGGTCTCAATGGCGCCTCGGCGGTAATCACCAACGTTGCTCACTTGTACCATAATGTACTATTAACAGTTAATCGAGTTAATCCCCGTCAACATGATTGTAGGCGTATTAGTATTATATCATGAAACGCTATAATTTAATGGTTAGAAATTAGAATATATTTAATTGTCAACAGTATAAAAAATGTGTCTTATTCTGTCAATTTATTTATTTAAGTATTAACTATACCAATAGATAGGTACTAACCTACAGAATTAATAACCTCGTGTTATGTTTCCGACGGTGAGTAGGGTAGCCAGAGCTCACAGGAGAGGTTTTGTGCTATCAGTGGGAAAACCAAAGGCTTTGTCCTACTATCTTTTCGGTTAATGGCACACAATCTCTCTGTTCTTACAGGGTCGGCAGCACGAGTGTGGCTCCCCTGGTGTTGCACTCGCCTATAGGCCACGGTAACCACTTACCACCAGGAGGGCCGTGTGCTTGTCTGCGACCTAAGTAGTATAAATAAATAGTAACCAAAATTACTAATATTCTCATTAATCCCTCACCCCTCCAGCTAAGCCAAATTGCGTGTGTTAGGAGTTCACGTCAGCAGTCCCGTAGGATTTGAACCCGTCCCGAGTTTGATTCGAACACGGGACCTCTCGCTCGTAAGGCCGACTCCTTAACCACTAAGCTCCCGATGATAAAAATAGTTTATTAATCATAAAGAGTATGTGCCTACGCTCGCGTTAAAAAAGCTAGTAGGTTTCCTAGGGTAAACAAAAACCGTATAAATCAAGATCAACATATAAATCGCAAAATAAAAAACTTATATGATATCTTAAAAAATTATATTGTATATACTAATTCAAAATAATTATTGTGGTGATAAATTCAAATTTATTTTTGCACGCAAGTGTACGGAGAAGGACGCGGGAGTTTAGCGCCCGCTGATTGGTTTAAAACGTTGGCACGCAGCTCTATGATTGGTGGATGCGTCGTATTTCCTCCGCCGTCGCACCCCCGTGCTTTCCTCAAAGGGGACCTAAAAATCGTCTACTGCGCAGGGTCCAAGACATATGTCTTCAGTTATAACTCAAGAACGGCTGGACCGATTTGCCTAATTTTAGTCTTGAAATATTCGTGGATGTCCAGGGAAGGTTTAAAGATGACAAAATAGGTGCAGCGGAAACGAGATCAAAAATTCACGCAGATTGGAAAAAAAAATGGCGATACGAAGTTCGCCGGGACAGCTAGTTTCTTATAGAAAGGGAATGAAAAGTAGAGTATGACTCGAATGCAAATTATTTTAATCTTTGATCCCCTCGCTGCACTCAGGATTCTACATTAGAATCCTTCGTTTCCTCGTGGTTAAAGTAGCGCTCTCGCCGTAAAAACACTATTTTGCTCTCTTGTCATATAATCTACTACAGCTTTTCTAACTTACAGATACCTCCGAAGCCGCAATCATACCAGTACCAGAAACCATCGATTTAACTGATGCAGCAGAAGAAACCGATTCACAACCAAAACCTGGTGAATTCGAAACTATCACAGTAAAAGAAACCAATCAAAATATTTTTATCGATGAAAACGAACCTTGCGAGGAACAAGAAATGTATGAAGCAAATCGGATAAACAATGACCCGCTAGATCGTGATAGTAACGATAACGATATAGAAAACCATCTTCCATACAATACAATCTCAGTTGAGAGCAAACAAGAGCCAGTTTTACCGAAAATAACTAATATTTTTGGTAATGTTAATATACCGATTGAAAATTTGCCGCAAATCAGTGAGATAGCTGAACAACTTGCTAGTAATACCAATACTGGTAAAGTTGCAAATGAACCTAAAGGACTAAACGACCTCACTGCAGACAATGCAATAGTTGATATAAAAGATGAACCGATTGACATAAGTGCAAATGAACCTAAAGGACTAAACGATCTCACTGCAGAAAATGCAATAGTTGATATAAAAGATGAACCGATTGACATAAGTGCAAATGAACCTAAAGGACTAAACGACCTCACTGCAAAAGCTGCAATAGTTGATATAAAAGATGAACCGATTGACATAAGTGAAGAAACTAATCTTTTAATGGATGCAAAAATGCATTGTGAAATTGAAATTGTTGAAAATCCAATCGGTACATACCTAATATATTAAAAACGTTTCTTATTTATAAATAACTTTATTTATATACATGGAAAAATGTAATTTTATTTGTAATTGTTGCAGGTCAAATCAACATGGAAAATGATGTAGATGTACGTGAGATTGTGGAAGGTGACAAGAAAAGTGAAGACCTTAAACTGGATAAGAAATTACTCATGACTCCAATAGTAAAAACGGTAAAATTAGATGACATGGGAATATTACCTATAGATTTATTAACACATGTTGATAATAAAGCCATAATAGACGTAATCAATTTTAAAAGTAAACCTGCAATGATGAATACAGGTAAAAGAAAAGATGTGATGACACTTGCTACTAAAAAAGTTAATTTATCTAGCGCTTTATTTAAAAAACCACGCAATTGCACATACAATTCTGAGAAATTGTCCAATAATCCAGACTTTAATATTGTACTTAAAAAGCTAAATCATCGATTTTTCAAATCGGAAAGTAATCGATTGTTGCTTAGAGCTTGCAAACCATTGTGTGTAGATGTTAGTAAGGCCTTTGAAAACAAACTTGTAAATGGAATATTGTATTTAAATACTGATGTTGATGCACATAAACAGCTTCAATGTGAAGATAAAAACAAAAAGGATTCTTTGACTTCGGTTGAATTCATTAACAATACCACTATAGATAATACAGTAGCAAGTAAAGTGCACGAAAACCATTCAATTGAACCAATGCCTAAAGAATCGGTCATTCCCCCAGAAGTACCTATATCAAATAATTCAAACAATATCGCCAAAGTGGCGTACCAAAAATATTTAACGCAAAAAGACAATCCGGAGACACCTTTTGAAAGTAATAATAGTTTACTACCAGACATAACTACAGTTGACGCACTGTTATGTATCATAGCCGATGTTGAAAAAACGAAGCCGACTTTAGACCCAATCTCACTAGACAACATGGGTGATATTAATGTTCATCTTATCAATGAAACCAATACAAATAATAAATTTATTACGATTAATCCAATGCCAAATTATGAGCCCTCACAATGTTGTTGGGCGCGAGAGAAAATAGAGGCACTTAAAACTAAAATGAGTGCACCACCACATCCTTGTATATATAAGCGTTGTTCATGCTGCTGTAAAGACTTGTTAGCTGTATTTTCTATGAACTTGAATACCAAACAGGTTAATTATGAAGAGACTGATAAACAAACTGTAGATAGTTCCACGCAAACTAATTTTAAACAAATCAAAGCGCCCAGCACCCTGCAGAAACTACCTCCAATCTTGCCTAAAACAGATACTGTCAAGTTAAAACCAGAATCTCAACAACTAAATATTGTACAAAATAATCAAGTGAACGGCATTCTAACTAATATGCTGCATTATTTAAACCATCCCACACAAACTTATCCTAAACAAAGCAATGCACCCAGCAATGAAAAACATGAAAAATTAATTCGAATCTTACCTAAACCAGATACTGTCATAAGAGAATCAAAACAACTAAATGAGTTTCAAAATGCGAAAAGCATTCTAGCTAATAGACTGCAGTACGTTCCCAAAAAGAGTCCGATAGAATTTTCTTGTAACGCTGACGTGATTAAGAAGATGCTGCAAAACTTTACAGAACCGTCTATAGATAAACACGTATATTTGGGCAAAAATAAGATATTACTGACTACAGCAAAAATTCCGAAGCATTTTAAAAAGTTTTCACATTTTCAACATCATTTAGAAAAAGTCCTGATATTGCCCAAAGGCGTGGCATTAGTTTTACGACCTAATGGCCAAGCGCTCCTTAAATGTAAATCAGGAGCTGATCCCAACGTCTATCCTTTAGCAAGATTTACTCAATTGGTTGATGAATTTAATAAACTATATAGTACAGATACTTCACAGCGTTCTGACAATATCGAGAATGACAAAATTAATGATAGTAATAATGTTAATAAAACACCTGATGCGAAAGAAACTAATCAAGAATCGAATACTACTAATGTAAATTTCAGTACTGGAGTAAATGATGAAGTAAATTTTGAATCTATACATATTTCAAATGTTAAAACTATCACTGAAGAGCAATTTGCACCCCAATCTGGATCTATACAACCTAATCAGAAACATCGCAACGACTTTGTTCATGCAATGCGATCATGTTTAGGCCCCGTATTACGTAAAGCGCTCACTCCAATTCAATCAGTATCGGAACTCAAATACGCTTATTCACAAAAAGGTTTATTCTTTAAGTTAAATCTAGACGGAGGATCACTTGTGCCTATAAACCTACGCATTAAACAGAATCAAACAGCGAAAAAGTCAAAAAAATCAAAGTCTGTACCTAAAGAGGCTAAAACAACCATACCAACAGGAACCAATTTTAAAACGGTTCAATATAATTTTTCTTTTGAAGATCCTGTCACTGGTATAAAAGAATCAGTTTTGCTCAATATCGATCCCCTACAGACTAACTGTCTCCAAAACAATGAAACACAGACCGTAAATAAGAATGCTGAATCTATAATACCGCAACAAGAATCTTCTGAATCTGAACACCAACAACTATTTACTAAATCTATAAAACAGGAAGCAAACTCTTCTGAATCTATAAACGCCTCAATGGATTTTGAAATGGAAATAGATAGAAATAGTGAGAGAGGAGAGAAGATTGAGATAGAGAAAGAGATGAATGGTTCAAACGCTACAGTATTGATAACTGATACTAGAATGATATCACTAGAATCGTATGAAAACAAACCCACAACATCTACAACAGACCCTTGTTCAGAAGTTATTATAAAAGAGGAAAAGACTTAAATATTGACAGTCATAGTAAAACTATAGATGCGTTGTCCGCACTCTAAAATCTATATACATCTATAAAAATGAAACCCGTTTTCCGTTGTCACGACATAGCATGAAAACGGCTGGACCAATTTCGATAATTCTTTTTTTAGAACATTCCTTAAAGTACGGGGATGGTTCTTACGGAGAGAAAAATTGAAAAAAAAAAGAATTGACTGTGAGGCGGTACGAAGTTCGCGGGGTCAGCTAGTAGCAAATAAAAATGGAGGTAAATACTAATAATTTACGCACCAATCAGAGACGCGATAGTGCGCTTCGCATTATAATAAACTAGCTGTTGCCCGCGGCTCCGCCCGCGTAGATGTCGGTTATCGCAACTCAACATAGCCTATGTCCTTTCCCCAGGTCTAATCTATCTACACGCCAAATTTCATCAAAATCGGTTCAATGGTTCAGGCGTGAACGCGTAACAGACAGACAGACATAATATTAGTATGGATTCGTTATAATAATATTATGAACACACTTACTATTTTTTTTTTAAGAAATTTAGTACTTAATGGAAATTCCTATAGGTACTAATATTCATTACTTGAGTTAGGAGTGTGAGCAGACATGGTCACACCATGTCTGTCGTGTAATAGCCAGGATTCCAACCCAGGACCTCTCGATCATAAAGCCGACTCCTTAACCATTAAGCTACCGACACTTCAATATCTTAGTGGGGGTCCCTTACCCCCTTAATGGGGTTAAGTGGGGTATTACTATCCCACTAATCCCACTTACTACCCTAAAAAGAAATACGCGTACACTATGAATAAGTTTTTTTTTTTATAAGGACACGTCAATTTGACTTCGCCTCGCCTGATGGTAAGCTGAAAGCAAAGTCTCTGAAAAGAGGGTCACCATTACAGACACGTATCATGTTACAATGGTGGCACTCGGCTTGACGGCCTCATCAGATGCTTTTTCACGCCCCGCTTAAAGGACCCGGGACTGTAGGAGGAGGGAAACACGTATAGGTACTCCAAGGGTATACTGAAAATCTATTCGGTTAAGTACTTAACTAAAGGTCAACAATCTTGATGTGTATTTTTAATATGTTTTAAGTAGGTATTTAAAAACTCAGGTTTATTAATATTTTTCTGTTTAGAATCTCATTTTAAAGACTAAAAACCGAAATCGAACCACTAGTTCGTCACTTACACCCCTACACTGTTTCCGAAAGGCTAATCAACGTCAAATTAACTCATCGGCTGATAAATCTCTTGTCAAATAGCAATTGGGTTGCTAGAATCATGGTTAAATAGTTTAATTTGATCATCGTGTCGGTTAAAATAGCTGGTTAACCAACACGATGATCAAATTATACTATTTAACCATGCTTCTAGCAACCCAATTGCTACTTGACAAAAAAATTAACAGCCGATTAGTTAATTTGACGTTGATCAGCCTTTCGGAAACTGGGCGTTAGCCTAGTGACTAGGCTAAACAAATAAACTAGGCCCTAGTTTGTTTAATATGTGTTTTCCTTTAGTTAAGTACCTAATCAGATTGAGTATACATAATATATGCTGTTCTGTGATATTAGTCTTAATTTAATACTCAAATCTTAAATCTTAGAATTGTAAAAATTGTGTGAGTGACCATCTCAATGGTACAAAAATATTTTTTAAAAAATCTCTGAATATTTTTGATGTGCTGTAGCGATAGAGCGGTCGACTGTCGACGGCTAAGTCCAAGTCACGGGTTCGATTCCTGCTCAATGCAAATATTTGTATGAATGAATAATATGTATATTAGCATTGTTCTTAGTGTTTCTTTGTATTTACAAAAAATATATCTTGTTTTTATCCGGATTAGTTAAGTACTACTTACTTGAGGTCTAATTATTAGCGATGTGTGGAATGTTTTAGAATAATAATTTATTTTTCAACTGCAATCGTTTCGATCAATGATATCGCAGAAAACTGCATGCATTGGTTGAAGAGACTCAACTGAGGAGACAAACCTAATTCATGGGGTAGTCCCCATGAATACCCTCGTCTCCTCCGGCGACTAAAACCACACGCCGTCATGTGTCTCAGATGCCGTGGTGTAAGGTGGTTCATTTCATTATAATGATCATTAGAAGTAATTATTTTTTTAATTTTGTATTGCTTATTTTTATTTTAGATTTAAAAAAAAATCTATGTTAGTATTATTTGTGGGTACACACGGCAAAGGAGATATAGTGTATACGTAGGTACGTTACGTTCTTACATGTGATTGTGTATGTGTATACTTATCTCTTTGGCCGTGTGTACAATAAAAATATTAAGTATAAATGTATATAGGGAACTACAATTTGGTAACTGGTGACCTAGTTATTATTTTATCACCATGTAAATGTATATTTGAATTATTTAATTATAATTGTTAATATTAATTAGTTGATTAATTAAAGTTTAGTAATTTAAAGATATTACTTCAAGATGTAACATAACGCACGTAATGAGTAATAAAAAATGTTATAATATATGTACATTATATATTTTTTCTTTATGAAACCCAAAACTCCCGTTTTCTCATACATACAATCACGCCTTCATCCCCGAAGAGCCAGGCAGAGGTGAATTAACACCCACATTTCACCAATCATTGTATTAGTGCCCATGTACGGCCCGGAATACGGTAAAAGAGCCTATTGCCGTATTCCGGGCCCTATTGTTGACTCGAGCGATGTATCTGAGGCTGAGTATGGGCTGCATAATATATCTGTCTGATGTTATCCAGAGACTTATCCATAAGTCACCTTATACGACACCGCATGTGAAGAGATGGGGTGGCCCAAATTCTACTATACCAGGAAACACGCGGCGTTTTTTTTTCCCCCGTTTTCTCAGAGGATTGCCCGTGTGGAGATTTGATCTCGTTTTTCCTTTCTTTCAAGTTTATACTCATGGTTTGTACTTTTTTTTACTCGTAATACTTTTTTTCTGTGCGGAAATTCCTACAGATACTACCCGGCCTCCGTCAGCCATCGGCTATGTCGGACTAGGTCTGTAAGGTGACCTTGGGCTGTCTACGGTTTTAAGATGCCCCCTCGGGTATGGGAAGCACGATGTCCCCCGGAAAGAGGGAGAAGGGCTACACTCGGGTATACCGCCACACCGGAAGAAGGCCAGATCGAGAGAGAGATGGCCCTGGCCCTGGGTCGGCCGGGGTGCGAGGGATGTCTAAGGCCCGTATTCCGATTAACCTGAGGACAGATTGTAGAGAACTATTAATCTGTCTGACAGCCTGTCAAATCTGTGTGGAATCTGCGCATACAATCTTGCCTCAGGTAAATCGAGAGTCAGCTGAGTGGCATTCTAGAATACGGGCCTATAAGACAATCTCACCCCGGCAACCAACAGCCCACACGGCGTGAGTTTTTCGGGTATAATATAATCTCCCCCATCGGAGGGGGAGGGGCGGGGGGGGTCAGTTTAGATATCACTAGATATATAAATAAAAACTACGTTTAAACTTCAACATATTATATTAATCAATAAATATCTTTTTTTTATCTAATAACTACATTGAAGTTATCAACTACTGCCTTTGCTATCTCGTCGTGCACTTTGTTGACTTCTGCCTTCGTCAGAGTACGCTCCAGGTGTCTGTACACTATATTGTAACAAAGGCTGTGCTTCTTAGATTTCGGATGCACAAATTTGTCTTTGAGTGTTACCTGAAATTAAATAATTATTAAGTTATTAAAAATAAATATAAAGTACTTTCAGTGGCTATGAATGAAATAGGATATAAGGAGAAAGAGTGCTGCTTTGCAATTTACAGCCTAAAGGGCCAAAATATTAAATCTGCTGCTTGATTGCAGAATATTAGTTCACTTTACTCAGTCCACCTTGTCATATTTTTTTTTATAAAAGACATCAATTTGGCTTCACCTCGCTTGATGGTAACCTGGAGACAGTCTCAGGAAAGAGTGTAAGCATTACAGAGCCCAAATCTTTCATGGTCAAAGCGTGATGGTATGTAGCCTAATCCTAGAGATTATTACTATTAAGAGAAGAGAAACAAACCTGTTCAATAATATCACCTCCAATATCTCTGACTAGATCATAGAAATCATTATTCATAAATGTATCTATGGTTAGATTGGGCGGCAACCAGAATGACATATCATTTGTACACTGAGGGAATGACGACACCGGCTTATATTTAACTTTAGCATTCATATCAACATTCTGGAATTGTGACAAAAAGCCCGAATCTGTACTCCACATTAATCTAATATCAGGAATTTTGAATAGAGCCATTGCGAGTCTCTCTATACCCAAACCGAAGGCATAAGCAATAGTATTCTTTGCTCCAGCATGGTTAAGGATCTCTTGTCTAACAATACCGCACCCTAGAACCTCGAGCCAGTCATTCTCATAATAAATTTCTAGCTCCCAAGATGGGTGAGTGAAAGGAAAATATGCTTCAACCCATCTAAACTTGATTTCATCACCAAATACTGCCTTCACTAAGCCGATTAGACAGTTTTTAAGCTGAACTTCCATTAATTTTGTGGCTTCTAGAGTGTGGCAGCTTTGTTTCATAGGATCTTCTATTGAGTTGGTAAAAGCTTGGGCATTATTTGGGTCAAAATTGTGTTCGAATATATGTAGATCCGGTTTATTAGGGAACAGTTCATCTTTGCGCTGTGACCGAACTGCATCTAGCTGCAAATAAAAATAAAAAAAATTATTGTATAATGATATATCTGTTTTTCACTCTATGAAAATTAGACAAAACTGCAGTGATAATAAATAAATAGACAACTCTTCATGTACATCAAAAATTAACTAGTCTCAGAATACGGGTGGTTTTGCAATTATTAGTGATTGAGTTTTATCTTATCACTAATGAAGGTTACAAAAGTTAAATATCCATAAACGAAATAATATTATAATTAAATATTCTCTTTAAAACGTGAAACTTACTTGATGAAATACTGGAAAATGTGTAGCATCTATTTCATCCCGCCGGTACACATCACCAATCATCAAAAAGTTATCTAAACCAGACTTCAGAAGTTCGCTCTGATGAGCCGTCATATGTCCTCGAAGCATCGTCCCTCGATTGATGTAATAGCAGTCAGATTTTACCCTACTCGGGTGGTCTAAAGGAATCAAGAGATCATCGAAGTTCTGTTTAGAAGTTACTATCGGGGATAAGTTGTCGTATACACTGAACGTAGGGTTACCGCTCTGAGTAAAAGATGAATAAAAATAGTTTACAATTCTTTGTCTCACAATCGATAGTGGATGGTGTTTTTGTAGGTGCAGATTACGATCTAGATATGATATAATTTTAGGCGTTATATTAGTATAATCGTCTGATACGAATTCCTTGTCTTTTATTTGTACTGACGAGACTGCCTTAGCTGCCGTGCTGTACTTATATTTTGATAAAACCGCTAACGGTATGCGAGTTATATTATAAAATAATTTAGTCATTATTTTTGCTTTGAAAAACGATATCAATATTTTTTTACATTCCAGTTATTGAAACGGTTACACACTCTGTAATACAATATAGGAATTCCTATGTGTCTGTCTGTATTTTATTATAATTTAAATAACATTTCTATACTATTTCGTAACACAACATAACCTTTATTTTTTGACAATAATGACAAAATTGACAAATGAATGACAAATTAATGACAATAATATTATCTTTTCTTAAAAGTTAAGCTCTTAATAATCATCATTTTATAATTTAACTTGACCATTTAATTCAACTGAATAAGTAAATACAATAATCTAAACAAACCCATAGCAATACAATAGAAACAGGTGGTTGAGAAAAGTTTTCAATAATATAATACTGGCAAAAACATGGCAATAAAACTATTGACTTCAAAAGACTTCAAACTTGCCAAATAAATGTCACTTTTACATAACCTCAAATTATACCTATTCTAACTATTACGTGTTTATTTTAATCGATTTTTTGAATTAAAAACGTATTGTTTTACTAACGTTTCCCTTAATAACATTACATAGAAGTAAAATATAATGTTACGTAAGAGGCTTTTGTACTTGGCACAACTGAGTGCCGTTGGAGGTGGAGGTTATTATATTGGTCAAAATAAAGACAAATTTAGTGATTATTTATGTACAAACTCCGTAACTATTGATGGCAAGCGTATTGTGAATAAGCCAGGGTTACCTGTCTTTGGTACAGTGTCTGCAGCTACTCCGTTTGCGGATACCGGTGGATCTAAAGATCGGGTAGGCTTCTGTTTTGTATTTGAAAAATAAATTAATTAATATTTCTTATTGTAGTGCAACAAATACATTAGGAGTATTTAGGAGTTATATTATAGCAGTTTCAATGATAAAAAATATATAAATCGGAATATACTCTTATTTGAACTTTGATTTTTGTAACATGACTAGCTTGGAGAGCTTCAATGAAAGCTTTCTATTGGTGCAATTTTTAAGAACATAAGCCTAATAATTGCTGTATTTTATAGATATCACAGATTATGAAGTATGGCTTTCCCGGTTTAGACAATGTGAGATCATATGACGACTTTGTGCTTTCATATGACAGACGAAACAGAGTTCCACACTGGGTGTTTGAACATTTGACTAAGAATCACATTGCTAAGAATGATGCAGTGGATCGCAGTAAGTGCGACTTCCAGCCTGATGAGAGCATACATCCTTTCTTTAGGTAAGACACAAAGAACGAAATACTAAAAGAAGGGGTCAGGACCCATCAGATATATGTTTCATGGTAACCCCCATAATATGTATTAATGTTACAAAATTTGGTTAAATAAGGTAAGCACTAACATTATTGAAATGTTGCAGATCACAGAACAGTGACTACAAACGTTCAGGCTTTGACCGAGGGCACATGGCAGCGGCTGGTAACCATCGTCTTCAGCAAAAACATGTGGAACAGACCTTTTTCCTTAGCAACATGGCTCCACAAGTAAGTAGTTGTACAACAAAGAAAGGATTAGCAGTTAATGGCGTAAAGCCTGGGAAAGGATCTGGATCTTTCTCTCTGGGTAGGGAGGTCGGCAGTGGTGTGAGGGGCCCCATTTATCAATGAATTTATTTATTCATTTATTTATCTATTTATTTATTTATTTTTAGGCTCAATAGGTTCGGAAAAAATTACGAAATATCACCTGAATTTTCTAGCATTATATAATAAAAGGGGAGGGGTAATCACAGTTACCTCACCATGTATCACCATGGGCAGGAGAGGGGGGGAGGGTGTATATTTAGTAACTAAAATTCAGTACCTACACGAAGTTCAGTATCTGAAGTCAGAACGCCCAGAAGTCCACAAAATTGCTATGGTTGTTCTATAAGTCTTCCCACCGTCTTCCTTTTTGAAATTTGTCACCCTTCGCCACTGAAGGTCGGACATGGGCGAACAATCGGAAATGGCCCTTGGATGAAGTAAACTTAGCTGGCATCTGCCTTTGTTCAAACAAACCTCTAATTTAGTGACAGACCAATGACTCACTTTTGCAGGTAGGTGAAGGCTTCAACAGATCAGCTTGGAACACGTTAGAGAAACATGTGCGGAAACTGACCAAAGTATATGACAATGTTTACTGCTGCACCGGACCACTGTATCTACCAAGGTAAATAGCGATGTGGATTCTTGCACCGACCAAATGCCCGGCAAACATCTTGACACTGTATTCTAGTTGCACATAAAGCGCTGCTTAGGTCTCTTTGGTGGTTGAGTGGGACGCGACGACAGTGGCTTGCGAATTAGGCAACCATACATTATATTGAACTCATAACGGGCTCAACGGGCTCACGTTATTTAATGATAAAAGGACTAACCCTTTTTCTGGTTGGCCCTTATTTTTGCTCAGTAGTACACGCGCGAATAAATCCCCACTACGTATACTTTAAAAAAAGATGCAACGTAATAAATTGTCTTTGTGCAATCGAGTATAAGTGAGGAACTGGTAACTTAGGTGGCAGACAAGCACACCCCACCAGATGTAAAGTGGCTACTATTAACCTATAGCAACATCATAGGAACATCACACTCGTGATGCTGATCCGCAGAACCTTCTAATGCCTTGAAGAACCTTACTGTAGTCGCTAAGAAAAGCCACAGCAAGGAGTTCATTCCAAGATTTTTTTCTTTTTTTCTTGTACTTTTTTTAATCTAGTACCTTCATTTTCAGACGAGAATCGGACGGTAATTCGTACGTTCGGTACCAAGTGATTGGCGCGAACTGCGTGGCAGTACCGACGCATTTTTACAAGGTGGTAGTGGGCGAGTCCACTGACGGGACCCTCGATATGGAAGCTTACGTCATGCCTAACCAGAAAATACCTGATTCAACGCCCGTGTCCAGTTTTATGGTGAGACTTTAATATAATAATAGATATAACAGTGGGGATTCGGATTATAGGGTCTCCCCTATAATCCGAAATGTGGAATTTATAGGGATCCCCTATAAATTCCATACAAAATTACTGTTTGTTGAATAGGGGGAAGATTTTTACCACCGGCTTTCCTTTTCATATTTTCACCCTTCATTACTGAGATGTAGTAGTTTGTTGTCATAGGCGTGCGGTTTCAATCGATTAGAGTCCGACATAACTTGCGGTCGGCGGGGAATCCGAGGTTTCCGCAGGAAAAAAAGTTAAGACTCGAAAAATCTGTCCCAAGACCGGATCCAGTTATAGCAGAAAGTACCCTTGTTGGCATATTCGTCTCATCAGATAAAATGGTGGAGTGTGGAGTGTATTGAGCTTCACAAAAACCTTCGTGACCATGGCAACCTCATTTACAAGACGGTACATACACGGACGAGGCTCTGACCATTGCCAATATCTGCATATTGGCTGTCAGTGGAACTGTGCCTGTTGAAGCATCGGTAGCTTAGTGGTTAAGGAGGTACCGGGTTCGTATCCTGATCATTGCAATAGCGACATGATCCCACTCCTATCACAAGCAATTTAGCTTAACTGGAGTAGTTACTGGGAATACCTACTAATATTTGCCGTTGCTATTTAATATTCTGGATTATTTTTTGATTTCAATTTATTTTTTAATTTCAGGTCCCACCAGAGACTATTGAAAAGGCGGCCGGACTACTATTCTTTGACAAAATACATAGAAGTAAACTGACTAGGATAAATGGCAAAAAAGTTTAATTTTATTAGTGACACTTTAGTATTTATTAGTTGGTAACCCCGAACAAAGTTTAGTCCTAGAGTTTGCTGTATAAAAATGTGATAGATTATTTTATCCGCAGTCAAATAATATCTCAATTATAATGAATTTGTATATAACTAAGTTATTTGTAAATAGAAAATATATACGTTTAGGTACTGTTATATTTGTTTTTTTTTATCGTTTACTAAAGTTGGTAGACAGAGTGTATGGAAGCCCCAGCTAACACAAGCCACACCATACCATCGAAATCAATGTATGATTGATGATAAAAAGCATGAGTATCTAGTCAGCGTCAAAAGCAGATGATCAGTTTCAGGAGAGATATATTAATACCCGCATTTCGCCAACTATGATTTTCGGGGGGCCAGCCTATTGCCGTCAACTGGACACTTTTGTCATGGGCTGTATGTTTACTGTCGGATGGAGAAAAACCCTATCCCTTAATAGCCTTAATTATATATTATATTAGAATAGTTTTTGGGCAAATTCAATTACGTTTCAATGACAACACTTTCATATTAAAAAAAAAAACATTCCAATTTTGAAATCTGTACAATCATCTACTTTTGACAATTACACTATGTATTTTAAAGTTTCAGCCTAAAACTTGTCATTGGCAAAATTGCGGCGATTTGCTGCAAAAGCCATTATGAAGATCTACTTTTAACGCTGACTGTACTTAAAAAATAAAGTATTCAAATGAGACACAGCATGTGTATAAAACAGTATATTTAGATAGTACCGTGGACTATCACGATAGGTGTATATATAAGGTTACAGTAAGCTTGTAGTTCAATCTTCGTCTTCGTCCGACGCGCCGTTCTGCTGCGGCTCGTCCTCCACGCGAACGTCGCCCATTCCTGTGATCAAATATGTTATTAATACGTCAGAATTACAAGCTTTAAAGTAAAAAATCATTCAAGACCATTTAAACGGCACTTACAAACGTCAAAATTAAAAAATATATTAAAAACTAGTATAAATAAAATCGGCCAAGTGCGAGTCGGACTCGCCCATGAAGGGTTCCGTAGTAGCAAAGGCGAAAATTGCGGTTTATGACGTATTAAAAAAAAACTACTGACTGGATCTGGTTCGAACCAATTTTTAGTGGTAGTTTTCATGGCAATTTACATCATATATTTTTTTTAGATTTATCATTCTCTTAGTTTAGAAGTTAGAGGGGGGGGGGGGGGGGGGACACATTTTTCCACTTTGGAAGTGTCTCTCGCGCAAACTACTCAGTTTAGAAATTATGTTAGAAACCTCAATAGCATTTTTAAAGACCTATCTATAGATACCCCACACGTATGGGTTTGATGAAGAAAAAAAAATTGAGTTTCAGTTCTAAGTATGGGGACCCCCAAAATTTAATGCTTTTTTTTTATTTTTATGTGAAATTCTTAATGCGGTTCACAGAATACAATACATCTTCTCACCAAGTTTCAACAGCATAGGCCTTATAGTTTCGGAGAAAAGTGGCTGTGACATACGGACGGACGGACAGACAGACAGACAGACAGACAGACAGACAGACAGACAGACAGACAGACAGACAGACAGACAGACAGACGGACAGACATGACGAATCTATAAGGGTTCCGTTTTTTGCCATTTGGCTACGGAACCCTAAAAAGGACCACTGCTGCACTGTTTCGAAACGCAGCCCCAACATGAAAAGACTCCGGTAAGAAACTTATGCTTCGAGAATAGTACAATATGGTACAAGTGAGCAACGTTGGTGATTACCGCCGAGGCGCCATTGAGACCCGACTGACCCGAGCCGCCAGGCGAGGGTCTTAAGACAGCCGAGGACGGTAATCATCATGCTCACACGTGCCATACGACGTTTTACAACACACTTGCGAATAAAATAATACTACAAATACTAAATAAACAATACTACAAATTAATTCGTTTTCCTATGCGCGCGCATTTAACAATGGCGGTCGACCATATTTAAAAAAAAATGAGGTTTGAACTTAACTTTTTTTTACTCTGTTTTTTTTTCTGTACTTAGAGAAAAAAAAAAGTTAAATTTGAGCGAAAATTTTGTTTATTACACAAGTATTACAAGTTGAAATTATTTATTTAAATACGAAAATGCATCAAATGACCATACAATAGGCGTACTAATTTATTCGTACTATTAAACACGTTATTTTTTGTATCAAAACTTTTTTAAGAACATAGACAATTATAGACACTTCCTATAAAATTTAAAAAAGAATCTATAACTCACTTTTGTGAATAATAGTAATGAAAAAGTCACAGTTTTATAATAGGTGTCATTCCGTGCTTAATTGCGGTAAAATAATATCACTGTTATGAGCAGGTGTGTTGTAAAATAGTGTTACGGGTAGAGATGTTGAGCGGTAAAATTACCCTGGTAAAATACGGTAAAATACAATATTTTACGTAAAATTTGGTATTTTACGGTAAAATTCGGTAATTTTCGGACTTGGCGGGGGCACTACCGTGCCCCCAGATCGGGCATTTCTTAACTTCACCTATAAGTCAGTGCTGCTGATGAACAGAAGAAGGATCTGGCGCAGGCCGCGCAGGCTTTTTTGGTTACAGCCGAGACCACCACAGTCAATACAATAATTTCCTAGTTTATTTCCTGCTCGCCTCAATCGACAAGAAAGGCTCAACCGATTCGGCTAATACATTCTTTTTTTCGTATGTTCCTGAAGTTCCATGGTATGAACGGACGAAGCCGCGGGCAACAGCTAGTTACGTATAATTTGAAAGACAGGATTTCTATGATGATGTACATACCCTGATCTTCGTCTTCCTCCGCGGAGTCGCCGGCCACTTCGGCATTCTCGGCCTCGGCCCGCTCCAACTGCCGCGCGAGTTCGGCCTCGTCCGTCGCCGTCACTACCTTAGGCTGTAATGCACCAGAAAACACCAGTTTTTATATCTTTTTATCACAACTATGTTGGTTAAAGAGGTTATGGGACCAACTAATTGTCAGTTTCCCATGCCTGTAAATGCTTGGAACATAAGGATTTCTTACTCTCATAAACACATGACAAAAGAAAACATGACAAAATGGGTGTATCTTCATGAAGACGTATTTTCCTGATTGCATCAGAGGCGATGGTTACCTCGGAGCCGGCGTGAATCTTCTGTCCAGCTAGCCTACATATTCATACAATATAGTATACACTATGGTCTACCTAAGTAGGATAGTCAACTGAAGTAGTTTTGTTTACTACTCACCGCCATTTGTACGTTGAACACACCCCCTGAGGTTGTGATGGTTTCTTTAATTTTATCAATTGCATCTTGTAATGCTTTGAGCCCGTCCGTCTTCTCTGGCGTCGATGTGGTCATTACTAGAACAAGAGGGCACATTTCATTGGCATGAAATAAAAAAACAGATGGCTAATTCTGCAAATTCGTTAAAAAAACACGACGATTTCGTTTTTTCGTATCGAATTTGCAGAATCTATATAAGTTGATTTCGATTCAACCAGCTAACAAAATCAAGTTAAACGAAAAAAACAATCACAATTTCAATGAAAAGAGGGTCAATTCTCGTAATGTTAAAACAAACCTGATGTCAATGTTCTTTCATGAAAATTATATTACGAAAATACCGTTTTTGACGTTCGGGAGTGTGAGGTGGAATTGAAATGAATTTTAACCGCCTTATAAATTAGCCGAATCAGACTCCAGGTGTGATGTAAGGTGTCACCAAAATAATAAGGTTGGCCATCAAAATAGTAAATGTACTAACAAAATATTTTGGTGGCAGAGTTACTATTTTCACCAAAATAATAAGGTTGGCCATCAAAATAGTAAATGTACTAACAAAATATTTTGGTGGCAGAGTTACTATTTTGGTGACAAGCACTATGTAGTCATTGTAGTCTTGAGCGACGTCGACGGAGCCCTGTTTCGTGGGTTATCAGTGTTATCACAAGTAACCTAACATCACAGCAATCTAGCCATGTCGGGCTACGCTAATTAGCGGGCGATAATCGATATATTTAGCGATGCATTTACCATATTTGGTGGTAGACCTACCATTTTAAGTACCCAGATTTGGTGATTCCGCCACCAAATTTTGGTGTAATTATTAACTTAATTTTATAATTTTTAATACTTTAGTTTATACCTTAAAAATGATATTATATTGAATTCATACAAATGTCTTACCATACAAAGGTGGCGCAATAAGATTAATCTTAATTGGCAATTCGACCGTTGACAGCGCAAGGCCTGACTTCAGTGCAGCTCTTACTGCGTCAATACCCTCATATCCATAGCAAGCACATTCAATGTCTGCTCTTATCTTGACCGCTTGAGACGTGAGTTTCCTCTTGATGTTAGCCAGGAGAACTTCTTTCGTGTTCTCATCTAGACCACACTCGTTCAATACTGTGGGATCTCTGTTGGAAGAAATAGGGATATCAATTAGTTTTGTGTACTTATACTAGTATTGATTGCATGTTACCAATGTTTTATAAACTGTCCTAACAGACCTAGGGCTTCGGGGGTCAGAAGAGACTATTAGAGATACAGTTAGTCAAAATATACCAAAATGTGGAAGATAGAGGGGAAAGCTGTGCCCAAGCTCTAATTGTCTTGGTAAATATCCTGGTGAGTGCTATGTAATATGATCGCTGAAAAACTCACATCACATTGCTTTCTAAAGTGAAATGCAATTTTAGATAGAAAAAAAGATAGAGATATAGATTAGGTGAATGCAAATAAAAAAGTCAGCTAAGAAAATAAATTTTTTTTTTTAAAAATGAATAAAAAAAAAGCTCATAACATCAGTACTCACACTGCAGCCTGTTTAAAGAAGTCGTAAGCCGATGCTTTTTTCTTATATTTCTCCTCAAAGAGCCAAGCTGTCTTCTTATACAGTTCCTCCAATTGTTCTGAAGACTCGTAGTGCAGTAGCTCAGCTACGTGACGAAGGATGGAGTTTACCGCTTTGGCGTTAGCATACCTCTCTGTGCATTTGTCTATGTCTTCTGCTGATACACGACGTTTTGACAAGTCAATGTAACCTGGAATCATGGAAAATAGTACATTACATAGATACCTGTTCATCATCAGCATGTGATGTGATGCATGAAGGGGTTAATGACAGTAAAGGAAACTTTTTAAGTGTCAGGATAAAAGCAGATAGTGAGTTCGTATCTGGGCCTACCCCAAAGGTAGAAAAGCTAGGTTAGAAACCAGACAAAGTTAGTTATACCTAGAATTTTTACTCTCGCTAATAAAAAGGTCTACTATATCGATTTGCTAAGATTTAAATTTAACAAAACATTTACAATTCACTTTGCAGAATTTATAAGCAACAAGTGATTGCTACAATTATACGAAAGTCGTCGCATACCTTTCTCTTTATCCACCCTGATGACGACAACGGGCTCAGTTTTGCCGACACGGATCAGTTTGTTGATGGATCTGATACGTCTTCTCGACAACTCAGACAGTAAGATCATGCCCTCAATATTGTTATACTCTAGTAAATGGACGTATGCCCCCATCTCCGCGATGGACCTCACGTTCACCATCACTACATCTTCCACTTCAGGATATTTCTCTTGATAAAATCGACACGAAAGAGGCATCTGAAAATTTTTTTGGTTTATAACCTAACACTAACTAAAAAAGTTAATTATTTTATGAGAAATGTGTTTAAAACGTATTAATTAATTACCTTGTTTGTATTTTTTCAATAGTTTTGTTATTTATTTTGAGAATTGCACAAAATAATGATGAAATTTCAATATTGTTCACGTTGACGACAGAAGACATCAAGACAACTTGACTAATACGTTCCGTTCTGACAAGTTTATGTTTAGTTCACATTTCACATGTCAGTCAATTAAAAAAAGACAAGCGTACTTAATGTACCTACAGTTAAAAAAATTTTTAATAAATAATATTTAAAATTAAAATCATACATCACGCGTGCTCAATAATTACCTATGTTAATACATAAATTACATACGTTTAATATTTTGATTATGAATGGAAAAACAAATTCCCTATGTACAGAAGTTAAACTAAAATAACATGCACACAGCAAATTGCAATTGCCCAATATTTATTTTACGTATAGTAAATGATAGATAATAATTAAGTAATATAATTAAATTACATACATAATCCAAATAATAATTATTAGCGTTTCTTGATAGAGGATAAATTCTGCGTAATGGAATGGTGTTATAGAATGAATAGGCATGGATTGGATAGGAATATATCGATAGAAGCGAACCCCGTTTCAAACTATAAAACCACAAATACCACAATAAAACTGCCCCTATTCATTTTACATTTTTCTTATAACTGTAGACTGTACACAATATTATCATCACTACCATACCATAGCTTGAAAATGACTTGGCAGTCGCTTCCGTAAAAGCCAACCAAACCTAACTATAGTAATATTCAGCATTGTTTCACATTATTATTTCTAAACTCCCACGAACTTACATACAATGGCGTAATACAATAGACAAGACAACCCCTGGCTGTTTACTCATGGCAATCAATATTATCATCATCATCAAACCGCCTATGCCGGAGCGTTGTTCGTCAATCAGCAAGTGGCTTGCAGGTGAGGTTTACTTGAGACGCGAAGATCTTGGTGGGGGCCCTAATGGTCCAGAAACACTCCCAACTCTTGCGTATAAACGATCGCCGGACCGACCGAGACAAGAAATTTAATGAAGTAATGTAACCCCCCTAAACTATTTAGGGTTACAGTTTTTCAAGTATGTAACTCACAAGATATTTGAATAAAAAGCAGCACGCCATGGAGGTTTATGAATAGGTATCTTTTCTTTGTCATAATGGTGGTCATCATTCAGAAAGATGTTGACTTTGTTTATAGCACGGACGTTAGCACCCGAGTCTTGTGGACTCACTTCTGGACTTCTTCAGTATTTAGGAAAAACAAAAGCGAGTGAGACGAAGAATAAAATATTTATGTCATGACTCAGGTAACGATAGTATCCAAGTACTTACTATAGGATAACTAGGTACCTTCTTAGAGTTCTTCTTCTTCTTCATCCTAGCGTTGGTCCCAGTCGCATCCGAAGCTTTTCACCTCGGAGTCTGGGGTCTATTCTAACGTCTAACAACTGAGGATTTGGCTGTACTTCGATAGCGAAGCATTGTAGTTAGACCAGTTGTTGGACTTTTTAGGGCTCCAACTACCCGTAACGACTGCCATAGATGTTCGTATGACAACCATGACCGGCGGCTTAACGTGCTTTCCGAGGCATGACTAGACCAATATAAATACTTTTAAAGTACTTACTAGATGCTCTCGACAGGTTGCAGCGACGTGCGGTCCACATTATTGGCAATCCTGAGATCACTTACACCCTTGAGCCTTTGCAGTTGCGTAGAGATGTGGCATCTTTGGCGGTATTTTACCGTCTCTACCATGGTGAATGTTCTGATGAGCTCTTCCAAGTAATCCCACCCTCTCCTTTCCTATATAGGACAACACGTGCAGGACTCAGATGCCACCCGCATACGGTGCAAAATATTCCATCAAGAACCAAGCGATTCGGCGACTCCTTCTTCTGCCGCACTATTAAGACTTGGAATTCCTTACCAGCTCACGTGTTTCCCTCCTCCTATAGTCCCGGATCCTTTAAGCGGGGCGTGAAAAAGCATCTGATGAGGCCGTCAAGCTGAGTGCCACCATTGTAACATGGTACATGTTTGTAATGGTGACCCTCTTTTCAGACTTTGCCTTCAGCTTACCATCAGGCGAGGCAAAGTCAAATTGACGTGTCCTATATAAAAAAAAAAAATAAATAAATAAATACTCATATTCATGCATACAAATATTTGCACTGAGCGGGGATCGAACCCGCACCCGCACCTCCTGGTACTAGGTAGTAACTTATCTAGGTAGTTGTTAGAATAAAAACAAAAATATTTTAGAATCTAATTTATTTTTATAACGACAGCCGACAAAAATAATAAAATTATGAATTTACATTGATATACAATAGTAAAATGGAAGTTTTGTCTGACATTGACAGTTCGGGAACGTGCGTTCGAAAAGTACCTACTCGAGGTATACGTCGGGACGCTTATCTTGGACCTAAAGACGCCCTGGCGCCCGCAGATTGTTTTGTAATAATCTACAGGTGCTTGGTGAATTTGAACTCGTAGCAGTAGCACCCCGTGTTATCCTCAAAAGACACAAAATAACGTGTACTGCCTATTTAGAGCACATTTTAGGTCCAAGATATACCTATTATATGTCCTGAGGTATAATACAAAATGTAAATTACTAAAAAAATACAATCGATCAGACAAAAGTTGGCCTACCAAGAAACATACATCCCAACATCGGACCGAACTTTCGGGATGGGATATCAGGCGCGGTCGCACCTTGAATTTTTGGGGGGGGTCACTTCGGAAATTCTTTAAGAAATTTAACCCCCTCCCCTCGTACTGGGATTCGCACTCCCCTCGCATTAGGGGGGGGGGGGGGTTAATGTCCCCTGTGACCCCCCCCCCCCCCCTCGGACTGCGCCTGTGGGATATATCGGTATCATGACATCATGATACAAATCCAAAGTAACTTCATGGTACGTACAATTTTTTTGTGGGGGTCCGAAGTTTCAGATGTATGTCCAATAGTAGGCCTCCAGGGCTCCGATTATGCTAATTTGTCACCCACTGTTGTACCAGACACTGCAAAAAATGTCATTAAATTTTTGAATTTACTACTATAGCGTTAAGGTCTAAAATGAAATGTAATTTTTTGCAGTATCAGTGCTATGGCAATAGTTGACAACTTGACAATAAGAATCGGGGTTCAGTTTTCCCAGATATTTCTTAGCTAAGTCTTTATCGTTTACTTAGGTATTAAATATACGTTTCTTTTAGATTAAATTCTTTGACCACTTTATTTTCACAGTCTGCAATGGTGGAGTTATATTTGAGTCGTGAATTACTTAATATTTAACATTTTAATTTTCTAATATCACAGTAAGATAAAAATTCCAATAGGGTGGAACCCGATTTAGACACAAATATTGATTGATTGAGCTGAAGAGACACTTTTAGAAACTGCTACTTTACACCAATCACTTACGTTGCTAACTAGTAAATGCTTCTTCTGCACTAAACTATTATAATCTTCTTCATATATATAAAAATAAATTGCAAATTATGTGACTATTTTAGTCTTAAAATATACCACTTTCCATCAGGTGGGCCGTGTGCTTGTCTGCCACCTAAGTGGTATAAAAAAAAAAAAAAAAAAAAATATGTCCAGGGAAGGTTTAAACGGTGAGAAAATATGGAAAAAGCATCTGTATTCCACGCGGGTGGAAAATAATATGGTGGTACAAAGTTCGCCGGGTCAGCAAGTTTAAGATAAAATAGATTAAAATATCAATAACAATCTTAATTTTGTCATCCTAAAATAGAATGGAGTGATCAATGTATGGGATTGACATAAACGTCAAAATACGTGTAAATACGTACCACACATTCTATTCTACAACGAACAACGAATTGCCACTTGTCTAGGTGTGAGGGGGAGGGGGGGGGGTCTATAAAAAATAAGGTCAATGTAAATATAGCATTCACAGCAAGATGTCATGACCTCATAAGTCATAAATTGTGGTCAAATGGGACTCGACCCTACATTATTTAAGATAAAATCACAACTATTAATAACATCGACAAATTCAAATTTTACAATAAAATCTGATGATACTACTGACTTATTTTAAAATAATAGATAATAAAACAACGACTGAACTGAGGTATCATACTCCATTAGCGCTTTATGGTTAGATTAAGTCTATTTATTTCAAAGGAAAACAAAATAACCTTGATGTTTAATCTCTACAGAGTGTATGTAACTGGCCCTCGATGGCCCTGGATACTGCAAAAAAATCCATTTAGATTTAGACTACAAAATTAAAGTCCATAATATAAATGAAAAAAGTTTCATTACACTCTTTCAGTCACTCTACAATAAGCAATTTAATTTTAGACTTAAACGACATTGTTTTAAAGTCTAAAATTCTATAAATTAAAGTCCAAAAATTAAATGAATTTTTTTTACAGTGTCCGGAGTGTCACAGTGGTTTTGCTTTTAACCGAGGGCCTGGCGGGTTTTAGAGAAGCAGTCGGTAAACGACCGCCTCAGCTGCATCATGCGTGTTACGCGTCCTTCACGTCGCATAGGCAAATCATATGATTTTTTTTGCACGATTTTGTGCAAATCATTTGCACAAAATAAGCTCAGTATTATTTGCACGAAACAGACGCGCGCTTGCGTGCATTATACAGTATACACACTTAGTGGCGATACACGCGTTAAACCTATATTAATAGTAGGTAGTAATCATAGTAAAATAGGACGCTTCGACGCGATTTTGTTCTGTGATCGCAAAGCCTTTGGATCAGATCGGGGAAATGGATATGTCGAGAAAACTCTGGTTTCGGAGTTGAAGAAACGAATACACCGACATAGCCATTTCGCGACGATTGGACGATCCTTAAAGCCCCGTCCATAGCTCACTATTTTACGTCATGTCATTTAAAAAGCACCACACCGTCATAAATTGTTGCCCGTTCCCCAGCAGCTTGTGTGATATAGAAATTTTGTTGGCAATACTGCTCAAATGTTGTGTAAAACCACAAAGATGTAGAGATTTCCATGTATTGTTGTTGAGCTAGTGAAAATGTTGCAAAAGCATGAGCTATGAACCAGGCTTAAGTTACGCATATCTACCTACTTAGTAGACAAAGCTGTAACATTTTCGTTTCCACCAAGTACAAACTACTTAACTTACGGTATGGTACACACGGCGCCAGACCTCGGTTTACAGGCCACACCAACATAAAGGAAGTGTGCGTGACAGCAATACTATTAATACATTGCTTAAAGATGTGTGTCATCATAACAAGTAAACCAATCAGGGCCTTTGACGCACTCACACAATTGCTATTTTACTTACATAAAATGCACCAAGGTTATAATATCATATTCTAAACTAATTTTATGAAATGTATGCAGCATTTTGTTTCTATAACTAATAGGGGTTATCAAATTTAGACACTATATTATCTGTTCTCATAGTCGAGATGGATAAGAATGCAAGGAAGTAAGTTTGGACCTCACCGTTGTCGCCGGTCGTTGGTTCGGAACTTAACAACGGAATTCTCTTTTTGTCATTCGTGCATCTTTATGTCAGTCAATTTAATAGACATAACATTTTATTTTATGTTCCAATATCTTTTTAGAAGTTTATAATAATTATACTTATGTGTTTTTTATATTTTTTTATTAAAGATCAAATATTTTTATCTGATACTTAATTAATTATTATCTATAAATAATTAATTATACCCATACTTAAGAAAAATATCATGCTTATAATAGTAAATATATTATTGCATTGCAACAATAAGTTAATTATTTTATTTTCCTTTCCTTTTATCCATTAAGAATAAATAGTATCATCAAGGAAATATACAAAAAATATATTAAATTATATTATATATATGAATTTTATACACTTAGTTTCCTGTAAATAAATTAGACCAATCGGACTTCAATATATTGAGGAACAAAAAGTGCACCTCGCTCGAGGACCGAACCCGGTATTGATTCTATTGGTTCAGCTGCATATTTAAACCATTCAGCTATATCTACTTATTCGTTTTTCGCTAAATATGCTATTATAACTTGGTGCAGTGGCTATCATCAATACCTATATTTCATGTAAGTAAAATAGCGAATGTGTGAGTGCGTCAAGGGCCCTGATTGGTTTACTTGTTATGACACACATCTTTAAGCAATGTATTAATAGTATTGCTGTCACGCACACTTCCTTTATGTTGGTGTGGCCTGCAAACCGAGGTCTGGCGCCGTGTGTACTTATATATTATTATTATATAAAAGCTTATAATTACTTTCTTTTCACACAATATTACACAATAATTTGTTGGGAGGTTACCAACTCTGTCTTGACGACGAGAGTGAAACAATTTTAATTTATTAACATATTTGACTGCTTAATGCTTATCTAACTTAAATGCGAGCCAAAAGGATATACCTACGGTATCTATTTAAAAAATAAAATAATTACTTATACATAAAATTATGTCTATATTATTAGATGAGAGGAATTATTAAAAACATAAAATAGCTATTTAAAGTTATAAATTGAGCTTTTGTGAAAAATATTAAGTTGTCGTTTATGCATAAAAGAACAACGAGGCGATTGTGAAAAGTAGAATATCCGGATTTGCACGATCATAGTAAATTATACGAGTATAATTATTTACAAGTCCGTTTTGTCGGATTTTACTCAAGCGTTTGGTGCGAAAACGCGCGAGCTACTCGCCACACTTGACTCGCGTTCTCGCTGGAGTTAAATTTATCCAATATTTTATTTTCTTTTAAAAAGTACCTAGTACCCGTCTGTATGTTAGAGCAAACTGGGCCCATACCATGAACTCTTAACACAGGTCAATATTGAACTGCTGTCATTCTACCAACTGCAAATATCACTTTGTAATCCTATATTATATTTATATGACATTACAAAGTGACATTTGCAGTTGGTGGAATGACAACAGTTCAATATTGACCTGTTTTAAGAGTTTATGGTAAGGCCACAGGCCGGATAAATATGAATGTAAGTCCGGTTTTTCTACTTTGTTTTCGTTGAGTATGCGGCCTAAAGTTAGCATCCACCTATCGGTGTCGTACGCAACGGACGCAACGTATCAAACGGATCGTAGTATTCTTTGGTACAGGTGCTTGTTGCTAAATGTTTGGCAGAAAGTATTTTTGCTCTAAAGTGCAAAACATCAAAAAAAAGTTGTGAAAAACCATAGAGATGTAAATCTTTACATGTGTTGTTGCGTTTTGTTGCGAAAAACATGATCTGTGTACGAGGCTTTACAAAACTATCACATCCACAGACCACTATATTATCCTGAATCCTGAATCACATGATATATTAATTATATTATGTGCAATTAGTATTGTATTCTCTTTGGCAATTATTTTGATGCATGAATATTTTGATGGATTAATATTACAATATACTTTCGTTTATCACGCATTATTTCATTTGAAACTGAACCGTAATTTTTATAGTGAAATGATAAGATGCAAGTAGGTATTTACTTATCCTACAAAACTGTTTAATCAAAAAACTTACTCATACACATTATGTACTCAATATTTATGACTGAACGTAAACGAAACCTGTAGTAACGTAAAGTTGTTGCACTGCCCGATCATAGCAAACGAAGAAATGCCTTCCAAGTTTAAAGCACTTACGTATAAACTACACGAGTAATCTAATCACCAAGTATTACCGAATTCTTATCAATAAAATAGGTATAATGTCTTCAATGAACCTAAATGAGTGGTTACGATTCTTTGAACTAGACGTTTGTATAAAGAGGTACAACGGAAAGTATAGTATTAAACATTAGATTTTTATCATTGTTATGGCAATGTGTCATAAACAATAATAATGATTGGAACCCGGGACTGTACCATTAAATTGTACTGTGACTAACGTTTTAAACGCCTAAAATACAATCTTCTTCTCCTTCGTCTTCCTCCAAAATCGCTTCATCCAAGCACTCCATTGGCATTTCTTCATCATCTTCCATTGGTAGGTCTGGGTCATCGCTCATGTTTTCATCGACTGCATCCGGCAATTCATTGACTGCATTCGGCAATTCGTTGCCTGCATTTAGCAATTCGTTGCCTGCATTCGGCAATTCGTTGCCTGTATTTGGTGATTCGTTGCCTGCATTCGGCAATTCATTGCCTGCATTAGGTAATTCGTTACCTGCATTCGGCAATTCATTAGCAAGTTCCATCTCAGACTCGACTCTACTGTTCACTGGTAACTCAGTTTCACTGGCAGTAGGATTATTTGCGTTCGTTATGTCTTCAGTATCTGTTTTTTCTGCTGTTCTCATTTTTGTGGCTATTTTGGCCAATGGTTCCTCGTCAGATGAATCGTCTGATGAAACTATGTTATATGAGTACACGGCATTCTCTTCTTTTTCGTACATTCTCTTATTTAACTCTTGTTTCCTTTTCAACCTCTGACGAAGAAGGTCTTTTTTTAACTGCTCCTCTTTAACCCTGTATTGTATTTCTTTCAATTTACGCTCCAATATAGTTGGACGCCCTCTAGTAGTCTTATATAATTTTAACGGTTTCACATGACCGTCTTTACTTACATTGGTGCCGCCAATACTTGGATCTATAAAACGATTATCTGTACCGGCAATTCCAGAACTTACACTTGCAATCGCAAAGTTCATATCTACTCCCTTAGGAGCAACATCATTTGTAACTTGGATACTGATTACGTTTTCACCAGAACATTCAGTTGGTTGACTTATTAGAAGACTGGTCGATTGCGTAGGTTCAGGGACTGTTACTTCAGGTACCACAGAAACGTCATCGTCAGTTAAATCAATAACTGGTTTAGGGTCAACTGTTGGATTTGCTTTGGGTTTCAATTTAATTTTTTTCATATTATTATACGTTTTCGTGCATTCAGTAAATTTTTTCATACAAACATTTATAGGTAAAAGTAATCCCGTTTCTAAATCTAGTTTAAAGAATGCACCGCTCTGTGCACATGCGTATTTAAGTTCCGATAACGAAGTAATTGGAGTAAGCTCTGCACTCAAAATCTTTCTAAAACTTGCTTCCATTTTTTCAGCATGTTCTTCCGATTTCGATTCCGATACATTTAAAAGTTGAAGTGCAGAATTTTGCTCCAATCTAGAATTTATAGGTTGCAACAAAGGAGGGTTTATTGTATGTTGTAAGAGTGGCTGCAAAGGAGGTTTTTCACTATGTTCAGTTTCAGCTGCTATGCCTTCTACAGAACCCGCTATCGCTAGAGGTAATTGCGGGGTAGGCGTACCATCTAGAGGCTCAATACCTGACATGGCCATTAAATCTGAAAGTATATTATTACATTTTCCACTATCGCTTTCTACAGTTTCAATATTTGATGTAACTGATTCAGAAATAGTTACATCTGATTGTGTATTAACATTGGCATCTTCTGTGATAACAGGGTCATCAAGTTTTGCACTATTACTCTCTATAGTTTCAATATTTGTTGTAATTAATTCAGATATATTTACATCTGATTGTAGTGTTTTACTATTTATGGCGCTTTCTGTAGTTTTTGTTTCATCTAGATTATTTCTAACAGTTTCCGTCTCAACAGTATTTTCTGTGTAAGATTTGTCAATCTTTTGTATTTGATTTATATTATCTGCAGAAACATCATCACCAGATGTACTTTCTGTATTTTTTACAACATCAGCCGCTTCATCGTCAGAAAGGTCAATTACTTCAGGTTGTGAACTGTTAATTTGGATATCAGTAGGTGGTACAGGAGGTTCGTTTAACTGTTGTTGAATTGCAAGAAGTAGATGTGGCAATGCTGTCATAAATTCGTCACTAATACGTTGTTTGCTATCTTTTATGTACGTCACCCGCCCAGATGGAAGCAACACTAATTGGATGCCTTTAGGCAGAGCAAAAGTTTGCTTTAAATTAGCTACATATGCTTCAAAGGCTTTAAAATTAGCAGGAAATTTTGCTGTAGTAAGTAATATTTTATTTTTTCCCAAAAGTATTGGATTGTCGGTAGGTAACGTTGAAATTTGTTTACTATTTAAATATATCATTTTCTGGTGTACATAAGTTTTTGGTAATATATTTGGCAGTGTAGGATCCAAAAATACTGCTTTTTCTGATTTCTCGGAGGGTTTAGAAGGCTTAGTAGGGTCGATAATGACGACTTTTTTCGGTGTCTCGATAGTAGTCAGGTGCTTTGTTGGAACTATTCGTTGATTTATTTGTAAACGGCGACTATTATCTCGATTTGATTTTCTATTCAAATTTGTGTCCATATGTCTTACGCGTATACGTGGCTGTATTGTATTGGTTATGTTAGTGGTCGTTATGGTAGCACTTTGTGAGTCTACTGTAACTGGATCATCTTCACTTTGCATAGACATTGCGTTTACACATGTTTTAACCGATATCTCTGTCCCTACGGAAACATCACCCGAAGAGTTATCGTTTACTTGGGTTCCTACTTCTTGGATGGATTTATCGGAACAAACTGCAGTTTCATTATTAGAAATATTAGTTTTCATGATTGCAGTTTCCGTATTAATTGCTGTTTTATTGGTAGACATTTCAACATCTACATTAATTGTATTTTCAATCGTAGAAATGTCAGCGTCTGTGTTAACAGCGGCTTCATTAGTGGAAACTTTAGTCTTCTTGATTGCAGCATATGTATTATCTGCAGTTTGATTGGTAGACATTTCAGCATTTATATTAATTGCAGTTTCACTCGTAGATGTTTCAAAGTCTGTGTTAACAGCCGCTTCATTGGTAGCTGTTTTTTTATTGATAGGAATAATTTCTACCATATCTGCAGAAACATCTATATTCTCTATACTCACAGTATCATCTGCGGTACTGATTTCTGTTAAGTCAGTTACCGAATGATCTAATGTTGGTGCATCTTTTGTTTTTTTATTCTTATCGCATTTTACTTTTTTTCTAATGAACTGTAATAAAGCGTTCCTACAGCAACACAAACATAACGGAAATGGACAATTATGTTTCGATATTCTCCTCTTTGTAAATAAAAGCTGACATATTCTTTCACGAGCCCAACAACAGTAGACAAATTTAGATTTTTTACTACCCGGCTTTATCAGGTTAATTTTAGGCTTTGGACACATGTTAGCGTCTGCATTATCGAGTTTAGTTTCACTCACAACTTGCACATCATCATTGTCATCGTCAATAAGTGTCGGATTAAGAGGCGATATCGTTTCTTCGAGCGGGGGCTGTTTCTTACCTTTACCCTTACCTCTACCCTTACCACTGCCCTTACCGCTACCCTTACTACTACTACTACTACCATTATTATCCGGTAGGGTCGAATCATTTTCGGTTAATAGATATAACATTTTATTTAGAGTATCTAAAGCTAAAAGTGTGTCCTCGGAATAAATACTATTTTTATTACTAAACCATGGTATTTGTGGTTTGTGCCTCGGCCTCCATGGATTGTACTTAGGGGCTGGTTTCGTACTATCTTTATTTCCTGCTGTATTTTTCGCATGTGAGGCATCTTTATTAGTGTTATGTTCTTTAGTAATATCGATTACTTGTGAACTCATTTGCTTTGTTCTACTAGCTGGACCTGCACAAACTTTGCCATATTTAGCGCTATATATGTTCTGATTAGTATTCGTAGTCTTAACAAGCGTCACAGGCACTTGAATATGAGAGTTCAATCGTAGAGGCGTAACCTCAGCTGTTAGAAGGTTTTGATTGATTCTTCGAATCTCGGATATATCTGGCAAGTTTATAACTTTATTCCTTTCAGACGTTAAAGGAACAGATTTTGACGGAATTGAACTATATGAAGCTGGTGGAATATCACCTTTAGTATTATCTATGAGACTTTGTACGGCCATAGCTGATGGTAGTACAGAAACGTTTTGACTGTTCACTTTAGGTGCTGTAAATGTATGTGTATGTAAGTCATCATTATCACTCATTTTCAAATACATTGTTCCCTTCACAAGTTTATTTTCAAAGGCTTTGCTTACGTCTATGCTTAATGGCTTGCAAGCTTTCAACAATAATCGATTACGAGCTGAACTGAAGAAACCTACATTTAATTTTTTGAGTCTAGTATTAAAGTCTGGATTTTTACATAAATTTATAGGATGGTATGAGCGTGTACGCGGTTTCTGAAGTAAGACGCTTGATAGTTTTACTTTTTTAGATTCATCTATAATATCTTCATCACTAGATTCTGAATCATCATCTTCAAATTTGATTCTGATTGATGGGCGTACTGAAGCATCCACTTCTTCTTTAATAGGCACTGATACATCTACTTCTTCTTTTATAACTGGTGGATGGTGTGAAGTTGTAGCTTGTCGAACTATTTTTTTAATCGGATTACTATTGAATGCAATAATATCTATTAAGCTTTTATTATCAATGTGAGCTAATAAATGTATGGGTAATATATTCATGTCATCTAATTTTACCGTTTTTACCGTTGGAACCATAAGCAGTTTTTCATCGACTTTCGGTAGATCTTCCTCCATTGTTGCTGATATGCGTGTTTCTTCTTCGTCGATTTCACATTTGATTTCAGCTGTAATTAACATGAACAAACATTTTTAGTCATGGATATTATGTAAATTAACGTTATTTGGGTTAAAGAGGCACGTACGACCAAGATTTTCAGGACCCAAGCTAACATCACTTGCGAGCCGGTATATCTGCTGATTCACGGATCAAGGTCTGGCACAAGCTTTCCTTTCTATAAAAATCTTATACTTCATTACAAAATAAAGCAATTATCATGGTTATATGAAGGGCAATAACAAACTATCATTTATAAAAAGACTTTATGTCACAGATACTTACATATATTATGGCACCCAGATTCATTGTCTTCATCATCTACGAATTGAATACCGTCATCAGCGAATTCAATATCGTTAGATAATTCCCCGAACCAAGTGTTTTTAGTTGGTTTCGCATCAACTTCGGAATTAGATTTATCATCAACAGTGTCATCAGGTTCTAATACATCGTTGTTAGAGGCACTTGACGAATCGCTGTGGAGTGCTATGGATGTAGCGTTTTCTATTTGTATTTCTGATAAATTTTCAGGCTTATCTTTGTTTGCACTGTTGGTCATTTGAGCAGTTAGACGGCTAATCTGTGATAGAGTTTCATTTGATATGTCGACACCACCAAAAATACTTGTGATCTGTGGTAACACTGGTTCCTGTTCAATTTGCATTTCAATATCATTACTTTCAGGTTCTTCATCTTCAACCAAATGTACTTCTTTTAGTAAAGCATCAGATACAGGGAGAGATTCAATTTCATTATCAAGTAAAGAAGACGTGGTTTCAGTTACTAAGTTTACATTATTTTCTTCGTTTATTTTATTACTATCCGATATAATAGGAATAGCGTCCTTTTGATCTTCAATTATACACAAACTATCGTCTTCTGGAATAGCATTTACTGAAGAGGCTATATCATTTTCACTTTCATTTAAATTGATTATATTACCTTGATTTGGATTAACGTCATCTAAAATTATTTCTTTATTGCTTTCTTCGTTGGGAAGGTTTTCGCTCTCTACTCTGGGATTAGAAGACAGGAAGGCTTCTGTGTCATCAGCAAGTTCAATTTCATTAAGTTCCATTGCTGTTGCCTCCATGGCTGCTTCAGCAAAGTGAAGCATTCTTTCTTGTCGGTTCTCATAAGGAATATTTTCATCGATATCTGTGTCATCTACCGGTTCTTTTTTTATAGTAATTGTTGCCAGATCATCGTTGTTCACAGGTTTTCTGTATTCTATTTCAGTTTCAGAATCACTATCTATTTCAATCGTTTCTACGACAGGTTCTACACATAAAACATCTGGACCAAGATCTGTACCTGCGTCTGGAAATAATCAGTATGTTACATTATTATATTGATAATCATTATTACAAGTAATTACGTATAGTGAACGTCAAAAGTAGATGAACTTAATAAGATTCAAAAAATTCATTTTTGGGCAAAGCATTTTTGATGAAAATATTGTTTAAACTACTTATTAATGGGATATATTAAAATATCTTAAATGTTTGATTAAAATATTACTAATACTTTTCTAATTAATAATCTACTTTTGACGGTGACTGTACACAGTGATAGAACTACCTACTGCGGTAACGTTAATGACTATCACAATTACAAAAACAAAAACAATGACTAAAATGACTGAATAAGTAGGTAGTAAGTGTTTAGTAGTTTGCAATAGGATATTTTTAGAAAAGACGATACTATCTGTTGCTCGCCATTCCGCTAGCATGGAATTCTGATCCCGTTCATTGTTGATAGTAGCGTGATGATATATAGCCTATGTTGGGTACCTGATAATGTAACTTTCTAATGGCGAAAGAATTTTTGAAATAGGTCCCGTAGTTTTTGAGTTTATTCTTTACATACAAAAATACAAATACAAATCTTTCCTCTTTATAATAGTTACTAGCTTTTGCCCGCGGCTCCGCCCGCATCGATGTTAGTTATCGCGACCAAACATAGCCTATGTCCTTCCTCAAGTTCTAAACTACCCCTATACCAAATTTCATCAAAATCGGTTCAGTGGTTTAGGCGTAAAAGCTAACAGACGGACAGACAGACAGATAGACATAGTTATGGATTAGTATGGATATACAAAAATACAAATACAAATCTTTCCTCTTTATAATAGGTACTAGCTTTTGTCCGCGGCTCTGCCCGCGTGGATGTCGGCTATCGCGACTAAATATAGCCTATGTCCTTCCTCAAGTTCTAAACTACCCCTATACCAAATTTCATTAAAATCGGTTCAGTAGTTTAGACGTGAAAGCGCCACAGACAGACAGAGTTACTTTCGCATTTATAATACTAGTTGTTGCCCGCGGCTCCGCCCGCGTAGATGTCGGTTATCGCGACCAAACATAGCCTATGTCCTTTGCCAAGGTCTAATCTAACGCTATGCCAAATTTCATCAAAATCGGTTCAGTGGCTTAGGCGTGAAAGCGTAACAGACAGACAGACAGAGTTACTTTCGCATTTATAATATTAGTATGGATTAGTATAAATTAAGTACCTATAGATTATACCTAGTATAGATAGGTACTGAATATAGCAACTCACCGTCACTTTTGGTTCCCTTTTTTGTCCTGAGGTTATTGCCTTTCATTTCCTGAAACAATTAATTGAATGGTGGATATTAATAAGCAATCTGTTTCGCTCATGATATTTGGAGTGGTAGAGTTTATTCAAAGTTTTGAGGCGATTATAGATTAACACTAAAATAAATAATTATGTATGACTACAATTTCATATATTGATAACACACTTGTCCTTTTCTACGATATTTATTATTAATGAACCTGACTGCCTTAAGGCAAAACGCCTTAAAGCATCTCTCAAAGGTCGAGCACAGCGCTGTGATCGACCCTGATAAAGATTGTCATTGGTCGGACTGCGTGACGTCACTGAAGATCGACCAATCTCTATCAAGGGTTTCGCAGCGCTGTGTTCGACGCTGTATGCTTAGAGGATTGGCACAGCTGCTATTCACTAGAACGAGACGAACTAAACTAACTAACGATAGAATAAGTTAAAAAATTTATATTTCAATACTTCCAATGTTTACTTCTATATTATCTCTTCGTTTCGCACCCTCTCTCCACCTTGGAAGTTTTATACAATTATTATTCGAAACAGTTGATCTACTAGTATTGGGATATTATCTGACGTTCACGCGAATATCACTCATTGAAATAAAACGACTTTTTAACGGATTCTATCGCGATTTATTTGTTATTAGCTATTTACTTTTAGTCCGACGTTTCGGTCACTCTTCGGCAGCCATGTTCGCGGGGTGACTAGAGATAGTAGTTGTCACATAGTTTGGAAGTATAGGTTTTCTCGAAGTACCCGAATCATGATGAATTGTTGGTGTTACTATTTACGCAGAATGAGCTCACTGTGTCGTTAAGTCTTGCTGTATTCTGTTGTTTACTGGTTTACAGTGCTACTTTATTACTGGGTTTTATAAATCGCGATAGAATCCGTTAAAAAGTGGTTTTATTTCAGTGAATAATAGTATCTAGTACTAGTAGCTTTTTTTTATCGTGTGAAAAATCCCCACGGATACCACCCCCGCCGGAACCGGAGGAGGAGGTTATGTCTGACTCGAACCGACTAAAACGCACGCCGTCTGTGGGCCGACAGTTGCCGGAGGTGAGATTGTCGTAGCCATATCCCTTGCACTCGGCCGTGTAGTACTAGTAGCTACCCATATAGTATCTGGTTATACTTATACATCATGCTCTGTCTGAACCTTTTCGCAATTCAGTTGGGGTCGGTTTTTCAGTCTAACTGTGATGCAATGCAACTGAACTCTGATATTTTCGGTGACACGACACGACTGACCTCCAAAACCAAGTTCGTAGTTAGACTAGTCGGACTTTTGAGGGCTCCAACTACCCGTAACGACTGCCATAAGTGTTCGTATGCAATCCGGGACCGACGGCTAAACGTGCTCTCCGAGGCACGACCAGACCAATGTGGGGATCACCACTGAAGCTGTCTTAATATACTGGCATAATAAATTATTTAATATATTTATTATCACGAATTAAAAAAAAAAACTTACAAATTGCTCCGGCAGTATGACTAGTCCATTTTTCATTAGGTCTTCCCATACCATGAAGGGCCTCACCACTAAAGGCTTGTACCTGATAAATATAATAAAAAATAATACGGCTGTGATTAGCTATTTATATAGCTAGGGTTTGTACGCAAAATTTTAGATCTATCGCCAGACAATAAAAATAACAATTTCATAATAAATCACAATAATAGAAAAATCACATCAATCAATCAATCGATCTCACAAACAGGTTTTCTTGATTATTAGATCATCAAGTTGATTCAAAAAATGTTCAAGTTAAATAAAAAAGTAACATAAGCGAGCTATGTTGACATGGCCCCACTACGTCGACAGGGCGCTGGTATGTCCGCAGGGCCCCGTTACGTCGACAGGACCCCGCTACGTCGAAGGGCCCCGCTACGTCGAAAGGGCCCCGCTACGTCGAAAGGGCCCCGCTAAGTCTAAAGGGCCCCAGCCCTATTTCGTCGTGCATTATCAGAAGTAACCTAACTCGAGGAGATTGGCGAAAGTCTCATAAATCGATCGTATTTATGTATAAATATACGAACCGCATGGCAATCGCCCCCTGCAATTGAGTCGGTTTGTAAGCTTCACCAAGATGGCGTCTTTTGGCAACACCCTTGTATATAGACCAGAACTTGTAGAACCGTGCCCTGGTGGCCAACTTCAGTTGATACCAGCGACGCTGTAGCAGCATTGGGGTGCATTGGCGGTCCCTGAAATAGTAAAAACTTAAATTTTTGTATCGAAAAAAAATCGATTGTCTGTAAAGTCGGTTTACTGACGATAGTTGAACGTGACAACGTCCTAAGAAAATACTCACTCAAGTAGGAGAGAGACAGATGACGAACGCGGAGGCAGATTGTGCCTCTTTGTCGCTCGTTCCGCGCTCTCGCTTGCACTTCAAGCCCTAAATGGAACGCCTCAGAACGAGGTAACGCCGCATGACGTCATGTTTTTTCGTGCGTGCAGCCGGCTCCATCGAATTATAAGACGTTGTCACGTCAAAAGCGAATACAGCTCAGGCGAGGCTCTAACCCGCGATGTTTCCCAAATTGGCCCAAATATTTACATTCTACATTCTACACAACGCTATCTAGACACGGAGTAAGCATATTTAACTATTATAGCTTGTGTTATGATATGACTTATGGATTCTAGAACGCGGATAAACACTCAGACCAATACAAATATTCATACATATGCACACAAATACATATTTGCACTGAGCGGGGATCGAACCCGGCCTCCTGCGTAGCGGTCGCGTTCACTACCGCTACGCCACAGGGCAGTCAAATATTTCCGTATAAATTTTTATTAATATCAGAAATATGAACTTACATCCCGTTGTAACGCATTGTAAGTCTCAGCCAGGCGTCGGTCAGGTGGTCACCGGCCAAGAACTCTATTTTATACTCCTCCACCAGTTGGAACAGATCTTTTAACACTTTCCTGTCTTCTGTCACAGTTTCACTCTGGAACAAATGGAGGGATTAAAGGTACTTATGATTCCGTAGTCGACCGCATAGAATGCTGACCGAATGAACTGCCGACAAACGCAGCAGGTGCGCGTAATCCATTGCGGCTTCTCAACGGTCTCCTTTATTCGTATCGGAGTTAACTAGTAATGCATGTGCTGCATGCGTCGGCAGTTGTCGTTTGCGATCGGCTTTGGAATCAAATCATATCTTAATTAAGTTTCTACGCCTAACAAAGACACAGACTATGATTGGTCGTGATAACCGACATACACGCAGGCGGGCCTGCGGGTACAGCTAATATTTTTACTTAGGTGGTAAACAAGCACACGACACGGCCCAACTAATGGTAAGTAGTTATCGTGCTCTATGGACGTATGCAACACCAGGGGCTTCACAAAGTCATCGTAAAGTAAAGTATTAAGTACTTACCATGCCAATAACATCGAAATCTTCATGCACGAGTACCGTGTCAAACATCAGCCAATCGGTGATGGACATGCGAGCTGCCTTTGGCAACTGATTGACACAGTCCTCGGCTTCCAACAAACGTTCTAGCTTCTTCACGGTCAATGCGTACATACGACTCCTAAAACAACAATTTCCGTTGGTTAAAATGCCAGACATTTTGTTATCTAATGTATACCTCGCGATATCCATACTTCCATATCCATACTAATATTATAAATGCGAAAGTAACTCTGTCTGTCTGTTACGCTTTCACGCCTAAACCACTGAACCGATTTTGATGAAATTTGGTAGATTAGATTAGATCTTGAGAAAGGACATAGGCTATAGCTAAGTATAGTCATTTAGTGTGTTCTGGCTGTCTGTCTTCATAAAACTACTAATTAATGCGAAGGGCTCGCAGTTTTTATTGTGTTCTTCTGAGTTGAGCGGTTTCTACCTTCCATAATACAATAACGCGCCTAAGTTCCATTGAAAGGATTGAATTAGTGTTGATTAAAGGAGGCTATGTTTGGTCGCGATAACCGACATCCACGCGGGCGGGGCCGCGGGCAAAAGCTAGTACAATATAATCTTGATCCTAAAATGAGCTCTATACGCGAGGTATGTACACGTTTCTTGGGTGTCTTATGAGGATAGCACGGGGTGGACGAGCTCAAATTTACCAACGGTACGCACTGCGCCGCATGAAAGAATGTTCATCCTACGCAAGCTCAAACTGTGGAATGTACAGTCAGCGTCAATAGTAGCTGATCAAAAACTGAGTTCCAAAAGTATTGACTGGAATTCTCTTCCCCATTCCATTCGTGATAGCCCTTCAGTTAATGTTTTTAAAAAGAGAGTAAGAGACTACTTTTTCTCTCAACAATAGTAGACATAATTTGTATTTGTAACCATATGTATGCCTTATATTGCCTTATGTATATTTATGTTTGTATATATGTATGTATGGTATGTATGTAGGTGTGTATATTATGTATGTATGTGTGTATATATGTATGTATGTGTGTATTTATGTATGTATGTATGTATGTAAATATAATCTCCGCGTTGTACACTTGACTGCCTTTCGATCTTTTGCAATTCCTCTGTGCACTCCGGGTTTGCTGGAAGAAAACTCAATTTTGAGTTAAGCTCGCCTTTGTACATGAAAATATCTCTGTAGTCTATAATATAAATTTGTGTGTACAATAAAGAATAAAATAAAATAAATAAAATGACTCTATAATTTTTTTTAATAACCTGACTTACTTCTGTTTAATATTAATCACTTGCGTTAAGGTTTCAAAATAATCAAAAATAACGATTTTCAAAATAAGCTGATTCGTTTTTATTTCAATACTCTTAACTATATTGTGTTTTTAAAGTGACTGATATTTAACTGAATCAAAATAGTCAGACAAAAAGAGAAGTGGTATTATTCAATTATTACCAGTGCGTGCAGCAGCAGGATCGGCAGCTCGAGCGAAGGAGAATCGCAGACCTTGCGGTTCGCGAGGAGCAGAGGAGAATCGCGTACCGTGTAGCCCGCGACGAGTGGCGGCAACTTAGGCGTCGGAGGTCGCAGAACGACCTCCGTCCCCGCAGGGCGCGGGCCTGGGGGTACCGGATGGAGCCGCCTGTCACCCTAGGGTTGCTAGCAGAAGCAAGCCGCGAGGCGGCGCGCATTGTGTGCCTCCCCATACCCGGGGGCGAGTTGGGGACTCCGTGGTCCCCACACCGGAAGAGGGCCAGATCCAGAGATATGGACCTGGGTCGGTTGGGGTGCGAGGTATATGGCTACGACAATCTCACCGCCGGCAACCGACGGCCCACAGACGGCGCGCGTTTTAGTCGGTTTGAGTCCGACATAGCCTCCTCCTCCGGCTCCGGCGGGGGAGGTCTCCGTGGCGATTTTTCGCACGATAAAAAAAAAGTGTGACGCCCCTGGTGTTGCACATGTCTATAGGCCACGGTAACCACTTCCCATTAGGTGGGCCGTGCGCTTGACTGCCACTTAAGTGGTATAAAAAAAGTACTATTCTCTAACTTTTACTATTCGACGAGCCCGCAGCAATCGATCAATCATATTAAAGAAAAAGGTTGTGCTCGCCGACGATTCTATGATGGGATTGGTCGATGGCTCTACGGGGAGCCAGCAGCGCTGTGCTTGTCGACGAGCGAAAGTTAGAGGATAGCACTGATGGTCAAAGTAGTAGGACCACGGGCCCTTAATGGATTAATCACATATTATTTGGGAATTTTAAAAAGCAATTAATTTTAACTACAATAGCAACCGATGCTATATTAAAAAAAAAACCATAAGCTAGTTTTGCACCATCAATCCCCACATGTTAAAAAAAAAGACTATTCAATCATCTCATTTTTAGACTTTTATTTGAAAATGAGGTCGCTTTTTTGTTTAAGCATCAAAGTATGTAAATATAAATATATTGAATAAAAAGGTATTTGATCGTGTTTGAAACATAAAGAGGTACAATTTCAATAATATTATGTTAAAAAAAAGTATTTTTTGTAGCAGATAAGAACAAAAAATCAAAATATAAGATTTTCCAATTTTTCTCAAAAAACGGTAAGGTAATGTGAAAAACAATTCATTAAAAAGTTGTGGACCTTGTTATTATCTATAACTTTTTTTTTTCGATAGGAAATCTAGTAGTTTCGCTACAAAACGAGGATAATAATTTGACTTTGCCTCGCCTGATGGTAAGCTGAAGGCAAAGTCTCTGAAAAGAGGGTCACCATTACAGACATGTACCATGTTACAATGGTGGCACTCAGCTTGACGGCCTCATCAGATGCTTTTTCACGCCCCGCTTAAAGGACCCGGGACTATAGGAGGAGGGAAACACGTGAGCTGGTAAGGAATTCCAAGTCTTAATAGTGCGGCAGAAGAAGGAGTTGCCGAATCGCTTGGTTCTTGATGGAATATTTTGCACCGTATGCGGGTGGCATCTGAGTCCTGCACGTGTTGTCCTATATAGGAAAGGAGAGGGTGGGATTACTTGGAAGAGCTCATCAGAACATTCACCATGGTAGAGACGGTAAAATACCGCCAAAGATGCCACATCTCTACGCAACTGCAATGGCTCAAGGGTGTAAGTGATCTCAGGATTCCCAATAATGCGGACCGCACGTCGCTGCAACCTGTCGAGAGCATCTAGTAAGTACTTTGCAGAGCCATCCCAGAGATGCGAGCAGTATTCCACGCAAGAGCGAATTTGTGTCTTGTAGAGAAGACACCGCTGCTCCGGCGTGAAAAAACGTCTCACTTTGTTCAGGACTCCGAGTTTACGCGATGCTGTTTTGATGATACTCTCGATGTAGTTTTTGTTGTTCAGTTTGCAGCGAACATCCATACCTAGGATATTGAGATTGTCCTGTAGTGGCAGTGGCGTGCTCTGAAGAGTTGGAAGGGGAAGGAAAGAAAACATAAAAGTTCATTACGTAATAACTTAGGACAGAAGGTCCCTGAAGTAGGGACTGAATAAATTAACCGACTTGGTATTACATGGATCTCATAACTTTTTGCGGTAAAAGAAGCGAGGGCGGCGAGACTTGGTATCTTTTTACAAGTATTGTTTTTGATGGGATCCTATTGTTCTTACCATATTTCTTTTCATTTAGAACCGGTCTCATGCTGTTATCAATTATTTCCCAATTCCCTTATTTTTGACGCTATCTGCACCGGGCTGTATCATCATCACTACATATTATAAAACAAATTCGCTGTCGCTGTCTGTCCGTCCCTATGTATGCTTAAATCTTTAAAACTACGCAACGGATTTTGAAGCGGTTATTTTTTAGTAGATAGAGTGATTCAAGAGGAAGGTTTATATAATACATGCATAATATTGTAGAGAAACACTGCTAAATTTAGAGGTTTCTAATGTTAATCGGGATTTCTGCTTGAATTTATTTTGCCATGCGTTACTTTCATATTGCGATAGCTCCCAAAGTATTCATTATAATTATATAGTGTGAATGGCAATTTTGATCTACATTAAATGTACAACGTATCTAAAGTATTTCATTGGATGAGGAATAACAATAATATAGTCAGTCGAAAAACGCGGAATATGCCCAATCTCACAACTAAAGACCCGCGACGGCAAGCGATTTTAATGGATTCGAGTCCGGCTGATGGATGGGAGTAGTGTCCCAGTGATCTTTATCACGAAAAAAAAGTTGGAACGGAATACGAATTCCACGCGGGCGAAGCCGCGGGCAACAGCTAGTTAGGAATAATCAGTAATAGAAACTATGTAAGTAGCCACTACAAAATTCTCTTGACACATAAAACAAAAGGCAGAACACAATATTTAAATAAAAATAAAAATCAGCATTCTAAAAAGGTTTATGTTCGACCAAAGTTTTATTCTTATTTCAGGTACTTTTGAAACTTTTTATAGAACCATTGTATGTAATACTTTTGAAAATTTCTGATACTGCTTTACTTTTGGTGGATAGTTTTTTTTGCATTATGAAAATATTCATGTACCAAACACTTTTGCGACGCGGTTTTGTCAGACAATTGTGATATATCTTGCAATGCATTTCTTTTGGACAATTCAGATACTACGCTACTATTGATGTTGACTGTACTAACTGTAATATTACTCCCTGCACTGCAATTCACTAAGCGAGCACAACGATGCGAGTCGCAACGTTGTGCTCGATAGAGATTGTCATTGGTCGGATTGGGTCACGTCACTAGAGATCGACCAATCACAATCTTTATTGAGAACAATGTTGCGACTCGCATCGTTGTGCTTGCTTAGTGAATTGCACAGCAGCTGAGGTTTTACCAAGTGACTACAATATGGGGTTCTACAATATGCATTTACTTACCATAACTCTTTGCAATCGCAACCAGTCTCCTGCTTCAGGCCAGCCCACACCTCGTCCTCGTTCCTCTTCTCTTGGAGCAGCATACGAGACACGGCCCGAATCAACCGCCGCTTGAACTTTTCCAGTTCAGAATTATTGCCTCTGGCAGATACTTTTCCAGATTCGTGAACTTCCTCTGTAATCAAATAATTAATTGAACACCTAATAACCCTCCTCATCCTTGCGTTAATCCCGGTTGCATCCGAGGCTTTAGCCCCGAGCTCCGAGCCCCGAGTTCGAGCCCCGGGTCCGCATTTTCCAGTCTATCTACCGTATGACAACCGAGACCGACGACGGCGACAAATTCTATACCTACATATAATAAAGAGAAAATATTTTATAAAGGAAAGATTTGTATTTTTGTATGTAACGAATAAACTCAGAAATTAATAGACTATTAGACTATTTCAAACATTCTTTCACCATAGAAAGGTATATTATTCAGGTAGGTACAGTCACGTGCACTGATATACACGTGACTGTACCTACCTGAATAATATATACAGTGATAAATTTGCAAAAATATGAAAATATCTGATATTTCAAAAATAAGTATGCCGTGTTGTATTTGAAATCATCTTATAATCAAACTGGGTCAAAATTATGTATACTTTGTCTTCATAGTGAATATACAGAATACTATCAGTGCATACTACACACTTTCAAGTTTATAATTATGTATATGTGACAATATATTTTACATATATACAATGCAATTTCAAAACAATATATGTATATAATATACACGCTACAATCTAATATACAACAAATACATAGGTACATAATTCGATCATTAATTTATAAAAATATGAGGTCGGTAGTTTTGCGGGGTTGATGCATGAGAAATAAAAGATTTTGTAGAATCAAGATGTGTCATTTCCATTTATTGTTTTATCGAGATTTAAATACATCAATATTTACTTTTTGAAATCAATTACTATTTCAAAATGCTGAAAATGATATGGGTTTTTTATTTACACCAACAAATAAGAAAATGCATAATTATGTAAAGTGCAAAAACATGCAACCATCCTGGATCGTTAGGGCACTAACCAAAAAACCTGTAGGAAATTATTTAGAACAATCAAAATACAAACTAAAATTAAACATTTTGGTAACTGCAGTTTTACATAAGTAATAAAAGATTTTTGTAGAATGTGTCATTTCTATTTATTGTTTCATCAAGATTTAAATACATCAATATTTTCCTTTTGAAATCAATTTTATTACTATTTCAAAATGCTGAAAATTATATGGATTTTTTATTTACACCAACAAATAAGAAAACCCATAATTATGTAAAGTGCGATATAACATGCAGCCGTCCTGGATCGTTAGCTGCACTAAAAACCTGCAGGAAATTATTTAGAACAATCAAAATACAAACTAAAATTGAACATTTTGTTAACTGCAGTTTTAAATCACTAAACATAAACATAACAAAGCTGAGGGCCACCATTGTAGCATGTGGATGTCTGTAATGGTGACCCCATTTCCCAGGACCTTGCCTTCGGTTTACCATCAGGCGATGTAGGGTCATATCGAGGTGTCCTAAATAAAAAAAAATAGTTGTCTCTATTTTGAAGTCGGTTGTACTTTTTTGGTAAATATTTTTTTTTTCTATTTAGATTTAGATTTATTTAGATTTAGTTAGAATGTAAAATAGTTTAAAATCTTGTGTAACCACCGTTACAATCAATGACATCCTGCAATCGTTGTTGCATTGATGAAATCATATTATTGCATACATTACTGCCTCGGAAACTATCCCATATATCATAGACATGATTAATTAGGGCTTCGCGTGTCCTAGCTCGGTTGCTGTCCCAATGTTGGACCATTAAACCCCAAAGATTTTCTATGGGGTTTAGGTCTGGACTTTTAGGCGGCCATGGCAACGAAACCAACTCACCGCGATGGCGACTGAACCAGGCTTGGCTCAAACGAGAATTGTGAACAGCGGAATTATCTTGCACAAAAGGAACAGGTCCAGAACCAGGAAAATATACTTCCATACTAGGTAGTAAAACCTCTTCTAATATGTCAGTATATTGCCGACTGTTCATCCTTCCGCTTATTTCGGCCAACTCACCGGGTCCACTGGCTGCCATCCATCCCCACACACCAAAGGTTAATCTACCACTTCTCCTTGATGGTTGGATATATCTTTCTAAATACCTGGTATTATCAGGTCGCCACAAAGATATGCGTCCATCAGCAGAGGACACAAATATTTTTTCGTCAGAAAAAATAGTTCTGCTGAAGTCATAGTTAATATATTCCCGAGCGAATTGTAATCTCTGATAGACAGTTCTCCAGTTTTATCTGCTCAGCATAGACATGCTGAGCAGATAAAACTGGTTTTCGAGCTGGAGTTCTGTGATGCAACCCAGCAGAGTGTAGGCGACGTCGAATGGTTGAAGACGACACTTGTAATGAAAGTGATAAATCCTGTATTCGAATAAATCCTTCACTTTGGACTCTGCTCACGAGCTCCCTATCCTGCGATTCTGTAGTTTTACGAGCACGGCCTCTGCTCTTACGGCAATTTACGTCACCTTCCTCTGCCCACCGCTTAAGCCAAAGATATACGGTCTTTCTCTGAAAACAGGAATAAATAAGGAATGTTTAGATCATCAACAACTACTTATTTGAGCAAATGAGTAGGTAAGCATTATGCTTCAAAAGGCTTAGGCCTGGCTCGCCCCCTGAATCTCGACCCTTGCGATTAAAATGCTTCACTCGCCCCTTTTGTTATTATTTTGGTGTAGTGACTCGCCCCTTGCCACGGGGCGAGTTAAAAATTGACATTTAAATAAATATTTTGGTGGTGTGAATCGCCCCTTGAGGTATTTCTTTTGAAATAAGCCGTGAAATGGTACAGTCAGACAGAAAAATGTACACTTAAATGAAAATTACCATGTTTGATGTCTGTAATATTATTATCACCAACTACGTACACTAAGTTTTTGCTACCTGGCTTACCTATTAGGTAGAACAAAAGGAACGTTTTCAAGGGTCCAATAAACAAAAGCTTTGTTAAAATAGGTCGGAGAGAGTCATATATATAATGCTTTCTCTTTCTAAGTTCGTATTATAATGTGGAAGGGATATGTTTTGCGATATTTGCGTAGTGGTTTATAGTCTGTTTTTTTTTTTATCTCAGATACTAAATTGACAAGTGCAAATGTCAAATTGTGAAATAATGATACCAGCTTTGTATTTAGTGGTGTACTCGAAAGTCGAAACTATCGACAATGTTTGCTGCCTAGATACAGGTGGTTTAGCTATAATGTATTTTAAGAGAAAAGTTAAATATAAAATGTTTATTAGTTTTTTATCCGACTGCGCGACGCAAAGGAATAGTAATGTGTTTAATTGTATGTTCCTTTATTAAACTCTATACATACCAAACGCCTGGCCCGATTTTTAAGATTCACACATTAAGGTGATTACATACGCGAATGACTTTGACCATACAAATGCTCAGGTCATTCGCTCGTTTTTCAGCCGTAAAAATCAGTAAAACTAATTTTAATAGATAATTTTATAGGGGACGATTACAAACTAAGAAGGTCACGTCATGCTAATACACTTATTTAACATATATCTGAAATTTTAGATTATTTGGATACATATTGTAGAAAATATTTGGTTTCATAAGAAAGAGTAGAGTGATGTTCAGAGCCTCTTTTCAACTATTTCCTCCTTTTTTATTGAATTTATGAAAAGGCGAAGTTACTCTGTATAATCTGTAGTATGCAGGGATGTAAATTCCAGATCTTTAGGTTTTATAGTTAAAAAGAAAAACGGTTTCGAAAATACCGATTTCTCGATGCTAATCTGATTCGGGGCCTTAATGTCAACAAACTATGTCAAGTGGGGTATCGTTGAATAGGTATTTAAAAATCATTTCAGTTTTTTCTCACCATTTTTCGATTTGACTTACCGTTTAGGATCTATATCGATTTAAAGTTGCGCTACAACTCATCGTCATCATCTGCATCTCCTTATTGCATCCGTGGCCAAGATGACCTCGAAGCTCAGGGTCCGTCTTCCGGCTCTTCCTTCTCTACTTCGCACGATCTTGGGCGTCCATGGTAGTGAGACCATTAGCACGCATATCACCCTCCACGACGTCAAGCCAGGACTTCTTTGGCCTACCCCTTTCACCTGGACCCGGCGGGGGTACCATTGCCAGGCATTTGTTCCCCACGTAGCCTGGCGGTTGCCGCAAGCCGTGGCCGCACCAGCGAAGGCGGCTCTCTTGCATTTTATCCCCGATGTCACGGACATGGAGGCTGCCGCGGATGCGAGAGCTCCGTACGCGATCTTTACGCGTAACGTCGCATATCCATCGCAACATTTTCATCTCCATGACATACAGCTCTTGCTTGTGTCGCTCGAGCAGCGGCCACGCCTCACAACCATGCAAGAGGACAGGCCTAATGATCGTCTTATAAACTAACCTGACTGGCATTTTGGGATCACAAGTGACGCCAGTCATTTCTCACCACTTGGCCCACGCGGCAGCAATGCGTGCCTTGACGTCGTGGTCGATCTCACCGGTCACATGAAGTACAGATCCCAGGTACTTAACCTGGTCCGTACGCTCGACCAAATCATCGCCTATGCGGACGGGTGTGGGATCTGTGGAGTTTAACGTTAAGTATTCTGTCTTCGCTACATTTAGCTTCAGACCACCGTTCTCAAGCGTTTCTTTCCATCCTTTCACGCGTCACACCAATCTGCTCCTGTCCGCGTCCATCAGCGCAATATCATCAGCATACATGAGCAACCACGGAGGCTGCTCATGTGAGTTTCTAATGCTGTCCGACAAAACATCTAATACCACGCTGAACAGGTAAGGACTAAGGACGGATCCTTGGTGTACGGACGGTGATGGGGAAGGCTCTCGAGTCGCCAACAGCTGTAGCTGCAGCAGTCCGAACCACGGAACCGGAATCGTAGTACATGTCTCGGATGGTGTCAACTATTCTAACATATTAATTTAGACAGTAGAAATTTACGATGAAAAGACGAAAACTTCGCATGACTGTATGGAAGAAAATTGAAAACGATTACAAAAATATTATAACTAAAAAGTTTTAAATAAAATAAATTATTGAAACTTGTGTTGATCTTTTTAGTATCAGTCGAATTCTTGTTTTTATTTTGAATTTAAATTTAAATTAGAGTACCAAAAAATTTTAAATACCGTAATTTACATACCTACAATTTTCAGATTCTAAGACTAGTATAGCGTCATCTTTATCGATAGTCTCTGCAAATCGATTAAATGAAACTTATGAAGCCTTAAGTTAGATTTTTACAATGACAACCCAAGTGACGCAAAATGGACGCCATTTTGTTTCAATGACAATATACAATACCCATTTAAGTTTTGTTTCATTTAGGTAACTTGCATACCGAATTTAAATTAGTATTTTATAAATTTTATAGATTAACCTACAAATATTTGTACTAAATTTAATTTATCGATAAATTTCGATACTGGTGGCACATGACTATTTTTTAATTGCAAAAAACCGACAACAGGTAATTTCAAATTAGTATCTGAGATTAAAAAACGGGCTATAGTAGTGATTAGTGACATCTAAGTGCAACAGAATATGCACAATATTTAAGAGTATTGTGATATTGTGTATATGTTATAGGCAATGTGTATAATGCAGGCATTCTATACAATACCTAGGAAATGTATAGAATGCTGGGGTCGTTCAGGCAATGTATGAAATGATATTCAATGTTTAAACTATTTTACACTTTGCCTAGGAAATGTATAGAACACCTAGGCATTGTATAGAATGCCGGTTGAAGCATAGGTAATGTATGTAATCTATTTTTCTTCTCTATGATTTAATTAGATACCTAGATACTAATCTTTTGAGAGCTAATCCTAATTTCAACTTCCACCAGCAGGCAGTGCTGATAAGACATTTGTGTTCTATTGGTAGGTATGCCTAAGTACCTACGTGTTTTTTGCGTAGAATGTTTCTCACATAGCAGTGAATTTCTATTGGCCACGGCAACCACTCTCTTACCACCATCCCTGTGCTTGTCAACCACCTAACCTGATGGAAAGAGAGTTGTTACCGTGGCCTATAGAAGTTCTGCATGGTTAAAAAAAATAACCACGAAGGCTAATGCTAGAGCTCCGCTCCGCCTTCTAACCTAATCTATCCAAGTTGGAATGAACAGGTTTTCTTTCAGCAGTACCTAATATCCATTTTTCAAATCCATAGAGGGCTTCTTAAAGGATCGCAAATAAATGACGCTTTGTTAATCTATTACTTTGTTTGCTAACAGTACTTATTTATCAAGGTGAGACGAATTTTCGCACATGAAATATCATTTTAAAGAGACGAATTTACAGCAACCCGTCCATTATACACATTGCCTGATGCGCTTCGGGCATTTAATACAACACCTAGGCAATGTATGAAATTAATCGTATTATACACATTGCCTGAACGTTTTAGGCAATGTATAGAATGCCTAGGCATTCTATACAATGCCGGATTATACACATTGCCTATAACATATATAAATTTTGGATTGAAAGTCAGGTAAGTTTGTATTACAATCGTATTATGATATTTTATGTAAATTAAATTTGCAAAATAGTTTTATTCTTTACTTTTTGTTTGGCTTTTATTCAGCAGTCGTTTTAATATCGCTTCCCGCTTTATTCACAAATGAATAATCTAATTTTTGAATTAAATATTTCTTTAGTCGGCAAACAAAATCGTATTCTGACTACTAAAACAATAGTATCTTGTTGGTATTGATAGATTGAAATAATGTTAACGTTGAAAAACGTGACGTTAAAAAAAGGATAAACAATACTACAAATTAATTCGTTTTCCTATGCGCGTGCATATAACAATGGCGATCGGCCATATTTAAAAGAATGAGGTTTGTTTTACACTGGTTTTTTTTCTGTACTTAGAGAAAAAAAAAGTTAAATTTGAGTGAAAATTTTATTTATTATATAAGTATTACAAGTTGAAATTATTTATTTAAATACGAAAATGCATCAAATGACCATACAATAGGCATATTAATTTATTCGTACTATTAAACACGTTATTTTTTGTATCGAAACTTTTTTATAAACATAGAAACTTAACCTATAAAATTTAAAAAAGAATCTATAACTCACTTGTGAATAATAGCAATGAAAAAGTCACAGTTTGATAATAGCTGTCATTACATACCTAATTGCGGTGAAATAATAGCAATGTTATGAGCAGGTGTGTTGTAAAACTCTTTATTGCTGACAGTACTTTTAACTTACTAACAATCGGGGGCGATTTGGGGTATCTAATGTTCAAGGGGGCGAGTTGCAACATTAAAGCAGTCGGGGGCAAGATCCACGGGGCGAGCGAGGCCTAAGCCCTTCAAAACACCATAAAATGAGTTATGTATATCAATACATATCCCTATTAAATTATGTGTAATACCTTCATACATACATACAATCACGCCTTTAATCTCGGAGGGTAAGGCAGAGGTGAATTAACACCCACATTTCACCAACCACTGTAATAGGGGGTGAGCTTATTGCCGCATTCCGGGCACCATTGCTGACTCGAGCCATACATAAAAGCCGAGTAAGGGTGTAATACCTATCATCAAATATTTTCATTTTAATTGATTACATAATTCAGACAGTAATTAACCAAGTAATAAAAATGTAAATAATTACTCACTGTGATTCCTATTATATTTGAAATATCGGTCACAGAATGGCCTTGCTCTTTTAAAACAACAATTTTATGTTTTACATGTGAAGAAATCCTGTACGGCACATTGTTATTAAGATTCATTATGTCCTTCCCCAAAAAGCAAACACCACAATAGATAATGCTTTTCAATTCGACTGCAACTTATTAAAACCACAAATAATGCGTTAACACAGCTCGTAGTAACCAGTGTCCAAACTGGCTAGTATTCCCAATGAAACACATTGTTGAGGGTAGATAGAAAAAGCTACCGAATGACAGTCCACGCTACCGCAATACCGCCGCCGCGCCGTGGCTACCTTCATCTATCTATCTATCTATACTATTATATAATTGTAAAGTGGTCGTGTCTGTACATTGGAGATATTTAAAAAAAAATACTTGGGTTATGTTATGTAAACGATCAGTATCGTTTACATAACATAACCCAAGTATTTTTTTTTAAACACGAAACTATTTTTTTTTATTTCCTGTCTGTTTGTCTGTTTGTCCGCGATGGACGCAAAAACTACTGAACGGATTTTGATGCGGTTTTTTTGTTAGAAAGGACTTGGTCTGACTTAAAATCTTACGTTTGGTTCATCCCAATCGGTTGAGTAGAACCGAAGATATGAGCAAAGGTCGCGTTAACCGAGATGCACGCGGGCGGAAGGCTAGTACTATTATATAATTGTAAATTGGAAATGTTTGTCCGCGATGGACGCAAAAACTACTGAACGGATTTTGATGCGGTTTTTTTGTTAGAAAGGTCTTGGTCAGACTTAAAATCTTACGTCTGTTTGATAGCAATCGGTTGAGTAGAACCGGAGATAAGAGATCCACGCGGGCGGAGCCGCGGGCGGAAGGCTAGATAAAACATAAATTAAAAGCACTACAATTAATGTTTACATTATATTGTAAACAACATTGTGTACATTTTATTGAAATCATCACAGATTGTCAAAAACCGCTACAGTTTTATAAGTGTAGGTATACATACGAAAGAAAAAAAATCACAGTACATATTGTTTACATTGTAATGCAACGGTATTTGTTTACATTTTTGTAAAATAACATCGTTTACTTATTATTGTAATTCATAGTGGCATCATATTTTTGCTTATGAACGTGTAACTGAAAGCCATTTGTGATCATATTTTTGACAAAAATTTACATTATTGCGAGAAATCCCGATGATTACATAGAATATAATGACAATATAACTATTTATTTCTGAAATTTTCAGCGTGAACATTTATTTAAAATTCTGTCCATGTATACATTTCATTGCACGTGACTGTACATAGGCTATAATATCATCAATCATCATGCTAATATGTACCTATTGCTATATTATTGTGAAGTTTCAACTTTCATTAAAATCCATTCAGTAGTTTTTAAGTGAAAGAGTAACAATCATCCATCCATACTTATAACCCGCGCCACGTACCTATCTTGGACCTAATCCTAAATCGTAAGACATACGAGGCTCTGGTGCCCGCGGATTGCTTTGTAATAGCACAGGTAATAGTCTATGCTTGGTGAATTTGAGTTCGTGTTCATCTACCGCAGTAACATCCCGCGCTATCCTCAAAAGACACCCAAGAAATGTGTACTGCGCGTATAGGGCACGTTTTAAGTAAATTTTAGGTCCAAGATACATGGCGCGGGTTATACAAGCTTTCGCGTTTATAATATTAGTAGGATAAATACAACGTGGCAATGCTGCAATGCTGTTAGTCTTCTGATTTAATAAAGTACTCTGTGGTCTTCTGGGAACACAACAGGCATGCGATGCGAAGGAATAGGAAATCCACGACGCATTTTAGCTATAGTTTTTAATTGGTAAAATTACAATAGCTACCTACATAGTTCTTTTATTTTATTGTTAGTTTTAAGTACATTTGATAATAAAATTACATATTAATAAATTACATAAGATTATTTTATTTATGCCTTTTATATTTTTATATTTATATTTTTATTGTTTTATTTTCATTTAATTGTCGAGATTGCACTTGCAGTGCAGATTTCGAAGTTTACTGTTGGTGTTGCCAATATAACAGTACGTTTTTCCTTATCCTCATTTAAGTCCCATTGTGGTTTCCGCCCCGTACAGTATAACTTAATTTAGTAGATATAATTATGTATATAATAGTAGTAGGTATATTATGTATATGTAGGTAATATTTATATGTATTCAACAAATTAGATTATTCTTACTTTCAGAAATAGAATAAATAATTTCGAATTCCATATTATCCATACTAATTAGACAGCCTCCGTGGCGTAGCAGTAGTGAACGCGGCCGCTACGCAGAAGGCGCGGGTTCGATCCCCGCTCAGTGCAAATATTTGTGTTCATGAAATATGGGTATTTGCATTGGTCTGGTCGTGCCTCGGAGAGCACGTTAAGCCGTCGGTCCCGGTTGCCATAACAACATCTATGGCAGTCGTTACGGGTAGTTGGAGCCCTAAAAAATCCAAAAACAACGGTCTAGCTGCAAAGCTTCGATATCGCCTAATGTTATCATTGGGCTGTGGAGGTCAGATGGCAATCGCTTCACGAAAAAATATCGATGTCTAGCCAAATCTGTAGTTAAGACTAAAGCGGACCCCAGACTCCGAGCTGAAAGCTTCGGATGCGACTGGAAATTAACGCTAGGATGAGAGATTATCCATACTAATATTATAAACTAGCCTTTCGCCCGCGGCTCCGCCCGCGTGCATCTCGGTTAACGCGACCTTTGCTCATATCTCCGGTTCTACTCAACTGATTGCGATTGCGATCAAACAAACGTAAGATTTTAGGTCTGACCAAGCCCTTTCTAACACAAAAACCGCATCAAAATCCGTTCAGTAGTTTTTGGGTCCATCGCGGACAAACTGACAAATAGACAGGAAATTCAAAAAAATATTTTCGTGTTCAGTATCGTTAACATAACATAGTAACATAACCCAAGTATTTTTTTTAAATATCTCCAATGTACGACCACTTTACAATTATATCCATATATATCCATATCCATACTTCCATACTTCCATATCCATACTAATATTATAAATGCGAAAGTAACTCTGTCTGTCTGTCTGTCTGTTTGTTTGTTACGCTTTCACGCCTAAACCACTGAACCGATTTTGATGAAATTTGGTATAGGGGGTAGATTAGACTTTGAGAAAGGACATAGGCTATGTTTGGTCGCGATAACCGACATCCACGCGGGCGGAGCCGCGGGCAATAATATTATAAATGCGAAAGTAACTCTGTCTGTATGTCTGTTCCGCTTTCACGCCTAAACCGCTCAACCGATTTTGATGAAATTTGGTACAGCGGTAGCTTAGACCTTGGGAAAGAACATAGGCTATGTTCGGTCGCGATAACTGACATCCACGCGGGCGGAGCCGCAGGCAGCAGCAAGTTATAAAAATAGTTTTGGGGCGTGTACACTAATATAATTTTGGTAGCAATATTATGCTGGGTAATGAGGTAAGAATTAAGATCAGTCAAACCCTCAATTATACTAGAAGCAGCAGATCCGAGACTCTCGAGGTGAAAGCATCGGATACGACTGAGATATAGTACATATACAGACTGGAAATATGTGGACTACAAGTTGAACTGTCGGACACATTTTTAAAGTTTTAAATTAGAGCTATAGTAATTTAGTGTGCTCTGGCTGTCTGTCTTCATAGAACTACTAATTAATGCGAAGGGCTCGCAGTTTTTATTGTGTTCTTCTGAGTTGAGCGGTTTCTACGTCTACCTTTTGAAAGGATTGAATTAGTGTTGATTATATTCACAGTAATGTAAGACAAAACCTGTGAGAAGCGTGGCATTTGTTTGGCGTGGGTATTTGTTTGGGGAAGATAAAAAAAAAATCCAGTTGGAGCGCGTGAATCCCTGACATCAGCAATGCATATATATATAGATTTACTTTTAATTTTGATTAAATTATACTTTATTTTAATTACAATATATTTATTTTATTATTTTTAATTTATTTTATAACAAAAAGAATAGAAAATGACGCATTTTAGGTTTAATTTCTATTGGTACTTTTTTAAGTTGCGAAATCCCCTGCCAGAGCCAGCGGGGGTGGTTATGTCGGACTCGAACCGACTAAAACCACACCAAGATAGATGGTAAAAAGCTGAGGTACCTACACGTAATAAATGATTAAAATACACACACTATATTCACATTTATTCATGTCTGACATTGAACCATTACAAAAAAATCGTGTATCTGTAAGTCTGCACGTATATGCATGATTATTTTTACTGAAAAACGTCTCTGCATTTTTCATGAAGTAGATTTTATTAATTATATTCACTATACGTTTATAATAACATTAACATATTTTGCTACTAGAAACAAAATTACGATGTAATCAGTGTTATTAAATCCTTATAATATACATCTATTTTATTCATTTTATCCGCCCACTTTTTGCTTTAGTTTATAAACTGGCAACACCGAAATCGCACTTATTCGTGCGTCGTACGTCATCACTACACTACACCACACCAGACAACTTCACTCGTCCCACTCTTTGCATAATGACCGCATTGAACGCGCATAATCCGCGTACTGAATAAAACTTCATAAAATAACACACTTTTATATAAATCGCAATGTTAATATTTTTATCAATGATCGTAATTTAAAAGTAATGTTACTGTACCGGCAGATAGTGCTTTATGTATACCCCCGTACATGTATTGGTCTTGTTTACATAGGTAGGTACATTTTAATGATTGCCGGGGTGCGAGGGACATGTCTACGATAATCTCACCTCCGGCAACCGACGGCTCACAGACGACGTGCGTTTAGTCGGTTCGAGTCCGACATAACCACCTCTTCCGGCTCCGGCGGAGGAGGTATCCGTGGGGATTTTTCGCACGATAAAAAATTTAATGATTAAATATTAAAGCTTAAATATAAAACTATAACGTCATAAGTGCGATTCCATACTTCCATGATAATATTATGAAATGCACAGGCAAATCCATACTAATATTATGAAATGCGAAAGTATGTTTGTCTGTTACGTTTTCCCAACTAAACTGCTAAGCCGATTTTTATAAAATTTGTTATGTAAGTACAGAAATAGAGTACAAGTTAAGAAAGGACATTGGTTATTGGTTATAATATTTCGTCGCAATAACCGATATTCGCGCGGGCGGGCGGAGTAGCGATCAATATAAAAAATATAATTCATCCCCCACCCGAATTAAATATTTGTCTATCGGAAATTATTTTATTTATTAGAAATTAAAAAGAATTTAATTTATTTATTTTGTATTTTAATTTATTTATTTATAATAAATAAATAAAAATAATAAAAATAATTTGTAATAATATAAAACATAATTACAAATTGTAATTATGTTTATATTATTTTATCGATTAATCTAACTAAATATTTTTATATACCTAGGTACTGGCATTTTCAACGACAACATTTTGAATGAAATAGAGATAGAGGTTAAAAAAATTTGTACTATTTAATGAACAAAATGAAGAAATCTGTTATATAAGTTGAAAAAGAAAAAGGAAAAAAAGCTTAGCATGATGATGAGTTAAGCCGGTAAAAAGATCTGCCTATTACATTTACATTTTCTATCTGCTTAAAACGGATTTTATGAATCAAAAATATTACGACGATTAAAAAAAATCTAAGGCCCATTCTCATAAAATCACTTTAAATTTTATTCGCAAGTGTGTTGTAAAACGTCGTATGTCACGTGTGAGCATGATGATTACCGTCCTCGGCTGTCTTAAGACCCTCGCCTAGCGGCTCGGGTCTCAATGGCGCCTCGGCGGTAATCACCAACGTTGCTCACTTGTACCATAATGTACTATTATACAACAAAATAATAAGAAGTCTCAAGTTTAAGAAATAAATATTTCAATAAAATAATGGTAATATTCTAGATTGGCAACCCTCTACACAACTGAGTTAACTGACGTCCGCACGCGTCTGCCGCTTGCAATGAAATGAATGCATGGAAATGGAACACAAGCAAATAACCTACAAAGGTACAGAAATCATTTTGAATTACCCATATTTTGAAGGAAACAGTCAACCGCAAATCTTGAGTCACCTTCATAAAACAATTTAACACGTTCTTATTAAATAAAATTATAGTTCACTTTCACATTTTTCATTTGCACTTGCGAACACGTCAACGTTACAAAACAAAATGGCGAGAATATCAAGTTCTACGTTGGGAATCGACATGGAAATAAAACAGTGAGCGAGTGTAGCTGTGACAGAGTCACTCGCTGCCTCGTTCTCGCACCACGATATGTGAGCAGTGTAAGCGAGATAGAATAATTTTATCGAGCGTTTTAACGGAGGGAAACCATTTTGTATGTGGACACGGAGGCGGGTGGACGTGCGGTAAAATTGTAACAAATAATAGTCGCAAAAGGCCAAAATACATGTTGTGTACTCTTTAAAAAGTGTATTTCCAGGATAATAGGTACTATATAAGTGATTTTATTTCGAGAAAGTAGTGATATTTTTATTTTTCATTCTGTTTCTAATAGTGTCCACGTACTTAATAAAACTACTTATAGGTTTTCCATCAGATCTTAACTATAGACTCTGAAGTAAAAATAGATTGCCTCCACGTTATGTATGTACCTAAATTCTCATAGTTTATCTGCAGGTTCCTCATATTCGACCGTTAGTTGATATTCTGGTTCTCATACAAAGCATTGGCATGAATGGTTTGTATTGAAACGTCCGTAGAAGTGAAAAAGTAATTTGCGTTATCGGTTTAGTGGCCCCTACCACGAACTTTGCTCAACCTAACATTTTACTTAGATTAAAATACTGTTAGCATTTGGGATGACTCAAGATGTATTGGAGTTAACTCGATTGTACAGAAGTATTTAATTAATAATTTTGAAAGCTCTGACACTTAATTCTGCTCGATTTATTAGAATAATTTGGTCATACTATGTAGATGTAATGTTATGAAAATACGATGTTCCTTTTTTAAAATATGCCATTTCAATGTTAATTGGGTATTTGATTGACTAGGCAAATTAGTTACTTTTTACAAAATTGCGAGTTAAGAAATTTGAACAAGTAAATTAAACAATTGTGCCGTCATAATTTTTAATTGTCAAATAATTTACCATCACAAATTAGGTGGATGATTAAGAATAATAATTAAAAATGATAAAATAAGATTAAATAAGATTTTAACGCTCTCTTACCATTCTTAATAAACTCAGTTAAATAATAATAGGAAGAAAAATAACAATATTAGGAAAATATTCAGTTCGAGTTTTTATGCGAGTTTAGTTCGAGCACGTGGCCGTTTGGCCTGACGTGACACATCGTAGGGGATTGTTATAACAATACTTATCAAGTGTGTTTCCATTATCACGTCTGTTTGTCATTACATTAAAAATATTTAAAGCATAGGGTTCTAAAAGGTCTTATAAATGGATGCCACTAGAATAATAATGCTATGCATTGTAACACCAAATTACTACATAGGTACCTACCCAATGTTCAGTTATCTTCAATGGCTATCTACTCCTGTAACTTACACGTAGCATTATCATCGATGTATAATTGACCACAAAATCGAATCGTAGACGTATGATAAATATATAGATTTCGATTTAAAAAAAAAATCGTAACGTGTGTGTGCGAGCGCGACTGGTCTGTGGGAACGCGCATTACATTTTATAGGAATCGTTGCCCCTACTACTTAGCGAATATTTACTAAAATAGTCTTTATTTCCAGGGCATAGAGTTTATTTTTGTTGTTCGTCAGATAGGTGAATTATCACAATTTGGTATTCATTCAGTCGTGACGTGACCTCACCGCGCTGGTTATGTATGTTATTTATATTCCTAGGTAGGTACGTTATTATGTAACGCAGTAACGCAGATGAGTTTTGGAGGTAAAACTTGAATAGATTGAAGTTATTTCACACTTCTCTGAAACGGCTTGACAGGCTTGAATGATTTTTTTTTGTATAATGTAATTGGTAGGTCTGTTGTTGACTATTTTTTATTAAACTATCTAGGTACCCTTTTTTGTTCATTTTGCCGTCTCCGTTGTTCATTGTATTGTGCACTACACCATTTTTTCTTTAGTGTTTTTATTTCATAAATGACTCTATGCAAGGTTTATTTTAAAACTAACCGGCAAATGGCTGCCTGTTATCAAACTTCTTTTGATCTTTTTAAGCAGCAGTGGGTTTTTTATTTTTAGGGTTCCGTGGCCAAATGGCAAAAAACGGAACCCTTATAGATTCGTCATGTCTGTCCGTCCGTACGTTATGTCACAGCCACTTTTCTCCGAAACTATAAAGCCTATGCTGTTGAAACTTGGTAAGTAGATGTATTCTGTGAATCGCATTAAGAATTTCACACAAAAATAGAAAAAACTGTAGAGATGGGCCGAGTACTCGGTTGATACTCGGTACTCGGCGTACTCGGTGGGTTTTTGATACTCGTACTCGGTCCGAATAACTCGGTTTGAATGCCGAATATACTCGGTCTAAGAAAAGCAATATATTCAGGTAGATATAATTAAAACAACTGTAACAGTGTTAACCAAAAAGTATTTATTACTAATTTAGGATATCTTTGTCAATCTCAATCAATAAAATCAAAATTATGCTAATGAATGAGTAGTAAATTAATACATATTCATTAGCATAATTTTTGTCTCATTACTACATGTAATGAGACAAAATTAAGAGAACAGTACCAGGTAATATAAATATGTAATCAATATTTAAAATTTAATAAAGGTAAGTTATAATTACTTAAGATGCAGGAACACAAGGCTCTTTGCACGTTCTGGTAACAGCCTATTATGTCAACCAAAACGGATAAAAAAAATGTTACAGCTTGTCATTGTTGACAAAAAGGCTTGACAGGCGTTTCGGAAACCCAGAATGGCGATTGACATACGATTCTCGAGTGAAGCATTAGACAGTTATGCTAACTGACACGATGATCAAATTAAACTATTTGACCATGCTTCTAACAACCGAATTACTATTTGACAAGAGATTTAACAGCCGATTATGTTAATTTTAACGTTGCCTTTCGGAAACTGGACGACAGTCAATCGTTAATGAACATTTTTTTTTCAATATTATTTATCTACTATGACGCGCAACGTGAAGTATATTTGTTTGTACATGTTTACGCGAACGAAATGGGAATTTAATTATTGAACCGAGTTATTCGGCCGAGTACTCGGTTGAAAAAAATTGAACCGAGTAAAACTCGGTACTCGTTACTCGGCAAAAGTGTTACACGGCGCATCTCTAGAAAAAAGCATTAAATTTTGGGGGTCCCCTAACTCTTAAATAAGAGAATGATAAATCTAAAAAAAAAATATATGATGTACATTGCCATGCAAACTTCCACCGAAAATTGATATTGAACGAGATTAGATCCAGTAAGTAGTTTTTTTTAATACGTCATAAACCATAATTTTCGTCTTTGCTGCTACGGAACCCTTCATGGACGAGTTCTACTCGCACTTGGCCGGTTTTTTAATAATTTATTTTTCTATTATATTTGATACAATCATTTGAATAGACTGTTGGACTGGCACTGGCTTCGCCGGTAGAGACTTCCACTGCTGTGCACAAGGTTCTATTTCAGGATCTTACAAACTGAGAGAAAAGTGACAATGAGGCCGTGGCCGCGAACTCAGCGACAGGCGGCGCTGGTAGCGGAAGCGGCACGGCAAGCCAATGAGAAAGAAACCGCCCGCCGCCGCCGCGCCGTCGCTCTCATTCGCTTACCCTGCCAGTTGCGCCGGGCCGCTCGCCGCAGAGTTACCGGCCGCGCCCTAATAATAAGCTTACTTACGTAAAACTGATACGTAGCTGTCGGGAAAAGAACTAAACCCATTGCCACTACACTGTGACCCAAGGGCACCAAGAACCACGAGGCTTTGTATCTCACCCCCCCTAGACAAGTGGAAATTCGTTGGCCGGCGAATTGTAGAATAGAATAATGAATGTGTGGGATTTGACGTTATCACATACGTTGACGACTGTCGTATACACGTCACGCACGAGCACGTCATCATTCTATATTTACAAACACGAATTGCCACTTGTCTAGGCTCTAGAGGGCAGCACTAGTAATTAAAACACTATAGACACAAAACAGATACCTAATAGTATTTAGATCGGAAACAGTGAAACAACACTTACAGGGACATTCTCACATTCCCCCTGTAAGGTACGGGTCCCCATGTATAACCTAGAAAAGAATTTCCTCAGTTAGAAATAAAAAATATCTAGGGTTGTCATATTTAATCGTTTATTCAAAATATTTACCTATTTTATTTACAGCCTTACTGAGTAGTGGGTATTTATCTTTAAATTCAATTGCATTAGCAATCATCTTTATCACAATATTTGGTGGTATAGATGTAGCAAATGTTATGCGTATAAGCGTAAACTCCGATTTTAATATTACTCTGGATGAACATCTTGGACCTAAAATGTGCTATATACGCGGGCGTCTTTTGAGGATAGCTCGGGGTGCTACTGCGGTGGACGACCTCAAATTCACCAAGTAAAAAAAACAAAAACAACACGTCAGGACCTCGCTTGCCCCGCGATTTAGGTCCAAGATACGTGTCCTGAGTTGTACTTACAATTTAGGTACAATATCAATAAGATACTAGGTATTGAGGTGCGTACAAATTATATAGCATAACATGTTATATAACATGTTTATATAACATGTTATATAACATAACAATGTTATATAACATGTTTCAGTAATGTAGACACTGAAGTTAATACAATGTTGCAAAGTTATAAAACAATGTTAGATAATGTGGACGTGTTATATAACACAAGTTATACAACATGTTACATGATCTGTACACACCTTTAGATAGGTACTTACTTATTTACTTTTTCAATAAACGTCTTTACAAACTTTTAATATTATTTGTAGGATAGGATTCATAGAATGTACAAATCCAGGGAATTCAGTAACAATAAAGTAGTAGTAACATATTCGGAATTTAGTGAATTTACCCATTTATCTAACCGGAATCAAGCCAACGGAATGGACCATAATTTTCATAGAACAACAAATTAGATAGATAGACACAGATAACATAATACTAAAGTACTAGGACTAGACAATACAGCATAAACATAAGAAAATAAATTTTAACAAACTAAGCGATGTTATTTTACTGCAAAATGCAGTTATACCATGGTATGCTGCCGACTGCCAACAGTGCCAACCCTGTAAGAACAGAGAAATTCTGTGCTGTCAGCGCAAAAGATTTCCCACTGACAGCACAAAACCTCTCCACTGAACTCTGGCTACCCTCCTCACACTCACTCTCTCTTTTTTCTCTCACAGATTTTAGGTTCTAATGCATCTAATGGTGTCAGACTTGAAAGTTTGCTTTTATTATTACCTACCCTTTTTGTTTTAGATTCGTAATGTTTTTGGATGTTTTCGAACCCTTCAAATGAAATTTTATTTTGTGTTTTCAATGTTTCTACAAAATCACTAAATGTATTGATAAAACCTGTTTGATTGAATGACTTTGATGATTTAAATACTTCTGAAGAATATGCACAGTTTACGTCTACGATATTAGTTTCAATTTCTTCTGCACTCGGTTTTTGCCCATCATTCCTAGATGTCATATATTTCAAAATACTATCGCAATTAAATTGAACATTATCGTCTGCTAATCCCGCAGATTTTATTTTGTTTTCCATTACAATCATAATGCTATTGAGTATTTTCAATTCTGTTGTAGATAAGTTATTTAATGGAGTATCTAGCTGAGCCGATAGTCCACGTTTTTGATTACTAATACGTACATTTTTTAGTCTCTCTAATATTTGTATCATTGACCTCTTGGGTTGAGCTGCAGTCACAGGTTCAATGCTGTTACTTGCTGAAGGTACATTTGTGGATGAAGTACCTATTAAATTGTGTGTAATAACATCTTCAGGAACTTTTTTCGGCTTGTGAGTAAACGTACAACAACTTACATCTTTTATCGTGTTTTGAGCATTGCTATTTGATAATGGTACTAAGGGGGGTGGTGTAGTAATACCCTTAAAGGCTTTAGTAATTATATAATCTATGACAGATTCAGAAGGTGTTGCGATAGTCGTTTTACAAATTGGATTACTATTCGTCTCAGTTACGGTGGTCATTGACATAGAAGGACTGGTTACGATAATACTAGAAATATTTTTAGCTTTATCATTTTTTGCAACTCGTGTACTACTCGATGGGGCCACGTTAAAGTGTGAGGCTTTACATCTGCACGTAGAAGCACTAGCAGCATTACATTTTTTAGAACTACTGTGTTTACTATTTGTTTCTTTTATGATGTTAGAAATGATAGTATCTGTAAGCGCACCTACTGATGTAGAGGCTCTTTTATCAATATCTTCAATTGTGGAATCATTTGCACTATAGCTTTGTGAATCTAAGATATTTTCAGTTTTTATAGTTTTAGCAACTATAGAAGTAGACACACCTTGGGAAGGTGTAACCGTTTTATTTATTAAATTCCAAACAAATGGTGTTTTTAATCGTTCTTTTAGAGTAGAATCTAGATCTAGTGCAATATTGTTTGTATATGTTATTGGTGTATCTGAATTTTCCAATGCTGATTTTGGCACGTCTGTCAAATTAATTGTTTCAGAAAATGCTTTGTTAGAGGGAAGTGTGCTGTTTAGCCTATTTGATGGTATCATTTTGCCAGTAGTTGAGTTTAAACCTATTGGTTTAACACGAAGGGGCTGAGAAACAGATGAGTTTAAACCGATCGATTTAGCTTGAGGGGGCTGAGAAGTAGATGAGTTTAAACCTACAGATTTAGCATGAAGGGGCTGAGAAGGAGATGATTTTAAACCTATTTGTTTTTCATGAAGGGGCTGATAAGTAGATGAGTTTAAACCTATTGATTTAGCGTGAAGGGGCTGAGAAGCAGATGAGTTTAAACCTACCGATTTAGCATGAAGGGGCTGAGAAGATGAGTTTAAACCTATTTGTTTTTCATAAAGGGGCTGATAAGTAGATGAGTTTAAACCTATGGATTTAGCATGAAGGTCCTTAGAAGCCGATGCGTTGTAACCTATAAATTTAGCATAGAGAGATTGGGAAGCAGATGATTTTAAACCTATGGATTTAGCATGAAGAGCCATAGAAGTAGATGCGTTTAAACCTATGAATTTATCATAAAGAGACTGAGAAGCAGATGATTTTAAACTTATCGATTGAGCATGAAGGGGCTGAGAATCAGATAAGTTTAAACCTACGGATTCAGCATTAAGGGGCTGAGTAGCAGATGAGTTTGAACTTATGGATTTAGCATTATGGGGCTGAGAAGCAGAAGAGTTTAAACCTACGGATTTAGCATTAAGGGGCTGAGTAGCAGATGAGCTTAAACCTATAGATTTAGCATGAAGGGGCTGAGAAGCAGATGAGTTTAAACCTATAGATTTAGCACGAAGGGGCTTAGAAGCAGATGACTTTAAACCTATGGATTTAGCACGAAGGGGCTGAGAAGCAGATGAGTTTAAACCTATGGATTTAGCACGAAGGGGCTGAGAAGCAGATGAGTTTAAACCTATAGATTTATCATGAAGGGGCTGAGAAGCAGATGAGTTTAAACCTATAGATTTAGCATGAAGAGGCTGAGAAGCAGATGTGTTTAAACCTATGGATTTAGTATTAGGTGTCTGGGAAGTACATGAGCTCGAACCTATGCATTTAGCATTAAGGCCCTGAGAAGTAGACAAGTTTGCCTCAGGAACATTTGAGAACGAAATTTTAATTCTAACATTTTTCAAAGTCGCGTCAGTCGTATGCCTTACCAACAAACTATTTTGTGGTAAAATATAATTTTTATTACATTTAGGTTTACAACAACATTTACATTGCTTGGTAGGACATAAATGCTGACTTCTTATAAATTTAACGGTGCTAGATGGTACTTTGTACCGTTTAAGTAAATCATCAGCCAACTGTTCTTGTTTATACCAACAACAAACTTTACTGTTGATATCACTTTCGTAATTCGATAATTCCACACTGTATTGATGTTTCATGTAAAAAGTTATGAAGCCATTATCAATTTTATAATAAACATTATCAATTATGATGGCAAACGAGTCGTACTGTTTATTATTTATACGCATACATTTATCGTGAACATCTCGAATATCAATAAGAGCTTTTTTGATAGCATTGAATGACGCGATGTCTTGGGGAAATAAGGATCTATAATTTGTTACCGTTTCATTTACCCATACATTCACACTTTCCGCTGTGTTGACTGATGAATTGGGCATGTTATTTGAGATACGGGGAATATTTCTACAACAACATGAACAGTAATTATACACTTCACATCTGTGTGATTTTTTTGTAAATTCTATTGAGGGTCTAAAGTTTTCTCTATAAAACCAACAGCAACAGTCTATAACTTTTAAGCGATTTTTGCGTCCCTTGAATTCTAGTTCATAAATATAATGTCTTAAAGTTGAATTTTCTATGTTATAGAATCTTTTATATGTCGTTATATCACTATTACTATTTAGGTAATAAATTTCAAGCTCTTTACACTGTCGATCGTGTATTGCAATGCATTTACTGTGATTTTGTTCCCATCCAAATATCTTAGGAGTCAACTTCCTTCTTTTCATCAAATCGTCTTCCTTTTTATCATCACATTTCAGTCGTTTTCGTTTGCCGCTCAAAGACATATGCATTACAATTGGATCATCATTTAATTCATTAAAATCTGTTTCTTGTAAAGAGGTAATTTTTGGATTAACTGCATGTTTTAAATCGCAAAGTTCAATTTTAACTGGTTTGCATATCGCCAACAGTTGTTTATTTTTAATTTCAATTTCATTGTGAAAAGTGCAAGAACTAAAATTGGCATCTGAAAAAGATTGTTGGTTTTTAATTGCAAGTGTTTCGTTATTATTTAGTAAGTTTGTTGTAATTTCTTCATCTGTACCGATTGTCACATTAGTTAAAGTATTTATATGATTAAGTTGATTGCTACACTGAACCGATTTATTTTCGCCGTCGCACTGAAGTTCTGCTTTATTAAGAATGAGACTATTTTCTTCCATATTGTCTTTTGGTATCTGAAAAACAAACCAATCGAGTTCTTACTTTATTAATATCGTGGATATGCATTACCAAATCACTATAATGACTTTACGTCGGCTGGTGGTAAGAAAAGGTATCTACCTATAATCTCAGGGGTGAATGTTGCCGTTATGAATACCATCAAGGCTATGAGGCTGAAATTGGCAGGCAAAATTGTAGCAGCTAAAATTGGCAACCAATTCGTAGCAGTCAAAAATGTCAACCAAATTGTAGCAGCCAAGCCAAAATTGGCAACCAAATTGTAGCAGCCATACACATATTCGCATTTTTAGGTACTAGAAAGCCCCAGAGTACTCTGTGGTGACATTTTGAGACTTGGACATTTTGCGACTTTGACATTTTGCTACCACTTGACATTTTGCAAATTGGACCTTCTGCGACTAAACGGTGCAATGGTTGGAAATAGGATAAATCTAGGTACTTTTTTTTCACCTTATTAAACCTTATACGACAATTTGCTGCTGAGATATAAGACTCCAAATGAAAAAAGATTCATTTGGCTCGGATTACCGACATCTCTGTCTACTGCGAATTTTGGCTGCTACAAGTTCGTTGCCAATTTCGGCTGCCGATTTTGGCTGACAATTTCAGCCTCCTTGCTACTACATACTACTATTACTATTAGTAGGTACTACTAAAATCAATTAATTGATTTGAACCATTTCAAGATAATTACCATTTCTACGTTATTTTCTGTAAGATTTTGGCACTCAAATCGATGAGGTACGACGTTGCTTTTCAATTTTAAGTCTACTCCATATTGGCCTTGCTCGTCAACTGACATAAACTTAGAGGTATCTTCATGTAGCTGAAAATATAGAGCACTTAATTCGAAACTTTAAGCATTCTGATGGCTAATTCTAGTAATAAGTTCCGATCACTTCTCTCAAATGTCAAAAACAATTACGATGTCAATATTCGATCTTGGATATTACGAGAATACCGTTAACATTTAGGACAGATTGGAATTTTTTATTACAAGAATTGGCCCTCTGATCAAATATTTATTAAATATTAATTCTAATTACAAAGAATTTTCAAATTTTGACAGCCTCCGTGGCGTAGCGGTAGTGAACGCGGCCGCTACGCAGGAGGCGCGGGTTCGATCCCCGCTCAGTGCAAATATTTGTGTTTATGAAATATGGGTATTTGCATTGGTCTGGTCGTGCCTCGGAGAGCACGTTAAGCCGTCGGTCCCGGTTGCCATAAGAACATCTATGGCAGTCGTTACGGGTCGTTGGAGCCCTAAAAATCCAAAAACAACGGTCTAGCTGCAAAGCTTCGATATCGCCTAATGTTATCATTGGGCTGTGGAGGTCAGATGGCAATCGCTTCACGAAAAAATATCGAGGTCTAGCCAAATCTGTAGTTAAGACTGGTAAAGCGGACCCCAGACTCCGAGCTGATAAGCTTCGGATGCGACTGGGAATTAACGCTAGGATGACAGACAAAGCATTTTTATTATATTTTGGAATTTTAACTTCATAAGCTTCCATAAATTTTGAAATAAATATATTTCAAAATTTATGCTGAAATCTAAAATACTTACATTTCATTTCTAAAATATTTACATTTCATATCTAAAATATTTACATTTCATATCTAAAATACTTACATCAAAATGATCTTCGCAACAATAAATATTAGTTTCCTCTGAAACCGGTCTACCAAATCCTCCAACTGCACTTTTCCATTTCTCTTTCAATTCTTTCTTAACCGGCACTTTGAAAAATACCTTATTTGTTGCATTATTACTATTACCCGTGACACTATTGCACTTTGGTACTATACACACTTTGGGTTTTATAGATTTTAGCTTCTTTGGCCTTGAATCCATTGCACTATAATATTCAAGGTCTTTGTTATCTATTAGATTAGAGTCTTCGAATATATAAAATACCATTCGCTAAAATGAATGCTGCTTAGTATAATCGTTGGTAGACATCTGAAAAGAAAAAACGTTTCAATAATTATAGAGAGACTAGTAGCTCACAGACCAACTTTCATCACCGTAGTAGTTTGTACGAATTATAACCTTTTTCTTGTGCTGAAATCCCCTCGGATACCCCCCAGCGCCCGGCGGCTATATTAAATTGCGCTGACTTGGATCTTCAAATGCCGGGGTGTAAGATTGCCTAAGACATATCTTTAACACCCCGATTAACGACTTATACCTGACGATAAAATAAAAAAAGTTATGACGTTCTTCACTGCATAAGCAGTCTATGCACAAATTAGCACAATTGCTAATCTTACCACCATCCTATCTAGTGTAAGCCATGGTTTAATAATTATACAGAGTGTATTTTTGAGTCAGCAGTAAGAGCAGGTACCTTAGCTATTATAATTGCAAAGGTTAACTTCAGCGTTAACATTCTTATGAGGCTATCTGTTGGTGATTTTTTGGTCTTCCTTACATGTACATGGGAAATGTTTTGATAATTTCTGTCATTTCTAGTACTTAAATCTTAAATTGTTCAGTAAAGTTTCGGAATTGGATCATTTTGCACTAAATTCTTTTTTGGTATTTTAACAGTTTTCTTGCTGACTGTACAATTTTGCCAAATCTGTGAATGGAGATAAGAATATCTTAAGAAGTTATGGATAGTCTCCTAACAATGTATTACTGTAACTATGTCCGTTAGGGTTCACAACCTTGCTAACCCGAGTGAAAAATATCTGTATACAGGGTGATACACAAAAATATTAAGAAATAATATTTCACTGCATTTTACTGCTATATTCTTTATAATTAATGAAGAAAAGTAATTAAAAAGCGGACTTTTTATTATATTTAATATTTTATTTTTTAGAGCTGGTATCATTCAACATCTGATTGAACTATGCGCATTGCGCAATGGCGACGCTAGATGTAGATGAAAATTGGTATTCAAAAATGACCTTGTTGCCATTATCTTCATTATTCAGTGATGCTGCATAGGGCTGTGATTTGCAATACATCATTTCTTTGTTGACAATAGTGGTAATATTAGGTTATGTCAAATAATCAACCAAATGTATGGTTTTATAAGTTATCAGATCACATACAATATTCTAATATATCTTCTGTTAAGTTAAAACAAATATTTACATACCAATTCCATAATAATAACAATAATCCGCATTTACTTTCCGTGATATTAAGAACAACACTAATTATATTTTAGAACATACATTCGAGAATATTTTCCTTAGATTACATAGAACATTAAGTAATTAGTTACTTCATGTAAATTCAACACATTCTGTTTGTAATCCAAATAGTAAATACAAATTTTCTATACAACTTTGTTGTGAGTTGTTGTGTTGAATTGTGACACTGACTGACACTGACATTTGTGGCTGTGGCATTTGATTTTATTTTGATGTTTCACGGTGTCATGAAAACTAAACTACCACAGACTAATAAGTGATATATTTCAGTATATACCTATAAGTACTCTGTTTCGGCCTCGGAAGAAGTCACAGGCTTGACGTCGTGGAGTCGTGAAGGGTGACATGCGTGCAGATGGACTCACTACCATGGACCGGACATCCAAGATCGTGCGTAGTGGAGCGGGCCCTGAGCTCCGAGGCCACCTCGACCTCGGATGCAATCAGGAAAATACGTCTCCATGAAGATGATGATGACTCTTTTCGGCCACGGCGTGCGAAGATAGTATACATAGAAAAGCCATTATCCGTATAACCGAGAAAATAGTGAATAGCCCCCGGTTGCCAATTTTCGGACTTTTAGGTCTCTAACTTTTCGTTTTATATGGACGGCATAACGTGCCCTTCAAACGTAGAGAGAGTATAACCCGCGACACGTATTTTGGACCTAAAATGTGCTCAAAATGTGCCTTATACGCGCAGTACACATTTCTTGGGTGTCTATTGAGGATAGCATGGGGTGCTACTGCGGTGGACGAACTCAAATTCACCAAGCATAGACTATTACAAAGCAATCCGCGGGCGCCAGAGTCTCGTATGTCTTACGATTTAGGTCCAAGATACGTGGCGCGGGCTATACCTCCAAAGGTCGGAGGGTCTCACAGTCTCACTGTCTCACATCTCAATGTGTCAACAACTCATCACCCATCCTAAGTCTGACCTGGGTAGTATTGCTTAACCTTGCAATGTGTAGGAGGCTAGAATGCTAGATTACAGTGTTTAAATTGTGATTGCGGCGACACCGCAGGGCGTCACGCACGTGTGTTAACTCCCTCAAGGCCTCAACCATTTTAATGTTACCATAGCAATGGCAAGTGTTTATTTCCTTATAATACGCGAAGTTTTGTGATAATTATTAAACTGGTGTTTAGTTATTCTAATTAACATGTTTAAGTAAAAGTAGACCACTAAAAAGGACTGCATAGTTAATATCTAAAAATCAAGGGGTACCTACCTTTAATCTACACTTGTAAAATAAATAAAAAAAATCTGAATATTCAAACAAAGAAACGAAAAAGTGTTTAGGTATATTTTGTTATTTTTACTAAATTATTTATTGTTGTGTGTTTTTGAATACTATAATACCTACTTTAGTGTTTCCTGTCTCCACTTATATTCATTCTGTCATTTATTTTAGCTTGATTTTGTAAGTGACCCAGTGACCCCAATAAATAATGAATTAGGAAGAACATAATACTAGGCAAAGTGGGGTACATTCCATCCCCTATTAATCCCCCGGTATACTTATTTCATTAGACACAAGTAGGTAGGTATAAGTGACGTAATTTCCTACGTAATGATGATGGTGTATTCACGGACAAAACGTACGACTATGGAATATAATATGTTTCACTTTCAAGATAAGAAAAAGTTAATGGTATTTCTACGAGTTATTTGTATGAAGTGAGTATTAATTAATGTTTTTTTTTCGTTAAGTCTTTACCTACTGGCCAGGCAGAGCCTCGATTTTGCCTAAAGCAATGCCACTGTCATACCACAGTTATTACGATAAAGGCATTAATTTTAGACTTTAAGACCATATTTTCAAAGTCCAAAATTAAATGAAAAGAGTTTCATCTACCTTTTTCATTGCAAAAAAAAACCATTTAATTTTGGACTTTATGCGCATTGGTTTTAAAATCTAAAATTAAATGGAATTGTTTTGCAATACCGTGGTATGACAGTGGCTTTCTTTAGCAGAATCCAGGCCCAGGTCTACGACACCCAAAGGGACCATTTTGATGGCCCTGGGCCAGCCGGGGCCAGAGGCCGAGGCAATCTCACCCTCAGAAATTGACAACCCAAGACGGCTTGCGGTTTTAGTCGGTTCGAGTCCGACTTAACCATCCCCACCGCCTCCGATGGGAGGTAGGTATCCGAGGGGATATCCGCATTATAAAAAAGGCTGGTCTGCCAATAAAAAGACGTAGCATTTATTAATAAAACAGATCTATGGTGTGTGACACGTCATGTTTCGTCACGCGCCTCTCCATCGGGGAGATTTTGATCCCCAACTGCAGGTTGAGGTGTTGGTCGCTAAGGCCGGTAGGCTAGGAAATCCTTTCTAGGGTACACCAGACTCTCCAGCCACTTAGGCCGTGGTTTCAGTCGGATTCATTCCGACATACCCACCTCATCATTAGGTACCTCTGATGGGTTTGAGGTGAAACAAAAAAGGCCCTGAAGCCCTGAATACTAGGAAAATATATATAGAAAGTGACTTCGAATTTCTTTTAGTAGGTATAAGGACAAGCGAAGGCCTTATGTTTTAGTCGGATCGACTCCGGCGGCAGAGGGGGAGGGGGAGAATACTAAGGGATTTACCTTTAAAAAAATGGTAAGATCATAGTCCTAGGGACCTAAAACGTGATCTCTACATTTACCTACTCTAGAGCTGCTCACACAATATCTCCGTCCATATTTCCTTAGTATTATTAAAATTTACACTCCTTGTTATCATGCAGTTCTTTCCATAGCTCCCCTAAAGATTGAGAGGTCTATCTAAAATGGGTGAAGCGCTAAGCAAGGTGGTTTCGCCCAGCGGCGTGCAACAAGGGTCGGTTCTCGATCGCGTCATCTCGCAGCCGAGCAGCGAAGACCACACAGTGCTGTACAAGCTTGCCGACTATAAAAAGGGTATTTTTATTGTACGCTAGCACTTCACTACACTATATAGGTTCCAATAACCGCATGAAATGAATGCCGGAGATCGCTTGATGAAGTGGTGGAGAAAAGGCTGGAACCGGACTCCGAGGGGGATCGGAACGGACCGCGGGGGGACCGGAGTTCGGGAAACGGGAGAACCACAGGAGGGAGAAGCTGGGACGGACTGGATGCGGAAGGCGGAGGATCGGCAAACGTGACGCATATTGGGAGAGGCCTATGACCAGCAGTGGACGGCAATAGGCAGAATAGGCTAATTGATTGATTGATTGATAAAATTACTTTATTTTTTTTAAATAAATGACCGTGGTAAAACGCGATGAAGATGATAATGAACTGCGCAAACTTAGAAATATAGATATTGAATAAATCACTGTACCGGTTTCACCTTACGGCATTATCAAAGGTTTACCGGTAAGGTTCAAATAAATAAATAATTGTGGAAAAGTACAAGTATAATTTATTCAATATGTGTAGCAAGTTCCACCAAGTGCCATCAATCTCCAGTATAAACAGTTAGAAATATAGTTTAAAAAATGCCGTTTGTTGCAATGTCTGTGATATGAGTGGTTTTGCTTTAGCAGAATCGAGGACCTGGAAATATTGTCGATCATTCATGATAGACATAGCAGTAGACCGTTCGACTGCCATGTTCCAGACGGGTTCGAATTCCATTCAGCGCAAATATTTGAAGTCTAATGTTTTATATAGCACTTATCAGAGATCTATAAATTGCAGGCGGTCTTTTACTCGAGACATACACCAAAGGAGGGATGATGGCTGCAGAAAAGTTGATTAAAGAGGAGTTCGCAGCTTACATGTACGCTGGCGGCAGAGGGAGAGTGATCAACAGGGCCGAGTATCTTCGGTGGAAGTTCAGGGATCAGGAACAGGTAAAGGTTCCTCCGATAGCCCACCAAAGATTACAAATGTTTTAACTAGGTACTCAAGCTTCTAGTTCCAGCAACAATAACAAAACTACGGGTCTGTTTGTGTTTAAGCCGTCTTTTGCCTTAGGTATGCGCGCTCACGTATGCTGTTTCATGTAAATACATAGGTACGCTGCTCTAAAGTACCTATACTTATTGGCACGGAATAGCACGGCTTGTGAAGAAGACAGCCTTTACGTACCTACCTATTTGCTACTGATAGCTGAGGACTTGCTTGCCTGACGTGTTAAAGTGTTCATATTCCGAGCAAGAATGAGATAGAAAGAAGGGAAGTAGAAATATATTGGATATCTCTATCCCTCTTTCTCGCTCAGAATACGAAAGCTTACAGCATATCATAGCGGGCTTACTGAAGAGGACCACTAACAAATAAACATGTAGACCGGCTTACCTATTTCTTTGGACGTGTGTACGCAGTAGGTACGCCTAAGTACATAAAATTAGAAATGCCTAAAATAATTACAATAACAGAACATAATATTTTAGGTGGTGTTGCCGATTGAAGCGTCTCTCTCCCCACACGACCCCCTAGCGAAATGGGAGGATCACACAGCCTGCTGGCAGATGTGTTACAGGGGCGCGCTGGGGGAATCACTCCTGCATGTCCTCATCATTTGCGATACCAAGGTAGCTAATTAATAAACCGTTTTTGTATTCAAAATCATACGTTGCTTTCTACGATTCGGAAAGGAAGAGCTAGAATTCGATTAGAGGAGTCGCTATCCTGACTTAAATGAAAACTAAAACCTTCATTGGATTTTTAGAAAATCAAAATTGCCCCATATTGCCCAAAATCTTTCTGATATTCAGGCTTTTTTTTATTTTCAGATACACACACGGTTGGCTAGAACTCTAGTCAAATGCTTTCCGAAATTGTCTCTGGATGTCGTCGAAGGTGAAGAATATCTAGGTAAGTAAAGCAAAATGGACTGTAAGGGCCGGCGTATATTATATCGGCATCGGCAAGGAAAATAATCTTTTGACATCCTTCGGCATACTACCCTTTGGCATGCTGCAACGTCCTTGACTCCTTAGGGATGACGCCCAAAGATCCTTTTTCTTGCCGATTTGTGTCGGCCCTAACGATAATGGTAGGCCTTTAAGGCTGTGAGGCAGGAAACCTCTAAGATAAAAACCAACTGATGACCTCATGAAGGGCTGTTTTCACGGATTTTATTTTGTGCAGCGCCCATTCCCTGGTGGTGCAGTATTATTCGGTGTACAAATTAGGAGGTTATAAATGGTATTGTTTTGTATTCGTAGGGGCGAGTTCCTTGCACTTGGCTATAGCGTACAGCAACAACGAGCTAGTGCAAGATCTGGTGGAAGTAGGAGCTGACGTCATGCAGAGAGCCATAGGTATCCATTCTTGTCAAAGAAATCTATACTTTGTCTAGTTTTTAGACCTACTTATTTAAAGCTTTTCACGAGGTAGTAAGACCAACCCAATAGCCATATTAATGCAAACAAATATTTACACTGAGCGTAATCGAACCCGCGCTCACTCCGTAGCAGTCGCATGCAGTACGGCCACATCACAGAGGCTAAATCTGTGTCCATTCTGTATGTACCTATTGTTTTTAACAGGTAGCTTCTTCCTCCCCCGGGACCAACAACAAGTGCCTCCAGCAAGGCAGACGAACTACGAAGGTCTAGCGTACTTAGGGGAGTACCCCCTCGCCTGGGCAGCATGCTGCGCCAACGAGGGGGTATACAACCTGCTCTGTGACTCCGGCGCTGACCCTGACGCACAAGACTCCTTCGGCAATATGATCCTGCATATGGTAGTCGTTTGTGACAAACTGGTAAGTTATAGATATGTCCGCCATCTGGATAGATAAGTCCGCCATCGTGACTACAACACAATAATATTATTTTCATCCCACCATCTCGGAAAGAGTACTTTTTTTCTTCGATATCTGAGTGTAAAAGTCGCTTTTATCCTCTAGAGTGGTAAAGTAAATTTGAATTTAGAACATCGTGTGTACTAGGTTTGTGAACTCAAAACATCATTAAACCTATTTACTTCTACCTCTATGGTGCCGATTTATCATACAACTTTTTTTTAATTTATGAAAAACTCAACTCGGAACTTCCTTGGTGTACCTACTTTTTTTTTTAAATTTGCTTTGCGCGCATAATTTTTTTTTCATCCCACCATCTCGGAAAGACTATTTTTGCTCTTCGATAACTGAGCGTAAAAGTCGTTTTTATCCTCTAGAGAGGTAAAGTAAATTTGAATTTAGAACATCGTGTGTACTAGGTTTGTGGACTCAAAACATCATTAAACCTATTTACTTCTACCTCTATGGTGCCGAATTTATCATACAACTTTTTTTTAATTCATGAAAAACTCAGACTCGTAACCTCCTTGGTGTACTTTTTTTTTAATTTGCTTTGCGTGCATCAATTTTTTTCACGTCATATTGTTGACATTGTTGTTGAATTTTTATTTTGTTGTATTTTATTACTAGTATTAATACACATATTATACAGCCTCCATGGCGTAGTGGTATTGAACGCGGCCGCTACGCAGGAGGCACGGGTTCGATCCCCGCTCAGTGCAAATATTTTTTATGCATGAAAATGGGTATTTGCATTGGTCTGGTCGTGCCTTGGAGAGCACGTTAAGCCGTCGGTCACGGATGCCATACGAACATCTATGGCAGTCGTTACGGGTAGTTGGAGCCCTAAAAAGTTCAACAACAACGATCTGGCTGCAATGCTTCGATATCGCCTAATGTCATCATTGGGTTGTGGAGGTCAGATGGCAGTCGCTTCACGGCAAATATCGAGGTCCAGCCAAATCCGCAGTTAAGACTGGTAAAGCGGACCCCGGACTCCGAGGTGAAAGCTTCGGATGCTGACTGGGAATTAACGCTAGGAAGGAGAAGCATTTCATTATTTCCTCGCTGAGGTGGGATGAAAAGTTACGTGTTGCACTCGAGTGCAAAGATTTTTCACCTTGTGCTCTTTTGATTCCCTCGCTAACGCTCAAGATTCTAATTTGTGAATCACTCGCTACGCTCGTGATTCAAATTTAGAATCTTTCGCTTGCTCGGTCATCAAAAATGAGCACGCGGTTAAAAAGCAACTTTGCACTCTTGTATAACAAATAACTATTACACGTCCTATGGTTGAACATTGTTGTTGAATTTTATTTGTTGATATTTTAATAATAGTATTATTACACATAATTATTATACAGCCTCCGTGGCGTAGTGGTAGTGAACGTGGCCGCAACGCAGGAGGCGCGGGTCCGATCCCCGCTCAGTGCAAATATTTGTATGCATAAAAAGTTCAATAACAACGGTCTAGCTGCAATGCTTCGATATCGCCTAATGTCACCATTGGGTTGTGGAGGTCACATGGCAGTCGCTTTACGAAAAATATCGAGGTCCAGCCAAATCCGCAGTTAAGACTGGTAAAGCGGACCCCGAACTCCGAGGTGAAAGCTTCGGATGCGACTGGGAATTAACGCTAGGAAGAAGAAGCATTTCATTATTTCCTCACTGAGGTGGGATGAAAAGTTACGTGTTGCGCTCGAGTGCAAAGATTTTACACCTTGTGCTCTTTTGATTCCCTCGCTAACGCTCAAGATTCTAATTTATGAATCACTCGCTATGCTCGTGATTCAAATTTAGAATCTTTCGCTTGCTCGGTCATCAAAACTGAGCACGCGGTTAAAAAGCAACTTTGCACTCTTGTATAACAAATAACTATTATTATAAGGCCGTGCCACAGTATACTTTCGTAAGACATAACTTTGTTCATTTTATTCGTGGTCCCAAAATACGCCTATAATTAATTAAGTACTGTAGGTATATAGGGGGAATACGTATGGTATCGCGGGCCAGGTCCCGAAAGACTCTTGAGTCTTGACTCAAAATGAGGTTTTAGAATTTCAGTAGTTACTTGCCTACATATTCTTCCGAAAGTATATAAAAAGTAGGTAAACGGTAGGTAGATCCCTACTAATATTATAAATGCGAAAGTAACTCTGTCTGTCTGTCTGTCTCGCTTTTACGACTAAACCGCTGAACCGATTTTGATGAATGATTTTGGTATAGGGGTAGATTAGACCTTGAGAAAGGACATAGGCTATGTTTTACCTAATAAATAATGATAAAGGCCAACGCAAACGAGGGATTTTTCTCCGCGGCGGAGCAAAAAGTACGCTCCGTCAATAAAAAGTCCTCTGCGGAATTACCACGTACTCAACGCACACGGTGTGCGATCATTTGCTGTCCGGAAATGTAGAGATGTGCACGTCCTAAGAGGACGTCACTATAATTCAAACTTTCTCAACGTGAATTAATAAAATTAATATGAAATTGTTATTATTAATTATTTTACAATAATAAATGAGCAAAACTTACCATATTTAGTTTTTTCTTCATTCGATAATAAGTCCCATACAGGAGTGGAATAAACCTCTTGGCATACCTGGTTCCATAACTTTTTCTTTAAATTTCGGTCGTGATACTCTTTTTTGACGTATCATCTAAAGCAGTTCTTTTTTCGACTTCTTTTATTAAAATATTACATTCTATTTCCTGGGTCATCATTTATCGTCGTGAATAATAATTAAATTATAGGTATATAGGAAAGAAATCGCCGCACTTGACGTTTGACATTATCTTATTTATCTATGACTACATACATAAACAGCATGCATACAGGGAGATAAAAAGGTGTAATGTCAATGAAGTTTGACCAAAAAGTTTGACTACGAGGAAGCACCGATACATCACTATCGAGCGCACAACGCGGATTAAATTCCGTCATGTGCGTTGCATCGCACAGTCACACGTGCTCTATTTTTTTGGGGGACTGCCGCGTACTTTTGTCCGGTCCGCTCCCTGCATGTCCGCGGTAATTCGAGCGACTTTTTGTACGCGGTACTTTTAATCCTTCGTTTGCGTTACCCGATACAATTGTAAGCGATCTATTTTAGAGGACTAAAAAGGCCGCGGATAAAAATCCCTCGTTTGCGCAGGCCTTAAACGGGGGAGTGTCCTGAGAAAGTTTTGTTTTTATGAAAAAGTTTGTAAGTCTGGCTGTCATAATCTCTCAGTATTATAATGACATTATGTAAAAAAAATATGACAATAACAGCTGTCTATTATGAAGTAAAAATTAGGACAAAGAAAATTATGACAAGTATGTATGTAAGAAAATTATGACCAAAAATCGTGAAAAATTTTATGCGAGTCAAAATGGATCCCTTTTTAATAGGAACATGTGTGATCGTATTTCTCGTAATCGTATTCCTATCACATTCTGATTGTTATAGGACATGTTCGGGTACGCATTACGACACCCAAGAATCCCTGCGAGCAATGGTCGTATGAATCTGGCAGGGTTCACCCCCCTAACGTTGTCATGTCAGTTAGGTCGAGCGTCGGTCTTCAGAGAAATGTTAGAGCTATCCGCTAAAGAGTTTTGGCGGTACTCTAACATTACTTGCTCTGCCTATCCCCTAAATGCGCTGGATACACTGTTACCTGATGGGAGAACAAGTAAGTATGAGTCCGACGGTAGAATTACATTACCTATGTAGTTATTGCTCGGGACATTATATCTTGATCCTAAAATGTGCTCTATACGCGCAGTACCTACACGTTTCTTGGGTGTCTTTTGAGGATAGCACGGCCCGGGCTCATAAACTTATAACCCGGGCCTATTAGGTAATCTGTGCCCGGGCTGCTACTGCGGTGGACGAGCTCAAATTATCCAAGCATAGATTATTACAAAACAATCCGCGGGCGTCTGGACAGCCTGGGCCTCGTCTGTCTCATTATTTAGGTACAAGATACGTATCCCGAGGTATATATTACATGCAACGGAAAATAATATGTAGATATGTTACGTTTATTGAGGCACAAAGCACATGCGTTCAGCTGCATGCGGTGGAGGTAGATACATAACAATGCGAAAGTAACTCTGTCTGTCTTTCTGTTACGTTTTCATGCCTAAACCACTGATCCGATTTTGATTTAATTTGGTACAGATATCTCTGTAGGTACCTACTTTTATTTAATAATAAGTATTTTACTTTAATTTATAGATTGGAACTCGGCGCTGTTTATAATTTTAAATGGTACAAAACAAGAACATTTGAACATGTTAGATGGTGGTATCATTCAGAGGTTACTTGAAGAAAAATGGAAGACGTTTGCAAGGGTACGCAATAGCCTTATTATGTGTTAAATAAGTATAACCATAGATTGGATATTAATATTAGTAGAATTCTACTAAAACTGTGCGATTCTCAAACTTTTTTTAGGATACAAATCCCATCCGAACATAATAGTATCGGCAGGGATCTTGCAAAGCCCCGGGGTCCTGAAAACACGTTGAGACACTTTGAATATCATTAAGTAATAAGCAAGATCAGCAATGCGATTCTCTAAGCATAGGTACATCGGCGAGCTCCATGACGATGTCGACGTAGAACACAGCATAGAACTGACGATTAGTGGATTGCACTGCATTTCTAGGCTGTGCTCTACATCGAGTTCATCGTAGAGCATCGTAGAACAGGGTAACCTGTATGCTTAAGAAATGGCATTGTTATTTTCAAAGACCAGACTGGAAAAAAATCTGTGAAACACAATATAGTTAGTTTCTCTGTCGGGAAGCAAAACCTACCACTTTCGACCTCGACTCCATTTTTACTAATGTAAAAATGGAGTCGAGGTCGAAACTGATTGATTAAAATCAATCAATTTTCCTATCGCAGTGCACTGCTGGACAAGGGCCTCTCCCAATGTTGGTAGGTCTTGGTACTGTTTGCTCGCTAGTCAGACGGGTTGGTACAGGGTTTTATTTCGAGTTTTCCTTCTCTTACAGTAAAATCGTCTCTGCGTATTTTTCCGTTAGTTCTTTCTCGATCGCCACACGGATTTTTACATGGTTTCATCTATTTTTCTTTACTCCAAGTAACTTTCTGTGTATTATCATTCTAGAACAAGTTCCTCAAACGTCTCCTGATTCTGATGTTGCACCTTCTGCTGCTTTCCATCTCTGTATACCTTCGACACAGTAGTGGGGAAGCTGATGCCAACCCAAACTGGGGCTTAGAGGTCACTGATGCAAGGACTGGTATCAGACTGGCTAGTGAACTGGGCACTATTGCTAGCACTCTGTGTTATATTATTCTGCAGCAAGGGGATGAGATCAAAAATCAAGGTTTAGTGGCGTATTTTAAACAACTGGTAAGTGCAAATACCTTTGTTTGTCATGCTAAGTTTTAGACGTTATTTTTGAATTTTTATGAATTTTGATACAACATACCTACCAGGGATGTTAGGGAGCTCCGTAACCGTAACCGAAACTATCGGATATCCAATAGAAGAAAATATCTGTAACCGTAACCGAATCCGAAATTAAAGTTTCGGATAGTATCGGATAGAGGCGGAGCCTAATTGAAATTGATAAATTAATTGAAATTGATAAATTAGTGGCTGAATTGATTGCGTTACAAAACTTGCCATTTTAATCTTGTAGAAGGTGTAGGATTTCAAAGAGTGCAGCCTTACCACGTTATAATCTTATGCTGCGTTTATATACTCGCGGCAGAGCGAGGGAAGTGGCGAGAGAAGTGGGCAGACACGTGGTGTGAATGGTATATTCGTCATGCCGCGAGTACTGCCGCGTATGTTGCTGTGAATGTCGGCTTGGCGGCGCGAGTCAAAGGAGCGGCAATACTAGCGCGATGAACTATACGAGACCACTAGATTAGCGCTCATCATCAGTAAACACGGCTTTCGTTATTGCTCCTCGAATATTTACTTTAAAAAATATTTATATCGATCTACGGAAAGTGTATAGTAGTTGAAAGTGATAGTTTTTATTAATAATCTATTTAATTAATTCGCTATGCTGTAAAAGCGTAATGCGTACACTGCTACAGCGTTGTCCTTCATACGTTTACGTCCGTCTCCATTGCAGGGCGAATACTGTAATGCGGACCAACGCGATGATGGGAGTATGGGAATGATAGGGCATTAATCGCGCGAATATTTCCTGCAACACGATGAGCAATGCGAGCGGCAGTATGTAAACGCGGGGTTAGAGGTCGGCAGTACTTCACTAATTTACAGTGCAGTGATATGTAGAATAAAATGAAGTTAAAGATTCTGGACTCATTGAAACAATTTGAAAAGTTATCATTCACTTCACAATTTTAATATCCGTAACCGAAATTATCCGAAACTAACGGATAATCCGAATTAATTCCATATCCGTATCCGGTATAATAATCATTCCTATATCTGTATCCAATCCGTATCCGAAATTGCATATCCATAACATCCCTGATACCTACTACTTAACTTCGAGGGATAGCCTTCACCAGAGCCTCGTTCGTCATGAGCGCGGGCCTGGGCTTGGCGCCGCCTGACTCCCTAGCAGTAGTAGGTGGAGGTGCGACGCGCGCCTCTTGCTATCCGGGGGCAATATGGAGACAACGTGGGGCCATCTCGGAACCGCAAATGGCCCTGGATCGACCGTGGTGCGAGAGATTATAGCTATCTCACTTCCTATAACTGAAGTTCTAAGACGGCGCGGCGTGCGGTTTTAGTCGATGCGATTTTTAGCCTCGTCCAATTAGGTTTTGACTTGGCGAGAATCTTGATGGAGTTAATTGGAGTTTAATTTAATAAACAATAAAATTGATATGTAGATTATGATCATGCGTTACTGTTGATGCACTGTCAACCGAAGAAAATATTACAAATCTTGATAAACTCTGTAGAGTGGTCAGCGTACTTATAGCTTCTTTATTATTGTAGATTCACGAACCCGCCAAGTTCATATTCCTGACGTCAAACATACTGCTACTGGCATGCATACCCGCTCGGCTGATGCAGCATTCTATGATAGAAGACGCTCTCCTCATATTTTTGCTACCAGGCTCTTGGTTTTTGCTTATGTTTTTTGCGGGGTAAGTTTACACTTGTAATCAGAAGATTCAGTAAATTCGGAAGAGTTAGCGACAGCTGGATAACATCTATACAATAACTATTAATAGACAGGTTTTCATAAACTATGACTGATTAAATATGGAGAGAAGCTATAATAAGCGATTAAGGCTTATTCGGTGATTGAACCAAACTCAGATTTTAGCTGGTTCGATTACCGCTTGTGATAAGCGGGTCCCGAAAATCTGTGTATGGAGATTAGTAAAAAATAAAAATAGAGTAAAATATACTATCGCTATCGCTATCATTTACAATACTTTCCCTTCGGGTGGTATTAAAAAACCACCCTGCATTTGTTATATAGGAATAGTAATGTCACTGAACGATCTCCATCGATTATAAGAACTTTTAGAAGTTAATTTATCATTCCAGGGCAGTTAAGCTGACAGGTCCATTCGTAACGATGATATACAGCATGATCACAGGTGACATGTTCACATTCGGCATTATCTATTGCATCGTACTGTTCGGATTCTCGCAGTCCTTCTATTTTCTATACAAAGGTCAGTAACCTCTAACTTGTGTCTTGGTACAGTCGCCGTAAAAAGTTGTACAAACTTAACAAATTTTTAGCTGTTACCTGCGGCTATGTTCACTTGGAATTTCGATCCCGTTCCCACAGCTCATATGTATTGTCTATCTATTGCTGAAAACTGCATTAAAATCCGTTGAGTAGTTTAAAAGGTCCAAGAGATTCATATAGATACCTAATATACCTATGTTATATTGTAAATAACTTATTTCAGGGTTTCCTAACGTTCACTCTACACTGTTCGGTAGCTATACTAGCACATGGATGGCATTATTTCAGATTACATTAGGAGACTATAGCGTAAGTACCTATACTATTATTTTTTCTAACACACCGGACTGAATGACCCTATGAAAATTAATATTATTTACACATTTATACCTACAATTTATTACACATGATTCCTAATAAATATACCTAAATATAAATTATATTCCAGTACACTGACCTAGGTATGACGACATATCCGAACTTGTCAAAGACGGTGTTCGCGATTTTCATGGTGTTCGTGCCGATCTTGCTTCTAAACATGTTGATCGCTATGATGGGCAACACCTACGCCCATGTCATTGAACAATCTGAAAAGGAATGGGTCAAACAGGTAAGTTTTAGTTTTAATATAAATTATAACAAGGCATATTACTATAATTTTCTATACAAATATTCAAGTGACCGCATACGCAGCACGCAACTATAATATATATTTCTCCAAGCCGATTACCCGACCAATTAGCCCATATTTTATAATACTAAATTATAGCACGGCATATTAATGTATAATTATAGCTACGCGTGTGACGGGCTTTATAAGCTAGGTACAGATATCTTATTCAGTATCATATACCCCCATCCTGATACATTGGCATCATTTTTATATAGAAAAAAAAAATTGACCCCTAGAAAAAGTTTTAGAAACACTGTTTCTTATCTATGACGCTAATGAAATACCTGAGATTTTGAGTTTGAGTTATTTGTGAAAGCGTCCAGTAGACAACGGCCCATGGTGCGCCATGCTACGACAAGCCATCATCACTGGGTACAGGGGGCAATGGTGTACCGTGGCATCCGATAAGTCTTCATAGGGCGCAATTGGGATGTTATCGGCTGTTTTCAGGTTTTTCTCGCGACTGGGGGTCGAAATATAGCCAGAAACTATACTTTACGGCAACTATCTTATCTACAGTTTACAATATACCTATCTACAAATTTCAGTGGGCAAAAATCGTAGTATCTCTAGAACGGTCTGTGGCGCAGGAGGACGCTCATAAGTACCTTCAAGAGTACTCTATAGGTTTGGGACCTTCTGATGACCCCAGGTATGAAGTGCGAGCTGTAATGGTTATCAAAAGTAAATCGAAGACCAGAGCCAAGCAGCGAAAGGGAGCGTTAGCCAATTGGAAGGTCCGAAATTTAATATGTTTTTCAAAATACTTAAGTTGTGTTTTTCACTATTTTGTCAACAATTATTTTTAATCGACCCTTATCTTCTTTTTTTTTTCATTTCTAGCGCGTAGGAAAAGTCACAATAGCGGAACTACGTCGACGCGGGATAAGTGGTGAGGAATTGCGGCGGTTGATGTGGGGCCGCGTGTCAATCTCTACACCCACCAAGCAGCCGTGAGTTACACCACTTGCCACCAACTTTTTTAACCAGGGGGGAGGGGGGTCAAATGAGTGCCTTGCTCCACCCAACTTGCCAACTTGCCCAACTCCCGCTTTCTGGGAATTGACTTTTAGACAGTCCCTTTAAAGAAAGCTGAGTGACGTGCGATTTTAAGCGATCATGGTTTGGGCCATAATCCAGAGGGAGTGACATAGAACTAGGTTTAGGGTGTAAAGCTCCATCTCGATCCTACAGAATCGTGACCTTTGTAGCACGTCAAAGTAGACCTAGGACTCAAGATAACTCCTATTATAAATAGATCTTTTCTCACTGGACTTCGGAAATATTTAGTAATTTGTGTCAAAGTTGAAATATTAATATTTTGAGAGGATTGGGAATTGGGCGCTTACTTGAAGTCGAGAGAATTTTGAAAATCTAGCACGTTATGAAGTGTCTAAAAATAAAATTTCTTGGTTTCCAGGCGACGTGGAGCTGTGGCACCTCCTCCCGACTGCGTTCCCTCTACAGGCGGAGGTCAAGTGGCCCTCCCCGTCGGTCAGGGTCCTCTGACGGGCGGGGTAGGGGACGGTGTTGGGCCTGCACTTTCTTCTGCACTCAACGTTATGGCCTTCACGCATGAACTAGACCTCACGCCTGGGGCGGGTTCCACACAACCAACTCCAGATCTACTTGTCAACGGGAAATCAGCACCATCAATGTCAACCTCAAAAACACCTGTTCAAACATCAGTAACTCCGAACCAACTAAATATCCCTCCAACACTATCTACCAACGTTGGTGCTTATCCTTCCAAGGCAAGTTTGGAGACAAAAGTTGGTAGTGTCGCGCCCGTGCCAGCGGGATTACAAGCAAGTATGGGATCGACTTTGCCAATGAGCGTTGGCCCAATATTACCAATGAGTGTTGGGCCAACCGTCCCAGCAGGTGTTGGGCCAACTCTGCCGAGTGCTGTTACCACAAACATGCCGATGGGAGTTAGTCCCAATGTACCCATGGCTGTTGGAGCTACATTGCCGATGGCCGCTGGTCCTGGATTGCCAATGAGCGTAAGTCCAATGAACATGCAGATGGGGCCCATGCAAGGCCAGATGCAGTTCCAGAACACTCCGCAAATGATAGAGATTCAGATACTAAAGCCAGGTAAGTGCCTAACTACGTACCTTTTACCTACATAACTCTTTATATTAAATGTAACAAATAAATTGAGGTATTTTCTAATTCTTGAATCAGCTAATGTTAAAAAAAAATCGATAATGTTATTATACATAGTTCAAATCAAGAGCTACTAGCAGAGGCGTATTTAAAGATTTGGCGCCCCGGGCCACTTAGGTTTGCCGCCCCCTATGCAGGCACGGTCCGAGGGGGGGGGGTCACGGGGACATGACCCCCCCCCCAAACCATGCACGTCATAATGAAAAGTCCCAGTACGAGGGGAGGGGGGGGGGTTAAATTTCTTAAGGATTTTCCGAAGTGACCCCCCCCCCCTTCAAACTTCAAGCTGCGACCTCGCCTACCTCTATGTGATGTTCGCGTTCACCGTTAGCCTGCGCCCAAGGGGCTGACACAAAATAGGGGTCCGTCAGAAATTGCTGGAGATTTTCAAGTCTGATTCGTGAGATCTCTGTTTTATGGTGCGAGGGAAATGACTTCCATCGATCTCTCCACTAACCCAGGCTCCCAACCAGAATCCCTTCAAGGGGAAATATTTGCATTCCATTCCATTAAAGCGCCCTACGTAGAAGATGATATCGCAACCAAAAATCACTTGAGTACAGCAATAGCTTGTGAAGAATTTTGTTTTATGGCTCAAAGGCAACAGCAAAAGCACCGCTTTGGGACCTGGCAGCACTCTAGGCTCTAAAGGCACTCGGATCCCGTTTTGAAGGGCTATATGTCTCAAGTAGAGACGGATTCCGAAAATTTGAAAGACAGGAAAACTGGTCCTCTTCTGCAAAGTTACCGTCCGCCTATCGGCTCATTGTATTGATGGACAAGGTGTGCAGTCATGCAGGTGTTTTAAATGAATTATTCCTCGTGAAGTGCCACATCGAGCGCCTTACAGGAGTGAGGTGGCACGGTGAGTTGATGCTGGCAGTGTCTATTGTTGCCTACGTCTTTAACACCTTGCCATGGAGCTGCATCAGAGCTGCACTCTTTCAGCACGGGGTGCCTCTCTATCCTCGCGTCATTGTCGGGGCTTATCTATCGGTGAAAGCCAGTATCTACCCATGTAGGTAGATGGACAAGGTAAGTGAGATATGTGGGAGATATGTGGCGGAGTGTTCCGGCTGGCGCGGATCTGGGGCCGCTTCTGTGGAACATCGGCTAGGACTGGATGGTGACGGCACGAAATCAGAAGCAACCAAGTAAGCCACAGCTGGAGTTACCCAAGTCCTTGGACGTATTTGGTGACTGGATCTGAAGTGGGCATACCTGGTTCTCTTACTTACGAACCCTTTCTGGCCAATTGATGTGTGGGGAGCACAGAGGCTGCCCATACACCACCTGGCAGTCCTTAAATAGACTTCGGATGCAGGTCAGCCGAAGTAACGAAAACCGAATGGATGAAGTTTCTCAGATGAGGTAGACCCAGGCACCACGGTGTGAATGCGGAACTACAGTGAGGTAGGCGCTAACGTGTGCTGCATGCCTAAGCACGTGTACACCGCAGGAACTCATGGGTGCCTCTGAGAACGCCATCAGGGTGGTTGCACACTGGGCAAACAAAATATGACAGTAGGGTACGGTACGGTATCACGGTAGCTTCTCCTACCAGCTGACGCAATGCGCCCAGCTAGGGCTGCTTCGGTGAGATCCTGAGACATACAGATCAGGAGCCGACCCCTGCAATGCCACCTCTGCCTGGGCTCCTCCATGTATATACCACTTCAGGCGTTGTATTCTTTAAGCAACCGTCAGAGCGGGAATCCTCTCACTGCAGGTCCTGGTGCTAGTTATGGCCGTCTGCGAGGGGTGATTATTCCTCGTGAAGTGCCACATGCGGTCTCGGTTTAAAACCGCACACCGTCTCTGTCGGGTCTCAATTATCGGGTGTAAAGTTACCCAATTAGATATTTCCCTCGCAACCCGGCTGACCTTTTAAGATAGCTCCTTCAGGTGTGGGTAGTCGGTGTCCCCATTGAACCCCGGAAAGGTACGGCGTTAGGGTTTTCTAATTTGAATGCAATTAAAATAATGAGTGACATAGTCATATTGTAACTAAGTAAGCTCCGAAAAATTATAATAAAAAAAAATATACGTAATATTTACTCTAATAGGCGCCTTTTAGAGTCAAGATTAAGGCGCCCAGAGATATAGACATTCGGGGCGGCAGGTTGCAAGGGGCGGCGGAATCACCCGAGCGTCTATCTCTGGGCGCCTTTTAGAGCAAGATTAAGGCGCCCAGAGATAGACGTTCGGGGCGGCAGTTTGCGAGGGGCGGCGGAACCGCCCCGAGCGTGGCTCCTTTTAGAGTCAAGATTAAGGCGCCCAGAGATAGACGTTCGGGGCGGCACGTTGCGAGGGGCGGCAGAGCCGTCCCGAGCGTCTATCTCCGGGCGCCCTTTAGAACAACATTAAGGCGCCCAGAGATAGACGTTCGGGGCGGCACGTTGCGAGGGAGTCGCCCTCGTTGCGAGGAGCGGCGGAACCGCCCCGAGCGTCTATCTCTGGGCTCCTTTTAGAGTCAAGATTAAGGCGCCCAGAGATAGACGTTCGGGGCGGCACGTTGCGAGGGGCGGCAGAGCCGTCCCGAGCGTCTATCTCCGGACGCCTTTTAGAGCAAGATTAAGTCGCCCAGAGATAGACGTTCGCGGCGGCAGGTTGCGAGGGGCGGTGGAACCGCCCCGAGAGTCTATCTCTGGGCGCCTTTTAGAGCAAGACTAAGGCGCCCAGAGATAGACGTTCGGGGCGACAGGTTGCGAGGGGTGGCAGAGCCGCCCCGAGCGTCTATCTCCGGGCGCCTTTTAGAGCAAGAATAAGGCGCCCAGAGATAGACGTTCGGGGCAGCAGGTTGCGAGGGGCGGCGAAACCGCCCCGAGCGTCTATCTCTGGGCGCCTTTTAGAGTCAAGATTAAAGCGCCCAGATCAGATCTTCAGGGTCGGCAGCACGAGTGTGACGCCCCTGGTGTTGCATACGTCCATAGGCCACGGTAACCACTTTCCATCAGGTGGGCCGCACCGTGTGCTTGTCTGCAACCTAAATGGTATAAAAAAAAATTAGACGCTCGGGGCGGCTCCGCCGCCCCTCGCAACCTGCCGCCCCGGGCCATGGCTCCCTTGGCCCTAGGGTAAATACGCCCCTGGCTACTAGCTACTAAACCATACGGTTATTCGGTTAGTACCTATTGAACTAAACGTAAACAATGTTTGTCTATTTAATTTTTTTTTTAAACTTAGTTTTTTTTTTTTTGTTTAGAAACGTATGTATTCTGAAGAATAAAAACCGAAATCGAGCCACTAGAAAATCAGTTTGTTAACCTAGTTTATTTGTTTTAATATTATAAAAAGTCGCTACATACAAGATTGTTTACCTTTAGACAAGTACCTAACCGAATGGAGTAGGTAACTACCTATAGTTCTTTTCCTGTCAAGCTTTTTTTTTCAGTTATTCCAGATGAAGTTTATCGGGATTATTTGTTTGAACTCATCAAGTTATCACAGACTTCAGGGACTGACAGCGTTCAGTTGAAAATGTTAGCTGAAGGAGCCGCCGATTTGAGTCATGTACCTGAGATCGACATCAGCGTTTCGGTAAGGATCACAAAAAATTTGAAAGAAAGTATCTCATTAGAAAACTGAAAGAACAGTCGGGAAAAGTCATAAAGTACAATATTATAAGTAGGTACAGTTAGGTACAAAAATGTTAAATGAATAGACACTTGACTCAATAATAACTGTCAGTCAACAATCAAGGACTGAAAACATAGACTAGTTTACTGAAGAGATTTGATCAAGTGTATGTGACATAAAAGTTATGCTTGACACGTTTTGAAGTGACAAGTGACTGTCTATTGGTAGCCTACGATTAGGTACCTTAGATGATTGATTTTGTTTCATATCTGGAAATAGGTGTACCGTTTTTGTCTTACTGCTTACTATACCTACCTACTATAGCTATCTTCATTCATTATATGTATGTATACATGTTTTTATTAACCGTAGAACGCCGCTAAATCATCCCGTCGTGTAGTAGCCGGTGCAGTATCTGGATTATTTGGGGTGGCGGCAGATGCCCAACCTGCTGCGGAGTCTGCTTGGAGACGAGAACGCAATGAAAATAGTGACAGTGATCCTATTTCTGGTTTGTGTAACATTTTGATGAAATTTTAAAGCAATTAAGTACCTAGTACATATAAGCTAGTCCAAAATTTCCAAACTAATTGTGTAAAATTTTTGAAACGCCTTCAATATCAGCAATTGCAGCAATATCAGTAGGAAATTAGACCTGTTTTAATAGATAGCTAGGTAATGAGTTTATTTATAATTTTGTCACAGAGTCAGTGCTACTGGGTCGAGCATCTCGTGCAAGGAGGGCTCGCTCCGCATCACGGCGAGCTGCGCCTCCTCCTCCGCACTTATACGTACCAGCCAGGTAATAGTTACTTTAGCAGGAATTATGGTGCAAATAAATCTTACTATTTGTGGCCTTCTGATACACTGGTGTATTTCACTTAATAGATCACAATGACAAAAATATTGTTAAAAGTACCTTTGTGTTACAGAAATAAATATATTTTCATTTTCACGTTGTATGGATAGAGTAAAGACGTTAAAAAACATTATAATTTTTATTAGGTTTTATTAAGCTTTTATTATATTAATATAATGTGATAAAAGCGTGAACATGACAAACTTTCAAGTTATTGTAATTTCAGGTCGATGTATTTAGTGGCATCTGAGAGTAGTGCAGTGGAAAGTGACGCACCCTGGGAAGAGCAACCGAGTTCTGGAAACAGTTCGTAAGTAATCGATTTTATAATACGTACTCATACATGATAGGGCAGGTAACCAACCTTATCAATCAGTGAGGTTCAGTTGGCATCGGTATTCACAAAACTACTCCTCTAAACATAACAAAAATAGTTTTGAATCAATTATTATTTATTGATTTATTTCAATATACCTAAACATCGTTTGTAAATTTATTATTGTTTAAACACTTCTGAGGGCGACTGTATAACGCGGTTGGTACATTTTGACATTACGATAGCATGGGAGAGGCCTATATCCAGCAGTGGACTGCAGTAGGCTAAATGATTGATTGATTGACATAACGGATATGTAGGTAATCTACCTCATTTTGATATTTGATCATGCTCATTTTATTTCAAGTGCCATAATAATCATTCAATATATTTATATATTTCCGTCAAATCAGTTTCATCAGTCAGACTGTTTTGTAAACCCCCAATCAGTACTTTATTGATCAATAATTCTGCATAACATCTTTGATTTGGGTTCATTCTCTTCAGTTTACATGCCACATTGGAGCTAATAGCTTGTAATTCTTTGTCAAACATATAATCGTTGTTAAGGACCTCAGATTCAAGTCGCCTTTTCTTAATTTTCCTTTCGCCTTTCTGAATTTCCCTTTCGCCTGTCTCAATTTCCCTTTCGCATGTCTCAATTTCCGTTTCGCATGTCTCAATTTTAAAAGATTGTCTTTCATTGTGTGTTTCATCTGTAGTTAAGATTTGAAGCATATCACTCGTGTGTACTTCGTTTTCTTCTTCTTCTTCTTCTTCACTTTCTCCGTCCTAATAAAGTTACATAAATTATTAATAAGCACTTATATAGGTACCTGCCTAAAGCATTTTCTTAAAATTATTGTAATTGAATAGTTACGAATACTTGTTCAATACTTACATCAAAATTTTCACTATCTAAATTAATTTCTGCTATGCTATTTTCTTCTAAATAATTAAGTTCTCTGTCAATATTTCCGCCCAGAAATCTTAATGCATGAAATTTCCAATTTTTTGGATTATATTTGTAAATTTCTTCACCATTCGGCCCTATAGTCTTGGATTTCAGATGTTTACGTAAGTCTTTTCGGTAACATGATCTCATTATGTTGATTTTCTGACGAACTTTAGCGCTCGTTGCATTAGTATCCCATTTTTTCATTATCTTTAACAAAACTTCAAGCGCTTGACCTCTTCTGTATTTATTTGTATAATCAGAATGTGTGGGATCCCATAATTCTGGTAAACACTGGTACTTTTTTATGAATTTTGTCTCAAAAGCTTGTGTCACAGCGGCTAAATCTATTTTAGCTTTATAACAATCCTCCACTTCTTCCTGCATTATTATTATTCATCAATTCCCACTACACAGTAGTAAACAAAACTGACTACCTATTTTGCTTGTATCAAAGTATCTTGATGGATTATTGACTATAAAAATGACAACAAGCCAAACAAGCACAAGCCAGACATGTCAGCACAGTGGCACAGACTAAATAAGAGATGCATGTCAGTCAGACCAAAGACAAATATAACCATAACTACATGAGCTGTTTTTGGTAGGTATATTTTTGGCATGATTACGGGGCCTTTTGCCATAGCTAAAACGTGGAGTTTGATTTAAGTTTTATTTTGTGTCCCTTCGCCCAGCATACTCACCATGGAATCTTGATATTTCATGAATGCCAAAAAATAGTTCTGAAATAGTTTTAAATAGTTGCGAAAGGAAAAAAATAGTTCTCTTATACTTACGAAATTACAGCCATATTTCTATGAGTATGTTGGGCGAAGGTTTCGTCCAGCATACTCACCTCCGTTTGGGGAATCTACGTACGCTTCAAACATAATTCATACTTCAAAAAATAGTTCATAAATAGTTCATAATGGTGTCCAAAAAGAAAAAATAGTGCTCTAATAACTCCGGAGTTATAGGCTTTGTTCACTGAGTATGCTGGGCGTAGGTTCTACGCCCAGCATACTCACCTCACTGCGCAAATACCGAACGAGCTATAGGTACAATTTATGTCTCAAAAAATAGTTCTTGAAATAGTTGTCAATATCAGTCTAATTTTCGCTTGACTTTTGACCTAGAAAACCATTAAATTTGGTTGTAAACTTCTACATACTAACGTTAAATGAGGTACAGTCGTCCACACATGTTTTTATAATATAAAAATATTAAACATTCTAATGGTGGGTGTTGTGATTGGGAATAATATTGTGGTATTATCTCACATTCAAAAACAGTCGAAAAAAAAATATTAGCATTTAGCTAGTAAGTATATATTTTTTAATAATAATAAAATAAATGAAACTGTAAGCGTAAATAAATCCTATTACTTCATTGCTTGTAGGGTGAACTATTTGCCAAAAAAATTGTCTGGACACTAAAGTCTATTGCAGCCTGCCGAGAAGGCGACGGCCTAAGAATACATTGTCGCCTCCCCTTACATGCTTGAGGGGGTCGTAAGGGCAGGCGCCCACTGCCGGCATGACAAAGGATTTTATTACTAATCAAGTTATTTAGAATTCATTTTACTTTATTTCGTCAAACGATGCCGCGGCAGGCCGCGACGTGCCACATTCCGTTTGACTGCCTCTTTGTCGGTAGTGAAGGCGGCCGCTAAGCTGGAGGCGCGGGTTCGATTCCTGCTCAGTGCAAATATTTGTATGCATGAATATGAATATTTGCATTGGTCTGGTTTCTATCCTACTAATATTATAAACGTGAAAGTTTGTAAGTATGTGAGGATCTTTGTCACTCTTTCACGTAAAAACTACTGAATGGATGTTGATGAAACTTTACGATAATATAGCTTGAACATCAGAATAACGTATTGGCTATATTAAGCGATGAACGGGATCAGAATTTCACGCGGGCGGAGCCGCGGGCAACAGCTGCTGTATAATATGTATATATTTACAAAAAAAAATTGTATCAAGTCCCAGTCGCCGTCACGGTGTTCCTCTCTGTATCACGCTATGGACCCGGCGACCGCACGGTGAATCCATGGAGTGCTGAGAATCGGATCTCTTTATAGGCTTTCTAGAACCCATAACTCAAGCTAGTTAAGCTATAATTACTTTGGGTCTGGATAGCGTTGTGTAGATTGTCGTATAATATACACCGTGGTTAAACAACTGAACTAATTTTCATCAAACATAGCTAAGAACACTCCCGACTAATGCGCCTTTCAAACAAAAAAAAACATAATCGGGTAGGGAGCTTACACACAGACACGTCAAACTTCCGTCCGTTTTTGCATCGGGCGTTAAAAATTGTTATACCTAGTACAAAATGTACCTAAGTTATTAAAAAGTTTTGTATCCGACTGTACTAAAATCAAATGTATGTAGAAGTTTACAACCAAATTTAATGGTTTTCTAGGTCAAAATTCAAGCGAAAATTAGACTGATATTGACAACTATTTCAAGAACTATTTTTTGAGACATAAATTGTACCTATAGCTCGTTCGGTATTTGCGCAGTGAGGTGAGTATGCTGGGCGTAGAACCTACGCCCAGCATACTCAGTGAACAAAGCCTATAACTCCGGAGTTATTAGAGCACTATTTTTTCTTTTTGGACACCATTATGAACTATTTATGAACTATTTTTTGAAGTATGAATTATGTTTGAAGCGTACGTAGATTACCCAAACGGAGGTGAGTATGCTGGACGAAACCTTCGCCCAGCATACTCATAGAAATATGGCTGTAATTTCGTAAGTATAAGAGAACTATTTTTTTCCTTTCGCAACTATTTAAAACTATTTCAGAACTATTTTTTGGCATTCATGAAATATCAAGATTCCATGGTGAGTATGCTGGGCGAAGGGACACTTTATTTTAACACAATTTAAGTAGGTACTTATACTCCACATTGTAGATAAGTGTAATATCGACATATAATATTTCACAAATCTAAATAACTTTTTCTAGATCTGTAGGTAGAAGAGATGATGCTCGCATAAGAGCTGCAAGGCCTTTATGTATTCTACACGCTACAGTACCGTCTGGATCAAATCCAGTGGAGCACTCGATGTTGGTTGTAGGTAAGTTTGCCAATAATCAACTTCGTTTATGGCTATTTTGCCACAAATAAATAATTTGTGTCATCATCATCACATCATTATTATATTGACTATCTAATCACTGTCTTACATTTCGGAACTGGATGTTAATTTTCTATTCTATTACGAATCAGTCGTTCGCAATGAAATTTCTGCTGCGAAGTTCGGCCGCAGTGCGGTTCGACGACCGCATACGACAACTGCTGACGCATGCAGCAGATACGTAGGTACCCATTACTTGTCACTCTGATACGAATAAAAAGGGACCATTGAGAAGCCGAATGAACTACGCGCATGTGCTGCGTGCGTCGGTAGTTGTCGTATGCGGTCGGCTACGGAATTAATATCTTCCATTCTTCCACAACCTACCAAGTAGGTATTAAGTTTATTTTGGGTTTTACGTTTTAGTCACCAGTGCCTTCTTGTAGGCTTGCAGTGAAGATGATCGTTTCTATATTGTTAATACAGGTTTTTTCAATAGGTTCTGGCAGTGGTGTTGATGTGGAAAGCGCAGCGCCTGCTCACGTGCCCATTGCAACAAAACACGTGAAAAGCAGACGTCCGAAAACAGGACGGACACGAAGAAATCGGTGGGTCCTTATTCTGTTCTTATGGGTCAATCCCGTTCAAAGCAGTCCGTGCCCGTGGTCCACCTACATAGTTCACCTGGTTGTACCACGGGTAATTTTTTTCCCCCGTGGTTCACCGCAGTCTAACTGGGTGTACCATGGGAATTAATGTTTTCCCGTAGTCCACCTATGCTGTTATGAAGTATATGTTTTTAATTTATATTGCCCGTAGTCCACCTATATCGGAAAACAGAAGACATTCGTAAAATATTTACGAGTACTTTTACGATTTTTTAAGGTTGAAAATCGCGCGCATCTACAAAGTGAAATAAATTTTCATGAATATTACAATAATATAATTCAACATAAAGATAACATAAAATAAACCCTTCGGACGTAACAATGAACCTGAAGTTTCCTTATCTCAGTTTTTCTAACGCTAATCCTACGCAAATTTCTTTATTTATTAGTTGCATTTGCATATATATTATGTCATCATCATTGTCTACATATATAATCTTCCTTTGCAATAATATTTTTCGCTAAATTGGGTGAACAAGAATGCTCTCCTGTTTTAATCTTAAGGTTATCCTAAAACAAAAAGTTATTGTATATAGTACTGTACCTATCAAAATAAAATTGTTTACCTATACTCAAAATTTTAAAAGATATCTTCATGCAGGACATTAAATTGTGGGTATATTTTAAATGCTTACCTTTATGATTATGTTTTCTCTGCACTTATATTTTTTATAATTAGAGCATCGCCATAAACTCGAAGCATTTTTTAAATCTTTTACTTTGTAAAATTGGAAGTCTTTGTACAAGAGGATAGTACCTCCCTTTCTTTTAATGAATACAACATCTTCTTCGGTACTCATTTTAAGTAGTTAAAATTAATTGTAAATTAATAAAACTACATACAAGGAAATATAATATATTTTTACATTATATATTATGACATTATAGATGACATTGTCATTATGAAAACATGAGGTAAACAATTAGTTGGTAGGTATGAAGTTTGTATACCTGTACAATATATTATCTTGTACAGGTGGACCACGGGGAAAAAAATTACCTACCCGTGGTACAACCAGGTGGACTACGGGGAAACATTAATTCCCATGTTACACCCAGTTAGACTGCGGTGGACCACGGGGAAATAAAAATACCCGTGGTACAACCAGGTGGACTAAGGTGGACTACGGGGAAACATTAATTCCCATGGTACACCCAGTTAGACTGCGGTGGACCACGGGGAAAAAAAATTACCCGTGGTACAACCAGGTGAACTATGTAGGTGGACCACGGGCACGGACTGAACAGTGGTCGGCAGCGGATCTTTGAAGCAAAATATTACAAACCATTTTGAATCTTTTCACATACGGGCGAAAAAGATCAGTCAATTGAAGGCGAAGGCCGCGTGAGCCATCTTGCAATTATTTTTAGTGCAAAAGTCTGTCCGCCGCCCGCGCCCGTCACTGCTCTTTCAGTGGGGATTGGCCCTAAAGATATAATGGCATGCACCACACACACGATGTCTGTATCTAATATTTTTTTACACATCTTACGAGCTTCCTTCTTCTTCATTTTACCAAGGCAAGGAATTAAGTGCTGCCAATTTTCAGAGTGTCTCCTTCGCCCGTGATTGATGCTGGCAGTCCACTGCAGCATTGGGCGACTGCCCCACTTTCCCGGCTGTCAAAACTCATAAGAACGTCGAGCGCATCGACAGCCTCCCTCAACTCGCACACGTCTGCTGACGAGTCCGATCAACTGACTCAACAACGGTACTAGCATGGATTTCGAAACCACCGAGAGTCAAGGGATTCTATAGAAGCGAAGCTGTATTGTGTTTGCAGATCGTAAACTCTAGCATACATGGATAAAATGAAGATGGAAAGAATATTCGTAGCAGAGCTACGAATTGTAAGAACCTCCGTACACTTTCAATAGTATTGCTAGTTGCACTAGTATGTACTTCTGAATAGCATTGAAAGTATTTGGGACCACATAGAATCCGCTAAATGGAAGGGCTAGACAACCGCGCAATAATGCTTCGCTTTAAAATACCTATTGGTGCAGTGAAAACCATTGAAAGTTGATTGTAAAATACACTGCCAAGAGTTAACTTCAGACTTCAGTTACCTACCTAAACATTGTACCTGTGTGTAAAATATAAATATAAGAAATATATAATATTGCTAAGTATCCTGTTATTTTTAATGTATTTACTTACCAAACGAAAAATAAACATCGTTTCACTCCGTAATGAAACGGTACGATACAGAATGTGGGCAGAGAAATATTCTGCTCAGCCATGCGATAAAAACACGTGATGAGACAGCCTGTAGCGGGGCGGTAGTGGGTAGTGAACTCGAGCGCTGCCCGCTCAGTGCAAATATTTGCAATAGGTACATTAGTGGTACTCCTGTTCCACATTATCCCTACTGGTAGGGAAGAAAGGATTTTTTCCACCTCTACGGCTAGATGGGAGGGTCAGGCGCAAAACGTCTCTTTCGCAAATTGTCCCCTGGTCGTAGAACGTCACTGTCACTTATAATAATACACTAGCTGTTGCCCGCGGCTCCGCCCGCGTGTATGTCGGTTATCGCCATAGCCTATCTATGTCATACAGTCCCGGGTCGGGGCAAATCACCGAAACTTTAAATTGTACCAAAATATTATTTTTAACTAAGTAGGTACCTATATCAAAATATATTTTTTGTTTGGAACGTTGGTTCTCAACGTAGTTTTAGTGACCCAGCGATACTCCAACTTTTTTAACTCATCTGACGAATACATTTTCTCAACGTCTACAAAATAGGCCTCCGTGACGGTGAAAATCGAAATTTCATTCTAAAGTCCCTGGCGCGACATTCTGAGAGACATTTTGTGAAAGAGACATTCTGCGAAAAAGACGTTTTACGACCAGGGGACATTTGGCGAAAGAGACGTTTTGCGCCTGATCCGATGGGAGCCCTATAAAGTCGCAACACATGCTCCAACCACAATACTTCGATTCGATTCGAATAGGTTATGGAGGTAAGACAGCAGTCACTTCACAGAAAAGTTCAGCCGCGTAGTGGTTGGACTGAAGGCGGACCCTCAAACTCTGAGGTAAGGCCTTGGATGCGACCGGGATTAACGCGATGATGATGCGATGAATCACGGTTTATGTGAAGACATTGGTGTTGTGCATCAAGATGGTGAGATCAGGCCTACCAATTTAAAATCACATATTGTTTATACTCGAAACAATACCAATAGGTACATTTTAGCCTCAGTCACGTCTTCAACGGTAGCAAGCCAATGAGATAAAGACTGAGGACAACTTTTCTTCGGCTTGTCGCACCGCCTGTAGCTAAAGTAGTGACTGAGGAAATCGGGGATCCCGCCATCTTGACACACATTAACAATATCGGAACTGTTTTAGACCTCGTCAGTATTAATGTGCTACTGGATACGTGTATATTATGTAAATCAATAAGCTAAGTGAAAACATATTATGTAGGTACCTATCTATAAGTATGAAAGAATATAAGTAATAGATTTTCTTCAGTTACTGGGGCGAAATAAAACAACAAATATTTTCATTATAATTTATTACTTTCGCCCCTAACCGATTGCTGTAAAACTAATAAATCATTTATCTAACTCACGAAATCATAACACGAATAAAAGTATTTTGATTAATCGTTGTTCGAGTTATTGAATTAACACTGAATGTGAAATAAAACAAGGTTATAACATAAATAAAAATGAGGTAAAATAATAATAATATTAATAATGCCCGCACATTATAAGAAGACAAGACAAGTAATCTTGTACCGCCAACCTACCCCTAAACAAAAATTGACAAAACGACCAGTTTTTGAGTTTCGTTCAAAAATAGTTTGTATTCATACGAGTTATTTTGTGCCATTCACTGAACAATGTGTTTTTGAACGATTCAAGCTAAAAAAAACGAGTCCTTTTGCAGTATGCAAACTACAAATATGTACAACTAACAAAATAAATATTTCAAATGAACTACATATCTCCGGAAATACGCTTTTCTTTTAGAATCAATTAAAGATATATACTGGTGGTCCGGCGAGCTACAATATGCGACAAATATTTAATAAATACATATAATAATACACAGAGTAATGACTGCAAGTTTTGGAAATATGTATCATTAAACTAATTATTGCCCTACATTATATTTTTGTACTTTGTTTCGGTAACCCTATATCTACAACATCGCACGATTTTCTGCGTAAGGGGGATTTGCTACTGGTTGTACTGTTCTGTACAGGATTACCCTCAAAACGTGTAACGCATAGAAATCGAAAGAGTGTCTAGTCTCGCAAGTTTTCCATGGCTTAGACGTGTTTTGTAAACTAGTTTTAGAAGAATTTGAAGTTATGCAATAACAATATTGAAACATCTAAAAATCATTTTAAATGCGCTACTGCAGAATGCTATTTGCAACATTCTTATCAATCAAATCACGTTTGAGGGTACCCCCAATCCATGTATTATAGTTACACTTACCAAAACGTAATACCACCTTTATTTCAGCTCCAACTCGATCCACCATTATCCAATTATATTTGTATTTTTGTGTCTGTTTCAACGATATTAACGAGTAGGCAGTACTTCTCCCACCTTTAACAGATCGACAACAAATGAGGGTAGTGATGCAATTGCTGAGAGGCACATAACGTGAATACAAAGGATCATTTCAAAGTAGTAATCATAGAAGTACAGTGATATACAGTCATCAACACCTTAGCCTTTCCCATATGCTGGGCACGACTTAGACATACACGTATTATACTGTTATAATATATCAGACATGTAAAAATACAGTGCAAGACAAGATATAGACACATGGAAACGTTACAACAAGTAACACAAGAATACTAAAACATCTAAATGTCAAACATGTTGCGGCCATTTTGTGGTGTTGTTTTGCTTGTCTGTGGCTAGACTGTGGTGTTATATCTCTGGATTTGTGATTCTGTGAAAAGCACATTTAAAATATGCAAACATTCATAAATGGAATAAGAAATAACAATGCATCATGAAATCGGTAGAAGTTATAGTTAGAGTACACCAGACAAAGTTGAAAATAAAAATGGTAGCACGGACATAATATACCTATGTAGAAAATTATGTTATTTGACGTGTGATCAACATAATTGTTGTATCAAACATTCATAATTCAGGTTATACACATTTGATAATCTGAACGATTCATCAAACGCCAAATATAAAAGGAGATCCGTCATAATAGTCACCTGGAACCCTAAACATTTTACGTATAAACAATCATAATAAACATCGTCGAAAAATCTCAGACACAGAAATATATTCACCTCAAAATATATGTATGGAAAACATCATATATATGGTCGTATTGTTACTTATAGGGTCACTTACCTCCAGGGACTGTGAAAGAAACCATCATTATAAATAAAATGAACACACAGTGAATCAATATACACTTTATATGCTTAAAAATAATACAAGTCTGGGGGCCGAACCCACCGAACCGTTTCGAGCGTTATAGCGTCGATTTACTCAATAGTGACAAGGGAATGTACATAGTGTTACATTACCTTTTTAAAATGTATTTCTCATATAAACTAACACCTAGTAGCCGGTATTAAACCGTACATTACTGTTCATCAGCAAGTTACAACCTAGTGAGCCGTCAAGAGAGATATAGGCAATGAATTACATCCTAACTTATGCTAAACAAAGTTCATTTAGTGAATCGGGATACTTTAAGTTCATTATTTTATATATCTCGGGACACGTATCTTGGACCTAAATCGCGAGATTGTTAAATAAATCTATGCGTGGTGAATCTGAGCTCGTCGTAGCATCCGTGCTATCCTCAGTAGACACCCAAGAAACGTGCAATGTGCGTATCTAGCACATGTCATTTTAGATTCAAGTTATATGTCCCGAGCAATACCATTTAGTTAGCAGACAAGTACACCCACACAGAAAGTGGCTACCGTGACCTACGGACTTGTGCAACACCAGCCCCCCTCGACAAGTGGCAATTCGTTGCTCGGCGTATGATGGAATAGAATGACAAATGTATAGGATTTGACGTTTTTGACATTCGTTGACGCCTGTCTTATACGTCAAATCCCATACATTTAGCATTCTATTCCATCATACGACGAGCAACGAATTGCCACTTGTCAAGAGGGGCAGGGGAGTCACACTCGTGTTTTTCTATAGACTGTGATAAAATGAATATAAAATCTCCCGTTCCACATAGATATTACACAATTTAAAAGACAGTATATATGTGTCAGCTAATCATTCAGCACAGTGCATTTACCTCGGTTCCTCGCGGCGTCGAAGTCCGCTTTGGGTCATTTCTCTCTCTATAGCTCCGTGGTAGGTCGGATCATTCTGTTACATCTCAAAAGGCAGTGTGGCTTTTTAACTTATACCTGGACAAACTGGCATGTCAATGATCAATATTGGCACAGAAATAATCATAACATTTCATACACAGGACATGAATATAACACAGTAAAAATTATAAACCACACAGCCGTTCGTGAAATTTTTAAATTAGCATTTTGTAAAAATAATCTCATCCTTATATTTTTAGTTGACAATATTTAAGTGTTAGTTAGCTACAAGAAGAAAGTATTTGATATGCGACTGACTATTGTAGGTCTGGATCAACGTGCATTTAGATGTGAGCAGATTTTTTTCTGGTTGTATGATCAATTTGTATTTACAGTGATAAATAACAGTTTAAAACACTAAAATGTAATCAGATCGTGAGTAATATGTCATCTGACTTAACGTTGTGTATGTATATGCAACTCAGATCTAAATACGCGTTAGAAATCATCTATTTTGGGCGATTGTGGTTGCGGGCTCGTAGTGCTAGCAACAGATGGGGGACACGATGTCTAAATTTTCCAAACTCTTATCTAATTCGTTATCATCTAAAACGGGGGAATTCACACGACGACTGCTCGCTTGTCCCCCGTCGGTCCTCTGCAATCACACAAACAAACAAACATGGCAACAAGTGATACGAATAAGTAGATTGTGCGCTCTCGAGCAGGCAACCCCGGAACTGGCCTACATCTGCAACACTACACACACTAAACATGTTGTGCTCTAAATTACTACTGAACACTTCAAGTATAACCTTACACTATATTCATTATTTAATATTTCGAACACAATATAAGTCATGCAAACTGAAACAGAATGTATTATATATTACAGTAATAACACATGCATTTCAGGAATACTTTTGTTATATATAACAGAAAATGCCTGTAAAATAAATATCAATGTACAGTGCAAAAAATATAAACCAATCACCCATAATAAGTACACAAAATATATCACATAAACATGAAAATATAAAAGCTTCATAAGGTTGGACTAATTCCATTCATTGTTACATTCTAACAAAACCAGGAATAGGCTATATAAAGTACATAAAAATGAAATAAATACACGACACAAAAATATCTTAGGCTTCGTGTTTTGCCAGTGAGTTATAGTTATATTCTATCGTTTGTAGAAATGTAGAAGACCACATTAAAAAATAAGCAACACAGTCTAAAATTGTAAATTACACACATTTTTAATATAATTTCTCAAAAACAAAAATATGTATTCTATAAACCGAACGGCGGCGTAGGTAGAGAAGTGTAGACCGGTGTAATACACTACTGTCTACCCCTTCACGGAAATACAGGGGTGGCTGTAATTATGTATGTGTATGTGTGTCATCGGAAACGAAATAAAAGTATATGCACAAACTATAAAAAGCATTCAAATACCCCAGAGATGAGTGGAGTTGATATAAACTACGTGTAAATTGTTTTATTCCATAATTTGAGATTTGTTATAGATATAGCAATACATGTAAATATAATCGAAGATTTTACTATCAAAAATATACTAATTAGGAATCTTGAATTTAATTCATACACGTAATAAAAATACTGGTTATCTAATAGTGTTACTTATTTAAGCTAAGGAATGGGTAAATAGCCCGATTAAACTATAGGCCGATAGAAAGTCTGCAGTTTGCAGGAGCTCTAAGTTGTTAAAATATAATGACATCGCAATACTGAATGAGTTTTTTAACAACTCATTTGACATATCGTTTCAAATCGAGGATATTTTATATCAGGGTACATCAGTAGAGGGTGTTACAACAAGATACATAAGCGTCATACATGTTATTATTCATATAGGTGTGTTTTCTCAATACAGCTAGGTAAGCGGTTACCATGGTCCAGAAGGCTAATAACATCAAGGTGTCAGTCAGTTCTACTTGCAAAAGGATAGGGAGAGGTACTTGAGGCCTCCAATAATCTCACCAATCGTACATCTAAATGGCGAATAGTCGATTCAGTTTGTTCGTGTTGGGATCAATGACTTTCTGTGTTTAATAGACAAGTTACTTGGAACAAAAATTGTGGGTTGATATCAAAGGTGAGGCGGGAATGAGCGGATAAATGAGCTTATGAATTTTGACCTTATCTCTCTGTAGGTATAGACAGTGCGCCTTAACTTATCTGCATGATAGCTAAAAAATGTTTTGATGGCGTTTTTTCATTATTGTAGAGGTGTTTTCGGTTGCATCTGAGGCCTTCACCTCGAAACTAGGAATCCACCTGCTACTATCCTCCATTGGATTGGCTTATACGGCTTTACAGAGATCGATAATTGCCTCCGCAGAAAGTCTCGTATTCCAATCAGTGAGTGTGAGGTAGGTGAAATTGGCCCCACCACAAAGGTTTGAGTAGGGTCTTCTGATGATGTCCTTTCGCGATAGAAAATATTTTGTTTCATACAGTCAGTACCCTGGTCTACTACAGCCCTACGAAGAAATTATTTGTTCTGGGACAAACATCTATTGCGTAGGGATGAAAGTAATGTCGATAAAAGAAAAGTTATTTACTATGGAAGTTGCGGCTACAAGCGGAGAGGAAGACCTAAGAGGAGATGCATGGACTGCGTGAAAGATCATGTGGCTAGGAAGGAAGTCAATGTAACCAGACATGTAATGTAACTAGAAAATGTGTGTATAATGTGTAAAAAATGTGAGATGTGTAATGTAACCCAAATTAATATGGAATAAGGGTGAAGAAAGTCGTCTAATATACACAGAAGTCACCGATTACAACTAGAAGCACTCCCACCTACTACTTATGACATACAGGGTGTACTCACATCCTATTGATGGTGGTGGTCGGGCTGCGGCGCGGCGTACCCGCCAGGGTAGGGCTGGTAGCCGGGGTACACCTGCGGCGCGTACACGCCGTACTGCGCGTACTGCCCACCTGCCGGGGCTGCAGATCCACCTGGTGTGGTAGCTCCCGGGGCCGTACTGGGAGCTCCCGCGCCAGGGGGAGCGCTGGCGCCTCCCGCCTGCTGAACGGCATGGATATTATAATAGATTGTATAATAATATAGTGATGGCAAATTATCTTGAGAATGTTCTCCAACCTGGGCTCTCTTTGATCAATCTTTAACCAATCTAATATCACTTCACTTCATCATCACTATCACTACATATTATAAAACAAAGTCGCTGTCGCTGTCTGTCCGTCCCTATGTATGCTTAAATCTTCAAAACTACGTAACGGATTTTGAAGCGGTTTTTTTTAATAGATAGAGTGATTCAAGAGGAAGGTTTATATGTATAATACATGCATAATATTGTAGAGAAACACTGATAAATTTGGAGATATGCAGCGGGAACGGGATCAGAAAATATGGCGGTACGAAGTACGCCGGGTCAGCTAGTATGATATAAAAGCAATCACGACTTCCAAGAGCTTGCGTCGTTGATTGATCAAATGCATCGATACGAACTTTTTTTAGAACGAAGATCAGTTTGTGACAACCTTGATAGAGATTATCATTGGTCGGACTGGGTGACGTCACTGGAGATCTTCTTTCAAGACAACGTTGTGCTCGTCGTTGTGCGCTTACAGAATTGAAAATGCTTCGAGCACATTACATTGTGTTAATCAAATATCATCCTTACTCTCTCAAGACAAAGCTGAAAATGGCATGCAACAATACAACCTTATCCAAAAACGACGGTATCCTGCTAGAAAGGGTCGGGATATGTTACCTTCTGCTTGATCTGCGCCTCGATGGCCTCGGCCTCCTTGAGCTTGCCGAGGTTGCGGTAGTACTCGGCCCACTGCGCGCTGTAGTCGTGGGCCACGGGCGCGGCCCCGGCGCCTCCACCGGCCCCGGCTGCCGCTGGCCCGGCGCCTGCGCCGATCGGGGCGGGCCCACCTCCGCCTCCGCCGCCACCGCCGGCGTTACTGCCGCCTGGATAACAATTACATTCCTTTATATACCGGGCGCTAGTGTTGCTTGGGACATTCGTGGACCTAAAATGAGCTCTATACGCGCAGTATAACTCCAGACACGTGTCTTGGACCTAAAATGTGCCCTATACGTGCTGCACACATTTCTTGGGTGTCTTTTGAGGATAGCATGGGGTGCTACTGCGGTGGACGAACTCAAATTTGACACGTCAAATAATTATACATCACATTTTGCCGCTAGGTGTGATGGTCGATTCCCATTTTTTTTATTTCAACTTTTTAATACGACTACTATAGTATACCAAGAAAAAGATTAATTTCTTCATAAATGTGGAACATTGTAGGTTATTTAGAAACTTTCAATTTTACCTGCATTAAACAAAAAGTTATAAATTGATTTGACTATACTACTAGGAAACTTCTAAATCCATAGAAGTTACAACATAAGTTGAAACAGTAGTCATACATTTTCTAAATTTCGCATTAAAAACACGGTATTTCGCATATTACCGGCGATCTACTAGGTCCACTGCAGCCCACTAGACTTGTTTTTCAAAAACACACATAAATTTTCATCTTTTTTAAATAATTTTACAATGGTAATACACGCTGACGCACCGAGAACATTAGTAGCAAAGTGGATTTAGACCAAAAAAAACAAGAGCATTCCTTCCAAATATTTTAAACCTTGTTTGCAGCGTTTACATAATAAAGAACAACGAACGAATGTTCTGTCACTGTTTACACTAATAGAATTTGACGTAGAGAGGATAGAATGAGCATTCGCTCGTCTGATGTAAATCAATCTTTATAACAAAACGATACGTACCGTCCATGCCACCTCCCTGTTGTTGCACCTTGGCCTGTTGTTCGACCGCCTCCGCCTCGCGCATCAGACCCATGGACCGGTAGTAGTCGATCCACTGTTGTGAGTAATCTGGCTGGCCCGTCGCTGGATTTATTTGCACTTGTTGCTAGTGAAATAGAAGAGATTTTAAATAAAAAAGGGCATTTTGGAAGTAAAAACAAATTGAGTGAAAAGAAAGGAAAAAAAATGTAGAAGTACTAATTTTGACTTTCGTAACTTTTATTTTGTGACCTTTATGAAATAAATATATTTGACCAGCTGCTCCGCCTGCGTGGATATCGGTTATTGTGACCAAATATAGCCTATGTCCTATCCCAAGGTCTAATCTACTAAAATTCATCAAAATTGGTTCATTGGTGTAGGCGTGACAGAGTAACTGACAGACAGTCAGACAGAAAGACACAGAATTATTCAGACATTAGGATACAGGATTATTCAGAATGTTTTCAGACAGAATATGTGTGTATGGTCCCAAAACAACCTCACCTACTTTCCTCAATGGAAGAGTCAGGACCTAGTGATGGTCCTGACTCTTCCATAATGATGGAAGTTTCCAGACAAAGTACGAAGCTGTTGAAGTGACTCACCTGTGGCTGCTGTTGAGCCGGTTGATGCCAGTGTGGGTTGTATCCCCAGGCGGGTGGCCCGCCAGCTCCACCTCCACCTCCGCCTCCTCCGTAGAACTCGCCTCCGCCGTTACCATTGCCATTGCCACCGTTTCCGTTACCGTTACCACCGCTGCCTTCTTGGATGAAGTTCACGGGCTATAGGTACAAATGTTTAAGAATTAAAATTAATTATTGGTGTGGCTGTGTAGTGCACACAGTTCTGAACCAATAGGCGACCTTCGTAATTTTTTTCATCTAGACAGCAAAAGAATAAGTTATTTGAAATTAGTGAAGATGTGAATGGATGAAGGGGCTATCTGATAATCTAAAAATATTGAGATGCTTCGAAGCTTCAATACTTTATTTACGGATGTTTTCTGAATGTTTGTACTATAATAATATCAAAAACTGAATATCAAATAGAGATAGTGTCAAATTATTGTGCCCTTTAATATTTTGAAATTGTCAGACAGCCCCTCCATCCACTCTTCTTGAATTGATTGTGTAGACAACTTACCACACCGACTTTCTCCATAATGATCCTCTTGCAATGCTCGACCGCCTCTGGGTGTCCTCTAATGTAGAACGTGCGGTTGTTGCGGTCCGCGCCCTGCGCTCTGCGGTCCAGCTCGCAGTGCGCGCCTGATGCTGCGTTGATCTGCTTTATCACTTCACCCCCTGGACACAATTCACATGTTAAACTCGGGGGCTACAATAAAACATCTAAACTTCAGACCGGCATCTAACACAGATGAAAGACGTGGCATTTAGATGTAGGTACCGTAAAGTCATTTTATTAAAGCCGTCGCAAACAGCAGACTCTCTATCGGCCGATAGTTTAATCGGGCTGTTAATCAGTATGAACATGTATGAAAGTGCGCTACAACGATTAAGTATCGACTGACAAATAAGTTGGATGGGTGTCACGACTGCCTTCTAATTAAACTATAAGCAAACAAACACAACCAACCCGACAGTTTAGTTGGGCGAGTGCGCACTCAGCCTAACGCGATCAAACTATCGGCAGATCAAAAAGTCTGCAGTTTGCAGGGGCAACCGAAGTGTCACGTACCGTCTTCGGATTCGACTTTGGGATAAATGTTCCATGGCACAGATTGAAGTTTCAAGATAGCCTATCGTTTCTTGCAATGACTATGTAATTAGACAAGCCATTTCGAACAAAAATTGTGTATGGTTCTTGGGTGAGATGAAAATGAACTTCGCATTTGGAATGGAACACAGAAATTATATGAGTTAATTGATTTTGACACCTACCCGTATATGAATAGAACGCCTTTTTGTAATAACATCTACATAATATGATAGCTATAAAAAGTTAGTAGTCTTTCGCGATCCCAGATTTTTACTAACTTTTCACACATTCGCTCCCTGGACACAACTCACGTGTGTAGTTGTCGATTTCTTACTGACTTATATTCATTGTATTCATCGGGTCAAGGTTTGTATTCAAAATCGATTCAATAATCAAATTTATTCACTTGATAATCGAAACCTTGAGACAGTATATCGATCACAATTTTAATACCTACCTAATACAATTTTTCACGACATTGTACACAGCGTTACAAATGTATATACAATTTCGTTTGTAAATATTTACATACATATTATGGAAATATATAAAGAAAAAACATCCAGACCAATTTAAATAGTTATGTATAAATACTCTGCTCCTCGGAGCAGAGCATACACATACCTCGGTAGCGGTCGGACACTCATTCGCTACGCCAAAGACATAGCCTTCAATTATTTGCAAAGTTCTTTATTACCCGTTTATAACGGCTTGTATCATCAACTACTTTAGTTTACGCTACGGCCAAATTCTATTACGAATCTAATCCAAAACTAAAATGGAACGAATCTTACAAGATGTTTACATACGCCCGCCATTGGACTCTATCCTTACATATTTCACGAGCTTCCTTTACTGTCATTAATCTTTTCATGTTCATCAATTCAATAAAAAGATATAGGTGTATTTATAGGGACCTAAGGACAAACCTTAAGGGCCAAGTAAGCCCCACCTGGAAGGCGATACACCTGTTGATTGACGCATGACGGCTGATGCTCACATAAAAGTAGGATAAGCTCAAACTAAAAGGAGGAGGATTAAGTAGATCTAGGGTGGCCTCAGATGTAATGTGAGACAAGCTCGGAGGTGTAAGGGAGGTGTAAGCCGATCCGCGTCGATAAATGTGGGTAGACCCTAAATGTAGGTGAATTTGCTGCTCACACACCAAATCAGCAAATGCACCAACACTTGGTGCTTTAATGTGTGACCCCCCTAAAAATGATGCTGATCAAAAGTTACAATTTCATCTAGTTACGGTCGATTTGTATAGTAAGTGTAAAAGAACTCTATGCAGTACTTACCTCTGCCAATAATGAGTCCACACTTGAGGTTCGATACAGTGAAGGTAACTCGGACCTCCGGCGACTCTTGCTGCCACTGCTGGTAGTCCCCACCCCGTTCCCCATTCCGCTGGGAAGACCCGCCGCGACCGCGACCGCCCCCCCGTACCTCTTGCTCCCGTCTCTGTACCACACATGGAACTCTGTCACGTTATATTCTCTCGAAATATGAAACAATCTAATGAAGCGTGAATGGAAATTAGAGTTTCATGAGAAAATGTAATGCGGCAGAATGATAACAAAATATAAGGAAGTGCACCTTTTGTATATCAAGAACTTTGATAAGATTGTTTTAAAAAGTGCCCTGAACGTATAGAAACTCGAGCCGTCCGGAAACGCTCCATTCAAAACTGTTACAAGCAGGTGACGTCACGCGCTTGTAGCGCGTAGTGCAAAAATTTTACGCAAAACGGGTTAAAATCAAGATATGGTATGGAGCCTTCGTTACAGCTTTCCAAGCTCTATCCAGCACGAGACAGAATAATATGGGAAGTGATTTTAAAAGCACGAGTCGTAAAGTCAACGCGGCCGTTAATGATGACTTTAGCTTATAACTACGTTCCTCTAATTTGCTAGGAAAAATTAGTGCAAACAAAAAAATATTCGTTAATAAATATAGACCTGAAAAATACAGATGTTTTATTTCGTTACGAAAATATTAAATGAGTTAATTTTTAAATGAAGTTCTTTCTGAGCAAACTTGAGGCGGTGTGAGATATAGATATCAAAGTGACATTATGTTTAGTGATAGTTATTGAAACAGATTTTTAGTGATATCATAGTTAAGATAACTGTTCAGTTTCACTGTTATGAAGAATTAAAACGTTGCACTTAAATATCTATAGGTAATGAGTATGTATGCGTTATTTTTAATTATTAGAATATCTAATTAATATACAGTTATTGGGTGCATGGAGTCCTATGAATATCTTCGGGGCCCAATCCTACCCCACCTGTTATAACTCCGGACACGTATCTTGGACCTAAAATGTGCTCAAAATGTGCCCTATACGCGCAGTACTCATTTTTGGGTATCTATTGAGCATAGCACGAGGTGCTACTGCGGTGGACGAACTCAAATTCACCAAGCATAGATTATTACAAAGCAATCCGCGGGCGCCAGAGCCTCGTTTGTCTTGCGATTTAGGTCCAAGATACGTGTCCGGGGTTATAGTTGTTACATATGCTGATTAACAGAAGAGCACACGTTGTAATGTTAGATATACTGAAGTAATCATCATCTTCTTCTTCATCCTAGCGTTAACCCCAGTCGCATCCGAAGCTTTCAGCTCGGAGTCTGGGGTCTGCTTTTGCCAGTCTAATTACAATGTCGCTGAACTACGATATTTTACGTGAAGCGATTGCCATCTGACCTCCATAACACATTGGTGATATCATTACAGTTAGAACACTTGTTGGGACTTTTTAGGGCTCCAACTACCCATAACGACTGTCATACATGTTCGTATGGCAACCAATACCAATGGTATACATGCTCTTCGAGGCACGGGGAGGTCTCAATGTCTCAAGAATGGTCACCAATCCTAAGACTGACCTGATTAGTGTTGCTTAACCTTGCAATATTTTAACCTATTCGATTACCACTTAGTCACAAGCCCCTCAAGAGGATACATCAAGTACTGAAGTAATGAAATCTGTGCTGGGTGAAGCAAGAAGAATGGGGTGAGGAGGTGTATTTGTGCTTATTAAGAAGAAAAGTTCCCCAAAATGACTTTCTACAATGGTTTCTAAGGTGATGAATAAAGTAATCAGCATACCAAGCACCTGTGGGTTCAGTATTAACTAGCGATATTTATAAAAGTAGTACCAAAACCATCATTGTATGCCATTTGTAATCTTTTGTCTGTATATTCGAACGACCTAACTTACCAATAAGGACAACACTTGCCCCGTTGGACGGCTCCGGTAAGTTATAAGTGCCGGCAAACTTCTTGAACAAATATCAGAAAGTTCGCATAATTATGTTTACTATGCGGATTAACCAAAAAATACAATCTAAAAACAGGGGTCTACTATTAACTCTTAAAAAAGTCAATAATTGAACGGCTGTCATACTAGCAACTGCATAAATATAACTTTGTAATCCCGTATAAATATTTAGGATTACAAAGTTACATTTGCGGTCGATAGTATGACAGCTATTCAATTATTGACCTGTTTTAAGAGATTATGGTACGGCTCTGATCAACTTATCACGCGAGCCCGTGATTGGTTGATTGGGGCGCCCTGCACGTGCCTCCGAAGAGACCTAAAAAACCCTTTCTGTGCAGCTAGAGCACTTTCTCAAGAAGCTTGCCGCCACTATCCTATCTACCTACCTACTTACATACATACCCATATTTACGCTACATAGAATCAATAGTTACATTTACACTGGATATGAGGTCTTCTATCATCTGTCTTGCTTGTTCTACTTGATGCGGTTTGCCTTGCAGGTAACACCTATAGAAAGAAAGGTGAATGAGTAATTGGATTACGACAGACGGACAGTTACTTTCGTATTTATAATAGTAGTATAGATGCTTACCTCTTGTCACAGGGACCATCATCCCTCTCCTGGTGGAATTGCACTCTGGCTCCAGTTTCTGCTTGAATCTTTTTGATCATATCGCCACCGCGACCTATGACGATGCCAACTGCTACTTTTGGCACTAATACCTAAGGAATACATACAGTTGAGAAAATGAAATGGAAAGATGAAAAAATGTCCAATGGAAGTTTTGGAAAGAAGGAAATTGATAAGTGTTGGACCGATAGTCTGATGTCTGGTTTCAACCTGGCCCCTTACGACCCCCACGTAAGAAGCCTGGTTGAAAACCAACGCTAAGCAACCAATCCCAGCCCATACTGAATTACACCCCATTCGGAACAAGATAACTATTAATCTTACATTTTAGGAGTTATAATACTAGTGTTTATCATATTATGTCACGGGTGAATTTTTTATGACCTTTTCAAAAATCGAAAATAATCCAACTTAACTTTTACAATATGTCTATGATTTTAAATTATATCTAAGTAGATAAAATGCGCGGCAATCTAGATACTTTTGCCGCGCATTTTAATGTTTAATTTTACGAATAATGGAGCATAACTTATCAAAATTTAAATGGATGGACAGAGTAAAGCTATGTATACTTTGGGTCTCGAATCTAAATAGTGTTTGGTAAAATTCATATTTTTTTAAACTACCTCTGTAGAGTTTGTAGCCAGTCCATTGCCTTGGTCTTGTGGGGGGTACCCATCATCGTACTGTTGCCTCGGGCCGCCTCCACCGCCGCCACCTCCCATGTCTTTGTCAGCCAGTAGCTCGTACACCAACTGTTTTGCGTGTTCCACCTTCGAAGGATCGCCAGATATGCGCAGAGGTTTCTCCTGTGTGGTATTGATATACAAAAATATATTTATTTATTTAACTTGATGCACAAAGTACAATGGCGGACTTAATGCCGTAGGCATTCTCTACCAGTCAACTATAGGGTGGTGCAGAAATATAATATACAATTTTTTTTAATAATGTATTTGAATAATGTACATGTGAAAGGCATACTGTATGGGGGATGTAAAAAAAGTTTTTTTTCACCAAAATAATACTTCCAGACGATTTTGCTAACCCTGTGTCCAAAATCTTTCGCTCCGAAACGACTATAAAATCACCCAGTATAATATATTCTTGTTTTTTTTTATATGTGGAGTGGGCATTGATCAATGAACTGTTTTTCAACAAACAACGTTGTATGTTGACGGCATTCACGAGTGTTTATTGGTTTAAATGAATTAATATTCTTTATTGTATACCAAAATACCCAAATGAACAGACATTTATATACATGTTAATGTACAATGCGGCCTTCAAACAACAATCACTTCCAGGCAACGTTTATCATTTTTTGACACCGCAGATGTCATAAACGAACGAACGTTTATCGTTTGCGTCGTAAAACAGTTGACGAAATTAACTAGTTTTTCAGTAAAGAGATTACAGTTAACTCATTGATTGTTAAAAAGTTAAATAAAATATGTTGTTGATCAATGCACACTGCTTGTCGGTCTTAAGATTGTCGCGTCTATAATTTGCGCTCAGCCTAAATTATTCCATTTAGGATAATTTAATAAACAGAAAATAGAAACAACATCACACTCACGTATTCCGTGTTGGGTCCATCTTGAATGACAACCATCTTGGCACCAGACTGTTCCTGCAGCTGTTTGATTGTCTTGCCGTTTTTACCGATTATAAGACCCACTTTGGGACCCGGCAGCATTACTTCGTCCTGTTAACAGAGCATACACATACACTTAATGTGAAGTAAGAAAAATTGAATAAAACTACAATTTCTTACTAAGTTTATTAAAAATTATACAATATTAAACCACGCCACGGGATATGACGAGTATAAAAAGTTCTATGTCTTATTCCAAACTATAATCTATCCTTATACCAAATCTCAGCAAGATCTGTTCAGCCGTAATTGAGCATAATTGAGTAACATACATGACATAAGTAAGAGTTTTATCAAAAATTCATTTACCAACTAAGAATATCGATCAGGCATTTACTTTTCACTCCTTAGTCCTCACTATATTAGTACTATAAACTTACCGTTATGGCAGCTCCGCCACCTCCGCCTCCTCCGCCGCCACCTCTAGGCATGGGTGGCATACCGCCACCTCCGCCTCCACCGCCGCCGCCGCCGTTACCACCGCCTCCAGGGCTGTCTTGGTGCTGCGGCGCGTTCTCGCGACCACGGTGATTCACTATCTGATTTACTAGTTCCCTGATGACAATATATGATTGAAGTTAGGAGTTGGTAGGTCAGATGTTACACAGATATAGAAACATCCGTTGAGAAGGATTTATTAGATAATAGCTTTTGCCCGAGGCTCCGCCCGCGTGGATGTCGGTTATCGCGACCAAACATAGCCTATGTCCTTTTCCAAAATCTAAACTACCCCTATACCAAATTTCATCAAAATCAGTTCAGTGGTTTAGGCGTGAAAGCGTAACTGTCAGACAGATAGAGTTACTTTCGCATTTATAATATTAGTATGGACTATCCCCACCGGCTCCCGTGATCAGAACTATACATGAAAATCGATTGTACATATCGCCTTGCTTCTTCTCTTGATATTTTCAGTTTTTGGTAAAGACAGTCTCACTTAACAGAGACCAACATTAAAACAATTACGTTGTGAAATACATGTAAAAAGAAAATAAACTGAAATTAATAAGCTTTGAGTAGTGCAAGTCATCTCGCAAATGAGCGAATTACTATCACTACTTCATTTTAAATAAGATAAAATGCCTTATCTGTTAGATGGTATGTAAGATAATGTTGTAGATACGGTTGTATGTACAGTACCATCAAAATCAGTTGAACATTCGGCTTTTTTCGGGTATAATCGCCTAAATTCGGAGACGGAAATGACACGACATACATTACCGCGATTTCTTTTATGTAGCATTCAATTTGAAGTATCCTAAACGCAATGTATACCATCTGCCAAGATGACATTACTAACCACAGACCTAAGAAAATTATAGAGAAGCGACATGAATTTGAAGATATAAGAAATCTCGTTAATGTACGCGATATTTTTTATTTAATGTATACAAGTATAGCTATACTTGTATACATTAAATAAAAAAATACATAGATATGTTACGGCTAAAGGTAGGTGTGAACATAAACTTAAGATTAGCCGGCTAAACTTAGATTTATCTTCGACGAGGTGTTAATGTTAGTTTCTTCTATCTTTAGCCGGTTAAACTTAAGTCTAACCGTAGGCCCTTGGCTGAAAATGTAGAAGGAAATGGGAAAGGAATAATCACTCTCATTTCAGTTTTTCTATGCCGCCAATAGTGCAAACATCAAAGTGTCCACTCCGCTCAATCAAACTTGGATAGATTAAGTTAGAAGGCTAATGCGGGAGCGGAGCTCCCGCATTAGGCCTTCGTAGTTATTTTTTTTTATGACCATCAAGAAATTGAAGTCTCGCAAAGCCATACACAATTAAATATAGACCAGCAGCAGGCGTTGCCTAATCAATCATTTGAACTGAAAGGTAGAACGAATACATTTTTAGCCGTTTCGTTTCGGTTAACGTGCACATTATCCGGCTAAACATGGAATATTCCGACGCAAACTAACCATGTTATCGAACTTTAGCTGCTTAAGTTTGTGTTCACACCTACCTTTAGCCGTAACAGATACAAGTCAATATTTTACTGTTTGATGTACATAAGTAACAGTACGATATTACATCGGATTAATAATAATTGATAATACTTAATCACCAAATTAAAAATTTAAGAAACCGACTTCTACCGATTTTTGTTGATAATTTATCAATTAAAAAAGTAGAAAGTAAATTTCCTTCTTTTTTAAATAAATTATATTCTTTATTAAAATATTTACATACATTATTTACAATTTCACGAGATTGAGCAACAATTATTTAACCACGCTTTAAATGTGTTGAAGCCATGATACATAACTACTGTAAGTTAATTTTGATAAAATTTGATAGAATCGAATATGTTCACGAATGAAATTAGCGTTCATAATCATAAATGTATCATATACGTCAAATAAATCAATTATTTTTCTTATATTTCAATATTTTTGTGTTAGTTTTGAGCTACAAAGGAGGTTTTGTTGCTCATATCGTGCTTGTATAGTATTCATTATGACAACGGGTAATATAATTAAAGGTCATATCTGTAAATTGATAACTCTATGTAAGAGACGAGGGATTCACGACAATTACCGAGGTTGAACGAATGTTCAACTGATTTTAATGGTACTGTAAATTGTTATCTATTACTACAATAAATACTGACGATTTTGTAGCAGGGGTAGTCAGTAACGGTCTAATAAATAACTGACATTACAGTTTTGAATCGGTCATTCAGCAGTGTGAGTAAGGCGGAGTATGTAATTTGCGAAGTGTCCGCATGTCTAAGCTTGAGGCGTGGGTGGTTATGAAGCCTACACATAATCTGTAGGATAATCAAGATGGCATTACCACGACGTGTGCATTTTCGTGTACACCTAGTAGGTTACTCATAGATACATACGTAGGATACTCATACAATCTATATGGGTAGTTATTCGATGTGTGTTTCTTAGTACCTAATACTTAACTTACTCAATGCAAATAATTTGTTGCAAAAAATTGATTGCAAAAAATATATCACAAAATATTTTTTTACACACAATATATAAACACAGTAAATAAGGATTTAGGACTTATGTTGATTCAATTCCTCTACTCGTATTGAAATAAAATATATACAAAATAAAGGGGGAGAGACTGCTACTTTAGGCATCGAAAATTCCTCCCCATCGATCTCTACTGGGATTGGGACCGTGCCCAGAAAGCTGGCGGCATTACCACGCTCAATGGCAATTCTTTGAGCGAGGTAAAGGCCAGCCATATTATGGTCACAGGATTTAAGATTTAGTAATCTAACCATATTACTGTAATGTAACTTTGGGTTCGTTCAACGTACCTAGCCCTCGCTATAGCCTCCCGCGATCCGGTGAGAGTGCACAATCTGTCCGCTTGACCGCCAGAATCTGGCGCCATTTGTATCTTGCATCCCGACTCGGCTTGTAGGCGGGTTATCTGCTCACCACCACGGCCGATTACTGTGAACAAAACTCATGCATTAGGATATATGCTGACACCAAAAGTGGCACTTGTGTGCGAATGACCCTATTTACACCCGTATTCACAAACAACACTGTGAGGTCTCATAGTGTGCTCGAGCGCCTAGGGCTGGTAAAATTAATTCACAAACATCACGGAGCAGTATCTAACGCAGTGCGTTCCTTCAACGAAGTATTACTTAAGTGTTGTCTATGAATAAAAAGGCTTGCCAAAACGAACGCACTGAGAATTTGTCGTTCTTTGCAGAGTTTTGGTAGTACGCATAGCGAAGTATTTTGTATGTAAATACGTTTGTAAATACGGGTGTTAGTCTTGGACTGACCCTATTGGCCTTCAAAGCTGCGAGAGGTATTTTGTATTATGTATTAGGAATTCTAGTAATAAAATTCTGTTCAAAATTCAGTCTCGATTAAATCTGAATCTCCCAAATGTCAGAAACAATCACTCAATGTTCGAGCTTGATAGTTGTGTTACAAGAATACCGTTTTTTGGCATTTGTCTAACCTTTGTCTTCAATGGTCCAGCCTTAGTCATTTTACTTTTTCCTAGCTTGATGGTTGTTTAGGAGAATTTGGACCGCTCATAGCGTGAATCGGTAGCTCAGTGGTCAGAGCATACCCCAAGTAAGGGACTGGTCGCGGGTTCGAGTCCCTCCTGAGTCGTTTTTCCTATCTAAATCGCTTTGAATAGTTAGCACCCTTAGAACCCAGTAACTGTTTAACTTAAGGTGCCTTTAGACTAAGGGTGAACCCTATAGTTATTAAGTAATGTGTTCAAATACTTTGGGACAAAACATTTCTCATTAATGGGCAAAACACATAATTGCATTTTAATTAGGTAAATAATTTACTAATGTGATTATCTATCATTTCGTTCATATCAGTATGGTGATTGTCGACATCGTCCTTGCGAATGCACGTTATAAGGAGTTGTGTTCTACTCTCAAGTTCAAGACTAACCCTAACCCTCTTTATGATATTCATTATCACTGGTTTAGAGGGTTAGTCATGAAAACATATTCACAATAAAAATCTGTTGAGCAGGTCGTACCGGATGTTGGGGCGTGACGCCTGTATATTTTGGTTTTGATTATGTTATTTTGATTTAATTTCTTTATTACAATAAATATACATGGAGTCACTATACAAATCTTCGTCAATTAATTACAATGTCCATATCCCCTATCCAGTTCGTCCTACAATGCGTTCAGGCCTGTACCCGGTGCAAAGGTGCCCATTACGCTGGCAGCGTTGTCTCTTTGGATGGCAATGGCCAGCCTTTGCACCAGATCGGACCCGGTGCGGACTTCTACCTCAACCTGCGATGTCCTTAACAAGACTCGTCTAGAAAATATTCATGAACTAGCTTTTGCCCGTGGCTCCGCCCGCGTGGATGTCGGTTACCGCGACCAAACATAGCTATAGGGGTAGATTAGTCCTTTCTCAAGGTCTAATCTACATCTACCCCTATACCAAATTTCATCAAAATCAGTTGTGGTTTAGGCGCGAAAGCGTAACAGACAGTCAGACAGATAGACAGGCTGACAGACAGAGTTATTTTCGCATTTATAATAGCTTCCAGCGACGGCTCAATTTAGTTAGTGTGGATAGGTATATTCTGTGGTTAGTACTCAATCAGTAACCAGTCGCACGTGCCACTATAGGCGGAAATATGTGGTGAGAATGCGTGCCCACTAGGACTCTACGTTCTACGTCAACCAAATGCAGCATAAAAAATATTGTGGTTTACGATTTTGTAACAACTTGCTGACGTCAATTCATAGCATTTGGAGCCTGATCAGCATGATATGACAATCATAGCATCAAATATGGATAAACAGAAAAGAAAACTGGCAAAGTGCGAGTCAGACTCGCGCACGAAGGGTTCCGTATTACATATCTATTTATCCATACAATTTTAATGTTTCATTTCATTCTGTTTTAGTATTTTTATACATAGGGGCAATAGTGGCAACAGAAATACATCATCTGTGAAAATTTCAGCTGCCTAACTATCACGGTTTGTGTGAAAGCAGCTTCCCACGGTCTGTGATATCGCGGACGGACGCGGACCAGCTCGCACGACACACCGTGGGAAGGGTCTCGTCCGTGGTAGCAGAGGACGTATGTGGCGGTGCGCCGGTATCCGTCGCGAGGCGGTAACTTCAAAGGTGCGGCCACAAAATACTACAGCCGAGGCTGCAGCGACGACACGTTCTCTTTCACTTTGCATTTGGAAATGAAGTTATCAAAAGATCTGCACAGACCGACACGCACTGTTGGAGGAGCCCTGTCTGCGTGCGTTGCCGTCCGTGATCGTCGGCTGTGCGTGATGATCCGCAGAGTCGCGGACCGTGGGAAGCGGCCTTGAGATAGATGGGCAGTCCGCAGTGTGGCATCTTAGTAATAGGGTTCTATTTTTACACTCTGAGTATGGAACCTTAAAAACGAAGGTGATATCTTCAACCTTGTAGACAGAGGACAGAGACAAGAAAGAGTCCTTACGCCTACTATAGCTTATTATTACTTATTATTACTCGCTTATTATATCAACTGTGTGCTGTATTTCGGAGATTTTCTTTGATCAACTTCAGAACTCTTTCTCAACAATCTAATATATAATAAAGAAAATGTGAATACTTACTGAGTCCTACCATCTTGTCAGGAACGCGTATATATTCATTAAGAGTCTGGTCCGGCATTAGGTTGGGCGGTCCACCGGGCGGGGGAGGTCCTCCTGGTCCTCCCAGGGGCGCTGATAAGCGGCCACTGGGCGCTACTGCTGCCGGTCCACTAATGTAAAACAAAATTAAATTCCAAGTTATACAAGTATTCTAAATATCTTTTTACTTAAATAATTTCAACAATTCACTGTATATCCCAGGCCAGTTAGTAGTTAGAGCACTAACAAAATCTTCTGTTTTAGAAAATGTGTATGTAATGATGTCTATTCTAAACTTGAATGAATGTAACGGTACTAGTAAAACTTAAATTCATAAGTACTAAATTAATTGGTATACATATCAATATCATCTGTCCTCATCATGTTCAACTTACTTTTTTTTTTCAATTATTTCTTAAAAAAGATTCTTAAAAATAATAAACTTTTTTTAAGAGGTCAGAAAACTTGACAGTTTATAATAAAAAGCTTGATATCTTAAAAACAAGTCTCACCTCATTTGTTGTTGTTGATAACCAGTATCCACTGAAGCTAACTTCTTTGCATTCGGTTCAGGACCGTCCTCCAAAGGTCTCTTACTACCTCCAACTTCAAGCTTAGCAGCAACCTGTGTTTTACGTCTAAGATATTAGATTACACAAATTGAAATAAAACTTATTTTAATGCCAAAAAGCAACAGAAACCTTCAAAATCATTGAATTAATAAATAAACAAATAAGTTACGATAGAATATGTTAAAAATAGTTTTATTACAATATAAATGTATGTTTTATATTGTTCCGAGAAGTCAAAAGATAAGAAAAGGATATTCATTGAAATGAATTGTCATAGTTTTGAAGTGATTAAAATGAATGTAATATAATGATTTCTATTACTGGATAAGCAGTTTTGAACAAAATTTGTGGGCAGTTCCAGGGGCAAAGTGAAAATGGGGAAGTGGTACAGAACACAAAACCCATGTGTTAATTTACTTCAACCCCTATGGTATGGTCTTACTGCACAGTTTTTAAATATGTTGTTCACAGACACATTGTGAAATAGTTATGATCACACTGCACCGATGTAAGTGTGAGAGATAAAAACAGGCACAAACTAATCTGATTATGGGTTAAGTATGAACAGTAAAACATAAACAAATTATTTAGTGTAGTGTGCATCTTACACCTATTTTAATCACTCCAAAATGGAACAATCTTCTGAAAAATAAGTAGTTAGGACTTACACTACTTTGTTTGAAAAGAAAATATTTACATGTGTGTGAAATGGTTAATGTTACTGAAGAGAACTAAGTATCTGCAGACATACTTCACAATTATTTCAATGTTCCATGAGGAAAAGTTGTCTTTTTGGTACTGATAACAGAATACATACAGAAATGGATGTAATAATAATATAATATGAAATAATTACACAGGAAATCCATGCTTTTGTATAAAATATTGGCTATTATAAAGAACAGGCAGGTAGACAGCTCAGTTACAAATTAAAAACCTATTAATTACATTGGCAACTACACAGATTTCATTGTTGGATATACAACATGGCATTAAACAACTTAAAATCATGTAAAATGAAGATGATCGACATTTTAAATAACATGAGGGATCCTGAACAATTCGCGCCTAATCCATTTTGCAACAAAGTGCTAATAGAAAACGAGGTATTCATTGTATCTACAAGAACGAAAACTATTCGATTCTCGTGGAAGCAAACACCAACAGATCCACAGCGCTTTGTTTTAATACTATTCATCAATTACACGAGCATATTCACAATCAATAAGTAGGTTAGGTAAAAGTATTTGGCTGTCTTACCTACGATCCTTCATTAGAAGATCATTGATTTGTACAAAAAAGGTAAGGTTGGATCGACAATATATGATAATTCCTCTAATGAAGGTATAAACACAAAATAATTAACGGTAAATAACACGCAAATGTCACTAGACATGATTTTTGTAAAGAGAAGAAGCTTTGTACGCTTACCAATCTAGCACGTTCTAAAGCAGCCGCAAATCCCGGCGTTTGGCTATTGTTTTGAAGCGTAGCCATAGAAGAGTAATCACTCATATTTGAACCCGATATCACATTCAACCGCGTAATACCGCTGCCATTAAAAAGGATCAAAATGACCCAAAAACTTTATGAAAGGTTTCTCTCGCAAAGCGAGTTGGTAATATCGTTGCGAAAAGACGCGGACCATAGACAAGACGGATGATGTTTTTTGAACGCTTACCAAAATAATATTTTTGTTAATAAATTTGCGCAACCTGCATTTATTTTATTTAAGTTTTTACATATACGTGAAGCCTGAAATAAAAATAAATATGTTAAACCAATCTATTTGCTATTTTTCATTGCCATTCATTTCATTTGCCATTCAGTTTCATAAAAATATGTTTTGTCTATGGATATGTGTGAAATTACGTTTAGTTAATGCTCCTAGAAAATTAACATTCTATCAACTTTATTTAAATTTTAATTAAATTATTGAATAATGCTTTTTTGATAATAATTACATTTATGTGATAAATAATTGGACTATAAATAACTGGAATATATGGATAAATAATTTCTTATGCCGTTTATTTGTATAAACGAAGCTGATGGACTGAATAGAACACTGAAGAAAGTGAAAAACATTCTATCCATCCATCGTTCAATAATATAGTATTATCAATTATTTAACCGAGTATTTATTTATTCCTATATTATTTACTATTTTTTGGTTACATAAAAACGACAAAATCCTTGAAATAAATTCGTATTGCCGTTATTCGTTATAATATTTCTGTTTTGAATCAGGAAAATAAAATCAATTTGCTATGAAATATGAGCAATAAATGTAAAAAGACTATAATTTTACTGAAAAATCGTATATTCACATAAATAAATTGCAGGATTAGTGACTTTATTAAAAAAATTATGAATGGAGCAAGCAGAACTAAACGTTGTAACTTTTTTTTCTATGTTATGGGTGCGTGCATTTGTGTTGTCCGGTGTTTGAAGACGCTTGGAATTCGCTTTCAATTTCATAGTACCTAGTAAAAATGTCGGGTGATACCGATAAAGCAAAAATCAGTGACAATCAGGTATAGTTGTGAATTATGTTTTTGTATTAATTTGGTACGTATTAGTGCGCGTCTAATAAGAGCGATTTAACGTGTAAAGTGATGTTATTTCCGTGTTATATCATTAATGTTTGCCTGCGTCTCAACATGGCTGACAGAACGTTTGCTTCCCGCTAAAAGCGGGAACTACGCCACGGAGGGTTGTGATGCTAGTCAATATTTCGCAACAAAAACTGTGAATGCCAATTTGATCAGTTACTGAAACTGATTCTAATGAGATATATTTCAGGATTTCGTATATTTTAGCCACCCCCGCCCCTTTGCATTTCGTTGCAGGGCCTTTGTTAATGTGCACGATGTTATATGACATTGATATGAAATCCGCATGACCTTGATTTTTAGTTTCTTGTGATTATTCAATTTTAGAGGCAGCGTGATATGTTGTTGTTCCACCGAACCGCGGCCTCGCGACTCATTATTTACGCTCGGAACTCTGCCGGCGATGTAAATAAAACATGGGTATCCTTTCGGGGGCCTTTATTGCTGACCTCTTTATTTTTTTTAGGTACATTTTTATATCCGCATACGGTTATGGCGCGAATGTATTAAAATGAATGTAAAAATTCACAAATATGAGGCAGATTTCACTGGAGATGTAGAATATTCCTTTCAGTATTCATACATACTACAAGAAGTATCTATTTGAAAATGTACTTACCTATTTGTATGTCTACTGTAATGCTAGGAGGAAAAGCAATAAATTTTGTTACTTATGTCTATCATCATAAGGTTGATAGTTGAATGAAAGCGCGTGATAATGACGCCGACTTCACCAATAGAATGGGTGTTCAACATGCAGATTTGGTAATGCAAGATTGCAATTTTTTACTTATGTGATTATCTTGACACTTTTCATCAATAAACGAATAATTTGTACTAAAATAAGTTTTACAATATAAATTTTGTACTGATTCTCAAGTCCCAAGTTCCATTACCTAGGTATCTTAGAGAAAATGAAATTTTGTTGAACATCTATAAGTGTTGTAATAATGTTAAGGCATGTATTGCTAAACAGCAGTGGCTAAAAGTATACTACAATGTCTATAAGTATAACTCAATGTTAGCATTGAAAAAATAATAAGCACAAATCTAGCTATACATACCTATGTATATTTTTCATACTAATATTAATAAATTTAAAAAGGAAATCTGATTAGAATTGTGTTGTAAGAATGTTTCATCCATTTCACCAGTGTTATACAGGGTGGTACTGTAATGTTCACTGATATTGCCTTGATTTGTGTTGTCAAACTTACCTAAAAATATCCCTCAAATGTCCCCAAAAATATCCCTCAAATGTCCCTAAAAATGTTCAGTGAGGGATATTTTCTCCTTATTAACAAAACAATATATAATTTTAAGAGGTATATTATGCACTTGCAGTGACCAACAAAGGCTACTTATTCCCCATTAATTGTAAATGTCTGAAAACAAAACTCTTCAGAGATAAACTTAGTTTATTTTCTTCATCGTCACACAAAATCCTTGAACTAATTTAAACTAACCCTATTTCCCACTTGCAAGCAATATTTCTTTTTAGATTAATAGGAAAAAAATAATTGCATGTGATAAAACAATGCTTTCTTTGACTGAATACAGTATGTTTTGTCACAAATGCCAGAGTCAAACTCTTCTCGTCAGTCGTTGGACAATTCATTTGTGTTCATTATTATCACGACAAGTGTTTTTGGAAAGAATTTTTTGAAAACTCCATAGGTAAGATGCTATAATTTCATCAGGGAAAGCCAGGAAATGCAACTAGTGTAAAAAATAAATTACTAAAGACCATTGCATTATTTCTACATAAGCAGGACTGCCAGGTATAAAAGAAGGTACTGAAGTTATTAATAAAAATGGGATCTAATTAAACCTATTGATTGTGCAGGATGAAGATAAGAAGTCCGGGGCAGGTGACGGCCAGACAACAGAAGATGAATCCTCACAGGACTCCAAAGGTAAGTTGCTGCAGTCTTCAGAACATAACCATGTAACATGCAAGTATGTATATAAAAAAAAAATCATAAAAATTTCAACCATCTAAGTTTCATATGAACATTATAACTGGTAAATGTGGTCAAATTTCTATATATTTCCATTATAAAAAAGAAGATTACCATAGTCGCCTAAGATTAATGGCTAATTTTGAAATTGGCTCTCATTTGTCAAAAGGGCCACAAATCCACACAATACTAAAAATGTGTAAGTAAGTCTGTATGTCTGATACGATTACGCGTCTAAACCACTGAACCGATTTTGATGAAATTTGGTACAGATAAGTGTAGACTAAAGCATGGGTCGCTAATTTAGTATCATACAAATCACCGTTTTTCGTCACCGGTGAATGTGCGAAAAACTCGCACTAGGCACGCTGAACCAGAAATGCTAACGTTTACACACAATACTTTGACCCCGATTCGAGAATTAGCTTGTTAAATGTTAACTGCCTGTCAAAAGGTGTGAAATTGAGGGTTTCCTACTTTAGTGCGAAAGCCGTATCATCGAATTTTGGTACTTCGAAAACCTTTCACCGACATCACCATACTGCGACGCCTCGTTAAGTCGATGTCTTGTTACTGCGATGGTTCGTTACATCGAAAAACCCTACTGCGAACGATTTTACTGCGAAGCTTTGTTCCTTCGACATCTTGGTACTACGCTGTTTCGTTACATCGGAAAAATGTACTGCGAAGCCTGGTCCAGTCTACGTGCAATTTTTGGTTACCATATTTTATTTTAAAGCAGAGAATATGTACAAAGGTCGTCATAAATAATCAATATACCTACCAGTGCCTGAGATTTGCTGTGCATTGAAATTGCAAACCCGAAATTGACGCTATACGCTAATACAGTACATAAAGTAGTAGTATAAATAATTTTAGATGCGAACGTAGCAGTTCACTTCTTCATGTCCTTCCTAAAGAACCTATAGAAATATCGTATATGGCAGTTCACCTTCTTCATAGAATTCAAGTACGGCTATACCTCGGGACACGTATCTTGGATCTAAATCGCGATACAAACGAGACCCTGGCGCGCACGGATTGTTTTGTAATAATCTATGTTTGGTGAATTTGAGCTCATCCACCGCAGTAGCACCCCGTGCTATCCTCAAAAGACACCCAAGAAACTTGTACTGCGTATACATATAGAGCACATTTTTAGGTCTAAGATATCTGTCCCGAGCAATACACTCAGTAAGTAATCTTCGAGTAGCAATTAACTTCAAGCTACTTGCTACTTCAGGCTACGCATAACTGAAGTCACATTATAAAAAACGTGTTTATATGAATGGGTGGGCAGTTAGCCAATAAATGACAGCCTCTGTGTGGCGTATCGATAGTGCAATCGACTGTTAAACAGGAGGCGCGGGTTCAATTCCCGCTCTATGCAAATATTTTTTTTGCTAAAAAAATTGTCCCACGATTGTCACACGAACATCTATGCAGTCGTTACGGGTAGGTGGAGCCCTACAAAGTACGACATCTGGTTTAACTGCAATACTTCGATATCGCCAATAGGTTGTGCGGGACAGTTTTCACAGAAAATTTCCAAGTTCATTAGTTCAACCGCATCGCAAAGAGTGGAAAAAACGAACTCCGGACTCCCGAGGTGAAGGCCTCGGATGCGACCGTGATTGGGAAGGCGGATGATAATGGATAAATTAACTTTTATCGAACTTTGGCACTCGAACTTTAGTAATTGAGTGGTTTTATGCCATCTTGTATAGGTTTTAGCTCTATAGCGGAAGCTTGTGGTTAAGGAGTCTACTTTACGATCGAGAGCTACGGGTTCGAATCCTGGCCATGGGAACACTGCCGACGTGAACCCATCCATAACAAGCCATTTAGAAGTAGGTAGGCGTTTATTGTTATTTGTATGTAAAATCGCGTTTACCAAGTAAACGACTTATAATATAATACAGAGAAACTTAGAAAGTGAAACGTAAAATTTCATGTTGTAAGAGCAGTTTCCAAAATGCTAAGCTTAGCAATTTCTTGTCTCATACTTTAGCAGCTAAAGTATGAGACAAGAAATTGCCTACATAATAGAAATAGAATGTTTGATACATCGATTGGGACAGAAATAGTAGATTACCCAACAAGTGAAAAAAAGGTGAATTCTTTTCGAGGCACCAAGTTGTATCCCGAGAGGAGTGAAGGTTTCTCCGGTAGAATCCCGAGCGTAGCGAGGGGTTCTAGAGAGAAACCTGAGTGGATCGAGGGATACAAGAGCCGAGATGAATTCTTTTTTCACGTGTTAGGTACTCAACTTTTCACCATTGACTACGAGAAAACGATTACTCTGTGATTATGAATTACATTTTGTTATGGATAGTACACAAAAGAAGCAGCAAATTATCAGTAATAGCTACCGCTTTAGCGCGAAAAGACTCAGGAGTCTTTTCGCGTTCGAGAATATGAGTTTCATTTTCATCACTAGATGAAGTCATTTTATGATAATGAGACAAACATAAACTTTTACAAGGAAAATTACACAGAAAATGGCGGCATTTTTTTTTCTTAATTTAAACTGAGCCACATTCCATCCAGCCAGTGATTACATTTAGGTGGCTTTTAGTACGTTTTTATAGTGAGAGTGTGCAACCTCTTTGTATGTTTCACTAGAATCCGTACATTCGCGCATGTTCCAAATTCAAATTTTTTTATTCACTCGGTGAAACAAAGAGCGTTTTATTCACTGTTTTTGATGAATCACGGGCCCTTTTTTGAGTGTCAATGGTGAAATAGTAGATTACCCAACAAGTGAAAAAAAGGTGAATTCTTTTCGAGGCACCTAGTTGTATCCCGAGAGGAGTGAAGGTTTCTCCGGTAGAATCCCGAGCGTAGCGAGGGGTTCTAGAGAGAAACCTGAGTGGATCGAGGGATACAAGAGCCGAGATGAATTCTTTTTTCACGTGTTAGGTACTCAACTTTTCACCATTGACTACGAGAAAACGGTTACTCTGTGATTATGAATTACATTTTGTTATGGATAGTACACAAAAGAAGCAGCAAATTATCAGTAATAGCTACCGCTTTAGCGCGAAGACTCAGGAGTCTTTTCGCGTTCGAGAATATGAGTTTAATTTTCATCACTAGATGAAGTCATTTTATGATTATGAGACAAACATAAACTTTTACAAGGAAAATTACACAGAAAATGGCGGCATTTTTTTTTCTTAATTTAAACTGAGCCATATTCCATCCAGCCAGTGATTACATTTAGGTGGCTTTTAGTACGTTTTTATAGTGAGAGTGTGCAACCTCTTTGTATGTTTCACTAGAATCCGTACATTCGCGCATGTTCCAAATTCAAATTTTTTTATTCACTCGGTGAAACAAAGAGCGTTTTATTCACTGTTTTTGATGAATCACGGGCCCTTTTTCGAGTGTCAATGGTGAAAAAGTAATTGATTTGAATAGTTAGCATATTATATGCTTTGAAATTTCATTCAAAAAATTTCATTCAAGTTTTGATACAGTTTTATTGTTTGTCTAGACTGGTGGTCCAATTTCTGCCCACTTCGCATAAATATATTTCTTATGCAAATTTAATTTTTTATCTCAATATTTAATGTGAAAAAAAAAGTATCTAATTATCGTATCCGTACTTAATATCCGTATTCATGATTCTGTGAGAAGCAGTTCAACTAACTAAACTATCACATTTACTAACCAACAAAGGAATTAGGTCGAAATAAAACTTAGTACCTACTTTGTTGTCGATTATGAGGATAAAAAGACGTTGACGTCGTCATAGTCACGGAATAACTATCATAGTCATCAGTGAAAACGTAGTGTCAATATAGTTACCGACGACGCGACGGGTGAAGCACCGTGCTTCACCTAGGATCTCCACCTACATATACTTGCTTGACCCCAGTCACATTACAAAATGTATTCTATGTGCGCGGTACGCGTTTTTGGGTGTCTCTTGAGGATAACACAGGGTGCTACGGCGGCAGAAGAGCTACTGAGCGATCTACCAATCATAGATTATATCAAACAAATCGCGTGCGCCTGGACCTCGTATCTCTTGCGACTTGGGGCCTGGAACTTTGCCTGTAACTGGTCTTTAACAAATCTGCAAGTATTTGAATTAGTTACGATCTCAGTACATATAAACATGACCGGATTGCGCTTTCCCGCGCTATCCAAACCTGTTGTTTGAAGACTGACCCTAAGTTTTGTTTGTAATATGTTCATGTTGAGTTTCCTAAGAGTAAATTTAATGTAGAAACGAACGAATTCTCCAATCTGAGTTTCGTACGCGTGGAGTTCGTTTTACCCCCTTAAGGGTGGAGTTTCGTGAAATCCGTTCTTAGCCGACATCTAGATACCCTCTAAGGAACCGACCTGCCAAATTTCAAGTTTTGTGGGTGTTTATAGTTTCTAAGATTTCGTGATTTATCAGTGAGTAGTATTTTTTGCTTTTATGTATAGGTATAGATTGTTACAATAAATAAAATAACAAGACCTCCTGTTTTGAAGTCGGTTAAAAATAAAATCTAAACATGACATGACATGCATCTCATCTCAACTACTCTCACTCAATAGAACCACAAAACCGTACATCTGTGACCATAACATGGCACGAAAATCTGATTTCACAAATAGAACTGAGTTAATCATGTTTTACGCAATTAATTTAATTGAAAAATCGTAAAAATTACATTCTAGAAATAGAAATGTATGTCAATATCTCTAAGCTAACTAGGACTTGCTCAACACCTCGTACCTACTTATTTAAGTACAACCGATAGGCACCAAGATTCGTAATTACAGATTCAGACTGCTAAATTGTGACTCAGTCGCTTACCAAATAAGACGACTTGACAGCTCATTATATGATAAAGAAGCCAGAGCTCTTTCTATAGTGGTTTTATGAACATGCCGCACAATCTTGAGATATACCGGTTTGAGAATAATTTGGCAATAGTTCTCTGTATACATTTTAAATAGGAGATATAATATACCTACCTATTATATAATTTTATGTAGCAGATTTTGCTATGGATATTAAAATAATGTACGTATAATGTGTGAGTAAAAAATTGGGCGTTAAAGTTTAAGGCTGGATTTTACTATGTACTATAAATCCACCGGCACAAGTTTTCGCATCTCACGTAATGATATTCACTGAGAAAAATCGGTGAGATATAGTGGAGTTTTTTATGTACCATCATTTGAATACAGACTTATCATACTTGATAGTAACTGGCATCATGATCGTAACCATGGAGGGCAAGTGGGCTCCTGCCCCAGCCTACACTGCTCTGCCCGAAGTTATTTTATTTTAAAACACACGACATAACAAGTCATGAGAAAAATAGGGCCTTGTTGCGCGCGTATACATTTGATATTTATAATTGGTGGATTTACCTCCGCCGTCGTAGCACCCCATGCTATCCTCAAAATACACCCAAAAAGGGCGTACTAGACAGAGTACATTTTATGACGTGATTAGGGTCAAGACAGGTCAAGATATTATATGCCAGAACTATAACATGAACAAAGAAACAATCGAAGTTATTATACCTACCACCTACCAGCATTATTTCATTGCGCCAGTGTTCATGAAAATTTCATAAGATTATGTAAATTCTTCTCTACAGTTATCTGATACAATCTGTTAACATTCTATTTGTATCTAGAATAATTTTAACCAGTCAAATGCTAAACATATTTCACTTTGCCCCAGTTTTTTTCTTCTACTAACTGCTTTACTATCTTCTTTTTTGGTCTGTTCGGCTTATGTTTTATATCTGGGAATGCCTATAAACGCACTCTTTGAAATATTGATATTCAATTTTGTATTTGATTTGATCGATTTTAGCTTCATAAATACTATTGCCTACTATTAATTCTGCATCGCGCAATAGAAGTACTAACCTTATGTCACATTTAAATCTATAAACTTCAATCAATATTATTTTATTCCTGTGCAGTTTTACTTACGCGCGGTATGGCAACGCGCCCCAAAAATTTTTCATGACCTCGCGATAAGTTTTTATGCAATCTATGTATGCTAGTAATGAATGAAGTATGTTACCAACTTGCAAACTTGGTGATATCTAATTGTTGTATTATATAAATTAAATCGATAACTTTTATCATTTGACTTGATTTGACACTTTATCGCTTCAGTAAATCGATTTCCTTTTAACAACTTTTTAAATACTATACTTAGGTAATAAATGTTTTAACTGTGTAAAATGTTATAACTAAGGACCTAAATTGATTTATATTGGATTCTGCCGCGTCTTGTGCCCGCGTTCCGTTGCAATAGCCCAGTCTAGTTGTACAAAATAGGACAATCCTGGAAAATAATCCTAGGCGCAATTTTATACTGATAATTTGGTCGAACTTACCGCCTTTTTGGGTTTCTTTTTAGAGGCTGCCTTCTTTTTATCTTTGTCATTCATTTCACGTCATCCTTCTTATCCTCATCGTGGGTCTTCCCCTGTTCTTCGTATAAAATAAATCACGTTTAATGACAGATAGAGGGAGCGCATGAAGTATGTAAGAGATGGGCGTCTTCCCTTTCTTACCCCGGGTAAGAATGGGAAGGGAAGGTAAAAATGGGAATAAACCCATTTTTACCCATTTATACCGGGTATTTTCATTTCTTCCCGGGTAAAAATGTTTAGGATTCAATTCGATACGATTATTCATGTAGAATTTTACTTTACTTGCGGCCCCATTCAAATTTTTTAGTTTCACCAGTCAAAAACATACGTAGGTATATAGTATTAGGATAAAATCTGTTATTTTTGATATTTGACAGTCTATAGCACGCCGAATCGTTTCGACAATTTTTGTGTAGCAATATAAATAACGCTTTAAATTGGAATTAATATGATGTATATTGTTTATTTAACTGTAGTTAGGTTCTGACAAATCCATATCCATACTGCCATACTAATACATATTATAAATGCGAAAGTAACTTTGTCTGTCTGTTACGCTTTCACGCCTAAACCGCTGAACCGTTCTTGATGAAATTTGGTACAGATATAGTTTGAAGCACGAGAATGGACATAGGCTACTTAATTTTGCGAAAATGAGGGGTTGAAGGGGGGAAATAGGGGATGAAAGTTTATATGAAAGTTCGTCATTTTTCAAGATATCTTGATGCAATTTTGTACGGTGATGCTTTAGAGCTTGGAAATTGACAAAGGCTATAAGGAGGGGAGAATAGCGGAGGGATGTTTTTTTCAAAGATCATGGTGAAATTTAGTACAAAGATGGATTAGAGCTTAGAAATAGATATAGTTTGCCTTTTATTACATAAGGGGGTGTAAAAGGGGGGGGGGAAGGTTAAAGGGGATGAAAGTTTCTTTTTGAAGATGTCTTGATGACATTTGGTACATAGATACATTGAGACATGATACATTATGGTACATTGAAACATGGGAATGGTCTTAGATACCTTTTTTCTCGAAGAATGGTGAGTAAAAGGGGGGAAATAGGGGATGAAAGTTCGTAATTTTTCAAGATAACTTAATCCAATTTTGTACAGAGACGGATTAGAGCTTGGAAACGGACAAAGGTTCCCTCTTACTCGAACAAAAAAGGGTTAAAGGAGGGGGGGGGGGGGGAGTGAGGATGACAATTTATTTGAAAGTTCATGATGAAATCTGGTACAAAAATGGATTAGAGCCTATAAACAGATATGGGTTGCCTTTATTACGAAATGGGGAACTAAAGGAGAGGGGAGGGGGGTGTAAATAGGGGATGAAACTTTATTTTACAAGGTATCCTGATGAAATTTAGTACATATGTAGATTGAAGCATGGGAACAGACATAGGCAAGCATTTTTTGCGAAAATGGGGTCAAAGGGGGAAAATGGGGGATGAAAGTGTGTAGGATAGTTGGTGATTTTTCAAGTTATCTTAATGCAGCTTTGTACAGAGATGGATTAGAGCTTGGAAACAGACAAAGTCAGCCTAATACGCGGAAAAAAGGGTAAGGGGGGGTGGGATAGGGAAGGAAAGGTAGGGTAGGTAGAAAGGTACAAGATGAATTAGAGCTTAGAAATCTTTCTTAATAAAAGGGGTTGCTGTTTATAGGCTCTAATCCATCTTTATACCAGATTTCATCATGAACTTCCAAATAAATTGTCATCCTCACTTCCGTCCCCCCCCCCCTCCTTTAACCCTTTTTTGTTCGAGTAAGAGGGAACCTTTGTCCGTTTCCAAGCTCTAATCCGTCTCTGTAAATAGTTGCATTAAGTTATCTTGAAAAATGACGAACTTTCATCCCCCATTTCCCCCCTTTTACTCACCATTCTTCGCGTATCTATGTACCAAATGTCATCAAGACATCTTCAAAAATAAACTTTCATCCCCTTTAACCTCCCCCCCCCCCCCTTTTACAACCCCTTTATGTAATAAAAGGCAAACTATATCTATTTCTAAGCTCTAATCCATCTTTGTACCAGATTTCACCATGAACTTTGAAAAAAAAATCATCCGCTATACTACCCCCCCCCCCCCCTCCCCTTACCCTTTTTTCGAGTTAAAGATAGCCATTGTCCTTTTCCAAGCTCTAAAGCTTCTCCGTGCAAAGTTGCATCAAGATATCTTGAAAAATTACCAACTTTCATATAAACTTTCATCCCCTATTTCCCCCCTTCAACCCCCCATTTTCTCAAAATTAAGTAGCTTATGTCCGTTCTCGTGCTTCAAACTATCTCTGTACCAAATTTCATCAAGATCGGTTCAGCGGTTTAGGCGTGAAAGCGTAACAGACAGACAGACAGTTACTTTCGCATTTATAATATTAGTATGGAAGTATGGATGTCTCCTTCAAGTAAAATGAACCAACTTAAGGATTTTAGGTAGTTTCCCTCCAGGGCCCGACTTATTTTTCCACTCTATATATTAATCTATGGGCAACGCGACGCGTATTTACTCTTATTAAGACAAGTTAACATTCAAAACTAGATAATATTTCGTAAATTTTCCAATATTTTATGCCATAATGATGTATGATCAAAAATCCTTCTGAAATAATGCAAATAATATAATAATAGTGTCACTGTAATTGACATTACACATAATATTTATATTAAAAGTCATAATTTTGTGTGGAAGTATGATAGAATTACATTTTTCATTTTTACCGGGTATAAATGGAAAATACCCGGGTAAAAATGGGTAAAAATGGAAATTTTCCCAAAACACCCATTTTTACCGGGAAGGCGCCCATCTCTAGACACGAACGATGATAACTGTCCCTCCTGCGCTGTATCTAGCGCTGTTTTAACATTTGTTAGAGATTGATAGTCACAACCCCCAGAAAAAAATCGAAATATGTATAAATATTTTGATTTTTACACGTCTGATGACAGTAGAGGAAGCGCGTGCAGTGTGTAAGTAAGAACATGAATGATAACCATCCCCCTGCTCTGTATCTAGCGCTGTTTTAACATTCATTTGATAAAGAGTAGTATAGTCAACAACCCCCAGAACAGAATCTAAATATTATACCACACGTTGTGGATAGCCCTTCACGTAATTTTCGTGTCGGTGACCGATACCGTCTCGTTATCGCATCAGTTAAAATACTTTTCGTTATCTTTCAAAGATGCAGTGTCTGCTTAAATACAGGCAAACGAAGTCATTATGGTAATGCATGGTGTATCTTTACATAGTATAAAATTAAGTACCTTCCGCTGTCTGTTCGCTTAAATATTTCAAACTATTCAACGTATCGTCATGGTGACGGACGAAAAGGAAGTATTGTAGAATAAAAAGGTTAACCTACAACAATGTCGTATTTACGTAAAACTTTAACCCAAGACTACGTCGGTATTATAACTAGACAGTTTCGTTATTATTATACCTACATTAAATTTAATATGTCCGTTCTGCCCCCTCATTCCGATTGACCAACCGTAACATGAACACGCGCCTTCTTACTAGCTGACACGTTACCCCGCGTTTACATACTGCCGCTCGCATTGCTCATCGTGTTGCCAGAAATATTCGTGCGATTAATGCCCTAGCATTCACACACTCCCATCATCGCGTTGGTCCGCATTACAGTATTCGCCCTGCAACGGAGACGGACGTAAACGTATGGAGGACAACGCTGTAGCAGTGTACGCAATAAGCTTTTACAGCATAGCGAATTAATTAAATAGATTATTAATAAAAACTATCACTTTCAACTACTATACACTTTCCGTAGATCGATATAAATATTTTTAAAAGTAAATATTCGAGGAGCAATAACGAAAGTCGTGTTTTATTTAGCTTAGCGCCATCTAGCGGTCTCGTATAGTTCATCGCGCTAGTATTTGCGCAACATACGCGGCAGTACTCGCGGCCTGACGAATATACCATTCACACCACGTCTCTGCCCACTTCTCTCGCCACTTCCCTCGCTCTGCCGCGAGTATGTAAACGTAGCATTAAAGTTAGTTTCTTTATGCTCACTCCTTCTAATCTACCGAATAATCATGTTACGTCTGTGATTAAACTCGTTTCCAAGCAGTTACACTACATACTTCACATTCCTGTCCATCCTAAGGTTGCCTGGATGAAATCACTTTTAGTGATAAGGCCGCCCATTGTACATTTAACTGAAACTATATCTATGTACTGTATCTGTAATAATAATTGGTGTGCAATAAAGAATTATCTATCTATCTATCTATCTATCTATCTATCTATCTATCTATCTATCTATCTATCTATCTATCTATCTAATAGTGCGTGATAGTGCCCCTGTTGTAATCCTCAGCTACTTAATTATTAAATATCCAATCTCTTAAGTGGATTAAACCTATTGTAAAATTATAGTTTCGGAGAGTTGGTAAACAATCAGTCTTATGAATAGCTTGGTGACTGAGAGAGGTCGGAGATGGATACCGCCCATATTAATAAGACAGCTATCGACCATATTAATTTATTTATTCAAATGTTTTAAAGTTACAAGTACTATTCTAAAAACAATTGTGAATATTATTTTTTTTGCTGTTCAAACACCGGGATGTGTATTTTCTTGTGTGACACTTTGTTCTGTAGTCTTTGAATCTTTAAACGTGTGCGAAAAAGCAACACCATGAAACATCCGCAGTTACGGACGGAAGTTACGGGCACGGGCAATCGGTTTCATGGAACGTTTATCCTGAAATTAGAACTGAAGACGGTACGGGATACTTTGCTTCGTCTTAAACCCTCAAGAAAACCGAAGCTAATTCATAGTATTCGTGTTTCATGCCCGCCCGAAGTTTCAGATATTTCATGGTAGCCTCCCCAGATCGCACGTCATCGGTCAGTATGAAAGAAAGTACCTAGTAAAAAAAAACTTGAATCAAAACACCCATAAAATCTTTCTTTTGCATACTTACGAACAGCTTTTCCTTAAGGTATGATTCCGAAGGCGACCGCATACGACAACTGCAGATGCACGCAGCAGATACGCGTAATTCATTGCGACTTCTCAATGTGTCCCTTTTATCCGTATCGGAGTTTAACAAGTAATGGGTATGCTGCAGTTGTCGTATGCTGCAGAAATCGGCTTCGGAATCATACCTTTAGGATGATGATGAAATCCAAGTACAAAAAACAATGTCTTCCTTTGTCAACAGGGGATGCTAAATCCACTACGGCCAACGGGAAGGACGACGACGCGGACGGCGGAGATGACTCCAAAGATGACAAAAGAGATGCAAAGTCTGATAGTGATCTAAAAAAGGTACGTTCTTATTTCCCTGTTTAAATGGGTAGCTTAGTGGTTAAGTAGTCGGACTTCGTCCTGGGTTCGAATCCTGGTCTTTACATTACCGACGTCAACCCACTCCTAAAGATTGATTTACATCAGAGGAACGAATGCTAATCTATCCGTTCTACGTCAAATTCTATAAGTGTAAACAGTGACAGAACATTCGTTCGTTGGTCTTTCTTATGGAAACGCTGAAAATAAGGTTTCATTTACACTAAAATATTAAAAAAGGAATGCTCTTGTTCTAGCTGTATGTTCGTTTAGTCTAAATCCACCTTAACACCAGCAATTTAGCTTAGCTGGAGGGGTTAGAGGGAATATTAGTAATTTTGGTTACTAAAAAGCTTTTGCGATTCTAAACCATTTTAGCTGTTTTCATTAATTTAGGATTTAGGCAACTTTCTTGAGAATGTACTCGTAACTGCGCAGATAGTGTTTTTAGGTCTTTTTCTGGTTGTGTGGGGCAACGCGACGGTTGTGGCGCGCCAATTCACCCATCAATGATTGGATTATACCAATCACGGGCTCAGAGGGTTGTTGTTATTGTTTGTTGTTATTTTCGTTTAATCCGTACTATAATGCAAATGCGCGAACTTTCCGACCTTTGTTCACGATGTTTGCCGGCATTTATACTTCGCCATTTCTCCCATTTCCCCTATAATTAGCTAATCTTTGCATTATATATTTGACCCGGAAACAAAAACTGTGACTGCTATGCTGTCTAAAACTAGCCGCAAATAATTACTCGATTAGGTTTTTAAGATAATTTAGAAACTGGTTTCAATACTTATTCATTCATATCTGGGGGCACGGCAGTGCCCCCGCCAAGTCGAGCAAAAAAAGAGCGGCACGGCCGTAACACTATTTTCTCGAAGCACTTCAGGCCATTTTCGACCCCCTATAAGTTCGTTGTGGATAAACCTAGAAGCCTGAGTCTTCGGTTACCAAGTTGGCACTGTAAAAACACTTTATACTTCAAATTTCATTCAATTTGAACCAGTAGTTTAAGAATTATAACTAGTCAAAGTTTGCATTTTTGGCAAATTTTGTCACTCACTGACTGACCATCAAAAGTCTAAGGCACTTCTAGCAGACATAGAAGTCTCAAATTTAGAAAACAAGTAGTGTTCAATGTACAAATCACGAGAAAATTAAAATATTGTGCAATTTCAGTCTCAACTGCATAAATAACTTTGTAATCTCATATAAATATAAAGGATAAAGTCAGTGTACCTGAATTCACCCATACTAATACCATTCTAACGAAATATGTATTATAGTTCATGCGAAAGTAACTCTGTCTGCCCGTCTGTCTGTCTGTCTTACGCTTGCACGCCTAAACTACTGAACTTAATTTGGTACATATTATGTAGATTAAAGTGAAGAAGTGGGACTGGGACTGGGAACGGGATTGGGACTGGGACTGGGAACGGGATCGGGATGACTGGGATTGGGATTGGACCAGGACCGGGACCGGGACCGGGACTGGGACTGGGACTGTCCGACACAGAGAAACCGGAAAGGTAATCTACAAAAAGAACTGAAATCCCATCAAAAACAATACTTGTAAAAAAATGCCAAGCCTCGCCGACCTCGGTTCTTCTACCGCAAAAAGTTGTGAGATCCATGTATTACCAAGTCGGTTAATTTATTCAGTCCCTACTTCAGGGACCTTCTGTCCTAAGTTATTATGTAATAAGCTTTTATGTTGTAAATATAATAAATTGACTTGGCCATCGCATGAAAACACAATATATTGCACATCACAATAATTACATTAAATAAGATTGCGATTGCCAAGTCAATTTATTACATTTGAAACATAAAAGCTTATTACGTAATAACTTAGGACAGAAGGTCCCTTAAGTAGGGACTGAATAAATTAACCGACTTGGTAATTAATACATGGATCTCACAACTTTATGCGGTAGAAGAACCGAGGTCGGCGAGGCTTGGCATTTTTTTACAAGTATTGTTTTTGATGGGATCCTTTTTTCATAAACTATTTTAATAACATTAAAACGTTTGCTTAACACTTTATTAAAAGCAATTAATGAAGAAGTTATCTTTAATTAAATTCAGGGTCGTCGATTACACCTGAAAACGTGACTTATGTAATATACATTTAAAATATTAAAATTAATTGAATGAAAACATGCATCATTGTCATTTTAAACAGGAGTGATAGTGTTGTCGAATTATCGATTACTAGCTGACCCGGCGAACTTCGTACCGCCATATTTTCTGATCCCGTTCCCGCTGCATATCTCTAAATTTATCAGTGTTTCTCTACAATATTATGCATGTAATATACATATAAACCTTCCTCTTGAATCACTCTATCTATTAAAAAAACCGCTTCAAAATCCGTTACGTAGTTTTGAAGATTTAAGCATACATAGGGACGGACAGACAGCGACTTTGTTTTATAATATGTAGTGATGATGTCCTTACGCACTTCAAGAGCTTCCTCTAGGATCATTCAACATGATTTATTCACAGGAAGAAAATGGGGAGACCCACGATGAAGATGAAAAGGATGACGTGAAACCGAATGACAAAGGTGGAAAGAAGGCAGCCCCTAAAAAGAAACCCAAGAAAGCGGTAAGCCCGACCAAATGATTAGTATCTTAGAGTATACATTATAAATATAGAGCGCGCCTATCACTCAGGTCTTTGGCGCCAAGTGTTAGCAGATACTTTGCGATGGTATTGCGCACCTATAGTGACGTTTCATGCAATACCGAAAATATTAATAGATGCACTTATTAATGTAGTTTGTTGTTATGAAGTTTTTGTTCGATTTGATATGCATGGATAAAATTAAAGCCAAAATACAAAAAAATGGCGTCATTTTGCGGTATTTTTGCGTCATTATTACTACAAATATACGATATTGTATAAAAATTTGATTTAACATATCGAATTAAATATTATTTGCGAAGTCATTTTGACGGGTATTGTTTTGCTACTGATTGAGGTTGAGCCAGGAGCCTCGGTACTGTTCATACCCGTGATAGCAGTTCATACTTGTAAGGCGCGCTCTATAGCAATGTATACTCTAAGATTAGTATGCAGATGGTTTTTTTTATACCACTTAGGTTACAGAGAAACACACGGCCCACCTGATAGAAGGTGGTTACTGTGGACTATGGATAGATGTGTGCAATACCCGGGGCATCACACTTGCGCTGTCGACCTTCTACGAACCTTCTAATGCCCTTCTTGAAGAACCTCATATTGTAGTCACTTAGAAAAATACAGTAGGGAGTTCATTCCACAGCTTAATCTATGAGATGTAACCTATGTAAGCACAATATAAGTAGATCCAAGATGTACTATTTTCATTCCGTAAAACAGGGTAAATAGAACTAAAGTTTATTCACCCTAATCTCTCGCCTAGAGAAATTAAAAGAAATAATTTTACAACATTTCAAATACGTGACCTAAATTGATTATTCTGCACGTCAGTAGCCGCATAAACAGCAGCTCTATACGTTATTTTGCAACTCAATGCGTATGCGAGGAACGGCACACGCAAGTGCGTTGTGAGCCTTAGTTGTGTAAAACGTACAAAGGCCTTTCTGCAGGGCTACCATGACCACTTAAAACAGGTCAATAATTGAACGGTTGTCATACTACTCTACTGACTGTATAAATAACTTTGTAATGTCATATGAATATATAGGAATACAAAGTTACATTTGCAGTTGGTAGTATGGCAGCTGTTCAATAAGGGAACTGTTTTAAGAATTCAGGGTACGAGCTATGATCGCAATAGAATAGGTTTCAAGTGTACAACAACTGGTACTAACTGTAGAGTCGTTTGGTTGCTATAGGAAACTGAAGAGGAAGATGAAGAGGATGAGGAAGAGGAGGAGGAAGACGAGGAAGGGGATGACGTAGACGAGGAGGAGGAGAAGGAGGAGAAAAAGAAACCGGCTAAAGAGAAGTATGCATTTTATATTCATTACTGTTTTACCTTTCCGAATTAAAATGTAGGTTCTGTGTGCGCCCTCACCACAGGTGTTGTTTTTAGGGTTTCGTATTTAAAGGGTAAAAATGGTACCCTTTTTTTAAATGTAGGACACGTCAATTTGACTTCGCTCGCCTAGTGGTAAGCTGAAGGCAAAGTCTCTGAAAAGAGGGTCACCATTATAGACACGTTTATTATCACTAAGACTCCACTGTCCGTCTTTCACCAGGCTGTATCTCATGAAATTCTCACAGATGCTGTATTTCTGTTGCTGCTAACAGCTACTAAAAACAAAATAAAATATTTAAGGGGCTCTCATACAACAAACATGATTTTAAGGGGCTAGGCTAGGGCTAGATCATTATGTAGTCCCCCGAGCCGCGACGGTCCCGTAATCGCGAGTCCGACTCGCATTTGGTCTGTTATTTTTTAAGAACTTCGGAATATTGGTATAGGCGTTGAAGCGTAACAGACAGACAGTTACTTCATAATCTATATCTAATATATAAAAATCAATGCCACTTCTCGTTGTTATTTTATAACTCACTAGCTGTTGCCCGCGGCTCCGCCCGCGTGGAATTCGGATTCCGTACAAACTTTTCTTTCGTGCTAAAATTGCCTCGGATACCATCCCCGTCAGCCATCAGGAGTGCCATGTGGAATTCGGACCCACTAAACAGCATGCCGTCGCGGGTCTTCAGTTGCTGGAGTGTAAAATTGCCTAGGGCATTTTCCGCACCCCCCCGCTGACCCTGGGCCATCTACAATTCTAAGATGGCCCTCTCAGAAGTGGGAAGCACGATGTCCCATCGAATTCCGGAAAGGGAGGAGACGGGCGTGAAGGGATGACAGGAGGCCGGATCTATAATCCGCGCTCGGTGACCAGCCCTTCCCTTTCCTGCTCTCTACTGGGCCTCCTCGTAGTCAGAGGGACATGTGGGAAGCCTTTGAGCAGCCCTCTATAGAGCTGCTCCCGTTGCTGTATGTATTTGCCGTAGGCGGTAGCGCCTCCCCTAGGTGAGGGGCGTTAATGCCTCCGTTACCCAGGATGCATCACATGGAGGTTCCAATCCCGCATTCGGATCCCGTTACCGTTGCATCTTGTGTTCAGCTGACCTTCCCTGTCTTCGCTCGTGAAATACTTCGAACACCCGTGGTTGCACCCTTTTAGCCCATGCCCGTAATAATAATTGGTTTTCAAATAATGTATGGTAATTTACCGGATTTATTGACATTATAATTTCGTAATATCTTTTGAATAGAACGTCCGATTTCAATAATTCAAAAAGTAATCAACAGGTATTGAAACAATCTTAAATACCAAACGATTTATTTAGATAAGAATTAATAAAAAGGTATAGATTCCGTGGTCTGACTTTGATCGGCATTTCGGCTTGAATTTATATCGTCGCGCGTTACTTTCATACTGCAATAGATTCTAAAATATTCATTATAATTATACAGTGTAAGGGACAATTTTGATCTACATTAAATGTACAATGTATCTAACGTATTTAGTCAGATAAGGCTTAACACTATATTGTTAAAAATAGCTTCGAAAATGACACATATTTTTTTTATAATTTGTAAAAGATAAAAATGGTTATTGTGAGCTACCCTTATTAGATAGACATATGCTGTCGCGGACTTTTATGTAGACCTTTTTAAGTTATACATTTCTACAGTACAATATTTTGTTCTATCTTCAATAGTTTTCGCAGCGTACGCGATGTAAGGAATTTTTTAGGTCATTTTTTTTACACCTTGGGTTACATTATTGAAGTTTTATCCAGGATCCCTATTTTTTTGAAAATCAATTATAGCCTATGTTAGTCAGTGATAGTGCAGCTTTCTAATGGTAAAAGAATGTTTGAAATCGGTTCAGTAGTTCTTGAGTTTACTCGAATACAAAAATACAAATCTAATATTAGTAAAGAATGTATGGAAATCTGCCCGATTTATTGACATTTATGCTCACTGCTCCGCTCCCTTTAGTAGTAGCGTGATGTTATATAGCCTATGTTACTCCCAGATAGTGTAGCTTTCTATAGGTGAAAGAATTATTGAAATCGGTCCAGTAGTTTCGGAGCCTATTCGTTACAAACAAAAAAACAAACAAACAAACAAACAAACAAACAAACAAATCTTTCCTCTTTATAATATTAGTATAGAAGAACGGCTGAACCGATTTGGCTAATTTTAGTCTTGAAATATTCTTTACGCGGGTTGAAAAAAATATGGCGGTACGAAGTTCGCCGGGACAGCTAGTATAGTATAGATATAGATTTTCTGAATAAAAGACTACTAAATCTTCTACAGAGCAAAGAAACCTGCGAAGAAAGCCAAGAAAGATGACGATGAAGGCGATGATGACGAAGGTGAAGAAGAGGAAGAGGAGGAGGAAGAAGAGGAAGAGGAGGAGGAAGAGGCGCCTAAACCTAAACCCAAAAAGGAGGTAAACTTACCACAATATTGTAACATTGGTCTAGTCTAGATTTCGAGAAAGTAGTTTTTGGAAGTAAGTAGGTACTGCCCACTGGGTATTTTTGTAGAACATTTTTTGAGATGATACCAAACCATACCAAGGTACATCTTTTAAAGTAAATACTTTAGGAACTTTGAGTGTTTTTTGTAGAAAATTTTGTTGAAATGGGGAAAAAAAGCATTGAAAATGACTCTGTGAGGTTGGTCGGCATTAACAACTATGCTTGAAAAAAAAAACAGTTTTTTTTTAAATACATACTTACAGTTATTAATTTATCTCAAAAGTAAAAAATCATGTATTCTGTTTCTGTATAGATCATTACAACGGTAAGGTAACTATACCAATGCTCGACACTGTACCAATGCTAGACACTTCCGAACAAAACCCAGTATTTTGAGAAAATTATCCATTTGTTTTATAAGACTATTGACTTAAAAGATGCCTAATGGTATCTATAAGATATGTTCAAATATTCGCAACACCATCCGAAGTAAATTTAGAAAGACTGTTGACAGCAAATAATGTGACTCCGTGAACACGGTCGTGTTATTTCTTAAGATTTTTGCCAAGGGTACTGATTTTTATAGGTGTGATTTTTTTGTTTATAAGTTATGATTATTACTAATTTTAGTATAAACGTTATAAATATTGAAGTTATTGACATACTTGGACCATTGGGACAATGATGTCTAGCATTGGTGTTTTCGACCAAGTGCATAATAATTTAATTTAAAGTAAAAGTATGATAGATTTTAAAGATTTTATGGGCAAAAGTTAATGTCTAATTGTTGCTGTAACAGTTAAAAAAGAATGTAACGACCATGCTGTAATTAATTTGTTAAATTTTTTAGATTGAAATTTTATTTTCCTTAAAGTGTCGAGCATTGGTACAGTTACCTTATTTAAGAAACGTCAAAATTTAAAAAAAAATATCATAAGGACCCGGGATCGAAACGGGAACCAGTGGGGTGAGCACGAACAACTATCGTAATCGTATCGTGAACGTAACGAGAGCACGGAGCATTGCGATTGGCCGCCTGCCTGAAGCCAGCCAATCGCAATGCGCCGTGCTATCGTTACGTTCACGATACGATTACGATAGTAGTTCGTGCTCACCCCACAGATCTGAGAAGATTAGCCGGCATTTTTTTGTTCTATTTACAAACATTTACTTACGGCCGAATACTGAAAAGCCACTCAAATATTTAACGGCTGCTTAGATGTATAAGTAGCTCTTAAATACAAAATTCGTATTCTCAAACGTCAATTTTAAGCATGTGTTAAACTTAAGTGTATCCTAAATTAAGTTGCGCTCAAACGCCACTCAGTGTAAAATTCGTATACTGGAATGCCACTTAAATAATTAGCTGTCAAAATGAACTGTCAAACTGATTTGAGCGCCCCTTACATCTGAGAGTGGTCGCGAGGTCTCCTAAATCTGTGATCGTATTTATTCAAGCGTTAAAATCATGTCTTTATCGTCGTTTATCTTCTCTTTCTGATCATGAAAGACCTGCAGTGAGTCGCCGAAATGTGGTGAAGTTAAATGCATTTAAAAAATACGGTGATGTGGAGTTTCGAGCGCGGTTTCGTGTTTCCAAAGAGATAATACAGCCAGTGGACCAAATACTCATAGCCTTACGGTTTTATGCTACAGGCAGTTAATAACGCGTAATAAGCGATATATTTCAAGTTGAACAACAAGTTCAACAGGAGGAGCCCAATCTGAACTGTATCGCAACAGGAACATCACAGTGTTATGGACTAGTCAGCCAGAAGCCCAGACATGAACCCGATTGAGCACATGTGGGAAGAGCTAAAAAGACGTGTTAGGGCTAGTCAGCCGGTTGCCCAGACGATGCCGGAGTTGAAAACTGCCATAGAAGAGGAATGGGAGATGATCGCTCAAAATTCCATATTACGGTTGATAAACTCTATACCTAATCGTATGAGAGCTGTCGTAGATGCCCATGGACGCAACACGCGTTGCCTCCATGGGCATCTACGACAATTCGTCGTTAAATTAAACCTTTATTTGATAATTAAACCTTTATTTGATAAAACATGTTTTTTATTCAAAAATCAACTGCTTTCATCAAGGCGCATACCCGACTTGTTATGCGTAGCTCGTTGTAGATTGTAGTATTGAGGACATTACATTCACCATGGCAATATTCTTTTGAGACCTTTGTTTGAGGTTCTCATAGATAGAGGTGCCGGAGTTGTTGCCATGTTCTGAAGCCGCTTGCAGCTACAGCATTGTACTGCTGACAAAATAGAGTCCCAAGCTTCGCGCTTTTTCAATATCATGCCAGCGTTGGTTTCCTTATTTTCAATAATATTCTGATACTTATTTAAAAATATGCAATTATCAATCTTTACCCAAGTGTCATTGCTTACAAGCTAGTACGTTTCATTCTACGAAAATTTGGTCGTAATTGTTTACGTTCATTTTGGAGATATTTTTTATGTTAAATAGTGGAACATTATATAATAATGAATGCAATTGTGTATCAAATAAGACTCTTGTTATTTTGTATTATTTTGAATAAAATATGTAGCATAATAAATATTCTATATTCAAACAATGCTGCGTAAAACTAGGCATCGTGAATGTTGCCATGACGTTAATTATTTGACGGCTGCTTAGCTGATTATGCCTTGAAATTAGTTGAAATCGTTTAAGTAGCCTTTGTGTATACCACTTTAATTTGAGAGATGCTTATATTTAACAGCCCTTCAACTGATTGTTTTATTTGAGTGGCGTTTCAGTATTCGGCCGTTAGTCTACTTAATCTAAATACAGAAGTTTGCTTGAGTACCATAGTTGAGCGAACAGCTAATTTCCAAGCTTGTTTAACTTAAATCTGTTTAGCTTAAGCAATACAACACACAATTGTGAGTATATTTAGTCAAAAATGTCCTCAGCCCACCGAACCTCCAGTTCCTCTGCCAGCTGGAAAAGGAATTCCTTTGGGTCACATCAGTAATGTTGAAGTTTCACTGTCGAGGTTTAAGACACAAGACCAGAAGTTGTTGCATCAGTATCTGTATGGGGTAAGTCTTCTATTAATTGTAACTTATAAGTATTTTTTGCTTAGTCTGTTAAAGTGTAATTTGTAAAGTGTGGAAGTGTCTATGGCAGTCGTTACGGGTAGTTGGATCCCTAAAAAGTCCAACAACTGGGGCCTTAGACAAAGTGACATTCTATTGGCGAAAACGCCAGTAGAATCGCTAATTGTAGTATGAAATTGACATAAATAATTAATATAACTATATTATTTGTATGAAATTTGAGTCTTTGTAACTCGAAATACATTATTTAACTTATCATTATTACTATAACCACCGCAATGTCCCGAAATCCATGGTTAAAACCTTAAAAATGGTTCGCTTCAGCGCGATTCCATCAATAGAATGTCACTTTGTATAGGGCCCCTGGTCTAGCTGCAATGCTTCGATATCGCCCAATAACCCTATTGGGTTGCGGACGTCAGATGGCAGTCGCTTCCCGTAAAATATCGAAGTCGGACCAAATCCGCAGTTAGACTGTTAAAAAGCTTCGGATGCGACTGGGATTAACGCTAGGATGAAGAAGATTGAGAGTTTACAGGGACTTGAGTTTGCAAATTGTGAGTAACCCGGGCAACTGTGATCGGATTTTTATAGCCTCAGGTATAGGAATCATAGTTGGCAGAGCTCACATTTTGCATACTCAAGTTCCGGTAGCACCTGCACTAATTACGAGTAATTTAAATACAGCATTCACGCCATTGACATTAGTATGAGATATGTACCTAACTAAACTTTAAAAAAATCGGCTAAATATTGTTAGTATTACCAAAATGTTACAGTTGCGCTCAGAAGTAGCTTAACATATTCGAAGTTACAATTATTTTAGCTTTAAAACCTTTCATAAAATAAAATAATAAATAAAACATGAAATACATTGAACTGGTTGTGGACAGATTACAAATATACTTATCTATACTAATATTATAAAGAGGAAAGATTTGTTTGTTTGTTTGTTTGTTTGTTTTTTTGTTTGTAACGAATAGGCTCCGAAACTACTGGACCGATTTCAATAATTCTTTCACCTATAGAAAGCTACACTATCTGGGAGTAACATAGGCTATATAACATCACGCTACTACTAAAGGGAGCGGAGCAGTGAGCATAAATGTCAATAAATCGGGCAGATTTCCATACATTCTTTACTATTATTAGATTTGTATTTTTGTATTCGAGTAAACTCAAGAACTACTGAACCGATTTCAAAAATTCTTTTACCATTAGAAAGCTGCACTATCACTGACTAACAGAGGCTATAATTAATTTTCAAAAAAATAGGGATCCTGGATAAAACTTCGATAATGTAACCCAAGGTGTAAAAAAATGACCTAAAAAATTCCTTACATCGCGTACGCTGCGAAAACTATTGAAGATAGAACAAAATAATATACTGTAGAAATGTATAACTTAAAAAGGTCTACATAAAAGTCCGCGACAGCATATGTCTATCTAATAAGGGTAGCTCACAATAACCATTTTTATCTTTTACAAATTATAAAAAAAATATGTGTCATTTTCGAAGCTATTTTTAACAGTATAGTGTTAAGCCTTATCTGACTAAATACGTTAGATACATTGTACATTTAATGTAGATCAAAATTACCCTTTACACTGTATAATTATAATGAATATTTTAGAATCTATTGTAGTATGAAAGTAACGCGCGACGATATAAATTCAAGCCGAAATGCCGATCAAAGTCAGACCACGGAATCTATACCTTTATATTAATTCTTATCTAAATAAATCGTTTGGTATTTAAGATTGTTTCAATACCTGTTGATTACTTTTTGAATTATTGAAATCGGACGTTCTATTCAAAAGATATTACGAAATTATAATGTCAATAAATCCGGTAAATTACCATACATTATTTGAAAACTAATTATTATTACGGGCATGGGCTAAAAGGGTGCAACCACGGGTGTTCGAAGTATTTCACGAGCGAAGACAGGGAAGGTCAGCTGAACACAAGATGCAACGGTAACGGGATCCGAATGCGGGATTGGAACCTCCATGTGATGCATCCTGGGTAACGGAGGCTTTAACGCCCCTCACCCAGGGGAGCCGCTACCGCCTACGGCAAATACATACAGCAACGGGAGCAGCTCTATAGAGGGCTGCTCAAAGGCTTCCCACATGTCCCTCTGACTACGAGGAGGCCCAGTCGAGAGCAGGAAAGGGAAGGGCTGGTCACCGAGCGCGGACGTGAGGATTATAGGTCCGGCCTCCTGTCATCCCTTCACGCCCGTCTCCTCCCTTTCCGGAATTCGATGGGACATCGTGCTTTCCACTTCTGAGAGGGCCATCTTAAAATTGTAGATGGCCCAGGGTCAGCCGGGGGTGCGGAAAATGCCCTAGGCAATTTTACACTCCATCAACTGAAGACCCGCGACGGCATGCTGTTTAATGGGTCCGAATTCCACATGGCACTCCTGATGGTTGACGGGGATGGTATCCGAGGCAATTTTAGCACGAAAGAAAAGTTTGTACGGAATCCGAATTCCACGCGGGCGGAGCCGCGGGCAACAGCTAGTACACCAATAAAACATGTATTGAGTTCTTTTAATGTTAAAATCTTTTGTAGCGTTCAGAAACTTTTCAGGGCGATTGAGCATAAATGTAAGGGGCTGACGAAAAATATTTATAGAAACCGTTAGTCACGATTCTCACCGTTCTAGATTCTCCCCAAAAAACATCGATTTCAAAAGAGCACTCTATCTACGCTTATATGAAACAAAAATATTCATAGGGAATCGAGAACGGGGGGAATTCAACCTATTGGAGATTGAGCGTTACCCGTCTGGGATATCAGGGGCAACAACTATCTATAACAAAGTACAGTGTAGGGCTACCATGAAGCCGACCATTGAACGCATTTACTCCGCAATTGGGCCAAGAGATGGCACAAGGGAACACCTCGACATAGGTATCTTTCGTTTTGTGCGGGCCCGAATTTTCGAATGCACGATTCATAAAAGCCCCGTCCCTTCTATTTTTCTTATAGGTGTATATGAAACTAAGTTGTAATTTTTATACACAGCAATTATGCCTGGATCGTAACGTGAAACGCAATATCAAGAAGTTTAGAGGTTACGAGTGGGCCATCGGCTCGTCCGATTATAAAGCGAAGCTGGAGGAGACCACCAAGATGGAACCCAAGCAGTTGCGGACCATGTGCGAGATGTTGGATTTAGACAAGAAAGGTAACGTAGATGGTGGATTTTGACGATATGTCTTCTTTTGTGGTGTTGGTTTTGATAACACGGGATTTGTGGTTTTGATATACTTCGAGACACTTATCTTGAGCCCAAATCGCGAGACAAATGAGGCTCTGCGCCCGTGGATTGTTTTGTAATAATCTATACTTGGTGAATTTGAGCTCGTCCACCGCAGCAACACCCCGTGCTTTCCTCAAAAGACACCCAAGATACTTGTACTGCGCGCATAGAGCACGTTTTAGGACCAAGATACATGTTCCGTTTAATATAGATGGTTGATTTTGATGATATAACTTTTTTTTGTAATATTGTACTTATAACGTGCGGTCTGTGGTTTACATAGCACTGTCTGATCGTTGTCTGATCTGTACAGTTAATAGAAATTAATCTCGGTAGCGCCATTAACGAAGAACAAGATTACGTCCCCCAGGGACTCGTTCCATTTTAGGATGGAAAAATGTTCTGGTAAGATTTTTTACCCATCAATAGTATCTTATCAGACCATTTTTCAATCCAAAAATGGAATGAGTTAAAAATGGAGGTTAGTATCCTCCAAAAATGGAGGTTAGTACCTCCATACGTCATAAAGATTATACGCAAACCTTACTATGATTCCATTATATTCTTGATTCTGTCCTATTCTATTCTACATCACTTAAGATGCCGGTAGCCCAGTCTACATAATATATTGTCCATGTCCATTTTAGTAACTACATATCTACTGTATAAAAATAAGTCGGGTTTTCCTTCCTGACGCTATAACTCCAGAACGTACGAACCGATTTGGCTCATTTTAGTCTTGAAATATTCTTGGGTGTCCAGGGAAGGTTTATAGGTGCAGCGGGAACGGGAAAAATATGGCGGTACGAAGTTCGCCGGGACAGCTAGTACATAATAAAATGTATTAAGCATTGCGATGCGGAAGACCGCGATGGTATTCCCGCTTACTGTAGCATAGGCCTATGAGTCAGTGTCACAAAGTAATCATTAATTATTTCCCAACAGGCTCGATGTCGGAGCTGGCGTCGCGGCTAGTAGGCTTCCTCCAGCAGCCCGTGGCGAATTCGCCTCACGCACGTGGCCAGGCGCGTGCCCCGCCGCCCGCGCCGCCCTCATCTGCCGGTGGCCGGCCACGTAGATCGGCCGCCGTTAAGGTATCCAACAGAGGTGAGTGCTAGTCTAATGGCCGTTATCATCCTCATAGAAGCTTCAAGAGGGGCATTAGAAGGTATTTTTAGGGTCGGCGGCACGTGTGTGACGGCGCTGGTGTTGCATACGTCCATAGGCCACGGTAACCACTTTCCATCAGGTGGTCATGCTTGTCTACCATCTAAGTGGTATAAAAAAAGAAGTGAAAAACGTCTTTATTCTACAACACCATAGATATAACAATATAACTTAGAGATCTAAGTTATGTGCTAAGTACCAATGGCGGCCTTATCACTTTGCGGCAATTTCTTACAGGCAACCATAATGCTCTAGTTGTGTCCTAAGTTAGCACTTTGGAATCCAGGGTCAGCTTATTGTTTTTAAACCAATCATATCCGGTTTTCTGGATGTAACTTCCGTCTGACCTCTTAACACCGAGAGGCATCTTACGCCAGTCTCGTCCGTTGTTTAATAGGTGCACTGATTACAGATGAGGCATACATCCTTGAGATGTTGATAAGGCCCTGTACTTATTTAATTAATATCCTTGTCTTGTTCCAGGCTACTCTGACGAGGAGTATGAAACTGATCCGGAAACTAAAGTCAAAGGACCCAAACCCAACAAAGATGGATCAGAAGATTCAGATGTAAGTTTGTAAACTTATTATTTTCAAATCAAATCAAATCAAATCATTTGATTTTTTTTTTTGACCTAAGAAAGTGTTCATTTATTTATTTAACTATAAGAAATGTGATTGTATTATATAACGATAATGAAGAAAGATATAATAATAATGGTATCTGAGGTTTTGTTAAAGGTTTGTTAACACTTAATATTTTGTGATTTTTGTGAATAACCAGCAAGGGAACATTGGAAATGATTATTATAAGTGTTGTAACATAATTTTATTATGACGTATTTATGTCGCAATACATCAATGCTTATAAAACCACTCTATCTCTCAAACGGAAATTTAACCAAATGAAATACATATTATTTCATTTGGTTCAATTTTTGTTCACTAAAACGTGTATTCTGTATAGGGTTCGTTCAACCCGAGCGGTTCGGAGGAGGCGGACAGCGACTTCGACCCGGAGGCGGGCGAGGCGGCGGCGGGGCCGGGCCGTAAACGCAAGTCGACTGGAGGAGGAAGACGCCGATCTTCCGCCAAGCAGGCCTCGGGCAAGCGCGGCCGGAAGGCCAAGGGCAAGAAGGGCAAGGTGAGACCACCTGCTTTATAAACTTCTAGTAACCGTGTTCAGGTACCGTAAAATGGGGTGAATAGGGATCAATAAAATGGTTGTTAGGTTTTTTAAAAATTTCTCTCCATTCACAATTACAATTCCAAGTATCTAACCAGATATTATTGATAACTCTACTCATTATTACATTGAGATCTAATCCATTATTTCACTTGAAAGAAAATAGCTACAGAATTTAGTTGACCATTTTATCTCTATTCACCCATTGATCCCTAATCACCCCATATAAAGGTACGCTAAAACTACAATATCAAAAACACTATAAATTGCAAGAAACTTCTTAGTTATTAGAGTCGACAAGAAAGAATACGTAATTTGAGGTCGCCAGCCTAAGAACAGTCTAACCAACATTTTATGAAAATGTATCCAAAATATATATTTCATCGAAATTGACTCACCATCGATTTTTGTATTGCCATCTCTTGGTGGTAGAAATACAAAAGAGTGATGTTTTTTGTTTGGGCAAATTAGTTGTTGCACTCGCGGGCACATTTAATTTTACATCTTATATATAGAGCAATGTTTTGTTACTGATAAAATTAATTATTTATTTACATTATAATAAAAACAATAGGCTCACCCCCTATTACATGGGACCTAATTCAACGACTGGTGAAGTGTAGGTGTTAGTTCACCTCTGCCTAACCCCCCGGGGATAAAGGCGTGATTATATGTATGTATGTATGTATGTATTTATTTACATAGGCATATTGTCGTATAACTCGTTTTAATTTATCTAAATGTATGCAATGTTTGTGGTCTAGCCGAGTAAACCAGCTGGAAGAGGTCGACGAGCGAAGTCAGAGAGTGATGAAGAGAGTGAAAAATCAGAGAGTGAGAGCGAAAATGAGTCCGGAAGCGAAGGAGAAGCGTCCGATGTAAGTTAATACTATCATTGTTGATCAGTGGCGAAGGGTAAAAATTTCCTTAAGAGAAGCGAGTGAAAAATTAAACTTTACCTTTTATAGGACGACCATAGCAATTTTGTATGGAATTCGGACGTTCTGATTCCAGACACTGAATTTAATACAGGTACTGCATTTCAGTTCAACATTTAAGCGTCGGTAGCTGAGTGGTTAAGGAGTCGGCCTTACGATTGAGAGGCCTTGGGTTCGAATCCTGGCTATTACAATACCGACGTGAACCCACTCCTAGCACAAGCAATTTAGCTTATTAACAAAAATACTGAATTTCAGAAACATCTTTACGACGACTTCCCTTTACAGATCAAGCCGGCAGGAATCTGGTTATAGCTACCGTTCGTCACTGTTGTTGATAACCCTCTATGCACTAAAATCCATTGTAAAGATGGATCTTTTTGCACTCTGATGTCCACTTTAATCCTTAAAAATGGGCATGTGGCCAGTATAATGAGCGTGTGTATTGTTTAGGAGCCGAAGTCGAAGCGTGGCAGGCCGGCCGCGCCCGTGGCCAAGGGCCGCAAGGGCGTAGTGGCCAAGAACGCGAACGCCAAGGCCACACCCGTCAAACGGAAAGCGCCTACACCACCAGGTCTGTACTCACTTTTTACCTGTGTTTTGTGTTAGAATTGCTCCATCGATATACTACAGAAGGCATTACTATTTGGCTGCCTTTCCACCAGAGATGTGCCATGGTACGTTGCTATAGATGCGTTTGATACCCACCAATCATATTCATTGGTCACATAGCATAGCACTGGTGGAAACGGATTCAACTAAGCTATGTTTTTTATATACATATATAGAAGGATGCGTGCTATGGATGTGTGTGTATGTATGTACTATCGATACATAGCATAGCTCGAGATGCGCATCTTTCTCGCACAGCTACTTTACGGTGACGCATCTTCGTAGCGAATCTTCCTCGCACAGCTACCTAGCGTAGTATTGGTGGAAACGGTCACATATTTTCGTAGTGTAGATTTCACATCTTCGCAACATAGCTGCATAGCACAACTCTGGTGGAAAAGCACCCTAAGAGATATTGCAATATTTACCGTGCATTGTTTGGAGGTTTTGATATTTCGGCATTTATGCAAATGCTGTGATCACGTGACCATGGTGGTCACCTCCTCCTCATAAACAACAGTATCTCTCCAAACCCCTTTATGTACGAGGACTTAGTTGGGTCAATTGAGTTGGATATAAAAATCCACATAGTACGACCAATCGAACAAAAATAAAAAGGAATTTAAAAATCCTCCCCATGCGCTTGATAAATTTGGTTTTGAAAATAGAACAACCTAATCGAATATGTTGCTGAAACCATAATTTTAATATTTTAAGAATATCTTCAACTTGCACTCTATCAAATTCATTTATGTTAACAGCCAAAAAGGGTAAAGCTGCCCCCGCTGCCAAAGCTGCTGCGAAACCAGCCAAGAAGGGCAAGAAGGCTTCGTCAGACGAGGAGTCTGGGGAGGGTAGCGAGGAAGAGGACGAGGAGGAGGGCAGCGAGGAAGAGGAGAGTGGCGAGGAGTCCGACGCTCCCGCGGACAGCAAGAAGGCTAAGCGACCGCCTACTGTGAGTATACTATTGCAATTTCTATGAATGTTATTATATTTTCTAGTAAAGCCCTTTTTTTTTCAAGCTTCAAGAGGTTTACAGCTTGATTGAACCAATCTTCTTCTGAAATATAAAAATCAATGCCACTTTTCGTTGTTATTTTATAACTCAAGAACGGCTGAACCGATTTGGCTAATTTTAGTCTTGAAATGTTTGTGGATGTCCAGGACAGGTTTAAACGGTGGGAAAATAGGTGCAGCGGGAACGGGAAAAATATGGCGGTACGAAGTTCGCCGGGATAGCTAGTTCTTTTATAAAAATAACTTGACACAGCATAATTATTATAGTTGAATTTGAACAAAAAAATTCAAATCGATTTAAAAAGATAAAAAAAGAGAATCTACTTTGGGCGGGACTAGATTTGAACAATCAGCATAGTAAATGCTTCAAAATTTCATTCAACAAAAAAAAAAACAAGTTTTAATTGCACGACATGATCGTGCGTGTGCGCTGTGTCAACAAAGAATCGGTTCAAACGAACTGTGAATTTCTTGAAGTCGGGGGAAAAAAGGATAAACTTCTAATTATCGGATTCAAGTTTTCTTTGTGAAATTATTAATAAAAGATGCGAATAAAAACAATTTTTTATACATTCTTAGGTTTTAGATGGCCATAACCAGACCAATTTGTTTTGTATTTTGACAAGTTTTACTTTTGTGACACAGGATGATGAAATCAAGAAGTACGTGAAGCAGATCCTTGAGGGCGCAAACCTGGAGCAGATAACGATGAAGACCGTCTGCAAGCAGGTCTATAGCCACTATCCGGAGTTCGACCTCGCACACAAGAAGGACTTCATCAAGGCAACAGTCAAGTCGGTGAGTATCTCACACAGCTCTTGATTACTCAAGGAAATAGACCATTATTATAGGTAGTAGACAATTTAGTAGCCTTTACTATTAGTAGAAGATAGATTCTCTATGCTACGATAGATAGACGACGATAGATTCTTCTAGAGACGATAGGCCTATGTCCAGCAGTGGACTGCAATAGGCTAATTGAGATTCTCTACGCTTAAATATGCTACAAAATTACAGTGTTAAACAAATTAAACAGAGTTTTTGTTTTCATTGTTTTCAATTTTAACACTTTACAAAATCATTACTTTTTGAACAGTAATTTGTAGTCTATCTTACACAAAACTTGATGTAACTTTCTTACTTTCTAGGGATTATTCTTTTATATGAACTTCGTTTTTTAGTTAATTTGTAATTTTCTGTTTTTATTTAGCATAGATCACGCATGGCGACATTTCTTTATTTCTCTTTTATTTTCTTTGTTGCAGTGTATTTAAGATGTTAGGCGATAAGAGCGGAGTGTAGATGTCTACATAGTTATACCTATAGATTATAAAAGGACATAGTTATATATTATTACAATAATAATATATTATGAAATAAAAAATAATAAGACGAAGTGGAATGGATAAACACCCGCTTTACTTTCCAAGGTAGATTTTTTGCTTATTTTATTTTGCATGTTTTTTGTTACTTTGTGTGTTGCTACCCTGCTATACCATCTTACATTGACCTCTAATCTCACATTTAATCAGATTGAAGTTACCTGAATATCAGAATTTGGTTATAAGCCAGAAGAAAATGCATAATCGTATGTATATACGATTGCAATCTGATTATAAGCCAGAAGATATAATATAATAAATGTAAAAAGCCACAACTAAATAACCGACGCTGTATTATTTTATGATCATTCATCATAGCGGAGGGTCGGTAGAAGTGGCGAACATTGGGAGAGGCCTATGTCCAGCAGCGGACTGCAATAGGCTGATTGATTGATTGACATCATGGTCACCAGTTACATCAGAGGCTAACTTCGGATCTCGAGATCCGCTTACTCATGCTATGGCTTATATGAAATCATGGTTCTAAGTCTCTACCTACTGGAGTGTCGTAAAAATACGCAGACGATATCACTGCGAGAGAAGGAAAACTGAATTACACCCTGTACCCTGTACCAACCAGTCTGGTCAGCGTGGAACCAGTAGGCCAAAGCCTGCCAACATTGAATGAGTCCTATGTCCAACAGTGGATTGCGATTGGCTAACGGCCGTTCCCATTAACATATCTACAGATAAAGGTAAAGGTAGAGATAGTTCCTTTGTTAAATCCTATTGTTATTTTGCTACTATGGATTGCGTTACCATAGAGATTGATGACGTTTTTATCCTTTCTAATGTCAAAACTGGCGATAGATAGGTTATTGGGAACGGCCGTAATTGATTGATTGGCATGCTTTGCTTATGCGAGCGACTGCCGTCTGACCGCCCAATTCTGAAAGGTAACCTATACCAACTTGCAGGTGAGGTTTTTGTTAGGTCCCGAAAAACTTTATATGGCTCCAAAAATACCCTTCTCCTATTTGTTAAGCATAGCATGAATATTTTCAAATAAACGTGTTAATTCAATGTTTACATTTGGTGCATCGTGTTGATAAATGCTTGTGTTCCGCAGCTCATATCATCGTGAGCACGTGACACGGCCACACACACATAGTCGAGTAAGCTACACCACTTAAAATATTTAGACTAATGCTGCCCCCGGGCCGCGCCGGCCGCTCTGCGTACTCCGGCGTTGTCCCGCAGGCGCTATATAATTTTATGTTGTAGGAATAATTCCCATTAGCGTAAGGATAACCAAGTAAAAACAGCTGTAGGATTTGTAAGGTCGTTTTATTTACTGTGCCTGTAGCGTAACTCTGTTGATTTACGGTCACGCGGCTCGGTGTTAGGCTCATTTCCATTATACTTAGCTATTATAAGTTATAGTTTGATAATAAAATGCATATTTTTTTTCGTAATCAGTTACAATAGGCAAGTGTTTCCGTATGATATAAAGATGCGGCCTGACTGTCATGCGTTTAGACTGTGGACAAGAGTGTGTTGTGTTCTATTTGATGTTATATTTTGAAGACGAGAGAAAGAGTTTAACCAATAGTTTTATATTGAAGATTCTGATTGATTGACTTGTAGGAAATAAAGAAAGACCAATTTTCACAGTGACAAAGAGAACATAAGCATTGTAGTCTTGTAGTAGTAGATGGTAAATCCATAGTTGTTATTGCTAGGCCTTGAATAACTAAAGCAAAACCACTGTCATTTCATGAACACTGCAAGAACATTCCATTTAATTTCAGACTTTAATTATAAGGCTTTTTGAAAATGTAATTCACAACAGTTGATGGCGTCTCGGCAATTAATTTTATAAACATTTGTTTTATTACATTTTACTTGAGACTGGCGAAATTGCAGCGATTCTTTCGTTAGCAGAAATGACTTTGAAGAGTGAATGAAAAAGTGTAATGAAATTCTTTTCATTTAATTTTGGAAGTCTATAGCAATAAAGTTTAAAATGTAATGCCATTTTTTGCTATGTCTGTGTTACCACAGTGGTTTGCTTTAGCAGAATTGAGGGCCTGGTCTCCATAAAATAGACACCTATTGGTTGAACAGTTGCTTTTCCTCTTTCTATATGCATTAAATTAGATTTGTATTGTCTACGGTTTAAACAACTCGTGCTTATCTGTTCTTTTTTATTACCTGTCATCGTTTATGTTTCAAGGTTTTTGTTTTGAGTCTGCTCTGACGGTCAGATCACAACTTTATGAACGTTCGGAAATAGTAAGGTCGAAGTTTGTAAGTTTTAGTTTGTAAAGTACATATTTATGTAAGAGGACTCGCTAACACTTGAGCCGTCCTTCACGCTGACACGTCTACATTTATTAATTTTGTATGCCACGATTGTACAAAGTTCTGTGAAATATCGGCATAGTGGTATGGAATGTGAAATTTATAAAATTCAAAAAGTGATCCGCCACGTATTTATAATGACATTCATGTATTCACCCGGTAATGTAAGGATTTTAAATATTAGTCTTGTAAAATCCAAAATTTATTTTTTATATGGATCAGGGATAAAGTTGTCTAGGGCGCTGGTATTGATTGGATTTACAAAGTATATTTAATGCACTGTCTAATTGCAATATGTAACTTATTAATATAAATATTAAGCCTCGTTTACACCAGAGGTGGGATCTCAGGCTCTCTTTGTCTCGACAAGAGAGTGAGATACACTAAAATTGTTTTCATTAATGACTACGTGTAAATGGTTTACAAGAATAATAATCGAATGTTTCTTAATGTTATAAAATATGTTTTAACCAAGGGTTTTGGCTTTTCGATGCAAAAGTAGGCGGCAAAAGTATTCGCTGGTTGGCACCTATCGCAAAATTAATGTATTTGATTAGTCGGTTAAGTGTACTTTAAGAGGTGTAAATAATACACAGGACATGCAATTTTAAGGGATGTCGCGGGTAGCGGGAAGACATTCATATACAGTTACTGGGGTGTTCCATTATTTTCTGGTTGTCTATAGATCGACCGTAACCGCTGTACCGCGCGTTGAGTATGTACACGGCGAGACGGGGGTTGTATCGTCAGATTTGGTCAGTCTGCCGCCAACGCTCACGGTGGTAACTCGCTCGCTCTCGACTCTTGCACTTTCTTTATCTTTCTTTACCTCGTCCCCCGTCATATCGCGCTTCTTTAGACCGCGGTAAAGCGGTCGCGGTCATACTATAGTACACTGTTGACGCCACAGTAACAGTATGTGTGTCCATGTTTCGCTCCATCGCTAGTCAGGACACAAAGGCATACCCGCGTTGTAAATTACTTTATTTCCGATAAGTTAGCGTAACATTCAGTACATGTGTTCACTTACGCGACTAAGTGTAGTCGATTTTCGCTATTATAGTAGATGTTTGAAATCCACGACGACCCCCTTAGTGCAATAACAGAATGCGTAACAATATATAACTATTTTTAATCGATCGACGTCTATAAATCATATCAAATATTTTTGTGGTCAATCCGAGCTTAGCTTACATAGACAGGCAGTTCACTGTTACATTGGAGTAGTGTAAGTTTATTATTTTCGAAGGATCAACCGCTTCTTATAATTTTAGGTGCTTGTATAGCATTTGATATTTGTTTGGATGTATCGTGGCCGATGTCGCTAGGTGTAAGGGTGCGTAGGCGAGCGCGAGCCTGCCCGCTCGCTCGAACCTCCTAGTTCTAAGATAGATTTAATCAACATTAAATGTGTATTTGTGAATTTTGAACCTTATTTCGGTTGATGTTTCTTTATAAATGTGTAAATGGCTGAGATCTGTAGCAAAGTAGTGACATGGAGTGATAGAGTGACTGGTTCCCCTTTTACAATTGGATAATAGATAATAAAGTAAATAAAAGTTTGAAATAAATTGTTTTATTTTCATTTCCCTTCTGCGGTCTATTAGTATAATATACACTATGATACAAAAGTATGTTACATTTAAATATCCTTAACTTTGTTTACACAAGTTGTACCACAATCTAATGAGTAAGTCGAGATCCAGCTAAAGAGGGGTTATTACAAAAGTTAGTATATACATTATTTGACTAATTGTTGCAATAAAGGTACAAGATATCAAAATTTAATTGTTAGTACATTATATTTAAATTATTATTGTCCACAGTTACAAAATTGTGTCATCAAATAGGTGAGATTTGTGTGTGTCTCAGCTCAGGAGAGGACACACATTTTAATTAAATTACAGTATCCAATATTATTTACAAGTATATTTAAATTTGTAAACTTGCTATTGCCTTTGACATAAAGACAGAAATGCGATTCATTTTGAAATAACCAAAACCAACAAATCGCATATCGGGACTATACTCGAAATTGGCTCAAACGCGAATAAATCGATTTGCCCTTTCTGTTAGTTTCGTACGAGTATCGGTAGATGGCTCCCAATGTCGCCCTAAAACGGATGTATAAGAAAAAATTGGATCAGCTTCGGGCGAGGCTCAGTGGTCAGAGTGTTCCCCCTGTAAGGGAAAGATCGCGGGAGTCCCGCCGGAGCTTGATTTAGCTTTTTCCTATAGCAAATCGATTTGCGTTAAGAGAACGCATGTATACAAAAACTTCACAATTAAAAGCAAATCTTGCTCTGCTGTCCATTTCTTAATCATTCCTTGACTAAGAGTTCATTGCGTTTGTCGTAGAGATTCGCTCCTATAGCTTGGTCTCCGGCTTGCTCGGCTGCTTCCTATGCGGGGCGGGATGGGGCAGTCGGCGCGGTCGGCGCTCGGCGGGGGCGAGTGGGGCGGGCCCAGTCGGCGCGTACAACGCTTCGTCCCTCGGCACTACGTCGGCGCGGTAGTAGTCGTACGTGGGACTCTGGAGCTGAGACGTGGCCGAACAGTTGGAGCGGTGGTCGCTGTCGTTGTCGCCGCTGTCTACATCACCTGTGATCGGAGATGAGTTGCTAGTTTTAAAAGGGTTCTCTACACGTAGACAGATTCATCTGCGGATGTTAGCAGCGGACGCGTCCGCCAACGTGTGGACGGAGTGATTTGCTCGTCTGTGGCTATACCACAAACGAGCAAGCGGAGCAAGTCGCCTCGTATGCACGTCGGCGAACGCGTTCGCCGATAACATCTGCGGATGAATGTGTTTACGTGTAGAGGAGCCATTAGAAATATGATATAAGAAATTGGCAAATCCAAGTTGCAAGGGCAACATTTTTGTTAGATTTGATCCTTATGATTGACATTATCGATTGATGCCATAAAAATCCCGGATGTTATTTTTGCAGATCTTAGTCCGTTCGATTAAGGCAAGGGAGTTTTCGAAAATCGTTGAATGAAGTTTTATTCCTTTAAAAAAATGTGGGAATGTTTCCTTTGAGTGAAATTCGCTATCTCCAGTATTTAGAGTACGTTCCCTCCAGGCAAGGTCGAAACTCTGTATACAGAACAAAATATAAACTTACCATCGCTACTATTATTGCTGGGCACGTGCGCGTCTCTGAGTCGCGGCCTTCGTCGCCAATATCTGAACTCTCGTGGAAGGGTATACGAGCGAGGGAGAGATATCTGTAACACAAAGATTTGTTAAAGTTCTTGTGTCTCTGGTTAAAGGCTCGGAGGATCCGTTGCCATCTACAGGACACGTCGGATCGTGCAGTCCATGACTCTTGAGGCAGTGAACCATGACGGCCAGATGCATGGCCGTGTGGATGCAATGATATACGTATGAAACTCACTTGGCTATCAATATCGCTGGGCGGGCGTGGCGTCTCTCTTGCAGGTCCATCAGGGTTTGATTCCTCGCCGCTGCTAGCTCCACCCTCTTCCTTTTTTCTGTTTCTGACAGAAAGAAATATGCTTCGTTAGTAGATAGTTCATAAAGTACATAATGTTACAAGGGCTTGACAACTCTTGATTTGCATTGAGTCAATTTATATTATCTCCCGAGTCAAAGGGAAGCGAAATTATTTACAATAAAAAGCCAACCCACCAATTAACGTTCTATCGCATTTTATTATATATCAATCAATCAATTAGCCTATTGCAGGCGACGTCATCATTATCATCATAAAAACGCATTTTTCTGATTGCATCCGTGGCCAAGATAACCTCGGAGCTCAGGGTCCGCCTTCGTCTTCGCTCTTCGTCACGTCAATTACATAAAAAGGAGAGAAGTGCATATTCAGAATACAAATTATTGTTATAGGTAGTTACTTACGTATACGGAGCTCCCCAGTGACAGCAAACTTGTCGATTACACCCCTCTAAATAATGAGGAGCGAGCAGAATCTCCGGCGTCCTGCACCGCTGCATCTTCCTCATCTGTTCCATCTTCTTGCCAGCAAGACCTGGGTACTGGAACTTCTCACAATTCTGACTATATTGCCCGCATCCATCGTAGTTATTCCTTATATTATCTATACTCTGCACATGTAAAGCATTATGCAAGGCAGACACATAATCGTCCTTAGATTCATATTTCGAATACTGATTTCCTTCACAGTAACCAGAGTACTCCCCGATTTGTCTAGGGTCATCAGAATATATAGAATTCTGTGCTATTCTTGGCTTATCTAAAGCACTCTGGTAATTATTACTAACATCAGGCATATAAGTCCTAGGACTATTATTTAATACATTTCTAGGACTACCACATCCGTTCGCATCGTAACTCCTATTTTCATTCAGCGCGAGGTAATTAGGCGACCCTAATGGCGTCCTTGTGACGTCACTTCTCATGTTCGGTGGGTTTTCGTAAAACGTTCGGGTATTGTCGTATCTGTTCGGCAATCTTCGTATTTTTAGTGGATCATTGATATCTGTTGGTGGGTTTTCGGTACTTTGGAAGTTGATGTTGAATTCTGGTTTTATTTCTGTGTATGTAGGGTAGATGTTACATACCGGGTAGTTTTGGTACGAGTGGGTCATTTCTATGCTGGGCCAAGCGGGCGGTTCTGCGTGTGTCTTTGCCCTAGGTATTGGCTGTCTTTGTAAACTGCTGTATATCTCTTCGGCGGCGACTGGCGTCGTCTTGGCAAGTTTGCCCTGTTTGATCTCTTCTTCTATGACGCGTAACTCTGCGAGCTGTTTTTGTTTCTTCTCTTGGAGTTTCTGTTGGATGTTGACGCGGGAGCCTACGCTGGAGCCTTCGTTCTCTGATGAACCGCCCTATGGAGAAAAAAGGTCGTTTTTAGATTAATTTGCATGTATACTTATGCCTATGCAGTCTATCGATAAATCGATGACTGTGCGGTTAGAACAGTTTTAAGGTGGTCATTACATATAGACCTTTATCCATCAAGACCGAAAATAGTAGACGTGTAGACTCACGAAATCTTAGATTTTCTTTCCCCTGTTTTCGTCCTGAAAAATGCCTCTATAGTCGAACTTTTAATCAGCTGCAGTAAAATGACGTTTTGTGGGATACCACTTTTTGAAGAAAAATAAATAGGGATGTGGCTAAGTGAGCAAGTGAATCATTCAATAAATGAATGATCTTTGATTTAGTTTTAAAGATTCGATATTAAGTTGTAATGTATTTTTTATTATTACATATGATAAAGAATTGATCTTTTTCAGTGAAAGTATAGGAATGTACATTCAAAACGAATCAAAAATGTCATAATAATGTTATATAGGTAATCAATATTTTTCGGAATCACTGTCGCTGTCGCTTTCGGTCACACTAATAACAAATCTGTCTGTCTATTCATCATCTAATATGATGGAGGTGGTACATATTGTGTTCCTCTTTTATAGTGTGAGACACAAAAGTCACTCCACTTAGCCGGTGTCACAATGTTGATTACTTCTTGGAAAAAAGTTTTCACTTCTAGCATTTCATACGTCTTATTAAATTATCTGCGACGTGCCCCTTTGCCTGAGACCAAAATAACTCATCGGTTTAATTCACATTGATAAGGGGGCAGTCTTAGAAGTCTGATACCTACCTTTACAGCCATCTCGAATGGTCTTCACCATATTTGGTTCAAATGCAATATTTTTAGTGGTCAGCCACTCTTGAATTCGTGCTTTCGTCCACGACAACTTCGGGATTGTTTCGATCGAGAGTGATAGAGCGCGTTGATAATATAATTGAGCGTTGCGAATAATTAGATCATGTAAACTAAGTAAGCTGAATACTTATAGAAGTGTCTCAAACTGACCCGAAGAAATGTTGACCGCCGTGGCACCCACACAAAACACAACTATCAAGTTTGAAACTTATTTGATACTAACACTTTTGAAATAGCTGTCATGTAAACGTTATTTTTCCATTACAAGAAGTGAAAAAAATCCTCGTGAAATAGACCGTTTTAGCCGTGTCAAAACCGACATGTCCGGAAGATACCACTTATTACGTTTTTATTTGAGATTAAACTAACATACCTAAACAGCATAAGACTCGAATTAGAAACGTAGGACACTGCTAGGTGTCAAGGATATCTTTCAAATGGGACCTACAACTCATGCTAGCCTAGTACAAAAAAATTCAGTATCGCTTCTACATAATATTCAATAACTTGAGTCCACGCCAAAAACTGATGTTTCGGTGTATAAAAATCATCACAATTGAAATATTACGCCAAAAAGGGTAAAATAATGAATGGATTCCACTACTTTAGAGTATGTTTATATTTTTAAAATATTAAAATCATTACCCAGATATCGTCGGTATAATGGCAGAATTAAATAACTCCGATTTTGGCCAAATTGACCTTTTACCATTTTCGAGAACCCTAAAATGTGCCGCATCTTTTGGTCTAACAAACATTCCTATATCTCAATCCAATCCAAAAATAAATCCATTTTCGTGTTTCAATTGAAGAAATAGATATGTTTAATTGAACACTAAATATTATAAGAAAAAATGACTAACTCTATAAATAAATGAACAACTGTGACTTCTGATCACTTGAGTATGAAATGAATTAGCTAAATTGAGTTGTTTAGTTCTACCACGAACGAAAATATTCTAAAGAAAGCAGGCATGTTGAAGGAAAACTAAACAATTTGAGTTATTTAATTCAGGCAGTTATGAGCATTCTTTCGTTTTTAAATAATTATTTTTATGTATTTCTCCTTCGAGAAAATATACATTTATAAGAGATTCTAATCAAAAAAATGTCAATAGGTGAAATTATTGAATATTTCTATTTATAGTATTCGCACGTAAGCAAAGTTATCGTACAACTCAGTTGTACAAATTGGCGCGAAATAATGTAAACATCAATGACAGCTATCCGTAAGGTGGAGTGTGGGGTCCGGGAGAGGGTGAAGAGCTCATCAGAACATTCACCATGGTAGAGACGGTAAAAAACCGCCAAAGATGCCACAGGCTCGAGGGTGTTAGTAACCTCAGGATTCCCAATAATGCGGACCGCACGTCGCTGCAACCTGTCGAGAGCATCTAGTAAGTACTTTGCGGAGCCATCCCAGAGATGCGAGCAGTATTCCACGCAAGAGCGAATTTGTGTCTTGTAGAGAAGACACCGCTGCTCCGGCGTGAAAAAACGTCTCACTTTGTTCAGGACTCCGAGTTTACGTGAGGCTGTTTTGATGATACTCTCGATGTAGTTTTTGTTGTTCAGTTTGCAGCGAACATCCATACCTAGGATATTGAGATTGTCCTGTAGTGGCAGTGGCGTGCTCTGAAGAGTTGGAAGGGGAAGGAAAGAAGATACTTTTGCTGTAAACGCGCATGCCTGCGTCTTCTTGGCATTGAACTCAACCAGGTTTTCAGAGCCCCATTGTGAAACGAGGTTCAGGGTCCGGTCAAGTTCACTGACGAGAAGCTGCCTCCTTTCCGCGATATCAGACTGCTTGGCCGCAGGATGTCCGTGATAACTCCCGTGTAAGGTGCTATCGTCTGCATAGCAATGAATGCTGCCAGTGGATAAAATGTCGTTGATATGCAGAAGAAAGAGAGTGGGTGATAAGACGGACCCCTGCGGCACGCCAGCATTTACCTGCAGGAACTCCGAAGTTCGACCATCACAAAGGACGCGAATACGGCGCCCCTGCAGGAAGCTAGCCACCCAGTCGCACAGCCCGGAAGGCAGACCAAAGGCTGGTAACTTGGAAAGAAGCGACTTGTGCCAGACTCTATCGAAAGCTTTGGCGATGTCAAGACTAATTGCCAGGGACTCGCCATGCTTGTCCATAGCCTCACCCCAAAGATGGGTAACGTACGCCAGAAGATCACCCGTTGACCGCTTCGGTCTGAATCCGTATTGCCGGTCATTGATTAAGGAATGATCCTCTAGGTGACGCATGAGCTGTTTGTTAATTATGTGCTCTAACACTTTGCACAGCACTGAGGTGACGGCTATGGGCCGATAGTTGCCTGGGTCCGAGCGATCCCCCTTCTTGGGGATCGGCTGCACATTCGCCTCCTTCCAAGCCGATGGCACTGTACCCGAGATGTATGACATCCGGTACAGTCGCGTCAGCACTGGAGACAACTCCGCTGCACATTTTTGAAGAACCACCGCTGGAATACCATCCGGTCCGCTGGCTTTCCGGACGTCGAGTGACTGTAGCACACCACGGACATCGCGCTGCCTGATGCGGATCTCAGGCATTGCGTGGTCACAGACGGGTAATGTCGGTGGCTGCTTACCGCAATCATCGATTCGGGAGTTTGCCGCAAAGAGATTAACCAGCAGATTTGCTTTCTCTTGCGGCTCATGGGCCAGGGATCCATCAGGGTTGCGCAACGGGGGCAGCGAAGGCTGGCAGAAGTTGGCTTGCACGGCTTTGGCCAGTCGCCAGTAGCCACGGCTGCCCGTGGGATGCGCCACTAGCTCCTGACCAAGCCGCGCTATGCGCTGGGCATCCGCTCTGACGTAAGCCCCCTTGCAGACCTTTGTGGCTTTATTGTACGCTGCCTTGAAGTGGCCCACGTTGGGATCGCGTGTGGCGCGCGCCCTTACCCAGGCGCGGTACGCAGACTGTTTTTGATTGACAGCCTCCGCGCACTCGCGGCCGAACCAAGGGCGCGCTCTGCGGTCACCGGTGACATCAGTGTATGGGATATAGTATTCCATACCTAGACTGATCTCACCGGCGACAGCAGTAGCACTATCCGATGGGTTCTTACCTTCAAAGCAACGTGCAACCCACGGGATGGACGCAAAATACTCACGCATCCCATCCCAGTCCGCTGACGAGTAGTGCCAGAGACGCCGCTTCCCCTGCGCGGGTCGTGGGGGCGCTGTGATTGGCACCTTGGAACAGACCAGACAATAGTCGGAGTTGCCTAAAGCGGCACGCACCGAAACACTGTACTGGTCTGGGTGACTCGTCAGCAGAAGGTCTAGAAGGGAGGGTGTTAGGCCCGACCTTCTTGGTATCCTAGTGACCTCGCGTACCAGTTGGGTCAGGCCATGCGCCAGAGCGAAAGCGTGAGCGGCTCTTCCCGCATGGTCAGTTTTGGCGGAGCCCAACCAGATCTCGTGGTGGGCGTTAAAATCCCCCAAAAATACCAGTTCCACGTTTGGAAACCGCTCCTGCGCATCATCTGCAGCCTGACTCAGATATTCGAAGAGTCGAGTTGTCTCGGTATCTCCTGTATGGGAACGGTAGAGGCACACATAGATCTGACTCGTAGAGCCATGGTCTGGATGGGTCCTCTAGGCAGCGCAGACGGCGACAACAAACATCCGCCCTAACAAACACGCACGCCCCGGCCTTTGCACGGAAATTTTCCTCCATAACGTAGCCGGGTAGAGCAAGTAAGACGTGTCGTCAGGGCGGCGTATTTGCGTCTCCGTCAGAAAAAGCATGGCTGGATTCGCCGTCTCGAGGTGTTGGTGGACGGCGTTGAGGTTTGCATGGAGCCCACAGATGTTTGTGGACTCCACCTCAAAAAGCGAGCTTGTGGGAAGTTGAAGAGCCGCTGTGTAACCATGCTCTTTGTTCTGCGCTGCCATGATTGATGTATGCCATGCCTTGCCATGAGATGCCATGCCATGATTAATGTAAAGCAAAGTATTTTTGTTCTAGTTGATTTTACGAGTAGAAGATTTATAATAAGTAATTTATTTGATTTTATTAGATTGCCATACCTAATTATGTTGATTTTGATTTTTGTACTTTTACGTTTATTTTTTTTTTAATAAACAATGTTTCTTCTGCCAACCCAGGTTTTTTATTTCATGTGAGATCAATAATCAGTGATAAAATTATACAAATTAACTTTCACTAAGAATGCCTAACTTACATGTTTAAATATTTCATTAGGTTCAGAACTCGACAAGTGAAATTGTTGACCCAATTTCATGTATTCACATCCATCTTATGTGTGATAAAACTGAATAACTACCATAAAGAATTAGCTAACTACGGTATGTTTGCAACATTTTGGTGTGGCAAAATTGGATAAGTTGGTTTTTGATTTTAATTTATTTTTTGGTTCATGAAAGAAATTAATTTGATTAAGCATTGAATCGACAGCAAACATGCTTATAACATATAAAATTGTCGACAGTAAAATTGTTCTCCATTTGTTAATGATGTCAAAAAAAGTGCCAAAAAAACAGTAAATCGCGATTATCTCGAAACTTGAAATATTGAGTTATTTAGTTCTGCCATTATGCCCACGATATATAATATGAATATCTTTTTTCTTATTGAAATTCAAACACATGTGCTCAAAAGTGGAGGGTAGGTACACTTTTTTTTTGGAAAACGCTCAATTACGACTGCTGCTACTGCATTCGGCATGAGTTTGGGTAGAATGCCGGCGAACCACACCTCGAAACACTCAAAAAGGAAATGTGTAAAAGGAACAACGTTTATACAGCCTTTTATTTATATGAATAATAAATAGAATTAAGTATGATCGTTATGAGTAAGTTATGGAACGATTAGAATGATCTTCTGTGAACTGAATCACATCCCTATTGATATTAGGCTGTAAACATTATTTTACGCAATGACATTTTGAAACGTCATTTTACTGCATCTAATTAAAAGTCGAAGTATAGAATATATTTTTTTATTTTCATAAAATCAAGATCTGCTGTACGCATGTCTCTGTTATTTTATTTCTGTCGGCAATCAATAAATTAAAAAAATGTGATCCTCTAAAGACGATAAAAACATGTGATTTTTTCACCGCCGTGTTTGGACGGCTACTAGAATTGAAAAGGATTTTACACAAAAAGAAATGACAGATACCGGGATACGCTATTTCTTAATAAAATGGTGTCAAAAATATTTCAATCGGCTCAGTTTTCGATGAAAAAAACAGGGGAATACGATACCTCGAAGTTAAAAAAAAAAAAAAAATCGGTCTGAGCTGTGGTGTGGCTATCCTTATCGCACTCTGCGGGGTCTGGTTGCGCAGCGGATGGCAAGTGACATTCAAGCACCTACTTTAGAATTCTTCCTTAGACCAGCTATCCTCAGCGGGATCCTAAAGGACCGTTGTGTTTATCGAGCAGTGGTACGTACATGGTGGTTATGCGCAGCGGGTAGCGGTCGTCGCCAGAAGGCGGGCTGAGGCGCGGGCGGCGGGGCGGGGGGCGGCGGCACGAACGACGTGGGCTTCTTCTTCTTGCGCCCCGGGGCTGCTCCGCCCGCACCCACTGCCGCGAACCGGCAGTTGAACACACCTGGGATGGACGGGTTGTCTGTCGTGTTACACTGCTTGCCTGAGGGACAATACGTTTATATTTATGGTGTCCTGACATTTGACAAAAAACAAATGACAAATTTACATTTGACAAACAACGTTTGACAAAATTATACTTGATAAATGTATCATTTGACAAACTATTGTTTAATAAACTATTCATTAGACAAAATATTTATTTGGAAAAAAAAATCCCTACCTAATATTATAAATGCGAAAGTAACTCTGTCTGTCTGTCTGTCTCGCTTTTACGACTAACCCGCTGAACCGATTTTGATGAAATTTGGTATAGGGGTAGATTAGACCTTGAGAAAGGACATAGGCTATGTTTGGTCGCGATAACCGACATCCACGCGGGCGGAGCCGCGGGCAAAAACTAGTCATTATATCAAACATCATTTCACAAATTGATTATTTTAAAAACGTGTTAGTTGACAAACAGACAGTTAGTGATAGATTATTGAGAAAGCTGCTCATTCCGACTTGGATAGATTAGGTTAGAAGGCTAATGCCTTCGTGGTTTTTTTTTAACCATCAAGAAATTTTATCCTCAATATAAATTACATTAACCATTTAATGGGGTTATTATTAATATCTACCGGTAATTACTAACACAAACCGGATTTATTACACTGAGCGTAACACATACATATAAAGATATTATCCAAATTTTGGCACACTAAATTTATCGGTCAGGATGAGCAATTTTATTAGTTAAAGGCACAGATATTTTCATAAACATACCATCTTTGTTTTGTGATGAGTTGTTGGTGCTATTTGTTCCTTGTTGGTGTTCTCCCAGCATATAGCCCAATCTCCGCACGTGGAAATACCTGTGAATTAAATAATAGTATGAATAATAGTAATTAGGTAGGTATCTAAAAAAAAGTACATATTAGATTTTTTTTAAATATTATTAATATTGCATTTCTTCCTTTCTTCTCGTTTTGTTTTGAGGGTATATAAATTGTATATCGCAGACCACGATAAGACCACCCATTGTACAACTCACTACCATGTACAGTCGACAAAGGAGATACGGTTGCACCTTCATATGCAATTTTATATGAAAAAAAATATGCTTATTTGTCTACTGTACTTTCCTTTGTATGTATTCTATGTTTAGTGTGCAATAAAGAGTATCTATCTATACATTTTTTTAGAAAGAATATTAGCAACCGAACTGAAATTACTTACATCCCCTGGAGGGCCAACTAAGCTAAATTGCTTGTGCTAGGAATAGGTTCACGTCGGTAGTGTAATGGCCAGGATTCGAACCCGGGACCTCTCGATCGTAAGGCCGATTCTTTAACCACTAAGCTACCGACGCTTCCGTTGCCTTACGCGACATAATTAAAACATGATATTACCTGTAGTAGAGCTACAATGTACCTAATGTTACCATTGGGTTGTGGAGGTCAGATGGCAATCGCTTCACGGAAAATATCGAGGTCTAGCCAAACCCGTAGTTAAGACTGGTAAAGCGGACCCCAGACTCCGAGCTGAGAGCTTCGGATGCGACTGGGAATTAACGCTAGGAGGAAGAAGATTACCTGTAGTAAAGCAGCATGAAGGCAATCCCAGCTCCAAAGCTAGCAGCAGTAACAGTGGCTAGCGGCACGGGACGGGACGCTCGGCCAGACCACCACCACGCCACCACTAGCAGGAGATTCTCCACGCACATCACGCAGTAGAACGTCACCTGTGGGGCACTAGCACTTAGTACACGTGCTTAGGATACTGAATATGTACACAGACTTTTTGAAACCAATTGATATTTGAGTAAGGAAACCGTATTGCGCAGTGGATGTCTTTCGAGGATAGCGGGGGGTGCTACGGCGGTAGACGAGCGCAAAGGAAAATTCGCACTGCTTAAATTTTTTGGTCGAAAATTGAAAGTGCCGACCAAAGAAAAAAAAATACGGAGCTTGTCGAGCTTGTTTTTACTAGAATTTTTTGTAATGGCGTCAAAGCTGAGGGACCACTTCCCTTGGTTTTATTTGTGTTCAAAAATCTTGAAAACATACATTTTTTATGATACAAATGATTGAAAACAGATTGTACAGTTGATTACAGTAAGAAGTAGTATCATGTGGCGACAATTAAAACTTGAGTTGATTTTTTCCCCTACAAAATGTATGGGAAACGTTTTTAACGATTTCTATCGTTTCTAGTATCCATACCTTAAAAGGTTTCGTTGAGTCTTTTGATTCTCACATGAAATAAGATCGAGGCACCAAAATTTTGTTTGTCTTTTATAATTTTTCTTGCTGATTGTACAATTTTGCCAAAATCTGTGAATGCTGTTCAGCATAATATCTTAAAAAGTAAGGCATAGTCTAAGAACGTTTTGCTGTAACTATAACGGTTGAGGCACCTGCCCTTACCAGGCCACGCTCACTCTATGTACTTGCGCGCTCTCGCCGCCGGTCGCCGACGGTCCTCGGTCGTCAGTCGGGCTGTCGCTAGCCGCGCGTGCACACGCGCGTAATAAAGTACCTAAGGTTTGGTTATATTATTACGTTTCAATCTTTTTGTTTGTTGAGTCTTTTTGTTTGTTATTAATATAATTAATACTCAATCTATGATGCTATTATGAAAGCATATCACGGATGCGAATCTAACAAATCAAATAAAAATCTTACTTCTGCTTGCCTGTTAATGAAGAACGGCAAGTAGGTACTTACTTAATAAGTGTAATTACATTCGTTAAGTTACTGTAGGTACATATCTTGTACAAAGTAATATAGGTACCTACCTACCCACTTCGCTACCTACTATACGGAAAGACTTAAAAAATGTTGGATTCAGTACCTACTTAGTCTATTCAGTAACTTACTTTATTATTTATTATTGCAACGAAACTGTGTGTACTATAACAAATTCTTCCTCTCTCCAAACTTGTGCTGTGCCCGACAGGGTCCATAATTGTAACTTAATATTAACATAACATCTGTATCACATTATGGAACGCAATAAATATACATATTGAGTATTGAGTAACAGATTGGTTGTTACAAGATGTAGTTATCTGACCTAGTACCTACTTATAGCTAACGGCTCGGGTTCAGTCTTAACACTTGAATGCAATCATAAATAAAAAATTGTAAGTACTCGTAGGATGGTATCGCGAGGCGATCAGCGACCGGCGATGGCCGCCGCCGCCCGCACCGCTCTGTCGCGGGCTGGCGTTTGACTCTCGTGTACTTGTGTAGGTATAAAAAAATATATAATTATAATTGTCGGTGCGTTACCTCTACTGCATTGTTTGCGTTCAGACCAAATATATAATAATCGCCACTGTGCACTGAGAATAGTAGTTTATCTAAGGCCTTGTCTAAGCTTACCTACTCTTGAGTTGCTGACCGGTAGGATTGTGATTGAGATGAAATACATATTGACCGAATGTCCAATAATATTCGGCTATTATTCGATATTCGATGAATAGGTGAGAAAAATGTCAAACTATTGTAAACTAGTGTAAAGCCTTTATTAAGCGAGGCAACCCTAGCGTCATTATACGTAACTACGAGGACGACGCCGAGCGACTGCAAAGTAATAATAACCGTATGGCTGTCTGTTAAGATACATATTCGTATGGAGGTGGTTGATCACGTGGACTAGTAGGCATTTATCTGAGTTGGATCGTTAATTTTCCAGGCAGTGAGTTATCTGTTCCAACTATTAGGTAATCTGTGCCCTTACTCCCAAGTCTCAAAAATATAGGTACCCTGTATAGCGTATACACTTGCTTCATAGTTCTATTTCCTAATTGTAAAGTGTGTGCAAAATATACCATTTTCTGCCTATGGTTCAGCTCTTGCAGGTTGACGTAGGCGAATACATAGACGAACGCTATGAGTGCAGACAGGTACGCCTTGCGCGGACGACTGATGCGTTCTCCGTGGAACACGTTCTTTGGAGAGATCAGCCAGAGGAACATCGACAGCCAGTGGAGACCTGGGAACATTTATTTACTGGAGATGTATGAAGACTGATGGTCGATTTCTGAAGTGAGAAATCAAGGCACAGTGAGAATTTTTGAATGGTGGTCATCATTTTTTGATGTCCCCCTCAGTTCGCGAGGCGAGGTGCAATCAATTGAAACATAAAAAAAATAATTTTAATTCGGCAATTTGAGAAGTAGAACAACAATATAAATCAATGCGTAGCTATCAAAGCGATATTTACTTTTCAAAATATATTGATATAGATTTTATTCAATCGTCGTCGACAATGCTGTGGATTAGCGGTTTCCATCTCGAAACCAACCTGCGAAGATGAAGGGAGAGGATAAAGAGCAGAAAGGAGAGGTAAGGTAGACTATGTAACATGTTCTTTTAATGAAGTCAATAAGTAAGAGGAGGAGTGGAGCATGATTCTATTAAGGCGCCCGCTGCCTTGTGTCATATCGTATATTTTTGCTCGAAGTTCGCACAATATTATTTTCACAAAACAGGCGCCCGTATGAGGTAGCGGATGGTCTTACCTATAAATACAATGTAAGACTTTATTATTCTTATTTATACTACTTAGGTCGCCGACAAGCACACGGCCCGCCTGATGGTAAGACTTACCTATAACTAAGAACACCCAATACTCGTAGACTAGAGCGTACACGGTGAGCGCGCAGATTCGTGCGGATATCGTGCCCAAGCGCCACAGGAACTGCACAGAACAGATAGCATTGACGTTGCATTGATGTTAATACCACTTTTAAGGAAGAACTTCGTAGTTGAAACAAAACGATTTTGAATCGTATCACGAAACGATTTCATATTATATTTAGGCCTCTTTCATATTGGTAGGTAGGTGGGTAGGTGGTATTTTTGACCTTTCCCTTACATAAAAGATTAATTAAATTAGATCACAGGAATTGATGTATCGGAATCTATCGTACGTAACGATCGAATCGATATTTTATTTTATCTATACTAATAGGTACCTATTAATATTATAAAGAGGAAAGTTTTGTATTTTTGTATATGTAACGAATTAACTCAAGAACTACTGGACCGACTTCAAAAGTCTTTCGCCGTGAGAAAGCTACTCTATCAGGTACCAACATCCATATCCATCATATCCATATCCATACTAACATTATAAATGGGAAAGTAACTCTGTCTGTCTGTTACGCTTTCACGCCTGAACCGATTTTGATGAAATTTGGTATAGGGGTAGTTCAGACCTTGAGAAAGGACATAGGTTATGTTTGGTCGCGATAACCGACATCCACGCGGGCGGAGCCGCGGGCGAAAGCTAGTAGGCTATATAATATCATCACGCTAGTATGGGCACCTAAGTCGCGAGCAACAGCTAGAAACTTTTTGGTAGTTACCTGGAATATAACGCCAAGCCACGTGAGCACGAGGCGGTGCACGTTCTGCAGCCGCACGTTCTTGCTGAAGCTGGCGAGCGCCCAGCACACCGAGAACAGCGACAGCGATGCCGATATCACATTCAGTTCCGCGAACGCCTTGTTTGCTGCAAGAATGACTATATTTGAAGATAAAATCCACACTAAAACTATAAAATCATAAGTCTGTCTGTTACGCTTTCACGCCTAAAGCACTGAATCGATTTTGATGAAATTTAGTATAGGGGTAGATTAGACCTTGAGAAAGGACATAGGCTATATTTGGTCGCGATAACTGGCATCCACGCGGGCGGAGCTGCAGGCAACAGCTAGTAATTAATGTAAGTCGTGTGTGTAAGTTATAATTTAACAATGGTTGTTTAGTAGTAGCTTCAGCCAATCTTGGATCTATACCTATCTAGGCATGTGCCTTCTTTTACTACATTCGCCCTGGTCCTGCCAGGGGAAATGGGTGAAATGACCCATATAGAAGGGCTGATCGTAACCAGGAGGTACCCAAGTAACCTCCATCTGAATGCTAATATCCTGCTTGCATCAAAGGTTACACTTTGGATTTGTCCATGATTTAGTTTGTTTGATTTTAGGGGAGTTATTGTCACCTGACTTTGGGTTCAAGCGACTGTCGCTGTCATAAAGCCCGCGAGGAAAGTCTGCGTCAGAGGGTCTAGGGTAGATTAGACCTTGAGAAAGGATATATGTTATGTATGGTTGCGATAACCGACATCCAGGCGGGCGGAGCCGCGGGCAACAGCTAGTAAATATTATAAGTGAGATGCGAGACACATACCCGATGGCTCATCGATGTTCGGTTCGGGAGTGACACCGAGCTCGTTGATCTGTTCCCGACTGGCGTCTTTGAACAAGATGTGAAGCTGCAGCAGCAACATAGGGGCAGCTTCGCAGAACGCGTGGACTAACCTCAGCATACCTGGGAATCATACCGAGTGACCATATATTACCATCAATGACGTCACAAAGAATCGTGAGGTCATTGGTCATAATTTTGGACCATACGTCTAAAAGTGAAACATTTCCTCACGCCTGTAAGTCCTCGAAGGTATAGGCAAAGGTGTATCATCAGATCAACACCCATATCATATCTCGCCGATTATGATTTTCGGTCCCATGCGAAGGGTCCTCTATACGTAGACAGATTCATCCGCGGATGTTAGCTTCGGACGCGTCCGCCAACGCGCAGATGGGGCCCTGTGCACATGGACGGAGCCTTAATAAGAGGCGAGGCTATTGCCGTCATGCGGGTACTATGTCACAGACTGTATGTTTACTGTCGGATGGAGAAAAGCCCTATACCTTAGTCGCATTCTACGACACCCACGGGAAGGGATGGGTGACCCTATTCTACTCCATCGGAAACCAATAACCAACACGGTCTAAAGTAGGTAAGTATTGTGGTAAACGAAATATACTGAACGCTTTAGGCCATCTGCTGTGTTAGCAGGCACACGACATGCAAATACATAAAGCAACGCGACTAGTATCCGAAAATCCCTCCAGCTAAGCTAAATGGCTTGTTTTAGGATTTGGTTCGCGTCGGTAATGGAATGGCCAGATTCGAACCCGGGACCTCTCGTTCGTACAGCCAACTCTTTAAGCACTAAGATTTGTTGGATTGCCTCACTATGTACTTAAGCAAATCTAAATACGCATTCACGTCAAAAAGCTATTGCTCTCACTACTATGGACGCCCAAGATCATGTAAAGTGTAGGAGGAAACACCGTAAGGCAGACCCTGAGCTCCGAGTTCACCTTACAAGTATGCAATCAGGAAAATACGTCTCCATGAAGATGATGACGTCGAAAATTAGAGAAATAAGATGGTTACTTACACAAGTCCCTCACTTGGTGCTTCACTCGCCGCAGTTCCACAGGCACTAACAGTCTTGCGTACCGCCACAACACACCCAGTTGCAGGCAATGGAGCATGATTGGTAACCATGGCGGCCGACCCTTCCGGCCCTCGCCGGCCCACCATACGTGGAGGTACCAACGGAGAGACAGGACCTAGAAGGAGAAGCAGTTACATCTTCATAGCGATTTGCAGTTTTAGTCTGACGTCTGCTTATTGCTTTTTTTTAATTGGTATAGTTAAGGGCATAATATATATTATCTTGATCCCAATCACGTCAAAAATGTAGGTATGCGCAGCGCAGTACGCATTTTTCGGTGTTTATATGAGGGTAGCATATTTTTAAAGATGCCGTTAACTATATGTTAGCTTTTTCGGGAGCGACCACCGTGTGACTTCCCGACCCCGACGTCAGGATAGCCTGCGCCAGAGCCACGTCCGCTATTTAGCAGATAATTTGTTATTATTAGAAGACAAACATGATCGAATGAATGTGGTATTGCCACATTCGTCGTGTAAAGTCTCAGGAAATTGAATAGTTGTTAGAATTTTCATACCTGTGATATAAGCAGCGACGTAATTACTATAGATATCGCTGCTGCGAACGTGCCTTTATATCCCCGTTCTAAGAGTGCATAGCCCATCACGACATCAAACACTACATCACAAAAGTACCCGGCCAGCGAGATCACATTGAAAAGCACGTCGCACAACGGCAGGAACTCCGCCATTTCCAAACATTTCTTTCATTTGTTTATTTTTCTAGGAATATTTTCTCTGTTTATCTTCATTTGCTGAAAAGATAATTTTTTTTTTATTAAAATCATCAATAAAATGTATATTATTGTAAAATAAAAGGTTTACTGCATGTAAAGGAACGTATTTACGATTACGTTTAGTTCCACGCAAACAGTGTTGCAAGCACTTAAGTTTTTAGAACATGTTTTGTACTTAAATTATATAATTATATAATTTAATTTAGCTACATTTCGCTCTCCAAAATAACTCTTGTAAAAATTTGTTATTAAAGAATGACGGTTACATAAAATATACGTTACTTAAAATAAAATATGACGCGCGTCACTTTGAGAGTATAAAACGAAACGTTATTGTTGTGTACTATGTTGTTGACTTGTTGACGTTTCATAATTCTTTATTGTGTGTTATTTTCTGGTTGATCGTGGTAGTTTCTTAGTAATTATAATAAAAAAGACACATTATTTAACAAAATGTCCAACTATACTGATCTAGTGAATAAATACGGCAAGGAGGCTTCGAGGTCTGCATGCAAGAAGTGCGGTTATGCTGGACACCTTACTTTTCAATGCAGAAACTTTATAAAGGTAATTTAATACCACATGAAAGTAAATAGTTCTATTAGTCATTTTGTTATAGCATAAAATGTGTTATTCCGAAGTGTTCTCCCCTATTCTATATAATAAATAACACATTTTGAGTTTGTTTAGAACCAAATTATAATGTATCCTACATTTTGTACCTAGTACAATGTTTTTGTATTGTAAACTTTTACCATAAACTATAAGGTTATCTTTTATACTACATAAAATCTCTTTTTATAGGTGGATCCAAATAAGGAGATAGTGTTAGACATCAGCAGTACTAGCAGTGACAGTGAGGAAGAATTTTATCCCACTCCATTGCAGAGGCTTAGAGAAGCTGAGCTGAGGCAGAAACTTCAAGAGAAGCTGAACAAAGCAAAGGACAAGAAGAGGAGAAAAAAAGGGAAGAGATCGAGGTATGTATTAACTTAAAAAAGTAGGCTAAACACCTGGGAGCTCAGTGTTCGACTAATAAGCTACTACATAAATACATACAATTATGCCTCCACCCTTGTAGTATTATGCAGAGGTGGCTTAACACTCACATTTCACCAATCATTGTATTCGGTCCCACATAATAGGGGTGAGCCTTTTCCCGTATTCAGGGCACTATTGTTAACTTGAGCCATGCATCTGGGGGCTGAGTCTGGGCTGTATATATATGTCTATATATAGTAATAAGCTCTTATAGATGTTTAAACTATCATGGTTACTTACATTACTATTAGAGATATTGGGATATTTATCATGTATTGTTTGGAGATGCCTACAAATATATTGGTGCTTCTGTTCAGTACTCCATTAACATACTGCTTGCAACACTTGCACCGAAATATAGGAAATTTCCAATAGTAAATATCTCCAATAGTAATAATAGGATAATGTCTGTTGACTTGAAGATAGTGATATGCAAACGCTTCTAATACTTATATGTATTTTCTAATTAGTACTGTAAATAGATAAACTAGATAAGAATATTATTTAAGTAAACATGAGTGCTAGTGTGTTATCTTGCTTTGAATTGAACTATGGCCATTAATAATGTAGCAGCACATAAGCTGATTTTGCAATTGGTTTGTTACATTTTGTTTTCGACATGTTAGCTACGGCATGGTGCAAATCCTTTCAGATAAGATTTTGTATATTTGGAAAAGAGATTCCTCTAAAAATTTCACTATTTTTTTATTAAAAGTCATAAGTATGCAATTATTTCATTGTATTTGTGTTTTTTAGGTAAAGATTCACATTCATTCAGCATACTAGTTTGCAACATACAATACCGCACTCTCCGGTAGCTGCAATAACTTTGTTATAAATTTCCACATGGATCTTATCCATACTACGGATGAAACGTTAAAACGAAAATGATGGTGCATTATTTCACAATAATTTTAATTTTTTACAGATCATCAAGCACATCATCCAGTAGTAGTTCGTCATCGTCATCAACATCAACCAGCAGCAGTGACTCAAATGATAATAGGGAGAAGAAAGTAAAACGAAAATCAAGAAAATCAAAGAAATCACACAAATCTCGTAAATCATCTGAGAAATCTCATAAAGAACATAAGAAGCAAAGGAAATAAACTTATTTTTTTTAGCTTAATATTAGTTTAAAATTTTTTTATTTTTTATTCTTGTAAATATTTTAGTTAACTAAAACGTGACGTGCATTCGGGGCGATTTGTTCGTCTGTAGATATTTAACGTTAAATACCTACCACAGATGAGCAATTCACTCCGTCACACGTCGGCGGATGCGTCACACGTCGGCGGATGCGTCACACGTCGGCGGATGCGTCCGCCGCTAATTTAGGATAAGTTAAGCCATGAAATAGTTTTACTTATAATTATTACTGAAGTTTTAGATCTTGTAACAAATTGTTATTCTTATAAGCACTTTTTTATTTCATGAAACAATAGTTGCATGTAATTTTATATTGCATGTCTGTGATATCATAACTGAGCAATAGAAATTCAAATTAAGGCTGATTAATATAGACAGTATAAATTATATACCTACTAGATAAATTTTACACTATTGGTACGAATATTTTGTATCAACGCTTAGTTAATCAATAAAGTATTTGAATAAAGGAATAATTTACTGGTGAATTGTCTTTTATATGTGAATGTTTCTAAATAGTATTGCCCTTTTCCATATAGTGAAGATTTTTTTAATTCAATTCCATCTTGGACAATATTATACTGTATAGGCACAGCTGCTAACAAAATGCATCACAAAAAATGGCATGAAAAACGAGTTTTGCGTGAGTAAGTTACGTTATTGTTCTATACTAATTATGGCATAATCACTAACAGAAGATTTTAAGAAGGGTACTAGTACCTATAGTACCTGCTGGCTATTGCAAGGGTTTATATTTATCAGTGAATATCATCTCCAGAAAATAAATTTATCCAGTTTGGGGGTGCAATGCAATACCAATGTGGATCATTTAGCCTACCTTTCTTTTGATTGCAATCTTGTTATGATTAAGTATCAACTCTTATTATCTAGAAGCAAATAATACGAGACCAGACAGCCAGGTCTCTGATTGATTGGGGATGATACCAAACAATGTCAGCCCCTGTGGCGGTGCGGTAGTGAACGCGGCCGCTTTGCATGAGGCGCAGGTTCGATCCCTGCTCAGTGCAAATATTTTTATGCATAAATATGGGTTTTGCATTGGTCTGGCCTTGGAGAGCATGTTAAGCCATCAGTCTCGGTTGCCATACGAACATCTATGGCAGTTGTTATGGGTAGTTGGAGCCCTAAAAAGTCTAACAGCTGGTCTAGCTGCAATGCTTAGATATCGGCCAATATCGCTATTGGGTTGTGGACGTCGGATTGCAGTTGCTGATTGCAGGTGAAAGGTAATATATAAATTCACAAGAGGGAGTATTTGGCTCATCATAGAAGTGAAAACAGGTCACTGGTGACTAAAAAGGCTTGTGACAGCTCTATCAACTCCTTAAGTTCGACATTTAGATGAGAGCTAATGGGGTCAGGCGTACTAGGCAAGAACAAAACGGCCACCCACATAATACTGGAATGCGAAGCCCCCAACATTCTCAAATCCTCGGCACAGTGAGGTCGCTCTTTGAAGCCTGTGAAGCCCTCAGTAAGCTGCTCTCTTTACCCATAATGGCCCAAAACAGATGCTAAGTGTGGACAAAAGAGTACCGTTTCCATAGGTAAGAACACCTCTGAGGAACTGAAAGTCTGGTTTTCGCCATGTATTTTAAAATCGGCTGCCCTACTTAAAAGGGCATGCCCCACTGGGTATGCCCATTAAACTATTTGTATGCATAGTTCAACTAACTTGGTTTAGCAGTCTAGGTATAAAAGGTAATAGGCCGCTACAGGTCTAAGGCTGCGTTCCCACTGAAGCGGAGGGGAGAAAGATTAACCAATAGGATTGCATAAAAAACTCTGCTCAGCTGCAGGAGCGCAGTTTTAAGCAATGCTATTGGTTAATATTTCTCCGCTCCGCTTTAACCAGTCTACCCACGTCAACAAACTCTCACCTAACACTCGCAGTGCCCGGGCACCGGTTGGTATTTTACAGGTTAATGGAAACGCAGCCTTAGCCGATCTCACCCATACTTATTGATTGATGAACAAGGATCTAGTGCAGACTTTCTTCTTGAGCTTGAAGGAACAGATAGGTAGGTGGTCATATTAAAACTGAAATAAACGAAATCATGGGAAGGAGGCATTGAAGAACGGCCCCCAGGTTTCTAATTGATACTTAGCTTGGCACTCCTATAAAGAACACAGGCAGGCTGTACTTTTTTATTTATGGTATGGATTTACTAAAGAACTATGTTAAATTTTATCACTGAGTCCTTTATCTGTAAGTTGACAAGCATGAATTTTAATATATAGAATAATTAAAATAGGAGGCCATATTTAAGGGAGGAGATGGTAAGGGCAAGTACATCCAAAGGTAAAGGTATAAAATATCAACTTGTCTTGTGTTTAATTTTGGTATTAATCTACATACTTACTTAATTGTAACTTGAGAAAGTTAATAAAACTTTACAAAACTGCGCCAAGTTTTTGAGAACATTTTTAATTTAACTAGCAATATTTATTTATAAGTGTAACAAAACGTGTAATTTGTAAGATGTACCAAGTTATTGCGAGCTCTAGAAAGTAGGGTACAAAACTTTCGCCGAATGATAATTTCGACTAATTGCAACGTCGAAAGTGATAAGCACGGAAAGTGTTATCTAAAGTTAAAAGGGCTTAGTTTAGATAATTATTTAATCATAAAGTAAATAACATCACATACCTTAACTTAGTTTTCTCAATTATTTAGAAGTTGAAACTTGGAACCAGGATACAGTGCACAAACATTTATATCAATCACACATACGCAATTCTCACATATTGTATTATAATATGTTGTTATTTAGTAATGTATTCCCACGGAAATCACAATTCACATCACATAAAAAGCTTAGAATATTTTGGTTAAGTTATTTTAAGTTCTAAACAAGTTCATACTTTACGTCAAAAGTTCATTGATGCTAGCGACATCTAGCGTAAGGTATGCAAAACTCAACAAAGCTCGATCGATCATAGTGGGTGCGTTCACTGCCTACGAATGCGCGGAATGCATCCAGTTTATAAGAGCTGCATTCCTTGATCCTTACACATGCAAGTTGGGGTCCATTATAAGTTGGATGTAGGTTTTGTTTGTAAGAAAATGTCTTATAACTAGATCTTGGTCCGTCAAGTGCCGTAATGGACGACGACTTTTACGTCCATCTTCTAATTGCCTGCAAATTACCGTTATATTAGAACATATTTTGTTGAATAATTGTACACAATGTGTTAATAGTTTGATACCTAGAACAATGAGAAGAACATCCGCCAATTAATCTCAAGAAGGCAGGTAGTGCGAATTCCAGCGACGCTTCGTCCATGGCTAGAATTTTAATTAGGTGTATTGGGTCGACGTCCAGCGATGTCATATTGCATGTTGTGCCCTGTAGCAAAATAAATTCCGTCATGCTGTATTATAATTATACAATACATTAATGTGCTTCTATATAACATAGAAGGTAGGTATGATCTATTTAAAATTACGAGGAGAGTTCCCACTTGGCTGAGAGCTTCATAATGACTTTTGACCGACTTGGAAATCGAACTTGACACCTCATACACAATAGCAACACTTTCAACTGCTGTGCCATCGCTGACTGTGCTGATATTTGATCGTGATAACTATAGGTAAAGATTATATTGATACAAAGACAGATAAGACTGAGCCAATTTTGCTGTAGGGACACCAATTCACCAAAAACTAAAATAAGTACAAGTGATTTTTTATGTAGTACCTAGAGTCTCTCTGGGAACCTTAGGATAAATCAATCTCAATCTAAAGACCAGCTGCTGTGCACGGGTCTTCGTAGTTGATGCCCTAAACTCCGATAACGGTCTAACTACAGAACTGCGATACCGCTAGTGGGTTGTGGAGGTCGAGGTCAGATGACAGTCGCTTCGCTAAAAATATCGAATGTCAACCGTAGTTAGATTGATATCGGACTTCAAATTATGCCTTGAACATAGCATCGAGTACCTACTGCACACGTACCTAGCACTCGGCCGAGGCACTGTCTCGCCACTCCCATCACTCGGTGCATGTGATCGAGGCATAAGTTGGGACAAAGCTCGGTGGGTAGTATACTCACAAGGTATTTTTGCCTCGATTTAAATCAAATAAATATATTACCTTTAACAGAGGAGCAACTGCTCCCTTCTGCACCTCCTTTGATGCGACTAAATTTTTAACAATTGACACACATTTCTTGCTAATACTTTTAACACATTTTTTGTACGAAATTCTGTTTTGGGGTAAACACTTCTTTTCATGTTCGCTCGTAGCTGCAGTTGCCTGAAATTCATGACAACTAAATGTACCTATATTCCATGGTAAGCAATAGGTATATCGTAGGTATGGTAAATACTATAAATAGGTAAATACTATAATCGTTCGTTTACTGGGCGAGAAAGAAAGATGGAGCTATTACCCCGCGTTTACATACTGCCGCTCGCATTGCTCATCGCCTTGCCGGCAATATTCACGCGAATAATGCCCTAGCATTCAAACACTCGCATCATCGCGATGTTCATCGCGTTGCCCAACACTCGCATCATCGCGATGTTCATCGCGTTGCCCCGCATACAGTATTCGCCTTGCGATGGAGATGGACGACTTTAGTTAAGTGGACACCTAACCGAATGCAGTATAGGCATTTTATTATGCTAGGCTATCTACTTAGATACTTAGCTAGTAGGTAATCAGGCTAATATGGTAGGTAGGTAGGTACCTACCTACCTACCTATTTTAATTTGGTAGGTAGGTACCTACCTACCTAACTATTCTAGTTTGGTAGGTAGGTACCTACCTACCTACCTATTCTAATTTGGTAGGTAGGTACCTACCTACCTACCTATTCTAATTTGGTAGGTACCCTAGCTACCTGTTTGGTAGGTATACTTAGGCTAATTTGGTAAGTAGGTTACCTACCAAATTAGAATAGGTAGGTAGGTAGGTACCTACCTACCAAATTAGCCTAATTACCTACCAAATTAAAATAGGTAGGTAGGTAGGTAGTACCTACCAAATTAGCCTGATTACCTACCAAATAGGTAGGTAGGTGGGTACCTACCTACCTACCTATTCTAGTTTGGTAGGTAGGTACCTACCTACCTACCTATTCTAGTTTGGTAGGTAGGTACCTACCTACCTACCTATTCTAATTTGGTAGGTAGGTACCTACCTACCTACCTATTCTAATTTGGTAGGTACCCTAGCTACCTGTTTGGTCGGTATACTTAGGCTAATTTGGTAGGTAGGTACCTACCTACCTACCTATTCTAATTTAGTAGGTAGAGGTACCTACCTACCTACCAAATTAAAATAGGTAGGTAGGTAATTAGGCTAATTTGGTAAGTAGGTTACCTACCAAATTAGAATAGGTAGGTAGGTAGGTACCTACCTACCTACCTATTCTAGTTTGGTAGGTAGGTACCTACCTACCTACCTTTTATATGTATTACCTATATTATTTAATTAGATCCGTAGCAAGCATTTCAATAAATTCTATTGATTTTTCGTTGGACCATTCGATTGGTTGCGTCATTGTCATGATAATAAATTCGAAGTAATCCTGTGACTGTGACACGCGCGTACACAACGAGCGCTCGATGCGAAGTGTGCGCGACGCGAGTATGTGAATGCTTCATCGCGCTAGTATTGCCGCTCCTTCTCGCGCCGCCAAGCCGACACTCGCAGCAACATACGCGGCACTACTCGCGGCATGACGAATATACCGTTCACACCACGTCCCTGCCCACTTCTCTCGCCACTTCCCTCGCTCTGCCGCGAGTATGTAAACGAAGCATTACACCCTATAGGTATAGCTTTATGACAGCCTCCGTGGCGTAGCGGTAGTGAAGCCTCCGCAGGAGGCGCGGGTTCGATTCCCGCTCAGTGCAAATATTTGTATGTATGAATATGTGTATTTGCATTGGTCTGGTCGTGCCTCGGAGAGCATGTTAAGCCGTCGTCGGTCCCGGTTGCCATACGAACATCTATGGCAGTCGTTACGGGTAGTTGGAGCCCTTAAAGTCCAACAACAACGGCTACCTACTAACTGAACGGCAACTAGCTGAATGCTTCGATATCGCCTACTGTCACTATTGGGTTGTAGAGGTCAGACGGCAGTCGCTTCACGGAAAATATCGAGGTCTAGCCAAATCGGTAGTTAAGACTGGTAAAGCGGACCCCAGACTCCGAGATGAAAGCTTCGGATGCGACTGGGAATTAACGCTAGGATGAAGAAGAAGATAGCTTTATCCATCTTTTTCACCTGCTTGGCTGGTCTGGTAGGTTCACCTAGTATTTCCTGTATTGACATTAACCCTCAGTTCGAAAAGTAATGTTTAAAAAAATTTATGAATTTGCCCCTTTTATAAAGTTTTTGTTCATGTTTGTGTAGAAAAAAAAAACATTTCTTTCTTTTTTTCTTAGGTTGGTACCTACCTATTGAAAGTAAAATAACGCTAAGTGCCTAGTAAAAGTAAGGACCTTCAAAACAACATCAGTATACGAGTAAAATACGAAATCCATACAACACCTCTTTGATATCCTGAAGCAGAAACAGAGTCTTCTCGTGGTAACTGTTGAACATTTTCACTAGGGTCCTTTTGGTGTACAGGACTAAATCGCGGTATGTCGGTATCACGTAAGTACCCAAACTAGTCGGAAAGGCAGTTTCCGGACAGCTCTTGTAGAAATCCTTAAGTTTTACTGATGACTTTTTGGGGTCTAATGTTGAGTTCTGAAAAAAAAAATTAATAGTAGACTACTTTATCTGAGCGCCAACTTTTCTCCCAGGGTTGGGAAGTTAGATGGCAGTCACCCTCGTAAAAGCACTAAAAGCCAACCAAAGCAAATCATGGAAAAGACGACTAAGAGAGTGGATCCTGGGTACCAAAATGCAAGCTTGATGCAACTGGAATAACTCTTTGATGGTACTCTACTTACACGTGAAAAAATACGTCATCCATAATCATCACTACTTATAAAACGAAGTCGCTGTCGCTGTTTGTCCGTCCCTATGTATGCTTAAATCTTTAAAACTAAGCAACGGTATAATACATGCATAATATTGTAGAAAAACACTGATAAACTTAGAGATATGCAGCGGGAACGGGATCAGAAAATATGGCGGTACGAAGTTCGCCGGGTCAGCTAGTAATATTATAAATGCGAAAGGGACTCTGCCAGTCTGTCTGTTACGCTTTCACGCCAAAACCACTGAACCGATTTTGATGAAATTTGGTACAGAGATAGTTTAGACCTTGAGAAAGGACATAGGCTATGTTTGGTCGCGATAACCGACATCCACGCGGGCGGAGTCACGGGCAAAAGCTAGTTAATAATAAATTCGCAATAAAAATATGCCGTTTCGACGACGATTTCTTCACTTCACAGTACTTAGCTATAATTTTTTTTATCCTTAGTGTTTGTGCTATTTTTGAAAGGCGCCATGTTCCTGCATGGTGTATTTAAATAATAACACCTCATTGGTGACGATAACCACTGCTCCTCAGATGGGCCTTGCGTTCTGCTATATTATATGGTAGAAAAAGACGCAGTTGGAAGGAACATCTTTCAGATAATATTCTTTTCCTGTGCCTGCTTTGGTCTCAGCAACACCTTAAGGGCCAAGCCAGTACACCTGATGATTGATTGATAAGGCTCTGGCGTGAGTTTTCCTCTCGGAGTTGGGAGGTCAGATGGTAGACGCTCTAAAAAAAGCCGTATAGCTAGCTAGAGCCAGCTAGAGTAGGTACATTGTCAAGTTATACACCGATCACTATACTTATTTCTTATCGCCATTACTTGCGTGGCCATAGTTTCGTTCAGGATTTCATCCGTGTTTATCGAAGTGTCGTTGTCCACAATCGGAATATCAATATCGTTAGTGTTGATATCAAAACCTTTGAATAATTCGTAATTCACGTAGCTATAGCAATACATGATATTGATCGAGAATATAGCTAGACCTGGAACAGAAAGGACAACATTACTTACGTACCTATAGGTACATACGTACACTCACGTCAGTAAATCCCCGGAGGGGTAGGCAGAGGTGTATTAACACCCACATTTCGCCAACTATGATTTTCGGTCCCACGTAATAGGGGGCGAGTCTATTGCCGTCAAACGGGCACTTAGTCATGGGCTGTATGTTTACTGAGAACAGCCCAATCCCTTAGTCATCTTCTACGACACCCACAGGGGTGGCCCTATTCTACTCCACCGGGAACAAAGGAGTACATTAGGACTGGCATGACCCAACCATTGCAGGCGCGCACCTTGTTACCGCCCGATAAAAAGCTTTATTATTATTATTACGGTAGTAACACGGGTAATTTTTTTTTGCTGTTGTTATTACTTTCAACTGCAGTAGTACCACGGGTAAACTAATTACCGGTGTTACTACTGGTAGTATGAATGGTAGTATCACGGGCAAGAAAGGAACCAATATACCTACCTACCTTACTTAAAGTACCTAACTAAGGGTGGTATTACACTTATGAAATATCTTTTAAATTATTGGTAACACCGATATTTGATTCGTCCAGTTTCTTTGATTCAATGTCCATTGGACAAAGATATTTGATAAGTGTAATACCATCCTAACTATGACGTTTATTCTTATGTAGGGGTATATAGGGCCTCTCCAAGACCCCTGCGGGCAAGTCTCCGTCGCCTCCAAGCCAGTACCTGCCTGTTAGTCTGCCGATTGAAAGAAGAGGCTCTAAGCTAAGTGGGGCGGAGGACGTAATAGAAGCACTAATCGATGCAATTAAACTTTCTGATTAAAATTTTAGGATAGATAACTTCTCGATTTTTTTATTCTTCTACCAATTTCTTAGAATATGGGTTTGCTGTTAAAAGACTGATCGAATATTAACAAAATATTACTTAGAGATAATCATCATTGAGGAACAACGCCAACACATCCGAAGTTACCAACCACTTGAGTTCTAAAACTTCACATAAAATAATAAGCTATAGGTAGTAGGAAAATGTAAAATTTGTCTTCTGAAGATTACAAAAGTATTATACTGCCCTGCTAAGCCGAAAGGCGCTATCTCTGAGATACGCCCTTTTAGTTTTTTTTATACCATTCGATAGCTAGAATAATTTCGCATCTAATGGTATAAGCCAAATAGCGATATCTAATTTAAAACATTAAAATAAACCACTAAGAAGGTTTTTTATATCTCAATTTTTCCTTAAATTACTAAGAGATTTGACGGCATGTCGTTTTTATGAAGCCAAATAGCCTTATATTGACATAGGCTAGAAATGCTTAAAAAATGTTAATCAAAAACTGAATTAAATTTTTAAGCCAATAAGCGGTAAGTTCATCTTTCTAAAAAGTTCCGGAGATAGCGCTTTTGCGCTAAGTAAATGTGGGTATTATTAGTTCGCTAAGGTTTGAGATACGGCTATACCTAAGTATAGTAGGTAATTAAAATTGACTTTAATATCTTTAGTAATAAGGATTACATTCACATATATTTCACAATAGAGCGTGTCGTGACATGAAGATAAACATTAGGTAGTAACGATCATTTCTTAGTTTGTTTTGTTTGCGGAAGGAAGCAAATTCGTTTTATGGTGTGTTTAAAATAAGGAAAACTTTATTAAATACAGTATTTCTAATTACGCAGAGATAAGCTTTTGTGTATTAATAATTTATTTTTATATTTAATTTTATATTTAATAATTTGTGTATTAATAATTAATAAAAAAAAAAAAAAATGACAATAGATGATTTTTATGAGTGGCAAGACTATACGACCCAATATAAACTTTCCCGGTTGTCACCACGACCTTACATTAGTGACATTGTTGAAGTGGAAGTTAACAGAGGCAGTTTTGACATTAGGTACAGAACTGGTTTCGATAATGAACCCATTACGGCTAGCATTATAGGTACAAAGTTATTAAAATTAGACAAACTTCCATCCCCAACTAAAAAAACAGTACCAGCAGGAATATCTCAAACCAAAAAAAATAATATTTTAAAATCTCTTTCCAGTTTAATACCTGCTAATAGAATGTCTTTTTGGCGGGGACTACCAACTTTTGATTAATTTTATTTCATAGAAAGCAAATAAATTGCTTTAACTTTTTTTTGTAATTTGCTGCTACATTTAATAAAGTTGTTAAAAAAATATTAAATGAAGTTTTATTACAAATATATTCGGTATTTTCATCAAATATGAAAAAAAATCATTTTGTATTGAACTTTCTATGAGCAGAATAAGACTAAAAGCAGTATCTCAATTTTTGAAGCCTTTCTTTTTAATCAAAATAGCGGTATCTCACAAAATAGGTATAATGGTGCCATTTATGGATAATTTAGGTATTTCAGTTATATCTAGGGTCAAAAATACGTTTATATAAGTTTTAACAGTTTTAAAAATATTAGTTTTAACCCCCGTTTGAAGGTGGGAAAAATCCATTCACAAAAAGTCGTTTTTCTCAAAACTTACTCTGATTGAGTTAGCGCTTTTCGGCTTATCAGGGCAGTATAGGTACTTCAATTTTTATTTTATTTTTATTCTGATGATGACAAATTCATGTTATAGTATTATAAATTTTCACTAACACAAAAACAATGGATTACATTACATCACATTTATTCATTGATTTATTCCATGTAAAGATCATTTGTAAATCTGTTAGTGTTAGTAGACTGTACCTAGTTACTTACGTAAACAATCATATTTTGTACACATTTCTAATAAAAAATCTATATAGTACATTAATTATTATTAAAAAGCTTTCCACACACGCGTGACCAACCAACTCAAAATTTAAACGTATAGATCTACAAAATACAGCCTAGCAAAATGGACCAGTGGACTGTTTACAAACATATTCCTCGTGCAAAATGTGAGAACCATGTATTGTGCTCGTTATCAGAATGTGTTACGACATTTAGCATTTTGCTGTTCTATATTTAGGTGTTACATTACGTTACAAAATGATTTTTCTGACTTGAATGCGCGTTTTTTTTTACTTTTTTGGTGGAAGGCACTTCAGAAAACTTGATAATTTGTTATCAAATGTGAGATATAGTTGTGTAGTAGTTTGAGGGTCTCTTGGCAAAGTGGTAATTCACTCGCATCTCTGGGATGGCTCCGCAAAGTACTTGCCGGTGTTTTACCGTCTCTACCATGGTGAATCTTCTGATGAGTTCTTCCAATTAGTTCCACCTCTCCTTTCCTATACAGGACAACACGTGCAGGACTTGATGTCACCCGCATACGGCGCAGAATATTCCATCAAGAACCAGTGGTTCGGCGACCCCTTACTCTTCCGCACCATTAAGTTTTGGAATTTCTTACCAGTACAGTGTTTCCCTATTCCTACAGTCCCGGGTCCTTTAAGCGGGGCGTGAAAAAGCATCTGATGAGGCCGTCAAGCTAAGTACCACCATTGCAACATGGTACGTGTCTATAACAGTGACTCTTTTTTCCGAGACTTCCAGCCTTAAGCTTACCACAGGCGAGGTGAAGTCAAATTGAGCTGTCCTAAATATATTTAGTTTTTGGCTTTTGGTTAACTAAATGGCAGTGGCGTAGGCGTATGAAATTTTTGAAAAGGATATTCACCGAAAAAAAAAACAAACGTCGATCTAGTTTATCATGCACCATGCGACTCATTAGGAAGCCGACAAGAATTGGGTTATTAGGACCCCTCGGCACTGCTAAATAGGTTGGCACCATAAGAAGGGTGACCAATTGATATAGAGGCGCCTCCGTGCCTCGGAGAGTGCTTTAAGCCGTCGGTCCCAGTTGCCACACAAAATGTCTAATACTGGTTAGGGGTAGTAAAAAGTCTGAAAACCTGGTATATAACTACTTATTATCTTGTAAGGTTGTGGAGGTCAGTAGCAGTCTCTTCATGGAAAATATCGAAGTTCGACCATTTCGTAGTTTAGACTGAAAGTCGACCCAAACCGAGTTGAGAAAAGGCTCCGTAAATATTGTAGAAAATGTAGAGCTAGATTCATTACACTTTAAACATTTTCTAAGACAAGTGTCGCGGTTTGATCGATCGAGTTACATTAGCAGGCATGTGATTGTTTGTACAAAAGACCACTTATCAACGCAATTGAACTCAGTTTTATTTTCCAATCTTTACGTATTATACTTAGTTCTACATACATACATACATACATACAATCACGCCTTTATCCGGAGGGTTAGGCAGAGGTGAATTAACACCCACATTCCCCCAATCATTGTATTAGGTCCCACGTAATAGGTGTCCCCATTAGTTCTACCGGGATATATCTTGACTTAACTAGTTATTCTAGTCGTTTATTTAATTTAGTGTTATTTATGTTAGATTAAAGTTAATCTGTTTCTGTTTCAGGTGCCTTTTCAAAATCATACATTTAATGGCGTAGCGTAGGACAACTTGTGGCTATCGTTTCCATAGCAACGGTTGTTATATCAATTTCCATGACACTCGTCACTATTTATATATTTCATCTATGACTCGTCAGTTTCCTTATACAAATCGCGCACAAAAAAATCTTTGACAATTTATTAATAATATTTAGAAAACGGATTACTCAGAATATAATTGCGACGATATATTAATAGTGCTCCAGTATCTGAGTTGAGGAAGATGGACAAACCGCTGACTAAAGAAGACTTTGTAGCTATGGAAGACCAGCTGAAGGATGGCGTGGAGGAGGACAGGAAGTATTGGAGGGTCAACGATGTCAAATGTGACGCAATATACACTGCCAAGACTTATGAAGAATTCGCGTAAGTTATGATCTTTTCACTCTATGTAGTTTGCATCGCGCTATTAGAGTTATCTCGTTTGTAAATATAAATATTCCAACATCAGTCGAGGGTCATTCAGTCCTACTGTTCTGTAGTTAATCATGCGAAAATGGCAGCATGGATTAAGGTGAAATTTGGCACACGGAATATTGGATGTATGATTGCTAAAACATTTCCCTCGCAGTGTTGTGGCTGACCCGGGGCCAAATCCGGTTTCAAAATGGACCCCCGAACGGCCACCTGTCACTCTGCTTCTCCAAGGGTGACAGGTGGCTCCACCTGTCAGCTCAGGAGGTCGTCGAGCAGGACATGCCTGCCTACTTACGAAATAATACTTATTTTCAGGGACCGTGTGGCTGCGGCTCATTTGCAGCCATTGCAGAGAAAAGATTACAAGGACAAGAGTTATCGTAGTTGGAACCAGTACGCTACGAAAGAGAAGACTTGCAATGAATAAAGTGTTGTGAATGTGAACCCTGTTTTTATTTAGAAATCAAATAAATTAATATTCTGGATGTTGTATGGGTTGCTACTGCTGGTTGCGTGTGGTGGCTGGGATGGTATGCTGGATTGATGCAAATGGGTTCTAGATTGTTAAGCGTCGGTAGCTTAGTGGTTCCTTAACCACTAGTCGGCCTTACGATCGAAAGGTCTCGGGTTCGAATCCTGGCCATTACACTACCGAAGTGAAACCACTATTCTTTTTCAATATAACTACTGCAGAAACTCAACTAAAAGGTTGATTCGTTGGGAACAAAAATAGTTGATTCGTTCCAGTTGATCGGAGTGGAAAACTCGAAATATTCATTCATATGAATGGAAATAAGTTACCCAAAATTTTCGCCACCTAAGCCAGCTCCAAAGGAGAGTAAGATCGACTCTCGGATCCGAGAAACCTCTGATGCAATTCCCAGTTGCACAACTAAAATAATAATGACTTGTTTGAGAAGTCATAGGATATAAATAAAAAAAAAACCGCATCAAAATAATATAATATGTTCATTAGTTAATGCGTCCAACGCGAACAAACAGACTGACTACGGGTAATAGATGAAGAATTTCATAAAAAAAAAAATATTTGTGTTCAGTATCAATCAGGGGAGACACGAGACCGAAGCCTATCTAATAAATAGTACATACAGGTAGTTATAAAAACAGCTTTTATTAATCGAGTTGGTATACATAATTTATAATATGTACTTAGGTACAATAAAAATAAAGATTATAAAAATTAATAATTCTAAGTAGGTACATATCAAATGTAGTATTATAAAAATAAAATAATACAAAATAAAAATAATATTTTGCCAACATGGCAAAAATACAATAGAATATATTCAAAATTAATCACAACAAACGTAGGGTAGGTTTCGAGGAGGAAGCTTTTGCGTAATCATGAATGACATTGAACTTCGGCTGGTCCTTCGGGATTAGATATATTAGCGCACTAATAGCGTTTAAATAACAGCACTCTTCCTGAACCTTCCTGATGAACCCTATAATACTCGTAGTATAATTCGCTATATTAGGTATCTATTTTGTGCCTTCACGTCGCGTAGAAAATGACATTCACATGTGCTTGTACAGAGTGTAATTTGTATTTTTGCCGCCTTTTTTACCGACAAGGAGATTCGTCGGGATCTTTTTTTTTATGTAAAAGTATGAGTTACGATTAAAGACCGAAAATACTTATCGAGCGAAAATACTGCTCACAACGTGAGTTATGGCGCATAAGAAAATGCTTGCAACGCGTTGTAGCACTTGTAGCAATGGTCAGTCTTATAGACAGGGTTACCAGATATAAAATAACGACTTAATAATTTAGTTGGCACTTCCTTTTGCTCTAGACATTTGAAATTGTTAGGAATTTTGAACCGTTTAATAAAAAAAATGTATAACTTTTGAATTATTTAATCAAATCAATCAACTTAAACTGAAACTTACTTTAAAATGCGATATCGTCAATGATAGTGCATCACTGCGTATGCCTTTATTTTGTTTTAAGGCATTATTTTTATTGTTATTCAATTTATAGTTAAGCCCTATACCAACTGTGAAAATATAGTTATCCAGTGTTGCTATATCAACGACGATATCTTTTTCAAACAATACTTAACATCATTATTCCTTTTCTTTCACTTAGGTAAGTACTTATGTAACAAACTAAGAAATCTATCGTGAATGTAAAATATAAAACATTACGTACTTAGTTATTTAGTGACTTGTAATCAATAAAACACAAAGAAATCACCTAATTAATAAATAATATTATGCTTATTATGAATAAATTCGGATTGTACTTAAAAATAAACTCATTTCTCGTTGCTTTCAAAGAAACAAAAATAGTACTTATATTGAAATTACATAGGAGGCTTTCTGCATACAGAGTCATAGGACTACGTCTAGGATCGAAAAAAGGATATCAATTTTTAATTCGACTCTACCTGCGGGTAGGATTGAATTGACAACCATCCAGCCAGCTGGTACGGCTACCGATACGGATGAGACTCAGGCTTTATTTTCGGGATTAGAAGGTCAGATGGCAGTCAGACTCGTAATAGCCAAAAAGCCAAACATAAAATGGAAAGCAGTCCCGGGGTCCCAAGATCGTTATAGGAGCCTATTGTTTTTAATTGGTATATCAACTTTTAGCGAGCTTTGTTGGGAGGGTCTTTCATCTGACCTTTCAACACTGAGAGGAAAATCTGCCCTTGAACCTCATCCCTTGTTTAGCAGACGATGTTGGCAGTTCAAGTATGCTGGTGTGGCCCTGTACTCCCTAATTTTACAGTCTCCCTAATTTAATAGTAACTTTATATCTGGTAACCCCAAAGATACACGTAAGAGTGCTATTCTGTTTTGAATCATTTGTAGGTATGTTACAACTTGTAACATAGGTGATTATGAATTGACGTTTGAGAAGTGACATAGGAAGCTCAGGAAGTCAGGAAAGCGGTTGCCTATTGTTTTTTTTCTTCTAATCTGCCTTCGGTTTCGACATACGGATGATAATCTCAATCTTAGTGTGCTGACTTTCTTTCTGCGGGTGGTAGAACCTAACATCGTTGCGGTTCATCCGGACGAGCGGAGTATGGTACCAACCGTACCTGAAATTATTAAAAAGAATATGAAGAGCCCCTGCAAGAAATTTTAAGGAAATTGGTTCAGATGTTAAGGTGAATTTCGGTAGCATACCTACAAAAGAAGAAGGTCTCATAGAGTACGTTTAGCCATAACATCTACGGCAGCCGTTACGGTAGGCCATAAAAGTCCGACTAGTCTAACAGCAGAACCTTAATATCGCCGCCTAGTTGTGGATGTCAAATGGCAGCCGCTTCACGGAATCAATCAAGTTCAGCCGCATCACAATTAGGCTGGAAAGTCAGCCCCAATTGATTTGAGAAAAGGCTTAGAGAATGATGACCTACAGAAGATATTTTAGATAAATGTTCTTTGAGGTGGTACAATGTAGGTGGGGTGCGTGGTCCAGAACCTCCAGTCAGTGCATTCTGGGCAACCGAGACGGCAATATCTCTTTCCTGCAGAGAAAACGCTGCCGCATTCGACAAAGTTCGACATTCCGCATTCGACAAAGTGGGAGCGAGGCGGGAACTCGTACGTTTTCCACGTGTCCAATTAAAAGGTGAACTGTCAGACACAAGGCTGCTTTTCTACGAAAAATTTCCACAGGACCGTCTCCTGATCACAGTAGATCCATATATTTAGTACTCACACAGTTGAGATCGGGTTTGCAGTCTAACTAAGAAGCGGTTTCTGTAATGTGTGCGTAGTTGTCCCACGAGTGTCAGCTGTAATCTCATCCCATGTTTCTTACATCACTTATAATATTGGCAATACTTACACCATGTTTTCTGTTGCGGGCCCTGGATACTTGTTATGAGGTCCCTTAGCTCTGGCTTGTCTCACGTTTTTCTCGTAGTTGTCTACCCTTGCAACATCTTCTGCTGTTTCACCTTTGATCTGGTCGTGATGCGCGTAGAATTTCGTCGACACCGGATTAGCTGGTAAAAGTGGTAATATATTTCCCTTGGTGAAAGGAAAGTGGGATGTGGCCCTTCAGCATTATTAAACTGCGTTTCCAGTGCACGTGTTTCCCTCCTCCTACAGTCCCGGGTCCTTTAAGCGGGGCGTGAAAAAGCATCTGATGAGGCCGTCAAGCTGAGTGCCACGATTGTAACATGGTACGTCGTGTCTGTAATGGTGACCCTCTTTTCAGAGACTTTGCCTTCAGCTTACCATCAGGCGAGGCGAAGTCAAATTTACGTATCCTATATAAAAAGTACCTTCTTGGCAATATTTGATGCGCAATACGTGATACTCAACAAGTTCGGCGATGTTGCGGAACGCGTGGCTTTTTGTTTGTTCGACGATTGATCATGGCTGGCCCCTCTAGATAAGTGGCAATAAGTTCGTAACGTAAACGTATCGACAGAACTATATATATTAATCTATGGACAGAACGTAGCATTCCGATTGGCCACCTGCCTACTGTGAACCCGAGCGTGTGTGTGAAACCAGCCAATCGCAATGCTCGTAACGGAGCATACGAATATTTTACGTGCTCGGGGCACTCATATCGAGCTCGGTGCATGGTCTTCGTTGCGCAACATGGCGCGAAATAATGGTCAATGAATCTATCCATTAGCCTATTGCAGTCCACTGCTGGATGTAGGCATCTTCCAATAAGCTCGAAATAATGTTGCCTAGTGGAAACTAGACATAATTATACTCACCCCCAAAATTAGGTCTGTAAATCTTATAGTTCCTGAAGTGCTTCACCTCTCGGTCAATGATCTCGTTCAGCATGTGAATGTCGATCGCTGGCCGCGTGCCAAACGTGCACTTGCCGTCCATTATGACTTAAAATATAAAATTAGTCAAATATCAGAAGGAACAAAAATTACTGCAGTACAAGGCGCCGGAACTTGTCATCCACTAACTCCGGGACATGGCCAGTCTTTAATTTAAGGTTTACTGACGACAGACATCTTATTCATCAACATCATTAACATCGTCATCATCATCATTTCGTGTTGTACGCCAATTGATCCAGAGGCCTTAACTAGGGGTCGGTTTTCTGTTTTTTCTTCTACACTTAGCACAAACTTGGGCAGTGGTGGTAATGAAACCACAGGCACACAAACCATCATCTCCTGCGACATTAAACCAGCAACTCTGGGGGTCTCCCCTTCCTACCGGGGCTGTGGGGTGGTATGGGGAAGGGGCAGGCTAGACATTTGCTATCCACGCTGTCATAGGTAATCGGTGGCTACGTCTTATTATCAGATATAAGTAGGTATTATAATAGGAGATTCAACATACCTGATTTTGATAGTAAACGAAAAATTAATAAAAAAATAAAATAAACAATTTTTATGTTTCAAAATATGTTGAATGACAACATCATTGACATAATATTATGTCAAGGTGTCTGTGCTTCCCTTTACTTTTTTTCTTCGATTTATGGTTGAATCCTCAAAGGAGGTTAGTTTAATGAGGTTTTGTGCACACACAAGTTTTGAGTAATTTCTACATTTTTTTCTTCAGCTCTGAAAAGACTTTTTGAAAAGTTCAGAAATGATGAAAACTCAATACGTCTTCCCTTCATCCCACGGAAGTCTTGCGGAAGCTCAATATGAATTTCTCAGTATGTCCCCAAAGTTTATTGCACACAACTTGCAGGGTGAATAGACGCTCACGTTGCTAAAACGTTGTTGCAGCTATGCTACGAAGTTGTAAAAACTAACCTGCGAAACTATGTGACCATTTCTACTGTGCTATGTAGCGTAACTAATAAGATGTGCTATGAAACTTTCTACAAATATTCAAAATTCGAATCTTTTCTCCAGTCGAGACACATCCATAGCACGCATCTTTCTATATAAAAAACATAGCTTAGCTGAACCCCAGTGCTATGTTGTGTGGAACAATGATTGATGGATATCAAACGCATTAAATAGCAACGTAGCCTAGCACATCTCCAATGGAAAGGCACCCTAACGGATCAGACAGTAGGCTTTATACGAGTTTCATTCGTCAATTTGCAGGTGTATCAGCTTGAAGGAAACGAACGTGGTCAACTGAGCCCGCGGGCTCAATGGGATGTGGGCTCAGTTGACCATGAAAGGGATAGATCGGCATGGAATTGAATATCTTGATGGGGCTCCATATCGTTGGGACGATGAGGAATAAAATAAAAACCAACAATAATGCTAAAGTATGTAATGCCTATCCAGCTACATTACAATTAACTTAATATAATTACTTATCAAATATATGCTTAATATCAAAATACCTTCTAAATATCGACATTGACTTCAAAACAATAAACAGAATAAAATCACTATTTTGGGAAACATTCATCTAGAACTTTTCTATCTTAGATATGGCATGCTCCAGGATTACCTGGTTTAATAATATATTCATTTAGATAACAGTAAAGCTTGAGAATCACATCATTGTTGAGACAGCAAGAAAAGAGTGCACAGCAGCATCGTATAGCAGTTTTCGACAAATAAAATATCAGATATAACTCTGACATGGCTATCATGACACTAGTAAGGCCAAAATGATACATTTCATAGGTTGAAGAGATGATACATTTCATAGGCCATACTGGCATGTGATAATGTCGAAGTCTCGGTCGTTTTCTCGCGGTCTATTATATCGACGTGCCATTAAGTATATCTACTTTAATCCACAATGTCCCTACTGGCATATAGTTTGTTTGTCAATTATTATTATCAGTTCACTTAGCTAGATTTTCAATTGCTTTTTCGGAGCAAAATCCGTAAAAAAAAGAAAAGAACCTACGAGTAGTGATAATTGAAAAGAAAACTCTCAAGTATTTGTGGAGATGAGTATATCAGTAGAGACATATTATGGAACGCGGATTAGGTATGTCTCCTATATTACGAGTCATGGCTGTCTACGGTATTTATGTCTGTTTTGAATACGGTATATATGTAGTTCGGGTTAGCAATTAAGGCCCGTATTCTAGAATGGTATTCGTTCTGAATCTTGATTTATCTAAGGACAGATTATAAAGACAATCTTTCAAAACTATCAATCTGAAACAATCTGTCCTTAGATTGTTTTTTTTTAATTGTAATATTGTGTTTCTTCTTATTCTGTTATGTGTAGGTATCTCGTAAGTTTATGTATGAATAAACAATGTGTTTCTTTTATTTGATTACTTAAATGAATAAATTATTTCTCTTTTTTGGCTTTAGCGGGCTCCGGTTTCGCTCCAGCTTTTGCTTTAGGGTTAGCCATAATGATCTCTATCTCAACCTTGGTGTGAGGACTCTCCCTCTTTGGGAAGTAGAATCTCTTGTCGTTGCGATTCATTGGCACCAAAGGAGTAGTGTACCAGCCGTAGCTGAAAGATTCAAGATATAATCTTACTACTACTTAGGTCCCAGACAAGCACACAGCCCACCTGATAGAAAGTGATTACCGTGGTATATGGACGCCAGCAACACCAGGGGAGTCACACTCGTGCTGCCGACCCTATAAGAACAGTGATATTCTGTGCTGTTAGCGAAGAAAATGAGCAGGAAACGCAGCCTTCGGTTTTTCCACTGACAGCACAAAACCTCTCCAGTGAGCTGTGTGGCTACCCTAATCACCGCTGGAAAAACAATACGAGGCTATTTATACCCGCGGTATGCTACGAGAATAATATGGAAGTACTATACGAGTATATTCCTGAACGGGATTTTTCAACATTACATCTATATTGGACCAGGAAATCGATTCTGCTAATTGTCAACCATACCTCTGACACTGCAAAAAATGCCATTGAATTCTAGACTTTATTATTTATTCTTAACTAGCTGAACCGGCGAACTTCGTACCGCCATATTTTCTGATCCCGTTCCCGCTGCATATCTCTAAATTTATCAGTGTTACTCCACAATAGTATGCATGTATTATACATATAAACCTTCCTCTTGAATCACTCTATCTATTAAAAAAAACCGCTTCAAAATCCGTTGCGTAGTTTTGAAGATTTAAGCATACATAGGGACAGACAGACAGCGACTTTGTTTTATAATATGTAGTGAAGTGATGATAGTGATAAAATGCAATGAAGTGAGTTCATTATAGTTTTTCATTCACGCTACAAAATGCCTTTCTTTCTTTATAGAGTCCGTATACACCCTTTTACAGTTAGCTAGATACAGTTTCTTCAGGGTCGGCAGCACGAGTGTGACGCCCCTGGTGTTGCATACGTCTATATAGGCCACGGTAACCACTTCCCATCAGGTGGGCCGTGTGCTTGTCTGCCACCTATGTGGTATAAAAAAACCCGGGAATCGAAAGGACGTAACGCACTTACACCATGGCTTCTGTGAGAGGCGCAGGATATTTGTTTTTCGGCCCCCTTGCCCTGGATTGCGACACGTTTTCCTTATAAGTGGCCACTTTCTGCGCCTGTTCAGGAGTTTCATTGATGATCTGATCGTGTCGTGCGTAAAACTTTGTTGATACAGGAATAGCTGAAAATGTGCAGTTTCTCGTAACATCATTTTAGCATCGACAAGTTGTATAATATTATCTAGATTAGACTATTGATTAAGTAATTAAAATTAGTAGGTTTAAATCAGGTTTACATAAATTCATCAATTAACCTACTGCAGTCCACTGCTGGACATAGGCCTCTCCCAATGTGCGCCACGTTTGCCGATAAATACATTGTAATTGACTAATTCGGGAGAGTGTGTTTTTATTCAGCTAAATCCCAAAGTAATATTTATGAATATTAAGATAATTGCTGCTACATTCACATTAAGAGCCCCATTTAATAAGGTAATTCAGTGTTAAAATAACATACATAACATAACATAAACTCACACCTATGTCCTCGAAGGGGTAGGCAGAGGTGCTAGCACCCACATTTCGCCGTTTATGTTTAGGTCCCAATGTAATAGGTGGCGAGCCTATGTGTTAAAATAATCTGCGAATAATAACTTTCGAAATAAACTTATTATAATATCATTCGTGCAGAAATATCGCGAAAAACACATACATAAGTAGGTACATACACATATTCACGCCTGTAAATTCCATAAAGAGTATGATTTTTGGTCCCACGTAATGCTGTATGTTTACTGTCGGACGGAGAACAGCCCGTGAAAAATATATGCGATTTTATAGATAAACGATCGTGAGTCGGTATGATACTAACATCCAAAATTAGGCCGGTATATCTTGTAGTTCCTGAAGTTCTTCACCTCTCGATAAATGATCTCATTCAGCATGTGAATGTCGATATCCGGCCGCGTGCCAAACGTGCACTTCCCAGATACAGCCCCCGGCATTGTGACTTGAAAAAAATAACCATATTTATTACGTTAATACCGCCTGAAAATGTGGCGACATAAACCAAGGCAACAGCAATATTCAGAAGTGGTTCACAGAAAAGGGATAGATTTTAAAAGGTAAGGTAGAAGGTAAAAATAGAATCTCCGGCCACAAACCGCCCGGTATATTTTCTGTAGTTTTGAATTGATACATTTAATATAGACTCGAATAGGAGGCGCGGTCTATCTTCAACTATCCTGTGGAAACTAACGCCCTTCTTGAAGAACTTCTTAAGGCTGAAGGCGCTTGGAAAAACCACAGCAGAAGATCTTTGCACACTATACCTACCAGTGGTGTCGTCGCTGCGGCAAAACTATGGTAGGAAATATGCTGGAGCGCGTTTTGTGGTTGTGGCTTTAGTTTTAAGCAATAAAAAGTAATAGGTACTCACATCAATTTCCTTTTCAAAGATAGAAATTATAATACTTACTTATATTTGTTTTCTATAGTAAAAAGTTATAAGAAATACGGTACATAATTTAACAAGCAGTCTTGAAGTTCTAATGACCTTTGAATGACAATGTCATAACTTCTCTAAGGCCACAGAGAATCCGCTCTCGCACAGAATAGATATAGTTTAAGTAGCATAGTATAAAATGGAAAATACAATGAAAAAACGGTATCCTCCGCCGTCGTCGTATCACCCCGCGCTACCCTCACAAGACTCTAAAAAAAGCGTAAACTGCGCATAAAAAGTTCATTTTGTGACGTGACTGGGGTCTGTGCCATAATTATCAAATTCTTTTTATACCAGGGTGGCAGACAAGCACACAGCTGGCTGGCGGCACACCAGACAGAAAGTGGTTGCCGTGGCCTACTTCAAACCAGGCCCTCGATTCTGCTAAAGCAAAACCACTGTCGTGCGACAGTCTCTGCAAAAATTGGCATTAAGCTTTAGACTTTATTGCATAGTATTAAAGTCCAATATTAAATGACAATATTTTCATTACACGCTTTCTTTCACTCTACAAAAAGCAACTTAATTTTAAACTTTAAATTCATTACTTTATAGGCTAAAATCAAAAGGAATTTTCTCGCAGTCTCTATGGTGTGACAGTGGTTGTGCTTTAGTAGAATCAAGGCCCAGGACTTCTTGCCATTACCTCTTCTACTTGGACTCAGCGAGGAGCCGCCAGGCATTTGTTACCCACGTTGCCTGGTGATTGCCGCAGGACGTTAAGATGATTATGATGAATACTTATTTCGAGATTTCGCCTTGTAACTAGCACCATCTACCTGTAAGCGCAAGCAACAGGTGCGGATATTAATTTTAATAGCTGGTTAACTCGTTTAGCTGGCGGCCGGGAGGGTAATCTCGGATAGCGGATAGATTACTTCGCCGTCAGATTACCTCCTAACCATACAGGTATACGGAAGTGTGTTAAATTGTGTAGGTATATAGGTGAAGACAAACTCCTTAAATGTGTGGTTAATTAGATTATGAAGAGTTATTCTGGGGCCGCGTTCACTACCGCTACGCCACGGAGGCTACGCAGGAGGCGCGGGTTCGATCCCCGCTCAGTGCAAATATTTGTGTGAATGAAATATGAGTATTTGCATTGGTCTGGTCGTGCCTCGGAGAGCACGTTAAGCCGTCGGTCCCGGTTGCCATGAGAACATCTATGGCAATCGTTACGGGTAGTTGGAGCCCTCAAAAATCCAAAAACAACGGTCTAACTGCTAAACTTCGATATCGCCTAATGTTAACATTGGGTTGTGGAGGTCAGATGACAATCGCTTCACGGAAAATATCGAGGTCTAGTCAAATCCGTGGTTAAGACTGGTAAAAAGCGGACCCCAGACTCCGAGCTGAAAGCTTCGGATGCGACTGGGAATTAACGCTAAGAGGAAGTAAGTATTCTGGGGCATACTACAGAGCGTTGATTATGCGGGTTGTATAGGAGCGACTGTCGTCTGGCCTCCAGTTGGCGATGGGTGAAAATTTTCAAAAGGGAAGCCGGTGGAAAATACGTTACCTCAAAACCCTTGTATAAAGGGGATTACAATGGAATAGCAAGATCCAATGCTTTTGGATCCCCAAGGGGATTGAAATAGGGGATTCGAGTGAAACACCTCGGTCCACCTTTTAAAACCCCCCTCAAAACGTAGTATAAATAAATAAAAATTTGAAATATTGCTAAATTGTGTAATGCCTAATAAATATCTACATTAGCATTAACTTATAATAAAACTATGAAATAAATTATGTCAAAAATCAAAATGTTAACAAAAGTTGAAATTGGTTTCGAATAAAAACTTCATGTCTCTGACAACCGTTCTTCCAGATCTGTTTTATCTTCATCCGGGGGTTCCCAGTGTTTCGTTTGTAGTTCCTGTTTTAAATATTCCTCATCTTTGCTTTTTTATTTCTTAGCTGCTGCTGGTGCGGGTGCAGCGCCTTTTGGTTTCGGTGGGTTAGACATTAGGATAATGATCTCAACTTTGGTGTGAGAGCTTTCTCTCTTCGGGTGGTAGAAGCGCACGTCATTGCGGTTCATTGGTTCCAACGGAGTATTGTGCCATCCATAACTGAAAAGAAACAAGCGTTCATGATACTATCTGAAGTTTATGCGATACTCGCTTGTTGAAATAAAACAACTTTTTTTACAGATTCTACACGGAGCAATATCGTGAAGCGTTCCACATTTTTGGACTAAAAGTAAATAATAACAAATACATTGCGATAGAGTCCGTTAAAAAGTTGCAATGCCTCGCCATGCAAAGCAAATACCTCGGATGTGACCGGGACTTCACAAGGATAATGACTAATCATGAGTGAAGATAGAATAACACATGGTCTGGAATAATTCATAGTCTGAAATAGCATATTGTCTGGAATAAAACAGTCTGGAATAGCACATAGGTCAGTAGGCTACTTTTATCCCTGATACAGGTTGCAGAAACGGATCAGAATTCCGTGAAAATGCAGCAGCTACCTAATTTCAGAATATGCTTACACCATAGCTTCAGTGGCAGGCGCAGGGTATTTGTTCTTAGGCCCCTTAGCTCTCGACTGCGACACATTATGCGCATATTTGTCTACTTGCTCCTTCTGCTGCACAGTTTCGTTGGTGATTTGGTCGTGTCGAGCATAAAACTTTGTCGATACAGGTATAGCTGAAAATTAACCAGGGGCTACCATGAAACATCCGAAATTTCGGACTCGCTCATCCGATCAGCATATAAGGCTCATTTAGATGAGGGGAGTTCTTCGCCTGCAAGATACGATTAATTATCGAAAGGACAGAAAAAAGCCTCCGTGGCGTAGCGGTAGTGAACGCGGCCGCTACGCAGGAGGCGCGGGTTCGATCCCCGCTCAGTGCAAATATTTGTGTGCATGCTAGGTATTTGCATTGGCCTGGTCGTGCCTCGGAGAGCACGTTAAGCCGTCGGTCCAGTTGCCATAAGAACATCTATGGCAGTCGTTACGGGCAGTAAGAGCCCTAAAAAGTCCAAAAACAACGGTCTAGCTGCAAAGCTTCGATATCGCTAATGTTACCATTGGGTTGTGGAGGTCAGGTGGCAAACGCTTCACGGAAAAACATCGAGGTCTAGCCAAATCCGTAGTTAAGACTGGTAAACCCCCAGAATCCGAAGCTTTTCAGCTCGGAGTCTGGACCCCAGACTCCGAGCTGAAAAGCTTCGGATGCGACTGGGAATTAACGCTAGGATGAAGAAGATCGAAAGGGCAGAAAAAAGTTGCTTCGTCTAAACATTCGCAGAAACAATAGCAACTCGCTCGTCCACGCTCGGATATCCCTCCGCCGGAGCCGGTGGAGGAGGTTATGTCGGACTTGAAACGACTAAAACGCACGCCATCTGTGGGCCGTCGGTTGCCGGAGGTCCCTCACACTCCGGCCGACCCAGGGCCATATCTTTCGATCTGGCCCTCTTCCGGTGTGGGACAACAATGTTACCTAGTGAAGGGTTTTATACTTACATCCAAAATTAGGTCTGTATATCTTGTAGTTTCTGAAGTTCTTCACCTCTCGATAAATGATCTCATTCAGCATATGAATGTCGATCCCCGGTCGCGTGCCAAACGTGCACTTCCCGCCAGGAGCCGCCATTGTAACTTGGAAAATAATTGTAGGTTAACCAACAAACTCAACAATAAGAACTACATCGAGTGAATCATCAAATCAGCGTCACGCAAGCTCAGAGTCCTGAACAAGGTGAAGCGGTTTTTCGCGCCGGAGCAGCGGTATCTTTTGTATAAGATACGAATTCCCTCCTGCGTGGAATACTGTTCTTGTCTCTGGGTTGGCTTCGCACAATACCTGATAGACGCTCTCGACAGATTGCGACGTACAGTTCTGCTGTTCCTCGACTCCACTCATGTGGATTCCAGTGCCCAAGAGAACCTATTCCAGTCAGTTATTTGTTCTTCCAGACTATAATCTACCCTTCAACGACCATGCATCTAAATAGACACCTATCGTTTCATATTTTACGAATAACCATCGTCATCATCATTATAGTAGCGTATTTTTCTGATAAGATCCGAGGGCAACTCGGAGCTCAGGGTCCGCCTTCTGGCTCTTCCTTCTCCACTTCGCACGATCTTGAGCGTCCATAATCAACCATATTCTATGGTGAGTAAAGTCCGAACGCGCACCGTCTGTGAAATCGCGTGCCGTGTAATAACACGATTTCACAGCTATCGCGCTATTGCGCCTAAAGAAGAAATAAATATACGATACGAAAATTCAATTTTCATACGTATATAAACTTACCTATAGGTAGATATATTAATAATAAAAAGTTATAAGAAAAAGAAGTACAAAATTAATCACAAGAGGAAGAGACATCAAAAAACTGTCTAATGACAATGTCATTTATCATAGAATTCCATAGATCTCTGGCTCTCTCGGGTTCTCTGTGGATAGAGTGCTTATGGAACTCTTAATTTTTTATAGCACTAAGGTGGCAGACAAGCACGCGGCCCTCCTGATGGAAAGTGGTTTCAGTGGCCATACGTCCATAGTGTGCAACACCAGGGGTGTCAGACTTGTGGTACCGTTCCTGTAAGAACCTCCTAATGCCCTTCTTGAAGAACCAATACTTACAAATGAATATTACAAAACAATTTAATATAATTTACCAGTGATGCAGGGTTAAAATTTTGAAAAGAGATGCTGGTGGAAAACATCTTCCCTCTTCTCTTTGCAGAGCAATTTACTACCTATGTAGTTTGATACTTATATCTAGAAATAAAAAAAAAATGAATGAAATTTTGAAGCATTTATTATGCTAACTTAATCGATAAAAAAAATATAGTTTACTATTTAGTAGGTAGGTACTAACTGCGAATCTTCGGCATACTGTAAGTCTGACCCTGTCTGACCAAAACCTTTCTAATAATAAAAAAAACCGCATAAAAATCCGTTCTTCTTCTTCTTCTTCATAATGACTTCTGCAGCAAATCGCTGCAATTTGCCAATATCAAGTGAATTATAAATGTTTATAAAATTATTATGGCGAAACGCCACTGTCAACTTTTTCAAGATATCTTCTACCAGAGCCACGTTAGCCACGGCAGTAACATTGTCTCCGTATGTCCACCCCCACGAGATTAAAAAAAATCCATTCAGTAGACAAAATTGACAAACGGACAAAGGACACTCATCAACGCATATGACATGCGTCAAATTCCATACATTCTTCATTCTATTGCCGCTTGTCTAGGGAGGCTGTTCTGAACATACAGCCCTCTGACCGTCCGACCGTAAATTTCTTAGGATACGTAAACATGCTATGACTGCTTACTTCGTCTGCTAGCATGACAAATAACAATGAATGTTCACATCGAGAGGGACAGGACTCTGCGACCTACTGTCCATAATACGAGTACCTATGTTCATTGTCGTGACGTGACATGTACTTGTAACAATAAACAGTCCGAGCCCAAGAGGAATCCCTTAAATAAATTGAAAGTTATAACCTGTGTAGAGTACGCGCCAAGACATAAGTCCCTTGGAGGCGGCGTAGCAATCGCAACTGCTGTCGCCATACTATGTTTTTTTTATACCACTTAGGTGGCAGACAAGCACACGGCTTACCTGATGGAAAGTGGTTTCCGTGGCCTATGGACGTAGGCAACACCAGGGGCGTCACACTCGTGCTGCCGACCCTGAAGAAACCTTTTAATGCCTTTCTGAAGAACCCCATATTGTAGTCGCTTGGTGTGTGTTGATTGGTTCAGGCCATGACAGTAACATGACCTGAACTAATGAACACACAGTATGGCGGCGATATCATTTTGGCTCCAAGCTTGGCCTCGGGACTTATTAGCTGGCGCGGACTATAGGTCTAGTGGGGGCCATATTCACCTCTCACCATTCTAAAGGCGGCTACCCACTAACAGTTTATCGAACGACAACCGGATGTTATCGGTCTGTCAGTTCATCGCAATAGCCCACACACAGTTTCGTATACGATTTTGGACTGATTGCTAATATGTGTGTGGCCGCTTGACGATCCCGTTCAGCAAAGACAGTTAAAGGCCGGACAGTCTATGGCCGTCGGCATTTTATACGTAATAACATCAGACTAAAAGAATAAAATAATTTTATTAAATAATCAAAGACTAAAATTAGTCTGTAATAAAATTATGATGACATTGATGACATAAGGACTGCAGGCCACCCGATAGGATAAGAAACTGCAGGCGGACTGTTAGTGGGTGGCCGCCTTAAGTAGAAGTCATTCAATTCAAACAATTTAAATGACTCTAAAATTTTCAAACATGATAGGCATTCACCAAATATTTCCACTCAATAGATGATAATATGATTTCAAAAGAATACCATTAATAAATGAAAAATTTTAATAAATGAGGCGTCCTTCCGGCGAGGATCTTGCCGTGAATTTAAAAACCTTCATCTCAGCGTTATATCTCTCATTCTTCGCGGATCGGAGCGCGTGAGGTGCCTGAGGAAGCTGCTTTGCTCATAAGCGGAGCGGATCGTGAGAATATTTGACAAAAAATAGTAGTTATGTAGTTAGTTAGTTGTAGTAGTTGCCCTTATGGATTTGTGTAAGTGGACAAGATTGCAAGAAATGCCCATATAGACATACATACAATCACGCCTTTATCCCCGGAGGGTTATGCAGAGGTGAATTAACGCCCATATTTCATCAATTATTGTATTAGGTCCCACGTAATGGGGGGTGAGCCTATTGCCGTATTCCGGGCACCATTGTTGACTCGAGTCATGCACCTGAGGCTGAGCCTGGGCTGTATATATCAGCCTTAGCCCTTAGTCACCTTGTACGACATCGCATGGGAAGAGATGGGGTGGCCTATATTCTACTCTGCTGGGAACCACGCGGAAATGCCCACAGATTTGGAAATCCGTAGTAGTCAGTATATTGGCAAGTAGGTTTGTTATCCCCTAACACGCCACCCCAGCACTTTTTAGGGATGCCCCTGCTACCGTGGCCAATGGAGGTGACATGGCCAGACATTTGTCATCCATGTAACCTGGCAGTCTCCACAGAATGTGGCCGCACCAGCGAAGGCAACTCTCCAGAGTAATTCATAAATTTAACGTACGTAAACGAAGTCAAAATCATTTATTCTGTATAGTATAGACCATTAAAATTGCACTTTTAAAACGTTCAAAATATCAAAGCTAGTCTTTGATATTTTGAACGTAGCGCAATATACCACCGGTTAATAGACCACCGGTTCGAAATGTGGCCCCGACCAGCCCCTCTAGACAAGTGGCCAGCGTATTGTAGAATAGAATGATAAATGCATGGGATGATCCTGGCATACATCTTTCGCTTCTTCTACGTTCATAATTACTTTCATGCATGATCGTCGGTTTTTGTTATATTCTCGCAGTTATTATAAATGAATCGCTCCGCCTATAACGCACCGATAATCTAACAAAAATTCCAATCGCCTATCGCATCGGCACCGATATTGCGGGCCCTAGTGAAACCGACACCGTCCCCGCTATTTCATAAGACGTATAATTGGAATAGCCGCAACATACCCCACGAGCGCAGCGCCGCGCGTCGCGTGCTAAGGTGTGCGGCCGGCCTGCGGTTGAGAAACTGCGGTTTAATTATACGCTGGCGTTTCATAGATGGCAAAATGTAGATGTTAATACACCTCTGCATACCCCTTCGGTGCTTTACAGGCGTGAATATTTATTTGTATGTTTGTAGGTTTGGTTTCGACGATTATAATTGGAATAGCCGCACTATACCCGACGAGCGCATCGCCGCGCGTCGCGTGCTAAGGTGTGCGGCCGGCCCGGCCTCTCGTTCTGGCTGACGCAGATCATCACCAATCATGGGTGTTTTGGGCGGTATCTGCATCGGACCGCGAAGAAAGAGCCAACGTCCGAGTGCCATCACTGCGACGCGAGCGAGGACTCGGCGCTGCACACGCTCACCGAGTGTCCGGCGTGGGAGACGCCGAGACGGGAGCTGGTGGCGACCCTAGGAGTGAGAGTTCTCACGCTCGCCACTTTGCTCGCAGCGATGGTTCGCTGCGCAGATTCGTGGGCCGCCGGCGACTCCTTCTGCGAGCAAGTAATGCTCGTGAAGGAGGCGGCGGAGCGGGAGCGTGAGGAGCGAAGGAGAATCGCAAACCGCGCGGCCCGCAACGAGCAGCGGCAACTCGGGCGTCGGAGGTCGCAGAATGACCTCCGTCCCCCATGAGCGCGGGCCTGGGGGTGACGGGTAGAGCCGCCTGTCACCCTAGCAGAAGCAGGCCGCGGCGGCGGCACGCATTGCGTGCCTCCCCATACCCGGGGGCGGGTTGGGGACTCTGTGGTCCCCTCACCGGAAGAGGGCCAGATCGAGAGATATGGTCCTGGGTCGGCCGGGGTGCGAGGGATATGGCTACGACAATCTCACCTCCGGCAACTGACGGCCCACAGACGGCGTGCGTTTTAGTCGGTTCGAGTCCGACATAACCTCCTCCTCCGGCTACGGTGGGGGAGGTATCCGTGGGGATTTTGCGCACGATAAAAAAAAAAAAAAAAAAAAAAAAAGGTGTGCGGCCGGCCTGCGGTTGAAAACACGCGTTTTATTATACACTGGTGTTCAAGAATGTTTTTTTTTAGATAGGACACGTCAATTTGACTTCACCTCGCCTGATGGCAAAGTCTAGACACGTACCTACCATGTTACAATGGTGGCACTCAGCTTGACTGCCTCATGTCCGAAAAGAAGCTGTGAATTTATGACGAAATAATAATTATTATTGAAGGGAAACACTGTTTAACAACAGACAGATATAAAGAGCCCAGACTCAGCCTTAGATGCATGGCAGTGCAGGTGCAGAATATCTTGTATCTCGCTGTGTTTTTCTCGATTCAGTGATTCTAAAGGTTGAATTACTTATTCGAGGTTTGGTTTACAGACAGATCATACTGATTATCAAAGTCATTACTTTACGTTTTTCTTTCTAATCGAATTGAAATCATAAGTTTTGAAAACTTACTGTTACTGAATTGGGCCTTGATAAGATTTTTATATCTGAAAGTTTCTCGATCACGGAAAAGCTCGTTACGTCGGTAATAGCTCTCATTACATAAACTCGAACTTTCAATTACTAACATTGTTGCAAACAATCCAGTTTTTTAAATACATTGTAAGATTACAGTGGCAACTTTTTTATGGATAAGTAGTTAGTTATAATGTATCCATTTGATTCTTTTTGTTTTGTGTTCGTTATTGTGTGGCTAAGGTTGGAATAAGAACGGGATCAGAATCTAACATGGAAATTTGAATAGAAGGTATAGCGGGCACGGGATCCGAATATCACGCGGGCGGAAAATATGGCGGTATAAAGTTCTCCGGGTCAGCCACTAACTTCATAAAAGAAAAAAAAAACGCTGCGTTTGGACCGCTAGTTGCGACGTTCCACTTCGGGACGCGAATGAATTCCCGGGATGTCTGCGGCGCGTGACTATAATCACCCTGATGACTGCTGAAGGACGCTCCCTGTAAAAAAAAACACCATTAGATTAAAAAAAAGGCTATTACAAAATGCTCGGTGCAAAGACTGCAAAGACGGGTGTTGTGGCTCGTCGGAGTCGTCGGCAATCCCATCCCACAGGCGATGTGGAACCTCTCAGTCTCAGGAGAGACTTTGCCTCACTGTGTGTGTTCTACCGCCTATACAATGATTTGTGCTCAGATGAATTGTTTGACATGATGCCCACAGCTACATTCTATCATCGCACTTCTCGCGAAAGGCGGGGAATTCATCCTCACACATTGCGACCGGAAATGGTGCGCACTGTGCGATATGAAAGGAACTTCATCCCTCGCACACTCAAGCTGTGGAATGAACTCCCCGCGATGGTTTTCCCAAGCGACTACAATATGGGGTTCTTCAAGACGCGCATTAGAAGGTTTCTTCAAGGTCGGCAGCACGAGTGTGACGCCGCTGGTGTTGCATACGTCCATAGGCCACGGTAACCACTTTCCATCAGATGGGCCGTGTGCTTGTCTGCCACCTAAGTGGTATAAAAAAAAATGCTGGTTCCCAGTGGTTGCCGTGTTGGTTCCTGGTGGAGTAGAATAGAGCTACCCATCACTTCCTGTAGGTGTCGTAGAAGGAGACTAATTTATAGGACTGTTCTCCATTCGATAGTTAACATACAGCCCATGACTAAATACCCGCTGGACGGCAATAGGCTCGCCCCCTATTACGTGGGACCGAAAATTATAGTTGGCGAAATGTGGGTGTTAATACGCTTCTGCCTACCCCTTCGCGGATTTACAGGCGTGAGTATATGTATAAAATAGTAGAATAATTGGATGATAACAAGCTTGGAAATTAACTGATACTCAACTACGTCATCAAACAAAATATTACAGAACATAGACCTTTCCCAATATACGCCATATTGCGCCCGATCCTCCGCCTTCCGCTTCCAGTCTATTCCAGTCACCTTTTTCAGGTGTTGCTTTCACGAGATCTCCACTCAGTCCAAGTTCTTCAAATTTTTTTAGGCGGGGCAAAAACTGAAAAACTTGCTGACGTAAGGCGGTTTGATTTTGCCGCCTTGCCCACCCACCAACCAGCAGGTTTTTTTTTTATATATGGGACACGTCAATTTGACTTCGCTTCGCTTGATGGTAAGCTGAAGGCAAAGTCTCTGAAAAGAGGGTCATCATTACAGACACGTACCATGTTACAATGGTGGCACTCAGCTTGACGGCCTCATCAGATGCTTTTTCACGCCCCGCTTAAAGGACCCGGGACTGTAGGAGGAGGGGAACACGTGAACTGGTAAGGAATTCAAGGTTGATGAAAACCTTGTAATAAAACTTACAATTCACAAGTATCTATAGCAATACAGGTGAAGGAAGCCAGGTGTTTCAATCAATAGTTATTTAGTTAGTTGCAGGGCAAATTGCGGCTGTTCACGATGGCCGCCGAGACTGATTCATTTGGGATCCATTATCTTTCTTCACTAGATTGAAAATATATCCCGTTTTAATCTATAGAGGGGTTTGCGGTTTATCTTTTATCACATTAGGAATTGGAAATGCGTGTAACTTGTTGTACCTACCTAATGTACCTGTTTGCAAACAGGTGTCGAAAAATTTGAAATAATATTATTCTATAGACATTACGATAGATATATAACTAGCTGACCTGCGCTGGCTTTGCCCGTGGTATACTTCGAAATCCTCTTAAAATTTTCAAATAATGTGTGGGAATATGCCGGATTAGTTGATGTTCATGGTTACTGCTCCATTCCTTTGAGTAGTAGCGTAATGATATATACCCTATAACGTTTCTTGACAAACGGATTATTCAATTCAAAAATAACTTTTAAATTCAAACCAGTAGTTCCTGAGATAAGCGCATTCAGCCAAACAAACGAACGAACGAACATAGATACGACAAAATAGCAGTAGCCCGTGGCTCCATCCGCGTGGACTTCTGATCCCGTTCCCGCTGCTGACCCTCCTCGATAGCATATAAAGCCTATGACACTTACACATAATGTCGCCTTGAATTTAGAAAATGTAACAACAGAAATTAAGAATGCTACTTTTATTGAAGAAGAAAATTGAACTATTATTCTAAAACAGCTATTAAGGCAAGTGATTAGTGAGATCGCGACACTGGGTGGACATTTATCGTGCGATGAGACGCCCAGCTCTATTGTCCATGGTAATCGTCTGTCCTTTGGAAAATCGTTCGAAATTAATCCAGAAATCTATTCAACGCTTGCAAGCTTTCTAAGTTAAATTGTTAGTTGTAAAAATGTTCAACTTAAATATTGGGATGACCTAAAAAATATCCTGGGGGAACCACTTGAGCTGGGGCCAGGGAAAGATAGGATTCTTCCGGCCTGCTAGAACCAAGAAGGACGTGCGGCGCATTGGAGACGACTCAGACGTCGGAGGTCTCTCAGCAACCACCATCTTTCATGAGCGCAGGCTAAGGGGTGACAAGTAGAGCCACTTGTCACTTTTAGGCTTGACGGCAACTCTTCTTCATCCTTGCGTTAAGTCTGGTCGCATCCGCAGGTTTCACCTCGGAGCCCGGGGTTTGTTTGCGGCCACCTCGGAGCTAGTCTTATTGCGTGTTTGGCTGAATCTTGATATATTCCGTGAAGCAACTGCCATCTGACCTCCACAACCAATTTTCCATATCAAAGCATTTCAGTTAGACCAGTTGCTGAGCTTTTTAGGGCTCCAATTACCCGTAAAAACTGCCATAGACGTTGGTATGAGAACTGGGACTGCTCTCCGAAGAACGGAATTACTCAGGTTAATGCGAATACCTAGAAGTATTCATGCATACAAATATTTGCAAGAGGTTAGAGAAGCTTGACGGCCTCATCTGATGTTTTTTCACTCCCCACTTAAAGGACCCGGGAGTTTAGGAAGAAGGAAACACGTTTGCTGCTAAAGAATTCCCTCTAGGTATAATTTTTGAACGTATAATATGAGTATAGTATCATTTTATTTATGACTGCAAAGCGCTTTTAATATTCCTTATCGAGCACACCAAAATCAGTGGAGTGGAAAGGGTGGTTCCCTGTATTATAATTTAACATCTTAGGTAGCATAAATTGCAGAATTGAAAAGGTTACTTTGTGAAATTACGTACAATAATGTTATATGTAAATCAATTAAGTTTGTATATATTGTGATGCGACGTTACATTTTGATGATGTGAAAACGTATTCTTTTTCCGAGCATTTTGTACTAAGAACGATCAACTATCCTAAAACTGACCTGGCTAGTATCGCGTCATTGTGGTGGTAGGATTGATCAGCCTAGAACTTGCGTTAACCGGTCTAGCTGCTTCCAGTTGCGTCGCGGGGAGGCTCCTTCTTGCAACCTGCCAAGCGAAGACCTACCGGCTAACATGGCAAAATGGGGCTTTATCGACCAGTCGTAAGAGTTTAAATTTAAAAATCCAGATCTAGCCATTGACTCGAAGAAGAAGAAGCAAGAGTGATAACCTGTTCGGTAAAGTGGCGAAGGGTGAAATTTTGCGAAAGGGAAGCCGTCGGACTTTTTTCACCGCTATCTATCTTGGGTAGTGCCACGGGGCAGTCACCTTAGTAGGTAGGTGATATCATGTTACATGCGTTGGCGCGCTGCCCCGCATCACGCAGCATGAGTGCGTGGTTTTACTATGGATAAAACTGCGAGTGAATGCATCTTCTACGTGTTGCACTATGCGTGTTTACAACACGCACTTCCGCTGTACCTAATGCTGCGTTTACATACTCGCGGCAGAGCGAGGGAAGTGGCGAGAGAAGTGGGCAAAGACGTGGTGTGAATGGTATATTCGTCATGGCGCGAGTACTGCCGCGTATGTTGCTGCGAATGACGGCTTGGCGGCGCGAGTCAAAGGAGCGGCAATACTAGCGCGATGAACTATACGAGACCGCTAGATGGCGCTAATCAGTAAACACGGCTTTCGTTATTGCTCCTCGAATATTTACTTTTAAAAATATTTATATCCATCTACGGACAGTGTATAGTAGTTGAAAGTGATAGTTTTTATTATTAATCTATTTAATCAATTCGCTATGCTGTAAAAGCATAATGCGTACACTGCTACAGCGTTGTTCTCCATACGTTTACGTCCGTCTCCGTTGCAGGGCGAATACTGTAATGCGGACCAACACGATGATGCGTACGTGTGAATGCTAGGGTATTATTCGTGGGAATACTTCAGGCAACACGATGAGCAATGCGATGGGCAGCATGTAAACGCGGGGTTACGTGTTTCGGAGTAGTGTGTCAACCGACTAAGTCTTCGTTAAATTGCGTCACGAAAAATATAATTTCATAACTAATTATATCTAGCCGGGCCAGAGTTAAGGAGTGGTTGCATCTCGGCACAAAATAGATATAGAACTCGGTGCGAACTTTGATGTAAGAACTATTGAAACGCCAAAGCCATGCACTTATTGCCAACTAATTGCACCAACTAGTTCGATAAAGTGCTCTGAATTGTGCCACAGTGTAGGTGCTAACAGTAGGTTTATTTAGAAATTTTAGATACAAAGATAGGTATATTAGATAAATCTAATTTAGATTAGATAGATATTTAAATTAAATAGGTGTAACAAAGAAACGATTTGGGAAGTTTATTCAAACGAATATAATATTAGTAAAACGAATAATTTTAAATGGGCTATTCTCATTCATTTATTTAATAAAGATTAAAATATGGGCTATTTGAAAATTACCATTTAGTACAATATCGAGTACATTACCAGTATGTACAATTTAGTACAATATCGAGGTCCAGCCAAATCCGCATTTGAGACTGGTAAAGCGGACCCCAGACTCCGAGACGAAAGCTTTGGATGCGACTGGGAATTAACACTAGGATGAAGAAGAAGCAATAATATAATGAACTACTAACGTAAAATATTCTTACAATAAATAAATAGTTTTAAAGATATTTAATTTTGAAAATCCAATTTGAAAGTAATAATAAATCTATAGAACGAAATTTTAAAGCTATAAGTATGCTAAATATTCAAATCGATTGAGTAAGGTACTTTACTATTATAACTATCGGGATATTTAAGATTTATTGTTATGAGTACCCGATGTATGTAAATACACAAATAAAGGACTGATCGCAGGATCAATCCCGCCTGAGTCGTTTCTCTTTTTCCTATCTTTCATTAAGTCTATAGTTGTAAGGTTCCAAGCCACTGCTCGTAACGGCTCCACGGCCGCTTCAATTACTTCGAGACTAGTTCTTGATAGTTCGTTATCGGTTTCTTGATTACACCACCAGTGTAGCTAAAGCACAACACCCTGTGTTGTCTTACCCTTCACCTTGGAGTTTTCAAATAACATTTTAATATATCAATACTAATATTATAAATGCGAAATTAACACTATGTCTGTATGTATGTAACGAACCGATTTTGATGAAATTTGGTACAGGGGTAGATTCATCATCATCATCGACTGCCTATGTGCCGTAGTGGTAGTGAACGCGGCTGCTACACAGGAGGTGCAAATATTTGTATGCATGAATATGAATATTTGCATTGGTCTGGGTGTTTTCTATGTATAATATGTATGTATTTACAAAAAAGAAATGTCTAAGTATGTTTATCCGCATTCTAGAACCCATAACACAAGCTAGTTAAGCTATGCTTACTTTGGGTCTAGATAGCGTTGTGTAGAATGTCCTACAATATTTATTATAAACTAGCCTTCCGCCCGCGGCTCCTCCCGCGTGCATCTCGGTTAACGCGACCTTTGCTTATATCTTCGGTTCTACTCAACCGATTGCGATCAAACAAACGTAAGATTTTAAGTCTGAGTAAGCCCTTTTTAACAAAAAAACCGCATCAAAATCCGTCCAGTAGTTTTTGCGTCCATCGCGGACAAACAGACAAACAGACAAGAAATTCAAAAAAAATATTTTTGTGTTCAGTATCATTAAAATAACATTCCCAAGTATTTTTTTTTAAATATCTCCAATGTACAGACACGACCACTTTACAATTATATAATAGTATAGAGTATATGTACTGAGTATAGATGCGAAAGTAACTCTGTCTGTCTGTATGTTACGAACCGATTTTATGGGTGAAGGGGTAGATTCATTATCATCATCGATGGGTAGATTAGACCTTGGGAAAGGACATAGGCTATGTTTGGTCGCGATAACCAACTTCATCCTAGCGTTAATTCCCAGTCGCATCCGAAGCTTTTACCTCGGAGTCTGGGGTCCGCTTTACCAGTCTTAACTGCGGATTTGGCTGAACCTCGATATTTTTCGTGAAGCGACTGCCATCTGACCTCCACAACCTAATCGTGACTTCAGGCGATATCGAAGCATTGCAGTTAGACTGTTGATGTTGGACTTTTTAGGGCTCCAACCACCCGTAACGACTGCCATATAGATGTTCGTATGGCAACCGGGACCGACGGCTTAACGTGCTCTCCGAGGCACGACCAGACCAATTCAAACACCCATATTCATGCTTACAAATATTTGCACTGAGCGGGGATCGAACCCGCGATAACCAACATGGAATTTGATTTGTTAAGTACTTGAAGTGTCGTTGGAAAAGAAAATCAAGAAAGAAAGAAAAAAAAAAAAAAAAAAAGTAATCGAATTGAGAACCTCCTCCTTTTTGAAGTCGGTTAAAAAAGACTTATATTTCATTAAGATCTCCTTACTTTAAATATGGCCAGAGCGTCAAAAGGTGACGGCAACTTATGATTAAAGCAGCTGTCACCTCATTAGTATAAAAAAGAAATGAAATGTGACAAATTGAAAAATTTTACGGCGTTATTTTTTCCATTTGCAACCTTCCGATGTTAGCGTCGTCATCGCTTTATTTGTCCACTAAATTCGCGTAATATTTTCTAATAACAACTTTTACAACATATTTAATGCTTATTGCTTAATAAAAAGTTATAAGGGTGAATACATACTATATGACAAAACATGTTCTATGACAATGTTATAGTTATGTTATATAAATAATAAAAAAATAAATATAGTACGACAATGTATACAACGCTATCTAGACTAAAGTAAGCATAGCTTAACTAGCTTGTGTTATGGGTTCTAGAATGCGGATAAATATACATAAATACATTTTTTTTTGTAAATACATACATAGATAACACCCAGACCAATGCAAATATTCATATTCATGCATACAAATATTTGCACTGAGCGGGGATCGAACCCGCGCCTCTTGCGTAGCAGCCGCGTTCACTACATAATATAACACTAGCTGTTGCCCGCGGCTCCGCCAGCGTGGGCTTTTGATCCCGTTTCTCCTGTAGACTCTCCCCGATAACATGATGATGATAACACTTGCTAGCAGAGGACGCCATTGATCCACCTTCCGATGTGGGCCATTTCATCCTAGCGTCAATTTCCCAGTCGCTTCCGAAGCTTTCAGCTTGGAGTCTGGGGTCCGCTGGCAACCGGGACCGACGGCTTAACGTGCTCTCCGAGGCACGACCAGACCAATGCAAATACTTATATTTCATGCACACAAATATTTGCACTGAGTGGGAATCGAACCCGCGCCCCCTGCGTGGCAACCGCGTTCACTACCGCTACGCCACAAAGGCTGTCATTTCATGGCATTTCATCCATGATGACGCCAACAAAATGTTGATACTTTTACTGAAATTTTGAAATCGGTTCAGTAAATCTAGACATTACCCCCTAAAAAGTCATAAACTCACAAACTTTACCTCTCTGTATTAAAAGTACAGAATGATGTTTTATTAATGGATGAATATGCATTAATAATATGCAAGTTTTTAAGATAATTATATGTTATATAGCAATGTTAAATAATGTCAGTATGTTATATAGCTGTTATATACATTTTATAATCTGGACTCACCTTTAATTAGGAAGTTTTGTATCGAATTATTGCGCTACGGTTTCCGTAGACATTGTAGACGCGTAGCTGCTACGGCGTAGTAGACAATGTTGAAGAATGTAGAAAGCGACCGAAGTTACAAAAAGTACGAGTACATACCTACTGTTTTGTTTGCTGAAAGTAGTTGCAATATTTCACATTCTTCATTTATCTTTCTGGGCCTGTTTTTTTGCAAGTGTATAGCCGAAAGTACGGGTCCGCACGAAATTAGAACGGCAGGCATACTTACGGTACTTACCATATATAGGTCCTTTACAGGTGAAATTACTTTCCTTGCATTGCTAGTACATAACTCCAGATTTTTCATAATAGACTTATTAGTGGGCTAAAAAATAATTGTACATATACAAATAATAATGAGGACAGAATACTGAGATTTCAATGAACATTTAAATTACACTGAGTGAGAGCTTTTCTAGTTTAAAAATAGTATATTCGGTGTATGTATATATATTTAACATACATAAAGTCATTTCTCTTTGTATTGTTATTCAAAGTACTTTATTAAATACACCTCGAGATATGAGACGACCACCATCTTAGTCTTTCTATGACCATGACTATAGCTATTAAAAAGTACAGTTACGTGCACTGATATGTATACAGTGATAAATTTGCAAAACGCAAAAACTGCAAAAAAAAATGCAAAATGACAAAAAATTACATTATTGCGAGAAATCCCGATGATTACAAAGAATATATTGATAATGTGACTATTTATTTCTGAAATTTTCAGAGTGAACATTGATTCAAAATTCTGTCCGTGTTACATTTTATTGCACGTGACTGTACCTAAAACATCGGCAATAACAAACAAAATCGCGACACAAACAATGAAAACTAGTTTTATATCAATATTTCTCCAACTTCTAAACAAAAATCGAATAGGTATGATTCCCTCTACACCTGTAATTCCCTCTATACGCTGTGTAGTTCGCGTGGGATTCAGCTCAGTCTGTTCCCAGCGTCCGTGTCGGTCGCACGCTCGGCGTCGCGCCTCCAAAAACTTATCTATCGTAAAACTCTGAGTGAATTGAACAACTTCAAGACTTTGTGCTGAGTGTTCTCCACTCCAGGAGCTGATCAATCGGAAGATATACAGATTTATGGCCGGTAAGTCAGCTTTGATTACTGTTATGAAGTTTGGAGCTGTCGAATTTTAAGAGTTCTTCAAATTGGTTATTAGTTATTGAGTATTGTTGATAAATTTTAGTGGTTTAATTGTATTGTTTAGTGATAATGTGAGTAATATCATCACTACGTATTATAAAACGAAGTCGCTGTCGCTGTCTGTCCGTCCCTATGTATGCTTAAATCTTCAAAACTACGCAACGGATTTTGAAGCGGTTTTTTTAATAGATAGAGTGATTCAAGCGGAAGGTTTAATACACGCATAATATTGTAGAGAAACACTAATAAATTAAGAGATATGCAGCGGAAACGGGATCAGAATACCACGCGGGCGGAAAATATGGCGGTACGAATTTCACCGGGTCAGCTAGTAATAAATAAGAACATGCTTTTACAATAGAAATAAAAACGAAGAACAATAATAGTCATCATCATCATAATTAACTTTTAGCTGTTGTACGAGTTCTACTACTCTTACCGAGGTGATAAATCAACTGTATATTGACTCAACATAATCCGAAATGATAGCTATGATTGATAATGATAGAATAGTGAGTATACCCGAACTGATTGATTGTCGTCATGATACTAATTAAATGTAATGGTGAAATAGCGCTACAAACCGTTGACCACGCATAATGTCACTGTACGATGCTTGCATTTATTGTTACATCCTTCATCCTAGCGTTAAGGTGATTACATACGCGAATGACTTTGACCATACAAATGCTCAAGGTCATTCGCTCGTTTTTCAGCAGTAAAAAGCAGTAAAACTAATTTTAATAGATAACTTTATAGGGGACGATTACAAACTAAGAAGATCACATCATGCTAATACACTTATTTAACAATTATGTGAAATTTTAGATTATTTGGATACATATTGTAGAAAATATTTGGTTTCATAAAAAAGAGTAGAGTGATGTTCAGAGCCTCTTTTCAACTATTTCCTCCTTTTTTATTTAATTTATGAAAAGGTGAAGTTACTCTGTATATCCTGTAGTATGCAGGCATGTGAATTCCTGATCTGTAGGTTTTATAGTTAAAAAGAAAAACGGTTTCGAAAATACCGATTTTTCGATGCTGATCTGATTCGGGGCCTTAATTCCCAGTCGCATCCGAAGCTTTCACCTCGGAGTCTGCGGTCCGCTTTACCAGTTTTAACTGCGGATTTGGCTAGACCTCGATATTTTCCGTGAAGCGATTGCTATCTGACCTCCACAACCCAATATTGTTGCATCGTACAGCTGTGAATTTTCCTGAAATGGTAAAAAAATAAACAGCGTCATATCTCGATTGCATCTCTCGATCTCATCATCGACCTCTGGGTCCGGGGTCTGCCTTCTATCTTTTTCTCCTCCACTTTGCAGTCTTGGGCATCTCTGAAAATAAGACCAAGGGCCAATGTCATATTTTCTCACCGTTTAAACCTTCCCTGGACATCCACGAATATTTTAAGACTACAATTAGCCAAATCGATTCAGCCGTTCTCGAGTTTTAGCGAGACTAACAGAATTGCAATTCATTTTTATATATAAGAAGATAGATAGATTACATGTTGAATGGAATGAATTCTAGGAATGGGTGGATGTAGTGTTTATACCAATTAATTCTTGACAGTTATGATACGTATAACTCCCTAGAGATTTTACTATCAATTTTATTTAAGCCGTTTGCGAACTCAACAAGTTTTAATTTCAAGGACATTGGATTACATTAAAATAACTTACAAATAATTATTGATTTATAAAGGAAATACCTTTACTGAACACATACACATACAAACACACCTACACACACAGTATTCTGTCAGGTAAAAATAAATACATTTGAAAAAGTGAATAAAATATACACACACTGAACATCTAGCATCTAGCGACTAAATAATATTCTACAGATGGACGAATATTTTAGAGCCAAAGTAAGCATAGCTTAACTATTATAGCTTTTGTTATGCATTCTAGAATGCGAATAAACATACTTTGAGTTTTTTTTTAAACACACACATTAACAATACATAGAAACGTTTCAGCCAGGTTGCGTGGATGGTTTTATAATTACACTTTCGGCATCTGGTTTTGCCAAGATGGCGTGCGGTTTTAGTCGGTTCAAGTTCGAAATAGCATGAGGGAGGTATCCGAGGGAATTTCCGCAGAATAAAAAGAAGACGATTGTAAATGTACATAATATCAATATATATAAAAATTAATGCCACTGTTCGTTGTAATTTTATAACTCAAGAATGGGCTCACCTATCCAAACCATATGTTAAAGCTTTGTTCGGACTATTTAGTAGATGGTTTATGTGAAGTTTGCACAGAATCGATCGAGCGGTTCTTTATTAAGGCGGTATGAAGTTCGCGGGGTCAGCTAGTTAATACATAAAAATATTTGCACTAAGCGGGAATCGAACCTCTTCCTACTTTAACAGACGAACTCTCTACACCAAAAAGGTCGTCAAAAGAAGTCGCCAAAGTTAAATATTATCTATCGGATAATCTATAGGACTTAAAAGAGTGACAGCTTGGGTATTAAATAAATTAAAAAAGTTCGGGGTGTCGATAAAGAAATAATTATCTTGATGGAGACTCATTGAAACAGCTTCACAAATATTGTTTCTTTTATTAAAATGTTACAAACTTTAATTGGGAATTTGTCATTTTGATTGTGAGATTTAGCTATCGTAATTTATTTTGTACGGAGTGAGACAGGTCTTAAATATCTTCTAATAAGTTAAAAAGTGGTGTGGTTAAAGCGATCGTCTCTGCGTGTCAAAGGTGTCGGGTTTAATTACCGCTTGAAGCAAATATTTGGTTGCTTAGATCATAGATGCAGTGGCAATTCGTTCGCCGGCGTATTGTAGAATCGAATAATGAATTAATGGAATTTGACGTATATGACGGTCGTCAACTTATGTCATAATCGTCAAATAACGTACTCAAAGTACGGTACTATGGAGGGAATAGGGATCAATGGGTGAATAGGGACAAAATGGTCGTTAGATTTTTTTAATAATTTCCTATTTTCTCCCGAATTCTAAGTATCTAACCAGATATTATTGATAACTCTGCTCATTATTACATTGAACTAATCCATAATATCACTAAAATAACTACAGAATTCAGCTGACCATTTTGTCCCTATTCACCCTTTGATCCCTATTCACCCCATTTTACCGGCCAAAATGCGGCCGGCCAACGGATTGCCACTTGTCTAGGAGGGTTGGTCACATTCGAGGTCATCAAGTCCGGGGTCCACTTTTTCCCAGTCTACAAAAGCGGTTGAACTTCGAAATTTTCCGTAACGCGACTGCCATCTTACCTCATATTTATAGCTTATGGGTTTATGGATGATTATGATATGTGTTATTCCATACTATAATCCAGCTATATACCGAATTTTAACCAGATTCGTTCAGCCGTTAGAGCGCGATTAAATAACAAGCTACCGACTGGGGAGCTACCTCCACCCCACAGAATACCGCAGGTATAACAACCTCGTGTTGTGTTTCCGGTGGTGAGTAGGGTAGCCAGAGCTCACTGGAGAGGTTTTGTGCTGTCGATGGGAAGACCAAAGGTTTTCTCTGCTTGTCTGCTTTGCTAACGGCACAGAATTTCTCTATTCTTAAAGGGTCGGCAGCACGAGTGTGACTCCCCTGGTGTTGCACTCTTCCATAGGCCACGGTAACCACTTTCCATCAGGTGGGCCTTGTGCTTATCTGCGACCTCAGTGGTATAAAAATCCAAACATCTTAACAAACTTTCACATTTATAATGTTAGTAGTAAAAGATTTAATATTTCTTTTCGAAGTTTTTACTTTTCTTTTAGTTTTACAGTGTTTTCTTCTAGTATTTAATTAAATGAAAATTGTTTATGGACCCGAAAGCTGTCTGTTGTTCAAATAAATGGGTTTGAATTATAAGAAACATCGAATGCATAAAACATGTGTTTTTAGAGAGGCACAGCAAGTGACAAATGATAGCTAGGTGTCTGAATTCTGATCTAGGTGATGCGTTTTTTTGCTGGAGGACATTGAGTAAGAAACAATGTTTTTCATACTATTATTGCTTTTATCTTCATTATTTACTAGTTGTCGATCAAGCAGGGTGGCGGTGATACTACGGCAGCACTTGGGTCCGGACAATCGTACTACAGATAGCGTCGGAAATTAATGCACTCAAATAAAATAACCAATAATACTTCAGTTTCATTATTGATATAGATTATTAGTATTTTAAACATTCTATTTATTCAATTTCAAACTATTATTGACATAAAAAGCAAATAAAAGTAGCAGGGAACCAGCTACCTTTCGAGAATCTAGAGAGCCTTACAATTTGTGTCATGTCGAGAAGCATCGAGCCCTTGATCCAACTGTCTAGCGAGCTTCTTGAGATGTTCGTTGAGGCTCCTAGCAATCAGTCCGTGAATTGATATAGTAATCGCTGAATCCACATGCCATATATTGACATACTAGCTGTAGCCCGCGGCCTTTCCCAAGGTCTAGAAAGAAAGAAAGAAAACACAGACAGACAGAGTTACTTTACGTTTATAATATTAGTACGGATATTGACGTGGTAAACTATGTCTGAATGCTTTATTAGTTTTTCTTTTTTCATATTTTTCAAGTTCTTTGTTTATATTACTAAGTATTTAAATATATTATTGTTAATATTGTACATAAACTATTTATATATATTTGTACCATATTTAAAAAAATACAAGAATATCATGTCAGAAACTTCACTACATATTATAAAAACAAAGTCCCTTTGTATGCTTAAATCTTCAAAACTACGCAACGGATTTTGAAGCGGTTTTTTTAATAGATAAAGTGATTCAATAGGAAGGTTTATATGTATAATACATGCATAATATTGTGAGAAACACTGATAAATTTAGAGATAATACCACGTGGGCGGAAAATATGGCGGTACGAAGTTCGCCGGGTCAGCTATGAGTAATAATCATTATATTATAGCTTCTTATGTTTAACTTTACTATTCTATATAATTGAAACAATTTTAAACGATTGATCTTTTCTCCGATAAAATTGATAGAATTTACAATTTCGAATAACAAGATTTACGATCTTTTGGGATTAAGAACTTTATATAATCCTGGAGTTCGTTGCGAATTATTAAAATGTCTTTCTTGATCTTTTTGAATCATCCGTCAATATCGGGACGGAATTTCGCCCCAATCTAACATATAACTAACTACTACCGAAGACTTTTATATTGTATACGTATATCTACTACTGAACTAGCAGTTTTGAAAAAATAGCGTGGCTTATATAATTGACAAAGTCTAGTGTCTAAAACACTAGACTTTGACAATTATATCGCAAACCGATATGTACTTCTATTTGTAGTCTGATTAATAGCCCGATCAAACTATCGACCGATAGAAAGTCTGCAGTTTCCGAGCTATAATTATTGTATTTTTTAGTTTAATATAAACTAGTCATCAAACGGAACTGTCATCGCATTAAATGTCCCACCTGACTGCTCCTGTCTGACAGATAGGTGGTCAAAATGACTGCAACTCCCCTGATGGTAAGGTAAGGTATTTTACATTTAAAATAGAAACGACCTAAATCAGATTCGAGGAGGCTCTTTTTGCATCTTGACAATGTGTCACCGAACAAAGCCCCATCATAGATTTTTTGAAAAGGGCAGAGATTGAAAAATCGTGTCTTTGCATTGCAAATACAAATAAGACTTCATGACTTCATGACTATTTAAACAGCACAAACACAATAAGCCGCTCTACTCGTAAGAGTAAAACGGCTTATTGTGTTTGTGCTGTTAAAATAAAATGGCTTTATTTTTTTCACAATTTTCTTTTGTAGTTCATATGGTTTAAATGTATTAACTACTGTTTTGGCCAGGGGTCCATGTAAACCGATTCCTGCCGGCTTACTCTATAAAGGAAAGCCCTGGTAGAGATGTTTAAATGAAATATAATAAAATACGAAATCTAAAATTCTGAAATTCGGTCTCTGAAATCAGAACGCGCAAAAAAAAAAGGTTCACTGGAGAGGTTCTCACTGGGCCGTGTGCTTGTCTGCGACCTGAGTGGTGTGAAAAAAAATCTAACTAGGTAACGGGTAACGGTAACCTTGTTATTAATAATTAATATTTTCTATCACCGACTAGCAGGAATGGTTAACTTGACTTGAGTACCTAATGTTGTACCTAACTTTTTCTTGACTCTATATTCTGTCAACTGTATTATTCAACGAACTTCAAAACAATGTTATAAAATGAAACTTCATTTATAACAGAATAACGTCGCATTTAAATAAAGTGCGGTGGTGGAGCGCCGCCGCTGGGAGCAAATAATAAATAACAACAGGTGCACTTGCATTACGGGAACGAATCTAATAGCGGACCGCTGCTGACAAGGTCTGTTAATAGTGAGATTTTATGACTGTCTGTTTATTGTTGAATGTTGTTGCGTTATTTGATATCTGGGTATTATAAACTACGTCTTTTGAAGGGGTTTTAACGGTATAGTTTACTTCATCAATTAGCCTATTGCAGTTCACTGCTGGACATAGGCCTCTCCCAATATGCGCAACGTTTATCGATCCTCAGCCTACCGCATCCAGTCTGTCTCAAATTCAATTCAAATATGCCAATTGTAACGTATAAAAAAAAATTATAAAAAAAAGATCTGTTCATGGGGTTAGGGGTCAGATGAAGTCCCTTGCCCACGAACAGAGGTTTAAGTGAAAAGGTTGGGTTAAGTCTAAAATAGGATGCTACAATGATTTAGTGTAAAAAGAAAAGAGGTTACCTGGATATACTCTCGTTTCACATTGAACTATTGTTTCAAGGGCCTCTTGGTAAGTAATGAAAAGATCCATGGGGTTGCTTGGGATATAACACAATCGCAAAAACTATTGAATGTCCTATGTAAGGGAGAGGGAACCTACTACAGTATTCCTAACAATTTTCCAATCTTCGTGGTTGCAACTTAGATCTATTAGAAAAATTCAATAATTACTTTTTCAGTATCGAGATCATGTGCAGAATTTCGTTGCGAACTATAAAATATAACTTAAAAGCTTATATTATCTTGAATGATCTGACAAGTCGCCTCTAACATTAGCTTGTAATTTCCGTTCAGTGTTTTCTCAGTGAAACATCGATAACGATGGTTTTGATTAGCTATTAATCGATTTATCTATATCGAGACGACATAATCTTGATGGGCTGTCGAAGCTCTTGATATACACCTTTAAAATAATATTTTATGAGATTTTATGTGTATAAGATTGATAATAGGTACATAGTTTTTTCTAATTCAGATAAATTATTTTTGAGACTTCATGTGTTGATTTTATGGGATTGTTATTCGTTTTTTTAAACATATAAATATTTTTTATTTACTTTTTCAAGAAGGCATTCTCAAATTTACAATTACTATAGTCCCTGATTTGTTAATAGTTAGATACTTATTAGTGGCATATGAGCGAAGTAAAATTAGTCTATACCTACCGAATAGGCCCTCCGGGCATATTTCTTGGCCCCTCAATGTGTTCAAAATGCGCAGTTTTTGCGCGTTTTGATAATAGCACAGGGTGCTACGGCGGTGGACGAGCTCAAATTCACCAATCATAGATTATATTAACTATGTGAAAACAAACCGCGTGCGCCAGGCCTTATATCTCTCGCGACTTGCCAAGGTATGTGCTCCAAAGTATACACTTGTCAAAGTTGCTGAATACTTATAAAATTATTCTGTTTGTACGCACCTTAAGACTACGGGATCAAACCCGTAGTCTTAAGGTGCGTACAAATTATATAGCATAACATGTTATATAACAATGTTATGTAACATGTTTCAGTAATGTAGACACTGAAGTTAGTACAATGTTGCAAAGTTATAAAACAATGTTAGATAATGTGGACGTGTTATATAACACAAGTTATACAACATGTTACATGATCTGTACGCACCTTTATTATACATTATGTGTTTTTACTTGGTGTACCTACTTACAACAAAATGATGTACAAAAATAATAAGAAATAAAATATTGCAAACATATTTATTATGTGTTTCTGATACAAACACTGACAATATTAATTCTTTGTATTGTGTGTTACACTAAGTAGAGGTTTTAATAATAATAATAAATAAGGTTATTACGGATAAGCCCTATAATCCCTATAATAGAAGCTTCAATTTCTATGAAGTGATCATTTGGTGCGAGCGCCTTATCGTAGACGAGTAACGGAAGTTTGGCCTGTGAAACGGATTCGCCTTAAACCTAGATAACATTTCTTTTGTGTACCTAGTAGTACATACTGGGGTCATTATGAGCCTATACCTACATTTATCTATACTTTGATAGATATATATATATAGCTATGATAGATGGACGCAAAACTTTCGATGCAGTTTTTTGTTTCAAAGGTCTTGGTCCGACTTATACGTTTATTTAATCGCAATCGGTTGAGTAAAACCACAGATATGACAAGTAGTTTTTATGTCACTTAAAATAGGAGGCAGACAAACTCACGGCCCGCCCGACGGAAAGTGGTTACCGTAGCCTATGGACGTGTGCAATATCTACAAGGGACATCACACTCGCGCTGCCTACCCTAAATTATTATCTGCATATTTATAATGTATCGTGTAGGAACATTATGCAGGTTTATTAGTTTTCAACAAACTTGTATTTATTATTTTAGAATGTGCTATGTCCCTTTCGAAATTAAAAACATATTTTTGTAATAAAACTACTTTTTAACGGATGCTATGATCCACGAGGCCAAAGACATTTCATAACATAGACATGTCATATGCTTACAAATCAACGTAGAAAAATGTGCCGAACTCACACACACACATTTTTAATTCATCTACACTTCCCTACATAACCAATGGATTGAAAAGAGAGGACATGAAAAATACAATATAAAAGAAGAAGACAGCTATTGTTTGTCACTTGGACTTTAATGATAACAATGTACCAATCACAGTGCGGTTGCTAGTCGGTGACATAGGCTAACAAAATTATTGAAAAAGAAGGTACAGAGCTCTCTGAATTGAGGTTATTGCCTAATTTTGTTTAGACAAAGATGTTTTTTTAACTTTGTTAATGTATTATGAAAAAGCTAGGTATAATTTTTAAATTTCATTATTTTGTTGCTGTCAGTAGTACAATTTTAACAAGTACCTAAGTAGGTACTTGCCAGTAAAGTGAAGTTTGAGATAATTGCGTAATTTTGTTTAGACAAAGATGTTTGTTTGTCATTGTTATTGTATTTTCTTATATATAAAATTCTCGTGTCACAATGTTCGTTCCCGTACTCCTCCGAAACGGCTTGACCGATTCTCATGAAGTTTTGTGAGCATATTGAGTAGGTCTGAGAATCGGCCATCATCTATTTTTCAAACCCCTAAGTGAAGTGATAAGGGTGAAGCGGGAACGGGATTTGAATACCACGCGGGCCGAAAGTATGGCGGTACGAAGTTCGCCGGGGCAGCTAGTTAAGTATAAAAAAGCTAGGTATGTTTATTCTATTTCATTATTTTGTTGCTGCCAATAGTACCTACAAATTTTAACAAGTAGGTACTTACCTAAGTAGATACTTGCCAGTGAAGTGAAGTTCGCACTTATTAACTTACTTGAATCACATAGTATTAGTAGGCAATTATAAAAAACAACAAATTAAAATTGGGAGGTAGTATGTAGTGAGTTTAATGCCTACGATATTCTCATCTGTACTTTAATCTATGTTCGGATCACACACGTCCTTGTCGCTCACGCACCAAATTATATCATACTGTCTCTTTTTATTTTCGTGCTGACAATTTTAAATTGAATATTATGAAAGTCAGAAATTTGGTCTTTATCAGTCGAAATATGTATTATTTCCATGTGATATGAAATCCCTTTTGATGTATTAACTTTAGAGTAATAGTTCGTGCAGTGTCTATAAACATACGATGGCATTTTCGTTATTTTTATAAGTCACTGATGCTTCCGCTCAACGTCCGGCCGGCGCCGCTCGGCACGCGGTACTAGAGGCAAACGTTCCAATTGACTCGTTTTCGAATCTTCACGATTTTCGCGCAATAACGAATCTACTTCTTTTTATATATAATATCTTTGCACGAGGCTATTGAAATTAAAAAACATCCAAATTTTAATAGAGAAGATGATTGGAGCTCTCCACCAGCCTGGGACCCAGTCATTCACTTAATCAAACTCAGTAAACAACAAAATACAGCAAGAATCAACGACAAAGTGAGCTCATTCTGCGTAAATAGTAACACCAATAATTCATCGTGATTCGGGTATCCTGAGAAAACTTATACTTCAAAACTATGTGATAACTACCATCTCTAGTCACCCCGCGAACATGGCTACTGAAGAGTACCCAAAACTTCGGACTAAAAGTAAATAATCTAAATTTATATAACTCAAAGATGACTGACTGACTGACTGACATAGTGATCTATCAACGCACAGGCCAAACCACTGGATGGATCGGGCTGAAATTTGGCATGCAGGTAGATGTTATGACGTAGGCATCCGCTAAGAAAGGATTTTGATTAATACTACCCCCAAGGGGATAAAATAGGGGATGAAAATTTGTATGAAACTTTGTCAATTTTAAACCGATCGGGCTGAGACTTTGCATGCATAAAGCTACTATGACATAAGCATCCCCTAAGAAAGGATTTTGAGATGCAGGCTATATAAACACTAAGCGATAACCGACATCCACGCGGGCGAAGCCGCGGGCAACAGCTAGTAACAAATAAATCGCGATAGAATCAGTTGAAAAGTAGTTTTATTTCAATGAGTGACATTTGCGTAAACTTTAGAAAATATCAATTAAAAACTAACTTAGTACATGGTGTATATTAGAGAGCTTCAACCTTGAACATTCGAAGGCCACGATGGCTCCTCTAATTGGACAAAGGAGCTCCTGTCAGTCTATTATAGATATTCGTGATGCGCTCTAACTCAAAGGTATTACGATACTGTGTGATTCTAGCTTAGAGCTTTGATGTTACTACATCAGTAGTTACGTTAGAACTTATGCGATAGTGCGAATATTCCTGTAAGGTTCTAACTATTAGACTAGACTTCCGTGTTGGTTGCCTTTTTTTATTGTGCGAAAAACCCCCACGGATACCCCTTCGCCGGAGCCGGTGGAGGAGGTTATATCGGACTTGAACCGACTACAACGCACGCCATCTGTGGGCTCGAACCCACTCCTAACACAAGCAATTAAACTTAGCTGAAGGGGTTCGAATATTAGTAACTAGCTGTAGCCCGCGGTTCCGCCCGCATAGATGTCGGTTTTCGCGACCACACATACATAGCTTATGTCCTTACCCAAGGTCTAACGGTACTGTAACAAATTTCATCAAAATCTATTCAGGGGTTTCGGTGTGAAAGCTAACTAACAGACAGACAGACAGACAGACTGAATTACTCTCGTATTTATAATATAAGTATAGATTTCGGTTGCTATTATTGTTTTTCTCTTTTAAAAGTACAGTTAACTCCACACCCTTTGATATTAATCCACACCGTTTGACATTTGTATAAAACGCACTACAGTTTTACCTGGTAATGTACGTCAGTAATTGGTGTCAGGGCCGTTGCATACAGTGTAGGCATGGATAGGCCAAGGCCGTGGCTGTACTAAATGTTAATGCTATCTATAGCGCTTCCGTGTACGAATGTAACAGGTCTTTATTCAAAATCAGTTTCGTTTTTACCCCTTTCGCCCCTGGTTTTTCTTTACGAACATATTCTAAGCCGTGTTGGTTTTCAGTGGGGTAGAATAGGGACACACCATCTCTTCTTACGAGTGTCGTGAAAGGCGACTAAGAGATAGGGCTGTTCTCCATCCGAAAGTAAACATACAGTCCATGAAAAAGTGTGCCCTGGACGGCAATAGGCTCGCACCCTATTTTTTGCTAACACGGCTTCTATGGGAGCAACTGCAGTCTACGTTCCCAAAGCCGACAGGAAAGCCTACGCCAGAATCTAGTCTTTCAATCAGCGACTTGGTCAGGTCGCATAACGACCACCTTCTTTCATGAGCGCAGGCTCAGGGGTGACGGGTCGCCTGTCACCCTAGCAGCGTGTGTATGGCGGTGGCGCACGATGCGTGCCTCCACATACCCGGGGGTAGGGACTTCGACTTCCATTAGATTAAAACATTACTACTACTACTACTAAAAAGCGATTAAACCAACTACAAAGTATGATGAATGTAGCAACTTAAGCTTTTTGCACTTATAACTATACATTTTACGCAAAAACTGCATTGCATTTGCAATAAGTCATTCATTAGACTGCCTGTGTGGTAGATGCAAAGGCTGTTGCGGTTGGCTCATTTTAGTACCGTGCTGCACTTCAAGTGGAAGCTATATAAAAGCTACGTATAGTTCCCGGTGCAGTACAGGTTTTTGATTGTCTTTTGAGGATAGCACGGGGCGCTACGGCGGTGGACGAGCTCAAATACAATTCTAAATTAAACCAATCCGCGAGCGCCATCTCTTGATACTTCGGGGCATGACATATGTCGGTAAGTATAATATTTGCTATTAAAACAACACATATATACACCTCTACCTGAATTAATACGACTTTTAGAACATATACACCTGTTACTTTTAGAACTATCGGGATATTTACCATGTATTTGTTTTGAGTATCCGATATTTTGGCGCTGCGCTGTTGCAAGCACCATAATCACGGAGGAACTGGATATCGGATACTCAAAACAATACATGCTAAATATCCCGATAATTCTTATAACGACCATGAGAGTTTAAATACCTATAATATACACCTGTTGCCCAGGGCTCTACCTGCGTGGAATTTTAATCTGACTGTACAGGTACGTATTTATCTATGACTCAGAAATCCACCATTAGTGTGAGTACATAATTTCCGTTCTAATTAAATGACATCTTCTTAATATACGAGTATTTCAAATGTACGAATTAATTTAAGCAAAACTCAGTACACCGATTAATTACAAACAGACAAAACTCATTCGAAATTGTTTAAATGAAATTAACGAGTGTACTGTCATCGTTTTCATTATGTACTGATTGTTTCCACCTGAGGTATCAAGTGTTTGGTGTCATACCTATATTGTTCAATAGGGTAGATGTCATGTCGATTAACTTTTCATATTAAATGTTAAAGAAATAAGTTTTATGTAATGACGAGGTATGTCGTTCGCTATTGGGAGTTTATTGTATTTGGCAAAATATTTGACGTTCACAAATATGCAAATACGAGTACAACCATCCACACATGGCAGCCAATTAAAAAACCGACAAGCACCCGGTAAGCCTATGTAGTGTTGGCTATATTGGCAATAAGGCCAATACTTTTTCGAATATACCGTCCACGCGTGGTAATTATTTGCCAATTAAGTCAAATACACAAATACAAAAAGTCATTGTGAAGTGCAACCATAATGTTAAGCTAGGGTGAAGTTAAAAAACAAAGGGCGATCATTCCAAATGCTATAGATTCTGAAATCGTGGACCTTCCTTTGATGGCCTTAATGAGAGCTGCTTTTTACGTACGTCCACCAAAGGCTGAAAACCCTGGGATTGCAAAATGAATGAAACACAACAGTGCGCTATGTTATATCTTTCACTGTACGTCATACCTAAAACGAAACGTTAATAAGTAGCTTGTGACTACATAAGTACTTAGTACGTAACAAAGTGAGTTTAACGAGGTTTATCGCTACTTTTTGCTCGCGATTTTCGAGCAAAAAGGAAAGCTGACGTCACGAAGTGGTGGTTTGCTCGATGGCCGGACAATTCAATTTAAAGGTTATATTAATGTGAAATGTTACCATTTTTGAGCTTTATGTTTTAAGGATTTACGATAATATTGCTCGAAACATATATCTTGGTCTTAAATTGTGCTCTGTACGCGCAGTATACGTTTCGTGGGTGTCTTTTGAGGGTAGCACGGGGTGTACTGCGGTGGATGAACTCAAATTCACCAAGCATAGATTATTGCAAAACAATTCGTGCGCGCCAGGGCCTCGTTTGTCTCGCGATTTAGGTCCAAAATATGTGTCCTGAGGTATACCTACTACTATACGGGTTGTTGTAAATTCATCTCAGTGAATATTCGTCTCAGTTGAAAATGATAGTAAACTCGTCTCTGTCCATTTAAAATGATATTTTACTTGCGAAAGAGACCCTGAAGAGCCTTGCGAGAGAGGGCCCTGTGCTTGTCAGCCTAAGTACAAACATACACACATATGCTTGCAACAAACACTTATCTTGCTGACAGTATTTTTTAATGTGAGACGAATTTTCGCACATGAAATATCATTTTAAATAGACTAAGACGAGTTTACTCCTATTTTCAACTGAGACGAATATTCACTGAGACGAATTTACAACAACCCTACTATAGGGTCACAGCGCGATCTAGACATGTAGTACCTATAAGAGGGGACAATACTAAACCTAGTTAAGATAAGATTACCAGATGATATGTATATCATTTGACGCGTCTTTAATAGGAGAACGACATGGCTATGCTGCAAGGCCAAAATCCTGGTAGTGACAACAAAAATTCATTTTTAAAAATTATCGAAGTAAGTACAACAAATCAGTAGTTGTAGAGCGGATCCCAGACTCCGCGGTCAAAGCTTCGGATGTGACTGGGATTACCGCTAGGATGAAGAAGAAGATTGAAAAGATTGAAGGTAAATAAAAGATAGCGCCACTTATGTGGTACCTAGATTAGAGGTACTAAAACGATTATTGACTAGCCATATCCGACTATTGCTAGAGTTTTATTTGAAAAGTTTTATTAGTTCTTCTGACTATAGTAAGTACTGTACAAGAGTGCTTCTAGCTTCTAAGGTCATATTATAAGAAGCACTTATCTCTGTTCTATGACCTAAGATTATATTTTATCTATAACTCGGTTTACAATCGGAATTGCGATTTATTGCTTGGATTTTACAGTTCACTTAACCTTGTTTATTATATTGCTTTCATAACAAAGGAGATGATTTATTTTCGGCCCATCAATACAACGACTTTTAAGTTTTTGTTTCTTATGTAAAACATCAAAGCGAGAGTGAGAGAAGAGAGAGACAACAGAGAATAGGGCATGAACAGTCATTGTACAATATGCACAAAATACGAATCCATTTATTATCATAATTGGACGAAGAATGTTCCAAACTCTAACCGATTCACGATAACTTATTAAAGAGTGTTTTTTTCATTTATTGTATTTGTGAAAATTCTTAATATTTCACATGACAAGATGTTAAAATGTTGCCAGACATCTTCTTTACCATAGACTCAAATCGATTAAGAATGCGATTGTATTCGATGAAACTTCAGGCACATATAGGTTTTTTCTTCAAATCTTCAATCTTACAATTCTCATTCCATATGACATTATCGAAAGTTTTTGCTAATAAAAGTATTTTGCTATAAACGAATCTTCATAGAATGCGTTGTAGATAGTTTTATTTCAATGTGGAATTGAAATAAAACTATCTACAACGCATTCTATGAAGATTCGTTTTCAGTTATTTCATTACATACTGTCATCATCATATACTGATTTATCTCCGGAGAATTAGGCAGAGTGAATTAACACCCACATTTCACCAGTCCCACGTAATAGGCTGTAATAGAATCCGTTTAAATGTTTTTATTTCAATGATGTTATAACACAACAGTCCATATTATTTACACTATGCCTGTCTAGAAGTAAACACTAAACTACAATACTCTCAGGTTAAAGCTTTACGAATGCAAAAATACAACGTTAGGTTGGGCATTGCACTCTTTACCTACTTGGTTGTCGTCATCATTATCGTGGCCTAACCTTCGAGTCCGGGGTGCACCTCTTCCAGTCATCTGACCTCCACAGCCCGATAATGAAGATTATTTTAATTTAAAACTGATGTTTTAGTTTTATTTTAAAGTATCAATTGAGGAATCGATTCCATGTGGTAAAAATTGTTAGCGATTACGATTTCATTATTTCGAATGGCAATACAATCCCAAAAGTGCCAAAAATTGTTTGACAGTTATTTTGTGATTATTTTGAGTGATTGATTAGTGAATTTTCTTGTTGTTCAATTCAATGATCATTGTAAAAAAATAATATTATATAGTACAGACATTACACAGGCAGCTGCTATGTAAATCAATGGCTAGTATTGAATAATATGGACGAGTGGAGTATTACAGTGTCCATAAGTGATGTAGTCAAACAATTCTAATAAATACACCAGTCGTACCGCCAACCATCTTTTTCAGATGAATTACTGCAAATCAGTAAACAACCAAGGCACTAGGAGAATGTATGTTATTTACATTAATTGAGTTTTCTTTTTGCTCATTTACTATAATTACTATGATTTGTATGCTTTTTGGACGACATACCCAGCCCTCGGAAACTTCACTACATAGTACTTTAGTATTATGTTATCTGTGGTAGTAGTTTAAAAGGGACATCTACCAAATTTCTTCCTATACTAAACGGATAAAACAGACCAGCTGTCATTATAAATTGTGGCTCTGGTTCCAAAGATCGATAGATGGCGCCGCATGTTGAGTCGGTAAAACAGACCTGCTGTCATTTACACAAAATGTCAGTTAGTATGTCATAATTCATAACTTAAAACCGGCGCGGCCTTTACGTTGAATTTTAATGAATTCAACGTAAAGGAACAGGCCTAACGGTTTTGGGTTATATATCCATATATCCAATGCATGTAGTATGTATGTAGGTATGCACAATATAGGTATGTATGGTATAATAACAGCAGTTGTCGGAATATGATTAATAGATGGCGGTAGATTCTGATAGAAGTTGGGTGGGCGTGGGTGACATAAAAAACTCACGAGAGGGCCCTCTATTTCCGATGTATTACTTTACTCTATGGACATACCTACCAGCAATAAAAAACGTTTTATATACCTATGTAATAAATAAATATTATTATAATATGGTTTTGTTTGTTTTTATTTCATTGGATACCTACTTTCATTTCATGGTGTAAGTATGAATCATCATCTTAGGAATTTTGCCTAGTTGTAACCGAGGCTTTTACCGGCCGCTTGCTCCTTCTCTTTTATTCGGTTTGGAAATATGCCTTTTATGGCAGCGGCTGCCGTCTGACCGCCCAACTAGTAAAGATAATCCTGCTTTTCTACATCCGAAAAACATATAGACTGTGAAAAACGGCACATGCCCGTACTTTGAAATCACATATTGATGTATTCACGGCCATGCGGGTTTTGTAGGTTCGAGTCCGACATAACCACCCTCACTGGCTCCAGCGGATTTGAGTGGATTTCCACTTGTTAAAAAGAAGGTTATTGCCCTATCCATCTTCTATTTATTCAATACATTGCATAAGACATGATTTTAATGACGTCTATTATTATGTCATACTAAATAATAAAATTATAATTTTCTGAGATTGGCGCCATGACAGTTTCACATTGATTTTAGTATCAGTTTTGATTTGGTTTATATCAATGTTCCGGTTAGACTAGCTAAGAAGCAATGTACCATTGTAATCCCGATAAAATTACAAATAAATCAATACTCGTTTCATTATTGTTCTCCAAAATTTGTAGGTGGCCGAAAGCTCAAACATAAAAAATCGTCTCCTTTGTACAAAGAAAATAAATTTATAGCACTCTAACCGATATTAATAGTAGTTTTTACTAGCATGGGGTGATTAAAGATTCTCGAGCCAAGTATGTCTGTTCAAAAACTACTGAACTGATTTCTGAAAGTCCTTAGTCAGACTTAAAATGATACGTTTGTTTGATCACAATCGGTTGCGTAAAACTGGAGATACGATTAAAAACGCAGATCAGCCCCCCTAGATAAGTGGCAATTCGTTGCTCGGCGTATGATGGAATAGAGTGACAAATGTATAGGATTTGACGTTTTTGACATACGTTGACGCCTGTCATATACGTCAAATCCCATACATATGGCATTCTATTCCATCATACGCCGAGCAACGAATTGCCACTGGTCTAGAGGGGCAGAGCCGCAGGGATAGGCTAGTAGAAATATAATAATAGGAACTGTGAATAGTACCTATACCTACCTACCTGCCTATACGTACTGCGTATTGTATGGTTTTCGAGTCTTCACAAAAAAGTAATTTGGAGATGAATCATGCAGTAGACATCACGAATGATCAAAGCAAAGGACGCGAGTCCCTTCGACAGATTAACCCCTTTCACGTTAAATTGGAGGAAAGCCTTCTAATTGTCGTTTATTGATAACATCTTTGAAAGCCCTGAGGGTCTGAACACATGGAGATGTCACGAGACATGAGTTACGCAATATCTAGGACTAGAAGACAATTTTCAATATGTTTAAGGATTTCTGCTTTTGGTTTAGGTATTTCACCCCACGCACGCTCAAGTTGTGCAATGAACTTCCTGCTAAGGTTTTCCCAAGCGACTACAATATGGGGTCCTTCAAGAAGGACATTAGAAAGTTTCTTCAGTGTTGGCAGCACGAGTGTGACTCCATAGAACACGGTGAACACTTTCCATTAGGTGGGCCGTGTGCTTGTCTGCCACCTAAGTGGTATAAAAAAGAAGATAGGCACAGTCGCACTTATTCATATAAAGTTGCATGTAAAGGTGTAAACGTGTCTCCTTTGTCGACTGTACACAGGTACGAAGTTTGAAATCAATAAGTACGACAATTAGAATTAGATTACATTGAACTTCCAAGATTTGTATGTATACATACATATACCATAGTTAAACGTTACTTCCAGGTACCGAACCCAATAAAACCGAGTGAACTATGTGCCAAGTTTAGTAATAGCAGTTTCTAGTTAAGTTTCTTAGGTTCAGACGAGGATATTTGTACGCCGGGCGTTCAAAGGTCATCGAGTCGTGGTTAATGTACTATACGACTAATTTGCACACGCTCGACGCCTTATGTACTGCCGATAAACTTGTACAAAAGCGATTGAGGCCATGAAATACGAGATTGGGAAGAGAGGTGTTGATTTTACAATGACGAATCAATCAAATCAATTAGTCTTATCCTATTCATCACATATATAAATTAAATTAGCCTATTGCAGTCCACTGCTGGACAAAGGCCTCTCCCAATGTGCATCACATCTGCCGATCCTCCGCCTTCCGCATCCAGTCTGTCCCAGCCACCTTTTTCAGGTCGTCAGTCCATCTGGTTAGGGGGCGTCCCACCTTCCGTTTTACTTCTCGCGGTCTCCAGTCTAGGACTCAATGACAAATACCGCGACTATAATAACCTCGTGGTGTGTTCCCGGCGGTGAGTAGGGTAGCCAGAGCTCACTGGAGAGGTTTTGTGCTCTCAGTGGGAAGACCAAAGGCTTGTCCTGCTTGTCTTCAGCACTGAGAATCTCTCTGTTCTTACAGGCTCGGCAGCACGAGTGAGACTCCCCTGGTGTTTCACTCATCCATAGGTCCGGTAATCACTTTACATCAGGTGAGCCGTGTGTTTGTCTGCGACCTAGTGGTATAAAAAGAGACGATTACAGTCAGTAAAGTTTGTTTTCTTTTTGTCGTTATCTAAGAATCCCTTCTTTTAATATTTTTTTAGAATTCCGGTCGCATTTGAGGATTTTCTAAGTGATATAGAGGGTACACAAAGATTCGTTTTATGCTAAAGGAGAAACTCAAAGATATCAGATTAATTATTTGATGAAATCTTTAAAAAATGTACTCTGTATATAAAGAGTGGAAAGTCAATAAGTTCTTAGTTTTTATAATGGTTCGGGACTTATCGCGATTAAATATGGAACATAAGGTATGATTCCGTAGTCGACCGCATACGACAACTGCCGACGCACGCAGCACATGCACGTAATTCATTGCGGCTTCTCAATGGTGCCCTTTATCCGTATCGGAGTTTGACAAGTAATGGGTACGCTGTATCTGCTGCATGCGTCGGCAGTTATCGTATGTGGTCGGCTACGGAATCATACCTTTACTTTTGACAACGTTTCGGATGCGTTGCAGACCTCCCCCCCCCCCCCCGGCAGGGGTAGTATCCTTGGGGATTTTTCGCACGATGAAAAAAGAAATCCTGATACAAAATCGCTGTCTTTATAGCCCGTGTCTATAAACCGAACGACAGGAGTTGAGGCCAGCAGAAAGCATTCGCTCGGTGTTTTTGATAAGGGATTCTTTTGTGCAGTGTGGACGGTGCCTAATTGTCTGTGAAGTGTGCCGCCCTACCCTAAGTACCTCACCTCATATTTGAACTCACACATTGTATGATTGTATGAGTACTTGGCTTTAGAATTAGTAAAGGAGATTACTTATAGGTAAATTGAATAACAGGTTTTTTGAGGCTTTCAGTGATGTACTGATATTTGGAGCAAGCAATATAATTATGGTGGATAGTCATAAAAATACCTATCCAAAATATTTTCAAGTACAAAAGAATGGCAGATAAGTATTATTTGATCTGTAAAACGGTTATCAGATCCTAGAGAAATAGAAAAAGCGAATGCATGAGCTGTATTCGCTTTTTAGGGTTCCGTAGCCAAATGGCAAAAAACGGAACCCGTCCGTCTGTCTGTCCGTCCGTATGTCACAGCCACTTTTCTCCGAAACTATAAGGCCTATGCTGTTGAAACTTGGTAAGAAGATGTATTCTGTGAACCGCATTAAGAATTTCACACAAAAATAAAAAAAAAGCATTAATTTTGGGGGTCCCATACTTAGAACTGAAACTCAATTTTTTTTTTCATCAAACCCATACGTGTGGGGTATCTATAGATAGGTCTTTAAAAATGCTATTGAGGTTTCTAACATATTTTTTTTCTAAACTGAACAGTTTGCGCGAAAGACACTTCCAAAGTGGAAAAATGTGTGTCCCTCTAACTTCTAAACTAAGAGAATGATAAATCTAAAAAAAATATATGATGTAAATTGCCATGAAAACTACCACTAAAAATTAGCTTGAACGAGATACAGTCAGTAGTTTTTTTTAATACGTCATAAACCACAATTTTCGCCTTTGCTACTACGGAACCCTTCATGGGCGAGTCCGACTCCCACTTGGCTGATTTTTTCTATTTCTCTCTAACCCGCGATCTTTCCCTTGCAGGGGCAATGCTCTAAACCAGTGAGCCATCGAACCTCACCCGAATCCGTCTTGGAGCGACGGTGGGAGCCATCAACCGATACTTATATGAACTATCGGCATTGAATAGTTTAGTATACTAAATGCTTAAAAATTTTATTAAAAAAATGTGTGTCGTAAAAATCTGGCTGTACCTCCTAAGTATACCCTCTGTATAAAATTTTATAACACCCGACCTTGTAAATCAGTTCATTGTCCTTAAAAATTGAGAACAAAAAGCAAGATAAAGTTAATTACTTGTTCGTCAGTCGTACCGCTTTCACATGATTTATTTACCGTGCAAATACATTTGGTATATTTGTGTCGACTTTATGCGAAACAGAACGCACTCAACCGAAAGTGATATACGAATCATTTGGTTACGAATTTATTCGAATTTACACGCTTATAAATGAGTAGCTGTTAGCTCTGAATTTACTTACTGATAAATTCTTTTGTATAAAAAGAACAACGTAGGATTTTTTTTTATATAGGACAGGTCAATTTGACTTCACCTCGCCTGATAGTAAGCTGAAGCAAAGTCTCGGAAAAGAGGGTCACGATTATAGATACGTACCATGTTATAATGGTGGCACTCAGCTTGATGGCCTCATCAGATGCTTTTACACGCCATACTTAAAGGACCCGGGACTGTAGAAAGAAGGAATAACGTGTACTGGTATAGAATGCCAGGACTTAATGATGCGGCAGAGGAAGGAGTCGCCGAATCACTTGGTTCTTGATGGAATATTTTGCACCGTATGCGGATGACATCTTAATCTTGCGGATCTACCTACATCACAGAATACTTATAGGCTGACTAGTTAATAGGGTAGGGTAGGACAGATAGATCGGGTAGGTACTATTGCGCACATTGGGAGAGCCCTGTGTCCTCCAGGGTCACTGCAATAGTCAAATTGATAAATCAATAGCTTTTAATTAGAACCACGTTCTTGTATTCCTTTATAAAGGAGATGGATACTCTTCCATACATTCGTGGGCCTGATTGACAGAAAATGGAGCTGTCCAGCTTAAAAATACAGTTGATAAACACAAGAAATAATTAATCGATTAACGGAAATCGATTCAGAATGTATTTTTATTACACTATTATTTGGTATTTTAAATGGTTATTATTATTATTATGATTAAGTTTTGTTGACTCTGATTGATTTAATATCAAATTGTGATGCAAGTGTTATAATACGCAATATTGTTTAAATAATTTTTAGTAATCGATATTTTATTTTGCTAGTGAAATAAAGGACAACATTCACTCTCCATACAAATCTGGGCTAGTTTTGAAAGTGCCGGCCAAAGGAAAAAAATACGATATTCCGTTAGAACTCGTTCTTACTAACATTTTTTATTATGGCGTCAAAGTTGAGAGACCACTTCCAACGGTTTTATTAGAGTTTAAAAATCTTAAAATATACACTTTTTATGATACGAACTATTGAAAATAAATGAAAAATATTGCTATACATTGGAAGAATAGTTAATAAAAGCAATAAAAATAAACCCTGTACTTTATATTGTTGTTTTTCGTCCATTTATTGAGATCCAAAGTTGAAAGTGCCGGTCAGAGAAAACAAATATGATATTCCGCTAGAGCTTGTCCTTATTAGCACTTTTTATTACTATGTCAAAGCTGAGAGACCACTGCCCTCAGTTTTATTGGTGTTCAAAAATCTTAGAAACATATAATTTTTATGATATTATATATTGAAAATGAATGAAAAATATTGTTCTATATTGAAAGAATAGTTGTTTAACGCAATAAAAAATAAATCCCATACTGCATATCGCTGTTTTTCGTTAGTTAGGTCCAAAAAATGAAAGTGAAGCCAAAGAAAAATAATATGATATTCCGTTAGAGCTTGTCTTCATTGACATTTTTACTATAGCATCATAGCTGAGGGAATACTGCTCTCGGTTTTATTTGAGTTCAAAAATCTCGGAAACGTATATTTTAAATAAAATAAATAATTGAAAAGGAATAATAAATTATGTTGTATTATATTGGAAGAATAGTTGATAAAAGCAATAAAGCAATAAAAATAAGCAATTAAAAATAAAATACACGAGCAATAACACTGTTTCATTGCACTCAACCCTGTTTGTTTTATCTATGATAATGTATATATAATGTTGACGAACCTGGACATGACGTGATTGCTATCATCCACGAATCTACCTTATGGCATTGCCATTAGTGCCTTGTAACTGTGGAATATGATCAACACATTTACTAAGTTCAATAATTGGAAATGCACCTTTAACCAATATAAATCAATATTTCTCATTCATTTTCAATAATACGTTTAAAAAAATGTATTATATCCAAGATTTTTGAACTCAAAAAAAAAAACCAAAGGAAGTTGTCCTTCAGCTTTGACACCATAATAAAAATGCAAACGCGTACAAGCTCTAGCGGAATATCACATTTGTTTTCTTTGACTGGCACTTTCAATTTTTAACCTAGATAAATGGATGAAAAACAACGATATGTAATATGCGGTTTATTTTTTATTACTTATATGAACTACTCTTCCAATATAGAACAATATTTTTCATTCATTTTCAATATATAATATCATAAAAATTATATGTTTCTAAGATTTTTGAACACCAATAAAACTGAGGGCAGTGGTCTCTCAGCTTTGACATAGTAATAAAAAGTGCTAATAAGGACAAGTTTTAGCGGAATATCATATTTGTTTTCTCTGACCGGCACTTTCAACTTTGGATCTCAATAAATGGACGAAAAACAACAATATGCAGTATGGGGTTTATTTTTTATTGCTTTTATTAACTATTCTTCCAATGTATAACAATATTTTTCATTTATTTTGAATAGTTCGTATCATAAAAAGTGTATATTTTTAAGATTTTTAAACTCTAATAAAACCATTGGAAGTGGTCCCTCAACTTCGACGCACTAATAAAAAATGTTAGTAAGAACAAGCTCTAACCGAATATTGTATTTTTTTTCTTTGGCCGGCAAAATAAAAATTAGCCCAATCTGAATGATGTCCTTTAGTTTTAAGATTTCTCGTCTTCAAGATTTTCAATTGAGCTGGTTTTTTAATATTTTGAAATAGAAAAAAATACTGCTTTTTTTAATTCATATCTCAACTCATTACAATTTTGGCCCAGAAGTCCCCGTCTCCTTTGGTTATAGCTTTAACAGCCTGCTCAATTATTTTGTTGATAACATCTAATAGCTATACTGATATTATAAAGCTGAAGAATGTGTTTGTTTGGTTGAACGCGCTAATCTCAGGAACTACTAGCCCGAAATGAAAAAATCATTCAGGTTCCCATTTACTACTATTCAAAAAATATTTAGCATATAGCACAGTAAAAGCTCTTATAGCATACTTGATATATGTGTATGCTCACTCTATACATAGACAGATGTATCTGCAGACGTCGGCAGATGCATCCACAAATGTCCATCAGACGTGTGGACACTCCGCACTCGCTCGCACCAAATCCCTTTGATCCGTGCCACAAAAACTGACAAACCGACAACAAACAGATTAGTGTCAGATGCATCTGCAGACAGACAGACGAGCAAATTACCCCCTCTACATGTCAGCGTACGCGTCCGCGAAAGACATCGGCAGATGGATCTGTCTACATTGTGTAAAGCGGGTAATAGTTATTTGTTATACAAGAGTGCAAAGTTGCTTTTTAACCGCGTGCTCATTTTTGATGACCGAGCAAGCGAAAGATTCTAAATTTGAATCACGAGCGTAGCGAGTGATTCACAAATTAGAATCTTGAGCGTTAGCGAGGGAATCAAAAGAGCACAAGGTGAAAAATCTTTGCACTCGAGTGCAACACGTAACTTTTCATCCCACCTCAGCGAGGAAATAATAAAATGCTTCTCCTTCCTAGCGTTAATTCCCAGTCAGCATCCGAAGCTTTCACCTCGGCGTCCGGGGTCCGCTTTACCAGTCTTAACTGCGGATTTGGCTGGACCTCGATATTTGCCGTGAAGCGACTGCCATCTGACCTCCACAACCCAATGATGACATTAGGCGATATCGAAGCATTGCAGCCAGACCGTTGTTGTTGAACTTTTTAGGGCTCCAACTACCCGTAACGACTGCCATAGATGTTCGTATGGCATCCGTGACCGACGGCTTAACGTTCTCTCCAAGGCACGACCAGACCAATGCAAATACCCATTTTCATGCATAAAAAATATTTGCACTGAGCGGGGATCGAACCCGTGCCTCCTGCGTAGCGGCCGCGTTCAATACCACTACGCCATGGAGGCTGTATAATATGTGTATTAATACTAGTAATAAAATACAACAAAATAAAAATTCAACAACAATGTCAACAATATGACGTGAAAAAAATTGATGCGCGCAAAGCAAATTAAAAAGTACACCAAGGAGGTTACGAGTCTGAGTTTTTCATGAATTAAAAAAAAGTTGTATGATAAATTCGGCACCATAGAGGTGGAAGTAAATAGGTTTAATGATGTTTTGGATCCACAAACCTAGTACACACGATGTTCTAAATTCAAATTTACTTTACCTCTCTAGAGGATAAAAACGACTTTTACGCTCAGTTATCGAAGAGCAAAAATAGTCTTTCCGAGATGGTGGGATGAAAAAGACTTTTTCATCCCACCATCTCGGAAAGAGTACTTTTTTTCTTCGATATCTGAGTGTAAAAGTCGCTTTTATCCTCTAGAGTGGTAAAGTAAATTTGAATTTAGAACATCGTGTGTACTAGGTTTGTGAACTCAAAACATCATTAAACCTATTTACTTCTACCTCTATGGTGCCGATTTATCATACAACTTTTTTTTAATTTATGAAAAACTCAACTCGGAACCTCCTTGGTGTACCTACTTTTTTTTTTTAATTTGCTTTGCGCGCATAATTTTTTTTTCACGTCCTATGGTTGAACATTGTTGTTGAATTTTATTTGTTGATATTTTATTATTAGTATTATTACACATAATTATTATACAGCCTCCGTGGCGTAGTGGTAGTGAACGTGGCCGCAACGCAGGAGGCGCGGGTCCGATCCCCGCTCAGTGCAAATATTTGTATGCATAAAAAGTTCAACAACAACGGTCTAGCTGCAATGCTTCGATATCGCCTAATGTCACCATTGGGTTGTGGAGGTCACATGGCAGTCGCTTTACGGAAAATATCGAGGTCCAGCCAAATCCGCAGTTAAGACTGGTAAAGCGGACCCCGAACTTCGAGGTGAAAGCTTCGGATGCGACTGGGAATTAACGCTAGGAAGAAGAAGCATTTCATTATTTCCTCGCTGAGGTGGGATGAAAAGTTACGTGTTGCACTCGAGTGCAAAGATTTTACACCTTGTGCTCTTTTGATTCCCTCGCTAACGCTCAAGATTCTAATTTATGAATCACTCGCTATGCTCGTGATTCAAATTTAGAATCTTTCGCTTGCTCGGTCATCAAAACTGAGCACGCGGTTAAAAAGCAACTTTGCACTCTTGTATAACAAATAACTATTACTCCGCATCCTAAACAGTCATGAGGTTACAATCACATATTTGTAGAAACGCATATTAGGTATGTCTTTGGATTTTCACGTGTATAGTAAACTCAAGATACAAACAAGTAAAAAACAAAATAACCATTTATTCGTCATCCATAAGCTCTGAGTTCGAAACAGACAGATAAAAAAATAAGATCATCTTAACATGAATCAACGTAATTTGAATAAAAAATTCAGATTAAAAGTTTGAGTGACTGCCAAGGTTAAGGTAACTTGAATTATGTTGTGTAAAGGACCTTAAGGGACCCTAATGGACATCTCCAACGAGGCTGGTAAGCTGATAACGGCTCAGACGGAGCTCTGTCAAACACTCAGTATAACAAGGCTTTGTGAAATGCGCCGTGAATTTGGGTGCTAGAGTAGAAATTTGTTAAGTATGAAACTGTTAGTGATAACTTGCTTTGAAAAGAAATTGTTTATGAAACTGTTACCTTGTAAGAATTTATGAGTAAATAAGTACTTGTACAGATGCGTCATTGGACTGTTTAAAAAAAATATTACTCTCTTACTTTGGCTACATTGTATAGATGGATTCCCGGGTCCTTTAAGGCGGGATGTGAAAAAGCATCTGATGAGGCCGTCAAGCTGAGTGCCACTATTGTAACATGGTACGTGTCTGTAATGGTGACCCGCTTTTCTGAGACTTTGCCTTCAGCTTACCATCAGGCGAGGCGAAGTCAAACTGATGTGTTATAAAAAGAAAAGTCATTTAACGAAAAATCTAGAGGTGGTACGATTTGAAAGATACTTTAATTAAGTCGACTTTCCCAGTTTCCCCTAATGATTTATTTCATGCATAGTGATAGGTAACATAAACAGGATTAGCTTTTTTACTTCAGGATTATCTAGTACACGCAATTGAATGTTTGCTGATTTTACTACATATATTGAGTATCTGTTCTATCCTATTAAACAAATCAGTGTGGTAGACAATCGAATAACTTTGGTTTAACTCGCGAAGAGTTCACAATTGTAGTAAGAAGATAACCCTTACCCTTAGCTACCTATTTGAAACAAAGGTATTATAACTGCGATTTCCTGTAAATTTTTCCCGAGGGAGCGACGCAGATTTCACTAAAGACATCCACATTACTCTAATTACTTTCTCTCGACTATGGTGCGTTAGATATAGCATTTTAATTTGCTGATATATTTTGTTAACAGAACTATTGTAATTACTGGCGATTTGAAAAGAGTGGTTGTGAGTATGTAACTATCACATTACATTATTTTATTATTTACTAGCAGACCCTGCGCACTTCGTACCGCCTAACAGTCGATTCGTATTTTTTTGTAAGCTATTGCATAGCTTCTATCGCGGGCCTTGAGCGTGAAGACCGAATCCAGAAATTCCGTAACGAAAAAAATCTAACACCCCGAAGCTCGCACGAATCGAGCCGAGCTGCTCCGAAGTAGCTCCGCTTAACGCAAGTAATTATAATTGCATAAGTTGATAAAAAATGCTATGCAATAGCTTTACCGCGGCAGTCCCCGAGTGCCACACGTCTTTTTTTTTTTCTCTCCGTAAGAACCATCCTCGTACTCGTACTTCGAGGAATATTCTAAAAAAAGAATTAGCGAAATCGGTTCAGCTGTTCTCAAGATTTGCGCTTAGCAACACATTTAGGGATTCATTTTTATATTATAGACTAGCTTTTGCCCGCGGCTCCGCCCGCGTGGATGTCGGTTATCGCGACCAAACATAGCCTATGTCCTTTCTCGAGGTCTAATCTACCCCTATACCAAATTTCATCAAAATCGGTTCAGTGGTTTGGGCGTGAAAGCGAGATAGACAGACAGACAGACAGAGTTACTTTCACATTTATAATATTAGTAGGGATTACATTACATTACTTGGCATTACATTGTGTGCTATGGATGTGTGCTATGGATGTGTACTGTGGATGTGTACTGTGGATGCGTTCTGTGGATACGTGTTATGGATGTGTGCTATGGTGCAGAATATGCAGTGTGGTTAATTATTCATGTGTTTAATACATTGCAAAGCTCGAGCTGCGATCTTCATAGCACATTTTACTCGTTACGCTACACAGCATAGCACAGTGGAAACGGTCGCATAGCTTAGCTTTTACAGCCTCGTAGCATAGCTGCATAGCACATGGTGGAAAGGCAGCCTAACATTATATTAGACGAGCTATATTAGCAACGTCGGTAACATTGTTAGTTCGGACACTGACATTCTGTCTGTTGCATATAAATGTTAAGGTGCTTCCACACAAGGGTTATTTTTTGTAAACTTTTTACTAGATATAGTTTCATAAGTATTTTTTGGTTAATTTATAATCTTTTAAGTATTATGTAATTTTAAGGTTTATTTTTAATGATTTTTTATTTTCTTTTAGTGTCCTAACTTTTCCTATGGATGGATTAAGAGAACATGTTTGTATATTTAGTGTACATATGCCTTTTGTTCACATTGCTACACTATTGCATTGGGTGTATGCCTGTAATGATACTTACAGCTGTAAGTTTGATTTGAGCTTAATAAATAAATATAAAATATAAACATCCGAATTGAGAACCTCCTCCTTTTTTGAAGTCGGTTAAAAAATAAACATACCTAGATATCAAATAAATTTTTTATTACGAATTTCTTCTCTCCGAGTTAAAAAATTCAATAAAGCTTACCCATCAGTTTTCAATATGTCTTCAGATATAATATTAGGACATTAACTTGATGTCGTTTTTATTAGCTATCAAATGACAGCTGTTTTAGTTATAAACCTTCGGACAGATCAGTAGTAAACTTTGTTACCACTGACAATATTTGGGGCGTACACTGACGTACACACATACAGTTTTATATATGTAGTTAGTTATTATAGTATAGGTAACACGTATTGGGTTGCATGCGCAGTCCGAGAGGCGTGGGTCACAGGAGACATGACCCCCCAAATCGTACACATCTAATTGAAAAGTTTTCCAAAAAGGTATTTTCTAAAGGAATTTCGGCACGTGACACCCCCCCCCCCCCCTCAAAATTTGAGGCTGCGATCTCACCGCATTGGGCGCAAAGGTGGAACCACACTTTTTTATGTGATATTTGATATGCGGCTACGCTGTGCCATCAAGACAACGCCTAAGTGCCATCAAGTAGTGCTAGTGAGGATTCAGCAGTGCAATTCTGTGAGCGCACAACGACGAGCACAACGTTACGACAGCCTTGATATAGATTGTCATTGGTCGATCGCCAGTGACGTCACCCAGTCCTACCAATGACGATCTCTATCATGGTTGTCGCAACGTTGCGCTCGTCGTAGTGCGCTTACAGAATTGCATTGCAGAGCCGCACACACTAATTAAGTGGCCGGTGTGGGAAAGGCCGTGGCAGTTCTCTAGCTGAGTGCATTGCTCATAGCGATCTGCCGCCTCCTTTGTGAGGAAGTATTGCTTGAGAGAGAGGTGGTGGAGCTGGGCCGGATTCTATTAATGAAATCGCGTTGAAGCGAACCGTTTTAAATTTGTAACAGTAGATTACGTATATATTGCGGTGGTTATAGTAATAATTAAATGTGAAATAATGTATTTCGAATTACAAAGACTCAAAAAAAAAATAGTTGTAAGTATTAATGATTTCTGTCAATTTCATACTACAAATTAGCGATTCCACTGGCGTTTTCGCCAATAGAATGTTACTTTGTGTAGGGCCCCGTCACTCTCGACCCGCAAAACTCGCAATCCCTCTATGGAAAAGTACAAGTGCTTTCTTCAATATATGGAATTTGACGTTTATGACAGTCATCAACGTATGTCAGGTAGGTACGTCAAATTCCATACGTTTGTCATTCTATTCTTTTTTTTTTTATAGAATATTAGCAACCGAACTTACCAATATTCCCGTTAACCCCTCCAACTAAGCTAAATTGCTTGTGCTAGGAGTGGGTTCACGTCGGTAGTGTAATGGCCAGGATTCGAACCCGGGACCTCTCGATCGTAAGGCCGACTCCTTAACCACTAAGCTACCGACGACGCGACGCTTCTAACTACGCTATCGCCTATCGCTTCTAAATTCTACGCGAACGAATTGCCACTTGTCTAGAGGGGCAGAAAAGTTATTACTTAAGCAACAATAAGTAACAGACGGACTACAAACGCTCTAGTATAAAGAGAGGTTTCAACTCTACACAGTGACGAGTGTCTCTGACATGCGATTATCATTTCACGAGTTACGTATTCGCTATTACATCATTCTATTAACCAGTCAAACACACCCTTATTAAGGCCAATGTACTAGTGAGAGCGAGAATGTCCAAACTATAATATGCATACATATCTATACTCACGCCTGTAAATCCCCGAAGGGGTAGGCAGAGGTGTATTATCACCCACTTTTCGTCAATTATTATTTTCGGTCCCACGTAATAAGGAGCGAGCCTATTACCGTCAAGCGGGCACTTATTCATGGGCTGTATGTTTACTGTCGGATGGAGAACAGCCCTATCCCTTAGTCGCCTTCTACGACACCCACAGGAAGAGATGGGGTGGTCCTATTCTACTCCACAGGGAACAACACGGCCTGGCCCTCTAGACAAGTGGCAATTCGTCGGCCGGCGCGGCGTTTGGTAGCATAGAATGCCAAATGTATGGGATTTGACGTATATGACAGGCGTCAATGAATGTCAAAAACGACATATCCTATACATTCGTCATTCTATTCCATCATACGCCGAGCAACGAATTGCCACTTGTCTAGGGGGGCGTATACGTAATGCACAAATAATAGGTTCTACAAAAAAAGAGTCCTAAAAGTCACAAATATTCTAGTAAAATGCGTCATTGTTGAGTGATATAAAATAGTAGCACATTACACACCCCAGGGTGTTCAATTTACAAGTAAATAGGTGTAATTATGTATTATTAACTCGATATAACGGTGTTAGGTATGGCAGTTATCTTTAATATTTTTTAATTGACGCCCTGTATACGGAACGGTAGGGGTGTCACGCATCATTTTTAGACAAGACTGCTTAACAAAAGACTACTATACTCATAATGAATGGAATGTTATCTGACAAACTTGCTGTAACGATTGTGAATGATGTGATGATGATTTTGTTAGAATATTAAGCTGACATAAAAACAGAATATTAATTAATTAACATTGAATTCAGACGACACCTAGCTCAAAAATCAGGAAGTAATAAAAAGTATATTACTGATATCAAGCCCTAAGTCAGCTAAATATTCTAAATGTAAGAAAATTTAGCTGACCTAGAAACTGATAAGTTTTAAACACAGTATTGCACTGAAAATTGACATATTACATTTGGATTCGTAGAAATTGTTAAATTATAATTATTGAATTTAATTAAAGGTTGTTACTAATAAGAATGATAATTTCATTGCCAATATTCTAATTATGTTTTTTTTTTTAAATTTTGTATCTGCCCAGCTGTAAAGTAAAGCTGGTAAAGCTGACACCAGACTCCGAGGTGAAAGCTTCGGATGCGACTGGGATTAACGCTAAGGTGAAGGATGAACAAGATTTTTTTATATCATCGACCTATTCTATATATATTCACAACCTGATAGTAATCAAAGTGAAGCGTCTACCACTTTTTTTCACACTACTTCTTTCATATAACAGTGCTTAATACAAAACAAAAACAACAAATTTATTTCTCATCATCATCTTCATGTAGACGCATTTTCCTGATTGCATCCGTGGCCAATGACTTCGGAGCTCAAGGTCCGCCTTCCGGGTCATCCTCCTCCACTTCGCACGATTTAATATTTTTATTTCTAAGAACTCAAAGCGACAGCCCTACACTCCTACAGGGTGTGAACATAATTAAATACACTCTAAGTGAGAGTATGCGAGTGTTGTCATATAGCTTTAGATTTTGATCGTATACGTCATGTCATATGTATGTATGTATGTTCATACATGTGACATGACGCATCTGTTACCTACAGATACCCATGGGACTATTTATGTACGAGGCCTTCAACAAACGACGTATATTTTTATAATTACGTTACAAAAGGTATTCTTAATTGGATAGCATACAATGTATTCATAGTTAAAATTGAAATGAATTTCTTTGTAGAAACGCAGTTTGCATAATATCTATTGCTAGATGCCTGCGGCTCCGCCCGCGTGGATGTCAGTTATCGTGATCCAATAGCATATGTCCTTGCCCAAGGTCTAATCTATCTCTGTACCAAATTTCATCTAAATCGGTTAAGTGGTTTGGTTATGAAAAAGTCATTATTAATATGGATTATTTATTTGGCTGAATGTGACTATCATCTGACCTCCTAACCCCGAGAGGAAAGAAAGAAAAAATAAAAAAGCCTACGCCAGAGCCCCATCTGCCAATCAGCAGGTGTGGTTTATTAGGCCTCAAAGGTCTTTGGGGACCCTACACCCAGTAGAAATTTCCGAAATGCATACATATGCCCGGAGGAAAATAAGTGTTTCTTCGCCATCTGCTTCTCTTCTCTTCATCCTAGAATTAATCCTGAGTTCGAATCCTGGCCATTACACTACCTACGTGAACCTACACCTAACACAAGCAATTTAGCTTAGCTGGAGGGGTTAGAGTGAATATTAGTAATTTGGGTTGCTAATATTAATACATACTTCACGAGCTACCTCTACTGTCATTAAACCTTTTATACAAGCCCGCCGGTTTCGAGTACTTCTAACCTGTCCTTGTGATTTAGGTTAGGTTAGGTACAGGTGAATAAATACCCACTCGGTATTTGTTCACCTCTGCCTAACCTTTTTGAGATAACAAGCGTGACTTTATGTATATAACTATATTGCAGTCAACTAGCCGTAAGCCGTTCAATTAATGCGACGAAGGCTAATGCGGGAGCTCCAATCCGCTTCCGCATAAGCCTTCGTAGTTATTTTTTAACCGACTTCAAAAAAGGAGGTTCTCAATTCGTACTCAATTTTTTTTTTTTTTTTGTATGTTTGTTACGCGATTGTGAAGCCAATTCTAAACGGATTTTGAAAATTCTTTTTGTGTTCGTAAGTAGATTATTCCGAAGTGGTCCCATTTAAATTTCGTAAAGATCTGAGGATAACCGACTTCAAAAAAGGAGGTTCTCAATTCGTACCCAATTTTTTTTTTTTTTTTTGTATGTTTGTTACGCGATTGTGAAGCCAATTCTAAACGGATTTTGAAAATTATTTTTGTGTTCGTAAGTAGATTATTCCGAAGTGGTCCCATTTAAATTTCGTAAAGATCTGATGATGGGTTTCCGAGATTAGACCTAGGAACTCTTCAAAAAGTACCAGGAAATCAGCCGCAATTGCTGCAATGGCATATTATTGCAATGTTTCTGCCATTACACATCATAACATCACGCCTGAGTCCTTTGAAGGGGTACGCAGAAGTGTTTAGAGTATTCAGCTATATTTCCGGTGTATATGCATTGATTTTAAAAATTCTTTTTGAATAATGATTTAAATTTTTTTTTGTAGTTTGGCCGGTTCGATCTGTACTGCAGCGTCAGCAACGCATGTACAGTCAGGTCACTATACATGCGATGTTCAGTCGTGAGACTGTACAAACTCACTAAAAAGAGAAAAATAAATTCATTTTTAACAAAAAAGTTTAACCGACTTCAAGAAACGAAAAAGAGGCACTGAAAAGCGAAAAATAACTTAATTTACAGACTTACTGATTTATTAGAAGTCGGTGCCAGCCAACTTTGTTTGTTGTGTCTGAACTACTATGATGCAATCAATTGAAATATGGCCTCTCTTGGGCTAGGTACCGACTTCTAACAAATCAGTAAGTCTGTAAATTAAGTTATTTTTCGCTTTTCAGTGCCTCTTTTTCGTTTCTTGAAGTCGGTTAAACTTTTTTGTTAAAAATGAATTTATTGTGATCATTGAGAAATAGAATTTCTGCAAAGCCATCCGCAAATATAGACCAAGATCTATTTATTTCACACATTGCCGGTGGAACAGCAGGTATTGTATATAATACCATACATTGCCTATATTGTATAGAATGCCTGCATTAATACTATTGCCGGTAACATAATATATCAATGGTAAAGGGTGAAAATTTTGAAAAGGGAAGCCGCTCGGAAAAAAATACCTCGATCTAGTTTGTCGTGCAACAAGCGACCAATTGGGAAGCCAGCAAAAATAGGGTTATAGGGACTCCTCGTCACTGATACCTATGACATGCATACATATACTACTGTAAGTCCCCGTAGGGGTAGGCAGAGGTGTATTATCACTCACATTTCGCCAACTATGATTTTCCCAGTAGTACCTTTAATGGTACTAATCAATGGTACAGTTGGGAAAGAGCCGATTTTCGGTCCCATGTAAAAAGCTGCGTTTACATACTCGACGAGGAGCGAGGGAAGTGGCGATAGAAGTGGACAGAGACGTGGTGTGAATGGTATATTCGTCATGCCGCGAGTGCTGCCGCGTATGTTGCTACGAATGTCGGCTTGGCGGCGCGAGTCAAAGGAGCGGCAATACTAGCGCGATGAATTATTCACACAATCGCGATGTGCTCGCGATGAACACACTTTTCATCGAGCGCTCGTGGCTTTAAAAATATAAGACGTATGTTTTATTAATAAAAATATATTATAGTTTTTAGTAATAGTTTATTTAATTAACTTGCTATGCTGTAAAAGCATAATGCGTACACTGCTACAGCGTTGTCCTCCATACGTTTACGTCTGTCTCCATTGCAGGGCGAATACTGTAATGCGGACCAACGCGATGATGGGAGTGTGTGAATGCTAGGGCATTAATCGCGCGAATATTACCGGCAACACGATGAGCAAAGTAACAGGGGGCGAGCATATTGCCGTCAAGCGGGGACTTATTGGGTATGGGTTGTATGTTTACTATCGGATGGAGAACAGCCCTATTACTTAGTCGCCTTATACGGCACCCATTGGAAGAGATGGGGTGGCCCTATTATACTTCTATACCTATAATACTTTTGACTATATCTGACTGTATTGACTGAGTCTAACCCCCTCCCTCCGGCGCAGGCAGAGACAACAGTCCACTATTTACTTTTCTCCTCACACACCTTGTGAGCTTCCTCTACTTTTATTAAACCTTTGGGTTCACCGCTTTCGGGTACAGTCAGCGACATAAGTTGATTAACAAAATAATATTTTTTTAAACTGTAATACATACATGTATCAATCATTCATGTGTAAGGGTGCTTACATAGAGAAATAGGTAACTCCGGAGATAAAATACATACATTCACAGATACAGTATGTATGTATTTTTTTTTAGTAAGGGCTATAATATGTGACAATGTCTCCTTTTCAATTCGTACACTTCCCATAATGTACACTTTCCCGAAATATTATGTGAGGTTCAGGCGCTAGTGATGAATAAATTAGAATTTGTTAAGCTACTTTTGTCGTTGACAGTACTTCCTTTTTTGAAATATTGTCTATTTATTCTGTGTATGTTTGATTCTGAGGTTGATCCCCAAACGGTTTGCTCACTTGTATTTGCTTCATACGCTTCAAGCGATCACTGCTTTTATATGTGAATGTGCGATTAGGACTTGCGCATGTAAGGTTCCGTACCATGATCCATACAGTATTAGCTTTAATTATTTATTTTAGAATTGAATATTTAACTAAATATATGATGCCCACAGTTTTGTTGAGACTTTGCCTTCAGCTTTCCATCAGGCGAGCTGAAGTCAAATTAACGGGTCCTACACAAAAAAGGAGGTATTAGTAAGGGCCTATTTGACTAACATTACTGCCTGCAATAATTGAAATAAATTTCTAATACGACTTAATAAAATTGTTCTTCGTAGCACGTAAAAGGGGTCGTAGCTACGTGCTACGCTGCTACGCGGCTACGAGTGCTACGAGTGCGATTACATTGAGCGGAATGAAAGACTTCATTAGAGAATACCTTAGGTCCTTTACACATTCACGTTGTTTTACTTGAGTCTGTGTCATCTTTTAATATACAGAGTGAATTTTTCACATGGGCATGAAATTCCATCCAATTATTGGAATAGGAAATTCATGCCCATAGGAATTTCATTATGAGGAATAGTGTAAAGTACTACATGTGCGTCCGGTCCATAAGAGCTTAATCCCAAAATGTCTGATATCGGTACGACTGAGTCTCACAATGACTGATACCAATAAGCCTATATTTCAAAACGAATTTGTCCCGAATTGCCTGAAAAGTTTGTGACGGAGTTTGATATGAAGATTATTTAAATATTGTACTAGTAAACAACAGCTAATTCGAAATTAAATTACTCTCCACGTATATGATAAAGTGCCCGCTTGATGGCAATAGGCTCGCATATTACGTGGAAGCGAAAAATCTTTTTTTTTTATTTTTTTTTATTTGGCGAATTGTGAGTGTTGACCACGGAGGACAGAAAATTTATTCCTCCATGGTGTGTAATACCTCTACCTGCCTCTTCGAGGATTTTAGGCGTGAATATGTGTATGTATGTGTGCGAATATTAATGAAAATAGCGATTAAATACTGTATCGCCAAAGTAATTGTACTTATTGTACAGTCGGCCTTCAATGTCAAAAGCAGACAATGCCTTTGAAAACTGTCTATTGTCAAACTTTTGAACCTGCGCGCAAATATACAACTATTATGTGAAATCCTGCTTCCTACTAATATTATAAATGTGAAAGTTTGTGAAAATGTTTCGATGTTTGTTATTGAAACGCGCGAAAATGTTGAACAGATTTGAAAACATGGCTGAACTTGGATATGCTGCTTCGATATGAAGCTGTGTGCCACCATTGTAACATGGTACGTGTATATAATGGTGACCCTCTTTTCAGAGACTTTGCCTTCAGCTTACCATCAGGCGAGGCGAAGTCAAATTGACGTGTCCTATATAAAAATAATAAAATATATTTTCCGTGAAGCGACTGCCACATGACCTCCACAAACCAATGGCGTTATTGAAGCATTGCAACTAGACCAGTTGTTAGACTTTTTAGGATTCAAACTAACTGAAACGACTGCCATAGATCTTTGTATAACAACCGGGATCGATGGCTTGACGTGCTCTTGAAGCACGACCAGACCAATGCAAATAGCTATATTCATGCATACAATTATTTTTTATACTACTTAGGTTGCAGACAAGCACATGGCGCAACTGATGGTAAGTGATTAGGTTACCGTGGCCTATGGGCGAGTGCAACACCAGGGGAGTCACACTCGTGCTACCGACACTTCGCACGATCTTGGGCGTCCATGGTAGTGAGACCATTTGCACGCATGTCACCCTCCACGATATCAAGCCAGGACTTCTTTGGCCTACCCCTTCTACCTGGACCCGGCGGGGGCGCCATTGCCAGGCATTTGTTCCCCACGTAGCCTGGCGGTAAGGTACTTAATATATAGTCAACGTATATTTGTTTGTGCAGGTGTGACACTATGGCGAGGTGGGTAGCGTAGCTGGCGGCATGGCGGGCATGCCAGTTCTTGGCAACAGCGTCGGAGCCGGCGAGCTGCGGGACACTACTCGTGGTGAGTACATATATTAATGTTCTATCAATTAGCCTATCGCAGGCCCACTGCTGGACATAGGTCTCTCCCAATGTTGGGAGGTTTTTGCCTACTGTTTCCACGATGGGGAATCCCTCTCCCTAATTAAAAGGGAAGACGGGTTAGTACAGAGTTTTATTTAGAATTCTCCTTCTCGTCTTCTTCATATACGCAGACAATATTATTTACCGTCTGCGTATTTATCCGTCAGTCTGACTGACGGGCAACTGACTCAGTCACCTCTAACGCCTCTGGTGTTGCATATGCCCATAGGCCACGGTAAGCACTTTCCATCAGGTGGACTGTGTGCTTGTCTGCCATCTAAGTACTAAAAATAAATAATTGAACCTCTTTATCCAGCACTTTTTTAAAAAAATTATTAATTTGGTCAATTTGTGTACTGTGAGGTTTACAAAAATGTATCTACAAAAAAATAAAACAGAATGAAACTTAACGAAGTCGATTGTTCTACGAGTATAAAATCGATTGTCAAAAGTTAACTTATTCCTTGGACAGAGTATAAGTATGTACATAAACCTACAATATAAGCTAGTGTATGAAGTGAAGGTTCCAATATAGGTATCTACTGAACACGTCACAGCTCCAGCATCCGCGAGGTGGATTATCGAGTCTCCTAATGGCTCTAAAGGCTTTGAACAAACACTACCGTCTTAGCTTTAATGGCCTGTCATTATATAATGAACTAGCTTTTCGCCCGCAGCTCCGCCTGCGTGGATGTCGACTACCACCACCAATAGTATTTTTTCTAAACTGACGGACTTGTTGTACAAATATAGGTATCCCGATAGTTCTAATAGTAATTGTTGTATAAACCTCAGTAGTGTGTTTTTCAAAATATTAAATGAAAACTGTAAGAAACATCGGCCTTGTCTTATAAAAAGTGGTAGATTTTTAGAATATTACCTACATCAAAACAAAAATAATATTAATATCTTTATATCAATAGCTAGTAAATGGCTAGAAAAAGACTGGTAAGAAAAAAATACTATTACCTAACATTTCATTCTTATCAATCAATCAATTAGCCTATTTCAGTCCACTGTTGGACTTAGGCCTCACCCAATGTATGCCGTAGCACTCGATCCTCCACCGTATGTCTCCACAATCAGTTTGCACATTTCGGCCCCATGAGTCATAACAGGGGAGTAGAAACCTCGACGAATTTTCCCAATGTTGCCCAACCCTTGTTGACCCTTCGACGTATATCTCCTTCTAGGTTTTGTTTTCTAATCTAAATTTAGCATCTCAGCAATGAAAATATCGTATCAACACGACACCGTCGTAGACAATCCAAAAATGCCCAGGTCTAGATGATGTCAGAAGGCTTCTCGTAATATATAAATGCCATACATAGCGGCTGATATACTCTCAGGTCTTTTGTATAATGTGCTGAACGGTATTGGTTGCAATACTATAACCCTTTTAAAACTCGGCTTGCTCCGGTGGCTGGAACTCACAGCTATTCAAGACGATTCTCAAGAACAACTTCTATCGAGATATGACTCAGGAGTCTTATAATTCTTCAGCAAGACCTTTTAGCCTTTTTTGGAGAACAGTACCACCGCACTACAGTTCCATATCCTAAATGTTAAGTTCTGCTGGATGACGGAATCAAAGAGGTTCGTAAGCTCTGTTAGACTGGGATTCCACCTGCTTTTAAGAGACCTGTCTACCAGTGCGATATCATCAGTATACCATAACTATGAAGGTTGCTGTTGTATGCTAAGGATACAATAAATCATCAATTGGCCTATTGCAGTCTACTGCTGGACATAGGCTTCTCCTAATATGCGCCATGTTTGCCGATCCACCGCCTTCCGCATCCAGTACGTCCCAGCCACCTTACGTAGATCGTCGGTCCAGCTGGCTAGGAGATGTCCCACCTTCCGTATTCCTTATCGCGGTATCCACTCTAGGACTCGTCTGCTCCAACGGCCATCAGTCCTTCGGCAGATGTGGCCAGCCCACTGCCACATTAGCTTGCTTATTCTGCGACCCTACGGCGATTGGAAACCAAGGTTTGGAAACCGGTTTCCATAGCAGAATTATTTTTCTTTAAGCGAACCTGGTTTCCAAGAAAGAATAATAATTCTGTTTTCGAAACTGATTTGAAAAACAGAAAGTTGGAACTTTGGTTCTATGTCGGATGACCTCGTTTCGAATTCTATCCTTCAAAGAAACTCAAAGCATTGCTCGCTACATAGCCCGCTGCGCGACTTTTAGGTCACGGACTACCCTACCTTCAGTGGCCACGTTTCGTCACCGTAGGTCATAGGTAAACATAACAGGCAGGACGCACTGTTCGAAAACCTTTGTTTTGAGGCATTGCGGCAGGGGGGAGGAGAAGACCCGACGTAGTTTGCCAAATGCTGCCCACCCCAGTTGAATTCTTCTGGCTATTTCTTTCTCGAAATTGGTTTTACCAAGCTGGATAACCTGCCCCAGGTAGATAATATTTTTGAACTTCGAGTGTCGCTCATTCGATGGCAATCGGTCTTAGTACAACATGTTCGTTGAACATAATCTTGGTTTTATCCAAGTTTACACCGAGGCTGATTTGTCGAGAAGCTCCATTCAGGCTGTGCAGCATTTCGCCCAGTTGTTCTAGTGACTCCGCAACTATGATGATGTCGTCGGCGAACCGAAGGTGCGAGATGTACCTACTCCAGCGTCTTGAAGACGTCCTACAATGCGTTGATAAATGCTGAGGATACATAAATTACTATGTGATACGTCAAAAATGAATATAAATAAAACAACATACTTAAAAGTGGAGGTTTAATGTTTTATAATTATTTAAAAATAATATTAAGAAAATAAACATTTTGTCATCTTAATCAGAAGTGCTCTGTGCTTGAGTAATTGAGCCCACAGCTGATAAGTGGAAGTTATTGAATTGTGTTCTGCCATCTCTAATCATTGTTGCCTTAGTATACTTCTCATCAAGAAAGAAAGTGAAGTTTTCTAGATGCCAGGCGTTCGTCTATTTGGTGAAACGTTTCTAGCCATTGATATAAATTGTTATTTTGTTTCTAGCTATGAAGCCGCCCCTTGTGTTATATCGGCGGCGTCAATAGATTTAAATTCACATACCTTACTGTTTGGGGGCTTGTAAATGAGGATTAATCTGGATGATAATGTGCTGTATTACTTTTCTTTTATATAGCTCTAGATAGCTATCATCGCTGCTATCATATGTATTTTTTCTATTTCCAATCAATTAAATAAAGAAACTGCAGTACATAACTCTTAAACAAAGCTCTTAAATAATATTTTTCACATTCTTGCATATATTATACTTACGTGACAGAGTGACATTTTTATAATATTATCATTTGACAGATCAAAATGTGACTTAACGTTGACACCATCACTTTAGTTCCGTTGTCATGGTAACAATTTTGCTAGCGATATTAGCGCCATAATATTTCGTATTTTCGTTAATATTACATTATTTCGTGAATTTGCCACATTTTAATTGTGATAATTGCTATTCGGCGACAAAGCCAAATTCAATAAACCAAACATCATAAAAATCTTTTCAGCCGTTCTTGAGTTATAAGAAAGTACGTTTTTGGCACTTTTTAGGCACTTAGGGTCTGAATTTCGAAAAATCGTTTCTTAGTACACCTCCACGCATCAAAACATACACTCTCTATAAATTTCAAGTCTCTAGCACCAGCGGTTTAGGCTGTGCGTTGTCTCTAAGTGAGTCAGTCAGTCAGTCAGTCAGGACTAAGAGTTTTATATATGAGATTATAGTTTTAAAGGAACCAGTGGTTTGATCAGTAAACTTCTGTAATAACATCTGTAGTTCACAATTTATGAGAGTAATATGTTCTAGAATTTAATGTCATAATCTAAAATCTTTCATAGTTAATGCCTTTATCCTTATTCTATGTTATCTGCCTAGGTGGTGTAGTTGTAGAAAATACATGCGACTCTTGCGCAAGAGGTCTAGAATGCGATTTTAATATAGAATTCGTTCTAAAATAATATGAAATACTAACTTATGCCCGTGACCGCGAACGTTTGCTAGTGTCCCATGTTAACTCGGGGCAATTTCTAATCATCCATCAATATCCCGCATGAAATTCTGAGGACTCATGGTGGTCGAGCAGTGATAACACCGGGAGATTCTTTACGAATATACTGGCTTCGCCAACTGGACGTCGACATATGAGGACTCGAGCAAAAGCCATACGATATGATGATGATGATGAAATTCTGAACTGATACCATTACCAAAACTCAAAGGCAAAAATACTAGGGATGAAACGGCTTATAATTATAACTAATCTAAATTACTACGTGCTAAAGAACATCGGCCAAAATAGCATTAGGCATGACCGATGTCATAATATTATGAAAAATCTATTATTTTTCGGGGTTTTACGCGTGGTTCCCGGCAGAGTAGAATTTTGGGCCACCCCATCTCCTCCCTTGCGGTGTCGTACAAGGCGACTAAGGGATAGAGCTGTTTAACATCAGATATATACATACAGCCCAAGCTCAGCCTCAGATATATGGCACGAGTCAACAACAGTGCCCGGAATACGGCAATAGGCTCACCCCCTATTACGTGGGACCTAATACAATGATTGGTGAAATGTGGGTGTTAATTCACCTCTGCCTAACCCTCTGGGGATAAAGGCGTGATTGTATGTATGTATGTATGTTTAGAAAAAACAATTAATATCTCATTAAAAAGTCAGAAAATAAGATAATAATGTTCTTCATTAGTGTTATTATTTTTCCCTATATTATTACATTATTCCCTATAATTTACTTCTGGTTATGGAAAACGAAAGTCAGTGCCAACTCCTATAGAAATAAGGCCGATATTGGTTTCTTCCAGATCCATTTAGTCGTTTGAATAAGTAACAAAATCTTCACAAACTGTCACATTTTACAATATTTCTACTTAATAGAATAGAATTTTCATGAGAATGTAGCACGCAATTTTAAAGCTTCATACACAATACTAAGCTACTATACAATACTCCAATACAATATAGTGCATTGTACTGTGATACCGTATAAAATAATGAGGTACACATATTTCCCGTGTTTATTGAGTACGCCCTCGTACTGATTGCAATCCAATGACTTCACTCGGCGAAATTCACTCTCTGAGTCATTTGATGCGATCGATAGCGATGTAGTATTACTCTATTGGTACATGCTGCCCTGGTATTTTATTACATGTAGTTTACAATTGCAACAAGTAAATTGCCAATAATGCACTCCAATATCCTCACGCCTTATTTGCTCTGGGGTAGGCAGGGACAACAGCCCACCATTTGCATCTATCCTTATAGGTACACTTTTTTCTATGTAACGCATTTTTAGTCTTTGAAAATAATTTGTAAATCCAACATCATATAGATCGATGGGAAAGAATTTTTTAATGCCCAAAGTTGCAGTTTTTCCCCTTTTTCATTTCACTTTTTGTATATACAGGGCGTATTTTTGAAACGGATTGTTAAAGGCAGGTGTAATCAAATGGTCTCAAAGATTTTTTTGATCGGAAAAGTATTGGCCGATTAGACGCTAGAACCAATATTTATCGTGAGGGAATCACGTAGTGGACAGCAGTTTATTTGTCCTGGAGTCGATAAAGACAGAGTGGGCGTATTTTTATTTTCATTGCCCGTGATAGGGTCTGGTGTTTAATGAAAGGATAAGGAAGAGAATTCTATTATTTTTCTATTTGTTGTAAAATATTTATTCTGATTAATCCTACTATAATACAATTTAAATATGTACAATATCACTACATATTATAAAACAAAGTCGCTGTCGCTGTCTGTCCGTCCCTATGTATGCTTAAATCTTTAAAACTACGCAACGGATTTTGAAGCGGTTTTTTTTAATAGATAGAGTGATTCAAGAGGAAGATTTATATGTATAATACATGCATAATATTGTAGAGAAACACTGCTAAATTTAGAGGTTTCTAATGTCAATCGGCATTTCTGCTTGAATTATAAAAAAAATAAAGATCAACTTATAGAAGGAATCTTATACAGCGACAAACACTAGAAAAGATACAATTTTAAGGTTCGAGTTTCGAGGTTTCATATTAGCATTGTGACATCGGTAGTACTTTCTTATACCCTAATCAAAATGAGATCAAAATAGATACCTAATCTACCAATATGATGGTATAAAAAAAAGAAAAGATCTCAAAGAAATTGATAATATGTAATTATAGGTTCTCCTCTCGAAATGTGATATATATCAAAATATAATCTTACTCCAGCAGCGGTATACTTTTATGAGTTCCATCTAATATTTCCTTTTAGCACCAATATCTATTCTGTGTACTAAGGTACTCCACTAATTTGTTAACTTGACCCTCAAATGCATACTTAGCTAAACTACGCTCAATCTTCCCTCTAGCTGTCTAATCTAACCATCAAGTAACGTGTCTTGTATTGTTTGTACGCAGAGCCGAGCAACAGGTCCTCAAGTAGCGGGTCTCGACGCGGGTCTTCCCCACATCACGGCCAGGTAAAATTTCAGATTGTTTCTGTTAAAGTTAATTGAAATATATGATTGAGTTGCAAAATTAGACGCAATAAATGGTCAGTAGAATTGCAATTTATACAAACGTGCAATTAACTAATTATTGCATACAGTTCAGTGTTTTTTTTTTAACAACCGGACTAATGCAACTATCAACTATTCACCAAATTACTCTTTCCTATGGTAAGGGAGCAATAATTTTATGTTTTTTAAGAACCTAACTCCCACCGGACTACAGCTACACAAAAGTAGCAATAGTTCGATGCTGTTTGACAACTGAACTAATGCAACTGAAGAGTTGCAGTAGTCCGGTCAACCGAACTACTCACCGGACTACTGCTACACATAAGTAGCAACAGTTCGATTCCGTTTGACAACCGGACTACTGCTACTGAAAAGTTGCAGTAGTCCGATCAACCGGACTAGCAACCAAACTACTGAGACTAAAGGAATTAACCAATTTCGTGCCCTCCTAGACTGACACATATTTTGACATTCATGGTGATTATGATAGTCGTCAATGTATGTCAATCCTAAAAAAAAAGATAAGTGCGAAACGGACGGAACTCGCGCACTGACCCATGCAATATAAGTGCACAAACGTATTCCAACTTGTCTAGAGGAGCTGGTTAATTTTTGATAGATTGAGTAACTCAAACAAAACCGAATGGAATTTCTATAAAACAGATTTTAAGAAAATAACTTCCGGGCCTCGGTATGAGAGGGAGATCCATAAAATGCTGGTAAGTATAAAGACCTGCCCCCCTGGACATGTGGCCTTATAATCCCATACATACATCATTCTATTCAACAATAAGCCGGTCAATGAATTGCCACTTGTCTAAGGGACTGAGGGATGACAGACAGAATGTATCAATGGTCTTTTTATACATAGGACACGTCAATTCGTCTTCACATCACCTGATGATAAACTGAAGGGAAAGTCTCACTACCTAATGATGAGTTTAGAAGCATACGCACAACTATACATTTAGTATAACTCCGGAGACGTATCTTGGACCTAAAATCTAAGTCTTTTGAGGATAACACGGGTGCTACTGCGGTGGACGAGCTCAAATGTACCAAGCATAGATTCTTAAAAAGCAATCCGCGGGCGCCAGAGACTCGTTTGTATTGCGACTTAGGTCCAAGATACGTGTCTGGAGTTATATCTACTGTAACTTTTTGATATAATATCAATTCCAATATTGTTTGTTTGTTGAATATATTCACTGTCCACAAAGCTCTTGATACTCACGAGCAACTCAACCTTTTTATGTTTATTTTGCAATGGATCATGTTTCGTTTGCTTTTCTTGGCATTTTAATTCAAACATGAGCTTCCTCTGCTGTTATTAAAATGTTCTTAAGTATCTATATGTTTTTAAGAACAAAATGGTTTTGATAAAAAGCCGTATTAGTTTTGACATCGTTGGTTTTTCTTATAACATATGCATAGCATAATTATACATGATTGTAACACTATCTCTCTATATACAAAAAAACCTTTAATATATATTTACAAATACGATACATTTTGTCTGTTTATCTTTTTCTTTCTCTTTTTCAGTCACTTAAGTTTCCTAATTGTGATTACTTCGTTTTGAACTAAATATCCTGTCACCTTGGGATATATCCAGCATCCCAGGATGACGTATTAAAGAGAGAGTATTAACATAGTAAATGCATCAAAATCATTCATTAAAGTATAACATTATGGTATTTGTCATGGCAGGAACACGAGACCTGTGACGCGACGGTACACAAGCCAGACATCACGGCCCGGACGCGCCCCACCAGCTATGAGAGGGAGTACCACGACAAGATGCCGACTATGGTTAGTATTGCCTCTAGTAATGGGGTACATGCCAGTGACGAGGGTTTCTATAACCCGATTCCGGCCGCTTTGTTTCTGCAGATATGATAGAGACCAATATATTATATGGATCGCATGGTGCTTGACCATCATACCCAACCAACCATGTATTGCTATTGAAAATTTAAACAGAAAAATACAATAATGTAGCCATAATAAATTAAATCAGGCAAACAAATCCAAATGTACTTTCATTTAGGGCAAACGACTAAGTGAATTTCAGTTTCAGATTATGCGAAATTGGCTTAAAAAAATACGTTTTACTTAACTATATGTACTCTAAGTGATAATCGAATAGATTATCATATTGCAAGCAATAATAGCTAGGCCAGTCATAGAACATTGAGACTCTCCGTGCCGCTGAGACCGTAAACTCCGGGAGGAAAGTTTTGGATGCGATCGGGAATAACGTTAGGAATGTTAGGATGAACAAGAATAAATAACGTTAGGAATGTTAGGATGAACAAGAATAAATGAATCATTGACACGAAAGAAGAAGAGATAGGATGTTAAGCCACCATAATAAAATACGTGATATTTTAAATCAATGTTACGCAATGCAAGAAGTTATTGCCGCAACGATTACGTATAATATTTGCTCTTAAAAGTGTACGTAACTAGTAGGTTACGGAGCTGTGTTGAACAGTAATTGTGTACCTAAGTTAGGAGTTTATGGGGCTTCAGTGTTTCGAAATACCGATGGTTCTCTTTGCAATTAACTGGGGCGGTATGTACAGTAAGGAGTAAGATAATGAATATATAATAAAGTTAATGGTAACAGAACTTCTGACTGTTGTCATACAGATGCATTAAAAAAAGCACTCTATTCTTTTATAGATAAGTCTCAAAACTCAGTAAATTACATTTACATTTTTCTATTTTACTGCGACATTATAGGTACACAGCGCTATCTATGCCAAGTAAGCATAATTTAACTAGCTGGAATCTAGAATGGGGATGCGGATTTATGTAAATACATACATGTAATTATACATAGCCAAATGCAAATATTATATTCATGCATACAAATATTGGCAATGAGAGCGAATAGAACCAATGCTTCCTGCGTAGCACACGAACGCTCCACCGCTACGCCACATCGGAAAATTGGTTATGAGCTAAAATACGAGTAGTACCGAACTTTTTTTGTTTTCACCTACGGAATAACTGCGAAAATATTTATTTATTTATATATATAAACTTCATTGTAAACCATTTAAAAAAATCATTATTAATTAGAATCTACAACTACGGAACCAGTACAATGGGCGGCCTTATCGCTTGGAGCGATTTCTACCAGGCAACCTTTAAAATAAATATATTGAATGTCAATATTTCATCGTGACAAATATTCGCGGTAACTCGAAGGCGGAAATCGATCAATATTGTGGATTTGAATCACTTCCACAGTGACCTTTTACAGAGTTTAGCACATGCTCGCTTTTATTTGTTTCCAATGTAGTTAAATAACAAATATTTCTATAGTAATTAAGTTCAACTAATAAGCATTTCGTAAGGGTGGAAATGCACGACTTGGTTAATTTTGACTTTTATGGGAGGGATTGCCATCTGACTAGCGAACCCCTAGATAAAAGCCTGCGCTTAATAGCCTAATTCGTATATCAGTAGGTGTATCACGTGATTAACGTTGACTCTTATATTTTGGTTGTGCCCCATACACGTCGTAGAATAACAACGAACAAACCAGTCATTATGTTAATTAATCCTTTAATTGAAAATAAAACTCCTTTTTAACGGATATTATCGCGATTTTTTTTGTTATTATTTACTTTTAGTCCGACGTTTCAGCCACTTTTTTTATATCACTTAGGTGGCAGACAAGCACACGACCCACCTGATGGAAAGTGGTTACCGTGGCCTATGGACGTATGCAACACCAGGTTTGCAACTTTTCAGCAGCCATGTTCGCGAGGTGACTAGAGATGGTAGTTGGCACATAATTTTGAAGTATAAGTTTTCTCAGGGTACACGAATTACGATGAAATTGTTGGTGTTACTAAAGTGGTTATATTGCAATGAGTGATATTAGCGGTAACTTCAGAAAATATCATTATTCATTTACGTTACCACACTAAAATACACCTTGTTTTTACACAGGCAACTCTAAGCGGCACAGCCGTAGTGACCCACACAGCCCCGTCGTACGAGGAGCAGCGCGCGAACCCAGCCCTCCTGAGCCGTGGCGCGAGCTGCACTCCCGGCGGTCGGAGTGTGAGAGACGATGGATACTGCTCAGCTAGCAGCACTCCGCGTGCGTTTGGTGAGATAGATGGTAGTTAGAAACCGTGCACGCACTTTTTATATGAAGGGAAACGAGCAAAGGGAGAAACAGGAAATGTAGCAGAGGAGCGGAAAATTAGAGCTGCCGGCACGAACTCATTTCAAACGTTTTATTTCAAAGCTTAACTTACTGACTTACTTGACTTAAGGTCCTGTGGCCCCTAGATGGGGCAGAGAGCGTCCACAGTGCGCCACCATCCCTGTCGGTCTTGAGCACCGCGTTTTGTTTCGCTCCAAGTCTTTCCGATGCCTTGCGCCTCTGCAATGATACTCCGTCTCCAAGTTTGTTTGGGACGGCCACGCTTGCGCTTTCCTTGGGGATTCCAGTCTAAGGCTTGCCTTGGTATGTGATCGTAGTCCTTTCGGAGCTCTCATTTCAAAGTTTAATAGTCACGAAAACTTCCCACAATATCACAATACCTTTAGCAGCAATACCGGATCTTTAACAACAAACCCATTAGATACTTGTATTTTCTTATAAAAAATAACCAAGTCGTAACAAAAAATGCAAAAAACGGCGCTAAGTTTCCACCAAGTCAAACACGAGTGGCGGAATAAGAAGTGGAGTGGCAATAAGTTCTGAGTACGCCGCGCCACCTCACCGGACTTACGGTTTTAATATATTTCTCAGCTGTTTCATTGTTGAGGGTCTGTAGATCCTACAGAATATTATCAGTAGGTATTTAAACTATCATTGCATACACACATACATACAGTCACGCCTCTTTCCCAATGGGGTAGGCAGAGACCACAGAGACTTCGTAGTCTCTTCGTAGTCTCTTCGTAGTCTCTTCGTAGTCTCTTCGTAGTCTCTTCGTAGTCTCTTCGTAGTCTCTTCGTAGTCTCTTCGTAGTCTCTGTGGTGGTAGCGAAATTTGTATGCCAGGATCGTTCCTGGCATACAAATTTCGCTTCTTCTATATTCATAATTGTTTTCATACATGCTCGCCAATTTCGGGTATACTTGACATGTCCCTTCTTTATAATGCCTTTGATCTGATTGACATACGTATATCTAGATCGACCCCAAGTATTTAAATTATTATTGCTTACATTAAAATTAGTGTTATTGGGATATTTAACAGTCTGCATCGCAAATTCAAAATAACACAGGATAAATAATATATTGGTGGGTGACATGTGAGGCCGCCTGTCACCCTAGCAGAGGCAGGCCTGGGTGGTAGAGCGATGCGCAACCTCTCTTTTCGGGGTAGGATGGTGACAGCATAGTTTTCATACCTGAAGGGGCCATCTCGAAAAGGAGATGGCCCAGGGTCGCTCAAGGTGCGAGGGAAATACCTTGTTAGGTCACCTTACGCCCCGTCATTAGAGACCCGGCGTGTGATTTTAATCGGCTCGAATCCGACCCTACCGCTCCACACGTAAAAAAGAGTAAATATCTTGATACCTCCAATAGTATTCTGTAGAATATGGCAGTTGCAATACAGGATTAAATATCCAGCAAATTGCTTCAATTGGTTGTTATTGAAAAGATATCGCTTCGAGGGTTAGAACGATAATAATATTGTCTTGAAAGTTTTACTTATCGGTTATTGAATTGAAACTAGTTGAATAAAATTTTGAAGCATTTATTACATAATATGCTAACTATAAGTTTTATTTTATTAGTTCGAATCATTTTATATTCTAGGTACAATATTAGCAGGATTTCATCAGGGCAAAAGACAGGAGACCCTTGCTAACAATAATTACGTATCAAATGAAGCATGAAACTATATTTCATGCTACCGATAACTCTCAATTTGAAAGAACATAATTAGCGAGACATCAAATAGAACCTTCATTTTGCAATCTCAATTCATTGAAACGGAAGAAAGGTTCCCCGTGGGATGAATCTTCGTTACAAGATTGCTGTGGCTTCTTGAAGCCCTCGTGATTTAGATAATTTTGAATGATATTCTGGTGCAAAGTTCGGCCAATATGGACTTAATTTTGGTAGTTGTAAATCAATGATAAGACAGAGATTGACCTAAACCCTTAAGGTATATTAAGGTATTGAAGGAGGTAGGACACGATGATATTCTAAGCAGTCCGACTGGAGCAGTACCTCCGCCCTTTAGAATACCGCGACTATAATAACCTCGTGTTTTGTTCGCAGCGATGAGTAGGGTAGTCAGTCACTTTGATTAGATTTTTCGGAACGAAACATGCATGAAACTCTCCCCGTCCAAATGAGGCTTTAAATAACAAAATTATTAAGGTGGGTCTACGCTAGACGAGCCGAGCACGAGCGGAGCTCGAGCTGAGTCAAAATTCGTGTAGTGTGGACCGACGTACGAAACTCGAACGAGGCAGCTGAGGCAGCGAGGTACCTGAGGTAGCTATCTACTGCCTCATCATCACATTTCTTTGTCTAAAACTGCAATCTAAAACGGCCATTCTTATACAATGCTAGCATAGGCTCGTGCTCCGCTCGTGCTTGGCTCGTCTAGCGTAGACCCACCTTTAGATTTTTCATATTCTCTGCACCCAACAAACACATTAATAGGGGAGCAGCGAACTTTACTTAGTTACTTATATATATTCAACTTTTAATAGTAATAAAGAAACCTTAACGAAATAAAGTAAGTAGTAGTAAGAGAGCTTGGATAATTAACTCAGGTACCATCAGCGTACTGAATGAGATGTACATCATTAGACGCGCCTTTAATTGGAGAACACGAAATGGCTATGCTGCAAAGTCAAAAACCTGGTGGTGATACCAAAAATCAATTTTGAAAATGCTAAAAAAATCGGTACCTAATATTGAAAGATTACCAATTTTCGTTTGTTCCTGGCAATAGAGGAGATTTAGGACTATATGATAGTGCAGTGCTGCAAGCCTCCATAACTGGCCTTGTCAGAGGCAGCACCTTGCAAAGTGCCGCCTGAAAACAGGTATCTGGTACGATCGAATTACCAAATAAAACCGGGCTCATCTGAAAGATCATCAAATTCTGAGTATGAAAAACTGGTGCTGCAAATCTTAAACACTGGCGAAGGTGGTTGCAGCAGCGATTGAAGATCGCGAGTTGCGCGACTCGGTTTGGTATTTTCACATTTATAAGATCGAGTTACCAAAAAAAAACAGGGCTCATCTGAAAGATCATCAAATTCTGTGTAGGAAAAACCGGTGCTGCAAATCTTAAACACTGGCGAAGGTAGTTGCAGCAGCGATTGAAGATCACGAGTTGCGCAACTCGGTTTTGTAATTTTCACATTAGTACGATCGAGTTACCAAAAAAAACAGGGCTCATCTGAAAGATCATCAAATTCTGTGTAGGAAAAACCGGTGCTGCAAATCTTAAACACTGGCGAAGGTGGTTGCAGCAGCGTTTGAAGATATCGCATTGCGCGACTCGATTTGGTAGGTATTTCCATATTAGTACGATCGAATTACCAAATAAGAGCGGGCTCATCTGAAAGATCATCAAATTCTGAGTATGAAAAACCGGTGCTGCAAATCTTAAACACTGGTGAAGGTAGTTGCAGCAGCGTTTGAAGATCGCGCGTCGCGCGACTCGGTTTGATTTTCATATTAGTACGATCGAGTTACCAAATAAGAGCGGGCTCATCTGAAAGATCATCAAATTCTGAGTATGAAAAACCGGTGCTGCAAATCTTAAACACTGGTGAAGGTAGTTGCAGCAGCGTTTGAAGATCGCGCGTCGCGCGACTCGGTTTGATTTTCATATTAGTACGATCGAATTTCCAAAAAACCAGTGTTTAAGATTTGTAGCACCGGTTTTTCTTACGCAGAATTTGATGATCTTTCAGATGAGCCCTGTTTTTTTTTGGTACCTCGATCGTACTAATGTGAAAATACCAAACTGAGTCGCGCAACTCGCGATCTTCAATCGCTACTGCAACCACCTTCGCCAGTGTTTAAGATTTGCAGCACCGGTTTTTCCTACACAGAATTTGATGATCTTTCAGATGAGCCCTGTTTTTTTTGGTAACTCGATCGTACTAATGTGAAAATTACAAAACTGAGTTGCGCAACTCGTGATCTTCAATCGCTGCTGCAACTACCTTCGCCAGTGTTTAAGATTTACAGCACCGGTTTTTCCTACACAGAATTTGATGATCTTTCAGATGAGCCCTGTTTTTTTTTGGTAACTCGATCTTATAAATGTGAAAATACCAAACCGAGTCGCGCAACTCGCGATCTTCAATCGCTGCTGCAACCACCTTCGCCAGTGTTTAAGATTTGCAGCACCAGTTTTTCATACTCAGAATTTTATGATCTTTCAGATGAGCCCGGTTTTATTTGGTAATTCGATCGTACCAGATACCTGTTTTCAGGCGGCACTTTGCAAGGTGCTGCCTCTGACAAGGCCAGTTATGGAGGCTTGCAGCACTGCACTATCATATAGTCCTAAATCTCCTCTATTGCCAGGAACAAACGAAAATTGGTAATCTTTCAATATTAGGTACCGATTTTTTTAGCATTTTCAAAATTGATTTTTGGTATCACCACCAGGTTTTTGACTTTGCAGCATAGCCATTTCGTGTTCTCCAATTAAAGGCGCGTCTAATGATGTACATCTCATTCAGTACGCTGATGGTACCGGAGTTAATGATCCAAGCTCTCTTACTATAGGTACGTGTGGTATCCAAGATGGCGGATTTAATTAAAATATAACTTTCACGAACGGGTTTCATTTGATTACTGTCTGCATGTTATTGCGTTTTTTATAACGAGATGGGGTTTCAAACTGAGTTTTTTATTTGCTTGTATATAAGATTGAAGTAGAATTTATAATGATACAATTTATAATAAATGGATGTTTGTTTAAGTCTGCACATCACAGTACACACGTATTGTCTCTTTAACTTTTTCGTGCATTTAAATTTACCCCGGAAAACATATTAAAGTGCCCGCTTGACCGCAATAGACTTATAGTACGAGAAAATTAGGATTTGACACAGGAATAATTCCTAGTAGCAATTTTCTTTCGGAATTCATAGAGCGACGTTACTGGCAGTCTAAATTTCGATTTGCGTGGTATTCAGTTCGATGCGTTCTCCGCCATCTTGAATTTAAGGGTACATTTTTGTTTACTAAATAAGTCGTTTATTTTTAATTTTACAGGAAAAATAATTATTACTACAAAGTTGTTTAGAATTAATTTTCTACAATTTTGCCATTCATAATTTTTTCATAGGATCGATATTTTTTTATTTATACCCCAAAAAATGGTAAATCTTTGTTTGACTTTTTTTGACTTAAGAAAAATGCCTAGTAGCAATTTTCTTTCGGAATTCATTAAGGAAGGTTACTAGCAGTCTACATTTGGTTTTGCGTGGTATTCGGTTTATTGCGTTATCGGCCATCTTGAATTTAAGGGTAAATTTTTGTTTACCGAATAAGTCGTTTAGTTTTATTTTTACACGAAAAATAGTTACTACAAAGTTGTTAAGAATTAAATTTCCTATCTTTTAGTATTCATAATTTTCCGCTAGGATCAATATTTTTCAATGTTCACTGCCAGGGACCTCCCTCAACGAATTCAGAAAGAAAATTGCTACTAGGAATTATTTCTAGGTTTGCCCGGTAATTGAGCTAAATCGGTTGTACTATTACCCTATAGAGTACTATTATCTGTTCGGTGCCTATTAGTATCCTCTTATATTCTTCCCGATAATCATAGTTGGCAAAATGTGGATATTAATATACCTCTGCCAACTGGATACTCTGGATTGTGGGCACGCATATTATCATCCTGCCCCTCCAACCGGGACCCTGCGGAAGCTCACAAATATGCATCGCGTTAATAACAAATGCGGTGAGGTATTTAACTAAACGCGCGCGCATTTCGTGCCTCCCTATACCCGGGGGCGAGTTGGGAACTCCGTGGTCCCCACACCGGAAGAGGGCCAGATCGGGAGATATGGCCCTGGGTCGGCCGGGGTGCGAGGGATATGGCTATGACAATCTCACCTCCGGCAACTTCGTGTTCGACATAACCTCCTCCTGAGGTTGCGGCGGGGGAGGTATCCGTGGGGATTTTTCGCACGATTAAAAAAAAAGATATTTAACTGAACGTAAACAATCTTGATGTGTATTTTTAATGTTTTATTAAAAAACTCAGTTTATAAATATTTAGCTGAGAAACTTTTTTTTTAAAGACTAAAGGTATGATTCCGTAGCCGACCGCATACGACAACTGCCTACGCATGCAGCACATACAGCGTACCCATTACTTGTCAAACTCCGATACGGAAAAAGGGAACCATTGGGAAGCCGCAATGAATTACGCGCATGTGCTGCGTGCGTCGGCAGTTGTCGTATGCGGTCGGCTACGGAAACATACCTTTACAACCAAAACCAAACCACTAGTTAGTCAGTCTAGTTTTTTTTTTTTTATATAGGACACGTCAATTTGACTTCGCCTCGCCTGATGGTAAGCTGAAGGCAAAGTCTCTGAAAAGAGGGCCACCATCACAACACGTACCATGTTACAATGGTGGCACTCAGCTTGACGGCCTCATCAGATGCTTTTTCACGTAATAACTTAATAATTTATTTGTTTAATATGTCTTTTTATATAAAGTCGCTACAAGATTGTTTACCTTTATTTAAGTACCTAACCGAAAGGAGTAAGTACCTCACTACCTAGTCAAAAAAAATGACAATGCATTTCACAAAGTTCAATTATCAGAATTCCTATCCGTTTCTGACATTAAGGTCCCGCATTTTTGAATTCCAATAGAGTTGGCACCTAAGGGGGATTATTACGGAATTTTTCCGCATCGGCATCCTATTATGCGGTACTCGGCGAATGTCTGCGACGTTATTAAGATCACGGGGAGGATGTAAGAATGAGAGGTATGCTGGGACTTGGGACATTGGCGAGGTGTCTCGTTGATATGCAGGCCTCTACGTGAGCGCGTAATGGTTATTGATTTGTTTTGAATGTCATTATGATCATAACTGTTATTAGTATTATGGTTATAAGTGAGAATTTTGGGATAACTGGTGGCTCAGTGGTCAGAGCATTCCAGTTGTAAGGGAAAGATCGCGGGTTCGAGTCCCGCCTGAGCTGTATTTGCTATCTTATTCGATTTGAACGAATCTGGCTGAAATGTGGTACAAAGATAGTTAGATTGTATGCGGGAATATCATGCGGTTGGAGCCGATGGTAACAGTAAATTATTAAGAATGCATGTAATGACATCTTAGTATTCAAAACATCCATAGGCAATGGTGAATTGCTTATGAAATAAGCCATGTGCGAGTTTAATTTTTTTTGCGTTTATACTAAAAAGAGATAAAGCTAAACATTAGCAGGTTTCAATAGTATCTACATTTCGGCCTAACCAAGGAAGGAAGACCTCAAACGCTACTCACAAATCAATAAAATCATCCCTACTTCCCTACTAATATTATAAATGCGAAAGTAACTCTGTCTGTCTGTCTCACTTTTACGACTAAACCGCTGAACCGATTTTGATGAAATTTGGTATAGAGGTAGGTTAGACCTTGAGAAAGGACATAGGCTATGTTTGGTCGCGATAACCGACATCCACGCGGGCGGAGCCGCGGGCAAAAGCTAGTAATTCAATATGTTAATGATTTGATTCGGGAAGTAGTTTTGGTAAAACCTCTATGATATCGCTCTGTTGAGGACAATTTTTTTGCACTTCAAGTACCACTTCTACCAGATTTTTTTTTTCACGGTATGGAATAGTAAAGAAATGTATAGTTTTTGTGATATTGGGACTTTTCGCGATTAATTATTATTATGAAATAACTTGTGCCGATGTTTCGGGTGCGTTGCTGCACATATGGTCACGACTTGACTGGCCCCCTACACAAGTGGCAACTCTTTGGCAAGCGTATTGTAGAATAGATTGACAAATGTATGGGATTTGACGTTAATGACCGTCGTTAACGCATGTCATACAACACGCGGGCCATCGAAATTATCATTGTCTAGGGGGGCTGGTCTGCAAGCGTCAAAAGCCGTGCGGGGAACATTTTTTCTTGTGTGCCTACCCTCCATTACTTATTAGTGAATGGTAAGGCTGGCGCCACACCACACTCAATACGTCAGTTTTTATTGAACTGTGATTTTGGGTTTGAGCAATTTAATCACTGGATTCCACATCCCAGATAATTTGATAACTCGCAATAACTAGTTTAAAAATGAAGAAACGTAATCGTTTTTTTATTTGCAGATAACAAATCAACAAAAGGATCTGTAGTGACGCTGTCGTGTTATAAAAGTAAGTAGAGAACAACGTTTCAAACAAATGATTTTGTTTATTAACGCTAACATAATTCATACCTTTTCAGAGGAGCCTAAAGTACAGGTGGAAGAAGAATGTTTCTACAGCGAAGCCTCCAAGCGACTCCGAACTAACAGCATCAAAACAGGTATGTTTTTGACATTCGTTGACGCCTGTCATTTACGTAAAATCCCATACATTTGGCATTCTATTCCATCATACGCCAAGCAACGAATTGCCACTTGTCTAGGGGGGCTGGAGTGATATTTCGTGATAAACTTCTTCTTCTTCTTTTAAATTAATGGCTTCTGTTATCGAAAGAATCTGTGCAATTTCCCCATTCTCAAGTAAAATGTAATAAAAATGAATGGCGGAGACGCCATCACTTGTTTCCAAAATCCGTGATAGACTTGTTTGATAATGATAAATAGTAGGTACGTTGATAGTAGGTTTTGAGTTGACAGATCATACAAAATACCAAAGTTTTTTACGTTTTCCTTTTAATAAAACCCGCCCTAAAGAATACCGTGGCTATAATAACCTCGTGTTGTGTTCACGACGGTGAGTAAGGTAGCCAGAGCTCACTGGAGAGGTTTTGTGCTGTCAGTGGAAGGACCAAAGGCTTGTCCCACTTATCTTCTGCGCTGACGGCACAGAATCTTACGGGGTCAGCAGCACGAGTGTGACTCTCGTTGCACAGAACAAATTCAATCGGTACCCTGGATAGCTATAATCTCAGTCTACATAACTATTAGAAACAAATTATAAAGATAAAAGTTGGCTACATAAATTCAATGTTAAATTGTTAATGTAATTTTTTGAGTTTTATTTTTTGCCTATTACGTTTATGAGACCTTTTTCTAGTCCTCTAGTCCAACGGTACTTTTTTATTTGTCTTTCACAAATGTATCATTACTATAATGCCCATAGGCTTTTCAACATGTTTGTGTTTAGAAGCGGACGACGGCCGAGAGACATGGGGCACAGGCGCAGACTTCCTGCTGTCCATCATAGGCTTCGCGGTGGACCTAGCCAACGTGTGGCGGTTCCCTTATCTGTGCTACAGGAACGGTGGGGGTAAGTATTTAGTTAGTAGATACTACGTTTTTGTTGAGACTCTCTTTGACGCGGTGGTAGAGAACGTGGCCGCTGCGCAGGGGGCGCGGGTTCGATCAGTGCAAATACATATTTATATGCATGAATATGGGTATTTGCATTGGTCTGGTCATGCCTCGGAGAGCACATTAAGCCGTCGGTCCCGGTTGCCATACGAACATCTATGGCAGTCTTTACTGTTAAGGGTAAAGTCCAATAACTGCTCTAACTGCAATTCTTCGACATTGCCTAATATCACCATTGGGTTGTGGAGGTCAGATGGCATCCGCTTCACGGAAAATGTCGAAGTTCAGCCAAATCCGAAGCTGGTAAAGTGAACCCCAGACTCCGAGGTGAAAGCTTCGGATGCGACTGGGATTAACGCTGAAGAAGCAATAACTTTTAACATAACTCTCATAAAGTTTACATCTTCAGATTAATTAACATCGTTTACTTAAACTAACTTTACTATAGCAGCAACATTACATTGAATATTGGTATCTGTCTCAAGTTGGTACTTTACAATATAGTTTATTTTTGTTAAGGAGGTGAATATATTACATTACCAATACTCGCTCAAGGGTTCAAAACATTGTATTACAACAGTATAATGAATAAATCAGTATTGGTATTGGGGAATAATATTGAGGTTTGGATACGGAAGGCAGAGGATCGGCAGTCGTGGCGCACATTGGACTGCAATAGGCTAATTTGATTGCTTGATTATTAAGATTATATGTTGCACCTACCAACCAAGTACATACATAGAGAGAGAGAGAGAGAGAGAAAGAGAAAGAGAGAGAAAGAGAGAGAGAGATAGAGAGAGAGAGAGAGTAGGAAATAGACTGATAAAAAACCATTGTTGCAGGCGCCTTCCTTATTCCTTACACACTGATGTTAGTCTTCGGAGCTGTACCATTATTCTACATGGAGCTGATCCTAGGACAATACAACAGGCAAGGGCCCATCACGTTGTGGAAGATATGCCCGCTGTTCAAAGGTATTTATAAAGTTTTTTTTATTATCATCATCATCATCATCATCTGCATGTACACGCATTTTCCTGGTTGCATCCGAGGCCAACCTGACCTCGAAGCTCAGGGTCCGCCTTTCGGCTCTTCCTCCTCCACTTCGCACGATCTTGGGCGTCCTTGGTAGTGAGACCATTTGTACCCCTGTCACCCTCCACGACGTAAAGCCAGGACTTCTTGGGCCTACCCCTTCTACCTGGACCTGGTGCCAGACATTTGCTACCCACGTAGCCTGACAAAAAAAAAGTTATTTTTATAACTGTCAAAAAAAAGGCTCACATTTGACCGCTATCTCACCTCATGAGATCGACGATGGAGCGCGCTTGCCTAGAATTAAGCTATTTAAACTTGAAGACTCCTAGATAGCTTTTCGAGAAACAGACTCAGGCAAGTCATTCCACTCTAAAGGAATATATACTTCGACTTTTAATTAGATGCAGTAAAATGACGTTTCAAAATGTCATTGCGTAAAATAATGTTTACAGCCTAATCTCAATAGGGATGTGATTCAGTTCACAGAAGATCATTCTAATCGTTCCATAACTTACTCATAATGATCATACTTAATTCTATTTATTATTCATATAAATAAAAGGCTGTATAAACGTTGATCCTTTTACATATTTCCTTTTTGAGTGTTTCGAGGTGTGGTTCGCCGGCATTCTACCCAAACTCATGCCGAATGCAGTAGCAGTAGTCGTAATTGAGCGTTCTCCAAAAAAAAAGTGTACCTACCCTCCACTTTTGAGCACCTGTGTTTGAATTTCAATAAGAAAAAAGATATTCATATTATATATCTGGGTAATGATTTTAATATTTTAAAAATATAAACATACTCTAAAGTAGTGGAATCCATTCATTATTTCACCCCATTTACCGTAATATTTCAATTGTGATGATTTTTATACACCGAAACATCAGTTTTTGGCGTGGACTCAAGTTATTGAATATTATGTAGAAGCGATACTGAATTTTTTTGTACTAGGCTAGCATGAGTTGTAGGTCCCATTTGAAAGATATCCTTGATACCTAGCAGTGTCCTAAGTTTCTAATTCGAGTCTTATGCTGTTTAGGTATGTTAGTTTAATCTCAAATAAAAACGTAATAAGTGGTATCTTCCGGACATGTCGGTTTTGACACGGCTAAAACGGTCTATTTCACGAGGATTTTTTTCACTTCTTGTAATGGAAAAATAACGTTTACATGACAGCTGTTTCAAAAGTGTTAGTATCAAATAAGTTTCAAACTTAATAGTTGTGTTTTGTGTGGGTGCCACGGCGGCGGTCAACATCTCTTCGGGTCAGTTTGAGACACTTCTATAAGTATTCAGCTTACTTAGTTTAAATGATCTAATTATTCGCAACGCTCAATTATATTATCAACGCGCTCTATCACTCTGGATCGAAACAATCCCGAAGTTGTCGTGGACGAAAGCACGAATTCAAGAGTGGCTGACCACTAAAAATATTGCATTTGAACCAAATATGGTGAAGGCCATTCGAGATGGCTGTAAAGGTATCAGACTTCTAAGACTGTCCCCTTATCAATGTGAATTAAACCGATGAGTTATTTTGGTCTCAGGCAAAGGGGCACGTCGCAGATAATTTAATAAGACGTATGAAATGCTAGAAGTGAAAACTTTTTTCCAAGAAGTAATCAACATTGTGACACCGGCTAAGTGGAGTGACTTTTGTTTCTCACACTATAAAAGAGGAACACAATATGTACCACCTCCATCATATTAGATGATGAATAGACAGACAGATTTGTCATTAGTGTGACCGAAAGCGACAGCGACAGTGATTCCGAAAAATAATGATTACCTATATAACATTATTATGACATTTTTGATTCGTTTTGAATGTACATTCCTATACTTTCACTGAAAGAGATCAATTCTTTAACATATGTAATAATAAAAAATACATTACAACTTAATATTGAATCTTTAAAACTAAATCAAAGATCATTCATTTATTGAATGATTCACTTGCTCACTTAGCCACATCCCTATTTATTTTTCTTCAAAAAGTGGTATCCCACAAAACGTCATTTTACTGCAGCTGATTAAAAGTTCGACTATAGTGAAGTAGTTAATTCGGAAAGTTGAGCGACGTGGTTTGACGTAGATGGAAACATTAAAGCCCCGTTTACACTTTGATTAGTGATGAGTGATTTGAATAGTGAGTTTATACATTTTCTGCAAGATTCCCAGAAAATATATGAACTCGCACTAATCACTAATCAAAGTGTTAACGGAGCCTAAATTTCCACCTACTCATCAGATAAACTTCCACAGGTGTCGGATTTTGTGCTGTAATGGTGGCGTTCTACGTGTCATTTTACTACAACGTGATCATTGGTATGTATACCTTTATTCTATAACTAGTTGTGCCTGCGACTTCATCCGCGTGGAATTCATGCCGTCATTGAACAAACGGCTTACGAAACGTCTCCTAATGTTAGACAGAACAAGTCTAAGAACAATTATGGGATATTATGGTCACTGTCCACTAAACAAGCACCTTTACACCATCGGGATCACGGATAGCCCTCTTTGTAGGGGGTGCTTCGTGGCCGAGGAAACGGCTGCCCACGTAGTACTGGAATGCGAGGCAGTAGCCCCCCAACGTACTCAAATCCTCGGCACAGTGAAGTTGCTCCGCGAAGCCTGTGAAGCCCCCAGTAAGCTTCTGCGCTCCTGGGTGGAGTTAGGCTGGCTGCTATGGTAACTCTCCACGCACAATGGCCCAAAAAGGAGGCTAAGTGCGAACAAATGGAATGGAAAGGGGACTCCCCCTTTCCATTCCATTCCATTCATCCGCGTGGACTTACATGGCGCGGAACTCATAATATTTTTTCTAATTTAAAAATAGACTAATGCCCGTTTTCACCAACGTAGGGGATGTTGGTGAAAACGGGCATTAGTCTACTATATTTTTAGGGGCCACCTAAGGAAAGTTAGGTAACTCTTAGTAACATTTCGTTTTCACCAAACCTTAGGGGACACCTAACTGCTTAGGTGTCACTTAAAATTTAGGTGCCACCTAACTAACCCCTAACAAGGTGACAGAATAACTTTGCGCATATTTACAAACGTTTTGTTTTATATTGCGTATATATTTTTCTAACTAACTAATAACAATCAATTTAATAATATTTTGAAGAAAAAACAATATTTTGAAAACACTTACGGTTTTCGCCAGCACTACAAAATAGGAGACCCTTACTTAGGTGTCACTTAGGGTGGAGAAAACGAATTTAGATAAGTAATATATTTAGGGGCTACCTACGTTAGGGGGCTCTTAGTTAAGAGGTGATTTAAGTATAGTTGGTGAAAACGGGCATAAGTTACGGCTTATAACTTATGTATAACATAAGCTATCTACATTAAGAATCCCATTAAAATTTGGCCTAGCCGTTTCAGAGATGCCCCGTTACAGAGATTTATTTCTCAAATTGCGTTTTTGCTATAGTTATCGAATATAGTCACATGTCGTATTCATTGTAACGTAACAAACAGACACTCTAATTTTATTTGATTGTTTCATTGGTGCAGGATCCGATTTTGCAGGATGCAGTTTGATTATCAGCTAGGTTATGAATGACCGTGGCTTTCTGATACAGATTTTTTTCACTTAATATGGAAATAAGGGCAAAAATATATTTAAAACTACCATTGTGTTACGGAAATAAATACCTATACTTTTCATTTTTTTAAGTAGTTACTAATCAAAAACAGCAACTCATGGTCCGTAGATTGGAGAACATATAATTACGTAATATCGATTTGGGCACTTGTGCCGAATTCTGAAAATTCGTGTTCAATACGCTTAAATTAAATAAATTATTTCCAGTGACTGTGGCACACATCCAATTCCTGAAATAATGAGGCAACATACGCGCTCTGTCTCATATCTATGTCAATAAATATCAATATATAAATTAACTTGTAACTGTTATAAGTGTTATAACTTTTGAATTTTGATTCATGAACTATTTGTTGATGACGAGGACTGATGCTGTACCTACGACAATAATGTTACTTTTAAGGAGATATTACTATAATAAATGATTATTTAAACAATAATATTAAGGAGTTGAATAGCTCTTATAACTTAAGTCTGTTTTATTTTAAGAAATATACCTACCTAGGAAACCGTATTCCGTTTGGAGTCGAATATCGGACATCCTGTTCTCACTCCGGAATTTGATTAGGTTCCGACGAGATTTGGTTCATCAAAGGTGTGCTTGATTTCAGTATGTTCGTGCAAATAAAATGTATTCACGATTTTGACGAATATTTTTAGAGCTCTACCGATTCAAAAAATAAAGAATTTTTGGAAATTTAATATAAGTAGTGCAGCATTAGGTATATCTACGTAATTTTCACTGACCAATTTTAAAAATATGTTTTTGTTTAATATTGTTTCGATCATTTCAATTTTAAAATTATGTGTTATAAAATTAAAGAGGCAGGAATAAGTTTCCAGTATACGGTAATGGACTTGCCTTTTCAGATATATAGGTACAGGCGTTTCAAGTTATAAAGCAATAGTATAATGATCTTATCTTAATATATATATGTTCGGTATCAGGCAGGATCTGATTGCGAAAATTAACAATTATTTCCCTTTGTTTAATCATTACTTAGCGGCCATATCACTAGATGGTGCTTGGTACACCATGACCATGTTGTGAATCACGATATTAAGATCAGCCAGAAGCAATACATAAGATTATGTTTATAGAGAATGCTGTATGAGTATCATTTACTAATCTACACATCTTTCCTCAGGCTGGGCGTTGTACTTCCTAGTATCATCAGCTCGCTCCGAGCTCCCGTGGGTGCACTGCGACAATGCCTGGAACACCGACCAGTGCTGGGACACGTCCATAGCCAATAATACAAACAAAACTGATTCCCGCTACCAAGGACCGCTGTCACACTTCACACCGGCTTCGGAGTTCTTTCAGTAAGTAGACCAACTAACGAAACTGCCCCTTTTACATCAGCAGACGAGTGAATGCTCATTCTGTCCCCTCTATTTCACTTCACTCAAATTCTATTCGTGTAAACAGTGACAGAACATTCCTTCGCTGTTCTTTCTTATGTAGACGCTGTAAACAAGATTTCGTTTATATCTACTAAAATATTAAGAAAGAATGCTCTTGTTCTAGCTCTAGCTCTACGTTCGTTTGGTCTAAAATCCACCTTTCGACAAATGGCAATTCGTTGGTCGTCGATCGTATATCAGTCCCATACATTGATCATTTCTTTCTATTCTTCAAACGTTTTGCCACTTGTCTAAAGGGGTACAGACCACTCAATAGTTAGAACTTACCGTGTTTCTTTAACTTGTAATGGTCGCTCGCGCTTGAGGATACCTACCTAAGTGTGAAGAGGAAAATGAAACTAACTCCAAAAAAAATATAATAAGTAGCAGTATTTGGAACTTAATATTTCATGTAGTTACCTATTTTTTGTGCGGCAATTATACCGGTTAAGTCGGACTCGAACCAACCAAAACAGCACGCCGGCGCCGCCGCCGTCTTGGGTCTTCAGATGCAGAAGATTACCTACTAAAACATATCTCTCGCATTTCGGTTGTCTCCGGTTTCGCGATGGCCCCCTCAGTTGTGGGAACCACGGTGTCCTGAAAAGAGAGGGGTGATGATCCCGTACACCCACTAAGAAAATGATATACCTAGTTGTTAGGTACCTATAGATACTTACATCTACCCTTCATTTCTTTACTGAGTTTACAATCATAGAATACGTATTCATGTCTCCGAATCACATCAATCTGATTCTAGGCCGACTTAAATGTCTCGCTTGTTCCTTAACTACGTATATTTGGCAATGAACACGCCGGGACAGGTATAACAGGTCCAATCATTGCCGCCGGAAATGGGCCCTTGAAAAGGGTCAATATAATTTCCCTACAACCCTGGGCGGAACAGCTAAGTGTCCTTATTCAACGTGTGAGTTATACTTTTAAAACATATCATTTATATTCGGGTTGCGTCTGGAGCAGGGCAGCTTTAAAACTATGCAAAGTAGATGTTTAAACTTTGGACTAAAACAGTATATACTTGATTTATATTAATTAAAATATGTTAGGATTACACTATCAAAAGACATGTGTACTCTTGTAATGTTTTAACGCGTCATGGTTACTGAGAATTGTTTGACTAAAATTAGTCATAATACGGTAGTTAAGCATCCTTTTTCTTAGCAGTACTTCGAATCCTTGGAACTGCTACACAACTATCGGAATCTGTACCTACTATCGGTACTTGTGCAGCATTGTTGTGCAGCACTGCTATGCAATACTGGCTGTGTGCTGCAGGGTTCGAAATCATACCTTAAACCTTTTGGTGGACAAACATGGACAATGTACCCTCGCAACTCATTTTACAGGCATATCGACTTTTCTTGATTTTTAATTAAGTCAATGTCAAACGAGCGAAAAAGTTTCATCACCCTTGAGAGTTTTCAACCTTTTATTAGGGTCACATGAGTGGTTGTTGCATGAGCAAAGAGGTATCGTAAATAGATTACGTAAAAGGCTATTTTTTTATTGGCATCATGCGAAAAGTTGAGATCCAGACTTCTGCAGATTTTTTATTCTTCTTCGTACGTAGTACAGGTGGAGGAGGATGCACTTTCCTTTCCATCGCATACACAGTTCATTTTGTTAGTTAAATCGCTACCAAACAGTGTTTCATCCATGAAACCAGATAATAAATGAAGTATGTAAATTATAATTTACTTACTTCCATTTTATCATCAAGTTTTCTGAATTGTCTCCGTTGTCCAGTATACATTAGTAGATTACCCAACAAGTGAAAAAAAGGTGAATTCTTTTCGAGGCACCAAGTTGTATCCCGAGCGGATCGAGAGATACAAGAGCCGAGATGAATTCTTTTTTCACGTGTTAGGTACTCAACTTTTCACCATTGACTACGAGAAAACGATTACTTTGTGATTATGAATTACATTTTGTTATGGATAGTACACAAAAGAAGCAGCAAATTATCAGTAATAACTACCGCTTTAGCGCGAAAAGACTCAGGAGTCTTTTCACGTTCGAGAATATGAGTTTCATTTTCATCACTAGATGAAGTCATTTTATGATTATGAGACAACCATAAACTTTTACAAGGAAAATTACACAGAAAATGGCGGCATTTCTTTTTCTTAATTTAAACTGAGCCACATTCCATCCAGCCAGTGATTACATTTAGGTGGCTTTTAGTACGTTTTTATAGTGAGAGTGTGCAACCTCTTTGTATGTTTCACTAGAATCCGTACGCGAATGTATTGCATGTTCCAAATTCAAATTTTTTTATTCACTCGGTGAAACAAAGAGCGTTTTATTCACTGTTTTTGATGAATCACGGGCCCTTTTTCGGGTGTCAATGGTGAAAAATAAATATATTACGTCGTACGTGTACCTACTTACTCCTGAAGTTTAAAAAAAATGCAATACATGATAAAACCCTGTTTTCTTTTTAAATAAATAGTTCCATTACTTCACAGTCGTGCGGTGCTCGAGATGCAAAACTCGGAAGGCCTGAACGACCTGGGCTTCCCCAAATGGCAGTTGACTATCTGCTTGGGAATAGTTTACATCACTTTGTACCTATCACTGTTCAAAGGAGTGAAGAGCTCTGGTAAGTATACTTACGGAAGATATCCACTAAATCTGATGAAATTACTTTTACTGTATTGTTTATGTAACTAATAGAATAAGTGGCTAGGATAGGAGTACCTACAACAGTCTGCAACCTGCATCACGTAAAGTGATAATCCATCATGAGTAGCATAAAATCCCAATATGTTTGTGCTTACCTATTAAAATCATCAATAAAATCAATAATAAGGTATGCCTATTTAAAATAGTAGACCGGTGCTACTACCTACTACATAAATACTCGTACTTTTACAAAATGGTTTGCTTTTTTTTTTGTTGTGACGATGTAAATCGTTTCGTATTGCATTTAATTATATTTCAGTTTAAATTGTAGTATTGGTGGAGTATATGATCGATATTCAATCGATATCGATCAATACTCGACTAATATTATCTGTATTCCTATTCCTTAGTCTATTCCGGTGTCGTCTCTGTTTATGCTCGGGCCCCACGTTGGGCGCCATTAAAACGTAGTGTCTTAGTTTGGTAATTCAAAAGTTTATAAAACTTTATACTCCCACACACTCAGTAAATATTTGGATCCCTCAGTTGATTCTATTTATTTTTTCCGGTCTTAGGGTCACGTTATGTTTTATGTTTATGGAAAAACTGAAATTTTCTCTACACCCATTGATTGATAATGTTACCGCTGATAAAAGGTGTTGTCTGCATGTTTATATATATGTATATATTTTTTTTTTAAATTGCCATTAAACTTTAACATTTACGATGTCTGGACATAGATATAAAAGCCTAGTAACAATACTTTAACAGTATTTATTTCAGTGAATCACGATGTTTGTTGCTTCTAGGTAAAGTGGTGTGGATGACTGCAACCATGCCGTACGTGGTTCTATCTATACTCCTGGCACGAGGACTGCTGCTGCCAGGAGCCACTAGGGGCATCGCTTACTACCTGCAACCGGAGCTTACGAGACTGAAAGATACACAAGTTCGTAATCCAAAATCATAGACCCATTATACTACATATTATTATTATCATTCATGTATATCAGACAGATATGTACAGCCCTGACTCAGCCTCAGAAGCATGGCTCGAGTCAACAATAGTGCCCGGAACACGGCATAAGCTCACCCCCTATTACGTGGGACCGTATACATTGATTGGTGAGATGTAGGTGTTAATTCTCCTCTGCCTAACCCTCCGGGGATAAAGACGAGATTATATGTATGTATGTATGTATGTATGTATGTATGTATGTATGTATGTATGTATGTATGTATGTATGTATGTATGTATGTATGTATGTATGTATGTATGTATGTATGTATGTATGTATGTATGTATGTATGTATGTATGTATGTATGTATGTATGTATGTATGTATGTATGTATGTATGTATGTATGTATGTATGTATGTATGTATGTATGTATGTATGTATGTATGTATGTATGTATGTATGTATGTATGTATGTATGTATGTATGTATGTATGTATGTATGTATGTATGTATGTATGTATGTATGTATGTATGTATGTATGTATGTATGTATATCATGATTAAACCGTCAAAAATATCTAAAAGTGAACCAATCGATCAAACCGCAAAAGCACTCTTCAGCCAGACGAATTCAAACTCAAGTAGCAAACAATACTGTTTCGTGTTAGAGCGGTTTCCAATAGAAATTCCAGTTATTCGCAATAGATTTCAACCGATCCAGCGAATAAAGATACCTCTGTAAAATCTCTATTTTACAGGCGATTTGAAATATGTATAACTATTTATTACAAAACTTGCTTTAATAACTTTTGAATTTTACTTCTAATAAATGATCCTGTATTAAATGAACATTTCAACATGGATTATTCTCTGAGCCTGAGATAAGATCAGCCACAGAAGAGGATCTTCAATTCTGTGAGGTCGGCTTTCGTTATTTTATTTAATAATTAGTTACTTAAATATCAGCAACAGAAATAACAAAATTTCGGTTCCTAATCACATTTGAAAAATTCAAAACTAACTTAAAGCCCGACCAGTAAAATAAAATACCTCGCCATATTGCGGTAAACTATTGGAACTAATTTCTTCATATGGTAACAATCTATACAATGTCATTATGGTCATCTGTCAGTGTGGTGTCAATTGTGCGTGTTGTTGAGTTTGAGAGCGCTACAAAACTACAAAACTATAGTAATATGCCGAAAACTATTAAAAGCCAGTTAAGAAAAGTAATTTATAATATAACAAAGTATTTGTCGGATAAAAAGTAGGAAGGATTGGACTCTGTTCCTCTAAATAACATCACGGACCTTGTTGTCAACATGACGGGTAAGTACATCATAGAGTACGTGCAATGAAATTGGCCTAAACTACTGATTTTACTGTGACTAATTATATTATTATTCACATTTTAGGTATATCCCGATCTTCTGTAATAAAAATACGAAGAGAAGGTCAAACGTCAAATGTATTTTCTACGCCTAAGAAAAATAAGCCTAACGCAAAAAAGAAAATCATGCTCGATTATTTTGATCTATGTGCTGTTAGGCATAAAATACAAGAATTTTATGCAGTCCGAAAAACAATATCGCGTGGTCCCTGTTCTATACATAGTGTAATGTAACTGTATGTCTAACTTGTATTTACCATTCCAAGCAGTAAACTATTATACGGATACTACCTACTGTGTTGTGATTTGTGCCCAGTCCTTGTAAGTCTATAACTCACTTTTGTGAATAATAGCAATGAAAAACATGACAGCCTCCGTGGCGTAGCGGTAGTGAACGCGGCCGCTACGCACTAGGCGCGGGTTCGATCCCCGCTCAGTGCAAATATTTGTGTGCATTAAATATGGGTATTCGCATTGGTCTGGTCGTGCCTCGGAGAGCACGTTAAGCCGTCGGTCCCGGTTGCCATAAGAACATCTATGGCAGTCGTTACGGGTAGTTGGTGCCCTAAATAAATAATAAATAAATAAATAAATTAATATTGTAGGACATTCTACACAACGCTATCTAGACCCAAAGTAAGCATAGCTTAACTAGCTTGTGTTATGGGTTCTAGAATGCGGATAAACATACTTAGATACATTTTTTTTTTGTAAATACATACATATTATACATAGAAACACCCAGACCAATGCAAATATTCATATTTCATGCACACAAATATTTGCACTGAGCGGGGATCGAACCCGCGCCTCCTGCGTAGCGGCCGCGTTCACTAGCGCCGGTCTAGCTGCAAAGCTTCGATATCACCTAATGTTAACATTGGGTCGTGGAGGTCAGGTGGCAATCGCTTCACGGAAAATATCGAGGTCTAGCCAAATCTGTAGCTATGACTGGTAAAAACGGACCCCAGACTCCAAGCTGAAAGCTTCGGATGCGACTGGGAATAACGCTAGGAGGAAGAAGAAGCAATGAAAAAGTCACAGTCAATGAAAATGACACCTAGTCATTCCGTGCTTAATTGCGGGGAAATAAAAGCCTGTTCATAAGCAAGTGTGTTGAAAAAATATTTGTATACTTGGCATTTAACATGTGTATCACTATACTTGGTGTTGTCATAATCATAGTGTTTTTGGCGCCCCCAGTACAGGTTTTTTATTTTATTGGTCGGACTTTACTTATATTATTTTTAGGTATGGGTGGATGCGGCTGTACAAATATTTTACTCAGTTGGTGCAGGATTTGGTGTCCATCTTTCATACGCGAGCTACAATACCTTTCACAACAACTGCTATCGGTAAAAAGGTTTTTATTACACCACAAAATATGATTACCGTGGAAGCTTAAACAGCAAAACTAAAATGCAATGTTGGCTCTTTCCAGGGACTGCTTGGTGACAACTTTAGTGAATTGTTTTACCTCATTCTTCTCCGGATTTGTGATATTTACGTATCTTGGCTTCATGTCTCATAAACAAGGAGTTCCTATTTCATCTGTAGCAACCGAAGGCAAGAATTGCATTTATTTTTTTCCGGGATTTTGAATTTGAATATCTTTTCTTAATTTCTAATTTTATCTTTCTTCTTCTCTTTTTTTCTGAATTCCTAAATTATTTTTATAATTTCAGGGCCTGGTTTAGTATTCCAAGTGTATCCAGAAGCCGTGGCCACTTTGCCTGGAGCGAGTTTGTGGGCAATGCTCTTCTTTTTCATGCTTATTATGCTCGGACTTGATTCTGGAGTAAGTTCTACAACTTTTTCTTCTATTCATTTTTTTTTTTTTCAAATTCATTTATTTGCGTGTAAATGTGGTACAATATGAGATGGTAATATTATATACGTGTGTCTCTTCTGTTACGTTATGGTTAATGCAGTATACAGGATGAGACCGGAATTGCTGGAAGGAGTCCTGACTGTTTAGATAGATAGATAGATAGATAATTCTTTATTGTACACCAATAAATTGACAGTAATACAAGTAGGTAGCATGTTACGGTTCAATGTACAATGGGCGGCCTTATCGCTAGAAGCGATTTCTTCCAGGCAACCTTAGGATGGACAGTAATGTGATAAAAACAAAAGATATGGTGTAGTTAGTAAATAAACTAGATACAAGGTGTATTAAAGAGAGAGAGAGAGAGAGAGAGAGAGAGAATTTATTATGTTTTGAAAAAAAAAAGACTTCATTTTTATTATTTTTTATTGAGTTTTATTACTTCTTCGAATTCACACAATTCAAAAGTTTTCATATCAAACTACCGATTTGTCTAGCAAAAATGGTATTATATTGTGAGATTTGTGTTTAATAAATAGTAATTTCCTTTCCATAGATGGGTGGTCTAGAGTGCGTGATAACAGGTCTGTTGGACCAGGCCCGAGCCTCTGGCGCGCACTGGCTCAGGCGGGAACACTTCACCCTCATAGTCGTCTGCTTCTCCTTCTGTGTGGCTTGTATCAACGTTACACCGGTAACTATACGCACTTTCAAATACTCCTCAAATTCTCTCGTTATCTCTTCCAGATAGTTTATGCTTGTGTTTAATAGTGCTTATCCCATTTGAATCCGAAGTTTGCACTTTGAATTACGCGGTATTTACGGGAGTTAATGCCGTCTGACTCAAAATCCTGACCAGATTTCAATTACCACCGGCTTTTAGTGTAGCCTAGGATTCTGAAGGTGTCGGCGGGACTGTAGCAGCCTAGTTCTCGTTCCTGTGAGATGTCTAATAGAACCAACTTATTTATCAATTGAGCTGTCTCTGATCATATAAATTTTGATTTATTTCCACACGTTTTTTATCCGATTCATAAGTTTTTCGCCTATTTTAGGGTGGGATTTACATGTTCCATCTACTGGACACTTACGCTGCCGGCATATCTCTGCTTTGTTCTGCTCTCTTCGAAGCAGTAGCAGTATCCTGGTTCTACGGTAATAATCTACTTTCTTTCTATAAACGCTTCTGTATCAGTATTCTTTAAAGTAATTTCATTTTGCACCTTCTGTATCAGTATTCTTTAAAGTAATTTCATTTTGCAGGCCTAAAGAGATTCTCGGATGACGTCGAAGAAATGCTTGGCTTCAGGCCTGGCCTTTATTGGAGGATATGCTGGAAATTTGTCAGCCCAACGTTCATTATTGTATGTATATGTCCTAAATCGATACTAATATTATTAATGCCAATAGATCGGATAAAGTAACAGATAGACAGAGAGATAACTTTGTCTATCTAACTCCAATAATGGACAGATTTTGTAAGATCTAGGTAAATAATAATATTGGCTTTACTTAAACGTTGTCATAAACTAAATTTTAGTACTTAAATACCACATGACATGTAAGCATTCTTAGGAATTTATTACCAAAAAAAAAGAATCAATTAGCATATTATAAGTCCTCATCTGGACGTAGGGTTCCCCTATCGCCTTCCTAATCCAGCCTATCCCAGTTACCTTTTTCAAGGCGTCAGTCCATCTAGCTAGGGGACGTCCTACCCGCCGTTTGCCTTTTCGTGCGGTCTCCATTCTAGGAGTCGTTTGCTCAAACCGCCATCGGTCCTTTGCCAGAAAAAAGTCTATAAGGGATTAAATAATTAAGCAGTTATAAACCCAATTAAAAATGTGTACCCTGCTTATCTACCTTTTCCATTCTAACCGTTTTACTCTTTCTAGGGTGTCGTGGTATTCGGCCTTTTGTACCAGCAGCCACTTCAATACCAGCATTACACATACCCTCCATGGGCGGTGGTGTTGGGCTGGGGCCTCGCCTGCTCCTCCATACTGATGATACCTTTAGTCGCAATATACAAACTTGCTACCACTCCAGGAACTTTCAAGCAGGTAGGTAATTTCCTTGTTATTTTTGGTTATTTTGTTCAAACTTTCTAAAGGCACAGAATAAATAATAGTACTACGTACTATTTTGTTGTACCACTTAGGTGGCAGAAAACATACTGCCCACCTGATGAAAAGTGGTTACCGTGGCCTGTGGATGTTTGCAACATCAGTCACATACATTTAGGCTGGAGGTGACAAAAAGAAATTTGTGAAGGACTGAATATGTACGTATACCTAGCATGTTAGGATGATGGGCTTAGTGATCGATTTGCACTCGCATACATTGTCGAAATCAAAATTCTATTCTCTTTAATGATAATACCACAACTTTTAATTTTTTGGATATTTTGTGTTGTCCCCAATATTATTTTTAGGAAGGAATACTATTTCACTGGCCGGCTCGACCAATTCAAAATTGTGCTGTACTTTCAGCGTCTAGCATGCTGCATATCACCAGAATCGGAGCATGAAGCCATCCGAGGCGGGGCACCTGTAAGCAGATTTACTTGGCGGCATTGGCTTTATGTTTAAATAGCATCGGCAAGATGTCGGCATTGCTGGACATTATTGAAGAAACTATTCGATATCTCTCACTAAAGTTCACAGACGAACTAATCCTTGGCCACCTATTTTTCTGTAGTGATGGCAGACGAGACACGAGAGGAGAAAAGTAAGACAAAGTTTAGGAATTGGTTGCTGCAGCTCTGTATAATTTCTGGACGGTTCCTTCTTTTTCGAACGGTTTTTTTCTTTATCGAAAAAATCGCTGCAATTTTGCCAGTCTCAAGTAAAATATAATGAATGTTCATAAAATTATTAATGGCGGAGATGCCAATAAGTATCATGTTTTCGATTAGGTTTCGTATCACGGTTATTTTTTGTCTAATTGGCGCCAATTTATGTAATGCATTCGTTTTTTATCCATAAACAAAAAATACAAAATATCCACGATTTGAATTAAGAACAATCTATTACATAGATACATGTAATAAATGGAGATAATTATTTTTATTATTAAATAGTAAAATAGAAATAAACTGTATGTAGAAAATATGTATAATAAATGTATTTAATGTTGTAAACAGTTGTCGTCCTGCCAAAATGTAAAACATATAGAGAAAAGCTACGAAAATATATGCGTAATAGACAATATTCTTATAGGAAATATAGTCTGAATTTCCTATCATATAGGCTTAGATTATTACTAATCTAAGAACATAGGTATATTTTGGTGTATACAAATATTTTCCGGAAATAAACAGCCTATTTAATAGGAATGTAAAGCTATTTCCTGCTATTTAGGTACATCATCAAATGATTTTGAGCTTAGTCTAAAAGCTTTGCCAGCAAACTTTTATGTTTAAAGATAATTGTGGCACAATCAGTATCTACCAATTCATAATAAATTGATGTTAATTTATTTATTTATCCTACTTACCTACTACTGAAGTTTTGTAAAAATGTATTTACTTGCAACAAATGTAGGCACCTAATACGTGTAACTAGAATTTAAAAACATTATCTATTTATTTATACATACGTGCTACGTAAGTAGTGAAATATATTATTAAATGTAAGATACGATACGTTTAAATGTATAGCTCATATATATGTATATGTCACAGCCAAACTCCTTAAATAAAACTCCTTGTGAGTACCATAGAGTAACATGAACTGAACGCCTTGTCTAGAATGCATTTAGCAAAAAAATCGGTATGCACTATTTCTCTACTGCTCAGTTATGAGATTGACTGTAACATATAGATACATAGCTTATGACGTCTACGCTGGCTGGACCAACATACAAACAGATCTGTGACAAGCACAATAATTTTGTATATAAATATATTATTATATCTTTGTACTTATATATACCTGAAAAATATACACATATATATCTTTCCTAGAATTATTACCGAACGCTTGATAGTACCTATCTATCTATTTTTTTTCATGCGGAAATCGGTGGGAAAGGTGGCCCAATAAGGCATTTTCCTCACACCGAGATGATAGTATCTACCTAATGCTGTTGAGATAAATACGATGGGATTTCACAATCTTATCAATCTGTTGAATCAATCAATCGACTCTATCTGTCGAAAATCAATAAGTACTTCAAATCAATCTATTCATTGAATTGAATCTATGTGTCGCAAATCTGAAAATAGGTAGCAGCAAGCGTACCAACCACACAATTTAGATCGATGCATTTCCCGCGCTTTCCACCCTTGTCACCTTAATGACTGTTTTTTTTTCTTTTATTAGTCCAATTTCAATCTGTAGTTAAAGTGTTCTACTTTCTTCATCCTAAAGTTTCAGTTAAAGTGTTAGGTAAGTTAGTTATTGTATAAATATATAGGTAGTATATAGTTATTTGACAATTATAATAATACTTATATCTTTGCTTATGTGAAATTGTTTTGGTTGTGAAATGATTTGGAAAATGAAGATTTTTCTAGTAGATAACGCCAAGTTCTCATAACGTGAAAATTTCAGTCTATATAATTTTGTATATATTTTATTTTTACGCACTCGGTAATGATTAAATACAATTTGCCTAGTTATTATGAGTACTGTAGTGACATTCAAATATCAAATAATTTGTTTAGCTACCTATTTTTTTTTTATAGGTAACTGACTCCTCCAACCCGAAGTCGGAACCAATACTCACAAGTTAATTGTTTTGTTACCTATATTTGCCCAATTAAGGCTTACTAGTTAATTAAATATATATCGTAGGTACACTGTTCTAATACATACTTTAAATATGTATGTATGTAGGTATGTAAGGACTTCGCAATAATTTGTAAGCTTGCATTTAAAAAAGCTTATTGTAGGCCTACATTTTTCGATGTCTAAAACGGTTACCTATCGGATACAGTATGCGCAATTACATAATACAAATCATTTTTGCCAACATCTTACTTTTATTTTCACAGCCTGCAGTCAAACATAGATTTGCAAGTAGGTATACGTCGGACGGCGCGGATTGTATTGTAATAATCTATGCTTGGTTAATTTGAGGTCGTCAACCCAGTAGCACCCTGAGCTATCCTCAACAGACACCCAAGATACGTGTACTGCGCATATAGAGCACATTTTAGGTCCAAGTTATACCTACCTACCTATGTTCCGAGCAAGTATGATTCATCTGTGAATACTACTATAGTACTAGAATAGTACTTAGCTTTCTTTTTTTTTTGCTTGAACGGCAACTTATAAACCCCTTATAAGGAGACATTCTTGCTAGTGGTAAGAGTGAAGTTCAAATACATTTAAAAATTGTTAATGAACAGACTTTTTTATACTGCACACGGCCACCTTGATGGGAAGTGGGTTACACTGACTTATGTACTTACCTATTTGACATCTATTTTGTTTTGTATTTTTTTGTGAAATATGTACTTAAATGATAATTTTCATTACACCTACAAAAACGAATATTTAGATATAGGTATTAATATTGTCTATGGAAAATATAGATTAATAAAAATGTGTATTAAAAGGCAATGCTCCGGGTGAGTAAAAATAATAATAATTAGAAAATGTAAAAATGTAGTGTTGTGCAATGTAATAATTCATGTTTAGATTTTTATTAGTGATGTAAATAATAACTAAATATTATTATTTAATCTATTGAGTTGTCTGCAGCAGATAATGTTAATGTAAACTGTGTTCATTTATAAATAAATGTGTTAGATAACTTTATTTGTGATTTTTTTAAAGAATATTAGCCACCGAAATTATTAATAGGTAGGTACTAAGTTAAACAGAGTTCGAACCCGGAACCTCTTGATATCATGGCCTCTCCTTTACCACTAAGCTCATTCTCAAACACGCAAGAAGTGTCTATCTGCATAATTTCTAGCTTCAAGCAAGCATTTGGTTCGATTCATACCTATATAATCAATTAAATTTGATCAATGTCATTATCTCAAGTCGAAATTGGGCACAATGCGAGCCTCCCTTAACCTAATAATATCGTTATGGCCTGAAAATCCAAATTTAATTCACTTACCTAATTAATTGTTACGTATCTACCTACTTATATGCGTAATTAATTTGAAATTGTTAAGTCAAAAATCGTTTAGGTACTATAGAATTAATAAAACGAAAATCCAGATAAAATTTTTAAATATAAAATAAAAAATAAAGACACTAATGGTCGCATGATGTAGCACTTGGTACAGAATCCGACTCGGTCGGTAGCACCGAGGTGTGTTCCGAGGAATGACAGCTGTGTGTTTTTGCTCCCAAGTTCAATTCCAGAATCCGGAATTTTTGAGAAAATTCTCAGTTGTAGCACGCAGTCAAAAAAAATTCCCGGTACACCGACTCCCATATCACTTGGAATCGACATTATATATTGCGGTAGGGATGTATAATATTTGTTATACAGGTATACACAGCGTAAGTAATTACATATAAGTATACTATAAAAAAATAATGACTGCCTCTGTGGCGTAGCGGTAGTGAACGCGGCCGCTACGCAGGAGGCGCGGGTTCGATCCCCGCTCAGTGCAAATATTTGTGTGCATGAATATAAATATTTGCATTGGTCTGGGTGTTTTTATGTATAATATGTATGTATTTACGAAAAAAAATATGCATATAAGTATGTTAATCCGCATTCTAGAACCCTAGTGCTAGTTACAAGCTAGTTAAGCTATGCTTACTTTGGGTCAAAAAAAAAATTAAAAACAAAATACAAAAATAAAATATCTACCAATGAGGTTAACATTTATTGCACTACATAACACATTCAACATTTAGGTACTTATAATAAGAATAACACATTTACGAGTACTTGCTTACTAAATAATAGCAACTAAAAATGACTAGTACTTTAGTTCACCCCCCTCCTGCAGTTAAGTTAGTGCTAGGAGAAGGTTTACGTCATCAGCCTAATGGTCGACCGGGTCTTAAAGTCCTACAAATTTTCATTATTTTTAACCAGAATCACATTTATTACTACTACATCATACACAATAAATAAGTTACTACCTATAACATCTAAGAATACATACATTTTAAGATTTAATTATTTTTTCAACACACTTGCTGATAATGTGAATCTAATTTCACCACAATTAGGCATACTCGTATAACGACACCTATTAACAAACTGAGACTTTTTCTTTGGTAAATGTTATAATGGTTGGGAAAAACTTTCCCAACGAATGAGAGGTGTTACTGGAGTAACACCTCAAAATATTGGTGTTACTGTTTGGGAAAAACATTCCCAAGGGGTCAGACTCAGAGGTGTTACTGTTCACAAAATTTTAAATTCAAACCTCATTCTTTCAAATATCTATGGCCGATCGCCATTGTTAGATGCGAGCGCATAGGAAAACAAATTCATTTACAGTATTTTATAGTATCATTTTATTCACAAGTGTGTTGAAAAACTTCGTATGATACACGTGTCTATTGATGATTACCGTCTTCAGCTCTCTTAAGACCCTCACCTCTCGGTTCGGGTCCGGGATCTCAATGGCCGCTTAGCGGTAGGTAATCACCAACATTACACACTTGTACCATAATGTACTACGTATTATCGAGTTATAATGATAATACTAATAACATATCTAATACTTATACATTTATTTAAAAATTCTAGATAGGTACATAACTGAGTAGGTATAGTGAATTATATTGTATGTAGGTATAAAAATTTACATTAGATATGAAGCTCGAATTTTATTTACCTATTATATTACGTCCCAAATTATTCCAGGTTTGGTGTTGAAAATATTCCCAACAGCAGACATTTGCCCTGTAAACCAGGTCTAAAATTTGATTCAGGCCTAAAATATTCCACGCCTGATGTTGGCTATATTTCCATCAGCAGACATTTACCCTGTAAACTATGTGTTAAATTTAACTTTGCCCTAAAATATTCCACGCCTAGTGTTGGCTATATTCCCATCAGTCGACATTTACCCTGTAAACTAGGTGTTAAAATTTACTCAGCCCTAAAATATTTCAGGCGTGGTGTTAGATAGTTATATTCCCATCAGGAGACATTTGCCATGTAAACGAGGTGTTAAATTTGACTCAGCCCTAGGATATATCAGGCCGGTGTGGGATATATTCCTGTAAACCAGGTGTTAAATTTAACTCTGCCCTAAAATATTCCACGTCGGGTGTTGGATAGGTATAGTATATATAATATTCCCATCAGCAGACATTTACCCTGTAACCCAGGTGTTCATTTTAATTTAAAACTTAGTCTCAAGTAAAAACAGTACTTTTTTTAGTTGAGCTTCCTATCTAGATCCTAATGGTCCCAAGGTTGTTGTGGCCTTGGTTGTGGTTGGCCACTATCATCTACAATAACAGTGTAAAAGGTATAATATTAGGTACTGAAATAAAGCATGTCTAATTAGTATTGGATAAAAAATCCCTAGGTAACATCTTTTTTCTTAGACGACTAAGTAAGTATTCTAATGACGCAAGAGTAGGTAACTGGTACTATAATGGTAGGTATTATATAATGGTATTAGATAGGTATATAATGGTAGGTCGATGTCAAAAGAAATTATTCGGCAGAAAGTTCGAACTACATATATAAGCTTCGTAAAATATCCTATAAATACAAAAGATTCTTACACTAATTTACGAATACTTAAAGCATGTTTACTTAATATAATCACAATAATTATTAAATAATGCATGCACAAACATTGATATAACAACATTGACACAGGTATATAGGCTAGACATAATTATGTAGGTATAATTAGTAAGTAGGTATATTATCCCCGTTTCATTAAACTATGTATTTTCCTACGTAAAACTTAAATTATGAAATAATTCGTATTATTTTAATTGACAAAGTTTGAAATAGAAGCCGACAAAAATTGTGTAATAATTTAAACGTAAATTGAAAATTCACGTTAGGTATAACTAAACTGCAAAAAAAAAAGAATAAGTAGTTAGGTGGGTATTTTCTTTTTATACTAACTAAGTAGTTGAGCAACAAACACACTGCCCATCGTGACCTATAGGTAGACATGTGCAACACCAGGGATTGCCGCACATGTAAGAATCTTCCGATTTTTGAAGTTCTTGAAGAATCCCATAATGTAGTTGCTTTAGATAACCATAGTCATTGCAGGGAGATTTCACAGCTTAAGCGTCTACAGAATGCAATTTTTTTCATATTATTTTTTATTCAATACCCAAGATAACCCCTTTTCTGATGATCTACCAACAAATCTATCTACAAATATTAGGTACAGGTACAGGTACCTACCCTGTGCACACATTCTACGACGGCAAGACCATAATTACCTTGAAACATACCTACTATTCATGGAATCCAATACAAACAAAATTAATTAGAAATAACAAAGCACTCAAATGGATCAAGATCATCAGCTGTTAACCCGATGCACTCCTCGTGGTACCAGTAAAGGCACCTTATACACTGCCTCATGTCAGCCACCTTGTGCTGACCACATCCGTGGCAATACCATAGCCATGATGAATCAATCACTGTAACTGTAACAGGGACGTTATTATTCAAATCTTCTTTTTCATTTTCCTGACTTCTTCTTTCGTCTAAGAGGTCTTCCTCGAGCTGGTAGCGACGCGCTGGCTTCAGTTTCAGATGTTTTTTGACTTGATCGTTTAGTGTAGAACGAGGAATTTTAAATATTTTAGCAGCTGCATACGTTGTTAATATTTTATTTGTTACCGCGTAAACAGCCTCCGCCATCTTTGCTTTTGACCATTGCGTTTTGGGCGGCATTGTACGGTCTCCTCCTGTGTAGATGATAATATTAGGATTTTTAGTAAAGTAGAATAAATTCTGGATGCTCCTGAAGAAAAACCACCGTCATAACACGGACACTGCAAAAAAATCCATCTAATTTTAGACTATAGGTATAGCAATGTAGTTAGTTTAAAATTAAATGGCTTTTTGTAGAGTGAACGAAAGCGTAAAAAAAAATATTGTCATTTAATTTTGGACTTTATACCTATAATAATAAAGTCTAAACTTTAATACCATTTTTTGCGGTGGCGGTGGTATGACAGTGGTTTAGCTCTAGTGGAATCGAGGCCCTAGGAACTAGGTACTGGGATTTTTCACTCCTAGCAGTTTCATGGAACTGGCTATACCTATCCCAGACGTAGGCACCGTTTCAAGTTCCATTATGGAACCACTGGGTTTTTTTTTTATGAACACATTATTATTTACACATCAAAATATCTAGACCAAACAATAACAGTATAGTTACCTACCTACTTACATTCATTATACCTGCTTACAAATAAATAGCGCAAATAGCACTGAGCGGGAATCGAACCTGGGATGAACTAATTTAATTTAAGAAGAACAGAGTACTAGTAGAGTCGGTCCCTACCTAAATTTGCAGATTATAGAAGAGGTACCTATGTATAATTTCTTATCTAATCTAGGACATATTGGCGATTACAATTATCTCTTCGTAAGTTTAAAAATACTTTACTGACAAAGTTTCAATAAAACGGTAGGTATCGGTAGGTACCTACCTACCTAGATATGGCTGCTTTTTCTTTCGAAACAAGAAACGTCCCACAGAAATAAAAATTTAATTAATGAAATAGTGATCTGTGCAAAATACTGTGTATCATGTAGGTACTTAGGTACTTACCTTAGCCAGAAATCTGTTTTCTTAATATAATTCGAGCGAGCTCAACACTAGTTTTCAAAAATACGTTTACCGATAAATAAAAACAAAGCCTTTTGTCCCCGATAGTTCCGAGCTACAGGTGACCCTGTAATCCCAGCTAGCCCGGGATGGACTCGTCCAACTTCACATTGCGCGTTGCACCTGCGCTGCACCCTTCGTGTGCATATTACTCTACGCGCGAGATTTTGAATTCCCATGAGGTTCATGTATGTAAGTGCCCTATTTACATTGAAGTCTATATCCCAATAAACATCAGCCGTAGAACCTACCACTCCTCTAACGCCATCTATTATAGAATGTCAGCAATATAGTCACAGAGTGGAAAGAGGATAGTAGCAGTACACGAGTCGTTAGAATTTGTTAGACTGTGATAGTAGTGTTTGATATACGTTACTTTTAATTACGATGAAGTTTTATACCATTAAAGCTAGTAAAATACATACTAAATCTAACGACAGTCATTCAGAATTTGTAAAATATTTTATTTTTTAAATCAAACAGAAACGAAATCAAGTGTTTTTCTCTATGTTAACCCCACTATGGTCCGTTTCACGTAAAATTAGTTAATAATATTTCTTTTTAATAAGTTTAAGTAATAGATAAAATTATATTAGTTATTGAATGAATATGTGTATACCTCAATAAATAAAAATAAAACAATTTTCATAAATAAAATGCATTTAATCTTATATTTATTATTTTTAAAGAATAACTGTTTCAGGGTGGTGAATGTGTCGACAAACTGGAACGTACTTTTAATGGCAGGCTTGTCATGTTGATTTCGATATTCAGTAATTTATTGGCGCATAGAAATGGCTTTTTTAATTTATTCTATCTAAGAAATGGCATATACATTATCTTAGTAAAAATAAGAAGTGGAAAACGTTATCGCAACTCGTTCTACAGTAGCATTTTTTAATGAAAACGTCAGATAAATATTAACACAACATTATTAAATCTTGGAATCGATATATCTAGGAAAATAATCTTGAGTTTGCCGTGAATATATTATCGTTATGTCAACAAAGCTATGAGCTAATCGTTTCGTTAAGGTGAGAGGTTTTATAGCTCCTAATTCCTCAGTAATATGTTGATAACAGTTGTTATAACGAAACTTGATACCGCTAGCCTTGTTTATATTTTTTTTATAATTTACACCGTTTTGAGCGTTATCTGTGCTTAGTGGGATATAAAAAAAATAGATATTTATTCGTCAGTGATACGTTTTGTATGAAAAACATAGTGTACTTTTAACTCCAGTAGTTGAAATGTCATTGGAACGGGAAAGCGTGGGTGGAGTGCCCGGTATTGGCGGTGTGGGTGCTATGGGTGTCGTAGGCCTCCCCAGTGCCGGAGGCTCCTCCTCTGACCCCCGCTCGCAGCTGCTGCAAGAGATGAGAGAGCAGAACTTTGACCTAATCAGATTTGCATCATATAGAACGGCCTGTAAACTCCGTTATGTTCAGAAGAAGTGCAATTGTGAGTATGGTTTATTTATAAAGTTGAACATTATAGTATAACATTTCATTGATTCTTTAATTTGATACATGTACTATATACATACTCTACAAGTTACGGCAGTCAATAAATGATCTGTATACTATCCATCATTCAAATTAAGATTATAAATTTCTTAAAACTCTCATACTGTTGGGTGACTGCCATATAGTGGTATAGTTTATTGAACAGGATTGCTATGCATCAAATAGTATAGTTTAGTTTGAATCAATCTATACCAATATTATATAGCTTAAGGGTTTGTTTGTCTGGTTGGATGCACTAATCTCAGGAACTACTGAATTGAATAGAAAAATGTTTTCATGTTGAATTGTTTGTTAATCAAGGAAGGTTATAGGCTTTATATCGTTACACTAGTACCTAAGGGAGCCAAGCAGTAATCATAAATGTCAACAGATCTGGCCGATGCCCATACATTATTACAAAATTAATAACTTGCGGGCATATATGGCTTCAAGGTAGGCTTAAGAATACTTTAAAGTTTGCCACAGGTAGCTAGTATATCAATAAAGACATTTAAAATGATTTCATCTCAAGTATGTGTGAGTCACACGTGAAATAACCATGACTAATAATTACACTCTGCCACCTAGTGAGGCACCTAATATTTGACAATTGTCTTATTTAATGAATTGTTCGTTTATTCATGGCTGAGAGATGTTGAATTATATAAACAATGAAGAGGCAATTGTCTCTATATCTTCTCATACAACATCAAAGAATAGAAAAATACTTTTCAGCAATCGAAACAAAGCCTTATTCTTATACTAATTAAGGATTAGTTTTAAAATGATTCATGCTACATGTTATGATTTTTTTATGAACCATTTCATGTGAGCACCTTATTTGTTACTAGCTGACCCGGCGAACTTCGTACCGCCATATTTTCTGACCCCGTTCCCGCTGCATATCTCTAAAGGAGACGGGGACTTCTGGGCCAAAATTGTAATGAGTTGAGATATGACTTAAAAAAAGCGGTATTTTTTTCTATTTCAAAATATTAAAAAACCAGCTCAATTAAAAGTCTGGAAGACGAGAAATCTTAAAACTAAGTTTATTCCACTAGCAAAATAAAATATCGATTACTAAAAATTATTTAAACAATATTGCGTATTAAAACACTTGCATCACAATTTGATATTAAATCAATCAGAGTGAACAAAACTTAATCATAATAATAATAATAACCATTTTAAATACCAAATAATAGTGTAATAAAAATAAATTCTGAATCGATTTCCGTTAATCGATTAATTATTTCTTGTGTTTATCAACTGTATTTTTAAGCTGTGACAGCTGACAGCTCCATTTTCAGTTCAGTTTATTTATTCAATCTTCAAAATTAATTATTTTATCGAAATATTGTATATTTACACGGCTTATGGGATATACAATTGTTTATAAAATATGTACAAAAGTATGTATGCTGTATCAGTTTATTGGTTTAAATCCAATGATCAAATGACTTCTGCGTTTTGAGTATTTCCAGTTGATTTCTTGATTATATTCCCTTAACAGTGATTTCTCTTTACGGACTTCTAGCTTGCTCCTGGTTACCTTAAAGTACAATGATAGACTTGTTTACTTGTTTGAGTTTTGCTCGGTATTTTGAATTTTGACATGGATCTCTGTGTGAAATGTGGCATAGAAAATGAAGTAAATAAGGTAATATATTTCCACCTGTGCACTTCTTAGCCAATACTCTAATTATTATTGAAGCAGAATAAAAGATAATTATTATTTAAAGTGTTTTTTTTTATTAACATAACATCCTTGCACTCCATATCTTTAAAATCTCTTTGTAAGTTTTCGTACATTATCCCTGAGTAAAATATAATACGGTACAATAGAAAAGTATTTTACAATAAAAACAATGACCACTTTCTATTAAAACACCACAGAAATCACAGTTCTAAAATGTCAATTTCTTGCATAACCTCACTTTTACTAAATCTCTTATAACTCTGCTCTCAGATATCCAAAATCTGCAGAATTTTCAGGGATGGTTTAATAATTTATATGCTCTTAATTGATACCACCCTCATCTTATTACATTTTTGGCCCAAGAATGTATGAAAGCCTACCCATCTCCTTTATCAGTGTTTCTCTACAATATTATACATATAAACCTTCCTGTTGAATCCTCTATCTATTAAAAAAAACCGCTTCATAATTCGTTGCATAGTTCTGAAGATTTAGGAACAGCAACAGCGACTTTGTTTTATAATATGTAGTGATGGAGAAAGAACCATGCTTATCTAATCTAGATTTGACAGCAATTTCCATTTTCAGCCTTACCAAAATTCCACAAAAAATATGTGTATTGACACCTTAACACATAAATCCTGTGGACATTAACACATTAACTTTTTTGGTTGATGTTTGCACCATGCCTCAAGATCACCAAACAGACCTATTTTACTTAGCCTTAATATTATGATTCATCCCTTGAAAAGCATAGACAGATAGTAAATCTCATCGAAACTTACAAAATACTGAACAACTATTACAATCTCAATACCATCCAAGAAATGTATAGCCTCAATGAAACCAGTCATCTGAGGGGTCACTGACTAAAGCTATCCAGACTCGAACCCTGGAAAGGAAACACTCCCTATCTAACCATATTGTTGGAGAGAGTGGTACAGATTATTGGCAGACATGAATGTGAATATTTTTAAAAACAATCTTGACAAAATCTCCAGATCACCAGACACACACGCTTTAGCTCAATAGCTGCTGCTGCTAGGGTTTTACATCAATAATAATTATAATAATCAAGTTTGCCGATCACTATACAGATATTTACGCCATTTTATTTTTACGCTGTATCATACCCCAAAAGACAGACTTTTACAATAAGATTAATTTACTTTTCAGTACACGTGATAGACATTTGGAATGTAATCGAAGCATTCCGTGAGAATGCACTCAACACACTGGAACCTACCGCTTGTGTGAACGTCACTCGATTAGAGACTCTGGTCTCATCGTTGTACCACAACCTTAACAAGAGATTACCGCCCGCACACCAGGTGTCGGTGGAAGCATGTTCCGCATTATTATTGAATTGGTTGTTGTCTGCATATAGCACAGGGTAAGTTGTTTAATAAATGCTTTTATATACTGATTGAAAAAGTATTCCATAATTCTGTTTTTTTTCCATTACTTTCCATAACCGGTTCACGAAATTCCGCACCGGTGCAAACCTCTAGTTCGAGCAAAATTTCAAACTTGCTAGATCGCCGACGAACTTACTCGGCGGTTTTAAAGTACGCGAACTTATAGTGACAGACGTGCGAGTAAGGTTGCCGAGCCATATATCCGCGTACTTACTCGCCCGTCTATCACCCACTTAACGCCTTGGGCCAAAGCCACCCATCATTGGAAGAGGCCTATACCCTTACATCACGGTATGTGAAGACCCGAGGCGGCGGCGTGCGGTTTTAGTCGGTTCGAGTCCGACATAACCACCCACGATGACCGTCGAGGGAGGTATCAGAGGGGATTTCCGCACATGAAAAATACCATCAGTAATGTACCTAGTAAAACTATATGAATCGTTATTTGTTTCAGTGAAAATGTGGGAAAAATTCGAGTGTTCTCGATCAAAGTGGCCTTAGCTACAATGTGCGCTGGCAAACTGATGGACAAACTGAGGTGTAAGTATTTAAAAGAACTGTAGGTACTCCTAGCACGAAAAACTATCGTAATCGTAACATTAACGTATCCAGAGAACGGAGCATTGTGATTGGCAGGCTTTACACACACACAGGATCACAGTAGACAGGAGGCCAATCACAATGTGCCGCTCTCTCGATACGTTTACGTGAAGATACGATATTTTCTCGTGCTCGGGTACTGTTATTATACGATAATTGATTTATGTATTACATAACTAAATATTAGAATCCTAAACGTGATCTAAATGCTGAAGATGCCTTCCGCCCGCATTCCTTTCTCATAATGACAATTTGGTCTTATCGTAGATGTAGGTGACTTAATAATGTTGTGTGCTATACGTGTGTACAGTGGACAAAGGAGATATGGTTGCATCTTTTCATATTAAGTGGTGCGAGAGTGAGAGGTGAGAAAAGAAAAACTCGAAATAAAACCCTGTGCCAACCCATCTGACCCGCTCGGGAACATTGGGAGAGGCCTATGTCCAGCAGTGGACTGCGATAGGCTAATAAAATTGATTGATTGATGTAAAGGTGCAACCTCATCTTCTTTATCGACTGTATCTCGTCCCCCGCTGAAAACCGCAGAATAATATTCTTCGCACTGCCGGCAGTGAATGCACCTCCCGTGTTAAATACTCAAAGGCGCTAATGAATGCTTTATATCAAAGCATAAAAAACTGAATAGAATTAATTGGTTTACGAGTAACTAGCGCAAGATTACACAACTGCTACTAATAAAAAAAAGCAATAAAATCAAGTGCGCAAGCGCACGTCGGCACCGTTTACCAAAATTCTAAGTGTTACCTAATTTAGTGTTTATTACCTAATTTACCCACTAATGTGGTACAATTTTTACATTACAAGTACCAGTTTAAAATTTATTTTGGATTAATTCGCCGATTTTACGGTTTCGTAATTATTTGCTTGCTGCGACTTAGTTAATGCTTATGAATATGTATTATATTTTTATTTTCAGAGATTTCTCTTGAGTTTAATCTATTGAAATTTAAACTTGAATCTTGTTAGCGAAATTTAATCTTGAATAAATCTAAAAATATATAAAATAAAGTAAAAAATAAACTAAAGGAAAATTTCTAAATAAAATCAGTTTATCCGAATAAGACATATGCTACTGCTCTGCTTATTACCTCTGATAGGCGTACAACTGCACCATACGAATTGCTACCTCAGTAGGTACAATAAAAAGATCCATCTTGTAACTCAGACTTAAAGAATAACATAGACGGAACCTAAGAAACTAGCGAGTGGAAGCTGTCTAACGTGATACTAAAGTAGTACCATCTCGCTCGCACTATTTGTTTGCACGCGCAAGTCCTTTTAGTCTGAGTCTTGTAAGCTGATTCTTTTAGGGTTCCATAATCCATACGTCAAAAAACAGAGGCTTAAAGGATCACTTTGTTATCCGTCTGTCTGCCTTCCAAGTCAACCCAATCAAACTTTTGTTCCGTATGTTTGCGACGTATACTCTCGCAAAGAAATCAAAACCTAGACATTCCTATTGCGGAGTGGTTCCGGAGGGCGGAGCGGTCCGGAGGAGACTGACCTCTTCCGACCGGTACAACCCGCCATATGCGGATATGACTCTGGAGTCGGAGGTTGCTTAAGACTTCGTTCTCTATTATCACGGACCTGGGGGTGATAGGTAGAGCCGCTTCGAAGCCAAAGATGGCCTTGGATCAACCGGGGTGCGAGTAATGCTATTGGCTATTTCACCTCCGGCAACTGAAGACTCAAGAAGACAGCGTGCGGTTTTAGTCGGTTCGAGTCCGGCTCCGGCGAGGAAGGATATCCGAGAAGATTTTGGCGCTATAAAAAATGATACTTCTAGTTGTTGCCTCATGCCCTCATCTATAAATATAAAAATGAATCCCTAAATGTGTGCTAAGCACAAATCTCGAGAACGGCTGAACCGATTTCGCTAATTTCCTTGAAGTACCAGGATGGTTCTTACAGAGAGAAAAATTAAAAAAAAAATTAAAGAATCGTCTGTTAGGCCGGGCGCGGCGGTACGAAGTTCGCGGGGTCAGCTAGTGTTAAAATATAATTATTATGTTCCCCCAGACATATTCTCGCAGCTTTCTGACGGCAATGGGCACTTATTAATGAAGAGGCTATCCGATTACCTGCGCGAGGTGTTGGCGTTGCCGGCTGCCGTCTACGAGTCACCCTCCTTCAATTACACAGACGCATTGGCACTTACCATATTCAATCAGGTGAGTTGAGTACTCAAGAGCTGGCGTTATACGTGATAGTATACTTTTATCTATCTCATCATTATCATCATCGACATCATCTTATAATTGCCCGGTTGCCTCCGTCACGATCGCCTTGGATCTCCAGGCTCCGAGGCGAAGGCCACGGAGACACCCGTCCACTTACCCTTCTCTTCCATTTGACTTGAGCGTCTGCCGTATGACCTCCCAACTCCTGTGTTACGCCCCATTTCGTCAATTAGCAGGTGTACGAACTTGTAGTTGAGATGACCTTGGGCCCCGGCGATTTTGTTGGGTCATTAACACTGATCTAATTATCTATCTGTCTTGAAAATGTAACCATAAGTGACTATTTGTTTATAATTTTTGATTAGTTATTTTGGCGCTATTTAATCTTTGCTTGATATATGTATAGTTCGCGTTCAGGGTCACTGTGCAGAAGATAAAAAAAAATATCTCGGTCTTGATAAAATACTGTTTTTAAATTTAGCTTGGACATCATCATCCACTTCGCTTTCTGACTTTCCTCTTACGATTATCCCACATTACAGCCACAGTATAGAGGTATAGACAGTAGCTTCTTTTCGTGCCAAAAACCCCACGAATATCCCGTGGCGGGGGCATAATTGTAGCGAATATGCGAATAGGGGGCGAATGTCGGATTCGAGTCTCGACCAGACTAAGACCGCCCTACGTTACGGGTCTCATATGTCAGGGTGTAACGTGCCATACCAAGGCATTTTACTCGCACCCCAGCGATAGTACCTACCTACCTAAGCAAATTTCAAATAGTTTTGCAGCTATTTATGTAATAACCTTTTTTTTAAACTGCAATAAAGAAATCTAAAAAGCTTGTTGTTATCCAACATTCAATTGACAAGTTGCGTAAAATCTCAGACGACAAGTTCACAGCATCAATTGATAGTTTCAATCGAAATGGTCAAATGAATCTAAAAGCCATTGTACCTTATTAGATGACATTCTTTTGTATAAACACATTACGTCACTTTTATTATTATCTGAACGACTATTTCGCATAAATATAAAAGCAATTTTTGCTTACGCTACATTTGACGGAAATTGCGTTGAGGCGGAAGATCCGTGACGGCATTTCTGTCGAGTAAAGCGTAGGCCTTTGTACGAGTAATATACTTCGTTAGAAATCTGTATTTATAAATAGTTTTCCGTAAAAGGAATATAAACTAAATATGGAAAGGATGAACAAAGTAATACACTTAGGATGCAACTAGAATACATTGCTGAGATTATAGTGACGATGATGACGTAATAATCTTCCAGTACTGCCGCTGTACACTTTGATCCTTTGAGCCAAATGTAGCAATGTCATATGTGTAATAAAATGGCAATAGAAAACCTCCGGAACAGTTGTGCTGAATGAAATGAAATTTTAAATTATGCTAACTACATATTCAAATCTATTAAGATATAGAAAAGAGAATCGACCTCGGGCGGGACTCGACTCGTCGCCCCAAGACGGATGTATAAATGAATTTGATCGACTTCGGGTGGGTCTCGGTGGCTTAATGGCTTTCACTCTCTCTTTAGCTTTCACTCTCTAAAGGAAAGTTCGCGGGTTCGAGTCCCGCCCGAGGTCGATTCTCTTTTCTATATCTTAATCGAGTTATGCTAAATTTTTGTTTCATTATATGACCTAGATTTTTTTTTAATTCAAAAAAAATATTCGTCAGTATGTTGATTAAAATTTGTGTTTGTTTTGGTGACAGCAAAACGGCAAGATCACAGTGAATGATTTTCTGGACACTCTGATGTCGGACCCCGGGCCTCCGTGTCTTGTATGGTTGCCGCTACTTCATCGCATGGCCAGCGTTGAGAACGGTATGATTTTTATAGAAAGAAACTATCACATGAATTAGTAATTATTTCATCTCCCAACACTACAACATTACCATGTTAAAATACTAACTTTTTATTAAAGATTGAGTGATACTTATAAAAACAATTTATGAAAGGACATCACCCATTTTGGTCCAAAATTGAAAATGCCGACCAAAGAAAAAAATACGATATTTCGTTAGAGCTTGTTCTTACTATTTTTTTACTATGGCGCCAAAGTTGAGGGACCACTTCCCTCGGTTTTATTTGAGTTTAAAAATCTTGAAAACATATTTTTTTATTTCTGTTCATTTGTTCCGGGTAATCTTCGAAACTGACGGTTTTTAAACTTTTATTAAGTATCAAAATTGCGTGCAAAGATATTAAACCCAGATCTAATCTAACATTCACACGGACGGACACTACAAAAACATAAATTAACGTAGATCAATTCTCAACTCATAAAACTTCGAATTTCGTAGTGGTCCACCCCCTGGCGTGTAGTGCGTGTCGGCGTGCTTCGCTCACCGGGTTTCGGTACCGTTGTACGCGCTGCGCCAACTACACGATGTGCCAGGACTGCTTCTGGAGAGGCCGGGTCTCAGGGACCCATACCAACGAGCACGAGGTCAAGGAGTATGCCGCATATGTGAGTCATCTTTTTAACAGAACTTAAAAAAATGTAAGCTATTTGAGACACACGATAGGAGGCCAAATTTTATATGAATGTGTTGGCGAAGGGTGAAAATTTTTAAAAGGGTTGGAGGTGGAAAAAATTTCGTACCCCGAACTAGTTTGTCAAATTTGAATATCTCTTCCATCTCTGCAAAGGAAAGGAGTTCTCTCTGCGGGTAATTTGAATATCTCTTCCATCTCTGCAAAGGAAAGGAGTTCTCTCTGCGGGTTATAGGAACCACTCGCCATTGGTGCTCTGCCTTGCTAAATATCATAAATAAACTCTCAATAATGCACCTACTGAGTTTTTCTCTGCACCATCTTTGGTTGACTGGTAGAGACTGTTTGGCTGACTGGTAATACTTGCGGCATTAAGTCCGCCTATGCACTTGTGCATGAAGTTTAATAAATAAATAAATAATAAAATTCTCAGTATTTGTGTTGTTACCCCCGATTGCTTGGTATTTAACCTCAAATGTTAGCAGTTGAGAGTCCGATTGTCTATTTTCCTTTGAATATTTTTGCTACCCCCACTGTTTGTTTTACCTTGTGTGTTCGTATTACCGAATTTTTCGCTTTACCCCAAATGGTTCTGTTACCCCAATTTTTTCTTCTTGTTTATTGTCATAAATATACACAAATAACATCTAGTTTAACGTAGAAAACAATGTTAAATTAGTAATGAATGCTACTGTTGTTTCCAGAAGTCCCCATCGAAGCAGATCGGCGCGACGCTGCGCAAGTCGTTCCGCTGCGTGCCGGAGCGTGCGCGTGCGCAGCTGCCGCGCTACCCCGACCAACCAGAGCGCACGCTCAACCTCAGCCATATCGTGTGAGTATATACATACAGTCATCATCATCATTCTCTGAGCCTTTTCCTAAGCGCCTTCGCTGCGTATAGCGGGCGCACGGCGCGGACGTCCGCTTTGCGTGCTTCTTTCATGTTATTTCAAGAGCAGCGCTGCGTGAGGCGGATACCCGTCACACGCGACGGACAGGCGGACGCACTGCGCGCGCATCCGCGACCCGCACCCGCGACACGCAGCGAAGGCGCTAACTGGGATGTGGCTGAACTTCGATATTTTCCGTGAAGCGGCTGCCATCTGACCTCCACAACTAATTAGTGATACTACAGATTTGTAATTAATTAGACTAGTCAGATTTTTCACTTTTTTTTAGTCCGTAAATACATTATCACGACTTATTATCTCTAGGGTAGGCAGAGGCGTACACTTACACACTTAACGAGTTTCCAACTTGTCACTACTACTGTTATTGTACGGAAGATATGTCTCAGACGATCTCACCTTCGGCAACCTACAACCCACAGACCGGCGTGCGATTTAGTCGATTCAAATCCGAGAGCTGGTACGATTTTTGAGTACATAAGATAAGATAATTCTTTATTGTACACAAACAAACTACAGTACATTAGGGAGAATATAAGAGATATGTACAAATGGCGGCCTTATCGCTACAAGCGATCTCTTACAGGCAACCCGCAGTACATGTTTGAGGCAAGCTGCAAACTTGTCACATAACTCTCCTGTCATACACGAAACTGCAATTTAAAAAAAAAATACATATAATCACGCCTTTATCCCCGGTGGGTTAGACAGAGGTGAATTAACACCCACATTTCACCAATCGTTGTATTCGGTCCCACGTATTACGTGTAAAAAATATTCTATAGTATAGTTAAAATCTCGCTGCAGTTTCGCTCTCTTACAGTAGTATATAACCTTATAAACGTGTTATATTGTAAATCGACAGGTAAGCATTCTACCACTGAACCACAGATGCCGTCGGTCAACTAGCGCACATCCCTACGCCGATTATGATTTATGACCGAGTCTGCAGCGAGATTTTAACTATACTATAGTGTCATTAAACTTAAACCAACAATTACATTACTGTTGTTGTTTTCCGCAGTCCGCCATCGCCGGTGCCGGCACACAACGGCTTCCCGGAGTACGTCGGAGGTTACGTCAATACAGGCTCGTTGGATTCACGCTCCTCAAGATCCACGCATCGAAGTACGTATCTCAGATTTAGACTTAAATAAACTAGTCCTTCCTGTTGTTGTGTTAGGAAATTTTCAATTTTCTACGTAATTTTCCTAATTTTTGTTTCCAATCTTAACTTAGCATAGCTTGTATGTAGATTCTAGGATGTGGACAAACACTTTTTTTTTTCGCAAGATTTGATATAATGTGTTATAATATCTCTCATCCTAGCGTTAATTCCCAGTCGCATCCGAAGCTTTTTAGCTCGGAGTCTGGGGTCCGCTTTTACCAGTCTTAACTACAGATTTGGCTAGACCTCGATATTTTTTCGTGAAGCGATTGCCATCTGACCTCCACAGCCCAATGGTAACATTAGGCGATATGGAAGCTTTGCAGCTAGACCCGAAGCTTTGCAGCTAGACCAATATGTGCGCAAGATATAGAATACTAGCTGTTGCCCGCGGCTCCGCCCGCGTGGAATTCTGATCCCGTTCATCGCTGATATATAGCCTATACATACCAAATTTCAACCAAATCGGTCCTGCCGTTTATGCGTGAAAGAGTAACAAACATCCACACATCCACACATCCACACATCCGCACATCCATTCTCACAAACTTTCACATTTATAATATTAGTAGGATATGTGCCGAGTGAGTATCAAACCTTGGACCAATGGCAGTCAATAACGCATTGTAGTCGTGCCACACAGGTTGTCAAAAAATTAAATAATATTACAAATTGACTTCTTTAAACTGTTGGTAGTTTCTGCCTATCATAAAATTGGTCATCCTCCTAATTTTTTCACCAATTCAGTTGGGGTCGGCTGAGGTTGAAATTGTTGTTAAAATCTATTAATAACCAGCTTTCGCCCGCGGCTCCGCCCGCGTGCATCTCGGTTAATGCGACTTTTGCTCATATCTTCGGTTCTACTGAACCGATTGCGATCAAACAAACGTAAGATTTTAAGTGTGAGTAAGCCCTTTCTAACAAAAAAAAACCGCATCAAAATCCGTCCAGTAGTTTTTGCGTCCATCGCGGACAAACAGACAAACAGACAGGAAATTCAAGAAAAATATTTTCGTGTTCAGTATCGTTAACATAACATAACCCAAGTATTTTTTTTTTAAATATCTCTAATGTACAGACACGACCACTTTACAATTATATACTAATAGTATAGATAGATGAATGCCACAGATGTTCATATATTATGGCAACCAAAACCGATGGCTTAAAGGTATAATTCCGAAGCCAAAGGTATGATTCCGAAGTCGACCACTACGACAACTTCAGACGCATGCAGCAGATACAGCGTACCCATTACTTGTCAAACTCCGATACGGATAAAGTGGACCATTGAGAAGCCGCAACGCGTATATGCTGCGTGGGTCGGCAGTTGTCGTATGCGGCCGGCTTCGGAATCATACCTTAATTTGTTAATTTGTGCCGTAATTTGTCAGGTATAGCAGAGCACTTATCTCGCGGAGTGGACGACGAACATCGACTCATAGCGAGATATGCCGCCAGGCTTGCTCACGAGAACAGAACTATGGTATGTAGCCTATAGCTTGTTTGTGTGTGTGTGTTTCATATAGGACACGTCAATTTGACTTCACAACGCCTGATGGTAAACTGAAGGCTCATGAAGAAAGTCTCGGAAAAGAGGGTCACCATGATAGACACGCACCATTTCATGATAGTACTCAGCTTGATGGCCTCATCAGATGCTTTGCTTGGTGTTATATGGTGTGTATTTATGGTGAATTGAAAGCCGAATTAATAATTAAATTATAATTTTTTATATTGGCAGCCCCGAGCTGGAAGATCTGCCTCACTTACACCGGAATTGGTAAGCGTAAGTAACAATTATGTGTAATAGCGTAAGACAATGGTGTGATCAGAATGAGAATATGACTTTTAGATTTTATTTTTGTATAATTATAATATACGTGTGTGATGGTGTGATCAGAATGAGAATATGACTTTTAGATTTAATTTTTGTATAATTATAATATACGTGTGTGTGTGTATGTGTGTGTGTGTGTGTAGAAATGTAGAAATTTTATTTAAAAAATAGTTAAAATGTAATTTATAACGACTTATTTGTATCACTATGATGTTAAACTTTCCATTGTCAGGGCCGTTCTTCATCTGAGGGTTCTGAAGTGGATGCAGCTAGACAACAAAGAGAACTGATCTCACAGCTAGAAGCCAAAAACAGAGAGATTATGAGAGAGATTGCTAGACTTAGGTAAGTTTCGTACATAACTATTCCTCCCAATATCTTTTTCGCCTGTAAGTAATTAGAAAGCTACTGCTAACTGGTGATATCGAGGTTCTATAGTTAGACCGGATAGTCGGACTTTTTAGGGCTCCTGTATGATTGCCACAGATATCCATATGGCAAGCAACTATACTTTCATTCGGTTAGGTACTTAACTAAAAGTAAACAATCTTAATTTATATTTTACTAGCCTTCCACACGTGGCTCCGCCCGCGTGCATCTCGGTTAACGCGACCTTTGCTCATATCTTCGGTTCTACTCAACCGATTGTGATCAAACAAACGTAAGATTGTAAGTCTGAGTAAGCCCTTTCTAACAAAAAAAACCGCATCAAAATCCGTCCAGTAGTTTTTGCGTCCATCGCGGACAAACAGAAGGAAATTCAAAAAAAATATTTTCGTGTTCAGTATCGTTAACATACCATAACCCAAGTTTTTTTTTTTTTAAATATCTCCAATGTACAGACACGAACACGACCACTTTGCAATTATATAATAGTATAGATCTAAAAAATAAATAAATAAATAAAAAACGTCTTTATTGTACACCAAGGATTTTACAAATAACATGAGTCACAAGTTTGTGGTAAGTACAGATGGCGGCCTTATCGCTCGGTGGCAATTAAAACTCAGTTTATAAATATTTTTCTGTTTAGAAACTTATTTTGAACACTAAAGTAATCGCTATCTAAAAAGCCCGTTTGGACATTTCAAGTCCATGAAGTTCTCAATTTTGAGAACGTAGAACAATGATATTTTTCAAACGTAGAATGTCATTTTTCATTGATGGGTACCGCCCACTCCGCTCAGTGCTGTCCATAACGAGTTTTTTATACTCTCCACAGACTGTTAATAAATTGGTTATGGTAAAAATAAATCGATTAAGATATTTTTTTTAATTTTATCATAAAAATGTCTAAGACAAAGTTAAAGATCGTACACTTATCTGTAAAAATCCGGTCAAGTGCAAAACGTGTGTTAATGCGCAAACACGACTCGTGTTTGCGCATTAAAGATTCCTCACGAAACTGAATTGTGGTGCGAACTAATGCTACATGACCGGCAATATGCTACATGACCGGAAATATGCTACAGTACTGGCAATATGCTACATGGCCGGCAATATACTACAAGACCGGCAATACTTTGATTGCGTTGAATTAGAAGTTTAATTTTAGGGTACTCCTCGTTGAGCGAGAATCCTGAAATGTGAGACGAAGCAAGGTCATAGAGCACAAATAAAAGGAAGCGTTTAACATTTAACATTTTAACATTTTTAACGGATTCTATCGCGATTAATTCTTTATTACTTTAACCCGAAGTTTCGGCTAACTTTCAGCAACCGTGGTCGCGGAGTGACTAAACATCAGCGACTATTTACGTAGAATGAGCTCGCGGTTTCGTTAAGTCTGACTGTTTTTTGCTGTTTTCTAGGTCTTTTTTAAATTTTAGGCTTGTAGACTTCAAGATTTGTAGGTTTAATTATGTCTAGAAGCCTGGAAGCCTAGAAACCTAGCCCTGGACCCCCAGAACTATTACCCAGTCTTCTTTAGTAATTTTGGCACAAGCTTCATTCAGCAATGTCATCATTTTCTTAGTGGAGAATGGCCGCTTTGTATTGTGGCGTGCTGCATATCCTTTCATTTGAGCCCAGATCAGCTCAATAGCATTGTACTGACAATGGTATGACGGCGTTCCTGTCACTTTATGTCCATGCTGAAGTGGCCATTCATCAATTTAATTTTTTAATTTTGCAGGTTTAATTTTTTTACCAGTTACAGCAATTCAGCTCTTAACTATTTCGTATCAGCTTCAACGCCTGATCTTTGTATCCATGCTACTAAATCGGCCTTTTTGTTTGCTTGAGTAGGTGCTTTATTTATTTGAACTGATTGGTCACGGTGCATTGTACACAATAATTTTATTATGCACTGTTCAGAGAGGTTTGCTAACAGGTTAGTAAACCACTCTGTGATATTATTTTGTACTTTTAGACTCAAATGCGAGCAAGGTATCATTCACAAAACCACCACTAGCTGACCCGACGACGTGGCAGATGATTAAGCGTCCACCTTTTCCTATTGGCACTTTTGAGCAAGAGGCCTTGGTATCATCTGTCCATGACTGCGGCACGGTATGATTCGAGTTCAGCCAAGTCTCATCGACAAATATGACATTATCCCAATTTGTGACTTTGTTGTGTTTGCTGTTATCTAGGTTTTTTTATTCCTAGGCTTCAAATATCATCTTAAGTCACCCCGGGACCAGGGCTGCTAGAAAGTAGCCGACGTAGGGTTAAAAGTAAATAGTGACAGATAAATCGCGATAGAAGCCGTTAAAAAGTGGTTTCATTTCAATAAGTGATATAAGCGTAAACTTCAGACAGTAGGTATCAAGAAAATGATTTACTAAAGATTCATTTTCATGCGATTTCTATTGGTTATTATTGAGTGAATATTATTGTAATAAAAATGTTAAATGAAAGAAAATTGACTTTTCGCAGTATTGTATTGTTTAAAAATACCTACAATATCAAAGTTTAGATAAAATTTTCTAATTAGAACTTTAAGCCAATGAACTTTACACTACAATACAATACATATTCTAATCGATCAAATACGCATACAAACTTGAATCGATTTATCTTGAGTATCGTGTACCGAGTGGTGTGGTTACATCCCTAGTTACGTCCAAATGACAAATGTCATAGTGGGCCTCTTACGTTGAGACTAGTATAGGTACTTAACCTATATGTGTTTCTTTTAAAAATTCGTTACGAGCGACGAAGTATCATTATTTTTGTTGCTAAGGAAACATGTTAGTGCAGGTAGTCAATACCGCTAACTTGTTTCTCTAGGTGAACAAGTACCCTATGGCATTAGGTCCGCCTGTGTACTAGTATTCTTCTTAATCCTAGCGTTAATTTCCAATTTCCAGTCGCATCCGAAGCTTTCACCTCGGAGTCTTGGGTCTGCTTTTCCAGTATTAACTACGGATTTGGCTAGACCTCGATATTTCCTCGGCTAGACCTCGGCCTGTGTACTAGTATGCATGAAGTACAAACTACAAATAAATTAAAAAATCTCACTGTAGTAGTGGCTCAGAACTTTTCAGCTGAATGATTCTTATCCAATTGAATTGAACCTACTAACGAAGATATCCTTTCCTTAAGACGACAACAGGAAGCAGAAGCAAGTGCAGGGGGTGGTGTGACGTCAGCCCCTCTGGTGTCAGAACTACGTTTATTGCGGCAGAGGAAGGACGAGTTGGAAGGACATCTGTCTTCGTTGCAGGAGTCCAGGAAACATCTCATGCACCAGCTTGAAGGACTCATGAGGATGCTCAAGGTTATTGTCTAACATCATTTTACTATTATAAGTTGCTAACAAAGGGTCGAGTGTGACGCCCCTCGTGTTGCATACGTCCATAGGCCACAGTAACCACTTCCAATCAGGTGGGCCGTGTGCTTTTCTCTTAGTTCAGTGGTTTAAAATTCACATCATATACTAATATGTATTCTAAATGCGAAAGTAACTCTGTCTGTCTGTCTGTCTGTCTGTCTGTCTGTCTGTCTGCCTGTCTGTCTGTCTGTCTATTATGCTTTCACGCCTAAACCACTGAACTGATTTTGATGAAATTTGGTATAGAGGTAGATTAGACTTTGAGAAAGGACATAGGCTATGTTTGGTCGCGATAACCGACATCCACGCGGGCGGAGCCGCGGGCAACAACTAGTTAGATATAATTTCAATTTGGAAATTTAATCAATTGCTGAGTGCATAATTTCAACCGTATTTTCCGCTTGAACCGTCATTTGAACGGTAACTATGACGTCATATTTTTGTCACAGACGCAACAATCATCACCGCGGTCGACTCCGAACTCATCCCCTCGCTCTACCAAGAGTCCGCCATTACCTGGGGCTCAACCACAACCCAGTGCACCTGAGAGGTAAGTTCTACAAACAAATTCTGCCTCTTATTGGATTGCAACACCTCTGTGCACTCCCGGGTTTGCTGAAAGAAAACTCATCCTTGAGTTAAGCTTGCTTTTGTACATAAAATCTCACTAATTTGAATAAATGGCATGTATATGTACAATAAAGAAAGAGAATTTAAAAAAAAATGAACCATACATTTGCGAACTACACTAATTTATGACGGCCTCTGTGGCGTAGTAGCAGAGCCTTCGACTCCTACGAAGGGAGTGCGGATTCGATTCCCGCTCAGTGCAATTATCTTTATATGTATATGAATATTTAGATTGTGCTGTGTTTTCTGTGTATATGCATAAATTTACAAAAAAAAACTTATAAGCTGGGTCCACATTTATATCATTTGCCCGATCCGATCACCGTATCCGTATCGGCGATGCGTATCATGATCACAATGTATATATCAGTGATACGCGTATCATCACCCGTCCACATATGCGATTATGATACGCGTCGCCGATACGGTTACTGTGATCGGATCGTGCAAATGATACAAATGTGGACCCAGCTTTAGTAGATTTATCAGCATTCTAGATCCCACCAGCTAATAAAGATTTACTTGACTTTTCAGCCTCAATAGCGTTATGTACAATGTTGTGGAATATTTATTACTTATTTATAAATATTGTTTTATAGAGAGCCACCTACAGCACCTCGTGGGACGGTTAGAAGCGCACCACAAACCCCCTCGCTAGGGGAGAGGGAACGTATCGATATGACCCACAGTCTCGGTGAGTAATTACTAGTAAAATACTAATATTATAAAGCTGAAGATTTTGTTTGTTGGGTTGAACGAACTCAGGAACTATTGGTTCGAATTGAATAGCCCGTTCATCGAGGACGGTTATAGGCTATAAATCATCATGTTACTACTATGGGAGCGGAGCAGTAGTCATAAATGTCAACAAATCCGACAGATTCACATACATTATTTGAAAATTAATCAATTGCAGCCATTTGTGGCTACGGGGTTGCGAAATATGCCTCGAGCGAAGCTGGGCGGGTCGGCTAGTACTTTTATAATAATAAAATACCATGAAATATACCTCTGCTTACCCCAGAGAGATATATGCGTGAGCGTATGTATGTTTATGAAATATACATCCGAAACTTTGAATCTGTTGGAAATACCACTATGTTACTTCGGATTCCTTTCAGCCAAACGAAGCGTCACGTGCCGTCGTCAAATTCGATTTGCAGGGTGTAATATTTTAAATAAAACGAAAATCTTCATAGCGCGATTCAGAATCGGTAGTTCTCAAGTAATTCACCCTTTCTCCGCTAGATGGCGCTGAACATATTTTTTACTATCACTACATCACATTCTCAAAAATATGAAATTATTTACATACAGTAAATTATGACTGACTGATTTTTAGGTGGTATGGAGAGCATGAGCAACGAGGGTAGAAACTACCACCAGAACCAGAGACCTACCACCAGTGAGTATGAACTTCAGACTATATTTAAATCCCTACCCTATTTTGTGAACTAACCCCCCGATTTGGGTGCGTTTGTCAAGGTAAAAACTTGACAAATACAAATACTAAACGCTCATTGGTTGCCTGCTGATCATTGATCATATTCAACCAATAAGCGTACAGTATTAGTGTACCATCTTCAACCAATGAGCGTACAGTATTTGGTGTTTTATGTTGATATGAATGTGAAAAACGTACAAGAAACCTACTAATTTGAATTTTGGAACGCCAATATCATAATAGATGCATCCCAATACTGATGAATTGTTTCAGCAGCTCTGCTAAACAGCCTTAATTGACAACATACAGAGCTTAATTAATCAAGTCATGAGATTGGTATTCCATATTTTAAAAAATAGGTGGTTAAGCTTACCATAGTAAAATCTTTGGAGCTTCCTCATTCAGTTATAATAATAATCATCCTATATATCAGCTCGCTTGGCTCTAAATATCAGGCTGGTGGAAGAATCGACTTAATATTTCAGTGGTTTGGGATCATCGCTCGTCAGAATAATTAATTGAACACAGGAAATAGTTTATTTTTGTATAAATCCGTTTTGTAGTCAGATTCATTTACTGAATGTCGGTGTAAGTCCGTCTTAGCCCTGGTTTCCACCAAAGTGGAGAGGAGAGGAAGTGAGAATAGATGTGTTTTGAATAACCAATCAGATTTCGTTATTTCCACTTCTCTCGGCTCAGCTTCAGTGAAAACGGATCAAGCATTGTGCCACGAGCGACGAAGCACTGAGGTAGAGCGGCGAAGTGTGTAGTGGCAGACATCGTTCTCCGCTACCTTCTCTCCGCGCCTCGATTGCCCGAAGGCGTCATTCGGTTAATGGCCTATGCAAGACATAGCTCACATCTCCTCTCCGCTTGGTGAAAATTACCTGCCAGTTTCACAGCTCTTCTCCTCTCCTTTCCTCTCCGCTTTGGTGGAAACCGGGCCTTAGGCTTCGTTGGCGAAGTCAGCGGTGGGTGGCGCGGCAAACTATGGAGAATTTATCCTCTCTCACTCTCTCTCTCTCTCTCTCTCTCTCTCTCTCTCTTAATCTCATTGGTTTGCCACGCCGCCCATCGTTAACTTTCTTCTCCGTGGCCTTATAGTAGAATCTTTACGTTCTATTCATACATCTCAAAATGTTGAATTTCGAAATAATAAATTAATGATTCTGACGAACGGTACAGTACATCAGTATATAGACATGGGTTATCCTTGCATAATGTTGGTATACGCTATGAAAAGCTTTTGCCTAATTCTGTGCTTAGATTAGGCACACATTTAATTTGTCAGATGGGAGCCGAGCAAATTTTTTTATCATATAAATATAACATATACTCACAGAGATGAGCCCATATATGCCCACGGGGTCGATAATGACCCCAAATTCCTTTATGACTTCTAGGGCACACTGATAGCGTGCAGTTACACTAAATTAGATTATTTTGCTATATTTTGTTAGATAGAAGAACTATTTTGAAACACAGCACAAGTTCATATAAATATATATTAATAATTCAAGAGACAAATGTGCTTAAAGTCTATATTTCTTTTTTTGTGACAAAAATTGGCGACTGAGTTCATTTAAATGTAATTGTTATTATATAATGATGTCATTTTACTAAATAAAATGGTTAGCATACTAAATGAGATGTATGTTTTGAAGGTAAAAGTGTGTATTCTTGTATACAATATATTTTACTATTAGCAATCAATTGATATATATTTGTGGGTCGATAACGACCCCGTGGGCAGATATGATGCTTTACGTTCGTATTTTTCTTATTATAAGTTCCAATACGTACTCTTTGCTTATGTGATTTCTGATACCCTGCAACCATTTGATGACTTAATTGATATCCTGGGCATCGATACTTGCAAAATACACCAATGTAAAGGTAGGTACTATATCTGACAACTAGGTACTATACCCAGGTTCTCCAACGCAAAAAAGGCATAAAGTCATGAGGATACAGACTTTGCTGAATATATAGTTGTTTCTAGACGTAGTTTACAAATCTCTGAACCAATTTATGTGGTATTCAGCTCCAGTTTACGGCGATCACAACGCAACTGTCCTGATGTACAGTAAACTGATAGAATTATTGAGGCACCAACATTCGCCGCTGTATGTGACGTACGTTTCTTCCTTGAATGTACAGCCGACTAGGCCTACGTTATGAAAATAACGTAATTACACTGTTATCAAATGATTTCAGAGTGCACCCATCTATGTTTGATGTGGCTAGTTGATGTCGTTATCGCCAAATATACTTCATTCAAATTATCATTATGAAAGAACGAGCGAAACACGTTCGAACCCCTTCAATTTATTCCAAAATCTTTACTTCAGAAGTGTGGGAATCCCAAGTATTAGTCTGGTCTATTTCTAAATCCTACAACGCTACTTCTCAAATCACGGAAATGGATGATAGAAAACCTACAAGACGCATAGTCACTACCGCCTTCAGAAGCTATATGAGTACTCCCACTTATGTATCAAAGAAAGTGAACCAATAGGATTCTTTGAATGATTTTTATCGAAGATATCAGAGATGCAAGATGATGATGCAATGAGGCATGCAATAGTTACTGTACATTGATGTGAACTTTCAATTTTCTCTTTCTTTTCTAATATTTTCTTACAGTTTCGAACTTTTCAAATATAAGATTTACTATTTTCTGCATATAATAGGGGACAAATCTACAATGTTTTACAACTCAAATATATGGGAAATAGTCCTTTAAAAGAAATAATTAGTTATTTTCATATTATCAATAATTTATTCCTACTAACACGTAATAATACTTTAATTTTAACACACCTCAGTTCATGCTCGTATGGTACTATAATGTGCCCATGGGGTCGTTATCGACCCACTGAAAAAAACCTACTTCCCGAACTGAAAACCACAATTTACCATTACAGGCCTTATTTATGATCATTTATTATCAACATAACCGAAAATCTTCAAAATTCATCTCAAAAAAAGTTCTGGGCATATATGGGTTAAAGCAGCTTTGGATCATAACATATTAACAATAGGTTTTTATAAAAAAAATATCCTTTCTATTATTATTATTACACGATGTAATGTTATAAATGTCCGCTTCTCTATCAGTGGGCATAGACAACCGTACTGCTCTGCGCAGCGACCTGCTGTACGCGGCGGATTCGGTCACCAACGCTATGTCGACACTCGTCAGAGAGCTCAACTCCGGTCAGTTTGTACGGCGGCTGCGTACAGAACTGTGACGTCACCACACACGGCTAACGTCACTTTGACATTTGAAATGCTCTTACGTCAAATTAGTCTATTTTGTCTATGCTATGTTGTATAACATTGTGTATGATCTATGTTCTGTTGAACGAAGAGTTTTCTTTTAGGTTTTTATACGATAAATCGTGATATATGCACAAATCAAACCCGTTTTATAAATCAATTGTTGAATTGGACTAAGTTTAGGCCTTCACTCCATATGAGAAGGGCTCTACTGTCTAGTATGTCGAGTGGAATAGAGAGGTAAGTATTAAGATATAATATTCTCAATAGTCTCCTTTATGCGTATCGGAGTTTATCAAGTATCTGCTGCATGCGTCTGCAGTTGTCGTATGCGGTCGGCTTCAAAATCATACCTTTATGTATACATTTTGGGTTATACAGGATATTCAGTACTAGCTTTTGCCCGCGACTCCGCCCGCGTGGATGTCGGTTATCGCGACCAAACATAGCCTATGTCCTTTCTCAAGGTCTAACCTACCTCTGTACCAAATTTCATCAAAATCGGTTCAGCGGTTTAGTCGTAAAAGTGAAACAGACAGACAGAGTTACTTTCGCATTTATAATATTAGTAGGGATAACTAACAACTACGTACTAACGAGAAAATTGGTTTACTAATATTCTTTTTAAGTAATTTCAGCTATTAGTATCCTTAAAAAAAACAAGAGGCTTAAAGTTTTTTTAAAGAGGCGGTTCCCCGGGTGTGGTGACGTCACAGTTCTGTCTAACAAGATTCATAATATATATTTTATTTAGTCTATAGTTTATATACTGAGTTGTCATGAGGCATTGGGCATGATTGAATGTTTCTTCAACTTTTTTATTATAAGGTGATGGTCTTTTGCGATGGACGCTTTACGTCGAGGTGTCGGTTTCAATTTCACTTTCTGTTTTAGTGGGAAAATTGTGTGATTTTACGTCGTGTGTGTTCTAAAAAAATTATGAATAAATGTTATTACAGCAGGACATTAATAAATTATTTTATTTTCGTTGAAAAATAAAGGTACCTTTTATAAAAGGTTACTAACTCCTAAACTCATATCGAGCTATATTAATACTGTTGACATTTATTCATGTATTCATTGTATGTCATTGCACTATTCAATCCTAAATATCGACAGGTAGAAGTATATGGAAATTATGAGATTATTTTAAACCAAACATATTGTAAAACAAGATAGACAACGTAAAAATGTCTGAAAATAATGGGGTTAGCAGAAAACTATTCTGTCTAAAAGTGTCGACGTGAGTTTAAGTCTAAGACCCGTATTCTAGAACGGCACTCAGTCTGAATGTCGATTTATCTGAGGACAGCAGCCTCAGCATGGCGGACATCAACAAACTCAAGACATCATTTCGGCTAATGAATCGCTAAAAAAATGTGTCGCGGAACCAAAACGTAATATTGTTGACATCTCATCAACTTCATTGGTCGAAGAGAAGCTAAGAGATATATCTACACCGTCATGCTAAGGCTGCTTTGACTGATTGTCTATATTCTATACAATCTGTCCTCAGTTAAATCAAAATTCAGAACTGAGTACCATTCTGAAATACGGTCCTTACTCATTTACTGAGGCTTCAGGCTTCAATAGTACTTCCTACAGACGTCTCAATCGCAATCGACCTCCCAACAAAACTACTAGTAAAACTTGAACTTGTCTTCTGCACATGTCCTGTAGATGTTACAATATAAATGTTTTCCAGAAGGTTCCGACACCGAGGATACTGTTAAAGGTGACGCGCGCAAGCCAAGAGGTACGTACCTACTAAAGCTGTGTTCACACACGTTACTAACCAGAGAAGTGTTACCATGAGATCAGATACCTATGTTAACAAATGAATAAATGATTACGAGTTTGAAATTTGAAAATTATGAATTTCATAAAATTAGTTTCCTAAATAATAGTTTTGTGTTTATCGAAATGAAATTTTCGCTATATCATTGAAATTCAATCCTAAATGTCTCCTAAGGCTTCCATTAGCCCTGCGAGGCCTGCCTTAATAGATTTGATGATTTCAATTTATGACTCGGTATTTATGCGGATTCGGATTTAATTTAATTTCACATGTTTTTATGTCATAAATCTACTGGTAATATCTCAATAGTCGGTAGTGGTGTGAACTCCGCATATTAAATTCTTTATGTACACTTTTGTCGTTTTCTATACACTCCTCGGCTCCCTTTGGTAGCACTATATGTTTAATTTTCCATTCTGTGTATTTTAAACTTACCATAAAATAATACATGTATTGTCGTTAAGATAAAATTATCATTACCATAATAGAAAAATGTCAAAGTCATCTGATAAATATTTTCCCTTACCCTTTCCTTTAAATAAATAAAAAATCATTGCTGTTTTTGAGATGCTGGATAATAATCTCAAATATTTCATTGAATTCACATAAGCAGAAGAAAGGAAGAAATAGTACCTATACCTATTAAACTACTAAAAAATTTAATAACTAGGAAAGAAAAAAACTATGCTCCATAACTATTGTAACAATTTCAAATATCAATTTTTAATAATCTTTAAAAGTAATATTTTTTATATTTTCTGTTTGTCATTAACGGAATGCATGTTTTAATATATTTAATCATTAAAATTAATCATATTTTGCACCAAACCTGAAATCTAAAAAATAGCTATAAAATTGTTTCAATAATATTTTAGACCAATCTGTCGGCCATTACGGCAGATAGATTATAAGGTACAGTCGACAAAGGATATAAGTATACATGCAAAGTTGCGTACTTATGTCCTTTGTCGATTTTAGGAGTTTTGATCTGTATTTATTTACTTGTAGTTGATGATAAATACAATTTTGGGCGGCAAATTATTTATTGGGAACGACATTTGATTTATTTTAGATTTCGAGGAGGATGATGACAGTGACGAGCCTATGCCGCGACCGCAGCCTCCGCGGCACTATCTACACGATAACAATGTACAGGTGAAAAAAAACTTGTGTTTTTAAATTGCCAATATTACAAAAAAAAAACAGAAACTATGTAGTCGGATCAAAAGGTCGTTTCTCCTATTAAGAATCTGTTTACTATTCAGTATATTAATTTGTGTTATTTTTTTTATTTTATTTGTGAATTCCGCTATAACCTAGATATAGTAGCATGCCTGAATATTTTTTGCAGTTTTTCTGTTTTATTTTCTTTTTTATTAGTTTTTATGTATTGCATTTTTTAATTATGTTTTCAGAATAGGACACCTAGTGTTGAAACGCATTAATGCTTGAGGTTGGTTTTGTTAAATTTTTTTTTAATTTGTTTTTTTTTTTCTTTCTTATTTTCGTTTAGTGCTTTAGTTTGTTTAGCTGCTTACAATTTAAAATTTATTCTTGTATAGATACTATTTAATTTATTATTGCTTTAAATCTAAATTGCAGTTTAATCTGATATTGTCGAAAATTTACGCGAATGCATATTCTAATGAAAAGAAGGAACTATTTCAACGTATTTGATGGGCTTTTTTTGCTGGCTGATTAAATACACTGTGTTCGCTTATAAAAATAATCATGATAGAAACCGTTAAAAATAGTGTTGTATAAATAAATTGAAACGTTAATATATCAAAATACTTATCGAATAAATATAAAAGATCGACAACAGTGATTGCCATTCTGCTCGATTATTCATTCACTCTTATCGCTCACGAAATATACTGTACTACTCATAAGTATATGTACGAAGGGGTCAAGTATCTCTACCCCATCTGACCTTTCAACCTGCCAGAGAAAAGCCTGCGCCAGATCATTGTCCATCTGTCAATCAGCAGGTGAAGTTGGTTTGCAGGTGAGGTTAGTTATACAGCCTTTATAGGTTTATCTATCAATAATTCAATATTTTTCAATATTTCAGGACACCCCACCCCCACTACCGGCGCGCACGGGCCACTATTACCCACGCACATAGCCACCTCACACCAAACATATTATGTACTATATAATTCTATATTGTACTCCTAACATTATATATATTGTACTAGTGACGTCATACTTTTAGCGATTTGTTATCGTTTGTGAAGTGTATGTAGGGTGGAGATTGGGTAGTGGAAAGGTCAAATCTTTCCGCACGTTTCCCGTAACATGACATACCAAATACAATAATTATGCTCATTGGTTGAAGCTGACCAACAGGCAACTTTTTTTCCACATAATACGGGCTGAGCCTATAGTCGTTTGATGGTTACTATTTCACATCAAAATCTCAATACTCAAATTGATCAACGAGTATGTCCTTGCTTTTGCAAAAAGGTGAAAACTAACTTAACCCTGTAATTATAAAAGTATTTATGTTTCATAATAATGTGAATCTAAACCGACACTACCCCAAATTCAACTCTCAATTTCTGCAGAAATGAAAACGATGTTTGACGTATGTATTTCTTTTTTTAAATTATACAATTTATTATTTCGTAAGTCACGTGATCTAAGAATTCGTCCCTAACATTCAAAAATGAAGTTTAGTCTGTATAGAATAGTTTTAGCTTTTTAATTAAGTTTGATATGATTTAAGGAATACGACATATGCTTAAAAGCACGACGCGAAGTCAGCCTATTTTTTTATCGTGCGCAATATCCTCACGGATGTACCAAGAGAGCTGTCAGGGGAGTCGTTATGTTGGACTTGAACCGACTAAAACGCACGCCGTCTGTAGGTTGTTGGTTGCCGGAGGTGAGATTGGCTGAGACTTATCTCTTGCACCCCGGCCGAAGGCAGAGTCACCCTGAGCTGCTTCTGTTAGGGCAACGGCTAGTAAACTGGTGTACAAAAAAAGTTAAGTGAAAAGTAGCCAGGTTCACTAGGGACTAGGGGTCAGTATAACCTCAAATTTTTTCAGGCATATATTGGTTATGGTGGAATAAAGAAACTGACATAAATAAACCCAAAAAAATTACACTACCTTTTTTCAGCAGTTGCGTAATAATTAGCTTATTCTCGTTATTCATGAAAGCTAATCCTCGTGGAGATATTTTAACTCCTTCATTACTGCGTCTTACATCATTTTCATATAGTAAATTAACTTCAATTATTTATATAAAACCTAATTAAGGACAAAACTATACTAATTGTAACATGTATCACTCTATCTCACTCTTGTAAGAGTAATTGAAAAGAGACGACCTGCCTATTATCATTAAAATGTCGGTAGGACATCGGCATGCCTTCAATTAATTTCTCTTTGTCAAAACAAGAGCATGTCGAAATAACTTTGTTATGTAAATAGTACTACTGTTAAAAGTTAAGAATACGGTCTGCTTGATGTCTAGTCTGAGCTATGAAAATTATTTTAGGATGTATTAATTAGAGATGCAGTATTTATATCATGTTTGCACCTCTTTATAACTATGCGTGTAATAATGGGTTGTATACATTATTTTTGAGGCGTACGGATAGTTCTAACAGTCAAAGATGATTCAATCTTTCTTTGACTCTCCCAGAGATCCAGTAATGACTTAAAAATTATTATTTTCTATCAGAGATTATTATATATGCCATATAATGTCACTACAATACTGTTGTTTAACAAAAAATATTATTAATATTGCATTATCTCCTTTTATATTTTGAAACTGGCTTAACTCCAAAATAATTGTTTTATAACTTTACAAATAAATTCAGATTGTCATTTGTACTTACATATTGATTTATCTCTCAGGTTTCAGTTCACCGGAGCTAAATTTCGATCTCCAACCGATTAAAACATTTCCTTCTTAAACTATACCTCTAATAAATTTTAACTTATTATAACTTATTAAAATTATGTAAACCAAATGTGCGACTTATTTGCACACGGCTCCGTATACCAGTTTGCGGACGACACATGTCTATTGGTAGCAGAAAAGGATATAAAAACAGCTGAATTTAAATTGCAGCAAAACTTTGATAGAATGTGTCAATGGGCCCACGATGTTGGTCTGGTTATAAACGCTCAAAAAACAAAGCTCATGTGTATAGAATCCTCGCATAACACCAGCATATACACGCCTAGTATAATAGTGCACGATCACGAATGTATGCATAACAACCTTAAGTGTAGGCATAACGGTCTATGCGCGAAGCTGGATATGGTCAGGGAACATATGTATTTAGGGTTGATAATAGATAACCGTTTTAACTGGGGAGCCCATATAGAACATGTTTGTAATAAATTAAGAGCTATACTCAGCAGACTATATATATTAAAATACAAAATGCCATTTAAATCCTTGCGCTTACTATACCTAGCTTTGGCGGACTCTGTTGTTAATTACGGGTTATGTAGCTATGGCCGTACGTACAAAACATATATTGATAAAATATATAAACTGCAGTTAAGGTTGTTAAAAACTATTGTGCCACAAAATGTAAAGAAGAATTATACAGATAATTATAACGGACTTTTTAAATATTGTGAGGTACTACCAATTCAATGTAAAATTAAAATAGCCATCATGAAAGAAGAAATCTCAAATGTAGATCAGCTTCGTGCACATACAAGAAATAGTAATTTAAGGCAGCTGCCAAATGTAAAGAAATATATTATGCCAAAATCTATAAATTTATATGGAACAAGAATCTGTCAATATATACTACCCGAAATTTTGAATAGCTTACCAGAACAAATAGTGCAACAATATGTAACAAAGCAACCCTTTATAAAAAGTTTACAAAACCATCTTATAAATAATTTGGAGGATTTTATTTGATTGATTACTGCTTAGGTACTTGTATCACTAGCTGGGCAAACTCCCGCTCGCATACAAACCATTATGGTTTAAGCGAGTGGCTTAAATTTGTAAAATGTGTGTTATTTATGTATTGAACAATAAAGGAAAAAAAAAAACAAACAGTTTCATATTTTAAAAAATTCGAAGTATAATGTTTACTGACTTGTTTTAAATAAAGTATCCCGCCTCAAAATATAATGTATATTAGCCTTAACACTAAATATGACTACTAAACGCGCTTGACTGTAACCTACGTGGCGTCTAATTATTTCACACATATTATTCCTTTCCTGTCTTCCAAGTGTCAATTCCTTCCAATATAATGTACAAACATGTCAATTGATACTTCCCAAAGCTAAATTTATTTAGTTTGTTTTTTTTAAATAATAATATTACCAAAATTCTATCTAACCCCTCCTACTAAATTACTTGTATGAGTGGGTTCACGTCGGTAGTGTAATAGCCAGCATTCGAACCCGATACCTCTCGAGGTCGACTCCTTAAGCGCTACACCTACCGACTGTCAGTTGAAAAAAAAAAGTTTATGTGCAACAGAAACATCACAATTCAACCATAGGCTACATTTTCATCACACATTTTTTTTGTTTTCGAAAATCGAATTTTAGTGACACTCCTACAATCATCACTTCAGTTGCATGCGAGGCTCTCTCTTCTGAGTTCGGGGTCCGCATTGCGGCTTTTTCTCACGTCACGTCATTATGGTCTGAGGCAACCCTGCTAAGGAGACTATTGACATGCATATTATATCTTCTACAACATTCTTCTCTTCTCCTGCAATTATACAAGACTTCCTAATTTCTTCTTTTTGAAATTTTCCTGTCTTTCAAAGTTTTTATTGTTTACTTTTATTATTATTATTTAGTTGCTCATACATCACTCATTAAGACTGATTCGTACATTGAATGTCTCACCGAATGTGAAAACCAAATTTGCTACGAACCAAAATGTATATTTTTATTATTAGCGATTTTTTGGCAGCTTCGTCTTATTTTTTATGTTTAGTTTTAAATTATGTGCAGGTTGATGTTTAAGGTCAAAATTTTAAACAAAATATGGATACAGTCATGTATAAAGAAAATTACAATAAGATAATGATCTCTGCCTACCCCAATTAGGAAGAGGCATGGTTATAAGTAGCTTTGAAAAGCAGAACACTATATAACCACTACATATAGAAAATTACGTTGCATATGAAGGATCGAAGTGGAACAGCGATTCCTTTTCAATCCCCTGAGGGATCGAAATAGGCGATCCAAATGATACAGTCGTAATTAGATGCTGTCCTTATTTTTTTTTCCTCAAAAATGAGAGTACTTTGTGTGTGTATGTATGTTAACCAAAAACTATTATGGCTGAATTTGCCAGTAGAAATCCGTCTACTTAGTTAACGAAATTAACTTTATCGTAAACCGAATGAATTATTCTTTTTATGAAAAAAAAATTGTATTGATCAGTGATTGTTGCTAAAAGTTGGTGAAAATCTTATGAAGTTTATAGGTATAGATCAATATAAGAAAAATTGACACCCATTCAATTTTAGAACCTATACAACATGATGTATTTTTGACCCAATATCAACTTGTACCATTTTATACATCGATATTTTTTTATTTACCTTGTCAGTCATAATAACTTAGTTTTTAATTTTACAAACATTTACTAATTGCTCATTGAAAACATTCTTTATAACCCGAAAAATAAAACAATGATAAAAGTTACATTGGTTATTTTAGGGTTTAATCTTAAAAATTAGGCTAAAAGTTTGCATATCATTATACTTTTTTTGACATCGCAATAATATTGATAATAAAATGCATAGGTAATGAATGAATGATATCACACATATATTCATTCATTCAGTCATTCAAACAGCCAATAATATATTGCATATGCGGATCGTATTATTGGTTGATACTGTTGATAGATAACCAATATTTTTTATTGACAATATTATTGAGAGTGTGCGGTTAGCCTTAAGGTCTACTTAATTAATTTGTGCAATATTGTTATAAATGCGAATGGAATCTTGCCGGATTATTTACTTCGTCTATTTAATAAGTTTTGTTAGATCTGTTACTTTAGAAAAAAAAATGGCATTGCTTTTTAATTTTTTAATGTCAATCCAAAGCATATTATTAGATTTTATGAATTATAAATAAGTGAGCATGTACTTAAAAATGAAAGATAGAAAATAACTATCTTAGTGTTAAAGGCAAAATTCGTCATTAGGTGTGTTGAAAGTATTTTGAAATTATGATATTCAATAAAAATTATACCTTGAAAATTAAAACTTAACGCACATTTTTGCGAATTTTAGCCGATTCTTAAGTATCTTTTCATCCCATTTTAACCCTGTTCCGTACTATGTTTTACCCAAATATGGTCATCTACATTAAGATTATATAGGTCATAATTTCCCTACATTTTGTTCTTAGAGTAAGATCCCGTATCCTTTCCCTATGATAAAGACGTGATAATAAAATCTAACAGGAATGCTATATTATGACAGTTTTTAATAGTGTTGAATGTCCTGTAACACCGGTACTTTCTTTGGTGAAATAATATGCTTAGTAATTATTTGTATATCATATATACTATGGTTACATACAAAAAACTTCATACAAAAAAATCTGTAGTCATTATAATGTAGGTATCAGTTTATAGTAATTAACTAATTATTATTTTTTGTATTACAAATATTTACATGTTGTCCTTTATATAGTAGGTATATATAAAAAGTATGCTATGTTCTTTTTAATAGACATAACCTAACCTAAATACGGGCGTTTTGCATTTTAGCGAATGTTATGTGTGTTAAGGATATTTTAACTATTGAAAACATGCGAGTTCCTTACGAAATCTTCTGTCTTCTAGAAAAATTCAAATAAGAGAAATCAACTCTTGGAAAACCCAATGAAAGTACTGGTGATATTGTGTCATTCAATAGACACAAAATGTAAATGAAATATTCAAACTAAAGTACATAACAATCTTTTATACTATACGTACTTATAGATTTTATAATAGAATAGCTATGTAGTTGTATGTTAACGTGTTAAGATATAATATATTATTTCCTATAACAAATACAGACAACTGAAATCTATACACGATTTGTAGATGTGTATATTATAAAATACAATACTGTACGAACTTAGTTGAAATTATTAGACTATTGTATGATACATAAAAAATAAGCTTTTTAAAGTATTGCGTAACAATCTGGTTATTTTCTACAGTATATACATTTTTATAAAAAATAATACATTTTCTTTCACATTTACAAATCGTGCGTATATTTTGTCATGTATAATCTTATATAACTATATCTATTTATAGGAAAATGCACAAAACTTCAGAAAAGAACACTCATTTTCTATATATCGTGATCGTCGTTTTTTATATAAAAAAACTTCCATTTTTTATCAATGTTGTATACGTTAGAACACAAAATTCATTATGTACAATGTATGTAATAATATGTATATTATTAATAACAGAATAATCGAGTGTTTTTGTATAAAAGTTGTTTCTGACTGAATACGAAAGGTGGTCTTGCTTTGTGCGAGTTGTTCTGGCGATATGACAACCTAACTGTAAGATTACTTTAAACCATTTTTTGGGACACTATTATACGTTGGGGGCTCATGAGTGTATATCTTAACAGGTACCACTTTTTCCCATACTACTAAACTTGATAATAGTTGAGCAGACCAGACATAACAATGATTATAATCATTGCTATGTCTATTTCTTTGGTGGTATGTACAGTCGACAAAGGAGATAAGTGTACACCTTTTCACACAATTTTGTATGAAAAGATATATACTTGTATTATTTGTCGATTGTACTGAACATTGTACATACTTTCCTATTTTAACTTACATAGGATCTGGGGCTAAAGAAATCATAAATAAACTAACATGATTATTGTTATACTATATGTACTTAAACAATATTTAGAAAAGTAGAATTCTAACGTCTTTATAAACACAAAGAATCTAAACCCAAATAAAATACCATTATATTTATTTGAAACTAACTAAATTACTGCACTAGTTGTGAAGTGACTCGGTCTATTCAATTGATCATGAAACTACCTCGAAATACCTCTGATTCATGGCCTATGGTATTTTAGTTAGAAAAAAATATCCAATTTTGAGAGAGTACATTTATTAATTTTGAGAGCGTACATCTATTATTTTGAGAGTTATATCAATTCCTATTTTGAGAGCGTATAAAGGTTGTGACGTCAACGAATGGCTTAAATTTGGAGAGTTTATGCACCGTGATTGTATAGTGTTTATTATTGGACAAAGTAAGACTGTCTTTCATGAGGCTTGTATGTACTTACACGTGATATTGTATGAACCTTATCATTGCAATTGTAAACATTCCATTGCTTGTGAAACTTGTTTTTTATTTTTTTCCTTCAAACAACTGCTCCTTGAAACTTGAAAGAGAACTTCTTACTGAGTTGCCTTATATCTGCTTAGTGCTAAGTGCTGAGGAGAGGACGATATAAGTGTACATCTTTTCATACAACTTTGTAGGTGTATTCTTGTATTATTTGTCGATTGTACTATACTGTACATACTTATTTGAACTTACATAGGATCTGGGGATAAAGAAAATACTGTAACACAAATCACTATTTTTTATTTTTAAGTAACAAAAACTCATACATTCTCACACAAAATTTCTTACTTATATCTACATTTTATCAGGGTTTTAGACATACCTATCAGGCTAAGATAAATTTACAATTTCTAAATCTAAGTACCTAGGTACAGTCAGCGTCAAATTGATCTTGACTAGCTGGGTGCTCAAAAAGATCTTAATACCATGTCATTAAGATCTTTTTGAGCACTCTGCCAGTCAAGATCCATTTGACGCTGACTGTACTAATTTAATAAAATGGCACAAATTATAGGCTTACTATAGCCACCCAAGGGATGAACCCCATTCAGATTTATATCTAAAATATCGGTGGATATTTTAAATCATATTCAATGGGCCACCCCATCTTTTCAATGATTTAAACTGGATTAGATTGGATCTCATTTAACCCTTAACCACCTACCCGGAGTCTATCAGACTCCAGCGAAATTGTTTTTCGTTGTAACTTCTCGCCTACGCATCCTTAGTCGCCAAGCGTCCTAGTACTTTCCGCCCTCCACCCGCAGCAGCGTGTCCGTGTTTGTCGACGTCACACGTGCGCGCATTCTCTCCCAGGTAAGTTTAAAAAAAAAATTGGAGTCTGAGAGACTCCGGGTAGGTGGTTACGTGATTTTTTGTGATCATCAGTTTTTTTTGTTTTATTGAAATATGGCATCAAAAGACAAAATACTTGAACGCTGGCTAGGAAAAGAACTTTTAAATGAAGACGACTTACCAAATTCAGAATGTAGTGATATAGACTTAAATGTTATGGAAGATTTTGTGCTAGACAAAGACTCTGGATCGAACTCAGAAATTTATGGCGATGAAGTACCACATTTAGTGGAAGAAAATACCGAGATTCTGCCCCTCCGGCACGCCTTCAGTTCTTTCTTCATTAGATCAAGATGAAATCACATTGCAATAATTACGATCTAGGCCAAGGAAGAAAAATATTTTCGGCAAAATCCGCTTCCGTTGGTCTATACTTCCAGCTTCTTCTCGCGGAAGAACATTGCAATATAATTGAATGAAAAAACTGGCGGAACAGCTGCTTACGAGACCTCATATGGAGCGTAGAGTAACAATCCCAGACATACAGCGGGAAATTTCGCTTTCCCTTCGTTACGTCCTACAATTGGACCCAGAAAGTGCTTCAGGGTCTTCAGGAAGTAGTTCTGAACCACCAGAACGGCTTGCAATCTGCAAGTACTTCTCTATATCTGACCCGAAAAAGAAAAGAAAAACCCAGTACGCGTGTTTCCATTGGAAAAAGCCCATCTGCCTGGGATGTTCACAAATGCTATGCGAATCCTGTCGTGAAAAATTGTAAATTCTGAGGCTTGCAATTTTGTTTTAATTTTTCCAATTCGATTATAATTCCTGTTTTGATTTATTACTTGATTATTTAATTTTGATAAATTAATGGTATAAAGTTCGTATTTTACGTTTAATTTCTATAATGGGTCTCAATACTGTAAGATGTCGATTTTTAGTTATTTTTTGAGTCTATTACATATATAAGCTTTCTTGTTAAATATATTAGACTTTTTATTCTATTATAATTACTATCATGAATAAAAAGCTATAAAAATAATATGTTTATTATTCATTTATCTTGCTACATCATTTTTTTTTTTGTAGAGCGCTATCAATATTGGAGTCTGATAGACTCCGGGTAGGCGGTTATGTGACTGAAATTAGGGGTAGGTGGTTAAGGGTTAACATGGATTTATAAAAATACATTCAGCCTTCATCTATTCGGCGTTTAACTAAACAACATAAGCAAGTACAATATATTTCAATAAGTATATTTAACGTTTTCAAAAAAAAAATGACGTAATATACTTTTTTCTTTTTATGAGAATTACATACACATGGCACCTACACGCGATAAAGGAGATAAGACACCTTTTCATATAAAGCTATATGTGAAGGTGTATATTAATATTATTAACCATCTTTGCCGACCGTACCAACAGGTACCAACTTACCCTACTGCCAGAGATACTAGGAACGCTAATTTTTTTTTCGCTCATACAATTCAAATCGAATCAGCCGGATTTGATATTCTAATCTTTAATAAATTAGGTATTATTTAGGCTAGCCTAGAACTAAAGTGGTCTATGATACAAAATGAACATTTTGAGTTATTAAACGAAACGCGTTTGAAGTCACTATGTGCTTATGAATGTATGATAAGTTGATGGTAAACATTTATACAGTAGTTAAATACATAACTTAGCTATACATATGTAATTCTAGTGATCATTTGGATATTAAACAACAAAAAAATATTAAAAACAAAGAAAATTGTCTCTTAGATCACTTTAGAATTATTGAAATTTAGAAAACTCCAAATTGCACAAGTGGTAAAAGGTTAAAATAAAAAACGTTGGTCATATAAAACATTTTAACCAAAAAACCTTTATTAATAATCATTATCATATTTATTAATTGTAATCATTGTCATCTTTGTTATCAATTATCACTAGCATCTCGCCTGTCATCCCGAAGTGCTGGCAAAACATCTTGTGATTCATCATCAGTTTCACCTCTGCGATTTTTATGTGGAAGGTTCCGATAAAAAGGGTGATGAACCGGTGGTACAAATTTTAACATTTTCTTAATATCCTGCATTTTTTTAAATGACAATGCACGCATATCACTGGCATTATTTGGTTCGAAATTCCGCAAAAATACCAAGAACTCTTCTAAGTCTACAGTAGGTTTCTTTAAGTCGATTGATTTATATATTTCAGAATAATCATCATTATAATACATCTCAGATTGATTTTTTACAAACTTAGCTTTCCTCACTCTCGAAATCATGGCACCTTGGGCCACTAAATTCTGATATTCTTTAAACATTGGCTGCAGTTGATCAAATGATACAAATTTTCCCACCATGTTATTAATACCAAAGGGATTATGTTTTCTACAGGTTCTTATTAATTCATGCCACTCATTAGGCGTATATACATGGCTTTCTTTTTTTTGGGCCCTACTTATAAATGAGAAATCCCCATCATTCGGCAAATATGTGTGGCCCGTAACGAGAAAATGAACACATATTTCGCTAATGTTCGGTAAAGCATTTACCATAAACATTACAAAAAACATGACATTCCAGTTACGGTTTTGCCCACCACAACAGTCGCTAAATAGATTTAGCCTTGTAGCATGGTCAGGAATATGATTCTTCATGTACAAATACAAGCACGACGTGACTTCTTGAGATCCTCTCGCTCCGGTAGTCTCATACCACAGGTTCATTAATACTCGTTCTCCATCATGCTGGTAAGCATGTATGCCAAAATTAAGCATGTTAAGCTGCCTCAAGTAATATACTTCTGTATTTAAATGAGGAAGTGGAAGGGTCCTTTCTAGGTCGAAAGTAATCAATACTTCAGCACTCTGAGGTGAAAGACCGGCTTGTTTATGCATATTTAAAATCTCTCTTGCTTTTCTAGCCAGATTTGTATGTGTATCCAATTTTTGTCTGATTTCCAAACACTTTTCAATATCATTCTCTGCAGCTATTTTAACTTGGAATCCTTCTTGGGTATATAAAAGTGTAAGTTGAATTCTGTCCTGAACACCTTTTCATACAAGGATTGTTTCAATATTTCCTTGCCTTCTGCTTGGCTTTTCTCTACAAACAATTTGTACATTTTACTGAGGTTCAAATTTGGCGCTAAATATTCGCGATCAGACGATCTCTCTCCATAATGGCTTCTGAATTTAGGGAAAGATTGTATGTGCTCTCTTATCCACCCATATTTCTCCTCATTCACTTTATTTCCTGGTATTTTACATCCTCTCTGATCTTTAGCTGGAATATTAGAGTTAGATGATGTTTGTTTTACTCGCAAAGCATAATCTATGCGATGATTACTGATTTGTAGAACATTTAAAAAGAATGTTTTACAAACATGTAAGTTGTTGAGGGTAAACTGGCGAGTGTGTTGCTTGCGGCTTGGTGACCGATTTGTCGATCTTTTTCGAGGTCGTCTCGGAGCTGAGATGGTTACTCCACTACATAACCAAACAGTTTGACTATCCCAAGTGCCTAAATTATAGAATTTATCATGGATTTCTTTTTGAGTGGAGGAGGGTATCTTTTCACTGCATTTCAGTCTACATGTACATTCCACAGCTGCAAATACCTTGGCTGGAACAGTATTACCTCTCGTATTTACATATTCCTTCCCAGTTGATCTGCTTAATTTTCTTACATTTTTTCCCCAAGTGTGCTCATGCCTCTGCCTCTTACGCCCTCTTGATTGATTGGACACGGTAGCTGGACTACTCTCAGTGCTTTCTCCTAAGTTTTGCATATTGTTAGATTGTATTAAGCTATTATGTATTGCAGCCACAGTCTCTAAAAATAAAAATAAAATTATCTAAAATCGTCTTAAATAAAACTAACAAAAAGTCTCTAAGGTGCATATACGAGTACGTACCTTCATTTTCACTCGAATTACTGTCGGAAATATTAGGCACATACAAATCGCCATCACTAGTAGCGCTAAAATCAGTTTCCGAGTCGCTCGATTCGTAATTTCGAGCCATCCGTAGCTATGTGTAGCTAACTATTTTAATAATTTATCACAAACAGCAGGTAGAATCACAAAAGTGGTAGTTAACTGATAAAATTTCAAAAATGTTATCTTACGTTACAATGACATTACTGAAAGCGCGGTAACTTTTTTTTTTAATATTTGTTACTTTCGGAACAGGCTACGGTTTTATGAACATGATGCCTTGTCATCAGTTATTTTAATTTTAATATGTATTTGGATGAGGATGATGATGATGGTAATGGTGAGCTGATGATGATTATGGAATATAAAATATTATATTATTATTATATATATTATAATGGACGGTCCATTCAAAACAAAACTCCAAGCGCGGTAGCGACATGTACAAGGTGTTATCGGTTAAAAAAAGTAGTAATATTCTCTAACGGTATAGTATATTGGCGTTTTCTTTTATATAATTTAATCTCCTTATTACGTTTAACTTAATTTAATTATTCCTTAACTCCACTTAAAAATTTACCAACTTATTAGACTGAAATGTTGCTTAGACCAGTTTAGCTTTGACAAATTTACACAAAATATAGGTCTATGTTGCATACTGGTGGTTAGACCACTTTAGAATTATTATTTTTTTGCATAGTTAATAAATTCTAAAGTGTTATGTTAATGATAACAGGTACTTTGGTGACAAATGGACATCAGACCACTTTTCATCGGATTAATTTACTTTTTTTAAGTTCAAAAATGCTCATAAGTGGATTTAGCCAAAAATGTTACATGGACCACTTTAGTTCCAGGCTAGCTAATTTTATAATCTTAATAATTAATAATAAAAAGCCTCATTCACTGGCTATTTGCCTATTATTCTCTATTTCTCAAAAACAGCAAGATATTCATACACAATAAAATAATAATACCTACATCAGTTCAATACCTGAGACAAAATATCTTAACTAATCACTTTATTATATTATTAAATAAAGTTAACTTTACATAGTAAGCAAATTGGTTTTTAGATAGAATATTTTAAATCAGATCTATTTTATTACGTATCCTATGGAAATTTACATAAACAATACAAAAATTATTGTGTTGCCAAAGTATAAAATGAATTAACAAGATAATTTTAAAGCATTTAGTATGCTAAACTAAACAAATTATTTTAAATTGGAAATCAATACTCGGGCACGACTCGAACCCGCGATCTTTCCCTTACAGTGGGAATGCTCTGACCACTGAGCCACCGACACCGAGCTTCGCCCGAAATTGATCCAAATCGGTTCGAGTCCTGCCCGAGTATTGATTTCGCTTTTTTTCCAATTTAAAATAATGAATTAACAAGAGATTTCAGATTACCAAATAGTTAACTATTAGTGCCTCTAACAGGATCTTTATCAAACGTGACCCTACCACAGCTTAAGAATACTAAAGCTACAAAAGTTGGATTGGTTTGCAGGCATCTATCCTGGCCCTCGATTCTGCTAAAGCAAAACCACTGCAATACTACAGACTGTGATACTACGGACGGACACTGCAAAAAATGCCATTTAATTTTGGACTTTAAATTAATGTTTTTAAAGTCTACAATTAAATAGCTTTTTGTAGAGTGAATAAAAAAGTGTAATGTAACTTTTTTTATTTAATTTTGGGCTTTGAACCTAAAGCAATAAAGTCTAAAATTAAATACCCTTTTTTGCAGTCTCTGTGGTATGACAATTGTTTTGCTTTAGCAGAATCCAGGCCCTGCATGACCAACATGCAGGAGACACATGTAAGCCAACCGGCTAAGTCTTATAAATACAAATTGAGTATTCACACGAACACTTATTCATTCTTAAGGTATATACCATGTTTCAGTAATGTAGACACTGAAGTACAATGTTGCAAAGTTATAAAACAATGTTAGATAATGTGGACGTGTTATATAACACAAGTTATACAACATGTTACTTGATCTGTACGCACCTTTAAACTTATATTGGGCCAGGAACTTAAAAATACCTCTTTCTTTGAGTGTGGAATAATATCAAATATTAATTCTTACTTACTTGGGTTAGGTTATTTTTATTGATAGAATAGAATTTCCCAAAAGAATGTTAAAATTGTACTCGACTATTGTTTTTTTTTATCTTCTTCACAATAGATAGTTTTAAAAAGAAATAATTTTTATTCTAGATTATAACGAGCTGAGAATTTACCTAAATATTTATTAATAGGAAGACAATTAGTCCTACTATCTAACCCCTCTGTCACTATCAGGGTGAGATAAATGAATAAAAAATTTATTACCATTTCCAGTCACTAACTTATACATAGCAACACCGTCAAACTTTACAAACTCTATGGTTCAAATTCTCTTCTCTGTAGCCAGAGTCTTAAAATCGAAACAAACTCCAAAACGTCATGAGCTCGCTGTATAAGACTAATAACAGAACAATAGTTAGATTTAGATTAGGAAAAGTGAACATGGACTTGAACCCGTACCGTCCCGTCCCGCCCGCGTCCCTTCCCGTCCCGTCCCGTCTCGTCCCGTCGCCCCAAGACGAATGTACCTATTGGAAAATTTCGTACCTATACCTACCTATCCAAGACGTGTCCATGTACTTAGCTCTTTTCAGAGTTTTCCCTATAATTAATCGCAGTGAACCTTTAGTTTTTGTGATATCGGTACTTTTCGAGATTAATTATTAAAACTTATTTGTGCCGACGTTTCGGGTGCCATGTACCCGTGGTCACGACTTGACTGGTCTGCGAACGTCGAGAGGTGTGCTGGGAACATTTTTCGTGCGCCTACCCTCCATTACTATTAGTGAATGGTGGAAAACAGTGGCAACACACCACACTCACTACGTCAGTTAACGGCACCGAATTTTTGGGCGTCAGCAATTTTGTTTGGTTTGAACCCGTCCTAGATGTTCACTATTTCCAACCTAAACCACCTACTAATTGCTTCAAAATTTTATTAAATAGCTACAAAGCTTCAAGATCTACAGTTTGGTAACATCAGCCTCACAGTCTATCTCTTTACTCTTGCAACTCTTACCTCCGATCTCCGCGTAGATTTCATCCAGGGTCCTCATCTTCGTCTCTGGAACTACAAGCACTATGTACACGGTGCTGACTAGGCAGACGGCTGCGAATAACCAGAACACGAAATAGAGACCTACTGAGCTGGCGATGGGCTGGAATACTCGAAGTTCGATGGAGACGAGGCCGCAAGCGATTGCGATGACTATTGAAGTCACTGTGCCTCGTACCTGGAATATTGCAGGGATTTTAAATAAGGATGGTATTATATAATAGGAATTTAAATCAAGACAGAATGAGCTGTGAGTCTCGCTGTGATATTAACCATTTCACTCTGTTAGCTATCTCAAAAAAAAAGTAGCACCTCATTAGCCATTTCACCCTATTCACCATTTGACCCCATAAACCATTTCCCCCCATTCACCATATCAGATTAACCAATTGCACCCCCATTAACCATTTTACCCAATTGCACCCCATTAACCATTTTATCCCATTGCACCCCATTAACCATTTTATGCTATTGACCATTGCACCTTATTACCCATCAATGTTGTTACCGTCTAATCTTTGTTTTCCATATAGATCTGACATAAAAATTAGTCTGCAATCCTCATTAACTCTGTAACACATTCACCCTTGTTAAATCCATATTGAACCTATTATTTTCAAATAGATACTTTCTTTGATCATATCTACCCACTGTACTCAGTTACATTTTTCTGATAGCACTCATAATAAATTATGATCTTATTCTCTAACCTGAAACGAGAACATCTCGGTCATAATAACGAAGGGTACAGGCTGCAAGCCGGCGGCGTCACAGTATATGCAGAGGCACAACGCGACTACAGGGATCCATGATGAGCCTGTCGAGTCGTCTCCATGCGCGAAGAACCACGCGCCTAATGCCGTCATCGCGATACCGGAGACGAGGCACGTCATGCTCAATAGAGGCTGCAAGTTTTACAGGCTTTTATTTAACTTACAATGTACTATGTAGGTACAGTCAAAGTCAAAAATTGATGAATATTTTATGAAAACAATTTTTAAGTCGACTATTTGATAGGCTTAAAAACAATTTTTCTCATTAGTCAAAAGGTTTGAAAATTATTGCTCACATTATTATCAACATACCCACGCCTGTGAATCTCTGAAGGGGTATGCAGAGGTATTAAGTATTATTTTCGGTCCCACGTAATAGGGGACGACCCTGTTGGCGTTAAGCGGGCACTTAGTCATGGACTGTATGCTGTCAGATGGAGAACAGCCCTATCCCTTAGGTGTCGTGCCCACAGGCGATTATTATTATTATATTTTAATAGAGCCCAGTAAGTAATTAATAGCATTTTACTTTTGAAACTCCCTGTAGGTAGGTACCTACCTGATTCGATCGTGTGTAAAAATGACATGTAAATTTATAAAAACACAAAATCTCTCGCTACCATCGCAGTTACTCACCTTTCTCCCAGTCCTTTCCACTTAGGTAGGTACCTACCTGATTCGATCGTGTGTAAAAACGACATGTAAATTTATAAAAACAAAATCTCTCGCTACCATCGCAGTTACTTACCTTTCTCCCAGTCCTTTCCACTAGTCCACTTGCCGTAAACGAGCCAACTATTTGCACCAAGCCCAGCACAGCGGCCTGCTGATTGGCGGTGAGCACCCACTCGCCGTCACTGGCCTTGCTGAAGATATGTGACGCGTAGTGTAGCACTACCAGGCAGCCGCACAACTCCCGGGCCACAATGATGGTCAGGGTAATGCGGAAGGCGCGGAAAGTGCTCCGGTCGGTAACTGAAATGGGGAACAGTTACTTCATTATGTAGCCTACTGTTTTTAAAGACGGAGCTGGCGAATGTTCGCTAAGTCAGAGGTTGCGGATTCGATTTAAATCGATTTCCGGTCGGTGCAAATATTTGTATGCCGTGTGCAGGTGCATTGGTCTTGTAAAAAGTTAATAGAAAGTAGTTTTTAAATATTGCACCATTTAAATAAAAATAACAATTGCAAACCAACAAATTAGTATCATCCTCTAAGGCTCTAGGCCCTAGGCCCCTAACTGTGAGGCGGGATGCAAGAAATATAACACTAAATTATGACATTGTATGCAAGCTTTTCATTATAATTAGATCTGTATAAAACCGTGAGCACTAAGTTCCATTGAATTTGATAAGCGATAGCTTAGTGGTTAAGGAGTCGGCCTTACGATCGAAAGGTCTCGGGTTCGAATCCTGGCCATTAAAAAGAAAGAAAGAAACCATTTATTCACACATAAACCTACGTCCATCCATCTACTATCATCCTAACACAGCAATTAAGCAATTTCGGTTACTAACATTCTTTAAAAAAATCACTCTGAAATATGAGGTAATAAATTAACATAATAACTAATCAATTTTTTTGTTACCTACACTCAAAATTTATACCTATCATGTAAACGCGATCAACACTAAACTTCCCCTTAACTAACTTCAGATAAATATAACTTACTTAACAAGTTACTTATGTGACAGTAACCCATAATTCTGTCCGGAAGCTTCCCATAACGGCAAGGTGGCCCGTCGCCCACGCGCGTGGGAATGTACATAAGGCGGCGAGGCTTGTTACACTAACTTATTGCGCCGGCTGCACTCGCTAACTAACCAGAGAAACAAGTTTTAGCTATTTTCGTCTTGCGTGTGTTGAATAAATCAGGAGTGAAGATGCTGCTTTGCAACGGAGCTTTCTTTAAAGCTTTTTATTTGTTAGTAACAACTTAGGTACCTACTCACAGGTACCTAAGTTGTGTATTATGGTATGGGGAGTTATTTTTGTTGTCAGCAAAGTTTATATTTTTTCATCAAATATTGGTAGGCCACGGTAATCACTTTACATCAGGTGGCCCGTGTGCTTGTCTGCCACATACGTAGTTTAAAAAAAGGTGTCCGAAGAATATGACAAAACAGATAGGTAGATTTTTTACTTGCTCTGAAATCGATTAAGATTGGAAGAAGTGAGACGCTCAAACGGGACTAAACCCGCGACCAGACCCTTACAGGGCGAATGCTCTGACCACTGAGCTACTGAGAAGTGAATAGTTAGCATACTAATTGCTTTAAAAGTTTTATTACATTTATTCTGAAATTTTCAAAACAAATTTTGTAGATACTGAAATCACTTGCTTGTCGGTAACCACTTTCTAGCTGGTGGACCGTGTGTTTCACTGCCAACTGCCACCTAAGTGGCATATAAAAAATATCGGACGAGGTTTTGGTGCAGGCTGTCCTTTAGGGGTACACAGGTTAGATGGCAATCGCTCTCGTAAAAGCCGGTGCTACAGCGGTGGACGAGCTCAAACGCACCAAAGATAAATTACTTATTTATTACAAAACAATACGCGCGCCAGGGCCTCATTTGTCCTGTGACTTGGTCGAAGATATGTGTCCCTATACTACCAATAAATGGTTGGTTTTACGTTACAGACGTTCCTACTCGAATCCTAACCCAGACCCATATTATATGCAAGGCAAACAGATATTGTGTCTACCTACTTCACATACATAGCATTAGCGCGAACAAACATCGCCCGGGTTTGTTTGGTCGCCGGCCCGTTACCAATTACCAGTTAAGTTTGCTTATTGTTACCTTACGTGGTTACAAACAGGACCTACAGGATAGTTAGGTATAATGTTACTATGCTATTAGGAACTCGAAACCGGCGGGCTTGCATGAAAGGATTGATGACAGTAGAAGAAACTCGTGTGGTAGGTATGTAAAGATTGATTTAGACCAAATGAACATAGAGAGAGAGACAAGAGCATTGTAAAAGCATTATTTCTTAATATTTTAGTGTAAATGAAACCTTATTTTCTGCGTTTACATAAGAAAGAACAACGAACGAATGTTCTGTCACTGTTTACACTAATAGAATTTGATGTAGAGGGAATAGATTGAGCATTCGCTCGTTTGGTGTGCCTAACTGTACCTAAGTATATCAACCCTCAGGATAGGGTCAGCTGTGCAATTCACTAACAAGCACAACGATGCGAGTCGCAACGATGTGCGCGATAGACACTGTCATTGGTCGATTTCCAATGACGTGATACAATCTGACCAATGACAATCTACGTTGCGCCTCGCATCGTTGTGCTCGCTTAGTGAATTGCAGTGCTGGTTATATAAGGTCAAATGGTGGGCTGTTGTTGACTCTGGTTACAGCTGAGCCGTCTTTTCAGAAGCGCTCAGAGGAAAATGGCAACCGCGCCTAGGTACCTATCCTTTTCAGTTTTCAGTTCATTTATCAACTATCTAATTTTATATTATGAATAAAAATTCCTGCACGTCTCATAAACACATTACCTACTACTGCTACTAGGTTAAGTTTAATTTGTAGTTGATGTTTTGTTACAATAGGACTAAAGTCCTAAATAAATAGAGATTTAAAAAAATGCAAAGAACCAACGTAGTAATGACAGATGTTTAAAAATTAGGTATATGTGTAATTATTTTCATTACTGAAACATCATTATAAGTTAGTATTTATGTTTATTACCACAATACCACTACTAAACTAACCAGTGATCTTAGTGTGTTGTGATTGCATGGCACGCAAACATCATTGCAATGATTTCGTGAACAAGGCACCCCCTGTTCTGTGTAATGGTCTAATGGGTGACACTGAGGTGTATTGTATAGTCGTTATCCTCGTAGTTATACTTGTAAATAGAGCATTCATATCTATTTTAATGCAATTTGATTAATTGCTTTTCTGTTTAGCTATTTCTTGTAAATATTATGAACAGATAAGATTTGTAGATTCAATAAATAGATAGGTACCTAACCTACAGAACTATTGTAAGATCCAAAATTAGCATATTTATGGCAATAATGGCGTCGGAAAGGCATAGCTTAACCTCTCTGTCTCTACAGAGTAGGGGGTATTTGATGCCCAACGTCATGTCGGGCAGGCGCGGTCGCAGCTTCACATTTTGGGGGGGGTACCTTAGTGCGGCAGTTACCCCCCCCCCCCCCTTGTACTCGAACTATGTCGGACTCCAATCGACTAAAATTAAGAGTCTCTGTGGCGTCGTGGTAGTGAATTCGACTGCTGTAGGAGGTACGGGTTCGATTCTCGCTTAGTGCAAATATTTGTATACATGGATCTGTCTATTTGCATTTGCCTGATGTTTGTATACCTGTTAACGCGGACACAAATGGCATTAAGCCCAAGCCGATGGGAGTGGTTATGTCGGACTCAAACCAACTATAATTGCACACCGTCTTGAGTGTGTCTTGGGTGTGCAATTATAGTTGGGTCATCATTATTTGCCGAGGTTGAGATTGCCACTGGCATATCCCTCACTCTTCGGTGTCCACATCTTGTCCCGGGCTCTACCTGTCGCCCCTAACGCTTATGAAAAATCCTCCGACGCTCGAGTCGCCTTCGCGCATTGCGGACTATGCGGGACGGAAGGGACCTGAGTCTTCTCTGTCCCCGCTCCCCCACCTCTTTCTCGAGCATTACTTGCTTGCAGAAGGAAGCGGCGGCATCCCACACACTCGCACTCTGCAACATCACTGTGAGTGAGGCACGTACCTACTAAGGGAGACAACTTTCAACCCCAAGGGCGCCACAAAGATCTGCCTCGGTGTTTTCAATCAGTGTGGGCAGCCGCGTGTCCTCCCTTGCATCACAGTGATGACACTCAGGCGTTGGCTCCTTCTGGATCCGACGTAGGTGACTCCCGAAACACACGTGTCTGGTAATCACCTGTGTCAGCCGGTACAAGAGGCACCCGTGAGGTGAGGCTTCTCTAGTCAGTTCTCCATGATGTGCTTTACCGCCGCTATTACGACGTGCCTTGTGTTTGGTTGCCGAAGTTGTAACTTCCATTCCTCCACCACGTCCAGGCGGCGCTGGGACTTCACTGCCTCGATTTCTCGAGGCTCGGGTTCATGTCAGTGGGGACAACCGCGCCGCCCTTCGGTACCTGTATTGCCCCGAAAAGGCTATCGCCTCCAGGTACCACAGTAGGGTTCCGCCAAAGAGACTCGACACCTTGAAGGAGATCGTGCGGTACCCTCTAAAGACCTAGTTGGCCAGCTTCTTGCCCCCCCTCAAGTTGGACAGCAACCCCACCAGAGCGGCACCTGCGTCTTTCAGAGAAAAGTTTTCCGAAGTATCATCGGCCATCGAGAACGAGCCAAGTATTCCATATAGGGCTTGCTGCCGACGGGAGTGCCTCACGCTATGAGGTTGGATCCCTAGGTGGCGCGCGTTGAGGTCCATAAAAGAACATGGCCTCGGTTTATATACTATAGGTATTATATATATCGGTGGAGTATACCGCAGGAGCGGGCGCAAAACCAATCCCCGCGGAAAACAGCACGACATCTCTCGCCAGTCGAGGCTGGATCCGGTTGGGTAGCTGACGGCTCTCTCCATCGGTTACGCGGGCTATGCGGCGAGGGTGGAGAGGCACTTCATAACTCGTGATACATGAGCGTCTCCTTAATGCAACTCGAGGGCAAAGTGTTGAATGCGTTGGCGATGTCCAAAGAAACCACCAACATCACCTGGCCCACAAGTGGGCATCCACAGTCCACAGTGGAGCGTCTTTGGTGGAATTCATATTGACCACCCGCCAGGTCGGTCTAAAGAGGTGCTCGAGGCGCTTTGCAATAACTCTTTTAAAGAGCTTTCACACCTCGTCAGGCAACACTATAGGTCGGTAGGCGGACGCCGAATCCACCGGATGCCCACCTTTCGTATGAAGACCAGTTTGCCCGTCTTTAACAATTTCGGAAACTAGCGCTTGGTCGTCGTCGCCTAAAGCTCGCTCAGCCCGAAGTGCCGCGGTTCGGCCATAGGCTTATAAACCACCAGCTTTAATTCTATCCAACTGACCTCGGACAGGTCGTCCTCATCCACGCTTGGCGCCATAGGGCTTCGTTTGTGCCTTAACACGTAAGTTGTAAACAATCCTTCAGCATTTTCCCGTTTACGTAGCAAAACGTTCGTATCTTTAAGAGTATTTAATGCTACCTAAATTACAATTTTACCAATTGTTTACCCTTAAAAGACGCGACAAGGAATTAAATATTGCAATATAATGACTGCAAATTTTATGAAGACTTTTCAATTTGACGTGCTGGGTTTTGGGGGGGGTCATGTCCCCTGTGACCCCCCCCCCCCCCCCTCGGACCGCGCCTGATGTCGGGGTAGTCTATGTGGCCAACGTCGGTCGGGGTCTCCGGTAAATCCAATCTAAGGCTCACCAAATTCTTCGCCCACACAAGCTGATTTCACGAAACACCTTGAGTTGTTTTAATCGGTTCGAGTCCGACTTAAACACCTCATCACTAGCTCCGGTGAGGAGAAGGCCGAGGTGGTCTCCACACTCAAAAAACCAGCAAAGTTAAGTAGGTACCTGTTGTCCTAAATAATGCAAATAAACGTAAAGTATTGAAATAACTATTACTAGACTTTTAAACGGATTCTATTGCGATTTATTTATTATCATTTCAGATTTATTTAAGTATTATTATTTACTTTTAGCCGACGGCGACGTTTCGGCTACTTTTGAGCAGCCATGGTCACGGGGTGTTTTTATTTCAATGAGTGATATTCGCGTAAACTTCATAAAATATAACGTAATGGATGTTAAAAATTAACATATTAAACTACTCACTCAACGTCTTCATAGCGTTGACGAACTGTCCAGACTTGCTCTGCTCCAGTTCAAGCAGCAATTTCTGGAGCTCACTGTCTACAGCAGGCTCGGAGCCGTCCTTGCACCGCAGCCATGCCAGGGCATCACGAGCTTCCTGGGTACCAACGGGAATATTCACTTTACATTTGTATGGCATATCCTTAAACCTAGTCCTAGAGTGAAGACTGCGAGAAGGTACACGGAAGATGGACTGACGACGTGAAAAATGTGACTGGGATTGACTGAATGCGGAAGGTGTAGGATCAGGAGCAATGGGAGTACATTGGGACAGGCCTATGTCCAACAGCGGATTGTGGTAGAATAATTGATTGGTTGATCTTTATGTGGTGTAATTTGCTAATTTTTTTCTTATTTAGGTACTTAATAAGAAAAAATTAAACCGTTTCTTCAAAAACCCCGCGGGATCGATACTGTGAGGATCGTATCGTGAACGTGTTGGAGACGTTGGAGTGCAAAACGAGAGCGTGGATAGTAGTAGCGATGATGCATGTGAGAAACGGATCAGGGAGAAGGTAGACCGATGCAGTTTACATATAAACGACCAGCATGCAGTAAGTACTTCAGTATTTATCTGTAAAAAGTGGTGAAATATCGGAATTACACTAAACAAAATATCCCGTGTGAAAGTTTGGGACTCCTTACTTTGAAACTGTAGGACTTTCTTAATGTCTTTCCCTGTTTTGTCTCTTTTAGTGTGATATTGTACTGAAGTAGGTATTATAGGTACTTTTAAAATCTTTCTTACCTCCACCTTACCACACTTCAGCAGATACGACGGCGTCTCCGGCATCGTGGTGAAGAGAATCAAATGAAGAATCGGCACCGCAAGACACGCCCATAGCATAGCATTGTAACTCAGGTACTCTCCCAAGACATAAGCCATCAGGTTCCCTAAGTTCTGCGACAGGACCACAAGGCTGCCCAGTATCCCTCTTATGGAGTCTTCACTGATTTCCTTGATGTACAAAGGTGTGACGACATACGAGCCACTGACGCCTACACCGACGATCGCTCTGGCCGTTATTAAAGCCCACGTTTCGGTTGAGTACAGCTTTAGACCCCAGCATAGCTGAAAATAAATAAATATTCTAGGACATTTCATACAACGAAAACGGGAATCAGGCGCGGTCGTAGCCTGAAAGGGGGGGTCACTTTTTTTATTGCGGAAATTCCCTTAAAAATATGACAAATAAACTTTTCAATTTGTCGTCCATGGTTTTGGGGGAGGGGATCATGTCCCCTGTGACCCCCCTTTTCGGACCGCGCCTGGTGGGAATCGAACTCGCTACCTCCGACGTAACAGTCTAACACTCTACCTACCGCTGCTACGCTATCTATAGAGGTCGTTGGAAGTTTGTCAGTCAATCACGCTCAATCGGCTGAACCGATCTAGCCGAAATTTAGTACATGGATCGATTTATAGTCTGTATCTAATAATAATACTTAGATGCCCATGGGTTGCAGGATCGGGCTCAGAACTCTACGCGGGCGGAGCCCCTGGAAACGACTAGGTACCTAGTAGTTAACTGTTATATAATAAAATTAAAAGGCTCTCATGTGAACGAGAACAAGACCTTAAACTAGTTCCATTCACTCTTTCCGTGTTAACAAAAATATAGAATGATTGATTGTGTAGTGTAGCCCGTTGTTCAAGTGCAAGCGATAGTCAGAACCGGTGGTAACGGTAAACTCAAATATTGACCTGTCTACAACATTGTCTACAAGTGTCTCGCCCTACATCCTACATGTACATGGGCGCGACTGTACCTACTTTAGATTTTAAAAACAAACAGTGCAATCATAGCGATCTCTAGTAGACGGTAGACCAGTGGCAATTCGTTGACCAGCGTATTGTAGATTAAAATGATGAATGTATGGGATTGAATCGTATTTTGACGTTTATGGCAAACAACGTATAACCCCGGACACGTATCTTGGACCTAAATTGCAAGACAAACGAGGCTCTAGGCTCTTCTTCTAGCGCCCGCGAATTGCTTTGTAACAAAAAATGTGTAGTGAGTGCGCGTATGGGGCACATTTTGAACACATTTCAGCAATGCGATTCTGTAAGCGCACAACGACGAGCACAACGTTGCCATAACCTTAATAGAGATTGTCATTGGTCAGACTTGGTGACGTCACTGGCGATCGACCAATGACCATCTATCTATATCAAGGTTGTCGCAACGTTGTGCTCGTCGTTGTGCGCTCACAGAATTGCATCGCAGGTCCAAGATATTTGTCCCGAGTTATAATTACATTCTAATCAGGAGGCACATGGAAGACAAGGAATATACATTCTACATTTTTCAACGGTATGAGCGTACCTACTTTTGAATTGTACATACCTAATATATGTGTGATGTATACATACTCGTACATACATCTATATATACCTACGCACGGCTGTAAATCCCCGAAGAGTTAGGCAGATGCGTATTAACACCCAAATTTCACCAACTATAATATAATACTTATATCTAACTTTTGAACGTGGCTCCATCTACATTAAACTTCAGAAACCGTTACCGGTCTTCAAGCCTGTAGCTATTCTAGACTGTCATCTGTGCCAGTGCCAAATTTTATCCAGATCCAACCGTTCTGACGTGGTTGAGTTACAAACAAGATGGATGTATCCTATAACCCGATACCTGGCAGCTTCCCCTAAGCAAAGATTGTTTGACAAACTAGATCCAGCTTAAAATTCTTCTACTGGCTTCCTATCTAAAAATGTTCACTCTTCGGCACTGGTATGCAGCCTATTTATGCACCTTTCGCGCTTATAACAGCAGTAAAACTCACAGCCATTGCAAAAGACGTCAGCATCAGCGCTTTCTTCCGTCCAAAGTTGTCGACCACATAACCAAACAGGAACACGGTGGGTGTTCCGACCAGGTACACGACGGACGCCATCCAGGATATCGTGTCTTCGTGCACAGGCTCCGCCGCTGGAGTGTCCTCGGACATGAGCTTCGGACCCATGGGGGAGATCCAGCCGATTGCCGTGCCGTATGAGAAGACTGGAAGTACCACTGTAAAAGGAAATCAAAATTTTTGATAAATCATAATTAATGTATGTCACCGCCAACTAGCTTAATCAGCCGTTCAATTAACCGCCTAGGCTGTTATCTAAACGTACAATATTTAACCAAACTGGCTGACTATTGCTTAGGGGCCGGCTACGCCGAGCGCACGACTCGAAATCTGTCAAAATAAGACGCAAACGTGCACGTACACATCGCCGAGGTGCACAGTGGGCTGCAAGATGCTTTTTGCAAGTCAACATAATGTAGAAAATTGTCTTACGAATACTGAAAAAGCTATTTTATTACTTATGATTAGAGTGTATTTTCAGTAATACGATTTATTGAGACGAATTTCGTCTGTCAAATTATATTTCTTTTCCTTTTCTTGCTTGTATATTCATCCCTTTCATTTCGTGCATGACGTCATTGGCATGTCTTTTGTTTTGGCATCATGACATGACGTTGTTTGAATTTTTTACAAAGATTTGAGATATTGAACAAAATAAGGTTGGTAACATACCACAACCTAAATATTGATATAAATATTGAAAATGTTCGTAAAATTAAAATGCCCACCGCGTAGAAAGACTATAATTATCATAGTAGAGAGATGATGAATATCTCATACTCTAAATAAATAGTTTCATAAAGAACTAAATTGTCCTACCTTACTTTTATACTCTTTTATCATGAGCAAAACATTGCCATAAACAGCTATTGCCATGAAGGTATTTTTAAGCCACTCCGAGACATCACATTTTATGGCGATATTGTGCAAAACTGTTGCATAATGTTGCCCAACAACGATAATTATCAACGCGAGACTTTGTTTTCTTTGAACTGGAAACATCGCACTTGTCGCGTAATGTTCCCGAACTATAGAGTCGTACAACAAACAAACAAACATTCGTATCAGACGTCTTCACTTCGATTTCGGACTGTTCGTTCCACTGTTATGTTCCACTAATTCAGCAACATGTGCTCAGGTAGGAGTCAGTCAAAGTTTCTAATGTCAATCAAAGAAAGCTAATGTTTCAATTATTATATGTAATAATAAAAGGCAGATTTAGGCTTTAGGTTATAGACTTTACTCCAACTGATAAAGCCAAGAGTTTTTCAATCAAAGTTGAGATATAGGGTATGTTGGGGTCAATTAAAACATACAACTTATATTTTATATCTTATGTATTATCTTACAATATTTTACAATTCATAGTAGGTATATTAAAAAAATAAAACCAGGCTTAAAAAAACGAAAATTGAACTGATTTAATGAACAGATTTATTTCAGAAGACAAAATTAAATATAGGAGTAAGTTTTTTTTTGTTAAATTCTGTGACAAGAACGGAAACAAAGTCCCGTAAAAACCTGTTTTTCTTTTAGGGTTGTGTTCTTCTCCTTCTTAATTAGCGTAATCCAAAACTTTCGCGAAGCGATTGTCATCTGACCTCCACAACCCAATAGCGATATTGGGCAATATAGAAGCATTGCAACTAAACCAGTTGTTGGACTTTTTAGGGCTCGAAGTATCCCTAAAGACTACTACTACTTAGATATTTTCTTGTTTAATATTAGCGTAATTTTTCAGTAGTCGGGTTTTAGTTTTTACCCGACTGCGCCAGCGAGGGTAATGTGTTTCGCGCGTATATATGTATGTAGTTTTCTTTGTTCCCCTTTACAGGCCTAATCCCTAGACGGATTTCAATGAATGGGGTCCCAAATGAAAGGTATTCATCTCCCGAGTGTTATAGGGTACCTACATAAAATTCCATCAAAACTATACGGTAGATTTTTGATGCTAATAGTACATTATGGTACAAGTGAGCAAAGTTGGTGATTACCGCCGAGGCGCTATTGAGATCCGAGCTGTAGGCGAGGGTCTTAAGAGTGCCGAGAACGGTAATCATCATGCTCACGCGTGCCATACGACTTTTACAACACACTTGCGAATAAAATAATACTACAAATACTAAATAAACAATACTACAAATTAATTCGTTTTCCTATGCGCGCGCATTTAAAAATGGTGGTCGGCCATATTTAAAAAAAAAGATGTTTGAATTTAACTTTTTTTACTCTGTTGTTTTTTCTATACTTAGAGAAAAAAAAAGTTAAGTTTGAGTGAAAATTTTGTTTAATATACAAGTATTATAAGTTGAAATTATTTATTTAAATACGATAATGCATCAAATGACCATACAATAGGCGTATTAATTTATTCGTACTATTAAACACGTTCCTTTTTGTATCGAAAACTCTTTTAAGAACATAGACACTTCCTATAAAATTTAAAAAAGAATTTATAACTCAACTTGTATATCTATAACTTACTTGCCTAATTGCGGTAAAATAATAGCACTTTTATGAGCAGGTGTGTTGTAAAATATATTATGTGTTGACAGAAAACATTTTTATTCAAATTTATCGAGTAGGGTATCCTAATGAAGAGAAAAAGGAGATTACAAAAGTATATAGATGTCATATCTTAACTAAAAAGGTTAAAATAAAATTGATTATTAAAAAATAAAAACCTGACTGCTGTCCAAAAGATCGAAACAAGCTTAATAGCAGGCGGTACGGTACCCATTACATTTCTTTCGGTTTATGATTGGCAAACAAAGAAAACTACATACATAAATACATTACCCTCGCTAACGCAGTCGGGTAAAAAGGCATCCCTACAATTTACCAAGTCACTATGCCATAGCGGGCCCTCTACATTCCGCTCGATCGCATGTATTGCGTCCAGCCCCTCTAGACAAGTAGAAATTCGTTGCTCGGCGTATGATGGAATAGAATGCCAAATGTATGGGATTTGACGTATATGACAGGCGTCAACGAAAGTCAAAAACGTCAAATCCTATACATTTGGTTTCAAACTTAGAGTATTAAAGAGGTGGCATACCTACGAAAAAAAACTGTATACCTAAACTTGGATTGGAACATTAAATGGCGTCTATAATAGAGAAGCCCAGTAAACTGTCGATAACTACTTATCGATATAAAAGAAGCACAGACTAAAAATGTAAGCAAGAGTTTAAACTATTATCTATCTATCTATACTATTATATAATTGTAAATGGAAAATGTTTGTCCGCGATGGACGTAAAAACTACTAAAATGGATTTTGATGCAGTTTTTTTTGTTAGAAAGGTCTTGTTTGGATTTAAAATCTTACGTCTGTTTTACTGCAATCGGTTGAGTAAAACCGAAGATAAGAGATCCACGAGGGCGAAAGGATAGTATTTAGCATATATTTGCTAAATATAATAGTTTGAACCATTGTAAACCTATGAGAATGCCGTAAGGCGAAACCGGTTAGGCAACAAAAAATTAAATAATTGTGGAAGAGTACAAGTGCTTTAATTCAATATATCCTTTATATTACAAAGAAGAACGGGCAGTTCGTTACATAATGTTGTAAAACTTTTTACTTAAATCACAATTTTATTGTTTCGTTAAAATGATAATTATTGTATGTTTAAATACATATTTTTCAGTGCATAGTTATTAATACTGTCTGAAAATAATTATTACTGTTATAATAATAAATAAAGAAATAAATATTGTAGGACATTCTACACAACGCTATCTAGACCCAAAGTAAGCATAGCTTAACTAGCTTGTGTTATGGGTTCTAGAATGCGGATAATAAATAATAATAATAATAATAAATATTCTACAACATTCTACACAACGCTATCTAGACCCATGGTAAGCTTAATTAGCTTGTGTTATGGAATCTAGAATGCGGATATAAATACTTAGATACTTTTTTTTGTAAATACATACATATTATACATAGAAACACCCAGACCAATGCAAATATTTATATTCAAGCATACAAATATTGGCACTGAGCGGGGATCGAACCCGCGCCTCCTGCGTAGCAGCTGCGTTCACTACCGCTACGCCACAGAGGCTGTCAAACATACTTAGATACATTTTTTTTGTAAATACATACATATTATACATGGAAACACCCAGACCAATGCAATAGTGCATAGTGCAACACTGTTACAGCTTTTTGACGTCAAATTCTGCTTAAAACTAAGTTTACCACCGCTTCCTAGGCGCTAGTGGAGAAGAAATAGTGCAACAAACTCCACTGCGGCATTTTTAAGACGTCAGTTTACAAAATGTGGTTTCTTAAGACTAAATATGAACGTATGTACATTTGTCTCGCGTCAAATATATAAAGGAGCGATGTGCCAGACTCTATCGAAACCTTTGGCAATGTCAAGACTTATTGCCAGTAACTCGCCTTACTTGTCCATAGCCTCACCCTAAAGATGGGTAACGTACGCCAGAAGATCACCAGTTGACTGTTTCGGCCTGAAACCATATTGCGGGTCGTTAATTAAAGAGTAGTACTCTAGGTGACGCATGAGCTATGTGTTAACGATTATGTGCTTGAATACCTTGCACAGCACTGAGGTAGATAGATTGTTAATTTCATTAGGGTGCTTGTTGATGCTTGCTGCATGATGCATGCCTGATGCTTGCTGCATGATAAATGCCTGATGCTTGCTGCATGCTGCATACCTGATGCATGCTAAATGCCTGATGCTTGCTGTATGCTGTATGCCTGATGCTTGCTGCATGCCTACTACATGCAGGGTTTATGCTTGCTTGTTTGCATGCATGGATTATGTTAGCTTTTTTATATAGGATTTGTATGCCAATTTGTTTGAAGATTGTGCATGTGAAATGTATGCCAAGTGACGATTCTGCGTGTAAATTTTCTGCGACATGACGGTTCTACTTTTTGATTATTATGCTTTAAAAGTTATGCCAAAAGATGATTCTGACTTACAAAATTATGCGTTATGAAAGTATGACGAATGACTGTATGCCAAACCTTTTTCTGCGAAATGAAGTTTATGCTATGCGTTGTTATGCGAAACAAAATTATGACATAAAAATTTCGGTGAAACGGGGGGGAACCGTTTTATAATACTAATAGAATTATAGACTACTGATATTTACCATACTATGAGCATCAGCTTGAGACAGTGCCATACAAGGACCTGCATTTCTCTCACTTAGTACTTTTTGGGTATTTATAATACCGGCACATCTCTGCAAAAAAGAACATTGTACATGTGACTTAAAGTATTGTGATCGATGGATGTTACTTTCTTATACACTAACATGATATTTGAGTGCAATAAAGAGTTATCTATCTTGATATTTATCATATAACATATGCATCACGTTGATACATTGTTAATTGTATCAGATTACAATAATATTGCTTGTCCTGTGTAAACGACAACATCTTTGTAATTGTATAATATACTTTTACAACACACCTGCTCATAAAATTGATATTATTTCACCGCAATTAGGCACGTAATGACACCTATTATCAAACTGTGACTTTTTCATTGCTATTATTCGCAAGTGAGTTACAGATTCTTTTTTAAATTTTATGGGTTAAGTTTCTATGTTCTTCAAAAAGTTTCGATACAAAAAAGAACGTTTTCGTATTTAAATAAATAATTTCAACTTGTAATAAGACTTGTACAATAAACAAAATTTTCACTCAAATTCAACTTTTTTTGTCTCTAAGTACAGAAAAAAAAACAGTAAAAAAATTTAAATTCAAACCTCACTCTTTTAAATATGACCGATCGCCATTGTTAGATGCGCGCGCATAGGAAAACTAATTAATTTGTAGTATTGTTTATTTAGTATGTGTAGTATTATTTTATTCGCAAGTGTGTTGTAAAACGTCATATGCCACGCGTGAGACCAACTTTACTCACTTATACCATAATGTACTATTATATGACTTACGGTTAATCGTCGTGAAGGTAGGACATTATCATGCAGCTTCACATAATTCAAAGTGCGATTGAAACATGAATCTTCAAAATGCCGAGAACAAACATAGATCGTTTTGTGTGTCTTTAAATTTTCCACCCCTATACTTTCTAACCAAGCATTTCTTAGTTTAACAGCCACCGGCAATCTAAAAATATTAATACATTTTGTACCACCGAGTTATACAGGTAATAAAATAAATTACCCGACTGTTGCTGGAAAGATGGGTAGATTTACTGTAGATATAACTATAATAACTGTATGAGCGAATGCCTACAAACTGCTGTAGCAGTTTGGTGAAGAAAATTTTGTGAATATTATGTATCTATTAATAAATAAATTAATACATACAAAAAAAAGTACATACATATATATACGCGTGTAGAAAATTTGCCTCGTGGGCCAGTCGAATAACAATACGGAGTGGATATTAATTTATGAATATATAAATTACAAAAAAAATATCGATAATCAAAATCGTATTACCGCAACACTAGCGTTTTCCATACAAAGATGTTTTATTGAATTTTAGAAAAATACGACCTAATTATTGATTTAAATTGTGAGTTTTACAAGCTCGTTTGCTTTACAGACAGACAAAACGAACTATTGATGTCGTAGGTCAACAAATAGCAATGATATCTCGATGAGAAGAATACGTACCTATGTAATGTTATTTCTAGCTCATTCCTTGCATAATTTGATCCACATCCAACAATTGAGCAGGTAGGCATCTTCGTCACACGTATTTCTTCACACTTTACACGATTAATACACCAAAATCACTGGATTACGCGTTTATTTGCTAGGTAATCGTAGTAAACAAAGGTAAACAAGCCTCGAATGACGTAACTATGTACTTGTTGCTTGGAACAAAAGATGGCGATTTGGCGTCAAACTTCAGTCGATTTTATGAATGAAATCGTAGTTGTTGCTACTCTTTAATACTCTAAGGTTTCAAAGCGGGCCTATCAACAGAGTCAGCCATTTTGAGTTTAAAGCAGACTGTCAAGTATTACACCGATAGAAGCACGCCTATTCATGCGTGTTTTCTTGACCTCTCTCGGGCCTTCGATTTGGTCTGTTATGACATTTTGTGGCAAAAGATGGCTGATGTGTCCATACCCGAAGAACTGGTTCATATGTTCAAATACTGGTATCTGAATCAGTTGAATGTGGTTCGGTGGTCGAATGTACAGTCAGAACCGTACAGGCTGGAATGCGGGGTGAGGCAGGGAGGTCTGTCTTCACCAAAGCTTTTCAACCTGTACGTGAATGCCCTGATAGAGGAGCTCAGTAGCACTCGTGTCGGATGCCATGTTGACAGTATTTGTGTAAACAACATTAGTTATGCTGATGACATGGTGCTGCTGAGTGCCTCGGTGTGTGGTTTGACTACCCTGCTAGAGAAGTGTGAAAGGTATGTACACAGCCATGGTCTTGTATATAATGTACAGAAGAGTGTGTGCATGGTCTTTCAGGGCGGGGGCCGGAAGGGCCCAGACACAGTTCCACCTGTTAAATTAAATGGAACAGAATTAAACAGAGTGAAAGAGTTCAAATACCTTGGGCACCTGGTGACCTCTGACCTGAGAGATGATGCAGACATAGCGCGGGAGCGAAGGGCGTTATCTGTAAGGGCCAACATGATTGCCCGCCGGTTTGCTCGTTGCTCGGAGAGCGTCAAATTGACGCTCTTTAGAGCATACTGTACATCGCTTTACACTGGCGGCCTGTGGGTCTCATACACGCAGAAACAATTTAACGCCCTTCGCATACAGTACAATAATGCACTTAGGGTGCTGTTGGGTCTGCCCCGATACTGCAGTGCTTCGGGGATGTTCGCTGAGTTGCGTGTAGACTGTTTTTACACGACTATACGCAAACGGTGCACGTCCCTTTACCGTAGGATACGGGGTAGCACTAATAGCATACTAAGTGTCTTTGCAAATAGGTTTGACTGTCAGTATATGAACCACTTATGTATGGTTCATGCACTGACTAACGAGTCGGTAGTCAGGTGCAAATAGGACATTTATTTATCATCTATTTTTATTTTAATTTATTTAATTAATTGAATTCATTTGTATATTATTTATTATTACGTAATCAACCTATAGTTCTCATACAATATATTATTTATTTCATATTATTTATGCTCAATTGTTTTTATTTGTAGTCATGACATCGGCGCCTATATACCCACATGATTTTTTAAAAATTGTTAACATCATTTTATAATATTAAATACTAACATAGCTATAGGCCAACATACTAACTAATTATGGATGATTTTATCTGAAATAAAGCTCTTATTATTATTATTATTATTTGTCATTCTCCTTCCATCATACCTATTCCATCATACGCAGAGCAACGAATTGCCACTTGTCTAGGGGGGCAGGACCTACTTCCTTGTCAGTGTAGTACAACTTACAGTCCCAGAGTGCGTAATCACGGCTTTCCTGGTCGAATTCCCTACATGGGCATGCTGCAGACTCGCAAGCTTTGCTGGTGTAAGCGTTGCCTAAAGCAGCCATGGCCCGTTAGTAGTCGTGAAAAAAGAAAAAAAAAAGATATAACAAGAATAAAAAGAAAGTATCCACAAAACGTATTTTAGGTACATACCAAACTGTTTGGTCCAACCTTTTTGAGCAACCTTTTTGAGAAATCATATTGAGCCGGTATGTGTAACATAATATATAGACCACGAACTTACGACGAACACGCTAACACGCACAATATAACCCAAGTACTTACTTAAGTTTGCTTTATTAATTTCTAAAATGTACGGAACACAGCTACTTCATGATACATGTATTTTAGGAACTTATGTTTATAAAATACATGTATACATGTATGACTACGAACTTATTGTCTAATATAATTTCCTTACAACAACTGACAGCCTCCGTGGCGTAGCGGTAGTGAACGCGGCCGCTGCGCAGGAGGCGCGGGTTCGATCCCCGCTCAGTGCAAATATTTGTGTTCATGAAATATGGGTATTTGCATTGGTCTGGTCGTGCCTCGGCGAGCACGTTAAGCCGTCGGTCCCGGTTGCCATAAGAACATCTAGTGCAGTCGTTACGGGTAGTTGGCGCTCTAAAAAATCCAAAAAAACAACAGTCTAGCTGCAAAGCTTCAATATCGCCTAATGTTACCATTGGGATGTGGAGGTCAGATGGCAATCGCTTCACAGAAAATATCGAGGTCTAGCCAAATCCGTAGCTAAAACTGAAAAAGCTTCGGATGCGACTGAGAATTAACGCTAGGAGGAAGAAGATAATTTCCTTACAACAGGACCCAAAAATATTGTCTTTAAAAAAATATTTTAGTTTTTAGTTTGACATTTTAGGCGCTTGTGGTTAGACACTAAATCGAACCACTATGTTATAAATGTACCAACGAATTCGTGAAACGGCCAAAATCGGAACTACGTTTGTCACTGTCAAATGCATACTATTTTATTGAACATCTAAATAAATTTGACAACACTGCGAAGACAGTGTCGCCACTTTTGACTTCACATTTTTGTTGGTATGCCTATTCTGTATGTGTGAACTGTCATCACGCATCAAAGAGACGTGCTCTCTCTTCAAAAGCCCGAGGGCGACTGACGTTCGAAGGAATCTACACAGATCGCTGCAAAATTGTATGGGAAATTTGCACACATAGTTATTTTTATTGATATGCGACATCATAACAGTTATTTACAATTAATAAAATGTATTCAGCGGCAAGTATAGCTCTTTATCTACTTATATACATATTTATTTCTTAAGAAAATCATAACTTCACACGAAAACTGTGCCAGGCAAATGACACAGTTTTACGCGTTTTTCATAACTTTGGAGTCTTTTTTTGGATTAATTACTAAATTTATCATCAAATAAGTTATTTCGGCCCCTTCAAGAACTCTTTGACTTTCAAACCGACTCCAGTTCATCGCTAATATCATACATTTTCTGTCATGATTTCCTTCGGGTTCGAGCGCTGTTTCGCGTAGCCTGTCCTTAGGCCCTTAGGCCATTCGCACGATATGGCACCACCCCGAAATAAGACACTAAGTTAGTGATAGGTTTTTTTCAGTATTTTCAGTATATTTTATTCATGAACAATTTTACATTGTGTTTGCACATTTTTAGAATATACCTACAAATAAAATAATTATAGTAGCTTTGTTGAGAAAGCTGCGCAATACGACTTGGATAAATTAGGTGAGACATGTTAGTTTAGACAGATTTAAGTTTGGCCTGTACTGTTAGGTTTATTTTTAGGGGATATAAACATAAAAGTACCTAATATTATTGACTACAATTTATTGTAAGGTAATTGATGATTTTTAAGCTGGCCACACTAAGCGACGGGTGGGGCGGCGGTGACTTGACGACACTTGGACATTCGATTCGAACATTCTCGTTGGACGCATCTTGAAGACAAGTCACTACGTACCTAGATTAAAATCAAGTATAACATTGTACTTTGTACCTAGTACCTATCACTATACTATTATACGAGGTAACCTAGTAATAGCCATAAGTTGGAGATTGGACGAATAAACGTGTTGTAAGCATATCTGGTGTTGTTAATTTTATACTTCAGAAGTGGTAAGTGCATACATGCTCACATATATATGTTTTATATCTTAGTGTTTATGTAATTTCTTTAGTGAATAATGTTGTGCAATTTTAAAATACCCTCAACTTGGCATCTTTTACAAAGATAATATTTTAATTTGATATCTGAGATATTAGTGTGTATTTCAATTAAGGTATATTCATTCCGTAATTGGAATACTTCATACGATGATTATATTTTGCTTTTTCTTTTTTTCGAAACACCGTCATAAGTTACGAGTTATAATACAAATACATGCATATTAGCTTATCGCGTTCGAAGAGAATATAATCACTACATTTTAATCGCGTCTTACTAAATTTAAACACTAGCAGTTGTGAATTCATAATTACCAGCGAATTTTAAGGTTATTACTTAAATAGATTAATGTGACTGTAGAAAGGTGTTGTCGGGTTTATGTGAATTTCGTTAAACAGCGAGGGTATGATTATGATAGAGGTTGCTGTTTCTCTAGTAATGATACGCACAATATGTGGATTAGATGCTACCTATACAGCTAATCTATAATAATATCATGACGAATATTGAAATAATTGTAGGTACTCCTATTTTTAATTTCTTTTCTAATTTAATTGGGTCAAACGATCTACAGAGCTTCTGGTATTGCCATTTATATTCTATATTTTTAGTGTTATTGGTTTCATTATTGGTAGTAATACTCATGCTTGTTTCATTTTTGAGTTGCAGTCATGGATTATGACCCCAAAATACAAGAGCAGCACCCACTGCGAACGCCACCTGCATGCTTGCGCAGCCGTCACTCGCAAAGCATCGGTGGCAGGGATGCCAGCAGCTACAGCCGACTGCGCAGCCGTAGCCGCCTGCACAGCCGTAGCCGACAGCGCAGCCGTAGCCGCCTGCACAGCCGTAGTCGACCACGCAGAGGGAGCCGTCTGCACAGCCGGAGCAGAGAACGCAGCCGTAGCCAAGTACGCCGCAAACGCCGTCTCCGCAGCCGGAGCCCGCTGCGTAGCCGAACCTCCCGATGCAGCTCAAACAGGCGGAGCCGGAGCTCTAGTTCAAGCCACCGCCGACCCCCTCAACACAGTATAAAAAGCCCTACTATAGAAGTAAGTGCTGACGATAGTAGATCACGTAACAAAAGGGATTCGCCTACGTTTTCGAGTAACGATGTTATTAATCTTTTAAAATCCTTTAAGAACCAACCACTTTCAGCGGACACATTCATTCAGCCTAATAAGGTTAATCACAAAAACATTTTACCAGACTTTGACCCATCTTCAAAAAATCAACGCATTAACATATGGCTAAAAAAGGTGAATGAATGTGCCTCTGTTTATGGTTGGGATGAGAAAACCATTATTCATTTTGCCATGCAGAAATTGCAGGGACTGGCCAGAACTTGGTACGAAAGCCTTGACACAATACTATACTCTTGGGATGAATGGCAGGTAAAGCTGTCACACGCCTTCCCTTTCGAACAAAATTATGGCCAGTCCCTGGAAGACATGCTCAAGCGGAAGAGCAAGTACCATGAACCTATCGAAGTATATTACTATGAAAAATTGGCCCTTCTGAACCAATGTGAAATAGGCGGTAAGCGGGCGGTCGATTGTATAATTCACGGTTTAAGCGATAGAACGATGAAATCGAGTGCTTTAGCTTTGAGATGTTCACAGCCTGATCAATTGCTACAATTCTTAATGAGCAATAAAGATTCTTATAATGTCGGAGACCGCTCTAACGACAAGAGTAGGCTAGGAAATAGGTTAGGATCAGCTAATGCCAGTAGTAAATCCAAACAAGATAATGCCCCAGTTGATGGTCCTACATATTGTTATAACTGTAAAGAAAAAGGTCATACATATCGCAAATGTACAAAACCATTGGTTAGGTGCAATCTTTGTCACTTGGTGGGTCATAAAGTAGATAAATGTCCTACAAAACTTGTAAAAGAAAATGATAAAATATCAAATATTCAAAAGACTATGTGCATCACGTCAATTAGCCCTAACTCTAAATTTTACAAGAATGTTGAAATCAATGATGTAATAGTAAAGGCATTTATAGATTTCGGCAGTGACATATGCCTATTAGCTCTATCACAGTTATGCAGGTTGGGGCTCAAGTCTGATGAGATAAGTACTCCAATCAAGGGGTTTGGTAACAGTGTGGTCCATTCTTTAGGGAAAGTTACTGTGAGCTTGACGATCGACGGCGTCAGAGCTGATACTATCTGCCAAATAGTTGAAGATCATCTTTTAGAAGTGCCGTTACTGGTGGGTCAAACCTATACAGAACAAGCCCATGTAATGGCATTGAAAACAGCCAATAATTTGCAGTTTATCGATACGAACCAAGAAATACCCTTCAATAAACAAGAAATAGATAGTTCCCCATCGGTAAAAATTATATCTATTGCCGATGTAGATATGGGGTCCTACTGTAATAAAGGCTTTGACTGAGCCCCAAATTGATGGCCATGTTGTACTGAATAGTAAGTTAATAGGAAAACCATTGAATCAAATCGTTGTTTGCGGTGGCGTATACGAATCTAAAAAGGGATTAGTTTATGTATATATTATACCCACATCAACTCATTACCAGCTATGTGAAGGTGCAGTTGTAAGTCGTGCAAGCACTGCTCATGTCGTAAATCGGGTGATTAACCCAATTCTGGATGAGAAGTTAGGGGGTGCTAATGAAATTGATATCAGCAGGGTACACATAGGAGAACATGTTGACAATTACCAAAAATTAGAACTTCTTAAGATACTTAACAAGTACAAAGATCGTTTCTCATCAACTTTAAATGAATTGGGTTGCGCCAACGTTACTGAAATGCATATAGAACTGAATAGCAAGCGTCCCGTAGTGTATAGGCCCTACCGGTTGTCCGAAAAAGAACGAGCGCAAGTACGTGAAATGATAGGAGAAATGTTAGAGGCTGGAATAGTAAGAGAATCTACCTCCGAGTATGCCAGTCCTGTGATCCTTGTACGCAAGAAAGATGGACAGATGCGAATGTGTATAGATTATAGATTGCTCAATTCCTTGACCGTTAAAGAGCATTATCCTATGCCGATGATAGAGGATGAAATTGCTAGGCTTTCTGGTCAGGCATACTTTATTACACTAGACCTCTATTCTGGGTACTATCAAGTACCAGTATCAGAACAGTCAAAGTCACTGACGTCCTTTGTGACCCCAGATGGCCAATTTGAATTCAATCGAATTCCTTTTGGATTGGCTAACGCCCCTGCTGTTTTTCAAAGAATGATGAACAAGGTGCTAGGATCTGCTAGATTCAATGAAGCTACGGCATATATAGATGACGTCTTAATTTATGGTGAGAGCATAAAACAATGTCTAGAAAGGTTAGAGCGTATCCTAGCACTTTTAAGGCAATCAAACCTTACCCTTAATTTGGCAAAGTGTCAATTTCTGAAAGATAGAATTGATTACTTAGGATATGAGATTAGTGCATTAGGTATTAGACCCGGTGATAAGAAAATACAAAGTGTATCAAATTTTCCTCGTCCTGTTAATGTTCACACTATTCGGCAATTTTTAGGGCTCGCGAGCTACTTCCGGAAATTTGTCATGAATTTCGCACAAATAGCACACCCTCTGAGTAAACTATTAAAGAAAGATGCCACATGGATATGGTCCGATGAACAGGAAGACTCATTTAGGACACTTAAGGAAAAATTGATAGAACGCCCTGTTTTGGCTATATACAACCCCGCTAACGAAACTGAATTACATACCGATGCCAGTAAACTAGGTATAGGAGGCATTTTGCTGCAAAGGTCTAAAACTGATGATAATTTTAGACCAGTAGCGTTTTACAGCCGACAAACTTCGCCAGAAGAAAGGAATTTCCATGCCTATGAACTAGAAACGTTAGCTGTCGTTTGTTCTTTGCGCAAATTTAGAGTCTATTTGTTGGGTCAGGTCTTTAAGATTGTGACCGATTGTAGTGCGCTGCGTTCTACATTCACCAAACGCGATATAGTCCCAAGAATTGCACGTTGGTATCTTTTAATGCAGGAATTTCAATGCACCATAGAGTACAGGCCAGGTAAAAGAATGAGCCATGTAGATGCTCTGTCTCGTAATCCAGTCTTAAACGACGGAAATGATTTTGACACGACCACGGACGATATAGACCATTACGCCAAGGTCATGGTCATCGCAGCTGATGACTGGTTACATACATTACAATTAGGCGATAGCGAGCTCACTAGGATTCGAAACATATTAACTTCAGATTTAGACGTTGAGGGGTTAAAACAAATTAGAAATGACTACACTATTAAACATAATAAGCTTTACAGATGTATTCATGGCGATAAGAACAATTTACGTTGGGTGGTGCCAAAAGGTGCAAGGTGGCAAATCTGTCGTATGAATCACGACGAGATTGGTCATTTTGGAGTAGAAAAGACTCTTGAGCGTATAAAGGGTACGTACTGGTTTCCAAAGTTGACAAGATTTGTTAAAAAATATGTTGAAGCCTGTCTCGAGTGCGCCTATTCCAAGAAGGTTTCATCAGCAGTGGGTCATTTGCATCCAATACCTAAAGTCGGAGTTCCATTTCATACGGTGCACGTTGACCATCTCGGACCTTTTGTACGTTCACGGAGGGGAAACTGTTATCTCCTAGTGCTAGTAGATGCTTTCACTAAATTTGTTTTCATAAAACCAGTTAGGAGCACTAAAACCCTGGTAGCATTAAGAGTAATAGACGAGATTTTCTATACTTTTAGAGTCCCCGATAGAGTAATCAGTGACAGAGGGCCTTGTTTCACATCTCACGCGTTTAAAAGATTTTGTTTAGACAAAGGGATACATCACGTGTTAAATGCGGTAGCCAGCCCACGTTCGAATGGACAAGTGGAGCGATTTAACCGTACGATCCTTGCATCTCTAACCGCTCAAAATCTTAACTTTGATGAAAAAGACTGGGACGATAAAGTCGGTAGGATTCAATGGGGAATTAACAATACAGTCAATAAAACCACAGGTAGAACAGCTACGGAAATAATGTTCGGCCCTAGTATGAGAAGTGAGTTAGATCCTAGACTAAATGAAATTATTGTGGAAACGCACGAAAATACGGACTTAGAAAAACTTAGAACTGAAGTTAAAGACAGAATCGACAAAGAGCAAGTGAAGCAAAAAGAAAGGTATGATAAAGGCAGACGTCCCGCCCGTGTCTATTCGGAGGGAGAGCTGGTCAAAATTACCAACACGGATTTTAAGAATGATGGCAAAAGCAAAAAGCTATTACCACAGTATACGGGACCCTACCGTATTAAATCAGTCTTAGGAAACGACAGATATAGAATAGTAGCAATTCCAGGCTTTACAAAAAGTAAACATAAACGTCACACTACCGTTGCCGCCGACCGTATGCAACCTTGGGTTCATGTCGCTGCTTTGGATGTAAATGACAGTGGTTCAGATACAGAAGGTCGAGATATCGATGATGACCAATGAAACATAATATTTAAATAAAAACAAACATAGATACCAAGTTCCAGCTATTCAAATATACATTTTTATTTATTTATTTATATTTATTTATAATTATGATTATTATTATTATGTATTTTTGTAATGTAATTTATGTATTGTAAAAGTTTCTTATTTACGAATATTCAGCGACCATAGTTGGTTCGCCAGTTTAGCGACCATATTTGGTTCGCCAGTTTGGCGACCATATTTGGCTCGCCAGTTCATGCGATGCGAGATTCGCCAGGTTAGCGACCATATTTATGTATTGTAAAAGTTTCTGATTTACGAATATTCAGCGACCATAGTTGGTTCGCCAGTTTAGCGACCATATTTGGTTCGCCAGTTTAGCGACCATATTTGGTTCGCCAGCTCATGCGATGTGAGATTCGCCAGTTTAGCGACCATATTCGGTTCGCCAGTTCATGCGATGTGAGATTCGCCAGTTTGCAACCATAGTTGGTTCGCCAGTTCATGCGATGTGAGATTCGCCAGCTTAGCGACCATAGTTGGGTCGCCAGTTTCTGAGATATTGGATTCGGAAGTTTGTGATAGAAGTAAGATTGTGGTAAGATGTTGCATTTAATTTACCTAATTCAAATATATTAATGTTTTGTGTAATTGTCTTTACAAGATTTTCCGTTTTTATGTTAAATTTGTTACCCTGTATTTGACAGAGTTGCAATCCTAGTCTTTAGCTATTCGATGTGATAGATTCACAAGTTTAAATAGCTTAGCAACTTAATAACGTAGAAATTGTATTTTTGTTAATCCAGTCTGATAAAGTAATACCTACAACCTTATAAAATTGCAAGTATAAACCTGTATTTGTCTTTGAATGTGATTATTTTGTTTGTAAACAAAACGATAAAGTTAAATAGGTATCCAGGTTTTATTAAGAGTTGTTATCCTGTAATTATTCAGAGTTGTTTAAAACAGGTAAATATTAGTCTTAAGTTAAAATCAAAATACTTTACTGACAATGTTATTCATTATTATTCTGGTTACTGTTGTTGGAATCGAATGACCAAGTGTTAGGTAAACCTGTATCTTGCGTGTATGAGGACATACACGAGGTCAGGATGGACGAGTGTTAGGTTTATTTTTAGGGGATATAAACATAAAAGTACCTAATATTATTGACTACAATTTATTGTAAGGTAATTGATGATTTTTAAGCTGGCCACACTAAGCGACGGGTGGGGCGGCGGTGACTTGACGACACTTGGACATTCGATTCGAACATTCTCGTTGGACGCATCTTGAAGACAAGTCACTACGTACCTAGATTAAAATCAAGTATAACATTGTACTTTGTACCTAGTACCTATCACTATACTATTATACGAGGTAACCTAGTAATAGCCATAAGTTGGAGATTGGACGAATAAACGTGTTGTAAGCATATCTGGTGTTGTTAATTTTATAGTACGATTTAGTGCGACTGCCGTTCAATTTTCCCACTCGGAGAGGAAAGCCTAAAGCCTACACTGGAGCCTCCTTCGTCAATCAATTGGTGGTAGATTGCAGGTGAAGTTGACAAAGATCTTGAAGTGGCCTCAAAGATCAGTGAACCGGCCTTAAAAACACCATCTACGATTTCTAATTGACCTATGCTAAATATGTTAATTTATTGAAACGATAACAAAAAACAGTTCAATTAATGAGCGGTGTGATGGCATTAAACAAAAAACAATTCTGTTAAGATCGCGTTACATTCCACTAAATTAATGGCAAATACTGTACCCATTATTTATCATAAGTACTTACCTCTAATTGTCGCAAAACACCGCACGGAATATTATTTTTACCTACTAGCTGATGTCCGCGGCTCCGCCCGAGTGAATATCGATTACGACCAATCGGTCATATGTACGATTCTGCTCAACCAGTTACAATCAAACGTTTTTAAATCTATGTGACCAAGATTTTGCTAATTTTTGCATGAAAATCTGTTCAGTAGTTTCTGCGTCCGTTCTGAACAATCAAACAGATAATAATTTCCGATTGGGCACTTCCAATCTGAAATAATGCCTGCCGGGCTTTTGAGTCACTGCAGACGGCAGTCACTTCCGCAAAAGCTAGAATGAGTCAAGTCAAAATAAAGAATGACATTGCAGACTCCGGTGCCCAAAGTGCATGCTTTCGATGCAACAGGGCCATCAGGGGCTAACGATGTGATGATGATAATGATGATGATGAACAGAATCATCATCCTCAGAGCATTTTTCCAGCTCAGTTGGTTTCGGCTAACCAGTCTAACTGCGAAAAACCTGAACTTCGATATGACTTCCATCATGTGACGTCCATCTGACTTCGGACAACCTATTGGTGATATCGAAGTTCTGAACAGTTGTCTAACTTTTTTCGATTCCAACTACTTATACGTAACGACTGCCAAAGATGTTCGTAAGGTAACCAGGACCCAGTGGCGAGGGCGTCCCTATAACCTCCCTTTATGCAAAGGGGCCCTTAAATGGTAAAGATGTTTTTTGATAAACTAGATGAAGGTAAGAACTTTTACTAGAACTTCCACCGGCTTCCCTTTGACAATTTTCACCCTTAGCCACTGCCAGGACAGATTTACGTGCTCTCCGAGGGATCTCAATTTCTTAAGAATGGTCACTCATCCTAAGACCGACCTTACTGTTGCTTAACCTTACAATGTACCTATTTCACCACGAGCTTTGATGAAGAACAGAATGATATGCAAAATACGTTAGATATGACTGCATTGTAGTTAATTATTTTCAATTACGACTCATCAATAACTAATTAGCGAGTAGGTATCGATGTCATCCACGTGTCTGTGAACAGTAGTGAGCACGTGTGGCCACTTGACTGACCTACAACCCTGGACAGCGATGTTAATAAGCCTGACATTGGTTTTATATGACTACAATTGCATTTATTTGATGCAATTGCAATAACATTTTAAATAGTAGATACTAGGGAATCTGGTATAGTGGGAACAAAGGAGTCTCCCGCCAGTGGCTTCACCACGTGGAACTCGGTTTTCATAACTTTTCGTCATTTAATCAACGCACACAATACCTATCTCTTGTTCTACTGAACCGATTGCAATCAAACAACGTAAGATTTTAATTCTGACCAAGACTTTTCGAACTAAAAACAACAAACATATTATCCTAGCGTTATTCCCAGTCGCATCCGAAGCTTTCACCTCGGTGTCTAGAGTCCGCTTTACCAGTTTAACTGCAGATTTGGCTGAGCTTGGACGTTTTCCATTAAGCGACTGCCATCTAATCTCCACAGCCCAACTCTAGCTGTAATTTTTCGGTATATAGGCGATTTTTTTTTTTTATATAGGACACGTCAATTTGACTTCGCCTCGCCTGATGGTAAGCTGAAAGCAAAGTCTCTGAAAAGAGGGTCACCATTACAGACATGTACCATGTTACAATGGTGGCACTCAGATTGACGGCCTCATCAGATGCTTTTTCACGCCCCGCTTAAAGGACCCGGGACTGTAGGAGGAGAGAAACACGTGAACTGGTAAGGAATTCCAAGACTTAATAGTGCGGCAGAAGAAGGAGTCGCCGAACCGCTTGGTTCTTGATGGAATATTCTGCACCGTATGCGGGTGGCATCTAAGTCCTGCACGTGTTGTCCTATATAGGAAAGAAGAGGGTGGGATTAGTTGGAAGAGCTCATCAGAACATTCACCATGGTAGAGACGGTAAAATACCGCCAAAGATGCCACATCTCTACGCAACTGCAAGGGCTCGAGGGTGTTGGTGACCTCAGGATTCCCAATAATGCGGACCGCACGCTGCTGCAACCTGTCGAGAGCATCTAGTAAGTACTTTGCGGAGCCATCCCAGAGATGAGAACAGTATTCCACGCAAGAGCGAATTTGTGTCTTGTATAGAAGGCACCGCTGCTCCGGCGTGAAAAAACGTCTCACTCTGTTCAGGACACCGAGTTTACGCGAGGCTGTTTTGATGATACTCTCAATGTACTTAGTTTTTGTTGTTCAGTTTGCAGCGAACATCCATACCTAGGATATTGAGATTGTCCTGCAGTGGCAGTGGCGATACCGAAACATTGCAGCTAGACCACTTGTTGGATCCCATAAATGTCCCCAGTACTGTAGAATAAATCCAATACACAGTGGTCAGTGATGCCATGTTCAGCAATAAGCATCTATAGGCCATCATCACGTTGGTGTTAGTGTGTTGGTAGTTGGTGCATAGCACATTGCTACGCTACGATTTCTTTGAAGTATGCCAAAACTCGACAACATCCTAATTGCGGGCCACGAATGCCACGATGGATGATATTTTTCTTTTTTGCCTTGCATTCACAATCGTGATGGCTTGTCGTGGCCCATTGCGAGCGATTGTGGACTGGATATTTTACAATTTAAAAGTTGGCGAGACGATTCATGTGCAAATGCAAAAAAATCATACTCCTTAATATACTTATAACTATGTTCCGATCTTCTCTCGGTTAGGGCATATATTTTGTACCTAAAATGTGCTCAAAATAAGCTCTATACGCGCAGTACACGTTTCTTGGGTGCCCCGATGTGTGTCCTGAAGTATACGACCATGCATGATATATTGCTGGTAGATATGTCAACACCAACTAGCTCAATCAGCCGTTCAATTAACTGCCTAGACTGTTAACTTAACGACGCGGCGTCGTTCAATCATTTAACACCGTTCGTTAATAAAATATACTGAAAATCAATGACATTGCATAACATAGACATGTCATATGCTTACAAATCAACGTAGAAAAATGTGCCGAACTCACACACACACATTTTTAATTCATCTACGCTTTTGGTGTATTGACTTTAGAGTAATAGTTCGTGCAGTGTCTATAAACATACGATGGCATTTGCGTTATTTTTTAAGTCATTGATGCTTCCGCTCAACGTCCGACCGGCGCGGCGGCGCCGCTCGGCACGCGGTACTAGAGGCAAACGTTCCAATTGACTCGTTTTCGGATCTTCACGATTTTCGCGCAATAACATATCTACTTGTTTTTATATAATATCTTTGCTGAAAATCAAAGATGAAATATATCATAGATATGTTATATGCTTACAAATCAACGCAGAAAATTGTGCCGAACACACACAGACACATTTTTAATTCATCTACATTTCCTTTAGAGTAATTGTTCGTGCAGTGTCTATAAACATACGATAGCATTTTCGTTATTTTTTATGTCACTGATTCTTCCGCTCAACGTCCGACCGCCGCCGCTCGGCACGCGATACTACAAGGCAAACGTTCCAATTGACTCGTTTTCGGATCTTCACGATTTTCGCGCTATAACGCATCTACTTCATTTTATATAAGATCATTGCTGAAAATACTGAAAAAACTTCATCACTAACTTTGTGTCTTATTTCCGGGGTGGTGGCCTATCGTGCGAATGGCCTAAGCAATAGTCAGCTAGTTTGTTATTATGTTGTAATAAACGGTACGGCTGAATATCATTCAGGCCGTTAATTGAACGGCGCCGTTTAATTAACAGCCTAGGTGAGCGGCTGATTAAGCTAGTTGGCGGCGACAGATACATTAATTGTTAACTAGGCACATGTAAATTGGACGAAACCGCTGATTGAAGACTGACACTAACACCCGTATTCACAAACAATACTTCGCTATGCTACGCTACCAAAACTGTGCAAAGAACGACAAATTCTCAGTGCGTTCGTTCTGGCAAGCCTTTTACTTCGTTGAGGGAACGCACTGCGTTAGATACTGCTCCGTAATGTTTTTGAATTAATTTTACTAGCCCTATGCGCTCGAGCACACTATCAGTCTTATTACAAAAAACAGAACAAAGTCTGGTTTAGACCCGAACTACAGAGTCCAGGCTTAATCTCAAGACCATGGTTTACACCTCTCCTTATTACAAAAGCTGAATAATCCGGAGACTACTTAGTACCTGGTTTAGACCTTGGCCTAAATAACAACCACAGATAACTCCAACTATTGTTCGTTCATTATGATATCATTCGGTCGCAACGTTTCGTTTCTAAAATTTCTGAAATCACTAATAAATAATATTTACTAAAAATGCTGAAAAATATATTTAATCATAAATATTTTCATTAAATTCAATTGCATGAATAATAGTTTATACTTTATTTTATAATATAATATCATTATTATGCTATTATTTAGCAATCATTGTTATAATATTGTTATCATTGTTAAATGGAACGAAAAACGTAGTAACTATTTATTAATCTGTGACGAAACGTAGTTTGCCGGATATCCATCCATATCCACTTTTAAATTTAGTTTAGCATAATCAGCCTTATTACAAAACACGGACTAACTCTAAACCCAGGTCTAAATCGCCTTTAGACCATGGTCTAAGAAAAATGTTATTACAAAAAGCGTTTTAGTACTAAAGCTAGGACTATCTCTGGTCTAAAGATAAACCTGCGTGCCCCCTAGTTTAACGTTGGTCTAAGTATGTAATGTCACAATAATAATACATCAGACTTGACATACGTCATATTTTGGCATAGGTACTTTCTTTTTGGAAGTCCAATTTTCGGCTCTCTTTCTCTTTTCTCGTTCCAACTCGTAAAATACCTTGCAAATAGGTATATTATGTATACTAAACTAAATTTAAAAGTGGGTATAAAAATTGGAAAAATTTTAGAACTGAACGCGCGAACTCCGGCAAACTACGTTGCGTTCCATTTAACGTCTTATAACAATGATAACAATATTATAACAATGATTGCTAAATAATAGCATAATAGTGATATTATATTATAAAATTAAGTATAACTATTATTCATGCAATTGAATTTAATGAAAATATTTATGATTAAATATTTTTTTCAGCATTTTTAATAAATATTATTTATTAGTGATTTCAGAAATTTTAGAAACGAAACGTTGCGACCGAATGATATCATAATGAACGAACAATAGTTGGAGTTATCTGTGGTTGTTATTTAGGCCAAGGTCTAAACCAGGTACTAAGTAGTCTCCGGATTATTCAGCTTTTGTAATAAGGAGAGGTATAAACCATGGTCTTGAGATTAAGCCTGGACTCTGTAGTTCGGGTCTAAACCAGACTTTGTTCTGTTTTTTGTAATAAGACTGAATATGTATACCTATTGCAAGTTATTTTACGAGTTGGAACGAGAAAAGAAAAAGAGAGCCGAAAATTGGACTTCCGAAAAAAAAGTACCTATGCCAAAATATGACGTATGTCAAGTCTGATGTATTATTATTGTGATTTATACTTTAGACCAACGTTAAACTAGGAGTCACGCAGGTTTATCTTTAGACCAGAGATAGTCCTAGGTTTAGTACTAAAACGCTTTTTGTAATAACATTTTCTTTAGACCATGGTCCAAAGACGATTTAGACCTGGGTTTAGAGTTAGTCCGTGTTTTGTAATAAGGCTGTATGAGACCTCACAGTATTGTTTGTGAATACGGGTGTACCTAAATCATTCGCCGTCGTCAGGCAGTCTGGTGCATCTAGATTGTTATTAATTTGCTAACAGTACTTACAAATGAATGAACTTTATTGTTTTGTTGATTCAGAAATAACATTGCATTTGCATTTTACATGATGCAATGCGAAATTAATAAAATGTTCTCGAGATATTTAATTGAGTTGGAAAAGTCAGATGTGTGAAGATCACTGGCTGTAACCATTTAGGTATAATCAAGCGATTTGGAAACACAATTCTTGTAGGCAGAGGTGTATTAACATTTAGCCAACTATGATTAGGGTCCCACGTAATTGGGGGTAGCCGTCAAGCGGGTACCAGTAGCCAGGGGTCCGTATGACCCGATTCCTGCCAGCTTGCTCTGCAAATAGAAGCCGTATAGAATTCCATACAAAATTGCTATGGTTGTTCTATAAAGGTGGATATAGACCAAACGAAGCTAGAGCTATAACAGGAGCATTTAGGTACTTAAACGAAACCTTATTTTCAGCGTTTAAGGTGATTACATACGCGAATGACTTTGACCATACAAATGCCCAAGGTCATTCGCTCATATTTGAACCGTAAAAATCAGCAAAACTAAGTTTAATAGATAACTTTATAGGCGACGGTTACTAACTAAGAAGGTCACGTCATGCATGTGAAATTACATAACACATACATGTGAAATTTTAGATTATTTGGATGCATATTGTAGAAAATATTTGGTTTCATAAGAAAGAGTAGTGTGATGTTCAGAGCCTCTTTTCAACTATTTCCTCCTTTTTTATTTAATTTATAAAAATGTGAAGTTACTCTGTATATCCTGTAGTATGCAGGCATGTGAATTCCAGATCTTTAGGTTTTATAGTTAAAAAGAAAAACGGTTTCGAAAATACTGATTTTTCGATGCTGATCTGATTCGGGGCCTTAAGTACATAAGAAAGAACAACGAACGAACGTTCTATCACTGTTTACACTAATAGAATTTGACGGAGCGGGGATAGAATGAGCATTCGCTCGTGGGATGTAGATCAACTTTAAGAGGAAGGAAGATCTTTTCCACCGGCTTCTCTTTTCAAAATTTTCACGCTCCACCACTGGCGGGTACCTACCTACTTTTTATAGAGCTGTATATTTACTATCGAATGGAGAAAGTCGCCTTCTACGGCACTCACGGGAAGAGATGGGAGTACCTTAGCGTACTTACAAATATTATTTAAACTATTGATGTGTAATTAGTGACATTATGTACATTTGTACACTTGTACACCATGACGTATGTAAACTAATGAAGTCATTGTTTGACTATACCTACCCTAATTATAATTAAGGTCTTATATTTACAATTGTTTTGACAAAGAGCTGTCTTTGTTACGTGTCTAGACATCATGACGACAAATAATTTAATTTTTTACTTTATATAGGTAGTTAGATTCTTTGTGGGTATTACACCTCTGCCAAACCCCTTTGAGGATACACAGGCGTGAGTAATATATGTTTGTATGTATTAGATTTTCTGTACATAAGCAACTAGCTAGCTTAATTTTAGGATGGGTGACCATTGCCAGAGTGCGAGGCAATGATATTATTGGTGCGAGGGATATGCCTTGGTCAATCAATCAAAAGAAGGTGTGCTGTTTTAGTCTAATCGAGCTCAACAAAACCACCTCTATCGGGCAGAGTGGGGTGTCCAAGAGGATTCCTTCTTCCCCCTGTAGAATGAACTCCCTCGACTGTATGGGGTTCTTTAAGAAGGGCAATAGAAGGTTCTTACGGGGGCAATATCTATAAGTCAAGGTAACCACTTTCTATTAGGTGGGCCTTGTGCTTTTCTGCCACCTAAGTGGTATAAAGAAAAAATACTCCTTCTTCTTTACATTTGGCTCACATTTTGCGTAAACTAGTAGGGGATATAATGTAGGGACAACATACAGTCGTTAACCCTTCAAATGCCACCCTTATTTATTGCCGCGGCAACTTGAGCTATTTTGTTCCTACTTATATTACGAAAATGTTTACTCGCGGAACATCCCTACACCATAATACTAGGTACTACTCTATATTTACTTGGAGACCAGCGTAAACAGACTATCACTGGTAGCTTCCATGGATTGATGACCTCGAACTAGAAAAGGTCAGGTTTGAAGACTCTTGACATCGAAATAACATTCGCGATCACGTCAATATTTATTTGTGCCCGTAGATAGATAGGCACTAGTTATATTTAAGGGCTGATATAGATACTATATATTTTAAGGTCTCTCTAGATCTGTAGGTACTAATAGATATTATTAAGACTATAAATAAAGCTAAAGAGTTTGTTTAGGCGTGCTAATCTCAGTAGGTAAGTAACTACTTACTGGTTCGAATTGAAAAAAAAAATATGTTGATTAATCCAGTTTATCAAGGAAGGTTTTAGGCTAGGTATATAAAATCACGCTGCTATCTAAGGGAACGGACCAGTAATCGTAATGTCAAGTGATGGCAGATTCTCATACCTACGCTATATTTGAAAATTAATAAATTGCGAGCATTTATTATGGCATTATTAAAGGTACGCTTAGGTAAACATGCCATGAACGAAGCCGGGAAACTTGATTGCATCCGTGGCGTGGCGGTAGTACATTCCACTTCTATAATCTTTATTGACATGTAAAACTGTTGTACAAGTTATTTAGGATTCGCTGACTACTGCGCTAGTTGAAACTGTGTTGCAGGAGACAGAGTCTTCCCCTCAAATTGATTGATCACAATTACAATTTTTACGTCAGTGAAGAGACAAAAAAAAAAAAAAAGAAAAAGAAGCATTAAACTTGGGACTATTTTATCAGTACTTGCATATGGATGTGTGTGTGTGTGTGTGTGTGTGCGTGTGTGTGTGTGTGTGTGTGTGTGTATGTGTGTGTGTGTGTGTGTGAGAGAGAGAGAGAGAAAATGCTTGAGCGTGCGTGTAAAAAAGGGGGGGAAGGGTATTATTGAGATGAACATGGTTATATATATTATTTATATATTAATGTTAGAAGGAGTCACATGTACGTATTTATGCAGGGAGCGCGGGTTCGGTGCCGCTCAGTGCAAATATTTGTATGCATGTATTTGCGTTGGTCTGGGTATTCCCATGTTTCGGAAAGCACGTTCAGTCGTCGGTCCCGCTTAGAATTCATGAATACGTATAAACATATTCACGCATACAAATATTTGTACTGAGCAGAGATCGAACCCGCGCCTCCTGCTTTGCAGCGTTCACTACCGCCACGCCACAGAGGCTGTCACCCTTTTACCTACTTAATAAGAATTGTAATACGTACGTAATGTATTGTTTGTTGTGTTCGTAGAACTCAAAGTACAATGGTACCAGCCAATACCGATACCAAACAGCTAGGGATGGCCCATTTCTTAGGAACACAGTATACGTCAGCACATATTAGAGCTATCGGGATATTTACCATGTATTGTTTGGAGTATCCGATATTTCGGCGCCGCCGTTGCGTTCCTCCGTGATCATGGTGCTTGCAACAGAATCGAAATATCGGAAACTCCAAACTCGAGATCCTGAATTTTAATTTATCTGAGGACAGATTGCATAGACAGATTGACAGATTTGACAGATTGTCTATTCAACCTCTCATCAGATACATCGAGATCCAGAAGTGGGTACCATTCTATACCTAATACCAGCCGTAGTTTATGTTTTAACTCGCCATGGGATGGGACCATGGCCTAGAAAACCCCAGTATTCCTTAGTCGACATTAAGATAACATTTCAACCTATACAGTTTACAAACAAAGATTTGTTTCAATATGTTACTAGTTAGTATACTCTAGTAAGATTAAGTGGGGCAGATATGTTATTTTACTAGCTGATACCTGCGGCTCCGCCCGCTTGGATGTTGGTTACCATTTTTGGTCATATCTCCAATACCTATTCTACTCAAGCAATTGAGATTAATTTTACCACAGATTTTTAGTCTGAGAAAGACCTTTCCATTAAAAAAAATCACATCAAAATCCAGTAGTTTTTGCATCGCAAACAAAGAGACAAGAATTTCTAAAATATATTTTTGTGTTCTGAATCGTTAATTCAAGGTGATCAATCAATCGATTAACCTTTATTACGTCCTGAAAAATGTGACTGGGATAGACTGGATGCGAAAGGCGGAGGATCGGGAGCAATGGCACATATTGGGAGAGGACTATGTCCAGCAGTAGACTGCAATATCTAGGCTGATTCTGGGTAACCTAAGTTTATTTTTTGTAACTTTCAAGTTTCAAGTTTCCTAAGATGAAGTCGAAAGTACTTAGTGTGGTGGCGGAGAAAAGTATGGAAGGGTATCACCATGTAAAGTAGGTATATATCGCAGCGCAGTCAACTAGTCTAATCAGCTTTATCAGCCTAAATTAGTAACTGCCTCAGCTTTTAACTAAACGACGCCGTTCAATTAACGGCGTGAATGACATTCAGCCGTATCGTTTGTTACAAAATTTAACAAACTGGCTGGCTAATGCTTATGCCATTCGTACGATGGGGTACCCAGAAATAAGACGGAAAGTTGGTGAGTTATAGGTTTATTGAGAAAAGCAGCGCAATCCGACTTGGATAGGTTAGGTCGTGGTTATTTTTTTTTTTTGATAACCATGCAGAAACAAGTGATTTGTTTAGGCTGAAAATCAATCAGGTCGTTAGTTGAACGGCGCAGCCAAGGCAGTTAATTGAACGTCTGATTAAGTAAGTTGGCTGCGACATACATTTTTAAAATTTAAACAAGTATAAGTTTTCGTCAATTTTGTAATTCCACGTTTCTAAAACGAAATTATTCTGAATGGGATCTCTGCCCTTTGTTCGTCAAACGTCGTTTTTTATATGCAAGACCTATGTAATCAGATATTTTGTCATATACATATATTGTTTTTCAATTAGGGTGACAAATAAGGGTTGATCTAGTTACCTATAAACGCTCGCACTTAGTGTCAATACACTCGTATCATTCGCTATACCCTAATTGTTTCTTAACGACCATTCTATACATAGCCTAGTAACCAAAAAGAGAGTTGAAGTTGGGATATTTTTAAACCTATAGAATGGGTTGTATGAGCTCCACCTGCAAGCCGGACGAGGCTCTGGCGTGGGTTTCCTCTCAGGGTTGGAGGGGTAGCCGTCGGGCAGCGAAAGTGTGTGGAACATCACCCGCGCGCCTTCCTATGCATGACAGGTCCAGCACTCTCCCTGGTCGTTCTCCAATAGCACGGGACTGGGGGAGACGATTCGGGCTCGCCATCGCCCTAGCAGAAGCAGGCTCAGATTGGCGATTTATATGTTGAATGATTTTCAAGAAACTAATCTATACACCTATGAATTTGGTTTTAAAATCGCACCTTGCTTCTAAACATACAGGCATAGTACAAAAATACAGGTAATACCACTGCAAATACAGGTAATAGGTACCTGTATTTTTATACTGGTGGTGAAAGGTAAAAATTTTCCAACGGGAAGCCGGTGGAAAGAAAACTTTGCCTTATAGAACGACCATAGCAATTTTATAAGGAATTCTATCAAATTTCAAATAGGTACAGAATTTTAGATACGAGTAAGTATATTCTGTTTTAAATACTGCACTATACTGCATTATTATATTATTATTAATTAGAGTATAAATCATAACATCTCTACCACGGTTTCCCTTTGCAGAGCAAGCCGGCAGGAATCGGGTTATAGACACTCACTACTAACAGGTACTGAACTACCATAACCGGGAAAGTAAGGTACGCTGTAACAACATAGTTCGAGATTTACCGTAAAAACTTTCCCACAATATACCTATTTACAAAATACGAAACCTATCTATCAACATTATATCCGTGTAAGATATTCAACAAAATTTCACACGGTTTATACTTACTGAGGAAAATTTATAAGAATGAGGGTGTCTACTGCAGTTACCTACGCATTTCTTTAAAAAATATAGCCAACTAGCTTTCGCCCGCGGCTCCGCCCACGTGGATGTCGGTTATCGCGACCAAACATAGCCTATGTCCTTTCTCAAGGTCTAATCTACCCCTATACCAAATTTCATCAAAATCGGTTCAGTGGTTTTAGTGTGAAAGCGTAACAAACAGACAGAAAGAGTTACTTTCGCATTTATAATTATTTGGATAATCTCTCATTAAATAAGGCATAGATAAGATAATTAATTGAATAGTTACTGTTCTTTTCATCTTAGCTCATAATCCCAGTCGCATCCAGAGCTTTCACCTGAAATCTGGGGTCCGCTTTTTTCAGTCTAACTACGAGTTTGACTGAACTTTGTTTTTTTTTTCACAAAGCGACTGGCTGACTTCCACAACCCATTGGCGATATCGAAACATTGCAGTTTGAACAATTGAATTTTTTAGGGCTCCAACTACCTGTAACAACTGCCATAGATGTTGGCGACCAATGCAAATATCCATATTCATGCTTACAAATATTTGCACTGAGCAGGGGTCGAACCGCGCCTCCGGCGTAACAGTCGCCCTCACTACCGCCAGGTCACAGAGACTGTCCTTAATAGGTAACAGATACGTAACTTCTATACAAAACGTAACTTCTATACAAAACGTAACTTCTATACAAAACGTAACTTCTATACAAAACGTAACTTCTATACAAAAATAGGGTAGGTACGAATTGAGAACCTCCTTTTTTGAAGTCGGTTAAAAAGCAACAATAACTCTCATATCAGAGTGCCTTATCAAAGTCGGTCCATTCGTCTGAATGCTCTGATGCCACAAACATAGGTACATAAAAGTATTCGTTAACTTGTAACACCCCTCTTTTTACGTCGGAAGTTAAAGAAGTCCTATGCTAGATTTCACCGGTGAAAATTCATGAGTAAACTGATTTTCATAAACGTAAGTAACTAAGTATAATTTTATAAGTAACTAGCTGACCCCGCGAACTTCGTACTGCCTAACAGTCAATTCTTTTTTTTTTTCAATTTTTCTCTCAGTAAGAACCATCCCCGTACTTTAAGGAATGTTCTAAAAAAAGAATTAGCGAAATCGGTCGAGCCGTTCACGCGTGATGGCGTGACCAAGGGAAATAGGGATTCATTTTTATATATAGAGATACATAATGGAATTCACGGAGTAAGATGTAATACCTAACGGAGTTTTTTCCTATCGTTGATGAGATGAAGGTAGCCTTAATGACATTTTTTTTAAAAGCATATTAGAAACCAAAATCACTAATATCCCCGCTAACCCCACCAACTAAGCTAAATTACTAATTAGGAGTGGGTTCATGTCGATAGTGTAGTGGCCAGGATTCGAACCCGGGACCTCTCGATTTTAATGCCGAGTTCTTACAGCTACCAACATTTCATTTATGCAAATTGTTAGAGTAGGCACCGTATCCAAAGGTTAAAAACTGAACTCTCTGCCACCAGACGGTTTTTTTTTATACTACATAGGTCGCAAACAAGCATGACAAGATGCAGCAAGACAAACAGATGATGTATCTCATGAACCGTGTTAGTTAGACAGTTGAATCTCAGACGATGTAGTTCTGCCCCTCTAGACAAGTGGCAATTCGTTGCTCGGCGTATGATGAAATATAATGCCAAATTTATGGGATTTGACGTATATGTCCATATGACAGGCGTCAACGAATGTCAAAAACGTCAAATCCTATACATTTCATACATTTGTCATTCTATTCCATCATACGCCGAGCAACGAATTGCCACTTGTTTAGGGGGGCTGATGTCGTTCTAACAACAAATTATGGTCTGCCATACAAAAAAATGTGATGTTAAGGAGGCTAGGGAAATAATACGGAACCCTTCGTGCACGAGTCCGACTCGACGTTGGTCGGTTTTTATTTTTAAGAAAATTTTAGCAATTAGGCACTTCATATAAAAAAGTGTTATAAATGGCTCTCAATCAATTAAACTCTACCGCAACCAGTAACATAGTGTTTACAAGAATTTGTAGTCCTTTAACACGATGCGACTGCCTTTAAATTATAAATTACCTATAATAAACTTCATTCAATTTGATATTTTTTTATTTGAATATATTGAATATATACCTTATTATTTTTTGAAATATTAATCTTAACTTATTCCTATCTAAAATTATCGCTATATCTCAATGGATAGAGATTTTTGCAATAGGGAGGGACTCTCCTAGGAGTCGTAGGACTCGTAGGTCTAAGTTAAGTTCCGTCCGGGATCTTAACTTACGCAATTACAATTCACCAAATTTTTTTTTGATATTTAAGTACTAAATAAGTAAGTATATATTAGATTTTTGTCTTATTTTCCGTTTATCTATAATATAAATAAAGTTAAAAATAAAAATACTTACTCAGCAGTGCAATGATAACCTGATTAAACTTGCTTCCTTCGGCACAATACTTTTTCATCGTATATTTTAACATTTTTTTTCTTCTATTTTACCACTGACGTAAGTTGTTCACAGATAATAAATATTTGAAAAGCGCGGGTCCGTCGTGCGTTCGCTTCTCGTCACTGACGCCGAATGGCTACGCACAGGCGTCGCGGCGTTCTGCCTAGGTATTTGTTTAAACTGTAAATATTCTTAAATCGGGAAGAGTTAAGAATACAGTTTGCATGAGCATTTGATTAAGTAATTAAATACTTACTTAGATACTTCTTTTCATTTTATTTATCACCTGTGAAAGGTGGCTGGAACAGACTGGATGCGGAGGCGGAGGATCAGCAAACGTGGCGCATATTGGGAGAGGTCTATGTCCAGCAGTGAACTGCAATAGGCTAATTGATTGATTGATTTTATTTATCACTAGCTGACCCTGCGCACTTCGTACCGCCTAACAGCCGATTCGTTTTTTTTTTTTTCTCGTACTTCGAGGAGTATTCTAAAAAAAGAAATAGCGAAATCGGTTAAGCTGTTCTCGAGATTTGCGCTTAGCAACACATTTAGGGATTCATTTTTATATTATAGATTTATTTATTTTTTCATAACCTTAGTATTTTTTAATAAATTAATTTTCAGCGTGCATTCTAAATGTTGCAGGCTCAGGCTCAGGCTCAGATGCATGGCTCGAGTCAACAATAGTACCCGGAGTAGGAACGGCAATAGGTTCACCCTATTACGTGGGATCTAAAACAACGACTGGTGAAATGTGGTTGTAAATTCGGCCTAACTCTCCGGGGATAAAGGCGTGATTATGTGTGTGTTTTTTTGCTTGGGTCAAGATTTAATAACTTACTGCCTATCTGAAACTAATATCAATTCAAAAGCAGTCACCGCTAAACAAAAATAAGAGTAGATTACCCAACAAGTGAAAAAAATTGAATTCTTATCGAGAAAATAAGTTGTATCCCGGGAGGAGCGAAGGGTTAGATAGAATAGAATCCTGAGTGGATCAAGGGATACATAAGAGCCGAGATGACTTTTTTTCCCTCCTGATCAGAAGGTCTAAGTACTCTAAGTAGCTGAATGACTAACATCGCGAAACGTCTAAGGAGCATAACTAGCACCACGTGTTAGCCCTACCTATTCTACTTTGTATCATTATGGGTAACTCATGAAAAAAGCAGCAAATTATCAACAATAGCTGCCGCTTTAACGCGAGAAGACTCCAGAACGAGGGTTTCATTTTCATCACTGGCTGAATTCATATTATATAAGATCAAGATAGAAACAGAAACTTTTACAAGGAAAATTGCATAGAAAATTGGTGGTATTTTATTTTCTTGATTTAAAATTTTAAACTGATTTTGGCGGTTTTTATTACCTATGTTTTATAATGAGAGTGTGTGCAACCTATGGTACCTGACTATAGCTGCATCTATAGTCTTATTAAAAAGAAAAGTCCTGCGGAATCAGCCAGGCACCGACTCATCAACGCCCTGCCCAAACCCTTGACCTAGAAAGGTGAAAGTTTCCGCAGATGTCTTACACAAAACTAGCTAGATACTTAGGTAGATACCTACCTATATAGATGTGAAAGTCTGCGAAGATGTATATTAGATAATGAATCACGTTCAAACGGCTGAAAGGATCTGGCTGAAATGGTATAAGCAAACCTTGTGAAAAGTGTCCCTAAAGCCTGGGGTTCAAAAAGTTTTTTAAGGAAATTCCTATTTTCTTAATAATAATATTTTTTTGATTACAAACAGACATGTCCATTTCATCTAATGCATACAGTCCACTGCTGGACATAGGCCTCTCCCAATGCGCCACGTTTGCCGATCCTCCGCCTTCCGTATCCAGTCCGTTCCAGCCACCTTTCGCAGGTCGTCAGTCCGCCTATGACCAGCAGTAGACTGCAATCTGTGGCAATAGGCTTAATAATTGATTGATGCATACAGTAAAGTAAAGATATAACCTAGACACATAAAAATATTCTTTGGACCCAACACTAGGATACCCTATGTCGTGGAGTCCAGTCGCTTCCCAGCAGTAAGTTAAATCACAATCATTGCCAGAATAATGTATCTACGTAATAAGTATTTAATAAGTAATTTGAAAACATAATTATTGCTAGATTGTGACAAGAATGAAGACATAAAATAATTGAATTTATGTCTTCTCGTATATTTGTGTAAATTGTGTACCGTACCTAAGTTTGTGAAAATGTTTGCATTTTTTTTATTTTCTTTTTATAATTTTTTTTTAAATAGTAGCATAGCAACCGATTAGCAATCGATATTTGTATTTCAATTTTCAATCACACGCTACCGGCTGAACGATTCTGGCTGAAATGCTGAAATGTGTTACAGAGATAGATTATAGTCTGGAAATGGAATAACCATAAGGCTCCGCGCAAACGTACGGTTTCCGTCCACGGTTTCCTGATCAAAAAGTCAGATTCAAAAAACCGAATGCTCCATTTTCATACAAAATGTTCTACTAGCCGCACACGTCCTTACTTTTTGCAGAACGGAAAAAACCTGACGTTCGGTTCAGAATGGAAAAAACCTAATGACGTCATACCGAACGCAGCACTCGCATACATTTTGTACTAATCGCCGCTCACGTCAGGAAATTTCCATCCGGAATCGCGCTTAAATTGTGTCCAGCGTTGTCAATTCCCAAGAGAGTGTGGACTTTCAAGCCGATTAGGGAATTTGTGGGGATTGTGCTTATGTGGGGCATTTAGACATTCACACTAGACCTAAACTCAGAAGTAATAAGTGGCAAGTATTATACATATTGATAAATTATTAAAGCAAAATATCCGACATTAAGGTACCTACTATTTAACTCTTTATTGGCAATATATGTACACGAGCCGCAATAAACATCGCAAGTGGTGAATATAGCGGGAAACTTCAAGAGAAGTAATGTAGTTATCAATGTCTAATATTGGGGCCTTTCTGTTGGGTTTGTGGGGAATTCAGATCATCAGTAATTGGCAACACTGATTGTGTCTCGCTTCCGGGGTTGCCAGATTGTATTGTAACTTTTGTTACATTTTGCGTAACTTTTGACTCTCTTACGGCCCAGCCCCATAGTGGTAGACGCTCTCAGCTGCATTAAGTCCCAGATGAAATAGCTGGGGCTCGTACTCAATGGCCAGTGGGATTTCAAGGAGCATCTCGGAAGGCCGGCTCCTAAATTGGGCGGATACCCGAGATAAACCGAGAGGATTTGTAAAAAACAAGAAACACTGTATAAAAAAACAAGAATACGTAACTTTTGCCCCGAAAATGCAACTTTTAAGCCAGCTTGTGTTACATTTGACAATTTGGCACTGGCAACACTGCTCGCTTCGAACTAATAATAAAAAAACCTAATGCAAAAAACCGAACGTGTGCGCTCGGCACACGGAATTCCAAATCAGGAAACCGTGGACGGAAACCGTCTCCGGAAACCGTACATGTGCGGCCACCCTAAGATATTTTATTCTGAATAGGTGGGTGGCCCGGAGAGGTAGTGTAGTTAGGAAGCTTTTGTGGGCAGAAGCAGGCCGCCGGGGCGCGCATTGCGTGCCTCCCTATACCCGGGGGAGAGTTGGGTACTCCGTGGTCCCCACACCGGAAGGGGGCCAGATCGAGAGATATGGCCCTGGGTCGGCCGGGGTGCGAACTGCGAGGGATATGGCTACAACAATCTCACCCCCGGCAACCGACGGCCCACAGACGGCTATACAGTATAAGACTATGGTTTTTTTTAAATATTCCGATATTATACCAACCGCTTTAACACGAATGAAGTGGCGAATTATAATAACAACATTTTCTTGATTTTACCGGGGGTAGGGATATAACTATACTCAGATGCTGGGGCGTAAGGTGTCCTATTAGGCATTCCCTTCGCACCACGGCTAATCCAAGGCCATTTTCGTTTTCGAGATGGCCCGATATTCTGTACGATCCACAGATGTCCGAGGTACGATCTATCAAAACAAAACTTACCTACCTACGTTTTCAACTCATAATTTTATCCATAATTGATCCATAAGTAGGTATGTGTTCCAGGTTCCAGACTATAATATATTCTATACGAAGCGTATGGTCGACGCTTCTCGTGACCAGAAGGCTGGCCTCTTTTTAGGTCAGAGGATAAGCTTTGCCGTCCAACGTTGTAATGCTGCCAGTCTTCTGGGCACGGTACCACTAGATGCTTGCGATGCGGAGTAATTCCACGACTCGTTCGGATTTTAGTTTTTAATTTGTTCTTTTATATTTATTTTTAGCTTTATTATAAACTAGCTGACCCGGCGAACTTCGTATCGCCATATTTTCCGCCCGCGTGGTACTTTGATCCCGATTTATCAGTGTTTCTCTACAATATTATGCATGTATTATACATATAAACCTTCCTCTTGAATCACTCTATCTATTAAAAAAACCGCTTCAAAATCCGTTGTGTAGTTTTGAAGATTTAAGCATACATAGGGACGGACAGACAGCGACAGCGACTTTGTTTTATAATATGTAGTGATGATAGTGATAGTGATGATGATGATAGTGATTTTGTACTTACATACTTAACCAAATTGTATTATAATAAAATTGTATCCCTGTACCAAACGGCCAGATTCGTTCAGCCTTTAGAGCATTATATTGTTACTCCTTCCTTAGAGCGTGATTGAATAACAAACACGCAAATATGTACACGAACTTTTTCATTTACAAATATTATAGTTCCTACATACTATAGTACCTACATACGTAGGTACTTAGAATTAGATTTACTTTGTATTTTTTTATAACACGTATAAAAAAAATAATTTGCAGAATTGCGTCCCAAACTTGTTTTTATCGACTTAATCCCTACATTCTTAACGAGCCTAGAAAGTGCAAAAGTAGCCTTTTTCTAATTATAGCTACCTAGCCGGGTACCCAGCTAAAAATAGCCAGGCTCGCGCGTCGCGTGCAAAAACGTGGTCGTTAGGCGCCTCCGGCGCGCTCTCCTGGCGCCGATAATTACTCCTCAGGAAGACATTTTACATAGTTTTAAGCCACTGCTGGCTATAAGAGCTAACCTTAGTTAGCGGTACTGATTGATGAAACGGTAGGTACAATCAGTGACAGAAATAGTTTGAGGTTTTGTAATACCTTTTGCGTACTTCGTGGGTGGCCCGAAGAGGTAATGATGTTAGGTTAGTTGTTGTTAGTTGTACCTCTACCTCAGCTGCTTCGTAAGTCCTTCTACATTCCAGAACCAAACCGACGGAAACCACACAGATCATTGCAGCGGACTCCGGATATACTTACCTTATGAATAAAACCCACTAGTGTTAGCTGTTAGCTGCCTGTTTTGCAACAGTGCAGGGAGTCTTACCCCCTCTGTCGAGAATGGTGAACAAAAAGAACATTATTTAACAGGATACATTACCTGTCCTGTAGAACACTTAATAATAGACCACCAAGGTGTTCCACGATAACTTTTTCGTACCCGTAGATCTCCCAGCGACCATGGCTGCTGAAATTTCGGGCTAGATATAAATAATTGAGTTAGAATCCGTGAAAAATTGTTATTATTTCAGTAAGAAATAATAGCACTTTTTCACGGATTCTATCCCATAAATTTCGGACAATATCACTTGGAAAGTATTCCACGGGTACCTAGAACAAACTGTGGTAGGTACTCATAATTCACCCAGCAATATTCTAATCAGGTAATTGCTAATCCCGTCGGCTACTAGTCCAGTCTGTTACCTATATCTAAAACGGTTTACACCCGACTCCTATTAGTAAGCGGAGCCAACGACAGGCGTCACACGATTCCGTATAACCGGTCATACGAATTCTTCACGTGAGCTAATTAATTTATATTTAGTTCCCAGTTCCCACTTAAGTTAATACTTAGGCGAGTGAGTAAGCTCCGCTAGTGTTAAGCTGCCTTTCCACTTTCCACCAGAGATGTGCTATGCAGTAATTATGCCATGGATGAAAAAGCTAAGCTTTGAAACTATGCACATTTCCAGTGTTAAGCTATGTAGTGAGTGTAGCGTAGTGAGTAAGATGTGCTATGAAGATGCACAGCTCGAGCTATGAGATGTATCAATCACATAACCGTACGGAATAAAAACTTCCTATAATATACCTCGAGACACGTATCTTGGACCTAAATCGCGAAACAAACGAGGCCCTGGCCTTGTAATTATAATCTACGCTTAGTAAAATTGTACTCGTTCACCGCAATAGCATCCCGTAGGTGCTAACCGCAAAAGGCCACGGTGACCGCTTCTCTTCAGGTGGGTCGTGTGCTTGTCTGCCAACTAAGTGGTATAAAAAAACACCCAAGAAACGTGTACTACGTGTATAGAACACATTTTGAGCACTTTTAGGTCCCGAGCATACAAATGTTCAAAATTTGAATTATACCTATTCGAATCCACAGTCCACAGTACTTACGCATCCACAGCTCACAATCATAGCACACATCCATAGCACGCATCCTTCTATAAAAAAGCTTAGTTGAACCCCTTTTCACCAGTTGAGTGCTACCTATGCTATGTGGACCAATGTATATTATTGGTGTATATCAAACGCATCCATAGCAACGTAGCATAGCACATCTTCGGTGGAAGGGCAGCCTTAATACTGATTTAATTGTGTAGTGTGAATGCGGACTAGATTATAGTTACCGGTATAAATATATTGACCCCAGTCACGTCACAAGTTCACTATATAGGTACGCGCAGTACCTAAGCGTTTTTTGGATGTCGTTTGAGGATAGGATAGGACGGGGTGCTATGGCGGCGGATAGATTAGGTAGGTATATAAGGGTGAATTTCCCGGGGCCAAAAATTGCGTGGCATCGATGAAATCGGTACTAAAAATCATTTTTACAATACTCTAACATTTTTTTCTGGTTAGGCAATATAGTGATCTATGTGGAGCACTAAATATTTTATTAAATAGGATTATAGATTCGCCAAAAAAAAAATTTAAGCCTCGAAATTTTTCATTGCCGTGTTTGTCCACACATCACCTATTGTGTTGTGATACCTCATTGATAAAAATCTATTGGGTTTTTTAATTAAAACCTAGTTTTATTTGATACGTGAATAGTTAAAGTATTGTTACGAAATACATTTATTCAAATATTTAGACAATACAACGAATGGTTAATAAAAGTTCATTTGTCCTAGAGTTACCTTTAATCGCCATGTTCTAAACATATTTTAGAATATCGTTTTATCTAACGACTTGTATCCTCCCTCATATCCGCTAAACGTTGCATATTGGTGCCGCCTAAGTGCTCGACATGGAAGGACGTACACACGTACCTGCGTTTTGGCACCATAAATAAAAGTATATCATTTTTATGTTACTGGACATTTTTTCTTTCATTACTGTGGATAGGTATAACTGTCTATTCCAATAAGTTTATCCTCTTGATTATACATTCAATAGAATGAAATTTATCTTGTTTATTTTAGTGAAGTGTTTATTACTTCGAATAATTAATAGATTTTTTCTTATATTATATTTTTGGCTCGTTTTTCACCACCGTGCTTTCATTTCCATGGTTTCCGTGGTCAAAATTTGCTATGGTAATGAAGAAAAAAACGCGGCAATGAAAAAAAAAATCATTGCCATGCCTTGTAAAACAATTTAGTCTCATTGCCATGACCAGATGTTTCATTTCCGTAACTTATGTTCTCATCGCCATAGCATATTGACAAAAGTATATCATATTAATTTATTAATTTCCCATTTCTTTTTCGTGTAACCCCGCGTTTACATACTGCCGCTCGCATTGCTCATCGCCTTGCCGGCAATATTCACGCGAATAATGCCCTAGCATTCAAACACTCGCATCATCGCGATGTTCATCGCGTTGCCCAACACTCGCATCATCGCGATGTTCATCGCGTTGCCCCGCATACAGTATTCGCCTTGCGATGGAGATGGACGACTTTAGTTAAGTGGACACCTAACCGAATGCAGTATAGGCATTTTATTAGGCTAGGCTATCTACTTAGATACTTAGCTAGTAGGTAATCAGGCTAATTTGGTAGGTAGGTAGGTACCTACCTACCTACCTATTTTAATTTGGTAGGTAATTAGGCTAATTTGGTAGGTAGGTACCTACCTACCTACCTATTCTAGTTTGGTAGGTAGGTACCTACCTACCAACCTATTCTAGTTTGGTAGATAGGTACCTACCTACCTATTCTAATTTGGTAGGTAGGTATCTACCTACCTACCTATTCAGATACCTACCTACCTATTCTAATTTGGTAGGTACCCTAGCTACCTGTTTGGTAGGTATACTTAGGCTAATTTGGTAGGTAGGTACCTACCTACCTACCTATTCTAATTTAGTAGGTAGAGGTACCTACCTACCTACCAAATTAAAATAGGTAGGTAGGTAAATTAGGCTAATTTGGTAAGTAGGTTACCTACCAAATTAGAATAGGTAGGTAGGTACCTACCTACCAAATTAGCCTAATTACCTACCAAATTAAAATAGGTAGGTAGGTAGGTAGTACCTACCAAATTAGCCTGATTACCTACCAAATAGGTAGGTAGGTACCTACCTATTGTAGTTTGGTAGGTAGGTACCTACCTACCTACCTATTCTAGTTTGGTAGGTAGGTACCTACCTACCTACCAACCTATTCTAATTTGGTAGGTAGGTACCTACCTACCTACCTATTCTAATTTGGTAGGTACCCTAGCTACCTGTTTGGTCGGTATACTTAGGCTAATTTGGTAGGTAGGTACCTACCTACCTACCTATTATAATTTAGTAGGTAGAGGTACCTACCTACCTACCAAATTAAAATAGGTAGGTAGGTAATTAGGCTAATTTGGTAAGTAGGTTACCTACCAAATTAGAATAGGTAGGTAGGTAGGTACCTACCTACCAAATTAGCCTAATTACCTACCAAATTAAAAAAGGTAGGTAGGTAGGAGTACCTACCAAATAAGCCTGATTACCTACCAAATAGGTTGGTAGGTAGGTACCTACCTATTCTAGTTTGGTAGGTAGGTACCTACCTACCTACCTATTCTAATTTGGTAGGTACCCTACCTACCTATTTGGTAGGTATAATTAGGCTAATTTGGTAGGTAGGTAGGTACCTACCTACCTATCTTTTATATACATATGTATTACCTATATTATTTAATTAGATCCGTAGCAAGCATTTCAATAAATTCTATTGATTTTTCGTTGGACCATTCGATTGGTTGCGTCATTGTCATGATAATAAATTCGAAGTAATCCTGTGACTGTGACACGCGCGTACACAACGAGCGCTCGATGCGAAGTGTGCGCGACGCGAGTATGTGAATGCTTCATCGCGCTAGTATTGCCGCTCCTACTCGCGCCGCCAAGCCGACACTCGCAGCAACATACGCGGCAATACTCGCGGCATGACGAATATACCATTCACACCACGTCTCTGCCCACTTCTCTCGCCACTTCCCTCGCTCTGCCGCGAGTATGTAAACGAAGCATAAAAGAATTGGCGTCGTTTTGGAATTGAGCAGCCATGAGTACCTGCAGTTTACCAGGTTTCTTAGAGAGATTCGAGTCTTATAATTAATCCTATTGATTAAAGCAATAAAAATACTGGCTGTTATTTTTTCCGATTTTAGTCGGTTCAATTACAGGATGTGGCAAGCGATTTTTCAGCATTCGTTAAACGCAGTTCTGTTTTCTTTTTAAAAATGAGGAAATGTTTCTTCTGAATGAAATTAGCTATCTCCAGTATTTAGAGTACTTTCCCTCCACATCTCCAATGCAAACGCGGTATCGTTTATCTAAAATACTAGCTGACCCAGCGAACTTCGTACCGCCATATTTTCTGATCCCATTCCCGCTGCATATCTCTAAATTTATCAATATTTCTCTACAATATTATGCATGTATTAACATAACATACATAACATAAACTCACGCCTGTATCCCCGAAGGGGTAGGCAGAGGTGCTAGCACCCACATTTCGCCGTTTATGTTTAGGTCCCAATGTAATAGGTGGCGAGCCTATTGCCATTAACCGGGCACTTATGCATGTATTATGCATATAAATCTTCCTCTTGAATTACTCTATCTATTAAAAAAACCGATTCTACATCCGTTGTGTAATTTTGAAAATTTAAGCATACACAGGGACAGACAGACAGCCATCGATGGGGTTACACTCGAAGTTGTTCAAGAAAAAATCTGCCTGGGATAAGTTATCCAGCTTGGTGAAAAGGATTTCCAAAAAAATCGCTTGCCACACCCGGTAATCGAACCCAATAAAATCCGGATGAAGCTATATTTTAATTGCATCAATCGATAGGGTCAATCTTAGGGATCAAATATCTCTAACAAACTTGGTAAAATAAGTAAAAGTAAACCCATAAAAGAGAAGGTATAGGAAGATTTTAGGCGGTTTGATCATCAGGTGTGTTATTTTTAGAAATCTTTGAATGCAGGTTTGTTTCCCTTTAAAAATAAGGTTATGTTTAATTTAAGTAAAATTCGCTATCTCTAGTATGAGGGTACTTTCCCTCCAGGTAAAGTCGAAATGTTCCACCCTGTATATCGCAGCTCCGATATTACTTACAATAAAAATAACGACACTCATACGCGTGTTTAACACAGTGCCACTGAAAAAATAAATGACGCCAAAGTCCATACACAATTGCCTAATCCCCTTTGTATTTTTATTATTATGTAAGTATAATTTCTCATGTAAGTAGGTACATAAAATATTATGTTTTATATTATGTATATTCATTTCCATGGTTGATTTTTTCATTCCCTTGGTATATTTATTTCATGCCCGTGGATGCTTGTTTCATTGCCGCGCACGCATGTGTCATCGCCGTGGCGCGTAATTTTTGATCTTGTATATCTCGTTAGCTTCTTTATTTATCTGCTAGATATTAAGCAAGAATACATATAGTATCAAAACCTATAATAAACGCGATTTGTTTTAACTACAAAACTTAAGGTAAAAAAAATCCACGGAATGAAGATTTTAATGGACCTGTTGAAATTCACCCATAAAATGAATCCGCACGCGCCGAGGCCTAATTCCTCTCGCGACTTGGGGCCAAAATATACGTACAAAGGTACCTTTTTCGTGCGGAATACTGAATACACGGATACCACCCCTGTCGGTCAGCAGAGGTTATGTCGCTCTCAGACCAACTAAAACCGCACGCCACCGTCGCGGGTCTCAATACTCGCAATTACCGGGGAATAAGGCATTTCTCTTGCACCCCTGCTGACTCTAGGCCATTTACGGTCATTGAACCAGACCATATTTTCCCTCCGGATTACACTTTTCATGCAAGCCCTTCCGTATTGAGATCAAAGATAAATAAAATCGGCCAAGTACGAGTCGGACTCGCCCATGAAGGGTTCCGTAGTAGCAAAGGCGAAAATTGCGGTTTATGACGTATTAAAAAAAAACTACTGACTGGATCTCGTTCGACACATATTTTTCCACTTTGGAAGTGTCTCTCTCGCAAACTATTCAGTTTAGAAAAAAATTATGTTAGAAACCTCAATAGCATTTTTAAAGACCTATCTATAGATACCCCACACGTATGGGTTTGATGAAAAAAAAAATTTTGAGTTTCAGTTCTAAGTATGGGGACCCCCAAAATTTAATGCTTTTTTTTAATTTTTGTGTGAAATTCTTAATGCGGTTCACCGAATACATCTTCTTACCAAGTTTCAACAGCATAGGTCTTATAGTTTCGGAGAAAAGTGGCTGTGACATACGGACGGACAGACAGACAGACAGACAGACAGACGGACAGACATGACGAATCTATAAGGGTTCCGTTTTTTGCCATTTGGCTACGGAACCCTAAAAAGTGAGGTAAATGAATAAATATTAACCTCTTTATCTCAACACAAAATAGTCAAAGAAGAAAATCACAGACATTCGTCACGTTGACGTTTCTGTCACTTTATTTTGTGTTTGGTGTGTTGTGGTGACTTTGGATCACATTTTGCAATATGGCTTGAAATTTTAAATTGCGCTATGGCTTGTCTGGTGATGGTGTGCACTTGTATCCTCAGCATAGTGGCCGCTAAGACTGACAGCGGACAGCGGAAGGCCGAGGAAGGGGAGCGTGTCTGCAAAACTGAGGGGTACAAGCTGATTGATGCAAAATTCGGGAAAGAAGCCCATACGTTATGTTTGCAGTTAAAGCCCATTGGTAAGAGCAAACTACTGAACAATTCAAAATATCTCCATATCCATGTTTACTAATATTTTGCAGAGCTGACACTGATAGGATACCTACCAGAAGAATCAATGCACCACCTTCTCACTTAGTCTTTAATCCCAAGATCACACATACCTACTGAGTGGAGTAGCGAGACAGTGCACTTGGCAGAGGTCTATACGTGTGAACATAGCGCCGAGTACCTCACACGTACTGAGCACTCAGCTGACTACCCGTAACGACGTCATCATCCTAGCGTTGATCCCAGTCGCATCCGAAGCTTTCACCTCAGTGTCTGGGGTCCGCTTTATCAGTCTAACCGCGGATTTGGCTGGACTTCGATATTTTACGTGAAGCGACTGCCATCAGTACTCGACAACCCATTAGCGATATTGGGCTTTATCGAAGCATTGCAGCTAGACCACTTGTTGGACTTTTTTTAGGGCTCCAACTATCCGTAACGTCTGCCATAGATGTTCATACACGAATACAAGACCAGACTAACGCAAATAGCCATATTCATGCATACAAATATTTGCACTGAGCGGGAATCGAAAGCCCCTTACGTAGCCAGTCGCGTTCACTACCACCACGCCACAGAGGCTGTTCCTATGAATTTACCATATTCTGTTTTAGGATCTTCACCTCTGACGAACCGCCATGCAGCCCTATTGTTAGAACCTGATGGCGATGAGGGTCCATCGTCCTTCCGAGGGTTCCCTCTGTCTGAAGTCACCATGGCTTATGGGTTTCCAATAGAAGACCCCGGTAAAGGATCTGCTGAGGGCTATATAGGCGAAGACCATCAGTTTTATGGAGTATTACACTTTGGTGAGTCACTTTGATGAACCGAACCGAATAGGAAATCCGCATAGGGTCTTCGTCCGTTAATCACCAGGTCTGCTGGCTGGCAGGTAAGGTTGACGGATCACCCTGATCACCCATGATGAACACTGGGTTACACTACGGCATATAATTTTAAAAACAATCATATAATAAAAAATAAAGCTACGTATACCTCGGGAACTCCGGACATGTTGGTTTTAAAATGTGCTCTATACGCGCACACGTTTCTCAGATGTCTTTTGAGGATAGCACAGGGTCCTACGGCGATGGATGAGCTCAAATTCACCAAGCATAGATTACTTATAACAAAAAAAGCCGCGCCAGAGCCTCGTTTGTCCCGCGGCTTAGGTCCAAGATATGTATCCCGCGGTACCTAATATGCATTTTTTTTATACCACTTAGGTGGCAGACAAGCACACGACCCACCTGGTGGAAAGTGGTTACCGTGGCCTATGGACGTATGCAACACCAGGGGCGTCACACTCGTGCTGTCGACCCTGAAGAAACCTTCTGATGCCCTTCTTGAAGAACCCCATATTGTAGTCGCTTGGGAAAACCATCGCGGGGAGTTCATTCCACAGCTTCAGTGTGCGATGGATGAAGTTCCTTTCATACCGCACAGTGCGCACCGTTTCCAGTCGCAAAAAAATTGTGTGGTTGAATTCCCCGCCAATGCAATGGCGAGAAGTGCGATGATCTATAATAGGATGTGGGCATCATGTCAAACAATTCATCTGAGCACAAACCATTGTATAGGCGGTAGAACACACACAGTTGGCAAAGTCTCTCCTGAGACTGCCCTGGACCGGAGACTGAAAATCGAGCGTATTTATCAGAAAATATAAAACAGAAAATGCGAATGGTTCGGGTATATTCTCCCACGAAGCCGTAGAACTATTTATTAATAAAATTAAGTACCTATCACAGACATACTGATACATACCTGAGATAGTTATTACACATTTGAGATTTTTTTAAACAACCGTAAGTACCCATGGAAAAGAATATAATAGGGAACTTCTTTGATGCATTTTCTACTTTATTAGAGCAGCAGATGCGAATGAACAAATTTATGCTACAAATATTTGCACAAAGCGGAAATCGAACCCGCACCCACTGCGTACCACAACACAGAGGCGGTCAAGAGAATTCTCTGCCATGATTATGGAAAATATGGAAGTTCGATCATTTCGTAATTACACTGTAAGCCCCAAATCTCCAACTAAATTGGCAAAAGACTCAGAGAACAGAGGATGTACCTATAACAAGAATCTAAATGACATTACAACCCTTAAAAATAATATAATCATTCCTTCATAAAACAGGCAACCGCACACTCCACGCGGACCCTTACGGCAACGACGACCCAACGAAGTACTTCGGCGCCTTCGAGAACGACAATATGGCTGCGCCCCGGTCTCGTCGCGATCATGCTCAGGTGATCAGGTGAAGATGACGGCTTCTTTTAGCGACAGCTTCGGCTTTATTGACTACGTTGCTTAATCAAACATGCTTGACAAAAAGCCGAAATAGACAATGGTAGAATTTAATGGTAAAATGTTCTTGAGGTCATAGATCTAACAGACAATGAATAGTTAATTTTGTGCCGACATATATCACTCCTCAAATTGGAATGTGTTTTTATATGTAGGACACGTCAATATGACTTCACCTCGCCGGCAAGCATATCGGTAATCGGCATGATTCCGAACTCTGCAGCACGTAGTGTTGCACAGCAGTACTGGCACTGCGATGCTGCGCAGCAGCTCTGCCTGCCGTTAGGATTCTGAGTAGTGATGCGCTGTTGTTTATTCATTCATTTGTACTCAGCAGTGCTATGCATCAGTGTACTCGACATTTAATCTCATATAAACTCATAGAGAATAAATGGAGCACTGCTGCGTACTGTAGAGTTCGAAATCATTCAGTTCAGGCAAATGTAGGTACTTTGGTTACTGCAGTTAATAGTTATCAACCCATCAAAATTTTATAAAATATAGCTTTAACAATCTGCATTATTTTTAGGGCAGCCACCGTTCCTTAGTCACGCGGTCGGTCGGGTACTTCCCCTTCAGTATAGAGAATCGTTCAAGAGTCCCCGGTGTTGCTCGGGCGAGGATCTGTGACCTGTTGCTTCTGGCGGACAAAGAGTTCTTCGAGAAGGACGCTAACTCTAGCCTGAACCACGTGGTGCGCAGGATGATGCATGCCATCGCACAAGCTGACATCATATTTAGAAATGCTGACTTCAATGAAGATGGGGTACCTGATAATATTGGTGAGTTGGTATTGTATTTAATGATATAATGATGAATGGAGTTCACTTTGGGGTTCAAACCAAACGCACCTGAAAGTCGGTGCACCTGCTAAACAACAGACGGGGCTGGGCTGTGGCGAAGGCTTTCCTCTCAGTGTTGGATGTGCAGACCAAAATAAACAAAATTATGGATAGGCTAAGCAGGAGAGCAGACTCCGAAGCGTAAACTTTGAAAGAAATTGGGATTAGCACATGGATTAGATGGAGCAAGCACATAAGAAGCAGTTAGGGAAGTCGAATTCTTCGTTAACTCGCTAGCACGCGCGAGTTGGCATCTTATATTTCACAGGCATTAAGAAACCATTTGTGTATTTAGGGTTTTCAGTGAAGTACATCCTAGTGCTGACTTCTAGCGAGACGAACAGCAGGGTGTTTGGCGACCTGCTGACCACCAAGGCGATCAATGGCCGAAACTACCTCATGAGGTTTGCGCGACTGCGACGCCTTTCTGAAGTGTGTCTTGGCGTTGCCTTTTCGGGACATGCTTTCCAGAACCGCACTTTAGGTTTGAGGTAAGAACCATCTCCTTCTGTTTTTTACTGATAGGACGTTAGGTGTCCCCAACTCTTTACTGTCGTCGAAGTATGAATCGAATTCAAGCCTATGAAAAGGTATTGCTTACAGAAGGAAACATGTGTTGGTAAAAAATTCCAAGTCTGGTGCAGCAAAGAAAAGAGGTGCCTAACCACTTAGTGCTGTGTTGAATTAGTGGCACCAGCATTCAGTCCTACTTCGTCATTGAAAACGACTACATATAACGTAGATGCGCGTTATAGTCAGCATCTAACATGGTTATTTCTCCTCTGCCTAACACTCCGGGGATAAAGGCGTGATTATAAGTATGAGGAAATAAAATAGCTGAGAGCAATGTTGTTAAAGGGCTTTAGGAGCAGAGGCATGCCCAAGAAAACGTGAAAAGAAACACTGAAAGAAAAGAGTTAATGGAATGTACGATACCTAGAGAACGAAATATAGCGCCGACCCCAAATAATGCCCATGGTAGCAAATGATGTCTTGTTGTTTTTGTAGATTGCAATGAGGACATGGGCAATAATAATGCCACACTTTTATTGTTAATAGCTTCACGTCTCTCGGTGGTGGTATGGGAGGAGCAGCGGGTGGTCTCTGCGACAGACGAGCTTACGGGCGCTCCTTCAACACTCTGGCCATAGCACACGCCACTACGGAAGACGCAGCCAGGGTGCCGGAAAGGATTGCTGCACTCACGCTTGCACATGAAATGGGTAAGACTTTATTATATTCTTTACTGTGATGAATTTGACGCACATTGGGAGAAGTCTGTGTCCAGCCAACAGTGGACTGCGATAGGTTAGTTGATTAATAAATTCGTATCGTAATCTCCTGTGGGGCAAAAGTCAAGGAGTCAGCACATTGGGCAGTCGTCGACACGACAGAAGAAGTAGTAACAAAATTTTCAATTTCTTCTTACCCAGGTCATAGTTTCGGAGCGCATCATGACGACAACTTCCCTAACCCAGAATGCCGCGGCCACCTCATGGGCTCGCAGTCTTCCACAGCAGAGAACGTCATGAACTTTGAATTTTCGCTCTGCAGCAAGCGCCTCATCGCCGCTACTCTCAGCAGCATGAGCTACTGTCTCATGGAGGAAGATATACCATATTGTGGTAATGGTAAGCGGTATCTAATTAGTCCCACCCTCAAATTTCCTACACAGGACAACATTGTGCAGTGCAGATTATTCCATCAAGAACTAAGCGGTTCGGTTCGGTGACTCCTTCTTTGGCCGCATCATTTAGACCTGGAATTTCTTTCCAGTATTTCCCTCTTCCTACTGTCCCGGGTCCTTTAAGCGGGGCGTGAAAAAGCAGCAAGCCAAGAATCATTCATCAGGTTTTTCCATTTTCAGGTATAGTGGAAGAAGGTGAAGCTTGTGACTGCGGTCTTCCTTCGCGTTGTATTCACAAGGATCCCTGCTGTACTCCGAGGGGAGGTGGCGCCCTTATTTATAAAGAAGGGTAAAATATAAACTAGCTGATATCCAAGGATAAAATGTAGCCCATGTTTATCCCAGATTATAATCTATCTCTGTCTCAATAAACGTAGATTTCAGCCAGATCCGTGTTAGTACCAAACGTCCAAATAATCTGAAAACAGCTTCACAATATTTCACATCAATACCTAATAGATATCTACTTAGATATTAGTAGGATTGTGCTTAGCGAGCCTAGATGTCAGTCAGTCAATAATCCAATCCTTCTTGCAGCACTTTACACAAGGAGGGTTGCTCCGTGGCGCCTTCAGCGATGTGCCACCCCTCCCAGGGACTCTGCTGTACTCCCAAGTGCCAGCTCGCTGACCTCACAAAGAGTGGCATTGTTAGTAATAACACTATAATTTATTATTACTAGGTTAAAATACAAAAAAATCAATAACAGAGATTTCTTCTCCTGGACCTGTGAACTTTTTTTGTTAGTAGCGATATCACAGCGTTTACATCCAATAGAAAGACAGAATAGTAGAAAAGAGAAGAGAAGTGGCAGAGGGGCTAGTCGCTAAGTGGTGACCGAGATCGTTAGCGCATTGCAGGGTTAAACCATACTAGCCAGGTTAGTCTGAGGATTACCATACTTAATACGAATAGGTACTTAAGACCTTTCCGTACCTCGAAGAGCACGTTCAATCGTCAGTCGTACTAAATGAACATTTGTGGTATTCTTTACGTGTAGTTGGAACCCTAAAAAGTTCGGTAACTGATCTATCTACAGAACTTCGATATCATCCGAGCTTCGATATCACTCAAGACTTAATTGGGACAGAAAAAATAGGGAAGTTCACCCCTTGCGTTGCTGGACTGAATGCTAACCTCAACTGAGTTGGAAAGCGGCTCTGCGGATCTCATCTTCCTCCAAAAAAGAAAAAAAATGCTGAAATTGAAACTGCATGTTCGAGTTTAAACCAGAAACGATTGATTAGATCACTTATTAGTAAACGCATCGGTGGCACGAGCCAATTAGGATAAAACTAAGTGGTCGACGCATTACGACAGACACAACACATCATCATTGGGTGTAACTTGAAATACTTCATTACTATTTCACGGTTATTTTGGTTCACATCATCAGGACATAATGACTCTTGCTCACATTGGCCAACGTTCTTTGCAGCCGGATATTTAAATTTCAAAGAGTGTGATTTAAGCTCTCGCGGCCCGCGCCCGCCACAATTGATTTGCCAGGAAAAGAGTAAATCTGCCACCAAAATATTTGGCGACAAATTTCTATTTTACTAGCAAGCCCCATTTGTCTCGAGCAACGTCGACGGGGCCCCACTTTGGCTCTACCAGATTTGACAGCAGATTGAGTACCAAAATTTGACTGCAGATCTTCCATTTTAAGCGCTACAACACGGGGTGAACAGGGATCAAAGGGTGAATATAGAAATAATATGGTCAGCTGAATTCTGTAGTTATATTCTATCAAGCGAAACTATGGAACTGAACAGAATCATCAAATAAGTATCTACTTAAAATTTTGTTGAAGAAATTATTTGCAAAAATCTATTGACCATTTATCGGCCACGTATCGGCAAACGCAACGTAGGACATCCACCCACAAGGTGGACAGACGACCTTATCAAAGCCGCGGGAACGCGCTGGATGCGAGCCGCTTCCAACCGGTTTTATTGGAGATCTATAGGGGAGGCCTATGTCCAGCAGTGGACTTCCTATGGCTGAAATGATGATGATGATGATGATGATTGACCATTTTATTTCTAATCACCCATTGATCTCTATTCACCCCGATATACATGGTACCAAAAATATTTAGTGAAATTATAACATTGTTCATTGTTTCCGATAACTCGTATGATTATTTATCGGTAAATGGTTCCCACCATCGCGCGTCGCCCTAAGATTTTGGTATAGGAGAATTTCGAATACCTACACGAGACGTGGCTCAGTGGTTCAGTGCTCAGAGCATTCCCCTGTAAGGAACTGGTCGCGGGTTCAAGTCCCATGTGAGCATTAACTTTTCCCCGTCTAAATCGATATCAAAAAAATATTTCTCATTTTTAAACAATTCATTTATAGAATTAATATATCGCTTCTGCTTGCCGAATATGTACAGTGGTCTTGAAACTCTGACATCACTGTTTTTAATCTTTCAATAATGGTCTTCCTCATTTATACCATTACTCTAGCCTTTTTCTCAAGGGTAAGGTCGCATCGCGTATCCAACGGTTCATTCATACATTGTGATCAAATGATGATGAATGGGCAAATGATACAAATGTGGACCCAGCTTTAGAAGATATGCTCAAGTTATTGAACATTCCACATCATCATCATGTTCCTTGTCCTAGTTAGAGACGGCCTCTGTGGCGTAGCGGTTGAGCGTTTGACTGCTACGCAGGAGACGTGGGTTCGATTCTCGTTCAGTGCAAATATTGGCATGCATGAATATGTATATTTAGTTTACATTGGTCTGGGTCAGGGTGTTTCTATGTACCTATAAGTATTTTTACAAAAAAAAAGGTATCTATAGTCCATTCGGTTAGGTAGCTACTTAACTAAACATACAATCTTGATGTGTCTTTTTAATGTATTTGTCCGTATTCTAGATCCTATAACACAAACTAGTTAAGCTATGCTTTTGCTATTGCACTCTATGGCTTAACCTCTTTCACGCAATCCATCCATCTTTTTTTACGACTGCCTCCTAATGCTCTCTACGGCTCTACATCCATACTTTGAACCTTTTTTTACAATACTACTCTCATCTAAGTAAATAAATAAATAAAAACAAAAAATCTCTTCTCATAGCAGATTATGTAATATATCCATACCACAGTCCACAGCACGACAATCGCTCAATCTCAATTTCTAATCCACTGGTGCCACTTTCAAACTTCTTTTAACATACCTATAAGATAAGTAGGTACCTACCTAGGTACTCAATACTCATTCCTTACACAGTATAAGAATATATAATACCTACTGTGTTCCTTATTCTCAGTTATTGAACAACGCCTAAAATGTTTACAATAATTTAAATAGAGATTAAGTAGATACAATGCTTCAGACAAAGTATATAAATCCTACCTAGACATTGTAATAAGAGACTGAACTACTTGCGTTAAATAAACTGAAAAGGTAACGATACACCGGGAGCATTCGTTCAATTCAATATAGATTCTGTAGGTAAGTAGTATTTTAATGTACCATTGGGGTCCGACATTCGAGTATACTATATCTACCTCTAGTGAGCCTTTGAGTAGGTATTTATACTCAAAACAGTAGGTACCTACTTAAATAGTGGAGTATTCTTAATTTTTATTGTAGGTACAGTCAGCGCCAAAAGTAGATTAACACTTTATAATTTCAGATTTCATTAACGTTTTGGAGTTCAGGAAATCTCTAAATTATAAAGTGTTAATCTACTTTTAGCGCTGACTGTACTTATGCTCCCAATGTATCCTCACCTCAAGATTATTTGTTCCCTTGAAAATGGTATCAATATACGCCAATATTTGGTAAACTGTAGACGATTTTCATCTCATAAGTCTTGCTACGTGACAAAACATAATTATTGTACATTAAAATGATTCTCGGAAAGGGTACAGTGAGTAATTTAGTAGGTAAACATCCGATATTTATGAGACATGCCGTAGCAACTTTCACTGAAGGAGTCGTCGTCTGAAATTTAAATTCAGAGTTTAGTCTTGACCTTGGTTAATGAGACCTTCGAATCTGATATCATGGCCGGAGTTAAACGAATTTGGAATTGTTAAATAGCAGCTACCCTTGTATAAGACCTTGGACGGAACTTCGTTTAAGGCGGCCTTTCTATCAGGGTAATTTCACGATGCCTAATTTTTTGCTAATTTCGGTGGTATTTTTCAATCATAGGTTTTCCGATGAAAAAATTTAATGGAGTTCTTTTAGAATACCTAGAATACTGATGTGTTCTAAAAGAACTCCATTAAATTTTTTCATCGGAAAACCTATGATTGAAAAATACCACCGAAATTAGCAAAAAATTAGGCATCGTGAAATTACCCATCAGAGATCTGCTATGAAGCTATGCTATGAGTTTTTTTTTTTTAATTTAAAAGCTAAGCGAAGCTATGTGGCCGTTTCCACTGTGTTATGCTATGAAGCGTAGCGAGTAAGATGTGCTATGAAAATTCGAATCTATTCTCCATCTATAGCACACACTGCACAGTCGTAGCACGCATCTTCAATATAAAAAAATAGCTCAGCTGAATCCGTTTCCACTAGTGCTATGCTATGGACCAATGAATATGATTGCTGGATATCAAGCGCATCCATTGCAACGTAGCATAGGACATCCCTGGTGGAAAGGCAGCCTAAACCCACGAAAAGCTAGGTAGGATATTGCTCAGGAACATAATTATATCTTAGACCTAAAATGTGCTCTATACGCGCGTACACATTTTTGGGTATCTTTTGAAGATATGATGGGGTGCTACGGGTGTGGACTACGACGACAAAATCAAATTCACCAAAACATAGATATGTAATTACAAAAGGAGGCCAGGCAGGGTCTCCTTTATCCTTTATCCCTCATTTATCTCGCATATAACCTACCAATGCATATGTACCTATTGTTATATAAAAAATAATCCTGTCTCCACTACCACTTACAGGACTGCAGAACACAAGAGCAGGAGTGCACTTGCGAGCCAGCATTGTTACCAGAGTGTCGGTGTGGGCTGGGAGGCAGGTGCTTGTCAGACGCGACTTGCCACGCAGCCGAGTGCGCGAGGCTTGGCCTGAGAGAATGTCAGTGTATTAAGAACAAAGAAACGGTACGTATGCTCTAGGTCCCGCTTACCTATTGGACGGTCTCGTGTGGTTACCTAAATGAATGTAGAATGAGTTTCTTGCCGGAGTCTTCTCAGGCCGGGGTCGCGTTTCGAAAACCGGTGGTCCATTTGCTAAACTGGTCGATACTATTTTTTATTTTATTTTGAGGTTTTGTAAGTCCCGTTTAAATTAAACTGTCTATAATGTAATATAGGTTATATAAAATGATTTTAGACTTTTTTCTCTGTGAACCCTTTCACAAAAGCTAGACCTTTCACTAGATTACTTTCATAGGAAGCTGTTTATTCATTTTTACTTTTAATTGTCGTTTTATCAGTTTTTCTCTCGCAATTGTCATCAACTCTAAAGAACTTGGAAATCCATACTAATATTATAAATGCGAAAGTAACTCTGTCTGTCTGTCTGTTACGCTTTCACGCCTAAACCGCTGAACCGATTTTGATGAAATTTGGTATAGGGGTAGTTAAGACCTTGGGAAAGGACATAGGGACATAGGCTATGTTTGGTCGCGATAACCGACATCCACGCGGGCGGAGCTGCGGGCAAAAGCTAGTTAATCATAATTCTTAAATTACGTTTATGCATAGCGGTCTGTCCGACGCTAAAAAACCTTTACAGCATAATAATTCTGAAACTTCGCCTTCTAGAAGAGCATATTGAGCGAGATAGGAATGTGCGGCATATGCTGCGTGGTGCCTGGCAACCCTGCCAACGGCACGGAGCCGCGGTGCGTGGACGCGCAGACAGCGGCACTAGAGATGATATCTGTGGCCAAAATCAAGTTGCCAACCAATTGGCCAGACCCGGACTACTTTGGACGTGAGTACCTCGTTATTTAAGCAATACGTGCAAGGACATAGGAGTTAGGACAGCCTCTGTTGCGTGGCGGTAGTGAACGCTACGCGGGAGGTGCGGATTCGATCCCCCAGATATTTAGCCATAGACCGACATATAAGCATTAATCTGGTCGTGCCTTGGAGAGCACGTTGCTAAACGAACGTCCCGGTTGTTAAACGAACATCTATGCCAGTCGTTAGTATCGTTTTTAGGTAGTTGGAACCCTAAAAATGACCCTAGAATGAATAATATAATTTGCTTGTGCGTGAGAGAGGTGGTGGGGCGCACCATTTGGGCTTAGACAAGCTATACCTGCATAACCCTTCGGGGCACATAATATCTTGGACCTAAATCACGAAATAAACTAAACCTCGGCGCGCGCGGATTGTTTTGTAGTGATCTATTTTTGAGCTCATCCACCCCAGTAGCACCCCGTGCTATCCTCAAAAGAAACCCAAGAAACGTGTAGGTACAGCGCCTATAATATATGGTCCAAGATATATCTCCCGAAGTATATCTAAGTAAGAATTTTGTCATGTTCCAGCGAACGTATCAATAAAAATCTGCACGGACAGTGACACGTGTCACGTGACGTACATCCGCGCGTGGGCGCCAGGGGGCGTGTGCGTCACGCGCAACATGGTCGGCGTGTGCTCGCCCAACGGCCTGTGCAAGATGGACTACATAGTGCCGCGGTCTAATGTCTACCCAGACATAATGGTGAGAAATACAGAAATATTTTAATGAAATTTCTGTATGCTAACTATTCATATATTGATAACACATTTGTACTTTTCCACGATATTTATTATTGAACCTAACCGGTTTCGCCTTACGGCATTCTCAAATGTTTACATTGACAGTTCCATCCAGTGCTATCAATCAGTATAAATAGCTCTATTAGCGGGAACGCGCTGGATGCGAGTCGCTTCCAACCGGTCTTATTGGAGATCTATAGGGGAGGCCTATGTCCAGCAGTGGACTTCCTATGGCTGAAATGATGATGATCATGATGAAATTGATTACGATAGAAAAAAGCTAATCAGCTGGCTCAGGCGGGACTCGAACCCGCGATCTTTCCCTTACAGGGGAATGCTCTGACAACAGAACCACCGAGCTACGCCTGAAGCTATCCAAATTTTCCTACCATCACCCCGTCACCCCAAGAAGACTATTACTAAACGTCCATTTTGTAATGTGGTTTTATTAAAACTAGTCATTTTGGAAAGTCGTCATTGTGAGCCTAAAAAGACGGATGTCTAAGAAAATTTGCGTGGCGTGGCTTCCATACACCGCTTTAACACGTACAGGCCCTCGATTGTGCTAAAGCTAAACCACTGTTGTGCCACAGTCACTGCAAAAATTGGCTTTAAATTTTAGACTTTATTGCTATGGAATTAAAGTCCAAAATTAAATGACAATATTTTCATTATACGCTTTCGTTCACTCTACCAAAAGTCATTGAATTTTAAACTTTAACTGCATTACTTTAAAGGCTGAAATCAAATGGAATTTTCTCGCAGTCTCTGTGGTGTCACAGTGGTTGTGCTTTAGCAGAATCAAGGCCCAGACGTACAGTCGACGGTCGATACGGTCACACTTTTTCAAATAAAGTTGTATGTTAAGTTGCAACCGTATCTCCTTTGTCGATTGTACATGTTTACTAATAAATACTATTGTACAAACTGTTTGTTTGTTGTTCATGTTTCAGAATATAAAACTAAAGGGCGCCAACAGATCCTGTCCGACTTTGAAGCCAGCTTCCATAACATTCCTCTCAATATTCTTACTGTTTTGTTTAATAAAATAACAAATATATTTTGATTTTTATTAACAGTCCATATAAAATTACACTTACAACTATTTAAGTTTGTTGTTCGAATATTTTTCTTACTTATATCACAATAATTTATAATAAAATATTATTTAAACGAATATTGGTTTGACGATCTGTGTGACAGTACAGCGTACGACTGCTCCGTCAGAGGTAGCGAATTCGATTCCCGCTCAGGCATTTATAATCTATTTACATTTGTCCGGGGTTTTCCATATATTTACAATTAATTAAATATCTTTTTTTATGTTTGCCCTTTGCATGGAATTGAAGTATCTCCATAAATATAAGTTTTAAGGACACTCTTGTGTGCCCATGTTGGTTCCCGGTGGAGTAGAATAGGGCCGTGGGTGTCGTAGAAGACGACTTATGACCGTTCCTAATAACATATCTACAGATAAAGGTAAAGGTAGAGATAGCTCTTTTGTCAAATCCTATTGTTATTTTGCTACTATGAATTGCGTTGCCATAGAGATTGATGACGTTTTTATCCTTTCTAATCAAAACTGGCGATAGATAGGTTATTGGGAACGGCCGTAGGGATAGGGCTGTTCTCAAACCACATACAGGCCATGACAAAGTGCCCGCTTGGCGGCAATAGGTTCGCCTCCCGAAAATCATGGCAAAATGTGGGTGTTAACACCTCTGCCTCCAGGAATTAACAGGCGTGAATATGTTGATATTATAATCCTTGGACTCGAATCTAACCTCCAAACAATAGCTCCTAGAACCTCCTCCTCAATACTTAGCACACAATTTCTCCAACATCTTAAAGTAGCAGTATTTGATATCAAACTCCATATCGTACCAGTAGTTCACTGCTATACAGCCATGGCTCTGAGTCACGTGGTGGAACCACAGACTGGGCAGGTATAGACTATCGCCCTTGTTCAGGCGGACGTGGTACTTGTGGGCCTTTTTATACTCTGGGTAGAGAGTGTAGTTAGGCGATAGGGGATCTGAAAGGATAAAAAAATCGATTTAGAAAGAGAAAAGAGAATCGACCTCGGGCGGAATCGAACCCGTGATCTTTCCCTTACAGGGGGAACGCTCTGACCACTAAGCCACCGAGACCGCACGAAGCGAATCCAAATTCCTCTTTAATTCCGTCTTTGGGGCGACGGTGGAGCCATCTACCGATAGACATACGAACTATCAAAACCAATTAATGATTTTACAACCATTTTTAAACATTATGCCCGGTGCCAGTGCCCGTTTAATGGCAATAGGCTCGCCACCTATTACATTGGGACCTAAACATAAACGGCGAAATGTGGGTGCTAGCACCTCTGCCTACCTCTTCGGGGATATAGGCGTGAGTTTATGTTATGTATGTATGTTATGTTTTTTAGAAACTCATTTTAAAGACTAAAGAATCAAACCACTTGGCCTAGATTATTTGTTTAATATGTGTTTTTAGTTACCTTTATTAAGTACCTAACCGAATGGAGTATAGAAACCTACGCCAGGGTGTCAGACTGGTAGTAGCAGTTCTGTTATTGGCCACATTAGTACAATAAAAAACAAATTACTCTTACCTATACATATCCAAGGCAGTCCATCACTGGTATCAAACTCATCATCTTCAATCTCATCACTGCTATCACTCTTTGGCTTGCTTGTGCTAATAGGTACTATGTCCCACTTGTCATCCAGTTTCTTGAACTCAGCCTGTAAGTACCGTCTGTACGGCACGTAGGGTAGGTCCGTGGGAGGGATTAAAACAAAGTCTTTGTATCCATCGATAACACAGTAGATATTCTCGTATGGGTCTTTGTGCACTGTAAAAAATAAAAAGGCATTGAAATCGTAAATTTTTAAGTTCCAATATTATTTTTAAGTGCTAATATTATAAATGCGAAAGTAGCTCTGTCTGTCTGTTACGCTCTCACGCCTAAATCACTGAACAGATTTTGATTAAATTTGGTACAAGGGTAGATTAGATCTTGGGAAAGGGCTTAAGGACATAGGCTATGTTTAGTCGCGAAAACTGATAACTACAAACGAAGCCGCGGGTAACAGCTAATTTTTAAAAATTAACACCCATGTCAGCACTTAAAACCGCAACCAGTCCTCTGATCAATTCGGCATGAAAAACTATCGTAATCGTAACGTATACATATCGAGACGACGGAGCATATCCATTGGCAGGCTTCACACACACACAGGTTCACAGAAGGCAGGCAGCCAATCACAACGCTCCGTTCTTTCGATACGTTTTCTTTACGATTACGATAGTTTTTCGTGCTCGAGGCACTGGACACGCCTTTACTCTCAGGGTTAAGTGGTTAGACGGAAGTCACTCCTATAAAAGCTGTATAAACTCAAATAAAAGGAGGAGACACAGTAAGTAGTAGGATCTACTTACTGCAACTCTGAGGTGAAAGCCTTGGATGTAACTCAAGAGAATTTCTGCAGATCAGAGAACATTTACTAACTAACACTGAATCCACTCCCAACACAAGAAATTTAACTTTGGGGTTAGCAGGGGGGGCTAATAGTAATTGTGGTTACTAGTAATCTTTAAAAAAAATTGAGAAAAGTGTCTGTAAGAAATTGCTACAGAGCGATAAGGCCGCCATCTGTACTTACCACAAACTTGTAACTCATTTAATATTGTAAAATGGTTTACAGTAAAGACATTTTTATTTATTTATTTGATTAATCTCACTTACTAGAAGTAACAGCTCTCTCATCGCCCATCCAGAAGTTGACAGCATCAGGCTTCTTGTCAAAAGCCTCGCTGGCGAACACTACCTCCGGCTCTACATCCTCTAGCAACTCTGGGAAGTCTGTTGTTAAGTTGGAATTCTGTTTCTGGATATAAGGTATGAAGTTGTCTCTGAAAGAAGATAAAATAAGATCAATTTCTAGGACAACAAAATCCATGTTATTACTAGCAGATGCTTGGGGCACCACCAGAGTGACATTTGGATCCCATGTCTACAACCCATGAGATCCAAATTTCACATAGGGATGATTTCCAGGATAAAAGTAGCCTATGTTATTCCCAGGGTTATTTGGATAAACATCTGATATTTTTGAACCCTGGTTATTCCAGACTATAAAGTCTATTGCTGCACCAAATTTCAGTCAAATCTTTTCAGCCTGAATGTGATTGAATAACAAACAATCAAACATATTCACAAACTTTTATAATATTAGTATTTTTTTTTCTTTAAAAAAAACAGTTTTTACAATTCTCCTTAGTGCCATATAATGTCATCTTATCCAGAATCTTATAAAGGAGTCCAGTATCTTATAAAGGAGTTTTATTAACAAATAAATATAATCATAATGATACCTGTTCTCTTCCAAGCAGTCCAGAAACTCGGCCATAGTCATGTTCATTTCATAAGGAGTGACAAAGTATTCATCTCCATTCCCATCTTTGGATATTCCGTCTGCCAGTCCATTGGGGGTCACAGCAACCGTTACTGATTTGTTTGGTATAGTTTGTCTGAAAGTGATGTGAAAGATATTAAAAATACTATTTACTGTAATGGGTTTGTAGGGCCCTATTAATGCCCCTGAGGGCCAAGCCAACCTCACCTGCTCTGCCTGAAATTAAGAATTTTAAAACATATAACAACACCTCACCCTGGATGCGATTAGACTTTTGCCCCATCCTTTAAAGAAAGCTGGGTACGCCTATGCCTATTGTCAATGCTCTCGCTAAGTAACGGACAGGGTCTGGTGTAGGCGTTCATCTCAAGGTTGGGAGGTCAGACTCTTGGACTCTTTACAAGACAATAACGAGTAGGCTAAAAATACCTGAAATAAGCAGCATTCCATTTCTTCACTGCAGGCCAATCTTTACAAGCTCCCCTTAAAATGACGGGGATATTCTTCGATACATATTCTCTATGGAACTTTAAAGGCTCCACATCAGCTGCCTCTGCTATCTCTTGACCCAAATATAATTCTGCAGAACACGCAATGCGCAATTTTAAATTACCTTAATAAATTCGAAAAACAATATTTATTTTTAATCGCATTGGCGATTACTTACCTGATGATTCATCATTTAAAATTTGGAAAGCAGTAGCAATTCTAGAACTCATGATTTATATACAATTTAATTCATAATTTGAATAATTTTGTACAATGTTTTTGTAAACATAACCTCTGCATATTATTGACATAATATGGTATTGGCACTATTGACACTAATGACAGATGACAGAATGGCGCAGAGAGAGGAGACCTACAAGGTGTGTTCAGGGAGTATGTCCTATTATTGAATTAATTAATTCGCGCTGGGCGAATTCCACGACACGCCAGCCTAAACGACATTATCCGCCGTGCTCTTGTCACCGCCGGTGTGCCAGCCGTGCTTGAACCAAACGGTTTGGCGCGCGACGATGGCAAGAGACCGGATGGTATGTCGTTAATGGAAAATGGGTAGGACTCTGGTGTGGGACGCAACATCAGGCGCGGATCTAGACGCGGAACTAGGTTGTGGGCACAGGTACCTGAAGATCGGTCAAGTGCGAGTCGTAGTGCGAACTCATGTCAAGCATGTTAAATACGCCTGGAGGGGGGGGGGGTGTCTTTGGCGGTGTTGGTCTCACATTGACCTCTTGAATTGATCGCGGTGAGACGGCTAGCTTTCATTAATAGTTCCTTTAAGAAAAACCCCAACAGAACAGGAAGTGGACTTGGTAACGCCGGGACTCTGCGATAAGGAACGAGACAGACTTTTTCATAATGGACAGTAGTTACGCACATATTTAGAGATGTCTTTGTGATCAACAAGTTTCAAACTGGAAGCGATCACCAACTTATCCGATGCTCTCTAAATATCAACATAAAGGCTGAAAGATTCCGAATGATAAGGTCAACTTACCTACGCCGCTCCAAGTAGCTCTAGGGTCCAAAAAGTTCCAACTGGAACTTCAAAATCGTTTCGCAATGCTGGGAACCTAGCGGCATTGACGAGAAGGCCGACATAGTGGTCAAAACATTGCAGAAAGTGTCTCGAAAATTGTTTCCCGGAAAACGCAGACAGCAAGAGTCCAGGTTCTCTCCTGAGACTTCCGAACTTTAAATCAAAAAGCTGATACGACGCGACCTTGAACGCTCCAACACTCGCTCCATCCAGGAGGCAATCTAGCGATATAGGGGGGTCAAAAGTGGTCGCTCAGCAGTTGGGAAGGCCCCATCTGACGAAACTTAAAACTGAGCTATATGCAGCACGGACGAGTAAACCGACGGGACACAGCGACGAAGACCTGTGCAGAGACACACCTGGACAGAGCCCCACTCACGCGCCATTACACCAAGGAGATACCAGACGTCGAATAGTGCGAGGTAGAGGCGGCTCTCAGGCAACTGAAGAACAACAGATGCCCTGGTGATGACGGAAATTACTACTGAGGTGCTGAAAGCAGGTGGCGCACCAATCCTGAAAGAGCTAGCGAGTCTCTTTAATGCCATCATCCGGCAAGAGCTAACACCTAGGGCACAGAGCGGGAGTGCGGTGGTACTGTTCTTCAAAAAAGGTGATACTCTCTCACTCCCGAGTCATGTCTATAAGTTGTTCTCAAGAGTCGTCACAAATCACCTCGCGGATAAGCTCGACGAGTTCCAGCCACCTGAGCAAGCCGGGTTTCGAAAAGGCTATAGTACCGTGGACCACATCTATACTGTTCGGCAGATTGTAGAAAAGACGCAGGAGTACAATCAGCCGCTGTGTATGGCGTTTGTGGACAACGAAAAAGCCTTCGACTCAATCGAAACCTGGGCAGTGCTGGATGCCCTGCAGCAGTGTCGTGTAGATTGGCGATACATCGAGATGCTGAGATGTTTGTATGGCACTGCCACAATGTCCATCTTACTCCAAGACCAGAAGACGAAACCCATTAGCCTCCAGCGTGGAGTGAGACAGGGAGATGTTATATCTCCCAAACTATTCACCAACGTATTGGAGGACGTCTTCAAGACTCTGGATTGGACTTTGGCGGGGTACCAACATCCACGGTGAGTACATCTCGCATCTTCGGTTCGACGACGACATCGTCATAGTTGCTTAGTCGCTGGAACAACTGGGCGAAATGCTGCACAGCTTGAATGGAGCTTCTCGACAAGTTAGCCTGGGTGTAAACTTGGACAACACCATGATTATGTTCAACGAACATGTTGTACCAAATCGATTGCAATCGAAGGGGTGACACTGAGAGTTGTTCAAAAATATATCTCCTGAGGCAGGTTATCCAGCTCGGTAAAAACAACTTCGAGAAAGAAATAGCCAGATGGATCCAACTGGGGTGGGCAGCATTTGGCAAATTGCGTCGGGTCTTCTCCTCCCCCCTGCCGCAATGCCTCAAAACAAAGGTTTTCGACCACTGACGGTGAGGTTAGTCCGTGACCTAAAAGTCGCACAGCGGGCTATGGAGCGAGCTATGCTTGGAGTCTCTTTGAAGGATAGAATTCGCAACGAGGTCATCCGAAATAGAACCAAAGTTACCGACATAGTCCGCAGAATAAGCAGGCTGAAGTGGTAGTGGGCTGGCCACATCTGTCGAAGGACTGATGGCCGTTGGAGCAGACGAGTCCTAGGGTGGAGACCGCGAGAAGGAAAAAGAAAGGTGCGATGCCCCTTAGGCAGATGGACTGACGACCTGATAAAGGTGGCTGGGACAGACTGGATGCGGAAGACGGAGGATCGGCAGACGTGGCGCATATTCGGGGAGGCCTATATCCAGCAGTGGACTGCAATATACTAACTGATTGATTGATTGAATGTACTTACACCTCAGACCTATGCTCCTTAAAAAGGCGTACAAAAAAGCCGCAATAATAGTGTGTAATTTCTGATATTGTAACAGTATGAACAAATGCTGGTATATCGTCTATTGCACTATACGCTGTGTTCCAAATCACGCGTGATTCATGATTCATTTGTTTGGTTTTTTTTTCAATAAACCATAAAAAAAGTGACGTCACAGGTCTATTAAGGTGGTGGGCATGCCCATATTGCCCACCCTAGTGGATCCGCGCCTGCGCAACATGCGTCGACACCATTGCCCCTACCCATATTCCTGGCACGGCTGGCTGTGCCGGTGCTGCTGCTGCTTCTGCAGAGGCTCTCAAGCGGCGCAAATACTCCAATCTCATTGGAGATTATGAATTTGTGCCGTTTGGAGTCGAAACGTTGGGACCATGGGGTCCGAGCGCGCGCAATCTCTTCAGGGAGATTGCGAAGCGTATGGTCGACGCTGCTCGTGACCAGAAGGCTGGCCTCTTTTTAGGTCAGAGAATAAGCATTGCCATACAACGTGGCAATGCTGCCAGTCTTCTGGGAACGTTACCACAAGAGGCATGCGATGCGGAGGAATTCCACGACGCGTTCGGTTTTAGTTTTTAATTTGTCCTTTTATATATATATTTTTAGTTTTATTGTTATTATTGTACATATTTAAATTATTGAATCATTTTAATATGCCCCTTTTGAAGTTTCATCAAAATTTGACAACGTAACCTTGTAACGGAGAAACAAAATATTGTATAGCTCAAAATGCATATTTATTGCATTAGGGACCAAATTAGGCAATTTTACGGTTCAGTCGTGATAATTTCAACAGAGTCAAACATGAAGTAAGTAGACTTCAATAAAAACCCATTTCAATACACGAAAAATATTTTCAAGGAACAGCCTTGAAAATATTTTGCGAGTATTGAAATGGGAAAGCTATATTTGACTGAAGCCATACGAAATGGCTAAACGCGCGAGCCCATACGTAGATCCAAACATCCAAAGATGTATGATCTTCAGATTAATCTTCAAAGTACTCCACCCAACGAAGATGAAATAAACTGTTAAATTAAAAAGAAAACTTCCAAATCTGCCCAGACCCCAACGGCATTCCTTACAAAGTACCTATATAAAAAGTGTCCGACAGTTCGTAAACAATTGAGGTAATTTTAAAGCAATTAGTTTGCTAAACTAAACAAATTATAATAAATTGGAAAAAGCGAAATCAATTCTCGGGCGGGACTCGAACCCGCGATCTTTCCCTTACAGGGGGAACGCAAGATCGCGGGTTCGAGTCCCGCCCGATAATTGATTTCGCTTTTTCCAATTTATTATAGTTCGTAAACAGTAGAGTTTGGGCCACCCCATCTCTTCCCATGCGGTGTAGTACAAGGCGACTAAGAGATAGGGCTGTTTAACACCAGACAGCTCAAACTCAGCCTCAGATGGCTCGAGTGTATACGTAGTGCCCAATAGTGCCCAGTATACGGTAATAGGCTCACCCCCTATTACGTGGGACCGAATACAATGACTGGTGGCAATGTGGGTGTTGATTTACCTCTGCCTCCCCGGGGATAAAGCCTTAAGAGGATGGAGAGAGAAAATAGGAGAATAAAATAGGGAAAGAAAATTAAAATAAAACTACTTTTTAACGGATTCTATCGCGATTTATTTGTTATCAGTTACTTTTAGTCCGACAACTAACAAATAAATCGCGATAGAATCCATTAAAAAGTATAACCCGCGCTACGTATCTTGGACCTAAATCGTAAGACACGAGGCTCTGGCGCCCGTGGGTTGCTTTGTAATAGTCTATGCTTGGCGAATTTGAGTTCATCTACCGCAGTACCATCCCGTGCTATCCTGCTAAAAGACACCCAAGCAATGTGTACTGCGCGTATAGAGCACATTTTAGGTCCAAGTTACATGGCGCGGGTTATAGTTTTATTTCAATGAGTGACATTCGCGTAAACTATAGAAAATATCGTATATTTATTCCTCATGTCGCACAGTCGTCATTACAAGGTTACGTTAGTGCACCTTTTTTCTTCATTGACACTAGGGATGATACCCAGAACCGGTTTTTTTTATACATAAAAACCTTTCTTCTATAAATCTATGATCAAAACTAAGAATTGATAAAATTTGTATTTAATACAAATTATGCAAATACATTAAAAGATTGATGAACGGTTATTTAAATTAAATGCTATGATTACTTGCGAAGGAATGTTTAACCTAATTCAGGGATGAAGTTATCCATGATAATCTATACTTAATAAAAATTTAAGGATCATACAATTATCTATAGGGCGGCGGCGTCCTACCCTTCCCATGTTCCAATAATATAGCCATTAATTTTCTGGTGTGGTGTTTCCGAGGGCGACTGCCGTCCGACCCCCCTACCCCGAAAGGAAAGCCAGCGCCAGAGTCACGTTTGTTGTTCAGCGGGTGCACCGGCTTGCAGGTGAGGTTGGCTTAGTGCCCGAAGATCTTGGTGGACCCCAAAGCACCGCTGGTCACGTGTCAATGTCAATAATTTGACAAAATAAGTATTTATTCTGATGAACACTATCAGTGTCATAATCATTGTCATCACTGCTATCCGCCCTCAAACATAATGATTAAATCATTTTCAATAGTATTGCCTATGCTTATATCACATTGAAAGTCGTTCAATATAATGTTTTTCGTTTTCTCGACGAATTTTCTGAAGTCCTATACAATAACATCTGCACACGCAGTTTCTAGCAGTTTCAGCACCTTTCCAGGGCTGAAGGGTGGCTCAGTATTGTTGCGCGCTGCATTTCCTTTTATTTGTGCCCAAATTAGCTTAATAGCGTTATATTGGCAGTGGTAGGGAGGCAAACTTATGACTTTGTGCCCATATTCTAAAGCTAGTTCATGAATTACATAGCGTGGATTGGACGACTTAGTTGCATTTACCAAGTGCAATAAGTCCACTTTCAGTAAGATTGGACTTCTTGCTTCCACTCCATTCCTGTCAACTTACAGGGAAAAGAACGTGGCATTATCCTTGAAAAAATCAGTAATTCTCTTCAAACTCTCTTCAAAATAATATCGTAGCGTTTCAGTAGGATTTACCGCTTGTCAGATTGTTTGTATCTAAAGCCAATTGATTTCAAAACCATTGGCAGAGATAACTGACAACCAGAAAATAACCTGCTTCATACTGGGTGGCGCAAAAGTAAAGACCCTATTTGGTTCGGCTATAACATTTTTTCTAAATTAGAAAACTAGATTTAGGTTTTTTTAAATGTATATTTGTACCATTAAATTTCGTACCATTAGGATTTAAAGATGATGTCTTTTAAATGGTGACCTCCAGAGTTGATACACATTTGAGCCCTATTTATGACATTTTGCATAACTTGCCGTAACACTTCCTGCGATATGTTCGTTATTTCTTGACGAATGTTTTCTTTTAGAGCTGCGAGAGTCTGTGGCTTGTTCACATACACCCGAGATTTCAAAAAACCCCAAAGAAAGAAGTCTGGACTGGTCAGATCGGGTGATCTTGCAGGCCAAGGCAAATCGCCAAAACGTTGTGTTCTTATCACTGATGAATTATTCCGTAAGAACATTGACACAATTATTCCACGTTCTTGGGGAGTAAAACGGTCCATGTTTATTTTCAGTGTATTTTACATTTGTTCTCTACACAATTTTCAACAACAGAATAACAGAAAATGTCATATAAAAAAAATAAAGGTATTTTCTTTAGTGCCACTACTTTTGCGCCACCCTGTATAAGGAACCCGATAGCTTTTCCGTGTATGATATTCTTGTTTAGCCATGGGGTCCATATTTTTCTTTTAGAATTTCGCACACAGTCTTGTCCCCTGTTCTTAATGCTATGGATACTGGCCTGTCACTGGTGTCCTAGGTAAAAGTGATTTGATGAATTGTGATTTCAGGTGGGTATGAATTATTATAACCTTGGATTGTGTAAATTTACCGGATAAAATGTACGTGTCTTATTGTTTCCTAAATTTATAACACGATAGAAAAAAAATAAAAGACGGATTTGTATCAATTTTTAATTTGAATTTCAATGTTCAGTTAAAATTATAGTACATACCTAATCTATAAATATTTTTAGGAATAAATTTCAGTTTATTCGATTCAGAGATGTTTGAAATTCCTATCGATTTATCCAACAGAATTGGGTTTTCAAATATGTCACCTCACTATGAAGCTTATGTCAAATGTGGCTTTTTAAAATGATTTTATTAATAGTTATGTATAAATCGGCCTCCGTGGCGTAGCGGTAGTGAACGCGGCCGCTACGCAGGAGGCGCGGGTTCGATCCCCGCTCAGTGCAAATATTTGTGTGAATGAAATATGAGTATTTGCATTGGTCTGGTCGTGCCTCGGAGAGCACGTTAAGCCGTCGGTCCCGGTTGCCATGAGAACATCTATGGCAGTCGTTACGGGTAGTTGGAGCCCTCAAAAATCCAAAAACAACGGTCTAACTGCAAAGCTTCGATATCGCCTAATGTTAACATTGGGTTGTGGAGGTCAGATGACAATCGCTTCACGGAAAATATCGAGGTCTAGCCAAAAATCCGTGGTTAAGACTGGTAAAGCGGACCCCAGACTCCAAGCTGAAAGCTTCGGATGCGACTGGGAATTAACGCTAAGAGGAAGATGTATAAATTGGACGTTTTTCAATATTATAATTATAATGCAAAACCGCATCTACGAGTATACCATAAGGGGTCTAGCTTAGGGGTCTACTCTACTACCAGGACCATTAAGCGTGATACGATACCACAAACTGCCCAAATGTCACCTTCGCTAGATGTTACGTGCATGTTTCGCGGGGACCTGACCTGTTCACCTGCGGCCAGGCTTCTTAGGATTTTTTAGCCATGAGTCATTTGCTCTTATGTAGCCTGGCCGATGGTGGTCACCGTAAAAATGGATGTACCATCTACCTAAGGCGACACTTAGGCATTCTACGATATCACAGATATTTTATACGCACTATGCAGAAACTACTGGTTCACACAGGGTCGGCAGCGCGCATGTGACGCCCCTCGCCTATTAGATCACGGTAACCATTTTCCATCAGGTGGACCGTGTGCCCACCAATCTAATCTATCCACCTAACTAATCTATGCGTGTGCCTGTCTACCACCTAAGTTGTATAAAAAAACACTACGAGTTCTTAAAGATCAATTTCTTCAGGTAACCTACCAGTGAAAAGAAATCAATACTGCTCGGAATAAACTATCCAATTTTATTAATAATCGTACAAAATAAATTACAGCACAAACGTTAAATATATTTCATAGGCATGGGTTTTTTCAATATTCCTTTAATAGTTGGAGTGACGTCGGGACTTAGAGGTTGTTTCGGCACCGGCGGGGGTTCCATCGGAGGCGCCGTCATTTGATGACGAGGCGAAGTCGAGTGCCGAGTCCGCCAGGACGAACGCGGCATAAAAGTGTAGGTTGAATCTACTGCCGTTACTGAAAATAAACGTACAAGACACGATTTTTTTAGTGACATAGTAATGTCTTAAGTACCTACTACCTATCTTCTTCATCTAGGCGCCACTCTGCAAATCTTGCACTTTGGAGCCCATGGTCCTGCTCCTGCTCCTTTTATTGGTTTTGGGTTTACTTTTATGTGAGTAACTGTCGCTGACCTCAATCTTTGAAAAGATGTCTGCACCAAAGCCTTTTCCGTGGGTTTATGTGCGTATTTGTTGAAGAGAGTCGTGACCAGCGTTGGTCGGTGTGAGATGCCGTGCGGTGTTCCATAGGGATCGGTGCTGGGGCCACTACTGTGAAAGCCCACAGTAGCGGTACTGTGGGCTTTCACAGTAGTGGCCCCAGCCACATACCTAGCTAGCTTAGAGATTTTTCAGACTTTCAGAATTCATTCAGATCTTCCTATTTCGGACTATAAAGCAAATATCTCATGACCATGACACTAAGAAACCTTATACGATTTTTGCCACCTAGACACTAAGGCGGACTTAGAAATAAATCTCGTTGAAAGTGGAAATGGAAACTTACATTTCGGTTTCTGATTAGAAAATTCCGATATGGACAGGGCACTTTGAGCTCTTGGGCCTGCCATCATGTGGAGATCGAAAAACTCGTCGGCTCCCGTGTTCGTGTTAGGTATCTTGTTCCTTTGGTTCAATTGCCGCAGTCTCACAACTTTATCGAAATTTTGTATGAAGGTTTTACTTGTGTTGTGGAGAGATACCGTATCCAGCACACCTGGATAGTAATTAAAAAAATATTAATGAAATCGCAAAATGCTTCGAAAGCAGCAAATATTTTAACATTCAGGCTCTAGTTTTATCTACAACGAAGTTATAGGCGGTCGAAAGTGGCTTAAAGTGCTTCGAAAAAAGAATGTTACTTACGGCCCTGCTCCTCTTTTTTTGCTCGACTTTAGATAAATCAAATATGGTTTTAATTGCCTGTGTCACTTTACATTTTCATCTCCCGCTTTAATAATAAGGGAAGTGGATTTATCATATTGCTGTAAACTCCTTCAATTTTCATCTTAATAATTTCGTTGTGGTTTGTAGGAAAATTTAACTTTGCTTGGGATTTCCTGAGAGCTGAGAGTCATAATCGGTGTGTTCTTGTGTGACTACTGTAAGTTGTTTTAGTGTACGAGAGTAATGGACCGTGGACGTGTAGGAGTAATTAGTGCCATAAAATATACTTACGTAACTGCGAACATCGCGCTATCATAGTCTCCTTGTATCGATGTTTTTTAGTCATAGGATTTCCAAAGAAGTTTACGTCCACTAAACTTATTAAAGTGCATAAATCGTCGGCTACGGTCTGAAATGTAACGTTCAACGATTTTGATCCATTTATTACCCGTGGCACTACTGCTTGGCACTACTAGTAGCGTCATGGGAAATTTTACTTTCCCAATCGATTAATTAATATTTTATTTTATACAACTTAGGTGGCAGACAAGGACACAGCCCACCTAATGGGAAGTGGTTACCGTAGCCTATGGACGTATGCAACAGCAGGGGCGTCACACTCGCGCTATCGATTCCATATAATCTTTCTAATACCCATCTTGAAGAACCCCAGTATAGGGGTGCGATGATAGAATGTAGCCGTGGGCATCATGTCGGATATTCCAGATTCCAGGATATGTTACACAACAGTCAGCACTATCAAAACTCGACCTGTGTGTCTATCTTACGCCTTCACACCTAAACCTCTGTACCAATGTTGATGATATTTTGGGTCAAAGATAGACTAGAGCTTGGGAAAGGACAGAGCCGTAGCAACCAGCTAGTATGATAAATGTCGTGTCTCGAACGATATTATCACGATACATTACGATATATCAACACAAAGCGACATATCGAGCGTCGCTACACAGACAGCTAAATATTCTTCCACGGTGGAAAGTCTATGAAATAATAGTTTAATGTTAAGCCACTCACCTGAAAATCTATTAAACTATTCTTCTTAGCGACCAAGACTTCCAAGCGCCTTAGCGGCTTGGCCCAAGACATATCAGTCAATTTGTTCTCCGAAACATTCAGTATGCGTAATGATGCCTGAAATAGTTATTTTTGTTCAAATGCCCTACCGTGATGTAAGCATAGGTGTCATAAGACCGATTTAACTATAATTTTCGGTTCCACTTAACAGGGGGGAACCTATCATAGTCAAGCAAGCGGGTATGTTGGCTGTATCGCCTCCTACAACAGCCACGGGAATAGATGGGGTTCTTATATTCAAGCAGGAACCAACATCCAACAAATGGCTCACAAGATATATAAAATTCGGAATGGATTTGGAGTGTCGAAAAAGTGCAACTAGGCAGTTTTTCCCGACGAGCTATAAGGTTCGTATTTTAAATGTGGTTTCCCTGAAATTTTACAGGAGCGAAGCGAACGAAGAGTGCGTTGGTCCCGGTCGCATCAAAGGCCTTCACTTCGGAGTCTGGGGGCAGGTTAAAGTATGATTTGATATGTTTTTTTCGGCTATATTGGGAGTGACTGTCGTCTGACCTCCCAGCCTGAGTTGTAGTCTTGTAGTTAATGGCTAACCACTGACAGAGTCGTTAGGTCGCACACATAGGCCTCCGGCTGGATCTTACTACTATTGACAGCAAGGGCTGACATTTTACATGCCCTCTGAAGCACGGAAGCGCTTATATGAAATACCACTAAGCGGTCACCCATCCAAGGGGCAACTGCACCTAGGTAGCTTAACCTACTGATCGTTTACCGAACAGTGAGCGTCCCTAGCCACGAGTCTCACACAGAATATTGAAACATACTCACACCAATATAATTCATAGTCCTAGGATCGAAACACAAGCCATCAGAGCTGTCCACGTTCTGTTTTTCGATGTGCAGCTCTTCTAAATACCTCAGACCTTCTAAATTTTCCACGACACTGATGTTATTATTATTCAAATATAACTTCTTCAAACAATGCAAAGAATCTAAACCCTCCATCTTGGTTATTTTGTTCCATTGTAGATGCAAATGTGTTACGTTGTATAAACTGTCTACGTTTTCGATTTTTGTTATTTGGTTGTTGTGATAATAAGCGAATATTATGTGGGTTGGGTTCTTAGAGACGGGCTGTAAAACAATTCGAGAAGAATATGTTGTAACCAAATTGGTACTATTATAGGGATACTTGTACAGTACAGCTAACTGTAAAGTTTGAGAATCAGTAGGTATGTAGCTATCGCACAGTTAATATGACTAATAGATATTATACTGTATCATACATACAATTTTAGTCAGTCCTTTTTCATGCATAAATAAGTGTGTCGGCCTTTTTAAAACGTCCACATGTTTTTGTCTCATAATTTTCTTGGCTTGCTTACGCAGCTTATCTTCAGAATCCTTTAAATCAGCAAGCGTCGATTTCTTCATGACTTTATTCATAAACATTTTATATAAACTAAAAACTGCCCTACAAATATTCAACAACAAAGATTATTATTTCCACATCGACCAAACAAAATTTGAAAATGGCGCTTGCAATTTTTGAAAACTTCTTTTGATCTTAGTCTATGGTTACATCAACTCCAAGAGTTGAATACTGAAGAATTTACTTAAGTTACTTAACTCACAAAATACATGGTAAATAATACAAATCAGCGCAAAAACACTGTATGACCCGATTTCAATCCCCTGCAAATAGAATTTCATTTTTTTTTATTAGGAGGCCGTGTGCAAAGAGTATAGTAATATTAAGCCGTGTGTTGGTTGTAGTTTATAGTCTGTGATTGAGTTCTGTCATCTGTCATTGTTCAAAATTGTTTTGTCACAGATTTTGACATTCACTTTGCATTGTAAACAGACGCTTTTGTAAGATTTTGGCGAATTTCGTTTGCATTTCATATTCATACTATGTAAGTAATGCATCTTTCTAATAAATTTTCTTCTATTCGCGACAATTGACTAAATTAAACTTGAAAGTTTCTCATAACCTCCAACCTCCAATTAATTGAACTTATTATTTCAGCACAATGGGCGAGAGATACAACATTCACAGCCAGTTGGAGCATCTTCAGAGTAAATACATCGGTACTGGACACGCAGACACGACTAAATATGAATGGCTAACAAACCAGCACAGAGATTCCTGCTGCAGTTACATGGGACACCCTGATTTATTGAGTTATTTTGCAATCGTTGAAAATGAATCTAAAGCTCGTGTTAAATTCAACTTGATGGAGAAAATGCTACAGCCGTGTGGACCTCCACCTGAGAAACCGGAAGATTAAAGTAATATTGTTGTAGTCAGTTATTTTAAGTGTATTGTGTGCTTGTATAATTTAAAGCTCATATCTGGTTAAAGCAAATGATTAATAAACAATAATAATACGTTTTAACTATGTATCTGATTTCTCAAGCTTAGCCCTAACTAATGATATAAATACAAAAGTAACTCTGTCATCTATTACACGCCTAAACCACAGGAGTGGAGCTGCAGGCAACAACTAGTTGTTATAATATGTATTTGTTTTATATATCCATAGAAATCTGATGTCATTCCTGGAAGCCACGGAAATCTATTCGAGAGATTAATAGGCCAGTATCATAATGCATTATTCTATTCTGGACTATAATCTATTTCTATACCAAATTTCAGCCAAATCCATTCAGCCATTTGAGTGTGATTGAGTAAAAATGTTTTGAAACTTTCTCATTTTCTCTATGGATTTACTTTCCATTTGTTTTTATTTTAAAGTTAACAGCAAATCTGAGTAATAGATATTAAAGGGAAAATAAAACCACCATGTATCATTAAATCTCATCCCAACTTTAATAATTTTTTCCATTCCCCCACCTTGGTGTTTAAAAGGCTTTCCCTTTCTTTGGCTTCCTTCTCCAACTGTTTTCTTTGTTCAAATCCTGCCACTAAACTTCCAACCAGCACTTTTTGCACATGTGGCACTACTTTTATACATTCTTTTTCTAAAATATCCATAGCTTTGGTTAAACAATCTACTTCCAAAGACCCAATATGTGTGAAGTCGGATATCTGTTTTAATTCTGGCAAAAATGACATTGTCATAACACCATGATTTATGTCAGTCTCTGGACTTATTAAAGCTAAATGTTCCTCGGATTCGGTAGGGTCTACAAATATTTTGTCTCCGACTATGGCAATTGAAGTGGCCGTAATTATATCGTACATTGGGACGGCTGCATCAGCTAAAGCGAGGCCTGCAGCATTGATTGCGTTTGCTAAACATGATCCATCATGTTCTAGAATGTATATGAAGACATCAATCTGTAACAAAAAAGTTCTTGGTTATTGATAAGGTGAGATAAAAGATGAGAGACTCTTCTCATCTTAATTTGGAAGAACTGTTCTGTTCCAAACTGTAAAATATTACCTGATAATTAGGGAACATGTGTCTGCAAACAGCAGGTTCTAAAGCTTTTCTCAAAGCTACAGACAATGCTTTTTCTTCAGCATCAGGTGCATGTGGTCTTCTCCTGCGTGGACAGGAAAACGGTGCAAATTTCACCTCACAGTATATTTGTCCCAGCTCACTGTAATTGTTAGCACAAATCTCAAATTGCTTCTTAAAATAAATATGTTAAATTACCCTCTAAATAGAAAATAGATTCTAATAAAAATAAAACTATGTAATGGCACCTTCATAGATATTAATGAATAAATAAACTATTAAAAAATATTGATTTACCAATTTATTATATTAATGACACTACAATTTTTTTCCTTTAACTTGACAAATCTTGGCTTACCAAGAGCATAACTTACTCACCTACCTACAATCTATCCATTTAGTAGTTATTATCATAATTTTTTCAATTTTTTTCACCTACATAAAAAAAGTTAGTTCACAAGTTTAAGTTTTATAACTGAGTAAAAATTGAAATCTATGATAATAAAGAAAACGTCTAGGATTCTTAATAAACTTGATAAACTTCTTGAGAAATTGTACCTGAACTCATTCTGATGTGGAATTTCGCGGGGGTCAAAAACAGAACATATAATTTTTGTCTTATCTCGTTCTACGTAAGCAGATCCTTTAGCCTGAGATACAACCTGAGTAGTAGCAACTGCAAAGAAGAATTATAGGTATATTATAATCACTATTGCATATTGAAAACTATTTTCAAAGCCCCCCGTTTAATACATACAAAACATACACATGCTACGCGCTTCGATCAGCGCGCGCCCGTCTTGACGAAGTTCTTTGTCGTCCAATAACTCATTGTAAAGTTCGTTATACGTTTTCAGATACTCTTTGAGGAAACTTTTGTACGAAACACTGTCTTCAGGGCCATTAAACCTTCTATAGTCTTGAGGCATTTTGTTATTTCTCTGTTATGATTACGATATTTTCATTGAGGCCGCCGTCGCGCCGATTTTACAATCACAATCACATAACCTCCAACTCCAACATTTCCATGCAAGACAATTTGACGTTACGTTTAGTTTATTTTATTTGTTATTTTATAAGATGTTCAAGTTCAACTTTTTTTTAAACTAAATCGTCCACGTCGCGTGATAATTTTTTTGATTGAAGTAGAAACCTTCCAACATTCCGGAATACAGTTTGTTATTTTCAAATTAGCTTCTAAATACTAAAAAATTATCAGACCAAAAAACTGACAGTTTTTGACAACAACACAATGTCAACTGTCAAAATACCAATGTCAAGTGAATTGCTTGAGATCTGTCAAGTCAATAGTACGCGACGCGTTTATCCGATTTCGATTTTAGTTTACGAAAATATGGATTATGTTGTAAAGAACTAGTACTGCCTTGATAAAAGTTTGCATCGTTATGAAATAGAGTTTATTAAGGGTTAATTGTTTCTTCTATTTTCGAGGACAGCCTTGGTCGCTTCAAGCGAAGAAAAATGTAAGTATTACTTTTTCTCGGACTGACAGGGTGACGTTTCATCGCGTGTTACACGAATCATGTATAATATAATGAAAGAATTCCAATCGATAACTTATTAATTAAGCATTATATATAAATATACCAATAACAAATGGTCAACTTTTCTGTTTATTGCTTTCCTTCCATGAGAAGTATCAATCAAAAAATTTGACGAATCAATATAATGTCAATACATTTATTACTAGTTTGAGTAAATAATATTTATTTGTTATTATTACATCGGTTCGAGACAATCACGCGCTCTATTGGTGTATTAGTATTGTATAGGTATTAGTAACATTCTGTATAGGTATAGTAATAATATTCTCTTTGTGTTGCTGCCCAGGTTATCAGTTACATGTAACTTGTATTGTATGTAACATGTACTTCATTACATTTTAATGTAGCAATAAATTTTGACATCCACAGTTCTGCACACTTCATTACTTTTTAATACTTTAAAATGGCTAAGGTGAAGTCAAATTGACCTATACTACATATTAAAAAATAAAATAAAAAGATATTGCAGTGGTGGTCAATGGGCTAGAACTTGGCCATTACACAGCACTATCTGATTTATTGTGGGTCTAGTATCTAGCTAAAACCTAGTATCCATTACGCTAAATTGTTGCACGCCATGTTATGCAACATTGTTGCACAATGAAGATGCTCAACAATGCGGAACATTGTTGCCTGTCCACACTATTGATTGGTCGTCAAACACAATTAGTGCATGCTTAGATTGACTACTCTGTCCTGTTAGGGCACCCTTTAAAGATGGATGTAGAAGAGATAAATAAATAAAAAATAAGCTGGCAACATTGCACATGTTGCACATTAAATGTTGCAGTGGATACAAGGCTTAAAGGTTCCCAGCAGTAGTACTCGTACTCTTCGTTCCTTATAAATTTATGCAAATTTTATTCAGTTGATATGCAAATTACTGTGATTTCCTAATCGAGGAAATTAATTTTAAAGCAAAGCAAGATGACCTTTGTAATTATGGCTCCTTGATAAATAATAATTTAAAAAAAGTGTAATTACCTATTCTGTAATCTGTGTCCTTACTGACAGCCTCAATAACTGATTCATCAAGCAAAACAGAAAAAGAAAATGCATAAGTAAGACTTTTTATACTGAGTGTGCTTCACAGCGTCTTATTACGTGGGACTGAACATCATAGTCTGTTGATAAAATGTGGGTGTTAATACACGGCTTAGCTTTACAGAGCAAGCCGGCAGGAATCGGTTTATAGGGACCCTTTGCCACTGCTACCTAATCCTTTATTACATATTTATCTTTTATTTAACATGCTCCTTTCCTTACTTCCAGGGTCATCATGTTGAAAAGACGCAGCGTCTGTCTGGCAGCAGTGACATTCTTGGCGACGTGGGCGTTCACTGTGGCGCAGCAAGGCCCGGGTCCACTATTACCATCAGGTGAATCACCAACGCAGACAATACAGGTATGTATACTGAAATTGTATGATGATTTCTGTATATCATACAATCTCTTTTAAAAATCGGCTTGACAACTGGCTACGACAGGACAATATGGCGCTTAAAAAAGTGACGGACAGTTAAAAAAAAAATAGACTATTACCTACATTTAATCACTAGAAGTGAACACATCAGCTCATAGCTGCCTGTTCATAAATATATAAATAAATAAATAAATATCAACTTTTTCTGCATGCTGTTTTTATGTAGATGTATGTATTTTACACAATTTACATAATTAATAATTTTATAATCGATAACTTGGGCAATCAATTTGTGAAAAAAGTCCAATAATCCGATTTCAACGCCATCTACCGATGCGAAATATAGATAAAAACATTGTTGGCTCTAGAAGTAATAACTCTTAAGTGAAGAGCAATCAAATTTTTAGGCGATACAAAAAAACAACTTTTTTGGCATGTACTTAGTATCTCCTTTATTGTGGCAAAAGAGGCTAATTGTCGGCGGCGCGAGTGTGACGCCCCTGGTGTTGCACACGGCCACGGTAACACTTTTTGGTGGGCCGTGTGCTTGTCTACCACCTAAGTGGTATAAAAAAGGCTGTTGCAGTTGGTTGGCCACACGGCGGTGATAGGAACTGAGAAAAGTTAGGTGAAAGCCATGTGCAACCGGAAATAACGATAAGACGATTAACATCGAGCCGAGAACACATCATAAACAAACTTACTCTTGCAGTTTAGGCTTAACCAACTAGATGGCGCTACTTGTTTCTGTATGACGCACTCAGCGCTGAATAAATAAGCTTGAATTTTACTTAATTTCCCCATTTTCGGTAGATTCAGTGTGATTAATTGTTGCTACCATTAAGGGATAGGGCTTTTCTCCATCGCTATCCCTTATGGTATACGTATTCGTACGGTATATGTTTAGGTACTGTCGAAACATATAGCCCATGAAAAAGTATCCGCTTTACGGCAATAGCATCGATCCTTAGAGTATCTATCTTACCTGTAGAGCGCGTCTTAGCAAGTATGAACTGCTATCACAGGTGTGAACAGTGCCTAGAATTTTTGACAACTGCAATCAGTAGCAAAACAATATCTGCCAAAGTGATTTCGCAAATAACAGTTTATTTCATTTTGTGGTAATAATGGTGAACTCTGCATTGCCAGGCTCTCAAAACGATTCCCGGAAGAAAAATAAAAAGAATGATAACATTTCATATCACCCGTGAGTAGTATTATATGACTAATTTATTTGTTTTCATAAAATTTATACGGGTCTCCTAGGGGGATGCGAGAAACGCGGGGCGGGTTACAGCTGACGGCTGTCACCGGCCATATTTTCTTTTAAATGAATAGTGATGTAGCACATGCACTTTCGGTTACGATAATTTTCTTTTTGCAATAGAATTTCATTGTAGGTTTATTTTCTTTTATGTAGTATAGAGTATTTACTGCGTGAACAAATAAATCTGCTCATTTTACTTTTATATATTATGCACTATTATTTTTGTTAGGTTTACAAAAATACTAAGATGCATAATAATAGATGCATGAGTGAAAGCTAAAAGCTATAAAGAGGCCTGATTGGGAGCCGAATATTCGAAGTTTCATCTGTTCTATCTATTTTAAGCTTGATTTCAAATAAGTAACTAAGAAAGGGCTTTGCAAACTGAATGACGATGCAGTACCAGAACTTTACCTCCACGTAGGTAAATGCTTATGCAAAACTTTATATTTCAATTAACCACTGGCCTCTTCCAAAGTGCGTCAAAACTTTATATGCTTATCCATACTTCAGTGCGCCTGCCAAAGTCGTTATGTGCATTTTTTCGAAAAAAAATTTATTCGCTAGACGGCCTTAAAAAAAAATTGCGCATCGGCTGAAAAAACAAACAAGTGTTAATTCCTTCTAGAAATAGATTTGACAAAATATGGATGTGCACTTCTGACCCTGCAAAATTGGTTATGTGTCCACATCAAAAGTTTTTCACCCTCATATTGCACATGTCAGAATTGGTTTGCACATAGATAATTTGACAGCTTGTTTCTCTTCGGTTTGTTGGTTGTAAAATTGGTGTTCTATTTATTTATTTATTTTATTTTATTTATTTGGGAAAATAAACAGTCACACAGAAAACTTACAAAAAAACAACTTAAGTTATAAGAATATCACTGTGGGACCAACAACATTTGCCACATCATACTATAACATAATTATCTAAAACTAACATGCGTTGTTACAACTCAGTGTGTTATATAGGACTATTATTGAACTTATACATCTAAGTTATTTAACTTTTCCATTACAAGCTTTTTAAATTTACCTTTGTAACAACGTAAATAATCTTATAATAGGAAATAAAACGAGACAGGTGACTAAATTTTGTACAATAATATTGCTGTTCTCAGTTTTGGGGTCACTGGCAAATTAGTCTTGACATCGCCAAAGCTTTCTATAGAATCTGGCGCCTTCCTTCCCGTCTACCAGCCTCTGGCCACCCAGTCGCACAGTCCTCCCAAACTGTACGACTGGGTGGCTAACTTCCTGCAGGTGTGCCGTATTTGCGCCTTTAGAGATGGACGAACTTCGGAGTTCTTGCAGGTAAATGCTGACATGCCGAAGGGGTCCGTCTTATCATCCATTCTTTCTTCTGCATATAAACGTATGCTGTCCACTGACAGCATTAATTGCTATGCAGACGCTATGCTATGCAGATGCTAACCTTACACTTGAGTTATCATGGACATCCTGTGGCCGAGCAGTCTGATATTGTGGAACAAAGGCAGCTTCTTGTCACTGAGCTCGATCGGATCCTGAAGCACATTTCCGAATGGGGCTCTGAGAACCTGATCGAGTTCAGTGCCAAGAAGTTCAGTGCAAAGATATCTTCTTTCCTTCCACTCTTCAGAGCACGCCACTGCTACAGTAGGAAAATCTCAGTATCCTCGGTTTGGATGTTCGCTGCAAACTGAACAACAAAAACTACACTTAGAGTATCATCAAAACAGCCTCGCGTAAGGTTGAAGTCCTGAACAAAGTGAGACGTTTTTACACGTCGGAGCAGCGGTGTCTTCTGTACAAGACACAAATTCGCTCCTTCGTGGAATACTGCTGGTATTTCTGGGATGGCTTTTAGCACACAGCCCTCCTTTTAGAAAGTAGTTAGTGTTAGTGGCCTTTGAACCAGGGGCGTCATACTCGTGCTGCTGACCCTGTAGAAACCTTATAAAGACCTTCTTGAAGAACCCCATACATATTGAAGTCGCGTGGAAAAACAACAGGGAGATCATTCCACTGCTTGAGCGTACGTGGGATGAAGTTCCTTTCATACCGCACAGTGCGCACCGTTTCCGGTCGTAATGTGTGAGAATGAATTCACTGTCTACTCGTATGGCGAGCGGTGCGGCGATGAAAAGTAACGAAATTCTAGGCATTATGTCGAACAATTCTTCTGAACACAAACCATCGGCGGTAAAACACCCACAGCAAGGAAGTTCGTTCTGAGGTTGAGAGGGACTACCACCCCGCCTGTGAGTATGGGATCGTCGACGATCCTCAGCGTCCGTCTTTGCGCCAAGTTGAAAGGGTCTAGGTAAAAACGTGACAGCAGTACTCCATGTGGGGCCGAACGGGCGCGTTATAAAGAAGAAGTCTTTGCCCCGCAGTGATGTACTGCCTCGTCCTGTTGAGCACTCCTGGTTTCTTTGATACCAGCTTGACTTAGTCTTTCAAGTGACTACGGCGTTGATCGTCACTGAAGATACCAACACCGAGGATCCCTATACTCGAAGAGATGGTAAACGGTGTGTCTAGAAAATTGCGGCGCTACAATAAATGGGGTTTTCTTAGCGGTGAATGCATATACTTGTGTCTTAGCCGAATTGAATTGGCCTAGGGTTAGTCGTCCCCAATCGGATACTCTAGTGAGAGTAGTCTCGATTTCAGACACAAGTTTGTGACTTACCTCCATCGCTGACTGAGGGATATTTGCCTGTGTACCTAATATGTGTTCCCGATACAGTCGTCCTCGAACGCTCACGAAGGTGTAGGGCAAGGTATATTATATAACACTTAACACCCACATTTCACCACACAAACTTCTATGGTCACGTGACGTAGTAAAAGATCGACAACTGATCTAGCAGCAGTACTTCGATACCAAAGATTCACCAAAGGATTGTGGAGGTCAGATGGCACTTTACGGAAAATATCGAAGCTTAGCCGCGTCGCAATTAAGTAGTATATTATTGGGAACTCTACCCCACATCGTTCGGCCTGTCCCGGCCAGGCCTCACTCTGTGAGGTATCGTTCCCAATAATATACTACTTTTACAACAGATGAATCGGTAAATAATATACTATTTACAACATTAACACATTATTATTTACAACAGATGAAACGAACGCGATGGCATGCAACGCATCAGTCTGTTTAACGCTTTTATGGGTTTCCGTTCAACGATCTACGTTTTTCGATTAACGCTTGAAAACGTGCAAACGTGAAACAGACTCAGGCCTAACACTCAAATAGTGTTCATTGATTTTATGAGATCGAACCATAATAATTAACCAAACAGACTCGTACACAACAAAGTAAACCTCATGAGGTTTTTATCAAATTGTACTTAATCAATGATCAACGCTTTATGGAATCGAACCACAATAATTAACGCAACAGACTCATCTCATATCCAAAGTAAATTATCATCAAATAAAATCACTGTTCACCGCTTATGGGATCGAACCATAATATTCAGCGATACAGTGTCATAACACGACACGATACAGAAAAAATAAAAATAAAAACAACACGATTACTGAAATATACGATATTTATTTATTTTTGTACTTATGAGCTAAACCTAGGTGGAGACCCTTCAAACACCTCGTCAAGGGACTCCACCAAGTTTTGAAGCTTACGCCACTGCGTGCTGTCGTCGTCGGTCTGGAACTTGATGCGCACCAGCGCTTTCTTCCAAAGTTCCGTCGGCTCCGTTGTGCCGACGTCGCTGGTGGCGTAAACTTTTAAGTCCACATAATAGTGACCAACGGTGTTTGCTGTTCGCCGCTCCGTCCCGTTGGCCACTCTGTTCACGAAGTAAGACAGCACCGCAGGCACCGCTGATGTTGATGATGCTGAATCAGAGTCTGCCGTCCGACGACTGACTCCGAACACATCGGAAGTCTTTGGGGTATTACTTCTGAAACAATAAATATTTAATTACCTTGAGGATTGTTAAATCACATTGTTGACGTCATATAGACGGTCGTCCGTCATCAACATGTTATAATATTAAGCTATACCTGTGCCTATACCTAATATAAGTACTCCTGACCAAGTCAACCTCATCTGCTAGTCGATACACCTGTTGATTGACATTCGAGGCTGTGATGCAGGACCCCTTCTCGAAGTTGAGAGTACATCGTCAACCGACAGTCGCTCTCACAAAAGTTAACAACGGTGCAATGCTAAGATAATACACAAAATTATTTAGTTAAAAACCAAGTCAATTACCTCTTAGTAGCCAAAGGTTTTTTTGTAGCTTGCTTGCGTTTCTTGCTACTCTTTAGTGTATTAGTAGTTGAGCTGTGAAGCGGATGGTCAAATTCTGAGTCAGACCTGAAACATTTAAATAAAACAAGACTGTTAGATAAGCTCCTCTAGACAAGTGACAATAAATTTTGCAGCATATTGTAGAATACGTTGATCAATGTATAGAATTGACAAGCGTTGACGACTGTCATAAATGTCAAAAATACGCGTCAAGTCAATTCCGTACATTTATCAATCTATTCTACAATACGCCAGTCCAGTACTAGGAGGGTGTAGTAAGCCTTCTCGTAGAGCGATACCTATGCTCGAACCCCTCCGTAAGTAGCGGCATCGCCATGAAACTAATTACTACACCACGATGGCAAAACAAAGTAGTGTGCTGCATGCCCAAACATAATTTATACCGGAGGAAATCATGATCGCTTCCGAGAGCAATAACGATAGCAGGAGCATGTGTATGGAAGGAAGCTATCTAAAGCTCGGTCCCCTGCGACAGCGATTTGATTCGATAGTAATTCGTGGGCAATGTTTAAAATCAACATTTATACGTAAATCGCTGCTTACGTACATACGCTGATTTTAACTTCACCGAGAAGTTGCTATCGATTCAAGTCGCTGTCGTACGGACCGAGCTCGATGGATAGCTATCTAAAATAGGTACACACACACACAAACCAAAACAAAGAAACAAATCATAGAAAATAGTAATAAATAAATTTGTTTAATACTCACATTTTAGACGAAAGTCTCGGAGACTGTTTCTCACTAGGTAAGTAGGTAGGTACTGTTACGGTTATACCGACGCTGATTACTTCTGAGTGATGTATAAAATGTTGACAAAACCAAGTAAATTATATACCGTATTACGAGTATTATGCGGATATATTATAAATAACCTTACAAAATTAGCAAATAACGATAAACTGACATTTCTTTTTGTAAGTATTATATTAATTGAAACGCACCCATTGATTTGCACGTGCCCTAAGTCAGCATAATCGGAAGCGTGCAATTTTGTTAATGCTTCATAAATACTTAGGGCTGACACACTAGTAACACGTAATTTGCATACATTGATAATTACATTAAGTACCATAATGCGAATGCATATCAACCCTATCGAAAATTGATGATATCGAAAATTGATGAATTGATTATTGTGAAAAATTTAATGCTGTTTCGAAACAAAATAATTATTCAAATTACATGTATTCATTTACACAGAATAAGCACTAGGTTTCACACGAGAAACAAATTTAATATTAAATTACATATTTTTTCTTATAAAAAAAAAAAATTACTATTAAATTAACGTATTGTGTGAGTTTAAAAATACTCCATTTGATTGGAAATTAAAACATATACAGGTAATTTTTCAAATTTTTTAATCTAAAATATTTTTTATATTTCTATATTATGGATACATACATCATAAATTTTTTTTCGATTTTTAGGAGTGTTATTACACTAAGCTGCGAAGGAAGTGTCGATGCTTTTATTATATTAGCAAACGCTAGTAATAGATCTTTGAAGAACGTCGATTATCTGCGCACATCTAAAGTACCTATACATTTTCAGGTATTTTATGTTTTAAGTCATTATTTTATTTCTAAAGTTAATTAGTATTTTATTTTTATTCATGTAATAAATATTATGTATAGTGCTGAGTAAATTGTTTGGGAACATTTATTTATGATATTTTTTTTATTTTTTTAGGATCCGCATCAAGGTCCAAAGCAAATACAAGAGATCTGATACAAGGGCACTTACTGAAGATACCACCAAACGTCTGGGTAGGTTATTTTTTTTTTCTTATATATTTTATTCTACCATATTTTAAAAATGATTTAGTATAATGTGAAATTAAATAATGTGAAAGTTCGTATAGTTTTTAGGATGTGATATAAATATATTTTTTTCTTTTTTAGATCCGCAACAATCCGAAGCAAGTATCTACTTCAAACATTCAAAGTAACCGGCGTGTATCTGTTTACCATTATATATTATTTTATAATTGTAAGATTTATGTATTACGCTTATTCTAAGAATTATTGTTGACTTGAGCCACGCAGCTGGACGCTGTTTGTAAGTAGATACTTTTAATCTAAATTTACTCTCGATCTTATACAATATACTTACTTCAAAATGCCTCACTGTACGGGTTGTAAATTGTTCGTAGCTAATCGTCAATGGGCTGGGCATTTACGAAGTAATGCTCATAAAAATAATAGCGCGATCTCGATGACTGATAACGTTCAGATGATTAAGTCTTCTTTTAAAGAGCGAATCGTAAGCTATCGGATCATTGCAACTAACGGACAAATACATAATTTCCCAGATATTTTTCTTTATGCCATTAGAGATCAAGTTAAAAATTTAATAGATCAAACGTTAAAAAAACACACATCGATCAAGATCAATTTTGAACAGTTCTCTTTTTTTGTCATATACAAAAGTGATCAACAAGAGTTGAAATCATTTGCTACAAAAAACTATATCATACATTTGCACCATGATTTTGATTTGATTTATAAGACAGCTGTGGAGTTTCTCAAAAACAAAATTGAAGGTTTTCAAGAAAAAGACATTCTCATATAGAAATAAACATTAATAAATACCAACCTTTAGGTGGTTCTAGATTTATCTCGTTACCAAAAAATATAGCAAATAAAAAAGCATGTCTAAATATTATGAACAAAGATAATTATTGTTTTTTATGGAGCATAGTCGCGGCATTGTATCCTGCCAGGAAACATTCTGAAAGAGTTACATCATATCCTCATTTTCGAAATGTTTTGAATATAAAAGATTTATCATTTCCAATTGCGTTATCCGATATAGCTATATTTGAGAAAAATAACCCATCCTTAAATATATTTGTTTATGGGTTAAGAAATAACAAAACAATAATTGGTCCATTGTATACTACAAGGAATAGAAAATCAAAAAGCGTTCATCTTTTATTTTTAGAAAACAGCACGCATTCTCATTTTTGCCTTATCAAAGATTTACCGCGTTTAGTTCGAAAACAATTGACTAAACACCATGGAAAACTATACTTCTGTGAAACATGCTTATTATTTTTTAGAACTTTAATTGAATTCGAAAATCATCTGTGTGGAGGGGTGGTTACAGTTCTGCCGGATGAAGGTTCTGTCTTAAAATTTAAAAATTACGAGAGAAAACAAGATATTCCCTTTGTGATATATGCAGATTTTGAAACATTACTCAACCCGATTTCCGGCGAGAAATTAGAAAGTGCTAAAACATCATGTTTACAACGACACGTTCCAGTAGCATTCGCATATAATATAGTGTCAGCATTTTCTACTACAGTAGAAGGCTATAGAAGTTACCGGGGTCAAAATTGTGTTTCTAAATTTATCGATTTCTTAATAAAGGATGTGACCGCAATTCATAAAATTCTTACTAAATCTGAAACTATGATATTTACAGATAAAGATGCGTTAGATTTTAAACATGCGACAATATGTCACATATGTGGAAATATGTTATGGAATAATAAGGTTAGAGACCACTGTCATATTTCAGGAAAATATCGCGGCGCAGCTCATTCAATTTGTAATCTGCAATATAAAATACCTAAGTTTATTCCCATATTTTTTCATAATTTGTCTGGATACGATTGCCATTTATTTATTAAAAAATTAGGAGAAATTCCCGGTCAAATTAAAATAATAGCTAAAACTAAGGAAAAATATATTACTTTTACAAAATTTATTCCTATTTCAAAAAATGAGTATATACAATTAAGATTTTTGGACTCCTTTAACTTTTTAGGAACAAGTTTAGACAAACTCGCTAAAACAATGAGAGTAGAAGATTTTATAAATCTCCGCTATCAATATCCTGATGAAAGACAATTCAGTTTACTCACAAGAAAAGGAGTATATCCGTATGATTATATGTCGGATTGGAAATTTTATGAGGAAAAATCGTTACCACCTAAATCTTGTTTTCATAACTCATTGACCAATGATGACATCAGCGATGAAGATTATTTTCACGCTCAAACTGTTTGGAAAGAATTCAATATTAACAATTTAGGCGAATATACAGACCTGTATCTGAAAACTGATGTACTATTATTAACGGATATATTTCAAAATTTTCGAAAAACTTGTAAACAACATTATAGTCTGGACCCCGCGTTTTACGTAACTGCTCCTAGTTTGTCATTCGACGCAATGTTGCTTAAAACAAATGTTCAGTTAGAGCTCATATCAGATTTATCTATTATTCGTATGATTCAAAATGGTATACGAGGCGGTTTGTGTATGTGTTCCCATCGATATGCAAAAGCCAATCATAAATATATGCAAGATTATGATTCTTCGAAACCTGAGTGCTTTATAGTATATCTAGACTGTAATAATCTTTATGGGTACAGCATGTGTCAGTATTTACCTTATTCTAGTTTTCGATTTTTAAGCCAAAATGAAATAGATAATTTACATATTAGAGACATTGAGGATGACGCCGAATGGGGTTTCATATTAGAAGTTGATCTCTTTTATCCTAAGCATTTGCACTCTCTCCATAACGATTTACCTTTTTGTCCCGAGAAATGTCTACCTCCGGGAGGTAAAACAAAAAAACTAGTAGCTAATTTATATAACAAGTATGGATACGTCATTCATTATATTCATTTAAAAAAATGTTTAGATCATGGTTTAGTATTACGCAAAATACATAGAGTTATAACTTTCAGACAAAGTCCATATTTGAAACAATATATAGATTTGAATACACAATTAAGACAAAAGGCAAAAAGTTCTTTTGAACAAGACTTTTTTAAGTTATTAAACAACAGCGTCTTTGGTAAGACACTAGAAAATACTGAGAATCGAGTAGATGTTCATTTAGTTAATAGATGGTCTGATAATTTTAATCGTACAAAAAAATATATATCCGCTGAGAGACTTGTAGCTAGCCCATATTACCATAGCGCATCTATTCTGACCGAAAATTTAGTTGCAATACAAATGAAAGCCGATCAAATTATTTTAAATAAACCTATTTATATTGGTTTCACTGTATTAGAACTTTCTAAGTCTCATATGTACGATTTTCATTACAACACCGTGAAACCTTTTTACAAAGATCAAGTGAAGTTGTGTTATACAGATACAGATTCTTTTATCTATAAAATCTACACTAATGACTTTTATCAAGATTTAAAATATGAATTTTTACACTACTTTGATAGCAGTAATTATGATGCGCAAAATCAATACAATATTCCAATAAAGAACAAAAAAGTTCCTGGTCTGTTTAAGGATGAAATGGGAGGTCAATACATTTGTGAGTTTGTGGGTTTGAGATCTAAGCTTTATTGTTTAAGAACTCCCGATAAAGTTATCAAAAAGGCAAAAGGCGTGAAATCTTGTTTAGTCAGAGGGATTAGTATGAAGGAGTATAAAGATGTTTTATTTAAAGATATTGTTATTCGTAAAAAAAACATTATATTTAAATCGATCAAGCACGAAATTTTTACTCAGAGTGTTGACAAAATAGCCTTGTCCAATAATGATGACAAGCGTTCACTCTCTGTAGATAAAATATCAACTCGAGCCTGGGGTCATTCGTGTATTTTTTAAAATAATAATTTTTTTTTTCTTTTTTTCCGTCTCTGCCTAGCTCGGTGGTGATATATCAACATGATTAGGTAATATTTCGCAACAATCGTATGATGTATTGCATAAGAATTGTTTTGCGGTTCGCGTTCATTGACTAGGTATTATGTTACAACATTGTCTCTTAGTAAAATGCTTAGTTTATAAAAATTTACCCCACGAGTTCAGTGGTTAATTATAATTTATTTTTAATCAAAGGTATGTCAGTTCAAATCCATAACCTAGGTACTTTTTGCTATAAACGTAGTAACGTTGGCGTGACTCTTTCATGTTAGTAGGAACGAGTCCTAAAATATTGCATAGTCCTGTAGTAAATTTAGATTACTTATACACTGTTTTTTACTTTATTTTTGTTGTATAGTATAATATAAATTGATACTTAATATACATACTTGGATGTTTTATTTACTAAATATTATTTCACTTTCCGATCATCACCTGTCAGCTGGCGCAATTCCCTCAGTCATTGCAGTACATAATTATTATACCTACATCCAGACCAATGCAAATAAACATATTCGTGCATACAAATATTTGCACTGAGCGGAAATCGAACCCGCTACCTCGAGCGTAGCAGTCGAACGCTCTACCGTTACGCTATGGGGGTTGTCAAAGGAATGATATGTAAGTATGGGGGGGTATTTTTCGTCTCTGCCTAGCTCGGTGGTGATATATCAACATGAATAGGTAATATTTCGCAACAATCGTATGATGAATTGCATAAGAATTGTTTTGCGGTTCGCGTTCATTGACTTCAGGTATTATGTTACAACATTGTCTCTTAGTAAAATGCTTAGTTTATAAAAATTTACCCGACGAGTTCAGTGGTTGATTATAATTTATTTTTAATCAAAAGTATGTCAGTTCAAATCCAGAACGTAGGTACTTTTTTGCTATAAACGTAGTAACGTTGGCGTGACTCTCTCATGTTAGTAGGAACGAGTACTAATATATTGCATAGTCCTGTAGTAAATTTAGAATACTTATACACTGTTTTTTTAATTTATTTTTGTTGTATAGTATAATATAAATTGATACTTAATATACATACTTGGATGTTTTATTTACTAAATATTATTTCCACTTTCCGATCATCACCTGTCAGCGGGTGCAAATCCCTCAGTCATTGCAATACATAATTATTATACCTACATCCAGACGAGCGGATCTGCGAGCTTATGCTAGTCAGTATATTTATGTATTGCACATTATTTTGTTTGTGATTCGAGTAACTTACGTTCAACATTCATAATAAAATGTAATATACATGGATGTTTTGGTTTGGTGTAGGTGACACTGAATCCTAAACTTCGACCTAAATAAATCTTTCGTATAAAAAAGGTGTAAGTGTCAATAACATAAACATAATTTGTTGCACCCGTCGAAGAAACACTTCGTGCCTACGTACTCGTAATATCTCAATTAGTAATTAATTTGAGCAAGTCGTTAATAATCATTAAATTATTCGCACCATAATGTCTACGGTGAGTAAATAATATAATATTATCTCCGCTATTATTTTTTTTAGTAAAGTCTTGATTCAGTTTTAAGATTAAGTTTCAAAAAATATTGTAGTAGCGAATCATGTGATTACAGACATGAATAAAATGTATGTTACAGCAGTGTTAATAATATCCGTTTTCAAAAATTGTTACAGTTTTCTGAGCCAGACGCGGTATTCAGCCAGTACGCACAGGATCCTTATGAGGAATATCATGAAATGATGCGACAAGCAGCTACAGAAAGCCCGGCTCCTCTCAGCAATACCAACACCAAGAAATCCAAGCGTCGTAGAGAGGGGAAGACGAAGAAACAAGTGAATGAATCCTTCGTCATGAGCAAGGCTCAGAGACGAGGGCTTAAATTGATCAAAATAAGCGTGATAGACCTCTGCAATAACCCTCAGCCCAGTGATAGTGATAGTGACACTGACAATATAATTATTAGTGCGCAATATATCGTGAAAGACGCCTTAGACTCAATTATGGACGATACAGAGTGTTTAGTTAAAAAAATTTCAAAATCATTAATAGAAAGCGATCTATGAGAACATGGTGAAATATAAAAGTGATTAATTTTAAGTATTTATGTTTTTTTTTTATTTTTTCAATAGTTCGATTAGTTAATTATATTGGACTTCAAATTATTTAGTAAAAACTTAATATTTTGACATTACAATCAGACTTCAGTTTTATTTATTTTTTGTATAAATATGCGTGTTTGATTATTAACGACTTGCTCAAATTAAGTACTTTCATGTATTGATTATTCTATTTGTTTTATTTTTTTATATTTGTGAATAAATTTTTGATACTTGTAAATATTAGGTTTAATTTACTTTCATTTTAGGGTTCTATAATGGTAATTAATTATATAATAAAGAAACTATTTTTTATTCTACAAAATTTGTTTATTTATTTGAAACTTTTAACCTAAAATACATTTTCATCCTCTAAATAACTTTTTATACATAACACATTTTTAAGTGCACATTGTTTTGAATGTTTAATACAATTAAAATTAATTTCACTGTCTGAATATTTTGAATGTAACACAGAAATATTTGGGCATTTGTCTTGATCAAGCTCCGATACTATACAATTTTTGCCAAGTTCCTTAATCCACTTAACTTTCTCTAAACCTTTTACAACAATTTCCTTATTTTCTAGGTATGGAATAATTATACGATGGAATTCTCTATAATCGATATAGCCCTCATTCCAGTAAATCCCTCTGTTTTTTTCCAACCATCTAACTTGTTTCTTTTCATCAGCAGTTAAATATTTAAATAAATATGGAGGCTTTACTAAGAACGTTTGAGTATAATAACGAGTGGCCAAAGCTAATTCTTTAACTATAAAGTTATTATAAAGGTCTTTAAATCCTTGAACATCAACTATAATAGTATTCGGGTTCATGATATTTTTCTAACAGTACTGCTTAGAGGTTTATACTCAATTATGCAATCATTCAGTATAAGACAGTATGCAGAAGTTTGATCTGGTATGTCGAAATCACTCTCGATTTCAACCCTTACATCAACGACGGGACCTGTTTTCAGATTATCAGCTTGTCTAGAACAGTCAATGACAAAGAGCGGTGCTAAGTCCTTAAATTGTTTTTCGCTTAACAACGGCTCCGAGCGACGTCCATAATACGACTGCTGAAATCTAGTGTATTGTTCATATAATAAAGCAATTCTATTATTTTTAAAGTTTACATTCAAATTTTCATATGGGAAGTACATGGAATTGAGATACACTTTAACATCGCGAATATGACAGTGATCGAACTGAGACATATCAGCACTTGCATTATTTTTTCTGTTTGTCTGTAGACCCATGATAACAAAGCGCGGTTTTTCTATTTGAGACGAAGTTTTTATTGACCATGTATGTTTTGTAGTTTTAGGTAACGCAGGATATTCATATAAATCCCAGTTCCTGAATATCATTTGGAGAGGCCTGTCTTTTTCTAATAGTTTTAACATACTTAATTTTTCCCTGTCTGATACCTTAACATGTGGTACACGCCATATGATTTTATTGATGAGAACTTCTTCAACAATTTCACCAGTGTTAAGTCGCACTGCGTTTAAGTTAGTGTTACTCCTTAGCAATATTAACTCATGTTTACTATTTATTACAACTTTTTTAAAGTCTTCTGCAAAACCGAGGATGTTACAAAGCGGTATAGATGCAGAAAATCTGCCATCATTAATATTTTTTATGCCATCGATATTCCAGCTCCAGGCATTAGACATTTTCGATTCACACTCATTCATTGAAATTAATGACTTCATCGTAGTTGTTATACCAGCATTTTTAATTTTATCAATTTCCACTCCATTGAGCTCATACCTAATATCTTGAAACAGGTAAAGTAGAGCATTGTTCGTAAAATAAACACTACTGGCTCTTTCTTTTAAATCATTTTTTCTTACTACGATAGTTCCTTCCAAATATAAGGTGCTGGCTGACGGTAGTACGTACAAATCTTGTTGGTTGATGGGTATACGTATCTCGTCATTCCTGTTGAAACTTGTGACGTATGGTTTATAAGAATGGTACTCGATTCCTTCAACAGTATTATCATAGCTTGGTGTGGATACAATATCTAAGATATTCATTTTAGTAAACCGATCGCTTTAAGGAATGCTTTATTTTCTTTAGTCAATTTTATTTTCTTTTTCGAGATAGTTCTTAGAGGCTTGAGAGCATGTGTTGAACTGTAACTTTTTATTGGTTGAGGTGCATATTTATTATAATCAATCATTTTTTTCTTCTTAGGTGTAAATACAGCTGCACTTCTTCACCACGAAGATTTATCAAATGATTATTTATATCTAATAACCGTATATGTATGCAGCTTATATTGTTTTGATTAATAGGAAAGTATATCGAGTTTGTAGGAATTTCTATAATTCTGTATCCAGGAGGAACGTTGAGTGCAAATTCATGTATTATATGACTAGGTATTCCGTTTATATACGAACCACTCACAATATCACATTCAACCCTGATAACGGTCGTGGGTAAAATGTTCACTGGGAACTCGGAGACATGCCATTTATTACCTTCTAAAATCTGCTTATTAAAACCCAATAAACTTCGAAGTGTGTCTTCTTTAGTAAAGTTTATAGATTTTGTACAGTGTATAGACGTTTTTAAAGTATTATTGTTACACAGTAGTTTGATTGAAGCATTTTTTATTTCGGACTTTAAATAGTCGCTGATATCCTGCAACTCATAGGAACCTTCTGGTATTTCTATAACTTCATCTGTGTCATAATATATCTTATTATTCGTTTTATCAATGTTTGGAATAGAATTGAACGTTGAGAAATGCAATAAAGCACACTCATACTGTCCATCTAACTGTAGTGAGTTGGGATAGTAGGTGGATAAATCTGAGGAGTTGCCAGTTATCGACAAAGTGAGAGACATCTTGAGAATGAATAAAATAAAAGAAAGACTAATTATATATAATTTTATTATTCCAAAAGTTCCACAGATATTTTAAACATAGGTGTCCGCAATTTACAGTATTGAATTTCTGATATCTTGTATAGTTATAGGAAATATTACAGTTTTTAAAATACTTTATCAATTCTAATGGCGGTTTCAAGTCACCAAAACTATCAAAGTATTCACAATAATTATTTACTTTAACATATGCTACCCAATGCGTACCTTCATTTTTTGAGTCGTCCAAGTTGACTATAGCACATTCCATCTGTTTTGGTGTTCTTGGTAACTGATCCTTCATATATACACCTCTAAAGTGAGGTAAGTCACGAGCATATTTTTGAATGTCTAAATTAGTTAAAGGTCGATTAGGTAGCTTATTCAGTTTTTTGATGATTTTATAAATAACCCTTTACCATTTTTATGAGGCTTTATGTACAAGCCCCGTCCCAATGCTAAAGCCTCCATAGTCTTATTGTGACGTTCATTTTCTTGTAATTTTTTTTGTACCGCTTTATAATCGTTAACTGTTTTTGCAATGCCTGCGGCACCACCGGCTAAGGAGCCTAACGCCGACAAACCGGCGAATATCGGTATTAAGGGCAAAAAGCCACCAGTCTTCGGAATAGGTACGACTCGAGGTACTTTTACATTAGCTACGCATGGAAATAGTTTTCGTGCAGCTAGGTAAGCTGCATTAATGAGAGTCTTACTATCCTTAGATTTAATTTTTTTAATTTTTGACTTTATTTTCGATACAAAAGAATTAAATGTTTTAATCCCTGCACCCGATTTTAGTTTTGCTTTCATCACTTTGCTTACTAACCACGAACTCAGTTTTTCACCCTTGCCAGCGTCTTTTGAGGTAAGCCTTTGTTTGGCCATGTTTAAAAGCTGCAAATCGGCTTTATGACGATTGGATAAATCTGCGTGATTTTGGTAAGCAATGTCGTGATGCATACAAGCTTCGTCTAACTTATTAACACCTCGATCGCCTCGAAGTAATCGTTTCTGAAGTTTTGTACCAGGTCCACAATAGTTGTAACCAGGCAAATGAAGTTCAAATGGTAAATTATTAATTACACTGTTAACTAGTCCACCGCCTTGCATTCCTCAAAATTAAATGAAATAAATATAACAAAGTGAATGCTTATAAGGATTGATTAATAATAATCAATTAACTATTGCAGCTTGGTCGATCCAGCTGTTTTCTTCATTGCTTAAACCCAGCCACTTTACAAAAAGTTTATTTCCTTTTCTTTTTAAAACCTTTTCAATCAAATAAACATCAGGATGGTACGATTTTTGAAGCTCTTGTTCATAAAAGCTTCCTAATATCTTTTGTTTTCGCTGATCTTCTATATGATACGTTATTGGTAGAGTTTCATTAACCTTTTTTATGGTAAATAATTCCGTTGACCAGTTAGGGGTGTATCCTTTTTTGAAAATATGTTTGTATTTACTGACGCGAATTTTATCACCTACTTTGAACTTAGGTCTGCACCGAACAGATGGTCGTTTATGGGAATTTTGAATATTGGCTCTTATTATTAACTCATTGTATTTATGTACTTCTATAGGTTTGCATTGAATAGTACGATGTTTTGTGTTATTATATGTATTTAATATATCTTTCAATACCGAACCAAACCACTTATAGTTTCCATTTAGACTGAAACATTTATATAACATACTTTTGATAGTTTTTATCACTCGTTCAACAATTGATGCTTTCTTTGTTGAAAATGATGAGTAATGATTAATATTATACTTCTTTATAAACGTTTGAAAAGTTGTGTTATAAAACTCCTTACCAGAATCCGTTTGCAAATTAACTGGCACGCGTTTGCTTACAGTAAGTATGTTTTGAAAGGCGCGAGTGACGTCAAGTTTATTTTTTGTTTTTAGTGGTTCTGCCCAAGCAAACTTGGAAAAACAATCAATCACTGTTAAAATATAATTATGTCCGCCATTAACTTTTTTCAAAGCCTGCATATCTATGAGGTCAGCCTGCCATAAGTCATCTATTCCCTTTAAAATTACAGAACGCCTGGCAAAATTTTTTCGCGCAGGTCTGTGTATTTCATTAACAATTTGTAATTTCGACATTATGAAGACTTTTTAAGCACTAGTAATTTATTTATATCCTCCTTAGTGTAAAACTTGTTTTCTAAATGAGTGAAAGCCTCAGATATCACCGCTTTTAAGGTAATTTCAACAGTGTTTTGAACATCTATGTCTATTTGGGTATGTAGTGTATCCATAATTTTATGAAAATCTTCTTTCAAATCCTGTATAATTTTCCTTGTTACTTGATCTATGTATTCCTTATTTACTGCATCATCAGCGTCTACTGGAGATCTGATTCCTCTTAGCCTTACTGTCTTCAAATCAAATTCACCGCTTTCTGATTTTAGTAATGCATTATTATTGAATTCAATTAATTCCGATAAACGCATTCTTTTATGAATATGATGTCCGAATTTGTCTACATTCATGGTTAAGGTGTAATATATTGAAAGGTATAAAGTAAAATGAAAAGCAGAGTACTGATAATATATTATTTATTAATAACCCTACTTTCACGTAACTCTTCAATTATAGATATAATTTCATTATCCAACCCAGTGTTACCAGCATCTCGAGATGCGTATAATAACTTTAACCTATCCACCAGTTCGTTTGGATCGTTCCAATATATGAAATCTACATCATTTTTCCAAAGTTTAGTCACAGGTAAACCTTTTCCCGTGGACTGAATGGAACTCGAACTCGCTAGTGTGAAAAGAGGTTTAATAACTTGCATATATTTTTGTCCTTTATTACTTTTAATTGGTTTATTTGGATCAAAATCCCGACGATGTGCATTTGTTATAAGTAACATCGACTTGTATTGCTGCATGTCGCTGTCTGTAACCAAACTTAAATCGATGTCCTTGTTTAGTAACAATTGCCTTAAACCAGGCGTACTATGGTATTTATTTTCACCTACAGTTATGTATTCATTGCCGAAGGCTATGGTAGCAGAACCAAGCATTAATTTCCCTCGATCTCTTCGAACACCAAAGGGTACCTCAGTCAACACCTCTGAAGATAGCGACCAAGATGACGTATCATGGTCTTGTTTGTTATCGACCAATGATTGGTATGAAGTGTCACTATCAATATTAGATTCATCACTATAGCCTACAGCATCAGCTGTCAGCGATTCTTTTTTCTGCAATGTTTGATTCAAAAACGGTACGTCAGTTTCATCATTTACAGCACTACTAGAAAGAGGTGATTGCTTGCTAGTGTTGGTTAATATGTTAAACGATTCCGTCACGGGCTTAAAAACTGTTTCCAGAGCTTGCTTATTGTCAATCTCCATATTCCTCATGTTACGAACTTTTTTCTTTACAGCTTCTGCAGCTATGACAATTTGTCTTTTTAATGACTTATCCATATTGATAATAAAAAGGTCCGTTATCTATTAAGGACTGTAAAGAATAATGACATCACTGTGGCGTACGATCTTAAATACATAAGTTTCTATAATACCCGTTGTTTTTAGAACATTCTCATTTCCCGTATATTTTTGAAATGAAATTGGAACCCGTTGCAAAACTTTTTCTAAAAAAATATCAGTTCGTTTGGATCGTCGTTCCAATATATGAACTCTATATCATTTTTGCAAAATTTTGTCACAGGTAAACCTTTTCCCGTTGACTGATTGGAACTCCGTGTGAAAAGGGGTTTAATAACTTGCATATATTTTTGTCCTTTATTACTTTTAATTGGTTTATTTGGGTCAAAATCCCGACGATGTGCATTTGTTATAAGTAACATCGACTTGTATTGCTGCATGTCGTTGTCTGTAACCAAACTTAAATTGATGTCCTTGTTTAGTAACAATTGCCTTAAACCAGGCGTACTATCGTATTTATTTTCGCCTACAGTTATGTATTCATTCTCGAAGGCTATGGTAGCAGAACCAAGCATTAATTTCCCTCGATCTCTTCGAACACCAAAGGGTACCTCAGTCAATACCTCTGAAGATAGCGACCAAGATGACGTATCATGGTCTTGTTTGTTATCGACCAATGATTGGTATGAAGTGTCACTATCAATATTAGATTCATCACTATAGCCTACAGCATCAACTGTCAGCGATCCTTCTTTCTGCAATGTTTGATTCAAAAACGGTACGTCAGTTTCATCATTTACAGCACTACTAGAAAGAGGTGATTGCTTGCTAGTGTTGGTTAATAAGTTAAACGATTCCGTCACGGGCTTAAAAACTGTTTCCAGAGCTTGCTTATTGTCAATCTCCATATTCCTCAAGTTACGAACTTTTTTCTTTGCAGCTTCTGCAGCTATGACAATTTGTCTTTTTAATGACTTATCCATAATGATAAAAGGGTCTGTTATCGGTTAAGAGTTGCTTAAGAATAATGACATCGCAACGACGTACGGTCTTAAATACGGTCTTATGTTCTTAATCAAATTCAACAAAAGTATCAAATTTCTTTCTATAACATCCATTGTTTTTAGAGCATTCCTTATTAATTACTACGTAATTAAAAGGCTCACTCCATATCTTTGAACACATTTCACGAAACTCAAGCCACGTGATATCTGAATTTACATGCTCTTCATAAACATGTTTTAAATTTATGTCATCTTGTTTAAACAGTACTATTAAATTTGCATTATCTCTAACCAACTGTTTAGGAATTTTACTATATGTTTGGTTCAGATAAAAACAGTCAATATATTTATGTCGACCCATGGCAAAATAATCTCGCATGTTGTTTTGATTTTCACAAGCAACGTCGTCAAATATAATAACAGAGTTAGGTTTTGCATCTTGTACACTCAATACATCCTCATTTCCCGTATATTTCTGAAGTGAAATACTTGGAATCTGTTGCAAAACTTTTTCCAAAAAGATATACTTAGGCTGATGTAAAGTTTTTGAATAAACATAGACGTTTTGAAACTTCAATCCATTTTCATGTATTAGAAGACCTACAAGTAAATTCGTTTTACCACAATTTGACGGTCCGCAAATAATGCATCGTATTACGTTGGGTAATAACTTGCTATGACGAACATGAAACTTTGGCAAATCATCGCAGATTGTGTTTAGATGCAAGGATTGCGCCTGTTTAACAAATTTCATGATCAGTAAGTGTTTAGAGTTGAACGTTGAATGAGAGAGCGCGTTCACGACATTATCATTTAAACTAGATCACCGATGGGTATGAAACGTTGAATTGTATGAGTTCATCTGCAGTGACAATCATTTCGTGCATCTGTATATTATTGGGAACGATACCTCACAGAGTGAGGCCTGGCCGGGACAGGCCGAACGATGTGGGGTAGAGTTCCCAATAATATACTACTCAATTAGACTGGAAAAGCGTATCCCGGACTCCGAGGTGAAGGGCTCGGATGCGAATCAACCGGACTAGCAACCGGACTACTGAGACTAGAGGGACTAAATTGTATAACTAATTGGTACCATAATGTGCTTGGAACTCGGGAATTGCTCTTCTTTTCTGATTGTCATATTATCGGCTATACTGGGAACGATCAGCGATTAGTTCCCAACTCCGAGAGCCAAGTCGGCACCAGAGCCTCGACCGTTGTTTAACATGTGCACCGACTAGCAACTGATACATTTTGATGTACAAAGGCGAGCTTAACTCAGTATTGTTCTTTTTTGTTACTTGTATGCCTTATCAAGTTTATAGTACGTATTTATTTACATCGTATGTTATTTACATCAAATGTACCTTGCCACCAGTCAGTATTTATCGCCTAAATAAATCCTATTGAGTTCCATAACAAATCTGATATGTGTACATTTTTCACTTGTAAGTAATGGCACTAGGAAGACAATTCTGATATGTGTATCAAAATGGGAAAAACAATTTATTGTGGATGGACAGTACCGTTTATGATTTTCACTTATATCTCAGTTCATTCAAAATATTTTTTGGCATCATACTGCATTTTTAGTTTTTTGATACGCTCATCAATTATTTAATAAAACAGCTTATTGTCTCTCCTGAAAACTTGACCAAAAACACATAGAGGTTTTGGCAAGCGCAACGACGTAATATTATATACGACTCTGTCTGTTGATATGTTAGATTTGTGGGATTTTAATTTCTGTAATTCATTAAATGATACTAATATTTGTATCTTGGTTTTAATGAGCAGTTTTCCAGTAGGTATTTATAGGGTTCCTAAAGACAAGCTAGATGGCGCAGCCGGCACTTTTGGTAACTAATTTATGGAAAAAATGATCTTCGGTTTTGTATTGATTTACTTCACAAAGATGTTTTGACATGTTTTCTGATGAAATTATTTTAAATTATAATATTATTATTTTAAATTACAGACCGACGCGAAAAGAACAACAACAAACCACAGATTACATTAAAATTACCAAAAGTTATGCTAGCGCCATCTCTTGATGCATTAAAAACCAACTGATTATTATACCTACTGGAAAACTGCTCATTTTATCCATTCATCCACGCATGCGTCACACTAAATTCACAACATAACCAACTATTGATAATTTTGGTAATATGTACATGAAACATCACTATAGGCGCTTTATACCACAGATAAAAAACTGCTTACACTCGGCACAATGGACCATAGTGTTAGACTTGCTCTATACTATAGTAATGGATACTCTAAGCATCGATCCCTTTTACGTGGGACCGATAATTGTAGTTGGCGAAATATGGGTGCTAATACACCTCAGCCTACCCCTTCGGGGACATACAGGCGTGAATTATATATTTATTATTGCTATCCAAGTCTCTAATACTTCGGAGTATTGAGTTATGCAACCCTGTATTCTGCCAAGATCTGCAGACGAAGATGTTTTATAGTGAACTGTTATCATCCTCCTAGGTACAATCTATTTATGAGTAGGGTAGCCAGAGCTCACTGGAGATATTTTGTGCTGTTAGGGGGAAAACCAAAGGCTTTGACCTACTTATCTTTTGCGCTGACGGCACAGAATCTCTCTGTTCTTACAGGGCCGACAGCACAAGTGTGACTCGCCTGGTGTTGCACTCGCCCATAGGCCACAGTAACCTCATACCATCAGGAGGGCCGTGTGCTTGTCTGCGACCTAAGTAGTAAAAAAAAATAATTACCACATATATGGGTCTAAGAGGCCCCACTAAGATCTTTTAGGCCTATTAGTCGGTACATCTACTTAACGAATAGTCTTTGGCGCAGGTTTTCCTCGTGCGATGGCGGGAGTTCAGATAACTTACTTCCAGCAGGGGATGCCGTTCACCGGACGGGTGATCTGCCCTTTAGCGTGGGTCATTCCACCCAATGCCCCTATTCCTCCCCTGAGGAGGCTCCCCAGGGGACAGTCCGGCACCGGCACCTAACGATCTGTTCCACCTTCAGATCCTCGAAGTTAGATGACAGTCGCTCTCCTAAAAGTCGAAAACCCAGGCTTCCAAGTGTAAATTGGGAATGTTTGTAGCACCCCGGACTATCCTCCAAAGAGACCCAAAAATCGAGTACTGCGCATTTAGAGTAGATTTTGTGACGTCACTGGGGTCATCACATACGCCTGTAATAATACCTTGCCAAGGCTATGGAAACCACCTAATCTACGACTATCCGGCCGTCACGGATACTGCATATTGTAATTACCACGTTCTGCGTGTAATGTGTTTTGCGTGCGCCTGCGCAGGTTTGGTACATTGAAGTTATAGGAGAACCTCGTGACTAAGTGTTAAGTTAACCGATCAGGTTAACAGCCAGAGGTCAGACGGTAGTCGCTTCACGAAAAGTATCGAATTTCGGCCGTTTCGTAGTTAGACCCTGGTGTTGCATAGTCCATGGGCCGTGTGCTTGTCTGCCACCTAAGTGGTATAAATACAAAAACGAAAATCCAACATTTAGTTGGGAAAATGCTCCGATGATGATGACAAAGATACAAGGAGGTAAAGGAAGTTCATCATTGATTCAATCCACAACCCATTCATTGGCGATACCGAAGATCTGTAGTTAGACCAGTTGTCAAACTTTTAGGGCCTAATTACCCGTAACGACTGTCATAGTTGTTGGCAACCGGGATCGAGGGCTTGCTCCTTGAGGCACACAGGCGTCTCAATGTCTTAAACATAGTGAGTATTGGTGACCCATCTAAAGACCGACCTGGCTAGTGTTGCCTAATCTTGCAATGTGTTAACCTACTTAGCACTTAACTACGAGCCCCCCAAAGATATAACTCCGGACACGTATCTTGGACCTAAATCGCAAGACAAACGAGGCTCTGGCGCCCGCGGATTGCTTGGTAATAATATGCTTGGTGAATGGTAGTTCGTCCACCGCAGTAGCACCCCGTGCTATCCTCAAAAGACACCCAAGAAATGTGTACTGCGCGTATAGGGCACATTTTGAGCACATTTTACCTTACCTGCAAGCCGGGGTTGGGGGCGAGTTGGGGACTCTGTGGTTCCCACACCGGAAGAGGGCCAGATCGAGAGATATGGCCCTGGGCCTGCCGGGGTGCGAGGGATATGGCTACGACAACCTCACCTCCGGCAACTGACGGCCCACAGACGGCGGCGTTTTAGTCGGTTCGAGTCCGACATAACCTCCTCCTCCGGCTCCGGCGGGGGAGGTATCCGTGGAGATTTTTCGCACGATAAAAAAAAATAGGTATCGGGGTTTATACTTTATAGTCTTCAGAGAGTCTAACGAGCGAATGCTCAATCTTTCCTCTCTACATCAAATTTTATTAGTGTAAACAGTGACAGAACATTCGTTCCTTGTTCTTTCTTATGTAAACGCTGAAAACAAGGCTTCGTTTACACTTCTTTACTATTATATAATTGTAAAGTGGTCGTGTCTGTACAATGGAGATATTTAAAAAAAAAATACTTGGGTTATGTTATTATTCGCGCGATACTTTAGAGGTCTTCTTATAGGCATATAAATAAAAGAAGGAATGAACGGGCACAAATTTACTATTAAGTACACTATTACATTACTTCACTTCGCGCGATCCTTCAGTGGACTGTATACGGGTTCTAACTACTTTTCTCTGCTGCTTGCGGCCGCGCTCTCGCTCTCTCTCTCTATCTCCTACACCGACGCCGCGTTCTCTCTCTCTCCTTGCTACATGTACCGGCAAACTCGCGTTCATGCTGGCCGAAGGTGCCGTGTGCAGCGCGATCGTTTTTTGCTGGCCTGCGGTCCATTTTTCTTCACCTACTGTTCAGCACATTGATTGTCGTGCACATTCTCCCGCCGTCGCTGACCCGGTTACGTCTGCGAACTCCGTTGGTAGTACGACGATCTTCCTCGTAGGCCGACGCAAGATGTTGCCTCCGCTAGTGATGACATCTATTACACGAACCTCGCCGTCAGCACCTGGGTAGACTCGACTGACCCGCCCGCGCGGCCATGTGTTGCGGGGTAGGTTAGAGTCGCAGATGATGACTACGTCACCGACCTTCGGGGCAACGCCGCTGCTACTGGACTCCCGCCGGTGTTGCAGTAGGGGCAGGTACTCCTTCACCCACCTCCTCCAGAAGATGTCAGCCAGGGCTTGAGCTCGCTTCCATTGTTGGCGAGTCGACACGTCGTCAGCTGAGAAGTGTCCGGGTGGGGGCACGTGACAGTTGGGACCGATGAGAATGTGATTTGGGGTCAATGCCTCGGGGTCACGGGGGTCGACCGAGACATGGGTGAGGGGCCTCGAGTTTACGATGTTCTCGACTTCGGTTAGTAAGGTCAAGAGCGTCTCGTCGTTAGGATGTTTTTCTATCATGGTGACTCGTAGGGCTTCTTTAACGGCCTTCACCATGCGCTCCCATGCCCCTCCCATGAAGGGGGCCGATGGTGGTATGTACCTCCACGCGATGTGATGACTCGTAACCTCTTGTTGTAGTGCGTCGCGCGCAGCCTCTGCCAGCTCCTTTTCGGCCGCCTTGAAGCACGTAGCGTTGTCGCTCCAAACCTCTTTGGGGCAACCTCGCCGCGCGATAAATCGTCTTAGGGCCGACACTGCCGAGTCGGCGCTGAGTGAGTGTACGACCTCGAGGTGTATGGCTCGAGAGGTCATACACGTGAACAGCGCGCCGTACCTCTTCTCTCGATGGCGCGCCACGGTGACTTCGATGGGGCCGAAGTAGTCTAGACCTGTGAATGAGAAAGGGCGTGTATTATGGGCTAGGCGGGCGGCCGGTAGGTTACCGGTCGTGGGTGTCGCCGGCTTCGCTTTTCTTATACGGCAGAATATACATCTCTTTATCTCGCTTTTCACTGCCGGTCGAATCTTCGTGATCCATAGACGCTGTCTGAGTTCATTGACTGTTATCTCCGTCCCGCCGTGATGTAGTTTTTCGTGTACGTGCTTAATATAGAGGCGTGTGTAGGGATGCTTCCCGTCGAGTACCACTGGATCTGACGTGTCCTCTCCTATCGCCTTCGCAGCTGATATCCGACCTTTCACTCGCAGTGTACCACAGGCATCTATGTACACACTCACATATGTCAGACGGTTGTCTCGAACGTTCGTTTCACCTCTTGTCAAACGTTGTATCTCACTCGCGAAACTGTCTCGTTGACTGGCGTTGATACACAGCTGTTCGGCACGAATTAAATATTCACTCGGTATGTTTAGGTAACACTGTCTACTTTGTTTGACTGCATTATCTTTGTTAAGTTTAGGTATTGGGATAGTCTTTTTGTTACGCCAGTCGGGATCTTGTTTTTCTATTTTTCGGGTTCGTTTGCGGGCAGCCATGGCCTTGACCTTGTTTCGGCGACACAGGGCAATGAACTGTAGTACTCGAGCCGTCGTTCTTATCAAGCGCGTCCATTTTGAGTATTTTTCTATACGTAGTATGTCGCTTGTACTGTGCGTTTTCTGTGAAGCTGACGTGTGACATGTTTCTCGCTCCTCACCTGTGTCGTAGCGAATGGTTTTTTCTTCTATCGGCCACTCTGATTCGGGCTGCTGAAGGAATGTGGGGCCAGTGTACCATCGGTGGGTGACCCCGAAGCCTTCGGGGGTCGCACGTGTCGCGTCGTCTGCCACGTTGAGTCGAGTAGGTAGCCACCGCCATTCATTTTTCTTAGTGGATTCTTCTATCTCAGCGAGACGGTGAGCGACGAAGGGCTTGTACACGCGGGGTTCTGACCTTATCCAAGCTAGTGCAGTTCGTGAGTCACACCAATAGATTTTGTTTGTTACCTCATATTCGTGTTCTTCCAACACAGTCTGGGCCAGGCGGGCCCCCAGTAGGGCGGCTTGAAGCTCGAGTCTTGGTATGGATACGGGTTTTAATGGGGTTACTCGGCTCTTGGCGGCTGCTAGGGATACTGTTGTGGCGCCATCTGCGTGTTGTGTGCGCCAATACACGGCTGCGGCGTACGCCTCCTCGCTCGCGTCTACGAACGTGTGTAGTTGATGCGAGATGACTGATGACTTGTTTTGAACATAACAACGGGGTATCCTCAGCTGTTCTACTTCGTTGAGTTGAGTGAACCACTTGTTCCATCGCTCTCGGAGTTCTTCGGGCAGTGGGTCGTCCCACTCTGTCTTGTAGCGCCAGGTGTCTTGAAAGATACGTTTACCTGGGGTCGTTATCGGCGAGATGAGGCCTAATGGGTCGAATAAGGCCATGATCACACTGAGGGCTTCTCTCTTTGTAGGCGGTCGCGTTCTTATTTTCACTTCTTGAGATATTTTCAAGTTGCTCGCGTTAAAGCCAAGGTGATCCTCGTTGACGTGCCAAAGTAGACCTAGTGTTTTTTCTGTCTCTTGCCCGCCGAGTGTTACTGTCGTACTGTTATCAAGTGGTGTTGACAAACCTTTTATGATAGTTTTTTCGTTTGAAGTCCATCCGTCTAGCACGAAGCCCGCCTTTTTGTGTATCATGTCGACGGTCTGTGTAGTGTCTCGCGCCGCTGTGACGGTGGGAAAACTTTGTAAGTAGTCATCCATGTAGTGATTCTTTTGTATGGCTTTTACGGCGTCCGGGTGTGTCTCGAGGTAGTCTCTCGCGTTTCTATTCTTGATGTAGAGTGCTGTGCAAGGGGATGACGTAGCTCCGAATATTACTGACGTCATACGATATTCGTTTGGTTGGCCCGTGCGTTGTTGACCTCTCCACAAGAAGCGTAGTGCGTCCCGGTCTTCTTTTCTTATTTTTACTTGCATAAACATTTCTTTTATGTCGGCGCTGACGGCATACGGGTGTTGGCGGAATCTCATAATAACGCCCGGTAGAGACTGCAGTAGGTCAGGGCCGGAGTGCAACATATCGTTCAGACACATACCTTTTGATTTTGCAGCGGCGTCGTGAACTAGACGCGGCGGCTTGTGCGGCTTGGCGGGGTTGATGACCGGAAAATGAGGTAGGTACCAAGTTTTCCCTGTAGGTGGTGGTGTAGGAGCTGGTTCTGCGTAGCCTGACTTGAATAGGTTTTCCATCCGTTCTTCATACTTTTGTTTCAGATCTTCATCCCTATCGAGTCTTCGTTCGAGCGTAAGCAGACGTCTCTCGGCTTCTACGTAGTTATTTGGTATGTTTACATTTTCATTTTTCCACAGTAAGCCGGTCTCGAATCTCCCGTCTGGCAGCCGGCGGCTTGTGTTTTCTAGTATTTGCATAGCTTGATGCTCGGGATCTTGCCGCGGCTTCCTAGGTTCGATGCCTAGCGATTCGAGCTTGAAATAATTTTTAACTGTGTCCTCAATTGTGTTGTTTTCGTGTTGTTGTAGCTTACCGCAAAATGATACTGTTGCAGTCGTCGCGCCGGTGCAGCCGTGGAGCACCCACCCGAGGTAGGTGAGTGAAGCTACTGGCTGGTCGCGGTGCCCGGTGCGCAGCTGACGGGTCACTATGAGATGCCAATTGTCTTGTCCTAATAACACTTTCGGTGAAGCATTTTCGTATATCACTTTATCACGTATGTCTATTAAATGTTCACAATCACTTAAATGCTCTTCGTACACGGTGTCAGGTGTGAAACGGAGTCGTTCCATGGTGCGCGCGGTCACGTCATGCTCGTCCTCGGCGTATTTACCTTTGATGAGTAAACTGACTGTCTTGCTTGTGTGTTTCATGTCACTGTTCACGCCTTGAATCCATATTTCTTTGCTAGGTCCGTCTGCTCCGATAATGTCTGCTACTGTTTCGTCAATGAGCGTGATGGTACTTCCCTCGTCCAATAACGCGAACGTGTCAATGCTGCCACGGGGTCCTTTTAGTGTCACTGGTGCTATCTTCAGGTAAGCCTTTCGTTTGTTGCTAAGGGGGTTTGCTGCTATCGTCAGCTCGGCCGCCGAGGTTGTGATTGCGTCATTAGTTACCTCGCTCGTCGACGCGTACTCTCCCGGTGGCTTATCGTGATGCAGGAGGTTGTGATGTTTCATGGGGCAGCTGTTCTTACCGCACCTGGGTGCTTTGCAGGTGATGCGTCGGTGTTTGCCTTGTAGACAGCGATAACAGATATTATATTTCTTGGCGGCCTCCCATCTCGCATTTGTATCTAACGCGATGAACTGTTTGCACTCAAATAACTTGTGATCATGTTTACACTGTGGACACGTATCTTCTGCTGTCTTCTTGTTTACAGAAAGTGTTTGTTCTACTCTTCTTGTCTTTTGGGATCGGTACCCGTGTCCTCTATTTTCTTCTCGGGGCGTGGCTTCTGGTAACGCGTAGGAGCTGCACTTGTCTGCTTCTTCTGATAAAAATATCGATATTTTCTTAAGCTCGGGTATATCTTCATTTTTCTTAGCCGAGAAGTTGTACCAGTTGTTTCTTATTATAGGTGTAAGCTTCTCGATAACAATCCTACTCATTTCCGGGCTATGTAAGTAGTGCGGCTTTTTTAATGCTTCTACGGTTCCTACCATGTTGGCTATTTTTCCCGCGAAGACGCATAAATCTCTTGCGTTATCAGTTAGCTTATGAAGGGTCTTGAGTCTCTCCATCTCAGCGTGAATGAGGGCCTCCGGCCGGCCAAACCGTCTTTCTAGAGCCTTGATTATAGTTTCAGGGTCTGGTTGGCTCAATAGTAGGCACTCGACTGCCTCTTTGGCAATCCCACGTAGACTTCTTCTTATTCTTGCAATATTTTCATTTTTTGTAAAATATATACTCGATTCTTCGTATGTGGTTTTAAAGGCGAGCCACTCCGTGCTGCTCCCACTGAAGAATGGCAGCTCTTGCATGTACTTCGGTGGCTCCCTGGTGCTTCTCATCGCTTGAGACAACGCGGCGGCTAACGTAGACACGTCAATTACGGGATTTTTCACCCAGGCACTTTCTCTTGATTTTTCGTTCACTTTACAGTCACTTTTTTCCACTTCTTTTTCCACTTGGCTTACCTTTTGTATGGTCGTCGCCTGTGGATCCTATGTTGTCTTGACTTACGAGTGTTTGCGGCGCCTCAGTGTCTCTTTGTAGCCACGTACCTATGCGAACCGATGCCAGGTCATCCCCGGACTCGTCTTCACTCGTACTATTTTCTTGCAACTGTAGTAGGCGAAGCCGTTGTACCTCAGCTTCTGCTCGTATTTGTTCTATTTTCAGCTCTGCCAGACGCTGCTTAACCTCTAATTCTTTTTTCTTTCTTGAGTTGGTGGAGCGGCGTGACTTCGGTGGCCGCACGGTGCGCTGCGAGCTATGCTCCCCATTATTTTCAGCGCTGCTACGGGTCGGCGTCTCCTCAGCCGGCCTGAAGCCATCCGTGGTCGTAGTTCGTTCCGTGGCCTCTTGGGAACCGCTGCGCGTAGTGGGGTCCTGGGCCTCTTCGGTGGCCCCCTGGTCAGCTCCCTGGGCAGCAGGTTCCTCTCCCTGTCGGCGTGTCACTACCATTTCCGAATTTTTCTTATTTCCTGGCTTCAAATTCCTAAATTCGGCTCCGGAAGGACCATTAAATGTTCGCGCGATACTTTAGAGGTCTTCTTATAGGCATATAAATAAAAGAAGGAATGAACGGGCACAAATTTACTATTAAGTACACTATTACATTACTTCACTTCGCGCGATCCTTCAGTGGACTGTATACGGGTTCTAACTACTTTTCTCTGCTGCTTGCGGCCGCGCTCTCGCTCTCTCTCTCTATCTCCTACACCGACGCCGCGTTCTCTCTCTCTCCTTGCTACATGTACCGGCAAACTCGCGTTCATGCTGGCCGAAGGTGCCGTGTGCAGCGCGATCGTTTTTTGCTGGCCTGCGGTCCATTTTTCTTCACCTACTGTTCAGCACATTGATTGTCGTGCACAGTTATGTTAACGATACTGAACACGACAAAATATTTTTTTTATTTCCTGTCTGTTTGTCCGCGATGGACGCAAAAACTACTGGACGGATTTTGATGCGGTTTTTTTGTTAGAAAGGGCTTACTCAGACCTCAGAATACAGAACAAACCAGAAACCGCAAGCGCGCTCAAAAGTGAAGACACACAAATCAAGACAAATTGTCTTGATTTGAATATTGTCACTCGCATTCACTCGTATGCACGTAGCGCGTCAGACGTATTACATCAGTGTCAATTTTAATTTTAAAATGTCGGTTTTAGTTGTTCCTTCATGTTAAAATACATCTAGGATTACAAAAAAACAGGATGGGATCACATTTCATCTGTAAGTAGCGTATACAAATGCATAGTTATTTAATTATTGAATTTAATTGTGATTGATTTAGACGAAGACGCTGCCATCTTGTGTGTTGCCATGTCAATTGAAAATTTTACCCACCTATTTTTATGAAATTTAAACTGATATATACTTAGATAGGTCTCTTTATTGTACAATACGGTTCAAATCAAACTAAATGGCTCGGTAGTACGTACGAGTGCCATGCGCAGGTAGGTGCAAAAATATTCTGTTCACTTTACTCGTCCAAGCATTATTCCTTGTTGCATTGCAAACAAATCGGTAAATGATATTATTATAAAAATCTTTTCATTACCTACTTTCACTGTATGTAGGATGTAGGTATGGTACCTACTTAATTTGTTCGAAAAGAAATCTTGCAACTCGATTTTGAAGCAGATATCCTCAACCGATTTTGATGAAATTTTGTATACATGTTAGTTTAGGGGATAATGCATTAATATGGTACCATGGAGCTGGTTTGATGATGGCCTTAAGAAATACTAAACTAAACAAGAAAAACCTATCGAGTTTGAGCTCATTTGTTTTGTCTTAGCTAATTCTCTGGTATTCTTAGTATACAGGATCTGTAGATGGTGTCTGAAGATGACCATAGGAGTTTGTCTTCAGTAATTGAAGAAATACCATTTATTGTACCAACAGCGACAATTTACTGGCTGTCCGGCTTGTAGGGCTGTATACCCTACATAGCCCCTTCTCTGCTTGTGGAAGGACAATAACAAACTTAACATAATAAATAGCAAACAACAATTTCAACAATCATTGCGTGTAGGTACAGACTCTTAGCCTGGACAGGGCGAGAGATGCTCGTAAGACCAGGCCACGTAGAGCATATACCTACAACTACGTCAACAACATCCTGACATGCACTACCTGCAACCGCACATTCAGCAACAAACTGGGATACACCAGCCATATCCGGGCGCATGAACGAAGAGATTCAACAGTCCAGCGTCAGTCGCCGTAGCCGAAATCGGCTGGGAATCATCAAAAAAACTGCATATGCTGCGAGTCTCGCAGGCGCGTGCATCTTTACGCACAAACTTCGGAATCGTCATTCATTTTGAATCGATAATATATGTAGGTACACCACAGACATCATTAAACACGCTATTATGTGGGTACCTATATACAATTGGTGGTTTTATCGCACAGTAGCAATATTATGTATAATGTAGGTAGGTACTTTTTTTTTTCTATAAAATGTTTCTAATTTTAGTTTCCCTACCGATGCATGAAGAGAAAAGTTGAAATGGATGAAATAGGAGATATAAGTATGTACCTATATTGCCAACATGTACCAGAGTAGTAGCTGAGTATTATTTACGCCGCATTGGAGTGACACTGCGTCTATAGACTTTGTATATCATTATACCATTAAAAAAATACTTACCTTATTACCGTGTTTCATTAAATTTATATATATTTAATAGCTTTAACTTACACTGATCACCTCTCTGTATAATACAGATATTAAATATCTAGTGTTACATCTCTTATCTAGTGTTTTATGACTACCCTAAAGTTGGGAACCGCACCTTAGCCTAGTAACATTACGCGAGCGGGAAGTTTCACTATAGAGCGAGACAGAGTATCGTTTTTGGACACAGTGCGGGATATGCAGCTATTAGCGAATGCGGCTTCTGGTTTGTTCTGTATTCTGAGACTCAGACTTAAAATCTTACGTTTGTTTGATCGCAATCGGTTGAGTAGAGCCGAAGATATGAGCAAAGGTCGCGTTAATCGAGATGCACGCGGGCGGAGCCGCGGGCGGAAGGCTAGTAATGAATAAGAAAGAATGCTTTTGTTTTAGCTCTATGTTTGTTTCTTAATCAGTCCAGGAGTTCTGTATGATACTCATACAAACAAACATTTACAGTTTTATGAAGTACAAACACTAGATTAACACCACGAAGATTCAATGGACATTTTATTGCTTTCTGTGTTGTCAGGTAAAAAAAAGAAAGTGTATTGACTGATAGAACAGATAAAATTGGGACAGATAACTATGTGTAAAAATGGATTGTTAGTACGTTCAAACATCCCGTTATTACTATAAGCTTTTAACTACTTTAGGAGCGTGTGTAGATCACTAAATAAATAGTTGTATCGTAAAGCCTAACCTCCATATTTAGATAAAAAGTATACTTTAGCTAAAGTATATTTAGTGCTCGTCTATTAATAAATAATTACAGTAATCACATAAGTAAATAATGACTGGCAACTACTCGTAAGTACTAGGAGATATTCACACCGCAACTGCTATGTAAGCCCAAAAAAATTCGCCTGGCGACTAAATTATGAGGTTCTTCAAGCCTTCTTGGAGAAGCCCGTAATTTGCCCTTGCATTAGAAGCTTCTTAGAGGGTCGGCAGCACGCGTATGGCCCCTTATGTAACCTTGGTAACCACTTTCCAGTGGGTGAGCCTTGTGCGTGCCTGCATGTGAGGTATGAACAAATTGCAGGGCACTCAGCTCAGAGAGGAAAACCTACGTCAGAGCCTCGTCTGTTAATCAGCAGGTGTACCTGCTAGCAAGTAGGGTTGTTTTGGCCTCGTAAATCTTAGTAGAGCCCCATATACCCACCCCAACGACCATACAACCATGTCGCTGGTTGGCTGGTCATGGTTGTATAGTCGCTGACCCACCCCCTTTTATAGCTGGGAGTATCACGCTCATATGTGCCCAGTTTGTACTGTTGTATACTTGTATTCCATAAAGTTTATCAACCTGCATTGTTTGTAGTTAGTGTTTAGGTACTTACCTGTATTGTTTGTAGTATTTTTCTTGTGTTCAGCGATAAGTAGGTATATATAATTGAATTGCTGTTGCCCGCGACTCCGTCCCCCGTGGAATCCTCAATCCTGATTCCTAATCCATTCAACCTATTCCAGTGGTGCCGTTTGGGAGTGATTGAGTAACAAACATCCAAATATCTTCACAAACTTTCGCATTTACAATATTATCTAGTAGAATTGTTATTTCCAAGATTTGTCTACTTAATATTAATTCTAGGTGAAGCAAATAAAAGTTAGTTAAAAAGAGACATCTAAATACTTTTGTTGCAAGTTTGTAGGTACGTTACTTTTTCATTGAAGTCTATATCGGTAGAATCCCTCACCAAACGTGACTCGACTAGACTCAGAACAAAAACGTTCCGTCCAAGGGATCCCCCGGTACTTACAATACTTTTTATTCTCATACTGTGATGTTCATAAAGCCATAACCATAAATAAATTAATCATAAACTTGCTATTGATAAAGTTGTTTTGAACTGTCATCATTTTTGAGATGTATATCTCTCATCTCTGGGATAGGATGACTCCGCTTCGTACTTATTACTGTTATTGACTGCTCAACAGGTTGCAGCGACGTTCGGTTTGCATTATTGGGAGTCCTTAGATCACCAACATTCGAACATTTGCAGAATGCATAGAGATATTGCGGCTTTGGAAATTTTGCAGTCTACTTACCATGGTGACTGTTTCCGATCAGCTCTTCCAGTTAGTCGCAACACTCACAACCTCTCCTTTTCTATACAGCGCTTAGATGTCACTCTCATAAGGTGCAAATAAATCCATTAAGAACTAATGTTCGGTGCCTATTTCCGTAGCCACACCATAGTTTTGAAATTATTTACCAGCATATGTGGTTCCTTCTTCCTTTTTTACGCTTTTTCACACCCGCTTATACGAAATGAAATGAAATGAAATGAGATTTATTTACTAAATGTAATACCATACTTCAAGCAAATAAATCTCATTTCATTTCATATCATTTCGTATAAGCGGGTGTGAAAAAGCGTAAAATTATTGGTGTCTCTATCACTCTTTCTAAATGTGACCAAAATGAAACCATAGAAAGACATTTCACATTGCAAGCAGAGCCACACGCATCAGCTAGTTGTGAATATCCATTAAACATCGCTACATATATTTTTTCGCATTTATTGGCAACCAGAAAAGTATTGCCAATAATGTGTAAGTAGGTAGGTTTATCTCTAATTATGGTTTTTCTCACGAAGGCCGAAGGGTGTCATGGTTAAAAGTTGAATGTATCTTCTATGGTTCGAGGACTTCGTTCACATTGATCGAATAGCTACTTACATTATGTATTCATGTCGTATCGTAACAAATACGCGTTCTCGTTTTGATTTTCTTTTTTCAATTTTAATTGCAACTTATCTGCTGCTTCTTGCAATGTCTGCTTACCATCATGTATGATATGGAGATTATGTACAACTTTTGCGAGTATTCTGCGCGTATGGGCAATCTAAAAATAGTTTAGAATTTCTTGAATTTGTATAGCTTTTTTATGTAAATATTAAAAAAGCGGTATTATCATATTCATGGACTTCTGCAACGGCAGTCAATGTCAACCTTGCGAAGATAAGCTAAATAAGTTCGCAAGAAAATGTGTATCAAGTATCAACACCTAATATATCCATGCATTACTCTACAACTTACGTAGTTCTAGTTTAAAAAGTGTATATATTGCCAAGGTGATGGCAAATGGGGCCGATTACTAATGGCAGAACATGATTAGCCAAGAATGGCTCCGCGACGTCTGCATATCTACATATAAGCGATCGGTTCTAAACTTAGATGAACAGGTTTTGGCTTAGTTCTTCTAAATGTTTGTTTGTTTGTCATTGCGAGTTATTATAAGGCATAACATAGCAAGAAATGCACACTTAACTTGTCTTGGTCTGGGGTGTTTCCGTGCCTCGGAGAGCACATTAAGCTGTCAGTCCCGGTTGCCATACGAATATTTATGGCAGCCGTTACGAGTAGGTAGTTGGAACCTTAAAAAGACCGACTAGGTGACTACAGAACTTCGATATCGCCAACTGGTACGGATGCCTATCTAGGCCAGGTACCTAGATAGGTGGATAAGATAAGAACTAGACAAAGTGAAACTAAAGTAAGTATACCAATACAATTAATTTATTGGTTTCCGCGGATGGAGCTGCTGACAGCAACTAGGTAGTTGACCATAAGCATCTTATTAGTACTACAAAGTTACAATGAACGTTAGCAAAAATCGACTTTCACTGAATAGCAATCACGTAAAATATGGCAACGTCTAACTTATTTGTACAAAACTTCGTACCTATAGTAACTTTGAACTTTCGCGTTCCATGATTAACAATTACGTTATGCCAACCATACAATTTGAAATCATTCCTATTCGTGTGGTGGCGGTTTTTGCAACAGCGACATGGTATTTGTATACTGTTTCAGCAATAGTCGTCAAAGTCAATTTGTGTATTTTATATTAAATTCATAATGAATGGTATTATATGTATGTGTATTGTATGTTATTGCCTGCGAAAGGTGGCTGGGACGGACTGGATGCGGAAGGCGGAGGATCGGCAAACGTGGCGCACATTGGGGGAGGCCTATGTCCAGCAGTGGACTGCAGTAGGCTAATTGATTGATTGTATGTTATTGTGTATCGTATCGCGAAATACAATTTCAAAGTCAATTTGTGTATTTTATTTTAAACTCATAACATAATGAATTGTATTTATATTGTATGTAATTGTGTATTGTATCGCAATTGTATCGTATTTGTTGATTTGAACGTATAACCCGCAATCCGTGTCGATATGATTACTATACCGCGGCTACTTGAAGCTGTAGAATGAACTCCCTGCTATGATTTTTAGAAGCGACGACAATATGGGGTTCTTCAAGAATGTCATTAGAAGGTATAGGGTCGGCAGTACGAGTATCACGCTCCCGGTGTGTTGCACACGTTCATAGGTCACCGTAAGTGACCGTAACCATTTCCTATCGGGTGGGCCGTGTGCTTATCTGCCACGACTGCCACCTCAAGTCAATTATCATAATTGCAGTTCACTCTTGGACATAGGCCTCTTCCAATATGCGTCATTGCTACCGATCCAACGCCTTCCGCATCCAGGTTTATCCCTGCCACCTAAGTGGTATGAAAAATGTCGATATTATCATCCTACTAATATTATAAATGTGAAAGTTTGTGAGAATGGATGTGTGGATGTGTGGATGTTTGTTACTCTTTCACGCATAAACGGCTGGACCGATTTGGTTGAAATTTGGTATGTATATAGGTTATACCCTGGATTAACATATAGGCTATATATCAGCGATGAACGGGATCAGAATTCCACGCGGGCGGAGCTGCGGGCAACAGCTAGTAAAAAATAAATCCTATATAGTTTCAGTAGCTTCCTAGAAATCAATACTTGCGGTCGCTTGGATACGCGTAGTGTTTTGGCTGTATACCTTAATAATTAATTCATTTCATCGTTTTAAAGTCGTCAACCTAGGTGAGGTACTTATTCCCAAAACCTAGTTCTATTCTATTCTAGCTAACTACATTCTTGTTAAAATATTCAATACCCACTTTGTTATGATTTGTCGCCGTCGAGTTACTCACCAGACAGAAAGACAAATAAAACGAGTTCAACGTCTTACAAAGTGTTAACGATATTTACCTATTGAATACATTTGTTTCTCTATTATTTTTCTACTATTGTTTATTATATTACCACTATTTATTACCATTTTTCTACCTTATTATTTAGTACCTATATTACAAATGTAGCTCAAACCCGCAATATTGTTGTCTGGTTTTGTTAGCGAAGAATTAAAGGAGATGGATACTCTTCCATACATTCGTGGGCCTGATTGACAGAAAATGGAGCTGTCAGCTGTCACAGCTTATAAAAAACAGTTGATAAACACAAGAAATAATTAATCGATTAACGGAAATCGATTCAGAATTTATTTTTATTACACTATTATTTGGTATTTTAAATGGTTATTATTATTATTATGATTAAGTTTTGTTCACTCTGATTGATTTAATATCAAATTGTGATGCAAGTGTTCTAATACGCAATATTGTTTAAATAATTTTGAGTAATCGATATTTTATTTTGCTAGTGAAATAAATTTAGTTTTAAGATTTCTAGTCTTCAAGATTTTCAATTGAGCTGGTTTTTTAATATTTTGAAATAGAAAAAAATACCGCTTTTTTTAAGTCATATCTCAATTCATTACAATTTTGGCCCAGAAATCCCCGTCTCCTTTATACAAGCCTCCCAGTTTCGAGTGCTTTTGACTTGCCCTTTTGTTAAAACACCATCATTTATCAGTGTATGTTCTACGCATAAACTTAGCAATACGCGCTTATTTAAATTGAGTTTATGGTTCTACGAGGTCGTCCATGGTCTGCCTGCCCAATTACACTTGCAAAAATTCTAATTTTCGTTGCAAATTGTTTAAAATTTGATTATAAATATCAGCATATAATATATAAACTACCGCGGTAGCCTAGTGGTATGGGTAATGGACTGCTGAGACGAGGTCTCGGGTTCGATCCCAGGTATTACCATGGCACACACCAATGACTTTTCGATGCTTTTCGAAGTTATGTGTGTATTTATCGCAGGTTCATAAGTGCCCGGTTAATGGCAATAGGCTCGCCACCTATTACATTGGGACCTAAACATAAACGGCGAAATGTGGGTGCTAGCACCTCTGCCTACCCCTTCGGGGAATATAGGCGTGAGTTTATGTATATGTATGTATAAATATCAATTCAAATCTATTGAGTAATGCCTAAATATTCAATTGCCACACGAGTTATAACCTCTTGTATATTAAAAAGATCAAGATTGCATGCTCCAGATTCGATCATATATTATGTTGCTTCATTGATGAATGACCAGTATGACCACGAGGCACGAGGGAAGACTAGATACCTCTTGTATATTAAAAAGATCAAGATTGCATGCTCCAGATTCGATCATATAATTATGTTGCTCTTCATTGATGAATGACCAGTATGACCACGAGGCACGAGGGAAGAGTAGATATATTTTGCTCAGGCCATATGTCTTGGACCTAAAATGTGATGAAAATGTGCTCTATACGCGCAGTACACAACGTGACCCTAGAAACCTAGGATGTCTTTCGAGGATAGCACGGGGCACTACTGCGGTGGACCGTGGACGAGCTCATATTCATCAAGCAAAGATTCTTACATAACAATGCGCGCGCGCCAAGTCCTCTTTCGTCTCCCGATTTAAGTCCAAGATACGTGTCCCGAGGTATATCAAGGACAAGGAAAGAAAGCCGGCCCCAAATAATTGGGACAAGGGCAGGCAGATACTGATCATGATAATGAATTCAGCTAATAACTTCGCAATAAGTAATTAATGTTATCAATCAACGAAAGGGCTATATTACGTGTAGATACTCATCTTTCAATGTTAACGAACAATGAATTGTTATTATCAGTTTGATAAGCTAAACCACCTAGCCCCTTATTCTAAGTGACAAACCGTTTCGTAACTATTTAAGTTCTATGTTTTATATTAACCAATTGAAATCTGCCGTCTTCTCACGTTACAATTGCGTTTGTAACGTGAGAAGACGGAATGTCATTCTTAAGAAGTCTTAATGTCATTCAGAATAATGCCCCTGGTCGATCGGCTTGACGTATCTATAGATAGTTAATGAAAACTTCAAACAAACCTTGCCAAACTTACCTTCAGACAAAACGAACTGCATGAATATGGCATCAATCCATGACATTAACCGTGACATGATTCACTGGTCACACATTTTGTAGGGTTTGTAGAGGCCTCTGTTGCGGTGGTAGTCCATTCGATTTCTACGTAGAGGGCGCGGGTTCGTTTCCTAGTCAGTAAAAATATTTGTATGCATAAATATGTCTATTTGGATTGGTCTGGCCTGGGTGATTCCGTGCACGTTAAGAAATAGGTCCCGGTTGCCACACGAACATCTATGGCAGTCGTTACGCGTAGGTAGAACCTACGCACACAGCAAATGTTGCTTTGGCGCCCTATATGCGCAGCAAATGCTTCTTGCCATTTCCTATCAAGAAGCATTTGCTGTGGCAATTTGCTATGTGCGCAGCCGCCAGCCAGTGCTGCTTTGGCGCCCTATATTTACGCAGCAAATGCTTCTTGCCATCTTCTATCAAGAAGCAATTGCTTTAGTAATTTGCTATGTGCGCAGCCAGTACTGCTTTGGTGCCCTATATTTACGCAGCAAATGCTTCTTGACATCTCCTGTCAAGATGCATTTTTCTTGGCAATTTGCTGTGTACGCAGCAAATGTTGCCTTGATGTATGTATGGCACCCATTAGGACCTTTAGAGTTCTAACTTTGACTCTCCATAAATCTGCTCATATTTTACAGTACATTTTAAGTAAAATTTTGTTACTACGGTATTCATATAAGCAGTTTTGTAATTTTTCTTAAGACTTGAAATTTTCTTCACATTTTCGCAACGGATGTCATTAGCATTTATCAAGGTTATAAATGCTGAATGTCGAATAATTAACATTTATCATACCTATAATGTTGGAGCTGCTGTATTGATGCAGCTGCAGTCAATATGCATAATATAAATGACGTTTAATATATTTGCGTAGTAAATAGTTTCATCCGCATTAAGTTTATTCAAGAATATAAAAATAAGGTATAGAATAGACCTGGTTTGACGTTGACACGCGTGCCAATGAACTCAGGAGCATGGGTGCCCAAGATCATGCGAAGTGAATGAGTAAAAAAAGGTCGATCTCGGATGCGACCCGGGCTAGCGCGAATTGAAAAATACATGCACAAGAAAACATATTTAAAGGGATAAGCCTGTTTTTAATGGTAAATGGGGTTAAGTTCTGTAGCAACTTTGTTCGTCATAATCGTCAATTCAGTGTCGATTCCCGTATTTCATCTTAATTGTTACCAGATTTAAAAAACCAGTCTCTCGTAAGTAGAGATGTTGTGACGGAAAATAAAAGAAATTTATATGTCCCTCTCTTCTTGCCTTGCTACCCAAATATTAATTAATGAGTGCCATATTTTTTTTAATCCACATTATAACCTAAATAAATATTCTGAATCTCTCTAGCTCTAGGTCTAGCGCTATCTAAACACATTATACATAGAAACATCCAGATTAATGCAAATAAGTACCTATACATTTTATTCTTCATGCAATTATTTGCACTGAGCTAACTTTGTAAAACACTGGTTTAGTTTAAAAAAAAGTTTATATTTTTGTGCATAATATTTAATTACAGTCTCATCCTGTTAACTGAGCCATTGTTGACTGAGTTTAATGTTTTAAAATGTAATAGTTTTTTTTTTTGATTTGGAACTGGGTTTCAAATCCAGACAAAAAGAAACAATGACAGCTGCTTTAGATCAAACTGAACACCATTTGCTACATTTTCTAACCAGCTAGGAGTATTACCTAATCAAAATTTGCAACGAAAACGTGATTTGATAATATGATTGCATGATCTGATTTTTCTGGTATCATGATACCTAATGATCCGTGATGCAGCTGTAAGTTAGTTAGTTATAAGATATATTAAATTATATTTAATATATTATCTTTAATCTGTTTTCAACTACACATGTATTGTTACGACAACCAGAAATTCTCTATCAAAGAGAATACAATAACTACGTTTCCTATTTCGAAAAAAAAAACAGAACAAAAAGGAGCAATTAGCTTGTATATTCTCAAAAAAAAAACTATGCTTGAAAGAGGAAAATGCAGCCAGTGATTAAGTACCTTTTTCATTCTTAATTTTCCTTTTAAATGGTAGTTCTCTAGTCAGTGCGCGTCGCACAGACCGCACGGTCGTGTGTTATCGTGCCCAGAACTTTACGAACAGGCTCTGTGGCGTGTGTTTGTAGATATCATAAAGATACTCGTATATTATATTATTATCAATATCTCTTAAAGTTTTAACAGTCTTACATCGGCGTGCAATGTGACAGTTTGTTTCTGTGTTTCGGCGGGAATCACCTTCTTGTGTTTTTTTTTTTAATTTATACAAAGGTCGCATAATTCGGCCAATTTATTTTTTAAAAATGAATGTGACTGAGGTAATGGAATATAGTACTACCACAATGATGTCTCCTTTGCCGGAGACGACAACGGCTGTGCCAGATATTAGAACGTGGTTGACAAATTTAATTATGGAGGTTTGTTTATTGATGAAAAATATTATTATATACTTAAAATATTATTCTAAAACATTTATATTAGTAACAAAATATTATGGATTAGATATTGTATATTGTTCAATTAGAAATGCTTATGTGCGTGGAAATGATAATGTACCGAGGTAATGGTTGAAGGTGATTTGGTTGGTATGTGGTCATACTCATAAGTAAGCGTCTCTATCACTTTGAAATTATTTAGGTTTATGGGTGTGATAACAGCCTGTTTTTAATCATTTAAATTTAATTTAATTTCAACGATTTTAACTTAATTATACATAATTTTACATTACCATTACATTTAATTATTTATACATTAAGTATGACAAAGATTATTATAATATCAGTCGTTAAGTTTTCTGAAACAGGGATTGTATAAATATACTATTTGGGTTATTCCCGATGCCCCCTTTTACCGACTCCACCTGCAAATTTATCAGTTTAAAGGTCTCTGCATACGTAACGGGTTTTTTCACGGACGGGACGGGGACGTGAAGTTTTGGAAATATCGTTTCATACAAAATGTATGCGGCAATGCATATGTCACGGGGCCACGGACGGAACGGGATGGGCCGCATACATTTTGCTTCACGTCCCGGCCCGTCCGTGAAAAAACCCGTTACGTATGCAGAGACCTTAATTAATATTAGCGTTTTATCAAAATGAGAAAAGTTTTGGGTAAATAAATATTCTACAATAAATATTCTACAACATTCTACACAACGCTATCTAGACCCATGGTAAGCTTAAATTAGCTTGTGTTATGGAATCTAGAATGCGGATATACATACTTACTTAGATACTTTTTTTTTTTGTAAATACATGCATATTATACATAGAAACACCCAGACCAATGCAAATATTTATATTCATGCATACAAATATTGACACTGAGCGGGGATCGAACCCGCGCCTCCTGCGTAGCAGCCGCGTTCGCTACCGCTACCAATTAGGTAATCTGTGCCGCTACGCCACAGAGGCAGTCAACCTAAGCCTACCTACTTAAGATAGTAATACAAAAGGATATTTCTGTACAAAGGCGAGCTTAACTCAATTCATGTATTTTTTTTTCATACTACTTAGGTCGCAGACAAGCACACGGCCCTCATGATGGTAAGAGGGTAGCTGTGGCCTATGGCCAAGTGCAACACCAGGGGAGTCACACTCAATTTTTACATAACATGTATCCCTGCTGCTGCAGGGTAGAACAGGGTTAATGCCAACTAGTCCAGTTCGGGTTAACCCTTTTTTACCCAACTGCCAAGAAGGGTTAAGTTTTTCATTTAAGTACGCTAGGTAATATAATACTACTACTTCGTACTTCAGCTTCGTTCTCACTACGATGGATACCTACCCAAAGATCGTCCGAAGTGGAGAAGTAAAAGCTGAAAGCCGGACCCCGGACTTCGAGGTCAGGGTCTGGGGTACGACCGGGACTAACGCAAACATGATGATGAGACTAAACTACTTTAAATATTAAGCTTTAGTTTTCGAGATCTTCCATTATCATGTGCACTGCTCCCTTTAGTAGAATAGAATAATAAATGTATGGAAATTAGAGATGTGCCGACTAGTCGCCGACTAGTCGGTAAAGCCGACTATCCGGCCACTTTTGTAGTCGCCGATTAGTCGGCGACTAGTCGGCAAAGAGCGCCGACTATCCGGCTTCATGCATTTTAGTAGTATTCAATTTCTAGCAGTCTAGTAGCTATCCAATTTTAAGCGGCTGAAGTTCTAAAGCTATGAATAGGATTTTGCAACTTATTTTTATCCATAACAGTAAAATTTAGTGACAAATTTAGTGCCACTCCGATGGCATATAATACAATGCCAGATGGCATTATTATATTTTTCATCCCACCATCTCGGAAAGAGTACTTTTTTTCTTCGATATCTGAGTGTAAAAGTCGCTTTTATCCTCTAGAGTGGTAAAGTAAATTTGAATTTAGAACATCGTGTGTACTAGGTTTGTGAACTCAAAACATCATTAAACCTATTTACTTCTACCTCTATGGTGCCGATTTATCATACAACTTTTTTTTAATTTATGAAAAACTCAACTCGGAACCTCCTTGGTGTACCTACTTTTTTTTTTAAATTTGCTTTGCGCGCATAATTTTTTTTTCACGTCCTATGGTTGAACATTGTTGTTGAATTTTATTTGTTGATATTTTATTATTAGTATTATTACACATAATTATTATACAGCCTCCGTGGCGTAGTGGTAGTGAACGTGGCCGCAACGCAGGAGGCGCGGGTCCGATCCCCGCTCAGTGCAAATATTTGTATGCATAAAAAGTTCAACAACAACGGTCTAGCTGCAATGCTTCGATATCGCCTAATGTCACCATTGGGTTGTGGAGGTCACATGGCAGTTGCTTTACGAAAAATATCGAGGTCCAACCAAATCCGCAGTTAAGACTGGTAAAGCGGACCCCGAACTCCGAGGTGAAAGCTTGGGATGCGACTGGGAATTAACGCTAGGAAGAAGAAGCATTTCATTATTTCCTCGCTGAGGTGGGATGAAAAGTTACGTGTTGCACTCGAGTGCAAAGATTTTACACCTTGTGCTCTTTTGATTCCCTCGCTAACGCTCAAGATTCTAATTTATGAATCACTCGCTATGCTCGTGATTCAAATTTAGAATCTTTCGCTTGCTCGGTCATCAAAACTGAGCACGCGGTTAAAAAGCAACTTTGCACTCTTGTATAACAAATAACTATTGTTTGCTTAATCATAGGTTTGATTGGAGGATGATACTTAAGCAGATTGAACAAAATCCCGATATTTTTTTGAGCACTGTTATCAAAAAAATCATAAACTTTGTTCAAGAAGGGCATAAATGGGCAAGAAAATCCCTTTTATTATAATAGCTAAGGGTTGGGTGGTCCTAAAGAACCCAAAGCTTCTATGTTCCTATATTTTCTGTAAATATAATGGTCTGAGAGACAAAAAATAGCGTAAAAATTTGTAAACGTACTAATTATTTTTTATCTGAAATTATATGCACCTTTTGAGGGTTCCGTAGCCAAATGGCAAAAAACGGAACCCTTATAGATTCGTCATGTCTGTCCGTCCGTCTCTGTCTGTCTATCTGTCTATCCGTCCGTATGTCACACCCACTTTTCTCCGAAACTATAAGGCCTATGCTGTTGAAACTTGGTAAGAAGATGTATTCTGTGAACCGCATTAAGAATTTAACACAAAAATAAAAAAAGCTTTAAATTTTGGGGGTCCCCATACTTAGAACTGAGACTCAAAATTTATTTTTCATCAAACCCATACGTGTGGGGTATCTATGGATAGGTCTTTAAAAATCCTATTGAGGTTTCTAACATTTTATTTTCTAAACTTAATAGTTTGCGCGAGAGACACTTCCAAAGTGAAAAAATGTTCCCCCCCCTCTCCCCCGTAACTTCTAAAATAAGAGAATGATAAATCCAAAAAAAGTGTATGATGTAAATTGCCATGCAAACTGCCACTAAAAATTGGTTCGAACGAGATCCAGTCAGTAGTTTTTTTTTAATACGTCATAAACCGTAATTTTCGCCTTTGCTACTACGGAACCCTTCATGGGCGAGTCCGACTCGCACTTGGCCGATTTTATTTATTGAATCTCTCAGTAAACAACTTATACTACAAGAGACAATCAACTGCACTAGATACATTTCGTTAACAGAAATTTTAACTACACAACTTGCGGAGTCGTTACCTTTGAGCTTTATTATCTGATGAAACAAATAATTTATTGAAATAACAAATTGTAGCATAACGTGTACAAGTCCTAAGCACTTATCGGTAGCTTTTTCTATTTTCATTTAGAGAAAATTGAATTTTGTCCACCTAAAACTTGAAAATTGATCAGCGTGCGGCTCGCGCGAACGATCTGTAAACGAAACGTTCCGGAAATACCCGTAACCATGATCGGCTTGGCCGACTAGTCGGCCGATTAGTCGGCTGTTTAGAAACCGAATAGTCGGCTAGTCGGCTAGTCGGCCAAAGTTATGATCGGCACATCACTAATGGAAATGACATGTCAAATCACGTCTCATTCCCATACATTGGGACACATCATTGTATTCTAATCTACTACCGACAGGTAGGTTAATTCGGCTGATACAAGAATTATCGCTAGTTTTAAATGCAAGACAAGCACTAGAAAGCTGTTTTGTTATTTATAGGATTCTCGCGAAGTTACGCAGTCATAGATTTCTCTCAAGGTCCTATTTTCTTTAACACTCGATATGTTTGTTTTAGCCTCGGATGAGAAGTGGTCTGACCTATAATACGTTACTTAACGCGAAGAGATCTCTAATCTAATTCTAACCTATATCTAGCCATGTCTGGGCGCACGGTGTCATATTAGACGAAGCATAATCTATAGGCAGAATTAGGTACCTACTATATTTGGTGGTAGATTCACCGTTTTGAGTAGGTACCATAAATATCAATCAATTAGCCTATTGTGTAGTCCACTGCTGGTCATAAGCCTCTCCCAATGAGCATCTAGTCTAACCTTTTTCAGGGCATCAGTCCATCTGGCTAGGGGCGTCCCGTGTTTCCCTCTTCCTACAGACCCGGGTCCTTTAAGCGGGGCGTGAAAAAGCATCTGATGAGGCCGTCAAGCTGAGTGCCACCATTGTACCGTGGTACGTGTCTATAATGGTGACCCTCTTTTCCGAGACTTTGACTTCAGCTTACCACCAAGCGAGGTGGAGTCAAATTGACGTGGCCTATATAAGAAAAAAAAAACTTCCGTTTGCGGTCTCCACTCTAGGACTCGTTTGCTACAACGGCCTTCGGTCCTTAGACAGATGTGGCCAGCTCACTGCCACTTCAGCTCGCTTATTCTGCGGGCTATGTCGGTAACCTTAGTTCTATATCGGATTACCTCGTTGCGAATAATTCTATCCTTCAAAGAGACTTCAAGCATAACTCGCTTCATAGTCCGCTGCGCGACTTTTAGATCATGGACTAACTAAAAATATATTTACCATAATTAAATACTGAGGGGTGCATGGCAGCAACCTCAAATGCTGGGCGGTACACCTGCTAATTTCAGACATGGCTCTAACGGAGGCTTCGGAGTTGGGAGGTCAGACGGGAGTCGCTCTCACAAAAGCCAAGATTAAATGCTAAGGATGTGTGCTCATTACATGCATTTATAGCATTACAATTGAATGTGCAAGCGTCGCGCATTTGAGTCACGTGATTGAATAGATGAAAGTGTTTTGATTTGTTTATTTACATTGTGAGCTTGTATTTCTGGTTTTATGTAACTTTGCGCGATAGATTTTTTAAGCAGAAAGTCCAAACTGTCGGATCTAGTTATAACATTGTGAAATGAAAATAAAACATGATTAGGTACCTTACAATTCGAAGTGTGAGAAAAACGAGGCCCTGTCGCGTGCAGATTGTTTTGTAATAATCTATGCTTGGTGAATTTGAGCTCGTCCACCGCAGTAGCACCCCGTGCTATCCTCAACAGACACCCAAGAAACGTGTGCTGCACGTATAGTATAGAGCACATTTTAGGTCCAAGATGTGTATGTCTCGAGCAATACCATTGTTTCTATTTATTACTAGAGAAAATAGCAACAGCATAGCAGTATCTCAAATTGAATTGCTTATTTACATAATAAATTATGCCTATTTATCTCGTTTACACTGAGTAATTACTATTGTCACAACACGGCCGACTGTCTCATCATAACCGAGGTTTCGTGTACAAATAGCTTTTGCAAAGTTATATTAAAGCTGGTTTACATAACCGCAGAGCAAGTCTATAGTAACCTATACACATATAATTATATACCTTGTATATCTATATAGGTACCTATATCTATACAAATTTAAAAAAATGAAATGTGTTTGTAATATCGGAGGATTGGGAGCAATGACCTGTCTAGCAGTGGACTGCAAAATAGGCTAGTTCATTGTGACCCCGACCGGCTTTTACTACCAGCCACCTACATTGGCGACCCATTGTTGTTGGAGATCAAAATCTCAGTTTTCTTTCCCCCTGGAGGAAATTGTTATCTGTAGTCTTAGAAATTCAATCTCACACATTATTTTGGCGACAGTACAATCAGCTAATTTATCGGTAATTTATTCAATACCCATTTTAGGAACATTTAAGCACTAGCTATCATTCAGGAGTTTTCAGTTAATTACTTTTCCTGTAAACTGTACATAATAACAAAGTTTTCATCAGGAAATATCAGTTCCAAAATCTTAGATTTATTGTTTTATTGGTCTGTATTTTTTACAACGCAGTGTGACACCTACCGAATTAATTATACATACAAGTAATAAAACATAATTACTATAAACACTACCATGTTTAAATTACCCCATTTAGCTCCTGTTGTAAAGTTCTTATAAAAGATAAAAAATATATCACCAGTCTACGAGCGGTTGACAAATACTTTTCTGTTTACAAAGAATGTGGAAATGTTTCGCCAATTAAACATAATTTGTTTTATTGTTTATGGTTCCGTTTCCGTAATCAAAAGGTAAAAATGGGATCCTATTACTGAGACTCCACTATCTGCCTGTGTTACATATCCATAAGCATAATTATATTATTCATTGTATAATAACTTAACATACTTTATCTACCACTTATTCTTTAGTTTAGCTTATTATCTTTTATCATGATTTTCTCACAACTTGTTACCATTTCTGTAAGCAATATTTTAACATACTTTATTATAACTTAAGTTACTTTATCTCACCACTTGTACCCATAGGCATATTATTTTATCATGATTTACCTTACCACTTTATGCATTGGCAATATTTTAACACACTTTATCTGGCTACCTTTTTTTGTCTCATACCTTTGACCCACTAACACAAATGTAAACATCCCCAACACGTCCCCACTCTGATTCGATTCCTTTAAGTACCCAAATCCTGGCTCTCCCGACACATTCTATTTCCTACATTCGCTGTATCTATATCTCTTAGTTACTAAATCTAGTATAAGTCTAGTTATAATTGTACTATTTCTATAATTCAAATAAACACAGTTTTTTATAAAGACTAGTTTTGTCTGCACCACCTAACAAATTTGGCGCAGTCGGTAGGATCTCGCTATAAACACGCTAATAAGACGAAGTGAAACGCGTCGGAAACTCATCGTCGTCGGGACAAGCATCGCCCAGAGAACGAAGAATTACGACGTGGTAGCTGCAGGCTTTTGAAGAACTTCGCCGAACTAGAACGCGAGTCCAGTATTTGCTGTTTGTGTGGTAAGTGGCATAACTTGTCTGCTCTGATTTCCTGTCTGATATCCTGTTCATATTTCTATTTTATATCTATTTTAGTCTCTATATTTTTCTAAATGCAAAAGGATATCAATAACGAGACCCAACAGCTTTACTCTAATCTATCCTCGTTTTTCGCAAAGTCTTATTATTCTAACTCTAACATGACTCTAGACATTGCAACTCTCTTAAAACTTGTACCATCTTTCGACACGGACAACAATGGTCAAATATATAGATTTGTCCGATCCTGTGATTCGGCCTTTAACTTAACCACCGCGGACCAAAAATCTGTACTACTTATATTTGCATTAAACAACATAACGGGTTCTGGTGCATCTGATGTCCATTGTAAACAGTACTCTTCTTGGGAAAATCTACGTGGATTTCTAATTGATAGGTTTTCCAACAGCAAAACTATCTCACATCTTAACTTAGAATTACAATCATTATTTCAAAAGCCAAACGAAGGCATCACTGAATATCTCCATCGTGTTGATTTATGTAGAAGCCAAATCATAGATAAATTAAATGCGGACTTCACCGATAAAACTTTAGCAGGTCGTATAGCAACAACCGAAGAAACGGCGTTGAACGTTTTCGTAAACGGGCTCAGTTCTGACATAGGAGTTATGCTCCGTACAAAGGGATTCGCCACCTTAAACGAAGCTGGGCGATTCGCTTCACAAGAGGATAAAATACGCGCTATGAACAGCGCGCGGCAATCCATGTTTAGATTGACGACCCAACGACCCATCAATACTAATTCCAGTCCAATCAGAATCGCTCCATCACGGTGTAATTTTCCAACAATAAATAAATTTCCCCCATCTAATCCACAACCTAGTCGGGGTTTCGTACATAATACCGAAAGCTAAATAGTCGAATAACAATGGGTCGACAACGATTGGTCGGACGATCAAATTGTCGCTGGTACGTTAGGTCGAAGCATTAATACGTCGAGGTATTATTACGTGGAAAATGATTGGTCGAAAGATCAAATTGTCGCTGGTATATTAAGTCGAAATATTAATACGTCGACGTATTACTACGTAAAAATGCAAACGGTCTATTGTCCCCTCCCTATAAAGTTGAAATTTTCAAAAAGTCAAAGGTTGGCACAGACGGTGGAATAAGTGTTGTAAGTAACAGAAACGAGGATTATACCAAACCATTAAACTTTTACAAAATGAACAAGCCACGACCAACCTCGAAGTGGAAAAAATAAAGTGTTGCCTTGAAGGACCTTCCCCAAAGAAGCGAGGTAGAAGACATGAAAATACAATTATGTCGATAGTTAACAAAAAATCAAACATGGACTTATTGGATTATCTTAGAGCGTTGGCAATGAATATCAAAATGTAAAGCCAGTTTAAATAAGTAAATAAATAAATATATATTATACCTTTTATTTGAATATAGGCCTCAAAAATTATTATTTACACAAACATTAGGCGTTATACTAAAGCTTCTTTATACTAAAGTTATATCAAAGTGAATATCACTTAGATAGAATTGTTAGAATAATGAATCGCTCTTTCCGAAATTACAATACCGACACAAAAACTTGGTTTATATTTATTGCAGACTCCCTCAATATTTATGACTTGTCTCTAAAATGAACTTATACTCATCATCATCATCATCATCATTTCAGCCATTGGAAGTCCACTGCTGGATATAGGCCTCCCCTATAGATCTCCAATAGGACCGGTTGGAAGCGGCTCGCATCCACTTATACTTATAACATAAGTAGGTTTATTTCAAAGATTTCGCAAAGACAGGCTTTTTGAAAATTTCAACTTTATTGGGACAATAGACCGTTTGCATTTTTACGTAGTAATACGTCGACGTATTAATATTTCGACTTAATATACCAGCGACAATTTGATCTATCGACCAATCATTGTCGACCTATTGCATTTTCCACGTAATAATACTTCGACGTATTAACGCTTCGACCTAACGTACCAGCGACAATTTGATCGTCCGACCAATCGTTGTCGACCCATTGTTATTCGACTATTTAGCTTTCGGTATTATGTACGAAACCCACCTAGTCGACCCCCTCCTATTGTAGCTAGTAATCATTTAAAAATTTGTAATTATTGCAAAAACCCAGGTCATTCGATAACGGAATGCCGAAAACGGGCGTATAATAATAATAGAAATTTTCGATTAGCTCTTCCAGTACCTCCAGCAGGTACACGCGTACATAATTTAAACTCCAGGGCGACCAACGAAATGAGCAGCTCGTTGGAGATCGCCCCCATTCATTGCTCGCCTTCACAAACATTGACCGAAGACCTGGACAACCTTCAACTTTGAACAAATCACCTTATACAGACAGTATCGTTCACAAAAAACAGTTTAAAGACGCATCCATACAAACTCTTTCTATCTCCACCGAATCGATGGTAAGCGAATCATACGAACAGGGTAGCCAGCCCCAAACCCTTGGTTCTGCTTCATCAAATGTTACTAAATCTTATAATTCAAACTCTACTAAATCTACTATATCAGAATCTAAGTCTACTAAATCAAATAATAAATCAATTTCTAAGTCTACTCAATCAAACATTAAGTACTCTAAATCAAAGTCTAAACCTAATAAATCGAATTCAAAATCTAATAAATCAAACACTAAGTACTCTGAATCGAAGCCTAAACCTAATGAATCGAAATCTGACATAGAATCATTTACAATCTCATCCTTGAACGATGTTCCATGTGAAAACCTTTTACACTGCATTTTCCACATTGATGGAAAACCCGTGACTCTGTTAATCGATACCGGTGCAGGAATTTCCGTTATCAAAACAAATAAGATAGGATCTTCTCCTTTGAACAAATATAAAGTCGTGTCTATTGTAGGAATATCTAGCACACAATCGTCCACTCTCACTTCAGGTACTACCGAATTATCCTTAGACGATTTACCCAAGTACGAATTCCATGTTGCCGACCTAAACATTAAAGCAGATGGCATATTAGGTAACGACTTTATGTCTAAATTTAATTGTCAACTTTATGTCCAGTCAAAAACAATGAGACTAAGTAACAAAACCTACAATCTACATTATCTTAACGAAAGTCCTAAACAAAGTCCAAATCTAGACGAACAAATACTTAACAGTCGCTCTCTCTATAAAGCTGGTAAAAATAACACAAATGCTGATGCACTCTCACGACCTCCAATCTGTAACACAAATATTGTTAATCTCACAGGCGATAACGAAATCACTAACTCAAGCTCTGACATGCCCGATAACTATCTACAACATAATTATCAACATTTCTCAGAAAATGCCCAATATAGCTTCGACACTCCAAACTTACAAATCTCACCTGATTACCTCTTAGACGACCGTCATAAAAATATTTTCATCCCTATCTCGTGCGAACTCTCTGATAAGAACGACCTCTTCAACGAAGCAGTCGCGAAATGTTCTCAAGTAGACCCATATCTCGACAAGCAAAAAAAAATCAATTAGTGCATGCCAATCGTCTACGACCGGTACATGACTCTCCCTCTTAAATTCTCATCTAGGTTAGTTTAAAATAAGTCTCTGTTTCTCTTAGAACAAACTCCAGTTTCAATTTATTATCAGGATGACCAGATCTATGGCCCATCTTACCCCAATTTGCGAAATCAATGATATTACTATATCAAACAATCACTTTACAACCTTCATAAACAACCCTTATGTTAATTTCATTATTTGCTTTCATTAAATTAATATTTTACATAATTCTATACAAAGCCTACATCTACTTTATAAATCCCATACGATGAACATCAGATAAACCAGAACATCATTAAAAATTAATAATTACTTCAATTTCCTCTACTCGTTTAAATCAGGAGTTACTCTCCACCTGTTCAGCTAGGTCTAATAGACACCTCGTTGTTCCAATAACTGTAGATAATATTCATCAAATTTTAGAATGCGCATCCATCCTTATAAATCTATATTTAGAAGCTTATTTATGTACTAGAATTTCTTTTAATCAGACACGATATTTTCACTCATATATTATTTATTATATTCATTCCTAACACCTCATCCTGACTCTATACCATCCTTCCGGAGCAAACATATCTTGCCACTACTTCTAGCAGACAGCAATACATCGCGACGAACGCACTGGACAGCTGCAAGACGTTCGCACCCAACATCGCAGTCTGCAAATTCATCGTCTACTACGTCAACTCAATCTGCAAAATTCATCGTTTACAATGTCAACTCAATCTGCAAAATTCATCGTCTACAACGTCAACTCAATCTGCAAAATTCATCGTCTACACCGTCAACTCAATCTGCAAAATTCATCGTCTACAACGTCAACTCAATCTGCAAAATTCATCGTCTACAACGTCAACTCAATCTGCAAAATTCATCGTCTACAACGTCAACTCAATCTGCAAAATTCATCGTCTACTACGTCAACTCAAGACCTCAATGCTGATGACGACCCCATGCCTCGAAGATCAACAAAATCCTTTTATGAAATGTTGCCAAAGAACACCAACCACACATGACAGCGACGGATGCATTCAAATAATTAACAACTGATTCAAACGATCGCAACGACGTCAACTTCAAATACTCATGGTGTTGTCGAATAGTCACACGAATAGACCCTGCGGCAGTGAAGACGAAGAGGACGAAGACATCGCCCGCCCAACTACCAGCTCTCAAAAATCGGGCAACACGGCCCAATCTTTGTTCTAAGGGGGGAGGTGTTACATATCCATAAGCATAATTATATTATTCATTGTATAATAACTTAACATACTTTATCTACCACTTATTCTTTAGTTTAGCTTATTATCTTTTATCATGATTTTCTCACAACTTGTTACCATTTCTGTAAGCAATATTTTAACATACTTTATTATAACTTAAGTTACTTTATCTCACCACTTGTACCCATAGGCATATTATTTTATCATGATTTACCTTACCACTTTATGCATTGGCAATATTTTAACACACTTTATCTGGCTACCTTTTTTTGTCTCATACCTTTGACCCACTAACACAAATGTAAACATCCCCAACACGTCCCCACTCTGATTCGATTCCTTTAAGTACCCAAATCCTGGCTCTCCCGACACATTCTATTTCCTACATTCGCTGTATATATCTCTTAGTTACTAAATCTAGTATAAGTCTAGTTATAATTGTACTATTTCTATAATTCAAATAAACACAGTTTTTTATAAAGACTAGTTTTGTCTGCACCACCTAACACCTGTCTTTCTGTCCGTCTGTCACCCAGTTGTATCTCATGAAACGACAGTTAGCATAGTTAGTTATCAAGGCAATTGAAATTTTCACAGATGATGTATTTCACAAATAATAATGTTCTTATTAAATAATTAAATACAAACAAAAAAGGCGGCTAATTTTGTATCAACTGATTTGATACGGAACCCTTCGTGCGTGAAATCTACTCACACTTTGCTGGTTTTTTAAGACTGCATCATTAGTTTAACACCCACATTTCACCAATCATTGTATTAGGTCCCACGTAATAGGGTGTGAGACTATTGCCATTTCCCGGGCACTATTGTTGACTCGAGTCATGTATAGGCTGAGTCTGGACTTTATATATTTGTCTGATGTCAAACAGCCCTATCCCTTAGTCGCCTTGTACGACACCGCATGAGAGGAGATGGGGTGGCCCAAATTCTACTCTGCCGAGAACCATCGGCGGGAAAGATCAGCAATGATCTGAATGTTTCTTTAAAATAGAATATTCATGCATACAAATTTTTGCAGTGAGTGATAATTGAATCCGCTCCCCCTTAATCATGCCTATGTCTATAACCATTGCGCAAATGCAATCTATGTATGTATTAAGTTTTATCCGCTGCGCTGTCGGCAGTGCATCAAATACAAACAAATAAACAAACAAACATTGGTTTTTAATATTTATATTGGTTTTAGATTAGATTATGATTCATCTAGGTCAATTTAATGGAATCGTTGGTCTATATCAGTGGTGCCCAAACTTTTTTTGTAGAACGTATTTTGCAGTTGTAGAGCCCTACTCAACTAATATTGCATTTTTGTTTCATCAATCGTTGGTCTATATCAGTGGTGCCCAAACTTTTTTTGTAGAACGTATTTTGCAGTTGTAGAGCCCTACTCAACTAATACCTATTGCATTTTTGTTTCATCAATTTCAATATGTTATCTTGATTTCGAGATATAGTTTTTACACATCTTTTTATACATTCAAAGAATCAAAGAATCAAAGAATCAATTTCGTTTATTCAATTTAGGCACATATAGAGCACATATGAACGTCAAAAACAACAATTAAAATTAAACAAGCACACAACATCCCATCTGATGGAAAGTGGCTACCGCGGCCAATGGACAACACTGGTAGAGTCACTCTCATGCTGCCGTGCCGACCCTATAAGAACAGAGAGTTTCTGTGCCGTCAATGCAGAAGATAAATCAAGCAAACCTCTCTGATGAGTTTTAGCTACCGTACCTACTTACCGCCGGGAATACAACATGAGGTTATTATGGCTGCGATATTTTGTAGGGCAGAGGTTTCCATTGGTGAAAAGACAAAATTAAATTAAGAGTGTGTCCTTTTGTGAATCACCGTATAGTTTACATCTTGCCGATCCTCAATTATCTTTATCAGTTAGATGGTCCCGTTGTGGGTCGACCATTGGGGATCGATATATTTTACTTTAGGTATCATTGGTCTATACCGTTCATATTTTTATCAGCCGAGCAGGTATCATCTTGTATTATTTGTGTATCATCCACATTCCGTAACAGAATTGTGTTTCTAGTTACGTTTGGTAATAAGGAGTAAATGTTTATCTACTGTATAATATTATCATGATCACTATAAATATGTGTTAATATAATAACATTATATGATTGTTTTAACGCAACGTACAATTTCAACAAGTCTTTGTTACTTATCGTGATACAAACTACACTTTGTTTAAGTAATTATAACATTGTATGTTATTGTATATAAGCTTCTTATGATATGTGAAGTAAGGTTATTACATTAGTAATTGATATTGAATTGGACGACAAAGTACAAAATTTCCCCATAATTATTTACTCACGTCTGTATAGATATAGGTTAGTACACTATGTACAGGGCCCTACTTACAAAAGGTTCTTAAAAATATTTTCATTAACTGACATGAAAGGGACAGTTTTGCCCCAAACCAAAGATTTTTGTGGTAATAACCACAAAAATCTTTGGTTTGAAATGTGAAAATGAAAAAAAATGAAATGACGCAAAACTTCATTCTGCTATTATTTTACCCCGATGGCTCTACAATAAAACTTTAATTTACTAAATGTTTCTGTTTTAAACTAAACACTCTCTAACTTAAGCTGAAATAAAACCCTGTACCCAATGTGTGGGCCAAAGCCTGCCAACATTAGGAGAAGCCTATGTCCAACCACTGGATCAACAATTTGCAAATTGATTGACTTACAGCTTTCTTTCTACCTTGAGTACCTAGTAGGTTTCTGATATTGGTACGTTTGCTGAACTTTGAAGTATGGCTTCTAATTATTTAAAATCATGGTTATATAAGACGCGTGGTTATTGAAGACTTATTTATGTTCCAACGCGCTTTATACAGAGTAAATTAGTTTCCTTTATGGCAAGCCTTAGGACTACTGCTACGTTAATAAATTTTATGTGTAACTTGTTGGTATGAATTGCCACTTGATTTGTTATTGATATCTACAGGGCTGACTCTGTGTAGGTACTTTTGAAAGTTAGATGCAAACTGCAATTTTGTTCATATTCTTACATAATTATATTAAACGAGTTATTCGTGCCCAGTTTCATCATGGTCCACCTTTACCGTGGATTGTCCAAAAAATTTAGACTGAAAACGAAAATTGAAAACACTTTAGAATTATTTTCTTCTCTTTTCAGCATGCAGCGGTCCAAGGCAGTTTCTGGAAGGGCTTCCTGGCTTCTCTCTCAGTGGTCATCGTGTCCGAGCTGGGTGACAAGACATTCTTCATCGCCGCCATCATGGCAATGAAGCACCCTAGGTTTCTAGTGTTTATTGGTGCAATATCAGCTTTAGTGCTCATGACAATCTTATCTGCAGCTTTTGGTTCGATAGCAACTGTGATACCAAGAATTTACACACACTATATAAGTGCAGCATTGTTTGCTATATTTGGTATCAAAATGTTGAGGGACGGGTGGAAAATGGACCCTAACGAGGGGCAGGAAGAGTTAGAAGAAGTACAGAGCGAATTGAAAAGGAGAGAAGATCAGGTATGCATTTGTAGTGTAATATAATTAAGAAATTAATTTTAGTAGTCTGCTTTTAGAATAACCTAACAATTCTACCAATAATTTTTTATGGCAAATCTCCTTCCCTTTTTTCGCCAAAAATACTTCGATTTCAATATCTGATAAAAATAGAGAGAATGATACGAAAATAAATGAACGATTAAAAACTAATTACAAACTGATTCTGAACGAACTGCTTACAATTTAAGTGCCTGTAGCAATCTGACTAGCAATCGAGAGGTTCGCTCCAAACATAGTTATCCTAGTGATGTGAATCCCTTCCTAACCCAAGTATTTAGTTCACATTCATAGTTGGAGCGAATAATTAGAACACTAGAAATGTGTTGTATTTGACTAGCATCATTATTCATTTAATAATTATAAATAAAATAATAAAATACAATTGTTTTCCATAAATATATCAAAACAAATCAATACCGTGCGGAGATGACATTCAATCAATCAGCATATCTGAAATCCTTCTAATCCTATTGATAAAATCACTTATTAAGATTTTGTACAGCTACAAGTGTCATGTATCTACTTCAAATTAAAATCTATTATCCGCCATGGGACAATTATTTTAAAATCACAGATAAATAATTACTAAGAACAACTGTAACAAAGACCAAAGTAATGGTCGATCAAAAGCTAATAATATGTACTTACAATGTGGCAACAAAACATTTTTACGATCTCTAGATATACAACAATTTTAAGGTTTTTTAAGTTCCGTTTTAATATTCTATACAGAACAATGATTTTTCACTTTGACACAAAATAGGTGCAATTATTATGTAAATAAATATAACGTAGATAAATAAACTAGCTAAATACAAGTAATAGTACATGTGTCTTATTGGGTATTCGAAGAACTAATTAATTAATTAATGGGCAACGGAACTAAAATAATATCATATTATGTGAAACAGGACTAAGCAAATAATTCAATAAGTTCTAATGGTAGAATTCTTAAAGTTAATCAATTATAAGACTAACGCCGTCTGACATTTTAGTTTATAGCAGTTTGTTTGATTATGACAAAAACTATCTCTCTTTGTTTTGATAAACTTTATCTAGGCTGTACAATAATATTATTATGTGCTTCTAACCCCGCTATTGTAAAAGACAGTTAAGTCCAAATTATCTCCAAAATCTTACTTCAAACAAGACATTTAGGTGATGTAGTTTTGAATGTCAGTTTTAGTAACCGTAGATACTGCTATCCCACCTTATCACAAATGTTGAATTCCTTTATATTTATTAAGGCGAATTATACTGGCAAGGAATGTTTTCTTTTTGTCTTAAATAAAAAGGGGAAGGGGATTTTTATCTAGACAATAAGTATTGCCAGTTGAATCATTCACTTGTATAAAAGAAATATTCAATTACTAATATATAATTTTCGAAGTTAACTACTAGTTTTGGTATCAAACAAAGATGACACTGTACAGGCATCACAAAATGAAGAGCGGCAGTCTCCGACATCGGTCGTGACTGTGAGGTCTCAAAGCCCAGAATCATCAAAATCCCCCCTCGAGTCCCCGAAAGTGACTACCCCGGAGGCAGAGGAGCCCCAAGCGGGTCCCTCGTCGCAAGCTGAACCGCTGAGGGTGATCTTACGTCATTATGCCTGGCAGTACGAATGACACCTTAGTTATTTTTTTTCTTTTAGCCTAGCTTTTTACGTTTTTACGCACAAACCATTCATGTATGCGTTTGGAAAGAACTCTCAATGGCTTCGTTAGATTCTAATATATTTTGTTTATATTATTCAAAGGAATTCAGCATTTGATTAGAAATGTTGTAATTTGTAGGCGTTACACGATCCAACTGTTGTCATTGTTGATTATGTAATGCCAGCCTATGTCAAATCATCCATTATTTTTTATTATTTAACGTATAACCTGAAAGTGGATTTAGGCATAGCACAAGTTTCATTTTGATATGTAAGGAATTTATTTTTCATCTGTCAAGAGGTTCGTAATTTGTATTTGTATCGCTCCAAATTTGTATCTCACTGTATGTTGATATCGACCACGTCAATAAAAAATTAAAACGAAACTTGATAAGAACACTGAACTTATGTTCTTTTTATTTTAGTAAATCGATATCTTCGCCAGCGTTTTCCAAATGATGGTCCCGGTATCCGCGAAATTGAATTGATTGTTCCACATACAATTGGAGGGTTAAAAAACTTATCGTGGGGTCACAATGTGTCAGGACTGCCAGGACAGAATAAAGTTTGGGAAACGCTGATCCACACTGAAAAATATACTACTTAAGCATTATCGCTTTATAACTTCAAATATCTATATCTAATTCAATAGAGTAAAAAAGAATAGAATACATACAAATAAAAAATTCTTGTATGAAGCAGAATGCATACTGCATATATACTATTACCAGCAAGGCTTGTAGATTGCCTTATTGATCTGTATTTGAAGAGACCTTTATTTATTTTTACAACTTGTTTTTTCAATATCGGCTTGCAGGTCTACTAAAGAGTTCGAAGTTGATGATCAAGTTATGTAATCAATAATTTCATCCCATAAATCATTAGATTAGATGCATTAGTTATTTGTAGCAACTTCACTCATAACACTATTGCAATAACTACAATTTAATTAAAAGATCCCAAGAGTGTCATATTTTTATGACCTTATTACTGAATACAATTAAGTTTATTTTATACTAATTACTACGTGGGCTTTAATTATTTTGGCGCGAATAGGGCTCCGAATAGAATTCTTTTTCTAAAAAGTAGCATATAAGTTACTACAGCTTATAACAACAGATATGTATTGCTTATAATAAAAGCTATTATTTCAATATCACAACCAAACACTGCAATTGTATTTATTTGTATTATTATAAATTAGATTTACATAATTAAAAAAGATTTTCATAGTTATGGGGAAAGTCACTTGCCTAATATATTAATTATATTTTGTTTCACTACATACAATACGTGACATGAATTCATGACATGCATGTCATGCTTATTATTCATGTTCATAATATATGCTCACACTTCTATGATGCACCACATGTTAGGCATACGAAAATTACGTTTCGCCTCCATTTCGCTTAGCATTAGTAGCATGATAAGTAATTTATCTGTATTTACTCAATGTAACATATCATACTAAGCCTCATAATTTACTTGGAACGTTTTTACATACCTACTTGTAGTAATAAAACAGATATGAAGTACAAAGTGTATATTTTTAAATTAAGACAGACGTGCTACTTCTGTCACCAATGGCCAAGAATTTGTCTTGTATAGGAGCCGGAGTGTGAGGGAAATGCTTTATGGGCTACCTCACACCCATCTGAAGACCCGAGACGATTGTGCCGTTTAAGTCGGTTCGAGTCCGATACAACAGCCCCGCCGGGCGGCGGAGAGGCATCCGAAGGGATTTCCGCACGAAAAAAATATACAAAGAAAGTGATATAACTCCGAAGATAGTATGTTACAAACCGTAGGCAAACTAAGTATTTCTATATCCCTTTTTCATTTTTAGGCCTAATTTGTGCTACAAATCTATTGTAACGAAGAAATTGGTACAAATATCACATCTTCCACCAAAACTCTTATCCACTAGACAAAAATTGACGCGCAACACGTGACCCTGAACATGATGCGCAACATTGCACAACAACGTGCGATGTTGCCAGCTGTCGTACAACATTACGCGTTGATTATTTTTGTTAGACGACCGATTGTACGTGGACTGACTGACAAGACAACGTTCTTAAACAGCATTCCCGCGAATAACATGTTGCACAACATGTTGCACATCAAATATTGCCTAATGGATACGATTATTAATACCATCAATCTAATTTCACTAACAAGTTTTTAACCCTTACAGGAAGAAAAAGAAGAAACCCTAGATATGTTAGAACAGGGTCAGGCAGAGAGCAGACGGCGGAGACGCAACGCTGTAATCAAAGTGTTACTCCAAGCGGCCACGCTGACCTTCCTCGCCGAATGGGGCGATAGGTCGCAGCTGGCTACGGTCGTTCTAGCCACCAGAGAGCACGTGGTCGGAGTGGTCATTGGTGGCTCGCTCGGCCACGCTCTGTGTACTGGTTTGGCTGTGATAGGCGGCAGAATGGTTGCCTCCAAGATATCTGTTAGAACTGGTAAGTGTATATATCATTTTATATATTTTAGGCTTAGTGAATACCATTCCTGCCTTCGTAGCAGCACGGCACTGGTGATCCTCAGATTCTCAGATCTATGAATTTATGTCATAATCGACTTATTTCATTGATCGAAGATAGTGACTGAAGGAAGACGTTTGACTGCCGTGTATTGTAGTCCAGGGGTTGAATAGAAAATAGGATGTCCCCTTATTTGTAATACAATAGTATATTTTTGAAAGCTTACGTTTAAAGATCGTGTTTCATTTAAATTTACATCATTACTACGTTTTACTTGAGATCCCACTATATTTTTTCTTTTAAAATACTGCGTCGATATTTTTGACGATATTTTTAATGTCATGAAGCAACCTTATTAACCATATTTTTTTCTTTTTTCCGCAGTTACAATTATTGGTGGTCTAGTGTTCCTGTTCTTCGCCGTGAGCGCGTTAGTCATTGGCCCCGGTGATTAGGAGCTTTAGTTAAACCAGGGTTTGTTGATCCAAGTTAATATTAAACACCTATAAATCACATAGGGAGGGTATCAAATCGGATATTCGGAAATATATTAGATATATTTCAGATTATAAATATAGGAATCGAATATTCAGCTTTTAAAATACTTGTATAACCGGCGTTTGGGTTAGCGACATGTCAAGAACAGTGAGAGACTAGGAAAAGTGTCAATTCGTTATTCATTCGTTGAATTATTCCCAGTAGTCCCCTCTTGCCTTGTCCCCCGGGGTGACAGCTAGGGATTGTCTTCCCAGTTGTCACTGAGCGCTCGGTTCTCGCTAGAACCGCACGCATTTATTCTGTACCCCGTATTCTCGAACCGGTTCGTATCGCTAGTGATGTACCCTTATCGATGCACCACTATCGATTAAATGGATAAGTTCGTCGTGCGATCGTCGTCGAATCCTGACATTGCTACCAATTCAAGCAAAAGAGCAGGGGATGAGATCAACCAATGGCGCTTTCCGAAAAGAATCGCTGTCCCTAAGCGAACACAGATCAATGCTGAAACAAGCACAGAAAATCGCTTCCGTAGTCTCCCGGTGGACAAGGATCACGAAGTTTCGGAGTCTTACAAAAGGGCTTCCATGAAGAGGCAATCGAAGGGTATCCCCCCGATTATCATTGATTTATCGGATAACTGGACCCACCTGAAACTTAAGGATACCATCGACAAGTATGATAAGAAGTACCATGTTGAATACAGAGGTAATAACCGGGTTAAAGTACAGTGCCACTCATCTGACGGACACCAAATTATCAAGGCTGGACTACTTGATGAAGATATTTCGTTCCACACCTACTCCAGAAAGGATGAAAAATTACCAAAGGTGGTCATAAAAGGTTTACCTACTAACCTCATAGATTCCCTCTCTAAAGAATTAGAGGAACTTGGTTTTCCCGGAGCTACAGTCTCTACTATCAAACTCAGTAAACCTGTTCAATGCCCACCAATTATAATCCAACTACCAACTGGTACAGATATGGCCAAGTTCAAAAAAATTAAATACCTAGCAAATTGCGTTATTACTATAGAGCGATTCAAAAGTGGCAATAAAAATTGCACTCAATGTTATCGATGCCAGAATTTTGGACATGCCTCTCGGAATTGCAATAAACCTGCCAGATGCGTCAAATGTTCCTTAGCGCATCCCACTTCCAAATGCCCTGACAAAGGTTTAGCCAAATCTGTACGTTGCTGCAACTGTGAGCAAGATCATCCAGCCAACTACTCTCAGTGCAAAGAGCGGCTGAAGTACTTGGAACGCATTAGAACTCAGCGAGACTCAATTAGGAACATCATCACGAATGCAAAAGCTCAATCTAAACCGTCATCTATGGCTACTACGGACCGTACATTTGCTACGGTCCTAAACTCGCAGCCAATCCCTGAACATGTTTCAAAACCTTCTGAACAACTACAGCCGCATCTTCAGACTAAAGTGCAATCTCGGGATCGTTGAATGAGGACTATCTCAATACCTCTCGGGATGCTGTGACGAACGAAATGCTGCTAATACTTTCAACAATCAAGACCCTCAAACAGGATTTTATCAAGTGTGAAACTTTCATGGACAAAGTTATTCTTATTCTGTCGCATGTAGGTAATCATTTTTAATTTTAACGATTTACGCATACTTTATTGGAATGCCGATGGCATTCACAAAAAGCAGCAGGAATTGAGATCGCTTGCGGCAGGCGAGCTCGATGTTGACATCATCGCACTCAACGAAACTAGGCTGACTAGCCGTCTCACTCTTGGACTTCCAGGTTTTACTTGCTATAGAGCCGATAGTCGTGCAGATGGCTCTGGCCAAGGTGTCGCAATTCTGGTCAGAGATGATCTAGAACACGAGCTGGCTAATACCCCACCAACACTTAACTTAGAAGCCATAGGGATATCTCTTAACTTGCATTGCGGAAACCTCATCATTTACTCGGTATACCAATCACCTAACATGACGCTGCTTATAAATGACATAAGCGCTCTTATGTCTGCGGGCAGTAAAGTACTGATGATGGGGGACTTAAATGCTAGATATCCCTATTGGTCAGCCGGCCCTATTAATGCACACGGTAAGGCACTATATAAATTAATGTTACATAGTGAACTCACGATCCACAGTCCTAGTGATCCCACCCTTGTTCACTACACTGGCGACTGTGTGCCTACAAATCCTGACCTATTAATAACCAAGAACCTACACTCAGTGGACTTGATTGATACCGTATATGCACTTTCTTCCAACCACTTGCCTGTCTTTGTCCGTCTGGCTATCAAAACCCTTCGTAAGCCCATACGAAAATTCAATTACGCGAGGGCTGATTGGAATGGTTACCGGCAGTATCTTAATAGTAACATTCACTTGGACAAAAAGATATACGAGACTAAAGATGATATTGATTTAGCAATTTCACACCTCCAACGCACCATGATCTTAGCTAGGGATGCCTTTGTTCCAATCGATACCTTAAAGCCCTGGGACACCTCCTTACCTAGATGCATTAAAAGAAAAATAAGGAACAAAAATAACCTACGTCGCGTTTCTGCTAAGGAAACGGACAAGGTTACTCGCAAAATCCTTAATCTTGAGGTAAAACACCTTCAACGCAATATCAATGATGCCTTAAGAACTCACCGTGATGAGCTTTGGAACCGTAAACTTAGAAAAGTGGACAACCCGTGTGCGGACCTCTGGCGGATTGCTAAAGGCCTGAAATCAACTCCTACATCTTTCACACCCCCACTTAAGGCTAGTAACGGCACCATTAGTTCTAACGCTAAGGATCAATGTGAAATACTGGCTAACAGCTTTGCTGATAACATGATCCTTACTCACAATTGGGACAGTGATGAACAGTCCAACGTTACTATGTCTATGTACACCATAAATAATCTTGACGATGTTGACTGCTGTGTCCAGTTGGTTAGACCACAGGAAATAGTCAAAAGTATATCAGCTCTCAAAACGGGTAAAGCAGCTGGCCCGGATGAAATATCAAACCATCTCATTAAACGTCTGCCTCGTAAATCTATAGTCTTACTTACAAAAGTTTTTAACAGTTGTCTGCGGATTAACTACTTTCCAATAGACTGGAAAGTTGCTAAGGTAATCGCAATCCGTAAGCCGGGTAAAGATCCCACAGACCCATCAGGATACCGGCCAATTAGCCTGCTTCCGTGCTTAGGTAAACTCTTTGAAAAGATCCTGTATCGTCGCCTTAATCACGTGACAGAAAATATCCTGATCAATGAACAGTTTGGCTTTCGAGCTGGACATTCAACTACCCAGTAGCTGGCTAGAGTGGCAGAAACTGTGTCACATAATCTAAATTTAAACAAGTCAACAGGTATGTTCCTTCTGGATATTGAAAAAGCCTTTGACACCGTCTGGCACGAAGCCCTTATTCACAAGATGCTTTTGTCAGGTGTTCCCTTGTCACTTATAAAACTCATTAAATCTTATTTAGAACACCGGACCTTTAAGGTTTTCCTGAGTACCTCTAGCTCGAGCCCACGAATGGTCCCCGCTGGTGTCCCCCAGGGATCTATCCTGGGTCCCCAGCTCTTTTTACTGTACCTGAACGACATACCAATCCAATCACACACCAGTCTTGCCTGCTATGCGGACGACACAGCCTCCTTAACATCTGCAGCAGATATTGACTTGATAATCGATCGCTTAAATTTATCGATTGAGCTACTAACAACCTACTTCCGCAAATGGAAACTAAAAATAAATGCTGCTAAGACAGAGGCAATACTCTTTTCTAGGCATCGATCACTTCCTAAGAGAAGTCTAAACATTGACGGTCATGAGATCGGATGGAGCCGTTCTGTTAAATATCTGGGCACTATGTTAGACAACAAGCTCAACTGGAGTGACAACACTACTAAATTAAAAATTAAAGGCACTAAAGCATTAAATGCTCTAAGTCCCATTCTCAACAAGGGATCATGTCTTAGTAACACAACTAAATTAAACATATATTGCACATTAATACGACCTTGTTTAACGTATGCCTGCCCGGTATGGAGCAGTACATGTCTCACTAACTTTAATAGTCTTCAAGTTGTTCAAAACAAGTCACTTAAATTCGCGTTTAACACCCCCTTTCGAACAAATCTAAATAAACTACATATTAAAATTAAATTACCAACTATAAAAGAATTAATTATTAAATTATCTAAAAAGTTTTACTTGCATAGTAATAAGTTGAGTAAAAATACATACATTAATAACATAGGTAAAAGTCGTTTGAAAAATCTTCCGTTTATCGACAAATACAATCGATATAAGTTACCCCACCATTTGTTCCTTGAGTGCGATGAATAGACTTGCACAGTGGCCGGCGCACGACCATGGTCTACTCGGGGCGATGCGCACGGTTATCAGCCCTATTATCTAGGAATATAGACTAGTATGGCCGTGCGCAGCGCATGCGTGGTGGCGTGAACTTGCTACGGCGACTGTGCCTATTGAACAGAATCTTGTTTGTTTGCCAGCGGGTGATCTTTTGTTCGTCCTGCTTAGCTAATAGATACCTACAATTTTATTTGAATACCTGCATATTATTGCATTGTTATTTTACAAACTACGTCCGCGTTTATTTGCCATTGTTAAATAGTAACTTAAGTATGCAACAAATGTAATGCTATACTAAAGCTTACATGAACTAAACTTTTCTATTTACCCCATTATAGTTTCTATCATTAATGAACTACAAACATATAATGTATAAATTATTAAAAAGCGCAATAGCTTTGTATAATGTAACCTAATTAAATTGTTAACCTCTAGGATTTAACTTACACTGGAGTTGTTACTTGTTATGTATATTTTTCATGCAATAAAGACTTTTAAAAATCAAAATCAAAATCAGTTGTCACTGGGGTGACAATTTGTGCCGACTGTTCTCTTTGAAGGTTGACTAGATGGGACAAATGGGAAGTCTGTTTCTCAGTTGTAACCGTAGGGAGGGGGGGGGGATTGCTACAATTCCTTCCCAGAAAAAATATAATTAAAGCCCGACCAGTAAAATAAAATACCTCGCCATATTGCGGTAAACTATTGGAACTAATTTCTTCATATGGTAACAATCTATACAATGTCATTATGGTCATCTGTCAGTGTGGTGTCAATTGTGCGTGTTGTTGAGTTTGAGAGCGCTACAAAACTACAAAACTATAGTAATATGCCGAAAACTATTAAAAGCCAGTTAAGAAAAGTAATTTATAATATAACAAAGTATTTGTCGGATAAAAAGTAGGAAGGATTGGACTCTGTTCCTCTAAATAACATCACAGACCTTGTTGTCAACATGACGGGTAGGTACATCATAGAGTACGTGCAATTGAAATTGGCCTAATCTACTGATTTTATTGTGACTAATTATTATTCACATTTTTAGGTATATCCCGATCTTCTGTAATAAAAATACGAAGAGAAGGTCAAACGTCAAATGTATTTTCTACGCCTAAGAAAAATAAGCCTAACGCAAAAAAGAAAATCTTGCTCGATTATTTTGATCTCTGTGCTGTTAGGCATAAAATACAAGAATTTTATGCAGTCCGAAAAGAAGTTCTATACATAGTGTAATGTAACTGTATGTCTAACTTGTATTTACCATTCCAAGCAGTAAACTATTATACGGATACTACTGTGTTGTGATTTGTGCCCAGTCCTTGTAACCAGTATAACACGCCGCGTCTATTTTTCTATTTTAACCAGAAAACTTAACAGAGAAAAACTTAACTTTTTAATAGAGAAAAAAAAAATACATTTTAGTGAAAGTTTTGTATATTAAACACGTACTACAAGTTGAAATTATCTTTTAAAATACGAAGCTGCATGAAATGAGCAAGCAATAGGTATATTAATTCGTTTGTACTTTGTAATATTGGACACGATCTTTTTTGTATCAAAACTTTTTTAAGAACAAAGCAACTTAATCAATGAAATTAAAAAAAAGAAGTCTTTAACTCACTTTTGTGAATAATAGCAATGAAAAACATGACAGCCTCCGTGGCGTAGCGGTAGTGAACGCGGCCGCTACACAGGAGGCGCGGGTTCGATCCCCGCTCAGTGCAAATATTTGTGTGCATTAAATATGGGTATTTGCATTGGTCTGGTCGTGCCTCGGAGAGCACGTTAAGCCGTCGGTCCCGGTTGCCATAAGAACATCTATGGCAGTCGTTACGGGTAGTTGGTGCCCTAAAAAGTCCAAAAACAACGGTCTAGCTTCAAAGCTTCGATATCGCCTAATGTTAACATTGGGTCGTGGAGGTCAGGTGGCAATCACTTCACGGAAAATATCGAGGTCTAGCCAAATCTGTAGCTATGACTGGTAAAAGCGGACTCCAGACTCCAAGCTGAAAGCTTCGGATGCGACTGGGAATAACGCTAGGAGGAAGAAGAAGCAATGAAAAAGTCACAGTTTTATATTAGGTGTCATTCCGTGCTTAATTGCGGGGAAATAAAAGCCTGTTCATAAGCAAGTGTGTTGAAAAAATATTTATACACTTGGCATTTTACATGTGTATCACTATACTTGGTGTTGTCATAATCATAGATGTTTTTGGCGCCCCCAGTACGGGTTTTTTATTTTATTGGTCGGACTTTACCATAGATTTCAGCTTTTTTGGCCGGTGTATTGTAGAATAGAATGACGTATGTATGGAATTTGACGTTTGCGACATAGACATACGTTGACGACTGTCACATACATCAAATCCCATGCATTCGAATTGCCACTTATCTAGGGGGGCAGTTGAGATAGCGGCTTCGGTTTTGTAGAGCGTTCTCTCTGTCGCACACATTAGACTGACAGTTTGATAATAAAGGTATCGAACTGTCAGTGCCAACCTGGACAATTGGTAATTCGTTTATAATAGACAAGTCAATGTATGGAAATGACATACGTTTACACCTGTCATAAACGTTGTAAGCGTCAAAATACATGTCATATCTATACATTTATTACTCTATTCTATGTGTGATATCTCTCAACGCTCTTCAAGCGAAGAAAGCCAATCTTGACTGAACTCTCACTCTTATTTCCGACATGCTATCCCAAACGTTGAAAACTGTAATGATAATATATTTTTAGCAAGCTCAAGTTTCGTACCTATAAACCAAATTCACCGACATCTTGTTGACTAGAAGAATACAAAAATGCAAAGGTTTCAGAACGAAATAATATGGTGCTACCTTAAGGGCTTTTTGATAAACAAAATACCATACGTTTTTTAAGCTTTGGCATGGAATTTGTTAGAATAATAAATATAAATATTGATATGCAGGTAATTTTAAATGAATATTAGTTTAATCTTCGTTATTTGCTGACGGTATAGAACGGTCTTGGCGGATGTTGCATCGCCTTTGCCAGTAGTACCTTACCTATTGAATAATAAAATCATCATCATCATTCTCTGAGCTTTTTCCCAACTCAGTTGCAATTGTATTTCCTGTCTAACTGTGATGCAGCTAAACTTCGATATTGGACGTAAAGCGACTGCCATCTGACCTCCACAGCCATTTAGCAATATCGAAGTTCTGCAGTTAGACTGGTCTGACTTTTTTACCCGTAACGGCTGCCATAGATGTTCGTATGACATCAGGGACCAACGGCTTAACATGGTTTCTGAGGCACGACCAGACCAATGCAAATAACCATATTCATGCATACAAATGTTTGGACTGAACGGGAATCGAACCCGCACCTCCTGCGTAGCGGTCGCGTTCACTACCGCCATGTCAATGGTCTCAATCTGTCACAAGAAATGTCGATGACGATGTTGCGAGTTCAATTACTTTTACCCATTTCAAAAGAATGCCCGACGCGCCTAAAGAAATATTAACTTTAGTAAATATTCTTAACAACAAGAATTGAATGAAATTTTAAAACATTTATGCCCGTTTTCACCAACTATACTTAAATCATCGCCTAACTAAGAGCCCCCTAACGTAGGTAGCGCCTAAATATATTACTTATCTAAATTCGTTTTCACCACCCTAAGTGACACCTAAGAAAGGGTCTCCTATTTTGTAGTGCTGGCGAAAACCGTAAGTGTTTTCAAAATATTTTTTTTTTGCAAAATATTATTAAATTGATTGTAATAGTTAGTTAGAAATATATACCTACGAAAACGTGCATAATTATGCGCAAAGTTATTCTGTCACCTTGTTAGGGATTAGTTAGGTGGCCCCTAAATTTTAAGTGACACCTAAGCAGTTAGGTGTCCCCTAAGGTTTGGTGAAAACGAAATGTTACTAAGGGTTACCTTACTTTCCTTAGGTGGCCCCTAAAATTTAGGGGACGTTGTTGAAAACGGGCATTAGTATGCTAAATAATGAGCATACTAAATTTTTTAAAAATTCATTCGTTTGCTTGGGCGGAGTAATCAAAAATCAATGTTTAAAAATTATTGTAACATCATTGGTTCCGATAGTTCGTACAAGTATCGGTAGATGGCTCACACCGTCGCCCCAAGACGGATGTATAGATAAAATAGGATCAGCTTCGGGCGAGACTCGGTGGCTCAGTGGTCAGAGCATTCCCTCTGTAAGGGAAATATCGCGGGTTCGAGTCCCGCCTGGGGCCTTAGACAAAGTGACATTCTATTGGCGAAAACGCCAGTGGAATCGCTAATTGTAGTATGAAATTGACATAAATCATTAACATAACTACATTTTTTTTATGAAATTTGAGTCTTTGTAACTCGAAATACATTATTTAACTCATCATTATTACTATAACCACCGCAATGTCCCGAAATCCATTGTTGAAACCTTAAAAATGGTTCGCTTCAGCGCGATTCCATCAATAGAATGTCACTTTGTCTAGGGCCCCTGAGCTGTATTCGCTTTTTGCTTAATCGAAACAACAAAAGAATATATATTTGTCACTCTTGCCAGACTCCGAAAGAGCCTTTCTATATCCTTAGCAAGTCAACATGGTTAAATAATTTTAAAATCAACTGTATAGCGATATATTATACACATTATGATATAATATATTTGCTGATGAACGTCAGCAAAGCCTTGGTTATACTTAATGTGTAAGTGACAATATGTAATGTATATTATATATATTATTGTAATAGTAATTTGTGGTCTGCGCTCACTGACGGTGTCGACAAATTGGTCGATGTATAATATTTAGTCGCAGATGCTAGTGATGTGATTGGTTTTTATACATTATACATAAAAAAATATGGTGGTTTGTAGAAAAAAGACTGTTCTATCTCCACTCGTAATTTTTTTTGCGAAATATGTATTAATCACCTTCGAAATAAAACTTAAAAACAAATACTTCTTTACATATTATGTAACAATAACATAAATCTATTTTCTTTTGTATTTCATGAGAATCTCGAATTTCACTTAGGTACTTAAAAATAAATTAGTTTTACCATCTATCCATAAAATTTATTTTTCTACGAATAAACTGACACTTATTTCATTGTTAGACCAAAAGTCAGATTTTGATTGAAGCTGTTTGTTTTGTCGTAGCTCTTTCAAATCTTGGACTGAGACCGTAGGTAGACGAAGCGTAAGGTTCGGTTAGATTGTACTATTATACAGTGTGTTTTGTTCCAACTCACCTCAATTATTCAGTGTGTTTTGTTCCAGCTCACCGCAATTACTCAGTGTGCTTTGTTCCAACTCACCTCAATTACTCAGTGTGTTTTTTCCAACTAACCTCGATTACTCAGTATGTTTTGTTCCAACTAACCTCGATTACTCAGTGTGTCTTGTTCCAACTCAACTCAAATAAACAGTGTTTTGTTCCAACTCAACTTAATTATAGTGTGTTTTGTTCCAATCACGAACATCTGCGACTGTTTGCGTGATATTGGTAATTTTGGCTACAAGTACATAGTGAGCACAGACCGATAGACAATTTAATTTGTTACTGTATATGTATAGTTGCTAGGTAAACACTTGGTTAAGTGATAAGACTATGATATTTCTCAAAATATGTGTACAGAAATGTTATATTTTGAACTATTTTTTGTGTAATTTGCTAAATGAATGTGGAAATATTGTTGAGGTGAATTTGGCATTCATTGTATTGTTTATTTTTGTATGAATTGATATCTGTGAAGATAGAAAAGATGTATATGCTCCACTTAAACGTAACTATTGTAGTTTTGTTCCAAGATCTGTTTCAGAAAGTACAAAAAAAAATTACGAATGGAAAGTACAGAAAAAGAAAATTTTATGGATCTTTTGCATTCGATATGCAAAAATGCGATTCAATTTTCTTTTTTTTTTTTGCATAAGTGAATGATGATATAACGGCATTTAATTTTTTTAGGTATTTGTTAATTTAGATTTCTAAAATAATTTTCGACATTGGAATATTATTATTTTTTTTTTTCACGAAATTGCCAAACAAAAGATATGACTCAAGCCAGGTATAAAAATTTAATATTTAAGGTAAAGGTAATGCATTCATACTTCGTAAAAATTAACTTAACCAATTGAGCAAATTTTTCATTAAAGACTATTTTTTTTGACAAAATTTATGAGCAATTTTTATGTCACAGTGAGCAAATTTTTTCCTAATAAAATTTATTTTTAACAAAATCAATTTAATATTGTTTATCCAAAAACGTGGTTGTATGCACCCTATCGCCATGACTATTTCCCAAAATTTCCCATCGTTAACTTTCCATTCCCTACCTTCTTTGAACATTCTTTATTATATTAAGAAATTACAATTACAATTATTTACATAAATTCATTACTAGTATAAAAACAATATCTGTATACCTATACCTGTAGGTAACACTTTGAACATTATTTTTCCTATAACATTGTTAATTGATACTACAATTAGTATAATTTTATGAGTGATTTAGCTACAAATCTTAATTAAAAGGTTTTTGTATATTTTTATATTTGTCAGTGATATATAATCTGATAAAAGTAAATATACAATTAGTTGGCATTTAAAAAGCTTTATTCCGATATTTATCCGACAGTAAACATACAGCCCGCAATAAGTGCCCGCTTAACGGTAATAGGCTCGCTCCCAATTATGTGGGACCGAAAATTATAGGTATCAACCTAAACCTACCCCTTCAAGGATTTACGGGCGTGGGTACAAAGTATACGTACGTATTTAAAATTGTTGATATTAAAATGACTCATTTTTTTTATTTCTTCAACATCATTTGTATTTTAGAGGTATTGAGATTATACGAGTATTACCTATCGCAAAACGGTAAAATTATATATAGTTTTACATTAAGTCATATATATTATATACTAGCTTTTGCCCGCGGCTCCGCCCGCGTGGATGTCGGTTATCGCGACCAAATATAGCCTATGTCCTTTCTCAAGGTCTAATCTACCCCTATACCAAATTTCATCAAAATCGGTTCAGTGGTTTGGGCGTGAAAGCGAGACAGACAGACAGACAGATAGACAGACAGACAGAGTTACTTTCACATTTATAATATTAGTAGGGATTTTCAGTCATAACTATTTTTTATTCATTATTAGTCGGACTTCAAAATTAATCAATTAACCCATCGCAGTCCACTGCTGGAAATAGGCCTCTCCCAATGCAGGGAGGCTTTGACCTACTATTTCCTCGCTGGTCATACGGGTTGGTACAGGGTTTTATTTCGAGTTTTCCTTCTCTCGCAGTGATATCGTCTGCGTATTTTTCCTTTGATCGCCTCTTACGACACCCTGCGGATGAGATGGGTGGTGATACTTGTGTTCTTTCTCCGTTACCACACGGATTATCATCGAACTTAAAATCAGCAAATAGGTTGCTCAAAAATAAATTACTACTTTTCATTCATATAAAATTATAATTAAATATGATATTAATTTTTTAGTAAGTAACAAAAACTAGTAACAAAAATAGTAACAATAGCTGATTTTGCAATGTTAGACTAGGTATTCTTGTAAATGATATGATATGTATATAATTGATTATATTTTTTAAGGAAGTATATATTCTTTATAAATGTTACACACTTGAAAATATAATGGCAATCCAGTGGTTGAGTTAAAAGTGATGAAATGGTCCCTTTTCAAAATATTCTTTGAGTTTTGGCTGCAGACTAGAAGTGCCAATAACTGGATCTTAGCCACAGATAGACATGTATGTATATTATGTATACATTTTACGTATATTTGAATTTGTAAAAACTTAATTTAAAGTGAACTTTATAAGCACTGAGGTTTGAAAATCGCTCACAACGTGTTCATTAAAAAAGCAATATGACATGCCTTATAAGTAACCTAATATTTTGCAAAAAAAACTAATTAAAAAATACTTTTTGAACCTATGTTTAGTAATTTGGGCCAAAGGATTTATTTTAAAAAAATCCCTTCATAAGGAGATTGAATATTTTACGTTCTCAGTATATAAGTTTAATTTAAAAAAATAATAGAATATTTTAACAATATATATAATGTAAGGTAAAATATCTCACCACTGGCACCCGTATATGACAACCATATGACTATGTACAGATTCTTTATAATAATATTTTTTCACTTTGAACTAAGTGCCAACAATTAGACAGGGTTGCCAATGATAGGATACTTTACCCTATTGAATATATTTTCGTTACAAAAAATATTTTAGCTTCCTCGTAACAATTTTCTCAGTCGAAATTTAATTTTAATTTGTAATATTTTTAGCCCACATTTCAATTGTATATTTAAAAGAATATGTTATTTTCTAAGTACAAACAAATCCATTGAAACAAACTATTCTGATGTGTTGATTAAACAAGTATTATTTTGTAAAAATAATAAATAAAATGTGTAAATAATGTATTTCTGTGTTTTATTGAACGATCAAAAAAGCTCCGCCCTTAAAAAATACACTGACTTATGAAAGACAATGCTCTTTTTGCTTTCATGAAAGCAAAAAAAAAGAAGTGATTTGAAACGGGACGCAAAACCTGGTTAATTTAATTTAATTTTTATTTATTGAAAAATTCACTCTGTATAATATACACACATGATGCTGCTGGTACAACCCAGTGCATATCTATAAAGTACAAAATAAATTTGATAGTGTTATTGGTAACGCATAGCTATTACGCTCATTTTTCCTATTACCTACGAGTTCTACGACACTACTGAAGCAGTAGTGTGAAAGGGATTTTCTTCACGGCACTACTACTCGTAGTAGCGTAGCGTAGCCTGGAAGTGCAGGGGTACCTAATATTCCCACTGGTATTACCAGTAGTGCAGCCTGGTGTGATAGAGGGTTCTAAGAACTAAAGTGGTGAAGTAGATATATCTATTCACAGTCTGAGCTGAGCTATTCACATCCACCTTCGATTGTGTCTGTATCCAATTATTAGGACGACCAAATGACGTCAATGTAGAGAAAATAATAAAAATATTATTTCCCGCGTTAAATATCAAACCAATGACAACAAACACACGCTAGTCTGAAATGTGTAAAAACACTCTTGGCCATGGTTCAATATTTTTATAAGATTAGCCAAGTACTTGCTAATTTATTTCTGTAGTTTTTCTTCATAAGGTAGTTTTGTTAGTCAGCGCGCGTCGTTCGGACCGCGTAGTCGTGTGTTATCGTACACGGGCGCCTCGCGAACTGTATCTGTGACGAAAATCTATATTATGTAAGATTTAATGTTATCACGGTACATGAATATAGGTTTGATTAGTTTTTACTGACAGTCTTCCATCAGTGCGTGTTGGACATTTTGTATTTTGAGCGGGAATTTGTTTTTTTTTTCGCGATTTCGGGCAAACGCCGCATCGTTCGGTATAATTGTTTTCACGCTTTTTAAAGTATGAATGTGAGTGAAATAATGGAGTTGGCAACCACACTTGCACCTTTTGGACCGGACGCGACGACTGCTACACCTGAAGTCGGAAACTGGCTAACTAAATTTTTTATTCAGGTTTGTTTACATTTTGTATCTGCCAATGTTGTGTTGTGTTGTGATTACTCAATTGTATAGTGAGTGAGTCATTGACAGGTTACAACGACATAGCTATATAGATACTTTAATACCTAATAATCTAGCGGTTCGTAATCAAGTAGGTATATCTAGTAGTAGAAACGTGACTAAAAATGTTCTAAATTGTTATTTGAGTAGCCGCGTGGTTCCCGGCAGAGTAGAATTTGGGCCACCCCATCCCCATCTCCTCCCATGCGGTGTCGTACAAAGCGACTAAGGGATAGGGCTGTTTAAGATCAGGCAGATAGGTAGGTAGATATATACAGCCTAGACTCAGCCCCAGATACATGACTCGAGTCAACAATAGTGCCCGGAAAACGGCAATAGGCTCACCTCACCCCCTATTACGGGGGACCTAATACAATGATTGGTGAAATGTGGGTGTTAATTCACCTCTGCCTAACCCTCCGGGGATAGAGGCGTGATTGTATGTATGTATGTTTAAGTAGCCTAATTTATTTATCTTTTGGCAATTACCGAATAAGGGCCGATTATGTTACAGGTTCACCGTTTTCCTGTTCGGTGTTTTCGATGCTATTTTTGTTGTCCACAAATATTTAAGGCTAGCTGTTTCCCCGTGACTTCGTTCGTGTGGACTGAGATCTGTTTTTTTATTTGCCCTTATCAAAATAAAACTTGCATAAATCACGCCTTGTAACATCAGCTTTCTGCATTAAAAATCCCGTCAATTTTTTATTCCCGTTATTATTATCGGAACAAACAGACAGACAGACCAAGTTTTTAATTTTCGCAATCCCACACTTCATATGTATGCATATATTAAAAAGCCGTTAAAATAACATTATTAGGTACAAACAGAAACCTGAATTTTATTGATTTGTAGATATTGATAAAGACGACATTTTCCTTAGTCTGTAATTCTAATTACTGTCTTAAAGAAAACGAACTAGGTAAATAAGTCCAGTCAACGGCATTTAGGTATAACGACTTCCATAGATGTTCGTATGACAGCCGGGACCGACGGCTTTACGTTCTCTCCGAGGCACGACCAGATCAATGAAAATACCCATATTCATGCATACAAATATTTGCACTGAGTGGGGATTAAAGCCGCACCTCCTGCACAGCGGGCCGGTTCACAATGGAAGTAGTAGTAGTACCTAGGAGTACCTAGTAGTACCTAGAAGTACCTAGAAGTACCTAGTAGTACCTAGAAGTACCTAGTAGTACCTAGAAGTACCTAATAGTAGTTATATAGGAAGTTACCGAAGTGACACCGTGTTCGAGGGTCTATGACGTAATCAAATCGAAAATTATATTGTTTATTGCCCTTTGTTTCGCATACTCGTGTATGAAGAGTTATTATAAGTTGGTACCTACCCTACATAACAACCTGATATCTGTACTCACTTGAGTACTTACTTGCGAGTACTTGAGTAGGATTTTTGTACCTACTTATGAAGGTACTTGCTTAGCTATAAAGTCGTAGGTATACAAGCATACCTACAGCAGATTAGAAATCCTGGCATAGTTAATGAAGGCTTACAACACCAGACACATCACTTGCACATTATCATTAGAAGAGGGTGAGTTGGGGAATAAGTAAAGTAAGTTAAGGTCTACGCTTTCAATCCGGATCGAATGACCAGAATTATGTTTTAGGTTTCGAAGGACCAAAATGATATCTGGTGCGTGCTGCTGCTACTAGAATCCGGAACAGGTGGAAGCCACGGTATCTGATTAACACACACGGCATGAGTAAATCACACACTGCAGAAAATGCAAGATATATTACGTCAGTAGTTTAGTGGTTAAGGAGTCGGCCTTGTGTCATCGAGAGGTCCCTGGTTGCTGGCCATACAGGATCTTGTACTACCGTAGTGAACCCATTCCTATTACAAACAAAGGGGAACCCCTAATAGTCATTTCGGTTACTTACTACTTACTAATTTGTAGTAACTAAATTCGTAAAGAAAATTTAGCACGGTTTGACATTAGATATTGAACGGAAAGTAGCGGCCTCCTTAAGTTCACGGAATTATTGGTTTTATTTTGCTATTGTGCAGAGTTATCATTCACTCCGAAGGCTACATTCAATATTGAGAAACTGTGCTGTCATCTCTCATTCATCGATCGATCTAATCGCTTGGCTGTTTACTTAAATTACATGCAACGGTCCAAGGTTACACACAGCACATGTTTGAGTCTGTGTCCGTCGGTGTCATGTGTATGACATTATCATGCCAGCCATAGCGACGGCTAAACGCAGTCGACGCACAATGGTCCGCCAATCTGAGGACTTAGGCATCAACTACCAGATGTTATGTTGAATGGGTTGTGGTCTTGTGGTCAGATAGCACGGAAAATATCGAAGTTAGAAATTGCAGACCGGAAAAGCGGACCTCGGATTCCAAAGTTAGGGGCCTCGGATGCAATCGGTGCAATGCAAAAAAAAATTGCATTGTAATGCAAAAAATGCAAGTGATGATGATGTGACGTCGAATAGATAAACCAAGCCAAGCACATAATAAGCACCAACAAAATAAACATGTTATTTTATTCTCATATTCTTTTTCTATTGTCTCTTATCTATATTTTATAATATATACAAAACAATGTTACCATACTAAAAGGTGCTATGCATGCATGCATAATCCTAATTAAGATTCATATTTGGAACGTCCTTGACGCGACCGCTAAAAGTTTTATTTATAAACGAAAACGCTCACGTATTCGCCTTGTCTTTGGCATGTCGAAATTTAACCTTGTATAGATTACATCTTTCTTCTGTTTCACTTATGTATATAGATTAATTAACATTGGAATGTTGCCTGTAAGAATGATGATCACAATAGTTGGATAGCGTATTTGTCAGGAATACGGAAATTGAATACCTACATAAATAGAGACCGGCACCATCTGGACGGGTCTTTCGACAAATCTAGCGCCAAGGAACAACTTGATGACTTTTTGAGAAGTGCGAAAAGGGACTATTTTCAATGTTGATTGATGGTACATAATGTAAACCTTTGGGAATGCCGTAAGGCGAAACTGGATAGGTTCAATACTTAATGAATATCGTGGCAAAGTACTGGTGTGTTATCAATATGTGCGGAAATCTTCATAGTGGTTTCCTATTTGCACCCAAAGTTTGCACTTAGGAGCCCGAGGTCTAGTTTCATTTAGTAATTCAGTATTTCCGGGCGCCGTCTGTCCTCCGAACCTTAGGAAAACCTGCGCCAGAACCTCCTTCGTTTCTTAGTAGGTACTTACACCACTTGCAAGTTGTACGTAAGGTTAGTTTGGGCCTTTTTTGGTTCAAGTGCACTGTACCCTTGCACTAACAAATCGACGTACAGTATATGTGTGCTTAAAAATCTGAAAACTGACCCCCTATTTTTTTAAAAGGAATAATTTCCCTTCAACTCATCCAACTAAGCTAAATTGCTTGTGCTAGGAGTGCGTTCACGTCGGTTATGTAATGGCTAGGATTCGAACCCGGGTCCTCTCGATCGTAAGGCCCACTCCTTAACCACTTAACTTAATACTGAGTGACAAACCGTAAATTAGCTTAGATTTATCCATATATCTCTCTTTTACTCCATTTCTCTCTTCTATCTAACTAATTGACTTTCCATCTTCTCATACTACGACTGCGTTACTTGACCTACACTAAAAATAATTCCCCTTAACATTTTTTATTTTTATTAAACACACCCATCGATTTATTAATACAAGTTTAAGAACTTTTGAGGGCGACTGTCCTGTATTTTTAATCGTAAATCCAAAGATAGCAAAGCAAAATCGTGAGTTATCCATCACATTAAACTTTTCCAGACACTGGTCACCGCTTGCAGACGAAGGTCGCGATGCGCACATACGTGACGTCACACACCGTTGAAAGCTTCTTTCTGTCTTGTAATTTGGCAAGGCGCTGACGTCAGCGTCCCAAATTGTATTTGCGATCATGAGTTTGCGCGTTTTACTGTAACAACTTGAGTATGAATGTTTTTCTTATAAAGGAAAACACTTTTTGTATGTAAGTATCTATGTATAGGGAGGTAGTCGTACTTACTTACATATGTATATAAAGTGTGCCTTCTGAAATTAGTTAGGTAGTCTGAAATAATTTTTATGCTAAAACGGTTTCGAGTCCTGCCTGAGCTTGATTTCGCTTTTTCCAATTTAAAATAAAATAGTTAGTCTGAATTAAATATAAAATTAAACACTAGGTAAACTTTAAAAAATAAACGCTAGGTATCTACTTAGACTAGATCTAAACGAAGCATGCCTAGTTAATCGGTTTGGGTATGCTTCAATAACTCAAAAAGAACTGCTTCGATTGTTACCTTTCTATTCCAATCCAATATCACATTTCTAATACCAATACCATTGCTTAGATATAGAAGTTTAATTTGAACAAATAATATATAGGTATGAAAACCTAACGCCAAAATGTATTAATTATCTATACGCTTTGATTAACTAAGTCTATACGGTTTAAGCAACAAAATTCCGTCTACGTACGTCCAACCTCGGACGAAGGTTACTGAAAAGGTAATTTAGCATGATAATGGTAATAAAACCAGCTAAGGCTTCACAGGAGTACTTAGGAGGTCATAATAATAACAATAGAAGAGGGAATATAAAATTTTAGACTTATTATATTATCTAATAATAACTCTAAACATTCCTCTGTTGTTCTAGCTGCAACTTGACATTGCTGGTTGTATAAAATAATAATTGTTTAAACTTACTTCAATTTTACTTTTTTTTTTTTTTGTTAATTTTAGTATTTTAAGTTTCATAATAGTATCTAGTTCTTAAGTTATGTAAAAAAATATAACAACGCAAAATGTTCCTTCCTGGAATGTTTGTTTTGATATTTTTGAACCTTGAGTGTCTTTTTGTTATTTGAATTGTTGATTATTATTTCTTAATTATGATAAAATTAGATCTTCTAATTTTCTTCTAATCTCAGTTTTTATCAGTATTTTCATCAACGATGAAATAAATGTGTCTATTTTTAACGGATTCTATCGCGAATTCGAGATTAATTTCATCTGCCTCTGTGAATGGCGTAGCGGTAGATTCGACGTGGCGTAGCGGTAGATTAGTCTTAGCGTAGCGGTAGATTTGCTTTTGCGTAGCGGTGGATTCGACGTAGCGGTATAATTGACATGGCGTAGCGGTAGAGTGCTACGATGGGTCTCGCGGGTTCTATTCACGCACGCTCAGTGTAAAATATTTGTATACCTACATGAATATATTCGTAGTAGACAAATGCAAGTAGGTAACTTGCATTTATTTAGGTGTTTCTCTTTATTTATATGTGTAATATTATGTATGTATTTACCTACTTACTACTAAACTTCCAACGGTACCTATCGTACTTAGTAATAGTATAATTAGGTACCTACCCACTTGTTACTAACTCTACTCACAGTTCTAAATTAGTAACTCTGAAATTATAATAATTATAATACCACAAGATTTAAGCCGAATGGCTCACAGATCTTACAAATGCGGTAGCCGCGCCGTGCTAGATTTTTTTATCTGATTACGACCTTAACTTTTTTATCCGTCGTAGTGAGATAAAAGAGACGAAATTAGGTTGTCCGCAAAAACTACGAAACATAATTTGAACCTGCCTACCTACCTACTTTAATCAATCAATTAGTCTATTGCAGTCCACTGTCGGACATAGGCCTCTCTCAATGTTCGGAGACTTTGGTTTACTGTTTCCACACTCACCACATGGGTTGGTGCAGGCTTTTATTCGAGTTTTCCTTCTCTCGCAGTGATATCGTCTGCATATTTTTTCCGTTAGTCGCCTCCTACAGTTCCTGTTGTTCCTTCGGATGAGATGGGGTACTAGTATAGTTACTTTCTCCGTCACCACACGGATAATTCTACTTCAAAGCCTACCAAAATGACGACTGCTAAAATCTTAAGAAAGCCTAAATTATTGTAACATTCATTCCTTAAAATAAAGCCTTGCGATCGTGAGCCCTAATAGGTATATGGCCCATAATTTTCGGAGCCCAAGACAGACTTATCTGCAAGCCGGCTCGGTTCACTTGGTGATTGACGGATGAGGATATGGCTCAAGAATTCCTCTCAGGATTGTGCATTGGCATGGTTTCTTCCTTAACAGCAAACTGTGAAATAATAGAAAGGATACGTAGAAGAGTGAACCCCGAGCTCTAAAGTGCAAGGGACACGCTATGATGATAATGAGTTTCTTTGTTTTATTGTTTGTTACCATTCAATCGTAACTAACTTACGAGAAAATGGCAACCAACACGCACACAACCCTCTGAAGGTAACCAATAAATATCTACCTTCTTTGAATACCTACTCAAGCAATGTCAAGGTCGATCACGCACTTTACAGACCCATCCCCTAGCGACCATAATCACAACACTTTTTTATCAACACTAAGAACATAAAATGTGTGCATCGATTTTTAGGTTTGGTTTGAAAAATGAACCGAAAGTGCGTTGTATCTACGAAATATGAATTCAATGGAAATGGAATCTTTTCATCGTACGAACCCCGAACCACAGAAAGACGAATCGAATAATGTACCTAATATTTGCATACCATTATTTTTTTAGAGACCAACTTGGTAAAATGCGAATAAATAAATAAAAAAAGAACACTACCGTGTCCGAGCATTTCCTCAACTAAACCGACTAAAACGCACGCTGTCTGTGGGTCTTAGGTTGCCGGATATGAAATGGAGACATACCTCTCGTACCCCACTAGTGATAGGTAGGTACTATTACCTACTGGGTTTTGAAGTAAATACACCACGGGCGAAACCGGATGGGCCGTCTAGTAGTATAACTCCGGACATGTAGATCTTGCACCTAAATCGCAAAACAAACGAGGCTCTAGCGCCTGCGGATTGCTTTGTAATGAATGTAATATCTATGCTTGGTGAATACGAGTTCGTCTACCGCAGTAGCACCCCGTGCTTTCCTCAAAAGACACCCAAGAAATGAGTACTGCGCGTATAGGGCACATTTTGAGGACATTTTTAGGTCCAAGTCCATACGTGTCCGGAGTTATAAATAGTCATAACTTAAGTTGTAACCTTGTAACATAAATAAAAATGTTCCATTCTATTCTATGACTAATGACAAACTATTCAAAAGTAATGATACAAAATGGTTGGTAAGTAAGTAAATAAGTTTTTTTATGTGTCGTAAATGTTTTATGACGTCAGATTTGTAGACAAAGCCTCCTCATAAACGGTTATTAGGTATTCACGATTTCAAGTTGTTTGGTATAAATAACACTAGGTATGTTTTGACATCTTCTATCTCATTTGACACTTGCAGAGTGATAAAGACAGATAAAGATTAAACATTCAATAGATAATAAATCCTCTGGATTACTGTTATCAGGATATTATCTACGGTGTATCTACTTTATTATTTTACTAGCAGCTCGATCTAGCTACGCACGGGATACGACTGCCTATGTGGCGTAGCGTAGGCACAGACAGGGCCGCTGATAGCGGGGGTGCAACGGGTGCACCGCACACGGGCGGCACGTCCAGGGGGGCGGCAAATCCCCAGATTTGCCGCCCCCCCTCTTTTTTATTTGCCGCTCCCTTGTACGTATACACACTCCACATAAATACTATTAAAAATAATTTCGTTTCTATTATATGATTAACATCGCCATCTATTAGCATCCCTTAAAACTAGAATGCAATACATATTAAAGCGTTTGCATGTTGAACCAAACCATCGCAGGCGCCCGAAATTCGATACAAAGTAAGTAGATAAATAGGGATGTGGACTATTTTATTTGTTGTCGACAAATGTACATTCTATAGTAATATGATGTTTTGCTAAAGTAAAATATTCTAATGACAAATAGGTTAAAGAAAACATGTATATTTTTAATATTTATTTTGCTTGAATTATAACAATATCATTATACAATAGGTATATTTGATTTTGATTATTCAATTTCTCAAGTCTTCTTCATCCTAGCGTTAATTCCCAGTCGCAACCGAAGTTTTCACCTCGGAGTCAAGGGTCCGCTTTGCGGATTTGGCTTGATATTTTCCGTGAAGCCAGGGGCGTATTTACCCTACGGCCAAGGGGGCCTTTTAGAGTCAATATTAAGGCGCCCAGATAAAGACGCTCAGGGCGGCTCCGCCGCCCCTCGCAACCTGCCGCCCCGAGCGTCTATCTCTGGGCACCTTTTAGAGTCAAGATTGAGGCGCCCAAAGATAGACGCTCGGGGTGGCTCCACCGCCCCTTGCAACCTGCCGCCCCGTGTATCTATCTCTGGGCACCTTTTTGAGTCAAGATTAGGGCGCCCAGACAAAGACGCTCAGGGCGGCTCCGCCGCCCCTCGCAACCTGCCGCCCCAAACGTCTATCTCTGGGTACCTTTTAGAGTCAAGATTGAGGCGCCAGAGATAGACGCTCGGGGCGGCTCCGCCGCCCCTCGCAACCTGCCGCCCCGAGCGTCTATCTATGGGCACCTTTTAGAGTCAAGATTGAGGCGTCCAGAGATAGACGCTCGGGGCGGCTCCACCGCCCGTCGCAACCTGCCGCCCCGAACGTCTATCTCTGGGCACCTTTTAGAGTCAAGATTGAGGCGCCCAGCGCAACCTGCCGCCCCGAGCGTCTAACTATGGGCACCTTTTAGAGTCAAGATTGAGGCACCCAGAGATAGACGATCGGGGCGGCTCCGCCGCCCCTCGCAACCTGCCGCCCCGAGCGTCTATCTTTGGGCACCTTTTGGAGTCAAGATTGAGGCGCCCAGAGATAGACGGCAGACGAGTCGACGGCGTATTGTGTCATATTTTGTTTGCCCAGTGTGCAACCACCCTGATGGCGTTCTCAGAGGCACCCATGAGTTCCTGCGTTCCTGAGTTAGCAGTGAGGTAGTTCCGCATTCACACCGTGGGTCCATTTCTTTTAAGAAACTCCATCTAATTCGGTTTTCGTTACTTCGGCTGACCTGCATCCGAAGTCTATTTAAGGGCTACAAGGTGGTGTATGAGCAGCCTCTGCGCTCCCCACACGTCAACTGGCCAGAAAGGGTTCGTAAGTAAAAGAACCAGGTATGCCCACTTCAGATCCAGTCACAAATACGTCCAAGGACTTGGGTAACTCCGGCTGTGGCTTATTTGGTTGCTTTTGATTTCGGGCCGTCACCATCTAGTCCTAGCCGATGTTCTACAGAAGCGGCCCCAGATCCGCGCCAAACGGAACACCGCGCCACATATCTCACTTACCAAACCATGCCCTACTTGGGTAGATACAGGCTTTCACCGATAAGTAAGCCCCGACAATGACGCGAGGATAGAGAGGCAGCCCGTGCTGAAAGAGTGCAGCTCTGATGCAGCTCCATGACAAGGCGTTAACGACGTAGGCAACAATAGACACTGCCAGCATCAACTCGCCGTGCCACTGCTTCTTTCACCAGGGCCCTCAAGCGCGTGTTGGCTTCCACGTTGCTCCCGACTATATCCAAATTGATTGTCTACCAAATTCGGTCTCACTCCTGTAAGGCGCTCGATGTGGCACTTCACGAGGAATAATTCATTTAAAACACCTACACACTGCACACCTTGTCGATCAATACAATGAGCCGGTAGGCGGATGGTAACTTTGCAAAAGAGGACCAGTTTTCCTGTCTTTCAAATTTTCTGAATCCGTCTCTACTTGAGGCATACGCTAAAGAGCCCTTCAAAACGGGATCTGAGTGCCTTTAGAGTCTAGAGTGCTGCCAAGTCCAAAAGCGGTGATTTTACTGTTGCCGAAGGCAACATGCATAAAACATCATAAAACATCTCCTTCACAAGCTATTGCTGTACTCAAGTGATTTTTGGTTGCCATATCATCTTCTACGTAGGGCGCTTTAATGGAATGGAATGCAAATATGTCCCCTTGAAGGGATTCTGATTGGGAGCCTGGGTTAGTGGGGAGATCGATGAGAGTCACTTCTCTCGCACCATAAGATAGAGATCTCACGAATCAGGCTTGAAAGTCTCTAGCAACTTCTGACGGGCCCCTATTTTGGGTCCGCCCCTTGGGCGCAGGCTAACGGTGAACGCGAACGTCACTTATGGGGAGGCAAACCATGTGGCCCGGGGCGCCAAATCTTTAAATACGCCCCTGATCATTGGATTGGTTTTTTGGGGGTAACAAACAACGCCATTTGCCGAGTAACGTCATGTAAGTGTCATTGTTAACTCTATATCGTTCGAATCGGATGTTGATGCGCTTTTCGAGATTATCTCTTGTTATTACAATTAGTTGTCTTTATTTTATTGTAACTTCGTTTTACTGTCTGTTTCTGTTATTAGTGATAAGCATAGTTTCCACTCTTCTATATATTATCATACTCTTTGGCCTTTCATCAAACATAGCTAAGATCACTCCCGATTACACTCTGTGGAGTTTTTTTACGCCGTTTTTTCTCCACTAGCGCCTAGGAAGTGGTAGTAAACTTAGTTTTAAGCAGAATTTTACGTCAAAAAGCTGTAACAGTGTTGCACTATTTTGAAAAATAAAGAATATGCCTTTGAATTTGACTCACCTTTCAAAAGTTCATCCGTTCGGGAGCTACGAAGCATCATTTTTGCACCGCAGGTTAAAAACGGAATGGTATCTTCTCAGTAGAACCGACTTAGCGAACCAGCGAAAGAATCGTTTCCAAATTATGTGCTCATGTGCTCTTTATGTGCCTAAACGAAATACTTTGATTCTTTGACTGCTTGTCTGTCTGTCACTTTTTTTCTCGTGATTGGGTGAGGGCATCAAGTTGAAATTTATACAACATAGTTTACTGAAGCTGTAAAAAATCTGACATACCTACCCGCAAAAAAATACAGCTGTTCATGTAGCAAATGTACTGTACTTACTGTTTTTTTTTTACAAAATAAACATTTTTGTTCCTTATTTTGTAATTTCATAAATTATCCGCTTTTTTATCATGGTCTGCCAGAAAAAATATGTCGGTTCGAGTCCTATATAACAACCGGCGGGGGGGGGGGGGGGGGGGTTTAAGCGTCCTTAGACCTATTTAGGGGGCGGCAAAATCGACTTTGCACACGGGCGCCCACATAGCTAGCGGCGGCCCTGGGCACAGAATAAGTAATACATAGTACTACGCGTAGGGTTCGATCCTCGCTCAGTGCAAATATTTAAATATGCATGAATATGAATAATTGCATTGGCAAAAACTACTGGACCGATTTCTAAAATTCTTTCCCCATCCAACCATATCGTACCAACATAAGCCGATATAACATCACGCTTATCAAAATTCCAAGCGAGCGGAGCATCTCTTATATGATGCGTAGTACTAGTATCTCTTATTAGTCTGTGGAGCGGAGCCGTGAGTAACAACTATAGTATAGTTAAAATCTCGCTGCAGACTCGGTCATAAGACTCATAAGTCATTCGAGTGTTTCGCTCTCTTACAGTAGGTAGTATAAAACCTTTTAAACGTGTTTTATTGTAAATCGACAGGTGAGCATTCTACCACTGAACCACAGATGCCGTCGGTCAACTAGCGCACATCCCTACGCCGAATATGATTTATGACCGAGTCTGCAGCGAGATTTTAACTATACTATAGTACCTCATATTTATTACAAGTACAAATTATCCCTATCCTGTTTCATAGCTAACCTACCCTCTAATAAATCATAAGCCCTCTATACTGAAGATGGAGTCAGGAGTCAGGATGTAACGTAAAGCCTTCAACTAACACAGCAGTACAAAACGTTAATGGAATCGACGAGAGTCATTAGCATTGTGAAGTTGTCTTTCCGACATGATGATAAGTACCTTATCGTATTAAATTAAAAGACGGCACGATAAACTGTATCAGCTTATAAAAATCGTAAGTTACAAACGTATTTCATACATTGAAGGATGAGTAAGCTTAAAGAAGTGGGAAGCGGAACATTTATAAGGATATCCTCCGTTCGCAACGCTAAGAAACCCTTCTATCGAGGAAGCAGATGGAGGACCTTACAGAAATCCGCAGATTAGTAGACTCAGCAGCACCAGCAATAATAACAATACCTATATAAAAATGCGACGCTGAGATGGCTAAGTATTAACGACCACGAGGTACTATACCTTTGTTTTCATGTGAAAATCTCGAATTCTATGAACGACATCGGTCTTCTATGAGCCTGTGGTGAAAGGTGGGTCTCCCCTGTCACCCGGTAGACCGGTGCGGCGGCGCCACCCTTTCCGGGGCGAGATGGGGACACAGTGGTTCCCACAACCAAGGAAACTGAAGATGGTCAGGGTCAGCTATCCGGATCAGAAATCTGGAGATGACCAGGGTCAGCAATCCGGATCTAGATTCCGGAGATGGCCAGGATCTGGGTCAGAGTGTGATGTGATATCGGCAGGTACTGCGGTAGGTACTACGGCGTACCATCAGGCATCAGGCCGAAGCCGATCATACGCTTATGTATCATAAAGATATAATTATTCTGTTAGGTACATATTTGTTATCTACATTTTATCAATAGGTATCTATGTTCGCCTGGTTACCAGATTTGCTGAAACTTTGATTCATTTATCTCATTATCCTATGACCTACCTATAGTAGAACCTGCCTAATTGATATCCGGTTGGTACCAACAACATAGTAAATCTACTAGTTTAACATTTTAAACCACAATGACACAAAATAAATAGGTAGAGCTTGCCAACACACGACACGACCCACGCGTATTTCGATCTTTATCAAAAAATAAAAGTATGTTTTATGAATAAATATGTTGTCTGACTAATAGCATTTAGTGCTAGATTTAAATATTCGCACAGACCGTTTAGCCAAGGTCAAAATGACCGGTTATGCATTTAAAAATGATATTATTATTATGTTCTTATTGTCTCTGCTGTGGTATTGTAGTAAAAACAAAATGTATAGGTATTATCTTTATTTGTGTTTGTAAAGTCTTAACACATTAGCGTGAATGTCCTTATTAAAAATATCACGTGCTTGCTGCGGAATGCGGTGACTGTTGGGCTAATATTTACATACACATATTCACGACTATAAATCCCCTAAGGGATAGGCAGAGGTACATTAACACCCACATTTGGCTATGATTTTTGGTCCCACGAAATAAGGGGCAAGCTCAGTCGTCAAGCGGGCTCTTTATCATGGGCTGTATGTTTATGTTTACTCTCGGATGGAGAGCAAACCTATTCTTACTTGCTTTCTACGACATCCACGGGAATTTGTCCAACTGAATTTTCAGACCTGCCCCCCTCCTAGACAAGTGGCAATCGGCGCTCGGCGCTTCATGGAATAGAATGACGAATGTATAGGATTTGACGTTTTTGACATTCGTTGACGCCTGTCATATACGTCAAATCCCATACATTTGGCATTCTATTCTACCAAACACCGGCCGACGAATTGCCACTTGTCTAGTCTAGAGGGCCTGTTAAGCATCGTTTGAAACACGAAGTTCCTCCTAAGTACACGTACAGTCAACAAAGGAGATAGGTCACTTTTTCACGTAAAGTTGTACGTAAAAGTGCAACCCTATCTCCTTTGCTGTATAACTGTATCAACTTAACCAACCAATTAACTCTACCCTACTTGACTGTAGGTACATATTTTATTGGTTAGCCAAGTCACTTCACTATTAGGTGAACAGGTAAAAAATGTCTGTCCACAAATTCACTAAGGTACACGTTATTAGGGTTAGATTGTATTTGAGATGTAACAACACATTCGGTTCACATATTTGTATTTGAGATGTGAACACACCAAACCTAATATCCTAATTCTGTGATTCACACATTCTGTTACCATTGTATTTGGGAAGTGTGAAGTGTGAACACACTAAACCTTTTATCCTATTTCTGTGATCCCAATTAAACACTATCACATAAGTCGTTTTAATTCGAATTTTCTCTCTGTTTTCAGCATGCAAGTCAAGGCAGCTTCTGGCAGGGTTTCCTGGCCTCCCTTTCTGTGGTCATCGTGTCCGAGCTGGGGGACAAGACATTCTTCATCGCAGCTATCATGGCGATGAAACACCCTAGGATAATAGTGTTTGCTGGTGCAATTTCAGCCTTAGTGTTCATGACTATACTCTCAGCAGCCTTTGGCTGGATAGCGACTGTGATACCGAGGATTTATACTTTTTATGCTAGTGCAGTGTTGTTCGCTATATTTGGTATTAAAATGTTGTATGATGGGTGGAAAATGGATCCCAAGGAAGGACAGGATGAGTTGCAAGAAGTACAGATTGAATTGAAGAGGAGAGAAGATCGGGTACGTATTCTTGTGTATCTTAATAGTTTTAAGTTTGTAGTTTTATTCCTATCCTTTTATTGTAGCAGTGTAGTCTTAATAGTTTTAGGTTTTTTGTAGTCTTTAGTCGTAGACTACGGCGTAGTCTTTATCTAGTTTTAGACTTTTTGTAGCGTTTAGTCGCAGACTGCGTCGTAGCAGTTTAGCCTTTGTAGTTTAAGTTTTTTTGTAGCCTTTAGTCGTAGACTGCGTCGTAGCAGTAAAGTCCTTGTGTAGTTTTAGGTTAATTGTAGTGTTTAGTCGTGGACTGCGTCTTAGTAGTGTAGTCTTCGTGTAGCTTTAGGTTTATTGAAGTGTTTAGTTGTAGACTACGTCGTAGCATTGCGGTCTCTATAGTTTAAGTCGTTTGAAGTTTTGTAGCGTTTAGTCGTAGACTTCGTCGCAGCAGTTTAGTTTTTGTAGTTTAAGTTTTTTTGTAGCCTTTAGTCGTAGACTGCGTCATAGCAGTAAAGTCCTTGTGTAGTTTTAGGTTTATTTTGTAGCGTTTAGTCATTGACTACGTCGTAGCATTGCGGTCTCTGTAGTCTTAAGTTCTTTGAAGTGTTAGTCGTAGACTGCGTCGTAGCAGTTTAGTTTTTGTAGTTTAAGTTTTTTTGTAGCCTTTAGTCGTAGATTGCGTCGTAGCAGTAAAGTCCTTGTGTAGTTTTAGGTTTATTTTGTAGCGTTTAGTCATTGACTACGTCGTAGCATCGCGGTCTCTGTAGTTTTAAGTTCTTTGAAGTTTTAGTCGTAGACTGCGTCGTAGCAGTTTAGTTTTTCGTAGTCATTTGTAATTTTAAGTTATTAGGCAGTTCTGCCAGTCTTTTGAAGAATTTTTGTTTATTATTAACATGTGGGTATAGGTCTTATATTTAAGACACCGATCTCTGTGATATACCTCACTGATATAGGGTCAAAATGGTTATAAAATCGACATAAGCATGTCAATTTATAGGATCGATTCGCACTAGTTACATACTGAGGTGTTAGTTTGCTAATGTTGCTAGCTATACAAATCGTGCAAAGCAATAAAAACGGCATTCTTATCTATCAACCAAACAGTGCACGAATGCGCTACGATATCTTCCTTTTTTATTTACCTAGATATCCTTGGTCAGACCTTTATATTAAGCATAGTAACCAGCCAAGAGTAGAATCTATTGTCAGTCAAAGGTCAAATTTAATGATAATCACACTTTATTTCAGACATGACATATTTATTTATTTATTTATTTATACTTTATTGTACACCATATAAAATACAAATTTAAAAATTATGACTAAGGAATCAGTACAAGGGCGGCCTTATCGCTATAAGCGATTTCTGCCAGGCAACCTTTGGATGGTCATAATGTTTGTAGGATTGAGTGGTAGTTGTTTTGGCGTACTTTCTGTCGATATCATAAGTAAATACATAAAAGACAGGTATCATATCTAATTTTATTTACATTAATACACACATAGTTACTTGTAGTTACAAAATATGTAGGTAGAATATAATAACGGCAATTTCTGATCTTCTATAGCCGACAATGCCGACATTACGTCAATGACATTCATCAAGTGTCTGACTGAAATTACTTGTAGAAATGCGTCATTCATGACTTGTACTCAGAACTTGAGAGTTGAGACGTGGTGATAAAAGTAAATGTTTGATATAACATGACTAAAATAAAACTGATTATCAGTTCAGATACCATTTGTAATTGAAACTTGGTATTTATAATGAACGTGATATCTTTTATCTAAATGTTTTGGATTTAGATAATTTATCAATTTCGGCGGTGTCATCCTCACGTAGCTTTTAGAGGTTAATCACATCTTTATAAATGAATTCCAAACGTGTTTATACCTATTCGTAGTTAGTTTATTGCAGCCTCCCTAGGAGTGGCGTAGACTGAGAATTTTGTGAAGGGAAGCCGGTGAAAACGAAAACTTTCCACGACTTTAACACTTGACATGCCCAAAATGTGACATGCCTTATATTTGACATTTTCTATTTGACATTTCTATTTAAATTTTTGCATCCTACCTACATAAATAATAACAATAATCTAATGAATTGTGATGATACCATTCAATATTTTGTATGCTTTTGGCGGAACATAGCTTGTACCTACCTATTATTGTTTTACATCTATTATACCTATGTTTCACGAAATAAATAAATTTGAAATTTGAATTTGAAATTTGAATCAAGTTTATCATGCATCATGGTGACCTTTTGGGTAGCCGGCAAGAATCGAGTTATAGGGACCCCTCACCACTACACCCAAGTGGAAGAGAATAGAATAAATGCAACCGCGATAAGCACTCGTCTGACGAAAAGAGGACGACCGCCTAAGTACGAATCCAGTGCAAAACAATTAAGTTCGAAAACGTTGTTCACAATAAAATAGGTAACAGTCGTTACAAAATGTTCTATAACCTAGTTTATCGCTTAAGCGGCTTCTTCATTATCGCTTATCTCTTTTCGATAACTAGTTTACCTCTAATTTACGTATAATAGCATAGTCTATGTTCATTAGTATACTTGGATTTTTTTCACAAAATCAACAATCAACCGCGTCAAGTTAGCTTGCTTTACAAGTCCACAACTCACGATTTTGGGCGCCAAGTTATCAAATTCCACTGTTCTGTTGAACAATACTTCTTTGCAATAAAACTAATTCTTTCCTAGTACTGTCTGACATGAATAATGTAACTTAGAGGTAAGTGCCTACTCGTAGACACTTGTTTTTTATGATTCACGTCTTTGACATCGTAATGGTTTTGTTTACTTGCGGTTTAGACAACGTGACCATACGTCCCGTTTAGAGCGGGACTATCCCCTATTAACGGTTCGCCGATAATAGGGTTGTAACGAGACGGAAAACTAAAAAAACACACATATTTCAGTTCACAGTCACATTTTCACACTAAGTGCCTCATTGGGTAATCTCACACTCTGGTAATTGTGATCTAAGACGGCCTGCGGTTTTAGTCGGTTTGATTCCAACATAACCACTTGTAGTAACCGGCAGGGGTGGTACGAGTATCGGTAGGGGTTCTTCAAGAAGGGCATTAGAAGGTTCTTATGGGGTCGGCAGCGCGAGTGTGACGCTCCTGGCGTAGCTTACGTCCATAGGCCACGGTACCTAACCACTTTCAATCAGGCGGGTCGTGTGCTTGTCTGCCACCTAAGTGGTATAAAAAAAATCTCCGCACAAAAAAGCACACTAGCTAGACTCTTTGTTTAGAATTTATAACTAATAACTGAGGTATTTTTCAATTCCACAGGAAGAAAAAGACGAACAGCAGTCCGAAGAAATGTTAGACCAGGGACGAACTGAAAGGAAGCGACGAAAACGCAACGCTGCGTTCAAAATCTTGCTGCAAGCCGCCTCCCTGACCTTCCTCGCGGAGTGGGGCGACCGGTCACAGGTGGCCACCGTGGTTCTAGCGACCACGGAGAACGCTGTCGGCGTGGTGGTCGGTGGCTCGTTAGGCCATTCGCTCTGCACCGGTTTGGCTGTGATAGGGGGTAGATTGATCGCCTCCAAAATTTCTGTTAGAACTGGTAAGTAAACATTTTCAATAATGTCGAAACATAATTATAATATAAGTCTGGCCCTGTCGTCTCTACCAAACCTCCCAGTAGGAGGGTTGACCAAAGAATTGCAGCAGGCTTGACGTCATAGAAGATCATATGCTTGCCAGTGGTCTCACTATCATGGATGCCCAAGCTTGTGTGGAGGATCAAAAGTCGGAAATCGAATCCCGGACTACGAGGTGAGAGCCTCGGATGCGATCGGGACTAACGCTATGATTTTGATGATTAAGTATGTTTGGTTGACTTTTACTGAATTATTATCATCTTTCCAATTTATATACCTACAAAATAATATTAAAGAATTCGTAACGTAAACGAGAGAACGGAGCATTGTGATTGGGCGCTAACCTAGTGTGAACCTATTGTGTGTGTGAAGCCTGCCAATCGCAATCCTCGGTTCTATCGATACGTTAACGTTACGAATTCCAATATTTCTCACTAAAGATTTGCATAAATGTTCTTCTAACGCCTCTACTTTCTCCCGCAGTTACCATAATCGGAGGAATCGTGTTCCTGTTCTTTGCTGCGAGTGCACTGGTCATGGGCCCCGGCGAATAAGCACAAATCATTACCTATGGATATTTATAATTTTTGTATGAGTCTCTTTAAGAGAAAAATTAAAACTGAATACAAAATGTCACCTGTCAGCTGCTGAGGGGAAGACCAAAGAAAAAAATATGAACAGGAGATGACGTAAAGTACAATTTTTTTCACGTGATGTTTAAAAAAATGTGTGACTGATAGGCGAATATTTTGGGAATTTATTTACCCAAAAATTACAGATACTAAATATAATTTAATAGTTAAGTAGGTTAAGATTAATGTGCTCCCCTAGACAAGTAGCAATTCGTTGGCCGACGCAACGTATTGTAGAATTGAATGATGAATGATGAATGAATTGAATTTTTGATTTGTTGGCGAACCCAGACATTCACCCAGACTTCCGCCAATGTCCGTGGTTAGAGAAATAAACGAAGGAGTTTGATCGGTACCAAAGAATATGATCGGTGACTCTTGCAATGATCCCAGTAGTGGTATCATAAATTTATAATAAGTGGTATATAGACAGAATGATGAATGAATTTGACGTATGTAGCAGTTGTCAATATATGTCAAAAACGTCAAAATACGTGTCAAATACGTCAAATCCCATACATTCATCGTTCTATTTTACAATACGCCGACCAACGGATTGCCATTTGTCTAGGCGGGAAATATTGAAATGTTTGCCTCTTGATATCGTCTGTATATCAAGGGATGTAAGAAAATTGTAATTTAGCAACTAAAAACCGTAGTCCGAAAATTGTAATCGCTAACAATGTAATCATGGTGCTTCCAAAGCTACCTCAAAGGTAGTCTAGGCCTAGGCTAACTTGAACGATAGTCCAAGACATGACGGGTAACATGAACAAAATGTAATAAAATAATGAGAAAATTTATAAAGTACTTAAGCAAGTTAATCTACACGATCTCACTCTGTTTTTATTTATATTTGTGAGAACTACAATAAATGTAACTATTTATAGATAATGTATGGTCGGTGTCAAATAAGATGGCAATTTTTGCCGCCATTATAAACATTAATCCTACCATCGCTTCAAGTTGAGACAATTTATTCCGACTTCCGTTGAAAACCGGGTTGACCGATTTTTTAAATTCGATGGAATCATAGAGCAACCGGCTTTATGGTTCAATCGAATTTCAGGACGACGCTAATGAGCAGTTTTCCAGTAGGTATTTATAGCGTTCCTAAAGACAAGCTAGATGGCGCAGCCAGCACTTTTGGTAAGTAGAGTGTGGTCTCACATCTAGTGTTCCCTAATTTATGGAAAAAATGTTCTTCGGTTTTGTAATGATTTACTTTACATAAATGTTTTGACATTTTTTTTTGATAAAACTATTTTAAATATAATATTATTTTAAATTACAGACAGTGACGCGAAAAGAATTAAGCGTTTTATCATATTTTATCTATTGTAATATGGGTAAATGAAATTAAACTTTGGCAACATCGCACAAATAAACCACAGAGTACATTAAAATTACCAAAAGCTATGCTAGCGCCATCTCTTGATGATTAAAAAACCAACTGATTATTATACCTACTGGAAAACTGCTCATTAAGAACGAAAATCATCAATGACTGAAATATAACTGAAATAGTCATTTTTAATATATTATGCAGGCATGTATAATGTAATTAATGTATAATATGTACATATTATAATTAATTAGTTATTTGTAAAGTGACACCTTCACAAATTGTTACCGAAAATAAAGCGCCGACATGACGAAGTTCTTTTAATAATGCAACCTACAGTTATAAAATAAATTTAAATCATCCTAACTAACTAGACCTAGAGTCTAGATTGGTCTCTAGTTAGACCTTTGCCTACTAACGACACTACCTTCTGCCCTTGCTTCTGTGGTTACAAGAACATTTACAGTTTGTAAATTACTTAAGTATACTTCGATATAATTGTAAAGGTGGATCTTAGCATTGACAGCATAACGACTCCATGAAGTCAGATCAAGCAACCCCCAAAATAAACAAAAAATTGATGGTCGAAAGTCTTAAAAATCGAGTTCATTGGGGGAAGTGAAGAAAAAGCGAAAAGTGTATGTCATGATCGTACCAAGTGCTATGATCTCTGCCTACGCCGTTGGGAACAAGTCGTAACTGTACTTAGGTATGTAGGTACACAGGTGAGTACAGGTGGTACAGGTACAGATATTATAAATAGCACCTAGATATCTACTGACGCACATAGGACAATATAAATTTATAACCTCTCGCTTAATGGCGATTTTACAGTGGTTATTGATTTAACTAAAATAATATTTTATATCTACACAAGTTTCCGGCCTGAATAATATCTAATAAAAAAAGAGTTTACGACTATTATTAAATTCATAAACTCTTTTTTGACATTAATTTATTACTGATTTCTAGGTAGGTAGGTACGTAGTAATTAAACTCTTGTTTAATTAAGTAATTTTATGTTCCTCTAGGTACTTTTCAGTCCGTGCTGGTCTAGATTGATTTTGTATTTTATAAAATAGCTAAAATACTGTATTTTGTATTTTAAATAGTTTATTTTGTATTTCAAATAGCTTATTTTGTATTTCTTATTTTAATTACTTGCGATACAGTATTTTTTTTATTTGTATTTCAATTAACGCAATGCATGTATTTTGCCCAGCTCTGGGTACGGGTATGTATATAGACTAAAAACAACTAAAAACCATTAAAGCCCGACCAGTAAAATAAAAAACCTCGCCATATTGCGGTAAACTATTGGAACTAATTTCTTCATATGGTAACAATCTATACAATGTCATTATGGTGATTATGGTCATCTGTCAGTGTGGTGTCAATTGTGCGTGTTGTTGAGTTTGAGAGCGCTACAAAACTACAAAACTATAGTAATATGCCGAAAACTATTAAAAGCCAGTTAAGAAAAGTAATTTATAATATAACAAAGTATTTGTCGGATAAAAAGTAGGAAGGATTGGACTCTGTTCCTCTAAATAACATCACGGACCTTGTTGTCAACATGACGGGTAGGACATCATAGAGTACGTGCAACTGAAATTGGCCTAATCTACTGATTTTACTGTGACTAATTATTATTCACATTTTTAGGTATATCCCGATCTTCTGTAATAAAAATACGAAGAGAAGGTCAAACGTCAAATGTATTTTCTACGCCTAAGAAAAATAAGCCTAACGCAAAAAAGAAAATCATGCTCGATTATTTTGATCTCTGTGCTGTTAGGCATAAAATACAAGAATTTTATGCAGTCCGAAAAACAATATCGCGTGGTCCCTGTTCTATACATGGTGTAACTGTATGTCTAACTTGTATTTACCATTCCAAGCAGTAAACTATTATACGGATACTACTGTGTTGTGATTTGTGCCCAGTCCTTGTAACCAGTATAACACGCCGCGTCTATTTTTCTATTTTAACCAGAAAACTTAACAGAGAAAAACTTAACTTTTTAACAGAGAAAAAAAAAATACATTTTAGTGAAAGTTTTGTATATTAAACACGTACTACAAGTTCTTTCTTTTTCTTTTCTTTCTATATTAATTCGTTTGTAATATTGGACACGATCTTTTTTGTATCGAAACTTAAGAACAAAGCAACTTAATGAAATTAAAAAAAAGAAGTCTATAACTCACTTTTGTGAATAATAGCAATGAAAAACATGACAGCCTCCGTGGCGTAGCGGTAGTGAACGCGGCCGCTACGCAGGAGGCGCGGGTTCGATCCCCGCTCAGTGCAAATATTTGTGTGCATTAAATATGGGTATTTGCATTGGTCTGGTCGTGCCTCGGAGAGCACGTTAAGCCGTCGGTCCCGGTTGCCAAAAGGACATCTATGGCAGTCGTTACGGGTAGTTGGTGCCCTAAAAAGTCCAAAAACAACGGTCTAGCTGCAAAGTTTCGATATCGCCTAATGTTAACATTGGGTCGTGGAGGTCAGGTGGCAATCGCTTCACGGAAAATATCGAGGTCTAGCCAAATCTGTAGCTATGACTGGTAAAAGCGGACCCCAGACTCCAAGCTGAAAGCTTCGGATGCGACTGGGAATAACGCTAGGAGGAAGAAGAAGCAATGAAAAAGTCACAGTTTTATATTAGGTGTCATTCCGTGCTTAATTGCGGGGAAATAAAAGCCTGTTCATAAGCAAGTGTGTTGAAAAATATTGGCATTTTATATGTGTATCACTATACTTGGTGTTGTCATAATCATAGATGTTTTTGGCGCCCCCAGTACGGGTTTTTTATTTTATTGGTCGGACTTTAAATAGGTTGGTAGGTACTTAGTAATGCAACATCTCAAATCAAGATTATATAATTAAATGTAGGTATGTAGGTATGGAGGATTATCGCTATTCCGTAATTTATCCCTATTCATGACTAGAAATGAGATTTTCAAGAGGAACTTTTATCTAGGTTTACTCATACTATATTTATCTTTACTACTTAACGCAATAATAAAAACAGATAGTTCGCTCTGAATTTTTCAGGGTCTGATTGTACATGTAGTGTCGCTGATAAACGATATCTTAGATTATTATGTATCAGTCGCGATGGATCCAAACCTAGTTAAAAGTACGTCACACATGCTACAAGCACAATAAATATGGCTGTGGAGGAACGAGGTGTGATGTACCGCATTGGGGCAACCTGTAATGGTAGTTGTTAAGAAAAAAAAAAAAAAAAAAATATCCCTCCAACACAAAGGCAGGATCTTCCGACCAGGCAACGTGATCGCGCCTGGCGGGCCGCCAAACAATTGTCGTTGGGATGTTGTAGATATATTGTACGAGCGCGGGAACTTCGCTTTCGCGATGCAGGATCTGTAGCGACGTAGTAGTTTGGCTTGCTATCGCTAGATGGCGCTGGGTACATGTGGTATCGCCTGGGTATCGCCACATGGCAAAGTACTTCTTCATCCTAGCGTTAATCCCAGTCGCATGCGAAACTTTCACCATGGAGTCTGGGGTCGTTGGGTCCGCTTTCCGGGTGGTGAAGTACTATTGTATGTTACACATGGTGTCCAGTAGCGAAGGGTAATAATATCTTACTACTGGGAAATCTTTTTTCCCCATACCGGGGATGATGGCACTTGATTTGTGTCATCTGGCCCGGCAAACATATCAACGGGCCAGTTAAAACTTTTTTCCCATGTGGCCCGGCACCGGGCCAAGTCACCGGGGCAGATAGGGTACACTCGAGGAAATGACTGAACTTGGTAAGGGCACCAGCTGACGTATTTTCGCACCTCGCTATCGGCAGCTGACTTTTTTTTCCTTCAATATATTGGATCAAATGTAATTTAGCCAATTTTGAGCTGGAGGAAATTAGTGAATTTGGTCAGGTCACCAGCTAACGTATTTTCGACTGCGCTATCGGCAGCTGACATTTTGTTTCCTTCAAGACATTGGATCAAATGTAATTTAGCCAATTTTGAACTGCGAGGCAATGATTTTCACACGTTGAAGTCACCAGCTAAGCTGACGTATTTCCCACTTCGCTCTGACATTTTGTTTCCTTCAAGACATTGGATTAAAGTATTGAACTATCATTCAGTCAAGTTTGAGCCAGAAGGAACTGACTGACGATTTTTTTTACCGCTTTAGGTCACCAGCTGACGCATTTTCCACCACGCTATGGGGCAGATGACGTTTCGTTGCTATTGAGTATATTAATAATAGTAATATAAAGTTTAGTAAGTAAAAGTAATTGAGACTATATAAAATTATATCACTTTATTGATAAAAAATATGACCTGCTTTAAAAATATAATATCAAAATATAATCAGTATTATCACACGTAATTTTTATCAAATAATTATGCAAACGGTTATCGAAGAAATCTTCGTCAACTTATGAGTAATCGATTTTTAAACGTTTTTGGTCTGATATCTTTTGTATCTTTACTTTCCTCATGTAATTTTATTAAAATAAAAAAAACTGATATCAATAACGTGTAAGTACGTTATCAGCTCAGGGTCTGACCACAGATTTAGAGTAGACTATACTCACTAGACATAAAGGTGCAACTGTATCTCCTTTGTAAACTGTACATACGACATGCAGTTTTTATTTAATAAAAAAAAAATATGAGGAAAAAAAAAGTAAATTAATACAAATTCTTCTTTCTTTATAATAAAAGAAACATGCTAATAAATCTATAGTAGATACCATGCTGGTATGTAAATTGTCTTAACGATAGGTACTTAATTCTACTTAATATTGTAAAATTAAAAACACAAACAAAACAAAAACACTTAGTACTAAACTATAATAATATCACTGATGTCAGTCTTCTAAAATTGATTAAAAACTAGTCAAAAATATCAATCAATCAAGTAACATAAAGCCTATCTTTGGTTTAAAATAACTAAATATTATGTTCAATGTTATTTTATTTTATAAGACAAGGAGTTCGCTCATTTCGTCCTTACATATGCAGATACTAACCAAAAGTTAACAATCCTGTAGCGATTTTTTTATAAAAACACATATTAAACAAATAAACTGACTAACTAGTGGTTCGATTTCGGTTTTTAGTCTTCAAAATAAGTTTGTAAACAGAAAAATATTTTAAACTAATTTTTTATATAAAAGATAATAAAAGGACATATTATGATTGTTTACGTTTAGATAAGTACCTAACCGAATGGAGTGTAGTACTAAACTATTACAATATCACTATTGTCAGTCTTCTATCTGTCAAGTAACCTATGCAAGCATTTTATTTTTTATTCAAGATATTCTCAAAAATAAAACAATATAAAACAACCCAATAATCTACATGAATATTAAGTATTTTTAATCCCATATGCGCGAACATTTAGGCACACCCACATAGTATACTCATAGAGTCCTATAATAGAGAAGTTATCGAGATAAATTGCCTAAGTGCCCGCTTGACGGCGATAGGCTCGCCCCCTAGTATGTGGGACCGAAAATCATATGTGGCGAAATGTGGGTGTTGGTACATCTCTGCCTACCCTTTCGGGGATTAACAGGCGTGAATATATGGTATGTTATCGAGATAAATAAGACTAAACCCTTATTTATTTAGATGTATCCCGTTATCTCACACGAAGGTGATAAAGCTACGTGATCACTTGTAAAAGATTATAGGCTAAACCTAATCGTTGTAAGATGCCTCCAGACAGTACTGGGTTTGTCTATAAGCTCTTTAAGCCTAAGTCTAAGAGCTGCATCGATATAAGGACAGCATATTCTAAACACTCAGGACAGGGCACTCTCTAATGTGCGTTGTGTTTGTAATAAATGTATTTTCTTTCATTCTTTCTCCCATAGATACCAAACACTATCTTACAACCTAAGCCTTGATTCTGCTAAAGCAAAACCACTGTCATATCACGGAGACTGCAAAAAAAAAACCATTTAATTTTATACTTTGAAGCAAAGTCGTTTAATTTACTTATTTTGAACTTTCATTCCGTGAAAGTTTAAAATTAATTGGAAACTTGTAGAGTGAATGCAAAAGTGTAATTAACTCTTTGTCGTTTAATTTTGGACTTTACTTTCCTTCTGTTAAAGTTTAAAATTAAATGGCATCTTGTATGGTAAATGCAAAAGTGTAACTTTGTCATTTAATTTTAGAGAGTCTAAAATTTCATGCCAGTCAGTAGTATGAGAGTGGTTTATAATAGATAGCACACAAGTTGGTGTCTTCAGACAGACCCACAGTAAGACGCCAATAGCTACAGACTGGAAGCGCAAATCAGTGTTGAAATCATGTGCAATTTCTCTCACAAGACGCTGAAATTGTAGCTTGCGAATCAGAAACTCGGTTGATTTCTAATAACGAGGGATTTCTCGCAGAGTTACCAGGGGCCTGATTCTGCCAATTTATAAGGCGGTTAAAATTAAATTTAGATTCCATTCCAACTGATACTCCCGACTTTTTTTAGAATGATGGCACGTTGATGCTTACTGATACTGGTACAACTTTTAGTTTATTTTATTTATTTATTATTTAAAAGTTCGCCCACCCCTGTTTTATTTAGACTGTATGTGTGTCAACTAACTACAGTCTAAATAAAACTCTAATCTACTCTAATAACTTGACCTAACTTTTAAAATTCAAACTTTTGCGACCGTAGCGCCACCTATATAAACTTTTCGACGAACACTTTTTATACAGAGTCAGTTCTCCTTGTCCCATCGAGTGTATTACGTCTAAGTGAGGTAGACAGAGATATAATCGTCGCAGGCGTCGAGTACTGCCTCCGCAACAGCTTCGTCCTTGGGCAAGTTCGTGGCGTGAGCTGGCAGGAAAAGACTCATGCGGGATACATCGCCCCACGAGTGGTTCAGTGTGCCTGGAATTTGATAATTAATTCTTTTGAAACACTCAGTTGTTTTTTTTATACAATTTAGGTCGCAGACAAGCATACGGTCCACCTGATGGAAAGTGAGTCACATTCGTGCTGCCTACCCTGAAAGAACAGAGATTCTGTGCCATCAGTGAAGAAAGCCGTCTTGCCATAAGAACATCTATGGCAGTCGTTACGGGTAGTTGGAGTTTTAAAAAGTCCAAAAACAACGGTCTAGCTGCAAAGCTTCGATATCGCCTAATGTTACCATTGGGTTGTGGAGGTCAGATGACAATCGCTTCACGGAAAATATCGAGGTCTAGCCAAATCCGTGGTTAAGACTGGTAAAAGCGGACCCCACACTCCGAGCTTGAAAGCTTCGGATGCGACTGGGAATTAACGCTAAGAGGAAGAAGAAGAAATAGAAGTGGTGTTTATATTTCTCTAGGCGCTTTTTAGTCAATTTTATATTACCGAATACAATGATTGGTGAAATGTGGGTGTGAATTCATCACTGTCTAACCCTCCGGGGGTAAAAGCGTGATTAAATGTATATATTTAATTGACTGTTAAATAACACCCTCATTTCGGTAGACTATATTTTTTGATTCCATGTGGGTAATAATTCAGTATATTGGTCCTAAATCGCGAGCTAATGGGCCCTGGCACGCGCGGATTGTTTTGTCTCTAAAGGAATCTATACTTGGAAAATTTTAACTGGTCCACCTCTCAAAATCATATCCTCAAAAGATACCCAAGAAACATGCACTGCCAAAATGTGCTCAAAATAATAATTATGTTCTATTTTGAGCACATTTTAGGTCCAAGAATCAAGATATATGTCCCGACCACGCTATGATGGCCGTTTTGACACTACTGGTTTTGCTACTAGTTTGGACGTTTTGTAAGTGCCGTTTTGATGGTCTGTACAGAATAAATGATTTTTGACTTTGACTTTTGACTTTGCTCGTTTTCTCTTTTTTTTTATGTGTGAAGTTTATATTCTTCTCTGTCAGTCTCGCCATATTTTTCTTTACTTATTCGTCTAACAGTTCGTTGTCCAATATTAAGCGCACCAACCAAACCAGTCGTGTCAAAACGGCCATCATAAGTATAATGCAGCGAATATTACCGTAGTATCTGAGCGGCCAATGGTGCGGTGAATGGTTCCTGGTGAGCAGACAAGATGGCGTCGATCCGGGGGTGAGTACGCGCGCCGGCCACCATGGACACTGGCCCAGTTTGTGCCACACCACGTCGTCGTAACTGGAATATTTAAAAACATAATAACTTTATTTACAAGGACATAGCTATTTTTAACCGACTTCAAAAAGGAGGAGGTTCTCAATTCGATGATTCACAAATATGTTAGGTGTATGGGGTCAACCTCACGAGCAATCAGCAGGTGAAGGGTTAATCTGACAGACTCACAATCCCGTTCTGAACTTGAGAGTCCGTGGTCTTTGCAGAAGGCGCGGGGTCGATCCCTGCTCAGTGCAAGTATTTGTATGCATGAATATGGTCTGATCGTGTCTCGGAAAGCACGTCGGTCCCGGTTGCCATACGAAAATCGATCATCATCATCATCATCTGCATATAGACGTATTCTCCTGATTGCATCCGTGGCCAAGATGACCTCGGAGCTCAGGGTCCGCCTTCCGGCTCTTCCTTCTCCACTTCGCACGATCTTGGGCGTCCATGGTAGTGAGACCATTAGCACGCATATCACCCTCCACGACGTCAAGCCAGGACTTCTTTGGCCTACCCCTTTTACCATTCGATGGCAAACGTTATTTAGGGGAAATGGGTGAAATGACCCACTCAGAAGAGCTGATCCCTGTCCGGTTAACATTATCCCCAATGGAAATAGAAGTAACGTCTGGGGCCTGCTTTCTAGCTTTTACTCCTCTACTTCACACGGTCTTGGACATCTATGGTAGTGGGGCATGATGTCATCTTCTAGAAAGCAAGCAATTCTTGGATCTACCGGAGTAGTCAGGTATTTGTTAGATCTTTACTGAGGACTTCCATCCACCGAAACATATCTATCTCCGTGACATGCTAATCCTGCTTGTGTCTTTCTAGCAATGGCCATGTTCCAGTAAAATGGGGTGAATAGGGATCAAAGGGTGAATAGGGATAAAATGGTCGTTAGATTTTTTTAATAAATTCGTATTTTCTCCCGAATTCCAAGTATCTAACCAGATATTATTGATAACTCTGCTCATTATTACATTGAACTAATCCATAATATCACTAAAATAACTACAGAATTCAGCTGACCATTTTGTCCCTATTCACCCATTGATCCCTATTCACCCCATAGTACCGAAGTAATTTATATTGGCTTGGGCTCTGGATATCATGAAGGGGCCCCAAAAAGACCCAAGTGACTAACGCAAATATAAACAATAGCTTCCCCAACCGCAGGCATACAAGTCACATTTTTTTGGAGATATTTTCTCAGTCTTCATATTTAGTAGAAATTCATTTTGTCTTCATATTTAATAGAAATAAAAGAGTGTTACAAACCCAATTTTAGGTCCCCACATGCAACTGGGACATAGTTCTGTGTTCTCCTTCTCTTTCTTGACCGTGCATATCGCGCGAGTACTGGAAAGTATCTTCTCTACTAATGTTACTGGTTTCGCTGCCTTCTTAGGAGGGTTTTTGCGATCTGAAATGAGTTAAAAAAAAAATTAATTAGGTTTTGTATTATGATATAGTATAAATCGATTAAGAAAGGGAATGATATAGTATATTTAGAGAAAAACGGAAGGTGGGACACCCTTTAGCCAGGTGGACTGACGACCTGCGAAAGGTGGCTGGGACAGACTGGATGCGGAAGGCGGAGGATCGGCAAACGTGGCGCATATTGGGAGAGGCCTATGTCCAGCAGTGGATTGCAATAGGCTAAATGATTAATTGATTGATATTTAGAGGTAACATAGGTAAAATCAAAGTTTTAGATGCAACTGAGACTAACGCTTATAAATGTCGAGATGATGAAGACTTACGTAATATCGATACAAGCCACTCCCTCCTGCAAGCCATGTGGAATGAAGAGGGACAATTTGGACACTCCTTTAGCCTCATTCCCTTGCCGCAAACCAAACACCAAGGGGCATGTATTGTGACAAGAGGTTTCACTGGTGACGTGGAATTCTGAAAAAAATATAAAAAAGATAGTAAGATATACTTAGTTTTCTATAGGAATATTTTAAAGCATCGGTAGCTTCGTGGTTAAGGAGGCAGCGGATATAGAGATCCCGGGTTCGAGTCCTGGCCATTACACTACCGACGTGAACCTACTCCTAACACAAGCAAGTTAGCCTAGCTGGAGGGACTAGAGAATATTAGTACAGACCTAATTTCGGTTGATAATATTTTATTAACGGACTTCCAAAAAGTCGGTTAATAAAATTCCAATTCCAATTAGATGAGTTTTCTTTTTTTTTTTTTAAATAACAAAATCCAAATAAGGGAGCAGATGATTTACTCTTCATTTGCCTTTGCCTATTTATCCGTAACAACTGAATGGATCTGGATAATGCAGGTAGAGCTGACATAGACCTCGACAGCCTCCGTGGCGTAGCGGTAGTGAACGCGGCCGCTACGCAGGAGGCGCGGGTTCGATCCCCGCTCAGTGCAAATATTTGTGTGCATGAAATATGGATATTTGCATTGTTCTGGTCGTGCCTCGGAGAGCACGTTAAGCCGTCGGTCCCGGTTGCCATAAAAACATCTATGGCGGTCGTTACGGGTAGTTGAAGCCCTAAAAAGTCGATATCGCCTAATGTTAACATTGGGTTGTGGAGGTCAGATGGAGGTCAATCGCTTCACGGAAAATATCGAGGTCTAGCCAAATCCGTAGTTAAGACTGGTAAAGCGGACCCCAGACTCCGAGCTGAAAGCTTCGGATGCGACTGGGAATAACGCTAGGAGGAAGGAAGCTGACGTAGACCGTAGTGACCTCTATGTATACTGAGGTACTGTTGAATCAGTAAGTTGTTAGAACAAAATATTTGGTAGCGTTTCAGGGATGACGCGAGAATAGACTAGGAACATGGGATGTACCGAGACAAAATAAGTGGAGTTAATGAATTATGGCGCAAGACAGCCGCCTTCGCTGGTGCGGCCACGTCTTGCGACAACTGCCAGGCTACGTCGGTAACAAATGCCTGGCAATGGCGCCCCCGCCGGGTCCAGGTAAAAGGCCCAAGAAGTCCTGGCTTGACGTCGTGGAGGGTGACATGCATGCGAATGGTCTCACTACTATGGACGCCCAAGATCGTGTGAAGTGGAGGAGGTAGAGCCGGAAGGCGGATCCTGAGCTCCGAGGTCAGCGGAAGCAATCAGGCATATGCAGATGATGAATGAATTATGGCGCCTATCTGTATAAGCATAGCAATAAGATCGATTTACTTTTACCAATCTAAATCAATAGGAATGGCACTTGCAATACATTTTTTATGTTCCATGTGGACACGTCTAGTACTTACAACTTATGACAAAGTGATTAGCCTCTAATCACTTGATACACTTGGTAGCCAATTGACGTCACAGGCCCGTCAGAACTACGCAGTTCATGTAACAAGCATTGCAATAAAATTGCTCAAGAATTTTTAGTAATTATGACTCTACAAGATATAAAATGAAAAATGTCTGTAATGTTATCAACAGAAAAAGAATGTGGTGATGTGATATAAAAAATTAAATGAAATAAAATAATGAGCATTGCAATAAAATTGCTCAAGAATTTTTAGTAATTATGGCTGGTCCATAGAATTATTTAAGTATATCTTGTAGAGCTATGCTATACAGCACACATAGCTCGGAGGACTGATGACCGATGGGGTCGAAAAGTTCTCGAGTGGAGGCCACGTATCGGCAAACGCAGCGTAGGACATCCACCCACAAGGTGGACAGACGACCTTATCAAGGCCGCGGGAACGTGCTGGATGCGAGCCGCTTCCAACCGGTCTTATTGGAGATCTATAGGGGAGGCCTATGTCCAGCAGTGGACTTTCTATGGCTGAAATGATGAAAAAAATGATGATGATGATCTTGTAGAGTAGAGACTCTACAAGATATACTTAAAATGAAAAAATGTCTGTAATGTTATCAACAGAAATAGTGATTTAAAAAATTAAATGAAATAAAAATAATGAAAAATATATTTTATCTAACCCCCTATCCCCAAAGAAAACCTGCATCTGGTTCCATATCTTGGTCTGACTAACAAATGCCATGTTTGATTTGGTTGAGTAAAAAACCCTATATTGCAGCCAGAGCCACTGGCATACTACAAATAAATAAATAAAATACTCACTGAACTGTCAGACCCGTTATTATCATTATTACAATGATAACCGCTACCAGTTTGTTTGTGAAGATAATTGTATCTCCAACACTGATGCAAGTAACTTTCAATCTCTTTCTCCGACACGATGCTCTTGATAACCATCTCAAACTTATCCTCCGTACTCGCATCAATATTCATTAAATAATCCAACGTTTCCCTATTGCTGAGTACATCGGCTTGTAAATATGTGTAGTACTGGTCGAAAAGCATCTCTTTGCCTCTACGGATGAATTCTTTGAAGGCATTTTCATATCTGCCTTGTTTTAAAGGTGTGTGACGTATATCATATGTTACGTTTAAATCTGGTTCTCTTAGCTTTGAGATTTTGACATTGAGTGGTACCGTGAGATCTTCTTTGATCTTTCTCTGTGGAATAATTTTGTGTAATTTTAATGTATAATTTTTTACTGCTCTTATGTCTATTGTTATTACAGAGCACCATAAGGGCTGAAGGATTCAAATACGAGCAGTCATACTCTCTTCTCCTTTTGATTTGCATCTGCTGTCTGACTCTGAGAGGAAAGCCTGCTCCAGACCTTTCTCTGTCAATCAACATGTATACCGTGTTGCTGCTGAGATTGGTTTGGTCCCTGAAGCTTATGGTGGGGTCCCTTACATTGGATACAGCCCAAAATTTGAAGTAATAATAGGCAGTATGTGTTGAAGTTACCCTTTTATCCTTACTATATTATTTTAGTATTGTTATCTGTGCTATATTTGAATGTCCTACCTTTCTCGGTACTGCAGTAGTTTTAGGGGGTGATATTTTTGGAGCTTTATCGGCTGGTCCATAGAAAGGTCTGGATCGTTCTGCTAAGTGCATGCTGGTATATGGTATCCAGAACCTGTTCTTAGTTTTACATGTCTCCACATAGTAGCACAACTCTTTTGTGACTGTTATCGAGCCATCTGCATTTCCTGATATTCCTAGAACTGAATGAAAAAAATGTATCAATTAAATTTCTAGCATAAAAAGCAACTCACAGAATAAAAAAAATCTGCTTGATGGGCATAAATCTAAAGAAAAATAAGTTATTAGAATTCAGATTTGAATATTTTTTACATTATTATTTATGGTATATTCTAAAGAGCTACTAATTACTCTACCTTGTTTTTACTTATACTACAAAACAAACTAAACAATAGTAAAGTATTTTAAATGAAAATGGTTCTACTTTTAATAATTTTTAATACAAAGTTATATTTAATAATTTACTCACTATTTACAACATAATTACAACAACACGCATCGCCGAGGAACTTCTACAAGTATAAATTACTTACCTGTTTATAAAGTTGACAAACTACTGTATTGTATTTGGCATACAAAATACCTTTTTTGTCGTAAAACAGCCCTTCATCATTTTTAACAACTCGGACATTTGCGTAAATTTTTTTACAAATTCTGGCAAGAGCAATATCTCCCAACTTCCAATGATAAATTCCTTTTTTTGTTGACATTTTATTTGCAATCATGAATCAAAAAAAATATTAAACACGTTATTTTGCTAAGAATCTACATTTCTTAGATTAAAAATTAAAAATCACATAAAAAAAAACATGTTTACATTCTTTTCTTCGAGATGAGAAGGAAAAGGAAATGACAATGAATGAAACTCTGGCTGATCGGAAACGCGAACTCCACTACATCCACTGATTCCACCAATCAGAAGTCGGAAAGACCGGAACTAGTCGGAACAATATTAATGCATATCCGCTAGATTTTCGCAAAGGGTTAATTTATCATCACAGTGGAAACTTTGTTATGAACTAATTATTTGGAATTAAAGTTACTATTTACACGGCATTATTAATAAAATTCTTAAACTTTTATTAGATTGTATTTTACATATAAATAAGGTCATAATAATTTAATGATATGAAATAGCGCCTTCGTGTGTTGCCATTGCCATGTACATTTATTCCTCATATGAAGTTATTGTGGGGAATATTTTTGAAGTTTGGATCCATAAAGGAACATATATTATTATCTAATATTCACACCTAAATGCACTTCTTGGACACAGGTTACGTAGCATATTGTATCTTGCTTGCATCCGTATAGTGACTGTAAAGTAAAAATTGCGACTACGGTAGTGTGGCCAAGCCAAAGCACATCATTAGTTACTGGTTCGATTCCAAACTGAGTTTTCACCTTGGTGAAAATTGAGTATGAGTAGGTATATATAACGTCTAAAAAGTCGTAAAAAGTGGCAAGTGGCAAACAATATCTTATTCACTCATCCAGTACAAACATAGTACAAATACTTAGTTGGTCATCAAAATGTAAGTAGGCACTTAATAAAAATATTGTATCGTCCTTTGTCATAAACAATATCAATATTGCATATTTTAAACTTCAATTGCAGCGATATTTGTATATAAAGCAACAAGTTAAGCAAGTAATAACATTCAACATATATTCTGTTGACTCCGTTATTTCCGCTAATTCCGTTATTAACATCAAAGTCAAGATGAGAAAAGTTCTGCTACTCGCACTGATTGTCGTTTGTTTCGGCGTCGTTTGCACTAAAAATATAAAACGGAAAATAAATCTTGTCGATATACCGACTCCACAACCATTGCCATGGTTTGATGATGAATGTGATGATGAATATGCTTATGAATATTATGCTATTGATGACGAATATGATGATGAAGGTATTATAGTCGAACTGGAGCCCATGAAAGATTCTTATGAAGAGGTTAAATAAAAAAAAATGTGGTATTTATCATGGAAGAAGAGGTATCATCGTGTTATTTTTAGATTTTATTGATTTTAAATAATATTCATTATAATAATAGAGATTACGTCAATCATACTCCTAAGGCATAGTCATTTTCTTGTGAACTGTGGATGTTATTTCCACCTACCTATTTGCTTTTCATCCGTAGAATTATTTATGTATTATATATTAATAACCAGAACCTGTTGATACATACCATAACTTTGTATTGTAAAGTTAAACTATTAATAATTAATAAATATGTTATGGGCAATTAACCTGTCTCTTTATTTTAAAACATATTTGATAGTAGGTATACAGGACAGGCGAATCAGCTTTTTTCATCATATATATGCCAACTTTGTTTTCTTATCTAATGAACAAACAAGCCAAAAAACAGAAAGCAAACAAACTAAGATGTGCAAAGAAATAAAAATAGGTACCTACCTAAAACGTCGCACAAGTGGCAAACAATAATATCTACTTCACTCATCCAGTAGGTACAAATACTTAGGTGGTCATAAAAATTTAATTAGGTACACCTAATAAAAATATTGTACCTATCGTCATTTGTCATAAAAATTATCAATCTTACATATTTCAAATTTCAATTTCAGCGATAATTGTATATAAATCAACTAAGTTGGTACTGTAATACCATACATTCCATACAACATATCACTGTTCAACGTGTTTTTATACGTTAAAATTGTATTAATTGCGTTAATCCCGCTAATTCCGCTAATCCGTTAATAACATCAAAGTCAAGATGAGAAAAGTTCTGCTACTCGCACTGATTGTCGTTTGTTTCGGCGTCGTTTGCACTAAAAATATAAAACGGAAAATAAATCTTGTCAAAATACCGACTCCACATCAACAACCTATACCGACTCCACATCCACAACCATTGCGATGGTTTGATGATGATGAATCTCCTGAAGTCAGTCTGGAGAGCTTAGAAAATTCTCATGAAGAGGTTGGATCAGGAAATTATGAAATTGTTTATTATGCAAGAATACGTATCATCGAGTTATTTTTAGATTTTCTTGATTTTTCGAATTTCTATGATAATAATATTCATGTTAATAACGTAGATGACGTCGAACATAGTATTAGGGCACAGTGATTTTCCTGTGAAGGTTGGATGTCATTTTCACCTATTTACTTTTCAACTGTAGAATTCTTGTTATATATGGGGTGAATAGGAATCAATGGGTGAATAGGGATAAAATGGTCAGCTGAATTCTGTAGTTATTTTCTTTCAAGTGAAATTATGGATTAGTTCAATGTGATAATGAGCAGAGTTATCAATAATATCTGAATTAGATACTTGGAATTCAGGAGAGTGATTATTAAAAAAATATAACGACCATTTTATCCCTATTCACCCTTTGATCCCTATTCACCCCATTTTACGGTATATAAATAACTATAACCTGCAGTTTGTCTTGTAAAGTTAATCTTTTAAAATAAATATGTTATTTTTGGGCAATTAACATGGTCTGTTTACTTTATTTTCTTCATACATCGGTAGGCAAGCGTCGGTAGTTTAGTGGTTAAGGCCCCGAATCAGATTAGCATCGAAAAATCGGTATTTTCGAAACCGTTTTTCTTCTTAACTATAAAACCTAAAGATCTGTAATTTACATCCCTGCATACTACAGGATTTACAGAGTAACTTCACCTTTTCATAAATTCAATAAAAAAGAAAGAAATAGTTGAAAAGAGGCTCTGAACATCACTCTACTCTTTCTTATGAAACCAAATATTTTCTACAATATGTATCAAAATAATCTAAAATTTCAGATATATGTTGAACGAGTGTATTAGCATGACGTGACCTTCTTAGTTTGTAATCGTCCCCTATAAAATTATCTATTAAAATTAGTTTTACTGATTTTTACGGCTGGAAAACGAGCGAATGACCTTGAGCATTTGTATGGTCAAAGTCATTCGCGTATGTAATCACCTTAAGGAGTCGGCCTTACGGTCGAGAGGTCCCGGGTTCGAATCCTGGCCATTACACTACCGACGTGAACCCACTCCTAGCACAAGTTATTTAGCTTAGTTGGAGGGGTTAACAGGAATATTAGTAATTTCGGTTAAGGAGTCGGCTTTACGGTCGAGAGGTCCCGGGTTCGAATCCTGGCCATTACACTACCGACGTGAACCCACTCCTAGCACAAGTAATTTTGCTTAGTTGGAGGGGTTAACAGGAATATTAGTAATTTCGGTTGCTAATATTCTCTTATTAAAAAAAAAAAAACATATTTGGCATAAGGCATTGTCTTTCGGCTTATAAGAAAACGTGTTGATTACAATAGGGTATTGAATGTTATTTAATGTACCTCCATCCTCCCTTAAATTTCTAAAGGAATTGGAAAAGTTACCCCCTCCCCAAACTTCAAGCTGCGACCGCGCCTGCCCCTATGTGACGTTCGCGTTCACCGTTAGCCTGCGCCCAAGCGGCTGACACAAAATGGGGGTCCGTCAGAAATTGCTAGAGATTTTCAAGCCTGATTCGTGAGATCTCTATCTTATGGTGCGAGGGAAGTGACTTCCATCGATCTCTCCACTAACCCAGGTTCCCAACCAGAATCCCTTCAAGGGGAAATATTTGCATTCCATTCCAATAAAGCGCCCTACGTAGAAGATGATATCGCAACCAAAAATCACTTGAGTACAGCAATAGCTTGTGAAGAATGATGTTTTATGGCTCAAAGGCAACAGGAAAAGCACCGCTTTGGGACCTGGCAGCACTCTAGGCTCTAAAGGCACTCGGATCCCGTTTTGAAGGGCTCTATAACATATGCCTCAAGTAGAGACGGATTCCGAAAATTTGAAAGACAGGAAAACAGGTCCTCTTCTGCAAAGTTACCGTCCGCCTATCGGCTCATTGTATTGATGGACAAGGTGTGCAGTCATGCAGGTGTTTTAAACGAATTATTCCTCGTGAAGTGCCACATCGAGCGCCTTACAGGAGTGAGGCCGAATTTGGTAGACAATAAATTTGGTTATTGTCGAGAGCACCGTGGATGCCAACACGCACTTGAGGGCCTTGGTGGAAGAAGCAGTGGCACGGCGAGTTGATGCTGGCAGTGTCTATTGTTGCCTACGTCTTTAACACCTTGCCATGGAGCTGCATCAGAGCTGCACTTTTTCAGCACGGCGTGCCTCTCTATCCTCGCGTCATTGTCGGGGCTTATTTATCGGTGAAAGCCAGTATCTACCCATGTAGGACAGGGCTTGGTAAGTTAGATATGTGGCGGGGTGTTCCGGCTGGCGCGGATCTGGGGCCGCTTCTGTGGAACATAGGCTAGGACTGGATGGTGACGGCACGAAATCAGAAGCAACCAAGTAAGCCACAGCTGGAGTTACCCAAGTCCTTGGACGTATTTGGTGACTGGATCTGAAGTGGGCATACCTGGTTCTCTTACTTACGAACCCTTTCTGGCCAATTGATGTGTGGGGAGCACAGAGGCTGCCCATACACCACCTGGCACTCCTGGCAGTCCTTAAATAGACTTCGGATGCAGGTCAGCCGAAGTAACGAAAACCGAATTAGATGGAGTTTCTCAGATAAGGTGGACCCAGGCACCACGGTGTGAATGCGGAACTACAGTGAGGTAGGCGCTAACGTGTGCTGCATGCCTAAGCACGTGTACACCGCAGGAACTCATGGGTGCCTCTGAGAACGCCATCAGGGTGGTTGCACACTGGGCAAACAAAATATGACATATGTCGTCGACTCGACAAAAGGAGAAGATTAGCTCGGATGAGGTGATGCTCGAAGGGGGTTCTCACACGTCTTCGCTGCCGATAACGCGATAGAGGTATCACGGTAGCTTCTCCTACCAGCTGACGCAATGCGCCCAGCTATGGCTGCTTCGGTGAGTTCCTGAGACATACAGATCAGGAGCCGACCCCTGCAATGCCACCTCTGCCTGGGCTCCTCCATGTATATGCCACTTCACGCGTTGTATTCTTTAAGCAACCGTCAGAGCGGAAAACCTCTCGCCGCAGGTCCTGGTGCTAGTTATGGCCGTCTGTGAGGGGTGATTATTCCTCGTGAAGTGCCACATGCGGTCTCGGTTTAAAACCGCACACCGTCTCTGTCGGGTCTCAATTATCGGGTGTAAAGTTACCCAATTAGATATTTCCCTCGCAACCCGGCTGACCTTTTAAGATAGCTCCTTCGGGTGTGGGTAGTCGGTGTCCCCATTGAACCCCGGAAAGGTAAGGGTTTCACCGCCGCGTTACCGGTCTGAATATATTGGAGTAACAGGCGACCGCACCTGTCGCCCCCAGGTCTCGGGGAACCAGCCGCCCCTTAGCTGCTCTTATCTGTGCTCTCTGCTAGTCATAAGGATACGTGGAAACCCTATGAGTAGCCATGTACAGCGCTGTTACCACCTCGGCCGGAATTAACAGTAGGCGGTAGCGTCTCCCTGCGAGAGAAAGGCGCTGCCGTCTTCGGCGCCCAAGCTGCTTGGCCCCAGTTACACCGTACTTGAACGCAAATGTTATTTAGGGTTTTCTAATTTGAATGCAATTAAAATATTGAGTGACATAGTCATATTGTAACTAAGTAAGCTCCGAAAAATTAAAATTAAAAAAAATATACGTAATATTTACTCTAATAGGCGCCTTTTAGAGTCAATATTAAGGCACCCAGAGATATAGACATTCGGGGCGGCAGGTTCCAAGGGGCGGCGGAACCGCCCCGAGCGTCTATCTCTGGGCGCCTTTTAGAGCAAGATTAAGGCGCCCAGAGATAGACGTTCGGGGCGGCAGTTTGCAAGGGGCGGCGGAACCGCCCCGAGCGTCTATCTCTGGGCGTCTTTTAGAGTCTAGAGTAAGGCGCTCAGAGATTGACGTTCGGGGCGGCACGTTGCGAGGGACGGCAGAGCCGCCCCGAGCGTCTATCTCTGGGCGCCTTTTAGAGCAAGATTAAGGCGCCCAGAGGATAGACGTTCGGGGCGGCAGGTTGCGAGGGGCGGCGGAACCGCCCCGAGCGTCTATCTCTGGGCGCCTTTTAGAGTCAAGATTAAGGCGCCCAGAGATAGACGTTCGGGGCGGCACGTTGCGAGGGACGGCAGAGCCGCCCCGAGCGTCTATCTCTGGGCGCCTTTTAGAGCAAGATTAAGGCGCCCATAGATAGATGTTCGGGGCGGCACGTTGCGAGGGAGCCGCCCCGAGCGTCTATCTCTGGGCGCCTTTTAGAGTCAAGATTAAGGCGCCCAGAGATAGACGTTCGGGGCGGCACGTTGCGAGGGGCGGCGGAGCCGCCCCGAGCGTCTATCTCCAGGCGCCTTTTAGAGCAAGATTAAGGCGCCCATAGATAGATGTTCGGGGCGGCACGTTGCGAGGGAGCCGCCCCGAGCGTCTATCTCCGGGCGCCTTTTAGAGCAAGATTAAGGCGCCACGAGATAGACGTTCGGGGCGGCAGGTTGCGAGGGGCGGCGAAACCGCTCCGAGCGTCTATCTCTGGGCGCCTTTTAGAGTCAAGATTAAAGCGCCCAGATCAGATCTTCAGGGTCGGCAGCTCGAGTGTGACGCCCCTGGTGTTGCATACGTCCATAGGTCACGGTAACCACTTTCCATCAGGTGGGCCGCACCGTGTGCTTGTCTGCAACCTAAGTGGTATAAAAAAAAATTAGACGCTCGGGGCGGCTCCGCCGCCCCTCGCATCCTGCCGCCCCGGGCCATGGCCCCCTTGGCCCTAGGGTAAATACGCCCCTGTTCGGGTCCCTTGTTTACATTTCTTGTGACTGTACCGAGTGAAATACATTTTTATTTCATGAATTAAAACAAAAATATTCCATTCCGCCATCTAGTAATCAGTAGTAAAAACGACTTGTTTGCCGAACGTTTCGCGTGTAGCGCTCTCTGTTGTTGAATAGCAGAAAATAAAAAAATTATACGGTGGAACATAGATGGCAGCACTATATGGCTAAATCTAGTTTGTGAAACAAAATATTATGATAAAATTATAATCTATTTGAAATTTGTTATTTAGTATTTAGTAATATTTATAGAAGGATTTCTTAAATTAATTGTGTTTGTTTTTAACCTACTTTGATAATTCTTTTGAAATATCTATATTTGCCAAAAAATGAATTTTAGAAAGCCGTCTTTTAAATTAAATTCTAAACTATTGTAATTAGAGACTCCATAAGGCCTTAAACTTGTTAGTTTCAGCCACATCTTTGCAAAAAACACTTTTTATTATTTGTTTTCTTAGCAGAATAGCGCCATCTAGTAGATCATGGCCGTAGTCGTATTTTATATACCTACTAATAGATGGCACTGCTTACATCACATTAAGATTGTGGTTTTCTCGTCTGGAGCTCTATTCATTGAAAGCGTCGGTAGCCTAGTGGTTAAGGAGTCGGCCTTTGATCGAGAGGTCCCAGGTTTGAGGCCCATATCCAGGTCACTATCGACGTGAAACCACTCCTAACAAAAGCAATAAAATTCAGGGTGGCGGAAATATTACCTAGTTTTTTTTTTATACCGATAAGTACACGGCCCCCCTGATGGAAAGTAGTTTCCGTGGCCCATGGACGTGTGTAACACCAGGGGAATCCAACCCGTACTGCCCACCATGTAAGAAAACAGAGTTTCTGTGCCGTAAGCGCCGAAGTAAAGCAGGTCTTTGATCTTCCCAATGACAGCACAAAACCTCTTCAGCGAGCTCTGGCTACCCTACTTACCGGAACACAACACAAGGTTATTATGGTATTCCCCCACGAAGGTACTTCCCCAGTCGGACTGCTCAGTTGAAACAGCAATACCGTCGTGTCTTGCCTCCGTCAAGGCTCGACGGCAGACTTTCCTGTCGGGTTGGGCAGTCAGACGGCAGTCACTATCATTAACTGTGCAGAAAGGTATCAAAATTACTTACTCGTTTTGTTCTTAGCAGTTTGTCCGGTGGTGGGTACACAGGCGCGGTCCGAGGGGGTGGGTCACAGGGGTCATGACCCCCCCCCCCCCCAAAACCATGCACGTCATATTGAAAAGTCCCAGTATGAGGGGAGGGGGGTTAAATTTTTTAAGGAATTTCCGAAGTGACCCCCCCAAAACTTCAAGCTGCGACCGCGCCTGTGGGTACATTAGTTGAAACAGCAATACCGTCGTGTCTTGCCCCCGTCAAGGCTCGACGGCAGACTTTCCTGTCGGGTTGGGCAGTCAGACGGCAGTCACTATCATTAACTGTGCAGATAGGTATCAAAATTACTAACTCGTTTTGTTCTTAGCAGTTTGTTCAGTGGTGGGTACATATAGAAGACATTTTTTTTTTTTTTTTTTTTTATGATATGATAGGTCAATATAGGTACCTATAGGGATAGCTAGCAATGGTGAGGTTTCCCTTTATCTAGATTCCTGTCAGCTTGTTCTTCTTCTTTCGTGTCAATCATCCTCTTTTTCACTGCTCTAAATTATTCGAGAGTAATAATCTGCCATCTCAACTGCGCTGTCAGTGGCTTTGTTTAGGTCTTCTTTAGTGCAGGAGGTAGGACATAGGGGGCACGAAACCAAGTGCGCCATGGACTGCACGGGGGCTCCGCAATCACATGTGATTAACCAGCCAGCTTACTCTGCAAAGAGAAACCGCGGTCGAAATGGTAAATCCATATAAACCCGCGCCACGTATCTTGGACCTAAATCGTAAGACATACGAGGCTCTGGCGCCCGCGGATTGCTTTGTAATAGTCTATGATTGGTGAATTTGAGTTCGTCTACCGCAGTAGCACCCCGTGCTATCCTCAAAAGACGCCCAAGAGATGTGTACTGCGCGTATAGGGCACATTTTGAGCACATTTTAGGTCCAAGATACGTAGCGCGGGTTATACTAATATTATAAATGTGTGTAGCTCTGTCTGTCTGTTAAGCTTTCACGTCTAAATCACTGAAGCGATTTTGATGAAATTTGGTAGGTAGGTACAGAGATAATCTAAATAACCTTGGGAAAGAAAGGAAGGAGGAAGGTAAAGGAAAAAAGGCTAGGCTCTGTTTGGTTGCGAGAATCGTCAGCCATGAGGGCGGAGCCGCGAGCAACAGCTAGTTAATAGATTTAGTAACAGAATTCAGTAGGTCCAGGATACCATGCCCAAGAACTGTTTGAGACGATGCCTACAGCTACATTCTATCATCGCACCTCTCGCCACAGGCAGGGAGTTCATCCTCACACATTGCGTCCGGAATCGGTGCGCACTGTGCGGTTTGAAAGGCACTTCATCCCACGCACACTCAAGCTGTGGAATGAATTCCCTGCGGTGGTTTTCCCAAGCGAATGCAATATGGGGTTCTTCAAGGACATTAGAAGGTTTCTTCAGGGTCGGCAGCGTGAGTGTGACGCCCCTGGTGTTGCATACGTCCATAGGCCACGGTAACCGCTTCCCATCAGGTGCGCCGTGTGCTTGTCTGCCACCTAAGTGGTATAAAAAAAACCATACAACATTGATATGGTCATATTATTAAGGCTATATAGATACTAAGAATATTTGCCGCCGGCTTCCCTTTTGAAAATTTTCACCCTTCACCACTAGCTAGTATCTAGCTAGGCACCTAGTACATATTATTTTATTTGGAGAAAAAAAAATCTTCTCCAACTGCAACATTTATTTTTGTACTAAATAAAGGCACTTAATAAAGGTTGGACTGGATGGCAGTCGTTCTACAGGAAATATCAAAGTTCAGTCACATCATCGCAGTCAGACTAGAAAACCGACCCCAATCGAGCTGGGAAGGTGAGAAGATGATGATTCAGGAACAAAGAAGTCAACAATGATAATCGTGTTAAAAGACCCTGCATTACTGTTTATCAAAATTTGAAACGAATGGCCAGAATTCAAACCAGGGATCTCTCAATTCTACGGGCTTGGTCAGACTTAAAATCTTGCAAATGTTTAATCGCAATCGGTTGAGTAGAACCGGAGGTTATGACCTAAAGTTACAATAGCCAAAAATCACGCAGGCGGAGTTGCGAGCATCCGTTAGTATCTAATATACATAGATTAAACAAAACAATGTGATCTAAAACCTAACACATCTTTATAAAGACTCATTTTTCTTCACAGATAATTAGGGGAAAAATCAACACATTTTCCCACCCTAACAAATTCACCCCACATTCAGAAAATACCTAAAGTTAACCCCTCAAACATCTCCTCAATCTGTCTGTAGGCACAAAAACATACCTACTGTACGTAATCGGAGATCGCGAGCTGTGATTGGTTGATCTTAGAGATGGGGCGTGACTCGAGCGCAGCATCTCGCCCCACTAGATGGGGACCGGCGACACTTATATACATTATGTAAAGATTTATTTTGTTATCTTTTCGTTTTGTTATTGTTTGTGATTTTACTCGTTGTGATTGGTACGTTTGTTGTATTTGAGTCGATTCAGCGAATAAAGTAGTCTTTGTAATATTTAGACTTGTAAAACAATGATTATATTGAGTGAACTGATCTGTCTTTTAAGATGAATAGGTAAGATGTTATAATAACTGGCATCAGCCGATAGGATTGGATACCTATCTACTTTCTATTTATTTATTGATAAGAAATATATTTTTTGTACTAATTCCACTTGCTTTTTTTTTTTATCACTTTCCTTAGTGTTAATTAATGTGTTACGTAACTTTACTTAAAGGAATAAACTGGTGACCAAACTGGATTCGAACCGAACGTACTCTATCGATGTCCTTGTGGTGTTAATAAGTGAAAGTGTCTCCTGTGTATCGACAGATGCACTACACCTATATACAGGTTGTTTGTTTAAAAGTCAATTATTATTTGGTGACTAAAATAATAGTAGATATTATTATTTACTTGAATATTATTTGGTATCATAAAAAATCAAATCAAATTTAGATAAATTTCATAATTTAAATGTATACCTTGACTGTCTCCATGGCGCAGTGGAAACGACTGCAAAATGCTGTAGGTACCTACTTTTTTTTAAATTTGATATTATATTTATTTTATTGAAATAGTAATTTTTACATTTTTACATTTCACTTTAGGGGTTATGCCATTACTTCCCAAAATAGAGCCTGAAGGCCCTGTGTTATGGAAATGGGATCCTGGGTTGGGTAGTGAAATCTAGGGTTATGCCCCGGGTAAACAAATCATAGGAAAGCAAGGAAATTCTTCGTAATACATATACCTAATTGAGTCTTATTGCCGGCAATGGGCGAATGGGCTCACTATTAGCACATAGTCGGTCTACTTGGTGAATTGTATGTCTGTCTGTCTCTTCAGGGATATAAGTATTATACTAACGGCTGCTCGCCACTTCGTACGCGTGGACTTTCATACAACTTAAAACCCCCGTTTTACTCCCTTAGGGGTAGAGTGTCGTGAAACCCGTTCTTAGCAGATGTCTACACCCCATAAGGTAGGGATACCTGCCAAATGTTCAGTTTGTTGGTGTTATAGTTGCTGAGATTTCATGATTAATCAGTGAGTGGCATTTCGCTTTTATTAGATTAAATGATAATTTCATAATTTTAGTGCAAAATAAAATTTCTTAATTATTTAGGGTCAAGTAGGTACAAGGTCGAAACTTGCTAAATGTTATTACAGTGTCATCAACTGTGAAAGGTTTGCCTATTTGAAAATCAAATAGAACTCATGGTCATTTATATTTCAATGGCTATTATTTCGCAGTTTTTTTGTTAGGACAATAGTCAATTATTTTAGAATTATATTGACAGCACGGTTGGAGCTGTGAATGGGGTAGGAACGTCGCCCTGTATTTTTGGAATATAGGGAAATTAATCATATTCAGTAAAAAGTGATTTTTTTCTATAGATTTGATGGACTTATTTTACGTTTCAGGGACTACCCAAAGCGTGACATGAGATCACCACTAAGAATTGGAAAACCTGGCTGAAGATCGTGCCCAGTGAAGTCTTTAGCTGATGGATGTGAAACCCACGACGACTGCTGGTTCCGAAATTTAGCAGTAAAATGTGAAGAGGGACACATGAGCGTGAGGGTGACCTCAACACATAAATCAAAGGACCTACAGTTTAAGTGTCAATACTGCGGACGCCACTATCGCTCCCGTATCGGACTTTACAGTCATTCTAAAGTATGCCGCACAGCCCCCTAGATAAGTGGCAATTCGTTGCTCAGCGTATGATGGAATAGAATGACAAATATATAGGATTTGACGTTTGTGACATCGTTGACGCCTGTCATATAGGTACGTCATATCCCATAAATTTAGCATTCTGTTCTACGAATTGCCACTTGTCTAGAGGGGCAGATGCTGTTTGAATCATCTATTACTACTGATTGAAAAAAGGGAATTACTGTCATGGGACTTGAACAGAGCATTCCCCCTCTAAGGAGGTTTTCTCGATCTATATCGACCTATAGGAAAAGTTAGCAGAGGTACCTACAAATTGCTTTAAAATTTCATTAAAATGTGAAAGTTTGTGGAAATGTTTGTATGATTCTCTCTCTTCTGCCCGACGAGCGACGTGCTAACTCAGACGCCACTCCTGGCACTGTAAACATGTGAATGTGATTATCGTCTAAAGATTATCGCCTACGGTACCTAAATGGCATACGATTTCTCGTGCGAGAAACTCTCTTCATATATAAATGGTAAGCACCATGCACTACAACATTTCGTTTTCTGGCTACAAAATCTGTGTCTCCATGAAATTTTGCAGTAATCAACATCTACTTATGATAGGTACATTTTCCTATTGATTTAACTTCGTAGTCATTAAATAGTTTGGCACTCGAAATCACGACTAGTCCCTTTCAGTCCAGTCTAGTCTAGGGGGAACACTCTGACCAAGTGACTACCTAAACACATCCTAAATGGCAGTGTGGAAGGGTGAAAATTCAAAAGGGTAGCCGGTTCAAAAACGTGATGCGACCCATTGGAAAATCGATAGAAATCGAGTTTAAGGGTCCTAAATAGCCAAAAATATTTTATACGCTCCCGTTTTTTCCTTTTTCAGATATATTTTTTATGGAAAACACCCTGTATCAGTCGATAATAATAATGTAAGCGTCTGGTACTCATAAGTTAGGTGAAATAAAATTGTGCGATGTGTCAATATAATGTTACGTCAGAATTATTAATTTTAAGTAAGTAGCTGGTATGCTCCCGTGTAGTGTTGTATTCTTTGTTCCGTATTGTCGTTAAGTGGCAGTGTGTTCGGCAGATGTTTCAGGTATTACATGATCAAGTATTTCCTTGGTGTATAGTTTTTACATACAAACATATAATCATGCCTCTATCCCCGGAAGGTCAGGCAGAGGTGAATTAACACCCACATTTCACCAATCATTGTATTCGGTCCCATGTAATAGGGGATGAGCCTATTGCCATAAATATCCCGGGCTCTATTGTTGGCTCGAGCCATGCATCTGGGGCTGAGCCTGGGCTGTATAATCAGTCTGATGTTAAACAGCCCTATCCCTTAGTCGCCTTGTACGATACCGCTTGGGAGGAGATGGGGTGGCCCAAATTCTACTCTGCCGGGAACAACGCGGCATTTTTGGTATTATTTGTATTGTTTTTATATAGTACCTATCTAATAAGGCAAGCGTGCTCCACTTTCGTCCACATCGTCACTTTCCATCAGGTGAGGTAGTGGTCTAACGCGTGCCTATCACGAATCAAAACAAAGTTGGTACACCATTTGTCACACCCGTGAAAACCAGGATAAAAAAATTGAAAAGGAGTTACTAGTAGGTGGTTACCTTTTTGTATGCACCTAAGATGGCGCGTGTGAAGGCAACGTTATCTAGACCCAGTAATTATAACTTATAACTAGTTTGTATTATTAATTCTAAAAACACGGATAAACAAACAAACATACCTACTGAGATACATTTTTTTTCACACATACATACATATTGGACATAGAAATACTGTAGACATGTAGGTAGGTATGTTTGGGTAGATATTTATGAACATACCTATAAAAAACATGTAAACAGAAATTAGCACCGAGCGGGAATCGAACCCAAAAACCTCTACAGCAGCAGTCAAACTCCGCCGCCGCCTTATGACAATATTTCACAAAAAAATACCTATAACAAAAAATATGCTTTTGTGGTAAAATCGTCTACAATGATTAGACGTTAAGAGCTGATAAAAACCGTCGACACCCAATGGCTCGTCTCCGCCTTTCAATAGATGAATAGATGGATGAAACAATTGAACGCTTTTTACCGGTCCGTAGCTCGTGCCGAAGAACCTTCCGGTACAGGTGAGCAATAAAGTGTTATAATAAGTCTTGAAGTCAATTCTCTATATATTTTTCGGGTGTCCCACCCGTGCTGACGACCCTGTAAGAACAGAGAACTTCTGTGCCGTCAGTGCAGAAGACAAAGCAGGACAAACCTTTGATCTTCCCATTGACAGCACAAAAATTCTCCAGTGAGCTCTGGCACCCCACTCACCGCAGGGAAAACAACACGAGGATATTATGGCCGCGTGTATATCGGATTCGAACCAACTAACAGTGCGCCGTTTCGGGAGTTCGAGAGAAGTGCAAGGCATTCTTCGTATCGACAAACTTATATCTTATCTTATCGCTGTTATAATAAAAGTTACCATTTAACAAAAAATACTAACAACAAAATCCTCGTAAACAAAAATTACCATAAATAAAAATCTAAATTCAAATTCCCAAAATCATCAATGAGACTTAAGTGTCTACCTGTACGGCCTTTGTCAGCATCTGTTGTAAACTTTTTTATTCTGTTCCGTTAATTTCTCTCTGGTTTTTTGTCGCGTCACATTGTTCTCCTGCGACGGACGGAGAGCTGCCGATTTGTGGACCGTTCGATGCGGTCAGACACGATTATAAGAGGTGAAAGGCCACATGGTTCGTGGAAATAGAAAATCGATAGATTATTTAGTAAATTTTCAACTTAATTATAGTTTATTTTTCAAGGGTTGCTTTACATAGTATTAATTTTTTTTATTCTATGTCTTTAGGTAAGGCTAGTCCAGTCCAGTCGAACTTTCTGAATCGTGATATGAAAATTCTCTCTCAGTAGGTATAACAATTATCCATTCGATCCACCCAATTTTTGTGGGAGCCCGAGTTCCCAGCTGGGAACTCAGGCATAACCCAGAAAAGCAATCTGTGGGAAATCTATAGTGCGGGAGGTTCCGTATCCTAACCTGACCCCTCTCTGGTATATTATCCGGAATTATCGCGCTAGAAAAAAAAAACACAGCTTCATAGTCACAGTCACAGATTACCTGTCTACTTCTGGCAGGGTAACTGCGGTCACCGTTTTTGTGATTTCTTATATTCCACGAGGAAAATTGTTTTGGTATCACCTGCTAAGGGGTTTAATTTTATCCTTTAGTTGGTGATACCAAAAACATCTTCGTCTACCCCCAGATCACAACAAAAAGAGTAATTCACTCAACAGCATCCTCAGCCTGACGACATATAACTATATCTTTTCGTTTCTCTTCGACCAATGAAATCGCTGAAAACAGGTTTCATGTGACCAAAACGTTATGATAACGACATAATTATCTCATCGACTTCTTGGTCGAATTGGTGAAGAGATATTTATGTCTTAGCCACCACGCTGAGGCTGTTGTTTGTCTAATCAAACGGCACCATTTTATCTTTCACGGATAATTTTAAAAAAGGTTTATTGTAATTGAAAGCATAGATCCTAGAGTGGCGCAATGAGGCAGAACTAAGTTTTTGTGATAACACGAGCCACAGGATGTCGCCTGATCGACTTTTTGTCGCTTCCTATCATTAATTGAGACGTCCTCTTATTTTCCAATTCATCCTGTGTTATTACGTGTTTTAGTCTCTACTACTTGGGAGTTTGAATAGGAGAGACTAAATCCTATTCAAACTCCCAAGGAGATCAAAGTAATTCCTGGTTATGCAAAAGTTGGCAATACACCTCGATGACCATATTTCATCATTGCCTACTTGGTGTAGTAAGCCATTGATATTTTAAGCTGCTGATCTCATGGCGTTGACATATTGATTGCTGATCTTATGAACTTTTGATCTCGCGTATGTATCCCCCTACCTTTAATATCTTACTTCGATTTCTGTAATAGTATTATGAATGTCGAATAAAACTTAGCGATTTTCACTAATTCACTTGTAAACTATCATAAAATAGAAAATTATCTTTGTACATTGGGGATATTTAAAAAAATTGGTAGGTTCTTGAGCGAAAATGATTCTGAGTACATTTTTTTTACAGAAAGTTCGCTATGAACCCTAGAACTATTGAATAGATTTTGATGCAGTTTTTATTTAGAAAGTTCTTACTTAGCCAGACTTAAAATCTGCCGTATTTTTGATTCCTGTCAGTTGAGTTGACACGTAGATACGACCAAAAACGATTACCGAAATGCCCACAGGCCGAGCCGGGTGCTCCAGTTAGTTAATAATAAGATGATCTATAACTGAAACATTGACCTATGGTGCCAGCCGTTATAATTAAGCGTTCGCACAATATCGTTGACATAACTGAGGTAACACGCGGTAGCATGCGACGCGTGCGCACGAGATGCGCCCGTAATTACTGCGAGAGATTCCGCGGTCAATGGCGTCGAGCCTGACTCATCTGCGGGTGGTCTAATGTGTAAGATGTAGCGGATATACTTATATTTTTAATTCTCATTCGTAGCCTAATGTCGTCTATTGGGTATGTCTTTGAACTACGAGTTGCTTTTGGTATTTTACTACAGAAAAGTATTTTTTTTATTTAATTCTTCAGACAAGTCGATTCTCCTTTCACGTAGTTACTATACTACAGTCAATATTTACAAACCTTTTTAAAGCTGGAATGCTTGTATCAATAATTTTAGAAGCGTCGGTTAGTGATTAGGGATTTAGCATTGCGATCAAGAGGCCCCGGGTTCGAATTCTGCCCATTACACTACTGACGCGAACCCACTCCTTAATACAAGCAAATTAACTTAGCTGGAGGGGTTAAAAGGAATATTAGCAAGTCTGGAGTAGTTTTATGATCCTTTTATCTTGATACCCGTGTTATCATCATTGTGTTCTGAAGCGTGGCATCCGCTCTCCTAATCTTTCTCTTAATTTGGCTTATCTTATTTGCGAGAGAGACTATCACCTGACATTCCAACCTCGTGAAGAAAACCTGAGTCATCCTCGTCAGAGAATCTAGCAGGTATGTAGGGTAGTGTGGCAGGGTAGATCCTGGTGGGTTCCTACACACTGGGCCTGTTTCTAGGAAAATTCAGAAATTTGCTGCCAATGACACGATGAAGGAGAATTTATGTGTTGTGTACCTAATACAACACATAAATTCTTCTTCATCGTTCGGCAGCAAATTAAAATCAAATTGAATGCGCCCAGCCCAGAATTCGGCGACATTGACTGCACCTTTCGTCGCTTCATTTAGGTGGGCAGCCGTGCAGGTATAGGGGCAACACATAAATGATAATATGTATGAAGGTGGATTTAGATCAAACGAACATTAGAGCTAAGTAGAGCTAGAACAAGAGCATTCTTTTTTAATATTTTGTTCTAAACGAAACATTGTTTTCAGGGTTTACATAAGAAAGAACAACAAACGAATGTTCTGTCACTGTTTACACTAATTGAATTTGACGTCTGATGTAAATCAGCCATTAGAGAAAGTCAGGTTGATAAGAACACCAGGTGCATGAACTGCCCGCTTTCAGTTTATGTCTTAAATGGCTAGCGATTGCAGCCTCACTACGCGCCGCTCGTACAGACAGGCAGACGCGAGATGCGCGCGCGGCCCGCTGGCAGCTGACCGATACAAAACTTGGACTAAACAATCTTGATACTTGTAACTTTTTTTTTACGAATATTTGTTGATTTTATTGTACTACGATTATTAATATGAAGTGAAATATACCTATTACCTAATAAGTATCTTATGACATACTACGTAGTAGATCGACATGGCACATGTCGATCCAAAGTAAGAAAGTGTATTAAGGTTTGTAGAATATTCAAGTAGGTATGCGAATTATGTACATTGAAACACCTAGACTATTAATGCGAATAGTTATAATATTCAAGCGTTTTTTCCTGATTGCATTCAGGAAAAAAAACGTCTTTATGATGATGATTCATGTATACAAATATTGACTCTGAGAGGGAATGAAACAAGTACGTGGACCTGCTGCGTAAACCGCAGCGGATAATGGCCATCAGGGCCATCAGGGGGTACCGCACGATATCCTTTGAAGCAGCGAGTCTCCTCGCCGGATCGCTACCGTGGATCCTGGAAGCGAGATCCCTTTCGGCGCTATACCGCTTCCGAAAGGCGGCGCGGGAGCGGGGACACGATCCTGAGCCTGAAGAAATTCGGGCCGTGAGATCCCGGCTCCACAGGGACATGGTGGCGGAGTGGGAGCTACAACTTGGGCAACCACGCGCAGGGCGCGCCTTAGTAGCGGCGGTAAGACCCATCATGGGGGAGTGGCTAGAGAGGCCACATGGCGGCCTCTCGTTCTGGCTGACGCAGATTTTTACCGAGCATGGATGCTTCGGGCGGTATCTGCATCGGACCGCGAAGAAAGAGCCAACGTCCGAGTGCCATCACTGCGACGCGAGCGAGGATTCGGCGCTACACACGCTCACCGAGTGTCCGGCGTGGGAGACGCCGAGACGGGAGCTAGTGGCGACCCTGGGAGTGAGAGTCCTCACGCTCGCCACTTTGCTCGCAGCGATGGATCGCTGCGCGGATGCGTGGGCTGCCGGCGCCTCCTTCTGCGAGCAAGTAATGCTCGTGAAGGAGGCGGCGGAGCGGGAGCGAAGGAGAATCGCAGACCTTGCGGCCCGCGAGGAGCGAAGGAGAATCGCAAACCGCGTGGCCCGCGAAGAGCGGCGGCAACTCGGGCGTCGGAGGTCGCAGAATGACCTCCGTCCCCCATGAGCGCGGGCCTGGGGGTGACGGGTGGAGCCGCCTGTCACCCTAGCAGAAGCAGGCCGCGGCGGCAGCGCGCATTGCGTGCCTCCCCACACCCGGGGGCGAGTTGGGGACTCTGTGGTCCCTACACCGGAAGAGGGCCAGATCGAAAGATATGGCCCTGGGTCGGCCGGGGTGCGAGGGATATGGCTACGACAATCTCACCTCCGGCAACTGACGACCCACAGATGGCGTGCGTTTTAGTCGGTTCGAGTCCGACATAACCTCCTCCCCCGGTTCAGGTGGGGGAGGTATCCGTGGGGATTTTTCGCACGATAAAAAAAAAAAAAAAAAAAAAAAGAGGGAATGAAACATAAATACGTATTAACAGAAATACCTGATAATACATATTATAATTAACATTTTCATCCCACCATCTCGGAAAGAGTATTTTTGCTCTTCGATTAACTGAGCGTAAAAGTCGTTTTTATCCTCTAGAGGATAAAGTAAATTTGAATTTAGAACATCGTGTGTACTAGGTTTGTGAACTCAAAACATCATTAAACCTATTTACTTCTACCTCTATGGTGCCTAATTTATCTGTGAATTTATCATACAACTTTTTTTTAATTTATGAAAAACTCAGACTCGGAACCTCCTTGGTGTACTTTTTATTTTTAAATTTGCTTTGCGCGCATCAATTTTTTTCACGTCTTAATGTTGAACGTTGTTGTTGAATTTTTATTTTTTTGTATTTTATTATTATTATCAATATACATATTATACAGCCTCCGTGGCGTAGTGGTAGTGAACGCGGCCGCTACGCAGGAGGCACGGGTTCCATCCCCGCTCAGTGCAAACATTTTTTATGCATGAAAATGGGTATTTGCATTGGTCTGGTCGTGCCTTGGAGAGCACGTTAAGCCGTCGGTCACGGATGCCATACGAACATCTATGGCAGTCGTTACGGGTAGTTGAAGCCCTAAAAAGTTCAACAACAACGGTCTAGCTGCAATGATTCGATATCGCCTAATGTCACCATTGGGTTGTGGAGGTCAGATGGCAGTCGCTTCACGGAAAATATCGAGGTCCAGCCAAATCCGCAGTTAAGACTGGTAAAGCAGACCCCGGACTCCGAGGCGAAAGCTTCGGATGCGACTGGGAATTAACGCTAGGAAGGAGAAGCATTTCATTATTTCCTCGCTGAGGTGGGATGAAAAGTTACGTGTTGCACTCGAGTGCAAAGATTTTTCACCTTGTGTTCTTTTGATTCCCTCGCTAGCGCTCAAGATTCTAATTTGTGAATCACTCGCTACGCTCGTGATTCAAATTTAGAATCTTTCGCTTGCTCGGTCATCAAAACTGAGCACGCGGTTAAAAAGCAACTTTGCACTCTTGTATAACAAATAGGTAACTATTAAAGGAGACTACATCTTTCTGCAAAGGAAAGAATTGTATTGCCAGACTTGCATTTTGCATTAGGGCTAAGTATGTTTCTGGTGTAGCGGTAGATCGTACGAAAGCCAAGTCAGAGGTCGAAAGTTCGATTCTCGCTCAGTGCAAATATTTGTATGTAAGAATTTTTGTGTTTTTGCATTAGTCTGGGTGTACCTATATGTAATATGTATGGATTTACAAAAAATATAAATATGCACAAAGTTTTGCTTACGTCCTTGATGGCGCTATGTAATATTATATCCTAGACTAGAATTTACTATTAATCTATAGAATGGAAATTTGATTTCCATTTATTAAGCTTTTACTTCTCATCCACAAATATCAAAACCTTTCCATCGGCACTATGCGCACGCGCCGTCGGCAGATGTTCGCAGCATCTGTCTCTTACACACACACGTTTACCTGTACACGCACACAGGCACAACAACCTGCCGCACAGCTGATCGCTACCTGCCGTTGTTTTTGTGCTAAAGGATTTAAGATTGGAATTGAATTGGATAATCTATGGAGGTTCGGATCTATGAATTGGATTTTGGATAATGGGTACAGTTTGGGGACTTATTCTTGACACTGTCTGGCTGGTTCCTGGTGGACTAGAATAGGGCCACCCCATATCCTCCCTTGGGTGTCGTAGAAGGCGATTAAGGATTCTCCATCTGACAGTAATCCTACAGCCCATGACAATACCTGCTTGATGGTGATAGGCTCGCCTTTTATTACGTGAGACCGATAATCATAGTTTCCGAAATGAATTATCACCACCACTCATGCCACATACACTTCTGCCTACCCCTTCCGGATTTACAGGCGTGAATGTATGTATGTACTGGTTATTTGCAATTTGGGAGATAAGTACAGTGTCACAGATCCGAAAAGGTCTTCTTTTAGTCTTCTGTGTATTTCTGATCCTCTATTCTCATAATATTACATTAAAATGTCCTCTTTTAGTTGACCATTCTGGATGGAAATGCAGCAGACTCCGGACTCCTAAGGCCTCGGATGATGGAGGATGATGGTTATGAATGGAAATTCGATTCTGCGAAATGTACCTACAAAGGCCATCATAGGCTAAAAAAAGCTACACTCAGCTTAGTTTTTTAGACGCTATGGAATGGGCTTTAATAGTTATTTGTTATACAAGAGTGCAAAGTTGCTTTTTAACCGCGTGCTCATTTTTGATGACCGAGCAAGCGAAAGATTCTAAATTTGGATCACGAGCGTAGCGAGTGATTCACAAATTAGAATCTTGAGCGTTAGCGAGGGAATCAAAAGAGCACAAGGTGAAAAATCTTTGCACTCGAGTGCAACACGTAACTTTTCATCCCACCTCAGCGAGGAAATAATGAAATGCTTCTCCTTCCTAGCGTTAATTCCCAGTCAGCATCCGAAGCTTTCACCTCGGAGTCCGGGGTCCGCTTTACCAGTCTTAACTGCGGATTTGGCTGGACCTCGATATTTGCCGTGAAGCGACTGCCATCTGACCTCCACAACCCAATGATGACATTAGGCGATATCGAAGCATTGCAGCCAGACCGTTGTTGTTGAACTTTTTAGGGCTCCAACTACCCGTAACGACTGCCATAGATGTTCGTATGGCATCCGTGACCGACGGCTTAACGTGCTCTCCAAGGCACGACCAGACCAATGCAAATACCAATTTTCATGCATAAAAAATATTTGCATTGAGCGGGGATCGATCCCGTGCCTCCTGCGTAGCGGCCGCGTTCAATACCACTACGCCATGGAGGCTGTATAATATGTGTATTAATACTAGTAATAAAATACAACAAAATAAAAATTCAACAACAATGTCAACAATATGACGTGAAAAAAATTGATGCGCGCAAAGCAAATTAAAAAAAAAGTACACCAAGGAGGTTACGAGTCTGAGTTTTTCATGAATTAAAAAAAAGTTGTATGATAAATTCGGCACCATAGAGGTAGAAGTAAATAGGTTTTCATCCCACCATCTCGGAAAGACTATTTTTGCTCTTCGATAACTGAGCGTAAAAGTCGTTTACAACACACCTGCTCATAACAGTGATATTATTTTACCGCAATTAAGCACGGAATGACACCTATTACAAAACTGTGACTTTTTCATTACTATTATTCACAAAAGTGAGTTATAGATTCTTTTTTAAATCTTATAGGAAGTGTCTATAATTGTCTATGTTCTTAAAAAAGTTTTGATACAAAAAATAACGTGTTTAATAGTACGAATAAATTAATACGCCTATTGTATGGTCAGTTGATGCATTTTCGTATTTAAATAAATAATTTCAACTTGTAATACTTGTGTAATAAACAAAATTTTCGCTCAAATTTAACTTTTTTTTTTCTCTAAGTACAGAAAAAAAAAACAGAGTAAAAAAAAGTTAAGTTCAAACCTCATTTTTTTTTAAATATGGTCGACCGCCATTGTTAAATGCGCGCGCATAGGAAAACGAATTAATTTGTAGTATTGTTTATTTAGTATTTGTAGTATTATTTTATTCGCAAGTGTGTTGTAAAACGTCGTATGGCACGTGTGAGCATGATGATTACCGTCCTCGGCTGTCTTAAGACCCTCGCCTGGCGGCTCGGGTCTCAATGGCGCCTCGGCGGTAATCACCAACGTTGCTCACTTGTACCATAATGTACTATTTTATCCTCTAGAGAGGTAAAATAAATTTGAATTTAGAACATCGTGTTTACTAGGTTTGTGAACTCAAAACATCATTAAACCTATTTACTTCTACCTCTATGGTGCCGAATTTATCATACAACTTTTTTTTAATTCATGAAAAACTCAGACTCGTGGTTACGAGTCTGAGTTTCGAAAGGAGGTTTCCTTGGTGTACTTTTTTTTTAATTTGCTTTGCGCGCATCAATTTTTTTCACGTCATATTGTTGACATTAACGCTAGGAAGGAGAAGCATTTCATTATTTCCTCGCTGAGGTGGGATGAAAAGTTACGTGTTGCACTCGAGTGCAAAGATTTTTCACCTTGTGCTCTTTTGATTCCCTCGCTAACGCTCAAGATTCTAATTTGTGAATCACTCGCTACGCTCGTGATTCAAATTTAGAATCTTTCGCTTGCTCGGTCATCAAAAATGAGCACGCGGTTAAAAAGCAACTTTGCACTCTTGTATAACAAATAACTATTAATGATGTTTTGAGTCCACAAACCTAGTACACACGATGTTCTAAATTCAAATTTACTTTACCTCTCTAGAGGATAAAAACGACTTTTACGCTCAGTTATCGAAGAGCAAAAATAGTCTTTCCGAGATGGTGGGATGAAAAAAATATTTGCACTGAGCAGGGATCGAACCCGTGCCTCCTGCGTAGCGGCTAGCGGCCGCGTTCAATACCACTACGCCATGGAGGCTGTATAATATGTGTATTAGTACTAGTAATAAAATACAACAAAATAAAAATTCAACAACAATGTCAACAATATGACGTGAAAAAAATTGATGCGCGCAAAGCAAATTAAAAAAAAAGTACACCAAGGAGGTTACGAGTCTGAGTTTTTCATGAATTAAAAAAAAGTTGTATGATAAATTCGGCACCATAGAGGTAGAAGTAAATAGGTTTAATGATGTTTTGAGTCCACAAACCTAGTACACACGATGTTCTAAATTCAAATTTACTTTACCTCTCTAGAGGATAAAAACGACTTTTACGCTCAGTTATCGAAGAGCAAAAATAGTCTTTCCGAGATGGTGGGATGAAATAGTTTTTTTGTATGCTATAAAATGGGCTTTGTATTCCTTTGCAGTAATAAAAAGCTTATTTCATTCTTTAAATAAACAATTCTAATCTAAGCCAATCATTTTTAATTGAAGTTGGTAGTTTTATCATTTATTTTTCTCGCACTTTCATACAATGGAGATTTCCCAGATGCATCCAATCTTCGCATTTTGGAGTCCTTAGTTCATTTTGACTGATATACCGGTACACCACAGGTGTGTATGAGCTTCAAAATGATACTTTTATTACAGAATATCTCATCAAAAACCTTAAGATTTAGAACAGCATCTTGTATCTCAACCACATTTGCATACGCACATGTTTCCTAATCATTATCGGCTCAAATTTATTTGCCAGAAACAAACGACCACCTTTTCGACAGACACGTGCCGATTTACTACAAAATGAAGATTATTACCTACACCTGTAATAGTTACTGGTATTTCATCGAAATCTGCTTTGCAGTTAACAAGCTGGATTTGCCATCTGGATTTGCACCTGGTGTTTTTGTCGAAATCTACGGTATTTTGACACAGAGACCTCAATTTTGGCAGTGTCACTCCAATGTGTCCTTCATTAACGGGTTTAATGGGTGCATTTGTGGAAAATACGGACGTTTTATGTTAATTCGATATTGATATCGATAATTTGGATGTAATGGGTGCTTTAAAGGTTTTATGGGTGCTTAATATGTGCTTCGATTATAATTTAGTCTGCTGTTTGGTAAACCTGACTGTGATCACTTTTGTTCTTTCTTTGTCGATAATAATTTACCTATAACTACTTAGAGATCCAATTCTCAGCACTCCATGGATTCACCGTGCGGTCGCCGGGTCCATAGCGTGATACAGAGAGGAATATCGTGACGGCGACTGGGACTTGCGACCCAGATGTAGGGTTAGGGTGGCCACCTTGTGATGTCACTTCACTCCAAATCCATTCAAAAAATATGTAAAAGAATCTTTTATCTAGAAGATACAGACAGAAGTAAGTTATATGTAAAACATACTTCAAATCTCTGTTCTGTAAAGTAAAGATTTTACAGAATCTTTGTTCCATGGAGACATCGATTTAAGTTTCATCATCGATTACCGATTCTGTAGTTCGTGCGATACTATTTGGTTGTTCTATTCAATTAAGGAACTAAGGATATACCTAATTGGAACACCACCATTTAACTATGATTAAATTCTTTGCTAGTTTCAAGAAAATGTCACTTCCCTTAGGATCCACGTCACAGTACAGTCAGTTTGGGCGTTTTCATGTAGTTTATCAGTAATTTAATGAACCTCAATTTAAGGCATAAATTTAAAAGTATCTACAATATTCATAAAGCGGATTATAGTTAGTTCAAAAAGGTTAACAATAAAAGTTTCTACACCCTAGAGGCTGTATTGTGGGGTGAATGGCCTAAAATCCGTACATGAACGAGACAGGTGGCCGGCAGCTGACGGTTGTGCCAGCCACCTCTATTTAGATCTAGGAGTTTGATCGAGGACGGTGTAGGGAGAATGTCTAACTAAGACTAGTGAGACCCAGGGAATTCTAAGAATTTTGCATACTGCGTAAGGCATTCGATAATGAGAGCTTTTTATCTGTAAAGTGTACTGATGAGAAATACTTAACTTACTTAATTCATTTATCTATCTGTTGTGTCTGTCTGTCTGTCTGAAGTCTACGCGAATCTCACTTATTGAAAGGAAATTGCTTTTTAACGGATTCTATTGCGATATATCTTCGCCCTAGAGGGGGCCATCTTAACACCAAGAATAGCCTTATTGGGTAACCTTACACCCCGGTTATTGAGAACTGAGACGGCGGCGTGTGACTTTAGTCGGTCCAGGTCCAAAGTAACCACCTCGTTGGCCGAAAGGGTTCAAAGTATAAGGATGATGATTCTGTAGATATAACCATAGATTAAAATAAAGTAGTTAGAAGGCAGACAATAAATGAATCAACTGAAATGACTCATATTGTCACTTGCACTTGAATATTTTTAAATTAATCTCCCTCTGTAGACGGTGAGTCATTGCGCGTGCGCATATTTAGTGTTAAATTTGCGATGCGGTTTTTGTTAATCGTTCATACTGAGTTGCTTTTGTCTGTGGTTTTATAACATCGCGTATGATGAGACGTAGAGCAAGGAGTGGATTTTTTAAACCTTTTGCTTTGGATGGTACAGATGGTGTAGTGGTTAAAATGACCCTTAGCCCCTCTAGGCAAGTGGCAATTCGTTGGCTGGCCTATTGTAGAATAGAATGACGAATGTATGGGATTTGACGTATATGACAGTCGTCAACGTATGTCATAAACGTCAAATCCCATAAATTGCGGTGCTCGTTCCATCTAAATATATATAACTCAAAGGTGACTGACTGACTGACTGACATAGTGATCTATCAACGCACAGCCCAAACCACTGGACGGATCGGGCTGAAATTTGGCATGCAGGTAGATTTTATGACGTAGGCATCCGCTAAGAAAGGATTTTGATTAATTCTACCCCCAAGGGGATAAAATAGGGGATGAAAGTTTGTATGAAACTTTGTCAATTTTAAACCGATCGGGCTGAGACTTTGCATGCATATAGCTACTATGACGTAAGCATTCCCTAAGAAGGGATTTTGATTAATTCTACCCCCAAGAGGATAAAATAGGGGATGAACAACATTCCGAACTTAACGCGGACGAAGTCGCGAGCAACAGCTAGTTATACATATAAATAAATAAATAAATAAATATTCCACAACATTCTACACAACGCTTTCTAGACCCATGGTAAGCTTAATTAGCTTGTGTTATGGAATCTAGAATGCGGATATACATACTTAGATACTTTTTTTTTGTAAATACATACATATAAATCGATTATCAACTTTGTTAAACTATTCAGTACCTAAATCAGTAGGTATATCATTTAGTCTAATAAGCTTTTCGGCAATTATAGGCGCGAATATATGTCCAAAGATGTAGAGATGTAGACAATCGATAGATTTGAGATAATGAATTCTATGACATCTTCTATTGGGGTGTCTATAGAACCCATCAAGATCTAAGACAATCGGCAAGCTGGTATACCTATTGATTGATGGACGAAGCTTTGGCATAAATTCTCCTCTCGGGGTTTGGAAGTCAAACGGCAGTCACGCCCGCAAAAGTAAAGCTAAATTTCTCTCTGTTCTTAAAGGGTATTGTGACTCCCTTGGTGTTGTTCTCGTCCATAGGTCACAGTAACCACTTTTCATCAGGGCCGTGTGCTTGTCTGCGACCTAATTGGTATAAACAAATTGGAGAGTGAACCCTTTGCTCCGAGGTGAAAGATTTGGACACCCATGCTAACATGATGATTTTCATACTTAGTATTTGAAAACCGATGTAATTAACCTCTAGATATTACTAAAACGTACTTATAGTTGCAATCATTGTATCAATCTCTCTGAGTGCATTGACTGCGCACGCGCAGGTGCGAGCGACGCGTGCGCACACACCTTGCGCTCATGAGATTCAAATGACATTGCCGCATTGTATCTGAGACTTTTTGTTAAACGTCCAATCATCCATTTTATTTCAATTTATGGCATAAACATTGAATTTATGGCGAAAGCTTTTTGGATTGTGTTTTTACCCGACTGCCAGGAAGGGGTATGCTTTATTTTTTGTGTTTGTGAATTCTTAATTGATAAGTATACTAAATAGGCTGGGTATTTCTGAGCCTCTGAGAGCACGTTAAACCGTCGCGCGTCGGTCTCGGCTGCCATACGATACGAGCATCTACTATAGCAATCGTTACAGGTTGATGGAACCCTAAAAAGTCCGACTAGTCTAATTATAGATGGCAGTCGCTTCACGGAAAATCTCAAAGTTCAGCCTCATCACATCAAGCGACTGCCATCTGACCTCCACAACCCAGTGGTAACATTAGGCGATATCGAAGCATTGCAGCTAGACCGTTCTTGTTGGACTTTTTAGGGCTCCAACTACCCGTAACGACTGCTATAGATGTTCGTATGGCAACCGGGACCAACGGCTTAACGTGCTCTCCGAGGCACGACCAGACCAATACAAATACCCATATTCATGCATACCTACAAATATTTGCACTGAGCGGGGATCAAACCCGCACTTCCTGCGTGGCGGCCGCGTTCACTACACTATGAGATTATAATAGCCGAGGTATTCTGTAGTATGAAGGTACTTTACCAGTAAGACGACGGTACGACGCGTCTCAATGAGGCAATTGAGACGCGAATACCGTCGTGTCCTATGTATGTTATAGCCTGTTACTATAATCACGCTATTAATAGTTTTTTGTTGTTAATTGTAAAGCACACGTGATCCGACATGAGATGACGAGCGTGGTTGACGCACGAATGATACATATTGTACTTTCAACTCGACACCACAGACAATGTGAATCACCTCCACAGAATATGAAAGTACGAGTATGAATGATTATTTTCACATTTTAGACGTTTTACTAGTAAGTCGTTTTGTCACTCTAGACATTCTCATTTTATAGACGTTTAAACATGTGGACCTTCTGCAAACAATGACATTTTTCCCTTATGGACCTTCTGATTCGGAGGGGATTAAGCATTTACGAATAAGACGTATTCGAAAGGCGGAGGATCGGCAGAAATGGCGCATATTGGGTGAGAGAGGCCTATGTCCAGCAGTGGACTGCTGTAGGCTAATTGATTGATTGATGAGATGGGTAAGTGGTATATCTACAGGCATATACCTTGAGCTCAAAATGTGCTCTATGCGCATTTTTTTGGTTTCTTTTGAGGATAACATGAAGATAAGGCTACGGCTGTGGACGAGCTTAAACCCACCAACCATAGATTTATCAAAACATCCGCGTGCGCCAGGGTCTAGTTTCTTTCGCCACTTGCGGTCAAGAATCTTGACCCCAGTTCCTACAATTTCCAGCGTCCGTGGTAATGAAGCCATTCGCACTACACGACGAAAGCCAGAACTTCTTGGACCTACCCCTTCTACCTGGACCCGGCGGGGGCACCAATGGCAGTATTAGAGATACCTATATTAATCCACAGTTAAAAAGGAAAGTTGTAGTCACGTAACTCTTTCCCGCACTGGCGACGCTAAGAGAGATATAAGATGCGTCTGCGCTGGTGAACTCTACTCGGAAAATATCAAAGTTTCGTAGCTAAACTGCGGTCCGTATTCTAGAATGACACTCAGTCTTGAATATCGATTTACCTGAAGACAGATTGTATACACAGATGTGCCAGATTGTCTATTCAATCTGTTTTTAGATGCATCGAGATTCGGAATTGAGTACCATTCTAGAATGCGGGCCTGAAAGTGGAATCTGAGTTGAGAAATACTCCATGGATGACTAAAATTAAAAAATAATCCAATCCACAGTTACAAAGGAAAGCTGTAGTCGCAACTGTTCCCCTCACCGGCAAGTGTGGCGACACTAAGTGAGATGTACGCTGCGCCTGCGCCGGTGAAGTTTCTCGACAGTTACTAAGGGTAGTAATTTGTCGCCATGTATAGTACCAATCCGTCATGGCTCACAGACGCCATAAACACCTATATACGACTATCAGAGTGGGTATCTTATTTGTATTTGCGAAGAAATTGCTTTCTTGATTCTGATGTAATCGTCAGAACACTCTACCATCACGCCTCACAAGCTGTCAAGCTTGTGAGGCGTGATGGTAGAGTGTTTTACTGCTACGGAGCCGGAGGCAGAGAGTTCTATCAAGATAGAACTCAAGTCAAGACTAAATGTGATTTTTACTGGGTCTGGGTGTTTTTATGTGTAAGATGATGTAAAAAAATGTGTAACTAGTTTATCTGGTGATTTTTATCGGAAAACGTCAATATCTAGGACGGGGCTTGAACTCGTGATAAATTTCAGAGGAATACTCTGACCCACTGAGCTACCTGGATATTCAAAATTCTACTTAGAACCAAGTAGCATTTTAGGTTCTCATTTTGGTTCAGATGATTAAATACACTGTAAAAGGTCATTTATTATGTTGTGTATAGCAACTTCTAAGGGCGACATCTTTAATTCTTTCTTTAATTCAAATCAATATTATTGTTTGCCTTCTTTTTTCAAACATTGTTCTTTATTGAAAACTGCTTTGATTGAAATAGGCACTTCCGTTGTTTTGTCATATATCCATTTTAGTAATCATGTAAATGAAATGCAAATGGCGGCAAATAATACAGTCAAATGTGTAAAACCTTTTTATATGTTACGGAAATGAAGAATCGACGACAAAAGATGTCCCGTTGTATAATTTTAACGTTTTTGGAGTCATTAGGGAATTGAATTTGGGCGCCCTTTCCTCTTGGTAAGGTAACTGTACCAATGCTCGACACTTTAAGGAAAAATAAAATTTCAATCTAAAAATTTAACAAATTAATTACAGCATGGTCGTTACATTCTTTTTTAACTGTTACAGCAACAATTAGACATTAACTTTTGCCCATAAAATCTTTAAAATCTATCATACTTTTACTTTAAATTAAATTATTATGCACTTGGTCGAAAACACCAATGCTAGACATCATTGTCCCAATGGTCCAAGTATGTCAATAACTTCAATATTTATAACGTTTATACTAAAATTAGTAATAATCATAACTTATAAACAAAAAAATCACACCTATAAAAATCAGTACCCTTGGCAAAAATCTTAAGAAATAACACGGCCGTGTTCACGGAGTCACATTATTGGCTGTCAACAGTCTTTCTAAATTTACTTCGGATGGTGTTGCGAATATTTGAACATATCTTATAGATACCATTAGGCATCTTTTAAGTCAGTAGTCTTATAAAACAAATGGATAATTTTCTCAAAATACTGGGTTTTGTTCGAAAGTGTCTAGCATTGGTACAGTGTCGAGCATTGGTACAGTTACCTTAACTTTTTTATTTATTTAGTGTTGTTTTTTTTAAATTAAAAAGTTGGTTTTAAGAAGTTAGACTTAGATTTTTTAAATATAATTTTAATTCATGCAGGTTTTCCGTAATATGTAGTAGTTTTAAATAAATATATCAAATTAAACATAACTTTTATCTATCCCGACTGTGATGCTTTTTTTAACTGAATTTACTGTCGGTAAAAAAATGTCGGCATTGTGGATTTTTTACTTTCCTCGTTAAGAACCATAACCTTAGAATAGTTAAAATGAACACCTACCGTTACGTACCCGCTTTTTTTATAGGCCTTGTCTTATTTTCAACCTTCCTTAAATTCATTAAGTTGGTACCTACCTATATCTGATAGAAGAACATTTATCGAAATATAATCTAAAACAATAGAGCAATCGTAAAATTAGTAAGGGTGCCTGCAACTTTGTTGAAAAAAAAAAAACAAATAAGGTAACTGTACCAATGCTCGACACTTTAGGGAAAATAAAATTTCAATCTAAAAAATTTAACAAATTAATTACAGCATGGTCGTTACATTCTTTTTTAACTGTTACAGCAACAATTAGACATTAACTTTTGCCCATAAAATCTTTAAAATCTATCATACTTTTACTTTAAATTAAATTATTATGCACTTGGTCGAAAACACCAATGCTAGACATCATTGTCCCAATGGTCCAAGTATGTCAATAACTTCAATATTTATAACGTTTATACTAAAATTAGTAATAATCATAACTTACAAACAAAAAAATCACACCTATAAAAATCAGTACCCTTGGCAAAAATCTTAAGAAATAACACGACCGTGTTCACGGAGTCACATTATTTACTGTCAACAGTCTTTCTAAATTTACTTCGGATGGTGTTGCGAATATTTGAACATATCTTATAGATACCATAAGGCATCTTTTAAGTCAATAGTCTTATAAAACAAATGGATAATTTTCTCAAAATACTGGGTTTTGTTCGAAAGTGTCTAGCATTGGTACAGTGTCGAGCATTGGTACAGTTACCTTAACAGTCACAAGTTTAAACATTCTAATAAGATAATTTAATAACGGAACTGAGATTGACAAAATCACAACACACCTAATTAAACAGACCCTTTAATAGAAGCCAGTAAAGGAGGTACGGAGACCAACTTATATTGGTCACATTATTACTGAACGGTAGAGTCGAGGCGACCTTTTAGATTTTTAATCTGTGACACTTTGCATTAATTTCGAAGAATGGTTTAATTTGCTTCCGGTAGATGGTGATGACGGTTGTTGTGCATTGATTTGTGTAGAATATTCATTTGTATTTAAATTTAGAACAGGATGTAGGTAAGTTTAGGATGAATTCTAAATTCAAATTATTATTGTTTGAATTTGAATACGCTAATTTTCGTTATTGAACATTTAGAAGAAAATCAAATCATTTAAAAATTCGAGTTTTTTTTTTTTTTCTAATATTTTAAACTAATAAACTGCTAGGCTAGATATCTATTTTGGAAGCGGAAGCCCGCATCATTCACTTCAGTACAGCCCATTGACTATTTATTACATAATATAGATAAAGCTGTAAAGTATTTCTGTCTGTCTGTGCTGAATTCTGAGTTCGTTATCTATCTATGGCTTGACTTCTTTGTGTGGTTTGTCTGTCCGTGCTCGAATTTCATCAAAAACTTCACCAATTGGCACGAGTGATAACATTTAGATGAGGTAAGTTGTACCGGCTTGTAATTTGTACCACCTCAATATCTATCAAACAGTAATTTTAGTTTTGACGTGACAACACTAAAAAGTAGTGCTTACATCTAGGGCCTTTATGCTAGAATGAGAATGAAAGGTGTCTACTGTCTGTTCTGTTGCCAATACGTATAATATTGATTTTGTACACTCACAAAAGCTCACAAAAGCGTGACCCAACAGATGGCACTGTGGTTGAGTTAATTAGAAATAATATGGGAAACAGGGAGACAGCGCATATAAAAATGGACGTTCGTTCTCTCTAATAATATGCGAACCTATGCCATTTATCTTTTGGCGGTTAAACGTTCTTAGCAGTAGCCTGAAGGGCTCTGAGTACTGACATTATAATGACAGAGGTGTTACAATGTATGCGGGGCATTATCAACATCGAGATAGTGCAAGAGTTATAGGAAACAGGAAGACAGAGTATATAAACGTGGACGTTTCTTCTCTATGATATTATGCGAACCTATGCCATTCATCTTTTGGCGGTTAAACGTTCGTAGCAAATTGTCTGAAGGGCTCTGAGTACTGACAATATAATGCCAGAGGTGTTACAATATATGCAGGGTATTGTCAATATCGAGAAAGTGCAAAGAGTTGTTGGAAATGAAGACAGCGCTTATAAAGATGGACGTTTGTTCTATGCTATTTATCTTTTGGCGGTTAAACGTTCGTGGCAGTTGTCTGAAGGGCACTAAGTACTGACATTGTAATGAAAGAGGTGTTGCAACTTACTATGTTTGCAGGGCAATATCAATGTCGAGAAAGTGCATGAGTTATAGAGTGTAATCATGCTTTTGGGTTTAACTTAAGTGCTATTTCACCTCCGGTAAATGAAGACCCAAGATAGGTGTGCAGTTTTAATCGATTTGAGTCCGATATTTTTTTTTTTTTTTTTTTTTTTTAATATCTTTATTTACATAATATAAAAATTACACTTCACATACCTTATAACAGATAAGCAGTAGTATATGCTGTGAGTCACTTAGAGGTACAGGCACCTTTTAAAGTTTATTAGGTACATGATTTAAATTATTTATTATTTTATTACACAATATTAGGTTAGTATTAGTTATGTTTAAGACACAATAACTCATAACATTTGACATTGTACAACTATAGATGTACTTGTACTTTATACAGTCGAATTTTTATTTACTTATAGTATTCACGATTATTCGCACAATAACTAAAATAATAATTACATATACCTAATACACTTAATAAATTTGTCGATAGTTGACAAATTGAGTCCGATATTAACACCCTCGCTAACCGCCATGACTAATTCATTGTAACTATACATAAAAATATTAGCACTGAGCAGGAATCGAACCCGCCATCTCATCTCATAGCAGTCGAAAGCTATACCCGTCGTAATTCTTCTTAATGAGTACATTATATGTACATTGAAACACTTAGACCAATGTATTTGCATTGGTCTTACGCCGGCCAACGAATTGCAACTAGTCTAGGGGGGTTGAGCAGAAATCGAACTTGCCACCTCTGTAGTCGAAAGCCGTACTACTACGTCACAAGTCATCTGACTATACCGTTCAAGGATTCTCCCACGTCGTCGTTTAGTCACACGACACACATCGGATGTGTGAGGAAGCTGCGGTGTACCACGACGATGATAATGTGAGCTACAGTGTTTATTCTATTTGTTCTACATCCTCCAAACTGCAGTTTATTGTAGATTTTAATGCAATTTAAGTATTGCTCGGGACCTAAAATGTGCTCAAAATGTGTTCTATACGCGAAGTACACGTTTCTTGTGTGTCTTATGAGCATAGCACGGGTCACTACTGCGGTGGACGAACTAGAGCCAAGCAACTAATACAAAACAATCCGAGCGCGCCAGGGCCTCGTTTGGCTCGCGATTTAGGTTCAAGTTACGTGACCCGAGGTATACCCGAGAGAGAGACAGCGATGTAGGTACTTTTTTACATCTCTGATTCTACTCAACCAAAGGTAATCGAACATAATAAGTGCCTTTGTTAGTTTTTAAGTCTTGGTCAAACTTTCTACTAAAAATAATGTTAAAATTACCCATTCGGGATCTGCTTATTATTTTTGATAGATTTGTTGAGCTACTGGCGTCTGAACTAGAGAAAAAGCCTGTGCCAGAGCCTCCATCGGTATTTTGGCAGGTGCAGGATTTCTTTTTAACTTGGGCCACGAAGATGTCGTTACCCTGTACAATAGGCTATTTGACAACATTAAAAATATACTACAAATTATGGCCATCCTATTAGAAAATAACGTTAAAAGACCTACGAGACTACAATTTACTCTCAAATATGTGTATTTTATGAGAATTTCAAATATAAAAATGTTATATTTTGTTGATTTATTGTCTATGACAAAAACGCTCGTGATTGGTCAGAGCTCTGGGTGACGTCATTGCTACAAAATATCTCCAGTTGTGTTGTATGAGCTATTATTGTTTGTTTCGGTGTTATTATTTGCTTTATCGCGAGTTTCATGGACATATTTTGTGACTAAGTTCGAAATGGATACAAATTTTGTGCGAGCCGATGATAACAGCAACTTAACTACAATAGAGTGACGTCACAACTCACACGCATCGCCATGTTTAAAAATATCCTAGCGTTTTTCGCGCACTTTTGAAAATTTAAACTTTATCATTGATTTTTTAACATAATGCATTGTTTTTTTACAGAAATATTAATGTGATATGTTTATACTGTAATAAGCAATAATTTAAAATGGTTTTTGAAAATTAGTCAAATAGCCTATTGTGCAAAGTTTAACGCCAACCAATCAGAAAATTACCCTATCGCAGTCCACTGCTGGACCTGGACACAGGCCTCTCCCATTGTTGAGAATCTTTGGCCTACACTGTACATTCATTCATTCATTCATTCTATCATTCATTCATTCATTCATTCATTCAAAATTTTTTTTTCTGTGAGTCACCTCTTACGATACCTTTCGGATGAGATGGGGTGGTGATATTTGTATTCCTTCTTCGTCACCACACGAATAATAAAATTAAACGTATAATTATTACCTATGACAAACAAGAAATGCATTTGATTTGATTTGAAACTATTTAAAAAAAATCTTATAAAACAGAAACATCTCCAGATGTACTAAACCTAGTTAGTACACCTCTACTTACGTATAGTACCTACTATTATAAGTTAGTTTGCGCGCAGTGGAAGCGATGCGGTGCGATACGGCTTCCCGGATTCTCGGGTTACCTTCCGACAGAGGACCGGACATGGGGTGAGGGAATCCTCTACTGCAGTACGCCGACACGAGGAGGTTGTGCCGTGTGAAGTACAGACACAGCAGACTGATTATTTTATACTGAAGTACAGAGTACCTATTTATTTATTTTGTTAACAGTCATAGTTACGTCAAAGTAAGTCATCGGTGCTTGTTGTTAAATTAATGTTTGGCACCTTAGAAAAAGTATTATTTCTCTAAAGTGCCAAACATCATAAAAATGTTGTGAAAAACCATAGAGATGTGGAGATTTCCATGTTTTTTTGTGTAGACCCATGGAGAATGTCTAATCATATTCTGTCCTCCGTGTGTTGACCCACATGGCCCATGGCCTACGGTGCTAGTGAAAATGTTGCGAATTGTAACATGAAATCATGGGACGAAATCTTTCACATCAAAATGTGTGACTGTATTATAAAAATCAATGCCACTTTTCGTTGTTAGTTTATAACTCAAAAACGGCTGAACCGCTTTGGCTAATTTTAGTCTTGTAATATTCGTGGATGTCCAGGGAAGGTTTAAAGATGAGAAAATAGGTGCAGGAACGGGATCAAAAATTCACGCGGGTTGAAAGAATATGGCGATACGAAGTTCGCCGGGACAGCTAGTTTATTTATAAATTCCTCGACCAAACGTCAAAATCTTTTAAATTTGGAAAGTAATGACGTAATCATAGAGACTAGACGGGTACACTACATAAATACGAAAAGCCTTATTCCGAAAGTTACAATCACGAATTTCAAAATTCCGAATTTCATAATTCCGAATCATTCAAAATTCCAAAAGTCAGATATCCGATGTATCATAAATCCTATTTATTGAAAACCCGAATTTCAAAATTCCTAACGATTATAACTGCGAATATTAAAATTCCGAATTTGAAGATACCGAACCATTACAATTCCGAATTATTAATAATCCGAAATATCATAAATACGAATTCCGATTATCAAAACTCCGAAACAACACAAACCCGACAATCAAGCGCCTTGTAAACCTGCATTAGGTAAGTAGGATAGTTGCTATTTTCGGGGTACACGAGATAAACAGGAAATATAATTATTGACCTATTATTTTAATTTATTTATGCTAATGATTACAAAATACACGTTGCCATACAACTTTCAGTAACAAGCATGCATGCAGGCAAGCATGCAGGCAAGCATGCAGGCAAGCATGCATGCAGGCAAGCATGCAGGTAAGCATGCATGCAGGCAAGCATGCATGCAGGCAAGCATGCATTCAGGCAAGCATGCATTCAGGCAAGCATGCAGGCATGCATTAGTTTCGCTCTTCTCCGGCGCTACGGGATGTGCAGTCCTTCCGCCCTTGCGTAACAAAGTTCGGGCACCCATGCTCGCTTCCGCAGCTTCGGCTTGCTGGTCGCCTCCGGCGACCAGCCTCAGCCGCTCCAGCTCGCCCGGGCGCCTGAGCTTCGTTACTGCGGGCGAGGACTGCCCTCCCTCCGCGCCTCCGGTTTTTAAATAACACTCTAGTGTAGGGCAAACAAGTACCACGGCAGTAGGACCACGGCAAGTCGGGTTTGGCTTAATTTTATACGTAATAATTGGCGAAAAAATTAATTTATTATTATAAAAAATCAACTCTAAAATTTGCAACATGTCAAATCAATTTTAACTTTTACCTATTTTTGATACAAATTTTCAATTTGAGCAATGAATTTTCGGAAATTTGAAATTCGGAATAACGTTTTTCGGCCCAATAATACTACGGATTTTTAATTATTCGTAAAAATGAAATTCGGAAGAATGAACATTCGTATTTATAACTTTCGGATAAATAACTATCGTGTTTTTGAATACTCGGAGTTTTGTTTCTTAGGAATTATAAAATTCGGAATTTTGAAAGTCGGAATATTGAAATTCGGAATTAAGTATTTCGGAATTGTTGGGTGTTCCCAGACTAGACATTTATCTAATCCTTTGCTCTGTGGACGTACCTAATCTATCTGGTTTATAACGAAAGGTTGCAAAATAGGAATTTAAACCTTTTTGGAATGGAATAATTTTTCCATCTTCGAACTTTTAATTATAGGTCGATGTATTTTATAGAATGCGAAGTTTAAGTTCTGTATTCTTATTCAAAGTTATTAGAACCTATAAGGGCATACTCGTTAAGATACCCCTGGCTCGCCCGCGATGCGTCGTAGGAAGACGTTAATATACGGCAGATGTGCCGACATCTGGTCTGTCACTGACCTAGGAGCGCGTGCGCGGTAAAATGCTTTCTTTTATTCCACTCGGCTAATAGGTATAACGATTATTCGTCGATTTTATTGCAGGTTTGGTATCGATCAACGAAATCATTGGTAGTTCCTTCGATCTTTATTTGTTGATGATGAGGAAGAGTGCTGAACTGATTCTTCTTATGTCAGATTGGTTCATTTGGTTCTGCTATGAAGTAGGTATGTATAACTTTTTCTATTGACCTACTTAGTATTTGGACCACGATGTACAGATTAGAATTATTAATAAACTCTACTTAGAAAAATATCCAATAAGTCGGGATAACCTATTTTTCTACCGTTTTGCTACTCCTCGATTTTTTTCTGATTGAGTTTGCTGCGGGTTCTGGCAGTTTGGGTGGGATCAGACCTAAATTATTACAATCTTTAAAACTGCATTTAACTCAGGATAAAATGATGAAATCTAATTTTCAGAATATTGCACGCAAAATGGGGCGAGATTTTGTATTGGAAGTTTATACATGGAATAAAATTAAAAAAAGACTATGTTAAACTCCTTGATATAAGAACTTCATTCAATATTCTCATTCAAATAAAAAAAAATTGTTCGAATTTCGAACGCTCTATGGAACACTGGTAGTAAGTTGTTAGTACAACTCAATCTTCTATTTATTTATGGTGATACGTTTCGTCATTAGCTGTCAAATAAAAAATGTATCGGCTGATAATTAGTACAAGAGCGTTGTATGTGTTCCAAAAAACAAGGTGTGACCCCCAATTGCGGTTGTACGATATTACGTAAGTTCGATAGCACCTGGGCGCCCACCTGCCGATAACACGTGCTACTCCCCGCCGGAGAAAAGGCTTCGTTTTAACACGTAATGCGGTTTCGGTTGATATTTTGTTTGTTTAGTGATTGGGATACAAAATTATCATTCATACATAATCCATACTATTTACCTTTATAAACCTAGATCACTAAATTGATTTTGTTGACAGAGAAATTCTATGGAGCCATAATGTTTTTATTTTAGAAATTAGTAATTATCCGCGATAAAGGGTCTCCATGCGAGTGGAGCCGTGGGCAGCAGCTAGTATGTATATAGGTAACTACTCAAAAAGTTTGGCATTGTTGTATAACACTAAAATTTCACCAATTAGGAATGTTTTTCAGTACCACAAAATTAATCTCTACATGAAAAAGCTCATTTCCTAGTGAGCTTTTTCATGTAGAGATTAATTTCTACCTATATCTACCAAATACATAGCTTAAAGCAAAAAAAGAGTGTCACGGAGCCTGGGTGAGGCGGGAAAGAATTTTGAATTTTATTTATAACGAGACGTAGAAACTGTAATTATAGGCAATAAATTGAAAAACAAAAGAGTATCTATCGTAATTAATGAATTTTAAGACCGGTCCGTACAGTCGCATCTCATCTGTATAGCATCAACAAAAACTAGCGCATTATTCGTAGTACAATACTTAACGGTCTTTCGCAATTCCAATTTTTTTAAGGTGCAAGTAGGCTCTTCTTGATGTTGATACCTAAGACTTTTATTTGTTATTACCACTAACATTCCCACTTTTCACTTTTTATATTGACATTTCAATTAATCTATATTTTAACCCAATTATAATTTCAACACAAATTATGTTTTAAAAAGCCTCGTCCAGAGCTTGTGTTTTTCGCAACATTTTCACTAGCACAACACAACGAAACATGGAAATCTCTACATCTCTATGGTTTTTCACAACAATTTATAATATTGCTTGATGTTAAATGTGCTAGGCTAGGTAGTGAAAATAATGCGAAAACATGAGCTGGCTGCAGCCGCAGTAGGTACGATAATAAATTAATAACTTTGACAGATGTCAAAAAGATGACGTTTAAATTAATTGAAATTAAGAATTCTTTTTTTAAATAAATATCTAATGAGGTTAAGTTTCCCAACAAGCAGTTAGTGATGCAGTGGTGAGCAGAAAGGCATCTTTTATGCAAGCGTGTTTCATTGTGGACCGTGTCATCACGTAATTTTAGATGAGTCTGTGGTCATTCGCGGGTTTATTATGAAATATTATATTTAATTTCTTAATATTATACATTACAGAATAATTTAGTGAGGTATGCGATAGTATTTATTTTTAAATGTTTATTTTATTCAAATCTGTTTTAAAATATTTAACCTCTAAAAAACTTCTAAAACGTTTGTTATGAAATTATGACAGGTCAAGGTGAGTTTCAGATTTTATAGAGAGGTCGGTTTTTTTGTTGTTGTTTAATTTTAAACTAATATAATCGCGGTTATTTTCACTAGTCAATTCGACAAACACACATATTAAACAAACAATTATAGATAATACGGTTAACTTCATTGTTTTACTTGGGTTGTTCAGTTATCTACATGCCTACCTGTAAGATCGCAAAGTTTGGACCCTGTCATAAAATCACCCGTTTGACGTCAATTTGCCATTGACGTTTAAAACGCGACAATAACACGTGTAAAAGTCCAGACTGCTCTTCAACAAATAAATATTCTGAAAGCTATCGGACCGTGGCACTTGCACGTCGAAGCCTGAAAGGCCATGGGTCACCAAGGTCTGGACATTTTTACAAACATCTTTATCCGTATATTCTGTAAGATCCCAAGCTAAGGACGCGTAATGTCAATTTTGCAGCCATTGTCATCTCATAAGCAGATATGCTTGTTAAAATTCTCTTAATGGCCGTCAATTATGATGTTTTCACTTGTAAAAAGTTATTGACATGGCGTAATGCATGTCATGTCAATTATTTTTAAAATTTCTTACTTATCCTCCCCCTCATCCAAAGAACTGTTACACATTTTTGTTTTGTTGTTAGGTACATATTTTTTGTTCAAAAAACAGCTACTATAGTGATCCGAAGTACCTACTTACCTAGAAAATAAGTGTCATTCTCACACACTTTTTAATTTTCAAACAAAAATATTAAAAAAAAAACTGATTTACCCCTAATTTTATGATTCCTCTAAGTTGACTTCATAGTTAACTTTATTAATTACTATTTCTAATAATCAAATTAGGTTACTTCATCAGTTCAATATAAAACATTAAAATGAAACCTCTTCTGACTTCTTTAACCCCAAAATGCATTCCATCGTCTAACCGTTCTCGCGTGAACGTAACGTTTTCGCGGCATGGCGGCATTTTCTGGCGGGAAGCGTCTTCACATGGCGGCATAATTGAAGGAGTTTCAATACAAAGGATGTAACACCTTAGCTATGTATAATTAACGGACTAAGTATGAATAGTAGACCATCTGTCGCTAAATTCTCTTAAAGGATCGTTATAGGAAATTACTTTTAAATATTTTGTAATGACTTCATTGCCTAGAGTAACTAACCATAGAGAACTACAAATGTGGTACTTAATTTTAAATATTTTGTAATGTAATGACTTTATTGCCGAACTTTAGTGTAGCGAACCATAGAGAACTACAATTAATATACATACTTCTAAACTATGAAAGGTGGTTTGTGTTTTTTTTTAAATTTTAGCAGTAGGTAAGGCAGACCATGGTAGTCATAGTACTAGACAGACATGCTACTTAGTTCAGGTACAGGGATAAAAAAATAGAGAGAAAGCCCGTCATCTGCTTCTGTCCACATACATACTTGTTTATACTTTTAATTGTATTTAAACCGATTGAAGAAGAACCTCGAATTTTCTTCTCTTCTCCATCCGAACGCCAATACCGGTCTTATCGAAACTTGAACTTTTTCAACCCCCAGGTCCCTTTTCCTGCTTTTTCTTCCATTGATTTGGTTTAGCTAGTTTCTATAAAAGCTAAATATTGTCTAACCTCCCATCAGGAGAGGCAAGCCTACAGCAATCAGCATCAACATTGCTATCTTGAGGTTATTGGTTCGAATCTCGTCTAGAACAGGTAACCCGAATATAAAAATAATGTATAACAAAGATGAGTAATTTAAACTGGTAGGGCCAAAGTCTGAGGCAGTGGACTTTGATCTTGATATAAAATGAGTAAAAAATAACGGATCAGCACATGCGCGGGCGCAGGTCGCCAGCGGTTGAGAGGAAGCTGCAGAGGTGCTCAACATTTAAGCTCAAGATGATGATAAAAATTGTAATATTTATACTAGTTGGTAGTATAGTCTTGATACTTTGTTCAACAGCAGGTGGATTTTTGGTCACTTCACAAGCCTTACCGGTTATATATATAGCAACGGAACAAATTTCTGAATTTATTATACATTTACGCCTTTTTCCTATTGGGGTAGGCAGAAGTCTTAATACGATCGCTGCACACACTTCTTGTTTCTCCTACTGTCATATTAGTTTTCGTATAAGATCGCAGGTGTATATGTTGAGTTTCAAATCTGACGACTTAAAAATCTGTCGAGTTGGAAATGAGGGAATTATTCTTGACCTGGCCTTTAATTAGAAAGAAAGAAAGAATTTTAATATTTTTCATTTTCAAGTAAATCCAATGTAATTAATATCTTTATCTCCAAAACAATATCGATCAAAAACCAACATCTTATTTTTATCTCTAAAAAACAATATTTTTATAATTTTCCAAATGGTTGGTCATCCCTGGCGAGGGTGGAGGCACCTGCGCCCGCGCACGTGCCAACTGTCCCGTGTCCCCCGCCGCGTCTCTCCCCCGCCCCCACCCCCGCGCTATCCCTTAGCTTCCGCTGCATCCGGGGCGAGCGCAACCGCCGGACGTTGCCTTATTTTTATACTTTTTACTTATTTTATTGATTTTGTTTTGGAGTAAAAGTGTTGTTATTCAGTATTGATGTTGTTAAATTATGTTGTTTAGGTTTGTTATTGTTTGGACACGTTTAGCAAACACTTTGTGGGTGTTTTCTTTTTCGTATTCTTTTTAGGGTTTGAAAATTTGCAAGAATTTTTTCTTCCATTTGCTTTGCTTCAGATTCCCGGGTCTAGTGAAATGTTACCAAATTGAGTTTTTCTCGTAGGGAATTCTCATCAGACGCACGATGTCTTGAAAGAGTAATTAGATATTTTTGAACTTTGTGATGAAAATGGCATCCATAGTTCGAAATATCGTTAGAAAGCAACTCATTATCAACAAGTATTATAAAGTGTATGTAATTTTAAAACGAAGCTGCAACATTTATCACACGAAGTCTCTCATAAGCGAACGTGGTAATTACTCCACGTGCGCATAAGAGAGACATCGTGTGATAAATGTTGCAGCATAATAAGTTTAGCCTAATTACTGGCCCTAACCTTTTACATCATAATATGAACATAAACATTATAGATGATAAGAAGGTCTATAATTTTATTATTGCTGTAAATCATGATGACGATTACAAAAGCATCTTGATCAGTATTCATCGGGTTTCAGTTCATACCGAGTACTGCATCCTTCCATGGTCAAATCACACAATGCGTCTAACCGTTGCACCGCCGCCTTAAATACTATCGGCAAATCCGTTAGCCAACGGTCAAAATGACCCAACAAAAACTGTATCAAAGCACCTTGCTAAACACAAAGCGAATCATTAAAAAGAGACCACTCTTTTGTCTAGCAGACAACTGCCGGTGAAAGAACTTAGAAAAAGGACTAAAACCTTTTGTCCTTCCGTTACAATTTCGCAAAAGAAACTAGACCGTTCTCACGCACGCAAAATTTCACTGATAGACAAACGTCCGAAAACGAATAGAATATCGAACAATAAAATAGATTCGCGAAAGGGATTACAAATAATACCTTGTAAGAAAGGGGTTGTTTTCTAAAGAAAGGGTCAGTGAGGTCATTCGAGCGCAGGATGACCCTATAACTCACGGTGGACCAATTTCGGGGTGTTTAAACTGGCGTAAAGGGTTGTCGTGACCCTTGGACCCTTGTATTGTGTCCGCAGGTCAGCACGGGTTGGCTACCTGGACGGACAGGATGACCCTGCCTTCTGAATGGACAATTAAAACGAGACCGGTGTATCAACGGTAATTTGGAAAATCGCGATAACCTTTCTTTCAAAGAGCATTTATTTGATAACTTTGTGAAACGATTTGCTGCAGTTAAAATTCTAGTTGATGTAACGACTTCGAATGCCAGTTTATTTTTATGATGTTCTTAAGCTTTATATTGTTTTCAATGGCGGTTGTGAAGTGAAATTATATACAGAATTTGTCTTTTATAGTAGATGCTTTTGAAATAGTCAAGATATCTAGAAACCAAGTTGAAATGTTTTATTTTTATATCGATTGCTTCTTCTTAATATCCGTAGCGCGGCGGTAGAGCGATCAATTGCTACATCAGAGTTTTGATTCCCGCTCACAGCACAGCTAATATTTCTTTGCAAGTACATAATATATTTACCCTAGTCTGAATGTTTCTATGTAAGTAGGTATATAAACAAACAAATGTGTCTAAATATGTTTATTCGCATTCCAGAACATAAAATATTATTCTTATTTTATTCTTAACCTAATTTTAGTCTTGTTTTTTTTTTTTAATATCTATGGCTTGCTAGCTTTTAACCACCAAAATGTCACTTTAATAACGACAAAATCGTAACGGCTACTTTAAATACATATTTACTATTAACCATACATATCGCATGACGTCTAACGGTCGTACATCAAAATAATAAGCAAAGCGACCATTCTATTGTACTCAGCATTATATTAAAATCACATAAAGATTTGCCAAAGGCGATCCCTTGACGGACAATGCAAAAAATAGAGCATAGAAAACTGTTTCCCATAAAAATTGTAGCGCGAAAGGGTTTGGTCATACAGTCCGGGCATTGTTGGGCGCAGTGAGAAATTTTGCGAATAGTGAATAGATTCTTTGGTTAGAAATGGGTCAGTTAGACCCGTAGGACAGTGCGGTATTGTTCGTGAGCATCGCAGGGTTATGCAAATTGGATGGGTGGGAACAATGGGAAGATCTTTGTGAGATGTGAGATGGACGTTGTTTTGATATCAATTACTGACGCTTTCTTTAGGCTTGATGGAATTGCTCTGTTGTAGTAACGGTCATTCGTTTTGTATTATTCTATGCTCTATGGATCTATTTCAGATAGTTCATATCTCAATATACCACATTCTATACAGGGTGTATTTTTAAGACGGAGCCTTAAAAGCAGGTCGTTAGTGATATTTTGAGTAGATTTTGTATGATTTTCGTAAAATCCAGAACGACTGAACGTATCTGGGTGAAATTTAGTACAGATAATCTGGAAAAGCACATAACACTACGAGAAGAGGTTCATGTATGGCTTTTGTGTCGTGGGAAATTTTATAGGTACTTATCATAATTATCCAAAGCGATAAAAGTTTATTCGGAAACTAAATATAGGCACAATTACAAAATAGGGAGGTCCAACTTCCAATATTGTGATTAAATTTATTTTTCGAATTAAACATTTACATATCTATATATCCAATTGTAGTTTAGTCAACATCTGAAGCCCTAGTCAATGTTAACCCTTACCTGGTCGGTCAACACAGCCAAAGATCCTTGTCCCATGGTCATACCTACGAGAGCAGACAGAGGTCACGGCATGTCTCATCTCTGAGTCATGTTCTCGGAAGTAAGATGGACAGACATTTAGAGCTTAGTATATGATAATTACAGGGTATAAGCGTGTTGGTACTTATGCTGATGGTATCTTGATGATGTGGCGTAATGATATGATCTTCATAAAAAGTTTAGCGGGAGTTAAATGCTGCGAGTTTTTATTAGGGAGCTTCATTATTTAAACACGAGTATATCCTTCTAATGTAAGGTATAAATGTGAAGCTGGGGAGAGAGAGATATGTCTATGATAATCTCACCTTGCAGCAACCGACGGCCCACAGACGGCGTGCGTTTTAGTCGGTTCGAGTTCGACATAACCTCCTTCACCCGGCGCCGGCGGGGGAGGTATCCGTGGGAAGTTTTCGCACGATAAAAAAGGTATAAATGTGAAAGTAACTCTGTCTGTTTTTTACGTTTTCATATCTAAAGCACTGAACCGATCTTATTTAAATTTGGTTCATAGATAGACTAACTTAGGAAAGGTTACTTTTGATCGCGAAAAGCGAAAGAAATTCTAAGAAAAGAAAAAAGAAATAAATGAAATTTTTTTACAGTTTATACACCTCAGGGCACATATCTTGGCAAAACAAATGCGGCCCTGGCGCACATGGATTGTTTTGTAATAATAAATCTATGCTTGATGAATTTGAGCTCGTCCACCGGCGAAGCACCCCGGGCTATCCTCAAAAGACACAAGAAACGTGTACTGCGCATATAGAGCAGTTATAAAGCACATTTTAGGTCCAAGATTTACGTCCCGAGCTATACCAGTGTATTACTTAGTAACTAGATGGCGTGTGACGTCACTTCATACAATTTTAGTTGCAAATTGTACACGGATTTCTGTAGTTCACTAACTAACTGTAAGCAAAAGCTATTTACGTTAGTTAATATCTATTCAGTGGCTACCTACATATAATATCAGATCCCACATTTAACAGCTTAATTTTAACTTTAATTTTGACACAATAATAACTATAATCACACAAATCTGTTCACATCTTGTAGCAAGTGATAGGGATCTCGCATTGTTTTTGTTCTGTCATAAACTTTACTCAATTACCTACCTATCTACTGTGGGTTTGTACTTACTTTACTTCATGCATTACCGAGAAGAGGAAAAAAGTTATACCTAACATTTTAATTAAAAAAAAAATGTATCAACCTGTATCATCTATCAGTGATCCATCAGTGACTGATGGATGATACTGAATGATACATTTTGGTTTATTTTTTAGTTTTTTTGTAACCGATTTTTTTGTACCACTTAGGCGGCAGATAAGCACACGGCTCACCTAATGAAAAGTGGTTACTGTGGCCTATGGACGTATGCAACACCAGGGGCGTCACACTCGTGCTGCCGACCCTGAAGAAACCTAATGCACTTCTTGAAGACTGCTGTGCTGTATTTATTTTAACGTTTTTTTTCTTGTATTATTTAATTAATGTGTTTGAAAAATATGATTTTAAAAACCTAATGTAACTTGAATAAATCGGTAGGTAATTAATATAAAAATTAGATAAGTACCTACTTAACAATAACAGTTAGTAATTAAATTAAATCATAATTGTATTACTTAAATCAATAAGTAAATGACTGAAATTGTTGTTTTATTACTAAGTGGGCTTTGTTAAATTACTTTTAAATTTTAATGAAAATGTGATTAATAATTTCGATTTAATTATGATTTTTATTTTTCAAATATCATCATATTTGACGCTAATTGTACCTAATAAGTACCTACTTATTCCTCTTGATCTGAAGTAAACATAAAAAGATCTTCAATTTCCATAAGAACTTAAGTGCCGTATTCTGTCCGATATTAAATTACCTTCTACAAATTACTAACGCTTTCCAGTTGGGTAGGCACGAACGTCAATAGTAAGACGGTTGACTTCCAAATCCATGACATCTGCCCGCTTCAGCCAAGCGTGTTGATAAAGCGACATGTTTTACTGATAACTACTCAGTTAAAACACATATTACAAACTTATTATACCACAAAACTAGAGGAAAATAACCTCTATTGCTTTAGATATACGGTCTTGGAGAACAGCATAGAAATGTTTGTCAAGATATCGTAACGAAGTAAGTTTACAATTACATGAGCTGACTGCGTATCTCTAGCAAAGTTAATACGTCAATTAGTATTTATATTAGTGAGTCTTATTTTAATGGGCGTAGTGTCTAAAATTGTTTGTTTTTTAAATTGAAAACGGTAAAACGATTAGTTATTGAGGTCAACGATTCGCACCTTTTGATGCTTATTTCGTTATCGGAACAAGAAAACGGGGAGAAAAACGTCTGTTACACCTAAATTACTTAGTAATTTATATGTTGGTGCTAACAAGAGCTTGTTTAGCTTTGTGCAAATGGCACGGAGTTCAAAAGAACTCTTAAGTTATTATAAACTAGCTTTAGCCTGCGGTTCCACCCGCGACTAAACATAGCCTATGTACTTTCCCAATGTCTAATCTATCTGTGTACCAAATTTCATCAGGTTATCTTAAAAATGACGAAATCTCATACAAAATTTAATTCTCTATAATACGTTTTTTCGCGATAAAAGGTTGCCTATGTCCTTTCCTCATCTCTGTACCAAACATCAAGATCGGTTTAGTGAATGCTACGCAACTGATTTTGACGTAGTTTTCACTAACATCTAGATAAATATAACACAATACCTAGCACGTTATTTTACGGAAAATATAAACCAAAAGCATTTTTTCTTACAAAAAGAATAAGTTTGGAAGAATATTTATCATTGCATAGGTTTTCTATTTTTTATGTGGGAATTTGGCCATCTTCATAGTTATTCCCAAAATCTTTTTATTTATTTTGTTTGTAGTTAAAACATCTCGTAAAGCGTCCATTAATCTCCGTGCACCCAAATCTCATGGGAAAGACACCCAAAAATTCAATTAAAAATCGCCAAACAATAACCCTATTTTGCTAACATCCGGCTATTAAAGATCATAACACGCATAACCCTTACAATGCCGCAGATAACCCTTGCATCGTCCATCCCTGGTCCAATCCTTATTCTCACTCTTTTCGCTAACACCCCAACTGCTCGCCGAAGACGGTCAAATCTGCAAAAAAAGACAAAGGAACGATTGTCAGAGAGTGTTGGTATGAAAGGTCGGATCTGACAATTTCCGCATAAAACTGGTTTGAAGCGGTGCAAACCGGTTCAAACCGCCGTCAGATAATACGTTGTTTATGGTAATTTAGCCGTTTATTGTTGATCTTTGTTTTTTTTACGTGGGACTCGGAAGCTGACTTACTAAATGAGATTAGTGGTCGTGTTTACAATGGTAGTATTAAACGCTTTGGATAAAAGATCTTCGTGTTGTGGTGACACTTTACTTGGTTTGGTCTTTTTCATGTTTGGGTAACAATTGTCTGATGTAAACGGTGAATTACTAATACACATTTAAAGGTTTGTCTTTTTTAAAATTACTAATACGGTCGTTTTACCCGTCAGTTTTGTCTCCAAAACCTATTCTTTGTTTTTGAAAAACTACCACACAATTGATAAAAAAATCCCAAAATCGTTCATCCACCATCATAATGGTAATGTGTTTTTCTGACAACAAAATTTTAAACGGACTTCCTTTTATTTTATCGCAAATCCGTTGTACAAACACGAGATTAAGAATTGGCAAGTTAACCCTTCTAGTGTGACCACTTGCAATCAATCACGGACGGTCCTTCTGTGCCCGTCCTTTGTGATTTTTTGCAAACGTCTCTCAAATAAGACAAGGGGCTTTATGCAAATTTTTGGCAATTAAAATTTCGCACGTCTAACGGTTTCGGGTCTTTTGTACCCTGCAGCTGGGTTATGGAGCTTAGATGAAATATTATTTTAAGAACACGTAGAGATGCTAAGAATAGTTGTCTAAAATCTACTGGCGTTTTAGATTTGAGTGCTGTCAGTGGCGCTAAAACAGACAAGGACTAGTATAAAGATAATGCACGTAAACATTATGAAAATAAATAAAATATAATCACCAAATTAAAAATTTAAAAAACCGACTTCAACCGATTTTTGTTGATATTTCATAAATTGCTTGACCGATTTTGATAAAATTTACCTGGGAAGTATAACCTATCAAACAAAAAAATAATTTTGCAAATCGGTCCAGGCGTCTTTGAGTAATCGGTGAACATACATACATATCTACCTCAAAAGTAAACCAAAACCAAATTAAAAATCAACGCTTATACACCGGAAATATAGCTGAATATTCTGAACACTTCTGCATACCCTTTCAAAGGATTCAGGCGTGATGTTATGATGTGTAATGGCAGAGACATTGCAATAATATGCGATTGCAGCATTCGCGGCTGATTTCCTGGTATTTTTTGAAGAGTTCCTTGGTCTAATCTCGGAAACCCATCATCAGATTTTTACGAAATTTAAATGGGACCATTTCGGAATAATCTACTTTCGAACAAAAAAAGAATTTTGCAAATCCGTCTACGCATGGCGGAGCTATGAGCGAACAAACATAAAAAAAAAAAAAAAAAAACATAGAAACATCCGAATTGAGAACCTCCTCCTTTTTTGAAGTCGGTTAAAAAGATACCCGGTGAAGTAAATCAACACAGGCATTTGATTCTGGGTGTTCAGTTCTGTTCGAGTTCTTTGTTTTTATTCATGTTCAAAATTGACATTAGAACTTCTGACGTAAATTTTGAACATTATACAAAAACTAAGGGAGTAAGTACAGAAAGTTTATAATAACAACACAATATTATCATATATATTATGTTGTTATTACCATTATTAATACCATAATAATAATGTTTACCAAATTTCACGCTTCATAAATAGAGATTTATTAGTATAAGAACAACGACTTCTATATACCTACCTATACTATCTACTTAATACTTTAAATACATAATATACGGAAAAAAATGGTATCGCGAAATACCATTTATAAACCATCAACACTTAAAGACATTATGGTAGCATTTCCCATGACTATTTGTGTTCGCTATTGGGCGTTTGTTATATTTGGCAAAGTATTTGATGTACTCACAAACAGGCCAATACAGGCAAATACGACCATCCACACATGGCAGCCAATTAACATATCGACAAGCGCACAGAGCGCACATAATAAGCGTACCTATATGATATTGGCCATATTTGTCAAATATCCAAAAATGCCAATACTTTGTCAAATATACTAGGTATTCACAGTTGGTAATTATTTGTCAAATACACAAATACAAATAGTCATGTGAATTGCCTCCATATCTAGTTTCTGCGTCCCGTACCAAATTAGAATTTCAAAATTCGTTCCTGCGTCTCTTAAAAGAGGACTCGGACTCCGGGGCGAAAGCCCTGGATTCTACTGGGACTAAAACACACGATGATGAAGTCATACTAACAAATTGAAAACATTAAAAAGCTAAGTAGATGGCAATTTTGCTATCTCGCATTGAGATAATTCAACACAGCCATAATTGCTACATAGGCATGAAATTACACATTAAATCATGATAGTTACAGTATTAATCGAAACTTGACTCACAAACGTCGTACTGAAAAGACATGTTGCTGTATTTTGGCTTACTAATTCCACTAATAGGTGCCCATGTAGTAATCAGTGAGTTTTCATTGAAACAAACAAAATTGGCTGACAAAGCTCTTGATAACACCATTAAAGAGGAATTATCGAATATTCAAAAGCTAACTGCAAACCAGCATAATGACAATAGCAAGAAGAATGCGCCAGATAATGAAATAAAATTAAGAGTTCTCGATAATAGCGTGATGGAGATATTGTCAAAGAAACAAATTCTGAAAGGAAACAATCAGAATGAAAAGAATAGAGAAACAATTCCAGATAATCTATTAAAATTGACAGGTAAAGCTTTCGGTAATAATATCAACGAGGTATCATCAAACGCATCAGACAAACAAAAGCTGACATCTCAATTTCAGAAAGATAGTTCGGATAGTTTAATATCAAAGTTAATAAAACCAGAATTTGATCAATTAGGACAAAAGCGCTTCAGAACAGTGAAAAATCCGATACTAAGGGAGTCTTTACATTTTATTGTACGAAAGCCTGTAAAATTAGCAATCAGGAAAAGAAGTTTTGATAGCGAACCTAAGATGGAGTTGAATAATTTGGTCTTGAATTCCATGGCTGTGAATTTAGGAGATACGAAATTGGAGACAAAAGAAGCAAAATTCTCGATGATTGAAGCAGAGCCAGGGAAGGAGGAGATTGAAAACGAGGGAGACAATAACAAAGCTCTTGAACTTGACTCAAACTCGAATCTGTTAGTATTTCTAGTTCCACATTAAATTGATACTTCTTTCTTTATTGATTCTTGTTAAACAAAAATTATTCAAGATATAATAATTGCCTTTCCATTCTTGACTTTCAATTCTTTATCAACACATGATTTGTCATCCCGCAATTCCGAGCCCTTTTCTGTAGGTGCTGTTCGATTAATTGCTCAATTCTGGGTCCTTTCCTGTAGTGCTGTTTGATTAATTGAACTAGTCTAACAAAACGGCCGCTGAAGGAGGCGCAGGACGTGCAAAATATGCATTATAGAATATAGACTATCAAGCTGTGGACTACCATTTTATAAAAAATCAGGAAAGATACATTTCTATAAAAATTAAAACCATTTCATCACGAACACCTTTATTGACTTTGTCAGAGCTGCCATTAAAATTTCGGTTTTTAATTCTCTAAAAACTAATTTCTTAAAAAATCTTATTTATAAAAGTGAGCTCTACATTAGTAGCGCTATCATTTCAATTATTTATTTAAAACGGCAGCCATCTGACCTCTGTTTCCCATAAGTAAAAATAAGAATATCTTAGCATTCATCATCTACAAAGGGTCAAAATGACCCCACCATAACTACACATTCAAATCTGATTGACCCGTCTCAAATAACATTGAAATGCGACCAGGGGTCATCTGGACCAATTTTGGACAAAGGTGTGAGTGCATAAAAAACACGGATTGGTCAAGATGGACAAAGGAGTGACCCTTACAATTAGTTGTATTGACCCTTAGGGTTAGAATTATTGAAGGGTTGGGATTAGAGTATGATAAATAGGGTTGTAACAAACGCCTTTCTTATAAAGGATTATTGGGTTACGAAGTATTATTTGTGTCGGTACTATTATTACCTATCTAACTACACATTATTTACCAATTTCAAGAAATCAACCAATTATAAAAACAAATAAGATAAAATAAAGTAGACTTAGTTACAAGATAGTAGCGGCTTGAGACCCGATTGCGTTTATGAAAAATCCTATTCCCTGTGAAAAAAAAGCTAAGAGCCACATGACCATCTCCATGCATGGGAGTCTCCGTGACCATGGCTCCTGAAAAGCTACCGACACATCGTGACCAGTGTAATAAAATAACACCAAATTAATCCCGATAAAATCCGTTCAAAAAGGATGCAGGGCAGAGCCGGTGCAGAAGGTTATGTCAGATATGCCGGCGGTGATTTTATCGTAGACATATCCTTCGCACCCCGGCCAACAAAATCTTATCTTAATACGATTCTAATGAAGTGGCCTTTTTAGACTTGCAGAAGTCCACGCGGTCGGAGGCACGGGTACCAGCTAATCCCTACTAATATTATAAATGTGAAAGTAACTCTGTCTGTCTGTCTGTCTGTCTGTCTTTCACGCCCAAACCACTGAACCGATTTTGATGAAATTTGGTATAGGGGTAGATTAGACCTTGAGAAAGGACATAGGCTATGTTTGGTCGCGATAACCGACATCCACGCGGGCGGAGCCGCGGGCAAAAGCTAGTACTCGTATAAATTGCGCCAATTTCAATATTAGGTATGTACCTAGTATAGATAAGTATAGTTTCGCAAGACGGATTTTAATGGTCAAACTAAAATATAAATTACAAAGGCTACGCCTACAATTATTGTTATCATATGGCGTTTACGACAGACCTACCCCATGGTTTTAATTTTTATTTTATTACCAACATTTTTCACGAAAACATGTTGAAAGTAAGCGGTTGATATCAACGGTTTACCTTTATTTCCCGAGAGGGATCAAACTTCCACAATACGGGCGGGTTTGGTCAAGTCGGGCCGCACCCTTGCATTATTAATTGGTTTTTCCCGTGTTAGTCAGTAAAAAAGTGCTCAGGAGATTAAACAGCTAACTTTTCTATGAGGTCATGTGGGAAATAGTAGCTATATTTTTCGGGGAAAAGAGTTCTGATGGTAATCGCTTCTATAAAAGCCTTATAAGCCTCAGACTCCGGTGTAAAAGTCTTGGATACACCTGGGGACGACGTTAACACTATGATAATGATTTTTAATTTAACAAGAGTGCTTTCTTCATAAAAAATGTGATCTGCTGGACACTTCTGTGGCTTTCTTATACGATTTGCCACTTCCCTTCTGTAAGTTATGGCAGTTTTGTGAATACTACATTATATTCATCAATAAATATTTCGATATCGTAAACTTCAACTCTAAAGTGAACAGGGTACTTCTGGGCAAGCATGTTCCACCATATTATCAGTTACCAACAGTTGAGATAGCAGTCGATGTGAGCGAGATTGATGCGAGACTCCTGGAGCACAAAGTCTGTGACAAATGATGACGGTTGCGCAGAAAGCTTTTTTAGGTCTTTGGTGGTAGTGCAGGGTGTGACAGTCAAGGCGCACCAATTAACCAATCATAGATTTTATGAAATCAATCACGTCCTCAAAGGGCTCGCGTCACTGGTTGATCAGTCCTTTTATTGGCTTATGATTGACTCGTAAGTGAAATTGGCGCGTATGGTCACGAGATCTTCCTAACGTTTGTTCAAAATGTTTGCCGTCACTTTACCAAAGTTTCATCACAATCGGATGCATGGTATGAGCACACCTAAGATCCAAACAAAGAAACACTCATTTTTATATATACGAATATTTTTACAGATAATATTTACTTAATATTATTTTTTATGAGTATAGTACCGCTCTAGTTGATAAATATGTCTCATTTAAATAAAATAACAATAAACATTTTTAGAATACGCATGTGCCTACACATATGCAATAGAACATTTAATAAGTGTAATAAATATGCTGACAGATAACATAAGTGAGTGAAAATGGTTACCGCAATTGTTTAATTATAACAATGTTGCAGATTCGCAAGATAACGCGTTTAAGTATACAAACTCGTAACTATTGCTAGTTTGATGTTTTGAGTAACATTGTTTTTGTTATTGAATAGGACGCTTTGACCTCACTCCGTTCGAAGGCTAATTCTCCTAATTATAAGATTTTTTTTATTTAGGCCGCCAAACTGAAGGCAAACTCTAGGAAAAGAGGGTCACCATTATAGACACGTACCATGTTACAACGGTGGCACTCAGCTTGACGGCCTCGTCAGATGCTTTTTCACGCCCCGCTTATAATGATTCCTCGCCACTGTATGTACTGTCACAGGTACCAGGTAATAGATAAATTAATAAAAATCGCGATGTTTGTTCTGGTACACTTTTGAAAAAGTTTTTTTAAGACATTTGTGCTCCAAATATCATCCTGCTTGCGTTAGCTCCGGTAGTATGCGAGGTTCTAACCTCGGAATCCACTGCTAACTACCCGTAACGACTGCATAGTGTGCTACAGATGATAAACATAAAAACAAAATAAAAAAGTCACATTTAGACTTGTGGCGGCATGCGGTCTTCATAACCTCCTCGCTGGCTGGCAAGGAGGGGGGTAAGCGTGGTCATTTCTGCACGAAACAAGGCACAGATAGCACACAGCCCACGTGATGGAAAGTGATTACCGTGGCCTATGGACGAGTACCAGGGGAGTCACACTCGTGTGACCTACACTGAAAGAACAGAGAGATTCTGTGCCGTCTGCGCAGAAGATAAGCAGGAAAAGCATCTAGTCTTCCCATTGACAGCACAAAAACTCTCCAGTGAGCTCTAGCTACCCTACTTACCGCCGGGAACACAACATGAGGAGATGTTAGTACCGAGCAAAAAAAACTACGCTAGTCACATAATGCTTATTTTAGGTTATTGGCGATGGCACATAGACATTTCTGGGATAAAACACGTTTCTAATGTCCTGGCACTTAGACCCTTTTTTATTTCCGGTATTCATATCTTGGACCTAAAATGTGCTCAAATTGTGCTCTATACGAGCAGTGCACGTTTCTTGGGTGCCTTTCGAAGATAGCACGGGGTGCTACGACGGTGGATGAGCTAAAATTCCTCAATCATAGATTATTACAAAACAATCCGCCAGCGCTACGGCATCATATATCTCACGATTTAGGTCCAAGATATGTGTCCTGAGGTATACTATTATAAGAGTTCTATTTTCGAATACAAACAAACTCCAAGTAGGTAACGCAACAAGTGATCAATTATACAAAATGTTACGTATTGATCGTTTGAGTCATTCACCATCTCGCGATCGTCAAATTCGCGAGCGCGCGCGAGTTGGCAATTTTTGATTTGGAATTATTTTTTCGTCATCATCTCGCGCGCATGCTAAAGTACAGTCAGATAAAAAAGGATCAAATAAACATGAAAAGGAAACTAATGTATACACGCGTCTTTACTTGCATTGGTTGATGCGCTGCGAATGTTTTTTTTTTCATCTTAGATTTCGATATAGACTTGCGAAGTGTGACTACGCCACTAGGGGGACACGGCCGATATTATCATATCTGTTATGAGTAGCTATGTCATCTTAATATGCGTCGTATGAAATTAGATTTTTTTTTTTGCTTATCTTTTACTTTAGGCTGTATTTAAGATAAATTTCATAATGTTTCACATATTACATATAACATAACATAAACTCACGCCTATATCCCCTAAGGGGTAGGCAGAGGTGCTAGCACCCACATTTCGCCGTTTATGTTTAGGTCCCAATGTAATAGGTGGTGAGCCTATTGCCATTAACCGGGCACTTATAAACCTGCGATAAATACACACATAACTTCCACATATTATTAAACTAGTTAAAATATTTACAAGAATAAAAAAAAGTATTTATTGCAATTTTTATTTCATTACATATATTTTTTATGATATTTGTAATTCATTTTAAATTAGTATAGTTTTTTTTTCTAACCTAAAAATTTACGTCGATGGGGAGGAATTTTTTGACGCCTAAACCTGCAGCTTTGTATTGTATAGGTATACAGATATTGTTTTATACTAGTAAATAATTTATGTAAATAATTGTACTTAATTTAAATTTAAATAAAACAAATTTATTAGTATAGTGTTTTAATGTATATATTTATTATAAAAATATTAAATAAAGCTATTATTTTTGTTGGAATAAAAAATTGATAAATAGTTGGGGTAAGTAGTTCGGGTATTGAATAATTCCTCCTCATCGATTTTTACTGGTAAAGTGCCCAAAAGACGGGCGGCATTACGCCGTCGGATGGTCGGATGGAGGCGCGGGTTCGATCCCCGCTCAGTGCAAATATTTGTATGCATGAATATAAATATTTACATTGGTCTGGGTGTTTCTATGTATAATATGTATGTATTTACAAAAAAAAAAAAAAAATATCTAAGTATGTATATCCGCATTCTAGATTCCATAACACAAGCTAATTAAGCTTACCATGGGTTTAGATAGCGTTGTGTAGAATGTTGAAGAATATTTATTTATTTATTTATTATTTAAGTTTTTTTTATGCCAAACTAATTTCGTATCTTTTTCAAGGATCGTATATTTTCCACAACCTTTTTTTTATTAGACAGTTTTTATTATTATTTAAGCATCGTGTTGTAAAATATAATTCAAGAATAAAATATACCTAATCGATTACTATAAAAAACGATTATTTATTTCCCACGCTTCCCCAAAAGCGATTTCAGAATTATTTTTACTGTGAATCCCTTAAAGTAGGTATATAATGTTACGGGCAACTTGAGAAATCTGGTCCCTATGAATAGTGACCGGCCTGTATACATAATGCCCTTCTCAGATGGGCAATTTGATAAAATTTCATTTCTAATTACTTTTCCCGGTCAGTATGAATCCTCAATATTATGCCTTTGCCTTGGGCAAAATGATAAAAAAATTAAATGAAGCGTTTTTGTTTATTAACGTTAAAAAAATACCTAACCTAACCTGGGGTGTGGGATATATACCAGTACAGCGCAGTAAAATTTTATGCATTTAAGTTAAGATGTGTAGTAAAAATGTGGCAGCCTTTTGTGTTTTTTATGTATTGTGGAGGTAAGTTTTACATTTAGCTTAGGTATAAAAGCTATACAAATAAAGAAAATTGAATGTCTGTAACTTTAAAATAGCAGCTTTTTAACTGAAATTGTAACACACAAAAAGATAGATAGACAGAGTTACTTTCGCATTTATATTATTAGTATGGATACGAGATACCTACCTATAACAAAATAGTTTTTTTTTTAATTTTGTGATTTGTCTACGGATTGTTGGCTACGGATAGTCTCCAAAGTGGCTGAACCGATTCTGGAAGGACGTCTCGTAATATAATTATCTCGTAGTATTTATAACATATATATACATTTCTTTATAACATACAAAATAATAGCTTCTTCCACGTCCATTTACTAAGCTCTGCCGAAACAAACTGACAAACTCTCGCAAAACGCGGTAGCGCTTTTACCTCGGGATCGGGACCCGTATCTTAGACCTGAATCACGAGACTAACGAGGTCCTGGCTCCCGCCGTAGCACCACATGCTATCCTCAAAAGACACATTTTAGGTGCAAGATATAATGTTCCGAGTAATCACTGACCTCCGTTAACGCGCGTTACATGTGAAGCTAGCCTAAAATATCCTGTACATTTAAAATAGGTACCTAATTTAATCTATTACAACGTTTTTGTAGCTGACTATACACAAATACGTCATATTTTCACAAACGCGCGAGTTGATGACACAAAAATAATTAAAAATCGAAACTTGCCAACTCGCGCGCGCTCGCGAATTTGACGATCGCGAGATGGTAAATGACTCGATCGTTTACGTGATCCGTTTTGCATGGGAATGCATCGAGATGAGATTACGTGCATCATACATATGCTCTGTCTGTTTGTTTTTTACTACTATACGTGGAACTCGTGGCAATTGATAGTAGGTTATAGGCATCGGTCTTACTGTAAGCGAGTAGCGAGTTAGTGCATGTTAGTGGTAATTTTTTTTTGTAGATGGCTTTGACTCAAACGTTAAGAGTGGGTTCGTGTTAGTAGCACACTGGCTCTAAGACCCGCATTCTAGAATGGTAGGTACTTAGTTCTGAATCTCGATTTATCAGAGGAAAAATTGTATAGACAATCTGTCAAATCCGTCAATCTGTCTATACAATCTGTCTTCAGATAAATCGAGTTTCAGGACCGGATATCGTTTAAAAACATGGCCCTAGATCTTAGAAGTCTCTCAACTTTTGAGACCTAGGTACCTATTAAGTATGTTTCAGATCTTCAACTTCTCTCAAACTGTAGGATATATTTTATTATTTTTAAATTCAATAATAATTCTTGTATTTTTATTGAAGTAAATAGTTAAAAATTTAGTAGGATGTGCAAATTATTTCTTTTTCAACTCGCTTGCAATGTGACCAATGCCGAAAAGAAATAGATCTCCAAGTGATAGTGATTTGAAGCCTGATAGAATGTGGAATGAGTGAATTTATTCATTACGTCGAGAACAAATAAAAATAGAAGCGATCCATCTATCTAAGCTACTTCAATGGCTGACATCTTAGGAATTCTTCACCAACACGCACGTATGCTTGTATCTTCCTACCATTCCGTGGACCTATGGACATAGATTAATAAATAGTTACTACGTCTATGGATTGATTTTGGATTGCCATTGGTTAAATTAAAATTTAACATTTTAGTATAACACTCACTGAGATATTTACCATGTTTTTTCTATGATATATTATCATGTTACGCAAACAAATACGTCATTAATACGTTTTGAACTTTTGAAATTGAACGTCGCCATGTTTCTGCATGGTGTGTCTATATAATAATGCCTACGTCATTGTGTTTTTAAGTTTTTTCAGTTCGAGTATCCGATATTTTGACACTTACACGCCACTTGGGTACATAATTCGTGATCATGGTGCTTGTAACAGTGCTGAAATATCGGCAAAATACTAAGAAAACAATACATGATAAATATTCTAGAGAGTTCCTGGTTCCTGGGTATCAAAGTTTTTTGACGGATATGCAATGTCCATGACAACGAATTGTAATCACGCGTTTTAAAAACGTAGCTTAACTGAATCGGGCCACGCAACTCAGATTCAGTTAAAATAAACTCTAGAAAAGTATCCAAATAGGGTGTATTTAGGGAGGGTAAAGTAAAACCCTTCATAACGTAACAATGTATCCTAAACTCACCCTAAAATACATATCTGGCTTCAAATAAAGGTGTGCCTACAATAAAGTCAATAATACGCAAAGTTTATCTTGTTTCGTATGTATTCGTATAAGTTCGTGTGTGCTCGGCTAAGTCAGATGTGTTCGTGTGCTCCCCCGAGACGCGCGTGTCTTTGGTCTGCACAGTGAAATATTAAAAACAACACCTAGCTTGTGAAAGATAGTAGGGGCACTGTGAATTGGTCAGTTGCAAGAAAAAATCGGTTCATTAGGTACTTCTTTATATGACAATATAAAGAAGTACCTAATAAATGCACCAACAATGATACCAATGATGTACAGTTGACAAGGGAGATATGGTCACATTTTTACATATTACTATCACTACATAATTATTATAAAACAAAGTCGCTGTCGCTGTCTGTCTGTCCGTCCCTATATATGCTTAAATCTTCGAAACTACGCAACGGATTTTGAAGCGGTTTTTTTTAATAGATAGAGTGATTCAAGAGGAAGGTTTATGTGTATAATACATGCATAATATTGTAGAGAAACACTGATATATCGGGATCAGAACACCACGCGGGCGGAAAATATGGCGGTACGAAGTTCGCCGGGTCAGCTAGTAACTTTATACAAAAGAGTGTGTGTGAGTCTTCGTCGACTGTACATCCAAAGCTTCCTTTCTATGATTTGGTTTGGATGACGCTAAGGAAGCGACTGCCATCTGATCTCTATATCTGAGAGTAAATCCTGCATTAAAGTCTCGTCCGTCACTGGTAGACTGGCTTGCAGGTGAGGTTTGCTTAGGCCCCGAAAAACTTGATAAAAATCGAAACGTCCGTTACACAATTTTCAGTCACGCAATGGCAGTAATCAAATAAAAAGGAGGAATCATTGGAGGAAAGAAAGAAATTGTGCTCAGATGAGTTGTTTGACATGATGCCCACAGCTACATTCTATCATCGCACTTCTCGTCATAGGCGGGGAGTTCATCCTCACACATTGCGACCGGAAACGGTGCGCACTGTGCGGTATGACAGGAACTTCATCCCTCGCACACTCAAGCTGTGGAATGAACTCCCCGCGATGGTTTTCCCAAGCGACTACAATATGGGGTTCTTCAAGAAGGGCATTAGAAGGTTTCTTCAGGGTCGGCAGCACGAGTGTGACGCCCCTGGTGTTGCATACGTCCATAGGCCACGGTAACCACTTTCCATCAGGTGGGCCGTGTGCTTGTCGGCTAGCCTGCTTGTCTGCCACCTGAGTGGTATAAAAAAAAAAAAAAGAAAGAACGAAAAAAAAAAGAAAAAGAAGAAGAAGTAATCTTTATGAAAAGTTTTCGATATCCTGCTGTTAAATATTTTTATTCAACCCAGCTGTGTATATTTTTGTTTATTTAAGCTGGGTTGAATAAAAATATTTTCTTTCTTCTTTCTTCTTTCTGTTTATTTTCCTATAATTTTCTAGCTTACATTCACTATACTTTCGGGTTTTATTGGGCTACGGATTGGGACGAGTACTTCCATTTGTGCTTTAACCCACTTAAAATTTATTAAGTTGGTGCAAGCTAGCCGTGCACCACAATAACTTAGAAGTGTCTTTGAAATACCTAAGTGGGTATATTATCAACAAAGCTATTTAGAATGCCCGTCGCCCCAAAGACAGAAGTATAGAGGAATTTGGATCGGCTTCATGCGGTCTTAGTGGTCAGAGCATTCCCCCTGTAAGGAAAAGATCGCGGGTTCGAGTCCCGCCGAAGTCGATTCTCCTTTCTCTTTCTAAATCGATTTGAATAGTCAGCAGAATAAATGCTTAAAAAATTCATTCAATCAACAAAGCTGTGAAACACGAGTAATGCTTAGATTTGAGTCTAATTACATAATCATCTTCCACCTTTAAATACGAGTCCTATCCACAGTTATTCTTTATATTTTTTCCTAACATAAGCCAATCTAAAGCTCCCGCCTCACAGTAGCAGACGCCAACGTGTCTCGCACGCACACAGCGGCAGATGCTTGTATGTGGGCGCACACAGATAGCGAAGTGACTCACCTGACGAAGGGTGTGTGTACTGTGACCATGACTTGTGAAGGTGATTTAGGACAATTCAAGGACAGAACGACCTGAAAACGTTTGTCGCAGAATCTAATTATCATCTTAGCAAAACTCAGAAGCTAATTTTAGAAATTCTGTCATTGGTGTTTCAGTAATAGGATGTTTACTGAGAAATATAGGGCTTTTCCGCTGCAACGTGAAACATTCTGCCATTAATGACTATTTAGATAGGCAGTTGACCTGATTGTGAGGAAGTGCCGAGTTCTTTATTATTCAGACGTTGCTTTTGCTTTATGTAGGTAGTTTGAACTAGGTAGGTAATTTTCTACCCACCTAATTCAAAATACCTACATAAAATCTATATAAAAAAATTAAATGATCTTACTTAATTTATGTATTTATACTTTTCTTTTTGTTTGGTGTACAATAAAGTTTATTTCTATTCTATTCTATTCTATTCTTAATGCCATTTGGTAGCTGTAAGTTTGCTGAAATAGTAAAATAAATGAATAAATTTCGTAATCATGATACTCGTTTCATTTTTCTATATTTGGGTATAACATTTACAATGAAGGACTTCGCTACATTTGGCGGGCGTGAGCTGAAGAAGGAGCAATAGAGGTATGCGTAGTATGTGATTTCTGCCTACCCCATTGGAAGCTGTAAAAACCACAAAGCTTAAACCTAGCAATAGCTAACAAAACATCGCGACAAAAACAAGACTGTCCGTGAAAACTCCAAACACATAGTCACTCCAGGTGTACATTTTACTTGCATATCGATTCAGCACTCCCCCTCGGCCGGAGAGCGGGGAGCCTGAACTCCGACTTACTCCTAAAAACTGGATAAAAACGATCACCTCCGACAAGACACGAGCATTAACGAAGTTATTTTAAACTAGCCTATGCTCGTGGCTCCGCCCGCGTTGATGTCGTTTATCGCGACTTTTGGTCATATCTCCGGTTGTACTCACCGATTGTAATCAAACTTACGTAACATTTTAGACCAATTTAAACAATAAAATAGCATCAAAATTAGTTTTGTAGTTTTGACGTTCATCTCGAGTGTCTGTTAGACAAGAATTTAAAAAATAAAATTGTTCAGTATCGATTCTAATATTTTAAAGCTGAAGAGTTTATTTGTTTAATTGAACGCGCTAATCTCAAATAGAAAAAATATTTTAGTATTCAATAGCCCGTTTATCGATGAAGGTTATAGACTAAATATCATCACGCTACTACTCAAGGGAGCGGAGCAGTAACCATAAATGTTGGCCCCGAAAATCCAACCACACGTCCTGATCGACTACCTGAATCTCGTGGAGGGTGAACACACGGAAACAAAGTTACTGTCGTGGCTAACATGGCTCTGGTAGAAAATATATTGAAAAACTTGACATTAGTCGGCGTTTCGTCATTAATAATTTTATGAACATTTACAATTTACTTGACTTTGAAAAATTGCGGCCATTTGCTGCAGAAGCCATTAAGAAGAAGAAGAAGAACCATAAATGTCAACAAATCCGTCAAATTCCTGTAGATTATTTGAAAATTTATTACGGGGATGCTTATGCCTATATACAACGAACAAAGCCGAGCGGGTCAGTTAGTTGTTATTATAAGATAACCCAAGTTTATTTTAAATATCTCCAATGTACAGACACGACATTACTTCAGCGCACAGGGGTCGCTTACAAGATTTTAGAATATTTTTAAAAGTCAACAATGTTAATTAGCAATTAGTGAAAAAGTTTACTTTCAACTTCTCATAGTGAACGTAATTAGGGGTTACAGGGGTGTAACAAAATTTTATTATGCTTCTGGAGTGAGAATCGTACTTGACCCTGAAAATTGTTCCTAACTTTTCGACTCTTTTAGTCTGTTAATTTCAGTACGGTCCGAGATTGAAAACTGCTTTTAGTAATAGCAGAATTTCATCGGTCAAGAACTTTCTAGCTGAAGACACGAATCTATAGTGTGGTGATATGGGGACAGCCCTCCTAGACAAGTGGCAATAGGTTAGCCAGCGTATTGTAGAATAGAATAATGTATGTATGGGATTTTCTGACGTTCTGAAATACGGGCCTAACTGCGGGTTGACTGATCTTCGATATTTTCCGTGAAGCGACTGCTGAAGCGAAGCGGTTGACTAATCTTCGGCCGGGGTGCGAGTGATATGGCTACGACAATCTCACCTCCGGCAACTGACGGCCCATAGACGGCGTGCGTTTTAGTCGGTTCGAGTCCGACATAACCTCCTCCTCCGGCTCCGGCGGGGGAGGTATCCGTGGGGATTTTTCACACGACAAAAAAAAAGCCATCTGATATCCACAACCTATTGACAATTATATCGAAGTATTATAGTTAGACCGATTGCTGAACTTTTTGGGGCTCCAACAGCCCTTATTGACTACATAGATGTTCGTATGACAACCGGGACCGATAGCTTACCGTGCTCTTCGAGACACGACCTGACCAATGCAAATATCCACATTCATACATACAAATATTTCCACCGGGCGGGAATCAAACTCGCGCCCTCTGCGTAGCAGTCGCGTTTACTAACACCACGCCACAGAGACTTACAAATTATAGTCTACTTCTGTTGATGTTGCCCGCGGCTCCACCCACGTGGATGTCGGTTATCGCGGCCGAACATACCCTATGTCCTTCCTCAAGGTCTAATCTATCTTTGTACCATACACCGTAAATTTCATCAAAATCGGTTAAGTGGTTTAGGCGTGAAAGCGTAACAGACAGACGGACAGATAAACAGTTACTTCCGTATTTATAATAATACTAGCTGACCCCGCGAACTTCGTACCGCCTAACAGACGATTCTTTTTTCTTTTTCTCTCCGTAAGAACCATTCTTCTACTTCAAGGAATATTCTAAAAAAAGAATTAGCGAAATCGGTTCAGCCGTTCTCGAGATTTGCGCTTAGCAACACATTTAGGGATTCATTTTTAGGGTTCCGTAGCCAAATGGCAAAAAACGGAACCCTTATAGATTCGTCATGTCTGTCCGTTCGTTTGTCTGTCTGTCTGTCTGTCCGTCCGTATGTCACAGCCACTTTTCTCCGAAACTATAAGGCGTATGCTGTTGAAACTTGGTAAGAAGATGTATTCTGTGAACCGCATTAAGTATTTCAAACAAAAATTTAAAAAAAGCATTAAATTTTAGGGGTCCCCATACTTAGAACTGAAACACAAATTTTTTTTTATCAAACCCATACGTGTGGGGTATCTATAGATAGGTCTTTAAAAATGCTATTGAGGTTTCTAACATATTTTTTTTCTAAACTGAATAGTTTGCGCGAGAGACACTTCCAAAGTGGAAAAATGTGTTCTCCCCCCCTCTAACTTCTAAACTAAGAGAATGATAAATCTAAAAAAAATATATGATGTAAATTGCCATGAAAACTACCACTAAAAATTGGTTCGAACGAGATCCAGTCAGTAGTTTTTTTTTAATACGTATGACGTATTAAACCGCAATTTTCGCCTTTGCTACTACGGAACCCTTCATGGGCGAGTCCGACTCGCACTTGGCCGATTTTATTATATTATAGAAGATAGAAGATTATGAATACCACGTTGACCTAATTCAGTCCCAACCAATGGCTTCCATGGTGTTTATACCATTCATCTCCCACAATTTTCTACCGCGCACTACAATTGTGGGGACAATAGAATGAGTGGCTGTCCACAGCCTGTGACACACTGAGCTTACGTAAACCGATGTATTTACTGTTACTGGGTGTAGTTTTCCATTGTTTAAAGTGTCGGATGGTGTTCTTATGGACTGTTGATTAAAGATAAGTCAATCTTAAATTTTGCTTAAAGTTGTTTCAAATACTTTTTGGGCTATCGAAAAATTTACCAAAATTTAATTTGAAAACTGTAATATGTATAGAAATATTATGCAATGGAGTAGATAGATAAGACGAAGAGAAGAAGAAGATAAACTGACCAACAAAATCCTGTAGCTAATTAACCTACTTACACATAAATACACCTTGGCTTCATAAATTTCTTTTATCAATCTTCTTTCAGCAATATCAATATCTCCGATCATCCGGTCGTCCGAACCATCTCAGCGTCCCCTTCTCTAATAATTTGATCACTACGTTTTCGTCCATACCTCAACGTGAACTTATAGTTATATAATATGGGCCTATACTGAAATTGTGATTGCAAATCTAACACTAACAAGGATTTCCAACGGAACTAGGTTACGAAAACTAAAAAAATGTAGTATTGCCTTGTTAGACTTAATTAAAGTAAGTTTTTAGTTCTTGCGTGCCTCCATTTGCATAAAGATTTGTTTTCTGTTGAATACCGCTCTTCGAGTACTACTATTGGTAGAAGAGTACATTATTTTTAATTCCAAGTATTTTTTGTATTTGTATTAGAGTACCAAGTAAAATAGGATGACCAGGCATCAATGGGTAAATAGAGATAAAATGGTCGTTGAACCAGATATTTGATAATTTGAACTTTTACTTGAAAGAAAATAACCACATAGTTTACCTGATAATTTTATTTCTATTCACCCTTTGATCCCTATTCACCCCATTTTATGGTACGCAAGGCGGCATCGTCCATTTAGGATCATTCTTAACATAGTTAAACCTCTTCTCCTCAAAGAGCATCACTGTCGATCTCTGTTGCCATACGAACATCTATGGCATTTGTAATGGTCAGTCGAAGCTCCATACTCCGGTTTATCTGCAGAACCTCGATATCGCCAGTAGGTAGTGGACACAAACCTAATATCTATCAGGCGTGAAGATTCTGTTGTTTGTGAAGGTCAGATGGCAAACGCTTCATTGAAACTATTGAAGAACAGCCCCTTCGTAGTTCCACAGAAAGCCGACTCCAACTGATTTCGGAAAAGATTCAGACAATAAAGATGTCAATATTCAGACAGTCGTCTCTCGAGATCACAGTCATGTATATGTGATATTCTCTCGAATACATTGCATCAAAGAAACGAGAAAATGACCTACCGGGATTACCTTGCGGTTAACAATGACTGTTAGGAGTTAAAATTGTAATTTAGGCCACATTACACCGATTACTCACTTCATCACACTAAGGTATTCTACAAACAATAGTATGACACGCATACTCCTATGACGTATAGCAAAACTTATGTTAAACACGACTTTACCGTTACAAACTGTTGTTTTCCATAGCAATCGATATCATCGGCTTTTTAATATGCGTTTGTTTGCAAATTCATTGGCAGGTCTTTAAATTTTAAATGTTTGATTGTGTTATGCTTTTGTGTGTCATTGACTCTTGATAATGTGGTTTGGAAATCAAGTCAGTGGGTGTATGGGTTCTAACAAGATTTTTGGGCCCTCAGCCAACATAACCTGCAAGCCGGAAAAGCTATAGCGCTGGTTTTCCATTCATACTATCACGGGTCATTTCTGCAAAAGACTCCAAATAATGGAATTGTACCTTGGAGAGCAGACACCGAGCTCCATAGTACACGATTTGAATGCAACGGGAATTGGCGCTTGAATGAACAAAAGAAAATCAAAGTTAGTGGATTTTCAAATACAAAATCGAATTATAGAATGAAGAGAATGTTTCTCATTCTAAGTAATAAATGCAATAACAGAGATTATTTGTTTCATTTTATTGTTCCTCAATCACGCAATCTGATCAGTTCGTTATAAATATTGTATGAAATACTTTCGGAAAATCTCCATGACGAAATTAGATTAAGAATTGAAATGTTATTCTTTCTTTTTAAAACCTGCATTTTAACGACACTTCAACAGTATTGTCGACACCAGTGGAAAACGCATTAAGTATAAAGATACATGACGTGTAATCTCAGTGAATAGTGCTCAGATAATAGAATTAGTGGTGAACGAGACTTATCCCACGAGTATATTGTCGACTCCATGTCAATTGTACTTTAAATAGGTCTTATTAAAGTGTGTATATCTGGGCTTTGGAAAACAATCATTTTATCGTCTCATATCTATCATCTAGGACGTTTGTGCCACCAGCAATGTCATTTTATAAGTTTCTAAGATATACAATCATCATCATCCTCGGAGTCCGAGGTCCACTTAAGATTTACAATATCTAAAGATAACAATCATGATCCTGGGTAGGTACGCTTTTGCCTTTTTTATATTTTTACCAAGTTACCACAGATAGTGTAACCTGGTCGAAACGTCAGGCAACTAAAATGTATGTATAATTTTCATATACCAAGATTGTGTTAATTCCCGTTACCATTACCATGTAACGAATACGAAATAATAAAATACGTATACGAAAGTTTTAAGCCAGCTCTTCAGATTGTAAAATCCAAAAATAGTTTCAAAAAGTTTTCTCCAAGTTAGGTACCTACGTTTTATTAAAGATCTTCAACAGCCAAGCGCCAATTCCCATTGCATCTAAATCTTGCAAGGTCCGGTCATCTACTCTTCCATATTTGGTTTAGGTATATCTTGATTTTTACCGAACTGACTAGTCCAACCCTCGAACCCCGAGAGAAAATCCTAAGCCAGGAAGCCTACCTCCGTCAATCAGGTAGATAAAGTTACATATTAAGTAACCCGGTTCGCCCTTGTTTGACAAAAAATCATTTGACAAACAACAACAACATTTATCAAGTACTAGCTGACCCCGCGAACTTCGTACCGCCTAACAGTCAAATCTTTTTTTTTTTCAATTTTTCTCTCCGTAAGAAAAAAAAGAATTAGCGAAATCGGTCCAGCCGTTTACGCGTGATGGCATGACCAAGGGAAATAGGGATTCAGTTTTATATGTAGAGATAATTTTGTCAAACATTGTTTTTCAAATGAAAAATTGTCATTTGTTTTTTGTCAAATGATAGGACACCAAGTAGCCCAAATACTTTTATCGAAACAAGATGAATAACCGCATATTTCAAGAGTTAGCTGTCAAAAGTCGGTCCCAAAGAGATGCCGCGTCACAATTTTGGCAGCCGCCATATTGGTTTGGCGCGAAATCCGTAGAAAGCAATGTCATTAGTGCCATTGTCCCATAACAATCGAGGTGACTGAATTAATACAATTAGCGACGGTCAAGTACCCGATTGAATAATCACTTGGATATAATAAAATATTGCTCATTAACAGATGGAATAGATACGCAGCAATCCATATTAGTCTAACCGTATTTTTTTGTTTTGATACCTACAACCATTGATATAAATAATTGTTATTTAATCCTACTACTAAATGATTGAATGACAAAATGACTACTGGCACTACTAGACTATATGGAGTGATCTCCCTGCTGTGGTTCTTTTCACGCAACTACATTACTGGAGTTCTTCAAGAAGGGCATCAGTAGGTGCTTATAGAGTGGGCAGCATGAGTGTGATGCCCATGGTGTTGCTCACATATATAGGCCACGGTAACCACCTCCCATCAGATGGGTTGTGTACTTGCATGTGTACCTGTTGTATAAAGTCTTTGGTGGTTGCTTTCATTTATTTCGAGTTCGAAAACGAAGGAGGTTCACAATTCGGATGCTTACGTACATCTTTTTATGTTCGCGCATCGCTTTGTCCTGTCTGAGGATTTCCAAAATTGATTATTTTTTCGAAAGAGATTTATTTTGAACTGGCCCCTATTTTGTTGATCTATCTTTTTGTATCATAGTATTCTCTTATTTACCCCTCCGCAATAAAAAAAAAATATTCATTATTATTTTTTTCAATTTTTATGAAACATAACATAACATTACACTCACGCCTGTATCCCCGAAGGGGTAGGCAGAGGTGCTAGCACCCACATTTCGCCGTTTATGTTTAGGTCCCAATGTAATAGGTGGCGAGCCTATTGCAGCATTTATGAAAGCAGACACAAATAAATCACACATTCTATGTTTATTCAATAAAAAGTAAGGGCTCTGACGTCATACCTGGTGGTCTGTGAATAAAAGCACAGATAACGTAATATTATTGAAATACAAAAGTAAGAGCTCCCGCGCATGAAACAAAGCACTTATTTGTTATTGTTGAAGTTTTACTGAAGACAATTGAAATAGTAATATTCTAAGATTTTATTAACCTCTAATGTTTTAAGGAAACTTGTGATTTACATTATGGAGCTTAAATAGGAAGAAAGTTGAGTTACATAAGTCTATTTTGTGTGACCTTTATCTAGAAAACTGCTGAAAAGTACAATAGCTGTTATAGGGTAGCATGTAATCTCATCAAGATCTTTGGGCCCCGACCCGAGAAGCCTCCAACAAGAAACTCAGCGGGCTTTTCGGCAACTTTCTTTTCGTGGGGATCACAAACCTACTTCCGCCAAGTCTCTCGACTTAGAGAGCGGATGATGATGTCAGCATACCCTAACTCAGGGATGGCGAACCATTGGCACGCGTGACACAGATGACACGTGGCACAATTTTTTGGGCACGCCACCAACACCACCAGTGCCACCTGGGTTAGTAGGTGGGCATTCGGTAATCTGTGCCTATACCTGTTTCTTTTTTTCTTTCTTTCACAAAGTAAGATACCTACCTAGAATTTTTTTTTAGAAATATGGCACGTTGATGCATAAAGATTCGCCACCCCACCCTGCCCTAACTCATTCAGTCAGTAGTAGTCAACATAAAATCTAAAAATAACTTTAAAAAAAATATTTTATCTCCTCGCAACAGACAGACGGAAACCTTTTGTCCTAATAGACATTGTCTAAAGGTTTGGACAAATTTAAGAGGACATTATCTATGGTTTGGGAGGTCGCCTCTGTTTTACAAGCATTTTAACGGCTGAGATAACACGTCTGTCTGTCCGTCACATATTCTAGAGATGAATCCAACATCCGAAGTGTAGATATATCACAAATAGACCAGGCAAGTTTAATAAAATAGCTTATTAAGTATTTGAACTACTTTAACCTCATTTATCGCGGTAAACGTTTTCCCAAACTTTACTAGGTACATCACTGTACCAAATTTCATATAAATCGGTTCACCAGTTCAAGCGTAGAAACGTAACAGACAGACAGAGTAACTTTAACATTAGTTTATAATGGGTACACTACATAAATACGAAAAGCCTTATTCCGAAAGTTACAATCACGAATTTCAAAATTCCGAATTTCATAATTCCGAATCATTCAAAATTCCGAAAGTCAGATATCCGATGTATCATAAATCCTATTTATTGAAAACCCGAATTTCAAAATTCCTAACGGTTATAACTGCGAATATTAAAATTCCGAATTTGAAGATACCGAACCATTACAATTCCGAATTATTAATAATCCGAAATATCATAAATACGAATTCCGATTATCAAAACTCTGAAATAATACAAACCCGACAATCAAGCGCCTTGTAAATCTGCATGAGGTAGGATAGTTGCTATTTTTGGGGTACACGAGATAAACAGGAAATAGAATTATTGAACTATTATTTTAATTTACTTATGCTAATGATTACAAAATACACGTTGCCATACAACTTTCAGTAACAAGCATGCATGCAGGCAAGCATGCATGCAGGCAAGCATGCATGCAGGCAAGCATGCATGCAGGCAAGCATGCATTCAGGCAAGCATGCAGGCATGCATTAGTTTCGCTCTTCTCTGGCGCTACGGGATGTGCAGTCCTTCCGCCCTTGCGTAACAAAGTTCGGGCACCCATGCTCGCTTCCGCAGCTTCGGCTTGCTGGTCGCCTCCGGCGACCAGCCTCAGCCGCTCCAGCTCGCCCGGGCGCCTGAGCTTCGTTACTGCGGGCGAGGACTGCCCTCCCTCCGCGCCTCCGGTTTTTAAATAACACTCTAGTGTAGGGCAAACAAGTACCACGGCAGTAGGACCACGGCAAGTCGGGTTTGGCTTAATTTTGATACGTAATAATTATCGAGAAAATTAATTTATTATTATAAAAAATCAACTCTAAATGCGCAACATGTCAAATCAATTTTAACTTTTACCTATTTTTGATACAAATTTTCAATTTGAGCAATGAATTTTCGGAAATTTGAAATTCGGAATAACGTTTTTCGGGCCAATAATACTACGGATTTTTAATTATTCGTAAAAATGAAATTCGGAAGAATGAACATTCGTATTTACAACTTTCGGATAAATAACTATCGTGTTTTTGAATACTCGGAGTTTTGTTTCTTAGGAATTATAATATTCGGAATTTTGAAAATCGGAATATTGAAATTCGGAATTAAATATTTCGGAATTGTTGGGTGTTCCCGTTTATAATATCTATTAGTATCGCGTAGGGATATGGATCTACGGTCAGTAGGTACGATCTATCTAATATTTGGATAAAAAAGTTACCAAAAATGTTTAAATGCTTTTAACTATAATGTGTATAACCAAGAGTTGCAAAAAAAACAACCATTTTTAAAATTCTGTAACAAAATTCTGTTTTGTTCTTATTTGTAACAATACCAAAAAGCAGCAAAGATTACAATCTTATAATATCTATCTGAATCTGCTGAATAATTTTTAATAATTAAATAACATTTTGTACAATTTGTGCAAGTGTCGGTGAACTAGCCTTAGATATTTCCCTCATACGTACATATATCACGCCTATAAATACCCAAAGTGATAGGCAGAGGTGTATCAACGCCCAAATTTTGCCAACAATGATTTTCGGCCCCACGTGATATAGGAGGAGCCCATTGAATAATACCTAATGATCTTATTCCAATTCTTACCTCTCCCCTTTAGTTGATCTTTTCTAAATCTTTTTAGGTCTATCGTCGCCCGGCGCGTGCGCAGCGATAATGACGACATTCCCGGGAGCGATAATGACTAAAACGTTTGTCCACACCTTTAGATAAATGCTCTCCGATCTTCCAACGCAACAGAAATGTAGCTAATTGTTCTGGAGCAGGTTAAGTAACAATGAAGGCAAATAAATACTTCGCCCGCCTGATAGTAAGTGGTTACCAGTGCCTTGCAATAATATGAAGAGAACGGAGGAAAGAATATCGACGAAACATATTTGTGAATGTTTTTTTTATTTAGGACACATTAATATGACTTCACCTCGCTTGAAGGCAAAGACTCAGGAAAAAAGGTTACCATTACAGACACCTATTGTTACTATAGTGGCCCTCAGCTTGAGCCTCATTATATGCTTTTGAACTTCAAGAACCCAGGACTGTAGGAAGATCAAGATGGCAATCAGATCGAAGACCTTTTAAAGTAAGTTTTTGAAGAAAAGGATTATGTATTGTGGGCCTACAATAACGTGCTTTATACGATCGTGTTTGGGGATACAAAGGGAGAAATGATGGAGTGAAAATAGAAGGCGTTAAGCTAAAGTCGGGAACCATCCCGGCATATATTTCGACTACAGTTTCAACACAAAATATGCTCTACATACCCCGTACGCGTTTTTTGGGTGTCTTCTGAGGATATCATTAGTGTTACGGCTGCGTAATAGTTTAAATCCACCAATCATAGATTATATCAAACCAATAAGTATGCGTAGGGCCTGGCTTCTCTCATGCCCTGGAGTCAAGATACGAGAACCTATATGCTGGGAACAATGCTTCGGAGAGTACTGTACTTACAAAGATTTTTAGTAATTGATCCACTCTGATAGTCTGCACAAAAATTGAAACGTAGTCTGAAACGGGCCATAATGTGCTCGCGTACTCCTTCACTATCCGGTTACCTTCTTTCAAACCCATCAGTAACCAAAAGCGGTAAGCCCGACAAAGGATTCACACGGCCTTTCCACAAAGAATTTAAAAGCTATAAAAGTCATTTATGTCTCAAAACCGACGTCACGTATCCACAATACTGAGATGACATGCAGAACATGTTGATGCTTGCAAATGTCCGATGCATCTTGAACGATCTGGACATTATTCGATGCACTTTCGTGGAAACAGTAGCTGGGGTGATGACGAGTGTTGAATACCAAGTGTTCGGGTGCGGGTTCGACTCTGAAGTCTTGATGACACTTGTGACAGACACGTAGTAAGTACTATGGTGTTGTTCGTGGTAATGGTGTGAATGTGTTCTGAATTAGGAGATTCCGTTAAGTCTTTTGAGTTTGTTTGCGTGTGGTCGTGAGGTCCGAGTTCGATTTCTGTAGCTGGCAAATTGGGTATTAGGTTTTTGTGTCAGGAAATTTTCGGTAGCATACATAAGAATACGTAGGAACTTAGTAGGTAGTCGAAATTATTAATATCCGCCTAAACCCTCCAGATAACTTAATTTGCTTGGGTCAGGATTCCAACTCCTTAACCACTAAGTTACACCTTAGGCTGAAGGCAAACGAGCGTATTTTTTTGAGTTGTGAGTCGCGTAATTTCGTTCGCTGCGTTGGATTTCATAGAAAACTTCTGTTTGCAGACAACTCATTTTACGTCACCGTGTGAATCAAACAGGACTTTTGTATGAAACCGAATGCAGCAGAAATTACAAAACCGAAATTACGCAACTTCATCTCAAAAAATTACGCTCGTTTGACTTCAACCTTAGGAATATAGCGTGTAGGAATATAGTGAGGTTTACCTTGGGACATATATCTTGAACCTAAAATGCGCCCAGTACGCGTTCCTTGGATGTATTTTGAGGATATCAAGGGTGCTACGGCGATGGACGAGCTCAAATTCACCAATCACAGATTATATCAAAACAACAGCGTGCGCCAGGGCCTCGTTTCTCTGACGAGTTGGGTTAAGATGTGTCCCGAGATTATAACCAGACCCTCGATTCTGCTAAAGCAAAACCACTCTCGTGAAACAGTCTCTGCAAAAATTGGCATTAAATTTTAGACCTTATTGCTATAAAATTAAAATCCAAAATTAAATGACAATATTTTCATCACACGCTTTCGTTCACTCTACAACAAGCCATTTGATTTTAAACTTTAAATGCATTACTTTAAAGGCTAAAATCAAAGGGAATTTTCTCGCAGTCTCTGTGGTGTGACAGTGGTTGTGCTTTAGCAGAATCGAGGCCCTGTAAACAAATTTAATGCATTTCTTTCTACTTTCTCTTCTTTTAATTTCTTTCACTTTTCGTTACAAAGGTAGCCTATATGCTTTCCTAAGTTCTAGTTCTTTGTGTACCAAATGGGTCTAAGGTGCCTCGAAGTATACAACCCAATTTTATTACTGTTTAATAATAATTAGAATGGATGTCAATGTACTTTGTAGAATCAAAGCCTTATACGGATTAATAGATGCGGCGTGTGATTTGAATGGCAAATGAGATGCTAGTCATTTCTTTGTTTTGTTGGTAAATGATGATGGTAATATAATATTCTAGAACTATTTTATAAGCAGCTTTGTTACGGATGTGGATAGCAGTTAATTTTCATCCTAGCGTTAATTCCAGTCAAATCCGAAGCTTTCAAATCGGAGTCTGGGGTCCGCTTTAAAAGTTTAAAGAGATGATTTATTCTCAAAACATAATGCAAAATATTTTTTTTTTGTTAGAATACTAGAATACTAAAATAATAACCGAAATTTCTCCACTCTATCGATATCAACCCACGCCTAACACTAGTAATTTAACGTAGCTGAAGGTCCTAACAAAAATACTAACTATATTCGTACAGTCAGCATCAGATAGATCGTGACTAGAACAGTATTAGGTTGCATTCGGAGGTCGTAGATTCGAATCCCATCGCTGCAATCCAAATGACGATCTTTTTATCGTAAGTAGGTACGAAAATAAATCTTAAAATCTACATACCTACCTATTCATATTTATTATGTGCAGATAATGCAAATCTTAACCTTCTAAGACTTAATTTTTAGCATGTTATACAAAATACCTAGGTATATGCTAAAATAATTACTTGAATTGATCAGATAAAATAATATATTTTAAGTATGTAAATAAAAATAATAAAAATAAACTTTAATTAACGTGAAAATGGACAAAATTGAACCTTGAACATTTCGTTTACTGATGAATGAAAGAAATATTATTATGTACTAATAAATTTAATTTCGGCAAAAATGTTACCTAATTGTGTTTTTAATGATATTGACGGCAGATTAGGAAAGATGTGGTTGTTTATTTATTAGCTCAATATTTTAAGTTTTTTTTATATAATTAACGTTTTTATGATACTAATCCAGTAAAATAAACGAAATTAAATGGTAGGTAGGCTTACATAAATTCGCATAGAGCTGAAAATTAGGGGTCTTAAATATACCATAATGAAAGAAATATTAAAAGTCCCTATCGATTAGATTTCTGCCTTTTTTTATTCAAGGTTAAATGTCAAATATATTGGATTCTCGCATTTTTCTCGCATCTCCATGCGATCCATTTGTTTGTACGTAGTACCAAGTACCTACCTACCTGCAGAGACAAGCCAGCTAGAATCATGTAAAAGGTGTCCCTATAACACGATTCTCGCCGGCTGTTGGGTACCTATCATAGTGCCAATCATAGAGGAGAGTATTCAACACTAAATTTAAATTCCTTACATCCGTTTTTACAAAATAGATATGCTCTGCTAGACCAATAAACTTCTTGAAGTGAGACTTTTTATTTGCAATAATATTGAAATAGCGAGTAATAAAAACTAAGGGTATGTTGCTCAATATATAAAAAAAATTAAGTAAATAAGAATTAGAATCAAATCTTAAGTAAGTGGGTCAACAATAAAATGAAGAATGGAGGCGAGGACATGTTACATGATGTTGTAGCTAAAGTGTTCGTTGGGACTACTAGGAGAAGTTCTAATAAGTGTTACTGAAGAGAAATGGTTACATAGTCATACATACATACACATACAGTCATGAATCTTTGACAATAGCGTAGGCAGTGACTATATAGGTGTGATTCCGAAGCCAACGGCATACGACAACGCATGCAGCTCAGATACAGCGTACCCATTACTAGTTAAACTCCACAATCCATATAGGTACACAATTTTACTTAATCAGGCCCCTGGGTAGGATTGGAACCTGTAACTCGATCACCACCGCTTTATTTCCCCGCTTCCTACTAAACAATGAATTTGTTTTTCATTCTAGTCACTCCGATGTTTGTTTAGAAGCGTCGGTCGCTGTGTCCGTGTGAATACCGACAAAAGATTCACTAAACATCCGCTACTTCCTGCACCGGCTCCAGCTAACTTGCTCCATATCTACTTGGTACAGAAGTATAGCAGTGAAATTAAAACGCTGAAAACTATGAACTATGACTGCCTCTGTGGCGTAGCGGTAGTGAACGCGGCCGCTACGCAGGAGGCGCGGGTTCGATCCCCGCTCAGTGCAAATATTTGTATGTATGAATATGAATATTTGCATTGGTCTGGGTGTTTCTATGTATAATATGTATGTATTTACAAAAAAAAATGTATCATGTATGTTTATCCGCATTCTAGAACCCATAATACAAGCTAGTTAAGCTATGCTTACCTTGGGTCTAGATAGCGTTGTGTAGAATGTCCTACAATATTTATTTATTTATTCGATTTGTTGACCTTTTCATTTAGAAAACACGACTTTAGTGACATCTTGGACCTAAAATATGTTCTATACGCGCAATATACATTTCTTGGATGTCTTTTTAGGACCACGGCGGTGGACGAGCTCAAATTCACCTAGCATAGATTATTATAATAATCCGCGTGCCCTAGAGCCTCGTTTGTCTCGTGGTATAAGTCCAAGATACGTGTTCCGAGGTATACCAACGTTTAGATATAAATGGTAGATATAACCACTCCGCCAGCTTTTTTAATTCAAACACCAATCTCGATTGCATGTGGATCCAAAGTAATCCAAACCTTTCCCCTAGAGCCCGGAGTTCGCTATTCTACTCATCCTTCCCTTGTGGGTGTTAATTCACCTCTGCCTAACTCTCCGGGGATAAAGGCGTGATTATATATGTATATGTGTGAGTACAATTATTTGCACTGAGCGGGAGTTTAACTTGCGCCCTCTATATAGCTGTCGAACGCTCTACCGCTACACGCATATAATCACGTATTTATCCCCGGAGGGTTAGGCAGAGGTGTATTAACACCCACATTTCATCAAAATTTGTATTAGGTCCCACGTAGTAGGGGGTGAGCCTATTGCCGTATTCCGGGCACTATTGTTGACTCGAGCCATGCATCTGAGGCTGAGTCTGGGCTGCATATATTTGTCTGATGTTGTCTGTCTGGCATATGATTTTTTCTCATTTCAGCCCCCCTAGACAATTCGTTGGTATGTATCCAAGTATGTTTATCCGCATTCTAGAACCCATAACACAAGCTAGTTAAGCTATGCTTACTTTGGGTCTTGATAGCGTTGTGTAGAATGTCCTACAATATTTATTTTATTTAACTGCTACGCCATCAGTTAGATGTTTCCCAAACACCCAATTTCCATATCTCACCGCCACATGTTAATTATTCGAGTTAATTAAATTACGATGAATTAGTTAGCTCGCTTTTAGAGGTCAGATGGACGCGTTTTCTTATTTTACATAATTAATTTAAATGTATCGTTTCGTAATTGTATGCTGTATGAGTTTTGGTGCAGAAGCAGTACCTAGATATTTGTATGTACTCATTTTGGATCTTAGTTTTGATTGAGAGTGATTGAGTAACTAATATCTTGATATCTTTACTAACTTTCACATTTATAATATTAGTAGGATTATGAGAATTTGATGTTTAGTTGTTCGTTATTCAATCATCTGGTTCGTTATTTATCCTGGGTATAGGTTGGAGAATTTTGATCCCGTTCCCGTAACCTATTTAAGGGGTTAAATTTCAATAAAACTTACACTATTTTAATTGTAAAGTGGTCGCGTCCGTACATTGGAGATGTTTCAAAAAATATTTAGTTTGAAAAAAAAAAACGATACCGTAGATATTTTTTTTTTCTTATCTATTCGTTCATCCGCCATGGACGCAAAAACTATTGAACTGATTTAAATGCGGTTTTTTTTTTGTTAGAAAGGTATTATTCAAACTTAAAATCTTATTAGTTAGGTTTCTTTGATTGCAATCAGTTGAGAAGAGGAGATATGATGAAACGCAATAACCGATATCCACACAGGTGGAGCCGCGGGCGTAAAGTCAGTAGTAATATAATATTCTTAATTTATAGACTATTGTTTATTCTTTAGGTCACTCTACTAAAGAGCAGGACAGCACGAGGATGGCGCGTGCGCACCGTCACGGCGCTACGTCACGATATGATCGTCACGAATATGTCGCCGTGACGCGTGCGCAGGTATGAGGAGCATATCCTATCGATATCATAAGGTAATAAGTATTTATATTAACTATTGTTAGGTGGATTACTGCTTACCATTGAAATAAATTACAGAGAATGAAATAGAGGAGCCATACTAGGTTCACTAGCCAGGTCAGTCTTAAGATAGGTGATCATTCTTAATACCTACACTGAGGCGAGACACCTCCGTACCTTTTTTTAATCGTGCGAAAAATCTTCACGTATACCTCCCCCGACGGGTCCGGAGGAGGAGGTTATGTCGGACTCGAACCGACTAAAACGCACGCCGCCGTCTGTGAGCAGTCAGTTGCCGGAGGTGAGTTTGTCGTAGCCATATCCCTCGCACCCCGGCCGACCCAGGGCCATATCTATCGATCTGGCCCTCTTCCGGTGTGGGGACTACAGAGCCCCCATAGACACGTCCGTACCTTAAAGAGCACGAAAGAGGAGTTTATCAAAAGAGAGCAAATAAGACAACTCATAATCTGATGGTAAACTATGCTGGAACAACGGACTTAAGGTCTTACTACATTTGTAAGTAGAGGCTTATTCGCCCATAGACCAGGTATTCATCATTGTAAACACGCTGAGTTCCGATTACATCCGAGGCCTTCGCTTTGGAGCCCGGGGTCCACCTACCGGCTGTTCCTCCTCCACTTCATAAGGTCTTGGGTATCCATGGTAGGAGACTATTGATACGCATGTCACTCTCTACGAAAATCAAAATCAGGGGGTCATATTGCAAATACTAAAATAGAGCTGGGGCCTTAGACAAAGTGACATTCTATTGGCGAAAACGCCAGTGGAATCGCTAATTGTAGTATGGAATTGACATAAATCATTAATATAACTATATTTTTTGTATGAAATTTGAATCTTTGTAACTCGAAATACATTATTTAACTTATCATTATTACTATAACCACCGAAATGTCTCGAAATCCATGGTTAAAACCTTAAAAATGGTTCGCTTCAGCGCGATTCCATCAATAGAATGTCACTTTGTCTAGGGCCCCTGGGCAGTTTCATTATCTATCACAATAAAAAAAAAACATTACAAAATAAACATTACTTTTAAAACTCATCACTCTTTACCGAATCGAATCTACAGTTCACATCTCACCCTCGAGGGCAAAGCTGACTTGCCCCAGTCGCGTGCGCAACGCAGATGAACTCACGTCGATCATTGATCCACGTGGGGTTGATTAACTGTTAATATACGGATAAAAGGTACTGTAATGAGCTCTGGTTAATGGATCAGAAAAAATATATAATTGGATTGATTGAGTTCTTTTCCACCCTCAGTTTACTCGTAGTTAGATGTTAGATGCTACAGGGGATGCTACAGAATATTGAATTTATGCGTATTTGCGACTTACTTTAAGCAGTATAATTTGGTTAATCTTACCTTACTTGTTGTTCACAACTGTACTAAATCAACGGATTTTATGTAAAAAATATAGCTGTTGGTGTATGATGGGACCTATGGGCACCTGAATAGGGGTCGAATCTATTAATTAAAATTTATTTTATTCCAGAGGACGAATGGGTGCCTTAAAAATTAATTAATATTATTGGTCCCCTACCGAAGGACCAATGGGCACCTAAAAAGGGGTCGAATTTACAACTTTTATGCTAGGGGTCGAGTTTTAGAGGACCAATAGGTGCTGACCCTTTACGAGAGCGACTACCGTCTGATATACCCGTATACAATGTATCCAGCCTTGCAATTTATTATCATCAAATATTTTTTTAATATCATATCTTTTATTTCAGTCCCGGATCTTTTAAGCAGGGCATGAGTTTAAAGCATCTGTTGAGGCCGTCAAGCTGAGAACCACCGCTGTAGCATTGTTGGCGTTTGTAATGGTGATTCTCTTTCATGAGAACTTACCTTCAGCTCATAATCAGGCGAGGTGACTTCATATTGAAGTGACCAATATCTCTAGATAAGCGGGAGCGCATTCAGCTCGTTCAAGTAAACAGAAGACGCGCGGTCCCGTGTGTAATACTTATACATTGCACGAAGCATTTGGAACCTAAAATTTAAATTCATACTAATATTACGCTAGTACCATTATCTGTTCTGTGCTAATATTATAAATGCAATAGAAACTCTGTCTGTCCGTCTGTCAGCCTGTTACGCTTTCACGCCTAAGCCACTGAACCGATTTCGATGAATTTTATACAGAGATAGCTAGACCAGGCCAGAAGACAGGCTATGTTTTGTCGCGATAACCGACATCCACGCGAGCGGAGCCGCGGGCAACAGTTAGAATACATATAGCACGTCACATATTTTGGACATTAGATAAAATGAAGCGTCGGTAGCTTAGTGGTTAAGGAGTCGGCCTTACGATCGAGAGGTCCCGGGTTCGAATCCTGGCCATTACACTACCGACGTGAACCCACTCCTAGCACAAGCAATTTAGCTTAGTTGGAGGGGTTAACGGGAATATTAGTAATTTCGGTTGCTAATATTCTTTAAAAAAAAAAAAAACGTTAAAAGCACTAACCTATACCTACGTAATATCACATCACAATACGCCAGTCTCCCCGGTATATTTCATGTGATATTTCATTAGTGATTAGGGCATGATATCACGATATTCCCCACAATTTGTTCGCGTCGCATACAATCAGTAAATTGGTCTACATCAACACAAACACACACCAACGATTTACTACGTGTTCTCGATCGCAACTCGCTGAAAGACCGTTATTTAACGTTACCATTTTCCGCCTCTATATCCCTTACAATATCAGGTTCTTGAAGCGAGACGTGAAAAAGCATCTATGAAGGCTGTCAAGAGAACCACTATTTTGAGATAGTCAGCATCTGGAACGGTGGTCCATATCATTTGGACTTTATATAAGCTTTATACCGTCCAGCAGAATGTAGTCAATTGATGGGCTGAAAAAAAAAAAGGTGCTAAATTTATTTACAAAATCTGTTAAGAAATGAAAAACTAATGAAAACATACAAAGATTATGAGAAATGTTTCAGTAGATACTCCTTTGATAGGAGAAATTTGAAATAGGAAACATTGTGCATTTGGGACTATAAAGATAGAATCATCTGAAACGATCTAAGTAAGACAAAAAATGCGATCTTTCCTATGTGTATTATGCTATGTACCAAAAATAGTTTAGGTCAGTACTATTTTTTATCAGTAGGACAATAAAATTTCTCCTCATAAAATATGTTTGTAAATCAGTATCGAAAGTACTGTTTTTGATTTTGACAGATCAGGACTGAATTTTGAACATCTTTTTATTAGGAGAATTGGCCCTCTGTTCTGTGCTTACACTAATGTCATAAAACTATAATATTGTTTACGTTCGTGTGTCTGTTCGAGAATCTTTCGAGAACCAGTAGTAGTGGTAATATTGGCGCACAAACAGTAACAGGACACGCGAGCGCCGTGAGATCGTATCTAACCCCACACCCACCGGTGGGATAAACATTCCCATTGCACAGGAAATTAAAGAAAAAAAACAAGGAGATGACGTCACTGGGTTATTTTTGTGTGGTTTTATAATTGTGCGTGAACAATTATGCTAATAAGAGAAGTAATGAAATTGTTTGCGTCAATTGTCTTTAAAAATAGAAGATAACAAATTCTAGGACTAATAATTTTACTGAAGTAAGATTATAAATTCTTTTTTTATACAGAATTCTTAGGCCTGTATTCTAGACCGATATCCAGTTCTGAATCTCAATTTTCACTGACAGCTTTGCTACCTCGGAGGGCACGTTAAGCCGTTGGTCCCGGTTGCCATATGAACATCTATGGCAGTCCTACAAAAAACTCCAACAACTGATCAAGTTACAATGCTTCGATATCGCCCAATATCGCAATTCGGTTGTGGAGGTCAGATGGTAGTCGCTTCACGTAAAATAATCCAGTCAAATCCGCAGCTAGACTGGTAAAGCGGACCTCAGACTCCGAGGTGAAAACTTTGGATACGACTGGGATTAACAACACTAGGATGAAGAATAATATTTGAAAGATTTTCAAAGACAATCTTCCCAGAGCACTAGTTATAAATCAAGAGTCAGGACTGAATATCGTTCTAGAATACGGATCTTAGTCAGTCATGAGCATGCAATAGTGAAAAGCTAGCTTAAACGTGGAAATGCCTGCCTGAGTCTATGTTTCTGGAGTCTCGAGTCTCGAGTGAAAGGTGCTTCTAGGCAAGAAGTTGCTTCTTGCAAGTATGTTTCATCGTAGACCACGTCATTAATTTACGTATACTATATTGTATCTACTAATCAAAAAAGAATTACTATTTATGAATTTATCACTACGCAATTTTTCTAACCTTTTAAAATATTTTTGGTATCTAGAGGTAGAGCAGATAAATATTGGCCATTCTTTGAGATAAAATATGAATCAGTCTTGTTTTGTCACTGTACTGCGTCATGGATGGCGCCTTTTAAAGATAATGACGTCATAGGCGACGTTGTTTACAAAGGTCGTGATGTCATGAATACTTTATGATACTACTAGCCTTCCACCCCGCGGACCTTTGCTCATATCTTCGGTTCTACTCAACCGATTCCGATCAAACAAACGTAAGATTTTAAGTCTGAGTAAGCCCTTTCTAACAAAAAAACCGCATCAAAATCCGTCCAGTAGTTTGTGCGTCCATCGCGGACAAACAGACAGGAAATTCAAAAAAAATATTTTCGTGTTCAGTATCGTTAACATAACATAAACCAAGTAATTTTTTTTAAATATCTCCAATGTACAGACACGACCACTTTACAATTATATAATAGTATAGATATCCGAATGCGTAGGTAGCAGTTAGAAAATATTCAAACGGATTTCGAAGACGGTCTAGTGTGTAGATGGCGTCTAAGGGATAGGGCTATTCTCCCTCCGACAGTAAACATACAGCCCATGACTAACTGCCCGCTTGACGGCAATAGGCTCGCCTCCCATTACGTGGGACCGTAACGTAAATCATAATTGGCGAAATGATTTATAAATTAAATAAACATACATAATGTTTATTTAATTTAAATTATCATAATCACAAGTAAAAAAATACAAATTAAATTAAACGAACCAAACATCAACAAATAAATAATAATACACAATTTAAATAACCCTTAATACACTCCAAGTGACTTCTCAACACCCCGCCAAAATATTGACATAAGGTAACTGTACCAATGCTCGACACTTTAAGGAAAAATAAAATTTCAATCTAAAAAATTTAACAAATTAATTACAGCATGGTCGTTACATTCTTTTTTAACTGTTACAGCAACAATTAGACATTAACTTTTGCCCATAAAATCTTTAAAATCTATCATACTTTTACTTTAAATTAAATTATTATGCACTTGGTCGAAAACACCAATGCTAGACATCATTGTCCCAATGGTCCAAGTATGTCAATAACTTCAATATTTATGACGTTTATACTAAAATTAGTAATAATCATAACTTATAAACAAAAAAATCACACCTATAAAAATCAGTACCCTTGGCAAAAATCTTAAGAAATAACACGACCGTGTTCACGGAGTCACATTATTTGCTGTCAACAGTCTTTCTAAATTTACTTCGGATGGTGTTGCGAATATTTGAACATATCTTATAGATACCATAAGGCATCTTTTAAGTCAATAGTCTTATAAAATAAATGGATAATTTTCTCAAAATACTGGGTTTTGTTCGAAAGTGTCTAGCATTGGTACAGTGTCGAGCATTGGTACAGTTACCTTAGCGAGCCAAACATAACAGCGACGTGCGGCCTCAGGCATAACGATGTTTGCCTTTACCTCCCCCGAGATATACGTGACGTTTTACCGGAATTAAAAACGCAACTACCCGCCAAAACGCCCCTTATATTATCTGTATTTTTGTTGATTAAAATCTCGTTGAGAGGGATAGAGAATATCATTTTTTATGTTATTATCTATGATTAGATTATGATTGAAATTGTTTCACGGTAACAGCTGTTAAAGAAATAAAATCTAATGCAAATCTTGTATGTACTTTTGGTAGCATTGAATTTCAAAGAGGCAGGTGAAAAGTTCTCGAAACCAGAGAGTTTGCTTGAAAAAGCAAATCTCGGGCTATCGTCTGTTTACTCCTGATTCCTGAGGGAAGGAAATAGGACACGTCAATTATCTGTATGTAATTATATTCTGTCTAACAAAAGCGGTATATTGCATGATATACCCTAACCTACCCTCAGACTGGACTCTTGAGCGCACGCACGAGTCTGAGTAGGTACACCTATTTGTTATAGGTACCTTCTGTAATGCATTTATTAATTGATCGCTCTCGGAACACACCACCCTTCTAAAAATATTAGCTCCCTTCATTTGACATTCTAATATTAATGAACTTATAAATACTGAATATAGATTTAACCAACAAATAATGTATCATGCATCCATACCCAATAAAACCAAACCGTATTATTCACTTCCTGGCCAGCTGGTAATCAGTGGAACAATGGTGCCAAATTTCCGAACGGAATAAAAAATGATCTGTCAAAGAGGGAGCTTTCGCGCCAATTTGGAGGCACAGTTCGCGCCCTCGGCACTTAGGGTTACCAGCCGGCTTTATAATTACTGTATTATTGTTACTTTTTCTGCTTTAAGTATTTTTAGTTGGGTTGTGAGAGTATCGTGGTGATGTGATTAAGTATGTTTGATTGATTTATTGACTGCGGATTTAAATAGTCTTAGATTAATAATAGAGAATCAGCCTTTGCGGCGCGCGGCGCCGGCGTGGCGGTAGTGAACGCGGCCGCAACGCACGAGGCGCGGATACGATCCCCGCTTAGTGCAAATATTTGTCTGCATGAATATAGGTAGGTAGTTGCATTGGTCTGGTCGTGCCTCGGAGAGCACCGTCGTCGGTCCCGGTTGCCATACGAAAATTTATCATGGCAGTCGTTACGAGTAGTTGGAGCCCTAAAAAGTTAAGCAATTGGTCTAGCTGCAATGCATCGATATCGCCCAATATCACCATTGGGTTGTGGAGGTCAGGTGGCAGTCGCTTCACGGATAATATCGAAGTTCAACCAAATCCGCAGTTAGACTGGTAATGTGTACCCCAGTCGATAAAGAAGATTAATGAAAGTAGTGCAACAGAGCAAATAGGGATATTACGAATCGATTCGGTGTTCGGTCCCCGTTGAGCTTCTAAATACAAACGTGGATCGTTTACAGAGAGCCAGCATGAAAAGTGCTCTTGGTTTTCCGGTATTAAAATTCACAGCAAAAAACGATGAGCGTGAGTAAAAGTGATTTGAATTTCGAACACCCCGTAGTATTTGAAATTAATTCAAAATTAGTCAGTGTTGCCAAAAATGAACAATATTTCGTTCAAAAACTTGTTATTTTTGTACTCGACTTGTGAAAATGACAATTTCACAGACATTTTTTTTTTGTATATATTCAAACTACACTATACATACTACAAATATTGATAGTAATAAGCGTAATAAAGCACAACCTCATCAAGACACCTCACTCCATTACGCAAAACGTAATTCCATAAAGCTCTGGTTACCCTACAAATTCGTCACGCCCCCGCTCCGAGATTAATGGGGCCCGTGTTTAGGCCTCCGTCGCCATAGCAGCGGGGAGGGATTGTCAATCTGGCCCTCCCTGTCCGTCCCTCGTGGGAAATAAATGCCATATCTCGAGAGGAACATTATGTCATCTGGCAACACTGACATTTGGAGATGTGGAAAGGTTAATTGAATTTTTATAGTCGCATAAATGAATTGTTTCTTATCTTATTTTTTTTTTATATGATACGATTAATTTATTCCAAATAAAAAATAAAACCGGTCAAGAGGTTGCCTACAAAATTAAATTCGGGGACGTACTTTTGATACATAAACCGCAATATATTTTGATTGCGTTGACTTAGAAATTTGATTTCTGCACAGTTTCAAGACGTTACAGACTCAGGGTATGAATTTCAATTTATTAATACCTTCACGTATCCATGAGAAAAAGGTCTTGGCAGACAGACATAATGACAGACAATGAACTGATTGCATAAGGGTTCCGTTGTTTTTTCCTCTTGAGGTACGGAACCCTAAAAAGAAAAAAGAACAATAGTAACACTTGTGCACGTAAAAATCAATACTTTATTATTTTTGGTCTCATATTGGTCCCAATAGCGCTACTGACTATTCTTGTGGAGTTGATACCTAAAGGTGCTGATAGACTTAAGCATTCACTTTTAACAGAATATCGAGCATTCACCGTTTTTTGTCAAACTGAATAACAAATCGAGCCAAGTATAATTAGAGCCAAATATCGCTACGACCATTTTCCTGATCTTTCTAGCGAACGCTCTCGTCAGTACTGTCCTTTAGCGAGAATGCTCGCTAGAACCTTGGATAGTTTCTATCCAAGCGAGCTTTCTAGCTCGCTAAAACGCTTTCGTTTATTCTTCGAAAGAACGCTTATTATAAGTGAATACTCAAGTTTTTAGCACCTCTTAAAGTGACCAACCAGCCACATACCTAGTACCGAATAATGTAGAATACTGAGCCAATTTTCATGAACTGTCACAGAAAATATAAGTCGCGATCCAAACAGCGAGAACCACGCGGCCACACTAATAAAATCTAGCATTCACTCAACCGTTATTTTCTAAGAATATTTAAGAAAGGAGGTTGTAACTGTAAACCCCATTAGCTAATCTTTAAAAAAAAACTCTAAATGTCTTCTAGACGTAGTCATACAAAATTTTTGGCATAACAAAAATAATTTGTAAAAATTATACAAGAAAAATATTTTAAATTTCAAGTTTCAGTTTTTAAATACGGGTGGTAAGGACGCCAAGATGGCTACTGCGGCACCAGTGGAAGACAAGGCTAAGGCACTTGCTGTGAAACAGAACATCCCTATTCAGCTGACGGATCTCACTATATTTGACGATACCTACGCCTTCATGAAGGAAAGATTCTTAGAAGAAATGAAGCGAGTAGATTCGCAGATGACTCGTCTTAGGTAACCAACGTTTTTATTAAATAGATTGATGGATGAAACTTCATCATAATCAATGGTGGTTTTCCCAAGCGACTGCAATATGGGGTTGTTCAAGAAGGGCATTAGAAGGTTTCTTCAGGGTCGGCAGCACGAGTGTGCACGGCCCTGGTGTTGCATACGTTCATAGGCCACGGTAACCACTTTCCATCAGGTGGGCCTTGTGCTTGTCTGCCACCTAACTGGTATATAAAAAAACAGTTTTTCTAATAGCAGCATGTATGTGTATGTAACAGTTTTTTTCAACGTATGACATGATTAGCATTTTCATTTCTGTACCCTAAGCACAAAAGCTTGCCACCGTTCTCTTGATACATTTACGTTATGAATTTTAATGTTTTTCGTCCTCTGGGCACTGATCTTCTATTACACAGACGGGGGATGTCCCTGCCCACGTCAGATGGAGATACCTCGTTTATTCATAAGAACATTACACATCATAGCGCACTTTAGCACACATATAAACACATATTAGCACATTTACTTATCGATAAAATTATTTAATGTTTATTTGTCAGTTTTAACAATTCAGGCAATCTGGGCCCATACCATGAACTCATAAAACAGGTCAATAATTGAACTGCTGTCATTCTACCAACTGCAAATGTGACTTTGTAATCCTATCTATTTATATGACATTACAAAGTGACAATTGCAGTTGGTAGAATGACAGCAGTTCAATTATTGACCTGTTTTAAGGTTCATGGTAAGGCCGCTGAGTCTTCTTCATCCTAGCGTTAATTCCCAGTCCAACCGAAGCTTTCACCTCGAAGTCTGGGGTCCGCTTCACCAGTCTTAAATGCGGATAAACCTGAGTGTATGCATGTGAATAATCTGCTATTAACATTTTCCAGCTCGGCCATGTCTAAATACTACAATCAAAAGCTAACTGTCCAGAGTGGACTGACTTCTCAGAGTACGACCCAAGGCCTAGACTGGGATTCGATCGCGAACTCACCGCTAGTCGAAACCGAAGGAGAAGATAAACTCCTGAAGTTGCAGTTCGATGTTAGTCAATTCGAGCCTGATGAGGTAAGAGAATTTAAAAACCTTTTTATTATAATTTTCCTCTTTTCCGAGACTTTTCTTTCAGCTTACCATCAGGTGAGGTGAAGAATAATTAACGTGTCCTATGTCCTATTTGAAAAGAAACTTAGTGATGCCCTCGGTTTTGTCCGCATGGAAATCTGGTCTCGCTTCAAAAACCAAACCATAGGAACCATAGGATTCCAGGACTATTTCCTTACAACGCTATTAGACCCCCTAAGTTAGATTAAACTTCTGTTATGAGTTTGTGGTATAAATAATTTATTTTGTAAATATATGTAGACATATGTAACATTGAAAGATCCAGACTACTGCAAATAGACATTTTATTTGCAAAGAATGGGCATCGAACCCGCGACCTCCGACGTAGCATTCGCACGCTCTACCGCCATGTCATAAACTAGACGAATCAAAATAATATGATTTCTTTTGAATGAGATTTTTTTTAAATATTTGTACTGTTGATTGATGGTACTTGGTTGAACTTGCTACAACATATTGAAAAAGACACTTCTTATACTTTTCCACAGTATCTTATTTTTTAACCTCACCGGTTTCGTCTCACTGCTCTCTCAAAGGCTTACACTCTCGGTTATATCGTAACCAACAGTGTAAACCTATCAAACCGACGAAACCGGATTCAATCTCTTTTTTATTAATTTCAGGTCACAGTACTAGTAGCTGATAATCTTCTGACCGTATCAGCACAGCACGCTGAAAAGAATGACAAAATTAATATCTACAGGGAGTATAAGCGTGAATTCCAGTTGCCTGTAGGAACCAATCCTGATAGAGTTATATCAAACATGTCTCGGGATGGGATCTTGACTGTGAAGGCCCCACTGTTGAACCCCAAAGAATTGGTCGAGAATCGACCACCAGGTCTACATATTGCTAACTAATTAAACTAACGCTGAAGCTGCTGCAAACATTAGAAGCCACACTTTCAAGAAATGAATAACTAGAGAAGTTAGCTCTAAAGCTGCTGCAAACATTAAAAGTCACACTTTCAAGAAATGGATAACGTAACGGACCGTAAATAAGTAAATAAGTTGCATGTCACAAAATACTTTTATATGTTCGCAAAAATTATCCAAATAATTTATAGGACTTTATTCATCACTATGTAAAAAAATCTTGAAGATATAGAAGTAAACGGCTTTTTTAATTTTGGAATTTTTCTTTTTTTTTCTAGTAGTCTGAAAGACCATCCGTCTCGTACCTACGTAGATACCTATAGTAGTAAATACTTTTTCTCATATCTCCGAGAAATATATTCATAGATTCGTAGATCTATTATAAAATCAAAATAACGTATCTTTACATGCGGCTCCACTTCGTCGACAGCTTAAACATACCACACTAATAGTAGTACAAATGATACATACATACCTACACGTGTCCACAAAAAGGTACCTATGCCAAGAGTATCGGTAGGTACCTATATGACATCGGTGACGTGGCCACGCCAGATAAACGGCGACCTGAAACACGCACACTAGCAAATTGTGATGAATTGTGCTAGGGATGCACTGAGAACAGGAAAATAGATAGAATTTTTATAGTACAGTCATTCTAGGTCATGTTGCGGTCGAACCTAAATAAATATGGGTAAGGACAGGATGATGATGAGTTAGGTATATCACCCATATCAGGTTCAATATTTATAAATATCTAGGTTCATTGTATTATTGTTCGATTAAACTCCAGTGAACTCATTCTCTGATTGTACTGATTTTAGCTCTACAAAATCAGTTGTAGTTTATCTAATTCTAAAAATGGATTCTCCAGTACCTACACTTATTCTGAAATAATAAGTACAACAGACAAACGGTTACGAGGTTTTAATTTTTACATTCCTAACAATTAAAACACTAAATTTCCAAAATTACTTGTTCTTCTTGTGCTTCAATACGCAAATAAACTGCTACTAAAACATATGTATTTGCATGGCGAAACGAAAGCGCTACGCATGAAAGCTTCTTTTGATCTAACCGCGCCCTTCACAAAGAACTAAGGTTAATCAGGTCAGAATTTTAAAGTGTCTGGTTAGATTCAAGTTTTAAAAGAAGAGAAACTGATAAATATTTAAAAAATAATATAGTCGGTGGTCTAATAGAGAAATATCTGAAAGTTGAGAATGTTGATTCCGAAAATCAGTAAATCAATTCGATCTCTGGGGTACACAATTACTTAAACCAGTTTAGCACTGAAAAAATGTAGATCTATTTTTCAATAATACATCGGTATGATTATCATAATCACCATGTAAATGATAAGTTACTTACTTTCCTCTAAAAAAGCCTTACAATTTTGTATTCACATCCTTATTGAGTACCGATGAAAATCCTTCAAAAGATTTTCAGTGAGCTCATTGCGTCCTCAACCTTACCGAGGTCACCTGTACATTCACACGCTTGTATGTGTGCGTGAATGATTACAGGCGTGGTGTTGATGCGGCGCGTTGCCATAGCAACCGCCTGCGTTCCCAGAAGACTGCTCTAATATGGGCGAGTATATAGCTTGGCGTGGGGTGCTAGCTGACGCAAGGACAGGTGAATTGTTGATAATTTTGCCATATTTTCTGCAGATGTTGCACATGTTAGGTCAAGACGATGTCAAGCAATACAGCTAAATGGAAGCCAGTCACCTTCTGGACTGAAATTAGTACCTACCTACAATTATATGAAGATCTATCTTGTGGCGGACAGGCCTCACGTGACGTTCTATCTGGTCATGGAACGCAGATCTAAACGTCAGCGATCAGCTGATGCCCGTCGTAGTACATTTAGAGGGGTTGGACGTCGGTTTGCACACTCTTTCCCTGCCATGCAGTGGCGGTGTGGACTGTAACTTTCGAACGAGGTCAGGGAAAGTAAGGTAACTCGTCCCTGTGCGTCTCTCTAGGCGAAAGGATAAACCGACCGCGTACGGTACGGTTCCGAATTGGGTTGAATAGGAACACCAGTAAATAAGACACAGTTAATTCGGTTGAATCATCTGGCTTTAATAATGGCCCATCTATTCAATGCAAAGTCTGAGAGAAGTCTCGAAGACTATTGCTGGCGACTCGGCTAAGATGTCGCAATTGTACGAAAAGTCGCACCAGCTTAGCTTCTCTGAAACTTTACCTTGACGAGAACCGGCCGAAATAAGATATGTTTTACAAAATAACATTAACGATTTTCACTATGATAAATAACAATTTTTAGGTATATTTTATAAACTATGTACAACTATCAAATACTCTAAGTGCAGCAAGGTAGGTAGGGTGGTCACCCATCCTATGGTATGATTTTAACAGCTATATTATTTATTATTTTGCAATTACAGAGGTTTACACTGGTAATTATGAGTGGCTGGCTTCTATTTGTTTACATTATTTGTTAATTACATAAGAACTATTTACTTTACAAACTTGAACGAATTTCTCTACTATGGCCACTTATCTACTCTATACGGGGAACAAAGTTTTTCTTATATACTACAGCGCTTTTATGGCTGATTTTACAGATTTACATAAAACGATAGTACAAAACAAGGTTAAAACAATATTTACTTATAAGAATTTTACAAACTAATACAAAAGGTGCTGCGACCGTCTCCTGCGTACGGTGGCTATTACAATCAAGTGTCTATTGGCTTTATCATTGTCACTGTTTTTATCACACTATTGGTTTACGTGCACTAATCACTAATTTCAATCACACTATTATGATTTTACGAATCACTTGCACTGTATTTCGTGTCTGTCGCGAACATATCTTCTACTATAAATGCAGAGGCATGGATGGTTACTTAATCACACTAGAGTAGCTGAATTTTTGTGCCAAATACATACATACATACAATCAAGCCTCTATCACCGGAGGGTTAGGCAGAGGTGAATTAACACCCACATTACACCAATCATTGTATTAGGTCCTACATAATAGGGGGTGAGCCTATTACCGTATTCCGGGCACTGCTGTTGACTCGAGTCATATATCTGAGGTTTGTATGTGAGTCGGGGTTGTATATATCTGTCTGATGTTAATCAACTCATACAATCATACATAAAAATAGAAAACAGCAATACAGATCGGATGAAATTCGGTACAGAGAATATCAGATAGAAGTTGAATGAGAAGGTGTATACTCGTACTTAAATCTTTTGTCTTACGGCAAGTCTTATTTTGTTTTTATTTAGAACACGTCAATTTGACTTCACCTCGCCTGATGGTAAGCTAAAGGCAAAGTCTCGGAAAAACGGGTCACCATTATAGACACGTACCATGTTACAATGGTAGCACTCAGCTTGACGGCCTCATCAGATGCTTTTTCACGCTCCGCTCAACGGACCCGGGACTGTAGGAATAGGGAAACACGTGCGCTGCTAAGGAATTCCAGGTCTGAATGGTGCGGCAGAAGAAGGAGTCTTGATATCATTGTAAGTCCTGCACGTGTTGTCCTATAAAGGAAAGGCGAGGGTGGGACTAATTATTATTGGAAGAGCTTCTCAGAACATTCACCATGGCAGAGACGGTAAAATACTGCCGAGCGACAAGGGGAAGAGGGTAAATTTTTGGGAAAGTCCCCGGATAAGGTGCTATAATTACACCGGGGTGAAGCCATGTCACGTACCTATGTAATAATTTTCGATATTTTCATGCAATAGGGGCAATTCGCGGTAATTTGACATTCCGGTGAATTAGTTGCAATTTGATATTCCTGTGAAATTGTTACAATTTCACGTGCCTATAAATTTACAATTGCAATTAATTGTATAATTCAATCGCTTTTATTAAAGTTTCAGTAATTATTAGACCTATTAATTTCTTTGATTTTTTGATATCATTTTCATGTGAAATAGAAATTATTTCACGTGCTTATAAATTTAATGTTGTAATGATAACGCTTTTATCAAATTTTCAGAAAAAATGAAACATGTCAATTTCTTCAAAATAATTTTCATTACAGATTTCTTGGAAATTATTGTAGGTACAAACAATTTCATATCCGTATGAATGAATCGCAAATTGGCTTTGAAAATCGAACAATATTATTCCAAAGTTAATCATGGTTAAAAGGAACCAATTAAGTAACCGTGATCTATACCTACTATTCTTCCTCTTAGCGTTAATTCCCAGTCGCATCCGAAGCTTTTTCAGCTCGGAGTCTGGGGTCCGCTTTATCAGTCTTAACTACGAATTTGGCTAGACCTCGATATTTTCTGTGAAGCGATTGTCATCTGACCTCCACAACCCAATGTTAACATTAGGCGATATCGAAGCTTTGCAGTTAGACTGTTGTTTTTTGGATTTTTGACTCCAACTACCCGTAACGACTGCCATAGATGTTCTTATGGCAACCGGGACCGACGGCTTAACGTGCTCTCCGAGGCACTATACCTACTATTATCGTGTAATAATAGGTATAAAGTAGCCGTGTCTATGCCTTGGAAACATTTACAAAAAAATCTTGAGTTAGGTTCTTTGAACGATACGAGCACAAAAATATTTCTCTGAAATTTTCTGTTTGCGGTGAAAGACTACAGAATTTAATGCGATTTTTTTTGTTATCAAGGCTCTTGATCAGACTTAAAATCTTACGTAACTTTGATCTCAATCTGTTTAGTAGATCAGGATCTCCTACTATCCACAGCCACACGGACGGGGCCGCAAGCAACACCTAATCACTACATACGAGTATCTATACTAATCTCTCATCCTAGCGTTAATTCCCAGTCGCATCCGAAGCTATTCAGCTCGGAGTATGGGGTCCGCTTTACCGTCTTAACTACAGATTTGCCTAGACCTCGATATTTTTTCGTGAAGCGATTGCCATCTGACCTCCACAACCCAATGATAACATTAGGCGATATCGAAGCTTTCCAGCTAGACCGTTGTTTTTTGGATTTTTTAGGGCTCCATCTACCTGTAACGACTGCCATAGATGTTCTTATGGCAACCGGGACCGACGGCTTAACGTGCTCTCCGAGGCACGACCAGACCAATGCAAATACTCATATTTCATGCACACAAATATTTGCACTAAGCGGGGATCGAACCCGCGCCTCCTGCGTAGCGGCCGCGTTCACTACCGCTTCGCCACGGAGGCTGTCAAAGTATCTATAATATACTAATATACTAATAATAAAGCTGAAGAGTTTGTTTGTTTGTTTGAACGCGCGAATCTCAGGAACTACCGATTGGAATTGAAAAATTCTTTTTCTGTCGAATAGTTCATTTATTGACGAAGGTTTTAAGCTATATAACATCATGCTACCACAAAAGGGAGGGGAGCAGTAATCATAAATGTCAACAAATCCGGCAGATTTCCATACATCCATACTAACATAATGAAGAGGAAATACGAGTATTCTGAGGTTGTATAGAGCCACGAGGAAGTCACGGGAATATGTCCAAGGCAATCTTACACCCCCGGCATCTGAAGATCCGAGATGGCATATGGTTTTAGTCGGTCCGAGTTCGACATAACCACTCCTGATGGCCGACGGGGGTGGTATCCGATGGAACTTCAGTACCTACGTAAAAAAAAGTTGGAATGGAATCCGAATTGCACGCGGGCGACAGCTAGTACGTAATAAAATTCAAAATAGCTACAATCAAAAATCCAACATCATGTAACCCCGTGCAGCGGAACAAATCGATATCTCACCTGTACCATTACGGCGGCGTTATGACCGGAGGGTGGGCTGTTTGATTTGGCTCGCCATAGATAGGGCGCCCCCTCGCGCCTCGGTCCATGGCGAATCGCATGGAAAAGTCAACACGAATGAGATATTTTAATGTATCATTTTGTTACTTCGTTATGAATTAATAATCGGCATTTTTTGTTTATTAATTTGTATGGTGAATGGAGGTATTAAGACGTATCAGAATCACACGCGTATTGAGGGTTTATTGCCGTCAATTTGGACTTTTTTCCATGATTGCATACAGTATTCTCAGCGATTACTGAGAATGTTAGATAGGTACTTCGTAGAATTATAAATCCTGAAAAGGAACCTGATCGCGGGTTCAAATCATATCCTCGGTTTTGACTTTTTCATATTTAAATTTGTGGAATATCGGTACAATATTTTTTTCATCATTTCTGTAAACTCACAGAAATACACACTACAATAAATAATGTAATAAAATATAAAAAAAAAACATATATTTACGTATATTTATCCGCATTCTAGAACTCATAACACAGGCTGGATAAGCTACTTTGGGTAGATAGCGCTAAAAAAGAGTAAAATAAAATTACTCAACCAGGGGATCAAACCTGGAACCTCAAGCACAGCAGTTACACTCGCTACAACTTGAGCGAAAGCTATCTAAATGAAAGTCTTATAATATTCATCCATTGCCACCCATTCCCATGAATGATCAAATCTTTTCTTAGTCATCAAAATTATTAGTAAAATAAACCCTAATTATTATAGATACTCGTTAGCACCCATTAATAAATGGCCCTAGAGTAAAAAAACATGCGTAAAGGCACCCCAAGTACACAAAAATCTCCATAGCAACAGGCTGATTGTGCGTCCCCTAAAGGAAGGGTTCTCCCGGAAATGAGGTTTTTATCCCCTACGCACTCCGGAAGTGACGCAGCGAGCTTACCGCGGGTAACTATCTTACAGACAAATGAGCGATATGTAAAACGAGTATGTTTTTTTAATGTTTTATGGCAAAAATCTTTGCATCAGACAAATTTTTCGTAGCTTTCAAAAGTATATTTAAAAGTTAAGGATGGTGCACGAAAAGTTTCAAGTTCGATTTCTGGTTCTGGCAAATTGTTGTTGGGATTTTTTTATAAGCAGCACGCAATCTTTACAGGTCCGGGGTTCGAATTCTGTTTTTTACACTACCGACGTGAACCTGCTCCTATCACAAGCAATTTAGTTAATTTGTAGGGGTTAGAGAAAATAGGTACCTATAAGTAATAATTTCTGTTACCTACCTACTAATATTTTTAACATAACATAAACTCACGCCTATATCCCCGAAGGGGTAGGCAGAGGTGCCTAGCACCCACATTTATTTTTATGTAAAAAATATAGAAAAAGTCCTCAATTGACAGTGATCTTATCTGATTACGAGCCCTTTGACTTTTTTTATACAGGTCACAGCAATTTGACCTCACCTCGCCTGATGATAAGCCGAAAGCTTACTCAGGAAAGAGAATCACCATTACAGACGCGTACCATGTCACAATGGTGGCCAGTTTGACGGCCTCATCAGATGCTTTTTTGGTCAAATGGCTAGGCAAGTAATTAAATGTCATCGATCAAAGGCATTTGCCTAGTTGTTTGATCAAATGGCTGAATATCATTCAGGTCAACAATTAAACGGCTTCGTTTAGTAAGGCGGCTAGGCGGTTAATTTAACGGTTAGTTAGCTGCGACATACATATATCCATATCCATCCATACTATACTAATATTATAAATGCGAAAGTAACTCTGTCTGTCTGTCTGTCTGTTACGCTTTCACGCCTAAACCACTGAACCGATTTTGATGAAATTTGGTATAGGGGTAGATTAGACATTGAGAAAGGACATAAGCTATGTTTGGTCGCAATAACCGACATCCACGCGGGCGGAGCCGAGGGCAAGAGCTAGTAATTATAATATTTAACAAACTAACACGCGTGAATGATCTTCATAACATCTTGCCGGCGTTAAACTGTAAACAATATCAGATTTACCGTTTAAATTCTTGGATATATATTTTTGAAATAATGGAGACTATTGTCCAATGATATAATATAACATTTATTCTTCGCGAAGTTTGTTATGGCATGGCTCGTGCTGGAACCAAAACAGATGAAAGATCCATTCCGATAATATTTTCTTTTTTGTTCACTTGTTTATATATGGGGCTCTACTTTGTTTAATATATGGGCAGGGATAACGCGTTAGTGACCTAGTAATAGATAATACTCAACATGATCATCCTGGTTGCATGAAGGATCCTTCCGGCGCAACTGGAAGCAGCTAGACTTGTAGCTAGAGTCTAGATCAGGGGTGGCGAACCTTTATGCATCAACGTGCCATATTTCTAAAAAAAAGTTTAATGAATAAATAATGGTTCGCCATCCCTGGTCTAGATAGACTGACCAATACTTTCAGCATAATGGCTCGAAAATTTTGTGGCGATGGTCATCTCCCCCTCCTCCCCAAAACTGTACTTATTGTTGCAAAATATACTCGTAGCTAAAAATAAAATTGTGTGTGTAGAGCAATAATATCAATAAATATTGAAATTATTCAACATGCTTAATACTCGTAATCCCTATATTTTCCTTAGCTGAAGTAGTCATTTTAGGAAAGTGGTCTTATACGGAGGGGTGGGCATTTCCGGAAAGTGGTCATTTTAGGAAAGTAGTCATTTTAAGAAAGTGGTCATTATCAACGTAAAGGCTACAATGGCAGCGATTTTAGTCTGACGGGTACGGGCTTTCTCTCAAAGTTGGTTTGAGAGAAAGCCCGTACTTACCAAGGCCTCTTATCCGTCAATATGTAGATATCGACTTGCAGGAAAGATTGCTAGGACTCCAAAGATCTTGGCTGACCTCCTACACTCATTTTGTCATTACTGCGTAATAACTAACATTGTTTTAGGAAGATGAATTAATAATTTGCGTCATAACGGTTTAGTTATTCCACCTGAGGGATGAGCAATGCGCATTCGTCATGATAATATATAGGGCACTGACTTCAGCTACTAGGAAAAGAAAAAATGCATAGTTGTGGTCAAGAATTAGACGTAGAGAATTTTTCATAGAATTATTTGTCATTAATCCGTGTCTAAGGAAGTAATAAACAATGATTTTTTTTTCAAAGGGAATTGGTTTTATATACCTACTATCGAATCATATATCTATATTACATAATTTATATGGGTTACTAGCTGACCCGGCGAACTTCGTCCCGCCATATTTTCCGCCCGCGTGGTATTCTGATCCTGATTTATAAGTGGTTACAATATTATGCATGTATTATACATATAAAACTTCCTCTTGAATCACTCTATCTATTAAAAAAACCGCTTCAAAATCCGTTGCGTAGTTTTGACGATTTAAGCATACATAGGGACGGACAGACAGCGACAGCGACTTTGTTTTATAATATGTAGTGATATATATAGTTTTACATTATCTACCGCGTGGTTCTCGGCAGAGTACAATTTGGGCCACCCCATATCTTCCCATGCAGTATCGTACAAGGCGACTAAGGGATAGGGCTGTTTAACATCAGACAGATATATTATATACACACAGCCCAGACTCAGCCTCAGATGCACCGCTCGAGTCAACAATGGTGCCCGGAATACGGCAATAGGCTCGCCCCCCTATTACGTGGGACCGAATACAATGATTGGTGAAATGCGGGTGTTAACCCACCTCTGCCTAGCCCTCCAGGAAAAATATATTATATTACAATTTAACAAAAACAGAGTGACAATAGAGTGACATAGGCCTGTCCAGCAGTGGACTGCGATTGGCTAAATGATTATGATGATGATGATGAATTTAACAAAATGTCAGTTACGAATAAAAACGGGATTATGTATTTAAAAAAATAATTTTAAACAGTACATAATTCAATTTCAGTAAGTTAAATTAGTAACTCAAGTTAAATAGGTTTCATCATCATCCGCATATAGACGTATTCTCCTGATAGCATTTTTTTTTATATTATATATTAGCTCAGGGTAAGTAGGTAAGTTAAATAGGTTTCATCTTTCATTTAATATATCTGGCAACATCACTTTTAACTTGCCAGGTGTAGTAATAACATAATACGAAATCAAATAGACTTACGCATGCGCCTGCGCCGCTGTCACGATAAAGTACTAAAAATAAATGGCAGTATTTGAAATTGTGTATTTATATTCTGATCATGAAGTGATCATTTTAAAAGGGTCCCTGGCCACTAGTTTAAGGAAGTACGTAAGAATAATTAATATATAAGAAAATATTTATTCTCTCTCATCCTAGCGTTAATTCCCAGTCGCATCCGAAGCTTTTCAGCTCGGAGTCTGGGGTCCGCTTTACCAGTCTTAACTACAGACTTAGCTAGACCTCGATAATTTTTCGTGAAGCGATTGCCATCTGACCTCCACAGCCCAATGATAACATTAGGCGGTATCGAAGCTTTGCAGCTAGACCGTTGTTTTTTATTTTATTTTTTAGGGCTCCAACTACCCGTAACGACTGCCATAGATGTCCTTATGGCAACCGGGACCGACGGCTTAACGTGCTCTTCGAGGCACGACCAGACCAATGCAAATACCCATATTACATGAACATAAATATTTGCACTGAGCGGGGATCGAACCCGTGCCTCCTGCGTAGCGGCCGCGTTCACTACCGCTACGCCACGGAGGCTGTCTGTCTTTTACATTTATATACCCGCGTGGTATGGTATACAAATCCCGTTCCCGCTTGATCCCGACGATCCCGTTTCCGCTGCACCTTCCATTTAGGGGTTTGAAAGATAGATAGTAGCCGATTCTCAGATTTACTGAATATGCATAAAAAAATCATAAGAATCGGTCAAACCGTTTCGGGGGAGTATGGGAACGAACATTGTGACACGAGAATTTTATATATTAGATTATTAGGATAGTAGAAAGTAGGGCAGGATAGTGAGCTTCAATCCTCAAACTAAACAGAATCATCAAATAAAAAATAAAATACAATATTTATGATCTATTCTATAGATACCAACGTTGACCCTTAAGATTAAAAGTAATGTTAATTGGCAAGTAAAAAGTGTATCGTGAGTTCGTGACGTGAGGGGTCTCTCCCCCGCCGAAGCCATTTTTTCTCAAAGGTGACGCGCGTGCGCACCTGTCGATGTAGAGCTAGTAATCGATAGAGTATCCCGTTTCTTTTCTTTGAAAATACATATACTCACGCCTGTAAATCACCGAAGGGGTAGGCAGAGGTGTACTAACACCCACATTTCACCAACTAGGGCGAGCCTACTGTCGTCTAGCGGGCACTTTGTCAATACGGCAAGTCTTTTCTTTGTGTTGAACGTAAAAATAAATTTATTTCTAACATACTTATCGCTACTTTTATGGTTTACAATAAAGAATATTTATTTTATCTAATCGTAATTCAGCTAGGCAAAACAAATTTATCATTCATGCAATAAAATCTTTCTCAGACACAGATTAACATAACACGAATAATATTATGTTCAATTGCTCACTCATCTTTCTTACTGGAGTAGGCAGAGAGTAAAACTTTCCATTTGCTTCGAACGCTACAATTTTTAGAATACAACCTTCGCTTCTTCTAATTTTGTAACAATTTTGATATATTATCGGTTACGGGTTTTCTTGCTCTGGATCTTTTTTAAAACATCCTTAATCTGAAATTTAAAACCATATAAATAATAAATAATTAAAGGTTGTAAAACATTGTAGATACAGAGCGCTATCTGATCTAGCCAAAGTAACCATAACTTAACTATAGCTTGTGTTATGGCTTCTAAAATGCGAATAAACATACTGAGATACATTCAATTAACTATATACTTACCTGCCCAAACCAATAAAGATATTTTCATCCCCCCACCTCGGAAACAGTATTTTTGCTCTTCGATATCTGAGTGCAGAAGCCGTTTTTATCCTCTAGCTAAAGGGTAAAGTATGCCCGCGTCATATTCTTTTCAAGTCATATTGTTAAACATTATTGTCGAATGTTTGTTTTTTTTGCATTTCGTTATTTCCTCGCTGAGGTGGGATGAAAAGTTACGTGTTGCACTCGAATGCAAAGATTTTTCACCTTGTATTTTTGATTCCCTCGCTAAGCTCAGGGTTCTAAATTTTTAGAACCCTTCACTTGTTCGGTCATCAAAACTGAGCACGCGGTTAAAAAGCAACTTTGCACTCTTATATAACAGATAACTATTAACATTTGCCACCTCTAAAACCTTCATCGCCCACGTCTCAGGCCACTGCGCACGCGACTAAAACATCCCTTTCTGTAGACAGTTGCGAAGACGACCGTTACCCACTTCACCGAGGACCTACCCGCACGTTATTAGTGAAACATGGGACGTAGACTTTATAGCCCCTAGCACGCATTAAGTGTGAGAAAGAATAAAGAATGAACTAAAATTAATATAATAATAGGTATTGGTAGAATAGAAACTACCTATTTCTGTGTGTGCCAAAAATAACTTTGATGGCAAAATCTGTCACAAGGAACCATTGAAGTTTTTAGCAAAAAAAAAAGCAAGCCGGTATTACACTTTCTGATTAGCAAGGTGGCTCTGGTGCAGGTTTTACATCACAGAGTTAGGGGGTTGGACGGTAGTCTTTCCAGCAGTTAAGATAAACCAAATCATAGAAAGGAGAACTAGGAAAGCGGACCCTGGAGGTCCAAAATGCATCCTTTGTTGAGAACCGAAATGACTAAGAGTTTAGGAGTTTACAATATTTAACAAAAATTAATCCATTTTTTTTTTCAAACTACAATAGCTCTTGAACTTCATATAGAAGAGCAGGTGCTTTCTAGATATTTATACCGACTGATATCTATACTAATATCTTCTAGGTCTATATTTTATATCATTTTGTTCAAGTTGAGTAAAGCATATTTTATAGCTTTTAAACTACCATTTAGTAAATATTTCATTTAGATAACATCTATATGAAATATTAGTAAGACAGGACTATCATTCGATCCATATGATCTATAATTATTTCTGTATTTAGTGCTTATGGATGGCTTTTTATAGGACACGTCACTTCACTTAGCCCGATGGTAAGCTGAAAGCGAAGTCTTAAGAAAGAGGGTCACAAACAATGTTATAATAGTGGCCCTTAGCATAACAGCCTTATCAGATGCTTCTCACAACCTGCTTGTTCATTAAGCAGGGTGTGAAAAGCATTTGACCCAGTACTGTAGGAACAAGGAAACACGTGTGCTGGTAAAGAGTTTTTTTTACTACTTAGATCGCAGACAAGCACACGGCCCTCCTGATGGTAAGAGGTTACCGTGGCCTATGGGCGAGTGTTCTAGTTCTAAGACTTAATGGTGCTGTAAAGAAAAAAATTACGGAACTGCTTGGTTCTTGATAGAAGATTCTGCACCGTATGCGAGTGAGATCTAAGCCTTGCACGTGTTTTCTTGTTTGGGAAATAGAGGGTGGGACTAATTGAAGGAGTGCGTGTGTGTGACTGACCACCTGACTGACTAAGTAGAGTAGCCAGAGCTCACTGGAGAGTTTTTGTGCCATCAGTGGGAACACCAAAGGCTTGTCCTGCTTTGTATCCACTGACGGCACAGAAATTCTCTGTTCTTACAGGGTCGGCAGCACGAGTATGAATCCTCTAGTGTAGCACATAGTTCATAGGCCACGGTAACCACTTATCATCAAGTGGGTAGTGTACTTGTCTACCACCTAAGTGGTATAAAAAAAACTCATCGGAGCCTTCATTATGGTAGAGACAGTAGAAAAAAACAACGCTGGAATGTGGTAAGCTAATTATCGATGCCGACTGTAGGTACTATGCTGGAGTTTTTGCAATGCATTTAAAAGCATTTGTGTGTGAACTTAGTTCAGACGGAGAACAATACGCGGCCTTGAACTTCACGAGATCAGATGACCGTCGAACATCCGATCATTATAATCTCTTGGTTCTGGCTAATGTGGGCAGATAAAATAAGGTTTATGGCCTTTTTACACGACTTTGCGGGAAAGATGTGTTACGTTTTAATTTTAAATGCTTGAATACATCGTATATTTATGTCTTTGTTTCGCCATAACTTGTGCTTGAACAAATTTTCATGTAATGGTTGATTTAAAATGGGTGTGTTTTTGGCGCCAAAAAGACCTTTGGAGCCAAACCTGCACGTCGGTACACCTACTGATTAACAGACGAGGTTCTGGCGCAGGCTCTCCTCTCAGGATTAGTAAGTCAGACGGCAGTCGCTTCTATAAAAAAAAGTCATTTAAGCTTAATCAGGAGGAGTAAACAAATCCGGGGCTCCGAAGTGAAAGCCTCGGATGCTACCGAGTAGGATTTTTTTTTTATACCACTTAGTTGGCAGACAAGCACACGGCCCACCTGATGGGAAGCGGTCACCGTGGCCTATGGACGTAGTAACCTGTTATTATCTAGTTAAATATAGGTAGGTACAGACTTGTTGCTTTAGAACATCAATATTGAGCGCTTGTACAGCATTGAGAAGGTAGGTATACCTCGCGACACGTATCTTGGACCTAAATTACGACACAAACGAGGCCCTGGCGCCCGGTGGATTGTTTTGTAATAATCTATGCTTGGTGCATTTGAGCTCGTCCACCGCAGTATCACCCCGTGCTATCCTCAAGATACACCCCTGAAACGTGTACAGAGCACATTTTAGGTCCAAGATTTATATGTCTCGAGCAATATATAATTTAAGTAGTACCTACCTAGGTACATACTAGTGTTGTTTCATAATAAACTAACAATGAATCCTTTCTCATTCTTCGTTATCTAAATATGCTCCAATTTATCACATTATTAAGAACGTGCTGTAAATACATAAGTAGGTAATCAAGACAATATTCCTTTGTTCAATATCAGTATCTCAAATAAAACCTAAATTACCGTAAAAACAAAAACATAAACAAAAGAATCTCCCGCCATTTCATTGGCTCTTCGATTCAAAATAAGAATGTGAACGTTCGACGGTTCGAAGCTCGAAGCTTTCGGATAAAATTATCTCTGTTGCGTCTTCAAGCGAGACGATCCTGCGGACATATATAGAGAGGGACGAAAAGATAAAGTCCCGCTAGAGCGAAAGGGATAGGTGCTGCGCATCTCGGCGGGATGCCAGAACGGCAACGTCGCGTCCACCAATGGCCGGACGCTCATCTTGTTTGTTTTCCAATTTATTTTTTCTTTTGGCTACTTGAGAATAGAGTGGAATGGGTATCGATTTTGTGAGGTGGAAAACTATGAAGGTTATGTCTGTCGGCCTTTGTAAACTTGTTGTCTTTGGAAATTGTAGAAAAAATCTTACAAAAAATCAAAGAATAAAGACTAGAGTTCAAGGATAGAGTTTCAAGAGTCAGTATTTTTATTCACGTCTGTAAATCCCCGAGGGGTAGGTAGAAGTGTATTGACTCCCACAATTCGCCAAGCACTTTGTCATGAGCTTTATGTTTACTGTCGCATAAAGAACAGCCCTATTCTCTGGTCGCCTTCTATGACACTCATGGGAAGACATAGGGTGGTTTCCGTATACCTATTGGGTAAAAAAAATCTGGTTTCAAGTCTTAAATGCATAGTTATTCGGTATCCAACGAGCCATCACTCAATGTATTCCTTACTGATAAAATCAACATAGCTCATTACCTACCTTTTTGTTAATACAAAAACGCTGGAAATTCAGGACAAAGGTGTGTGTCCTGACGGCCTACCGTGTCTTAATTAATTCAGTTATTTGCTTATTAATGCTGAGGAGTATGCGTTATACGTAAAACAATACCAAAACAAAATTAATCGTCCACACGACGAGAGATAACGAAATAAATACACAGTTTCACGAAAGAATAACAAAAAATATTCATATTCCGACACGAACTTTGCGTGACAGGGCGCCAAATGAAAAGGTAGACATAAAAATAATTTTCACTAGCTATCTACCACCAGTTTGTTTGTTTTTAAATTGTGATTTAATTATTAAAGTACCATAGTGATACATAGACAATAAGATTAAAGTTTCGTATCACAGATTTTTAAACCATTCGAAAATGATCGATTTCCCACAGAATTATTCTAATGTGGAAAATAAAAGTCTAAAATTACTAATAATTCGTTTTATTATTTATACTAAGGTTGGAATTAGTTAAATTCGATTTTTATTTAATTCAAGTAAAACCAGACAATAGTTAGGTACGACATGATCGCAATTATTTTCACTGGTGAAATCCTACATTAATTTCAATCATATTTGTTGAGATTATAGTTCATATCTAAAGACGAATAAACAAAAAAAACGATTATTTTTACAATGGTGTGTTAATTAAAATATGGGGTAACTGTCTGCATAATGTTTCCCGCCTAAAAAACCAACATGCCGTTCTTTCTCGGTATGACTTACTACTTACTACAGAATAATAAATTGTCATTAAGTATTCGTCGGACTTGTGTAATGTAGTGCATAATTACGTAGCCTACGGCTTATGTGAACTTGTGGCTACAATACATGTTCCATTGATTTTTTTTTTATTAAATTTCTGTCCTGTGCCAATGACTTCTAGGAGACAAACTGTTTTGAATACATGAGGAGGGATTTCATTTCATATTTGGAACAGGGCACAGAATTTCAGATGAATGTGGTTATGAATTTTGACAGCAGTCTGTGCAAATAACGCGCCTTTTTGTAATGTCATCTGCTTGACAGTTGCAAAAAGTTAGTTTTTTACTACTGATCCTCTGTGGCGTAGCGGTAGTGAACGCGGCCGCTACGCAGGAGGCGCGGGTTCGTATAGTATGAATATTTATATTTGCATTTGTCTGGGTGCTTCTATGTATAATGTTTATGTACCTACATACTAGCTGACCCGGCGAACTTCGTACCACCATGTTTTCTGATCCCGATCCCGCTGCATATCTAAATTTATCAATGTTTCTCTACAATATTATGCATGTATTATACATAAAACCTTCCTCTTGAATCACTCTATCAATTAAAAAAACCACTTCAAAATCCGTTGCGTAGTTTTGAAGATTTAAGCATACATAGGGACGGACAGACAACGACAGCGACTTTGTTTTATAATATGTAGTGATGATGATGATTTACAAAAAAAAAGTATCTAAGTATGTTTATCCGCATTCTAGATTCCATAATACAAGCTAGTTCAGCTATGCTTACCATGGGTCTAGATAGCGTTGTGTAGAAAGTTGTTGTTGAATATCATTCTAGTCGTGTATATAGAAGTCATTGTCCTGTACAGGCCTGTGAGGTTTTCAGTTGCCCGCAGCTCAGGGCCGGTCGCAGCTTGAAGTTTTGGGGGGGTCACTTCGGAAATTCCTTAAGAAATTTAACCCATCGTACTGGGACTTTTCGTGGAATATTGACATAGTCGTTAAGTTTTCAGTCATTTTCCAAGCTTTTTCTACGGTTCTACGCAATATTTCTTTTTGTAAGAAGTAAATATTAAGAAAATTTTGACTGAGTGGTAACCTATTTGGTTCCACACCACGAGTTCCGAGATTCTACCCATAGGTAGGTATTTTTTTCAGCAAATACGTAGGTACGTACATAGCTACTTTACCTGCCCCTACCTCTTATGAGTCATAAAACAGTGTCCGAGATTCTGCGTATTTCAAAACTGACCATATTATGTATCATGAATTGATAAAGCTAAACCCTTTTTAAATTTATACTAAACAATACCTACGTAGGTAGGTCCTACCTATATTTAAAATTACGAAAAACCCAACCCATAAAACTCTACCCAAATTTTGCAAATTCTAAAACTGATCAAATCTTGACTGATAAAACTTATACCCTTTATAAATTAAAATACAGCCAGTATCAGATCGATCTTGACTACCAAAGTACTCAAAATGATTTTCATACCTTGGTATAACTCCGGACACGTATCTTGGACCTAAAATGAGCTCAAAATGTGCCCTTTAAGCGCAGTACACATTTCTTGGGTGTCTTTTGAGGATAGCACGGAGTGCTACTGCGGTGGACGAGCTCAAATTCACCAAGCATAGGTTGTTACAAAGCAATCCGCGGGCGCCAGAGTCTCGTTTGTCTTGCGATTTAGGTCCAAGATACGTGTCCGGAGTTATATTCCCCTCTTCCTTTTGTACGATTGTCCTGGTATTTAGTACATTATACAATCTAGTTCGGACGATAAGACAATTTGAATCAATAAAACAGTTTGCTATTAATAACATTATTACCCCATCTCTTCTTGAGGGTGTCGTAAAAGGCGACTACGGAATAGGTCTGTGCTCCATCCAATAGTAAACAGACAGCCTATGACAAAGTGCCCAGTAGACAGCAATGGGCTCGCCCCCTATTACGTGGGAGTGGGACCGAAAATTATAGTTGGCGATGTGTGGGTGGTAATACACCTCTGCCTACCTCTTAGGGGATTTACAGGCGTGAGTATGTGTATGTATGTAACATAATTAGTAGGTAATAAGATCATTTTGCGTACTTTGCTACTCAAAATCGTCAAAATGATGGAATAGAATGACAAATGTCGGATTTGACGTTTTTGACATTCGTTGACGCCTGTCATATACGTCAAATCCCATACCTACATTTGGCATTCTATTCTATCATACGCCGACCGATCATACGCTGACTGTACTACGAATAACGTACTCCCATACAGAGGTAGCTAGATGTATAGTTAGGTACATATAAGTAGTTCTACATAATACTGGTGTTGATAAAAGCTGTGGGTAGACCCTCGGGTCGGCGAAGCGTGGCGACTCATCTCCCCAGCTGCCAGACGATGGTTATTATAGGTGTCCTTGGAGGCTTTGTAGCCATTTTATAAGAATATTGTGAGTTTAGAATCTATTATTGAATTATTTATTGGTAGGTACCTACTATATTTTGGAACTATACTTTTTAATAGATACAGGGTGGAAACGTTAAGTGCGTTTTGTTGGTATGAAAAATAGAAGTAAAAAAAAACCGTACATAGATAAATACAGACCGACAGTCACGCCTCTTGCCCAGTGGAGTAAGCAAAACTGTGGAAAACTGTGATATCTGCCTACCCCACTGCGAAAAAACTCATGTCCTCACAATTTGCACTTTTGTGGTTTACAATGCTCGTAAGTACATTCGGAATTAAACATCTTATGGACCTAACCATTTTACTATACAAGTCAATCTGTGCTTTATTTATTAGTAACAAAGATCATTTTTCATATAAACGAAATTTTATACCCCTTCAGCCAGGCTATTGCCTTGCTGAAGTTTCACGTTGGTAGAGTAGGCATTGGAACCCAGAACCCGGGATCTCTTGATTGTGCAGCTAACTCCTTAACCACTAAACTTTGTAATCAGTGGCGAAGGATGAAAATTTTCAAAGTGTAGCCGGTGGAAAAAAATAACCTAATTCGATCTCGTTTGCCCTGCACCATGCTACGCACGGGGAGGCCGGCAGGATCTGGGTTATAGGGAACCCTCGCCACTGGTATACATGTAAGATATTCTATACATAGATCGAAGTACTTGCTATCCAACCAAAGAGCACTATCTACCTCTCAATCTATTCAAGCCACTCATAGTACCCTGACATCGTCTATTCTTTTCCATTGTCAACCATTGTATTGCAACGTGTTGAAAATATCAATCAACTGATCTAGAATCAAGCTGGAGTGATTTTAATCTTCTTTTAAAGCGCCAAAGATCTACTGTTACGTATATATTGACAAGCTTTTTCCTTTCTCAAGGTCTAAACTACCCCTATACCAAATTTCGTCAAAATTGGTTTAATGGTTTAAGCGTGAAAGCGTAACAGACAAAGGGACAGTCAGACAGAGTTACTTTAAATAAATAAATAAATAAATATTCTACAACATTCAACACAACGCTATCTAGACCCATGGTAAGCATAATTAGCTTGTGTTATGGAATCTAGAATGCGGATATACATACTTAGATACTTTTTTTTTGTAAATACATACATATTATACATAGAAACACCCAGACCAATGCAAATATTTATATTCATGCTTACAAATATTGGCACTGAGCGGGGATCGAACCCGCGCCTCCTGCGTAGCAGCCGCGTTCACTACCGCTACGCCACAGAGGCAGTCAAAACTTTCGCATTCATAATATTAGTATGGATATGAATATCTAGTTTTAAATGGTGTTTTAAAATTGTTAAGTAAGGTAAGAGTGCCCCTAGTATGAAAAGCATTCGAATTCATGAATTATTTCTCTCATATAATTTATTATTCAATAAACTTAATATATCGCGGAACACTATTTTTTTATCAACCCAATAATATTTCACGGAGACTCTAACGGTTCGTGCAGATGTTGGGTCGAACCCTATGTTAGTTTAGGCTTTAGAGCTTATATAACTTTTGCATTTGGGGGGTTGAGTCTTAACCTTGGACCTCGAGCTTGATACCTTAGCCCTGAATCCATCCATTTTTTTTTTTGCACATCAATAACATCATTAAGTATTGACAGACCAGACTCCGGTCAACATTAGTGCCCAGAATGCGGCAATAGGCTCACCCCCTATTACGTGGGACCTGATACAATGATTGGTGACATATGGGTGTTAATTCACCTCTGCCTAACCCTCCGGGGATAAAGGTGTAATTGTATGTATGTATGTACGTATTGATAGGATCAGCGAATATTGGGATATTTATTGACTGTCGACTCCCTGCCTATTTGGGTATGTGAGTAAAAATGTTGAGATGTTGAATCATGGCATCTTGGTAATTAATATCTATCTTAATAGTACTTTCCTAGAATAGAACGTTCAAAATTTAAACAAAAGGAAACATCTAGACAATTTCATTGTTTATCTCGCGCTAAAGTTGATGACAACTTTATGATAATACGAAATTATCTTGCAAAAAATCAAACTGTAAAAATTTTCATTGTCCCTAGGTACTTTCGTTCACATTAGTCTCGTTACGAGTAAAACCATAATAATTTATGATATTCTTTTTTCGAATGCACATACTTTTTTCGAATGTAATTTGAATATTCCCGCGCATTTGTACAGAATATTAAACAATTACTTCACATAATTATGCAATATTATGAATTAAAATTCAAGAATCACAAAAATCTGTGAAGATTTTGCCAAAACAACCAAGAATTTTCTTTTTTTATTTGTTTGAGAATAAGATTGAGATTCTGTGATAACGTATGCTGTGTTGCCAATGCATAATTTATGCTAAAACTAGTGTCAGTTTTAAAGAGGTTCAAATATAAAAGAGGTTATTTTGCAGATGTTTTCTTGTTAAAATACCTTTCGACGCACACCTTTGGGCATGGTCGCCCCTTTCGATTAACGATTGGGGGAGATATCATCGAGAAGGTGTTTTTAAGTTCCGCTGTGGCCTTCTTAGTTTTTTATACTTACTCGAAGACATCTTATCGGTATACAAGAATCTAGTAATGTGCGATTCACGGTACAAATTATCTTTAAAAGAAAAAGATGGAGCCCACCACAAAACAAGTCCACATACAAAGTCTGCAATGTTTCTTGCTGGCCAGAGATTTAGAAACGTTTTATAGTAGCCTTCGGGCTACAAAAAATTCCATTCTTTCGTGCTAAGTAATATGGCTAGGGTGTAAGTGGAATATGGGAAAGGGCACAATCACGGATATATCTGTGGGCACAACACTTACTAGACTGGCGACTGGCTGTATTGCGAAAGACCGCTAATAGACCACAAACAATGAGCAACTTTTTATAGTTGTCATACAGACGACATTACAAAAAGGCGCGCTATTCCAAATTTAAAATTCAAAATTAATTCCCGCCTTACCCAGGGAACCGGTACCCAATTTTTGTTCTAAGCATCTTGTCTAGTAGGCCCTGACATTATATCTTGAACCTAAGATGTGCTCTATGCGTGCAATACACGTTTCTTGGTTGTCTTTTGATAGAAACCCCGCGGTTGCTACCTATTTGCGGTGGTAGAGCTCAAATTCACCAAGCATAAATTATTACAAAACAATCTGTGCACGCCAGGGCCTCGTTTGTCTCGCGTTTTAGGTCCCAGAAGTCCAAGAAGATTTAGGTCCCGAGTTATATCAATGAATCCCATAGTTCACATTGCGGAATTTCCTTCAAGGCTTGTTCTTTGTTCAAAAATATAACATACCAGCTTTTGCCCGCGGCTCCGCCCGCGTGGATGTCGGTTATCGCGACCAAACATAGTCTATGTCCTTCCTCAAGGTCTAAACTACCCCTATACCAAATTTCATCAAAATCGGTTCAGTGGTTTAGGCGTGAAAGCGTAACAGACAGACAGACAGACAGAGTTACTTTCGCATTTATAATATTAGTAAATAAGTAAGTATCGACTAACAGGGGTTAAGGGCATTTTCTCTACAATTTATACTCGATATTTATTTCAGTCATTCACGCATTCTAGTCTATAATATCCAACGAACCATGACATTACCTTCGAAACACCAAATCTGATAAAATATTTTGCAGAAAAATTACCTGCCTGTTTGTAATCAAGCTAATTACTAAGATATTTCAATAAAAATCTCATATATTTGCTATCAGATGCATCTCGTGTAGCGCAAGAGTATTATAATCTGTGGTCTCCATCGGTTTACGTAACTATTGCGGGTATATATTATCTGTATTGAACGCATTCGACCGAAAAATGCATCTTGTAATTACAGATACGGATTTGAAAAACGAATAGTATGAGTATATTATAAATCATTCGTTTAGTACATTCTTGTAGGTCGGGGTATTAACAGAACTAATGACCTTCGTTTTTCAACTTAAAAAAAATTAGCCTCTGAGACTTGTTTCAAAATATAGGTACTACTATATGTATTATCATAAGTAGATAGGTAGTAAATTAAATAGGCGGTAGACCTAAAGCACAGATTAATAAATAGTCACTCCTAAAGGCATATTATATCTAAATAAATAAGATTTCTTATCCTGACTGTAGAGGGTGAAACCTGATGGAAATTTCTTTACTTACGAAGTAAGAAAAGCATGAAATTCAGTTCTATAAAAAGTTTTATAGAATATTCCTTTTTCCTTTTTAAATTTGGAACTATTAAGTGGCGCTACAATCGAGTTATAGGATATTTTCTGAATTACTGAAAGACTAATGTAGTAATTTCTTAACTAAGTACTTTTTGAGTGTTTCAGCGATTTAAACCTTTCTTCACATCGTTAGCGGTGTCCATAGTACGTAAACAACACTTAGATTATCTGAACAGTGCCATAATCTTACCCTACCGCTTTGCAAACCCATTAAAAGAAAACAAAAAAGCAATACGCGCTATAGGTAACCTTTAATTACTCCTCCATAATCGTAAATGCAGCGCAAGTCATAAAAATCCTTTTATGTTCACTGCCAAGTCCGCACCTGCCGCTGCCCAAGCATTACTCATCCAGATAGAAAAGGCTCCCTGTTCTCACGAGCTAACACAACCTATGTATCGTGTAAAAAGGTTACAAATTTATCCTCTCAGGGACATCACCTTCTTTATTTGAAAACCAACTATAGGTTCACCACATAAGGTTATTATATCATTGTGTTTATCAAAATGAGTTAAGTTCTTTTGGTTGTAAGTGATAGATAATTTATTTCATTAGGAGAAGGCAGGATACGTGTCCCTCGATGTCTTCACGGGCCAGTGGTTCTGCTGGTCTGAGCATGTCGAGACGGGAGGAAAAAAACATGTTAGTCTAAGAGGCAGTATTAATATCACTTAAGAATTGTTTAGACCGGTGTAGAGTTTATTTCATGGCTGTATAGATCATATGTATAGATAGTTGACCATACTAACGGTAGCCACCCAGTAACAACTTGGTTTAGTGAACTTTGTAAACTTCTGAGAACTTATTGAAACTTTCAGGTTATAGTAAGACAAACTATAAAATAATACAGACACAGCATTATTTAAACCCAAACGATCTGCGTCTCCTTAGCGCTGAACTCAACCAGGTTGTCACAGCCCAATTGAGGAATATAAGTCAGGAACCGATGAAGCTCAGTGCCAAAAAGCTGCCTTTATCCCACAATATGGCCGTAGGATATCCTTGAGAATTCCCATGTAACATGTTGACATCGCACAGAAGTCAAAATCTTTGGCATAAAACTATGTGTGTTATAAATGAATTAAATTATCTTTTACCGTTTCAATTTTTAATTTATGACATGATATAAAAATGGCCACCGACTCCTCAGCTACACAGCCCTCACATCTTCGCTTATATTATGCGAAACCACATCGTGCGCCATTAACTTGGAATGGCAGAAACAAGTCATTTTATCTTTTGTTCCACTTATTTCCGTTCGAATACATTAAACTGTTGACAATATATGTACACATCTGCAATTTAAATTGGGCTTTTTTTGTAATTGGACCGTTTTGTTCTTTACTTCTTTGTAAGTCTTATGGATGTAAGTAACTATAACATACACGAGTATTGATTGGTTAAGTAATAATAGTGCTTAATGTAAAAGTAACGAAAGACACTAGCAATGAGCAGTTTTCCAGTATTATACCTACTGGAAAACTGCTCATTGATTGGATAGGTACTTACCTATAATATGTGCATCCTGGACATGTGCGCAAAATAATATCTTACGATTGTATCCGAACATCTGTAACCACAAAAAAAAGTAAAATAACGCCAAGATATCAGCCCCCCTGACAAGCGGCAATTCGATGGCCGGTGTATTGTAGAATAGAATGACGAATGTATGGGATTTGACGTTTATATGACACGTATTTTGACGTTTATGACATACGTTGACGACTGTCATATATACTTACGTCAAATCCCATTCATTCTATTTAACAATATGCCGGCCAACGAATTGCCACTTGTCTAGGGGGTAGATCTTATGGTCTTATGGTTGCCGGTGGGGGCGGCATCCGTGATGATTTTCTCATCAAAAAAATGGCGTGTAGCGTAGAGTTAAATGTAGATGCTGTAAGTCTTCCATAAGATCTGACATCTATTTTGTTTATTACTCTATCAGGCTCAAATAACTGGTAAAGTGGACCCCAGACTCCGAGGTGAAAGCTTCACATGCAACTGGGAATTAATTTTTCCGTTTCTTGGGTGTATTTTGAGGATAGCACGGGGTGCTACGGCAGTGGAAGAGCTCAAATTCACCAAGCATAGATTATTAGAAAACAATCCGAGCGCGGCAGGGCCTCTTTTGTCTCGCGATTTTGGTCCAAGATACGTGTCCCAAAGTCGATGAGTGTACCTTAAATTACAAGTACCTATAGCAGTAAATTCTTAACCAAACATCAAAGGCGACTCCACAATGACTCGTGCGCCTTACAAGGCGTGAGCCAGCATTGTCCATCATCATCATCATCAGAATTAGCATGCGCATCACGCCCGTGATCTCTCGATACGCAGAATCCGCATACAATGGCAAGTGAAATCGATGGTATGCGTCCTTATTCTGTTAGAAACTATTCTGTTATTAGTTACTTGCTTTTGATCGTGACTCCGCTCGTGTGAATAACTGGTCGCGTTCCTGTGATATATAGGAGCCTATTCCAGGGTGCTAAGGGTTTAAAGCTATTGTAAGGGTGGTAAAAAGGCCACATTGAGTGATTCCGCTAAAAACGAGTAACTTTATAAATTCCCAGTAGATCTCAATAGTTTTTTTTTAATTTGTGTAATGATTACTCATATGAGCAGAATCACAATAATTCATTTACTAAGCAGATTACAATTTCGTGTAAATAACACCGCATGAAATAATATTATCCTAATACGATTCCAAGAAATATTCTTTTTAGACCTGTTGGTCATTACACTATCTACGTAAACCAACTCCTAATACAAGCAATTTAGCACAACAGGTGGGTTTAGCGGGAATACTAGTATATTTGGTTACTAGTACATTAAAAAAATATGTCTATATGCCAATTTTTTTTTACATGTTTCATAGCGCTATATAAACTAAAACTTAGCTTAATTAGATTTCATTCTGAGTTCTAGAATGCGAACAAACATAATACATATTGCATAAGGAACTTGTACTTTTCCATACTCTTTTATTTTTTAACCCGACCGGTTTCGCGTCACGGCATTCCTAAATGTTTAAACTGTTGAGAATGCTGTAAAACCGGTCATATTCTCAAAAGTTTAAAGAAGTGCCATAATCAATTGCTACACAAGCAAGTTCCACCAAGCGCCATCAATATCCAGTAGGTATAAACAAACATAATATAATACACCAATACACATATTCATTCATACAAATATTTCAACTGAGCTGGAATCAAACCCACGACCATCGATTTAGTATTCGAATCGCTACACAACATCTGTCGCATCGCACATTTTCATACAAATCAATTCAGCAGTTTCTGCGTGAAAGAGTAACAAACATCCACACAGATATACATCCATACACACAAACTTTCACATTTATAATAATATATAAGTAGGGTGTATTTAACACTCACAGTGTTATTCTTGCAATTTTTAAGTGTTGAATATCTAGAGGTACAGAATAATGATAGTCGTTAGTGACACGTGACTAGGTTCTTAAATTGAGAAGTGAATATATTTCTGTTATAAAAATTGTTAAAGAGTCGTTTAAAAACCGATGGGCGAAATTTTAAGAATATAAATACTACCTAGGTACGATTACTAATAGTAATTGTTGAATATGTTCAAAAGGAGAGCCGCGTAGGCCTAAGTAGGGACTCTTTCTGCAAACAAGTAATGCTAGAGAAAGAGACGGCGCGGCTGTGCTGGCTCTCCCGCAGAGCACTTGGGAGTGACTGCCGCTTGACCTCCAACCCCGAGACGAAAGTCTGTGCTAAAGCATCATCCATTACACAGTCATGTTAGACTGCGAACTCACATCATTGTGCTAAAACTCTGTACTGTACATATCTCCAAGTCTGACTGCTGCATTCCATAACACAGGTATTAGCCTAGTATGGAATGTAGTATCAGTATGTATGGCGATCCTTTCTGATTGATTCTCGAATTAAACTTCATGTACAATGTGAACTTGAGTCAAATATACAAACATTTTCATTTTCATTTTTCATTATGTAGCGTGTGTAGGTTGTGAGGTTGACTTGGAACTCAAGGATGTTGGTACAGTCGGCATCAGATCGATCTTGACCAGTAAAGTATCCAAAATGGTCTTAATACCATGGTATTCCCTTCCTGTTGACTATTTCTGATATTTGGTATACACCTTTAGTTCAAACGATAATGCAATTTACATATAATCAAAATATTATAATCATCTAATGCTGACTGTACGTAAGGAGGTTGTGTGACCGTGAGTTATTGCTGAAGTATTTTTATAAAATCCCTAAAAAATATTAAGTTCCTGAGTAGCTTATTACAAGTTTCCATAAAAAAGAAAGATTGTGTCTACCTACCCCCATTCGCCCTACTTAATTTCAATCCGCACAAATAGAACCTTATTCGCCCCACATTTAGTCCGATTTCGCCCAAAGAATTGCATTGCAATATCTCACGAGAATACGTCCATATCGTTGGTTGCACTTTAACTGGAAAACTGCGGTCGATCTATCAGACAGGCGAATGACTTTTTGGAAGTGATTCCGTGCTAACCCGGAATTTCCACTGGGTTACAAATTTTTCCTCTTTTTTGTGAACCGTGATTCAGGCATTGTCTCAAGTAAGTCAAACCACAGGTCATTTGTTCGTCACTTTTGAAAAGACGATGAATAAACAAATAATTCTAAAGCTCGTACTTTGGAGTCTGGGGTTTTTTTTATACTACTTAGGTCGCAGACAAGCACACGGCCCTTCTGAAGTCCTGATGGTAAGTGGTTATCGTAGCCTATGGGCGAGTGCAACAGCAGGGGAGTCATGCTTGTGCTGCGGACCCTGTAAGAACAGTAAGAAATTAAGAACAGGATTTTCTCTGCAAGTCCTTCTTTTCTGGTTTATTTTCAGTTTTATGGGAGCGACTTCTCTGATATTGCACACGTCCATAGGCCACGATAACCACTTTCCATCAGGTGGGCCGTGTGCTTGTCTGCCAGGTAAGTGATATAAAGCGACTACAGTCTGTCCTCCCAACGTCTACAGAAAAGCCTGCACCGGAACCCCGTCAGTCAGTCGTCGTCGGCTTGCTGGGATATACTTAAAATTATATAAAAAAACACAAAAACTATCCAGTTAATAGTTTAAAAAGCATCGATAGCTCAGTGATTAATAAGTCGGACTTACGATCGAGAGTTATCGGGTTTGAATCCTGCACTACCGATGTGAACCCCCTCCTAACACAAGTCATTACACTTAGCTAGACGGGTTAGACAGATTTTATAGTCATTTCGGTTATGTACTACTATTTTTTATTGAAATTCTTTAAGATATAGAAAAGAGAATCGACGTCAGGCGGGACTCGAACTCGCGATCATTCCCTTACAGGGGGAATGCTCTGACCACTAAGCCACCGAGACCCGCCTGAAGCAGAACCAAACTCCTCTATACATCCGTCTTACAGCAACGGTGGGAGCCATCTACCGATACTCGATTTGAATAGTTAACATCCATACTAATATTATAAATGCGAAAGTAACTCTGTCTGTCTGTCTGGTACGCTTTCACGCCTAAACCACTAGACCGATTGTGATGAAATTTGGCACAGAGACAGATGAGACCTTGGGAAAGGACATAGGCTATGTTTGGTCGAGATAACCGACATCCACGCGGACGGAGCCGCGGGCGAAAGCTAGTACTAAATAAATGCTTAAAAATTTCATTCAATTAAAATTCATTCTACAAAAAAGAAAACGAAAACAAACAAACACTCATTACCTAATTAATTAAACGTATATTACCGCATTACAGACAACATTTCTCAGAACAAGAGTTCAATAACCAGACCATAACTAAACGCAAAGGATTTTCCTCAAATCGTCTCTTGCGCATCTCCCGAACGGATCAAGGGACATCTGAATGCGCGAACAACGCGACTCCGTGCTGGCATGCGTACGCGCATACAATTACCGAGATGTACTTTTGAATTATATTTCCTTTATCTTTGTGTCAGGGTTTTTTGTTTGTCTGTTTGTTAGAAGGAAGCTGTAAATAACTGATTTATAAATCTCTGCAACGTTACCTATGTATGAGTTTGAGGAAAAATGTGTGTGTGTGGTGACGTTTTATTTTCATATACAAAGGTGGTTAACAAATCAAAGTCCAAATGATGATAGAGGTGACCTATGAATACTAGACTATGACCCACCTGTTAACTTGTGCTGCCTGGGAGGTTTCACACTCGTGCTGCCAACCCAGTATGAACAGAGAGATTCTGTGCCATCAGCGCAGAAGATGAGCAGGTCAAACCGATATTAGGTACATCCGCCGTCATATCTATATTTCCTTTTTAATTTTGAGAGTTAAACAAAGTCACGGTCAACTAGTATATCACACAAGATGCTTGTGTACATCACTCGGAATGATAAACATATATCGATTTAAAACATGGCAGTGCTTTTAGTATTCCGAACATGTGCGGGCGCAAGATTTTTCGAATTTTAAATTTAAAAATAAGATGTGCTTTTGTTATTTTATTGTAAATTTCTCATGTGTGAGTATTGTTTGTTTTGAAGTGGAATATCTATGAGAAGCTATATATGTAACTGTATAGTTCCCGGCATAGATCTTGACTCCAAATCGCGAAAGGAGGCTCTGTTGCGCGTGGATTGGTTTGATATAACCTGTGATTGGTGGATTTGCGCTCCTCTTTCGCCGTAGCACCTCGTGTTATCCTCAAAAGACACCCGCGTAGGCACATAAAGAGTACATAATGTGATGTGACTGGGGTCAACATACATACAGGTAACTTTGCCCAGTGGCGTAACTATAGAATGGCAAGGCAAAATACCACGAGCCTCCGACCAGTCGAGGCCCCTTTCTAAAAGCTCAGAAGTAGAGACATTTTTACCAAAAGTTACCAAAAATAATTTATTTTATAATGCTTAAAATTCATAGTACGATTGATTGTTATATATGGTGATAATCTGCAATGCAATTCGCTACAACCTTGATAAAGATTGTCATTGGTCGGACTGGGTGACGTCACTGGAGATCGACCAATGACAATCTATTGGCTGTCGCAACGTTGTGTTCGTCGTTGTGCGCTTACAGAATTGCACTGCTGCAAGTTTAGAGGTAATGCGTGGATAATATGGTAGTGGGAGCGAAAAATAAAGAGATAGATTTAAGGAAAAATTAGATAGGTAGCTACACAAAAATTGGTCATTATGTATTGCCGTGTCATTGTCATAACCTGAATTTTCCGATCTGATTGAGATACGTACACTACACCCCTAAGTCGAGGGTGTAATGTTGTTCAATTATATTTTCACTTCCAAAAAAGTTAAGTTAATTATTTGTCGTAGTTAAAGTAGATAACAACAACAAAATAGGTATATACTTCGATATTTCTTTACACAAATAAACACATCCCATACGTCTATCAAAGAATATCTCCGGACAATATTTACAAGTAAATCCATAGGTAAAGTCTAGTAAAGTATAGAGGTCCTCTTACAAGATACGAGTATGCAAAGAATGGAGTGTCGCCTTCATTGATAACGGCAGAGATGTGACAATGCAGCATTATGTGATACCGGGAAATTGTGTTTACGATGCCGACTGTTCCGCTTGGAACCCATATGTACTTACACACCTATTATTTTATCTTTTTCGCAGTTCCATCCGCATATTTCTCGCTATAACTTCTTCGTGTCAATGGCAGCAATATAAATAAAAATTAAGTGTGCCCAGCCCAAAACTCGGCGACACTGGCTGCACCTTGCGTCGCTTCATTTAGATCGGCAATTGTGCAGGTGTAGGGGCACAACGGGCACGATAGGAGATGGTCCATCGACTGTAGAGGTGCACCACAGTCACAACCACCACTCCCGCGTCGACACAGCCGACCTGAGACCTCAACCCATTTAGGGACTTCCAGGTGGTCCACTTCTCGCTGTTCTCCTATAAGATCGATTATTTGGCGAGGGGTCCTTATAACCCGATTCCCGCTCGCTTACTAATGGATCGTATGGTGCGTGACAAACCAGATGCAGCTAATAAAACTATCAGTGGCTTCCCTTTTGAAAGTTGTCACCCTTCGCCACTGGCAGAATCTTCATATCATGCAATGTTTTTCATTACCGATTAACTACTTCTTCTTTTGTATTATTACTTCTTTTTCATCCTAGCGTTAATCCCAGTCGCATCCGAAGCTTTCACCTCGGAGTCTGGGCTCTGCTTTACCAGTTTAACTGAAGATTTGGTTAACTAGTACTATTACTAGTTGTATTTATATCAATCAGTAGCAGAAATTTCCACAATTTATAATAATACCTTGAATTGCCTGTATCTAAACTGCCGAAATATTATCAGAGTAACCCATATTAACAAGGGTTTGCTTTAATAATAATTACATAAACAGTATCGAGTGATGCCAAGAAATTATTCATTAGTACCAACAGGCAGTTATGTGAGCACTAATTATAAATGCAATAAACAATGTGACAAGCATACCAAGTGCGTATTTTTGCACCTGAACAGTGTCGTTAGAATGGGAAAGGTGGAGGATCGGGTGCTATGCCGCACATTGAGAGAGGCACATTTATCTTGCTGTAGACTATTTGAGACTAGCTGTTGTCCCCGGCTACGCCCGCGTAGATGTCGGTTATCGCAACCAAAAACCAAACATAGCCTATATCCTGTCCCAAGGACTACTCTATCTCTGTACCAAATTTCATCAAAATCGGTTCAGTGGTTTAGGCGTGAAAGCGTAACAGACAGACAGAGTTACTTTCAAATTTATAATTTTGGTATGGATTATTTGAGAGCAAAAAATAATTGAATTGCTCAAAGATTGCACTTTAGAGTATGGGATCTGCTCTCCTACTGTCCATTCCATAATCCGTTTTATTCATTCATTTCTTGACCTTTGCGTGGGCGACTGCCATCTGACCCCAGAAAGGAAAGCGGTAAGATATTGATGGGGTCCCACACACCTAGAGTTTGGATCTTAGGATGACATTTTCTACCCTAACGAAAAATAAAAAGTGTCTATAATGGTAACCCTCTTTTCGGAGACTGTCTTTAGCTTAATAAGCGAGGTGAAGTCAAATTGTCGTGTCCTAAGTAAAAAGGCAATATTAGGTACAGGACATCGTCTGTCGGTTCTGTTAATAGTAACAAATCTCAGCGTTGTTCCCGGTTTTTGTGAGAGCGACTGCCGTCTGATCTCTCAACCCCTAAAGGAGAGCCTGCGCCAGGGGCTCCTTCATCAATCAGCAGGTGTAATGGCTAGCAGGTGGATTGGCTTACCCCAAAGACCTTGGTAAAGCCCACACATATTATGCTATAGTACTGATACTGAATATAAAATGCTACTAACCCGATGTTATCATACCAGATAGAAATCATACTAACATACATATGAGTACATTCACGACTTTTTCCCCTAGGGGTAGGCAGAAACAAGAAATCGCCATCTGCTTCTGTCTACGAGTACTTAGAAATCAAAATTTAATTAAATATGCTATCGCACCTGCCAAATGTGCCATGTGTGACAAGTTGTTTGCCTACAACAACTGTTGCAAATGGCACATGTAGCAGGTGTACACTATCATGATATATATGTGTCTTTCACTATACTATCATATGTAGTGTATCAGACCGTTAAACCACGTAGGTACAGTCAGCAACAGCATCAATTAAGCGCTAACAGACAGTCTCTGTGGCGCGGCGGTAAATAGTGAACGCGACCGCTACTCAGGACGCGCAGGTCTGGTCACGGAGAGCACGTTAAGCCGTCGTCCGTCGGTCCCGGTTGCCTTACGAACATCTATAGCAGTAGTTACGGGTAGTTGGAGCCCGAAAAAGTCCAATAACTGGTCTAACTGCAATGCTTCGATATCGCCAATGGATGGTGGAGGTCATATGGCAGTCGATTCACTGAAAATATCGAAGTTCAGTCAAGTTCGCAGTTAGACTGGTAAAGCGGACCTCTGACTCCGAGGTGAAAGCCACAGATTGGACTGGTAAGTATTAACGCTAGGAAGAAGAAGAGTCAACGTGTTCTCGTTGTTAAATGCTACCAAAGTACCCAATATTCATGATGTTCAAGGGTATATCGCAGAGGATTCGCTTTCGATATTGGGGAGTCAGACGGCAGTCGCATTCGCAAAGGTCAGAATACGCAAAATGAAAAGAAAGAGCAGAAGAACAAACCACGGAATAATTCACACATTAGATGTAATCAAGCTGATGATGTCCTTTCAAGTTCCCAATTCGGAAGTAACTAAAAAATAACTCGGAAGTAACTTGAAAGTAACTCAAAAGTAACCTAAATGTAATTTGACAGTAACTCAAAAGTAAAGTTTCAAGTTGGCAGTATCCAAGAGCCAAAAGGAACAAACCTATGTCCTCTTGGGAACGGGTTTTGAATAAATCTCACGAGCCAATATTGACTCTGACGCCGTGTATCGATCTGTTATCGACGCCTCTTATCTGAGTGTCGCATGACATTCATTGAAACCATCTTATTACTAACGTTACTGAGAAATTTTAGATGATTTGTAGAGGAAAATTATTCTGCTACTAGCTTTTGCCCGCGGCTCCGCCCGCGTGGATGTCGGTAATCGCGATCAAACATAGCCTATGTCCTTTCTCAAGGTCTCAACTACCCCTATACCAAATTTCATCAAAATTGGTTCAGCGGTTTAGGCGTGAAAGCGTAACAGACAGACAGGCAGACAGACAGACAGACAGACAGACAGACAGACAGACAGACAGACGGACAGACAGACAGAGTTCTTTCGCATTTATAATATTAGTATGGAGTATGAATATGGATTTGTGTGATCTCGTACATCTGTGGATTGATGAATAATGCTCTTGCTAAGGTTTTCCTTAGAAAACCTTAGCAACCTTACTTAGCTTAGCTTACCAACACAGCCAACCAATTTGGCTGTGTTGGTTCCCGGTGGTATAAAATAGGGCTGCCCCGTCTCTTCCTGTGGGTGTTGTAGAAGGCGACTAAGGGATAGGTCTGTTCTCATGACAGAGTTATGCGCGTACAAACATACATCCGAATTGAGGACCTCCTCCTTTTTGGAAGTCGGTTAAAATTACTGCAATCAAGATCTGGAGTCTTTTTTTATACAGGACACGTCAATATGACTTCGCCTCGGCTGATGGTAAGCTGAAGACAAAGTCTCGCAAAAGAGGGTCACCATTCACTATTATAGATTCGTACTATGTTATAATGGTGGCACTCAGCTTGACGGCCTCATCAGATGCCTTTTCACGCCCCGCTTAAAGGACCCGGGACGGCGGGGACTGTAAGAAGAGGGAAACACCTGAAATGGTAAGAAATACCAGGTGTTAATGGTGCGGCAGAAGAAGGAGTCGCCGAACCGCTTGGTTCTTGATGGAATATTCTGCACCGTATGGTGGCATCTTAGTCCTGCACGTGTTGTCCTGTATAGGAAAGGAGAGGGTCGGATTAATTCGAACTCTGCACTTTTGTCTACGCCAGAGGGAGAGAGGTGTAAGCAAAATATTTATAAGTACATATCTTATCTTCTTCTAATATATAAAAATCAATGCCACTTTTCGTTGTTATTTTATAACTCAAGAACGGCTGAACCGATTTGGCTAATTTTAGTCTGGAAATATTCGTGGGTGTCCAGGGAAGGTTTAAAGGATGAGAAAAAAGGTGCAGCGGGAACGGGAAAAATATGGCGGTACGAAGTTCGCCGGGACAGCTAGTCTTCTTCTAATATATAAAAATCAATGCCATTTTTCGTTGTTATTTTATAACTCAAGCACGGCTGAACCGATTTGGCTAATTTTAGTCTTGAAATATTCGTGGGTGTCCAGGGAAGGTTTAAAGGATGAGAAAAAAGGTGCACGGGAACGGGAAAAATATGGTGGTACGAAGTTCGCCGGGACAGCTAGTAAGTTATAACTTAGCGAGTGCTCATTAATTTCATGGCGAGTAAAGTGTAATGAACTCCCGTGTAAATCGATGAACACCATCGAAGATAGATCGACGTAATATCTTATCAGTAACTAACCGTGCCACACAGATTCACTCGCGCTTATGTTATCAGACACTTTGCAATTTTCTATAATAAATTCTTCAAATGCGTATAAAAATCTACACGGCTATTACACAGACGAACTGTTTAAAACAGTTTTGTGAAGCAAAAGTGGCTGAAAGAGTTATACCTAATTGTATCTGTTATACATACAATTATAACTAGCTTTTGCTCGCGGCTTCACCCGCTTGGAATTCTGAATGTTGGTGCCTGATAATGTAGCTTTCTAATGGCGAAAGATTTTTTGAAATCGGTCGAGTAGTTTTTGAGTATATTTGTTACATACAATAATACAAATCTTTTCTCTTTATTATATTATTATTATATTAGTATTAGTATAGATAAATAAATTAAAAATAAATCAGTAAGAAAAAAGCAGAAATGGCGCACATTGGGAGAGGCCTATGTCCAGCAGTGGACTGCAATAGAGACTCTTAGCTTATGTATGTACTACAGAGATGAAATGTCTCGATACCTTTATATTCTCATTTCTGTACCATATAGACACTAAATCAGGTATCAGTCTAGACACTTATTGATAAAAATATTTATCATAAAGACAATAAAAAATTAATAATATAAATTCGTATCAAATTATCTATCTATCTATGTAGCTTATTATTATTTTAAAAGATATTCAGTCTATTGACCTATCTTGATTCAGCTATCAATATATAACAATACATGTATTTTTTTTTATAACATATACTCGTAGAGACACTAAATATCATTTTCATCCCACCATCTCGGAAAGAGTACTTTTGCTATTCGATAACTGAGTGCAAAAGTCGTTTTTATCCTCTAGAGGATAAAGTATTTTTTTTTTAATGACACATTGATACATATAATAATAATCTTGTGAATTGTGATCTCATTCAATATTTTGTATGCCTTTGGCGGAACATAGCTATTGTTTTTTACATCTTTTTTTATACTCGCAGACAAGCACATCATGACCCTCCTGATGGTAAGAGGTTACCGTGGCCTATTTTGTATTTGTATTTGAATCTTTATAAATATAAATCTGAATGTCTCTGAATCTGAATCCGTCTCTGAATCTGTCTCTGAATCTGAATCTGTCTCTGAATCTGTCTCTGAATCTGAATCTGTCTCTGAATCTGAATCTGTCTTTGAATCCTTCTCTGAATCTGTCTCTGAATCTGAATCTGACTCTGAATCTGTCTCTGAATCGGTATCTGAATCTATCTCTGAATCTGAATCTGTCTCTGAATCTGAATCTGTATCTGTCTCTGAATCTTAATCTGAATCTGTCTCTGAATCTGAATCTGTCTCTGAATATCTCTCTGAATCTGAATCTGTCTCTGAATCTGAATCTGTCTCTGAATCTGAATCTGCCTCTGAATCTGAATCTATCTCTGAATCTGAATCTGTTAATTTGCTTTGCGAACATCATTTTCTTCTCATGTCATATTGTTGAACATTGTTGATTTTTTTTTTGCATTTCTTTATTTCCTCGCTGAGGTGGGATGAAAAGTTACGTGTTGCACTCGAGTGCAAAGATTTTTCACCTTGTGCTCTTTTGATTCCCTCGCTTACGCTCATGATTCTAATTTGTGATTCAAATTTAGAATCTTTCGCTTGCTCGGTCATCAAAACTGAGCACGCGGTTAAAAAGCAACTTTGCACTCTTGTTTATACAAGAGTGCAAAGTTGCTATTACACTCTCGGCGATTTACCCTCTCGTTTTCTATACAGAACAACACGGGCAGGGCTGAAATGTCACCCTCACACAGAATCTATTCGCCGCATCATAAAGACTGAATTCTTTACCAACACACGAGATTCCCCCTACCTACAATACCGGGTCCTTTAACCAGGCCGTGAAAACCCTCGTTCCTGAAAGTTCCCTTTCAGCATACCATTAGACGAGGTGAGGTCATAATAATGTGCTTTGCATAAAAAGAAAAGAAAGTATAATAAATGTAGCCAAAGTTTCAATATTAATTTAAGTACCTATGAAACAAGGTTTGCTCAACGATTCCTTTGAAGGTTCTTATGAACCTTACAGTTTTTCCGAAGCTTCTGGGTCTATTAAAGGACCAATCAATCAATTAACCTGTCCCAATTTTTGAAGGCTTTGGCCTTGAAAAAAGAAGAAACAATCCATTTTCGAAGCTGGTTACAAAAGACGATTACGAAAATGGTCTATTTTTTCTTATTGGTTAACTGGTTATGAGAGAAAGAACAAAAACATGGTAACTAATTTTCATAACTGGTTATGAACATTAGTTACCATGATGGACGATACCTCGCTAGCCAGACGAATTAGTACAGGGGTTTATTCGAGTTTCCCTTCTCTCGCAGTGATATTGTCTGCGTATTGTTCCGTTAGACACCCTTCGGAAGAGATAGGGTAATGATCTTGTATTCTTTCTGCGTCACCGATATTACGTCACGGATATTAAATGATCATAAGAACTAAAGAATCTTAGTATACTAACCGAATAATGCAAAGCCATTGGCCAAAGTTATTTCGCCATTGTTATCTATCGATGAGATCAGTTAGTCAGTCTATTATTCCCGCAATTACATTACTCACTATTTTGACGTTACCTGACCGATATATTCCTATGATTCCTATCTCTCTCTATCGTCTATATCAGGAATCTATCGATTTCCTGGATAATAGAATCACGGTTCTATTGAGTAATAGATTAGTATTTTGATAATAGTTGGTACTATGATTTTTTATGGTAAAAAATGATAAAAACATTTTTCAATAGTACTCGTTCCCTAGTGCGTAAATACCGATTAAAAAATGAGGATCTGGTTCAGGTTTTCGACTCGAGGATGTGCAAACGACGCGTGACGGCGACAGTCACTCTCGTAAAAGATAAAATGAACACTAGAAGCCGCACTTCTGGGCATCATCTCGGTCCCGGTCGCATCCAAGGCATTCATCTTGGAGTGCAGGGTCCTAATATACTCTCTCCATGTGTTCTTATCTTGATTTGGCTCCAAAGCCCAAGCTTTTGCTGTAATCGGGACGAGAGTTATGCTGAATGATTCAATTTCGTCTATAAATTAGCATTTAAATACACACATACCTGTAAACGTGGATCCAAGACAGTCTATCAATTACAAATGCCACTCGTATATACCATAATGTTCCTTTTTCTTCGGCGTTGTGTCCAGCTTTCGAGTCACGCACCGTGCGAGTATGCTAATGTGGGCAGACGAAGCTCCTCTCACGAACACGATTGATCATTAACATCTCAGCTGAAGTCGGAGGCTCTTCATCAGTATGGATGCAGCGTACGGAGTCAAAGCCCGGGGCTTCCGCACGACCGTTTTTTTATTCACTTCCTTTCGCTGAGATGTGGGACCAAAATACTTTTTTTATATGTTTTATCTTAATTTTAATACCTTATGTAGAAAGGGTGTTCTAAGTTTAACGTGTGTAAGTATCTACAGACACTAAGATAAGTAGCCTGTGTGTGGTATCTTCATAGCTTTCAAAGAAATAGTTCTATTTTTTTCGATTTTTTTGTGTTTGATAGTTAATGTGTTTGAGATGGTTCGTAACATCTGTACTGCAGGCATTTGGTGATCAACAGTCAGAGAGAAAACAGATAGTATAATATGTTTAATGCGCTGGTCTGTGGTGCTATAAATCATATACATACGTATAACTGTAAATCCCCGTAGAGGTAGCCAGAGGTGACTCACATTTCGCTACTATGATTTGCTAGAGCTGCCACAAGAAGCACAATTTTTTTGGTGACTCTGCTCACCATTAGAAAAAACGCCGACACTACATACTGACTGCTCAATCATTTATTTCAACAGTAGGTGGTAGGTGGTAGACAAGCAAACGGCCCACCATAACGAAAGTGGTTGCCGTGACCTATGGACAATTGCAATACCAGGGGAGTCACACTCGTGCTACCGACCCAAATTCTGTGCTGTCAGCGTAGAAGACAAGCAGGTAGTTGTTTCAACTGATAACCAATGTAAAAGGAAGGTTTGATAATTCTCTCCTCTGAGAGTCTTTGAGAAACCAACTTTAAAAAGAAAAATCGCTAGCTTACTAAATACAGCCGACCATTAAGGTTACAAAAGAGATTTTTATTGTTTTCATTTCGAAGACAACAGTATACTACGCAACACACTGCCTCAAATTCCACCTGCGTCATTCTGAATGAACCTTCCGATCTCAATTGCCGGCTAATATCTCCTAAGAAATGCTCAAGCATCCAAAACAAAAATATCCCGCTACGGTTCTCAAAACCGATTGAATGGCTTCATTCATTCGAGCCGATCATCGCATAACGGTACTGCGAGTCTATCAATCCACTGCCCAGCTTACAACGACCCCTGCAGCTAACTAAATAGTCTAATTTTCTTTACATTTTTCGTTTTGTAGGTGGCGGTGGAGGGCAAGTGAAATTGGTCGATATAAGAAGAGGTGTTTGGATTCAGTGCTCGTCCTGTTGCTTCCGCGAAGTATGCACGTATAGCATACCTGTCTTAGCATGAATGGAAGACTGACGTACGTCTCGAAAATTACAATGAATGTCCCCGATTTAAAAGTAACTAGCACTTAATGTAATGTACCTGTCTCTTGGTTATATGGTGATATGAGGTAAGATCTGATATGATTCCTTTTGTGATATATGTTTCTGGCTCAATTCCTCATGGCCAGTGCTGCCCTATCTCTGCCCAAATTGTGCCCCAATTGTGTCTCATTTTATTAATTTTGGGTCCCGGTTACAATCAATCATAGACCATAAATGACATAGTGTATTTTGTTGTACACACCCGTGTATATTTTGGTACTTTAGTATTCTAAGAAAAAAATATGTAGATAATTCAAGTGATATAATTTTTATGTTAGTTACATAACTTTCAATGTAATGTATAAAAAATATATTTCCCCCTGGGGTGCGCCCATGGTTATCTCGGTCTTGAACCGACTAAAACGTACGTCTGTGGGTGGAGCTGGCCCTCTTCGGCGTATTTATACGCTACGAATTCGAATTTCCATGAAATCGCCGCGTGGTTCCCGGCAGAGTAGAATTTGGAGCACCCCATTTCCTCCCATGCGGTGTCGTACAAGGCGACTAAGAGATAGGGCTATTTAACAACAGACAAATATATACAGCCCAGACTCAGCCTATACATGGCTCGAGCCAACAATAGTGCCCAGAAAACGGCAATAGGGTCACCCCCTATTACGTGGGACCTAATACAATGATTGGTGAAATGTGGGTGTTAATTCACTTAACCCTTCGGGGATAAAAGCTTGATTGTATGTATGTATGTATGTATAAAATCTATCCATATTGTTTGGTGAAGGTAAGTGCAACTTACACGAAAATTCTAGAATCGATAATTAAGACCTAGAAGGTGACGCTGCACTTGCGTTATATAACATTTTTACGATATTTCGACTAGTCAGTAGGTACTATTAAGTAGCCAGCTCTCAGAATTCGGAACGTGGCATGTAAGTACCTAAAAAAATCTATTGAAACATCGATAAATACCTTTCCAAGTACAGATAGATAATCTTGGAGCACATGAAACGCACATTATCTCTTAACCGGGTTAGTTTATCACGATAATGGCTCTATAATTTGTCCCGAAGATTATCGGTGACGCTGTTTGTTTGTTTGACACTCCTTCTGTTATATCCGTATACGTAAACTAAATATGAACGCACTTACGGCTATCACTGAATACACCTTTCATATGAGTCTTTTTAAATAAAACTTTTTAACCTGAATAATTTGTATTTTTTTGTTTTTATAGTGAAATGTCTAAATCTCATTCGAAACAGCAATCCATCGATTAATAAATATTCGATAAAACGTTCAGTCGAATTTGCGTTTGGCGATAAAGGGTTCATTCGAAAAAGCAATATTCGATCAAACGTTCTGTCGACTTTCCATTCATCGAACTTATGACTCTCGAAGTTTAGTTACGGACCCAAGGGCGAGGGGTCTAACCAAGACGAAGGACCAATGTTTGGATTGACCAATGCTCTAAGTTGGACCCCACACACTTAATGTTTTTGTTTCTATAGCAGGGGGATTTAAATCTGTATACTTAGGATTCTACTAAACCACACATAAAACAGTTTACGGACGACAACCGAATTATATCAATCTGTCATTTAATCTCAATAGCCCACACACTTAAAATACTGTTTTGGACTGACGGCTCCCGGAAACTGTCGACTCCCAACTGCTAGTGTGTAGTCGCAAAAGTGGCAACAGGGCACTACCGGCTGACAAAAATCGCTTTAGTGTATATCGGAATAGGACTGCAGGCCGCCCGATAGGACCAAAAGCTGCAGACGGACTATTAATGATGCGCCTTAAGATTGTCGCGGCCAATCCAACCTCACTTGCAAGTCAATCGTCATCATCTTAGCGTTGTTCCTTGTTGCACCTGAGGCTTTCACTTCGGAATTCATAGTTCACTCACTCCTTCTCCTTCTTAGAGATGAACTAATAATACGAATTTTATAGAGAAAACTTGTGCCAAAGGCTCCTCCGTCAAGCAGTAGGTGTACAGACTTGCAAGTGACGTCACTCGCAAGGGCTCCGGTAATTTTGATGGGGCCCAAAAATGTCCATAAGGCCTTATACACGCGTAAACACCTACCTTTCTATCGAGATAAGGATTGAAAAATTATATCATTCGTTTAGCAATACAAAATTGATCACCTAAATTCCGCATTCGACAAACATTTAAGTACCGTCGCGTCGCATCGATAGGTAACGATGCTGATAAGTGCTTCTTGTATCGATTAGCCACCAACCACTATTTATCTGAAGTGATGGATGTCTCCCGGCCTATCGATCGATGGCACACTTCCATTGCGCGCCAGTATTCTGAATCGAATTCACGCAGTCGTTAACAGTAGTAGATAGTATTTTTAACTTTGTGTCTAGAATTGACCGTTGATATTTGTAAACTCTAACATTTATGAATGTTAGTATGATTCATTCAGGCTCATAAATAATATTAGGCGTAAACTACACGGAAAAATGTCGTTCAACTTATGCCTGACGCCAATGCTATTATGATTCGATTATGCCTTATTGTATAACTTTTCTGTAAAATCTAGAAAGCTTTTTGCTATTGATTTTGAATGACAGGCGACTGTTATCTATACTTTAATGATGCCTAAGAATTTGTATTCTAAGTTTTGGACGGAACTGGAATTAATTGACGTCATGATAATGATTTTGAGAACCCTCCTATAACATTTCTGTCAGCTCCGCTCCTCTCAACATAATTTATCCAAATCTCAACGTTCAAATCCTCAAATCTCAACGTTTTCATCTTCTCTAACCTACACTCAAAATATCAGTTCAAAACAAATTCTTGTATTACAAGAACTCTTACAGATAAACCATATCACTAAACAAATATCAGAACAGAATATGGACACGCAGCTCGCAATCTTAGTCCAAAATAACTGATAATATTGACCTGGAATTTAGAGATAGTCCACAAGTGGGCTCAGCAGTGAACAGTGATAGCTTTTTCATTCGATATTGATGGACTGATAGCACTTATCGTGAAGAAGTTTTAGCACCTGCTTTTAGATAAATTTGCAACTGTTTTCACCGAATATTAGTGATATTAGATTGCCGAGTCAGATACATTAATAAAGCCTCATTCAATTCAATTCAATTCTTTATTTTCAAAATAGTGCAACACTGTTACAGCTTTTAGACGTCAATAGTAGATTACCCAACAAGTGAAAAAAAGGTGAATTCTTTTCGAGGCACCAAGTTGTATCCCGAGAGGAGTGAGGGTTTCTCCGGTAGAATCCCGAGCGTAGCGAGGGGTTCTAGAGAGAAACCTGAGTGGATCGAGGGATACAAGAGCCGAGATGAATTCTTTTTTCCCGTGTTAGGTACTCAACTTTTCACCATTGACTACGAGAAAACGATTACTCTGTGATTATGAATTACATTTTGTTATGGATAGTACACAAAAGAAGCAGCAAATTATCAGTAATAGCTACCGCTTGAGCGCGAATAGACTCAGGAGTCTTTTCGCGTTCGAGAATATGAGTTTCATTTTCATCACTAGATGAAGTCATTTTATGATTATGAGACAAACATAAACTTTTACAAGAAAAATTACACAGAAAATGGCGGCATTTTTTTTTCTTAATTTAAACTGAGCCACATTCCATCCAGCCAGTGATTACATTTAGGTGACTTTTAGTACGTTTTTATAGTGAGAGTATGCAACCTCTTTGTATGTTTCACTAGAATCCGTACATTCGTGCATGTTCCAAATTCAATTTTTTTTATTCACTCGGTGAAACAAAGAGCGTTTTATTCACTGTTTTTGATGAATCACGGGCCCTTTTTCGAGTGTCAATGGTGAAAATGTTATTTATCATGTTTAAAGGTCTCGGAATCTTTTACCCGTACACGTGTTTCCTTCTTCCTACAGTCCCATGTCCTTTTAGCGGGGTGTGAAAAAACATCTGAAGAGATGCGGAATGTCAGCATTGTAGCATTGGTGGTATGTATAAAGGTGACCCAGTCTTTCCTGAGACTTTGGCTTCAGTTTACCATGAGACGACATAAAGTCATATTGACGTGCCCTATATAAAAGAAACAACAGTGCCCGGAATACGGCAATAGGCTCACCCCCTATTACGTGGGACCTAATACAGTGATTGGTGAAATGTGGGTGTTAATTCACCTCTGCCTAACCCTCCGGGGATAAAGGCGTGATTGTATGTATGTATGTATATAAAAAAACGTCTGCCAGAAATGCACAGATTTTACTGCTGCTAAATTCGGAATACGCACCAGAATCTCATAGGCAGGAAATTCATCCTCCCACACTGCGCCCGAAAACAGTGCGCACTGTGCGATATGACAGGAACTTCATCCCACACACGCTCAAGCTGTGCTGTGGAATGAACTCCCTGCTGTGGTTTCTCCAAGCGACTACAATATGAGGTTCTTCAAGAAGAACATTAGATTAGATTTCTTCAGGGCCGCGTGGTGTTGTATACTTACGTACGTAGACCACGGTAACCACTTTCCATTAGGTGGGTCGTATGCTTGTCTGCCACCTAAGTGGTATAAATAAAAATTTATAAATAATGATCAAAATATATTCCAGGTTTTTGCTTTACAGGGTCATGGACAGTACAGGGTTATTTATATCTTCTATAATATAAAAATGAACTCCTAAATGTGTTGCTAAGCGCAAATCTTGAGAACGGCTGAACCGATTTCGCTAATTCTTTTTTTAGAATATTTCCTGAAGTACGAAGATGGTTCTTACGGCGAGAAAAATTAAAAAAAGGCAGTACGAAGCTTTGGATATGCACCTGGGATTAGCGCTCAGATAGAGAAGAAAAAAATCGTACTAATATTATAAATGTGAAAGTTTGTGAGAATGGATGTGTGGATGTGTGGATGTTTGTTACTCTTTCACGCATAACCGGCTGGACCGATTTGGTTGAAATTTGGTATGTATATAGGTTATACCCTGGATTAACATATAGGCTATATATCACCGATGAACGGGATCAGAATTCCACGCGGGCGGAGCCGCGGGCAACAGCTAGTCAATAATAAGGTAATTAGGCCACTTATATAGATAAAATATAATTCCACTGACATCACCGTGAGATTATTTTTTTAAATTGAAAACTCTGACGTAAGTTAATATTGATAAGATTGGAGAATCTTTTTATTTTTAACTGCATACTACTTATGTAAGTCATGATCATATCGCCTATACATTTTGAGGAGACTGAAATATCAACCGTGGGGGCCATTTCAATATCAAATTTCAATATCAACCAGTGTTAGTTTCACCTTCGGCAAATAGAATAAGCTTTCACTCTATTATTAATGATAATCAAAGTTTCACTCGTCTGATGTAAATAAGTCTATAGATGTAGGAACGTATTTTTTCTACCGGCTTCTCTTCTGAAAATTTTAACCCTTCGCCACTGGTGTATGCATTGTTTTTTTTGTGTTATTGATAATAGTTAATTGTGTGTGACAAAAGTGTTGTATTGTTAATTGAAATAGATCCATTTTTAAATCAGACTTACAAATAATTGTCGCACAGGACAATAAAATCTACAATATTCGCCAAGTGGAAGTTAGTAAGGCAGTCATTTGTATAGCGCTACTCATGTAATCAAACTTTAATTTACTTTAAACTAAGTATTATCCCCACTAACTACTACGCACGCAAAAGGATATGAAAAGAAATGTACCTTTGAAGTTCCACTAACGGTTATCAGGACCCCTATGGAGCTCTGCCAGGAAGTAACAGTAGGTAACTCTATATAGTACTCACTTTTTGGAGGCTTTTAACCCTTCCTATACTCATGAGAAATAGTGAATAGGCATAGGGATAGCATGGTCTGTTCGACCCAAAGAGACTGGAGATAGCCAGCTGATCTATCCTTCGTATGTGAGCCATTTCTCATTCACCAGTAAGTCGATAAACCTGCTGATTGAAAGAACAGGCGCTGATCCAATGAATTACGAAGTACAAAATCGCGATAAAGTACGGAAACGGGACTTACGAAAGGGCGCCAGATCGATACAAGGTTCTGGCAGTTCTGGCATTGGCTTTAGTTAAAAAAAATCGGTAGTGTTACAATTGACCTGAAACTATGCAATTAAGTTCCAAAGAACATGAAGATAACAGCGATGGTATTTTACTAGCGTTTTCTAACAAAGAGTAAACAAGACTAATGTAAATCGTCGGTCTTACAGACCCATGCGCGGGTATTCGAAGGTTAAAGAAATAACGAGTCTAAAGTGCGATAAGGTGAGTTTCCACATCAATGCGCGTCTGTAAATATCTTGCTGATTAAAATACACAGTCAATTTTATACTCTATCACGTGGAATGAGAGTTGCTTTTGCTCAGACAATGTCCGGAAAACTCCGAGCTAAGGTTTTCCTCAAAAAATAAATAAGTATGCAAATGAAAACTTAACATTGCTAATAGAATATAACTAATATAACCATTTGTTTTATTCTTTTTCAAATTGAAGCTTTTCAAATAGAAGGCCTTCAACCCCATAATTCGTTCATGCATTATCCAGGAATTTGGAAACATTTGACTTATTATCTTGTAGTATCCATATCCATATTTCCATACTTAATATTATAAATGCGAAAGTTACTCTATCTGCATATCTGTTTGTCTGTCTTTCACGCCTAAACCACTGAACTGATTTTGCTGAAATTTGGTACGGAGATAGATTGAACCTTGGGAAATGACAAAGGCTATGTTTGGTCGCGATAACCGACAACCAGGAGAGCTGAGCCGCGGGCAACAGCTAGTAAGATATAAGTTAAAGTCGATAAAACTAAAAAACTACAACGCAATTGGCCAAAAACTTTCTTAGCCATTTCCTTTTTAAAACTATCGCGTGAGTGTATGTCGTTACCTTCTTACCACCCGAAACCATCCCTAGAGAGCTGTGCGTACAAAAACAATGTTGGTCCTCGCTATTTGAATAATTTTAACGTACAACTATGAAATATGTCACCTCCATTTTGAAATCCACAGGCTGTAAAATTTTAAAACACGCAGGTTTTATTATTAGGGTTAAAATCCTGAGTTCATTGTTCTTTTTAAAATACTTTTTGGGTGTAAGTTATACTCCCAAGAGGGTCAGCTAGGGGGGCGAAGATTATGTCTTAGGCAATCTTACACCCCGACATCCGAAGACCCAAGACGGCGTTCCCTATTAGGGATTTCCACACGAAAAAGTTGAAATTTATACAGAAAAGGTATAAGGAATGGCGTAGGTATCGCGTAACACATATTCAAAGCAAAATTGCAAATCGTTTCGTGTCGCACTGGTATGCTACCGGGTATGAGGGCCGGATCGAAAGATGTGGCCCTGGGTCGGCCGGGGTGCGAGGGATATGGCTACGACAACCTCACCTCCGGCAACCGACGGCCTACAGACGGCATGCGTTTTAGTCGGTTCGAGTCCGACATAACCTCCTTCTCCGGCTTCGGCGGGGGAGGTATCCGTGGGGATTTTTTCGCACGATAAAAAAAAAGAAAAAAAAAAGGTATGCTACCGGGTTTCACGAATTCTTTTTTATACCGGGATATAGGTACTATTATACTACGAGTATTATCAGCTTTGTCTAATTGTATGAAGGTTAATTAATTATCTATCACTATAAAAAAAAAGCTTGAGTATTTTCCACATGGGAATGAAGTTCCTTTTATACATGACTGTGTCCTTTCGTACACTTTCCAGTCGCAAACTATGAGAATGAATTCCCTGTCTGTGGCTTAGTAATTGATGGATTTATGCTCCTTCACCTCCATAGCACCCCATGCTATCCTCAAAAGACACCTCTAATCCGCATAAAGCTCATTTTGTTCCGTGATTGTGGTCTAGATTAATATACCGGCAACTATACCGTTTTTATTGAACCACGATATTATTGACAGTCTAATCCCCTGCTATAAACATTACTGGTTGTATTCCTATATTGAGTCAATAGGTACCAATAATACATTCACAAGTGACATTACCGCTACAGATAAGGCGAGCAGGTGTGGAGCGTAAAAGAGCATCCTAGCACTCATCTACTGATAACGGCTGAGTTATTCTATATCTATTTACACACTACGATATTCGTAAAACTAGTAATAGCATGATGTACGGCCTTTTGTTGATAAATAATTAAATTCTTTGACTTAAAAGTACAAAATCTATAAATATGAAAACGTAATATCAGTTTTTTTATACTAGATCGCAGATAAGCACACGGCCCTCCGGATGGTAAGTGGTCACCGTGACCTACGGGTGAGTGCAACACCAGGGGAGTCACAGTGTAAGAACAGAGAGATTCTGTGCCATCAGCGCAAAAAATAAGTAGGACAAAGCCTTTGGTTTTCCCACTGACAGCACAAAACCTCTACACGGTCTTCTGTAGGGTGGAGGTACAGGTACTTCAGTGACTAATTGTAATTAATCACGAAATATCGGAAACTATAACACTTACAATCTTGAAATTTGACCGATAGGTTTCTTAGGGTGTAGACATCCGCTAAAAACGGATTGACATCTTAAGTTAGTATTGATGTATTGACATCTTAAGTTAGTGATTGCAATGTAATTTAGTGACATCGAACATGTAAAAATTCGTATGCCTAAAATGCAGGCAAGATATTATGCTGTACTGTATACACTGAGAGATGTAACATCTTATCTTCACCGTGTCTCTTGCGAATAAAGGAGACGGATACTTTTCCATACATTCGTGGGCCTGATTGACAGAAAATGGAGCTGTCAGCTGTCACAGCTTAAAAATACAGTTGATAAACACAAGAAATAATTAACGGAAATCGATTCAGAATTTATTTTTATTACACTATTATTTGGTATTTTAAATGGTTATTAAGTATTATCATTATGATTAAGTTTTGTTCACTCTGATTGATTAAATATCAAATTGTGATGCAAGTGTTTTAATACGCAATATTGTTTAAATAATTTTTAGTAATCGATATTTTATTTTGCTAGTGAAATAAATTTAGTTTTAAGATTTCTCGTCTTCAAGATTTTCAATTGAGCTGGTTTTTTAATATTTTGAAATAGAAAAAAATACCGCTTCTTTTAAGTCATATCTCAACTCATTACAATTTTGGCCCAGAAGTCCCCGTCTCCTTTTCATTTCATTTCATTTCAAAGGGGTAAAACAAACTCCACGCGTACGAATTCGCGATATTATTTGGACCCTTTTTAGTGCAAATATTTATAATTTACCTGCAGGTCAGTAATCTAGCTCCCAAAAAAGCCGGTATATACTTCAGGACACATAGTTTGGACTTAAACCGCGAGACAAACGTGAACCTAGCGCTCGCAGAATGTTTTGTATTAATTTATGCTTGGTCAATTTTAGCTCGTCCACTTCAGTAGCACCCTGTGCTGTCCTCAAAAGACGCCCAAGAAACGTATATTTTAGCACATTTTAGGTCCAAGATAACTGTCCGGAGGTACCATCAGAAGCAGGTATCTGCATTATCTCTCTCTCTTATTTCAATCACAAAGAGATCATAAGGAAAACATAGGCACTCGAGTTTCTGATAATTACAGAATGAGCTCTAGACTATAGATAAGGTGAGTCAGGGCCGCGCCTGCGCATGCGGGTTCCGGTGTTCCCTAGAAACGTGCGCACATACACACTCATGGTACTTATGTTTTAGTTGGTTATTGTTTGTTAGATTCTCAGTTCCTAGTTCTAAAAGCGAGTTTTCTATAGCGGTTTTCACTGGGATAACCAGATATAAAGGTCAGAATTCAAATTTTAATCACTTATTAGCAAAAATCCAATATGACTTTAGCCCGATTCGCCTGCATCCTGCATCTTAAAATATCTTCATCCCACATTGACTGAAATTCGTAATGCCTTATTTTTATATGGTGACAACTGCTATAATAAGTATAAGCCCAAGATCGTGCGAAGTGGAGGAGGAAGAGCCGGAAGGCGGACTCTGAGCTCCGAGGTCGTCTTGGCCACGGATGCAATCAGGATAATGCGTCTACATGAGGATGATGACATTCAAACTGTGCAAACGGTTGTGCAGGACCAATAACTAAAACATTTTTTCAACAATTCCCAATTATTTATAGGGATTTCGCAACTCTATAAATTGAAATTCAACATTTTAATCCCATTACTTGAGATTATTAAATCATAATTTATCATCATGTATCAAAATCAAGGCGGTGACTCCTGCTCCGGCTCATTCCCGGACTGGTTCCGGCTGGGGCAAAGGATGGCCATCACGACCTAGCAAGGGGTCTGTGTAAGTATTTTTGCTTTACTATAATAATAATTACAAAAACCATTTCTTTCAGTGAGCATTATCATAATCCTAATTCATTATTCTGTCAATTTACTTACAGGTAGTCTGCACACGTGTTATTTTTGCGAAGCTTACACACACATACACAGATCTACATTATCCCATATAGCTTTCTTGTATGTGTGCGTGGAAAAACGGTGTACGAATACAATAGTGTGGGTGCCGCCCAACATGCTCACCCTGCCAACCGCCGCGCCTACCATGAAGATTATGATGAATGCTTTGTGCCCAAGCTATTTTACTTCTATTCTTTAGATTTTTGAGACATATTTCTTTGTTCGAATGCCTTTCATTTTATTATCAGTAAAATAATAAATTACTGACATTAAATCTTTAAGAACGATATTTTAAATTATTATACTATCCCGCTAACAATAGTGCCCTGAATACGGCAATAGGCTCACCGCATATTACGTGGGACCTAATACAATGATTGGTGAAATGTGGGTGTTAATTCACCTCTGCCTAAGCCTCCGAGGATAAAGACGTAATTTATGTATGTATGTATCTATCCGAGTTACATAAAAGGTTTAATGATAATAGAGGAACCTCGTAAAGTGTGCAAGGAGAGAAGTTGGTAGATGATCGGCTGTTGACCCTGTCTACCCGTCAGGTAAAATAGCGTGAATATGTTATGTATGTGTACAGTAACTATAAAGATTGTCCAACTGTCCTCTGCATGAAAGAAACGATATTATAATTACTAATAGGCATACGATTGAGCAATGTTTTCAATTAAGAATTTTAGCTTTGAAATTAATTGAAATATTTCGACAAAATTAATTGCCTTTATGCTTAATTGCGACACGCACGAGAAGAGATGGTTTGATTTTATTATTATAATAATATTTTAGGACATTCTACATAGCTATATTTAGATCCAAAGTAGGTCTAGCTCAACTAGCTTGTGATATAAGTTCTAGAATATAGATAAGCATAGGTATAGATACATGTTTTGGAAATCAATCAATCAATCAATTAGCCTACTGCAGTCCACTGCTGGACATAGGCCTCTCCCAATGTGCGCCACGTTTGCCGATCCTCCGCCTTCCGCATCCAGTCCGTCCCAGCCACCTTTCGCAGGTCGTCGGTCCATCTGGCTAGGGGATTTCCCACCCTCCGTTTTCCTACGCGCGGTCTCCCCGCTAGGACTCGTTTGCTCCAACGGCCATCAGTCCTTCGGCAGATGTGGCCAGCCCACTGCCACTTCAGCTTACTTATTCTGCGAGCTATGTCGGTAACTTTGGTTCTATGTCGGATAATCTCGTTGCGAAGTCTATCCTTCAAAGAAACTCCAAGCGTTTTGGAAAACATAATTCTTATTACACCCAGAACAATCCCAATACGTAAAAATATTTGCATTGAATGAAAATGGGATGCCGTGTTGGTTACCAGTGGGGTACAATAGGGCCACCCCATCTGTTCCTGTGGGTGTCTTAAAAGGTGACTAAGGGATAGGGCTGTTCTCCATCCGACAGTAAACATACCTACAACCCATGACAAAGTACCCGCTAGACGGCAATAGGCTCGCCCCCTATTACGTGGGACCGAAAATCAAAGTTGGTGAAATGTGGGTGTTAATACATCTCTGCTTACCCCTTCGGATTTACAGGTGTGAGTATATGTATATATATGAATGGGAATAGAACTTACGATTTCTGACTTAACAGTCGAACGTACTACCGCTACGCCACAACCGCTTTTCTACTTCACGACTTTTAAAAATTAGTGATGTCAATATTTTTAAATTTCCTTCAAACTAATTTTCATAGCCATCTTTCTACCTGCGATTTACACAAAGAAATAAAAATAACATTAGAAAATTCTCCAAAGCCAAATTGCCGCAGTACAATATCATATTCCAAGAAACCTAATAGGGAAATACGTAGAAACCCCGACGTACAGACACCTCAACATACATTTTCACTACCTATAGCTCTCTACCCCGTATCCAGAGCAAATCGATCTGTTCTACCCACCCGACTTAATAAAGTCATAACTTACACACTCACACGCTAAAATAGCTTCGTTATCTACGGTGTTGCAGTGTACTAAGGGTGAATATCCCGCGCGACTGTTACGGTTTTTCCCTGGAGAACCATCTTTACTCGTTCCATATTAAATTGTTCTATAGATTCATTGTATGCATTCGAAATTCAACTCTACTGCGTATAGTTTAGATCTTTTTTCAAAAGTGACACCCTATTTTAAGAGAATCGATCTCGTTCTAACATAATTCTTGAAAAGGCTCAAGCGACGATATGAAATGAAAAGCAATTCGAAACCTTATTAGATTGAATTTTAAGGTATTTTTAATCGAAATTCGCTTGCAGATGTGTAAGTAGGGAGCAAAATTGTATCTCTTGCTAGAATGATTATTTAAGATTGAATGAGGACTCCCATTGGTAGAGGGATGTGAGGACACATAGATGTTGGAACTCTGAGATGAAAAGGGGTCCTTTATGTACTAACAGTAAGGTGTCTTGTAAATAAAGGAAAATCGCAAGGACAGTGACACGCCCAGATTTTGTTAGTTATACCTATATAGGTACTCTCATACCAGATTTTAGCGAAAACTGGTACCTATAGTAATAACTTCTGGGAACTCTCGATCGTATGGCCGTCTCCTTAATCAATTATTTATTACTAGCTTTTGCCCGCGGCTCCGCCCGCGTGGATGTCGGTTATCGCGACCAAACATAGCCTATGTCCTTTCTCGAGGTCTAATCTACCCCTATACCAAATTTCATCAAAATCGGTACAGTGGTTTGGGCGTGATGGACAGACAGACAGACAGACAGACAGAGTTACTTTCACATTTATAATATTAGTAGGGAAGTAGGGATATTAGTAGGGATATCCTATCTGTCCTCCTGTCCAATCCATTCATCCACCACTTGTACCTAACCACCTAATCGCTTATTATTATATCAAACTCAAGTTATTCTTGGTGTACAATCAAATCAATCAATCAGCTTATCGCAGTCCATTGCTGGACATAGGTCTCGCCCAATTTATTTCGAGTTTTCCTTCTCTCTCATCTGCGTATTTTTCACTTAGTCGCCTCTTAAGACATCCTTCGGATGAGAGAGACAGAATACAAGTACTAATTATAGGGGTAATTTCACGATGCCTAATTTTTTGCTAATTTTAAAAAAAAATTGCCATTAAAAAAAATTAATGGAGTTCTTTTAGAATATCTAGTAGTATATAGTGTTCTAAAAGAACATTAAAAATTTTTTTCATCGGAAAACCTATGATTGAAAAATACTACCGAAATTAGCAAAAAATTAGGCATCGTGAAATTACCCATAGGGCTATATAAGAAATTATTTTTGGGATCTATTTATTGACGGACGATGCTTCAGCTCAGGCTTTCCTCTCGGGGATTCCCAACCAGGTCTGGCGGCAGTCGCTCCCTTTACTTATGGGAGCTAAACCAGGAGGAGAAGGATTTGGTGGACCTCAGGCTCTGTGGTAAAAGCTTTAGATTCTTATAAAAACTTCAAATGAAGACTCAAAAAACACGAGTCTACAATCCCGTACTCCAAAGGCGAAAGTCTCTTCAAATCATTAGATATATCCACAATATATAAAGGTACTATCTACCTATAGATATAGATAGGGCGGTATTCAGCAATATATAGTGGCAGATTGCTATTTTACCTCCGCCATAAGACGTCTAGAGGCATCAGGCACGCCATCAAACACCTCTTTGTTCACGGTGGCTTTTGTCCCGAGCTTTGTATTCCGAATCTCACGAAAGTCGAGGAGCTAGTAGTCCTAAAACAGGAAAAACAGGAAAAATATCTTATGTACGAGTATCTCCGTATTTAGTGAAATTCTTACATTAAATTTTCTTTATTAAGAAATATTTTTAATATTTTTTTTTTCATGTGCTTTATGTCTAGAAATCTACCTCGATGCCTGACGTTAAGCTAGAGGTTATAAAATCTTATAGGTCTTGAACGGAATTAGTCCAGCGACAGTGACTAATCCATTTTGTTACTGCCAAGACTTTGATTTGTAAGTACGAAATAAATATTAGAAATGTAACAAATCAATATACCTACATCACAATCTACCCATTGTCCTACAATCTAAGCATAAAGTTGTCTGTAAGAAATCGCAGATTGCGATAAAATTCGCAGATAATAACTAATTCGCACGTAATTCGACCGAACTAATTCGCATTCTTTCATTAGACTACCCAGTGCACATTACCCAGCTTTTATACGGTATGTTTTCGGAAATCATTCTTGCCTGTTTGTCTGTTTCCTCGCGATGGACGCAAAAACTACTGAACGTATTTTTATGCGGTTTTTTATGTGAAATATATAATTCAAAACTTAAAACTGCCGTATATGTTTGATTAAGTACAATTTGTTGAGTAGAACCGGAGACATGACCAAAAACGATAACTGACATGCACGAAACCACGGGTATCAGCTGGTTAACAATAAAATAAATTATAATATATTAGTGTTTGATCAATTAAGATCACATACTAAATAGGTAGGTGAACAATTCTGCCCCCGTCTCCTGCACTAGGAGTATTGGTGCCAGGCGCTAAGTCCCAGTGTCCCCTCCCTTGTACCCCCACTGGGGGAGGGTGGCAGCAATAATTAATATTCGAGCCTTCGAGTTCTCCCCTCGGCACTTTCTTTGTGCGTTTTGTTGAGACGTGATGCCTTGTAGATTGTAGATACTTCTGGAGTGTAAAGAAATGGAGGGAAAATAAAATGGCTGACTATCGAACTTTTTGGTAAAGAAGCTTTTAGAATAGCTCGGTCCCGGTTGCCATAAGATATTTTTGTACTACTTAGTTGGCAGATAAGCAGAGCCACCTAATGGAAAGCGGTTACCGTGGCCTATGGATGAGTGCAACACCAGGGTGAATTAAGACCCACATTTCACCAATCATTGTATTAGGTCTCACGTAATAGGGGGTGAGCCTATTGCCGTATTCTAAACACTATTGTTGACTCGAGCCATGTATGTGAGGCTGAGTCTGGGCTGTATATATCTGTATGATATTAAACAGCCCTATCCCTTAGTCGCCTTGTACGACACCGCATGGGAAGAGATGGGGTGGCCCAAAGTCTACTCTACCGGGAACCACGCGGCTAAATAAAACATGACAAATGTATGTAATAAACTTCTAGAACATTTCTAAAGGTGATTATTTCCTTAATCCTGTAAATTACGAAGCTAAATACCTCAAGCCTACTTCCGAGGCATCGCTAAGCCTTACAAGAAAGTATAATGAGTCAATTAACAGTTTTACATAATAAGTAGTTTTTCCTTATGTAATAATCTATGGCTGCCTCTGTGGTTAGCATTCATTACTTTTCTATCGTGAAACCAGGCCCATATTTTCCTTTAACCTATATAAAATCTACTTTTAATTAGTTCTACGTATAGATGTTTTTTAATGGAGGTAGGACACGGCGGCATTCCCGTCTCAATTGAGCAGTCCGACTGGGGAAATGCCTCCGCCCTACAAAATTAGTGGTTTTTAAATGCTACTATAATGTAATTATATCTGTAGGTATATTATGTCATTTTTAAAATAAATTTAAAAGAAAATACCGCGACCATAATGACCTTGTTTTGTGTTCCCTTCTGTGAGTAGGGTAGCCAGAGCTCCCTGGAGAGTTTTTATGCTCTCAGTGGGTAGACCAAAGGCTTGTCCTACTTTGTCTTCTGCACTGACGGCACAGAATCTCCCTGTTCTTACAGGTTCGGCAGCACGAGTGTGACTCCCCTGGTGTTGCACACGTCCTTAAGCCACGTTAACCACTTTCCATCAGGTGGGCCATGTGCTTGTCTATCACTTAAGTGGTATAGAAAAATAAAGATTGATCTAAAGTTGACTTTACATAGAAGTTATGTATTTGTAAAGGCTCAACGTCATTAAAACTTTACACCAATATCTAACTCGATAAACTCAATCCAGATAAAATCAAAGGAGTGGTTTCGGGGATTCACTTGAGTGTGGCATCGGATACTATATCAGTTGCACAAGATAAGTGTGAATTATATCAGTTTCTAATCTGAGTACAGCACATCACGATGTGTAATAGGTTTGTAAGTGTAGGACAATTGATATAGGTATATTACTCAACCACGAGGTGCCTCTATACCTCCGCCGCATAGTCGGGGCTTACCTGACGGAGAGAGCCGTCATCTACCCAAGTGCGATCGGTGTCGGTCGGAGAGAGATGTCGTGCGGTGTTCCGCAGGGATCGGTCCTGGGGCCGCTCCTGTGGAACATCGGATACGACTGGGTGCTTCGCAGTGAGTTCGTGGATGGTGCCGCCGTTACGTGCTATGCGGACGACACGCTAGTGACGGCAAGCGGGGCTACACACCGCGAAGCGACCCGGAAGGCCACGACCGCGGTTGCCCAAGTTGTGGAAAGAATCCGGCGGCTGGGTCTCGAGGTGGATCCGCAGAAAACCAAGGCAATGTTCTTCCATGGACCTCGGCGCGGACCACCAGCGGGATCCAGCATCACAGTGGGAGACACTCTCATCGACATCAAGCCCCAGATGAAATATCTGGGGCTCGTACTCGACGGTCGGTGGGACTTCGGGGAACATTTCCGAAGTCTGGTCCCCAAATTGGTGCTAACAGCTAACGCTCTGAAGCGTCTGCTGCCCAATTTGAGGGGCCCGGAGGACTCCTGCAGGAGACTCTACGCGGGTGTCGTGCGGTCCATGGCTCTATATGGGAGCCCCGTATGGGCAGACAACCTGCGAGCCAGGCACGTGGACCTGCTGCGTAGACCGCAGCGGATTGTGGCCATCAGGGCCATCAGGGGGTACCGCACGATATCCTTTGAAGCAGCGAGTCTCCTCGCCGGATCGCTACCGTGGATCCTGGAAGCGAGATCCCTTTCGGCGCTATACCGCTTCCGAAAGGCGGCGCGGGAGCGGGGACACGATCCTGAGCCTGAAGAAATTCGGGCCGTGAGATCCCGGCTCCACAGGAACATGGTGGCGGAGTGGGAGCTACAACTTGGGCAACCACGCGCAGGGCGCGCCGTAGTAGCGGCGGTAAGACCCATCATGGGGGAGTGGCTAGAGAGGCCACACGGCGGCCTCTCGTTCTGGCTGACGCAGATCATCACCGATCATGGATGCTTCGGACGGTATCTGCATCGGACCGCGAAGAAAGAGCCAACGTCCGAGTGCCATCACTGCGACGCGAGCGAGGACTCGGCGCTGCACACGCTCACTGAGTGTCCGGCGTGGGAGACGCCGAGACGGGAGCTGGTGGCGACCCTGGGAGTGAGAGCTCTCACGCTCGCCACCTTGCTCGCAGCGATGGTTCGCTGCGCGGATGCGTGGGCCGCCGGCGCCTCCTTCTGCGAGCAAGTGATGCTCGTGAAGTGGGCGGCGGAGCGCGAGCGAAGGAGAATCGCAGCCCTTGCGGCCCGCGAGGAGCGAAGGAGAATCGCAGACCGCGCGGCCCGCGACGAGCGGCGGCAACTCGGGCGTCGGAGGTCGCAGAATGACCTCCGCCCCCCATGAGCGCGGGCCTGGGGGTGACGGGTGGGGTCGCCTGTCACCCTAGCAGAAGCAGGCCACGGCGGTGGCACGCATTGCGTGCCCCCCCATACCCGGGGGCGAGTTGGGGACTCCGTGGTCCCCACACCGGAAGAGGGCCATATCAAGAGATATGGCCCTGGGTCGGCCGGGGTGCGAGGGATATGGCTATGACAATCTCACCTCCGGCAACTGACGGCCCACAGAAGGCGTGCGTTTTAGTCGGTTCGAGTCCGACATAACCTCCTCCTCCGACTCCGGCGGGGGAGGTATCCGTGGGGATTTTTCGCACGATAAAAAAAAAAAAAAAAAAAAAAAAGGTATATTACTCATACTCATATATAGGAAGCGTACTATTTAAAGATATCTGTATTGTAGAATAGAAGGATGAATGTATGGGATTTATTTAGAACTTGCTGACCCGGCGCACTTCGTACCGCCATATTTTCTGATCCCGTTCCCGCTGCATATCTCTAAATTTATCAGTGTTCCTCTTCTATATTATGTATGTATTATACTATAAACCTTCCTCATGAATCACTCTATCTATTAAAAAAACCGCTTCAAAATCCGTTGCGTAGTTTTGAAGATTCAAGCATACATAGGGACGGACAGACAGCGACAGCGACTTTGTTTTATAATATGTAGTGATGATGAAGAGAAAATAGAATCGAATCGGAAGTATAGAGGAATTTGGGTTGGCTTCGTGCGGTCTCGATGGCTTAGTGGTCAGAGCATTCCCCTAGGGAAAGATCGCGGGATCGAGTCCTGCCCAAGGTCGATTCTCTTTTCTCTTTCTAAATCGATTTGAATAGTTAGCAGCTTCACGAAAAAATATCGAGGTCTAGCCAAATCTGTAGTTAAGACTGGTAAAAGCGGACCCCAGACTCCGAGCTAAAAAGCTTCGGATGCGACTGGGAATTAACGCTAGGATGAGAGAGTTAGCATAATAAATGCTTCAAAATTTCATTCAAATGTACCTATGGGATTTTGTGCCATCACAAGCAAGACTAGCCATTGGTCTGCCCGCTGACAGCACAAAACCTCTCCAGTGAGCTTTAGCTACTCTTTTTACTGCCGGGAACACAACTCGAGGTTATAGCCCCCCTACTCCGAGCAGAGTCGGACTGCTCTATTGGGACGGAAATGCCGTCGTACTCTACCTCTTTCAAAACGACTATTGACAGTCGGGTTCGATTTTAAAATACCCACCGAAGCACGAAACCGCTTAGATAAAATTTCACGAAACGGTCACTCATCCAAATCACAACTGCACCGTTTACTGAACAATGAGCCACCTAGCCACAGTTAGGTATGAATAAATTAATGACGAATTTTTATGACGTACATACAAGTAGGTATTCGTCTGAAACGTTTGAGAAGAAGCCACAAGAATTGGCATAAGTACCGCAGACGAATATTCTTTCCTCATTACAAAATGCATTTATAATGTTTTGTGTTTATTTGATGATTCAATTACATGAAGTTATTAAATACTTAGTTACATTAAAATTAGCTCGTAGCACACTCGTTCGACTACTAAATCGCAGGTTCAATTTTCGCTCATTGCAAATATTAATACATATGTATGACTATTATACTTACAAGTATATTGGTCTGTGAAATTCTTTGTATAAGATACAAAAAATGTATTTGTAAAAATATTTGTCCGCATTCTAGAATCTATGTAACAGAAGCCTTACCTACTCTGTATCTCGATAGTGTTGTGTAGGATGTTATACTTACGACAAAACGACTTCACGCGCCTGATGGTACCTAAGCTAAACTCTTAGAAATGAAGGTCACTATTACAGATACCAATAATGCTCAATGGTGGCCCTCAGCTTGACCGTCTCATGGGATGATTTTTTACGCCCCGCTTAAAGGACCCGGGACTGTAGGACAAAGGAAACACGTATGCTAGTTAAGAATTCCAAGTCGTGGAAAAGAAAAGAGGTGAAGTATATTTCATTCCTATTAAATTCATTGCAGAAACGCCCTGTTTAGTATGTCAATTAGTTTTTTAAACAAAGTTAATTGGCATTTAAAACCACACAAGTTTTTCCCTAACCAGGTAAGTACAAGTACAAAGAAATATCGTAGACCTACTTAATAGGTAAAACTTATTGCGTTCATACATTCAATAGAAAAATAACTATATCGTTTATATAACGCTTTAATTTCCGAATACACTCCATCTTCTCTGAACGCCATTTTTCCCGCCTAGATATACCTACAAGACTCCTATACATGTATGTTTTAGACATAGAAAAATACATCTTATTTTTAAGGTCATAAGTTTGAAAATTATGCAGAGAATACGCGCAGTTCATCCGCATCTCGTGAGCGACAAGGACGCAAGACCAGCGAGATTAGAAGCCTGTATTGATCGTGGTGGAGTCCACCCTCCGTGGGGGCTACCCCCCTTTTCGTTAATCTCGCTCTGTCTGTTGGGGGTGGATTCAAATGGGTTTCTGTTAGAGGGAGCGCTCCGGGTGCGAATGATAGGTTTTTCATTTTGCTTTGTGACTTTAGTGAGATGTACTATATAGGTGTGTTGTTATGTTTTTAATGACTCTATGTATAGAATAGACGCGCTGTTTAGAACAGAAATTGGATTGTGGGTCGTTAGTGATACGGGCATGAATTTTGATTTTGAAATAAGACGTAGAAACCTTAAAATTAGTTGAATATATTAAGTACTGCTTCAGAGGAAAAAGTTTATATATTTCATACTAGGTGAGGCCCGCGGTTTCCTGCAACCCAATTGGAACCTATTCTTGAAATAAATAGTAGCCTATGTCGATTTAGATAGGAAAATGAGAGAGACTAAAGCGGGACTGGAAAACGCGATCACTCAGGAGGAATGCTCTGACCACTAAGCTATCAAATCACGCCTTGAGTGTTCCAAATTTGCCTAAACAACCGTCTTGGGGCGGTCTCAATCAACTTCAATAGTTAACATACTGATTACCTACTTTAAAATTTCATTCCAGTAGCATATTTATACCGCTGTACCAAATTTTTCCATCGTCAGAGTGTGATTGAATAACAAATATCCATACATCTCCACATTTATAATAGTTATTAGCAGAATTTTTAGCAAAAGGTGGATTTAGACCAAACGAACATAGAGCTAGAACAAGAACATTCTTTTATAATATTTTAGTGCAGACGAAACCTCGTTTTCAGCGTTTACATATGAAAGAACAACGAACGAATGTTCTGTCACTGTTTACACTAATTGAATTTGACGTAGAGGGGATAGAATGAGCATTCGCTCGTCTGATGTAAATCAACCATAAGGTGTAGATGACATTCAATGTTATAAGTTTTTGTCACCGACTGTACGTTTTATAAAAAAGTAAACCATCTTGATTGCAACAAACCCAACAAAGTTACAGATCAACAGGATTATTGGTTATTCCGTGTTTTCGAACCTCTTGTCTGCAGTCGAGACTACGAGAGTGCATCGGGCATTGTAATGACCCAATCATTGTACCGACTTGCATGTTGCACCATCTACCTACTCTCTCTTGAATTCTTATGGATCGTAAGTGAAAGATTTGAATGGAAATTGCTATTGACAAAGTATGCTAACGTACAGTTCTTACCATTTCTAGAAACAACCAAAACGCGTTATAAGACTGCGATCCCAAAACCGCCGTATTTTGCTATCCTTTTAAATAGTTCTGTTCCAGCCATAACTTTGCCTTCAGCTTACCATCAGGCGAGACGAAGTCAAATTGACGAGCCCTATAAATTAAAAAAATAAAATAAAAACACAGTAAATGTATCAGGAGTTGACATGTCAACTACGTTCCTGGGTTGGGAGCAAAATGATTTTCTGATATTCCTGAAAACTGGAATGATCTACCCGCATACATTTTTTCATTCGTTCCTTTAGCGGTACGTGAAAAAGTTTCTGGAATGGACTAAATAAAAATCCTCCCAGCGTATATACCTACATGTTGCATCCAAGTTGCACCTCGGAATGATGGGGATCCAATCTGGGTATTTTTCTCCATTTCACACGAATTTCAGCATCCCTGACAATCCTTCCTTACGACATCAAATCAGCTGTAATCTACGACAGGAATCGAATACGATATCGCATAATCCGTATGGAAGAGATCCGATTCTCAGCACTCCATGGATTCACCGTGCGGTCGCCGGGTCCATAGCGTGATACAGAGAGGAACACCGTGACGGCGACTGGGACTTGCGACCCAGATGTAGGTTTAGGGTGGCCACCTTGTGATGCATCAGCGCTCACCTCCACCGTCAGTAGTGTTCCCCCCCCTACCTATCCAAATTTGGTAAGATCCTATCAATGCCGCTTTTGATATTCGATTTAGTAAAGAGCTTACTGAAGCTCTTGGCAATCCGAGGTCTTTAAGTAAGTTGTACAGGGATTTAGCTGGAATTCCCCTTGCTCCTACTTCTACGGCGTAGAGTTTAACCACGTAGCCGTTCTTGGTTAACTCGTTAGTCAAGTCAAAGTATTTGTTTGTCTTTATAGCGTGGTCTTTAGGTATATTAGTTTCCCACGGTACTGTGAGTTCTACAAGCACTGCACGCCTATGCGATCGTGAAAAAAGGAATATGTCGGGTCTGGATGATGAGGCACAGATATCCTCCGGTATTTTATAGTGCTTCTCATACGTGTCTAAGAGTATTGTCCAGTCAACGGCAGCTATCAAAATTGAATATGGCTTTTGAGGTGATTTCTTTGAGCAGCCTTCCTTTACAAACACAATGTCATTTCTTTGGTTTGTGGTTAATCCTTTTTTCGCTCTAGCTACCGCCAAACTTACAGCCTCACGTATGATTTCTAATACCTTATCATGTCGGCGCGAGTAATGACCCCGGTCTAATACTAATATTATAAATGTGAAAGTAACTCTGTCTGTCTGTCTTTCTGTCTGTCGGGCAATAGTTAGTGTAGTATGTATCGGCAGCTGAAACGTGTGAAGTGTCCCAGTTTCGCGACTATTTGGTAACAGCCGATGTTTATTAGATCGTGGCAGAACCGATCGCTCGTTGGTCGCAGGATATAACGCAACTTATAACTAGATTTTCGATCGGTGTTGCTGTGTTACAAAAACTATCCTTAATTATTGTTAATTTTCGGAATTATAGCTATTTATTTTTTTGGGACGCCTCCAGCAATATGGTCCAATGACCTGAAAAGGGGTCAGCCCCCTAGACAAGTGGCAATTCGTTGCTCGGCGTATGATGGAATAGAATGACAAATGTATGGGATTTGACGTATAAGACAGGCGTCTGTGAATGAAACGTCAAATCCTATACATTTGTCATTCTATTCCATCATACGCCGAGCAACGAATTGCCTCTTGTCTAGAGGGGCTGGCTGGGGATGTAATGGACTGAATTCGCAAGGTGAGAGATCGAGTAAAGCTGCTACGCGCATTGGGAGAGGCCTACGTCCAGTGGTGGACTGTGATAGCGTAATTGATTAATCAAATTCTCAGGCCGGATTAATAGTTATTTAACAGTATGGTTTTTTTAGGGTACGACATAGGTATTCAGACATTTTGCTAGTATGAGGCCTCACCAAGATCTCGAGGGTACCAACTAATATTGCGTGTAATTCGGCACACCACTGTTTGAAAAACGAGACTCTTAAGAAGACTTTTCTCACAATGTTAGTTCAGCCAAGAAAATAAAAATGATACGTATAAGAAGCTCGTCTTTGTACATACATTTCTCTTTAATTTGTATTAATATGCCATATAAGTGTACAATAAAGAATAAATTAAATTTAAATTAAATTAAGTCTGCTTGCCAGTTATTGGCCCCTTAACAATTAAAGCGTCCTAGGCAAAGAGATGTCTCGGCCAGTTCTTATTGGTAATTATTTTATATTAAAAGTACATAAATTATGTATTACGTCAACGACTGCGTTAATTAGTAACACTATTTATTCTAAGTAATCCTAGGTTACTTAGAATAAATAGTTTCAAATGTTTTTTTCTTTTAATTACTGATACTGTATTTGCTTGCATTAATCTAGTCTATTTTATCGATACCTAACTATTAGAAGCAAAGACTTGCCTCTTCGACAGTTTTTAATTATTTCAAAGATAAAATTTCCTCTATTTTGTTCCACACCTTTCTATTAGGATTTCTATTAAGATAGACGAATAGGCCATTATTCGTCTATCTAATACACTCCTTCTTTAAGTCTTCCATACATAAATAAATTAACCTAAAAGTCAGGTAATATACACGTTACTCTGGCAACCCAGTGCCGTAAGCAATAGTGTTCTCAGTAGCCGCGTCTTACTTTCCACCGATTGGGTAACAGAGTTGTTTCAGCGCATCCTTCACAGGACGACAGGGATTTCCACTCGAGTGGTACGTTTAAATGATATGTTCACGCGATCATCATTGCTTCATTGATTCTGAATTAAATCTTGATTACAATCTACTATCGATTGATTCCAATCCACTCTTCTGTAACACAGTTTAATTAGTACAAGAGCCAGGGGATTATGAAGTATTTATACCAGTTTTTATGTCAATAAAGATTACTTTTAAGTATTATCGACATGTTTGACTTTTTACAGTACTCATCTACCTACCGTTTTTTTTCCGTATGGAAATCCTAATGGATACCACCCGCCGGACATCAGTGGTAGTTATTATGGACTCGAATTGACTAAAACTGCAAGCCATTTCAGGTCTCATAAGGGTGCAAGGTGACCTAATACAACAATTCATTTAACTTTTTGATGTTTAAAGATGGCCCCCTAGACTTATAACAGGTAGGTAGAGGACTAATAGGTGTACAATAAAGAATTATATATCTATCTACCTATTTATGTAAGGATTGAACCAATTGGAGTTGCCGTTGGAGCAGACGAGTCATAAAGTGGGGACTGTGAGAAGGAAAACGTAAAGTGGGACACCCCCTAGCCAGGTGGACTGACGACCTGCGAAAGGTGGCTGGGACAGACTAGATGCGGAAGGCGAAGGATCGGCAAATTGAGAGTGGCCTATGTTCAGCAGTGGAAAGGAATAGGCTAATTGATTGATTGATTGAACCAATGACCTCTGAGACAGAAGTCGGTCGCTCCAACACTCACGGGCCGTCTATATCTATAATTTATTAATAACCCTAACTTATTATTTATGACCGCTTAAATTAATTAAAGGGAAAAGCTCACTCCATCTATATATATACTTCGGGTAAATAGATAAAGTGTAACACATCAATCATTTGTTCGGTCTGTGTTGTAACAATAACATAACTCATCATGCGAGTAGCAGCCAGTGTGACTCGTGCTAGGGTTGTCACTATTTTTATGGCACCTCTTGTTTATAGTTTTATTTCATCGCGAGTTCACATTGTGCATCGAGCTTTTCCTGTCGATTCCTGCTGGATTGGTCTGCAAAGAAAAGCTGTGGAAGAAACCCATACAAAATTGCTATCGTTGTTCTATCTCAGGGGGAAGACTTTTCCATCGGTTCCCCTTTTCAAAATTTTTAACCCTTCACCACTGCAAGTAATGTGTATCAAAATATCGAACATATTGTGAATTTAGAAAATAGTGCGGGGGCAAGTGTTGGAGTTAGGGACTACGTTGCGTCAAGCGTCAGCATGCATGGGCGCCCGCGTCCGTCATGCATATAATACTAAGCTAATTTCGTTCAAATAATTTGCGCAAAATTGTACAAAAATCCATACGATTCGCTCTCTATTTGTACTGATCAGATTTGATTTGCACTCTATTTTACATGTTTGAAACAATTTATTTAGTTTTGTTTTTTCGCATTTTAGAACCCATATTACAAGTTATGTTTATGTACACTTCGTATCTAGGTGACGCTCTGTAATATATCCTAGATATTAGTAAATTTAAAATTAACTACGTCTGACTTTCAACATTCATAAAACAATTTCAAAAATACTTAACTAATATGTATCAAATAACTGCCAAAGTGCCAACTCAAAAGTAGCAACCCTATCCCAGCCACTCTCAGCGGTGCGCCGACGCACATAATTTGCATATCATACGCAACATGTGGAAAACTGCCTTTATGCAATTACACACTACTGCTTACGTCCTAAGTCGCTGATATTATAATTTCTTACGCGCCGGTATTAATTCATTCAGGTTTTTTATCCAATCGCTGCGAAGAAAAAAAACTGGTCAAGTACGAGTCAGACACACGCAGTAACGGTACCGTAAACGTAGATTAAAGGAAAAAGTTATGCTGAACACTGGATACCGTAGGTAGTAGCGAGGATTTTTGGAAGTTAGTCACTCAATCGCACTCAAACGGTGGACCCACGGAGGACAGAATTTGATTAAGGTCGGACCGGATTTGAATGTAATTTGGTACAGGGATAGATTATAGACTAGAATAGGCAACACATACCTACGCTACTTTTTATACCTGAAATAGGTTCCCATTTCTCACGTCTTGCGGCAACCGCCGGACTACGTGGGTGGCAAATGCCTGACAATGGTGTCTCTGCCGGGTCCAGGTAGATAGAAGGGGTAGGCCCAAAAAGTCCTGGCTTGACATTGTGGAGGGTGACATGCGTGCTTATGGTCTCACTTCCATGGATGCCCAAAATCATGCGAAGTGGAGGAGAAAGAACCGGAGCAGGTGGACCCTGAGTTCCGAGGTCATCTTGGCCACGGATGCAATCAGGAAAATATGTCTCCATGAAGATGATGATGATGATGAGGTTGCTGGCAGGGGTTCAAAGTTCCACGCTGGCGGAGTCGCGAGCAAAAGATAAATTGAAGAATATAATAATTAAAGTTATTTAGGTACAGTACACGTATGATGACTTCTTTACAATCTATTTATCAGCGGAAGCGGTGTGATTATGCGTTTAGCTCAAGATATCTATACATTAGCTGAAATATTTAACAACAAGATATGAACTGAAACCGATTGAGCATAATTAATCTATATAATTATATAAAAATGAATCCCTATTTCCCTTGGTCACGTCATCACGCGTGAACGGCTGGACCGCTTTCACTATTTCTTTTTTTAGGACATACCTTGAAGTACAAAGATGGTTCTTATGCAGAGAAAAATTACGCTACTACATAAGGGAGCGGAGCAGTAACCATAAATGTCAACAAATCTGGCAGATTTTCATACTTTGCGAGCCTATAAATGACTGAAAGGGGGGTAACGGGAGGTAACGGGACTTAGAAATGTGCCGCAGGCGAAGCCGGGGCGGGTCGGTTAGTTTATTTATAAAAAAAGACAACAACAGCAAGGAGCGCGCACAAAAGGTTCCGTATCATTATCTAGTCCGCCTTGATTTATTTTAATTTAATTTATTGATTGATTGTAATTAATTTGTCGCAGCCAACTAGCTTCATCAGTAGTTCAATCAACAGCCTAGTCTTTTTACTAAACAACGTTGTTAAATTAGCAGCCTCAATGATATATTCAGCCATTTGATCAAACAGCTAGGCAAATAAATGGATCGAAGGGACTTGGACAAGTCGGATTGTGCTGCTTCTGTCAATGAAGCTATAACTAACTTTCTGTGTTGTTTCTGGGTGGTTATAAAAATACCCTGGTGACAATAGATATAAATAGACAGTAAATTCAATGCAATTCAGTGCAATGATTTTCTCAAACGACTACAATATGGTTTTTTTTGCTTTACCACTTTTTTATTAAGTTACTTTAATTTGACTTCACCTCGCCTGATGGTAAGAAGAATTTAAAGTCTCAGTAAAGAGGGTCACCATTACAGATACGTACAATGTTACAATGGTAGCACTCAGCTTGACGGCCTCATCAGATGCTTTCACGCCCCGCTTAAAGGAAGAAAGAAGGAGACACGTGAGCTGGTAAGAAATTTCAGGACTTTATGGTGCTGTAAAGGAAAGAATCACCGAAGCGCTTGGTTCTTGATGGAACACATATACGCTCTTATGTTATAGACAAGCATACGGTCCACCCACCTAACGTCAGTTAATCCTGCCTTTATTCCCAGAGGGTTAGGCAGAGGTGAATTAACGCCTACGTTTCACTAATCATTGCATTAGGTCCCATGTAATAGAGCCTATTGTCCTGCCCTGTGTAGAGCCCTGCATCTGAAGCTGAGTCTGGACTGTATATATTTGTCTGATTACTTTTCTATTTACCTTTGTCTACCTTTACAGATACATTAATTATACCACACACGAGCATATACACAAACATCGTACACAAAAGCATAATAAACCCACAACACATAAGTCGTATCATAGCGTATCGTGGATCGGCGCGCGCGCAGGCATTGTATTCAAATGCGCGGGATCGAGACAGGTGACCTCTTAGCGTCATAAAATTGAGTTAATACGATTATTTGCAACATGGAGTAATATATGAGTAGCTATATACACATGTGGTGTCGTACAAGGTGACTAAGGGATAAGGATAAGGGCTGTTTAACATCAGTCAGATATACAGCAGTGGCAAAGGGTGGCAATTTTCAAAAATGAAGCCGGTGGATATACTCGTCACGATTTTTATGCACTATAAGACCCATTGGGAAGCCAACAGGAATCGAGACTGATATGCCACTGCACATACAGACTCAGTCTCAAATACATGGCTCGAGACAACAATAGTGCCCGGAATACGGCAATAGACTCACCCCCTATTACGTGGGACCTAAAACAATGATTGGTGATATGTAGGTGTTAATTCACCTCTGCCTAACAGTCCAGGTATGTATATAATTATGGGCTCAAAACGGGTATATGAGTCCTTTCTTCAAGGCCAAGACACGTCACCTGCAAGACAAAGCACCTGCTGATGTTGAAAACGAAGTTCTGGCGCAGGCTTTTCTGATCTCTGAACTCCGTGGACTTCAGATATCAGACGATAGTTCTATAATGCTGAGAAATATACTTAGAAAATGTAGTGCTAGAACTCTGGAGTGCTACGTTAGTGATCGCGGGTCCGATACTTATTCACCTGTAGTACAACAAGACCGGTTTGTGTACTCTTCTGAAGTTTTAACCTGAAACAAATGATCTAACACAACTAGTAGTTATTGAAGATACTAAATCATAGTCATTGGAGCGCGAGTGGTGTGGAAACGATAGTTAGAACACGAAATGTCGTGAAAAAACCGTGTCGTTTTCGTAACGACGAGCGAGGCTGCGCCTGCGATGTCGATTCTAATGATTTGTATAACGGGTTGCCATACTTGTTGATTTTTATACCCTGTTCTTTTACCCTAAAGCTTCTATTGTGTTAATACTGCTTACGGCTCTTAAAACTGACCGGGTAAAAAAACATCAAAGCCCAAACTGTCTTATAAGGTTTTTAAGGGCTGCTAGAGTCGTGCTGTAAGATGGTGTATAGGAGTATCAGCTAGTGCACTAGCTGATTGATAGACTACGTTGGGGCGCAGGCTTTCCTCTTTGTTTCAGATAGCTGACGCTTCCCTAGAAACCCTTAAGACAAGAGAAGAATTGACGGATAGACACGAGCCTCTGAAAGCACTTTAAGCCATCTATTCCGGTGTAACTTTGTTAAGAAATACTCGTTACCTTTTACGAGCATCCTTATGCTTGGACACTTGAATATTAGAAGGATACCTCGTACCTTTTTTTTTTTTTTTTTTTTATCGTGCGCAAAATCCCCACGGATACCTCCCCCACCGTAGCCGGAGGAGGAGGTTATGTCGGACTCGAACCGACTAAAACGCACGCCGTCTGTGGGCCGTCAGTTGCCGGAGGTGAGATTGTCGTAGCCATATCCCTCGCACCCCGGCCGGCCCAGGACCATATCTCTCGATCTGGCCCTCTTCCGGTGAGGGGACCACAGAGTCCCCAACCCGCCCCCGGGTATGGGGAGGCACGCGATGCGTGCCGCCGCCGCGGCCTGCTTCTGCTAGGGTGACAGGCGGCTCTACCCGTCACCCCCAGGCCCGCGCTCATGGGGGACGGAGGTCATTCTGCGACCTCCGACGCCCGAGTTGCCGCTGCTCGTTACGGGCCGCGCGGTTTGCGATTCTCCTTCGCTCCTCGCGCTCCCGCTCCGCCGCTTCCTTCACGAGCATTACTTGCTCGCAGAAGGAGCCCACGAAAGGATACCTCGTACCACCACCTGACAGCCGGTACATCTGTTGATCTACAAACGAGGCTCAGGCGTAGCTTTTTCTACTGGTTAAACAGTAATGTAGAAAGCGGACCCCACGCTCAAAAGCAATTGGGCTTGGTGGTCGCATGATGACTATACCTAGTTGAAAATTATCCACTAAACTCTGGTATTATTCTTAACTGGCAACACTACCGAAGCGCACTGGTGGCGATATGGCGCGCTAAACAATCAGGATGCGCAGGCGCGGCACGCAATACACGCATCACACATGCCACACACTACCTATTACTTCACTACAAATAACAATTCTCTGTAATAATTATCTGAAGTCTTACTACTGTGCCCACGGTTACATTCTATCATCGCACCTCTCACCATAGGCAGGGCTTGCATCCTCACACGTTACGACCGGAAACCGTATGCACAGTCAGGGTATGAAAGGAATTTCATCCCCCGCACGCTTAAACCGTGGAATGAACTGAGTCACTTCGAAAAGCCACGGTAGGGCGTCTCTTATGCACACACGGAGTAAGCACGCAGGGTTTGTATTATGGGAAAATATCACAACGTGAGAATATCTAGTGATATAGGTAGGTACCATCAAGAACCAAACGGTTCAGCGACTCCTTCTTCTGCCGCACTATTAAGTCTTGGAATTCCTTACCAGTTCACGTGTTTCCCTCCTCCTACAGTCCCGGGTCCTTTAAACGGGGCGTCAAAAAGCATCTGATGATGACTTTGCTTTCAGCTTACCATCAGGCAAGGCGAAGTCAATTTGACGTGTCCTATATAAAAAAAAGACCTATCCCTCTAAACGATAACCATAAATTCTAAAGGAGGATGAGGGTACCATATTTTTCTTTTAAGCTAGGGAATCTTCTAAATAATGTTTTTCAATAACATGTTTACGCCATAAAATATCTTTTTTTTAAATTGTGTATTAAATTAAATCGTAATATTGATTTAATCGAATAATCAGAACCGGTAAGAATCACTTAATATTCATCGATTACAATGGAACGGACGAGTTAACTGTGTTCATTTGCAAATTCAAAGGTCTTCTTCGGAATCCACCTCGACCCTTGCTCTCCGTATGTAAATACCCACTTGTTTACTTAATCAACGTGTAGCTTACCTATCTTATAATGTAATTCTTCATCATCTTTCGCGTTTTCCCAATTCAGTTGGGGTGGGCTTTTCAGCCAACTTATTTAGTTACACTGAAAAGCCGATGCTCAATTTTTTTCCAGATGCAACGGATCATATCATAAGAATAAAGATACTCGTAGTTCATTTTCGCCTTTGTTTTGTTTGCTTAATCTCTCTTTTTTCATTACCAGTCTTTTCTCAACTCAGTTATGGTGGACTTTACAGTATAACTACGAAACGGCCCGCTAGCAGATGCGACCCCGAAGATCTTGGTGAGAAACCGTCTTGTGTAGATACAGTCTAACCCTGGATTTCGAAGGGTCACCTTGTCTTTACCCAATGAAATTCATGACATACGTTAAATATGATAACACAAACCAGTTTAGTTTTAAATAAATAATTAGATCTAAGCCCCGTATTTTAGACACTCAATCCTGAATATCGATATATCTGAGGGAAGATGGTATAGACACTAGACAGATTGAAAGATTTAACACATTTTCTATAAAATCTGTCCTCTGTTAAGGTCTTAGACCATTCTAGAATACGGGCCTAAATCTCCGCAGTGTCAGTGATGACGTCACCAATGCTCACCGGTATTTATTTCAACAAAGTCCCCGGTATCAGATAAGACACAAAATACTTTCAGCAGACGCTTGCACTATCGCTAATGCGAGATCTAGGAATTACTTACGAATTACCGACTCAGATAACATAGATAAATAATTGAGAACAAACAGTTAGGTAGGTATTTGGCATTGTTTGTACCGTATCTGTAATACTCCATTGCTGTAATTAATTTTATTTAATTTAAGTAGCTGTTGCCCGCGGGCCGCGGCTGTGCCTACATGGATGTCGGTTATCGCGACCAAACATAGCCTATGTCCTTTTGTTGCCCAAAGTCTAATCTATCTCTGTACCAAATTTCCTCAAAATTGGTTCAATGGTTTAGGCGTGGAAGCGTAACCGACGTCTAGACTCTAGACACACAGACAGACAGAGTTATTTTCGCATTTATAATATTAGTACGAAGGATATGGATATGGAAGCATGGATATGAGTTATTAGCCCCAAATACAGCTTTGGTTCCCGGTAGTGTACAAAGGGCCACACCATCTCTTCCTGTGGGTGTCGTAGAAAGCGTTCAAGGGCCTGGCTGTTCTCCATCCGACGGTAAACATACCTAAAGCCCATTGGTGTCAATTCACCTATACCTAACCCCTTCGGGGATTTACACACGTGATCGACACCCTTCGAATGAGATGTGTTGAATACTTCATACTAATTATATTTCAGATTGACCAATGATATCAAATAAGATAGTTTTGATAGCCCATTCATAGTTTTAGACGCAGATATATTCTTTCACTACTAATAGTGTGTATTACTCATACTATAACGTCGGCACGTCTGCTCGTCACGGTGGCGAGCCCGAGATTGAAAACCTAACGTAATAATGCTCATTTTTTATTATTTACCACTTATTACAGTTTGCTTCACGGCGCACAGCACTTTATTGTATAGAAAGCGATAGTTTATGAGATATAGTGATACTCATTATGTAATTGGAGTATCTTCCTCGCATTTTTATGTTAGAATACCTACCATTGAAGAATATAACCTCAATGGTGCAATGGTATTTTAGATGCGGTACTGCATAACATTCATTCACACAGTTTCAGTAAGGAAGTTAGTAATAGCATATCGGTAAGTATCTCGAAAAATAGTGTTATAATATGACTAATTCTCTCGTTGCGTATGTTAAGCCGTCGGTCCCGGTTGCCATAAGAACATCTATGGCAGTCGTTACGGGTAGTTGGAGCCCTAAAAAGTCCAAAAACAACGTTTAGCTGCTAAGCTTCGATATCGCCTAATGTTACCATTGGGTTGTGGAGGTCAGATGGCAATCGCTTCACGGAAAATATCGAGGTTCTAGCCAAATCCGTAGTTAAGACTGGTAAAGCGGCTGACCCCAGACGCCGAGCTAAAAAAGCTTCGGATGCGACTGGGAATTAACGCTAGGATGAAGAGATGACTGATTCTTTTGGGGCTATAGCGGCGTGAATAGGAATCTATATAGTAAAAAAATATACATATTATACGTACTATTTAGGTGCCTATTATACAGTTGATACAAAATTCATTATGCTATTGTGCAGTTTCGTTGCGAAAAGTCGCTTCCATTCCATTTCGCGGCGGTGTAAATTGAGCCTAAGGCCTAAGGTGTGCTATGGTGTTCAAAAATTATCTATTCAAAGAATCCTTTCGACTGAAAGGGATCTTCATTGTTTCATTCTACGCCCATTATTCGATTAGTATTCTATTCCGCATTAGCATAGGTACATCCATATTAATATTAGTAACTCTGTCTCTACATGTCTCTGTCTCTACGCTTTCATGAAAACCGATATTGATGGATACAGAGATACAATACAAGACTTGAGTTGAGAAAGGACATAGAGTATGTTTGGTTGCGATAATTGACCTCCTTGCAGGCGTAACCGCTGGCAACCGCTAGTCTTTAATAAAAGGTTTTCTAATAATCTGTAAAATATTATTTACGAAATTAAAAAAAAATTAAAAAATGGAAATTCCCGTCGGGCGTTGCTGCAGGCAATAGCTAGTAAAATAAATCCTATATCGCAATAGCGTTCTAATTTTAAAATCAAAATCATCGCAAGATGGACGACAGTGAAAGCCCGGTCATTGGCTGTTAGCGGCCTGCGTGCGCATCTATACACGATTACCAACACAAATTTACATCTCATATCACCTTACGACTTACGAAATTAGGTTCATTTTTGTGCGATTCGACTTCATGTTTATGTTTGTCGTACACTACCGCTCTGTGCGACGCACGCGCAGCGTCAAATGAGATTTAATTGCTCTTTTGTTTGTTTTGTTCTTTAGCGTGGATCGCTTTGTTTATTAATCATGTCGTGAAGATTATTGTAATGAATTGTTTTGTAATTTATATTCAGTGAAATTTCTGCCGGGATTTTATCTCAAGATTGAGATTACGCCATTAGGTATATTTTAAATGGAGATAATGTATTATTATTACTCATTTAATTACTAACCAGTGCCAAATGTAGACAGTCTAAGATGAATGCGAGAATATCAACTGATTACTAACTAATTGACTTACCAGAAACTTTTCTTAGCCTCAGGTAGGTAGCTTAGTTAATAGATCAACAGCTCAATTGTCTTTTTACAGTTACAGTTAAATATATCGTGGTGAGGGATAATTTATCTGACTGATTAAGAAGGGGTAGGTATTTGGGAGGGCAGAGGGCAGGCACTCAGAGTAGAGCAGAGCTGTAGATGGGTATATTACATTTTATACCTACTCAGAGATAATATGGCGGTTATTGCCATTTTTGTCATGAATATACGAAGAACTTATTATTATTATTGGGTATTTTATATTAGGTATGAAGATTCTTGGAAGCAAATAAACCATAACTTATATGTGTTACCATTTTCAGATTTACCGCATGTTAAAATACATTTAGGTAGGTACTAAAAGTATAGGAAGGTATGAACATGACTTCTAACAAATGTCTTAAACATTTGTTACAATTCATGTCATAGGTTTTGATGATCACGTGATGTTTTTTTGGCAAATTTTATAACCCCTCCCCCTCCCCCACACGTGATATCACATTATACCCCTCCCTCCCTCCTGGTGATATTACGTGATTTTTCCGACCCCCCCCCCCTTCCCCTCCCCCCCTGCTGAACCTCACGTGATTCATGGACAGCCCCTGTGACTACCCTGGTATTGCACTCGTCCACAGGCCACGGTTACCACTTTCCATCAGGTGGGCCGCGTGCTTATCTGCGACCGAAGTGGTACGTATATAAAAAAGTTTATGATGATGATGGGTGTGTTGTAAAACTCTTTATTGCTGACAGTACTTTTAACTTACTAACAATCGGGGGCGATTTGGGGTATCTAATGTTCTAAGGGGCGAGTTACAACATTAAAGCAGTCGGGGGCAAGATCCACGGGGCGAGCGGGGCCTAAGCCGTATAAACACATTGATGTACACGAGTACATATATAAACGTTTTAGCATGCTGTGAGGCGAATAAAGAAATACCTACTGTGGAAAAGTACAAGTGTCTTATTCAATTTCCCTAAAATTAGGATTTACGAAATCTGCAACTAGAAACTGTGCAAGTGTATTTTCTCCGCGGTGAGTGTGATTGTGCGATATCTATTGAGATTCAGCGTACGGAGGATGTTTACTCGCCCGTAGCTCAGGTGTTCCCTTTGCTATGGCCGCTTGTTGATTCTGCTTAAAACTAGGGCTACCCACTGTAACGATTAAATATTTAATTGGTTTTAATTTCTAGTTAATACAAGGTAATTGTGGTGGCTATGAAATAAAGAAAGAGTAATTCATATATAATACAATTATGACGATGTCTAATCTACCTGGTTAGCGGGTAAGAAACATGGGAGAAATAATAAGATGATTTTTTATCAATTGATGTACAATAATCCTAAGAAAATTGCGTTTTATAAATTTGTACTTAATACTGATATTTTGATAGGAACCTCAGGGGTGTTCGTATAAAATATTCTGACGTGGAGTTGTTTGATCTAAAAATGTTAATACGGGCATTAGAAGGTTTCTTCAGGGTCGGCAGCGCAAGTGTGACGCCCCTGGTGTTGCATACGTCCATAGGTCACGGTACCACTTTCCATCAGGTGGGTCGTGTGCTTGTCTGCCACCTAATGATAAGAAAAAAAATGCACTTAGTTAGTAGGAAACCGGGCTGAAGATGGTGCCGGCATACCAGGGTCTTCACTCCATTGCAGATGGCGTGAAGCTCGGCGATGGCTTTTGTTAGGGGAATTACCTTCTGGTCAGTCTATGCCAGACTCTTAGCACCTCCATAATAGAGAGATAGTGGCAACCCTGCCACAGATCATCTCACACATTCCGGTAAACAGCTACCGTGAGAACTAGTCTTATACACGTGTACATTCATCACTTATGTTGTAGATCATTGTTTAGTACTGTCACAAGACACTGTACCTCACACCTAGTAGGTACAGTCGCTCGCAAAAGTTACTGAACACTAACTAATTTACAAACTATCTTTACAAATAAAAAAATCGATAAACAAATTGATATTGATATAATAAAGTAACGATAGGTATTTTCGGGACTGAGCCTCTCGTAGTGATAGTGAACGCGGTCGCTACGCAGGAGGCGCGGGTTCGCTCAGTGCAAGTATTTGTATGCAGGAATATGGGCTATTTGCATTGTTCTGCCCCGGAGAGCACGTTAAGTTGCCATACAAACGTCTATGGGAATTCATCCTCACACATTGCGACCGGAAACGGTGCGCACTGTGCGGTTTGCAAGGAACTTCATCCCTCGCACACTCAAGCTGTGGAATGAACTTCCCGCGGTGGTTTTCCCAAGCGACTACAAGATGGGGTTCTTCAAGAAGGGCATCAGAAGATTTCTTCAGGGTCGGCAGCACAAGTGTGACGCCCCTGGTGTTGCATACGTCCATAGGCCACGGTGACCACTTTCCATCAGGTGGGCCGTGTGCTTGTCTGCCACCTAAGTGGTATAAAAAAAATCAATCTAAACCCAAAACACCTAGACCAATTGACAAAGCAAAAAAAGCAAAGTAGAAAACAAGACGTATTGCCTGTTAACTTTAATATAGTAATAAATTAGGTTCAAGCGTTCTAAAAACCGGTAATCGAACCCGTAGCCCCGACGTAGCAATAGAACACTCAACCGTTACGCCACGGAGGTCATCTGTCAGAATGCACTTTGATTTGATTCATACAAACTGCCACCATCTCAAATTTTGCATTACACATCTCGTTAAGACGAATCACTGTGAATACAGATTTCTAAGAATCCGTATATTGTGATCTCGTATTGTGCATATTGCTAGAAACGTTGGGCCGTCGCCGTCGACGGGAATCGAGGAATACTGGTATTTCCCACGCCTCTACTGCACCAAAATGACTAATCTAGGTATAGGTACTTCGGGTCACGTATCTTGGACCTAACACCCGTATTCACAAACAATACTTCGCTATGCGTACTACCAAAACTGTGCAAAGAACGACAAATTCTCAGTGCGTTCGTTTTGGCAAGCCTTTTTACTCATAGACAACACTTAAGTAATACTTCGTTGAGGGAACGCACTGCGTTAGATACTGCTTCGTGATGTTTGTGAATTAATTTTACCAGCCCTATGCGCTCGAGCACACTATGAGACCTCACAGTGTTGTTTGTGAATACGGGTGTAAGTCGCGAGACAAACGAGATCCTGGCGCTCGCGGATTGTTTTGTAATAATCTACTCTTGGTGAATTTGAGCTCGTCTACCGCAGTAGCACCCCGTGCTATCCTCAAAAGACACCCAAGAAACGTGTACTACGCGTATAAAAGCACATTTTGAGTACATTTTAGGGCCAAGATATATGTCCCGAGCAATATACTAGATAATATTATAGAACTGAAGAGTCTGTTTGTTTGGTTGAACGAGCTTATCTCAAGTACTGCTGGTGCGAATTGAAAAAATCTTTTGGAGTTGAATAGTCCGTTTATCGAAGAAGGTTATGGCTATAAATCTGTGAAGCCGGGCGAGTCTGTTAGTATAAAAAAGGTTGAACCACATTTTGGTTAGAGTGTATGGAATAAGACTATGACTGACTAGCTGTTGCTCGCGGCTCCGCCCGCGTGAAATTCTGTTCCCGGTCATCGCTGATATTAGCCTATGTTGGTACTTGATAATCTAGCTTTCTAATGGCGATAGAATTTTTGAAATCGGTCCAGTAGTTTTTGTGTTTCCGTTACATAGAAAATTCAAATCTTTCCTCCTAATATGATAGGTATACTCGTAGTACAGACGTAATTCGAGTCAGTCGTTTCTTAAAATGTCTTTGTTAAAGGGTATTCATTGTGAACAATAAAGATAAGAGTCTATTCAACACAACTAGGTACTAGTTGTAGTCCATTTTAGTATCTAAGTTTATCAGTAGAATTTACAGGAATTGAATATTTGAAATGCAACTTATTCATACCAAGGAATTTATTTCAATAAAGGGTATTGTTGGAACAAGATAAGAGACTATTGAAACTTGAAGCGAGTGATGAGAAGAAATGATGCTAATGTTTTTTTATTCATACATTTTTATTTAATCATGGAGATTTAATCGTAATAATGGAGATTATGGGTATTTAATCATGAAGAATCCCACGCACACTCAAGCTGTGGAATGAACTCCCTGCGGTGGTTTTCCCAAGCGACTACAATATGGGGTTCTTCAAGAAGGACATTAGAAGGTTTCTTCAGGGTCGGCAGCGCGAGTTTGACGCCCCTAGTGTTGCATACGTCCATAGGCCACGGTGACCGCTTCCCATCAGGTGGGCCGTGTGCTTGTCTGCCAACTAAGTGGTATAAAAAAAAAAGAAAAAAGATCTTATTCTGTCCTCCGTGGGTGAGCTTAATTCAATGTTGAGTTGTCTTTCAGCAAACCTTAGACAAAATAAGGTATATGAATAAATGATTTCTTTCTTTCTTTCTTTCTTTCTTTGAAATAAATATAGATAGAGGGCAGAGCCAAGTGTACAGCAAAATGGATATGATAGACTAGGTAAGATAAAGTTTAGAGAAGTTATACAGATAACAAATAAATAGGTATAAACCAGTTTTTAAAGGTATTAGTTGGTATTAGTTTGTCATCAATGTTCAAAATAATCTAGAAATCTATCTAGAGATATAGAGATCTACCTATTTTACGTCCCTTCTACCTATCTTCTCCTACTAGCCCTAAAAACGACCAGATTTGGTAAGACCGAAACACCGAACCATATACCTGGCTCCCCTGGACCCTGACTGCTTAAAATCAACCGATACGTCGGGAGCCGTGTAAATAATAACTTTCAAATAAAGCGCAATATAATCTGTTACAATCTACTTTATTTCATTCGTAATTGTTAGTTATATAGAGCCAATTTATTCCTAAAGGTCACGGTGAAGGAAAGTGCAAGAAAACGTATAATTACAAAGAACTGTTCTCATTAACAAGCAATATTCTTGAAGAAATAATACCCCGTATTAATTATATTGACTGTGAAATGACGAAAGGTTACAAGCGACATCCAATGTTCAAAGGAAATTGATTGCAAATGTTAAACACTATTGAGCTGATTCCAAGGTGTACGATTTGGATGTTACTGAGTTGCCACTCGGATGTAAAGGGAGTTTGAGGTCTTCAAAGTGTCTCTGAAAATGTAAGCAGAGGTGTATTTACACCCACATATCGCCAATTATGATGTTTGGTCCCACGTAATAGTGAGCGAGCCTATTGCCGCTAAGCGGGCACTTCGTTACAGACTTTTTGTTTACTGTCGAATGAAGAACAGCCCTATCCCTTAATCGCCTTTTACGATACCCATGGGAAGAAATGGGATGGCCCGAGTCTACCGCGGCATAATAAGGGGAATCTGGGACCGCAGTCCCGGTCCCGGTTCCGAAAGATACCCATAGTTACACGCAAGATCCTAATATCATGCAGACACAACCGCAGACAAAGACTAGTATCCACAGCAAAATTAATGACGTGTCTTTTCACCCAACCACCCAATCATCCAAGATCAGTAGTAGATAAAGGTAAACACATTCAAATTGACACTTTCCAGTTGATTCACCGACAGGTGTTTAGCACAATTAGCATTGCGATAACGATCATTTGCGCTTGCGTAGCCGATTGGCATTCCTCTCGTGGATCCCTCCGAGCCTCCGACAATTAAGTAATACGCTTTCCCTTATCAGTTAATGATGTTAATATGGTTGCGCAATTTATTTTGTTTTAAATCAGACTTTGTATGTCTAGACTTTAAATGTTTGAAAGTAGTGCCACTACTCCTTTCTTCAATTGAAAAAGTAGTCTACGCATAGACAAAGGGTCTATTGGAACTCTTTTGTCTTTTCTCAATTCTGATCAAGACCTTTCTGATGAGAAATTATGTATGTGACCTATAAAAACCGCATCAAAATCCGTTAAGTAGTTTTCGCGTCCTCGCGAATAAACAGACAAGGTTCCAAAAATATCTCTAAAGAACAGACGCGAAGTAAAGTAGTTATAATAATTTCAAATAATTTTCTAATAGTTCTGTTCTGTTCTAATAGTTTCGGCTATTAATGTTCTTTAAAAAAACTGCACAATTTGAAATTTTCTTGGCCGATAAAAGTAAGTTCAGGCTAACATTTACAGAATTTATTTCGTAACACAATTGAATGCTTAGTAGAATAGAAGATGTATTGTATTGTGGACGTAATGAAGATATTGATGCATATTCATTGGGACCTAGACCGATCGGGTCATGAGACATCCGTTCAAGCATCACACTGTTTATTTATGTTGCAGGTGTATGGTAAAAACAATGATTTGATCAAATTTCTAAGTGATTTGAGCAAATTCCTAAGTGATTTGAGCAAATCTCTAAATGATTCAATCAAATTTCGAAGTGATTTGATCAAATCTCTAAATGATTCGATCAGAGCTCTAAGTGATTTAAGTAAATCTTGCAGTGATTTGATTGAATCTCTAAGTTTTTTGATCAAATTATGTAGTGTTTAATTACTATAAATAAATCTAGGGAAGGTTGCGCGTCCTATGGAATATAAGTTTTACGTTTGTATGCTTACCAAATTGTAGTTCATTACGAACACACACATTTCTTTAGACATGTTTTAATGGCATTGCATTGAGCCAGTTTCAGCTTTTGATCAAATTATTCGATTTGTTCAATTTAAAGAAATGATAAAGTCGTGCAGTGATTATTTTAAATTGATCATGATCAATGCGAAAATTGTGTTAAGAATTTGACCAAATGTCTGTTTTGTCTTATGTATTAAGTAGGTACATTTTGTTGAACAACGTCGTTTACTCGTGGAACTTAAAATCTAGCAGAAGAATTCACAGCTATCACTAATTTAGATCTAATATATAAAATTCTTCTGTCACGGGGTGCGTAATCGAACTCCTCCGAAACGGCTTGACCGATTTTGATGAAATTTTTTGTGCTTATCCGGTATCTATGAGAATCGGTCAACATCTATTTTTCATCCCCCTAAGTGATAAGGGTGCAGCGGGAACGGGATTTGAATACCACGCGGGCCGAAAATATGGCGGTACGAAGTTCGCCGGGGCAGCTAGTATTATTATAAAAGTAAAGACAATATTAATTCCTTTTTCCTACAGTCTGCCGGGGTACGAGAGAAGTGCCTTAAGGCAAGGAACGACCTTACACCCTGGCCTCTGAAGACTCGAGATGACGTGCGGTTTTAGTCGGTTCGCACCGCTATCCGGTTTTTCAAAAGATATTTCCACACGAAAAAAAGGACTGACGCTGTAATGATGAGATGAGTGTAACAAATTTTGCCTAATTTTTTTATTTACTTATCAGTGAACGTGAGCCACTGACGTACTTCACTCATTTACATTTTAGAATTTTCCTGTGACGACTTGTGCTATTTCGTATATATATATTATAAACATGTATCTAATAAAAATATATCTAAACGAGAATTAGGTATATACCATTGACGTATTACATTATTATGATAATGCAATTACATATTATACAATGATACGACTGAATCAAGTTTTATTTTGTTCGCTAAATAAGGATAGTTTGATAACCTACTCTGTGAATAAACTGCCCATAAATAGACATGGTCCTAATCCCAGTTGCCCTACTTAATATTATAAACTAGCTTTTACCCGCGGCTACGCCCTCATGGTACTCTGATCCCGTTCCTTAACCTATTGTAAGCAATTTGCGGGATAAAATATAGCCTACTGGGATATGCCCGCGGCTCCGCCCGCGTGGATGTCGGTTATCGCGACCAAACATAGCCTATGTCCTTTCTCAAGGTCTAATCTACCCCTATACCAAATTTCATCGAAATCGGTTCAGTGGTTTAGGCGTGAAAGCGTAACAGACAGACAGACAGACAGACAAAGTTACTTTCGCATTTTTAATATTAGTATGGAATATGGAATTAGTATGGATATGGATGTGTTAATCCTGACTATAATATATCACAGTACCAAGTTTGAATAACAAACATCTAAACATTCAAATATCTTCACATTTTTAATATCAGTAGGATAGGATAGGACTCTACAGAGCAACTGAGGACGCTATTGCTGTGGCCAAGTTTTGGGCCGACAAAATTTAAAAATCCAGATCTAGCCATTGACTCGAAGAAGAAGAAGAAGAAGAAGTAGGATAGGATGTGAAAATGTTTGTTACTTCAATTAGTTAGATTAGAAAGAAGTTAGGATTAGATAGTACAATCAATTAGCCTATCGCAGTCCACTGCTGGACATAGGCCTCTCCCAATGTTGGGAGGTTTTCCTCACTGGCCAGACGGGTTGGTACAGGGTTTTATTTCGAGTTTTCTTTCTCTCGCAGCGATATCGTCTGGGTATTTCTGCGCATTTTACCGTTAGTCGCCATTTACGACACTCTTCAGAGGAGATGGGGTGGTGATACTTGTATTCTTTATCCGTCGCCACACGGATTACTCCATTATACTCAAAGAGCTGTAAGCATCTAGCTGAAATTGGTGCTGGAAAATGTTATAATTTGGATAATAATCGGAAGCTAAATCTACTTTTTAACCGACTTCAAAAAAGGAGGTTCTCAATTCGTACCCAATTTTTTTTTTTCTTTTTATTTTTTTTTGTATGTTTGTTACGCGATTGTAAAGCCAATTTTAGACGGATTTTGAAAATTCTTCTTGTGTTCGTAAGTAGATTATTCCGAAGTGGTCCCATTTAAATTTCGTAAAGATCTGATAATGGGTTTCCGAGATTAGACCAAGGAACTCTTCAAAAAGTACCAGGAAATCAGCCGCGATTGCTGCAATGGCATATTATTGTAATGTTTCTGCCATTACACATCATAACATCACGCCTGAGTCCTTTGAAGGGGTATGCAGAAGTGTTCAGAATATTCAGCTATATTTCCGGTGTATATGCATTGATTTTAAAAATTATTTTTGAATAATGATTTAATTTTTTTTTTTGTAGCGTGGCCGGTTCGATCTGTATTGCAGCGTCAGCAGCGCATGTACAGTCAGGTCCCTATACATGCGATGTACAGTCGTGAGACTGTACAAACTTACTAAAAAGAGAAAAATAAATTCATTTTTAACAAAAAAGTTTAACCGACTTCAAGAGGCACTGAAAATCGAAAAATAACTTAATTTACAGACTTACTGATTTATTAGAAGTCGGTGCCAGCCAACTTTGTTTGTTGTGTCTGAACTACTATGATGCAATTAATTGAAATATGGCCTCTCTTGGGCTAGGTACCGACTTCTAATAAATCAGTAAGTCTGTAAATTAAGTTATTTTTCGATTTTCAGTGCCTCTGAAGTCGGTTAAACTTTTTTGTTAAAAATGAATTTATTATCTTAGGTTCCTAATGAGTTCTGAAAACGGAAACAGTATTTTACGCGAACGGAGGCGTTGACAAAAGCTACATAAATACATAAGGATATCATTAATATTTGAGGAAATAATCAAGAGTATATTATTCATGTATAATTTTCGGAAAGCCATCTGTAACGGCTGTTACAGTGTATCATTGCAATATGTAAATATTGAAGTGCAGTTTCCTATATTGCGGAGAGGACTTCCTTATTTATATTCGGACAAAATTTCTTATAAACTAATACCTTTTATAGAGATTAATGAAAAGGAAATGTTGTGGTATGGCAGGAAATGCTGTCCTCTTCATTAAGCCGAGCCCATGGCAATTTTTAGGGACATTAGATGTGTCCAGCTTTAGATTTGACAATACTGACGACCTCTGCAGTCGCCTTGTTGAAGTCCTCTATTGTACAGGTCAATAGCTGCCCATCTTCTCTTTTCCTATTAAGGCACAGTGGACATGAAAGAAGGTGGGCGATTCTTTGTAGAGGTGCGCCACAGTCACAGCCCCCACCGTCTGCATCCAGGTAACCCCATCATCTGATATGCCCTGCAGCAGCCAAGAATAAGGGATTAAGGGACGAAACAGATTTATGAAGCGAGGGTGATTGAACAAACTGTCGATATAAAGGAAATCGAGGAAATTCTACAGAAAGGCCAAGATTACCTCAACCGACGAAAATGAAAATAGTAATGAAAGTAGAAGAGGCGAAAGGTGCATACCAGGATTGTAGCAAGTGTAAAACATGTGATCACTATTTTTTATCGTGCGAAAAATCCCCACGAATACCCCAACCGGAGCCGGTGGACTCGAACCGACTAAAACGCACGCCGTCTGTGGGCCGTCGATTGCCGGAGGTAAGATTATCGTAGACATACCCCTCGCACCCCGGCCGACCCAGAGAAACATGTGATCCCTGTCTAACCTTTTTGGGAAAGAGGTGCGACTGTATGTATGAACAGAAACCTACACAAACAAACTACAAGTAGATACTTCATCAATAAAGTCATCTCATATCATTAGTATACGTAGATTTCCTAGGAAAACGACTAATTCATTGTTGTAGAATTCGCGTCGTGTACTGCGTATGCAAAGTTCTCGACGTGGGAGGTAAAAGTTCTGAAGTCAATCATTAACGCAGGTACAACGAATGTAATTGCATTCGTGAATATTCAGAAACTCAATTGGCTTCTACAGAACACAGATGTGTCCAGCAGGTGCTTATATCCGTAAAGAATTTGACCTGGGGATAAAGAGATATTAACAGCGCCTCAAGTGCGTATTGGAGAATACAGTGAAGGGATTTACACGTATTTTGACGTATATGACAGTCGGCAAAGTATGACAATCCCACCCCATACATCAGTCCTAGAAAAAAAGGATCTATTTAAAATTTACGGCACAATGTTTGTTTTGGTTTCTGACGCGTACACTATCTCTTATGATACAGGATCCCCTAGTTTAAGAGACAGGGTCTAATAATAGAATTGTGTAATTTTATTTAATTTTAACCGACTTCAAAAAGGAGGTTCTCAATTCGTACCCTATTTTTTTTTTGTATGTTTGTTACGCGATTGTGAAGCCAATTCTAGGCTGATTTTGAAAATTATTTTTCTGTTCGTAAGTAGATTATTCCGAAATGGTCCAATTTAAATTTTGTAAAGATCTGATGATGGGTTTCCGAGATTAGACCAAGGAACTCTTCAAAAAGTACCAGGAAATCAGTCGCGATAGCTGCAATCGCATATTATTGCAATGTTTCTGCCATTACACATCATAACATCACGCCTGAGTCCTTTGAAGGGGAACGCAGAAGTGTTCAGAATGTTCAGCTATATTTCTGGTGCATATGCATTGATTTTAAAAATTATTTTTTTATTCGCTTTGGTATACTTTTGAGGTAGTCAAAGCGAATCGTGGTCGATTTAAATACACTGTATTGTGCAACAAATAATGACGCGCGTCGCTGTCGCAGCGCGCCGCGGCGGCGCACAGTGGGCTGAAATTCGCGTTTCATAGACATTCAAGTTTTTTTTTTTAAGTGCCGCTTTTTTTGCTTGGAAACGATTAACAATACCTATTTTATGCTTTATATAATCAACTTTCAGGTGTAAAATCGTAAACAGCTCACTCAGAATTTTTTTTCAAAAATTTTGTATGGAGATAACATAATAAATGATGATAGCTCCGTTATCGCACAATTGCGCCTAATATCCTCTTAGGTTATTAATATATCAATTATTTTGGATTTTTTGACATACTCCATGCTAAGGTCAAACATGCGCTTTTTTTTTTAAAAATCTTTAAAAAAATTAAAATTTTATTTTGTTTATTTTCGTTTTTAACTAACAATATCAAGCTTAACATGGATGTATATAAACCAGAAATTTACGAAGATCAATAATTTGCTATATAAGAAAATGATATTCATTAATAACTATTAAAAAATGGCTTAAAATCTTTATTCTATATCAGTTTATAGAAACATTTACACATAGCCATTTAAATTCAATGAAAAACTAAGCAGTACAAATGGTGAGCTTACAAACACTATCAGACTCCTTATTTTGCAAGAATGTATATATGTAATATGTATGTATATGTACTATATTGTATGTATTGCCTATTCTGAATTACTATCTTCAGAGTCGAACTCAGAGTCGGAGTTTATTTGACTAATATCCCTAAACTCGAATTCAGATGTTTGAAGATTCAGCAGGTCCAATGTTTCATCAAACAAGGGTTTTTTGCATGCATTGTTGGTCTTACTGCTGAAATAAGCGGATCGGACGAAATAAGTAAAAAATTAAAAATATCTTCATTTGAACTCACTCTGCTCTTCTTACGTGAGTGATGTTCTCTAAACCTTCTGAAATCTTTGTTCCTGGCTTCTGAAGCCTCTTCAGATAAACTCCCAATCGGTACTATTGCATTAGATGCGATAATTTCGGCTCCATGAAGCAGTATCGTGTGCACTGTTGATGACATGTAGTACCAGTTGTACAATTCGACATACTTCTCAGCAGTAATGTACGCATATTCTTTAAATTTCGAAACATTTATGGGTTCACCTGAAGTTATGGCTTGCAAAAGTATAGCAAATCTTCGGATCAGATCTTCACTTAGTCCAGTGATAGCTGCAGTCTTTTCGGGAAATTCAAAAAATCGACGTGCAGTGTTGCCGTCATTAGTCGTGCCATAACCTTGTTTAACGATATCGACTAATAGGTTGAGCTCCGATTTGAACTTAGCTTGGATAGTTTTCTTTCTTGCATCCACTGCGGCTTTCTCACTTTCCCCTCTAGCAGACCACTTCTTAATGCCCAATTTATATGCGATATGCAAAAGACATTTCATCATGTTTATGCGCGCATGTAGTGAAGAAAGTCCGAGCTCCATCAAGGCATCTTCTGTTGATTTATTTTTAATTTTCTCCAAGTCGTTCATCTCCGAAGGTTTCGCCAAACAAATGTAGCACACTGCATTCGATCTTGCGTTAGGAGAAAGGTAAGTTTTTATTTTAGCATCAACCATGGTGAGCATTAGCTTATAACTCACCATATTGCTATCACAATCACATGGTTGGAGAGCTGATATTTCAACGGTGAGTCTATCGTTTTCTTCCTTTACCACTGATTCACTTTCTTTAACAAAGATGAATTGTACTGGACGACAATACGCTGCTGAGCAAGGTTTCGGGTTCTCCCATACTGTGATGTCTTCCCATGTCATCTTTAGTGGTGATAACGAAGTCATGAAAATACTAGAGTCATCTTGGGTAGAATCCATCTTCTGTTTGTATCTGCTTTGACTGGATGCTCCGTCGAAACCGTATTTTGATATTAAAGTGAGTTCCTTATTTTGTATACTTTCTGGCAAAGACTTAATTATTCTTTTTGCCGTCAGATTTAGCAAAGCTTGCAGTGAAATTTTTGCTGAGGAATCTGTCACCGTAATGGAATTTTTCGGTTCTGGTGGTAAGCATACCAGTTTCTCTTTTTTCACGCAGTAATACGAAGGGTACAAGTGGTTAAGGCCTTCTCGAATTGCTGATTCTCTCAAAGTTATATATTGCCACTTAGATAATTTGAGAGATATCAGTAAACCAAGTGCTTTTTGGGGCGAAAACGTTTCTTTACTGGTTGGTTTTGTAATTAAAAAAAAAAAAAAATATATATTTTTTTTTTTTTTTTGTAATTTTTATTGAGAGACGTTAGATAATGACTTTGCAAGTTCATCATTATTTGTACTGCTTACTTGTTCATTAAATTTAAGTGGCTATGTGTAAATATTTCTATTTACTGATAAAGAATAAAGATTTTAAGCCATTTTTTAATAGATAATAATAATTATCATTTTCTTATATAGCAAATAATTGATTTTCGCAAATTTCTGGTTTATATACATCCATGTTAAGCTTGATATTGTTGGTTAAAAACGAAAATAAACAAAATAAAATTTTAATATTTTTAAAGATTTTTTTAAAAAAAAAGCGCATGTTTGACCGTAGCATGGAGTATGTCAAAAAATCCAAAATAATTGATATATTAATAACCTAAGAGGATATTAGGCGCAATTGTGCGATAACGGAGTTATCATCATTTATTATGTTATCTCCATACAAAATTTTTGAAAAAAAATTCTGAGTGAGCTGTTTACGATTTTAAACCTGAAAGTTAATGATATAAAGCATAAAATAGGTATTGTTAATCGTTTCCAAGCAAAAAAAGCGGCACTTAAAAAAAAGAACTTGAATGTCTATGAAACGCGAATTTCAGCCCACTGTGCGGCGGCGCGGCGGTTCGATCTGTAGTGCAGCGTCAGCAGCACATGTACAGTCAGGTCACTATACATGCGATGTACAGTCGTGAGACTGTATAACGTCACAAAACAGAGAAAAATAAATTAATTTTAACAAAAAAGTTTAACCGACTTCAAGAAACGAAAAAGAGGCACTGAAAAGCGAAAAATAACTTAATTTACAGACTTACTGATTTATTAGAAGTCGGTGCCAGCCAACTTTGTTTGTTGTGTCTGAACTACTATGATGCAATCAATTGAAATATGGCCTCTTGGCTTGGGCTAAGCACCGACTTCTAATAAATCAGTAAGTCTGTAAATTAAGTTATTTTTCGCTTTTCAGTTCGAATTCGAATTTGACCATTTGAAATTAACACACAATAGACGTGAACGATGATCCCACTTCTAACATTAAGCAATTTAGCTTAACCGGAGGAGTTAGTGAAAATATTAATAATTTTGGTTAGTTACTAATAGATCTTTTTTTGAAGAAAAATGTCCGTTCTATCTATATAAGGTCATCGTATCACAGCTGACCAGTGTTATAGCTCGAAAATTCCTGTGTAGAAAAGTTTTGACAGGGCATTAGCTATTCGGCGCGGCGCAGAGGCGTACGCGCAGACATCCGGCCGCTTTCGCGGACACGACGCTGCACACAATTCGGTGATCAATTCTTACTGTACACTCATAACTTTATACTTTGGTCACACTGTAAAAACCAATGGATTGGAGGGGGATTGGATGCATGGCGGACTTATCAAGATTTTGGAAACCAGAGGAAGAAGAAGCCAGAGCTCATTGGAGAGGTTTTGTGCTACTTATCTTCTGCGCTGATGGCATAGAATCTCTCTGTTCTTGCAAGGTCGGCAGCACGAGTGTGACTCCCCTGGTATTGCACTCGTTCAGAGGCCACGGTAACCACTTTCCATCAGGTGGGCCGTATGCTTGTCTGCGCGTTTCTATACGGAAAAATATTAATAAACTGAGTATAGTTTCTTATCGACATTCATAAACTGAATATCACTCTAGAATAGGCCTTAGTGTGAGATTTTTTTTAATTATGTGTCCAACGCTACATGCAAGAGTTATCTTTTGAGATAAATAATCGCATATACATAATTATATCGATTCTTGGAACCTTATCACCGTGCTTTAGAACCCTATTGTCGTGTCCACTGTGCCCGAAGAACCCTTCTATATCCGTGGTTAGATTGCATTGCTCCCACAGTTGAAAACTTAAACGGAACAAATGAGATGAGAGAGTGGTACAGAATTTTGCCGAATTTTGAACTGGATAAGTACTTCTAAATCTACTTTTTTTTAAACTATTAGTTATCACACGGAAGATCGTCGTACTTCGATTTTTATAATCTATACTTTAATATTATAAAGCTGAAGAGTTTGATTATTTGATTGTTTGTTTGTTTGCTACGTTAAGTTCGAATTGTTTTTTTTTTGTTTTGAACAGTCCGTTTATAGAGAAAGTTTACAAGCTAATATCAATACGCTACTTAATAAGGGAGCGAAACAGTAATCATAAATATCAATAAATCCGGCAGATTTCCAGACATTATTTGAAAATTAATAAATTGCGGGCATATTATGGCTTCTAGGTATGCTTACGTCTTTCCTTTGCTTACGTATGGCACGAACAAAACCAGGACGGACCGGCTAATCATAAGAGAGAATCAGATGAGAGCCTTAGGACGTTGCTGTCTATAAGTAAGTAGATATCTGTCTTTTAGCTAAAGTTGTCTCATGTTCGGGATTTCCAGAATTGTCCTAGAATTTACACCTTGTCCCGTGTCCAGTATTTCGATCTATTATTCCGGATTCCAAAAAGTGTAATCGACATTGCCGAAGCAACGCAACGATGCCACCCCAGCTATAATTATTCTGTTATTATGTCCTACTTTTTTGCTATAAAATGGACATATGCGATATCGTGACTGTCAATCTATGACTAAATAATTGTGGTATAGCGAAATCAATTTTCAATGTAGCTATGGAGGCGTGGCAGAGACGAGGCAGCAGCATGGCGCCGAGTGACGTCAGAGCGATTGCAATGCGTTTGGTGGTTTTGGAGCGAATGTAAAGCGGTTGCGAGAGTACCTAACTAACTCTGACAGAACCAACCCGGGAGGACTTTAATAACTTAGTGACTAGGGTGGAGTTCTGTGGGGTCGTAGCCGAACTTACCTGCAGGTTGCTACACCTACTGATTTACGAATAAGACTTTAGCGCAGACTTTCTTGGGGTTGAAATCCGGCCAACCTCGTTCTTCATCTTAACGTTAAGCTCAGTCGCCTCTGAAGCTTTCAACTCGAAGTCTGAGTCCGCTTCACCAGTCTAACTTCGTAGTTAATTAATCCGTATTAATTTCGATATTTTCCATGAAGTAGCTACCACCTGACCTCCACAACCCAATGGCGATATCGAAACATTGCAGCTAGACCATGTTGTTAGACTTTTTAGGTCCAGCCCCTTACTGTCTCTCCATAACGCCTCCAGCAAATACGAGAGACACATGGCAAAGCGAAATACCTAATCCAAAATATGAAACACTCCTGCCTCATCAGAATTTATACCCGAAGCAGAACCTTCAAATGAAGGGAAGTTACCGCTTCTCTACCCTAGGGGTTTCTAGATCAGCACCCTATGATGGCGCGAATCCTGATAAAACCAAAAGTGTATAGGTGTAACTAAAGTGACTTGTTTGAATAAAGTGTGATTCTAATTGCAGAGACATGATACAATAATAGTACATTATGGTACAAGTGAGCAACGTTGGTGATTACCGCCGAGGCGCCATTGAGACCCGAGCCGCCAGGCGAGGGTCTTAAGACAGCCGAGGACGGTAATCATCATGCTCACACGTGCCATACGACGTTTTACAACACACTTGCGAATAAAATAAGACTACAAATACTAAATAAACAATACTACAAATTAATTAGTTTTCCTATGCGCGCGCATTTAACAATGGCGGTCGACCATATTTAAAAAAAAATGAGGTTTGAACTTAACTTTTTTTTACTCTGTTTTTTTTTCTGTACTTAGAGAAAAAAAAAAGTTAAATTTGAGTGAAAATTTTGTTTATTACACAAGTATTACAAGTTGAAATTATTTATTTAAATACGAAAATGCATCAAATGACCATACAATAGGCGTATTAATTTATTCGTACTATTAAACACGTTATTTTTTGTATCAAAACTTTTTTAAGAACATAGACAATTATAGACACTTCCTATGAAATTTAAAAAAGAATCTATAACTCACTTTTGTGAATAATAGCAATGAAAAAGTCACAGTTTTATAATAGGTGTCATTCCGTGCTTAATTGCGGTAAAATAATATCACATTTATGAGCAGGTGTGTTGTAAAAGGTATTTAAAGCATTCTGTAGTTTGCTCACGTGCTGGCGAATCTAGCCTCTATCAGCAAAGGAAGTGTGTTCGGGACATAATAATACGTGTCTGAATAGGTGGGTTAAGGAACTTTAAGCTCGGAATCAAAACAAATGGACAAAAAATCGACGTTATGTATCCGTTGCGTATCTGTGGGGATTTTGCGCGCGATAAAAAAGACCACGCTATTGCTTTTGATTTGCATATCCGCCCTTTCTGGAGCTACTGCCGTAGTATGCCTCCCAACCCAACCCTAAGAGGAAAGGATGCTCCACAGCCTCGTGCGCTGTTTAGCAGATACACCGACTTTCAAATGAGTTTAGTTTGAGCCCCAAGGTTGTTGTTAGAGCTCTCTCAATCAATCAATTAGCCCATCGCTGTCCACTTCTGGACATGGGCCTTTCCCAATGTTGGGAGGCTTTGGACGGGTTGGTACAAGGTTTTATTTCGAATTTTCTTTCTCTCGCAGTGATATCGTCTGCGTATTTTTCCGTTAGTCGCCTCCTACGACACCCTTCGGATGAGATGGAGTGGTGATACTTGTATTCTTTCTTCGTCACCTCACGGTTGAGCCCTCTTGAACTCAGTAGCATATGCCTTCTAAATTCGAAAAAAAAACAGTACTCTACCAATTTCAAAAACGAACCTAAATCACTGAAGGAAAAAAAAACTACGCAATAAAATATAGTATCATAAATAAAAAGGTTTGGTAACAGCACTACTTAATTAAAAAGAATTCACTAAGGAGTTTGCGTTTGGCTGAAAGAGGCCATAACGTAACATTTGACACTGGCTGTGTGAGACGTTTCGCAAACGGCTCGAGATGAGGTCCATGTAGCGTTTCATGCGTAGACCTTGTTACTACTTAACGGACTTGTGAGCACGGACTAGATAATGGTACACTAGATGTGGCTACACTTTTACAAATTAGTAAAAAAATACTACTTTTACTACTGCTCGGGGCATATAATCTTGGACCTAAAATGTGCTCTATTAGCAGATCACGTTTGTTGGGTGTCTTTTGAGGACAGCACGGGGTGCTACTGCGGTGGACGGGGTGCTCAAATTCACCAAGCATAGATTATTACAAAACCGATACTTATACATAGTACTTTTAAGTAAGTAGTGTATAATAAAACATTTTATTGTTAAAAAGTGTTGTGTGTGTTACAAGTTCCAAATATCATCATGGACCACCCCACGCTTTTAAAAAAAAAATAGTTTTTCACTCTACTTTCTAATCTCAAACTCACGTGTCCAATATAATGATTAAAGGGCTCGCTTTTTTATACAACTTAGGCTTAAAAAAAATAACGCTTTTGCTTTTTTAACAGGCATTATTTTATATTCGAAACTTTTATCATTAGTTTTCCGATTTTTTATTTGTTTTGTCATCTTAAAAAACTATTATAGTCTCGAAAAATAACTCAAAAATGTGTACCTATAAGAAAAGAAATGAGGGTACCAATTACCGAGCGTACTAGAAAATGGTATTTGCACCATCCAGTAAAAAAATCTATACCCACAAAATAATATCATGCAAATAAATTCCGTTTGCAATATTATTATAATTAAATATAATCGTTTCATAAGTTTCGTGCCGTTATCTGGGGTCCGAACTATCCACATATATCTTGTTATGTGAGGCAACTCTGCGTTCGTATGTGTTAATTGTACTTTACCTTAGAAGATGGTTCGTGGAGCAGAAATTTATCTTTGATAAACATATACATACATAACTACCAAAGAAGTTACAAGGTGCTAATATGAATTTTTTAGAAATAAGAATCTTTATTTGTGAGAAACATGGTTTTTTTTCAACAGAAATTCGTATACAATTAAAAGTTAAGTGGGTTCTCACTAACAATGGTCCCGAAGACTGATAGTTACAGTCTTTATTGCGAAAAATAGAATAATAGAATTCGTAGAATTCGTGCCTCGGAGAGCACGTTAAGCCGTCGGTCCCGGTTGTCATACGAACATTAAATGCAGCCGTTACAGGTAATTGGAGCTCATAAAAGTCTTACTGCAGAACTTCGATATCGCCAATTGGTTGTGAAGGTCAGATAGCAGTCGCTTTACGGAATATTTCGAAGTTCAGCCACATTACAGACTGGAATCTAGACCCTAAATAAGCATGACATACTTAGGTGCTTACGTTTTATTATGGTTTTGCTATGTGTTGCTAGGTATAATAATATCTTCTTGTATATAAAAATTAGTGTTCGTTTGTCTCGCTATAACCCAAGGATGGCTGCTACAATTTAGCTGGTTATTTTTTTGAATTTTTTGTCGTAGTCCGGGGAAGGTTTGGGTGAAAAAGAAAATTGGAATTGAACGGACCAACCAAGCCGCGGGCAACAGCTAGCTATATTCAATGCTGAGATGGGGCCCTATTTGGGTTCGCGCAATGTGTTGTACCTACTTAACCTAATGTCACAAATAATTATATTTATAGTATCACATTGTGAGTAACTTAAATAAAATATTTTTCTTTCTTTCTTTCTTATAGGTGTATAGGAAAGAAACACTCAGACATACAATCATACTCATGCATATAAAATATTTGCACTGAGTGGGCATCCAACCCACAAACTCTATGCAGACGCCCTACCACCACGCAACTAGAGTCGTCATTGATGATGAATTTATCTGAACTTGGTTTTTTTTTCTACAGATAAAAATGACGATATAGCTCCACAGATAATATTAAACCACATCCCTTTTATCTAGACCACAGTTAGGTACAGCTGATAGTTGATTCGTTCTCGTGGGAGCTTCCGGATGTGGTGTTTGTTATTCTCGTTTAAATTGTAACTAAAATAATTTACCTACTTACTTGCCATTAGGTATCTTAACATATCCCGATTACCCAACCACTTTAACTCTAAAAATATTACATAAAATAATCATTAATCATCAATATTTGACTGCCTCTGTGGCGTAGCGGTAGTGAACGCGGCTGCTACGCAAGAGGTGCGGGTTCGATCCCCGCTCAGTGCCAATATTTGTATACATGAATATAAATATTTGCATTGGTCTGGGTGTTTCTATGTATAATATGTATGTATTTACAAAAAAAAAAGTATCTAAGTATGTATATCCGCATTCTAGATTCCATAACACAAGCTAATTAAGCTTACCATGGGTCTAGATAGCGTTGTGTAGAATGTTGTAGAATATTTATATTTATTTATATTATTTATTTATTTATATTTACCCTAAACCTACATCTGGGTCGCGCGTCCCAGTCGCCGTCACGGTGTTCCTCTCTGTATCACGCTATGGACCCGGCGACCGCACGGTGAATCCATGGAGTGCTGAGAATCGGATCTCTATCGAGTAGTTAATACTCAATGTCGTCTCTGAACATTACGCCAATAGAATTATACATCAACTAGCTGTTGCCCGCGACTTCGTCCGCGTTAAGTTCGGAATGTTGTTCATCCCCTATTTTATCCCCTTGGGGGTAGAATTAATCAAAATCCTTTCTTAGCGAATGCCTAAGTCATAGCGTCAGGAGCGCCTGCGTGCCAGCTTGACCCTTTCGACTCGGTACAAAGACGGGCGTTGAGGCTCGTCGGCAATCCCATACTCACAGGCGATGTGGAACCACTCAGTCTCAGGAGAGACTTTGCTTCACTGTGTGTGTTTTACCGCCTATACAATGGTTTGTGCTCAGATGAATTGTTTGACATGATGCCCACAGCTACATTCTATCATCGCACTTCTCGTCATAGGCGGGGAGTTCATCCTCACACATTGCGACCGGAAACGGTGCGCACTGTGCGGTATGAAAGGAACTTCATCCCTCGCACACTCAAGCTGTGGAATGAACTCCCCGCGATGGTTTTCCCAAGCGACTACAATATGGGGTTCTTCAAGAAGGGCATTAGAAGGTTTCTTCAGGGTCGGCAGCACGAGTGTGACGCCCCTGGTGTTGCATACGTCCATAGGCCATGGTAACCACTTTCCATCAGGTGGGCCGTGTGCTTGTCTGCCACCTAAGTGGTATAAAAAAATAAAAAAATAAAAATAGTAGCTTTATGTATGCAAAGTCTCAGCCCGATCGGTTTAAAATTGACAAAGTTTCATACAAACTTTCATCCCCTATTTTATCCCCTTGGGGGTAGAATTAATCAAAATCCTTTCTTAGCGGATGCCTACGTCATAACATCTACCTGCATGCCAAATTTCAGCCCGATCCGTCCCGTGGTTTGGGCTGTGCGTTGATAGATCACTATGTCAGTCAGTCAGTCAGTCACCTCTGAGTTATATATTTAGATTTATTTTTTGACCAGCGGCCGCCTACGACTTCGTACCTACGCGTGGAGTTCGTTTTACCCCCTACCGGTGGAGTTTCCTCAAATCCGTTCTTAGCGGACGTCTACACCCTATAAGGAACCTACCTGCCAAATTTCAAGATTGTAGTTGTTATAGTTTCTGAGATTTCGTGATTAATCAGTGAGTGGTATTTCGCTTTTATATAGGGAAGTATATAGATTTTTTTTAAATATAAAGTTTGTAAAGTTATTGTTCAGCAACTTCTGAGTGCGACTGTACGTCTAACCTAAATATATCTACAGCTGAAAGGTAGCCGAATCGTCCTCGTAAATAATAAAATACATAATATCAAATCAATCGAATAAAACCCGTTAAAAAGTGATTGGATTTCAATATTTTTAAAGGAATTTTATCTCGATTTATATTATTTTTCCCTTTATTTATTTAGTGGCTTTCATTCTCTAATGTTAGCTCCATCGCACCTCATTTTCCTTAAGTTCGGAAAAGTGAAGTCTGAGGGAATTTCTCCATTTGTACAAGAAAACTACTCTACTGGCTACTTACCATTGGGCAGGTGGAAGTACGATGTATGGAAGCGCAGATCAACAAACCCAGCAGATGTCATACAACCCTGTTTTCTTTACAAAAATGTAAGAATAGTCGGCCATTCACTCTTTCACGATTCTACAATTGGTTGAACAATGAGTGCAACTCTTATTAAAATGCAGTTTATTAAACTTTTTCACGACACTGTTACTGTTACCGACACTTCTTTCGGCATTACCGGAGTACCACTGTTTTAATATGTATAGTTCATTGATGTATTATAGTATGTAATGAATGAATGAATGAATTGTAGGAGGTAGGACACGGAAAATAAGCCAAATCCGTAGTTAAGACTGGTAAAGCGGACCCCAGACTCCGAGCTGAAAGCTTAAGATGTGACTGGGAATTAACGCTAGGATGAAGAAGGAGGTAGGACACAACGGTATTTCCGTCTTAATCGAGCAGTCCGACAGGGGAAGTACCTCCGCCCTACAGAATACCGCGGCTAAATAACCTCGTGTTGTGTTCCCAGCGGTAAGTAGAGTAGCCAGAGCTCACTGGAGAGGCTTTGTGCTGTCAATGAGAAGACCAAAGGCTTGTCCTACACTGATCTTCTGCGCTGGCGGCACAGAATCTCTCTGTTCTTACAGGTTCGGCAACACGAGTGTGACTCCTCTGGGTGTTGCACTCGTCCTTAGGCTACGGTAGCCACTTTCCATCAGGTGTGCCGTGTGCTTCTCTGAGACCTAAGTAAAGTATAAAAAAACTAAGATTAGTATTTAAAAAAACTAAATTAAAAGATTTATCAGCCCCAAAACTGGGTTTCCCCTTTGAAACAAACTAAATACATATCGCTCTCCATACATAAATTTCCATTATTTATTTCAATTACAAGAGCTTCCACAGGATACGGATATAGTTCGATACAACGTGAATGAACTCTATGGAAACAAACGTTTATTGGCACCGGTAACAATCATTCGGCCTGTGTTTACACAATAAAAAAATAACAATATAAATAAGTAATATAATGTATTATCGAACAAAATGACAGGCATTTTGTCCATAGACATTTCTTTATTATTTTCTCAGCAGGTGCAGTTGATAATAAAATATTTAGCGGTACATAAGAGGTTAATGAACAACCAGAGACAATCAAAACATGTACAACAGATGTCTGTACACCGTATTGACACAAGTGGGTGATATAAGTGATGACGAATATATACGTTCTAGATCTTACTTATCTCATTGTAATACATTAATTTGGAATGTTTAACTCGCAATTTAGAGTGAATACGGCGCCATTAGTGACAGCCTCTGTGGCATGACAGTAGTGAACGCGGACGCTGCGCAAGAGGCTTCGATCCCTGCTCAGTGCAAATATTACATATAACCGATTGCCCGTATGCAGTCGAAGCTGGGGGCCTAGTGGACCCCAAGCTATAAGGTGCTAACTTTAGATGCAACAGGGATTGCTCTGTTGCAGCTAAAGCTGGGGGTCCAACGTACCCCGAGCTCTAAAGTGCAACATTTAGAGCAACTGGGATTGAACTGAGATTGCCCAATTGCAGCCCAAACTGGGGGCCTAGCAGACCCCGAACTCGAATGTGAAAACTTTAAATGCAATCGGAATGTCTGTTGCAGTTGAAGCAGAGGTCCCAACGAACCCCGAGCACAAAAGTACAAACTTTAGAAACAGCTGGGACTGATTGCCCGGTTATATTCGAAGCTGGGGGCCTGGTGGATCCTGGGGTAGAATGTGCAACCGGTATTGCCCCATCGCAGCCAAAGCTGGGGGCCTAGCCGACCTCGGCACTAAAAGTGCAAACTTTGGATGCTACTGATGATGATGATGATGATATAAACTGAAATTAAAGAATAAAATTCTTAACACACAGTTATTATAAAGGTACATAAATCATCACAACGTTAGTTTGGCAGTGTATTCGACTCACGCGCACGATGCATCGAGACGGGGTCAACGGCCGCTCTGACAATATTGACTCGTAGATACCACTCATACAAATATAATATCCAAATACAAGATAGATGTGATCAGGAATATTGCGTCCTCACTTTTTGTGTAACAGGAAGAATATTTAAATCTTCATACTAAAGAAAGTCGCTCGACAGCTACAAGCCTACAACTTCAACAACTCTACTTATATCAACTGGACAAGCTATTCAGAACACCAAATGTGTCTATGGTTCGTGAGTGAGGCAGGAATTAATTTTGAATTTCGAATTTGGAATAGTATGCAGATATTAAATAACACCTTATCTGTCTAGAGATAGCGTGCCTTGTTTATAATGTTATTTGTAGCACTTTTATATGAGTTCCTGAAGATCTGTCTTTAGCTTGCTTAGGGGCGGATTCTCCTGTTATTCCAAAGAGTGACTCTGTATTCGATTAGTAAATACGTAAAAAAAACCCCACGCTGCCATAGCCGTCGAAGGCTCTAACCGTTATGCCACAAAGACGTATTTGTAATTTATTTTTATTTTAGGGTATACATAGTCAATTGACATGCTGTATATTTAAAAAAAAATCTACCTGACTTCTGCACTACCTTTTTTAATCTTGCTAATGAGAATGACATCTCTATGGCATTTGATTAACAATGTATTGGCCTACTCAGTGCCCTTGCGAGAGAATGACAAGATCTTAGGTACTCACACATACTGGTAGATAACTTTATATTTACAAAGGCAGATAAATTACTTGCAACTTATTGAAATGTGTAGGTCTGCGTCTAGATGACTGCGGTGGATAATTATTTATGGATATATTTTTATAGTCACACCAGTCACCATATAATGCCTAGGCTGATGCGACTTCGGGGATCACCAAGCTACGCGCGAAACCAAATTACTTATGTCTGGCCATGCCGCCTCATAAGTGATTTGAACAAAGTTGAATGAAATTTTTAAAGCATTTAGTAAGATGCTACTCAACAATTTTTTCTTTGTTTTCTTTTTTTTTTCTCTTACTATCTTTTCTGTCTTAATCTCCAATCGATTCAGTCAAAGTTATCGGGTAGAAGTTAATCTCACCTCCTTGGCTTGATTTCAAAAGTCTTGATAGAGCTCTACACACCACAGATAGATATCAACATTTTTATAGTAACACTAGCTTTTCGCCCGCAGCTCCGCCTGCGTGGATATCGGCCACCGCCACATTAGTATTTGTTCTAAACTGACGGACTTGTCGTTATAAACTTTCAACGCCTATTTCACCCTCTCAGTAGTGAATTTTTCAAAATGTAAACTGTAAGAAACATTGGCCCTGTCATACAAAAAAGTGGTAGGTTTTAAGAACATTATATCAGAATAAAAATATTGTTAGCATCTTTTTATTAATAATAGTAAATGGCAAGAAAAATACTGGTAAGAAAAAATTTACAATAATTGCTAAATATTATACAATGTCATTTAAATTAATCATTTAGCCTATAGCATACCACTGTTGGACTTAGGCATGAACCAATATCCTACATTTATCAGTCTGCTTTACTATGTCCCCACTGTCAGTTCCAAGTTCCGGCCCCGTGTGTCATATCATAACAGGGGAGTAGAAACTTCGACGAATTTATCCAATGTAGCCCACCCAATTCGATCCTTTGGTGACCCCAGGTACACTTAATCTTGAACAGCTACGAAAGTCGACCTTTCGATGGGTATCTCCCTCGTCTCATTTCACGATATGAGCTTTTGGGCTTCATCTTCTGATCTTGGAGCTGGACACAGCTGGAGGACATTGTGGCGGCATCATAAGCATCTCAGTGCTCATCATTTGCGTATAGACACATTTTCCTGATTGTGTCCGTGGCCAAGATGACCTCGGAGCTCAGGGTCCGCCTTCTGGCTCTTCGTCCTCCGCTTCGCACGATCTTGGGCGTCCATGGTAGTGAGACCATTTGCATGATCCATTTGCATCGTCGAGCTTGCTCGCGAGACAATTCATGACAACTCTCAAGAACAACATGTAGATATTATGACTCAGAAGTGATGAGTCTGAAATTCTTCTGGACTTTTCGGAGAACAGTACCACCGCACTCCAGGTCTATGTTCTGTGTTCTGTATGCTGTTGCATACATCCATAGGCCACGGTGACCGCTTCCCATCAGGTGGGTCGTGTGCTTGTCTGCCAACTAAGTGGTATAACGCCTATTTCATCCTCTCAGTAACTGAGTTTTTCAAAATAATAAATGTAAAATGTACGAAGCATCGAAAGCCTCTGTGGCGTAGCGGTAGTGAACGCGGTCGCTACGCAGTAGGCGCGGGTTCGATCCCCGCTCACTGCAAATATTTGTATGCATGAATATGTGTATTTCCACTGGTCTGGTCTTGCCTCGGAGAGCACGTTAATCCGTTGGAGCACTAAAAGTTCAACAACAACGGTGTAGCTGCAATGCTTTGATATCGCATAATGTCACCATTGGATTGCGGAGGTCAGAATATGGCAGTCGCTTCACGAAAATATCGAGGTTTAGCCAAATCCGCATTTAAGACTGGTAAAGCGGACCCCAGACTCCGAGATATAAGCTTCGGATGCGACTGAGAATTAACGCTGAAACAGGAGAAATAAGAAACTTCGGCCCTGTCATACAGACACAGTAGACTGTAAGACATTGGTATCTTTACATGAATAGTAAATGGCAAGAAAAGACTGGTAGGAAAAAATTTGAATACGTAAAATTATACTATTTCGTTCATATCAATCAATCAATTAGCCTATTGCAGTCCACTGTTGTCCAATGTGTGAAACAGCACCCAATCCTTCACCCAATTTCTCTGGTTGTATGTCCCCATTGTCGGTTTTCACGTTACGGCCCCGTAAGTCATAATATGGAGTAAACTCGGCGAACTTAACCCAATTGGATCCTTATGGTGATCTAAGGTAGACCTATTCTTGAACAACCTCGGGTGTCGACCTTGCAGTGGGTATCTCCGTTGTTTCATTCCACTTTGTAGGCTTTTAAGGCTTCGTCTTATGAGCTTGGAGCTGGACGGACATTATGGCGGTATCATGTAGGCATCTCAGCACTGATACGTCATATCAGCACGATACCTTAGTAGAGAATCTAGAAATACCCAGGTCTCGATGAAGGGTTTCTTGTAATCTACAAAAACCGTACACAGTGTACATTGTACTCTCAGGTCCTTTGTATGATCTGCTGGACAATGTTGGCTACAATACTATAACCCTTTCAAAATACGGTTTGCCCTCGTTGGTTGGAACTCATCGAGCTTACTCGTGAGACAATTCATGAACCAGCGTCCCTTGTGTTGCCATTTATATTGTATCAGCGTCAATAGGTTTAAATTCACATACCTTGCTGTTTCAGGGCCTGTAAGTGAGTATTCAACTGGATGATAACGTGTTGTAGCATTGCTTTTAGGCCGTGGAACTTACTGAAGATTCTATTTCTTTTAGATTGTTTTTCTATTTCTAATCAATTAAATAAAGAAACTGCAGTACATACATAATATTTTTCACGTTCTTGCTTAGTGACAGAGAGTGAGGTTTTAAGAATATTATCATTTGACAGATCAAAATGTGACACCATCACTTTAGTTCCGTTGTCATGGTAACAATTTTGCTAGCGATATTAGCGCCATAATATTTCGTATTTTCTTTAATATTACATTATTTCGTGAATTTGCCACATTTTAATTGTGATAATTGTTATTCGGCGACAAAGCCAAATTAAAAAAACCAAAGATCATAAAAATCTGTTCAGCCGTTCTTGAGTTATAAGAAAGTACGTTTTTGGCACTTTTTAGGCACTTAGGGACCGAATTTCGAAAAATCGTTTCTTAGTACACCTCCACGCATCAAAACATACATTCTCTATAAATTTCAAGTCTCTAGGACCAGCGGTTTAGGCTGTGCGTTGTCTCTAAGTCAATCAGTCAGTCAGTCAGGACTAAGAGTTTTATATATAAGATAATAATTTATCACAGTTTATAATCTGTAAGATCATGTAGCGCCGTTGTAGCGCCACAATTGATTGCATGATATTATTTTCTTTTTCTACTTCGTTCAGTAACAGACACTGACCGGTAAACGTCCCGCGCTACTAAACGTGCTAAGAAAAAAACTAAGATTCATTTTCGCGCCAACATTCTTACGCCATATTGGTCGCGTGATGAAAATGATGTATTTACGCGACTTTCATACACTTTCGTTACAGAAACTGTGATGTTCATCAATGATTATTGTACTTCCTTGTATGTTTCATTCATTTTTTTTATTACCGTTTGCAGCAATATGTTTTTAGTAAATGTTTCCTGTTCATTAAGCTTGGATTGTTTTTGTTGTACTCATTAGGTGATAGGTATTCAAACAATTTTAGCATTAGGTAACAAAACATGCGTACCTACTGAGAAAAATAGTTATGATAGTAGATTGTTTTCGAATCTGGAGATCTTGAATATAATGTATACTAATTTCTCCTGGCGACTTAGCACTCGGAAGTTATGAAGCTTTCGTTTGTTCTTTTAACTTAACTTAACTATTTAAGTTGCAGACAAGCACACGGCCCATCTGATGGAGAGTGGTTACCTATGGACAAGTGCGACATCAGGGAAGTCACCGTCATGCTACCGACCCTGTAAGAATGGAGAGATTCTGTGCCCAAGACGAAGACAAGTAGGACGAGCCTTTGGTCTTCCCACTGACAGCACAAAACCTCTCCAGTGGTTAAAGAGTTTTTAAATCAGAACAGCAGTTTCAAAGATTATCCCCTATAAACAAACTTACTTAGAATAAGTGTACATTATGTAAGTAAATATTAGTACATTATGGTACAAGTGAGCAACGTTGGTGATTACCGCCGAGGCGCCATTGAGACCCGAGCCGCCAGGCGAGGGTCTTAAGACAGCCGAGGACGGTAATCATCATGCTCACACGTGCCATACGACGTTTTACAACACACTTGCGAATAAAATAATACTACAAATACTAAATAAACAATACTAGAAATTAATACGTTTTCCTATGCGCGCGCATTTAACAATGGCGGTCGACCATATTTAAAAAAAAATGAGGTTTGAACTTAACTTTTTTTTACTCTGTTTTTTTTTCTGTACTTAGAGAGAAAAAAAAGTTAAATTTAAGCGAAAATTTTGTTTATTACACAAGTAAGTATTACAAGTTGAAATTATTTATTTAAATACGAAAATGCATCAAATGACCATACAATAGGCGTATTAATTTATTCGTACTATTATTAAACACGTTATTTTTTGTATCAAAACTTTTTTAAGAACATAGACAATTATAGACACTTCCTATAAAATTTAAAAAGGAATCTATAACTCACTTTTGTGAATAATAGTAATGAAAAAGTCACAGTTTTATAATAGGTGTCATTCCGTGCTTAATTGCGGTAAAATAATATCACTTTATGAGCAGGTGTGTTGTAAAAATATATACCTACATAAGCAGACATAAATATCGTCGAGAAACTCACACATCCAAACCATTGAGATACCTTCCTACTTTAGCACCAAAACATAGCGCACTTCGCATTGAGGATGAAGCTTGTTGATATTACCTCACCAATATCTATCCGCAAGATGGTTTTGATTACATCTATTGTAATAGAGGATTCGCAGCCACCCTAGTCTATATTTTGTAAACTGACCGCCGAACGTCCCGTCCAACTATTTTTTCCGTTGAAGAAGCGATGTTTGTAAACGTCCATGTCGGTTTGTGAATGAAATTCGCGCAGTTTCCGTGATTTGGCGGGAGAACGTGTTGGCAGGCAAACATACTTATCTAAACCTAACGCCAATACAAAATAGACCTTATTCTATAGCAGTAACGTTTGAAATTTATTGTAGAACTGTTTTGTATTCGTAAATTAAATATCGAAGGAGGACAATGAATGACTGCATAGCATACTGCATCTTTGAAACTGGTCGGCCATGCATACCTATGATAATTTATTAATTTTATTGCGTAACTAGATTATTTCATATTTTACGAGTATCGTATCCATTTCTTAAAAAGATCATGGCCCGCTAGATAAGTGACATTTCGTTGGGTGGCGTATTGAAGAATAGAATGATGAATGTATGGGATTTGACACTATATGACAGTCGTCAACGTAGATATGTCATAAACGTCAAAATACGTGTCATATATGTCAAATACATTGATCATTCTATTTTACAATACGCCGGCAAACGAATTGCCACTTATCTTATTATTATTCCTTATGCACAGAATTAGGTAAATAATTAATATTATTATAATTATATATATATTATTATTTAATATATACCTAGGTAGTAATAGACCACTATTTCCTAAACGCTGTAGGACCGACTGCGCACGCGCTTCATAAAATTCGATAAAATTTCTTACAACACCTAAGCTACAAGCGAAACTTAGTACGAAAGACGTAGCATTTACGTAGCATGACGTCACTACAGATTTCTTTCTGTAGAGTCAAGGCCGAGCGAAGTGCCATCATTCATCAAGATCATCATTTAGAGATTTACAAATTATTACTATTTTTGTTTAAAAAATCGTTAAACTCAAAATGATTTTTAGCTCGATACGAACAGACTTCCTGCGTAGCACACGTTAAATAATTCTCAAATTAGGATGTAGATCCAGAGTGTTTTCGGAGTCCCATAAAGATCTTAGACTTTCCAACCCCGAGAGGAAATCCTGCATCAGAGGCTCGTCTGTTGTTTACCAGGTGCAACGACTAGCAGGAGAAGTTGACCTAGGCCTCAAAAACCATCCGGAGAGTTATTTCCAAGTCGTAAAATGTTCAGTGTCGAATTGTAGAGCCTTGTGCAGTTAGTATCATATCGCTCTAGATCAGCAAAGTACTCAAAATTACCTCATCTTAATACCTTGCTATTCTGCCCTTCCTCTTTACCGATTGTTCCAATATTTGGTACGGTGCAGGTGATTGGTATACCTTTAGTTCGGATGATAATACAATTTCTTATATTCTATAGGTACTAATAATTGTAGATTGGTAATGTTTGTCCGCGATGGACGCAAAAAGTACTGAACGGATTTCAAAGCGGTTATTTTTGTTAGAAAGGTCTTGGTCAGACTTAAAATCTTACGTTTGTTTAATTGCGATCGGTTGAGTAGAACCGGGTATAAGAGATACACGCGGGCGAAGCCGCGGGCGGAAGGCTAGTAAATCATTAAAGCTGTTTGACTTGAATCAAAATTATTGATATTATGATCATTTTGAGTACTTTGCTAGTCAAGATCGATCTGATGTTGCCTCTCCCATGTTCAAATGTGCCTTTGGGGCGTGTTATATCATAACAACTAACAATAGATACAATTTAAAAGATAACTAACTATAAAAGCGTACGCAAAATTGATGATTTTGTGCCTTAATAATGACTCAATGATAATTTTGTTGATTTGGCATGTTGTTGATAAGACTATTGATAAATATGAATCAACATAATTTATTTAGGTGTTGTCAACATCCATTGTACTGCTTGTAAGAAATACGTAATATCTTACGACCTACGACTTAAACAAAAGTGCACGCTTTGCCATCTTTGGTTCAACGACACTATTTGCGGCTCTACTGGGTCAATTTATAACAAATAAATTGAAAATAAATAAATCAGAGCAAAGAACTAGTTCAAGTGTCAATAGATATTTGCCTCCACTTTTGATTAAGTGCCTCAGTGGGTTGCCTGCATTGTCTGCATGATAGGTATTACAAACATCTTCTTCTAATATATAAAAATCAATGCCACTTCTCGTTGTTAGTCTATAACTCAAGAACGGCTGAACCGATTTGGCTAATTTTAGTCTTGAAATATTCGTGGGTGTCCAGGGAAGGTTTAAAGGATGAGAAAATAGGTGCAGCGGGAACGGGAAAAATATGGCGGTACGAAGTTCGCCGGGACAGCTAGTATATTATATGTAATAGGTACTGGGCATTGTGAGACTGGATGTAATAGGACACTAAACTCTTTGGCATACTTGACATTTTAGCAGATTAGACAATGTCAGCCAGAGCGGTATTTAGTATGTAGTTGACCCAGCAAACATTGTTTTGCCTTTATTAAAAACTAGCTTTTGCCCGTGGCTCCGCCCGCGTGGATGTCGGTTATCGCAACCAAACATAGCCTATGTCCTTTCTCGAGGTCTAATCTACCCCTATACCAAATTTCATCAAAATCTGTTCAGTGGTTTGGGCGTGAAAGCGAGACAGACAAGCAGACAGACAGAGTTACTTTCACATTTATAATATTAGTAGGGATAGGGGATGGTAGTAAAAGAAGAAAAACTTAGGATTACATGTTTTTTTTTCAATACCAAATAAAAAAAATACATAAAATAAAATTTAATAAAATTGTCAAAAAAAAAAAATGGTAGTTTACGACCGATTCTCAGACCTACCTACCAAATGTGGACAATTTTTTTTTATAAGAATCGGTCTAGCCGTTTCGGAGGAGTTTGTTAACAAACACTGTGAACCGAGGATCCACACTTCCATATCCATACTAATATTATAAATGCGAAAGTAACTCTGTCTGTCTGTTACGCTTTCAGGCCCAAACCACTGAACCGATTTTGATGAAATTTGGTACAGAGATAGATTAGGCTTGTTTGGTCGCGATAACCGACATTCACGCGGGCGGAGACGCAAAAGAGAGAAAGTGAGAAGAAACAAGCTAGTTTTATAGGTATACTAGCTGCCCCGGCGAACTTCGTACCGCCATATTTTCGGCCTGCGTGGTATTCAAATCCCGTTCCCGCTGCACCCTTATCACTTAGGGGGATGAAAAATAGATGTTGGCCGATTCTCATAGATACCGGATAAGCACAAAAAATTTCATCAAAATCGGTCAAGCCGTTTCGGAGGAGTTCGATTACGCACCCCGTGACAGAAGAATTTTATATATTTAGATTTCAAATTATATTGTTATTAAAAATCGTAAATATACAATTTAATTGCACCGAGAAAACCTGCAACGAGGGAACTTTTCACAGAACCTAGCACGCCTATTGCATCCCTTAAGTGCTAAAACTAAATAAAATCTAGAAAAAACCTTTTTACATAACATTGCCAATGATGTTTATAATTATATCCATATAAGTATATAGTTATGCATACATGAGCTGTTACATGTTTCAACATGGCCAAAGATAGAAGCTAAGTAATTTTCCTGTAAACCAAATTTAACTTATTACCACATTATTATCCTAATTATGACGCATACAGGAAAATTGGCGGCAGTCCCATTCAAGTTGCTAGCCTAAAAAAAAAATATACATTATTACTCGTATTTCAATATTATATTTTATGAATTACATAAATAATTATATTGATCAACAGATAAGAGTCACGTATGTATGTATGTAGGTTAAGAAATCGGACTTACGATCGAGAGGTACCGGGTTTGAATCCTGGCCGACGCACAGTGGTTCGAAATTTGAGCTCCATTGACATAGAAACTTAAAGTGAGGAAATTAAAAAAAAAAAATTGTAATGGCTCTGGCATACCTCGCTGTATGTCATATTAACGTATGAATGGTATAAGTAGCTCCACGCGTGAGAAAAAAAAGTTTTGAGTTTTTTTTGTATGGGAGAAAACACTTAAAGTGCTTTTTCTTTCAACTGAATGGAACTGAAGGGCTGGTGCTCACACCAGCTATTGTACCACACACGGCGATCAAGATGACATCAAATTCACGCACCTTTACGCACCACTCCGCACGTAGTAAAATTTTGAAATATTGAATTTTCGATATGTGATTTTTCAAATCTTTGACGTAGTTAAATGTAGTTGCCGGCCCATTTACTTATAATGTCATTAGTTTTTAGTCTATTAGTGACTTTTAGGATGTCAATAATTAAAAATAATATTGATTATACGCATAAGTTTTTTACAAAATTGCATTCCGAGAGCTAAGTAGCTCATTTGTTAATCACCGTGATTATGGTTGTTTATGATTAAATATGATTGGCGTGAGATTAACCAATTAGGCTCTGGTATATCTCGCTTTATGTCATATTAACGTATGAATGGTATAAGTAGCCCCACGCGTGAGAAAAAAAGTTTTGTGTTTTTTTTTATATGGGAGAAAACACTTAAAGTGCTTTTTCTTTCAACTGAATGGAACTGAAGGGCTGGTGTTCACACCAGCTATTGTACCACACACGGCGATCAAGATGACATCAAATTCACGCACCTTTACGCGCCACTCCGCACGTAGTAAAATTTTGAAATGTTGAATTTCTGATATGTGATTTTTAAAATAAGAAAAGAGAAGGAGAGTGGAAGAGCTCCTAACGCATAGCACTGAAAGCCTTGTTCATGCTACTGTTTTAAAATCACAAAACCAGAATATAGCAGATATAATGAAACTTGTCACGGAACATCCCGAAGAGGCTACAAAAATAAAAATAAAATGTTAAAGGCTTTTAACAGCAAAAATAGACAATAGGCTTTCAGTGCTATGCGTTAGGAGCTCTTCCACTCTCCTTCTCTTTTGTCGCGCACTTAGCTCCATGAAAGGTTTTCTTGGACTCACAACTAATGTTGACGTTCCAACATTGCATGTCTCCGGTCCAGAGGATGTGGATGCACCCTCATTTAAACTAGAGTCAAAACTGGTACATGGTTGCTCCTCTACTGACACTGAAGAGGAGTTCATTTTTTCCCCTCACGACCTCAGGTCATTTTATATCCTCTTGCAGCCATGTCTCATACTTTTTAATGAATGTACGTCTAATGCGTTTACACGAGACCCATTTATTCCTCAACGAGCACACAGGTCTGGATGAATTGTTTTAATTCCTTTTTTTTCATTTTCTGACATTACAACAATATTTTTAAAAACTTCAAATAACACACTAGGTTGTGAAAAACAACTATTGTTTGCCACAAATATAAAAATGTCCAAATTGGTAGCAAAACCTTCCATCATAACACAGTAACAAAATATAATATGTAGGTAATAAGTTAGCAGGCACAAGTGCCGAGAGCTACTGATAAAATTAGGCTCAACGTCCTATTTTTATACAACTACTCTCATTAACGTTCGCTATTGTTCAATTAAGTACCTATATTACAGATAATAGAGTTGCATTGTGAGTAGGTGAGTAGGACCTATTTGGCTCCGCTAGAGCCTAATTGGTTAATCTCATGTCAATAATTTAATCATAAACAACCATAATCACGGTGATTAACAAGGGAGCTACTTAGCTCTCGGAATGCAATTTTGTAAAAAACTTATGCGTATAATCAATATTATTTTTAATTATTGACATCCTAAAAGTCACTAATAGGCTAAAAACTAATGACATTATAAGTAAATGGGCCGGCAACTACATTTAACTACGTCAAAGATTTGAAAAATCACATATCGAAAATTCAATATTTCAAAATTTTACTACGTGCGGAGTGGTGCGTAAAGGTGCGTGAATTTGATGTCATCTTGATCGCCGTGTGTGGTACAATAGCTGGTGTGAGCACCAGCCCTTCAGTTCCATTCAGTTGAAAGAAAAAGCACTTTAAGTGTTTTCTCCCATACAAAAAAAACTCAAAACTTTTTTTTCTCACGCGTGGAGCTACTTATACCATTCATACGTTAATATGACATAAAGTGAGATATGCCAAAGCCTAATTGGTTAATCTCACGTCATTCATATTTAATCATAAACAACCATAATCACGGTGATTAACAAATGAGCTACTTAGCTCTCGGAATGCAATTTTGTAAAAAACTTATGCGTATAATCAATATTATTTTTAATTATTGACATCCTAAAAGTCACTAATAGGCTAAAAACTAATGACATTATAAGTAAATGGGCCGGAAACTACATTTAACTACGTCAAAGATTTGAAAAATCACATATCGAAAATTCAATATTTCAAAGTTTTACTACGTGCGGAGTGGTGCGTAAAGGTGCGCAAATTTGATGTCATCTTGATCGCCGTGTATGGTACAATAGCTGGTGTGAGCACCAGCCCTTCAGTTCCATTCAGTTGAAAGAAAAAGCACTTTAAGTGTTTTCTCCCATACAAAAAAAACACAAAACTTTTTTTTCTCACGCGTGGAGCCACTTATACCATTTATACGTTAATATGACATAAAGCGAGATATGCCAGAGCCATTACAATTTTTTTTTTTTAATTTTCTCACTTTAAGTTTCTATGTCAACGGAGCTCAAATTTCGAACCACTGTGCGACGTGAACCCGCTCCTAACAAAACAATTAGCAGGAGGGGAGGGGTTGGAGGGAATATTAGTATTAAGGTAACTTTAAAAAAAAGTTAAAAGAAAGCTTTTATTTATTCTGTTGTGCTGAAAATTCGATTGAGCTCATTTCAAAAGCTGGAACCGAGCAAGATATTTCTAATTTATTATGCTTGTCATCATGGGTCATGGTTGGATACGACTACAACTACACTAACCATGGTCACCATATCGTTACACGCTATTGAGAGCAACGAACATTTCTATGACATTCGTTACGACATGACGATCGTTCGTTCTTTGAAGCCTCAAAACGTCTGACAACCTGGTCTAGCCTATCAACCATAAATATAATTAAAAGTTCTCATGCCCTGCACATGTGTTTCCTTGAGTCGATCGAAATAGCTGATATCCTCGTAGCAGCAATGAAATTCTGTAAGCGCACAACGACGAGCACAACGTTGCAACAACCTTGACAAAGATCGTCATTGGCCGGACTTGGTGACGTCACTGGAGATCGACCAATGACAATCTATATCAAGTCTGGTTTTATTGTACTGCAGGTATACCTACAATAGTTGGGGATTCTGAGGTCCCCACACCGGATGAGGGCCGGATCTAGAGATGTGGCCCGGGGTCGGCCGGGGTGCGAGGGATATGGCTACGACAACCTCACCTCCGATAACCGACGTCCGACATAACCTCCTTCTCCGGCTTCGGTGGGGAAGGTTGGTATCCGTGGGGATTTTTCGCACGATAAAAAAAAAGGTATAGGTACCTACAATATGTCAACGTACCTTTTCGCTTATTGAATGAAGTCTTTATACCTACTAAAATGATGAATTTCCCTGTAGATAGTTTTAATTAGTGTGTGTAATATTTTTAGTGGTTATTTAATTTATGGTAACATTGACAGATTTGGTTTATTAGGTATTACCACATATTTCTTCGAAATTAACCAATGGGTTCTTTTGAGTCTCCCTTATAAGGTAAGCTATTTTATTGAGGCAGACCAGACGTATATAATATGTAGGTACCTATGTCGCAGCCAAATACTTAATCAGTCATTTAATTAACAGCCTAGCCTGTATGACTTGAGAATGGATAGGTATTGGTATGAGTTAAGACTGGTATGAGTAAGGAAAACACATTTGGTACGATTTAAAAACGGTATGAGTTCTTGTGGTATGAAGGTGGAACAACCCAACTTATTGTTGATTTATTGTACCTACTCCTTTCGGTTAGGTAATTAACTAAAGGTCTAAACAATCTTGTAGCACATTTATTCTATGCTTGTAGCGACTTATTTAAAAACACCTAACTAGTTATCTATTAAACTAAGCTTACTAACTGACTAACTATTGGTTCGATTTCAGTTTTTTAGTCTTCAAAATAAGTTTTTAAACAGAAAAATATTTATAAACTGAGTTTTTAAATAAAACATAGGTATTAAATAGACACATCAAGATTTTTTACATTTAGTTAAGTACTTAACCGAATGGATTATAGGCTTAGGTATTTACCGCAGATATCTAATTCTAGAGTTATGCAATGGTATGAAAATTAAGTCATTACCGCAATTTCAGGAATATAATTAGTTAATTTCCAGACAATCATCTAACTATCTACCTAATTATCGAACCTGTTCTACAATTTGATTGATTGCAATTGGTTGCGTAGAACCGGAGATAAACCAAAAAAGCGATACCCTTTATCCACGTGGGGTTCCGCCTAAGCCTCAGCTAGAGAAGAAGCTAGGTTATAATATTAGTAATAAGATAGGTCCTTATTATGGTCCATACAGCATATCATACAGAAATGACATTGACAATATACTAAAAATATCTGATTGAAAACCAATCTATTAATGCTACCGGCCTAATTTTGCCACGCTATATCTATAACTATCATAACACCTTACGATTAGGGGGCTAGGAATGAGGCATCTTTTTAAAAATACCAATCAATTGCCACAGAGTCATGAACATTACGTAAGATTAATTGTACCTACCTCTATCCACATTCATAATATTGTTCATTTGATATCAGTGCTATCTTATAATTATAATTTCCTGTCGATACTTTAAAGTGCTGAAAACTGATCGATAGTCATACATACCTACTTACTTAGGTTAAGATTAGATAACACAGGACAATACTGGCTGATTTGTACGAGAGAAGACTTTTCAAATTAAGAATGTTTGCGATGACATCATACTTAGTTTGTTCTATTTTTAAACTTTATGAATATGGAATATAATAAATTATAGCTGTGAATTCTAAATTAAAATTAATTTTGTTCTAAAAACTTGACATTCTTCATTCATTCAGTTTTTGACTGTCCAGTCAAATCATTACTTTTTACTAAACATAAAAACAATAAGTTAAAGAAAAATTCGTATGTTTGAAATTTACTATTAGGTTGGGTGGATGATTAAAAATAAATAAAAGCGATAAAATAAGAAGTAAGTAATAAGAACAGACACAACCTTTACCTACCGCTCTTTTGCCATTCATAAATTGAATAAGGCCAATATTTTTTTTAACTACAGGAAAGTACCCAATTATGGAGTTTGAATGCAAAGATATAAGACGCCATTGAGTCATCATCTCCATGGCCGGATCTACCATATGGCCAAATGGGCTTAAGCCAAGGGCCCCCGGGCTCTGGGGGCCCCCAACTGAGGCAATTAAAGACAAAAATATAGAATAAAGCGATTTTTTTTTTAAATTTATTATCAAATGCTACGTTTACATACTCGCGGCAGAGCGAGGGAAGTGGCGAGAGAAGTGGGCAGAGACGTGGTGTGAATGGTATACTTACGATTTCGTAAGCAAAGATAGCGACAGCAAGTAGAGACTGCCGGCCCAGGCCATAAACACAAAAAAAATTGATTGAGTCTATGGGTCTATTAATTGGGAATTCCCGCCGATTATAACCTAACGTAATTTTGGTCATTTTCGCGGTTCCGTTCTCTTACTTCTCTTCTTCAAAGTGAAGGTTATTATTTATTATTCTTGTGTTGTTTTAATTGTTATAAATGTGTTTAGTTTATTAGTTTTTCAATTACCTTCTTCTTCCTCCTAGCGTTAATTCCCAGTCGCATCCGAAGTTTTCAGCTCGGAGTCTGGGGTCCGCTTTTACCAGTCATAGCTACAGATTTGGCTAGATTATAGCTTTTTCAATTACCTACTTAAATATTATAAAATTGATTACTTACCAGTTTCTATAAATATAAGTAAGTATTGAAGTTGAAAGGTATCTAGTCGGCATAAGTACCTAATCATAATAAAAAAAAAAGGATTCCTGTTTTAGTGGGTAAGTAAAAATAATGAAAAATCATGTATTTTTTAACTATACTGAATACGTAGTTGTATTTATATGGCTCCACTAATTTACAACTCATAGCCAGCATCGATTAAAAACCTGCCTTATAAAAAATATTGTATTGCATAAAGTGGTTGGTGGACGAGGACGAGACCAATAAACAGTGGATGACTTTTTAAAGAAATATGCATGTCGTTCGTACCACTGCAGATTAATGCGCTGTAGCAGACGCTGTGCTCTTATTGTGACAGTAATATTTTTAGTTGCTAAGTAGATATTGCCGTATATAAATTATCTGTTTGCATGCCAATTTTATTTATGGCGAAATGTGCTCGGAATTATATCATATTACCATAGTCTTTATCCATTTAGCGATCAAACATGACAGCCTCGAAATATTCAATAAAATCGATATGGGTGGTTGCTGGTTACGAATATACTATCCATTTAGCGATCCAAGATGGCGGACTTGAAATTTTTAATAAAATCGATATGGGTATCGTTTTCGGGGTTTTCGTGGTTGCTGGTTGCGAATATACTATCCATTTAGCGATTCAAGATGGCGGACTTGAAATTTTTAATAAAATCGATATGGGTATCGTTTTCGGGGTTTTCGTGGTTGCTGGTTACGAATATACTGTCCATATAGCGATCCAAAATAGCCGACCCGACAATTAATGAAAGAAACCGAATATTATCACAATGTCTTAAAACGGGTCATTTCAGTTGTAAAATTTTCAAGTATAAGGGGTTTAGAGGTACCGAGGAAGCGTAGCGATTGGATTTACTTAATATTTTACAAGACTTTTTGGACAAAAATAAATTACCTTTAGATAACTGTAGGGGACAATCATACGACAATGCTGCTAATATGTCGGGTCGCTACAATGGTGTACAAGCATTAATAAAACAAAAAAATAAAACTGCGGATTATATGCCATGTGCTGCGCATTCTCTTAACCTAGTTGGTGAAGAATCCGTGAAGGTTGGAACCGAAATCGTAAACTTTTTTGGGGTAGTGCAAAAAATATATGTTTTCTTTTCTGCTTCAACCCACAGATGGCAATTGTTAAATCGTGAAACAAAACTGAAGTTTACGTTAAAAAGTTTAAGTCAAACTACGACGCTGTTAAAGCTTTAAAAAATAATTATGATAACATTATGAACATTTTGGAGAGTTTCAGCGAGAATGATGAAGAAAAAGCTGATTTTCGAAAAGAGGCAAGAAATTTATTTAATAAACTGACAAAACTCGAAACTGCAATTCTGATTATTTTTTGGGAAGAAATTTTGGAAAGATTTAATTCAGTTAATACAAAAATACAGACCCCTGGCTTAGATATCTGTGAAGGACTTAAATTAATTGTGTCTTTAAAAGAGTTTATTAGCAGTATAAGGCAACAATCAGATCAAAAACTAAGGGATTATGAAGAAAAAGCGAAAAAATTAAGTACAAAAGTTAAAACGAACTACAGTGATTTATCTAAGAGACAAATTACATCTAAGTATTCCGATAGCTTTACTGAGAAAGTCGCATTACGAGGAGCAGAAAAATTTAAAATAGGCACACTAAACGTTGCACTGGATAAACTGAATATGGATTTGACGCAAAGAAGTCAAGTATAAGACATGTAGCAAAAAATTTAAATTTTTGATGGATTTGCAAGATAAAAACATACAACACATTGATTTAGAAAGCGCACGTATAGTTATTGACTATTATCCCGACGATGTGGATGAATATTTACTCAATGAATGCATCCAATTCAAATCTTATTTGCTTCAGTCGACAGAGTCTTACTCGTCTTGCATGGACATTCTTACGATTATTTATGAAAAGAAGCTTATTAATGTATTCCCGAACTGCTATACAATCTTAAAAATATATTTAACCTTACCAATCACAAGCTGTGAAGCCGAGCGCTCCTTTTCCAGGATGGCATATATAGAAAATAAATACAGAACGACAATGTCATCGTCGCGACTTAACCATTTATCGATTTTATCCATAAATGTGGATTTAACCAAGAGTCTAGACTGTGAGGAGCAAATTCAAGAATTTGCTAAAGGAAAGTGCAGAAAGGTTGCTTTATAATTTGTCAATTTATTCACGGTTATATTTAACAAATACTAAGGCATAATATATCATAACTAAATCAAATATTATATTGTTTTATTTTTACCAGACTACGGCGAAGCCAAAGGAGGGTTATGATTTTGACAGGCTATGTATGTATGTATGTATGTTCGTTTGTTCCCTCAAAGCTCTTCAACTACTTATTGGAACTGGACAATTGAGGTATCGTTAGAAGCGTTTTGATCGTCCGCTGGTTATAGGCTATATTACATGTCACTAAATCGAATGTGGCGCCCTCTAGCGGTCATAAAGTACTGTATTAAAAAATAAACTTGAGATAAATAGACCGTGATTGCTATCAAATTAAAGGGCTCAATTAGCACATTTCAAATATCTATAAATTATTGGGTGTTTCTTGCCCCAAAATAATATAAATAAAAATTAAGTTTAAAACTAAAACCCGACTGATAATTTCTTGTTTAATACTTTTTAGAGCGTGATTTTGCTGTAGTCGGGTTTTAGTTTTAAACTTAATTTTTCTTCCTATAATTTCAGCAATTAGGAGGGCCCCTAAGTACTACTAGCCCAGGGCCCCCTAAAGTCACGGTCCGGCCCTGATCATCTCCATGACATTAGTCCTTCCTTGTATCCAAATCTTTTACTTTGGTGCCTGGGGTCCGCACTTCTATTATAATTAGGTATCTATTGCTTTTATTTTGCTTATTACGAAAGTGACTACCGTCTGATCTCCCAATGATATGATATTTTACATACATACATACATACAATCACGCCTTTATCGCCGGAGGGTTAGGCAGAGGTGAATTAACACCTACATTTCACCAATCATTGTATTAGGTCCCACGTAATAGGGGGTGAGCGTATTGCCGTTTTCCGGGCACTATTGTTGGCTCGAGCCATGTATAGGCTGAGTCGTGACTGTATATATCTGTCTGATGTTAAACAGCCCTATCCCTTAGTTGCCTTGTACGACACCACATGGGAGGAGATGAGGTGGCCCAAATTCTACTCTGCCGGGAACCACGTGGCGTCTATAATATTCTAGAACAGGAAAATCACGTCCACAATCCGTGCACGTCATTTCTTCACTAATCTCAGTTACAATGCTATGTAGTTAGCCAGGCAACGATAACTGGACTTCGAAGTCCTTTCCTATGTTCGATAATGAAGATTAACTGGCCTTGGTCGGTTGACAAACAATCATTATTATATACATCATCTTATCTGTTCTAAGATATCGATTAATGTCATGGCGAGCGAGGCACAGGATTAGGTGGATTCATGGAGTTCTGATTGGTTTTTTTTTAAATAATTTAATTGAAAACAAGCCCTGAGTCACACTGAGTCCAGTAGCAGATTTAACATTTTTGCGGCCAGTAGTTTATCCAAGTAGGTATTTGTCTGACCTAACAACATTTCAATTTCTTTAATTTCTATAACACATTAAAAATGTAGTTCCGAATATTTCAAGGTCTTTAGAAGGTGCTTACAGGCTCCGCAGCACGAGTTTGACATTACTGGTGTAGCACACTTTCATAGACCACGGTAACCATTTTCCCTCAGGTGGTATAAAAAAAATCGCTAGTCTCTAGCCTATTCAGCCTATTAACAAATCCGCCTCTGCCTGAAGCTGTTTTTTAGAAAGCTCTACGAGTCTACCGTCCAATGCTACGGCGACAGGGCAAAGAAAAATAATATAATCGAAACTGGCAAGAATTTAAAAACTCTTAACTCAAAATGTATACTTGTTAATTTATTTTTAAGAAAACTATCAAAACGTTCTTTCAAAAATATTTCCGACTAGTCCATATCCGCGAATTTACCCGCGTGGGATTTTTTCCCATTTCCGCAACCCATGGGACCTTATTACAGGGATAAAAAAATCTCAGGTGTAGGCGTGTAGCCTGAGTCACCTGAGTGATATTCCAGACTGTCTATCTATCCCTGTACCAAATTTCAGCCGGATGAACGGATCCGTTCCAGTGGCGTAGCTAGGTGACCAAGGGCCCCGGTGCAAAAAGAAACAGGGGCCCCCTATTTTTTTTTGGTTCCGAAAATTCCTTCGGGCGTCGCACGTCGCCTTACCGAAGTAAACGATGAGGTAGGCATATCCCCTACCGGTCGCTAACGTGCTGTTGGAGATCAAATCCCTCCTCTCTCCCTCTTTTTCGTGCGGAAATCCCCTCCCCCGTCGTCGGCCATCGGGGGTAGTTATGTCGGACTCGGACCGCATACCACACGCCGTCTCGGATCTTCAAATACCAGAGCTGCCGGGGTGTAAGGTTACCGAGAGCATATCACTGGCACCCCCGCTGATTCTGGGCCATCTACGGTTTTAAAATGGCCTCCTCGAGTGTGAGAAGCACGGTGTCCCCATAGAACTCTGAACATCGAACGTCCCTCACGAACATCAAACCGCGGCGCCAGTGGGGGTGAAAGGGTGACAGGCGGCCGCACATGTAACCCCACGCCTGCGCTCGGTAACCAGTCCGCTCCTTGCCAGCTCTTCATTGTGCCCTTTGCTAGTCAGATGTACAGTAAGCTTCAGAGAAAAGGGACCCCCCTTGATAATGACATGAAAGCATTGAAGTTTTTTGAAACTTTGTGTAAATGTCATGTTGGTCTAGTGGTTACGACCTATGCTTTGTGAATACGGTAACCGGGGGTTCAAATCCTCGGACACAAAGTTCTTTTTTTATTTCGTATAATTATTTTTTTATTCTCATAAGCACTTTTAATTATTATTTAAGGAATCAAATTTTATAGTAGGTATGAGGTTTGTAAGAAAAGATAGGCTTGTTGTATAAACAATATTAATTTATTTCTCGAATTACATTTCTAGGACTACATGGAGTCCATTTCCTGGTTGAGTATACAGTTTTTCTATCTGAGTTAAATTGGGGTTACTTATTTTTAAATTTACTTATTTTTAGAACGTAAATTTATTGACAAAACTCAATACCCTAAGTATAAAATGTTTACTTCACTTAGGGTCTAAGTGAAGTATAAAATGTTTAATATCGTCTGCTTACTGGTAAAACCAGATAAATGCATTTTTTTACCAAATTGAGTTAAAAATGCAGTTAAATGTGTTTTTTTACGCGCTATGTACTAGTAAAATCGAATAAATGCTATGTCCAATAGCTGCAGAGATAATGAATTTGAAAAAGTAATATTTCCTCATATTTAAAAAATATATACCAGTATAACATAATAAATAATGTTATTCCTCAAATTCGTTTTAGTTTTACAGCTAAACAATAATAAATACGGTTAAAGCTTTTTACATTTTATAATTTAAATAGTAAAATGGTAAGAATTATTCCGAGAAAAGGTCATAAACGCATTTATTATCATGGACGTAATATTTCAAACCAACAAATTTAATATCTATGAGTTCGGGTGATATAACATGTTTGTAATGTACAAGTAAAATGTAATAAATGCGACCCCCTTTCGATCTAAACTAAATTTTATACAATTTTTAAGTACACTAAATTATATTTAAGATTATATCTGAAAAATAGGATAGTTATTGCACCATTTTACTTTAACATTTTTTTAATTAATGTGTTTGAATTAGATCAAATTAGAACGTAAACTTTAAAGATGCATTTACTCGAATTGACACTAACTGCACTTATTACTTTTTACCCGTAAGCAGACGATATTATACATAGTTCTAGAAACATAACTACAATATTTATTTACTTATTTATTTAAAGTTGCAAACATTAATTTTTTACACTCTGTATAATCTTTGAATATAAAAGAATGGTTGAAAAATGAAATGTTATTTATGCCTGTGAATCACAAAGAAAGAACCAACATGCTAAACTATAACAGTATAGCAATATACATCTTCCTCTTTGATCACATTTTCTGTTATGTAACTTTTAACACAACATTAGAAAAATATGTGAGGTCAGATGGTGCATCGTTAAAACATTAGAAGATTACTAAACTTGTAAACAAGAGTAATGGGATTAGGTATTAATAATAATACAATATTATTATTATGAATGTTAGGACACTATTTCGCATTAGTTCCCAAGTTCTGTTTACCTTAGTTCCAGTTTAAAACCATCTGACCCCACAAGTTTTTTATAGGATTAAGATCCGGGCTTTTAGCCGGCCACTCAAACACCGTTATATCTTCTTGTGCATTTAGCCAGTCTTGCACAATTCGGGATGCACTAAAGGGTTATCCTGAACCAGGTAAATTTGTCCTTCTGGATATGCGACCCGCACTGATTATGCGCAGCATTACGTCTTTCAACACTTCAACTACCACTAGCTCGCCTGGGCCCATTGAGGACATCCATCTCCAGTAACCTAAAATAATAAACCTTTTCAAATCTGTTTTTTTTTTTGTGATTTTATTTTAAAGAATATTATTATAATCATTTACTTACCTACCTAATGTTAACCGCCCGCTTGTTCTTAAGTCTTATACGTTTTTAGGGTTGAAGGGTGCCACTGAGTGAACTTCCACAATATCATGGCGCCGTTCTGATTCATGAGTGTAAGCAACTGGGCGAGGTCCTTGGCGTTCACATTTTATATCACCCGTCGCTTGATATCTTCGAATCCATCTACGCACTGTATTTCTCTGTAATGAAAATGATAATAAATAAAAGAAACTCCAAAAATCTAACTTGTAAATGAAAATGTAAAATGATTAAGCAAAAAATAGGTATATAATATATTTTTATCGTAACTCTTACCGTTATGCCTCTATTCTTGCTCCCAGAGAATAACAATTTTAGCTTTCAAAAATGTTGTTATTCGAACTATACTTTCAATTTACTCAAAAAACTGATCAACAACTTAATAAATTGAATAATATTACGAGGAGGATTAACACCAATGCAAATTACCACGAATTATAAAGTTACCTTCAATCACAGTTTAGTAAATAAGACAAAGAAGTATTCTAATTGCAACCTTAGCGCGCTGTCACAGATATTAAAATACTATAGCCGCAGCTCATACAGCAGATAAGTTTTTGAAGTAAAAAACAAAATGACGGTAGTGCAATAAGCTGTATCAAGCGTAATCTATTGAACTAAACGAGAAATCTATACTAATTTCAACCTTATCTTTTAGTCAATTGAGCAGTTATTATTATCACATATGGTGTAGTTGAAATTTAAACCTTACCGTCTACAAAATAACACCGTAATCAACTTTGTTCGATAATAGGATTGGTAATGTGATTCATATTTTCGCCATTATTATCAAGTGAACCGTAGCCTAGTGGAGTAAGGCGCGGTCTAAGTATGGCGCTGGAGATGCGGGTTCGAATCCTTAAACGGCACATAAATTAATGTGGCATCTTTTTGTGAGTATGTTGTATCTTGGTATAAAATTGAGCCGAAAGACGAAAAATATCAGAAAATTACAAATATGAACATGCAAATAAAAGGCAGATGAAGCTGTTTGCAGCTCAGCGACGATCGCATCACGTGACGTCATTCGTGAGTCATGTGACGCGGCCGGCGCAGGCGGCGATATTCTTTAAGTATTGAGGGGGTCTGTTTTCTCTGACGCTGACATGCTACTCTTCAAATGTGAAAAGTCTCCGACCAGTCCTCAACAGATCCGCGAGAGAGGAGCGCTGCCGTCTCCGTTGCCCAGGGTGCACCGCGTGGTGACTGCAGACCCCGCACCCCAATCCTTCTTCCCTTGTAGAGAGGCACGCGGAAAAGTTTGTTTCCGCGCATACATACGTAAATTTCCATTTATTTTCGTGTGCCTACAGAATACTTAGCGTTAAACTCTACAGATACCACACCCGTTCACATAGGCGATAATTTGGTCGACCACACGGACCAGGCTAAGTACCTGGGATCTGTACTTCATGTGACTGGTGAAATCGACTACAACATCAAGGCACGCATTGCTACCGCGTGGGCCAGGTGGCGAGAAATGACTGGCGTCACGTGTGATCCCAAAATGCCAGTCAGGTTGAAGGAAAAGAAAGAAAGAAAAGAAAAGACATTTATTGCAAAACACAACGCACATTACACAATACACAATTAGGGGGAGGTCATTAGGCCACGGAGGTCATGGAGATGAAAATGCTATGCGGCGTTACGCGTAAAGATCGCGTGATGAACTCTCGCATCCGCAGCAGCGTTCATATCCGTGATATGGTGGATAAAATGTAAGAGAGCCACCTTCGCTGATGCGGCCACGTCTTGCGGCAACCCCCAGGCTACGTGGGTAACAAATGCCCGGCAATGGCGCCCCCGCCGGGTCCAGGTAAAAGGGGTAGGCCCAAGAAGTCCTGACTTGATGTCGTGGAGGGTGATATGCTTGCAAATTCTCACTGTCATGGACGCCCAAGATCGTGCGAGTCAAGTGGAGGAGGAAGAGCCGGAAGGCGGATCCTGAGCTCCGAGGTCATCTTGGCCACGGATGCAATCAGGAAAATGCGTCTATATGCAGATGATGATGATTTCGTGTTTATGTCGAAACGACATAAACATTCGGTGAAGGTGTTTAGGCCGGAATCGAACCATAAAACTGCATGCAGTCTCGGGTCTCAAGCGCCGGAGTGTAAGCGGGACTAATAAGAAAATTCCATTGCACTTCCCTGGGCCATATACGACTTTGAGATGGCCCCCTCAAATATGGGAACCACGATATCTCCATCTGGCCCAGAACCATCCCACCCCCTTACTTGCTTTCCACTGCGACAGTTGCTAATAAGAGTTACACGTGGAAACTTCATAGTTGGCCATAGGCCGCAGTGTCTATGCTATCTTGAGACAGGCTGCTGCTGCTGTCTCCGTTACCCAGGGTGCACAAATGGTCTTCAATAGAAGACCAGCGATTATCTAGCAAAAAATAAAGTAGGTACTGGAACTCGTATTATTATTATAACTAGTTACAATCAATTTACTTTAAGTAAAATATTTATTATGAATGCTAGAATAATATCACTCCCTAGTCTCTAGACATTAAGCTTGGGGGACTCCTGAGGGCTCAGGGGGCCTTCAAGCTAGCTGCAAATGTGATGGTGAATCTTTCAACAAGACAATACTGCACAAAATTCCCAACAAAATTATTGCACTGATTAGAGTTGTGTTACAACCCATTTTCGCAATCCAAAATTAAAACTTTTTTGGTAGTTCAATATGAGAATTGCTAGTTCAGGCTCGGGCTTGGGGGGCCCCCTGAGCCTGGGGGCCCTGGTGCACCGCACCACCTTGCCCACCCATAGCTACGCCAGTGATCCGTTCGAGCCGTTACAGCGTGATTGAATTACAAACATCCAAATATCTTCACAAACTTTCACATTTATAATATTAATAGGATATTTTATCTCTAAAATAAAAAAACGGTTAGGCAGAGAGACGTTGGCCACGTATTGACAGATGGAGGGAGCCATGTTTGCACAGTACCGGTGACCGATACCAGAGGTCGCCTCTCAGAGGGACTGAGACCGTTCGATAAATAACCGATTTTTGTATTGTACTGTGTGTTTTATCGGTTTTTTAGGCGGTTGAATCACCTTTTGGTGTCAAGAGCATGTAGCACTTATCTGGTATTTTTTTATGGATTAAAAATAACTTACAGCCATGTGCGGTCCGACGGGGAGGGGGGAAAGTCACAGAGGACATGATCCATCCAAAAAATCGTTCACAACTAATTGAAAAGTCTTCCAAAAAGGTATTTTCTGAAGAAATTTCCACACGTGAACCCCAAAAAAATTCAGGCTGCGAGCGCACCTGCTTACAGCCTATGGTAAAGTACCCGCTTGACGGCAATAGGCTCGCCCCCACGACGGCAATAAGGCTGCCACGTAATAGGTTGTTAAAATATGTATATGATGACATTTTTATCGTGTTTAAACCCCCACGGATGCCTCAGTCGGAGTCGGCGGGGATGGTTACGTCGGACTTGACCCGACTAAAACGCACGCCGTCTGCGGGTCGTATCGTAAGTCACCGAAAAGGTGAGATTGGCTGAGATATATCTCTCGCACCCCGGCCGAAATATAATAGGTATATGATGATCTGAATATGAAACATAGCTGGCAGGTATGTAGCCTTATCAGACCCTGCTAGTCTAGTAGTATTCATACCTCAGGACACGTAGGTATCTTGGACCTAAATCGCGACTAATCGCGAGACAAACGAGGCCCTGGCGCGCGCAGCTAGTTTTATAGTAATCTATGTTTAATGAATTTAAGCTCGTCCACTGCAGTAGCGCCCCGTGGTATCCTCTAAAGATACCAAAATAAATTCGGCCAAGTGCGAGTCGGAATCGCCCATGAAGGGTTCCGTAGTAGCAAAGGCGAAAATTGCGGTTTATGACGTATTAAAAAAAAACTACTGACTGGATCTCGTTCGAACCAATTTTAGTTTAAGTTTGCATGGCAATTTGCATCATATATTTTTTTTAGATTTATCATTCTCTTATTTTAGAAGTTAGAGGGGGAGGGAACACCCATTTTTCCACTTTGAAAGTGTCTCTCGCGCAAACTATTCAGTACTAGAACCCTAAAAACGTGTATCTACTGCGCGCATAGAGCACATTGTAAGCACATTCAAGGTCCAAAATACATATATGTCGTGCAAGGTATGTGGCCTTTTAGACCTGCTAGTATAGTAGTATTTACAATACATAGATTCTTCACAGTTATCTTTATTTATTACAGATTATATCGTAATAAATCTATATATTATCTGCTCTCTTCGACGCTGAGATGCAGGCTGGTACAAAAATAATGTTGTAATGAAGTTTATCAAGAGCAAATATAAGATGAAACAGCTGTATTACGTCAATCCTATATGTAATAGACAAACAACGATTCACTGGGTACGTTATCTGGCTTCGTAACCAATATTTCAAACGACATATTATTATTGATTCAACCACAGAGCAATGCTAAAGAGATGAAAATGTAGTACCTACATACCTATTCACATTTTACTCGCGTAATGATTTCTATCTATGTATTGTTTATTGTTAAATCCATCTCTTTTGGATTTTTATTGACGACTAAATAACTTAGAGTATCCATTAGCTAAATAACTATTGCCAACTATTAGGTAATCTGTGCTATTGCGCTTAATGTAACCCATTAAATAAGCATAAAATACCTATCTATGGGGGTAGGAATATTTGCATTGTTGTGGTCCTGAGGTTATTTCTATATATTTTTTTTTTTAATAAATAAATATTCTACAACATTCTACACAACGCTATCTAGACCCATAGTAAGCTTAATTAGCTCGTGTTATGGAATCTAGAATGCGGATATACATACTTAAGATACTTTTTTTGTTGTAAATACATACATATTATACATAGAAACACCCAGACCAATGCAAATATTTATATTCATTCATACAAATATTGGCACTGAGCGGGGATCGAACCCGCGCCTCCTTTTATATGTCTAGTTTAGGCACAGATACCTAACATAATAATCTAGGTTACTATATTTTTGCATTATTTCCCTATATAAGTCATAAAAATTAAATCAATTTGATTTCATGATATCCTCATCATAATTTGTCAATAATACGCAATAATACGTAGGTAATTCGCCAAGTCAAAACAAAGCCCTTATCGTTATAAATAAAACAAAAGAGTTATTAACAAAATAATTCAGAGTAAATAACATTAATTGGACGACTGAAGAACAGATTCAAAATAAATTTAAAAAATATTATTATGATTGAACTTTTGACGTGCACGGTCATTGACTTTTCAAAATTCGCGGCATAATGTAGACCTTCCCTATTTCACTTTCCATTCTCTTTTTTTTTAATAAAAAATGAGAACAATACATGATTTTAGATATTTTATTATAAAGTCTTCTTATGACACATAAGTAGAACAAGTGCTAATTAATATTCTATTTACAATATTTACTTCTCTGATAAGTAATGACAACCAATATGAGTATAGGTACTTTGCTTGAGATGTTTACGACTCGAATGTTTAGGTATGTTTATTTTCTTTCTGCTTTAATTACTGCTTTGTTTTGTTTTATTTATAGTATTTTGTAATCTTTATTATACTGCCTGGAATTTAGCTCACTTGAGGCTCGAGTTGCACCCGTGAAAATTACTGCGTCTAAATTATAGTTACCTAATAAAGTAGTTTGTACCGAATATAACTCAATTAAATTCATTTAGGCTGGATTTTACCAATGAATGTGAATGCATCTTATTGAAATTAAATTGCATAATCATTGTCTGGTCTGTCTGGTACTATTGGGTGCTGTCTGGAAGAAATTGCTCCTACTGATAAGACCGCCCGTTTGTAGGTACTGTCACTTTTGTATTAATGTTGTTTTTTTTTTTTCATAATATGGTGTACAATAATGAATATTGTATTGTATTGTAATATTTGTATTGTAATTATTTTTTTCAATAAATTGCATTTATTGGTAAAACGTGAAGCTCGTGTTATTGTCGGAAGTTTACGCAAATATCACTTTTTTGTTTTTTTTTCAGCCTTAGTAAAACGTGCTTTTGGATTCATCGCGGTTACTGATCCGTTCTTAGTTAAGTTGTATCTTATTTTTTTAACCTTTCTGAGTAGGTACCTAACAGTACGCTTGGATGCCACGGTGAAGTGACGGATTAAAAGTACAAAGGTACATACTATAAGACGAACGGTATACCTACGAACCACATAAACTTGTTTTACCGAGTTACTGACCATGGTGCCGATATGCAACAGTGCCGGAATATCAGAATCTCTATTAATAAATATATGGTGAGTATTCCCCTTGTTGCTATAGTTATAACGTGAATGATGATAATAAGTTTACAGATTTCATGTAGGTATTGGTTACGTCGGAGTCTCGGGGTTTGCCGTTGAACCAAGTACCTGCAGTCACGCAACGTCTCCGACAACGGACCTATTGCCGCGAGAAATAGATTGCTGGTGCAGCGAAATATCTACCAAACCCTAAAAATTACGAACATATTAACTAATTATTATAATATGACTGACTGATAATTTCGATTTAAAATCCAGCAGGAATGCGGTAAGCGGGAAGCAGGGTATCATAAAACTAACTTTTAATTCCTATGCATATGCAGTAGTAACGTTCATATATTCAATACAATTCAGTAATATTTATCTCTATATGGCACAATACGTAGCAATAAGTAAATAGATACGTGTATATTTTTAGAAAGGCTACGAATATTCTTGTAATGCCTTCAACTAATCTAAATGATCGAGTTGTTTCACAACCTTTTAAATATTTCTAAATTTTTAGAGTGAGAATACAGTTAACTGAAATATTTTAATTCGTTCTTGTACCAAATTGTGTAACGATCTTCTTTTCCAAAATAAAATATTAGGGTGTGTAATAAATATTTGTGAATTTTTATTACAATGTAACGACTTTTTCTTATCTACGCTTACCACATTTCATAGATATAATTTCACAGTCCATTGTTTCCTATAGCTCGTTTAGGGTGAAGCTTATACAGGTAAGTTGCATTTAGACTTCCTGGAAGCAATTAAAGAATCAAGTTAGTGAAGGGATTACTAATACCAGGGTCTAGTTTCTTGGTATTATTAACTAATTATCAATTTGTTAATATTATACGTCGACTTGTCTAATGTAAGTACCACCGGTAATTTTAATGATAGGTATTCTAGCGCAAGAAGTTCTGTATTTTTTTATTTAATTTAAATTATGAAAACTGGGGAGCCATGTCATTATTATTTTGTATTATAAGTATAAGTATGTAGGTAATATAGTTATGACTGTTTGATTATTGCTATATTTCAATATATAGCTTTAATATGGTCATTAGATACGATTGTGTACGCATAGCATCTAAGTACTGCAAATGCATATAAGTATAATAATATGTACCTATTTCTATCATGCTTGGCGAACCTAATACAAACATAACTACCTACTGACACAGTGTAATTGATTAAGTATAGCTTGTAAGGTATAGGTAGATAATATAACTGCTAAGTCAAGATAAGACACCAGTATTTAGCCACTTTTAAATATAGATAATCGTAAATTAATTATCTGTGTAACTCACATATGTTTGTAATATTGTGACTATATTTATTTTTATTTTTAAGTATCTAAATAAGCACATAGTCTGACACAGTATATTCATTTTCGCAAATTCCAGTTGACAACTCGAAAAAAAAAACTGAATTATTCATAATTTACCTTTGAAAGAGCTTTTCGAATTACCATAATATTCAAAATAAAGATGTTGCTGGTTTATAAAAAAAATATCTAAGTAATAGCGAATTTGCGTAAGAAAATTTAGAGACTAATAAAAACGAAATATTTTAAAAATTACAGCAAAAGGCACTAACACATTCGTATAGTGTTAGAAACTACGTTCAAATAATTAAAAAATTCGAGGTTAAATGTCGTAATCTACCCAAAACATTTACAAAATCATATGTATTTTTTTTAAGTTATTTCAATGTTGTGTATATAGTAAGATATAAATGTGTTTAAAATATTTCACATTGTAAATGATATCCGCCATCATTGTTTTAATCACAAAGATAAAGCCCAATAAATTGATAATGACGGAAACACTGTGCGGCATCTCCACGTTATTATCATTGCGAGCTCTCGACGGTGATCCATCCACCTGAACTCGCTTGGACAATCTTGTTCGCGCGACGAAACGACCGATACTACCTGTCTCGCTCGTTCGCAGCCCGCGTGAGATGCGCTCTCTCCTTCTCCCCGCGCACCCGGCTGGCGTTCTCGACCAATCGGCGGCCATCTTCTGCTCCCCCGAGAGCAGAGCGACAGTGCGTACTCTCATCACGATCACACAAGGAGACGACATCTCGCCGCGCGAGGTTGTCGTTCCCGCGCGAGATGCAATACACGTTCTGCGCGCGAATTACTTAAATAAGTGCCTTAAAAATTTCACAAGTGTTTATAAATAGAAAAAAATCGAAGACTGTAAATCTGTGCTCAAAAAATAATTAAAGTGTTTTAGTGAGAGACTGGACGCTGGTTCGAGTGTTGTTTGGACTATTTTCTGTACTTAATATTTCGGGCTTCAGCTGATATCGCAAAATTATCCATCATTGGGTAAGTAATTTCGATTAGATTACAATGCAAATTATCGTTTGTGACGGCGGGCGTCGCCCTGTGTTTTAGGTACCTTTAGTAATTAATATCGAGTGGGCTCAGTGCGATACGCGACAGTCGAATGTTTTGTCGTCTCTTGACCCTTAAACCCTTTTTAACAATAACACGGAAATTTTGGTAAAAGTCAATTTGCAGAGCAATGCTTGTCTATATTTTTTTGTGTGAAATCTGATATTAAACCTATTTGAAACGTATCAATGTGAAATAAAAAAAAATGTGCGCGAAAAAATTATAACGTTCTAAATTTAAAAATTAGTTAGTTTAATAATGATTAGAATGCGTGTTATATTGTGTCACATCCTAGAAAATGGCTATTAGTTTAAGTGTGTAGTGATTAATAATTTTATGCATAAGTAATCGTCAATTGATAAAGTGATCTTAATTGTCTGATAACAGAAAATGTTCTTGGATGACGTACTATTACAATGAAAATAATCAACAAAGATCACATAATGAGAGTTTTATTTTGTTATATTTATTTTAAAACTAAATAAAGAAATTTTTGAATGTTTTTTGTAGATAAAAATCAAAGAGATCCAATTCTAAATTGGTTAATATATCGTACTTATATACATTTAAGCATAATGTACAAAATTACTATGCAAATATCTAATAAATATCTGCGTGTGCACTGACAAAAGATTTTTTCTAACAAATTATCACTTTCGCCGTCGGGCGCCCCGGGCAGTGACTGGTTTCCTCGACTTGTAATTAAATGATAATTGTTCTTATTCTCTTAGTATTTAAGATTTAACCACTCATTTACAATTCTAGGCTTTGTCTATAGTTAGTCGTTTTGTTACTGATTTTTTTTAAAGAAATGTCTTACCATAGACATTTTTTTAGAGTATTATACAATCTTCGCACTTACCGGTCCATTATCAGTATTATCACTAACATTTTTTTAAGCGCGCTAAGATAAAACCTCATTTCTTATTAGAATTTTTATCTGTTAGAAAAAAATTAAAAAGTAAGAAGCTATTTCATTCCAATAAGACCTTGCGACATTCCAAAAATTTGTGAAATAAACTAAATTAAAAATTACATTTACATAACTTGCTCAATAATTGATATAAAAAAAGATAATTGACATCGTTAATTGGACGTCGTTATACAGAAACGTTCCAGTCCACACCAACTGCAATTCGAGATAAACGCAATTTACTGTTTTAGTGGTACACTTTTTGTTTTAATATGTTTAGAATTAATGCTTTCGAATTTATTGTAGAAATATGTAATTATTATGTAATTATGTATCTTTTTTTCTTATATATTCAGTATAACTATAGTAATAAAGGAAAATTGGTACTGGAACGTTTTAGCTAAATTGCTATTTGTATGAAGTGGCATTTCAAATAATTTTGCAGAAACGTTCCAATATATTATAAATATATAAATATGGGCCGTGGGGTACCGGCAGAATAGAATAGTACCCCCCTCCAGTACTAGAATAGTACCAGGTGTCGTAGGAGCCGACTGAGATACAGCGGAACCGACCAATGGCGGTATAACCATTTCAAATCGGCGCAGCATTCTCGTCGCGAAGCTACGTCCTGCGATTGCCAACATGCCTGCCCAGCGTGGCGATTATGGGCAAACTCCCTCTATGGTAGGCACAAATAGGACCAGGCCCCTAGTCCCCGGCAGCTCCCCTAGTCCTGGCTCCGGTAGCGGTCAGGATAACGGCGGAGCAGGGGGTGCTAAGAATCCCCGGCAGAGATCCGGCTCCGACCCCAAACGACGACTGGCCCTGGTAACGCACAACGTACGCACGATGTGGACTGACGAGAGGATTGCTGAGCTGGAAGAAGAGTTGAGTAGGTTGCGCTGGGATATTGTGGGGTTGTCTGAAGTCCGTAGAGAGGGCGAGGACACGATAACCCTAAGATCCGACAACCTGCTCTACTACCAGGAAGGCGACCAGCAGTCGCAAGGTGGTGTCGGTTTTCTCGTTCACAGATCCCTCATTAACAACATCATTATCATCGAAAGTGTGTTGAGCAGGGTTGTATACATAATACTCAGAATATCTACGAGGTATTCGCTGAAGGTCATTCAGGTATACGCACCGACCTCAGCATGCCCAGATGATGAAGTGGAGACTATGCATGAGGGCGTAAATAGGGCCAAACATACGTCTAAGACCCACTTCACTGTTGTTATGGGGGACTTCAACGCAAAGTTGGGTAAGAAAAGTGATGATGAGTTGAGAGTGGGGCAATTTGGATATGGACTACGGAACCCGCGGGGACAGAGGCTGGCTGATTTTCTGGAGAAAGAGGGACTCTTTGTGATGAACTCTTTCTTTCAGAAGCCGCCGCACAGGAAATTGACCTGGATGAGCCCTGATGGTTCCACGAGGAATGACATAGACTTCATCATGACCAACGAGAAACGAATATTCAGTGATGTCTCCGTGATCCACAGGGTGAAAACCGGTAGTGATCACAGAATCGTAAGAGGCACATTGGGTATTAACATTAAACTCGAAAGGTCCCGCCTGATTTTAAGTCTACACTCCGACCTACTCGTTCCCAAATCCAAAACCCCGAGAACTTTCAGCTTGAGCTATCAAATCGCTTTGATTGCCTAGAGAACTTTGCGTCGGTGAACGAGATCAACAACAGGCTCGTAGAAACTGTTCAAACGGTGGGCTCTAAGCACTTCAGACCCCGCCGTTCAAATAGACCTCAGAAACTCTCCGATCACACTCAAAAACTCATGGCTAAACGACGCTCGCTTCGACTGCAGTCTTCTGATGATGCAGAGTCATATAGGCAGCTCAACAGACCGATTTCCAAATCTCTGCGACACGACATACGTCTCTTTAATACTAAATATATTAAAGAGACAATCGAGCGGAACAAAGGCTCCAAAGTGTTCGCAAGAAATCTGCCTATTGGGCAAAGCCAGTTGACTAAGCTGAAGAGAGAAGATGGCAGTATAACGCCGACCAAGGCTGAGGTTTTGGGGGAGATCGAAAGGTTCTATGGACAGCTATACGCTTCAGTCGCTAATCCTGCTGGCAAAAGGGCGACCGACCCAAGAGCTAAGTTGACCCGACACTTCACCGAGGATATCCCGGACATCAGCCTGTACGAGATTAGAATGACCCTGAATCAGCTTAAGAACAACAAGGCGCCGGGTGACGACGGAATCACTTCAGAGCTTCTGAAAGCGGGTGGAACACCGGTACTTAAAGTCCTTCAGAGGCTTTTTAACACCGTCGTCCTCGAGGGCATAACGCCAGAAGCGTGGAACAGAGGCGTGGTGGTGCTGTTCTTTAAGAAAGGTGACAATACCTTACTGAAGAATATAGACCCATCTCGCTTCTGAGTCATGTTTACAAGCTGTTTTCAAGGGTCATTACGAACCGTCTCGAGCGCAGGCTTGATGACTTCGACTGCGTTCGGAAAATTGCGCAATGTCTTCTCGTCCGACATACCTCAGTGTCTCAAGTCGAAGGTTTTCAACCAGTGTGTGTTACCAGTGATGACTTATGGCACTGAAACGTGGTCCTTCACTATGGGCCTTATGAGTAAGCTCAAAGTAGCCCAACGAGCTATGGAGAGGGCTATGCTCGGAGTCTCTCTGCGAGATCGAATCAGAAATGTGGAGATCCGTAGAAGAACCAAGGTCACTGACATAGCCCAGCGGATTAGCAAGTTGAAATGGCAGTGGGCAGGGCACATAGCACGGAGGACTGATGACCGATGGGGTCGAAAAGTTCTCGAGTGGAGGCCACGTATCGGTAAGCGCAGCGTAGGACGTCCACCCACAAGGTGGACAGACGACCTCATTAAGGCTGCAGAAACGCGCTGGATGCGAGCGGCTTCCAACCGGTCTTATTGGAGATCTATAGGGGAGGCCTATGTCCAGCAGTGGACTTTCTATGGCTGAAATAATTTGGATTTGGATTTGGATTTGAATTTGAGTTTGAATTTGAATTTGAATTTGAATTTGAATTTGAATTTGAATTTGAATTTGAATTTGAATTTGAATTTGAATTTGAATTTGAATTTGAATTTGAATTTGAATTTGAATTTGAATTTGAACGGAACATTCTTACCGAGGAAATAAAGCAAATATGTTAGTTTCTAAAAACATTCCAAAAACATTTAAACATTGTTGCCAAAAAAACAGCGCTTCTTTTATTGTGCAATAACGTTCCAAGAGCATTAGAACGTTATTATCAAGGACAGAGTGCTTTAGATAAATTTGCAACAAGGTTCCAAATATCTTGGAACATTATATCCATGGAAAATAAAAAAATATGTTAATTTGTTATAACGTTCCAGAATGACTGAAACATTATGAGAATAATATGTAATTAATGAATAGAAATTAAGCATTAATGTTTCAGGCGGATTAAAACGTTTTATATTTTACTTATGTACTTTATTGAACGACGGTTGTGGATTGGAACATCGGATATATGACAAATAAATAAATTTTCAGTTTGAGATCTTGTTCATCTGACAGACAATGACATTTCAAGTCTATTGCAATAAAAAACTTCATTTCACGTGACTTGTGGGTTGGAACGTTTTTGCTTAACTACGTCCAATTAATCTTTGAAAATAAAAATGTCTGACAAAAAGCATTGACCTGCAAATTATTATTGCCATAAAGTAAAATTCAAACGCGACGGAACATTTTTAAAAATGGAATATTAAAAGACTGCATGTGTTGCGCTAATGCTTTTCAGGTGCCGTAATTGTTTGCGATCACGCTATTCAACAAAATGGATTCTCTAAATCGTATGACATTATTATAGATAAATAATTATCTTTCCATTAATCTAGACAGATAAACATGAAAAAAAAAAAGATACTCGTCCTGTTTTTTTTTAGAAAAGCATGTAAGTACTTAGGCTGTCTTATCAAAAATCATTTGGATAAGGATTCCACTTGCTATTATCATTTCTAGATGATTTGCAATGTAAGATAGTTAATGTTAATAGTTTCTAAGAAGATAATTTAGCAGTCTACTAATTAGTAATTATCGAATTCTTTTCAAATAATGTAGATATTGCGTTATTTGAATGATTAAAAAAAATTATTAAGCATCATAATAATATGCCAAGCTGTTTTGTATCTTTAAAGTTTCTGCGACAGAGGTTTCCAATCCAACCTTCTTCCATTGAGATATTATTACTAATATCTCAATGCCTTCTTCATCCTAGCGTTAATCCCAGTCGCATCCGAAGCTTTCACCTCGGAGTCTGGGGTCCGCTTTACACTGGTAAAGCCTGGGTAAAGCGGACCCCAGACTCTAACTGCTGTTTCCAATCCAACCTAAGGCTGGTAAAAGCAGAGCAGGTTTAGCTTGCCTTAATCTCGGTTTATCATTGGTGAATTCCGCTCTAAAAGTTGTTGTTCGTTTTAAAAAGGGTATTTCCAAAAAACGACCTAATCTGCAAGATATTATCTTCCATTTTGACAATCATTCTGATTAGAAAATATCTTATTAGAATGGTCATTACGGCTGCATAAATTATTGCCAAACCAAAAAAATGTCGGTAATGACGTGAAATGAGACCTTGGCAGAAATATTATATTTAAATACCGTTCTGCGGACTGTCCGTTATTTTTATTCAATTGTATTCCCAATTCTGTAAATTACAGTCACAAGTCTTAATATGATTCTTACGGGCTTACCTTTACTTCAATTAACATAGAATAGTCCTTAAGCGCCATTTTGGACCCCCATGTTATAAAGTCGAGGTTATGTATTGTCGTTACTTTTCTCGCATTTGCGTGTTTTTCAACCGAAGAATCGAACCTGAGATCTCATGCCCAACATTCAGACTCAGTGATCGTTATCATCCGACCGCCAATTCCGCTTGTATCCAAAGCTTGCTCTTTGCTCGGCTCCCCTATCCATATTTTTTTTTGGTTTGCGGCTGTCGTCTAACCCCCGATTACGAGATGAACCGAGACACCATGCGAAGTAAAGGCGGAAAGGCCGGACACCGAAACTGAAAGCCTCAGATGCGACTGGAACTCAATGCCTTGATCATAATCACCATCTCTCTAGCTACTTTTGACCAAAAGAAATCGAAATAGTGGCATGTCCTCCTTTTCTTACATTACAGTATCTTTCTTTCACCTAACCTATCTTTTCTAGACCTTAGTAAAAATAGTATTTCGTAACACCTAAACCAAATACCTATTACTATCGTATCAAATCGAAATCACTAAAGATAACAGCTACTGAGTAACAGGTATTTATCTATTGGTCCGTGACAAGTCTTACCATCTCGACTAGTTAGAGCAGTTTACGCAACTATTACGAATATCTAATGTTCTGATAAACACTCGTGTAACGTCAGGTGCACACGATTCGTGTTAAACAGCTCATTATCAAGCTGAAACGTGAATTATGCAGAAAAGGCATAAGGTGTAAGGTATAATCAATGCTAAATCGTACATATTTTTAAGAATATCATTTGGTATTCTAATTATTTTTACGAATAACAACTCACATAGATTTTTTTTAAGAAATGTCCGATTCACATCCCTATTTACATGAAATATTGTAATTTTCAAGTTTACTGAATTTTAAAATTTTTCTTTCCGTAAGAACCTTGTAAGTATTAAACTATTGAAAAACACTATTAAAATCTTTAAAATCATTGTTAACTTTTGTCATAGGTACCCAAAAGAAACGAAGAATCATTTTTATACCATAAACTAGCATTTGCCCGCGGCTCCGCCCGCGTGGATGTCGGTTATCGCGACCAAACATAGCCTATGTCCTTTCTCAAGGTCTAACCTACCTCTATACCAAATTTCATCAAAATCGGTTCAGCGGTTTAGTCGTAAAAGTGAGACAGACAGACAGACAGACAGAGTTACTTTCGCATTTATAATATTAGTAGGGATATCACAATAATCACCCAATATCACAACGATCACCCAATATCTATTTCGAAACAGCCCAAAGTGGCAATCATTTCAGTGATAATAAAACCGTTACATAATTTTCTAAAGAGCACATCGCTATCACCAGTATCACCACTCGAGATACAGACATTACGCGATAATGGTCAACAAAATGTCTCAATGAGATGAGGTTGAAACCTTTTATCTAGCAATTACTTATCTCAGAGTGTATCTACACGAGATGTTCTGTTACTCAAGTTGATAAAACAACGATTTTCTTGTGATTTGTGTTACTGAACATGATATTTATCGATAGATATTGTTTATCATGCTACCAGCTTCTGTAACGCGATTGGCATCTCTAGAAGGATGAACCTGGATAAAAACTTCACCCTACTTTCTTCGGTAGTCGCAGTGCTAATGCAGATTATAAACTATTCAGTTGTTATTTCTTTACCTTATAGGTAATTGCTTAATCTTAAGGTCCTGTGACTGTGAGTCTTAAGAGAGCGATTGCTGTCTGACCGCGAGAGAAGCACCCAGAGCTTCATAAAAATTTAAATGTAACCCATCAAAGAGTGAAGCTTTTACTTATTCGAGAAGGGGACGAGTTCGTAGATTTTCTTCACTATCATCTCAACGCTGTATCCTAAGTTACTTCCAAAACCAAATTCCAGGACTATGCAGCAATGGACTTAGGTTAATTTAATTATCAGCCGTATATCTTGACTCTTCCCGTCACAAAATGCGGGATATGTGCGCAGTACACGTTTTTTGGATGTCTTTTGTGGATAGCAGGATGTGCTACGGTGGTGAAGAAACTCTAATTCACCAATCATAGATTATATCAAAGAAATCCTCGTTTCGCCAGCAATCCGGTCAAAATATATGTATCTAACTGTACTATTCAGCAAAGCGTCTAATCTTATAATTTCCACGGATAGCAAATCCATCTTTCCACACGTTTCAACTTACAATAACGAAGCTAAATGCTGAAAATGACGCCTTTAGCGGCGCATTTGATGATCAGGATTACACTGTACTTGGAAACGTAATACAATATTAATACTTATCTTGTAACGCGGCCTCTTTGAGTTAATGGAACTTACAGTTATCTACATGAACTGATTTCATCGACTTATCGTTAATTTTGATTCAGCTTGTTATGTTTTATTAACGTTGGCATTACCACTTCATGGCACTATTTAAAAGCAAGGGTAACACCACAGTCTTAAAACTTTTTCAACTTCATATTCCTCAACTTTAAGATTCGTTATACTGTAGTAACACTATGTTGAATTAACCTCTTTTTTAGAAATGTCAAAATAGAAGCTTAGTGGTAATTTAAAAAAGAACCCTTTGTGTCTATTATGCAGGTATTGTTACTGGCATATCACTTGACCCCAAGTCGCGACAAAAACGAGACCTTGTTGCGCGTGAATTGATTTTAATCTATGATTTGAGTTCCTCCACCGCATTAGCACCCCATGCTATTCTCAAAAGACACTCAAAAACGCGTATCTACAGAGTGCACTTTGTAACCTTATTTTTTTAATAATTAATTATGAGAATTATACCTTCATGGTAAATGATAAGCTTAGTTGTCTATAGTTAACGAAGTACCTATTGATTCTGTTATCATTACAAGGATTTCTTATCACCTGCGTAGACGTGATCCGATGCGTCTAATCTCTATTATTAATTATATTATTTGTATTTTGTCCAGATCAAGTACTGTAGGTATGTACTTCTACTTACCTTGTAGTTAGGTGATCTGTATCACGTATAAGATTTCCCATAGATATGGCAGTATACACTGCCTAAGACCGTACGATGTGATCCTCCACTTTTGCACACCATTAATTCTACTCTTTCAAACTTAAGCGACTAGTAAATAGTCGGTAGCCGGTAGAAGACGGTAGTGACTCCCATAAAAGCTAAACTAAGCCAATTTATGATAAAATATAGGAGAGCGGACGCTAAGCTCCAAAATAAAAGCTTCGAACTAACACTGTGATGATGATGATGATAATTTTTTTTTTTTTTTTTCATTCTGCAACCATCATCTCTGCCGGGTTCCCGGTGGAGTATTATAGGGTCAACCCATCTCTTTCTGTAGGTGTCGTAGAAGGCGACTAAGGGATAGACTACAACATACAGCCCCCATAACAGCCCGCTAGGCGGCAATTAGCAAGTAATTTAAGGCTTATGGCATCATCAAAATAAACGTGTTCATACATACATACATACATATAATCACGCTTTTATCCCCGGAGGGCTACACAGAGGTGAATTAACACTCACATTTCACAAATCATTGTAGAAGGTATCCGTGGGGATTTTTCGCACGACGAAAACAAAAATTAGCTAAAAAGATACTTTACCACAAAACCACATTCTCTTACAGACCCTTACCAACATAACGAGTAAAAATCCAGTCTCGTACATTAAGTAACTAGCAGTCTGTATATAACCGGCGCAAGCGCATACCAGCCAGTCAGGTTATTAGCACGCATTGTCTGGACTATAATAGGTCGCGAGGCGCGCACGCGCACCGACCAGTCGACAGACTACTGTGACCATGATTCTGGTCGATTTCGTATGATAGGATAAGTTTTGAATCATACCTTTTATCCTACATCTTATTAATACATATTTTGTATTAAAGTTTGTAAAGATGTTTGGATGTTTGTTAGTTAATCATGCTCTTAACGGTTTTTCCAAGCAACTACAGTATATGGGGTTCTTCTAGTAGGGCATTAGAAGGTTCTTACGGGGTTGGTGGCGCGAGTGTGACGCCCCTAGTGTTACATACGTCCATATGCCACGGTAATCACCAGGCGGGCCGTGTGCTTGTCTGCAACCTAAGTTGTATAAAAATCGGCTGAACGGATCTTGCTGAAATTTGGTACAGCGATTAACACATTCCTAGCTATGGCCTGCGGCTCCACCCATGTGCAATTCTCATCCCGTTTCCGTAACTATGGAAAAATATTCACTGGATAGAAAAAAACCATGTGTTATTTATTAGTTATCTATCCCTGTACAAAATTTCAACCTGCTCCGTTCAGTAGTCAATAAAAAAAACTCACAAAACACAAAAAAAATAAAAAAAACACAAAAGATACAAAGCTTGCCCTAAAGTATAACCAACACAAAAAAAGAATTATCCTATTTAGTGCAGTTGTTCAGTAGTTATGTGGACAGGGCACATACATTTCGGCTTTTCTTTTTTATTATATGTATTTAAGTACCTGAACCCAAGTCCTAATCCCTTTTTTAAGAATTCGAACGACGATGGTAGCTATTAACCGTTAGTGTCCACTTTTAAATAAATTCAGAACAAATCTATTGAAAGCATTGATTTATTGATTTATAACCGTTTTTCGAAGAAAAGAACTGATAACATTATTGATGAAATACAAGGTTGCAAATGTTGCAATTAGGTCCTTTCGGCCAATCCTTTTTTGCAAAGTTTTTGCTTACACAAACAAAAACCGGCTGTACCTTTTTTCTTTTGTTTTCTAGAGAAATTATTATTTTACTCAAACAATAATTATATTATCTACGTGTAATATAAGCTACAAAAATGCAAAAAGGGATTAGTTTTTTGTAATGGGCATTTTTCTATTTGTCTTTTGGAGAAATTATTTTACATGAATATTTGAAGCAGCAGCGACAAAAAAAAGAAATTTTGTTTTTTTGTATTGTCGTCATCTCTGAGACAAATCCAAAAAGTCTCGCATTTTTGCTGCCGATCAACTACCTAGTGGTCTTTTCGCAGGTTAGTCGCGATTCGCCCGGATTTTTTTTTTTTTGCCTTATAATAATAAATAGAATAATAAAAAGCCATTTTAAAATCAAAAATAAATCTGGAGCAACCGCGATTAATTCTTTTCGCGATACGAAGTTTTTGTACACAATAGTCACAATACAGTACATAAGCAACCCACTTTTGTTAGTTCAAAATGTTCTTATTTATATTATCTACTGTAAATCAAACACACGGGTGTAAGTACCTACCAGATAAGGCATCAAACCCACTACCTTAAAACATAATCTCGAACACTTGGCACGAAATATTTTCAACTCTTGTTCTTGAAGCCCCACCCATAGATAGGTGGATAGATAAGTTACCCTCATTTCTCAGCGATCAATGATTAACTTCGAGTGCTGCAGGAAGCCACTGATAGTGGTTATGACTCAACCTCCTTTGTGGAAATGACAAGTTTTCATGAAAATAAAGTATTGGAGTTTTTAAAGCGATTTTTGTTCGTGTTAGAAGTGAATAAATCCATTATTACTACACACTAGCTTTTGCCCGCGGCTGCGCCCGCGTGGATGTCGGTTATCGCGACCAAACATAGCCTATGTCCTTTCCCAAGGTCTAATCTATCTCTGTACCAAATTTCATCAGAATCGGTTCAGCGGTTTAGGTGTGAAAGCGTAACAGACAGACAGAGTTACTTTCGCATTTATAATATTAGTATGGAAGTATGGATGGATACTATGAGTCTTTTCCCAACACAGTTGGAGTCGACTTTCTATCTTACTATGAACTTGGATATTTTGAAACGATTGCAACGATCTTCAAAACCCACAGCCGATATCGAAGTTGTATAACAGTTATACCCCGGGACACATATCTTGGTCCTAAATGGTGAAACAAGCAAGGTCCTGGCGTCCGCGGATTGTCCAAGAAACGTGTACTGCGCGTATGGAGCACATTTTAGGTCCAAGATATATAGATAGATAGATAGATAATTCTTTATTGTACACCAATAGATTTACAGAATGTCAAGTACATAATATCTCGAGTCGTAACGTAAGTAACAATAGTAAATATATCTCGAGCATTACAAAAATTGCGCGATATTGATTGTTTTTTGTTGGTATTAGCAATACCGATTTCTTTGTTCCGCAGTCAGTGATGGAAGTCATTGGTTAGGAGTCAAAACTGAATAAGATCTGTGTTGCTCAGTGAGAAATTCCTTTGTGTCACTAATTAAATTGTAACGAGTTTGTTTGTTATCTAATGATGTCTGGTTTTGCAACCTGAGACAACTGGTCTTGTTAATTAGTGAACGCTCTTGAAGATTATTAGAACATACAAATACTTGCTACAGATTCTTTTACAGATTTTCACCTAAACAAAGAATTTCTATCCTATATGAACTTCCTAAACAATGCTTCGATATCGCCCGATGTTCCATTGAGTTGTGGAGATCAGATGGCAGTCGCTTCACGGAAAATATCGAAGTCCAGCCAAATCCGCAGTTAGACTGGTAAAGCGGAGCCCAGAATCAGAGGAGAATGCTTCGAATGCGACTGGAATTAACGCTAGGATAAAGAAGATGAACTTCCTAAACAGGGTTAGTCTCATAATGCCTACCCACTTGTCGTAAAACGTTCTGATTGCAAAATGACCAGATAGCAAAATGCCCAAGTTGCAGAATGTCTATATGGCGTAAAGTCTAGGGAGCAGAATGACTAGGTGGCTAAACGTTCAAGTTGCAGAATGTCTATATGGCGTAAAGTCTAGGGAGCAGAATGACTAGGTGGCTAAACGTTCAAGTTGCAGAATGTCTATATGGCGTAAAGTCTAGGGAGCAGAATGACTAGGTGGCTAAACGTTCAAGTTCAGTTCAGAGACTGGAATGAAGCGCTCTTAGCTTAAGTGGAATACCAGTGTACGACCATAATATTCGGACCACGGAAAGCCACCGGTTACAAAAACAAAAATAAAGCGTCAATAGTAAAGGTTATAATTGGAAATAATTATTACAGAAATTAAAATTTGGATATTATACCAACTAAGGACACCGTTTGTATGTTTACAAATAACAACTAATAACTACTGCCTCGATTTACGTCATTTTTTTTGCTGTAAATATAACCTCGAATAAGGAAAGATTATTAGACAAGTTTATTTAATATCAAAAGGACATCATTCACGCTGCATACATTTTTGGTCCAAAATTGAAAGTGCCGGCCAAAGAAAAGAAAAAAATACGATATTTCATTAGAGCTTGCTCTTACTAGCATTTTTAATTACGGCGTCAAAGTTGTGGGACCACTTCCAACGATTTTATTTGAGTTCAAAAATCTTGAAAACATATTTTTTTTATGATAAAAACTATTGAAAATGAATGAAAAATATTGTTCTGTATTGGAAGAATACTTCATAAAAGTAATAAAAAATATACCGCATACTGTATATCGTAGTATATTTGGCCATTTATCTAAGTTAAGGTTGCCTGGAAGAGATCGCTTGTAGCGATAAGGCCGCTGATTGTACATTATTTTCATATATTGTCCGTTTTACTGTAATGTATTTGTGTATTATCTATCTATCTATCTATCTATCTGTCTATCCAAAATATGAAGTGCCGGTTGGCCTTTTTTGAAGAACAGTGTGGTGGCACTGTTCTTCAAAAAAGGCGATAAGGCCTTGCTGAAGAACTATAGGCCCATCTCACTCCTGAGTCATGTCTACAAGTTGTTCTCGAGAGTCGTCACAAATCGCCTCGCTGGTAAGCTTGACGAGTTCCAGCCACCTGAGCAAGCCGGGTTTCGAAAAGGTTATATAGTACCGTGGACCACATCCATACTGTTTGGCAAATTATAGAAAAGACGCAGGAGTACAACCAGCCGCTGTGTATGGCGTTTGTGGACTACGAAAAGGCCTTCGACTCTATCGAAACCTGGGCAGTGCTGGATGCCCTGCAGCGGTGCCGTGTTGATTGGCGATACATCGAGGTGCTGAGATGCCTGTATGATACTGCCACAATGTCCGTCCAGCTCCAAGACCAGAAGACGAAACCATTAGCCTCCAACGTGGAGTGAGACAGGGGAGATGTTATATATCCCATACTATTCACCAACGCATTGGAGGACGTCTTGGGCGGGGCATCAACATCAACGGTGAGTACATCTCGCACCTTCGGTTCGCCAATGACATCGTCATAGTTGCGGAGTCGCTGGAACAACTGGACGAAATGCTGCACAGCCTAAATGGAGCTTCTCCACAAATCGGCCTTGGTGTAAACTTGGATAAAACCAAGATTATGTTCAATGAACATGTTGTACCGAGACCGATTGCCATCGAAGGGGCGACACTCGAAGTTGTTCAAAAATATAGCTACATGGGGCAAGTTATCCAGCTCGGTAAAAACAACTTCGAGAAAGAAGTAGCCAGAAGAATCCAACTGGGGTGGGCAGCATTTGGCAAATTGCGCCGGGTCTTCTCCTCCCCCCTGCCACAATGCCTCAAAACAAAGGTTTTCGACCAGTGCGTCCTGCCTGTTATGACCTACGGTGCCGAAACGTGGCCACTGGCGATGGGGTTAGTCCGTGACCTAAAAGTCGCGCAGCGGGCTATGGAGCGAGTTATGCTTGGAGTCTCTTTGAAGGATAGAATTCGCAACGAGGTTATCCGACAAAGAACCAATGTTACCGACATAGCTCACAGAATAAGCAAGCTGAAGTGGCAGTGGGCTGGCCACATCTGCCGAAGGACTGATCGCCGTTGGAGCAAACGAGTCCTAGAGTGAAGACCGCGCGAAGGTAAACGGAAGGTGGGACTGATGACCTGCGAAAGGTGGCTGGGACGGACTGGATGCGGAAGGCGGAGGAGGCGCGTATTGGGAGAGGCCTATGTCCAGCAGTGGACTGCAGTAGGCTAATTGATTGATTGAGTTCGTATCATAAAAAATGTATTTTTTCAAGATTTTTGAACTCAAATAAAACCAAGGGAAGCGGTCCCTCAGCTTTGACGTCGTAATAAAAAATGCTAATGAGGACAAGCTCTAGCGGAATATTATATTTGTTTTCTTTAACTGGCACTTTTAATTTTGGATCTAAATAAATGGACGAAAAGCAACGATAATATAACGATACAGTATGGGTTTTATTTTTTAATGATTTTTTTAACTATTCTTCCAATATAGTCTTCTTTAATTTCAATATTTCGTGTCATAAAAATGTATGTTTTCAAGATTTTTAAACTTAAATAAAAACGAGGGAAGTGGTCCCTCAACATTGACGCCTTAATAAAAAATGCTAGTAAGAACAAGCTTTAGGCCGTACGCTGGCATAGACGGGTGCGGGTCGCGGACGTCCGGCGCGGGCGCCCGCGCCGTGCGCCCGCCTGTCCGTCGCGGGCGTCCGCTGCTCCGTCGCGGACGCCCGCGGCGGGCGTCTGTCACCAGTATAATTTCAATAGCGTCGGTGTACAGTCGATAACTATGGATCATTTATTGATATATTACTTAGCCAAAAGACGACGAGTACGACAACGTGAACAAAGGTGTCAGCCAATGAGCCCATTATGTCACGTCTAGATTGTTGTGTGGAGAATTTGTAACCAAGTTTTCGTTATTAAGAGAAAATGGGCAAAATTTTTTACAAAAATAATTATCCAATAGTTATTTACGCCGCGCCCGCGGGCCGGTCCGGTTCCACCGCACCGCTATGTCCCTGCATTTTAAATGTAATATCTTCGGAAATATTCATTTAAATTAGATGCTGTAAAGGGCCATATTGATCTATATTAAATGGACAATTTATTAAGGGTACTTAATTGGATAAGGATTAATGCTGAAATGCTTAAAATCATTTTTTTTTTATTTTAGGTTAGGTTTTTCTTAAGTGATAGACATATTATTATACCATAGCGGACTTTATTGTTGACCTTTTTAAGGTGTACAATACTGTAGAACATTATTTTGATTTATGTCGTGGGGTTCAGCCAGCGTTTGCAATATAAGCGCAAAAAAATGTACTTATTTACGACATCACATTAGAAACCTTTAAATTTATCAGTGTTTCTCTACAGTATTATGCATGTATTATACATATAAACCTTCCTCTTGAATCATTCTGTCTAAAAAAAAAACTCGCTTTAAAAGCCGTTGCGTAGTTTTAAGCAGCTAAGGATTATTCTAAGTTTATTGCAACGACTGTACAAGCACGGCGCGTGTGACACGGATAACGTAGCGGCGGTCGATGATTTTGTTGAAACAGACCCGCACGCGTGCTCCGTCGCGCGGACACACGGCGCGTGCCCCGCTACCCGCGTGGCGGGCCCCGCCGCCCGCGTCGCGTGTGACGGGTATCCGCCTCACGGAGCGCTGCTCTTGAAATAACATGAAACAAGCACGCGAAGCGGACGCCCGCGACCCGCACCCGTCGATGCCAGCGAACGGCCTTAACGAAACAACGCATTTTTTTTTCTTTGGCCGGCACTTTCAATTTTGGACCAGAATGGGTGATGTCCTAATAAATATGTTTTCTTTTACGGCTGCTAATAAACATCCTACTACTTCCTTCTTTTACATAAATAAAAATGAAATGAAAGTAGACTTAGGTGCTATTCTAGCATCATGACGAAAAAAAAAAAAATTTAATAATTAAAAGATTCCTCATTAAACTCTAAATGGTGTGATCCTGACCATCACACCAGACAGTGCAGTGAGTGTGACAAGTGGACAAAGCAGTGTTAAGAATAGTAGGGTGGAGCACGTATTTTTTAATCAGTTGGTTTATCATTACGACAGGGACCACGGGTAGTTGTTTTGCTATGTAATCATTTTGCACCTTGTACCTTTTGCTATTTACCTAGTCATTTTGCACCTTGGACCTTTTGCTATGTAGTCATTGTGCACCTTAGACCTTTTGCTATGTAGTCATTTTGCACCTTGGACCTTTTGCTGTGTAGTCATTTTGCACCTTGGACCTTTTGCTATGTAGTCATTCTGCAAACTAGACATTTTGCAAAGTAGGTCTTTTACAACCAAGTCAATATGAGTCTAACCCCCTAAACAAAGTCTTTTGATGTCTTTTGAAAGATAAGTAAAAGATGCACAAATGGTTGGATATCCATCCATACACATAAACTTTCATCTTAATATTTGTAGGAAGTGATATAAAAATTGCCACCATATTATACCTAATAATAAAAATTTAATATTTGTAAAACCATTTCTATTGGCGAAATAAGTTAGGTGCTTATCTAGTAGGTACATCCTAAATCCTACTGCAATACAGAATTTCAACTTGTACTTTTTCAAATACGAGTATGCAGCCTATCATACTGTGCTCACAGACATTTTATATTGAACTACCTTTATTCGTGGAGACCTATAATTGGCTATCTGTCACCTATTTTAAATGTGTATTTTCATATTTTGTTAGATTTTAGCTGTTGGTCTCCCAAATAAAAAAAAAATCTTTTAAAATCAGACACACATCACACAATGTGTCTGAAACTGTTTTTTAATGTAGCTTAATAAGCATTTTATCGATTCTGTATTCACATGTACTGATATTCTATTGTCTTTTGTATGGGGTAATACATATGTAACATAGACAATACGGGCACAATAAGCTCTGACAAGTTTATTGCCTTTATTGAATAAACTACACGCAAATTACAACGTACAATTTATGAGTATCTAAATCACAATGATCCATGATGATTTTTCAAGCTGTTATGTCTTCTAAATCTATATATTTGTTTGGTTATGCAAAACTCAAAAAGTTCAGCATATATTGAACGGTTACGTACCCATACAATTACAATATTTGAACCCTATCACAAAAACCCCCGATGGGGTTGATAGACGGCGCTGCAATCTGGTTATAGGATATGTCATGACATTTGTCATTCATTACCGGTCGAACCCCATAAGAATGAACTAAAAGGTTTCTTCAGGGTCGGCAGCACGAGTATGACGCCCCTGGTGTTGCATACGTCCATAGGCCATGGTAACCACTTCCCATCAGGCGGGCTGTGTGCGTTTCTGCCACTTAAGTGATAAAAAAAACTTAGGGCACTAATTTTAGTTTTATTTTGAAATGTTCAATGATTATTCTGATTCAAATATTCGGTTCTAGTATCTTAAATGGTTTTTTTATACATTGCTAATAAATATTTTTGTTTGGTTGCGCAGGCGCAGGCGTGGTCGTCCGTCGCGGGCCATGCAGGGAGCTGCAAGCGCGCCCGCGCCTCCCGCGGCTGAACCACCTTCAGCTCAACGTAAGTACCTAAATACTATTATCATCAACATCCCAACTCTTATCTCAAATGCATCTTAAGCTTACACTTTAGAGCCCGAGTCTACTCAGTCTGTCTCCCCTCCTCATGTGGTCTTCTTGTTTTCTACGGGTACAACTGCCATCTGACCACCTAAAATGGAGAGACCGAGAGGAAAGCCTACACCTAAGCCTCGTCCGTCAATCAGCCAGTGAACTTGCTTATAGGCGAGGAGAACTTGGGCGCCTAAGACATAAATGAGGTCCCTAATCCTGCTAATATTATAAATGTGAAAGTTTGTGAGAATGGATGTGTGGATGTGTGGATTTTTGTTACTCTTTCATGCATAAACGGCTGGACCGATTTGGTTGAAATTTGGTATGTATATAGGTTATACCCTGGATTAACATATAGGCTATATATCAGCGATGAATGGGAACAGAATTCCACGCGGGCGGAGCCGCGGGCATACTTTATAAATCAACCAGGAATTTCTCGTCTACCTTTAGTACCTACCTGTAATGAAACCCACCTACCCGACCGAACCATCTACTGAGACAAAGCATTTCATTAACAATAAAGATTGTGCTCAATCCGACACCACAGTGAGGATGCGCACGCGCCGCACCCGACACCTGAGCATTTATACGACTACCCTCAGTTTTACATTACACGTTTAGAACAGCTGATAATATTTACGACCCGGCATCCGGTATTGACAGCCATATAGCAATATAGTCTGGATTCTTTTATAGAGTATGTAAAATAGTCGAGGCTTGCGAACCAAGTTTATTGTTTTTTTTTATTGATACTTCAAATAGAAGTAATTAAACTGTGTATTTGTTATCTGCGGCGTGCCATCACAAGTATATCTACAATTGTTGTTTTAAATAACATTTACGTTAGTTAAATGGTATTACTAGAAAATTATATTCTGAACAATATTCTCCACACAAAACGATATCTATTTGCATCTTTTCTATCGTAATATGTTTTAATAACTAAATATATCAGTACGTATGTCATCAAACCAAAAGTAAATATCGAACTTAGTCATTTATATTATTATACAATAAAATTCTTGTAAGTATCATGTAAAAATATTTAGACTTGCACAAGCGTATCTTTAAATAAAATCAGTCAATAGATTTACCAATTATAAACTGATTATAATCTGTTCTAAACTGACTTAAACACAAGAGGTGCGGTACGATAAAGACCCGCTGTATAAACTCAAAGATTTTTCAAACTAAGGCGAAGTTTCGTAAACCAAATAGAACACAAAATATCTCATTAATAAAGACTCATTAAGACAATCGGACACGGAATTTGGTTTGCTCAGCCGAAGCGGCAATCTCGAGAGAGCAAGGGAAATATCCTTTTGTGGAACAAACACCTGTGTCCACACATCTTAAGGCCATTCATGCAGACAACGGTACCTCAAATATGAACAGACTAGGTCACACTCGTGGATAAGGAAAAATAGGCTGGGTTATGAGAGATTTGTCCTTAGGGCACTTGGGATGTTGACCAAATTATTTGACCAAGTTACTTTGAATAAAAAAAAATGAACCAAATTTTACTGTCTACTAAATTATTGTCAATTTCTTGGTGTTAGGTATTAATTCTAAGTGATCCAATTTTGTTCTAAAATGTAGAAATATGTAGTTAAAATCGATAAACTTTATTGATATATTACGTAATAATAAGTTGTATGTATTAAAAAACATAAGTGTTTAGCTTAAGATTAAAATAGAAATAAAAAAATCTACTGTTCCGTATATTTTTCTAAGTGCTAATTATGTCTTGTTGTCTTCTAGTAAACATAAAAATTCTTTAGTAACTTCTAACTAATAATATAATTATTAATTATTAAGAATCTGATCGCAACTTTATTAATAAATAATCTATAAACAATTGAGGCACATGACACATTTTACTAGAGCTTGTAATCAAATCGGAAGTTTCTTGAAACTAACCTCATTTTATATTTGTTCATAGCTAATGTCCCATTGTATGTTGTATTTTGCTTTTGTATCGTTACTTCCAACGTTTTGTTAAAACATTGTCTCGTTGAGTCAGACTCAACTTTATATGGAACTTGCACTACAAAGAGTACAAAACATTACAATTTCTAATCTGCGTACTTCCTTTCTTTTATATTGTCTTTACCAAAAAGACATTGAATCAAGTTTGAATAAGACTTTTATATTTTACATACTTCTTCATCATCCTACATCCTGGCGTTAATCGATTTAACATCGGGAATGTGCCTACCTAGACAAATGGCAATTCGTTGACATTTATGACATTCGTTAATGACTGTCATATACGCCAATATCCATACATTCGTCATTCTATTCTACAATACGCCGGCAACGAATTTGTACTTGTCTAGAAGGCTGGGGTCTGCTTTTTCCAGTCTAACTGCGTTTTTTTGCTGAAGTTCGTTATTTTCGTTCGTTTCGTTTATATTTTACGTACTCTAAGTTATACATGCAGCTTTTTTTCTTTCTTGGATGCTAGTGTGAAAGTTAATGAACATTGTTAGGTATTTGTTTTGTCTAGTGAAGCAGTCATTACTAGCTAGACTGCATTATATTGTACAAAATTCTCTATCACACCTACCAATCGCAATAAAACCTTTCATTGCCAACATATCCTGCACATAAACATAAAAAAGTTCAAGTACTAAAATATAACCTATTTCTTTCTCAGTATCTTATACAAATATGTATATATTTATCACGATTTTATGTCTTACAAGTTTTATGTACAGCCAACGACAAAAGTAGACAAACAAATTCAAATTTAATGGTTAGCTTAGCTCAGAAATCTTTCATAAAACAATAAACAAAGAATGAAACAAATATTACTAACTTCGTCTGCTGGACTACATCAATTTTTGGACACATTTATTTCAATGAAAAAAATATTTGTTAATAACTAGTTCAGGGCTAATCAAGTTTTTCAATTCAATTTATTTATTTGTAGATGAAGTTCTTATTCCAAGTAACATTTAAGTACGTTAATATATGTCTTATGTCCTATCCTAGAATATAATGTACAAATTAAATTTATATGAAGAAATATAATTAAATTAATAATAAATACCTCATCGAATTAGAAATTCGTAAGCCTTATTTGCTAAAACTTCAGTAAGTTTGCAATATTTTCCAATCGGATCTTCACAGGTACCTTGTTGTAAATAAAGGACTTTTGTCGTTGACTGTACGTATTCTGTGACCGATTAGGACGTCTAGAGGTGTACTTGTGCTAACGGAACTTTATCTGATAACCTATTTGAGTCTTCCGGTCCTAATTGCTCTGTTTGACAAATAATGACCATCCCGTTAAAGATTGTTACAGTTCTGTTGGCGTCAGTTGGAACATGCCAAAAGATTGACGTGATATTTGTTTGTGCTTACGTCATCATCATCATCATCATCAAAGTGTTCGTTGTTGGTTCCGGTTACAGTGGCGAGGAGTAAAGATTTTCAAAAGGGTAACCGGTGGATAAAAGAATTTACCTCGATCTATATTGGACCATGGGACCCTTTAGAAAGCCGGCAGGAAACAGGTTATAGGGATCCCTCGCCACTGCCCGGTTGTATCCAGAACTTTGGAAGCCAGGGTCCACGCGCTCTTCTACTCTTTCGCTTGATTTGGCTTATCTTGCCTTTTGCTTGCTTAGTGGCGACTGCCGCCTGACCCCCAGTTTACTTTATTATTACGGTTATTTTAAAATAAGTTAACAAAAAATCGGAAACATGAAGACCCATTCAAACCCATACCTACTATAGGTAACTGTAGCTAAAGTATTCACTTAAAAAACAGTGTCAAAGTACTTCACCAAGAAAATATGGTGAATTATCAACCAGATCACGACCATCAGGTCGACAGTCCCGCCATCTCTCGGGCCCTAAACGAATTAATATTCAATTATTCACATCTCTACCGTAAAACTCCCCGCACCACAACCCGCGACCTGCGCATACGCTTAATTGGGACGCTTTTCCGTTTGGAGAAAGCGAGCGATCGAGTGGAAACCATTTTTGGGCGTGCGACTGATCGATTTCTTTTGAGATTTTGTTTTATAGACTCTTGAGTCGCGCTAAGCGACGTGCTATAGTAAAACCTTAGTAGAAAATATATTTACGTCATACTTGTCATAATCATATCATAAATGTACTTAAGTACTGTAAATGAAGTGCTTAAAGACAATTACTTAGCTGTTGCCCGCGTCTTCACCCGGAAAGTCCAGGGGGGGTACTGGAATGGAATGGAAAGGGGACTGTTTTATCCGCACTTAGCCTCCTTCTTGGGGGTACTATAACAGCACTCGGGTGAAACCAGGGCACGGAGTTAGTATTATATAAAAATACCTCATATAATAAGGTTATCATTTGTGCTATATCAGAAAGCAACCTTGTTGGACTTCCCCACGCCACTAGGTAGTTATTTATTGCTTTCTTTATCAAAACATTTATCGAAAAACTAAATAAGATGGTTGCCATTCAATAAGACGCAGTCTATAAAACGCTACTAGGAATTCTTTCAAAACAGAACACATTTACGTCATAACTGCATTTTGTCTAATTGCATTACCTTCAAATCTTGAACTTCAACTCATGAGAAATAAGACACCTCGTAACATGAACTATGTTTACATCACACATTTCATTCATAAATACACGAATATTTCAACTATTTTCTTAGAAAACACACCACACTTGTTAATATCCGCTAAATCGACATAATGACACCTCGGTTGGATGTTATTCAATTAGCTATTTCCTTCAAACATTATAAACAATTGATTGCAGCTCTGTTTGTTGTCTGTTGTTTTAGTTTTAACTTTAAAGTCAGGCTAGAGAACCGTGCTGGAGAACCTTTATTATTTTCATGCAGAAGTCCGCACGGATGCCCCAGCGAAGCGGTTATGTCGGTCACGAACCGACTAAAACTGCACGCTGTCTCATATACTACTACTACCTTAAAGAATGCTTTTCCTTCGCGTCCCAGCTGACCCTAGGCATTTTTGGTTTCGATATGTCCTCGGAGGGATATTTAATACCTGGCTTTTAATTTGGCACATCTTCAAGTAGAATAATGAGAGTCCAGAAGATCCAAGCCAGAATTTTTTTTTGATAATGCTAATGAGGTCTCATTAGCAACAAAAATGGATTTTATCAGACCTAACATATCCCTAATAAACTTCTTACCCCTCGTCCTAGTTAACCAACCATGTAGAAAATAACGACGTCCTATATAAAATATTGGACACTGCCGGACTAGTGACATAGCATCATAACCATTAGGACCGTTACTGCGGAAGGCAGCTCCCTGACTTGCATTAATGATGGCCAACACTTATGTCTTATGGCTACGAGATACGGATAGATGAATATATCTCACCAAGTCTCGTCTTGCTTTGTCTTTCATTCATGTACCTGTGGTACATTCATAACACTTAACTCTAAAGAAGTTTATAGCTATTTAAGCGAATACCGACGCGTCTAAACATAATAAGAAGGAACTTATAGGGTTATTTAATACCCAAGACACGCGTAAAACGTTTTGCTGCGTCCATAACACAAAAAAACTGATAGGTAAACTAGAAAGCACCAACAATTTTCTTTAACGAATCTCATAATTAAATTTCTCTTGAGATATAAAACTAGTCCACAGTTGACAAACAAAACGTATGTCCACGCAACACATTATCAATTTCTAGACAATACCCGTCTCTTGTCATAAAACAAACTTAACTTTACCGTTAGAAAAAACTGAACTAGCACCATATACACTGTAAAACAGTTGAATTTCCCAGCAATATGTCAGTTGCGAAAGCGGCAAACCGCCATGGCCAGGTAATTGCCGATGGCGACACCATAAATGACTGCTTGAAGATACTACATGGTGTAATTCAGTACCGTTGAGGCTCATTGGAGTGTTGAAGAAAGCTACGGTACCTGGCGACGTCCCCGACATATCAATCAAATCGCTTATAATATGCGCCGCCTGCCGTTACGCGCCAACCATCTTATTATGCGGCCAATAAGAGTTATTGTCGTATGTTCGGCTTACTTCGGGACACTTCGGGATGGCGATAGGTCGATTTAAATTCCGAATAAGCGGGAAGGAGGAAGTCACGGTGCGCCTGCGGTTCTGTGACACCTTTTCTCCGTACATGAAGTTGATTGAACTTGGTAGGTTGAATTTGATGGTGTTTATTCCTTGGTTGTACTATTTTGATGTCGCCATACACGTGTTTGTTTCTTACTATGAATATTAAAACTTTTTTAAAGTTTTATTTGGTTTTATATCCTGTATGTAATGGAGGATTTGCGTTGAGTGATACATAATGTAAGGCGTTTAGTTTTTACATTTCATTTTATGTTACTTGATGATATTGTGGAGCTCCCATCTCTACTCTACTAGATAACGTGCTTCAAACCCCACCCAGTGTACCACCGACGTGAACCCACTCCTGACCGAAACAATTTAGCTTATTTAAAGTGTACATTCATTCATCCCAACGGTTACCTTATTCACCATAACAACACCCTCATCAAGATATGATATTCTACTGCGTCGGGTATCATTATCATCTTCATGGAGACGCATTTTCCTGATTGCATCCGTGGCCAAGATAACCTCGGAGCTCAGGGTCCGCCTTCCAGCTCTTCCTCCTCCACTTCGCACGATCTTGGACGTCGCCGGGAATCACGCAGCAGTAAATATGAGGAACTTCATATTCAACTATGAGGAACTTCATAATCGTTCAATAAAAGAAAAACTATATGAATAACCAAACGCGTGTCCAGATCGCTTCCGAGAAGCAGTACGTTTTCAATTTCGTCACATTCTACACAAAACTTTACTTTAATATTCAACGTACGTGTTGCGTAAATAACGTCTTGATATCACACCGTTGCAGAATAATTTACAATAAAGCAATGATCCTATAAACAAATAAATTTTCTAAAAATGAGCTCTAGAATTTGAATAAGCCATTGTAGGCCGTGTCTACTATCCTTGAGGCCCTACCAACCTAACATACAAGTAGATGCATCTACTAAACAACAGACGAGGTTCTAGCGCAGACTTTCCTCTCAGGGTTTGGAAGTCAAACGGTAGTTGATATCGGAAAATCCGAATCAATCAAAAACAACAAGTGCAACTCGGCTTCCAAAGAGCAAACTTTGGACGCAACTAAGAATCGTTATGAGAATGATGGTGACCTAAGAACACCCAAAAATAGTCACAAATTCATAAGAATAAAAAACTAGCCTTCCGCCCGCGGCTCCGCCCGCGTGCATCTCGGTTAACGCGACCTTTGCTCATATCTTCGGTTCTACTCAACCGATTGCGATCAAACAAACGTAAGATTTTAAGTCTGAGTAAGCCCTTTCTAACAAAAAAAACAGCATCAAAATCCGTCCAGTAGTTTTTGCGTCCATCGCGGACAAACAGACAAACAGACAGGAAATTAAAAAAAAAAATTTTCGTGTTCAGTATCGTTAACATAACATAACCCAAGTTTTTTTTTTTTAAATATCTCCAATGTACAGACACGACCACTTTACAATTATATAATAGTAATAGATAGACTACAAAGTCTAAAGCTATTTATTAAACCTACCATTAAAACGGTACTTATAAAAGGTCAAAAATAAAAAAAGAATAAAGACTTCTTTAGCAAATTGATCATCGCACCGGTTCGAAACGGCCTGAGAAGACTCCGGCAAAAAACTCAGCAGACTTTTTTTGATCTACACTTTTCTTTATCATGCAATCAAATTGCACGTTGCATATTACACTTCGGTATAACAACAGCCAACAATGACCACGCATCATATTACCATCGAGATTGCGTGATATGATTAGTGCTAAGAAAATCCGACACGAAATGCTTGCATCGTGTTTTCATCAAAAGCTTGCCATACCTAATGATGCGGTAACCAACGTCTCGCGAATTAACGGACAGGACTCAATAGATAAATAGAAATTATTTTATTTCTATATAATTTTTGTTCATGATGTTAGACCAAAAATGATTAATAGTTTGTATTATTTGTAGACAACCACCATACCTAATCTCCCTGAGACCATTGCTACTGTAAATCAACCGAAACATCGGGATCGCAGTAAATAATAAAATACTACCGAATGAATCACGATAAACTCCGTTAAAATAGTTTTATTTCAATTTTTCGATAATAATAATATGTATTCACCTAAACCAACTACACCATTGCAATTTGCAATTCTGTAAGCGCACAACGACGAGCACAACGTTGCGACAACCTTCATAGAGATTTTCATTGGTCGGACTGGGTGACGTCACAGGAGATCGACCAATGACAATCTATATCAAGGCTGTCCCAACGTTGTGCTCGACGGTGTGCGCTTACAGAATTGCACTGCAGAACTTAGATATTTATCGCCAATCGGTTGCGGAGGTCAACAAAAAGTCTCAGAGGAGGCAACAGTACATGCCTGACTTTTAAACTTTCGCGTTCCATCATATACACACCTGTATTATACTGTTATCATTTTACATATAAATACGAGTATCCAAATAATTTTACCAAACCCATGCACACACTAAAGTAAGAAAATACAACATTTGGCGTAATTCGATCGATTCTTAAGGCCGGATGTGTTTATCTAAATAAGTACTTAACACGTAATGAATTAATGGTATTTACTGCGCTCTTATTGTTTAACTACTACGTTTCATTGAGTACCTCATCCTGTTAGCAAATAAATCGATATCTACTAATGAGCTCTTATCTGAAAGACGTAGGTACTTTCGTGGAGAATAACAGCTATCGGACCATCCTAATATCGCGTTGATGATATTGAATACTATATTTATATATTCCTGTATTGCAGCGAATACTGTTAGCCGGTGGAGTAGAATAAGGCTTCATTTCTTCCCGTAGATATCGTAGAAGGCGACTAAGGGCTATCCCTAAATCGCCCTATGGCTGTTCTCCATCCGACAGTAAAACACATAGCTCATCACAAAAGGGCCCGCGCCTTCTTGCTTCTTCTTTCCATACTTACTTTGGTTTTATTTTATCGTTTACTCTTTAATATATAGGAAATCGGCAAAACCTCGTCTGTTGGTCCATCATTCTTATCACAGTCAGTAGTTACATAAAAATCCAGTATATTTTGTTTACTATTTAAAGCTGTCAGCCGCCTGTATTTCCCTACGAGGACAATGCGAGCCCTGACTCACACTCTACGCGTCATTATAACCTATATACAACGAGATTAATTTATAATCAATGTTAATTATGGAGCAATAATGACTAGCTTACAAGTGTTCTCGAATTGAATGGAATGTAGCTGATAAGTTGTTTTATTTAGCTGGGTGGATCGGGCCCCGCATAGATCTTTGCAACCCAAGTTAACCTCACTAGCGCATTCTGACTAACAGGTGAGAGACTGACGCAGTCTTTTATTACTATGTTTATGAGTAAAAAACTCTATTCTATTTTAGTCCTTTCGATATTAGGAGGACAAGCGGTAGTAGCTTTCAAAATAGTAAAGATAACTAAATTAAAATAAATCGTGTAAAGTAAATTTCGATCATAATTTTTAACTCCGTCCCTATTATTGAATTACAGTATTAGGTAGTAAAGTAACAGGTATTGAAAGCAGATACAAAGCTAGCATCGAAGTGATAGCACAGAATAAATACATATTCTTGATTATCACTACGAATATCAAATAACACAGGTATTGCTGAATTCGGGCGCACTTCTTTGGTGCCAAGTTATCTTTGATCAATCTATTTTACTTGTCAAGTTTATTGCATTATTCTAAGCACGACCGCTAAGTACTGACTGCTATTTCTCTACACATTCACGTACCTAATCATGATGTTAAGTTTGGATACAACATTTTGATTCGGCAGGGTTATCGAGAATTTCAAATTTATGTTCAAATTTCGAACTACCTCACTGGAGAAAAGGTAAAGTACCTTAACATGAGACCCTTTCTAATGAGCTCAAGAAGCAGTCGTCAGAGTTCCTTCAGCAAGGGACATAGGTTCGGCTATTCACAAGTTTCTAATATTGCGAACTACACTATACTATTAAAAAGCTATTCGCATTTTGCAAGATCCAATGAAAAGCGGTCCCTCATTAAGTAATCAATTTATAGAAAGGGATAACCAAACGCATAATATATTGACAAAACCTTATCAACTTGTGTTAAGAGATGATGACGAAACGACGCTAGAAATAGATAAATACCTATAAATCTCACCGCGCCGACACACATGTCCAGCTAAAACTTTCCGTTCGGGTAATCTCTCTGCGCAATAGTTCAATATGTATTACCAATATTCTATTATATATTGGGCAATGGCAATTGCCCTGCGATTGCGGGGCCCCATGTCACATTTGTTCTCTTGCCCCTTGTGCCTTCCCTACCAGTACTATCGACGAGTAGGGCAATGGACAACGTTGTAGTTGTGCCTAGTATACCTATTGAGCCAAAAAAATCTAGGGAATATTATTGGTTATTGACTCGATAAAGAAGACCAATATTCTATCAGTTCTCGTGTCACACGTTTTAGCCGATCAAGACTATTTCTATCAAGATTAGTTGCAGCATCTTACTTATCGAAACAGTTTTTAAACAAAATCATTGTAATTACTGTTGATAAGGAAGAGTAACCGTATTTTTGCCTTCCGAATCGGAAAAGCAATAATTTTTACATTAATGAATAGTCCTTTGTGACCTACAAGAATGAAGTTACCATTTGACTTAAAACCATGTTAAAAGAGAACTAAAATATTGTCATAAAATTTCTAATTCCCTCCCATCCGTTCTCCCTAGCCTCGCAAGTAAAATGCACATTTTAATGGTGTCAAGGCAGGCTACTAGCGTGTTAATGTGATCTTTAACCTTATTACTAAGTGCAATGAGTTGAGTTTACTGTATTATAAAGTTTTTACAACAAATACTATTCTTCTAAAAGGAAGTAAGAACGTTAATTACTCATCAGAGTTATATACGAGTAGGTAATACTTTCTCACCTTGTATGGTATGAAATATAGAATTCATTGCGTTTATCTACCTACTGAGATATAATATGGGTACCTAACAAAAATGTAATACTATAAGCTTGAATACGTTTTAAGGCTTCACAACAGCTCTTACACAGTTCTCAAATCCTTCTTTGGTGGCCTGTTCTTAGATAATGTTACACCTACCAGTTTTACACGTCTAGTGGTTAATTGACTTAAGGGCCCGGTTTAACACCCTGCGGAACACCCTCTCATGTTTTGTTTCTCTCTTGTTGTTCTGTATTAAGAGTAAATAGGTTTACTAATTTTAAGTAGAACTTGAAGAAACGCTTTTTAGTCTTTAGGCGTTACTTCTCCACTTTTTGTATAATCTCCAATAAGATAAGTTGCTTACATAGATCTGACATAGATGTATAAATTTTTTCATTTGCACTGACTTAAAAAGATACATGCATAATACTCATGTTTATAAATCTTGGGGTAGGCAGAGGTATAATATATTAAACTAACATATATTATTGCGTCAAATAAGTTTACGTATTCGCGCAGTAGGATATCATGGAGTACAATTGTTTTGTTTTTTTAGCAAATACCACCGTAATAATTGTAACCCGAGAGTTTAAGATTTTCAATATTCTTTTAGATATTCCAGGATGTTTGAGAACAATATTCCTTACCAGATATATACACCTATAAAACAATTCTCAAAAATATCGTGACGAGAATTCTTTACCCATGAAACAATGCAAAATAATTGGCAATATTTCAACTTTATTGAAAGCGGAGAAATTGAATGCAAACACGCTTTTGAACCAAATTATAGCAGATATCGCCTACTTTGTACTGATATTTCCTTACTCGATGAGATTATGAAGTTACTCGCCAAATATATTTATTTATTCATAGCACGTATACAAAGTATCTCACAATCGCTACTTTTCACAAAACAACGATCTGATAGCATTTACGTGACTCAGCCGTTTGCCAGCGAATACATATTTGTAGCTATACCCAGTTAGGTGTCAGTCCTATCGATTTTTGTGCCCTATAGCCTCACTGAGGCTAGCGTCAATAGCACCAAGCGACTCTTCACTCTATTTGAAAGAATATAAGTCACTTTTTCTGTTGCCATAGTTACTGTTCATTGTAAAACAAAAGATAGTGTGATTCATCCATCGAGAACTTGTTGTGGTTGAGAATTTTTAGTGATCGATACGGTTACTCGAAAGTGTATCTTATGGTCTACGCAATGCGGCTCACTTATAATTAATTTACTTGAAAAAGCTTTTAGGTCTTTATTCCAATGAATCATTGTTTGAAGATACAAGTCATTTTTTTGTACCTCGATCCTTAGATAGCCCTTAATGCGCACATAGTTTGAAAAGAAAGCAACGCCCTCTGTTGCCTAGTAGCAATAGTAAACATTCAATTTTGTAAATACACTACAGTAAAATCTATTAGCTAATTGTTGAAATTCGAATAGATTCTGCCAATGATAACTCATTATTACTAGTCTTCTAATATAACCTCGCACAAGTGAATTGCCTGAGTCACCTATTGTCGATATTTCTTAGAATTGTAAGAAAGCGCCCTGCGTTATTCAAACATATAATCCGTAATCAATTGTAACATGTACTCTTTTGTTACAGAAATCAAAACAGAGGAGGTCATCAGTCAGGCTAAAATCGAGGCCGAAGTTGAAATGGATGGGGTAAAAATTGAAAGGCAGGAGTTCAGAGCCACTAGGACTATGAGCATTGACAGCGACAACAGGTCCGATAGGAGTGAGGAAGAAGACTCCAGAAGAGGACGCAAGAGGGCAGCCTCATCATCTCCATCGCCAATGCCAATGGACAAAAGAATTGCCCGGTTCGAGTGTCCCAAATGCAGACAGAGGTTTGAGTCAGTCAACGCCTACGATATCCATCGGTATACCGCACATAGTGACGAAACTAAGGCTGGTTTTGACGACCTCACTTTCGTTGATTTTTCCAGCAAAAAGTTTGCAGAAATTGCTCGCGGAGTTTGTGACAGAAAACCTCACGTATCAATAACAGATCAGCGTTACAGATGCGATATCTGCGTTAGGGATTTCCCTTGCGGACAAGCACTGGATGTTCATAGAAAAACATGTGCACAAAAGACTAGGATCTCGAGCCCAGAACGAGATCCTAGAGAAGATTTTTTTGCAAAGTTAGATCTCAGAAACAGATCGTTCGGACTCTCAGGTACATTAACACCTCCGATGGAAAGATTCCCGCCCAAATACGATGATGGCCACCTAACCACAAATGGAATTAGACACATCGACGCTGCTCGAGACTTGGCTGATATCCAGTCAATATTAAATGTTACGTCTGCCGGTGGCCTTTTAGAGAGGCTTACTGGCTCAAGAGTGGCGGCTTTGGAAAGCGCAGCGCTTACCCCTCCCGATACTATCATAAAAGAGCGAGACCAAGAGGAGACCCAGGATAACTTCGCTGCTGAATTCAGACGCATGAAGTTGCGTGGGGAATTCCCTTGCAGATTGTGCCCGGCCAAATTTCCAAACCTTAGGGCTTTGAAAGGACATAACAGAGTACACTTGAGTGGAACGGGTCCGGGACCGTATCAATGCAATATGTGTCCACATGCTTCCTTAGATAAGGCGGCTTTAGTGCGGCACATGCGCACGCATAACGGAGACCGACCTTATGAATGCGCTGTTTGTAACTACGCGTTCACAACTAAAGCTAATTGCGAGAGGCATTTGCGGAATCGCCATGCCAAAGTCACTAGGGAGGATGTCAAAAGATCAATTATTTACCATCCGTCTGAAGATCCAAATAACGACGAAGTCAACTCTAAACTTGCTCGCGACGAAGTTAAAAGATCACTAGCTTTTCATACGCCTGACGTAGATAGACGAAGTGAAAGTACTGGTCGTGATACACCACTTACCCACTTTACACCAACCTTCATAACAGAACGTCATCCAGTCACAAATTTGACTACCAAAAATATATGTGAACCGCCTATGATCCAAAGAGATGCAGAACAACCCACACCACGTATTAAAGTAAAGGGTATTGGCCAGTTGACGCAAATACCTGAATTTAGACCTCCAGAACTAGCTTACAAAGTAAGTCCACCAGTCCAACCAGAGCCATATGATGAAGAAGTACCAGTTGATTTAAGTACAAGTGATAACTGCGATGCCCTTGATCTTAGTAAGAAGAAACGCGATAGCGATGATGAACCTAAAGCTCCGCAACGTCCATCTTTTGAACCTGACCCAGCAAGCGTTGCCGCATCAGCGTTTGAAAAGACCAGATTTTTATTGGCACAACAGAGACTCTTCGAGTCATCCCTACCAAAAATTGATCCTGCCTATTACGCATCACAGCTATCACAACTTTATGCTGGAGCTGTTCCTGGAATACCTGGTCTACCTTTACCGCCGTCCTTTCCCATCGCTCCCTATTTACTTCAGCCCTCATTTTTTCCTCACCCTACTGACTCTCAAGAACTCGCGGAAATAAAACAGCGTATACAAAAGGAGATCATACGGGGGCTAAGCATGTCTGGTGGCAGACTTGTTCCTAACGAACAGGAAAATCAACCTAAATTAGAACCTGAGGAAGAAGAACAAAAACCGCCGCAAGTTCTTTCCCCTGTACCATCACCGCACTCGGAGTCGCCACGACCCCAAATGAATAACCCAATTGTGTCTCAAACTGATTCAGTCAAAATGGTCATAAAAAACGGTATTCTCATGCCAAAACAAAAACAAAGGCGGTACCGAACGGAAAGACCCTTCTCTTGTTCCCAATGTTCGGCACGATTCACGCTTCGATCGAATATGGAACGGCACGTAAAACAACAACATCCTCAACACTGGAGCGTGCGGAGGCCGTCACCAAGAGCTCCACCACCATACCCTACCCCTGACTCAATAGCTGACCGCATGAAGTTTGCGTTGTTAGCTCGACATCTAGAAAGGCCTTTGCAGCAATCTGAGCGATCACCGGTGAGACGCGATAGCGACGAAGTAGCTGACAATGAGGAGGACGAGGAGGACACCTTGGTAATAGATGAAGAACCGGACCAAGATATTAAGGCGGAAGATCATACAGCAGCTCGACGTGCGGCTGCCGAAATACTAATGGCTACATGCCAACAAGAAATGAACAAAGACTTCGACCTCAAAATTGCGGGCAATCTGATTAATAAACCGGTACACGTTAACAATGAGCAAACGGATTCTGCAACTAATCTTACGTTGCGAAACCAAGAAACTTCGCCAGTACCAGTTGTACCAACTCGCAGTGACGAAGAAGAAGATGAAGAAGGGTTGGTTGCCTCCACCAGTGAAGGCAATAACTCCGGCAGCGACGAAAATAAGTAAGTTCCTCACTAAATTACATGATTTTACATACTTTACAAAATCAATATACATAAATACTTAGTTAAACTTTTTTGCTAATTTAGTACTAAAAATAACCCTTTATTTCCAGATCCGAAACGGATTCAGCGCAACCACCAAAGAAAAAGTCAGCATATAGTCTTGCACCGAACCGTGTGTCATGTCCATATTGCCACCGAAAGTTCCCGTGGTCCTCATCTTTACGACGCCACGTTCTGACTCACACTGGCCAAAAACCATTTAAGTGCCCGCACTGCACACTGCTATTCACCACCAAATCTAACTGCGACCGTCATCTTTTAAGAAAGCATGGAGGATCAGCCCGAGCAATCTTAGCAGAACCTATTCCTGAAGCCGTATCACCACCTCAGCCGGTCAACGACAACCGCGCAGTCCCTGATAGGCCATACAAATGCGTGTCTTGTCCCACAAGCACTTTTTCTTCTCTAGAAACATTGAAGAAGCATATGTCTTCAAGACACGGGAGTGATTCTCAACCAGGCTCACCTGCTCCCGAAATTATTGAAGAATCTTCAGAAGGTGGTCTAGTCTTCAAGTGCCATCTGTGTGAAGCATCATTTAGTGATAGAAATGGGGCTCTGAGCCATCTGGCAAGTGGTCATGCTGCTGAATATGAACTGCTTCTGAGCAAAGGAGCTTTAGATGCTAATAGTGACAAGAGCGAGAGCGCCGACGATGATGAGAGAGGGAAGTTTCCAGACCACGCTAATAGAAAGGTAAGATTTAGATTACATTTTTGAAAAAAATTATATCTTGCTAATCATATCATTTCTATTTCAATTAATTTTATCAACACAATTTAGTTTGTTCAGTGTAAATAATATCTAACACCAACAATTTTAAACAAAGTTTCCGCACTTTGAGGTGACTTTACACTTAAAATAATATCACATTTTAAAAAAAGATCTTTCTTCGCGTAAATCCTGTTTAATTCCTTAGCGGGCTCTATTAAAATATTGAATCAAAACTAGTTTTTAGATCCATAATTCATAATTTTTTTTAAAGTTCAACTTAAAAATCTGTGCAATCATAATGCATGCTTTTATCAATGCTGACTGCATCATACCTAACATATTTCGTTAGCGAGATTTACAAGTTACATTATTTTTAAAGGTGGTATGCGCATTCTGCGTCCGTCGCTTCTGGTCAGCCGAGGATCTTCGCCGTCACATGCGGACGCACTCCGGAGAGAGACCGTTTGCTTGCGACCTATGCAGACGACGCTTCACCCTGAAGCACAGCATGCTACGTCATAGGAAGAAGCATCGCGAAGAGATTACTGATGATGAGGAGGCTTCACCACCGAATACACCAATGGAGGAGAATATGACAAATGGGTATGTATGCTTAATTTTTTTAAATGGTACCAAAGATTGATTGATATACAACAGTTAGGATAGCCCATTTTAATTCATCACCTTAATCTGTTTCGTCAATGTTATGTACAGTCGCTATCAGAAGTTGCCGAACATGAATAAAACTACAAAACAGGCGCGGACGCAGTCTGTGACACCCCTAATTTTTTTCAGGATTCTTTATAATTTTGTCAGGGTCATATTTAAAAAAAGATTAATGCATTGAATATCCTCTTCTTTTCAATAATGTAATAGTAGTTAACAGTTAAACCATTATATTTATTGTAATACAATTAATCAAATATACTAATAATATTTTTTCGTGTCATAGGTACCGCTACCAAGACGATGACGGCTCAGGCAACGAGATCCCAAGCAACGTAAACAACAACAATTCTCCTCCATCAGCCCCTTACGACAAAAAACTCAAACTGGACATGACGTCACGCAAGTACTCCTCAGAGGCTGACAATGACCAAGAAAATAGCGATCTCATTGGCAAACTTCTTGGTATTCCCGACAAAACCATCAACAAGTTACTCTCTTCTGCAGACGAGGCAGCTAAAATCCTCGGAGTGAACAAATGAGAGTACGCTTTAGTCCTCGTGACTCCTGCCAGACTTATTCTAGCACCGCGAGGACTAAAAATTCCGTTGCAAATTCAAACGTCCAAAGCTGTCATTAACGGTACAACGCCATCACGCAACGAATAGAAGTACTAATTTACAGTACGTAATTGTATATATTTTTAGTTCTAATTTTAAAGTAACCAAGTGAAGCTTCAACGAATTGTATATTATAACGCCATCTAGTATCGAGTAGGCGCACTAAGAGTTGCATTTTGGCGACGAAAATAATGGTAGCTTGTATATAGTTTGCTAGTATAACTAGGTGCCTTTAGCTGCCTTAATATAAAGTATGAACCGTCCTATTATGCCTTATTATATAATGCTTGAATTGTGGGTGAGCAACAACGAAGTTTTCTTTAGTGCCAGTTCTAAAAGTACACTTGTAAATTGATTTTTAGCCGTAAGTATATACTCATGGTCTTATATTAGTACGTAGGGTACTAAATAAGAAGTAGCAATTACTTACGTAAATACTCTAAGCATTTTACTGTCTTTTAAAGAAAATAATAGAATACTTAATCGTAACATAGGTAGAACTTATAGGTATATTCGTTTTGTTCGTACGGTCATAACATAATATTGTAATTGCAACCGAACTTATCGATAAAACCAGCTACCTACCTGATTAAATCTGCCTTTGTTCTCCTTCTATATAAAAAAGTATAATTTCTCTAAAAGGCAATAAAAATGTCACGAGTTACTTTTTCACTCTATATTTAATGCACTTTAGCCGATAAGCTGACAAAGAGCTAGTAGCCAATAAACTTTGCATTTCCATCTAGTCGCGCACTTTGTTTTTCATATCTTTCCATGTAATATTAAAATAACCATGTTTAGTCTATGACTTCTATGTATAGGACTGGCTGTACGGATAAAAAAAAATTGGTATGGCTAATGGCTGTACAGATGACATTGCAAAATGCACGCTATGTCTAAATGAATAGGTCTCGAAATTCTATAAATCATTCATCTAGTTTCCAAGTTCCGTTCCAAATTCAAATTCAAAATTTATTCCCGCCTTAACCAGGAACAATAAATGACACCATTTTTATTGTAAATAGTCCGTCCAATATACATAGAAGCGATTGTGTTAGTAATAAAGTTCAGCCAAAAAACTTAATTTTCGCAAACCCAAAATTAATCTAGTCAATTTAAAAAAAAATCTTATTCTATAAGCTATAATACCAAAATGTCGTTTACATTCTCTTACTGGTTAGACTACTCTAAGAATTAACCTTCTACCAATGAATAGTTATAAGAATTAAGACAGTTTTCTTATAATTAACAATAAAAATAATATAAGTGTCTCTAAAATCTAGAACTATTTTGACTATTATATTCTTGAATATTTCTTCTATATACCAAACATAGCTTCTATTCTCTTCTATCGTATTCCTAATTTTATATCTAAGTACATTGTATATATCATCTCATCTCAAGGGGCAGATGCCAGTTTTAAAAGCTAAATTCACCTGATATCTAATTTAGGGTTAAGCTACGAGTTGGAACTAACATTAAGTGACATGACATTTTGTTTGCTCAAATTTATGGCATTTCTTTACTGACAAAGACTAGTTTAAACTAAATTTTAAGACGGTTAGGATCTCTTAGGTACATAAAAACTTAATATAAATTCTGAATATTATAATAATAATGTTATATTTTCTAAAAAAAATCACTTCGAATTCGTTTATTGAACTGGAGCAATTTTTTTGAATTTGTAAATTTAGTTTTCATTTTATAAAATTTCGTTTTTATATTATTATTTCTATCGATACAGCAATATTACTTTTTCTTATGGGTTATAAACCTTTTAGGATTAATTTAATGATAGAGTTTAACAGTCTCCATCGCGGATCGACTACTCATACGCTAGAATATACCTAAGGTTCAATGTGCTTTGTATATTTGTAATGCTACTATAAACCAAATATATTTTAATAATAATAATAATTTATAAGATTATATAGAATTAATAATTATTATTACCTATCTTATTAGAGTACTTCGTGTGGATGTTGAAGCAATAATTATGTAAATTGTATTGTGTAATTATTATATAGCTAGAGTCTTAAATAAAACGAAATCATTGAGAAGAATGAGATTTTATGTAATGATGAGCGAAATGTAGAATGTTTATCTTAATATATAATAGATTTCGTTATCTTTAGGACGAACGAGTGGATTTCTTATATTACCTAAATGTTTTATATAAGTAATTCAAACTTAGATGTGACTTTTCTTATATATATTGGTAATGTAAACCAAAGTAAGTTTATTATTAAGTGTATCTATTGATTTAAAGTCATGTAACTCCTGCTTTATGTCAATTATAATTAGAAGGAAGAAAATAATTTTGATATTTGTAATTATATTTCTAGTTTTTTTTTTCGTAAACTTTGCTTAGTACGGAAAGTAGTTATGAGTTGCGCTGTTTAACATTAAATAACGTTACATAACTATAAATTAGCAAATAGGTAGTAATCTCATATTTAGTAGAATAAATAATGTAACTAGGTAATATTAATATGGCAACACCGCTTGGCCTTTTAAATGTAGTTCTTCGTGTGTTTAAAAATATGCTCTCGTAAGTTAGTTAATATAAAATTTTACCAATATTACACATTATTTGAATGGTAATTAATAAACAATTGTACTTATTATAAGATGTTATAATTCACCTTTTTGGCTCTTACTTTATGCAATATGAGTGTCGTTTTAAAAACGGTTTTTGTCAAATAAATAATGGTGTATTATTAAATTAAATAACCTTTTTTATTTATCAATTCCTGTACATACCCTTAAGTAGTTTTTCTTATATAGGACTTGACCTCGCCTGATGGTAGGCTAAAAGAGAAGTCGCAATAATGAGGGTTATCATTACAGTTAACAAATAATGCTATTGCTCGGGACGTATATCTTGGACCTAAAATGTTCTCAAAATGTGCTCTATGGACGAGCTCAAATTCACCAAGCATAGATAATTACAAAAAATCCTTTCGCGCCAGGGGCCTCGTTTGTCTTGCTATTTAGGTCTATCTAAGATACGTGTCCTGAGGTATAATAGGTGGGTAGTTTGAAGGTTAGGTACATCAGATGCTCTTTTATACGTGGGCTATGAATAGCATATATAATAATAATAATAAATACGAATACCGATATCGAATAGCAAATCTCCTATCTTCCTATTTCATGGATATTGTGTGTGAAGCTGAAAGCAACTGGTGCAATGAGTATGTTGATACTCCTCTTCCAGCCCATGCTTCTTAGAGCACTGCACTGTGGCACCCTTCAAATTTTGGCTTTCATGAAAATGACTGCCGCTTGACCTTTTAACTCAGAGAGAAAAGCCCCTACAGGTAACCCTACGGGTACCCTGAAGATCTTAATCGGTCGATAACAACCAGAAAACTTGGTGTTGGGGTTCATTCTGGTGAGTATGGACTGAAAGGGCATCATTCATTTTGGTCCAAAGACGGCCAAAGACAGAAAATACAATATTAGAGCTTGTCCTAATATTTTTTTATTATGGTATCTGAGTTGAGGGACCACTAGCCTCGCTTTGCATTTACTTTGTTCTTCATCGAATGACCAAATGCCACCACGGTGGTCTATCGCCATATTTCCGTCAATCTCTTCACCGTTACACAGGTACCTACACCGGAAAACTATAACCTAGGAGTCTTGCAGTCCCAATGTCCCGAGTGAATAGATTGGCGTTGGTGCAATGTAAGTAAGTGCTCGACAATAACTTCGCTTACTTGTAGGAGAGAGAAAAAGCCCGGTAGCTATGTGATTATCCTTGTATTTTATTTAAATAAAACTTACTGGGCGTCATATACCTACATAATAATATGATATTCGACCCCGTGAAATCTGAAAAAAGAAACACTACATTTAGACACATTCTTGATTACATGTTGAGTAAAATTGGTATATAGATAATATAATAATTAAAGATCAGCCAAAGCATTGATATTTTTGCAAAGTAACATTATTTTTATTTTAAAATTCATTCAAAAATAAAAGTCCCAAACCGCGCCAAGTACCAATTATTAAGGAAGTTGTGCCTATCAAAAAGTTAACAGCAAGTTGCATACCAAATATATTTATTGATCAATTTGTTTTGTAGGGTTCGATTAAAAAAAGATTATGTTTTATTTGTTATATTATTTAAATGTTGATAAAATGGTAGTGACAGTTCTCATTTAATTTATACGCCCCGCTAATACCAGCTATTTAATTGCCGGTTGAAATTCATATTTATTTTTTCTGATAGATTTGTATAAAATATAATACAGTAATTTTTTTCCGATAGATGGCAGTTACTTACATAGCTTGCCGAACCATAGCTACTCAGCACTAGATGGCACTACAATCACATAGTTTTATCATAAAAGTAGTAGAGATACGTTTACTGTTTCATTTTCTTTTGATATTAATTAATCTATTTTATAGAAGCATCCTTTGATGATATCAGTTTCGAGATAAAAAAAAAGTAAATGTAAACTATTGTATTGGTAGATCTATTTTCACAATGAATGAACGCACCTAAACATTTTCGTTCGAATGAATGATGATAGCCAATGAATGTTTTGAAGTGCCAGTATAAAATATTACCCATATTAGTTGGTAATTTTTAATCTTGCTGGGAAAAACTTTTTTGTGGCTGACACCGAGAGCCTGAAAAACTATTGACTCGACAAGTTTGAATCTTTTTTAGTATTATGTACGGAAAATTGATAGCTACATAGATTTCTGTAAATTAAGTCAAGTCAATAAATTAATCAAATAACCCGTTCTTGACCGTACCCGGCGCAAAAGGGGCTCCATTAATTACATGATATTTTTTAGAAATTTTTTGACGAGTCCTCCATAAAAAAAAAAAACAGGTGACATCTCACTATACCCCCCGTAACTATCACTACAAGTGTGTGATTTGTGGCGAACCCCCCTCCCCCTGTTGAGCCTCACGTGTTTAGGGGCTGTAAGTACATTAATCACGTGAGGCTCAACAGGGAGGGGGTTCGTAAATAATCACTAAATATCACCAGGGAGAGGGGGGGTTTATTGAAATATCACGTGAATTTATTTTTCCTTAGTTTTCTAGCAATATAAAATAAATAAAAAAATACACGTGATTTTAGCTTAGGGGGGTGCTAAAACCTCACCACGTATCACCTTGGGGGAGGGGGGGTTATAAAATTGCTAAAAAAATCACGTGACTAATGGACAGCCCCAAAGTGCCTATCACACTCGCCATTTATAGATTTATCAGAAATCCATGAAAATAATTGAAAATGAGCCATAAATATTATGTATTGAGTACTTTGATTCTCTTTTTATATCTTTTTGTATGAAATAAATCTAATAAAATTATTTGAAACTTGGAACTGACCTTACAATAATTTGACCCCGGATTTGCTGTCCTTGTAAATACGATGGGGAAATAGGAAATGAATCTGGCAACATCGACTAGGTGAATGAAGGAATTTTAAGAAATAGAAAGAAGTCACTAATTTATGCGAGACAGCGTCTTTATTTTGAGATTTCAATTGCTTAACTTGTAGTGATAGTTACGAAATAACGCGCTGTGCCCTTGTAGAATAATTGAAGTTAGTTTACGGTGATCAAATTCTAAAATAATAATTATAACCAAGTGTTAGTAGGTAAGCATCATTTCTATTGCAACTACATAGTGACGTAGGTAAACTATATTAAAAAGTGCACTATTTTATTATGAAGGTTTTATCGTTTTATCTAACTTGTGATTAGAATGTTGCTCTCGTACTATATAATTTTACTGTTATAACTAGAAGTGTGGCTAAGTATACGTTTCAAGAGTTGATTTGTGCTTTCAGTGTAATAAATTGCCGAAATGGGTGATCAACAATTCTTTCTCAAATGGAACGACTTCCAAACGAATATGGTGACATCGTTTAGGCATCTGAGGGATGAAAAAAGCTTCACAGACGTGAGTATGGCGTGTTATTAAATTATTACACAAACTATCTATAACCTATAAGTTTATTTGTAATATAAATTTTGCGTCTTGATAAGTTTTATTAGCTTAACCACATGTTTCGTTATGTTGTTAAAGAAATCTAAACAATTATCAAGGGCATATGTGTTAAAATTTATTTACTGTCGTTCTGTAATTGCATGATGAGGAATTTGTATTCTAAACAGCCATTGTTTGTGCTATATTGTTGTTGTATCATCTGATTTTGAGCATGACATCTTTAGATCTCCTATAGACATACCCTCCTAAGTTTTCTGATAGTTACAAAGATAAAAACAGTAAAATAAAACTTAGTCAATGGTCTGTGGTACATTGTTTATGAATGTGTTAATATTTATGGTCTTTACTCCCACAATTTATTTTTAAATATTGTTCCTTTAAAAGTTTCTGCAAAAACAAGGCCACAACATTTTCAATGATATTCATACTATAATATTATAAATGTGAAAATACCTGCCTTTCTGTTGCACTTTCATGCCCAAACCACTGAATTGATTTTGTTAAAATTTGATACAGAGATAGATTACACTTTGGGAAAGGGTATAGGCTATGTTTGGTTGCGATAACCGATATCCACGCAAACGTAGCTGCAGCCAACTGTTAATGGGGACCTAAAATTAATTGGGTTTTAACCTATAATGAAATTTGTATTTGTCAGTAATTTATTTGATTTGTACACTAAACTTGAAAACAATAATGCTGCATGTTGTTTTTGGCTTACTTACACATATTCTGAATATTTAGAGTTAGCTATCAACAAAATCTGATATACAAGTTAATAACCGCAGATAAATCACAGAAAGTGGCTCAGACGGTGCTGTGTTGATACAGCTTCACCCTCACAACAATTTAACTCACAGGCTGGTATCCGCAACACCATATCATGGTGCAGATTTTACGTAAGAGTGGGCATTTCATTTGATCTCAAACATATGTATACTCCACCTTTATATCTCTGTTGGGTAGGCAGAGACAGTCTTTTATTCAGTTCAAATTGTAACGAAAAGTAATATCTGGCCCGCTTTCCTAGAAATTCATTACAACACTGCATCTATTATAGTTATGTCACTGTCCGTACATACAAGTACAACATTCATTAGCTTAATCTATTGAAAACATATTCACAGATGCACTAACAGACGTAACACATTAGTATTCTAATGTGAAATATTTTGTAATACTGTAACACTTGCTTTAGATTGTTAAAGTATTTGATGAAAGAGTTTCTCTTATGAAAATATTGTGTACTAGTTTAAGTAGAAACAACTCATAGTCTGGAATCTGGATGAAATTAAGCATCAGTAGCTTAGTGGTTATTTAAGGAGTTGGCCTTACGATCGAGAGGTCCGGGTTCGAAACCTGGCCATTATACTATTGATGTGAACCCACTCCTAGCACAAGCAATTTAGCTTAGTTGGAGGGGTTGAAGGGAATATGTATTAGTAATTTTGGTTGCTAATCCTTGTAATGAATTGCAATTGCAATTCGATGGCTTTTTTTTTATCGTGCGAAAAATCCCCACGGATACCTCCCCCGCCGGAGCCGGAGGAGGAGGTTATGTCGGACTCGAACCGACTAAAACGCACGCCGTCTGTGGGCCGTCGGTTGCTGGAGGTGAGATTGTCGTAGCCATATCCCTCGCACCCCGGCCGGCAATTCGATGGCTGGCGTATTGTAAAATGGAATGTATGTCATTTGTCAACGTCAGTCATAAACGGCAAATCCCATACATTTGTCATTCTATTCTACAGTGTGCCAGCCAACAAATTGTCATTTTGTTTAGGGCAGGGATGGCGAACCATTGGCACAGATGGCACGCGGCACAATTTTTTGGGCACGCCAATGCCACCAGTACCACCAGTGCCACTTGAGTTAGTAGATGGGCATTCGGTAATCTGTGCCTATATACCTGTTTCTTTTTTTCTTTCTTTCACAAAGTAAGATACCTACCATATGCGCTAGAAAATTAACGAACAGACGGATATTATTTTCAGAAAGCGTGATATGAAGAGGCGGACTATGCCATATTATTATCAAAAATTCATATTCTCCCAGCTCCAAATAATGTTGAAACAGATGGAGCAACTTCAGCCAAACCCCCCTCTCCTCTAGTGGGCACGTCTAGGGCTTTATTGAATTTTTTTTAGAAATATGGCACGTTGGATGCATAAAGGTTCGCCACCCCTGGTCTAGGGGGTTGGACTTCGAGGCCTTGGATGTAACTGGGAATAATACAGGGAGTCTATAGCAAATTAATCTACTAGCCTATTCCAGTCTACTGCTGAATCCTCCGCCTTCTGCATCCATTCATAGTCTCTATAAATAGAATAAATAAAATTAATATATGAATTATTTTCAGGTAACTTTAGCATGTGAAGGTCAGACGTGTAAGGCCCACAAAATGGTCTTGTCGGCGTGTAGTCCATACTTCAAAAGTTTATTAGAGGTAAGACATTTAATACAATTTATTTCTTTTTTCAGCTCAGTCGGAGTCAGCTTCCAGTCTAATTACGAAAAGACCGAACTTCACATTTTTGAAACGACTGCCGTTTGACCTCCACAGCCGACTGGCGATATTGAAGTTCTGTCATTCATTAGACCGGGACAGCAGTTTAATGGATCCGCTCTTTGCTAAGAATATGTTTTAAGAATTAGAAAAAAGAGTGCTTTTGACCACCCGACTGCAGCCAAACTTCTTTGGCTCCATCGCCATCGTAGCTGTGAGAGTGAGAAAGAAAATGTGTACTGCACCTCTCTCTCTTACTCACTCTCTTTCTATCTTCGCTAACATAAATCTTCATCTTCCGTTCGCTTCGCCCGATCACACTTTTCGAATTTCGTAACGTTCTCGTCACGCATTTACCAGCTTACTTTATTTCCCAAGTCAAGCGTCGTATTATTTACTTCAAAAACGCAAGATAAAATGCCTAGGAGTAGGTATTTATTCCAAACATATGCATACCACATGAATAACACAATTTATTTACTTATAGATAGTTAATCTTTTCTTGTTTTTATGGAAACCTTTGGATATAATTTGTCGTGGTTCTTATTGATATTGTATTTTGCAATTTTTCGACACCTCCACACCCGTCTACGCTCTGGGAGATGTCGTGATCGTAAGACTCTTTCTGCTTTCCCCACTTTGACCGCTGCCCGAACATCACTCAGCGTCGCCTGCTGGGGAGATTTGCCCCTTTCCAATTTAGAGAAACACGCGCGAAACATGAAGTGACAATGAAGATTTACACCCTCCTCGAATAGTATAAGACGTGAGGGATCATCTGACAATAACATAATTAGGTATAACAATGTAGGTATTTAGTAAAAAGACAATTATGATAATGTCAAAAGGACGGACGCCACGTAATGAGATCAATTTTAATCAAGTTATGCAATTTCGCTTATAAAATTGGTTATGATTCCCTATTATATTCATCAGAATATACCCTCACCACCCTCAAATTACTATTCATCACTTCGATTTAGAAAGAGAAAAGACAATCGACCTCGGGCGGGACTTTCCTTACAGGGGATCTTTCCCTTTCTAAATCGATTTGAATATGTAGCATAATAAATGCTTCGAAATTTCATTCAGTATTCATTACTTGTTCATAAAAAAATGTAATCCCGGATTAAACCCCCCCTCCCCCCCCCCCCCCCCCCAGACCGACTGAAACCGCACGCCATCACGCTGCCGTGGGTCTATAATGCCGGGGTGTGCGATTTTATTATTAGTGTACTTACTAAACACACTGTCTCACACAAGACGGAGAAGAAGACAAGGACGAAAAATATTCGCATTCGTAAAGTAAACGTATCGATAGAACGGAGCGTTGCGATTGGCAGGCTTCACACACACGCAGATTCACAATAGGCAGGCGGCCAATCGCAATGTTCCGTTCTCTAAATACATTTACGTTACGATTACGACACTTTTTCGTGCTCGGCGGGGCACTGAACATTAAAATTGCATGTTCTAGTAAAGTGTTATTATTATTTTGTTGAATCTGGTTATCGATTTCTGGGGTTATCTATTTTTTTATGTAGTCTTAATAGCTGAAAAATACTTTTATCTCGCACGCCTATCCGGAGTAGGGGGTCATACACGCTGCGAGAAATCATTACCGTTTAAACCGATGAATAAATGCGTGTGTGCATGAAAAAATCTATAAACTATACAGTGTTAACTCGCATCGATTTCTCGGTGCAACGTAATGGGTACAGCCCCTCTAGACATGTGGCAATTCGTTGCTCGGCGTATGATGGAATAGAATGCCAAATGTATGGGATTTGACGTATATGACAGGCGTCAACGAATGTCAGAAACGTCGAATCCCATACATTTGGCATTCTATTCCATCATACGCCGAGCAACGAATTGCCACTTGTCTAGGGGGGCTGGCAGCGTCAGAACGGACTTGATTGCAAAGTCTCAAAATGATACCAAGATAATTAGGAGCAAATCAAACTGTTTTATTGATTTAAAATTGTATTATTGTCCGAACTGAAGGTGTGTCCACGGTTTTGAGTACTTTATTCGTCAAGATCGATCTATCGTTGTCAACTGGGAAATCTCTTGAGGATGATGTGTTGTATCTACTTTTTATTTTCTAATTCAGCAATATATCTCATTAACCCCTACAAGTGTTGTACCTACGCAGTTTTTTTCTGATAACGCATTTGACGCAAGTTGCAATATGGAAGTATTTAATTACATTGATGGACCTAAAATTTCAATATTGCGGATACAGAATGTAAACATAGTACAGGATGTTGAACTAAATTCATTGCAATATGACTCTTCACCTCACATTCGTGTGCTAAATGACAAACTTCTGAAGGTAATTAATATTTTAGGTAAGAATGCGTACACACTAATGCCTACCGCCTGATTTTATAGTCTTGGAGCTTGGAGCGGAAGATTTCGGGCACAGTGTCGATAGCAAAATCGTCTGGAAGTATAAATTTTGCGAGAAAGGAACTTATAATGTATGGGAATAACGTACAGGTGGAATAATGGGTTTTATAAAAAAAAATGGTCAAAAATTCGTCGTCGAGTCAAAATATAGGTACCTATATCATCTTGTAGGAGGAAGATGCGATCGCCCGGGGCGAGATGATGCTGGCAGTGTCCTTGGACATCGCCAACACGTTCAACACCTTGCCCTGGAGTTGCATTAGGGAGAAGCTCGTATATCACGACAGGAATTGCCTCTCTACCTCCACCGCATAGTCGGGGCGTACCTGACGGAGAAAGCCATCATCTACCCAAGTGCGACCGGCCCCGGTTGGCGAGAGATGTCGTGCGGTGTTCCGCAGGGATCGGTCTTGGGAACACTCCTGTGGAACATCGGATACGACTGGGTTCTTCGCGGTGAGCTCGCAGATGAAGCCGCCGTCACGTGCTATGTGGACGACACGCTAGTGACGGCGAGCGGTACACACCGCGAAGATACCCTGAAGGCCACGACGTGGAACGGATCTGGGGACTGGGTTGGGTCTCGAGGTGACTCTGCACAAACCACAAACCCGAGGCCATGTTCTTTCATGGACCTCGGCGCGTGGCCGAGGGATCCATTCCTCGTACGAGAAAGGCGGTGCGGGAGCGGGGACACGAACCGTGGGGATTTTGCTCAATGAAAAAAAGTACATCATGTTGTGAACTCGGTTAAACTTTACCCACTAATAAATTTAATAGGCTCGCTCCCTATTACGTGACATAAGTATAACATACGTTAACACAGTGCTCTGCCTACCTCTTTGGGGATTTACGGGTGTAAATGTAACTAATAAACGAAGCATTTTCGAAAATTTTCATGCGCTCTTTCAATTATGGCAACTTAACCCTATGATTGTAAATGCCTAGGACCGTAAGAATACTATCGAAGTGCTGCGCAGACAATTTAGTGTCCGTCAGTATTGATCGCCGCGGACTCAGTGCACTCGGCCGGTCAGGGTCAGGCCGGTAATGCACTCACCGCAGTCATTGTAAATAATTTACCTTCGCGGCTATGTTAACCGCAGCGGACCCTGCCGTCTGCGCGACGCCTTTTTGTATTCAATTATTTATAGCTCTGGTAGCCCCTTACGTCGTCGTATGAAACGAGAAATATACCCTTTAGGTGAATTTCACCTTGAATCCGACATAACCACCGCCTTCGGCCTTTATCCGTGGAGGATTTCACCAATGAGCACTTCCATGAATTTTATTTTTCCATGAAATTGAGAATGATGGCATGACCAAGAAAAACGGTAATTATTTATACTAGCTGACTCGCCCGGGCTTCGTACGTGGTATATTTTGAAACTTCGCATCACCGCTTTAAGTCCGTAGTTTTTCAGTATAGGAATCTGCCTCATGTTGACATTTATGATTACTGCCTTGAGTACCAGCTTGACTATTCAACATAAAAAGATTTTGCCATTCGAACCACTAGTTCCTGAGATTACTCCGTTCAAACAAACCAACTTTTCAGCTTTGTAATATTAGTATAGATATACCTAGATTTCGATAACCACTGAACCAACCAACTAACCAACCGATAACTGTGGTGTTCCAGGAGAATCCGTCGAAGCACCCGATAATAATCCTGAAGGACGTGTCGTACCTGCACCTCCAAGCGATCCTGGAGTTCATGTACGCGGGAGAAGTCAACGTGTCGCAGGAACAACTGCCCGCATTCCTCAAGACTGCCGCTAGGCTTAAGGTAAATAAATGTTCTACATTTTTGCACCAATCTTGATGGCTTCCAAGGCTTGCACTTCGGAAAACATTTCCGTGGTTTAATTAATGTTTTTGTTTTTGCAAACAATTGCCGTCTAACCCCAAAAGCTTTTCCAAGAGCGTGTTCCCTCAATCAGCAGATGTTTCGAGTATTTTTTTTATATCTGCCCCTCTAGACAAGTGTCAATTCGTCGGCCGGCGTTTTGTAGAATAGAATGCCAAATTTATGGGATTTTACGTATGACAGGCGTCAACGAATGTCAAAAACGTCAAATCCTATACATTCGTCATTCTATTCCATGATACGCCGAACAACAAATTGACACTTGTCTGGGGGAGGGGGGGAGATCTGTCAATTTCACGGTCAACAATTTCAATTTATTTATTTCACAAAATAGTGGAACGCAATTACATCTCTTTGACGTCAAATTCTACTTAACTAAGTTTACCACCGTTTTCTAGGCGCTAGTAGAGGTAAAGTCCTAAAAACTGCCTACTACAACTGGTACTATACCATGTTAGGGATAGCATCTGGTATGTTTCCGAATGCTATCCTTAGCATGGCGCTCGCTACCTTAATGGCCTCGACAGGAGATTTTTCACTGATATTCCGTGCTTGGAGGAAGGGTTGAAAAGAATACTACTCGGTAGCTAGTATTTCAAATTTTCTAAACCTAAATCACTTCAGTAAAATAAATAGACGTGTAGGCCTTCTAAAACATCGATATATTTCATTTCTAAATCGCAGAACGTCTTGTGAGATAGTAATTCGTAAATCAAACATGCCATATTAAAACATTTCATACATTTTTTATTGTCATTAATGATTTGAACCGTGAACTATCGGTAAGCAAGTTTGTACAGTTGATTGATTGCATGTTATGATTTTTTACACTCACAAAAAAATACAATTACTTTTATATTTTAACTGCATATGAAACGGTTGTTTTTTATGTTACCGTGGCAACATTTTATGAATGAATTTCTACGGTATAGTACCGTAGATTTGATTTTGAACAAACACTTCAGCCTCCCCTGGCAAGTGGCAATTCGTTTGCCGGCGCATTTTAGAGTGCTGAATGTATGGGAGATGGGAGTTTGACGTATATGACAGCCGTCAACGTATTACCCTCTCTACACCTAGACAGATGCATATGCAGAGATGCATCCGCAGATGTCCGTCAGACGTGTGGACACTCCACACTCGCTCAAAAACTGACAAACCGACAACAAACTAGACTGGATTAGTGCCAGCCCCCCTAGACAAGAGGCAATTCGTTGCTCGGCGTATGATGGAATAGAATGACAATAGTATAGGATTTGATGTTTTTGACATCATCCATCATAAAATGTATAGGATTTGACGTTTTTGACATTCGTTGACGCCTGTCATATACGTCAAATCCCATACATTTGGCATTCTATTCCATCATACGCCGAGCAACGAATTGCCACTTGTGTAGAGGTGCAGATGCATCTGCAGTCGTTTAATACCTACGACATACGAGCAAATCACCTCTACATGTCAGCGTACGCGTCCGCGGAACACATTGCAGATGCATCTGTCTAGGTGTAGAGGGGCATATGTCATAGATGTCAAAATACGTGTCATAAATAATAAATTGGAAAAAGCGAAATCAATTCTCGGGCGGGACTCGAACCCGCGATCTTTCCCTTACACGGGGAATCTTTCCCTTGTTTAGTTTAGCAAAACTAATTGCTTTAAAATTATCACGTGTCATAAATGTCAAATCCCATACATTTATCATTCTATTCCACAATACGTCTTCCAACGAATCGCCTCTTTTCCAGGGGGCCTGGACAACAGATATTGTTTAGTGGGAATCGGGTTTGACTTTTAAAGTGAACAAATAAAAACTTTTTTTTTTTTTTTCGTTTCAGGTGAAGGGCCTAGCCGAACCGCCACCACAGATGCCTAGCATCAAACGGGAAGGCTAGCCCGAAAGTGAGCAAGTGCCCTAAAGACTTTAGTGAACATATGTACGAGAAACACCAATGTAACATACTTTACGAAATATTTCTAGAAGGTTCATTCTGTATCGCGTGATATACACAACATAAGTTATAGGAATTATCTGCATCTCTATGTTTATTGTACTGTGCCTGGCTTGGTTTGGCATGTCCAATCTTGTAGAGCGTTATCTCTGTCGTACATTGAATAGACAGCTCGATATCTATATAGAGTAGTTAACACAGTTTGTTAAAATATTGAAACGTCGGTTTTAACAACTCTATCAAATATATCAAACTGTAATCATGCGCTGTGTTATAGAGGCAATGCTTTATGAACTGATTTTCGCTCTTTTGCCCAAAATATAAAATCTATAGCCAGATACAGTATTATTTGTAGATACTGTTATCACTTCGTCATTATATAAAAATAGCTGTTATTATGTCCTACCGACATAGTTATAATACGGTAGAATTGATTATAATATTAGATTTTAAAATGTGCAATTGTATTTATCCAAACAAAATATTTTCTTATACCATACCCACCGCTATTGAGTTCAAATCCTTATCGTAGGTCAGGTCTTACTTTGCCATTTCTCTAAACCCTCAGACTTTTCCTCAACCCTTTACAACACATATCACCAAACAACTACAACAAAACGAAGAAAAAAAAAACAATATAACATTTATGAACTGAATAAAACTTGTTATATTCCATATTCAATTATGTAACATTCACATACTGTGACCAACAATGGCGGTTATTGGCCCAACATGTGTGGCCAACTTAGAATGAACCCTCTCGACATATTTCCTTTACAATAACCAGCCCCTGTACACTCTCAATAGACCAGTGGTGTCAATATTCCCTCAACATGAATGTACGTATATCAAACAATAATAATATAATAACACTATAATAAAATAAAACAAAACAGGCTGTGTCTACTTAGCTATAGTGAATGTTATATTTTTCCCAGCTTGGACAGTCATAGACAATATAACTCGGTAACCGAGTCTTTTTATCCATACCTTTTTTTTTCTCATTGACATCATTGGTCGTCTAGCTTATTCAGCTATTTTTTAATAACGTCTAATACTTTGCACTGCTTATATTTTTTCACTTTTCGAAACTGGTAAGGCCAGGATCTCATCTTATTAGGGTGTGTTTTTTTAATTGTGTAGGTATGAAAGAATCAAATATTGTAGTGTTTTTTTAAATGTGGCGTTTCATACTATAAATAGTAAATAATAAAGTAAGGCAGTACTTTGGCAAATCGTATGGTTATCTTATATTTCCTATATATTTTATTATAATTATTAAATTGTAATGTGATGTTCTAACGGTCGCTGAAGTAGAATAATAATATTATATCTGCCTACGGTCGCAAAACCTTCCATACTTTCACCTTTAATATAGACAGAGGTGTATACACCTATATTGCAGCAGCTATACTTTTTTGACCAACGAAATGCTAAATAAAAAGATGATTGACTAATAATTCTTCATCAGCACCAATCATCAACACATGGATCTAACCAAATGCCTTTGTTTATTCCTGTATTCAAATAGAAGAATAAAGTAACAATTTTGATGTTCTTATTTGTAACATTGTGGCCTATGTAACATCCAGATTCCCAAGGCAGTCTGTGAGCCCGTTTAGAACTGTCACCACCAATAACCAATATTTGCAATACTAGAACTAAATACGATTTGCCATAGCACTTAGTAATTCATTTTCCATTCGTATGTATGGTATGGTGGCATTACGACGATTCTTGGCCAACCCCTTCCTTGCTCCGTAAGTTACCTATCGACCAAAGTAATATTAGATAATAATATCAAGTCATTCCTTTCGCTTTATATCCAACGGGGTGGGGGGAAAGCGTTCTTGGAAAGATAGGATTAGATGCTACATATTGGTCTTTTCGGAGGTAGTTCAACAACATTGGCAGAGGCCCAGAAGATCTTCATATCCGAAGATAGGGTCAGGCCCCTCATTTCTGTGGCGTTTTGGGAAATATACTCCTATAATATATTCTGCCACATTTGATACTGGTTATTTGCTATGCGGCTAGGCTGTATTCGCCCAAATATTTGTCATGTATTTTTTGCAATTCGCGGTTATACCTATGTGCGAATAAAGCAAATATAGACTAATGTCTAATGTGTCCTGCCAATTCATCGTACGCGGTCCAATAAGACGAATAACAAATAACGAAGTATGGTTCCACGTTTCACGGTTTGACATCTATATTGCATAAACCTGTCAAGAAACCATTTATGTATGTCAAATATACTAAACTTATGATGATAACCGGACATAATTATATCTTCCAATAATGACGCTTTTCCGCCTTCACTCGTTGGACAAACGATACCCCAAGAATTAGACAGATGCTACCATCCCATACCTTCATAGTCTATCCACATTACCAATGGTTGCCTTAGAGTTGTTAAATAGCTGTAATACAGACTGATTTCATTGTCGTCGTTTTTTAAAACAACATAACGTAAGCCATTAGGCATAAATGCCGACTTATCAGCACATGCATGAGTGAGGCACTTAAAAATGTACTGACGTCATTAATTTTATTCTTTTGAACAACGTAGTGTCGGTACTAGCTCCTCTTAAAGACTCCTATGTATACTACTAGATATACAGGTCAGAACAATGACGTCACAGTTCGACTGTGCCAAGTGATAAATATAGATTAATAAAAAATCTAAATTGAAAACTTTTATAACCAAATTACTTGTAAATTGCACGAAATACGTAATACTTTCGCGCCTTTATCGACTGACAGATAAATAATTATAATAGCCAAATGACAGCACACAAGTCTCCTTCGCACGTTTGACTTTGGCAGAATTGTCGATACCCCACATCGGCAAAGATTGCCATAATAAAAATAGAAATATAACTTTTTTATGTTCTGTGGTATAGCAGTATACATACATAGTCTTTGGTCACTCTTAATACTACTTTAGGTACTGTCGGCTAAGACATGTGCGAATCATTGTTAATTTTATTATCACTTAATGACGACTTACAGTTAAAGTAAATAGTATATTTAATTCCAGTTAAATAATATATGATATAAATATTGTATATTTACTAATCTGTATTGCAGTTAGCGACAATGCTTTTAGAGATGGTAGGTGTTTAATGATATTAATTTCCCGTATGGAATACACCATATCCTTAATAATACGCTCGTATCAACGTTATTTCACGCTTCATTTTTAAGGTTGAATCAATTCCATAAGAATGTTTGACTGCGTTGTATAGTTTGCACATTGCATAAGTATGTTTTGGTATTACAATAGAAATCATTGCGTGTTTAGTACGTACAAAGGAATTTCGGACGATAAACTTTGTTTGTAACAAAATTTTAAAAAAGAATTCTTACAATTCAGTGCAAAATAATTATGGCGTCTCTATTGTTCTAATGTCAAATTTTGGCAACAATATTTTGTGCTTCTCTCTTTTATTTTGTATTGAATTGTAAGCTTTTGAATATTATATTATGTAATTTCTTTCTCATTGAAATAGATGACTTTAGCCTTTAACGCGGTGTTTAGAAATATTGTTACAACATTATTAATAATCCTGCAAATACAAAGATGGTAAAAAATAATGATATGACGTTTTAGTTTTTAAAAATATAAAAAGTTTAATTTTAAGAAAAAAGGTTGTAATAGTATTCCTAAAACACGTTTAAAATCTTTAGAACGTAAGCAAAGGCTTTTTAATAACTATTTTTAAGTTACAAATTCAGCACAATTTATATCTGATATCTTGTGTTTTTTCCGCGCTGGTAAAATCGTGATATTAATGTCCCAACACTATTTAGTTACAATTATTTTAATATAACTCGGGACACGCATCTTGGACCCAAGTCGCGAGACAAACGAGGCCCGCGGATTGTTTTGTAATAATCTATGAGCTCGTCCACCGCAGCGTGCTATCTTCAAAAGACAACCAAGAAACGTGTACTACACGTATAGAGAACATCTTGAGCTCGTTTTAGGTCCAAGATGCATGTTCCGAGCAATATGATATAACTACAAATAACGACATGATTTTTCCGTTATCTATTATAACTTGAAGCATTTTAACTTGACTGCCTACAGAGTTTTCTTCTGTTCACCGCGCCTTTCTACCTTCAGATAGTAACCTCAATGTTAGTCGATAGTCGATTGTTGTAAAAATGTAAATCTGATATTTATACAGAGTTGGTATGTGCTGAATAATCACGTGGTAACTAGTTGTAATGATTGAAATTATGAAAGATTTGTAATTTTAGACAATACAGATTAATTAAAATATTTATGTGTTTTATTCGTCATTATGTGATTAGCAAGTTGAAATGGCAGTGGGCAGCGCAAATAGCACGGAGGACTGATGACCGATGGGGTCGAAAAGTTCTCGAGTGGAGGCCACGTATCGGCAAGCGCAGCGTAGGACGTCCACTTATTCTAGCAATCAAACGAAATAGCTTCTCATTTCATAACACTTTATTATACAGCAACAATCCACAGGTTGATTTGACAAAAATAGGAAATAGCACCAAAAATAGAAAGAAAACTAAAATAACCACCTTAAATAAAAAAAAGAATGCAATAGAAGAGGAATGATTAGTTTCACTTAGGACCGGCGCACATTATCGACAAAATCGAAAAAAATTAAACCTTTATCGCCATAAATTGGGATACAAATTTGTTTTGTGGATTCGATGAATAATAAAAAGCCTGATCCGTGCCGTTACCGATATTGTGCGCCGGCCCTTACTCATTACAGTCCTATTTATGGAAAGTATTAAATACATCCCCAGATTATCCGATACCTGAAGAAAAATCTTTAGTTTCACATAGTACCTAACCTAAAGAAGGTTACTGTGGGGTGAGCACGAACAACTATTGTAAACGTAACGAGAGCACGGAGCGTTGCGATTGGCCACCTGCCTACCATGAGCGTGTGTGCGCGTGGAGCCTGCCAATCGCAATACTCTCGTTACGATACGATTACGATAGTTTTTCGTGCTAGGGGTACTGGTATCAGCTGGCTACCCCGACAAGTTTCCATGGCAACCAAAATGATGATAGTTTGTCAGTTACGTTCTAACACCATTTAAGGTAAAAAACAATCGCAACGCATTCGCGCCTATATATTTAAAAACACATGGGCGCGAATACTTGACGAATCGACATAATGGCAACATTGGCAACCGATAGCCAATACCGGTAGCCTATTTCTTTATAAAAGCACCCTAAGGCCCGTATTCTAGAATAGTACTCATAGACTTAGAGCCCGTGAACGCCAGACCTTTGTCATTTTATAAAAGCATGCTCCAATTAATGCTGCCAAAGCCAATATGACCCAAAATTCATAATTGGCCCTCGTTCTTACCTGTGTTGGGAGCATGCGCTGACAAACTTTCAGCTTTTATAAAATGACGAAGGTCTGGCGTTCACGGGCTCTTAGTCCATCAGTTCTCAGTGCTCAGTCTTCAGAACTGAATGTCGTACTGGCCTAAGTGCTCGAGAATCTTATGAGTCATGTTTGTTAAAACCTTGATGAATTACAATATATTTTATATCAAATAGCGGCCCTAAGGTACCTTACGACCCTTTACTGTTTGATCTTTTTTAATATTTTTACGAAGCGTATGGTCGACGCTTCTCGTGACCAGAAGGCTGGCTGTATAGGCCAGAGAATAAGCATTGCGATACAACGTGACAATGCTGCCAGTCTTCTGGGAACGTTACCACAAGAGGCATTTTACTTTGGTACCTTTACAATAATTGTAATCATCTCATCATAAACATCAAGATGAAATAAAATGCAAACTATATTTTTCAATAATAAAATACATTAATAAAAATAGGAATCTTTTAAAAATAATTTAAATAATTCACTGTTTAAAATATTTAAATGCTTTGGTATACATTTGGTATGTATTGCTTTGGTCCTAAAATTAAATAAATATAAAAATATAATTAATAATTATAATATGGCAACATATTAGGAACGAGTAACATTTGGTCAGTAAATGTTTAATTATCCGACATTAACATACAAATAAAATGTTTTTATTTTATTTTTTAGAAGTTAAAAACATAACAATTATAGCTTTTAACTAAAAAACTGACCATATTCCTTTTGTTAGCAAACTAAGATCTATATAATTATTTTTGGTAACATTTTTTGGTAAATAAATATGTAAATAGCATCATTCTGCTTATCTATAAATAAATGAATTAACTTAAATTAAATAGATATAAATCCAAAAATAAATAAGGTAAATGGTAAGCGGGTACCATAAACTATCAATAGGTACAGCACTAGAGTGCGACCCTTTATTCCGCCTGTCCGTTACCCTTACAATAATTATATGTTTCATTTATTTAAGAAACGAAAACTTAGTACGGGTTTACAAATGCCTGACTCTTCAAACTTGATTAACGTTTACATTTTCATGAATAAGGATCAATTTTTACCGAAAGAGCAATGGCCGGCAGCTTTCTTTTTGTGCAAAATATTACAAACAGTAATGAATCTTATCTTCTGTGGCCCGCGGGGTGAGCACGAACAACTATCGTAATCGTATCGTGGACGTAACGATAGCACGGAGCATTGCGATTGGCAGGCTTCAGGCAGGCGACCAATCGCAATGCTCCGTACTCTAAACTCGTAACGTAAACGTATCGAAAGGACGGAGCATTGCCATTGGTCGCTTGCCTGTGTGCGTGTGAAGCTTGCCAATCGTAATGCTCCGTTCTCTCGATACGTACGTTACGATTACGATAGTTTTTCGTGATAGGGGTATAGGAGAAAGAGTTCATAGTCATTTGCTTCGGCTGCCGGTCTATAATTTTTCTGTGGGAATTTACCCTAATGCATTATGCCATCGACTAACATAAAAATTCTATACTATCCACAGATTTAGAGTACGCTAGATGCCTCGAGCGCGTTAATATGTGGGAAAACGGTGCATGTAATTTTTTCGACACCTTCGATGACGTCACACGAAATATCGGATTATCCCACTTTAATTCACCCAGGTGAACAGATTTCGGATTAATTTCACCTATGCTTTATCTCCCAGGTGAAAATATTCGTCATTTGTACACCATAAAATTATTCACCCAAGTGAACCAGGTGATTTTTTTGTTTGAACATAGATTAAAATTGCGCGAAAAGCTTGTACAGGCGATAAAGGATATAAGTATAAACCTTTTTTTTTATCTCGAGACACATATCTTTGACCTAAGTCGCGAGACAAACGAGGCCCTGGTGCGGGCGGATTCTTCACTACATATTATAAAACAAAGTCGCTGTCGCTGTCTGTCCGTCCCTATGTATGCTTAAATCTTCAAAACTACGCAACGGATTTTGAAGCGGTTCTCTTTAATAGATAGAGTGATTCAAGAGGAAGGTTTATATGTATAATACATGCATAATATTGTAGCGAAACACGGATAAATTCAGAGATATGCGGCGGGAACGGGATTAGAAAATATGGCGGTACGAAGTTCGCCGGGTCAGCTAGTTTGTAATAATCTATGCTTGGTGAATTTGAGCTCGTCCACCGCAGAAGCACCCCGTACTATCCTCAAAAGACACCCAAGAAACGTGTACTGCGCGTTTAGAGCACATTTTAGGTCCAACTTTATATGTACACTTAGCCTTTTCGATTGTGTACATGTTTGTTGCCACGCTAGAACGAACTGGGCCTTGATTCTGCTAAAGCAAAACCACTCGTACCTTAGCCACTGCCAAAAATGGTATTAAATGTTAGTCATATTGAATAAATCACTTTTACTTTTCCACAATTATTTATATGAACCTTACCGGTTTCGCCTTACGGCATTCTCAAAGTACCATTGTAAACCCTTGAGAATGCCGTAAGGCGAAACCGGTAAGATTCATATTAATAATTGTGGAAAAGTACAAGTGATTTATTCAATATGCGTAGCAAGTTCCACCAAGTGCCATCAATCTCCAGTATAAACAGTTTAAATGTTAGACTTTATGACTATAGAATTAAAGTTCAAAATTGAATGACAATATTTTCAATGAAAATATTTTCATATTTTCTTTCATTCACTTTAGCCATTTAATTTTAGACTTCAAAGACATTGGTTTAAACTCTAAAATTAAATGTTTTTTTTGCAGTATCCGTATTATGACGTAGTTTTGCTTTAGCAGAATTGAGGGCCTGCCCACGATATCTAACCTATACTAAATCTGGGATATCACCTTCTAACTCTTCTTGAAGCCTTCTAACACCTTCTAACTCTTCTTGAAGCCGTCAGGGTTGCTACTCTGCCACCGCCAAGTGTCTCGACACATATCTTCGAGGGTTTTCACTGCTCGCCACCCCAGGAGCTTGTGGGATAGCCCAACGTCTGAATAGTTGGCCGCGATGTCGCCAGCCCTTCGCCCTACGATCCGATAGGCGATCGGACGGCCTGACGCTGCTTCGAAAGCTGCGATCATTTGGAGTACCGAGTAGCCTGTGCCAGTGCCTAGAAAAAAAAAAACAATGTGTGAATATTATTATTTATTACTAGCTGACCCCGCGAACTTCGTCGTCTAACCGTCGATCTTTTTTTTTATTTGTCTCTCCGTAAGAACCATCCTCGTATTTCAAGGAATATTTTAAAAAAAGAATTAGCAAAATCGATTCAGCCGTTCTCGAGATTTGCGCTTAGCAACACATTTAGGGATTCATTTTTATATTATAGAGATAGAAGATTATTGCTTGATACACTAGCAACTTAAATCCGATGCGTGTTAATCACTGCACTTGTGTTGTTAAAAGTTTCAAATTATTTTCCAGTCTATTTTCTTAATGTTTATCTACTGTCATACTCAGATGTAAACATTAAAATATTTAAAACAAACTTCAATAACGGTCTTTACGCACAGAATATCAAAATAAATTTAAAATTACATTACGATACAGCTCTTCTGTGGCCAACTGTATCATAATGTAACTTTTCTTCTATTACGACACAACTTCGGCTGGATTTTTTCTACATAGTCTGTGGACGCGGTGCAACACGCATGAGCGATCAGCAAATGGATTTTGGTGTTGGCTCAACGTTTCTGTCATTTTACACAAATTATATATTTCATGAGATTAAATAAAGTAGTGTGTGAAACTGCACATAATCTGGTCTTAAAACACTAGTGTTTAAACTCTCATGAAATAAACAGGTTATCCATACCAACTTACCAAGATTAACGGCATGGAAGCCGCTGAAGCCGGTCTGCGTGAACAGCTTGACGGCTTTCACGTGTCCCTCGGCCAAGTCCTCGACGTGTATGTAGTCCCTGACTCCCGTGCCATCCACGGTGGGGTAGTCGTTACCGAATACTAGCAGCTCTTTTAGTCTACCTACTGCGACCTGTAGACGACAGATAGGTTCGTTAATTATAGTAGTAATCCATAGCTGGTCCTCCTTCTTCGAATCAATGTCAAATACCATTTCGGTTGGCCCAATTCTGGGCCACTCAAGTAATGACCGAGTTTACCAGTTTCACCATGTCGAATTTACCTATTAAGTTAATCTCCTCTTTTCGCAGTGGCGAAATTACTCTTTTCAATCTTTTCATAGTGGTGAAAACCACTTTTCGCAGTGGTGAAATTGCTCTCTTCAGTCTTTTCGTAGTGGTGAAAAACTTTTCGCGGTGGCGAAATTAATCTTTTCGTAGTGGTGAAAATACTTTTCGCTGTGACCAATTTTCCTAATTCCCTTTATACATATTATTAGTTGTTATCACTGTTATTACATACCTGTGCAATGTAAGGCATTAGGTTGTTGGGAATGCCGGAGGGGTCCTCGCCGATGCGTCCGCTGTGGTGTGCACCCACAGGGTTGAAATAACGAAGGGATATTATCTTCCATTTCTGCACAAAACACGACGACATTTAGTCATGCACATCGGCCATAGGTTTAAAATATTTTCAGGCAATTGAACGAGGCTTTTCTTCTAATAAAGACTAGTTATGCCCTTTTTATATGACCCTCTCCATCCCGGAGCCAGCGTGGGTGGTTAGTGGTTATGTCGGACGCGAACCGACTAAAACGCACGCCGTCTGTGGGTCGTAGGTTGCTGGTGGTGAGATTGGCATAGGCATATCTCTCGCACCCCAGCCGACCTAGGGAGACTAGTTATGCCCTGCGGTTTTAGATGTATGGGGGGTCTCCAACTAAGATCTTCAAGCCCAAACCAACTCCATCTGCTAACCGGTACTCCTCCTGATATATGGGCGAGGCTCTGGTGCAGGCTTTTCTCTCGAGTTTTGCAGCAGCTCCCGCCAAAGTCAAGATAAGGGGCAGGAGAGCGAACCTCATAGATGTGGATGTTTCTTTTTAGATGAATGAATGTGAAATTACGGGGGCTAGTATTGCAATCGCCGTTTACTACCAGAAAACTTATTTTCTAAACGTATTTCTAGCCACAGGATAGTAAGTCAATTTCTAGAGAGAAATATAAAAATCTTCTTTTGGTTATACCATTACCTGATCGCTAATACAGACGTCCTTCATGAGTTCCTCACAGAAGTACTTGGACTTGCCGTACGGAGACGTGAGCCCCTGGCCGGTGGGATGGCCCTCGTCGATCGGCAGTCTCGTGGGCTCCCCGTACACCGTACACGACGAACTGTACACTAGTTTGTACACACCGAATTTGCGCATCACCTGTGAAGAGAAAAGTACACGTTTGTGTAGGAAATTGGGTTGACGAGCTCTTGTAAATCTCGGACCTAAGATTTTTTTTTTTCAAATTCAAATTCAAAATATTTATTCATTAAAAATGTTTACATAGCCTCTTATATATTAGCGTGGTTAGCTTATATAAATCATAATTAGTCACATTCCTATATTACACATTATTACAGCCATTCATACAGATCAGAAATTGGTAAAAAAAAGAGGTATTTTGGACTGAACTCCTAGATAGGCTGCTAAGCAGCCTGTGTTTAGGAGATACAGTTCTCGTGTCTATCGGAGTATGTTCACAATGTTAATCAATATAAATAACTATGAAATATGAATATATACGTCTACCAGTGTATCTATGTAAATAAGTCTGTGTGTGCGTGTGTGTGAATGAGTGTGTGTGTGTGTGTGTGTGTGTGTGTGTGTGTGTGTGTGTGTGTGTGTGTGTGTGTGTGTGCGTGTGTGTCGAGTGTCTGATTATATATCATCACATTTCTAAAAAGTCTTCTGTCATTTTATAGTCTAACGTTTTGAAAAAAGATTTTATAGTCCTTTGGCATGTATAGTTGGACATACCGTAAATGGGGCGTATAGCATTAAGTTTGTTATACAATTTTGGTCTGAGGTAGATGGCAAATCTTTTAAGGAAAGATGTGGGCGAGGGAGGGATTAGGCAAATACGGTCTTTTCGTCGTTTACTAATTAGTTTAAACGGAGTCAGGCGGTGTTGCAAAGATATTATATGATACATGTACATTTGTCTCACGTTGAGTAAGTCGCACTTCTGGTAGAGCTCGGTAGTAGGAAACAGTATGGGCCGCAGAGTAGCGACCTTTAGTACTGCCCGGTGGGCAATTTCCAGCTGCCTCATTATCGTTTTACCTGCACCTCCCCAGGTGGATATGCCATAAGTTATTACCGATTGACAGAGTGCGTGATATACATTACGTATGACAGTTGGGTTAGCAACGTGTCGTAGGGATTTGAAGATATATATTAACTTGCGGACGCGACCTGAGAGGATGTCAATATGACGTTTAAATTTTAAGTGTTTGTCCAAAGTAATGCCAAGATATTTGATATGGTCAACTGGAGTAATAGCCGGACATTTGCAAGTAAGTTGGGCTTGAGATTGACACGAGTGTGCCAGTAGCTTAATGGGGTCTCGCGGTTGAGATCGTGCACTAACTGAAAAGGAGATGAAGTTAGTTTTGGTAGAGTTGAGGGTCAGCGTGTGAGAGGTCAGCCACGATAGGATGGAATTGAAGCCCTTCTGTGCCGCCGTTTCAACCTCTTGCCATGAATATGCAGAGAATGTTATGGCAGTATCGTCAGCAAATGAGACAATGTTTGCATTTGGGACACTTAGGTTACAGAGGTCGTTGATGAATATAAGAAAAAGCGTAGGGCCCAAAACACTACCTTGAGGAACACCGTATTGGATGGGGAATTCATCACTACTGTGGTTATCAATTTTTACAAATTGTGAGCGGTTGGTGAGGTAGCTTTTCAAAAGTTCCAATGGAGAACCCCTTACGCCCACACACTCCAGCTTAACGATGAGGGTAGAAATTGGCACTGTATCGAAAGCTTTAGCTAGGTCCAGAAAGATCGTCAAAACTTTTTTCTTATTATTAATGTTTTCCACTATATTGTGGAGTAAGTTGTGGACGGCATCGCAGGTCGATTTATTTTTCCGAAAGCCAAATTGTTGGGCTGAGAGCAATTTAAAATGCTCCAAAAATTAGATTAATGTGCTCTATTCGCGCAGTACACATTTCTTGGGTGTCTTTTGAGGATAGCAGGATGCTACAGCTGTGGACGAGCTCAATTTCACCAAGCATAGATTATTACAAAATAATCCAGGGTCTCGTTGGCCTTGCTCTGGGTCTGTTTGTCCAAGATACGTGTTCCGAAGTATAGTCTTGTTCATGAGAGCAGGATTATTTGTTGAAATAGACACTTTTTTATCGTGCGAAAAACCCCCACGGATACCCCTCCGCCGGAGCCGGTGGAGGAGGTTATGTCGGACTTGAAACGACTAAAACACACGTCATCTGTGGGCCGTCGGTTGCCGGAGATGACACAGTCGTAGACATATCCCTCGCACCCCGGCCGACCCAGGGCCATATCTCTCGATCTGGCCCTCTTCCGGTGTGGGGACCACGGAGTCCCCAACTCGCCCCCGGGTATGGGGAGGCACGCAATGCCGCGGCCTGCTTCTGCTAGTTGAATAAGACACTTTCTTGTTCTTTGCCACAGTTTTTTATTTTTTAACCGGGTTTGCCTCACCGCATTCTCAAAGGTTTACGGAGAATGCCGTGAGGCGAACCCGGTTAAAAAAAAATAAAATACTGTGGAAAAGTACAAGTATGTTATTCAATATGTGTAGCAAGTTCCACAAAGTACCATCGATCAACAGCATAAACAGGATTATTATTTTAAAATTATATCCTGTTACCATTAGAGGTTTCGGGATATTTACCATGTATTGTTATTATATATAGCAATATATACCATTACAGTTATATATTTACCATGATCAAAGAGGAATACATGGTAAATATTCAGATACATTTAATAGTTTAAATACTTATATCCTGTTATTCAACCCAGCTCCAATTCCGGTTGCTTTTGAAGCATACACTTCGGAGTTCCAGTACCCTACCCATAGTACTACACTATTATTTATTTTTTGCCCCAGGGTACTTTCACAAGGGTGACCTACGCTACACTCACCTCCAATAATGTGCAGGTTCCAGTGATGTTAGCTTGGTAATATTCCAATGGTTTCTCCACAGATTCACCGACTGCCTTCAGCGCCGCGAAGTGAATTACACAGTCGATATTATGCTGAAACAAATATTATACTGTCAAAAAAAAAAGCTTAAAAATACTTTGATGTTGAGCCACACCATCTGAGCAACAATCCTAGTTGTCCAAAGGCTGGACCCCGGGTTCCACTCTCCATGGCTGGCAATATGGCTCAGTTTTTAAATGTGAAATATATGTATATTAACTTTTTAGTTCGCGCTGTCCTATTTTCTATATTGGGCGTGCAAATAAATAAAATAGATCGTAATATCTTCGGGCGAATTACACAGTTTAATCCAATGAATTGGACGGTATAGTTTAATAGTCATCTAACGTCACTTACAGGTAAGTTCGTTTGATTTTCCATTATATTTAGGCCCACCAGTCAGATGGACTGACGACCTGAAAAAGGTTGCTGGGGTGGACTGACTGAATGCGCAAGGCGGAGATTCGGGAGCTATGGAGCACATTGGGAGAGGCTTATGTCCAGCAGTGGACTTCGAACTACTTACATACATACTAATATAATCACGCCTGCATCCCCAGAGGGTTAGGCAGAGGTGAATTATACTTACATTCTCAAAAATTTGACTCAATCCACTCTGATCCCTGATATCCACATCGTAAAAGTGTATCGTCTTTCCTGTCATTTCTTCTATAATCCTTAGTGATTCTGGCTTCTTCTGTCCCTCAGCGCGGTAGGCATTGCAGATATTGTCTATAACTATTATGTCCAGGTCTTCAGTCTGTTTCTCCAGGAGTGTGGCCACGGTGTGAGAGCCAACATAACCCGCTCCGCCGGTGACAAGGATTGCTGAAGTCATTGTAAGTCTGTAACAATAGATTCGGGTTGAGTATAGAACTATCGACCAATCTTTCGAATAAAGATACTTCTGCAAAATCTCTGCAGGATATCGATTTGAAGATTGTCTTTCACAAAACTGTACAAGGCGATTAAAGAATAGGGCTGCTTAACATCAGACAGATACATACAGCCCAGATTCACTCTCAGATGCATGGCTCGAGTCAACAATAGTGCCCGGAATACAGCAAAAGGCTCACCCCCTATTAAGTGGGACCGAATAGGTACAATGATTGGTGAAAAAATGTGGGTCTCAATTCACCTCTGGCTAACCCTCCAATGATCTTATCGATGATTTCATTTCAGTTTAAAGTTTTATACATCTTTAAAATTGGCGAAAAAGTCATTATATGTTATGTGTTGTAAAGGAAATTGTTATCGGAACCTCGCCAACGTTCACAACTATTATACTGCTAAATATACTCGAAACAGCTGATAGCAGAACAATTGCACGAATTTACATTTAATGTCTTGTTTTAATGGCAAAATACAGTACAAAAATACATGCCAGGGACTCACCAACAGGCTGCAGCGCGGGAAAAACGCACAATTTAAAGTAATAATCTATATATATAAAAATGAAACCCGTTTTCCGTTGTCACGACATAGCATGAAAACGGCTGGACCAATTTCGATAATTCTTTTTTTAGAATATTCCTTGAGGTACGGGGATCAAGAATCAAGAATCAAGAATCAATTTCATTTATTCAATTTAGGCACATAAAGACGTCAAAATATTACAATATCATGTCAAGTTAAAATAAAGTAAATTAATAAATCATTTGAAAATGATTCTTTCGCTGGTTCGGTAGTTGGTTCTACTGAGAAGATACCAGCAAGAAACTCAGAGAACTCAATTATCCTTTTTATTTTATTTTTTAAATATAGTTTTTATACAATTTATAATGTGCGAGCAATCAGTGATTAGGATGACCATGCATTTTTATCATTAAGATATTCATCTACTTTATAGTATCCTTTTTCCATTAAACAATTTTTTTATTTTAATTTTAAACTTATTAAGAGGCATGTCAACCAAATCCTGAGGAATTTTATTAAATATTTTTATACAATTGCCTACAAACGAATTACCAACCTTATGAAGCCTGAGTATTGGCACTGCAAGTTTATCTTTATTTCTTGTATTATAATTATGTGCATCAGAGTTTTTTTTGAACAGATTTAGGTTCTTCCGCACATATAAAATGTTATCATAGATATATTGTGAAGCAACCGTTAATATATTAATTTCTTTAAAAAGTTCTCTCAGCGAGTCACGGGGTCTGAGGCTGTAGATTGCTCGTATCGCTCGTTTCTGTAATATAAAAACAGTCTCAATATCGGCAGCTGAGCCCCACAGCAGCAGACCATATGACATAACGCTATGAAAGTAGCTAAAATAAACTAATCGTGCCGTTTCCTCATCAGTTAGTGACCTTATTTTTCTAACCGCATAGGCAGCTGAGCTGAGTTTTCCTGCCAATGCTGTGATATGAGAACCTGGTTCTTACGGAGAGAAAAATTGAAAAAAAAAAAAAAGAATTGACTGTTAGGCGGTACGAAGTTCGCGGGGTCAGCTAGTAAAATAATAATAATAAAAACGTCTTTATTGTATACCAAGGATTTTACAATTTTACATAATGTTACAGGTTCGTGGTAAATACAGTTGGCGGCCTTATCGCTCGGTGGCAATTTCTTACAGGCAACCATAGGATGGATAGACAATCGATGATTTCATTTCAGTTTAAAGTTTTATACATCTTTAAACTTTAAAGTACTTAATTAACTTACACTCATACGATGTCATCTCTTAGTACATACATACATACATATACCTACTCACACCTGTAAATCCCCGAAGGGGTAGGCAGAGGTGTATTAACACCCACATTTCGCCAACAGTGATTTTCGGTCCCACTTATTAGAGGGCGAGCCAATGCCGTCAAGCGGACACTCAGTCATGGGCTGTATGTTTACTGTCGGATGGAGAACAGCCCTATTCCTTAGTCGCCTTCTACGACAAGAATAGGAAGAGATGGGGTGGTCCTATTCTATTATTCGTAGGTAGTATAAGAAAATAAACGATAGTAAAATATGCTTGCAATATCGAGTGAATGTGGCATACATACTGGTATCAATATCACTATCTCAAGAATCAAAACCTATCTTGTATTTTCCTATCTAATTGAGAAAGCTTGTACCTACATTTTGTACTAAGAACTGATTGAATATCCAAATTCTAGTTCTACTGCTGTTAATTTGGATGGATGTTTGATTCACGCCAGAACGGATGAACGAATCGGGATGTAATTTGACACAGATAGATTATAGTCTGGAACAGCATGTACATGGGTTACTTTTCATCCCGAGCATTGATGACCGACTTGAGTAGAGCGATCCGAGAGAGACCTGGGCAGGGTAAAGCTTGTCATTGTTAAATCAGAAAATCAATCTGTGTGGAACTTTTGTTTTTATTACACACATGTTACGTTTGCCTTCGCTCCGTGCGTCGGTGTCGGTGTGTACGCTGCATAATATGAACCTGTCGATTTATTTCGTAAAAAATAATTTTATTTGAATTTAAATGAGAGCCCTGTGTAGTGATTCAATTTTTTTTTTAATTGAAATAGACTATTCGTTATTTGATCTCCGTGTTAAAAAAAAGTCTGTGGCTAGATTTAGAGCCTAAATCAAGGCACAGACTTTTTTAAATACAAATACATAAATACTGCACCACATCACGTAGCGTGTTCTGGAAGTCAAGTGTTTTTTCTGTATGTTGCACTACGCGCGTTTTCATTGAAAAGAGAGATTATGTACTTAGAAGCAACGCACAGTGGTTCGAAATTTGAGCTCCGTTGACATAGAAACTTAAAGTGAGGAAATTAAAAAAAAAAAATTGTAATGGCTCTGGCATATCTCGCTTTATGTCATATTAACGTATGAAAGGTATAAGTAGCTCCACGCGTGAGAAAAAAAAGTTTTGTGTTTTTTTTGTATGGGAGAAAACACTTAAAGTGCTTTTTCTTTCAACTGAATGGAACTGAAGGGCTGGTGCTCATACCAGCTATTGTACCACACACGGCGATCAAGATGACATCAAATTCACGCACCTTTACGCACCACTCCGCACGTAGTAAAATTTTGAAATATAGAATTTTCGATATGTGATTTTTCAAATCTTTGACGTAGTTAAATGTAGTTGCCGGTCCATTTATTTATAATGTCATTAGTTTTTAACCTATTAGTGACTTTTAGGATGACAATAATTAAAAATAATGTTGATTATACGCATAAGTTTTTTACAAAATTGCATTCCGAGAGCTAAGTAGCTCATTTGTTAATCACCGTGATTATGGTTGTTTATGATTAAATATGATTGACGTGAGATTAACCAATTAGGCTCTGGCATATCTCGCTTTATGTCATATTAACGTATGAATGGTATAAGTAGCCCCACGCGTGAGAAAAAAAAGTTTTGTGTTTTTTTTTGTACGGGAGAAAATACTCAAAGTGCTATTTCTTTCAACTGAATGGAACTGAAGGGCTAGTGCTCACACCAGCTATTGTACCACACACGGCGATCAAGATGACATCAAATTCACGCACCTTTACGCACCACTCCGCACGTAGTAAAATTTTGAAATATTGAATTTTCGATATGTGATTTTTCAAATCTTTGACGTTGTTAAATGTAGTTGTCGGTCCATTTACTTATAATGTCATTAGTTTTAAGCCTATTAGTGACTTTTAGGATGACAATAATTAAAAATAATATTGATTATACGCATAAGTTTTTTACAAAATTGCATTCCGAGAGCTAAGTAGCTCATTTGTTAATCACCGTGATTATGGTTGTTTATGATTAAATATGATTGACGTGAGATTAACCAATTAGGCTCTGGCATATCTCGCTTTATGTCATATTAACGTATGAATGGTATAAGTAGCCCCAAGCGAGAGAAAAAAAAGTTTTGTGTTTTGTTTTGTATGGGAGAAAACACTTAAAGTGCTTTTTCTTTCAACTGAATGGAACTGAAGGGCTAGTGCTCACACCAGCTATTGTACCACACACGGCGATCAAGATGACATCAAATTCACGCACCTTTACGCACCACTCCGCACGTAGTAAAATTTTGAAATATTGAATTTTCGATATGTAGTGAGTAGGACCTATTTGGCTCCGCTAGAACCTAATTGGTTAATCTCATGTCAATAATATTTAATCATAAACAACCATAATCACGGTGATTAACAAATGAGCTACTTAGCTCTCGGAATGCAATTTTGTAAAAAACTTATGCGTATAATCAATATTATTTTTAATTATTGTCATCATAAAAGTCACTAATAGGCTAAAAACTATTGACATTATAAGTAATTGGATCGGCAACTACATTTAACTACGTCAAAGATTTTAAAAATCACATATCAGAAATTCAACATTTCAAAATTTTACTACGTGCGGAGTGGCGCGTAAAGGTGCGTGAATTTGATGTCATCTTGATCGCCGTGTGTGGTACAATAGCTGGTGTGAGCACTAGCCCTTCAGTTCCATTCAGTTGAAAGAAAAAGCACTTTCAGTGTTTTCTCCCATACAAAAAAAAAACACAAAACTTTTTTTTCTCACGCGTGGGGCTACTTATACCATTCATACGTTAATATGACATATAGCGAGGTATGCCAGAGCCTAATCGGTTAATCTCACGTCAATCATATTTAATCATAAACAACCATAATCACGGTGATTAACAAATGAGCTACTTAGCTCTCGGAATGCAATTTTGTAAAAAACTTATGCGTATAATCAATATTATTTTTAATTATTGTCATTCTAAAAGTCACTAATAGGTTAAAAACTAATGACATTATAAGTAAATGGACCGGTAACTACATTTAACTACGTCAAAGATTTGAAAAATCACATATCAAAAATTCAATATTTCAAAATTTTACTACGTGCGGAGTGGTGCGTAAAGGTGCGTGAATTTGATGTCATCTTGATCGCCGTGTGTGGTACAATAGCTGGTGTGAGCACTAGCCCTTCAGTTCCATTCAGTTGAAAGAAAAAGCACTTTAAGTGTTTTCTCCCATACAAAAAAAAACATAAAACTTTTTTTTCTCACGCGTGGAGCTACTTATACCATTCATACGTAAATATGGCATATAGCGAGGTATGCCAGAGCCTAATCGGTTAATCTCACGTCAATCATATTTAATCATAAACAACCATAATCACGGTGATTAACAAATGAGCTACTCAGCTCTCGGAATGCAATTTTGTAAAAAACTTATGCGTATAATCAATATTATTTTTAATTATTGTCATCCTAAAAGTCACTAATAGGCTAAAAACTAATGACATTATAAGTAAATGGACCGGCAACTACATTTAACTACGTCAAAGATTTGAAAAATCACATATCGAAAATTCAATATTTCAAAATTTTACTACGTGCGGAGTGGTGCGTAAAGGTGCGTGAATTTGATGTCATCTTGATCGCCGTGTGTGGTACAATAGCTGGTATGAGCACTAGCCCTTCAGTTCCATTCAGTTGAAAGAAAAAGCACTTTAAGTGTTTTCTCCCATACAAAAAAAACACAAAACTTTTTTTTCTCACGCGTGGGGCTACTTATACCATTCATACGTTAATATGACATATAGCGAGGTATGCCAGAGCCATTACAATTTTTTTTTTTTAATTTCCTCACTTTAAGTTTCTATGTCAATGGAGTTCAAATTTCGAACCACTGTGCAACGTAAGAAAAACACGCATCCCGCGATCACGCTGCGTGATGCCGGGCAGTGTGCGAATCGCCTTATAATTCCCTTTTGGTAAAATAAATAAAAATACACCCATAAGTAGATTCACGTGTTATTATTGGCGAACGCAAGTGTTCACCAGCAAATATAATTTGAAGTAAACACGAGCACAGCTGCAGAGCTCGATACGTTTATTTATCAGTCGATTGCTAATATTATCTACTTTGAAATATTATTTTATGGAAGGATTTTTATAGTTTTATATGACCTGTGACAAAGTTAGTAGTTATGCCTACTTATTACGTAATTTTATTTAATAATCATTGTAACACAAGTACACATATATCACCTTATACGTACTTTTATCGACCAATTTTTACCACATTCATACCACTCAGCCTGCGCAATTTACGGGCGACGTTCTGGCACAGGTTCTCTGCCTATAGTGAGATGGTCAGACGGCAGTCCCTACCGTAAACGTCAAGCTAAACAAAATCATGGAAAGGAGGTGTCGTGGTTCCGGTAAGGAGTCGGCCACCACTGCCGTACAAGTCAAGAAAAGCCAAATCATGGAAAGGAGGTGTCGTAGTTATGGAGTCGGACTAATGATCAAGAGGTCTCGGAGTTCAATCCTGGCCATTACACCACTGACGTGAACCCACCCATAACACAAGTAATGTAGCTTAGTTGGAGGGGTGACGGAATGTCACGAATGCTAGTCTAGTTATTCTAAATTACTAGAAATCTTTTATTCGAAACAAAGAGCTATATCTTGGACCTGAAATGTGCTTTATATGCGCGATACACGTTTCTTGGGTGTCTTTTGAGGATAGCAAGGGGTGCTACGTCGTGGACGAGCTCAAATTCACCGAGCATATTATTTTATTACAAAACAATCCGCGCGCCAGGGCCTTCTTTGTCTCGTTACTTAGGTTCAAGATTGGTATCTAAGTGAAGGGTATTAGTAGACAAACAGATAAACATGACAAGCATTACATTCGTAGTGTAAAGTAAATAGTGTTAATCTACTTATTAAGTTTACAACTAGTATCGAAGGATTACCTACTTATTGACGCGTCTATCATCACAGGGTGCGTCGTTGATCGATCGATTATGAGCGAAATAGCTATAACTGATAGCTACATTATTGCTTAGAAAGGATTATAGAAATGATTAGTTTTCTTATCTTACAAAAGCCGGTCATGTGCAAGTCGGAGTAGAGCACCGAGACCTCCGTACAAAATGTGATGCAGGTACGAACTTAGGTATACTACATAAACTGCGATATATTTTGATTGTTTTGACTTAGAAATTTGATTTTTGGACAGTTTCAAGACGTTACAGGCCTGAGTATGTGGCATGAATTTCAATTTGATGCCTCCTCACATTGCTGAGAAAAAGGTCTTGACAGACACACGGACAGACGGACGGATCCTATAAAATAAGGGTTCCGATTTTTCCTTTTGAGGTACGGAACCCTAAACAAGGTAGTTAGGTAAGTTTAAAGTTGCAGTTCATTTTGTTTTTAATTTCTGTGTGATTGTGAAGTGTCCCATTTTCCGCATAAATATGTAAAAAATAGTGTGAAGAACAAGGTCTAATAATATTAATCCGTAAATATGAAGTTACACAGGAAGTACCAGAAAATAATTAAACAAAAGCTCAGACTTTTGTTACAGGAAAATTAATAAGAAAAAAGAATTGAAATAAATGGTGGAAAGAACAAAGTCGATAACAGAAAATGCAAGAAATTAGTTTGAAATTTAGAACATGAAATCGGATTAGTCGTGAATCGAATCGATACAGTTTTTTTATCCGATAAATGTAAACGGATAAACCACTGAACTCTATTAGGTATCTGGATAAACATATTGTTTTCAAATAGTTATATGCCAAATAATAACACACGTAGCTTAGCTAACCCAACGACCTAAAACTACTTACTATTACAACAATGGACTATTAATATATCCAAGTACGCTGACTACGTTAACCTTCTTAAACGTAAACTTTTCTTTGAAAAACAGTTCAATGTTCTATTTTATGAAATTAGAAACACTATAAATTAAAAAAACTCACTAACTTTTTTAGAACGTGGCAAAGACGCGAAGCGAGTTAGCCGGCAAGCGGCTATGAGGTCACTGAGGAGAGCTCTTATCAATTTGTACACTATGAAATAGTAGAAACATACATAGCTTACGTCACATGAAGTGTTGACGTTAAATGATGCAATATCGATTCACGCCACACGTACAGAGATATGAAAAGTTAATGTTTATGTAGTGGACATGCTGCCGCCTACAACCAATTCTAGCCGAGAGGCCGAAGCCGGCCTATAGATAGCTACTCGTAGGCTCTCCACGTACTCCAAGTTCCCTTCTGAAGCCTTCCTAGAACACAGCGGATAGTAGTAGGCAAGGGGTGGGCTAGTTCTCTGGGCTTAAGGGTAAAAGGGTGAAAGGTAGGGCAGGTCATCGCAACGGCACGTTGCGCCCTTCAGGGTAAGATGGGGTATCTAAAAACCGCAGATTGCCTGCGTCTATCGTGAATAAACACATAAGAATTCCATTTTTCTTATGAAATACGTATCTCGATGTACTGGTGGCGAATGGTGAAAAATACAAAAGGGAAGCCGGTGTAAAAAAAAACTTGTCTTGATCTAATTAGTCATACACCGTGCAACCCATTGGGGAACCCTCCCCACTGCAATTTACAAACATAACTAATCTACAATTATATAATAATTTACAATTGACATTTTATGTATATGATTTAGTATTGTATTGTGTGTGTGCTATCGTGTACTAAGTATGTATTTCCCCACTCTATTGCGAGCAGATTACTTTATCAGCACTTGTATAAATTGTTTATAAGGCACTATGTATGTAGTAATGGGTAATATTCTGACACATTTTACCTACTACATACAATGAACTTTATAGATTGTCATTTTTTTATACCACTTAGGTGGCAGACAAGCATAAGGCCCGTTGGGGGTGACGGGTGGAGCCTATGGAATGTGTTATGTGTGTTTGTCACCTCCTCCTAAACAGATGGAACAATTTGGATGAATTTTTGGATGATTTGTAAATATATATGGACCTGGTAGATGGGGGCCTGCTGCCTGTATGTAGGGTGAAGTCTCCTAGTATCGGCCACGTCCTAATATCGGCCTTTTCGAGAAAATGAAACATAACTATGAAAATAACCCTAAAATTATGATCGTTTTTACGCAAAAAGTGACTCTATATCCGTACGAATAACATCCCATATTTTGGTGCGGGTACCTCCACATTTAAACGTTCAGGTGGCAATAGAGCACGCGCAGGTATCGACGGGTGTGATTTTGTGGCAATACCGAGTCAAATCCCGGAGTCGACGCACTGAGTGGGAAAGTATTTGAAAGGAATTAAATATACCTATGGTATTTTATATTATTTTTTATTAAAGAAAAACAGTCGAAGTACCGTTTAGGTAGTGTGTTTTTAAATTTATTTGTACTTTTTATGAAATAATCGCGGGGTCGAGATTAGGGATCTTTATTTTGGATAAATCTCAATATCGGCCACCTGGTCGATATTGGGGAAATGCATGAAAACACTAAACTGTATGTTTAGCTATTTTATATGTTAGCAGTAACATTAATAAGGTTAAAAATGAAATAGCAGCTCTGTTTGAGCACCAGATCCTAACATCGGCCGCCTAAAAACTTTTTTTGCCAGCTACGGCCGATATCTGGAAAGTCGATGCGTAATAACGGCCACCTTAGTTTGTTTAGGGTACTTACTTTCCTACAACCTTCGAACTTTACAATAAACAGGAACGTGGTGCAAAATGAACAAATACTTATGTATTTTAATTTAATCAATAATATAATCATGTCGTCCCAACAAAAAGAGAAACGTTTCAAACCTATGGTTATATGACCATAGGTTCTATGACCCCTATAGGTTCTATGACCCCTATAGGTTCTATGACCCCTACAGGTTCTATGACCCCTATAGGTTCTTTGACCCCTATAGGTTCTATGACCCCTATAGGTTCTATGACCCCTATAGGTTCTATGACACCTATAGCTTCTATGACCGTAGTAGAATAAGAGATGGAGTAAATGCCGTTCAAAGAAGCAGGCAGTAATGCAATGCAATGCTTCGATATTGTCTAATGTTACCATTGGGGTTGTGGAGTATAGATGGAAGTCACCACAATTAATGATGTCGAAGAAGATGAAGCCAAAAAATATTGAATGTGACATAATATGCTCCAAACGGCCTTAAAGTATACAGTTGATCGTGGGTAAAATTATATTGATGTGGCTATAGAAGATTTTACTTGCCGTCATTGTTTAGTGCATTTAAGTTGAAAAGTCTTCAAAGAAAGTCAAGTTTTCTTTTGACTTTATCCAATAATATATTTTCTTTATAATAATATATTTTGGAAATCTTTATTTATCTTAATTTTTTTTAATCATTGTGATCATTAGTTTATAATAACAGCAATTACTGTAATTTTTAAGGGTGAGATAAAAAGAAAAGACAAATTAATGATAGATAAGCGTGAAAAAAATTATTTGAACGTGAATTGGAATATAAAACGTAATAATTTTTTACTTTACTTAGTTTTATTGACCTAAATTCACGTTGGAAAAGGTATGACGATATTAGGGTCACAGGCGGCAGAAATTAGGGTGTTAGAGGCCGATATTAAGGGAAATCGACATACTCGAAAAAAAACATCTATATTTTCAAAAATAACAAAGAATTGGTAATTTTGCGAATGTAGTAATGGAGTTTCAGTATCCCTCTACCCAAAAAAGGTATTGCAAGTAAGCAAATGCTATAAACCATAAAATTACAATCAATCAAAGGTCAAAAAATGTTGACATGGCCGATAATTGGTGCCACCACCCTCTGTGCAGGGAGGATAATATCCGCCAGATCTGATAGTTGAGGATAAAAATAGTAACAAAATATTTTGCACAATATAATTATGTACTCGTTGGTTGTTTCTCATTGGTTCTGTCTGAAGTTTAGTGTGATTGAGAGGTCATGGTTCGGAAAATTTTCGTAAACAGTAGTTATCTAATGTTTACAATTGGTATACACACAATATGTATATGACCAGGAATTGAATACTTAACAATATAAATAAGGTCAAAGTACATGTACATGTACACAAATTAAAAAGTTAGTTTGATGTATGTGGGTCAAAGAGTTACAGTTATATCTAGAATAAAGCTAAAATCAAAAGTTGTAAATGATATTAATTAAGTTTACAAATATCAGATCCATTATGTACCTGTATCATGTTTTGATCAATAAATGAAATCTGTAATATAATTGTTTTTTCTTAATGAATAGCTCTAGAACTCTGCGAGTTTATATTCCCATCAGTCTGTGATGCATATTTGCAGTGTCATCGAGAAAATATTTATCTTTGTATGTTCCAAAATTAAAGATTTTATTTTTAGGTTTTTTTGGTTAGGTACAGGTACTTATTAAAAACTCCAGTTTATTTATATTTTTAGATTATAAGAAAAGAAATTAAAAAAAAATAGATTTTATAAGTAAATACTGAGTTTGTATAAGAATGCAAGTTATAAATTAAGACAGACGCAAATAACAGGTAGCTATACTATTCATTCACCCTTTGAAGAAAGAATGCCTTCTTTAAAGGGCGAATGAGAGGAAGGAATGAGCAATGGCTCATACCAATAATTAATAAATTTATATGTAAAAGGAGACTAAAAACCGAAATCGAACAACTATTTTAAGCAGTATCTTATTTTAATGTGTTTAGGTAAAAATTCACATCTAAATGTGTTTTTTAGTTAAATACCTAACCAAATAGGAGTATACAAGATAGAGATAACGCGTACTATCAGCTATCAGGTAAGCTAGATGATATATTTTTGAATCAAATTAATATACAATACTAGCTTTTGCCCGCGGCTCCGCCCGCGTGGATGTCGGTTATCGCGACCAAACATAGCCTATGTCCTTTCTCGAGGTCTAATCTACCCCTATACCAAATTTCATCAAAATCGGTACAGTGGTTTGGGCGTGACAGACAGACAGACAGACAGAGTTACTTTCACATTTATAATATTAGTAGGGATAAACAGTGAACTACAGAATACTCACCCATTCTCTGTAGATGCCATTGTTATTTCAGTAAGGACTCGTTGTAGCACGACTGCTATATTCAAGGTTTATTTACACAACGTATACAATAACCATACATCACTGAAGAATAAATAGTAGCCAGCAGAACAAGCACCATAATATTTATATAGATTCATAATATATATCTGACGTCTCCATTGTAAATTATATAAAAGTAGCTGACGTATGTGTAATGCACAACATCCAGACAATATACTTTTTTAATGTATAGGAGAACGCCCTACAGTTTTTAAATTAATTTATTAGTTTGTTGCCGGAAAGCAAATCGTAATATCACTATCCAACATGACATGACATGACCATTGACAATTGACAATTGACAAATATTGACATGGTATTGACAGAAATGACAGTTGACGCTTGACGCTGACAGTGACAGCAGACAAATTTTATTATGGCAGCTGGCAGCAATAAGACCATACACAGGCCATTGGCCGCTTTTATATTATAAACGGCAACGGCACTTTTCACCGCTTAATATCCGTGGATAGAAACCTATAGAAACGGATGCTTTTTCCGTTGCACGCGTAGATGCTCCCTCTAAATACGTGACGGAAATAATCTTAAACGTAATCTCTTCACTGACTTTCAGGGAAATTACGAAGTGGAAAGTGTATGATCAACGCTTCGCGTGACGGCCGGGCAGTCCTGTACTTTAGATAGAGACCGAATTTGTATGATTTGATAACTAGATAGCGACCGAAATTCCCAAGTCTCTATCGAAAGATAATCGGTATCGAAAGATCGGTATGTTTGCGTCGAACGAACTCAAGTCTGGACCAATTGACATACCGAGCAATATTTTATGAGGGGAGCGGTAAAGTTTGCGACAAAATTCGTCGCAAACTTTACCGAATTTACAAACAAATACCGAAAAATCGTTACTTTCGATAGAGACTTGGGAATTTCATTCTCTACCTAGTTAACATACGAATTCGGTCGTTATATAGTACAGACTGCCGGCCCAGAAGTCTAGCTTTTTTAGCCCTGGGAATTGCTATACATAGTGGCGAATCTGCTAGTCTTCTGGAAAATTTACCATAAAGAGGCATGCGATGACCCAGAAGTATATCTTTTTAGCACAGAGAATGGGGATTGCATTGCTATACAAAGTGACAAAGCAGTCAGTCTTCTGGGAACTTTACTATTTTTTTTTATATATTTATATAAACCACCTGGCCTAGGCCTGCATTGCAGAGACTTCAATTTTATAGCATTTTAAATTAAGTACTTAAGTAGTATTTATATTATGAAACATATTTTTTACTTCAAATATAGAAAATAGAAATGAGAAATGTTGTAAGACTTCTTATTTTTCTATAAAATATACAAAATATATAGCAAATAGCACTATATTTTATTTATACGTTGGCAACACTTGATATTCGATGTCTATCTCTTTCTCTCCCGTGTAGTTCTCAAGGTAGCCGTCCTTATGAATTTTTAGATAAATTTTATGTTTATAAGCGTTTTAGACAACAAATAATCAGTGTTTTTGCTTCTACAATTATCCTTTAATATTCTTACGTTATTAATTGATCCCCAACGGTAAAGATTACTTTGATATTTTGTGGTGACAAATCTGCTCCCTCTGTGTCCAACGTTGTTTTGATTACTAAAAGTGTAATTATCACGTAAATACTGGTATATTCAGCTGAATGGCCTATATTTAACGAGGATGTGCATTTGTGGCAAAAATTCCAAGTGATCGTTTCATAAATTTGGTTAAAAATGTTAAAATTGAGTTTCCTAACCTATAAGTTCAGAGTGGTGTTTTAAATCAGTGTTTATACGTTACAGATGAGTACTAAAATCATAAAACCCAATGCCGCGGAGCCAGACTCCTTCGAGACATCGATCTCGCAGGCGCTGGTTGAGTTGGAAACCAACTCTGACCTGAAGGCGCAACTTAGGGAGCTCTATATAACCAAGGCAAAAGAAATTGAACTTCATAATAAGAAGGTAAGTTCTGTCTTCAGTAATTAACATCTTGAGATAAAGAAGAACTTCATGAATGCATTTGTATGCAAGGAATTGTCAAAATCACACATTTGTAATTATGACATGTCAACCTCATTTTGAGGTAATTAAAAAAAATTCAGAGACTAAAACTACCAGAGCTTAGAAGATACAGAAGTATTGTTTATAGTAATGTTAGAATTGTATTACTAAGCTATTTGCCTGAATAATGAAAGAGGTAGACAATGTATGAGGCTTGTCTCCATGAATAACATAGTGCAGTCAGTAGTCCTATTGTAGACAATAGGTGTATTCAGTATCAGGTCATCCCTATCCTTTTTATTAAAGTTTAAAAATTATACTGCGAATTGACATCGCAACAATGAATTTCTTTTGTTTGCAACTTTTCTAATGAATGCGATAAATAGTCATTGGGAACCAAGGGTACTGAACCTTTGAACCTCAAGGGTACAAAGGAGTGAGAACTTGACAATTACAATTCGTCACTTGGTAAAGTGATGAAGAATAACAAGTACAGTAGAGAGATCAAAATGTTTATTTTATTGTTTTTAGTATTTTGTTAATATAACAGCAACAGAAATAAATAACTTGTGAAAATTTTAACTACTGAGCACTATTATGGAATTCTAAAAAGCTTTAGATAGTGCATTTCCAATGAAATTAGATTTCAATGTCTTTTCTTCTTCAATATCTCCCAGTGTAACACTACTTTATAACTGAAATATGGATTTTAATGTGAGCTTTATCTTTATTTCCAGTCCATCATAATCTATGTGCCCATGCCTAAGCTGAAGGCTTTCCAGAAGATTCAGATCAGGCTGGTCCGTGAGTTGGAGAAGAAGTTCAGCGGGAAACATGTAGTGTTCGTCGGAGACCGCAAGATTCTCCCCAAACCCAGCCACAAGACACGCGTAGCTAACAAACAGAAGAGGCCCAGATCTAGGTGAGAATGACTGGTTTACTTCAATTTAATATGTCTCCCCCCATTCCTTTCCTGACACTCTTCATTACTGACATTATCTCCTGTATTGAGGTTGTCTGGAAGAAATCGCGCTTAGCGCTAAGACCGCCGTTTTTGTACTGCCACTAATATTATCATTGTTGTTTTTTCTTTTGTATTTTTATTATGGTGTACAATAAAGAAAATTGTATTGTATTGTTTGGAGTTTCCGATATTTCGGCGCTGTTACAAGCACCATGATCATGGAACTCCAATCAATACATGGTAAATATCCCAATAGTTGTAATAGTAATGTGAACGACTATGAAAGTTTAAGCCTTCAGCTTGACTTTGACAGCTTTGACTCTGGCGAAGTGTAGTCCTGACATGTTCTATATAATAAAAGCAAGCGTGTTCTATATAATAAATGCACTTCCAAAGATACATTCTTTGGAAGTGCATTTAGATTAACTTCAGGGTATAAAGGTGTGGTGGGCCCATGAGAACATCTGCAAGTCAGTATATTTGCTGATTGATAGTTTCTGGTTCAGGCTTTCATGTTAGGGTTCACGCCTGCTAACATCACTGGGGCGAATTTCACTGCATTGTAAGAAATGATAAAGCATTAAAATAAACATAGTAATTAGAGAATTTTGATGCAAGATGTTAAATATTACCACAGTTCAAGGTTCAAAACCCATCTATACAATACATTAGTGACCTGATTTTATAGTTTAATGTTTAGAATAAAAAGATTTTGGGCACTGTTTAGTTAACAAAATCGTATGGAAGTATTATTTTGGTGAAAAATAACTTTTTTTTACAACCCCCATACATAAGGTATGCCTTTCACCTATACATTATAAAAAAAAAGTTTCTCTTCTATAAAATCACCTAGTATAAGCAAGCTAGTATATGAGAGCATAAACCAACACATGGATGTGTGCCCCCTTGTCTACTACCAGCAGAGTATGCTATCAACTGGATGGGTGACCTAACTTTCGTCCTGGCATATTTTACCCAAATCCCCTGAAGTGTGGCCACACTGAAGGTCTATTTGTTGACAACAAGAATTCAATCTTAAAAAAGTGTCATTTTGATATTGGAACACATGCAATAAACTTTGTTTAGGTCTAAATGGCGCTGTGCAATATACATACATACAATCACGCCTTTATCCTTAGAGGGTTAGGCAGAGGTGCATTAACACCCACATTTCACCAATCATTGTATTAGGTCCCACATAATAGGGGATGAGCCTATTGCCGTTTTCCGGGCACTATTGTTGGCTCGAGCCATGTATTGGCTGTGTCGTGGCTGTATATATCTGTCTGATGTTAAACAGCCCTATCCCTCAGTCGCCTTGTACGACACCACAAGGGAGGAGATGTGGTGGCCTAAATTCTACTCTGCCGGGATCCTAAAATATTTATTTTGTTCTAATTTACCTGCCCTCCCTCGGAACCCAAAACTTTGATATACCTACCTACTTACTATTTATAATTCCAGGACATTGACGTCAGTATACGACGCTATCCTTGAAGACTTGGTGTTTCCCGCCGAGATTGTAGGCAAGCGCATCAGGATCAAGCTGGACGGCTCACAGATTATCAAGGTGCACTTAGACAAGAACCAGCAGACCACTATTGAACATAAGGTAAGTTTATTCAATCCATACTAATAATAAATGCAAAAGTTACTCTGTCTGTTATGCCTTCATGTCTAAGCCACTGAACCGATTTTGATAGAATTTGGTACAGAGATGGACTAGATCTCTCGGAAGGATCTCGGAAAGGACAAATTAGCATTTTAAGTGATGAAAGTTCGTCAGTTTCGAGGATAACACCATTTTTTCTGTGGTTTTTATGGGAATGACTGCCGTCTAATCCCTCTACCCCAAGCAGAAAGCTTGCGGTACCGTTAATCGGCAAGAGTCTACCGGGAACCTACACGGTATATCCGTCCCAGTCGTGCTATCCGACTGGGGAAGTATCTCCGCCCTACAGACCCTACTCCTCTGGTGTTGCACTTGTCCATAGGCCACGGTAACCTTTTCCATCAGGTGGGCCGCGTGCTTGTGTGCGACCTAAATGGTATAACAAAAACATATGGCACAAACTACTTCAAAAAGAAGGAATTTCCAGTAAATACTGAATCTTATCATCCTCAATAATGTTATCTCTCTATTCCAGGTCGACACTTTCCAGTCGGTATACAAGAAGCTTACGGGGCGCGAAGTCACCTTTGAGTTCCCCGAACCCTACTTGTAAACTTAGGACTATGACTTTACAATAAACCTAAAAAAACTATGACTGACTTTGATTACAATTTCTTCTTCATCCATGCACCAATTCTGGGTGTACCCGAAGCTGATGCTCGTGGTTCACTTTCCTATCCCTCCTTTCCAAGATTTGATTTTTATGGGAGAGCTACAGTCTGATGTCTGACCCTCGTAATAAGAGGCTAGAGCAAATTTTCTAAAAAATTATATTATTCATAACAAAAGTATATCGTGTTACGAATTATACTGAACATTTAACGTAGAACAAAAGCGTCAGCTTATACAGCACTTTCTCTCGATGTTATATTCAGTGAGCAGTGTCCCAAGCACGAAAAAAGATATATTCCGGTTTATGCCACTGGGATGTGCCACTAATGGCATAAAACGCATAAAATCTTTCTTTTTCAGAAATATTCCGGTTTATGCAACTGAGGGCACAAAACGGAAAATATACTTTTTTTTGGTGCCACTGTAACATACAGCATTAATGTAAGTATTCGTAACGTAAACGTAAACGTATCGAAAGAAGAGAGAATTGTGATTGGCCGCCTGCCTACTGTGAACCAGTGTGCGTGCGGAGCCTGCCAATCGCAATGTTCCGTTCTCGATATGTTTACGATACAAATACGAATATTTTTCGTTTTGAGGCACAGGTTACCAGCACGTATTAAAAAGAGTTGTTCGAGGGAGAGTTCGCTATATAGAATTTTCATTTTTTCTCACTCTAACAACAGTTCTAACGTCTGAACTGAAAATAACTTTTAGTTGATGTTGAAAGCAGGTGATAGAATAAAAGAAACAATTTCTAACAAGCTAAGTTTATTTTTTAATCAGTCCATCCCACATTAATATTGCGTTTTGAATCTACAAACTGCAGAGAGCTCACTATTATTAATTAAAATAAATAAATAGGGAATCGATAGTGCCACAAAACAACGACGAATATTCGTCGATACTAATAGACTACTGGCCCGTGTACAAAAATGATGGGTCATTTGAACCACCAGGTGACCTATATAGAACGATATAAGAACATAAAATAATAAGATTCAGCACTATGCCGTCACTTGTAAGCTGTCCAACTGAGTGCAGGTGAGTACAGGTACAAAGTACAGGTAGAGTGAGTACATTTTGGTCATATATTTTTGTACGGCATTCTTACCATCGATAGATCCATGAAAAATAACAAGCAAACGCGTAGTGCTGTACAAAAAATGGTGAGCCACAAAGTCGGAATTTTTATTTTATTTTCCGACATTACCAGGGTAAATTTGGTCATTTGATTTTGTACGGCATCAGTTTCATAATATTTCAATACTGCTTCTAATCCATTATTCCGCAACGCCGTACAAAAATCATGCGACATGGTGAAGTAATCGTGGGTTACAACCCCCTCTTCTTCACCTGCACTCAGTTGGACAGCTTACAAGTGACGGCATAGTGCTGAATCTTATTATTTTATGCTCTTATATCGTTCTATAAAGGTCACCTGGTGGTTCAAATGACCCATCATTTTTGTACACGGGCCAGTAGTCTATAATAATATTACACCATTTTCCCGTGACTATTGTTTTTGTTATGGATCTCATATAAACATTCGCGATTATACAAAATTGAATAACAAATTATATATTATATAACACTATATACAAGTAATCACAAAAGTTCATAAAATAATAGGTATTTACAACTAATGTTACTCAAGGGCTGATAATATAAATGCAAAAAAGTAGGAAGAAATGCAAACATTTACGAAGATTATTCAGAAATCGAAATCTCCATATAGTAAGTATTTTAAATTTATCTACGATGCAAAGAAATTTGCAAAAAATCCGGGCAATTACTGGTGATTTGAGAAACAAAATATACTAAAACTGTATTCTTCATCTGGTGAACCTCTTCATCTATTGCACTTGCCAAAAATATGTATTGTCAACAAAAACTTGCTACAAGGAGGATTTTAAAAGAATTTTATTTACCATCCCCAAGGGCGCATATCTATAATAATAATAAAAAACTGAAAAGTTTGTTTATTTGGTTGAACGCACTAATCTAGGGAACTATCAACGTTTACCATATCGCGGGCATAAAGATGTGATACAGCGTTTTGAAATATGCCACGTGCGAAGCCGAAACAGGTAGTTCTATAGTAAAATACATGATAGGCTGTGTAAAATTCTCCATTTTACAATATTTTATAACGAGAGAATTCATATTATATTTCCACAGCTTCCAGAGGTTGCCGCTATAAAAAAATACAGTGTTTGATGTCATTGTATACCTCCACGCGTTTTTAGAATATTATTACGTATGTCTACATGGTAAATATAATTGACTGTTCACTAACAATGATGGCCTGAGGGCCAATTCTCGTTTCTCGTAATATTTATATTTCCAAAATATCAAAAACGATCACAATTTCCATGAAAATTGTTTTACCAGAATAACGGTTTTGACATTTGGCAGATGGGCATTAGATCGGGACTGCATTTTGAACTGCACTATGAAAAACTATGGTAATCGTAAGTTAAACGTATCGAGAGAAAGGAGCCTTGCGATTGGTAGGCTACACACAGGTTGACAGTAGGTAAGCGGCCAATCGCGTTGCTCCGATGTTTCGATACGTTTACGTTCGCTTACGATAGTTTTTTGGGCTCGGCGCACAGATATGACAAGAATTAGCATTCTGCAGGTCTAAAAAGGCCACTTACTCGTATTAGGATAATATAATAGGCAATATTTACACGAAATTGAAGTCTGCTTAGTAAATTATTGTGATTCTGCTCATATGAGTGACCATTACACGAATTTTACAGGAATCTATTGAGATCTACTGTGAAATCATAGTTACTAGTTTTTAGCGGAATCGCTCAATGTGGCCTTTTTAGACCCGCTGGTCATTTGACAATATTATATCACATTTTTTTTTTAATTATTAAAATTCATTCCTAACATTTTCCGTCACTTTCTCCTGCGGTTCCGTCGGACTAGTTGGCTTAATAATTCTGATATAGTTGACTGGTACTAAGCCGGCCGTTCTCCTGTCAGTGGTAGCCATTAGCCATCCTGAGTTCCATAGGTGGTTCTGCAGGCTTTGAGGAGCAACAGTGATGGAGTCGTTTTCTTGGAAGGATAGCTCCTGAGGACTGCCTGCTTGGAAGGTATGGCTGGCGACCGCGCGAAGTGGCTCTTGCCATGTGGTTGGATCGTGTACTGATAAAAAAATGGTGGATAAAATATTGTGGAGTCATGAAAGAATTAAGTTATGATTCCGTAGCCGACCGCATACCACAACTGTTGACGCACGTTATTTATTGCGGCTTCTCAATGGTCCCCTTTATCCGTATCGGAGTTTAACAAGTAATGGGTACGCTGTATGTGCTGCATGCGTCTGCAGTTGTCGTATGCGGTCGGCTACGGAATCATACCTTTAATAAAGTTGAACAACATACGGGTTATAACTAAACATGAAGTTGGGATACTTTTTTTGAACATCTTATAATTTTTTTTGGTAGTTAAAGTGCAAGCAACCCACTGATTGACGGACGATGCTTCAGCGTTGGTATTTCTATCGGAGTCGAACGTATTTTTTTTTATACCACTTAGTTGGCAGACAAGCACACGGCCCACCTGATGGAAAGTGGTTACCGTGGCCTATGGACGTATGCAACACCAGGGGCGTCACACTCGTGCTGCCGACCCTGAAGAAACCTTCTAATGCCCTTCTTGAAGAACCTCATATTGTAGTCGCTTGGGAAAACTTCTATGCTTGGTGAATATCAGCACGTCCACCGCCGTAGCGCCCCGTGCTATCCTCAAAAGACACCCAAGGAACGTGTACGTATAGAGCACATTTTAGCTCCAAGATATTTATGTCTGAAGCACGGCGGTCCAAACCAATAATAAAGGAATAGGAGAAATAATTCAGGGCCCCAAAGTGCTAGATAAGGATGCATCTAAGATTGGTAGGTAGTAAAGACGTGTATTCACTATCATATATCACGTTTTCATCGTGTAAACGTCAACTGTATGCTAACGTACTAAGTCAAGATAAATTGGACTTTATCACACAGATTCTAATCAGGCAATAGTCTTAAGAACCGCTATCTGATATGGGAGCATTGAAAACATGTGCAATTTAATTTTCTTTTTCGAGTATTACGTATTTCCGTTTCTCAGAACTAAAATCTTGGCTTTACGAAAGACTGCCGTCTGATCCCTAGACCCCCAAAAAAAGAAAGTGCCAGAGCCTCGTCTGCCAATCATTAGGTATACCAGCTCGTAGGTGAGACTGGCTAAAACCCTGAAGATTTTGGTGTGATCCAATACACCTTCATCCTTCATAGGGATTAAATAAAATCTTAAGCGGTGTTCTGGCAAGTAACTTCCGCAATTTCTTGCAGAAGTCAACTTGCACACGCGAAACCACTGAACCGGTTTTGATGAAATTTATACGGAGAGAGATTATACCTCTGTAAAGGACATAGGTTTGGTCGCGGTAACCAAACGGCGACGGAACGGTCGCTGTGTGGTTTTAGTCGGTTAGTCTCTTGCGCAAGTAAACATCCACAAATTTTATTGCTAGTGGACACTTCGTTTTACAACGGAATAGGCCTGTGAATCACCTATTTTCAATAGAGATAGACTTAAATCGATTTATAAAGAGAAAAAGAGAATTGACTTCGGGCGGGATTCGAACCCGCGATCTTTCCCTTACAGGGGGAATGCTCTAATCGCTAAGCCACCGAAGCCCGTACGAAGCCAATCCAAATTCCTCTATACTTTCCATTTTTGGGGTTTAAACAATCAGCATAATAAATGCTTCAAAATTTCATTCAAAAGATAGACTTTTTCTAAAGAACTGAGTAGTACTTACAGTTTTCATGAATGTTCTTGGAGATGGAGCTGAACATCTTCAGGACGATGTAGGGCGCCGCAGCCACGAGGCCGAAGAACATGAGGACTGGCCAGCCTGAGCGCTGAGGAGCTGGGGCCTCAGGGGACGTGGGCTGTGTAGCGGCTACAGCTTCCGCCCATGCCTGTAAAGATTACAGGCATATTAAGTACTAGGCTGTAGTGCGTGTGGACTTTTGATCCCGTTCATCATCATCATCACCATCTGCATATAGACGTATTTTCCTGATTGCATCCGTGGCCAAGATGACTTCGGAGCTCAGGGTCCGCCTGCCGGCTCTTCCTCCTCCACTTCGCACGATCTTGGGCGTCCATGGTAGTGAGACCATTTGCACGCATGTCACCCTCCACGACGTCAAGCCAGGACTTCTTTGGCCTACCTCTTTTACCTGGACCCGGGGGGCGCCAACGCCATTGCCAGGCATTGTTCCGTAGCCTTGAAATTTTGATCCCGTTGCCCAGATAAAAAATCATGCTAGTCAGATTTATAGGATGTCAAGAAATTAAATGAGATTTATTTGCTTAAAGTATGGTATTAAATTTAGTGTGTTGGTATAAAACGGTAGTTTGTTTCACATAATGCCGGAATGATGCCCGGCATGCAAAATTTGACATTATCCTAAACATATAATTGCAAGTCTATAATGAAATTATTAATTAATTACTATACATAAATACCTAGTTAATTCTATTTTGTAATAGCAAGATAAGGACGTTGACGGTTTCGTTTTACGCATTTAGAAAGTTGTGAGAACATCTTATGAGTATGCAATGACTACAGGCCCCTCTGGTATTATAGACTGAGAAATGCCAAGGGCCTCAGGATCTTTGAGGCCTCTTTTATACATAGACTCACGTTTGTATTTTGATGATGTTTTTTGTGAGAAAGGTCTTGGTCAGATTTAACTTAGTCTTACGTTTGTTTGATCGTGATTGGTTAAGTAGACCAAAAAGATGACTAAAAGTCGTGCAAAACCGACATTCATGCGGGCGGAACCGCGGGCATCAGCTAGTACATATTATGTCTGTGAGTGTGCGTGTGTGAGACAGTGAGTGTGTGTCTCAGTTTATTTGTGGGAACCAGGTTATTTAACGAACTCTTTTTAAATAAAATCTAATTTAAATTATTCACACGTTACAAGGGCAGCATGTCTAAATAGTAAATAACCTGCCATCGCATGTTAACAAAACTGATAAAAGATTATTGTCAGCATATTAAACGAAATGATAAGATACCTCTTTCGTTCACTGAGTTTGTTTTTATAGCTCTGCAATTGTTTTCACTGATATAGACTTAGATTATTTATTCTATTGTTACGAAATGATAAGTCTCTGTTTCAATACTTATTACCTGTTCTATAATAATGATCACGTATAACACATGGTTACATAGGGTGTATGTGTGAATGAGGATTCCTAAGGAGGCTATCTTGAAACCGAAGATAGCACTAGGACGAGGGAACGAGGAACCTCGGCATCAGGAGACCAGTGCCCCTAGCATGAAAAACTATCGTAATCATAACGGAAACGTATCGAGAGAATAATCCGTGTATGTACTGCGATTGGCCGCCTGTACCTACTTGTGTGTGTGTGTGCCAATTGCAATTCTCCGTTCTGTCGATACGTTTTCGTACTGCTGTGCAATTCTCTAAGTATACAGCGTCGAGCACAGCGCTGCGAAAGCCTTTATAGAGATTGTCATTGGTCGATCTCCAGTGACGTCATTCAGTTCGACCAATGACAATCTCTATCAAGGCTGTCGCAACGCTCGGCGCTATAAACTGAATTGCATAGTTGAGAGGACGTGCGGTTTTAGTCGGTTCGATTCTGACATCACCGCCCCTAGTGGGAAGGGGCGGTGATGTCAGAATCAGAGGCGGTGTATCCGAGGGGCCCGCATCACGACATTCGGAGCCCTATCAACCGCACCTGCAAGCTAGATTCCCATGTAGTTCCTTTGCACTCTTGAAGCCATACTAACCTTGAATTCATTTTCGGTACGAATCCCCATTATGACGAGTAGTTTCCTTATCATCCAGTTGATTGTCCTGATGACGGCGAATGTCGACCAGAATTGTGCGAACAGAGAACGTAGTCTGCCGAAGTTCTCTGCTACTCCTGGAGGAATTAATACTATTTTTAGCTACAGTTTTGGAGACATTTTTGGAGATGTCATGTCATGAAGATTAGCAGTTTATGAAAATAAAATACATAGATTCTTATATTTTTCCTACCCGGAAGAAGTACTTCAGAAGTTTCGTGCAATAGGGTTTCGGTAAATCGTATCGTGAACCGCATTTATACAACAAAGACGGCATTTCGTTCGCCCTGCCGAAAGACCACTTTGCACTTCATTCGGGTGCGATATTTAGGATCCGCAGACAAGAAGTTCTATGACGGCGGTAGTGGTTTGAGCTGAGCACCCAAGGATGTAACATTTTTTGGGAACCTAATCTCTACATGATGTTATGTTACTGGTAAGTATCCGTAATTTGTGAACTTGTAATAAAACAAAAATTATATAAAAGGATAAGTGCACAAAGTGCTCACGGATAACTCTCCCCCCCCCCCCCCCTCCCGCCGGGGCCCGCTTGGGAGGTTATGTCGGACAAAACGCACGCCGTCGTCTGTGGGTCGTAGGTTGCCGGAAGGGAGATTGTCTGAGAGAGATGTCTCTCATCCCCGGCCGACCCAGGGCCATCTCTTTGGAGCTGGCCTTCTTCGAGTGTGGGGACCACAGAGTCCCCTGTTTATCTGCATTTCCATCTGCATACCTTAGGGTATCTGCATTGCCTAATCAAAATTCAAGATAGGTAGGTACTGCAAAGAACCTTGATCGGTAATTCCTACATCGCCATCAAACCCTTTCCGTAATTTTTAACCGACTTCAAAAAAGGAGGTTCTCAATTCGTACCCAATTTTTTTTATTTTTTTTATTTTTTTGTATGTTTGTTACGCGATTGTGAAGCCAATTCTAGACGGATTTTGAAAATTCTTCTTGTGTTTGTAAGTAGATTGTTCCGAAGTGGTCCCATTTTAATTTCGTAAAGATCTGATGATGGGTTTCCGAGATTAGACCAAGGAACTCTTCAAAAAGTACCAGGAAATCAGCCGCGATTGCTGCAATGGCATATTATTGCAATGTTTCTGCCATTATACATCATAACATCACGCCTGAGTCCTTTGAAGGGGTACGCAGAAGTGTTTAGAATATTCAGCTATATTTCCGGTGTATATGCATTGATTTTAAAAATTCTTTTTGAATAATGATTTAATAATTTTTTTTTGTAGCGTGGCCGGTTCGATCTGTATTGTCAGTCAGCAGCATCAGCAGCGCATGTACAGTCAGGTCACTATACATGCGATGTACAGTCGTGAGACTGTACAAACTCACTAAAAAGACAAAAATAAATTCATTTTTAACAAAAAAGTTTAACCGACTTCAAGAAACGAAAAAGAGGCACTGAAAAGCGAAAAATAACTTAATTTACAGACTTACTGATTTATTAGAAGTCGGTGCCAGCCAACTTTGTTTGTTGTGTCTGAACTACTATGATGCAATCAATTGAAATATGGCCTCTCTTGGGCTAGGTACCGACTTCTAATAAATCAGTAAGTCTGTAAATTAAGTTATTTTTCGCTTTTCAGTGCCTCTTTTTCGTTTCTTGAAGTCGGTTAAACTTTTTTGTTAAAAATGAATTTATTCCAGTCAGGTTATACGTAATTAAGTAGGACTGAAATTGTATTGTAGTAAACAGTGTGAACATAAAAAGAACACAATGTTGGTCATAAAAATAAGCAGCTATAAAATGGTTTTACGCGTCGCGTCGGTAAGAAATGCAAGAATGCCAAGTTTTTGTTAATTTGCTAAATGGCTTAATGCTTCTCGAAGCATTGCATTGTTTTGTAGTTTATAATCACACGTATGTTCTTGAAGGTGTAGGCAGAGTTGTATCTATCCTTATCCATATTTATGTAAGTAATCCGGCAAATCATTTTATACCTCGAGACACGTATTTTGGACCTAAATGGCAAGACCTCGTTTGGCCCAGGCGCCCACGGATTATTTTGTAATAATCTATGCTTGGTGAATTTGAGCTTGTCCACCGCAGTAGCAGCCCGAGCTCTCCCCAAAGAACACCTAAGAAACGTGTACTGCGCGTATAGTATAGAGCACATTTTGAGCACATTCTAGGTCCAAGATTCCGAGCAATATTTATCATCATCGGTGTTACAGAACTTACCCAATATAGCTCTGAAGGAGCTCGTGAGAGCGAAGAATGTGTTCTCCAACATCATGGCAACACTGCCCACGGCGTGCACGAGGCTTTGTATCGAATCAAATGTTGGCCGCGTATTTTCTTCGGCCATTTGAATGAACCTTAAAAAATAAAAAAATAAAGTGTACATGAGGTCGAAATTTGACAAAAGGTCGACTAGTAGGCTAATCATAATTCTGTCCTCCGTAAGTAGGCTAGGTCTCCTCTGTGGCGTAGCGTGTATATTTGCATTTGTTTGGGTGTTTCTGTGTAAAATACGTATTTATTTAAAAAAAAAGTATTGTATCGAAGTTTGCTTATCCGCATTCTAGAACCTATATGACCGGCACTGCTTAGTTTGGTTCTAGGTGGCGATGTGTAATGTAATGCGACCTACAATATTTAATTATTTAATATGAGTATGACACTCGCCGCGTTCTAAGAGGGAGAGTCTATCTATATTTGTGCAACGGCAATAGCACATTATCGTTATTTGTTACCTTCCACGGAATTACTTATAAAAACGTTCCATCTCAATATGCTGCCAGACATTTTCCCTAAGATATTTATTACTGTATGATTGTATGAAGGAAAGTGTCTTGTCTACATTATGTTTACTTTTACACAAAATATAATATAAAGTTGCTTTATGATAAGTTATTAACAGATCCCCCCCCCCGCTGCCGTTGTAGCGTACGGTCGTGTCAAAAAGTGCTCTGAGATTTTAAATCGATATATGTGATTATAATAGTTGTGTATCAGTGGTTTTCCGCTCAGTCTTCGCGAAAAGTGAATAAGTAACTATAAACATAAGACGCGTACTCTAAGTGCAGTGCTTTTCGCGTTTTTTGCTTAAATAACTTGGACTTGACTGAATGGATTCGTTGTAAACATTTACTTCTACCTGTATTTAAAGAATAAACGAGTGATTGTGCCTATTGTTTAAAGAATATTATTAGAATTCAATCACAAATCACAATAAACACAAATTAACCGACAAGAAGATAAGACACATATATTTCGCAACTTTAGAGAACGTCTGAGTGGCGCGGTCGGTTACGATCACGCCTATTGTTTTTTGGTAGCAGGTTCGAGACTAAGCGGTCACGATATTTTTGCTTCTGACTTTTTGAAATTTATTTTAATTTTTACAAACTTCCTGAAATTATTGTGAACCAATTGTGGTGCTGTTATAACAGAATAGTAATATAATGCCACTAAAGAGAACTACTACAACAGCTACACCTACCGAGCCAGCAGTCCCAGCGCCTGCGCTTGAAAATAAGCAACATAACTCGATTCGGACTATTGCTGCAAAAACTGCCACAATGCAACACAGCGAATCGACACCGAATCTTCACGCTCTTTCGGCTGGTGCAATGGAGCGAAAAAAGAGGAAATGCGATGTGGAAGATAATAACATCTCTGGCATGATAGAGGAGATGTTCTTGACCTTTTCTCGCGATCAGGAAAGGCGTTTCCATGAACTACAATCCACCATCAACAGACTTTCGGACCAAAATATCGAACTAAAGGAAAGCGTCATTATGATGTCCGACAAATACGATGAATTTCTACAAAAAATAACTATTCTGGAATCGGAACGTGTAGAGGACAGGAAGACAATTAGGCGGCTGGAAGACAGGCTTGAGGCACTGGAGCGTAAGTCCCGCTCATCGGGACTTGAAATAAGGAACGTGCCTTTGTCAAGCGGTGAAACAAAGGAAGTACTGCGTGGTATGGTCATGAACCTGGGTAGGACGTTGGAAGTCAAACTAAATGAATCAGAAATACGTGACATCTACAGAATTCATTCTAAGGACAATACAGGACCTATCATAGTGGACTTTTCTACTACGTTTCAGAGAGATAGCTTCATCAGAGGCACGAAAGTATTTAACAAAGGCCGAAGTAAGATGGAGAAGTTAAACACTACTCTTCTCAATCCTCAATATCCTCATAAGCCGATATATGTATCAGAATCTCTAACTCAAAGGGCCAACAGACTTTATTACTTAGCAAGAGCATATCAAAAGAGCCATGGATACATGTTCTGTTGGACTGCAAATGGAATTATATATTTGAAGAAAGATACAGACTCAACCCATATACGAATATCTTCAGAAATCGACATAGATAACCTTAAGAATGCTAAATGACTATATCATATAAATTATTTTACTTTGTTTTCTGCACTAATTAATGCCTATTTTGTTTTAAGTTTGTATTCAACTCTGCATGTTAGCTTATCACCTAATATTTATACTTATACCTACTCAAAAACTGTTACACTTTACACAACTCTCATCAAACACTGCAATTTTGTGATATATAATCCAAACCAAGCATTATTCTCACAGCCTTACGAAGTCATATATCACTCACGTACAATTACGAACACTACAACAAGTACACTTTCGCAACTTTCACACAAACTACGAGTATACACCCAACATTCAGCCTTATCCCACAAAAGTCTATGCACGCCAACAGTTGACTATTTAAACTATATATTTCACACTTTTTTCAAATTAGATGCATCCCGGAGACATACACAAGTAACATATAGACTAACAACTAAAATTCGATCTTAATGCACACTCAACTTTAAATGATGACTTGGATAACTTAACTGTGGCCGAGTTCAGTACATGTGACATAGATAGTTGTCGCAATTTAATGTATGTAGATAACTCCTCAATGAATATATTTATCCAAAATATAAGAAGCGTAAATTGCAATTTCACAGGACTGAGCTCGATGATTGCAAGAACAGGAATCGATTGGGATTTGTTAATATTAACTGAATGTTGGATTTACGAGAACCCCTTTATACCGAACATGAGTGGTTACCGGTCCATAGGTACGAACTTTGTCAACACACAAAACGAAGGAGTTGTGGTATATTATAAAAATACACACGCATATAACGTGTATGAGCCAGTATTAATAGGTGCAAACTGCTTGATAGTTAAAATTGATGTCCATACTGTTTTGCTGGGTATATATCGCCCTCCAGGTGAAACAGACATACCTGCGTTTCTAGAGTCGTTGAATCAAGTTTTACGAACACTATCATCCTACAAAAACATATTACTCACAGGTGATATAAACCTAGATATAGTAAAATCCCCCTTAGACAAACATGTCGTTACTTATCTAGATATCTTGGCCTCGCATGGTATGCTACCCGCGTACTGTATACCCACTCACTACAAAACGTGTCTTGACCATGTAATGGTCAAAACAAAATTACCTATCAAAAGTCTAGTTGTACTCACAACCCTCACGGACCACTATAGTCAAATAATAAGCCTCTCTAATATGCCTTCCCCTCGCCAACTAAATAAAACAATTAAATTAATAGACTACACATTACTCGAAAGCAAAGTTCAAATACTAGACTTCAGCAAAATTTATACTTTAGAGACCCCGGATGAAGCATTAACTTTCTTTCTTCATACTCTAACCACCACATTATTAAGTTGTACTAAAGTCGTTATGGTCCCCAGACGCAGGAGAATAATAAAACGGTGGATAACGCCCGGTTTATTAAGATGTATGCGAAATCGCGACCAGTTACATCTCAAGTGTAAAAAATATCCTAATAATGATATTATCAAATTAACTTATACCCGGTATCGCAACTTCTGCAATGCAATACTCAGAAAAGCTAAACAGGATTTTGATCGGGCTGATTTTGCTGAATGCAGGGGCAACACAAAGAAAATGTGGGATAAAATTAAAGCAATCACTTACACTAAAACAGAAACCAGTCCATCTACTGATCTAATTGATTTGAAAGACCCGATAAAATCCGTTAATGATATTAATCACTTCTTTGCAAGCATAGGTAGATCACTGGCTGAGTCCACCTCAGGGTTAAATGTTTCCATACCTACTGAACTCTTTACCCAGGTGCTGCCTTGCTTATCCTCATTTGTTCTATTGCCAACCGATGTCGATGAGATAAAAACCATTATATCCTCTCTCAAAACCAACTGTGCAGTAGGACGTGACAATATCTCTGGTTACCTGATAAAAAAGTACACCAGTATACTAGTAGACCCTATTACATACATTTCTAACGTCAGCCTTGCTTCTGGGGTTTTTCCAAAGGATTTCAAAAAGTCCCTCATCCATCCAATCCACAAGAGTGGTAGCAGAGATTGTGTCGGTAACTACCGTCCAATATCAATTCTACCTACATTGTCAAAAATATTAGAAAAAGTGATTAACAAACAACTTATTAAATACCTAGAAACAAAGAAATTATTATCGGAAAATCAATTTGGATTCAGAATCGGTAAATCAACAAACGACGCTGTACTTCATCTCACCGACACTATAGTTACAAAGCTTGATGAAAAAAAGAAGGTCTTAACAATATTTCTTGATTTGGCGAAAGCTTTTGACACGGTCTCTGCGCCACTCTTGTTGGAGAAGATGGAGAGAATGGGAATTCGTGATACACAGCTAAATTTATTTCACAGCTATCTAGAAAACAGATTCCAACGAGTGAAGGTTGAAGAATGGTTGAGTGATGACCTCGAGGTCAGCACTGGAGTACCTCAAGGTAGTATTTTGGGCCCTACTTTATTTTTGATATTTATCAACGACCTCTGCCAGTTGAAGATGACAAATGGAAAAATTACTACATTTGCGGATGACACAGCGCTCCTCTTCTATGGAGATAACTGGGAGGAAGTCTATAACTTTGCTCAAACTGGCTTCTCTAAGGTTGTAAGCTGGCTAACAAACAACTCCCTCACACTTAATACGGACAAGACCAAATACATGCAGTTTTCCCTAAGCAACCACCCACACACACACAGCCATTCACTAAACATAACCGCACATGCAAACACATGCAACAATTACTCCTCCAATTCATGTACATGCCCTCATTTTCAAAAAGTAGACACAATAAAATACCTGGGTATTATTATCGACAAAAACTTGAACTATCATTCACACATTGACCTTCTATCTAAAAGAATAAGGAAACTTATCTACATTTTTAAAAACTTAAGACATGTTGTAGATAATACAACCCTGAAAACTGTCTATTTTGCATTATGTCAGTCCTTACTAAACTATTGCATTACAACCTGGGGAGGAGTCAGTAAAACAGCTATGTTAAAGGTTGAGCGAGCTCAAAGAAGAGTACTTAAGGTAGCCTATTCGCTGCCATTCTTCCATCCAACCTCGGAGGTCTACTTGAGGTGCCAAGTTCTAACAGTTCGTCAACTTTTTGTCTTGCGAATTGTCCTACATAAACACTCCTCCCTAACATACAATCCATCCTTTCTAACTCATAAAAGAAAAAATGCTAAGGTATGCCCAACCAAATTATTTAGAAGCAGTCTTTCACACCACTGCTACTGTTTTCTTAGTACTTATTTATACAACAAATTGAATTCGATTTTAAATATATATCCCCTAACAACAAAAAAATGTAAGCATATTCTCACTTCGTATCTGTTGGGTCTCGACTATGACTCAACTGAAAATTTATTAGCAGTTCCAGAATAACACGCACACACACACACGCGCACACACAAACACACACACGCACACACGCGCACACACACACATACACACACGCACGCACAAACACACGCACACACATACACACACACACACACACACACACACACACACACACACACACACACACACACACACACACACACACACACACACACACACACACACACACATACACACACACTACCTAATTTGTGCTTAGTTCTAATTGGATTTTTTTTGTTTTTCTTTGTATTTTCTCTTTGCACTGAATCATTATGTTATTTTGCGCTAATTTAAGTATAATACACACTTATCTTGTAGGGGGCCTGGTAATCTGTGTGACAGGGTTTCCTAGTTCAGATACCAGTCTCCCACAAAGGATTGAAATGTTACATAATACGAAGTGCTTAAATGTATCTTAATACCTTTGTGGAAGAGAATAAATAAATATATTATATTATATTATATATATATTTTTGCAAATGGATATAAATATACATACATATTGCATCTGTAGAATGATATGATATCAGTTAATGTGATATGATAATACCCTCGTGATGCGCATGCGCATTCACCGATCTCAAAATAAACATGACGAGTCTCCCAGTTGTAAACTAGCAATGTTTCTTTTAAAGATTCGTAATTTAAAAAAATAAAACACCCGACTTCCAAAATATTAAGAGACTAGCTGTTGCTCGCGGCTCAGCCCGTGAGTATGTCGGTTATCGCGACCAAAAATTTCCAAGCTCTAATTTATCTCCGTATCCGTCACCGGTTAAAGTTCATCGGTTAAGGTTTTTTTTATTTTTTATACCACTTAGGTGGCAGACAAGCACACGGCCCACCTGATGGAAAGTGGTTACCGTGGCCTATGGAGGCTATGGACGTATGCAACACCAGGGGCGTCACACTCGTGCTGCCGACCCTGGAGAAACCTTCTAATGCCCTTCTTGAAGAACCCCATACTGTACTCGTAGTCGCTTGGGAAAACCATCGGAGGGAGTTCATTCCACAGCTTGAGCGAGGGATGAAGTTGCTTTCATACCGCACAGTGCGCACCGTTTCCGGTCGCAATGTGTGAGGATGAATCCCCGCCTATGGCGAGAAGTGCGATGATGAAGTAAGTGCAACAGACAGACATTTATGTAGGCAGTTACTCTTGCATTTATATTATTTGAGGATAAACTTTAGGACTTTCTTCTTCATCCTAGCGTTAATCCCAGTCGCATCCGAAGATCAAAAGAGAGATCAAGATCTTTCAGCTTAGAGTCTGGGGTCCGCTTTACCAGTCTGACTGAGGATATGGCTTCGATATTTGCCGTGAAGCGACGGCCATCTGACGTCCACAACCCTATGACGAGATTAGGCGATATCGAAGCACTGCAGCTAGATTAGATGTTGGACTTTTTGTAGGGCTCCAACTAGCCGTAACAACTGCCATAGGTGTTCGTATGGCAACCGGGCCTGACGGCTTAACATGCTCTCCGAGGCACAACCAGACCAATGCAAATACTCAAATACTCATATTCATGAATTCAAATACATTTAATTGCACTGAGCAGGGATCGAAACCGCGCCTCCTACGTAGCGGCTAGGTTCACTACCACCACACCACAGAGGCTGTTTGGTGAACTTTAAGACTTTGGGACACAATAACAGACACTCCCTACAAGGACACCAAAACTTAAACTAAGTACATATATTGCAGGATAATAAACAAATAAACTATATATGTAGTTATATTGCAGGATACTTTAAATTAAAATCCCTACTAAACTAATATTATAAATGCGAAAGTAACTCTGTCTGTCTGTCTGTCTCGCTTTTACGACTAAACCGCTGAACCGATTTTGATGAAATTTGGTATAGGGGTAGATTAGACCTTGAGAAAGGACATAGGCTATGTTTGGTCGCTATAACCGACATCCACGCGGGCGGAGCCGCGGGCAAAAGCTAGTTTTAGATAAATTCCAAGCAGCAGCATTTTAGAGCATAATATACTAGGTATTTGTGTCTTTAATAAAAGAACAAAAATGTATGTATTTTTGCAGCCAGGTGTGTATAAAAAAAACAATTGATGATTCTGAAGGCTAATTATTGTGGAATTTAAATTATTCAATGAGTGTTTTTCTCACAAAAAAAAAATACATCTTGTAAAGAAATCTTCAAGAAATTAAAATTCTGCTAAAATTAAAAAAAAATGCAAATTATTATGGCATTGTTATTATAATATGTTCTGTACTGTAGGTCTTTAAACATAGATTACTTTTAAACTGGACTTTAGTAACTACTATTGACAGATCAAATATATGAACCAAGAACTCTTATTATCATATTTGTTAAGCCATTAAATAGCTAGAAAACTAAACTGATATATTAATACATATTGAATAAATCACTTGTACTTTTCCACAATTATTTATTTATTTGAACCTTACCTTAGTTTAAAACATTGTAAACCTTTGATAATGCCGTAAGGTGAAACCGGTAAGGTTCAAATAAATAAATAATTGTGGAAAAGTACAAGTGATTTATTCAATATGTGTAGCAAGTTCCACCAAGTGCCATCAAATCTCCAGTATAAACAGATATATTAATATTCTAGGATATTCTACTCAACACTATCTAGACTCTAAGTGAGCAAAGCTTAACTAGATTACGTTATGAATGGTTTTAGAACATGGGTAAACATAAATAGATAACTTTTTAGGGTTCTGTACCTCAAAAGGAAAAAATTGAACTTTTATAGGATCACTTCATACAGCCCATGTCTGTTAAAACCTTTTTTTAGATATAATAATGCAAATACATCTTCTATGATATAAAAATGAATCCCTAAATGTGTTGCTAAGCGCAAATCTCGAGAACGGCTGAACCGATTTTGCTAATTCTTTTTTTGGAATATTCCTTGAATTATGATGATGGTTCTTGCGCAGAGAAAAATTTAAAAAAAAAGAATCGACTGCTAAGCGGTACGAAGTTTGCGGGGCAAGCTAGTATATATTATATAAATGTATATTCTTGCATACAAATATTTGCAAAAAGCAGGACTCTGACCTGTAACATCTGATATAGCAGTCAAACGCTCTACTGCTAGTCTACAGAGATACTTGTGATCAAAATGAACAATCTGTAGCAATGAATTCATCAAACCTTTGCTTTTATGAAGATTTTTGGAAGCAAAGGCTACAGTATTTCATAACAGTATCCCATCCCCTTAATTGTAACATTCCATTGATTTGATTGCATCTTTCATGTCTAAATACTAAGATCATAAGTAAAACATTATTTACCTGCTTTCAATATCGCCATACATTGGTGAACCCATACCAAATCTGTTGTATCCTCCATACATTCCTCCCATACCTCCATATCCACCCATGCCATATCCACCCATTGCACCATATCCACCCATTGCACCATATCCACCCATTCCACCGTATCCACCCATTCCTCCGTATCCACCCATACCGCCATAACCGTAGCTCGGCATCATAGCGTTTTGTTGAGACATATCAAGTCTGGGAGGTACAGGAGGAGGTAAGTTAGACGGACCAGCAGAGGAGGAAGGCATTTGCGTATTCGGGACAAAGCCAGGCAAAGGTGATTGCCCTTGTGTCATAGCCGTGTTGGCTAAGAAATTTGCATCGAATTGTGTATTTGGTTCACTCATTGTACTTTGCTACACTATATGCACAGTAGAACACAGTGATATAACAACACTACTTCCTGCACGGTAATAGCAATATCACAGATAAGTGTTGGGCGCCATCGGAATATTATTCAATAAAATATTATTACAATAAGCGTAGTTTATTGCTCTATTAATTAATTGCTACGCAAATGCGACCTTTGCTAGCAAAGGGTTGTCTGTTTGACACTTGACACTTGACAGTAATGACATAATATCATCTGTAAATTTGGGTACGTTCGAGGAGCATCCTATAATGATAAACATAACATAACATAAACTCACACCTATATCCCTGAAGGGGTAGGCAGAGGTGCTAGCACCCACATTTCGCCGTTTATGTTTCGGTCCCTAGGATCAAGTATACTCTGGATATGCTACGCAAATAATAATACCGCGTATGAACGAGACACAACATACAAAAACTGTAAGGAATGAATAGGACAAAAACTATATGCTCTGTCTTTGTCAGAGTTTCTGTTTTTTTTGTTGGTCACAAGTGGAAAGTTGTGACCAACAAATCTTTTGTGATCGTGAATTGTTGAAATTGTTCTGAGAATTCTTCATAATAGACAGTAATTTAAGTGGTGAAACTAAGTGGCATAAGTTTGTTGCTTAAAACTCATTGTATTCAACATGGTGATATGTTATATATTAGGCTGCAAAAGCCCAGTATATATATTAATCTATGCAAAAGCCGTAGTGAGCGGAAATCACAAGACATAACCTATCATACGTAAGTACGATTTTTAGACAAAATATCCCTTTTTTTGTAAAGATATTAATAGATTAAGAGCCGTAGCATATTAACAAGTTCTTTAAAGTAGAAATAATGGCTCAAAATATTGATTTATTATCACCATAATACGTGTATTAACCAACCAAATAAAGTGGTGAGTTAAAATTATCGAACTCGAAACAAAAGCCAGACTTGTCCGCCATTTTTATCTACTTTATGATTTGTCCGGGTTATAGAATTATTAGGGATACCAGTTGAGGTACTGGTAAATTACCCATAATGTGGGGTATTTCTTATTTATTCTTAAAACTTCACATTAATGAAAATGTTGTTTCAGATTTCCAAATCCAGATCCAGATACCTAAATTGTTTTGTATTTGTGTTTTTTAAATGATGTAATGCCACTAATGCCAGAAAACATTAAATTCATATACCACCTAACGGATTTAAAAAAGTCGCGGGGTAAAATTTGGTAGGGACTAACAACACTGGTATCATAAGTACTATGTTGTCGTCCCTTTCGGGTGTACGCGCTTGACGAATCCAGAGTATACTTGATCCTAGTTCGGTCCCAATGTAATAGGTGGCGAGCCTATTGCCATTAACCGGGCACTTATAATGATGCTGAAATAAAATTGTTTGTAACCATTTTCTTTTCCCTTAATTTGCCAATAATGCCAATTTGGAATTTTATTGTTATTGTGAAGTTACATTGAACTCAAATAAGTCATAATACTCATAATTATAAAAGATAAGTTAATAGTACTTTCTTAAATAAGCGTAGAAAACTTCTGGCAACACAAGGTCAATCATAAACAAATCATTTTTTACTTTTTATTTAGCCAAATTTTGAAATTGATTTTCAAAACACATTTTTAAAAAGTGGAAATTGATTTACTTATTCAAATTTTGGTTATTTGAAATGAGCAATTTTATTTTAACGCGTAGGCTTCAAATAGCTGTACGTATAAGTTGATTTTTGCTGTGAAAGTAAAAACTCTCTTGACTTTGATATGCCCGCCGATCTTAGATGACCCAGATTTAAAAACAAAATTTTGTCTATGTTCCTAAGGGTGTCAATAATTTTAATAAAGTGCAATAAACTTTTGTTTATATTAAAATAATATTAACTATCCAGTGTTGCTTAGTGAAAACAGTTTATATAAATAGTGTAAATAAAGTGCTATGTTATAAAGGTGAGCTGTTTAGATATACATTTAAATTTTGTGATAGTTTTATTATTTCTCTAGCGAAGTGATATTCTGGCGCCCGAAACTCAATGTTTTACTCGTATATTTGTTTGCTTATACACCCAGATGTTTACAAGTTAAATAACTAGTCCCTACCTTTTCCTTTTCAGTCGCATAATTCTTATTAGAACTTGTATATTTAGATTTTTTTACGTTTACTTAATAATAATTATGTAGTAGAAAGGTATCATTCGCGACCGGTTTTCGTAGGCAATAACATAGCGGTGCTGGCTAAATTAGAGTCAATTGATCTCAAATAACAGTTGTTATGATGTTAGTAATGCATGTTCAATGCTGACACTATATTAAAAACTGATATAACATAAAAAAGATACCTTTAAAGCTGCTATAAACATCTGATAAGTGTTTTTCTATCCTTGGTTGTATCTATCCTAACATTCAAATCATAAATTAAATTGATTTCAATGCACCTGTATGTTATTGCATAAATTGATAAATTACTGTAGCATTTTAGTGTTACAGAAGGGCTATTTGCAATGCCTTTATGTATACTAATTGTGTAAAAGTTAAAAAAAATAACACTACACATATATCCACTCCACTCTTTATTATAATAGTATTGTTCTATGTTAAAATACAGGCTGCTACAAAAATGCAACATCTTTTAGTATACCCTAATTGGATTTAATACTTTGTTGTGAAATAAGTGGCCTAGTTATAGCTCTAATTTTAAGTTTCAAATTGTGTCATTATAATATAAACAAACAATTGAAATACAAAAATTCAGCTAAATCATTTCAGCTATTTAGGATGAGTTAGGGGACAAACACATGTATAGAAAAAGAAGATTTATATAAAAAGAGGTCTTTTATTAGTGTTATAGGTATATATCCACAAATAGTTTTAGGTATGTTGGTCATAATACAATACATGATGATGAAAAATTTATGATTTAATAAAAAGAAAATCAGATGATTATCAATAACAGGTAGTTGACCTGTATATTGATAATCACATAATTGATAAGGTGACTGACTGATAGTGAGTTTATTTACATAAATGATTAACTTTTACAATAATAGTTAGTGAGTTTTGACCTTTGGAAATTGTGTTCCTTGGATTTTATTGTCACTTGGTAAGAAGTACAATCTTAGTACTCTTTTGAATCTGAAATGTTTGCTACAAAATTTTACTGCTCACTGGAGAAGCTTTGTGCTGTCAGTGGGACATCCAAAAGCTTGTCCTGCTTGTCTTCTGCGCTGACGGTACAGAATCTCTGTTCTTACAGGGTCCACAGCAAGATTGTGACTGGTGTTACACATGTCCATAGGTCACGGTAACTACTTTCCATCAGGTGTGCTTGTCTGCCACCTAAGTTGTATAAAAAAAACTTTCATATTTGGCTGACCTAGGAAGAATTTTTAGTGTGTAAGGGGCTGTCCATTAACCACGTGAGGCTCAAAAGGGGGGGCTTTTTAGGGCTAGAATTCAAGATTTTGAGGGAAAACACATACCCCAAGCCTTCCTCTTGGGCTTGACTGGTCAGATGGCAGTTTTTTATGTGTGTTGCAAATATATGGGAGTTAGACAACTCTTTATTGACAATAATATTAGTTATAAAAGCATGCATACACATACATGTGATATGCTGGCTTTATCACTAAAACCAATCTCTTCCAGGCAGCCTTTGGACAGAAATAAATTCATAAGGAGTTATAAGAGAGTGAACAGCAGTCTTCAAAATTTAAACTAGGAATGGTGCTTGGTTCATCCAAGCAGATAAAGTAAATTTTCCCTCCACACATTTAGTTGTGGCAACACCAAAATCATTGTAATATAAAAATTCAATACTTATTATCTATGCATTTTTGGACAGTATCTTTATTGTAATAATACATTATCAAAAGCCTTATCAGATGAAACAGCCAGACAATATAATACACCAGTAATCCTGGTTATAGCTGATAAATGTATTCAATTGAATGAAATGTTGAAGCATTTATTATGCTAACTATTCAAATCGATTTAGAAAGGAAAAAGAATCGACTTCGGGCGGGACTCGAACCCGCGATCTTTCCCTTACAGGGGGAATGCTCTAACCGCTAAGCCACCGAAGCCCCGTGCCTGGGGGTGACGGGTGGAGCCGCCTGACACCCTAGCAGAAGCAGGCGGCGGCGCGCATTGCGTGCCTCTCCATACCCGGGGGCGAGTTGGGGACTCCGTGGTCCTCACACCGGATGAGGGCTAGATCGAGAGATTTGGCCCTGGGTCGGCCGGGGTGCGAGGGATATGGCTACGACAACCTCAACTCCGGCAACCGAGGGCCCACAGACGGCGTGCGTTTTAGTCGGTTCGAGTGCGACATAACCTCATCGTCCGGCTCCGGCGGGGGAGGTATCCGTGGGGATTTTTCGCACGTTAAAAAAAAAAGCCACCGAAGCCCGCACGATCCAAATTCGTCTATACTACCGTCTTTGGGGCGAAGGTGGAGTCACCTACCGAAACTCATACGAGCTATCGGAACCAATGAATGATGTTACGAACGAATCGTACGAATCGATATGTATTCAAATTTGAATTGCTATGAGGTTCAAATAGTTGTCGAAAATATTCTAGACACAGTTTAGCAAACTGAGCCCGTACAGTGAACTCTTTAAAACAGGCCAATAATTGTATGGCTGTCATACTACTAACTGCAAATGTATCTTTGTAATCCTCTGTATTTATATGAGACTAGCTGTTGCCCGCGGTTCCGCCCGCGTGGATGTCGGTAATCGCACTAAACATATCCTATGTCCTTTCCCACAGTGACAATAAATCATTGCTAATATCTCTTCCCATGCGGTGTCGTACTAGACGACTAAGGGATAGGGTTATTTAACATCAGATAGGTATATACAGCCCAGACTCAGCTTTAGATGCATGGCTCAAGTCAACAATAGTGCCCGGAATACGGCAATAGGCTCACCCGCTATTACGTGGGACCCAACACAATGACCGGTGAAATGTGAGTGTTAATTCACCTCTGCCTAATCCTCCGGGGATAAAGGCGTGATTGTATGTATATATGTAATATTCACATCTACAAGATTTTTATGTCGCCGGTGAGTTGCTGTCGAGTTCAGTTGCTACCTTTAGTTCTTTTGGAAACCACACCCTATGATTATGATTAAATATTGTTCTTAAACTAAACAATGCGCATGGAGAGGTAGGATTCGGGACAGCCTCTGTGGCGTGGCGACTGCTACGCAGGAGGCGCGGGTTCGATTTCCGCTCAGTGCAAATATTTGTATGCATGAATATGGGTATTTGCATTGGTATGATCGTGCCTCGGAGAGCACGTTAAGCCTTCGCTCCCGGTTGTGAAACAAACATCTATGGCAGTGGTTATGGGTAGTTGGAGCCCTAAAAAATCCAGAAACTGATCTAACTGAAATACTTCTGTATCGCCAATAGTTTGTGGAGGTCAGATGGCAGTCGCTTCACGGAAAATATCGAAGATCAGCCAAACCCGCTGTTAGACTGGAAAAAGCGGACCCTTAACTACGATGTGAAAGGTTAGGATGCAACTGGGATTAACGCTTTAACGGTGGTTTTCCCAAGCGACTACAATATGGGGTTCTTCAAGAAGGGCATTAGAAGGTTTCTTCAGGGCCGACAGCGCGAGTGTGACGCCTCTGGTGTTGCATACGTCCATAGGCCACGGTAACCATTTCCCATCAGGTGGGCCGTGTACTTGTCTGCCACCTAAGTGGTATAAAAAAAAACGCTAGGATGAAGAAAATAGGACTTGGGACACTTATTAAAAAATACTAAAGAGAGTTTATATTATTTGCTAGTTCCACACCAAAACTACTCAACCAGTTTTATCATAAAATTTTGCAAAACACTTTCATGGGCACAGAAAAGTACAATTACCACCAAGAAGTAGATACTGTTAAGAGATAGAAAAAAAGTTAATCACAAAATCTACATTAACAGGAACAAAGACACGGGGGCAAAATCTAGTGTCATTACTGGTACACGTCCACAGTCTAGTAACAGCTTGCGTATCCCGGCTTTTATTTGCCTGAGGGCAGAAAAGATTGAATAGAATACAACATCGCATACGAATGATATTTCTTTTATGAATGTTCGCGTCTGGTGGCAGTTGGATCAGAAAAGTCTGTGTGCTATATTTCCTTCGCTGCTGGAAATAGGGCAATAGGGAAATTCTGTTATGAGTGTGGTCTAGTGGTCTAGGCACAGACTTATGTGTATATTAGACAAGCTGTGTAGAAAAATAATTGGGTTACGGTTCCTGCGTGAGGCGATAAATTGAAGTTTGAATTTGGAACGGGACGCGAAACTAAGTCAATGAATTTTGACACCTTTGTGTGCTCTACACGTTGGCGAACACAGCGGTGAACGCTTTTACAAACGCGCCCCGCTGCCGCTGCACATCAAAAATGGCACAAAACTCCGCGCTACACATTCGCCAACAGGTGTTAGCCAACGCGTTCGCCACTGTGTTCGCCAACGTGTGGAGCGGACATAATTATGATTGTAGCGCACCCTTTTGTAATGTCATCTTTATGACAGCTCTCTCTCTCTCTCTCTCTCTTTCTCTCTTTACCTTTCTCTTCTTCTGCCTTTATCTCTTCTCTTCTTCACTTCACCTCTGCCTCTCCTTCAAGGGATAAAAGCGTGAATATATTTATTTATGATATTGTAGTGGGGTTGTGGTATTTCGTGATACCATTTTTTTGTTCTCTACGGCCAGTCTAGTAGACAGAAGTCATGGTTCTATTCTAATAGATTTTGGTGCCAAAATAAGCAAATACAAATATAAAAGATTGATACAAAAAGTATAACACTTCACAGGAAGGCAACGAAAGAAATCCCTCTTGGTCATTCTACACCACTGGGTCAATATTCAATATCTTATATTCCTACCCTTTTGAATGATTTATCTCAACTGTTTTGTATTTTTCCAGGTGATATTATTCCTGTGAGCAGCTTACGCCAGTTGGTGAGTACAAATATTTGTTATCTTATAGAAACGTGTGGGTTGAAACTAAACAAAAATGTATCTACTATTTATGCTAAGGCAGTGTCTGGGAAGATGGTTCGGATACGATTAGGTAGGGCGGCGGTTGGATACATTGCTGTAACCAAATAAGTTTTGTGTCGATGTGTGTGACAGTTTTCAATTTAAGCCAGGACGGCGATTTACTTATACAATTTTCCACATGGTAGATTTAGGGTACTTATATAGAAAAACAGGTTAACGGTGCGGGCGGGTCGGTACGCGTAAACTTATCCGTATTACCATTAAGTCAATTTGTCGTTCGTTAAAAAATCGCAACGTATTCTGCGCCAATGCGTTGCGATTTTATTGACGTAAGTGGTGTTAGAACGTAAAACGACGAATTATCTTCATTTTTGTTGCTATGGAAACTTGTTAGGGCAAGTAGCCGGTACCGGTAACCTGTTTCTGTATGTATGCACCTTTAGGGTATATTCAAATCAGGCAGAAAAACTGCTTGGTCAGCTTTTAAATGTTAATTAAATATCAACCTTATTTCATTAAGACAAAGAATAAAATAGTAAGCAGCTGTCTTATTGGATAAGATTAAATACTGCGTCTGCTGCGTGTTATTTACAGCCTTGTTGAAATACAATAAGGTTGATATTTCATGAACAGTTAAAAAAATTCCCAAGCGTTTTCCCGCCTGATCTAGATTGACTCTTATAAACATCTGCGTTCGCGTATTATAAAGGAGTTACGCAAACCTTAGCGGAGGAGTCACTATGATTTATCCCTACGAGTCCCTACCTCTCTAGCTTTCCAATTTCCTTTATCCGATACTCCCGTTTTCTCTCCCTTTGCAGGTAATAAGAATAACGTGGCATCTCTAGTGTCGAGACTCAATTGGACCGGACCACGATTGCTACTTCAGAAAGTTCTTGAGAATTCAAGAAAATCAATGCAATAAGTATCGAAGATTTCAATCACAGCCGCAATCCATTGCTGGACGTTCACCTTACCATATTATCCTATTTATTAATAGCATAGTGAAGAAGACCCCAAACGTCCCTGGCACATGTTACAAAACAAATTAATGAAGAGAGTGATTAAGTTCTTTTTTTAAATAAGTAACTGTAATTTAGAAGCTATTCAAGTTATTATTCGGCAGTTGAAAATTCTAAATTTATATGGTACCTAGACGACGGAACTCTAGGGGGAGATGTCGAGACAATAATATTTGGCCTATATTAAAAATTTGTTCAAATTAATTGGTTTAGAACTAAATGACAACAAATGTGAGATTGTTTTAAATGAAATTTTAGACAAAATTTCAACTATGTGTACTTATCTAAATTTAATTCACTCCCAACATCAGAATTATTGAAAAAGATTCTCTACGCCTCCTCGGGGACATCCTACATCCTAGAGGATGTACACCTCATTTATAGAGGTAAAATTCCAAATTTTATGATATTTCAGATCGCCTACTCAAAAGTAATATCACTCGACTTTAACTATTCTCCGGTATTGCCTTTTGGTTCCAAAATTCACCCATGGCTTCAGATTTGCCCCATTGTGGACAAATGGCCAAGTAAGTTACCTACTTATTTGGCCATTTCTCACCAAAATGTTAAACAATTAAAAAAATGTGTACCTAAATATAATTTATGTGTGTATATAAGTGACTGTAATTTGTCTTATCATAGAAACATAGTCACCATTACTGAACTAGACATATTATCCTAATCATGTTCTAGGTCTATCTGTATGACAATTTTTAAGGTGAAAACTTTATTAGGCGCGTTGATCACTTTTTGGGTGAACAAAAATCATGGAACTCGCGTCTTGGTGGCCGGGGTGGCCGGGGTGCCGGCAGATGATACAATTCGAGTTAACCGTATTCTAGAACGACATTCAGTCCTGAATCTCAATTTAACTGAGGACACATTGTATAGATGCATTGCATGATGCATTTGACAGATTGTCTATATCTATACAATCTATCCTCAGATAAGTCGAGAATTAGAACTGAGTACCACTCTAGAATACGGGCCTTAGTTTTCCCTTTTATCGGCAGTCCCCAAAGACTGCTCCGCTTTTTTTTTCACTTATACTATTTCAAAGAGTCTCTTCTCTAATCGAAACGTCTATTTCGGGACACGTACGAATAAACACCATGTGATCGTTTCCAGTGTTTACTGTTTACTTGAGTGTAATTGAACCCCTATGTAACTGCGAGGTGCGTTACAGTATTGAAACAAGGAAATGCTATCGGGGACGTTTGTTTGGACTTTGAGCTATGTTAATTGGCTAGAGAACGTAGCCTACAGACACCGGCAAATATCTAGAATAAAAGATGATGTAGTGGAGGACAGATTGCGCATGTACACTGCCGTGCAAAAAAGTACCAACCCAAAAAATCGTAAAAAGGACATGAAACAATCGTCATTTGAGCAGGTGATCGGTTAATATAATAAATCTATGATTAGTTAAATGGCGCAGGACCACCAAAGAGACCTAAAAACGCTTTTCATAGTACATGGTCAAGATGTTTGTCGGTCTCTATACGGGCCAGTTTTCTATAGGAACAGCTTATTTTTCACTCTACAACGAAAAAAATGGGGTGTGGTAGAGTCGTGAACACAGGCGTGTTTACGCGAATGTGTAAATAAACTAAACTGGATTCTCACGTGTAATTCAATGAAATTTATTGTAAAAAACTTCATAACCGACTTTAGTTTTAATTGGTCTCGTTGCCTATCATTCCTGTAATACGTTCTAAGAATATTCCACTACTACACACTATTCCACTATCCACTGTCACAGTAACCAAAGACTTTGACCTACTTATCTTGTGCGCTGACGGCACAGAATCTCTGTTCTTACAGGGTCAACAGCACGATGTGACTCCCCTGGTGTTGCACTCGCCCATAGGCCACGGTAACCTCTTACCAGCAGGAGGGCCGTGAGCTTGTCTGCGACCTAAGTAGTATAAAAAAAAGCTGTAGTTTTTGCTATGACTAGACGAAACCATACCCTGTGTAATTAGGCGCCGCCCTGGTAACCCACAAAATGAACTCGCTCTTGAACACGCGCGGGTTATAGTCAAGATTGAGAGTTTTTTACTGTTTTCATTTGGGCTTTGCTGTTTTCGTTTTACAACGTTGTGCTTGCGAGTACAGTATATTGCATCGTAGGGAAGATGGGCATGAGAAGATGTTGAAACAGATTTATGATGAGGGGGGGAGGACCGTTTTAATGAAAGGCTTTGTCAAGTGTACCCGCAACCGGCGTGCGTGGAAAAGAATAATACAGGACTATAGTAGCGAGTGGGAATGTGTGTATGTAAACGAATTTGTGTCAATGTAGAGTTTGGAAAAGTGTATCGTATAATTTGCTAAGAGCTAAGCTTTTCCGAGCCCCTTCCCTTCTTCCTTTTTCACAATGCACTTTTCCATATCCACCCCATTCACGCAATTACCAATACTTCGAAAATCAACCCAAGTTTCCAGCCCAAAAAAAATGGAACTATATCGAATTATTAATCGATTATTATCATAACGCACAGCTGATGAGAGCATCCGATATAAGTCACGCAATTCTTTGTGCGTAATCATAACCATCGATTTGTCACAGTCGGGATCCGTTCACATTAGCCCCGGAACAATGATAATCGAATATTATTGCTGTTCTAATAGCTTATGCGTCACCCCCCTAAGCGTAGTCACAGTGTATAAAAGGGTAACTCACCTATCCTATTAGATATAATTAGCTATCGTCTGTGTCATCGTTCGCGTGACGAATTAAAAAATTAAAATTGAAATAAATCTTTCTGTTAGATGCGTTCTCTGTATTGTAATATTGGTAATGTAATTAATTACACAGACACACATTCAATTCCTGAGTTGCGCGTGTCTTTTACCGAGTCCTCCTATTCTATGAGACATTTCTGATTAACGGTAAAAATGGAAAATACCAGAGGCATGGCATGGCAGACTCTTAAAACTCCTTTACATGAAATAAATCTATCATTATGTCAGCGTTGAGCCCAATCGCATTCAAGGCTCTCTTCTTGGAAACAAAATATAATACCTATAACGGAATTTCAGGGTAACAAAGTACAAATCTCCGGCTGCGTCTTCGAAGATTCGCGAGCGTGAAGTATAAAAAAAGCAAAGCGTTCTCCATATAGTCTTGACAGGTAAATGGCGCTATCATTATTCGTGTAGCAAAATATGTGACTCACTGACAGTAATTATCGTCAGACGATAGAAATACAATTTTTTGTCTAAACAAATCGTTAGTCTCATAGATAAAACGTCTTTATAGCCACATGTGTCGGACTTGGTAGATAATAAGCTTTGCTTTTGTAAGAAAACTATACTATAAGAATAAATACGCTAGGAAATAACAAAACGCCACCTTGATTCAAACTAAGCAGAATTTGCTTGTTGAAACTTATATCGTGAAAGAACTATTGCAGACGTTTGGATTGGCTTGGCTTCATAAACCCATCTGGAATCTCTTGAATGTAGACTCTTTTTAACTTCTACAAAACTTTTATCTAATATGCGCTTCAAACAATCACGGCAGCGCATATTGTAAGCACCATTTTGGTTTTGCAGAAAATATTAACCATTTCAAAAGGCATTTAAATACGTGCAAAGTGCTAACCTTGAAGAGGTGTCCTGAGTTGGCATAGCACAGAATAGACAAATAGTAAATAGGTGCGTTGTATGCAACCCAGCACGATTGCCCTGTCTAGACGACTGACTGCATGGATTTAATGATAGGCTGAGGTCGTAGGCTAAATAATATCGTTATCTGCTACGACCAGGCTTGAATTAAAAACAAACCTAGCGAAACGACGTCCACGGCATGCAGCTATTTACAAAATGCAAGCCTTTAACATCATTGTCGTAGCTCGTATCTATAAGCCAGGTCATCGTACACATGTGTGAGTTCATATCTTATAAACGATTGAACCAATTTTTATGAAACTTGCACTATTCCGTGGTGAAGTAAATGTAAGAGTTATTAAAAGCCCCAAGAAAAATAAATCGTGTTGGTTAGCCCTTTATCTTTGATATACTTAGTAAAGTCTTTACAATCAAGTGTTGTCGTGTCGGGGTAACCGGTAAAGCACTCCTACATGTTATTGAAACGATCCAAGGTTGTGTCTCATTTTTACCCGACTACGGTTAAGTCAAAGGAGAGTTATTGGAAGTCTATTAATACGGTTAAAGATATTACTGTACCTATTTCTATTACAACACAAAAGTTAACAAGTCTATTATTATTCGTGACATATTAGCATGTTCATGAGAAACTACCATTACCGCATAGGTCAATGGTAGATCAAATTAAATCTGTAACGTTTAACAAGGTGTGAGTTGAACAACATTAGTCATCGGTTACTTGTATATTGGCAGCTTCTGACGGGACACGGACGAAGGTCTTGCAAATTGAGTTATTTAGCTACAGTATCTATTATGTTAATGTCTGGGATTATGTTAATTGGGATATGTCGTGGTGGCACGACGAGGATAATGTGGATATGTCTACGACTACCTCACCTCCGGCAACCGACGCGACGGCCCACAGATGGCGTGCGTTTTAGTCGGTTCTAGTCCGAGATAACCTCCTCCACCGGCTCCGGTGGTATCCGTGGGGATTTTTCGCACGATAAAAAAAAAGGTAAAGTACAAAGATTTTGGTATGCCTTCTTACGAAAATTACGCGTTCGAGACAATTTAGAGAAGTTATAGATTATATTGCTTCTCCATTATCCAGTGCAGAATCTATATCGTACAAATAAATATGTGAAGTGTCCTTGAAATATTAAAATGACAGCTTTTTAACGATTGACTGAATTGACAACAGTGCCGAAATATTGGGCACTCAAAACAACATAAATATCCCGTTGACTCTCATATTAATGATAGTTTAAGTACCTATCTTATCTTATCTTATCTACATTGTTAAAAAAATCTCAGTACATCTCATCAAAATTTATGCATTTTGATGAGATGTACTGAGACTGTAAGAAATTAATTATGGAAGACAAATGATGAGATCTTCAACGACTCCTTTCTTAGTCGTTCCATCTTACCATAATACCGGTGACCTCATTAACGGTATAACAATGTAATTAACTTGAATGAGTATCGTTATAATAGCAGTTAGCTATGGACACAATACCATTGACAATACTTTCCCAAGGCTTTGCTATGAATGTTATTGTTACCGACATGGCACCGGTATATTGGATTTGTGACGAATTACCGTTGTTCTTAGGTCTCTAGCGTATGTGGCCTTAACCGAATTTACTGTATTATTATCAAAAATATGAATGGTCAGATTGTTAGGATAATTTACTGGGGCATAAGATACTACCTTGTAGCACTCCATGCGTTTGTTACATGTATTATGACTCTGCTGTTCTCCAAATTGATTTTGATGGTGGGAAGCCATGTTTTATTATTGTTGTAAGTGATGTATCTATGTACAGAGCATATCCTGTCGCATATATGGTAACCCCAGTCAAAACACACTTTTTGGGTATACATACAATGCTAATGCCACATTATTGAGCAAGAGTTTTATACATAACAAATATCCCTTTAGAATGATAGTAAATATACGATATATTTTGTCAGAAATTTCAGGAATTTCTCTTCTTGTTCATTGTGTCGAAAGCTATTGTCAGATCAATGGAAAGCACTTTTGAGGTTTAGTCGAACTTTTGTAATAAATTACAGGAAAGGAAGCGATAAAGAACTCCCTTTTGTAACAAGTAACAAACAGTATTACCTATATGAGAAACCATTTTGTGTTCATTTCACATTTCACTTGAGTGCTGTATAATTTTTCTTCATAAATTCGTAACGTGAGCTCCCAGTATCAATCTTTTTTTCCAACAATGAGTTTCGCTCCCGTCTTTCGTTTATGACATACACACATATATTCACGCTTGTAAATCCCCGAAAGGGTAGGTAGAAGTTTATTAACACCCATATTTCGACAACTATGATTTCGGTTTCACGTAATAGATTACGGCTCTGCTCCCTTGAGTTGTAGCGTGATGATAAATAGCCTATAACCTTCCTCGATAAACGGGCTATTCAACACAAAAATAATTGTTCAATTCGAGTAGTTCCTGAGATTAGTGCGTTCAAGCAAACAAACAAACAAAAAAACGCAAAACTTTAGCTTTCTAGTAATTAATAAGTTAGCATATTATTTAATTATTTAAAAAATTTCGTTTATATCTTTCTTTCTAAAGGTACCTAATAATAACAAAAGTTAAATGTTTGTTAAAGTAAATAACAATGAATTGTAAATTGACTGAAGAGTGATACTTGAACCGTGAACCGCGATTCAATAAGCACGGTATTATGAAAGATAATTGCAAAGCCATTTTGTTCTCGATCTGGAGTACCGTAGGAGGCAGCTTCCATATCGAATACAATATAAATATCAAGCAATTTAAGGAATCTTATAATTTATATTCGTTAAAATATTTGCCGCTTACTAACAAATGGCGTGTGCAAATTTGCTATCTTGGTAGTATAAAAAAAACGGTATAAAGATTTCCTAGTGACGAACAAGTGATTCAGATTCAGATTCAGATTAAATTTATTTGCAAGAATATGGTACAAAAGGTGTTACAATAATTAATTGTGTAGTAATTGTGTGTGTGTATTAAGTGACCTGCCCTCATAGACAACTGGCAATTCGTTGGCTGGCGTATCGTAGAATAGAAAGAGGAATATATGGGATTTGCAATTATACGCCGTATTGTAGAATACCATGATGAATGTATGGGATTTGACGTTTATGATATACGTTGACGACTGTCATAATTTATGGGTAAACCATACGCATACGCATACGGTGCAGAATATTCCATCAAGAACCAAGCGGTTCGGTGACTCCTTCTTCTGCCGCACCATTAAGACCTGGAATTCTTTACCAGCTCACGTTTTTCCCTCCTCCTACAGTCCCGAGTCCTTTAAGCGGGGCGTGAAAATGCATCTGATGAGGCCGTCAAGCTGAGTGCCACCACTGTAGCATGGTACGTGTCTAAAATGGTGACCCTCTTTCCAAGACTTTGCCCTCAGCTTACCATCAGGCAAGGCAAAGTCAAATTGAGGTGTCGTGTCTAAAAAAATAAAAATAAAAAAAATGTCAAATCCCATACATTACGCCGGAAAACGAATTTCCACTTGTCCAGGTGAGCAGACAAGATTGAGGCCAAACGTGAGCCTATTAAAGATAGAAAACAACATCTTCAATTTTTCAATACAGAAACCGGCCAACAGTTTACAAAAGTTATCAAAATGGACCAAGTTATTAACAATCTTCCCAGGACAGGCTTCCCGTTCGCCCAAAACAAACAAGAACTTCGAAGCGATGATCCCCCCATTAAAAAATAAATCCATCATGTTTTTCTAAAGTAAATATTTATTGAGAAATTTCTCAAAGATAAAGTGTCTGCTCTGCGCATGCCTAATCTCTTCACTTATCATAATAACGTACTGCTTAACAGCTGACGTTCTAACAATACAATAACAGTCCTTTTAGATCATCCGACACGATTACGATATTTTTTCAAAATGGCCACGATCCTGGGCTCCAAAAATTCATCCCGCGGAATAAGAAGTTGTACATTCGATCACTATATTATGTCACATTAGTTAACACGACGCACATGAAAGATTGTGTTGCTACACAACCTTGTATAGGATCCCTAAGATTTTTGGGGCGTGATCACGTTTCATCCAAAGATCATTATGTAACTAGGGAGAAGTTTGCGCCAAAGTCTCATCCATTAATCATCAGGTATACCGGCTGACTTTTGACTTGGGCCTCGAAGATCTTGATGGGACCTCATACATCCATTATCTTTTATCAACACAACACACAACAGGGTTTAGATCAGCGTGTATCAGAGTGAATCAGTAGCTAGCAGAGTAATCTGAGTCGAAGACGTTTGGGACACAAATTCTACGGACACTGTGTCCTTAAGTGTACTTTCAAATTTATTTATTTTTTCAAAGACGTTACGGACACCAATATAAAACGATAGTTTTGTACAGTCGGATGGAAAACTTATTCAATATTGGATAGGTTGTACAAAAGAAAGTGTTAATACTCGTATGTTGTTGGAGGAAGTGCCTGGAATAAGGGAAATTCGGAGGGGCCCATTGGGCTTCTGGTGGTTTTATTAAACTAAGGACAGGTGATTCTGATGAAAGAATATCTACATTAGTTAATGTGCCTAGGCGAACTTTAGAAGTTCTTTTACAGGATTTTGTGCCAGCCCAGCTTGGGATTAGCCATATTCACTGATGCCAACTTAGGGGTTTTCCCCCTAAATTTAGGGGAAAGAACATGTCTAGGAGATTTTCTAGGGGGTAAATTTATTTAGGGGAATTTTTAGGGGTAGATTATTCAAGGATTATCGTTGTTTTTTTTAAGTGTCCGCCACTGGTGCTTTACAATTAATTTGTTTAATCGTCCAAATAATGTTGTGACGTATCTTAGGGGCTGTCCATTAATCACGTGAGACTCAACTGGTCTAATCTAACCATCACGAAATCTAACCAGGGGGGAGGTATAATAAGATATCACGTGTATTTATTTCTTCTTTTATCGCGCGATTTTTAGGATAGATAGATAGATAGATGGATAACACTTTATTGTACACCAATAGATGTACAGTAGAGACAAGTAGGTATCATGTATACAGCTAGATTCGATTTTTATCATGTTTCTTAATTATCTAGCATTCAAAAAATTATTACAAAATACACATGATTTTGGGTAAGGGATGGGGGGCGGGGTAGTCTAAAACCTCACCAGGTATCACCATGGGGGAGGGAGGGTTAAAAAATTTGTAAAAAAGTTTAGGGGTTTGTAATCGATATTTAGAAGAATTTTATAAGTTGGTTCTAGGGGGGAACATTCCGAAGGAGTTGGCATGACTGGCCATATTGCCAGGGAACAATTAATCAATCGTACTTTGTTAATACCTAATGGGCTGTATGGTAAAAGACATAATGGTATTGTTATCTGTGATGGCAGATATATTAATATTAATAAAAGCGCAAACTATATGTTTCAAAAACAAACATCATTTCTCTCTCCAATCGCTACAATCATGAATGGTTTTAATAGGTTTCTATACTTATGCAAGTACAGAAACAGGGGTTTTTACCCCTAAACTTTTTTACCAATTTTTTAACCCTCCCTCCCCCATGGTGATACCTGGTGAGGTTTTAGACTAACCCCTTCCCCCTATCCCTTACCCAAGATCATGTGTATTTTGTAATAATTTTTTGAATGCTAGATAATTAAGAAACATGATAAAAATCGAATCTAGCTGTATACATGATACCTAAACTTGTCTCTACTGTACATCTATTGGTGTACAATAAAGTGTTATCCTAAAAATCGCGCGTTATAAGATGAAATAAATACACGTGATATCTTATTATACTTCCCCCCTGGTTAGATTTCGTGATTTTTTACGGACCAGTTGTGTCTCACGTGATTAATGCACAGCCCCTAAGATACGTCACAACATTATTTGGATGATTAAACAAATTAATAGTAAAGCACCAATGACGGACACTTAAAAAAAACAAAGATAATCCTTGAATAATCTACCCCTAAAAATCCCCCAAAATAAATTTACCCCCTAGAAAATCCCCTAGACATGTTCTTTCCCCCTAAATTTAGGGGGAAAACCCCTAAGTTGGCATCACTGAATATGGCTAATCCCAAGCTGGGCTGGCACAAAATCCTGTAAAAGAACTTCTAAAGTTCGCCTAGGCACATTAACTAATGTAGATATTCTTTCATCAGAATCACCTGTCCTTAGTTTTAATAAAACCACCAGAAGCCCAATGGGCCCCTCCGAATTTCCCTTATTCCAGGCACTTCCTCCAACAACATACGAGTATTAACACTTTCTTTTGTACAACCTATCCAATATTGAATAAGTTTTCCATCCGACTGTACAAAACTATCGTTTTATATTTTGGTGTCCGTAACGTCTTCGAAAAAATAAATAAATTTGAAAGTACACTTAGGGACACAGTGTCCGTAGAATTTGTGTCCCAAACGTCTTCGACTCAGTAATCTGACGAAAGTATACTGGATCAAACTATTATTATTTTTTGTCTACGATACAATAAACAGTATAAAATCAGTCGTACCAAGATCGTGTCGTCTACACTGAATTTCCATACACTTCCACGTAACCGTATTATGGTTAAAAGCAAATTAAGTTTAATTGCATCACATTAGAGTACACAATACAATGTCAAAGTTAATGATGTAAGGGCATGTGCTCATCAGCTGTGCAATGCAAGGCGTGATTAGACGCAAGAAATTTTAATTTAGATTGTCGATGTTTTTGTACATGTTTCTCTGATGGTATGTCTTAATGCTTTTGTACTTAACGATGCCAAAAAAGATGTGACACAATCAACTTAAATAACTTTGAACTAATTCATTCTTAGTGTTTAATAAAGAAATACTTACCTGAGTATATCAAAATGTACTTTTTTGACGGCCTGTCAATTGACTACCCTACTGGATAGTAAGAAGCTAGGGTGAAGACCAGAGGATAAGGAGTGCCATTCCGGGTGTTGAGAAACCTAAAATGGTGGTTCACCTTGACAGATATTGTTTCACGCTCCGCTTGAAGAACCCAGAATGGTAAGAACAGGGGAACGTGTCTTGTAGAACCATTAGTTAAAACTTAGGTACTAAACAACATTTTCTAGCTCAAATAACTGAGTGATTCTAAACCAGACTTTGTACTAATCAACATTTTCTAGCTCAAATAACTGAGTGATTCTAAACCTGACTTTATATCTAGGGTCTACCATTCCCACGGCATCAAAACGACCCAAGCGGAACGTTTGTTCCAACGACGGTGTCGGTGCTAGAGCGCAACACAACTGCCAGTCTAACATAGTCGCCAATTCGTCAGATCACTTTGCCAGGAAGGGACATATTTCTCGGCGTATCATGGAATAGAATGGCGAATGTATAAATTTGACGTTTTTGACATTCGTTGACGCCTGTCATATACTTACGTCAAATCCCATACATTTGGCATTCTATTCTACAAAACGCTGGCCGACGAATTGCCACTTGTCTAGAGGGGCAGAAAAGAAATCATCTTCATATTTAACTTCTCATTAACCCACAACTATCGTGTCCTGCTTGTCTTCTGCGCTGACGGTCCAGAATCTCTCTGTTCTTACAGGGTCGGCAGCACGGATGTGACTCCCCTAGTGTTGCATTCGTCCATAGGCCACGGTAACCACTTTCCATCAGGTGGGCCGTTTGCATGTCTGTGACTTTAGTGGTATAAAAAAATGTGGAGTCCCTAGGACGCATGAAATATAAATAAACTTAGCAATACATACGCAAAACAACACATTCGTTGATAAAATACTTGTAATGATGCTACATAATTACATTAACTGTGTACTAACCAAGATAGTAATCATATTGAATATCTTTATACACAATAGGTATTAGACCACGTATCACCGTAATCCTTATTGAAGATTTGAGGTTGAAACTGAAATAGGAGTACAAAAAAAGTAAATTGACTCTACATTTAACGAAACATTCATTCATTCGTTGATTCGTTCTTTCTTTCATGATGAAAAATTCAATACAAATTAAAATAGCAGTATGTACTAAGTATGAATGCCTCGGGTGTATTTCGAGGCCCAAAACAACCTCACCTGAAATTCAGCACAGCGCACCTACTGAGCGATACAATCTTACAAGTTTTATGCCTTTTTTTTACAATCTACACAACGCTATCTAGACCCAAAGTAAGCATAGCTTAACTAGCTTGTGTTATGGGTTCTAGAATGCGGATAAACATACATAGATACATTTTTTTTGTAAATACATACATATTATACATAGAAAACACCCAACAGACAACAAACAACAATTTATATAAATAAAATGAAACTGATTTCAAATTCGGAACTAAGGCAAAAATCTTTTTCCTATTTTTACTAAGGTCTCTCATTTCTTTCTCTACAACATCAGTTGCAATCCAATCCAACAGAAGATTCATCTTCATAGATAAAAAAATCCTTTACACGATAATCTTAATTGAAATATCAAACGCCTCGTTCTGTGATTTCTTCGCCAATCCATTTTATTGTAGCATACAATTTAAATTAAATAAAGTTAATCTACGCAAGAGCGCACCGCAGGCATCGATTCCACGTCAAAAGCAGAATGTTTTGTAAATACAGAATATTATGTTGTGTAAGTTAATACGAGCCTTCTCGTGTTATGAAAGAGGATAGTTATCTGCCGTCTTGCCGACAACGGACGCGCATCGATACTTGCAAAATGCAATATTGCAGAAATGTTGCGTGAATTTGTTTTCTTGGGCGAGTTTTAACTGACTTCTAGAGGGATGTTCACAGTATATTTGTTTGTATTTGACTTGTGTTATTGGTTTATTTAGCTTCAGTAGCGTCACAGAACAGATAATAGTACTAGCGTAGTAGCGTTGTGTTAAAGAGTTGGCGTTAAAATTTAGAGAGAGGAGGTAATCTTGGCAAATACCGACGTGAACCCAATTCGCACACAAGCAATTTAGCTTAGCTGGAGGAGTTACACAGGAATACTGCCTAGTTATGACGGTTACTAAGTGGCTACCACTCTTTTGGAAAAGAAGTGTGAAAGCTATGAATGCGATCACTGTACAAATTAAATCGATGGTGGTTTGGATAATTTGTTACGGAAAAATATATCAGAAACTAGCAATATATCGCAGGAAGTTGGTATCAGGAAACCAGCTACGTTCATATTGATGAAACCAGAATCATTTTGAATAATTATAATCTAACACTTCCATAATTAAACATTATTCAAATAGGCCTTGGAACAGTTGGAAGTGTTGGAACGTATCAAGGGAGTAATCGATAAACTCTGAAACTAATGAAACGGCTTTTCATAATTCTTTTACCATTAGACAGCTATTTTATACATAACATTGGCTACTTTTCATCCCGATATTCCTTTGGGAGCAGGACTGCCGCGGGTGAAGCTTCGGGATGATGGCTAGTATATTATACCTATGTTCTTCAAATAATTGAATACCCTCAATTATGCAAAAATAAGGGTCCTTCCTCGTGGTCAAACTTAGTAGTCAAACTGATAATTACTGACTAAATATGTCGTAAAGTGTTTTTAGTTAATACTTAATATTAACATAAAAAGTATATCCACAGAATCAAATTACGATGGAAGGTGACATAAAAGTTGAAGCAAAAACGATATCGACGCCTTTATTGTCAGGGAGTCTAACTTTGAACAGTTTAAACCTTTTATCAAAACTGTATTATCTGTGTAATGTATTATTGCGTGGGCCAACACTGTGGGCGTACTCATATCCTGCCCATTCAGTATTACTGTTTCACAACTGCTGCTTATTTATCTTTTCTTTTACCTTATTAAGAATTTATTTTGCTTAGTCTTTTACTTTTACTTCCAAAATATTTTGTATATATTTTTTTCTTATCGCCAATTACAATAATCGTCACTGTATAACATAATTATCTAATTAGTAATTAATAATTTTTTAAACACTATTGTAATATTTTACTCGGTATTGCCGAAATTGCCATGATTCCACTGCAGAAAAAAAATAAAGAGTTCTGAAGTAGTTTATGGTGCGTAAATAAAGTTCTCCACTTTACAACATTTTAGCGAACCGAACGCGTACAATTTTAAAAATAACAAAGTATGGTAAAAGGTTCCCATATTTTTACCATTTATAGCCTGTTTATTGCACATGTGCCGGTAACGTATTTGAATTTATACGATTACCTAATGAAATCCGAGATCTCGGTGCGTTACAATATGTCGATGTTGCTTATTAAAATTACGCTTCATTTCGCAATCGATTCGCGCGACTGTTGCCGGTAAAGTTGGCGAAAATTTCGCTACGGCAGTTTCGGTCACGTTACGGGAGCGGAGGCGGAAAGATCTGTTGTCCTGTTCCAGGAGCATCGATTGGCGTTTTTGTTTGGTGCTATAGGGATATAAACTCTCAGTATTTGTGTTTAAGGGTGATTTTGCTTGAAGGTATAGGGAGTTAGGTCGTAAGGTTTCTGAGCGGTGCGGGCTACACGCGGCCGGCCGGCAGCCGCAGTGCCACGCCGGTCGCCGGCACCACCGCCCGCGTTAGTACATCCCCTGTTTGGGAATGTTCGTTCGATAACAGGCGTCGCGTTGCGGTAGGTTTCGTATGACGAACGTTCGCCGTTCGTCGACATGCGTGTGGGAGATAAAAGTGTAAAAAATAAATAAAAAATAGTGCATCAAAGTGCTGAATTTTTGTATATCGCATATAACGAAGTGCATAGTTTAATGAGTGTGTGGTGTGAATATAAAGTTTTGCGCATTGGTTTGTTCGCAATATTTTGTCTCAACTCGTAGTTTTTATTTCCTCAAAAAAAAAGGGAACAAAATTGAGTATCAATTTTAGCAAAATTTTGCAAATATATTAAAAGTATTAAGCTCTACTTTCAGCATGAATTTAAAATATTTAATACTTGGAATTCGTGTGAATAAATATTTTTGGCTAAGTTCCCAGATTGTGTTCTTAATTCAATGAAACTTGGGAACGTTTGCAAAATGCTTTACGGAAAAGTTGATTCTCTTTTCGAACAAAAAAATAATCTCGTTATTTTAAACATTGTCTATGGTAATAGAGATGTGATTATCTTCGTCGCGTCGGTGTTAAAGTGATTAGGTTTCGATTCTAGTGGGATGTCTGTGGTGTATTTTCCTAATTAATTGGTTGTTTGACGAAGGATCGGATGTTTACGATGTTCCGACAAACTGGCTTATAAGCTCTGAAGGGCCCTCTAGAACTCGGATCTATTCAGATATTTCTCTCTCAAATTAAATTGGTGAAGCTATGGATGTTCTATATTATACAAACTGTGGTAGTTAAATATTATGACTTGAGGATTATAATGCTGTGACGTCTGAAGATTTTTATTACAGGATTTAATTAAAGTGAGGGATAAAAGTGGTGGTTATTTCATGACTTGTATAAATAACCAAGTTACTTATAGCGGTATTTGTCTATAACCTACATACAAGGGAATACCAATAACGATGACGTAATCGTTATTAATAAATGGTTATTAGTAACTAGGTATGGGTATTAATTTTAGAACGATTTCTGAAGTTTCAAAACTGCTAAGCTAGCTAAGCTATTTTTAGACTTTGATATCAGGAGGGTTAGTAAAACACATTTTGTAGTAGAATATATTATTATACTTATTCAGATATTTGAAATTGATTTTAAATGTGTGAAAAGATATGAAATGTGTTGTACTTATTCACCTTTAATTAACATGAAGTAAAATGTTAACATTCAGTTGAATGAAAAATAAAAATACTTCCACTTAAAAAGATTTCAATTTAGCAAGCTAAATTGGATATTTTGTGTTCGTATGTAGGTTATTCCGCAGTATAAATTCTTATACTCAAGTATTCCTTATTTACGTAACATTCGAAGAGGTACAACGTTTCTTACACATTTTATGTTATAACTGAAAATGCTAATTTTATTCTGGATCAATACCTTCTGCTGTTTACAATTTTGTCGTTTTTACCTTTATACATAGATGGAACAATGTTATCGAAAAGACAAATTTACACATTTCATTTGCCCACAGTGTTTTTTTGAAAATTGTTGATAATTACGTAGGTTTTTTACCTATTCTATTTCTTTCTATATTTCAATATTCTGTTCTATATTCTGTATTATACCTTACCCTTAGGTACACTTGACACATTGAGAAGATACATTTTGACTGATCAGACAAACTTATAAAATATCTAAACATTAAAACCTTTTTAGAGATGGTTCCTTTAAACCTAAATCCTAAACTATTTTAGGTATTGGTGTCATACCATTAGAACACTATGTACTAATTAATAACCTTGTCGTTTTATCCTGTAAATAGGTAATATGTCACAATGTGTCATAGCTGTGATATCTATTGTAAGAGCGCATGTACGCGAACTAGTTTTTGCGTTATTATACCTTAAGACCGTTGACATTAATTTCAAAAAGGCTGCAAATTATTCTATTTGGTTCAAATTAAAAAAGATAGGTAGGTACATGAATTTTTACCGATTTTTCTAAAGATGTACAAGATTTTGAAAGCTGCTAACACGTATACTTAATACTTATTTATTAAGTTGCTATAAATATATCAGCCGCCCTAGACAAGTTGCAATTCGTTGGCCGGCACATTGTAGAATAGAATGACAATTGTATGAATTTGACGTTTACGGCATACATTGACGCCTGTCATTAACGTCAAATCCCATATGTCTAGGGGGCTGATAACGTAACGATATTGGTATCGTTAACCAAATTACTACCCTATAAAACCAATATCTCTATAATACAGTCTATTAACTCTATGGTCTTCAACAGTAGAAATTAATCAACCATCAAATCTGTCAAGTCTTTCAAATTAGTTGATGTTATTTGGAACATGGAAACTGGTACAATCATAACCTAAATGCATACATGTATAATTTTATTATTATGTATTGTTCTCACACCTGTTTATCCCCAAGGTGTAGTCAGAGCCGAATTTAGACACCCACGTTAACTATAACGAAGTTTGATATTATCGTAAATGTAAAGATTTTAGATTGGAATGACTATTAATTTCGGTCGTAATAATAGGTTCACCATAATCGTTTTAATTAACCAAGTGTCGATCATTAAGCCATAGTTTATTTGTATAACGTTTGACAAGTCGGTGATCTCTCTCTTGAAAGGAATGCTTTGGAATCGACCGGTTCATTATATTTGATTATAACTTATGAAAGCTTACAAAAATAAAACTGTTCAGAAATGATTTCAATCATCAATAAGGTCGATTATAAAAGGCAGACATGTTTAGCTTAAGAATTTGGGTAATTTCGATTCAGTAAATTTTGGTACATTTTAGTCGAGACTCGAGACCTAAATATCCAACAAAATTTTGAATTACATTTAATCGCACCGTGAGAAACCATAAGATCGAAATTATCGAACCATGTGGAATATCTCGATTTAAAAAATAACTGACCCAAAATTCACATTCTGTACAAATATTGTGACGAAAAACTGTCAAAGTGTAGTTAAACTTTGAGCTTCCTGGAAGAAGCATCTTAAAATGTGAGAATTCAACTGAAACAGTTGAAAGTACGAATAAACAATAGATGAAGTTTTGATTTAGAATCTTTTCAGCCGAAATATAAATACATGTCATCAACTAACTCATCAACTTGTGAACGAAAACATGTTTACTTTTTTTTATGTAGCCGTCGCGTCTTTCATAAAATCATGATTAATTAGTTTTAAATTGCCTTTTTTATTGTCGACAAATAGCAACCGTATCTTGTAGGTATTTATATCCATCTATAGAACATCCGTTGTCATTTCAAGTCGTCACGATCATTTCCGCGTCCAATCGCACGTTTCAATCGCAGAACGTGATGTAGATATGTGTGTTGATGCCTTTACTATGATTGTAGGTCGACTTAATGTAGAAGCAATTGACTTTATAACTGTACGAATATAATGTACTTCTGTGTGCGAAGGTACAGTACTCTGCTTTTGATTTGGTGCTTCGGGAAGAAGAATGTGAGTTCGGCTAAGATCGGTTTGGTTCGGCTTTGTAGAGCGTTCTCTGTATTGCATAGCGCAAATCTACAGCTAAATATTTTGTTAGAGTAGTTTAAACCGAGGCTTATTTTTCATTATTTTATAATCACAAACAGTTTTAGGTTCCTACTCTACAAAGGTATCGATGTCGATCCGATGTGAGATGAAGTGAACGCTTTAATTATCTTCTTACGGATGCACGTGCCGAATAAAAAAAATATGTATACTCGAACCAACAATTCCGCGAACTGCATGGCGCCACCGTTAATGCTGTCAAATTTTGCTAATTTGACTTGGATATGCAATAAAACAGTATGCATTTGACAGTGACGTGGTTCCGATTTTAGCCATTTCACGGAATCGTTGATTCATAATATTCCTACTGTACTTCTGTGTGTGAGTGTACACGAAGTCTTGTTATTGACACTCAGTAGACGAAACGGAACACTGATTGGAAAACTAACGGCTTGTTTGACATAACATTTTTTAAAACATTGTACGTTTTGTCTATGGTTCACGCATGAACGGATTGGCCTGCAACTAACGTTCTTCACTTTAGTAACAATATAAATCAATGCTTTCTTTTTTAATATTTCTATCAATATTAATGTCCTGCGGTATTATCGGGTTCAAATAGATTTATTGTTGGTATTGTTTAATAACTTTTAACGACCAGGTATATAGTGACTTTTAGAAATATCTTATTGTAACAATAGAAATTACTCAATTATGTGTAATAAAATACATCTATGATAATTTGTGTACCTTTATAGATAGCTAAACCAACTTTAAATGACTGAATCCAATCAAGTTACTCATAGATTTTACACATCTTAAAAACCTCATTAGGTACCAAACACGTATTTAGTCATCAAATGAGAGTGAGTTAAATTCAAACACAGCTGGTATTCGCAATGTTGCATTGAAAACAAGTAAAACAACAATGATTGCATAATTATTCTATTATAATTTATTGTTGTAGCCGCAATAATGTCTAACCCCCGCAATGGGTCAACGAACTACATGATACATGTCGCTCCAGTTTATCGTGTGATGGATTCGTCTCATTGTTATTTTTTTTTATAACAATGAATTATTGGCATTGTAAACAGCAATGGTGATCTGGCGAAGCCAAAGCACAGATTAATAAATAGTGCCAAAGTCTAGTCTGTGGTTAGTTGAAGAATATTATGAGCGGGAATTTATTAACCAATTTAAAAAAGGAACATTTTTCTTTCCGCCATATTGTTTGCAATGTCATTTTTTGGGTTTTGTTTAGGTTACGTATTTTATATTTATAACTTTGGTTCAGATCTGATAATGGGATTCATGAAAATATCTTCAGTGTTACGTTCCATTTTATATACAGCTTCCTGTGAATGTATAAAATTAAGTTCAACGAGTTTTATAAATAAAAACGTTTGTATCATGACATTGTTAATATTTTTATCGTGAATACGCCAGCAGGTCACTGACATCATTAAAATTGGCGCGCTAATTACAGAAGTGATAATGATGTATGCAGTTTATTTTAGTTTTTAGTTCGGCGCTTCGTTTTTAGGGTTCCGTATTTTGAACATCTGTTAGACAATATTAAGAATGTTTGATGATTCGGTAATATAATACAATTAATACATACCTAATCGTTATTTTAACTATTCCCCGATAAAAATAATATTTTTAGACAATAGATTGAAGAAAAATATCGAAGTATATTGTTTTCTATGTTCCACTAGTCGTGCACGCGGCCCCTTCCGTACAGAATTTTGATCCCATTCCCGCAACTCATGGGAACTAAGTATTCCAGGGACAAAAGTACCCTTTATATTATTCCAGACTATAAAATCAATCTCTGTATCAAATTTTGGTCAGATCCATTCAGCCATTTGAACTTCACATTCATGTGTTAGTCGGGATTCCCGAAGAATTTTGCAACCTGAACTAATAAAGCGAACAAATGGGATTCATTTACTATTGCCACTGCAATAATACAGATCAATAAGTTCTACCAAAGCGTGTCGACTTACCTTTTGATGTTTGCAACTTTCGCGCGGGCGGCGAAAGTTGTTGCAAAACTTATTACTTAGCAAGTATTCGCTATTAAGCCTGTTCGAACCGCCAAGGTCTTGCGACAAACACGTTTAGTCATTTACGATAGCCTTAGGGTCCTTTATTAAATACGTTGGCGAACTGTGACGGGGGAGGGAGGTAATGGCGACGCGTTACGATGTTTATTACATAATAGGTGTGGCGAGAGGTCATCTGTGTTAAGGATACTGCTCTACTACTAAGGGTTGTGTGCTACAGATTCTTGTCGATTATTTCTGTGACCATGACATATATTGGGTGTATGGGAGCTTTAGGGTCTTCAGCGCTAAAGCCAACCTCACTTGCTGATTAACGAGGTTGCAACTTGTAACAGAGGCTTGCCTATCGGGGTAAGAGGTTGACTTTTTCATATTTAAATCTAATTTATTATGTTTTTGAATAGACACTTCTACTTTACTTTTCCACAGTATTGAAAATTACACAATACTGTGGAAAAGAAATACCTAGATTCAATGTCTAATTAATTTTGTTTTACCTAAGCCTCAATGTAAGTAACGTATCGATTGCGTTGTCATAATCACCTTGAAGAACCATAACTGGTTATTTAGTTTATGATCCAAATGATCGCTCGTTGTCGTTTATAATTAACCCAGTTTTCGCAAATTCAAATGTTCGTATTATATGATTAGCTGTAGAATATAACAGATGAAATGACTTTGCCTCCATGCTTTTGCCCTGACGACATTAATTTTACCAAACAATCTCAACATGTTTCAGATAGACACAACGTTATTCTCTCTTAAAAGTTATAGCTGCCTAACCCGCTAACCAGTAGGAAAGTTAAACTTTTTGTATTGTTTTTATTCCTCTGTCACTAGTTTGGTTGCCGAAGCCCTGAAGTCCTGACTCGTGTAGTCGACTACATGACACACCCTTTAGGTCATTGACATCACGTTTAAAAAAACATGAATACATTGAATAGGTACCTACTTTTGTTACGAATGAAACTTGTTTTTTTAATTTCTAGCATAAGTTGACATATATTATCTCGATGGTGCTGGTGAATCAATTAGGACAGGCTTATATCCATAATTCCCTATGCATGTATTATAATGACTGTATTTACTAATTCAAACCTTATTGCATATTCGAGCTTGTTCAAGGGTAAGCTTCAATAGCACTGGCTAATAGCAAAAATTCTAACATGAATCAATTACATTTTCAAAATCGACCCGAACTACAGAACTTTATCGACCCGAACTACAGAACTTCAAAATCGACCCGAACTACAGAACTTCAATATCGACCCGAATCGGTCAGATAACGGTAGCTTTACACGCTAAAAGTTCCTCCAACCGAGTTAGGAAAAGCTCGGAGAATCAGTACAGAGGGACGGGATCCTTCCATTTTGCCCCACTAAGTAGCCCCACTAGTAGGGCAAAACAGAAGTATATACTTGTACAGTGCCGTACTACCAAGCTGATGTGGATGTCCTTTAATTATTTTCTTTTCTCCGTATCTATAACATTACCGAAGCGAGACGTAACGATATTATGTAAATAACCTTATTAAGGTTATTGAGTCACTTACCACAATCTTATTAATAACTATTCGTTATGCAAAAGTTAAGTGAATCCAGATAATAATTGCATGTAACTTAATGGTTTTGGAATGAATACAAATTCGTAATTGAATTTGTTATTTAAAGTGGGCGTTTATCGTAAAAACCTGCGTAACTCGGACTTAAGTCGACCAAAATTTCATTTAACAGTAAGTATCCACGTACACAGTCCTCTTTTCCATTGGGGTAGGTAGAAACATCATCCTTTGACTTGTTAAGATCCTGAAAATCCACATTAATATGCTAATGCAAGTAATTCAGTCTTTTTCTGGTTATTCATGAATCAATCCTCCGCCTATTGCCAGTAGTCTAAAAGTTACTTGTCGATCCAAGGACAATGTTTTTTTTTGTCTGAAGTTCTACCAATTCTGAACCGTTCGAAATAAAACATGACAACGGTGTAGCTTTTAACTTTGTCTAGAAAGATATTTAACTATTTTTCGTCAACGATAAATTAATGTCCTTGCAGACAATGTCTCAAGCAAAAGCTAGTTAATTTAAACTATGAAATAGCCGTCTCATCTTGTCTATGTCTATAATTACCACACGAATGAATGATTCATATTCTACTAATCTATGGTTACTGAACCTTGGGAGTCAAACAACTTATTAGTAATCTGTGGCAGTGGGCGAAAGGCGTGATCGGAACCTTATGAATGATACTCATTTGGTTTCAATTCTCCGTTGTAATTGGCAGTTGTTGACTTTGCAAATTGATACTTACATCACTGCTTGTTCTGTGATAATAAGGGACTTGGAAAATTATAAGTAACTGTACCTATTTGTATGTTTATGTTGTCATTGTACCTACCTATTTATTTATTTTTTTTATTTATTTAAACTTCTTGCACTAATAAAAAAATGTACAAAGGCGGACTTAATGCCACAGGCATTCTCTACCAGTCAACCTTAGGGCAATGCAGAGAGAGTCAAGGTAGGTGCTTGATGTTTAGTTGTGACAGTTAAATCAAACAGTAAACGTACAACCAATACACATATTGATATACTTACTTAAATAAAATAGCAAATAATATAGGTACTTAAAATATAATATAGTTATACACATACATAAATATTCTATACTGCTTACACATACAAATCTATACATAAATACACCTATATACCTATCTATGCAAAATCTGATTAAATAACTAGACTCTTGGTCATCTACCCGCCCTTGTGCCAATTATTTGGGGTCGTACTCCTTCACACATTCGTGTTAAATGTCATTAGATAGATGGCATTCCATTCATCTTTTGTCACAATTATGGTTCTAAATTTTATGCTCAAAAAATGCACATAGAAGTAATTAGTACATAACCGTCACAATTTATATACCTTTATCGTGAAACCGTCGAATTTTATATTTTTCAAATGTTGCAATTTATTTTAGGGAGTCCCTGCCTATAAACAAAATAACATTTTTAACGAAACTGACAGGGAAATCGCTGAGTCTATTCCGTTCCCTTTCCGCACCTTCAATAAGTCTAAAGTAAGCCAACAATACAATCTGTTATTTTCAAAGACTCGCGGACATTCCATTATACATGCCTATATGTTTTTCATATATTCAAATTCCGAATAAAGTCGTTACGCTAACTGGCTTCCATAAATATTATGGTCAATTTGCATGACAACGGGCACGGTTCGGGCTCGTTCAACTGTTCGAAATTCAAATTGAAATTCGGCCTTCGTCCTTAGCCCAACAACCCGCCATTTTTAACAGCCGGTCAGGCGATGTGAGATGTGACATCATCATCGTCAGAATACATATTTACTTATGTTAACCCGCAACGGATATTTTATTATAATCGATATTGTTATTTAAATACTGGCCCTGTTGGTTTAAAAGATAGAAAATAAGAAAATGTGGAAAATATGTAAGTTTTTTGATAGGCCGTTGCGTAGTGGAGAAGACAAGGGTTTGCAGCTTCGAGTTCATCATCGTACCTAAATCCAATCCATCCTTAATTGTTAATTTAGAGAATAAGCAAAATACACGCGCGTTGCACATTTTCATACATATGGGTGCCGGCTACCTTCCATATTCCCTTCCATAAGGAACTTGTCATAGAACAGAACTGTGGTATAAGAGAGTCAGGCTCAGAAGTAACACCAAATAAGTAAATTGCTAATTTGCTGTAGATATACTCGTAAAACCTTCTCCTCATTTAAAAATAATTGCATTTCAATGATCTTTATGTACATTTCTGACAGAATGTAGGTATCTTATGTACCATATAATCTATGTTCCAATCAAATAAGAGATGAGAGTGTATATTCCTCACACCGGATCTTACCCCATTAGTAAATTACAGACTTCAGCGTTACTTCGACTTCACTCATTACGCGCGTAGTGAATTAGTAAGAAACATCACGCCTTCCACGAACCTTTGTCACGAAGGAAATGGGTTTAATTCTCACCTGCCTGGCAAAATAAATGGCGGCGTTTCAGAAATGTTTTAATACTTTAAGTACTACTATTACGCAAGCATCTGGATGCTGGAGACGATTTAAAAAGGTATATAAATGCTATAATGTTTGCGAGGAGCGGACATTGTTACGTACTGGTAGGGTTGTCGTTTCTTTGAATTCTATACTGCTCTCCTAGAAAAGTGACAATGCGTTGGCGTGTTGTAGAATAGAATGATAAATGTATGGGATTTGACGTATATAACACGCATTTTGACGACTGTCATATACGTCAAAGTCCATATACTTATTCATTACTAGCTTTTGCCCGCAGCTCCGCCCGCGTGGATGTCGGTTATCGCGACCAACCATAGCCTATGTCCTTTCTCAATGTCTAATCTACCCCTATACCAAATTTCATCAAAATCGGTTCAGTGGTTTAGGCGTGAAAGCGTTACAGACAGACAGACAGACAGTTACTTTCGCATTTATAATATTAGTATGGATATGGATTCTATTCTATAATACGCCGGTCAAAGAATTACCACTTATCTAAGGGGGCTGGATAAGAAGTGTGCAGAGTTCATGGGGCTATTTTCTGAGAACCCCACTAACTAGGAGCCCGGGACAAGGCCGAGGAAACTTGAACAACTTAAATAGTTTGGACCGATGACAACCCTATCTACAGCGTACTTAAAGCTTAAACCTTCTTCGTGTCTGCATTATATGTCCACTAGGTATCATTTAAAGTCTTTTTTTTTTGACGAAAGATTCAATTTGAACGCTTAGCTCACATATTACTTGTTAACGCCTCTAAAACGCTAGGCGTGTGTTTGCGTTGGTAAATAACTCGTTTTTTTTGTTTAGCCGCAGTCGGGTAAAGAAAGGCTTGTTAATTTTCGTCAATGATGTATCAAATCCGCAACGGGCACTGTAAAAAATCAAAAGATTGGGTATGATTGTCACATTGAGAAGAAGCGTGAAACTCAGTTATTTCTACACCATCCGCCTTGCTCCTAAACATAATTTCCCAGGATGCTGTGAAAGTAATTAAAATAAAGAAACCTGACAGTTTCCACATCCGTGAGCTCTAAGGTTACTGGCCACAAAAGCGGATTTCCCTGACTCCCAAACTAAATTTCGACAAATCCTTCTACGACAAGATTTAACTTTGTATATATTTATAAATAAATAAATAAATAAACTTCGACATGATGCAACTACGATACGACTCAATTTCGACAATATTTTAGATCGAAACAACTTAATCCCAACACTACTGTACTTCGACAAAGCGGCTCTTCGACATGTCTTTAGAAACAACAACGTGAGTTTGACAACGTACTTCAGACAACAATGCTTGTCCGAAATAAGTGAAATTCGACATCCTATAAGATAGGTACTAGAATTTTAGTGTCCCAGTGTAACTTATTATCCAAAGTTATTACTAAAATAGGTACAGTTGATTCTATCAGACTAGGGGTTTTATTACTCCAAGCTATAATTTGTGTCGTAATTCTTGAGGTTGGGGGTACTAAACTTAATACATTTCGTCTTTATTGCGCTCAAAACTAAATGATTGGTTGTAATTTTGTAAAACGATCCAGAAGTTTGCAAATTCACTATTTTCTGCTTCGAAATTTATATTCCTCCGATTAATTTTAAAAATGAGTGATGAATTATTTAACAAGAGACAACAAGACAATGATTTAAATACCTACATTTTGTACTATAGGTAATATTTCTTTATGCTTTAATAAAAGTGCTTTTTAGAGTTCCGTATTTCAAAGGGAAAAAGGAAGCCTCGTAGAGTCGTAGGATCATTTCGATTTCCGCTAGTGTGTCTGTTTAGGTCTTTTTGAAATTATGCCATAGTAAGTACAAATTGAGAATAACTACATGACGGTAATTTTTTACACACGGGTAAATCCACGAAAGGGTAAGCTGAGGCGTATTAACAACCACATTTCGCCAACGATGGTTTTGTGTTTCACGTAATAGGAGGTGAGCCTATTACCATCAATCGGGCACTTTGTCAAGTGCTGTATGTTGACTGTCGGAAGGAGAATAGCCTTTTAGTTGCCTTCTATGACACTCATGGGAAGAAATGGAGAGGTCCTATTCTACTCCACCAGGAACCAACACGGCCGCTTAACGTATACTTGCACTTCTTCTTCATTCTAGGGTTAATCCCAGTCGTATCCGAAGCTTTCACCTTGGAGTCTGGGGTCCACTTTCCCAGTCTAACTGGGGATTTGGCTGGATTTTCGATATTTTTAACGTAATAACTAAATGGAAGAGGTCAATGTCTACATGAATGAAGAAAGGCCTGATAATGTGCTCATAATAAGGTACCTCAAAAGGCGTGACTGAAGCACTATGGTACATGGTACCTAAAAGCGAAACTACATATTCAATATGACATATTGGGCATGTCTGTCGGTCACGCTGACGAGGAAAGCGTGACGAGCTATCCGATGACTGGTCGCATGCAAATTCGTGCCTGATAGATACAGATAACGAAATGCGAAAGGTCAGAGAGTAAACTACAAAGTACAGTCAACATCGATCTTGACTAGCAAAGTAAAGAAAGAAAGAAAATTTTTTTATTCAAACCTAGCATACATAAGATATGCACATTTCAGCAACACAAAAACTACAACATTGTGCTTATATATTAAAATTCAATGCATCAGAAATAGCCAGGTAGAATAAAGGCCGCCTCTCAGCTTAATGCTGTCCGCGTTGTAGTGCAGGCTGACAGCGCTGGTTTTCAGAGACGGCCGGACTGTGGGTTTGACATCTTACTAAAAATGATGTTAATACCAAGGTATCCTATGACCTAAATCGTGAGAAAAACGAGGCCCTAGCGCGCGCGGACTATTTTGTAATAATCTATGCTAGGTGAATTTGAGTTCGTCCACCGCAGTAGCACCCCGTGCTATTCTAAAGAGAAACGAGCAATATTAAGATTATTTTGAATACTTTTCTCACACACCAACACCGCTGTGCATGTACAAAGTACTCAAAATGATCATAATAACAAGGTATTAAGATCATTTTAAGTATTTTGCTAGTCAAGATACTTAGATCTGATGCTGATTGTACCATAGAATGACCTTAGTAGGGAACTTAATCGCGGTGTTTGAAGTTTGAACCGGCTAGACCTTTTTTTTTTACTTTACTTTTTTTTGACAATGTTTGATTTTATTGTATAATATATATTTTATTTAACTGACCAATTTGTTGACTTGTTTTAAATATATTGTAAGTATAATTTGACATTTAACGCCATTAATTATAATTTTTGTGCATATCTGTAATTTGTGTAGCACATGCCCTAATCATATCGACACCTCTGGGTTCAATTGGCGTATAAACCAAAACACGACTTTTCAGGAGAGCAAAAAAACGATTTTATTTTTAGAAAAAAAATCATAACTTTTTTATTTTAGAAGCTACATAAAAAATTCCAAGGAGAAAGATTCTTAGAATTTGGGGATGAAGAAGGCTAAATCATTCAATCATATCTATCTTCTTTGGTTTGGAAGTTAGCATGGATATACGTCTTAGAAAATACCAATTTATGATGTATACACCCCATGAAAATTGGATGAAAAACCAAATATGGATATAAGCTGTACTTATATCCATATTCGGTAAAATTGAGTTCACATTTACTGATGTAAAAGCACGTAACTGTAGATTTTTTTGCTGTAAAAACTATTTACTTTGCACATCAATAGAATTATAATTAATAAAAACAATCTCGATACTGTTAGAATGTGGTAGAATTACATTAATATTAGTCTTACTACAGAATTGTGATCGATATATACGAAATCAAACTACCAGAAACGAAATTAACTTAGTTTTATTAAATAAAACAGATAATTATGGCACACATTATCAGTCATGATCAGATTATCAAACTAAAAAAGGCAATTATTTAAATCTGTAGCTCTTCCACAGCCATTTTTCCTTCACCGCGACTTCCTCGTACAACAGATTGTCCTCAGGGTCTTTGCCTTTAATTCAGCGGCACTTGGACAGAGCCTGCGCCACTTTGGCCGTGGAACGCGCCAACTTATAGATAACGACGACAGACGACAGACGATTCCAACTTGTTATATAGCGGTTGCAAGTGGTCTCGTTTGGCCCTGGCTACCGCTCTCCTGGTGGCGCGTTTTGCATCTTGTACGCGTCGCGGTCATCGAAAGATTTGGACGCTTGCCACTTTTTTAAGGAGGGCTTTCTTCACTCTGATCTCTCTCTGCACTGTGTCGTTCCACCACCAAGTGTCCCTGTCATAGATGCGTCCACCCTTAGACGTACCGAGCACCGCCCTCCCCGCCTCAAGGATAGCTGCCTAAATCCTGTCCCAGCAAACCTTTACTGGTTCGTCTACAGCATCAGCGCACTTGTCACAGATGGCTGAGACGAGACTTTGGGACTTGGCTTCACCATCACCTGATTCTGCGTTGGCCAGGCTCGGCGCGTTTGTCTTTGGGTTTCACGCGGAGGTCCATGACAAGGAGACGGTGTTGGCTAGTGAGACTCTTTCCGGGTATTACCTTGCAGTTGGCCACCCTGCTGATGCTATGCCTCTTAGTGAGTAGGAAATCGATCTGGGTAGCGTGCTCTCCGCTCTTGCAGGTGACAAGAAGTTCACCTTTCTTTTTGAAGAATCTGTTCATGACGACAAGTTCGGTGGCCGTACACGTTTTGAGGATGTGCTCACCCTCTGGGTTACGGCTACCGTATCTAAAATCGCCGTGGGCATGTACAAACTCCTCGCACCCATCACCCACATGACCGTTCGTGCAGTGGTTTTACTGGCCCTCGATTCTGCTAAAGCAAAACCACCGTCATAACACGGACACTGTAATAATCTTTTGTATTTTTACCATTTATTTTAAGACTTTAAAGCAATCTTTGTAAAATCTAAAATTAAATGGCCTTATTGTAGAGTGAACGAAAGCGTGTAGTAAAAATATTGTCATTTAATTTTGGATTTTAATTCTATAGCAATAAAGTCTAAAATTGAATACCATTTTTTGCAATGGATATGGTTTATACGTCCATATGTTATTTAAATGTTTGGATTTACGACCTCAATTTTAAATTACGTTTAAGAAATATATTTATTCGTCACGGCGTAAAATCCATTTACAATCAAGGCAGATCTTACGCCCCGGGTTGGTAAAAATCTTGGTCATAACGTCTTACTAAAAATTTAAAAAAGAAAAATTTGGCTGTTACATTAACATTTTATCGTTTTTGTGGTAGGATGATCTAATTTTTTTGGGTCGTAAAAGCATTTTTTTTGCGAATTTGAACATTTTAAATATACAGATCGATAGAGAAAAAAATTCTGAACTAAACGGTGTATATAACTCATTTTGGCCAAAATGGTTTATACGCTGGGTTCACCAGAGGTGTCGATATTCTGTCCTCCGTGCACATGCCTAACAATATCTTGCCACTGTCACTTATCAATGTTGGTGTTTACACTGTTGATATGCCCAATAAATAAATAAATAAATAAATAGACTTATTTGAAGAAGACGGCTGGACCCATTTCTGAAATTCTTTTCTGTTGGAAAGGGTCAAGTGGGGTCATTTGTCATCAGGTCTATCATCATCATGACGTATGACTTTTGCTCGAGTCCTCATATGTCGACGTCCAGTTGGCGAAGCCAGTCTATTGCTGCCGGTGTAGGTCATCAGGTCTATAAAGTAGTTTTATTTCAATGAGTGAGATTCACTTCAGACAGTATCAAGTTGAACTCTCTTTTAGTAGGTAGGCCCAGAAGAGAGTTCAAGTATAAAGATACACCCTATAACTCTTCCTCACCCAGAAAACGACGGCTTTCACGGCGTCATAGTGGACACACAGTTTACTGTTAGTCAAATATGCAAATGGAATGATCGTAGTTGAGCATTATACCCTAAGCACACAAACTTGAGCAGAAAATTAATCAAATTAAACACTATTTGTATTCAAGTCTTGTAACACTTCCCATACAGGAAACTGCTTTAAATAATAACCGAATTACTAAAAAGGCTACATTCCTTTTCAACCAAGGTGTGAACTTGTGCAGGCACCACCAGTGCGTCCTGCTTGTGGTCCTGCTAGTTATTAAGGTGGCGAAATGTGGACACTGATCGGGGGATTAGACGATCAGTCAATTATCTGCTATATTGTTCGATTAGCTTAGGCCTTCGGTGGTCGACGCCCCCGTGACTGACGCCCCCGAATCCAAATTTATGCTGTTTTTACTTGCACAACCCTGTAGGTCAGTGACTGGGTCAGATTTAGAGTGGATGACCGTTCTTAACATTACGAGGTTAAGTAATATTGACTGGGTCGGGTTTAGGATAGGTTTTTTATATTGAATGAAATTTTGAAGCATTTATTATGCTAACTGTTCAAATCGATTAAGAAAGGGAAAAATAATCGACCTCGGACGGGACTCGAACCCACGATCTTTCCCTTACAGGGGGAACGCTCTGACCACTAAGCCACCGAGACACGTACGAAGTCAATCCAAATTCCCTTATACTACCGTCTTAAGGGCCATTTCTATTTGCAGGAAAATGTATTTGTACCTATATCTTAAGCCTAAAATGTGCACAAAATGTGTTCTATACGCGCAGTACACTCTTCATAGGTGACTTTTGAGGATAGTACGGGGTGCTACTGCGGTGGACGAGCTCAAATTTACCAAGCATACATATACATTATTAGGTACAATTTATTAGGTTCATAACATTGCACAAAATTCACTGAATTTTGCTGAAAATTATACCATAAAAGTATCTACATCTTATTATTATATTTTCTGTAGGAGATGTGGTGTTTGCGCTTGAAAAATTATATTCAGGAAAGGAAAGTTACAGGAATTGGACGTCTCTCAAAGCAGGTGCATGCAGCGGATACATTTCGAAGATTAATTTTAAAACGAGGTAACATTTCGGATGCATATTGCAATTCCTTTGCTGCGAGTAGCTGCTGTAGCTTCGGAAAAAAGAAAAGCACTTCAAGTTTGAAAAATGCATTTATAAATATTTATAATATAGCTAGTTCGCAGCGCCGTTCACGTCGGATACCTGAGCGATTTCCTCTTACGCTATAAAGAATTTCAATAGTAAGAAATTTGGAGAAAATCATTCCTTCATTTAACTGCTGATAGTTCTGTCATACAATCTCTGTCAGTTTCGATGCCCACGCAGTTCAAATATTTGAATGCATGAATATGGCTATTTGCATTGGCACAGAATAAATAATAGTACTACGTATGGCATTGGTGTAGTCTTGCTCCGGAGAGCACCGAAAATCTAAGCCGTTACGGGTAGTAAGAGCCCACAAAAGTCCGACCAGTCAAACTGCAGAACTTCGATATCGCCAGTTGTGGAGGTCAGATGGCAGTCCCTTCAAGGAAAATATCGAAGATCAGCTGCAACACAGTTAGATTGGAAAGACGACCCTAATAAATTGAGCTGGAAAAGGCTCGCCAGCGCAATTCTATAAGCGCACAACGACGAGCACAACGTTGCGACAGCCTTGATACTGATTGTCATTGGTCGATCCCCAGTGACGTCACCCAGTCCGGCCAATGACAATCTCTATTAAGGCCCCGAATCAAATCAGCATCGAAAAATCGGTATTTTCGAAACCGTTTTTCTTATTAACTATGAAACCTACAGATCTGGAATTTACATACCTGTAGGCACATGCTGTAACTTGCATCTCGAATGATCGAAGTGAGCTCGATAGCTGAATCCGCGGTGATTGGTCAATTTCGCGAAATTGACCAATCACCGCGGATTCAGCTATCGAGCTCACTTCGATCATTCGAAATGTTCGTTACAGCATGTGCCTGCTGGATACTACAGGATATACAGAGTAACTTCTCCTTTTCATAAATTAAATAAAAAAGGAGAAAATAGTAGAAAAGAGGCTCTGAACATCACTCTACTCTTTCTTATGAAACCAAATATTTTCTACAATATGTATCCAAATAAACTAAAATTTCACATATATGTTAAATAAAAGTGATGATGTGAAGTGATGAAAGATGATGTGACCTTCTTATTTTGTAATCGTCGCCTATAAAGTTATCTATTAAAATTGGTTCTACTGATTTTTTCGGTTCAAATATGAGCCAATGACCTTGAGCATTTGTATGGTCAAAGTCATTCGCGTATGTTATCACCTTAAGGTTGTCGCAACTTTGTGCTCGTCGCTGTTCGCTTACAGAATTGCATTGCAGAGAATGATGAGTTCAGTCATACAATATGGCGGCATTGAATCACGAGTGTTTTCAACAAGACACGTGCTTAGGCCAAATACAGAGGAATACACCGCACGTAGGTAGTGTAGGTACGTTGACTTGTTAGTTTTGTTTACTTATTCAGAATGCTATCGCGTATTGTATGGATGGAGTCACGTATAGGAACGGCTGGTGACGCAGCCAGTGGTACAGCCAAAGACACAAGTTGATTGATATTAAAATATTTACAACCCTTTTTTTTAATCTCCAATGTATAAATAAATTGATGTATAAGTAGTTTTATGATTTTCAGAGGACTAACTAATTGAAGAAGAAAGAAATATATGTTTGTGTTCAAAATAATTGTTCGACACGATGCCCACAGCTACTTTGTTTCTGCCGTAGGGGGCTGTCGATTAATCACGTGATGTTTTTTTAGTAATTTTTTAACCCCCCCCCCCCCTCCCCCATGGTGATACGTGGTGAAGTTTTGGACTAACCCCCCCCCCTAGCCAAAATCACGTGTATTTTTTTATTCATTATTTAATGCTAAAAAACTAAGAATCGTGACAAAGATCGCGAGTTATAAGAAAAAATAAATACACGTGATATCTCAATATACCCCTCCCTCCCCCTGGTGATGTTTCGTGATTTTTCCGAACCCCCCCCCCCCCTTTTGAGCCTCACGTGATTAATGGACAGCCCCTAGGCAAGGAATTCATCTTCACACATTATGACCAAAAACGCGCACGGTCGGTGTGGCATTAAAGGAACTACTACATCCTGCGCACGCTCAAGCTGTGGAATGGCCTCCCTCCCTGCTGTGGTTTTCCCAAACGACTACAATATGGGGCACTTCAAGAAGGATATTAAAAGGTTTCTATAGGGTTGGAAGTGCGAGTGTGACGCCCCTGGTGTGCTGGCTATTATTAAATACAATTCCTGCTCAGCATTTTTTCTTTTATATGTGCAATTACTTTATCCATGTCTCATTTAATGTTTTGTTAATTATTTTATTTGAAGTAAATGGGGCCACACACGGAGGACAGAATATATCATTTCCTTCTCCATGGGGCCACAGTTATCAATAAATTAGAATTTGTTAAGCTACCTGTCGTTGACTGTACAATCTTCTTAGTTATATTATTGCTGTATGAACAGGAAAATTTGGGTACCTAATAACAAGAGCTGAATATTATATGAACTTGAAGCTAGATTTAAGTAGTTACTTGATGTATATAAACCATATTATTTCTAGAAGACAAAACATCCTAAAGCTGTTTTATTTTGGGGCCCCCGAGAGGAAAATATGCGCCTGTACTCTGGCCGTCCCTCAGCAGGTATATATGTAGGTGAGGATGCATTAGATCTCAAAAATCTTGACGAAACCCCTTACACCGTATTGACACCCAATATAAAGTTTATGCTAGAGTAGAATTTTCTCTAAAGTTGTCTGAAAATTAAATTCTTCCAACCATCGTAAAATGTACTCTAAGTAAATGGCAGCATAGTCGATTATTACTTTTTCTTATTTTCCCACAAGCACGCTTGGCATTCGATGTAACAACACACGCTTTCCCGAGTCATTCAGGAAATGAATTTTAGAAGAAACTCCGTTCTCGCGATTTTACTTCAAATTGAGTTAGCTTGTTCGTAATGTTTTGCTCAATTTCCAACAATTGCTCCTTTCGGTTTTATATAATCAAAATTCTAAAGTGACACAGTAACGTGTGCCGTGTTGGTTAGAATAGAGTGGAGTAGAATAGGACCTCGTCTCTTCCCGTAGAAATTGTAAAAGTAATGTACATATAAGTACTTTGGTAAAAGGGCACTAGGGATAGGGCGTTCTCCATCCGACACTAAACAGTCCACGAGAACGTGCCTGCTGAACGGCAAAAGGTTCGCCTCCTAATTCGTCAGACCGAAAATCATAGTGGATGAAAAGTGGGTGTTATTGTGGTGAAATGGAAGTGAGGGACTTGGAAGTGTGAATATATGTAGGGATGGGAATTTTGGCCTATACGGATAGGATCCGAGTTCAATTAAAACTAAACTGCGTTGTCACGTTTTGTCAATTTAATTGTGTAAAACGTGACGCCTCTGTTTCTAATCACAGGGGCTTGATTCAGTAAGGTAAAACGAATGGTTTAAAAAACTTATAAGGGTATAATTTCAAATTTTAATTGAGAAGCATTATACGACAAGTGATTCAGAAGAGGTTTAATAAACCCACGAAAACGTAACGTTGTTTTGATAACATTGTTGTAATTATTTCAATTCTTATTTGCGACCAAATATTGACAAAACGAATTTGCAAATGGCGCAATCCTCGCAATCTGTCCCATGAGAAAGTTTCCTTTCACAGTGAATTATTTTCCGTCTATTACAGACTCCAGGTAACTGAAAACGCAGCCTCCACCAGCGTAATTATGCCAAATTGCTGCCATTGTTCGTATCCAGTCTACCGATTTAGCTACGCTGCGAAGTAGGGATGTGCTTTTATAGCTCGATTTGATTTTGTGAATCGTTTCGTTCGATCCGGTCTCATGTTATGGGATTTGACGTATATGACAGTCAACGTCAACGCATGTCATAAACGTCAAATTCCATACATTCGTCATTCCATTCTACAATACGCCGGCCGACGAATTGGTACTTCTCTAGGGGGAAGGGGGGGGGGGGGGGGGTGTAAAGTTCATGGATTTGATTCAATTTCAAAAGAATTATTTATCTATGAAATGGATGTATGAAAATACGAAATTTAAATATTTTTATTAAGTTAATTAATCAGACAAGGGAATACTTCGTTTTCTTAACACTAAAAAATATAAATTACATTACCCAAAAAGGATAATTTTAATAACAATAAATGAATTTAATTCAAAATCGTACTTTGATTGGGCTGATTGTATTTGATTTTGATTGATTGTGTAGACGAGAGGTGCGGGGTTCTAATGAACTATGAAGTAAGCAGCAAAACAACAGACACACTTTTATCAATATATTTGAATTACAAACAAACTAGAGCTATGATATAATACAAACTAGGGACATGAGTACAATGGTTACACAATTACCACGTGCTGTTGAGACTGCCTATGCGTGGCAACTGCGTAACCTACTCGGTCAAGAGTTTGTGCAGGACTGCCGAGGAGCGGGTCACACGCCAACACCAGCACAACCCCCGCCGCACCGCGCGCGGACCCTTCCTTCATTACGGTGCGCTGGCGTTGACCACATCTGTTAATACAATGGACCCATCCCTCGGCCACTAACAATAGGAACTTACCTAGGCCCGAGGAGCGGGTCTCCAGCCAACACTAAAACGACCCCGACGCACAGCGTTTACGACCTTTTCCTTAGTTACGGTGCGTTGGCGTTGGCCACATCTGGTAGTACAATGGAGACCCATCCCTCGGTTACAACAATGGAATCTTACCTACTTAACTTACTATTACACAAAATATTCTTAAATACTACGTAGGTACATTTCTTAAAATATCACGATTAGTCGTGCTCCTTAACACCACCCCCCAGTTGGAGGCTTCAACCGATAACTGAACCGGTAGTAGGTAGCACGGCTACTCGAGTTACGGGACGACGCAGCATCCCTGTACTTGTTTTTATGTCAACTACACGCACATGTCCGCCACTTCCCGGATACACTTTGTCTATTACGCCGCGGGGCCACACATTACGCGGTTGTTTACCGTCACATATAAACACTATATCACCCACTTTCACTGAGTTGCTTGCCGTAGTCCCCTGCTTGCGTCTGCATGCACTTATAAAGAGAAGGACGCGCGCAGGAACACGCAAAACTCGCGTCCACGTAGAATAGCGCGTCACGTCGATCAGGGGTTGGGTGTTGTCACCCATTGCCAGTACTCTCTCGATGCGCTCTGTATCATCAGCGGGTAACTCCTCACAGCTGTAGCTCGGCCACGGTACCTGGGGATCACAGAGAAACGGAGGACCCGAAAGCCACATGCCTTTATTATTAGGCCAGTCCATCCTGGTTGCTTCGTCAGCAGGGTTGGACTCGGAAGGCACCCAGTGCCAGTTGCTCCTCTTGCTTAAACTGTCGATTTCGGCTAACCTATGAGAGACGTATTTTTGATAGTCTCGCGCGTCAGAGTGAATCCACATAAGAACTGTTTTTGAATCAGTCCAGAGGTAGAGGTTCTCTATATTGAGATCAATTTCGCATTTTACTGTCACTGCCAGTCTGCATGCTAAAACTGCTGCCTGCAATTCGAGACGTGGGATGGATACTACTTTAACAGGTGCAACGCGCGCTTTTCCGGCTACCATCGAACATACTCTATTGCCCTCAATATCGGTACCCACTAGAAAGGCTACAGCGGCGTAAGCTTTCTCACTAGCGTCCCCAAAAACATGCAGATCCACCGCTGTCCGTTCCAAACCGTGCCAGCGAGGTACAGCCACATTTGATAAGGCTTTTAATTTGGAAAGCCACTGGAACCAAATAGCGGCCTCGGAGTCCTTGATGCACTCATCCCACAATATGCCCGACTGCCAAATACGTTGCATAAGGACTCGAGATTGTATAACGCACGGGTACACGAACCCGAGCGGATCAAAAATGCTCATTATGAACCTGAGAAACTCGCGCTTGGTAGGCTTAATCTGACCTTCTACTAATTCCGTTGAAAGACGCTTAAATGAGAGATCGAATCTCATACAGTCACTTGACGGGCACCATATCATTCCTAAAGTGCGTGCGCTGTCAGATTTATCTAGCTTGACTCGGCCTGGAACAACATCTGGTAACATTTCACGTAATTCGGGTGAATTCGTCACCCACCCCCTGATATCAAAACCACCGGCTCGGTGTATGTGGGTGACGTCCGCGATCAGCTGTTGTGCCGTGTCAATAGAGTCTACACTGTCTATATAATCGTCTACATAGTGCCTTTTCCGTATGGCTTCAACCGCGGCGGGATGTGAATCTTTGTATTGCTCTGCATTTTTATTCAACACGTAAATGGCTGAAGTGGGAGAGGAAGCCGCGCACTGACTTTTCACTAACGCATGTAAATCGTCATGAGGTACGGACATGCAGTTGGCAGAATGGAACTCGCTGCTATTAACCCTTCCACCTAGCGGGCCATGGACGACCCAACCTAACCTGGTAAGTGAAGCAACTGGACGACCAGATTTACCTTGACGAATCTCCTCTCCAACGATGAGCTTCCAGTTGTCCTGTCCCAACAATAGCATAGGCTTCGCGTCCTTCATCTCGCTGCAATCCAGACTCCGTAGGTGAGCGTTGTCTCTGATCACTCGCGCTGGTAACGTCTGAGACGGCAAGTTCACGTTACGTAGAGTACGCACTACAATTTTATGGTTCGCTCCGTTCGGTCCGCGCACTATAACCTTAACACTACGTGAGTTGTTGTCGGTCACACAATGACCGCGGGCCGTCATCAACTTAAGAGGCACTATTGGTCCGTCTACATCACTTGTGAATTTGTCATCTAAAATGGATACGGATGCGCCGTCGTCCAATAATGCGTACGTTGAGTGTTCGACCCCATAATTAGTCACAATAGTTACCGGTAACACTTTTAACAAGGCCCGCGCACGACTCTCACCAACATTTGTCAGAGTTTCATATCTAACCTGCGGGGGTGAGGTCTCAAGCGGCGATGTTGCATCAGGCGGCGGCGGTACGTTAGACGGTGGCTCCACTTCGGACGGCGGTGCCACGTTGCGATCTTTATGCAGTAACTCATGGTGTTGCCCATTACACTTACTGCAACGTTGCGCGCGACAATATCTTCTTGCGTGACACTTAACAATACACTTATAGCATATTCTATTTTGTACGAGCAAGTCCCAACGTTCATTTACAGAAATATTCTTAAAGTCTCTACATTCACTTAAATTATGGTTCCCTTTACACTTAACACAAGTAACCTTATTTTTACTGGTCTCAGTCCTCGTAAATGCGGCGATTGACTCTACCTGCGTATGCACGCGATGATTTGCTCCACTTGTTCGCACTGGCGCTAAACCCTTATCTCTGTCGCGGCGGGCGGCCGCCAACGATCCGAATGCCGGGCCGCCGCGGGCGCCGAATTTTCTATTCGCGGCGGTGTAACTTGCGTCGTTTAAGCTCATCGGAACATGATATGAGGACGCACGAGTTAATTCACTGAGGAAGTCCACTAAAATATTTAAGTTTGGAGACACTCTTAGATCAATGCCACTGTTATTATCCAAACGCATCGCAAATTGTCCGTACTGAGAGCGTTGGTATGGTGTTAACTTGTTTAATAGTTCAGTCACTAATTGTGGATTATTTATATACCCGTCCGCACGTATACTTCTTAGCACTGCTACACAATTTCGAACCGTACTCGTGAATTTACGAAGTTCATGTCCATTTTCGGAAACTTTCGGTAAATCCCGCACTTTCTTTATAGCACACTCTAACAATCGAATAGGGTGTCCGAACTCGTCTTGAAGGGCCTCAAGCACTTCTTCAGGATCTGATGATGTTCTCAGTAGGTCCCGAACTGCAGCTTTCGCCTCACCGACGAGCGCCACCCTTAGGCGCGCCATATTCTCCAGCGGTCGAAAATCATGCATCATACTGGTGCTACGATATGCTTGCTGAAAACTCAGCCAATCTGCGGCATTACCATCGAATTGTGGTATCTCGTACACTTGTCGCGGTACATTTCGCCCCTGCCCTAGCTTGCTGATAGCCTCTGCTAGCCGATCAATATCTGTTAGAGCCTGGTTCTTCGGCGGCATAGGCGACGCTTCGGATAGCGGATGTAATGGAGAGGGCGCACGTGTCGTGGTTGGAGGCACCACGTGCATCGTAGAGACAGGCGCGTGGGTTGCAGCATATGCCACGTGTGTCGAAGCGTCGGGTGCGTGAGGGGCAAGTGGCGCCAAGTGTATCGAAGCGTCGTTCACGTGGGCGGCAGAAGACGCCACGCGCATTGGAGTGTTGGTCGCATGGGCGGCCGCGGATGCCACGTGCATCGTAGCGTCGGTTGCGTGAGGGGCAGCGGACACCACGTGTATCGAAGCGTCGGTCACGTGGGGGGCAGCGGATGTCACATACCTTGAAGCATCGTTGCCAAGCGCGGAACGCTCGTTCATGAGGGGGCCGGCGGATGCGTCGTCTAGCCAGTGCGTCACGCGTTCCGATATCTCATCGCTTGCCACGCTTCTCGGTGCTCCATTTCGCTCCATGAGGTCTTCTTGTGCTGCTATTTCCGCCATATCGAGTGCGAGCTTCTTTTTTGCCAGACCTTCTTGTATCCGCGCAATCTTCAGCTCCGCTTCATATTCAGCGCGCATTCGTAGCGCGTCGCGGCCTGCCTGGCTCATCCTTGACGATGCGTGGCTGACGCTATACGGCGCACGAACTGTGCGTACTGAAGCCGGTGTTAGCTCCGATGGCGGTAATTCCCTATGGTCACTTAGACCACCTTCCACGGAGCTCCTAGCGGGCTGCTGCGGCGCTCTTATCTGAAGATCCGGGGGTGATGAAACTCGTAATCCCGATTCTGAGCCTGTTAAATTCTTCATTGCTTTTGTTGCACTCCGTGTCTGTCGCTTTCCACTGTAACTCATGGTTACTTACTTCAATCCGGATCTCGAAGGACCAATTTTGTAGACGAGAGGTGCGGGGTTCTAATGAACTATGAAGTAAGCAGCAAAACAACAGACACACTTTTATCAATATATTTGAATTACAAACAAACTAGAGCTATGATATAATACAAACTAGGGACATGAGTACAATGGTTACACAATTACCACGTGCTGTTGAGACTGCCTATGCGTGGCAACTGCGTAACCTACTCGGTCAAGAGTTTGTGCAGGACTGCCGAGGAGCGGGTCACACGCCAACACCAGCACAACCCCCGCCGCACCGCGCGCGGACCCTTCCTTCATTACGGTGCGCTGGCGTTGACCACATCTGTTAATACAATGGACCCATCCCTCGGCCACTAACAATAGGAACTTACCTAGGCCCGAGGAGCGGGTCTCCAGCCAACACTAAAACGACCCCGACGCACAGCGTTTACGACCTTTTCCTTAGTTACGGTGCGTTGGCGTTGGCCACATCTGGTAGTACAATGGAGACCCATCCCTCGGTTACAACAATGGAATCTTACCTACTTAACTTACTATTACACAAAATATTCTTAAATACTACGTAGGTACATTTCTTAAAATATCACGATTAGTCGTGCTCCTTAACAGATTGACCGCCCAATAATTTGTAACATTAGGTTTGTTATTATTCGGCGATCAATCAAAGGTTCATTGTGTGCAAAACCCAATATTTGAACCGAACCCCTCTGATAGAGCTGAATCGATCTGCATGTCACATCGATTTTAAATACGAATTTAAACAATGAATCACTGAGACGAGAAGAAGAAAAAGAATCGATGGTTTCAACCCGACTTGAAAATCGACTGAATTGAAGGATCCGACTCAAAAATCTACTGGATCGTAAATCCACGATACAATCTGGAAAAGACGCATCACTAGCTGCGAGCTTAGCACATTTCTAACGAAATCTTTCCTTGATTCTTTATTTGTTTACGTAATGGGAATCGAGCAGTTTACTCACCCTACATTCGAGATATTTATCTTGATTTAGGGCGTGTTTCGTGTTTAGGGGGATATTGTTTGGATAAAGGTTTATTTGGGTATTTGAATACCTGCTATAATGTCACTGAAAAAATGGAATTTATACAGCAGTGGCCTCGGTAGGATTTTCAGGGTTCAAGCCGACCTCATCTGCAAATCTGTATGGCTACTGACTGACGGATGCGGCTTTGACTTTTCTCTTAAGATTGGAAGGGCAGACGGTAGTTGCTCTCAACCAAAAGCCGATAAGTCCAATCAAGTGAAAGAGTAAAAGAGAGGACCCGGGTCACAGATTAATAAATAGTTACTCCCGGGTGTAGAGAAAAGTGTAAACTTTGTATGCATTTAGGAATCAGGAATAACGTATCTATGATAGAAAGATACACATAACAAAAATAACCACGTTTAAAATCCATCAACATAGGTTTCTGATATAATCAATGAGATCCACGAGTACCAAAGTGATGAAAGTACCTACAAGTACCTACAAGTGCAAACCTACAACAGCACTCGGTTGCCTCTATGACGTAAATATGTATTTGTATTGTTATTGTTATGCTGTTGCTCGCGATCGCGGTATGGAACAAGTTTTCAATAGGTGAGTAGAGGATTTCATTATTGTTAAAAGCCGGAAGCGATTTACGGTTATGTTTTGAATTAATTTTGATGTTTGAATTGAATGTGTGAAAATGAAGGGTGCGTGTCTGTCGTATACTACTTAATGATACGAAGATTGATATTGTTGTGGCGGGTGCTTATCGATCCGATAGTTTGTCCGAGCGAAACTTATGGAATATGAGGGTACTTGCGATAACATGGTATGCGGGTATTTCGAGAAAGAGAGATTGGCAGTGCCGCGCGCGCCACCTCTCGACCGCACCAGTCTCGCTTCGACATTCGTATTAATTGGAGGTCTCAGCAGCTCACCGCATCACGAGCATTATTATAGTGCAAGTGTGACAAGCATCCCGACACCTGGACCAGTTGGTGGCCACCAACAAATCACCAAAGGAGCAGCGCGCGGTAAGTGACTTCTCTTTACCCGTGTACCTAAGTGTTGTAGTGTGCCCATATTGTTCCTTAGGGATTGCTTCGGATAGACAAGTTGGATCGATACGCACTCCACGTATTCATCGTAATTGTTCTGCATACCGCGAAAAAGGGGGCAATTATCGTACACATTGCCACCCCATTTAATGGTCCCTTCGAACCTAGGATAGGTTATCAGCTACATACCTACTTAGTGCATCAAATTTCCCAACCGCGTTTATTAAATTCCGCATTTAATAAAAAAATTCATATTGATTAATATAGAAATTTTCTACCCGCATTATAAATTTCGCATTTAAGCAAAAATTTCATATTATTTTATTTAATATCAAATTAAATTATTTAGTACCTAATCCAATTCTAATTTTTAAAATGCCTACTGCTAAACTTCAAAGCAAGCTATTACAGCTAACGGCTAAAAAAGAAGCGATTTTCGAACGAATTAATCGGATATATATATTATGCAAAAATATTTCCAATTATGATTCCCGTTCTAATGAACTATTCCTTTCGCAATCTGAATCCGTTACTGAGCAATACAGCAGATTTGAAGAAATAGTTGATGAAATTAATGAGGTAAAATTTACAATTGATGGTACCCCGCCAGACTATTCCAGCTTGAGCTCTATTGAGGACTTATATTCAACGATCAAATATAAGCGGAATCTCATTAGGTCAAATAATACAACGGCATCTACAGCCGATAATAAAAAATCTAAGATACACTTGCCGCCAATTCCCATACGTACCTTTGACGGAAAGACAGAGAACTGGCCAATATTTTTTGAGATATTTCGTAGTAATGTGCACCTTAATGCCGATCTCACGGATGCACAGCGCGTACAATACCTAATAAGCAATTTAACGCACGATGCGTTAAAAATAACGGCAGGTATTGTTCCATCGGGGGATACCTATAGGATACTTTGGGATAGTCTTGTAAAAAAGTATCAGGACAATCGCAGTTTAGGGGAGCATTACCTTAATAACATTTTTAATATTAAAGCACCGGTAATGCTACCAGTTTGAATAACTATATAGAAAAATATTCGGCGTCTGTCGCGGCATTGAAACAATTAAACATACCTGACTTATTAGATTTTATTCTATTATATTGTGGGTTGCGAAAGCTTGATTCGCAAACAATACAGCAATTTGAAAATAGCGTAAGCAAGAAGGAATTCCCTTCCTACCTAGAATTAATCTCATTTATGCAGGATTATGTCAAAGTACTTGAAAGGTCGAATAAAAATAATTCACAAGTCGAGCCGCGCGCAAGAGCTAGTGTTAGTAATTCTAAAGCTTTCATCGCGAGTAACGAACCGGTTTCCGAGACGGCTTCAATGTGTCCTTTGTGCAATATAGATAGGCATCCGCTGTTTAATTGTTTACATTTTAAAAACTTAGAATCACCGCAAGCCCGGTTTGACTTTATTAAATCGAAACGTGGTTGTGTGAACTGTCTGAGCCTATCTCATTCCATAACCAAATGTAAATCGCGTAATGTTTGCAAGTATTGTAAAAAGCAACATCATTCGTTATTGCATTTTTCAAATGATAATAATACGGATTCCTCGAGCAAGAAGCGGTCCGCGCCCGCGGCGCAGCCGGTTCGAATCCCGGCCGCTGAAAAAGATGACACACTAGCCAAGACGCAATCGATTGCCTTGACGTCCGGTAGCCATCCACATAATTACACTATACTGCTAGCTACCGCTCAAGTATACGCGCATTGTAATAATCGAGATAAAAATCGAATGACGCTTAGATGTTTGATTGATAACGGATCTCAAAATAATTTGATTACCATGGATTGTTGTAAGCGTTTGAACATTCCGGTTATTAAGTTGTGTAATTCGTCGTTGCAAGGTGTTGGTATGACCACGCGACCCGTACATGGATTTATTCATTTTACAATTGAGTCTCGAATTAATCCTAACAATAGATATTATATTCATGCGCTGGTAGTTGATTGCATTACGGACAAACTACCCTCTAATTACATTAAAATAAATGATGATTTGTCCTACTTGAATAATTTACCGCTTGCCGATTTAACCTGGAATTTACCGGGAGAAATTGATTTAGTTCTTGGTGTTCAACTATTTCCGTATATTTACTTGGGAGATAGGGTCGATTCGGGTAATCGCGCACCGCCCGCCATATTGACTAGTTTCGGTTACGTACTCATGGGGGACATTCCATGTCTAAATGATACGAAACCTACCTTTTCGTCATTTACCTCGCTTACTGATATTGATTCGAGTTTGCAAAGATTTTTCGAATTAGAGGAAATCCCAACACAACGAATCATCAGTCCAGAAGACTTGGAATGCGAAAATAGTTTTAATTCTTCAGTTTTATTTAGGGACGGTAGATATTTTATCGATTTACCTTTCTCGCGAGACCCTTCTGAGCTAGGCAATTCTCGCGGAGTGGCTCATCGGCGTCTGCTTGCACTCGAGCGAAAATTTGCTCAAGTACCTACCCTACGCGAAAATTATAATAAGACCATCGCCGATTATATAGCTCAGGGCTACTTGGCGGAGGTACCCGATACTGAAGTAACTGAGGAAGGCTACTACATGCCGCATCACGCCGTTATTAGGCCGGATAAGGACACCATTCGGGTGGTCTTAGACGCTAGTGCGAAAACTCACTCAGGGTTGTCACTCAATGATATTTTGCATGTCGGACCTAATTTACAGGCTGATTTATTTTTATTATTACTTGATTTTCGCACGTTCCCGGTAGCTATGACCGCAGACATTAAACAGATGTTTTTGAGGGTAGGTGTAAATGAGCACCATAGGAAATACTTACGAATTTTATTTCGTTTCAATAAAACCGAACAGGTACGCACCTTTAGTTTCAAGCATTTACCTTTCGGATTAAAGCCTAGTCCTTATTTAGCTATGCGCACTTTACGTCATTTAGCGGGTGAGCATAGTGACCGCTTCCCTGAGGCTTCTAAATTAATAGAAACTCAGTTTTACATGGATGATTATGTTTATTCAGTTCCCGATATACCTTTGGCAAAGGAATTATCTCGCGAACTAATTGACTTACTTAAAATAGGTTCATTTGATCTGATCAAATGGGCAAGTAATAAGCCCGCTGTATTAGAGACGTTGCCTGAATCTCATCGCTCGCCGGTATGTTTCTCGCCCGTAGACAACAATTCGAATAATTTCAAGATCCTTGGCTTATCCTGGGAACCCGCTGACGATCAGTTTTTTCTGACTACCGTCATAATGGAAAATAAATGTACGAAACGTACCATTTTATCGCTGGTAGCCCGCTTGTTTGACGTGCTGGGTCTTGTGGCTCCGGTCGTTTTGTACGCTAAAATCCTCATCAAGGAACTTTGGTTGGCTAAAATAGATTGGGATGAGGAACCTCCGGCACATATCGTCAGTCGCTTCACCGCATTTACCCGGGATTTTACGGCACTCTCTTCTTTAAAAATACCGCGACATATTGGAGTTTTTAAGGACTCTGTGGTAAATATTGTAGCCTTTTGCGACGCCAGCTTCAGTGGTTATGGTTGTTGTATCTATCTACACATAACTGACCCTGATGGTAATATCACTGTCCGACTCTTATGTGCTAAGTCTAAAGTTTTCCCCGCCAAGATTACGACGCTGGCGCGATTGGAACTTGTCGCAGCTTTACTTCTATCCAAGCTTGTTCGCGTGGTTAAAGAGAAGCTTTCCGTTCGCGTACCTATTCAGGGTGTTTACGCTTTTTCGGATTCCACCATAGCTCTCTCGTGGATTCACTCAGCTCCCCATAGATGGTCTGTTTTCGTAAGCAACCGTATCGCTAGAATTCAGGAAAATTTACCTGCGGCTTGTTTTACCCACGTATCGGGGAAAACGAACCCTAGCGATTGTCTTTCACGCGGAATGCTGCCATCAGATTTGATTGCACATTCGCTCTGGTGGGACGGCCCTACTTGGCTTCATCAGCCGATAAATGAATGGCCCTTAAAATTCATCCCAACTGAGTGGGATACATTACCAGAGTTGAAATCCAAGGCATTTGTGGCCGAAACTTCAAAGACTGAACCGCATGCTCTAGCCGCCATAGCTGATCGCATCAGCTCATGGAATAAGCTATTGCGTACATTCATTTGTATTCTTAAATTTACGAATAGATTAGGTAGTCAGGACTCCATTCAAAATATTCAAACCGCTGAAAAATTTGTTATTCGAATTGTTCAAAGTATCCATTTCTCTAATGAAGTGAACCTGATTAAGGCCGGCGAACTCCCCTCTAAAAAATTACGCAGTCTGTCTGTTTTTCTGGACGATTACGGAATCCTACGAATCGGGGGTAGACTTTCAAAGTCTGACCTACCCTACGAAGCTAAACATCCCGCAGTACTACCTAAACATGACCGTGTAGTTGATTTAATAATTGATCACTACCATAATACGTACTGTCATACGGGCCCTGGACTATTGATGTCCATTATTAGGCAACGGTTTTGGATATTGGATGGTAGGACCGTTATTCGTTCGCGCTGCCGCAAATGCAACACTTGCTTTCATTTAAATCCTGTGCACCCGACACCCAAAATGGCTGATCTGCCTGGATACCGGGTCCGCGATGCCAAGGCCTTTGTGCATACTGGGGTGGATTTAGCTGGTCCTATTGCGTATGTACCTACTCGCCGCAGAGGACAACGCTCGCAGAAGGTCTATATATGTTTATTTATATGCTTGGTCACTAAGGCCATACATATAGAACTCGTTTCGGATCTCACCTCAGAAGCTTTTCTTTCCGCTTTCAAAAGATTTATTGCGCGCCGGGGTCCAGTGTCCGTTATGTACTCGGACAATGGTACAAATTTTATAGGTGCGAAAGCACAGCTAAATGAAATATACTCATTTTTATTAAATTCAGCTGTTCAGTCGGACATTAAGCGGGAACTACTCAAAACTCAAATTAAGTGGACTATGATCCCACCGCGAGCTCCGCACTTCGGAGGTCTGTGGGAGTCCAATATTAAAAGCGTTAAGACTCATTTGTTCCGAGTCATTGGTAAGCAGCTTCTCACGTATGAGGAACTTTTGACCGTATTGGTGCAGATAGAATGCCTTTTAAATTCGCGACCGCTTAGTGTTTTGTCATCGGACCCACACCCCGAGGTGCTCACACCGGCACATTTTTTAATGTCCAGTCCGCTTACCTACTTGCCTTCTTCTGAACTGACAGAGGAAGGTATTAATCTAAAAAACCGCAAGAGGCTTCTGGATCAGTTGGTATTGGGTTATTGGAAAAAATGGCGCGTGGAATACTTAAATACGTTACAAACTCGACAGAAGTGGTGTACGCCTGATCGTCCGATAGAGATCGGCATTATTGTCCTCTTGGGTCAAGATAACGTACCACCTTTATCGTGGCCACTCGGCATTATAACCGAAGTTTTCCCGGGTACAGATAGCATAGTTCGAGTCGCGTCTGTCAAAACCGCGTCCGGAATTTATAAACGTCCTGTAACTAAGCTGTATCCGTTGCCAACCCAATAAAATTTATTTAAATTTCCTTAATACTTATTTTTCAACCGCATTTTAATTTAATATTTATTTAAATAATTTCGTGATTAAGCCTCAATCGGTCTCCCTATGGGTATCTGCTTGGGTCATAATAATAATATACATTTTACGCTATTTACTGTTTCATCTGCTGTAACGGTTCATTAATATTATCAGAGTGCCTTACATTTATGAAACTTAACCGCTTAGATCGGAATTACCTCATTACCTAGCTCCCCCTACTTAGCTATGGACCTTGTCAAGGCGGGGAGCGTGTTGTGGCGGGTGCTTATCGATCCGATAGTTTGTCCGAGCGAAACTTATGGAATATGAGGGTACTTGCGATAACATGGTATGCGGGTATTTCGAGAAAGAGAGATTGGCAGTGCCGCGCGCGCCACCTCTCGACCGCACCAGTCTCGCTTCGACATTCGTATTAATTGGAGGTCTCAGCAGCTCACCGCATCACGAGCATTATTATAGTGCAAGTGTGACAAGCATCCCGACACCTGGACCAGTTGGTGGCCACCAACAAATCACCAAAGGAGCAGCGCGCGGTAAGTGACTTCTCTTTACCCGTGTACCTAAGTGTTGTAGTGTGCCCATATTGTTCCTTAGGGATTGCTTCGGATAGACAAGTTGGATCGATACGCACTCCACGTATTCATCGTAATTGTTCTGCATACCGCGAAAAAGGGGGCAATTATCGTACACATTGCCACCCCAGATATTGTTAAGACTATTTACGTGAAAATGTAACAGATTACATATTACATAGGTGAATGTTGATTGATGAAAGATCCAAGATCTGTCAAGAATCTTAACAAACATATTTTAATAACGCGTCTCTACCGTACCTACAAAATTAAATTTATTCTTTTTCAATTAATTTGAAGAAATATTAGTTCCACCGGTATTCAAATAAAATGTGACGTCACCATCTGGCAATGTTGTAAAACAGAGCTCGTTAGCGAACATTTATCGTCCCTATTGTCAGCGGGATTGCGATCATCGCCGAGATAGCGCAAATCTTAAGGTATGATTCCGAAATCGACCGCATACGACAACGACAGACGCATGCAGCAGATACAGCGTACCCATTACTTGTTAAACTCCGATACGGATAAAGCGGATCATTGGAAGCCGCAATGAATTACGCGCATGTGCTGCGTGCGTCGGCAGTTGTCGTATGTGGTCGGCTTTGAATATCTATGTGTCTAGAAGGACAGTCAAAGCGTTGAAAGCGGCCAAAAAAATAGTGTCCAACTGTTGGGCGCTAAACGATTTTCTTGCTTTCAGTGTCAGATGCACTGTCAGCGGACACGGACAAAAATTTGAAATTTTAAAAATGACTGTTTGTGTAGTGAAAGTGTGCAGAAACTATAAAGGACGCACTAAATCAATAAAAAAAATTACCTATCATCGGTAAGTACCATTGTATCATACAAATTTTAGCAAAATAAGCCATAATCTTTTTTCTAAAATAATTTAATATTGCCGTCGCCATTTTGTACTTAACAGGTGTGTTGCTAATTACTTAAGTCAAAACTCCCATAAAAAAACGTGGCGGGTATATTATGCAATATAATGTACAGTATCGTATGAGGGGTTTTTCGGCATACTGAGTTCGAATTTGATGTCATTTTTACAAGACAAAATATGGGCAGTAGTGCGTCGTAGTGCTTCATGAAATTTCAGAATGGACTCACGATAGCATGGGTTTTTGGTTATATTTTTTCAGAATACCAAGCGATCTAATACTAAAGCGCCCCACACACTAACAGTTTATCGAATGACAACCGGATGATATTAGTCTGTCAGTTCATCGCAATAGCCCATACACTTACAGTTTCGTATACGATTTTGGACTGACCGCTAATACCATCTGAAGAAACTGTGGGCGGACTGTTGGTGTGTGGCCGCTTGACGATTCCGGTCAGCGCCGGCAGGTGTCGTCGGCAGGTAGTCGGCCGGCGGCCTGTCGACCGTTGGAAGGCTCTACGCCTACAGATTGAATATTATGACTAGTGCAAGCAATTTTCGACTTTATTGGCATCACATAGTACATAGTTTTTTTTCTTATATTCGTGATCAGCGGCATCTATTATTGCGAAAACACATGTAATTAAGAAAATGTCAATAAGGTTGAAAATCGTTTTTCTGTTCTTAGTAGTCTCTGTGTGTAACGTGTAGTCGGTACAAGTCCCAAATAACACATTCACCTCCTTAATTACCTCCTGTGAGGTGATGCAAGAGGTTTCTGCACGAAAAAAGAAAGTTTTTGAATTGCTTCCATATAGATAAATAAAGTAATTATTAGTTTTAATTGTTTTAAGAACAAATCAACAATTTTTTTTGAGGCTGAAAGTATATTTATCAATCTATGACTGACTTGGAAGCATCAGACGATCGTACGGTGGGAAACTGTCGACTCCCAACTGCTCGTGTGTAGTCGCAAAAGTGGCAGCAGGGCACTGCCGGCAGGCCAAAATCGCTTTAGTGTGTTGGCGCTATCGGCTTAGGACTGCAGGCCGCCCGATAGGACCTGCAGGCGGACTGTTAGTGGGTGGCCGCCTTAAGAAGTCTAGACCAGTCTATAATTAATATTACGATAGTACTTCATACCTAATGTTGTATCCTCATATTTTTCAAATTAAGAGTATTATTTTTCTCATCTGAATATACATACAAAATTATTAAATAATACATAAAATTTTCCGTAATTTTGAGGCAGTTTCCAACAACTGGTATCAATTTATACACGCACACTAAAAAAGAAAACTGACAAACGCGAGTGTAAGACGAAGCTGTCACGCACACTAAGAAGGAAAAGTCGTCCCATTTCTTTTTATTCTTTTGCAGCGCCATACTCCATCTAGACATATAGTTAATCAAAGGTGGTCGGCTACGGAATCATATCTTAGCAGTAGCAGTTAGCAATATCGGTGCATGTTCCGTAATAAGTCGTATCTCATTATACCATTTGTACATTTTTAAATCATCGTTGGATCACTTCAAGTGGTTCAATTACTGTAAGTGTTAGGTGAATGATGACTGGCACTTGAGCTCTTGTTGTAATCTCGATATCGTCACGTGCTTACAATATGAACGAGGACTACCACTTATAAAACCCGACGAATGCCCATGCAGATGTTTTTTTTTCGAATCTAAAGCCGGCTTTTCACTATGGGATGTAATATATATTACATCTTGAGATATATATTACATCCCGCGATTGCTGTTTACACTGTAAGATATATATTTGGGATAGTTCAGTAGCTTTACCATGAGTTGACACCAAAATTTGTCAACTTCGTTACCCTATCGAACTGCGTACGCGAATCTGATTGGTCTGTGTAGAATGCATGCGCGAATTCCCTGACTTCTGATTGCTCAGTTTAAAATGACAACGTGATTTCGCATGCGCGATCAAACGTCGCCATTCAAACGGGCGAGACAGGGGGAGGCGTGGTGTCCGGGGACGTGAGGTAAAATATACACCTTCAAATATCGCTCGAAAAAATATTTATAGTTTGGGATGTAATATATATTATAGCGTAGTGTAAACGGTCTCGTACAAAATGTATGACGAGCGATATGTCAAGATGTAATATATATTACATTACATCCCATAGTCAAAAGCCACCTTTAGGCCCGTATTCCAAAACAACGCTCAGTGTTGTGAATCGACTTTCACAATGACGTTAGAACTATCATCTAGAATCTAGAATATAAATTATCCTCAGATCTAGATCTAGTTATAAATTTAGATTCAGGACTGAGTATCGGTCTGGAATGTGGGCCTAAGTATACACATTTGACAAAACGAAAACCTCAAAATTAGCAAACGATTTTTACAATGATCGTTCAATAAAATAAAAAATGTAGTAATTATGTTATATTCACAGGACAAGTTTAGCATTTTTAATTTTTTGTTTATTAATTTAAGTAAAGTTCCCCTCCGGCCACTTGGATCCCATGTCTATAATCCCATGGGATCTTTCCAGATCTACGGCGGTGGTCGGTAACTTGGAATTTGTTATGCCAATAATGATGGCGACTGTACCTCCAAATCCACAAGGTTTATGTTTAAAAGTGAATATGTATCTATTACTACAAAAAGATAAATATTTTCCTAATAAAAATATGTTCAAAATTAAGTCTCGATCTAATGTTAAAAATGATCACAACGTCAATGTTCTTTTTTGAAAATTGTGTTACGAGTATAGGTAGGTACTGTTTTTCATATTGTACCTATTAGATTTTGATAGATCGAGATTTTAAACGAATTGTTTAATACCAGAATAATTGGCCCTATACACAATATACTTATATTTATTATCCAGAATAAATATGTTCTGTGTATAGTGTCTTCTCAGCTGGCGTACAATACAAACGCGTCTCTTGCCGGATAAAGGCCACATATTTCGCCTCACCCGGCACCCGTGCCGTATCGCAGAAATTTTATATTCTAGCCGGGTGTTTACCATAATTTATTATCTGTTACATATTTTTACTCTTGCAACACAGTACATTTGCTGATTGCTATTCAAAATATAAACTTGTAACATACACTTTACGCCATGTTGAATTTTATCGTGAGGTAATTCGACACGAAAATAGTTAGTTGTTCAAGAAGTGAGCAAAGTTATTATTTGCTACTCCTGGGAATATAGTTTGGGAACAAAAAGTAATCTATTTTGTATTATTCCCGTATTATCTATCAATCAATCAATCAATTAGCCTATCGCAGTCCACTGCTGGACATAGGTCTCTCCCAATGTTGGGAGTTTTGGCCTACTGTTTCCGCGCTGGCCAGACGGGTTGGTTTTAATGCGAGTTTTCCTTCACTCGCAGTGATATTGTCTGCGTATTTTGCCGTTAGTCGCGACACCCTTCGGATGAGATGGAGTGGTGATACTTGTATTCTATCTCCATCACCACACTGGTATATTATATAAATCTATCCCTGTGCCAAATTTCAGTCAGATTTGTACAGCTTTATTCGTATTCGTTAGGAGTTACTTATCTACTCGACAGTTTCGTTAATTAGTCACTTTCGCCAACCGGTCACTTTTGAAATTAGTCAATTTCACTAATATCCTTAATTCGCCACTTGAGTAAAGGTGGATTTTGGATTTAGATCAAACGAACATAGAGATAGAACAAGAGCATTCTTTCTTAATATTTTAGTGTAAACGAAACCTCAACTTCAGCGTTTACTTATGAAAGAACAACGAATAAATGTTCTGTCACTTTTTACACTAATAGAATTTGACGTAGAGGACGTAGGTCGATATAAATCAACCACATAAATCCAAACATCTTCACATACTTTCACATCCATAATATTAGTAGGATACTGTTGTGTGCACAACGATTAAGAATGTAAATCTTCAGAGCATGCGAGTGACAGCTATTAGAACCATACACGATTGGTATATCACACGGCATAACGGTGAACAGCGATTGTACTCAGTCAACCCGTGTGAACTATGACTGTCTTCGTATTATCACGCATATATCATTTTTAAATAGTGGGCCGAACCGTTGTACAGTTTAGCAAGACAAATCAATCAATGTATATAAAAATCAATGCCACTTTTCGTTGTAATTTTATAACTCAAGAACGGGCTCACCTATCCAAACCAATAGGCTTTGTTCGGACTATTTAGTAGATGGTTTATGTGAAGTTTGCACAAAATCGGTCGAGCGGTTCTTCATTTAGGCAGTACGAAGTTCGCGGGGTCAGCTAGTTTAATATACAACATGTTCTGTTGGTGCTGAGCGTGCCCGTTTTCTGGCGGTAGAACTTCGTGTGGGAGTCGGGTCTTTAGTTATATAAACTCTTCATCTGAGTCAGGGACAGTGTTAAGCTTTTCCGCGGCTCACTATATTACGAAAGTGTGCGCAAATTCGCACCATGGCATTTCGGATGGTAGACTGATCATGTAGGCATAACATCAATTAGGTGACGGTATATGGAATTTCTGTTCATAAGTGTGTATAATAACTTTGTTGTGTGTTATTCGTCTATGGACGCACCCAGAAGGCCGGGGGGGGGGGGGGGGGGAGCAGGGGGGACGCTTGCTCCATCCCCCTACAGAAGAAAGGACTACAGAAGAAGAACCTCTTATATTCTTCAAAAAAGTTCTTACATGATCGGCAGCACGACTATGACGCACCTGGTGTTGCCTGCCCATAGGCCACGGTAACCACTACCCATCAAGTGGGCCATGTGCCTGCCACAAATCTGGTATAAAAATTTTTAAACACTCATAGGATTGACGACACTAGTTACCATACTAACAAGATTTAAGGACACTTTCTCACTGCCTTTCTGTAGCGTGAACCGCTAGTAACCCGATAAAGCTTTTAAAGCTCATTCTTCCCACTGACAGCGAAACACACCACTCATACTTATTACGTCCGTGAATCGACCTGTCACCGTCTAAACGTTGAGCTTTAGTTACGGCTAGAACTGAGAGGACTAGAATTGAATTAGAGATATATATGATACATGAAAGTAGCTGTGGAAGAAACTGTTTTATCTCACTTGATTATTCGATAGTACCCTTTGTTTTATTGCTGTAAATTCCATCGAATGGGTCCTGCATGTCGGACTCGAACTGACTAAAACCTCACGCTTTTTTGGGTCTTCAGTCAGATACCAGGGTGTAAGCTTGCCTAAAACATATCATATGCACCCCGGCTGTGGTTACTTGATAGTACCTACGTATAAAATATAGGAAATTTGAAGTGGCTCGTGGTTAAGTGGTAGGTGAGCAGGGTTATGGCTGCCACGATTTTGCTCACAAGGGCTCCCATCTTGTGGCCCTTGTGTGTTAGCACTTTCGCATTGGGGCTACCATTCTTAACGCATTAAGACTCCTCCGTGCCTCAGGGAGCACGTTAGGTAGTCGGTCCATGCATGTATGTATGTGCGCTAATTCCCAGCTATAGACATCCCCCACCATTAGCGCACATACACATTACAAGCGTTTCTATTAGCGCCTAACACATTATTCCTAGCAACACAATCGGTTCTTCCATTTGCGATTACTTTGTCTCATTATTCTCATCTTGGCTAGATGAAAATAATGTGCAACTTCTGAGATAAGAAAGAAAAGGTGTGCACTTTATTACTGTTTGCTTTCAACCCTGTCTCCGTAACTACTATTTATTGGTCCTAACAATCTTCCCGTTTAGTCTGGGAAACTTTTAAATAATAACTTATTGCTGGAGGAAACTGTTCGTCGTTGGTAATAGCGAGTATTTATCTTCTTCTTTTTAGTTCTGAGGGACTTTTTTTTTACAAACTTTAAGAATTACTATTAAAGAAAATTTAAAGAATATGACAATGACTTATCTAGTAGACAAGTTATTTAGAACAAAACTTGTATCTTGATGCTGGGGAGGGGGTGAATGAGTTAGGCGAATGGAAAAGAGAACGCAGATAATCCATACTAACCCATACTAAAATTATAAATGCGAAAGTAACTCTGTCTGTCTGTTACGCTTTCACGCCTAAACCACTGAACCGATATGGATAAAATTTGATACAGAGATAGATTAGACCTTGTGAAAGGACATAGGCAATGTTTGGTCGCGATAACCGACATCCACGCGAGCGAAGCCACGGGCAACAGCTAGTATAAACATAAAAATTGGTTGTTTTTCATCTCCCCATCGCGACGTAAGCCTGATTAATATCTAGCTATTCATTCATACGCTTCCTATAATAACTTCAATTTATTTTTGAAATCGAGTACCAATTATTAATATTGATTTCAGTACCAATTATTAATATTGATTTCAGTAATTAAATATAAACCCGGCTACTGAGCGTATTTCCAAGTCTTTTGAGACGAGTAGCGTCATTAGTGGCTCTTATTTGTCCACAGCTTCGCTATAAGAGAAATTGGCTTAATTATATTTCCGACTGTACCTCTCTCCTTTAATTAAACTCATGAAACCATTCGAAATAACTTTGCCTGCGACGTTGGTTGTTTTGTGGTTCGACATTTTGCGTTACAAAACTTAGGAACAAGAAAACATAATTATTTAACTATTACCTAGTAAAAACGTCCCACACCATAGATATAACAATACACCATAGCGATCTAAGTTATGTGGTAAGTAGATGGCAGCTACGTTACATATACTGCTACTAAGAAATCATAGAAAATCTTAGAATAATTATGTATATATATTATTTCATTTTGTCACACAAGACATTGAAAAAATTTAATACCGTATAATGTGAAAATAGCGTGCTTAATAGCAACTTCATTGAATGCTATTAAATTCGAAATGTTTCTGCATTTGAATATAGAATGTGCTGTGAATGTATAATAGATCACTTTAGCCAATGTTACCCTCCGTAAATAGGTTATATTTACATTATTTTATTTCTCAATACAGTATCGAATCACTAAGTTCAGTAGCATTAGGTAGGTTTGGGACCCAACCGCCCTTCGCTCTAGTGAGGTGAAGCGCAAGGGCTTTATTTAAAAAAGAAAAAAATAGGTCTGTCATTTTAGTGTTCCGTTACACGATACCTTTATTAGTCCGCACGTGTATGACACGATTCGGAATGTCCGTTAATTTCGAATTTGCATAATAATGAGTTGAATTATAATTTGGTACGTGTCTCGAAAATATTATCGTAGGACATTATATAAGGGCGTTAACTGGCTTTAGGTGTTCCTTGACATTGGACAATATGTAAGGAAAACTGTTGTGACTGTGTATCTCAGTGGGGTGCACGCATCAGGTGATTGGGCCGGACAGGGATTTGCTTGTATTGCTGCTTATTGTAAAAATTTGCCTACCCCCTTTAAATATAATGGTATATAAATAGTCTGGTGACCTCTGATTTCTCCCCACCACCTTTACGCCACAAAGGTCATCCTTATTGATAAATGATTAATCATTAAATTCAATCCGCTAATATCACAAAAACCTCCTTGACTCTTGCATTTTTTCATTATCTGTAGCACAAATGCCCAAAAAAATATCATTCAACTGTCATGTTATTATTGTTTGTGGTCGTTCTTTCTTTTTCATCTTTTGCACGACTTCGTTTCCCGCCAAAACAATTTTCACTTCCATTTTTCGATCGAGTTAATCAACAAAACAAGTTTACTAATGACATTATTGGAGCACTCCCGTTATTGAGCCGCCATTGTTCATGCCGGGCAGCTCCTTGAGGAATGTACGTACTATATTATAGGAGATGGAACGGCTCTCAGGGGACGCCGATACGATCCAACGTCGCATGACGAGAATTGTAAAGGAAAATCTGAAGGGTCGCGGAATGAAGTTGCTTTTGTATGAAAAGGAAAATTCATTTTGTATGTTTTATGTATTGGTTTTGTTACTTTCGTTTAACCGTTGGATATTAATAGACATCAAATGCTGTATTAAGAATAATAAGAATGTCAAACTGACGTATCAAATGTATTGCTTTTTTATGTTTCGAATGGCGTTCGAAATACATATAACTATAATCCGCGCGCGATCAGAATGGGATTGACGTTTTGGAACTGAGACGTATGTGGTCCGGTAGCGTCGGCAAACTCATGTCGAAGTTAACGAGACGAAGTTGTTTCAATGTGACTGAATTTCAGGACGCATTTTTTAAAAAAATGCGAGATTTATATAATATTTTATGATTGTTTTAGTGAATAACTAACAATGAGAGGAAATAAATTAATAAAATATTTTTAATATTATAATAATTTTAACAGACCCGACTGGTACTAAAAAGATCGAAACAAGTTTGATAGCAGGTGGTCGATAAGAATGGGATGTGACCTTTTGGAGATACGTATGTGGTCCGTCGGCCAGCCGTAGCGTTATTATTTAGCATTTTATTACTTTACTAGCTTTTGCCCGCGGCTCCGCCCGCGTGGATGTCGGTTATCGCGACCAAATATAGCCTATGTCCTTTCTCAAGGTCTAATCTACCCCTATACCAAATTTCATCAAAATCGGTTCAGTGGTTTGGGCGTGAAAGCGAGACAGACAGACAGACAGACAGAGTTACTTTCACATTTATAATATTAGTAGGGATTATTTATCGCTTTTATCAAATTATCGGCTCACTTATTTGACTAACGCTACTTGAGAACTGTCATTTTCGATTTTCTTTGACAAGGTTCCTTACCAATTTGATTGCGCGCGGATTATACAACATATCAAACAAGACATCATTCTGATTTACGAAAAATTCTATTTTTTTTTAAATAACTTAATTATTAATATCATTAAATTTAATGAATAATTTCAAAAATAAAAAATCCGATTGCAATCGGATTTTTAGGACATTAGACTACATAGTAACTGGACTTATTTGTAGCTGGGTTTTTGATAACTTTTTCTGATTTATATTTTCACTTTTTGGCCAGTTAGTTTACAAGCACTGCCACTGTTAGAAAATATTTTTCTCCAGACAGTTTTATTTCAAAGTAGATTTTAGCTTCACAGCGTTCTATGGAGCGTTTACAAGGCAAGTTTAAATGGAGTACAAGTAGCGATGCTATTTTATAGCTGGTCATTAAGCTAGGGCGTTGACCTATCAGATCGGCAGACACCGCGGCGTCGCTCGTGTTTTACTGGGTTGCATTAAGTATGAGCTGTGGAATGGGCGCTAATTAAAGACATCAAGGACGGTAATTGACTTGGCTGATAGTTTGTGGCAAATCGTTTGCATGCATGGCAAACGATTTGCCGCAAATTGTTTGTAAGTATAAAGCAATTGGCCTTTAGATCTCTTTGTATTAAATAATAAAATTAATGTTAGTAATTAATCAAAAATGTAGCATGAATCAATAACGTTTTGGAGCCACTTTACACATTACAGCTTTGGAAATGCTTTGAAGTAAAATGTTCACTTATGACTTAAGTGGTGATGTTTTCTATCTTTTATTTGTATCACTTAGGTGGCAAACAAGTACACGGCCCACCTGATGGAAAGTGATTACCGTCGACCCTGTAAGAACCTTCCCTGTCCTTATAGATAAACCATGTTGTAGTCACTCAATAATATCATAGTCTTTTTTTTCTATCGAATCGATGGCACATCTACCATCTTATTTTTCAATGTGTTACAACATGGATTGCGTACTCATACTCATTAGCAACTCATTAAAGCAAATAGTTTGCTGCACGACAACGTGCCCTAAACCAGCATGATCACTTGTTATGATAGCCATCCATCATTCCGAATGACTTTTGAATAGTTTCGCATTTTCGGGGTTTCATTTCACGTTCTATTCGCAGTCAACTGTCATTCTGTCATGTTAGAATGAGTGTCTGAATGAAAAGGATTGGATCAATAGGATAGCGTTCTCGTTCGTTCTAACGGAATAATTATAGCTTGGGGCTTTTCAATTAGGAAAACGGATATAGCTGAAAGAGGTAATTGGTGAAGACTGTTCTAAAACTGTTATAAAAATATATTGTGTGTATTTATGGTCGGGGTTTTGTGTGTGACATGGAGAACATCGTTCCTTTTTTTCCAATTGATGAACAAGCAATACTATGATTCATATTAAAAATTAATAATAATGACGTAGGTATTATATCTTCACACGACAAGTGCCTAGCTATAATTTTTTTTAAACTTTATGTTTGCGCCGTTTTTTAAAGCCGCGATCTATATAATAATACGTCATTGTATCTACCTATTTCATTCTGTCGAGTTGGGGTGATTAACATTCGACTCCAATATTCAACAAGACAATCTGTCACAAATTAGAATTTAATTACAAGATGGCTGTCAAAGGTAACTTCTATTTGATGTAATTGGAATTGGAAACAGACGACAGACGATATAGATACTCGAGCCTGTAGGAATATATTTATTTACATTACAATAATTAGGTATACTAGGTTATTATAAAAATATGGAGAAAAAAAAAAATACAATTACTTACAAAAGGTAGGTAGGTACGTGTATCACTCGAAAGTGTGATGGGAGGTGTAAATATACAGACTGATTTTAGGATTCCGTACCCAATGGGTTAAAAAGGAACCTTATGATAGTCATAAGGTTCCTTTTCCATCTGCTCTGCTTTCCACTCCGCTGTCCATCTGTCTGTCATGTGAGATACACTCATGCTAACTCATGAACCGCGATAGCTAGACAGTTGAAAAATTCACAGATGTATTCTGATGCCGCTTTAACAACAAACACTAAAAACAGATTATATAAGGCGGCTAATGTTATATACGTAATGAGGTACGGAACCCTTCTTGTGGGAGTCCGACTTGCACTTGGCCGGTTTTTTCTATACCACTCAGGTGGCCAAATTCAAATAATGTATCTAAACGGTTAAATTCAAATTCTGCTATAGATTTGGTTTTAATTTTTTAAATCCTAATGAATTTTCATTTAATCATGAATTGTAGAAGAAAATAGTGGTGAAATAGATCAATTCTCGGGAAAGGTAACTTTGTTAGTCAAGCCATTGTAGATGATTGCTCGTAGATTGCTCGCGATCGTGCTCACTCTAGTGGACTAACAAGATTGACATAGTTCGCAGGTGTTATCCAATTATATGTCAAGTAGCGGTAGGGTTGACATTTCGCCATTGTAACTGCCATCGTAACTGTGTTTCGTAACCAGATATGAGCGAACTCTTTTTCATAACCAGTTACGAGAAGAATGCTTTCTTCCTAGTTAAAAAGTAGTATTCATCATCAAAATCTTTTACGTACATACATGTGCTCAGGACGTTCCTTCTTTACTTTTCTTTTTCCATCTTCGTCTCTGGTGTAGGCAAAAACAGTAGCCTGCCATCTGCTTCTGTCCTTACAAACTTCACAAGCTTCCTATACTGTCATTAAACCTTAATGTAAGCCCGTTGGTTGTGAATGCTAAAATCATTGACTTATAATAATATCATTCTTATTCTGTTCAAAATAAATGGCCCATTTGATTTCGAACCCCATGTCATGATACCTTTAAAACTTAGCGATGTGATGTGTGTGTTTGCTAACCAAAAATTTGTCGCATATAGTTAGCTCTATCCAAACAGCGCCTAACATTGTTTGCGCTTTATTAAATTTCATATTTTTGTGGTACTTTCGTGACCCGTTTCCTTAATAGTTTGCGAGTGTATGACTGTCGTCCCATCTGAGTCTTTCATCTTATAAGAATGTTCAAATTGGACAGAGACTCAGTTTATATGACATACTTTCAGCTTTCGGCATGTTTGCGTTTCATATCTAGAGAGTTATGCTTTGTAAGACCAACTTTTATGGTTAAAAGTGTTTACCTGTTAGAGTTTTATTTATACTGAACTAAATCCATATCCATACTAATATTATAAAAGTGAAACTTTTGTGAAGATGTTTAAATGTCTGTTATTCAATCACGCTCTAACGGCTGAACGTATCTGGCGGAAATTTGGTACAGGGATAGATTATAGGTGGGAAATACACATAGGCTATATTGTCCCTGGAATAGATTCTCATGATTTGCGGGCGCGGGACCAGAATTCTGCGCGGGTGAAGCCGTAACCATCAAATAAAGGAGTAGTCAGGCATTATAATGTGCCTCTACTATTCGATCAAATCAAATATCTTTTCAGTGTATCCTACACAGTAACACTTACGAACGGGAAGATTAATGTTTTCTACCTTTACAGCCAGATTCACAAAGCAATGGGTAAAACATATAAAAGAAACCTGGCTATAAAACCATATTGGCAGAACATCTGGCGCATGTGATACAACGTCCAAAGTTAGTACGTGTACTAAAGTTATATCGCTTTACAAAATTCTTACACAAAACAATGTGCCTAACAATATAACCTGTAACTATGCATGTAAATGAATAAATTGAATTTTTTAACCGATACACGGTATATCTTCTCCCAAGTTTCGAGCATTTTCCCAACTCTTTTGAGCACGACTTTCATTCTAAGCAGGAGACACCTGCATTTTGATTTAGTATGTTAAAACCGGTACCAGTAATTCACGTTTATACATTAACACTAGCCCATATTTTTAATTTCGGTGCTCAGTGAAAGAATCACAAACAACACCTGGGTGTTTGCATGCCATTACCACCGGTTCAGTGAGTAAACAAACTTTCGTGTAGGAACACACAACATACATACGGTAAATATGTCAAATATTTATCGACTTACGGCCGTTCCTAATAACCATCTACTGCCAGTTTTGACATTAGAAAGGATAAAAATCTCTATGGTAACGCAATTAAAAGTAGCACAATAGCAATAAGATTTGACAAAGGAACAACCTCTACCTTGAGCTATGTTATTGGGAACGGCGGTAACGGTCACATGGCGCACAAAATGACATAATTGTCGAACGAACACTCCCGTGAACTGAAGGAGCCAACAGTATTTGACAGTGGTAACAGTCTTAAAGATCTTGAACTCTCCCAATTTATGCAAAACTGTATGCAGATCTATAAAATAAAAATAAATCGCCGAACTGTATGTACGCGCACAACAGCTACCGAAATGGAAATAGAAATGTTCTTTCCTAGCTGGTATTGAAACTTGATTACGAAAACGACATGGTTATCTTTAGTATATTACAAGAAAAAAATCCATGTTCGTAGCTGGTTATCGAATATCGGTTGCGAACGTGAATGAACCCAAACACAAAATTGAATAATTCTTTTTGATTGTTGTCAACAAGCTTTTTGTAAAATATTTTTTTTTTTGACAAAATCAGGTCAGGTGTTATAATGACACCGGGCCTGGTGTTGAAAAGAGCCGTATTACTTGGAAACCAAAACCTTAACAGTATCACGAACGGTACATTACTCTATACAGGCAGACCCTTAATGATATCGACACCAAAATCAATATTATAACTAACTGTCCAGACAGGTCATTGTTCCAAAAGCCTTTTTGTATTCGCCTCAGCAGGTGGCATACGTGGCACCTGCTTCCGGCGGCGCGTACGCATATTTGGGATAGGGAATGCATGTCGCGGTTATTGGTCAGTCGTGTCTCGTCGTCCGATACGTACACACCGGTTCGCATGCCATGTCCATATTAAGCACGTTTTTGGAATATTTGCAGTGAAATTTTTGAGTAAAGTTTTTTTTGGAAAGTTGGGTTTTAAATTTTGATTGTCGGTTTGGTACCAGGGAAATCCGGTAGGGGTCGACCTAGACGTTATGCCAGTCAGATCAAAAGCATTTTAAAGAAAGGACATGACAAGAGTACCCTAAACCGGTGAGCATGTATGAAAACAATTATGAAAGTAGAAGACTCGAAAAATGTATGCCAGGTTCGTAGCAAGTGTAAAGCTATGGTCTCTGCCTACCCCACTGGGAGGAGACGTGACTGTGTGTATGTATGTATGTATGTTGTCGGTTTGGTTTCAGTGGCAAAGGGAGAAAATCCAAAAAGGGAGCCGGTGGAAAATATTGTATGTCGATCTATGTAGTTTGTCATACACCATGCGACCCATTGGAAATCCTACAAGAATCGAGTTATAGGGAACCATTGCTACGGTTTGGTATGATTTATTTCAACCTTCAATGGGATCACGTTGGTAGTGTAGGCTAGGATTCGAAACCGGGATCTCTAGATTTTAAAACCGATTCCTTAACCAATATTTGGCCAAGTGATTCTCGATCAACTGAATCTTTGATCAGATGTTCAAAATTCAGCCTCGATCTGTCAAAATCAAATTAAATGTCGTAATCTTTTTTGACATTTACGTGATTGAGAGTAGATCGAAACTGAATTTTGAACATCTTTGCGCATTCATTCTTAACTTTAACGTTAACTTTTTTTGACATTGACTTTATTTATTTTCTGACAGATTGAATTAAAGCCACTCATAACTCATTCATTACTCATAATATTATTGTAATCGCAATCTCATGCATGTCTCTGTTTACGACTGAAATTAATAATTAGAGAGATAATATATCATGTCGGAATAAATATTGATTTGTGGTTTATATTTCGATTGTCAATAAATCATCTGACCAACTTCGGAATGCATTTCGAAAAACATTTGCAGATGATGATGATGCTAGTGGCGAGGGCGAAAATTTTCGAAAGGGAAGCCGCTGAAAAAATAAGTTCTTACTTCGATCTGACGCCATCAAGCTCAGTGCCACCATTGTAACGTGTCTATAATGCTGACCCTTTTTTCTGAGACTTTGCCTTCAGCTATTAGGCGAGGTGAAGTCAAATTGATGTGTCCCATATAAAAAAAATCTAGTTCATGCACCATGCGACCCATTAGCAAGCCGTTAGGAATCGGATTACCCCTGCCACTCGATGATGATAATTAAACATACCTACCTCCATAGTATGGTAACAAACTAACATACATTTAGACCAATCACTTTACTTTCTAATCGAATTGAAATCACGCGTTATGAAAACGTTAGTAAATCGGGCCCCTGCTCGTTTTGTACGAAAAGTAAGTAGGGGTGAAACGAACATGGCGGCGAATGTTTATATTATGTTGTTTGTTATCGCAGCTGGCACAATAGGCCGCAGCAGGATGCTTTCGTCAGTACTTATAGTTAAGTGATAAGGCCATGGCCTGAACTACAGGGGTGGGTCGAGCTACAGTGATAGTGGTGTGAAAAATTATAGTTATGTCGCAAAAGGGTTGGTCATTTCGATTCCTACGTTCTCGATTCACTCTGAAAAAAAATCGTTTTTGTAATAGCGTTTTACATTATTATAACAGTCATAATTATATTATTATTATAATAAATTAACACCCACATTTCACCAATCATTGTTTTAAGTCCCACGTAATAGGGGTGAGCCTAATGCCGTATTCCGGGCATTATTGTGGAATCGAGCCATGCATCTGAAGTTGAGTCTGGGTTGTATATATCTTAAGTTAAACATTATTATAAGCTAAAATATTTGAGGGGAATCGAGACTTCTCCAGTTCTGAGGTAAGCTGACTTCAGTTGCCAACGTAGCTTGTATATAGATAGGTTCTATTGTACTTGCTATACAAGACCTAGGATCTAGTTGATCTCGATTAATGATTTTGTATAACAGCAAATCATACTCCATTGATAGTATGATAAGTGTATAGATATTACTAAACAAACAATTTGTTAAAGTACATATTATAATGTACTGACTAAATCACATTACATTTATTATAGAAAACAATCAGCGAGAAAATATTAAACAATAATAACAATTTCCATGCGTGTTTGTATCCGTTTGACATCATTCATTACAACGAAAGGAAGATATTGACATCTCTGTTATGACAAGGGTACTCGATTTCTCGAAACCACATCTCTAACCGATAACTTAAGGAAACGTTCGTAGAGCCTTTTGTTAGCTGAACATTCAATAGCGATTTGTTCCGAGCCTTTTGAGGAAATAAAAGCTCCTGTTTACAAACCTTTGCGCAAAACCCGACCTTCAATTTCCTTTTTTACAGAAGCTGACCGCAAAATTCTGCCAAATTGTTGACAAAAAAAATGCAAATGTGTACTGTGATCGCCTTTTAGGCGTTAAATTTGTAGTATTTAGACAATTATAAGTGCTTTTTAACCAAATATTTTACCTTGTAACCAATAAACCAGCCTTACTATAGAACGAAGTCACCTTAAAGGACCAAAGTTAGAATTTTGTAAACATTTTTACTAGTGAATCGCCTTACTTTTATATTGAAACGTAGTGATAAGTCCAAGTGTAAATAAGTGTAAACAGTGCTTAAAGTTTTTTATGGAACAGTTTTCTATGATTATCAACGAATAGCTGTAGAATGGTGTACGTGGAGAAGTGTGGTTCGTGGTGGTCACTGAAAGTCGTGTAGTGTTTATAAGTGGAATAGTGTAGTGACCATGGAGCGGTGTGATGGATTCCTGGTGTACAGAAAGCCGGTGTACAGGGTCTTCCAGTATTTGGAAACGTAAGTGTATTCATAAGTATTTCAACTATTTTGTTTTTATTAAAACTATATATTTTATACATGATAGTGTGTGCCCTGCGGTTTTCCCAAGGAAATTTAAACCTCCCTATTATTTCGCCATATTTTCATAGGGGTCCATTACACGGCAGGTTTTGCCATGGTTTAACCATCAATCATGCCGTGATTGACCAATAAAATAACGTCTAATAACCGATTGTATTCATGATTGACGGCATGATGCATGACGCTTGCATAAGCGTGTAATGGACCCCTTATACAAATTTATTTTTAAGGTATGTTATTCACTGTCTCAGAATGATGACTAGACGTAGAGTTACGAAAACCAACTTAATTTGTAGCAATCACCTCATAACCACGTTTTCACAATTAACGCAATTCAAGCGGTTGTTTTGATGGCAGCCCACTAATGAGCCTGTGTTGTTTTGTTACTAAATTTTTCTTCATAAATGTGGATGCTTCTCAAGAAATTGAATGTTAATGTTGCCTAATGACCACTACGTATACTGGCTAACTGCACAACACCCCTAGACAAGTGGCAATTCGTTAACCGGCTTATTGTAGTATAGAATGACGAATGTATTGAATTTGTCGTATATGATAGTCGTCAACGTATGTCATAAACGTCAAATCCCATACATTCGTCATTTTACGAGTATTCTACAATACGCCGGCCAACGAATTACCACTTGTCAAGGTGGCAGAACTTGAACTAGTAATTTGGTTCGATATTGATTTCTACTAATACGCAACTTTTTGTAGCTATCCCAAAAAATCGATTTAAATATTCGACTAAATTAGCGAATGTTCCGATGGGTTGTTCCAATTAGTCCTACTCTCCCCTTTCCTATACAGGACAACATGTTCAGAACCGAGATGTCACCCGCATACAACAGAATATTCCAGTAAGAGCCTACGGTTCGTCGATTGTTTTCTTTGCTGCACCATAAAGTCTTAGAATTCTTTACCAGCACACGTTACCTTCTACCTTCAATCTCGGGTCCTTTAAACGGGGCATAAAAAAGCATCTAATAAGGGCCGTCATTTTAATTGTGTCTGTAATGGTAAACCTCTTCCTTCAGCTTGTCATTATTCGACGTGAAGTCATATTAACGTATCGTTAATTTAAAGAAAATACGCGAAGCCAAACATTGACCAAGTATTTTAGCCGAGATCGTTTCCAAACGAAATATGCAAATGGAAGTAGAGGACTTTCAAAGGGCAGATAAAAACGGGTGATAACTTTTTGCTCGGCGCCGACCTATGATTTCACAGCCGGATTAGTGAATGAAAAACGAAGACGGACTCCAGTTCTTTGTTAGTTAGTATCTGATATTATCTTGTTAATCATGGGCTTTTGGTTGAGTTTGAATATGGATTGAATTTTATTTTCGGAATATTTTACAACGGAATTGTGTAATTTAACGTGTAACCTAATGGGCCTACCACACGCACAAGGTTCACCACAATTTTACTTAAGGCCAGTTTGTACATGGAACACCGTGCGTTTAGTTGGTAAAACTGATACAGTTTGGTGTCATTTCGACAGAGTTTCTCGCACGTTCCAGTTCGAAAAATTTTACGCGACCATCACTAGCAATAATCGTCATAACAATATGGTATCAAAGTGTTTACAGAGAGGCACACACTACATTCTCGCCTACTACTATATTTTTTTTATATAGGACACGTCAATATGACTTCTCCTCGCCTGATGATAAGCTGAAGGCAAAGTCTCTGAAAAGAGGGTCACCATTACAGACACGTACCATGTAACAATGGTGGCACTCAGCTTGACGGCCTCAACAGATGCTTTTTCACGCCCCGCTTAAAGAACCCGGGACTGTAGGAGGAGGGAAACACGTGAACTGGTAAGAAATTCCAAGACTTAATGGTGCGGCAGAAGAGTATATCATACGGGATTGATTATGTGAAAATACCATTATTGCTTGAAAATTCTGTTTAGACGAACTCTAATATTCTATTGTGAGGCAATTCTCGCCAGGCAACGCTCGCAAGGAAGCAGCTTTTGTTTCTGCGAATGTTTAGACCAAGCAATTTTTTTCTGTCCTCTCAATATTACGTATCTTGCAGGCGAGGAACTCCTCCGTCTCCTCGTCTAAATGAGCCTTTACGTACGTTGTTCCGAGTACAAACCAACCTGTGCAAGTAAAGCTGTGGTGAAGCTTGTGTGGTAGGCTTATAACGTGATCATGCATCAATTAGTCAAGTAAATATTATGAAGATATTAACTATGCAAAATATTCAAATGATGACTGCAATTAAAAGTTTATTTATCATCGCCAAACTGACATCTTCGTGGTCTCTGACAAGGGTTAACGACTGTGGCATTTTTATGACACACTGAAAGAACTGTATAACGATAGGTATTTGAAAAGTTTGCGTATCTTATAAATGTAGCCAAATGAGATTTCCTGCCAGCAGACGTAGATTCCTGATTTGGATTCACCTATTAAAACACCCGCTGTGAATAGAATTAGAAATTAGAAAATAAAAATAAAAATTGTAAATAGAAAATAAGGCTCATTCTCAGCTAATATACTGATGGAACATACTTCCGAAATAGCGGTTTTTTAATAAAAAAATGTATTCAAAGGTGAATACATTTTTTTATTCGTGTGAACTACGATCTGAGTTTTTTTTTTCACAGAACCCTAACACTTTATGAAAATAAAAATAACATAAGATAGTGGGTGCTGACCCCCGCAATCTACAGCGAAAATCTCGTCAAAATAGGCCCAGCTACTTTGGAGACCAGTTACAAATAGACAGACAAAAATTTCAAAAATTGCTATTTTATTATAGGTTTCGTGTTTAAATTATGCATTAATTAAAAAGCTGTTATTTTAAAGTGACAAACAGACACTCAAATTTTATTTATTTATATGCTCCTAGATAGCCTAATAGCAAACCGTTTCAGTTCAATGGACAGCACTGGGGAATTTCAGTCTCATTTATTAAGGATGTTTCAGATCACGAGAGACACCGCACAGAGAGCTGCATATTTGATGAACCTCTGATGCACAACTCTGGTTAATCGATTATGTGGCCAGCCATTGAATTTTGAATTCTAAACGAATGGCTAAATGGTTGAAATTGCTTTGATACATCGATTCAGGGGTCGTTCAGTGTATAATCGAGTACGTTTGTTGAGGTTTGTGTTGGGTTATAGTTAAATTAGCACCATAATTATCTATTCAATCGGCTTTTAGATGTGCACAGCTATTTCGTATAGCTGTTGGGTAATTGTTTGCAAACGGGATAGTTTATAGGTTACTATTAGAGCTATCGGAATATTTACCATGCTGTATTGTTCTGTACTAGGTGGCTAAGGGATAGGGCTGTTTAACATTAGGCAGACTCAGCCTCAGATACATGGCCTGCGTCTACAATAGTGCCCGGAATACGGCAGTAGGTTCAATCCCTAATACGTGGTACCTAATACAATAATTGATGAACTGCCTAACCGCCATCGATTCGACAGAAGGAGAAGACGAATAAAAAAGGCGATTCGAAAAGCTTCTCTTTTTTATTTCGGTTGAAATGAGAAACTTGTCGGTACTTGTGTTAGGTAAGCATCGTCAGGTCTAGTCTAGTGTTCAATAGGATTTTGTAGTGACTCCAACAACAGAATAGATACTAGATGCTTTAGGCGACACGACACGGATACGACGCGTAATAAAATATAGTTTGTGGTGGGTTATTAACAGTTATTGGTACCAGCTTTTTAAAAAAAGAAATATACATACATACATACATACATACCTACATGTACTCACGCCTGTAAATCACCGAAGGGGTATGCAGAGGTGATTTAACACCCACATTTCGCCAACTATGATTTTCGGCGCCACGTAATAGGGGTCAGCCCCTATTGTGTTAGGTAAGCATCGTCAGGTCTAGTCTAGTGTTCAATAGGATTTTGTAGTGACTCCAACAACAGAATAGATACTAGATGCTTTAGGCGACACGACACGGATACGACGCGTAATAAAATATAGTTTATTACAAGTATTTATTACAAGACAAAGAGCCCGCTAGACGGCAATAGGCTCAGGCCTATTGCCGTCTAGCGGGCTCTTTGTCATGGGCTGTATGTTTACTGTCGAATGGAGAACAAACCTATCCCTTAGTTGCCTTATACGACACCCACAGGAACAAATGGGGTGGTCCTATTCTATTCCACCGAGAACCAACACGGCTATAAAATATATATGTGAATATTAATAATAAGTCAGTATAAGAGTAGCAAGTAAAAATGCATGATGTTTACATATATGCATACATTACATTGAGTGTATGCAGTCGGTATATGCCAAAACCCTGCTGATTAAATAACGAGGCTATCTGTTGCAGACTTTCCTCCAAGTACCTAGATGTGAGGCAAACAGAAATCACTCTCGAAAAAGCTAAAATAAACCACATTAGGAGCAAGAATAGGAGACCGTACCCGGGCACTAAATTGAAGTCCTTCGATGCTCGATGAATACATTGAGACACGTTCTTTACAAAGGGATTATAGAATTTGTCGTCAAGCAGAAAGAGTCAATATTCGCACATCCATCGTGAGAATGTAGTAGTTGGAACGAATCCAATGAACACAGATCAACAGGTTCATAAAGTTGGAATGAAATTAAGACATTTATTGCTAACAAAATCGTATTTATTTTGTCAGAAGCATGAATGAAATTGAGGCATCTTTTTCAACACCTTGTGAATGAATTGATTGAACTTATCGTTGCTTTCTATCGGAAGTTTATGCGAATATTGACTTGGTGCTCCATTCATACTAAGTTGTTCGCAAATCTTGTGATTCGCACACATTAAATTTGTTGGTATGCGAATTGAGATCACTTTAAAAATATATTATTATTATTTACACTGATCCCAACGTTCGGGTTACTTTTCAGTAGCCACGGAGAGAATAATAAAACAACACTAAAGAAATCTCGATAACATCATTTCCAGACTTTTAAAATATATTTTATCGTTACCGTGTCGTGTGATGTAAAAGACGCGATTGGAACACACGGTGCCGTTCGCAAACGAACACAATACGTGGCTATTGTCAGCCCACACGTCGGAATTCCCTTGAAATAGGATGCTTCGGACAAGCTGGAAGGCACTGGACGCTGATAAAATCTAACTGTACACGCTGAATGCGATGTACGTGGCTTTTTACGTCCTATCTAAAAAAATACGTATTCGGACGACTTTTCTCTAGGGAAGTTCAATTTTAATGTAGGTTGTTGATAGTAATTGGGATAAAAAAGTGCTTTGTAGTATCAACAGAGACTAATACGAACGCACGCTTTCACGTTACAGTTTACCTTAAACCTAAACAATCGTAAGTTATTTTATTTTACACACCGTTTCTACTTGCCAAACGTAAAATTTATATATTCATTCACAGTATTTCCTCTTCATCCTAGCGTTAATCCCAGTCGCATCCGAAGCTAAGCTTTTATCCCGGAGTCGAAGATCCGCTTTTTCCAGTGTAATTGCGGTTGTGGTGATTTTTGAAATTTTCCGTGCAGTGACTGCTAGTGCTATCTGACTGATCTCCACAACCCATCGGCGATATCGAAGTATTGCAGTTGGACCAGTTGTTGAACTTTTAGGGCTCTAACTACCCTTAACGGCTACCCTAGAAGTTCGTATAACAACTGGAACCGACGGTTTAACCATAGTACTATACTTATTCTGTGGCTTAACTTGCTCTCCGAGGTACTACCAAACCAATGTAAATTCACATTCACAATACGTAATCCAGTTATACATAAACATGTAAACGATCAAATTAATGTGCCCACGTGCTTACCAAAAATAAATAAACTTTTCGTACAACTTGTACATATAAGTTTTGAATAAATTCTCCATAAACAGCGCGGAGACGGCGTGAGGCGGGCAAGATGGCGGAATTTACATAAAGCTCCGATATTTCAAGAAATACGCGAACGAATATGAATACTTTGTCCGTGTAACTATTGACCCGACTTTAATTTCTGAGTTCTTCGCTTATATATAGATTGGAAATGTTTGTAGTTTATTTAGTTGTATGTATAGTTTTAGAATCAAATGAATCAACACTTTGGGTAGTATATATTTTTTGTAACTTCTGCTGGGCAAATTCTCGGCCCTTTGACAAAGTGCTCTTTACCCCGCGTTTACATACTGCCGCTCGCATTGCTCATCGCCTTGCCGGCAATATTCACGCGAATAATGCCCTAGCATTCAAACACTCGCATCATCACGATGTTCATCGCGTTGCCCAACACTCGCATCATCGCGATGTTCATCGCGTTGCCCCGCATACAGTATTCGCCTTGCGATGGAGATGGACGACTTTAGTTAAGTGGACACCTAACCGAATGCAGTATAGGCATTTTATTAGGCTAGGCTATCTACTTAGATACTTAGCTAGTAGGTAATCAGGCTAATTTGGTAGGTAGGTACCTACCTACCTACCTATTCTAGTTTGGTAGGTAGGTACCTACCTATCTACCTATTCTAATTTGGTAGGTAGGTATCTACCTACCTACCTATTCTAATTTGGTAGGTACCCTAGCTACCTGTTTGGTAGGTATACTTAGGCTAATTTGGTAGGTAGGTACCTACCTACCTACCTATTCTAATTTAGTAGGTAGAGGTACCTACCTACCTACCAAATTAAAATAGGTAGGTAGGTAAATTAGGCTAATTTGGTAAGTAGGTTACCTACCAAATTAGAATAGGTAGGTAGGTAGGTACCTACCTACCAAATTAGCCTAATTACCTACCCAATTAAAATAGGTAGGTAGGTAGGTAGTACCTACCAAATTAGCCTGATTACCTACCAAATAGGTAGGTAGGTAGGTACCTACCTACCTACCTATTCTAGTTTGGTAGGTAGGTACCTACCTACCTACCTATTCTAATTTGGTAGGTAGGTACCTACCTACCTACCTATTCTAATTTGGTAGGTACCCTAGCTACCTGTTTGGTCGGTATACTTAGGCTAATTTGGTAGGTAGGTACCTACCTACCTACCTATTCTAATTTAGTAGGTAGAGGTACCTACCTACCTACCAAATTAAAATAGGTAGGTAGGTAATTAGGCTAATTTGGTAAGTAGGTTACCTACCAAATTAGAATAGGTACCTACCTACCTACCTATTTGGTAGGTAATCAGGCTAATTTGGTAGGTACTACCTACCTACCTACCTATTTTAATTTGGTAGGTAGGTAGGTACCTACCTACCTACCTATTCTAGTTTGGTAGGTAGGTACCTACCTACCTATCTTTTATATACATATCATCATCATCATCATTTCAGCCATAGGAAGTCCACATAAGTATGTGGACGAACATATGTCCATGTACAATGTATTACCTATATTATTTAATTAGATCCGTAGCAAGCATTTCAATAAATTCTATTGATTTTTCGTTGGACCATTCGATTGGTTGCGTCATTGTCATGATAATAAATTCGAAGTAATTCTGTGACTGTGACACGCGCGTACACAACGAGCGCTCGATGCGAAGTGTGCGCGACGCGAGTATGTGAATGCTTCATCGCGCTAGTATTGCCGCTCCTTCTCGCGCCGCCAAGCCGACACTCGCAGCAACATACGTGGCAGTACTCGCGGCATGACGAATATACCATTCACACCACGTCCCTGCCCACTTCTCTCGCCACTTCCCTCGCTCTGCCGCGAGTATGTAAACGAAGCATTAAACGCTACCTTGCGCGAGCTTATGAATTATTTGGATATTGGATGAATACAAGCGTATGGAATATTTGATAAAAAAAATGGTTTGATTGAAACTACTAAATAACTTTATTCACTCATAGGTAATATACTTACCTAATATAATATATAATAGAACAAAAAAGAACACGTTTGGGGTGACAGCAATTGGGTCAGCTATCATCACAGATGAGCAGTCAGGATTCCATATAGCAACACATACCTAAAGACAGCTGAGGAAAGCTGAGTTTCATACTTGTCCTCTTCGTTGCTATCAGTTAGTATAAAATAACAAGTATCAACACAAACAGTTTCTATAAATATAAAAGTAAAAGTGAATTAATCACGAAATCTCAGAAACTAACACCTAGAAACTTGAAATTTGGCAAGCAGGTTCCTTATAGAGTATAGACATCGGCAGAACGGATTTTACGAAACTCCACCCCTAAGGGGATAAAACGAACTCCATGCGTACGAAGTCGCAGGCAGCTACTAGTTATATAATAAAACGATACAAACGTGAAATATAACAAATTCGAATCAAAATCGCAATTTAAAAGTCCCTGTGACTACCCTTTGTAGATAAGACGAGGATCAAGCACACACCGCTAATCTACCAAGTCAAACCTTCAGCAACTTTGAAGTGGGTAGACCAACCCTACATCAAAATTCAGAAGCCATTCACGTAAACTGCAAACGTATTTTCGTCATGAAATATGAATTTCAGAAATTCGTTTTTTATATGAAGGTAGATCTCATTAGAAGGGGATTTAGCAAACTCGAGAGCAAAGTGTGGAAAGTACTTACGATGTAGGGGTCGGCTGGTAAAGTTGTCGAGTGCACTCTGGAGGCAAAGTGAAGCGGTAATGAGTGGACGCATGATTGTCCTTTTAACTATACGGTAGGGTTGTCACAACATTTGAGTCAGTAACGCTGATGGTACCCTTTCAGCCTTAAGAACATTTATATTTAGTTAATGCGTAAGTTATAGTGTGTTCACTAAAAAGGGTTTTATTGAAATTAAATTTGCCGTAAATGACAATGGTCAAAATACCCCCGAAACTCCAAGAGATTTAGAGAGCAAAAAATCAAAAAACCGTTTATCCAATTTTGCTCGAAAACTGTAAGTTGATTTGAAAAACGATTCATAAAAAAGTTGTAGACCTATTACCTATACCTATAACTTTTGCATGTAACTTATTTCGATAAGACGATTAGTGTGGCTGCAAGTCGTGGAAAACCATTTTTCACCCTTAAAATGCACCCCATTTCACCCCCGTACCTCATAACGATTTTAATTTATTTTTCCCGTTGTTTCGACAATATTTCCGTTCATTTTAATAGGTCTCATTCTTCTTCTTCCGGCCCTTTTCCGTTTCTAATCGGGGTCGACTCTCCTTAACCTTTCTCTCCGGAGACGTCTCTTCTGGGTCGTCGTAGGGTCCATTTGCTCCTCCCTGAGGTCTTTTCTTATGGTCGACATCCATGTAGACTGGGGTCTGCCACGGCCTCTCGGTCACGACTCCATTTCTCATGTCTCATGTTGTTATTATTTCCCATTTTTCGTCATACCGTTTGCAAGTTTTGGTTACGTGCCAGCCCTATTGAAACCAAAGGGTGGGTGGGATGTTTTCATAACGCTTTAAATATAACTTAAAAGGGGAACTAAGTGTTTTGAAAAGTGTTCACTAGATTGTTTAAGGAGCTTTTTTTAGACGCGTGCGCATCGGTTTTGTTGGTAGTAATGGGATTATAAAAGTTAATGATTTGTCTTAAGATTACAGCTGCCTTGTTTTGAAGGTTGGACGCCATTATGTATTACTGATGTGTATTTTTATTATTATTTTATGTCGTATATTATCGCAATACACTGCTGTACAAAGGCCATAATGTTGGAAGGCTTTGGCCTACTGTTTCCAAGTTGCCGCGTTGGCCAGACGGGTTGTGGTACAGGGGGTTATATTTCTAGTTTTCCTTCTCTCGCAGTGATATCGTTTGCGTATTTTTCTGTTAGACGCCTCTTACTAACTATACCCTTCGGATGAGATGAGCTGGTCCGTCTTGTCACTACGTCGCTAGACGGATAAAAATTATTAACTAACGGAAAGATAAATTACCTAAATACTCGTAAATAATACCTAAACATATCATTCTTTCTCAAAAGATTCATCATCATCATCATCCTCCTACCCTTATACCAAGTCTATTTGGGGTCGGCGCAACATAATGTGCTTTTCCATTCATCTCTATTTGCAGTCATCTCAACATCCACTTCCTTCTTAACCATATCATGTTTCACACAGTCCATCCACCTCCTTTTAGTTCTTCTTCTCCTTTTGTAGCCATCCACTTCCATAGTTAATGCCTAATTCGTTCTGAAAAGATTGTGAAAGAAAAATCTGTCACCAAATAAACCAATTACAAAGTCATAATAATGCAATCGCGTCCGATTCGGATAGATTAGGTTAATAGACTAAACTCTTCATATTTCAAAGGGAATATCAAAGGAAGCCATAATTACTTCAGCCAGAAATAATTTCATAGACTAATTAGTCTGTTTCAGACTCCATTAACGATATTACCGTCCCCATGAATACTTAAAACGTTTGCATTACGGAGGGTGGAAAGGAAACCTCCCCTCCGTGTCCTGTTCTATTTTTTGTTGTGATTTTAGCTGCAGGACCAAATTGTGCGATGATTTTGAGTTTTCGGAATTGAGTTTCCATGTTGCACTGCGCGGGTCGGGACAGTTTCATTAGTAGTGACGTCAGCTGTCCGTGTGTTGAGAGTTGTATTGATTGTATTTGTCTATTTACTTAGATATTACTATTGATTTGAGAAGATGAGGAAAATGTATAGACAGTACATGCAGTTCGTCGATATTGCTCACTAATGATACTTTTTGAGTGCTATATTTTAATGAATATTGTTACTAAAAATATTGATGTTAGGAATAAAATTAAACCAAAGAATTATGAAGAGTGATGATTATGAACACAAACTGTTAGGCAAACCGAGATCAATGATAAGAATTTGGAGAAGAAGGTGACCGCATACGACAATTGCAGACGCACACAGTCGATACGCGTATTTCATTGCGGCTTCTCAATGCTCCCCTTTATCCGTATCGGAGTTTAACAAGTAATGGGTACACTGTATCTGCTGCATGCAGTCGGCTTCGGAATCATATCTAGGATACTGTGCAAGTGAGACTTCTAAGTCTCACTTGCACAGTACCTATCCTATTACGCTAGCACTTATACCAAGTTTAGACACGTGTAAGTGTACCTACAGCATACACACCGAAGACAATCCTATTTTACGGAAGTGATATTAAAGTAGCGAGATGTAGAAGCCTGCGAAAAATGTCCCCGACTTTATAGATATTTCCTCGCTGTTCCGTAAACGACATTAACTTTATTGCGTGTACATTAAGTTAATGGCGTTTGGCTTATCACAAAATCACAATCTATAACTAACCTCTGCAAGTATTGGGGAAGTAATGGGTTGATGTTATTGAAAAATAATGCAAATATGATTGTGACCTTTAACATTTTTTTTTGTATTTATGACCTCCCTCCCTCGCTGCCTGCCCTGCCCTACCCTGCCCTGCCCTGAGTTGTTCAGGTCGCCCAAATAGGCCTCCATCTTGACCATTGACAGCAGAACATCGGTCCCTAAGACCATGTACTGTATAGATACAACAGATTGCGATTGCAAAAAACTGCGTCCAATCTTCTCTAATTTCTAATATATAAAAATCAATGCCACTTTTCGTTGTTATTTTATAACTCAAGAACGGCTGAACCGATTTGGCTAATTTTAGTCTTGAAATATTCGTGGGTGACCAGGGAAGGTTTAAAGGATGAGAAAATAGGTGCAGCGGGAACAGGAAAAATATGGCGGTACTAAGTTCGCCGGGACAGCTAGTTAATTTGACTTCACCTCGTCCGATTGTAAGCTGAAGGCAAATTTTGTGTCAGTAAGCAAAAGCCAATATTGTTCTTTAAATTGACAATGTGTGCATGTCATGGTATGTATTATTGTATTGTACTAGCCGACCCGCCTCGGCTTCGCCCGCGGTACATTTCGCAGTCCCGTATTACCCCTTTCAGTCATCTATAGGTAAACTATGGATATCTGCCGGATTTGTTGATTATTGCTACGCTCCCTTAAGTAGTAGCGTAATTTTTCTTGCCTAAGAACCATCCTCGTACTTCAAGGAGTTCAGCTGTTCTCGAGATTTGCGCTTAGTAACATAATTCAGCGATTCATTTTTATATTATAGAGATAGGTACCTATGTCAACTTTTTACCATAGTAGAAATCATTTTTTACGCTGCATTAAAATAACATTTGCTGCGTCTAGGTATAGAGTTTTTATCTAGCGTAGGTATGGTGTAATATTATGTACTTATCTATTAAAATGTTACGCACCTACATTTGCCAACTTGCGCCATACTTAATCACTAATACGTTTGCATACCGAATGTAACTACTCGTAAATTCAATAACTTGTCTCTCAGCTCTCAGGCGATATGAGATTTGCTGAAATATAATATTATACGACATTCACATAATATCTGACATTAATATGGAGAGTGGTTTACAACATTCTGTAAAGAAGGAACTTAATATAAGTATGACATTATGGAAATATTTGCACTGAATTTAATGAAAACCATAAAAGTTATTAATAATAATGTTATGTTTACTTAGAGGCATACAATCAATCAAGCGATTAGCCTATTGGACTCCACTACTGGAAATAGGCCTATCCCAATGTGCGCCATATCTGCCGATCCTCCATTTTTTTTTTTTTTTTTTTTATATAGGACACGTCAATTTGACTTCGCCTCGCCTGATGGTAAGCTGAAGGCAAAGTCTCTGAAAAGAGGGCCACCATTACAACACGTACCATGTTACAATGGTGGCACTCAGCTTGACGGCCTCATCAGATGCTTTTTCACGCCCCGCTTAAAGGACCCGGGACTATAGGAGGAAGGAAACACGTGAGCTGGCAAGGAATTCCAAGTCTTAATAGTGCGGCAGAAGAAGGAGTCGCCGAATCGCTTGGTTCTTGATGGAATATTCTGCACCGTATGCGGGTGGCATTTAAGTCCTGCACGTGTTGTCCTATATAGGAAAGGAGAGGGTGGGATTACTTGGAAGAGCTCATCAGAACATTCACCATGGTAGAGACGGTAGAAAACCGCCAAAGATGCCACATCTGACTAGGGGGTGTCCCACCTTGCGTTTGCCTACTCCTCTCTAGGACTCCTTTGCTCCAACGGCCATCGGTCCTTCGACAGATGTGGCATGCCGACTGCCACTTCAGCTTGCTTATTCTGCGAGCTATGTCGGTAACTTTAGTTCTTTTTCGGATGTCCTCGTTGCGAGTCCTTGAAAGAGACTCCTAGAATAACTCGCTCCATAGCCCGCTGCGGGCCTTTTAGGTCCTTTTAGGCCCTTTTAGGTCAGCACAGACACAGAACAGATAATAGTACTCCACGTTTCGGCACCGCAAGTCATCATGACAGGCAGGACGCACTAGTCGAAGAGCTTTGATTTTAGACAAGGCATACGTATTATTTTAATACATGGTGTCTTTTTGTTGCCTTTTAGTGATGTGCTCCACAGATAAAAAAGATCATTGATTAAAAATACGTCCATTAACTATTTCTCACTCGTCCACACTATTATTATTGAGTTCGAAGTGAACGCATCAATAACGCGCCCCTGCTAACGTATTGCTGTAAGAACTTTTCAAATTACCCGACACGTGACCGATATGACCTGTCTCATAAATTGTAAAAGCTAATTTGAAAAATTTAAGTTGTAATAATGACATAATCTGTTTAGGTAGCTCAGTGGTTAAGGAGTCGGGTTCGAATCCTGGCCATTACCCTACTGACGGCGTGACTGAACAATATAAACAATTTAGCTTAGCTGGAAATTAAAAGATGGAATATTAGTAATTTCGGTGAAAAAAACTTGGGTGTCTAGGTATTTTAATTTCTGGCTACGATCAAGAAAAAGGACAAGCATGGTAGGATGGAGCTATCTATGTATCTAGGGGTGAAAACTTTTAATTAGCTTTCAAATGTTTAATCTGCTTTTTATTCTATCGTATTAGCTGTGTGTTTTCTGTATGTGTAAATAAATAAATAAACAAATAGCTGCATCCATTTTTCTCACTCGGAACGCGAACACTCTACTCGTTATGGTAGAGCCAGCTTAAACCATCGCGGTGTAAACTACATATTATGCAACTTACTTTTGCCGACGTTTCGGGTGCGTTGCATTCGCGAAAAGTCCCGAAATCACAAAACCTATAACCATTTGATATTGAAATACATAATATTCTGACTAGTTTCTCACGTAACAGAGTTTAAGTATGTGTGTCGTATCGTATCGTGGAAATGGAACACCCTCTTTCAATATTTTACCCCACCAAATATATTAATGGGGTAGAAACCCACGTGTATTATTTCACACATGATTTATATTTACTTTATTACATTGAATAATGGTGTTACGTTACGGTTCTCATTGTGTTAAGTGCGTGAATTGAAATTGTTCGATTGATTTTTTTGTTGCAATAGAGGGTTGATATTGAAGGGGATTTTAGGACAATATTGGGTAATAACTTTAATTAAAATCGACCATTCTACTATTATAGATCAGTAAATATGGAAACATAATTCAGAAATTGTAATTAATATGACAACATCACAAAAATTAAAAATGAATTCCTTAGTTGAAACTGAGGAATTCGTTGAGGAACTCGAAATTCTCCTATAAACCATTTTGGGGCAATGGTGGTGCCCATTTACCGATATTCATACGAACCTCTGTCCTCCGTGATACGAACTATCAGGGTAATTTCGTGATATTGAATAATTAATGTGTGGCATTGACACGTATTTTGACATTTATGAGGTTTTTTTATACTACTTAGGTCGCAGACAAGCACACGGCCCTCCAGATGGTAAGAGGTTACCGTGGCTTATGGGCGAGTGCAACACCAGGGGAGTCACACTCGTGCTGCCGACCTTGTAAGAGCAGAGAGATTCTGTGCCGTCAGCGCACAAGATATGTAGGACAAAGCCTTTGGTTTTCCCACCTAAAAGCACAAAATCTCTCCAGTAAGCTCTGGCTACCCTACTCACCGTCGGAAACACAACACGAGGTTATTAAGCCGTGATCTTCTGTAGGGCGGAGGTATACTTCTCCAGTCGGACCTCTCGATTGGGTCGGATATACCGTCGTGTCCTTATATAACAGCCATGAGCATATTATGTTCAAATTCCATACATGTTATATTCTATTTTACGTACGAGTAACGAACTGCAGGGGGGTCAGATAAGACATCTGTACATTTCTAAAACATAGCCTAACTCCGCACATCTGTCTATAAAAACTACCCATCTAATTCATTAGCACATTAACTGACGGAGTAGGGTTTGTAATGAGGCCGTAAAGCACTCCAATTTGCGTAATTTGCTGGAGCTACTGGAACTCACATGGAGTTGCTGTAATTATACAAATGACGACTACATGGTTTACTTTGTGATGTGGAGATGCTTTATGATATGGGGGACAGCAGCGAAGGTTGAAAATTTTTAAAAGGGAAGCTGGTGGAAAATATAGAACGACCATAGCAATTATGTATGGAATTAAAAAACATCTCTATCGTATCTAGACTAAGCTTACAGGAATCGGGCTATAGGGAGCCCTCGCCACTGGCGGGGGATGGTAATATAGGTATTTAATTCTCATAATGCGGAAGGCGGAGGATCGGCAAACGTGGCGCATATTGGGAAATGCCTATGTCCAGCAATTGACTGCAATTGATAGATTGATTGATTGATCACATAATTATATCTAAAAGTTTTGTTCTATCGTGCTATCGTACTTACTAATTTCATTAGTGAAATTAAATGAAATGAAATGAAGATGAATGAATGAAATGAGGACGTTTATGAAGATGTTTAAATGTTTGTTACTCATTCACGCTCAAACGACTGAATGGATTTGAACAAAATTTGGCACAGGGATAGATTATAGTCTAGAATATTTTATAGGCTACTTTTTATCCTGGAAATAGGTTCATGGGTTGCGGAATCAGTATTCTACGCGGGCGGTGCCACGGGCAGAATTTGCGCTTTTTTCCTATAAAAATATATCACGCAGTAATCGTGTGTACCTTCGACCCATCTCCCAAAATCCTTTATATTCACACCCCTTACCTCCGCTCACCTTTTTGATGGAGGAGGTTGTCGAGAGGTGATTTATAAGAGGCGAAAAACGAATAAAGAAGTGTGTTATGTTATTGGGGGTGCCAAGTATGTTTGCGCCGAATTACGGACGTTATTTAGGGTTGAGAGATATAACAAAATGCTATTTCGACCGGGGAATGTGATTTGGGTCAGGTTTGGACTTAATTCATTATCGATCTGAGCCGTAGGTTTCGTATACTGCAGTTCAAAGCAAGAAGGACACATCTGCCTATTTATGCAGTAATGAACGATGTATATATTTTTATTAGAAATTCTTCACCAACACCTGTGTTCCCGTCTTCTTACTATTCAGAATTATCGAAGAATAATGTAACCCATATTTAAATCCCGAAGTACAGAAGACCGATGGTTGAAAGACTGAAGTACAACGTAACCATCAGACGAGGCCATCAAGCGGAAGACCACAATTCAGAGTTACATATTGGTGACATTTTTTATGTAGGACACGTCAATTTGACTTCACCTCGCCTGATGGTAAGCTGGAGGCAAAGTCTCAGGACAGAAGGTCACTATTACAGATTCGCACCATGTTATAATGGTGGCACTCAGCTTGACATGCTGCATCACGCCCCGCTTAAAGGACCTGGGACTGTAGGAAGAAGGAAACACTTGAGCTGGTATTGAATTCCAGGTCTTAATGTTGCGGCAGAGGCAAGAGTCATCTGCTGAGACCTCATCTCAAGTTTAACATCGGCCGAGGAACTTGCGTACCTACCTCAGGAGTGATTCCAAATAAATTACTATAAAACATACTAAGAAAATACGTGCCTCCGGTTACATAAGTCCTTCCTTACATAAGTGTAAACCAACGTAACGCAGCGAACTCTTAAACATTTTCCTTTTAAAGACTTCGGGGGTGGTTAGATGAGCCCTTTTTCCTTACAGCGGCAGTTTGCTCGCGATCTTATCTCCAATTCTATGCTACTCGTCAGCTATTCGCAGTTTTGCCCGCGGTTATGGCCGCATATGACAAGTAAACTTTTTTGTACGCCCTCTATCATCGTGGTGAAACAAATTGCGTAGAGAAGGGACGAGCAATATTGGTGGTGAAATACAGAAACGTTCTTTATAAAGTTTTATGTATGATATAATACTGTGTTATTGAGATTTTAAAGCAATGAGTATGCTAACGATTCCTATCGATTACAAGTCCCGAGTACGGGGTATGTTGGGCCAAGTGTCATAATGTCCAAGAAGGCATAACGTCCAGTTGTTATAAAGACAATAAGTTAAAACGTACAAGTGTCATAATGACCAATAAGACAAAGCGTCCAGATGTTATAAAGACCGTCCCGTCTTTAGCATACACTTTTCTCTATAGGACGCTTGGTTTGACTTCACCTCACCTAATGGTAAGGTGAAGGTAAAGTCTCAGGAAAGAGGATCACTATTACAGACATGTTACAATGGTGGCACTCAGCTTGACGGCCTCATCAGATGCTTTTTCACGCCCCGCTTAAAGGACCCGGGACTGTAGGAGGAGGGAAACACGTGTACTGGAAAATATGTAATTCCAAGACATACATAACATCCATTTTTATTAAGTAGATAGATGAGTAAGCCGCCGCGTGGTTCCCGGCAGAGTAGAATTTGGGCCACCCAATCTCCTCCCTTGCGGTGTCGTACAAGGCGACTAAGGGATAGGGCTGTTTAACATCAGATAGATATGTACAGTCCAGACTCAGCCTCAGAAGTCATATACATGGCTCGAGTCAACAACAGTGTCCAGAATACGGCAATAGGCTCACCCCTATTACGTGGACCTAATACAATGATTGGTGAAATGTGGGTGTTAATTCACCTCTGCCTAACCCTCCGGGGATAAAGGCGTGATTGTATGTATGTATGTATGTATGTATGAGTAAGTAGTAGTTCCATTCTAGCTAAACTGGAGCTTCCACATCTTAATAATCTAGTGTTATCTTGTCGACAAAGTTTTGACAAGTTAAACGGTGCGTCTACCGTCTTGACGCTCACTCGTGAACTCATTTCAGAGCTTTAAACTTGAAAGTGTCATAAAGTTAAAACGTCTGTCTGTCTACATTACTTGAGTTTTGCTAGCGTCTAGTTCTAGAATAATCGATTTACAAAGAGAAATGACTTCGGCGGGATTCGAACCCGCGATCTTTCCCTCACAGGGGACTGCTCTAACCGCTAAGTTCATTCAATAGTTCTAGAATAGAATGTGCACTATATAGAAAACTGAAGACGTTTAGCTAAAATAAACAAAAAACTATCGCAGGGAGTACCAACAGAAGTAAAAACAGTCTGTATAAAAAGTAAGTAGTATTTTCTTCCAAAAAAGTAAAAAAAAAGTTTGGAAAACAGGGCACAAGAATTATTATTCAACATGATTGAAATATTGTGTCCAAGTTTACCTATTAAAAAAAAATAGGCCAGTAGTACCTACTGATTTGACAAATTGTAACATTTCACATGTGACTCCTCTTTGAAGTAGATAAGATTAGGCGCGACTATTTACCTAAAAATTTTCAATGAAAGTGCCAACTAAAACAAATTATACTAAAAAAAAGAACATACTTTTGTAGTGACGAAAACATTTTAAGTAAGCGTCAAACTTATAACGTGGAATATCTTTCTTCCATTCCAAACTACGCAAGCTGACGCGGAACATTGTTCGCGAAACACACTCCAAGTTCGACGGAGGAATTCCTTCAGGATTTGAGCCAACTCCCACCTAGTGAACGGGAAGAAAGTGCGAAATCTACTTCCGGCTTGATTTTAAAGTTCACATAAATTCAATGCCGCCGCGTGGTTCCCGGCAGAGTAGAATTTGGGCCCATCTCCTCCCATGCGGCGTCGTACAAGGCAACTAAGGTATAGGGCTGTTTAACATCAGACAGATATATACAGCCCAGACTCAGCCCATACAGGGATCGAGTCAACAATAGTGCCCGGAAAATTGCAATAGGCTCACTCCCTATTACGTAGGACCTAATACAATGATTGGTGAAATGTTGGTGTTAATTCACCTGCCTAACCCTCCGGGGATAAAGGCGTGATTGTATGTATGTATGTTAATTTAATAGGTTTAATACATCGATGTCATTACGAATGTTATTCATTGAGGCACTCATAGGATAAATAGGAGAGTACTGGCCATAGACCCCTATTTCCCAGTGGGCACTTTAAGCAAGTGCCCGGGGCCCCGCGATCGGTTCGTACTGGATGATTTTATGCTTACCTAGTCGTTTTTGAACGTAATATTATGCGCACAGTTTCGTTAAAAAATCGTCAGGATGTCAATAAAAAAAAACAATTGAACCAGCCATTCATACCACAGACACTGTAAAAAAATTTATGTACCAATGGTTTTATAAAGGCATCGGTAGCTTTTTCTTAAAAGCGTCGGTAGCTTAGTGGATAAGGAGACGGCCTTACGATCGGGTTCCGGGTTCGAATTCTGGCCATTACACTACCGATATGAACCCACTCCTAGCACAAGCAATTTAGCTTAGTTGGAGGGGTTAAAGGGAATATTAGTATATTCGGTTGCTAATATTCTTTCTAAAAAAAAAACATTTTAATTATTGAATCCAGACGATTTTATTACCCAAACTGCTAAAAATATTGCGTTCCAAAACGATCATAAAATCACTCGGTACATTTATTATATCCAAACAACTTATTTTTAGTTTATTAAATAAGTTCTTTCTTGTTGTACCTACGTACTATCAAGATTATATTGCGAAAGGGCTTTGAAATGATTACTGAGTTCTCGGTACGCCATTTCATTATAAGAACGGCTTAAAAAAATTGCTAGACTAGACAACTTGATTTATATTAAAGAAAATAAAAATAGAAGTTATCTTCACATATTATAACAACATTGTGAAAATGTTTGAGTGTTTGTTCCTTCATCACGCTTAAACGGCTGTAGGAATCTTTTTTTAATTGAATATAACCTGGAATAACGGAGAATAGGTTTCCCATGGGTTGCGGGAACGGGATCAGAAATTGCACGCATGTGGACAACAGCTAGTTTTCATAAATATGTATTTAGATTTTCAAAAAGATAAGTAAGTATAGTCATTGTCAAAAGTAGATGATCATATTCAGATTTATTACATCTTAGTGAAAATGCTGTCAAACTACATAGTGGACTGTATTTTTTTTCTTTAAGTGTAATTAATAATATTTATGCAGTATTTTACTGTAGTAAATCTGACACTGACTACAAGACATAATGTTAACTTGTTTAATTTACAATAGAAGATACAACAGTACCTAGAAATTTAATTAAAATAATGAATATAATGATTGAGCCATTATCTTAATTACACGACTACCTACTACAAATTAATTGCTAATATATCATGTTCGTACGACGGACAATAATGCAATTTGACCTGTATATAGGTAGGCAGGTATCTACATAAAAGATTGTTGTTGTGTCAACAGAATTGCCTACGTCATGAATGCTGTGACGTAACCACCTACTGACGTCATAACCGACTAACTTTTTCCGCTCATCAGTTTCTCTGGAACTCGCTTATTAGCGAAGGAGAATCGCAGACCTTGCGGCCCGCGAGGAGCGCAGGAGAATCGCTAACCGCGCGGCCCGCAACGGGCGGCGGCAACTCGGGCGTCGGAGGTCGCAGAATGACCTCCGTCTCCCATGAGCGCGGGCCTGGGGGTGACGGGTGGAGCCGCCTGTCACGCTAGCAGAAGCAGGCCGCGGCGGCGGCGCGCATTGCGTGCCTCCCCATACCCGGGGGTGAGTTGGGGACTCCGTGGTCACCACACCGGAAGAGGGCCAGATCGAGAGATATGGCCTTGGGTCGGCCGGGGTGCGAGGGATATGGCTACAACAATCTCACCTCCGGCAACTGACGGCCCACAGACGGCGTGCGTTTTAGTCGGTTCGAGTCCGACATAACCTCCTCCTCCGGCTCCGGCGGGGGAGGTATCCGTGGGGATTTTCCTAGGCTCCCCTAGACAAGTGGCAAGTCGTTGACCGGTGTATTGTGAATAGAATGACGAATGTATAGAATTTGACGTATATGACATACGTTGACGTCTGTCATATACGTCAAATCCCATACATTCGTCATTCTATTCTATAATACGGCGGTCAACGAATTGTCACTTGTCTAAGGGGGGTGGAACCTATTCCAGGGATTTATAGTATCCTATGAGCTCTTTCCGGTTATAATCTATCTGTGTCAAATTTCATTCAGATATCTTCAGCTGTTTTTACGTAAACGAGTAACAAACAGTTTTCCATCCTCATATTTGTTAGTTGTATAGGTTTTTTAGTTCTACTAATAGTTGAAGCCCTAGTATCCACACTAACATGGTTTAAAGGCACTTTCTCTTAATTTTATTCTATGTTTAAAGAGGTTACACTTTTTGAACTCGTTTAGTTCAAAAGCGCTAAGTGTGTTCGTTGTGTAAGCGCATGAGGGCAGTAACCACGAGACAGTAAATGGCTCCCTCGGACCGTGATATGCCCGGGCATTCTGCCAATTGAACCAGGATGCTGAGGTGCATTTATTTTCTCTCAATTTTGTGTACATTCAGCCATCACAGTTTGTGAATATCACCAAGTTATGACCTTACTACTGTATAGTATAAGCAACTATGTACAACTTCTAGTAAATAGTGGGAACCCTAAAAAGTTCGATAATACACATCTCGATATCGTTAGTGGTTTGACGAGGTCTGATGGCAGTCGCTTCATGAAAAATATTTGTAACCGTTTCGTAGTTACGAGTTGTCAAAAGGAGTTGTGTATGCGTTTGGGTGGCACCCTGAATGGTTTAGATTCACAAAAAGAAAACGTCTTTCCGGTCCGCTAGTGTACAATAAAACATAAATAATAGTATATTAAATGAAAGTTAGAAACTATTACTACTAAAATGAACTAAAATAAATAAATAAAATCGTCGTGAACTTCCTCCGTATCATCACCGACCGGTAACGTTCGAAGGCTTGCAGCATTGTCACGTTAAATGACAATGCTTACTCTCTGTGCAAATTAATATTTCCAAATTCTTAATGTTTTTTACTTTCTAATAACATAATACTAATTATTTGTTTCGTTATTGTTACAGGTAAGCACTATTATTAGATATATGAGATGTTAGAAGAACGAATGACACTGCCATGATAGAGGTATACTATTATTTTTTCTTACACGTGTGCAGACCCCTTCGGGTTCAACCTCATCGGACCTATCGGTGATGTAAGTATGTCGGTCTTGAACTGACTAAAACCGCACGGGGCTTTTAAACAAACATACCTTTCAGTTTTATAATTAGTACCGCGAGAAGGAAAACGGAAGGTGGGACACCCCCTAGCTAGGTGGACCGACGACCTGCGAAAGCTGGCTGGGACGGACTGGATGCGGAAGGCGGAGGATCGGCAAACGTGGCGCATATTGAGAGAGGCCTATGTCCAGTAGTGGACTGCAATAGGCTAATTGATTGATTGATATGTTTACTTTATTTCGATTAAGATAGGTAAAAGAGAAACGAGTCGAGCGGGACCTGCCCCCTAGACAAGTAGTAATTCGTTGGCAGGCGTATTGTAGATTCGAATGACGAATGTATGGGATTTGACGTTTATGACATGCGTCATGACGACTGTCATATACGTCAAATCTCATACAATCTTCATTCTATTCTACAATACGTTGACCTACGAATTGTCAGTCTAGAGGACTGAACCTGCGACCAGTCCCTTACAGGGAAAATGTCATTGTTTACTTTAATGTAAAAACTTCATATTTATGTGAAGTCCCATATTAAGAGTATATCGGACTCAATGACATCATCGGGAAGTATGGTTGAGTGCGATAACGGTTTGTTCACTCAGTTTGTTTACAAACTCAGTTATAAATTGTAATTATAGGTATATTATTTGCAACACCTAATTAGGAAAAACAATCCCGTTGTACTGGTCTTGCATGTCACATTTACCGTAAAGTTTCACGGTGCTGTGGAACCCCTATTTGAAATGAAAGTCTTCTATGTGCCTATCTATATTATGAACGAAACTTTTGGTAACCCCAAAAACCATTGCGAAAGACCAATACTTTTTATGATTTATTTCTAGACTCGTGTTTAACGGGAATATTAGTAATTTCGGTTGCTAATATTCTTTATAATAAAAAAACGATTCCCACCGACTTCCCAATGGATCACATCTCCGGTTCAACTGCATGACAAACTGGATTAGAGTAAAGTATTTTTCCACAGGCTTCCCTTTTGAAAATTTTCACTTATTGCCATTGCGGTCTAGGCTTCATCCAGTAAAAATCGACGTCAATCAGAATAATGTCCCAGGATCCGTGACATATTGTTTCAGTACTAAAAATCTTATCTAATACTAGGTATACTTCCACAGAAGTCATGGACGTAGAGCCTAATAACTCAAAGCCAGGCCTACAAGAACCAAGATGGTTGAAATTCCCTTGTAAAGGGTTCGTACAATATTAATTGCCCTGGTCTCGAATAAAGGCATGATTCAGAAGCTCACCGCGTACGACAACGACAGACGCACGCAGCAGATACAGCGTACCTATTAGGGGCTGTCCATTAATCACGTGAGGCTCAACAGGGGGGAGGGGGGGGGTCCGGAAAAAATCACGAAATATCACCAGGGGGAGGGAGGGGGTATATTGAGATATCACTTGTATTTATTTTTTCTTATAGCTCGCGATTTTTGTCAGGGCTCTTAGTTTTCTAGCATTAAATCATAAATAAAAAATACACGTGATTTTGGCTAGGTGGGGTTAGTCTAAAACCTCACCATCACGTGATTAATGGACAGCCCCTTCTTTGCTAGACTTGAGACCATTGAGAAGCTGCAATGAACTAAGCGTAGGTATCTGTTTCGTGCGTGCGTTTGCAGTTGTCGTATGCGGTCACCTTCGAAATCACACCTTAAAGCAATGCGGGTTCTGCGGCGGGTGCAAAGGAATAGTGTGTCTGATTGGGCACTGAATTATTTACTACATTATGGTTCTCTTTCCGTGGCGGAGCAGCGCCTCTAGAGAAATAATTAGCTTCGATTAGTTGTTACAAGGCGGAGTTTGTGTTGTTTATTTTTATTATGGCAACTTTGTTTTGTAGTTCTCAGCTATAAGTTTCTTTTGCGTATTTTGAATTAGCTGATGCCTGCGGCTCCGTCCGCGTTGATGTCGGTTATCGCACAAACATAGCCTTCCCAAGGTGTAATCTATCTCTGTCACCAAATATGTTCAGTGGTTTAGGCGTGAAAGCATAACAAACAGACAGACAGAGTTACTTTCGCATTTATAATATTAAGTATGGAAGTGTATTCGTATCGGTAGATCTGGACATCTAGTATTATTAGCGCCTCATCCGCATACAAAGGCTGAGAGGAACCCCCTCCCATCGCTTTTTTACGTGCGGACATCCCCTCATATACACATCCCCCCTCCCCCGCCGCGCCGTAGCCAACGGTGGTGGTTATGTCGGTCTCGAACCGATCAAAACTGCACGGCCGTCTCGGGTCATCACTTGCCGGGGTTCAGGTAGCCTCTGGCATTTCCCTCGCCCCAGACCCAGGGCCATAGAAGACCCCCCTCAGGTGTGGGACTACGGCGGCTCCGTCTTTCCCCAGAAACGATGCGCGCCCTCGTCTCGACCTTCCCCCCTCCCCTCTCCTTCCCTGAGCGGAAAACTGGTGCTTTTGTTCGTCAATCGGCAGTATAGTAGCATCGGTATACCAGCTTGCAGGTGATATGGGGTTAAACACCCTTATGACCTCCAATCTGGTGTCAAAGCCCTATATTCCCGTCTACGTTCAACTGCGCTGTTTTTAAATAAAGGCGTCTCCCAGACTAGTAACTGTCAGACAAGTAGTTTAAACACAAGAGGACTGATGGCACGAGTCACGCGATGCTTCGTGTGTAAGTGTCCTTAATAATAGTTTCAGCTTATAGCTCGAGGAACATTCTTAGGGCGGCGCCATACCTGTTCAACTCTTGTCATTATATAAACGACTTTATTCAAAGATCGATAGTAAAGTTTTAGACAATGATATTGATTGATTTTGATAACCTCTGTGGTGAGGCGGTAGTGAATGCAGCCGCTACGCAGGAGGCGTTGGTTCGATTTTCGCTCAATGCAAATATTACATTGCTATTGGGTTGTGGACGGCAAATGGCAGTCGCTTCACGCAAAATATCGAAGTCCAGCCAAATCCGCAGTTAGACTGGTAAACCGGATAGCTAACTCCGAGGTGAAAGCTTCGCACGCGACTGGAATCAATGCTAGGAGAAATAAGATTGATTGACGCATTTAGGCGACTTCCTGTGTTCGATCACGGAAATATTCGATTTTGCGATGGTTTCGATACTGCAGTCTGTTCAGACGTCTGTCTACTTTCGATCACTGTATGCAATTGTGTTTCATCGAGTGATTCAATAGCTAGGTTCGCCAAAATCTAGTTCGTCGCTGTTTCATCGACACATTGACTGGCAAGCTGCATTGTAAATGGTTCGCATTGTAATCTTCAGTGGCTACATTTAGTGTTTAAAAGGTGCTTTGATTATCGCTACTCAGTTTGTTACGAAGCAACCCATAAGCTGCAAAGAAACTCGCCCTTCATCCATGTCTTTTGGAAATATTGGAAAAAAGTTTTGAATTGTTCATCTTGGCCAAGCTACATAAATTCAATTCAATTTAAACCTACTTAATTCAGTTTTCAGTAGAGTGTGAGCAACAGGAAATAAAACTAAGTGTTCCTCGTGCTCCTACTGAAAAGTAGGAGCACGAGGAATAGGATATCTTCGTGTTCCTACCAGTGAGGGAGATCTTAGTAGGAGCATAAGGAAACGGTCATACTTATGCTTGTAAATACACACATATTATACACGAAATATAAACTAATGCAAATAGACTTATTCATACATACAAACATTTGCATTGAGCGACAAATCGAACCCATCGCACGCTCTACTGCGTATACACCATTGGCAATCGTACCGAACTGTAAAACTTTATAAAAATAACCGAATGCCATAACCCCTATCGTTTCAATATCAAGTACACATGTGAGACACCGCCTTTACCTAGTTTGCTCATGAGATTTATAGTAATAACTAGTGTTGCCCCCGGGAATGTCCGCAGTAAATATTCGGAATGGTTAGCCGCGGTAATGTTACAAATATAATCTCGACATGCGGAGTGGGTTGCGTGAAATTTGAAATTGATAATGCGTGTTCATGTCTTGTGTAGTCTTTATATCACGGCTCTCTACCGCTGGAGGGCTGAGCAGAGATATTAGACACAGCTTGTTAGATGCCTTTTGGATTCTATGGTTATTCCCGATGGTAAATACCCCGTTGTTAAAACATTAAAGTTTAACAAAACCGACTTCAAACTTACAGGAATTTATAGTTACGCCTGTTACCATTTTAGGCGGAGGTAAAGAAATGACACACATTTCATTTCATTCATCTCATTCATTTGCCGTATACGGGTCCTTTTCATTAGCTCACACACGCCTACTGTTAAGTGCAAACTTTGAATACCTTTATTTATCAATTTATAACATTATCAATCTATTCAACTGAAGCCATTAAATCCATTATGATTGAAAAAAGTGAATGCTCAAGACGAGACTTGAACCCATGACCATTAAGTTTTCTACCTCAGCTTTGTTGATTACCCTGTCATTTCAATATTAATATGATCCCAATGTTCACAAAAACTGCACGAATTTAGGGGTCACTACAGTTTTCAAAGTACTAAGTCGCCATGTTTAGTTTACTGTAGAGTGGCCGGTTCGACGAAACATGTAACCAACTGAATTCAATGGATAGAACATCGCTCAGTGGACTGTGAACACCCCTATTCATCACCCTTTACTTCGCAAACTGTATGTAAACAGATTCTAGTTTCAGATCATCTGAAAAAAGGTTCGAGAATATTTTCCAGTTTGCAACACTTTTGTAGGTAACATTGCTAAACGTATTAAAATTGAAATGTAGTATTTTTCATGTGGTATATTAACAATGTTAGTAAATATTTTAGAGTAGTGGACATCAATTGGAAACCTGCAACTGCTTTTTTAAATATAATAACTAGCTTTTGACTGCGGCTCCGCCTCCGTAGTACTTAATCCTGTTTCCACAATCATTGTTATTCCCGGGATAAAATCTATCACCTATCAGCCATATCCGTTCAACCGTCAGGGCGTGTTAGAAAAACAAACATCTAAACATTCAAAGATCTTCACAATCTATCCATATTATTAACATTAGTAGGATAATCTATCATTGGCAACACCGAAAGAGTAATTGGCGCATCCCGATATTTTTTTAAAAGTTAAACAGAAAAGTGACCATCGTATGAAGAGTCAGCTTTACAAAGTGAATTCATAGTTTTAAATTTCGCTTCATTTCAACAAAGGCCAACATGAGTGATGCGAAATGCGAGCAAATAAAATTGCACAGTAATGTTAACTGTGTATTCTAGGATTATTATTATGTGGTCACATTACGGATTTATACAGAAGGACTACTTAGATGTGATTAGGTTTAAAACAATTATTTCATAATCACCTTAACTTTGTTCCCGATTGAAAGAAAGAAATAAAGAAAGAAAGAAAAAGAAGAAAAGAAAGAAAGAGAGAGAGGGAGAGAGAGAGAAAGAAACTGTGGTAGTACCTAACTTAAAGACATTTTCGTGCACAGTGGTCACACACACAATATAACAAATTACTATTTTTATTTTATTGCAGCCGAGGTTTTCACCCCGGAGCCCGGGGTCTACTTCTTATTTTTTAGCAACAGCCTCCAGACCTCGAGAGGAAAGCCTGTGCCAGAGCCTTGTCTATCAATCAGTAGGTCGGTGCACCGAATGCATAATACAGATAAGCCTCCAAAAATACAAAAAAAAATACAATTAAGGAACATAAAGTACACACAGATTCAAAAGAATTTATGTATTTATTGTATCACATAAATCATTGTCCCACGTGGGGTTTGAACCCATAAAACTTGGCTGTTGGCAGAGTGCCAGTTACCACTGTCTCGACTTAACCACTTAAATCTCTGCGCTATCCGCACTGCCATCTTAAATGGTAGCGGGTTAGGTCCAGTGACCTTGACCTTGACCTATAAAGATAGACAGTGTAATAATATCATTTATTTATAGTCAGAAACTTATCTGCTGGTTATTTCCTTTGGTTTCATATTTTTTATATCGCTGAAAGGGTAGGCAGTAAGCAAGCATTGACTTGTAAATACCTACTACTAGACAGGCTGTTGAGAATTGTCACGGTTCCTGTGTAGGAATGAATTCTGAATTTCGAATTTGGAAAGGGATGCTAAAATTAGATAAATGCGATAACTTAGTTTTTATACCTATCTGTATAGCCACAGAGCGCTTTTTAGGGTTCCGTAGCCAAATGGAAATAAATTCATTTTTAACAAAAAAGTTTAACCGACTTCAAGAAACGAGAAAGAGGCACTGAAAAGCGAAAAATAACTTAATTTACAGACCTTACTGATTTATTAGAAGTCGGTGCCAAACCCAAGGGAGGCCATATTTCAATTGATTGCATCATAGTAGTTCAGACACAACAAACAAAGTTGGCTGGCACCGACTTCTAATAAATCAGTAAGGTCTGTAAATTAAGTTATTTTTCGCTTTTCAGTGCCTCTTTCTCGTTTCTTGAAGTCGGTTAAACTTTTTTGTTAAAAATGAATTTATTTTTCTCTTTTTAGTGAGTTTGTACAGTCTCACGACTGTACATCGCATGTATAGTGACCTGACTGTACATGCGCTGCTGACGCTACACTACAGATCGAACCGGCCACGCTAAATAAAAAAAAATATTAAAGCATTATTCAAAAATAATTTTTAAAATCAATGCATATACACCGGAAATATAGCTGAATATTCTGAACACTTCTGCGTACCCCTTAAAAGGACTCAGGCGTGATGTTATGATGTGTAATGGCAGAAACATTGCAATAATATGCCATTGCAGCAATCGCGGCTGATTTCCTGGTACTTTTTGAAGAGTTCCTTGGTCTAATCTCGGAAACCCATCATCAGATCTTTACGAAATTTAAATGGGACCACTTCGGAATAATCTACTTATGAATAGAAAAAGAATTTTCAAAATCCGTCTAGAATTGGCTTCACAATCGCGTAACAAACATACAAAAAAAAAAAAAAAAATTGCGTACGAATTGAGAACCTCCTTTTTTGAAGTCGGTTAAAAATGAATTTATTTTTCTCTTTTTAGTGAGTTTGTACAGTCTCACGACTGTACATCGCATGTATAGTGACCTGACTGTACATGCGCTGCTGACACTGCAATACAGATCGAACCGGCCACGCTACAAAAAAAAAATCAAATCATTATTCAAAAAGAATTTTTAAAATCAATGCATATACACCGGAAATATAGCTGAATATTCTGAACACTTCTGCGTACCCCTTCAAAGGACTCAGGCGTGATGTTATGATGTGTTATGGCAGAAACATTGCAATAATATGCCATTGCAGCAATCGCGGCTGATTTCCTGGTACTTTTTGAAGAGTTACTTGGTCTAATCTCGGAAACTCATCATCAGATCTTTACGAAATTTAAATGGGACCACTTCGGAATAATCTACTTACGAACAGAAAAACAATTTTCAGAATCCGTCTAGAATTGGCTTCACAATCGCGTAACAAACATACAAAAAAATAAAAAAAATAAATAAAAAAAAAATTGGGTACGAATTGAGAACCTCCTTTTTTGAAGTCGGTTAAAAAACGGAACTACTAGCCACCTTAAACCTACGTCTGGGTCGCAAGTCCCAGTCGCCGTCACGGTGTTCCTCTCTGTATCACGCTATGGACCCAGTGACCGCACGGTGAATCCATGGAGTGCTGAGAATCTGATCTCTGTTGACCGATCTGAGATAATTTCTGAGATAGTTTTTGTTTAATAACAAAAACTTATCCAAAATTTGAAAATTGCAACAAGAACAGAGTTGCCAGTACCTACAAATAAATTTTAACACCTTGGACCATTTTTTTGCGACATAAGCGTCCTCATTTATTTTGTAAAAGGGATTATTGATTCAAAAGCAGACCTTCTGTTTACTCATTTCTCTTGTGCATCCACCGACAATGCACGTGTCAGGTTGTATTTCAAACTGTCTCCACGTCGCCCCTTCAAAAAGGCATCGTGTCACAACCGTTTGCATTCATTCTATATTTATATTACTGTCTGCACGGAAATGAAAACATGTTTGAATAATTTTATATGACACATAATATTTCGCATCCGCTGCACAAGTTTGAATACAAAATATTGAATGTGGGAACACGATTTTCCGAATACATTCACTGATACTGTTCTGGTAGAGAATATTTTATGATACTGTTGGAAGTGTATGCGAATAACACATTGGATACAATTATTTTGAACAATTTCCATCGCTATTTATTTTTTGTTATTTTATCATTTACTTTACACTGATCAGAAGTCTGAAATATCGGAAGAAGTTTGGATAAAATAGTAAAAGAGTGCACAACACGCCGAAAAAAGTTTTTTCATCCCACCATCTCGGAAAGACTATTTTTGCTCTTCGATAACTGAGCGTAAAAGTCGTTTTTACCCTCTAGAGAGGTAAAGTAAATTTGAATTTAGAACATCGTGTGTACTAGGTTTGTGGACTCAAAACATCATTAAACCTATTTACTTCTACCTCTGTGGTGCCGAATTTATCATACAACTTTTTTTTAATTCATGAAAAACTCAGACTCGTAACCTCCTTGGTGTACTTTTTTTTTAATTTGCTTTGCGCGCATCAATTTTTTTCACGTCATATTGTTGACATTGTTGTTGAATTTTTATTTTGTTGTATTTTATTACTAGTATTAATACACATATTATACAGCCTCCATGGCGTAGTGGTATTGAACGCGGCCGCTACGCAGGAGGCACGGGTTCGATCCCCGGTCAGTGCAAATATTTTTTATGCATGAAAATGGGTATTTGCATTGGTCTGGTCGTGCCTTGGAGAGCACGTTAAGCCGTCGGTCACGGATGCCATACGAACATCTATGGCAGTCGTTACGGGTAGTTGGAGCCCTAAAAAGTTCAACAACAACGATCTGGCTGCAATGCTTCGATATCGCCTAATGTCATCATTGGGTTGTGGAGGTCAGATGGCAGTCGCTTCACGGCAAATATCGAGGTCCAGCCAAATCCGCAGTTAAGACTGGTAAAGCGGACCCCGGACTCCGAGGTGAAAGCTTCGGATGCTGACTGGGAACTAACGCTAGGAAGGAGAAGCATCTCATTATTTCCTCGCTGAGGTGGGATGAAAAGTTACGTGTTGCACTCGAGTGCAAAGATTTTTCACCTTGTGCTCTTTTGATTCCCTCGCTAACGCTCAAGATTCTAATTTGTGAATCACTCGCTACGCTCGTGATTCAAATTTAAAATCTTTCGCTTGCTCGGTCATCAAAAATGAGCACGCGGTTAAAAAGCAACTTTGCACTCTTGTATAACAAATAACTATTACTTCAAAGAGGTGGTCGTGACGTGCGGATGACACGAGTTCCATAATTTCAACTCACCCAAAAACAATTTCTATGAAAACTGCCCAACGTGCCTAAAAAAGTTACCACTATAATAAATCATGACAGATTTAGTTTTAACTAGCTTTTGCCCGCGGCTCCGCCCGCGTGGATGTCGGTTATCGCGACCAAACATAGCCTATGTCCTTGCTCAAGGTCTAACCTACCTCTATACCAAATTTCATCAAAATCGGTTCAGCGGTTTAGTCGTAAAAGTGAGACAGACAGACAGACAGACAGACAGACAGACAGAGTTACTTTCGCATTTATAATATTAGTAGGGATTAGAATTTAAGTTAGGTATTTATCACGTCAATTAATCGTCTCAAAATATCGACAGTCGACATCTATCAACTTATTTAGTTATTAAAACAAACAAGTTTTGAACTCCGCCACCGAATTGTAATCGATACTGATACTTCCAATTCGATTAGCGCGTAATCGCAAAATTGGACGTGGGTATTGAACCGTCCGTCGACCTTCAATTTTAAATATCGAATTATGTAATCTAATTTTGATTTCGAACGGTTATAGTCCAAGAGACAGTGTAGGGTGCTTTTCCATCAGGCATAATTTATGTTGTCTAGCTTTGATGCGAGTATATGTGACCATTTCCACTTGCCATTGATGCTAAGCATCACATCCACATCAATTATTCAGTGAAAGCTTCGGATGCGACCGGGATTAACGCTAGGATGATAAAGAAGTATCTATCCATAGCATGCTTATCTACTTTTTACAATGTATGATATTAGTAGGTTTCAGTGGTGAGGGGTCCCTATAACCCGATTCCTGTCTGTTACTCTTCAAAGAGAAGGCTGATGAGCAAATAGCTTTATGAGCAAATATTTTACTATTCTATTCTGAAATTAGTAACTGAAATTCCATACAAAATTGCGATTGTCATTCTGTAAGAGGTACTTAGATATTTTTTCCGTCGGATTTCCTTTTGAAAAGTCGCGCGTCGCCCTTCGCCACGGCTTATATAATTTTAAGTGAAGGTACCTAGGAGTACGTTTTAGCATCCGTTATCTCTTCATAATCTTTGTGCAATTTCCTTTGAAGGCTCTAAAGCGGTAATTTGAATTGACAGGCTCGGTAATACAAATTTCCGACTTGTCTCCTCCAATATTTCCGTAATAGGTGCTAATAAACCGGAGTATTTATTTTAACCATAGACTAGAGAATCAGCATTCTATCCTCAGTGATTTAAACTCTAAATTTCAACTCGATATTATTGTTTTTAGAGGAAAACCAATTTATTACACACACATACATTGTAGTCACACCTTTATTCCTGGAGGGTTAGGCAGAAGTGAATTAACACCCACATTTCACCAATTTATTAATGAGATATTGTATACGAGTACTTATGCTATGGTGTTGCATCTCAAGTTGGCCGTGCGCTTTAGCGCCACGATATGCATTTTCAATGTTCTAATGTTTCGGCTACACTGCCGTGAAATGCGATTAATTATTGCCATCATTTCAACAACGCCTAGATATAGACACGATTTACCGCCTAATTTATTGACATATACGATATGGATACGACATATGTGCAAATACTGAAACCGCGAAGCATCCTGGTCCGTAGGAATAGAACCAAATGAAATTTAAACTTAAATTCCCTGATTTATAAAATCCGAAATTTTCTAACAAAATAATTATTAAAATAAATGTAGAAAATGCAACCACTTGTATAAGTCATTAAATAGTTTCATCCATTGCTTTAAAGTCATCGACTGTGTCATAAGTCATTAATAAATACGCACACACCTTCACACACACACACACACACACACACACACACACACACACACACAACAACTTCATATGTCGGTAAACTGTATTGTAGCCACAATACTTCACGCAGTAATTTAGACGGTAAAATTGATGCCATAATTATTGCGGTAACATCCCGGTAGACGGTACTGTAGTGTAGTTAAATATAAATATTAAATATTGTAGGACATTCTACACAACGCTATCTAGACCCAAAGTAAGCATAGGTTAACTGTTATGGGTTCTAGAATGCGGATAAACATACTTAGATACATTTTTTTTTTCGTAAATACATGCATATTATACATAAAAACACCCAGACCAATGCAAATATTCATATTCATGCATACAAATATTTGCACTGAGCGGGGGATCGAACCCGCGCCTCCTGCGTAGCGGCCGCGTTCACTACCATCACGCCACAGAGGCAGTCAGAATCCTACTTCCTACTAATCTAATATTATAAATGTGAAAGTTTATGAGAATGGATGTGTGGATGTGTGGATGTTTGTTACTCTTTCACGCATAAACGGCTGGACCGATTTGGTTGAAATTTGGTATGTATATAGGTTATACCCTGGATTAACATATAGGCTATTTATATCAGCGATGAAGGGGATCAGAAATCCACGCGGGCGGAGCCGCGGGCAACAGCTAGTAATAGATAAAGAAGACCGTAAAACAGGAGCCGTATATAAAACTGAGCAGTGAGCAGTGTTTAAACCTAAGACTATTTAAATATTTCACCGCCGATCTAGACGCGGGAAGGGGACACCCCCGCATGTTAAATCGATGGAAGGGTAGAAGGGTGGCCGTCCCCGGCAGTTGTTCCTATTACGCAGTGTTTTTTCATTTTGTTTATACTGGAATTAATGAAAACCGTCCGGCTGGATGTCCTCTTGTGAAATTTTTGCTATGTTCTAGATGGATTTGTAAGTTTGAGGGGATTGTATATTTCACTATTTAAGTTTCAATACGGAGTACTTAAGTATATCTAATTATTGCTTTATGGACTGTCGAATAAAATTATTGGCCACTTTACGCCACGACTTCTGAGGCCTGAGACCTGTGCTGAGACTGCGTGCGGTTTCAGTCGGTTCGCCTGGCGGTGTCGGTGTAGATTTCTGCACGAAAAAAGGTAGGTACGGACTTAACACCACTTAGCCAACATTAAATTCAACAATGGCGCCAGTTTTCTAACTCCATTCACACAGGTTTCAAAATTACGTCCCGTTCTAAATTAAAATTCAAAATTCGTTCCCGCCACACCCTGGAAAAGTGACACAATTTTTGCAGCAAAACCAGTCAAAACCTTTTTAATACTTTGAATTTTGTTAGTACACAAAGAAAATTAAAAAGTATTCCCAACTCCACAGACTATAATTTAAAGGTTGGTACGAGCCAATGTTTCTGAATATATTTTTTTTTGGAACGACGCGCGTGCTATGGAAGCTATGTTTTCCGGAATTTCCTATTCTTTTTTTTTGCTAGGCTTTACAGGCCACGTGCCGTTGCCTCAGCCATAAAACTACGTTGTTCGCATCCGTAGCGCTTTTTAATTAATAGACTGGCAATTCCTTCTGTAGGCAACAAAATGGCGGCCTATTAAATAAATATTAATTTGAGCGTATTTAAAACTTGCTATCCACATAAAATGTATCCATTTTCTTCCTCAGGTTTCACCTATCTTTGTGCCAAATTTGAGCAATTTCAGTTCAGGGCTCTAGGAGTGAACAGGTCATCATAATCTTAACATTGATTTCACCTCGGAGTTCCGCATGTTTAAAGATTTAGCTCTTGGTCAATACTAGCTGGTGAGCCTGGCTTGGGCTCTAAACATTTTGATGGTAGAATCATGGATTCTTTTCATGGATCAGAATTGCTTTCGTATTTATTACGAGTTGTGGCCTGCAATTTACCGCGGGAAATACTGATTTCGTTACCATTATAAAGTAGCCTGCCCGGTATTCCAGACTATAATCCGTTTTTTTTTACGTGGAGATTGTGGATTCATCCCCACAAACTTTCACATACATATGAAGGCTTAACATGACTGCGCCCTAGTTTAACATCTATTTCAGTTTTACAGTATTTAACTCCTGCTAACCGCGACGCCTAGGACCGTAATATATTATTTTCCCTATAGAATATAAATATGTCGCAGCCAACTAGCTTAATCAGCTGTTCAATTAACTGCCTAGGCTGTTAACTAAACGCACAACATTTAACAAACTGGCTAGGCAAATTACTTATTTCTGCATGGTTATAAAAAAAATAACCACGAAGGCTCGGCTCCGCTCCTGCATTTGCCTTCTAACCTAATCTATCTAAGTCGGATTACGCAACTTTCTTAATAAAGCTACTATTATTATTTTATTTGTATATTGTAAAAATGTTCAATAACAATGTGAAAATTGTTCATGAATAAAATATACTGAAAAAAAAAAAAAAGACGTGTGGCACTCGGGGACTGCCGCGGTAAAGCTATTGCATAGCATTTTTTATGAACTCATGCAATTATAATAAATAATAATTTGAATTTGATTTTGATTTCTGAGTTCTGAGTTCCGAGTTCCGAGACGAGTTCCGACGTCTGAGTCTGAGTCTGAGTCTGAATTTGAATTTGAAAACTAACAACTTATGCAATTATAATTACTTACGTTAAGCGAAGCTACTTCGGAGCAGATCGGATCGATTCGTGCGAGCTCGGAGCTGTTACCATTATTCGTTACGAAATTTCTGGATTCGGTCTCCACGCTTAAGGCCCGCGATAGAAGCTATGCAATAGCTTAAAAACTATCACTAACTTTGTGTCTTATTTCGGGGTGGTGCCCTATCGTGCGAATGGCCTAAGCAATAGTCAGCCAGTTTGTTAAATGTTGTAATAAACGTTAGGACCTTATCATTTAGGCCGTTAATTGAACGGCGCCGTGTAGTTAACAGCCTAGGCTAGGGATGGTGAAACCAATGGCACGCGGCTCAATTTTTTGGGCACGCCACTAGTGCCACCACAAAGTATGAATTTAGTTAGATGCGCCCTTGCTATACCTTAGGCGCTAGAAAATTAACAAACAGACGGACGTTTTTTCAGAAAGCATTTATATACAAAAATCCCCCGCTCGGCATGTATAGGACTTCATTTAACTTTTTTTTGAATTATGGCACGTTGATGCATAAAGGTTCGCCACCCTTAGCCTAGGCAGTTAACTGAACGGCTGATTGAGCTAGTTAGCGGCGACATATACATAGCAACCAATGATTCCATATTTTCCTGCTGTTTATTGAATGCCTAACCTACATAATTGGTTATAATAAACTGCTCTCCAGTAATTATATATAGGTAGTGTTTGGACCCAGACGTGTGTAGTTAAGTGAGTTGTGTAATAAAATGTGTAAAAACTAATGTTCTCAGTGCAGCTTGTAAGCATAAACTGTGTTATATCTTGGTGTTTCTCGAGACAGAGGTAAATCTATAGATAGATAGATAATTCTTTATTGTACACCAATAGATTTACAAAGATGACAAGTAGGTAGCATGTATTATAGTAGTCAGTTTAATGTACAATGGGCGGCCTTATCGCTGGAAGCGATTTCTTCCAGGCAACCTTGGGATGGACAGTAGAGATAAAAACAAAAGATATGGTGTAGTTATCAAATAAACTAGATACGAGATATAAAACTAAGATAGAAAGAGAGAGAGAGCGAGAGAGAGAGAGGTACAAATCAAGTAAAATTAAACTATATTGCTCGGGACATATATCTTGGACCTAAAATATGCTCTATACACGCAGAACACGTTTCTTGGGTGTCTTTTGAGGATAGCACGGGGTGCTACAGCGGTGAAGGAGCTCAAATTCACCAAGCATAGATTATTATGAGTACAATACAATCCGCGCGCGCCAGGGCTTCGTTTGTCCCTCGATTTAGGTCCAAGATACGTGTTCCGAAAGTGATGATTTAAAAAAATATATAATTTAGGGTGTGATTGGTCAAGTCTGAAAATTAGGTATTTCAATTTGTCAAGCAGGTTTTTTTGCACATATTTTGGTTCGAATTCGTCGAGTATGAAAAGTATCTACTAACTTGTCAAGTCTGTGCGTCTGTTGGTCAAGTTCATCAATATATTTCAATGTACAGATCGTTTGTTTTGTTATAATATTCGTTTGTTGTCCTATTTGCAAATTCGCTAAATGTACGAGTCTCACAACTACAATTTATAAAATACCAGTTTTATTTCTATTCATACTCGTACGAATAATTCTGATTTTTTTAGATTCTAATTAGGATCAATAAACAGGGCAAATATAATTACAGGAAAACGTAGCATATCTGCATACCTAGTACAATAGTACAACTAATTACTCGATTTAGAGAATTTTTCGTAATTTCCTTGAATCCATATCCATACTCCATACTAATGTTATAAATGCGAAAGTAACTCCGTCTGTTACGCTTTCACGCCTAAATCATTGAACCGATTTTGATGAAATTTGGTATCGGGGTAGATTAGACCTTGATAAAGGACATGGCTATGTTTGGTCGCGATAACCGACATCCACGTGGGCGGAGCCGTGGGCAAAAGCTAGTTGTCCATAAGAGTCAATGTAAAATATACCTACCTTTACATTGCGAACTGCGAACAACCTCTTTATAATGGCATTTTCAATTGTCAAAAAAAGTTTTCACTTATATCGGCAGTGCCCAAAGACTGCTCTGCAATTTATCAATGTGGAAAAATAAATCCTGTTTGATAATCGACTTTCCAAAGAAGAAAAAAAACTGGTTATCAAATTCTGGTTATCAATATGGACGAAGGGGACTTAGACATACGTATGTCAGTAAGATCGGAGACATTTTAAAGAAAGGACATGTCAAGAGTACCTGAAACCGGCGAGCATGTATGAAAACAATTATGAACGTAGAAGAAGCGAAAGGCGTATGCCAGTCGAGCAAATGGAAAACTGTGCTCTCTGCCTACCCCACTGGGAAGGAGGCGTGACTGTATGTATGTATGTATTTAATTGGGGCTGCTCTGGGAAGTACTAGGAACACATATCTTTCAGGCAGTCTTCCAACTAACGAGTTACCAAAAAATATTTAAAAGCGAAAAATAATCCTTGTTTGATAACCGACTGCCCAAAGAAGAAGAGAATTTCTTCTATGGTAACTGTTCACCAAACTCTGATTATCAATGTGGAAAAATAAATCCTGTTTGATAATCGACTTTCCAAAGAAGAAAAAAAAATCTTCTTTGGTAACTGGTTATCAAACTCTGGTTATCAATATGGACGAAGGGTGTTTTTTTTTCTAAGGTTTAATTCAAATTCAAATACAAAGTACAATAAATAAAAAACACCTATTAAAAGTATAGATAAAAATAACCCGTTTTCCTCATGGACCAACTACGTAAGCACAACTGTAAGCACAACTAGTTGTGCCATGAGGGATAATTTTTTTAAATCATTCCCATTGGCACAACTGAACAATTTTCAATTAATATTAGTTCATCCATATACACTATTTTCCTTCTACGCATTTCCCTTCAGGGTGGCTACGTGAGTATAATCTCTGCTTTATGTATGTAAATTAAACGAGTAAGTTAATTAAAAGTTAGTTAAGGTAGTTATTATTAGAGTATAAAACCTAGACATATAGCCTCATATAGGTACAATTTGCAGCTCAATAAAAGTAGGTATTAAACTAGGTAGATTAAATATTCAGCCTTCGGGCATCGAGACTGAGCAATCGTGCGGGGAATTCATTCAAATAAATTTGTTCTACGTGCCCAAACTGGCTCAGCAGTCAATTTTTAAAATGGATGAAATATTATATTAGAAATAAATTACAACTGACGTAGCCTTTGAATCGTTTTTCTTCAAACTTTCAAAAAGATAAAAAAGACTATTTTTACTCCATGCAATGAATGAGTAACTATGAAATCTTAATTTGTATTGTATCTCGAACATAGTTCAATTTCAAATGTTGATTGGTGGCTGTACATTCTCACGCGAGAGTACCTACTCGCTATGTCTCGCCCTAGTGCTCTCGTCCGAGAGGCTAATTCGCGAGTGCAATATACACTCTCGTCAGGTTCAGTTGCGGTTGCGGTCGCCGAGAGAATGGACGCCTTAGGCGCGGGCCAGACAGAAGAGACGTAAGACGCGGATGGGACGCGAACCTTTGTTTTACTGCGTCCCTTGCGCGTCGCTTCTATACAAAATGTATAGAATAGACGCGACACACGTCTTACGTCTCTTCTGTCTGGCCTGCGCCTTAGAAATTGCATTCTCTCTTGCGCTAAGTGCTGCTAATATTCTAAAGAGAAGCCGATGGAAAAAAAACGTCTTATGCCTTATGGAACAACCATAACAATTTTGCATAGAATTAAATATCTCTACAACGGCTTCCATTTGCAGGGCAAGCCGGCAGAAATCGGGTTATAGGGACCCCTTCGCCACTGATGTATATAGAAACGTATCGTAGAAGATGGTGGATGATGTCTACAAACCGAAATAGGACATGGTAAGTCAATGTACCGTCATCTGTGTACCGAAGCGTGCAAGAGTGTACAGCAATGCTCTCGGTGTTCCTCGCCGGACATAGTTTTGTATACGATTTTGGACTGACGGCTAATATGTGTGTAGACGATTTCGGTCAGCAAAGACAGTTAAAGGCCGGACAGTCTATGGCCGTCGGCATTTTATACGTAATAACATCAGACTAAAAGAATAAAATAATGTTATTATTTTAGTCTGAGGTAATAAAATTATGATGACATTGATGACATAAGGACTGCAGGCCGCCGGACAGACGAAAAACTGCAGGCGGACTGTAAGTGGGTGGCCGCCTTTATGCAATACGTTTATATTTATTTCATTCGTTCTTCATTTGAAATCTTTTAAACTTTCAGGCCCGTATTCTGGAATGGTATTCAGTTACAGGTTGTATAGACAATCTGTCAAATCAGCTTAAGCATGGCAGCGGAGACATACATATCTCTTGACTTCTCTTCGACCAATGAAGTTGATGAGATATGTCTACATCATGACTTTTTGGTCACTTGACACATTTTTTCAGCTATTTCTTTGGTAGAAGAGAGTCTCAATCTCAATGAGCAGTTTTCCAGTAGGTATAATAATCAGTTGGTTTTTAAATCCTCAAGAGATGGCGCTAGCATAGCTTTTGGTAATTTTAATGTACTCTGTGGTTTATTTGTGCGATGTTGCCAAAGTTTAATTTCATTTACCCATATTACAATAGATAAAATATGATAAAACGCTTAATTCTTTTCGCGTCACTGTCTGTAATTTAAAATAATATTATATTTAAAATAATTTTATCAAAAAAATAAAAATGTCAAAACATTTATGTAAAGTTAAATCATTACAAAACCGAAGAACATTTTTTCCATAAATTAGGGAACACTAGATGTGAGACCACACTCTACTTACCAAAAGTGCCGGCTGCGCCATCTAGCTTGTCTTTAGGAACGCTATAAATACCTACTGGAAAACTGCTCATTGTGTCAATGTCCGCCTTGTTTGGGCTGCTGTCCTCAAATAAATCGGGATTCAGCGGCCTTACCATAAACCTTAAAACAGGTCAATAATTGAACTGCTGTCATTCTGCCAACTGCAAATGTCACTTTGTAATGTCATATAAATATATTGGATTACAAAGTGACATTTGCAGTTGGTAGAATGACAGCAGTTCAATTGTTGACCTGTTTTAAGAGTTCATGGTATGGGCCCAGATCTGCGCCCCTAGACAAGTGGCAATTCGTTGCTCGGCGTATGATGGAATAGAATGCCAATGGATTTGATGTTTTTGACATTCGTTGACGCCTGTCATATATGACAAATGCCATACATTTGGCATTCTATTCCAACATACGCCGAGCAACGAATTGTCACTTGTCTAGAGGGGCTGAGGTCAGCCCCTCTAGACAAGTGACAAAACGAATTGCCACTTGTCTAGGGGGTCAGCCGCTGACCCCCTAGACGAAGCAACGAATTGCCACTAGTCTAGAGGAGCTGAGCACCATTCTAGCTCCTATACTCAAGTTACTCATTAAAAAGCAACCGGATTGCACGTTGCCTAGACTAGCTTGTCAACACACTACGGTGTCCACTTGCCAATTAGTGTTTTACAGAAAGTATTTTATACATAACATAATAAAATTGCTATTATAACTTTGAAACATCATAAACATAAGAAATAAGAACAAACAGATCTTAAGTCGCAGACAAGCACACGGCCCACCTGATGGAAAGTGGTAACCTATGAACGAGTGCAACACCACGGGAGTCACACTCATGCTGCCGACCCTTTAGAACAGAGAGATTCTGTGCCGTCTGCGAAGAAGACAAGCAGGACAAGCCTTTGATCCTTCCACTGAAAGCACAAAACATCTTCAGTGAGCTCTGGCTACCCTAGTCACCGCCAGAAACACAAAACGAGATTATTAAGCGGCGGTCTTCTGTAGGGCGGAGGTACTTCCCCAGTCGGACGGCTCGATTGGGACGGAAGTACCGTCGTGTCCTACTTCCTACTGTCAACTGTTTAAATTTTTTTTTTTTAGAGGAATAACCTTTATATTCATTTGTTTCATAGTTTCACTCTTAACTATGCGCTTAAAGGCTAGGGTCACACCGTGTGCGGCGTCTAAATCTCTCCAACTTTGAACAACACAAGTTATGTGAAAAAACAACGGTGTAATGTCAAAAAATACATGGGAGTTTCTTAATATTACGTTTCTTATGTATTGCGGGGTACTGTGTTACAATAATGGGGACTTATATAACTCAAATGTTAATATTACATACGTAAATTGTGTACATACTGTAGTTCTCGAGCTAGGGTGTGTTGTTTACGTCACGCTGCTAAAAGCTAAGAGAGTTTGCTTTTCTTAATGAACGCTTGAAGTACCTACAAACAATTAAAATGTACGGACTGCTTTCTACTGGATATCATTCTACATTACACAGTAAGCCGTGGTTTTCCTAGCGACTACAGTATGGGGTTCTTCAAGAAGGGCATTAGAAGGTTCTTATGCTACGTTTACATACTCGCGGCAGAGCGAGGGAAGTGGCGAGAGAAGTGGGCAGAGACGTGGTGTGAATGGTATATTCGTCATGCCGCGAGTACTGCCGCGTATGTTGCGCAAATACTAGCGCGATGAACTATACGAGACCGCTAGATGGCGCTAAGCTAAATAAAACACGACTTTCGTTATTGCTCCTCGAATATTTACTTTTAAAAATATTTATATCGATCTACGGAAAGTGTATAGTAGTTGAAAGTGATAGTTTTTATTAATAATCTATTTAATTAATTCGCTATGCTGTAAAAGCTTATTGCGTACACTGCTACAGCGTTGTCCTCCATACGTTTACGTCCGTCTCCGTTGCAGGGCGAATACTGTAATGCGGACCAACGCGATGATGGGAGTGTGTGAATGCTAGGGCATTAATCGCGCGAATATTTCTGGCAACACGATGAGCAATGCGAGCGGCAGTATGTAAACGCGGGGTTACGGGGTCGGCAGTACGAGTGTGACGCCCCTGATGTTGCATACGTCCATAGGCAACGGTAACGACATTCCATCAGGTAAGCCATGTGCTTGTCTGCCACTTAAGTGATATAAAAATGGTTTTCATCTCATAAATAAGTACACATTGAGATGTATGCATTGGTTTGAAAAAATTTCATCATCATCATTCTTGCGTTAATCCCGTTCGCATCCAAAGCCTTCACCTGGGAGTCCGTGGTCGAAGATATTTTCCGCTAAGCAACTGCCACCTGACCTCCACAACCCATCGGCGATATTAAAGATGTGTGGTATTGCGCATATAGACTACATTTTGTGACGTGACGGGTCAAGATATATGCCGTTAATTATACTAGGATTTCATTAAGGAATAGGTTAATCTCAAAAAACGATATTGAGAGCAAATCAGTCCGCCAGCGACAAACTCGTAACTCGTAATGAGATAACTTTAAACTTCACCACAAGGCAGCCCTTCCGCGACCACAGACAAATAGCCAACTTTTTAATTGCGTTTGTACAAGGGATTCCAGATGTACGTTATTACTCTACAATTCCGAGAAAGTTAGAACTCTTTGGTGAAGAAATTAAGAAAATTTCTAATTAAGAACGCTTATTTTTATTGTAGGCAGCTGCGCTTGCGCATTGCGTTAGTTTACTATGTTTTGAATTAAGTATTCGGTTTTTACGAGTTCAGAGCAAATAGGTATACTCTACTACAAAGTTGAAATGTAGGTCTCCAATCCTGGGTCCCGCCCATAGGTCACGGTAACCACTTTCCATCAGGTGAGCCGTGTGCTTGTCTGCTACCCAAGTGATACACTAGCAGTAAAATTCAGCTTCAATTTTTACCTTAGTGTCGCATGGTTTCCGACTTCCGACATAGTTACGCCGCTAAACGGAGTCGAAGTTTGAGTTTTCGGCTTACCGACTAACTTTTTATTGAACTCTTGCAACTCTTGAACGGGGATGATTAATACTTTTTCTTTTGAACTTATTGTTGAGGTAAAACTGAGCTTACTCTAAAGTGCTCAAACAAACGAAAATCCTTTGTTAATTCTAATGAAGGAAGAGTTTTCTTGGCGGTGAATAGATTTGTGAAGTGGCCCTCTTTTTTATCGTGCGAAAAATCCCCACGGATACCAACCCTGCCGGAGCCGGTGGAGGAGGTTATGTCGGACTCGAACCGACTAAAACGCACGCCGTCTGTAGGCCGTCGGATGCCGGAGGTGAGATTTTCGTAGTCATATCTCTCAATCTCGCCCTCTTCCGGTGTGTGAAGTGGCTCTTAGGCATTTCCTTTGCGCCCTGCCTGACCCAAGGTCATCGTTGATTTCGTGTCCCCAAATTGCCCCCAAAAAGTGGGACCTGCTACCCTTAGGCCTGCGTGAACCCCGGGACTCCGGACGTCAAACTACAAGCTTTGGATGCAGCTGGGACTAATGCTGTGAATGCTGTGATGTTAATCAAGTTAATAAATGTTTGGTCACGATAACCGACGTCCACGCGGGCGGAGCCGCGGGCAACAGCTAGTTCATAATAAAGCCATTATTGTTTACATATTTACGTCCTTCTCTGGGTGGTCTACACTTGTATGATAAATTGACCCAACTTGATGCATATCAATCTTCTGCATTCTTTTGTTTTAAGACATTTCATTTATTTTCAACTTAATGTTTAACCTCCTCCCATGAGTACTTTGCAATTTCCTCCTTACGATTATCTGTACTTACTTTGTTGCTTTTATAATAAGTTTAAAGAGCCCTTGAATTTGATAAATTAATTTATTGAAAACTTCAAAAGTTTATAAATAATATGAATGTTTTGCATAAAGGTTTATATTTTATAGGAAGTGTGTGTGTGACAGCTTGTATTGAAGAGCAACAGTTTATGATTTCAATATGAGTTCCGACGTTATGGCTTATTAATGACTTTTTGAAACTGGCTTGCATGAAAGATTTAATGATAGAGGAAGCTTGTGAGGTATATAAGGATAGAAGCAGATGGCAGGCTGAAGTATCTGCCTTTCGCGGAGGGAAATAGACGCGAGGATATGTATGTATGTATTAATTACTTGTTTATTTTATGAGTGTAGTATTACAGTACCTACTATTATGAGTTACGATGCCCAAGCCAAACTCACCTGTAAGTCGGAAGTCGGTAAATTTGTTGATTGATGGATGAGGTTCAGGCGTAGGCTATCCTCTAGGGGTTAAGGAGTCAGGGTGTGGTGGTTTTGGGGTTGAGGGGTGACCGGTGGTGTATATCAGTGTGGTTAAAAGTATATTAGAAATAATTAGAATCCTGCTATGTGACAGTTTGTGAAAACGTTTGTTATTCAATCACGCTCCAACGGCTCTACGGATCCGGCTGAAATTTGGTACAGGGATAAATTATAACCTGGAATAACACTTATCGGGAATAGGTTCCCATGGTTTGCGAGTACGGGATCAGAATTCCACGCGTGCGTTACTAAATCTATATAAATAAAAATAAATCCCCCCAAATGTATGTAGGTACGCGCATAACTGCCGAACGACTGAACCAAATTGGATAATTATTTTTGTTTTGTGTTCTTTATTGTGTGGCCAAGGCTTTTATAAAGAAATTGAACAGTGTGCAGTAGGAACTGGATCAGAAATACACGCGGAAATTTTAATAGAACGTGCAACGGGAATGGGAACTGATTTCCACGAGGGCGGAAAAAATATGGCGGTAAGAAGTTCGCCGGGTCCGCTAGTATAATATAATTTCAAATTACTTCCATAATTAAACAAAGTGGAGCCAACTTCAGCTCCTGGTTTTTTATTCTCATATCGCACGATAAAACATGAAAAAAAAAGGGAGAGAAAAATATTTAATATCTAACTGGTATAAAAAGGGAACAATGGTGAATGTGTTTGAAGTAAAACTAAGCGAAGGGAGCCGGCCATTGTTAGCGGCATTGAGCACTATCCAGGCACAATAGACACCGGATTGTACACAAAGTGCCCCGTTTGTATGAGAGTTTAACTCGTGTTTTAGTTGTTGGAATTGTGTAAGGTTTAGTGTGTTTGAAATTGATTTGTATGATAGTAGTTATGGATGAATGTGTGGCGAGACAGATGTGCAATTTGTGGTTGGTACAGTTAGTGACAAAAAAGCTGTGCGATTTTAAGAACCTAGTAAGGAATACGATACAAATATTCTGGGATTTAATTTTCTCGTTTTACTTTTTACATTAAATAATAGTCTTATTTCGAACGTCTCTGGATATTTTAACAATGTGATTGAATGCAGGAACCATTGACTTAATTGATACTGATCAGTACTTGATCGAAAATAACTTTCGAAACTTTTGAGACCGTAACCACGGTAAAGTAACACATTGCAAAAACGCGCTATCAGCATACAGATAGATATCAAAATTCTAAATGAATACCCGCATTCGAAATACATTATTGGAGGTATTCCACGAATTTTATCCAAGGCACTCCTTCGACCAAATGGCACCTAGCCTAAACTACTAAAATCGGAAAGGCACCTATCAAAATTTTTGACAGATGCTCTTCCTGCATTCATAGAATTCATTGCTAGAAACCACAGAACTGGAGAGTCTGAGAGAGAGAGAGTACCCTTTTTCTATGCTTGAAGTATTTACTCTTTTGAAAATGAGAACCATCTTGGTAATTTGCGAACTGGTCTTTATAGTTCAATGCCCATTAATTACAGTAGCGACATCATAGTGTAACGTTCATTACTCTGTTGAGACAAAAAGACTGTTGGTCGATGTCAAGCGTGATTGATGTTAACGACAAGTCTGAGTAAGTAAATATTGTATCGGAATATCGCGTATCTTATTAAAAATATAATAAATAATTTTTTTTTTAAGAATATTAACAACCGAAATTACTAATATTTAACCTCTCCATCTTTTTCTTCTGCCGCACTATTATAACTTGGAATTCCTTACCAGTTCACGTGTTTCCCTCCTACAGTCCCGGGTACACATGGTACGTGTCTGTAATTAATGGGTACCCTCTTATCAGAGACTTTACCTTCAACTAAATAACTTACCATCAGGCGAGGCGAAGTCAAATTGACGTGTCCTATGTAAAAAAAAAACTAAGCAAAATTGCTTGTGCTAGGAGTGGGTTCACATCAGTAGTGTAATGGCCAGGATTAGAACCCGGGACCTCTCGATCCTAAGGCCGACTCCTTAACCACTAAGCTACCGACGCAATTATAACCAACCTCCATTATTTTTAACGTGTGCAAAGTCCTCACGGATACACCCCCTGATAGGCTGCTAGATGCGACTTGATGGGGACTTTGTTGTTTGTGTAGGGCCAGCTCGAAAAGACCCGAAAACGAAACTACCCACAGAAGACGGTGTACGTTTTAGTCGGTTCGAGTTTGACATGACCACGCCTCCTGGCTCCAGTGAGAAGGGTACCCGTGAATTGATACTGATTGATTGGTAAAAAAAGAAAATTACATACATATACTCACGCCTATTTTCCTCCGAGGTAGGCAGAGCCCACCACCTGCTTGTATCCTTACAAACTTCACGAGCTTCCTCTTTTTTTTTATCGTGCGAAAAATCCCCACGGATACCTATGTCGGACTTGAACCGACTAAAACGCAAGCCGTCTGTGGGCCGTCGGATGCCGGAGGTGAGATTGTCGTAGCCATATCCCTCGCACCCCGGCCCCGAGCTTCTTCTACTGTCTACTGTGTAAACGTTTCTGGCAGACAATACTGATAATATTGATCTATTCAGTGAATATTCTGAATACCTAGCTTTACTATGCAAAGTAAGGTGGAGTTCCAAATCGTTGGTTTGGCCTAGACGTCAGCATATTTTGCGGCTCCAAGAGATTTAAATCGGAGTTCTGATTGATAACATTGCCGTTTCTAAGGTTAAGGCACAGTCGGCACATATTGGTAGACTCGATGCGTTTGCACACCTAGACATGGCAATACGTTTGTAGAATAGTATAGATTGATCAATTTATGGTATTGACATAAGTTGACGACTGTAATAAACGTCATAAAATGTCAAAATACGTGTCATAGTTCATTTATCACCGCTGCCAAGTCGCAGGAGAGAAGAAACGGCGCAACATACTTAATCCCATACATTTATCATTCTATTCTACTATACGCTGGTCAACACCACTTGTCTTTTGGGTGCTGATGAAGAACGCCATAACAAAATCATAATAATAAAATTTCATCACCACACTATTGAAATAATTATAACATAATTGAACTAAAACCACTTTTTAACTGATTCTATCGTCATTTATTTTTAGCCCGACTTTTGGCTACTTTACAATTACAACAGCTATGGTCGCCGGGTGACTAAAGATGGTAGTTATCACATAGTTTACCATTGTAGCCTTATCATGATGAATTTTTCGTGTTACTATTTACACACGTTTGCTTAAAAGTAGCCGAAACGTCAGGAAAAAAAAAACTAACATAATAAAGCGACAATAAATTAAAATGTTACCATGTTTATAAATTGCTAAATGCTAACAATATTGTTCAATGAGTGATATTCGCGTTAAATTCAGACGTATCAGAATATAAAGGGTTGAAAAACGACGAAGTTTCTATAAGATGTATCCAGTTGCCAGCAGCGCTGCATCTCGAGGCTGGTAAATTGGCCTCTTGAAGTTAAGTGGGCACGAGACTCCGAGACAGTCTGTAACAGAATCTCGTCTCCTCCGTGATATTTGAGGCGCAAGAAAGTTAAATTTTATTAATCTTGTTTAGGTATATTTATTACAAGAAAATGTGCAATGCTTTAAAGTGACTCTTGAGTTGTTTTTTTTGGTTGATGCAAAAAGATCCGGAATTTTTTATTTTTATACCACTTAGATGGCAAACTTACACGGCCCACCTGATAGGAAGTGGTTACCGTGACTTATGGACGTATGCAACACCAGGGGCGTCACAATCGCGCTGCCGACCCTGAAGAAACCTTCTAATACCCATCTTGAAGAACCCCATATTGTAGTCGCTTGGGAAAACCACCGCAGGGAGTTCATTCCACAGCTAGTGTAATCTAATCAGAGGCATCTTAAATCCGGTTGAGTTGGAAATAGCGAAATTTGGGCGTTTCTTTTTATAGCACTTAGGTCCCAGACAAGCACACGGCCCACCTGATGGAAAGTTGTTACCGTCGTCTATCGACGAGTGCAACACCAGGGGAGTGACACTCGTACTGCCGACGCTTTAAGAACAGAGAGATTCTGTGCCGTCAGCGAAGAAGACAAGCCTTCCCCCTGACAACACAAATCCTCACCAGTGAGCTCTGGCTACCCTACTTACCGCCGGAATCACAACAAGCGGTTATTATATCCGCGGTATTTTGTAGGGCGGAGGTACTTCCCCAGTCGTACTGCTCGATTGGGACGGAACTACTGTTGTGTCCTACCTACACCAAACGCAGCTTAAATGAGACTGCCCAAACAAATGAACAATATTCATAATAAATAAATCTTCTACATAATTCTACACAACGCTATCTAGACCCATGGTAAACATAGCTGAACTAGTTTATGTTATGGAATCTAGAAATATATTTAGATACTTTTTTTTGTTGTAAATACATATGTATTATACATACAAACACCCAAACCAATGCAAATATACATATTCATGCATAAAAATATTTGCAATGAGCGGGGATGGAAACCGCGCCTCCTGCCTGCGTAGCGGCCGCGTTCACTACCGCTACGTCTGAGAGGCTGTCGAATTTCATGTTCATTTAAAAGTGCAAAATACATCATTACTGAATACTCGAAAGTAACAGAGTATTCAGACAAGCTTCCACGCGATGGAGCCACTCCTGGCTAGCGGCTGAGCGCTTCGAGTGGCCAATTTATCCTCTCTGAACATCCTTAGCCGCAGATAATGCCACTCTTGGAAGCGATAGCGAACAGTTCTTGCTGCATTTTGTAATCCTTGTATGATTTTTAATGATGCTGAATATAGGCTCTTGTTAAAAAAAAAAATCTTCTTATGTGGATGCGACCCTACTACATTAATAGCAATAAATATATAAATGCATGAATATGGGTATATGGTCTAGCATTCCAAATTCGCCTTTAAAATAGGGTTGCCATACGTCCCCGTACGCCGGGACATGTCCCGGTTTGAAGCCTGGTGTCCCGGCGTCCCGGCCGATAAGCAAATTGTCCCGGTTTGAAAATTTTAGTATTATAATTAGAGAGCTGGACTTGATTGGTAAACAGTAATATACCTACAATAAACGCGACTAACTAGCTAGGCTATTAATACATAGATAGAACGACGAAAGCGCTGATATATTCCGTACACGAATTGTTAATAAGTAATAAAGACCCTGGGGGCAATCTGTTTTACGAGAAAGACGCGATGAAGGACAGATGGCGCTCATACTTCCAACGACATGCTGAATAAGCAACTTAAAGAGGTGCAGCCACCAGACCTCTTTCCGAATCAAGGACTAGTGCCACCCATAACACCTACAGAAGTACAGACTGCCATTCGCCGCATGAAGAACCGGAAACCTGTCGGACCCGACGAAGTCCCCATCGAGGCTTGGAAGGCAATGGGTGCTCGAGGTGTGAGCATTCTGACAAATGTGTATAACCGCGTACTCCTCACCGGTGATATCCTGAGCCAGTGGAGACTGAGCATCATTACGCCAGTATTCAAAGGCAAGGGATCGGTGCAGGAGTGTAGTAGTAACCGCGGTATAAAGATAATGTCCCACACCATGAAGCTCTATGAGCGGTTAATCGACTCCCGGATCCGACAGGAGAGTACACTCTCGGAGTGTCAGTATGGATTTCATCCCGGGCACGGGATCATGGATCCGGTGTTCACCCTAAGGATTGTGGTGGAAATACAGGGCGAAGAACACGCCCCTGCACTGCGTATTCTTAGACATGCAGAAGGCCTTCGACTGTGTTCCTCGCGCGGTAATCTGGTGGGCACTGCGGGCTAAGAGAGTTCCAGAGACCTACATTGACACCATCCAAGATAATTATGTATCATGATTCTGGTTCCATGGTTCGGACTGCAGGCTGTTGGTGACTCAAAAGCCTTCCCCGTCACCGTCGGAGAACACCAAGGATCCGTCCTTAGTCCTTACTTGTTCAGCGCTGTATAAGCCGCGGTCCCACGGTCCGTTTTATCAAAGGCCGGGCCGCGCCAGACCAACAGGCCAACGGCCAACAGGCCGTGTGAACCGGTGCGTCCGATGAGGCCCGTTGTCGCCTGTGGTCGCCCGTCGGATCCATCGGGAGTCGGTAACTTCAAAGGCGCGGCGCGTCGGTGCCCGTTGTAGTCTGTATCGGCGCGTCTGCGTATGTTGTAATTGCTCATTTCGCCTGCGGCAGCGCACCTGATACTCTTTGCACAAGATGGACGTGTGACAAACGACAATTGCTCATGTATGCTGATGATATTGCGCTGAAGGACGCGGACAGGAGCAGATTGGTGCAACACGTGAAAGTGTGGAAGGAGACGCTTGAGAATGGTGGTCTGATGTTAATGTAGCGAAGACAGAAAGTTTAGCGTTAAGCTCGACAGATTTCACACCGGTCCGCATAGGCGATGATTCGGTTTAAGAATCTGTACTTCATGTGACCAGTGTAATCGACTACGACATCAGGGCATGCATTGCTGCCGCATGGGCCAGGTGTAGGTGGTGAGAAATGACTGGCGTCACGGGTGATCCCAAAATGCCAGTCAGGTTTAAGGGGGTAGGTCTATAAGACGATCATTAAGCCTGTCCTCTTACATGGTTGTGAGGCGTGCCCGCTGCTGGAGTACCACACGTAAGAGCTGCATGTGACGGAGATAAAAATGCTGCGGTGGATGTGCGGCGTCACGCGTAAAGATCGCGTGAGGAACTCTTGCAGCCGCGGCAGCCTTCATGTCCATGATATCGCAGATAAAATGCAAAAGAGCCGCCTTCGCCGGTGCGGCCACGTCTAGCGGTAGCCACCAGGCTATGTAGGTAGCAAATGCCTGACAATGGCGCCCCTGCCGGGTCCAGGTAGAAGGGTTAGGCCCAAGAAGTCCTGGCTTGACGTCGTGGAGAGTGATATGCGTGCAAATGGTCTCACTACCATGGACGCTCAAGTGGAGGAGGAAGAGCCGGAAGGCGGACCCTGAGCTCCGGGGTCATCTTGGCCACGCATGCAATCGGGAGAAAGCGTTTACGTGAAGATGATGTTTAAGTTAATGTTGATTTCGTCAAAATATTTTGTAAAATTATCAGAAGTTAATTCTGATAATTTTTCGCTTTTCAGAAAAAACAGCCGGTCTGCTGGGAGAAATTTCTTTATAGAAATAAGCAGTACCAATGTACCAACTTTCAACTTCCATTGTATGTATATTTTTTCTATGTGTGCATAAATATTAAATAAAAATAAATAAATAAACAGGAAGCAGTGTTAAAAATTATTGTAATAAAAGTTCCTATTTTTCTACCTTTACTAATTTTTCTTCAAATGTCCCGGTCTGGGTCCCCATGCTTATGGCAACCCTATACTAGAGGCAAACGTTCCAATTGACTCGTTTTCGGATCTTCACGATTTTCGCGCAATAACATATCTACTTCTTTTTATATAATATCTTTGTCCATCTTTCTTAATATATATAAATCTCGTGTCACAATGTTTGTCCTCAATGGACTCCTAAACCACTTAACCGATTATAATAAAATTCGCACACCATGTACAGTTCGATCCAACTTGAGAGATAGGATAGTTTAAATCTCAAATTATAGTCGCAATTTTAATTTATCGCGATAACCAACATCCACGCGGGCGGAGCCGCGGGCAAAGGCTAGTATATTATAAGTCTCGCATAATATTTGCAAAAACAAGCCGGCCTGAATCGTACTTTAGGGACCCCACGCCACTGCTGGGCACATTCCCAGGTATAAAGCTCGAACACATACAAACCACTTGCATGTAACAGGAGACCGAAATTATAGCCAAATGTGGGTGTTAACACACCTCTGGATACTCCTTCACCAACAAGATCTTAGAGCAATATTAAATATGTATTGAATATTGTATTTGATTTAGCACTTATTACATTTCGTTTGCGTGTACATATTTTAATAAGTTTATTTTCAGTTTTTTTATTCCTAGGCCGTCTACAGTTTCATATTAGCCTACCGTGCGAGGAGGCACTCAATCTTCAATACATTTACATACTAAAATAACAACCTCAGGGTCAGTTAGCTAGAATTATTGAAAAGAAAAACAAATACCTATTTCGTAAGTCACGATAAGACTGGTGCAGTTTTTTTTACGCGCAGCCCGGTGGGGAGGAGTGCAAGTGGTGCTACCATAATGGCCAAGATAAACTTAATAGGGGGAGGCTTCCAAAAGGCTCAGTTACTTTTTCTGGAAAGGAGGTTTAGAAGAGAAATCCCCGAGCCCTGAGCTCCAAAGTTTAAACTTTGAATGTACTTAACTGGGTTTGCCGTAATTTGTCACATTAAATTACCCCAAACTCATAATCATCAAAAAATCCCCACAGAATATTTCCTTACATACTTATTTAAGTACGGAAGTCTCAAGTACGTGACAACACCAACCAAGCTGGCAACACCAACAAAACCGCGCAAGTGAGAAACATCACACAATAACTCATATTTCGCGGTGATACTGACACGGGGTTGCCGCGATAAAAAATGAGAACGACCTTGTGTCGGATAATATTATGTTGGGGCGCTCGTTGCGGTGAATAGGAGAACTGAAACATGTCGTTAATCGTGCGTTGAACGCGGCAAATTATCTCTTGAAATACACGTTTATATCAGCACCATCATCATCTTAGCGTTGGTCCCGGTTGTATCCGAGGCTTTCAGTTACTTCCAACAGGGGACGTCGTTGATTGGGCGGGTAATCTGCCCTTCTTTGTGGGCCATTTCAGCGAAGTCTCTTAATCCTCTCCTGGGGAAGTTGAGGGCATCCGGCAATAACGGCGTACCGTCGAACCTACTTGTTTCTTTGCAAAATCTTACGATCTGTTCCACCTCCAGATCCTCGTGGTCTTCTATGTCTAGTGTCCGCCCCCATCGTCTCTCATCTTATCAATGAGTATGTATTTATTTTAGGGTAAAATGAATTATACAGATTATACTACATCATTTATTGACATAAGTGACGTTTATGACAGCAGTTTGACAGTGTACTTAACATGCAAGATAATTATTGGTTCAGTTTCTAAACTTTCTTGTAGTTCTATACCTTCGCGCAAGTTCCTATAAGCAATGAATTGACAAAGTTTCATCGCAATCGAATCAAACGGTAGCGCGTAAAAGTAAAACTCGAACAAACAGACTTCCAAAGACTTGTATGATTTTTTGAAATAAGACGACTAAAGTAACTGTGACGTATAAAAAAGGTTTTTAAATATAAACGGACCGTGTTCTGACGTAACGAGGCACAGGCAGCGTGTTTTGTGAAACAAAGCGCCTCGCTTACAAAGGTTTTGTGCCAAAAGAACATCATTAACTCTCACGTTTCGTGGCTATGAAATGTGGGGGAATCGGTTAGGATTTATGATTCAGCTCTATAAAGTTTAAGGTTAGATTTTCTTAGGTATTTTGTTATAGGATATATTTTTTATGTTGCAAAGGTGGACCTGCATATTGATTATTCGATTTATACGTTTGATACACGATATAGATAACTCGTGGTAATAATTATATATCAAAGAGTCCAGTTGACTCAACTTTCCCCTAAAACTGCAATACAGCTTATTAAATGTACTGAATCGGCCTAGGACCATTTCTTACTTGATATTTGCATTCCTCTCTCTTTACCGTCCACATGTCCACTGCAGCCGCTTGCCATAGTGGACCATAATATGCTGAGATATGTCTTACCTTGGTCCTTGTTGCACCTCTGCAGTCGATGGACCATCTCTTATCATGTCCTCTGTTCCTAATACCTGCTCAATTGCCGACCTCAATGGGGCACGGAGGGTGCTGTCAATGGTGCTGAGTTTTGGGCTGAACGCATCTTAGTTCATTGTAAAGTTTCATTTTTTTTGTACTTAGCGTGTACTTACAATTTCTTTTTTAGATATCAAGGGAAAGGGGGGAGGGAAGGGGGTCAGTTTAAAATAACTTAAAACTGACCATTTGAACCCCTATTTCCAATATGGTGGCCGTGGGACAATGGTAACCTTACCTCACAACTGGAATTTAAATATAAACTGACCCCCTTGATACCTGATTTTTTACTTTGACTTTGTAACTTTTCAATGACCTATCTAGCTAATTTAAATGGTTGTACTGACACGAAAAGAAGGAGATATGTAATTGAACAGGAAAACTTAACATTGGCATTTCGCTACTAATAATTTCATAAACATTTACAACTTACTTGACATTGGCAAAATTGCGGTGATTTGCTGCAGAAGTCATTCAGAAGAAGAAGATTGTAATAACTATTATCTGTCTTGTTTCAGGTAAGCGCTGTAGTTAGCTGCCTAACATCGTTCTGTAATGATAAGTAAGAGAGTTACTTTCTCTCTGCCCCTGCAATGGTAAGCCACACCCTGTATTTCGTGACGTCCTGGTGGTGGCTCCATGTTTTGGAATAAGTACCAGTCGTAGTAGTCGTATGGATAAGCTCGTGGAAGTATGAGATCGTAGGAACATCTTCCAGGAACAAGACAATTACGCCCGCAAGCTGCCACCGGCACATACATTCGTTTGGGTTTTTAGCAGTAGCAGTTTAAAAAACCGTGTTGGTTCCCGGTGTAGTATAACTCTGTGGCGTAGCGGTAGTGAACGCGGCCGCTACGCAGGAGGCGCGGGTTCGATCCCCGCTCAGTGCAAATATTTGTGTGCATGAAATATGAATATTTGCATTGGTCTGGGTGTTTCCATGTATAATATGTATGTATTTACAAAAAAAAAATGTATCTAGTAAATGTATCCGCATTCTAGAACCCATAACACAAGCTAGTTAAGCTATGCTTACTTTGGGTCTAGATAGCGTTGTGTAGAATGTCCTACAATATTTATTATTATTATTCTAGGCTAGGGCCACCTCATCTCTTCCCGTGGGCGTCGTAGAAGGCTACTAAGCGATAGGGTTGTTCTCCATCTGGCAGTAATCATACAGCCCATGACTAAGTGCCCGGTTGACAAGACTGGGAGCCAAGATTCCCCAAAACGGTAATAAGGGAGAATTTGGAAAGTATCAGGCGGGGCCCGGTAGCGCAGTGGTTAGAGCATCTCCCTTGTAAGGGACTGTTCGCGGATTAGAGTTCCGCCTGGGCCATTCACCTTTCCATTCTTAATCGAAGCGATACTGGTCAAACGCGAGCCTAGCAACAATGAAAGGGACGAGGGTCTGGTTATCAGACAATTGTCTGAATATTATTACGTAGAGCTCTGCCTCACTAGGACGTGAAGACGACGTCGCCAGCGGCGTAGGCCAGGCTACTTCTGGCATCCGTAGGTCGCCAAGTCGAGTGGCCATCCATGGCATCTCGACAGTCATTTGTTTTGCGTCTTCATACTTCTTTGTTATCTAAGTCGCAGACATATGGCGGCTTTCTGGCGACTGAGTGAGCGAGGTGCAGTTTATACTTGTACATTATATTGGCAACACAGAAGCCACGTAAGCTATAGTTCGTGGTCACGCTTCCAACTTGGCGACGTTGCCAAACCGTCGCCAAGTGAGTTAGGTACCATATATTTCAATATTACCTCCTTGAATACGTAGCCGGCGACGCACGTCGCCATGGCGTCTAGTTAGGGTAAGCTCTTGAGCAAAGGTGTTGAATCACTTGAAATGGGTTAAGCTACCGTATATGGGGTTCTTCAAGAAGGGCATTAGAAGGTTTCTTCAGGGTCGGCAGCACGAGTGTGATGCCCCTGGTGTTGCATACGTCCATAGGCCACGGTAACCACTTTCCATCAGGTGGGCCGTGTGCTTGTCTGCCACCTAAGTGGTATAAAAAAAAAAGCTAATAACAATGGCGACTATACAGCAAATACTATATCGAAAATATGTGGGTATCTAATAAATTTAGGTCCAGATAACTAGGGCGTGCCCACCTCAACTCAACCACGATAGCACGCTGAGATTTACTCGGGCGATACGACACCTAAATACCTAATGAATGTATTTCATCCTTATCTAGTCAATGCAACATTTTAGCGCTATATTGAGTTTGGTAGGGTTGCCACAACAATGTAAAATAATCTCCCTACAAATCACATAATTATTGATAAATGAAATCCCGTTGTCAATGGAGCTTTGGAAACAAAGTACTTAGGTACACAATGAGTGGTCGTAACACATGTTATATGTGGGTAAACTCTTGGGTAAAAATGCAAAGGACATGTTTGTAAAAAGATTCTACTCAGACAGCTAGTACAAAATTAACACTAAAAAAATAAAATAAAATTAAATTTTAACTAACATTAAAAAGTTAGATCATGGTACATAATTTAATTAATGCTTTTCATACATGTACTATTTTATTAGTGTACAATAAAGTTTTAATAAATAAAAATAAACATATCCCTTTTATGTTAAAACTTCGACGAATTCTCAATTTGGCATATGATAAGTGACAGCCCTAATTACAACACGTTTGTCTGACCTATCGTATACATGGCTAGACAATTTAACAATTAACCCCTATTTAATCTATACCAGTGGACACCCAAATATGAACCTTATCTCTTGTCTGTAGAGTAGTATTTCGCTTATATTTAAAGCGATACATGCTTACCCGTTGGGATAGTGATTGTAATAATTACTGTTGCGTGTCTAAATGCATTTAGTCTAAATATTTGTGTGTCTGTGTTGCTAGGCAGTTCGTGCCAGGCTTTACTCTTCAGACCGACTAGACATTGCTCTATTGTAGAATAGAAAGATGAATGTATGGGATTTGACGTATACGACAGTCGTCAACGTGTGTCATATACGTCAAAATACGTGTCCTATATGTCAAATCTCGTACATTCATCATTCTATCTACAATACGCCGGTCAACGAATTGCCACTTGTCTAGGTAGCAATGATTGACTCGGACAACCGTTTTAGGTGTGCACAGTAGTGTAATGACCAGGATACGAACCCCGGAACTTGATCATAAGGCCGACTCCTTAACTACTAAGCCACCGAAAGCACTAAACTACGGACGCATTGTCAAAAGTCAAAACATAATACCATGTCGTGCACTGCATTTCAGTAGTTTACACTAAGTTTAGACGTTCCCTTCAATTAACCGGCAGTTGTTAAATTAACACAATTCCAACTCTATTTCAATATGTATAGAATCCATTTTGTAACAAATTGGTGCATGCATGACGAGTTAATGCCTTGTGTAAGTTTACTTTAATGTTATAAGCTATGTTGTTTATTTCGGCTTATGTAGACTTGGGAAATCTGAGTTTTGGATTTATAATAGTTGCATTAGGGCTTGTAGGAACTCGTGAAGGCTTTTAGGTACTTTCTTCGTGCGGAAATCCCCTCAGATGCTACCCCTGTCGGCAATCAGGACAATATCGAACTCGAATCGACTAAAAAATGCATGCCAACTTGGGTCTTCAGATACCGGGGTATAATATTGCCTGAGGTAATTGCTTGCGCCCAGTTGACTCAGAAACATCAAAGGTTTTGAAATAGCTCCTTCGACACCAGAAGCATGATGTGGGGGACAAAACCCCGAAAAGGGGGGCGGCAGAGTCGCATCGCCTCGCCCACGGGGTCTATAGGGTGAAAAACGGCCATCCTTTACCTGTTCCCTACTGTGCCAACTGCTAGTCAAAGGGTACACGTAGATAACCTCCGAGAAACCCGGAATTGGCCCCAGGTGGCGTACTTTGTTAGGGTGACTCACGTGTGTACACGCACACGAGCACCTTTTTCGTGCACTGTATCTGGTGTGAATTTTGTGCAAAAATACATACGATTTATAAAAGGTACGAACACCTGCATGTGACAACGACGCATATAGCAGAGGAGTGTCCAATCCGTCGTTACCCTGGAGGAATGCGTGAGCTACATGACCTCACACCGGCAGCAATAGACTGGCTTTGCCAACTGGACGTCGAAATATGAGGACTCGAGCAAAAGTCATACGACATGATGATGACCTGCATGTGGAAGGCTGGCAGATGACGTTGACTTGGATCCCAAAGATCTTGGTAAGACCCCCTTAAAACAAAAAACAGACTATAAGCTTCTATGCTACTTCAGTACACCAATGAAACGAGATTATCAGGCTCATCATCGCATTAAAGAATCATGTTTAGTAGCCAGGTCAAAGGATATAACGGCATTGTTCATAAACTTGGGTAAATTAGTAGTCAACACGCAATGGTCTTAGCTCTGACACTAACTGTGCTGACCGGTTTCACCTGTCCTGTGCCTGTGTCTTGGCGTGATGTTATATAGCCTCTAACCTTCACAGTATACGAGCTATCTGACACCAATGGTGTTTGTACAGTCAGCATCAGATACATCTTGACGAACAAAGTACTCAAAATGATCTTAATGCCTTGGATTTCCCCTCTTCCTGTTGACTGATTATTCTGATTTTAGTTCGGACAATAATACAATTTAAATCAATAAAACATTTTGGATTGCTCTTAATACCTTGGTATTAAGATCATTTTGAGACTTGGAACAAACTGGAAGTACCCGATCTTTCAGACCCTGACTGTATGAATGATAATTCTCTCATACGGTTCACTGTACCATGTAGTCCGCTTGTTAGCAAGGGCCTTTTTTATTGTACCGATAGACTGACGTAATGAGCTGTCATTTACACGCAGTCGAAGATAGCTTCTACATCGGACCGTAGCATGCCAATGTTAGGTTAGGGTCTCTTGATTCCCGTTTGGTTTTTTTTTTTCATTTTCATCGGTCGAAATGACTCATAATACACACATTCTTCTCCATATATTGTATTATTTTAGTACTGGCTACTACACGCAGCTTCTCTCGCCTGAAATCCTATAATGTTAAGTTTTCTAAAACTTTCCAAAATGATGTGCGCAATTTTCTTTATTTTTCATACCTTGAGAACTCTTTACAAACTAAGTATTAGAAACCTTCATAAAAAAAGATGTCAAAAAATCTTTCACGGCAAATTGAAAAGTATTTTAAAAAGGTATTTTCTGGACGAATTTCCGCACTAAAAAAAGTTCCCGCGCCTGCATGTGGCTTACCAATTTCCGCACATCTCTTTACTCATCATCGCTTCAATGGAAACGCACCTTAACACCAAATGGAACCGAACCGGACTCTTAATTCGAATCGGAAGCAGTGGGCAATGGGCAATGAGCACGCACTCGAAAACATTAACCGCAAATCCCGATACATGTTTCATATACCTACGTACGCAGCTCACCCCTTTCAGATAATTGTACCTATACCCAGTAGGGAGTGGGTGGAAATGCAATATCCTGACTACGGACTGCCTGCCAGCACTGATTGCACGCAATCTATACGTATACTAGTCTGACTATAAGTTCCTTATACCGATAGCGATTTCAAGATACAAGATTTGCGATAATTTTGTCTTTATCTTTTAGAGTTCAGAGAAATTAAAGAATTTTCTTTTACATGAACATTTAACTTATTTTTAGACAATATTTGAATGAAATTTTAAAGCATTTAGTATGCTAACTATTAAAAGTCGATTAACCGATGTATAGAAAAATTTGGATCAACTTCGGGCGAGGCTCGGTAGCTCAGTGGTCAGAGTATTCCGCCTGTAAAGGAAAAGATCGCGGGTTCGATTCCCGCTTGAGCTGTATTAGCTTTTGTCCTATCTTAATCGATTTAGACTATATTTTTTAAAGAATACCGAAGAATATAAAAAATGCGTTGTAAGCCTCGTATCCGATGCACGACATGTTGCTCAATAAGTTCGGCAACGTTGCGCAACATGTACGATGTTCGCAGCTGATGCACAATATGACGCATGTCTTGTGGTTTGTTCGACGACTAATCATACGTGGACAGATAAAATTGTTCCGCCACAGAACAGACAATAGTAGGTACTGCGTTGTTTCACGCCTTTGTTGAGTGATGTTGTGCAACATGACATGACGCACAACAATGTTGCCAAGTAGAAATGCCCGTATTTTAGAATAGAATGATTAGTGAAATGTGGGCATTTATTCACCTCTGCCTAACCCTCCGGGGATAAAGGCGTAATAAAGTTGTATCTTTCGTTTACGCAGCAAGGGAACAACGAATCAATTAGAATTTTTTTTGAAAGAGATAGTTTATGATCCCGAGTGTGTAATTTGGCTGTTTTACCGCGAAAAATGCATGGCTCCTGTGGGAACGAAAACCACAGATTTAGAATATTATAAACTCATTGTAATGAAATCACTTTTTAACTGATTCTATGGCGATTTATTTGATAATATTTACTTTTTGCCCTAAGTTTCAGCTATTTACCAGCAGCCATGGTCGCGGGTTGACTAAAAATGGTAGTTTTCTAATTCCCGAGATAAACACAGTCTATGTCTACTCTTATTCCACACCATAGCATCAGTGCCAAATTTCATCCAAATTTGTGCAGCTGTTCTGGCATGATTGAGTAACAAACATACATCTATCCAAACTCACTTTTATAGTACATAGTAGTTGTACAACATTTATCATAAATCTATCTGATTGCTCAACTTAGAGCTATAAAGCGCTTGTTACTATTTTGTGAACCTGTATATAACTCACCTAAAATGGTATCTAATATCGTTTTACTTTCAATAAACACGCAATTTTAACTTCGAATCTGATTTACTGGTAATATATTTCTCAGACATAGGTATATTATCACCTCAAGCAAGATGGGGCACCGTAGTTCCCAGACCCGAGGGGATCGTCGCGATACTAGACAGACAAGGCCCTGTGTCAGCTGGAGTGCAAAAGAAATACCTTATAGGCTACCTTACACCCCCGCATCTAAAGACTCGAAACGGCGACGTGCGGTTTTAGCTGACTCGAGTAACAAAACCGAAGATGATAAATTACAAAACACGTTACGTGATTGGTGCTTATTATGGGTAGAAGCAATGTAAGACCATTGTCTCTGCCTACCCCAGAGCGAATGAATGAGCAAATGCGGTAAAACAGTTTTACTTAAATACATTAATTCATATTATGCATAGAAACACCTAAAACCATCACAGAAATACATATTCATGTTTGCCCTAACCGGGAATCGAACCAGAGCGCCTGCCGTATATCTCCAAACTCCAAGCTGTCTTATTATCACCTCATTATAAAATATACCATGTATGGATACAAAGCTTTTAGCGTTACGAAACAGAACCATAAAGTGACAATGCTAAATATTTCACAATTTATTTTTTAAATCGTCGTAAACAACGCGTTGTCAATTACCTCGCGTTAGTGTTAAGTTACGTCGATATATCGATATATCTTGTAGCGCAGTGTTGGGACATGTTCCATTATCGATGTTTAAACAATTTAGCTTTTTAATGAAATTTTAAGACAATTAGGTACTATGCTAGTTGGCAGATAAGCACGTGGCTGACGTGGTCTACCTGACAGAAAGTGATAACCGTGTCCTATGGACTTGTGCAACACCAGGGGAATCAAAGTCGTGCTACCTACACTGTAAGTGTCTAAACACACTATGCCGAAGTTACGCGACCGAAGTTCGGCGGCTGATTTTACGTTCCGACGTATTCGGCTGGTAAGACACACCATAAGTGCCGAACTTATGCGGCAGAAATTCAGTTCCGCAACTTTGTGTGTGTATTCAGTGTCGTGGGGCGCGGGCGGATCCCATCTGCTCCCCGTTCCCGGATCTTCGTCGGCAATCGAACCGAACTTCGGTCGCGTATAATGTGTGCTCACAGAATAAGTTGCCGCTAAACTTACGCCCAACCGAAGTTAGGCTTTACGCTATGACGCGACGTAATTTCGGCATAGTGTGTCGTCAGTAATTCAAATAGCATTGGAGGCGTAATTGTGCTGAATTTCGGTCGCGTAACTTCGGCATAGTGTGTTTAGACACTAAGAACAGAGAGATTATGTGCCGACAGCGCAGAAAACAAACAGGACAAGCCTTTGGATTTTCCACTGTCAGTGCAAAAATCTTCGAGCTCTGGCTACCCTACTTACCGCCGGAATCCAACGCGAAGTTATAATAGCCGCGGTATTCTGTGGGGCGGAGGTTCTTGCCCAGTCGGACTGCTCAGTTGGCACGGAAATACCGTCGTGTCCTACCTGTGGTATAAAAAAATCGCGGGAAAATGAAATTCTATTTAGCCGTGAATAACAACTAGCCTCCGTGGCGTAGCGGTAGAGAACGCGGCCGCTACGCAGGAGGCGCGGGTTCGATCCCCGCTCAGTGCAAATATTTGTGTTCATGAATTATGGGTATTTGCATTGGTCTGGTCGTGCCTCGGAGAGCACGTTAAGCCGTCGGTCCCGGTTGCCATAAGAACATCTATGGCAGTCGTTGCGGGTAGTTGAAGCCCTAAAAAAATCCAAAAAAAAACAACGGTCTAGCTGCAAAGCTTCGATATCTCCTAATGTTAACATTGGGTCGTGGAGGTCAGATGGCAATCGCTTCACGGAAAAAAATCGAGGTCTAGCCAAATCTGTAGCTATGACTGGTAAAAGCGGACCCCAGATTCCGAGCTGAAAGCTTCGGATGCGACTGGGAATTAACGCTAGGAGGAAGAAGAACAGCTAGCCTATCCATTCTTATTATTCTTTCGTAACTGGTTATGACAGTTGGTTATGAAAACGACAATTTAATTCTATTTTCGTAACTGGTTATGAAAGCAAGAAAAAAATTCCACGTTCGTAGCTGGTTATGACAATGACAGTTACGAAAATGGACGAAGCCATAAATTCTACTGCAACTCTTACATAAATGTCTTCTTTCTCTATCCAAGCACGTACACAGCATAATAAACTGCTAGAAATAGAGCACTAGTGTTCGCAAAATATCTAGGTTAACATTAATGCACTAGGTGCGGCCATCTTTATATTTCACAGGATTTATGAAGCTTGAACCAGAGCCAATAGAGCTTAAAAGAAAATAATGGAAGTTGCTGATTTATAGGTTTTGAAATTGTTCGGATGTTTGTTACTTAATTACACAGTTACACAGCTTTTTCCATCCATTTAGTTTTCATTACCATAGGGCACGTCAATTTGACTTCACCTCGCCTGATGGTAAACTGAAGGCAGTCTCGGGAAGGGGGGACCACCATTACAGACACTAACAATGTTACAATGATGGCACTCAGCTTGACGGCTTCATCAGATGCTTGTGCATGCCACGCTTAAAGGACCCAGGAGCCCGGGACTGTAAGAAGAAGGAAACATGTTGACTGGTACTTAAGTGGTAAAGAATTCCAAAACTTTATAATGCGGCAAAGAAAAGAGTCTAAAATTTTGACTCTTTTCTTTGCCGCAATCTATAAAGATTATTGTTTGGAACATTTAGGCTACTTTTCTTTTCATTCCTGGAATAGGTTCCCATAAGTTGCGGGGACGGGATCGGCATTCAACGCGGGTGGAGCCGCGGGCAATTGCTAGTCTGTCTAGCTATGAATATAAGCTATCAATCTTGACGAACGTTACTGTGTATATGTAACCTAAATGAGTAAAAACGTTTTAAGAGCATTGAGAGATAGCGCGTCTCCTAAGTGACCATGGCTGCTAAAAAACAACTGGAACGTCGGGATCAGCGTAAATAATAAATTAATCGCTATATAATCCGTTTAAAATAGTTCTATTCCAATGTGTATAAAGAAAATTACTCGTAATAAAATATATCGATACACATAGATCATCCTTACTTACAGTTGCGCAAGCGCACGCGATAAGTTGCTCGCATCCGCCCGCCCACGCGCACCGATTATAATCATAACGACATAACTCACATACTGCGACGTAAAACTGTTTAAAACAATATACGAGGGGAGTGAATGGGGCACTGAATGATGAAAATGTTCATATAATGATATATTGGTACCTTGACCTTATTAAAATAGGGGCTCGTGGTTAGGTGGTAACCGACTGAGGGGTTTTTAGCTAAGTGGTAACAGCAGGCCTACCATGAACTCCTAAAACAGGTCAATATTGAACGGCTGTCATACTACCAACGGCACAAATAACTTTGTAATCCCATATAAATATTTAAGATTACAAAGTTACATTTGCACTTGATAGTATGACAGCTGTTCAATTATTAACCTGTTTTAAGAGGTCATGCTACGGGCCCTGAGGTTAAACAATAGTTAATACTAGTCAGGTTAGTATCAAGATGGGTGACCGTTCTTACTATATTAAGACCCGGGTTCTTTAAGCGGGGCGTGAAAAAGCATCTGATGAGGCCGTCAAGCTTAGTGCCACCATTACAACACGGTATGGCAAGCTGACAAGACCTGGTACCATTTTCAGCCCTTAACTCAACAATCCGTTATTAAATACTCTTTTCTCATCTTCAAAAGGGAAGCCGTTCGGAATCGTGTTATATGGACTCTTCGCCCCTGCCTCTGTCAGCTCTGAAATATACACTTCTCGCATCTTTAAAATCATTGACGTCATTTGTTTTCCATTTAAATCGGCACAGTAATCGATAAATCAACCATTCGGTATTCTGACAACAACAAAGTGATAATTTAAACTTACAAACGTTTAATTATGATAATATTTGCATACCGAAACAGATGTTGACAATACTTGCTTACAGTTTTTAATGAAATAGGCCCGTCACTGGCATGGCGCCAGGCGTGCAATTGCCTGTGTTATAGACTAAGTATGCATAATTAATCGCAGAAGGGGCATTCGTTTGAATATGTTGTTAAAGTTGAAGTAATTAGCGACTTGGTCACGGTGATGTAGGAAACTTTTATTGGCAACTAGCGGTACATGTCTGGCAACACCCGGGTTTCAAGTTATACAGTGGATTATAGTTTCTTGGATGAGATTTGTGCTGACAATTAGTGTAAAAATAGTGGAGTCGTTTTCAAATTGAAAGCTTAGCAAGTTTAACAATTCATAGATAAGTAGATACCCATGTATGCTCACGACTTTTCTCGTTAACTATAGAAGGACACAACAGTCTGCAGTTTACTTCTCCTGCAAGTCCAGTGATTCAATTTTATTTATGTACTTCGATAATTTAACTATCGGATTCAACAGAGGTGAAATGAAACAGTCATAATTATTCATTCATACAAATATTTGCATTGAGTGAAAATCGAACCCATGATCTCTGACATAAAAGTTAAATGCTCTGCTGACTGATCACAGGATATTATGTAAAGTGTTGCCTATACAATAAAGATTTTACAATCATCCAACCACAAGTCCTAAAACAATTGAAACAAACTTTTGAAATAGAAAATAAAACTTCTTACAGTTGTATTGAAATAGTTGGACAGAAAATTGGAAAACTTAGAGTGAGTACTCCTGAAAGTGTTTTATCTGCAAAATGGTGCGACCTTCTAGTATCTTAAAGTACAAGCGCAGAACTGTATTTTTAGAGGAACGAATATTAGATATTATAATTTTTTTTTCTTTTTTTTTTACTACTGGTGCTAAAGTTTCACATCAGACTCGCCTTATAGAAATATAGTGTATATCTCTGAGAACATACATAAAATCAAGTCTTTATCCCCGAAGTAGACAGAGGTGAATTAACACCCATATTTCACCAATCATTGTACATATTAGGTTCCACGTAATAGGGAGTGAGCCTATTGCCGTATTCCGGGAACTTTTGTTGACTCGATCCATGTATCTGAGGTTGAGCCTGGGCTGTATATATCTGTCTGATGTTAAACATCCTGTTCTGTTCTGAGAAAAGTAAAAAAAAAAATGAAAAAAGAAACACTTTCAGATTCGGTGCTGCTACTTAAACTACTCAAAAATTCAACCTGAAATATGTTGTACATAAAATGTATTCGAAACTGCGGTGCCATTGTAGACATTCTCAAATATTTATTTGACCCTCCTACAATATCTGGTAGTGCTATCTTTCGAGGTGCAGCAACTTGCAGCAGCATCTAGTAAAGTTTCCAAGAGTTTAAGAACTAGAAAATGTGCTATTGGTAAATAAATAAAGTTTCCTTCTGCAATATTTCTCCTAACGTTCGCTGGGTGTCCTAGAAAACTATAAAATATGCAGAAATGTTTTGTCTTGGGCGAGATTACAGTAACATATGGTATAGTAATAAATCATCACCGAGATTTTTTTAGCCCAAGTATAGTTTAGTTAGAGTTATTTTCTACTATGTATTAGCTCAAGATAAGGAAACAACATTAAATATTATAGAAGTAAGCCGTGTCTGGAGTATGTTTTCTTTGGAGGAACTCACATTGTTCCTAACAGGGAATTTGCGATTTTAATTTTTGCTTAAGGCCCCGAATCAGATCAGCATCGAAAAGTCGGTTTTTCGAAACCGTTTTTCTTTTTAACTATAAAACCTACAGATCTGGAAATCACATGCCTGCATACTACAGGATATACAGAGTAACTTCCCCTTTTTATAAATTAAATCAAAAAGGAGCAAATAGTTGAAAAGAGGCTCTGAACATCACTCTACTCTTTCTTATGAAACCAAATATTTTCTACAATATGTATCCAAATAATCTAAAATTTCACATGTATGTTAAATAAGTGTACTAGCATGACGTGACCTTCTTAGTTAGTAACCGTCCCCTTTAAAGGTATCTATTAAAATTAGTTTTACTGATTTTTACGGTTCAAATATAAGAGAATGTCATTCGCGTATGTAATCACTCTAATCACCTTAATAAATAAATTATTGAAATACTAAATAATGGCAACCCGCATCGCAGCAATATACCTAGACATTAACGGATGACAATATATTCTACGTATTCTACGTAGGTTTAAAATATTTTACCTTGCACTACTAGGACCAGAGAGAAACCAAGTCCAGATTTTAAATAAAATAGATGCCACAAGCGGTCAACTTGCCGCTCCTTGCCGATCGACTCAACATAAAAATGCCAAACTGCCGACCGACGACGCTATGCTATTGAAACGACTCTATTTACGATGAACATCATCATTCAATAGGTCGTGTGGCGTCATCGATGGTGGCGAAAACACCCTACTCTAATCCCTACTAATATTATAAATGTGAAAGTAACTCTGTCTTTCTGTCTGTCTGTCTGTCTGTCTGTCTGTCTGTCTCGCTTTCACGCCCAAACCACTGAACCGATTTTGATGAAATTTGGTAAAGGGGTATCCCTACTTCCCTACTAATATTATAAATGTGAAAGTAACTCTGTCTTTCTGTCTGTCTGTCTGTCTGTCTGTCTGTCTCGCTTTCACGCCCAAACCACTGAACCGATTTTGATGAAATTTGGTAAAGGGGTAGATTAGACCTCGAGAAAGGACATAGGCTATGTTTGGTCGCGATAACCGACATCCACGCGGGCGGAGCCGCGGGCAAAAGCTAGTGAATAATATGTATGTATTTACAAAAAAAAAAAAGTATTTAAGTATGTATATCCGTATTCTAGATCCCATAACACAAGCTAATTAAGCTTACCATGGGTCTAGATAGCGTTGTGTGGAATGTTGTAGAATATTTATTTATTATTTATTTATTTATTTATTATACAGGTCGATTTTAATAGACTAGAAGCCAAAAGCTGCCTACTTCGCGCACCTTACCGGTCGATAGTCAGCATAAAAATACCAAACTGCCGCCCGAATACGCTATGCGATTGAAACGACTCTATTTACGATGAACATTATCATTTAATGGGTCGTGTGACGTCATTGACGTTGGCGGAAAATGTTCTAAATAATTGATTACAAGCCCCTATTGGTTATACAGGTTGATTAAATCTTCTTCATACGCATAGGTATAATTATTTTTCTTTCAAAATAAACAATCAAATCACTGTCTTAACTGTATCCTTGCTTAGTGTTTGGCCAGGTCGTTGCCCGCACCTAGAATATCAGATGGCGTGCAATGTAGATTGTTTAGATTATCTGTCTATTGTGTGCCTACGTTAGATGTATCGAGTTATTGCTATGCGTTCCTTGTAGGCGGTAATTAGCTGTAAATGACGTGTGTATCGGATGTTTTAGATTAACACTGTAGTACGTAGGTATAATGAGGGTGATCAGAATATTACGTGGTTACATCAGTTGAGTATAGATGTCGCTTATATCTTGACCCCGGAAACAGATTAATAAATAGTTACTACGTAAGGACCCTTAGATTTATTTTTTCTTTCGCAACTTGGGGTCCGGATATATATATTATGCTGGTAACTCAATCAATCAATCTATTAGCCTATTGCAGTCCACTGCTGGACATAAGCCTCTCCCAATACGCGCCACGTTTACCGATCATCCGCCTTCCGCATCCAGTCCGTCCCAGCCACCTTTCGCAGGTCGTCGGTCCACCTGGCTAGGGGGTGTCCCACCTTCCGTTTTCCTTCTCACAGTCTCCACTCTAGGACTCGTCTGCTCCAACGGCCATCAGTCCTTCGACAGGTGTGGCCAGCCCACTGCCACTTCAGCCTGCTTATTCTGCGAACTATGTGGTTAACTTTGGTTCTATGTCGGATGACCTCGTTGCGAATTCTATCCTTCAAAGAGATACCAAGCAAGCTGGTAACTATACTACACTTTTTTTTATACCACTCAGGTCGCAGACAAGCACACGGCCCTCCTGATGGTAAGTGGTTACTATGGGTGAGTGCAACACCAGGGGAGGAGGGGAGAGAACACGTTGATATACTGTAGTATGGGCAACACTAAGATCCTCAAAACTATTCAGCCATTTTAATGTGAAAGAGTAACAAATAGATCCGTCCATCCTCACAAACTTTCACGTTCATAGTAGAAGTAGGTTTGTGTCTGGTATCTTACATTTGATCATTTTGGACATTTAGGAGATTGAGATTAGATGGAGACTAAATTTTGAACATATATTTCTTCCCTACTAATATTATAAATGTGAAAGTAACTCTGTCTTTCTGTCTGTCTGTCTGTCTGTCTGTCTGTCTCGCTTTCACGCCCAAACCACTGAACCGATTTTGATGAAATTTGGTAAAGGGGTAGATTAGACCTCGAGAAAGGACATAGGCTATGTTTGGTCGCGATAACCGACATCCACGCGGGCGGAGCCGCGGGCAAAAGCTAGTGAATAATATGTATGTATTTACAAAAAAAAAAAAGTATTTAAGTATGTATATCCGTATTCTAGATCCCATAACACAAGCTAATTAAGCTTACCATGGGTCTAGATAGCGTTGTGTGGAATGTTGTAGAATATTTATTTATTATTTATTTATTTATTTATTATACAGGTCGATTTTAATAGACTAGAAGCCAAAAGCTGCCTACTTCGCGCACCTTACCGGTCGATAGTCAGCATAAAAATACCAAACTGCCGCCCGAATACGCTATGCGATTGAAACGACTCTATTTACGATGAACATTATCATTTAATGGGTCGTGTGACGTCATTGACGTTGGCGGAAAATGTTCTAAATAATTGATTACAAGCCCCTATTGGTTATACAGGTTGATTAAATCTTCTTCATACGCATAGGTATAATTATTTTTCTTTCAAAATAAACAATCAAATCACTGTCTTAACTGTATCCTTGCTTAGTGTTTGGCCAGGTCGTTGCCCGCACCTAGAATATCAGATGGCGTGCAATGTAGATTGTTTAGATTATCTGTCTATTGTGTGCCTACGTTAGATGTATCGAGTTATTGCTATGCGTTCCTTGTAGGCGGTAATTAGCTGTAAATGACGTGTGTATCGGATGTTTTAGATTAACACTGTAGTACGTAGGTATAATGAGGGTGATCAGAATATTACGTGGTTACATCAGTTGAGTATAGATGTCGCTTATATCTTGACCCCGGAAACAGATTAATAAATAGTTACTACGTAAGGACCCTTAGATTTATTTTTTCTTTCGCAACTTGGGGTCCGGATATATATATTATGCTGGTAACTCAATCAATCAATCTATTAGCCTATTGCAGTCCACTGCTGGACATAAGCCTCTCCCAATACGCGCCACGTTTACCGATCATCCGCCTTCCGCATCCAGTCCGTCCCAGCCACCTTTCGCAGGTCGTCGGTCCACCTGGCTAGGGGGTGTCCCACCTTCCGTTTTCCTTCTCACAGTCTCCACTCTAGGACTCGTCTGCTCCAACGGCCATCAGTCCTTCGACAGGTGTGGCCAGCCCACTGCCACTTCAGCCTGCTTATTCTGCGAGCTATGTCGGTAACTTTGGTTCTATGTCGGATGACCTCGTTGCGAATTCTATCCTTCAAAGAGATACCAAGCAAGCTGGTAACTATACTACACTTTTTTTATACCACTCAGGTCGTAGACAAGCATACGGCCCTCCTGATGGTAAGTGGTTACTATGGGTGAGTGCAACACCAGGGGAGGAGGGGAGAGAACACGTTGATATATTGTAGTATGGGCAACACTAAGATCTTCAAAACTATTCAGCCATTTTAACGTGAAAGAGTAACAAATAGATCCGTCCATCCTCACAAACTTTCACGTTCATAGTAGAAGTAGGTTTGTGTCTGGTATCTTACATTTGAACATTTTGGACATTTAGGAGATTGAGATTAGATGGAGACTAAATTTTGAACATATATTTCTATTATAAGAATCTATTAGTTAAAGAGGAAAGTTTAAGAATCTATACTTAAAGAGGAAAGATTTGAGCTGGACTCTCTCATCCTAGCGTTAATTCCCAGTCGCATCCGAAGCTTTTCAGCTCGGAGTCTGGGGTCCGCTTTACCAGTCTTAACTACAGATTTGGCTAGACCTCAATATTTTTTCGAGAAGCGATTGCCATCTGACCTCCACACCACAGCCCAATGATAACATTAGGCGATATCGAAGCTTTGCAGCTAGACCGTTGTTTTGGATTTTTTAGGGCTCCAACTACCCGTAACGACTGGGACCGACGGCTTAACGTGCTCTCCGAGGCACGACCAGACCAATGCAAATACCCATATTTGATGAACACAAATATTTGCACTGAGCGGGGATCGAACCCGCGCCTCCTGCGTCCGCGTTCACTACCGCTACGTCACGGAGGCTGTCAAAGATTTCAACTGGACTAAACTACTGAATATAAAAAAACTACATTATCAAGTACCAACGTAGGCTATATAACATCAAGCTAATATCAACGATGAACGGGATCAGAATTCATTCGGGCGGAGCCGCAAGCAATAGCTAGTTAAAAATATATTATCTCACCAAAATTATTTAGTTATACATAGACAAACCGTTTAAGTTACGTGCTAAAACCTATCTATCCATAAAGACCTAAACGGCTATCTTATTTATTACACCTACCTACATGAAAAACACACATGTTTTTCTTAAATAACAACATTCAGAGTTCAGACTAATTAACCACAAATTTTACCCAAAATTTGGATGTTCAAACCAAAGTTAGTCAATAGATTTACATAAAATTAATTTATACAACGAAATCAATAAATGTAGGGTGACAATCTCTCATGATTTTGAGGATACTTCTATAAAAATATTGTCTTGCAATAAATTATTATGCTAATGTCACTGTTTACCGTGACTCAGCGTACAAGCCGGATGGATAGGATAACTGAGAAAGACTGGATGGGCGAATGCGGAAAATCACGTGCTAGACATGGACTCGATTAACATGCATCACATGTTAATCGAGTCCATGTCTAGCAGGTGGCCTGCAATAAGCTATTTCATAGATTTCACTTAAACCTTCCTCTACATCTAGTTTTTCCGTGAAGCGATTGCCATCTGACCTCCACAACCCAATGATGGTAACATTAGGCGATATCGAAGCTTTAGAAGAATCAAGTAACTCACTCTGTCCGACAAAATATCTAAGGGTCATATCATGGTCACCCTACAGGACCTTGTGTTCGTGTGAACAACACCGAGTCATGGCTTTCCGATATCGTGGCAACTGTACCGTAACCGTATATGGAAACTGTACCAGCGCGATTGATATCATACTCGTAGGATTTATGAGAATTATGTCGCCGTAAAATTTATGATTATGTCTGAATATTAGTTTAGGCATTCGTCTTAGTCGTTCATGTTAGAAGTAATACATCTATTGTTTGCTATATGTGGTCAAAATAGTTTAATGTTCAGGCTTATATTATTTTATGTTGTACTGTAAATACAGTTTTACTTGAAAATAACCTCAGAATTTCGTGTTCGTGAGTATCGCGACCAGATCACGCCTATGTCCTTTTCTAAGGTCTAGTCTATCTCTGTACCAAATTTAATCAAAATCAGATCGTTTTTAGCGTGAAAGCGTAACAAACAGACTGACAGGCAGATAGACCGTCAAACAGAGTTCTTTTGTCATTTATAATATTAGTATAAATATTATTTTATGAAAGGTTTTAGAGCTAAAGGAGATCAATAACTTGAAAAATGGCATGCTGTTCATTTTCTGAAGGTATAGATAGATAGTAAGTTGATCGATATGACTAAAGGTAACGTTCCAGTATACTTGCGCAAGTCTAAACTTCTGGAACGTTTGTGGCTACCGTAAAAAAGAATTATAAAATAAAAAACTGTAGGTACTTTCTTGTAAACTTCTTTAAAAAATAGAATTAAGTAGGCGTCTATTTCCTATACCATCCTCTCACACGCAAAAATCACTCAATCAAATTTATTTACATATCTCTTTACTATAGATAAATGCTGTTATCAACTCAATAACTAGACATACTTCCTCGTATTGTTGACATTTTAATTATTAATTCGTCTGATTCTGATTCCCTATACTCAAGCATTTTCCTCTGACGGAAAAACACAATCGTAGTACGGAAATCAGTGACGTAACGATTGCTTGATGAACTGATGCATATGCAAGAGCTTCATTCAGTCAACGGAATCAGTTAATTAATGCATAGGATTTGTTGAGTGGTGTGGAAATCCTGACAAGCAATGGATTTAAGTAGAACAGCCATTGATACGTAATCAGCTTATTTTGGTTGGGGTTTACCTTGTTTGTGAAGAGGACAAAATATAGGAGGAAACTTGATTTATAGTAGGGGAAGTTTACCTTGTTCGTGATGAAGACAAAATATAGGAGGAAAATAGATTTATAGTAGGGGAAAATCTTATGAGTTCTGCTCTGTGCCCAGAGACGAAAATGGAACATTGCGATTCTCCGCCTGTGTGTGTGTGAAGCCTGCCAATCGCAATCCTCCGTTCTCTTGATAAGTTCACGTTCTTCTTCCTCTTAGCGTTAATTCCCAGTCGCATCCGAAGCTTTCAGCTCGGAGTCTGGGGTCCGCTTTACCCCTCTTAACTACGGATTTGGCTAGACTTCGATATTTTCCGTGAAGCGATTGTCATCTGACCTCCACAACCCAATGTTAACATTGGGCGATATCGAAGCTATGCAATTAGACCGTTAGTTTTTGGATTTTTAGGCCTCTATCTACCCGTAACGACTGCCATAGATGTTCTTATGGCAACCGGGACCGACGGCTTAACGTGCTCTCCGAGGCACGACCAGACCAACGCAAATACTCATATTTCATTCACACAAATATTTGCACTGAGCGGGGATCGAACCCGCGCCTCCTGCGTTGCGGCCGCGTTCACTACAGCTACGCCACGGAGGCTGTCGTTCGTTATACGAATGTTTTTATAACCTTTGACCTTGGATTTGGATAGCCTACCTAAGATAGGGGGGGGGGGGGGGTACTACTGACGTTGGAGGTGAGCGCTGATGCATCACAAGGTGGCCACCCTAAACCTACGGTGAATCGGATCCTTATAACCCTCGTGAGATTAATACCTTTCATTTGAAACCCGTTTCATCGAAATCCGTCCAACCGTTAGGCCTGTAGAGGGGAAAAAAGTAAACTACATACAAACATACATACGCGCGTAACACATAACCATCACTGGCGCAGTTGTCGGGTAAATACACAATACAGAGGCAGTTTCACATTGTCATCGGTTGCTTGCTGCATAGTGTCTAGACATGCTCTAATCGTACATCGAAGTCTCGACACAACGACAGACGCATACTAATGCCACTGAGCCACTGATGGGTGCGATGTCTGGGGCTTACCAACATCCTGTGACTTAGACCGAAGTCTGACTGAACATGGTGTCTTTAGTTGGAAGTTGGTATGTAGTTGTGTCGGGGACGCTTTTTATACACATGTAGAAAGCTTTTTTTACCATGCGGAGCTGGTGGAGGAGGTTATATCGGACTCGAACCGACTAAAACGCACACCGTATGTGGGCCGTCGGTTGCCAGAGGTGAGATTATTGTAGACATATCCCTCGCGCCCTGGCCGACCCAGGGCTATATATCTCCTTGATCTGGTCCTCTTCCGGTGTGGGGACCACGGAGTTCCCAACGTATATACCATCGCTATTAATTTTTCAATACGGTTGCTTTCCACATATTGTGTTAAAGCACATAGCGCGGCTTTCCTTGAAATAAAGTAAAATTACTGTATCCTCTACGTACGTAACGTCTGAAAGGAATTTTACTACAAAACAAATAAAGTTCCCAACAAGTTAATTAAGCAGAATGCTTCGGCGTAAGCCACGAACCCCCTTATGAGATTGAATTTGAAGTTATTGTTATGATACGTTTAATAAATACAACTTATACTCGTAGTTATTTGCTTATCTACTTCATCGACGAAGTATTGAACCTACAATTGGCACCCTGCAGTTCCCTTCAAAGCAGCGCGCTCTGTTGTGGAAACAACCACAATAATAATTATATTATACGTGAATACTCGTATATGTACCTACAGTAATATTTTCCTTGCGGAATTATACCTATCAAAATAGCGGCTGACGCTTGCTTCTTCACCGTGTGTGATGCGTCACAACACTTGATAGATAATAGCAAGTTACTGTGGTACCTACACCCAAGGGGGCTATATCGAAAGCGGAGATGCATCAGCTTTTGTTCGAGGGAAATGCCTTATTAGACCACCTTACCGGTATTTGAGACCCGAAGCGGGCGGCGCGGCGTGCAGTTTTAGTCGATTCGAGTCCGACACAAACATCGCTAAACGTAGTACATATTATATTCTTTGATCTATCGAGTGGTGTGTCTTGGATTTAGATGATAGATAAGTACCTACAATCAGCATCAGATCGACCTTGACTAGCAAAGTACTCAAAATGATCTTAAATCAAGCTGAGGGCTACTATTTTAATATTGTTTGGTGTCTGTAATGGTAACCCTCATTCCTTCGACTTTGTTTTCAGCTTACCACCAAGCGAAGTGTTATATTTCCGTGTGAAAATTCGAGCCAATCGGGAAGTAGCTGAACTGAAAGCCGAATTGATAACCTCTACCTTTTTTAAAGTCTTTTCATAATAAAACAGGCGCCTACACTTTGTCTTGTTCAATCAAATAAATTAATTTTTAATCAAAATATTAATTATACACAAACAATTAACATTTATCACAGTCGACAAATTGGGATCCTACTGCCTTATTTGTTTAAATGAATTTAAAGCCGGTATCTGACATTGAGCACTTGATTCACAAGTACCTTTTGTAGGTAGTTGTGACGAGTAACTACCTAGATAGAGCTGAAAATGAAATTTTAAAGCATTTCACTCCGATTTATAATTTATTGATATAAGCTCAGTCATGGTGTGACTGTGTGTTCCGTTTAAAAAGGAACTGTCGTGGATTCAAGTCTCGTTCTAGTGGTTGAATGTTTTTGATTGGTGTAAATATTTCGAGTTTTTCACTAAGTAAATATTTCGAGTTTAAATATAACCTATGGTTACTTTATCTTCAGATGCTTTCGTATCACTATAATTTTTGTATTGAGTTGCATCTTCAAGAGCGTACGTAGATTCCAATTACCTGAGAGTGAATTTCACCTGTGATAGGAAAACAAGACTTATAGTTTACTTATAAACTGTGTTATGACGTTTTACTGAATGAATTTCATGTATAAAAACCACAAATCCTATTGTTTTATTGGTGAAGTCCAGTGCTTACTGGTTTTTACTTCTTTATGCATTCATTTGTTTCCTAAATGTTCACGCTCATGTCTGACACATGCCTCAAGACCTTTCTACAAACACGATAATATCAGACCTTATTTCAATACATTGTAACACTTTTAATCGCACCAAGTTTTACAATCATGTTTATTTCAATTTATGTCGACACTCTTATGATATTTATAGTCCAATCAGGTAGACTTTGCTATGCAAAATAGGACCGCTTTGCAGGCAACCCCTGTCGGGATCCGGGCTGACAAGCGGACTATATAAGGCGGCTTACAGTTTTTAATTAAAATGACGTGTTGCTATCAGCTGGCTATAGAGTACACTATCGAACATAATTGGAGTACACTATCGAACCGATCGAAGTTAATTATTTTTGTTTTTTTTTTGTTTAACAATCGTTATATAGTCAACTAGCTGTTGCCCGCGGTTCCGCCTGCGTGGATGTCGGTTATCGCGACCAAACATAGCCTATGTCCTTTCTCAAGTTCTAATCTACCCCTATACCAAATTTCATAAAAATCGGTTCAGTGGTTTAGGCGTGAAAACGTAACAGACAAACAGACAGACAGATAGAAAGACAGATAGATAGAGTAACTTACACATTTTATAATATTAGTATGGATTTTTCGATCCCAGTGTAACGAGACAGAACGTCACATGTCTTTATAAGTAATAAATCGATTTCTAAGAGATGGCGCTGTTATCAATAATAAAATTAATATTTAGAATTAAAATAACGAGGGATTGTTGCAATACGATTCATGAAATAATCTGTTTTAGAGGAAAAGCTAATAAATGAAATTAGATTGTTGATAAATGTAATGAAAGATAGGGTTTTTCATATTGCATCATCATATTGACTAGTCTAAGTAATAATACGGGTTTCTGGTAGATGGCGCTGTTCTTATCAAATTATGATAATTTTAAATCGATATAATTATACTATTTGAAGAGATATTCTAATAATAAGGAATTCTAATTTAATTAAATGTTTTAAATTGGTTATAGTAAATAGGTTGTACAAAAGGGTTTTTATTATTAAATAATATTATTAAAAAAAAAGAAGGAAAGAAATAGTTGGTATATTTTGTTAGGTTGGGGATATTGAGAGATGTTTAGATAGTTTCCGGTTTGGAAGTTATTTATAATGGTAAATAAATAGAATGAATTACAAAAAAAGGTGAATTGAAGTAAAGAGAAGGAAAGTTAATTCAGTTAGGCATTTTAAATTGTATAAAGTGAATATTTCTCACAGGGAGTTAATATTAATAATTAAAAAAAATATATTTATTAAGTTGCGAGCATTGGGAAGCAGTACTGGATTGGTCTAGAAATATTGCGGGGTTTGTAGGAATTAAAAAGAGGATTTAGAAGACGCTGATTGGTGCAAAGGAGACTCCCGCCGAATTAGACCGCGAAAATAGTGAGAAAGTTGGGATTTGGCGCGATCCTCGTTCATTCTCTTTTGAGACAGCAAGCGTGGGTAACTGGTGGGCGGGTTACCAAGCAAGATTTTAGAAAATTTGTGGTAAACTAGTGAAACTTTGCTTTGTGAATTGATTGAAATGATTTTTTATATTGAAATTCGTGTTAATTCATTATAATTGATAAAATCGCGTTGCATTTGTGTAAAATCATGATTCTTTAGTGAAATTTTAGCTCGAACAATGGTTGAAATGTCGCGTTAACAGCATTTTGTTGGAATGGTAGCAAGACACCTTTACTGGCAACGCTAATTATCTTGATATGAAGCGTAGTTCGTTCGAGTGAGTCTGCTCAACGGCCATTCCTATCGCGAAATGTTGTTTTAGGAGTTCGAATGGGGATAGTAGGTATAAAAGGTTAGGCTAGGGCTAGGAGGTTGAGGCCATAGGAATAGCTAGGGAATCCCAATAGGTAAGTCTGTCGATGTGACAGCCACGAGTGGAGACCTGACGGTGTTAACTAAGGTCGTGACCACTTTTAGCTAGTTTGCTGATAATCCAAAATGGCGGGACAGCTTTCGACTTTACCTGAGTTTCAGGGTCGAAAAAGCCATCTGAGTGTTGATACCCAATAGTTTGACCTAGTCACATTTATTGAAGTCAACAGCTCAGTCTTATATAATTATATATTTATTTATGTACACAATACATATGTAGGGTCGTCATGAGGCAACATCCCAGACTACGGTCGTTGTTCTTGTGACAAAACACGGGTCTTAGGTACGCCAAAATCAGGCTTGACTCACCTGTAATCTTTATTAAAATAGTTAGGGACATAACACACCACACAATTAGTCTAAATGGGTATAATTTGTTCAAACACAGGGAATAGACTTATAGGTAGGTGTAGGTACACTTGATAAACCGGGATTAGGAATAAACTAACTTTTAAGCGTAATTACGTCTGTTATGGAATCTAATAACCGTCATGGTTTGTTGTAGGAAGGGGCTATAATTATTATGTAAAGTTCAGTGTTAGACCAATATGATACGGTGATATAAGAAGTTACGAGTGTGTGTGACTTTGTGTTTGAATCTGACTTTAACTCAATGATACAGTCATGAATTCCCTCAAGGTCAGTTCGAATTATTGATAAAGTAATATTTCAGAATTTTGACTGTTATACTCTTTAATTCAATACAGAAACTATTCAAACAACCGAGCTAATAGTTGATACAAGTATTATTAATTTTAAACTCCTTGACAAAAGATGAATTGTCTGTTTAAAGGCATTATAGAAAAGTATTATTATTGTTATTCTAAATCAAGAGACTACCATAATTTGTAGTGTAATTTAAAGTGTCAAATTGGTCATTTGAATAAAAACAAGACTAAAAGTCAAATAAAGTATCTTATAGTATTACAATATTAGTATTCAATCATATACTAGACTATTTGTTTAGCCAAACGGGTATAGTAATATTATGAACAAAAGATAAACATAGTACCTACCTATTAACGGAAAGTGTAACGATATGGGGTTGGTGATTGATAACCGATTGTAGATTGAGTCATTAATGTTCTTGTGCTGTTTTGCAGTTAGTTATATTTTATATGCAAATAACCAGAGAAAACCGTTAAGGTTTAGTTTATCATGACGGAACTTATGTCTATTCTACTGTGACTAAAATAGTTCTCAATTGCAACAATTGACTTAGTATTTGCTCATTTAATCGAGTATGGTCTGGAGAATGAGAATCTTATCACAATAGATGATATTTTCCAACTATGGAATAGATTCAAAACTCCTAGACTTGGGCAATAGACCCGTACACATATATAGTCTAATAATGACTTGTGGCAATCTTGGTGATGTGAGTAACTAATAAGTTTACAACTCAACTTTACCTACCTAAAACTTTGGATTGGTTTTGGTGAAATGGACATTAGTTCTAAGATGAAATCTATTGTAAATTTCTTAAGTATCTACTGCAAATATGCACTCTAACGTGAAAGGGAATATAAAGGTTACTTATTATTCTCTCAGTTATTGTATACCTACCTTAATTAGGTTCTACATTAAAAGATTGTTATTTACATCTCTATGATATTTTTACACCTCTAGAAGGGGGATTAAGCCTTTAATTAGGTAAAGGGAATGATATATTGTAATTCCACGCCATTCGAATTGGTGTTTGTCTGTTATGGGTGCCAGATGTCTTGGCCAGGCGGAGTGAGTAAAGCTACCTATTCCATACCTATAATAGACATAGGAACAGTTATTCCTCAGTTGGTGTGAACTGTACTGTCTTGGGCGTGTGTTCATGGGGCCCTAGACCGAAAAACAAATATATCATGTTGAGTACAATCATTGGTAATATATCAATAACTCATATAAGGTATTTGATCCAATGAGATTAATAATTATGAATAAATCACATAAGTGCAGGATTCAATTAGTCTATGTATTGAACTGAATAAACATATAACATGTTGAAATCATTAGTTGTATAATAACTGAACTATAATTAATTTCAGTAAGAGATTAGATAGGTATTACTATAAAAGGGTTTAATAAATTAGATAATATCAGAATTATTTAGATGGGTAGTCATTATAACAATCATAATTAGTTTCAGTAGTAAATTAAGTAGGTATCCAATTTAACAAATATAAATAGGTCAGGTAATATATTTATAGAAAGTGAGGGTTTCCTTATCTTAGTTAGAGAGTTAGCTATTCATGTTTATAAACTAAGTAGTATAATAATTTAAGTAGGCGTTTATTTTAATGAAGAATTAGCACATACTCCCCTTTATAGAGCATAGGGTAACTACGTATCATGATAAGAGTCCTTTCCCACTACGACGTTCATTGGCCAAATTAATATTAAGTCGTAATAGAATTTATATGTATCATGATAGAGTTATTTGATAAGTAAGTAGGTATTATATTGATAGATTTGACATCAAATGTTAGTTAGGAAGTTGAATAGGAATTGTGAGCTTCACATGGGTGTGGGATAAGAGCATGGTAAGAGTGGAAAGTAGAGGGTAAGGTAGAAGAAAACGGTCAGGAGTTAAAGAGGGGTACAGGTAGGTAGGATAGGGAGGGTACACCAGTCATGTTTAATACCAAGTTACCTGCAGTGCCTTCCTTTGCCGCACGATACGATACGATACGAACTGTAATGCTCTGCCGCGCACGTGTTACCCTCTTCCTACAGTCCCGGGTTCTTCAAGCAGGGCGTGAATAAGCATCTATAAAGGCCGTCAAGTCATAGTATAAATAGATTATACTGTGCTCAAGTTAAGGTATGAATCCGAAGGTGACCGCGTACAGCTGTAGTTGCACACAGCACATACGCGTAATTCATTATAGCTTCTCAATGGTCATCTTTATCCGTATTGGCGTTTAACAAGTTATGGGTACGCTGTAAGTGCTGCATGCGTCGGCAGTTGTATGCCGTCGGCTTCGGAATCATACCTTTAGGGACCACCGTTTTAAGGTCAATAGCATCAGCAAAAGCTTTGGAATGAACTCCCTGCGGTGGTTTCCCAAGCGACTACAATATGGGGTTCTTCAAGAAGGGCATTAGAAGGTTTCTTCAGGGTCGGTAGCGCGAGTGTGACGCTCCTGGTGTTGCATACGTCCATAGGCCACGGTGACCGCTTCCCATCAGGTGGGCCGTGTGCTTGTCTGGCAGACTAAGTGGTATAAAAAAAATGGTGGTCCGTATCTTCTTGACTGCACCTCAGCGAGCGAGCGCTCGACCGCGTGATGAACACAATGTTAATCCCGGGTACATCGGACCCCGGCAGAGTCCGTCTGCTGGGGTCCGGTGGAAGCCTCAAACCACCGGGACTTACATAAGCAGGATGATGATGATGAATTAGACCTATGTAAAAATACACACAGTATCAGTACCTACTTAACATTCATTTCAAGGTCCGTATATAGACCAGCATTGTGCTTTGAACCGAGTGCAGGCATAATATCAGCTCATTACTGTGCGACGGACCACCATGCTAGCCGTGCAATTGTTTCAATTGTTGTCTGCATGCCATATGCATGCATGCATTGGCAGATTCTATTGCCACTCAGTGCAAATATTTGTATGCATGAATAAGTTATGTCTATTTGCATTGTTCGAGTGTTTCTATGTATGAATATGTTTGTATTTATTATATTTAGGTATCCGTTTTCTAGTACCCTTTGCGAATGGAACTTAAGTCCTTTAAATTCTAGGTTCTATCAAACAACTAGGTTCTGTCAAATAAGAATTCGTCGACAAACATTACCTATTATTATTTTAACATTATCTATTATTTTGAAACGTTCGTAGTTGAAAGGTTCTATCGGTGAACAACTCATAATCGAAACGTTCTGTCGGCGGTTCATTCGGCCGAGAAACGTCTGTCGGAGTTATGTTTCAGAATCCAAGTAAATCACCTAAAAATCTTGATTTAGAATCTTCTGTCAAGGGAAAATTCGGGATTTCAAACTTCGGTCTTCCAACTATCGGTAAATTATAAACTTCATATTTAATATGTAACCAGCTGGTTACGACGTAAAACGAAAAAGACATCAATCTTAAAGTTACGATAGCGGCCGAATTACGCTTTGGTACCCGAAATCTAGACATAAACATCAGTAGTTGGATCCAATACTAAGTTTCGGTGACATAATAAACCACACCGAATGTCCATAAATAGCACCGGAGCCTAAACTTGACCACTTTAGCGGAGATATTTCGGCGCTGCGGTACTTCAAATTGGAAGTTTTGCGGCTACGAGCGATCACCAAACTTCGACAATATATAACGAAGGTCTTAAACTAGGGCTTACCTATCGAGGGTCTGAGGACGGTGCCGATTCGTCACTAGAATTTATTTATGTCAAATAACTTTATCTATATCTACGAGTATACTTGAATGGAATTTTAAAGCTTTTGTTATGCTAGCTATTCAAATCGATTAAGATAGAGAAAATATCGATCTCGCCCCAAGACGGACGTATAGAAGAATTTAGATCGGCTTCGGCGGGCCTCGGTGGCCTAGTGGTCAGGCCAATCCCTCTGGAAGGGAAAGATCGCGGGTTCGAATCCCGCTCGAGGTCGATTCTCTTTTCTCTATCTTAATCGATTTGAATACATATTTTGTCTATATCTATACTCGTATAATTGTAAATTTCTCGGGGCACTCAGGCTGTACAATGGAGATATTTAAAAAATAAACTTAGGTTATGTTATACAGAATATACAGTTATACGATACTGCACACTTTTTTTTTAATTTTTGTATTGATTTAAATAATTCTTGTATGTTTTTTCTATTTGTTCGCGATAGACGCAAAAACTACGTAATAGATTCCTAACATCGAAAGACATTTCTTGAATATATACTTGCAGGTATGTAATGAGATGTATCGCCAAGAGAACCTATAAATAACATTAATATTCAACACTTTTTGAACTGCAGGCAGTACTCATTCACTGTACGAACAAAAAATACATATATAAGTAATCAAATGGAAAGTCAAAAAACAGCCGCGGGATATCAAACGCTGAATAAAAAATAAAACGATCAATATTATAAAATGTACCTACATGTGTAATTGTGTATGTGTTCATAATGCCATTTGAAGCCAGTCACGACTTTCAGAATCACGTTTTGACTGCATATTATCACACATAGATAGCTATGCTAGAAAATTTGCCCTAATTGCCTGATGCTGCAAGTTACGACGGGTACAAAATAGTGTTCAACTAAGTTTGTTGTCAATCCGCTTACTGTTGTCTACCAATACGCTTAAAACTCGAGTAACTACCGTAACTACCCAACAAACATTTTAGTCGTATAAGTGGAAATTACACGACTTAATGTTCTATAAACGTCGTATAGAAGTCATTTTAGGTTTTAATACGACTCAGTGCCTCTTTATCCTTATACAACTTGTAGTCGTATAAAGACGTCGTATAAACGTCTCCGCGACTGTTTTCTATGACCATTATACAACTTTCAGTGGTAAAACCGATGATGTCGTCTTACTAACGTCTTTACAACTTTTACACCAAACTGAATCGTATTAGATTCGCAAGAACTACTTATACGCGATAATCGTAATAGAGTGATAAATTGCACTCTTACACGACTTTTAGTCATTTTGAACACTATTATACTACCATTAAGTGACTGAATGTCGCATAGCTGTAGAGTACCTAAACATTACAAGTCAGTCATCCTTTATCTCTATTTTTAATGAAACTGAAGGTGGTTCCGTACAAAATTTAATTTTGAGTTCAGGAGAGTTCCTTGCAAAATCAAAGCGCAGAAAGCGGATCTAGTTGTTTTGAAGTAGTAGAGACAAAACAAGATAAATAAGATGAAATATTTGAAAAAATATGTTTCAGTGATAGTGAAATAGACTATGAAAGCGAAAGCGAAACCAGCCAAAATGATAAACTTCAGATAATGAAAAATTCGTTAAAGCGAGAAATTCGTTATTTCAAGGGTCGTTATATCAAGGTTGCACTATATAATACAGTGGAATTACGGAATTTTCCTCTGGGGCAATTCCGTGGATATAAATACAATATTTATACTGTGCTCAAAATCTCTTCTTCCGAAATGACTATAAAATCGCCCTGTCTATTTGCATATTAAAAAAAAAGAGACAAGAGATATTTCAAGGTCCGTTTCTTACCTATTTGATTCATATATAAATAGGTAGGTAACTAGTTTGTATGTAGAATTACGCAGCTCTTTATGTATATCACCATGGAAGTTATAAGTAAATAAAATAGTCAAGTAATATTGGTTGGTTTTATTTATTTTAAATGTTGATAGAGATGTGTGTGGATATCCATAGCCATCTCAAATACATAATTATGTATTAACTTCGAAAAATCTATCTTGGTTAAAAACTTATCGACGTCCATTAAATCACATCATATTATTTTTACTACTAAAATAAAATTTAAAATTTACTCGTTGAACCCTAATTTTGTTAATATGGCGGCTAATTATTGCACATAAAATTAACTGCACAGAATGAAAGGTCGTTTTGTAGTCGTATTACGGTTGTGTCGCGTCTTAGAGTCGTATAAAAGTAACTTTTAGCACGTGCGCTAAAAATATAGTGAGAAATGTTGTTTAATTTTAAGTATTTCTAAGGCGCGTGCATTATACTAAGAAAACTAGCGCATATTACACGATAAAATTAATTCCCCAATAGATTAATGCACTTCAACACGCGTTTCGAGATATAACATATTGAAATTAAATGAATATGGCTAACTTAAACTAGGTAGAGTTTTGACAACTCTAATTTATAATGTCTCTTTCACTCTTCACTGTTATGAGTACAACAAAATTCAATAAAAATGTCGTCATTTGCACTGGTATTCGACAAAGTGTCGTAAAACAGTGGTATTGTAGACCATAATGCAGCAAAAAATGAATTTCACTACATCTATGCGACCATTATACGACTGAATATGTCATTGATACGACTACTATGCGACTCTTATACAACTCTAAGTCGTATAAAATGGGCCCTTTTTCGGTCGTAACGACGTGATAACGACGTTTTGGCGACATGCTTATACAACCAAAAGTTACATTCGGCACGTTGTGGCGACTTCAAAAATGTTTGTTGGGTACGCGCTTTTGGGTTTGTGACAAAGCGCTTACGATTAAGCGAAAGTTATTTGACAAACGGACAATGCAGATGTGACAGCTATTATAATGAAAACTTGCTTTGTGAACTATAGCGACGTGGTTGTGGCCGCATAATTTTATTAGGCGTAAGCGCGTTGACTAAAATTCTAGTGATTTTCATGCTTACTCACAAATATCAGGATTCACGCTTTACTGAACTGAAAACTGTACCCTATCCCAAAGAACATTAAATTTTGGTTATTCGGCGAATTAAAAAAATACAACACAAGACAATTTCAACTGTAATCTATATGGCGGAAGCTTAATGACAAGAAGGTTGCTAAGCGTTAAGCTGTAATACGTCTGAACGTGCATATGAACTTTCAATGTAATCACTTTCATACTAAAATGTCAAAGCCATTCTTGTTAGTTATAACTTGACGTCAATATCTGACGCAAGTTGAACTGTAACAAAACGTTTACCGCTTAAGCGGTTTGACCTTTTAACCACTTTAGACTTTACATTATATTAAAATACTTTCCTGTGTCTTTCTTTATGATTTTACGTTGCAAATGTTATTTTGAAACTATCTGAGCTATCAAACAACAAGAGTAAAGTTTCGTTTAAATCGATCGCATTAAGTTAGGACTCACCAAGAATCTAACTCGGTGTTTTCTTGAGTCGTTGCTGCAAATTCTCATCATCTTCATGTAGACGCATTTTCCTGATTGCATCCGTTGCCAAAATGACCTCGGAGCTCAGGGTCCGACTTCCGGCTTTTCCTCCTCCAATTCGCACGATCTTGGGCGTCCATGGTAGTGAGACCTTTTGCACTCATGTCACCCTCCACGACGTCAAGCCAGGACTTCTTGGGCCTACCCTTTTACCTGGACCCGGCGGGGGTGCCATTGTCAGGCATTTGCTACCCACTTAGCCCGGCGGTTGCCGCAAGACGTGGTCACACCAGCGGGCTCTCTTGCATTTTTCTAATGTAGGAACAGATACTTTATAAGCATCATAATTTACTTGAATTTATTTTTCTTTGTTTCAGGTAAGCATTGAAACTAGTTGTAAGATGCCGATTCTCCATACCGTTAGGTAATGAGCGAGCAGCTGAAAATGGGTACCACTTTACGTCTCTACTTATATTTTTTTACACACTTGCAACTCTCAGGTAAGATAACAGTCAAACGAACTCTTTATACAGTCGTCTGACGGGAGACATCGGAGTCCTCCTCCGAGCATTTTCCCAACTCGGTTGAGGTCACTTTTAAGCCTAACTACATAACAGCCGAGGTGATTAGCCACTAGAGATTAGTTCTGTAGTTAGACCCAGTTGTCACATTGTTTAGTACTCGGGACTGTCCATGACAGATGCCAGAGACCACAGTTGTTCATATAGCAATCGGACCGACATCAGCTTAACTTACTCGCCGCAGCTAACGTGCCTCGGGAAGCACGTTAAGCTGTCGGTGAAGCTATAATCACCCATCCTAAAACTGACATGGCTAGCACTGCTTAACCTTGCGAATAGAACAATAAATAATATATAATATCGTATAGAGAGTACATACTGTGCACAAGCTCATTCAAAAGTGAATGTTCTTATGATTGCCATAGCAATTGAGTGTTTACATGACTCATTGATACGTCATCTATTTACATTTGTAATAGAAAAGCCGTTTAGATATATTTACAAAACAAGCACTTCGTTTGGATTATACGAAATTTTAGGAATTTATTTTGTCAGTAGGTACCACGCGACTTTCGAGTTTGCTATTTTGGCGAAAATATGTTATTCTGGATTGCAGAGTGGGGGTTTACGTAAATATTATGGCAACTGTACACGGTGGGCAAAAATATTGATAGTGCTATTCTGTAAGATCCAAATTCGATGTCGAATATCCATCAGATGAGAAATTAGTTTCGGATAAGATCGTGGAGCTTGCTTTTATTATATTATGAGCTAAGTAGCCTTTCGAGATTGGACAAATCGATACTCCCTAGGTAAAGTATCGTAACTGTATTTGAAAAAAATCATAAACGTTTTTGATTAGGTCTTCCTAGTCACATTTTTAAGTATTAGCAAAATTATATTGTATTGTAAGCATTTGAATAAATAATCGAAATTTCAAAAAATTGTCTCTATTCTAAATTCGTCACGATACCTTCTACGAATAGTGTCGTAACTGCATTTGACCAACTTTGTCGTGCAGTTAAGGTGTAAAAGGTGTAAAATGACTCCGAAGGTAACCGCATACGACAACTGCAGACGCACGCAGCAGATATGTGTAATTAATTGCGACTTCTCAATGGTCCCCTTAATCCGTATCAGAGTTTAACAAGTATTGGGTACGCTGTATCTGCTGCTTACATCGGCAGTTGAATCATACATTTATCAAAATGAAGTATTGAAGTTATACTTAGAGAGTTTCAAAATAGTGATGGAGCTAATAGCGAGCTCCCTGAATATATCCAAATTGAATTCTTGCGTTTGATTCTCGACATCGAATTTGTATATTACAGAATAACATCTACAGACAGATCACATTTGTCAGGAAACTACTAACAATTAAAATTACTGTTCCACTTTATTTATGAAAAATTATATAAAACGGCCTCAATTGTCAGATTGACAATATAATAAATGAACAAACGTATATGGACATAAAACGTCTATTTAACTGAAACCTCGCATACCTTCCGTTAACGAGGTATTAATTGCGGAATTTATCGATATTGGTCGGCAATAGCAAGCAACCTACATACTCGTAGATCATAAGAGCAAAAAATTATACACTTGCCTTCAATTTATGTTCGGTTTATTGCTTAGTTACACTTCGTGGTAGCAACTATACGATATTTTATCATGGGTTTTGAAATCTTAACTAAATATGAATGCTGAATTGAGGCTTTTTTATTTTTTATACAATAAATACAACAGAAAGAGACATCAGATTAATGAGGAATGAATACCCATATTTAATGCACACAAATATTTGCACTGAGCGGGGATCGAACCCGCGCCTCCTGCGTAGCGGCCGCGTTCACTACCGCTACGCCACGGAGGCTGTCTTAATAAAGCTCAACGACATGACTATTTAATTCCATTTCTTACAAACTTAATGTACAGCTAGCAAAACAAACTATAGAATACCTTAAACTCGAATCGTACACAGTGTCCTTAATTGACTTCAGTGCCAGTTTACTTACCAAACATTAACCAAGTTACAATCATGTATTGAATTTAGTGATTTTTTTTCTAATTTTTCGGAAAAATATTTTTGAACATGATACGACATCGCGTTGTGCTACGACGTGGTAGAATGAAAAGAGTTCCAATCTCGCACTTTGGAACCCAGGGTGTGCATTTCCTTCCCATGTTCAGTTTTTAATCCACGGATACATTTGCATTTTGCGGCAATTTTCCTAGAAATGTACGAATTTTCATTCCCAGTTACGAAATTTCATTCCCAGTTACGACATTTCATTCCTAGCTACGACATTTCATTCCTAGCTACGAGATTTCATCCCCAGCTACGACATTTCATTCCTAGCTACGAGATAAATTAAATACCTGGTATTTTTTACCACATACTAGGATTATGACTAAATGTATACTGAAATATATAATAGCAATTTCTCACTACTCTTTCCCATGGGAAGCTACTGGAGTTACATAAATAGCTAATTTTAACAAGTTAATTTACGCATAAACCATGTGCTTATACCGCGGTGTGACACGGCCTAAAAATAAAGTTTCCAACCGCGCCTACATACCCGCCATTCTAGACAGCTGACATTTCAAGAGAAAAAAATCTCATTTGTTTATATTTTTATTCCAATATTAATGGTTTTGTAACGTCCTTGAGGATAGAGCCTTGCGAAATAACGCCTCCGCAAGATCGCGGAAAAATTAACTAGCTTTCCGCATCCTTTTCTCACAATAACTAACCAGGCAAGTGTGATAGAGAGGGATTGTATAGGTGAATGATGCGTACGGTGAGCTCCGTCTCCAGCCAGTCTCAGACCGCTGCGCGTGCGGCGTGATCGCGCATTGCGTTATTCAAATAACGAATTGTCGCGTTCGATTTTCGAAATATAACGAAGTTTATCGATGTGTTTGTTCAGTGATTTTGTGTGAACTTGTGAGAGGTGGTGTTTTGGTTTTCCTTTTTTTTTGCTGGAGCTTTAGATTCTTGGACTAGGCTACTTTTATTAGTCATAGTTTTTTTTGTGGCTAGTGACTTCCTATAGTAACATATGTTTTAAAATTTTAAACTACGACAATATTTATGTAGCTACGTGGAGCTGAAACTTTTTGCCACATATTCAATTATAGTCTGTTATATAGTGTATTATGCTTATTACTAGTATTTTCATTATGCGTTATTAGAAAATTGTAAGTTACATCATCTGCTCTTTATAGACGTATAATATCCTTTACTATAATTTCTTATATTTGTGTGTATAAGTGGACTGTTATAGGTTAAATGATTGATTGATTTATTTCGCCAGCCCACTTGGAAAAAGTTCAAGTTAAAATTCGGCAAATCAACGGTTTATTTTTTGTGCATGGAACAAGAGAAAGACCAATTTGGTGATAGTAGGTCATCATAAACATCAAATTGCTTAGACTATAAGTTAATTTATACCTATCATGGTTACCTACTCTATAGACCAGGCAGATGGAGCTTGCTACAATACACTGGCGTAAAAAGACTTTCATCGAAATAAAGCAAGAAGAGGTCTTGCAAACCTTTCAATTCAACTGATTTCAACTGATTTCAAGTGATTCGCATTTCTACTGATAGACCCCGGTTTCCAAGATGAACGCCTCGGGTTTGACACCGGCAACCGGGATCATAGTTAAGTTGATGATGACTCCATTTCAATTGAATTAATATATATGAAAATAGTACCTAAATACAACGTGAAATACCTTTAACCATCTAAACTTGGGACCTTGAATTTATCGGCAATATGTGATTTATCTTACAAAAAAATTATTAGCCTCTGCAGTTCTTACTCTCAATGAACTTATGCAACTTCACAGCATGCACCAACATACATACATACATAAAACTGGAAATGCCTCTTTACACCAATCTGGAACGTAAAACTCATTTCCAAATTTCTCTTTACAATCTTGAACAGACCGTCTTTGTAATATCTGTTTATATGAAAGTCGAAAATAACTCGGCAGTTAACGGACGACACTGCTTGGGACTGTCATTTAGAAGCACACACACAGACACACATAATTTTATTTAGAAACAGTTTTATTGGTGGCTACTGACTATGAGACAGATGTTGCTTTTAAAGTTTTCGGTAGTAAAATCTTTTAGGAGACGAAGGTGGGGTTATGGATGTCGGGGATGTAGCGACAGTGGAAGATTTACTTTTGAACTTTAAAGAAATTTGTACATAAATATTTTTTAAGTTTGTGATTTGTCCGCGTATAAAGTCCAAACTGTATTGTAGTTAGGGCTATATACGGATATGACAATATGTACAATATTAGTATGCAGTGGCGAAGAATGAAAATATTCAAAAGGGAAGTCGGTTGAAAAATATAAACTTTTATAGAACGACCGTAGCAATTTTGTATGGAATTCTCTCTATTTTAGATATAGAATTTCAGATAAACTCAGTTTTATATAATGTATTAATGTATATTATTTACCAGAGTAATAAAATTAAATTTAAACATTTTTACCACGACTTCCATTTGCGAAAAAGCTGGCAAGAATCGTGTTATAGGAAACCCTCGCCACTGCTAGTATGTCAATATAGTAAATAGTATTTTTGTACTGCTTATCTCAAGAATAACCGTTTTGGTTTGAAAAAAATCGTTAGATTAGCATTAGATAGTCCGGCACAACGGCCCACGGGACATTCGATTTGGGTATACGCAGGCTAGGCCATGTGGATAATCGCATTACATCATTTTACGATCTATAATTTACCGTACCAGAGATAAAATACCATAATATAAAGGCCCATATAGGGACAATAAGTTATACCTACTGCTTTTATCTTGTTAACACAAAACTCGTATGCTTATATATTCATTTGCATAAAATACTATATTAATTCGTTGACATTGGTGTGAGCTGCGTTTACCTAACAAATATACCTTTGAACTTGTAATATCAATGTTATAATTATAACGCATAACTGTTAAATATTCGAATAAATAAATATACTCATGCCTGTAAATCCCCAAAGGGGTAGGCAGATGTGTATTAACACCCACATCATAGTTGGCGAATCAACTTTTATTTTCAGTCCCACGTAATAGGAGGCGAGCCTATTACCGTTAAACGGGCATTTAGTCATGGATCACCTATATGTTTACTGTCGGATGGAGAACAGCCCTATCCCTTAGGCGCCTTCTACGACACCCACAGGAAGAGATGGGGTGGCCCTATTCTACACCACCGGGAACCAACACGGCTATTAGAGAATATCTATTTTTAGTTCCCAATATCTAAAGCTGGGTCCACATTTGTATCATTTGCCCGGATACCGATACGGATACGGTGATCGGATCGGGCAAATGATGCAAATGTGGCTTTAGATATCTTACCGTACCAAAACATAGATATCCGATATAGGTATGTATCGTAAATCTCAGAAGGCTTTAAAGGAATGCAGTAGAGGTCAAATAACGTGATCGTTGACGAGATATGCTATAATGCTAGGTCTCTTGGTTACCTAGACACACATAAAATTAAACTGTTAGTAAATCATGTGATTTAAAGCGCAGACAATCTTTACAAATAAATTTTAAAGTGTCTGTTTGTACTGTTATAAATTCATTTTTAACAAAAAAGTTTAACCGACTTCAAGAAACGAAAAAGAGGCACTGAAAAGCGAAAAATAACTTAATTTACAGACTTACTGATTTATTAGAAGTCGGTACCTAGCCCAAGAGAGGCCATATTTCAATTGATTGCATCATAGTAGTTCAGACACAACAAACAAAGTTGGCTGGCACCGACTTCTAATAAATCAGTAAGTCTGTAAATTAAGTTATTTTTCGCTTTTCAGTGCCTCTTTTTCGTTTCTTGAAGTCGGTTAAACTTTTTTGTTAAAAATGAATTTATTTTTCTCTTTTTAGTGAGTTTGTACAGTCTTACGACTGTACATCGCATGTATAGTGACCTGACTGTACATGCGCTGCTGACGCTGCAATACAGATCGAACCGGCCACGCCACAAAAATTATTAAATCATTATTCAAAAAGAATTTTTAAAATCAATGCATATACACCGGAAATATAGCTGAATATTCTGAACACTTCTGCGTACCCCTTCAAAGGACTCAGGCGTGATGTTATGATGTGTAATGGCAGAAACATTGCAATAATATGCATATGCCATTGCAGCAATCGCGGCTGATTTCCTGGTACTTTTTGAAGAGTTCCTTGGTCTAATCTCGGAAACCCATCATCAGATCTTTACGAAATTTATATGGGACCACTTCGGAATAATCTACTTACGAACACAAAAAGAAATTTCAAAATCCGTCAAGAATTGGCTTCACAATCGCGTAACAAACATACAAAAAAAAAAAAAAAACAAAAAAATGGGTACGAATTGAGAACCTCCTTTTTTGAAGTCGGTTAAAAATAGGTAACAGTAATTACATGGTACTTAATACTTACAACAAAAAGAAACAACACATTTGTTATACAAACCCTGGATCTTGTGAATACCAATAACTGCTAATACTAACAACTGTATAAATTGAATGAAGTTTTGAAGCATTTACTATGCTAACTGTTCAAATCGATTAAGAAAGGGAAAAAGAATCGACCTCGGACGGGACTCGAACCCGCGATCTTTTCCTTACAGGGGGAACGCTCTAACCACTAAGCCACCGAGACACACGAAATCGATCCAAATTCCCTTATACAACCGTCTTAAGGGCGACGGTGAAGCTATCTACCGACATTCATACGAACTTATCAGAATCAATGAATGATGTTACAATCATTTTTAACCATTGATTTTTGATGACTCCGCCCAAACAACTGAATTTCTGGGTTCGAGTCCCGTCCGAAGTCGATTCTTTTTCCCTTTCTTAATCGATTTGAACTGTATAAATGCCCAATTAATTTTATAAACTGTAGTTTTGCTCAGCGGTTTTATCCGCCGTACACGATTCTATTTAGGCGGCCACCCACCACGTTGTATAACATCAAGCGTCTTTCGGATCATTTCTCCATATATTATAGGCTCGGTAACTAATTCTTAAACTTTTTTAATGATAAAAATCCTTCTTTCTTGCCTTCTTTCTTTCGTTATTTCTTTCTTCTTCCTTCCTTTCTTTCTTTCCTTTCCCAAACCGCCGATAATATTTCCCAAATATTGACCTATGAGATCTTTTATTCAAATACGCTATATCAAACAGACAAACAAACAAACAATCTCATCAGCTTTATTATTAGTATCGATGTGGACTGGATTCTTGATCAGAATCGGGTCAGTGTGTTTTAAAATGTAATCTTAAGTTCTATTTAATCGCTGTATTGACAGATATAGTGGGTATTTTCTTGTCGAGTACTGGCGCAATTGCTTTTATAAATATTTTTGCCACTTGTGGGTGTCATCACTGAATTTGTATACAATTTTTGGAGGCTGTTTAAAGGGACTCGTGGTGGATATCTTACGTGTAGCAAACGAACTCGAAAGAGAGTGCATCGAACGGGAAAAGAGGAAAAATTGAATTGTGGACCTCTAGGAATTAGCCGATATATTTACTCCTAAAGTTTTTCACCATTAACTGCCAGTACGTCAGTTTCTCTGTGATCATGACGCTTGCAACAGTGACGAAATATCGGCAATAATACATAGTAAATCCTACTAATATATAAACGTTAACTAATATATAGTTGTTAGGTACTCTTTAACGTAAAAACTACTGAATGGATTTTAATGAAACTTTACAATAATATAGCTTATACATCAGAATAACACAGGCTACGTTTGGTCGCGATAACCAACATCCACACGGGCGGATCCACTGGCAACAGCTAGTACTTCTAATATACATAATTCGAGTCTGTTTACGACATCGAGTCAACGAAAGAATTGTTCGGCATGTTTACATTGCCAATTCATCGCGCGTTATCTGTGACAATAATTTACAAAGAAAATTATGTAAAAAGGTTTTTTGAAATCGAGCGTATGACACTATGACATATTGTCGCAGTTGGCATAGTCTCTAGAATACAGCTCTTAAAAGGTGGATTTAGATCAAACGAACATACATAGAGCTAGAACAAGAGCATTCTTTCTTACTTCTTCTTTATCCTAGCGTTAATTCTCGAAGTCTGGAGTCCGCTTTACCAGTCTTAACTGCGGATTTGGCTGGACCTCAATATTTTAGTTACTTCTTCCTCCTCCTAGCGTTAATTCTCAGTCGCATCCGAAGCATTTTAGTTAGGTCTATTTTAGTGTAAATGAAACTGAGCGACTACAATATGGGGTTCTTCAAGAAGGGCATTAGAAGGTTTCTTCAGGGTCGGCAGCACGAGTGTGACGCCCCTGGTGTTGCATACGTCCATAGGCCACGGTAACCACTTTCCATCAGGTGGGCCGTGTGCTTGTTTGCCACCTAAGTGGCATAAAAAAAAAAAAAAAAAAACCTTATTTTCAGCGTTTACATGAAAGAACAACGTACGAATGTTCTGTCACTGTTTACAATAATATAATTTGACGTAGAGGGGATAGAAAAGCATTCGTTCGTCTGATGTAAATCAACCTTTAGACTAATCTTCCGGGTGAGTTGTTATTATAAAATTGTCAAAAAACAAAAGTGTCATTCTGGCGCCTTCTATTTTTGAAATATTACAAACGCTTGTATCGAATGACGCTATTTACAAATATTTGTGCGCGTGCGCATGACAGGCGGCTGTTGTTAAACAAATCGTCTCGCGACTCGCGACCGTTTCAGAGGGGTGACTCACTGTTTCTAGGTTAAACTTAGACTGTCACTGAGGACCGTCTGAGTTAAACGGTATGAGCTACTTTCTTTTTTCTTTGTCTACGAGTTTAGAGCCTAAGTTTAGTGCTACGCTAAATAATTGAAAATTTATTTGATATTTTCTGAAGTTTACGCAAGTATTACTCATTGAATAAGTCTCAATCAATCAATGAAAAGTAGCTGAAACGTCGTCGGCGTCAGGCTAAAAATAAGTAAGTAATAACAAATACATCGCAATAGAATCTGTTTAAAAGTGGTTTTATTTCAATGAAAATCTACTGATAGTTTTAAACTTTAACTTCAAATCAAATCAAATTTAGTTCATAATTGTTAAACAGTATTTTACATAGGTTCTTAGCCTATCGTGCGTCTTAAGTATGTATAATATTATATTTGTGCAGTTACATATCTTAAATAGGTCTTTACTTTAGGGATATTATCTAAGTTGTGCCTGACCTAGGTGGAAATAGGAAAAAAGAGGTGGTTAAAAACTCTAATTTAGTTCTCTATCTGTGTAACTTTCAGACAATATCCGTTAAGACGTATGAGCGTAATTTAGTAACAATCCATACACCTTCACATATTTTTACATTCATCATTAGTACCTACGCATATACCATTGTAACGTTTGTATCACATTCGCATTTAAACTTTCGCATTTATAATACCAGAAAGTTTATCTGTAGTATCGTAATTATACGTAACCAATGTCAACGTGCTCAGTGTCTCTCATACCTCACCGAGACCACTCAGTGACTCACATTTCACAACCACCACTATTAAATACTTAAGATCTTAATAAGAACCATACAAACAACGTAATTAATCAACAAGAAAAAAAGGTAAATTTTCAACTCGACCACCTTGCTGTCCGCCATTTTGTTTTTATAAACAAAAGGATTATTACACTAATTACGAGCTCATATATTACAGGCTAGTTCCTGTACGATATTGAGGCGAAAGGTGCAATTATAAGTGAGCAATCAAAAGGACATCTACCAGACTTAATAATTCGTATGACGTTGAAACTTGCTTGAACCATATATTTAATATTAACTTTATGAGAACTACCGTTCATAAAGGGCAACCAGAAGGCCAGTTCTCCTAATGAAAACCGTTCAAAATCTAGTCTCGATCTAATCTTAAACTCCCAAATGTCAAAAACGATTACATTTCAATGAAGAGAGGGCCAATTCTCGTAATAAACATTTTTATTAAAAACTAATCTAATATTAAAAATGATTACGATGTTAATATTCTTTATTAAAATTGTGTTAGGAAAAAAAATTGACATTTTATGAAATATCATGCCTGTGTGTACATACTATTAAGGCCGATTTACATCAGACGTGCGAATACTCATTCTATCCCTTCTACATCAAATTCTATTAATAATAATAATAATTACTATAATAATAATTCATTTATTTGCTTGAATGTGGTTATACAGGTGTCATGTACAATAGTTTTGTGAAGCACATTTACCATTTTATGGCATGCAAATATTAGATTATACTTCATACAAATTAAAATCATTAAATAAAATAGTTCAGCACATGCGAGTCCATTGAGTTCTTTAGTCACAAAAAAAAGTGTAGTTAGTGTAAAAAGTAAACAGTGACAGAACATTCGTTCGTTGTTCTTGATTTTTTACGCTGATAATAAGGTTTCGTTTACACTAAAATATTAAGAAACAATGCTCTTGTTCTAGCTCTAGATCTTCGTTTGGTCTAAATCCACCTTTATAGATATTATCCAAACAATACATGATAAATATTCCGATAGCTCTAGTCTAGATGTAACCGTGTGTGTGTTTGAACTTATAAACCAAGAATTGGTTGATCAAAAATATCGGCATACACCAGCTGCGCGTAATTGCTTCGTAAAATAAATGTAAACAATAATGATTGAAATGATGATATTATGAGAAATAACAGTTTGATACGAAGTAATGAATATAATGATTCATTGCAATCATTATATATATATATCATAACCCCGAATAAAACCTTTGGCTGAGACTCTGAAGCTCAAATAAAAACCTCAATTAAGGAAGTTTCTCGTATTCCATAAAAATTAATATCATTATAATTATTTATTATCCTTCGCGAATGTTCTCATTAAAATATAACAAAATTATACTTTGCAGACCGGTAACATGAACTCAGGGTAAATGAACTGTAATTGTGCTAACGTGGTGTTATTACTTTTCTTTAATTCTGTTTTTTGCGTTTTATTTTTAGGGAAAAAGAGAGGTATTTACTTCCGCCATAACGGTGTCTGTGGGGTTAAGTTCCTAAGGATTATTTTTAATACGAATATTGTATTTTAAATCACAGGCCAGACAGAAGAATCGTAAGACAAGGACGCGTCGCACACGTAAAGCGTTTGTGCCCGCGCCCCATCTCTTCAGCCCCTCTAGACAAGTGGCAATTCGTTGCTCGGCGTATGATGGAATAGAATGACAAATGTATGGGATTTGACGTATATGACAGGCGTCAACGAATGTCAAAAAACGTCAAATCCTAAACATTTGTCATTTTATGCCATCATACGCCGAGCAACGAATTGCCACTTGTCTAGAGGGGCTGTTTCTTTTGCGTCGCGACGCTTCTATACATTTTGTATGAAATGGAATGGACGCCCCGTCTGCGTCTTACGTCTTTTCTGTGTGTCCAGCCTCAGGCGCTGGACACACAGAAAAGACGTAAGACGGCTTTAAATCTGTAGGTTTTGCAAAAAAGTTACGATAAGGAGAAGAGATGTCACCGTAAGTTGCGATTCTTACACATTGAAATAGGCGGGTGTCCAGCCTCAGGCGCTGGACACACAGAAAAGACGTAAGACGGCTTTAAATCTGTAGGTTTTGCAAAAAAGTTACGATAAAGTGATGAGATGTCACCGTAAGTTGCGATTCTTACACATTGAATTTTTTTTTCCATTTACTGACAGACGTTGTCGCGTTTTCGATCCACGACATTTAATTATTTTTTCCATATTCTTCCCAAAATATTTTCCGGTTTCAGCCCACTCCGTTTTACTAGTATGACTTATATCTGAGTACAGATAGAAAAATAATTCGGGATAGGTAATGATATAATCTAAACGATCTTAAATTACAAAGAGGGGTTCATTTTAATATAAGATCAAGTAGGTATTTTAATTATAAAATAATCTTTAGTAAAGATGAATAGACTTCAAGACTACTTAGTTATTAAACTCAACACCTCATTCAGGTATAATTAATGATACAAACAAGTATTTCTCACGCCACAATAGACGCTTGAAGTAATTACAGATAATAATATAATCTTTTAAAAATAAGCAACGACTTCCATACATAGTCTGTTGTTACAATTAAAGTTGCAAGAATTTTTCGCGCTTATGGTGCGCAGACGCCTATGTAATATTAGAGTGATGATTTTTCTCCTGGATTATTTTCCTGTTATCTTGATAAAATTATGAGATATAAAAAATAAAAATTTTTTAGAAAATAAGCGAAAAAAAATTAAATGTAGTATAAATAAATTCTAGGACACTTTTTCATAAGTAGTCGTATGTAAAGGTGTATACGTATTTCCCTCGTCGATTATATACAGCGACAACTAGACCCAAACTATAACTGTAATATGGATTTTACACAATGAACACCTATATTGCTATTCTACATATCGAGGTCCAGCCAAATCCACAGTTAAGACTGGTGAAGCGAACCCCAGACTCCGAGGTGAAAAGCTTTGGATGCGACTGGGAATTAACGCTAGGATGAAGAAGATGGCAATTCTACGTATTGTTTATGAATATATTACACAGAAACACTCAGATCATTGCATTTAGACACATTCATACACACAAATATTTGTGTTGTATATATATACGATTATATACATACGATTGTCAACTTATTTTTTCCTCCAACCTACATAATGTTAAATATGTCATATTCTCCTTTGTTGATATTCGACGTGTTGAAAATACGTCTCGTGTATGACATCATAGATTTCAGGAATTGCCTGTATACCTGAGTCACCGAAGTCCTTTGGGCGACTGCCAGGTCGTTACTGCCTGCCTGTATCATACATGTCATATTAGTATCATTAATGTGCTGGCTAGTCTATTAATACTTTTTTTTCTATGGCTAACTCGGAAATTGACTCATCTACGAAATCTGAAACCACAAATTTTGACACAACTAGCTTTTGCCCGCGGCTCCGCCCGCGTGAATGCCGGTTCTCGCAACCAATCCTTTCCCAAGGTCTAATCTACCTCTGTACCAAATTTCATCAAAATCGGTTTAGTGGCTTGGACGTGAAAACGTGACAGACAGACAGAGTTACTTTCGTATTTATAATATTAGTATGGATATAGAAGAAATCTAATGAGTTCCAATTTGGATATTTATTATTAACCGTTGAAGAATTCCAGACGTTCTATATCCTGACTCCAGCTGTCATAGGTATACGTCAAATCCCATACATTCATCATTCTATTCTACAATACGCCCAGGGGGTAGGCAGAGGTAAATTAACACCCACATTTCGCCAACTATAACTTTCGGCCCCATGTAATAGGTGGCTAGCCTATTGCCGTCAAGCGGGCCTATTAGAGTTAATCTATACTGTATAATAAAACACACACCTGCTACATTCGGCTTCAGTTCGACCTACATACGCTTTTGCAACATGGTAGCTATTCCGAAGTCTAGAACGCATAAATTAGTAGATTTGAATACTCGCTGCCTCGCTTGCTTCCGATGTGTTACAACTGTATAGTTGAATATATTGTAAGTTTTGATTTACATGTTCGTTGAACCTAAATAATATTTTCAAGAACAAAGTGTTTCGGCGACTCCTTCTTCTGCCGCACCATTAAGTCTTGGAATTCCTTACCAGTTCACGTGTTTGCCTCTTCCTACAGTCCCGGGTCCTTTAAGCGTGACCGTGATAATGGTGACCCTCTTTTCCGAGACTTTGCCTTCAGCTTACCTTCATGCGAGGCGAGATCAAATTGACGTGTCCTATATAAAAAAAACAATATGTTATTATTGCTAGCTACCCCCGCCCACGCGGAATTTTATTCCCGTTCCCGTTCCCGCGACGGAACCTATTGTAAAGGTATGATTCCGAAGCCGTCCGCATACGACAACGACAGACGCATACAGCAGATACAGCGTACCCATTACTTGTTAAACTCCGATACGGATAGAAGAGGCCATTGAGAAGCCGCAATGAATTACGCGCATATGCTGCGTGCGTCGGCAGTTCTAAGTTCTAGTTACTAATTCTTTATCGTGCGCAAAATACCCACGGATACACCCTGACTTGAACCGATTCAAACGCACGCCGTCTGTGGGTCATAGGTTGCGGGAGGTGAGATTGCTTGAAACATACCTATCTCTCGCATGACGGTCAACCCAGGGCCATCATTTTCGAGCTGGCCCGCTTCAGGTGTAGGGGCCACGGAGTCCCCAAAATATTAAGTATACTGAATTGCAGGCCGTCTAGGTGAAACCACTATTGTACAGCAATGGGCTTTACCATGCAGAAGTTACACACGATCACTAACATTAACGATACCACTACGGTACTAAAAGATTATCCGACGTTCCACTAAATAAACACAGTCTGAACGAGGCTCCGGCAGCAAGAACTACTTGCCTCTGGCTACGTTCTGAAATTGATTCCGACAGTAAACAAACTTCAAGTGCAGAACAAACTAGTGCTGTAACAGGATACCACTACAGCACTAACTAGGTACGTGTCCTGAAACCGAGTATTTCGTCTGCACCTATTACTTCTATCGACTGTGAAGTCAGCGGTTGCCGGATTGTTTTCTGCTCAGTGCAAATATTTGTGTGTATAAATCCCCACTCTCCTTACTCTGTTAAACTTTCACGCCTAAACTAATGAACCGATCTTGATGAAATTTGGTTCAGTAATGGACTTGGAACAGGAATTGCTATCGATTGTACTTCTATGCCAGTGCGGAGTTGACGAATGAAAAACAAATTAAAATAATTCGGGGCAACTCGACACCGAGTGGCGAGTTTTCAAGTGGCGAGCTGACGAATAAGTCTTCATTATCGCGACAAAAGGGGGCTCAAATAGAGGATGTTGTATGAAAGTTCGCCATTTTTGGAGATAACCTGATGTAGTATGCAGATTAGAGCTTAAGACATCCCTACTAATATTATAAATGTGAAAGTAACTCTGTCTGTCCGTCTGTCTGTCTGTCTGTCTGTCTGTCTCGCTTTCACGCCCAAACCACTGAACCGATTTTGATGAAATTTGGTATAGGGGTAAATTAGACCTTGAGAAAGGACATAGGCTATATTTGGTCGCGATAACCGACATCCACGCGGGCGGAGCCGCGGGCAAAAGCTAGTTATTTATATTATATGGAGCCGCGGGCAACAGCCAGTATGAATATGAACACTGGTCTGTTGCTGTTATTGTTAAAATATTTCCAAGTATGTTAATGAACATACATACATACATACAGTCAAGCCTCTTTTCCAGTGGGGTAGGCAGATACCACAGTTTTCCATTTGCTACGATCCTGGCATACATCTTTTGCTTCTTCTACGTTCATTATTGTTTTCATACATACTCGCTGGTTTCGGGTACCTACTCTCTCTTCTTCCTCTTAGCGTTATTTCTCAGTCGCATCCGAAGCTTTCAGCTCGGAGTCTGGGGTCCGCTTTACCAGTCTTAACTATGGATTTGGCTAGACCTCGATATTATTTGGGTACCTACTGACTCTTGACATATTAATGACATGTCAATAAAGATACATTTAAGTCTGGATTAGCACATACGCTACTTTTTATCGCGGAAGTATATTCCTAATGACTACCTAAGAAATAATACATTACACGGGCAAAACCGCGGTCAACTGTTAGCACCAAATATATCTTTCTTCAGTTACTAATCGTAATTCCCCGTGTCACCTTTCGTCATGCGTCCTCATTAGGTCAACTTTATTTATAACTTCATCGAATAATTCATTAATATTTTACCTCCAGAGAAATCCCTAGAACCTTTAAATAAACCCCGGTGTACAATAAACAATAGCCGGAAGGTATGACTGTGGGTGTGTACAACACTTAATATGGTTCCTCTAATATTGTATGCGGTACTCGTCGCTCCATACGATATTAGTTCTTAAATGGCAGCCTGTGAAACTTATGTTTCATGACAATAATGATAAATGGCTTGTGATATTTATTAGTTTTTCTTTTATGTAGGGTGTGTCTAACTTTTAGCTAAAAGGAATGAGGGTCAGCATTGTAGAAACAAATCCATACTTAATATTCGAAAGTAACTCTGTCTGTCTTTTACCGCTTTCATGCCAAAATCACTGAACCGATTTTGATGAAATTTCGTACAGAAATAGATTAGACCTCCGGAAAGGACCGCGATAACCGACATCCACGCAGGTGGAGCTGCGGGCAACAGCTAGTAATATTATAATTGCGAAAGTCTCTGTCTGTCGGTTACGCTTTCATACCTAAACCACTGAACCGATTTTGTTGAATTTGGGCACAGGGATAGATTAAACTTGCGACCGTTTGGCCTTTTGACTGCCTGTAGGAAACTACTCAAGTGTTAATTCTGTTATGCCCGTTGCAAGACGTCGTATTGTGGACTAAAACGCGGTAATGGGTAAGTATCTTAAGAATTAACCGGATTCTTAAGATACCTATGCATTAACCGCGTTTCAGTCTAGTTAAAAGTTACATTACTTCTAAAATACAGGTTACACAATAAATATTCGTTTGTTTGACTGTCTGGCTGCACCAGTCGCCATTCTGTGCCATTTCAGATAGTTTACTGTCGTCCTACTCTGCATCTGAACAGAAATGGAACAGTGAATATACAATAATAAGCTATCGTACTAATGTATATTTTGCTAATAATATAAATGCAAGAATTTGTTAGGCTGTCCGTTACGTTGAGCGGGAACCGGTGCCCACGGCGGATTACGTCGTTAACAAAATCGTGTGACGGGCGACCCGGCTAACGCAGCGTTTTTTTTATTTTTTCATCAAATATTATAAGATATTGCCAACTATGTCTTTAGTCCCATGTAAAGTATTTCGGAACTTGCCTAGAAAGGACCTAATAGCAACCAGTCTGACCAATTTGAAATTAGAGATCTGTCGAGCAAGAAAACTGAGAAATCCCTAACGAAACATGGAAAAATGCACGGATTCGACAAAATATACAATGCATTGCAGATGAATATCGCTCCCCTAAAGTCCGTGCAGTATCTTAAGGGATGACCCCTTGAGATTCTGCACGGACTTTGCACTTGCACGGTGCAAGAAAGTTATAATTCACGATATAATTCCGAAGCCTTATCGCCAGTGACCACTGCGCTTTAGCCAGGCTTTCATAACGCATGGCAAGCCAGACGGATAGTCGCATCCGTCAAAGTGATGGATTTATCTCGCTGTATCCGGATATGAACGGATTTCACTGAACGCTGTGTGTACTAGCCCTATTGTGTGCTCTGAGGATTAAGGATACTGGGTGTATGTTGTTTACGGGATATATTTTTTGCTAAAACTACCTAGATATAAAATTAAACCCCAACCGAGTTCATTTACTGTCCAGCCAAAAAGTCAACTTTCTTAGTTACCGCTTGGATTTAGGAAAAAGATTAACGACAATAGGACTTGCTTCAACTATTATTATGTGGGGATCTTAAACAATTGGCGAAATATTGGTGTTAAGTGTTTTAATGCCCCTATTTACCGCTTCCGATATTTACAAGCGTTAGTTTGTATCCCTTAAAATCATCGTCGTTTCGGACTGAAAACTTGTACCAACTAGAGAAAACGCATAGGGGTGTTTGGGGGTCTCATGAAGATATACGGGGTTCCAAGTCAACTTCAACTGCACTTTTGTGCACTGCTGTGCTGATAAATGCACGAGAGTCTAGCGGAGGCTTTTCTCGCAGGGGATCTGGCCTCAGAAATACTGTAAGTATTTCTGAGGCCAGATTTAACCAGGCCATGTTAAACTAACACAAACTATATAATCCAGCTAAATTATTCTTATATCAATCTGCAATATTCGCGTAAACTTTCAACATAACCTAAAACTTTCAATTCCTTTCGATAAACAAACATTGATAGAACAAGTTCCCGCCGGAAATCTGCACAGATAAGCTAGAACTTGTGGCAGCCAACAAGAAGTTTGTATAACTGAAGACATATGTCTTGGACCCTGCGCAGTAGACGATTTTTAGGTCCCCTTTGAGGAAAGCACGGGGGTGCGACGGCGGAGGAAATACGACGCATCCACCAATCATAGAGCTGCGTGCCAACGTTTTAAACCAATCAGCGGGCGCTAAACTCCCGCGTCCTTCTCCGTACACTTGCGTGCAAAAATAAATTTGAATTTATCACCACAATAATTATTTCGAATTAGTATATACAATATAATTTTTTAAGATATCATATAAGTTTTTTATTTTGCGATTTATATGTTGATCTTGATTTATACGGTTTTTGTTTACCCTAGGAAAACTACTAACGCGAGCTACTAAGTTTTTTTAACGCGAGCGTAGGCACATACTCTTTGTGATTATTAAACTACTAGCTTTTGCCCGCGGCTCCGCCCGCGTGGATGTCGGTTATCGCGACCAAACATAGCCTATGTCCTTTCTCAAGGTCTAATCTACCCCTATACCAAATTTCATCAAAATCGGTTCAGCGGTTTAGTCGTAAAAGCGAGACAGACAGACAGACAGACAGAGTTACTTTCGCGTTTATAATATTAGTAGGGATTTTTATCATCGGGAGCTTAGTGGTTAAGGAGTCGGCCTTACGAGCGAGAGGTCCCGTGTTCGAATCAAACTCGGGACGGGTTCAAATCCTACGGGACTGCTGACGTGAACTCCTAACACACGCAATTTGGCTTAGCTGGAGGGGTGAGGGGTTCATTAACCCCTCAACCCGTAATTTTGGTTACTATTTTTTTATACTACTTAGGTCGCAGACAAGCACACGGCCCTCCTGGTGGTAAGTGGTTACCGTGGCCTATAGGCGAGTACAACACCAGGGAGCCACACTCGTGCTGCCGACCCTGTAAGAACAGAGAGATTGTGTGCCATTAACCGAAAAGATAGTAGGATAAAGCCTTTGGTTTTCCCACTGACAGCACAAAACCTCTCCTGTGAGCTCTGGCTACCCTACTCACCGTCGGAAACATAACACGAGGTTATTAATTCTGTAGGTTAGTACCTATCTATTGGTATAGTTAATAAATAAATAAATTGACAGAATAAGATACATTTTTTATACTGTTGACAATTAAATATATTCTAATTTCTAACCATTAAATTACTTATAGCGTTTCATGATATAATACGCCTACAATCGTGTTGACGGGGATTAACTCGATTAACTGTTAAATATTATTACGTAACAATTTCTACATAATACCTAAATAATTTAAATAGGTATATAATTTAAAATGAAGATTTTTAATAGTTCGGGCGATAAATGTCAGAAACGCTAAAACACAAAATAGAGTAGCCACTTTTTTGTCCGGTAGTGCACCATGCGCGAACTTGCCGATTTAGGTTAGGGTTGCCATACGTCCCCGTACGCCGGGACATGTCCCCGTTTGAGGCCTGGTGTCCCGGCGTCCCGGCCAATAAGCAAATTGTCCCGGTTAAACATTTTTAGTATTATATTAGAGAGCTGGACTTGGTTAGGCTATTAATACGTAGATAGAACGACGAAAGCGCTGATATTTTTCCATACATGAATATGTTAATGAGTAATAAAGACCCCGGGGCCAATGATTTTACGAGAAAAACGCGATGAAGGACAGACGGCGCTCATACTTCCAACGACATGCTGAATAAGCAGCAAGAGGTGCATCCACCAGACCTCTTTTCGAAACAAGGACTAGTGCCACCGATAACGCCTGCAGAAGTACAGACTCGGCCTCGACGAAATCCCCATCGATGCTTGGAAGGCAATGGGTGCATTGGGTGCTCGTGGTGTGAGCATTCTAACAAATCTGTATAACTGCGTACTTCTCACCGTGAGATCCTGAGCCAGTGGAGACTGAGCTTCATTACGCCAGTATTCAAAGGCAAGGGATCGGTGCAGGAGTGTGGTAGTAACCGCGGTATAAAGATATTGTCCCACACCATGAAGCTCTATGAGCAGATAATCGACTCCCGGATCCGACAGGAGAGTACACTCTCGAAGTGTCAGTATGGGTGTCGTCCCGGGCACGGGATCATTGATCCGGTGTTCTCCCTAAGGATTGTGGTGGGGAAATACTGCACTGCCTATTCTTAGACATGCAGAAGGCCTTCGACTGTGTTCCTCGCGCGGTGATCTGGTTGGTACTGTGGGCTAAGGGAGTTCCAGAGACCTACATTGACACCATATATGTATGTACCACATGATATGTATCATGATTCTGGTTCCGTGGTTCGGAGTGCTTTTGGTGACTCAAAAGCCTTCCCCATCACCATCGGAGTACACCAAGGATCCGTCCTCAGTGCTTACTTGTTCAGCTCGTTATTAGACGTCTTGTTGGACAGTATCAGAAAACCACATAAGCAGCCTCCGTGGTTGCTCATGTATGCTGATGATATTGCGCTGAAGGACGCGGACAGGAGCAGATTGGTGCAACACATGAAAGTGTGGAAGGAAGCGCTTGAGAACGGTGGTATGAAGCTAAATGTAGCGATGACAGAAAGTTTAACGTTAAACTCGACAGATATCACACCGGTCCGCATAGGCGATGATTCGGTTTAAGTACCTGGGATCTGTACTTCATGTGACCAGTGAAATCGACTACGACATCAGGGCACGCATTGCTTCCGCGTGGGCCAGGTGGTGATCGTGTCAAGTGGAGGAGGAAGAGCCGGAAGGCGGACCCTGAGCTCCGGGGTCATCTTGGCCAAGGATGCAATCGGGAGAAAGCGTCTACATGAAGATGATGTTTAACTTAATGTTGATTTCGTCAAAATATTTTGTACAATTATCAGAAGTTAATTCTGATAATTTTTCGCCTTTCAGAAAACATAGGAAGCCCGGGTCGCTGCCCGCTTGTTTAACGCTTGTTTAATGGCAGTGTTAAAAGTTGTTGTAATAAAAGTTCCTATTTTTCTACGTTTACTAATTTTTTCTTCAAATGTCCCGGTCTGGGTCCCCACACTTATGGCAACCCTAATTTAGGTCCATCACTCGTGTCCACAGTTATAATGTCATCGCAGTCGATAGCTGGCTGGCGAGAAACTGGCCGCTAATGACAGTTAATAGCGCCAATATGTCGGAAGTTGAATGGGCCGCACGTGCCTTTGGAAGCAAACTGGTAGGATTCGTGCCGGGAGAAGTTTTTAGAGAAATTAACTGCTTTTATAGAGTTAATAATGTGAGATTTTTTGCATTGGTTACGATGTTATAGGAGGAGGACTTTATAAGATGCTGTTACAGGATTTGATAAATAGGGGATGTTGGGGGAAATATAAAGGAGCATATCCGCGTGGATGTCGGTTATTCTGTACAACATTTCATAAAAATCGGTTCAGTGGTTCAAGCGTGAAAGCATAACTGACAGATAGGCAGGCAGACAGACTTACTTTCGTATTTATAATATTACTATTATCTGTTCTGTAATATTAGTTTAGATTGTAGATTATGTTATTGTAGCGATTTAAAGTCGTAAAATTGATTAAAGTGCTCGTGTAACTTGCTGTGGCAAAGAGGTCATATTAGGGTAGAAGGGGGCAAATGCAATTCATTTAATTTTTTTTTTTTTTTTTTGTTGGGAGAATAATTTGTTTGTAATAAATGAAATTCTTTACTACTTACATAAATTACTAAATTAAACTAAAAACTATTAAAACTAAAAAAAAGGGAACTAAGTTAATTAAGTAAGACTAATTAAAAAATTATAAGTTACTAAAATATTTACATACATAATGCGTCGTGAAATTCCTCCACATCGTCACCGACCGGCAACGTTCCCAGAAGACTGGCAGCATTGCCACGTTGAATGGCAATGCTTATTCTCTGTGCAAGATAATAACCATTAATATTCATTTAATAGATAAGTTATATTGTAATTTCATTAATAATGTCCTTTAATTTGTAATGTCATCACAATTTATAGTTATAAATTGTTATAAACCAGTTGGTTCGAAACTAACTCCTAATGACTTAAGTAATGTCTTTCAACGACAAGGCGCAAAACACACCTCTACTGTTGCAACCATGGGCAGTAATTCCTACCGACTAAAAAAAACTTTCAAAAATCAATTACATGTAATATGCTAAACAGTATCTACTCAGAATTTAGATAACCACTCCCAATATCGACCTCGTAACCGAATGTAAACTAGTAAACGTTATGAAACACTAAACACTAAACAGTAACGCGTACGAAAACGCACGCGTTACCGTTCGCAATATACAGCGTGTTGTGAAACGTGTGGTAAAGTCGAACGCTTGATAAGTAACCGTACGTTCACATAGTGGAATTATTGCAAGGAATAGTATTGTAATTCAGATTTAGTGCAAGGAACAATATTGCAAGAAGATTTATTGCTAGGAACAGCATTGTCATTCTTTTTAATTTGTAGGTATAGCGACACACTAAATATATATTAATGTGAGTGATTTAAGCTGTCACGAAAATAATAGGGTTTGTCCGCAAAATCCCTACTAATATTATAAATGTGAAAGTAACTCTGTCTGTCTGTCTGTCTGTCTCGCTTTCACGCCCAAACCACTGAACCGATTTTGATGAAATTTGGTATAGGGGTAGATTAGACCTTGAGAAAGGACATAGGCTATATTTGGTCGCGATAACCGACATCCACGCGGGCGGAGCCGCGGGCAAAAGCTAGTAGTACCTATATCTGTCACCAAAATAGTCTCGAGCGACAGACACACAGACAGACAGACGAGACAGACAGACAAGTACCGTAGCAAGAAGAGATCCCTTCTAACCTATATTATTGCTCTGTACATAATATCTTGGATCTAAAATATGCTCTATAATACGCACAGAGCACGTTTCTTGGGTGTCTTTTGAGGATAGCACGGGATGCTGCTGCGGTGGACGAGCTCAAATTCACCAAGCATTACAAAACAATCCGCATGCGTCAGGACCTCGTTTGTCTTGCGATTTAGAGCCAAGATACGTGTCCATATCCATGTTGCGGTGCTCGGTATCGTATTCTACAGACAGTAATAATCGATATATTTAGCGACAGATTAGCCTTTTGAGTAGGTACCAACCTTAGAGTATACATTGCTATAGAGCGCGCCTTACAAGTATGAACTGCTATCGCGGGTATGAACAGTACCGAGGCTCCTGGCTCAAACTCAATCAGTAGCAAAACAATACCCATCAAAATGACTTCGCAAATAATATTTAATTCGATATGTTAAATCAAAATTTTATACAACATCGTATATTTGTAGTAATAATGACGCAAAAATACCGCAAAAAGACCATTTATTTGTATTTTGGTTTTAATTTTATCCATGCATATCAAATCGAACAAAAAACTTCATAACAACAAACTACATTAATAAGTGCATCTATTGATATTTTCGGTAATGCATGAAACGTCACTATAGGTGCGCTATAACGCCGCAAAGTATCTGCTAACACTCGGCGCTAAAGACCTGAGTGATACGCGCGCTCTATATATAATGTATGCTCTAAGGTACCAACATTTTATGAAGAAATATAAAAATATAATTCCCAATAATAATTCGTTCTGCTAGGTTCATCCAGCCGTTTCTGCAAGATTGAGTAACAAACACACTTTAGCGTTGGTATTCGCGTATGAACCTACGTTTAACATGCTCGTCCATATTGTGAAATGTTTTCCCAAGCGAAGTGGGTCTCCTGAATTAGAGAGATTGTGTTACAGCGAAGAAAAACTGTATTTATGCGAGATTATTTAGTGGAACTTTGGTTTGAAATTTAATTTAAATTTTTCGATTAGTTTCAATTCAAGTAATAAAAGTTCCGAAAAGTGCGAATCGATATTCTGCTAGACTTTGTAACGCGAATGAAACGTAATTCGTATTATTCTCCTTTTTTATATAGTTTAGTTAACTGTATAGAAGTACGACTTTTTATGCGATCATCATGAGACTGAACTGAGATTATATTGTGGTTAGACTAAAACCGAGAATAACATGAGTAGAACCTATATATCAATCAATTCAATTCATAATTAAATTCTTCGATATCTGAACTTTACACCCCTATTTTTATCCCTTTTTTATTTTTGAAAATATTTTAGCCTATTTAAAACAAAAAAAAATGTGTAAATAATTATGCACATAAAATGAATAAATAAGCAAAATAAATCCATTCATAATAATCCAACCTTGTCCTGTGAGAAAGGGTTAAAAGGCAGCATACGACTACTTAACAGTATTATTACGATGTTAAATACTTCCCTATATTAATGCTGAGAAATCATTCCTACCTAAAGAAATATAATAATTCATCAGAAGAAAATTACGAGCTGACACATTCTCATATGACACTTTTTTACGCATCTCTTGGGACCTTGAGAAGCGATATTTTCCCGTCATTACCGCACACCCAGGCGTTCGGACGAAATTGATAATATTTCAAAGTCACTTAAAAATGCATTAAGTAGTTATATTTCTGTTAAATGAGCTTTTTTCTTGTCCTGATGACAGGAAAAGTAAATAAATTTTAACTTGTTCCGTATCGTAAGGAGCAGGGGCGGGTACGAATAACGCGATTCCTTCCGGCTTTTCGAAGTTGTTAGTTAGTTATGTTTGTATTATAAAATACATATATTATATCTTCTTTTAAATAAAATCTTCTGTGCGTGTGTATGTCACTGTAACTCACTAATACACTAAGCGGCTGATACTAAATGAAATTGTGTGTGTGTGAAAAGTGCGTGTGTAGTGTATGAGACGATGTATGTGTAGATTGTGTAGGTATGTGAGAAAGGGATGTGTGTGGGTTTGAATGGATCCCTGGATAGTTAAGTATATAGTTCCACTCTTATATAAATAGGTTGAGACTTCTTTTTCTTTTTTTCTGCTTGTGATTGATGAAATATCAAGTTCATTGCTTGAAAATCATTTATTTTTTTACATCGGCGGTGTAGCTTTCACAAACGCACGAACACAACATACAAATTGCGTTCCGTATTTCAATATCAATATTGTCTTTATCGACACGCGACAGTTCTCCCTTAATCGACGTCAGTAATGAATGAGTGAAGGAACAAATTGATACGTCAGCCATATTTGTCTGCGACACATGTCACTTGTGATAGCTTTATTGCATCATGCTGTATTAATCATTGATTGCTACGTGAAGGCGGGCACATTGTCAATTTTATATTTATGAATTACACCTGTAACTCACTACTGATGTATGAGGGCACTGTCAAAATCATAGGACTCAAGTTGATTTCACCTACAAGTCAGTACCTGCCAAGGTACTGATTGACAGACGAAGCCCAGGTGCAAGTAATAGGTTAGGTCAGACAGCAATCCGTCTCCTAAAAAGCCAAGGTTCCTAAGGGAAAGCCGCGTAATACGCTTAGGTGATGGAGAAATAAAAGAGAGGTAAAGATGGCGTCTGTTTATCGTTTGTGTCATCCATCCAACCACATAATATGTTAATATCATCAAAATTAATAAAAAACTTACCTAAGGGTTTGACACACACACAAAAACATACATTCAACAACCATTTAATATTCAAATTCAAATTCATTGATTCAATTGACGTTCATATTGCGAATGTCAAACGTATAATAATGTCACAGTTGACGTAGGTATAGAATTAAAAAAGTGAACTCCACTGTAAAAGAATTTTATTTTCAAACGATAAATTAACCTTGAGAAATTGAAATTGAGTCATCTCAACGTCTACTCACGCACTGCGCGCACGCAGTACAAAACCGTGCGTAAGTAGGCGTCGAAAAGACTTAGCTAGTATATCTCAATTCAGGAAACAGTCAGTTATCGTAAAATATATAAAATTGTGGCACTGTAGGAGTGCCGACAGAATTAAAAACAGTCTGTATAAGTCGATTAAGATTAGAAAAACATAGCGATCGAATTGAGAACCTCCTTTTTTGAAGTCGGTTAAAAAGTGAAAGGCTCAGACGGGGTCCGAACCCGCGTCCAGTCTCTTACAGTATAGTATAAATAGTAAAAAAATATTTACTTCACAAAAAAAGTGCATAGGTAGGTATCTAACCTAACCTAACCTAACTTGTGAATTGTATCGTACACTGCTGATGCTAGTGTCACAACGTCAGCGTCACTGGAAGGGACCAGAAATGACGATGCGAATTCCTTGATTTTGTACCACCTATGTCTATGATAACTGCATTATGCGCCTAAAGTTGTTTTCACGTCGGAAGTAAAAGGAATACTGAGCTAATTTCGACCACCCAACGGGCCACTAGCGAATATTAATAACCCACAGTTTCATGTTTCAAATGTACCGTTCCTAAGAGAAATGCAAATCGCCTCGGCGTGGAATGGCTCCTTGCTGACTGACTAAATAGACTCCATTTAATACTCGTATTGCAACGTTTGCAACTAATTTCGAACTTCGCTTTAATTTGCAACGGAATATCCTTCTTGATCTTAACAGACCTAGCAAACGGCATGAAAGGCACTTCATCCCGCACACACTTAAGCTGTGGAATGATCGCCCAGCTATGGTTTTTCCAACCAACACAATATGGGGTTCTTCAAGTAGGGCATTAGAAGGTTCCTACTGGCTCGCCAGCGCGAGTGTAAAGCCTCTTGCACACATCCATAGGTGTGACTGTCCATCAGGTCGGTTCTGTGCTTGTCTGCCACCTAAGTGGTATAAAAAGTGCTATTCTGTAATGTAGAAATGCGTTGTCGAGTGTCTCGTCGTGGAAAGGAGTAGTAGGAGACCGAATCTCAGTCTCAGAGGTGTTGAAACTAACATGGCCGGAATGTACGCTGAGATAATTTTAGAAATTAGTTACAAATGAAACAAAACCAAAATATAGATACAAGAACAAGTAAATGCTTTGGCAGACGAACACAGAATCGAAGCGGTATCAATAATAATAGCGTTTCTAGAATATATTGTGAAAGAGTCATATTAAAATTAATCACACCAGGATATTTCCGCAGCAGATTTCTACACCAACAAAAGTCAGAAACCTTTTAGGTGTGATTTCGAGAATTTTTACTAGCTGACTCAGATACGAAGCCATTGTAATACTGCTTGGTAGTTTCCTGTGATTCAAGCCTCATAGCTTCCTGCACCTAACTTGGCAACGGCTTTTTTAAATCCATTGTCTAACCTATCTCCGTTTCCTATCTGTTTTAAATAGTCTTGCAAAGGCATTGTTGGATGATTTGAATTTTACACTTTCAGGGACAATACATATTCATTATAAATACACACACACAGACACGTTTCGACTCATTCTCATTCATTTTACAACAAGTGCTAACTGTTAACAATATAACAAAAAATAATTACCTAGCTAAAGCGGTCAAGCCTTTCTCACGTTTAGTGCTCAGAACTAATTTAACTTTATTCTTCATAGAAGAAATAAAATAGATGTCTATTGCCGAATCCTTATCCGTGCAACCGAACCTTGCACTTTGGAGGCCAAGGCCTCCTTTTCTACTGCTCCTCTCCTTTCCGTATATATTTTTATTATTTACTAGCTGTCCCGGCGAACTTCGTACCGCCATATTTTTCCCGTTCCCGCTGCACCTATTTTCTCACCGTATCTCTCTCTCTATTTTAAACCTTCCCTGGACATCGACGAACAGTTCTTGAGTCTAACAACGAACTTGAGAACTAACAACGAAAAGTGGCATTGATTTTTATATATTATTATTATTATTATTATTATAAGTTAATAGACGAGCAGCATTTGTTTGCTGATGTGTCTATGTCACAGTTCACATTTGTCGAAGAACAGTTCAGTTCATGTAGATCACTACACTTGATTGTGTCCAGAGTTAAGTTTGTTAGTACGTAACCAGTTGTCCAGTCTGTTCTTAAAGTTGTTAACTGAAGTAGCAGTCACAACTTCCTCAGGTAGTCTATTAGAGAAGATTAATAGTCTCACTTTTGACCACTTTCTAAGCTGTTGGTAAATGATGATGTGGATGGTGGAGCACGCGTAGAACTTCAAGACTTCCGGGATAGATTTTCAGAAACACAGAGTCCGACAAAACATTTCACGTCTTAGCCGAGTGGATTATCTTCCGTATATCCGTGGTGGCTCGCCTTTTAGTCGTTTGATGATAGAAGGGGCTTGGAGGAATCAGGTTGTGCAACTCCACTGCATATCGCAAGGCCATCACAGAGGTAAAATTAGTACAAAATGCACGATCGAACTATTTCGAGTCATTCTAATTAACATAATAAACAACGTACTCAAACGTTTATCAAAAATCGGTGCTCCAAAAACGCAAAATTCGTACCGCGGTCTCTTTGCTGTTAGATCTAAATCTATGTACTATTACAACATTAGCATAGACACACGTACTACATATATTGCGTCCTGTCGGCCATAGCTTCCTGCCTGTTTAGTATGCAATGTTATTCGACGACATCCGATAAGGCAGCTATTATACCCTGTATCAGCTACTCTCCAACATTTAGGTTGAATGCTCGAAAAGCTGGTTTTGGTCAAAGTTGAGCACGTTTTTTGCCTTAAAAGGAACGAGTTAAGTGCGATCCAACTGCTTTTAAAGATAGCCAAATTGCAAAGGATGTTATTCTTGCATTAAGAAAAGAAAAACTAAAGTACCGATATGTTTGTTCACGTTAGAAACACGTTTGAACAAGTTCCTAATTTCCTTAAGGAAATCGAAACGGTTTACCAATTTTATTAGATTTTAAAGGCACGTTTTACACATTAATAAACTTTTGTCTATTCTATTTCTTCTCTATTCAAACCAAAGATATTATATAAAAAGAAGTAGATATGTTATTGCGCGAAAATCGTGAAGATCCGAAAACGAGTCAATTGGAACGTTTGCCTCTAGCTAGCGGCGCCGCCGCGCCGCCGGTCGGTCGGACGTTGAGCGGAAGCATCAGTGACTTAAAAAAATAACGAAAATGCCATCGTATGTTTATAGACACTGCACGAACTATTACTCTAAAGTTAATACACCAAAAGTGTAGATGAATTAAAAATGTGTGTGTGAGTTCGGCACATTTTTCTACGTTGATTTGTAAGCATATGACATGTCTATGTTATGAAATGTCATTGATTCAAACCCTTCATTTGTTCTATTTCATTTCAAACCGTCTCTCTTCCCATGCAGTCTGTTTAACATCAGACAAATATATACAGCCCAGAATCAGCCTCAGATGCATGGCTCGAGTTAACAATAGTGCCGCATACGGCAATAGGCTCAGCCCTTATTGCGTGGGACCGAATTGGTGAAATTTAGGTGTTAGTTAACCTCTGCCTCTGGGGATAAAGGCGTGATTATATGTATGTTTGTATGTAAAAGGAACGTGGACATACCTTTATTTTTTTTTTATCGTGCGAAAAAATCCCCACGGATACCTCCCGCCGAAGCCAGAGAAGGAGGTTATATCGACTAAAACGCACGCCGTCTGTGGGCCGTCGGTTGCCGGAGGTGAGGTTGCCGTAGCCATATCCCTCGCCCCCCCGGCCGACCCAGGGCCACATCTCTCGATCCGGCCCTCATCCGGTGTGGGGACCACGGAGAACGTGGACATACCTATTATTAAGCCTTTGTCTGTTCTATTTTGATGTCGTTTCTGCAATAGTTTCACTTTTATTGCTATAGTCAACATGGTTATTATGACTTCCCGGCCACTGCTCTCGATTTCGTTAATTGATGTAGAATTCACAAATGCCGATATAAATTGTGTTATTTTAGGTCAAAGCACTTATGCTCATTATAATCGTTTGTAGTTCCTCGTTCAGTTCTATTGGATGATTTAGTATTTAAGACTTATATTTAGGTTACAAAATATAACTTATCGTTGCTAAGGAGCATAAGATCATAACCCTCTTTGATAAAAACAATGTCATACTTGAACACTACATACTCGCACATAAACTACGAGTACATTATGACAAATCAAACAAAATAAAGTAGTGGTATGAGAATGAACCTTGAGATTCAGAGGGCAAGGTCTGGATGCAACCAAGGTTTCTCTTTTGTAACTTGTTACACAGTAGTTATTTATACATACATACATACATGCATACATACATATAATCACGCCTTTATCCCCGGAGGGTTAAGCAGAGGTAAATTAATACCCACATTTCACCAATCATTGTATTCGGTCCCACGTAATAGGGGGTGAGTCTATTGCCGAATTACGGGCACTATTGTGCTAGTTATTTATATCTTCTTCAAACAAAGTATGCTACTTGTTATACTTACATAGAATTATCTCTTTCTCACGCAAAGGTGAATGAACGTAAACAAGATAAACGATTTAGGAAAATACCTAATCCTAATTCCTGCATTCAAACATTTTTATTCGACTGGTTACCGTTTGAGTCATCGACACAGTCACTCTATCTTTATCTTTGATTCCTGGAGACGTTCCGCATGATTGATTGCGTAGGCGCACGTTTGTTATGCATTTTTCATTCAGTCTGTGAATAGCTTTCGGATGTAGCAGACGTATAGATATTTGCTTCACTGAATTTTAATTTAATTTAAAAGTATATTCTCTTGTAGCGTGTCCGAGAATCTCAAGCTCATTTTTATTATTGTTAACAGTATCGATAAAGTCGAAAGTGTTTTGTGAATTTGTTAAGTGAAATAAGTAAAAATGGTTATGGAATCTGGTCAACAAAATGGGCGATTTTGGCCCTTATCTCCACGGCTGTGGCGTCGAAGCAACGAGTATTCCAAGGTGGTTTTCGAACCTCGTAGACCACCTTTATCTCCTGTCGAAATGCGGAGACATGACAAGTTGGATACAACGCCTGACTTGCTCCGCACGAGGAGTTTTATTAAAGATAGACTGGATCATTTGAATTTGGAGGAAAGGATCATAATAGACGAGCACAGATGGAGCGTGGATTCCAAAAAGCCTCCGATCAAGGAGCCTAAGAAGACCGAAGAAGTCGTAAAGCTGAGAGTGAAGAAACACAGGCAACCGAGACCAAACAGCCTGCAGTTACTTCTGTGTCCTTCTAGCTCAGGACACTACAGCAGTAGTACTTGGAGATACACCCGAGTTCGATCGAAAAGGTTCGTAAATTTTACATAACTATACCATCATCTACCTACCGTAGTTTCCCTTTAGTAACCTGACATTTTCAAGCACAGGGGAGACAAAAACACTATAAAATTATTGCAAAATTGTAGGAGCTTTCTCTCTGGGAATTGTTGAGAGCTACGGCTCCTACAAGCATCCCTTTGGGAGACAAAGCCCATACAAGTTACCAGGGTAGATATGACTCCTTTTCCATTATTTGGAGCCGGCGGAACATGTCATTTTCCTACACACATTCCTCTCAGATGTCATCACCTCATTTAACCTCTTCCTAACCATATACGCTCTTTCACGCATTCCATACACCTTTTCTTGGACCTACCATTTTACATAACTACATGGTGTTCAATATTTATGTTAGCAAGTGTCACCTTAATTCCGATTTCATTCCTAAAGAATCCGCGCGTGGGCATGTGAATGAATCCAAGGCATTCAAGTTTAAACATACGTTATTATGCAATGTCGTATACAAGATTAACACCTGTTTTATTCTATTAATAAGTGAGTGAATGATATAGTTAAAAAAGTCTATTTGCTTTGAGTTGATTGATTAGACTTGCTTTCTTATTTGCTGTTGAGTTATTAGCCTCAAGACTTATGATAATTTGTATCGTATAATGTGCAAGATCATTACTAGCCTTATGAGGCCAGTAATGATTTGATTCACTAGCATTAGTCCGCGGCTCTGCCTGCAGAGATGTCGGCTATTACGGTCAAACATTCATTTTTTATTTCATCACCACACAAGTTTATATTTCATAAAGGCTCTAGGCACTTAAAAGCTTATGTATTTATTATCGAATGCCTTTAATATTAAAAAGTTTCATGGTGTTATCTTCCAAAATGATGAACTTTGACATAAACTTTCATACCACATTTGAAGCTTTTCCAAGCTCTAGTTCATCTGTGCAAAATTGTATCAAAAGCAAAAGATATCAAAATCGGTTCATCGGTTGTTTAGGCGTGAACGCGTATTCAGACAGTCAGACATACAGATTTACATTCGCATTAACAATATTAGCATGAAAGTATGCATTTATAAAGTCCATAATTGTCAATTAATTCTCACTTTCTGACAAAAAGTCTTGTAATTAATCTACTCTCGTCAATTATCTCTCGAAGTCGATTACTCTAATTAATATTGGAACATTCGCTTTCTCGAGAGTGTCGTCAGTCGTCAGTTTATCTCACATGTGTGGGCTGCTGGAGTGGGTGTAATGATGTTGACAACACCCTGTAGTCGGTTATCTCGATAACTATGACCCTTGATGTTGTAAGCTGCCAGTTACAATAATCTTGGAGATTATACAAGTTTTGTTGGTTTTTTATGAAGTAGAGAGCGTTGAGTTAATGGTTAAGCGTTGGTAGTTTAGTGGTTGTGGGGTCGGCCTTACGATCGAGAGGTCCCGGGTTCGAATCCTAGCCGTTACACTACCGACGTGAACCCACTTCTAGCACAAGTAATTTAGCTTAGTTGGAGGGGTTAGAGGAAATATTAGTAATTTCGGTTGCTAATGTTCTTTAAAAAAAATTGTCTTGATTCAAATTAAATTATGAAGTGTTGGTAGTTTAGTGGTTGTGTGGTCGGGCTTAAGATCTAGAGGTTTGGTTCGAACCTTGGTTATTACTTTACCGATGTGAACTCCATCCTAACAAGCCATTTAGGTTAGCTTTAGGGAGATATTAGTAATTGAATGAAATTTTGAAGCATTTCTTATGCTAACTTTTCAAATCTATTTAGAATGGAAAAATAATCGACTTCGGGCGGGACTCAAACCCACGATCTTTCCCTTACAGGGGGAATGCTCTGACCGCTAAGCCACTGAAGCCCGCACGAAGCCAACTCCAATTCCTCTAAAGTCTTTTTCCCTTTCTAAATAGGAATTAGTAAAATCGGTTCTTTAATAAAAATATCGTATGACAACATTAATACTTAATGTTATGCAATATAGAACGCTATCTAGACCCAAATTATTCATAGCTTGTACTATACTAACATTAAACCGTATGGTGACGGAGAAATAATACAAGTGTCACCACCCCAACTCATCCGAAGGGTGTCGTAAGGGAGACTAACGGAAAAATATGCAGACGACATCACTGCGAGAGAAGGAAAACTCGAAATAAAACCCTGTACCAACCCGTCTAGCATGGAAACAGTTAGGCCAAAGCCTCCCAATATTAGAAGAGACCTAAATGCAGCAGTGGACTGCGATAGGCTAATTTATTGATTGATTGATTGCACTATGGGTACACTTATTTTTAAATACATGTTAACATTCATGTATATGTAATCAGCCATTCCAATGCAGACATATTCATGCATACAAATATTTGTGCTAAGTGGGTATTGAACCGTAAAAGAATGGGGCCGACTTGTCTGCGGAAGTACCCACCTACGAATCTATAATAGCTTACGTATTTCATACTGTTTGTGAAAGTTCACATATTTTAGCTTTTCTTTTTCCAATTTTCCTCTTTCCTCAGCAGCCAAACCTTGTCCCTATCGCCGCGCCGCGCGCCGTCAGTTAGCTAGTGACGGCAAATGGTCACGTATTCAACCACAATCCGGCCTCCACTGTGACATCCTTCGAACCCCGTTACACCCTTTTGACCATTTTTAGCTCATATTTTTTTAGCTTTAAAAAATCTTTAAGATCCTGCCGGATTTATTGAAATCCATGATTACTGCTCCGCTCCATTTGGTAGTAGCGTGATAATTTATAGCATATAGCCTTCCGCAATAAGCGGACTAACTAATGCTAAAAGAATTTTTCAAATTAGATAAGTATTTCTTGAGACTAGCGCGTTCAAACAAACAAACTCTTCAACTTTTTAATAATAATATTACATTGATACTGACGAATTATGTCATAATCCCACTAAGTTATTGTCAACCAAAAACCAATAAATATATGTATATTCAGTAATAAAAATCAACTAAATGTTTATATTCAATCGAGTAGTTTCGGCTATTTATACACCTACCTACGTAGGTGGATCTATTGATCAATCGATACAGTGACACGAGGCACAGCTGTTGTCAGTTTTGGGCTTATTTGTAATCGATTTAGAATGGAATTAAATCGATATTTGGAGTTACATAATTTATTTCGCTGCATCTCCAGCATCCAAGCGGCTTTGGAGATTCGAGAATAAGCAAAATCTTATAGTATAAGCAGCTAGAAGCGATATTGCGATGCGTTGAGGTTGCAACAATCGCAGTCGTATAATCGCAATGCTATTCGATTATTTCGAATCAATAATCGCAACGTTCCCTTATTATGCTGTTCCTCACTTGGTTGTTTCATCTTATGGATTTAACATAATGACAGTTCACAGATCTTTATTCAAGCTTGCATTTAGGATCCCGGGACCCTATACTTGATTGTACATAACTTTGATAGGCTCTTCAATGCTGTCTGACCCCCAACCGAGAACAGAAAGCCTGTAGGTACCCGAAGACATTAATCAGCAGCTCCTCTAGACAAGTGACAATGCGTTGACCGGCGTATTGTAGAATAGAATGACAAATTTATGGGATTTGACGTTCATGACAGTTGTCAAAGTATGTCATTAACGTCAAATCCCACGTGTACCCGACTTGAAATTGAGGTTAGCTTGGGCCCCAAAGACCTCACTGGGGCCCTATACACCCAAGTGACAGTTCATGCAGGTCAATAAGATTGATGACGCTTTTTAATATTCAATTCTATAGTGTAGTCAATGGGCGATTTTGCATAATTTAATATCATATATGGTCGTACAACATGAAGTAAATGCTGTTTACAACACAATTGATATATAGGTAGAAACTGTATTTATTAGTTTGAAGGAAGTGTTGTGTGTACAATCGACGGCACAAGTAAAAAACATGACCCTTTTTGCCTGTACGGTAAAAAATAGGGACATATTTTGTCAGCAAATTTTATACTCGTATTTTGTCATCAAATATTGGTACGTAAAATGGTAAATCTGCCGTAAAAATATGATAGATCTACCACCAAATATGGTAGATCTACCACCAAATATGGTAGATCTACCACCAAATATGGTAGAACTGCCGCCAAATATGGTAGATCTGCCACCAAATAATTCGACTATTGGCTGCAGAATGTGCCACCGCGCGCCCGACTCGCATAGATGTAGGTTAGAACAGTAGCGGCGATCTAGTTTGTCTTGCACCATGCTTATCTGTTCTATAACCATGCTCCCCTTTGACAAGCCGGTAGGAATCTAATTATAGGGACTTTTCGCCACTCGGTTAGACGATTGGTTCCGAGGTTACTTTTGTTATAATGAACAAAGATATACGGGCCCCGTCGACGTTAATCGAGACTGTATTTTGGCGGTAGATCTACTATTTTTCTGACAAACCATATTATTTTGGCGGTAGATAGATCACACCCTTTACAATATTGTCTGTATGTCACTCAATAATACATACAAAATGTTATTGACCCTCATACCGCATGTCAACGTGATAATCGGTGGTCGGTGTCGCGAGACGAAAAGGGTATTCGTTCTTTTCATTAAGCATGGACTGGGCTTAACATGCAGAACGGATCTTGGCAGTTCGTCCCAATCCGGAATAGGAGATATTCGGGTTTCCAGGTCTCGTCCAGGTACCTCAGTCAGAACACCGCCTAGAAAGAAACTAGAAAGGGACTAGGAGTCTTGTCCTGAAAAGCCAGGAGGGAGATCACTAATTTTCAGTTCTGAATTATCATCAAGTCTATGCTTGTATTAGAATCGGCATTTCTTTATTACTGTTCAGTAACTTTTGTTGCTGACTGTACCCTATTAGTGGTCGGTATAATCCGAGTATAAACAGAATATGTTATAGAAATAAACAATCTACATTAAACTTTTATGTTTCGAACATAAAAACAAACGACCTTAACGATCGTGGAGCGAGCCCGCGTTATGATACCATTATACAATATGATACACTTTTGACATTTCATTATAGATACATCATAATTTTGTATTCTCTGAAGAAATGACACGAGTTTAATGAAAAATGTTGCAGCTAATAATGAGGTTCGCTATCACTGAGCTCGATATATCACTGTGGAAGACGATACTCCCGACATTACACGTGTAAAGTTTACAACATTTCTCCTTTAGGAGTGTAACACGGTATGATGATGATACGACTCGGTAATGTGTGATATCACCAGTGTTGCCAACGCTTAGAAATATTTACCCTCAAAACACACTTCTAAAATTGCTACAATTACCAGCTGGGAAAACCCTCCTAAACGATTTACGTTTTTAAACTGAAAATAAAAAGGTAAAAAATACAGTTTTACTTCATTTTTTAACGGTACTTACATACTCCCGTTTGTTGTGTCTTATAAAGTGTTATTTATTACCAATTTTTTAATAGTATTACAATGTAATGAGCTTTTAAATTAACTAAACAATTAGTGAATTTATTAGATGTTATTTTCAGACAATCTTCAATCTAACACGATTTTAAATACTTAGATAAATCTTAACGAAAAGCAATAAAAAAAGCTTTGAAGTTTTCCCAAATAGCCGTTTTATCGTATAGTACACAACATTGTTGTAGTATATTGTACAACATTTTCCCTGTGGACTCCCAATGAAATAGCTTCACGTGTAGGAACAATTTTCAAGTTCATTGATCAAGATTGTTTGGCGAGCTACTGCCAATAGAGCTAGAGTGTTTCTCGCTTAGAGTATCCAAGATACTCTAAGGTTTCTCGTCAATGTGATGTATTATTGAACGAAAATACAAAGGCGGTGAATAACCTCTTTGTAATGAAGACGTTTACAAAAAACAATCTTGTTACAAATTACTTTCTTATTTTATGTTTTATTCTGAGAGTAAAATAATCATTACATGGCAATTGGTATACAATATACCTACGTGTCTGTCTGTTTGTCCGTTTACCACGCAATATATTTTTGATACGGTTTTCACTGTCATTTAGATATTTTTACAGAAGGTTTCATCCTGAATAAACTTTTGAAGAATGCTTTACCGTCTTAGATCTTTGATACGCTTTTTAGGGTGCTGTACCCTATGGGTAATAACGGTTACTAAGACACAGCTGTACGTCGGTCTGTCTGTCACCAGTCTGTCTGTCTCATGAACCGGTAAAGCTGGACAATTAAAATTTTCACAGTTGATGTACCTATCTATTTTTGTTGCTGCTATAATACCAAGAAATAAATACTAAAAACGGAATGCTATGGAACCCTTCGTCAAAACTTGCTACGGAGGGAAAAATCTGACCCGCGCACTCGCACTTGACCGGTTTTTTGATGTTATAGGACCAAAATGGCGAAACTAATCGAAATTCGTATGACAATATACCTACCTTTCTCGAATTACTCACGTGAAAAACCAATATTACCTAAATGACTTTTATTTTCCTCATTCAACAAAAAAACATAAATAAATAGATATAATTGTGTCTAACTGCTTACGTCACGATCGAATGAGAGTGCGTTTTCTAAGAAATGCATGTGTCCAATACATCCTGGAATTTAGACTAAGTTTGATGATTCAAACAACGTGAACGCACTTTTTTTTGTTGTTTTGACTGAGATACAGGTTATAAAATCTACTTTTTATGTAGGTATCTTGACTAGCTTTTGGAAGCATTTGGAATTTTAATATTCCGTCTTTCATCCATCAGTCTAATGAAATTCGGTATTTTGACTTAGGGATAATGATACTATTTTAGCATCCTACAAATATTTGCACTGAATGAGAATCGAACCCTCAACCTCTGATTTAACAGCTCTACCACTACACCACAGAGCACGGAAACCTACCACTACACCACACAGGTCGTCAAATGTTGTTTGTCTATAGTAAACACTTATCAAAGTTCTAGGACACCTTAGTCATCCATTAATTATCCAATCAACATAAATTTATCACTATGTGATGGTCAACGCTTGTCCAATTGCCCATAATAATATATGCCGAACACGGAGCACAAGCGATCTGCACGATAGCTCTCGTTATGGGCATTCCTTAACATATTGATAAAGCTCTGACGTCAACTAATATTTAATATCACTAGTCACTACTCATATTAAGCGTCATTTAGACGGGCGAGTTACCTACTCGCACGTTTCGGCCCGAAAAATCGTACGCGACTATCGCTAGCAATAATCGCCATACCATTACCGAAAGTGTTTACACACAGGTAAACATTGAATTCTCGCCTACAATAGTTTTCCCAAGCGACTACAATATGGGGTTCTTCAAGAAGGGCATTAGAAGGTTTCTTCAAGGTCGGCAGCGCGAGTGTGACGCCCCTGGTGTTGCATACGTCCATAGGCCACGGTGACCGCTTCCCATCAGGTGGGCCGTGTGCTTGTCTGCCAACTAAGTGGTATAAAAAAAAAATATCATACAAGATTTGCAACTAACATATCGCCTATGTAAAAATACGATTATTGAATGAAATTTTGAAGCATTTATTATGCTGATTGTTCAGATCGATCGAAGAAAGTATAGAAGAATTTGGATTGACTACGTGCGGGCTTCGGTGGCTTAGCGTTCTCCCTGTAAGGGAAATACGATTATTGCTTGGAAATTCTGTTTAGACGGACACTACCAATATTCAATTCTGTGACAATTCTCGCCAGCGTGGACGAGCGAGCGGCAATTTTTTTTGCGAATGTTTAGACGAAGCAATTTTTTTCTGTCCTTTTGTTAATCGTATCATGCAGGCAAGAAACTCTCTACTAGATTGATTCTTCGAGCACCTACCTCGGCAAATCTCTGCATTAACCTAAGGTTGACTGGTAGAAAATGCCCATGGCATTAAGTCCGCCTTTGTACACTTATTTATGTTTGTGCATCAAGATTAAATAAATAAATATATAAACTCTCCTCTTCTAAATGAGTCTTTAATGTGTCATTCACCTTTCGGTCATTATGAATTTACAAGTATGCCCGCGGCTGTAGGTAGAACCTTTTACTGGAGTTCACAAGAACTCCCTTTGGGATAAACGTAACAATATCGAAGTCCTGTACCAGCTTGATAGACTTTTAGTGCTCCAACAACCTGTAACGCTGGCATACGTGTTCGTATGGCTTCGGTCGTTATAAGTTTATAACTATGCCCGCGGCAGTACGTAGTTAACCTTTTCCTGGAGTTCACAGGAACCCCCTTTGGGATAAACGTAACAATATCGAAGTCCTGCACCAGCTTGATAGACTTTTAGTGCTCCAACAACCTGTAACACTGGCATACGTGTTCGTATGGCAACCGAAAATGAGCGACGAGTTCACGTGCTCTCTGAGGCACGGAGGGGCCTCGTTGTTTTATGAATGGTCTCCCATCTAAGAATGACCTGGCTAATATTGCTTAACCTTGTAACTTGCTTACCACTTAGTCACAAGCCTCTCTAATTTTTTTAACCGACTTCAAAAAGGAGGAGGTTCTCAATTCGATGAGTTTTTTTTTATGTTTTATTATTTTTATTTTTTTATGTATGTACACCGATTATTTATGCAACTAGTCACTCGATCATCAATTTCGTTTCTTCTTCATCCTAGCGTTAATCTGGGTCGCATCCGAAGCTTTCACCTCGTAGTCCGGGGTCCGCTTTTTCCAATCTAACCCAATCCTAGTCCATGTCACATTTTGCTCTCCTGCTCGCTGTGCTCTCCACCTGTACTACCGACGACCTTTGTAGAGCAACGGATGGCGGTATTCGGTATTGCTATGCCGAGTTTTAAGCCAACAAATTAAAAAAAAAAATTACTAGATGGCAGATCCAGCCGTTGATTTAGAAGAAGAAGTTTAACTGCGTGTTTAACTGAATTTCCATATTTTAGCTTGCTTTTACAAAATGTTTACTCTACACTGCTAGCTTTAGATCACTGCTGAGTGATGACGCCTTTTATTGAAGTAATGAATGTCACACATCCTAACAATTTACTAGTAGGCTGGCAGTGCTGTAGTTTAATTTACCAACATTCATTTGACCCAATTTGTCTCGTTGAATTGGTACGGTAATGTTTATTGTCACTTTATACTCACCAGTGGGCGTTTACCTTTTATATGCAATTATATGACAAGCTTTTATATGCAATTATATGACAACGAATACTTTGGGAGCTAGCGCAATATGAAATAAACGCACGGCAAAATAAATTCAAGCAGAAATCCCGATTGACATTAGAAACCTCTAAATTTAGCAGTGTTTCTCTACAATGTTATGCATGTTTTATACATATAAACCTTCCTCTTGAATCACTCTATCTATTAAAAAAACCGCTTCAAAATCCGTTCAGACAGCGACAGCGACTTTGTTTTATAATATGTAGTGATTATATGACAAGCTTTTGCACCTTAACTAAGACCTTGAATAGGTGATTTAGACAGTATCTAATGTAGCAGACTTTAGAATATCTGCACAGTTCGATACGGTAGGGACAGTAGCGTCCGACGCTTGAAACTGAGGGTCGTGTAATAAATGACTACATACATACAATCACGCCTTTATCCTCGGAGGATTAGGCAGAGGTGAATTAACACAAACATTTCACCAATCATTGTATTCCGTCCCACGTAATATGAGATGAACCTATTACCGTATTCTGGGCGCTATTGTTGACTCTAGTGACTCATCTGAGGCTGAGTCTGGGCTATATATATCTGTCTGATATTAAACAGCCATATCCCTTACTCACTCGCCTTTTACGACATCGAATGGGAAGAGATGGGGTGGCCCAAATTCTACTCTACCGGGAACCACGGGATGATAGAAGATAGATGACTAGAAGAGGTTTATTTATGTTCCAGTTATTTTGTATTCATAAGTTTTAACCCAGTACAAATAGGGCGATTCAACTTCAAAAGTTCCATTCTCTCAATACAAACAACAAACCAATTAGTCCCAATAGAAAGGTTTACGTAGCCTTTGAAGAGTTCCACTATCCACATACTGAGTTCATCATCTGTCAGTTGGATGTCACTTACAAGTTTCAAATTGGTACTTAAATCGACAATCGACACGCACATCGACACACACACACACACACGCACACACATACACAGACCCTCACACACACAAAGCCCAAGCACTTAAGTAGTTAATTAAATAATTGACAAGAATACTAATAAAGTGTGACCTAAGCATACTAGTAATGTGACCCCACCTTCCTTCTTTCTCATCGTAACAGGTAAACCAGTCGTGAAAGTTTGAATTTTATGTAAACATTATTACTCGTAAAACAAACTCTGCCTCTCGTACCGATAACAAGGACTGCGAAATATCGTACTGCACCAAATATGGCCGACACGGCGAGGACTGAATATTAAATATTTAATTTTATGCGTGAAATGCTGCATTGTGATTCGAGAGTCGCCATCATAGAAAAGTAAATAACTGACGAAGCTTTCTTGAATACATGTGCGTATAGCTTTTGTGGTGATATGTAAGTACACATACGTCTTACGTAGCTTCTGAATAGCTCTCTTTGCCCAGGACAGTACGCAGTGTGGGAAAAGATAATAGGGGACGCCGTAGTCCTACACCCGATGGGGCCTTCTATGGCCCTGGGTCAGTCGGGGTGCGCGAGGGATATGGCACAGGTTACCTCGCCCTCGGCAACTGATGGTCGACGGCCGTGCAGTTTTGGTCATTTTCAACCCGACATAACCACAACCGGCTCCGGTGGGTGGGAGGGTATCCGAGTGGATTTCCGCACGTTAAGAATAAAAAGACAGTACCCATGCAGTGAAAAATTAAAAGCCGGAATGCGGGCTGCGTACTCCAAGGCAGAAGCAGGCCACGGCGGCGGTGCGCATTGCGTGCCTCCCCATACCCGGGGTGAGTTGGGGACTCTACGGTTCCCACATCGGGAGAGGGCCAGATCGAGAAATATGGCCCTGGGTCGGCCGAGGTGCGAGGGATATGGCTACAACAATCTCACCTCCGGCAACTGACGGCCCACAGTCGGCGTGCGTTTTAGTCGGTTCGAGTCCGACATAACCTCCTCCTCCGACTCCGGCGGGGGAGGTATCCGCGGGGATTTTTCGCACGATAAAAAAAAAAAAAAAAGGTGAGAGCTTCGGATTCGACCGGGACTAACCCGAAGATGTTGTCTAAGTCTAAATCAACCCATTGCGTAATAGACACACCTTTATATACATATAATGTCTGTACGCAGTCACGTAGTTATGATTGCCTAGTACTTCGACGGCAGTTTGATTGCAATCATGGCACAAATAGTTAAGAGTTAGTCAGTCATTGACTCGTCGCTACACCCACGCGATATGTTTATTCTTCAATTTATGTAATATACCTACATTTAGCAGCTAAGCAGTCTTTGTGTACTGAGTTGTTTTAATAGAAGCTATAATAACATAGTAGCAGAACATTTTAAGTACCTAAGTGCAGAAGCACTTGAAATTGACGAGTTTGCATGAGAGGTTTAATGACAGCCAATGATCTTATATAAAATGAAGTAGATGCGTTATTGCGCGAAAATCGTGAAGATCCGAAAACGAGTCAATTGGAACGTTTGCCTTGTAGTATCGCGTGCCGAGCGGCGCCGGTCGGACGTTGAACGGAAGAATCAGTGACATAAAAAAATAACGAAAATGCTATCGTATGTTTATAGACACTGCACGAACAATTACTCTAAAGTTAATACAAGGGAAATGTAGATGAATTAAAAATGTGTCTGTGTGTGTTCGGCACAATTTTCTACGTTGATTTGTAAGCATATGACATATCTATGATATATTTCATCTTTGATGACAGCTGAGGAAGTATCAGGCGAAAAAGACTCAATCGCTAAGCAAAATCACGTTGATACGTACGATTTTGCTTTGATATGCCATATTCCTCTTCTGTAAAATTTAAGCCTAAGGACAGAAGCGAATTAAGGACTAGCCCTCGATGGACAGAATATGAAACTAGCCTCAACAAGATCTTCGGGACCTTAGCCAACCTTTGTCACTAAATTTTTTGTTATTCTCCAAGTGAACACGCTTCCACGCTTCACTTGGAGGGATGTGGCCTCTAAAAACCATTGTCTTGTTGTCGGTAATTCAATTCTGGCGCACTTCCTGCAGTCGGATTTTAATTAAGCTTAGCGCGGAAACGCAAATTACGCGTGGCGTAGCGGTAGTGAACGCGGCCGCTACGCAGGAGGCGTGGGTTCGATCCCCGCTCAGTGCAAATATTTGTGTTCATGAAATATGGGTATCTGCATTGGTCTGGTCGTGCCTCGGAGAGCACGTTAAGCCGTCGGTCCCGGTTGCCATAAGAACATCTATGGCAGTCGTTACGGGTAGTTGGAGCCCTCAAAAATCCAAAAACAACAGTCTAGCTGCAAGCTTCGATATCGCCTAATGTTACCATTGGGATGTGGAGGTCAGATGGCAATCGCTTCACAGAAAATATCGAGGTCTAGCCAAATCCGTAGTTAAGACTGGCAAAAGCGGACCCCAGACTCCGAGCTGAAAGCTTCGGATGTGACTGGGAATTTACGCTAAGAGGAAGAAGAAGCGCGGAAACGCAAATTAATGTCAATTATGTTTTGCTGTTGGTCGCTGTTCCGTCCTCATGGATCAGTATTTCACGCGGGTAGACCCGTGATCAACAGGTAGTTAAACATATAAAACCTTCCTCTTGATTCACTTTATCTATTGCCGAGAACTGCATTAAAATCGGTTGAGCAGTTTAAAAGATCTAAGCGAATAGAAAGCGGAAGTGACTACATTTTTGTGACTACAATTTGCATGTTGATAATATTGCTATTGAGGGAGAGAGCAGGCATTCGATTACTTACAAGGTAATGTCAGAAACCCGTGTTTGATTTCACCAGTAAATTCCTAATAATAATATACATACCTTGTATTATTATTGTATTATATTCTTAATAATAATACCTATACGAAAGTGAGTACGTATAAGATACCATTCAACCTGTGTACAAAATAATCAATAAAGTGCAGCCTCCTTTGAGTGAATGAGTAACAAGTAACAAACACAAAACAAAAAGTAACAAACCACAACAAAGAGAGTAGTTTGATACTCATTCACACAAAAAAGGCTGCATAGAATTGACTATTTTGTATACAGGTAGAATGGAATCTCAGCAATCTTACGAATACAGCACATACTATAGCATCTTAAGGATAGAAAAAAAAAATCTGATGTCAGTAAACCTATTTGAGATCCATATTATACCTACTACACATATACTACTTTAGAACAATATTTATAAGCTAGTGATGCATAAAAAGTGTATCGATAATAAACTAATCGTCTGTGAACCTAATGCCTTTTGTCTGGATGATAAATCTTAGCGTACGGCCACATCTGCGGAATTAGGTCTGTAGACAATAGAAATAAAACGCATTTTTAATATGGAATGAGGGTTACGATCTCACTAACACGTTGGCGGTATCAAAAGTTTGACTGTTTAATGTTAATATTGTCATTTTAAAAATTCATGATTTAACCCGCCTCATACGGCTCTACCTCATACCTTCGTTGCAAATCCAACTTCATCTTTCGACTTAAAGCGCATTTCACCAATGAAAGGACCTGAGATTAGACTCGGTTAACACGTATTATTCGCGAAACGTGAGAACTCATTGAAATAAAACCACTTTTTAACGGATTCTATCGAGCTGGGTATAAATAATGAAATAATAACAAATAAATCGCGGTAGAATCTGCTAAAAGTCATGTTATTTCAATGAATAATATTCATGTAATCTTCCGATAGTATCATAAGATACCAGTACGAGCGTAGATCTATCTATCGGCTATCCCATAGAGATTGAATGACGTTTTTCTTCTTTAGAACGTCAAAACTGGCAGTAGATACGTTATAGGGAACGGCCGTTAATTGAACGGATTATAACTATTGAAATCCAGTTTTCACTGAACCAATTGTAACATCGAAACGGCTTTACAAAATGCAATAGTACGTTTCGCTATATCTGGTGTGACCATGCACTTAATCACTACGGGTCATTGGCATTTCATGCAAATTGTTTCATATATACTTTGAATATTGCAACATTTACAAACGATTCACGATTCGTCACGATATGTTAATTTAAATATTCAATTTTAATGTAACAGTATTCAAATGTATTACAATTATAGATTACTAGCATTCTACCCGTAACTTCACTCAGCCTTACCATAAACTCTTAAAACAGGATAATTGAACTACTGTCAATTCAATTCATTATTCTACCAACTGCAAATGTCACTTTGTAATGTCATATAAATATATAAGGATTTCTTTTTTAAATGAATGTGTCTGTGCAAATATATTAGGATTACAAAGTGACATTTGCAGTTGCTAGAATGACAGCAGTTAATCTCTTTTCTCTGGCTCTACCCAACCAATAGCAATCTAACAAACATAAGATTTTAAGTCTGACCAAGACCTTTCTAATCAAAATCCGTTCAGTAGTTCTTACGATCATGGCGAACAAACATCTCTAATGTCAAATTATATAATACTAGCTAACCCGGCGAACTTCGTACCGCCATATTTTCTAAGCCCGTTCCCGCTGCATATCTCTAATTTTATCAGTGTTTCCCTACGATATTATGCATGTATTATACATATAAACCTTCCTCTTGCTTGAATCACACTATCTATTAAAAAAAAACCCCATTTCAAAACCCGTTGCGTAGTTTTCAAGATTTAAGCATACATAGGGACGGACAGACAGCGACAGCGACTTTGTTTTATAATATGTAGTGATGATGTAGTGAAGTACCGATAGACACTGGCTGTTGCCGCGGTTTCTCTCGGTCCGAAAAACTTATCCCGTTCCCGTAACCCACAGGAATCAACAAGCGGGAATCGAACCCGCGATATCTAAGTTACCAGTTGAAAGGTTTACCGCTATGTCATTTAAGTTTAAATTTTATAATTCCAAATAATATTTATACCTATAAGATGTCCTCAATAGGTGCGTTCGTGATATAAACCACAGGTCGCGGTCGTATATTAAAACTTATTTAAATGTCTATGGCCGAGTCGATTAGCTATGATGTAAAGTTTATTTGCGTGTCTATGATTCATAGCATACTTAGGCATTTTAATTACGGTTTTAAATAACACCGTGTAGGTTGAACAACAAAGCAAAAAAAAATTGCTTACACGGTTTTTGGCGGCTTATTATCGTACTTCCTACTAATAAATCTATGTCTATACTAATATTATAAATGCGAAAGTAACTCTGTCTGTTGTTAAGCTTTCACGCCTAAAGCACTGAACCGATTTTGATAAAATTTGGTACAGGGATAGATTCGATAACATAGGTATAAAGTAAAGTAAAGTAATGTATAGTAAAGTAAAGTAATACCCATAATGTAACCCGTAATTTCGATTACTATTATTCTTTAAAAAAATAATAGTAATAAAACCAATGTAAAGCCTTGATCACACCGAGTGCAATTGTGAGACAGTGCTCGGTATGTGTGAACATAGCACCGAGTATACCTCGAGATATATATCTTGGAACACCTAAAAAGTGCTCAAAATGTACTTTATACGCTCAGTACACGTTTCTTGGGTATCTTTTGAGGATTGCACAGGATACTACGGCGATGGACAAGCTTAAATTCATCAATTAAACATTATTACAAAACAATACGCACGCGTTAATGCCTAGTTTGTCTCGCCACTTAGGTACTATATACTCCGGCCGGGGTGCGAGGGATATGGCTACGACAACCTCACCTCCGGCAACCGACGGCCCACAGACGGCGTGCGTTTTAGTCGGTTCGAGTCCGACATAACCTCCTCCTCCGACTCCGGCGGGGGAGGTATCCGTGGGGATTTTTCGCACGTTAAAGAAAAAAAAAAGGTACTATATACTCTACACGTACCGAGCACTCGGGCAAGTGCGCTGTCTCGACACTCTACTCGGTGCGAGTGGTCAGTATAGTATACGATGAACATGTCTGAATAGGCCACCCTGGCCCTCGATTCTGCTATATAGCACAACCACTGTCTTAACACAGACACTGCAAAACAGTCCATTTAATTGTAGACTTTAAAACAATGCCTTTAAGGTCTAAAATAAAATGGTTTATTGTAGAGTGAATGAGAGAGTGTAATGAAACTTTTTTCACAGAATTTTGGACTTTAAGTCCATAATAATAAAGTCTTAAATTTAATGCCATTTTTTACAGTGTCTGTGTTATGTATGACAGTGGGTGTGCTATAGCAGAATCGAGGCCCTGATTGTTACTCATCCATTGCACCATCTCGCTAAGTGTTGTTGAACTTTATGATCTACGTAATAAGGTCGAGAGCCGAGACAACGACTACTGTCAATCATCCAATCACGAAATAACGGAAAGAAATAAATATTGTTTGATTAATGTAAAAGTTAATAAGGTAATTACCAGTTTACTGACGAAGTTATTATAATATTGGATTATGTAAATTGATGTTAAAGTATAAAAAGATATAACAATTTGTTTGTTTGTTTATATTTTATGCGCTGTCATACCGCATACCCAAAGGCGATAAAACTTCTCCATCCGACAGTAAACATACAGCTCATGACAAAGTGCCCGCTTGATGGCAATAGGCTCCCTTATTACGTGGGCTTCGTCCATTTTCGTAACTGTCATTTTCATAACGAGCTACGAACGTGGAATTTTTTTCTTTGCTTTCATAACCAGTTACGAAAATAGAATTTGGGACCGAAAATCATAGTAGACGAAATGGAGGTGTTTAATACTGAATACACCTTTGCCTACCACTTCGGGGATGTACAGGCATATGTATCTAGCATGAATTTATAACCTCAAAAACTGTATCGCGTTTGCCATGTATAACTCCGGACACGTCGGACCTAAATCGCAAGACAAACGAGGATCTGGTGCCCGCGGATTGCTTTGTAATAATCTATGCTTGGTGAATTTGAGTTCGTCCACCGCAGTAGCACCCCGTGCCAGTGGCGTAGCTAGGTGACCAAGGGCCCCGGTGCAAAAAGAAACAGGGGCCCCTATTTTTTTGGTTCCGAAAATTCCGTCGGGCGTCGCACGTTACCTTACCGAAGTAAACAATGAGGTGGGCATTATCCCCTACCGGTCGCTAACGTGCTGTTGGGGATCAAATCCCGAGGGATTTGATCCCCAACAGCTCGTTAGCGACGGAGAGAGGAGTCTCTCCCTCTTTTTCGTGCGAAAATCCCCTCAGATACCACCCCCGTCGTCGGCCATCGGGGGTAGTTATGTTGGACTCGGACCGCTTAATACCACACGCGGTCTCGGATCTTCAGATACCAGAGCTGCCGGGGTGTAAGGTTACCGAGAGCATTTCACTGGCACCCCGACTGATTCTGGGCCATCTACTACGGTTTAAAAATGGCCTCCTCGGGTGTGAGAAGCACGGTGTCCCTAAGACTTTTTTGGTAGTTCAATATGAGATTTGTCAGTTCAGGCTCGGCCTTGGGGGGCCCTCTGAGCCTAGGGGCCCTGGTGCACCGCACCACCTTGCCCACCCATAGCTACGCCAGTGCCCCGTGCTATCCTCAAAAGACACCCAAGAAATGTGTATGGCGCGTATAGGGCATATTTTGAGCACATTTTAGGTCCAAGATAAGTGTCCGGAGTTATACCTATATTGTGCCTCATATAATGGATAATGCAATCATACCACACCGACACCAACTGCGCGTACAAATGGCCGTTTGCCAAATATGTGGCAATTGTACTTTTTATTTAACAAACAGGGCTAAAATAATGTATAGGCTATTGTATGCTAAGCATTTTTGTAAATATAGGTGCCAATATTGGACCATTAGTAATGCATAGCAGTTAATTACTAACACTTACGTTGAGTTTATCCCTACTAATATTATAAATGCGAAAGTAACTCTGTCTGTCTGTCTGTCTGTCTGTCTGTCTGTCTGTCTGTCTGTCTGTCTGTCTGTCTGTCTGTCTCACTTTTACGACTAAACCGCTGAACCGATTTTGATGAAATTTGGTATAGAGGTAGGTTAGACCTTGAGAAAGGACATAGGCTATGTTTGGTCGCGATAACCGATATCCACGCGGGCGGAGCCGCGGGCAAAAGCTATTAATTATAAATGACTTACATCATCTCTCTCATTTAATTTACCATGTTTGTTAGAGATATTTTTAGAGTACTTTCCCTCCAGGTAAAGTCAAAATCTTCCACCCTGTATATATTACCATTGAATTGTCTGACGTTCGACCTTACAACGTTGAAAAGCTAAGTAAAGTATACCTAGGTAAGCCATGATCACGTCAGCATTAATGGGGAGTAGAACACAAAATGACCAAAGAAATTGACTAATTGTGACTGACAAGAGGTGTCCTTTTCTGTCTAGGTACTTCTTCTGCCCAGACAGTCAAACAAAAATTAGACATCATCTGCCTTAGGAGGGGTTTACATGGCTTGATTTTCGGCATGCGGCGAGTACATGCCCAATATGCCCATATCGCCTGACGGGTTTCATCAAACCGCATCGCTAGCCCATTTACACAGGTGTGACAGGTGACTAAATTCTCGCATGCGGCTTAGTCAATTCTTTCATAAATAGTTGATACAATAGGTGTTCCTGTCGCCTGCAACTGATCGTTTACATTGGGTACAGCCGTGCGGCCAAAGTCGTATTGCCATTTAAACTGTCAATTTTCGCCGCGCGGCAAAACCGCGCGTATTAAGTCGCCCGTGTAAACCAGGCATTACGCTCCCCATACCAAGCACAGACATACACATAACTTTGTGTGTTTCCACACATTGCATTGTGCATTTGCATGCGCCGAATCCCCCCAATCGATGCGTAAAGGGGGAATGGAGTGGGTAAAGACACAAAGGAAAGGGTGGGCGGCCCGACACCCCCCTGTGGGGTGACAGTGGTCAGCCGTGTAACTATAATTAAAAGTCACCACAGGCTATGCATAGATATTGGGTGATATTGTACGTGAATATTGGTTACTAGGTTCGATAATTTTTTGTTTACTTGAATTTGCATGCGATAAATAAGAACTTTTGGTCTAGCTGCAAAGCTTCGACATACCTAATGTTACCATCATTGGGTTGTGGAAGTCAGATGGCAATCGCTTCACGAAAATATCGAAGTCTAGCCAAATTTGTAGTTAAGACTGGTAAAGCGGACCCCAGACGCTAGAAGGAAGAAGAAATAAGATTTTTTTTTATAAACTTTCACCTTTTACCACTTAGTCGCTAAATATCACATTTTCAAAAGAACTCTTTCAAGAGCTCAGTGCAACCCATAGCCTGCACTTGAACCGGACCCCAGACTCCGAGGTGAAAGCTTCCGATGCGACTGGGATTAGCGCTAGGATGAAGAAGATTACTTTAATAAATAACGTTCGATACATACATATCTGAATAAAAATATGCTGCTTATCTTCAGTCGCATAACAGACAACAAAACATTCAACCTTACACACTCACAACATAAATACTTGACGCATTTTCCGTCAGATATGCAGCGACCCTAATATTTATCCAATGCTAATATTTTAAATGCGAAAGTAACTGTCTCTCTGTCTGTGCGCTTTCACGCCTAAACCACTAAACCGATTTTGATGAAATTTGGTACAGAGATAGATTAGACTTTGACATCCACGCAGGCGGAGCAGCTGGCAACAGCTAGTTCATAAGAAAAAGTTTGAAACAATATCACCATCATTATACTTGAACACGCCTAAAGTCATGCTAGATTTTTTCTCTTGGCCGCGGGTAGATTGGACGGCGTCTGCCCTCCCTCAGTAAATCATCCCACGGAGGGGAGGTATCCGTGTGTGCCTGGACATCGCCCAATTAGTAATCGGAGTACACGCGCCATCTTGCGGACTCGCATCAAGCGGAGCCATGTCATAAGTAGCATCGGGTGTCCGCATTCGAGCGAATTTTCACCCGACTGCCAAGGAAAGGTTATAATTTTCGCGCGTATGTATACATTTTTGTACACATGTGTGTGTTCTTTATTACCTTGTATCTTCCAAACAGAATAGAATAGAATAGAAATAAACTTTATTGTACACCAAACAAAAAGAAAAGTATACATAAAATAAATGGCAAACGTAATTAGGTAATGTACAAATGGCGGCCTTATCGCTAAAAGCAATATCTTACAGGTAAAACAGCTGTATTGCGACAGTTACAGGTACATAGTAGGTTGCACCAAAAAGTTGCGTTTCGCTCTCCTACACATACTTTCCATCATTTAGATTTTTATGAGAGCGACTGCCATCTCAACCCCCAAACTTCGAAGAAAAGCCTGGGGTTGAATTTTACCTCAAAGCTCTAAAATAGAGCTCTCGATAACGACAACCTGTGAACCATTGTTTCGGAATACGTGGCACATTTGCAATGCGTCCCAATTTCCCTAATCTGACCCCTACCTACATACACATGACTAACATACGATATCACACTCAAATTACCGTGTTATCCTATAAGTGGGTCAGCAGAGAAAGAAATGCTTATCGGATCGCATCGCAGAAGCTTGCAATGTCAAAGCCCTAGATAATGAATGATAATGAACTTCAAACATTATACGCATAAAATTGTTAAGATAAGATTATCGAACAAAACCAGGGACGATTAACCCTGACTCCCATAGGGGACAAAGCAGTTGCACATAATACAAGTCTTGCGAAAGTTGCTGAAGTTACTAAAGTTGCTAAAGTTGCTGAAGTTGCTAAAGTTGCTAAAGTTTTCTTTGTTATCATGTCTTCGTTTACTTGTTCGACGCATTGGCAGTTCTACGATCTGAAGTCTAGGTTAGTAACTAAATAACTTTCTGAGTGTAGTGTCAAAACTCGCGTAAGTAGGGTTCCATGGCTTAATTTGCCTAACACCGTTGTCTAATACATCGTCTGAGAAAATTTCAACTGTCTGGCTATCGCGGCTCGTGATAACGGCCCGGTGACAGACAGACAATCGTTTTTACCCTTTGGGTACAGAAATCTAAAAAGTAAACAGTAAAGGCACAGAATAAATAATAGTACTACGTAAAGGTATGATTGGTGAAAGATCTCAGAACGGTTACAAAACCAGAAACAATGGAAGACTCGGACACAATCGCGGATGCGCAGTATTTTTATTGGTATTTCATAGAATTGCACGAAGACTCAATAGAAACAATGGACATAAGACTCGGGTATGTCGAAACCCACAGTACATTTCACAGGTAATGTATAGAAAAGATACGACGTAATACATATAGAAATGACGGGACGCAGACATGACTATCCCGTCTATTGAATGTATAATTCCGAAGCGGACCACATACGACAACGACAGACGCCTACAGCAGATACAACGTACCCATTACTGGTTAAACTCTGATACGGATAAAGGGGACCATTGAGAAGCCGCAATGAATTACGCGCATCTGCTGCGTCCGTCGGCAGTTGTCGTATGCGGTCGGCTACGGAATCATACCTTGATTGTCTACTTCTGCGTCGTATCCGCGTCTTACGTCTACTGCGCTTGACAGACAGAAGGTCAGAGACTTTTTCAGACAAGGTCGGGTCGGGTCGGGTCGGGTCGGGTCAACATCCTTGAGGCTAAAGCAGTCCTAACCAGAACAGTGTACCTGCTAAAGAAATGACGAGGTTCTCCGGCCCAGAGGTAGGACACACCCACACAATACAATGGTTACCTACATATTAAAATCCCGAAATTCATAATACCCATTTCTATAAGACCGACGGACGAAAGACTGAAGTTTAAAATACCGATACTTCAAAATATTGAAGTTCAAAAACACCTACAAACTTGAAAATGCCAGGTAGGGGTGTAGAACGGATTTACCGAAACTTTACCCCATAATGGGGGAAAACGAGCGCCACGCGTACGAAACCTAAATGAACTGTTTTTAGAGAGTTTATGTTTTTGAAATCCAATATTTTAACTCAAAAACTTATAAATGTTTTATGCTGTTTTATGTTACTTGCTCTGCTGACGGACAATAATAGCTAGTTAGTAGATATACTTAATTATAACTTAGTAAAATTAAATTAAAAACAGTGCAAAAAGTGTATAACAGTGATTGACGCCTGAGGTCACACCGAACTCAAGTTTTGTGCCACAGTTTTTGTGGTATAACTTGTGATGGCGACCCAAATATTTGTGAATACTAGGAATTGGCGTAAAAATAACATGCAACTTACAAATAAATAAATGTTGTAAAACAAAATACCAACATGGGGCTATATCGTTATGCATAGCTTGTGATAGGTATACAAATAACGATTTTTGGACCTTAAATTCTCAATAACTGTTTGACGTATGTTTATGAAATTTTGAGTAGGTATTCGTCTCACAAGTCTAAATATATAAGCCAAGTTTAAAATGATTATGCGCTATAGTTTTTGAGTTATGAGAGGGTGAAAAGTGGCATACCTCGGTGCTGCTAGCCTTCGTTTGCTTCAACTGTGGCTAGCACACTCCATGTGTTTACGTAAGTTCTATAACGCATATAAACATATGAATTTGTGTAACAATGAATATTTTGCCCAAATAATCAGACGACCGATCCGTAGTCACACCAAATTGCCACACTGGTGTGACTATTTGGTGTGACGGTTTTATCGAGATCGTTGTGAAAATTACTGAACAGATTCTGGAATTTCTAATGGTTAATTTAAATAGAAAAAAATATATAGATTTCGTATGAATGGTGCTCATTCATATTCTTCGTTATTTTGATGTTAATTAGTTAGTTAACGATGTATAAATATAAATTTGGTAGTCCTACTACATACCTATTCATTGCATGCAACACCAGCTGAACCTCAGTTGAGAAATGAGAATTGAGTCTGGCATAACACTACGCCTGCCTTGTTTCATCGGTTGAGTACGCACTACCGAAACTGTAGCTCTAGGGCACAGGTGCCCAAACTTTTTAGTCTCGTAGACTACTTGCCATGCTGGCCAGGTAGACCCCCTGTTTAGTTATTATTGCATTTTTGCTAATATAGGTATCAACTCAATGTCCAATTAAGTATTTGTCCTGTTGAATTATCTGTTTTATTTTTATGTTATGCACAACCAATTACCAAAATTTTTCATCACAATCCGACAATAAAGACCAAAATACACAAAGAAAGATTCTTATTTATATTATAAGATAACAAATAAATAATTTGCTACCATCAGACGGGCAAAGTTACCGATATAATTGAGCCAATTGTAGCACAAATAATAATGGGCCGCCTAAGATCAGACAGGCAAAGATGCCAATATTGAGCCGATCGTAGCACAAATAATAATAATTGGCTGCCTAACATCAGACGGGCAAAGTTGCCGATAATTGAGCCGATTGTAGCACAAATCCTTGCAGAGCCTGAGTCACGATGCGATGGGATTTACACACGGAAACATCCACCGGTAATGGGATTGCGACTATACAGGGGACCTCCGATAACTGGACGCTACGAGAAAGGAAATTGTGGATATGTACATACCTACGCTTTGTAGCTCGTAAAATGAATCTAGTTAGATAAAATTATAAGAAGTAAAAAGTCTTAATTTCTGCTTAGGTATGGAATACACACTTATACACAATACATACAATACATACGTATAGTCTTTGCGATGGACTTAAGGAACACGGACCCTGAGTTCCAGAGTTCCGAGTTCATCTCGGTCTCGGATGCGATCAGGAAAATACGCTGTGATGATGGAACTGAATGGATTTTGATGCTGTTTTTTTAGAAAAGTCTTAATCAGACTTAAAATCTATCAATTCTGATCGCAATTGGTTGAGTACAATGAGAACCGGAGATATGAAGAAAATCCAAGCCAAATCTCGCTATATCCAACACCCAACCACCCCTTCGCGCGCAGCCCATTGGTAGAAAGAAGTCACCTTTCGGTAGGTCTCCCCCAAGTCCCAAAATTCTGTCTAGTGCTGCTTACGCACAACTGGGTCATATTTTTTCACATGTGCTGATACTGACAGGGAACTCTTTACCAGCTCACGTGTTTCATCTTCCTACAAACCCGGTTCAATTATTGTATCTGCTCTTGGCTAACTATCGACGTGCCAAACCAAACCTGATGAAAATTGACATACATACATACATAGGTATACTCACGTCCGTAAATCCCCACAGGGGTAGGCAGAGGTGTATTAACACCCACATTTCGCCAACAATGATTTTCGGTCCCACGTAATAAGGGGCGAGCCTATTATCGTCTAGCGGGCACTTTGTCATGTGCTGTATGTTTACTGTCGGATGAAGAACAGCCCTATCTCTTAGTCGCCTGTTACGACACCCACAGAAAAAGATGGGGTCCCCTAATCCTACTCCACCGGGAAGCAAGACGGCAAATGACTGATTAATGATAAAAAATGACTTTATAAAAAGTGAATTCCTAGTTTTCTATATCAATCTGGATCTAATTACAATTTGGCCCTGGAATCTCAACATACAACGTAAACAAAAAACTGATTCTTCTACCGGTATTGTGTTTTTATTCTTCAGAAACAAATAACTTACGGAATTGCCCTCGGCTCTTACATTTGTTGAGGCATTATTGTAAGAGGATTACCTCTCACACGTACCTTACACCTTCTCTAACTGTAGCAATATGTTCACTATATTGTCTGAAGGAAAAACACGAAAAGTTAGCTTTAATGAAAAAAAAGCCGCGTGGTTTCCGACAGAGTAGAATTTGGGCCACCCCATACCTTCCCATGCGGTGTTGTACAAGGCGACTAGGGAATAGGGCTGTTTAACATCAGACAGATATTTATACAGCCCAGACTCAGCCTCAGATACATGGCTCGAGTCAACAATAGTGCCCGGAATACGACAATTCACGACGCTCACCCCCTATTACGTGGAACCAAATACAATGATTCGTGAAATGTGGGTAATTCACCTCTGCCTAACCCTTCGGGGATAAAGACGTGATTATACGTATGTACGTATGTAGTAATCATCATCAAGTCACGAATTATAAAAGAAAGAAGAAATGCCTAACCGCTGTCGTTTATGTCACAAGACTGTTCCCTAGGCGATGGGGTCATGTCTCCCCTGGTAGCTCCCCTGGACGGGGGAGACAAAGAGATATTGATAGGGCCCGTAGCTCCCCTGGACTCCATTTTTCACTATCTATACTATCTTATCTTTGCTCCCAGTTGCATCCCAAGTTTTGCGCTCGGAGTCCAAAGTTCACTTACTGGAATGAGTAAGTTTGGTTTGTCTTATAAGGCTTTTTAGTAGCAGCTACTGTGTGACCTCCAAATCCAATAACTGTTTATTATCAGACGGGCTGCGCTTTTTGCTACCTGAGAAGTATAATAAAAAGAAAAAAGTATGGCAAAATATGAAGGTTCGCTCATATCCGGAGTCAAGTATCGGTCGTGAGAAAAGTGGCTACACGTTAAGGTTCTTCCACATTAGACGTGGGCAAAATTTTAAAGAATAATTATGTAATATTTTTGTGCTGTTAAACTGTGTTGAAAGTTTGCTGAAAAAATAAGTTTTAACTAACTGACACTGACATCTTGAAATCAGAAATCTATCTCCTTAACTTTGCCCAAAAATACTAGGTATTTTTTTTATATATTTAGACGATAAGCAAGTTTAGAAATAACATTACTTCTACTACGATACTTGGCAATATTACAAAATAAATCAGAAAATCAGTCTTTGCTTGTATAATAAGTTGAAAACAGAAGAAAACTCGCGCATGACTATTATGAAACAACAGTAACACATCCCATCTTTAACAATATTATACACTAGCTGAACCCCGCGGCTTTGTCCGCTAGAAATTCTGGTCTCGATCCCACCAGATTCAGAAATATCAGCCAATTCCACTCATAAAAAACATTTTCACAAAATTTCACATAAACATTAGTAGGATCTCACAGTTTTTAACAATTCACGTGTCCTGAAAATAATTTAAACGATATTCAGCTCCATAGAGGTATGATTCCATAGTCGTCCGCATATGACAACTGCCAACGCATGCAGCACATACAGCGTACCCATTACTTGTCAAACTCCGATCTACGATACGAATGAAGGGGACTATTGATAAGCCACAATGAATTACGTGCATCTGCTGCGTGCGTCGGCAGTTGCCGTATGCGGTTGGCTACAGAATCTTATCGCAGTGTGTCACAACCCTAAGCTTTTTATTAAAACACTAGCTGCCCCGGCGAACTTCGTACCGCCATATTTTCGGCCCGCGTGGTATTCAAATCCCGTTCCTGCTGCACCCTTATCACTTAGGGGGATGAAAAATAGATGTTGGCCGATTCTCATAGATACCGGATAAGCACAAAAAATTTCATCAAAATCGGTCGAGCCGTTTCGGAGGAGTTCGATTACGCACCCCGTGACAGAAGAATTTTATATATTTTACCAAATAAAAAATAAGGGTTGATCGTAGAGGGGTGAAAATTTAGGGTTGCATGTATTTTTGTATGATGTATCATAAAAAAATAAAAAATAAAAAATTTGTCTGAAAAATAAAAAATAAAAATTAAGGGGTGGACCACCCTTAACATTTAGGGGGATGAAAAATAGATGTTGGCCGATTCTCATAGATACCGGATAAGCACAAAAAATTTCATCAAAATCGGTCAAGCCGTTTCGGAGGAGTTCGATTACGCACATTTGTGACACGAGAATTTTATATATTTGATATACGCCACCGTACATCACTAAAAGTACTCTCATTCGACCCCATTTACGAGAGCTACCGACCAACTATACAAAACATCTGACCTTACTGGTACAAATAAGTTAATTTTGTGTCCTTGGTCCCACCGTGTCGGATATAATGTTCACACACCTTTATACATAAGCCTTTGAAAGCCTGACCAATTCTGTGTGGTAGGTATATAACTAGCTATAGTATTTTACAGCCTCTGTGGTGTAGCGGTAGTGAACGCGGCCGCTACGCAGGTGGCGCGGGTTTGATCCCCGCTCAGTGCAAATATTTGTGTGCATGAAATATGGATATTTGCATTGATCTGGTCGTGCATCGGAGAGCACGTTAAGCCGTCGGTCCCGGTTGCCATAAGAACATCTATGGCAGTCGTTACGGGTAGTTGGTTGGAGCCCTAAAAAGTCCGAAAACAACGGTCTAGCTGCAAAGCTTCCATATCGCGGTATCGCCTAATGTTACCATTGGGTTGTGGAGGTCAGATGGCAATCGCTTCACGGAAAATATCGAGGTCTAGCCAAATCCGTAGTTAAGACTGGTAAAGCGGACCCCAGAATCCGAGGTGAAAGCTTCGGATGCGACTGGGAATAACGCTAGGATGAAGAAGAAGAATTTTACGGAAATAATACATTGTAAGTAGAGTACCCCGCGGCTCCGCCTGCGTGGAATTCCGATTACTCGCAAGCTATGGGAATTAATTCCAGCGATAAAAAGTGGTCTATATGTTATTTCAGACTATTTGTACCAAGTTTCGGCCTGATCGGTTCAACCGTTTGAGCGTGGTTGAGTTACAAACATCCATACACCTTCATAAATAATTTATAAGATTAGTAAGATTGTATCTGTGACAGGATAATGAGACTAGAGGAAGCCCGTGAAGTATGTAAGGATAGAGTCAAATGGCAGACTGTTGTCTCTGCCTGTGTATTGTGTATGATGTACCTCTACCCCTACCTCTAAGGCGCGGGCCAGACAGAAGAGACGTAAGACGCGGACGGGACGCGGACCTTTGTTTTACTGCGTCCCTTGCGCGTCACTTCTATACAATGTATAGAAGTGACGCGACACACGTCTTACGTCTCTTCTGTCTGGCCCGCGCGTAAGGATGCTTTGCTTTGTAAGTGTTAGCTAACTCTATCCCTTGTAGACTCTAGACTCCACATGAACTTAAATAAATAAAGTGAGTAGTGAGGAAAAACAAAATTAATGATATGTGGTATAAAGATAAATATCTTTCGAGAAACAGTCAGAAGCGACACATGTTTTGTTTTACTGTTTAGTCCACACCCCACTCAAAAACTACTAAACGAATTTTAATGACACTCGTCTCAGTTTTATTGTAGCTATTTTCAAGTTTCCCGCCGCCATACAGGAAACTGGAGCTGTCTACAGGACATGATAATTACTTTCAAATTTTCGCTTTCAGTAATTTGTCTTATTTGACAATAGAAAGAATACCTCATCATCATTATCCTTGATTAGCCCCGGTCGCTTCTGAGGCTTTCACCTCGGAGTTCGGGGTTCACTTAAAGCATTGTCTTGGTTTTTCCATTGATCATTGCTAGCTTTTGATATACCCTCTAAAGCACGGAAGCGCTACGATGAAATACCTCTATGCGGTCAGCGGTCACCCATCGAAATGGTAACTGCGCCCAGTTTTTTAGGAAGACTCTTTCTTTTTTATAGTTAGCGGGGGTGGTTTCTTCGGACTCGAACCGATTAAAAACACACACCGTCTTGGGTCATCAATTACAAAGAGTGAGATTACCTCTGATATATCCCTCACGCCCCGGGTGACCCAGGGCCCAGCTTTCTATTAGGCCTTTCTCTGCCTCATGCGTGTGTATAGGCATGCGGTCGCATGTTTCGTGCAAACAATATAGAACGAATCTCGTGTCACGTATGAGGCAACGGAAGCCCTTAAAAGCGTAATGTTTGCAAATGTAAATGAATGTGCTTATCCCGGACATGAATAATAATGTGTGTAGAGACGGAGTAGGGCCCTCTACGGTAGGACGCTTGAGTTAATTGTCTATGAAAATTAGGGAAATTGTTTACAGGGGAATTATTTTCCCTTCTCCGTAGCTAGCCGCAGGTTGTTGATATATAATGCTTATGACAAACACATTTATACTCCCGCCTTTCTCTCTCCGGGGTAGGCAGTAACAACAACCCACAGCGCTCGAGCACAAAGCTGGGACACCCCTGGTAAAGATTGTCATGGGTCCGGTATACAACATTGGTGGTTGTGCGGGCCGCTCAAAACACACGCTCAAAACAAACCATACATACCCACAATGGGACACCCTGAGTAGATATTGTCATGGGTCGGTGTACATTGGTCGTTGTACTCAAAAGGCTCAAGGATCAGTCTATTTGTTTGTTTTTTGGCTGGTCCGTACAGCCCATAGGTATGCTTCCGTACAATTTTCTGACTTTCTGATGTTTCTTCGAGAAGTTTGCCGGGACTTATAACTCTATAACATACTAATTTTGCTTTAGATGCCCTCTGTCGAAGCACAAACAACCTTTGTACACAATGTAATAGGTCACTGTCAAGGTTACAATAACACCTTAATTACCTCGCTTCTGAATATTACGATAAGTAAATTCTGTAGCAAAAAACCGGATTCGTATCATTCGGAGAAGTCGATTTGGATGAACTACAAAAAATACAGTATCTTTAAATTCTTTGTTTGAAATCTACCAGTGTATCAACTATTAATATCTTCTTCAGGTATAAAAACCGGTACATCTACTGTTAGATAGACGAGGCTCTGGTGCAGATTTTGCCTCTAGGATTTGGGAATCAGACAGCAGTCGCTCTCGTGAAAGCCAAAATATGGGTAGGAGGCGTAAGAAAGTGAAGCTCGGGCTCCAAATTATTAATAGAAACACCTTTTCTTTTCATAATTTTGATATTTTTGGTTTTTACGAGACCCTCCTGTGACCTCTCGACCAAGAGCATTATATATTAACATTGTTCAATCGAAATCGTGTAATACTTTTATGGTGTACAATAAAGAATATCATCTTATCTTATCTTAAACAGCAGGTGTACCAACATAATGAGTTTAATTTAGACCCCGAAAGAAAAACTTATTGAATTCACTTTCACCTCATTTTCCAAATTCCTGGTGTTGTTACCACGGTAACCACTTCTTATTACATGGGCCGTGCCACGTGTGTTTATCTGCCACCTAAAGTGGTATAAAAAATTACCCTGCAATAGGCAGGCTAAACTAAATCAACTGATGAGGCCGTCAAGCTGAGTGCCATCATTGTAACATGGTACGTGTCTACAATGGTGATCCTTTTTTCCGAGACTTTGCCTTCAGCGTACTATCAGGCGAGGTGAAGTCAAATTGACGTGTCCTATATACAAAAGCCATTTAATAAATGATTCCTAGATCCTCCAATTTAATCTATGTATTGTATTGTTTCAGTCATGAGCCGGAAGGCGGCGGACGTTGCGGCGACGGCCCGCTAGCGCGCGCGATGCAGCCCACGCCGCCAGGCGGCTCGCCCAAGCGCCATCCGCAGCCTGCGCCACACGGTACGGTACCCGCTTACCATCCTATCTATAGAAGAACACCGATAAGTTTAATTATATTGGTCGTCATGCTCATGGTCATCGAAGTGTTAGTCCCGGTCGCTGCTTTTACTTTATTCTGGTTTTTACAATATTGACTGTCCGATGTCCGTCAAACCCCCCTCCTCGAAACCTCTGCTTCTCCCCCCCCCCCCCCCCTCCTGAGATCAAGGTCGGTTTGCAGGTGAGGTTGCCTTTGGTTTCGAAGAACTTAGTGTAAAACCTAAACCATATTTCAGTTTATTTTTTTATAGTCAATGAGCACGCGGCATATTTAAGCAGAGGGTAATGGTAGGGGAGAAAGGAAAAGCTAAATTACTTGTGTTAGGAGTGGGTTCACTTCGGTAGTGTAATGGCCAGGATTCGAACCCGGGACCATTCAGTCGGCGTCCAAAGAACCGAGAAAAGAAGCTTACAATAAAAATGTTATCATATTTTTCTAACTTTTAATAATATTTTACTCAATCCCGTAATGTTTGTTAAGAGCACTGTTGAAACCAGCAATGTGAAGGCGTAACAATGTAGCGTATATAGGTATACCTCCCTCACCACCTCCTGTTAATAGCTTGGCTTAAAAGCTTTCCCTCTATTTATTCTTTCCTCTTTAATGTCCGACAACTTTTCCTATTTTCGCTAAACACACATTACACTGTATTCTTGTACAAATGTACATGTATCTATATTGTATACTAGCTGACCCCGCGAACTTCGTACCGCTTAACGGTCAACTCTTTTTTTTTTCTCTCCGTAAGAACCATCCTCGTACTTCAAGGAATATTCTAAAAAAAGAATTAGCGAAATCGGTTCGGCCAGATTTGCGCTTAGCAACACATTTAGGGATTCATTTTTATATAAAAGATTATATTCAAACGTTTTATTGTATGTTTGTCTTCTATACATTAAAAAACTAACATGAAAAGAGTAGTTTATTATAAATTATTACTTTATTGTAAACTATTGATGGGTTTGATGACAAGATATAAACTTTGCAGACAGAAAATGTATTTCCACTTTTTTTCTCTCATGCGCTGTTGTGGAAAACATGAGTGTGTAAACTCATGTTTTCCCATAGAGATTTCATCATGTAATTAAATATTTGCCCCTTTCTTGGTTCTCGTGAAAAGGAACGGATGTAACGTGTAAAACTTTAAAAGTGCTTTAATATTTTTAATTAAAATCTCGCCGCGTGTGTAAAGGCACGGCCATAATGGTTGTTCGTAAAGTCTGTATCAAAGTTTTGGCTATGGTAAAATTTATTTTGTTAAGCTAATATTATGTTTAATACAGCCTTTTGGGTACGTTGCCAGACGACGTCGATAGGGATCTTTTGGGCGTGTACGATGGGCTTTGCAAGCCCGATTTGGCTAACAGTGTTACACTTAAAAATACGAGAAAATTAATAAATAACTATCAAAGTTGTCTCGGGTCCCGTACTATGGTTTATTGCACAGCCGATTTGAAAACAAAAGTATCTTATTCTGATGACATAAACAGCTAGGTATTGGAGGAGAGCTCATCTACAGACCACCCACGAAGACTACCTTGAATTTTTCGTTGAAATAGCAAATTCATCTACAGAACATAAACAATCCATTGCACTTAGCTCAGTCAAAACATAATGGTTTTACTTACGAAGTATACAATCAATAAAAAGTGCCTTTAAACTTTAAACCTAGTTTTTTTTTTAAATGAATGGCTCTGTGCTTTTAGCATCAATTCCGTCAATGTCCCGTAGTAGAGCTTCTAACGCAGGCGATAGAGTGACCCAGAATTTGACCGGTAAGTACGGAACAGGTGTCGTTAATCTGAAATTTGACATTTATGACTTAAGCTGACAACTGTCATATATGTCAAATCGTAGATACATTCGTCATTTACAATACGCCAGCCAATGAATTGCCACTTATCTAGAGGGGCTGATTTCAAATAAATCGTTTTACACAATTTTCATTGCGCGTTTCAAAAAAAATTATAGCACAAAGCACAAACCATATTTTAATAAATTCAAATTCAAATTCAAATTCATTTATTTATTTCAAGTAACAGAGACTCAGTCAATACTATTACAATATATCAAGTTTCATACATAGATTCATACATATTATTATTATATACATTATTATTATTACACATACACACGAATACGAAGAACACACATGTCTATAAATCAGATTCAATTTCAATTATACATTATTCATTAGATAAATTAAATTATTAGATTAAATTAAACATGAATTAAATTTAAATTAAATTAAACTTAATTGATTTGAATGTCATCGAGTACTAAGTATGTCAACTGAGAATTACACATGAATATTGAGAAATTGAATCATCAATCAAATTGGACTATGTGCCTTGATCAACATTCACACATGCTCATTTGTTTATTTGTCAGTACATGAATCCGGCTACAGTGGTTAATGTACTGACAATCAAATCTACCGGCAAAGAGTCTCAGGATACTGTTGGAGCTGGCCCGCACCCTGCTCACTAGGGACGTGCATCGTTTTCGCATGGTTGTATAGAAGCAGTCAGTCTGCGCGTCAGCGAACATTCCCGACGCACTGCAGCGCCTGGACAACCCCATCAGCATCCTAAACGCATTGTTATACTGCACACGAAGGGCCCCGTACTGCTTCTGCGTGTACGACACCCACAGGCTGCTAGTATAGAAGGATGTGCAAAATGCCTTAAAAAGAGTAATTTTGACATCCCTCGAGCACCGTGCAAACCTACGGGCTATCATATTCGCCCTCACAGATAGCGCCCTTCGTTCCCTCTTTATATCCGCATCGTCACCCAGGTCGGACGTCAACATGTGTCCCAAGTATTTAAACTGGCTAACTTGAATCAGTTCAGTTCCGTTCAACCTTATTGGTGGTATGTTTTTTGGGCACCTCTGACCTCCAGCCTGAAAGACCATGCACATACTTTTCTTTGCGTTGTAGACCAAGCCGTGCCTCAAGGCGTAACATTCACATATAGTCAACAGTTTAGATAAACCACAAATTGACGCGCTCAGTAGCACCATGTCATCAGCATAGCTCAAATTGTTGACACAGATTCCGTCTATGTGACATCCGACACGGGTGCCGCTGAGCTCCCCAATCAGTGCGTTCACGTACAGGTTGAAAAGCTTTGGGGATGTGAGTCCCCCCTGTCTCACTCCGCATTCCAACCTATACGGCTCAGATGTCGCGCCCGCCCATCTAACAACGTTGACCTGGTTGAGATACCAATATTTTAGAATTTGGAGTAAATCCTCTGGCATCGAGGTGTCCTCCAGCTTTTGCCATAAGATGTCATAACTAACCAAATCAAACGCCCTCGATAGGTCGAGAAAACAAGCATAAATAGGTGTCTTCCTATCGGTGTAGTACTTGACAGTTTGCTTTAGACACAGAATTGCCGATTCAGTGGATAGTCCTGTTTTAAACCCAAACTGGTTGTCATGGATACTTAAATATTTGTCAAGCCGTGTGTTAAGCAAACTATCAAGCACCTTAGCCAATATGGTAGCCAGGGAAATCGGTCTGTAATTACTTTGATCGCTAATATCACCTGTCTTGCTCTTAAGAATTGGTACCACCACAGTCCTCACCATTCCAGCAGGTAAGTACGAATGCCCGACGCAAAGCGAATAGAACATAGCAAGTACACGAGGCAGGTGTACTCCAGCATGTTTCAGATGTTCGATACTCAAGTTGTCATGACCGGGAGATTTTCCTCTTGACATTGCCTGTATAATTTTATTAATCTCCTTTGCATCGAACAAAGCACTAATAATAAAAATAAAAGCCATTCAAGCACCGCGTAAATTACCAACTAGGGAGGGACGCGATTCAGTCAATATACGTTTTTAAAACGTGTGTTTTTTGAAATACCTACACAAATACTCATCAAACTATTCAATAGTTTTAAATTTTAAAAACGTAAATTTTCATTCTGTAGGTTTAATTAAACCGCACGAGAACAAGTACGTACGTACGATTATAGCGAATACCAAACATATTTTACTTTATTCGTACTAGTCGAATTAAAATTACGTGTTTTAAAAGCATACCTACCTTAATCGAACCCTCATAATATATACCTACCTTTGTTTTCGAGTGGAAATTCCTGCGGATAGCCCTACGCCGTCCGGCGGAAGTGTTTATGTCGGACTCGAACCGACTAAAACCGCACGCCGTTTCGGGTCTTTAGATTAGGGTGTAAATAGGATCATAAGGTATTTCTCTCTCACTTTTGCTGACCCTTTAACCTTGTAACCGACTCCCGCAGTGTGAACACGTTTCATGTTCACAATAAATTAGCAATACTTCTGTTATTTATACGAAAAAATGTTTCGAGGTACATCACTAGGGTAGGGCTGTACCACACCCGTAACGACACTCCTCTAGAGTTAATTAAACGAAGTTTTATTAACCCCATTACTGGTTTAACACCCATTCCGTTAAGAGCTGGGTGCAGCCTCTGAGCAACTGGTTGTTTATTTGAATTGACACTTACCTAAATGGGTTATTCGTTGGGGTTCTTTAACTAGCGCTTTCACACGCCTTCGCTTGCATCTTACCCAAAAAATCGAAAGTAACTTTCGAGTGAGAAATATAGTATTTTAATAGCATAGGACATTCTACACAACACTAACTTGACCCACAGTAAGCATATCTTCACTAGCTTGTGTTATGGGTTCAAGAATGGCGATAAACATACTTAAATACATTTTTTTTGTAAATAAATACATATTATGTATAGAAACACCCAGACCAATGCAAATATTAAATATTTTCACTGAGCGGGGATCGAACCCGCGCCTCCTGCGTAGCGGCCGCGTTCACTACCGTTACGCCAAGTTTAGTGTCTAGGAGTGGTTTTAATTAATTAATATAACCGCGTTTTATTCAATCTTTTTAATACATCTTAACGTTTAGTTACGTTTAGTAAAACGTGAGAACTCGGTTTAGTTGACTATACGTTAGTACCAGGAAACGATCAAAAGGGGGGTTTGCGTAGACGGCCAGAGGGGGTTAACCCAAACTATATTATACTTCACACTATGTAACAACTAACATCGACCATCTCTAGTCACCCCGCGACCATGGATGCTGAAAAGTAGCCGAAACGTCGGACTAAAAGTAAATAATAACAAATAAATCGCAATAGAATGCATACAGCCTCCGTGGAGTAGCGGTAGTGAACGCGGCCGCTACGCAGGAGGCGCGGGTTCGATCCCCGCTCAGTGCAAATATTTGTGTTCATGAAATATGGGTATTTGCATTGGTCTGGTTGTGCCTCGGAGAGCACGTTAAGCCGTCGGTCCCGGTTGCCATAAGAACATCTATGGCAGTCGTTATGGGTTGTTGGAGCCCATAAAAGTCCAAAAACAACGGTTTAACTGCAAAGCTTCGATATCGCCTAATGTTACCATTGGGTTGTGGAGGTCAGATGGCAATCGCTGCACGGAAAATATCGAGGTCTAGCCAAATCCGTAGTTAAGACTGGTAAAGCGGACCCCAGACTCCGAGCTGAAAGCTTCGGTTGTGACTGGGAATTAACGCTAGGATGAAGAAGAAATTGCGATAGAATCCATTTAAAAGTGATTAAATTTCAATGAGGATCTCACAATCTTCACAATCTTTCTTCTTTTTTATCAAGTTCACGTGAATGTTCCCCTTGCCCTTGTCCAATGCTGCAATGCTGCAATATCGGTGTAACTATGACCTAAATTAATATTTTTTATTTGGCTTTTCTAGGTGGGGCAGCAGGTGACCAGTCCACCCTCAAGGTACACCTTCCAAATGGCGGAATCAATGTGGTACGAGCGTCAGCAGATGAAGACGTCAGATCAGTGCTGAGGCTACTGGCGGCGAGGCTAGCTGCTGGCGACAGGGTCTACACCAGTTGCTATGCGCTTAGAGCCAAGAGACTTACTACTGGGAAGGTAAGAAGAAGTGTCATCAGCCCCCTAGACAAGTGGCAATTCGTTGCTCGGCGTATGATGGAATATAATGAGAAATGTATAGGATTTGACGTTTTTGACATTCGTTGACACCTGTCATATACGTCAAATCCCATATATTTGACGAATTGCCACTTGTCAGGGGCAGTAACTTTAGGTATATCGATCGATCGATATGCTGACACAATCGATACAGAACCAGTCGTTGCCTAGACATCTCTATCTGCCCCTTCCTAAACAAGTGGCAATTCGTCGGCCGGTCGGTGTTTTGTAGAATAGAATGCCAAATGTATGGGATTTGACGTATAGTCATATACGTCAACGAATGTCAAAAACGTCAAATCCTATACATTCGTCATTCTATTCCATGATACGCCGAGCAACGAATTGCCACTTGTCTAGGGGGGCTGTACGAAGGAAAGGTACAGTCAGTATCAAAAATAAATGAGCATTTGTAGTTGCAGATGTGTGAAATTGTTTTTTGAGCAAAATGATTTAGTGCGCTACATTAAAATATTTTTGAATGTTGATTAAAAAATAGTTGATAATAATCTGTTCAATTATGATACTACTAGCTGTTGCCCGCGCCTCGATCTCAGTTATCGCGACCAAACAAAGCCTCCTAAATTTCATCAAATTCGGTTCAGCAGTTTAGCTGTGAAAGCGTAACAGAGAGACAGACGTTACTTTTGCATTTATAATGTTGTATAAATTTTGACGCTAACTTATACTTCAGCGCTATTTTATCAATTCGTGAATGACTAATTCGAAAGTCTCCGTGATCCTCGTTGCTGAATGTTTCATTCCCCTGTTCCCAGATACGATGGATCCACCAAGACACGCCGGTGTCGGAGCTGCTGGCGAAGTGGCCGGCGAGCGAGTGGCGGCTCGAGCTGCGCGTGCGCTACCTGCCCGCCAACCTGCGCGACCTGTGCGACGCGGACCGAGTCACCTTCCACTATTATTATGATCAGGTAACTTACGTTTTTCATTCATATAGACCGGTCAAAAATAATCACAAATCACCAATTTTCTATTTTTTTTTAAATATCTAGGTTTAAATTATGAGTACTATGTACATTTCTTACTCTTTATATGTCGTGTTTCAGGTGCGACACGACTACCTCAACGCCAATCATCCTATGGTAGACCAGGATTTGGCGATACAAATATGTTGTTTAGAAATAAAGTAAGTATCATTCCCAATACTAGGAATTATTATTATTTATAATTTAATTACGAAAACTAGTAGCGCCCCTTTTTGTGCGTAAGTCCCCACAAATACGCCCCGGCTAACGGGGGCAGTTATGTCGGGCTCGAACCGACTAATAACTGGACACGTCGTCTCGTATCTTCAGATGTCGTGACGTAAAATGCTCTGGTAAGGCATTTCCCTCACAACCCGGAAGCTATGAGCGCTGTGGTAGAAATTCGACCTAAAAGTCTATACTGCATTGACTTTTTGACTGTCTACTGTATAACTGAACATATTTAAGAAATAACCTCTTAAAAGTTTCCCATATGAATATATTATGTAATGTATATTTCCAGATACTTCTGTAAGGATATGCAAATATCTACGGACAAGAAGTCCAACATAGAGTACCTGGACAAGGAGATCGGACTCACGAAGTTCCTGCCCAAGTCGGTGCTGGACGCCATCAAACCCAAGGTGCTGAAGAAGGCTGTGCAGCAACAGTTCAAAAAGGTAATTAAAATTGGTATAAAATAATCAGACATTTCAAAATATTTTTTAAATATGAAGATAATGAAGAGATTGTAATGTAACGAGGCCATAGAAAGGTTACTAGTTTATTACAATAAAAAAAAAAGTACCTTATAAAAAAATCTTAGGGTCTAGTAATTAAAATTAACCTAATCCTCTTAGGGCAAAACTTGAAATAGCATGCAACAACGCGCTACAGTCTTATCAGACTACTGCATATTATTTTCAGCCATGTCTAAGTGAAATAAAGTTGATATTTAATTAACACTTAAAAAGTGCTCGAGCATTTTTTGGGCCTGGTCTAAATTGACCCTATGTCATGCCATAACACAACAAAAAATAGGAGCATCGTCCAATACGAAAGTAATACATTTTTCTTTTAAATAAATTGCAGGTGGCGAACCTACCCGATACGGAATGTATGCTGAAGTACTTAGAGACGATGCACACGCACTACGGGACGGACCGCGAGACGTTTACGGGAGCGCTTGGCACCGGCTGGGCCATCCCCGTGGAGCTGGCCATAGGGCCCGACATAGGTAAGACTAGATACTCTTTAAATTACAAAATATAATTGTATGTGACAAGCGTGAATGTAAAAAAGCCCACTGAAGTAGTATTTCCCACTATTTTGAATCCCTACTAATATTATAAATGCGAAAGTAACTCTGTCTGTCTGTCTGTCTGTCTGTCTGTTACGCTTTCACGCCTAAACCACTGAACCGATTTTGATGAAATTTGGTATAGGGGTAGATTAAACCTTGAGAAAGGACATAGGCTATGTTTTTTGCCCGCGGCTCCGCCCGCGTGGATGTCGGTTATCGCGACCAAACATAGCCTATGTCCTTTCTCAAGGTCTAATCTACCCCTATACCAAATTTCATCAAAATCGGTTCAGTGGTTTAGGCGTGAAAGCGTAACAGACAGACAGACAGAGTCACTTTCGCATTTATAATATTAGTATGGATAGTATGGAAGTATGGATATGGATTGAATGCAGCTTAACTCTTGAATCGTTGATTGCGTTGAGAGCAATGATCAATATTTGAACAATTAATGTTATCTTAATTAAATATTTATTTAAAAAGAAACAAAATTTGAACAATTAATCAATCCGACAATTTAATATTAATTTCAAAAAATCTAATAATGCAGTTTTAGTATTCTTTATAATCTGACCCGATTTTCGCTATTCCTAAGGGTTTCCAATTTACCTTGATTGAAAATCCCACGTTCACGGTCGAGAAATTAACCCTGTTTTTTTTTTACAAAATCGTCATTACACGCTGTTTCACACTTGTTTTTTTTTTTTCAGATATATCATACGTATCACACAAGGCCGGAGAACCACCTACATACACTAAAATCGCATCCTTTTGTGACATCGTCGCCATACAGACGCTCAAGTCCAACTGCACGCAACAATCTCAGACGCAGACCGGCTCTTGCGGGAAAGCGGCGTTACAGTTGAGAGTGAAAGGAGCAACAGAGACCCTTACAATCACGTGCAGTAGTGTCGAGGTGAGATTAACTCTTCATCTATTATTTTCATGCTAGCTAGGTCGGCCCCACGTTGGGCGCCAATGTAACGAATAAATTAAAAAATAAGTCGGCGTATTGTAGTATAGAATGGTGGAATGTATGGGATTTGACATATATGACATGTATTTTGACGTTTATAGCATACATTGATAACTGTCATTTACCTCAAATACCATACATTCTACATTCTATTCTACAATACTTCTAAGTTTTTGAGATAATTTTAAAGCATTTAGTATGCTAAACTAAACAAATTATTTTAAATTGGAAAAAGCGAGTCCTGCCCGAGTATTGATTTAGCTTTTTCCAATTTAAAATAATTTGTTTAGTTTAGCTTAAAATTATCTCAATTGGTTGGGTGGAGTTATCAAAAATCGATGTTTAAAAATGATTGCAACATCATTCATTGATTCCGATAGTTCGTACGAATATCGGTAGATTGCTCCCACCATATCGCCCTAAGATGGATTTACTGGAAAATTTGGATCAATCTCGGGCGAAGCTCGGTGGCTCAGTGGTCAGAGCATTCCCCCTGTAAGGGAAAGATCGCGGGTTCGAGTCCTGCCCGAGTATTGATTTCGCTTTTTCCAATTTAAAATAATTTCTAAGCTTTTTACCATTTAGACCCGAGTTTTCTAACCCTTTGTCTTTATAATCAACTAGCTGTTGCCCGCGGCTCCGCCCGCGTGGAATTCTGATCCCGTTCATCGCTGATATATAGCCTATATGTTAAACCAGGGTAAAATCTATATACATACCAAATTTCAACCAAATCGGTCCAGCCGTTTATGCGTGAAAGAGTAACAAACATCCACACATCCATTCTCACAAACTTTCACATTTATAATATTAGTAGGGTAGCCTTTTCTTGACTTTCCTCCTTGCTCGATGTAACAATGTAAATGTTGAGTGACAATATACCCCTAGCTATATTTTAGATATGCATGCAGTGTTCCCATCCATAAGGACAGACACTAACCTTCACTTAAAATTAGCATGTCAAACTTTTTATTATGGTGTGTGTCCAGTTTATTGAACCTATAAATAAAAAAAAATAAAAAAATGCCCTGCGTTTGACCACTATATCACCAGTTGGTATGTAATGATGCAGACGATGTTTGAATACGTTCGCCTATCTTACATCAACCGTATCTTACCATATATCATGAAAACGTTCTCCAATTGATCGAAATTTCTCTTTCCCCGTTGCAGGCCGCAGAAAGCTTAGCAGATTTAGTGGACGGATATTGCAGACTAGTTACTGAATCACAAACCTCGCTATGGAATAGGACAAGTAAGTTACTAACAATTCTCAAGTTGTACTTAAGTTAAACAGGTTTTGAATTGTATTGTTAACCGAACTAGATAGGTGTACCATGTTTAAAGGCAAATAAATTATTATTATTTTTATTCAAATATCAGATAGATCCATACATACATACATACAATCACACCTTTATCCCCGGAGGGTTAGGCAGAGGTGAATCCACATTTCATCAATCATTGTATTAGGTCCCACGTAATAGGGGGTGAGCCTATTGCCGTTTTTCGGGCACTATTGTTGGCTCGAGCCATGTATAGGCTGAGCCTGGATTGTATTATCTGTCTGACGTTAAACAGCCCTATCCCTTAGTCGCCTTGTACGACACCACATGGGAGGAGATGGGGTGGCCAAATCAGATAAATCAGTCAATAGGACGGTGATCCGATATCCATGGGTATCCGATATTTAGGATCACCAAGGAACAGTTCCTCCGTGATGATGGCGTTAGAGTTGTAACTGAAAATTAAAATAATTATCTATTTTTTATGTTCATTACAAGCAACCGTATGGAAACAACTAAATTGTCAATGTAAAAGTAAGTATCATACTATAATCATTTGTAGAAACAGTATATACCTCCATAGTAGGCATATGTCGTGTCGATCATAAACCGAGTTGATATACAGGGTGGAAACAGGGTGTTACTTTTCGGATTTTAGCCGGTTCGATTACCAGGTATGGCAAGCGAATTTTCAAAAATATTTGAATGCAGTTTTGTTTCTTTTTAAAAATAAAGGAATGTCTCTTAAGTAAAAGGAGGCAACTTAAGGATTTAATGCAGTTTCCCTCCAGGGCCCGACTTATTTTTCCACCCTGTATAACCGTTAAGTCACAAAATCCTTACAAATTTCCACATTTATATCTCAATCAATCACCTAATTAGACTATCGCAGTCCACTACTGGACATAGACCTCTCTGCCTATGCACTATTTTTCCGATCCTTCGCCTTATATCTAACCGAAGCCAACCCTAAATATAGTAAATGTTTTTCAGCGGAAATGAGCAGCAGTTCGTCAGAAGGCAAGACGAGCTCGTGGGAGGCAAACACCTCGACGATAGTCTCCGAGGACTACGCGGAGATTGTGGATGACGATGCTGACTACTCCACGCCGGCAGGTGAATATTACTTCATTACAGATATGAGACTATCAAGGGTTTAAGTCTTGATTTGAACGATTTGATTTTAACTTTTTCCGACTTATTCCATTTTCCAAGTCTTTCAGATACGTAACTTAACCAATTAGATCTCAATTAATTTAGCCACTACCAACATGCACATGAATATAAATAAAATTGTATAAATTAATAAATAAAAAATAAAAAAACAATTGTTAAAATAGGCCTTCGTATGAGATCGGATCGCCTTTTTATTGTAGCTCAAACAATCATTTTCATTTTGCTAAACATATATTTTACTTTTTTACAGTTCGTGACTACGAGTTGGTGCGTAATCAGATAGAACTGACGGGGATCATTGGTGAAGGACAATTTGGAGACGTACATAAAGGTAACAAAACTTCATCGGACGAATTATAACTATAATCTGGGTGGCTACTTAGTGTCTTTAGAATAGGTTGCGAGAACGGTAACAGAATTGTTCTCCGAGCCATTGGGAACAGCTTATTATCATTCTTATATTAATCCCAGTCGCATTAGAAGCCTTCACATCGGAATTCAGAGACCGCTTTTTCCAGCGATTCATCTCAGAATGCCAACTTCTCATAATGACAACCGCTCGCAAATTGCCAACTTCGCGGAATGCCAATTTCTCGAAATGCAAACTCCGCGGAATGCCAACTTCGCGGAACGCCAACTTCGCGAAATGCCAACTTCTCTAAACGACCACTTCGCAGAACGCCAACTTCGTGAAATGCCAACTTCGAGCAGTCTGACTGCGACGCGAGTGATCTTCGATATTTTCCATGAAGCGACTGCCATCTGACTGCCGGCAACAGTTAACTTACTAATAACTTAATATGTCGTCAGGTACATGCCGCGTGACGTCAGCCAAGCACCCGTCCCTGAAGCGAGCGGCGGGCGGCGGAGGCGCGGTGACCAACGCGCGCGGCGAGTGCGTGCTGCCCGTAGCTGTCAAAACGTGCAAGATGGACGCCGACCTCGACACCGCCGAGAAGTTTCTAGAAGAGGCCTGTACGTACACATAATTATATGCTTCTTTTGATACATATTTTTTATTTTAGCACAAATCCTTGAATAATTTTGACTGTATACACGTATTTTGACGTTTATGACATATCATTGACTATCATGAATGTCAAAATGCGTGTCAATGACATGCCATACCCTCAGCATTCTATTCTTCAATACACCGGCCAACGAATTGCAACTTGTCTAGGAGGCCTGGGAGGTGTATACAAAATTTCTGTCCATAAGTGCGCGTAAGAACTTCTTAGCAATGTTCTTATGCGTACTCGTAGGTATGTAGCTCCCACAGATAGCAGATTATTTTCTTCGCGTCGCGGGCGTTGAACGTATCTCCTAGGTTAAGTACGCAATAAGACAATAGTAATATGTTGATATTTTTGACAGATATAATGCAGCAGTTCTCGCACCCGCACATAATCGGCCTAATCGGCGTGTGCAGCTCCCCGCCTATATGGATAGTCATGGAGCTCGCCACGCTCGGGGAGATGAGGGCCTACTTACAACAGAATGCTCACAGGTAACTTTTTTTTTCTTTATTTGATAAAAGAACCTATAAAATTATAAATAGATATTCAAAAAAATATACGCCAAAATTGCTACTAATTATTTTCTTACAATTTGGATAGCTACAACACACTGCACTAATAGTAAATCTATTATGCCTGAGCTCGATTCCCGGGTCGGATCAAAGTAAGGCGGTTACTGAATTGTTCTGTGAAGAAATTCTCAGTAACTACGTGTCCGGTAGACCTTAATCGACTAATCTCCGATTATGTGAGACCAGAAATACATTCGACTAAACGATTTTTTTGTCTCCGACTACCCTTAAGAAATATACAGGTTAGTTAGTGGATTCTCTAGTCTGAACACTATGAAGAAATCTCAAGGAGATATTCATAATGTCGCCGCGTTTCCTTCGCTTTGAAATCAGGTTACTTAAAAGAATATAGGTAGTAACACTATAATATACGTTGTTGCAGATTAGAAACGTGCAAGCTAGTGTTGTACATCTATCAGCTGTCGACGGCACTGAGCTACTTGGAGAGCAAGAAGTTCGTTCACAGAGATATCGCAGCTAGAAACGTACTGGTTTCTACACCCACTTGCGTCAAGGTATGTACGTTACAGCTGATTACCACGCCAGTCACACACTTGAGCACTGTATAGATACCAGACCAGTGTTCCCCTAGACAAGTGGCAATAGTTACTATTAGAACTGTCGGGATATTTACCATGTATTGTTTGGAGTTTCCGATATTTCGGTGCTATTGCAAGCACCATGATCACGGAGGAACTGTAGTACTAGCGGTAAACGGTGAAAAAGTTTTTAGGAACACATATATCGATCTACCCTCTTTCGAGTTCTTTTGCTACGCGTATGGACACTACCACTGGTTTCACTCTCACTACAAACTCGAACTCGATCTCGATCACGTTCACGACACACTATGCTTACTGTATCCACTCGCGATTTTGTTCTGTAGTTCTAATAGTAATGTGAACGACCATGAAAGTTTAAATACCTATAAAGTAGCAATAGGATTACGAATATATGGGATTTGACGTATATGACAGTAGTTAATGTATGTCATAAACGTCAAATCCCATAAATTCGTCATTCTATTTCACAATACGCCGTACAACGAATTGCCACTTGTCTAGGAGGCGGCAAGTACTTTACACGTAGGATATCGGCTAATTTCGGATCGACTTCCATACAATCATTCATCCCTTATTACTTCCTTATGGGTGACATTTCCAAAAAATCTTTCTTTATTAGATACAACATATTTCACCTGCGAGACTTTGTTCTGGGTACCTATTAATTTTTTTTTTTTTGTGTTTTTGCGCGGACGGGACCCTAACACTTTTTACGAAAATAAAAGCAGCCTAAAGTTACGCCTTCTTACATCAGCATTTGCAGTAAAAATCCGCCAAAATTAGGATCTGTAGCTACAGATAATATTAAATTTATCGCACTTTTGATACCAATTTTTTTTTTTGCTTTATCTCACTAATATTAAACCTTGTATTAAATGGGGTTAGAACTTATAACCTCTCGACCACAAATCATCTTCCACGTATCGTTCCTTGTCCTACAGCTAGCAGATTTCGGCCTATCAAAGATGGTGGAAGACAAGTCGTACTACAAGGCGTCGCGAGGCAAGCTGCCTATCAAGTGGATGGCACCTGAGTCGATCAACTTTAGAAGATTTACGTCAGCGTCTGATGTTTGGATGTTCGGTGAGTGCTAATATAACTTAGCGTATTAGCGTGGCGTAGCGGTAGAACGTTCGACTGCCATGCAGGGGGCGCGTGTTCGATTCCCGCTCAGTGCAAATATGTGTACGCATGCATATGTATATTTGAATTGGTCGGGGTGTTTCTATAACACAAGCTAGTTGAGCTATGCTTACCATGGGTCTATATAGCGTTGTGCAGAATATTGTTGTATATTTATGTATTTATAACTCTTTTTTAAAGAACCTAAACGAAGCATAGCTTGTAATATTATGGGTTCTAGTATACTGAATACTTATATGCACATATTACATAGAACATCCAGCGGGCCACATTAAGCGATTCCGCTAAAAACAAGTAACTTAATGAATTTCCAGCAGATCTCAATAATTCCTATTCATAAGATGGTCACTTATATGAACAAAATCACAACAATTCATTTACTAAGCAAATTCTAATTTCGTGTAAATAACACCGCATGAAAAAATATTTAATACAATTCCAATAAAGGGGCTTTTTAGACTGACCATTGAAAATAAATATTTGCACTGAGCAGAAATCGAACCACACTGGTTGAAGTTTAAAACAATATACTGGAACCCATATGACAAGTTATAGTTATTTTAGGTCTAGATAACACTGTGAATCATATCTTAGAATAGAATACTTATTTAATTATAAATCACATATTATGTCTATTTATTTCTTTTAGGTGTATGCATGTGGGAAATCCTAATGCTTGGCGTGAAGCCGTTCAGTGGCGTAAGAAACAATGACGTCATCGGCAAGCTGGAGAACGGCGAACGACTAGCATTACCTCCCCGGTGTCCCCCCAGGCTGTACTCCGTCATGTCGAGGTGTTGGGCATACGAGCCCAGTCATAGGCCAGCTGCTCACCAATTAAAGGAGACGTTATGGTACGTATACAGTTTGACCATTTTTCTGTTACCATCGTCATAATCATCATCATAAACATCATCATCATCATTTATCACTGTCATCTATCATCATCATCATTTAATGGTATTTAAACTATCGTGGTCGTTTACATTACTATTTTATATAGCTCTATATCGGGTTATTTACCATGATGTATTGTTTTGAATATCCGATATTCCGATATCCGAGACGGTGGTGGCAACAGCGCCGAAATATCGGCAACTCAAAACAAAACATGGTAAAGATCCCGATAGCGCTAATAGTAATCATCATTCATCACCGTTAGCTATCACCATCATCTATCATAATCATCTATCATAATAATTTATCAATCAATTAGCCTACTGCAGTCCACTACTGGACATAGGCCTCTCCCAATACGCGCCACGTTTGCCGATCCTCCGCCTTCCGCATCCAGTCCGTCCCAGCCACTAATTTATAACCGTCATCTATCATCATTTATTATCAACATTTATCACCGTCATCTAACATCATCATCTATCATCATAATTTATCACCTACATCAGCACCATCATCATCATCATCGTCATCATCATCATCACCATCACCATCACCATCGCCATCATCTATCATCATCAGTATCCATCATCATCAATCATCATCATCTTATTCACCACAAAAAAATCTATACACTAATAAGTACTGTCCATCCATAGCGAGATCCTGCAAGAGGAGCACAGTTCAGCGTGGGACACGATGCGACGCGAGAACCGTCGCGTGGCGGCCGGGTCCATCAGCGAGGAGCCGCCGCCCAAGCCGCAACGACCCGCCAACAACGTCGCAGGTACACGAGCATATCCACTTGCTATAGCTTGTGTTAACGTGGATTTAGACCAAACGGACATAAGGCTAGAGCTAGAACAAGAGCATTCTAAAGGCGGCCACCCACTTACAGTCCGCCTGCAGTTTTTCGTCTGTCCGGCGGCCTGCAGTCCTTCCTTATGTCATCAATGTCATCATAATTTTATTACCCCAGACTAAAATAATTAAATTATTTTATTCTTTTAGTCTGATTTTAGCCGACGGCCATAGACTGTCCGGCCTTTAACTGTCTTTGCTGACCGGAATCGTCAAGCGGCCACACACATAATTATTATCCGTCAGTCCAAAATCGTATACGAAACTGTAAGTGTGTGGGTTATTGCGATGAACTGACAGACTGATATCTTCCGGTTGTCGTTCGATAAACTGTAAGTGGGTGGCCGCCTTAAGAAGATTCTTTCTTAATATTTTAGTGTAATCGCCGGCGATTAGTCGATAGTGCGTAATGAACCTAATGGCCGGGATTTGAATCATTGACCTTTGGGTCTTGTCTGCCGTATTAGGGTGTAGACATTAAGGCGTCGGACAAGACAGACTGACTATAACAATTCAGAAAGTAGTCGAGAAGGTCAATGCAGATATGACGGCAACTTAAAAGTACTCGAGAATTCACCCTTAATTACTAGGTTGCCAACGCTTGCTCATTCTATACTGTCTTATATTGAATGAAATGATAAGGTTATAACAACTTACCATTTGGTAAACAGTGGGAGACACAACAGCAGCCCCAGCTGGCGGCAATACGGCGCAAACGTACATCGTGGCGCAGAACCCCCTCGTCCTAGCTCACCTACTGCGGGAGAACCAAGCCCGAGCGATCCACCCGCAGGCCTACACCACACCCGCCTCGGTATTCAACACCGTCTCCGTAGACTTCGCCGAGACGCTACCGGAGACCCACGAAATCGTCGATAAGATCATCCATCCACGACCAGACGAAAAGATTGACATCCCACTCCAAACAGCTCCTATACCCGCAGCCAGTCTTCAGAAACTCGACCCTATTGTTCCCACCCCTTCCACCGAACTCCCTGACGAGACTTTGACAGTTGTTGTAGGTGCCCACGAGAGTTGCGATAATCTCTGTCAGAATGTGGCAAATCTTTCGCCACAAACTGACGGAGCAGCTCCTGAGGTTGAAGACACAGATTCGTATGTAGGAGAGCCTTATGCTAGCCGCGTGAGGTCTTTAGAACGTGCTCCACGAGCGTTGTCCAGTGCTGAACGTGCACCAGTTCGTATGGGTTCTCTTGAAAGGAATCCACGCGGAAGTTTATCCCATCGCGGTTCTCCTGTACCGATAGCTCCTTTAGCTCGACAGCATTCAGTTCCAGCGTCTCCACCTCCGCGAATCCGTAGAGATCAGGATATTGGGCAATTTGCTGTCCAAGGAGCTCTGAACGCCCAACTCGCTGCTAGCGTGATGAACAAAATGAGGACTCAGCCTGAACCACCTCTTGTGGAAGAAATCTATGACTTTGGTGGAGATAATGTGAAAAGTTGTGTCGCAATTGCCGCTCAACGGGCAATGGCTAGACCACAGTACCGTCCTCCAAACATGACCGCTTCGCATCCATCGTCTGCTTACGGTGTCCCAGTAGCTGTGGTGCAAGGAGTACCATATTCCCCCAAAGTTCCCCCTGGATTCGTGCGCTCAGGAAGTCCACAACCTTATCCCACAGGATCGCATAATTTCACCCAACAGCCTATGAGCGTGGTACCTCCTATGTCGTATGGTCCACAGCATATATACACGTCACATAATGTGGTTACTGGTGCGCAACCTATGATGTACCGAGCACAGGTTGCCAGCTCGCAGGCAGGTGGACAGCTGGCAACACCTGTGTACCGCCCTCCATTGATGCAACCTGCGGAATCATCGGTCATGTTTGCATCGCGGCTGGAATGTTCGCCCGTTGTAGCAGCAAGCGTAGCCGCTGGTGTAGCACCACCCGTAGCTGCTGTCGTAGGCGCGACCGCCGGCGTAGCACATCCCATACAGGTGATTGGACTCTCGTAGTCGTAGTTCCTTGTTCCTTAGATATAATATACAGCATGATTTATTTTTTGTAGTTATGAACGCATGTACGGCTTGGATATTGTATTGACTCAAAAATGCACTGTAATTTATTTAAATAAAAATAAAAATCTGCGTTGAATCCCGGTTGCAGTATCACCTTAGAGCACAGTTAAAAAAGTATTTTTAGTCAAATCAATAACCACCGTGTATGTATCGTACCTATAAAATAAATATTTTGTGTGAAGTGCGTATTTAGTACATTTTTTATGTTTGTAGATAATATTATATTTTTAGGTGAATGCATGCTGGGCACGAACGTCTTTAGGGTATAAGATTAGGCGTGACGTGAGGAAATTAGGTATTAGGGTAGCTAATCCAATTCAAGGTGATGAGAAGAGTATGACGTCATACTTCGTTTCTGCCTAATAATTTACTATTAGTTGCGTGGATAGTTAAATATGAATAATAATAAATAAGTATAAGTAATAATAATAGTATAAGAGTGGTAATTTTTATTTCTCTTTTACTGTTATTTTTCACGAACTTGATAATTTCTGGTTATTTTGATATTATCGTTAAGATATACCGTTCATTTTTATTGTGTAAATATCCTACTTATTCCTATTTCCTCCTACGACCTTTAATAAAAATGTGTTCAGGTGTTTGTTAATATTTGGCTGTAAATAGAAACCCAATGGTTTAATTATTTTATTATTTTATTTTTCTTTGGTTTTTTTTTTATTTTCAGGATTTTCTTTGTGTCATTTGGGTTCTCCGGTAGAGTGTCGGTTTTGTTTTTTTATTTTATTTTAATTTTCAATTTATTGAAATCATTTGTGTTATTTTTTATTTAAATGTCACAATTGATTTTTTATTAAAGAACTAACATTCTGGTTATCAAAATTGATTAAATATTTCTGTAATTTGGTACTAAGTATCTGGTGAATATACATCTTACTAAAACAATGTTAATAACAAAAGTGTAGGTACAAAATGTGTAAATTGGCAATAATACTAACAGGGATGTTAGTTCTTTTATTAATAGTTATATTTAGGTATAGTTTACACATAGCTAATATACACCGCATACAGTAACGCACCAACCCATAAATATAGACAAAAAAAACGCACGCACACCTCCACGCCACAGTTTATACAGATTAAATAAATTTAAACATCCTCCTTTATATACAAGTACTTATGTTTTTTGGTAAATAAGAGACTTGAGAGACACTGCATGCTACGTTTTTTTTTTTTTTCATAGTTGTTTGGACTTGTTTTTTTTTTTGCTTAATTTAATAGAAATTTAAAATCTGTTATATATTCTTAGTAAAAATTTGCTTGAATACGTCTTTTTGGTTTACAATTTTCCAATTGAAAGGGTATTATTTATTTTTAAATATTATCCAGTATCATAGACGAAATATTGTTTTTTTTTTGTTTGACTTGTAGAACAACATACACCAAAATCAAAAACACTGCATGAGAACTAAACACAATAAACTTTACAAATTATAGACAGTTGAAAGTCAAAAGATTCGTAGGATCATTTCTCTTTCAACCGTCAAATCCCTCTTATAGAGCAGGCACCAAAGGTCTCTTCGCTTGCAAAATTAGGGCACCGCAAAATCTTTTGTGATTCGTGCACCTTGTTTAAAGACCTTTGGGTATATAAAAATATTTTCGAGCGAATCTGCCTTTGGCGCCCGCTATATTAGACATTCTTCAATTTCGTAATACTAATCTATATTTAAATGTATAACAGAACGAAGAGTGCGACAGTGAACAGGCTGTAGAAAGGAGGTTACTCGCCGAACTAGCGCGACAGCAACACCAGAGTGAAGAGGACAGAAGATGGCTGCAGATGCAGGAGGAGAACTTGGTAAGGATTGACTATTCTTACAAACATGATAGAATCTTAGACCATACACGATTCTGTTAAAGCAAAACCACTGTTATACCACAGAAACTGCAAACATTGCATTAAATTTTAGTCTTTATCACTATAGAATTAAAGTTCAAAATTAAATGAAACGAGTTTTACAGTTTTTTATTCACTCAACAAAAGCCATTTTAACGGTACTTAAAGTCTAAAATTAAATGGTTTTTTTGCAGTATCCGTGGTATGACAATGGTTTTGCTAGAATCGAGGCCCCGTTAGGAATCTATTAATACTTCAAGATGGTGATACAATGTATTATATTTTCTCTCGCAGAAAAAACGGCTGTCGAACGTCCAGTTATCGACAGATTCGGAGCCCAGTGCAGACACAAAATCCGATTCACATGTGACACACGAACATAAGACTTCTAGTCAGCCGCATTCCGGTAAGTACCGAATGTACCGATACACTAGCTAGGCTGCGCTATCGAGTTAGCTGTGCTTGAAAAAAGGCAAAAAAAAAAATAGACACGATTGGCGGGAAAACGAAAAAAAAATGAGTTGGATCTGGGCATTGGCTGTACTTCGAGAATTTTGAAAAAAAAAAATAAAAGGCAGAAACCAAATTCGTTATACATACAATTGAAATTAATTTATCTAAACATATTGTATACGGTATAGATTTTTATTGTGTGTATATTTAATCAATAAACTTTTATTTATAAACTCCTCTATATTCCTAACTGTCCAGGGATGCCTCCCTTTACTTTTTATGTATCGATAATTTGATCATTTTTACAGCGGCAAATTCATCAGAAACCAGTCCAGCAAATACAGTGAAAAACAAAGAAAAAGCTCCCAGTGAAGAAAAGGTTTGTTTATGAATTAGTAGCTGACCAAATTATTAGAAATTATTTGAATTCACAGGAGGTAAAGTAATCAACTGAATGAAAATTTCTAAGCATCTAGTATGCTAACTATTCAAATGCATTTCGCTTTTTTCTATCCTAAGGTATGATCCCGAAGGTGACCGCATATGACAACTTCAGACGCACGCAGCAGATACGCGTAATTCATTACGACTTCTCAATGGTCCCCTTTATCCGTATCGGAGTTTGACAAGTAATGGGTACGCTGTATCTGCTGCATGCGTCTGCAGTGGTCGTATGCGGTCGGCTACGGAATTATACCTTTAATCAACTAAAGTAATTAATTCTCTTGTCAAAATCAAAAAGTAAATCTTTAATAAAATATATTTTACTGTACACAATTAATATAATACTTTGCATGCCTATATTACGTATATTCATCATAGTCGGTCAAATCCCAGGGCTCCACGGGCCGCACAGACCCAGTGTACGCGGCGACCACGGGCGTGGTGCGAAGCGTCATGCGGCTGGCCAGCGGGGCCGTTGGCGCGGCCCGGGCCGAGGCCGTGCTGAGCGCCGTGCGGGCGGTGGGCCAGGAGTTGAGGACCTTGTGTGCCACGGTGGACCGCGTGGTCGTACCCTTCCCGCATCACGCGCAACGGTACGTACCTGTAGCTTTAGTATTGTATTCTTTGGTTTCATCAGTCATTTTTGTGGTATAATAGAAGATGTAGTGATCAAAATTGAGAGACAGAAGTTGGTGCTACCCGGGTCGGGCCGAAACAGTACTAAGTACCGTTCCTGCCTGCGTCATTCGTAAACAATCGTAATGATGCAAGAATGGACCAATTCTAGAATTAGTTACTTATTTGGTCCACTATCCAACAGTATAATTAGCAGTGTGTGTTTTTTTTATTTCAAAATCAACGGGTTTCTGTTGATTATTTTTCCGTTGGTAATCCGTTGATTTTATTATTTTGACCTGTTTGATTGGTGTAAAAAAATCCAGTGATACAATGTTAGGTTTCATGAAAATCGGGGCCGATACTCCATTGAATACTTTTCGCCATTCCTCATTCTGATTTGGGCATCCAAAAATTCACCCTGTATATACATCGTTTAAACATACCTATATAAAAAATATAATAGATATGTATAAAAATACTTATGTAAATAATATGTTGTGTATAAATGGCAGTGAGGTGGAGATGGCCCACCAGGTACTGAGCAAGGACATGGCGGCGCTGGTGGAGGCGATGCGGCTCGCGCTGCAGTACCACAACACTACCCTGCAGCATGAGTACACTAAGTGAGTACCTTTTACCCGACTGCCAAGGAAGGATATGTACTTAGTTGGATTTGTCCAGTCTAGGTTAACTAAGGACAGACTCGCTTGTCCACCGAACTCGCTTGTTGACGTCACTTGACGTTAAGAATAAAATTGATTTTACGTCAAGTGACGTCGATTTATGATATAAGTGTAAAAGATTAGGTAAAAATAAATACAAAAAAAATACTCATTGATTAAAAACATAACTACTTAATATTATAAATGTGATACTTAATCATTCCTAATAAGCTGAAGATCCTCCCTCTTGTACCATCCGTCTACTTTCGCGATCCGTCCACTTTCCTGATCTGTCTATTTTCCCAATCGGTCCATTTATATTTCTAAATTGTCCACTTCCCAAAGCATCCACTTTCCTGATCTAGCTTTTTCCCAAAGCGTCTACTTTTCTGTTTGGTCCACTTTTCTATTCGGTCTATTTTTAACACCTATCAATAATTTTGAGAAAACAATGTCATAATTTGGTACATATACTTTTTTAAATTATGAATATCTCTTATCCATGCATACTCTACCAACCTTATATCAATAAATTCCCAAATTGCTGAAACTGTTTATTATTACTCGCTTTGATTTCAGAAACATGCTAGCAGCGGCCCACATTCTCGCAATGGACGCCAAAAACCTGCTCGACGTGGTCGACTGTATCCGCGAGAGACATCCCAACATAGACTGGCGAGCCGCCCTATACCCCGACCCAGAGCCTTCCACCGCCGACGCTACCGCCGCACTACCTCAAAACCAAACTCTCCAGTCTCAAAACGAGGTGTTCGAAGCTCAAAACCAGTGCTTCACACCTCAAAACCCCGTCCTAAGCAACCAATCTTCGGTACAAGAAGATGAATTGCCGTCGCCAAAACCCGACTTCAAGCTCAATCAACCTGTCACTACTAGCCAACTGACGTCCACAGAACAACCACCCAAAGAGCATTCAAGTCTTCCGGTAACATCTAACAGAGTATCCGCCCTTATTCATAATTATAATCTGTACGGAAATGTTGGAGAACCTCAACACATATATGGCAACACTGAAGCATCATCGTTTCAATTTTCTTCTTCGAGTTCGGATGATGTGAAAGTTGATTCGGCGCCAATGGGGTCCGTCAAAAGTCGAGTTCAAGCGCTAGCTGGCAAGCTAGACTCACCCCCTATATACTCGGTCAGCAAAAAAATGATCCCGCTTGACCAAAATATTGGCCACACTGATCAGGGGTGAACAACCGTCGGAAGTTTTCATTTCGCTTGTAGTGGCAATTTTGATTTACGTCAAGTGACGTCGACAGCTTTACGATAGGCTATGACATAATTGTAGAACGACTAGTGTACTTATCCGGATATGCTCATGTAGAAGCACGTTATATTGATTTGCCGCTTGAAATTCTCTCTAGTGCGACGCTTATTTGGAAAAGACAAACTATGCTCAATATTACCCGTAGCGAATTAAGTGAGCCAAATAATTGTCGTTGTAACCATCCATGTAACTTCATATATACATTTATTGAGTATTGGAGTTGTTCATATACATACATATTTACTGATTAAAATGTTGTTTGTATGGATAGTGGAGTTCAGTCACCAAATTTTGATGGTGGGAAGACAAAACGTGTGTGCGTTAGATTCAATACATACATTATTTGATAACGTATTATACTCGTAAATGTGAAATAGATATTTGGTACTATTTCACGCAAAACCCGGCTGAACGGAAATGGATAAAATTTGATACGAGAGATAAATTATAGTCTGGAATATCCAGTAGACTACTTTTTCTCCCGAGGGTAGGTTCCTGTGGGTGGGAACAAGATCAAAATTTCCCATAATCATATATAATCTATTACAGAATGTAAATAAAATCACTTGCTCAATATTAATTATAATATACTTTTGAAATGGTCTTCAAAAGTTGGACTAGTTGCATGGCCCCCTTTGTCTTCCCATCTTCGCTTAAATCCACAAAATATAGGTGCTGTTCTTCATTACTTTGTGCTTTTTAATAGAGGTTCAATTATAAAGCTTGTGTATGCAGTCGTCGTACTCAAGGCTGCGCTAACTGTACAAACATATCTACTCAACGTTGAATCATTTTAGTGATATCTACTGACATATCATCAACATTGTTGTGCTTCAAATAAATATGTCGTGTTGCCTACTTCGTGAATATTATTGTTCGACATATCTGTTCGTTTTTGTTTCTGTATCCACGCATCTGTCACTCACACACACACACACCCATAAAGACGGACTCGAACGTCATATTATGACGGAGCCATGCACAAACTAGCGAACGATGCCGCCTATGGACGTTTAATGACGTCAAGATTAGTGACATCACATCGTGTTTAACGTGTGGCCTGTCGTCACAAAAAGTAACTGTTGATTGTGAAATGATAATATTAATTTGTGATATTATTGCCAATATAAAATACTTTTGATAATAAGAACGGCTATCGCAAGACGGCACATTCCTCAAATTGCACGTAACGAGTAAGTTTGTAGTTATTTTCATACAAATTTTATATTTTTGGTGTAAAAGTGTTACAGTTTTATAATCTGTGCATACGTGTAAGTGTAACAGAATCAAATCTTCCATAGAACAATAATTGTCTAACTGATATCGTTTGAAATTTATCATAAAGTATTATTTTATAATGTAAAATGTATAATTGCGAGTATAACATGTATACTTTCGTTAGTTAAGGGTGCGTACAGTCACAATTCAATGTAACATCTGCATTTAATTTGTTACCCCTCGTTTTCATCAAGAAACGTCTCGTAAGCGCGTTTGATACAAAACTTATAGAAGACTACTTGTCAAAACACAATACTTAACTTATTTATACATGTATTGAGACTGTCTTAAACACTTTTCACAGAGTATGTACCTACCTATTAAAGTTGTATAAAAGTTTAAAACACATTAATTGCGTTCACACTGAAGTCTGTGACTTATTACAACTTGTCAAATACATATGTATTAAACTTAGGTGAAATCGAGGGGCTATACATCCACAGTATTCAACCGGATATGAATAATTTCCTTTGTAAAAATGTACAAAACAAATTGTCTATTATATTAATTTTTTATCCAAAGTTTTTATTATAAGCTTAGATCTCAGAAGGAATTTGTAGCGTACGTTAAATCGATTAGTTTTGTAATTATGAAATCAGAATTTATTTATTGACGAACCTTCGATTTACTTGTAAAGTTGATTTTCCTTATGTGTTAGAGGTAAGCAGGATATCATTCCAAAGTGTATGGTTATAGTAAGCAGTAACGTAGTCCATGTATCGTAGTGAGCTACCTGAGATTATTTTCCAAATATCTGTTAATGGTGGACCGGTTTTTGTTTACGCATTGAATAAAGGACAAGTCAATCATTACATATTGTTTATTTTCACCTTTTCTGAGATGTTCGGGGCCCAAGCTAACAGCTGCAAGCCGGGTGCACCTGCTGATTCTTCTTCATCGTAGCGTTAATCCCAGCCGCATCCGAAGCTTTCACCAAGGAGTCTGGGGTCAGCTTTTTCAGTCTAACTACGGATTTGGCTGATCTTCTGGGTCGTATACATGTTGGCCGAGTGTAGGCCAACGCGAGCGTCGGCAAGGCAAATACTGTCCACACGTTGGACAAGTGCACCGAACGCCAATGCATGCGGCCAATGTAGACGAGTTTCCGAAGAGCCGTCCACACGTTGGCCGAGCGCAGACGAGCGCCTTTGATTTGTGCACAAAAACCGACAACAATCCGAAGTGAGGTGAATGATCACGAGCGACGGCGAGCGAAGACAAGTTACCACAAATGAGGTCTACACACGTTGGCGTTGGCCATCGCTCGGCCAGTGTGTGTAAACGCACTATTCAATATTTTCCGTGGAGCAACTGCCACCTGATCTCCACAACTCATTGGCGATATCGAAGTATTACAGTTAGACCAGTTGTAGAAATTAGAACTCCCAACCACTTTTTGACATTAGGGAGATTGAGATTAGATCGAGACTGAATTTTGAACAGATTTTTATTACAAGAATTGGCCTCTGAACCTAAAAGCGTTTTCAGATTATCCGATCCGATATCGGTGACGAATCATCTGAAAACGATCTTAGGTAGGATGGAGTATTTGGGTTTAGAGAAATTAAGAAAGGTAGGCCGTAATTTTAGAAAATAAAAAATCCATTGATGTGCAAAGTTTTAATTCAATATTTTTGCACTACTTTTACACCAACAACTGACATACACACTGACAAGTTTACTAGATATTTGCATTATCGGTATAGTAACCATCACTAATCTTGAGCCCACTGTCATCCTATTTTTCTCTATGAAAATCATTTTTATACTTATTTATATTATGGAATTTACAGAAATATTACATGTGCTCAAGACTCGTGATGGGTACTAAATTATTGTTTATTAAATGTAGAATTGACTAGTTAGAATAAAAATGGAAATAAAGTTATTAAAAGTTATCATTGCAGAAATCGACGGGTCTGTTGAACAAAGACGAATATGCATAATCATAACTATTGCACACATAGGCGTACCCAAGGAGGGCAAATGGGGCGGTTGCCCCTCCCTGCTCTGCCCGAAGAAACACACAACATAACCGCCTCCCCGCCATCCCCGTTTATGACTTTTGCTCCATCCCTTAAAGAAAGATGGGTACACCCATGATTGCATATTCGTCTTTGTTCGACTGTCCCGTCGAAAAGATTTTGTTATGAATATTATACTTTTCGCCAGGTTGATGACCGTTCTAAACACACGAGTAGGAACTTGCGCATTGTACAGACGAGAATAATACTGTTAACTGTTATATTTAATTAGCGTTTATAAAGCATATTATAAACATTAGTTGTTGAAACCGGTCATAAAGTTTGGCGCGTAGTATACGAATACAGGATTATTCTACATCAGCTGCATCCAGCCATCAGCCCTTAATATCATATTGCTCGATACTACGTAGTGTTAGGCCAACCGCTGCCTCATGCGCCTCACGGATGCGGACACCCGTATCATGCGAATAGTATGTATTCTTACACGACTTTTGCGCAATAAAAGGCGACTCTCCTGCACACGCACGTGGCAACGGACGGCTTATTTAGTACAATTTAGCTAAACGAAATTAACTGATAAAAAATTAAAATTAGTTTTTTTGGTAACAAAAATGGTTAAATCCTCTTACGCTAAGATCTGATTTCACCAATGATAAGAACCACCAAGGCGAGCTAAATTGCGTTACTAAATTTTACTTAATGAATTTTATCGAGTGAATTGTGACAACTAGTTTAAATGATTTAACTATTTTTGTTACTGACATATGAAAATCGGTTAAATCCAACATTATCTAAATAATAATAAAGCGTGGGGTGACCCTAATCCTCAATTACATTCTCACCTCCTACCTGAGTAGACAGAAGCGAATACCGAATACCAACCGAACGAAAAAACCAAGAAGTAGGCGCAGTTTTTCCACTACATATATAGCGCTAGCATTCACTAAATTAACTAATCACGCATGTACAAAGTAATAACCATTGCACATGCGCCTTTATTCATGCAAACAATTTTTTTTCAACGCGATAGTACTAAGACGCCCGTGCAAATTACACATTCGTCTTTGTTCGACATTCCCGTCGACAAAAAATTGTTATGACTATAGCCTAGCACCTTCTCGCCAAGTTGATAACCTCTCTAAAAACTTTGCGAATAGTTGGAGAAGATGGCCACGCCGGTAGGAGAGGAAAACTGAGATCGCAAGGTATGCGTGTGTGCATTACTAGCAGGGACACCGGAGTTAGTGCGAAGTGGACGCGAAAGATGAAAAGCGGACTCCGGACTCCAAATTGGAAGCTTTCTACCGAAAAGAAACGCTGAGACAATAATGATGATATCTTGTACAGCAGTTCAGAAACCGTACATATATCGATTTATTAAGCTAGCACAAAGACATATTTTATTCTTGCGTCGCCAAGTTGTGTCGGGCTAGCTCTAAATGTCCCATTATTTTATTTAACAAATCATGAATATGGGACATCAAACTTGATCGTATATATAGCCAGTGACATAAGCTGCTGAATATTAACAGATTTACATTAATGTACTTTGAAATGAACAAGTGCAGGATGTCAACCACATATGGTGCAGAATATTCCATCAAGAACCAAGCGGTTCGGTGACTCCTTCTTCTACCGCACCATTAAGACCTGGAATTCCTTACCAGTTCACGTGTTTCCCTCTTCCTACAGACCCGGGTCCTTTAAGCGGGGCATGAAAGAGCATCTGATGAGGCCACTATTATAACATAGTATGTGTCTACAATAGTGACCCTCTTTTCCGAGACTTTGCCTTCAGCTTACCATCAGGCGAGGTGAAGTCAAATTGACCTGAACTATAAAAAAAACTTAGAAATTGTAATCCTTTATTGTAATTGTTTATTATTTAATGAAAGATTATATTAACGCTAATTTTATTTGTAAATACTTTTGTCACTGACTGTACATATTGTTTCTGTTAGTGTTAAAAACTTAGCCAATTCACATACAGTGTTGTATACAGATCCACTTATGTCATGTCGAGACTTGCAATTGTTAGTCGGTCAATAAAAATCTTACTCATCATTGCCAAGCATGACAATTAAAGGGCAGGTTTACATGGCGCTAGTGATACAAGAACTCTCAATTCAAATTAGTTGCCAGGAATTGCTTTAATCATCCTGGGAAAAATATTCCCTAATGGAACCTAGGCACTAAATTACTACAAAATCATATTTATAAGTTTAAATTCATACTTTTATCGACCTCTAAGAAGACTGAGGTGATCTCACGTCTCACTAGCGCCATCTCCCGGCCATACAAGTGACGCTTGCCGCCTAACAGTCTAAGAAGTTAGCAGCCATGAGCAACTCGAGTGCGATCTCTGGAGCAATAGGGAACTCCGGGATTTCGGTCGACGAATTCGTGTAGCGCACCTTGTATGTGAAGTACATACACACCTTCTGAAGCACGTGGGAGCTGGAAGAGATAAGATATTGAATTTGAGACTCAATTTGTAAGTATCTTAATTTATTTATTTATTATTTACTAGCTGTCCCGGCGAACTTCGTACCGCCATATTTTTTCCGTTCCCGCTGCACCTATTTTCTCACCGTTTAACCTTTTCTGGACATCCACGAATATTTCGAGACTAAAATTAGCCAAATCGGTTCAGCCGTTCTCGAGTTTTAGCGAGACTAACGAACAGCAATTGATTTTTATATATACGATAGAAGATAGATAGATATAGATATATAGATTATCTTTATCTTTATCTTAATAGTAGTTTATGAAAGTGTAGCATAAGGGGTTCTTAAAACACGGCTCGTTTTTTTATAGTATCACACGAGTGTTTTAAGACCAAATTATGTGCAGTTTCATACACTACTTTATCTAATTTCATAAAAAATTTAAAGATAATAATTTGCATAAAATTAAAACATTACGTTTGTATTTATTTGTAAAAGTTTAGCGCCAAAATCCACTTGTTGATCGCGCATATATTGGATATAGGCAGCGGCCTATATGTGAAAGCATTAAGTTCCCACAGGTTGCGGGAATGAGAGAAAAACGACTGGTAACAGCTGGTCAAAAAATAATTTAAAGTAAACTGAAACTCACGGTATCTCCCTGAAGTTGACTTCATTAGCCTCATTCTCAGCGAACTGGCCAGGTCCGCTCAACATCGCTTTGATAGTGCCAGAAGTGAGTGCATGCTCCCTCTTTACGATGAACTCGTGACCGTCAGATGAGATGAGCTTCACGTACATAGCATTAGGACCCTCGCATCCACCATAGACTTTCTCTTCAGACACAATGCTACCTTGCTGGCTTGCTGTAAAATGAAAGTAAATAAGCAATTATTAAAACATTACATTACAAACTGTCTAGTAGATGTTATCTATTTGATGTCTAACACCTAGCCGCGAATGCAACCCATGTTTAAAAAATTGAGTTGCATGGCTATAAAACGGCGGTCGGCAACCTACGGTCCGCCACCCTTCTCCGAGCGCCGCGCGAATATTTTTTTGTACCGGGATCGTGTCGCGCCTCTAGAGTAGGGTTGCCATAAGTGTGGGGACCCAGACCGGGACATTTGAAGAAAAATTAGTACTTAAAGGTAGAAAAATAGGAACTTTTCTTACAACAACTTTTAACACTGCCATTAAACAAGCGTTAAACAAGCGGGCAGCGACCCGGGCTTCCTATGTTTTCTGAAAGGCGAAAAATTATCAGAATTAACTTCTGATAATTGTACAAAATATTTTGACGAAATCAACATTAAGTGAAACATCATCTTCATGTAGACGCTTTCTCCCGATTGCATCCCTGGCCAAGATGACCCCGGAGCTCAGGGTCCGCCTTCCGGCTCTTCCTCCTCCACTTGACACGATCTTGGGCGTCCATGGTAGTGAGACCATTTGCACGCATTTCACTCTCCACGACGTCAAGCCAGGACTTCTTGGGCCTATCCCTTCTACCTGGACCCGGCGGGGGCGCCATTGTCAGGCATTTGCTACCCACGTATCCTGGCGGTTGCCGCAGGACGTGGCCGCACCAGCGAAGGCGGCTCTCTTGCATTTTATCTGCGATGTCATGGACATGAAGGCTGCCGCGGCTGCAAGAGTTCCTCACGCAGATTTTTTTTATCTCCGTGACATGCAGCTCTTACGTGCTTACGCTCTTGCTCTGACAACCATTTATGAGGACAGGCTTAATGATCGTCTTATAGACCTGCCCTTTCAACCTGACTGGCATTTTGGGATCACCCGTGACGCCAGTCATTTCTCACCACCTGGCCCACGCGGAAGCAATGCGTGCCCTGATGTCGTAGTCGATTTCACTGGTCACATGTAGTACAGATCCCAGGTACTTAAACCGAATCATCGCCTATGCGGACCGGTGTGAAATCTGTCGAGTTTAACGCTAAACTTTCTGTCATCGCTACATTTAGCTCAGGGCCGGTCGCAGCTTGAAGTTTGGGGGGGGGGGGGGGGGGGGTCACTTCGGAAATTCCTTAAGAAATCTAACCCCGCTCCCCTCGTACTGGGACTTTTCAATATGAAGTGCATGGTTTTGGGGGGGGTCATGTCCCCTGTGACCCCCCCTCGGACCGCGCCTTTAGCTTCATACCACCGTTCTCAAGCGCTTCCTTCCATACTTTTACGTGTTGCACCAATCTGCTCCTGTCCGCGTCCTTCAGCGCAATATCATCAGCATACATGAGCAACCACGGAGGCTGCTTATGTAGTTTTCTGATACTGTCCAACAAGACGCCTAATACCGAGCTGAACAAGTAAGGACTAAGGACGAATCCTTGGTGTACTCCGATGGTGATGGGGAAGGCTTTTGAGTCACCAAAAGCACTCCGAACCACGGAACCAGAATCATGATACATATCTTGGATGGTGTCAATGTAGGTCTCTGGAACTCCCTTAGCCCACAGTACCCACCAGATCACCGCGCGAGGAACACAGTCGAAGGCCTTCTGCATGTCTAAGAATAGGCAGTGCAGGAGCGAGTTCTTCGCCCTGTATTTCCCCACCACAATTCTTAGGGAGAACACCGGATCAATGATCCCGTGCCCGGGACGAAACCCATACTGACACTCCGAGAGTGTACTCTCCTGTCAGATCCGGGAGTCGATTATCTGCTCATAGAGCTTCATGGTGTGGGACATTATCTTTATACCGCGGTTACTACCACACTCCTGCACCGATCCCTTGCCTTTGAATACTGGCGTATTGAAGCTCAGTCTCCACTGGCTGAGGATCTCACGGTGAGAAGTACGCGGTTATACAGATTTGTTAGAATGCTCACACCACGAGCACCCAATGCACCCATTGCCTTCCAAGCCTCGATGGGGATTTCGTCGAGGCCGAGTCTGTACTTCTGCAGGCGTTATCGGTGGCACTAGTCCTTGTTTCGGAAAGAGGTCTGGTGGATGCACCTCTTGCTGCTTATTCAGCATGTCGTTGGAAGTATGAGCGCCATCTGTCCTTCATCGCGTTATTCTCGTAAAATCATTGGCCCCGGGGTCTTTATTACTCATTAACATATTCATGTATGGAAAAATATCAGCGCTTTTGTCGTTCTATCTACGTATTAATAGCCTAGCTACTTAGTCGCGTTTATTATAGGTATATTACTGTTTACCAACCAAGTCCAGCTCTCTAATATAATACTAAAAATGTTTAACCGGGACAATTTGCTTATTGGCCGGGACGCCGGGACACCAGGCCTCAAACGGGGACATGTCCCGGCGTACGGGGACGTATGGCAACCCTACTCTAGAGAGGTGGACGACGACGCGCTTCGCAATAGCTCTTTCAAAGAGCTAGCCTACCACATCGAGTAACACTATAGGCCGGAAAGTCCACTCGGCCCGCTTATATCTTATTTCGTCACTATGCGGCCCTTGCCTGCGAAAAGGTTGTAAGTGCAATCCTACCATTAAACTTACATCTGAAATTATGAATTTTTAGGCAATCGATACCATGCAATGCTTTCATCCCATAATAGCGCCAAGAAGATGGCACAACAGTTTGTTTGGTCTACACCTTGTACCGAAAAAAATCTGAAGAATCTTTCATTTACATTTCATAAGGGCTTGAAGTTTTCGCCTTGTTCATGGTGACTCTCCTGGTCTAATATAATCTTAGGAGATTTTTATATCTACAAACAATGGCAATATAAAAGTGCAGCCATTTGGATTTCTATAAGGATACCATTATTGCGCTCGCAGCGTCATATAAATAATTTGCTGAGAAGATAAAGTATAAAATTACAAACCTACGGCTGTGATGCTCCCGGAGCGCTGTTGCTCTTCAGCGACGCTGGTAGCTGAAGCTGCCGCCGAGGCGGGTGCTGATGCAACTTGTTGTTCCGACATTATCTAAGAACAAAAAAAAAAAAAATACCAATTTTTACCTGCCACTAGTCGAGCTAGATTATCTTTACTGTGTGAAATGTGTAATAATAATAAAATAAAAAAGCCTTTTATTTCTGGTTTAAACGGGTTACAATCATCTCGTCTTAAGCGCTACTGGTAGAAGTAGAATCTGGTCTAAAACGCAGCCGGTCTAAGTATCATCTCGTCTTAAACGCAACTGGTAGAAGTAGTATCTGGTCTAAAACGCAGCCGGTCTAAGTATCATTTCGTCTAAAACGAAACTGGTCTGACAACAATGACAAAGTATTGGTCTTTTGTACCAAACAAAGTCGGAACACTTTGAACAAACTAAAGAGACTCTACGTTCAAAAGAGAACCCAAACCCTTCTACCAATTTTTTACTCTGCACTTGGATATTGGGAGTGATGAAGACCATACCCACATTGCACCGATGGTCTATGCCCTGCTATCTAATAAAAATAAAAATACTTACATCCGGTTGTTCGAGGCTATCAAAACAAAACAAGATTTTTATAAATGCGACTACGAAAATATAGCCCAGTATAACGCTGTTCAAACAGTATTCCCTGAAGCGATCTTAACCGGATGCTACTTTCATTTTAATAAAGCTACTTATATGGAAATAAAATCGGCCAAGTGCGAGTCGGACTCGACCATGAAGGGTTCCGTAGTAGCAAAGGCGAAAATTGCGGTTTATTAAAAAAAAACTACTCTGGATCTCGTTCGAACCAATTTTTTGTGGTAGTTTGCATGGCAATTTACATCATATATTTTTTTAGATTTATCATTCTCTTATTTTAGAAGTTAGAGGGGGGGGGGGGGGACACATTTTTCCACTTTGGAAGTGTCTCTCGCACAAACTATTCAGTTTAGAAAAAAAATATGTTAGAAACCTCAATAGCATTTTTAAAGACCTATCTATAGATACCCCACACGTATGGTTTGATGAAAAAAAAAAATTTGAGTTTCAGTTCTAAGTATGGGGACCCCAAAATTTAATGCTTTTTTTTATTTTTGTGTGAAATTCTTAATGCGGTTCACAGAATACATCCTCTTACCAAGTTTCAACCCCTTCGGCCGTCTACGAAACCAGAGCTACGTAACTAGTTACTAACTAAACATAATTCGTCCTTGTACGATACCAGTTACGTACACATACGTTTTTTTACTTCCACGAAACTGCCTAGGATAATATTATCCTAGGCATATTATTAAGAAACTTGAAGCATTGTTAAACTTAAACGCAGTTAAGTCAAGAACCTTAAATCCTAACGGCATTATAGCGACACAATACCGAGATGATAAGAAAGCAAATTTATGAAACCGTAGTTAAGAATAAAAATAAAACATCTTTTTTTTTAATAAAATCGTTGTTTTATTGACCAAAGTCAGTCTTTACACTTTTAAAATTACCAGTTAGTGGTATAAAAATGAGCATAATTATAATTTTTACTTAAAACTAGCATAATAGGAAAAATCTTAGCAATCAAATCAATTATAAAACTTTAAATAAAATAACACCAGTCTAATTTAATAGTATGTCTAAAACTTATAAAAATTATCACAACCAATCATTTAAATAAAACGTATGCACTTCAGAATTCCGCATGGGCGGAGCAGCGGGCAACAGCTAATCTTCTATAAACTTGTTTCGATCCCCAGGTTACAGACCAGGCGTTAAAGTCCACGAGCACAAGAACCGGGCGAGGCCGAGGGTAACAGGTATTGACGTCGTCGGCCAGTCGATCCAGCGATATTAGCAGCCGGTATTAGCGTATGTATCGGTGTCGATACGGCGTGGGGTAGACGGCCACGACCGCTCGAGGAGATCTCCACAATCCAGGTCGATCACTCAAGCAGGCCCAGGAGGCCGGTGAGTGTATGGATCGGTAACAGCGGTGACATTTATGGACCACTGTACCATGCTCTGCAGCACAATTGCCTGAACATCGACACCGTGGCCCAAGTTCGCCTGTAGAATGCGGAGCTGGGGATCCATTATGGAACCATCTCCGCATCCCGCCGCGAGCTTAAAGCGGAACGCCCGTCTCGCGGCTTCGGCTCCCCTCCGGTGTAGGCCTTGCTACCAACCCTATGGTCGGCCGTCTTGCCCTCCGCTGCACACCTGAAACAGTGCAACGGAGCTTCGTAACTACCTGCCATATGACCGGGTTGGCCACAGCGGAAGCAGCGGTCTCCGACCGTCACCTTCGCCGTGCACTGCACCCCCTAATGGCCGACCGACAGGCACCTGAAGTACCTAGCCGGTCGAGCCTGGAGGAGCCGTACCTGCACCCTTACAACGCCTCCTACCGTGAGGTACCGCTGGTCGGCAGCCTTTTCGGCTGCTACGATGGGACAGCCGACAACTGCTGCCGAAGCAAATCGCTTCGACTTTTACTGTGTCCGCCACGGTAGGTCTAATCTCCTCAACCGTGATGGAGTCGTCCACGCCCGAGATGCGCAGTTCTGCGAACCCTTAACACTTTCAATCGGTTACTCTTTCGTTTCGGTTACAGTTAGTGCCCATCTAAACGGGCCATGTTTTTCTGCAATATGTAGCTGCACTATTGGCAACTGATTGCCCGGCAATCTCAAAAATATTTCATTGCAACTGATGGCCGAACAATCAATGGCTGGGCAATGTGTTGCAAATATATATGCTCTTGATGCAGTTTCATAAACGGGCTACACAAAGCGGCAACAATGGCTGACGAAATCACACTTGTTGCAGCAGCTTATATTGTTTTATTAAAAAATAAACAGAAAAAGAAGGGATTGTGGATTCGACCTTACTTAAATAGGCGTGAAACTTTAGATAATTTAAGTCTAGAAATAAGCCTTGATAGTAAATTATTTAACAATTCGCGTATTATAGAAAAGGATAGACTGTGCAATAACAAAGAGAGCGACTGAAACAACAATAGAACTGGCCGAGCAATATTGCAGTAAAATCGACCGCCTAGCGATCGTCCGGCAACCCATCGAGGCAACATCGGCCATATGTGGCAACATAAAACATGTTTGGCTATATTGCCGGGACATTACTGCAATACTAAGCGGACCCCAGACTCTGAGCTGAAAGCTTCGGATGCGACTGGGAATTAACGCTAGGAGGAAGATTACTGGCCAGTATTGCTTGCAATAGGTGCAATGTTGCCGGGCCACAGTGTTGCAGCCACTAATTGCAGTAAAACATTGCCCGTTTAGAAGCACCTTAATAAAAGGTTTTCTTCTAAAACAGTTTCAAAAAACAGTGTTAAAATACTTTATAGTGGTTACTGTTTTGGTCCCTGCCCACAAGCGTATGTGCGGCACTGCAAAAACTCACAGGATCATCCCCGACCGCCCCGATCATCATCTCCCGCGAGATCATATAGCGGCCTTTTAGCGTAATAATTTCGGATAACGGCAATATAGTCTCACTCTTGTTACCATTTTGATTTTGTGCAATATGTGAAACATCGCTAACTGCCGCTTATCGATGAATTAGTCGAAATGTTTTTACAATCAAGTTAAACTATAAAGCCGTTAAGTATCGTTAAACACATTTATGTCTAACTTTTTCAGTTAACGGCAATCTAGCGAAACAATCTTAAGTTTTTTTTTGTTAATATTTGACTTTATTGAACTTTAGCGGCTATATAGATTAACAAAGTCACTTTACGGCATTTTTGAATAATACGCAAGTAAAATAAAATCATATAACGGCTTTCTTACGATTATTATTTCAGTAACTATTCTAGTTAGGAAAATACTGTACATACAGATCGATAGAGTTTTTTTTTCTGACTAAGATGGCATCAAAAAGTAAAAATCGACAAAATGTTACTTAACGGCGTTTTAGTTATACCACGGCAGTTAGTAACTAGTTACGTAGCTCTGGTTTCGTAGACGGCCGAAGGGGTTTCAACAGCATATGCCTTATAGTTTCGGTGAAAGTGGCTGTGACATACGGACGGACAGACAGACAGACAGACGGACGGACAGACATGACGAATCTATAAGGGTTCCGTTTTTTGCCATTTGGCTACGGAACCCTAAAAAGGAAACGATCTTAATGTTACCAATACACATGAAGGAAGACAAACTGTAATGATTGACTGCAAATTTACCATTGCTTCCTACTACCTACATATCCGATGCGTGGATAAACATTTTGCAAAGTGCATCTGACACAGAAGATATGCAAAAATTCCATCATTATGTTAACAGACAATGACTGTCTTTGCCAATGATTAGCTCTGCTCACGAAAAGCACCGCACGACAAAATAGTGTTGAAGCATGGCATCGTAGATTAAATAGTCGAATGCCCTCAAAGCCCATGTTTATTCAATTTTTGGCGAAATTACTACGAGAGGCGAAAATACAAGCAAGCACGCATTTTTAGTTTTATAGTTTTCTATAGTGTTTAAGATTATTCCTATGTTTTAAGGTAATAAAATACATAACTATCAATAGCTATTTCTCTTCTTTTATAATAATCGACAATGAGATAGTATTCAGCCCGTTTTCCTCATGTACAACTACGTTAGCACAACTGGTTGTGCCCTTGGCATTTTAGACCAGTTGTGTTTTAGACTACGTGAATTTTAGACTAACTCTGTTTTAGACCAGTTGCGTTTCAGGCGACTTGTATTTTTAGACTAATTGATACTTAGACCAGCTGCGTTTTAGACCGGAAGCGTTTTAGACAAGGTGCGATTTAAACCCAGTGACCAGCTGCGTTTTAGACCAGAGGCTACTTCTACCAGTTGCGTTTAAGACGAGATGATTGTAACCCGTTTAAACCAGAAATAAAAGGCTTTTTTATATTTATAATTTACATTATAAAGTTTTTTTCATGATCTAAGTTTTTTTCATGATCTAAGTTTTTGTTGTTCACACCATAACCCTCTCGGTAGGTATAGCTTTCTTCCAGGGCCTGCCAATTTTCTCATCTTGCAATAAAACAATATGTATTCAACAGTAACAACTGTAGTTCTAACATTATCCACTTCACAGAATGGCTGATTTTACTGTACTATTTTGTTTATCCTACTAAATATTAGAAATGTGAAAGTTTGTGAAAAGAATAAACTTTAGTAGAGGGATAGATTATAGTCTGGAAAAGCACTTTTGTTTGTGCCCTTTTCCCTTTATCCTGGAGTCAGTTCCCATGTGTGGCAGTAACAGGATTAAAATACCACATGAGCAGAACCACATGCAACATTTAAAATACCAACTTTTTTGAACACCATAATGTAAATATTAGACTGCTGCTTTGCTTACACATTTTAAAAAGTAATTAATAATTAAACAAGAATCTAATGTAGATCATTAATATTTATACCTTGGATGCATTTTTAATTTTCAATGACATCGTGGTATTCTTCGTGGTGTTATTACTTTAAAATTATACATAGGTTTATATGAATTTAAAGGGACATAGGCCAAAATTAGAACGATTTTATTTCAAGCTAATAATCTATATTTAGAAGTGATAATAAATATGCAGTGTTCTACTTGTATTGCTTACAAGATAAGTAACAATAAGCAGATAAGAAAGAACTTATAGAATTGTTATGGCAGACATTGACAAAGATTAGTAAAAAAAATATAAATCTCGCAAACATTTATGTACCATTGTCTTCGTGTTAAAATATTACATTACTATAGAAAAATATACAAATTATTCACATTTTAACTTACCTGTTCGACTTTATTGCTTCAAAATTAATAATAGTAAATACACAACAGCTGTTTTTACTTTAATTTACAAAAATTAACATTTACTCCGAAAGTTAGGTTAGTTAATGACAGAGAGTAAATTTTGGAGTGAAAAAATTTTTGACGCATCATGTCATTTTTATTAGTATGAGTATAGGGCTTTGTAGCTCAAAAGGTGATTAGGGTGATTAATGGTTTGAACTGTTTGGGTTGTTTAGCACTTTCTAATTAATATTTTGTTGTATACGAAATTATATATTTATATATATTCTTAAATTAATTTGATTCAGTTTTTACTCAGGTAAGATAATTGGAAGGTCGCTTTTACATTATTCACGACACGACAGACTGCAATCGCACGACACGACTTAGCGTGCAATAAGAGCGCCTTCACACTAGCGTTTGTCCAGCGTAGGCGTTCGATGAACGTATGCGCAGCGCAGACGCGACGCGCGCGTCGCGTTGTCGCGGCGTGTCTGCTGGAATACATAAGCACGCTGCATTAGCGTCGCGCGTGCGCGACGCATGCGCCGCGTTACTGCGGCGTCATGTACAATCATGTAGCGCGGCGAAAAATACGAAATTGTGTAACGTCTGCGCAACGCACCGCGTGCCGCACTTAGTCGTGACGTGACTCGTGGTGGATAATAATAAATAACCGCTTTCTTCGAGCGTCCATTTACGTGGAGTGTGTTAAAATGTGTTGCTAAGCGCAAATCTCGAGAACGGCTGAACCGATTTCGCTTTTTTTAGAATATTCCCTGAAGTACGTGGATGGTTTTACGGCGAGAAAAATTAAAAAAAAGGCGGTACGAAGTTCACGAGGTCAGCTAGTATACCCATAAATTTATAATAGAGCAGATGGGTTATACCTACAGAATTAACGTGTATTACCTACGTTCCATTTTTATGAATGAACGTTTGCCGACGGTTACTATGCTAGGGATTACCTTCTATTATCGTAACATTTGTCGATATCTTTCTATACTACCTGTTAAAGTGTACTAACCATAACTTTAAAACTAAAACCCGACTACTGCAAAATCACGAATCTCTAGAATGTATTGTTTTATTAGAGTAAATGGTATACGACCACGGCTATTCTTGATATTTTCTTGCTTAATACTTCTTAGAGCGTGATTTGCAGTAGTCGGATTTTAGTTTGAAACTTGATTTTTATTTGTATTATTTTGGTGCAAGCAACACCTAATAATGTATACATGTTTTTAATGTGCTAATTGAGCCCTTTAATTTCATACACAAACACGGTCTAGTATATCTCAAGTTTTTTTTCATTATAGTCAGAGTTTCAGAGAGTCATTCACTAGCGATGCCCGATATTTGACTTTGTATCGATATTTCGCATCGTAATGTATCGTAACTGGATGTATCGATACACGATATTATCGTATGGCTTTGTATCGATATTGTTAATATCGTATTAATATCGTATCAAAAATTCAAACTCTAATTTATTTACAGTATAATATAATTTTAATATTCGTTGTATTCGTCGTATACAGAAAATCACAATTGTAATTTTATAGTATATCTATACAGTATAAAATTATAATTGTAAAAATTTTTCATCTAAACTTTTAAGGAATAATAATTTTGATAATCGTTGCGGATCCAACCTATTGCGATTATTAGTTGAAGAAAACAATCGCTCTGACGGCACTTAATAAAAAAAATCGGCCAAGTGCGAGTCGGACTCGCCCATGAAGGGTTCCGTAGTAGCAAAGGCGAAAATTGCGGTTTATGACGTATTAAAAAAAAACTACTGACTGGATCTCGTTCGAAAAAATTTTTAGTGGAAGCTTGCATGGCAATTTACATCATATATTTTTTTTAGATTTATCATTCTCTTATTTTAGAAGTTAGAGGGGGGGAGGGGGGGGACACATTTTTCCACTTTGGAAGTGTCTCTCGCGCAAACTATTCAGTTTAGAAAAAAAATATGTTAGAAATCTCAATAGCATTTTCGAAGACCTATCTATAGATACCCCACACGTATGGGTATGATGGAAAAAAAAAATTTGAGTTTCAGTTCTAAGTATGGGGACCCCCGAAATTTAATGCTTTTTTTTAATTTCTGTGTGAATTTCTTCATGCAGTTCACAGAATACATCTTCTTACCAAGTTTCAACAGCATAGGCCTTATAGTTTCAGAGAAAAGTGGCTGTGATATACGGACGGACAGACAGACAGACAGACAGACAGACAGACAGACAGACAGACAGACAGACAGACGGACGGACAGACATGACGAATCTATAAGGGTTCCGTTTTTTGCCATTTGGCTACGGAACCCTAAAAAGACCAAACACTACATTTGATAGGTGGAGCCCTATAGTAGCAGTAGAATTAAATTTGGAGACGCTTCGAATTAACTAATCGCAATCACACAGTGCTAACAGAAATAACTTATTACTTTTTGAAGGTATCTACCGATATTCAAAACTAACGTCAACAAATCGTTTACAGTCTACCCACATCATATTACAAAATACAGCCTGGCATAGGCGGCCCTATTAAAAGAAGTTTGTTTATAATATTTTCAATCGTGGTTATAATTTATTATAATCATAACAAAGATTCAAGTCTCAAAATGTACTTATTCAGCTTATCTCTTTTTAAACATTTCATTGAACAACTATGTATTAAATAAGAGTTAAGTCATACGATATTTTTGATGCGATATACCCGAGAAGCGATACGATATCTCCACATATCGTATTGATGTGTATCGATACAAAATATCGAAATATCGCATGGTGTTGTATCGATACACCAAAATATCGATACGTATCGGGCATCGCTATCATTCACACGTCATATTGCCTATAACCAGCGGATGATCAAGACGTTTCTAACAATACCACAATTGCCCAGTTCTAATACGGAAAAACAGAAGACATTACAATTTTGTCAATTCGTATTTCTTCAAAAGAGTACATTTTTGTAAAGAAGTAGCGATGCCCGATACGTATCGATATTTTGGTGTATCGATACAACACCATGCGATATTTCGATATTTTGTATCGATACACATCAATACGATATGTGGAGATATCGTATCGCTTCTCGGGTATATCGCATCAAAAATATCGTATGACTTAACTCTTATTTAATACATAGTTGTTCAATGAAATGTTTAAAAAGAGATAAGCTGAATAAGTACATTTTGAGACTTGAATCTTTGTTATGATTATAATAAATTATAACCACGATTGAAAATATTATAAACAAACTTCTTTTAATAGGGCCGCCTATGCCAGGCTGTATTTTGTAATATGATGTGGGTAGACTGTAAACGATTTGTTGACGTTAGTTTTGAATATCGGTAGATACCTTCAAAAAGTAATAAGTTATTTCTGTTAGCACTGTGTGATTGCGATTAGTTAATTCGAAGCGTCTCCAAATTTAATTCTACTGCTACTATAGGGCTCCACCTATCAAATGTAGTGTTTGGTCTTTTTAGGGTTCCGTAGCCAAATGGCAAAAAACGGAACCCTTATAGATTCGTCATGTCTGTCCGTCCGTCTGTCTGTCTGTCTGTCTGTCTGTCTGTCTGTCTGTCTGTCTGTCTGTCTGTCTGTCTGTCTGTCCGTCCGTATATCACAGCCACTTTTCTCTGAAACTATAAGGCCTATGCTGTTGAAACTTGGTAAGAAGATGTATTCTGTGAACTGCATGAAGAAATTCACACAGAAATTAAAAAAAAGCATTAAATTTCGGGGGTCCCCATACTTAGAACTGAAACTCAAATTTTTTTTTTCCATCATACCCATACGTGTGGGGTATCTATAGATAGGTCTTCGAAAATGCTATTGAGATTTCTAACATATTTTTTTTCTAAACTGAATAGTTTGCGCGAGAGACACTTCCAAAGTGGAAAAATGTGTCCCCCCCCTCCCCCCCTCTAACTTCTAAAATAAGAGAATGATAAATCTAAAAAAAATATATGATGTAAATTGCCATGCAAGCTTCCACTAAAAATTGTTTCGAACGAGATCCAGTCAGTAGTTTTTTTTTAATACGTCATAAACCGCAATTTTCGCCTTTGCTACTACGGAACCCTTCATGGGCGAGTCCGACTCGCACTTGGCCGATTTTTTTTATTAAGTGCCGTCAGAGCGATTGTTTTCTTCAACTAATAATCGCAATAGGTTGGATCCGCAACGATTATCAAAATTATTATTCCAAAAGTTTAGATGAAAAATTTTTACAATTATAATTTTATACTGTATAGATATACTATAAAATTACAATTGTGATTTTCTGTATACGACGAATACAACGAATATTAAAATTATATTATACTGTAAATAAATTAGAGTTTGAATTTTTGATACGATATTAATACGATATTAACAATATCGATACAAAGCCATACGATAATATCGTGTATCGATACATCCAGTTACGATACATTACGATGCGAAATATCGATACAAAGTCAAATATCGGGCATCGCTATAAAGAAGAATAGTTTCGTCGTCAAATCTTTTATTGGAGTACATCACTATTATGCTTGTAGTAGTATGTTCTAGAAAAATTCAACAATGGCTGTCGCAAATCATTCATAATGTTGGCGCAAATCATTCATAAATGTTGGTACCATCGGCACGCTGTCAAATTCTCATACTCATTTTCCCAAGTGAGCAATGACTTAAATTTTTTGTCTCTTTTTAGCAGACACAACTGTATATTGGAAAAAAAGAGACAAAGTGATATAATCAACGTTCAATTCATGTTTGCCTCATATTTGTATAACTAGAAGCTAGAATTTCTATATGTTGAACGGGGCCCCCCTGTGAGTATACCTATAATATTTGTATATTTTTATCATTTTTGGATAATTCTCAAAGTGAATTAATTATCAATAAAAAATAATTATACTGGCCAATTGTATGATAAATAAATATGATTAAAAAGTTGTGAACGTGATCGATGATCGAGATCGAGTTCGAGGTTGTTGTGCGACTGTGCGAGTGAAACCAGTGGTAGCGCTCTTAAGGGTCCATTACACGCTTATGCAAGCGTCATGCATCATGCCGTCAATCATGAATGTTATTGGTCAATCGGTTATTAGACGTGATTAGACGTTTATGTTAATGGTCACGGCGCGATTGATAGTTAAACCATGGCTAAGTGTCTAAACACACTATGCCGAAGTTACGCGACAATGCTATTTGAATTACTGACGACACACTATGCCGAAATTACGTCGCGTCATAGCGTACACCGTAACTTCGGTTGAGCGTAAGTTCAGCAGCAACTTATTCTGTGAGCACACATTATACGCGACCGAAGTTCGGTTCGATTGTCGACGAAGATCCGGGGACAGGGAGCAGCAGGGATCCGCCCGCGCCCCGCGACACTGAATACACACACAAAGTTGCGGAACTGAATTTCTGCCGCGTAAGTTCGGCACTTATGGTGTGTCATATTAGCCGAATACGTCGGAACGTAAAATCAGCCGCCGAACTTCGGTCGCGTAACTTCGGCATAGTGTGTTTAGAGTAGACACTAAACCTACCGTGTAATGGACCTCTTACACGTAGCAAGAGAACTAAAAAGAGGGTAGATCGATATATTTTCTCCTAAAAACTTTTTCACAGTTTACCGCCAACGGAATATTGTTGGTAAACGGTGTTCCCCCGTGATCATGGAGCTTGCAATAACATTGCCGAAATATCGAAAACTCCAAACAATACAAGGTAAAGTAAATATCCTGATAGCTCTAATTATTAACTATTCATACTCGTATCGTATGCACTTCTTTCATTTACACGCGAATCGCGATACTGTTTCGCATTTACATGAATGAGAAAATAATTCTAGGCGATTGTTTTACCACAGCAGCCAGTGGGACAAGTGACATAAATATCCAGAATAGTAGGAAGAATGAACACATTTATTATCCACAAACATTCACAGCATCAGAGTTCATTATAGTGTGATTGATAGCCTAAAAATCCTTAGTCCCTGTGCGAGTTGTTATAGCTAGGCTGGAGAAGGGCAAGATCATGGTAGGATTATTTGAACTAGTTCATCATGAGTTCATCAGAACACTGGCCATGGGAGATATGGTAAAATATCTACTTTTCTACCCAACTCCAAAAGCTGTGTACCTTAGAATTATCCATGATGCGGACTGCTCACTATTGCAATACTTATGTCCAAGACTGTCCAAGAGCGTCTAATGAGTAAGAAGATACTCTAAAGAGTAACTCCAGAGATAAGGACAGTATAATTATTAGGTACCTACACTACATGTGTTAAACAAAAGACACAGTTGGAAAACCGTCTCCTCTTGTTCAGAACTTTGAGTTTCCGTGAAACTGTTTTGATAATGCTCTCGATGTAATTGTTCTTGCCCAGTTTGCAGTGCACAGTGCATATCTAAGTATTACCGAATGGTTTCTTGTGTTTCCAAAAAAAAATGGTAGAGTAAGTAAGAATGATAATGTTACTGGAAATATGCATGTCTCTATATTTTCTTAGCATGGAACATGACCAAGTTCTGAGCATTCCAATGGCAAAAGCAAGCAAAAGTCAAACTCTGGGACAAGACAACATGGCGTGTCTTCTTCTCGATATTAGTTTGCTCGGGCCACTTTCTATGGCCTGTGGTTTTGGGTATATCAAGGCTGATAGCCAATGACTTGCCATACCATGGTAACCCATAGCCTCACCGAAAAAAGTGTGACTTATTCTAGAACACTTCTTGTTTGTTGACCGTTTTAGTCCAAAAACCATATTATTGAATATGAAGTGAACCTCTAGATTTTAGTGGAAGCCTTGGAAGGAGCCAGTTAGATATCTGCTATAAATTTAAAATGTGCTCACACCTTGCATAAACTTACAGGGGACTAACTGACTAAGCTAAGGTGCTAGTAGCTATCAGTTTGTTATGAATATGATCCACGCAACTGTCGACATGAATCAGGCAGGATAGAGATGAATGGATAAAACATAGGTATAATATACCTGTAGGTATAGGTTTCGGTAACCGGTTGGATTGGTTCTTCATTTTGCGCTGACCCCAACTAATAGTGAATCAGGAAATCAGGACACAATGATTATGATAATGAGACTGTGTTTTAGAAAGGGTCTTATAAATTCGGTCAAGGTCAAGTTAGTGCTGTAGTGTAGCAGGGAGAGCATTATTTTTCAACAATGAACCAACCGTGGCAACGGTCTAGTCAGGAGTCGGGAGTTTAGTACCATGTTATTCATATGAAATCTAGCTTAGTTTAAAACTAGGATGTATTTACAGTAGGTTTCAGACCTACTAGCGGCTATGACTAGAAAAGATGTGTACAGAAGTAATGCATCATTCGAGTAACTCTATTAATAAATCTTTGACTTAATATAAATATTGAGAAAATTACCTAATTAACTTACGTACCTACATAATTCATATTTAAATTACAAAATGTGATGACTGCACGTATTGTGGTGTTGCGTTCCAGGACTACGCTATGTTATCTTTAGAGCATAGCGTATGAGTTTAAACGAAAATAAAATATTAATATCGAGCCGAATATGTACGGTAAAGATTACTGTATTCATAGAGTTTAATCGATTTGCAAAACTAAATATTTCGTAAAAAATTTCAGACAATTTCCATACTAATGTCCTGAAAATAATTTGTAATGTAGTGGTTCTGAAAGCACTCGATGTAGGTCAATGGACCACAGCTGACGATTCGGCGGACTTTTTTTGACATGGCTTTTGGCTTCATTTCATTATTTTGACATTTCGTGATTTCGATGTCAAGCGCTACGTATTTCTCTATAAAAAGTAATTTTTTCATCCTTTTTCATTCTATAACTAGTTTTTTAAGCCGAATGCGATCTTAGGGACGCGTGTGCAATCCATCAAGACCCTAAATTTGACTGTAGAGCTGTGAAATTCCGCGAGAACCATGTGACACGAATACGAAAAAGGGCTTCCAGACCGTCAATGTGACAGAAATGTTTTCTGCCATCGCGACGAGGCAGCGCCAACGCGGAGCAGATACGAGCACGACGCGTGTTAAACAAACGGCGATATAGGGAAAGCGCGTCAAAAATGTCCGCGAGATGGCCAGCCCGCCACCGAACCCTAAGGAAGGCGAGGAGGGCGGCTCCGAGTTCAAAGAGGAGCCGAGCGGGGAACGCGAGGCCGCCCCGCAGAAGACGTTCATAGCGCCGCCCGCATCGCAGCTGCCCACGAAGCTGCATTACGTGACGCTTGGCGCCTCCGGGCCCAGCGGCATCAAGCAGTTGTTCCGTACGGTAAAGATCGCTCGTCGCATACCCACGCTGCCGCGCAGGCCGAGGGAGAGTGAGGGCGGCGCCGGTGGCGCTGGCACATCGGCGCCGCCCGCGCCTGAGCCCCGCACGCGCCGCGACCATACCAAGCGCCATGTTTGTGACACTTGCGAAAAGCGTTTCTCCAGTCCTGGTAAGCTCAGCCAGCATGTCCTCTCTCATACCGGTGAGCTACCATTCTCCTGTGATTTGTGCGACAAGCGTTTCAACTCCAAGTTCAAGCTTGTGCGTCATAATCTTATACATAGTGAGTCTCGAGCCTTTGCATGTGCTGTATGTGGTAAGACTTTTAATCGTAAGGATCATCTCACTAATCATGTTAGAGTGCACAATCCAGTTAAAAAGCTGTACACCTGTGAAAAACCAGACTGCAGGAAATCTTACACATCCCATCTGAGTTATCGCAAACATGCAGCTTTGCATTCAGCCGAAGAGGGCAACCTACAGTGTAAAATATGTGATATGACTTTCACCACTCGGCAGGAAATAGTTTATCATCTAAAAGTTCACACAGGTAGTCGTACTGTTAAGAATGATTCCGATAAGAAGTTTACGTGCAATTATTGTGGTCGAAAATTCTTTACTGCTAAGGATGTAAGGCGGCACCAGGTTGTACATACTGGTAGGCGTGATTTTCTTTGTCCCTATTGCCCTCAAAAATTTGGACGTAAAGATCATTTGGTCAGGCATGTTAAAAATGCTCATCCAGATGAATCGTGGAAATCTGCAGCTGTCGGAACATCCAGCGAGCCACCTCCAGAGGCCTCTGCATTTGAGGAGACCTATACTGACTACCCAATAGAAGGAACAGAATTTAGTATATGGAATCCAACTTCACCCAAAGAGAGTACATCAGAGGGGGGTCCAACCAGGGTGCCTTCTACGGACATTATAGTAGAGATTGCACCAGAACTTGACATTAAAGTGGAGCCTATAGAAATTAAGCTAGAGGAAACAGTAATACCAGAAATAAAAATTGAAGAACCTGAGTCCCCAAGTTGCTCATTGCTACCTGTCGAGTACCCAATGATGTATATGGTGGCTCCGCCATACTCTCAGACATCGCCCGACTTGCCTTACATGACAACAGAGGAGCTGTCTGACCCAATAGAGGCACATTTGCTACATCAAGCGAATGTAGAGTCTTTGTTGATGGATCCGGGCGAGGGTCCCTCTGGGTTGTCAAGCCAAATGCTAGGCCTGCTGGAGGAGAGCGAACCGACTTATACAGGCGAGGAAGGCCGAGTCCAGCAAAGGCTGCCGGCGTTCACGCAGGCTTTTCAAACGGCGCAGAGCCCTAAGCCGCCGCCACCGCCGCCTCCGCCACACTAACCTCGCCTCATCCGCACCCTCCATGCCATTTACACATCAGTGTCATCTATCCATATCTCTTAGAGTCGAATACTATTATATAAGATTATATGGTAGATGGTGTAGGGGGTAGAAAGGTGAGATTCCTGCATTTAGCTTATGTGAATACCAAACTACCTCATTAGGTAAGGTTGATCTAAGCTGTAAATAGTCGAGTTGAGTGCAGTTAGTAATTCGAATTGTAATTTTTTGGACTTGATATATTTTCACCTTTTAACGATAGGTACACAAGCTAGAGGGTGCGAGTTCCCTAGCTTATATTGCCAAAATTGTATATTTGTATGTCTCAGGTATACCAAAATTACTTCCGAATTCTACATGAATATGTGATCTAGTCGTGTATGTACTTTCGGAATTATATATTTTTTATTTATAGCGTACATGTATGACGTTTATGGAGTATAATTGGGACCAACTCTGTGAGCTGTTAGGTGGAATACAGTTAGTGCTTAGTTGAGACGGTGGTCGCTTGCGACATTCGTGTAGTAAGCAGAATACAAACAGGGTGTATGGCTCTTGGAAGCAGTAGGCTATTATAATATGTTTTAGAGAGGCTTGCTGCTTTTGACGCGATATTGTAATACAACAGAGAGCATATTCCTTGCGAATCTATAAAATGGATGTCTGTTCTGCTGGAGTAGATAACATCAGATCTGTCTATATCTAGAATGAAATATCATCTTTTATATGTAAGTGCTAAGAGTTCATAACAGAGTTATACAATCAAAGGCTTTCCATATTGTATGAAAACAGGGTTCCATTTCATTCTAATGTACAGAATGATATTGAAGTCCTTAAAACTCAGCAGAATTCAGCTAGAAACAAGGCAATATAAAAATGATCAATATACCTCAGAGGCACTTGTGCTTCCTTATAGAATAATATATAATCAATACAAATTGAGTGTGTCTGATGAGCGAAGTGGACAAATTCGTGTTCAAAGGTAATGTACAGTGTTATTTACATTGCATTATGACATAATTGTGCCAAAAGTGATAGGATTGTCGATGTTTTGATGTCACTGAACATTTCAAAGAACATATTGGTGAAAATCTGAATTCCATTCGCTCGTTAGACTCGCGTGTGCAGGAGTTCATAGTTTTGAGGATCATTCATACAAGCAACTGTTGGTAAATGAAAAAAACTCATAAGTACAAAAATAATTTTCGAAACTTCACTCCAGAGGAATAATGTTCTTGGCATACGTTTTAAAATAATGCGCCAAATTATGTAATTTGTTTAGTGATGTGTAAGAGTGTCAGATGGTAGATGTTACATCAGTGAGAATCCAAACATCTTTGGTTGAAATGGAAGGACATTATAGTCGGTATTAGGTGCCTTGCATTTTTAAACAGACAGCATAAACAATTAGCTGGTATCATACAACTTGCTGTACATAACAAAAAGGTGAAAGTTACCTTTTCTCGAATTTATAATAAAATAACGATTCTTTGATTTTTCATTCAGATCTTCCTTCTTTGGAGGATATCGAGGCTTAATTAGATCTAATTTTCTGACTATTTTCTGTGTCTTTTATATATTCTTTGTGCCTACCTATCTTTTTATTCCCTTTTTATTCAACGTCAAAACATCAATATCTGATTTCAAATTTTCTTCCAAAAAGTTGATAACTCAATCAAGTCAATTAGCCTATTGCAGTCCAGTAGGTAAGTACTGGACTTAGGCCTTTCCCAAAGTGCTTCATAGCACCCGATAATTTCTGTCTAAATAGACAAAGTTTATATTTTTTTCTAAACTATATTTTCACGTTTCAAATGTGATATAGCAAGTTGTATGTACTGTGCTTATTGTTTAAAGAAACATACTTCTGGAGCGCTATCGCCTTTATAACTACTTTAATGGTTAACTATTCTTGGGTTTTCGGATTCTTGGCATTGGGTCGATTTGGAGACCATCAAGGCCTATTTCTCGTGTACGTTCACTGTCTCGTCTTCATCTATATCACAGCTGAGACGGTTTAAACACTTCAGCGCATCGAAGAACTTTGTTCTCGCCTCTTTCGTGTCTATGATCGCTTTGGCTCTTTTAGGAATACCCTAATATGGTAATCTTGATCAAAATAATGGCTCGAGCAGGTAACTTAAAATTGAATAGTCCGCGGGATCGAGTCATGAATCTGTTCTTTACACAACTTTTCAGCAGTAGTGAGCTTCTTTTTTAATTTTCTTTGTGGACCACCTGTCCTGCAAGAGATGCAACATTAGAAATTACTGTGGCATCATCTCAATTATTGCTCCGAAGGAAATTATTAATAATTTCATTATGTATGCAAGTAAATGGCTAAAATCTCTCCTTACAATGTCATCATCGTCTACGTAGACATGACCTTCGAAAATGTTCTTGCCTTGCTGGTATCTAGGCTCACCGAAGATGGGTCTCATAAAATCGCAAGTAGCCTTTACTTCACAGCCACATAAAGTTCTGTTTCTTTGACTACAATGTTTTTTTAGAACCCGAACTTGATATTTAGCTGCGCTGCATTATCACTTACCAGTCACCACCTGATTTGTTAGCATACCAAAATATAATGTTGTACACGTTTTTTGCTCGATCAAAAGGGGCATACTTGCTTCATCAGGGGCAGTAGGCTTCTATAGATAGATCTTGGCCAAAGGGTTACTACGCAAGTTACGAAACTGATCTTAGTAGTCGTTATCAAAGACCCCCAAATACCCTTTAAAAAGTTTCAAGTTATATTTTACAAATCGGTGTCCCTTGTACAAGTTCTTTTGATTTCAGGCGGAAGTTGTGACCTCAAGAATTTTTTGATATGTTTTTGTCAACGCGCAAATTCTGTCGATAAACAGCGTATCACTGATAAGCCGAAAAAAAGTATTTGTACTGAGTGTTGTGGGACGCCAGTTTTTATGTTCGAGCTGTTTAGGCTAGCGCCATCTGCCGCGGCTTTAATACAGTAACCAGATAATCTTTTTGCGTCTCTCGGTAGTTCGTACGACAACTTTAGAAGACCTGTACCCGATCCGATAAAATCATTTCGCTATAAGTATTTCCTGCCATCAATATGTGAGATACAGGATAATGTCACTAGACGCGGGCGTCTAATCTAACCAACCCAATTCTTTACACTAATTACGGTGGTTTAGCGAAACTTGTAATGTAAATATCCCTACTGGGCTTATTTTCTTCTATGACCTTACGTTCTATCTTGTTACGTTTTTGGAGATAATGCATATCGCACAACGACAACTATAAAATTTTTTTTGATCGAAGATTGTTTTCTATTCAGAAATAATTCGGTTTGATCACCTAATTTTGAAAACTGTTCTTATTTTTAGCGCCATGTTTGAATTTGCTTGAAAACGATAGCGCTCTGGGGTACTTGCAAAAACGTCTAATTTCTGACATGTTAACATGTTTTAAGTAAATGTTAGATTAAATATTTTCGGTAATATAAAGGTTTTAATAATAATGGTCAATGTTTGGCGTCTAGTAATGCAAGGAGAGCATAAGGTGAGATAATGTTGTACACGCTTGTTAAGTAGTAGTATATTATGTGAATAATTCTAATCTATTAGGTTAATAGGACTGTAAAAAATTTAATCTACCTCAAATGCAACTTATTCTTACTTCTAGAATTTTAATTGTACTATGTTAGGTTAGTGAGAAAGTTAGTTTCTTTTCTATTTGAGAAATACACGACCACTGAGTTCTGGTTGATCAAATATAACACCATGTTGTCTTAATTTAATGTAAGTGTGTGCTGCATATCGAAATCTTTATTGATATACAAGTTAAATATGTATGATTATTTTTAATTTCGCTTTTTATTTTATTATGCTCTTTAAGAGCTACCTTTGAATTCAATGTTGGATGGATACATTTAAAGTTCAGTAAAAATTCAAAAGATCTGGAATTTTAAAGTTAATGCAAGAAAAATATAAAAATAAAAAAAAGTTATATATAATAATGTTAGGAACTTTTTCCTATCGCACATTTGATATAAGTAAAAATAAGAAATTTTATATATTTTGTATATCGATGATTATACATATTTCTTTTATGCAGATATCAGAAAAGATTTCCGCAAAAATGTTTTTATAAGTACAATTTATACGAAACTGTTTATGTTTAAGATTTTCGACTGTTGTATGTATTTATCAGAAACATTTTTGCTAAATCCTTCCCGAGGATGTAGACTGAATTTTTATTAAATTTTCTGTTTATATCATTATCATTTGCCTAGGCCGTGGTAATAATTCCAAATAGCTTTTTATAGATAGCTGTTATTTTAATACAGATACCTAACCATTTGTATACATTGATGACCTTCTAGTACTATGAAACTACTGATAGAATTTCTAAATACTTACTAGATTGGAAACCCTAAAGTTAATGTTCCATGAATTAATTAAAGATAAACAAAAAATTATAAATTTCAAAGCCATGGCCGATTTGAATACCGATTTTTTCATTATCAGTCTACACCCTTATACCACTAGTCATATACAATAGCAGTACATTATATTCTCAAATAGGGCAGTAATTGAGTGATATTTAGCAATCTGAAAACAATAGAATTAACAGAAATTGGTGCAAACCATTAAGTACAAAACATACAGTATAGAATGCATACGATTTCATCTGATTCTAAGGCGATATCTGTTGTGAAAAGTTGATTAAAAGTGTTCAAGTTTGTTCGAATGTTGCATAGTCATGCGGTTTCACTGTTATATGAATAAATTGTATTGTGATATTTGAAATAAAGATTTTAAATAAAAACATTGAAATTGCATGATTAAGCTCTCTGGCCTCATTAGATGAAATCTATGCACACCCTTTTTCCTCATACTATATTAATGATACATAAATATACAACGACACAATGCAATATATTTTTATAAAGTTTTTTTAGATTGTAAAATAATTATTAAATAGTTAACATATCAAAGACTACCATATACGGCCGTTTTTGTTGTCATGTAAGTTGAATATTTAATATTAAAGTTCATTACCTGTATTTATTTATTTAACAGTTTATAGTTAACAGATGTCAAATGACGATAAAATTCTATCTGTTTTGCAACACTGTAAGTGTTTACCTTTATATCTTTATTTTGGGGAATATCTTCGCATAATTGTTAAATTTTCATTATACTTACCCCCAGTTTTTATGGTTCTTAATAATGAGTGTAACTCATTGCTATATTTTTATTTTTATAAAAACGAAATTATGTTGTGTAATACCAAATACATAATATTATTGTCATACTTTTTATTTTGTGCATTTATATCTGTCAAATTTCGAATATTAAAAAATGTAAGTTTTATTACTGCAACTGTTACGAGTGATAAATTATTAAGAGTACGTACAACGTCTTTAAAGTTATAACAAAGATATGTAATACTTATTATAATACTTGCGTTTGCTATGATTACAGATTATGTACATAGTATACTTACACAATATGTACTACACAAGTAGGTACATAGTTTGGCGACCATCATTCCCCATAGCGAATGTTGTAGGTAGGTAGTTCTATATCTACAATATTTTTTTTTAATTAATAAAAACATGTTTCTATATTATTCACTATGAAAGAAAGGGTTTGAATAATATTTTATCACTCGTAGCAAACCTATGAAAAAGAAACTGATCGAATTATACGTAAACTTATACGTAATTTTGGCAAAATGCTTAGTGGCCTTATAATACAGTAAAAAGTAGAGGATTGATGAGTCTTATAGGAAGAATATTTTTAGAAATCGTATGATTTTTATTGAAATGATCTATTTTTGTTACGCTTTTGTTGGAGTATACAATAACCGTTTGAAAAGGCCGTAACATTTCAGAACTATGTCGACGTTGGAAATCAAGTTCTAGTTCACAGCATAGTTGCAGAAAAAAAGTTTGGCTAGGTGGGCGTGTTTGTAACTTTCAGAATTATTTTTATAGACTCTGAAAGGGCAGGTAAATCCGTTTTACCAACCTGTTATTTGATATGCATCATAAGAATGTAATTGAATGATAATAATGAAATAATTAATAACAAAAAAAAAGTTGCAACATTTTAAGTAATTTTTTTTTTAAAAATTGTTACTTTTTTGTAGTTTGCAATCAAACGATGTACTCGTAATACATACATAGTGTCATTCTTTTTGTACCCGACCATTTTTTTTTCGGCAATGTAGGTAGAATGACATAATGCCCGAAATTGATGAGTACAGAAAGCCTGACTTAGGTATAGTATAGATATAGCGTCTGTCTCCGATATCATGAACATGGAACATCTCTGATGTTGGTGCATGTCAAGATTTGTCGAAGCATGGTCGTCTGCTCTGCCTACACCAGATTTATCTGTAAACATTGTCATCTATTTTTGTGTTGTTATAAATTTCTAAATATTACGAATAGGTACCTACTTATATATTTTTAAAACAACGTTTAAAAATACTCAACTGTAATTAAATAGACAACTGGTGACTCCCGTTCCGGAGTGCAAAGGCTGGTCATCGCAATCCAGCATGGAAACGCGGCGGTTGTGATGGGCACTTTTGCGCCGTGAACGGTCTGGGGCGGGTTAATTGACTAATTTATTGACAAAAATGTAAAATGACAATGCATACTTTTATTTGACATTAAAATATTCAATATCTAATTGTTTAAAAATTATATAGGTAGGTATTTTGTACTATTCTTCACTGTAAGCACTTTAAAAACACAGTTACTGTTGTGGAAATTGATATCTTATAGGCGCTTCATCCTACTACAACGCAAGAAGAAATGGTACCACCGACAAAAAAAGAACCTTCGAAAAAAGAACATTAGGTATTTTATTTTCTGTTAAAATTTAGCAAGATTTAATACTTATATTATGGGCATTAGAGCATTCTCTCACAGTAATTCTCTTCTTGGCCCTGTTAAATGTTTGCTTCAGCCAAAATCACATAGTTAAGTATAGTAAAACTTGTTAGTTTTTCCGTGAACTGATGGAGGCCGCCCTGCCTACTTATATCTTGATTTCCAACGTATATATAAAGAAAATTGACAGTAATAATAATTTACACAACCGATTATAGCCCTCGCAGGATAGAAATAATAATAATTATAAACATTGTACCTGGTTTATAATAACATGATGTAAAGGTCTTCATTGTAATAAATATTTGAAATTGCCATCTTGTTTTCCTTTCCCGCTCTTTTATGTTTAAACGATGTCTTCTGGTTTCCTGGACAAAGACATTTTATTGGAATTCCAGCTCTCTAATAATACAATTAGTCACGGATATTCGCCTCAAATAATTTGTTTCGAAAATTACTTACACTCGTGGTTATTTGAAATAGCAAACTGCTGTTCAAGATAAATTAAGATCTAACACTATAGAGTTAACATTTGTTAGTGATAAATCTTCGTCTCGATGTGTCGTTAGTGTGATTTCGGCAGACATTTACGCGTTACATTATTACTAAATTGTCGCTATTAAATGTATTATTTAGTATTCGGAGAACATTATGCTTTCAAATCATATGAATTTGCATTCTGTCTATGACGTTCAACTTTAGGTCATTGACCTTTCTGTAATGCCACACCCACACTGAATGCCATTAGCAAACTCAGGACTAATCTATTAATTATTTGGATTCAAACTTTCGTAGTGAACTAGACATTTCTAAGTGGTATTCAGCATAGACCTTTTAAATAATTCAGCCGCAGTTACATTTACCAGGGTGACCGCAGTTCGTTGTAATTCGACCAGTGTCATGTTGTCAAGTCTCATTCAGTCTCGTGCATTTCAAATGTTGCCGCGAAAACTGTAAAGCGTAGTGAATATTTTGTCTATGAGATTTTCCGGTATTCTATGAATGTGGGGCTAACAAATACTGGCAACTCCGTCAGGCAGCTGGCCGGTGTTAATAGTAAGGACTTCCAAGAGCCTCCGTTCGGTGAACTGACTTAAACCGAATAAAGAAAATATGCAATATGCTCTATTATACTTGAAGGGGTATAAAGAACCCTATCAAGGTCTTTGTGCTCTAAGCCGGCGCACCTGCTGATTGACGATACACGATTGTACGAGGCTCTTGCTTAGGTTTTCTTTGCAGGCCCTGACTGGGCTCCAAAATAAAACCTTTTATGCAAATTCTCTGCTTGATGATGTTCTATCCGCACTTTCTTAGCAGTGCTAGCTTCACCATCAACTCTGTAATTAGTGTAATTTACCTATTGGGTTACAGGAGGCGATGCGTGGCTCAGATGCTCGATATAATGCTCTTAGCATAAAATATAGATACAGAAGGCTGGCTTCATGTAACTGAAAATATACTCACATGCAGGCGTATATCACCAAAATGATGGAAGTTAATTGGCGACTTCGAGTTTCTGCTCTTACCAATTTATTTAGCTGATTCGCCGTCCCCGGAGATCGGAGAGGGGCAGTTTTGTTAATGTGTAAGCTCTGGAGTACAACAGCATTTAGGCATCATCATTTCCTCTATCAGGTAGGCGGACATGTTCATGCTGAGCGGGAATCGAACCCGCCAACCCTAATAATCCAACGCTCTACAGCAATAAAAAGAAATCACTAACGTATTTTTTTTTTTCATGAAAAATTTATTAGAAAGAATTGCTCCAATTCGGGTTGTTGCACCTCAATTTCATGATTTTTCTTGGTTGGCTTTTACGGGACCGTCAACTATCTAGCCTTCCAACCCCGAGAGGACAGACTGCACCATAGCCTCGTCCGTCAAAGAAAACGTGTACTGATTTGCAGGTGGGGTTGGCTTAGGTCCCGAAGGTGTTGGTGGAGCCCTCATACATACAGTAAAGGTATGATTCCGAAGCTAACCGCATACGACAACTGCCGACGCACGCAGCACACGCGTAATTCATTGCGGTTTGTCAATGGTCCCCTTTATTCGTATCGGATTTTAACAAGTAATGGGTACGCTGTATCTGCTGCATGCCTATGAAGTTGTCGTATGCGGTCCGCTTCGGAATCATACCTTAAGCTCTTACGGTTAATCCCCATGATGGAGCAGCGGCAGGCAGCGGCCGTCGGCGGCCATAGTTTGTTGCTAGAAATATTGCAAGAAGGCTCGCGAAGCCGCACCCCTTTGCCTTCAAATGACTATGATCTTTATCTCCCGTAGATAAGGTTCAAAATGGTTTGTAATATTTTGCTTCGAAAATCCGCTGCCGGCCGCTGCTCCTTCAGTGGGGATTGACCCTATCTCGTATGTTGGACATTAATGATAATTCGTAAGATATAATAATAACATTCTGCAAAATATTAAGCAGTGCTATTCGGGTCCATATAATATGTGTTCTAGATGCATACACGTCAATACATATAGGTGCGATATGTAATGAAAAAATTAAACAAAGTCATACAGCCAATATAGTTGAAATATATTTCATTGCTGATCCATTCTTTAACAAATAACACATAGACTTAGAACCAGAAATAACAAAATAAATACCTAATCCACGGTAAACAAGACGATACGAAAGAAATGCAGTCAGAATATTATATCTAAATACACGAAATTTCTATACACAGTTATAGGGTAATAGGCTTCGAAGAATTTTATACACACATATACAATATTTAATTGTAAATATACAGGTCGATGATTAATTCACATATTAACTTTCAAACTTCATTTTATTCAAGTATACCTAAATACTTTATACCTGAATTTGAACTAAATAAAATTGTACTAAAAATACCAACACCTTCCACAGTTATAAATATAATGCTTTAGAAAAATATTGTTTAATGCAACAGTGTTAGATACCAAAGTTCCAGATTTACACGTTCGTTCCCATAAATGCATATTATTAACACCAGTCACCGTTATAAGGAATGTTTACACGTAGTCCGTATTATGGGCCGAAGAGACCTTCCGCCTCAACCTGTGAACGAACTGGAAGGCAAGAAGGAATCATTTCATTGTCCGTTTTTTCATTTTTCTCACTTTACCGCTCTTAGACGGCTTAGATTTAAGCGATATACTATCTAAATTTGGTAATTCAGAGTCTGTCAGTTTGTCCGTTTTCTTACTAGCGGTTGGATATGGGTTGTCATTGGCATCGTGGTCAGAGCTATCGATTCCGTTTTCCATGCGAACCGTATTCACATATACCGGTGGACTGACATCCATATCTTCGTCATCAGAATCTTGGTAATTCCCATTTGGCTCGTGGCGTTTGTACTGGAAGCTGGCGCGTCTATAAGTAATATCCTCATCCGAATCAGCCGTAGTCTTGACTTTATATCTTCGGTTAATATTTTGGAGTGACTGATTCTTCTGTAGTTCGCTATGAATAGATTCCCTGATGTTCATTTCTGATGTGGATTTCGTACAGTACTCTTCTTTATCCGATTCTGAATATTTTCTAGACATGCGGCGTTCGAACGGCTTGTCTTTGTCGGCTACGGTCTGTTGGATGGCAGTGGCTGTTGGGGACTTGAGTTTTACTTCAGGTCCTCCGCCGTAGATGCTTGTGAAGAACCTCCATAGGTCTTCGCTCAGTTGGGCGTGGTCGGAGCCCGGTTTTAGAGAATGGACTGTGGTGCCGTCGACCTCCTGTAATTGTTATAGAGGATGTTAGTACATTATTCTTCAAATAACAGTAAGGAGTTGTCATACTAAAAATGTGGTATAAAACTAGTGACTTTCCTCACAACTCAATAAAATACAATCTTACCCTTGGAAGTGGGGTCAGACGACAGTCACTTTCATGAGAGATAATATAAGCCAGATCAAAAGATACAGAAAGGGGTATAGACCCTTTCCCTTGAGGCGAGAGCGGGAACAGTAAAGGTAATAAGAGAAAATATTCGTATTCGTAACGTAAACGTTCACAGCTTCGTGTTCGTAACGGAGCATTGCGATTGGCTGCCTGTCTACTGTGAACCTGTGTGTGTGTGAAACCTGCCAATAGCAATGCTCCGTTCACTCTATACGTTTACATTACGAATATTTTTCGAGCTCGAGGCTGCACTTCTCAGGCCGGGGCCGCGTTTCGAACCGGTGGTCCATTTGCTAAGCTAGTCTTTAGTACATATATGTATATTATTGACGTTTTGTAAGGGCCGTTTTGAAAAAAAAAAAGTGCTAAGATGCTATCGCCGCTATCGCGCCACTTAGATTATGGTACAGTCGACATCAGCTTATTTCACCTAAAATTTTACATAGAATATCTAATAAAAAAAACTGTAAAGATTTAAAAATCGTTTGTCAGTAATTTCTGAGGGTGACTGTATAAGCCAGAAGAGTACAAGCCTACATACATACATATATTCACGGCTGTAAATCGCCGAAGGGATTTTGAAATGGATGGGAAACCCACATTTTGCCAACTATGATTTTTGGTCCCACATTAATAGGGAGCGAGCCTATTGCCGTCTAGCTGGAGAGTTATGTTACTGTATCCTACCTGTTTGGTAACGATGCCACTATTGTCGACAGGGGGCGGTGGTTGTTGCGTCTTGTTCCGTACGAAGGCTTGCCACTGGCGGAACCAGTGCATGCTGATGGCGTATATGGCGTGCGGACGCTCCTGTTCCTACGATGGATGGATATGATGTTAGGAAACAGTCTTTTAGATAGACACTATGTCCAGACGATTGTTTCGTCAATTTTAGAGATATTGTAAAACTTTCAACTGGTAAGATATCTGCATTGCTGTATATTTTTGTAAATACATACATCGCAGCTATCGACTAGCTTAATCAGCAGTTAAATTAACAGAACAACGTCTTAACTAAACAGCGCCGTTCAATTCACGTCCCGAATGATATTCAGCCCGAATGATAAACAGCTATGCAAAAGACTTGTATCGTTGACGTTACATTACTTGCCGCATTAGCCTTCTAACCTAATCTATCTAAGTCGAATTAAGATGCTTCTCTCAATGAACCTATTACTAACTTTCCGTGAAGTTATTGAGCGGTTATAAAAATAAATACCCACGATGGCTAATGCGGGAGGAGCTCTGCGCCGCTACTGCATAAGCTTTTTAACCTATCCTATCCAAGTCGTATTGCGCAGCTTTCTTAATAAGCCTATCACTAACTTTTGTCTTATTTCTAGGTCAGCCAGGTAGTTTATTGAATGTTGTAATAAATTTTATGACTGAATTGACATTCAGGAAGTTAGTTGAACGGCGTTGTTTAGTAAACAGCTTAGGCTGTTAATTGAATGGCTGATTAAACTAGTTGGCTGCGACATATACACATTCATTATACATAGAAACATCCAGACCAATGAAAATATACATATTCATTATACCATAGGCCACGGTGACCACTTCCCATCAGGTGGGCCGTGTGCTTGTGCCACCTAAGTTGTATACGATACTACGACTACTACCTACGAATAAATTTTCATTTCATGTCATTAAAAAAAAATGCATAATATGATTATGCATTTTTTTTTAATGACACTAAGCGGGAATCGAACCCACATACTCCGACGAATAGGTATATGACTGCCACACCACATCATCGCCGCAGGGTTCTCAAGATCTTCTAGTGATGGAGGATAGTGAGTACAGAACAGAGGGTGGTGGTACACACGGCGCCAGACTTCGGTTTACAGGCCACACCAACATAAAGGAAGTGTGCGTGACAGCAATACTATTAATACATTGCATAAAGATGTGTGTCATAACAAGTAAACCAATCAGGGCCTTTGACGCACTCACACAATTGCTATTTTACTTACATAAAATGCACCAAGGTTATAATATCATATTCTAAACTAATTTTATGAAATGTATGCAGCATTTTGTTTCTATAACTAATAGGAGTTATCAAATTTAGTCACTATACTATCTGTTCTCATAGTCGAGATGGATAAGAATGCAAGTAAGTAAGTTTGGACCTCACCGTTGTCGCCGGTGTCGTTGGTTCGGAACTTAACAACGGAATTCTCTTTTTGTCATTCGTGCATCTTTATGTCAGTCAATTTAATAGACATAACATTTTATTTTATGTTCCAATATCTTTTTAGAAGTTTATAATAATTATACTTGTGTTTTTTATATTTTTTATTAAAGATCAAATATTTTTATCTGATACTTAATTAATTATTATCTATAAATAATTAATTATACCCATACTTAAGAAAAATATCATGCTTATAATAGTAAATATATTATTGCATTGCAACAATAAGTTAATTATTTTATTTTCCTTTCCTTTTATCCATTAAGAATAAATAGTATCATCAAGGAAATATACAAAAAATATATTAAATTATATTATATATATGAATTTTATACACTTAGTTTCCTGTAAATAAACTAGACCAATCGGACTTCAATATATAGAGGAACAAAAAGTGCACCTCGCTCGAGGACCGAACCCGGTATTGATCCTATTGGTTCAGCTGCATATTTAAACCATTCAGCTATATCTACTTATTCGTTTTTCGCTAAATATGCTATTATAACTTGGTGCAGTGGCTATGATCAATACCTATATTTCATGTAAGTAAAATAGCGAATGTGTGAGTGCGTCAAGGGCCCTGATTGGTTTACTTGTTATGACACACATCTTTAAGCAATGTATTAATAGTATTGCTGTCACGCACACTTCCTTTATGTTGGTGTGGCCTGTAAACCGAGGTCTGACGCCGTGTGTACCTGGAAGCTGGCGTGCAGTTCGCAGAAGGCGGCCAGTTCGCGCGCGCGCCGAGTGCGCAGGCGCTGCGCTGCGCGTGCGCACACGCCGCACTCGTGCACGTGCGACACCGCCGGCCCGCCGCCGAAGCTGGACACGGACATGTATAATTTTAAGACACATTCATACATATACCTCGGGACACGTATCTTGGACTAAACCACGAGACAAATGAGGTCCTGGCGCCCGCAGATTGTTATGTAACAATCTGTGTTTGGTGAATCCAATTTTATACGGAACCCTTGATGTGCGAGTCTGACTCGCACTTGTCCAGATTTTTTTCTCATACTAAAGGTATGATTCCGAAGTCAACCGCATACGTCAGCTCTGTTAAACTCCGATACAGATAAAGGGGACCATTGAGAAGCCGCAATGAATTACGCACAGCTGCTACTTGCATCAGCAGCTGTCGTATGCGGCGGTTACGGAATTATACCTTACTTCACAAGGTATATACATACAAATATAGTATAAAAACATAATATGGGAATACTAACTGGCCATACAGGAATTCCCAGAGAGGTTGTGGTACGAGAGCGGCCAGATGGTGGAGATGCGGAGCGCGGTCGGGCCGCACGCCGCCGTGCCAACAAACGAAGTCGCTATTGTCTATAGGACCTGGCTCCGCCCATGTGTTGAACCTAGGAACAAAACCATTTTGGGGAATTTTGCATACATACATTATTATCATGCCTTTATCCCCGAAGGGCTAGGATATATTGTCGGATAGATGTATAATTATATGTATATCGCCGCCAACTAGCTTAGCGCCTTCACTCCGTTAAGCGGGTACGGGTCGCGGATGCGCGCGCAGTGCGTCCGCCTGTTCGTCGCGTGTGACACTGACAGGTACCCGCCTCACAGAGCGCTGCTCTTGAAATAACATGAAACAAGCACGCGAAGCGGACGTCCGCGCCGTGCGCCCGCTAAACACAGCGAAGGCGCCTAATCAGCCGTTCAATGAACCGCCTAGGCTGTTAACTAAACGTACAAAATATAACAAACTGGCTGACTATTGCTAAGGCCCTTAGGCCATTTGTACGATATGGCACCACCCCGAAATAAGACACAAAGTTAGTTATAAGTTTTTTTGTATATTTTATTCATGAACAATTTTTACATTGTGTTTGAACTTTTTTACAATATACAAATAAAATAATTATAGTAGCTTTATTGAGAAAGCTGCGCTATCTGACTTGGATAGGTTAGGTTAGATAGATAGGATAGATAGTAGTTATTTTTTTTATAGCCATTCAGAAACAAGTCATTTGCCTAGCTACGTTTAGTTAACAGCCTAGGCATTTAATTGAACGGCTGATTATATATTAAGCTGGTTGGCGGCGACATGTATATGAAAACAGCCGATACCGATAAATCTGTGTATTTTTTTAGAATACTACAAAATAAAAAAGTTGTGATAATATGTAGTAGTTATACATCTAGAGATTCAAATCAAAGCCGAGTAACTTACCTACACGCCGGTATACCTTCTCATTGAAGAACGAGTCTCTGCCGTAGTCTTTCTACTGGAAGTTGGATCCAAGGATTGCAGAGATCTCACATATGACTGTGGCCCAGGCTCTAATCCTAGACCATAGTCATACGATAAGTCTCTGGACGCAATCGGGATTTACGCTTGGTTGATATATGATCATCTTTTGAACTTCTTCGCTTCTTCTTCTTTAGCTTTCATTACGAACTGCGTCGTACATGCGCATGCTTCCGGGCGTTACTTTGTGTAAATAATACTGACCTAATATCGTGCACACAAATTGCACAAAATCGTGCAAAAATTTCATGCTAGACAAATTGCACAAAATCGTGCCAAATGTTTATTCTAGATAAATTGCACAAAATCGTGCAAAAGATTTATTCTAGATAAATTGCAAAAAATTGTGTGAAACATATTTGCATAAGGTTTGGGCACCCGTATGCGTGACACGCGTGAACCAACGGAGGCGATAAAATGAGGTATGTATCTCCATTATGAGGTATCTACTTACTTGTTGATCCACTGCTTGGATATATAGAATTTGATATCGTTGGGCTCAACGGTCGTAGACTCTAATATTTCCGCCGCCTTCTGCCGCAACGTGACCATTTGAGGGTTGATTTTCCTAAAAGAAAGTTTTAAAGAAAATCAGTGAAACCTTTGGTAATGAAAAAACCGAAAACATACAAGATATGACGCAAACTGAAGTACTATATGCAGGGTTAATATTTGTTTGACGCGTCAGAAAATTGGTTATCGGTTTCCTACAATATACAATATGGATACGACATATAGGCAATAATTGAAACCATATACTTGGTACCCCCTAAGCTTCAAGCAGGAAAAGTTTGAACAAAATTGGTCCAGTATTAAGGGCAGAAACTAGAGTTTTAATTTTATAGAATTTGAACAACTTTGAGCACTCTGTAGAATCGCATGTTGCCGCTTAGCTGTTCAAGTAAGTTACCTACTATGCCTATTGTTGTGTGTGTGTGTGAAGGTGTGTGCGTATTTATTAATGACTTATGACACAGTCAATGACTTTAAAGCAATGGATGAAACTATTTAATGACTTATACAAGTGGTTGCATTTTCTACATTTATTTTAATAATTATTTTGTTAGAAAATTTCGAATTTTATAAATCAGGGAATTTCAGTTTAAATTTAATTTGGTTCTATTCCTACGGACCAGGATGCTTCGCGGTTTCAGTATTTGCACATATGTCGTATCCATATTGTATACGTTTACGATTGCGTTCACATTTCTCTGATGCAGTGTTTTGTGACGATTTGTGTTGTGTCGCGTCAGTTGCAAACAGTACGATAAAGACAGTGAGCACCACGATACAACACGTCAGATAAATGTATTGGGCATTTAAATTCAAGATTCATACAAAGATAAAACAAATATACAAATGGCGAGAGAGTTATCACATATTTTCATATTTTATAACATCACATAACATATTTTGTTTAAAAAAGTATTTAAATATTATTTCTTAATATATCCCTATTTACAATTTTGCTTTACAGTTACAGTGTAAACTTAGGATAATATGCAGTTTACAGAGAAAATGTAAAGTTGTAACTAATAGATGAGTCAAATGACTCCCTAATTGAATATCTGCCATTCAAGTTAAAATTAATCTTGTATTATGGATGACAGGACTTTCCTTCTAATTACACAAGTTAGGTAAACTTTACATAAAATGTTAACCTTAATTTTTAGAAAGACATAAAAAAATATAATGCCATTACTAAAAGTTATACATATAAATAATAAAAATAGAAGCTAAGTGGAACAGTTGTTGCCTTTTCAGAAGTACTTATAAGGGAACGTGTGTGTGTTGCGAGTGTGTAAAGAGTCCTCTACAAGTAGACAGATCTGTGGATGTTAGCAGCGGACGCGTCCGCCGACGTGTGAACGGGGTGATTTGCTCCCCTGTGGTAGGTATTAAACGTTGAATATCTACTACAGACGAGCAAGTCGCCCCGTCTTTACGTCGGCGGATGCATCCGCCGATGACATCTGCGGGTTAAAGGGTCCTTTACCCTTAGACAGATATGCGGATGTTAGCAGCAGACACGTCCGCCGACGTGGACGGGGTGATTTGCTCGTCTGTGGTAGGTATTTGACGTTGAATATCTACTACAGACGAGCAAGTCGCCCCGTCTACACGTCGGCGGACGCATCCGCCGATGACATCCGCGAATTAAAAGGTCCTTTACACTTAGACAGATCTGAGGATGTTAGCAGCGGACGCGTCCGCCGACGAGTGGACGGGGTGATTTGCTCGTCCGTGGTAGGTATTTAACGTTGAATATCTACTACAGACGAGCAAGTCGCTCTGTCTGTACGTCGGCGGACGCATCCGCGGATGACATCTGCGGATTAAAGGGTCCTTACACTTAGACAGATCTGCGAATGTTAGCAGCGGACGCGTCCGCTGACGTGTTAACGGGGTGGTTTGCTCGTCTGTGGTAGGTATTAAACGTTGAATATCTACTACAGACGAGCAAGTCGCCTCGTCTGCACGCCGGCGGATGCATCCACCGATGACATCTGCGGACTAAAGGGTCCTTTACACGTAGACTGATCTGCGGATGTTAGCAGCGGACACGTCCGCCGACGTGTGGACGGGGTGATTTGCTCGTCTGTGGTAGGTATTTAACGTTGAATATCTACTGCAAACGAGCGAGTCACCCCATCTGCACGTCGGCGGACGCATCCGCCCATGAAATCTGCGGATGAATCTGTCTACGTGTAGAGGAGCCGAGTATATAAGCGGTTTTCCTTGATTATAAAGTGTCTTGCTGCAACGACGACAGATTTCCACAGGATTCTGGAGAAAAGTTTCAACGCGAAAATAGTTTCTTCTCGCTGAAATAATTCAGGGCGAAGAAATTATTTCCGAACTGAATCTAACGTTGTCTTGAAACGAGTCTTGAGTTCATTCTTCATGCAGCTATGATTTCTGATACAAGTTATTGAAACGACTTTTGAGTTATGTTATGCCATACGAGACATAACATGAAATGAATTATGAGATATGATACATGACATGAAATGAAGTATTATGTAATCCAAGATTCAATAGGGTTGAGAAGATTCAACGCGAAAATAGTTTCTTCTCGCTGAATAAATTCAGGGCGAAGAAATTACTTCCGAACTGAATCAACCATTATCTTGAAACGAGCCTTCATTCTTCCTGCTGCTATGATGATTCCTGTCATAATAAAAAATGGCACTTTTGTGGCAACTTAAAAGGTACCTCCAAAGATTTTGGAGCTAATTCATAGGTGAAACGTTGGTGATTGAAAGGACTAATGACATTTGAAACACGACATGAAATGAAGTATTATGTAATTCAAGATACAAGTGTTGAGAAGATTCAACGCGAAAATAGTTTCTTCTCGCTGAAATAATTCAGTGCAAAGAAATTACTTCCGAACTGAATCTAACGTTATCTTGAATCGTGCCTTCATTCTTCGTGCTGCTATGATACTTCCTTAGAGCGGAAACACACGATGCGTTGCGGCGACGCACCGCAGAAATTTCGCCGCAGTAGCGGGCACACGAGCGGTGCGACGCCGCTGCGTTGTTATGACGCAGCGGCGCCGCGTGCGCCCCAGCTGCGTTGTAATGTCTGTTAATAATAGTGCAAGCGCTAGAGGTAGTTGAGTATGCAAAATCCGAGTGACGGCAACTATGACTATGACCGGATTCTTATACCTGATCCTCTAAATAATGACAAAGAAATCTTGCCGCCGGGTGTGATGGTCCCTTCCCGCTCCCTTCACATCCCCTCTGCGCCCTTAAAGTAAGCATAGCGCGCGTATTTGTTTAGTGTGTTTCTACATCTATTGACGTAAAGAAGTTGCTTTATTAAGTCGTGTGTTTGTATCCATTTTTATTTTATACTACTTAGGTGGCAAACAAGCACACGGCCCATCTGATGGGAAGTGGTCACCGTGGCCTATGGACGTATGCAACACCAGTGGCATCACACTCGTGCTGCCGACTGCCAACCCTGAATCCATATTTCCATACTAATATTATAAATGCGAAAGTAACTGTCTGTCTGTCAGTCACGCTTTCACGCCTTAACCACTGAACCGATTTTGATGAAATTTTGTATAGGGGTAGATTAGACCTTGAGAAAGGACATAGGCTATGTTTGGTCGCGATAACCAACATCCACGCGGGCGGAGCCGCGGGCAAAAGCTAATATAATATATATCGATGATTAAATATAATAACATTTTGCTGACAACATTAGTATCATTAATGCTACAAAATATAGGTAGGTACCTACCTAGGCATATATAAAAGTACACTTTTACGAAAAGCTCAACAGTGACTTACGTCCACGACAAAATGACTATACAAGCCGTCTTTACCAGAGTTATTAATTCCCCCCATGTAAATGAACTGTAAATTGTCGCACAAGGTCTTGTAATTGCAATAAATCTGAATTGGTTTGTATTTCATTATGTAAATGCATCAATAACAAATGTCAAAATTAAAAATAAGTATTTTTTACCTACTTTAAGAAAATTTATGCTTGAATTCGCTGGTTGTTCGAATAACTTTTCTTTTTAAATTTTACTTTTATTTTCGTTTTTTTTTTATTAAGTACCTATTTAAGAATCCATCCTCACTTTTACCATTAGAACAAACTATAAATTATAACGGAAATATTCATTAATAGTACATTATGGTACAAGTGAGCAACGTTGGTGATTACCGCCGAGGCGCCATTGAGACCCGAGCCGCCAGGCGAGGGTCTTAAGACAGCCGAGGACGGTAATCATCATGCTCACACGTGCCATACGACGTTTTACAACACACTTGCGAATAAAATAATACTACAAATACTAAATAAACAATACTACGAATTAATTCGTTTTCCTATGCGCGCGCATTTAACAATGGCGGTCGACCATATTTAAAAAAAAATGAGGTTTGAACTTAACTTTTTTTTACTCTGTTTTTTTTCTGTACTTAGAGAAAAAAAAAAGTTAAATTTGAGTGAAAATTTTGTTTATTATACAAGTATTACAATTGAAATTATTTATTTAAATACGAAAATGCATCAAATGACCATACAATAGGCGTATTAATTTATTCGTACTATTAAACACGTTATTTTTTGTATCAAAACTTTTTTAAGAACATAGACAATTATAGATACTTCCTATAAAATTTAAAAAAGAATCTATAACTCACTTGTGAATAATAGCAATGAAAAAGTCACAGCTTGATAATAGGTGTCATTACGTGCCTAATTGCGGTAAAATAATATCACTTTTATAAGCAGGTGTGTTGTAAAATGATTTTATATCATGTACCTACTCAATACATTTCCTTTACGAATAAGACAAGAGGGGATAAAAAAAATGGACCAGAAAATAGACAGGCAAGATCCACATTATCATTCTTGGACCTTTTCTTCACTTAAATCCGTTGGCGAAATTCGGTACTCACATTTTGCATACTCTAGCGCCCGGTCTATAAATCATAAACAACTACGCGGCAGCGGTGCGGCGCGCGCCGGAGCGGTGCCGCTCCGGCGTCGCAACGCATTCACCCCTCCCCGCCTCGTCTCGGTGGTTGCAAGTCCGGTGCGGCGACGCAGCGCATCGTGTGACATGCTACAGATATTTCTATGTAAAACGACGCAGCGACACCGCTCCGGCGTCGCGCCGCCGCCGCAACGCATCGTGTGTTTCCGCTCTTATACAAGAAAAGATGGTCATCTTGCGGCCAAGTTTTAACTTGCCACAAGATGACCAGGTTTTCTCATGCCCGTCATTAACTACTACTCAGTTCCACTTATCTGTTACTTCTTCCTTCTCCTTGATTTATTTTACTCAAGCTTACCTATTCTAATAAAACAGTACAAAGAAATAAATAATACAAGACATTAAAGTAAACACAAACATTGTAGGATATAACTATAATTTTAATTGTTTCGGGTGATTTTATAGCAAATAGAATACAGATTCATTCCAGGTTTCCTAGCTACATTCTAGATTAGGTCAGGATTTTCACATGTAGATAGATAGATAATTCTTTATTGTACACATACAGATTTACAGTAGAGACAAGTAGTTATTATTTATACAGTTTAATGTACAGAAATGTGACAAAACAATAAATATAGTGTAGTTATCATATAAACTAGATGTTTAGTTCCAGAATAATTTAAACACAATATATGTAAAAAAAATTACATCACTTAGGTGGCAGACAAGCACACGGCCCATATTGCTGATGGCTGATAGGAAGCAGTTACCATGACTTCTGGACTTTGTGAAACACCAGGGGCATCACACTCGTGTTGCCGACCTTATAAGAACATTCTGATACTGTTTTTGATGAAGCTTAAAATAACGGCCCATAGTGCTGACGGCTGATAGGAAGCAGTTACCATGACCTTTGTACTTGTGTAACACCAGGGACGTCACACTCGTGTTGCCGACCTTATAAGAACCTTCTGATACTGTTTTTGATGAAGCTTAAAATAACGGCCCATAGTGCTGACGGCTGATAGGAAGCAGTTACCATGACCTTTGTACTTGTGAAACACCAGGAACGTCACACTCGTGTTGCCGACCTTATAAGAACCTTCTGATACTGTTTTTGATGAAGCTTAAAATAACGGCCCATAGTGCTGACGGCTGATAGGAAGTAGTTACCATGACCTTTGGACTTGTGAAACACCAGGGACGTCACACTCGTGTTGCCGACCTTATGATACGGTTTTTGATGAAGCTTAAAATAACGGCCAATAGTGCTGATGGCTGATAGGAAGCAGTTACCATGACCTTTGGACTTGTGAAACACCAGGGACATCACACTCGTGTAGCCGACCTTGAAAGAACCTTCTGAGCCCTTCTAGAAGAAACCTAAAAAGTAATTGATAGCTTACCTATAGAAGAGCACGTAGGCCTCAGCATGTGGTAGATGGTGCAGCGGCAGTGGCGTGACGGCATGGTCATCGAATGTGTACCATCCGCGGCCGTTGCGCGCTATACACGTGTAGTGGCCACCACCAGCGGTACCGGCGTGACATATGACTGCGCATAGCTCGTATCTGGTTATTTTTGAGGTGCAGTCTGTAAATAAAGTGCAGTTGTTTAGTTTAATGGCGAAAAAAAATCTTTAAGACTGCCCGATGCGTATCCCGTTTGCGGGGCACTCATACGTTATGCAAATCATATGTATATTTGCACGAAGCATGCGCCTGCATGCGTGCACACATATGAGGCAGTGGATAGGCTAAAAGGAAGGGTCAATATTACAAGATGAGTCTCTTGTAATATTGACCCTTCCTTTTAGCCTAGCCACTGTAATATTGTAATATTGATCCACAATCTATCCTATTCTATTTCCTTCTGTAATTTTATAAATGTTAAAGTTCAAAAAGGTTTGAATGTTTGTGATTCAATTACGCTCTAACGGCTAAACGGATCTGGCTGCAATTTGGTATAGAGACAGTTCATAGTCTGGAATAATACATAGGCTATTTTTATCCCAAGAATAGGTTCCCATGGGTTACGGGAACGGGATCAAAATTTCACGAGTAATGCTGAAATGGTATTCTTTAATACAAATTAGATGTCGAGTCTCACTCAAATGTGAAGATGGGTAGGATCGCTATTGGCACTATCAGTGTCCTAATTGCCCTATCCGGTCGGCCAATGCTCTCCGTTATTGGTAGACAACAACGAGCTCCACGAACATATTCAAAGTGTCTTGTCTGACTGAGACAATATTGCAACGGATGCATAAATATTCTACAAAATTTTTGGATTTTTTTAATAAGGTACAGTCGACAAATTATATAAGGGTGCACCTTTACACACAACTTTATATAAAAAAGTGCAACCGTATCTCCTTTGCCGGCTGTACAATTTTTTAATTTAACAAACGTGCATAGGAGATTTATGTTTGATGTTTAGCTTAGAGGTTACAATCGAAGGATCCTGTGTTCGAATCCTGACTATTTCATTAACGGCGTAAACCTATTCCTAATAAGTACAAGTAATTTAGCTTAGCTAGACATATAGTATTTTTGCAAGGCTAGAAACGAAACTCAATACTGTCAGCTTTACTGACCTGCGTTCCAAATTAGCCATTCAATAAAAAATACATATAAATCATTATTCTAGGTTATCACTGTAGCACGTCAAAATTCAAATAGGTATTACAACACAGATAAATTTACATGATGATAAAAAAAATACAATTGGTTCACAAGTGACAGAGAAATCGATGGAAATACATTGCGATGAACTATTTTTACAACGCATAAAACCATCCTGATTTTGAAGTCAGTTAAAAATCTTCTTATTTCTTGATGCTGCGTAGACTGTCAGCACAAGAAAATATGGTCATCTTGGGGTCAAGTTTTCAACTTGCCACAAGATGACCAGGTTCCCTCATGCCTTTCCGAAACTTCTTATAGCTCAGCAGTTCGCTTCTTGATTCATCTGTTTCTTGACCCTATTAGACCAAGGAGACAAGAATTTTTGACATTTGAAGTAACACACATAAATAAAATTAGTGGCATTCATATTTTTTATAATAATACAAATGAACTTAAGGACAACATGATACAGAGTACAGATGTACAATAACATAATACCATTAATCACTTAAAAATTCTAGATTTATTGAAACACACATTAAACACAGGTTAATTAGAACTTGAAGAAATTATAGACCGTCAGAACATCAACGGTCAATAATTTTGCAACGAATTCGGACTTCGATGTAACAAAGCTTTAAATGATTTTTCGCAAGAAAATTAACAGGAGAATAAAGTCTGAAAATATGCAGTCCATAAATGGACAACATAATATGAAAATACAGTAACAAAAATACAAATATTAGGTACTAATTGTAATAAAAAAGAACCAAAGTGCAATTTACCTCATCAAGTTCGCTGGCGGACAAATATTGAAATTGAATTCGAACGACATTTAATTGAATTGAATTTGAGAATCTTCAATAAAAGCTAGTAATACGAGTACATTAGATTAGATCTTACTTCAATTTACAATTACTTTTGAAAGCCATAAAGCACACGACCAATATACAGGACCGCGACCGCGCAACTGAAGCTATGAGCCAACGATGTGTCGACCATAATATGAGTTGAAGGCTGCAATGAATCGTTGCTCAAACAATGATTGCAGTGGAGTGCACTTAATAAAGCTTTATTCCCACAAGTGACTAGGAGGGGAGCATTACAATTGATACCGGATATGAGTGGTTAGGAGGACGAACGTATAAAATGCCAATTATGTAGATATTTATTTGCAACGGTTTTTTTTATATTTGTAAGGTAGCTAATCTGAGTTGCCGGTATTTGTTAGCGTTTACAAACCAATAAATACCCGACGTGAGTTAAACAAGGTGTTAATATGAACTGGTTCTTGTATAAATTGATTGATATATGACCTTAATTTTTCGAAGTATAAGAAAAACTGAAGGAGCCTTCATCGAAAACATTGCCTAATACCTTGATACTGGGAATAGGTTCTTGTAAGGATGTTGCAATTCCCGGTCTTGGCCGAAGCAACAGAAAGAATGTACATCAATAAAACAATAAAGTAGACTTTCACAAACAAATAAATCAATTAGCCTATTGCAGTACACTGTTGGACATAGGCCTCTCACAAAAAATCACAAATATTAATTTCAAAAAGAACCTTATCATAAAAATCTTATCTCTTCTTCTTGATGAAGATTGATGAGGTCAACAGAAGGAAACATGGTCATCTCGAGGCCAGGTTTAAACCTGCCACAAGACGACCAGGTTACCTCGTGCTGTTTTCGGTCCATTTCCTCAGCATCTGACTGCGAGCGCAAGAATAGTCGAATCATTATATTTTAGATGACCTAATAGCCGTGCGAGAATGGTTTGCTATAGAAGCAAAATGGCCGAACACCAATTTTTACACCATCAAGAGAGGGCAGTATGATGGTGAGGTAAGAGCCTCGGATGCTATCGGGATTATTAGGGAATATTAGGCCGCGGCCAAATTCATTGCTTCCAACTACTTCCTTGCTTGTAGACGTGTCCAATCTTTTGCAACACAACAGTTACGACTATTTCCATAGTCTCTGCTGTCGTGATAAACTATTGGCATTTTCTTCTTTGATTCAGGGAGATATGTAAAAAATTAAGGATAAAGTTTGTCACGTGGTCTCGCGCGCAACCTTTTCCGATTTTGACTTCTTTCTAGCTTGTTGGACGTATCCAATATTTTTCAACACGACTGCTTAGGCAGGTAAACCTGTCTCTACGGTGGTGGTGACAACAACTATAATTGGGATTTGATTCCTTGGTGTTGCAAAGTCTTTTGGGTTCAGTTAAATGGCGATGGTTTGATGCATATTTATATTTAATTGCCAAGTGGATTGAAGAACGAATGTATAGTAGTGGACTGCCATAAGCTAATTGTATTATAGAGATCGGGGAGCGACGTCGTTTTATACAACATAAATATGATTATATATTACTATAACTATCATGTGAAAAACGAAACCGATAGAGCTTTTGTGTAATGTTTCAGCGCATTGTAGCGCTCGCAGTCTAATTTGTTCGTTCCAACTTCTTTCTTGCTTGTTGACGTATCCAATATTTTTCAACGCGACCACTTAGACATTATAGAGAAATACTATATGTCTCCGTGGTCGTGACAAAAACCATTGGCATTTGCTTCCTTGGCGTTGACAATAGTCTTCTGGGCTCAGTTCAATGGCGATGGTTTGATACACATTTATATTTAATTGCCAAGAGAATTGATGAATGAATGATTAGTATTGAACTGTCATACGCCAATCGATTAAATGTAAAAATATTATGGAGATCGGGGAGCGACGTTGTTTTATGCTACGAGTATATAACTATATATTATAACTATATATTGTGTAAAAAACGAAAACGATAGAGATTTGATGAAATGTTTCAGCGTGTTGTAGCACTCGCGGTGTAATTTGTTCGTTCCGACTTCTTTCTTGCTTGTTGACGTATCCAATATTTTTCATCGCGACCACTTAGATTATTTATGTAGGTAGATAAATATCTACCTGTCTACGTGGTCGTGACAAAAACCATCGGCATTTGCTTCCTTGGCGTTGAAAACAGTCTCCTGGGCTCAGTTCAATGGTGATAGTTTTTTACATAATATATTATATATTTAATTGCCAAGAGGATTGATGAATGTATGAATAGTAGTGAACTGTCATACGCCAATTGATTGATTTAAACATGTATTATGGAGATCGGGGTGCGACGTTGTTTTATGCTACGAGTATATAACTATATACATAACTACATATTGTGTAAAAAACGAAAACGATAGAGATTTGATGAAATGTTTCAGCCCGTTTGGCGCTCGCGGTCTAATTTGTTCGTTCCGACTTCTTTCTTGCTTGTTGACGTATCCAATCTTTTTCAACGCGACCACTTAGATTTAGGTAGATAAATATCTACCTGTCTACGTGGTCGTGACAAAAACCATTGGCATTTGCTTCCTTGGCGTTGAAAACAGTCTTCTGGGCTCAGTTCAATGGCGATGGTTTGTTACACATTTATATTTAATTGCCAAGAGGATTGATGAATGAATGAATAGTATTGAACTGTCATACGCCAATTGATTGATTTAGACATATTATGGAGATCGGGAAGCGACGTTGTTTTATGCTATATAACTATATTATAACTACATATTGTGTAAAAAACGAAAACGATAGAGATTTGATGAAATGTTTCAGCGTGTTGTAGCACTCGCGGTGTAATTTGTTCGTTCCGACTTCTTTCTTGCTTGTTGACGTATCCAATATTTTTCATCGCGACCACTTAGATTATTTATGTAGGTAGATAAATATCTACCTGTCTACGTGGTCGTGACAAAAACCATCGGCATTTGCTTCCTTGGCGTTGAAAACAGTCTCCTGGGCTCAGTTCAATGGTGATAGTTTTTTACATAATATATTATATATTTAATTGCCAAGAGGATTGATGAATGTATGAATAGTAGTGAACTGTCATACGCCAATTGATTGATTTAAACATGTATTATGGAGATCGGGGTGCGACGTTGTTTTATGCTACGAGTATATAACTATATACATAACTACATATTGTGTAAAAAACGAAAACGATAGAGATTTGATGAAATGTTTCAGCCCGTTTGGCGCTCGCGGTCTAATTTGTTCGTTCCGACTTCTTTCTTGCTTGTTGACGTATCCAATCTTTTTCAACGCGACCACTTAGATTTAGGTAGATAAATATCTACCTGTCTACGTGGTCGTGACAAAAACCATTGGCATTTGCTTCCTTGGCGTTGAAAACAGTCTTCTGGGCTCAGTTCAATGGCGATGGTTTGTTACACATTTATATTTAATTGCCAAGAGGATTGATGAATGAATGAATAGTATTGAACTGTCATACGCCAATTGATTGATTTAGACATATTATGGAGATCGGGAAGCGACGTTGTTTTATGCTATATAACTATATTATAACTACATATTGTGTAAAAAACGAAAACGATAGAGATTTGATGGAATGTTTCAGCGCGTTGTGGCGCTCGAGGTCTAATTTGTTCGTTCCGACTTCTTTCTTGTTTGTTGACGTATCCAATCTTTTTCATCGCGACCACTTAGATTATTTATTTAGGTAGATAAATATCTACCTGTCTACGTGGTCGTGACAAAAACCATTGGCATTTGCTTCCTTGGCGTTGAAAACAGTCTTCTGGGCTCAGTTCAATGGCGATGGTTTGTTACACATTTATATTTAATTGTCAAGAGGATTGATGAATGAATGGAATAGTATTGAATTGTCATACGCCAATTGATTGATTTAAACATATTATAGAGATCGGGAAGCGACGTTGTTTTATGCTGTATAACTATATTATAACTAAATATTGTGTAAAAAACGAAAACGATAGAGATTTGATGGAATGGATCAGCGCGTTGTGGCGCTCGCGGTGTAATTTGTTCGTGCCGACTTCTTTCTTATTTGTTGTCGTATCCAATTTTTTTCATCGCGACCACTTAGATTATTTATTTAGGTAGATAAATATCTACCTGTCTACGTGGTCGTGACAAAAATCATTGGCATTTACTTTCTTGACGTTGAAAACAGTCCTCTGGGTTCAGTTCCATGGCGATGGTTTGATACATATTTATATTTAATTGCCAAGAGGATTAATGAATGAATGAATAGTATTGAACTGTCATCAGGCTGGTCCCAGTTTAATCAAATTGATCTACATCTAACCTCATTGTATAAATCTGATTAAATTGCTAATATTAAAATGTAAAATAGTCGTTAAGTTACATTGTAAATTAAATTAGGTATAATGATGTATATCTGGCAGCTAGTAATTTTGTACTCTACGCAATGTAATGTAACTGAACTGAATGAAAAATAAAGATTTTATTTATTTATTTATTTATTTATACGCCAATTGATTGATTTAAACATATTATGGAGATCGGGAAGCGACGTTGTTTTATTCTATATAACTATATTATAACTACATATTGTGCAAAAAATGAAAACGATAGAGATTTGATGAAATGTTTCAGCCCGTTTGGCGCTCGCGGCCTAATTTGTTCGTTCCGACTTTTTTCTTGCTTGTTGACGTATCCAATCTTTTTCAACGCGACCACTTAGATTTAGGTAGATAAATATCTACCTGTCTACGTGGTCGTGACAAAAACCATTGGCATTTAAACATATTATGGAGATCGGGAAGCGACGTTGTTTTATGCTATATAACTATATTATATCTACATATTGTATAAAAAACGAAAAAGATTTGATGGAATGGTTCAGCGCATTGTGGCGCTCGCGGTGTAATTTGTTCGTTCCGACTTCTTTCTTGCTTGTTGTCGTATCCAATCTTTTTCATCGCGACCACTTAGATTATTTATGTAGGTAGATAAATATCTACCTGTCTACGTGGTCGTGACAAAAACCACTGGCATTTACTTTCTTGACGTTGAAAACAGTCCTCTGGGCTCACTTCCATGGCGATGGTTTGATACATATTTATATTTAATTGCCAAGGGGATTAATGAATGAATGAATAGTATTGAACTGTCATACGCCAATTGATTGATTTAAAAATAATATGGAAACCGGGGTGCGACGTTGTTTTATTATATATAACTGTATTATAACTACATATTGTGTAAAAAACGAAAACGATAGAGATTTGATGAAATGTTTCAGCCCGTTTGGCGCTCGCGGTCTAATTCGTTCGTTCCGACTTCTTTCTTGCTTGTTGACGTATCCAATCTTTTTCAACGCGACCACTTAGATTTAGGTAGATAAATATCTACCTGTCTACGTGGTCGTGACAAAAACCATTGGCATTTTGCTTCCTTGGCGTTGAAAACAGTCTTCTGCGCTCAGTTCAGTGGCGATGGTTTGTTACACATTTATATTTAATTGCCAAGAGGATTGATGAATGAATGAATAGTATTGAACTGTCATACGCCAATTGATTGATTTAAACATATTATGAAGATCGGGAAGCGACGTTGTTTTATGCTATATAACTATATTATAACTACATATTGTGTAAAAAACGAAAACGATAGAGATTTGATGGAATGTTTCAGCGCGTTGTGGCGCTCGCGGTCTAATTTGTTCGTTCCGACTTCTTTCTTGCTTGTTGACGTATCCAATCTTTTTCAACGCGACCACTTAGACATTATAGTACAGTACTATATGTCTCCGTGGTCGTGACAAAAACCATTGGCATTTGCTTCCTTGGCGTTGAAAACAGTCTTCTGGGCTCAGTTCAATGGCGATGGTTTGTTACACATTTATATTTAATTGCCAAGAGAATTGATGAATGAATGATTAGTATTGAACTGTCATACGCCAATCGATTAAATTTAAACATATTATGGAGATCGGGGAGCGACGTTGTTTTATGCTACGAGTATATAACTATATATTATAACTATATATTGTGTAAAAAATGAAAACGATAGAGATTTGATGAAATGTTTCAGCGCGTTTGGCGCTCGCAGCCTAATTTGTTCGTTCCGACTTCTTTCTTGCTTGTTGACGTATCCAATCTTTTTCAACGCGACCACTAACACAATGATAGTATGAAAATACTATCTGTATCCGTGGTCGTGACAAAAATCATTGGAATTTATTATGGAGATCGGCGAGCGACGATGTTTTGTACCATATAACCACAGAACAGATAGTTGGTATAACTATGACTATACCCATTATGTAAAAACGAAACCTATAGAAATTTGATAAAATGTTTAAGCGCATTTTAGCGCTCGCGGTTTGTTGACGCTTTGCTTTTTCAACGCGACGATAGCTTAGGGGTTGTCCATTAATCACGTGATGTTTTTTTTAACAATTTTCTAACCTCCCTCTCCCCCATGGTGATACGTGGTGAGGTTTTAGACGGGGGGTAGTCTAAAAACCCTAACCAAACTCACGTGTATAAATTCAAAAATTTATTATTTAATACTAAAAGAATAAGAGTCGTGACAAAAATCACCAGTTATAAGAAAAAATAAATACACGTGATAATATCCTAATATACCCCTCTCTCCCCGCTGGTGATATTTCGTGATGTTTTCCGAACCCCATGTTGAGCCTCACATGGTTAATGGGCAGTCCCTTAGACAGTTAAACCTGCCTTTGCTTTTGTGACAATAACTATTGACATTTTGCTTCCTTGGTGTTGAAAATTGTACATTAGGTTTGATTCAGCAGCGATGGTTTGATACATAATTATATTTTATGGGATCCCGCTGGATGCGGGAGGCGGAGACATTACTATATTTCAGTTCTAACTCCACTAGTTCGACGTCACTACTGGGGGCTCATCAAATGATTTTTCCCATCTGTCACCACTGGTGGCAACTGGGAACAAAAAGAGTGACCATTCCTAGTTGCCACCTCTGGTGCCACCACCAGTGGTGGCAACTGGGAATAACCCCATAGGCTGTGGTAACCGCTTCCCATCTTACTATGGGAGAGGTATTTCTGTGGAAGTTGATGATGAAAAATGCAGAATCGATAAATATAAGCTTAAACACTATTTACCTGAACGAAATTTTGTTTATGCTACAGTTACAGAACCTGCTTAAAATAAATTTTAGATTTATGAGTTTTAAAATTTCGAGGGGCGTCGAGAACAAATAATTTCCGGGGGAAATCGGTAAAAGGGGGAATCGGGAATACGCCATTTTATTATCACAGCATCATACAATTTTACTCATTCGTTGTGATAATGTTTAGATGTTTGTTATTCAATCACAAAACATATTTCACTAACATTTGGTAGGTACAGGTATAAATTATTATAGTCTGAAATAATACATTTTTAACTACAGAATTGGTTCTAATAGGTTGCGGGGACAAGAACATTTCACGCCTTCAGAGCCGCAAGCTACAGTTAGTTACACAATAAACGAATGCAGTACTAAGATATCCTCCTTCATCTTAAGTGGCTGGCGAACCATCAATACACATGATATATGGGCCTCGATTCTGCTAAAGCACAACCACTGTCACACCACAGAGACTGCGAGATAATTCCATTTGATTTTAGCCTTTAAAGTAATGTAGTTAAAGTTTAAAACTAAATGGCTTTTTGTAGAGTAAATTAAAGAGTGTAATGAAACTCTTTTCATTTAATTTTGAACTTTAAAAATATAGCAATAAAGACTAAAATTTAATGCCAATTTTTGAAGTGTCTGTGGTACGATGTGTGCTTTAGCAGAATCGACGGCCTGATATGAGGGGTCAGAAAACCTATAAAGTGTAGAATATGCAATTTATTTGCAATGTGTTTGTGAGTAAGATATGGTTGATATCTTAGTTCTATATTATTAGTAGTACACAGGAAGAATTTACAGTTATCTTTTTGCTTACAATGTATAAAATACTATGATATAAGTAATAAATAATAAATACAGTATATAAGGAACAATATTCTAGATAGATAGATAGTAGTATGTACACAGTTTAATGTACAGTCGATAAAGGAGATACGGTCCCACTTATTCATATAAAATTGTATGTAAAGGTGCAATCGTATCTCATTTGTCGACTGTACATCGAATTCTACGACATTCTACACAACGCTAACTGAATACAAAGAAACCTAGCTTAAGTAGATTGTGTTATATGATATAGAATGTGGATAAACATCCATCCAGGCATACTAATATTATATATTTGAAAGTAACTCTGTCTGTCTGTTACGCTTTCACGCCTAAACCACTGAACCGATTTTGATGAAATTTGGTATAGGGGTAGATTAGACCTTGAGAAAGGACATAGGCTATGTTTGGTCGCGATAACCGACATCCACGCGGGCGGAGCCGCGGGCAAAAGCTAGTACTATATAATTATTTTTGTACACACATACATATTATTATACATAGAAACACGCACATCAATGCAAATATACATTACATACATACAAATATTTGCACTGTGGGGGAATCGAACTCATGCCACAGAGGCTGTCATACTTAAGTCATCTTTAGGTACGTACATAGTATAAAATGAAGTCGCTTCCGCTATCTATACGCTTAGATTGTTTAAATGACTGGGCGGATTTTAATGCAGTGTTCAGTAATAGATACTGTGAGTAATATATACGGTGATTCAAAAGACAGGTTCATTATGTATAATAATGCGGGAATGAGATCAGTATTCCACGCAGGCGGAGCCGCGGGCAACAGCTAGGTATAACATACAATTAGGTATTAAATACACTTCCAAGAGTCAACCCAGCATCCATATTTTTTGAAAAAAGAAAAAAAAAAGTAAAAAACACATTTTATTTTAACATTTGTCTTCACATCCTGTAAGCAAGCTTAGATCGTATTAAACGTAATACACTATACCTACCTTAATCAAATTAAATACGTTAGTTACCTTACACATTTCGTATATTTACATACCATTTTGTTTTAGTTCCTAATGTAATAGAAGAAATTGTAAAGTTAAAATATTTTAAGTACGAAATCAATAATCAAGAAAGATTAAAAACCCAAAAAGTACGATGACGAGGCATAAATGTACGTATAAGAGCAATATAATAAACGTAAAATGTTACAACGCGACTGTCACCTAGTTTGAAATGGCGCTGAAAATCGATCGATAGTTGTAAGCGCCCAACTACAACACTATTTTAGAGCGAACCAATAAACGTCAGCTTCAAGTCAATTTCCTTGAGGATATTTATTTAAATGTCACTGATATACTTTCATTTTGTAAAACCGCACACTTTACATTTTATTTCACATTTTAAAACGACTCAATCCACTACTGAACATCCATTAGGAAACCAACTATAAATCAATAGCAGCACCCCATTCCATCACCTGATCTGGCGCGCGCACCTGAATTTTGCGTCCACGTCACCACCTGCGCATAACGGACAGGATGCGCAATACGGTTCTTTATATGCTTATCAATTATTGGGTCATCCCAATATGTCTCAATCAAATATCAAAATGACTGTGAACTTCACAGTCATTTTGATACTACGAGTACATTCGATCAATAGGTGCGAGCTCCAACACTATTTTACAAGTGGACCGATAACTGTCAGCTTATTAGTACAAAATTATTTTTATTGTAACTGAAGCTGTTTAATTTTGTAAAACCACTTAAACTTTTATTTCGCGCTTTCAGAACGACTCTATTCACTGCTGAACACCCATTACGAAACACCAATTTATTAATCAATACTTTCTTCGTCATGCGCAGATATCGACGCCATGTTTCTTTATATCCATACATTATTAAGATGGTGTCGTTTTGATATCTACTAAATTGGAAGTAAATTTTATTAGGGGTCAACCCTGAATTCGCCAAATTGCACAGGAATGATTTTTGATTTTTGATGACGTAATAGACTCGCTTGCTATTAACTTGAGACAAAGAAAATACACCACACAAAATTATAAAACACAACGACGAAGCAAGTATGGTTTAAAAAAGCAATGAAAAACAAATTGTATTGCATTAAAATTAAAATGTACCAATGCGTAATTTGCATAGTTAAAATGGCGCTGGGAATCGACCAACAGGTGTGAGCTCCAAATCGATTGAACAAGTGGACCTAATTTTATCGAAAAATCTTGTTTTATAATCACAAAACTGTTTAATTATTACAACTACTTACTTGAAACTTATACTTCACGCTTTGAAAACGGTTCTACCACTACTGAACATCCATTACGAAACACTAACTACAAAACAATAAATTGAACCTCATCCGTCATGCGCAGAGATCAACGCAATGCGGTTCTTTATATGTAGGTATATATTATTGGGGTGGGGTAGTTAAATTATTAATAACGTGAAACAACGAGGCAAGTGTACTTTAAAAGAGCCATATAATAACCTAAATGTATTTTATCAAATAATATACCAATGCGTCTATTTCATAGTGAGAAAAAATGGCGCCGGGAATCGATCGACAGGTGCTAGTTCCAACACTATTTTACAAGCGGACCGATAAATGTCAGGTTTATGTTAAATCTCTCGGGAATCTCGGGAAACAGGAAGAAACAATTTTATTTTGTAAAATAAATTTTTAACTCTCACCTTTAGAACTGCTCTACCACTACTGACCTGACCAGCCATTACGAAACACAAACTACAAATCGATAATGGCCGCCTATCCGCTATGCGCAGATGTCGACGCAATACGATTCTATATATGCATAAATTATTAGGATTGGGTCGTTTTGATTCTACATTAACCTAAATTGGCGAAATTGCCCAAGAATTGTGATTCTTCATTGTTATCACAGATACCAGTGCCAAATATGAAATAGGCTGGCTTGCTATTATCATGGATCAAAAAAGTAGACTACAAAAAACCATAACGCACAATAATGAGGCTACTGTAACGTACATTAATAAAAGAGAAATATTAAAACCAATATACCAAAAGTATCAATGTGTCTTATGCATAATTAAAAATGGCGCCGGGCATCGATCGACAGATGTGAGTTACGATTTGTGTTGGAAGCTGACATCCAACACTATTTTACAAGAAGACCGACAAAGGATACCGATATTGTCACAAAAACCGTTAAAATTTGCAGAACAACTCACTTAAACTTTTATTTCTTACCGTTAGAACGGCTCTACCACAACTGAACGTTCATTACGGTACACCTACCATAAATCAATAAATTCTCCCCCATCCATCATGCGCAACTTTCGGCGCAATAACGTTTCTTCCTACGCATATAAGGGTGCGGTCTTTTTCGTCTGACCTTCAAAAATAATTCCAAGGGTAGACCTTGACCTTAGGAATTTAAGGCTCATAAAGAAATTTGGAATTTCATTTTAGAGCAGCCCTTTTAGTGGGAAAATTTAGAGTGAGTCGATTTTTTCTCTCGAGTGTATATTGAAAGTGAGGTCGTTGGGGGTAGGGGACAGCTAGAGAATAATAATATTCCAAACAAATTGAGACGTCTTCAATCGTGTGACTCCAACACAGCGGAAGATGACTCTATTACTCAATAAACGAATACAGTACTCAATTTGGCCTTATTGCTCCAAGTGCCTGGTGACGTGACGTGGCGCAATAAATATAAGTATTACAGGATACGAGCGGTCACGGTAGCTAAGTGCATAACATGCAATTTATTTGCAACTGACATGTTATTAAGCGACCTAGTTCGCGTGGACTTTATGCTGACAATAAAATTGTTGCTGGCTTTAAAATAAAGAGGCATTCGTTCGAATAGCGCGTAGAGTTAAGTAAATTTACTATGCGATAGATTCCCATAATAAGATATTGAATAAGAAAGTATTCCTTTACTAATGAAAAAGAAAAATTAACAGTCAATATACATTTAAAAAAGGTCATATTTCCATGAAACGGTTAAAAAGAATGTAATTTCTGAAACTACAAAGGTAGCTGTCTAAAATCAGACTTATAAGCACAGTTAATTTCTGTACCTTCATAATAATTAATGAATTTGAAAAAAAATAATGGTTAATCATAAAGTAAAAATATTATATTACATACATTACCACAGGAAACTTCATCGTCACGGAATAAAGTTGAACGGAAGATGATGCAGAATGTTCTATCGCTACCTATCCGTAGTCACCGACACCTTAAAATGGCGTCGTAACTCGAAAATGCTTACGTCACAGTCGAATTTTCCTATTCGATCGCGAATTTTATGACTTTTCGATTATATTACACAGATGTAATTCAGTTTATAGATAGAATTGAATTATTACTTCTGGTAACCGTTGCTATCCACCGTCCTAATTAAGCTCGTGTGCCCGTTATCGAGGCAAAGATAAAAAGGGCTATTTCAACCAAAAACGGTCAATAACTATATTCCTGTCACCTGTAGCTACGTTCAGACTTATTGCGTTCGGAAAATTCAAAACCGATCAATTCATCTGTAGCTACATTCAGACCTACCACGTTCGGAAAATTTTCCACAACGTTTTGGTTTAGCTGGCAATATGCATTGGCCTAACATGCGCCAATGTTGGTGGTGTTGGAAGCCTCAGATTGGCGTCCGACAGCACCATCACCAACATATCGGACGAAGTAAAATATATGAAATATGTATCTGTCTCTCACATTATCCGGCTCGATATCGGAGCCGACACAGCTGTGTTGTTAGCTATCGCTTGAAGGCTATCGTCGTCCGACACCGATATAGGATTGGTTAATGTGAAAACGATCTTAGGTCGTAAGTTATGTCAAGTCAGGTCTAGATTGTATTTGATTTATGCAAACTGTTTTGAGATGAAATATAGCGGCGAGAAATTCTACTTTTTGATACGCTATCACGGTTAAAGGCTGTTTACTCCAATGCTATTATACAAGTGTTTAGTATCTCGTAAGTTTTGATACTTTCCATATAGAATCAATAACAGAATTTATTTCTAATACTAGGTTACATGATATGCTGCAAATGATTTGTGTACAGAATGTTGATGCACCCTGTATAGATTAATGTTGCATCTTACAGGGTATTAAAAAAAAAGGACTGGAAGAATTCGGGTTTTAGTGAAAAAAAAATATTTATTTTTGTACTTTGATAGTTCGTAGTATGGACAGGAAAAAAGGTTTTTTTTTAACTCAAAACCTGTCCAGTGTCCGTGGTATGAAACCAACGAATAACACGTTAATTAATGAAAAATAAGTTCATTCTCATATACATTGTGCAATGTATTGCTTACGATGAAGAAAACTGAGTGATTAAATACTCGGACTCGTGATATTTGATACCACTAGCTTTACTCAACAAATGCATGCACTTTGATTATGATATCAAAATGTAAGTAACAATAAACATACAGACAGATTTGTATATGTATGAATAACTTTAATACGCATTCGTATTAATAATCTCTAAATAATATTTATTATTAAAATAAATTTATAAAATGTGAAGATTTTTTCTGTCTTTGTGGAGCAGTAGTAGCGAGTGGGACTGTAGTGCACGAGACCAAGTTTCGATTCCCGGATTGCTCAAAATAATTCATTGAAATCAGAAGCAAGAAATCAGAAGATTCTCAGTAGCAGCACTGATTAAGAAGTGACCATTTAACGATGAAAAGCTATCTCCTATGGCGTGGTACCCAAAATAAGATAATCTAATGTAGGTTTAATACACCCCGGTTTACTCTGTGTACAGGCGTAAGAATATAAAAATATTTTGAACATACCTGAGTAGAAAAGTCAAATATGGCTTCCGAATCGATTAAGCTACAAACCTACCTCATATTTTCAGTGTATCCCGAAGTGGTGTCAAAATAGTAAGTATAAGTTTAGAATTCAAGAGTATTGATGCGCGATTCTTTAATTTTCTTTACAAATATGAGGATAAAACTTTAATTTTAAGAATTTCTCAGAGAGACACGACTCGATCGAATGCCGAATAATTTCTAAAGACACACCTAACGATCAATAAATCATGTTACATTCGATAACGTTTCTTTATACACAACGAGATGGGTTTCGTTCTGAAATTTGTCTATGTATAATTTTTATTGCTTTTTTATATATTATTCGGGACATACATCTTGGACCTAAATGTGCTCAAAATGTGCTCTATACGCGCAGTACACGTTTCTTGGGTGTCTTTTGAGGACAGCACGGGGTGCTACTGCGGTTGGACGAACTCAAATTCACCAAGCATAGATTATTACAAAACAATCCGCACGCGCCACGGCCTCGTTTGTCTCGTGATTTAGGTCTAAAATACGTGTCCCGAAGTATATCATGTGGCTTATTGTCTTAGTTAAGTATTTTGTTTGTTTGTTGTATTTATTCGGTTATCATTTTTGTTCAGGGGTACATTTTTGGGTACATTCAGCGAAATTATGTGCCAGACCATCTGCTGTGAAGGAATTCAGAAACCAAGAACCATAGTGGTACGTTACCCTTGATGCGTGAGTCCCGCTCGCACTTGAACAGTTTTTTTTTCACATTTAGAGAGACAAGTTATACATAGACTTTTTAGTTCAAGTTTTGTAATAAACGGAAAAATGTATTTAGTAATAAATGAATGTGAGTCACAGATCCCTATGAACATCAAGATTATTGTTACAGCCAGATCCGTTACGTAAATAATAAAATCACTGAGAAAAGCACTTTGTACTTCATAAATTGTATCTAAATATCTCTATCAAGAAACAATGACGTCATTATAGAAGTCAAGCTGTTCAGAACATAATGAATTTTGAAGAAAGCGCAGAAACTAGATAAGTTAATAAATAAATTTTGATATATATGAGATATTACGCATATAGTTATAGCGCGCCTTTTTATAATTGTATCTATATGACAGCTTCAAAAAGTTTGTCTTAAATTACATGTATAAAGTTAAAAAATGTATGTTCTGTACACCCAGTCTAGTATAGGGGCCGGCAAATTTCGTGTACAAAAGCTAAAAAGTACGCGCATATGGACTTATTAAACAATCACGCGAGCCCGTGTGCTTATGATTAGTTAAATGTAATCTATGGTTGGTTGATTGGCTTTCAAAGTCAACAATCATTTATCTTGTATAGACTATTGAAACGGAACTTACAAAACGTCACAATAAAAAGTTTAGAAAATGGACCACCATTGGTTCCAAATGCGGCCCTGATTTGGGAAGACTTCGGAAAGTAATTCAACAATTTTTTTATTGGTCAATGCCAAACTAAAACCATTACTAGTTTTTTATACCACTCATGTGGCAGACAAGCTCACAGCACACCTAATGAAAAGTGGTTACCGTGGCCTATCTTCCTAGCATTGTCACGAAGTTTGCCGGCCAGTATACATAAAAATTACTATCAACAAACGAACAAACTTACCTTTATGCGTATACGGTGCCATATTCAGGTCGTTGATGGGGAAGGAAACCCTGGCTCCGACCTTCGCGCTGAACATCAGTTCGTGACGGAAGCGCTTCAGGTGGACACAGAGCACTTCGGGCAGACGGACCACGCCGGACATCTTGACTCCGTTGCGCAGCTTATTGCAACGGGAACAACTGACAACGTGAATTTAACTTTAATAATAAGGTACACAAGTTGATGATAAGAATAAAGAATGCGTATGTTAGAGGGATATTCAAAATTACATTAGACTGTCATAGTATACACACGAAGAGATAAAATTCATCATCATCATCTTCATGGAGACGTATCCTGATTGCATTCGAGGCAAGCTCAAGGTCCGTCTTCCGACTTTTTCCCCTCCACTTCGCACGAGCTTGTGACACCATTGGCATGCATGTCACCCTCCACGACGTCAAGCCAAGACTTCTTGGGCCTACCCGTTCTACCTGGACCCGGCGGGGGCGCCATTGCCAGGCATTTTTTCTCCCTTAGGTACATGAAAGTTATGTTGTTAGAAAGTTCTTCATCATCTAAGCACAATGCCCAGTTGTATCCGAAGCTTTCACCTCGGGGTCTGAGGTCAGAATACTCATCCGCTTTTTTGATTCAAACTGTTTTATGAGGACCTGCCGTCTCACCTTCCGATCAAGCAACATCTCGCAACACCAGATTAGTATGTCAACACATGTGACTTCCTTAAGGCTACCAATACGTGTGTTTTATTTATCGCAATCGCATAAAATCTCAGGAACCTACAACAATTACTAAGCTGTTCGTGAGGGAGTAACTGTAGCATACTATACAATATACATACGTAGGATACCTAGTCAAGTCTTTTGTTTTTCTTTTTTTTTCTTAAAATAATGAACACACTCAAAGATAGAGATAGAGAACTGACCTGTACATGTTATCGCCTTTTAGCTCATCAGCGCTGAAGAACGCCGCGAGACAGTCCTGCAGCGACACGATGGGCCCATAGAACCAGGATCGGAGCCAGCTCAACAACCACCACACCTAAAGTAAACATTACATAGTCACGTTTACACTCTGAGGGTAGGCAGAGAAAACAGCTCGCCATCTATTTGTCCTTACACGCTTCTAGCAAGCCTGCCCTTCTTTTGAAAAAGTATCTGTTGAGGTTGAGGCCATCAAGTTGAGGGCCTCCATTGTAAAATTATTGGTGTCTATACACTTATTGCTGAGATTTTACTGAGGTAGATACTGCACAGGCAGCAATCAGCTATTCATGTTATGTATTTCTTTCATTCACATCATACCATTTAATATCTTTTATACGTTTCTTGGGTGAGAAAATGGTCGATAGACCTCTGTGGCGTAGCGGTAGATCATTCAACGTTGGAGATCGATTCGATGCCCGCTCAGTGCAACAATTAGTATGCATGAATATGCCTATTTGCATAGGTGGAGCTTAAATACAAATGTATTTACAAAAAAATATTTATCTAAGCACTCCGCATGTGATTTAGATCCCATAACAAAAACAAGTGAAGCTAAGCTTACTATGGGTCTCGATAGCATTGTGTAGAATCGATGTAAAGCTTAAAATGTATTTGTAAAAAAGAAATATCGCACACTACGAATTCAAAGATAAACTATACAAAAATGTATACGGTATGTGCAATACAAAATATAAGTACATATGTTCAGAGAGTCTAGTTAAAATAACAGCTGTTGTCGTTCGGCTTCGGTCAATCGCGCTCTTGTTAAGCTAGAAACGTACTCTCTGAACATATTCATCAATAATAACAAATAACTGTAAAAGTATGATTTCGTAGCCGACCGCATACGACAACTGCCGATGCACGCAGCACATGCGCGTAATTCATTGCAGCTTCTCAATGGTCCCCTTTATCCGTATCGGAGTTTAACAAGTAATGCATGCGCCTGTCGTTGTCGTATGCGGTCGGCCTCGGAATCATACCTTAAAGGTAAATGGTGAAGGTGCAAACCGAGAAGCAGATGTCTACCGTGCAAAAAAAAAAATACTAATTTCATACTAAGGCAATATTTTTAAAATGAATAAAAAATAAAAAAAAATCATAAAGCACAACAAATGAAGCCACATTGAAGTAACTAAATAATCTGTCGATTCTGTTGTAAAAATACATTTTCAAGACATTTTGTACTTTTTTGGTGAAGAGGAAATTATACTGTTGATTGATGGCACTTGGTGGAACTTATTGTTACACATTATTGATAACACACTTGTACTTTTCCACGATATTTATTACTAGCTTTTGCCCGCGGCTCCGCCCACGTGGATGTCGGTTATCGCGACCAAACATAGCCTATGTCCTTTCTCAAGGTCTAATCTACCCCTATACCAAATTTCATCAAAATCAATTCAGTGGTTTAGGCGTGAAAGCGAGACAGACAGACAGACAGACAGACAGACAGACAGAGTTACTTTCACATTTATAATTTTAGTAGGGATTGACCGAACCGGTTTCGCCGTATGGCATTCTCAAAGGTTTACATTGACAGTTATGTAACTGACTGAAGAGTGAAGAGAAAACTTCGTTGAGCACTTTTTGTATGAACAAAAATCATAGAACTCACATCATCGTCCATCAGGCTCACGTCAGAATGGGTGGAGCCTTGACATCACGACGATATTCAAACGAAACGAACTCTTTGGGCGCGTTGAGGACTTTTTTGGGTGAACAAAAACTTTCTGTTTCTACCCTCTTTGTATGTACTTTTTTGTGAAGTAAATATTTTTTCTTTTTTTCTTTTTTCTATCGGGATTTCTCAAAGCCTGTTGCATGTTTCTTTTGAAATTAATATCTGACATCTATACTATTATATAATTATAAAGTGGTCGTGTCTGTACATTGGAGATATTTAAAAAAAAATACTTGTGTTATGTTACGTTAACGATACTGAACACGAAAATATTTTTTTTTGAATTTCCTGTCTGTTTGTCCGCGATGGACGCAAAAACTACTGGACGGATTTTGATGCGGTTTTTTTTGTTAGAAAGGGCTTACTCAGACTTAAAATCTTACGTTTATTTGATCGCAATCGGTTTAGTAGAACCGAAGATATGAGCAAAGTTCGCGTTAACCGAGATGCACGCGGGCGGAGCCGCGGGCGGAAGGCTAGTCACTGATTAAATTTACAAAAAAAAAGTCCATTTAAAACAATTTGCTTATCATCATCATCATAGAGTTAGTCCCGATTGCGTCCAAAGCTGATATCTTGTCGTCCGGACACCGGTCTCACTCTTACTCTTGATTTGGCTTTTGTGAGAGTGACTACCGTCTGACACCATAACCCCGAAAGGAAAACCTGCGCCTGAGCATCTCATTATTCAGCAGGTGTATAGGGTAGCGGAAGAGATTGGCTTCGGCCCTAAAGATCTTGATAAGATTAACATAAGAGTGACGAAGGGTGGAAAGGGAAACCGCGGTAGAGCGGTACAGATGTTTAAATTGATAAAATGCCCATTCTGCGAAGTGCCCATTTTGCGAAGTAACCACTCTGCGAAGTGCCCATTTTGAGAAGTCAGCCAAATGCGGAATGCTCGTTTTTTATCGATGGCACATTTTGCGAAGTGCACATTCTGCGTCAAACCCATACTAATTATACATAATATTTTTTCCACTGGCTTCCCTTTTCAAAAATCACCCTTCACCACTGCAAAACACCTATTTAATACATTTTGCTATACACAATTTTTTTTACAACAGAATCGCCATTATACCTCATTTACAAGCCGAACCTGGGCCCAGTAGAACGCTGCTCCTCAATGCCATCACAAAACTACATGTTACAACTCACAGGCAGCAGCGGCGTGGTCCAACTAACAGGTTCCAAGCTATTGGTCTGTTCGCGCGACGGTTGCAGCCCACGTACCCAAGACTCCTGGGACCCGTGGGGCGCGTGGTGGTTCAGGATCGGCTGCTGACATCGGATAACCGCCAGATGTTCCCGGGAAGGTATTGGGAGAGATAAGTCTTGGAAGGTCTCCACTCTAGTTGATACCTGGAACGGTAGGGATAGTTAAGCAATCTCATATTCGGTATCTGACGGCCTAAGACGGTGTGCGGTTTTAGTCGGTTTGAGTCCGAAATAACCGTCCGCGTTGGGTGACGGGTGGGCATCCAAGGAGAGGATCGTCGCACGAAATACAAACAGATGTTTTCAGCAGCCATGGTTATGGGGGGACTAAAAAATTATAGTTGTCTTATGGTTTTTTTTTATAGCACTTAGGTGGCAGACAAGCACCCGGCCCACCTGATGGGAAGTGGTTACCGTGGCCTATGGACGTTTGCAACACCAGTGCGTCACACTCGTGCTGCCGACCCAAAATTTGATTATTATTTGTTCTATTAACACTAAATTATCGCAATAGACCCAGTTACAAATAGTTACCGCGTGTGCAGCTAATATAATAATCTTTTTACTTGTTCTCTGTGTGAGTTCACAAAATTTTCACTTGATGTAATGTTACAATATTTAAGTTAGCCTATAAAAATAGTGTTGTGGAGAAAATAAATAAAAATCTTTCATAAACAATATTGACTAGCCCTCCCCAAGTCGAGTGTAAGTAATAGAAAGTAGTGGTTACCCGATTGCAAATAAGACACTGCACCGAAGACAACAGCTTGCCGTCGAACACGTCGGAGATGACGGAGCGGTAGCGAACTCCTCCTTGCGACCCATCACCGCCGCCGCACGACAGGACGTTGCTTCCCCTGCGATAAAATATAGGTATTCACACACTTTACGGGTAGTTGGAGCCCTAAAAAGACCAACAACGGTCTAACTGCAATGCTTCGATATCGCCTAATGTCACCATTGGGTTCTGGAGGTCAGATGGCAGTCGCTTCACGGAAAATATCGAGGTCCAGCCAAATCCGCAGTTAAGACTGGTAAAGCGGACCCCAGACTCCGATGTGAAAGCTTCGGATGCGACTGGGAATTGACGCTAGGATGAAGAAGACTGCTGTTCACACTACATTTGCCAGTGGGTACAACGTTGACCGGGCTGTGTGAGCCTTTCACCCATTTCCCCTATTAACGACTGCTATAGATGTTCGTATGACAACCGAGATCGACGGCTTAAAGTGCTCCCCGACTTCCCCGAGGCAAACAGAAATCCAGACCGTTGTAATTTGTAGCGGCCGTCGAACCCGCTACCCCTGCATAACTAACTAATTTTCTTTCTATATGAATATTTATGAAAGACACAGTGCAATGGTGGAAAGTTAAGAAGGCCTTCCTAAAGGGAATTTTTAAACCCTTCATAAGTTCTGTGGTTTAACCAGAATACCTACTAGACAAGTGTGATCCACTTTACACGTGAACTATGCATATGTATTGCATACACTGTGGAAAAAGTCGCATTCTACAAAGCACATTATTATTCACCCAAAAAAGTGCTCAACGCGCGTAAAAAGTTGTATCATCGTGACATGCGTGGCGATGACGCGATTTCCATGATTTTTGCTCACCCAAAATTTTCTACCAAAACCACCCAACGCACCTAAAGAGATATTTTCACTTAACAAATCTAAAATTGTTAATAATGAGGGATAACTTACGTGGCGTCTGTCCGTGGATCTGGTGCATCGCTGGCTCCGCTAGAGCATGTCTCGTAGCGTTCTTCGGCTTCACTTGACCACGAGAGTTCTGACTCCGAACCGCATAGTGCTTGACTTGGACCGCGTGACGTCGAGTCTGGGCCTGAGAAATTTGATGACAGTGATTTACAGTGATATTTTCTGAAGTATAATCGAATATCACTCATTGAAATAAAAACAACTTTTTAACGGATTTATTTGTTATTATTTACATTTAGTCTGACGTTTCGGCTCCTTTTCAAAAGCCATGGCAAGGCTTTATTTCAAAGTTATATGGCAAGGTGGTTTTAGATCAATTTGGTGGCAAATTCGATGTCAAGGCAAGGTAAGTCGAAAATACCGCACGCGGTATTGCGACAATAACGGCGATCGCACTTGTTTGAAGGAATAGGGACGCAATCTCAATAACTTGTGCGGTATTTTCGATTGATATTATCTCCCGGCGGTATTATCTTCCTCCTACACTCGAAAGAGTTGACAGTGTAGAAAATAAAGCCAAACTAAAAGTATAACAGCTCACCATTGACTTGCTGAGTGAACACATGATACTGTAGTTGGTGGGTACCCGCGAAACTGGCGGATCTACGGTGGCGAGACGGTGGGTCTTGGGATACTCTGCGAATTTCAAAATAGCATTAACACTTTTAAACACAACTACAAGGCACAATCGTGCCTCGGAGAGCACGCAAAACATAACTACAAGGCACAATCGTGCCTCGGAGAGCACGTTAAACCGTTGATCTCGGTTGCGATACGAAAGTCTATGGCAGTCGTTACGGGTAGTTGGAGACCTAAAAAGTCCGACTAGCCTAACTAGAGAACTTCGATATCGCTCTTGTGGAGGTCAGATGGCAGTCGCTTCACGGAAAATATTGAAGTTCAGTCGCATCAGAGACTGCTAAGCCGACATCGTTCTCATTTCGAACTGTGTTTTGGGGGAGTCAGAGAATGAAGATTAAGACTTCTACTAGGTACCGAGTCTGATGTTCCAGAACATTCTAACTGATTACGATACACTTCTGTAAATATCTAAATCTTACCTTAAATAACCTTCGGTTCGTGATTCGCTGTACGACGACGGTGCTGGTGATTTTCTTCTCATCCTCGCAAATAGAGGCGCGTCATTTGCTATAAAAAAACCACAGAAAATATTACTTAGAAGAAAAATTATAGCTGCATTAAATTTTAATTAATTACTGTCGTATCTTCAAGTCAAAGAGGAAGATCGTTTATTCTACGTAGAAACTTACAAAACGTCAAAATTAATAAAAAGTTAAGGACTAGTTTAGCAAATGGACCACCCCGGTTCAAAATGCGGCCCCGGGGCAAGAAATAAGATCTCGAAGATATCGCGACCAAACATAGCTTAAGCATGGTCTTTTTGTCAAGTTTGATCTATCTCTGTATCAAATATTATTAAAATTCCCCCCTCTTCCTAGTCCCGGGTCCTTTAGGCGGGGCGTGAAAAGGCATCTGATGAAGCCGCCAAGCTGAGTGCCACCATTGTAACATGGTACGGGTCTATAATAGTGACCCTCTTTTCCGAGCTTTCTTCTTCCTCTTAGCGTTAATTCCCAGTCGCATCCGAAGCTTTCAGCTCGGAGTCTGGGGTCCGCTTTACCAGTCTTAACTACGGATTTGGCTAGACCTCGATATTTTCCGTGAAGCGATTGTCATCTGACCTCCACAACCCAATGTTAACATTAGGCGATATCGAAGCTTTGCAGCTAGACCGTTGTTTTTGGATTTTTTAGGGCTCCAACTACCCGTAACGACTGCCATAGATGTTCTTATGACAACCGGGACCGACGGCTTAACGTGCTCTCCGAGGCACGACCAGATAACCAAATATTTGTGTGCATGAAATACCCATATTTCATGCACACAAATATTTGCACTGAGCGGGGATCGAACCCGCGCCTCCTGCGTAGCGGCCGCGTTCACTACCGCTACGCCACGGAGGCTGTCCGTCCGGCGTTAGCTTTGATGAAGTCAAATTGACGGGCCAGGGGGGTCTTCCCATAAACCACAGTATACATAGAGTGCCCCGTCTCCTGTACACTTACACACTCGCTCACCCCCAGAGCTGGCGGCGCGGCGTCGCACGTGGACGGAGCGAGCGTCCGTGTGGTCGCCGTCCGCTTCCGAGTTCAACTTGTCTTCTGATGTGTCCCATACCTGTGGAATAATTCAAATATTATGTTACATACTTACATACAATCACGCCTTTATCCCCGGGGGGTTAGACAGGGGAGATTTAACACCCATACTTCACCAAAAATTGTATTAGGTCCCACGTAATAGGGGGTGAGGCTATTGCCGTATTCCGGGCACTATTATTGCCTCGAGCCATGTATAGACTGAGTCTGGACTGTATATATCTGTCTGATGTTACACAGCCCTATACCTTAGTCGCCTTGTACGACACTGCATGGGAGGAGATGGGCCAAATTCTACTCTACCGGGAACCACGGAAATTTCTTAATTAATAAAGAATTATCAAAAAGATTATCTTTCCAGATAGTTGTAACTTGGGTGTATTCAAGACCAGAGTGAATAGGTTACTTCTAGACAAGTGTGCTTCACCGTCGGCCACATCGTCACTTACCAACAAGATAAACCTACTAATGTTGTTAATATCAGGCTGTTTTATTGGTTTAAATTGTATTCGATTAAGAAAGAGAAAAGAGAATCGACCTCGACGGGACTCGATAGTTCGTATGAATGTCGGTAGATGGCTTCACCGTCGCCCTTAAGACGGTGGTATAGAGGAATTTGGATCGACTTCGTACGTGTCTCGGTGGCTTAGTGGTCAGAGCATTCCCCCTGTAAGGGAAAGATCGCGGGTTCGAGTCCCGTCCGAGGTCGATTCTCTTTTCTCTTTCTTAATCGATTTGAACAGTTAGAATAATAAATGCTTCAAAATTTCATTAAATTGTATTATCGTCCGAACTAAAGTTGTGTACCAAATATCAGAATAATCAGTCAACAGAAATGGGGGAATACCAGGGTATTGAGGTCATTTTGAAAATTCAAATTCAAATTGTCAAAATTTCAAGTTTCAGGCTTCAGTTGTTTGTGTATTCGCTTGTTTTCTATCTTAATCGCACCCACATTTCACAAACTATAATTTTCGATCCCACGTAATGAGGGGCGAGCCTATTGCCGTCTAGCGGGCACTTAGTCATGGGCTGTATGTTTACTGTCGGATGGAGAACAGCCCTATCCCTTAGTCGCCTTCTACGACACCCACAGGAAGAGATGGGCTGGCTCTATTCTACTACACCGGGAACCAACACGGCAAAGGTAACTTTTTTTATACCACAAGCACACGGCCCATCTGATGGGAAGCGGTCACCGTGGCCTATGGACGTATGCAACACCAGAGGCGTCACACTCGTGCTGTCGACCCTGAAGAAACCTTCTAATGCCCTTCTTGAAGAACCCCATATTGTAGTCGCTTGGGGAAACCTTCATCTAATAAAGTAGTCTCAATATAAGAGGCCCACTATGACATTTGTCTTTTGGACGTAACTAGTGATGTAACCACACCACTCGGTACACGATACTCAAGATAAATCGATTCAAGTTTGTATGCGTATTTGATTGATTAGAATATGTATTGTATTGTAGTGTAAAGTTCATTGGATTAAAGTTCTAATTAGAAAATTTAATCTAAACTTTGATATTGTAGGTATTTTTAAACAATACAATACTGCGAAAAGTCAATTTTCTTTCATTTAACATTTTTATTACAATAATATTCACTGAATAATAACCAATAGAAATCGCGTGAAATTGAATCTTTAGTAAATCATTTTCTTGATACCTACTGTCGGAAGTTTACGCTTATATCACTCATTGAAATGAAACCACTTTTTAACGGCTTCTATCGCGATTTATCTGTCACTCTCTCATCCTAGCGTTAATTCCCAGTCGCATCCGAAGCTTTTTAGCTCGGAGTCTGGGGTCCGCTTTTACCAGTCTTAACTACAGATTTGGCTAGACCTCGATATTTTTTCGTGAAGCGATTGCCATCTGACCTCCACAGCCCAATGGTAGCATCAGGCGATATCGAAGCTTTGCAGCTAGACCGTTGTTTTTGGATTTTTTAGGGCTCCCAACTACCCGTAACGACTGCCATAGGTTCTTATGGCAACCGGGACCGACGGCTTAACGTGCTCTCCGAGGCACGACCAGACCAATGCAAATACCCATATTTCATGAACATAAATATATGCACTGAGCGGGGATCGAACCCGCGCCTCCTGCGTAGCGGCCGCGTTCACTACCGCTACGCCACGGAGGCTGTCCGCGATTTATCTGTCACTATTTACTTTTAACCCGGGGTAACTTAAGATGATATTTGAAGCCTAGGAATAAAAAAAAACTTAGTTAACAGCAAACACAACAAAGTCTTGTGACTTTGTTGTGTTTGCTGTTAACTAAGTTTTGGGATAATATCATATTTGTCGATGAGACTTGGCTGAACTCGAATCATACCGTGCCGCAGTCGTGGACGGGTGATACCAAGGCCTCTTACTCAAAAGTGCATATAAGAAAAGGTGGACGCTTAATAATCTGCCACGCCGGGTCAGCTGGTGGCGGTTTTGTGAATGATGCCTTGCTCGCATTTGAGTTTCAAAAGAATATCACAGAGTGGTTTACTAACCTGTTTACAAACCTCCCTGAACAGAGCATAATTATTATGTACAATGGCACCGTAACCACTCAGTTCAAATAGATAAAGCACCTGCTCAAGCGAACAAAAAGGCCGATTTAGTAGCATGGATACAAAGACCAGGCGTTGAAGCTGATACGAAATAGTTAAGAGCTGAATTGCTGCAACTGGTTAAAGAAATTAAACTTGCAAAATTAAAATATAAAAAAATTATCGTGATCGATTTATTTTTTCCTAAACCAATTATTCTCTTGTTTATGGACAGTATGAAAAAATCGTTATGGACAGCACTGAGCGGAGTGGGCGGTACCCATCAATGAAAAATTTCATTCTACGTTTGAAAAATGACATTGTTTTACGTTCTCAAAATTGAGAACTTCATGGACTTGAACTGTCCAAGCGGGCTTCTTATTTAGCGATTACTTTAATAATAAGACATTACCGGTTCTTTTAGTTCCTCGTGCAGCTGGTCCATGAAGCATCGTAGGAACTCCTGCGTGTCGTGTTGGTGGTAACCCCGGAACATTGGGTGTACCTATAACAAATCAAACATTACATGGTTAGTAATATAATGGCACAAAATAAAACTAGGGAGTTTCAATTGTGAGGAATGACTCAGCACAGTACTCACTAGATGTCTTTGCAGCTTGCAGTACTGTGTAATCCACTTCAACGAGTGTAAAGGAATGATACTAAGCTAATTTCGTGCAGATATTTTGCACAAAATAGTGCAAAAGTTCATATGTTTCGCAAACGTCTCGCACGATGCAACACAGGCCCAAATACCTTTGAATCGTTACAGTTATGTACAGACGTTAACTTTCTTAGTAGTATTTAAACTACTAACTGTTTAAATAAGTTGCAGAGGGCCCTGAAGAAGGAGAATTTCTTCAGATAAACTAACTGATATTCACAAATTTCTAATAGGATGACTGTGGTTACTTACATTACGAATGCCATATAGAATGCCATTAGGTACAACGTAGCCTCTTGTTTTTCTACTCCACATCTCTTTGACTAATTTTTGGTATGCTCTGTAAAAAAAAATTGGAAGGATTGTGGGTTATGTTATAACGCAACCTAATAAAAATATACTGATTCAACTAATTCAAATTTCTATTCATTTATTTTTAACCAAATACCATTAATCTTTTCAACGATCAGATTAAATTGATCCAGATCCGATCAGCCGTTTGTGCGTGATTGGGTAACAAACATTCAAACATCCACTAGTGTTATGTTTGGATGTTTATTATTGAGTTACACCCTGACGCATGAACGAATCTGTTTGAAAATTGATACAGGGATAGATTATAGCTTGGAATAATACATAGGCTATTTTTTAACCAGGGGTTACGACAACGGGATGAAAATGCCACACTAGCGAAGCAGAGGGCAACAGCTATACTTAATTTGGTTTGGTATGTAACAAAAAGTTCAAAAACTCAATTTAAAGAATAAAAACCGAAATTAAACGGGTTAGTTCTGTTTCCCCCATTTACCGATTCCCCCCGGAAATTTTAATAGCGCTTTATCAAATAAAATCAAGGTGGTACTGTCAATGTAAAAAGTGTTAAGTACTTATATATTTTTTTTTTTTTATTATTAAAAGCTAGCCAAATCGATCTCAAGATCGTAACAAATCTATATATTAAAAAAAATAGACAGAATCAAGTAGAACATTATGAGTAGGTACAAAAAGTATGACGCCAAATGTAAGAACCTGCTTAATATAAAATTAAGTAAGTTGTTCGTGATTGTACGAGTTTTTAAATTTCGGGGGGAATCTTGGATATCTTGCCGGGGGAATTGGTAAATGGGGGAAACAGAACTAACTAGGTGGTTAGTTTATTTGTTTGCATAAAAAGTAGCTAAAAGATTGTTTACTTTTAGTTTAGTACCTAATCAAATGGAGTATATATTAGTAGGATGAGTGTTACTAACTTGCTAATCCCCGGCTTCTTATCAGCGGCTAAGACGGCGACCGCGGCGGCGCACTCTAGGAAGTATGACGTCAGCGGCGCGGTGTTACTGAGCGCTTGCAGGGCCGCGTTCATGTAGCAAGTGTTGCCCATGTTCTGGAGACCCACGAGACCTGAGCGAGCGTCATCTGGATCGACAATATGTTCTTTATGCACATGACAATTGTACAAAGGCGGACTTAATGCCAAAGGCCTTATCTACCAGTCAACCTTAAGGTGATCCAGAGATACATAGAGGTAGGTGCAGGCAGAAGATGAACTAATGACTATAGTAGATTACCCAACAAGTGAAAAAAAGGTGAATTCTTTTCGAGGCACCAAGTTGTATCCCGAGAGGAGTGAAGGTTTCTCCGGTAGAATCCCGAGCGTAGCGAGGGGTTCTAGAGAGAAACCTGAGTGGATCGAGGGATACAAGAGCCGAGATGAATTCTTTTTTCACGTGTTAGGTACTCAACTTTTCACCATTGACTACGAGAAAACGATTACTCTGTGATTATGAATTACATTTTGTTATGGATAGTACACAAAAGAAGCAGCAAATTATCAGTAATAGAGACCGCTTTAGCGCGAAAAGACTCAGGAGTCTTTTCGCGTTCGAGAATATGAGTTTCATTTTCATCACTAGATGAAGTCATTTTATGATTATGAGACAAACAAACTTTTACAAGGAAAATTACACAGAAAATGGCGGCATTTTTTTTTCTTAATTTAAACTGAGCCACATTCCATACAGCCAGTGATTACATTTAGGTGGCTTTTAGTACGTTTTTATAGTGAGAGTGTGCAACTTCTTTGTATGTTTCACTAGAATCCATACATTCGCGCATGTTCCAAATTCAAATTTTTTTATTCACTCGGTGAAACAAAGAGCGTTTTATTCACTGTTTTTGATGAATCACGGGCCCTTTTTCGAGTGTCAATGGTGAAAAAATAATTATTACTGGTTTACAATTGATCGGGATTGCTGCAAGAAAGGAAATATTACAGGCAAAGGCAGGGAATTCATCCTCACACATTGCGACCGGAAACGGTGCGCACTGTGCGGTATTAAAGGAACTTCATCCCACGCACACTCAAGCTGTGGAATGAACTCCCTGCGGTGGTTTTCGACTACAATATGGGGTTCTTCAAGAGGGTTATTAGAAGGTTTCTTCAGGGTTTGGCAGCACGAGTGTGATGTTGATGCCCCTGATGTTGAATACGTCTATAGGCCACGGTAACCACTTCCCATCAGGTGGGCCGTGTGTTTGTCTGCCATCTAAGTGGTATAAAAAAAAGGAAATATACCTAAATCCGCCAAAAATATCTATAATCTTGAAAAGTAGTCTAGTGTCTGATGCACATTAGACACATTAGTGCGAGTCGGACTCGCCCATGAAGGGTTCCGTAGCAGCAAAGGCGAAAATTAAGGTTTATGACGTGACGGACAGACAGACAGACAGACGGACGGACAGACGGACAGACATGACGAATCTATAAGGGTTCCGTTTTTTGCCATTTGACTACGGAACCCTAAAAATGGGTTGTGGTTTTGTTAAATTAACGATTCTGATAACAAAAACATTTTTTTTTTGTATTCGTGTTTGTGATGCGATGGCCGCAATAACTACTGAACGGATTTTGATGCGCCTTTTTTATTTTCCGTGATCATGGCGCTTGCATCATCGATCATGGCAATATAGGAAAGCTGGAAACTATAAAACAATAGAAATTTCCTTGAAAGTACCGCAACAGTATGATTGCGAAATAGAATTCTGTATTCCATATTTTAAATCTCAGGGATTTTAGTGATTGGAAATTCATTGGGGACATTCAATACGCAGTTTCCCTACTTTATATTCTGATTTCATAATAACGTTGCAGAATAAATATGAATAATGTGTTTGTCGAATGTGAGTAACGCTATTTTATACAATTCAGAAAATCTCCATCTTTAGAGAAATCGGGAATGTATTAGCGACGCATTTTCAGTTAAACACTTAGAAGTATGTTGAAGATTTTCATTCTTACTATTAGATAGATAGGTCGAGGGAAGAGGGGGGGGGGGGAGGGGCAGATCCAGAAAAAGTCAACCTCACCAGCAAGCCGGTACGGTACACACTTGTTGATTAAAGGATTCTGGTGCAAGTTTCTTATTAAGAAGGTAGACGTCAAATTTCGAAGTTCAACCAAACCAGCAGTTAGTCTGGAAAAGCGCACCCTGGACTCAGAGGTGAAAGCTTCGGATGCGACCGGGATTAGTTCTAGGATAAAGAAGGTCGGACGGTAGTTGCTCTCGTAAAAGCTAAACTAATAATGAAGATGTAAGAGAGCGGATTTTGGGTTCCAAAGTGCAGGTTTATTCAAACTCCGTTATCCGTATATTAATTTCATTGGCTTTGAGAATCTCGTTCAGTAGAACTTGAACGCAATAATTTTTGCTGGCGAAATCAAATCTTAGGATCTTTGGATCACTAAGAAAAATGGAAGGCAAGAACAAGGTGAGATATATTATTTAAAATTGAATCAATAGTCTTACCCCTGGGTCTTGCGTCATCATCATACTCCATGTCATCTGGGTCGAGGTCGTCGTCCACCATGCTGAGGCCCACCGCGCCGAGGCGCCCTGGACCCTCGATGCAGGTGGAGTCTGGACTCGACTGTAGAACCAACAGTTAAGGGTTTGAAGGCATCTCTAATGATATAGGAATTGACTGTCAGGCAAATCAACAGTCGGTGGGTGAAGCTACATACATTTTACACATAGTTTTATTATACAATCAATCAATCTATCAATCAATCAATTAATTAGCCTATTACAGTCTACTGCTGGACATAGGCCTCTCCCAATATGCGCCACGTTTGCCGATCCTCCCATCCTTTATTATACAAATGGGCATATTATTCTAATATTTGCAGAGCGGCAATGGAATCCACGTCCACTGACGTAGCTTTCGAATGCTTCACCGCCACGCCACACAGCCTCACACAGGTTCTCAATGAATTATTATATTTTATGGTTGTTCCATTATTTACTTAGTCTAAATAAGTGTCTGGTAATAAAATATGTTGTTGTTTATACATTATAATCACGCCTTTTTCAGACAGAAGTGAATTAACACCCACATTTTACCAATCATTGTGTTAGGTTCCACGTAATAGGAGAGCCTATTACTGTCTTCCGAGCACCATTGTTGACTCGAGCAATGCATCTTAGGCTGACTTTGGGCTGTATATACATATACTCACGCCTGTAAATCCCCGAAGGGGTAGGCAGAGGTGTATCATCAGTATTATCACCCACATTTCATCAACAATGATTTTCGGCCCCATAGCGAGCCTATTGCCGTCAAGCTGGCTGTATATAGTAAAGACATACCGGGTGCGCATAAGCTGCCCTGATGTGAACTTCTTTCTCGCACAAATAACACCATATCCGCTCGGTCGATACGTTCATATGCACGCAATGCGTCGGAAAGTTCTGGAAATACAAACAACTATTTAAAAACCAAAAATATTTCGCAAGATTCTGTTCATATTTGTGACTTGGACTCACGAACGAACTAATCCCAGGAAATGTTTGAGGTGTTTATTAATAAATGCGAAAGTTTTGATCCATTGTTGATTGATTTACCTATAAGGGGTCCATTACACGGTAGGTTTTGCCATGGTTTAACCATCAATCACGCCGTGATTGACCAATAACATAACGTCTAATAACCGATTGACCAATAATATTCATGATTGACGGCATGATGCATGACGCTTGCATAAGCGTGTAATGGACCCCTAAGGTACATGCTGTAAGAACGTTTCGAACGATCGAACGAACTCGACGGCTGAATGAAATGAAATTAAGACGACCGATCCGTAGTCACACCAAATTGCCACACTGGTGTGACTACAGAAAAGAAGTCACACCAGAGTGTGGCAATTTGGTGTGACTACGGATCGGTTCTCACTGCGGATTCAGCTGTAGAGTCCTTTGATCGTTCGAAATGTTCTTTACATCATGTGCCTGCTGCTAACTGGGTGGTCGGAAGTCGGAACAGCATTACGTGATATGTTTTGGCCGAAATAAATTGTCCAAAAAATTAGTTAAACCCTACTAATATTATGAATGCGAAATGCGAACGTTTGTGAAGATGTAGGTATGTATGTTTGTTATTCAATCACGTTCTAACAGCTCAACGGACCTGGTTAAAATTTAGTACAGGGGTAAAGTACAGTCTGGAATAACACATAGGTTACTTGTGATCCCGGGAATAGGTTCAAATGGGTAGGGTAGCGAGAACAGGATCACAATTTCACGCGGGCGAATCCACTGGCAACGGATATGAAAATCATTATCCCCTTGGAAATAATCGATCTCACGTATATAAAACTAGCGACTGTAGCTCGACTTCTGCTTACATTATCCTTCGTGGAATTATTGCATGGCATGCATGACGCTCGCTCTCTTAATCGTTACACGCACGCGGCTACTCATGAATTTCTATATTTATATTCCACTAGCTGTTGCCCGCGGCTCCGCCCGCGTGGAATTCGGATTCCGGTCCAACTTTAATGTATGGAAATCTGCCCGATTTATTGACATTTATGCTCACTGCTCCGCTCCCTTTAGTAGTAGCGTGATGTTATATAGCCTATGTTACTCCCAGATAGTGTAGCTTTCTATAGGTGAAAGAATTATTGAAATCGGTACAGTAGTTCCGGAGCCTATTCATTACAAACATACAAACATACAAAAATAGGTACAAATCTTTCCTCTTTATAATATTAGTGTAGAAGTGTAGATAGCTAATCCGCCCCGGCTCCGCCCGTAACACATTTCGAAACCCTGTATCACTTGTTCCTGTATATGCTAAGTATATGCCCGCAATTTATTAATTTTTAAATAAAGTAATGAAATCGGTTGTTCCGGATTTGTTGAAATTTATGATTACTGCTCCGCTCCCTTTAGTAGTAGCGCGATGAAATTTACCGTAGGTATAACCTTCCTTGATAAATGGACTATTCAACACAAAAAGAATTCCTCCATTCGATCCAGTAGTTCCGAGATTAGCGCGTTCAACCAAACAAACTCTTCAGCTTTATACATAATATTAAAAAAGTATAAATGTGAAATTTTGTGAAGATCTTTGGTCGATTGTTACTTTGTTCGGTAGCGGAAACGGGATCAAAATCTCACGCGGACAGAGCCGCTATTACTTACATATTTTTCAGTAACATTAACATTTTTAATTTATTGGATTTACATGGATTCGACACCAATGCACGGACACCACTGCACCAGAATAATAAATTAATTTGTGCGAATTTACAGATAAAAAAGAACAAGTGCGAGTCGGACTCGCGCACGAAGGTACCGTACCATTATCTGTACAACATGAGCCCCCTTTAATTTATTTTATTTGAATTTAATTAATGTTTTTAGTATTTGCTTTAATAGCGGCAACAGAAATGCATAATCTGTGAAAAATTGAACAGTCTAGCTTTCACGGTTCATGAGATACAGTCAGATAATGGTAACAGACACAGACAGTGGAGTATTAGTAATAAGCTGTTGCTCGCGGCTCCGCCGGCGTCGAATTCTGATCCCGTTTATAGCTGATAGTAGCGTGATGGTATATAGCCTATGTTGGTACCTGAGAATGTAATTAATGTAGCTTAGCTTTATAATGGCGAAAGATTTTTGAAATCGGTCGACTAGTTTGAAGTTTATTCAAGAGATGTGCCGACTAGTCGCCGACTAGTCGGTAAAGTCGACTGTCCGGCCACTTTTGTAGTCGCCGATTAGTCGGCGACTAGTCGGCAAAGAGCGCCGACTATCCGGCTTCATACCGGTTTACTGGTTTGTGTACCTTAGATAATCCCTACTCCCTACTAATATTATAAATGCGAAAGTAACTCTGTCTGTCTGTCTGTCTCACTTTTACGACTGAACCGCTAAACCGATTTTGATGAAATTTGGTATAGAGGTAGGTTAGACCTTGAGAAAGGACATAGGCTATGTTTGGTCGCGATAACCGACATCCACGCGGGCGGAGCCGCGGGCAAAAGCTAGTAAATAATAATGCATTTTAGCAGTATCCGATTCCTAGCAGTCTAGTAGCTATCCAATTTTAAGCGGCTGAAGTTCTAAAGCTATGAGTAGGATTCTGCAACTTATTTTTATCCATAACAGTAAAATTTAGCACTCCAATGGCATATAATACAATGCCAGATAGCATATATTTTGTTTCCTTAATCATAGGTTTGATTGGACGATGATGCTTTAGCAGATTGAACAAAATATCGATATTTTTTTTTGAGCACTGTTGTCTAAAAAATCATAAACCTTGTTCAAGAAGGGCAAAAATGGGCAAGAAAATCCCATTAATTGTAATAGCTGAGGGTTGGGTGGTCCTATAGAACCTAAAGTTTCTATGTTTCTGCAAAGATAATGGTCTGAGAAACAAAAAATAGCGTAATAATTTGTATACGTACTAATTATTTTTTATCTGATAAATTATAATATGCACCTTTTTTTATTAAATCTCTCAGTAAACAACTTACACTACAAGAGACAATCAACTGCACTAGATACATTTCGTAAACAGAAATTTTATCTACAAACTTGCGGAGTCGGTACCTTTGAGCTTTATTATCTGATGAAACAAATAATTTATTGAAATAACAAATTGTAGCATAACGTGTACAGAATAGTCCTAAGCACGTATCGATAGCTTTTTCTAACTACATATTTTCATTTTGAGAAAATTGAATTTCGTCCACCTAAAACTTGAAAATTGATCAGCGTGCGGCGGTGCGGCTCGTGCGAACGATCTGTAAACGAAACGTTCCGGAAATACCCGTAACCATGATCGGCTTGGCCGACTAGTCGGCCGATTAGTCGGCTGATTAGAAACCGAATAGTCGGCTAGTCGGCTAGTCGGCCAAAGTTATGATCGGCACATCACTTTATTCGTTTCGTACAAAAATACAAATCTTTCCTATTTATAATATTAGTTTCGGGTTTTCGGTTTAGGGTTCCCGTGTTTACACTTTGGGTACAGAACCCTAAAATGTGTTATTAAATTAATAAAAAAATCAATGTCAAAATGTATTGACGCAAATACCAAATAAGATTATCCGTTATCGAAGTTATTTCCGTAAATATAAGTCAATGTTTTCTGCTTGTTATTCACTCGTTGGCCTATATATTACAGTTTATGTACATCTATTGTGACTTGCACAAACGCTAAATGAATTCAGCTTTGTGTTTAAAATTATACGTGTAGACTGAAAATACAGGAGCATCGTGTGACTGACGACTACAAAGGTCATTTTTCTTGCGGAACCTCCCCCAGAGGCATATTATCAGTGATATCGAGTTTGAAACATAAAAGAGAAAACTGGTGTAAAACTAGAACAACTTATAGGTTTGTCACTGAGAATAAGGAGCCAGGATGATTTGGTGACTATTTAATGAAATCCCTCGGTAGTCTCACTATTAGCCCCGATGAATTGGTTCAACGGTGCTAAAGATAATGGGGCAATTTCGGAATCGAACTGACTAAAACCACACGGTGTTTAGTCACGGAAAGCTATTACTGGAGACCCCGGGTGTGCCCAAGAAAAGCGATCTCGCCGTGACAGGTTTGCCGGGTTTGCCCCCTTAAAATATATCTGAAAGCGGGCTACAACAAAGGATTTTGGAGTTGTCTAAGTGATGGTTTTTTTAAATTTTTTAATTTATTAGATGTGTATTTTAATTGTATTTTGACGTGACGTTTGTTTCGACTTTAAAATACACGCGAACTTTATGCCACACGCATTCTCTACCAATCAATTAAAGGTGGTGCAGAGAAATACTTAGTAGGTGCATTACCAGCACTGAAAACACAAACAGAGGAGTGCTGTTGGATATTCAAGTAATGACTTGCAGTATTATGTTCTTATCGGTCAAGCACTTTACCACTTAGGAGCTCTAACGACACGTTGATTCTCTAACCAACTTGTTTTATAAGTAACTGTGAAGTACAGAATTACTTCTTAGAATCAGTGTCATGCTATTTACCTTCAGTAATGAATTGGACTTTGTTTGTAAGATTTATAGAGGTGTATTATATATCCACATTTCGCCAGCTATTATCTTCCCACGAAGAAGGGGGCAAGATATAACTAGGTCATATTGTTGAATAATAAATAACAATCCAATACAGATGTCACGTTTTGATTTCTAAATCCGAATATCTACAAATTATTATCAGATAAATTCATTTTCAATGTCATACCTCGTTGAGATGATAAGGCGTTAGATAAGATTTCTTAATACTTGTATTTCATCGCTAAGCAGATAAAATATGAGATTGCATCCTTCATTCCGATTCCACATTGGTCGTCACCATCCTATGTCCGCTCTACACGTTGGGGAACAAAATGTCGTTGGGGAGCAAAACATACCCTCCCGAAGCCCCAATACACATCAAGAATGGCACAAACCCCTGCTCCATACATGCGTCAACAGGATAGAAACTTACATTGCATTCTGCAGAGGGCAATCAAATAGAGTAACATCGAATTTGAATGCAATTAACTGCACCCGAATGTATGGGGCCTCTCCTTGGATCCTTGGGCATGCTTTGGGAAGTCAGTTGACAGCAGCTTTCGTAAAAGTCGAAATGAACCAAATTATGGAGAAGCCAGCTCTCGTACATTTGGTAGGATAGTTGGCTCTCGCAGACGACCTCGGAACACCCTATCAAAGTTTTATTACAATACTAGCTGACCCGGCGAACTTTGTACCGCCATATTTTTTTAGCCCGTTTTAAACTTTCCATGGACATCCCCGAATATTTCAAGACTAAAATTAGCCAAATCGGTTCAGCCGTTCTCGAGTTTTAGCCTAACTAAGACTAACGAACAGCAATTGATTTTTATATTTAAGACTAGCTGTCCCGGCAAACTTCGTACCGTCATATTTTTCCCGTTCCCGCTGCACCTATTTTCTCACCGTTTGAATCTTCCCTGGACATCCACGAACATTTCAAGACCAAGATAAGATAAATCCGTTCAGCCGTTCTCGAGTTTTAGCGAGACTAACGAACAGCAATTGATTTTTATATATATAGATAGATAGAAGATAGAAGATAACCAATGGTTTAGAAACACATAGAGGACAAACAAATAAACATTGATATAAAAGATTAATTCCTAATCGAAAGTAGACTATGTATAATCTTTTACATTGTCATTTGTATCAAAATGTGGAGTTCATAGAGGATTAGTTCTGTGATTCATATCACCGTAAACGATACGATATTCACGATACCGATATACCCAGGAGCTTGCACTATATGTATGGGTTTAATACATATACCTAATATATTAGGGCATGCTATCACTGGTTTATCGGCCGCAATTAAGCGTGCGCTGGAACTGCATAATTTAATTCTTCGAAGCCCTTTTCCTCATTATCCTACCTCCTGCACTAAAGAAGACCTAAACAAAGCCACTGACAGCGCAGTCGAAATGGCAGAATATTACTCTCGAATAATTTAAAGCAGCGAAAAAGAGGATTATTGACACGAAAGAAGAAGAGCGGATAATCGACTCCCGGATCCGACAGGAAAGTACACTCTCGGAGTGCCAGTACGGGTTTCGTCCCGGGCACGGGACCATGGACCCAGTGTTCGCCCTAAGGGTTGTGGCGGGGAAATACAGGGTGAAGAACAAGCCCCTGCACTGCCTATTCTTAGACATGCAGAAGGCCTTCGACTGTGTTCCTCGCGCGGTGATCTGGTGGGCACTGCGGGCCAAGGGTGTTGCAGAGACTTACATTGACACCATCCGAGACATGTACTACGATTCCGGTTCCATGGTTCGGACTGCTGTTGGCGACTCGAAAGCCTTCCCCATCACCGTCGGGGTACACCAAGGATCCGTCCTTAGTCCTTACCTGTTCAGCGTGGTATTAGATGTTTTGTCGGACAGCATTAGAAACTCACATGAGCAGCCTCCGTGGTTGCTCATGTATGCTGATGATATTGCGCTGATGGACGCAGGAGCAGATTGGTGTGACGCGTGAAAGGATGGAAAGAATGTAGAAAAGAAATGTAGCGAAGACAAAATACTTAGCGTTAAACTCTACAGATCCCACACCCGTCCACATAGGCGATGATTTGGTCGAGCGCACGGACCAGGTTAAGTACCTGGGATCTGTACTTCATGTGACCGGTGAGATCGACCACGACGTCAAGGCACGCATTTCTGCCGCGTGGGCCAAGTGGCGAGAAATGACTGGCGTCACCTGTGATCCTAAAATGCCAGTCAGGTTGAAGGGGCAGGTCTATAAGACGATCATTAGGCCTGTTTTCTTGTATGGTTGTGAGGCGTGGCCGCTGCTCGAGCGACACAAGCGTGTCACGGAGATGAAAATGTTGCGGTGGATGTGCGGCGTTACGCGTAAAGATCGCGTACGGAACTCTCGCATCCGCGGCAGCCTACATGTCCGTGACATCGCGGATAAAATGCAAGAGAGCCGCCTTCGCTGGTGCGGCCACGTCTTGCGGCAATCGCCAGGCTACGTGGGGAACAAATGCCTGGCAATGGTACCCCCGCCGGGTCCAGGTAAAAGGGGTAGGCCAAAGAAGTCCTGGCTTGACGTCGTGGAGGGTGATATGCGTGCTAATGGTCTCACTACCATGGACGCCCAAGATCGTGCGAAGTGGAGAAGGAAGAGCCGGAAGGCGGACCCTGAGCTTCGAGGTATCTTGGCCACGGATGCAATCAGGAGAATACGTCTATATGCAGATTATGATGACACGAAAGAAGAAGAATCATCGAACGAACAGACTTCGGCGACACGCTACTTCTACATGGTGGCTATTCCACTAATACCTACACAAAAAACAATTGGCAAAACGTTAATTGTGCGTACTTGGATCCTTGCTTGAGTGCCGGTGTTCCGGAAAACTATAACCCGGGAATCTTCAAATTACGACTGAATAAGTTGCTTCTAGGCAAGTGAGATAATAATGGTCGAATGCGGCTGGCCTATCAAGGAAAAAAATACAAGATATAATAAGAATATGAACCCGCGACCATGATTGCTGAAAAGTAGCCGAAACGCAGGATTAAATTTTTTTTTTATTTTTTTTTATTTTTTATTTTTTTATAACACTTAGGTGGCAGACAAGCACACGGCCCACCTGATGGAATACCAAATAAATCGGGTAAAAACTCTGTTAAAAGTGGTTTTATTTCAGTAGGAATACGAATCTACGACACAGCTTCAGTTAGGCAATACACATGACAGCAGAGGATAAGCCTTAAATAATTGCAATAAAAGATACAATAAATAGATTTCCTCAAAATAAAAAGCTTTCTTACCAGAAGTCCAAACCATGACTATACAATCTTCTTCAGTCATGAAGTGAGTCTAAACACGACTAGTTCTCAGGACCTCTTGACAGACAATGAATTCTGATCTTAGACACCTCAAATTTATAGTCTACTTAAGGCGTCACCCATCCCCACCAGATTTAGACCAGAAATTGTAAAGTCAAATGAGCAAAAACACAGTGACAAAGATTTCCTTACACGTGTCGATTTTAAAAATGATTCCGTGACCTGTTCTGATTACATCTTCCATAGCAAATTATTCCGGGGTCGTTGGGATCTTTAGAAATCTCCAGAATAATGTATGCAGTGACGGCAGTGCAAACTGTAAAGCTGTTTACACACCAAAGCGGGCAAATCTACAGAAAGTTGCGCTACTGACATGTTTGTTCTAAAATATCTTTCAAATTACCAACACTCATTAAGATAAGCACTGCACGCGAATAAGCGAAGCACTAAAAACTTAGCCTCCCGTGGCTAAGTTTTCAGTGCTTCGCTACGGTGCGGTGGTTGCTGGGAAGTTTGTAAAATTTAATGCTTGCAAAATCAGAGGTTTTTCTGTCTGCAGAAGAGAGGGGGTTAGTCTTGATTTTAGGGGAAATGGGTGAAATGGCCTACATCAGAGGGCGGATCACTCGTCCGGTCATCGGTGCGGCATCCCCTGCTCGCAGTAAGTAGTCTTGATTTTCCCCGAAAACCTTTGCCTTATAATTGAAACCGAAAAAATCAGGGGGAAATCGAGAACAGGGGGGATCAAGACTCACCCAAGAGGGGACGGAGGTAAAAGACATTGGAGAAATCTGTCACAAATAATGTGCAGTGCAAGGTTTCTTCCCCTAACATCGTATCTCTACCATTTACAAGATAACTGCGTCATTCGTACCTCATCTTCATAATGGTATTAAAATTTATTTGGCGACCTGTATATCAAAATTCATAATATTCAGTATGATTTGTAAAACTGATTCCCCTTTGTCCAAGAAAACATTTATCTCTTTTCATCTAATTCAAAATAGTGTCTTTTGTGAGTGAATTTGGTTAACATGATGTTCTTTGTTTTATGTAGATCTAAAGAACTGCGCAGAAGTTTACCTATTACGAACATTTGGTTATAATAGGTACTTGACTGCCTCCGTGGCGTAGCGGTAGTGAACGCGGCAGCTACGCAGGAGGCGCGGGTTCGATCCCCGCTCAGTGCAAATATTTGTGTTCATGAAATATGGGTATTTGCATTGGTCTGGTCGTGCCTCGGAGAGCACGTTAAGCCGTCGGTCCCGGTTGCCATAAGAACATCTATGGCAGTCGTTACGGGTAGTTGGAGCCCTAAAATCCAAAAAAAAACAACGGTCTAGCTGCAAAGCTTCGATATCGCCTAATGTTATCATTGGGCTGTGGAGGTCAGATGGCAATCGCTTCACGAAAAAATATCGATGTCTAGCCAAAGCCGCAGCTAGACTGGTAAAACGGACCCCAGACGCCGATGTGAAAGCTTCGGATGCGACTGGGAATTAACGCTAGGATGAGAGAGAGTAATAGGTACTATTCTTTTTCGCGTAGTCCTAATCCTAGTCGCATCCGAAGCTTTCACATCGGCGTCTGGGGTCCGTTTTACCAGTCTAACTGCGGCTTTGGCTCTGACCTCCACAACCCAATAGCGATATTGGGCGATATCGAAGCATTGCAGCTAGACCAGTTGTTGGACTTTTTAGGGTTCCCTTAAAAGCAAATAACGGAACCCTTATAGGATCACTTCATTGTCTGTCTGTCTATCTGTCAAGACCTTTTTCTTAGGAATGCGTGGAGGTTTAAAGTTGAAATTACCACATACTCAGATCTATAACGTCTTGACTCTGTGTAAAAAAATTAAAAATCAAACTTCTAATGTCAACGCAATCAAAATATATTGCGGTTTAAGTTGCTCAAGTTACGGAACCCTCTGTGCGCGAGTCCGACTCGCACTTGACCGGCTTTTTTAAGGCTCCAACTACCAGTAACGACGACCACATATTATATGTTCATATGGCAACCGGGACCGACGCACAGTGGTCCCGGCTCTTAAGAAGGGCGGTCATAGGAGTTGTAAGTCGGATTAAAAATTAAATAATGACTTTTTCACTTAAGAAATGATTGTTTTGAGGTTTTAAGAGTTATAACAAGTAAAAAAAGTGTATTTTTTAGATGCAAGTTAGATATAATATTCCCAAAAAAACATTTTGTCGTCTAAAAAGCAGGTAGGTAACATTAAAACTAGTTTTACTTCTACTTTTGAACATAGCTGGATTGGTATATAAAATAAGAAAACTTACTAAATTAAATCTCTGAAGTAATCGGTTTCGATATTTTTTGCACCTGGCCAATTGTCTGCTAGCATTTCAAACACTTCACGAGAGGTATCTTGCCACATTATTTTTAGTTTTTGTGGATGAACATGCGTGTAGAACATGTATACGACGAAAAGAGCACTTTATAGTGGTCCCTGCTGAATAATAAAATAAAAAATGACCTGAGGTATCCAATTTCCCTACATATTACCTAGTACTTTCAATGACCTATTTTCAATCCTCGGAGCAGTTTGGAGCACCTAAACGTTACAGTTTTTAAAACTAGAAAAACTAGAGATTATTTTGATATATGTTTCATCTTTGGCGATTCGTTCCTTCCTAAGTAAAAGTCAACTTGAATATAGGAGAGCGGCAAAAAACAAAGAAACTCGGAACTCTCTCTTTGGCGGTGCTTATTATCAATAATAACAGGTTTAAAGTAAACGTAATAGGACTTAAAATGTCGTACATACCTTTTATTTGAATATGCATAGCAAATTAATATCACAAACAATCACGTCCGATAGTAATAATACTTTGAACATAACAGAATTTTCAGTGAAAAAATAACGTTAATGAGCACTATTGAAGTGTTACCACTTTGGGTGCAAAAATTATTTGTTCTACATATTTTATTGCAATTTATTTTATACCTAGGGGTAAAAGGGTTATTTGTCTTCCCTCTAACAATAATTAAAGTCATAAATTCACCATCGACATTTTCGCCCTATGACCTATGGGCGAGACCACTGTGCGACGGCTTAATCTGCTCTACGAGGTAACATCAGATCAATGCAAATATCTTTATTCATGCACACACATATTTGCACTGAGCGGGGATCGAACCAGTTCCTCCTGCGTGGCGGCCGCGTTCGCTACCGCCACGCCACAGAGGCTGTATGGCGGCAGGCTGTGACCGTTACCGACACCAGCTTGTGACATTTCACCGATTGTGACAACTCACATATGACGTATCTGTATAATAATTAATAAGCATTACATTGTAGAGGGAGAATTTGGACAAAGGGTTGCACAAAGACGCTTCTTGGGCCTTGAACAGTTCTGAAATAAATTGCAATATGACGCACAAACAATTCGTCATTTTCCTTCGTAGATGTTAAGATATTTGTGTATCGCAAAATCACTGCAACACAGAATACTTTAAATTTTAAATAAAAACCACAATAGACTTCGTTATACGATAAGTATCTAAGTAATACAATAACATGAATACAAGAAGAACTCATTTATTGTACTTAGTTCATTTTGTATGGAGTTTTGAACTTTGAACCGAATATAAATACGCACAAAGGAACGTAGTATGTCCTATGCTTTAAGTATATAATTTAACTAACATTTATGACGTAATGGAGAACATTGCAAAGGCACGGAAATATCAACCTCTGAGCATTTCCCAACTCAGTTGGCATCATTATCATCCTCTGAGCCTTTTACTAACTCAGTTGGGTTCGGCTTTGACTTAAGTCAAACTACGAAATGGCCGAAATTCAATGTTTTTCGTGAAGCGACTGCCATAGAATAGAACAACCTAGTTGAGGCCACACCTAGGTGTGTATGGCCTACTGTGTATCAAGAATCAACATTCGTCTTTGGCAACTAGTTGAGTAACAAGAATATCCAATACTTTTTAGCAACTGGTTGCCAAACTCAGTTGCCATGGTGGCCGGAGGGGATATTGTGTGCCATTATATTAGGAAGATTTCGTATCGTTACAAGAATTGTGATCCCGTTTTCGCATCCTATGGGAACCTATTCCCGGGATAAAAGCCTGTGTTATTTCAGATTATAATCTATCCGTGTGCCAAATTTCAGGCCTATCTGTTCAGTTGTTAGAGCGTGAATGAATAAAAAGGATAATTTACACTACCGTACCTAAGATTTTCCGGCCTAATCCAAGCTTACATGCAACCCTGTTAATTGACAGACCACGGACGTGGTTCAGGCACAAGATTTCTTTTCGGGGTTGAGGGGTTCGTACGATGGTAGTGGCCTCCGTATAAGGCATCAAGTACAGGTTTTAAATACCACCGGGATTAGCGCTCAGATGAAGAAGAAGAGTTGGCAAGACTCGGATATCGAGCCCAGAAGAGACCCGAGTCCGGAAAGAAGCGGTCGCTATATCTGCTGCTATGATAATATAATCAAAGTGACATGACAAGGCAGGTTTACTTACTTTTTGGTGTAAAGTGCTGTGGTCATTTTTAACTTCAGAGCAGCCGATGTGGTGGCAGTCTGGCTGCAGGCAGATCCAGAGGTTGGGCCCTGGACACCCGCAGTCGAAACAGTTAAGTACCTGTAAAAAAAAACGTTTATTACACGTCATGCCATATAATTCTCATGACTAATTACGAATTTATGTTTAACTAGCCTTCCATCCGCGGCTCCGCGCACGTGGATCTCTTATCGCCGGTTCTACTCAACCAATTGCAATCAAACAATCGTAAGATTTTAAGTCTGACGGAGTCCCTCTGCGAGATCGAATCAGAAATGAGGAGTTCCGTAGAAGAACCAAGGTTACCGACATAGCCCAGCGGATGCAAGTTGAAATGGCAGTGGGCAGGGCACATAGCACGGAGGACTGATGACCGATGGGGTCGAAAAGTTCTCGAGTGGAGGCCACGTATCGGCAAGCGCATAGGACGTCCACCCACAAGGTGGACAGACGACCTCATTAAGGCCGCGGGAACGCGCTGGATGCGAGCCGCTTCCAACCGGTCTTATTGGAGATCTATAGGGGTGGCCTATGTCCAGCAGTGGACTTCCTATGGCTGAAATGATGATGATGATGATGATGATGATGATGATGATGATGATGATGATGATGATGATGATGATGATGATGACTTTTTGTTTTCCTTTTTAAGAATATTAGCAACCCAAATTACTCATATTCCACATAACCCCTACTATAATATTAGTATAGATATGGCAAAAATGACAGTGAGATCATACGAAACACAGTCTGCATTCATGGCTTGTTATCTGCTGATACTATATTTAAAAGACTGCTTTTTTGTTTGAGAATAAAAGCTATAAAAAATAGTATTCATATAAACATAGAATTACCTACACTTGTATACTTGATTAAACTAAGTATAATTAATAATACTATATATGCAAACTAGCCGTTACCCGCGGCTACGCCCGCGTGGAATTCTTTTACCGCTGATATATAGCCTGTGTGTTATTCTGATGTACCTATAAGCTATATTATTGTAAAGTTTCATTAAAATCCATCCATTTTTTACGTGCAAGAGTAAGAAACATCCTCACATACAATCCACACAAACTTTCATGTTCTCAAATCACAATACTAGTAGTATTTGAAGTAAAGTTATAATTTTATATTCATACAATCACCAGATACAGCTTTTGAGTTACAGATTTTTTACAAATATTCTTAGTTTTTTTTTTGTACTACTCAGGTCGCAGACAAGCACACGGCCCACCTGATGGTAAGTGGTTACCGTGGCATATGGGCGAGTGCAACACCAAAGGTGTCACACTCGTGCTGCTGACCCTGTAAGAACAGAGATTCTGTACCGTCAGCGCAAAATATATATTTTTTTTTTCTGACAGCACAAAACCTCTCCAGTGAGCCCTGGCTACAGTGGTTACCCTACTCACTGCCGGGAGCACAACACGAGGTTATAGGGTACGAAGTAGATAATCGAGCAGTCAGACTGGGGAAGTACCTCTTTCCTGAGTCAGACTGCTCGATTGGAATGGCTATATACCACCGTGTGTTACCTCCTGATGTGATGATGTTTTGTACCTGTTATACAAATTGTACCTACATTGATTTATTTATTTTTTTATTGTAAGTTTCATTTGTGTGTAGTAACATTTGCTACATGTTGGTGTGTGTGTGTGAGGTTTAATAAATTTCTTTTCTTTCTTTTTTTCTTTCTCCTTTGTCAGTTTATTACAGATTTTGGAAGAAAAGGACTCCACAAACATTATGTAGGTAAAGCACAGAGACAAAACAGTATTTGGAATTCCCTTTCTACACACACCAGTCCCTTTCTATACTGATTGATACAAGAATTTTATTTAAATTAAGAAGACAGACTTTACTAGTTGCGTATTATTATCAATCAGCTTGCAAATGTTCAATTCTAAGAAAGTCTAGACAAAATAATGTGGTAAACATATTCCACATAAGTTAAGCATTTATGTGTACAAGGCTATTTGTTAAATAAATTTTGTAACAAGCTCATTAAAAAAGTATGTTCATTCTTTTTGATTTATTATTCTGTTCAAAAACTAACAATTATTTATGTACTAGTACATAATAATTGTTGACTGAATGGACAATAAAAATAATGAAGTACCCTTCTAATGTTTACATCAAAAAAATATAATACATTTTATTACATGCTCAGAGATTGTTAAAATGAAATAAATAGCTGAGAAGAGAAAGAGAGAGAAGGAGAAAGGTGTTAGAGTGAAGAAGAGATGAAGAGAAAATCAATACTGTCTCTATCATCAGATAAGCTTCATAATCACAAAAATGTATTGTCATTCAAAATATTCAGATGACTAGCTTTTTAAATAAATAGGACAAGTAGTATGTAATGGATTACTTTAAAATTAAAAGATTTGTTTACAAAATAACTAAAAACATAATGTAGGTACTTATTTAAAATTCAAAAATAGTGCTTCAATATAAATAAACGCTATACATCCACCAGCATTATGCAGATTATGTAAATATTAATGATGTAGAGGCCAGATAATAATATTACAATGTGTTGTACTAAATAAGTACTTACTATGAGTAAAAAAATGTAAACACAGCTCTTATAGGTATAGTAAGTTGTTAGTGGGTACAGTTAGTGTTCAGGTAGTGATATATATGTTGCTGTTATGTATGTTCGCGTGCTAATTACACGAAGTACACGATGATCCGAGCATTACACAATGATAACTTGAGTGAACTAAGAATGCTAATTATTGACATTATGTTTGAGGTTAGAAACCAAGAAAAATTACCTCTTTCGACTGCCATAAATCCTTTCCGAGAATATCTGCAAGCTTATTCAGGTGTTCGCACGTCACTCCTTGTTCCATTTTAGAAAATACACTAGTTTTCAAAGTAAATAAGTAGTCGACTTATCCGATTCACAATAGGCTTGTAAATAAAGGACATTATTCTATAGTTCAGAAGGGCGCAACAAGAAAGAAATAACGACTGGAAATACAAGAAATAGTTGGTATTGTTTGAAGGTAAACATTTCGGAGCAAAGGCTAATAATTAGATTAGAATACAGAAATTTCCTATAACACAAAACCTTTCGTGACTGTTCGTGACGAGCGAAAAGTCAGACCAGTCAAACCTCAAAAAATTGGTTTTCTAAATCGCGTAAGTATCGAGCGTTTATTTCGATTTTATGCTCCTTTCTCATTTTATCATTATTGTACAGAAAGAGTAGGCAAGAATCGATTCTAAAATCGACTTCAAGGATTCGGTGTTGCCAAGTCAAAGTTCGACTGAGTCGCCTAAATATAGATAAATAAAACCGTCTGTTGCAAAACTAAAGAAGTGTTTCTCACCCTCCCTCCTACATTTTTATTATTGACTAGCTGACCCCGCGAACTTCGTACCACCTAACAGTCAATTCTTTATTTTTTTTTTAATTTTATCTCCGTAAAAACCATCCCCGTAAGGTAACTGTACCAATGGTAGACACTTTAAGGAAAAATTTTCAATCTAAAAAATTTAACAAATTAATTACAGCATGGTCGTTACATTCTTTTTTAACTGTTACAGCAACAATTAGACATTAACTTTTGCCCATAAAATCTTTAAAATCTATCATACTTTTACTTTAAATTAAATTATTATGCACTTGGTCGAAAACACCAATGCTAGACATCATTGTCCCAATGCTAGACACCTATTTGTACCAATAGTAGACACTTTAATTTCTCTCTACAAAATTTAATATGAGACCGCTAAGTGCCTTGGTATGCCCTATTCCCCCCGAGCGACGGTCAGACGGCGGTCCCCCGACGAGACAAATGACAAAAGGTGGGTTTTACTTTTTAAAGGTTCATTTTGGATCGGGGGTTTTTTAAATTTTTTTATTTTTTTTTATTTCATACTTTTTACAGGCATAACCACTCAACCGATTTCCATAAGACTTGCTGTATCGTGATGTATAAATTATGAACTGTCACTTGATACCCAACACACCATATTTGAAAATATTAGATTTTACATTGCCACTTTCACTCCTCATATTATTCAAACGGCTGAACCGATTTTTATGAAACATATTGTAGCTAAGAACACTCTCGACTAAACCATCTTTCAAACAAAAGAAACAGAATCTAAATCGGTTCAGCCGTTTGGGAGCTACGATGCCACACACACGCATACACACACACACACATCCATACACACATACACACCCATGCACAATGCACACGTCAAACTTACAACACCCCTCTTTCTTGTCGGGGGTTAAAAATCGGTCCAAGAATGCGCGCCGCTGCGCATCGCTCGGTGTGCGTTGGGCCGTATCCATCCATATTTGCCGATGACGAACGCCATCTATCGAGCCAACTTTACACTTGCAAAAGCTCACGCGTCGATAAGGTCAGAACACCCCTTGGTTTAGTGATCATGTGTTTAGGACAGGGTAAGGGAATGGGGGAGGGGAGGGTGGAAAGGGGAGAAAGGTGAGTAGATAGTCGAATAGAGAGTCAAGTGTTTCAATAGTGTCGACTCAGAGCTCAATGCTTGACTCTCAGCGCTAAAATTTACAACAATATGCGATAAGCGACATCCACGTGGTTAGAGCGGGCTAGCGCGGGCATTATTAGTAATTTCCGGTACATGTGATGAATCTCAATGTATATAATATCACATTTAGCGTAGGTATAACATCTTATTTTCATGAAATAAAGGCATTATTCCAAAGTGTCTATCATTGGAACATCTAAGATTTTTTGTACCAATACTAGACATAGCATATAAATGTTACAAAACCTAATCAAAATATGCGGGCAATGGTCCAAGTATGTCAATAACTTCAATATTTATAACGTTTATACTAAAATTAGTGATAATCATAACTTATAAACAAAAAAATCACACCTATAAAAATCAGTACCCTTGGCAAAAATCTTAAGAAATAACACGACCGTGTTCACGGAGTCACATTATTTGCTGTCAACTGTCGTCTTTCTAAATTTACTTCGGATGGTGTTGCGAATATTTGAACATATCTTATAGACACCATTAGGCATCTTTTAAGTCAATAGTCTTATAAAACAAATGGATAATTTTCTCAAAATACTGGGTTTTGTTCGAAAGTGTCTAGCATTGGTACAGTGTCGAGCATTGGTACAGTTCTTACTTAAGTACTTCAAGGAATATTCTAAAAAAAGAATTAGCGAAATCGGTTCAGCCGTTCTCGAGATTAGCGCTTAGCAACACATTTAGGGATTCATTTTTATACTATAGATTTAGCGTAAAATGCATGTTAAGAGCATACAATTGACCCCAATTCTGACGTTACCATCTCTAAACTAAATTTCTCTAAAATTTTCTTATTTTAGATAAGCGATTGACATTTCTAACCGTATTCTGTTGTTATGTCAAACTAAATTTAGTGTTTGCTAAGCACAAGACAGCACTAAATTTGAATATGACGTCGCTAAAACGAGTGTTACAACTATTAAAAAATTAAGAATGAACGATAAAGATTTTCATAAAATCTGTAAAAACTTATCTTAATAAGTCTTTAGAATGCCGACAAATGATAATTAGTGCATATTATTGATCAAATAGTAAACAAACTGTGATATTTCTCAGTCTTAACCAAGCAAATACAGTTTTTCTCGGTCCACGTACCTGGCAAGTTCGCGGGGTCCGCTAGTTATTTATAAAATCCAAATCAATCGACGATTTATAGAGCTTTATAAAGGCTATAAGCGTATATAGAACGACAATTGGCATTATTTTAGATGATGTCTAATTTTAGTTTGACATTTCTTATTTTAGTGCATATACGTACAACAGAATACCGTTTAACCAAAAATTACAGTTGAGTACTTTCTCTAATTTTAGTTGTGTCAAGCTAATTTTAAGTTAGTTGTGTGTTCTCAGAATACTAAATAACATTTTGACAGGACTAAACTGACATTTAGAGATTTTTAGCTTATTTTAGTTAGCTTGTGACAAGACAGAATTGGGGTCAATGAAATCGCGGCACTTTTTAGTGTTATATGAGCTGAATAGTGAATAGTCTGAACTTACCTTAACATCTCAACAACAAATATCAAGTCATAGATTAATACATTAATATATCAAGTGAAGTGGTAGCCCTGACGTCTGACGTTTTACTTCATGACATGAATGACATATAGATTTTGATGTTTCATGAAATAATATTGAGCAGAAAATATACAAACATAGTAGGTACATACAGAAATATTGTTTTTATCCTATCGCCTTATTGAGTAATATCATAAAACTTGAATCAGCAATTGCCACGCAATGACTTCGGCATCGTCGAGCAGCGCGCGGTCATTGTTCGCAGAGTCAAAACAAAGATTAGCTGAAAGAGTTCAAGTGAACATGAATAATATTTCATCTTTGGCGCGACAAATACAAAGAGGGTCTAAGTCTAACGAGGTATTATGAATATTTATATTATGGAAAAATATTTAAGTTTTAATAGATACTCAAATTATGAAGAGAAGTGAAGAAAAAAATAAATTATGTTCCTGTTAAAAATAAAAATCTAATTAGATATTATTGTTTTCTGTCTCAGAATACAGAACAAACCAGAAACCGCAAGCGCGCTCAAAAGTGAAGACACACAAATCAAGACAAATTGTCTTGATTTGAATATTGTCACTCGCATTCACTCGTATGCACGTAGCGCGTCAGACGTATTACATCAGTGTCAATTTTAATTTTAAAATGTCGGTTTTAGTTGTTCCTTCATGTAAAAATACATCTAGGATTACAAAAAAACAGGATGGGATCACATTTCATCTGTAATTAGCGTATACAAATGCATAGTTATTTAATTATTGAATTTAATTGTGATTGATTTAGACGAAGACGCTGCCATCTTGTGTGTTGCCATGTCAATTGAAAATTTTACCCACCTATTTTTATGAAATTTAAACAGATATATACTTAGATAGGTCTCTTTATTGTACAATACGGTTCAAATCAAACTAAATGGCTCGGTAGTACGTACGAGTGCCATGCGCAGGTAGGTACAAAAATATTCTGTTCACTTTACTCGTCCAAGCATTATTCCTTGTTGCATTGCAAACAAGTCGGTAAATGATATAATTATAAAAATCTTTTCATTACCTACTTTCACTGTATGTAGGATGTAGGTATGGTACCTACTTAATTTGTTCGAAAAGAAATCTTGCAACTCGATTTTGAAGCAGATATCCTCAACCGATTTTGATGAAATTTTGTATACATGTTAGTTTAGGGGATAATGCATTAATATGGTACCATGGAGCTGGTCTGATGATAAAGTCAGAAGATGGCCTTAAGAAATACTAAACTAAACAAGAAAAACCTATCGAGTTTGAGCTCATTTGTTTTGTCTTAGCTAATTCTCTGGTATTCTTAGTATACAGGACCTGTAGATGGTGTCTGAAGATGACCATAGGAGTTTGTCTTCAGTAATTGAAGAAATACCATTTATTGTACCAACAGCGACAATTTACTGGCTGTCCGGCTTGTAGGGCTGTATACCCTACATAGCCCCTTCTCTGCTTGTGGAAGGACAATAACAAACTTAACATAATAAATAGCAAACAACAATTTCAACAATCACTGCGTGTAGGTACATACTGCATATGCTGCGAGTCTCGCAGGCGCGTGCATCGTTACGCACAAACTTCGGAATCGTCATTCATTTTGAATCGATATGTAGGTACACCACAGACATCATTAAACACGCTATTATGTGGGTACCTATATACAATTGGTGGTTTTATCGCACAGTAGCAATATTATGTATAAAGTAGGTAGGTACTTTTTTTTCTATAAAATGTTTCTAATTTTAGTTTCCCTACCGATGCATGAAGAGAAAAGTTGAAATGGATGAAATAGGAGATATAAGTATGTACCTATATTGTCAACATGTACCAGAGTAGTAGCTAAGTATTATTTACGCCGCATTGGAGTGACACTGCGTCTATAGACTTTGTATATCATTATACCATTAAAAAAATACTTACCTTATTACCGTGTTTCATTAAATTTATATATATTTAATAGCTTTAACTTACACTGATCACCTCTCTGTATAATACAGATATTAAATATCTAGTGTTATATCTCTTATCTAGTGTTTTATGACTACCCTAAAGTTGGGAACCGCACCTTAGCCTAGTAACATTACGCGAGCGGGAAGTTTCACTATAGAGCGAGACAGAGTATCGTTTTTGGACACAGTGCGGGATATGCAGCTATTAGCGAATGCGGCTTCTGGTTTGTTCTGTATTCTGAGTTTTCTGTATAGTATCCAAAAGTTATTACTATTTTTAGTCAGCGTTTTTGATAAATAAGAACTATAAAAACTTACTCTGTGCTGTAATATTGTAAAACCAAGAACTATTTTTATCATTTATAGCTCTTAACGAAGGCTGCAAGAGATATAGCGTCCACAGAAAATCAAATGGAGAATAGTGAAGAAAACTTGAAGAAAATGCAATTAATTTCAGTTCATATAGGATACCAGTTTGAAAATATACAAAAGTCTGCACAATTATTGACAGAGATAAGTGAACAGGTTACCGCCATGCAGAGATGATACCATACTCAAATTTTGCAACCTCTTTTCTAATGTCTGCTACATTAGAAAAGGGGTTGCAAAAAAAATTCTAGAAAAAGTTCAAACTTTGAAATCTTTTTTTTTATGGATACTATTTATTTATTTATTTCTACATTAAAGTAATACAATCATTTGAATAATTTTATTTGAATCATATTCAAAATTAATAAACAGTGAAATCTTACTGTTATGTACTTTTTCATAATTTTTATTGTGAACTAAAAAGTGATAGGACCTCTATATAACACTCGGATGTGACTGAGAGTAAGCCAAAGACACTGACAAATGATTTTTTTTTATATCACAGTTTAGGTTGAAGACAGGCACACGGCCCACTTGATGGAAAGTGGTTACATTGGCCTATAATGTTATAGGACCTATAAATCACATTCATAAATTATTGTTTAAGTTATACTAAGTATGTTTATCTGCAGTCTAGAACCCATAACACAGGCTAGTTAAGTTGTGCTTCCGTTGGGTAAAGATAGCGCTGTGTAGAATGTCAGAGAATATTTAATATTTATTTTATTCTAGAACCCAAATTTTTTTTTTTTTAGTTGGCACCATATTATATTTTTGGAATAGGTAAATAAAGTCTACTTTACCAAAATGAGTGATGCCAATGGCAATAGACATTTTTAAATTGTATTCAAAATTTTGGTAATTATATTTATTTGACAGCAAATTCTGCATTCTACAATATTGTGAACTGATAATTGAGGCGTCTAGTTTCAAAACCCGCTAAAAGAAGATACTAAAATTTTAGGGAATATATGAAAAACGCTTTTTTGTTTTAATTTGCCCACTAAGATATAAAAATACTAACATGTTTTGTGAAATGTTATCTGGCAATACCGGAAATACCTTTAATACTTCGACATGCATGTGTTATTTTAAAATATAACGTAAACTATTTTCATTTTAGCGTATTTTGCTGCGTACAATCAATTTTAGGGGAGTTTGAAACAAACGTCAAGAGTTTTAGCGGGGTTTGTTGCGAACAGTGCCTAGCAATTTATAGCGTTATGCAATAACAGTTAATTAATTTTGGTTTAAAAAAATAGTGTAACTCATAGGTATGTAATCAAAACATGCAAGTTTTATTTATTACAATCAAATTTAAAAAAATAAACAAAACATTCGAAAATTAAAGGGTCAAAGCATGAAAACACAATGTAGGTATCTCACAATACAAATTGCCAAGTCAATTTATTATATTTAAAACAAAAGAATTAAAGTACCTATTTATAGAATATTAAAACATGAACGAAAATTCTTACATTCCTTTTCTTGAATTATTTTACTTTTTATAAATCATTGGTCAATACAGTAGTTAATTTAAAAATAATAATAATTATACTGCCGCATATCCTCGAACTAAATATCAGGTTAATATTAAATTCAATTTGACTAAATATTATATACCTACCTAGCAATAATGGTTGTATGTACCTTTACCTTCTAAGTGAAGTACCTACCCGAAAAAATAATTTACCTATATTATCTACACTAATTTACTCATTTTGCATAACACCATCAAAGTCACTTCGCTACTTGTTTTGAAGCAATTTTGCACCTACTGTTTAAAGGTTTCTTTGGTACTTTTCCACGAAGATTTGTCGCGTGGTTTCTTCCTTGCTTCCTTGGGATCACATTTTTGCACAAATTGAGTTAAATTATCCATATTGTGAATTAAAAACAATAAAAACTGCAACACACTTTCGTTTCGTTTTGAAAAAATCACCATACTATTTTGAATGTCACGTGATCACAATACCGCGCTGTCATTGGCTGATTTCCTTTAAGCGGATTATGAAGCAAACTAGACGTGTTTTAGCGGGATTTGCAACAAATATCAATTTTCCAGTGCTACTTTTAAAGCCCGCTACAGACGCTCCAATTCGGTCGGGTCCAACCATCCGACAACTTCCGCTAGCCGACAAGTGTTGCCGTTTCGGGAAAAATAAAAAAGTCAGTGTTGCCGTTTCGGGAAAAATAAACTTTACCAAAATGTCACTAGATTGTAAGGAATAAAATAATTAATTATTTTTCCCGAAACGGCAACACTTGTCGGCTAGCGGAAGTTGTCGGATGGTTGGACCCGACCGAATTGGAGCGTCTGTAGCGGGCTTTAGGCTTTTGGCGCGTTTTGATTGAAAACTGATAATGACATATTATGAAGAATACATACTGGCATCATTTTGAACTATTAACTCAATTTTTATCTAAAAGCCTTAAGGCCGTTCGCTGGCATCGACGGGTGCGGGTCGCGGGCGTCCGCTTCGCGTGCTTGTTTCATGTTATTTCAAGAGCAGCGCTCCGTGAGGCGGATACCCGTCACACGCGACGCGGGCGGCGGGGCCCGCCACGCGGGTAGCGGGGCACGCGCCGTGTGTCCGCGCGACGGAGCACGCGAGCGGGTCTGTTTCAACAAAATCATCGACCGCCGCTACGTTATCCGTGTCACACGCGCCGTGCTTGTACAGTCGTTGCAATAAACTTAGAATAATCCTTAGCTGCTTAAAACTACGCAACGGATTTTGCAGCGAGTTTTTTTTTTTAGATAGAGTGATTCAAGAGGAAGGTTTATATGTATAATATGTCTATCACTTAAGAATAACCCGCAATAACCATTTTTTATCCTTTACATTTTACGAAAAAAAAAAAAGATTTTAAGCATTTCAGCATTAATCCTTATCCAATTAAGTACCCTTAATAAATTGTCCATTTAATATAGATCAATATGGCCCTTTACAGCATCTAATTTAAATGAATATTTCCGAAGATATTACATTTAAAATGCAGGGACATAGCGGTGCGGTGGAACCGGACCGGCCCGCGGGCGCGGCGTAAATAAAAATGAAACCCTCAAATGTTCCCAATGACTGCACCAAATTGGATAATTATTTTTGTAAAAATTTTTGCCCATTTTCTCTTAATAACGAAAACTTGGTTACAAATTCTCCACACAACAATCTAGACGTGACATATGGGCTCATTGGCTGACACCTTTGTTCACGTCGTCGTACTCGTCGTCTTTTGGCTAAGTAATATATCAATAAATGATCCATAGTTATCGACTGTACACCGACGCTATTGAAATTATACTGGTGACAGACGCCCGTCGCGGGCGTCCGCGACGGAGCAGCGGACGCCCGCGACGGACAGGCGGGCGCACGGCGCGCGCCCGCGCCGGACGTCCGCGACCCGCACCCGTCTATGCCAGCGTACGGCCTTAGCGGGTTTTGAAACTAGACGCCTCAATTGTTCTTTTTCACCATTTGCAAGTTTAGTATTATGAATGTTTGTTTACCATAATTATGATTTATAATATAAAAATCTAAATAAATAATTGGTTTTTAATACCTAAATAATTATGTTATACTTATTATACCTAGCAGCTTTTCCGCTCTATTCGACCTAGTTACATTGTAGTTACATTGATGTAACTAGTTGGACATTTTTGTTCCAAGTAGTTACATTATTTGGAAATTTTATTTTAATGTAGGTAACTAATGAGACTTTTCTGTCCATTTAGTTACAGGCCAAATGGTCAACTAGGAGTAATAGGTTTTCTATAATAACTAGCTTTTGCCCGCGGCTCCGCCCGCGTGGATGTCGGTTATCGCGACCAAACATAGCCTATGTCCTTTCTCAAGGCCTAATCTACCCCTATACCAAATTTCATCAAAATCGGTTCAGCGGTTTAGTCGTAAAAGCGAGACAGACAGACAGAGTTACTTTCGCATTTATAATATTAGTAGGGATATACAAACAAAAGAAATCGGAAAAACAAATGCACATCAATAAATGGGTCCACCCAACATTTCAGAAAAGTAATGCTGACTGTAGACTGACTGTATGTATAGTATAGGTACTAGAAATAATCAAGGGCAATATATCTCAACTCCTACTCTTTATTTTCATAATCTTCGAGCGATTTCCCAATGGCGGTTGCAGTTGTTCGCTTATTATTGCCAGAGCGACTGCCGTCTGATCCCTAACCCTGAGAGGAAAGCAGCCTCACTCTGGCGCGGGCTTTCCTTTTTTAACACATATTTTATTAGATATTATTATATACTTTATTGTACACCATTAAAATACATTATTTATAGTATCTAAAACTACGGAACCAGTACAATGGGCGGCCTTATCGCTTTAAGCGATTTCTGCCAGGCAACCTTTGGATGGTAATTAAGATTGTAGGATTGAGTGGTAGATACACCAACTTTCAAGGTTGGCTTTGGCCTCAACGAAGTTGTGAAGGCCCTCTACACCCTGCCAAGATCATATCATATACCAGTTATCACGCTACACCCAACACTTAACAATGAACATGAGCAAAGCACAATATAACGACAGGAGTTTTGCTATACATATTTTGACAGGCGTTCAGAGAGTAGTCACCGGTGTACAGTCTTGATCCTAGTCATATCATATCACAAAATGTTAGGTACTCTTTATGCGCAGTATGCGTTCTTTGGGTGTCTCTTGAGGATAGCATGGGTAGAGGAGGTCGGAGCTAGAAATCCACCAATCATACGTTATTTCAAATTTATCTGCGCGCGCCAGGGTCAAGATTTAACATGTCTAAAGTTACCGTATAATAACACAAGGAATCGTGGTTACTGTGGCCTACGGACGTATGCAACACCAGGGGCTTCACACTCGTGCTGCCGACCCTGAAGAAACCTAATGCCCTTTTTGAAGAACCCCATATTGTAGTCGCTTAGGAAAACCACAACAGGGAGCGACTGATGTCTGACCCCCCAACCTGTGATAAGCCTGTAGTATAACCTCGGTTAGCAGGTAAGATTGGCTTCCAAACACCCCTCTCGTAGCTATATTAGATATATGCTGGAATAAACAGTTGGGAAACAGAATATTAGTCACACACAAGACTAAAATCGTGACTGTTTCGTAAGGAAGTGATCCGAACCGCGTTGTCAAAATGAGACCAGTGAAAGTGCTGGGATAGCCGATGGATTATCGCTATATTGGTTCCGGTAAATGTCGCAATTTATTGAAAAATAACCCTTATTACTATCGAATAAGGTTTATGTTAGCACATGTGACAAGATCATTTACGTCCTAGTTAGCCACACATTGTATCGTTTGAGGTAAGTGATTTCATTATTCGCTTTATTTAGGAACTGTGTTGAGAATCAAGTAATTTAAGGTTCTATTGTAAAGTTTTGGTCAGGTTCAAGTAGCCATTGATTGAATTTACTTTAATAATAGACACGCAGATTAGTAAGTGTGCCTAAATTTAAATAAGTCTGCATAAAGTATTTTCCAACTATACCATAAAGTGAGACTTCTTCTTTGAGTCAATGGCTGGATCTGGTGTCTAATGACTGGTTTCTTTAAAATTTGTCTTCCCAAAACTTGGCCACAGCAACAGCGCCCTCCGTTGCTCTACAAAGGTCGGTAGTACAGGTGAAGGGGACAGGCGCGGTCGCAGCTCGAAGTTTTGAGGGGGGGGGGGGGGTCACCTCGGAAATTCCTTAAGAAATTTAACCCCCCTCCCCTCGTACTGGGACTTTTTAATATGACGTGCATGGTTTTGGGGGGAGGGGGGGGGTCATGTCCCCTGTGACCCCCCCCCCTCTCGGACCGCGCCTGGAAGGGGACAGCGAACAGGAGAGCAAATAAGACATGGACTGGAATTGAGCCACGCAGACTATAATTGAGTTGAAAGAGATTGTAAAAAGTCCACATCAAGAATATTCGTAGGTCTTATCAGACTTAAAGAATAATTTTTAGGCTGAGGTTTTAGACTATTCATAACAGTCCCTTTTTAAGGAGAAGAAGTGCTCTATCAATGAATTATAGCGCTCTATCACAAACTTAGGAGTCGAAAACAAGCCAATACATCTTCCGATTAAAGGTCGTTACCGTAAAGGCTGTAGGTATCTAAGTAGGTATAAACCAAATCAAAAAGTGGAGGAGGAGTACATAAGCGTACCTACTCAAGGCTGCGAGGTAGAAGCATTTTAGCAACCGGGAGACAACAACGCCAAACTATTTATTAATCTGTGACAACGCTAAGAGCATGTCAAGGATTCAGAGCTTACATAATCATATAACCCCTAAAGGGTTAGGCAGAGGTGTATTTTTTTTAAAAGAATGTACATAGGTATATCAGCAATCGAAATTACTAATATTCCCTCTAACCCCTTCAGTTAAGCTAAATTGTTTGGGTGAGGAGTGGATTCACGTCGGTAGTGTAATGGCCTGGATTCGAACCCGGTACCTCGCGATCGTAAGGCCGACCCAGTAACTACCGACGCTTCCAAACACCCACATTTCGCCAACAACTACGATTTTCGGTCCTACGTAAATGGGGGTGTGCCGTATTCCGGGCACTGTTGTTGACTCGAGCCATGCATCTGAGGCTGAGTCTGGGCTGATAGGTATCTGTCTGATGTTAAGCAGCCCTATATCTTAATCGCTTTGTAAGACACCGCATGGGAAGAGATAGGGTAGCCCAAATTCTACTCTGCCGGGAACCACGCTGCGGCGAGGAACAGTGAAAAGTAAATGTATCTATCTCTACCTATCTATTTCTTTAAATATTGTAAGTATGTCGGTACACTTTTTTCCTCATTATTACGATTTTATTATGATGTAGTAGACTGTAGTGTATTCTGTGTGTAGATCTTATTAAATTAAGTATGTAAGTGGTATGAAAATATACAATTAAACGGTTTTATACCTATGGCTCTATCTCCTATTATGTAGGTATTGCAGATTAATTTTGCACGATCTAATTACTTTAACTGTAACCATTTGAAATACTCAGTTACGCTTACATTTAAAATGCAAATATAAACAAATGTGGGTAGCCACCGACTTTTAACTTTAAATGGTTTTGTATAAATATAATTTTAATTTAATATTTTGCTATACAGGAAGAGGTTATACAATTGTCATTATGTGACTTGTTTTGTTACGCATTAATGCAGAACGTTTTTTGTTTTATTTTTTTATTAAAAGAACTAGCGGTTGCCCGCGAATTCGTACGCGTGGAGTTCGTTAGGTTTTACCCATTTTTACCTCTTTGAGGTGGAGTTCCGTAAAATTCAGTGGATTCTTTTTTCAATGAATGGCTCTGTGCTTTTAGCATCAATTCCGTCAATGTCCTGTAGTGTCTCACCCTAGGAACTTACCTGTCAAATTTCAAGTTTGTAGGTGTTATAGTTTCTGAGATCTCGTGATTAATCTGTGGGTGGTATTTTGCTTTTATAGATAAAGATAAATAATAATCGAAATTAAGCACATCTCCGTTGAGCTGATGGTAATTTTCAGTGCAATTGGATTTTTAACTCAAAATTCGCGATACATGACGGCTTCTGCAGTCATCTTGTAGAAGTCCTCCATTGAGCAACTATTGGGGCACAGCGGACACTTAGCAGGTGGACCATTGTTTAGAGAAATGCACTATAGTCACACACAACCCCGATCATCAGGCCCTCAATTCTACTATATAACTGTCATGCCACATATACTGCAAAAATGACATTTAATTTTAGACTCTATCGCTGTAGACTTAAAGTCCAAGAAATAATTCCATTACACTTTTCATTCACTCTACGAGGGCATGATCTCCACAACCAATTGACGATATCAAAGCCTCCTACGTATTGTACCAGTTGTAGAACACTATGTGTTGCCCGCGACTCTGCCTGCGTGGTCTTCTGTCCTACGCAGCACGAGTGTAACGCCCCTGGTGCCTGGTGTGGCCTATGGACGTATGCCACACCAGGCACTAGGGGCGTTACACTCGTGCTGCCTAGGACAGAAGACCACGCAGGCAGTAACCACTTTCCATCAGATGAGCCGTGTGCTTGTCTGGCATGTAAGTGTTATAAAAAAAAATCATTTTCTATTACATTGCTTATTCATTTCTTGTTACAAATTGATTCAGTAACATCTCCCTAACACGTCCTTGGAATGCAATACCTAATATTTTAGATGGCTGTTGTAATCTCTTTGAAATGGTTAAAACGCATTGCTATTGTTTCACCATTGTTTGATAATGGAGAGCACGTTATTTCAATGGGAATCCTAATAACCTGTTATTAAGATTTTAACAGTCTCGGTACTTGAGTAAAAGCATACTGACTAACAATATTATTTAGGCATCATAAAATGGAGGGCATTTTTTTTATTGCTTCTATTTCAAGAGGGACGCAATTTTCCAAAATAAAGTCAAGCTTTTTTTTTTAAAATAAAATTATTAGCAGCTGTGCCTGCTACTAATTACACCAGCCTGTAATGGGGAGGGAGGGGAGGGAAGTCATGTGCAGGAATTCCTTCATAAAATGGGGGGGAGGGGTGGTCATGTCCCCAGTGAGACCACGACCATCGGACCACGCCTGAATTACACCCTATAATAATCTGCTATGTAATTGCCATGTGTTGTGTAAAATCCTTCGACTGGAACGCTCCGCGCGTTTAAGTCGAATGAACTACTTACCGCTAAGCTGCAGCGGTCCCATAAACTCTATACATTTTTTTTGTAAATACATAATATAACTACACATGTAATATATAAAAGCATTATTACAGAGATGATTACCCGATTTCATAAATGGGAAGGTAATCTGCATTTCTGAAAACACCATTTGTAACCCTCTAGTGGGCCTGGAGTTTATTATCAAGTATTGTTATAATATTTTTAATACAGAGTCGTGCCTTCTATGCCATTGTATCCATTGCCCGCTCCAATTCATACACTTTCGTTTTTTTTTTCTGCGACATCTATTATTATTCTATTGGGCACGAGGTTATGCAACCGCCGCCTTTAAAGTTTTGATATAATTTTTACTGCTTTGTGTTGCCACAAAAATATTTATGGCGCGCGAAAAGTAGCCATCTTTTTTTTGCGGATGACGTAGAGTTGTAGATAGAAAGTATAGTTTGTTCTTGGCGGCAAATGTAAGTTTGTGTTACAATTTGATCGTGACTGCAGAAGCGACTGGGGCCTCCATTACGCAAGTTGCAAGTTGTAATTACTTGAGTCGAAAGTGCAAAATTAGCGGCAAACTAATGGCACAAACAGTTCTGATGATAAAACGAAGATATGGTAAGTGTTTCAAGTTGATTGGAGCCGGTTTGGGATGTAACGTGAAGCGGGCCATATTGGTTTTGGTTATCATGTTATTATGTATGTGTTACATGAGTGAACTCTTATACTGGATTGTTTAGTGTATTATGTGAATTTGCGTGTTTATCATCGAAATATGCATGTAAACAAATTATCTACCAATGTTAATAACTCCTATTTAGACTAAGTACTGACTAAACAGGTTGAACGGAACAAAACATTTGATTACACGAACGACCACTACTTGACCAGCAACAATGCGCAACTTTTTGTAGCTGTTATACAATGATGACATATAAAACGGCATGCGATGTTTGTATTGACGACCTCTGAGGCGTAGCGGTATACGTAGAGCGCAAGTCAGAGGTAACGTATTCGATTCCCGCTCACTGCAAATTAATGTATGTACATAATGAACATGTTGTTGTTAGGTGGTTGTTAGTATTAAATCAATCAATACATTATAAAGTAGCTTTTTCTTCTTTTTTGATACTGTTGATTGATGGCACTTAGTGGAACTTATTGTTAGGACACATGTAACACATAAATATTGATAACACACTTGTACTTTGCCACCTAAACCTGCCCCTCTAGACAAGTGGCAATTCGTTACTCGGCGTACGATGGAATAGAATGCCAAATGTATGGGATTTGACGTATATGACAGGCGTCAACGAATGTCAAAAACGTCAAATCCTATACATTTGTCATTCTATTCCATCATACTTATACAGGGTGTCCCAAAATTCAAGGATAAGCCGGCAACAGAGGGTGGCCCTACTTATGGCTGCTCTGGAAAAAATAAGAAAAAAAATATATCTCTATTTTTTTTTTAAATTATTTAAACTTTTTTAAAATCCTTCGAAATTCGGTACCCCTAATGATATTTTCAACTACCAGACCCACAATTTTGCAAATATTTTTGAACTCTTTTCTGAATTAGCAAGCTAAGAAGCATGACTATCCATCACCACCCTGAAAAATGATAGAATATTTGTAGTTATTTTACAAAAATGAGTCAAAATATTTTTTTGTCGTCAAATTTTCATACATTTTTACTTTCGACCCACTTTATCTTATCTCGGTGAAAAAAAAAAGTATGGACACGACTATGGCATCCTTTTTCAAAAATTGGCGCAACTATCCAAGATTTCAAAATGGTATGATTTGGGTATGATACTATAATGAAATACTAAAAAATTTTTTTTTTTGTAAATAAGAATCATATTTCATACATTGCTTTTATTGAAAATCACCAGATTTACTTTGTACACAATGCATTCATCCTCAATAAAAAATCATTGACGGGACTTTTGACTAAGTGGTAACCGAGTAGGTTATCACATTACGAGGTTAAGCAACACAAGCCAGGGTGGTTTTCGGATGGATGACCATTCTTAAGACATTGAGGCACCTCCGTTCCTCAGAGAGTACGTTAGACCGTCGATCCCGGTGGCCATGTGAGTATCTATGACAGTTGTTACGGGTAATTGGAGCCCTAAAAGTCCAACAACTGGACGCACTACATAACTTTGATATCGCTAATGGGTTGTGGAGGTCAGGTGGCAGTCGCTTCACGGAAAATTTCGCGGTTCTGCTGTTTCACAGTTAATCATAAAATCCGACTCTGTATTTTGTAAAGGCTCAGAGGATGATGAGTGTTGAACATCCATACTGTTAAAAAATTAAACAAACATAATGGTATAATTTTATAATTATTGCATTATTGATAATATTTTTTTTATTTTACATATTTTAATTGTTTGCCACTGGCATTCATACATTATTTTTCGTGCATATCTTTTGCCAGAAATATAATCCGCAACCGCATTGATAGTCCAGCGTTGCAATTGTTTTCGGAGACCTATTGTTCGTTTAAGACAATTCCAATAAAACTCTAAGCCTCTGATTTCCCGGCTAACTGTGAAACAGCAGAAATGTGAAATTTGCCGTGAAGCGACTGCCACCTGACCTCCACAACCCACTGGCGATATCAAAGTTATGTAGTGAGTCTAGTTTTTCGCCTTTAAGCGCTCCGACTACCCGTAACAACTGTCACAGTCAAAGATACTCATATGGCCACCGGGATCGACGGCCTAACGTACTCTCTGAGGAACGGAGGTGCCTCAATGTCTTAAGAATGGTCATCCATCCGAAAACCACCCTGGCTTGTGTTGCTTAACCTCGTAATGTGATAACCTACTCGGTTACCACTTAGTCAAAAGTCCCGTCAATGATTTTTTATTGAGGATGAATGCATTGTGTACAAAGTAAATCTGGTGATTTTCAATAAAAGCAATGTATGAAATATGATTCTTATTTACAAAAAAAAAAAATTTTTTAGTATTTCATTATAGTATCATACCCAAATCATACCATTTTGAAATCTTGGATAGTTGCGCCAATTTTTGAAAAAGGATGCCATAGTTGTGTCCGTACTTTTTTTTTCCACCGAGATAAGATAAAGTGGGTCGAAAGTAAAAATGTATGAAAATTTGACGACAAAAAAATATTTTGACTCATTTTTGTAAAATAACTACAAATATTCTATCATTTTTCAGGGTGGTGATGGATAGTCATACTTCCTAGCTTGCTAATACAGAAAAGAGTTCAAAAATATTTGCAAAATTGTGGGCCTGGTAGTTGAAAATATCATTAGGGGTACCGAATTTCGAAGGATTTTAAAAAAGTTTAAATAATTTAAAAAAAAATAGAGATATATTTTTTTTCTTATTTTTTCCAGAGCAGCCATAAGTAGGGCCATCCTCTGTTGCCGGCTTATCCTTGAATTTTGGGACACCCTGTATATTACGCTACACGTTAATGAGGTCAAACAAAATGTCACACGTCGGTAAACTCCTCTCCGGGAGGAGAGTCCGATACTTCCTGTACTGCTTTTGTTACAACTAGCCAAACGTTCAAGAAGTTTCGTGATGGTGATGACAATTTACCCATACTTCCGTGTTCGTACTAATATTATAAATGCGAAAGTCTGTCTGCCGGTTACGCTTTGACCACTTAACCGATTTTGATGAAATTTGGTACATAGACTGATTAGACTTCGGGAAGGGATATAGGCTATGTTTGCTCGTGATAAACGACATACACGCGGGCGGAGCCACGGGCAACTGCTAGTAATCAATAAATATATGACAGTACTAAAATCAATCTTTGTCTGTAAATAGAAATCTATAACTATGACCAACTTTATTCTGTGCTCATTAGGTTTACTTAAATGGATTTATTAGTTCATTAGTTTACACTCTTGATACCAGTGTGAGACGGTCTGTCCTTGAACAATACAAAATATGTGACTACAACACACTACTTCGGGGTGGATCTCATAATAATTCTGTGACCAGGATCAGGGTGTCAAGAAATCATGAAAGTATTTATTCGCTTTATTTGGAGCATAGATCGTGTTCAAATTCTGGCGAATGATGAATGATACGTAATATTGGCTTACAACATTCCTACTTTATTAGATCTAACCAAAATATTGACCAAAACATAAACATAAATGTATCGAATTCTAACTTGTGAAAGAATAAATAATACACATTTGATCCGTTTCATGTGTAATTTTCCGTATCATGAGTTCTTTATTAAGTTTATCGTGAATAGATTACATTTAAGTAAATATTCTTCATCCAATTGATTATTTTTTAACAAGTCTTGCACTACCGTTTACTCAATTTTATTAACCTAACATTAAATCACCTCCTTTGTGTAACGTAATTAATGGTTGACCCCTAATCTCTCACTTTAAATGAACTTTATTAAATGAATCTGCAATTTGCAATTTGACCTTATATTGCCCAAAATGGATGGAAAAGGCGTTGTTACTGTCCATCCAACTGATAATAAATTCGATGCGTGTATGAAGCCTTGAGAAAGACGAAGGTAATATGCCACGGTGGCCAATTACCGGTTTGTGGAAAGCATATAATGTTGTGTGTTTCTCACGAGATGTGGCAACGAAACTATTTTAATGCGAAATCAGATTTTGTTTGCTGGTGTTCAGTAGAAATGTCTTAATTTTTTGCTGTCTGTTTTGTATTTTCAATAAACGACAAACTGCAGGTAAGTATTTTTCTTTGGGTTCGGTCCTTTAATAGCCCAAATACATTACAATTTATAAGGAATGGGAAATGTACCTCGTATAGAAAGTATAAATTTTGAAATGCTGTTGGCTTAGACAGAAATGCTATATTTTCAGATTCCTATTTAGGGTTACTTTCTTCATTCGCACCGCTCGTCATTAACAAAACATATTATCCTATAGGCCTCTACAACCTATACTCCTATAGCTATCAGCATCCTCTAAAGTTAATCAAGCCATAATAATAACTTTATTACTTATTTTTTCGGATCACTGGCCAGCGTCCGCGGAGGACATTACTTTAGAGCAGATTTCTGCAATGATAAAATGAACTTTATCAATCCTAATAAAGCTATCACGTTTTACTCATTATTTAATGATTCACTTAAAGACTTTGCTATGATTGCTCTTATTTTTGGATCGGAAAAAAAGACGGGATGTTTCCGTTCTGGATATTGAAATTTTCCGATTTAAATATATTGACTAGTGAAATCCAGTCTTAATCATAGAATTGTACTGCCCTGCTGATGCCTCTGTACTTTCACCATAAGGTACCTACAGGAACTTACCAAATATTGAAATGTCTTACTTCGATTTGATGGGAAAAGTGCACGCCCAAGACGGGACTGAACCCGCGACCTTACAGGAGGCATGCTCTGACTAACTGAGCTACATGAAAATTTATATGGAATATCTGCTTGAAATAGGATAGGAATGGGAATGGAAAAAATTGCTTTAAAAATTATTATAATGTCTTACCATATTCAGCATATTCAGAATAATATTTCGATACCTACAACATATCTTTTACGCAAACCAGCAGAACTGCATAAGCAACATCTATTATGAAAGTAAACGTCCAAAAGGGTAAGCTGGTAAAAATCGTATTATAATATGGGCTTTCGCCACCGCGGAAGCCTAAAACAGTTCCAGTGATTATCAATTACGGAAATTTTACAAGAGTAATTAAGTTACAGTTACATTCAGATTATCAATTGTAATTTTTCCGTCTTGTAATGTTGGAATCGTTCAAATCGATTGTCATTCGTCAAGCCCTATTCGTCATTTCAATCGATTATTCGTTAATAGTTATTGCGAGCTGATTTCTGCGAGGATTTCGAAGGACCTTGCATCATTTTGCATGTTTCTAATTATATTGTTTCTAATAATTGGAAATTTCTATCCATGGCGGTTTATTGGGCAAGTTGTAAGTTATTCACGGACCCATTTGAGGAACCTAAATATGATCTTGAAATGAAATGAGGTAAGTAGATTATGTTAGGTACTTATTTCAATTCTATCACGATTTCCAAAGTATAGTACGTTAGGTATATGACTGAATAAGAACAGAAAGTCAATTCTCGTAATAAAAAGATCTTAAAAATTCAGTCTCAATGTAATCACGATCTCTCTAATGTCTAAAATGATCAGGATGTCAATTAAAAAAAAATATATATACAGGGCGTCCCACGGCGATGCCACATGGAGGGCAAGTACCTTAAATCCTTAAGTTGGCTCATTTTACTTAAAGGAGACATCATTTTATTTTTAAAAAGAAACAAAACTGCATTCAAAGATTTTTAAAAATTCGCTTGCCACACCCGGTAATCGAACCGACTAAAATCCGAAAAAGTAACATCCTGTATTTTTATGGCATCAATCGATAGTGTCAATCAAAAGGATCAAATCTCTCTAAGAAACATGGTAAATTAAATGAAAGGAAGTCCTTGAAACCTAAACTTATAAATTCAATTTGGCAAAATAAAACACTTTAACTCAAAGTTCATCCATCCATCTGATACCATATTAACAATGAAATTCCATATTTAAATCACTTTTCTTTTTTTATCGTGTGGAGACCGCTGCATCAATCGATAGTGTCAATCAAAAGGATCAAATCTCTCTAAAAAACATGGTAAATTAAATGAAAGGAAGTTCACAATATCTTAACTTATAAATTCAATGCAAACAGACACAGCACTTTTACTCCAGGAACCATCAGATAAGGTATCTTATAAGGTCAAAACTAGAGATATCTTTGATGAAATTTATTTAGTAAAATAAGTAGGTACATACTGAATGAATGAACTTCGTTACCTGTTTAGAATGTAACTTTATTGGGTAACTGCATGAGGTTATGTAGGTAGGGTAGGTAGTAATTTTTAGGTGCTTGATTAGAAACCTGCACGCGGTGTACCCTGGGCAACGAAGATGGCGAGTGAATTGCCCTATTGGATCAACTTATAACCTGTCAATTGAGACGGCGCGGCGTGCGGTTTTAGTCGGTTTGAGTTCGAGATACCTAAATACTACTGCTGACCAGCAGCGGTCTCCACACGATAAAAAAAGAAAAGTGATTTAAATATGGAATTTCATTATTAATATGCTATCAGATAGATGGATGAACTTTGAGTTAATGTGTTTTATTTTGCCAAATTGAATTTATAAGTTTAGGTTTCAAGGGCTTCCTTTCATTTAATTTACCAAGTTTCTTAGAGAGATTTTATCCTTTTGATTGACACTATCGATTGATGCCATAATAATACAGGATGTTACTTTTTCGGATTTTAGTCGGTTCGATTACCGGGTGTGGCAAGCGAATTTTTAAAAATCTTTGAATGCAGTTTTGTTTCTTTTTAAAAATAAAATGATGTCTCCTTTAAGTAAAATGAGCCAACTTAAGGATTGAAGGTACTTGCCCTCCATGTGGCATCGCCGTGGGACACCCTGTATAACTTAGGTCACAGATAAGCACTCGGTCCGCCTGATGATACAACGTGGTTACCGTAACCTATGGACGACTGCAACACCAGGTGAGTCACAATGTGTTGCATTTGTCACGTCACGTTGTGTTGCGCTAAATATGCTGCATTTGCTAATTGTTGGGTTCGAATCTTGGCCACAACACTAGGTACCTCTATATATCTGTTAATTCCTCCACTTCAAGTGGAGGAGTTAACAGAAATATCTATTATAAAAAATCGTTACGAATTCCTTTTTTAACTTTTTTTAATAAATGAAATAATTACTGTTACCTATAACAATTAACGGTATATTTACCATGTTTATTTGTTTTGCCGAGTTTTAATTCGGTATTTAATTTAAATATGAGGTCATATATTAAAATTCAAAAAGAAGTTATTCACATAATTATGTACATAAATAAAGAATAGTAGGAGAGTAATAAAAGTTACGTCCGTTCTTATTTTATAATTTTTATTTACTAATTTTTAATCATCCATCTTTAAATACATACATACATACATACAATCACGGCTTTATTCCCGGAGGGTTAGGCAGATGTGAATTAACACCCACATTTCACCAATCATTGTATAAGGTCTCAACTAGCATACCTATCTACTAACTTTTATTATAGATTTAGATCCGAAAAAATTAACACCCGAGACGGGACTCGAACCCGCGACCAGTCCCTTACAGGGCGAATGCTCAGACCAACTGAGCCACTTGGACACATCTTGGATATTCGAAGTTCTTTTCAAGAACTCATCTTGGTGCCGTCTACCGACATTCTTACGAACTATCGGAAACAATAATAGTGCATGCATGTGACATATAAATAAATGGATATTATGACGAAATTACAAATGCCCGAACAAACACACAATCACTTATACTCCATTCGGTTAGGTATTTAACTAAAAGCAAACAATCGTATAGCAATCAAAAATAAAACACATATTACACAAATAAATTATACTAACTAACTGACTAACTAGCGGTTCGATTTCGGTTTTTAGTCTACTGTCTATAACGAGTTTCTAAACAGAAAAGTATTAATAAACTGAGTTCCTAAATCAATCTATCTTCTAATAAAAATCAATGCCACTTTTCGTTGTTATTTTGTAACTCAAGAACGACTGAACCGATTTGGCTAAGTTTAGTCTTGAAATATTCGTGGATGTCCAGGGAAGGTTTAAACTTTAAAGGGTGAGAAAATAGGTGCAGCGGGAACGGGAAAAATATGGCGGTACGAAGTTCACCGGGACAGTTAGTCTTCTAATATATAAAAATCAATGCCACTTTTCGTTGTTATTTTATAACTCAAGAACGACTGAACCGATTTGGCTAATTTTAGTCGTGAAATATTCGTGGATGTCCAGGGAAGCTTTAAAGGGTGAGAAAATAGGTGCAGCGGGAAAAAAATATGGCGGTACGAAGTTCGCCGGGACAGCTAGTAAAAGACACATCAAGAATGTTTTACGTTTAGTTGAGTACCTAACCGAATGAAGAAGGTTCTTACCAGTTCTTACGAAACTATTACCTACATACATGTTATAAATTATTACTCGTGTGTAAATATAACAATTTATTCTCTTCCATTAAGCTGTCACAGACCTGTAATCAGCAGAACGGCGCAACGCGGACACAATACATAATGCCTGTATTTTGAGGAGGTGAACCACACATGCATGCATAAATGAAACATATTTCGTCACATGCTATGTTTCCTGAACACGATTGAATATAGGGAATAGCTGACGATAGCGCAACTCTTATGTCAGAATATGAAAGGTTGCTTATCAACATCATCTTCATGGAGACGCATTTTTCTGATTGCATCCGTGGCCAAGATGACCTCGGAGCTCAGGGTCCGCCTTCCGGCTCTTCGTCCTCCACTTCGCATCCTTCCTCCGCCGTACTATAAAGAGCAGCTGGAATACTCTGCCCGCGCACGTGTTTCCCTCTTCCTAAGGACCCGGTCCTTCAATCGGGGCGTGAAAATTTATCAAGGCCGTCAAGCTAGGGACACCATTTTAAGGCCAATAGCATCACAAATGGTGGTCCGTATTTTCTGGACTGCATCTCAGTTTTTAACCATCTAGCGGGGTGCAGTCAATTAACGAACCAATTTCAAAAAAAGTAGGTATCCTGAAAAGGCAAGAGCCATAATCAAAGCAATATCAACACGATTATAGAGCAAAATTTCATCGATATGTGGAATTTTGCTATGTTTATTATGCCTACCAAACGGTTTGAGGCCTTCTTCCTCTGCCGTACGACAAAGAGCTGGATGCTCTGTCCGTGTAGGTACGTTTTTCCCTCTTCTCTATGGTCCCGGGTCCTCCAAGTGGGATGTGAAAAAGCATTTATCAAGGCCGTCAAGTTAGGGACCACCATTTAAGGCCAATAGCATCACAAATAATGGTGGTCCGTATCTTCTGGACTGCACCTCAGCCTTTTCCATCGAGCAGGGAGCAGTGTACCGATAAACCAAATTTAAAAAAAGTATCCAGAAAAGGTAAGAGCCTTATGTAAGCAAAGCAATATCAACACGATCTTATAGCAAAATCCCGTCGATATGTGGAATTTTGCTATGATAATCATAGCATAGGTACCCCTTTTGCCTTTTCTGAATAATTTACTAATGAAGGATGTCGGCAGAGCCCTGTATAGTACAATATTATTCATACAATGACTGTTCCAAAAACAAACAGACACATAAATCTTAACCGCAAATCCTTAGCATATTTAACCCTGAGTTGTCAAACATGACATAAGTGAGCTCATTAGACGTATTAAATCTTCAAACCGTCTTCTAAACACCTCAGCAGTTCCTGAAACTGACACTGTGCTAACAAATACACCCACATGTAAGCAAACAAGTCGTATGCAACCTCCTTTTAGCTAATTACTTGCTACACTACCGGTACGGTCTTTCTGTTGCCTGAGGCGAAACTGATCTTTAAAATCATCAAGGTATTGTTATGAAGTTCATTATCACAACACTCTTTAAGAGTATTGTAATTAGAGTATTTTAAACGAAAGGTATTTAATAGAAACTAAGATTCCGCTGTCCATCCGTTCGTTAGCGGGTTTTAGTACCTATCTTGTCATCCATAATACCTAGTTAGAAAGCTGAAATTGACATGTTAAAGCTACTAAAAACCAAGTACTAAAAATTTAAAAAAGTTAAAGTTAAAGGGAGACCCCCTTTCACTTGTTACGTTCATCTGAGGATCGGTTTTTATGTGTTTTGCTTATTCTTTATGATGACTAGCGACCCGTCGCTGCTCCGCCTACAAAAAATTGTGAAAAATATAGTAAAAGTATCATTTCAGTTCTTATTTTATCGAGTGCATCATAATTCAGAGATTTTTTTTATGAATATGTAGGGCTGTATTATAATGTATGTATTTGCATTGATCTTGGTGTTTCTATGCTAGTAGTGGTAGCTAAAGACCTATATCTACTATAATTTAGTTAAGCTATGATTACTTTAGGTAGAGAACCTTATCTACATAATATTACATCTTGTAAGTTCTATACGGAACCCTTGTGTGTGAGTCCAACGCGCATTTGATCGGCTTTTGTATACAATTTAATTAACTCAAAAAAGTAGATCACAAGTACCTCATTCAATCAATGCAATGCACAACCTCTCTTTTATTTTTAGTTTTGTCTGATTTGTTTTGTTTAAATATGATTTTGTTTTGATTGAAGGAGTCATGAATTTAAAACTTACAATATTCAATTAATATTATTTGAATACATTTGGTAGCCGTGTAACTTTAGGTTCATCAAAGTAATATAATTCTCAGTAAAAAACGCTCCCTACCAAATAATATTAATTGAATATTGTTACCAACGTAAAAACCATTTTTTTTGTAACTGCACCCAACACCCAACCCTAATCAATAAATTCAATTAACTCATAAATTCAAAAGATTGTTTACTAAGAAACTTTATAAGAAAAGCGTGAAAAATCATCAAAACATAACAAAAAAAAAACGAAAAATATTAATAACAAATCAATAATAACTAAGTGATCTTAATAAAAAATCGGTAAGTAAGGATATAAAAAATCCTTGAATAGGTATAAGTCTTTTGGAACGATAAAAAACGACCTATTATCTCAGTGACATTATAGGACGAAGAGCCATCGCCTTTGCCTGTAGCTTGTAGTAGTAAACAAACATTATGTTTATGACAGATAATAATTACCCTTGTGACGTCACGTGTGTCTATTTCACGTACTTCCTGGCGAAAAACTGAGCTTGATTAATGATTCCACAGATAAGCACAAAGATTATGGATACTTAATTCTTTTGCTTTTAGCATGAAAATAATATGTACCATTATGGTTACCAGACATTGGTTAATAAAGCGCTATTATAGTTATATAATATTTGTTTCAACTTATAAGGGAGCCACTGACGTTCAACTTCCCAATGACGAGAGGAAACACTTCATCAGAACCTCATACGTCAATTATTGGGTAGGTACACCTGCTAATGCCAGGGGGTTGGCGCAATGTGCGTCTCCCCTCCCAGGGAAAAGATGAGGACACTGTGGATCTATTCGCACTTCAGAGGGGGAGAGCTTGAAACCGGTGATGGCCCTGAGTCAGCCGGAGTGCGAGAAAAATGCTTTAAGGGCCGCCTTAAAGCATTTTTCTCGCAGGCTGCCTTACATCTGAGACCCGAGACGGCGTGCGGTTTTAGCCGGTTCCGGACCGTCATATAACTCCGGACACGTACCTTGGACCTAAAATGTGCTCAAAATGTGCCCTATACGCGCAGTACACATTCCTTGGGTGTCTTTTGAGGATAGCACGGGGTGCTACTGCGGTGGACGAACTCAAATTCACCAAGCATAGATTATTACAAAGCAATCCGCGGGCGCCAGATCCTCATTTGTCTTGCGATTTAGGTCCAAGATTCGTGTCCGGAGTAATACCCACTATAAACTTGCATTTGAGATTGGCTTTTTGTTGCGACTATGATCGCAACAAAGCACGAGCTTTGAAAGCCATTACGATTGGTTCGATAAAGAGAGAATATTTGACAGTAGGTACGCAAGACCAAAAGCATACGCAGAAGCAGCTCAACAATGATATCTTGTTTTGTAAATGAGTGGGTATAGCCTCAAGCGACTTTTAACTAATGAAGTACATTATATAATAGACGTTATTAATGTGGGTAAAGTATCATAATAGCACGCAAAACAGGGCCTTATTTGTATAAAAACGCATTCACGGAACGATTGGTATGTAATCTGTTACGTAGTTAGCTGGTATGTGGTTAACATAGTATGAAGGAATTCTCTAAATAGACTACGAACACAGGTTGGTCGAAGCAGGGAGACCGGAGAATCGGTCTAGTGGGGTTTCTAGGATAATGTGAACCACGGAAAATATCGACGTCCAGCCAAATCCGCAGTTGTGACTGGTAAAGTGGACCCCAGACTCCAAGGTGAAAGCTTCGGATGCGACTGGGAATTAATGCTAGAATGATGAAGAAGAAGAAGTGGACCTGCGCTGCGGTGTGAGTACGGAGTTGCTCCCCAGACCATTAATTGTCCGCCATGCTGTCGTGTGGTGAATGTCCACCAAACGGTTTGAGGCCTCCTTCCTCTGCCGATAAAGAAGTGGAATGCGGATATTTTTTCTCATTTTTCTTCGCAAATACATACGTGTTTTTGTATAAAGAAACTAGACATACCTACATACACAGACTTATGCAAATACTTATAATTACTATACATACATTCATGCATGTTTGATAGAAATCATACTTTGTTCTCATTCGCATTTACTAATTGTACAATGTATCTGTTGCAGATAGCAGAATTGGCCCTACTTCAAGAGACATTCCAAAGTATTTACCTTATATAAAAATCACTGAAAATACCTATTTAAAAGAAATAGAATTTAAAACAAAAGGCAGTATATTATTTAGTAGTGTAACACTGACCCGATAGTTAATAACCATGACAATATACAGGTCTAAAATCACTTCTAAAATAAAAGGAGTTTTTTCCGTCCCTATCGAGCAGTCCGCCTGGGGAAGTACCTTCACCCTAAAGAATACCGAGATTATAATAACCTCGTGTTCGGTGAGTAGGGTAGTCAGAGCTCACTTAAGTGGTTTTGTGCTGTCAGTGGGTATACTGCTTGTCTTCTGCGCTGACGGCACAGAATCTTTCTGTTCTTACAGGGTCGGCAGCACGAGTGTGACTCCCTTTGTGTTGTACTCGTCTATATAGCACGGTAACCACTTTCCATTAGGTGGGCCGTGAGCTTGTCTGCCACTTAAGTGGCATAAAAAAATCTATAAGTAACTATTATATCCCTGCTACTTCACTTACAGATTACGGAAGAGGAGGACTGAAGTTGACAAAAAGAACCTTCCTTTTTAGAAGTTAATCGTAACAATAGCATTTTTAACCGACTTCTAAACAAGGAGGAGGTTCTCGATTCGGATTTTTATATATTTTTTATTTTTAGTAATGTATTCAAGATCAGTACATCATTAGTTACAGGTTAAGGACAATACACAATGGATGCTTTAGCATAATACGTTACGCGAATTGGAAATACAATGCGTGAACTACAGAACTATATAACATAGGTATTCTGAACACGCGAATCTGTTGAAAATATGTGCATTGATTAAGAGCTATAATCATAATTGCATGAAGAATTCTAATTTTTTTGTTTAAGACATGACAATTGGCCTGCCCCTCTAGACAAGTGGCAATTCGTCGAACGGCGTTTTGTAGACTCAGAATACAGAAGTTTGTAGAATAGAATGCCAAATGTACGGGATTTGACGTATATGACAGGTAAAATCAACGAATGTCAAAAACGTCAAATCCTATACATTCATCATTCTATTCCATCATACGCCGAGCAACGAATTGCCACTTGTCTAGGGGGGCTGATGGTAAGCTGAAGGCAAGGTCTCAGGTAAGACCACCGTTACAGACACCTACGATATGACAATGGTGGTCCTCAGCTTGACGGCTTCATCAGACGTTTTTTCACAACCGTTTCAGTTGAAGGATGGAAACGCGTGTGCTTGTAAAGAACTCCAAGACTATGGTGCGATAAAGAAAAGAGTAACAGCTTGGTTAGGGATCGATCCTTAATCACATGAGGTTCAGAAAAGGTCGAGGAATATCACAAGAGGTATGTGTATTTTTCGTACCAAACCAATCTCACCTGCAAGCCACTACTCTGGTGACTGATGGAAGAGTTTCTGGCGCAGGTTTTCGGGGTTAAAAAGTCAGAGAGGCGCTGCTCCAGCAGGCGCAGGAGTTAGCGGACCTCGTGCTCCGAGGTGAAGACCACGGATGCAATCGTGAACCAAAACTGATAACGTCCCGATGGCGTACCTACTAATATATGGCGTCCCCCAACTATGGCCCCCTGTGCACAATAACTTTAAAACAGCGTAAGTAACACTACACTTCGATTAACAGCTAGGTACATCTAATTAATAATTATTACCTGTACATAAGTCTGCATCATCGTGACAGGGTTAGCTGTGAAACCACAAAATGAACATCATTGGTGAGTCAAGGGTAACCTACAAAGGTTTGACCTCCATAGTGCATGATTTGTATGCACTCAGGATTGCCGCTCGGACGATGATGATTTAAAAAAATATTAAAACTATCCAATTCAAGTTCTTTATTTCTCAAAATATTTTGACGTCAAATTCTGCCTAAAATTAAGTTTACCACCGCTTCCTAGGCGCTGGTGGCGAAGAAACGGCGCAACAAACTCCACTGCGGCATTTTCATTTCAAGACGCGTCAGTTTACAAGAAGTGATTTCTATACGAATATGGACGAATGTATATTTGTCTCGTGTCAAGTATATTAAAAAAGTAATTAACCTAAGTTGAAGCATGGCAAGAATAATTTTAGGAGGGACCTGCACCATGCTCAAGCTAGACATTCTTGTCTTTAAGCTAATGAAAAAAAATCTAAGCATATTCAACAAGTAGGTACAACGCAGTTTTCCTTGTATGTCTTAAAACCATATTTTTCCTTCACAAGGCTAAGGTAATTAATAATTGTACCTGCAAATATTTCTATTTGTTTACGCTTGTACCATACAATGTACATATTGTACATGTAGGTACGTACGGTCAGCGTCAAAAGCATAGCGAATGAAAATAATTGCAGTATTGGTTCCCGGTGGAATAGAGCCACCCCATCACGGCTGCCCAAATTCAAAACCCAGTAAGGGACATTTTTTACGAAAACACTTTTTTTCCTTATTTCGAACTATCATAGGGAACCGCATCGACTTGTGAAGACACCTGCTTTAAAATCTTACAAAATAACAGATATTTTGACACCATGAAACCTAGTAAAGTGCATTTTCACTCTCAGAAAACAAGATCAAAAACCTAGCAACTCGCATTTACAACTTCAAAACTCAGCAAGTCACATGCACTAAATATCACTTCATTACTCTAACCCCAATACTTTTGAAAGGCTTGCCTGTTTTAAGTTTTTACGCTCTCCTGTAAAATTTGTTAAAAACCACTTATTGGGTTTTGAATTTGGGTAGCCGATCACTTCCCGTGGGTGTCGTAGAACGGAATTAAGGAATAGGGCTGTTCTTCATCCAACCGGAAACATACAGCCCATAACGAAGTACCCAATTGACGGAAATAGACTGGCCTTCTATTGCGTGGGACTGGAATCATAGTTGACGATGTGTGAGTGTTAATATTCCTCTACTCAATACCGTATCTAGGTATAACTATCTATGTTATGTTTATTTGTGCATACATTTTAAATAAAAATAATATTTAAATCAACATTTTATTATTATTTAAAATTGCATTTTCATTGAAACGTATCTCTATATCGTATCTATATACACACAATGATCATCTAAGTTTGACGCTAACTGTACACGTGTATGTTTGCAATTACTGCCCTTAACCTCCAATCATATGACACAGTTAAGATCAAGGCTGATAGACACAGAGCTTGCATGACTCAGTCCACAAGCCTCTTGATAATGACGACAAATAATAGAAGATATAATTATAAAGGAGACTATTCGATTACGATCGAGACTTCGCCTTAACGAAAGATTCCTATAATTTTCACAGATTCCTCCGAACTCGACCTTAGAACTTAAAAAATAACCTGTTAATATATTGCTTAAATAAAATCGGCCAAGTGCGAATCGGACTCGCCCATGAAGGGTTCCGTAGTAGCAAAGGCGAAAATTGCGGTTTATGACGTATTAAAAAAAACTACTGACTGGATCTCGTTCGAACCAATTTTTAGTGGTAGTTTGTATGGCAATTTACATCATATATTTTTTTTAGATTTATCATTCGCTTATTTTAGAAGTTAGAGGGGGGGGGGGGGGGACACATTTTTCCTCTTTGGAAGTGTCTCTCGCGCAAACTATTCAGTTTAGAAAAAAATGATGTTAGAAACCTCAATAGCATTTTTAAAGAACTATCTATAGATACCCCATACGTATGGGTTTGATGAAAAAAAAAATTTTGAGTTTCAGTTCTAAGTATGGGGACCCCCAAAATTTTATGCATTTTTTTTATTTTTGTGTGAAATTCTTAATGCGGTTCACAGAATACATCTTCTTACCAAGTTTCAACAGCATAGGCCTTATAGTTTCGGAGAAAAGTGGCTGTGACATACGGACGGACAGACAGACAGACAGACAGATAGACAGACAGACGGACGGACAGACATGACGAATCTATAAGGGTTCCGTTTTTTGCCATTTGGCTACGGAACCCTAAAAACGCAAAAAGCTTTTTGGCTTCAGCCTCAAGGAAAACCTTAAGGCTGAAGCCTGAAATAAGCGTATTTTTTTGAGTTGCGTAATTTACGTATTGTAATTTCTGCTGCATTCGGTTACATAGAACAGTCGTTTGATTCCCATGATGACGCAAACGAGTTGTCTGCCAACAGGAGTTTTCTATAAAATCGACCGAAGTGATTAAAATTACGCGATGACCAACTCAAAAAATTACGCTCGTTTAGCTTCAGTCTAAAACGCGATATAAATTACAATTCATTCTTCAGTACAGACGTACCTTGGTGCGTATTGCCTGTTTAAATTATGTAAAGTGTTTTGCAAAAACTTGCACACAATAAATTGGCAGTCACTTGCGGTGGCGAGCTGTTAAAGAAATAATGCCGCTAATGCAAGCGGATCTGGAAGTACTTTCACAATAAAATGTGGATATTACTTGCTATAACATTTTATGCAGGTTCCGGAATTAGCCTGATCTGGTGCGTACACGCAATAAAGTTCTAAAGTTAAGTGACTGTCATCTGAGTCCCCAACCCCGAGAAGAAAACCTGTGAAACCAGAAAAAAATGTCACAACATATCTTCATAAATCAATATTGTGGATATTTCATATTAAATGGATTTCAAGTTATCAAGTCCTTAAAATATCTTTAATCCATAAGTACCTAATTCTTCTTCATTATAGCGCTATCCCAGTCGCATCCGGTGTCTCAGTTTAACTGCGTGTTCGGTTGAACTTCGATATTCTCGCGAACCGTGACTGTCATTAGTACATCGAGCATGAAAAATATTCAAATTCGTGCCGTAAGCGTATCGAGAGTATGCAGTTTTGCGATTGGCAGGTTTTACAGACACACTGGTTCACAGTTCGCAGGCGGCCAATCGCAATGCTCCGTTCTATCGATATATTTACGTTACGCTCGGGGTACTGTAACTTCAGATCCTACTACATTAGGCTGTAGGGAATTTATGTACATAACAGTTATGCAAGCATATTTGCTATTCAGAGGCAACCTAACTAGTTATTACCTCAGTATATGCTCCACTTAACAAGTGATTACTAAGTATACCTTCGATGCATGACGCAGTTTTGTCGGTTTACTCGTGCGAACAACTCCTCAGGCACACAAACAGTTTGGAAGACTTCTTCATCAGCAGAGATGGAAGGAGGTCTCACGTGGGACCTATAGAGCAACTTGGTGAAACGCCCTACTGTAATGTTGGTACCCCCCTACGGGTGCATCTCTAACGTCCGGTCGACTACCAGTGCAATAAAACCTCGTATGCGCTCAACACGTGTGTGTCATTTCTCTTCTCCTTTAAATATCACACCTACCTTCCTATTTTCTTCTTTCTTTTCTTCATCTGTCTTTCCTTCATATTTCGTGCGATCCCGACGTTTTGGAGGTTTCATTGTAGCCCCACAGAAGAAGCAGAACGCATTTATGACTCCGGCCGGACAAGTATCTTGGATCTAAAATGTGCCCTATACGCGTAGTACACATTTCTTGGGTGTCTTTTGAGGATAGCACGGGGTGCTACTGCGGTGGACGAGCTCAAATTCACCAAGCATAGATTATTACAAAGCAATCTGCAGGCGCCAGAGCCTCGTTTGTTTTGCGATTTAGGTCCAAATACGTGTCCGGAGTTATACCAGGATCGTAGCAAGTTGAAAGAGGTTGTGTTTGCCAACCCCATTATGAGAAGAAACACAGCATACACCATCTTTGCATAGTATAAAGTACATAGGTACATACACACAGTCATAATACAGTTTATCTATAGATCTAACATCTGCCATCTAGTCAAGTGGTAAATCGTTGGTATTGTAGAATAGAATGATGAATGTATGGAATTGACACGTATTTTGACGTCCATGAAGTTTATGACAGTTTTTTTAATACTACCTAGGTCACAGACAAGCACACGGCCCTCCTGATGGTAAGAGGTTACGTGGCCTATGGGCGAGTGCAACACCAGGGGAGTCACACTCGTGCTGCCAACCCTGTAAGAACAGAGAAGTTCTGTGCCGTCAGCGCAAAAGATAAGCTGGACAAAGCCTTTGGTTTTTTGGCTTTTGGTCTCACTGACAGCTTGCACATTGATAGTTATCAACGTATGTTTTTAGGGTTCCGTAGCCAAATGGCAAAAAACGGAACCCTTATAGATTCGTCATGTCTGTCCGTCTGTCTGTCTGTCTGTCTGTCTGTCCGTCCGTATGTCACAGTCACTTTTCTCCGAAACTATAAGGCCTATGCTGTTGAAACTTGGTAAGTAGATGTATTCTGTGAACCGCATTAAGAATTTCATACAAAAATAGAAAAAAAGCATTAAATTTTGGGGGTCCCCATACTTAGAACTGAAACTTAAAAAAAATTTTTTCATCACACCCATACGTGTCGGGTATCTATAGATAGGTCTTTAAAAATGCTATTGAGGTTTCTAACATGATTTTTTTCTAAACTTAATAGTTTGCGCGAGAGACACTTCCAAAGTGGAAAAATGTGTGCCCCCCCCCCCCCCCCCCTCTAACTTCTAAAATAAGAGAATGATAAATCTAAAAAAAATATATGATGTAAATTGCCATGCAAACTTCCACTGAAAATTGGTTCGAACGAGATCCAGTCAGTAGTTTTTTTTTAATACGTCATAAACCGCAATTTTCGCCTTTGCTACTACGGAACCCTTCATGGGCGAGTCCGACTCGCACTTGGCCGAATTTATTATACGAGTAAATCAACGTAAATTCTATATTTATCTCTGACTGCCTCTGTGGCGTAACGGTAGTGAACGCGGCCACTATGCAGGAGGCGCGGGTTCGATCCCCGCTCAGTGCAAATATTTATGTGCATGTATATGAATATTTGCATTGGTCCGAGTGTAGTTTCTATGTATGTATTTACGAAAAAAAATGTTTAGAGGTAAGTATGTTTATCTGCATTCTAGAACCCATAACACAAGCTAGTTAAGTTAGGCTTACTTTGGGGCCAGATAGCGTTGTGTCGGATGTCCTGCAATAATATTGTATTAATATTATATTATCATTCTATAATAGTCAACAATAGTGCCCGAAAAACTGCAATAGGCTCACACCCCCTATTACGTGGGACCTAATACAATGATTGGTGAAATGTGGGTGTTAATTCACCTCTGCCTAACCCTCCGGGATAAAGGCGTGATTGTATGTATGTATGTATGTATCATTCTATTCTAGATAATGTTTACTATGAGCAATATTGATGCTACGAGTACGTCTTACAACCAACTTAGCATACGGAAAACTATGGTAAGTAAACCATAGTGATTATGTAGTTAGTACATTATTAAATACATGTTATTAAAAGATGAACATCTTGTCTACAATAATTTTCCTTGATGCTAGTTATTTCTCCATATATCGTGTTTGTAATAACAACCATCCGGTTTCTTCTACTAAAATATTTCCGCTAAGAAAACTTCCGATGTCTTGCTGTTTGTCAACATTATACAGCTAGACATTAGATTAACATACAATTTAAATTTATTGGTTTGTTTTTATGTATATAGTCCGCGGCAAACTAGTTTTGGATATAGATTAAAATATTTTTTTAGCATATCGGCAAATAGGCACACGACCCATGTTTAATACATATATGTACATTATATACTCACGCCTGTAAATCCCTGAAGGGGTAGGCAGAGGTTTATAAACACCCACATTTCGCCAACTATGATTTCGGTCCCACGTAATAGGGGGCGAGCCTATTACCGGTATGCGGCATACTTAGTCATGGGCTGTATGTAGACACCCTTTTCAAGTCGTCAGTCCATCCAGCTGGAGGTCCGTTTGCCTTCTCGCGGTCCCCACTCTAGGACTCGTTTGATATTTTTAGTCCCATACCATAAATCACTGTATGTATAGTAGAAACAAGAAACAGTACTGTAGTAGCAGCGTTTGCGCATGTAGACGCCATCTAATATGATTTAAATATAAAATTTACATTTCTGGTTGTCTGTTGCTTAAGAAATTGAAGTCATTATCATCATCGTCTTAGAGATGAACTGCATCCGAGACGTTTACCTCCAAGTCCGGGGTTCATTTTCCATTTCTTGTTTGGCTTATTTGGTTACCTATGGGAGGGACGACTGGAAAAATAAATATATGGATTATTGATTGTATATGAGATAGCGGATCCGCTCCGGCTTCACCAGTTGGATATTATGGATATTTATGCATAATGTATGGGAATTTACCGGATTTGTTGACATTTATGTTACTACTCCGCTCCCTTGAGTAGCAGCGTGATGATATTTAACTTATAATCTTTCTCAATAAACGGGCTATACAACACAGAAAGAATTTTTCATTTCGAATTAGTATTTCCTGAGATTGGCGCGTTGAACCAAACGATTTTTTATACTACTTAGGTCGCAGATAAGCACACGGCCCTCCTGATGGTAAGAGGTTACCGTGGCCTATGGGCGAGACAAACACCAGGGGAGTCACACTCGTGCTGTCGACCCTGTAAGAACAGAGAGATTCTGTGCCGTGAGGAGAAAAGATAAGTAGGTCAAAGCCTTTAGTTTTTCCCACTGACAGCACAAAATCTCCAGTGAGCTCTGGCTACCTTACTCACCGTCGGAAACACAACACAATATTAGTATAGATATAGATTTATTAAACTCTAAAACTGTTTGATCAGTCTGATCTTGAAATTTAGTAAACAACTGCCTACCCATCTAATGGTTTCATGATCGGTTTGATGTAGGTACCTACCCTTTAACCGCAATATAAAACGCAAACCGAAGCTAGGTTATAAAGGATTATAAACCTCAATAAACATTCAAAACAAAATTATTATAGTACTTCATTTTGAGGACATTAACCGAAGTTAATTATCGCACAAGATTTACTCTCAATGCACTTATTTCTTAAGATGACTTGCGATATCTCAACTCACTAAAGCTCAACAACGTAGGTACATAAGGTAACTACTAATAGAGCTTTAATACTGGCAAATAATGTTATTACCTATCATTACTTCAATGACACTCTACATATTATAAAACAAAGTCGCTGTCGCTGTCTGTCCGTCCCTATGTATGCTTAAATCTTCAACTACGCAACGGATTTTGAAGCGGTTTTTTTGAGTAGATAGAATGATTCAAGAGGAAGGTTTAGTATAATACATGCATAATGTTGTAAAGAAACACTAATAAATATAGAGATATGCAGCGGGCACGGGATCACAAAATATGGCGGTACGAAGTTCGCCGGGTCCGTTAGTTCGAAATAATTTAAAACTGTAATAATTTTAATGAATTAAGAGGGAAAAAGCAATTCCACCAAAAAAAGAATCATAAAAAGTAGGGCCGAGTATATAATTATTGCTTGTACTTAAAAAAAGTTCTATATCTATATACCTATCTTTTCAAGAGACAAACGTCTAATTTTGTCGTGGCAGGCACTATGCGGTTTTGGCATTTTATCGTTTTGCTTTTCTGATGTTCATCGCCCTAAACCCTCTACACGCTAATCTAATTAGTTAATTGCTTGTTCTAATTTTAAGTTCTCCAAACCCTTGCTAGTAAAAATGTGAGAGCTTAAGGGTTTTGAGGCTTTTGAGGGTTAAGAGGAGAATCGGTGACAAATTTTCTTAAAAAAAATATAAAAAAAAATCATTAGATTTACTTAGTAGTGGGCTAGTCGCCTTTGCCGAAGGACCAATGACCGTTGGAGCGAATACCTGAGTGAAGTCTGCGAATCAGCAAATTAAATGTAGTTGGACTAAATGTGGAAGGAGGAGGATCGAGTGCTATGGCGCACATTAGGAAACTGTAGTTTTTCCAAGCGACTGCAGTATGGGGTTCTTCTAGATTTCTAGAAGGGCATTACAAGGTGCTTACGAAGTCGGCAGCCTCAGTGTGACGCCCCTGGTGCTGCACACGTCCATAGGCCACGGTAACCACTTTCCATCAGGTGGGCCGCGTGCTTCTCTGCCACCTAAGTGGAAAAATCCCTATTTTATTTATTTATTTATACTTTATTGTACACCATATAAAAAACAAATTTAAAAATAATGACTAAGGAATCAGTACAAGGGCGGCCTTATCGCTATATCACCTATCCCTATCACCATTCACTTTTTTTTTTAAATCTTTATTTATTTATAGGACTTTTATCTTACGACATGGCAGTCCTATATCATATACCATTCACTTGCTATAGGCTGATTAACCGGATAATATATCTCTGTGCAAAACTTCATCCAGAGTCTAGAGTGTGTGGGTCTAGATTCTAGACCCACACACAGTATTTTTAACATGATTGAGTAACAAACATCCGTCGATGTAAACAAATTTTCGCATTTATAAGTAAGATTCACGGCCACTTAATTTAAATGGCCGAAGATTACAATACTTGTGTTTACAAATTAGGTACGTATGCTGTTTCAGTGAGTAATCACTTTAATTGGGCGTATCATTGCTTTCGGAAGGACCACGCGGTTGGCACATCGGCCAGTGACTAAGTGGTCTTCACAATGCAATATGCGAATATAAGTGTGTCATGAGCAGAACTTTATTAAACAGCAGTATTTAGGTACCCACCGCGTGGTTAGAGTAGAATTCTGGCCACCCCATTTCCTCCCTTGCGGTGTCGTACAAGGCGACTAAGGGATAGGGTAAAGTCGGGATAGATGCCCCAGTTGGATAGTTACCCCAGTTTTAAATTCTATATGTTAGGGTCGTTAGTGACGTTAATAGGACGTTAATACTTTACTATAAATGTAAGAGCACCTCATGTAGACTGTAGTGTCATAAAAATTATCAGTGCAGATGTATACGTTTTTTCTGTGTGAGCGAAAATGTCCCGCGGCCATACCTCGATGGTCGAAACATTTATATTGCTAAGTCTTTTCTATTGAATATTTTTATAACTGATTGAGGAATCAGAAAAATTTTTGTTTCTTTGCATGCATTAGAGTTTATATTACACTATGTAATACGTTTTGTTCTCGAATAGTTTTTATTTATTTAGAAATTAAAAAAGGCAACCATCCGTATCAAAAAGGATAGTTGCCCCAATTACTTTTGCGGATAGTTACCCTTAGTGCGCTCTATGGGAAAGGCCAACTATCCCGCCGCATAAGTTGGACAAAAGACTAAAAATAATTTAACACTTGCATTCATAGTACATAATGGAGAAAATACTTTATCAATGGGTAACTTACAGTTTGGAGGCCTTCATTTTTATATGTTTATTTTTTATGATTTAAAAGTAAACAATAAATTAATATTTTAGTTGATTACTTCTTAATAACAGTATTCTCGTTATTTATTCCCTTTTTACAGAACTAGTTGAATGAAGAAATGACGAAATTTGTGACAAATATTCAAAGCTGCGCTTGGGAAAATACACCTCTCTTAAAAAGAAAAGTCGCAAGTCATAGATATCCGTTAGAAATAAGAAACCTCATAGCCATAAAGAGAGCTCAGAGACAAAAGTGGCAACAATCAAGATATCCACCTGACAAAACAATGCTGAATAGACTCACAAAAAGATTAAGCATAGCAATACAGAACTATCATGATGATGCTACAAAAGATTACCTCAGCCAATTAACAAATAGTGGAAAAACAGAACACTCACTATGGAAAGCATCTAAATACTTAAATAAGCCCATCGTCCATGCTTCACCCATTAAAAAAGTAGATGGCAAATGGGCGATGAGTAATGAACAGAAAGCAAATATATTTGCAGAACATTTAGAACAAACTTTTCAAACCAGCGGTGAGGAAAGCTCTGAAAACCTAACACTGGATGTCACTCACCATGACGACCTCAATATAAAACTAGTTACGCCGAAAGAAGTTAAAAATATGATAAATAACTTAGCCAAAAAGAAATCGCCTGGATACGACCTTATCACTGGTGAACTCCTTCAAATTCTGCCACGAAAAGCCATAGTAAAACTTACAACCCTTATAAATGCAACATTCAGATTAAAACACGTGCCTGATATCTGGAAAGTTGCTGAAGTCATAATGATCCCCAAACCTGGAAAACCACCCCAGGAAGTAACATCATACAGACCTATATCACTTTTACCAATAATTTCAAAATTATTTGAAAAACTACTCGTAAGACGCTTAAAACCTATAATAGAAGACAGAAAACTGATTCCAAATTACCAATTCGGCTTCAGAGAAAAACACTCCACGATAGACCAAGTACATAGAATTACCAACATTATAGAAAAAACTCTAGAAGAAAAAAAAAAGTCTGTTCCACAGTATTTCTAGATGTAGCACAGGCATTTGACAAGGTTTGGCATAAGGGTCTTATTTATAAGGTAAGGCAAATGCTGCCAAAACAATTTGCAGACATTTTAGAATCCTACCTAACAGAGAGGACGTTTAGAGTCAGACATGAAGATGCTTATTCCGATCTCAAGCAAATAAAAGCTGGTGTACCACAAGGAAGTGTTCTTGGCCCAATCTTGTACCTATTATACACTTGTGATATCCCAGAAATGGAAAACAACTTCATTGCAACCTTCGCAGATGATACAGCCATCATGGCTATAGGTGTCACTCACAAAGAAGCCGTAGATAAAGTACAAATTGCTGTCAACTCCATCACCAACTGGACAAAAAAATGGCGAATTAAGTTAAATGAGTCCAAATCGACTCATATAGACTTCACAAACCGAAGACCTAATTACGCACCGGTATACATTAACGGTTGCGTAATACCTTACGAAAACACAGCCAAATACCTGGGTATGACGCTTGACGCAAAACTTCGCTGGAAGGCTCACGTCAAAAAGAAACGCCTGGAGTTAGATCTACGCTACAGGAATATGTACTGGCTACTTGGCAGACATTCATCATTGCCAGTGTACAACAAAGTACTTCTGTACAAACAAGTACTTATGCCTGTATGGGCATACGGTATACAGCTTTGGGGCTGTACAAAACGCACCAATATTGAAATAATACAAAGATTTCAAAATAAGGTACTTCGGAGTATAGTAAACGCTCCCTGGTACATTAGAAACGAGGACATCCACCGGGACTTAGGAGTGGACCTCGTTGCTAAAGTTATCAAAAAATACGCCGAAGCTCATGAACAAAGACTTCATAAACATGTGAATGTCGAGGCTATTCAGCTCCTTGACACCACGGACATAGTAAGAAGACTGAAAAGGACTAAGCCTTTTGAATTAGTTCAGTGATTGTTACATTGCAGTGAGTGCTACCTTTTAAGAACACAAGAACTAAGTGTCTTTCCGTCATAATAGAGACAATAAGAAAAGTGCCAATGGACACATTCTTTAGTATAAATTTACTAGGAAATTAAGTTAAATTAAAATTACTTATTAGCCTCAAGGCTAGATTGTAATTGTTATGAGGTAACCATTCGGTTACAACATAATGAAAAAAAAAAAAAAAAAAAAAACAGAACTCTATAAAGGTAAAATATGAAATGGTACTAAAATTTGGTGTTATTTTTCGTTTAAGCAATGTAAAGGGCATCTATCCTTCTTAGTATTTCCACGGTGGGGCAAATATCCATACAGTGAGGCATCTATCCTAAAAATTAAGTGTCTACAAAAAGCTAAATTTTTCAAAATCTGTAATTGATAGGTAAAAGAAAACAATTAATAATTCAAGAGGAATGATTGAACTAGTAAAATTCATAGAAATTAGTCATATACAATTAATAGTTTTAGAATTACGAGCCTTTTTCAAAAAGTGGGGCATCTATCCCGACTTTACCCTAGGGCTGTTTAACATCAGACAGATATATACAGCCCAGGCTCAGCTTCAAATACATGGCTCGAGTCAACAATAATGCCCGGAATACGGCAATAGGCTCACCCCCTATTACGTGGGACCTAATACAATGATTGGTTGTTGTTAATTCACCTCTGCCTAACCCTCCGGGGATAAAGGCGTGATTGTATATACGTATGTATTTAGGTAGATGTTTTCAGCCCCTCTAGACATGTAGCTATTCGTTGCCTGGTGTATCATGGAATAGAATGACATTTGTTGACGCTTGTCATGTACGTCAAGTCCCATACATTTGGCATTCTATTCTACAAAACGCCGCCGGCCGACGAATCTCCACATTCTGCTTAGCCCTTCTAGACAGAGGGGCTGAGCAGAATGTGGTGAGAGTTTGTTTGTTGGTTTATTGTCAGAATAAAAATAGCACAATTCCTAGCTCACCTTTTAGGATGACAGGAAGAGGCGAAGTGGAGAAACTGTATCAGGGACTCCATCTGAAGTAATTTTTTCACAAATGGTAGATTATAATCATTACCTGCAATGCTCATATATGTATGTGATACTGTTAATTAAATTATCTACTACCGAAAGTCTTAGACTATGAGTGTGACGCCCCTGGTGTTGCATACGTCCATAGGCCACAGTAACCACTTGATCAGGTGGGCCGTGTGCTTGTCTGCCACATAAGTGGTATAAAAAAAATTTGTTAAGACTGTTGACCAAATTGTACCTCGTTGATACTGGGGCTTTACTCTTCAAATCGATAGAGAAAAATATACAACGCCCTTAGAAGGCGAACATACAGGTTAATTGAATTGATTATGTTGAAAAAATAAATATTAAAACTTAGCTGGACTCTCAAAATTTTTATTTGGCTAAGAATTATATCAATGTCTTAAGTATTTTACACAAAAATAATGAGCCAAATTGTGTACTTAGCAGGTAGATTTTAGAGCAGCACGAACGCATGTAATACAATAATTTTAATGAATCCTGTTCTCAAAATATACAAATAAATACCTAAGCTTTAAACTTTTGACATTAATTGATTTGTTTTTCACATTAAACATGTTCGATGATCACCGTATCTCCTGTCAATTTGAGGCTACTTATCTTGCCCGAAGTACAAAACAGCCATTAACGTAAAGGATAATGAAGCGATATTCACATTTGGAAATAACAAGTGCATATCGGATATTGATAAATGGTTAATTTATTTAATATTATTGATCCGCTACATTAATGTTGCATTAGCAAAAACTTGTTATTCAATTATTTAGACATTATACGTATCGTAAGTGTAGAAAAAAAAACGGATGTGAAACGGGTACGACATTTGTTTTGTATCATTTTTTATCGCACCCTCTGATTAGCCAAATTTTCAGTGATTTATATTTTATGTGTTAAGCTTATGAACTAAGAGCCCGTGAACGCCAGACCTTCGTCATTTTATAAAAGCTGAAAGTTTGTCAGCGCATGCTCCCAACACAGGTAAGAACGATGGCCAATTATGAAGTTTGGGTCATAGTGGCTTTGGTAGATATACGGTAAGTACTAAAGTTGGGAAATAAAAATAAAGTGTAATTTTTAGGTATTACCCAATGATGTATTATTTTTATAGATACGTCATACACGAAGATGGCGGCTTTCAAAAATGGCGCAAACACTACATAATAGCTACCTTCTAAAAATACGTCAATGTTATTAATTTATATGAATTATAGGTATTATTATTTATATTAATAATATTTTATTATTACGTATTTATTATTAAAAACGTTCTGTTTCGGGTGGCGCACTGTCGCGATTCTGATTGGTGCATAAAATGATGACCAAAAGTCATAATTTTTTTGTCGCCATTTTAGAGTGTGGACAACATATCTATAGTTTATAATACATCATTGGTATTACCTTCAAAGTATTATTAAAAATCACGCCATTCACAGCCAGACACTTTAACATCGTGGTAATCTTTGCCAGGCACCCTTAATGTTCAAGAAATTATATGTTTTAGTTTAAAGCCGATTTTCATACAGCGTGTCCCAAAATTTAAGGATAAGCAGGCAGCAGAGGGAGATCCTGCTCATGGTTATTTGAGAAAAAAGAAAAATATAAAAAAAAAAAGATCTGGCGTTCACGGGCTCTAAGTCTATTAGTAAGTAGAGTAGTATGTATCAAAATATTATTATTGGCTATTGTTCGTGATTCCGTCCATGTGTTGTAGGTCCTACTATTACTGTTCCCGTTCCTGATGTGATAGAAACCACTTCACAGGATAAAAGTAGGTAACCTATGTGCTATTAAAGATTCTCTGTTGCAACTTTCAACCAGAGATCCGTTCAGATATTGATTGAATGGGTGACAAAATTTCCATCCCTCTTAACTATCTTCTCCAACTATCTATCTTCACAAAACCTTCATCAAAATTGTTTCGTTTGGGAGCTATGATGCCACAGAAAAACACACAACTCTCTAGCTATCACAATTCATGAAACACGGCCGTGACAGACAGTGGAGTCTTAGTTATAAGGTTCCGTTTTTACACTTCGGGTACGAATCCCTAAAAATAACGCTGGTGATCTCAGATCTTTCTCGAACACACAATTCTTAGAATTCGAAGGTAAACCGAGTGAAATAAGGAAGTGTCAACGAAAACAGATGTTATAGGAAAGGCTGATTGACCAAACAAGGTTGTACGAAATGCCATCAAGGCTTTGTCACAATGAAGGGAAGATCTGAACGGAAGCCCGAAACGACTTTCCGGGTACTAAATAATGTATTTCGTTATGTGATTGCTCGGCTGTCGCAAGAAAATTAATTTCATCGTTTTATTCAATTGTTTTGCGTAAATTGCGTTGAAATTGTAATTAGCTGAAAGAAAGATTAATTAAGGACCGTGACTGATAGATCCATGGTCTTTTGAAGGCTGATTTTAATTATATCTACGCGTAGCACAACCCTTTCTTCTTCACCCGAGCGCCAATACACTTCTATGGATTTTATTATTATTATTATCTGTCTATACTGCACAAAGTTTTGCTGGTAGAAAAATCTTATAGAGTTAACATCATCACTACATATTATAAAACAAAGTCGCTGTCGCTGTCTGTCCGTCCCTATGTATGCTTAAATCTTCAAAATTACGCAACGGATTTTGAAGCGGTTTTCTTTAATAGATAGAGTGATTCAAGAGGAAGGTTTATATATATAATACATACATAATATTGTAGAGAAACACTGATACACGCGGGCGGAAAATATGGCGGTACGAAGTTCGCCGGGTCAGCAAGTATGAATAAAGCATTTGTACTTTTCCACAATTATTTATTATTTTGAACCTTACCGGTTTCGCCTTACAGCACGAACTTTGAGAATGCCGTAAGGCGAAACCGGTAAGGTTCAAAATAATAAATAATTGTGGAAAAGTACAAGTGCTTTATTCAATATGTGTAGCAAGTTCCACCAAGCGCCATCCATCTCCAGTATAAACAGTCTTTTAGAGTTAAGCTCGCTTTTGTATATATTTTATTCTACTTGTTATTATTAATCTATAGAATTAAGATCAAGTGGTCGAAGTTAAGAACGTAATAACTGCTCTAATGCAGCTATTATGGACTTGCCAGTAAAAATAAACTAAGTAAAACACAAGATTCGCGCTGTCAATCATTAATAATTGTATTCTCGAAACCCTGAAACCTACTAATTTAAGATAACCCACCAATTTAATATAGGTATTGCGTGTTAGTGTGTAATCATTTTTGAACTGTTTAGGTTAAAGAATTTAGATCAGTTCATGCACGAATCATATCATGTACCGACACGCCTTAGGTATATCTTCTTTATTTAGATTCTTTTATGCACATAACACATGCTACTGTTACCGTAAAATGAGGTGAATAAGGATCAAAGGGTGAATAAGAAAATGTTCAGATAAATTTTACAGTCATTTTCTCTTAAATGAAACTATGGATTAATTCAATGAACAGAATTTTGAAGGAAATCTGGTTAAATACTTTATATTTTGTAAAAGAATTTATTAATAAAAATCTAACAACCGTTTTATCTCTATTTACCTATTCACTCAACGGGGTGAATAGGGATCCTATTTTACTCGGTACTAAGTGATAGTATCGATATTAAGTGATACGTAGTATGATATTCTTAAGTCGAGTCCTCACACTCCTCACACATTACACGTCAATTAAATTTGACTAAACTTTACAATATACTGTTAAAGCCAAAGCCGAAAATAAACACTTTGCGTGTTGTACCTATAATTAGTTGTGCATATAATAAGAATAATTAATTAATTATGTCTAGAAATACATGAACACTATTGTGTTAAAAATAATATTGATTACTAAATAATATTGAATATCGTGCGTCTTCGACCGGTTGAAATCCTTGAATGAAAAAGAAAGAAGGGTAATAAAGGAACACATAGGTATACAGTATGTACATTCATACATACATACATACAATCACACTTTTATCCCTGGACGGTTAGGCAGAGATGAATGGAAACCCACATTTCACCAATCATTCCCATTCCCAGGGCGTTCCCACGTTGATTCGAGCCATGCATCTGAAGCTGAGTCTGGGCTTTATATATATGTCTGCTGTTATACAGGCCTTTCCCTTAATCGCCTTATACGACACCGCATGGGAAGACATGTAGTCAAGTAGTCAATTAGCCTACTGCAGTCCACCGCTGGACATAGGCATCCCCCAATGTGCGCCACGTTTGATGAAGAAGAATGGGAAGACATGTGGTGGCCCAAATTCTACTCTATCGCGAACCACGCGGGAACACCCACTAACATTAATAAGTTAAGGAGATAGTAAGTACTTGAAACTTCATTTCTGAGTATTTTTGCTAAGGATATCGGCAAATTTTAGCCCCCTTGTCAACAAGAGATAGCTATAGGTCCTTATACTATAGAACTAGTACATATTTCGTGCTGCCACAGTAAAAGATCTTGCCTGTTTCTTAATTATTTTCAATCCTTACAGAGGATGAATTTCTGCCAAATGCAGCTTCGTAGCTAACTAGAGACAACTACTGAAGGTACTTCCCCTTACTACAGAATTATATAATTCAGTGAAGGGGTAACCAGAGATATTGATTCAACATCCACATTTCCTATATTATTTAGGCGTAGAGCCTATTGCCGATAAGCGGGCACTTTGTCATGTATTCAGTGCTTCTACAGTAAAAAGGCATATTTTCCAAATCTGTGATTTCATGATGCACATCTGCATATTATTAGGTATTCCATGTGAATATTAGTTTTTTTATGATTTGTATTTAAATTTGAACGAATTCAGACCACATGGGTGCAAATAAAAGCCGTTTTATGAATTTGCTTATACGTAAAGGAAAAGGATGTTATGACACTGTCAAATTATTAGTTTTCCAATGAAGTCGCACACAACAACTACTTTCAAAGAATGACTACGTATTAGAAGTTTTTGAAACTGGATGCGTAAATCTTTTTCTGTTAATAGTGTGACAAAAAATCAAAATAACATAGGTGCAAGGTTTTTGCGGTCATTCAGTTACACATTGGTCAACAATAACATACAAGTTAATTTTGTACAGTAGGCGTTACGAAGCTTGGACGATACAAATCATTTGATGAGGCCTTATTCATCTATCAATTATATAGGCATTATTGTATAAGGGGAGAGGTAGACCTAAGAGGAGATGGATGTGGCTAGCAAGGTAGGGAGTTAATGTTGAGATGACTGCAACCAGCCCCCCTAGACAAGTGGCAATTCGTTGCTCGGCGTATGATGGAATAGAATGACAAATGAATAGGATTTGACGTTTTTGACATTCGTTGACGCCTGTCATATACGTCAAATCCCATACATTTGGCATTCTAATCCATCATCCGCCGAGCAACGAATTGCCACTTGTCTAGGGGGCAGAGATGAATGGAAAGAGCACACATATACCGACCCCGAATAAATATGGGATTAGGGCAGGAGGATGACTAATGGTCTTTTTTATGGAATTCGTCAAGGTAGACATCGCTATGGGATCTGTTTTTATAGTCGGATGGAAAATAGCCATCCTTTAGACACTTTCTACGACAACGAGAGGAGGTAGAACACGACGGCATTACCGTCCCAATCGAGCAGTCCGCCTGGGGAAGTACCTTCGCCCTACAGAATACCGTGGGTATAATAACCTCGTGTTGTGTTTCTGGCGGTGAGTAGGGTAGCTACTAGCTACCCACTGAAATCTCACTCACTCAAGGTCACTGGAGAGGTTTTGTGCTGTCAGTGGGAAGACCAAAGGCTTATCTCGCTTGTCTTCTTCGCTGACGGCACAGAATCTCTTTGTTTGTAAAGGGTTGGCAGTACGAATGTGACTCCCCTGGTGTTGCACTCGTCCATAGGCCACGGTAACCACTTTCCATCAGGTGGGCCGTGTGCTTGTCTGCGACCTAAGCGGAATGAAAAAGGACACCCACCGCAAGATATGGGGTAGTAATATTTTTATGTAAATTCAGTCATATTATTTTACCACGATATCCTAATGATTTTGTCATTTATGCTATGCTTATTATGGTAATTTGGCGATGCTAATTAACATGTGGTCTATATTTTATGATTTCCTTCTTAGGCATGCAGTGAACTGAAGCTTGGAAGCATTCTGGACTAAAAGAAAAAGATCATTATTTCTTTTTATGCAGATACTAACATACTTACACATAATATCTTTTGATAGTTCTTATGACTTTTATTAAATTAAAAAAACCTCAATGGCGTGGCGGTAGTAAACGCGACTGCTACGAAGTGGGCGCGGGTTCGATTCTCGCTCAGTGCAAATATTTGTATGCATGAATAGGTATGGTTATTTGCATTGGTCTGGTCGTGCCTCGGAGAGCACGTTAAGCCGTCGAATATCTACGGCAGTCGTTACGGGTAGTTGGAGCCCTACAAAGTGCGACTAGTCTAACTACAGAATTTCGATATTGGCAATTGGTTGTGGAAGTCAGAGATTTTTGAGTTCTTATGACTCATGTATGACGTTAATATGCGCAATAATGTATAAATCTTACTCTATTGCATAAATATACAAATAATAGCGTTAAAGGGGGTTGGGTAATGTTGGCGTCGTGTTGGAATTGAGCGGCCATCAATGAAATTGGTATAATATGAAAGTACAGTATAAAGTGATCAAAAGTTACTATGGACAAACTTCTCTAAACTATATCGGGACTTAGCTATACAGGGTGGTATTTTTCAACTTTACTTAGATGGAAGTACTCTAAATACTGGAAATAGCGAATACCACTGAAAGGAAACATTCCCTTATTTTTTAAAAGAAACAAAACTGCATTCAAAGTTTTCTGAAAATGCCACACCCGGTAGTCGAACCGACTAAAATCTTCCTAAACCTTCTATTTCATGGATTTCCTTTTATTTAATTTACCAAGTTTGTTAGAGAGATTTGATTCTTATGATCGACCCTATCGATTGATGCAAAAAAATACAGGGTGTTATTTTTGCGAATTGTAGTCGGTTCGATTATAAGGCGTGGCAAACGATTTTTCGGCATTCCTTAAATGCAGTTCTGTTTCTTTTTTAAAAACGTACTAAAATGTATTCAAAGTTTTCTGAAAATGCCACACCCGGTAGTCGAACCGACTGAAATCTTTCTAAATCTTCTATTTCATGAATTTCCTTTTATTTAATTTACCAAGTTTGTTAGAGAGATTTGATCCTAATGATCGACTCTATCGATTGATGCAATAAAAATATAGGGTGTTATTTTTTCGATTTGTTCGATTACAGGGTGTGGCATGCGATTTTTCGGCATTCCTTAAATGCAGTTCTGTTTCTTTTTTTAAATAAGGAAACATTTCCTTTGAATTGATTACAATTACTTCTTGGATGTTAATATTATGTAGGAAAAGTAGGTACCTACTCTTACTACCGGAAATAGCTAATTTCATTCAAGGGAAACACTCTCTTATTTAAAAAAATACAAAGCTGCATTTAAGGAATTTCGAATAATCGCTTGCCACGCCCTGTAATCGAACCGACTAAAATTATAAAAAATAACACCCTATATTTTTATTGCATCAATCGATAGAGTCAATCACAACGATCAAATGTCTTTAACAAACTTGGTAAATTAAATAAAAGGAAATCCATGAAATAGAAGATTTAGAAAGATTTTAGTCGGTTCGACTACCGGGTGTGACATTTTCAAAAAACTTTGAATACAGTTTAGTGTGTTTTAAAAAAAGAAACAGCACTGCATTTAAGGAATGCTGAAAAATCGTTTGCCACGCCTTATAATCGAACCGACTACAATTCGCAAAAATAACACCCTGTATTTTTTTGCATCAATCGATAGGCTCGATCATAAGGATCAAATCTCTCTAACAAACTTGGTAAATTAAATAAAAGGAAATCCATGAAATAGAAGGTTTAGGAAGATTTTAGTCGGTTCGACTACCGGGTGTGGCATTTTCAGAAAACTTTGAATGCAGTTTTGTTTCTTTTTAAAAATAAGGTAATGTTTCCTTTAAGTAAAATTCGCTATCTTTAGTATGAGGGTACTTTCCTTCAAGGTAAAGTCGAAATGTTGCACCCTGTATATCGCAGCTCCGATATTACTTACAATGAAAATAATGACATTTGTACGTGTGTTTAACACAGTACAATGAAGTGATATCAAAATTATTGATGGCCGCTGAAAAAATTAAGGACGCCACTGTCCATACTAGATTACCCAATCCCTTTTAATTACTTAAATCATTACAATAGCATAAAAAGACACAAAATTAAAGTCATTTTCGTGACAGACTCATACGGCATTTTTTAATTGAATGACACATTTACAAAGATTTTAAAAAAGGAGGTGCTTTATTTGGTCCGTATGAAAATATGTTAGTGATTATCTCCAAAAATAGTGAATAAAGGGGGTTGGGTAATGTTGGCGTCGTGTTGGAATTGAGCGGCCATCAATGAAATTGGTATAATATGAAAGTACAGTATAAAGTGATCAAAAGTTACTATGGACAAACTTCTCTAAACTATATCGGGACTTAGCTATACAGGGTGGTATTTTTCAACTTTACTTAGATGGAAGTACTCTAAATACTGGAGATAGCGAATTCCACTGAAAGGAAACATTCCCTTATTTTTTACAAGAAACAAAACTGCATTCAAAGTTTTCTGAAAATGCCACACCCGGTAGTCGAACCGACTAAAGTCTTCCTAAACCTTCTATTTCATGGATTTCCTTTTATTTAATTTACCAAGTTTGTTAGAGAGATTTGATCCTTATGATCGACCCTATCGATTGATGCAAAAAAATACAGGGTGTTATTTTTGCGAATTGTAGTCGGTTCGATTATAAGGCGTGGCAAACGATTTTTCAGCATTCCTTAAATGCAGTTCTGTTTCTTTTTTATAAACATACTAAACTGTATTCAAAGTTTTCTGAAAATGCCACACCCGGTGGTCGAACCGACTGAAATCTTTCTAAATCTCCTATTTCATGAATTTCCTTTTATTTAATTTACCAAGTTTGTTAGAGAGATTTGATCCTAATGATCGACTCTATCGATTGATGCAATAAAAATATAGGGTGTTATTTTTTCGAATTGTTCGATTATAGGGCGGGGCTAACGATTTTTCGGCATTCCTTAAATGCAGTTCTGTTTCTTTTTTAAAAACGTACTAAACTGTATTCAAAGTTATCTAAAAATGCCACACCCGGTAGTCGAACCGACTAAAATCTTTCTAAATCTTCTATTTCATGGATTTCCTTTTATTTAATATACTAAGTTTGTTAAAGAGATTTGATCCATAACATTGACCCTATCGATTGATGCAATAAAAATATAGGGTGTTATTTTTTTGAATTTTAGTCGGTTCGATTACAGGGTGTGGCAAGCGATTTTTCGGCATTCCTTAAATGCAGTTCTGTTTCTTTTTTTAAATAAGGAAACATTTCCTTTGAATTGATTACAATAATTACTTCTTGGATGTTAATATGTAGGAAAAGTACCTACTCTTACTGCCGGAAATAGCTAATTTCATTCAAGGGAAACACTCTCTTATTTAAAAAAATACAAAGCTGCATTTAAGGAATTTCGAAAAATCGCTTGCCACGCCCTGTAATCGAACCGACTAAAATTATAAAAAATAACACCCTGTATTTTTATTGCATCAATCGATAGAGTCAATCACAACGATCAAATGTCTTTAACAAACTTGGTAAATTAAATAAAAGGAAATCCATGAAATAGAAAATTTAGAAAGATTTTAGTCGGTTCGACTACCGGGTGTGACCTTTTCAGAAAACTTTTAATACAGTTTAGTGTGTTTAAAAAAAATAAACAGCACTGCATTTAAGGAATGCTGAAAAATCGTTTGCCACGCCTTATAATCGAATTGACTACAATTCGCAAAAATAACACCCTGTATTTTTTTGCATCAATCGATAGGGTTGATCATAAGGATCAAATCTCTCTAACAAACTTGGTAAATTAAATAAAAGGAAATCCATGAAATAGAAGGTTTAGGAAGATTTTAGTCGGTTCGACTACCGGGTGTGGCATTTTCAGAAAACTTTGAATGCAGTTTTGTTTCTTTTTAAAAATAAGGTAATGTTTCCTTTAAGTAAAATTCGCTATCTTTAGTATGAGGGTACTTTCCTTCAAGGTAAAGTCGAAATGTTGCACCCTGTATATCGCAGCTCCGATATTACTTACAATGAAAATAATGACATTTGTACGTGTGTTTAACACAGTACAATGAAGTGGTATCAAAATTATTGATGGCCGCTGAAAAAATTAAGGACGCCACTGTCCATACTAGATTACCCAATCCCCTTTTGATGCTAGTAAGATGAGATGCATGACGTAAATACAATTAGGTATTTGGCTATCCAGTCAAATTGTCACTTTTTAATTAACGTCAAAACCACAGATATTCAATAGTAGGTATGTGGTCAAAACGGTAAGGTAATAAGGAATCTTGTGTGATACAAATAATTGTGACGTCATAATTGTTGTAAGCCGCCATGTTTGACGTACCTATCTATTATTAATACGTCATTAGGGCAATTAGGTATTTGACTGTCTAGTCAAATTAGTCACTTTTTAATAAACGTCAAAACGGTAAGTTATATAGAAACTTTATGAAATAAAAAATTGTGACGTCATAATTTTTAATTGCCAAATAATTTACTATTAAGGTTGGGTGGGTGGTTAAAAATAAATAAAAGTGATAAAATAAGAACAGATGCAACTATTACTGCTCTTTTACCATTCTTAATTTAATAAGCTCCGTTAAATAATAATAATATTATAAACTATAGATGCGTGAAATTAAAAACAAAAAACTACATTTGTAACTGTTACAAAAAGGAATTCACCCAGATATTATGTTATTTTAAGCATTTCGTATGCTAACTATTCAAATCGTTTTTAAAACAGAAAAAGCGAATGCAGCCTGCCCCCCTAGACAAGTGGCAATTCGTTGCTCGGCGTATGATGGAATAGAACGCCAAATGTATGGGATTTGACGTATATGACTACAACGACAAGGCAGCATGGTGATAGCACCTTAGCCTGTTCCGAAAGGAACAAAATAAAAAAAATTGTTAGATGCGTGCGCATCACTGAACTCTATTATTTTTATCTATACCAAGATATCTATGGCGTTTATAGTAAAACGAATTATTTTTTACTATTGCGTTAGTATTTTTAGTATTATTTTATTCGCAAGTGTGTTGAAAATTGTTGTATGCCACTCGTGTGTATGGTGATTACCATCCTCGGCTCTCTTAATATCAACGAATGTCAAAAACGTCAAATCCTATACATTTGTCATTCTATTCCATCATACGCCGAGCAACGAATTGCCACTTGTCTAGGGGGGCTGGGCGAGACTCGAAAATCTTTCTCTTACAGGGGGAATGTTCTGACCACTTAGCCACCAAGCCTGTGTTGCCTACACTCTGAAATGGCGACAAAAAAATTATGACTTTGGTCATTATTCTAAGCACTGTGTGTGCATAAAATAATGACCAAAGTCATCATTTGTACGTCAAAACACAAACAATACAAAAAAAAATAGTTTTTAAAATTAAATGAATTCGTAATAATAATAGTTATATTAATAAATAATTCATATAAATTAATAACTGACGTAAGTCACTAAAAAAATTTACTCGCCATTTTTGTAAGCCGCCATGTTTTTGTATGACGCGTCTATTAATATAATACGTCATTGGGAACAATTAGGTATTTGATAGTCTAGTCTAATTAGTCACTTTTTAATGAACGTGAATACGGTATAAAGTTGTAAGGAAACTTGTATGAAGTAAACAATTGTGACGTCATAATTTTTAATGGTCAAATAATTTACTATAAATAAAAACGATAAAATTAGAATAGACGCAACTTTGGCCGCTCTTTTATTTACCATTCTTACTTTAATAAGTTCAATTAAAGAATATATTTTACTATAGGAAAGTATTCAATTATTTGAACGGTCTATCTGCACGGATATAGTCGAATTCAAATTATTATTTAAACATGGCTAATTACTTTCCACGAGGCTAATAACAGTAATAACTATAGGGTGACAAATTATTTGCCCGATGAAATCGTAGAACAAATTAATGGTTCCATTGAGGTTGTCTGGAAGAAATCGCGCTTAGCGATAAGACCGCCGTTTGTACTGCCACTAATATATCATTGTTGTTTTCTTTTGTATTTTCATATGGTGTACAATAAAGAATATTGTATTGTATTGTATTGTATCATCATAATTTCAGCCATAGGAAGTCCTGGTAGTGGGCAGGGCACATAGCACGGAGGACTGATGACCGATGGGGTCGAAAAGTTCTCGAGTGGAGGCCACGTATCCGCAAGAGCAGCGTAGGACGTCCACCCACAAGGTGGACAGACGACCTCATTAAGGCCGCGGGAACGCGCTGGATGCGAGCCGCTTCCAACCGGTCTTATTGGAGATCTATAGGGGAGGCCTATGTCCAGCAGTGGACTTCCTATGGCTGAAATTGTTGATGATTATCAATAAAATCTATTATTTCATACTTAAAATATAATATAATGCTTACTTCCTTATCCTTATCCTTACTAATATTATAAATGCGAAAGTAACTCTGTCTGTCTGTCTGTCTGTCTGTCTGTTACGCTTGCACGCCTAAACCACTGAACCGATTTTGATGAAATTTGGTATAGGGGTAGTTTAGACCTTGAGAAAGGACATAGGCTATGTTTATGCTCGCGATAACCGACATCCACGCGGGCAGAGCCGCGGGCAAAAGCTAGTAGTTTATATTTTACGTTTGGGAATTTGTAAAAGAGGGTTAAAATTGCTGTTTTAAAATAAGGTGTAGGTATTTTATTCTAAGATTTCATAATGGGATACATAATAAACTCATTAAAATGTAAAATTCTCATTGCAGTCTTACAAGGTGAGAAATAATAAAGCTCCCTAATTTTTACACAATATTTAGTAAAAATGAATCTCACTTTTTATTTGGTTAATTAAAAATGGCGACTTTGGGCCAAGTTTCGTGATACCTACTGTAAACGTAGGTGTGCAAACAACGTTCAGCAAACAAACAGTGACGTAGACATCTCGACCATAGTGTCAATTCTCTTTAACTCGACCACTCATGACGTCATCAAATTCTCGTTCACTTTATTTACACCCACGTCAACTAAATTGTGAGAAAATATATCTAGGTAATGTGACCACACTTCCTTAATACACTAGCTTCCTGGATTAAAAATAATTATTTAATAAAGATATTAAAGACAGATAATATTTGAATTTTTAAGTTATGAGAATAATCTAACCTTCAAATGAGAATCGAATTCAGGACCTTCCGAACACCTTCCGGAGTTAAATACTACTGAATCTCTTATTACAGTAGTTGAAGTTCCTCCGTACAGTTTCGCGCGTATAAAATATAATTAAAGAATTATTTTTTTATGACGGAAATATTTTCAAACGTTGCTACAACGATGTCAAATTAATTTAAATTTATGAATTTAATGATGGGTAAAAGTTTAACAACGCAAACTGCTGACTCATAATGAATGAACGTAAAAATAATAATAATAGGCCGGCGACAAATTCGCATCCCTATTAATTGTTCAAAGTTAAAGATTGCTTAAAGGATCAAGATTCGAAAGGTCCTTCTTCTGCACACGGTACGTATTACTATTTATTTTATAATTATATTTCTTCTTAAAAACTACCTAAGTTCCTTAAAAATATTAAAGCATACTTTTACTAATATAATAATTCTTCTTCATCCTAGTGTTAAATTCCAGTCGCATCCGGAGCTTTTCTCCTCGGAGTCTGGGGCCCGCTTTAACCGAAGTTTGGGGTTATTAGGTAATTTTGTTCATTTATAAAATTTTCATATTGATTAAAAAAAAGTCAAAAATATTCTGCCTCCATTATACCAAATAGCTCTATGTCCATTAGCTTCTATTTAGAAAAGCTCAGTTATCTATTCAAATGACCTGATAGACAATAATTATAACAATTTAGAGAAAAATAACATCATCATTCATACTTCGACGTTTTAAAGATTTATAAATTTATACTCCGCTGGAGCAAACGAGTCCTAGAGTGGAGACCGCGTGAAGGTAAACGGAAGGTGAGACACCCCCTAGCTAGGTGAACTGATGACCTGCGAAAGGTGGCTGGGACGGACTGGATGCGGAAGGCGGAGGATCGGCAAACGTGGCGCGTAATGAGAGAGACCTATGTCCAGCAGTGGACTGTAGTAAGGTAATTGAAATATATACTAATACTAGATTTTGCCCGCGCCTCCACCCGCGTGGATGTCGGTTATCGCGACCAAATGTAGCCTATGTCCTTTCTCAAGGTCTAATCTACCCCAATACCAAATTTCATCAAAATCGGTTCAGTGGTTTAGGCGTGAAAGCGTAACAGACAAACAGACAGACAGACAGACAGAGTTACTTTCGCATTTATAATATTAGTATGGATATGGATATGGATTCTTATTGTCATTATTTTTTATTTTTTTACCAAGTTCTTAAAAATAGGCTCTTCTTCTTCATCCTAGCGTTAATCCTAGTCGCATCCGAAGCTTTGACCTCGAAGTCTGGGGTCCGCTTTACCAGTCTAACTTCGGATTTGACTGGACTTCGATATTTTACGCGAAGCGACTGTCATCGGACCTCCACAACCCAATAGCGATATTGAAGCTAGACCAGTTGTTGGACCTTTTAGGGCTCTAACTACCCGTAACGACTGCCATAGATGTTCATATGGCGACCGGACCGATGGCTTAACATGCTCTCCGAGGCACGACCAGACCAATGCAAATATTCATATTCATGCATACAAATATTTGCACTGAACGGGGATCGAACCCGCGCCTTCTGCGTAGCAGCCGCGTTCACTACCGCTACACCACGCTTATACGCATGTAATAGAATAAATAAATAAATTAATCTCATATTTCAGATCAAGGTTTGCAAATAATCACTAATAATAACACTTAACTGATCAATAGCTCGATTTTTTAATGCAAATTTACTGTTTCCGTTGGTTTTGTGAGAAGTAAATAAAGGTAATCAAAGTTGCACTTGTTTGATTAGCTCAAATTTAATTTGTAATAACCTTGATCCAAAATAGTCGTTTGCGGTACTTATGTCGATATAATTCGTATAAATTATACTCAATCTCGATATAAAAGGTAATAAATATTATTGTGTATGCGTAAACAGGAAAGCGTTTAGACTGAATTCAATCTAAATTTTGTATGTAGTTATGGGCCTGTAGTTGAATCACCTCGAAACGAATTCTTTTCTATATATTATCAGATAAATGGATAAGGCACTTCGATAATCATACTGTTGCTCGCAGCTCCGCCCGCGTGGATGTCGGTTATCGTGACCAAATTTAAACTACGTCCTTTCCCAAAATCAATTTTATCTCTGTACCAAATATCATCAAAATCGGTTGAGTGGTTTAGGCGTGAAAGCGTAACAGACAACAGACAGACAGACAGTCAGACAGACAGAGTCACTGTCGCATTTATAATATTAGTATGGATATGGATCTAATAATTTATTTCAAATTACAAAGATTAAATTAAGTAATTTAAATTACTTTGTAGATTATGTCAATCTCATATTATTATTCCAAACATTCCTACAACGTTATTACTGATAGAATGTCACTTTATCTAGAGGCTAAGGAAGTTATTTCGTTGCACGCAAAATCCCCATGGACACCTCCCCCCCCCCCCCCCCCTGAACAGGCGGGGGTGGTTATATCAGAGATCCCATCTAGCCCTCGGGTATAGGTAGGCACGCATCGGTATCTCAGCCTGCTTATGCTAGGGTGACATGTGGCTCCACCCGTCACCCCAGGCCCGCGCTCATGGGGGACGGAGGGGTTTTTCGAGACCATGGTCTTATGGGCGTGTATAGACCACCGACATTTTCGGGGAGCAGCGTAGTGATGTGCGCCAATCAAGTATATTTTCTCTACTCCAGTCATCTAATACGTCTCTTTAAACTGAGTCCACAAGAAAATATTTAATAGCATTTTTTAATATATTACAACAGTAGAATAATAAAATGTAAATGAATAGTACCAAATGAATCGCGATAGAATACATTGAAATATTGGGTGACTAACCCATATTTTGCTAAAATCAGGCTCGATATCTAATGTGTACGCGGCATAATGTACATTCAAACACGCAAATGAACTCCCGTTGAAGTCTTTTGTAGGGAGCATTTTTTATTTCTTCTATTTATGTCATACTGCGTTGGTTCCCACTGGAGTAGAATATATTCACACCCATAAATCTCCGAAGGGGTACACAGACGTATATTATCACCCGCATTTCGCCAACTACGATTTCCGGTCCCACGTAATAGGGTCTGAGCCTATTGCTGCTAAACGGGTACTTTATCATGCGCTTAATGAGTTTACTCTTGTCTTTGAATGAAATTTTAAAGCATTTAGCAACTATTTAAATGGATTAAGTTAGAAAAAAGCAAATCTAGCTCAGGCGGGACTCAAACCCGCTACCTTTCCCTTACAGGGTAATGCTCTTGCCACTAAGCCACCGAGCCTCGCCCAAAGCTGATTCAAAATTTTCTATCGGATGTATGGAAAATAGAAGGGGCGACGGTGAGAGCCATCTACTGATACTTATACGAACTATCGCAATCAATCAATGATGTTACAATCATTATTAAACATTGATTTTAATTACTCCGCCCATGAAGAAAAAAAAATGTCCACCGTAATGAAACCTACAAAAATAAATCCTAATAAGGTCCTTTTTTCGTTTAATTCTTAAATACCCCTATCAAAACACCATAAATTAATTAATTCTATCTAAAGAGCGGTGATTAAGTATCCTGTGGACATTTTAATAACTCATTCACCTTCGTTACACAAAAAATAATTCATGGATGTGCAGAAAAAATGTCGGATGGGTTTTCCAGTTTATTCTGAGAACAGATGTGACGGAGCTGAGATAATAATTAATATCTTACTTATCTTAAGTTTTAATCTAACATTTATAAGTAGGGTACGAATTAATAACACACTGTTTTTAGTATGCCCTTTGTGTACAGTCAGCAGCAGATCGATCTTGACTTTGCTAGTTAAGATCGATGTGATGCTGACTGTACACAAAGTACTCAAAATAATAAATAAATATTGTAGGCCAATCTATACAACGCTATCTAGACTCAAAGTAAGTATAGCTTAACCAGCTTGTGTTATGGGTTTCAGAATGCGGATAAATTTACTTATAATAGATAAATTATTTTGTAAATACATACATATTATACATGGAAACACCCAGACCAATGCAAATATTCAAATTCATGCATGAATGAGCATGCGGCCGCGTTCACTACCGCTACGCCACAGAGACAGTCAAGTGTATAAGTAATTTAAACACAAAAAGATTTTTTTGAATACGTAATAGTAGTATGTGCCGAATGTATAGGCCGTTTATTGGATAAGGTTATAGGCTATATATCATCACGCTACTACTCGAGAGAGCGGAGTCAGTAAATGTAAATGCCAACAAATCTGGCAGATTCCCATACGTGTAGTAAGTATTTTATAAAATACTTGGTTCACAATGAAACTGGTAGAGCAGGTATGAAAAAAAATCCAGACAGCTACAATGTAAGGTTTTTATAAATTATAATGTATTATATAACATTTTAATATAAAAATTGTAAATATTATGTTGTATAATATAATACCGGAATAAAAATATTAGGTATAACATTGTTCAAGTTAAAATCTGTGTGCCAAATTTTGGGTGTCGTACTCTCCAGCAGAGCCACCTTCATGATTAGCGCTCAAATTTATCTCGAAACAATGTACGTCGAACGTACATAGTGTACATGCATTGTATATAACTGTACGCATACGGAATAGAGGAATAATGTCCGTTGAATGTGGCTCTGCTGCAAAGCATACTCCCTGGCAGCGCCACCTAGAACAAGTACTTAGGATAGAGATGTGGAGGAGTGGTTTTCATGAAAATTGATGTACGTACGCTGTTTATTAAGTACATGTTAAAAAAGTACTTATAGATGTAGTCGTTTTATTTATTTTTACTATTCTTAAATTTTCATACAAAACGCCTGATAATATTTGTTAGCAAACAATATTATTATCATCAACTGCATATAGACGTATTCTCCTGATTGCATCCGTGGCCAAGATGACCTCGGAGCTCAGGGTCCGCCTTCCGGCTCTTCCTTCTCCACTTCGCACGATCTTGGGCGTCCATGGTAGTGAGACCATTAGCACGCATATCACCCTCCACGACGTCAAGCCAGGACTTCTTTGGCCTGCCCCTTTTACCTGGACCCGGCGGGGGTACCATTGCCAGGCATTTGTTCCCCACGTAGCCTGGCGGTTGCCGCAGGACGTGGCCGCACCAGCGAAGGCGGCTCTCTTGCATTTTATCCGCGATGTCACGGACATGGAGACTGCCGCGGATGCGAGAGTTCCGTACGCGATCTTTACGCGTAACGCCGCACATCCACCGCAACATTTTCATCTCCGTGACACGCAGCTCTTGCTTATGTCGCTCGAGCAGCGGCCACGCCTCACAACCATACAAGAGAACAGGCCTAATGATCGTCTTATAGACCTGCCCCTTCAACCTGACTGGCATTTTAGGATCACAGGTGACGCCAGTCATTTCTCGCCACTTGGCCCACGCGGCAGCAATGCGTGCCTTGACGTCGTGGTCGATCTCACCGGTCACATGAAGTACAGATCCCAGGTACTTAACCTGGTCCGTGCGCTCGACCAAATCATCGCCTATGCGGACGGGTGTGGGATCTGTGGAGTTTAACGCTAAGTATTCTGTCTTCGCTACATTTAGCTTCAGACCGCCGTTCTCAAGCGCTTCTTTCCATCCTTTCACGCGTCGCACCAATCTGCTCCTGTCCGCGTCCATGAGCGCAATATCATCAGCATACATGAGCAACCACGGAGGCTGCTCATGTGAGTTTCTAATGCTGTCCGACAAAACATCTAATACCACGCTGAACAGGGTAAGGACTAAGGACGGATCCTTGGTGTACCCCGACGGTGATGGGGAAGGCTTTCGAGTCGCCAATAGCAGTTCGAACCACGGAACCGGAATCGTAGTACATGTCTCGGATGGTGTCAATGTAAGTCTCTGGAACACCCTTGGCCCGCAGTGCCCACCAGATCACCGCGCGAGGAACACAGTCGAAGGCCTTCTGCATGTCTCAACCCTGAGGGCGAACACTGGGTCCATGGTCCCGTGCCCTGGACGGAACCCGTACTGGCACTCCGAGATTGTACTTTCCTGTCGGATCCGGGAGTCGATTATCCGCTCATAGAGCTTCATGGTGTGGGACATTATCTTTATACCGCGGTAACTACCACACTCCTGCACCGATCCCTTGCCTTTGAAGACTGGCGTGATGATGCTCAGCCTTCACTGGCTCGGGATCTCACCGGTGAGGAGTACGCGGTTATAAAGATTTGCTAGAATGCCCACACCACGGGCGCCCATTGCCTTCCAAGCCTCGATGGGGACTTCGTCGGGTCCGACAGCTTTCCGGTTCTTCATGCGGCGAATGGCAGTCTGGACTTCCGCAGGCGTTATCGGTGGCACTAGTCCTTGATTCGGAGGGAGGTCTGGTGGCTGCACCTCTTTATGCTGCTTATTCAGCAGCTCGTGGAAGTATGAGCGCCATCTCTCCTTCACCGCGACTTTCTCGTACAACAAATTTCCCCCAGGGTCTTTAATGCAGCGGCACTTGGATAGACCCTGCGCCACTTTGGCCCTGGAACGCGCCAACTTATATATGAGCTTTTGCCCCTCAGACGATTCCAACTTGATATTAGAGGTTGCAAGTGGTCTCGTTTGGCCCTGGCTACGGCTCTCCTGGTGGCGCGTTTTGCATCTTTGTACGCATCGCAGTCGTCGGAAGATTTGGACGCTTGCCACTTTTTAAAGAGGGCTTTCTTCACCCTGATCTCTCTCTGGACTGTGTCGTTCCACCACCAGTGGGGTGAGCACGAACAACTATCGCAATCGTATCGTGAACGTAACGATAGCACGGAGCATTGCGATTGGCAGGCTTCAGGCAGGCGGCCAATCGCAATGCTCCGTACTATCGTTAAGTTCACGATACGAATACGATAGTTGTTCGTGCTCACCCCACAGGTGTCCTTGTCACACTTGCGTCCACCCTTAGACATGCCGAGCACCACCCTCCCCGCCTCAAGAATAGCTGCCCGAATCCTGTCCCAAGAAACCTGTACTGGTTCGTCTACAGCATCGGCGCACTTGTCACCGATGGCTGAGACGAAACTTTGGGACTTAGCTTCATCAAGCAGCCACCACCTGATTTTGCGTTGGGCACGCTCGGCACGTTTGTCTTTGGGTTTCACGCGGAGGACCATGACAAGGAGACGGTGTTGGCTTCCCGGGTATAACCTTGCAGTTGGCCACCCTGCTGATGCTGTGCCTCCTAGTGAGCAGGAAATCAACCTGGGTTATTACTGGCTTACTTGGCTCTACGCCAAGCGTACTCGGCTTGTTGTTCGGTTCGACAAATTTAAAAACGGCGAATGCTCGATGTTCTGTTACAAGTGAATGCTCAAGTTTATCAGCACCTTTAGGGTCGTTAGTGATACTTGAGTGCCTAAACATAATATAGCACCGGTATAATAATATTGTTTGCTAACAAATATTATCAGGCGTTTTGTATGAAAATTTAAGAATAGTAAAAATAAATAAAACGACTACATCTATAAGTACTTTTTTAACATGTACATAATAAACAGCGTACGTACATCAATTTTCATGAAAACCACTCCTCCACATCTCTATCCTAAGTACTTGTTCTAGGTGGCGCTGCCAGGGAGTATGCTTTGCAGCAGAGCCACATTCAACGGACATTATTCCTCTATTCCGTATGCGTACAGTTATATACAATGCATGTACACTATGTACGTTCGACGTACATTGTTTCGAGATAAATTTGAGCGCTAATCATGAAGGTGGCTCTGCTGGAGAGTACAACACTACTAAATTCCAATTTGGTATAGTCGTTCGGATTTACGCGATTCAATTTCTTTTTTATTTTAAGAATGTTATTTATCGAGAAATTACAAAATACAATTATTTATACCTAATCCATACTTCCATACTAATATTATAAATGCGAAAGTAACTCTGTCTGTCTGTCTGCCTGTTACGCTTTCATACCTAAGCTACTGAACCTATTTTGATGAAATTTGGCACAGAGATAGACTAGACCTTGGGAAAGGACATAGGCTATGTTTGGTCGCGATAACCGACATCCACGCGGGTGGAGCCGCCGGCAACAGCTAGTTATTTATATTATGTCGTATTTATATAGATAGAAGATAATATAAGTAATGTGTGTATAAATAATGATTATATTTATTGTAAGTTTGCTTTTGTATTCATTTAAATATTTTGTAATATCTTTATCTCTTATCCTAGCGTTAATTCCCAGTCGCATCCGAAGCTTTCAGCTCGGAGTCTGGGGTCCGCTTTAGTCTTAACTACAGATTTGGCTAGACATCGATATTTTTTCGTGAAGTGATTGCCATCTGACCTCCACAGCCCAATGATAACATTAGGCGATGTCGAACCTTTGCAGCTAGACCGTTGTTTTTGGATTTTTTAGGGCTCCAACTACCCGTAACGACTGCCATAGATGTTCTTATGGCAACCGGGACCGACGGCTTAACGTGCTCTCCGAGGCACGACCAGACCAATGCAAATACCCATATTTCATGAACACAAATATTTGCACTGAGCGGAGATCGAACCCGCGCCTTCTGCGTAGCGGCCGCGTTATATTACGAAATAATAAACTGGATACACTTGACGTTTCCACCCCATATACCTATGTATAGATACAAATAAAACTAAGTTAAACTGATTCTACCGTTATTGATACTCTGATTTTTTATTCCCGACGATTCGGTAACTTTTCAGCCGCCATGGTTTCTGCGATAGTATAGTTTTATTTCATTAAATATTAGACTTAAAGACTAATTAAAACATACCGTGTGCCTTGAAGATGTACTTGAATCAAGATAAGAGAATAAAATCCATTAAACGTTCATTACGCTTTTATTTTTAGCATCACTATAGCTACGGCGCCACGGTTTTTATCAAAAAAATATGGACATTGACAAGTTTGTTCTAAGACTAAGTTTGGGTCTAGATGGCATTGTGTATGTCCAGAATATTATTTATATCAACATGGCAAAAATATAACGCACGCACGCACACACACACACACACACACACACACACACACACACACACACACACACACGCATACACGCACACATACTAACCATACCACAATTAATAGTAATTTGTATCACTGTATGCTACTCCTGTTTTAATATATGCCTCTTGAGATACAGGCTTGCCTAGTTCAAGAGGTAAAACACAATATTATTGTACGAATTCTTGTAGCTATATCTCTGTCTTATTGTACCTTGTATCCGTATTTTTTGGGTAAATAAACAATTTTATTATTTTTATTATTATTTATATACAGTCCAGACTTACCCTCAGATGCATGGCTCGAGTCAACAATTATAGTACCCGGAATATGGCAATAGGCTCACCACCATATTACGTGGGACCGAATAACACTGATTGGTGAAATGTAAATTCACCTCTGCCTGACTCTCCGGGGATAAAGGCGTGATTGTATGTAAAAATATAAAAACAATACACAATATATACAAGCCTGCGGGTTCAGGCGTCAAAGAATTATTCCCCACTAGCTTTTGCCCGCGGCTCCGCCCGCGGGGATGTCGGTTATCGCGACCAAACATAGCCTATGTCCTTCCTCAAGGTCTAATCTACCCTTATACCAAATTTCATCAAAATCGGTTCAGTGGTTTGGGTGTGAAAGCGTGACAGACAGACAGACAGACAGACAGACAGACAGACAGACAGACAGACAGACAGAGTTACTTTCACATTTATAATATTAGTAGGGATTGAATGGCAATACCAAGCGCAAGGAATAAACCAGCCCTCTGGTCACGGGCATTATTATTATTATAATAAAACAAATACCAGTTTTGCTCTATATCGAGATAGAGAAAGATTTTCAAGACAGTGTGAGAATTTCTGAAAAAAAAAAAAACTGATAACTTAACCTGAGTACTGAACTAATGCATAACAGTCGTACTCGCTACCACTGTACCACCGTGGATAAATATTTTATATATTCTTGCAATCATGGCTATCAATAAGCCCAATTTCCCTGGTCTTTAAACTAACGACGTGAACCCACTCCTAACACAAGCAATTTAGTTTAGCTGGAGGGATTAGAGGGAATATTAGTAATTTCTCTTTTCCGAGATTGTGAAGCTGAAGGCAATATCTCGGAAAAAAGGGAGAACCCCTTTTCCCGAGACATTGCATTCAGCTTACCATCAGGCTAAGCGAAGTCAAATTGACGTGTCCTATAAGAAAAAAAAACTGATTGCTTATTAGCAACCAATTTAAAAAAAAAATCGCCAAACGGCCGAGCTGAAAAATCCATTGCAACGGGAAACGGGATCTCGGCAACAGGTAGCGATTTTTCAAAAAGCCGTTCTCGCCCCACTCTTGAAAAGCGAAGGTTTTATTGTGTGGGGGCACTCGCGCTCGCCAGTCGCCCGCAGACCGTCGCAAGCGCAGCCCGCGCCGCGCGGCAATAGTTTTCCTCTCTTTCGGAGAAAATTGTGTCGCGAGTGTGCTTGAACTAAAATAAACTGTGCTCATTCGCTCAATGACGGATTATGTGCATGTCTAAAAAGTGCTTAATTAGTGCTTACCTCTACGTCAGTGCCCCCGGCCCTCCCTCCTATTAACCCTTATACACGGTAAGTTAAGTTATGCAACTCGGAAACAAAACTGAAAGTTACGAAGGATTTTGTCGAAATATCCGTTCGAAGTGCTAATGTCTGATTTATTAGAATATATATACGTCAAGTGCAATGTATGTCCACTTATTTATACTGAATGGAAATATACTAGTCTGGTTTTTTAATACAGCTTTATTTAATGGTTTTATGTCCGATCAAGAAGGTCATATGTGAGACTTGATTGCGTTGTGCAAGTTTTTTTGTTCTTATATTTTGTTTTTGAGTCCGACGAAGTCATAAATTAATTACACAGAGAGAGTATTATTTATTTGCATTTAAAATCTATAAAAACAGCGTGTAAAATATTAACATATTTTTTTATATGTTACAAATAAATTGGCTGACATTTGACACCCTTAACCACTACCATCGTAACTCGTTTGAAATTCGCTCGAACGTGAAATATTAGCAAGTCGTTAGATCAGTTTGGCCGACTTGGTTGTTACCCAACGAGACAGTTAAGCAATTACTTAATTAAACAGTGTTTGTAAATAAAAACGCAATCGGGCATTACCTATCTGGTTGTTAAACGTTCGTTGAAACGAATTGAGTGTAGCCTAGATATTCAAAAGAGTAATTAGTTTTTAAAACATTGACTCGAAATTAAGTTGTTGAGATTTTATAACTTGAAACTTAGACTTGTGAACACGCAAACAAAAACATATTTTATTCTATTTTTTCTACAATGTTTTGTATTGTTTTTATTAAATAGGAATTAAAAGTGATTTGTTCTGAATAAATACATAAATAGGCCAATAAAATATACGTGTAAATATTCATCATTTTGATTTATTACGTGCATTTACATTCTGTTTTGTACATTCTGCTCTGAAGGGAAATTAGTTTGTTTGTAATTATATTTAAATAATCAAAACTACGTATCGAAATTTTTTTTTTTTTTAATTTAAACGTATTAATAGGTATCTATATATCTATACATAAAAAGGTAAATTATATAACCTAAAAATATTAAACTAATATATTATATTTATGCAAAAGTGATTTAGTTTGTTTTTCGTCAATCACGTAAAAGACTTAGCTGAAAATCTTCACGCGGATGGAGTAGTCTCCAGGATACATTACTTATCTACTATTATAATCCTGGGAATAACTTCCTGTAGGTTGGGTCAACAGGATCAATATTCCAAAGGAGCGAGTAGGTATTTTAAGAAAGTTAAAATTTACATATTTAAATGATGCACGCATAAATATTACTCTTAAATTATCTATGACCTTGCCTTCTATATCCCAATCTATAAATAAATATATTCAACCCCCTTGACATCCCAAGAAAATTTAAATAATAGGAGTTTTGGAATAGGAACTATATTCGATGACCTCTGTGGTGTAGTGTTAGAGCGTTTGACTGTTACGTCAGAGGTCGCAGGTTCGGATTCCGCTCATTGCAAATTATCGTATGCATGAATATAACTATTTCAATTGGTCTAAGTGTTTCTATAATATATTATACCCATTCTAGGACCCATATCACAAGCTAGTTATGTAAAGCTTACTTTGGGTCTAGACTACTCCCAAAGTAAGCATTACGTGTATTACAGGGACATTAGTAGGGGCGTTCTAGCAACTAAAGCTTTTAATATGTCTAATAATAATAACTACAATATTTAATTCACAGATTTTTTGTCACTTGAACAGCATACATATAATAGCTTAATGAGAATAATTTTATCTTAGCTACTTGGTTTGATAAACATGATTTTAAAATTAAGCAACATTAATTTAAGCGCGGATTTTATTGACTTGACTCACAGATTATAAACCAATTATAAACGATTGATAAGCTTAATTAAATAATTCGTTGATTTTTATATACTTTCAAGTAAGTGCTGCTCTATTTCCATAAACAAAACTTAAATATAGCCAAAGAAATAAACTGTCAATTAGGGTTGTACTTCTTTTTCGATTTTCGATGAAATCGATTTGAATAGAGTTGTATTGTCGCTGTGTTTCCGTATCAACAGTTATTTTATTATTGTAATCAAATATTATAATTATGCAAATTACACATATTGAGAGTGTAAATAAATAAAACGTCTTAATAATTTTGCAAGCTTATTCATTAAGTGATCTCATCACTATAAACAGAATAGTAATAAAATTATTACCATCGATCTAGAAAGCCATAGAAAAAGTAATAATAAGGCAATATATTAAAGATGTTTTTTCTCGAATCGAATATTTAGAACACGTTTATTCACGATAATTATGTTAATAATTATTTTTAATATTCTACGCGCGTGTTTAACTTCAGAACTTATGTTAAGTCTTGTAAATTTCTACACAACATATTATAGCAAATATTGTTGGAAATTATTCCTGGAATGAAAAATAAAAAGAAAGGGACATGACATGACTGATGTCTCATACCCGATATGTCCTGTTATGTTCCCGATATATTATTAGGTACTATATTTGCATAATTTTATTGAATGAATCATTATATTCATTATGAACAAACACTATCGTATTTATAAGATTAGTAAGTTAGGTATTGTATTTTTTTAATTGTTATCCCAATATTGTTTTTTTTTATCAGTAAATCTGTAGATATAAAAAAAGGTTAAGGGTCTAGAATACGTGTCATTTATGTCACATTCGAAATTCATTCGAGTTACAATAGTTACACTACAATATGGATCGCAAAATACGGTTTCGATTAAAAACATATAAATTTGACAAAAAATCTGTCGCTTTTAATGTAATTATAAATATTTTATTGATTCTACATATAATGTGGTCACTAGTAAAACCTGTACGACAACCTATGAACTATTAAGGTGCCTCTATAATGCGAATGTTATGTATCCAATTAAAGGTGACGATGTTTGACTAAAACTTTGTTTTTGGCAGTTTAACCAAAAATGAGTCGTGTTCTACGTTTGAAATTTTGTTTGCCAGTTTTAATTTTAAATTTGATTAAAAATGAGTCATGTTCTACGTTTGAAATCTTTGCCTGCTTGTTTTAATTTCAAATTGTAAAAAAATATAATAAGTTCGATGTTTGAAAGTGACAGCTTCATTTTGAACGTGAAATAAAACGAGATGTGTTCTACATTTGAAATCATTAAAATTATATACGTAATTTGTGTCTGCCTAATGAGTGATTCTACTTAATACGGTTCATCAATCGAACTATTTACTAAAAGGATTTACCTAATTAAATTAATTGATTGAAATGGCGGCGAAAACTTGTTTTTATATACTACGTATAAATTTATTTGTTATTTAATAAATAAGAATTTACCTACGATTGATTTCAATGTGCGCTTATGAAATGTATGCAACTATATGTGTCTCCCTAGACGAGTGGCAATTTTTGTAGAATATACCATACTATTTAATAGTATTGTAGAATAGAATGACGAATGTATAGGATTTGACGTTTATGAAACGCGTTGACAACTGTCATATACGTCATGGGCTTCGTATTATGAATGATTTAAGGCAGTATTTATTCACTGTAAAGCTGAAAACAATCCTGCAAGAGCAAATATACAATTTGAATACGTGTTTTAAATATGTATATATACAGCCATTTAGAAAAACCAACGACTATTTCGTTGACGTTGACACTTTAACTAATACGTTTTTTTTTTGCACAGGCTCTTGAAAACAGAGTTTGCGTTTGACATTGAATACTTTTTCGTAATTCACAAACTGAAGAACAACATTAAAAATGAAATAGGAACGAAAACTGAAACAGGTGGTTCCAGACAATGATTGATATTAAAAAAAGAAAAAAAAATCGAAACGTCAATGTTACAATGTACAAAGTAAATGTTTATAGTTAGTTATCGAGACCTAAATTCTTGACAAAAATTAAAAGGTTATCAGTACAAGTTCATGTAATTAACCTTAAAACAGTTATTAGACATAATGTCATTTAATGATTGGCGTGTACGAAAATAATCACTATGAATGAGCGACAATGATTTATAGGTTTTTTATTTATAACTAATGAATGACTTATATATACATACAACATACATACAACATACATCCATAATCACGCCTTTATCTTACTAGATAACGAAACAAAATATTTATATCGCGAAATACCATTACTTGATTTCTAACTTTTTGTAGTTATCATACAGGACTCCAATTCTACTGATTGTAAACTACATACCACAGACACGGCAAAAAAATATATTTTATTTTAGAATTTAACATTTAAAGTCTGAATTTAAACGACAGCTTGCAGAGTGAATGATAAATTGTAATGAATTCTCTTTTTCATTAAATTTTAGATTAAATCTCTTTACCAATAAAGTTTATAATTTAATGTAATTTTTGGCATATAGAGTAGTGATGGGTTATATTTAAAAAAAAGGAAGCTAGTATGCATAGATATAGCGATAGAAATACATATTATGATGGCATATCTACATATTATTATTATTGAAAAAATAATGAATAAATAATTTTCATTTTAATATAAAGAATATAGTTTTTTAAATTTAATATTATATATTTACATAATAATAATTTACCTGGAACGTAGTTTTTGTTCCTCTTCCTATGTATTATACAAGTTCATAATAATTTTTGTGCAGAAAATTTATGAAAATTCAAAAATTGTAATTTTACAATTATATCATTTTAATATACCTGCCTATATACTTACTATTATTATCTATACTATTTGTCGTACAATATTTATTATTATTATTATATAATAGTAAAGTGGTCGTGTCTGTACATTGGATATATTTTAAAAAAAATACTTGGGTTATGTTATGTTAACGATACTGAACACGAAAATATTTTTTTTGAATTTCCTGTCTGTTTGTCTGTTTGTTCGCGATGGACGCAAAAACTACTGGACGGATTTTGATGCGGTTTTTTTGTTAGATAGGGCTTGCTCAGACTTAAAATCATACGTTTATTTGATCGCAATCGGTTGAGTAGAACCGAAGATATGAACAAAGGTCGCGTTAACCGAGATGCACGCGGGCAGAGCCGCGGGCGGAAGGCTAGTTTTAATTATTTTGAAATTAAACAGAGTCTTAGACTAGGGATCCAAATATTTAAATCGTACTGTGTATAATTATTTTGGAGTTGAAGGACGGACAAATAATCTTACATAACTGTTTTTTGTAATTAAATAATAAAGGGGATTGGGTAATCTAGTATGGACAGTGGCGTTCTTAATTTTTTCAACGGCCATAATTAATTTTGATACCACTTCATTGTACTGTGTTAAACACACGTACAAATGTCATTATTTTCATTGTAAGTAATATCGGAGCTGCGATATACAGGGTGGAACATTTCGACTTTACCTTGAAGGAAAGTACCCTCATACTAAAGATAGCGAATTTTACTTAAAGGAAACTTTACCTTATTTTTTAAAAGAAACAAAACTGCATTCAAAGACTTTTGAAAATGCCACACCCGGTAGTCGAACCGACTAATATTTTACAAAACCTTCTTTTTCATGGACTTCCTTTTATTTAATTTACCAAGTTTGTTAGAGAGATTTGATCCCTATGATCGACCCTATCGATTGATGTAATAAAAATACAGGGTGTAATTTTTTCGAATTGTAGTCGGTTCGCTTATAAGGCGTGGCAAACGATTTTTCAGCATTCCTTAAGTGCAGTGCTGTTTCTTTTTTAAAAACACACTAAACTGTATTCAAAGTTTTCTGAAAATGCCACACACGGTAGTCGAACCGGGTACGAGTACCTACTCTTACTACCGGAGATAGTTAATTTCATTCAAAGGAAACACTCTCTTATTTAAAAAAGAATACAAAGCTGCATTTAAGGAATTTCGAAAGATCGCTTGCCACGCCCTGTAATCGAACCGACTAAAATTCTTAAAAATAACTCCCTATATTTTTATTGCATCAGTCGATAGGGTTGATCATAAGGATCTAATCTCTCTAACAAACTTGGTAAATTAAATGAAAGGAAATCCATGAAATAGAAGATTTAGAAAGATTTTATTCGGTTCGACTATCGGGTGTGGCATTTTCGGAAAACTTTGAATACAGTTTAGTATGTTTTTAAAAAAGAAATAGAACTGCATTTAAGGAATGCTGAAAAATCATTTGCCATGCCTCATAATCGAACCGACTACAATTTGAAAAAATAACACCCTGTATTTTTATTGCATCAATCGATAGGGTCAATTATAAGGATCAAATCTCTTTAACAAACTTGGTAAATTAAATAAAAGGAAATCCATGAAATAGAAGATTTAGTAAGATTTTAGTCGGTTCGACTATCGGGTGTGGCATTTTCGGAAAACTTTGAATACAGTTTAGTATGTTTTTAAAAAAGAAATAGAACTGCATTTAAGGAATGCTGAAAAATCGTTTGCCCCGCCCTATAATCGAACAATTCGAAAAAATAACACCCTATTTTTATTGCATCAATCGATAGGGTCAATCATAAGGATCAAATCTCTCTAACAAACTTGGTAAATTAAATAAAAGGAAATCTATGAAATAGAAGATTTAAGAAGATTTAGGAAGATTTTAGTCGGTTCGACTACCGGGTGTGGCATTTTCAGAAAACTTTGCATACAGTTTAGTATGTTTTTAAAAAAGAAACAGAACTGCATTTAAGGAATGCTGAAAACTCGTTTACCACGCCTTATAATCGAACCGACTACAATTCGAAAGAATAACACCCTGTATTTTTATTACATCAATCTATAGGGTCGATCATAAGGTTCAAATCTCTCTAACAAACTTGGTAAATTAAGTAAAAGGAAATCTATGAAATAGAAGGTTATAGGAAGATTTTAGTCGGTTCGACTACCGGGTGTGGCATTTTCAGAAAACTATGAATGCAGTTTTGATTCTTTTTAAAAATAAGGGAATGTTTCTTTTCAGTGGAATTCGCTATCTTCAGTATTTAGAGTACTTCCATCTAAGTAAAGTTGAAAAATACCACCCTGTATAGCTAAGTCCCGATATAGTTTAGAGAAGTTTGTCCATAGTAACTTTTGATCACTTTATACTGTACTTTCATATTATACCAATTTCATTGATGGCCGCTCAATTCCGACACGACGCCAACATTACCCAACCCCCTTTACCTGCAACGTAGTTTTTGGTTCTCCTCCTATGTAATTATACAAGTTCATAATAATTTGTGTGCAGAAAATGTATGAAAATTCAAAAATTATAATTTTACTATTATATTTAATTATTTTAAAATTAAACAGAGGATATTACGTCTTAGACAAGGGATACAAATATTTAAATTTTTCTCTGCATAATTATTTTGGAGTTGAAGGACGGACAAATGCTCTTACATAACTGCATTTTGACCGTCGTCTACTGTGTGAACGGTCACTAAATGTACATCTTATAGTTCTATCTATGTTATATTATGTAAATATTTAAGAATAGCTGGTGTCAAGCGGATTCAGCTGTTCGTCTAACTTTTATTACATCATCTTTAACAATCCGAACGTGTTTTGGAAGCGATTTAAAATATTTATAGCCGGCGCTTTTCACGTAGAAAATTACTTTTATCATGCTTTTCTTGGCATTTTTGTATTGTTTAGGTCAATATGTGTGTCCTGTCAACCATGTAGGGATGGAGAAGGAATACAAGTATCACCACCCCATCTCATCCGAAGGGTGTCGTAAGAGGCGACTAACGGAAAAATATCACTGCGAGAGAAGAGAAACTTGAAATAAAACCCTGTACCAACCCGTCTGGCCAGCGTGGAAACAGTAGGCCAAACCCTCGCAACATTGGGAGAGGCCTATGTCCAGCAGTGGACTGTGGTAGGCTAATTGATTGAGGTCAATATGATTTCCATTCGTTTGATGGTAAGCTGAATGCGAAGTCTTAGGGAAGAGGGTCACCAACAGGCAATGTTACACACATATACGGGGGGTAAAACGAAAAAGAACCACCCTATCTAATAACATGCACTTAAATGCTTGATTTCTTATAGTTTGTGTTCATGCTAGAGTTTTCTTAAAGGTTCATTTCTCATAGACTCTATTCTCACAAACCCATATGCATTGTGAGTCAAGTATTAAATATAAACGATTTTTTTTCCACCATATTGTGATGTCACCATCAACCACCACTGTGACCTATGCTCTCATGTTTTGGATGTCAGAATTTATCCAATTTATAAAAGATTTTTCTGTTTAGTCACATGACTAAACATTACAATATGTCATGTTTAGTCACATGACTAAACATGACAGTATGTCATGTGACAACATGACTAAATATAACATTACATTTCGAAGGTATACTATACATTGTGATGTCATTATCCCCGAAAGATATTAAAATCTAAGCTAACAATATAAATTCAGTAAAATTACCTTCGTTTTTTTAAACATGTGATTGCAAAGCTTGCGGAAACTTGCAAAACTAAAATATCCAAATTTAATTGAAAAGTATTATTAATTTAATACCGTCACGAAAACGTAGGAAGGTTTTATTTTGGCAGATCATATGGGATATTAATAGTACATTATGGTACAAGTGAGCAACGTTGGTGATTACCGCCGAGGCGCCATTGAGACCCGAGCCGCCAGGCGAGGGTCTTAAGACAGCCGAGGACGGTAATCATCATGCTCACACGTGCCATACGACGTTTTACAACACACTTGCGAATAAAATAATACTACAAATACTAAATAAACGATACTACAAATTAATTCGTTTTCCTATGCGCGCGCATTTAACAATGGCGGTCGACCATATTTAAAAAAAAATGAGGTTTAAACTTAACTTTTTTTTACTCTGTTTTTTTTTTCTGTACTTAGAGAAAAAAAAAGTTAAATTTGAGCGAAAATTTTGTTTATTACACAAGTATTACAAGTTGAAATTATTTATTTAAATACGAAAATGCATCACATGACCATACAATAGGCGTATTAATTTATTCGTACTATTAAACACGTTATTTTTTGTATCAAAACTTTTTTAAGAACATAGACAATTATAGACACTTCCTAAAAAATTTAAAAAAGAATCTATAACTCACTTTTGTGAATATTAGCAATGAAAATGTCACAGTTTTATAATAGGTGTCATTCCGTGCTTAATTGCGGTAAAATAATATCACTGTTATGAGCAGGTGTGTTGTAATAGTAGATTACCCAACAAGTGAAAAAAAGGTGAATTCTTTTCGAGGCACCAAGTTGTATCCCGAGAGGAGTGAAGGTTTCTCCGGTAGAATCCCGAGCGTAGCGAGGGGTTCTAGAGAGAAACCTGAGTGGATCGAGGGATACAAGAGCCGAGATGAATTCTTTTTTCACGTGTTAGGTACTCAACTTTTCACCATTGACTACGAGAAAACGATTACTCTGTGATTATGAATTACATTTTGTTATGGATAGTACCTACACAAAAGAAGCAGCAAATTATCAGTAATAGCTACCGCTTTAGCGCGAAAAGACTCAGGAGTCTTTTCGCGTTCGAGAATATGAGTTTAATTTTCATCACTAGATGAAGTCATTTTATGATTATGAGACAAACATAAACTTTTACAAGGAAAATTACACAGAAAATGGCGGCATTTTTTTTTTCTTAATTTAAACTGAGCCACATTCCATCCAGCCAGTGATTACATTTAGGTGGCTTTTAGTACGTTTTTATAGTGAGAGTGTGCAACCTCTTTGTATGTTTCACTAGAATCCGTACATTCGCGCATGTTCCAAATTCAAATTTTTTTATTCACTCGGTGAAACAAAGAGCGTTTTATTCACTGTTTTTGATGAATCACGGGCCCTTTTTCGAGTGTCAATGGTGAAAATGTCTTTTTTTACAATGTTCTTTCTAATCGAATTGAAATCACGCGTTTTTAAAACATGGCTTTACTAATACATCCTCAAAAATGACAAATTATAAAGCCAAATAATGTGAAGTTAAAAAAACTTCACATTATGACTTTATAATTGCCTTCTGACAATTCGTCTGTAGCTCTTTTACCCAAGAATAGCTCTTCCTACAGTCCCGGGTCCTTTAAAAAAAAAGCATAAATCAATAGAGAATAGTCTATTTTCCTCTAGCGTAGTTAACAATGTAACTATTTAAGTACATGTTCTATTAATATTGACGTACATTAAAGAATTATTATCTATTATTCTATCTCTAACAATGCAGAGACTATTAATATACTTCATTAAGTCTAATATAATCGAATACTATTCTGCATTGAGACTGTCGAAGATGCGAATACGATTAGACGGATTAGCCAAGTAAGGTTTGCAACACAAATCATCTGCAATTCTGAAAAAAAAAACAAAAGTAAATCACGGTTCCGATCACATGAGTAGATAGTTCCGATCTAAGGCGAAATTTTGAATTTGGAACGGGATGCAGAAACTAGATAAATGACATTATTGAATCAAGTTTTCTTCGCTCTCTCAATACCGTGAGGAAACAGGAAAGGTACCAAAAGCAAAAAAAATGTGGAAAAGTACAAGTGCTTTATTCAATATGTGTAGCAAGTTCCACCAAGTGCCATCAATCTCCAGTATAAACAGTCTAGATAAATGAGTTTTGACACATTAACTGTAGTTCTCAGCATAATGCACCTTTTTTAATGTCATGTATATGACAGCTACAGAAGGTTAGTCGTCGGGTTGTGGTCTTTCGCGATAACAATTTTTGTGTTCCGTAGATTCAGTCTAGTAGTACACATAGAAGTAATTGCGGGCTATTTTAAAACGTATAGATAACAAACTGCTTTTGAAATATTCAAACTGGCCTCCATTGTAATGTGTGAATTAGTTTCAAAATATATTTGAGCGGTTTATTATTAAAAAAGGTTTTGAAATTTATGCTTACGTTTTCAAATATTTGGCAATCCTAAAGCGGAAAAAATTCTTCGTAGCAGAAATGTGCCTAGTAAATGAATATAAGCTAGTCTCTTAAAATATTTCTTTATTACCCCTATTTGTTCTCAAAAATACACTGTGCGAGCATAAATGTTCACAAAATATCAACATAGAAAAAAGGAGCAGGATAGTGAGCCATGAGCTCCAAAGTACAAGTTTTAGGTCCAACGGGGATAGCAAAAAATAAAAAAAAATGCTTTCGGTGTGATTTTGTGCATAGAGCGAGAGATTCAATGCATTTGGCAAACTGACGAAAAGACAAAAATAAAACATGTCATTTGTACAACAACTTTTGTTGCTAACCGTACGGTAGTTTGGCGGGTTATAATTAAGATGGCCGCGACGATATGTTGAACTTTGTAAGATAAATATTGACTTGTGCCAAAGTATTATTATTATCTATTCATGACTGTTGTATGTATAACGAGATGAAGATAGATTAGGAAAACTAATAACTATCTCATTGGTAGATACAGAGATGATATAGCCAGAGAGTCGGCTGCATAATTTCTATGATCATTTTAACTAGGTGTTTATTACTTTGAAGGATACGTTTCAGTTAGGAGCCTAAACGCCTAGATGAAGGCAGAAGCCTAGACCCCCAAGACTTGATAGGGCCACACTTTCTTACTTACCAAGTAAAAGAACCTTCATTTGACCTTTCTCATATTTGTCTGATCAATCCATTAGTTTCGCTTATAGGTATCTACCAAAATTAGTTTGAATAAATGTTCAATTAAATCTAAATTATTATGCCAAACAAGAATTTAATCCAGTTGATTTGTTTGTCCATTCTATGTGTAACACGATACGAAGGAATCTACCACTGTTTTTAGTTTTTTTCTGTTTTTATTTTTAATCTGTGCAAAACATTCTAATGTTTGAATTTTGGAGGGAAGTTAATGTAGATAGCTCATTAAGTGTCAGTAATGTGGCCATATGTAAAAATCAAGTTATACTAATAATTAATGGGTTCTTTTACGATTTTAGATATAATTATGTGAGTGTAGCCATATTAGTAAGGTTTTATTACTTGTGTTAATTGATCTGTGACAACCGGCTGTATAAAGCCATTGGTCATTTAGGTTCGTGTGATGAATTGGGTTCACTTTGGGTTTGTTTAGCTTTCATCAGTCTTACTAATTTTCATCTATTTAAAAAAAAATAGAAATAATTGTGGTAACTTATGCAAAGCTAGTGATAAAAAGTTATTTATTGGATTTAGGTAGCTTTTGTTTTTTTATTTTTTTGATCAATTTGCTTACACAGCCCTTTTTTTCGTCAAATTTCCAAACTGTGACACATTTTTTCATTAAATAGGTATGCATTCTTGTCTGTGCGCGTTATCAATTGACTCGTCCATAGATTAATATATACTGGGTGGCGCAAAAGTAGTGGCACTAAAGAAAATACCTTTATTTTTTTTATATGAAATTTTCTGTCATTCTGTTGTTGAAAATTGTGTAGTGAACAAATGTAAAATACACTGAAAATAAACATGGACCGTTTTACTCCCCAAGAACGTGGAATAATTGTGTCAAACGCTTTTCCAGGCCGAGTTATCTCTCGTTTTGGCGATTTGCCTTGGCCTGCAAGATCACCCGATCTGACCAGTCCAGACTTCTTTCTTTGGGGTTTTTTGAAATCTCGGGTGTATGTGAACAAGCCACAGACTCTCGCAGCTCTAAAAGAAAACATTCGTCAAGAAATAACGAACATATCGCAGGAAGTGTTACGGCAAGTTATGCAAAATGTCATAAATAGGGCTCAAATGTGTATCTCTGGAGGTCACCATTTAAAAGACATCATCTTTAAATCCTAATGGTACGAAATTTAATGGTACAAATATACATTTAAAAAAACCTAAATCTAGTTTTCTAATTTAGAAAAAATGTTATAGCCGAACCAAATAGGGTCTTTACTTTTGCGCCACCCAGTATATACTGACTCGTCCGGTAAAGAAAACAATTCTCTATGTCAATGACATAGATAACGCGCTTACTATGTAGGTATTACACAAAAGTTTTAAAAATTCGACTTACACGGTCTATAGTTAGGTCATCCATTTATACAGACTTCTATGTATCTGTATAAACGGGTAGCCTAACTTTAGACCAGTGTAATTCAAACTCTGAGCTCGATCTTCAGAACGCACCTCTGACTTCTAAAAGGTCATATGCGTCTTAGAAATTAAATATACCCATAACTTTATTGACTTAAGATGGTAATATAATATTGTGAGATGTATTGCAATCGAGGATGCAACATTGTAATATTCATGAAATTTTAATGAATTCTGCCATTTGTCAATAGTCCTGTTTCCAGCAATAGCAGTTGTTAATGACTTTTGTGTATACCACTAGACAAGCACTTTATGGGTGAGGCGGGAATGGCAGAGGGGGGCGCTGTAATGAATTTTGGAACCTTTACAGATCAATATCATTTTAATATAGACAATCTTTACATAATAATATGACAATTGATTGCAATTGTCATCAAAAAAGGGACAGTTTTTTTGTTCCGTCCAGTTAGTTTGTATAAGCCGTATTAAAAGGATCCATTTGAAATTTTAATTTTCATTCTTGGACCCGTAATAGCATTTGCACATTGTTAAATTTTAAATGTATTAAAATAAAGTATTTGTCAAATATTGCAATATACTTAAAATATTGAAAGAAAAAGGAAACAATGAAATCACAAAGCTTATGTACTCATTTATTTTACTACCATATTCATCCACCAAACTTTATGTTCTAATAATTATATTAATAATCGTATTATTAAATAATGAATTATTCATAATTCAACATTCAGAACCTGTTAAAATTCAAATGCTAAGTGAGGTCAAAAGGTGACGCGAGTGAGTGCTATGTCAACTGATAGAAATTATTATAACCTATTATCTATTATTAGATAAATCCAACATGGCGCCCCAAGAAGCTGTAAAATTTGGTGATAATAATCGGTTCCCTATAGGTGTTTCAATCACTTTTATCCTTCGACCGAGTCGTTAAAAAAAATAATTTGATTTAGTTTATTTCAATTTTATTAGTATTTTATTCAAAATTCAATTTAGTTATACATTTTCTAGATACGGAAGAAAACCCACAATTAGAAATTGGAAAAAAAGAAAAAATTCACGCTCCAAAAAAGTTATTTTGTATAGATGGTATTATTTTGTTAATTATTTTGTATAGTGGTGGGTGCTTCTGCATCGCCCACCATTGGGGCGAAGCGGAAGCACCCATTTTTAACATAGCATTCGAAATTCAAATGATTGCTGGCCAGGTCTGCAATATTTCAGTGATGCCATTTCAATGGCATTTCTTCTACAACACATTCCACCAATATTTCTTATTTTTTCACTCACATTTAAACTAGAGTAGAGTACCTAGTAGAAAGATGACGAGAAATAGAGCTGAGCTGCGCTTTCTAAACCTAGGGGACGACAATGTTCCCCGTAATAGTGACTAACTATTTTGCAGATGGAGGATCTGATTTCCTCAGTTACAACATGTTCATGACGACATCGTGGGCCGTAATCCATTCCATTACTTAATAACTAACTACTTAAACGTTGGACCCTCGAAATAAATCTCTCAATAGTAGGTAATATCGTGAAAAGTCACGTGTTGAGTCACATGATCGCGTTAATCACGTAGGCTGCTTATCTATTAGAATCTAATATGATAGTCATTTCGATTTAATAGTTCGAAACCCAGGGCCGGATCTAGGGGGGGGGCAAGCCGGGGCACGTGCCCCGGGCGGCAACATCAGGGGGCGGCAAAACCGCCCTGGACTTGGAAAGGCCGCCCTGTTGGGGGCGCCTTACTTCGGTAGAACTAGAGCTGGCAGTGCAATGCTCAGAGCCAGAAGTAATAAAACCAGCCCGGCATCCGACATTCCAGGATAGGAGTAAGTCCTTGCTCTAGTCGAAGAAGTTCTCGAGCCCCGACTGATAGAGCTTCTTAGCGCATGTTTGCAGCGGAGCTAGTTTCCGCAACTGTGGAAGACGGGGAAACTGATCCTCGTCCGAAAGGGCGCCCTGCGGACTCAACGTCCGCCTACCGACCCATAGTGTTGCTTCTTTGAAAGATTTTTATCCGAAGTGCCTCATCGGGTACCACTCTCGAGTGCCGCCGGAGCTGGCGGATGGCCAATATGGCTTCAGCTGGCTGCACTCCACCATAGAAACCATCATGCACATGATGAGGTAAAGGATGCGGTGGCCCGGGGCGAGATAATGTTAGCGGTGTTGTTCGTCGTGTTCATCGCATGCTTGGGGCGTATTTAACGAAGTGAGCCGATCTACCAAACAGTGACCGGCCTTAGCTATCACTGTTGGCTGATTCCGCAGGAATCGGTCTTGTCGTCGCTCCTGTGGAACATCGGATAGGACTGGGTGTTCCGCAATGAGTTCACAGACGGTACTGACACCACGTGTTATGTGGATGACAGGTTCGTTACGGCGTGCGGCGCTACCACCACGAAACGACCCTGAAGCTGGCCGGTACTTCGGTATCCCAAGTCGTGAAGCGTAGTATCCCAAGTCGTGGAGCAGATTTGGTGGTTGGGTCTCGAGGTGTACCTGCATAAAACTGTGACTCTGTTCTTCCATGTGCCATGGAGCGTGCCACATTAGGGATGTTGCCACATAGTGGAAGCAATTTCTATCAGCATCAAGCTCTGAATGAAATATTTGAAGTTCGTACTCGACGGCCAATGGGACTTCAGGGTTATTCTCCGAAGTCTGGTCTCCAAATTGCTGTATTAGTCGTGACAGTTGACGCAGGAACAGGGACGGAAACCGAGCCTCGAGAAATCAAGGCTGTGAAGTTCGAGCTCCGCTAGGACATCATGGTGAAGTAGAGGGAACGACTTGGATAACTGAGCGCAGGGCACGCCGTGTTATCGGCAGACACGGGAGCGTACTTATGCAGGTGATCTCCGGGAGTGGGAGTTTCATGGTGGTCCACGTCCCTGTTTCGGATCAGGAAGGATTCAATGTCTGTGTATCGTCACTGTGATGCGAGCGAGGAGTTAGGGTTGCACACGCTGGTGGGGTGCCCGGTGTGGAAGACGCTGACACGGACCCTCAGAGGAGTCTTCTCGCTCAACCCTTTGCTCACAGCGATGGGGCGAGAGAGTCGAAGGTAGAAACCTTCGACTCCAAGCTTTATGAGGGCTGGTCTGGGGGTGCCAGGATGTCGGTCATCCTAGTAAAAGCGGCATGGCGCGATGTGCAACACATGGATGTCCAATCCATTCGGAACACCCTCCCCCCCCCCCCCTATATCCGAAGGAATTTACACACTACAAAAACGTGGGTGGGGGCGGCATTTTAAGCTTTTGCCCCGCCTAAAAAAAATTGTAGATCCGGGGCTGTCGAAACCCTGCTGTTTATTGCAAAACATGTCAAATAAATCATTCTCACAAGATATTTAGATTGCCATATTTTAGGAGCACCGTACACAGTACACTCGCAATAATATCTATACTAGTAATTCTAAAATAGTCGTGTCTGTACATTGGAGATAATTAAAAAACATTCACAGTATTTTCAAAAAAATATTTTCTGTTTTTTCCTGATGGATGCAAAAACCACTGCACCGATTTTGATACTGGTTTCTTTTGTTTGAAAGGTCTTGGTCAGATTTAAAACTTTATGTTTGTTTGTTCGCAATATTGGTTGAGAAGATTAGGAGATATGACCAAAAGTCGCAACAACCGACATCAAAGCGCAGAACCACAGGCATAGCTAGTTTACCAGGATAAGTAATCTAAAATGACAATAGGCCGACTGCATCTTAGATATTGACGCTCTAATGAAGACGAGTCAGGATTTCAATTAATTACATCAAAGTAACTTTTATCACTAATTTAATTTTCGACATTCGGAACCTTTCTCTGTGTCATAGATACACACATTACAGTTAACTACTTCTTTAACAGTGGCAAGGTGTCAGACATCTCTACTCACCTCTACATACCATGTATAGTTCAAAGTAATGAATAGTAAAATCGCCGGAAGATGTTGCCAATGCAAAGAAAAGTTAACGGAAAAGGGAAATCATTAGGCTTTAGATATGGCAAGAACTATTAACCTACACCTAACTCTCACATTACTTTTCCATCAATGTAGGTATATTTATATGTAATGTGTATATTACTTATATTCAGTATCTTAGTATTATCCTAGGTATAACTCCGGACACGTATCTTGGACCTAAACCGCAAGACAAACGAGGCTTTGGCGCCCGCGGATTGCTTTGTAATAATCTATGCTTGGTGAATTTGAGTTCGTCCCGTGCTATCCTCAAAAGACATCCAAGAAATGTGTACTGCGCGTATAGGGCACATTTAGAGCATATTTCAGGCCCAAGATACGTCTCCGGAGTTATACACACCAACTGAAATGAGGTGTATGAACGCAAATGAATTGGATTCGTCAATCATTCGTTCGTCTGCGCTAGTTGTAATTAGTAATTACTTATAGGAATCCCGCTTGCTTGCTTTCTTTTCATTCACATTTGTTCGTTAGTTTTAGTTTATTTAGTGTATGCCTGGTAGTACACACCACCATAATCGTTCATGAAATGTTGTAATGCCGATGAATAAATAAATATTGTACAGCATTCTACACAGCGCTATTTAGACTCAAAGTAAACTTAGCTTAACTAGCTTGTATTAGGGGATCTAGAATGCGTATAAACATATAGGTATACTATTTGAATTCCACTGTTTACTTTTCCGTGATGCTTAATGATTTATTTGTATTCCTTTGAACACGACAATTCGCCCGACTAAGTGTGTAGCGGGTATTAAAGTTAGATTTACCTAGTACCTTGGTATCTCATAGGTACTTTTGTTGGGTAAGAACCGAACCTACCACATTCAGCACACAGCGCTGAGGTAAATGAACAATTACAGAATGTAAATTAATTTAAAGTTGTTTAAGTAAGTCGCCAATTCAGAGGCTGTCGGGTGAATACGAATAACTACTGTTTCTTATTACATTATTGACGAGAAGCGCCTACAAGGAACTTCTTTATAGTGTGAGGATCTCCTTGGATATCTGTGCCAGAGCTTCATCCGTCACCTGATGCTGGGCTTTGGGATTTCTCTCGGGGTTGGGGGATCTGATGAGAGTCGCTCTATACCAAACATAAACCAAATCATCAGTAAGACAGCGGGCGCCCGGCTCCATAATGCATACTTTGCAACTGCTTAGAAGTAAGGATAGGTCATTTATAGAGCAAGAATGAGAGCCAGAGCCGAGCGCTTCAATAATTCTACTGATTCTGTGCTACCATCTGTAATTTAACCCTAATAATGGGGTTATATTATAAAATATCGAAATTCAGCCAAATCCGCAGTTGGACTGGTAAAGTGGACACCAGACTCATAGGTAACAGCTTCGGATGCGACTGGGATAAACGCTAGGATGAAGAAGAATGGGGTTATTTATGAGACATTTATAAAGCAGGGTTAACATGCTGACCCCAAGAACTTCTGATAATGGAATATTTTTATTAATAATTTGTTATAAGACATGTTTTATCGTGACATCTATTCAAAGATTGGTCACGTACTTGCGCCGCCATTATCAATTGATATCTACTGGAAGGAACGCTGGTCGCGATAAAGATGCCTTCATGTGAAGTAATTAAATTAATTTAAATAGGGGCAGAGAAGCAAAAAAACTGGTGGCGGATATAAGTCGACGAACAAGTGAAAAAACTGGTGACTCTTGCTCCGGCTCGTACCTGGTGTAAAGGCTACCCGTCGCGATCCAACGAGGAAATGTGACCAGTTTTCTGGGTCGGATATGACCCGTGACGGGTTATTTACATGACAAAAGCTTTGCTGGCTACTTGACATTACTGGCTCTAAACTTTGCCCACCTGTCATAACGCAAGTGGTCATTCGTTTAGAGAGGCGCACTTAGAACATCATCACCACGGGTCTGCTTCTGTTAGGGCGACGGGTAGGTATTATTGGTCCTTTTCCATGAAATTCTGTCAGATACCTCCCCAGCTGCGCCGCTCAGGATATCATTAACCCTCCCCCTTGCCTCGGAATGAATAGAAATAATAATAAATCAAACAAAATTATTATGTCTGTTTATCGTAAGAAAGTATATTCACCTTTAGCACTGATAAAGTCAGTCAATTTATTGTGATTTACACTTGTCTAGGAAAACTCCGTACACCGGTACACTTACAGTTTTGTTACATATATATGTACATAAATGCTAAAATATGTGTTTACCAATTCTAACCTGCCATATTTCGCACGAAGGTTTCATTTCACATCAGTGTTGAATATTGTAGTTAGGCAGAATGATAATGCCTCGTGCCTCACAATATGGCCGACTTTGGCGCGTTGTTTTTTGTAACTAATGCGAATAATGCGATTAGTTAGTACTATTTCTTCATCAATGGTTGCTACACTCGATAAATGTTTATTTATTTGTATCATTTATAAACTAAAACGTATATAAACATTGTATATTTTTAAACTATTGCTGCTACTTATAAATATTAAAAATAAAACAAGACCGTTATAGAAAGTAGTTTATTGAGAGTTAAAATTTTTACTAAACAACAATATTCATTGTGTAAAAAACACCAACCACAAAAAGTCTGCCAGAGAAAATAAAGTTATTATTAAATGTTATTAAAACTTATTATGAAAAAATGTAAAACGGGGTATGTAGGCCAACCCTATTCTTGCATAAAAAAAGTATAGCTCGCGCAGGCGCAGTGGAGCGTTTGACGTTGGCGCAATGCCTCTGCGACGTTGGCCAACTGTTGGTGAAGAAACGGCCAACCCTGAGGCGAAATTAGGGGACATTATTCATGCTATCAGTTTTTGAGTTAATTTCGCGAGGTCAGTGATTAGATGATAATTTTGCTTGACATATTATAAGCTCTGTTAGTTGAGGTATTGGTGAAATGATAGGTAAATGATTTGAGTAAGGTTCTATGACCCCTAGTAGGTCAGAGGTCGTCCACAGTGCGCCGGTATGAATGACCTTAGCCTGCTGATCTCGTCGGTCAAGTCGTATACCCCGGGACAACGTATCTTGGAACTAAATCGCGAGTCAAACGAGGCAGTGGCGCCCGTGGATTATTTTGTAATAATCTATGCTTGGTGAACTTGAACTCGTCCACCGCAGTAGCACGCCGTGCTATCCTCAAAAGACACCAAAAAAAAGAAGACGTGTGGCACTCGGGGACTGCCGCGGTAAAGCTTTTGCATAGCATTTTTTTCCAACTTATGCAATTATAATTACTTATGTTAAGCGGAGCTACTTCGGAGCAGCTCGGCTCGATTCGTGCGGGCTTCGGGGTGTTAGGTTTTTTTCGTTACGGAATTTCAAGCTTTAAGCTCAAGCTTTACGCTCAAGGCCCGCGATAGAAGCTATGCAATAGCTTAAAAAACGTGTACTGCACGTATAGAGCACATTTTGAGTCCAAGATATATGTCCTGAGCAATATTAGTACAATCACACTGTGACGTCTGGTATCTCACATGGCCATAGGCTACGGTAACCGCTTCCCATCAGGTGGTCCGTATAAGTGGGGTAAAAGAACCCTGACCTGTAGGCACATGCTGTAACTTGCATCTCGAATGATCGAAGTGAGCTCGATAGCTGAATCCTCGGTGATTTGTCAATTTCGCGAAATTGACCAATCACCGCGGATTCAGCTATCGAGCTCACTTCGATCATTCGAGATGTTTGTTAACAGCATGTGCCTCCAGCTCCCCTAGACAAGTGGCAATTCGTTGCTCGGCGTATGATGGATTAGAATGCCAAATGTATGGGATTTGACGTATATGACAGGCGTCAACGAATGTCAAAAACGTCAAATCCTATACATTTGTCATTCTATTCCATCATACGCCGAGCAACGAATTGCCACTTGTCTAGGGGGGCTGATACGAATTACCAATCGTAGTGATAAAAAAGGTTTTATTATTGTATAGTGTCTGTCCATAAAAATGTTAACATTCATTAGTTTGCCAATAGCATTAGGAAACCGACAGATATTTTATTTCACAATGAGTTAAACAATAAATACTGCTACCTTTGCCTAAACTGTTTTAATAATTTAATAGATATGAAAGCGAAAGTAAAGATTTCTACTGCCTCCCTAGACAAGTGGCAATTCATTGCTCGGCGTATGATGGAATAGAATGACAAATGTATAGGATTTGACGTTTTTGACATTCGTTGACGCTTGTCATATACGTCAAATCCCATACATTTGGCATTCTATTCCATCATACGCCGAGCAACGAATTGCCACTTGTCTAGAGGGGCTGTACTTTTTGTGTGAAACAATAGGTTTGGTATCGTGAAAGACTGACTAGACCATCAAAAATGCGCAACTTTATGAGCTATCCGAGCTATCATAGGTACAGATAATATTATAAAAAAGGTACGCTGTGCGCATAAAAACCAGTCAAGTGCGAGTCGGACTCGCGGACTGCGCGGTTCCTGAATTGACTTGAACTTAATATAATGTGTTACATAAACGGCAATATCTTTTTATTGTGTTGACCTAGAAGTTTGATCATAGCTATAAAAGGTTGCAGACTTGAGTATTGATCCGTCTACACATTCCCGAGATAAAGGTATTGAGAGACAGACAGACGGACGGCCAACGAAGTGATCCTGAAAGTTCCCCTCGAAAACGCATGCTTTGGAGCCAAATGGGGTACGTGGTCGGAAGATGTTGATTTAATATAGCCGGTACTTGGGATGTTTTATTAGGTATGTTTTGAAGACTTTGACCGATGGAGGTCAATTCGCACATAATAAAGTAGTCAAAAAACAATAGCATCTAGCCAGTTAGAAAATTAACAATGATTATAAAATTCTATAAGTATGTATAAAACAAAAAGAGTCATATTCACAACATTTGTATTCATATTAGTTACTTTTGGTAACTCATGAATCATGAGCCAACAAGAGTCAAACGTTTAGATTTTGTATTTTTTACCCCGGCTTCGTACGGAAAATTTTGTGAAGAAAATCCTATAACTAAATTGCGGGGTCTCGTATTTTTCTGTTCTAAATTCAATTATTATAAAATTCAATAAGACGACGAACTCTAGCAAAGTACTCGAAATGATCTTAATACCTAATAATGATATTAATATCAAACTGTTTTATTGATTTAAACTGTGTTATTGATAAAACTGTCATCCGAACTAAAGGCAAAAATCAAATATCAGAACAATCAGTTAACAGCCCCCTCTAGACAAGTGGCAATTCGTTGCTCGGCGTATGATGGAATAGAATGCCAAATGTATGGGATTTGACGTATATGACAGGCGTCAACGAATGTCAAAAACGTCAAATCCTTTGTCATTCTATTCCATCATACGCCGAGCAACGAATTGCCACTTGTCTAGGGGGGCTGGAAAGGATATCAACTCAAACACCAAGACATAAATATCATTCTGAATACTTTGCTACTTTTGCTAGTCAAGATCGATTTGATGCTGACTGTACAATAGTGATCATATGCCCCCAAATCCATGAAAATATTGTGACGTCACAGTTACATAAACTACACCTAATATTATTTGAACTTACGGTAAAAAGCAGCACGTAAACCTGCTAATGTAATAAAAGGTCATACCTAGTGTCAACAGGTCCACCACAGCGAAAGCATTGCTACACAGATTATTGCTTATAAGAGGCAGCACATTGCGACACATTCTGAAAGGTTAAAGTGTTAGGTAATATTGCATGTGCATAGGTCTAGTCTATGCCCATCGTTTATGTAATTTTGTAGTGCAATTACCATGTAGACTCGTCTGCGAGATGTAGAATAGAAAACGAGTGCGTAACAGTCATCATCATTATCATTTAAAAAAAGATAGATGAAATAAATATTGTAGGACATTCTACATAGCGCTATCTAGACTCAAAGTAAGCAAGTAAGTATAGCTTACTGTGAGTCTAGATAGGGCTATTAGTAGCATTGTTAGTAGGATTATTAGCAGGGCTAACAGTCATACTAATAATGCGTAGAGCTGTTAGTAGAGCTGTTAGTAGTTCTGTTAGTGGGGCTATTATATACGCTGATCACTATTGACAGCCTCTGTGGCGCGTGGCATAGCAGCAGTGAAGGCGGCCGCTACGCAGGAGGCGTGGGTTCGATCCCTGCTCAGTGGAAATATTTGTTAGCATGAATATGGGTATCTTTTATAATAGATTACATAAATCCTTATCAAAATTTAATTTAAAAAAATACAAATCTTAAAAAAAATTAATAGTGTAATGAATGAATTCATGGCAATCCATATCCATACTAATCCATACTAATATTATAAATGCGAAAGTAACTATATCTGTCTGTTACGCTTTCACACCTAAACCACTGAACCGATGTTGATAAAATTTGGTCCAGAGATAGATTAGACCTTGGGAAAGGACATGGGTTATGTTTGGTCGCGATAAACAACATCTACGCGGGCAGAGCCGCGGGAAATAGCTAGTAATAAAATAAATAGTAAGCAAGCGTCACGCTTTTGAGGCCAACGGACGATTATGCCTATAACATTAACGTTTGTTATGTCACGAGTCATTAAGTCGAAACAGCTCAGTTATGTTTTGATTTAAAATATGAACACATCAGGTCAATTAAGAAAGACGGCTCGTAAGACCATAAAAAATTAAACAAGAATAGCACAAAACACAATTTTGCTACACATAAGTTCAAAATTGTGTCATCATATCAAGCTGTAGAATAAAAAACAGTTTTTCTGAGTGACTACAATATGGAGTTCTTCAAGAACGGCATTAGAAGGTTCCAGTGTCGGCAGCACGAGTACGATATCCCTAGGGTTGTACACGACCATAGGCCACGTTAACCACTTTCCATCAGGTGGGCCGAGTCTGCCACCTAAGTAGTATAAAAAGCATGCAAGAAAAATTATAACTACTCACCATTATCCAATCTAATAGTCAGGCGCGGTCGCAGCTTCGCATTTTGGGGGGGGTCACTTACCTAAGTAGGGCAATTACACCCCCCCCCCCGTACTCGAACTATGTCGGACTCCAATCGACTAAAATGAAGAGTCTCTGTGGCGTGGTGGTACATGGATCTGTATATTTGCGGGAGCCCCTTGTTTCGCAGACAGAAATTTCATAGAATTTCGTTTCACATAATATTTGGTAGTTATATTTTTATTTCGAATATTATTGTTTCAAAGACAATTTACCAGAATGAAACATATTTCGAATTATCTTAGCGCAAATAAGTTTTATATCTTCTGAGTGGTATGTCAAACGATTTTATATTTAATGTATGTTATGATAATAAAGAATATTTGATTTGTTATTCTATGATATGATTATTCTAACATTAAACTTTATGTGAAACAAAAATCAATGATTTAAAAATCTTCAAAGTAAGTATTCTGTGTATTGATTATTCTATGAAATGAAAATATGAGAAAATTTATAAGTGAAACGAAATTCTATAAAACAATTAGCTATAAAACAACGCACACCCGTATATTTGCATTTGCATGATGTTTGTATGCCTGTTATCTCGGACACCAATGGCATTAAGCTCAAGCCGATGGGAGTGGTTATGTCGGATTCAAACCAACTATAATTGCACACCGTCTTGGGTTGGATCATTATTTGCCGAGGTTGAGATTGCCACTGGCATATCCCTCACACTTCGGTGTCCCCATCTTGTCCCGGGCTCTACCTGTCACCCCTAACGCTTATGAAAAAGCCTCGGACGCCCGAGTCGCTTTCGCGTATTGCGGACTATGCGGGACGGAAGGGACCTGAGTCTTCTCTGTTCCCGCTCCCCCACCTCTTTCTCGAGCATTACTTGCTTGCAGAAGGAAGCGGCGGCACCCCACACACTCGCACTCTGCAACATCACTGTGAATGGGGCCGCCATAAAGATCTGCCTCGGTGTTTTCCACGCCGTGCATTCAGTCAGTGTGGGCAGCCCCGTGACCTCGCTTGCATCACAGTGATGACACTCAGGCGTTGGCTCCTTCTGGATCCGACGTAGGTGACTCCCGAAACACACGTGTCCGGTGATCACCTGTGTCAGTCGGTACAAGAGGCACCCGTGAGGCCTCTCTAGTCAGTCCTCCATGATGTGTTTTACCGCCGCTATTACGACATGCCTTGTGTTTGGTTGCCGAAGTTGTAACTTCCATTCCTCCACCACGTCCAGGCGGCGCTGGGACTTCAATGCCTCGATTTCTCAAGGCTCGGGTTCATGTCAGTGGGGACGTCCGCGCCGCCCTTCGGTACCTGTATTGCACCGAAAAGGCTCTCCCCTCCAGGTACCACAGTAGGGTTCCACCGAGGAGACTCGACACCATGAAAGAGATCGTGTGGTACGGTGAACGAGCCAAGTATTTCATATGGGGCTTGATGCCGACGGGAGTGCCTCGCGCTATGAGGTTGGTTCCCTAGGTGGCGCGCGCTGAGGTCCATAAAAGAACATGGCCTCGGTTTTATGCAGGACCATGGGCTATTGTTATGGGCAACCGCGGTCGTGCCTTTCGGGGTCGCTTCGCGCTGTGTACCAACGCATGCCATGACTGGCGTGTCATCCGTATAGCACGTGACGGTGACACCGTCCTCGAGCTCACCGCGAACACCCAAACGTATCCGTTGGAGTATACCGCAGGAGCGGGCGCAGAACCAATCCCTGCGGAAAACAGCACGACATCTCTCGCCACCCGAGGCCGGACGCGGTTGGGTAGCTGACGGCTCTCTCCATCGGTTACGGGGGCTATGCGACGAGGGTGGAGAGGCACTTCATAACTCGTGATACGAGCGTCTCGTGAGCGTCTCCTTAATGCAACTCGAGGGTAAAGTGTTGAATGCGATGGCGATGTCCAAAGAAACCACCTACATCACCTGGCCCACAAGTAGGCATCCACAGTCCACACATCCACAGTCCACAGTGGAGCGTCTCTGGCGGAATTCATATTGACCACCCGCCAGGTCGGTCTTAAGAGGTGCTCGACGAGGCGCTTTGCAATAACTCTTTCAAAGAGCTTTCAGACCTCGTCAGGCAACACTAAAGGTCGGTAGGCGGACGGCGAATCCACCGAATGCCCACTTTTCGTATGAGGACCAGTTTCCCAGTCGTTAACAATTTCGGAAACTAGCTCTTAGTCGTCGTCGCCTAAAGCTCGCTCAGCCCGGAGTGTCGCGGTTCGGCCATAAGCTTATGAACCACCAGCTTTAATTCTATCCAACTGACCTCGGACAGGTCGTCCTCATCCACGCTTGGCGCCATAGGGCTTCGATTGTGCTTTGACACATAAGTTGTAAACAATCCTTCAGAATTTTCCCGTTTAGTATGTAGCAAAACGTTCGTATCTTTAAGAGTATTTAATGCTACCTATTACAATTTTACCAATTGTTTACCTTTAAAAAACGCGACAAGGAATTAAATATTGCAATATAATTACTTCGCAAATTTTATGAAGACTTTTCAATTTGACGCGCTGGGTTTTGGGGGGGGTCATGTCCCCTGTGACCCCCCCCCTCGGACCGCGCCTGCTAATAGTGTGAAAATATCAGGCCAAGAAATCTCTTCTTTTCTCTCGTCTTACAGGGTCGGCAGCACGAGTGTGACTCCCCTAGTGTTGCACTTGCCCATAGGCCACGGTAGTCTCTTACCATCAGGAGGGCCGTGCTTTATCTGCGACCTAAGTAGTATAAAAAAAATCTGCCAAAAATTTAAGTAGGTAGGTACCTACTTAAATTTTTGGCAGATTTTTTTTACGTAAACATATCACAAATTGAACTAACATATCAATATTATCCTATACAAACAAGAGATCATTTATAAGGAGTGTGCAAACGTACAGAATAACAGTACGTAGGACAATGACCTACGACGCAATGGCTGGTGACATATTTTGTACGAACGTGTCGTGGTTCCCGAATACAGTGCTAACGGGTCTTAAGCGCCTACCACACGCATTAGCTTCACCACAGTTTTGCCTGCGCAGGTTGGTTCGTACACGGAACATATATTTTTTATACCACTTGGTGGCAGACAAGTCCACCTGATGGGAAGTGGTTACACTCGTGCTGCCGACCCTGAAGAAACCTTCTAAAGCCCTTCTTGAAAAACCTTATATTGTAGTCGCCTGGGAAACCGGATAGTGTAGTTGGTAAAACTGATACAGTTACGTACAAACTGTGTACAAACCGGCCTACGCGGGTAAAACTGGTGAAACTCGTGCGTGTGGCAGACCCATTAGGGATAGTAGGAATTGAAAATTTTAACATGGCAACACCATAAACTATTTTAACCTTATTTTAAATTGCTTAAAGTCGTCAAGTTGTAGTAATAAAAGAATATAAACGCATTGCGAATATCAGTCGCCTGTCATTTTCAAGCACAGGGGAGATAAAAACACCATAAAATTATTGAAAAATGGAGGGATTGTGTCTCCCCCAGAGGAGCTACCGGGGGAGATAATTTATTTGATTTGACATCGGTATTTATTTTTTTAATAATTTGTTGATAGTGACAGTCTTGTAAGCAAGGATAGCGTTGTGAACAATTTAGAAATATTTCTAATGAAAGAACAAACGCAGAATTATTTATTTACACACCGCATGACGAGATACGAATTATTTATTACAGAAAAATAGGTAGAAATAAACATAAGTTGACACATGACTGTTTATACTGGAGATTGGTGGCACTTGGTGGAACTTGCTACACGTATTGAATAAAGCACTTGTACTTTTCCACAATTATTTTGTTTTTATTGCCTGACCGGTTTCGTCTTACAGCATTTTCAAAGGGTTACAATGGATAAACAAAAAAAAAACAAAAGAAATAAACAAAAATTAATATTTGTTGCACAAAATGAGTCATAGGCGGTTCGTTCAAGGGACACGGCCATTCCTATATAGAACCGTACTTAATCAAAATGAATATCTAGATAATGCACTAAAGGTCAACATCATACTTCGAACAAAAACAGCACGAACATTAAAAACCGACCAAGTACGAATATGATCGCGCACGAAGGGGTCCGTACCTTATTTATTGTATTTTGTATTTAGTGTTTTTGTTGTTATAGCGGTAACTTCCACAGAAGTCCGCGGCTTAATAACCTCGTGTTGTGTTTCTAACGGTGAGTAGGGTAGCCTGGAGAGATTTTGTGCTGTCAGTGGAAAAACCAAAAGCTTTGACCTACTTATCTTTTGCGCTGACGGCACAGAATCTCTCTATTCTTACAGGGTCGATAGGACGAGTGTGACTCCTCTGGTGTTGCACTCGCCCATAGGCCACGGTCACCTCTTACCATTAGGAGGGCCGTGTGCTTGGAGGCTGTCCATTAATCACGTGATGTTTTTTTAGCAATTTTCTGACCCCCCTCCCCCATGGTGATACGTGGTGAGGTTTTAGACTACCCCCTCCCCCCCTAGCCAAGATCACGTGTATTTTTTTATTTATTATTTAATGCTAGAAAACTAAGAATCGTGACCAAAATCGCAAGTTATAAGAAAAAATAAATACACGTGATATCTCAATATACCCCTCCCTCCCCTCTGGTGATATTTCGTGATTTTTTTCGAACCCACCCCTGTTGAGCCTCACGTGATTAAATGGACAACTCTGCGACCTAAGTAGGTAGTGTAAAAAAAGAAAGAAAACATTGATACAACAATTGTCAAAATTTCAACTGTCTAGTTATCACGGTTCATTAGATAGGTACAGCCTAGTGACAGACAGGCAGAATGACGTGGTTCCGTTTTTACCATTTGGGTACGGAACCCTAAAAATGATCTGGCTTATTGATAGCAAAAATAATAATTGCTTTAAATTAAAATTATTTACGGGCAAAAATGGACATGACTAGCGTAGACAATATAGGTCAAATTCCTGCGTGCAGTGTTGCTACATCTTAAACTTCATATTCCCATATTTTAATTATATTAGATATTTTATTACTTTTTCTTGGTTTAGGTACCTAGTACCTGCATGGAATTATCTTAAGTCGTTAACTATTACAATTTTTTTTTCAAGATTAATTGTATAGATTATTGCTTTTTCTTCGCTTTGTACTAACTTACAAGCAATTTTCATATTATAAAATCTACCCATAGGAGTTGATTGTTGAAGTCGTTAATTATTACTGTAGTTAACGTTAAATATTCATGTATGCCGGACAGTTATTAATATCGTAATATGCATTACGCATAACAGAAATAGATAAACAAAGAATCAATGTCTAGCCAGTGTCCAGCTAACGTGGAAGCGGAATTATTTACATAGTTGTAATTATATAGCATTTACATATGTCAATATTAAGAATTTCTTCATAAATCTCAAGATTGCCAGTATTGATAATTTTGCCTGAATTGTGGGAAAAATTTAGATGGATTTATGGAGTGCATAAATTATATCTATTTAAAATTTAAGAATAGTTTCAAAAACTTCCGAGTATGTAAAACGTATATATAATGACAATAATTATTACCATCACTTCACTCATAAACTAAGTAGTTTTAAGATTGAAAATGATAGATATAATTTAATAGTATTACGTAATAAAAAATATCAATGTAAGTGCTATTTAATGCTATTTATAATTTTTATTCTTCATTATCCGGAAAAAATTAAAAATAAACCATACAATTTTTAACTACTTTTATGTTAAAAGTCATTGTTTTATATTTTTTATTACAGGTAGCTAGTTATTAATATAACAATAATAGTGTAGATTGCAAATAGTTGACTGATAAAAATAACTAGTAATAAATTATTACCTTAGTGGTTATAAGAGAACTGAAGAAAGAGAAAAGGCCAATTCTCCTAACAAGAAATGTTCAAAATTCGAACTGTCAAAATCAAATTACGTGTCAAAATCGAACAACAGACGAGCGGATGCTCATTCTATCCCCCTACGTCAAATTATATTAGTGTAAACAATGACAGAACATTCGTTCGTTGTTCTTTCTTACGTAAGAAAATAAGGTTTCATTTACACTAAAGTATTAAAAAAAGTTGTTCTGTGTTCGTTTGGTCTAAATCAATTTTAACACAATTATCAAGAAAGAACAATGACATCGTGATCCATTTTAACATTAGATCAACGCAAAATTAATGAATAAGTATGTATTTTTAATATTAGAATTTGACCCTCTTTAAAACATTTCAACTTATGTATACAATTTATTCAGTTGTTAAGCTTTGGCACATTAATTTAAGTTAAAAGATGGTAGAATTCACACGTTTTTTGTAAGCATAAATTCAGTAAAACTGAAAATTTGTAGCTTGCTAGCTAATGATCATGATGACGAGTTAACCAGGTAAATGTTGTTTAACTATATTATTAAAGAAATCAAACGTACTTAGTATACTACATTCGGTTAGGTAGTTAACTAAAGGTATACAATCTTGTAGCCACTTTTTATACAAACACATTATTATACAAATGAACTAGGCTAACTAACTGACTAACTAGTGGTTCGGGTTCGGTTTTTGTCTTTAAAATAAGTTCCTAAACAGAAAAATATACATAAATAGAATAAAACATATTAAAAAGACACATCAAGATTTTTTACGTTTAGTTAAGTACCTAACCGAATCCATACTAATATTATAAATGCGAAAGTAACTCTGTCTGTCTGTCTGTCTGTAAAGCTTTCACGCATAAACTACTGAACCGATTTCGATGAAATTTGGCATAGGGGTAAATTAGACCTTGAGAAAGGACATAGGCTATGTTTGGTCGCGATAACCGACATCCACGCGGGCGGAGCCGCAGGCAAAAGCTTATAGAATATAAGTCTTCTCTGCCACCTAGGTATAAAATAAAACTAAACAAAAATGCGATACTAATTCTAAATGCAATGCGAAATGAAATTCTAAAGCTACTTCATGGATTATCGTCAAGTCTATGAACGACGATGGTTAATTTGTATTAAGAGTTCGGGTGTAGGAGGATGAAAAATACTTACCAGATATACAAAAATACCTTTGAGTCAGTCGAGCTGTTTCGGAGGAATGCGATAACAAATATATTGACACAACATTTTTATATATTTGATGTACTCTTACGTTTAATTAGTCCATTGTACTTCGGTAACCTATAACGGTAGTTTTATCCATTATTTATTTAAGGTATTAAAATTGAAGTTTGTTGATTCGATTCGTAGTTATGCGGGAGCTATCTGTGACTAGAGTAAGTGAAGTACTTTTAAATGCTCATTACGAGGTGAACGGGCTCTTACAAAGGTCTACACAAGGCACGAGGCGATCTCACCTACGAGACGGTACACCTGCCCCCTTACACAAGTGGCAATTCGTTGTATGTATGGGAATGTATGGGATTTGACAGATATGACAGTCATCAACGTATGTCATAAACGTCAAATCTCAAACATTTGTCATTCTATTCTACAATGCGCCGGTCAACGAATTGCCAATTGTATATGGGGGCTGGGGACTAACGGATGAAACCCTAGCGCTGGGTTCAGAGGTCAGATGACAGTCACTCCTGTAAGAACAAAAAGCAAGCTAAATCATGTTTGTAAACATATCACTACGTAAAATGTTCGATACAGTTACGCTCTGTTGAATTCAAATCCGGTTCTATTGCCTCTAACAATTTTATTATTAACATACTGAAAACTTAATGTTAATATAATAACGTAAATTACTTAAATATATTATGACTAAAGTAACAAGTATAAAACTAATCTTTAATTCGATTTGCAATGGATCAAATTGATGTATTATTATATTATATAGATTGGATGCAAGTTTATTATCGTTGGAAAATAACTTTATTGAATATCAATAAGTTTTTGTAATTTCATTTAAATAGCGTGATTGTTGAGTAAATTGCTGAACTAAATGCATTCCGTGTGGTGACGGAGAAAGGATATAAGTACTTATCATCTCCCCATATCATGCGAAGGACGTCGTGAGACGGAAAAATTCGCTGAAAATATCACTGCGAAAGAAGGAAACCTCGAAATAAAATCCTGTACCAATCCATCTGGTCAACGTGGAAACAGAAGGCTAAAGCACCGGGAGAGGCCTATGTCCAGCAATGGACTGCGATAGACTAATTAATTGATCGATTGACACTACATCTATGGCAGTCGTTATGGGTAATTGGAGCCTTACATTTGAGACCTCAGTGATCGAAATCTGGCCAGCCGTTAGTACAATAGAAACGAAAAAAGAAAACTATATGCATAGGCCGAATAAGAAAGGGAAAAAGAATCGACCTCGACGGGACTCGAACCCGCGATCTTTCCCTTACAGGGGGAACGCTCTGACCACTAAGCCACCGAGACACGTACGAAATCGATCCAAATTCCCTTAAACAACCGTCTTAAGGGCGACGGTGAAGCGATTTGAACAGTTAGCATGGTAAATGCTTCAAAATTTCATTCAGTATATGCATAGGCGCCTAAAACATCACCCTCCTTGGTATAATCGGGTAAAAAGTTTGTAAATTTTAAAGAGATATCCGGTTCAACTTTGCAGTATTTGCTGCTAATACTGTAAATCGTAAACTTGCACCATAACTTGCACATACACGTTAGATTTTCACGGTGACGTGCTAACGTGTCGTGAACAATCGTTTTATGGTCAAAGAGCATGTTTTATTACCTGTTAACATTATACATGGTACACCGTGATAATTGTAGACGTCACTACATAGCGAAGTGGACTCTTTTTGGGATGTACCTACAGCCCCTCTAGACAAGTGGCAATTCGGAGCTCGGCGTACGAGTATGATGGAATAGAATGCCAAATGTATGAGATTTGACGTATATGACAGGCGTCAACGAATGTCAAAAACGTCAAATCCTATACATTTGTCATTCTATTCCATCATACGCCGAGCAACGAATTGCCACTTGTCTAGGGGGGCAGGAAATTTAGGGTGTACTGTACATGGCCCATACCATGAACTCTTAAAACAGGTCAATAATTGAACTGCTGTCATTCTACCAACTGCAAATGTCACTTTGTAATGTCATATAAATATAGGTATAGGATTACAAAGTGACATTTGCAGTTGCTAGAATGACAGCAGTTCAATTATTGACCTGTTTTAAGAGTTTATAGTAAGGCCAACTTTAGCTGCATGTTGTTGCACCTGCTAAACAACGAATTATTCAGGTGCAACAACTTGCAGCTTTGATGCTATCTTTCCTCTCAGGGTTTGGAGGTCAGATGGCAGTCGCTCCCGTAAACGTCGATATAATAATCGAAAACAATAAACGGACCACGGATTCCTAAGTACAGTCAGCATCAGATTGATCTTGACTTCTTCATCCTAGCGTTAATTCCCAGTCGCAGGACTTTTCGGACTACAACTACCCGTAACGACTGCCATAGACGATAGTATGGCAATTGGGACCGACGACGGCTTAATGTGATCTCCGAGGTATGACCAGATCAATGCATATAGGTACTTTATTCATGCATACAAATATTTATACTTTATGGAATCGAACCCGCGCCTCCTGCGTTACCAACAACAACAACAAACCAGCTAACTATAATGTTTACAAGTCACACACTGACTTGCATAACCGTTTAAAATAATCGTTACAAAACAAAACCGATCAATTAACTCGATTAACTCTCATTGAATACTATTGTTAAAATCGATTCAACCATCGATTACTATCGATACTATCGATCATTTATTTCATAATGAATCGCATGAGATACCTATTTAACTTCTCGTTTAGCTGTATATAATTGATTTACGTTACTAAATTTCAAAGAGAAAACAATATTGGTTTCTCAATAGTTTAGGAATATTTGGTATAACCTTGAATTTTATACAAATATTCAGATTTAGTTTTAAATGTTGTTGTGTAAAATTATACAGTTTATATTATTTATACTAAACTTTTCGTAATTTTCTAAATAATATTAGATGAACATATAAATAAACTAGCTATCCCGCCTAATTATTATTTTTTCTAATTTATTTATTTTTTGTTGCAGGTGAGTAATTGCGGATGACAACCTAAAAATTACAACAATTACGTGGATTAATTCCTCTGGAATATGCCTGGTAAGACGTAAAATAAGATTATAATAACAACAACAAAAAAAACACGTACATAATTGAAGATAATTTAGTTTTAAAAAGCGTAGTCGTACATGGCGACGAAGGGATAGCTTAAACATCAAACAGATATATACAGCCCAGACTCAGCCACAGATGCATGGCTGTATGGCGGAATACAGCAATAGGCTCACCCCCATCTGTGACCGAATACAATGTATGGTGAAACGTAGGTGTTAATTCACCTCTGCCTAACCCTCCTTAAAGGTGTGATTATATGTATGTAGTTTTGAAAAGCTGTTCAACTATAGTTGTTTTTTGTTATCATTTTAAATTTAACTACATATAGGAAAACTACTTATTATGCATGTAATTAAAACTGTTTTGTTATTATAACAGTATTTTTGGATAACTATAAAATTATATAATCTAAACTAAGTATCGTTTTAGTACCCGAATATGGTCTTCCTGTTCGACTCCCCCTTATTTGGGTAAATTAATGGCAAAGCCACACATTTCTGCGTGAGTTTATGTCTAAACGGGTCTGCAAAATTAGGAGTGTAGAAATAGTAGATTACCCAACAAGTGAAAAAAAGGTGAATTCTTTTCGAGGCACTAAGTTGTATCCCGAGAGGAGCGAAAGGTTTCTGGGGTAGAATCCCGAGCGTAGCGAGGGATTCTAGAAAGAAACCTGAGCGGATCGAGGGATACAAGAGCCGAGATGAATTCTTTTTTCACGTGTTAGGTACTCAACTTTTCACCATTGACTACGAGAAAACGATTACTCTGTGATTATGAATTACATTTTGTTATGGATAGTACACAAAAGAAGCAGCAAATTATCAGTAATAGCTACCGCTTTAGCGCGAAAAGACTCAGGAGTCTTTTCGCGTTCGAGAATATGAGTTTCACTTTCATCACTAGATGAAGTCATTTTATGATTATGAGACAAACATAAAATTTTACAAGGAAAATTACACAGAAAATGGCGGCATTTTTTTTTCTTAATTTAAACTGAGCCACATTCCATCCAGCCAGTGAGTGATTACATTTAGGTGACTTTTAGTACGTTTTTATAGTGAGAGTGTGCAACCTCTTTGCATGTTTCACTAGAATCCGTACATTCGCACATGTTCCAAATTCAAATTTTTTTATTCACTCGGTGAAACAAAGAGCGTTTTATTCACTGTTTTTGATGAATCACGGGCCCTTTTTCGAGTGTCAATGGTGAAAAGATAATTATGTATCATCTTCAACAATATCTGTCCCAATCAATCAATTGAGGGAGGCAGGACACGACGTTCTGACCCAATTAAGCAGTCCGACTGGGGAAGCCCTACAGAATTCCGCGGCTAAATAACCTCATGTTGTGTTCCCGGCGGTGAGTAGAGTAGCCAGAGCACACTGGAGAGGTTTGAGCTTGTCGCTCCAGGTTGACCTTTAAGACCCCTAAGAACAGAGAGATTCTGTGTCGTCAGCGAAGAAGATAAGCAGGACAAGCCTTTGGTCTTCCCACTGACAGCACAAAACCTCTCCAGTGAGCTCTGGCTACCCTAATCACCGTCGGGAAAACAACACGAGGTTATTATTATTCTTTCATAAAGAGGCCGTAATATTAAAGTTCATGATTTAATCTATTATTTGATTGTTTTTTTTTCACTCAAGTTCATTTATTTATATTTCTAACTGCTATTTGGGTAGGTACGTTACCAGTCGACATCGATGGGGAGGAATTTTTCACCGCCCGATATTTTGACCCCTCTTTTTATTCTTGTAAATATTTTATTTTGTTATTTTAGTTTATTTGTAATTAAGTTATTGTGAATTATATTAGTAATTTTCTAACCTATATAATGTACAACTGATGTATTAAGTCAGTGGCTTTCTCTAGGACCCATAGATTCTGAGTTTTGTCATTATTGTAGCATTTGTAGCTCAATTTATCGATTCTAGTTTACAGTAATAGGTGTGTAGGAGGTAAATAATAGTTTCAAGAATATTAGTAAAACGTAATCCTACTAATATTATGAGGGAAAGTTAGTTACTTAATCACTTTCTAACGGATCACGTTCTGAACGAATCTGGAGGAATTTCAGTACATAGATAGATAGTATAGTCTGAAATGGCCCCTCTACGGAATCTGAATTTTACACGGGAGGAACTGCGAGGGCCAGATCGACAGATATGTGCGAGGGATATGTCTACGATAATCTCACCTCTGGTAACCGATGGCCCACCACGGCATGCGTTTTAGTCGGTTCGAGTCCGACACAACCTTCTCCACCGGCTCCGGTGGGAAAGGGATCTGTGGGTATTTTTCGCACGATAAAAAAGCAATAGTTAGTAGAACTATAAATCAAAGACGACTTTATAAATAAACTGATGTAACAACTTCTTATATCCTTCCAGACTTCCTGATTTCGTACATCATACGATCTGACATTAAAGATTACATACAAAACTTAAAAATTAAAAGGTCAAAATCATAATGCTTACAAAACGATCACATGTTATGTAATCAAACTTAACATTACATTACATTTGCAGATTAAAATGACATTCACCTGGTTAGCATTATATCCGGTTTACTAGCCGGTTGAATTTTGTTTATTTGCCCCATTGACCGTTAATAAGCTTTGCACGAATGTTGCATAAGAGTTAGTGCGTGTAATCTCTTAGATTACAGTTAGAGCCTATAGATATGACAACTGCCGATGCCCGCAGCAGATGCGCGTAATACATTGCGGTTTCTCAATGGCCCCCTTTGTCCGTATCGGAGTTTAGCGAGTAATGGGTACGCTGTATCTGCTGCATGCGTTAGCAGTTGCCTTATGCGGTTGACTTCAGAATCATACCTTAAGAGTGAGTGCGTGTAATCTCTTAGATTAGGTACAGCTAGAGCCTTATAGAAAAATCGCGTTAGTCTGTTAAATTATACGCTTTTTAACAGTTATTTGCATAGTGTTAATAAAGCGTAGCGTATTATACGAATTTATTGCAAAAAACCATTTAACTAGGCATTTTTAAGTCGTTTACGTTTATATTTTACATCCAAGGAGGATTTGTACCGGGTGCGGTGAGCGGTGGGTTAATTATGTGAAACTAGCTGACCCCGCGAACTTCGTACCGCCTAACCGTCGATTCTTTTTTTTTTAATTTTTCTCTCCGTAAGAACCATCCTCGTACTTCAAGGAATATTCTAAAAAAAGAATTAACGAAATCGATTCAGCCGTTCTCGAGATTTGCGCTTAGCAACACATTAAGGGATTCATTTTTATATTATAGAAGATTTAAAAATCTCATAAAATCTGGCAAAATAAATCATAAAATGAAAATTCACCCAGGTATATTATTTACTTTACAATTTCATTTCTAAATCAATTTAGCCTGTCGCAGTCCACTGCTGAACATAGGCTCCTCCCAATGTAGGGAGGCTTTGGCCCTCTGTTTCCACGCTGGGCAGACGGGTTGGCACAGGGTTTTATTTCAAGTTTCCCTTCTCTCGCAGTGATATCTAATGCGTATTGTTCCATTAATCGCCTCTTATGACACCCTTCGGATGAGATGGGGTGGTGATACTTGTGCCTATTCTTTCTCCGTCACCACACGGATAATAATATATTAATTATATTATTGTAAACAATATAATAGATTATTAAGTTAATCGCAAATAATTATATTCATACTAGCTGTCCCGGCGAACTTCGTATCGCCATATTTTTTCCAACCCGCGTGAATTTTTAATTCCGTTTCCGCTACACCTATTTTCTCATCTTTAAACCTCTTTAAAATTAGCGCATCGGGCCCCAGGGACACAATATTTCAAGACTAAAATTAGCCAAATTGGTTCAGCCGTTCTTGAGTTATAAACTAATAACGAAAAGTGGCATTGATTTTTATATATATAGATTTCCATATTTCGTCTATTTATCATCACATTTATCGACTCCATGTGACTACTCCGAATTTCCTAAAATAGTATTTGCTGCGTCTCGCATGGGAATTAAACCCTGCATATTATAACCTTTTACCACGGGATAACTATATCATACTGGCCGACCCGCCCCGGCTTCGTCTGCGGCACATTTTTAAGTCCCGTTACCTCCCGTTACCCCCCTTTCAGTCATTTATAGGCTCGCAAAGTATGAAAATCTGCCGGATTTGTTGACATTTATAGTTACTGCTCCGCTCCCTTATGTAGTAGCGTAATTTTTCTCTGCGTAAGAACCATCTTTGTACTTCAAGGTATATTCTGAAAAAAGAAATAGTGTAATCGGTCCAGCCATTCACGCGTGATGACGTGACCAAGGGAAATAGGGATTCATTTTTATATATATAGATTTTCATAATATAATCAGAAAATTAGTTCCTTCCTCTATAATATAATGAACATCCACATCTACTTAGAAAGTAGGATAATCTTAACTCATTTTTAAGTATCTGTGCGAATAAGTCCGTTATTATCTGTAGACGGCGGCAAAGTTACTTAACCTCGGTTCAAATTGAGCGGTCGCCATTGCATCACAATAAACCATTTATTATAATAAACAAAAAAAAAACGATCCACTCACGAATACGCTCCGATTACATTAAGATACGAGTATCTCTATGTGTACTACTTATCGCTTGCGCCGGCGCACGCTTCGCAACGAAAGTTGGCCAGTGACGCAACCGGCCCTACTTCCGATATTATGCGTATTATAACCTTTATTATTGTTATTTTATATGTAAATTTATTGTTATTTATCGTTACTGAGTCGGAAATTGTTTGATGGATGACGGATTTAGGTTAGTTTTAGTATTGACAGCTGATTAATTAATTAATGGTATTGTACATACCAACGGCGAGCGCTAATTGGGAGAGGCCTATGATCACCATTGGACTGCGATAGGCTTAATGATTTGATTTTGATTTAATAGTACGTACTGCAACATAGCAAAGACGTCTTTTTTTTTTTTAAAGAATATTAGCAACCGAAATTACTAGTATTCCCGTTAACCCCTCCAACTAAGCTAAATTGCTTGTGCTAGGAGTGGGTTCACGTCGGTAGTGTAATGGCCAGGATTCGAACCATTACATTACGTCAATAACACTTCACCTCGCCTTTGATAAGCTGAAGGTAGAGTGTCAGGACAGATGGTTACCATTACAGAAACCAACAATGATGACCCTAAGTTCGACAACCTCATCAGTCCGCTTATGAAACATGAACCCGGGACTGTAGGAAGAAGGAAAGTACTTGTATGAAAAGCTGAATGACAGTAGAAGAAGCTCGCATAAGTGTGTATGTACAAAAGAAGATAACAGGGGCCATACCATGAACTCTTAAAACAGGTCAATAATTGAACTGCTGTCATTCTACCAACTGCAAATGTCACTTTAGAATCCCTTTGTAATCCTATATATTTATATGACAGTACAAAGTGACATTTGCAGTTGGTAGAATGACAGCAGTTCAATTATTGACCTGTTTTAAGGTTTATGGTAAGGGTTTATGGTAAGGCCGCAGGCTGTGTTGTCTCTGCCTAGTTTTAATTCATTATTAATGACTAATTTTTTATACTACTGAGGTAGTAAATAAGCATAATGAACTATTTAAAAGTAAGTGATTATCGTGTCTTGAACTCTTGTAAACTTGTAGAAGGGCAATAAGAAAGAGGGAGTACTTGAGGCACACTTATAAACCCTACAAAATCATATATAATACCTACTGCTTAGCTAGAATGATAACGCTTACAAATATTGTAGGAATTCTAAACTTTAAAAAGCATTTAAGGGTCTTTCTCCTTTCCCTGTCACTTCACAGTTACGGCTAACAAAGTGACACGTCTTACAAGCATCCATCGGTCACGGTTTCCGCTTTCCATAAGATGTACTATCATCTTAATAATACAAAAAGCATTTTTACATATAATTTTGATTATGTACCGTAGATAACTCGCAATATAGGCTTTCACCTTATTACATTGAAATAACAGGTGCAAAGTAATATGCAACAGTTTTCTCAAATTGTATTAAGTATCAGTTATGTAAAGTGAAAGAGATCGATATTGACAACTGATAACTGGATTTTAGTGTAGTACATGTAATTATATTTTAGTGTAGTACACGTAATTATATTTTCACGAAGTGAACTAATTAGTTAATAACGTAATAACGATCGCGGTTATTTTCACACAGTTAATGTTATGCAATCGCAGTAACGTTATAATTAGCATATGAATTGTGTTGACGTTTTAAAAGCGTTTTAAATTATTAACACTTTTTTAATTGTAGCTAATTGTTTCTTTTCTTTTTTGTAGATTAAGATATGTTAAGGCCAGCCTCCCTAGACATATGGCAATTAGTTGGCCGGTATATTGCAGAATAGAATGACAAATTTATGGGGTTTGACGTATATGACAGTTGTCGACGTATGTCAGAAACGTCAAATCCGGTACATTCGCCATTCTATTTTACAATACGCCGGCTAATCCACGTAGAAACGAAGGAGTTACATTCGCCTCCTTCATTAGTTTTTATTAACCCCCGTTGGAGGTCTTACAATCCTATTTATTCCTATTTTTTAATGGGTAATAAATGAATATATAGTTTGACAGAGCCTTACGAAACGTCTGAAGGAATTTTCGATAGTGATTGTATAGATGAATTAGTTTCAGAAGGTTAGCTTTATATGTCATACAACGCGTTCATTGTTTGAAGCCAGTCTTTATACCTAAACCTTTAAATTAATATAATATATTATCGATTAATTAATTAAGTGCAGTCCAGTACAGGGTTTAGGGTTCTCCCAATGTGCATCCATGTTTCTCACATTTTCATACCTTCTTTCACTCTTTGTCTAGGCAGAATATGCGGTCATTTAGGTTCAAAGCTCTTTTGTCTCATATCATTTAGGATAAGCTGTATGAGACAAAGGAGAGCTTATCCTAAATGATAATTATGATATATTATTTTGAGTCAGCTGTTCTTGTCTTATCTTTGCCATGCGCTATGGTTCTTGATCGTCGAGTTATTTATTTTATAATTTGTCTTATTCAATTAATTTATACGAAACATCGATATTTCGTAGTAGGTACTGAACTCTCACCAAACGAGTGCTACTCGCACTGAACCAAGGTTTTAGAGACAAATAGTAGTGCGTTTAGTAACAACGATATTATCACAGACCAGACTTTTGACCTTAGCTCGCTTATAACGCGAACTGTTCTTGAAATACTGACTTTATCTTTGAAATATCATTGTTTATTGTTTGGGATGACATACAGCTGTTTTATATCTAAACATAACAAAAAATATACAAAACATTTTGACTGAAGTTGTTGTAAATTCGCGTTTTTTGTACCCTCGGTTGGAATTTTGATTGAACTTCCGTATCGATTACAACTGGATGACAATAAAGTATTCAAGATTAATGATCTGAAAACATTAATTTTAAATTATATTCGTTATAAAAATACGCACAATGGAGTTTGTCTGACCTGAGATTCAAATCTGCGATCGCAAAAAATGTATAGGTACTTATTTTTTTGACCGTTTGTTCCTATGTTTTTGCTAAAACTAGTATACACTACTTTGGGTTTTAATAATACTGTAGTTTGAATATTATTATTATGAGGTATACAAAAGATATAGATATTTGTTACCGGTGGTCGAAATAGGGCCACATAAAATCTCTGTCCGTGGGTGTCGTAGAAGGTTTATTCTCCAGGTGTTTATTCTCCATCTGAAAATAGTCCGCCCCGTATTAGGTGTGACCGAAAATGTATTGGTGAAACGTGGATATTAATACATTCTGCCTATCTAGGGATATAATATTTACATTTTTTAAATTAAATTCCCACTCTAAAGGCAAAGTGTGAATATAATTCAAAAAAAGTATGAAACACATATTTTTTATGACGCAGCAAACCTTGGCAAACAAGTAATAAATAACTTGAGTAAAAGTAATGCACGAAGCTAGTTTGTGTGATATTATCGAGAGAACACTTTGCATATTCTTTGTACCAGGCTCTTTAAGAAAACGGTTATGTACTTACTTATGAATAAGACACTTTAGAGTACAAAGCCCCTACGAACTTGAAGTGTGTGGTGGCCGTACACGATGTTGTTTGTGCTTTTAAAGTTAAAAAAAAAATCATCTATTCTATTTTTATCTGTGATTCTCTGAAAGTAAGATATTTTTGTTTATGTTTTCAGTGCTGCCAATTATAACATTATTCAACCCATTATTTTGTTGTAATTCACATTTCATGTTAATTTATATGTTTTTATAGTAATATATTATATGAAGATTATTCAGGTCGAACAGGTACCTAAGTAATTACTGCAAAAAATCCTATTAATCTTATTATTGTCTTGTACCTACCTGCTTTATTAGGCAAAAAATATAGTAATTAACACATACGATAAAGTCATAAATTAATGTACTTATAATTAATAGCCTTAACATTTTAATCACACATAATTATATGTAATTATTTATGTACTTACACGCATTATGTTATCATTAAAATATCAGTGATAAAGTGCATTAACATTTTTTTTAACTGCAGACTTAACCCTGAATAATTAAATTACTATTCAAATCGGTGTTACTAACACAAATAAATATTAAAATAATAATGAAATAACACTTTAACGCGTTAGTACCGTTACGTGGGAAATAACGTTGATACAAAATTAGCAGATATTAAATCACAATATTATAATCCGTTAAAATTAGTTTATTTTATCCAATAGTTTACGTCTAAAGTTTCTCCAGTATTATTACTGTTTTTAAGAGAATTTCAATAGTTTCTAATACAATCGTATATCACGCATCAAATTATAAACAAACTGTTAAATAATAAATGATCGACATGAATTAATGTATATTTTTTTGAACGTACCACGTTGCACAACGCTGCGGTCGAGCGGTCACCGCGTGGGCATCGCAGATGTGCACAACACTATGTTGCAATTCCAATGCAAGTTATAACAAGTTCGTAGTAAATAGCGATGTTGCGTAACCACCGTTGTATTGCGAATAGCTCGGATTCACGCCGACGATGGATTAACGGACATCGTGATTGATTGTGTAGTACAAGTTCCGATTAAACGTTGTCACGGAGAGTTTACGTGATTGTTTATTGTCTACGACTTTTATGTATTTTGATCGTAAATTATATTTATATACCATGTCACAAATTTTATATTCGTCTTGACTTGACGATACGAATATTTCTGTGTGAAAACTACATAGTAGGGTTAAGCCTCCTTACCTACCTAACCTACTAAACTACCTACTAAGTTAAGGTACCTTTAGGCAGTAACCTACTAATCATTTTCAAACAGAAAGGTTTTGTTTACCAACCCCCTAAAATCTAGAAACAAAATATTATTACGATATTACGATTTGACAAAGATGGATGAACTATACCACTCATCTAACACCGAACGCTGCATTTATTAATGTTTGAAGAGTAATAAACTAAACTAAAAAATGCTACATTACCTTTTATTAAATACAATTTATCATCATCCTATTATTCACATTCTTCATCTGATAATAAATCTACAGATTATGAAGTGCCCAGTTAATAGCAATAAGTTTACTTCGTTGCAGTCTCTTACTTCATCGAAAAAATATAACACATCTTATGTACTAATCTTAGTCAGTGATACAAGATGGAAAATTCTAAACAGTTAAATTTGTATTCACGTTGCACCATTGTATCAGATCAAAACAACATAAGACTTGTTCAAAATGAAAACAATTGCGAAACAGTAGATAATAATTTGTTAAATTATCCACTCAAAGTGACAAGAGTAAAAGTGAAGGCCGACGTGTATTGAAAGTAAATAACTTTACAAATATTAGCTTCTAAATTCCAACGCAATGTAACCTTTATTTAAATTATCATTTTATTATACGTTACCTACTTAAAACGACGTTTAGATAAGTTTGTAGTGCAAAATTATTTAAAGATTTTTGTAATTATTAGGTGCGTTATTTAAAAAACCTGTTATGTTTTGTAACACCATTTAGTAACGGTTATGATATTATATGAATTGTTTTAACTACGTTTTTCTAAAAAGAAAATAATTTTATTTCCAATAAGTTGCGTAGTTTACTAGGTCAAATTCCAACATGATAACCCCAATTCTATAATCGTAATTATTTAACATTTTTGATTATTTTTAAAATGATTTTGACTTTTGGAAATCAAAACAAATCTAATAAATTTTAATGAAAATCGATCAACTCCAATGACACGAATTTAACGTTCCATTAAAAATCAATGTAAAAAAGGTCTTATTCAATTTCAGCATTTGGTTCAATTCATTTGGTTCAAATCAGTAATACATTATTTGATACTAAATAAGCAAATGTCTATTTTAATAAAAAACATTCTATAAACTATCTCACAAAAGCTAATCCAACTACTGTCAATATAACAAGTTCGCATATTATCGATGAACGTAATCTAATTATGTATGATGCAATGAGATGCACGAACCGTGCCGATCGAATCACTGTCCTCTGTAACCGTTACTCAATAACGCGTTACATTTCACCCGTTACGTTCTCGTTTTCTTTTTGTTATCTACACATCACTACTTCTTTACATAATGCTTGTAAGCTTTCAATCTGTTTCAGTGTTACAATTAGATGTTTGTACGTAATGGCGGGTTCATACCTATACTAATTAATAATATTAAAGTTAGTAAGTTATAATAATGAAGACAATGATATTATAACAATGAATATGTCTAACCTTTATAGCTTAGAATTGGTTTATACTTAAGTCTATTGTAAAGAATTGCCGCCGGTATTCTAACTGCTTAATGATTAACAACCTATTATTTCATTCTTTAGAACTATGTATTGTATGTAGGTACATATATGGATTATATATGAAATGTATTGCTCGGGCCATATATGTTGAACCATAAATGTGCTCTAAGTGTACTATATAGGTATACGGAGTACACGTTTATGGGTGTCTTTTGTGGATATCACGGGCTACTACGGCGCGGTGGAGAAGCTCAAATTCATCAAACATAGGTTGTATTACAAAACAATCCGCGCGCCATTTAGGTCCAATGTTTAGGTCCCGAAGTACATCTTATAATCTCCGTGATACAAGTGTATAACATCGTACTATAGTTTGCAATATGAGTTGCTATTTACTGAATAGCACTTAAAAGAAATTGAAGGACCATCTAACTGCATTGAAAGTATTTAAATTAACTTATGGGTAAGTCAAACCTCAGCGTCAAACTGAGAAACAACTAATTTAAATAATAACGTATCATCAAAACGTTTCTCAGCGCTAAATTCGCAACGAGTAACGTTATTTAGACGAATATAATATCACTGAATCCCAAGTCCGTCTATACCCGCCATAATGTGTGTATTTGAAAGCGACTGAACAATCGAACTGATGCGGTGTGACCTCTCACTCAATCTGTAAGTCGCCTATGGCCCTGGTGTCACGCATGATCAAGGAGCAACTTTCGATACATTGAAAGTTTGAAGCTAGGAATTAGGTAACATATCATTAGTGACTTTATTAGATCTCTTTACTTTTAACACTAGAGACACCTCTAAAATGTTAATAGTTAAGGACACGCTTTGCTTTTTTAAGGATTTACAATGATTCGTGTTATCACCAGGCACTGTTCATACTCAGTATGATAATAATAATTATAACATCCTTCTTTTTTGTCGGGGGTTAAAAATGATTACGGTTTTAAATTGTTGTTGTCGCCGGCGCCCTGCACATTTTTCATAGAACACTTTTTGAGCTGAAAAGAACATTGAACTCGCGACACCGTGGTATGACGTGTCCGACCCAGGCGTTACCACTGGCATTATCGTTAAAATAATGTTACTTTGTATAGGGTATATAAGCCATTTCGCTTCTCTACATTCCATATTCGAACTTTTCAGGACCTCTGTTGCCCCCTTAATTAGGTCTATTGTTATCCTTTGATTATTCATTTGGTTTGCTTTGTCTCTGCTTCTCACAACGTTAATTTCTTGGAACATCAACTACTCAAATAATGACCATCTGTTTCGGGGTCACTATTAACATTCACCGATTCGCGGTCTCCATTAAAGACAACAAAAATGTTTGGTTTAACTTAAAGCAGACATTATTTCCTGATAAATAAGCACACGGACGGACAGTATAGGCTAATATTTGATTCCGATTATGCAACATATCGAAGAGAGAGGCCATTTTTTGCGACAAACTCAACAATTGATTCTTATATCACTATTGTATGCATTTGTGATGAAATTTCAGTTATTTTATCAGACAAACATTCGTGAAACTGTGACGTAATATGCCTCTTACTCTTTAGGATATACCAAATGAGAAGCGGAGGTGACTAAAACGTCAGAGGTCGCTGAGCGAACTCCGCCATCGATAAGCGGGGCCTGGGGGTGCTATCTCCCCTGGCTGGGTGTGGAGCCGCCTGTCTTTCTATCAGAAACAGGTTGGGGTAGCGGTGTGATGCGAGCCTTCCTGGCAAGATGGAGATACCGTGGTCCCACACCTCAGAGCCCTGGGTCATAGGCCTATCTTGATATGCCAGTGGCAATCTCACTTCCAGCAACAAACGACCAAAGATTTTTGAGAGTTTTAGTCGGTTCAAGTCATACCCAGCCGGGGGGAGGTGGGATTCGCAGATATATCGTCGCAGTCGTAGAACAAAGACGGATGTGACTTTTGCTAACTTTACAGGAGAGCACTTCAAAGTTTTTCATCTATAGATGTTGTCATATTTTGAAAACTACTTATTCAATCTTTCTAAAATTTTGATATGTTGCTATGAATTAAATACTTTATAACATGACATACGCAACATATTTTAAATATTGCGTTAATTAGTAAAAAAGTCACATGCGTCGTTGTTCTGTGGACACTAAGGTGACGAATAATCTGATACGTCGTTATTTTACGGACTATCTTTGTTTAAAAAGTGGCGTACAGTACATACCGTCACTTTTTAAGGCAACCCTTTCAAAATTTTGTGACGGATTTGGACTAAGAAATGAAAAAGAAGCTAACTTTGAAATGTTTTACTTACGAAATTATTAGTACAAAATTACTAAAAAAAATGCATCAAAATTGCAAAAATTACTGCTTAATAAGAAGACAACCTACAGACTAAGATCAATCACTTTAAAACAGTAATTAATTCTTCAAACCTTTAATTTAAAATTAATAAACTTAACTCTCATAATTGTAATAAATTTATTTGAATTTGAATTTGAATAAGAATAAGAACTTTATAAAAAAACAATCAGATCTTGACTAAAATCTGTTTTTGGCATTTTTAATCAATAAACCTAGATAACATAAGCATAACCAGGTAGCAGAAACCCAAACTATTAATCAATAATAATTATACTTAATCATAATAATTAAAAGTCTCAAGATAAAGACAGAAAATAAAAAAGTAAATAGAGTAAACAATGAATTACTTATATACTCGTAAAAGTATTTATTTGGTATTACTAATACGATTTTTTTTATTACACTTGGGTGGCAGACACGGCCCACCTAATGGGAAGTGGTTACCGTGGCCTATGGACGTATGCAACACCAGAGGCGTCACACTCATGCTGCCGACCTCGAAGAAACCTTCTAAGAACCCCATATTGTCGTCGCTTGGGAAAACCACCGCGGGAAGTTCTTGAGTGTGCGAGGAATGAAAATGTTGAAAATGTGTTCCTTTCATACCGCACAGTGCGCTCCGTTTCCGGACGCAATGTGTGAGGATGAATTCTCTGCCTGTGGCGAGAAGTGCCATGATAGAATGTAGCTGTGGGCATCATGTCAAACAGTTCATCTGACACAAACCATTTTAGGTATAGGCGGTAGAACACACACAATGAGGCAAAGTCTCTTCTGAGAGTGAGAGGCTCACATTGCCTGTGAGTATGGGATTGCTGACGAGCCTTAACGCCCATCTTTGCACCGAGTCGAAAGGGTCAAGCTCACGCAGGCGCTCCGGCAAAAAGGTGACAGCAGTACTTCATGTGGTACCGAATAAAGGAGGAGTTGTTACCCCGCACTGAAGTACTGCTTCGCCCTGTTGAGTTTCCCAAGTTTCTTTGATGCCAGCTTCCAAATGACTACGGTGTTGGACGTCGCTGGAGATATCGACACCAAGGATCCCGATACTCGAGGAAATGGTAAGCGGTGTGCCCAGGAATTGCGGCGCTACAATGAATGGAGTTTTCTTAGCGGTGAATACACATACTTGTGTCTTAGTAGGGTTGAATTGGACTAAGTTTAGTCGTCCCAAATCGGATACTCCAGAGAGAGTAGTCTCGATTTGGGAAACAAGTTGTTCGCAACTTTCCTCCACTTCTGACTTAGGGATATTTGCACGGCCTATGTAAGGCCGTGTGTGGATGACAGCACCGGGGACACGTACCCCGGTCATCCACATAGCAATGAACGGAGTCATCAGACAGCATGTCATTGATATGCAGCAGAAACAGGTCGGGGACAACAAGGAACCTTGTGAAACACTAGCATTTATGTTCATGCGGTCCGAGTAGCTGTATGAGTCGACGACGACTTGGATACTTCTGTTAGATAAAAAGCTGGCAATCCATTCGCATAGTCCCTCGGGGAGTCCATAGCGTGGCAACTTCACAAGAAGAACTCTGTGTGAGACCCGATCGAGGGCCTTCGCTACATCTAGGCTGACCGCTAGTGCCTCACCCCGACTCTCGATGGCTTGCGCTCTGCGGTCAGTGAGATGCACCAGGAGGTCACCGGTAGAGCGACTGTGACGAAAATCGTACTGTCGGTCGGTCAGGAGATCGTTTCCCTCAAGGCATCTGAGCTGTGTATTAATCACACGCTCCATCACAGAATCTGTACCAATAGTGTTCACTGATAGACATTTCAACTCATCTGGTTAATGTTGGTAGCAAAATGGATCATTACAAATTAGCATGTCTGTTGATTGGCTGAACGATGTTCGTCGCACACCAGTGCCATACTGCTGTGCGACGAACATCGTTCAGGTGAAAAAAAAACCTTAATTAAAATAAAACTACAGAATAAGGTTTCTAGGAAAAATTATATCATTGTATAATCTAAGGTAATGTAAGTATTTTGGCAAATTAATATAACATTTTTTAAATATGAAATAGAATAAAGACGTATATTATAATCTATACGACGAACAACGTCGGTTCAGTATATTCGTCCTCCGCTTATCCCTAGAAAAATGACGGTTTATAGCATACGCCTACTATAGGTACGTAAAACATCGACGTATTTTATTATGCGTCACTGAAAAAAATCATAATAAAAACAAACAATTTTAATCATGGGTGAACTGAATGATGTTATTTTAAAAGATAAAAGGTAAAAACAAAGACATAAGAAAATATATTTTAGTATCCCAAGGACAACGACGGATTTGACAAACCGCTGTTCTAAGACGTCAAAATTTATATTTACTTAAAATAAACAAAAAATTATGTAATTTATAGTACATTGTGACCAAACTTATCCGTTGACGACTGTTCCTCCTGACGTGACCTTATCCTAGAACATCGACGGTAATGCCAATGCGTCGGGAGCGGAAAGGGCGCGGGGGGCAGGGGACAGCGACAGACAACGGTGCAAGTATCAATCCGTCATTGTTTTACGTTAATTAATCAAAACCGTCAGTATTCAACTCTGTATTTGGTTCATTTGTAATGAAATTTGATAAAATGTTTTATTTTTTTTATAAAGTACCATATTTTAAGTTAATTAGAGTAAAAAAAAATTTTTTGCAAAAAGTCAAATCCGTCGTTGTTCTAGGACTGCGACGATATTCGCTCTTAAAAAGAAAAACAGGGCCTAAATTGACCTTTGAATGGACTATTAATGCCCTCAAAGAACCACTTTCTACCCAATCTATTTTCTTCGGAAACTACAATGTCGCTAATTTATTATTAGAATAGGTATGCAAGAAATACAAGATACATTGCTGCAGTACACTGCAGTAGGAAATGGCACGAACACGCGAGTTGTAGATGTGTGTTAGTGTTGTATGTGTGTGTATGAATTTGTGTATGTGTGTCACGAACAGCTGACGGTTTGCATGGATGTAAACATACGCTAAACGTGTTTAGTCTTCTTAGCTAGAGAGAAAGGTAGAATTCTATCTAGTCTAGTTGTTATACGTGCCGTAGTGGTGCAATGGTATCAAGTGCAGTTTCTGTGTATGAGGTTTTAGGTTCTATTTCCGGATTAGGCAAAGTGCTATTGTAATTAATAGCACTTTGCCTTTAATTGCTATAAGAACTATCGGGATATTTACCGTGTATTGTTTGGTGTGTGATTTTTGGCGTAGTTTGGTGGTATGGTAGTTTAAATACCTATGAAGTGCTATTAGGTTTTTCTATTCGCAATAGCAGGGAAATACAAGCAGCATAGGTACAGCAGTAACTTGCTTGGTAGCCAGCCATAGACTTACAGGCTGTTTTTATACGAAATTTTACCGTGTGAAGATATATTTTTAGGGTCCGTAACCGAAATGGCAAAAACGTAACTCTATTACTGAGATTCCACTGTCCATCTGTCTGTCACCAGGGTATATCTCGTGAACCGTGATAGCTAGACAGTTGATCACAGATAATGTATTTCTGTTGCCACTATACAGCAAATTTAGTATTTAAACCATCTAAAAACTGAATTATATAAACATTAAGGAAGCGTCGGTAGCTTAGTAATTAAGCAGTCGACCTTACGATCGAGAGGTCCCGTGTTCGAATCCTGCCCATTGCACTACCGACTATTTAGCTTAGTAGGGGTTAGAGAAAATATTAGTAATTTCGGTTACTAATATTCTTTTAAGGAAAAATATCATTCGCACCTCGACTGACCCAAAGGTATCGAGATGGCCTCCTCGGGTGCCAATAATGGTACAGAACCCTTCATACGTGAGTCCGACTCGCACTTGGCCTATTATTTGTATTTATATAGCAAAGTACAAGCTATTCTCGTTTAACCAGAAGTGGTTTCAAACACGTTAGCTACCTTTATGCCATGTATAGTATGATGTAGGTGGGGCTAGCTAAGAATGAAGTTCTTAGCTAATAAACCACGTCGAAGATAATTCAACCCTACCAACGCTAGAAAGCTGGGTAAGCAGGTCCCCTATGGAGTCTTAGCATCACCTGTATGGTGTGGCGGAAGAAAATTCGATTGCAAATGGTCGCGGGTTTTATTCTCGTGCAGTGCAATCTATGTACCTATGCATAAATATGTCTTTGTATTGGTTTGGGTATCTTTTATATAATACTAGCTATTACCCGTAGTTTCACCCCCACTCACTTGTTCAGTTGATGGAACAAGTGAGAAAAAAAATATCACTAGTTCAATTAACTGAACAAGTGAGAAAAATAATCCCATTAGTTCAGTCAACTGAACTAGACAACTGAACTAGTGGGAATAAAGGGGTGAACCCGTAATCAAAATGTTCTAAGTATGTTCTATATTAAGTTGAAAACTATATTTTTGCCAAATATTAAAAAGTCAGCTCAAAAATCAGTTCAGCAGTTTAGGCAAATAAAGGGGGAAAAAAATAGGATTTAGGTAGGTAAACATAACAACAAAAAAAGTGCATGATAGGTAGGTACTTATTTTATCCATTTGAAAAAGATAACATTAAATAAAATCGGCCAAGTGCGAGTCGGACTCGCCCATGAAGGGTTCCGTAGTAGCAAAGGCGAAAATAGCGGTTTATGACGTATTAAAAAAAACACGTATGGGTTTGATGAGAAAAAAAAAAATTGAGTTTCAGTTCTAAGTATGGGGTCCCCAAAATTTAATGCTTTTTTAAATTTTTGTGTGAAATTCTTAATGCGGTTCACAGAATACATCTACTTGCCAAGTTTCAACAGCATAGGCCTTATAGTTTCGGAGAAAAGTGGCTGTGACATACGGACGGACAGACAGACGGACGGACATGACGAATCTATAAGGGTTCCGTTTTTTTTTTTTTTTGGCTACGGAACCCTAAAAAAGATAATTTTCGTGGCATTTGTATTTTTCCACGATATTTATTTGAACCTGATCGGTTTCGCCTTACGGTATTCTCAATCTCAAAAATTAAAAACATTTGTGCGTTTCCCTCCGAGTTTATATCCATGTGTCATGACCGTTAAATTAGAATACAAAGATTGAAAAATTTAGCTAAATCTAAACAACGCTTTCATCTAAAATCTAAATCTAACTTAACACATTAAACCATTTCCCGGTTCAATTGCGTCTAATATTATAAAAATAACAAATTGTGGTTACCTTGACAATTTCCACAGAATATAATCGCTATAAAGTAAATCAATAATATAATCGAGTCGCGATTTCCACTGTAACAACTATCGGTCGTGATCTATCTACAATCGATTCCAACAACCGATACTTCTATCACTGGAAGCGATAAGGGAGATGGTACGTATAGGGATGTGATTAGGCACGTATTTATGACTAGGTATTAGTCATAATCACTATCACTATCACTTCTCTACATATTATAAAACAAAGTCGCTGTCGCTGTCTGTCCGTCCCTATGTATGCTTATATCTTCTAAACTACGCAACGGATTTTGAAGCGTTTTTTTTTAATAGATAGAGTGATTCAAGAGGAAGGTTTATATGTATAATACATGCATAATATTGTAGAGAAACACTGATAAATTTAGAGATAATACCACGCGGGCGGAAAATATGGCGGTATGAAGTTCGCCGGGTAAGCTAGTAATTCATCATATAAGCTTAGCAAACGTAAATACCAAAATATCAACCAATTTTATTATTTGTAGTTTAATATAGGGGTTAAAACAAAAGATAATAAAAAAACAACAATTTATTTCCGTTCCGATTCGCACACTAATTTTTATTTTTGTTTAGAACTTGAAGTTCAAACTACAAATAAGAAGAAAAATAATCCTTGAAATTGAACAAAGTATAAATTACTTTTTTTGCTACAAAAAAAGTATTCCGTCCAATTGGATAACCCCTTTTTGTTTACAAGTCGCTTAGTTAAAAATATAACATTGTTAAAGATAAGATTTGAGATAAAAGTCTCTTATTTTGTAAGAAGATTTAATTTGAGTATACATTAATCATTGTTTTTAAAGTACTTATCATGCTGTTGTACAATTGGTTGTGTAATCATAATTAGTAATCTTTTACAGGTCCTATCCTTGAATGGAAGATTACTCGAGTATTTTGTTTTTAGTGTGTGCACTTTTTTAGTGAATAGGTATACTAATAAAGTGGGTAACACATCAACAGTATTGAGAGTGCGTTCACGTCTGTAGTACACTGAATTGAGCGTAAAATTAGTAAATCTGCTATGGTGACCCTCATGCCTGAGATTTTAGAAAACCATGAGGTAGTTACAAAAAAAAGTAGCCTGTAGCATTGAGCATTAAACGTCCTATTATTTTGATTAAATACCACAAACCCTACTACCCCTCTAGCAAGTGGCAATTCGTTGCTCGGCGTATGATGGAATAGAATGCCAAATGTATGGGATTTGACGTATATGACAGGCGTCAACGAATGTCAAAAACGTCAAATCCTATACATTTTTCATTCTATTCCATCATACACCGAGCAACGAATTGCCACTTGTCTAGGGGGGCTGGTGATTCATTGACTGAGTTAGTGAGATAAAATCGAACGACACCGGTCACGCTCGTGTCAAAGCCAAAACAAACCAAACTAAGTATGGCAAGAGTGAGTAGGTAAAAAGACTACTAAGTGTAATTTCGGAGGAAGACAATCTTTATTTAATGAGCTCTTTAATGGTAAACATTAATTTATTACAGCTAGAGAGTATATAAACTTCTATTTCCCCACGTGATTCAAGCGGGTCACTTCCATATATTCTGTCTCCGCGACATCTTTACTTCCTTGCAGCGCAAGCGCCGACACGCACACTCGCAACCATACGTGCACACGTACATGTGGTGAGCACACGCGTGTGTGCGTGCGACGTTCACTTTCGATCATTGACTGCGAGTTTATCGTACAATAATAATACATGATTATTTTTATTATTATACATAAAAGTAGAATAATTGTTTATTTCGGCCATTTGCTGAGGTGTTTTGTAAACGTTATGATATTTAGAATATTTGGCAAATAGTTTATTTTATCGTCCGCATTCTTGGTTCAATATTTCATAATTAAACTGTCAGTGTTGTTTGCATTTTCACAATATTATATCTATACAGCTATTATATAATTGTAATGTGGTAGTGTCTGTACCTAATTGGCGATGTTTAAAAAATTGGGTTATGTTAAAGATAAGTAGGTATTGAACACAAAAATATTTTATAGAATTCTTGTCTGTTTGACAAGATGGACGCAGAAATTATCTAACAGATTTCGATGCGGTTTTTTTGTTGAAAAGGTCTTGGTCTGACTTAAAATCTTACGATTGTTTGATAGCAATTGATTGAGTAGAATCGACATGACTAATGGCAATGGTCTGGTCGTTCCTCGGAGAGCACGTAAAGCCGTCGGTCCCGGTTGTCATACGAACATCCCCGTTCTAACTGAAATGTTTCGATATCACCAATAAAGGTTGTGGAGGTCCGATGGCATTCGAGTCATTGAAAATATCGAAGATCAGCCAACGAAGCTAGACTGGAAAAACAGTCTCCAGACTCCGAGCTTCGAATGCGACTGGGATTAACGGTAGGTAAACAGAAGAAGAAAGAAAGGTGACGTAGCAGTAGTGAAGGCGGCCGCTACGCAGGAGGCGCGGGTTCGATCCCCGCTCAGCGCAAATATTTGTGTTCATGAAATATGGGTATTTGCATTTGTCTGGTTGTGCCTCGGAGAGCACGTTAAGCCATCGGTCCCGGTTGCCATAAGAACATCTATGGCAGTCGTTACGGGTAGTTGGAGCCCTAAAAAGTCCAAAAACAACGGTCTAGCTGCAAAGCTTCGATATCGCCTAATGTTACCATTGCGTTGTGGAGATTAGATGGCAATCGCTTCACGGAAATTATCGAGGTCTAGCCAAATCCGTAGATAAGACTGGTAAAGCGGACCCCAGACTCCCAGCTTCGGATGCGACTGGAAATTAACGTTAGGATGAAAAAGAAGAGAAGAAGAAAGAATAATGTAAATAGATGTTTTTATTTACACGTACGAATATTAGCACTGAGTGGGAATCGAACCCGTGACCTTCCGGTCGTAAGATCAACCATCAAGAGGTCAGGGAATTCCATTTTAAATCGTCAGAAAGAGATATTGATTCAAATAACACACTAGTTTGGCGGATATGTATGATTTAAGATTAGTTATGGTCTTGCATTAGAAATACTTTTCTGAGAATAAAAACTATAATCATTACGGTTATTGTCTATGGGATGTGTTCAATGACTCCTCGTGAAAGTCGAAACTACTTTGTGGTAGTCAATATCTAATAATAATGTTTGAAAGAAAGACGATTCTAAATTTGACTACACCAAGTTCTTCGGATAATCCCTGCTGATTAACGGACAAGGCAAGTTTTCCTCTTATGGTTCAGGGGTCAGACGGCAGTCGCTCCATCAAATGCTTGACATTAAAACATAGTAAGAGTAGGTAGACGAGCGGCTCAAAATAAATACAATCTTTAGATAAAAACTGGACTAATGCTATGATGAGAATTCAAACTAAAATAGTTTTGAAAGGCGAAACCAATTTAATCTGTTTAAAAATTTGTGCATACTGTAACAACCATTTTTAATGGATTCTAATGGAAGAGTCCTGCGATTGCGGAGCTCAATCCCAGTCCATGTCACATTTGCTCTCCTGATCACTGTGCCCCTTCACCTGTACCTACTACCGACGACCTTTCTAGAGCAACGGAGGGTGGTGTTGCTATGCCGAGTTTTAGGAAGACAAAATTTAAAGAAACTAGACATTAGGGGCTGTCCATTAACACGTGATGTTTTTTTTTAGCAATTTTTTAACTGCTCCTCCCCCATGGTGATGCGTGGTGAGGTTTTGGAGTACCCTCCCCCCCTAGCCAAAATCACGTTTATTTTTTTATTCATTATTTAATGCTAAAAAACTAAGAATCGTGACAAAAATCGCGAGTTATAAGAAAAAATAAATACACGTGATATTTTTTCCGAACCCCACCCCCCTCTTTTGAGCCTCACGTGATTAATGGACAGCCCCTTAGATACCAGATCGAGCCATTGACTCTAAGAAGAAGAAGAATGGATTTTATATACATTTTCTTAGAACTTAAGCACATATAAAGTGGCATTTACGACAAAATCTCTTCTTATATTCGTATCTATGTATTTGTATGTATTTGTATGGAAGTTACGAATCTCATGAAGACTTTATGAAATTTTTACAAAGTGACTAATTTATTTTTTCTTTTTTACAGGTAAGAATCCAGTTAATCAAGAAGTGCGAAGAATTTGAAAAAGAGTGGTAAAGGTTATGAAAACGGAGAAAGTTGCACAAAAATACCGAAATAATTTAAACAACGGTTTTGCGTCATTCTATCTAAAATATTCTAAGACACAAAAATATGTATTAACTAAGTTATTAGCAACACTATCAAATGGTGGTGGACCACCCCATCTCATCCGAAGGGTGTCGTAAGAGAAAATTACGCCTGCGATATCGAAAACTCGAAATAAAATCCTGTACTAACCCCTTTGGCCAGCGTGGAAACAGTATGCTAAAGCCTCCGAGCATTGGGAAAGGCCTATATCCAGCAGTGGATTCTAATATGATAGGGATATCCAAGTGTGCGGCATAAATGCGACAGAAGGAACATTTTTATGTAAATAAGGTCAAAATAAAGCCCATCTGATGGTACGATCACTGTAGTTTATTGACGCTAGTGACAGTCAATTCTCCTAGTAAATATCTATTCAATATTCAGTCTTGATGTAATCTCAATCTCATTAATGTCAAAAACGATCACAATATCAATGTTCTTTTAAATTGTGTTAACGAGGATGCCATGATTGAATTTAGAACAAATTTTATTAGGAAAAATTGGTTCTTAGATTAAAAGAGTTATTCCTTATTCCCCCTAAAACTTAATCAGCTTTATAATAGCGTTCAGAGTAGCGTTCTTCCTGTAGTTGCTTCCTGTAGGTCCTGGAGTTGCAATGAAAAATGTGTTACTTATCATATTTATCTTGAAGTTGCGAACCGAAGATTTGATCAATTGGTACAGTTAGCTGCAATAAACTTGATTTGAAAAATTTAGCTGAGAAAGACTGGATAGGGAATGCGTGTGTGTGCTATGCACCTGATCCTCCGATCAGGTGCATAGCACACACTGTGTAAGGCCTATATCCAGCAGCAGACTGCAATGATTGACATAATATTTTGCACTCAATGGGAATCAAACCCTGACGTAACAGTTGACTGCCTCACATAACAACTATTTATTTGCTAACCGGTAGTTAATAAAACAAGGCAAATAACAGACATCCATAAAGTAATTTTAATCTGACCAGGCAATTAGCTCTGATTGCAGTCACTTATTTTATAATTGCAGGTGTAGGTATATTATACATTGTGGGTGTTGAACATACCAGGTGTATAAGTAATATAAGGTTAGGTACACTCAAGATACTCAAGATTGATTCTTTGACATGTATGACAGTATACAGTGTGTACACTTCCTATTAGTCGGTAGTCTGAGTTAGAGTAGGTCGCATGACAGACATGCATACATGCTCTTGTACTTTTTATACTACTTAGGTGGCAGACAAGCACACGGCTCACCTGATGGGAAGTGTTTATCATGGCTTATGAACGTGTGCACACTTGTGCTGCCGGCCCTGTAGGAACCTTCTTATGCCCTTCTTGAAGAACCCTGAACCTTGAAGAAGAAGCGCTTTTTAAGTGTTAACTAAATATCTTTTATTAGCGCGCGAAAAATCCCTATAGACGCTTCCCCCACCGGAGCCTGTGGGGGAGGTCATGTCGGAGCTATTCACCCCCCTTTCTTTTGACTGTTTGTTCTGATATTTGGTACACACCTTTTGTTCGGACAATAATACAATTTAAATAAACAAAACAGTTTGATTTCCTCCTAATACCTTGGTATTAAGATCATTTTGAGACTTTGCAACCAATATAGTTCATAACATTTAGGTATATGGCCTTCCGTCTGTTCCCTTCAGGCTTTTCCATCAAATGTGACGTAGAACTTCATGAAATTATAATTAGTTTGAACTCTTTTACATTCAATATTTTGAGAACATTATCAGGAAGTTAATATTATAACATTCATTACAATAATATTTCAGACAATGTGTCTCAAGGGTAGGACGGGTAAATACAGTAATGTAGTCATATGGTACACATTGCAATTGTTTCGTTACGATACAGTCTACTTCCTGCCGTCAGCCCCGGCTGCTATACGAATAGGTATTGCATTTATTACGGGTTGTTGGAGCCCTAAATCAATCAATCAATTAGTATATTGCAGCCCACTGCTGGACATAGGCCTCTCCCAATGTGCGCTATTAAGCCGATCCTTTGCCAGCACTTCAGTCGCCTGAAAGCCGCCTCTTTCTCGCACTGTTCGACATCGGGTATCTCCTCAGTGTAAAGGTGCGTGAGTGGGGGCCCTAAAACGTCCGATAATCAAGTCGCTTCGATAACGCCATTGAGTTTTAGAAGTCTGTAATCAATAGGAAAAATTTTAAACCTTGTTAGTACAGAAAATTAGTGTAATCAAATTCTCACATATTAAACATGCAATTCATACGAAACCAGGTTCGCATGAGGAAATCTCGATTTCGTACGTATTGAACCACCAAACTTGGTACGCTCCGTACCCCGCCATATCCGGCTATTCCACCTTTCCCACTTGGCCATCCCACCTGGGTGGAAAGAGTGGAAAAAATAATCCACATTACCCTCCCAGGTGGGATAGGTGGAAAAGGAGGATTTGAATTGTTTCTCTTATCCCACCTAGGAGATTATTGACGCCACTCTTCCCACCCAGGTGGGATAAGAACGACGATTCTAGTCCACTCTTTCTACCCCAGGGCCCTAGCGGTTAGCGAAATTCATATAATGATGATTAAATAATCAAGGTAAATCAGACTACCATTTAATTTGTCAAACTATGTTTTTTTACAAGAATTAGCGTGTTATACTGATAGCAAAATTCATAAGTAAAGTCCGACCAATAAAATAAAAAACCCGTACTGGGGGCGCCAAAAACATCTATGATATGACAACACCAAGTATAGTGATACACATGTAAAATGCCAATATTTTTTCAACACACTTGCTTATGAACAGGCTTTTATTTCCCCGCAATTAAGCACGGAATGACACCTAATATAAAACTGTGACTTTTTCATTGCTTCTTCTTCCTCCTAGCGTTATTCCCAGTCGCATCCGAAGCTTTCAGCTTGGAGTCTGGGGTCCGCTTTTACCAGTCATAGCTACAGATTTGGCTAGACCTCGATAAAAATATCGAAACCCGTGAAGCGATTGCCACCTGACCTCCACGACCCAATGTTAACATTAGGCGATATCGAAGCTTTGCAGCTAGACCGTTGTTTTTGGACTTTTTAGGGCACCAACTACCCGTAACGACTGCCATAGATGTTCTTATGGCAACCGGGACCGACGGCTTAACGTGCTGTCCGAGGCACGACCAGACCAATGCAAATACCCATATTTAATGCACACAAATATTTGCACTGAGCGGGGATCGAACCCGCGCCTCCTGCGTAGCGGCCGCGTTCACTACCGCTACGCCACGGAGGCTGTCATGTTTATCATTGCTATTATTCACAAAAGTGAGTTATAGACTTCTTTTTTTTTAATTTCATTGATTAAGTTGCTTTGTTCTTATATAAGGTTTTATTTTTATATTTTTTATATACCTACTTGACGCGAGACAAATGTACATACGTTCATACTTAGTCTTAAGAAACCCTTTTATTTTTTGTAAACTGACGTCCTTAAAATGCCGCAGTGGAGTTTGTTGCGCCGTTTCTTCTTCATTAGCGCTTAGGAAGCGGTACTTAGTTTTAAGGACAGGCTACGCGAAACAGCGCTCGAACCCGACGGAAATCATGACAGAAAATGTATGATATTAGCGATGAACTGGAGTCGGTTTGAAAGTCAAAGAGTTCTTGAAGGGGCCGAAATAACTTATTTGATGATAAATTTAGTAATTAATCCAAAAAAAGACTCCCAAAGTTATTGAAAAACGCGTAAAACTGGGTCATTTGCCTGGCACAGTTTTCGTGTGAAGTTATAATTTTCTTAAGAAATAAATATGTATATAAGTAGATAAAGAGCTATACTTGCCGCTGAATACATTTTATTAATTGTAAATAACTGTTATGATGTCGCATATCAATAAAAATAACTATGTGTGCAAATTTCCCATACAATTTTGCAGCGATCTGTGTAGATTCCTTCCGACGTCAGTCGCCCACGGGCTTTTGGCGAGAGAGCACGTCTCTTTGATGCGTGATGACAGTTCACACATACACAATAGGCATACCAACAAAAATGTGAAGTCAAAAGTGGCGACACTGTCTTCTCAGTGTTGTCAAATTTATTTAGATGTTCAATAAAATAGTATGCATTTGACAGTGACAAACGTAGTTCCGATTTTGGCCGTTTCACGAATTCGTTGGTACATTTATAACATAGTGGTTCGATTTAGTGTCTACCTAACCACAAGCGCCTAAAATGTCAAACTAAAAAGTTGGGGATATACTAATCCAAAATATTTTTTTAAAGACAATATTTTTGGATCCTGTTCTAAGGAAATTATCTTCTTCCTCCTAGCGTTAATTCTCAGTCGCATCCGAAGCTTTTTCAGCTCGGAGTCTGGGGTCCGCTTTACCAGTTTTAGCTACGGATTTGGCTAGACCTCGATATTTTCTGTGAAGCGATTGCCATCTGACCTTCACATCCCAATGGTAACATTAGGCGATATTGAAGCTTTGCAGCTAGACTGTTGTTTTTTTGGATTTTTTAGGGCGCCAACTACCCGTAACGACTGCACTAGATGTTCTTATGGCAACCGGGACCGACGGCTTAACGTGCTCTCCGAGGCACGACCAGACCAATGCAAATACCCATATTTCATGAACACAAATATTTGCACTGAGCGGGGATCGAACCCGCGCCTCCTGCGCAGCGGCCGCGTTCACTACCGCTACGCCACGGAGGCTGTCAGTTGTTGTAAGGAAATTATATTAGACAATAAGTTCGTAGTCATACATGTATACATGTATTTTATAAACATAAGTTCCTAAAATACATGTATCATGAAGTAGCTGTTTCCGTACATTTTAGAAATTACCACACGTCGTCGTAAGTTCGTGGTCTATATATAATATTATGTTACACATACCGGCTCAATATGATTTCTCAAAGAGGTTGCTCAAAAAGGTTGGACCAAACAGTTTGGTATATACCTAGCTAAAATACGATACCCTACTCGATAAATTTGAATAAAAATGTTTTCTGTCAACACATTATATATTTTACAACACACCTGCTCATAAAAGTGCTATTATTTTACCGCAATTAGGCAAGTAAGTTATAGACATACAAGTGAGTTATAGATTCTTTTTTAAATTTTATAGGAAGTGTCTATGTTCTTAAAAGAGTTTTGATACAAAAAAGAACGTGTTTAATAGTACGAATAAATTAATACGCCTATTGTATGGTCATTTGATGCATTTTCGTATTTAAATAAATAATTTCAACTTGTAATACTTGTATATTAAACAAAATTTTCACTCAAACTTAACTTTTTTTTTTCTCTAAGTATAGAAAAAAAAACAGAGTAAAAAAAGTTAAATTCAAACCTCATTTTTTTTAAAATATGGCCGACCACCATTGTTAAATGCGCGCGCATAGGAAAACGAATTAATTTGTAGTATTGTTTATTTAGTATTTGTAGTATTATTTTATTCGCAAGTGTGTTGTAAAACGTCGTATGGCACGCGTGAGCATGATGATTACCGTTCTCGGCACTCTTAAGACCCTCGCCTACAGCTCGGGTCTCAATAGCGCCTCGGCGGTAATCACCAACTTTGCTCACTTGTACCATAATGTACTATTAGCATCAAAAATCTACCGTATAGTTTTGATGGAATTTTATGTAGGTACCCTATAACACTCGGGAGATGAATACCTTTCATTTGAGACCCCATTCATTGAAATCCGTCTAGGGATTAGGCCTGAAAAGAGGAACAAAGAAAACTACATACATACATATATACGCGCGAAACACATTACCCTCGCTGGCGCAGTCGGGTAAAAACTAATACCCGACTACTGAAAAATTACGCTAATATTAAGCAAGAAAATATCTAAGTAGTAGTAGTCTTTAGGGATACTTCGAGCCCTAAAAAGTCCAACAACTTGTTTAGTTGCAATGCTTCTATATCGCCCAATATCGCTATTGCGTTGTGGAGGTCAGATGACAATCACTTCGCGAAAGTTTTGGATTACGCTAATTAAGAAGGAGAAGAACACAACCCTAAAAGAAAAACAGGTTTTTACGGGACTTTGTTTCCGTTCTTGTCACAGAATTCAACAAAAAAAAACTTACTCCTATATTTAATTTTGTCTTCTGAAATAAATCGGTTCATTAAATCAATTTAATTTTCGTTTTTTTAAGCCTGGTTTTATTTTTTTAATATACCTACTATGAATTGTAAAATATTGTAAGATAATACATAAGATATAAAATATAAGTTATATGTTTTAATTGACCCCAACATACCCTATATCTCAACTTTGATTGAAAAACTCTTGGCTTTATCAGTTGGAGTAAAGTCTATAACCTAAAGCCTAAATCTGCCTTTTATTATTACATATAATAATTGAAACATTAGCTTTCTTTGATTGACATTAGAAACTTTGACTGACTCCTACCTGAGCACATGTTGCTGAATTAGTGGAACATAACAGTGGAACGAACAGTCCGAAATCGAAGTGAAGACGTCTGATAGGAATGTTTGTTTGTTTGTTGAACGACTCTATAGTTCGGGAACATTACGCGACAAGTGCGATGTTTCCAGTTCAAAGAAAACAAAGTCTCGCGTTGATAATTGTCGTTGTTGGGCAACATTATGCAACAGTTTTGCACAATATCGCCATAAAATGTGATGTCTCGGAGTGGCTTAAAAATACCTTCATGGCAATAGCTGTTTATGGCAATGTTTTGCTCATGATAAAAAAGTATGAAAGTAAGGTAGGACAATTTAATTCTTTAAGAAACTATTTATTTAGAGTATGAGATATTCAATCATCTCTCTACTATGATAATTATAGTCTTTCTACGCGGTGGGCATTTTAATTTTACGAACATTTTTAATATTTATATCAATATTTAGGTGTAGGTATGTTACCAACCTTATTTTGTTCAATATCTCAAATCTTTGTAAAAAATTCAAACAACGTCATGTCATGATGCCAAAACAAAAGACATGCCAATGACGTCATGCACGAAATGAAAGGGATGAATATACAAGCAAGAAAAGGAAAAGAAATATAATTTGACAGACGAAATTCGTCTCAATAAATCGTATTACTGAAAATGCACTCTAATCATAAGTAATAAAATAGCTTTTTCAGTATTCTTAAGACAATTTTCTACATTATGTTGACTTGCAAAAAGCATCTTGCAGCCCACTGTGCACCTCGGCGATGTGTGCGTGCACGTTTGCGTCTTATTTTGACAGATTTTGAGTCGTGCGCTCGGCGTAGCCGGCCCTTAAGGAGTTTTTGACGTCAAAAAGGTGTAACAGTGTTGCACTATTTTGAGAAATAAAGACTTTGACTTTGACTTAAAAAAGTTTCGATACAAAAAAGATCGTGTCCAATATTACAAACGAATTAATATACCTATTGCTTGCTCATTCCATGCAGCTTCGTATTTTAAAAGATAATTTCAACTTGTAGTACGTGTTTAATATACAAAACTTTCACTAAAATGTATTTTTTTTTTCTCTGTTAAAAAGTTAAGTTTTTCTCTGTTAAGTTTTCTGGTTAAAATAGAAAAATAGACGCGGTGTGTTATACTGGTTACAAGGACTGGGCACAAATCAAAACACAGTAGTATCCGTATAATAGTTTACTGCTTGGAATGGTAAATACAAGTTAGACATACAGTTACATTACATTATGTATAGAACAGGGACCACGCGATATTGGTTTTCGGACTGCATAAAGTTCTTGTATTTTATGCCTAACAGCACAGAGATCAAAATAATCGAGCATGATTTTCTTTTTTGCGTTAGGCTTATTTTTCTTAGGCGTAGAAAATACATTTGACGTTTGACCTTCTCTTCGTATTTTTATTACAGAAGATCGGGATATACCTAAAAATGTGAATAATAATTAGTCACAGTAAAATCAGTAGTTTAGGCCAATTTCATTGCACGTACTCTATGATGGACCTACCCGTCATATTGACAACAAGGTCTGTGATGTTATTTAGAGGAACAGAGTCCAATCCTTCCTACTTTTTATCCGACAAATACTTTGTTATATTATAAATTACTTTTCTTAACTGGCTTTTAATAGTTTTCGGCATATTACTATAGTTTTGTAGTTTTGTAGCGCTCTCAAACTCAACAACACGCACAATTGACACCACACTGACAGATGACCATAATGACATTGTATAGATTGTTACCATATGAAGAAATTAGTTCCAATAGTTTACCGGGGATTTGACGACATAGGACGAGTTCTGTTAAAGTCCTTTGCTTTATCGGTCTATTTCTTAACCTACCCGCTTCTGGTTGTAACTACTTCTGTTTCTGACCTGTTCTGTATTCGCCGACTTCTGGTTTGGTCAACCCTCGGTACAGCCAGCATTGGAAGGAAATGTCATAATTTTATAATGTATTGCTATTTATTTTTAAATTCTAATGGATACGAACATAAATTCTAGCTATCTATTTTAAAAATCATACCGATGCCTAACAGCCAAAAAGGGATAAGCGACATATTTTGGGATTTTGAGTTATATACATAGTCAGAATCATAATTTTTTTCTGCGTCGTTTGATCCGGGTTACGTGTTTCTAAGCGAATTTTTATGTCGTTTAAGCAATTGTAAAATTATAGATATGAGACTTTTTTTCTATATAAACGACCAACATTTTGACGAGATATTTTTTTTGGTGGTTGATCTACAAAATATCGGAGAATAACGAACTTATGCTTTTTGGACTTTCTGTAATATTCTAATGATCTACCTTTAACCTATTTCGCCTGGAAATAAAAATTGAGAAATATGGGTTTATGATAATTTGCCTCTACATAATTATTTATTGACATCCGTTTAATACTTTCTGGCAATTTTTTTAAACATATTATAGTCGTTTACTACATTTTGTCCCTGCAAGTACTTAATAATATTTTGTCGCTTATCCTTTTTATCGAACCCGCGCCTCCTGCGTAGCGGCCGCGTTCACTGCCGCTACGCTACGGAGGCTGTCAAAAAAAATAACAATAATAATTATAAAATTATAACATTTCCTTACAATGCTGGCTGTACCGAGGGTTGACCAATCCAGAAGTCGGCGAATACAGAACAGGTCAGAAACAGAAGTAGTTACAACCAGAAGCGGGTAGGTTAAGAAATAGACCGATAAAGCAAAGGACTTTAACAGAACTCGTCCTATGTCGTCAAATCCGTTTACCGCAATATGGCGAGGTATTTTATTTTCCTGGTCGGGCTTTACGAGTAAGATAATTATATGTTGCTAATTGATAAAGAGGTTGCATTTCCCTAAGATAAGGTAAAACTATTTTAATAGATGTCAGTGTCAATCAATAGAACATGTCAAACAATTTTAACATTGCTCTTCATAACACTAAGTTGGGAAGATTATATTATTATTAAATAATGTGCGAAGATCTCGTATTTCTTAAAAGAGGTAGAGGAGAGGTGTTACTGCAAGATGGTCACCAATATCACTTTCAAAAAAAATATAAAAATGGTGACGAATACTGGCGGTGCGCCAGTAGAAAAAATATTAATTGTGTAGGATCTATAACTGTAAAAGTGAGTAATGACTGTATTACTTTTCCTTCAATCTCAGTAGATCCATTATTGATCTAATGAGACACCGTGAAATACGTGTTCATTGATATGTTTTTAAGAGCATGAATCTCAATTTTGATCAAAATCGGGGCTAATTCCCTTAGGGTTAATTGTTTTGAAAATCCCTTCTTAGTGCGCGTCCACATAGTAAATTAAACCACCTGTCCAAATTTCACGTTTCTATCATTAGCCGTGTGTTGCCGTGTGATGCCGGTGGAGTAGAATAGCATCACCCCATATCTTCCCGTGGGTGTCGTAGAAGGCGACTAAGGGAGTGTGGAGAAGGACTGACCCCTTGTACCTTCGTCACACATAGTGCCCGGACTGAGGAGTATTTAAGTTTGTAAGAACTGTCCTGGCTGTAGATACATCTCCCAAATAACAAACGGAAGGATCCAAAAGATTGGCCAAGCCAGTGGTTGCCGTGCCGAAGGCTGCGTGGTTAGGGGCGTGCCTAGCCATTAGCGTGCTCTTATGCCCTGGGACCGGGCGAACCCAGATTCAGGCTAGCCTTACCCAAACATGCGGGGCTCTGTTTGGGCGGACAAGATTTTTCCCTAGCTTCTCGTGGGAACGCAATGGTGAATAATATAACTGTTCAGAATGGCGGCGACGTGGTTCGCAACCCGTCACGTCTCGTTTCCAGTGGGGGCGAAAAGTGGGCTACAGTTAGCCATTTTGCTACTTTGAACGTTAGAGGAGGAATGAACGATAAAATTGAAGAAGTATGTCAGCTGATGACTGTAAGACGTCTGGATGTGCTTTGTGTAAATGAGACAAAGCGGAAAGGGTGTGAGACCACCACGCATGGACCATACACAGCATATTGGTCGGGAGTAGCGGCTTCCAGCAGAGCCAGTAAGGGCGTTGGTGTTCTCCTTTCCGCTAGAATGAACGAATGTGTAACTGAATTTGAATATGTGAGCTCAAGACTCCTTTGGCTGAGGTTGAAGGTTGGTCTTACCCGCATCTTTATTTTAGGGGTATATGCTCCACAAGATGCGGCGTGGCAGCAGTCCCTAGCAGCCCAACGAGAGAGACAGGAGTTTTGGGATAGTATGAGAGATATACTGAATAAATGCAAGCAAAATGAGAGAATTATCATGCTAGGTGATTTTAATAGCTGGATTGGAGTGAAGCGGGATGGATATGAGAGTGTGCTGGGAAAGTTTGGTGATGACAGAGTAAATGAAAATGGAGAAAGTCTGCTTGAAGTATGTTTGGAGGGGAATCTTGTGGTAACAAACACAATGTTTGCCCACAAAAAGATCCACATGTATACTAGAGAGGAAGGAAGCCAGAAAAGTATGATTGACTTTGTAATCGTAGATGTAAGATTGAGAAAGAATGTTTTAGACACTAGGGCATACCGCGGTGTTGGCGGCATTGACACAGACCACTTCCTGGTAGTTAGCCAAATAAGTGGCCTCTTTAAGCGATGGCGACACCGGGTGCATGAACCTATTAGTGTACTAGAGCGTATAAAAGTTTGAGAATTTGCAAGAGAAAGAGATAAAAGAGGAATTTGTGAGTAAATTGAGGAACAAATTTGATAGCATAAATGAAACGTGTGAGGTTGAAAAACAATGGAAGGTATTTAAGGAAGGACTTGTGGAAGTTGCTATTGAAATGTGTGGCGTATGTAAGAGAAGAAAAGGATGCAAGCGGAAGAATATAAGTGTAGAGATCCAAAAGGAAGTGTCTGTAAAAAAGAAAGCGTGGTTGGACTGGTTGGCGGCAAGGGCGAATCAGAGAATGCAAACAGCAACGGATGAGGAAGTAAAAGTGGCAAAAGATGAGTATAAGAGAAGTAAATTAGTGGTAAAAGAGGCTGTAAAAAGAAAGAAAGAGAAAGATACAGATGATTTTGATAGAAGGTTATCTGATGACTTTCAAAACAATATTAAGTTGTTTTGGAAGTCAATAAGAACATCCAGGGCGCAAAACACCACCTCTCAACTGGACAAAATCAGAAACCAGGATGGAAGCTTTGCGAAAGGAGAGCAATGTGTGCTAAAGAGATGGAAGGAATATTTTGAAAGCTTATTTGAAAAAGAGGATAATATGCAAGGACAAGTCCCCCATCTGGATATAAATGAAGGTGGTGACGAAAGTGATATTAGTATGAAAGAAATTGTGGATGCGATGAACAGTATGAAATTAGGTAAGGCTGCAGGGTATGACCGGATTACCGTTGAGATGTTGAGGGCTGGACAAGGCGTGGTAGCTAATCAGCTGTACTCTCTTTATAACTTTTGCTGGAGGAGCGGCCGGGTACCAGGAGACTGGTGCAAAGCCGTTATCGTACCGCTTTATAAAGGAAAAGGGTCACAGCAAGATTGCAAGAACTACCGCGGCATTAGCCTGCTCAGCGTCGTCGGTAAACTGTATGCAAAGATTTTGATTGGAAGAGTAATGAATGAAATGGAAGATAAAATGTGGGATGTACAAGCAGGATTCATGAAAGGAAGGGGGTGTATGGATCAGGTCTTTTCCCTACGAAGCATAGCCGAAAAATTCTTGGCTCAAAGACAAAAGGTCTATTGTGCTTTCGTAGATTTGGAAAAGGCCTATGACAGAGTGGTGAGGAATGAATTGTGGTCAACATTGTCTATGTATGGGGTGAGCGGCAGCTTGATACGAGCACTTAGATCACTCTATGAGGGTTCTAGTGCTTGTGTCAGGATAGATGGAGTATACACGGACTGGTTTAACATTGAGAAAGGTGTTAGACAGGGATGTGTGGCTTCACCAGGGCTGTTTAACCTATTTATAGATAATTGTCTGAAAGATTTGCAAGAAAGTGCGTATGGATTAAAAATGAATGATCTGACCATCAAATGTCTCCTATATGCTGATGACCAAGTTATTTTGGCATCATCGGAGGAGGAGCTGCAGGCGATGGTCAGTATTATGCATGGTGCCCTAAAAAGCAAAGGAATGAAAGTGAATGTAAGTAAAACGAAAGTGATGGTTTTTGAAAGAGAAGAAAGTATGACAGACTGCACAGTTGTGATTGAAGGAGAGAGATTAGAACAAGTGAAAGAGTTTGTGTATCTGGGGTCGAAGTTTACGAGAGATGGAAAATATGAAAGTGATATTGAAAGAAGAGTTATGGCTGGAAATCAAGTAAATGGGGCAATGCATAACTTTATGAGCAGCCAGAATGTATCGAGAGGGGCGCGCCTGGCTGTACATAGAGGAGTGCTCGTCCCTACACTTATGTATGGTAGTGAATGTTGGGTTTTGAAGAAGAAGTATGAAAGTAAATTGAATGCTGTGGAAATGAGAAGCCTGAGAAGTATAGCTGGGGTGAAGATGACGGATCGAGTGAGGAACACTGTAATAAGGGAACGTTGTGGTATGGTTGAAGATGTAGTGACTAAGATAGAGAAAGGGATGCTTAGATGGTTCGGACACGTGGAGAGAATGGACGAAAGAAGACTGACGAAACAGATTTATGAAGCGAGGGTGAATGGGCAACCCGGTAGGGGTCGACCTAGATATACGTATATCAGACAGATTGAAGACATATTAAAGAAAGGAAATGTCAAGAGTACTCGAAACCGGCGAGCATGTATGAAAACAATTATGAAAGTAGAAGAAGCGAAAGATGTATGCCAGGATCGTAGCAAGTGGAAAGCAGTGGTCTCTGCCTACCCCGCTGGGAAAGAGGCGTGACTTTATGTATGTATGTATGTATGTATCATTAGCGGTTTCGGTTGTGCGTGCGTCTTATATATGTCAGTCAGTGGGAAATCTCCTTTTATATTGGTCCTTATTATCTTGATTTAAAAGAAAAATGGATCTAATTACTATAATAATAATATAAAGACTACAATTTTTATATTATATATTTTTATATATTTTTTATTGATAATTCCATTCCGTTTTTAGGGTTCCGTAGCCAAATGGCAAAAAAACGGAACCCTTATAGATTCGTCATGTCTGTCCGTCTGTCCGACCGTCACAGCTACTTTTTTCCAAAACTATAAAGACTATACTGTTGAAACTTGGTAAGTAGGTAGATGTATTCTGCGAACCGCATTAAGATTTTCACACAAAAATAGAATGAAGAAAAGAGAAGAAATATAATAAGTTTTGGGGGTCCCCATACTTAGAACTGAAACTCAAAATATTTTTTTTCATCTAACCCATACGTGTGGGGTATCTATGAATAGGTCTTCAAAAATGATATTGAGGTTTCTAATATCATTTGTTTCTAAAGTGAATAGTTTGCGCGAGAGACACTTCCAAAGTGGTAAAATGTGTCCCCCCCCCCTCCCCCCTAACTTCTAAAATAAGAGAATGATAAAACTAAAAAAAATATATGATGTACATTATCATGCAAACTTACATTGAAAATTGGTTTGAACGAGATCTAGCCAGTAGTTTTTTTTTAAACGTCATAAATCGTAAACCGCAATTTACCTTTCATTCGATCAACAATTACAACTAAGTACATTTTTTATGTTACTTGCTGTTACGGAACCCTTCATGGGCGAGTCCGACTCGCACTTGGCAGATTTATTTTTATAAAGGTTTTAAAATATCTATTTACAGCAGAGAACAACAGTTGAAAAAAGGAAGGCACATTCCGTAACTTGCATAAAAGATACATCAAGAAATGAAATTGATATAAGAATGAACAATTGTTTAAACAAATTAATCAGTGATCCTACGCTTCCTGTGCCAAAAGTTTTTAAAGAGATGGTTACTGGCATTGAAAATGACGGTTTAGACTTGATTTCAAAAACACCGAATTTCGTCAGTAAGAAGTCAGGTCTTTACAAACAAAGAAACAAAGCTGTTGGTACAAGCAAAACTAACTTTAAGAATTTCGAAGAAATTGAAATTCCACCCAATTATCAATCGTTCTTGATAGCAGACTATGCGGACAACAATATACGCATTTTGGTATTTGGGTGTGAGTGGGCTTTAAAGTTAATGGGCACATCAAAATATTTCTTTATTGACGGTACGTTTAGAATTTGCCCTGAACCATTTCTACAATTGGTCACGATTCATTGTGACTTGGAGAGCTCGATGGAATACACTAATATCGTCCCGTTAGTTTATGCCCTGCTTCCCAATAAAAAAAAAGAAACGTATATGATTTTACTTGACCTGCTAAAAACCCAAATTAAGGACTGGGAACCAGATTGCGTTATGTCCGATTTTGAACTGCCTTTGAGGCAAGCCATAAAATCCTTCTTTCCAAACGTAACAATTAAAGGTTGTTACTACCATTTTATTAAAAGTTTGTGGAAAAAGGCGAAACAATTAAAACTCACCAAAAATAACGACAAGAGAAGGATCGTAGCTTTAACAGCAGCGTTGCCATTGCTACCGACAGACAAAATTAACGATGGATGGGAATATATACAATCACAAATTATCGAAGAACTAGGCATGGAATCATTTACAAAATATTTTTCGAAATTCTGGCTCAAAAATGACGCGAACGTTGAGCAGTGGTGTGTGTTCGGAGAAAAGCACCGAACTAACAATTATTCCGAAGCGTGGCATTACTCTATTAACGATAAAACCAGCAATAAGCTTACTTTGTTTCACTTACTAAAGCGACTACTTGTAAACTCCACATATCAAAGAAACCGCTATATGGCAATTACAAACAATTGTAATAAAAACAAGAGGGATAGTGCGTACGTAACTCGTGACATTATCATACAAAATGCACAGATGCAATTAATAGCGGGTGAAATTGATGTCCACCTTTTTTTGGAAATGATGCGTCGATAATTTCCGTTCCTACCCTTATCTATCCATTCTACTCGTAATTAAATACATAGTTTGACAAATTAAATGGTAGTCTGATTTACCTTGATTATTTAATCATCATTATATGAATTTCGCTAACCGCTAGGGCCCTGGGGTAGAAAGAGTGGACTAGAATCGTCGTTCTTATCCCACCTGGGTGGGAAGAGTGGCGTCAATAATCTCCTAGGTGGGATAAGAGAAACAATTCAAATCCTCCTTTTCCACCTATCCCACCTGGGAGGGTAATGTGGATTATTTTTTCCACTCTTTCCACCCAGGTGGGATAGCCAAGTGGGAAAGGTGGAATAGCCGCCATATCCGATCATGTGGAGAGCAGAATCCGGTCGTCTGTTACGATTTCAAGAACATTGATCTAAATGTAAACAGCTGGAATAAAATGTCCTATCTCCACAATGTTTCGTCATGTCATCATAACACAGTCTAGTCACAGTGAATTGTCTACAATAAAACACTACCTATAGATATGGCGGTTATAGATAATCAACATGCAAGTACTAACTATTGTTCTCTTGCAATATTGTGCATGTTCCTAGACCATTGTACACGCTTTATTTACTAATAAATACTGATTTTGTAATAACATATCGGTTGAACTATATTGGGCTTAATATCTTTTGGCGTAAGTGTTAAAATTGAGTGTAAGAGAGAAGAGAGTATTAGGAGAATTTTAGTGCATGTCTTAGGAATATGTAATTGGATAAGTGGGGTAGAAAATTGGAGGGTTCGTGATGCTTCCAATAATCAATTAGGTTACTTTCTTCAAAGGGTTCGTCTTAAGGCTTTACGCGAAGAGGATTATTAGTTATTACCCAAAACCCGTCATACAAAGCACAGGCCCGTTCCCAGAGGGATTGTCACGCCAAACGTAAAAAATTCGCCATATTTCTTAGATACTTTTTTCAGGTTGTTTATCCATATGGTTGAAAGAGGCCTCCTTTTGTTTATGCAATTTGGGATGGGCCCTAAGGTCAGCCCACCGTGGCTTTTGCTTGCTTATATAGCAAGCTATAAATAAATAAATAACATTTACCTGGGGCCATTACTGTTGTTCCTAGTATACACGAGATACTGTAGGATTGGTCCCATTTAAAATCCCTCATTTTTAATTTACCTCAAACAAGCTCTTTATTCTTACTTTTTATTGCAATCACAGAACCTAACTTATGATTAGAGTAGCTTTATTGCATCAAATACTTACCTTGCCATAATTGTCTTTTCATTCAAATAGCCTAATTAATTGCGACTTAAACACTGTGTAAATAAACGAATATTATGTATGCAAACCAGAATTTATAGCCGGTCTATCAATCAAAATCATATGAATTTTGCGCCTAGAAGCGGCAAATAAATTTATGTGATTATACTAACGTTTTACTTAATTTTAACACACCTGTACACCTATTTTGTAAATAAATTCATCCACATTAAATTTAGTGTCACATTCCTAAACTCTGCAGAATAACTCCATAAATTAAGTTTTAGATCTGTTTAGGTTTCTTATTTTGTTCTATCGGCGGTATCATATACCTACCGTTCATTTTTTTAGCCCTTACCATATACCTACTCGTATTTTCTGTTCTCAGGATAACAGCGAGCGTCTAATCCGAATTCTTTTTAAGATCCTATTCTACTAAAATTATTAATATTATAAAAGTTTGTAAAGATGTTGGAGGTTTGCTACTCAATCACGCTCAACTCGAACTGTTCCCGTCCCGTTCCCGCAGCCCATGGGAATCTAGCCGGGGATGAAATGTGTATGTGTATTTTCCAGACTGTAATCAAGGTCGGCAGCATGAGTGTAACATCCCTGCCCACCTAGACAAGTGGCAATTCGTTGCTCAGCGTATGATGGAATAGAATGCCAAATGTATGGGATTTGACGTATATGACAGGCGTCAACGAATGTCAAAAACGTCAAATCCTATACATTTGTCATTCTATTCCATCATACGCCAAGCAACGAATTGCCACTTGTCTAGAGGGCTGGAGATGAATACGTCCATGGGCTACGGTAACCACTTCCAATCAGGGTGTACCAAATTTCAGCTAAATCCGTTCTGCCGTTTAAGCCTGATTGAGTAACAAACATCCAAATCATCTTCAAAAATATTCACATTCATAATATCAGTAGGAGAGTAGGATTGGGATTAACATTAAAACATATTATTAAGTACAGATTAAATACAATCTAGATATAGATAAAAAAAAAATACAATGCCAACCAAACAGCAAATCTCATTGCGACAAGTCGATGTCACAACAACACACAGTTTCCTTCGCGGACGAGGGCTTCCTAATGTCCCAACTGTGCACAAGTGGGTTATGGACGTCTGTAATTGAATGGTAATATTTGTACATCTGTAATCGTGTCTGTCACACATTGTTGAAGCGTATGATGGGCAGCAAATTGACTTGTCTCCGCTTTCGTCCTCCGAATACAATAATTTTGTATCCCTACTAATATTATAAATGTGAAAGTAACTCTGTCTGTCTGTCTGTCTGTCTGTCTGTCTGTCTGTCTCGCTTTCACGCCCAAACCACTGAACCGATTTTGATGAAATTTGGTATAGGGGTAGATTAGACCTTGAGAAAGGACATAGGCTATATTTGGTCGCTATAACCGACATCCACGCGGGCGGAGCCGCGGGCAAAAGCTAGTAGTTAATAAGTTTTGGTTTCTTGCTTAGAGTTTGTTTGCTTACTTTTTATCTTGGGATTCTCTTGACTTTTACGGGAGACTCTGCCTTCTGACCTGCTAACCCCGAGAGAATACCGCCAGAGCATCCTATATTGTTCAATAGTTGTGACAGCAGACGAGTTTGGCTTGGGCCCAGACCAGAGGATCATTTACTCGCTTAACATCCTTAACGACGTCAGGCTAGCACTTCTTGGTTCTTCGACTTCTGAGTATTCTTCTGAAATAATAATAGTCATTCTTCTGAAAGTAAACATACAAAACTTTGAAAAAGAGGTGGAGTAGAATAGGACCTCCCCATCTCTTCCCATGGGTGTGGTAGAAGGCGACTAATGCTATCACTTAATCACCTTCTGGTGACTGACATTCCTGCTGGCGAAATGAGGGTGTTAATACACCTCTGCCTTCTCTATCAGTGATTTAAAGGCAGGAAAATATGTATGCAGGGGATACATGCATACATATTTTCCTGCCTTTAAATCATAACATAATACAGTTCTTTCCCGAAAAGCCTCACCCAGCAGCTGATTATATAACCATGTTACCGAATGGAATTGATCCAGCTCTGCCCTTCCGTTACAAACAAAATCAACGAATTAGTTCAGTGTTGCCCACAATAAATTAACTTCAAGCTATTAACATACCTCTGCGACGCTTGAGAGTCTTACGTAGCCGTGTGAAACCTGTTGCGGTGTTTAAGCCTGTGGGTACACTAGAGTGTAATGTTTTTGTTACAGTCTGTGCTCTATACTGAAGACTAGCTGTGGGTTCTTCTGCGTAAAGATCCCTTTACCCTTTACCGCAAGCTATAGGAACGTATTCCAGGGATGATAATAGCATATGTGTTATTTCCGACTATAATCTAAACTGGCATACATTTTAAGTAGTCGTTTGATCATTAAGTAGTAAAAATTCAATCATTTTTATAAACTTACACATGTATAATATTCATAGGCTAGGGTTAGTCGATTTTATGGAGGAGTTCTTCCTTAGATAGATTTTTTGGGGGTACGTTATGCGATATTTGCGTCGACTGAGAAAATTCATATTTCATTGATAAGGTTCCATTGTTTTAGAAATAAAAAACAGAGCAAGTCCTTGACGATATACTTAATTATGTCTTGTGCAGTGTTACTCATGCCCATAACTACATTATCAATATTAGTGAATCAGTAATGCAAATCCATAAAATTTTCCCTTGTCAAAAATAGCTCAACGCTCCAAATAATATTTTCACTAGCAATTTCATTGTGACCTAGTAAATTACTCTCGCTATCAGAAAGCAGCTATTATTTCCTTAACTCTCGGTATTAGAAGACGAGATTGCAAAACATTATACAGTTACACTTTAGTGGACACCAACCTAATATCTCAGTAATCCAGAGCGGAACTATTATTGTAGCAATAATATACTAAATAGGGTGACACTGACTAGTGTCGGGTTTAGTAATAAAATTAGTAATGTTACTATGTCTGTTTTAAAAGACCTTGGCCTCAATTTTATTGGTGGGAAGGAACTTTTCTATCAATGAGAACGTGCAGAACTTGATACGGGTTACGTAAGAAGTTCAAATAGTAATGTAGATTGATATGGTTAAATTGTTACTTGTGTTGTCATTATTAGCCTTGTGTTAGGCTGTCTTTTCACCAGAGATGTGCTATGCCGCTATGCTATGAGGATATAAAGGCTAAGCTATGAAACTAAGCGACCGTTTTCACTGTGTATGCTATGAGCGTAGCGAGTAAGATGTGCTATGAAGATGCGCAACTCGAGCTATGCGATGGTGCGATGATTGATGTGAGGAATGATTCATATGAATATTTAACCACAGCACACATCCTTAAAACGCATCTTTCTATATAAAAACTATCCACCAGAGCTATGCTATGTGTACCAATGAATACGATTGGTGGATAACACATCTCTGAAAAACAGCCTTAATCCCGGTTATATCCGAGCATTTCATTTTTTTTGTTGACTAGACCAGTTGTCGGACTTTTTTAGGGCTAGACCTGTGACAACTGCCATAGACGTTCGTATGACAGCGGTCAAATTAACGTGCTCTCCCAGTCACGAAAACACCCAGACCAATATAAGAGGACATATTCATGCATACAAATATTTGAACTGAGCGGGGATCGAACCTGCGCCACTTTTGTAGCAGTCAATCGAATGCAGCACCGCCACACCGCAGAGGCTGTTACTTGGCTAGTGTTTTACTGTTCTGGGTCAGTGAAGTTTCTAAGGTACTTAGGTAGGGCCGACAGACCTTGTCATAAGTATTTATAATCCATCAGTACTAACATACTAATGGTCCTGCATATCAATCAATCAATTAACTTATTGCAGTCCACTACTGGACATAGGCCTCTCCCAAAATGCGCCACGTTTGCCGATCCTCCGCCTGCATAGTCGAATAGCTAATTACTTTACGGTAGGGTTGCCATACGTCCCGGCACACCGGGACATGTCCACGTTTGAAGCATGGTGTCCCGGCGTCCCGGCCGATAAGCAAATTGTCCCGGTTTAAAAATCATAGTATTATATTATAGAGCTGGACTTAGTAAACAGTAATATACCTACAATAAACCTAACCAGCTAGGCTATTCATACGTAGATAGAACGACGTAAGCGCTGACATTTTTCCGTACACGATTAAGTTAATGAGTTATAAAGACCCTGGGGGCAATCTGTTGTACGAGATAGACGCGGTGAACGAGAGATGGCGCTCATACTTCCACGACCTGCTGAATAAGCAGCTTAAAGATGTTCAGCCACCAAAACTCTTTCCGAATCAAGGACTAGTGCCACCGACAACGCCTGCAGAAGTACAGACTGTCATTCGCCGCATGAAGAACCGGAAAGCTGTCGGACCCGACACAGTCCGGAGACTCTCGGAGTGTCATTATGGGTTCCGTCCCGTGCACGGGACCATTGATCCGGTGTTTGCCCTAAGGATTGTGATGGGGAAATACAGAGCGAAGAACACACCCCTGCACTGCCTATTCTTAGACATGCAGAAGGCCTTTGACTGTATTCTTCGCGCGGTGATCTGGTGGGCACTGCGAGCTAGGGGAATTCCAGAGACCTACATTGACACCATCTAAGACATGTATCATGATTCTGGTTCCGTGGTTCGGACTACTGTTGGTGACTCGAAAGCCTTCCCCATCACCGTCGGAGTACACAAAGGATTCGTCCTTAGTCCTTACTAGTTCAGCGTGGTATTAGACGTCTTGTCGGACAGCATCAGAAACCTACATGAGCTGCCTCCGTGGTTGCTCAAGTATGCTGATGACATTGCGCTGATGGACGCGGACAGGAGCAGATTGGTATGACACGTGAAAGTGTGGAAGGAGGCCCTTGAGAACGGTGGTCTGAAGCTAAATGTAGCGAAGATAGAAAGCTTAGCGTTAAACTCGACAGATTCCACAGCCATCCGCATAGGCGATGATTCGGTTTAAATACCTAGGAGATCTATACTTCATATGACCGGTGAAATCGACTACACGTCAGGGCGCGCATTGCTGCCGCGTGGGCCAGGTGGTGAGAAATGACTGGCCTCACGCGTGAACCCAAATTGCCAGTCAGGTTGAAGGGGCGGGTCTATGAGACGATCATGAGGCCTGTCCTCATACGTGGCTGTGAGGCGTGGCCGCTGCTGGAGCGACACAAGCAAGAGCTGCGTGTCACGGCGAGGAACTCTCGCATCCGCGGCAGCCTTCATGTCCGTGACATTGCGGATAAAATGCAAGAGAGCCGCCTTCGCTGGTGCGGCCACGTCTTGCTGCAACCGCCGCCGGGCTACGTAGGTAGCAAAAGCCTAATAATAGCACCCCCGCCGCCGCGCCGTGTCCAGGTAGAAGGGGTAGGCCCAAGAAGTCCTGGCTTGACGTCATGGAGAGTGCCATGCGTGCGAATCGTCTCACTACTATCGACGCCCAAGATCGTGTGAAGTGAAGGAAGAGGAAGAGCCGGAAGGCGGACCCTGAGCTCCGAGGTCATCTTGGCCACAGATGCAATCTGGAGAAAGCGTCTACATGAAGATGATGTTTAAGTTAATTTTAATTTCTTCAAAATATTTTGTAAAATTATCAGCAGTTAATTCGGTTTGATAATTTTTCGCCTTTCAGAAAAAACAGAAAGCCCGAGTCGCTGCCTGCTGGTATTTAATGGCAGTGTTAAAAGTTGTTTTAGACTTTTACAAGGTCCTATTATAGTAATAAAAGTTCTAATTTTTCTACCTTTACAAATTTTTCTTCAAATGTCCCGGTCTGGGTCCCCACACTTATGGCAACCCTACTTTACGGTCATAATACCAAAGAGGAATTTTTGCTCTCAATACTGTCCGAGCATAAAAAAATCAATCATATTCTAACCAAATAGCGAAGTGACATTGATTGCTTTAGGCAGAGTTAAGTAATATAATTATTGGTATCAATAAGTTTGTACGCATACCGATCTGATCGAGGACGTTGAAGCAAAGGCCAGGTTTAGAGTAGATACCCACAATCGGTAATTAACTAATTATATATGAAAACAATTATCAAAGTAGAGCATATAACTTTATGCATAAAAATGTTCTAGAATATCGTAGTAAGTATATTACTTTACAAATTCAAATTAGTTAGTACTGCATTAGGTAATTATTAGATACTGCGCGTATAGAGCACATTTTGAGCCCTTCCAATTTAATCCCACCCTCTCCTTTCCTATATAGGACAACACGTGCAGGACTTACTCGTAGATGCCACCCGCATACGGTGCATTCCATCAAGAACCAAGCAGTTCGGCGACTCCTTCTTCTGCCGCACCATTAAGACCTGGAATTCCTTACCAGTTCACGTGTTTCCCTCCTCCTACAATCCCAGGTCCATTAAGCGGGGTGTGAAAAAGCATCTGATGAGGCCGTCAAGCTGAGTGCCACCATTGTGACACGGTACGTGTCTATAATGTTGACCCTCTTTTTCCAAGACTCTGCCTTCAGCTTACCATCAGGCGAGGCGAAGTCAAATTGACGTGTCTTATATAAAAAAGAACTAGGTCCATGATATATGTCCCGAGCAATATTGTGTCTCAAATATTGAATACAGTGTGTTACATAAAATTGTGATTTAATATTATAAGTAGCAGACTTTATACTCACAATACGGATTAAAGAGAGAACGGCCTTAAACCTCGTTATGCAAAATGTACGAACACATTCAGTGACCTGGAATGTAAGGAATCAATTCATTCGATAACTCTTTCAATTGCCTAGTTATTGGGCACATACAGCCTACGCCTGACACCTCCGTGACACAAATAAAAGAAAAGTACTAAAAGATCAAAGTCATTCATCTTTCATTCATTATTCAATGACTTGGATGATGCAGTGGAGTAACCTCAAACTATAAGTGAGTTTGAGACACAAAGGTACCGAATACAATGGGTGTGCCTACACGGTCTATTCATTACAGATCGTCTAATGTTTGGGAAGATCAGTTTGCTCTTTACTGAGCCGGAGAATAATCCTTTCTCTGAAATAAAAAATTGTTAGAATAAGTTTTTATACTGCTAAGGTAGGATTTTACTGTCAAATACAAATGCGACTAAATCAATTTAAACTGCGACATTTTACTCAATTAATTTCATTTTATTTAAAATTTAGTTTAGTTACACAGCTTTGACTGAATTCATATTAATATTACATTAATGAAATGTGTTAAGTGAAATGTTCTGACTCATTTTAAATTGAATAATCTAAACTTTAGCACATTTGAAATCTTAGATAAACAAACTAGCTCTTAAATTTATTAATAATTACTTCTATAGACAGAACGTGTTTCTTTCTTACTAAGTAATTGTACTTGCATGTTTGCAAATATGTGAAGATCCAGGAAATCTAAATCTAAACACTAGACGTTGCTGCCCTGCGTCCACCGTATACTTATAGCACCCATTGTGATCTATAATAGTAGTTATTATCTAAACATATCTTATTATGTCATATTACACACACACACTTTTCACTTACTTAGTATCTGATATTCAGACGAAGTGTGAACTAATAAAAGTGTCGAATCACCGGTACCAAAGTGGATAAAACCATCCAGTGCGACACAATGACGAGCCTACGACGGCAAGCGCTTTCCAAACACACAATGTCACATAGTTACTTAACAATTACATGTATAGAGAGTGGTTTTGATTTCGTATTATTCCTTTAAAACATTACGGACCAAGAAAGATGGACGGAATGCGTGGAAGACCTGACATGATTGTGTAGAGGTGAATGACATGACATAACGACGAATATTTTTCGTACTCGGGACACTCGTTCAGGGTTTTATTTCGGGGTAGGGGGGTCAGACGGCAGGCGCTCTCGTATAAGCCAAATTACGAGGAAGAGTGGGAGAGCGAATCTCAGGTCCCTCTGGTGCAAGCTTAATGCGATGATGATGAGCTACTTAACCTGTTTAGATTAAACATAAGTGTTTCCACCTTTTTCCCTCCGGGGTATGCAGAAACACAGCAGAAACAGTTCGCCATCTGCTTCTATCCTTACGCGCTTCATGATCCTGAAGCTTTCTAATCACCAAAGAATTATTGAAATCGGTGCAGTAGTTTTTGAGTTTATTCATTACATACAAAAATACAAATCTTTCCGTTCAAACCTTCCCTGGACATCCACGAATATTTCAAGACTAAAATTAGCCAAATCGGTTCAACCGTTCTCGAGTTTTAGCGAGACTAACGAACAGCAATTGATTTTGATCTAGATAGATATATTATTATTATAGTATAGAGTATAGATAGCGGAAGATCATGTAGTGTTTCCTGTGTAAACTATAGCCTAATAGAAAGTATAAAAGGTAATTTGTGCACACGGAATGACTTGAGATAAAATCAAAGTTACGTAACTGTTGTAGAAGGGTGCAGGATACTGACTCGCTCACCTAACTTTGAGGATATGACGAAATGGAATAAATGACGTATTTCAAAACAGTGTTTTTTTTAAAAACAGTATACAATTCTAGACTTTATAGCAAGGTAAGTATATAAAGCTTAAAGTCGATCACTTGAAACCTGAAAGAAATGTGGTGATCATAATATTGTCATCATTTCCTTCATAACCGTTGTTGGTCGAGCAGTAACTATTTATTAATCTGTGGTCGAGCTGCGGGGCGCAATTAGGACCAAGTGACATAATCCAAAATTCTAGTTTTTTCGGCATACTTTTTGGACGTTTTAGTCCAAAAAGTATGCCGAGTTTGGGACAAAGTGTTTTGATTATAATATTTTTTGTCTACCTAAGTGATTAATGGCTTAATTTTTGTTATTAATGTAGGGTTGACATTGTTTATCTGAACACCCGTGAATGTAAATATATTTAATAAAAACATAATTTTATTTTGACCATAAAAATATGTTTCTTATTTATTGAAGTAAGATATTACTATCCTACTAACTACTACTCGCGGTCTCGCCTGCGACATTTCAATTATTGTTTTGATTATATCTCCGGTTCTGTTCAACAATCACAATGAAAAAAAACGTAAGGTATAGAGTCTGACCCAGCGTTTTCTCACAAAATAACCCACATCAAAATCTGTTCAGTAGTTTTTGCGTCCATCGCAAACAAACAAATAAAAAATCCAAAAAAAGAACTTGTGTAATTTAAACAAGTTAAGCATCTCCATTGTACAGACATAACTAATTTACAATATTTAATTAGTATAGGTGCCCTGTTCAAATCGGTTCATGAACCTCGACTCCTCAGATCCTTCAGGTTACAAGAAACCAACAGATGAATATTCTTAGCAATTGCTAATTAAATAATTCAGCATAATTAATATTTTTTAATTACAATTTTTATGACGATGTTTTTCATCACACTAATAATATGATATGTGTTAATGAGATTATCAAGTCTTATAATAGGCGAGAATTCGCTAATGTTTCGTTATTAATGGCAAAAATTTTATATCATTTATTTTATTTTCCAAGTCCGCAATGTTAAGGACCATTATTCGCTATAACAATGAAACAGGAACTAATAATGTTAAAAATAAATATAAAAATAAACAATATGTAGATTATGAGGATTTTTTTAGTTTGGCTTGTGTTAATTATAATTCGTATGTGATTTTGCGTATGTTTTATTTCTTGTAATTTTTATGACTCTTATTTTATGTTATCTATATAATAAAATAAATATTGCTAAGCTCAAAACTCAAGAACGGCTTGACCAATTTGGTTAATTTCTTTTCCGTAAGGCTCATGGAAGGTTCCCTTTCCCACGGGTGAAACCGCGGGTATCATCTAGTTATTTATATAATTATTTATATCGAACGAAAATTTTTTAACCCCCTGTTATAATAGTTACATTTTGGATGAAGTGGGGCGTGAAAAAGCATCTTATAAGACCGTCAAGCTGTGTGCCACCATTTAACATGGTACGTGTCTGTAATGGTGACCCTCTTTTCCGAGACTTTGCTTTCAGCTTACCATGAGGCGAGGCGAAGTCAAATTGACGTGTCCTATAAAAAAAGAGATTTAATTAATTACAACGTTATACCTAAGTAGGATGCACAGTATATGAATAACCATAGATATTTTTCTAGATAGGGTAATGGTATGGCCGTCATAAATAATGTCAAGGATATTTACGTTCGACATTGAAATAAATCGCGATAAAATAGTTTTAAATAGGTTATATATTTACGTAATCTTCCGACAATATTAATAGAACTTTTAAATTATAGGAAAATTAAATTATTATTACATTCAACAATCTTGTTTGATGCCAAATAAATTCGTGATTTTTATGATTTGGAAAAAATAAAATATTCCCGTTAGCTCCTCTACAGCTAAGCTTAATTGCATGTGTCTGAGAAAGAATTCATATTACGTCGGTAGAATAATGGCCAGGATTTGAACCCAAGACCTCTCTATCGTAAGGTAAACTCCTTACCATTGAGCTACCGACGCTTAACTTATAAATCAATCAAATAGCCAATTGCACTCTGGATGCGGAAGCTGAGGATCGGTAGAAATGGCGCACATTTCGAGAGGCCTATGTCCAGCACTGGATTGCAATAAATAAACGGTGGTTATTTTCAATTTTACAATACCTACACAGTGACTTACGTTTATATCAACAGAAAAGCAGTACTTTTTGGGATACATCGTTCAAGTTTATTCTCGACGACATTTTTTTTAAAAGAGGTTATAACTTTTATAAATAGGTCATTTTACTAATACTTTTGACAAATATAATGTCACTTTGATCCGTTAACGTGGTGCCGTTTGTATTTATTTCGTTATCATCAGTAAAAAACAAACCAGAGATCGTTACTTGATTCAAATAATGATGCAGACACTCCCCACATTCCCAGTTTGACAATAGCTTCTGTTGTAACCCGGTATTAAGAGAATGATGCTGAATCAAAGTCTTTTGGATGTCCACTCCATGAAGTGTGTGCCTGTGATGGTTCGCGACATGTTTCACCGCTAGACCCTGCATGTTTAGGACGCGTGGTAGCAAATAGACTATTCCTGGTAAGCAAACATTTTGTTTTCACTTATTTCGATCCAGAAATCGCTTCTGTGATGTCAGCATCCAACCCATATGACAAGAGCTCTGCCTCACTAGGATGCCATAGCGACGTCGCCGGCTGCGTATTTAAGCAGTTACTATTGAAATATATAGTACCTAACTCACCTGGCGACGGTTTGGCAACGTTTTATTTCAATAGTAACTGCTTCCACACGTAGCCGGCGACGACGTTGTCATGGCGTCCTAGTGAGGCAGAGCTCTAAATCGTTTTTTTATAGAATGTTAGTGACCCAAATATATCCTATCCTCACCCCTCTAGATAAGCAGAATTGTTTGTGTTAGCAGTGGATTAACGTCGGTAATGTAGTACTGATAGCCAGGATTTGAACCGAATTAGGTATGTACCTACATAGATTAGAGTTACTGCTTAATTTGGGAGATTTCTGTATTGATCTTCATCCCACGCACGCTCAAGCTGTGGAATGACCTCCTTGCTGTAGTTTTCCTAAGCTATTACAATACGGGGTTCTTCAAGAAGAGCATTAAGGTTTCTACAGGGTCAGCAGCATTTTGTGTGACGCCCTGGCATTGTGTGACGTTCATTGTCTACGGTAACCACTTTCCATCAGGTGGGACGTGTGCTAGTCCGCCACCTAAGAGGCATAAAAAAAGGATGAGAAATGATACGCCTTAAAACCGAAGAAATACAATTGGATTTAAGAAATTACAGTATAAACATGTACACAAAAAACTCAATGCGCTACTTTAAAGCATCCAAATCTCAAGATCGTGTAACTAGACTAGTTTCAACATCCATTGTTTGCCTATGATTACCACAATTGGGTAACGAGAGACGCTGTCACAGGCTTTTTATTTACGGTAGCTTTGTCGACTTCATGGACTCGTACTTACTGCCTGTTTATTATACTGTTGATTGATGGCACTTTGTGGAACTTGCTGCATAAATCGAATAAGACACTTGCATTTTCCACAATATTTTCACAAACTGTCATTCGTGAGGTGAACCAGTCAGGTTAAACAATAAAATACTGTGGAAAAGTACAAATGTCTTAGGTATTTAATATCTTACGTATTTTGTGGGTTCGATCCGAGTATGCGGTAATTATTGGGTAAATGATTTCCCTTCAGCCACTTTGGTAACTATATGGTTCATAACCAGCTACGAAACAGTAATTTTTTTCACTGTTTTGTAACCAGTTACTAAGAAACACCCCTTCAGCCACTTTCAGTGAAAATTCTGAATTTATATCTTCTTTCTTTTGAATTTGCAAGAAAAACTTTACGATTTAACATAGGTATTATGTAACTTTTTAATTGATATCGAGGTTAAAAAATGACTCCGTAAAAACTCTTCATAACCCTTTGCTCATTCATATAATCTACCACATCACAAGGTACAAATAAGTGCTATAATTATTAGTTTTCCTGTTAACCCTATCCAGCTAAGCTAAATGGTTGTGACAGGAGTGAGCTTTCGTTCATAGTCAGGGTTCGACTTCTCGATTGAGAATCCAACGTCTTAGCCATTGGCTTACAATTATCTATCAATAAACATTTTCAGAGATTAATATTTAATGCCTACGAGAAAGCCATTAATTCACAAATACTGATATTTCAACATAAAATCATTGTGAAACAAAATAATTGTTATAAGACAATCGTAAATTCTAAATGGCTTTATCCTACGATGTGATGACACCTATCAAATTATCAAAGAAAACAATTCATCATCTCAAGGACATGTAACTATCATTATCTATTGCATTTTATAATCACCAAGGCATACAAATAAACTTAATTATTTACGGTACTTGCAATGTTTCCTTTCGAATGGATACCTACTTAAGAATAACCTTACGCACATCCGTTTCATCTGAAACACACATTAAATATATAATTGGGTAGCAGAGGCTGTATGGCGGTCGCTGGAGGATAAAAAACTTAATTAGATAGGTAGGTATTTCCAGGCATCTTTTAATTATGTTACAAAGTAGAAAATAAAAAGTACCTATTTTCAACTAACTGACCCGGCGAACTTCGTACCGCCATATTTTCCGCACGCGTGGTATGCAGATATTGTTCCCGCTATACCCTCTATTCAAATTTCCATGTTAGATTCTGGTCCCGTTCCCGCTGCACCTTCCATTTAATTTTCTTATTCAAACCTTGGCCACACAATAAAGAACACAAAACAAAAAGAATTATCCAATTTGGTGCAGTCATTCGGAAGTTATTCATTTGGGGGGTTTCATTTTTATTTATTTAGATTTATGCGCTATATTTTCAGAAACTAGATGACCTATTTTTGTAATTAGGATAGGCAAAGCGTGGCCTCTGTGGCGCTGGGTTGTGGACGTCAGATGGCAGTAGCTTCACGGAAAATTCGAAGTCCAGCCAAATTCGCAGTTAAACTGACAAAGCGGACCCCAGGCTCCGAGGTGAAAGCTTCGGATGCGATTGGGATTCTAGGATGATGAAGAAGAAAAAGATTAATGTACACAAGACTTTGCCTCTCATTGATAGCAATACCTCTGTGCACTCCCGGGTTTGCTGGAAGAGAACTCATTCCTGAATTAATTTCACCTTTGTACAGTCGAAGAAGAAGATACGGTTGCATTTCTTCAAATAAAATTATATGTAAAATGTGTAACCGTATCTCTTTTGTGGACTGTACATTATTTTGTGTAAAATTCTTAATGCGGTTTACATAATACATCTACTTACCAAGTTTACAGCATAGGCCTTATAGTTTCGAAGAAAAGTGGTTTTAACATATGGACAGACATACAGACAGACATGACGAATCTATAAGGGTTCCGTTTTTTGCCATTTGGCTACGGAACCCTAAAAAGGGCTTCAACTGTTACATAATATATAACAATTTTGAAACTGAAGGTTATACACTATCATAATGACACAAAAGTGACTACAGAGCAATGGCTACGGGCGCTGAACGTGCGAAAAAGGTCGCTGTGTCCAATCCATTGGATAATAATAGGTACTTATTAGATTGTTATAAAGGTCATGGAGAAGTACTTATGTACTCGTTGCGAGTTGTTAATAAACCTAATTATTGGAATGTGGTTCCCGGCAAATTAAGTTTAGAAGGTCGGTATCATTCAATAAGCGAATATCTGTACATTCTATACGTTCATTCACACATAGGCGTATATCGTCCAAATGGAGGAACTCGCAACTATAGTCTGATTCTGTAACGCTACGTTTTTAAAACGCGTGATCTCAATTCGATTAGACAGAAAAACGTATAAAATTGGAATTTGACCAGCCCTCCAGACAAATGGTAATTCGTTGGCCGGCGAATTATGGAATAGAACGTAAGTAACACGTAACGCGTAAAGACGGTGGATGGGAACTACGGTGCTGTAATCTTTCGGAACCTGGCTTCCTTTTGCAACTGTAGATACTTATACCTGACAGGCTTCAAAAAGCGGCAAGCATCATGGCAGAAAAAGAAAGAAGTACCGGCCGGGGAGTAGTGAAATAACAAATTTGACAATGTAGTTGCAATCTGGCCGAGGGAGTACCTACCGGAATAGGACAGAATCGACCCGCGTATGCTCGCTCAATCAATAATGAAAATAATGTTACTTTCATTAGTGATTCATAAATGAATAGTCATTAAAGTAAACAATATAACATCATATATTGATCCAACAATTAGCCCAGTTTACAAATCAGCGCGTAACATTGGAAATCTTTTAAAATGGCCGCTTGTTGCCTAAGTGCGGGTAATGTGAGGCGAAATTGCATTGTAATTAGTTTATGCGCGCTTTCTAAATGTTGTTAACCCTACAAATTTTACTAACTGATGCTACAGAAGTTAAAACACTCGTGTTTCGTTTTGTAACTATGTCTGCGTAACGTTTATAACAAACAGATTCAGAATGAAAATCATTCGAATTCGTAACATAAATGTATCGACAGAACGGAGCATTGTGATTGGCCACTTGCCTACTGTGAACCTGTGTGTGCGTGAGGCCAGCTAATCAGAATGCTTTGTTCTCTCGATACTTTTTTTTCGTGTTCGGTGCACTGACAAGTCTTAAGGTAAAATAACCTTCCAGTATCTTACTAGGTTCCCGGTGGAGTGAAATAGGGCTACCATGTCACTTTTTTGTGGTTCTCGTAGAGAGCTACTAAGGGATAGGGCTGTCCACTATCCGATAGTAGACACACAGCCGATGAAAAAGTGCCCGCTTCTTTTTTTTATGATGGCAAGTGGTCACCGTGGCCTATGGACGTATGCAACACCAGGGCGTCACATTCGCGCTGCCGACCCTGAAGAAACCTTCTAATGCCCTTCTTGAAGAACCCCATATTGTAGTCGCTTGGGAAAACCACTTGGTAAAAGACCAAAACTTCCTGTTACGACCAAAAATCCGATCCGATCCAATGGGACCGAAATTCATAATTAGCGAAAAGTGGGTGTTAGGGTGTTAATTCACTTCTGTCTACCCTAGAGAGAATTTACAGGCGTATCCATATATGAATGTATTTTTTATTATTACTATCTCACTTACTGATCACGACCTGATCGATAATTAATTATAGTTGATGAAATAGTGAACAATGCACTATCTATTTATTTGTATTAAAATTTCGCGTCACATTTTTTGTTCGCGATAAACTCCTGCGGCCTTACCATAAACTCTTAAAACAGGTCAATATTGAACTGCTGTCATTTCACCAACTGCAAATGTCACTTTGTAATGTCATATAAATATATAGGATTACAAAGTGACATTTGCAGTTGGTAGAATGACAGCAGTTCAATATTGACCTGTTTTAAGAGTTCATGGTATGGGCCCTGAACTAGGATAGCATCATAGGGTAGGATCAGGATCCAAGATACACTCATAAGGACACACTCATAATAATATTCACAATTATTGTACTCAGTAAGTGGCGTTGCAAGCGGGTTTTAGGATTTTTATGGAGATTTTAGTATTAAATAAAAATTAATATTTATTTTTACCCAATTAGTGGTTCTACTCGTATATCATTCTTCTAATTAGGGTAAACCTTTGTTGAATAGGTTTCCAACATAAAAAATGGTAAAAAGAGGCATTACACCGCATGCTGCGAATTATCAAGTGGTGTATAATTGATATCTTAATTTGCCGTGATCTTACCATTTACTTATTACATTAATTAATTTTATTTTTCCAAACAAGTTTCCAGTAGTCATATTATGAATCCAAAACAAGGTTGCAAAAAGGTCGCTTTGACAAAAATAAACCTTCTTTGGACACAGTTAATCAAATATAAACCACAATAAATATAACAACAGATGTACCTAATTTATTGATAATGTCTAAATTGAAATCAGATGTAATATTTTATTAAATTAACTATGCTCCGCAGACCTCATTAAACTTAAATCTGAGTAATGGTTGTAGTTTTTTTTGTACTATACCTTCATTAATAAAATGGTCTGGTCGTGCCTCAGAAAGCACGTTAAGCCGTCGGTCGCGGCTACTATTCGAACATCTTGGCAGTGGATACGGGTAGTTGGAGCCCTCAAAAGTCCGACTAGACTGACTACGGAACTTCGAAATCACTAATTGGTTTTGGAGGCCAAGTGGCACTCGCTTCACGAAAACTATCACAGTTAGACTGAAAAACCGACCCCAACTGAGTTGAGAAAAAGTTCAGAGAATGATGATAACCTTCCTTAATAAAATTAAACTTTTGCTAAAATTTAAAGTTCCATTCAAATTCAATTACAGTCATTTACAAACTGGACCCAATAATAACGCAAATACCTACCTATAATTTAGAATGGTTAAGGTGTTGATAGAACCATCAATCGATGTCGAAAAATTTCATCTTTCCTGAAGTCATTTAAGTCTCGGGATCTCATTTTGAATAAAGAGTGAGATCTCATCGCGCAGGTAGGTACATAATACTTATTCTATGTTATGCCATAACCCAGGTTTAAATCTAACTAGGTTCACATTGTTCCACGGTGTCTCTCTCGGGTATCTGATTGTCTGTCGTTTTTGCCTACGCATTGTATCCGGAGGCCATGACCGCATGAGACGTTGGTTTTTAGCATCTAAGTACAAAATCATTGATTGTTAGTTATGGTAATTTTCTACGCATCGCCACAAGGTCTCTTGTGTGAAAAAGTTGGAGTTGTCATTCTTGAAAGTTAGTTACTGAATCATCGGTCAATTTGATACTACGCAATTGGAGAAGCTCAAAGGTGTATGTGGCTCAAAAGCAAAATTTTCGAGGTCCAAGCCAAGCTCGCCCACAAACTGTAATGCGCAGAAGATCAGAATTATTGAGTTCTCTGAGTTTCTTGCTGGTGTCTCCTCAGATGGAACCAACTACCGAACCAGCGAAACAATCATTTTCAACTTCAATTTTCAATTTTCAAGAATCAGAACAAAGTAAATCAGGAATAAGAGAGTAGATCTCAGGTTTTGCAGAAAATCTGCGAGCAAGTGATACTCGATGCAAGCAAGTAATGCTCGAGAAGGAGATGTCGGAGGAAGCCCGGAAAATACTCGGGTTTCTCCCGACCCGCAGATCTGACAGGCGGGCAGGCAGCTTGGTTTTCTGTGGGAATATATTTTTAATTTCACCTATCAAACTACCACGATCTGACGAAAACATCCTCTAAAACCAAATAAACTACCAAAACATTAATTACGTGCATAGATGAAAACACGGCTTCTGTTGAGTTCATTCTCATGTATACAAAAAATGTCCTTCTTTGCAATAGTATGTTTTTGTGTGTACTCGTCGAGCACAAACAAGAAACAAGATTTCGCCTCATAAAAAAAATGTACTACAAATATTTGTACTTGTAAGACACTTGTACTACAATACACATCTATAAAACACAGGTTTACCCCCTTTTACAGGCTTGTTCCCAGACCTCCACAATTTTATTACCACCACCTCCACGACTTTTATTTGTGTACAAATATAATTCTCAGGACATCCAAGAAATATATAGTACCATCAACATGTACAAGGTTTTATGATTTAGATGAATCGCGAAGATGATTTTGAATAGATATCGATTTAGGTACTAAGATTAGGATCAATGATTGCTATTTATAATAACTTTACAGGACTCCAAACTCTTCGGAACCCAAATCAAGATCATCTGCAAGCCAATACATTTGCTGATTGGCACACGAGGCTCTGGTTTCTTTGAGTCGGGAGATCAGACAGCAGTCGTTTCTGTTATAAGTAGTCTAAATAACTCAATATACATATTTGAATTAAATTTTTGAAGCATTTATTATGCTAACTATTCAAATCGATTAGAATATAGATAGAGAAATAAATATGGCAAGAGAAAAGATCAGAGTATTCCCCCTGTAAGGGAAAGATCGCGGGTTCGAGTCCAGCCCGTGGTCGATTCTCTTTTCTCTTTCTAAATTGAACCCAATATATAAATGGAAAGTCTGAGTTCCGGTTCCAATGTAGAAATCTCAGATGTAACCTAGATCATTGCTGATATGATGAAGGTGCATCTCGAGCAATGGGAGTTAATATTCTGCCAAGGCTCTCTTCCCAGTTGGTTGTAGAATGTATACTTTGCTGGGAAGAACTGACATAAGCATAACCACTAAAATAACTCCTGAGTACGACAAATTCAACGAATAAATTCGCAAATTCAAGTGAATTAAAAAAGTAGTTTGCAAGGTTAATATCTTGTTCTTACAATTTGTCATAAGAACAGGAAATATTACGTAACCATACATTGTTGATATACAACGTAGTTAATAATGATAATCCCAGCCAATCTACGTCATTAAGCGGACCACGGGCTTCAATAAGTATATTTTGGAATCAACTTGTACCTATGCTTCAATCACTAGGGAAAGGATTTAGTGTCAGCCGTACTTCCTCACTTTTGCCTTACACCCGGAAAAAATCCCAGTAGTTCTATAATGGAACTAGAGAATGATAGTGCTGGGACATAACCAGATCTATGGAACTACTGGCAGATAAAGTTCCCAGTGGTTCCATAATGGAACTACACAATGGCAGTACTGGAACATAGCCATGGAACTATTGGGAATAAACGATCCCAGTAGTTCCACAATGGAACTAAACAATCAATGGTTGTACTGTGACGGGTACCTCAATATATCTCTGAATCACCCTAACGTTGACTGGTATATAATACCTTTGGCATTAAGTCTGTCTTTGTACAATTCTTATGTGCATGAAGTTTAAATAAATAAATAGCCAGTTCCAACTACAGTTGGAACTACAGTTGGAACTACTGGGAGTATATATCCCAGTAGTTCTATAATGGAACTTGTTCTATAATGGAACTAGACAACGATTTACTACTGGGATATAGCCGGAACCACGACACAATATTTGTTCTAAACAGCTCGTTGTCTCGTAATCATTGCTTGTAAATGTGATTACAATGATTACCTACTTGTTCTTAACACTGCGGCCCCAAATCTACTTGAGCAACCATGATGACAACGATTTTTTTTTTGTTTCTTCTATTTTTTGCTTTTGATGATAAAAACTTTAATTACGTTGTCACTGAAGATTAATCTATACAATTAAGAATTGAGGTGTGATGTGAGGCCCAAGACAATCTCTCCTGCAAGACGTTGCACCGGCTAATATTACGAATCAGCTAGAATTTTCAGTTTTTATACTTTTATATTTCACTAGCTTTTCCCCGTAGCTGCGCCCACGTGGATGACGGTTATCGCGACCAAACATAGCCTATGTCCTTTCCCAAGGTCTAATCTATCTCTGTACCAAATTTCATCAAAATCGGTTCAGTGGTTTAGGCGTAAAAGCGTAACAGACAGACAGATAGAGCTACTTTCGCATTTATTATATTAAGTATGGGTTTAGTTTCAGATCGAGCACAATGCAAAAGGCCTTATCTTCATTTTCAGTAATACCGAACCTCAACCAAAGGCGGATTATTTAAAAAGAAGCGTTTCTTTTTGCAAAAAAAAATCGGAAAATTACCCGGAACTAAGTAAGAAAAATCGTAAACCTTCTTATACATTGTATAATTTTCCGATTTTTTTTGCAAAAAGAAACGCTTCTTTTTAAATAAAATGACTAATCAAAACTATAATTAGACATTACTAAACTAAGACGAGATAATTATGTGTCGAAAAAACGTACATTCCCGGCAGAGTAGAATTTGGGCCACCCCATCTCCTCTCTTGCGGTGTCGTACAAGGCGACTAAGGGATAGGGCTGTTTAACATCAAACAGATATATACAGCCCAGGCTCAGCCTCAGATATATGGCTTGAGTCAACAACAGTGCCCGGAATACGGCAATAGGCTCACCCCCTATTACGTGGGACCTAATACAATGATTGGTGAAATGTGGGTGTTAATTCACCTCTGCCTAACCCTCCGGGGATACAGGCGTGATTGTATGTATGTATGTATGTATGTTTAATAAATGCAATTACTAAATCGCAGTGTAGATTTTCCCATTTTTCCTTGTCTTCTTCTTCATTTTACAACTCTCTCTCTCTCTCTCTCTCTCTCGAACTTGTTTTGCCGCCTCTCTCTCCTGACCGAGTTCGGCCAAAGCGACTGACTTCTGGTTCATAAGAGCTTCGTTAGTGTGCTCTCAGGTGACTGACGTAGTCTATCTTTGAAGCGCATGTACGACCACATACGCTACAAGTTAGCACCCCCTCGACGGAATTGTAATGTATGGCCGCAGGTGGACAGGCCTTAACCTGTTTGTCTCTGTTTTTCTGTTGGTAATGTCTTTCTTATTATCATGCTTTTTAAATAAAACGTCTTCTTTTATATCCTTTCATCTTTATAATTTTCAACTAAAACGTAAACAAAAGCAAAAACAACGAAAATTTTCTATATATATTTTTTCTCTGTTTTTACTTTTTGTTAGCTAGGTACTGCGTTCTTGTTATCACGGGCAGAGCGGATCTTGAAATATTTGCTAGTAATTAGTAAAATTTAATGTCCACTTTTTATGTTATGATGAATAATGCACATTTTTAATCGCAAAAAAATCTGGAATTTTTAATCTACGCAACAATGACAACACGTGATTCTACCACGTCACGTTTTAACCACAATGAGTAGATGCCATTTTTTTTAATTATTAATTATTGTATAAACCGGTCCGTGTGTAACCACAAGTTAAAGCATATAATTTTTTCACTATTTTTGAGGTTAAACCTAGTTTTTTTCAGTTTACGTTTTGGCATCATTGTAGTTTTCTGTAAATGCCGTGTTGGTTACCAGTGGAGTAGAGCCACCCCATCTCTTCCTGTGGGTGTCGTAAAAGCTGATTAAAGGATAGGAGGGCTGTTCTCCATCCGACAGTAAACATAAAGCTCATGACAAAGTGTTCCCTAGACGGCGATTAGGCTCGTTCCCGATTACGTGGGGCCGAAAATCATAGTAAGCGAAATGCGGGTGTTAATACACCTCTACCTACCCCTTCGGGGCGTAAGTATATGTATGTATATGTAATATAAAAGCTATTAATAGTTTTAGATACATATAGTTATGATTGTCTGTTCATAGTTTGAAATGTGGGTGTTTATTCAAAGATGAACTTACATTCCACCAATCTCTTTTAAGGTATGATTCCACCCCATACTCCCATACTTGTTACGCACCCATTACTTGTTAAACTCCGATACGGATAAAGGCGATCATTGAGAAGCCGCAATGAATTACACGTATCTGCTGCGTGCGTCGGCAGTTGTCGTATGCAGTCTCCTTAGGAATCATACCTTTATTGGGCAACTCCACCGGGAATCAACACGTCTTTTTTTGTTTCTATAATTGTAAATACTCTACAGCTAAAGTGATTGGACATTGACTCATGATTAACGAGGTGCTTAGAGATAATATATACAACATTTTAACTTCGTACACATTGCGTATTGTGTTTCTGCCTGGAGCGTAATGTCCACATTCTGTTTGCTCATACAATTAGTAGGGCTCAGCGAATCATTCGCACACACTGATGTTATATAATTTCTATTCACTTTTTTATGTGCTTAGAGCGTGTTGGCAGTAAAATTGTATGTCAGTAATATAGGTATATATCATCATCTGCATGTAGACGCGTTTTCCTGATTGCATCCGTGGCCAAGCTGACCTCGGAGCTTCAGGTCCGCCTCCCGGCTCTTCCTCCTCCACTTCGCACGATCTTGGGCGTCCATGGTAGTAAGACCATTTGCACGCATGTCACCCTCCACGACGTCTAGCCAGGACTTCATGGGCCTACCCCTTCTACCTATATAATATAGGCATATATGTTGACCCCAAATCGCGAGAGAAACAATGCCTTAGCGTGCGGGGTATCGGTTTGTTATAATCTGTGGTTTCCGGCAGAGTTTCGCGACAAAGTAGAATTATTGCGGTCACCCCATCTCTTTTCATGCGGTGTCGTACAAGGCGACTAAGGGATAGGGCTGTTTAACATCAGACAGATATACTATACAGCCAACAATCAACAATAGTGCCCGGAGTACGGGAATCGACTCAGGGGGTGAGTCTTTTTATGTAATTACTTGAACCAAATGAAATGTTAATTTACATCTGTTTAACACTTCGGGGATAATATAAAAGCGTGATTGTGTGTATGATGGATTTGAGCTCCTCCGCCGCCGTAGCCCGTGCTATCCTCAAAAGACACCCAAAAACTGCGTTCTACGCATAAAGAGTATATTTTGTTATGTGACTAGTGTCAAGATATTTGACTGAGATATTTACTTTGAACCTGTGTATTTTTTTTAACATTAAAATAAAGAATCACATTTATCAGCGACGAACGCTAAGATATGATAAGAATATGTTTATGAATAACATTACAAAAATGAGCTGAGTGTCTTGATAATATTCTCAGATTTAAGGTATGATTCCGAAGGAGACTGCATACGACAACTGCAGACGCACGCAGCAGATACGCGTAATTCATTGCGGCTTCTCAATGGTCCCCTTTATCCGTATCGGAGTTTAACAAGTAATGGGTACGCTATATCTGCTGCATGCGTCTGAAGTTGTCATACCTATACGGTCGGTTGTGAAATCATACCTTTACGCAAATTGTTTTTTTAGGGTTCCGTACCTAAAGCGTAAAAACGGAACTCTATCTCTGAGACTTTGTCTCATGTGTCTCATGAACCTTGATAGCTACGTCGCACTTGGTTAGTTTTCCTATGTTATTGTTAGGTATGCTATTGAAATGTACCGACTATTCACGCTAAAACTATGATCAAAACTCATTTTCAGACAGATTAATGCCACAGAACAAAGGTGTTAAGATTTTTAATGTCAAAATATTAAAGGTCTCTTTAATCTACTAGCTGTTGCCCGCGGCTCCGCCCGCGTGGAATTCTGATCCCGTTCATCGCCTATGTGTTATTATGATCTGATGTATAAGTTATTATTATTGCAAAGTTTCATTAAAATCCATTCAGTAGTTTTTACGTGAAAGAGTAACAAACATACATACACACAAACTTTAACGTTTATAATATTGGTAGGATTATAACTAAGGGTGATCTATTATAGCTGCCTCAGAGTGTTTTATAGTCGTAAAATATGTACATTAACTAATTATTCCTTTTTGATCTTTTCAGGTAAGCATACCTACACGTCTACTTCGGCGCTTCGTAAGGTCAAGGTTTATGGATGCATACTCGTATAAGTTTGTTAAGTATATTAGTAATTAAATATAAATTAGTACATAACTGTATTAGTACATAACCCACAGCACATAACTTACTTATAATATAAGGCTTGAATGAAGGCTGATTATATCTTAATGAACGCTTAAGACTCGTGTAGGATTACCTTTCAAGTCAGTCTAATTTTAAAGAGCTGATTTGAAGCTTTTCGTATTTCAGACAAAAAGCGGCGTTTTTTAATTATCCTGATTTTTCACCCCTAATAAAAAAGTTACGTTTTAATAAGCGCCTTGTGTTTTTCCATAAATTCAACAGTAGTATTATATCGTGCGTGATAGTACGGAAGCCTTCTAGTACAAGTCCAACTCATGCTTAACCGGTTTTTAATCATATCACACCATTTAAAAAACAAAAGCTTTGTTTTGTTATCTGCTTGTTATTATAAAACAATAAAACAATCTTAATGTTTTACAATTCTACAGCGTAAAAAGACAATATTAATTTGAATAATAATCGTGGACCATAAATTACTTTTTTTTTATTTACAGACTAATAATATCTCTGTATGACAATAATAATCCAAGAGCTGGTATAATTTTTGAGTACATACTTGAGGCAAGAAAACTTGTCACACAACTTTCCTGTTATACTTCAACACGAAGCTACAGACCTGACTGGTGAGTAGGGGGGCTAACACACCCCTAAATTTAAAAATATCCAAAAATCATGTTTGAGGCAATATGCAATTTTTGTAATGTTGTAGTTTAATGTTTAAAGAATATAAAAAAGCCAGAGGAGTTGGTGGGAGCTTTACCATTATCAGGCGGGTTCAAAAGTAACGCATTGGGACATTACTACAGAGTTGTGTGACAAGTTTTCAGCTTGCCTCAAGCATGTACTCAAAAAATGATACCAGCTCTCGGACTATAATAGACAAATCCAATAAGGAAGTTATACTCTGCGATCCGCATGACTTAACAAATAAATTGCTTTTGTGATCTGTCGATGGGAACATGAGTTGTCACTACTTTGCATAGATTAAAATAAACAATGTGGATATATCCATATTAATATTATAAACTGCGAAAGTAACTCTATCTATCTGTCTGTCTGTTAAGCTTTCAAACCTAAACCACTGAACCGATCTTGGTGATATTTGATACGGAGATAGACTAAAACTTGGGGAAGGACATAGGCTACCTTGTATTGCCAAAAATGTGGTTAAATGGCTTCAAATAGGGGATAAAAGTTCGTCATTTCTAAAGATAACTTAATGAAATTTGGTACGCATATAGCTTAGAGCTCGGGAAAGATATAAGCTGTTTGGTCGCGATAAACGATATCCACGCAGGCAGAGCCGCGGTCATTGTCTAGTCTAGTGTCATCATAAAATATCCAGTCGCTGACACTGGTACCGGAATGAATAAGGTTAATGCGATTATAGAATATGCGATGACACAAAATTCTAGATTTCCATTTTGTTGTGCAAGTGTGTCTTGATCAGAAATGTATTACAAATTAGTCTAGCTAGCTAGTATTAAAATGCATGTTTATTAGTAGGTAATTTACGTATATTTGTACCTATACTATTGTATACATATAAACAGTATGCGAGTAAAGTGCATGCATTTATCTCTTCTCCGTGGCAAAAACAACGCTCCATTTTGTCCGTTTTTACGATTTCGTAACCTTAAAAGGAAAAAAAACGGAACACTTATAGGAAAACTTCGTTATCCGTCTGTCTGTCTGTGAAGACCTTCTTCCGGAGGTAGGCAGAGACGCTTTCCATTTGCTAGACTATTATTACTATTAGGAAATTATTGACCTATTCAAACTCACGACGCTGTATAATTCGTATCTAAGTACCTATAGTTCCCGGCATACCTATATCTTGACTCCAAGTTGCGATAGAAACGAGACCCTGACGTGTGCGGATTGGTTTGATATTATCTATGATTAGTATATTTAAGCTCCTTCACCGTATCACCCCGTGATATCCTAAAAGGACACCTAAAACTGCGTATAAAGAGCATATTATGATGACGCATTTGGGATTGACGCTGTTAGTTGTAGTGTCCTATTTCAAATAATAAAATCTACCAGTCGTTAACGAGTTAGCGCATTATGCATTGAGCACAGTTTAGTTATGTCAACGCCATGTAAATTTCTATATTAAATAACTTATTTAATGGCCGCTCAGTTGACCAAACACAAGTAATATTTACAAGGACGAATATTAATAGCTTTTAGTAATATTTTTCCGTTTCTGCAAACCATATACAATGTAAATAATTACATAATAATGCCACGGTAACAGGAACTAAATGATCGCAAAAAACCTGTGACATTTGTCATAATTGTTCACAACATGGCGTCTTCTTAAGTTACGTCAAAAAAGGCGCGAATTTAAAAATTAACCACCATCTATAATTTATGATAAAATGTCAGAGATAAGGCTTTTTTTTTCTTTTATGGTTTTGATATCATTTGTTTGTAGTAGTATGAAAAAATAGATAAAACTTAAGTATGTGAGTAGGAGCTAAAAAGTTTGAACGCTCAATGTTAGTACATGTCAATTAAGCAATAATGTTATGAAAAATGTGAAGTGAGGTCACCTCCACGTGGGACAATTCATTGTAATCATTGTTTAGACTCAGAGTCCGGTTTTTCATTTATGAATAGGCCCGCATTTGACCATCATCTCACTATAAGCGAACTATAAATTCACGTATGTTTTCCAGTTTTATTTTTCTGTGAGACAGATATTTATTAAGCCAGGTGAAGTATTTCTCTTGAAGGGCTCTACACTTGATAATAATAAAATTGAAGACTTCAATAATTAAGAATGGAAAAAGTAAATCGCCCAGGCGGTACCCGACCCGAAGGCGGGACTCGGCGTATCATGGAATAGAATGACGAATGTATATATAGGATTTGACGTTTTTGACATTCGTTGACACCTGTCATATACGTCAAATCCCATACATTTGGCATTCTATTCTACAAAACGCTGGCCGACGAATTTCCACTTGTCTAGGGGCAATCCCTTACAAAATTTGGAACACTTCAAGTGGGGGCCGGTAGCTTAGTGGTCAGAGCATTCCCCCTGTGAGGGACTGTTCGCGGGTTCGAGTCCCGCCTGACTGATTCAATTTTTCCATTCTTAATTGATTTGAATAGTTAACATATAAATTGCTTTAAAATTTCTTTCAATTGAAGACTGTTCGTTTTTGAACACACTAACTTCTGAAACTAATGTGTGAAGGGTTAAAATGTTCAAAAGGGAAATCGGAGATATTTTTTACCCTGACCTAGTTTGTCATGAACCATGCGATCCATACATTGGCCTCTACTATGTCTGAAAAGCAAGCCGGCCGGAATCGTGTTACCAGGACTCCTCGCCAGTGGTGTAGTTTGAAAAATGCAGTAGAATACAATTTGAATACGGCGAGTTAACCGCAAGGTACGGATAGTTTACAATAATATAGTGAGATGCCTTGCATTGAGTTACAAAAGGTGTCTACCTTTCAAAACTCATATTGTGACATTACTTGTACCTACTACAATTTATATAAATTCCTTCAAGTCACACTCTTGACACTTACACGTACCTCTTACGAGTACTGAGAAGCGTGGGTCATAAAAATATTAAAAAGATTATGTACCTCATTTCATAATATTCAAGATATTATACCTTACCGTTATATAATACTTACCTAAGTACAGTTTTTTGTCCTTACAACGTGTAAATGAACTTGTAAGATTCATAATGATTTTGAATAGATTTATCTTTACGTGTGACATGCAATCACACATAGAGTAATCAATACTCTATGTGTGATTGCATGTCAATAGTGTTATTCTGAACTATACAAATTCTATATCGAGTCGCTCTTCGCTTAATTTCACTGATGTATATACATACATACATACATACATATAATCGCACCTTTATCCCCGGAGGGTTAGGCAGAATTAACACCCACATTTCACCAATCAATGTATTAGGTCCCACGTAATTAAGTGAGCCTATTGCTATAGTTCCGGGCTGCTTTTAATCAAAAGTTCATCAAATTTTTGTCTTGATATTGCAGGACATTCTTCACAATGCTATCTAGATCTACAGTAAGTATAGCATAACTAACTTTTATTATGGGTTCTAGAATGCGGATAAACATACATAGATCCTGTTTTCATTGTAACACCTAGCCCAATGCAAGTATACCTAAATATTCAGGCATACAAATACACTGCACTGAACGGGTATCGAACCTGCTAACTTCTACGTAGCAGTCGAACACTCTATCGCCAAGCCACGGGGGTCATCAATTAAGCACTTATCATCATCATACTGTGAGCCTTTTCTCAATTATGATGCGGTATATATAAACATATAATATGTGAGTTGCTAAAAAAAGCTTTACATTAAAAGAGCCTTTAAAAAAATTAAGTAACCCGTTCCCCTTCATAAACTTAAGATTCGTGCCGAACAGTAAATGCGGTTGCGTTTCCTTTCATTCATTCACGGTTTATTTCATTCACTTTAATACCCATTTCATTTTGATTACTGGCCATCGAGTTATACCGTATTCCGCTTCACTGTAACTTCAACAATGACTGCTACATACATACATACATACATACATACATACATACATACATACATACATACATACATACATACATACATACATACATACATACATACATACATACATACATACATACATACATACATACATACATACATACATACATACATACATACATACATACATACATACATACATACATACATACATACATACATATACTCGCGCCTGTAAATCCCTGAAGGGGTTGGCAGAAGTGTATAACACCCATAATTTGACAATTATGATTTTCAGTTACAGGTAATAGGGGACGAGCCTATTACCGTCTTATGGGCACTTTATCATACATACAACAAACATACGTTAACTGTCGGATGGAGAACAGTCCTATCCCTTAGCCGCCTTCTACGACAGTCACGGGAAGAGATGGGGTGGCTCTCACACCATCGGCGTACCCCCATAGGCATGGGGCGCTTGTCCCACCCCTGCTCTGCCCGAAGTTAAAAAAATTAAAACACACGATAACACTATCCCCCCCCCCCCCCCCCCCTCCAAAGATCCGATTTGACTATTGCCCCATCTCTTAAAGAGAGCTGGGTACGCCCATGACACTCACAACACCTCCTGATTGATGGACGAGGCTCTGGTGCAAGTTTTCCTCTAGGAGTGGAGAGGGCAGACGGCAATTGCTTCCGTAAAACGCCAAGATAAACCAAATCTAATGGAGGAAAAGAATAAACGGACTTCGGGCTTTATATCAAAGCATTGGATGCAACCGGGAACTATGCTGAGAATGATGATGAATTATTATAATAGTTAATCATAGATCATTTTAATTCGTTGTATAATTTGTACATGATTATTCAATTTGTAAATGATTTTTATCTGTACATTTTAAGGAAATAATATTAATTATTAAGATTGACAAATGTTCAGTAATGACATAGTATCTTATAATTGTCTATGGTTAACGTTATAAATAATGACACTAATGACAGTGACAATTCAAAATACGTTATTTTTAATAGTGTCAAGTTTATAAATAAATACCTACTACTGTGAGAGTGGCTGCATCCGTGACCTACAGGAACCTTATTCTTGGATAAAAGAGTTTAATATGCTATCCCAAGTTACAATCTTTCTCTGTGCCATATTGTATCGAGATCCGTTCAGCTAACCTGGCGTGATTGAGTAATAAATATCAATCCTTGCACCCGGCTAGGGGTTCGGTGAGTTATCAGTCAATCAATCAATGAGCCTATCACAGTCCACTGCTGGACATAGGCCTCTCCCAATGGGACGCTTTGGCCTACTGTTTCCACGCTGCGCTGGCTAGACAGATTACTTAGTACAGGATTATATTTCGAGTTTTCCTTCTCTCGCAGTAATATCATCAGAGTTTTTTCCGTTAGTAACCTTCTACGACACCCTTCGGATGAGATGGAGTGGTGATACTTGTATTCTTTCTGCGTCACCACACGGTCTCGGTGAGTGATGGATTTGAAAAGAAAACAATATATTTTTTCATTTTTTATTTAATTATCCAGTAGCAATCATATTACAAAAGCTAAGATTGGTTAAATTCAAGGTTACACGAGATTTGAATGACCTTTCAACTAATTTTAGATAACTTTTAGATAAACCGTGAATATTAACTTTCACTTCGTGATTTACCTATTTATAATAATTATTTTCATTGTTGGTATTTAAAGCCACTAAATACATAATTGGATGAACAACTTATAGGCCACATAATTAATATTATGTAGAATAGGCAACATTTATTGTGTGTACAGGGCGGTACCAGGTTCTTCTGACTCAATCACAAATAACTTATGTTATAACTTATTACGAACCAACGAATTCCATTATTTTACAATAGCTTACGCCTGCGGCTCCGCCCGCGTGGATGTCGGTTATCGCGACCAATCATAGTCTATGTCCTTTCTCAAGGTCTAAACTACCCCTATACCAAATTTCATCAAAATCGGTTTAGTGGTTTAGGCGTGAAAGCGTAACAGACAGACAGGCAGAGTTACTTTCGCATTTATAATATTAAGTACGGATACAACACATAGTCCGAGAGTTGATACGATTTTTTGAGTACCTTCTTGAGACAAGCTGAAAACAGCTCTCGGATTAACAGGACAATTTATAAGATTTGATGACTAGTATCTATGTATTAGTAGTAATGTAACTAAAATATGCAAATTACTTAACTATAACAAATGAGGCTGCATGCAAACATAAATAATTAGTAACAACTATCCACAGTGATGAGAATGAAATCACCTGATTACAATAATCACTTAGTGATTTCAATTTGTCGATTAATAAGCTCGTGTTATCGACATAAACCCATATGTTATTATATCGAGAGCCTACCAACTATGACCCTGGCCATTGGCCGGCGCATTTTTTACTGTCAAAATACCGAATCGAATGAACACTGTTGTGTGTGCCCCCCACTGTTCACCAACTCATTCAAAGTTCCATGACCCGTTGATAAAAATCCCAATGAGATTGCTTAAGAGAACTGTTTTCATCCCGTTATGCAATAATGGTAAAGGTGACACAAAATTCATTAAACGCATTTGCCATATTTACTTTATTCGACGCCATTTTGAATTTATTTTCGCGGTATTCTGGCAAAGGAAACTGTCGTACAGCTTAATTTAAATTTGGTAGTTTATAGCGATGTGATGGTAGGAATTTATGTTTGGTATAAAATGTGATTTCGTGTGATTTCATGTTCTTACTGTTATCTTGAATGGCGAGGATTTTGTCGGAGAAAAATGCTATCTTGTATGTTAATGTTTATCAACACAGTTTATGTTGCACTGTTTGTCGGTGCACCGTTTGTGAGTCATCCCAAGAGGCGTTCGCCAGAAATTAATAAAAAATTACGATTGCACGGTTCATTTCATTGATTATTATAAACACTGCTTTTTAAACCTATTTCCTGAAAATTTGAAGCAGTCGCTCGGCTACATTTTCTCACAGACTTAGATCGGAAAAGTCACGTCTTGAAGTCGTCTTTTTGCGATCAAAATGTACTGCATTTTTTTTATTTAAAACTGACCTTTACCTCATAAGAATAACATAGACTTAGAGATAATAACATATACTTTTAACTCCATATATCACGATCTTCAGACCATTTATTTCAACTACCTAAATGGAACAGATGATCTGATGACATTATAGTTGACTATAGTTGACAAATAATTGTAGACGGAACGAACGGTCGGATGACAATGGACGGCTCAGCTGTTTAAAATTTAATGCCATTGTTCCAACGGTCAATTAATATTTTAGCAAGACCAGTCAGCCGTAACAACGATATCGACAGTAATAGTATAAATACGAAAGTAACTCTGTCTGTCTATCTGTTACACTTTCAAGCCTAAACACTGAATCGATTTTGATGTAATTTGGTACAAAGATAGGTTAGGCCTTCTGAAAGGACATAAGCTATGTTTGGTCGCGATAACCGACATCAATGCAGGCGGGGCCGCGGGTAACAGCTAGTAATGTCATAATTCCGATCACGCATTTTATTTGTAGCGCAAAGTTTTCACCACATAATGCAAAAAAATAATGTAGGGTAGAGCATTATGTGGTGAAAAATCTAAATACCTAGGTACCTATACGGCTGGAGTAATTTTATACCTGGAATAAGCTCCTTTGGGTTGCGAGAACGAGATCAAAATTCCACACGGGTGGTAACGTGTAGTGTTTTATTGAACTTCATACATACATGCTAAATCATGCCTTTACACCTGGAGGGTAAGCCGAGGTAAATTAACACCCACATTTCACCAATCATTGTATTAGTCCCACGAAATAGGGGGTGAGCCTATTGCCGTATTCCGAACACTATTGTTAACTCGAGCCATGCATCTGAGGCTGAGTGTGAGCTGTATATATCTGTCTGATATTAAGGGAAAACCCTTATTCACCTTGTAAGACACCGCATGGGAAGAGATGGGGTGGCCTAAATTCTACTCTGCCGGGAACCACGCCGCTCATACTTCATACGAGAATATTTCCTGTTCCAGACATCTTCCCGAAGGTTACCGAAGTTTTAAATCTATATTCGTTGCTATAAATAACCACTTTCATAGTTCAACAAAGAAAGTGATATAAACTTTTGAGATTCCCCTCACAGAGTGGTAAAGCAATAGAATATATAATATTCGATTGTCGGACACTTTGTGAAAACACATTCGTGAAAAGAATCCTTAATACTGCATTTGGCAAGAACACTTTCATCCATTTCATTTTGTATCTAGTGCGGTGTGTTTGAGAAAGTGCTCTTTTTTTTCTTTTGTTATTGTGTAATGTGGGTCTCAAGTATTTTGGATCTTATCCTTTTTGGTTACTCCATTGCTTTGTGGATTATATGACTGTCTGCTTATTCAATACCTTAGAAGGACTATCTCATATATGTAGAATATCTTCTTCGACATAATAGTACTGGAACAAGGTACCTCTGATAATTAAAAAGTTCACATTTTAGTAGGTATAGTGAGAATCGCATTTGCAGGACATTGATTTTTCTCTTCTGCCCCCTAGACAATGCGTGGACAACTGTCATATAGGTATGTCAAATCCCATACATTCATCATTCCGTTCTACAATATTGCCAACGAATTGCCACTTTTCTAGGTGGATATGTTGAAGAATTAGACAGCAGTCGCTTCCGTAAAAGTAGATACCAAATATGGAAAAACAGAGGAACAAGAGAGCGAATCCTAAAGGTCCAAACACCAAACGGACGGCATCGGAACAGATTTTACAATCTTTAGACAAAATAAATCTTATAGCACAGCATTTAAAGTTTATATTACCAAGTCACGCATGACAGTTTGACGTGCGTCATGCCGCCGCACGTCGCTGTCAAGCTGTTGTGCGTGACTTGGTAATATAAACTTCAAACACTGTGATAATAGTCAAATTTGACCCAATGACAAAATTGCCAAATTCAAAATGTATACTGACTGCGGCCTTTTAAGTGACTATACTCCTTCGCACGTCTGTATATGGCCAAATTTGCCGACAACTTCGGCATAGCTTGCCACACCAAAAAATTGAATTGAATTGAAGATTTAATTTTGTTTAAAGATTGTAAAATCCGGGCCGATGCCGTCCGTTTGGTGGGGTTGGACCTTAAGGCTACGAAGCTTGTACTTTGATCTAAACCTACTGGTCTCTTAAAATTCGTCCCTCGAAATAAAAGTTGTAGTTTCGGCCCCTTAGAAGTTTCTGTATTCTCTAAATTTCGCCCCCTATATAAGTGTCTTAGGTCGCCTGATAGGAGACCAAGAATCCGCTTTCCAACTCTATCCGATGAAGAAGAGAGGGTAAGCAGGATTTATCGGTGCGTTTAATGCTTAAAGTGGTCGTTAACTAAATGGACACTATAATTTTCATTTCTGGGTGGCGCCGCTCGTTAGCAGATATCATTAAAATTAGTTAAGTAATAATTAAGATAAGTAATATTAATTAGCTACTTTAGATCGCGAATATTCATTTATATAGGTACTTAGTAGGTAGTAAATGTTACTATGTAACATTCTATTAAGATAAATATGTGCGTAATGAATTTCAGGATATGATTCAGGTTTCTCCCTACGGTTGTGGATAAAGTTTTATTTCTGATACTAATGTATTTAGCAAAAAATAACCCTTACGATAGTGCTTTCCGATCGGTATCAGAAAACTAAAGACTGATTTTTTTTCGTGTACTGGGTTCGATTCCCGGTTCAACGAGGCAATTATTAAAAATGTATTAATGCAGTTCAAATGGTTTTTAAATAAAAATAAAGGCTTCTTTCAGTAAAATGTCCCACTCACAATAATTAAGGTACTTTCCCTCCATGTGGCATTGCCGTAGGACGCCCTGTACCTATAGTAAGACATACACCCGTATTCACAAACAACACTGTGAGGTCTCATAGTGCGCTCGAGCGCATAGGGTTGGTAAAATTAATTCACAAACATCACGGAGCAGTATCTAACGCAGTGCGTTCCCTCAACGAAGTATTACTTAAGTGTTGTCTATGAATAAAAAGGCTTGCCAAAACGAACGCACTGAGAATTTGTCGTTCTTTGCACAGTTTTTGTAGTACGCATAGCGAAGTATTGTTTGTGAATACGGGTGATAATCTTTCAAATTGTACGTCTTTCATCATACAAGTGTCCAATTAAATGTCTGTTCGGTACTTCGGTAGTGACTTGGTCTGAAGTGTGGAAAAAACTTGTTAACGGTTGAGTGGTAAAAAATGGTCATGCGTATAATAACCAATCACTGAGAAGTTGACAAAACTATACTTCCTTCACTGGGATTACTATAGATTATATCACGCGTGACATTCAAGCTATTATTGTTCAGCCCCTATAAACAATTGGCAATACGTTTCTAGAACAGAATACATTGATCAACTAGCCGACAGATTCTGTGCCGTCAGCGCAAAAGATAAGTAGGGATTTGATTTTCCCACTGACAGCACAAAATTTCTTCAGTGAGCTCTGGCTACCCTACTAACCGTCGCGTCGGAAACACAACACGAGGTTATTAAGCCGCGATCTTCTGTAGGTACTCAGGAGTAGGAGCTTAAGGTGTGGAGCGATCTCGATGTGTTAAGAATCGTTACCCATCCTAAGAACTGACTGAACTGCTTAATTCTGCAATGTGATAAGCTAACCTACTCGGTCACCATTTAAGCAGAAGTTCTTTTGAACTTTTTAGAGGTAAGAGGCAGCAAAGGTGCATAAAACTTCCAACCTTTGGACTAATGGACGATTGTATTTCGATAAAGATTAGCTTTTGAAGCAATCGTGGACATCTTTATTGCTTTCTGTGTGTTTGGTCACTGATTACTACTTATTGTTGGTTGACCAATAGATCAGAGATCAGAACCGCTCCTTCGACAACTGATTTGTATATTAGAATGTTGCCTATAATTGGAACCGTGTTTGATAGGTAGGTACCTACTGGTAAATGTTACTTACAATAACGATGATTTAAATTAACGATAGGTGCTTTATAATTGTACATTTTATCATACAATTATAGAAGGTCTATTATTTCGTTATTTTATATTACATTTTGAGAGAATGCGCATCGCATCGCATTTCGTTAAAAAAGCTGAAGAACAGAACAAAATTTAAATGATGTATTATCGATTGTATATTATGAATTGTCATACGTGATATCAATCAGTATACTCTCATAATAACAAAAGATCCGTGCTTAGCTGTGCAACAAATTTTTAGAGATATATTTTATTTCACAAGTTATTCTGACCCCCTTATCAATATTAAAAAAACCAAAGCATTAATTAGTTACATAATTAATCATGACTTCGTTAAGTGTATATTAAAACTTACATAATTATTTCCACACCCTTTTAACGAACACGTTGCAGTATTGACATAATTTAAATTAACGAATCGCGTGACATCGATGTATCGTTAATTGCTCTTATACAATTACAGGGTATCGTTATTCGTACCTCAAGATTTAAGATCCAGCTTCGTTAAAAGTTCATCGTCCTGTTATTTTTTTTTATATTAAAATATGTAATCGTCAAAAGAAGGTGCGTTTTTAATACATCTTACGGTTAAGGTGGACCGCCAAAGGTTTTTATCGTTCGGTCCAATTAGCTGAAAATGTCTCTGGAACGGAATCGTGATGTGTAACGCAATCTTGCAATGTTTTATTCCCAATTAAATGGGGAGTTTTTAAGTAAGGCGGAAGTGTTCGGGACGTTCTGATTTGGTAAGTGATTTTTTTAAATGCCGCCCATAACGGGCAGGTGCTTTGTTTCTCCGTATATTGGTTTACGATTATTTTTGTCACGCGTAGTGCGCGTAGTGTACAATACTGGCACCATCCGCAGAAGAAAACTATGGAGATTAGTGAAAAAAAAAATTACCTTTTCTATTTTTAAACTTTGACATGACAAAGAATTTCACACGACATAGTCAAGCCAATATACCTAGATATTGGCTTGACTATGTCGTGTGAAATTCTTTATTTACTTCTTGTATTTGTGAAATGATTATTTTTAATAGATATTATAACAATTTTATTGATTTCTTCGATTGCTTTTCAGCAGCCATGGTTGGTATAAACAATAAATCATGATTATTCGTTAAAAACAGTGTTTAGTAATTAAAACACGATTTATACTAACCATAAGTATCTATAATATCTATTTATGCATAGTTTTGAATTTAGAATTTTATTGTTTTCGACTCCAAAACTTCGGTGTTGTAGCACGGGAGCCAGAAGCCTACTTATGTCCTAGAAAGTAAAGACCTCAATTCCTGACAAAGAGGACGCAATCGCATACACAATAATAATACCTACTTTTATTTATAAAAACAAAGTACAATAGACAATTAACTTTCTTCACGACTTCGTAACATCGTTAATTATATAACTAATATGTAATTCTACTTAGAACGGGACATTTTTCGTGATATTAGCACATTGTAATACTCAGTTTATTAGTTTTTTTTTAATATAGGACGTATATCCTTATGCTATAGGTACTGCTACAATCTCTGAAGGGATAGGTCTCTGTCAACTCCTTCAAGGATACTTTACAATAATATCTCTCTCATCCTAGCGTTAATTCCCAGTCGCATCCGAAGCTTTTCAGCTCGGAGTCTGAGGTCCGCTTTATCAGTCTTAACTACAGATTTGGCTAGACCTCGATATTTTTTCGTGAAGCGATTGCCATCTGACCTCCAAAGCCCAATGATAACATTAGGCGACATCGAAGCTTTGCAGCTAGACCATTGTTTTTGGATTTTTTAGGGCTCCAACTACCCGTAACGACTGCCATAGATGTTCTTATGGCAACCGGGACCGACGGCTTAACGAGCTCTCCGAGGCACGACCAGACTAATGCAAATACCCATATTTCACGAACACAAATATTTGCACTGAGCGGGGATCGAACCCGCGCCTCCTGCGTAGCGGCCGCGTTCACTACCGCTACGCCACGGAGGCTGTCTTGATACTTTACAATAATATAACTCTTTATATTATTATACAATTGCATTTCATCCTTATTTTGGAATACCATTTTCGGGGTGTAACCTAAGGGTTTGAATTATATATCTCTCTCTTCTTCCCAATGACTGGGAGGTTCGATTTTGTAATTAGTACAAGGAAAAAGTCTTTTCCCTTGTACTGATTCATCATGATCATCATCATTTCAGCCATAGGAAATCTACTGCTGGACATAGGCCTCCCCTATAGATCTCCAATAAAACCGGTTGGAAGCGGCTCGCATCCAGCGCGTTCGTTGTACTGATTACTAAATCGAATTTCAGTTGTACTCTCAAAATTCTCAAAATGCAAATAACTAAAACGAACATTTCGAGCATTTTGTAAGAAACGGTAAATACATATGTTATTTTATTATGTAGAGTACATACTTTCTCCAAAACCGTTTCATTCACGCCTATACAACTTTACTAGATTGTATAATGATTACACTATTTCTTTTACTGCTTACGTAATTATCTCGGTACAATATAATGTGCCAAACATACATTGTCAAGGAAAGAACGCGCAAAAGATGGTAACTATATGACTATGTATATATAATTAACGTAATTAAAATATTTTATTAGATGTATGGAAATAGTTTTGAGATAATTCACACAATTCATCACGACATACAACAATCATGAGTAGGAATTTCTATTATTAAAATTATGTATTATGTAATGAACATGCTCACTGTGTTGATTGAACTAGAAGACATTATTTACTCTGACAGCTGTTAAGATATAGAAAGTTGCTTATGAAGTACATAATATTTCAATATGTACGTACTTTAAAACAATGATTTAGATTGTATACTACTAGATTAGTATGCAACAAATATTTTGGTCTCATGGTGAAAGACTTAATCTGAAAATGGCAACAATGCGCTATATTATATTAACGCATTTTTACTTTCTGCGTCCCGTTACAAATTCGGAATTCCCAATTTATTTCCGCCTCAATACAGGAATACACACGGTATATGAAAAAGCAAAAAGAATTTCAATGACAACAGAATTACAATGACAACTCATTGCAGTAAACTATTTAATAATAAATAAAATAAAAATAAAAAATATAAAAATATAAAAATAAAATGATGAGATTTATTTTGTGTCACTTTTGTATCGATACTATTTTTTGACGTTTCGGTTGTTTTTTCACCATGAGCACAGTCGTTATCACTAAACTACTACTTTTTACTTTCAAATATAGAAATAAACCTTCAATAACATTTTTTTGACAAACAGTAGAATGAAAACAACACTTTCAATGATATTCTTTTAGTACAAATCATCATAATTGTGTATTATATTAAATTATTGCACATGCGCCGCAAGACACGGTCTCGTCTCCCAGCTAAATTGGACATTTCGTAAAATTGGACATTTTATGTCGTAACAATTGTTCACACGCTCCGTGCAATGATATTTTGTAATAAAACACGGTTTCTTTTTTGTAGGTCTCTTATTATAGGATATAATATTATCTTATGATGAATTTGGTAACTAGCTCTTCAGCTATAATGATAATAATTTATTAGTTGGGTTGAGTGTAGTAGGTAAGTGGTCAGCAGATGCTAGTGCAAGTATAGATATTTGTTTTTATTAGTCAACTTCACACGGAGGTTCACAAGTTGACCCGTATGTTTGTCCACGTTTATGTGACGACCGATCCATAGTCACATCAAATTGCCACACTGGTGTGACTATGGTTTATTTTATAAACTGTAGTCACACTAGTGTGATTAGGGATAATTTTTATTTATCAGTAGTCACACTTCTCGCGATTGGTTGAACGTTTGATGCAATTTTCAAAAAAATATCTCTGACGCCTGTTTTTATCGCTATGACATACTTTGTTCCACACTGGAATATTATAATTATCTTAATTTGAGATAATAATATTGAGATTCGCACTGTAATACAAATTAGGAGCATTGGTTCCTGCTTCCTTGCAAAACAGAGGAAAACTTCCTAGTGCGGATGTTGATTATTTTTTTATTAATTCTTTATGTTTTTACATATTAATTCCAATGTAAGGAAATTAGAGAAACATAATACAATAATTTACAATCAATATTGTTCTTTTATTTACTTTGCATAAAGTTTACAAGATTGTTAATTAATTAAAATCCTCTAGAATGAACTTCCTGGAATGGATTAAAAATAAAAATTTGTCATGTTTTACTGATAATCAAGTTCTCAAGCTTTAATTCGGAACACAATGACACCCGCTGGGTTAATGGCGATTAAGAAGTCAAAGGCCACTGCTCTGTCATCAACCTTTTGTTTAATTCATAAACAAATGATTAAAAAATATTCTCCATTTATATACAAAGTTACCCAGATGTTGTGCAACAGTCTGTATTTCAACTTACTGGCTGTTTTGATGTCAATTCAATATATAAACTTTTTATTGACAAACAAAAAAACAACATTCCAAATTTTGAGTTTCCCTCCAAGAGATTTTGAAAGAAAAATTAAAGATGGCTTTCACACAGTACAGTGGATCAACATCGAGAAAAATGGTTTTATTTCAATGAGTGATATTCGCGTAAACTTCCGATATTATCAACAAGATAAATAAAACAAAATCCTTACATTCCCATGAAAAATATACCCAGAACTAACTTAATTTTTTAAAATAATACAGACCATGTACCTAAAGTCGAACATTATCTATGTTCTTTTTTATAATATTATAATGGTTTCAAAATAATGTCAAACTTTATGTTTCTGTATATTTTTAAATGTCGTTACGGAATCCCATACCTACTGCAGGTAAAAAATTGATGTCATTATATAAAATTCTATTGATTTTGGGAAGTTCAAGGCAGGTTAGTTAATTAATTAAAACAAAACAAACATATATGATAGTAATTATGTAATTATAGATTTCCTCAATTCTTGCATGCCAGCTATTGCGTTAAACTCAACCAGTTATTTTTAGATGTGGCAAGTTGACGATATTATACGTCTATCACTTTATATACAATCTATGGCTTTTTTTATCTGTATAGCTTTGTCTTTGCATAAGAAAATATTTAAAACTATATTATAGTGTAATAAGTTTTAAAAAAATAAGTAGGTATTTGTTTTAATTTGTTTACAAAATGTTACACTTTTTTATTGCCCATAAAATCAAAAGAAAAAATGGGTAAGAGACGCGACTCTATTACATATAAGTAGGTACCTATGTTAGGGGGTACACCTACTATACAACATAAATCATTTTATGTTGCCTTACACATTAACTACGCTTAATAAGGCGTTATTATCGCGTTTAGTACTAATATCTCATTTATGTCCAATTGTCCATGCCTAAGCCATAATGATGAATCACCAAACCCAAAAGCACTTAAAGTTTCACAACGACGCATAGACAATACACTGTAATCATAAAACGCAAGACGTTGTACCCTGACGCATATAACATAACATCTAAAACGCCTTGTGTCAAAATACTATTGTTTATTCATAAAAAAAGTATTTTTCTCTTTTGTAATTCTACTGCTAAATTGTAGTGTGCAACATTTTAAAGTAATTTGCGTAACTTACTAGAAGAGAATGAAAAATAAACTAATTTGTCTATTGTTAGTGTTCTTTTTTTAATTCTGCAACACGCGTTGCAACTTTTGTAAGAAATATAAAAAAGAAAAACCAAATTCCCGCCGTTTAGCTAACCGTTGCCATAGCGAGGACTATTATTATTTATTGTAATTTAGACAATCTTATAGGCTTTGTTACCTGCAGGTCTATTTTTATTGGAGCAGTCAAGTTTCTATTCTTTACCCAATTACAGCGGAGCCTAATAAGAAGGGTTATTTATTGACTTGTATGTACCTACGTCTGTTCACTGTGTTAGTAACTACTAAAAGGTTCCAATTTTGATGATATGATAATAATATGAGGTTTGATTCCCTTAAAATTAAAATTATTAACTAATCTAAATGGCGCGAGTCACCGCTTTTTGGCGCAAATTGTCATTTCTTGATGAATTCTGGCGCCAAAATATATTTCTTTTTAAAAGTAACCTAGTCGATGTTTTTATTTGTTTATTTAATTATCCCGCCTGAGTTTCAATACCACCTACATCATACAAATAAGACCACTTAAACTAAAACGAAACCTAATATTTTATACGCGCACGCATTGAAATTTGATGCAGTACGGTCCTAAAGCGACCCTAATTGAACAAACGTGCTTCTCTTGATTTATTCATTTGCAAGAGCCATTGTATAGCCATTTATAATATAATGTAACTTGTTCAGTAGGTACTTATAATTTCAACCAACAATGAATTACATCAGTTAAATTCTTTGGAATGACTGTAAGTACCTCCCTATGTAAATAATTTCGAAAATCAGGATCCAACTTCTTCCTCCTAGCGTTAATCCAACTAAAGCATAAAATGTAAAAAATATCAGTTCGCAACGCAAATTACCAACGTAAAAAGTCGTAACATCAAGTGTGAAACTGATTGTGTTAATTTATTCAGTATTCATCTACATTATTATCTAGAATATGAAGCATCCATAGGCGTCGCTGACCTCTTTTAGTTGGGTGGCCGGATGATAAGTTAACTCCTCAGGCCGTAAAAAATCTACATTGACTTGGTAAGAGCTTTGAAATTAAATAAATATTGAAAAGATTACGACACAAAATTTCAATGATCACAAGATTTATTTTCATGCGCCATTATGGTAATTTACGATGTACCTAAATTGGCGCGCATGTTCAAAGTGTTCTACTGTTCTCTTTTTAAATGACAGATTATAAAATTTATAAGCGTAAACAGAATTTTTATTTTTATTGCAACATTCAAGTGTATTGACATTCGATTTGTGTAGTTTATTTTAGTTACATTTTATTTTAGATCAAATTGGTGCTGGTGCTTATAAATATTCGCCAAGCTCAGCTGTGCTGCTAGCACTTGGCTATAACGTACTTTACTTCGACATAATCGTATGTAACCTTAGTCACGTGTTGAACCTTGATAAAAGGTTATCCGACAGTTGAAACCAAAATGGTGATATTTTCAACCTGCTTATCCGTCATTTAATTTCCTAAACCTATTCCTCCTAAGCGGTTAATAAAATATATTTTTGAATTATTTTTTTTATTTCCTCTACATTATGTACATACGTTACAACAAAAGATTTAAAACATGGCGCTAAAATGTATGTTTGAAAAAAGAACTACGGTCAGGGTTTTTACTTTTGGAATTGTTACTTATTTTAATTGTTTATGTATCAGCGAGATACATATACGAGTATTAAAAAAAAATTACGAAGTTCTGAAACTTTTTAATGGTAACGATGAATATGATGTTCCCTGGCAGCCAAGCGTGAAATAGCGCCATAAAAGTTTCGCTTCAAAAATCATTATTATGCATGCATTTACAGAACATAATACAATACAGTGTAAAATTAAAAATACGATATTTTAGCAATGTTGATGTGTGGAGGCTTGAGGTAGTTAATTTTTTAATGCCGGTCGAAACGCTAATTAGCTTATTCAATGCACACGGCTTTCAGAAATAAATGCAAGTGTAAGAAATTTAAATGTAAATAGGTATGCAATAATGGGTGTGTGGGGTCTGCCCACTCACAGCCAAGATCATGCGTAGAAAAAAAATCCACAAATCAGATCCTGCAATGCAATTCTGTAAACGCACAACGACGAGCACAACATTGCGACAACCTTGAAGATTATCATTGGTTGGACTGGGTGACGTCACTGGAAATCGACCAATGACAATCTATATCAAGGCTGTCCTTTAGGCGGAGTACGTCGAATTCGTAAAAAGTCAGTTTCTCAATAGGTCTGTTTCTCATTAGGTCGGATTCTGAGTAGGTCAGTTTTTTAAAACGTCAGCTATGCTTTAGTACACTTGTTTACATAATAGAATTCATACCTACCCGAGTATCAACCTACCTATACTGACTCTTATGATGTATCTACCTGTCGCATCGTTGTGCGCTTATAGAATTGTATTGCTGGGCTCTAATGGTGGTAACGGCAGCCATTTGATCAAATAGCTAGGCAATTGACTTTTCTCAATAAACCTATTATTTGTCTTATTTCTGGCTGGCTAATACGATAGGGATCTATCGTATTAGCCAGCCAGTTTTGTTTGGTAAATGTAACAAACACTATAGCTAAATGTCATTCAGGCCATTTATTCAACGGCACCGTTTAGCAAAGAGGATTGAACGGCTGATTAAACTAGTTGGCTATAGATAATAGAGTTCAGTGAGTTGCTGCAACAACATAGACAAACTATTTAGAACAAAAATTATATCATGATTCCTAGGTGGGCAAGAATGAATTTCGAATTTGGAACGAGACGCAAAAAAAATTACATTGATGAATTTTGACACCTCTCTGCCTTTTTGTAAAGTATGCATAACAACTATATAAAAAGTTCATTGTCGGGTGGTCGTCTTTCGCTTTAGTACGAGTACCTATACAGAGGAGTCATTGTACAGAGCAAGGGTCAGGCAGGCATTATTACATTACAATAATGTTACGAACATAAACATTATTAATAATACAATGAACTCCCTGAATCGTAACAGCGATTACATACATGCTTACGTATCCCATATTCCATATCCATACTAATATTATAAATGCGAAAGTAACTCTGTCTGTACGTTCCCTTTCGCACTTAAACCATTGCGATTTTGATGAAATTTGGCACACAGATAGATTTAGAGCTTGGAAAAGGGCATAGGCTTTATTTGGTCACGATGACCGACATCCACGTGGACGGAGCCGCGGGCTATAACTAAGTATTATCTCATAAATGGTAGGTTTTTTCAGCTTACGAAGATGTTACCAGCAGAAAAAAAATAACGAGAATTATTTGAACACAGGAATCGAACAGCAGTCGCACCTGCTGACAGATATAATTAATTAATGATATAAAAAATAGTTCACTTTTTATATTAAGTTAATTATTTCCACCTACAACCTACAATGGTGCGGTCAGTTAGCCAATGCGGAAACATGTCCTAACAAGAGAGCTTTATTAATATTTTGCACCACGGCGTCCGATTCTGAGAAAAGACATTGTCCTTCTGAGCCCGTGCGTCGACCTCAACAGAAACTTTTTTGTTTGTTTATGGTCATCGCTGATGGCGGCAAAAGGAAAATTTTAATCTACGCTTTTTTGTTTTGAATTATTTTGATTTTAATTACGTGTACGATGTTTAGAATTGTTTAATTTTGAACGCACGTGGGAAGTTTTCCCATTATATATATACCAATTATTCCGATTTCAGTTCCCATAAGTGACTTAAAAATACATAATTCACCACAAAAACAAACAGATTTTTTTTTCTAATAAGGTGTGGGAACAGGTCGGAGTTATCGACATTTATAATTACTGCTCCGCTCTTTTTACTAGGAGCGTGATAATAAATAACCCTCCTCGATAAACGGACTATTCAACAAAAAAAGAGATTTTCAATTCGAACTAGTAATTCCTGAGATTAGTGCGTTCAAACAAACTCATCAGCTTTGTCATATAAAGAATAGATGACAGCATAGGAAGCTCACGAAGTGTGAAACGACAGAAGCAAATTGCACAAGCCTTGACATCTTCATAAACGTAATAATATAATGTGCTGACGCTTCCGTTGTATTCAAAACCAACTTGAGATTACTTCACATGGAGTTAGAACACGCTGTATAGTTTCCCCCCGTAGGGTCCAAATCCAAACCCTAGTTGGGTTAGTTAAAGTTTTGTTAGTAGTTACCTAATTAGTAGTAGGTAGAGAGTTAGTTAACTAACTAAATAAACTTTAACTAAACAGCGGTAAGTAAGCCTAAAATACTTATATAACTGCTTCTCGTGCATTTTTATTGAGATGAAATATGAAAAAGAAAGATTTTTAATTTCGCTTCTGATCACCTTGGCATTGAACCCTTGACTTTAAGTTTGTAGTTCAAGACAATAATTGGAACTTGTTAAGTGACTTGCTCGACCTTTTTTGGATACGTACTTATGTTTAATTATTTCATCATGACTGAAATGATCTTTGATTTAGCTTAGCCGTAAAGAATTCGGTATAAAAATATTTATAAGACATAGTTTGTTGTTACACTTTTTAATAAAGGTTTTTGTGGCACACATTTTTTCTAATTAGCAAATAATTAATTAAATATTCAACGTAATATTTAGACGCAACAACATCGTGGGGGAAAGCGAAAACCTCTTTATTTCCCAACTTGAAACCGCAACACACACTGACATTATGTAGGTTCCCTCCAAACACACACTTAAGCAAAAACACGCTTATACATACACATGTCAGGTGCATGTGTATGTGCACATATATATATACATCATGTGCATATGTAGTAGCGTGTCGTGCTACGAGAACTACGAGATAATTGTATTGTTTATATCACTTTTTATCTTAATTTTCTGCTGTAGGTATCTATATTGTTACTTAGTAAATACGAGTACCTATGTATATTAAGTTAGTTAATTGTAAATCCTTAATTAGGTATAAAATTAGGTGCTAAACTTCGTATTTCATTATAAAAACAGTGGATTTTACTACACATGATAAATATGTGCATTACAGCGTACCCGTACCTGTTAGTTTATTTTTTAGTTTTTTACATTGCGGATGCCAGAGTTTGGAGAACCTTCCGTTTTATTTCTTTTCTCCATCTCCCCCCATAGGAGGAGAGTGGCCTATCCAGCTTCCATGGTGTTTCTTCAAACCTTCTCTTTGTCTTGCAAAATTTTGCGATCAATTTCACCTCCAGATTTCTTAGGGATTTCTGCCCAGGGTAAACTACCCTAGAAGTTTCCATTCGGCCAGTAGGTGGAACTGGTCACCTAGGCAAAATGATATCTAGTCATTTTGCGATGCAGTCTCTCAGCTAATTAGGCATTCTGCTATGTAGACAACATAGGACCTAAGTCATTATGCTATCTTGAGAACCTAAGACCCATCCGTCATTTCGCTATTTCGCTAGTGTATGCTATTTTTTATAAAGAATATCAGCAACCGAAATTATTAATGTTCCCTCAAATCCCTTCAACTAAGCTAAATTACTTATGTTAGAAGTAGTTTCTCGTCGGTAGTCGGCCAGGATTCGAACGCGGGACCATTCGACCGTAAGATCATCTCCTTGACTTCCTTCCAAAACGACCGTCATGTCCTCTCTACAGAGTTAAGGCACTTAGGTCATCCTCTGCCAATCTGTCGTTAATTTTTAATTATTTTACTTCTACAAGATCTAATTTATTCTGTTTTCTTTTCAGATTCACAATGGAGTCGACGCCGTTAGTGTCGGCCCACTGGCTGTCCGCTTTTGTCCTTTTATGCTCCTTTTTCTCTACACACACGCTCAACAATAAGGTAAGTGACCATAAATCATAGTATTTATAGTTTTGTTTAACTTTGAATACAATAATTACTACTAATTACTATAATATGTACGTACATATATTAAATAATTACGTAGAAAGAACATAATTACAACTTATAAAATCTCTTTGACAATCAAAATGGCGCGAAAAAAAATTGCATCTTAATCTAAAGCACAGATAACATGATACTAAAGTCTAAAGTAACAAACGGCAAAATTTTTAATACGCTTACTTCTCTTTTTGAGCTTTTTACGCTTACTTCGCTCAGTGTAGGTATAATATTATTATAGTATTATTAATAACGTTTGTTATTAACCGTTTTATATTCAACGAGATATTAATGCTGAATTTCATCCAACAAATTGTGAATAAATAAATAATATTAATATGAATTGACAAAATTAAATTCTAAATTGACATAATTAAGTTCTAATTTGCTTCCCCTTATTGATTGATTAAGCTCAAGAAGAATAATATTGTTTAAATTTTAAACTACTATCAATTTGAAAAGAATAGATATCATAATATTTTGTAGACTGTTCATAATTTTTACGAACTCGAGTTCTTTCACCATGTATCTCATCATACCGCACCCCCGGTGCTAGACTGTCACTTTTGTAAAAATTCCAAAAATGAGTTAAATACGTAATAACTATCCTAAAGCATCCCTTTACTTGGTGCAATAATGTTATTTTCGTAGTACACATAGTTTCCGTATGAGGTCGTGAGTGTCATTATGGTTTTGGCGCGAATCACGGCGACGCTGGGAGCAACATCGTTTAATTGGTCAGTTGTGCGCGGTCCCCCCGCAAGTGCTAGTATGTCGTGGAGCTACACTGTTACTAATGTAATTGTGACATAATATTTTTATTATTCTGGAGCAATATTGACCTAAAATGCAGTTGTGTCATTGTTTCCCCAATCTTTAAATATTTTTGAAAGTTAATTTAAAAGAAAAAAACATATAGTATATACATACATATATACCTATCCTTTCCTATATTATATATAAAAATAAAAGATAGTAAACAGTTTGTTCTGGTTTTCTTTTTAACTCAGTGTGACATAATTGCAGATATTATTTTTCATTAGTGCCACAACGTCACTTCTGGGGGGGTTGAAAGGTTTAACATAATCTTATAGTATTGCTTTTACAGTATTATGTGGTTATTTTTTATTCAAAAGTAAATTAAAAGTTGACTTAGTAGTAAATGCTTTACATTTTGTCTAAATCTTGAAATATCATAATTTTTTGAGATGTCAAAGTTTTGAATGCTTCTCCTGAAAAATTGCATTTTTGCATAAGTGACATACATTCAAATAATACGTGCAATGATAATTATCTGTCAGATACGAAACAAACATGGCGTCATGACAAACTTGGTTTACATTAAAATAAGTTTTGTCATTTGTATTTTTTAATTTGTAATTAAAATGAGCTTTAATTCATATCATTCGCATTTTAAGGATCACTACGTGTCTGTTAAATGGCTTATTTTGTAGATATAATCTAAAAATAAATGACATTATTTGAAGTCAAATTTTTATGTCAGTATTTTATTAATTGGCTCCCTGCAATAATCACCAGCTGTGTATCCCTTGGATTAACATTATAAAGCTAATTAAAATATTTTTCACGTTAATATTACGAATCATAATAATTTATTTGAATAAAAATATATGTCAAACATTGATTTAAAAAAAACCATGATGTCAAACTTAAAAAAAACGCGCCAAAACCTTTTGACATCAGAATCTGACAAATGCAATGTCAGCCTTGTTTGTTTTCTTTTTTCAAATGCCTCCTTGATTGTGGAGTGCTGTTGTTCTCGTAATACGGATTTTTTTCGGAAGTTGTACGGCATTCCAGTAGCTGGTACATATAATACATTATTCATGCAGTTACGCCATTGCTTTCACTGTATCTGAGGTTCTATACGCTAGTTTTGTGAGATGTGTTGCAAAGACAAAGACGCTAACTGCAAATGCTATTTTTGCCAAGGTTTTATGTAAATGTATAAATAATAATTTGACTCGTTTATTTTTTGTATCATAATAGTCGAGAATTACAAATATTTTGTTTCAATATTGCGATACTTTCTACTGACCTTTTAACGGCATTCGCTTTAAATGGTAAGTGATGTGTTTGACGCACGTTCGCTGATCAGTTAGAATATGTTTTCAATGTTTTGTTTTTGTAATAGTTGTTTTAATGTTTTGAAATTTATTGAATCTCACCTATTGAACTATGTGAGCCTATCCCTAACATAAATTTAGGTTAGGTATACAGATATGTTCTAAAAATACCGATCAACATCGGTATTATTAGAACTTATTATATACGGTTTTACTGGAAGTAGGTACCTAGTTTAATTCTGGTAGGTTCGGACTTCTCCACTTCATTACTGACAGAAGCGTGAATGTCAAATACGTTAAAATGACAGATTAGACACAGTCCATCAAAAAATTTGTACCTACCGAAATGCATACAGTCATCAATTTGAATTTGAAGTTTTACCACTGCACAGTCAACAAAGGAGATACGGCACGTTTTCATATAAAGTTGTATGTAAAGGTGCAATCATATCTTCTTTGTTAACTGTACATAAAACACTCCTTTTCATATTTAACGGAGGAATACTGATTGAGTAAGTCACCTCACCTTTCACGTATCCTTTCATCCCTTCACCCTTTCACCCTGTTGCCTTTTTATCCAAGGCGACTAAGTCTTTCATAGCGTCATTTTACGTATTGGTCATTTTGGCTTGTTGTTCATTTATCGATTGGTCATTTTGCGTATTCATGATACTTTTTTCATTGGTCGTTATGGGTATTAGTCAATGTGCATCTAAACAGATACGTCATTTGTACAGTTTGAGGGTATCAGACGAAGAAAACCTAGAACAGTTTACTTTGACAGCAATCACTTTCTAACGTTGCAATAAAAATCGATTAAGAACAGAACTTACTGCTGTCCTAGATTACGTCACATCATAAACTGTTACTAGTAAAACCACTAACATAACTGTACAATATCAATGCGTTTGTAAGTTTGTTTCGTAAAACCCCGCCCTGATCGGTGTCGTAAGCCGCTGGTCTTGCGTTCGTAATGTGACAAAATGACCAGCTTCCACGGCATACTTACGATTATTGTGTTACGAGTGTTTATTTGACTAAATTATTTAAGGGGACATGTGACATATAGGTATGTAGGTGTTGGGGACTCCGTGGTCCCCACACCGGGAGGAGGCCAGATCGAGAGATATGGCCCTAGGTCGGCCGGGGTGCGAGGGATATGGCTATGACAATCTCACCTCCGGCATCTGACGGCCCACAGAAGGCGTGCGTTTTAGTGGGTTCGAGCGGGGGAGGTATCCGTGGGGATTTTTCGCGCGAAAAAAAAAAAAAAGGTATGTAGGTGTCATCAGAGGTCTATCTTCTGAAGACGTGATATGTAAAGCCAAGTAGGTATATCACGAAAGTTATATTTCAAATGAGGCTAGTCTACTAGTGACACTAGTGTTATGTAGACCAGAATTTATAATACTTACTGATGAAAAGATCGAGTTAGAGTAGGAAGTCCCAGAGTAAGTTTTTTTTTAAATTATTTAAAGAATATTAGCAACTGAAATTACTAATATTCCCGTTAACCCCTCCAACTAAGCTAAATTGTTTGTGCCCGGGACCTCTCGACTCCTCCTACGAAGTTAAGCTGTTTAGGAATTGGCATGGCGTCAGAAACAAATTATAAGCAAAGATATAATAAGTATTTTCGTTCTTAGCAAATGGACTATAAAACGTAGAGATGTGGCATCTTTGGCGGTATTTTACCGTCTCTACCATGGTGAATGTAGAGCTCTTCCAATTTATCCCACCCTCTCCTTTCCTATATAGGACAACACGTGCAGGGCTTAGATGCCACCCGCATACGGTGCAGAATATTTCATCAAGAACCAAGTGGTTCGGCGACTCCTTCTTCTGCCGCACCATTAAGTCTTGGAATTCCTTACCAGTTCACGTGTTTCCCTCCTACAGTCCCGGGTCCTTTAAGCGGGGCGTGAAAAAGCATCTGATGAGGCCGTCAAGCTGAGTGCCACCATTGTAACATGATACGTGTCTGTATAAAGGTGACCCTCTTTTCAGAGACTTTGCCTTCAGCTTACCATCAGGCGAGGCGAAGTCAAATTGACGTGTCCTATATAAAAAAAAAAAACTTATTTCCCCAAAATCGCAAACAAAGTTTATATGAAGCGAAGACATAAATCCTCGCTGATTATTGTGCTCAATAGATTCAAAACTCAACAGATTATTTCATCTATCGTGGTTCAACCCAGAATTCAGTTCTTCTAAATACAAATACCTAGTTCATAGAGACGATTGTTCACGTTCGTAGTTATTATACACAATAACCTTATCGGAAAACTCCGGAACTTATAACATTCAAATTCAAGATATCGTCGTCGCCCTGAATTTTAATCGGAGTTAATGCATCTAACTGACATTAGAATAGATCCATTGGCATTAAATTTTACGTGCAACGCATTGACGAAATTTCCGCGTTAGAAGATTTTCTTTGTTCTAAAGACTAATCAATTATATTGCGGTAGTTTAATGGATAATAATATATTGCTATCCTGTGTATGTGGCGTCTCACCATGACCTTGGCCAAGCCTTCTTGATCATCAGTACGTGCTCTAGAGATTTATGAAACCCTATAAAGACGGGCATATGGTATAGCTACCGGTATATATCTAGACCAAAAGTTGCACGAAAAAAACAAGGGGCCCTAGACAAAGTGACGTTCTATTGATGGAATCGCGCTGAAGCGAATTATTTTTAAGGTTTTAACCATGGATTTCGGGACATTGCGGTGGTTATAGTACCTAATAATGATAAGTTAAATAATGTATTTCGAGTTACAAAGATTCAAATTTCATACAAAAAATATAGTTATATTAATGATTTATGTCAATTTCATACTACAATTAGCGATTCCACTGGCGTTTTCACCAATAGAATGTCACTTTGTCTAAGGCCCCTGGTCCTGGCACGCGTGGATTAGTTTGACAAAATCAATTATTGGTGGATTTGAACTCCTCCACCGCCATAGGACTCCGTATTATTCGCAAAAGACATTCTACAAAGTGCGTACTGTGCATATTGAGTACATTTTGTGACGTCACCGGGGTCAATAATTATATTGACCCCGGTGACGTCACAAAATGTACTCCGGTAACTATACCGTGAAGCGCTTTGATTGCGTACTCGTACTCGAAGACACATCACACGTCATTAAGCCTAAACCCCACTAAACGAATTGACGAATCTGGATGAAATTTGGCACCAAGAATGTCAGGTAGCGTATAGACTTTTTATCCCGGTAATTGGTTCCTGGTGGTCACAGTACCGGGACTAGTATTTCATGCGGGCGGTGCTGCGGTCAATAAACGATAGTTGTATACGATAGTGACTATAGTCTATAGTTACTTAATGGATTATAGTTTCCGCTATCGACTTGTGCAATTTCTGCTTTTACATGGGACAGCTAAATACGGTTCGGATATTGATAAACTGCTGCAGCAAATTATAGAGTAATTTATTATAGCCCGGGAGCAAAAACTTCAACAGCTCTATTTGAAAACTTTTATTTATCTACTGGCACAGAACAGACAATAGTACTGTTACTGGACTGTCATCAGCTTCTAAACCTTTCCCTACTCAGTCAGGGTCAATTTTCAATCTAATTACGAACCTACGAAGCTCAGCTTAAGCAACTCAGATATTTAAAGTAATGTGATGGCCATCTGACCTGCACTACCCACTAGCGATTTCATAGTACGACTAAATGTTCTTTAAAAATTCACACGAAGTATAGAATTTATTTGAACCATTATATTTATTGGAGTAACATTTTGGTATTAGATCGTACTTATTCATTATAGTTATAAGAAGCTGATAGTTATCATCATCACTACATATTATAAAACAAAGTCGCTGTCGCTGTCTGTCCGTCCCTATGAATGCTTAAATCTTCAAAACTACGCAACGGATTTTGAAGCGGTTTTTTTTAAATAGATAGAGAGATTCAAGAGGAAGGTTTATATGTTTACATGCATAAAATTGTAGAGAAACACTGATAAATTTAGAGATATGCAGCGGGAACGGGATCAGAAAATATGGCGGAACGAAGTTCGCCGGGTCAGCTAGTGTTATCTAAAACAAGCTTATGAATGGGAAAGTGAGTTTGTTTCTTACTCTTTAAAAGACGGCTTGATGTATTTGACTGAAATTTGGCACATAGGTAGAATACGATACGATATGAATACCGGCCTTACGATATAGGCCTTTAATCCCGGGAAAACGTTCCTATAGGCCACTGGAAAGAGTTCACTATTCAATACAAACAATCGATAGTTTCCAATGACCTCGGTTCCAAACCATCACTTAGTCAGCTGACATTTTACCCACCCATCCTTAATTTAAGCGGTCATCTTAACCAAGGCGTACCTCTTTTTTAACGATTTTCGAAACCACACGTTCGACTTGACATTTTTCATAATAATTACTGGCGACCCGATTACTTTAATTTGAAGAAAAAAGGTGCATAGTGTCCGTTGAGTAAATCAATCGAAGACTTGACACTACGACCCAAATCTGTACATGATTTCGTCAGGTTTACTGAACGTGTCATCCGACTGACCTTATTTGGCTATTGGAAAGGCCAGTGTCAGTAGGTACGGATGCTTCTTCATTTCACGTGTTTTCTATTTTTAGTATACCTACTTTTATTTAACCCGATGAGGGCCAACTCGTAAGAGAAAACCCATGCCAGCCGAGGCCTATGTACGTATGCAACACCAGGGGCGTCACACTCGTGCTGCCGACCCTGAAGAAACCTTCTAATGACATACCAGTTACGTCACAGCCACATTTATTTTCTACAGCAGAGGACCTCTGCATTAAAATACAGCTTAAGAAATCTAACTCGTGTGACTGTGTGAATCTATATATTGGCGTACTTTATTTATGTAAACAAAATAATGGTTTCTCTTTTTCATCTCAACTTAGTAACTTTCTAGTAAAGTGGAATAACTTAATATTAAATAATCCAACTGACCGTTTTCTCGTCATCGGTGATTTTAATTTGCCTCATATCTCATGGACTCCGTCAGGTAATGATATGCCGCTTGTCCCGGGTAATCTTGTATCAGCAGACGAGTATTTATTCGCTGATGAAATATGCACTATGGGCCTAGGTCAGTATAACGGAGTTCCTAATGAGTTGGGTAGAATGTTAGACTTGGTTCTCTCGAATGATTTAGTTAGTGTACAAAAATATTCGGACCCCTTAGTTCCCGCAGACTCCCACCATCCAGCTTTATTAATTTATGTTAAACTATCGATTATACCCGTTCTGAAATGCGCGCCTCGAGTCAGATACCTATATAGTAAGGGTGACTTTCAGTCGATTGGTGACGAAATTGAAGCTATTGATTGGGATTGCGAATTTTCCTCTCGTTCAATTGACAGTTCCGTTGAGTTTTTTAACAATACTATAATTAACCTTCAAAATAAATATGTACCTCAAAAACTCGAACGTAAGGGTAAGTACCCAGTATGGTACAATTCTTCACTTATTCAAGCGCTCAAAGAAAAACATAAGTATTTTAAAAAGTTTAGAATTTATGGTAATTTGGCTGACAGAAATACTTTTAAATTACTACGCGAGAGGACTAAATCAATGGAATCATTATGTTATACTAACTATATTAAAAATGTTGAATCGTCGATTAGAAACAATCCAAAATATTTCTGGTCCTACGTTAAAAATCGTTATAATTCACGCGCTATTCCCGGAACGCTTTTTGATCATGATAAGAATCAACTATCAACAGGTGAATCCATTTGTGAGGCGTTTTCCTCTTATTTCGGATCAAATTTTCTCAATCATAGCACTATTAGCTCTGGGAGTCTGATTTCCTCTCTTTCTAGAACCTCAGTATCCAACGCTGCCGCTGATATCTGTCAAGTAGAAGTAGAAGCTGAGGCTGTCATTAACTTACTCAAGAAGTTGGATGTTTCAAAGGGTACAGGGCCAGACAACATATCACCCCAATTACTAGTAAGATGTGCACCATCTATCGCTCTCCCAATCTCATTGCTCTTTGTGAAATCTTTGTCAGTAGGCATAGTTCCGATACTATGGAAATCGGCCTTCATTACGCCTGTACATAAGAAGGGCTCCAAAACTGAAATTGTTAATTATAGGCCAATCTCTAAACTTTGCATTATAGCTAAGGTATTTGAGAGAATTGTCTATAATCAACTCTATACTGCAATCTCGAGTTCCTTGGGCCCTTTTCAGCATGGTTTTTTAAGGGGTCGGTCTACTACCACAAATCTGGTCTTACTAAATGAATTTCTTACTAAATCAATGAATGATGGCAGGCAGGTGGATGTCGTTTACACGGACTACAGCAAAGCTTTCGATAGAATAGATCATTGTATCCTGATTGAGAAGTTAGCCAAGCTAGGCATTCGTGGAGATCTTTTACGATGGTTTTCCTCCTACATTCAAAATAGATCTCAGGCTGTGACTATCAACAATTATACATCTAATTGGGTTTCAGTGTCCAGCGGTGTGCCTCAGGGCTCCCTGCTTGGACCTCTCTTGTTTGTGGTCTATGTAAACGACATCGACCAATGTCTCCAATCATCCGAATTACTATGCTTCGCGGATGACATGAAAGTTGTGAGACCAGTATCTTCATCTGAAGATATGTCGGCACTTCAAGATGATTTGGACAGGCTGCAGGAGTATTGCCGCTTGAATAAACTAGCTCTTAACCCTGCTAAATGTTCAATTATAACATACACTAGGAAGCTCAATGTACTACACACCTCTTATAACTTAGGGAGTCATACTCTCCAAAGAAATAATAATATTAGAGATCTAGGAATTCACCATGATTCCAAGTTGCTTTTTGATTTACACATTGACACTATTGTGAAAAAGGCATCAAAATCGCTTGGTTTTATAATGCGTATAGGCAAAACTTTTTCTGATGCCAAAACTCTTAAAATATTATATTGCACCTATGTAAGAAGTCACTTGGAGTATGCGTCACAAATATGGAACCCGTGCTATTCTGATAAGATCGAACGAATCGAGAATATACAGAAACGGTTTATAAAATATTTATGTTACCATCAAAACATTCCGTACCACTCAAAGGACTATCTCCGATTGTGTAGGCAGTTTCATCTCTTGCCGCTTATAGATCGACGCGAAATAGCGGACTTTACATTCCTTGTCAAAATCTTGAGCAATAAAATTGACTGTCCCGACTTGTTGGAAAAAATATCACTGAACGTACCAGCCAAGCCACTTCGCTTCAATCCCCCCCTTCACGTTCCTCTCGCTAAAACGAAGTACCGGCAGAACAGCTATCTGGTGCGCGCAAGCAGAAATTTCAACATATTATGTAAACAGCACGACATTGATCCCTTTTCAGTCAGTGTGCCCTCAGCAAGAAGACTTCTAAGTCTTAAGTTTTTTAAATGTGTATAGTGCAGCATGTGTCAATATCTATCATGTTATCACAGTAATTTTCAGCTCGTAGGTATCTATCGTGTTGTGTGATTTAATTTCTTTTTGTGTTTTGATTTTCGCTAGCATTTGCTTTCACTTATGTGTATTATACCAGAACTAGAAGTGAAAACTTTTAATTGGCTTTCAGATGTTTAATCTGCTTCTTTATTCGATTGTATTAGCTGTAAGTTTTCCATGTGCAAATAAATAAATAAATAAAAAATAAATTCTTGAAGAACTATTGTAGTTGCTTGGGAAAACCATCGCGGGGAGTTCATTCCACAGCTTGAGTGTGCGAGGGATGAAGTTCCTTTCATACCGCACAGTGCGCACCGTTTCCGGTCGCAATGTGTGAGGATGAATTCTCCGCCTATGGCGAGAAGTGTGATGATAGAATGTAGCTGTGGGCATCATGTCAAACAATTCATCTGAGCACAAACCATTGTATAGGCGGTAAAACACACACAGTGAGGCAAAGTCTCTCCTGAGACTGAGAGGTTCCACATCCTCTACTACTTTTGCGGTAACAACTACCTACCGTCTAACCCAGAAACTCGTCCGTTGTTCAGCATACTTACACTGTTCCACAAACAACCCTTATACAAACCATAAACAAAATACATAACCATAAAAAAGGAACCTCAGAGCAGTAATTCATTTGAATATGACAGCTCAGTGCCCAGAGAATCGTAGCAATACTTTCTTAGTAGCAAAATAACCCGTATTCGGTACATAATAAACGTCATATAAAATTGTTCAAGCACAAGCCACACATGTAGCAAAGATAACGTGACCATACATCCTGTTCTGAAAAGGACTGTGAAAACAAATATAATAGGTGAAAACAGATGTGAAAATATACTTATTGAATATTTCTATACCTACACTTAATTAGAATATTTCTGTATTATTTTATGTCTCTCTGACACAAATTTATCGGCAGATATGAAATTTTTTACGTTTATATAAAAATGTTAAGTTAGTTAAGTATCTGTGTAGATACGCTTTAACTGTAAAAAAAAATCTACATCAATAGAACTCGATGACACGAGACAAGATTTATACAACCCCCATACATTTCTTTCACCTTTACATTATTCCCATACATTTTTTTTTAATTTTTAACCGATTTAATACTTCCAGATGATTTTTATCCGAAACGACAATAGAATCAGGTTCTATAATATATTATACTAGCTGTCCCGGCGAACCTCGTACTGCCATTTTTTTTCCGTTCCCGCTGCACGTATTTTCTCATCCATTAAACCTTCCCTGGACACCCACGAATATTTCAACACTAAAATTAGCCAAATCGGTTCAGCCGTTCTTGAGTTATAAAATAACAACGGAAAGTGGCATTGATTTTTATCTATTAGATTCTATATTTTTCGCTATTGTCCCGTTTTCATCCCTATAAATGGTCACGTTACATAGTCTACAGTCGTTCAGCCAAAGCACAATGGTTCACTCGACTTTTGTTCTGCGGGAGCACTTACTTGCATTATGAAGGCTTTAGCATGAGTTATTGTTTCAACATTACGGTGCTGATGGATATAGGTGGTACATTACTGCGTGTGGTGAACACACATGCGCTTGCGCAACATGGTACTACACTGCAATGTAGGTTGGTCGTTAAATTGTAGAAATATTTTATAAACAGGCATGGGGTAGGTTAATTTTATGTTATTTTTGACCGATATTGGCTCCAGAGAGATCTAGGAGTGATCTCCAATCTATTTGCGACAGGAAAAATGCCTCCCTAGACAATTGGCAGTTCATTGGCCAGCGTATTGTAGAATAGCATGATGAATGTATAGGATTGCCAAGTAGGTATCTTGATTTTTTTCTCTTCTGGTGATCACGTAGTTTCCGCCAACGACTTAGCACATGGATTTAGATTAAAGTTTCGACTTGGGGGTATGTGACTGTACTTGGAGCACCCCTGTAATCTTGACGTTTATGATGCTTACGACATACGTGGACGAGTGTCTTAAACGTCAAAATTCGTGATAATCCCTACAGTCATTATCTATTTGGTTTACCGATCACCTATTTGGTTTAGAAGTCGGTTTAATTTTTTTATTAAATTTATTTATTAGTATTAACGCGCTGTCTTACCGTTTATTCGCACTTGTATGTTGGTTGTACGCATAGTAATCATATTATTGCATTTTTGTTACGTAATTCCAACGACGGATCAGCTATTTATTTATCCAAATAAAATCTAAATCACCTTGGCAACAAACGAAAAAAAATCTAATCTTCAAATCCAGTTATTTATAGGCCTCGTTTGAAGAGTACTTCTCAAAGAAATGAATGGACAACGATTGCGAACTGAATTAATAAGAAATTATAAGATCAAGATCCTGTAAATATTTTTTTTATTTTTGAACCCGAGATAGTTCAATGACCTCATAAATAAATGTATCTAGGTGTATAAATTAAAGATGGAATGAATGATCTTAACCTAACAAGGTTTGATAAATAGGTACTTATGTCTTTGGAATAATGTCATATGTATTTATGTATAGCATTAATTAGGTACAGCCAGCATCAGATCTATCTTGACGAAATAAATGTGTGATCTTAATGCCTCGGTTTTCCTGTTAACTGATTGTTCTGATATTTGGTACACACCTTTACTTCGGACAATAATTCAATTAACATCAATAATACAGTTAGATTTGCTCTTAATACCTTGGTATTAACACCTAAGTAGGTATCTTTTTGACTTTTCTTTTAAAAAAGTGATATATAAAGGTCATGATACCACTGGGGTTGCGTGAGTTTATAAGCAAACTAGCTTTTGCCTGTCGCTCCGCCCTGAATATCAGTTAACGCGACCAAACATAGCCTATGTCCTTCCCCAAAGTCTAATCTATCTCTATCTCTGTGTGCTAAATTTCATCTAAATCGGTTCAGTGGTTGTAGGTGCTTTTTTAAGATAGACAACGAACGACCGATGTTCGATATTTTCCATTAAGCGACTGCCATCTCACGTTCACAATCTATATCGACGTTCGATTAGGGTTTCGGACTTTTTAGGGCTCCGACTACTGAATACCTCAGATTTTCATCATGATCTGACTACCTTTGTCTCGCTACAAATGTGCTTCCTTGTATAATCGCTTCCACCAAATCCATCCATCTTTTGCTAAGTCTCTGCTCCTAAAACCGCTTTTCGCAATTGTCTTATTAGTATCACAAATCATTCTATCGTTATACCTAATCTTTCTCACCAGATGTGTATCAAACCGGCTCCAAAAAGCTCCAGTTTGTCCGATACATTTTAAATTATATTATAAATCAGCTGTTCATATGATAATAGCACCAATATGTCTAATCCCCATTTTATTCAACACACCATTACATTTACCATTCAAATTAATTTCAATCTTTTTTTAAACATCATTTTAAAAAGAGGTTCCTTTAAACTTATTAGCATATTGTTATTTATGGTAGCGGCTATATTCTGTGGTTTTATCCAGGTGTGCACATTTTGTCTGCAAATTTTCCTACATAATTTATATTTGTCAGCAATGAGCAAGAAAGATGGCGGGTTTCTTGTGTGAATATTCAATAAACGTTGTAATATAATATTGTGGAGCGATTTATCCATACAGGGATATCGGAAGATGGAATTTATGTCATATAAAACGATACATGTAGCTTCCATTACAGTAAATCACTGTATCATGGTTTTATTTAAACAAAAAAATAGCGATCTGGCCCTTCTAGACTGGTGACAATGCGTTTGTAGAATATCCACAGTCAGATTGGTTAAGCCCCCAGACTCCGAGGTGAAAGCTTCGACTGCGAATGGGAGTAACGCTAGGATGAAGAACCTTATTGATCAATGAATGGGATTGACATGCGTCTACGACTGTCAAAAACGTCAAAATACGTGTGATCCCATACATTCATCATTCTATTCAACAATACCTACGCTGGCCAACGAATTGCCAGTTGTCTAATGAGGCTGGCCCGTCTTTAACTTTTAATTTGATTTTTCGTCATTTTACATTTTAAGTAAAGTAAGTAGATACTTAGATTTAGTAGTCCATTTCTTGGAAACCACTGGACAGATTTTTATGAAACATTTTTCTAAATTGAAAACGAAATAAAGCCAATAAAGCTTTGAAGAAATGCGTGGAGATTGCTCATCAACTCACCACTCATAATTATGTAAATGTAGTGCAATTCCAATAAAATTACATACGAGTACAACATACGTATCGAATTTATAATTTCCTTTTTTAAAACAAGATATGACGTAATATCAAAAAGTTACGTTCGAATTTTAAAATAATTAAGATGAGTTATGACTTGACTTTGACAGCCGAAGTCGTTTAGTAACCTAATTCAACCGTTACTCTTTCGATACGGTACAGACTTCGATCATATTTTATAGCAATAATCTGTTCTATAATTCTAATTGGACATTTTTACTGCGGCGAAATGTTATTATTGTTGAAAGTTGACCAATTTTTGTTTATACAGGTTGTTTCAAAATATTTATTTAAAATTAGCAGCTAGTAGGTACTTTATATTGTAGGTAAATGTACTTCTTGTGGTGTATGTTATATATTCCTAATTATTTTTTATATAATATTAGTAACCAAATTATTAATATTATCTCTAAGTCGGGTTTTCAGGTCTCTCAGGGTCAGCTAAGCAGAGTAGCTTGTGTTAGTAAAATGCCTCCGCACGACAACGTGACGTCGGCAATGTAATAGCCAGGATTCGAACAAGGGACTGTCGCGTCGAGTCGACTCCTAAATGGTTAAGGAGCTATATAATTCCAATAATATTATAAAAATTATAAAATGGTTTTTCGGATGGATATCCGACTCATATTTGATACTTTTCGCAAAAACGGAATAATAAATGAGCAGTATTTCACGCGGGTGTAGCCGCGAGCAACAGTTACTTAAACCTAAAGAGAACGTCAACATTAAAAAAAGTAAAGAAAAAATTATATACTTACTGATGCACAAATTTATAACTCCCTGTACACAAGCTGATGTTACATAGATAATTCATCTTTATACGTCATGTAAAAATGTTCACATACTGTATTGTCAAATTCATGGTATCGTCATTTTATAAATTTATAGTACATTGACATTATGACCTCTCATGAACTTTGAATTATATGATACTGGCCTTTGCCCGCGGCTCCGCTTACGTAGAATTCTAACCCGGGTCATGCAGCCTATGGAATTATTCTCCATCGTTCATGTATCCCTGTTATTCCAGACATGATCTATGCCTCTGACAAATTTCAGCCATATCCGGTCAGCCGTTTGTTTTGGTCAGTGGTTTTTGTTGCAAGGCGAAGAACGCCTTGTAATATTATTATGAGCTGTTTGACAGTAAAAATTCCGTACTCGACCCAGCTGCTTCGGAGATTAGGCGGCACAAACAGACAGCGACAGACAGACAGATAATAAATAATTAAAAGAATTGTATATTGTTGCAAATATCGTGTATACTGTCACTTGAACAGTACAAACAGACACTTTAATCCATATCCATACTAATATTATAAATGCGAAAGTAACTCTGTCTGTCTGTCTGTCTGTCTGTCTGTCTGTCTGTTTGTCTGTCTGTCTGTTACGCTTTCACGCCTAAACCACTGAACCGATTTTGATGAAATTTGGTATAGGGGTAGATTAGACCATGAGAAAGTTAGTTAGTAGTTTAAGGCTATGTTTGGTCGCGATAACCGACATCCACGCGGGCTCGCGCGGCTCCCGCGGGCAAAAGCTAGTGTTATATAATTGAGTACATAAACCAGGGAGTCTTTATTCAACAAGCTAAGTAAGTATAATCTATTTCAACTTTAAGAAAGGTTAGCTTTGCACAATTGTGGGTGTTTGGGTCACGATTAAGGATTTCTTACTTTTAATTGACTACATGGTATCAAGTCCTAATATTGTATCATGCAATACAATGATTTCTTAGTTTTTTCCTTTAAAAAACTTCAGACAGTTTTATCCTCATAAACAGAATTTGGCAATAACCTATAGTTTCCTTAACAAAAACCACAATATAAAGGCATTAATTTCCACTTAGTAACAAAATCTCAATCAATAGCAAATCAGTTTATTCCGTACGTTCAAATTGATCTCTTATATATCAGATGCGTCATTATTTATGAAATACATCATTAGTCTGTGGTAAATGTCAAACCTAAACGTCAATAGGTCGTTGAACCCACTTCGGGATAGAGTTACCGTTAGTGCGGTTTTTAGTGAAATAATCCATCAAATGTGTATTTGTTCGAATTGAAATTCAAATCTAATGCAAGTAGGTTTGTTATGTTTGTAAGGGCATTGAACTTTGAACTGCTGGTGACGAACGAAAAGATATATAGGGGATGTCAATATTATTGTCACTATTAATATTCAAATAAGACCTACACCGACACGAACTTAATGGTCAACATTTCTTCTGATTTTTTGTAAGAAAACTTCCTACTATTATAAATGCAAATATTAGAATGGAGGAATGCTTGTTTAGTTAATTACGCCTCTGCTCGACCTGCTAGATAGATTGAAAGATATTAGATAATTCCTAATATATACCTACCAACAGGATTACAATTTCCATTTGGGGTGCCTTATCGCTAAAAAACCTTAGGATGGACAGGAATGAAAGCAGGTTTGTAATATGAGTGTTCATATAATTTCATAAACATATAAAAGAATGTATCACATAAATAATTACATAGTACCTACATAAATATATAGATAAATAAATAAATAATATAATGTGAACCAAACCCAAAACCTCACAATCGTAAAGCCGACTTATCCACTAAGATACTGGCGCTTCGAAAGAAATTCCATATGGCAATTGACCCGAAATTAATAATAAAAATTATTCGCATTACATTCGTTAATTACAAAGTCCTGTTCAAAAACTCTAAACATGTAGAGAAGGTGTCTTGAAATGTACACTTTTATTCTACAGTCAACCGTAAATCTTCATTTTATAAAGAGGTAACGACGCTTTTGACCATAAAACTGTGCATCTATCAACTCTTGCGCATCGTAAAACCGCCTTTAAATATCTTATTAAGAATTTCAAACACACGATCGTAAAGTGAGTAAAGGTATAATTCCGACATCGCATACGACAACTGCAGACGCATGCAGCTTATATAGCGTACCCATTACTTGTTAAACTCCGATACGGATAAAGGGGACCATTGAGAAGCCGCAATGAATTACGCGCATCTGCTGCGTGCGTCTGCAGTTGTCGTATGCGGTCACTTTCGGAATCATACCTTTACTTACCGTCGATAATTTAAAAGCTTTGGGGGCATTCATTTTATTTTCCGTAAATAGTGTTCTGATGAAGGGTTTAGGGATAAAGGTAGACCCAAGGAAAGATGTGTGGATAGCGTGAAGAGGACATGGAAGAAAAGGATTGACTTGATTGAGGAGATGACCTTTGACAGGACAAGAGTAGACAGTTGATACTGCAAATGAACAGTGTGACAAAATTGACGGAAAAGGTTTCCCGGAAGTTGGTGAATTCTCCCACAAAGCTGAAACATGGCTGACTTAGAGTATACATTATATATAGAGCGCGCCTATCACTCAGGTCTTTGGCGCCGAGTGTTAGCAGATACTTTGCGATGGTATAGCGCACCTATAATGACGTTTCATGCATTACCGAAAACATCAATAGATGCACTTATTAATGTAGTTTGTTGTTATAAAGTTTTTTGTTCGATTTTTTGTTGTATTTTTGCGTCGTTATTACTACAAATATACAATGTTGTATAAAATTTTGATTTAACGTATCGAATTAAATATTATTTGCGAAGTTATTTTGATGGGTATTGTTTTGCTACTGTTTGAGGTTGAGCCAGGAGCCTCGGTACTGTTCATACCCGTGATAGCAGATCATACTCGTAAGGCGCGCTCTATAGCAATGTATACTCTAAGATGGCTGATTGTAGGTATATTGTACGTATATCGTGACCAGTGGCATAGAAATAAAACTTCAGAAACCTTTCTAAGTGTTCTAGTAATTGTCTAACTAGCTGATATCCGCGACTTTCCTGGCAGTAAAACCGTTGGCAATATTTAACTACGTCATCATCTCCAACTTATTTTTAATTTCCTCCAACTTTTTGTATAGGCTGGGTTTCTCCATTTGATATCGGAGACTACATGTGGTCAGAATATATTATGTAGGTGCTATATATAGATCCTTGTGGTTATATAATATATACAGTGGTATATGTGATATAAATCAGTCAACCACGCTCTCAGCGGGGTGGTACTAATAAAAGTTGTTAAAAAAACATGAAAACCATATATGGATTTTCGAAAATAGATTTTAATGTATTTTTACCGTTAGGTTTCACCTTTGATTCGCCATTAATTGGGGTTTTACGATAGTTTAGAAAGATGTTAGCTCTAAATAAATCTCGACGTCTAATAAACTACACCTAATAAATATTTATAACACGAAATTTCGGTCTAATTAATAAATGTTACTTTATTATACATAGATACGTTATCTTAAAAGGACATTTTAGGAAGGATATTATACCTCCTAATATTTTGCCATTAATGTGATGTGTGGTTCCGTACTAAATCTTTTTTTATGTAGGTATATAAATGTGTACTGGTGTGCGTAATAAAAACATTTTTATTTTCTTTCTTTCTTTCTTCAACGAGACTCTGACACAGGCTGATTTTTTTTCTTCAAAATATTGCTTTGTATATTTCAGACGGCAGTAGCTCTCATTAAAGCCAAGACAAGGCAATTCACATGGGACTGATTTCTACTAATATTTGTAGATGTTAGTTATAAACTAACAATGAAAAGTGGCATTGATTTTTATATATTAGAAGATAGGCTATTTTTAAGGCCTGGAATAGGTTCCCAGGAGTTGCGGTAATGGGTTCAATATTACACGCAGGTGGAGCCGCGAACAAAAGCTAGTAATTGATAAGTTTTTAATATTATCTCTGCCTATCCTTCTAAGATTATACAATCGCATACACATTGCTCAATCCGAAAATCAAACCCAATAACTCACAGTCACACTCAAAACTTTAAGTAGTAACTTACTAACAAGATATCCATTACAAATTATCTAGTCATTAACTTTTTAAACCTGTGTTCCAAGAAATATTTTGTCACTGGCAACATTCGATGTACCATAAACACTCAAAGTGGGTAGGATTAAGTATATTATGTAAATGTGACCGGTTGTGACGTCACATTGACCGCAACACATCCGTTACATTCAATTCGAGTGTTAAAAGTTATTGGTGTAAAATAATGGCTTTTCTGAGAAATAATTTGTTTTGCAAGCGAGGAATTTTGGTAAATTGACTGTCTTTTACGGGTGACTTAGAAGGATAGGTACTGATTCAATCGATATAGTTAAGACTTGACCTGGCGTATTATTCTACTTGACAGTGAGTAACTAACGCAATCGTAACGTGAACGTAACGGTGGATTTCAAGTGGTTAAGACAAAGGTTAGGTATAACTGGCTTAGAACTAACTTTGGGGTCAAGATATATGCCTATGTGACTGCGGATATTAATGATAAGGACTTGCAAACATTCTAATATATGTCCGAACAAAACTAGCGAAGAATGTAGGACAAATTACTTGTAACATATATGGGAAATGTGTAATTATAATAAAATTTATCAAGAATTATATCGCGATTAGGAATTCTATTCATATTCCATACAATGTATTTTGTTGGTATGTAACAATCTATAAATCAATCAATCTATTTTAATAACATGTTCCACCTATTACGTGGGGTTACCGAAGTGACTGACAATTTATGGTAACTGCTCCGCTCCCTTTAGTAGTAGCGTGATGATATTTAGCCTATAACCTTCCTCTATATATAGGCTATTCAACACAAAAAGATGTTTCCAGTAGTTCCTGAGATTCGTTCAACCAAACAAACTATCTCTTCAGCTTTATAATATAAGTAGAGATTAGTACCTATAGATTAGAGAAAAATAATTAGTAGATTTTGTCCGCTAAAATGTTAATATTTATGGCATCCATTGTCATTTTCCAGTCCACTTTTTGACATATCATGTTTAAAAGTTGTTAACTCGATCATGGATCAGATATTTTAGGTCCGATTTGACCCCTAAACCGTTATTTGTATAGGTTCACTTCTTCTTCTTCATCCTAGCGGAAATCCCAGTCGCTTCTGAAGCATTTCACCTTGGAGTCTAGGGTCCGCTTTACCACTACTACTTTACTAGGTACACTATCTTCTACTAAATGATCATCAGCTCTCTGTTATAAATTTATTGTCAGCTTACTATCAGGCGAGGTGAAGTCATTTTGACGTATAAAAAAACATTCTTAACTACAAAGTGCCAAATCAATACGACAATATAATTACAACTTAAATCTGACTTGTAACAAAAGAGTGTATAAAAAAACCTTCCACATTGTAAACTAAACTCTTTACCCATTACAATAAAACCTAAAATACTCTGACCTACGTATCTAACCTAGAAAGGTTGACCCTCGAACCCTGACCGGGCCCTAGTTCGATTTCCCCGTCCCGCTCCGTTGGCGCCCTTGCGCCAAGGCTGTGAGATTAGCACTGATTATAACCGCCAAGTCATTTGTTACACTGCCTTGTCGTTACGTGTCGATAGTGTGAAATAGCCTTATCGTGTTCCATCTAAAATTATCGGCTAGTTAACAGACCCGGAATTTGTCAAATCGGTTTGAACAATTAATCATGTTTTTATAGAAAGGAGGTTTGCAGAATATACCTACCATCAAGAACCAAGCGGTTCGGCGTCTCCTTCTTCTGCCGCAACATTAAGATCTGGAATTCCTTACCAGTTCACGTGTTTCCCTCTTCCTACAGTCCCGTGTCCTTTAAGCTGGGCGCGAAAAAGCATCTCATGAGGCCGTGTACGTGTCTATAATAGCGACCCTCTTTTCCGAGACTTTACCTTCAGTTTACCATCAGGCGGGGTGAAGTCAAATTGACGTATTCTAGAAAAAAAACTATGACTTTCCGTCGCACGTAATAGGAGGCGCCGGGCGAGCCTATTGACGTCAAACGGGCACTTTGTAATAGTTTGTATGTATATTGTCGGATGGAAAAAAGCAATATCCCTTAGTCGCCTTCTAAGAAACCCACAGGAAGCAATAGGGTGGCCCTATTCTAGTCGACCAGGGAGCCAACACGGTATACGTTAATCAAGAGAATTCTCTGCAACGAAATCGCCCTGTAATCAAAGTAGGTATACCTTCTTCCTCCTAGCGTTAAGTCCCAGTCGCATCCGAAGCTTCCAGCTCGGAGTCTGGGGTCCGCTTTTACCAGTCATAGCTACAGATTTTGGCTAGACCTCGATATTTTCCGTGAAGCGATTGCCATCTGACCTCCACGACCCAATGTTAACATTAGGCGATATCGAATCTTTGCAGCTAGACCGTTGTTTTTGGACTTTTTAGGGCACCAACTACCCGTAACGACTGCCATAGATGTTCTTATGGCAACCGGGACCGACGGCTTAACGTGCTCTCCGAGGCACGACCAGACCAATGCAAATACCCATATTTAATGCACACAAATATTTACACTGAGCGGGGATCGAACCCGCGCCTCCTGCGTAGCGGCCGTAGGTATACCTATTCTATACATAACTATAGCGCTGTAATAGTACACGTCATTAATCAGTCTAACTAGGTACCTACAAAGGTTATTCACCCAAACTAATTCATGGTTTCCTGCGCACCTTCCTACGTTTGGGATTTGGCAATTTTCACGCATACCGTCATTTTTATGACAATCATCATCATCATCATCACAGCTTAATTATCCAGTGGGCCGCTCTCCTACTTTTCTCTTGATTTTGCTTAGCTAGACTTTTGTGAAAGCAACTGAGTCTGATCCCTTAGCCTGAGACGAAATCCTGCCCTATGACTTAACTGTTAATCAGCAGTTAAGTAGGCTTGGCCCTGAAGATCTTGTACATCCCATTGATGATTCCTCTAAGGACGAATTTTTGGATATTTCTCCCTTTAGGGGAATAACTACGACAATTTTTCGTGTTGGATACACATGAAAAATTTGTCGTAGATATCTAAGATATCCAACTAGCGACCCTAGTCATGTACAATGTACAGGTATAATTTATTATTTGCGCACGCGCAACAGTAACAATAACAAATAACGGGCCTACAAAACGTAACAGTACTTAAAACTGTCATGACAATATAATTTACTAAATGCATTATACGTGTCCCGCTATTTAGCGTGCTGTCTATAAAAAGCGTGACTGCAAATATAACACGTTAATGCTAATATTGATTTAGCACTACGCATTAACAAAAGCTATTTTAATTTTTTAAACTTTATACCTATTGACCGTACAGTCAGCATCAGATTGATCTTGATTAACAAAGTAGTCAAAATGATCTTAATACCTTGGTGGGGAATATCAAGCTATTAAGATCATTTTGAGTACTTCCTGTTAATTTTTTGTTCTGATATTTGGTAAACACCTTTAGTTCCAACGATAATACAATATATTAAACCAATAAAACAGTCTGGTATTAACATTGTCGCGTGGTTCCCGGCAGAGTAGAATTTAGGCCACCCCATCATTCCCATTGCAGTGTCGTATAAGGCGACTAAGGGATAGGAGGGCGGTTTAACATCAGACAGATATTATACAGCTCAGATGCATGGCTCGAGTCGACAATAGTACCCAGAATACCAATAGGCTCAACCCCTATTACGTGGGACCCAATACGATGATTGGTGAAATATGGGTGTTATTCACCTTTGTTTAACCTTTGAGCACTTTGCTAGTCAAGTAGATATTCAATATGTTTTCCGGTAGTGACTATCGATACTTTGGAAGATTATAAATATTAAAATTTCCTTCATTTCTACAATCTCGATCGTTTCATTTTTTATCTAAAGTGAGCAGTCGCAATCAATAGTTTTATAATGCCATATAAATATGCGTCATACACGTCTGTCTTCTGGGTTGTAAAACATGTGGTTGGGTTCAAGGAGGTCAAACCATGCAGGTAGTTGATAGCTCGATGCAAATTCTTGACTGGAGGCGGTGATTGATTAATTTTATGTCGTCACCTTGAATTTGAACTTGGAACGAGTGTTTAGAAAAAAAAGTTAAGCTTTATTACTATCGGATTTAATTTTTTTTCGATTGGCAATATCCGTTTTTTCATCTGTCATTTATTGATAATCTGCATAGATTAGTATGAATATGACATAGTATTTTATCTATGTTATAATTTTAAATTTGGAAAAAAAGTTGAATCACGAAATGACAGTTGAACTTTGGCGCTAAATCTATAATATGACGCCCCCATGGTGGGGGTTGGCAACACGAATGTGACACCCACATTGTGGTGAATGTTCTGATGAGCTCTTCCAAGTAATCCCACCCTCTCCTTTCCTATATAGGACAACACGTGCAGGACTCAGATGCCACCCGCATACGGTGCAAAATATTCCATCAAGAACCAAGCGATTCGGCGACTCCTTCTTCTGCCGCACTATTAAGACTTGGAATTCCTTACCAGCTCACGTGTTTCCCTCCTCCTATAGTCCCGGGTCCTTTAAGCGGGGCGTGAAAAAGCATCTGATGAGGCCGTCAAGCTGAGTGCCACCATTGTAACATGGTACATGTCTGTAATGGTGACCCTCTTTTCAGAGACTTTGCCTTTAGCTTACCATCAGGCGAGGCAAAGTCAAATTGACGTGTCCTATATAAAAAAAAAAAAAAAAAAAAAAAACACATCCATAAACCAGTTGCACACATCCACACATCAATAAACCACCCAGTGTTGCACACATCCATAAACCACTAAAACAACTTCCCATCACTATAGGCCATGTGCATATAACCACTCAAGGGGTGTAAAAATAATATTATTATAATAGTTCCTGATAGATAAAGAGCAAAAAGTAGTAAGTGACAAACCGCAATATTAAGTAACTGACGCGAAATCTGCATCGTCGCATACGTTGATTTATGCGGTGCGTTTACATTAATTTTCGTTTTCATTCGTGTTATTGCAGAAAGTGTTGGTTGTTTTTTTTATTATTTTACTTGCTAATACGCTATGTTGGCTACTACGGTTCTCTTAGAGAGTAATTCTTTTTAATTATTATAATGCGTAGTGTTTACCAAGCTCAAGATGAAACCGTTATAACAATCGTTGAGCGAATACATTCATAATAAAACGTTGTCCGTGAAATATCATCATCCTCCTGCCGTTATCCCAAGTTTATTTGAGGTTGGCGCAACATGTATGCTTTTTCCATTCATCTCTAGTTTTTTTTTTTTTTATACCACTAAGTTGGCAGACAAGCACACGGCCCACCTAGTTGCAGTCATCTCAACATTTACTCCCTTCTTAACCATATCATCTTTCACAAAGTCTGTCCAATTGCTTTTAAGTCTCTCCTCCCTTCTTCCTGCCCTTGTAGCCATTCACTTTCATAGTTAGTGCCTTCCTTACGACATTACTTTCATCCCTACGCATTACATGTCCGAACCAGAAAATAATATTGTTGTCCGTGAAATAATATTGTTAAAAAAACTAGTTTTAAATCTTCACATTCTTATCAATGGTGTCAAATCAAAGCCATTTATGCACATACAAGTAAAATTACATAAGTAATTCTGAATAAAAATGCAAACGCACGCATCGACAATTAAGATCGCCACATAAAACTCGGACATGCAGCTCTTGTCATTCAATTATAGCCTCTATCTTTGCGCAATAAGGTCGTATTTTTGCAATGAATAATGTATACCAGCTCAAAATTACTACATTACCACGTGATACTTATACAATGACAAAACGTTTTTATCCAGTCCAAGATCAGATTTGAAGGTTTTTTTGGGTTAATAAATAGTTTTCGCAACCGTTGTAGGTGATTGCGAGTAGTTACGTGGTAGGGGATCTAATTGGTGGTCAATTTCCGGTTATAAAGTGGTTATATTAGCTCTGTACTGAGAGAGATCGTTGTCGACTAGGCTAGTAATTTCTCTACCATTGCCTTGAATTTTCTAAATGTAAACTATTGGTTGATAAAAAATATGGCTGAGGAAACGTGAGAATGTTATACATTTTCTACACGCCTCCGCCTAAACCTTTCTACAGGCGGAGTTAATATACCTAATCAGAATAAGCAAGCTGAAGTGGCAGTGGGCTGGCCACATCTGCCGAAGGACTGATGGCCGTTGAAGCAGACGAGTCCTAGAGTGGAGACCGCGAGAAGGAAAACGGAAGGTGGGACACCCTGCGAAAAGTGCCTGAGACAGATTGGATGCAGAAGGCGGAGGATCGGTAAACGTGGCACATATTGGGAGAGGCCTATGTCCAGCAGTGGACTGCAATAGGCTTATTGATATTATAATCATCTTAGTCTTATTCCCGGATGCATCCGAAGCTTCCACTTTCCGCTTCCTAGCCTGCTGATATCCCTGATAATGAGATTATTGGTTATATCAAAGTATCTTTTTAAATCGCCTGGTCTTCCCAGGACTCTACATGGGCAATTTTCCCCAACAAACAAACATTTTTTCCCATGTAGTAAGGCGTTTATTCTAATATAGCTGCATTAGCGAAGGCGATTCTGCAATTTTTCTGCGATTTCAAATGAAGGCTACCGTAGATGGAGGAGTCTGTATTGTACTGATTCATATTCTTTGACAAAGAGTGTATTATAATCTATAATTAAATTTTTATCTGTACGTCAGTTGCAAATATGTATTCTCAGATACGTTGACACAAATAATTTATGTTTTATTGCATCATATTTGTACATTTATGTATATAATATACTCTAGTAGCATACATAGAAGCATACCGTGAGAACTAGAGGAGCAAAAGCCGGAAATCGGACCCCGGATGTGACCGAGACTAACGTGAAGATGATGATGACACTACTTAAGAGCAGGCTAGCCTATTTCCCTATCCAAGAAACTCATCAATAAGGGTACATCACTTACCGACTATATTAACTAAACGTAAACAATCTTGATGTTTCTATCTAATATGGTTTATTTAAAAACTCAGTTCATAAATATTTTTCTTTTTTTGTTATACCATTTAGGTAGGTATTTTCTCCTTGGTGTGCACAATATAGATATACTTTACTTTACTTTACTTTAGGTCGCAGACAAGCACACGGCCCACCTGATGGAAAGTGGTTACCATGGACTATGGACGAATGCAACACCAGTTAGTAAGCACTAGTTAGTCAGTTAGTCACCCTAATTTATTCGATTAATATGTGTTTATAAAAAAAGTCGCTCCAAATTGTTTACTTACCTACCTTTAGTTAAATACCTAACCGAATGGAGTCATAATAATAGTATAGCGATTTAAATGAATGGCATTACTTTAACATAAATTAAAAACAAAACATGACTTGTGACTAGTCTTTAACGTAATCTCACAAGGAAGCTAGTATGAAGGTTGTGATATGTCAAACTACCATTAACAATCAATAATTTCGTATTTAATACGCTGTCAAGATTATTCGATAGTATCGCGAATCGGAAATGGTAGCTGTATCGATAATCGTGAATCGATACTCGTGCATGTGAAGCGATGGTCAACCGGTCTCTACTTCCGAATGCTATTTCTACCATTGTTCTTAGTAATGTGAGAATTGTTATAAAATATGAGATGGAACGTTGAAGAAATTGTATTGGAAATTTACTAGTGTCTATTATCTTGTGATGTTTTAATTTGTTTCTTAGCGGCATTTTTTTATAGCTATACTAGCTGTTGCCCGCGGCTCTGATCACGTGATTATCGTGATCAAACATAGCCTCTATCCATATCATATCTTTTCTCAACCCAAATTTCATAGCGATACATAAAAAATTACGACTTTCATTTTCATCCCCTTTAACCCCTTTTTTTACGATAAAAGGTAGCCCATGTCCTTTCCCAAGCTTTTGCTTCTTTTTTAGCAATATAATTAAGATCAGTTCAGTAGTTTAGACCTGACAACGTACCTAATAGACAGACTGACAGACAGAGTTCCTTTCGCATTAATGATATTAGTATCTTCGGATTCCTTTAGAGTTTATGAGATTCGATAGTATTGTCTTTTACTCTCAGCCTATATCAAATGACCTCGTTTTTTGTTCACGGCGGTGAGAAGGGTAGCCAGAGCTCACTGGAGAGATTTTGTACTGTCGATGGGAAGACTAAAGGCTTGTCCTACTGTTCTTACAGCACGAGTGTGACTCTCCTGGTGTTGCACTCGTCCATAGGCCATGGTAACCACTTTCCATTAGGTGGGCCGTATGCTTGTCTGCGACCTAAGTAGTATAATAAACCCTATTTTTAACTTTACCTACTGTTGTATGGTCAATGTTAGATGATAGATTAATACTTTCCCGATTGAGCTCATCTATGCTGAGAAAAGGCACGTCACCTCCAGACATAATTGTTCATTTAAGCGCAATTTTCTCCACCTCACAGTCATGTGTAAATACAAACATCCTGTGTCAACTAAACTAACTACTTTCATCTCGAGCCGATATTATACGCAGAAGCAGGACGCCGATAACTGCACATTACCGATGCTACGATTGATCGAGAGATTTCACTTGGGCACATCACTATTAAAAATTCCGCTCGGAAATTATTTATCTGCTCGTGTACACCGTGTTGTTTCCTGGTGAAGTAGAGTCACTCCATCTCTTCCTGTGGTTGGTAAAGAAGACAATGAAGATGTTGAACCTTTTTTTGAGATATACCCGAGATCCCTGATAAATATTCACGTGGACGGAACACAGTATGGTTTCATAGCATATGGCTCAGGTGCAAAACGTCTCTTTCGCAAAAGTCCCCTGGTCGTAAAACGTCTCTTTCGCAGAATGTCTCTTTCACAAAATGTCTCTTTCGCAGAATGTCTCTTTCGCAAAATGTCTCTTTCACAGAATGTCTCTTTCGCAAAATCTCTCTTTCGCAGAATGTCGCGCCAGGGAGGACAGAAATGTACCTAATAGACTCACCTATACTTCGGAAAACATAGCGTGATTACTCATGCTTGACCATAATACTTTGTTAATTAAACAAAGCAACTTCACAATATTATTTATCTTAAAAACCTTAAAAATTAAATATTTGCATTACCTTTTAGAGTAAGTTGTTTAAAACATTATCCTAAATAACAAAGATGTGAGTAAGCCGACAAATAACTGGAATCTCTGTTAACCTGCCATGTTAAAAGCTTGACACTAGCAGCCAGGCTCTAACTAAAAAGTAGGCTTTGGATTCAATCAGGAATGAAGACTAAAAGTTGTATTAGACTTTTAAATGAACTGAAAACTGACTACGAGTATGTGAACTGAAAACTGACATGTTTTCCTATTTTACACAATAGTTTAGATATTACAAGCGTTTACGGTAAGCACTGACTATCTAATAAAAAATAGTTAGCATGACTCTAACTAGATCAATACCTAACCGTCTGATATTCTGAGTGACAAACCGTTTCGTAACTAAACGCGTTCATAAAAACCGACACATTTAAGTTGGTCTAGTTTTACATCAATTCTCTCTTTTATGCTAACCAATTGTAATCCACCGTCTTCTCACCTTACGACTGCGTTTGAAACTTAATGTCCCTGAACAGAATTCGCAAAAAAATGTATTCTTAAATTTTGAACATTTATAAAAATATCGAGAGTTTAATGTCAAACCGGATTGTACGTGACCCTTTCCAGCATCTGTGGGAACCTTCGCACAGGTTAAAGACCCTAAGGTCATACATATTTTGTCCTTATCTGGGGTTTACTTTTACGCTCTAAGTGCGAAATCGTGACAAAAAAGGTACGAACACACATACACACATATCTCTTAATATTTACGTATATATCTGGCATTGTTATTATTTATACTTAAACGTGTGCTTACAATTTATTCGATACTAGTATTGTGCTGTGGTTTCACCCGCATGAGTACGAAGCTGTGGTTTCTATAATTTAGTTTAGTGGTTTAGTTCACACTAGCAATTGCAGAGTAAAAAATATAATTATACCGCTGAGAATAGTACCAACTCAAGTTTGACTTCGTTGGAAACAAAGTTACATTTAAGTAATCTGTGAATACATTCCCAATTTTCCAGTCCTATAAATGTAAAGTCTCTTGTCCAGTCGAGTGAAGGAATTTACTTTCCTTCGCTACTTAGAATCAATTTCGTTTATTCAGAACAAATGAACGTCAAAATATTACCATTATGTCAAGAAGAATATTAAATAAAGTAAAATAAATCATTTGAAAATGATTTTTGAGTTAATTTACTTTCCCATTAAAGTCGAAGTTACTTTCCCAGCTGGCTGAATATTCATTTTTCGAATGCAATTTGATCTAAGATACCACGAGTTCTCATTTGTACGAGTATCAGATATCATTTGCCCAACACTTACACGGATAGCTATGTCGTTGTGACACTTATGACATGTAGGTCATATAATCAGGTGATTCATATACTATGGCATATAGCACTCAAGGTCTCATCCGTCAATGAAGTCAATACGCGAGAAGGCCAACTTATCAGTTCTGGTGTACTATTGATACATTTTTAAACTTACAGTAATGGGAAAAATATGACTTTGATACTACTAATGTATAAACCGAGGTGCGAGGGATATGTTGTAGGCAATCTTATACCCCGGTATCTGGAAACCCAAGACGGCGGCGTGCGGTTTAGTCGGTTCGAGTCCGACATAACCGCTCCCACCGAACGACGGTGTAGAAAACCAGCCATGCCTGCTGGGAATCGGTTACCGTAGCCCATGATTGCTTACCAGGGGATGTATTAGCTATGAGAATATTAGCTCAGTAGTATGAGATTTCTCAGAAAGTACTCTCACGATTTTTTATTTATTTAGGTATCCCTAAGATTTGACTTTCTAAGTGTAACGTTTTTGAAAAAAAAAAAAAACTCACGAGAGATGCTCATTGCTCAGTCACCCAGGTACTAAAACTTATATTATACAAAAATTATTTATTGCAACTGGCAATCTTATAATTAATTTCTTCAAAAAAGTTGCATATCTTTTTTAGGTAAGTTACCGAAGGTCACCTTCAGAAACATACCTTAAAAAAGATATGCAACTTTTTTCACAGGAGGGAAACGGACAAAAATCTTTTGGCCACTAATATAATTCTAAAACATCTTCAACATGCCGTAACTCAGATAATACAGACATAATTGAGAATTTTATTCGCAATAATTAATTCAAAATGTACTTACAGATAAATAAGTTTTGCATTTAAGAAAAACATTCTGATAATGGAAACCCTGATCTCAATAAAGTTTAAAAAGTAATTTGTCGAAACGAGGGATTTCGTTCCTTTTAATGGAAGAAATTAGTTACAAGATTGCCAGTTGCAATAAATAATTTTTGTGTATTATAACCAGTTTTAGTGCCTGAGTGACTGAGCAATGAGCATCCCTCGGGACTTTTTGTTCTTTTTTTAAGAACGATAAACTTAGGCACTCAAATTGGAGTCATGCTTTGTAGGCAATTAACTAGCACCGTTTGTAGACAGTAAACAACATAGGCATTTTGCTTCGTAGGCATTCTAGGCATGTGAAACTTTATAGGCATCCTGTGTTTTAGACATTGACTTCAGGCAATTTACTTCATAGGCATCGTGCAATTTAAGTACTTCGCTCAAAGGGACTCCAACCTGATGGTCAGTCTGCTCCATAAGATAGTAATAGTTATTTGTTATACAAGAGTGCAAAGTTGCTTTTTAACCGCGTGCTCAGTTTTGATGACCGAGCAAGCGAAAGTTTCTAAATTTGAATCACGAGCATAGCGAGTGATTCATAAATTAGAATCTTGAGCGTTAGCGAGGGAATCAAAAGAGCACAAGGTGTAAAATCTTTGCACTCGAGTGCAACACGTAACTTTTCATCCCACCTCAGCGAGGAAATAATGAAATGCTTCTTCTTCCTAGCGTTAATTCCCAGTCGCATCCGAAGCTTTCACCTCGGAGTTCGGGGTCCGCTTTACCAGTCTTAACTGCGGATTTGGCTGGACCTCGATATTTTCCGTAAAGCGACTGCCATGTGACCTCCACAACCCAATGGTGACATTAGGCGATATCGAAGCATTGCAGCTAGACCGTTGTTGTTGAACTTTTTATGCATACAAATATTTGCACTGAGCGGGGATCGGACCCGCGCCTCCTGCGTTGCGGCCACGTTCACTACCACTACGCCACGGAGGCTGTATAATAATTATGTGTAATAATACTAATAATAAAATATCAACAAATAAAATTCAACAACAATGTTAAACCAATTCAATCAATCAATCAATTAGCCTATCTAATTGCAGTCCACTGCTGGACATAGGCCTCCCCCAATGCGCGCCACGTTTGCCGATCCTCCGCCTTCCGCATCCAGTCCGTCCCAGCCACCTTTCGCAGGTCGTCGGTCCATCTGGCTAGGGGGTGTCCTACCCTCCGTTTTCCTACGCGCGGTCTCCACTCTAGGACCATAGGACGTGAAAAAAAAATTATGCGCGCAAAGCAAATTTAAAAAAAAAAGTAGGTACACCAAGGAGGTTCCGAGTTGAGTTTTTCATAAATTAAAAAAAAGTTGTATGATAAATCGGCACCATAGAGGTAGAAGTAAATAGGTTTAATGATGTTTTGAGTTCACAAACCTAGTACACACGATGTTCTAAATTCAAATTTACTTTACCACTCTAGAGGATAAAAGCGACTTTTACACTCAGATATCGAAGAAAAAAAGTACTCTTTCCGAGATGGTGGGATGAAAAATACATTGATGGTAGCGGTGGATCCTAGTAGACTGAGGGATAATTATTTAGTGTTAACCATGGACGCCCAAGATCGTGCGAAGTGGAGGAGGAAGAGCCGGAAGGCGGACCCTGAGCTCCGAGGTCATCTTGGCCACGGATGCAATCAGGAAAATGCGTCTATATTCAGATGATGATGATGATGATGAATCATCATTGATGATACAGTATTTTTAAAGGATTTCTTAGTGAATATTTATTTGTATGTTTTCTACGTTTACGGTCGTTGGTTATGAAAGCTGACCGCCTCATGTGGGTCGCGGTTTGATTTACAGTAGGAAGTAATTGCACACAAATTATGAAATTCTGCTTCTCCCACGGCTACGCTGCGGTTATGCATATGCATGGCATGAAATCTAAACTAGATTTGAGAATTACTGAGGTTAGATCTATAAATTACTAAATTAAAAATATAAGGTATGTTATTCACTAGATTTGTTTTTTTTTTATAGTGTTGATGTGTGCGTGTTCCAATTTCGGCAATTTTTAAATTTCAAATATAGAAACGTTTAGCAACACTGGCAGAGTGAATCGGAATCGAATCACCGCGTCACTTATGTTGTGTTATTTTTTGTTAAGCATAGAAAAAACAACAAATAAATGACAACAAAGCCGTTGAAAAAGTTTTATTTCAACATAGAATACCTTATCTATGGTACCAGTTGTATATTGGTCTATGGGATAAAACCATTGACAATCAACACATTCAATAGTCGAGTCTCCTTCACGATTGCATATAACATTAAACCAATACGTTAGTTTGCTTCTCAAACGATCGTAATATGCAAATATAAGATGACTTCCTGTACCTAGAATAATATTGTTTACTAGACTAAGATTATTATGACCTATCAAGTTTACAACTAACATTGACATACAACAACAAGATATATACAGCCCAGATTCAGCCTCAGATGCATGGCTTGAGTCAACAATAGTGCCCGGAATACGGCAATAAACTTACTCCCTATTACGTGGGACCGAAGACAATGATTGGTGAAATGTGGATGTTCATTCACCTCTACCTTACCCTCCGGGGATAAAGGCGTGATTATATGAATGTAAGTTTATAATAACCTTGTTGAAAAATAAAGTTTTCTTCAGGGTCGGCAGCACGAGTGTGACGCCCACCAGGGGCATACGTCCATAGGCCACAGTAACCACTTTCCATCAGGTGGGCCGTGTGCTTGTCTGCCACCTAAGTGGTGTAAAAAAAAGACCTATAAAGCTGATACTCGTAGTTGTGCGCCATTGTAGTTTAATTATTCAGATGAAACAGTAAGGTTTAATAAGGAAGCTTATGAAATGTATGAAGATAGAAGCAGATAGCGGCTATTGTCTCTATCTACCCCGTAGGGAAATAGGCGTGAGCATATTATACCGTATCGTTCCGTACCGTACCGTATAGTACCGTAAACTCGGGTTCCTTTGTGATAGCTGGGTAACTTTGGGAAAGTTTAAAATTGAATTGGAAGCAGAAGAAAAACGCCTTTATTTTCCGTGGTCCACCTCTTAGTTCACCCAGGTGAACCAGGGCATTTTTTTTAACCATTGATCCACGTGGTGTACCACGGGAAATTTTTTGTTTCCCGTAGTTCACCTAGTTGCGCCACGGGAAATAATTTAAGAGCGCTAAGTGTCAGGTGGACCACGTAAAGGTAAAAGGGAAAAACGAACTTCCATTTCTGAAAAAAGTGACGATAATTTATTGACGATTTATAATAGGTATGTTTCTTTCTTTCGTTTTATCGTTCTATTCTACAATACGCCGGCTAACGAATTGCCAATTTTCTAGGTGGTATAATCGAATGAGATTGGTTGATATCTAATCTCCTAAAAACCTTCTTAAGTAAACATACGAACATCTGTTGCATAACTTCTGTACAATTTCTATTGCTACTTGCTCTCAAAAATATATACATAAAAAGTTGACTTCAGTAGAACAAAGAGCAATTAAACGTACTCTTATATAACTGACATGGAGTCTAATCGTGCGAAGATGCATTGCGCAAGACACGTTCGTGCATACACGGAGTGATTTGTTTGTACTGATGTATGCTCATTACAAGGAAGTGACATTGTTTTATGATGATAGACTATGACAATGTATAACTACTGGATTGGTTGTATGGTACTATAAATTTGGGAACACAAAGGCCATTAATCGACTATCAACTACGTGAAACTTTTAGTAGCTGTCATCACAGGTGAGATTACAAAAAATAATTTCACCTGTGTCTAACCCTCCGGGGATAAAAGCGTGATTGTTTGTATGTATGTGTATGTATGTGCATATATTTATAGGTATCATAATTTATTGTCTTATTTACTCATATTTAGTCTTTGCATCCCTTCGCCAGAACTATGTCACAATTTGAACTTAGAACTGATTCTGGAGTATGTGTCCCATTTTATATTTGACTTATTTTGTTACCCGATTACGGCGAAACCAAAGTAGGGTTATCAATTTACGACAGCCAGTGTGTACAGGTCGCTAACCCCGAGAGGAAATCCTGCGGTCTAACCTCATCCATTAGCAGGTTTATCAGTTGGCAGGTAAAGTTGGTAACGACCTGAAGATGTTAAAAAACTCCATACACTTCGAGTACCTATCGAACCCTCTATAAATGGATAACATTCAAACTACCACACCCGCAACCCGATAATTTTCTTCTATTCTTCTTCTTCCTCTTAGCGTTAATTCCCTGTCGCATCCGAAGCTTTCAGCTCGGAGTCTGGGGTCCGCTTAACCAGTCTTAACTACGGATTTGGCTAGACCTCGATATTTTCCGTGAAGCGATTGTCATCTGACCTCCACAACCCAATGTTAACATTAGGCGATATCGAAGCTTTGCAGTTAGACCGTTGTTTTTGGATTTTTTAGGCCAACTACCTGTAACGACTGCCATAGATGTTCTTATGGCAACCGGGACCGACGGCTTAACGTGCTCTCCGAGGCACGACCAGACCAATGCAAATACTCATATTTCATTCACACAAATATTTGCACTGAGCGGGGATCGAACCCGCGCCTCCTGCGTAGCGGCCGCGTTCACTACCGCTACGCCACGGAGGCTGTCAATTTTCTTCTATTCTTAACATTGACATAATTGCCACTCACACTAATATCTGAAATTTATTATAATCATATACCATAGAGCACGAAGAATGCTCCACGTCTATTTATGTCAATGGCAAAGTAAAAATTTGCCGCACATAATTTTAACACTCCGCTGAACATTACGACCGTGCGGTCTGCGCCTCTGCTTGCAAACATTTCGAAGACTAATTTCGAAGAAAAATCCGTTTTTTAATATTATTGCGTTAGATTACTCGATCATATTATTATCATTACTACACTGTTGGGATAGTGGTTAAGTCGGTCTTATGGTCGAGAGGTTGCGAGTTCGAATCTTGACCGTTACATTACTGATGTGAACCCATTCCTATCTCTACTCTTTCTTCCTTCCTCCCCCTTAGTCATCTTCTACGTCACCCGCAAAAGGAATAACGATAAAGATAATCCTACAACAGAAGTTACAGTTCGCAATTTTATATAATAGGTAGAAATAACACAATTTTGGTGGGTAGGTATGCTCTCTTATTTATTTTTTACTCATTCAGGGCATAAGCACGCAATACATTTAAAATATATCACGCTTAGGTAATAAAAACCTTTCTCAATCATGCATATTTTAGGGTAGGTAGTCTTAATTAACCCCGTTCTCGATTCCCTCCAATTTTTTTTAATAAGAGACTGATTAAACGCTAAATCAAAATCGAAAAGATTTTCGGGGGGTATCGCGACTAACCCACATTTAAAACCAACACGTGCCAACCGCCAAACTGTAAACTTGACCTTGGAACATGGTTACCGGAAATTGCATACCATAAACAATAAAACTTCCTATTTCCGTTCTACGAAAAAACTGTCAATAACTTTCTTTGAATTGTAACTTCACACAATGGACATTGCGAGAGACGTCCTCGAAAGGTGTCCAACACGGAAAAAAACATGAGCGAATATCATGTAGAACCTTGTCTATAGAGTGTAACCAAGGACAATTAATTTTATTAAAAAACAAAAGATCCAACATCCTATTAGATTATTACCGGATCGGACGACCATAGACAATTTTTGGTACACTAGTGTTAATTAAAATTCGATTCGCGTATTGTCTCAACGATCGCGTCCAATGTCACGCTTCTAAACAAAGTTTGACATAACCGACACATTCGATTGTTCGAATTTCGAATTTAAAACAAGTAATGAAAGTGTCGTCTTTCAAGTGACAAGCCATGATTATGAAAGCTTTTTGCGCACGCGCCACCATTTATGTTACTAGGTAAAGGGCAGACGTGCTGAGTAAAACGATCTATTAGAATACCGCGTAAAACCTCTTTTGATGGTGGCTTAACTTGTAAATCGTCGCCGTAAATAAATAGTTTTTAATTAAATCAAGATGTCGTAACATAAATTCATCATGGCGGTTTACATTTAAGTAGTTTGTAAGCTACATTTATAGATATTGAATGATTCGATACTGTTTAGTGAGTAATCGATTTGATTCGAGTTGCGTTGATAGTTAATCGATGTTGTAACTAGTGACTTTTATTTGCACAAGCCGTTGAATTATATAGCTTTCTTTATTTTGCAAGCCTTTCATTTAATCGAAACATGTATTGTATACGGCCTCTGTGGTGAAGCGGTAGTGGAATCGACTGCTACGCGGCGGGAACGGGTTCGATTCTCGCATATTGTAAACATTTGTATGTATGAATATGTATATTTACGCTGGTCTGAGTATTTCCGTGCCTCGGAGAGACGTCTCTCAGCCAGAAGGACTGACAATCTAAAAAGATAACTTATAGACTGAATGGGGAGGGGTGAGGATTGGAAGGATCGAAATCGCAACACGCATTGATGGCGGGTCAAAAAGTTCCTCGACTTTTTGTAATGGCCCGGTCTCACAAACATACACGTCACCAATGGCGGGTTAATGTCAATGGTGTATATGCCAGGGATATACCAGGGTAGGGTAATAGCATAATGGAAAGATGTAATCTGTTTAGTTAATTATGCATTCAAATAGTAATGTTTACCAAGATTATAGTTCGCATGTGTAATGTGAATATAATTATCTTTTTGGTTTGTGACGCAAGATGCAATTGCTTTAATGATTTGTAGTAAAAGTTACCTATCGTTATAAATATATACTTAGACTAGCTGAAACCCGGGCTTCGCCTGTGGCATACTCCGAAATCCCGTAGGTATCACCCTTTTAAGTCAATTGCCCGCAATTTTTAATAAATATTATATGGGAATTTGACGGATTTGTTGACATTTATGATTACTACTCTACTCACTTGTGTAGTAGCGCGAAGAATATAGTCTATAACCTTCCTTAATAAACGGACCATTCAACACAAGATTTTTTCAATTTGAAATAGTAAGTAGTTCCTGAGATTAGGACGTTCTGCCGAACAAACATACAAATTTTTCAGCTTTATAAGATTAGTGTAGATTCCGTTTGTCTACCTGCGTACTGCGTATATGTAGGTATTGTAGGTATAGCAATTGTTTGCCCTCTGTGGATGGGCTTAACAATTTGCGATTGTCAAATGATTCGACAACACAAATCTCATATTACTTAAACTTGAAAGAGAAAACGAGACTAAAATATTTGTCCAAAATATATAAAAAAGTATCCCACACATACATTTTGTACCCATTATACTTGCATGTCAGGTGAAATGAAGACTGCACCATAAGGTTCCATTGCCATAAAAAAAAGAATAAAAGTGAACGCATTTTTAAAAACGAAAACGAATGTGATATGTATATTTGAGCATATTTTTGCAAAGACCGTTTCGATTATTCTTTTTGCTTATTTTTTATTAAAACTTGCCTCAAAAAGGTACAAATCAAAAGCTCTTTTACTTAGATTATGACTCACAAATGAAGTTACCTAAGCAAAACGACCGTAGCATTTTTCAAATTGACGTTCGATTTTTTTTTTTGTTTCCATATTTAAAATTTGACAAATATGTTGCCGAAATCACTTAGTGTCTATGGTTCAATATGGCGTTTTTGCTGTAATAAAGACATTTGTGTCAAAGCGTTCAATATAAAATACGAATTAAATGTTCGAACAAACTGTGTAGGCGGATTACCTTACGTTATGTAAAACTTGAGTCTCACCTGCTCACGTTTCATCGGTTTCATATGGCAAAAGTATACTAAAAAAAAGTTTACATGGTATCAGTCAATTATACATATATCCTGTGCATGCACATTTTTATTCAAAATTCGAACATTATATTTAATTTTGACACACACATGACATTTGACATGAACTAGGGGTGGGACATCCTCATTTAAAAATCGAATGATATATTATCAAATTGATTTCGGTATACACTAATACGCCAACGGGGTTATGTCTCCCCCGGTAGCTCCATTGATTGGGTTCGCAGCCGCCCTGAACGGGAGGAGACAAAATCCCTCCATTTATTAATAATTTTATTCATGTCATCATAGTTCTGTTTCCCCTATACATAGTATACATGTCGGGCGTATTGTAGAATAGATTGATAAATGTATGGGATTTGACGTATATGACATGTATTTTGACGTATATGACATACATTGACGGCTGCCGTATACGTCAAATCCCATACATTCATCTTTCTATTATATTGCCAACGAATTGCCACTTGTCTAGGGGGGCTGATATTAGAATTTTTTGAGTAACCATTGCCTAATGACGTCAATAATTTTGAGACTTATAACATTTCGTCAATGACATAATGAGATCACTTAAAAAGAAAGATGAGCTCTAATACCATATAATGATAGAAATAATAATGAAAACACAGTATATCACGATCTGTTACTTCATTTCTATTTTAATGATTGATAAAGGTTAGTAGAGCAATATATACATAAAATGTAACTTGGTGCCGATTTTGATTTCATTCGAACTTAATTCGAAGATGAGGCTTTGTAACCTTTAAGGTGAGTGTAGACTTGAGCATTTGCTAGAGCATTACAATGTAATGTAAAGATGGATTTAGACCAAACTAAAATAGTGCTAGAGCTAGAATAAAAACATTCTTTCTTAATATTTTAGTGGAAATGAAACCTTATTTTCAGCGTTTACATGAGAAAGAACAACGAACGAATGTTCTCTCACCATTTACACTAATAGAATTTAACGTAGAGGGGATAGAATAGAATGAGCATTCGCTCGTCTGATGTAAATCAACCTTTACAGTCTTACGAATTACGAATGGTACAGTGGGCTCTAAAAGTCTGTGGACAGCTTAAAATCCCTAATCCTTCGAGCACTTAAGGCTATTAACATAATGAAAATATAGATGACGTTTCCTCTGTTAACAGAACTAAAAAGTACCTAATACATACAGTTAAAAGAAGAGAAAGAAATGCATGTATTTACAGTTAATACAATGTTTACCAGTGCATTACTTACTTACTAGATGGCGTGAGACGTCCCTTTATTTTCTAATTGTCCACACACTTTTGCAGCCCACTGTACTATACAAACAAAGCTCAGTTTATTCGTGAATGCTCCACGCATAGTCACATTTCCCTGTAACATTTCTTTAAATCTTAAATGAGTTCTTGGTTCACCCCACTGTCCCACACATATTTGGCTTACTCAATAGAATATTTCACAAAAATTCTCATTGGTTTTCAAAATCAAAATGTTACAAAATATCGAGAGTCATATCGTTTTAAGATACGGCTTACGCTATCTAGAGTAATGTTTTGTAAATAGTAAATGCTCTAATCTATACTCGCCTTTAGGCTGTAGTCGTACTGTCGACGGGTAGCGAGTAATTATTGTAGAAACTCGTGACGGGGTAATGCAGGTCGAATGTAACGCAGAGGATTTCGTCACAGCAATACAAATTTTATTGCAATTGCCATAAAACATATTATTGAATGAACACATTGAACATAGACGTTGATGTCAAAGGTTTATATCTAACGAGAGTCAGCTAGTCTTGCTTATACGTATACTTCAATTACTTCTATGCATACTAGATAGAACTAGCTAACTCTTTATTGTACACCATAAAACTAAAATTAACAGTAAGGAAGTAAGGAAATAAATAACCAGTCCCCCTAGACAAGTGGCAATTCGTCGGCCGGCGTATTGTAGAATAGAATGATGAATGTATGGGATTTGACGTATATGACAGTCGTCAACGTATTTCACAAATGTCATAAACGTCAAAATACGTGCCAGTTCTATACATTCATCATTCTATTTTACAATACATATTGCCACTTATCTAGGGGGGCTGTAGAATTTACAATGGGCGGCCTTATCACCGACGGCGATCTCTTCTAGACAACCTTTGGATAGCGATAGACTATTTAGCTCTGTCTTTCAAACATTTTATCACGCAATTATGTAGGTATATCTCGTAAATAAGTGAGTTTACCATATTGAAAGGACTGAATAAAAACGTACTTATATATGTTGCTTACGACATTTTAACACCACGATACCCTGCATCACTCTCACACCTAACTAAAGTATCAAAAAGTCACTGTCGCCAAAACCAGATAAACACAGGATGATGCAATATTTTTTTATAAATTTTAAGATGCCCTATTAACTCTGTTTTTTTCACAATAAAGGTTTATTTTATAATTTTATGGTCGCTAATATTCGCGACATATTCGATTACGTCAGTTCTCGCTTTAAGGCTCGTTTACACGAGGATAGTTTCTCACACGTTTCGTTCCGAAAAATCGTACGCGACTATCGCTAGCAATAATCGCCATATTATTATAGTATCAAAGTGTTTACACACAGGCAAACACTACATTCTCGCCTACTATTATATCATGCGAGATTTATATACCTACGCCTATGTTTGACATACGATTATTGCTTGAAGTATCGTTTACACGAGAAGAGTTTCTCGCCCGCAAGTTTTTTCTGTCCTTTGGGGCTGTCCATAAATCAAGTGAGGCTCAACAGGGGGGGGGTAGTTCGGAAAAAGTCACAAAATATCACCAGTTGAGAGGGAGGGGTATATTGAGATATCACGTCTATTCATTTTTTTCTTATAACTCGCGATTTTTGTCACGATTCTTAGTTTTCTAGCATTAAATAATAAATAAAAAAATACACGTGATTTTGACCGGGGTAGTTTAAAACCTCACCACGTATCACCATAGGGGAGGGGGGTTATTGCTAAAAAAACATCACGTGATTAATGGACAGCCCCTAATTCGATAATCGTATCATGTGGGCGAGAAAATCTTCTCGTGTAAACGACGCATGAGGCTGTGAGGCGTGAAGTAAAATATCTTTTTAATGCGTTTCAAAAGGGCAGGCTTGGATGTGAAGAACCCTTTTTGAACCTAAACTGGATCTAAATATAGCCCTCTTAGACATTGACCTTTGGAATTTAAATATTATGATGCAATTCTTGTTTCACGGGCTGGTGGTTCGGCAATTCTGTTATGATTTCTGGCTGATTCTGTATGGTGGAATTTTTTTTGTTGATTATATAATATAGCTGTTGCTTGCGGTTTTACACGCGTGCCCGCGACATGAAAATGTTCCTGGGATATAAAATAATAAGCATATTCGGGATTAGAATTTAGATCCATTGCAATGAAGAAGTGTCGGTAGCTTAGGGGTTGAGGAGTTGGCCTTACGATTGAGAGGTCCCGCGTTTGAATCCTGGCCATTACACTACCGACATGAGCCCACTCGTTTGTTGGAGGGGTTAAAGCGAATATAAGTAACTAGCTTTTGCCCGCGGCTCCGCCCGCGTGGATGTCGGTTATCGCGACCAAACATAGCCTATGTCCTTTCTCAAGGTCTAATCTACCCCTATACCAAATTTCATCAAAATCGGTTCAGCGGTTTAGTCGTAAAAGCGAGACAGACAGACAGACAGACAGACAGACAGACAGACAGACAGACAGACAGACAGACAGACAGGCAGACAGACAGACAGACAGAGTTACTTTCACATTTATAATATTAGTAGGGATTTCAATTGCTACAATTTAAAAAAAAAATGTAGTTACAATGACAGTACTAATGTGACACTCCTGGTATTACACACGTCCAATACGTCCATAGGCCACGGTAACGAGGCAGGAGGGCTATGTACTTATCTGCCAAAAAAAAAAATCTAAGAAATATAAAAAATACACTTATTCATCTAAAATTAGAGTTATTTTCGCGTTCATAATATTGGTTAGGTTGGCAAGTAGTAAAGCTGAGTGCCAACATTGTAGCATTTTATTGGTGTCGATAATGGTGACCGTCATTTCTGCTCATATTTAGCTTACTATCAAATGGGGTACAGTAATTTGACGGGACCATTATAAAAAAAATATTTTAAAGTCGATGTCAATGTATCGCAAATTTTATTTATTTATTTCCAGTTTTTTTTATAGAATAATCAGTCTTAACACAATTTTATTTTTGTTTCAGGTAAACATTAACATGCAGCGTCTAGTAATTCTGGAGTTTCATCCTGAAACGCGTAAGAATCATTTAAGATCATCATCATCGTCATCTTAACGTGGATGCAATCACCACTTAATAACTACTCGGGCATTTTTCCGCCTTCTTTGAAATGGCCCTTAAACTAAATAACTTCGTTAATAAAAGTGAAACTAAGTTTCTCAATCGCGCTACAATAACAGATTGGCTATGGCTGACATTTTACTAACTGCGGCTTAAAATAAAGTCGTCACGAATGTGCTGACTTGGTCAGGGAAGTATCCCTCAATGAGTGCTTCAGGTCGCAGTACTTTTAGACCGCATAGGACAACGACAGACGCATGCAGCAGATACAGCGTACCCCTTACTTGTCAAACTCCGGTACGGATAAAGCGGACCGTTGAAAAGCTACAATGATTTTTTTTTTTTATATATAGGACACGTCAATTTGACTTCGCCTCGCCTGATGATAAGCTGAAGGCAAAGTCTCTGAAAAGAGGGTCATTTGCGAATTGGGCATAATGCGACTAAAGGACTATTACAGACACGTATTATGTTACAATGGTGGCATTCAGCTTGACGGCCTCATCAGATGCTTTTTCACGCCCCGCTTAAAGGACCCGGGACTATAGGAGGGAAACACGTGAACTGGTAAGGAATTCCAAGACTTAATGGAATTACGCGCATCTGCTGCGTGCGTCGGCAGTTGTCGTTTCGTGTGCGGTTGGCTACGGAATTATACCTTCTTTTAGGCTATCTGCTGCGTTGAGCGGGAACTAGGTGTAAGCCCTCATCGACGACGGTGTCCATACGTCTACTCAGGCACATTATGCAAATTAATAATTCAATCTCCGTCGAATTTCCTTTCCTTTGGTGTTTTACTCGAAAAGTTTGAATGAAAATATTTTTGACAACATACCTTAAACACCCCGGACAATCCCTGATATCAATTACCCGAATGCGATGAAACGGGATCTTCCTGTGCGAAACTGGAATGTATCAACACTATACTTACCTACTATAAATAAATAATTAAGTTTTTCTCGCATAAATTCCACGCAGTGAAAGATTGATGAAACCAATATGATGACGTAACGCGTATTGTGCTAATAGGCGCGCGCGCAGACTGATGCGCATCGGAAGCAGGAAGGAAATGTAATGTCAATTTTTTTAGATTGTTTATACAATAATAACTATTTATGATGCAAAGACATGTCAATATAGCATAATTTTTGTTATTAGGGTTGGGAGGTGTCGTAAGCACTATAAATATCAATCAATCAATTAGCCTATCTCAGTCCACTGCTGGACATAGGCCTATGTGCACCATTCGTCTCGATCCACCGCCTTCCGCATCCAGTCTGTTTGGAGACCGTGAGAATGCAAGCGGAAGGTGGGACGCCCCCTAGCCAGATGGGTGAAGATGATAAAATCGATCCAATCGATCTCATTTCATGTGGGGATCAAAAGACTGTATGAGACCATTTAAGGTATGAGTACTAGAAACGATAGAAATCGCGAACAACGTTTCCCATACATTTTGTAAGGAGAAAATTAAAGCATGATTCCGTAGCCGACCGCATACGACAACTGCCGACGCACGCAGCAGATACGCGTCATTCATTACGGCTTCTCAATGGCCCTCTTTATCCGTACCAGAGTTTGACAAGTAATGGTTACGCTGTATGTGCTGCATGCGTCGGCAGTTATCGTATGCAGTCGGCTCACGGAGGACAGAATATGATTCCTTCTTCATGAGTCGGTTTCAGAATCATAGCTAAAAAATCAACTCAAATAATAAAGAAGACATTTGATGATTGTTAAAATCATCAAATGATTGTAATTAAAACTCTTTAAGATCATTTGAGTACATTGTAAATTGATATACCTATGTGATAGTATTATTGTCACAAGTTCATGTGAACTACTTTAAAACTCATTGAAATATAATTAATAGAATCTGTTAAATTTAGTCTTAGCGCAATATACTTTATCTGGCTTTTACAAAAGTGACTACCTCCTATTAATCAACAAGTGTACCCCCCATTAATCAACAGGTGTACCCCCGAAAACCTTGGTAAGACTACATACATGTATAGTCAACCAAAGCGTTTACGGATTCAATGACACGCGATTTTTATAAATTAAGGTTGTGCAAACATTTTTATTTTTATTTAGACCATGTGTCAAAGTGAAAACGGTTCGATACAATACATATGCGCGTGCGTTCCCATATTATACGAGTTTAATTTTCTTGTATTATAACTTAAGTTGCGTAATACATATAAATAATAACCTCGACTCTATTGTCATGGGAATGACAGATGAAATCTTCCCATCATTGTTATTTTGTATGAACATAATATGTTCAAAATATGAGGAAGTGTCAGATCAGAATCGGTGCCAAAATTCTTCTCGATTGTGTCGATATGTTCGCTATGCGCTATGCTTATCTAGAAGTAACCTATTCACTAGACTTTAACTCTAGACTTGAAGACATTCAGGTTATAACTTTCCAGAAACATAAACTCAGGCATGGCATTCCATTCTGTATGATCATTCTCTGAGTCTTTTCGCAATTCAGTTGGGGTTGACTTTCCAGTGTAACTGTTATGGTTGATCTTCATTTTTTTCCGTGAAGCGACTGTCATAAGACTTCTACAACCAATTAACGATATCGAAGTTGTGTTGTTACACCAGGCGGATTTTTGAGTGGTTTAACTACCCGCAACGACTACCATAGATGTTCGTATGGCATCCGTGATCGACGGCGTTTTCACCCACTTTCAAGCTTCCTCTAATCTTTACCAAACTATAACAAAACACTGATTTAATTAATTGTATTTTTACATCGAATATAATAACCTCCTTCGTTTTTGAAGTTATTTAAAAAACGAAATTCCGTACAAAACTCGGTCATCCAAATACCTTGTTTACTCGTGTTTTAGAACTTATAACACGAGCTGTACTCAGTTTCGGTCTAGATAACTCTGTATAATATTATTTACGTCTAAATAACCGCTTTGTAAGTCTCTCTTGCCGACATTTACCTACTAATTATTTTAAATTAATACACCTAGTACCGCTTAGAAGGTGAAATATAACTGTCAATTGTTTAGTACTGTTTCGTGTGCTCAAATATTTCTAGAGTAAAGAAATGTATATTTGTTAATCTGCTAAGCATACATACAATTATGCAGAGGTGAATTAACACCCACATTTTATCAATCACTGTATTGGGTCCCACCCACGTAATAGGGGGCGAACCTATTGCAGAATTCCGGGCACTATTGTTGATTCGAGCCATGTATCTGCGGCTGAGTCTGGGCTTTATATATCTGTCTGCTGTTAAACAGCCTTATCCAATATTCGCCTTGTAAGAAACCACATGGGAGGAGATGGGTGGCCATATTCTACTCTGACGGGATCCACGTGGCAATCTTTTTAGGAATATTTTTATATTATAGACTAGCTGCCCATTTAGTCCCCAAATAGAATCCTCTTCGTGCCTCGCAGAGCACGCTGAACTGTGGTCGGTTCCTATTGCCATACGAACATCTATAGGTACCAATCTTTACGAGTAATTGAAGCCCTAGAAAGTACGATAACTACTTTATCTATAAAACTTAGATATCGCTGGCAGGTTCTTGAGGTCAAATGATAGTCGCTTCACAAAAAATATTGAAGTTTGAGACTTCATATAGTATAGTCCCTGCACTGAGTCATGTTGCCCGACTTATCCAGTTCCAATCAAGGTATGGAAACTGCTAAACAATATGTGATAAACAGTGTCTAAATTACAGTGACTTTGACTAAGTGCCTAACAGACCTCAACTGTCATGTGAGCTTGTTAGTACCTAATGGAATTTTCGTGACGATTGAGAGATTCAATTTTAATCTAGATTGGATGACGTCACGTTAGATAACAGTGATTGAAAGCTACATATTAATCTAAGTAATACTAATCTTTAAATAGGACGCACGATGCGTTTCTGTAATTGACCACAATTATTTATAAAGTAACTAGCTGTCTCGGCGAACTTCGTACCGCCATATTTTTCCCGTTCCCGCTGCACCTATTTTTTCATCCTTTAAACCTTCCCTGGACACCCACGAATCTTTCATGACTAAAATTATCGGTTCAGCCGTTCTTGAGTTATAAGCTAACAACGAAAAGTGGCATTGATTTTTATATAGGTATATATAGATTAGGTACGCAGATTATGCAAGCTGAAGTGGCAATGGTTTAACCGCATCAGCCCCCCTAGAAAAGTTGCAATTCGTTGCTCGGCGTATCATGGAATAGAATGACGAATGTATACGATTTGACATCTTTGACATTCGTTGACACCTGTCATATACGTCAAATCCCATACATTTGGCATTCTATTTTACAAAAAGCCGGCTGACGAATTGCCACTTGTCTAGAGGGGCTGCTGTAGGATTGATGGTCGCTGGAGTAAACGAGTCCAAGCCCCCCTAGGAACCCCCCACGAATGAGGAATGTATGAGATTTGACGTATATGACAGTCGTCAACGTAATATGTCATAAACGTCAAAATACGTGTGATATTCCTCATTATATTCTACAATACGCTGGCCAACGAATGGCAACTTGTCTTGGAGGGCAGGTCGTATCTCATAAACCGTGATAGCTAGCTAGTGTTGAAGTTGAAAAAATCTCCAATCCCACGCACACTGAAGTTGTGGAATTAACTCCCTGCGGTGGTTTTCCCAAGGGACTACAATATGAGGTTCTTCAAGAAGGGCATGAGAAGGTTTCTTCATGGTCGGCAGCGCGAGTGTGACGCCCCTGGTGTTGTATACGTCCATACGCCACGGTAACCACTTCCCATCAGGTGGGCCGTGTGCTAGTCTGCCACCTAAGCGGTACAAAAAAACCAAAAAAATTGGGCGGCTTTTTTTGTACCATACACCGAATCTAGTAGCATACAGAAGTCATTGCTTATAACCGTGTATAAAAAATGCTTACACACGCCGATTACCGTGTGCAAACCATACATAACAACAGTTGATATAAGATGTGGAGAAGCTCCCGCGCAACGCTCACGCAATGCGTTTGTGACGTAAGCGCCGGTTCCCACTTCCGAGCGATACTTGTGGCGGCGCACAGTGGATCGTTTCATACAAGCTAGACGTCGGAAATTCATTACTTAATTAAGCTTTTTCTTATAGTCTTATTGATTTACAAATAATCAAGGACCTCAAAAACAATATTACTAATGATCTACCCTCACGCCGTTATTAAGCATGACGGTAGAAAAGTTTATAAAGTAAGTTACTTGAAAAAATAATTATTTTGCAATTTTTGTGTCTCTTTGTTGTGACTGATTTTTATTAGTTGTGAGTGTGTGAACGTGAAACAAAAAATTAGGAATATTAATGAAGGTATGTACTTTCTATTTATGGATTTTTACATTATTAATCCACTTAGTTCTCGTAGAAAAAAATATTGAATTGAACCTATTTTATACCTTAAAAAAATCCCAATTCTTAACTTTAACAGAGAATCTAAACATGAGTATACCTTGGTGTCCTACAGTACCTAGCTTATTTTAAAGCTCCAACCCTCTAAATTAAAAATCAGTCATTGTTTGACTTCGCACGAGTTTGCAGTATATTGTTTTATCACGAATATGGAAGTTGATGGGATCTCGCAGGATCTCGCGAAAAAAGGTGACTAACCATTATTTGACTACTTGAAATTCTCATCATTCATCATCATTCTCATGATTGTCCAATGATAAGTTAATAGGTAAGCCCAATGGACTAAATATCTAAGCTTATTCGCGCTAAGTTTGTAAGCCGCGTCCCGTCCTCCTTCTCTACGATAGCGGCAAAATTAGTGCGAACGAGTATATTATCAATACGTATTGAAGATCACTTTTATTGTTATGTTTTACGTAAATACGTAGGAAATAAATAAATAAAAATACTTAAAATATAATTAGAATTTCCGACGTCTAGCTTGTATGAAACGATCCACTGTGCGGCGCGGCTGCGCTTACGCATCGAATGACAATTAGATAGGGGTGGCAATATGGCGATTGATTTGTTATGTGTAGTGTCACATAGTTTAAAGATTTTCTTTTTGAAGAAATGTTTATCATCATCACTAGGTACATAATATAAAACAAAGTCACTGTCGCTGTCTGTCCGTCCCTATGTATGCTTAAATCTTCAAAACTACGCAACGGATTTTGAAGCGGTTTTTTTTAATAGATAGAGTGATTCAAGAGGAAGTTTTATATGTATAATACATGCATAATATTGTAGAGAAACACTGATAAATTTAGAGATAATACCACGCGGGCGGATAATATGACGGTACGAAGTTCGCCGGGTCAGCTAGTGTAATAATAAGCGTGGCGTAAACAATGCGACTAAAGGTCTGATGAGGCCGTCAAGCTGAGTGGCACCATAACATTGTAACATGGTACGTGTCTATAATGGTGACCCTCTTTTCTAAGACTTTGCCTTCCGCCTAATATCAGGCGAGATGAAATTAAATTGACGTGTCTTATTAAAAAAATTATGGTTGTATGGTTATGTATTTGAAAACCACCTTAGCGTGGCAGTCACGACATAGACTTCGACTTTGGAGATCACGGGTTTGATTCCCGCTTAGTGTAAATAGTTTTATGGTTTAGATGTATCTATAATAGGTACGTATTTAAAGAAGAAAATGTATCTAAGGCCCATATTCTAGAATGTCACTCAGTTGCATCTCAATTTGTCTGAGGACAGATTGTATAGACAATTGCCAGACAACCTGTCAAATCTGTCAATCTGTGTATACAATCTTTCCTCAGTTAAATCGAGATTCAGCTAAATGGCATTCTAAAATACGGGCCGAAATATGTTTATCTGTAGCCTAGACTATATTTTGGGTCTAGATAACGAGTCTAGATAGAGAGCGAGTGCCATAAACTGTTCAACGCATATCCCTACTATGAACATAAACTTAAAGTTTAATACGCATGGTAAAAAGTAGCCAAGTTGTCAAATTTTGTCACGCTTCGAAGGTCCAAGGACGAATAACTCGTGAAGAGATAACAATGAAATCAGACAGTTTCGTATTCATAATAATACAGCGAATTTCATCAGTATCTTTTGTAACAAAAGAACTATTATTACCTCACAAGATGACACACGTCCACCACTAATTTATTTGAATTTTAAATTATACAAGATATTATTCACCAATCTGGAAAATACATGTCAATTTGCATGTTTTATGACAGTTTTTTACCTCTCAACAATGACAATTGAATGTTAAAAACCAATTTGTTTTCTATACACCATATTTTTATAACTGATGTTAAGTGGTCAATCCTGACAATAGATTTGATTTAGTGAGACATTTTATTGACATGTGAAGACGTGTCTGTTTTCAAGAAATGGTTTTTTGTTATTTGAAAGGCAGCCAAGTTTACAAACTTTTATTTATCTTGCAATATTTGTATGTTCATTTTTGATGGTAAAATTTTGTAAGCTTCATTAGAACCATTTCTTTTGAAAGACATTTTAACGAATATATTTCATACACTGCACATATACTTTCAAAATAGTTTTATTTCCATAGTTTTTAGTTACTTTAATAATTATTTATGTATACTTACTACTGTTTGCAGCATGCGAATAAATGGTAAGTGGTCACCGAGGCCCATTTCAATTATTACTGGTGTATTTATCAAATGTTGCCAATTCGAGCTCTAGCAGCCCTACTCAACAATAGGTACACCACAAGTGCTATTTAACTGCGGTTTTTTGTAGTGATTCTGTAAGCGCAGGGACAGTGTCGCTGTTATGCGTGAAGTCTCGGGTTCGATGACCAGGTTGAGAAAAGTGTTAATAGAATTTTGAGTTTGGAAATACTCAACACCAGTGCTATACACTATCAAGATGGTACCAAATCCAACTTCAAATCGGCCATATAACCACGACTCAATTCATTACTCAAAGAGACTCATCAGCGAATAAATGACAACATCACACAATGGTCCCTTTTTTATTGAACTTGGCAGGTAAACTACCGCACACCCACTTTTATATTTCTCATCGGATTTTAATATTTCAACGGACATTTTTAATAATGGCTATAAAGTTGATATTACATGATTGACTAGTTGAAGTTCTATCTAGAATTGTGGTGATATTAAATATCAGATGTTAATCAAATATCGCTTTATTCAAAGGTTATACATTATCATAATATACAATCCTATTTTAGCTTGTTTCTTTATTTATGTTTATAGTGAAATCTCTACTATAAAGATGAAGAGTTTGTTTGTTTGAAGCGCTAATCTCAGGAACTACTGGTTCGAATTGAAAAAATATTTTTGGGTTGAATAGGCTGTTTATTGAGGAAGGTTATAAGCTATGTATCATCACGCTGCTACTTAAGGGAGCGGAGCAGTAATCATAAATGTCAACAAATCCGGTAGATTTTCATACGTTCCCTTTAAGGGGTGATACAGGGGTTTCAAAGTATGGCATGAGCGAACCGAGGCGGGTCGACTAGTAATGTATAATTCTTTATGTTTGAAATAGTTAGAATTGTTTTCTTCTTCCGAGTGCCAATAGAAAAAACTTATATACTCAAGTCAACCACATCTGCAAGCCGGTACACCCAGTGATTAAAAGAAAAGGCTCTGGTGCTTTCCACTCGGGGAGCGAAGTCAGATGGCAGTCCCTCCAAAAAAAGTTTCGAAAAAAACGTTCTTGCTGCAAGGTTTTTCTAACACGCTAATCGCAAGACTAACTGTGTGTATTGAAAAATTAGGTGTGTAATATAATCTATATTATTATATATATGCTATTTGACATTACACTATGACTATGAGTAGAGAAAACAAGAAAAACCACGAGGCATAGTTAGTCAAAATCATATTATATAATATTTACATTACCTAAACGGATATTCCTAGTTTTGACCGTTTCGTACCAGAAGCGCAAAAACTAAAAAAAAATATATTTAATTAATAAATATTTTAATCTTAATAAATTAATTATTCATAATTATATATTTATGTTAATTTTATTATGATTATATTGATGAATGAGGTGTTTGGCGTGTTTTAGCAATACTCTAGATAATAAGTGATTTATAACTAGTTCTTTATTTTATTAGACACGGTTATAAAAATTAAATACGTTGGTAAAAAAATTGTTGTCATGGCTGTACATTACAAGACTAAGCTTCGTATTCATGAACGACACTCGGTTCTGAATCTCGAATTAATTATCTGAGGCAGATTGTATAGACTGATTGACAGATTGTCTATACAATCAGTCTTCAGAAAAATTGAGATTCCGAACTGGGTACCATTCTAGAATACGCGTCTTAAAGCGTAAGTTTAATATTATTTTATTCTGTTTTAAAATAGCATTCCACGTACAACTTAAAAATATTAATTTTCTGTAACTATAATTATGCAGTTATCTCTATTCTGTTTTCGTGCAGAAATGCGCAGGGATCCCCTCCCTCCCCCTCCCCCCACCGATCAGTGTGGTGGTAATATTGGATTTTTACGGCTCTCACTAGATGGCGTTGTCTACTTTCCTGAATTACACTGTTAAGATTTTCCTTGAAAAAATCGTTCGTATAATTGACTTTTAACAACATCAAAGTTCTCTGAAATCTTATTAAATAATAAATAAATTCTACGAAGTGTTGCTAAAAACAAAAACAAGTTTTTTAAAGATAACAGGGGTCCTCAATCAATTTTATTGTTTTTAATTAAACGCATAACCATATAAATAAAATAAAATAAAAACAAAAGTAATTAATGAATTGAGGCGACCCTAATCTGAATTTTAATTAAGATATTATTTGTGAATTGGTTTATTAACTAAATATAGAATTTGATAAGTTTAAACAATAACACGTTTAAATTTGTGTATATGATGACATACAAGCTACGTGTTCCCGGCACAGTAGAATTTGGGCCACCCCATCTCCTCCCGTGCGGTGTCATACAAGGCGACTAAGGTATAGGGCTGTTTAACATCAGACAGATATACAGGGCGTCCCACGGCGATGCCACATGGAGGGAAAGTACCTTAAATCCTTAAGTTAGCTCATTTTACTTAAAGGAGACATCATTCTATTTTTAAAAAGAAACAAAACTGCATTCAAAGATTTTCAAAAATTCGCTTGCCACACCCAGTAATCGAACTGACTAAAATCCGAAAAAGTAACATTCTGTATTTTTATGGCATCAATCGATAGTGTCAATCATAAGGATCAAATCTCTCTAAGAAACATGGTAAATTAAATGAAAGGAAGTCCTTGAAACCTAAAATTATACCTATATTATACCAATCAGTGATTGGTGAAATGTGGGTATTAATTCACCTCTGCCTTTTTCTGTGTCTTTCACTGTGTCTATACAGTATATTATGGTGAACAGTCGCAAAGGGTAAAAAAAGGGAAGCTGGTGATTTTTTTTACCGTGATCTAGTTTGTCACATGTGACCTATACTCGTATTGGTGTCTACCATATCAGCAAGAACAAGCCGGCCGGAATCGTAGTTTGTGCTGTCAATAGGAAAACCAAAGGCTTTGTCCTTTTTTTTGCTGACGGCACAGAATCTCTCTGTTCTTACAGGGTCGGCACGAGTGTGACTCCCCTGGTGTTGCACTCACCCATAGGCCACGGTAACCTCTTACCATCAGGAGGGCCGTGTGCTTGTCTGTGACCTTAGTAGTATAAATAAATGGCGCATACGGTGCAGAATATTCCATCAAGAACCAAGCGGTTCGGCGACTCCTTCTTCTGCCGCACTATTAAGTCTTGGAATTCCTTACCAGTTCACGTGTTTCCCTCTTCCTACAGTCCCGGGTCCTTTAAGCGGGGCGTGAAAAAGCATCTGATGAGACCGTCAAGCTGAATACCACCATTGTGACATGGTACATGTCTGTAATTGTGACCCTCTTTACAGAGACTTTGCCTTCAGCTTACCATCAGGCGAGGCGAAGTCAATTTGACGTGTACTATATATTAAAAAAAATCAGCCCCACTAGACAAGTGGCAATTCGTTAACCAGCGTATTATATAAAGTAGAATGACGAATGTACAGAATTTGACGTATATGACATACGTTGACGACTGTCACATACGTCAAATCCCATACATTCGTCATTCTAATCTACAATATGCCAGCCAATGAAGTACCACTTGTCTAGAGGGGCTGTTTTAGTTATAGGTTCACTAAACACTTTCACCAAAACACTCAAATGACTAATTTCTTATATTTCTCAAAAGGCATACAAACAAAAAGTAAAACCAATTTACACCAAAACTAATTACAACAAAAAACAAATGGGCGGTGACGTCACGCCTTACATACAGTGGCGCGCGCGCAGCGAAAACGAAAGTGCGATCTGTTGAGAACGAAAGTGGCCAAGTATGGCGCACGCCTGCGCTTGAGCCACATAAAGATTACGTGGCGATCTGACCTCGATCTTACTGTACCAGTATGGATTTAAATGGCGATTATAGGTAATTATTGTATCCGTATGTTGTAATAAATGTACAGGATAGATTTTGATTTGTATTAACTTTATTATGAGTGCGCGTGGTTCCCGGCAGAGTAGAATTTGGGCCACCCCGTCTCTTTCCATGCGTACAAAATAACCAAGGGATAGGGCTGTTTAACATCAAGATAATAAGATCTTCGGGGTTCAAACCACCTTCACCTGTTGGTTTTTACTTCTGGTGATTGACAGACGATGCTCTGGCGCTGGCTTTCCTCAGGGGGTCAGATGACAGCCGCTCCAATAAGAGCCATAAAAAGTCAAATCAAGAGACATAATAGGTCAACTAGCTAATTCGGTAAAAAAAAAACAAAGTATGCATATAGGAATTGATAAGAAGACTTTAGTAACTCGTGACTATTAAAGAAAAGCGATTTTCTGCTGTCTGAAGTACTGCTTGCTTTGCTGAGTGTAGGTGCTCTCGCTATGGCTGACATGAAAGCAATATTTTTTTTGACTGAAAGTTGTGCGTGAGCGCCAACATTCGATGTCCGGATCAAGCAAAAGAGATCGTTAAGTTTTTCTGTTTGGGAATTCTCAGCAGCACGGAGCCAGAAAAACTGCACGGATGACGAATATAAGCTATCTATTATTATATAGAACACAAAATAGTATTGACGCAACGTGGGTATTAATATAGGTACCTCTGTCCACCCCTTCGCAGGTAATCAAGCGTGAGTGAATTATATAAAGAAAACCAGTCCGATAGCATATTAGTCATGGCCCTTTCTTATTCAGATCATGTGGAACTATACAGTTACACGAACGATAGTACAGTCAGCACCAAAAGTAGGTTAACATATCGCAATTTATATTCAGCCGGAAGGCGGACCCTGAGCTTCGAGGTCATTTTGGCCACGGATGCAATCAGGAGAATACGTCTTTATGCAGATGATGATGATTGCAATTTATAGATCACTTTAAGCTTTAGGGAAGGAATCGGACAGTCGCGCGATCCTGTCAATATTTTGTTAATAGTATTTATGTGCCAACCTGATCCGGCTCTATATTGACACCGAATCAGTATATTGGATTGCGATATTTGTTGACTCACATCGCTTATGATGTTTCATAAAGTAATAAACAAAACTTGAACTTTATGTAAGTAATCTTATCTTCTGAAAGCAATATGATTTATTTGGGAGCCCCTTGTTTCGCAGACAGAAATTTCATAGAATTTCGTTTCACAGAAAATGTTTCACATAATATTTGGTACTTATATTTTTATTTCGAATATTATTGTTTCAAAGACAATTTACTAGAATGAAACATATTTCACAGAAAAACAATTTAATGAATTTTTATTTAAATTTTTTTGTTTAATAAACTTATCAAACAGTAGAATTATTTTTTAAGGAATATTAAACCACCACCATAAGCGAAAATAATTTGGTCTAACGTTTAATAATTTAGAACACGTCATTATAGTTTACACCCCGACTCAGAGTACCCCGACTTGGATAGGTTAGGTTAGAAGGCTAAGGCGGGAGCGAAGCGGAGCGGAGCTCCCGCCTTAGGCCTTCGTGGTTATTTTTTTTTAAACCACCCAGAAATAGGAGCCCCGCGGAGCGGGGCTCCGTTGAATTATCTTAGCGCAGATAAGTTTTATATCTTTTGAGTGGTATGTCAAACGATTTTATATTTAATGTATGTTATGATAATAAAGAATATTTGATTTGTTTTTCTATGATATGATCATTCTAACATTAAACTTTATGTGAAACAAAAATCAATGATTTAAAAATCTTCAAAGTAAGTATTCTGTGTATTTATTATTCTATGAAACAAAAATATGAGGAAAATTTTATGTGAAACGAAATTCTATAAAACAATTAGCTATAAAACAACGCACACCCGATTTATTTATTATGATGAACCTATACTCGTTGCTCCACTTGCATGGGAAACTGATTCCATTCCCACGATCCATAGGAACCTATACGAGTATAATGATAAAAGTACCTTGCCTGTATGCAAAATTTCAACCAAAATACCATCGATTTTATGTAATTTAGTAACAAATAAAATAATTCACTTCCACATTTTAGGATAAAAAATTACATTGTAAAGGTCTTTAAGAAATTTGTTACAATTCAGCCCCTTTTTTCGCTGACTGTACCTTCGTACGAACATTTCGCTGGTCCGGAAATTCAGTTATAGCCCTACCTCTTACCCAATAGAAATAATTAGTTGTACAATAAGGAACTGGAAAAAATTTGATCATGTTTATATTAAACTTACAAGTAAGTGATTAAATCAACTATTTATTAATTCACACGCGATTTCCAACACCGCTTTGTTCACTGATATATCAAACACATGATAATAATTGGCAATTGTTTTCGGAAAAATTAATTAAATACTGCATGTTTCCTTCCGGGAACCAATATGGCGGCGAGATGGCGGCTTATTTTTAGCGCGCAAGGCGGAATGTCATACGGCCTTGTCGCTCTTAAAAAGCAGGAACTAAATGAATGAAAGATCACAATGATTAGTTCTATATTCAATATAATCTGTGGTCAATTATTGTAAGCTGATAAGAAGCGGACGCTAGCAGGATTTGTGTGTTGTTGGGAAAAAATAAGGCTGTCGTCCAGTAGAGATGTACTAAGCTGTGTTGTTAGAAATGTGTATTTATATCACCCATGTGTATGACTTATTAGACAGTCATTAATCACGATTCAATGTCAATATAGGTGTCGATTGCATTTGCATTAATATTATAATAACAAGATTGCAAATATCACGATATTTATTGGCTGGCTGTCTGTCTCGTGAAGTATTTATTTAGTATAACAGCAGATGGCGAGTTATTGTCTCTGCCTACCCCAGGAAGAAATAGGCGTATTGGCTGCATAATGTGGTAAGGTGTGTATGTGTGGTGGTAACTCGACTGCTACGTGAAAAATATTCAATGCCCGTTCAATACAATTTTTCGAAAAATGCATTCATGACGACCTCATAAAGGCCGCGGGAACGCGCTGGATGCGAGACGCTTCCAACCGGTCCTATTGGAGATCTATAGGGGAGGCCTATGTCCAGCAGTGGACTTCCTATGGCTGAAATGATGATGATGATGACATCTTACCCGCTCTGATACACATCTTAGCTATGATGACACCAGAATCTGGTGAGCAAGAAGGCTTAGCTTGCTAACATCGCACACCGCTCAGCTACATTACACATCTGAAGTGGAGTGGCGACCTAATTCACATCCGCAAATGTGTCCTAGTCATTAATAAATTGTTTCAAATGCTCATTGTGAGTTCTTATTGATTTCCGGGTATTTTGGAAATGTATTGCAGCATTGTAACACTTTATTGCAATCTGCTAATTTTAATTGGAAATTGTATTAGATCAGAGACTGGCCTTGTGTATATACTTAATGTGTATAAACGGTATGTGTTTAGGAACTGAATCTAATATTTTTATAATTCATTCTCTGCTGACATACATCAATAACTAACTGTTGCCCGCAGCTCCGCCCGCGTGGAATTCCGTTCATTTCTGATGATGATATCCTATGTGATAATCTGATGTATAAGCTATATTATTGTAAAGTGTCATAAAAATTCATTTAGTAGTTTTTACGTGAAAGAGTAACAAACATTCTCAAATACATAAATCCTCTCATACTACATCCTCACATACCTACATACATCCTCACATACTTACAAACTTTCGCGTTTATAATATTAATAGGATTCTACTGTCATTCGGGTATAACATTGGTATAAGACTATAGAATAATATTGGTATAAGACCATTTGGCTCTGGGTCAGTCGAGAAGTGTGGGATGTGCCAGAGGCTATCTCACCCTCGGTAAATTATGACCCGAGACGGGGTACGGTTTTAGTCGGTTCGAGTCCGATATAACCACCGGTATCACATAACCACTACCATATCACACACTTAGAAAAACTGTTCATCGAAGTATGATCATAATTTTTTAAGTTTTATGCTTGAAAATTTGAGGAAAATATGAAAGAATATTTGCAGCTTTTTCCAAATGTGTACACGAATATGCATTTTTTCAGATGTAAGTTGAAAACGTCAGTGGGTTTTTTTTAAATATTTTATTATACTTTATATTTTAGTGTAATATTTCACCCTATTGAATGACACATACTTAGGTGACTCAACTTTCTTTGACACATTTGTGCAAAAAAAAAGCGGAAACGAGGGAGGAATATCATATAAAATATAATTCATGAATTTCATAAAAGATATTTTTCACAAATGAAGAAACAGTGACTTATGTATGCGTCATTCAATTAGGTAAGTTTTATACAGCTATGAAAAAATCCCACTGACATTTTCAGTTTGAATTTTGAGACTGACCACAAGTTTACTCATCTTTCGTTTTCCCTATCTCAAAAGGCCACTGTTCTGTTTTTATGTAACCATTGTGTCTCAAAGGCTTAGTATTCACAAGAAAGTGCCCATTCATCCTAGACCGGCATTTGTCTGAAGTGCGACTCGAGTGACATTTGACGGAAAGTGCGACGCGCGAACCTTTGCGTAACGGCTTTCTATTGTTTATAGTTATTAAATACGTTATGTGGAGTAAGTGTTTAAGAGCGGCTTGTTACCGCCTGTCAGCATTGTATTGTTATGTAAGCTAATCGCCGCATTGTCAGACTACCCTACGGTTTCTCGCCGATTTGTCAGACTTATGTCAAGTTAACACAATAAACACTGTTGGTACCTACGCTCATTGGTTCAACTTGTTGTTGCTTTAGTTAAAGTTGCATCCGAAATTTACAATTTGAAGCTTGGGATCCGCTCTTCTAATCTTTTTATTTAGTTTATCTAAACTTTTATGGGAATGACAACCATCTGATACCCTACACTGAGAAGGAAGCAGAGCATCGTTTGTTCATCAGAAGGTATACCGGCTAGTAAGTGAGCTTGAGGCCCAGAAGACTTGCTTTGCCTTTAGGGATCAAAAATATTGGTTCGAAATATGAAAGACTTTGACACTTTACTACAACTTTGTGTCGACAACACCTTAATGGTTTCTCGTCAGAGCAAGGACCGGCAAACAGTGTCCGGTCCGGTGTATGACACAGCATGAAACCGTTGCTAATGCTAGCACCGATGCACTACGTTACAGCTAAAACCCGGACCTTTTTTTGTAAAAGAAATAACGAAAAAAGGAAACCAATTTAATTCGATTTCGAAAGGAAAAAGAAGCGACTTTGGGCGGGACTCGAACCCGCGATCTTTCCCTTACAGGGGAAAATACTCTTACCGCAAAGACACCACTTTTTTCTTTCTAAATCGATTTGAATAGCTAGCATAATCAATGCTTCAAAATTTCATTCAAAAGGAAACCATCTCACAGAAATGTGACCTTAGTAAACACACGGCCAAGAAAATAAATACACATCTTATATGTGTGTGTACTCACACACGTAAACCACTTATTTCCTTGCCCATGTATACTACCAGTGTAAAACATAGGACCTTTACCCGTATTGTTGTACCAAAAACCCTTGAAATATAATTAAAACCTCACGTGATACATCCTCGTACACAGCTAACAATGGCGCATATTTCACAAGTCTAATGCACGATTTCCTCGCAATAAGTAACGCTACAGTTTTTCACACGCGGTATAATATTAGTGTCCGTTTCGTTCGCTGTTCGGCCTTCTGACTTTGTTGAGAAATATGGTCTCGATCAATTGGTGCACTGTTACTTTTGTTGGGTTTCATTAGCTGAAGGATAATGTTAGTTAGAAAGCCTGCCGTTTACCGATGACTAACAGATGTAAGAACAATTATGTTTTTGTTGCTACTTTTTTACATACTACAGTCCCGGGTCCTTTAAGCGGGGCGTGAAAAAGCATCTGATGAGGCCGTCAAGCTGAGTGCCACCATTGTAACATGATACGTGTCTGTAACGGTGGCGCTCTTTTCAGAGACTTTGCCTTCAGCTCACCATCAGGCGAGGCGAAGTCAAATTGACTTGTCCTATATAAAGATAAAAATTCGATAGGCTTGCGTTTGATCACTACCTTTCGCTACTTTTTGGTGAGATGAAGTGGTCCATGTTGGAGCTTTTCTAGAAGCAACCTATTCACTCTGGTCTTGAAGATTCCTAGGTTATAGCTTTCTGGAAACATTACCTATACTCAAGCGAGACATTCCACTCCATAGCCGTACACGTAATAAATGTATTGGTAAAACATTGTGTTCAATATCCACTACGAAACGATGGTGCGCTTTCGTATGTCTGTTCCTTAGATAGAAGGAGCTTGGATGAATCAGGTACTACAACCTAAGTGCTCCAAAGAGGACTTCTTAAACCTCGTTAAATCACTGCTATTGTTTTACATTCTGTAGTCTTAATTCTGGCGTAGTCGTTTATACGTAATTTCAAAAATCGAAAATTGGGAACGTAAAGAGTAATTAGATCAGTGGACCCCGGGTTAGTAGTTACCAGTCTCGGATAGGCACTTTTATAATAATGACTCGTATGCGCAAAAACAGGCAGTTTGGTTTCACTGAAACTTTTTCACCGTACATTTTAAATAAGTTCGATTTCATCGTACCCACTCTATCTTACCACAAGGGGTCGTGCACGTTCTACCACTTTCGTCCATTTTGAACGTTAATAACCACATATATTACAAATTCAATTAAATACAAACCAAGCTGAGAATTCAATAAGAGTTTATCTCGGCCGTTTGATTCAATTATAGATACAAGAAGGACGAATTCATAAGCGAATGGTATCTTGCTAAAAATCTCATCGGACATATTTCATTTGTCAATGTTCACATTCGAATTGGAGATAAGTTGAATGGAGTGATACTTCCTATCATTATTATTAAGGCATTATTAATGATTTGAAATCATTTGAAATCATTGCAATATGTATCTTGGACGCAATCTCTTCCGGTAATTTTCATATAAGCCTATTCACTCATCAAAATCTGATCCATCCATTTTTAACAACAGATAAGTTATCGGTAGATGAGTAGTTAAGGAGTCGGCCTTAAAATCGTTGGGTCACAGGTTCGTATTCTGCCTATTACATCCAGTCTTAACACAACCAATTACTATTGTTCAACTTAGCTTTAAAGGTTAGGGAAATAATAATAATTTTGGTTTGTAATATTCTTGTTAAAAATGGTTTGATAAGATACCCACGGCAAGAGAAAGATAGCCTATGTACAGTCGACAAAAGAGATATGCATACTTTTACATACAACTTTATATGAATAGGCGTATACATATCTCTTTTGTCGACTGTACCTATTATATTTTGACTGGAACCTCAATTCCCATTCACATCTTAAAACTGACTGAACCACTGACCCATTTGACTATTTAGCAACAATCGAGTACTTAAACTCGAGATGATCGTTTATAAAAATCGATTAGGATGCGATTATCTCGATTACGATGCGAGTGGAAAGCTGGCTGACATTCGAGCTATGGCCGCGACGTTCAACCTTGCTCCAGTAACTGAGGCAGTGTTGCAAGCTAACGGTGGGAACATTAATTATGCTCTATGGATCGAACTGTTGTGATACCATGGCTTTTGAGTCGAAGGAGTATTTATATGAATATTTTTGACAAGTTTTTATTAGTTTGCTTGTAACTGTGTACGTAACATGTGTTGTTAGCAATACTATCAAAAAGTGTATAAAAATAGTGTGTTTTTTAAAAGGTTCCGTACCTACCCAAAAGGCAAAAAAGAGAACTCTTATTACTAAGACTCGTTATACTGTTCGTGTCTGTCTGTCTGCCTGTCTGTCACCAGACTGTGTCTCCAACCATGATAGCTAGATAAATAAAGGGCTCGCATACACGGTACGGAACCCTTCGTGCCCGAGCCCGACTCACACTTGGGCGGTTTTTTTTTTTTTGTTTCAAATCAATGGGTCCTATTTCTGGCTAGAGATATTAATTTTCCAAGTCTGTGATGCAGTTGCATCAAAATTACATCCGAGATTCTTTTGAGTATTTTTTGCTATTCCTCATGGTTTTGGATTTGACCATTCACTTAAAAAAATAATGTATATTACGGCTTACGATCCGGCAGGCCGTGTGGTTGTTTACTACCTTAGTAGATTAAAAACGTCTAGCCACATGGATAGACAGCTGATCGTTCGAAACAATGCGTGATTTATTTTTAATTGGCATGCATAGTGGCAACATTGATTAGTTAAAATTGTTTATTAACTTATAATAACTCCTTGTTTATAATAACTGTGTTTATATCATGAAATAATCAATTTTATTATGTTTTTATGAAAACGAAAATTTTTGTGACCTTTTAAGAATCATATCGTATTTTCTGACGGCTTATTAAATCTTTTGTTCTCCGTCTTGATCAGAACGCTAATCTTGGTTCTATAAAAAGCTTGAACTTTTACGGGAGTGGCTGTCGTCTGAAATTCTAACAGTGAAAATAGTGCGTCAGAGCCTTGTTCATCTATCACCAGGTACACTGACTTTCACGTGAGGTTGGTTTATCTCACGAAGATCAAACGGTATCCTATAAACTCTCTCGGGAGCGACACTCGCGCTGCCGACCCTGAAGAAACCTTCTAATGCCCTTCTTGAAGAACCCCATATTGTAGTCGCTTGGGAAAACCACCGCAGGGAGTTCATTCCACTACTTATCTCTGTTCAAGTTCAATCAACTTCCCCTCTTTGCAAACACACCCTAATACCACAGCTAATGCCCACTCCTTACTATAGTCACCACTAGCTGACCCGGCGAACTTCGTACCGCCATATTTTCCACCCGCGTGGTATTATCTCTAAATTTGTCAGTGTTTATCTACAATATTATGCATGTATCATACATATAAACCTTCCTCTTGAATCACTCTATCTATTGAAAAAGACCGCTTCAAAATTCGTTACGTAGTTTTGAAGATTTAAGCATACATAGGGACGGACAGACAGCGACAGCGACTTTGTTTTATAATATGTAGTGATGATGATGTGCATCTACAACTACCAGGGTTATATAAATGGCGCGTATATACCGAAACACTGGTATTCAATAGAATAATGCATTCCCTTAATATTCCGATTGTAGGCCTCAAGTCTGTTTTCCTTTCATTGTGTTTGATTTCATTGTTCATAGGTCATTGTCTGCGCGGTTTTGCATCGAATTCATACATCTACATACAAATCGTCGCAGTCCTAGAACAACGACGGATTTGACTTTTTGCAAAATTTTTTTTTTTACTCTAATTAACTTAAAATATGGTACTTTATAAAAAAAATAAAACATTTTATCAAATTTCATTACAAATAAACCAAATACAGAGTTGAATACTGACGGTTTTGATTAATTAACGTAAAACAATGACGGATTGATACTTGCACCGTTGTCTGTCGCTGTCCCCTGCCCCCCGCGCCTTTTCCGCTCCCGACGCGACGCATTGGCATTACCGTCGATGTTCTAGGATAAGGTCACGTCAGGAGGAACAGTCGTCAACGAATAAGTTTGGTCACAATGTACTATAAATTACATAATTTTTTGTTTATTTTAAGTAAATATAAATTTTGACGTCTTAGAACAGCGGTTTGTCAAATCCGTCGTTGTCCTTGGGATACTAAAATAAATTTTTTCATGTCTTTGTTTTTACCTTTTATCTTTTAAAATAAACATCATTCAGTTCATCCATGATTAAAATTGTTTGTTTTTATTATGATTTTTTTCAGTGACGCATAATAAAATACGTCGATGTTTTACGTACCTACCTATAGTAGGCGTATGCTATAAACCGTCATTTTTCTAGGGATAAGCGGAGGACGAATATACTGAACCGACGTTGTTCATCGTATAGATTATAATATACGTCTTTATTCTATTTCATATTTGAAAAATGTTATATTAATTTGCCAAAATACTTACATTACCTTAGATTATACAATGATATAATTGTTCCTACAAACCTTATTCTGTAGTTTTATTTTAATTAAGGTTTTTTTTTCACCTGAACGATGTTCGTCGCACAGCAGTATGGTACCTACTGGTGTGCGACGAACATCGTTCAGCCAATCAACAGACATGCTAATTTGTAATGATCCATTTTGCTCCCAACATTAACCAGATGAGTTGAAATGTCTATCAGTGAACACTATTGGTACAGATTCTGTGATGGAGCGTGTGATTAATACACAGCTCCTGAGATACCTTGAGGGAAACGATCTCCTGAGTGACCGCCAGTACGATTTTGGTCACAGTCGCTCTACCGGTGACCTCCTGGTGTATCTCACTGACCGCAGAGCGCAAGCCATCGAGAGTCGGGGTGAGGCACTAGCGGTCAGCCTAGATGTAGCGAAGGCCCTCGATCGGGTCTCACACAGAGTTCTTCTTGTGAAGTTGCCACGCTATGGACTCCCCGAGGGACTATGCGAATGGATTGCCAGCTTATTATCTAACAGAAGTATCCAAGTCGTCGTCGATGGCAGCTACTCGGACCGCATGAATATAAACGCTAGTGTTTCACAAGGTTCCTTGTTGTCCCCGACCTGTTTCTGCTGCATATCAATGACATGCTGTCTGAAGACTCCGTTCATTGCTATGTGGATGACAGCACCGGGGACACGTATTACATGGGCCGTGCAAATATCCTTAAGTCAGAAGTGGAGGAAAGTTGCGAACAACTTGTTTCCCAAATCGAGACTACTCTCTCTGGAGTATCCGATTTGGGACGACTAAACTTAGTCCAATTCAACCCTACTAAGACACAAGTATGTGTATTCACCGCTAAGAAAACTCCATTCATTGTAGCGCCGCAATTCCTGGGCACACCGCTTACCATTTCCTCGAGTATCGGGATCCTTGGTGTCGATATCTCCAGCGACGTCCAACACCGTAGTCATTTGGAAGACAAGGTCAAGCTGGCATCAAAGAAACTTGGGGTGCTCAACAGGGCGAAGCAGTACTTCAGTGCGGGGCAACAACTCCTCCTTTATTCGGTACCACATGAAGTACTGCTGTCACCTTTTTGCCGGAGCGCCTGCGTGAGCTTGACCCTTTCGACTCGGTGCAAAGATGGGCGTTAAGGCTTGTCGGCAATCCCATACTCACAGGCAATGTGGAACCTCTCACTCTCAGAAGAGACTTTGCCTCACTGTGTGTGTTCTACCGCCTATACCTAAAATGGTTTGTGCTCAGATGAACTGTTTGACATGATGCCCACAGCTACATTCTATCATGGCACTTCTCGCCACAGGCAGAGAATTCATCCTCACACATTGCGTCCGGAAACGGAGCGCACTGTGCGGTATGAAAGGAACACATTTTCAACATTTTCATTCCTCGCACACTCAAGCTGTGGAATGAACTTCCCGCGGTGGTTTTCCCAAGCGACGACAATATGGGGTTCTTAGAAGGTTTCTTCGAGGTCGGCAGCATGAGTGTGACGCCTCTGATGTTGCATACGTCCATAGGCCACGGTAACCACTTCCTATTAGGTGGGCCGTGTCTCCCACCCAAGTGTAATAAAAAAATCGTATTAATAATACCAAATAAATACTTTCACAAGTACTCGTATATAAGTAATTCATTGTTTACTCTATTTACTTTTTTATTTTCTGTCTTTATCTTGAGACTTTTAATTATTATGATTAAGTATAATTATTATTGATTAATAGTTTGGGTTTCTGCTACCTGGTTATGCTTATGTTATCAAGGTTTATTGATTGTGAATGCCAAAAACAGATTTTAGTCAAGATCTGATTGTTTTTTTATAAAGTTCTTATTCTTATTCAAATTCAAATAAATTTATTGCAATTATGAGAGTTAAGTTTATTAATTTTAAATTAAAGGTTTGAAGAATTAATTACTGTTTTAAAGTGATTGATCTTAGTCTGTAGGTTGTCTTCTTATTAAGTAGAATTAGCAGTAATTATTGCAATTTTGATGCATTTTTTTTTAGTAATTTTGTACTAATAATTTCGTAAGTAAAACATTTCAAAGTTAGCTTCTTTTTCATTTCTTAGTCCAAATCCGTCACAAAATTTTGAAAGGATTCCCTTAAAAAGTGACGGTATGTACTGTACGCCACTTTTTTAACAAAGATAGTCCGTAAAATAACGACGTATCAGATTTTTCGTCACCTTAGTGTCCACAGAACAACGACGCATGTGACTTTTTTACTAATTAACGCAATATTTAAAATATGTTGCGTATGTCATGTTATAACGTATTTAATTCATAGCAACATATCAAAATTTTAGAAAGATTGAATAAGTAGTTTTCAAAATATGACAACATCTATAGATGAAAAACTTTAAAGTGCTCTCCTGTAAAGTTAGCAAAAGTCACATCCGTCTTTGTTCTACGACTGCGACGAAATGATTCGCTTGTAATGCGTTATGTCAAATCGCGATAAACCGATGAGTTGTGTTGCCAGTTTTGAATTATAGATTTGAGTTAGGTCGCCACCCGTCAGTTTCTCTAATTAGTCATTTTCCATAAATCGTCAGTTTCCCCATTCGTCAGTTTTGTAGATTTCGTTAAGTGATCAGTTTCGCTATCTCGTCAGTATCCCTAATTCGTCAGTTTCTCTAACCAGTTGTTTAAATGATTCGTCAATGGCGTACATTCGGAACGAAAAATAAAACAAATTATTTTTTAAATTTAATAAGCTACTTTACTTTACATTACTCGTTTCATATATCTTACAGTATTAATTAGACTTAATTTTGAAAGACAAGCCCATAAGCAATTGTTAGCCTCAAAAATTAAAAGTTAGCCTTAAAAGAAATTAGAAACGATTTCTGTAATGCGTCTATCTAGTAGAATAGATCTTTTTTTCCTATTCTTCTCACCAATATATATACTTTTTTGTCTCACTTTAAAGTCTACATAATTGGCTTCTCTTTTTAATATGGAAAGAAACATAAATAAATTTGGTTTCCGTTGCACAAGACGCAAACGTAATCGATTGTGCCAAGATTCTACCAAATTAATCGTTCTGTGTCGATCATTGTAGACAGATATCAAATCTATGTATGTGCTCATCCATGTTTCAGCCATGTAAGCATTAATAGCTTCAAAGTTGTCGCCCGACGGTGTATGGGATGAAATTACTAACCATGCTTCGTGTAAATAATATTTTGGCAAAAAGCCATAGAAGCGCATATGGCTATATGTTCGCGACCTTCTTTGGTAGAAAATAAATTTAAATCTTTTGCCTTTCGCATTAGGCTTTGCCGATAATGAAAAAAACATCCAACTACTTTTGCCTGCGGAAAAATAATTTTCATTGCGTGATGGCTGCCAGTTCGAAATCCACGTGAAATATTTCAGGATTTATTTTATTTTTAAGGCATTCAAATACTCTCAAGTATGTTGACTCTTTTTTATCTGGTAAAAGACAATAAATCAATGGCACAACGTTTGTTTCCTCAGATGTGCTTCCAATGTCAGCATGAAAAGAATGTGCTTCCAATGTCAGCATGAAAAGAGTATAGTTGTTTGAATGGTTTTGAAACACTGAACATTCCATCGCAGAAATATTCTTTAACTTCTGAAAACATTTGTCGTGCTTGAGGTGTTATAAAAATTAAAATTTTGTCATTTAAACCATCTTCACGAACAAGAAAATCTTTTCCCAACTCCTCTGGTACGATGACATCTTGTACATTTTTAAATATTGTATTTTTAACACCAAGATGTTTATGCCTTGCGTTATAAAGCATATTTTTGACCCTGGTAAAGTTTGGAACGTCAACAACAAATTCAGATTCAGCGTCCTTTAAATGATGAATGCTTTCTTCGTAAATCGCTCGCACCGAACCATATTGTGTACTCACGCGAGTTTTACATATGTCTAATGCTTCAGACACAATGTTGGAAGCAATGTCTGGTTCACATAAATGTGTGGACCGTCGCAGTATGGCTGTTGAATCTATATTTAGAGTAACACTGCCTCTACATCTACTTCTGTTTGTACATCTTACATTTGTACATTATTACACCTTGTATTGTATTCTTTTGTATTATATTGTTTATATAATAACTACACCATATCTTTTGTGCTGTCTCATCACTGTCCATCCCAATGGTTGCCTGGAAGAAATCGCTTCCAGCGATAAGGCCGCCCATTGTACATTAAACTGTATACATGCTACCTACTTTGTCTATACTGTAAATCTATTGGTGTACAATAAAGCATTATCTATCTATCTATCTATCTATCTACATCTCCACCACGACGATTCATTTTTGGAAACCGCGGTGTAACAATACCTTATGTCCTCTTTCGAATGATATAAAAATTAGCTCCTCACCCATTGTATTATATTGTAAATACTTCTTCTTCCTCTTAGCGTTAATTCCCAGTCGCATCCGAAGCTTTCAGCTCGGAGTCTGGGGTCCGCTTTACCAGTCTTAACCACGGATTTTTGGCTAGACCTCGATATTTTCCGTGAAGCGATTGTCATCTGACCTCCACAACCCAATGTTAACATTAGGTGGTATCGAAGTTTTGCAGTTAGACCGTTTTTTTTTTTTTTGGATTGTTGAGGGCTCCAACTACCCGTAACGACTACCATAGATGTTCTCATGGCAACCGGGACCGACGGCTTAACGTGCTCTCCGAGGCACGACCAGACCAATGCAAATACATATATTTCATTCACACAAATATCCTGCGTAGCGGCCGCGTTCACTACCGCTACGCCACGGAGGCTGTCAATACAAGTAAATACAAGTAATTAAATACTACAGAATAACAGGATAAAGTACGTACCTACGACAAACACAAAAGTCAAATGTTAACGGAAAAATCTGTCATACAGAAAAAGTAATATATTTTCCTTCGGAAGAGGTCGTAGATATCCATATTGTTGGCGCCTTCCTCGTTAGAACAGAATAATCCTTACATATCTAAAAATAATTTCTTAAAATAAATCCTAACATAGGTACATTGATTACACAATAAACATTTATTAATGACTGTACATTTACTGACTAATTTGAGAAAAGTGACGAATCATGTAAACTGACTAGTTAAGGAAACTGACGAATTAGGGAGACTGACGAGATAGTGAAACAGACCACTTAACGAAACCTACAAAACTGACGAATAGGGAAACTGGCGATTTATGGAAAATGACCAATTAGAGAAACTGACGGGTGGCGACCTAACTCCACATACCTTTTGTAGTTTTTTTGTCAACTTCCAAAAGGAGGAAGGTTCTAAATTCGTCAGGATTTTTTCGTTTTTGTTATCATTATTTTTAATGTGGAAGCTTGAAGTCTAGGAACCCAGTCGTAACTTTATATGGGAAAACTTTGAAAAAAGTATCATTTACGTCATAAACTATTAGTTTGAAGACCTTCGGGTCCCTATGGCTCTTTTGGGGCGTATACGAGTACCTCGAACTAATAAATAACTAATTCAACATACTCGAATATTTTTTTAATTATAATATATTTTGAATTTTTATATTATTTTGACCCAAAATTAAAAATCAAATATTCTTGGTAAACAATTCACCGTTATATTAATCATAATAAACCATTCACCGCTACAAAAGTCCGAGGTTGAAACCCCCAGGCACTCCATCATAATGCAGTAATGAGCAATATAAATATTCCATCAAGAACTAAGCTGTTCAATGACTCTTTTCTGTACCACACCATAAAGTATGGGAACTCTTTACTAGAACACTTATTTCCGCCTGCCTACAGTCCCGGGTCCTTTAAGCAGGGTGTGAAAAAGCATCTGATGAGGCCGTCAAGCTGAGGACCACCATTGTAAATTGTTGGTGTCTGTAATGGTGACCCTCTTTCTTGAGACTTTGCCATCAGGTGACGTGAAGTCATATTGACGTGTCCTATATAAAAAAATCCCAATCCATACTAATATTATAAATGCGAAAATAACTCTGTCTGTCTGTTACGCTTTCACGCCTCAACCACTGAACCGATTTTAATGAAATTTGGTACAGACATAGATTAAACCTTGGGAAAGGACATAAGCTATGTTTTTTTCGCGATAACCGACATCCACGCGGGCAGAGCCGCGGGTAAAAACTAGTAAAGATATAAAAAAATCGTCAAGAATAGTAAATAGGTAGATCATGTACTGGTCAACGGACGCAGCTACATAATACCATTATACAATAATTGAAAATACAGTCTGAGTTCGTCATAATACTACTTTATATCAGCCACACAATCGATTCAAACTTATTCGATTAATTAAACATCATTGAATCGATTCGACTGTCGATACAACCGCATTTAGAAAGCATACAACAATAGACATATCGGCATTTCATTCTGAATCTTACGTAATGATAATTGTGTCGAATTTTGAATGATACGGTGTCAGTGATTAACATCTATGATATAATATATTGTGAAGATCGTTTGACGGACGAGTGTATTGTTATAATTGTTGGTGAGGACAGACGTGATCCTTTTAATTGATAGGCTATCGCAAGTATAAAGGTTACAACCCATTATGATTATACATATCTGATGTTGCCCGAGGCTTCGCTCACATGGATGTCAGTTATCAAAACCATAGTCAATGTCCTTAAGATAAGATAAGATAAGATATTCTTTATTGTACACCATAAAAGTATTATTACATTACAAACAATATTTACATAAAATGCACAATGGGCGGCCTTATCGCTAAGAGCGATTTTCCCAGATCTTTCCCAGGGTCTAATCTATCTCTGTACGAAATTTCATCGAAATTGGTTCAGTAGTTTAGGCGTGAAAGCGTAACAGACAGACGATAACGGGGGCGATTATACCGAACTCGAACCCACTAAAACCACACGCTGGTTGTAAGGTGGCCCTAAGACCTGGAATTCCTTACCAGCTCACGTGTTTCCATCTTCCTACAGTCCCAGGTCCTATAAGCGGGGCGTGAAAAAGCATCTGATGAGGCTGTCAAGCTGAGTGCCACCATTGTAACATAGTACGTGTCTATAATGATGACCCTCTTTTCCGAGACTGCCTTCAGCTTACTATAAGGCGAGGTGAAATCAAATTGGCAAATCGTCCTATATAAAAAAACCCCGGCCGAACCCTGGGCAATCTAAGCAGGCAGTACGTTTGTTTGGGCGGAAATCTCCACGGATACCCCGGCGGGGACGGTTATATCTTACTCGAATCGAAGTAAGCCGTACATAAGTGCTGTAAAAAAACCGCATCGGCATAGAGCCTCCCTGGTCAAACTGATTTGACCACGAGGAATTTTAACATTTTTCGTGGTCAAACTATCTAATTTATCAAAAACGAACACCTTGTGTAATAGTCTTGAAATTGAATTGTACAGCCCTTCATTGACAATAACAGTTGCGCTCGCGACCGTTAGACAAACACGGAAATTATATCCGACGTACAGTCCAAACGTTTCCGTCAAAAATATTTTATAGACATGCAAATCAACTTAACACGTACGCCATTGCTGTTGAATATTCATTGAAAAATAAATTGAATGCTGCGTGAATTAGGTATTATTAGTGAAACTCTGCAAAGTGCAGAGGCCACGGTATAGGTTGATACGATTCTGTTCACCTGGATGATATCACATGGGTGAATAAAGGTGCTATCACTGCGGTCACCAGTGTGATCAAAGTGGATTTTTTTTTCTTTATCGCCCGATAAAACGATGAATCCTAAAATGTCCAGATGGTGTAAAAAATCCAATCCCAAAATGTCCATGTCCCAAATTTCCATATGTAAGCCTGAATATCCAAAACCCAAAGTATCCAACCACAGAACTACTCGTATCAATGGTTCTGATAAGATAATTGTATAATATTTGTAAATTCTTATTTTTGCAACAAAATATTAATAGTATCTCAAAAGAATGTGGACATTTTGCACCATCTGGACATTTTCGGAATTGGACATTTTGAACCTAAACGCGATAAAAAACTGAAATAACTCATTCACGGCAAGCGTTCTTTCATATAATCCCGGGTCCTTTAAGCGAGGTGTGAAAAAACATCTGTCGAGACCATCACTTAGTGACAGTACTGGAATGACGGCTACTATTCTTGGACGTTAGCTTACATCAAGTGAGGTGTATTCAAATCGATGTATCAAACAAAAAAGGTCTTTACCTGGACTCCGAGGTGAAGACTGGGACTAACACAAGGATGATAATGATGATGAAACGCCTGTAAAGCTGCGTTTACATACTCGCGGCAGAGCGAGGGAAGTGGCGAGAGAAGTGGGCAGAGACGTGGTGTGAATGGTATATTCGTCATGCCGCGAGTACTGCCGCGTATGTTGCTGCGAATGTCGGCTTGGCGGCGCGAATCAAAGGAGCGGCAATACTAGCGCGATGAACTATACGAGACCGCTAGATGGCGCTAATCAGTAAACACGGCTTTCGTTATTGCTCCTCGAATATTTACTTTTAAAAATATTTATATCGATCTACGGAAAGTGTATAGTAGTTGAAAGTGATAGTTTTTATTAATAATCTATTTAATTATTTCGCTATGCTGTAAAAGCATAATGCGTACACTGCTACAGCGTTGTCCTCCATACGTTTACGTCCGTCTCCATTGCAGGGCGAATACTGTAATGCGGACCAACACGATGATGCGCGTGTGTGAACGCTAGGGCATTAATCGCGCGAGTATTTCCGGCAACACGATGAGCAATGCAAGCGGCAGTATGTAAACGCGGGGTAATACGTAAAGGCACGAGTTGGCAGCGGGCGACATGAGGCAGCATCGGGCTACGTGTCGCAGCGACACTACTGGTGCTACCAGCTTGTAGCTTATTTCCATGAAATAGCGGACGACGTGAGGCTGCAGTGGACGACGTGTCGCAGCGACACTACTGGTTTCAATGTATTTCCATGAAAGCGACGACACGTCGCGTCGTCTGCTGCTGCCTCGTGTCGCCCGCTGCCAACTCGTACCTTTAGTATAGGAACAGATCTTCTTCCTCCTAGCGTTAATCCCTAGTCGCATCCGAAGCTTTCAGCTCGGAGTCTGGGGTCCGCTTTTACCAGTCATAGCTACAGATTTGGCTAGACCTCGATATTTTCCGTGAAGCGATTGCCATCTGACCTCCACGACCCAATGTTAACATTAGGCGATATCGAAGCTTTGCAGCTAGACCGTTGTTTTTGGACTTTTTAGGGCACCAACTACCCGTAACGACTGCTATAGATGTTCTTATGGCAACCGGGTCCGACGGCTTAACGTGCTCTCCGAGGCACGACCAGACCAATGCAAATACCCATATTTAATGCACACAAATATTTGCACTGAGCGGGGATCGAACCCGCGCCTCCTGCGTAGCGGCCGCGTTCACTACCGCTACGCCACGGAGGCTGTAGTATAGGAACAGATGACGGGTTGTTATCTCTACCTACACCAAGAGTGAGACAAGCGTGAGTATATAACAATTGTGTAAGCAGAGGAAGGATGTTACAACAGGTTCATTAAGTCAGGCGGTTGCAGCGCCCCCTCGTGCGCGGCGGCGACAGTTCGTGCGGGCGGTAATAGCTAGGCTCCCTTTACCGTGCGTTAATTGTGCGGAATTATGTAATCGTAATCGTAATACCTGCATTTCATTTGCTTTGATTGTAGACTAGTTGTGTTTTGCGGTTTTGTCTTTATTTTTAGGGTTCGTTTACTCAAAGGGAAATGAATGGAACCTGTATGAGATTATTTGGTTGTAACATTTTCTGTCTGTCTATAAATTTTAATAAAAATATGTTAACACTTAGGAGTCTTGATAAGTTTTAGTAACGGGTTCAAGTCCTAGGTGTTGCATTTTTTTTAATTAGAATAATATTGATTTTTATATATTCCGATTATGTCTATAAAAGGGAAGGCGATAGGAATTGTATTATAAGGATATCACTTATTCCATAGGAGGTCTAGTAGACTTTTTTAAATCTATAGTTAGTGCTAAAAACTTCCTAATAATTATTACAATGACTAACTCAGTTAAAAATAAACATATGTACCTATTATTAAAGTTTTTGCAACACAAATTGTTATTATTATAATAATAACAGGTTCCATTTAAGAAAAATATGTCGTATCATAAATAATTGCAGTGTTACAGAAAAACTGAACGCGTTGATGTCTTTTTTATGAACGAAGTATGAGGAACAAAATTATTAATTTTTAATAGGTATAGTTTACTGTTGTTGGTATATTGTATTGTAAAACTACTGATCTGGTTTTTTTATAACTAGATTTTACAGAAAAAATCAATAATAATAATTTACTCCAAATTGAACCTTAGACAGTCGTCATACATATTCAATACAAACTTTTTAATAATCGTCTGTCTTTTTGTTTGTTTCACCTATTTACATACCAAAATTATATATTAACTAGCTGGTCCCACCCGGTTTCGCCCGTGGCGTGCTTCAAAACATATCTTTAATTCCCGCAATTGATTCCTTTTAAAATAATGTCCTCGATAAACGGACTATTTAACACAATTTTTTCAATTCGAAGTTGTAGTTCTTTTTTTAGATCACTTAGGTGGCAGACAAGCACACGGCCCACCTGATGGAAAGTGGTTACCGTGGCCTATGGACGTATGCAACACCAGGGGCGTCACACTCGTGCTGCCGACCCTGAAGAAATCTTCTTGAAGAACCCCATATTGTAGTCGCTTGGTCCTTCCTGGTTCCTGAGAATAACGCGTTCAAACAAACAATATCTCCAGCTCCATATACCATTAATACAGATATTTTTTTCATTTCTATTAATAATTTAACACATCAAGTATCAACTTCTTTTATAAAAAGTTAAATAAAAAACCTCTACAATATGTATCAAGAATGATCTTAAAGCGAATGTCCTTCGTAGTACAAACATTAAACGCAAACACTCTATGGCCTTGCCGTTGCCGACCGTCCCGGCGTAGTGTTAGCAAATAAATCTGTGTGTAGCGTCAGCAAATAAAGCATTAAGTGAATGAGTAATGTTGGTGAATGGACTCGTTAGGTATTGATATATTGGCTTTGAACTTGCCTAGACTAAAAGACTTTTATTCAGTCTTTTTTTATCATAAATACATATACTTTGAAACTCCCAGACCAATGCAAATATTTTTATTCATGCATACAAATATTTGCACTGAGCGGGGATCGAACCCGCGCCTCCTGCGTAGCAGCCGCGTTCACTACCGCTACGCCACAGAGGCAGTCAAAGTCTTAAGTCTTTTATTGTTAAGTTATAAATGAAGTTAAAATAAATATTTGTTTTCGATGTCAACGGCCAAGTGTATTTTATACTATCGAACCCACCCGGCCTCGCTCGTGGCTTACTTTAAACCCTCATATCACGACTTTAAGCCTATATACGCCCGCAATTTATCAATTTTCTTATAACGTATGGGAGTCTACATAATGACATTAATGATTACTGCTCCGCTCCTTCGAGTAATAACGTGATGGTATATAGCGTAAAAATAAATGGACTATTCAATACAAAAAAAACTTTTTCAATTCGAAACTCACATTTGTTTTAGACAAAAAAAAACTCTTCAGCTTTATGATATTATTATAGATAGTTCAATAAAATGGAACTTACAAAACTTAAAAAATCAAAGCAAAACTGTACTAATTTTAGCAAAAAGATCTATAATTTGAGACCACTGAGTTACGCTACACTAGATAAGTCTTTAGGCTTACAAATGCATTTGCAGGTGAGAGTATAAAAAAGAATGTCTGGCTTTTCATTATGTGCCGGCGCAAGTGCAAATAACTATTACATAAATAACATAATAGACTCAATTTACAGCTTCATTTTATTCGTAAATCATTTTTGGAAACGATCATAATTGTCTCCTTTAGAGTTCCGTATTCTTCTTCCTCTTAGCGTTAATTCCCAGTCGCATCCGAAGCTTTCAGCTCGGAGTCTGGGGTCCGCTTTTGCCAGTCTTAACTACGGATTTGGCTAGACCTCGATATTTTCTGTGAAGCGATTGCCATCTGACCTCCACATCCCAATGGTAACATTAGGCGATATCGAAGCTTTGCAGCTAGACTGTTTTTGGATTTTTGAGGGCTCCAACTACCCGTAACGACTGCCATAGATGTTCTTATGGCAACCGGGACCGACGGCTTAACGTGCTCTCCGAGGCACGACCAGACCAATGCAGATACCCATATTTCATGAACACAAATATTTGCACTGAGCGGGGATCGAACCCACGCCTCCTGCGTAGCGGCCGCGTTCACTACCGCTACGCCACGGAGGCTGTTAGAGTCTCTTTTAGAGTTCCGTATATCAATAGGAAAAAACCGAACCTTTATAGGATCATTCTTCGTCCATCTGTCTGTCCCTGTTTTCCTGGGACACATGTTTCCCTCTTCCTACACTACAGTCCAGGGTCCTTTAAGCGAGGCGTGAAAAAGCATGTGATGAGGCCGTCAAGCTGAGTGCCACCATTGTAACATGATACGTGTCTATAATAGTGACACTCTTTTCCGAGACTTTGTCTTCAGCTTACAAGGCGAGGTGAAGTCAAATTGACGTGTCCTATATAAAAAAAAACCTATTTCTCAAGACTGCGTTAAGGTATCAAGTTGAAATTCATACTAAATGTTAAGGTCTGCGACACCTTTAAGCTGTAGATAAATCAAACTTCTAAGTGAATGGGATCAAAAGATACAGCCATTTATGTAGCAAGCAAGCAAAAAAGGTTTATAAGTGCCCGGTTAATGGCAATAGGCTCGCCACCTATTACATTGGGACCTAAACATAAACGGCGAAATGTGGGTGCTAGCACCTCTGCCTACCCCTTCGGGGAATATAGGCGTGAGTTTATGTTATGTATGTTATGCAAGCAAAAAAAAAAAGGTAGCAAAAGCAAAAAAAGTACAAAAGCAAGGGTATCAAAACTGGGTGCATCTCTCAATCCAGTCATATACGGAACCCTCCGCGGGCAAACCTGACTCGCACTTGACCGGTTTTTTTTTAAAAACTGCCTTCAGCTAAAATGCATGATATTGTCGAAAGTTTACGACAATACCACCCGCTGAAATAAAATAGGTTTTACCGTGAATATGCCTACTGAAAGGCTACTGAAACTTCGGGAATAGTGTAACACCCGTATTCACAAACGATACTTCGCTATGCGTACTACAAAAACTGTGCAAAGAACGACAAATTCTCAGTGCGTTCGTTTTGGCAAGCCTTTTTATTCATAGACAACACTTTAGTAATAATTCGTTGAGGGAACGCACTGCGTTAGTTACTGCTCCGTGATGTTTGTGAATTAATTTTACCAGCCCTATGCGCTCGAGCACACTATGAGACCTCACAGTGTTGTTTGTGATACGGGTGTTAATGTCGTTATCTTCTTAGCAATTTCGCAGTTGTGTCCAAAGTTGTGGACTTTGGAACCCGAGATCCGTTTATTGTCTTTCCAAGACCACCGTTCTTACTTACCTCCCAACCCTACAAAGATAGACTGCGCCTAAGCCTCTTCTACTATTTAGCAGGTGCACCGACTTGCGTATGAGGTTATCCAATGCCTCAAGGATATTAGGACCATGCTTACCTACAAGCAATCTATTCTCGTAACTTGTTGATTCCCAAGTCTTGTAGATTCTAGAAATAAACCCAGGCAAGGATTACATTATCAATATGTGCCGTGTTAGCTACTGGTGGAGTAGTATAGGGCCATCCCCTCTCTTCCCGTTAATACCATAAAAACGACTAAGCGATAAAGCTGCTGGAACGCGGGAACGCGCTGGATGCGAGCCGCTTCCAAACGGTCTTATTGGAGATCTATAGGGGAGGCCTATGTCCAGCAGTGACTTCCTATGGCTGAAATGATGATGATGATGATGATAAAGCTGTTCTCCATCTGATAGTAAATATACAGCCCATGACCCTCTTCACGACAATAAGCTCGTAGTTACTAGGACCAAAAATCAAGTTAGCGAAATGAGGGTATAAATAGGGGATTCGTAGTCATGAATATTATGTAAGTAGAAATACGCAAACAAAGATATTTTGTAAATTTGTTATTATCCAGCACCTTTCTCTGCTGACTGTACCTGACCTATATATCAAAAAGATGTGTTCAAATCAATCAAACAACTCATAACACTGTCATCCACATTCCTTCACGCCGGAAAACGAAAAGCAATATGCGTAGGCGCATAAAATATTAGAGCATGTTCAATCATTGTTTGAACCAGTCGGCCTCGTGTCACTGCTCCAGTTATTACATAAATAACACGTTTGATTCTATGCCGCTATCTATTACATAATAATAATAATAATAGTGCTTTAATAATTGTGAAATTATGTTTTTAATAAAGGTGACATTCAATGAGCAGTTTTCCAGTAGGTATAATAATCAGTTGGTTTTTAAATCATCAGGAGATGGCGCTAGCATAGCTTTTGGTAATTTCAATGTACTCTGTGGTTTGTTTGTAGTATTTTTTCATGACTTTATCAGAAAAACTGACAAAATATATATATGCAAAGTAAATCATTACAAAACAGAAGAACATTTTTTCCATAAATTAGGGAACACTAGATGTGATACCACACTCTTCTTACCAAAAGTGCCGGCTGCGCCATCTGGCGCGTCTTTAGGAACGCTATAAATACCTACTAGAAAACTGCTCATTGGATTGAGAAATGTGTCTTTCTTTTTGGGATAATGGATTAGGTTAATAGAGGTTTGTTTAGTTCTTAATAGCGTTCAGAAATTGCTTTTTTGTTTGTTTGTCTCATTGTTTTATTAGCTGTATAATTAGTACCGGCTATTCTTTCAAGACGTTCTAAGTCATTAATGTCAAAAAGTTGTGAATTTGAGAAAAGAATATTGCTAAAAAGATGTTTATAATGCTTAGATTTTCTTAAATCTAGAAATAAGGATGTGAAGGGAGATAGAAAAAGAAAAAGGAATAATGAATGACATAAAAGAATGAGTAGGAGTGTGGACCTCATGGCCTTGACTTTTAAAGTGCAAACTCTGGATACAAGCAGGACTAATGTTGCCATGATGATTAGGGGGACTTCCCGAAATAGTGACGGGAAATCCCAACACGATAAATGTCAAAAAAGGTATTATACGAATAAAAACAAAGTTTGAATCGCTTTGACAATTATAAGCTAGTTAAAATTCGATTACCAAGATTTGTTTACAGATTTTTTGTTCAAATTTATTATTACTAGATTTAAAATTAAAAACCTCCTGTTTAACAGGAGGTTAAAAATAAATTTGGTTAAAACAATAACATTTGTATTACTTAGGTAACTTATGGATTACCAGCTTGATTACCTATGGATTACCACAGTAATTACCACCATTACCGGTTAACTAACAAAAGCGTGAATTAAAACGTAAGTCACTTAAACAGCGAAATGAAATGCAATTAGACCATGACGTAATCAAATGTCACTTTCAGAAGAAGTAATGATTCTATTAAACGATGTTTAGCATGAGAACTGAGGAAACAATGCTTTAAACACAACACAACAATTGTTCGCAAGTCTGTCTGTTACATATTTAATTACAATACGAAAACTTTAAACCATTTTTCCTTATAACAGGTCTCTTAACATTCACTTCCAGAACACAATTCAAGCGAAAACTTACCTTAGATTGTACAATCGAAAGTCTAAATTCGCTTATCGATAAAAACTTAGTCCATCAAACAAGAGATTTTGAGATTAATGACGTTGGAACAAGGTCGGAATTCAATTGTAGTGTGTCTAAGGGCGTGTGCGGACTGTTTCGAAATAGTGTACCGATCTCGTAATGAGTCACGAATTGGTCTGAACCGCAAGGTCGTGGTAGAAAGCACTTTTAGGCTTATGTAAACACTGCGTGAGCTTTCATTGAATAAAAATGAGTTTAAAATGTCTTGTGGGTCAAATGTGTCGTTTGTCAAAGCGTCTTTTTAAACAGATTTCGTAAAAGAGGAGTTTTGAGTAACTCCTTTGTTAGTGATTGAGTGTTAGTATAGCGATAATTGTTAACTATAGATAGATTTTTTAATAGTGGCACATCATGATTTTGTATAGAATGTTCAATGTACAGGATTGACACGTTTTTTGACGTTTATGACAGTTGTCAATATCATGTCAATCCTATTAATCAAACTATTCTACTCTATTTTACAATTGTATTGCTATTTGTCAAGTAGGATCCCAGGGGACCGCTCTCCTAGATCAGACGGATGTGAGGGACACCTTTCACCCCGATGTCTGGAAACCTGATGCGGCGTGCGTTTTTAGTCAGTTGGACTCCTAGAGAATCACTACCGCCAGCCGTCGGGGAAGTATCTTTAGGGGTTGCGAATAAAATGGTCCGCTCTTCTACTTAACTCCTCATTTCCACATATTTGATTTACTTATCTTGGCTTTTCATGGTAGGGACGTCAGAGACCCTAGTCCAGAAAGAAAAAGCTGCACCGGAGTCTCGTAAATCAACAGTGTACCGGTTTCCTGGTTGACTTGGGTCCCAAAGTTCTTACTGCCCGAGTAAGAACACATTGCTTTATCACAGGGTGTAAAAGGCAAAACATCGAAAAAATTCTACGTAATTTTCACAAAGGCCGATGTCACTTCTGCCCTTTTTTTTCTCAACCGTCGCTAGATCAGTATCGTATAAACCACACAGTCAATGACAGGCACCCACTACATCCGTATCGGTAGCATTTCGTCTGAATGTCAACATGCGAACTCGAAAACCTTGGCAGAGGTCAATAGTACTCACGTTGTCGGTCCTTTCTCGATATATCTCCAGATTTACGCGTACAGTTGACTCATATCCACCATATTTAGGCCACGGCTGCATAAAACTTTAGTACTAAAAGTGTTTGAATATGTTTCTGGGCGTATTTGGTCTAAATTGCGAAATGAGATTGTGTTTGCTGATTATAAAGTAATGGTAATGGTATTATTACGTTTATGTCCTGTCATTATTATTATAATGATTAGAATACACCAAATAGTTTAGTTTTAAGTGCAGTTACCTTCAAAAGCTATTGATTAAAATGCTTTGAAGTATTTAAAGAAGTTAAGTAGTCCCAAGAATTTAGATTAGAGATTCGCGTACTTCCAAATTAGAGGTAAATAATGACGGTAGACAGAAACAACAGCCCACTATTGGCCTCTATCACCAATTTTATCTTTGCGAGCTCAACATCCTCATAACGATTTCCCGATTCTTGCTTTTGATTGGTATATTGGGCTCTTGGGGACTTCGTGGTCCCCACACCGGAAGAAGGCCAGATCAAGAGACATGGCCCTGGGTCGGACGGGGTGCGAGGGGTATGTTTACGATAATCTCACCTCCGGCAACCGACGGCCCACAGACGGCGTGCGTTTTAGTCTGTTCGAGTCTGACATAACCTCCTCCACCGGCTCCACCGGTGGAGGACCCGTGGCGATCTTTTGCGCGATAAAAAAGGGTATATTGAGCTCTACCGGGCATGATTCTTGTGTGAGCTTCCAACCCCGAGAAGAAAGTTAGCTCCAGTCTCATGACTTGTCTAATAGGTACACTGACCATAGCAAGTGAAGTCATTTTGGATCCTATGAACCCTACAAAAAACTTCCAGGCTGATGGCAAATGGCAATAAACTCACACCCGACTTTTTTAATTGGAAAACGTAATTGGCGAGGTGTGTTGTCAGATGATAAACACTCGCGCATTATAAAAAAAATTGCTCTTACATCTCAAAAAATTATCTTTGATTGGATCTCACAAGTTGTCTCATACTGGTTTATATTAAGGAATTAGGACTCCGCCCTCAAAATTACTCTGTAGAGGTACCCAACCTGTTATTAGTTGAAGAAATGAATTACATGCCATTGTTCAAAGGCCTGAATATGATTATTTCGTGTCGCTTGTAATTCGATAATACTATAACATCTTGAGGTCACTGTACTTTGCGATACGGCAATGAACTCATCCCCTATGGACCCTCCCATATAATTGCAGGTGATTACTCAAACTAAAGACAATAAATCTCCGTGATCTGAAAATAAATAATTCTGTAAGGAACTGGTCGCGGATTCAATTCTCGCCTGATCGATTTACTTTTTCCATTAGTAATCGTTTTCAATTTCATTCAATTGTGTGGGCGGAGTAATCAAAAATATTGTTTTTAAATGATTGTAACATCATTCATTGTTTCTGATAGTTCGTACGAATATCGGTAGATGGCTCCCACCGTCGTCGCCCCAAGATGGTAGTTTAGGAGAATTCGGAACGCTTCAGGCGGAGCTCGGTGGCTCAGTGGTCTGAGCATACCCCCTGTAAGATCATCTTTATTATCACGCCTTTATGATAATAAAGATTGTTGGACATGTACATTATGTACAATAGTAATACTGTTCATGTTATCTAGGCCTAAACAAATCATAGCTTGTGCTGTAGATACATTTTTGTAAATATAAATATAGTGAGTAACATACAAAAGGAAAATAAAAAAATTCATCAAGATTTCTATTTTTGATATCTGTGCAATCATCATCTACTTTTGACGTTAACAGTCCATAGCAAAAACTAGGACAATGCAGCTAATTTAGTCAAAAAATCTATCTTCCTTTAAATGGTTGAAAAAGTATTTAACAAAACAATTTTCTTACTTGTTACAGATACACGAGCACATGACGCCAGACGAACTCCGAAACGTCTTCCACGTAGACCACCACTCTATGGTCCCAAAATACCACCTGGTCCAGCTAACCCACCACCTGTCCCGACGGCACATCACTACGAACCACCACGGCAACTCCCACACGGGGAACTCCAACAAAATACCACACGAAAAGATCACAAAAGACCACCGTTGGAAGACTGAAACCAGTCCACCATCTTTATTAAACGATGAAATGTTTATCAAAGCAAAAGAAAATATAAAAGACGTAGATATAATAGGAGATCTAAATAGCACAGTGAGTGTAGATTTCGATGTGTCAAATTCCAGTGAATCCAGTGACAGTGGAAGTGTGTTAAGTGATATGGAGAAGTTAGTGGAAGGGCAGGAGTTAGATGTGCATAGAATAGATCTGGAAGCGTTTGGGAGGCAGTTGAAGTTGGTGCTGAAGAAACAGGAGGGGTTAGTGAAGAAGGATGGTTTGAGGATGTGGCGAGCGCACCAGAATGAGACGCAACCACATGGAGTGGATTATGAAGAGCTCGGCTCGGTGAGTAATAGCTTTTTAATGTTTTTAATAGTCTAAAGCAGGGTGTCTTAAACTTTTGACTCCACGAACCCTCGTTATAGTTTCTAGATGACAGCGAACCCCTTAACGGATAACACCCCCTCCTCCCTCTCGATATCGATTTATGAGGAAGGGAAATAATTAATATGGTATCCGATACTTTCTGAAGTTTGCGCGAATATCACTCATTGAAATAAAACTGCTTTTTAATGGATTCTATCGCGATTTATTTAGTATTATTTACATTTAGCCCGACGTTTCGTGGCCATGATCTCAAACTATGTGACAACTATCATTTTAAATTACCCCGGGAACATGGCTGCTGAAAAGTAGCCGCAACGTCAAGTAGATTTAAGAAACGTAGAGTTTTAGGGGGATGAATACGGTACATCCCAAAACTACTCGTACAACATGTTGGTTAACAATATAAGATGATGATGATGACAATGTAGGACTATAATTTGGGGTTCTTCAAGAAGGGCATTAGAAGGTTTCTTCAGGGTCGGCAGCGCGAGTGTGACGCCCCTGGTGTTGCATACGTCCATAGGCCACGGTAACCACTTTCCATCAGGTGGGCCGTGTGCTTGTCTGCCACCTAAGTGGTATAAAAAAAAAAAAAAAAAAGGAAAAGAGAAGTCATGATGTTTTACTACATTTTTAATCGAGAGTGTCAATATCGATTCAATTAATGCAAATTCCCATGAGATTACGATCCAGTTGGTTTCCATCCAGTAGTTAAATCGAGTGAAAAGCGAAAATCGAATCGATATCGTTCGGAAATACTCAACAATGCGGAGAAGTTAGAAGACATTGTAATTATAGTTTATGTGACTGGTAAGAAGCTGTTTGCACCTGTAAGGTTGGCACAGAGAAGTTTGATATATAGAAATCGATAACAATAACAGTTTTTTTAAATAACAGTAAAAGTTTTTTTACAGAACTCACATTTGCCGAAAAAAGCTTTTTAATATTCGCCTGTCTGTCTGTTTGAATTAAGTAGTATCTGAAACAAATAAGTGGCTAATAGTCACACTAGTGTGACTACGGATAAATAAAAATGATCCATAGTCACACAGTGTGACTACGGATAAATAAATTTAACCATAGCACACCAGGGTGGCAATTTGGTGTGACTACGGATCGGTCATCATTTAGTAAGGTTTAACTAAGCCAACTTTTATTTAAGAAAAGTAATTCTAGTAAAAAAATAAATTCTGAATCCACGCAGACGAAAAAAGTAATTGGACTTGCAAGACTGTTCTTAATACTGACACCTCTGCATTATAATATAAGTGTACTTATTTTTTACCCCTGCTCTCCGCCAGCAACCCGCGACCATTGCTACTGAAAAGCAGCCAAAACAAATACATAAATCACTATAGAATCCGTTAAAAAGTGGTTTCAATTATTGATATTTGCGTAAACTTCAGAGAGTATCTTGAATAAATGTACCTATTCGAAGTGTTGCCAACCCTAAATAATGAGCCAATTGTTCTTGCCAGCGGATGGCACAAAAACTACGCACCTGTTAGTATGAGATGGTGAAAGCTGTTCCCACGGAGGTCTTATCTAACCGTGAAGTCGCATCTCGGCGTCGATAGTAACTAGATCAGTCAGGGCTTGAGGCGAATCTAGATTTTTTTGTGCATGTTAAGTTGTAATAGTGTATGGCCTACTTGATGATAAATACTGACTTTTGTGTATACTAGACAAGCTGAAGACTGACGAAACAGATTTATGAATCGAGGGTGAATGGGCAACCCGGTAGGGGTCGACCTAGACATACGTATGTCAGTCAGATCGAAGACATTTTATAGAAAGGACATGTCAAGAGTACCCGAAACCGGCGAGCATGTATGAAAACAATTATGAAAGTAGAAGAAGCGAATGATGTATGCCAGGATCGTAGCAAGTGGAAAACTGTGGTCTCTGTCTTCCCCACTGGGAAGGAGGCGTGACTGTATGTATGTATGTATGTATGTATGTATGTATGTATGTATGTACGTATGTAGACAAACTGTTTTAAGGGTTCCATACCTAAAGGGTAAAAACGGAACCGTATTACTAAGACTTCACTGTCTGTCTGTCACTAGGCTGTATCTCATGAACCGTGATAGCTAAACAGAATTGGACCAACCACGAATTGGACATTTTTTTTAACATTGGACTAATCGCGAATTGAACCAATCGCACCTAGAGTTCAAATCTTCACAAGTGGTGTATTTCTGCTGCAGCTATGGCACCAAATACTAAATAAAATATTTAAGTATTTAGGCTAATCAATGGTGCGAAACCCTTCATTTTTTTTAACACCGGCTCCGACTCGCATACCCGGTGTTAAAAAAAAATATCGTATCGAAATGCAAGAGACTAAATCCCACCGCACAGGAAACCCTAGTGGAATTAGGTAAAGAATCCCATTTACAATATTTCATTTCATTGGAAATAAGCTATTTTAATGGCTCAATTGAATTCTACAACTGATTTAGCAATCATATGTAAATATTACAATTATTACAAAGTTATAAAGTTAAACGAGACTCAAGATATCATTGTAATAATTGGCAATAAACTGCACAGTTGAATCAAAACCTTCTAAATACTGTTGAATATGAAGTAGCTCCCGTTACATAAGTAATAATTATAGTTACCGAATAAATACTTACAATGCCATAATAGTTACGAGTACAATTTAGTTAGAATTGTGGTCTGTACAAACAATAAATAAATATTCTAGGACAGACCACAGCACCATCTGGTTCAAATTAAGCAAATGGTTTTGATTTATGTATGTACTAGCTTTTGCCCGCGGCTCCGCCCGCGTGGATGTCGGTTATCGCGACCAAACATAGCCTATGTCCTTTCTCAAGGTCTAATCTACCCCTATACCAAATTTCATCAAAATCGGTTCAGCGGTTTAGTCGTAAAAGCGAGACAGACAGACAGACAGATAGACAGACAGACAGAGTTACTTTCGCATTTATAATATTAGTAGGGAAGTAGGGATGTATATAGATTAAAACGTTTGCTTTATTTCTTGCTTTGCTTTGTATTTATAGTAGAATGACTGTATGGAATAAAAAAATCGTATCGATTGGTATCGAATCGAGAAAAATAATAAGTTTATTTGCTCAATATACGTATTTCCTTCTTCCTACAGTCCCGGGTCCTTTAAGCGGAGCGTGAAAAAGCATCCGATGAGGCACTCAAGCTGAGGGCCACCGTTGTAACATTATCGTGTCTGTAATGGTTATCCTCTGTCCTGAGACTGCTTTTAGCTTACCATTCGGAGCGTGATGAGGTGAAGTCATGGTGATATTAGGACACCTCAATATGACTTCTGAAACTTATGAAGAAAAAAAGAAAAATCGTTTTATTGCGGATCACTTTTTTTTTTTTTTTTTTTATATAGGACACGTCAATTTGACTTTGCCTCGCCTGATGGTAAGCTAAAGGCAAAGTCTCTGAAAAGAGGGTCACCATTACAGACATGTACCATGTTACAATGGTGGCACTCAGCTTGACGGCCTCATCAGATGCTTTTTCACGCCCCGCTTAAAGGACCCGGGACTATAGGAGGAGGGAAACACGTGAGCTGGTAAGGAATTCCAAGTCTTAATAGTGCGGCAGAAGAAGGAGTCGCCGAATCGCTTGGTTCTTGATGGAATATTTTGCACCGTATGCGGGTGGCATCTGAGTCCTGCACGTGTTGTCCTATATAGGAAAGGAGAGGGTGGGATTACTTGGAAGAGCTCATCAGAACATTCACCATGGTAGAGACGGTAAAATACCGCCAAAGATGCCACATCTCTACGCAACTGCAAAGGCTCAAGGGTGTAAGTGATCTCAGGATTCCCAATAATGCGGACCGCACGTCGCTGCAACCTGTCGAGAGCATCTAGTAAGTACTTTGCGGAGCCATCCCAGAGATGCGAGCAGTATTCCACGCAAGAGCGAATTTGTGTCTTGTAGAGAAGACACCGCTGCTCCGGCGTGAAAAAACGTCTCACTTTGTTCAGGACTCCGAGTTTACGCGATGCTGTTTTGATGATACTCTCGATGTAGTTTTTGTTGTTCAGTTTGCAGCGAACATCCATACCTAGGATATTGAGATTGTCCTGTAGTGGCAGTGGCGTGCTCTGAAGAGTTGGAAGGGGAAGGAAAGAAGATACCTTTGCTGTAAACGCGCATGCCTGCGTCTTCTTGGCATTGAACTCAACCAGGTTTTCAGAGCCCCATTGAGAAACGAGGTTCAGGGTCTGGTCAAGTTCACTAACAAGAAGCTGCCTCCTTTCCGCGATATCAGACTGCTTGGCCGCAGGATGTCCGTGATAACTCCCGTGTAAGGTGCTATCGTCTGCATAGCAGTGAATGCTGCCAGTGGACAGCATGTCGTTGATATGCAGAAGAAAGAGAGTGGGTGATAAGACGGACCCCTGCGGCACGCCAGCATTTACCTGCAAGAACTCCGAAGTTCGACCATCACATAGGACGCGAAAACGGCGCCCCTGCAGGAAGCTAGCCACCCAGTCGCACAGTCTAGGAGGCAGACCAAAGGCTGGTAACTTGGAAAGAAGCGATTTGTGCCAGACCCTATCAAACGCTTTGGCGATGTCAAGACTTATAGCCAGCGACTCGCCATGCTTGTCCATAGCCTCACCCCAAAGATGGGTAAACGAACATTAACAAACAAACAAACAAAAATTTACAATAGTTTCTATCAGGTAACCACAGAGTAAGTGGCGGCGACCGCTTGTATCAAAAATTTTCGATTATGATTATGAAAAAAATGTTTTGTAGCTGTCATTCAGATGATATTAGTAAATGCGCTAGGCTAATTCAAAGATTCACAAGATACGTTGCCTCTTCGCTTACTCTGGTTACAACGAGCGTTTTCCAGCCAAAATTATCTGGATTATTTGGTTCGGAAACCGTCGTGGTTTACAGGAAGCCACTTAACCAGAAGTTCTAGAATCAATTTACTATATTTATAAACGAAAAAAGAAACAAAAGTTCATAAGAAAACACGATACCCAATCAACACCGAACCATAGACAAGGTGTTCATTATAGAGTAGGTATATTATTATCTGTATTGACGTGTCAACTGTCAACCTAGTTCCAGTTTTAAATATATAGCTTGTTTATGGTAATTTAAGAACACAAACGCCGAAAATGGCGTCTGAAGTACTATAACGAGTAAATAATGTTCTAAATATAATTTTGTTTACCTTGATCGGTCGGAGCTAGGTATAAATACGAATTCCTAGACCGAGGTTAGGATTCGTGCTCGGTATTTAGGTGGTTTGAAGTTTGTTTTGATTAGTACGTTTGCAAGTTAACTATGGCAGTGAAATAGAACTTATCTCAGGAGAGGTTATACATTTTACGTTTGAAACATATTAATAAATAATAAATAATAAATAAATATTTCACAACATCCCACACAACGCTATCTAGACCCATGGTAAGCATAGCTTAACTAGCTTGTGTTATGGAATCTAGAATGCGGATAAACATACATAGATACTTTTTTTTTTTTTTTTGTAAATACATACATATTATACATAGAAACACCCAGACCAATGCAAATACCCATATTTCATGAACACAAACATTTGCACTGAGCGGGGATCGAACCCGCGCCTCCTGCGTAGCGGCCGCGTTCACTACCGCTACGCCACGGAGGCTATTAATTATAGGAGGATATTAAGTATAGATACAAGAAAAGAAGCTAGCAAAAACTAGAAAAATTATGGCCATAATAATCCCTATGGAGGTCAAAGGGAACACAGGCATCATAAAGATCATAAAACGCGTTTGTTACGCATTTTCTACACATAACTCTACACATTCATCGCAGCATAAATATACCCGTATGATATCATATTTATGACCCGTATGAGTCATAAATATGATGTTGTCCTTCGTTACCCGTGTTACTACCAGTCTTACTACCAGTAATAACACGGGTAGTTTTTTTTGCCCGTGTTACTAGGAGTTTTTGTGAGAGGGGTCTAAAGTAGGGGCTGGTAAGGGTGCGGCCGGCATTTTTATCTCAGCATCACACAGCTTCTTGTATCACTAGAAGCGACCATGTTTAAAATCAATAATATTACCCCTTAAGCCGGCTTTTGACTATGGGATGTAATATATATTACATCTTGAGATATATATTACATCCCGCGATTGCTGTTCACACTGTAAGATATATATTTGGGATAGTTCAGTAGCTTTACCATGAGTTGACACCAAAATTTGACAACTTCGTTACCCTATCGAACTGTGTACGCGAATCTGATTGGTCTGTGTAGAATGCATGCGCGAATTCCCTGACTTCTGATTGCTCAGTTTAAAATGACAACGTGATTTCGCATGCGCGATCAAACGTCGCCATTCAAACGGGCGAGACAGGGGGAGGCGTGGTGTCCGGGGACGTGAGGTAAAATATACACCTTCAAATATCGCTCAAAAAAATATTTATAGTTTGGGATGTAATATATATTATAGCGTAGTGTAAACGGTCTCGTACAAAATGTATGACGAGCGATATGTCAAGATGTAATATATATTACATTACATCCCATAGTCAAAAGTCACCTTTATTTTGATTGAGACGTTGAGATATTTCCCATGTACTGTAATCTCAATATCTCTAATAGTAATGCGAATGACCAACAGCTTGAACACCTATATTACCCCTAATATTTTAGGGCTATAAATCAGAGGACTATTAACACTCACTTACATTCCTGCCTACCCTTTCAAATATAGACAGATGTAAATAAAAACCAGAGAACTATTCACTCGCTTACATTCCTACCTACCCTTTCAAATATAGACAGACGTAAATAAAACAGAATTAACTACCAGTTACGAATATCATCACGCACTAAGTACATAACTCACTAGGTTTATTCTATAGATGGAATGGTCATGTAATTGGACATGTAACACCCACCAATCATCGACAACACGATATAAAATAGGTCTACCTGTTACATATCTACGTTTATACAATCCCACGCAATACAAAACAACATTTAAAATGATATCTTTACAATTTAAATCAAACCTTATAAATAGGTAGTATAATAGTGGGGTCGTTGGTCTCGCTGAGATGTTTAGTGGATCAAATTTCACTATTATTGAAGTTAAAATTCTTAAGGCCATAAAGCAGTCAACAAATTTTTTGGGTGAACAAAAATCGCAGAATTCGCGTCATCATCACTGAACGCTTGAGTCGTCACGTCACAAGTGTATTAGTTTTCAGTTCTATCAGCGGTTCTCAAAGGCTACCCACGTATTTTTTCTCTTGGACGTATCAATATAACTTCACCTGAAGTAAGCAGAAGGCAAGGTCTTAGGAAAGAGTGTTATCATTACAGAAAAAGGGTACGGATATCTATGACAATTCCCTCGGACCTCTGTTGAGGAAAATCGACCCTGGGCTCCAAATTGCGAGCTTTCGATGCAACTGGGATTGGTGCTCGGATAAAACAAAAAAAAAAAATATTCCATTGAGTTTTTTGCCGGAGTTTTCTCAAGCCGTAGCCGCGTTTCGAACTAGTAGTCCATTTTCTAACCTAGTGTTTAATATCTTTTTCATTTTGACGTTTTTTAACTGCCTTTTTAGTGGTCTATGGAATATTTTGTAAAGACAAGACACATTAAATAAGTGTAGGTATAGAAGTTAAAAATAAACTGACCGAACTTAAAATAACTAATGCCAAACTTTATCTAATCATAATCCACATTATAGATAAAATTAACATAATAATCTATCTCATTATAACTCCATTTGAATGATAAACACAACATATCGACACGTTCTTTCTCTTTCCCGCTACTGCGGAGCATAAAACTAGTTCAATATCCAACACGCACTTGACATAAATGGCAAAATTATTCGTAATATTCCACTAATAAACAGTCGCAACAGAACGCGGCCGCTTCGCAGGAGGTGCAGGTTCGATCCCCGCTCACCCAATGGTTGTTACCCAATGGTAACATTAGGCGATATCGAATCGCCTAATGTTACCATTTGGTTTTGGAGGTCACATGGCAATCGCTTCACGGAAAATATCGAGGTCTAGCCGAATACGTAGTTAAGACTGATAAAGCGAACCCCAGACTCCGAGCTGAAAAAGCTTCGGATGCGACTGGGAATTAACGCTAGGATGAAGAAGAGGAATAAACAGTTACAACTCGTAGGTACAAGGAGCCGCGTGGTTCCCGGCAGAGTAGAATTTGGGCCACCCATCTCCTCCCATGCGGTGTCGTACAAGGCGACTAAGGGATATGGCTGTTTAACATCATGCAGATATATACAGCCCAGACTTAGCCTCAGATGTACGACTCGAGTCAGCCCAGAATACGGCAATAGCACTGGGGTGAGCCCTCTATTACGTGGGACGTAGTACAATGATTGGTGAAATGTGGGTGTTAATTCACCTCTGCCTAACCCTCCAGGGATAAAGGTGTGATTGTATGTAGGTATGTATGTATGTTGCCTTTCAAGGTTGGAAGGTGAGATGGTAGTCAATTCCATAAAAGCCGCGTCGGCCAAGAGAATGAGTTAGCGGACTAGGCTAGCGGAAGGTGAAAGCCTCAGATGATGATGATGAAGAAGAGGATATAAATAGATACTCTTTGTAATGTCACACGAAGTCAATGAGGTCGTGGGTTTGCTTCTCGTTCAGTGCAAATATTTGTATACATGAATGTGTCTAGTGTCTATCTTTATTGGTTGCTTCTGTTTAAGGTATGGTTCCGTAACTGACCGCATTCGACAACTGCTGACGCACGCAGCACATGCACGTAATTCATTGCGACTTTTCAATAGTCTCCTTTATTCGTATCGGAGTTTGAAAAGTAATGGGTACGCTGTATCTGCTACATGCGTCTGTCGCTGTCGTATGTGGTCGGTTTCAGAATCATACCTTTAATATAATGTTCTATGGAAGTAATGCGTATTTAAAAAACTAAGTAGGTTTATCCGCATTCCAGAACCCATATCACAAGCTATGCTCCGTTTGGGTCTAGTTAACGCTGTGTAATGTGTCCTAGAATATTTATTTAATATTTCATAACAATCGGTTTGGCAAAAGTAGTTGAAAATGGTGTCGCAAGATATGAAATACAATATGCGGGGTCAACCTTAACGAAATCGTTTAATAAAAACAATTATTACAGTGAATTCCGAAATGAATTTACTGTAATAATTATATTCAATAGCCTGCACCAGAACCTTATCCATCAATCAGCAGCTAATACTGGTACCAGATTATGTTGGCTTGGACTTTAAGGCTTTGTAAGGAAACAATGAATATAGGGTCCCACCGTATATACCCTTTTTCATCACCGTATATACCCGTTTTCAAACTCTTCATCCAAGCGGCCACGCCGAAGCTCACACATGGAAAATAAGGTCTGCTGTCCCACCTTCTTCTCTCACCTTTCTCTTCCTATCCCGTTCTTCAAGAAAGGCATTAGAAGGATCTTAAACATTCATCATACTATACTACAATACGCCGGCCACGGGTGACCGGCAACAACCAATCTATATAAATATAAATACATATCAATGAATTGCAATTCTGTTATCTCGCTAAAACTCGAGAACGGCTAACCATTTGGTTAATTTTAGTCTTGAAATATTCGTGGATGTCCAGGGAAGGTTTAAACGGTAAATAAATATGGAAAAAGGATCTAAATTCCACGCGGACGGAAAAAAATATGTCGGTACAAAGTTCCCTGGGTCAGCTAGTATTATATAATAATGAATAGCCTGCAAAAGTCCACTGCTAGCAAAGCTAGCTAGCTTGTCTAGACATAAGTCTCTCCCAATGTGCGCCATAGCACCCGATCCTCTACCTTACGCATCCAGTTAATCCAGGTACCTTTTCCAGGTCGTTCGTCCATCTTGCTGTAGTAGTGTAGTCCCTTCGCACCTTCCAGTCGACGATTTGTGCGATTACATAAATCAAACACAATATAAAAATCTTCAATGACAAAATACATACATACATAACAATCATAAGATGATAAGACACTATAAAGATAAAATAAAACCACTCTATTCTCACTTAATTAATAGCTAACTCATATTTCCAGTATGCAAATTATATAATCTCAAAACGAAATATATCTTGTCTTAATATACGCAAGTGTCTTTATAACTCTGAAACCACTTATGCGATTGTATTTATCAAATTATATGTGTTTATTTACTTCGAATATAGTATTGTGTTGGGTGCTCATGAATAATTGCCCGCTTGACGGCTATAGCCGCGCCCCCTATTACGTGGGGCTGTCATCATAGCGAAATGTGGGTGATAATACAACTCTACCCACCTCTTCGGGGATTTGTGGGCTTGAGTCATCTTCGAGTCAATGGCTAGATCTGGATTTTTAAATTTTGTCGGCCCAAAACTTGGCCACAGCTATAACGTCTTCAGTTGCTCTATAAAGGTCGTCGTTCGTGCGCTTAAGTATTGTAAGTATGAATATTATAAATGTGAAAGATTGTAAAGATGTTTGGGTGTCTGTTGCTAAATTACGATCAAACGGATGAAGTCATCTGGTGGATATTTTTGGTACAAGGATAGAATAAAGTTTTGAATAGCACAAAGGAAAAACTTCGGTAAAAAGTTCCTGTTCCTTCACGGGAAGAGTTCAGTATTTCACGCAGGTGGAGCCGCAGACAACAGCTAATATTTAACTACGTAATATGCAGAGATTATCACACAGCGCCAGGTGTGGTTGATTCAAACTAAGCACAAATTGTTATACGGGTTTTAAAATGCTGTTAAACGTACCTACTTACATACATTTTCTTTGTAATCACATATTATACATAGAAATACCTAGAACAATGCAAATATAGTTATTTTTGCATGATATATTTGCACTTAGCGGGAACGAACATTTTTATTTAGTTAAGTATTTATAATTTATTCTACCGTGTGTGGCATGAAAAATGTATGCTGAGCTAATTATACGGGTACAATGATTTTATCTAGGCATAATGCCTTTATGCTAGTAAGTATAAAAATGTCACAAGACTAATTAATTTTGTTAAATGTCAATAGATAATATAAAATTGAACGTGAACGTTACTAATCGATTAAAACATCAAATAAATTAAATATTTTAAATAATTTAAATTCAAATATTCGCCTTTACAAATGGCTTTGTCTTCTAAATTGTCATTAACTTTTAATATCTATTTAAGGTGTCATAAAAAATGTTGAATAATGATTCTTCTAGTTTCTTATGAACTGAAGTTACCGACTTAGCTCGCAGAATAAACTGAAGTGGTAGTGGGCTGGCCACATCTATCGAGGGACCGATATGGCCGTTGGAGCAAACGAGTCCTAGAGTAGAGACCGCGAATAAGCAAATGGAAGATGGGACGATCCTTAGCCAGATGGGCTGGCGACCTGAAAAAGGTGGCTGGGACAGACTGGATGTTGAAAGCTGAGGATCGGGAGAAATGGTGCACATTGGGAGAGCTGCTACTACTAGAATCAACCAATTAGACTAGTCCACTGACTGCGGCTACTTGATTGATTCTAGTTTCTTAATTTACCTAATGTTTTTATAGAATTTACGATAATGTATATGAAAAACTATCAGTTTTTTTTATCCCGTTCTCGTAACCCATAGGAACCTATCCCAGGGCGAAAAGTACCTAACCTTTGCATTACTCCAGACTATAATCTATCCCTGTAATAAATTTCAGTCAGATCTATTCAGCCGTGTGACCGTGAATGAATAACAAATATCTACAAATTCAAACACCACATCAATGACAATTCAATAAATCATAAACTAACTTTCATATTTACTTATAAAGTTAGGTGGAGGTGAGCGCTGATGCTTCACAAGGTGGCCACCCTAAACCTACATCTGGGTCGCAAGTCCCAGTCGCCGTCACGGTGTTCCTCTCTGTATCACGCTATGGACCTGGCGACCGCACGGTGAATCCATGGAGTGCTGAGAATCGAATCTCATAGGACATTAATAGGATAGGAAATTCCCGGGTGAAGTAGAACAGGGCTACCCCATCTCCTCCCGTGGGTGTCGTAGAAGGCGACTAAGGGACTAAGGGGTTAGGACTGTTCTCCATCTCACAGTAAACATACAGCCTGCGACAAATTGCCCTGTTACATGAAACCTAAAATCATAGCGTAATATGAGTGATAATACACCTCTGCATACCCCTCCGGGTATTTACAGTCGGTGTGTGATAAACAATATTGATAAAAAACAGGAATTATTAATGTAAATTTATTAATTCAGGTGGCAGGTTACATTTAATGACCTGTTGACAGATTTCACTAATAACCTTATACAATATACATACTTAAAATTAATAGATAAAAAATACCTTTTGCTATTTACGCACATTTTAAATAACCCGGTTCAAATAGGGTTTAGTGGTTTATTTTTAAGATAGCGTTTACAATCAATACACAATCGGGTTATAAGTTTTTTTAGGAATTTATTCCCGGACGAAGTCATAGTGCAGGTTGCTCGTTATGGACGCCATACACGCCAGGTGCTCGCGCGCGAGCATAACCGAGCGGCAAAAAATATCAATTTTGATATTTACTCGGTTGCATGTACATGTATCAATAACTGTACAGTTGACCGCCATACACGGTTTTGCATGATGGTTATGCATGCACATGCATAACCATCATGCAAAACCTAGCGTGTATGGCGGCTATTATACGTTTTTACTGTACTTACAAGGTCGGCAGCACGCGTATGACACCCCTGGTGTTAAACGCATCCATAGCTACGGTACCTAATCGCTTTCAGGTGGGTCGTGTGCTTGTTTGCCGCTTATGTGGTATAAAAAAAATCGAAAATCTTTTTGACTGAGTTACTAACTACACTATAAAAGCTATACATTTATCTGTCCGTTTCACATATTTTATGTCAAAATAATGGTGTGATTTGACGTAGGTAATTCTAATAAAAGAGGAATATAAAAGCGATAACTCTCAAGGTTATCATGCTATTTACCTGCCTGTCACTTCGTCTGTTTGAGTTTAGATATAGATTGCCTATCCAATATTAGTCCGAAACACAAACGTTTATCTTCTTCCTCCTAGCGTTAATTCCCAGTCGCATCCGAAGCTTTTTTTCAGCTAGGAGTCTGGGGTCCGCTTTACCAGTGTTAACTACAGATTTGGCTAGACCTCGATATTTTCCGTGAAGCGATTGCCATCTGACCTCCACGACCCAATGGTAACATCAGGTATATCGAAGCTTTGCACCTACTGTTTTTGGAATTTTTAAGGCTCCAACTACCCGTAACGACTGCCATAGATGTTTTTATGGTAACCGGGACCGACGGCTTATCGTGGTCTCCGAGGCACGACCAGACCAATGCAAATACCCATATTTCATGAACACAAATATTTGCACTGAACGGGGATCGAACCCGCGCCTCCTGCGTAGCGGCCGCGTTCACTACCGCTACGCCACGGAGGCTGTCCAACGTTTATCTCCTTCTTCATCATCCTAGCGTTAATCCCAGTCGCATCCGAAGCTTTCACCTGTGAGTCTGGGGTCCGCTTTACCAGTCTAACTGAGGATTTGGCTTCGATATTCTCTGTGAAGCGACTGCCATCTGACTTCCACAACCCATTGGCGATATCGAAGCATTGCAGTTAGACCAGTTGTTGGACTTTGTAGGGCTCCAACTGGGACCGACGGCTTAACGAGCTCTCCGAGGGGATCCCTTTCGTTAACATGAAATGTTTTTTCCTAAAATATTTTGGCATAATGAATTTGGCATATTTTTTTGGCATAATTATACCTACTTGGCATAATTTTACTATGTAATTATGCCAAAAAAATTATGCCAAAAGATCATTAGTCTAAATTATCCATATGCCAAAATAGGTAATGGTTATTTTTTTTTATAATAGGTATATATAAAAATGTTAAAAATTGATAGTGAACCCTCTCCAAGGCACTACTACCATACCGGTGCAAATACATATATATTTGCTTAAATTTCATTAATTTTTATGAATGTGTAAACATTAGTGCCTGTCTCTATGATTTAATCCTATGGCTCTCCATAGGATTAAACTGTAAAGATTGATAATATAAAATGGTAAAGTTTGTATGTAACAGGTAATCTTTGAAACTACTGCAACTCCATTATGACATATTATAAACGATTGCGACAGGCGCGGGTCCGATCCCTGCTCAGTACAGTATTTGTATGCGTGAACATGGGTATTTTCATTGATCTGGTCGTACCTTGGAGTGCACGTTAGGCCGTCAGTCCCGATTGCGATACGAACATCTATGGCAGTCGTTATTTAAGGAAAATGGGTGAAATGGTTCACTCTGAAGGGCTGGTCATGTCCGGTCTACGGAACGCCGTAGGCAGTAGTAGAAGTAGTAGCACTAGTAGGTATTCCTTTAAAAAAACTTTATATAGTCACTATATCTTCCACCAAAGTTCACCAAACTAGAAACATGACTAACACTAACTAGAAAATCTAACCAATTTGGAAAAAAATATGACCACTTGTATAATTTGGTCACAATTTATCAAAGTGGTCACTCAGCTCATTTGTTATTATAATATCTACGAGTTGTAGTCTTATTATAATAATATGGCATGTTATGTCGTCATAGTATGTAGCACGTGGCGTGGTCGCCAAATTTATGTATCTACATAAATAAATAGTTTGTGTTGTGAATATCAAGTGGAAAAGTTTCTTATAGTCTTCCACGAACTTGAACGAAATGTACAAATAATAATTATAATACGTCTTAGATATATGGCCTTACTTAGGGTCAGCTCACACCGAGACGCGACGCGACGCGACGATGCGCGCACATTTTAATAGAGCAACTTAAAATATACTTTATTTACAACACGAAAAGAAACACATTTCATTTTGAGAATTCAGAACACACGATGCAACGTATTCTGAATTCTCAAAATGAAATGTGTATCTTTTCGTGTTGTAAATAAAGTATATTTTAAGTTGCTCTATTAAAATGTACGCGCATCGTCGCGTCGCGTCGTCGCGTCTCGGTGTGAGCTAACCCTTAGTCGTCAACGTAGGCTAGTACTATTATATTCTGTTCTGTGACGTAGGCATGTCATAAACGTCAAATCTCATACATTCGTGTTTTAACATATTTCGCCAAATATATATTTTTTTAATTTCGATTCAAGTAAACGACACAATTGAGAAGCCGAATGAATTAAAACAATAAACAATATGATCACATTCAAACGGTACGCTGTATCTGCTGCTGCGGTCTGTAGTCGGTGTGAATTTCTCTTTTATGCTCAATATCGAATTGCATTTTAATAAAAAGTTTATTAGCCAAATAAAATTTTAAGTGAAATTATTGTAGGCAAACTAAAAATACCTGTATTAGCAATAGACGAATAGCAGCAGAATAACATTATAGCACAGGCACCATAATAGTTTAAATATACTGTGGCACATAGACTCACGTTGGCCCAACGTGTACAGCCGGCATTATTCAGATGATTCCAATTTCCTTCGTCGAACAATTTTTTTTTATATCACCTATGTTATAGGTGCCGGAAATCAGTGGAAAATTTTTGTTTATATGCCTTCCAACTATTTTCATAACTTAAATAGATATCTGTGCTACGAATAGGTATAAAAATATTCCAAGGTATATCACGTTATTAAGTTCATTAACCTTTTATTTTTAACTATTTTTAAGTGTTATTATTATTTAACAACCTCAATAAAATTAGGCCGGATCTCACAAATCATTTTAATTAAACTGAGTCTTCACGGTTTACCCATATTTATATGGATACTTACATAATATTCACACCTTCTACCTTTTGTGTGCCGCAGGTGATTGAAATTGACAGCCTCCGGGGCGTAGCGGTAGTGAACGCTACGCCCCGCTACGCAGGAGGCGCGGGTTCGCCCCCGCTCAGTGCAAATATTTGTGTGCATGAAATATGAGTATTTGCATTGGTCTGGTCGTGCCTCGGAGAGCACGTTAAGCCGTCGGTCCGGGTTGCCATAAGAACATCTATGGCAATTGTTACGGGTAGTTGGAGCCCTAAAAAATTCCAAAAACAACGGTCTAACTGCAGAGCTTCGATATCGCCTAATGTTAACATTGGGTTGTGGAGGTCAGATGACAATCGCTTCACGGAAAATATCGAGGTCTAGCCATTAGCCAATCCGTAGTTAAGACTGGTAAAAGCGGACCCCAGACGCCGAGCTGAAGGCTTCGGATGCGACTGGGAATTGACGCTAAGAGGAAGAAGAAGGTGATTGAAATAAACGTATTTTTCATCCTTTCTTCTTCTTTCTTTCTAAATTCTCAAAAAGGTAGACAGAGGTGCATTAGCACCCACATTTCGGCAACTATGATTTTCGTACCCAGGGGACGTGCCTACTGCCATCAAACGGGCACTTTGTTATCGACTAAAGAGCTGTATGTTTACTGTCGTCACGTTTTACACTTTTACCCAATAGAAATAGAAAAAATAGAAAAAAAAAATTATTACTGCAAAATGTTACATAGGTACACAATTTTATAACAGAACAACTACAGTGATTTTGTATAACTCTGACCAGATTTTGTGTAATATGTATTGTTATGTATTATTTATCTGTAAAGTGGTCGTGTCTGTACATTGGAGATATTAAAAAAACTCGGGTTATACTGAAAACATTTTTTTTATTTATACTTATCTGTTTGACCGCGATAGACGCAAAAATTACTGATCGGATTTTGATATATTTTTTAGTTTGAAAGGTCTTGGTCAGACTTAAAATCCTACGTAAGTTTGATAGCAATCGGTCAAGTAAAACTGGAGATATGACTAATATACGAGAAAACTGACATCCACGCATGTGGAGCCGCGAGTGGAAGGCTAGTATAATACCTACTTATCCATATTATAAATGCGAAAGTAACTCTGTCTGTCTGTCTGTCTGTTACGCTTTCACGCCTAAACCACTGAACCGATCTTGATGAAATTTGGTATAGTGATAGATTAGACCTTGAGAAAGGACATAGGCTATGTTTAGTCGCGATAACCGACATCCACGCGGGCGGAGCCGCGGGCAAAAGCTAGTAATGTATATTTAAATGGCCGTGTTGTTTCTCGGTGGAGTAGAATGAATAGGGTCACCCCATCTCTACGGGTGTCGTAGAAGGCGTCTAAGGCATAGGACTGTTCTCCATCCGACAGTAAACATACAGCTTATGAATAAGTGCCCGCTTGCCGGCAATAGGCTCGCTCTCTATTACGTTGGACTGAAAATTATAGTTGGCAAAATGTGGGTGATAATACACCTCTGCTTACCGCTTCGAGGATATGTATGTTTATATAAGAAGAAATTGCCACATGTATGATAGAGCGCTTCCCAAATTATAACTGAAATCGGTAAGTACTCTTTGCTTCACACACGTGATGGGATTAACAAGATTTCTCTTTACGCGACCTTCGACATAAATCATTGCTCAAATAAAAAAAAAATAAAAAAAAACATTCTCTCATTTTATTGTTATGTAGATGGATTTTATGTTCTTTATTGTTAAGATTATCCTCCATAACGTATAATTTAGCATGTAAGTTTTATAAAATGGCGGATTACAATTTATTTTTACATAATTTATAATATTTTTTGCTAACCACGTACCTTGGGCAATGATTGTTGTACTTAATACGTAATTTACAAAGGTTTGGTTTATTCATCCAACATGTTATATTAAAATAAAAGCATGTTTTAATTTTAATGTGGTCAGTGAATCGAATGACGAATCGAACCATCAACCGCTACAACACACAATGTAGCGGTAGATGGTCCAACTGCAATGTCAAAGGTCGCGGATTTATGTATGTATGTATGTAATTGTGAAGTAGCTGTGTCTGTACCTGTTGTTATATACTGAAGCCACATGCTGTAAGAACGTTTCGAACGATTGAACGGATTCGAAATTGAATCCGCGGTAAGATTTCAATTTCGCATGCTGTAAATTTGGTGACGTCATGTTGTGGAACACAAGACGACAGTGACGTACTATTATCTGTTCTGTGACAGTGATGTATGTTTATGGTCTCAACAACGTGACGTCACCCTCTGTTCGATCGTTCGAAACGTCGTTCTTACAGCATGCTGAGCCCTATTTTTTTTAAGTAGGTATGATTTCCACTTTTGTGAACAAGTTAATAAAATCTTCTGTCACGTGCGTTATGTTATGACGTCTCTTGCGTAGGCGCCATTTATCGCGTGGCCAGCCAGTCAAATAGTGGGCCATTGCGGTCGTAGTAGTTATTTAGTGTGACAGACTAAGTACCACGGCTGCCATAATTATTGTGCTCAATGAACTGAATAATCATTTATTGTTTCCTATTTGACATTTTGAATGCTGCTTGTATGTTTGTATGTTTATAACCAACAAATGATATGCTAAGTTTACGCGAATATCACTCATTTAAATAACACCACGTTTTAAGTGATTCTATCGCGATTTAATTTGTTATTGTTTACTTTTAGCACGACGACGCAGGCACACACAGTGGACATGACCCCTTCCTCCAAATCGTGCACGTCAAATTCTTCCTTCTTTCTTTTGAGAAGAAAATTGCCCCCCTTAAAAAAAGGGAACCCTCCCTCACCAACCTCAATTGCAATCGCGCCTGCACAACGTTTGGGCTAGTTTTCAATAGCCTTGATCGCGGGATGATCTTTATGTCTATCTATGGTTTATCGTAGTGATTGTCTACTACGCGTAACTTTGATATCTATAATTTCAGTCTATATGGAATCACATTTTGTATAATTATCACATTAGAAATAAGTACTATATTATATTTTTCACGGTAGATTTAAGTATGACAATGGTGGTCGTGTTTGTAGGATAAAATACACAAATCTATTTTTTTTTTGTTTACTTAACTTGGTAGCTATTTTGTGATGCAATGAGGCAGATATTTCATGACGTCACGTCGTGTAATCATGTCAATTATTGACAATATAATGTTAACTAAGAACTACCTTGCATAAAAGGTTTAATGATAGTAGAGGAAGCTCGTGAAGTTATGTAAGGATAAAAGCAGATGACGGGCAGCTGTCCTCTCTGTCTAGCCTAGAGGGTAGTGTAGGCGTAAGCATATTTAAGTATATGCTGTACTTTCAACTTTACTTCATCTTTTGGCGATGTTACAATTAAGTACCTGTACAGTGCCATTTGACTAAAAATGTAATTTTTACAGCTCAACAAATCATATATATAGACAAATGATTTTTTAAGACTTGAGTTTATGTAACTAAGATCTCAAGCCACACCTGTAAGGCGGAATACCTGCTAATTAACGAACGAGGTTCTGGAGCAGGCTTTTCTCTCGGGCCAGACGGCACTCCCACCCATCAAAACAAAAACAAAACCAAACTATAGATAGGAGAGCAGCGGGCTATGGAGCCAGCTATGCTTGGAGTCTCTTTGAAGGATAGAATTCGCAACGAGGTTATCCGACAAAGAACCAAAGTTACCGACATAGCTCGCAGAATAAGCAAGCTGAAGTGGCAGTGGGCTGGCCACATCTGCCGAAGGACTGATGGCCGTTGGAGCAAACGAGTCCTAGAGTGGAGATCGCGCGAAGGTAAATGGAAGGTGGGACACCCCCTAGCTAGGTAGACTGATGACATGCAAAAGGTGGCTGGGACGGACTGGATGCGGAAGGCGGAGGATCGGCAAACGTGGCGCGTATTGGGAGAGGCCTATGTCCAGCAGTGGACTGCAGTAGGCTAATTGATTGATTGATTGAGATAGGAGGAATAGCATAACAAACTCGAGGTCCAAAGTGCAAGGATGCATCCAAAGCTTCTCATCCTCGACTGATGATAGAAATATGATGTAATGTTATCCTTTCGTCTATCATAGAATAGCAACGTGACCGCCATATCACGATGCACGTTTATATGACAATCGTGACGCGATACCCATCGGTCTACGACAGTGCATCGCGGAAACAAATTCATATTATGTCTCTGTATTATTATTTACCTTGTACGTATATTGTAAATCTTTAGGATTATGCATTGTAATTATATGCAGATGTCCTCTGCAATAGAGTCATATATAGATAGATAATTCATTATTATTATCATCATCATCATTCATTTCAGCCATAGGAAGTCCACTGCTGGACATATGCCTCCCCTATATAGATCTCCAATAAGACCGGTTGGAAGCGGCTGGCTCGATTCATTATTAGGTAATATTATTATACACCAATAGATTTACAGCAAGTAGTAAGCTTCGATTGTTCGCTATACGACAGATTCTGGAATTGGACAGATTTGTGGATTGTACAGATTCTTGACTGTACGGATTCGATATACGACAGAAAATGGACAGTCGTGCACTAAACACTCATTAGTGTAGGTTTTAGGAAGGGTATATATATTTTTCCCATATTTTTTTTATTCCTATTTTTTGTTTTGCGACGTCGACATTGACGTCATACATACATACATACATATTATAATCACGCCTGTATCCCCGAAGGGTTCGGCAGAGAAACAAACAAATTCTTCAACTTTATAATATTAGCACAGAACAGATAATAGTATCTATATTAGTATAGATAGAATGATAGATTTACACTGAGCCCGAGGAGGTTTCGATTGCTTTTCAGCAGCCATGGTCACGGGAGACTCTCCGTAACCATGACCATAGAATGTGTGACATTTGCGTAAGCTTCCGACAGTGTCATACTTGAATGTATGTTAAATTAGCTATTCTAAAACCAAAAATATTTTTCCGTTTTTTTTTATATCACTTAGGTACTACACACTTCCCATCAGGTGGGCCATGTGCTTGTCTGCCAAGCACAGAGCCCATCTGATGGGAAGTAGTTACCGTGGCCTATGGATATTGCAACACTAGGGGCGTCACACTCGTGCTGCCGTCCCTAAAGAATCCCTGTTGAAGAACCCCATATGAAGAACCTGTTAGTCTATTTGTCCGCTTATCTGCCCCTCAGACAAGTGGCAATTCGTCGGCCGGCTTTTTGTAGAATAGAATGCCAAATGTATTAGATTTGACGTATATGACAGGCGTCAACGAATGTCAAAAACGTCAAATCCTATACATTCGTCATTCTATTCCATGATACGCCGAGTACTGGGTAGGTAATTTATTGAATAGAACTGGAGATATAACGGGTGATGATTCGAGCATCAGCTAGTGTAGCTATATTTTGACACCAAAGTTACTTATACGTTTGTCAAACTCATATCAAGTTTATGATGCTCTTACTTGCAAAGTATTTCTCGGAATCTTAGGTATAATAATGATACCTTAACCACAACGGGAATTCCCTTACTAAATGCGCATATTGTTTGTTTTTTAATCTTCCGTTAGTTGTTATTAATGATTTAGCATATCGTAAAATGTATGGAAGCAAAGATAAATTTATAATAATGTGAAAATGACTAAGAGCGGTTTTACCAAAGATAGGAACCAAAACCTAGGACAATTCTAATGCTACGTTTACATACTCGCGGCAGAGCGAGGGAAGTGGCGAGAGAAGTGGGCAGAGACGTGGTGTGAATGGTATATTCGTCATGCCGCGAGTACTGCCGCGTATGTTGCGCAAATACTAGCGCGATGAACTATACGAGACCGCTAGATGGCGCTAAGCTAAATAAAACACGACTTTCGTTATTGCTCCTCGAATATTTACTTTTAAAAATATTTATATCGATCTACGGAAAGTGTATAGTAGTTGAAAGTGATAGTTTTTATTAATAATCTATTTAATTAATCCGCTATGCTGTAAAAGCTTATTGCGTACACTGCTACAGCGTTGTCCTCCATACGTTTACGTCCGTCTCCGTTGCAGGGTGAATACTGTAATGCGGACCAACGCGATGATGGGAGTGTGTGATTGCTAGGGCATTAATCGCGCGAATATTTCTGGCAACACGATGAGCAATGCGAGCGGCAGTATGTAAACGCGGGGATAAAGACATAAAGATAGTCTTTGTAATTTACCTGAGGTGATCAAATTACTTACACGTTAGAGTTTGTTCCCATTGGGTTCAGTGGTGAATCCTCCCAATCTCCTGAGTTCATAGTTGTCTCCAGTTCGATTTCATAGTTGAACAGTCCCTGGATCCTCGAAACTTTAACATTTTACAAATGTCACAGGATCTTCTAGCTAGACTAAAGGTGAATCATAGTGAACCCCAGATTCCTGTTTACTCCACTGGTGGATCGTGACTGTGGATCATTGTGGAAGAGGGGAAGTTTTATGTTTTTTTCTGGTAGTAGTCAAACTAAAACATGATACTTGACGCGAGAGAAATGTACATACGTTCATATTTAGTCTTAAGAAACCACATTTTGTGAACTGACGTCCTAAAAATGCGGCAGTGGAGTTTGTTGCGCCGTTTCTTCTCCATTAGCGCCTAGGAAGCGGTGGTAAACTTAGTTTTAAGTATAATTTGACGTCAAAAAGCTGTAACAGTGTTGCACTATTTTGAAAATAAAGAATTGAAATTGAAATTGAAATTGTTGGATAATCTTTACTTATTATTAAGGCTGAAGAGTTTATTTGATTGAACGCGCTAATCTCAGGAACTGTTTAACAATTCTCCTTGCATTAGATAGTTCGTTCACTGAGGAAGGCTACTACCCATGAGAGTGGAGTTCATTATTTGAAAACTAATACATTACGGGTATATATGGATAAAAAGGTATGATTCTGTAGCAGACCGCATACGAGAACTGCCGACGCACGCAACAGATGCGCGTAATTCATTGCGGCTTCTCAATGATCCTCTTTATCCGTATCAGAATTTAACAAGTAATGGGTACGCTGTATCTGCTGCATGCGTCTGTCGTTTCGTATGCGGTCGACTACGGAATCATATCTTTAAAATGGTGCAAGGATTAGTTATTGATTCAATAATAGGTACCTACAGAAGTTATAGTTCCACAGTACTGGCCCTCGATTCTGCTAAAGTTAAACGACTGTTGTTGTGCCAGTCTCTGCAAAAATTGCCATTAAATTTTAGACTTTATTGCTATAGAATTAAAGTCCAAACTTAAATGACAATATTTTCAATAAACTCTTTCGTTCACTCTACAAAAAGCCATTGAGTTTTAAACTTTAACGGCATTACTTTAAAGGCTAAAATCAAATGGAATTTTCTCGCAGTCTCTGTGGTGCGACAGTGGTTGTACTTTAGCAGAATCGAGGGCCTGATTGCGACACAATGCATTAGTTCTTGAGTGGCCAGATAAACAAACGCACCACACCCTTCCTGAATTGGGACATTCAAATCACGATACAGGCCATTCCCATATCACGTGTAATAATACAAATTATACCTCGTGCCCGCTTGACGGCAATAGGCTCGCCCTTAATACGTGGGGTCGATAATCATATTTGGCGAAATGTGGGTGTAAATACACGTCTGCCTACCCCTTGAGGTTTTACAGGTGTGAATATATTAATGTAGGTATTTATCTATTCCATTTAATTCGAATTACTAAATTTAGTTCGATTCAATTTAATTTAATAATTTCATCTTTGTATTGCTTTATAATGAAAATAAATTAAAATTTAATTTAATGACAATTTATGTTCTGTGTGTATTTTATGTGTATTTGTAATAACAATAGATGAAATAGGAATTTAAATATGTAATGAATTATTGAGTCTCTGTTAGGTAGGTACTTGAAATAAACGAAATTTTATTTGATTTGATATTCAAATTATTGTCCCAAAATCTTAAGGTTTTAATTCAAAATCGTTTTCATATAATTTTATACATCATCGCATGACATCTGTATAAGGAAAATTCCGAACGAGCGACACCGTTGTTTGTTGTTTTGTTTTTGCTTGACTACACGACGTGCACAGAGTATATAATGTGTTCAACGGTCTATGAGTGTGTTTATGGTTCTTACGTCAAGTCAATAACAGAGGCCCGATTCCGAACGACACTCGGTTCTGGATTTCGATTTAGCTAAGGACAGCAGTCTTAAAATGGTGGACATCGACAAAATCTATTTCGACCAATGATATCTAGGTATATAAATCGTATAATCCGTAGTTAAGACTGGTAAAGCGGACCCCAGAATCCGAGCTGAAAGCTTCGAATGCGACTGGGAATTAACGTTAGGATGAAGGATGAAGGAAATGAAATGAAATGAAATGAAATGACGGATGACGGTTGAAAGGTAAAGGATATCTAGGTAGGTATATAAAAATATTTGCACAGAGCAGAAATCGAACCCGCAAGCTCCGCCACTATCGTGCTAGTATGTCTTAATGACATATAAAATTGACAGGAACATTTTTTTACACACTTTTTTTCGATTAGGATCTGAGGGATACCATTGTAATATTGTACTTAGGTGTACCTATATAATGGTGACGTTCTTTGCTGAGACTTTGCCTTTAGAGACGAGATGAAGTCATATTGGAGTGTCCTAAAAAAAAAAGTTCTTTCTCCTATAAACTAATATAGAAAGTTACTTATAGAATGTGTGTTTTATCTACAGGAAGACGAGGAAGACGTTGGTGACTTATACCAAGATGAGGAAAACGGTGCCGCGCTGCTTATAAGGAGACACCCCAAACATGGCAGACTAGTTGTGGTGAGTTTGTGAACAGAATATTTTAGGCTCTATTGACAGCCTCTGTGGCATGGCGGTAGTAAACGCGTCCGCTACGCAGGAGGTGTGGGGTTCGAACCCCGCTTAGTGCAAATATTTGTATGCATGAATATGGGTAAGTATTTATATTGGTCTGGTCGTGCCTCGGAGAGCACGTTACGTCGTCGGTCCCGGCTACCATACGAACAGCTATAGCAGTCGTTATGGGTAGTTGAAGCCCTAAAAACTTCGCCATCGGGATGTGGAGGTCAGATGGCAGTTGCTTCTCGCAAAATATCGAAGTTCAGCTAAATACGCCGTTAAGACTGGTAAAGCGGACCCCAGATTCGGAGTTGAAAGCTTCAGATGCAACTGGGATTAACACTAGGATAGGATGAAGAAGGAAGTGCCTGGAGCTCTATCGGGGGCTCTTCGCGGCTCAAGTCAATCTCAAGTATTGACCGGTATTGTACCCTTGGTTAATGGACGAGGCTCTAATGCAGGCTTTCCTCTCATAGGCTGGGGAGCGGAGGTCAAGCGGTAAGCTTTTCCGCAATATTTAAAACTAGCTTTTGCCCGCGGCTCCGCCCGCGTGGATGTCGGTTATCGCGACCAAATATAGCCTATGTCCTTTCTCAAGGTCTAATCTACCCCTATACCAAATTTCATCAAAATCGGTTCAGTGGTTTGGGCGTGAAAGCGAGACAGATAGACAGACAGACAGACAGACAGACAGACAGAGTTACTTTCACATTTATAATATTAGTAGGGATATACCCACCCAATCTTGTAATAGAAAGATAGCGGATTCCATGCTTCAAAGTGAGTTTTTGATGAGATGATTGCCTTTTGGATGATATAAAATTATGGTGATACAGCAATAATGATACGCAACATTTACAAATCAAAAGGACAGTATGCATACCTATAGTAGGTATATATTTTAATTTTATGTATTGGCAACCGCGGTTATTAAAAATAATATGAATAATCTTTATTAGGCAATGTCATAAGACGGGATAATCTTTCTGCATAAAAATAAAACAAATAGATAAACATATAAGGGCCTTAACACGATTGCTAAGCTATGCGTGTCAAGAATGAATGAATTATAACAACGCCATGTTGTAACGTTTGGCGCTATTTACATAAAACGTCACATTTTGGACAGGATGTGTCATTTTTGAATTTCGAACACGTTCCTATGTCAATGAGCGTCTAACCATAAACAAGATTAGAAACGTGACTAGTAATTAAAGACAGAATTTGTAGTTGCTACTGGCGTGAGAAAATACATTAATAAGCGTGTCTATAGGTTTAAGTACGCACGTTAAAGTTAAATTTATTTTGTGAGAATAAAAAATATAAAAAAACTTAAACTGAAAATTTTAAAAAATTAAAAAAAAAAACATTAATATCAAAAGCACTACTTACCAAGATATATAGCCACAAAATAGATAGTAATTACTTCAAATATTTTAGACCATGAATGAAGCAAAAAAATATCTAACTTATTTAGAAATATTTTTTCTGTGGTTCAATGTTATCTATCTACTCAAAAAGTTTCTTCTAAATCTGTGTGTGATTAATAAAATAATGTAACAGGAACTCTAAATTGAAGTCATTACCTAGACTCACGTAATTTCCGTCTTACAAAACCGGGCCATTGGAGACAATTCGCCGTAATCCGTGAACAAATAAAGTGATGCCGAAATGTATGGAGACACACCCCTCTGAACCGTTGCCAAAAAAAAAATATTTTGAATAATTTTCCTAAGACTAATATTAGTTATTTGTTTAAATTAACAACAATAAAGTGAATCGTAGTAAACGTGACGCTCCGTGAAAGACCTATCCTCGTTGATTTAACACAAATAAATTCCAATCTTATTTCTTTTAACCCAGATACAATAAGAACTAAAAAGAAACAGCCATTTTTATTTCTTCCATTCAATACGTCGTTCAGAAACCGCTTTTACTTGTATCAAAAGCGTACATCTAGCGTGCCGTACTGTGGGACCATAGACACAATGGTGTTACAAATAAGACTAAGGTCGATTGCCCAACAGCCGACAGCGCTCCATGTAGGTGTGAATAAATCGAGGTTTTGTATGGCCATTACGTTTTTAGACGTGGCCAGGTAATGTTTTAAGAATGAATTACGATCAGGAGAAAAAGATAAGATACTAAGTACCGGGTAAAACGGGGTGAATAGAGATCAATGGGTGAATAGAAATAAAATGGTCAGCTAAATTCTTTAGTTATTTTCTTTCAAGTGAAACTATGGACTGGTTCAATGTAATAATTAACAGAATTATCAAATATCTGGTAACATACCTACTTAAAAAATATTTAACGACCATTTTATTTCTATTCACCCATTGATCTCTATTCACCTTGGTTTACATTTAATTATAGATATGTTAATGGTCATCACTATAGGAGGAAATCGAAGTGTCTTTATAGAATAATGATCATTATTTTAACGTTATTCACGGTTACAACCGAGGGGCTTACATTTCGGAGTCTGAAGTCCACTTAGGTTCTCTTTCTTCTTCTTACGATGGGATACTGGCAGCCCTGACCTACCAACCTCGAGAAGAAAGCTGCGCTAAAATCGCGTCTGTCAATCAGCAGATTTCCTTGAATTAGGCTTGGGATCTAAAATTCTTAGTGGGGTTTTATGATAATCTACCTAGGTACCTATTTTTTTTCTTTCCGCCTTAATTTTTAGGGTTCCGTAGCCAAATGGCAAAAAACGGAACCCTTATAGATTCGTCATGTCTGTCCGTCCGTCTGTCTGTCTGTCTGTCTGTCTGTCCGTCCGTATGTCACAGCCACTTTTCTCCGAAACTATAAGGCCTATGCTGTTGAAACTTGCTAAGAAGATGTATTCTGTGAACCGCATTAAGAATTTTACACAAAAATATAAAAAAAGCATTAAATTTTGGGGGTCCCCATACTTAGAACTGAAACTCAATTTTTTTTTTTTTCATCAAACCCATACGTGTGGGGTATCTATAGATAGGTCTTTAAAAATGCTATTGAGGTTTCTAACATATTTTTTTCTAAACTGAATAGTTTGCGCGAGAGACACTTCCAAAGTGGAAAAATGTGTCCCCCCCCCCCCCCCCTTCTAACTTCTAAACTAAGAGAATGATAAATCTAAAAAAAATTAATGATGTAAATTGCCATGAAAACTACCACTAAAAATTGGTTCGAACGAGATCCAGTCAGTAGTTTTTTTTTAATACGTCATAAACCGCAATTTTCGCCTTTGCTACTACGGAACCCTTCATGGGCGAGTCCGACTCGCAGTTGGCCGATTTTATTATATCTTGTATTTTCCTTTCCCTAAATTGGTGCTACCTACATACTTACCATCAGATAGATAGTATGCTTGTTTGTCATTTTAGTAGATACCTATTACCTACGCCGTATAAAACGCAAGAAAATCAAGACGAATCACTTGAATTATAAAACAATAATTGTATTGTCTCTGTGGCGTAGCGGTAGTGAACGCGGCTGCTACGCAGGAGGCGCGGGTTCGATCCCCGCTCAGTGCCAATATTTGTATGCATGAATATAAATATTTGCATTGGTCTGGATGTTTCTATGTAAGTATAATATGTATGTATTTACAAAAAAAAAAAGTATTTAAGTATGTATATCCGCATTCTAGATTCCATAACACAAGCTAATTAAGCTTACCATGGGTCTAGATAGCGCTGTGTAGAATGTTGTAGAATATTTATTTATTATTTATTTATTACTTATCATAACTATTTTGTCTTCTACAGGAGGGTTCCATCGGACACGACCTAGTAATTAGGCCCATCCCTGACTCGATGACGACGGCTGCGCAAGACGACGAGATGTTCATGGATCCAGCCAGCATGGCCGATATGGTCTCAATAGACACAGGACTGCCAATAGGTGAGTTTCAAGGCAGAACGGAATCCGGATTTCTAAGTGCGAGCCTTGGTTTCAACCGGGATTGGCACCTCTCTCTCGCATGGCCGATATGGGCTCGATAGACGTAGGACTGCCGAAAGGTAAGTTTGTTTAGGCGGAGCGGATCCTTGGTTTCAATACCTAAACTGATTGCCGGGGTAACATCTTCTAATATATAAAAATCAATGCCACTTTTCGTTGTTATTTTATAACTCAAGAACGGCTGAACCGATTTAGCTAATTTTAGTCTTGAAATATTCGTGGGTGTCCAGGGAAGGTTTAAAGGATGAGAAAATAGGTGCAGCGGGAACGGGAAAAATATGGCGGTACGAAGTTCGCCGGGACAGCTAGTACCTATATAAATAATAACTAGGTACACAACCTCATAATAAGTTGCCCCGACGTGTAAATAAGGTCTTGCGTCACTGGGCGACTGGCCGCGGGCTAATGGCGATAGAATAATCCACAATATTAATTATGTATGGTAATAAGTTGTAGGTACACACGTGATAAAACAAGATACCTTCTAGTACATCTTACACTGTTCACACACTCAAAACTTATCAAGTGCGAATCGGACTCCCGCACGAAGTGTTCCGTACCATTATTTTTTTTATACTATTTAGGTCGCAGACAAGCACACGGCTCACCTGATGGAAAGTGGTTACCGTTGCCTACGGGCGAGTGTAACACCAGGGAAGTCAAACTCGTGCTGGCGCTCCAGCAAGAACAGAGATTTTTTTTGTTTTTGGTAGGCACTTGTTGTTATAGCGGCAAAATTTAAACTGTCTAGCTATTTACGGTTCATAGAGACGGTTTTGCGATAGATAGCGGCGTCTTGGTAATAGGGTTCCATTTTATCATCACTAAGCTACCGATGCTTTCTTCTATTTTGTAAAGTTACACCAGTCTCAGTATATATTTTATGAACTTACTTAATTTTGCATTTTTATTAACATTTCAGTAAAAAGAAAAAGCGAAGATCAGAACAAATTACAACGCGCATTGAATGGTGCACAACACATCATAATCAAAAGGGAACCTACAGAGCACGATCATTTAAGCGATTATGGTAAGTAATTCCCTGTTATAATCCTAATATATACCTACTCGTAGTTCCCGGCATAGGTATATACCTATCTTGACCGCAAGTCGCGAGAGAAACGGCTCCTCGCACCTGGATTGGTTTGATCTATGATTGGTGAATTTTTTGATTATCGTAGTACCCCGTAATATCCTTAAAAGACGCGTACCTACTGCGCATATAGAGTACCTACCTACATTTTGTAACGAGACTGGAGTCAATATATGCCGGGCCCCATACCGAGGTATACAGACCTAATTGCATAACCCCCGAAAAAAGTTTTGGCCTGAGTTTCCACGAGATGGTTCCTCCCTGGACATAGGCCCGGAAACAAACTAGGCGTCAGTCTTCTATGAGGCACTATTATAATATGGAACCATTTGGGTATGTTTTCATGCTCAATCAATCATCATCCAGAAGTTCTCAACATAAGACTCTTCTATAAACTTTCACAGCGAGAGGTAGGCACTTGTGAAAGAAAAAATATCAATATTTCACACAGTTCACAATAAATCGCGAATGTAACGCAAACGGAAGCTACCCAAACAATATTGTATTATAATTCCCGCCATAATTGTTTATCTATAATCTGTGGTGATTGGTCATTGCACGTGTGTGCAACATAGACTAACTAGTCACGTGCACCTCGCGACTACCGATTACGTGTCATTATGTTCGTTAATCGATTATGATAATTATACCGGTTTCCGAATGCCGCCATAAATGTTCCTTTGGCTCTTTCCTGCATTTTTCATTTGTTTTATTTGCGAAATTTTATACTTAGAACCGAAGAAAGATTTAGGGCCGTACCTATTCTAGAATTTCGCTTAAGCATAGATTTAGATATGAACACAGGTCACCCAGTCATTTCTTGAGCGGGAAATCGTTACTTACGTATTGGTCTTAATCTAGAACGGCCCTAAAACATATGCCTGAATTTTATTTATTTAGATATGAATTGAGTTTCGAATAGAGCACAAACAACGGCAGATGACAGTTCTAATGACATTGAGGCCGATTGGGCCGATTCACAAATTCATTGGGTTGTTCAAGAATAAGACACTCCACGCAAGTAGGTATAGTTCTAGAATACAATCTTTCCTTAAATCTAGTTATAAATCTAGATTATGTAGGAGTAGTAGGTAGGAGGACCCAGCTCGATGAAGTTAAACTCGACATCGAATTGTACAGTAGCTCTTTAACAAAGCTACCGAACCTGCTGCTTGTAGCGTCCTCCCAATAGGGTTCAGAATACTGAAACACGAGCGTTAGTACCTAGTTATTATAATACCTACGACTAATCCTATTGGTCTGTGTTCCAAAGCTAATCCAATAGTATAGCTAGTAGTATGACAGCTGTGTCGCCTCTCTTATACCAATTAAAAAAGTTATATTCCATGACGCACTTTACCGCTAAAACTGACGTCTGAAGTATAGCCACAGAATAAATAATAGTAGATAACTGTGATCAAATATAAAAGCTATACAGTAAAAAATACTAATGTATTCTTATTTTAATTATAATAATCGAAACAATGAAACAAGAAACTTGATTATGATTGTTGAAATCTATTTTAAGTTTTAATCTGTGTTGAGTAGGTTAGAGGTCATGTCATATGAGCATAGAGCATACCTCGTGAATTTTAAGAACGTCGTCTTTGCCTAATATTTTAAAAGTTACCTATTTGGTTTATAGATATACATAAACAAGTTATTGATATTCATAATGGACAGAGGGCTTTCAACTGTGTTATGAAACCGTAAAATATCGATATAGGTAGGTAGATATATACCTATAGGTAACTAATCGGTAGAAGAGAATGCCTACGGGATTAAGTCGTCTATGTAATCGTGCATAAAGTTCAATAACTATTTATAATACAATATTATATTATGTACCTACTTATCTTAAGCGAAATCTTCAGAATACGGAATCCTTTTTCACTCTATTTGTCAACCGATTTTCAGTTTATTTTTAGTTTAGTGAAAATAGACGAACTATCAATTAAAAAAATAATTAAACTGAACTTAGTTAAACGGCAACGCTGAAAAAAATTAGTCGATTGAAAAATTCAATTTGCGATGATAAGGCGATTAGCACACTGCCGCACATCACGCATGAAATAGTTTTCTCATCATAAAAATTGGGTTGGGTTTTACCAGTTGATAAATTATTTCTAAAAAGTTATTAAAATTTTACGAGCCCTAACATCCAAACAGGTTCTGATGATTCATTTAAATTAAGTAACTTAATTATTAATATTATGTGTTATTTTATAACGTATTAGCATCTTAAGTATTGTTTATAGTTATATTCTTCCGCGAAACCTATTCATCAAATTCACCCTAATATATGCACATACCTACGTCAATCAAAGCACGTGTCATTTTTATATTTAAATTAGGTAATTAATATGAAGTAAGTTTGGTCACATCTGCCGAAGGACAGATGGCCGTGGGAGCAAACGAGTCTTAGGAGACCGCAAAACAGACAAACGAAAGAAGAGGAGATCCCTTACCAGCCCCAGATTTGACGTTTGCCTGCGATACACCTACTGATTGATGGACGAGTTTCTGACGCAGGCTTTCCTTTCGGGGTTGCGAGGTCAGGTGGCAGTCACTCCAATGAAAGTCGTATTAGCTAAACGAAAAGGATGAGAAGACGTAAGCAGTCCCGGCCTGCGAGATCGGATGCAATCAGGGACAACTCCCTACAGAAATTTTTAATCATGTTAAATTTAGAATGCAAAAAAAATGAAGATGGCGTATTGGAAGAGTAAAATGGTACATTATGTAACTCTACGTATATTGGAAATACCTTTACGTGGAATATTAATCATAGAATCGTGACCGACGTGGCTCTATAAACAGTTCAATAAAATAGTTATGGCCTGTCTCGAGATTCATAAAATGCACAGATAGATGTACCTAAGGGTTCGATCCAATCCGCGCATAGATTGATTCGTCTCACTGCGAAAGTATTTCAAAGACTAATTTCAGACTAATTTCAGAAGATAAACTATGTTGAGGTTCGATCACCACGCGAAAATTACTGGACTTATTTTCACGATTTTTTTTATAAAGGTACGGGTACAGCTTACGTATCCTTCAAAACCTATATATCACACCACGATTATGAAACTAACAAACATAGGCAATAGCTGAAGTTAGACATAAATAAAGCCATAGATACTTTCCACACAGGTGTGTTAACTATTAGAAATAATTAGCCAATACAGTTACATGAATTAGCATTTAAACATCTTTTCGATGTTATCGCAATATTATGGTGTGGATATTAACATATATATATCATTAGTTAGACTATAACATGTTGTAATTATTCGTGTGGTGACGGAAAAAGAATACAAGTGTCACCACCCCTTCTCATCCGAAGGGTGTCGTTAGAGGCAACTAATGGCCGCCATACACGCTAGGTTTTGCATGATGGTTATGCATGCACATGCATAACCGACAGGCATAACCGAGTTTCATAGTACCGATAACTGTACAGTTGACGGCCATACACGTTAGGTGTATATTACACGTGTATGGCGGCAATTACGGGTAAATACGCCGACGATATCACCGAGAGAAGGAAAACTTGAAATAAATAAAACCCTGTACCAACCCGTCTGGCGAGCGTGGAAACAGTACCTAGGCCAAAGCCTCCCAACATTGGTAGTGGCCTATGACCAGCAATGGACTGCGGCAGGCTAATTGATTGATGTTGTAATGATAACCACCGCGTGGTTCCCGGCAGAGTAGAATTTGGGCCACCCCATCTCCTCTCATTCGGTGTCGTACAAAGCGACTAAGGGATAGGGCTGTTTAACATCAGACAGATGGGTAATTTCACGATGCCAAATTTTTTGCTAATTTCGGTGGCATTTTTCAATCATAGGTTTTCCGATGAAAAAAATTGATGGAGTTCTTTTAGAACACATCAGTATTCTAGATATTCTAAAAGAACTCTATTAAATTTTTTCATCGGAAAACCTATGATTTAAAAATGCCACCGAAATTAGCAAAAAATTTGGCATCGTGAAATTACCCAGATACATATATACAGCACAGACTCAGCCTCAGATAGTCGAGTCGACAATAGTGCCCGGAATACGGCAATAAGTTCACCCCGTATTAGGTAGTGAGAAAAGTCTTTTTTAATAACTAGTTATGAAACAGTGAAGGAAAATTCCTGTTTAATAACTAGTTATGTAAATCAGTTATGAAAATGGACTAAAGGGACCAAATACAATGATAGGAGAAATGTAGGTGTTAATTCGCCTCTACCTAACCCTCCGGTGATAAAGGCGTGATTGTATGTATGTATGTATGTAATGATAAGTGGCAACCCTAAGACTTGATTGTCACATTTTTTGTATCGTTGATTAGCGGATTTATTTATTTACCGCAGACTATAAACTCTATAAACTACTATCTACTAACTCTACCTAATCAAGAAAGAAGTAGTAAAACTGGTTTTAATATATACATAAATTTTAAAAATAGTTTAAGTCGAAATTATTAGCTGAATATCGATCTAGAATAGTTAGAATACAGACATCAGTCTTGCTCTCTATTGAAATTTTAACCAATCATGTCCCTTATTATTTTATGTGACGTGTTTGGCCATAGGTATTATATAAAAGACTAGCTTTTGCCCGCGGCTCCGCCCGCGTGGATGTCGGTTATCGCGACCAAACATATCATCAAACATGACATCTATGTCCTTTCTCAAGGTCTAAACTACCCCTATACCAAATTTCATCAAAATCGGTTCAGTGGTTTAGGCGTGAAAGCGTAACAGACAGACAGACAGACAGACAGACAGAGTTACTTTCGCATTTAGAATATTAGTATGGATTTTAGGGACATAGATATTTACATAAACTTAAGGCCCTGCGCAGACGACAGACTATCCGTGACGCACTTTTTAGTCTGTGAAAATAGAACCTATGCAATTATAAGCAGTAACGCACACGACGCGCAAAAAGTCCGGCGCACAAAAAATCCGTGTAATTCGGGCAGACCGCACCGCGCCGCGGCGCGCCGCTCCGCACAAAAAGTGTGTGGAAAAATGGAACGTTTGCTTCAACGCGCGCTAACGCAGACGGCGCACACTTTAGTCGGCAATCTGCACTTGCTAGGGGTGGAACTGTCCGTTCAGTAATCTTTCCGAAAGTATAGGATGTACCCAAAATTCTCTATTTCTTCTTCTTTTTCTGTACTTCATGAACAAAATAATACTTCGCGATCTCTGCACGATTTCCATAGCGTCTACGTCCCTACAGCTCTGCCGACAAAATGATCGAAGATGTGCGTCGTGTGCGTTGAGTCTGTGAAAAATCCGCGACCGACTTTTTGCGCGCCATGCAGACTTTTTGCGCGCCGCAGACTCGATCGCACAAAAAGTGTGCCGTCTGCGCAGGGCCTTATGGTCAGAGCAGAGCATTTCTGCTGTAAGGGATTGGTCACAAGTTCAAGTCCCATCAGAGCATTCAATTTCTCCAATATAAGCCTATAGATATTTATATCTTAGTATGTAAAAACAATAGCCCGCCATCTACTTCTGTGAGCCTCTTCTACTTGACACGCAAGTTTCGATTGCTTTTATTATTAACATTAGATAATATTATTATTATTATATATCTACATATTAGCTCTATTTCACGTTATCGCAAGTGGTAGTAAGACAAGCTCATAAATAGAGATTCGACACTACAAGGTGACTATATAAATACGAAACTGGTCAACATGTTACCTCAAGTGTCACGGAGCAGACCCACTTCCGAGATTATTATAGTTTTAATTCGTGCTATTCTAAATTTGAAATACTAATCTCAATTTAATTTAAGCAAAGGTATTAATTTTTCTGCCTTCATATTCAAAAATAGGCAGATGATAAATCAACAAACCTTATCATGGGGACAGACATTAAAGTCATGCAATTAAAAAAAATAAAACTACATACTATTTTGAAGCGCGTTGAACTTTTTTAAGATGTGAAAAAAAAAACAGTTGAATTTGTGACACCGTTATCTTTACTGACACTTCTGTATATGAGTATCTCTACATTTATATTGGCCAAGTTACACTTCTGTTGGTACTCCTCGAGTAATTCCTAATGTTTTTATAGGTCCTCGGCAATAATATTTGCAAATCTATCTGACGCTCCAATATGGAGTTCAAAGATTTAATTACATAAAAACCTATCATAACAAGCTATTAAAAACGCGCTAAAAATAGTATTTCGTTCAGAAATCTCAGTCAGGGGTCCGACTCAGTAAAAAATATTTTTAAAAAACGTGTCATAGAATATTCATTATTGTTTATGATAACACTTATTAAAAACATTTGCAGAATATTATAATTAGATTCAATATAGATTTTCTTTCTATACGCTGCTTAATTTATACACATATTGGTAATAAATTATCGGATTTAAATGAATGCATAATTACTATATGTTATCTAAAATAAAGGCATAGACAGATAACACATAAGCATATTGTTTTAGCTACGAATTACCGCGAAAATTCTCGTTTCTGCTAATAAAAATGTTCGTTATTACGTCTGGTCCGGGGTCATAAGGTCAAGGTGTAACGTCATCAGTTCTTTTAAATTAAGAATTTAGAAAAAAGTTTATAATAGTAATTCGATTCATGAATAATCCATAATCAGGGAAACCCGATTGTGACCACACAAGCCATTTTATGAGGTGCATGTCTTTCCATGTGACTAGTTTAATAATATTTTAGGAGCTTCCACAAAAAGCTATCTAGATCCAAACCACAGATTACCTAATAGTTCAAACTAAGTAGGTAAGTAGTTACGTACATATTTTTTATGCCACTTAGGTCGCAGATAAGCACACGGCCCACCTGATGAAAAGTGGTTACATATTAGGTACATGTGCACTAAACGGAAATTGAATCCGCGACGCCTAACATAATAATCCAATGCTCTACCGGTACGAAAATATTAAGTCGAGTTTAGTCAAATTTAGTCGATTGATAATAATATTATTAATATAAAATAAAATTATTAATCGACTAAACTTGATTTCGATTAATTACAAAATTATCCATTCAATTAATTTAAACTAAGAACACAGAATATATCCTAGTGGAGCAGTAGGTAATTTCTGCACCTGTGCTCATTAGTAATCTACCGCAAACGAACTTAATTAATCAATTTGGATAGCCGTATGTAAATTTTGTTGGCTTCTTCTAGTAATAAATTCGTTAGTTCTGTGATACGTACCTATTCTTTTCAAATCATGTTATAACGAATAGGTAGGTAGGTACTTAAGGAATTTTAATCGATCATGCCATTACATCAAGATCACAAAAAGCAGCGTGGGACATTTATATTTTAATCTATAAATCTACTCGTATTGCTAAATTTCACTCGTTAATTCTGGATTTTTTATGGTCCTTTAGATTTTAACTATAGATAAGTTCTTCGATGATAGAGTGATTAGTATCACTCATCACCATCACTTAGTGTCGATATCTCGGGACACATATCTTGGACCCAAGTCGCGAGATAAAAAGGGCCTTGGTGCGCACAGGTTGTTTATAATAATCTATGATTGGTGAATTTGAACTCGTTAACCGCCGTAGCACCCCGTGCTAACCTCAAAAGACACCCAAGAAACGTGTACTGCGCGTATAGAGCATATTTTGAGTACATTTAGGTCCAAGGTATGTCCTGAGGTATAGCACTGGGGGTTGCAATGACCCTGTACCTACGCACTCATTGTTAGAACGGCGATCAGTTAGCAAATAACATACTTAGGTCTACTAAATTATTTTACAACAGACAATAAGGAAACCAATTACAGCGTGAATTACATGACATGCAACTCAAACCTACGAAATAACGCTCGTTTGGGCTCACGCTCACCCCTGTATTTATTTCAAATACGTATTCATTGTCATACTTATTCCCCAGTACCTACCTAATAACCTCCTCCGCTCGAACCGCGTAGCACCGAGTAGCGTAGCGCTCGAGTGGCGTAGCATGCTACGCCAGATTCTTCCCGACGACGACGACGTTGATGTTTTATTTATAGGTAGATATAAAAACAATAAACTTTTTTTTAATTCGCAGCATTCATGGAGCCAGATCACCTCGGCAAACGCTTCAGGAGAAAACGTTCAACAGACTCGAGACAAAAGCGAGAAGCACCTTATGTCATCTACCCAGAAATTCTTGTCATCGTGGACTACGATGGTTATAGGTACGAATTCATGGTATAGTATTAGATAATACTCGTAATTTAATCGACTAAATATCTACTTGTCGCCTGTCGGTTTTGCAATCGATACATTGGTTCTAATCGATTGGCAACTTGAACCCACCCCTTTGATAAAGGTTAAAGGTACTTATAAACCAGTAACCCACCTTAGCGTAAACTTTGGTGAACTCAAATATCTGAAACCACATCTCAAAACCATTAGGTAGCCAAAGGTACCTTTTTATTTTATTTTCGTGCAGAAATCCCCTCGGATAACACCCCCGTCGGTCATCGGTTGTGGTTATGTCGGACTCGGACTGACTAAAACCACACGCTGAAGCCGGAGTGCAAGATTGCCTAGAGCCTAGTGCATATCCCTCACAATAACCCCGGCTGACCTTAGGCCACCTACGGTTTTAAGATGGAAAGGGGTAGGAGTGTCAAGGCGCTGTACCAGCAAGGATGAAGGGGTGACAGGCGGCCGCACCTGTAACTCCCACACCTGCACTCAGCAACCAGCCCGCCCTTGCCTGCGCTCCACTGTGCCCTCTGCTAGTCAGAGGGACACATGGAAAGCCTCCGATTAGCCCTCTACGGCTCCCTTCGAGGTCGTTTTTTGTCGTGGACTGCATCCCCCTTGGGAAGGAGAGGCGCTGCTATCTCCGTTGCCCAGCGTATACCGCGTGGAAGTTCCAGACCTACCAGAGGTACTTAGACTTAATCGAATTCACCTTTTATCCTCAGATTACACGGAGGTGACAACGTGCAGATCAAAAGGTACTTCGTGTCATTTTGGAACGGCGTTGATCTTCGATACAAACTGCTCAAGGGACCCAGAATACGGATATCTATCGCCGGCATAATTATTTCTAGGGTGAGTTTCGTTACATACATAACTAGCTGACCCCGGGTACTTCGTACCGCCTCAATGAAGAGCCGCTCGACCGATTTTGTGCAAACTTCACATAAACCATCTAACTACTATAGTACCTATAGTTAAAATCTCGCTGCAGACTCGGTCATTAATCATAATCGGCGTAGGGATGTGCGCTAGTTGACCGACGGCATCTGTGGTTCAATAGTAGAATGCTCACCTGTCGATTTACAATATAACACGTTTATAAGGTTTTATACTACTGTAAGAGAGCGAAACACTCGAATGATTTATGACCGAGTCTGCAGCGAGATTTTAACTATACTATAAATAGTCCGAACAAAGCAAAACAAAGCATTAAATGTGATTTGGATAGCCCGTTCTTGAGTTATAAAATTACAACGAAAAGTGGCATTAATTTTTATTATTATTATTATTATTATTATATACTTTATTGTACGCCAAATTACAATATTGTGATACATGAATTATGAAAACAGAAGCAGTACAAAGGGCGGCCTTATCGCTTTACGCAATTTCTGCCAGGCAACCTTTGGATGGAAATGTATGTTGGTTAGAGTATTTGGCAGTTGTTGGCGTTTAATGTATTAGTGTTATATCATATACCTACTACCTATTTACCTACCTATTTTTATATAATTATTAAGGATAAGCACGCCTTTTTCCCATTGGAGGCTTTTGCATTATCCACGACATATTATCGTCATATGATTTTAGTAAATATTTAATTAGCTGTTGCCCGCGGCTCCACACGCGTGGATGTCGGTTATCGCGACCAAACATAGCCTGTGTCCTTTCACAAGGTTCTATCTATCTCTGTCCCAATTTTCTTCAAAATCGGTTCAGTGGTTTAGGCCTGAAAGCGTAACAGACAGATAGTTACTTTCGCATAAATATAATATTAGTATGGATTGTCCATTGTCATGTTTTGCATTTTTTTTTAAATATTAAAATGTTCAAATAATGTAAAAATTGTTAATGAATAAATACTGAGTAGGTACTGGTATACTTACTTACATTAAAATAAAATCATCCAATGGGGTAGATAGACATAATATCTTCCATTTGCTACTTACACTTACATATACTCGGTAATGGTATTTTATATAGGTGCCTACTTAACATAACAGTAAACTTCAAAGTAATTATGAATTCTTTATACAAAATAATCTCTTTATTTCCCAAATAAAATCAACAATGTTACCCTTACAATAATCAAGAGGCCATCAGTTTGAAGTTAACCATTTCATCAGTTTCAATACAAAGTTCTTCTAGAAATGTTTTCTTGGATTTTGGATAGCCCTCCAGGACCGCTTCAAGCATATCATTGCAGGATCTTTTGCGCTTTCTTAAAAAAAAATTTAAATTATTTGTAAAAAAGTATAGCGCTGTGCTTTGTTTTTTTTTTCTCTTTAGAAACTTATTATGAGACTAAAAATCGAATATGAACCACTAGCCAGTCAGTTAGTTAGCCTAGTTTTTTTTTAATAGGTATCATAATATATATTATGTGTTTTTATAGAAAGTTTCTACAAGAGTGCTTACCTTTAGTTAAGTATAGGTACCTAACCAAATGTAGGTACCAATACCAAATCTTAATTTATAAAAACAATATCTACCTATATTACATTATGTATATTTATAAGGTATACAGCTCACCTATATTCTTTCAGCAATTTTTCATGCTCATCCAGTAATATTTTCTTTTCTTCTGCACTTATGACCTCTTTGGAGTTTCTCAATACTTCCAACTTTTGAATATAATCCTCAGTTCTTTTTTTAATCTCATCTATCTGTGATTTAGCTGCATCAGTAGTTGGTGTGGACACAAGGATTTTTAGATTTCCCTCTGCATTCTTTAAGGCAGTATTTCTTTCTGATAATTCTTGAGTGATGTTTTTTATTTTTGTGTCATAGTCTAAAAAAAAAGGCTTTTAAATACGAACAAGGACCTATTTCTAGAAACTATTGCACTTTATATAGAGATTTCCAAACTGAGTTACTTCATACATACATATTATGCTCACGCCTATTTGCCTCTGGGGTAGACAGAGACAACAGCCGCAGAAAAAGACGACTTGAGGCATAGAATCAATCGCTTTTTGATACCAATACAACTCTTACAATTTTGCTTTTATTTTTGTGAATTAACCTTAATATGTATAGAAATAATATTAACCTTCAACATCACTGTTATCTGCAACACTGTCTGCCTGTATAGGAGCATAAACTTTTTGTTTTCCATACAATTTACACTTTATTTTTCCTGATTCACTCAAAGCGTCTAAAGTTTTCTGTATGACGCCTTTGGTAAACGCTCCACGCATATTCACAGTTACATCCGCACACGAATATGGACGATTTGTATCCACTAAGTATTTTAAAACTGCTTCTGTAGCCATAATATTTACTTTAAAACAATACTTTATCTATTAATGAGTTTCAAATTCAAAATCCCGCCTTCACGAATCAATTTGTGTAATTTGACATATTTGACAGATGATTTTAAATAGTGTTGTTACCAATAACTTTTTAGTAACATTTAAGAAATCGATAAAAATGTTAGTGACATTTTAACCCTTTTGTAGGTTGACTAATTATTTTAGTATTTTTGCTAATAAATAATTGCAGGCAAAAAAATACTAAAAAGTCTGCTTAATCAAGTTGACACCAGTTATTTTATTATGATAATTGTCATATCATAAAAATGCAATATGTCACGATTTACCTTTTATAACTAATTCATTGAACATTAGGTACATTAGCGAAATTCATTAATCTATTAATATCCACTATCCACAAATAGGTACCAAATTTACATTCCTATAAAGTAAAATAAGTATTAATATTTTTTTTAACCAAGATATATTCATGATTAAAAAAGTTATAACTATTATATTGAACAAGAACCATAAAAGCTGAACTGGTTATAGGTTACCACATAGAATCAATTTGTATAAATTTACAACACCTGCAGTATTAATGAGATGAATGGTAGTTAATTGATTGTTATGGTATGATATCACGAGATTTTATCACAATATATTGAAAATAACATACGAGGCGACGAAATAAAACTAGTTTTGTTACTAACTTGCAAAATTTTGTATAGGTAAACTGATAATTCAAGGTTAGGAAAGTTACCAAGCCACGAAATTGTGACCTTTATACTCTATTCATTTTGCTTTGATTTTAATGATATTCTAGACATTATCAAATCAAGTAGTGTTGCTAATATCTGTTTTCTATAAGCTCCCCGAATTAATGACACTTATAATAGAGATCCATCTTCGATTACCATGCACAAAATACAATAGCCATTTTATTTATTTTCACACCTTTCTGCTTCTCTAGAGTAACCAGAGAGCCCGACATACGACAGCGCGTAATTTGGTTATTTCAGGGTTAAAGTGTAACTAACTTTGTTATGTATAATGGACTTATTAGATACTTACTCAATTACAGGGTCGAGATGCCACTCCATATCTAGAAAGAAATCGAGTAGGGCGCGATGCCATCGATTCGGCGGCGGCGCTTACAGACATGGGCAAGTATCTGTTCAGAGAACGACGTCTGCCCGTTTACGACATCGCCGTTGCTATCACGAAGTAAGTTGAAACACTTTTACATTAATTAAACGTTGCTAGAAACTAATTTGTTACCAAAGGGTTCAGATTATGAAAGCCTTCCGTTTCTATAATGATATTTTATTATTATATTATAATGTTAATTTTCGAATACAATTTACACATTTCGCACTCATGAAATTGTCTAAATAGGATGGCTGATAATTTTTCCAGTTCAGTCTCTCTTATTTAATGGGGCAATTGTTGCCAGTCAATGCTTAAATTATTATTAGAAATATGTCTTAACTCTTACCCACACTGCACTGCACAAGAGAATAATCCTTTATTTCAAACACACTTGTTTCTCAGAGGAATAAATTTGAATATTGCTAAACAATTTAGAAATACTGGATTTATCGGGCCTACGCAATTAAATTTGAATTTAAGATATACGATAAATATAATACAAGGCGTGTTTATAAAACAATATATTTATCTAAGTATCAGTCTGTTATTAGCGACATAATGGAAAACCGATTTCGAAATTTTCCAGTTACAATACATCTTACACTAATAGTTATTCTAATTTTATTAGACCAAACAAGTATGTTATAAACTTTATGCAAAGTAGACATTTCAAAACAAAGTTCACGTTTAAATTTTTAAAACTTTATAAGTCACAAGATGATAATATAAATGTTGCATTCCAAATCACTGGTCATAAACCTGATATTTCGCAATTTCTTGGATTCCATTTAAATCTGTGTATTCTCAGTCTACAAATAAAATTTACAAAGCTGTGTTTTACATAGAAAGGACATCAGTTTATATTTTCTTTTTATCCATGCAACATTATGGGGATACTAGGGTAAGTATGAACAAAGTTCACTAGCTTTAATTTAGCGCCATTATTCAAAAAATGTAGTCACAGTTTTAGTCCATAAGTCCACTTGAGGTGAAGGTCAAGGATTATTCTGAAGACGCCAAAACTAATTTGACCAACAGGTATGACATGTGCCGTCGACGCAAGGGTGGTCGCTGTACGAAAGGCACCGCTGGTAAATTAAATTTTGAAACCACGTTCTTATAGGATGGTGTTGACAAGCAGCGCGCAATTAACAGAGGCTTACAAAATGAAATATTAAATTTGCTTCATTATTTTTATTTATGAGGTAAAGGATTTGGTAATGGCGCTGAATATGTCTTACAAAATATTACACTTTACAACTTAGTTGCTTGCACAAGATGACGTTCTCTTGGTAAGAAAGGTTTATTTCATTCCGTAGCATGGTATGAAGTAAACTCGACATTGAAAAAGCAACGACTTGTAGAATTACGTAGAAGGACGGGGTTGTGTATAGTATCATACTGAGTTTTATTCTTTCCATACAATTTCAGACTAGACATGTGCAGAAGACAATTTCCGAACGATGCGTGCAATAGAGGGACAGCAGGTAGGCGTGTTACAGAAATCTTATATTTTCAAAAAAAGCACGCCTTTTTCATCAAAGTTCCTCACCTGTTTGTTCACTTTTATTCACTATGGAACCATTATCCACTTTACTTTACCTTTACCCAAATCCGTGATGTCATATTCGCACCTTGTGAATAATATTCTGTCTTTTCTGCATTTTTCTTCTAGATAGACTGTAAATCTTTATGGATGCATCATTTTAGACATTTAGATGACGTTGTAAATATATTTTTATCTCTTCGTTATTTGTATGTAGTCTTCTCCAGTATTATATGAAAATATTTGTTTACCTTTAGGATTTAGATACCATGCTTCTTCAGCAGTACCTATTAGTAATAGCGTCTATATTCTTATTACTGTATATTATTTTTTAGATTCTATCACAGTTCATCGTCATAATATAAAATGAATAAAGAGTAGGACGTAAAATAATAAAGTTATAAATTAGGCATGTAAACGCTTTCTTGATTTAACAAGATAATAAGCATGATTTTTGTTATCTTATAAAAAACATGTACAAATTATCTTGGGGATTGTGAAGGGTTAAAGTCTTAAAAAAAGTGAATGCCATTTTTTTATTTTTTTGTTACGCTTACAATGCTGACTTTACTTCATTAGAAGTTGTCAGTCAAAGCTACGACGCTATAAATTTTAACCTTTGATTTATTGGAGACTAATCCTAATATCTATTTATGATTATTACGTCTGTTTATATGTATATTTGCCTAAAAACCTGCTTATTTATTTTACACGCATGTTATATTATTGAATTAATACACATAATTATATTCCTAACATATATTTTTCTGAATTTCTATCTACTAACATTAATATTAGAAAATGTAACGATACGCTTTGCCTTTGCATGCCGATATTTATATTGCATGTAATGTATAAATGTCTATTGGTTTTTGCACACCGTTTACTGTAAGTACTTACCATTTATTTTATGTCTAAGTAACAACCTAGTATCTACTTATTTCATACATCGAATCACGGATCAACTTACTGTAAGTAGTATCTTAATAAGCTATCTATTTCTACCTATAAATCCTTATTCCTACCTACCTACCTACATTTATTTCAACACTTATAAACTGGTTCGATTCTCAGTTTATGGTCTACATTTTTACTAAAGACCGATCATTTTGCATACATTTCTCACGGCATACAATCATAAAAATAACAAAGTAAAAATTATACTAAAGTACTCGATCGTTATAGACCATTCTATTACGATTTGTACTTAATAGTAATACATACATACTATTTTTAAATTAGTCGATTTACGCCATAGACAATGATACAAATTTTGACACGTAATTTAAAATGTGAAGGGTTCGCGTACGTCGGAGGCGCTTGCGTCGTGAATAAGAGATTAGAAAAAGTAAACTCAGTTGCCATCATTGAAGACACTGGTGGTTTCTCTGGTATCATCGTAGCTGCTCATGAAGTTGGACATTTGTGAGTATTAACCTAAACATCTCAGTTAATATTTAAATATGCAAGTTTTTATCACAACTGTTTGCCAGCTTCGTATCTTTTTTATATCTTATTAGGTTATACATAGAAGTGTTATAGGCGAAGGAAAACCTTTAACCGGACCTGTTACTAGCACATTCACTTCATATGACTGCTATTAATAGTATTCATATTGGCGCCCACCATGGGACCACATCACGCTCCATGTAATGAGACAGATATCTATCTAATGAAAATAAAAATATTGCATGTATCATCTTTTGTGAATTTAGAGTGGATATACTGTTTGTTTTGAAAAATAACCATTTTTCAGACTTGGAGCCGTTCACGACGGTAGTCCCCCTCCATCATACTTAGGCGGTCCTGGCGCTGAAAAATGTCGGTGGGAGGACGGCTTCATCATGTCCGACTTAAGGCACACTGAAAAAGGCTTCAGATGGTCACCCTGCAGCGTGCAAAGCTTCCATCACTTTTTGAAGTAAGTGCGTCTAGAAATAATTGTTTAACAATTGTAAAATTTGTACAGTGGTAAAAATGTTATATGGCGGTACTGTAAAATACCTTTACATAATAGACTAGCTATCAGAATGGGAGCTAAAATAACCAGATATTATGTTTAATAGCCAGATAGTTTAAACGGTACGGTTCTGTCAATAATAAGAAAGAAATAAGAACAGTTATGATCGAAGGCTAATGTAGCAAAGCCTAGCTTTAAAAACTTCGCTAAGTTAATGACATACTTCAACACTATTTTTTATTTTTATATGGACCTCATTCTTGGTACCTATATTAATATTTTTAGTAAACTTGTTTTATTTAGTATCACAGTGACACTGTTTATCAGTAGTTATTCTACAGCTACTTTTGCTGTAGCTCAATTTAACAGTATGTGGTGATTGAGAGAATGAAGGCATTATTTAAGCGTAATTTTGTGAGCAAGACAGCATAGGCCTGAAGACCTGCAAATAAGTGTGTTCAAGACATGGTGGTATTCTTCCTATTATACCTCAGCAAGACAGGAAGGGGTGGCTAAATTGAAAAATGTCTGTCCGTTGTTGGGTGAGGCGGCCGACTCATCATCCTAATAGCAATTTGCCAACGAGTGCAGAGAGTAAAGATTCGAGTATTCTGGTCCAGCTTCGGGTACACACTGCTTGGGCTTTTATTAATAGTAGTGAGGTAATCTGAAGATATAATAATTAATTACCTACTTATAGGTCATTATTATTATTACTTATATATTTTTCTTATGCATGCCTGAATGCAACTAATGGCAAGTCTGGTATAGTTACAAAAATCAAACATCATTGGGAATTGAATTGAAGTCATATATTATCATATTCAGTTAAGATGTGGTTTGTGGAATGATGTATTTAAAAAAAATGGTTGAAAAGGATTTGACAATAATGTAACCTATCTGAAAGAAATTACCTACTAAATAAGATTAATTTTCGGTTATATACGTTCTTTTAACTCTAGGACATACTACTAATAACACTGTCATATTTTTTCAAAGTTAAGAAGCGCTGAGGTGGCTGGTATCTAACTAACGCGAAGTGTTTCAAAGCGTGAATGGACCCTATTTAGTATAGAATGATATTTCATTATGGGCTGCACTCATTTGAGAGACTTCTGTTAGGTCTGGAATAAATTAGCTAAAATAATCTATCTAGGTGCAATCACTGTATAATTATATACGACTAAGTAGGTAGTATAAGAGATTACTCCATTTAAAATTTCAAACTATGGTTACGCCTAGTGGGATTTATAGCGCTTAGTTCTCTATTATCTATACCTCTCTATAGTTCTTTATAGTGGTAAATTATGGTGGTCACGAACGAGCACGACCGTGTATTTAAAAAAAAGTATTAATTTTAAATTTGGTATTTTGCAGCGGTGACACGGCAACCTGTTTGTACAATTCCCCACATGAAGATGACTCATTACCGCGGGTACTGCCGGGACGACTCCTGACATTAGATGCACAATGTCGAAAGGACAGGGGCACGAGGTAACAAAATAAACATTACAAATATATAGTAGCGTTTAACAAAATCATAGACGTCACAGATAAACATGAGGTTAGCAACACTTGTGAGAAGTGGAATTTTCTGCAACTACCCGCTCTTTTCGGTTAACATAATTAAGAATGTTGCAAGTTAAAAAAAAAACTCTAGAATCGTTTGATAACTTAAATTACTACTCTAAAAAACTGTTTGAACTATATTGGGTTTTAAGCAAGTATTTTATAATTTTTATATCATGCATTTGTATTTTTTTCCAGCGCATGTTTCAAGGACGAGCGCGTGTGTGCGCAACTGTTCTGCTTCGACGCTGCAAGTGGCTATTGCGTCGCGTACAGACCCGCTGCTGAAGGGTCACCTTGTGGGGATGGACAAGTAAATTGCATACTTATATTACAATTTTACGACTAGTCACATATTAAAATACCTCAAACTCAGACAGCATTATTTTTAGGCAATTCTAGACTGGAAAAGGCGGACCGCGGATTATGATGCGAAAGCTTCGGATACGACCGAGATTAACGCAAGGATGATGTTGACGTAATATAGCTCACATAGCGATATGAAACTAATGGTAATTTCATGTGCATTTTCAGTATTGTATAAACGGCCGGTGTATAACGGAACACGAGAATATTATACCTGATTATTCTCAACACACGCCTAGCTACGTTCGACCAGAAACGAGTCCGTTCTTCGGTAACATCACTAGGTGTGTATTACAAATAGCTTTCGTAATATTATTTATATCGACAGTTGCAGGCATAACAACCTTAGTAGTTACTAACTTCTTAAGATATGTTAATAATGATAATATTGTATCGTAATGTAATATTTAGTTAGAAATATATAATTGTATAATTTCTGTGATATAATCGACTAATGCAGCGAATCGACTAATGCGGTCTATTCATGTTTCAATATCAGTTTGAAAAAGAAAATAAACTTTTTTTATATCAATTCTGATAATATTGACATTGTTTTTGGTCAATTCGCTGCAATAAAAAGATAAGTTAATTATATTATTGTACGTTAATTTCCGCATGCAATAAGCACAGATATAAACTGAAATATTTCACAGTACTGACACAGAAATGAGAAATATACACATTCTCATTTCCGTCAGTGTGGCACATACATGGGCACACAAGACTAATTTAAAATATATTTTTTAACACATAGTAACGATGGGACAACACAGGCTTACGTAGCTAGCACAACGGCGCGACCTGTCAAAAAGACCACAGAACACACAACAACTACAAAAACAACAACAACTACAAAGACAACAACAACAAAAACAATAAAAACTACAGAGAAACCCTTCTTCGCATTTACAACAAGAAAATACCAATTCTACACAGAATCAACTACAAAGCCTAGTACAACAAAAACGACCACAGCTTCGGTCACATATCCGCCGCCAGTTAACAAATACTCCATCACTTCAACAAAAAGTCCATACGATTTCCAAGACTTCACAACAAGACCTAGCAACAACACAGACAAAAGAGGGTTCTATTCCAAAGAAGACTTCGATCGCTTTTTTAGAAGATCTACCACTAAAAGCCCGTATCAAGACAAAGGCATGAAGCCGGTGTTTAAGATAGGGACTTATTACTCACAACCAAAGGCACAAGATAATTCTATAAGGCCGGATGCGAATTCTCAGCAAGTTCAAATAGAACCGGCGAGATTAGCTTTCTCGTATCACAGGAACTCGACAAGCGGAGACACTATTCGACATTAGTTTGATTTTTGGTAAGAATGGACGAAGATCATTCTTTCATGTTTTGCACCGATCTTCTCTCACAGTCATTACTTGATCACGTCTAGAGATGCCACCTTTTCAGAGTACCTGGTAAAGTAGAAGTAATACGTAAACTTATATAGTTGAAATGATGCTTGGGTAGGTTATTTAAATTTTCAATCACCTCTGTCGGACTGTTTAGTAAGTACCCTGCAATAGGCATGGGCTTTTGCCATATTTATGCAAAGGTGAAAGAAAACTGACTTGCCATAATAGATAGTAACTATTTACTAGGTGGCTAAAAACTTACTATATGCATTAGAGGGTTAAATGATAATAGGTGGCAACTCTAGTCACGTCTCTAGAAGAAATCGGAACCATTGGGCAACAGCTGAATGTCATAATACTTTCTGTCTGATCTGATCACCTTCAAAAATCGTGATTAATTTAATGATATTTCAGAGCAATTAGTATGCTAACTCGGAAGATCGGAAAAACTCATCAAAGTAAAAAAACAGTCCTGTCCTGGATGTTGACTTTTTCCGATCCAACTCTAACAGTGATTAACTTTATATTTAAAACATGTGTTCAAACACCCTTTCGAACCCTTTTCTATGGAAAAGACATAACTTGTCCTAGACACAGAAACTTACCAACCAAAATAACTCTTCTTTTGGTAGGTAAGTTTCCACACAGAATACTATATGCACTGAGGTACCTACTCTACGAATAATCACAGTAGTCGCCCTGGGAACCCTCCAGCTGTGCAATTCTCTAAGCGTACAGCGTCGAGCACAACGTTGCGACAACCTTGATCGAGATTGTCATTGGTCAGACAGGGTGACGTCACTGGAGATCGACCAATGACAATCTCGATCAAGGTTGTCGCAACGTTGTGCTCGACGCTGTACGCTTACAGAATTGCAAAGCAGGTTGGGGCAAGATGCGCGAGTAGAAAATATTAAAATTTTATCAGATTTTTTATACATCTTATACATTTACATAAACTTTTCTCTACAACTACCCACCGACCTGATTCAAACATTGCTCATATAACAGACAGACCCGAGAGATCAAAACCGCAACATTTCAAACTCTAGCGTTAAGTCCTTTGAACAATCTGCTTCGGTGATCCGTGCTCACACATTATACCATGTACCTACATATACATACCTACCTATTTGTAAGTTTATGTGCTCTGACTTATTTTTATGTCTTACTTTTTATCTTATTTTGCCAGCAAAATAACGTATAAGTATACATAATACTCTTTCTAAGTGGTGGTATAAAATCTGTAATTCAATGTTCTGGAATGTAACTATTCAAATAAAATCATGTGTTATATATTCATGTGTTTATGTACTTGTGAATGTTATCAATAAAATAAACTCTTATTCCCTTTTGCACCTAACTATATACATTTTCAAATTCATATTTCCTTGTCTTTTTTCATTGGTACGAAATTAATTGTATCTTCCTTCATTTGAAAGGTTTTATCCAATGCATTAGCACACTGATGCAGAGTCAAAGTGCATATAAACTTGAACCTAAAGAGTAACTTAGTAAGTAAATTAGACCACTAACAAAAAAATTACCATCGCAATGTAACGTACGATAGCACGGATAATATGCGTGCGGCGTTTTTTTATAATTTGGTATTTTGACGATGCACTTCGACTCTGCATCAATTCGATTGACCTTGACCCTGAAAATGCCAGGAAAATCTTTAATTTCGTACCAAACTACTAACACTCAATATGCACTTCAAATAAATAATGCATTGTGTTTTAAATTCCAGCAGCCGCCATTAACGATTAGTGTGAGCCGAGCTTTGAAGACTGTCACAGCTGGAGAACGCGACTTCCCAAGTTGACCCTTAGAGCCCTCATCTGGGTCAAACGACCCACCGTAGGCCTCGCTTGCGTCAAATACATAGGGCGGTCCCGACCCAGTCTTTATATTACAGATTGTGAAGCGCACTACCCGTATTGAACAACTGTAGTCTGTGTAATAATAATTTAATATTATGTCAGCCCTGTAATTAAAATACTCGTTCTATAATAGAATAATTTTATAAGTCACTGTAATAAAAGCAAGCAGACGCGATATTTGCTTGGTTTTATTCCGATTATCACAATTGTAATATTATCGGATAATACGGGAGTGTGCGACTGTGTGTGCAAAATAAATGCGTTCGAAGACAATGCTTTAAGAAAGTGTCGAGCGCAGTTCTGTGAGTGATATTAATGTGATTGTGTTACTATTAATGAACTTGATAAGTACAGTAGGTATTAAATGTCTGAGCTGTTTAGTCGATTTTGAGTGACCGATTACGATTCAGGTATCGACTAACTTGTGAATTATCAACAATGTTACATAAAATAAAAGAAACTGCCACGAAGTGCCTTTTATACAGTAATTAATAAGAAACGTTAAAGTAAGATGTATTTTTTTATTTTTTTGTTTTAAAAGCTGACTTCAAGAGCGACTGGTTCGCGGTCTTCTGAAATTAGGTTTACTCTATTTTTAGGTAATTTTACATATTATATTTTTGCCGAAACTTCCAATTGGTTTCTTGTTTTATATAAACATCAATTTGTTATTATTTAAGCTGTTTTAATGACTAAAAAATTATTTATGAAATGATAAATCATAATAAAGTTACCAATAGAATAAAAACTTTTAAATCGTATTTCGGTGTAGTAAACATTCCTTTAGAAGAAATAATGTAACAGCATTACTTGCCGTTAATATAACTATTTATTGTATCTTACTATTTATGTATAAAATTGCTATATTTTTCATCCAAAACTGTATAAATCTTAAGAAAAAATATAGAAAATAACGAATATGAAACGCTGTCTCTTATTTTCATCCTAAGAACGATTGGTCTAAGGGAAGGAGAACTGAAAACTATACATTTCAACTGAGCATAGGACTCGCTATTTTATACTTCAACATTGCGTGTCAAATTCAGAGACCTTTGAGTAGGGTAATGATGCAATAACAAAAGTAATTATCAGTAGCTTTTACGATAAAGAGGTCCCGAGTTCGAATCCGGGCCATTACACTATCGACATGAACCACTCCTATTTGGAGTCCGCTCTCTTACTGCTTTTATTGGTTTGGTTTCATGGGAGCGACCTCCAAACCCCGAGAGGTAGTAATATTCCGAGATTGCCATAAATAAAATAAAACATTTTCCCGACACCTTTTATTTGCCATCATTTATGAAAACAGTCTTCTACCATATAAAATTATTATAAGTCAACATTAAAGGGAACTAATGAACACATACCATGTAACATAACTATGTATTAGAATTATTGTGCACATCAAAATATACAAAAATATAGTACAGGGTTAACAGAAAAATAAAGAACTTCGATTCTGGACCTACAACATACAGTTACAAAAACTCATGGGTTATAGGTTTTTCCTCCGAGTAAATAAAAAAGTATTTAGCAAGTAAAAGGAACAGGTATGGTATTCCGTAACGCAACTCTATTATATAGAGAGCGGTTTATGTTATAACAAGGTCAAATTCTTAAAAAAATAATGTTTAAATTTGGATTCGTAAAATTCGATAACGCTTTCTTTTCTTTTCTTTTGTTGATAGCCAATTTTGAATCTTCCTAGTTTATTCTTAAAAACTATAATCAAATAACGTATGTACCTATAGTTTATTATTTAAAAAAATGTTTCTATTGCATAATAAATAAATAGTAAAAACAAAAAATATTGCAACCCGTTTGGAAAACCACACAATTAAATAGAAATCTATTCTTAAATTCTATTTCTAACTTAGCTACCGTTGACAGTTGGCGTCACAAAAAAGAGTAATTTATAACTTTGCAACCCAAAAAACAAGTGTTGCCATATTCGAAATATCGAATTACCTCAGTATTTTGCTACACTAATTTCTTATTTCTCTTGCTAGTGGCGCCATCATGTGATACCTGACCGACGGTAGCACTAATTACCCAATCCTCGTAGATACTGGTTTTGAGCCAACATTTTTTACAACCAATTTCGCTAACATGCCAACGGAAAGGCAAAAAACAAGGCCAGCGGGCATAAACTTCCTGCCGTTGTAATATCTGCAATGAAATAAAAGTCATTTTACAATTTTATTTTTATAAAAGGAAAATTTACATTAATAAAATTCATCTGACGCAATATTTAATGTTCCTACCATATACATTTTTATCTATCCAAATAATACCATAGTTATAATTACCTATATCCCATCAATCCACCGAGAGCTGAGGTAGTTCCTAACATAAGCGAGTAATTTGAAGGATCTTGGCTCAGTTGATATGCGCCCACACCTGAAAAATTATAAACTTCCATAAAAACTATGAAAGAACTATTCAAGTTTTGTTCAACAATATGTCCACAAGTCCACACAGATAATACTCTATATTACACAGTATTCTAGTATAGTATCTGTAAAGCCAATGCTTGTACTGCCGACCCAGTAAGAACAGAGTTTCTGTGCCGTCAGCACAGAAGATAAAGCAGGGCTGGTATATATCAGGACAGTCACAGTGGCGTGGCGGTAGTGAATGCGACCACTACGCAGGAAGCGCGGTGTCCGTCCCCGCTTAGTGCAAATATTTGCATTGTTATACATATTTATAAATTTATTAGCTGACCCGGCGAACTTTGTACCACCATATTTTTTTCAGCCCGCGTGAAGTTTTGATCCCGTTCCTGCTGCACCTATTTTCTCACCGTTTAAACCTTCCCTGGACATCCACAAATATTTCAAGACTAAAATTAGCCAAATTGGTTCAGCCCTTCTCGAGTTTTAGCTAGACTAACGAACATCAATTGATTTTTATATATAGATTCTCTTACCTAGAATGGATCCAAATATGATTCCAGCTCCCAAAGATGGTATGGATCCTGAAAGCAATAAAGTATAAAATTAAAGCAATATTATAAGTCGCTAGAAAAAAAATTGACAAAAGTTTTCAGGGCTCATTGCCATAGTAGATATACATATTCTAAAGGAGTTGGTATATGAAGTAAGTATAAATTAACATTGTCAAGTTTATATTACAGTGGAGCCATTGAATTCAATAATATTTATGTAACTCAAACCTATACATGTTATCAATTACATGATGTATCCCTGACAACTGGTCAGACAAATCTCTTTGTCCATTTCCTGAATTATTTATTTTTTAAACATTGGAAAATCTTCCTCTGATCATCATCTTCACATTAGTCCCAGCAGTGGCAAAGGGTAAAAATTATCAAAAAGGAAGCCAGTGATTTTTTTGCCCTGATCTAGATGATAGTCATGCACCATGCAATCCATATATTGGTCTCTACATTATCTGAAAAATATGCCAGCCAGAATCGTGTCTTTGGCACCCATCACCACTGAGTCCCTGTTACATTTGAGGCATATTTTTAATATTTAGGCTGCCTGATGAAATGTGGGGGGCAGTCCATATAATAGTTTTTACTGTTACAGATACTGTCCTTAGAATGGGGGTTCCTACGTTAAGTGCCTCAACAGATGATTCTTTAAAAAAACTCTATTGGTAGAGCATGCTTGTTTGATACTGGTATACTATGAATACATTACGTTCTGGAACTATGCACTAAACATGTAAATCTTGTATATATGTGCGATTTTTTCTTAAATCTCTTTGCCAATATAATGAAATGAGTCTAACTAATAAACTAAACTATCTTCTTCTTCAACCTAATGTTAATCCCAGTTGCATCCGAAGCTTTCACCTCAGAGTCTAGGGTCTGCTTGACAAACTAAATTATTATTATTATTTATGTTGAACACACTAGCAGCTATGTGGAAGGCGAAGGATCGGCAAATGTGGTGCACATTGGGGGAGGCCTATGTCCAGCAGTGGACTGCAGTAGGCTAATTGATTGATTGATTGACACTAGCAGCTATTGAGCTGATGCGTGTCTGTGATCTGGAGATTTTGTCACTATACATATACACATTTTAAAATCAAACTTATAACACCCCTCTTTTTTGTTGGGGGTTAAATTATGTTACAAATAAATAGTACTAGGACACTACCAGCTCCATCTGGACCTAAATTAAGCACAACCTGTAACATTGGTAAAGCTAATGTACCATACATTTTATTTTATAAACAGACTAATTTTACACATAGGAATACACAGACCCAGACAGCTGGTTTAAAAAAGTTATATAGAAAATTATGTACAGTGTTAGCCTTTCATTGTTAGCCTTTCATTTAAAAGACAATAGTACTCCCTCTATAAAAAAAAACAAGCCTTGTCATTGTATTAAATTAATGCTGAAATCAGTTCACATAAATACAAGATTTTAAACTCATTAAAGTATCAACACTTATCTTCATATATTATTATTTTATCGAACATTCAAGTAGGTATAAGATAAGGTAAAATTAAGTTCAAAAATCTAACCTGCTTTTGCATAACCCATAATTCCACCAGCGGCAACGGTGGCTGCGTAAGCAAAACTCAAAATATCGACACCCATTGTTGTATGAAATGTACTTTAATTACGTAATATGAGAAAATATATCTCGAATAATTATTATTTTTATTAAATTCACACAATCTCACTTTAATTTATATACGTTATCAAGTACGTAGCGTAGGTATTAGGTAGGTACCTATCGTTTTGACGTTTTGCTTTGATTTGATATTTTATTTTAGGGATGTGAAAAAGTACATTTATATCGATATCTCAATTTTTTAATATTTATACCGATATTTTTATTTTATGCAAATATTATTAAGTTTCTATAGATATATATAACACATGTTTTGGATATCCGATCCAGGATGAAAGCAGTCAGATTTTGGGTATCTCTTGAAGATAGTACAGGGCACTACTGCGGTGGATGAGCTCAAATTCACCGAGCATAGATTATTATGGCGCCTTTAGAATGAGAGGTCTCGGCGAGGGTTCTCGGCGAGAGCTCTCGGGCGAGACAGCTAGTGCTACCATTTACACTCTCGTCAGGTTCAGTACAGTTACGGTTGCGGCCACTGAGAGAATGGACGCCTTTGAAATTGCGCTATGTGCTGATAATTATGTGAACATTTTCTAAAGGGAAGCCGATGGAAAAAATCTTACTTCTTATGAAACGATCTTAAACTTTTGTATAGAATTAAACATCTCTACAACGGTTTACCTTTGCAGAGCAAGCAAGTACATATATTATTATGTCGTAATGAAGCGTCCGTCGGTAGCCTAGAGATTCAGGAATCGGCCTTACGATTGAAAGCTCCCCAGGTTCGAATCTTGGCAATTACACTACCGACGAAAACCCACTCCTAACACAAGAAATTTGGCTTAGCTGGAGGAATTCAGAATTTCGGTTGCTAATATTCTTAAAAAAATCGGCAGTACGAGTGTGACTTCCCTAGTCATGCACTCGTCCTTATGCCACGGTAAACACTTTCCATCAGGTGGGCCGTGTGCTTATCTGCGACCTAAGGGGTATAAAAACATATAAAACACAAAAATATAAACTATAAACCGAAATAGGATACCTACGATAAGTCAATGTACAGTCATATGTGCACTAAAGCTCGCAAGAGTGTTGGCTTGGCGTTCTTCGCGATCCCTTTGTGTCGGACACAAAAAACCGCCACGGGAGCGAGAGCCGGCGAGACACACCGAGACATCACGAGGCGAGATGAGCGCTACCATTCCCACTCTTGCACGAGTGCACTCGGCGAGCGCTCTCGCCAGGTCTCGTGAGTCGTGAGGGTGTAATCGCGCGGTTACAAATCAATTCGCGGGCGTCAGAGCCTCGATGCCTCGTGATTTAGGTAAAAGATACGTCTCAGATGTAATTAATCTTCGATTGATGTGAGTTCACAGTGCTATGGCTGCTGTAGTTTTAGGTTATATAATTTTATTATATTTTGGTTACAACAACTTGACTATTGTGTAATCAAAAGCTTCACGATAATTTCTATACAGTTACCGTCAAATTCTGGTATTTAATTTAAGCTAACTGAGCAGGTACGGTTTTGTAGATACCTTTCAATTTATTTAACACTAGCTTTTGCCCGCGGCTCCGCCCGCGTGGATGTCGGTTATCACGACCAAACATAGCCTATGTCCTTTTTCAAGGTCTGATCTACCCCTATACCAAATTGTGGTTTAGGCGTGTAAGCGTAACAGACAGACAGACAGAGTTACTTTCACATTTATAATATTAGTAGGGAAGTAGGGATTAAATTACATTAGCTGACTTGTCCCGGCTTCGCCCGTGGCTTTGACAGTTAATTAATTTTCAAATAATACATTGGGAATCGGTCGGATTTGTTGATATTTATGATTACTGCTCCACGTCCACCCCCTTGGATCGTAACGTGATGCTATATAGCCATCATCGACAAACTAATTATTCAACACAAAACACAAGAATAAATGTTAAATCAAAGTATATCGATACTTTTTAGCACTCCTAGCGTGCCTAATAAAATAATTTATCAGACACATTGACAACAATGACAACTCTGTTCAGAAAAATAGTACAATAAAACTGTAAAAAATGTTAAAAATCTTAACATTCATGGTGTCTAGTATTTATTATAAGTATAAGTTATACTCTTAGAGTATCTATATGGATACTCTAAGGTTATACTTATAACAGGCATACATATATGAATAAGGTTTTGTTTCGGTTACGACTTGCCTTGATGCGTTTACACAAAGAGTGCGAGCGAAATGGTAGTATTATTTATTATACTTTACGCGTCTTCAGTTAATACGTTTCGTCTAAGGCTGCCGAGTAATGAATATTTTAGATACTTATCTAAAAATAAGACCTATGTATATCTTAATAACCTCACTCTGGCTGGATATATAGAAATACTCCAGAAGTTTGTTCAATAAAGATAAAGTAACCCTCTTTCAGTTGCCGTAGAGAGCAAAACAATACAAGACAAGAATCTATAGAAAGAACCTTACGTCACTTCACATCTTTATTTGAAACTGTCAAATCACCGTCACTTTTGACGTTTAAATCCTGATAGAATAATTATTGTGAAATAATGAAAATTCCATGAAATTCTAGTTTTTATAGAATCATCCATGAATGCCTTTTCTACGGCAGCTTATATAGATAACCCACAAAATGTCAACACCGAACTAAGCTATTTCGTCACCATTCGCAATACGTCACTTAGATAAATAGTTCTCCAGCTGATGTGTATAAAAATTATGAGTTGCGTTGTGCAAGGCCAGTATTCACTATTCACTCAATTCAGTCATTACCAGTTGCCGATAGTAGTCGGCTGTCCGTTCGGTATATAAAATATTGCGTTTCAATATTTTTTGTGTGTGATATTGGCCGGTAACCTTGGCTTAGCGTGTGAGGTCGTGAATAGAGTCAAAAAAGTTAATGTGGTTGGCCACGATGTTGAAGAGTGCATCCAAGGTAACGATAAACACCGGGAATGTGCTCAATCTAATCGATATCAAGAAGAAGGCTGGACAAAATGTAACTGAAGAGGTTAGTTGGGACTGTTGAACACTGTTTTTAGCCGGCCTTGAGTAGATAATGCCTTGTAGTAAGCATTTTAATTTTGTTATATGACTTAACATGATGGTATTTTTTTAAATTTAATGCTAGTGATTGCATAAGAGCACTTTTTATGCCTCTGTAGTCTGCTAAAATAGTTGCTGCCTAATCAATATTTTTCTTTTATTATTATTGTTTATTAAGTACTTATTACTGAGCTTATGATGCTTTCAAAAGGCAAGGCTTTACTGAATGCATAAGCATAAGCTTTTCTGTAGCATTGCCATTAGAACTTCCCAGTACTGGTATGAAGAAGTTCATACCAATACTTAGAAGTTCATTGTAAAGATATTAAACCTATATACATAATATCTCTCATCATTATTGCCGTAGTCTTGTTAGCATATGGGGTTTTTACTATGGAGCCCAGGATCCGCTTCTCCTTTACCTTCTGGCTTGGTTTGTACAGCTTTTATGTGAGTGGCTGGCATCTAAGCCCGTACCAAAGTCTTATCTATTAATCAAAATACATACATACTTGCTAGTGAGGTGTCCTGATGTCCTGATGATTCTTTTTCTTTCTCAAAGGTTTTATGATATGTTAGTGGCCACCTGCAAAATAGTATTAGTTTTGTAAAATCCATTTTTATCGGATGTTTCCACCCTTTAAGGAACTTACCTGCCAAATATCAATTTTGTAAGTGTTATAGTTTTGGAGATTTCGTGGCATTTCACTTTTATATATAAAAAACTAGATGGACTGTGTGACAGATGATAATATGGTTAAGAAGGGAGTGAATGTTGAGATGACTGTAACTAGAGATGAATGGAAAAAGCACACATATTGCGCCGACCCTAAATAAACTTGGGATAAAGGTAGGAGGATGATGATGATATATAGATTAACAATGAATAGTAGAACAATAGGTAATACTTCATATTGCAATGTGTCACCTGAAACTAAACATAGCGTTTAATATAGGTACTGCAACCTTGTGGTTAGATACAGCCAATGACAAAAGTTGACTAACACAAAAATATTTTATATTGGAATGCATATGCCACACAGTAAATGTATATATCAGCGACGTCACATTAGCTAGAGTGCAGGAAAAATGACTTATAGGGCCACCTTACACCTCTCTATGGCGCAAGGCAAACAGGAGACGATACGGTGCAGATACGGCGCAGAGGCGATTTTTGCGCAAACAGCGTGGAAATTGTATGGCTTGGATTATTATTTCATTAGATACTATTTAGGGAAAATAATACTTAATGCACATCCGTTTTTTTTTTTTCGAATAGGTTCCTTTAGTACCACGCGATAATTATCTGCGCAAGCGCCACGCTGTTTGCGCAGATATCGCGTCTGCGCCGTATCTGCGCCGTATCGTCTCGTCACCTGTTTGCGTTGGGCCTATATCAGACCCCAGGCAAAGAGAGAAAGAGAGAGAGGAAGCACTCTTGGCCAGGTGCACTCACTGTTCAGTAAACAATCAGTGGGTTAAGCCTCCTTGGTGAAGTTGCTATGTAGATGGGTGACTTAGTAGTATTTCATCTGAGTGCTTTCGTGCTTCATAGAACATGTTAAAAGTCGATCCAGGCTGTTAATCCTCTTTAATTCAACATGGAAGCCAATTTGGGGACCAACCACCACTAAGGCTGTTAGGTCAGACGGTGGTCGCTCACAATATAAAAAACCAAGCTATATGTATTCCGAGGTGAACGCCTCTGATGTGACCGCGACTAACGCAAAGATTATCCAGCTTGACGGCCTCATCAGATGATTTTACACGCCCTGCTTATAGAACCCGGGACAGTAGTACAGTCCGTGTGGAGGAAAGTTATCTGTGGGGGTTTTCGCACGAAAAAAAAGGTACCTACCAGCAGTCAAATCATATAGTTACCATGAGATAATAGTTGCAGTGACGCCCATTAACTGGTTGATCGATGGTTGTATAGATCTTTTCATAGATAATGCATTAGCTATCTACGCTTTGTGAGAGAGCCTCACTTCCTTTCCTTTAGCCACTCTCCCCTTTAAAGATGTGATTCCGAAGCCGACCGTATACGACAACTGTCGACGCAAGCAGCATATACAACGTACCCATTTCTTGTTAACCTCCGATACGGATATAGAGGACAATTTGAGAAGCTGCAATGAATTACGCGTATCTGCTGCGTGCGTCGGCAGTTGTCGTATGCGGTCGGCTATGGAATCATACCTTTACCTATCCTGTCATTTCTTGCACGTAGCACAACATGATACTTTTTATCTTTCGCGCGGAGTTCCTCTCGGATACCTGCCCGCTGCCCGACAGGGGCGGTTACGATCCGAACTGCCTAAAATCGCTCGTCGTCTTGGGTCTCCAGATGCCGGAGCCTAAAGCATAGCCCTCGCACCCTCGAGTGCCCAACCTCTAAAATACAAGGTTGAACTAGCAGTATGGACCGCCCTAGGCCTTATAGTAGGTACCAAACGCCCCCTTCTCATCTCATCATATACTAGTAGTGGCACTTTACATGGCTGTTTGTGTACGCAGATCATCAGATCGTCAAATATTTTGCCATACACAACAAACTTCTGTTTGTTGTATTTGGCAAAATATTTGACAGACATACAAACATGCAAATACGACCATCCACACATGGCAGCCAAATAACAAACCGACAAGCGCATGGTAAGGATATTTGATATTGGCCATATTTGTCAAATAGGCAACAAAGCCAATACTTTGTCAAACATACTGTCCACGCCGTAATTAGTTGCCAAAAATGTCAAATACGCGTGCGTATGGTCTCACTACCATGGAGTGTGGAGGAGGAAGAGCCGGAAGGCGGACCCTGAACTCCGAGGTCATCTTGACCACGGATGCAATCAGGAAAATGCGTCTACATGCAGATGATGATGATGATGATTGCTTGAAGCTGATACAGGGTTTCGAAGTATCTATGCCACAGGCAAAGCCGGAACGGGTCGGCTAGGAAACTATAAAATGTAAACAAACATTGAAAGCTGGGGAAAAGCCTTGTTACTTCTACCTCCTTACTCAATAGGAGTATTCTTTACTTTGGTCGACTTCTAAGTAAGATGTCGCGGGTTCAATTCCCATGCAATTATTTAAGCTTAATTTGGGTCTGGATAGCGCTGTGATGAATGAATGCTGTGTTGACAGCATAATATTATGGTAACCAAATATGTACTGGTAAATTACGTTATAGATCAACATAGGTTACTATCAGTAACGGCTGGCACGCAGAATTATATATTACTAGCTGTCCCGGCTTCCTTCCCTGGACATCCACGAACATTTCAGGACTAAAATTAGCCAAATCGGTTCAGCCGTTCTTGAGTTATAAACTAACAACGAAAAGTGGCATTGATTTTTATATATTAGAGAAGATTAGCAAAGTGACAGAACTGTAACAAGTCAATTACCTGCTCAAAATATTATTAGCGCAAAATGAAGAGTTGTGCATTTGCATAATGTACACTGATTATGCGCAATGACACAATAGCAAAGTGACATACCTACTGACGGATGGGCAAAATGACCTTATGACAAGACTAAAACAAAAAAAATATTCGGGTAGGTACCTTATCCAACTCGAAAGAAGAGATGATATAACTATGTACCTTCATATTACAAATATGTATCTATCAAAAACACACTTCGAGTTTGTCATTTGGTGTAAGTATTTGAGTTATGAGAATCAGTCAATTTGCGAATTTATAAACCTAACATTTTATTCAAGTTTACCAATATGCAAAATTGACAATTTACGAATTTGTCATTTTGAAAAACTTTTAGTCTGCCACTGCCACTTTGTAAAATTGTCAATTTGCTATACTGTCATTTTGCAAATCCAAGATTTCACCTTTCATGCGTCTGTTTCTTAAGGTGCGTACAAATCATGTAACATAACATGTTGTAAAACAATGTTATATAACATGTTTCAGTAATGTGGACACTGAAGTGGATACAGTATTGTTAAATGTTGCAAAGTTATAAAACAATGTTAGATAATGTGGACGTGTTATATAACACAAGTTATACTTACAACATGTTACATGATCTGTACGCACCTTTACGTTGCATGCAAGTCCAACTGCAGTTTTTAGAAACATTCATAGCTTAAGATGACCGCCTAGTGCCTACCATCAGATGGATGCTTGATCCCCACATTAGCAGTATAGAAAAGATCACCGTCGACCATGTAAACGCGCTATATGAAGCGTGTGACTTTGTTTGCAGTCTAAACATCAACATACAGTAGGTACACAGTACACACATACGGCAACAACAGTCCACTATATTCATGTGGTATTTCCGGAACCATGTTATCTAAATGTCTGTGCAAAATGATTATGTCAGAATTGTACAGATTATAATCTATCTGTCTGTTCGTTGAATCAGGCGTTCAGTTCAGCCCTCCCTGGCGTATTATAGAATAGAATTATAATCAACGTCAATCAATCAATTAGCCTACTGCAGTCCACTGCTGGACATAGGCCTCCCCCAATGTGCGCCACGTTTGCCGATCCTCCGCCTTCCGCATCCAGTCCGTCCCAGCCACCTTTCGCAGGTCGTCGGTCCATCTGGCTAGGGGATGTCCTAACCTCCGTTTTCCTACGCGCGGTCTCCACTCTGGGACTCGTTTGCTCCAACGGCCATCAGTCCTTCGGCAGATGTGGCCAGCCCACTGCCACTTCAGCTTGCTTATTAATCAACGTATTCAATCCCATATATGTACTCTGGATTGACATACGTTGATGACTGTTATAAACTTGAAAATACGTTTCAATCCCATAGATTTATCATTCTACATTAGATTACGCTGGCTAACGAATTGCCACTTGCCTAATGGATATTTTTATCATTGAAGTTTTTAATCTGTCTTCCACGCCTGTGAGGACTTTATATACCCTAAGAACTATCGTTCCTGTCGGTTGTCGGTTATGTCCGTAACGGTTGATTGTGTAGACCACTGCATCAGAACAATATCTCACGGAGATCCCTCGCCTTAATATAATAATGACGAACCTGAAGGCCAGTCCTGCTAATTCATGAAGATTCGATTGGCTCGCAAAATCTAATTAAATGTCTAAAACGATCACGATATAATTTTGCCCTGTTACAAAAGATCACGATATCAATGTTCTTTCTTGAAAATTGTATTACAAAAATACTATTTTATACATTTAATTTGATTTTTTGAGGTAATCGAATCTTTATAAATTAGCAGAATTGATCATCTGCTGCTAAATCGCCGTTTGTAAATCTAGCCAAAAATAGTTCCGGTAAAGCTTTCTTCACAAAACCGTTTAGTTAACAAAACAATCTTCAGCTTTCAGAAAGCATCAAGCTGACTCTAACGGAGTGGAGTTCTCTTCAAAACGGCGTTCCAGTCCAAAATGGGTTGTCCGAGAATTTCCCTGAAACATCACAACCTCAATCCGATTACATGGTGGTGTCAACCTCGACAGCTCCTAGTGCCCGCACGGAAACCTTAGTGAATATCACCAGGCCTCACGATGACGTACACACCAAAATGGCGGAAGAGGAACGGAAGAATCTAAAGATCGGTGTAAAAATATTCATAAACGAAAATAGTACGTCGGCGTTGGAGGAGTGTTTGCAAAACGGTGAGTGCTTTGTTTAATCATTCGAAACTGTGTCGGTTGAAAATGAAGCACGTTGGTTCTAAGGATGCGTATTCACTGGGTGTAATGTCACGTTCGCATCGAGAAGCGAACGTTGCGCTATGTACCGAAAATGTATGGATGAGCACTATGAGCAGCCATCCATCCAAGACCAAAGTTGGAAACAAACTTACGATGATCCACATCGTTGCTCGTTTGTTTCCAACTTTCCTTTCATAAGCAAAGGGGGTACCCGTGGGGCAATACGCGCGAAAAAAATGGTATGAATTAGGTATCCAGGACTCATATCTTTCATGCAGGCCCGAATCGCGGATTGAGAGAAATGTTTTTTTTTTTCACCAGGAAAAAGTGCGGGCCTAATTAGGCTTACACCTTATTGTATCAAAACCTTTATTTAAATTTGTTGAAATACTTTTTCGTTCACTAGAAATATTATGAAAATCCTTTAACGACCATCAGTATAAAAATCACGCGTAATTTTAAAACAACCAAATTCTTGATTATATTTTATAAACTATCTCACAACTAACATGTCATGCTCTCGTAGAGTCATAAAAAACGGAATGTTAAGTCATTGTCACTTGCTAATTAATATGACGCACAACATACTCGTATTATGATTGTAATAAAGTTATCATCGCCACTTGTGTCATAGCCATATAAGGAGCAATTATATTAATGAGCTTGTGTTACTCCAGCAGGAAAATGTAAAATCTTCCTGTGAGTCTTACTACATACGTATCACATTCATGCATACATATACTTCCATTAAGGGCTTCCATAGGCTACTATCCTGGCTTACGCCTTCTACTTTCATAAATTGTTTTCATACATACGTGCCGGTTACGGTACTCTTGGCCATTCCTTTCAATTTTGAGATATTATGTAGGTACGCCTAAGTCGATCTTTACCGTTTGCCAATTCACCCTTACCTTATAAATCTATTTCATCGATTTTCTTCGTCCGAACCATGTAAGCATCCATTTCCCTATTCCGGTCACTCCACTACATCTTCTACCATACCGTTTCCTTATTTACGCTGTTCTTCAGCTACACTTTCATTTCCACAGCTTTCAATTTACTTTCATGTTCATTTGAGGCCGAGGTGATTGCATCTGAGGCCGAGGTGAACTCGGAGCTGAGGGTCTACCTACTGACTTTTCCTCTTCCTCTTCGCACGATCTTGGGCATTCATGATGGTGACACTATTGACACGCATGTCACCCTCCACGACGTCAAGCCGGAACGTCTTGAACATCTATCTTGTATCTTGTATCTCATTAGGTAATAATGTTTTGATAAATCGCACCAAAGCAGCTTTATTTAATTTTGATATCTCTCACAGACACAGGTTTATCAGTGCCAATGCCTATAGTAATTATTATATCACAATGACTTGACGAAATCATTGAACGTTTTTCTAGAGTTGTCCTTGTATCTCCAATATATTGATATACATCCGTTTCAGATTCATGCTAACCATATTATTGAGTTATACTATTATGTATGTTTCGTTACGCAACAATTATGTATACTAAACTGCTTTTTCAAATACTAAAGCACATACAAGTATTAAGTAATCCACACTTATGTCTTATGTGTGTAAGGTTATTCATCAACTTCCAAACGCCAGAAGCGTTCGGGGCCAGCCAGAATGCACTCACTTAGCATTACCCTTAGCACGAAAAACTATCGTATTCGTAACGTAAATGTATCGAGAGAATGGAGCATTGTGATTGGTCGCCTGCCTATTGTGAACCTGTGGGTGTGTGAAGCCTGCTAATTTTTATTACGACAGTTGAAATCACAAAAAATAAAAAAAGATCACGATTTCAATGAAAAGAGGGCTTTCATTGAAAGCATGATCGTTTTCGACGCTGGGGTGATTGAGACTTGAGAGTAAATTGAAGCTGAATTTTGAACATCTTTTTATTGGGAGAATTTACCTTCTTATGTTGTAGGTGTTGATAGGTAGTGGTTAACGCTTAAGATATGATTCCGTAGCCGACCGCATACGACAACTGCCGACGCATGCAGCACATACAGCGTACCCATTACTTGTCAAACTCCGATACGGATAATTACGACTATTAAGAAGCCGCAATGAATTACGCGCATGTGCTGCGTGCGTCGGCAGTTGTCGTATGCGGTCGGCTACGGAATCATACCTTTACTGTCATGCTTAGCCTCCAGTTGTATAAAAACTCAATTAATACATAGTCCTTTGCAATCAAGTCGTATAAAACGATAAGATAATTATGCCGGCAGTAATTTACCGTTGTGGTCCAGATATGCTATCTAAAAGACAGTCCAGTTGCGAAGGCAGGTTGGTCCTGATATCGGCGCCACTCGCATCGTAAGAGTAGGTTCGATTTCTTGATAAAGAGATAGGTAGTCAATTGTATAAGTGAGTGTACTTACCATTACTCATAACATCTATCTAACTAAGCGCCTTCGCTCCGTTAAGCGGGTGCGGGTCGCGGCTGCGCGCGCAGTGCGTCCGCTTGTCCGTCGCGTGTGACAGGTATCCGCCTCACACAGCGCTGCTCTTGAAATAACATGAAACAAGCATGCGAAGCGGACGTCCGCGACCCGCACCCGCCTATGCCAGCGAAGGCGCTAATACCTCAAGACACGTATCTTGGACCTAAATCGCGAGACTAACGAGGCCCTGGCGCCCTCGGATTCTTTTGTAATAAGCTATGCTTGGTGAATTTGAGCTCGTCCACCGCAGTAACACCCCGTGCTGTCCTCAAGGATACCCAAGAAACGGGTACTACGCGTATAGAGCATATTATGTCCCGAGCAGTACTATAATTTAATTCTAAAGTGGTCGCGTCGACTTTACCCGCGGCTCCGCTAGCGTGGAATTCTGATCCCGTTCCAACCCATAGGAGCCTATTCCAAGCATAGAGATACTCCATACTATGATCTATCCCTGTACCAAATTACAGCCCGATCCGTTCAGCCGTTTGAGCGTGGTTGAGTAACAAACATTCCTATATATCTATATATAGGTATATAGGATAATATATGCCTATTTACCTATATAGGTATAACAAGAGGACCGTTATTACAATCTTATCTATGTTATTAAATCACGATGTTGCTATTATAATAATCTGTTTTTAATAATATGCGTAATCACGTGTATGCTAATAAAAAATATATCACGTATTAGTGAACATGGGTCATTGGAGATAGTAGATTGTAACTGTATTATTTAGCATGACATAAGCCTCCTGAGGGGGTTTAAGTCTGTTGGGGATCTTGATATCTCTGTGGCGTAGCGGAAGTGAACGCGGCCGCTACGCAGGAGGCGCGGGTTCGATCCCCGCTCAGTGTAAATATTTGTATGCATGAATATGAAAATTTGCATTGGTCTGGGTGTTTCTATGTATAATATGTATGTATTTACGAAAAAAAAATGTATCTAAGTATGTTTATCCGCATTCTAGAACCCATAACACAAGCTAGTTAAGCTATGCTTACTTTGGGTCTAGATAGCGTTATGTAGAATGTCTTACAATATTTATTTATTATTTATTTATTTATTTATTTATTATATCTCCTGATTTTGGGACTCAGTGTGGTTCGTACGAATTGTACAGACGTACGTACAGTCGAAAAAGGAGATAGGGTTGAACCTTCTATCTATACTAAATTGTAAAGTGGTCGTGTCTGTACATTGCAGATATTAAAAAAAAATTACTTGGGTTATGTTATGTTAACGATACTAAACACGAAAATATTTTATTTGAATTTCCTGTCTGTTTGTCCGCGATGGACGCAAAAACTACTGGACAGATTTTGATGCGGTTTTTTTTTGTTAGAAAGGGCTTACTCAGACTTAAATCTTACGTTTGTTTGATCGCAATCGGTTGAGTAGAACCGAAGATATGAGCAAAGGTCGCGTTAACCGAGATGCTCGCGGGCGGAAGGCTGGTTACATAATATAAAGTTGTATGTAAAAATGCAAGCGTATCTCCTTTGTCCACTGTAAATAACAACAACTGTGCCCCGAGCACGAAAATTATTAGTATTCGTAACGTCAACGTATCGAGATAACGGAGCATTGCGATTGGCCGGCTTCACACACACACAGGTTCACAGTAGACAGGCGGCCAATCGCAAGGCTCCGTTCTCCCGAAACGCTCCCGATATGTTTACGTTACGAATTCGAATATTTTTCGTGCTCGGGGTACTGTGAGGTGAGACCAAACAACTATGGTAATCGTATAGTAAACGTAACGAGAGCGCGGAGCATTGCGATTGGCAGACTTCACACACACACAGGTTCACAGTAGTCAGGCGGCCAATCGCAGCCCTCTGTTCTCTCAATACGGTTACGTTACGAATTCGAATATTTTTCGTGCTCGGGGTACTGTGAGGTGAGAACGAACAACTATGGTAATCGTATAGTAAACGTAACGAGAGCGCGGAGCATTGCGATTGGCAGGCTTCACACACACACACAGGTTCACAGTAGTCAGGCGGCCAATCGCAGCCCTTTGTTCTCTCGATACGTTTACGTTACGAATTCGAATATTTTACGTGCTCGGGGTACTGTACCTAATCAAATTGTTTAAAATCGGATTCTTCAAGAAGGGCATTAGAAGGTTTCTTCAGGGTCGGCAGCACGAGTGTGACGCCCCTGGTGTTGCATACGTCCATAGGCCACGGTAACTACTTTCCATCAGGTGGGCCGTGTGCTTGTCTGCCACCTAAGTGGTATAAAAAAAAAATCGGAAATAGCGAAATCAAGCTCAGGCAGAACTCGAACCCCCGCTCTTTCCCTTACTTTTAGCATACTGAAGTGCTTTAAAATTAATTCAACTGTACCTAATCCTTTCTATGTCGTACGATAAAGAATCCCTCTTTCCCGACTGTACCATTGATTAGTACCATTAATGGTACTACTGGGCAACTTTGTCCCACTAGTACCATTAATGGTACTACTGGGAATATTTTTGTCCCACTAGTACCATTAACGGTACTACTTGGCATGCATGGTAGCGTTGGAGTGTTAGACCCGGGGCCTTGGCGCTGGGATGACGATAATGATGGACGAAGATGACGTCACTACGATGAATCCCTTTTTTTGCCATCAATAGAAAAAAGATGGATATATGTACTTACATTACACTTACATTATATTGTTGTCAAACTCGTTTAATCATGTTCATATGATTGCTATTCTTGGCAGTTACGTCATTATCATATTCATCATTTTTATAGTTCGTTTTAATCCGTTGATAATTATGGCTATGAGCGGAATGATACGGACGCTGTACTAGTAAACTTCAAAATCACGCCTTTATCCCCGGCGGATTAGGCAGAAGTGAATTAACACCCACATTTCACCAATCATTGTATTAGGTCCCACGTAATAGGGGGCGAGGCTATTGCCGTATTCCGGGCACTGTTGTTGACTCGAGCCATGTATCTGAGGCTGAGTCTGGGCTGTACATAATTATATCTGTCTGATGTTAAATAGCCCTATCCCTTAGACGCCTTGTACGACACCGCATGGGAGGAGATGGAGTGGCCCAAATTCTACTCTGCGATTCTATATTTCGATGTTATATGTTAATGCGTATGAGACGCAAGTTTAACACGTGTAGCAGGTACTCAGGTTCCTGCAGGTTCGGCAGCGCGAGTGGTATGCCTCTGGTATTGCACACGTCCATGGGCCACGGTAACCACTTTCCATCAGGTCGTCCGTGTGCTAGTCTCCCACCTAAGTTGTATAAAAAACGTGAAGGCCCTCTGCTTTGTTCTTAAGTGTTCTGTGTTTTTAAGTTGATGTATTTCTGCCACTTTAAACGCCTATAATACTCACATTTTATAAAAAAATAACGTAATGGCCGCCATATAACTTCGTTCAGTTATTTGATCAAACTGGCATGGCAGTTCCAAACAGTTTGATCAAATTTATATTCTTTCAAACAAATTTCAGGCCAAAATTCAAATTTTGCCACACACAAACTGTTTTGAACTACTTGTTTGATCATATTAATTTGTTAAGAGATACTTTTCCGCATTCATTGCCCAGTAAAACACTAAATAAAAATAAAACAGGAAAAAAATGTTACTCATAGAAGGAAAATCGGCAAAAACGTTCTTACTCATAAAGGCGCTTCGCTACTGCAATAGTCTGTGATGCAGTATTATCGAAAGTAATCGATCGATATATGGTCTTATCTGCTTATCCTATTTCAAGGCAATAGATCTATAATGATTGAATGATGAATTGATAATCAGCAATCTATATGACGCGATGACGTTGATCGCTCGCCAGTCTCACCACCCACGTATTTGCACTGTTCTGATTAAAATTGAGCTTGATTTGTGATATTCAAAGACACCTAAAGCCTAGTATTAATTGTAAAAAATCTGCCAAATTGCTCAGACTGAAAGATTAATATAGACGAAACATATAAAACTAGCGAGTGAAGCCGCTAAGCAATATTAAAGTATGTTACTTTCTGACGTTTACGCGGATATCACTATTGAAATAAAACCACTTTTTAACGGATTTTATCTGTATCTATTTGTTGCCCGCGGCTTCGCTCGCGTGGATGAAGGTTATCGCGACCAAACATAGCCTATGTCCTTTCTCAAGGTCTAATCTATCTCTGAACCAAATTTCATCCAAATTGCTATTACAGAGATGTGAATTAACCAACTTAACAAAGCTTTTGTTAGCTAAATAACTCACCCCCTGGTCGTATCTAGTGCAAAGGAACCCAGGACACTGGTCTTATTTCAGTTAAATTGCAATAGCTAACCTTTGCACCAAGTACAAGCCGGATGGAGAGGCACCAGTCTCCCTTATTTTTCGGCCTACATCTGCCACTTATAAATTGAATTGTACTTTCTTTTGCAGTGTTCGCCGCTTTACAAACTGAGTACATCGATAACGTGATCCTGGCGTACAATCCGGACGGTTTGAACAACATCAAGCATGCCAGAACTGATGAGGAGAATATCAGGAACACGTCACACGGTACCAAGGCGTCTCCCATCTCCCTCGGAAGTAACAGTTCGTACTATACTTTTCTATAGGAAATTGATTTTACGTTCTAACCGATTCGGCGCAGCGGCAACGAGTGTGACTGTTGTGAACCAGGACCCCGGCCCCGGTTCAAATCTCGGGTTGGGCAAAGTGTCTATTATTTGGTTCTTTGATAATTTGGAAATGAAAACACTTATCTGAATACGAGACGTATCTCGATTTGATCAACACGGGTCTTATCTCGATTTGTACAACAAGAGACGTATCTCGATTTGATCAATACTGGATGTCTCGATTTGATCAACATGAGCCGTCTCGATTTGATCAACACGAGACGTCTCTCGATTTGATCAACACGAGACGTATCTCGATTTGATCAACACTGGATATATCTCGATGTGATCAACACGAGACGTGTCTCGATTTTATCAGCACTAGATGCATTTCGATTTGAGTAACACGAGACGTATCTCGATTTGATCAACACGAGACGTATCTGGATAATTAGGTCCTAATGATTACAATAGGTCGACACCACTCTGTACCTATTCCTGGGATTAAAAGTATTCTATGCTATTCCAATCTATCTTTGCGCTAAATTTATGTATTTGCGCAAAGGAATAGCAAATATACAACCATAGTCCCACGTTTTCCCATTTAGTGGAATGCGATCTTATTAATCGGTTGAATTAATAGGTTTTAATGGTGGCATGTATTGTGATTCTAGTGCATCTTACAAGTACCGATGGGGAATCAGACAGTGACGCCGACGCACGCAAATGTGAAGCTATTTTGCCTGGCATCAAAGTACTTTGGGCTGTGTTAGAAGATTATGTTAAAAACGGTAAGAAAGAATATTTATTTTTATTTATTTATTAAGTTTTTCACTATATATTTTAATAGTATCGCCCTGTGGTTTCACCCACTTAAGTCCTGATCCTGTGGTAAAATCGGGGTCAAAAGTAACCTTTTGCATATCAGTCGGATAGTTTGATTGACATAAGGGTGTCAAACTCAGATTGTTATCCTTGCCGTTCGTCCGAATGGCAGAGATATCGCTCTATTAAATCGATGCTAACCGATCTTAGTAGCACTCACTCATTTTCTCGATATGCTAACCTAAATGCCAAATACTGTACCTAATTGACTTATATACAAGTATGCTGAACCAACACACAGCATAGAATAGGGCCACCTTATCTCTTCCCGTGGATGTCGTAGAAGGCGTCTAGGGGATAGGCTTGTTTCCATCCGACAGTAAACACACAGCTCTTGACAAAGTATCCGCTTCACGGTAATAGGTTCGCCCACTATACGTGGGACAGAAAATCATAGTTGGCGAAATGTGGGTGAATTTATGTATGTACTTGTTACGAATCAAATCATATTTATTTTGCATAAAAATATTGTTTGTTACAAAGGTAAAATGATAACCAATTCTAGAGACTATTCTTTTAATATTAGTATTTAAAAGAACTTGGGAAATCCCCAGGCCGTGTCCAGCAGTTAGGCGTGGCAGACGTGGGTGGTGGTTGCCTACGACGACTTCACGCGTGGGCTCGCGTGCGTCCCGCTATAGCGCAGATCAACTTGGCGTCGTGCTGCGTCGTGCCGCCCGCGCTGCACGCCTTCTGCCGCGCCAACGACGTACAACTACTCACGCATGCCGACCCGCCTGGTACGTATACACGGTCTACTGTGTTGGGTACTGCTCGGGACATATATCAATTAGTTGTCTGTGTTGTCTGTGCGTCCCGCTATAGCGCAGATTAACCTGGCGTCGTGTGCCTTCTGCCGCGCTAACGACGTACAACTACTCACGCACGCCGACCCGCCTGGTACGTATACACCGTCTACTGTGTTGTACCTGGTTCACATAAGGTCGGACCGATAGATCAACCTGGCGTCATGCTGCGAACTGAAAGGAGAAGGAGTGAGCCTGGAGAATCCAGGCCAGATGAAACCGAGAACCGCGCTACTTTGATGATTTATTTTACGACAATATTATGTGTACTATGAAATCATAGCCAACCATAAACCCTAGGGGTTTGTGTGTTTAGGGTCGGATTTTTTCGACCTGTCAGATATCTCCTCACTCACTTCATTTGTATTTTCTTAAGCTGATCTCTACTTCGGCCCCCCTCCCCCCCTTATACAAGTGGCAATTCGTTGACGTATTGTAAAATAGAATGACGAATGTATGGGATTTGATGTATATGACAATCGTTGACGTATGTCATAAATCCCATCTTTTTCAACAACATCTCATGCTATATTATGTCATGCCATGACGCTCGCCTCATAATTGTTAATTCACTTGACACTAATTTCCAAGAGGTATTATTTATTTTCTATTCATTTAAATTGCAGATCTACTATCACGAGCGGCCGTAAAAACATTATCGGAGGCAGGAATTGGTTGCAACAATCTCGATTGGTGTGCCCGGTACCAGGTCCACATAAAGTGCAGGGGAGTCCTCGCTCTCAAAGGATACGTTTGCAAGGCCACTATTGCATGCAAGAACGATAAGAAATAGGACAAAGTGTTCCAAAAATGGACATGGTAAACAACCCAATGTGATATAACTAAGTTATCCTTTTCATAAAAAGTGTACTTATTGCAGTTTACTTAAAGTTTCGGTTTGATTGTAACAAATACAATGTTCTGAATCATCTTATAGAATGATATATATTTATATACACAAAACATGGTAAAACTCATAGGAAAATGATTTAAACAAATAATTGTAAGTTGGCTATTACTATATTGTTTGTTTTACGAGTATAAGACAGGTCAGAATATACACACCGATCTTTAGTCCGTTCACTCATATAGTCGGCATCAAAGGTAGATGATCACTTTCTGATTTTAAAAACTAATTCTTGAGCTAATAAATATATATCTCAGCGTTAACTACTAAGTGGGCTTCATAACAATATTGATTAAAATAATATTAACAATTTTCATGTAATTGTTATTTCTTAAATCCCAAAATGATTATTTACTTTTGATACTGACTGTACCTTTCTGATCAACATAATTTAACGGGGTCCGATCAACATGAGATACTAATCTCGACTTGATCAATCTGAGACACTTATCTCGACTTGATCAACTTGAGACACTCGATTTGATCAACATGAAACTTACCCCCAAAGACACTAAATACTGAACTCTCGATATTTGCCTGTTGATCAAAGATCATCAACCAATGAGCGTATAGTATTTAGTGTGTAACCGACGATAACCTTAACGGCTGAACGAGTTACGTTTGTCATTTAAATTTCAAAAGTAATATCGTTTTTGCAAAAGCAGCACGGGGCGAATTTACAATTCTGTGACCAACTTTATGCAAATGAGAACCAATCCACACACAAATCTATAAAGACTATCCAAAGTGCACGTCTAGCAACCCGGTAAATAATAAAATAATAATAATAAAACGTCTTTATTGTACAGTAAGCTGCAGAGAAAAGGGACCCCCCTTGTTAATGATATTATGAAACCATGAGGGGGTCTGTTTTCTCTGACGCTGACTGTACACCAAGGATTTTACAATGTTACATAATGTTACAGGTTCGTGGTAGGTTGGCGACCTTATCGCTCGGTGGCAATTTCTTACAGGCAACCATAATGTCAAAATGATTTGACAATTTTGACAGAACACCTGCCCCATCATTTTGATCCTTATAGGGTCTACAAAACGTGCATTTTTAAGGTTTTTATATACCCATCGGGATTCCGGCACACGTGTGGATTGGCTCCTTCGCATCAGTAGGTCCCATATATTAATCAATAGATATTGCAATACAACCAAGGGAAAAATATGTATTACATGAACAGTTAACCTATTTTCTCTATAAAAATAACAAATACTAGAAACATTCTAAAATAGTTTTAAGATACTAATGATCATTTGTAGCTTAAATGTGATAAATAGTTTACTTAAATATAAACCATTATTAGCGTAAAAAAATATATATTACGAAAAAAAAAACACTTATGAAATTCAATATTCATATTATGAATATTGATATACTTACTACTACTTACTTTACTACTTACAAGTCTTTGTTGATGACCTTAACGACAGTTAAGATTTTATTCTCACGTTTATACAGGTTTTTTTTTTTCGATCCAAATTCCGATGAACTAAAGTCGAAATCAATCGCATAATGGATCATATTCATGGTAGAAAGACTTAAATAGATAATGTCAGCATTTCAAATTTGAAATAGTGCACTTAATACATTATGTAGTTGTTATTGCCATATTTAGCCTACATTAGGCGTTTTATTGTGTACTATATTTATGTTTATAATCAAAATATTCGTTTGCACGCACCTTATCTACTAGCGAAGTCTGCTGTTGAAACAATAATATTTGATACATATATTTTATATACATACTTACCCGAAATAAAAATTATCTGAGGAAGTTATTATTGCCGTTATTAAAAAAAGTTGTCAAGGTTGTCATATTCCATTCAAAGAATTAATAATATAGTCCAAAATTATTTCATTCCTTATTTGGCAACACCTATAAGAAGTGAAAAGTTAATATCAATAATGCTATTTTCTTTTATTTTTATTACAACGTTATTTTTATTAAAAAAAAAAGAAAATTCTTATGTTTATTATTAGGCTGTGAACATTTACTAAATTTGCAATAGTATAAATATTGTAATCATGTTTGACGAAGTAACAGTTATTCGCATTTTGCTAAAATATAAATAAATTCTGGAGCCTTAACAATGCTACCATAGTATATTATATCGAATTTTAAAATTAGTTACAATAAATGATTGTGAGTTATATAATATAATACTGAATACTGAATTATGCTATTAAATGTTGTGTTATATAACTTATGAATATTATGTTATATTATTACCAGTAGCTTAAAAATGTGATAAGTGTTATAATATTGTTTGTTTTTATACGCGAAAAGCAACCCGCAAAGTATTGTTACCAACAATTTTTTGTTAACACGTGCATAGTATACCCGTACAATCCGTGAATAAGTTAGGGTGCTTAAAAACAATCGCAACGCATTCGCGCCCATATGTTTATAAACACACGGGTGCCAATACTTTGTGATTTTTTTTGACAAACGACCAATTGACGTGATAGCCGATACCGGAAACCTGTTTCTTTATATCAGCATCCTTAGTCAAAAAGCATACTTTTTAAGGCATTATATTATTAGTTATTCTAATTTTCTTCTGAGTTCTTCATTCTTCTATTAATTTCTTGTATATATTTAGATAGTGCGAGAACATTATCAACTATCATACTTGTTGCTATGCTAGTTTTACTTAACTCAAAATTACGTATGTGTTGACTTATTTCACGCCTTATATAGGAACAGACAGACCAACATAAATAGGACGTACTTATGCAAAAAAAAATGGATAATTTAATGCACATCAAAAATATTTGCAAGTCGAGTCGAACCCACGAATTGGCATATGTCCTGGATAAACGAGAGGTAATTGTAAAGGATTTTTCAATGATTACTGCATTCCACAAGTCGACTAGTACTTGTGGAATGTCGACTAGTACTTGTGGAATGCATACAAATATAAATATTTTAGGTTGGTTCTTTTTGCGTATAAAAATTCAATCCTATACTTTAGGTAGTGATTATATGCAGTTAACCATAGTTTTAATAGCGGGAGTATTTACTAAACGTTATTCAAAATAAAGCAGTAGGTTTAGGTTCTATGTATACGTTTTGGGATGAATAAGCACCCGCGTGAGTGTAATCCGCTTTATTTGGATTTGAAATCTCATAATTTATTGATTGTAGTTACAAAATAATAAGTTGTTTTTGATTGGCCTTTCGAGTTTTGACCTCATTGACGAAAGAAACTGTCGATTAGTTCAGAGTATTGAACTCCAGTGTAAAAATCCAGTTTACATAAATTATGTACCTAAATGTATCACGTTTACCAATGTTAAGATACCGTTAAGCTGATCATCAGTCCCCGGTTGACCGGCGTATTGAAGAAAAGAACGATGAATGTATGGGATTTGACGTATAAGACAGCCGTCAACGTATGTTATAAACGTCAAATCTCATATATTCGTCATTTTCGAATTGCCATTTGTCTAAGGGGGCAGCTTAACGATATTTAAGGTACAGTTACACGAAGAAAAAGCCATTAAACTCTTTTCTTCTAACTATTCAATATCTTGTTACAATGGAGAAGTACTTGAAACAACTCTTGTCTAGTTGCTCTATATAGCAGTGTTCCAAAAGTAGTAGTTTAGGTATAACATTCCCATTATTCGATTAGAAACGGTTAAGTTTGATTTTGTAACTTGAAAAGGCCCAAGAAGTTGCTTCAGAGTGAAAAAAAAATCTACGTAAAGTTTTGATGTAACTTTACTCAAACGCAACCACGCAATGCGTTTTAAAAAGTATATTGGATAAAGCCCCAAACTTTCAATAATATATAACGTTTAAAAAGTATTATCTTATATAGTTTGTAGTTCTGCAATAGTTAGACGTTTTTCGTATTAAAAACTTGAAAATAAATCTTCAAACCGAATTTATATCAAGTTTAAAAAGTCTTAAAAATAATGATTGATATATAAATCAGTCAATATCTTATCGAATAAAATACACAATGTTTTATTTTTATTGCTATTAGGTCTGGCTGTATTTATTTTAAAAATAAAGGACATATAAAAAAAGAATGATAGATTATTTTCTGTTTCTTCTGCCAAAGAGAATTTTGTATGCAATTATGGTCACTCAAGAATTTCGTCATTTTGGCCCCCAAATATGAGGGTTATATGACAATTGAAATGTTATGTACTTACATTTTAATGAAATACCACAAATTATATAATTTATTTCTAAGGCCTGTAAGTAATATTTTTGTTCATTTTTGAAACACACTGACGCTTTAGTAACTACCTGTTTACATAATGGCAAAACTAGTGTTGTGTGTATAATAAAAGTACTGAAAATAAACCCTAAGCCTTACAAAGCCCTTTGAGCGTAAAAAATTAAGCAATTCAGTTTTCAAAAATAGCATACAACATTTGATCAACTTGAATTTCGAGTTGATCAACTTCAGACTCGAGTTGATTATTAAAATTTGATCAACTTGAAAATCGTTTTGATCAACTTGAATTTCGAGTTGATCAACTTTAGACTCGTTTTGATCATCTCAAATTGATTACACTCACAAGTCTATGTAAGTCTTTATCTTTAAATATTTTATATAAATACAATATTTAGGTGCCTGATACTTATTGGTTATATAAAAAGATATGTGACTTAATTAAATAAACAGCGTAAAAATGTTTTACAGATTCAAAAATGTCTAATTTAAGATGAACCCCGAATTGTTTTTAAATTAAAGTATTTATTGAATTCGTGTGTTTCAATAACCCGAAATACCTTCACCTTACCTTTATACCTAATGTTTTTTTGAATAGCCTATGGTACAGTCTATGGAACTGTAGGTATTTGCCTGTACTAGACTGTGTATTTAAAGGAAAAGAAAGCCCCTCAGAAGTTGCTGAACCCTAATGAGCTATTTACACGGGTCGGCTGCGGTGCGACTAGTCGCTTCACTAATCGCCCCGAGCTGCCATGTTTTCGTTGAGCGGCAAAAACTGTGCAGCTTTTTTCACCCGTGTAGGTATAGGTACGCCGCATAGCCGGCATAACAATTTCCCAAACTACCTATCTTAATGTTAGAATAATACAATACTGGGGGTGAATGGTAACCCAATAAGAAAATTCCCTCGCATACCGGCTGACTCTGGGCCCTTTCGTCCCGGTTGTCCCTCCGGCCACTTGGATCCTATGAACATAGCAGAGGATTATAGGCCAGATCTTAGTCTTATTTTTTGTTTTTTTTTGTTCCAATACTATCCAAAATATCGATAGCAGTGAAGTTACCATAAACACTAGTAAATCGTCAGTATATTGAATTTTAAGAATAAAGGAACAAAAAAGCCAAAAAAAATATACTAGGATCCCATGGAATTGTAGGCATTGGATCCAAGTGGCCGGAGGGGCTTTTGTGATGGCCTGGGCGTCTCCCTCTCCTGAGGAAAGTCGCTGCCGTCTTCGTTACCCAGGGTGCGTCGGCTGAAGGTTCCCGACGAAGCACTTCTACTGGATGCTGATACCTTACAATAATATGGAAACTTGACTGCTACGATGTTTTTTTTACTACTGGATGTTTACAACTATTTGAGCACAGTTGCAACTTAGATTTTCGATATTCATAATATCATTTTGAGTGTTTTGTAAGAAGCGTAGCGTTTTGCTGAAGCGTCGCGCGTCGGTAGCTTAGTGGTTAACGAGTCGGATTTACGATTGAGAGGTACCGGGTTCGAATCCTGCCAATCCTAACACAAGCATTTAGTTTCACTGGAGGGGTTAGGGACAATATTAGTAATTTCGGTTGCTTGAAATTCAAATTAAAATTTGCAAGTCAAGATCAATCTGATACTGCAATTTCATTGATTGTAAACAGGCTTTTACAGGGAGCGGAGACTGCCTACGTCTCGTGACGTAATCTTTTCAATAAACTTTCAGTTCATTTAGGTACTCGGTAGGTAGGTATTAAGGCTATTGGAGCGGAAATGATTTGCGAAACTTACATTTTGTTAAGAGGTGTGTCGCCTGGTAGGGTTACCTTGTTTTGGAATAGTGCAGGATGTTCTGTTTTCAGAAGATGTTTTTAGGGCCCCACCAAATTTTTTCGGAGCCCGAGTCAATCTCACCTGCACACCTACTTAAATATTGATTGATGGGAAGGGCGAGGGTCGGGTGCAGGTTTTCCAGTCGGGAAGGAATTTCCAGTTTTGTATAAAATCGAAATTGTTTCGGCCATGGTTACCTAATATTTCAGTTTGTTTTGAATCGTACACAAGCTTCAGTTGCTTCTGTGGTAGGTTCATTTAGCTTAAGTTTTTGTGCCTTTTTTAATCGTACGAAAATTCCCCACGGATTACCCCTCCGCCGGAGCCGGTGGAGGAGGTTATGTCGGACTTGAACCGACTAAAACGCACGCCCTATCCCTCGCACCCCAGCCGACCTATATCTTTCGATCCGGCCCTCTTCCGGTGTGGGGACCACAGATTCCCCAACTTAAGTTTTTGTGCCTGTAGATATGTGTTTGATAATAAAAGTCAAACCAATAGGAGGGGAAGAAGTAAACGAACCCTTAGTTCTGAGGTATAGACCTCGGATACCTTCGCTTCGAACCATCGGTTGAACGAGAAGTACACGGCGCCCAGCTGATGAAAAGTGGTTACTGTGGCCTATGGACGTGTTCAACGCCAGGGGCGATATACATACTCGTGCTGCGGACCCTGTACTTCTTGAAGAACCCCATAATGTAATAGCTTGGATAAACCACAACAGGGAGTTGATTTCACAATTTGAGCGTGCGCGGAATGAAGTTCCTTTCATACGTTCGTTATATTTAAAATCTAAAAAACAGTAAAGAAAACCTTTAAGAGTGACAGCAGGTGGTCACACTACTCGACGCGACCATGCGACGCGGCGAATTTGAAATGCTTGCCAAACGCCGCTGGCTAGTACCTCATTGTCTTCAAGGGATAAGAAATTCGTTGTGATTAGCAACAGATTTATATAATTATATACCTCTACATGCCTGCTATGGGCAATAATTTCTATATAGATATATCTACTTGCTACTAGACAAGGTATTGCCAACTGACAGACAAAAATTGAGTCTCGGTTTCTGGAAGACGAAGAATTTAGAATTTGAAACGGGACGCAGAAATTAGATAAACGAGTTAATTGGCTCCTATCTGTTTCTTTATATATCTACTAAGTCTGTATATTCATATTATGCAGATAGGTGCCAATTAATTTCGTACGAAGTAGGTACCAACCATTATTATTGCAAATAAATATAGGTATATCTAGATATGATTTGATTTGAAGTAAAATGGCGTGCTTTTTGTAATATGGTCAATCTATTATTTTGTATTATGGTCTTTTTAAATATAACTGTATGCAGCCACTATGGCAATCAGGAGTTTATGACTAAGTATTTGTCATAAACTCATACCTACATTTTTTCGACACTCGGTATTTGACATTAAAATGTTAATTATAAGTACCGGCTTATTTTAAAGTCCTAGATGTACCCGAAACTGACTTAAAAAAGCGGTTGACCATGAAGTTCTTTTATAATTCCACAAGTTCAAACAAAAGAATATTTCAAATTCTCACATGTCCATAGCGATCATTGTCATCAAACAAGGATCATGTATAATTATTGCAATACAGTCCATAAGGTTTCTCTTACGGGGGGCCAGACAGCAGTCACTCCCGTAAAAGTCAGTCAAATCATGTAAAGAAGGAGGATTCTAGGCTTCAAAGAGCAAGTGTTGGATGCTACCGTAGTCTGTACCCGAATGAAGATGTAAATAATCGAAAACATCATCGTGATACTAGTATAAGTCAAAAAGTGCAGAGGGAAAAATCCTGGTTGCGGTAATCCTAGTTGCATCCAAAACATGTGTTCTTGATTTGACTTTGTAGGACAGCAGACGGCAGGGACGTCTGCCCCCCTAACTCTGAAAGCGTAGTTAAGCAGCTGATGTTGGCAGTTAGGCAGCGGGGCCCCAACCTTGACCAAACTAGGTTGGCCGGGGCCAGGCCACTCCGAGGACCTTGATAGAGCCGCATTAAGTATTGCAGCTCTGCCAAGATACCAAATCTCTTTCAACCTTCACAGACGTATACCTCGGGACACGTATCTTGGACCTAAATTGCTAGACCAACAAGGCCCTGGCGTGCGCAGATTGTTTTGTAATAATCTATGCTTGGTGAATTTGAGCTCATCCACCGCAGTAGCACCCCGTGCTATCCTCAAAAGACAAACAAGAAACATGTATTGCGCGTATAGAGCACATTTTAAGTCCAAGATATATAACTATCCCTAGCAATACCTACTTAGATGCGAGCAACAGCCACTAAATAAATGTACCTACAATTTCGTTCAAATATGAGCAGACAGCAGACCACCCTTGCACTACACGTTAAAAGACAATTTGTATTCACATCGAACAGCCGTAGCAGACGAAATCAAGCGAATAACTTTATAATTGTGCATTAAAATAAAAAGGGGTAAGCAGGAAACAGGATATTGCCTTCCGTGGCGACCCCACGCTCCGGCGTCGGCTCCTCCGCCAAGTCGGTAGCTTTCGTAAGATAGTGCTGGAATAAGAATTAGGTTCGCGTTGGAAATGAAATCGAAATGAAAAAATACCGTTTTAAAACTTACAACATCAGTGTTTGATGCAATTTTAAAGCAATTAGTAGGTACTCTTTTCCTGCCACTCTAGACAAGTGTCAATTTGTCGGCCGGCGTTTTGTAGAATAGAATGCCAAGCCAAATGTATGGGATTTGACGTATATGACAGGCGTCAACGAATGTCAAAAACGTCAAATTCTATACATTCGTCATTCTATTCCATGATACGCCGGGCAACCAATTGCCACTTGTTTAGTGGGCTAATTCGAGTGTCCAGCGGGTCTAAAATTGCCTCATTGAGCAATTCCGCTAAAAACGAGTAACTTTATGAATTCCCAGTAGATCTCATAGATACCTATGAAATTCGTATAATGGTCACTCATATGAGCAGAACCACAACAATTCATTTATTATGAAGATTTTAATTTCGTGTAAATAACGCCGCATGACAATAATGTTACCCTAAATACGATTCCAATAAAGTGCATGACCTTCTAGACCTGCAGAACATGTCCACGTACCTGATTTGGTCAGACTATTCCCCTGTAAGGGACTGGTCGAGAGTCAAGTCCATCCTGAATCCTGGGGGTACGGAACAAAGATTTTTGTATCGCAATGGCCATCAATTAGAGGCCAGGGGCGAAAATTTCAAAGTGAAACCGGTGAAAAATAACCTTACCTCTTATAAACTGGCTTATAATTTAAAGTGACTGCTGTCTTACCTACAAACCTCGATAAGACAGCCTGCGCCAAAGCCTCTACCTAATTAGCAGGTGGTGCAAGTGAGCTTGACTTCGTGGGTCTTGGGGGGAGCATCGTATTATTTTGAGCATATTTCAAACAATTTTAACTAAGTATTTTAGGCTCTATTTTAAAGCAACTTCATAGACAGAAGTAATGAAATTGAGAAATTTACTATAACGAGCATATTATGTTGTATAGCCATAAACTACTGTTAGGTAATCGAATTACCGAACATGCGCGTTATACAATCATAGACAATATGGAAAGTGGCGGGAAATTGTGCGGGGACAATTTCGGCGAGATCAGCAGGCATCGACTCGCATCGAGTACCGATAACAAAAAAGTTTAAAGTAAAAAGTAAAACAAAAAGGTTTCTTTTTTCACTAAAGGTATAGGTATAAATTCAACCTCTTGCTAGCTAGTAAGAGGTTCGGAGGTTCGGATGATGGCATTACACCCGGGCCTCCGCGAACATCGCCGATGCACTACAGTAACGTGGTAGCCCCAACAATACCCTGAACGCATTGTTATATTGAAAGCCCTCTGCGTACAGTTAGCCCACAGACAGGTGTAGAATGACTGACTATCATGACCGTCGACATTGGGGAACCTAAATGTCGGCGGTCTAAGATGATCGTGGACATAATAACACTTAGTTAATTTGCTGACAGCCTCCGTGGCGATGGCGTAGCGGTAGTGAACGCGGCCGCTACGCAGGAGGCGCGGGTTCGATCCCTGCTCAGTGCAAATATTTGTGTGAATGAAATATGAGTATTTGCATTGGTCTGGTCGTGCCTCGGAGAGCACGTTAAGCCGTCGGTCCCGGTTGCCATAAGAACATCTATGGCAATCGTTACGGGTAGTTGGAGCCCTAAACAATCCAAAAACAACGGTCTAACTGCAAAGCTTCGATATCGCCTAATGTTAACATTGGGTTGTGGAGATCAGATGACAATCGCTTCCCGGAAAATATCGAGGTCTAGCCAAATCCGTAGTTAAGACTGGTAAAGCGGACCCCAGACTCCGAGCTGAAAGCTTCGGATGCGACAGGGAATTAACGCTAAGAGGAAGAGAGTTAATTTGCCATGGTGCTGACAACGAATGTTTGGGATACGTAAATATGCTGCTATGATACTTATCTCATAGACTATCTTTTAAAGATACAGAGCTGATACTTTGCGACATTGTGTATTACGATATTGGGATTACGTTAAACCGAAAAACAGATTTTCGTGAAAATAGCAGATTCGCAACTATGCCATACAGGTGACGATATCTACTTCTTAGGTTACATAGGCAGATTTATAACGAAACACCATGTAGTTATAGACGGTTCGAGTCCGACAGAGCCGCCTCATTGGTAGCTCCGTTAAGTGAAACCTGAAGGGGGTTTAAAAATTGAATGTTGGTAAGTACCTGTACCTATACTAATATTAATGATAACGTTAATTTCATACATTACCTGAACATTTCGACTGACTTGCTAATTAGTATGTCACTTTGCCTAGGCACCTAGTGGAACTTTCTATTTTATTTCTGCAAATATACGGAAAGCTCTGATATGCTGCCAGTACCGAATCTTGCGCATTAGACGTGAAGTTCAGTGCTTGCGGCGCGTGCGCGCTCTAGCCGTGAAATTGTCACACTCTTACTTTCTCGATGCCAAGATAGGGCCGTCCTTCCTTTCGCTTTAATTGCGACAAATCATCATTATTGTCAGGGTCTACGAACCCAGGTTCGTTACCTATACATGCGATACTGTCGATGGACTGTCCACTACCAATTGGCATAAGTCTGCGCTTATGTTTGGCTGTAGAGCAATATCCTGAGTTCGAGTGTGAGGGGCCCAAGCGCGGTCGAAGTCTGAAATTTTGGAAGGGGTCACTTTTTTAAGTACCTATGGAAATTCCTTCAGAAAATAGCTTTTGTCCGCGGTTCCGCCCGCGTAGATGTCGGTTATCGCGACCAAACATAGCCTATGTCCTTTCCCAAGGTCTAATCTTCCCCTGTACCAAATTTTATCAAAATCGGTTCTGTGGTTTGGGTGTGAAAGCGTAACAGATAGACAGACAGAGTTACTTTCGCATTTATAATATTAGTACCTATGGTTATACATACATACAGTCACGCCTCTTTCCCAGTGGGGTAGGCAGAGACCACAGTTTTCCACTTGCTACGATCCTGGCATACATCTTTCGCTTCTTCTACTTTCATAATTGTTTTCATACATGCTCGCCGGTTTCGGGTACTCTTGACTTGTCCCTTCTTTAATATGTCTTCAATCTGTCTGACATACGTATGTCTATGACCCCTACGGGGTTGCCCATTCACACTCGCTTCATAAATCTGTTTCGTCAGTATTCTTTCGTCCATCCTCTCCACGTGTCCGAACCATCTAAGCATCCCTTTCTCTATCTTAGTCACTACATCTTCAACCATACCACAACGTTCCCTTATCATGGTGTTCCTCACTCGATTCGTCATCTTCACCCCAACCCTATAGTTATGGATTTATTATTATACCATTTCAAAATCGATAGCATTTGAAAAGGAGAAAAAAAAACCTATTTAAAGGAGTCGATTCGCTTCGCACGTTGTGTGCGAATTCAATTCGTGCGAATCGTCCAATAAGCCGGCTTTTAATTTTGGTTTTGATTAAATAAAAAATAAACTAGAAACCAGCTTCTCTCTCACGTGTTTCTGGCACTTCACCTATAAGCAGTACCTAGGTATCCATAATTCATAAGGCTCTCAATACAGACGTTTTAATTACGTCGTAATGTAATTCATTGAATTGGTACTTAAGTCAAATATTTGTACATAAATACATACATTTATAAATCGCGCCTTTTTTCCCTCGAAGTTGGTAGAAACAATAGCCTGCTATTTACGTGTGACAAACTCCATGAACTTTATTACGCAGTTTCTTTTCTTTAACCGATATTTTCAGGACTTTTTGATTATTTTATTTCATTATTAGCCTATGCCCGCGGCGATTGAAATTATGGATTAAAAAAAGCTATATCAAAATCCGTCAATCGCGGACAAACAGCGAATTTTTTTTTTTCTCTCTTCTGGCGATTACGCAGTTTCCGCCAAAGACTTAGCACATGGATTTAGATTCAATTTTCGACTTGGGGGTAAGTATGTGACTGTACTTGATTACTTGATGTTAAAACTTTGTGAATTTACAAGAGAAGGTCTTAGAGTATCTATCTTACTAAGATACTCTAAGGAGAAGGTATATAAAAGACAATAAAGGCCGTAAGTGTTAAACAGCGATTAGAATGATGAATGTATGGGATTTGACGTATCTGACAGTTGTCAACGTACGTCATTAACGTCAAAATTCGTGTCATATACGTCAAATCCCATACATTCGTTATTCTATTCTACAATATACCGGACAACGAATTACTACTTGTCTAGGGGAGTTGGTTTGTTTGGCTTCACTCCAAAGCTCTTGATGGTGCAACGGTCTTGAATGTGGGCCTGTAATCATTGACTATATCCAATCATAGCACATGACAAATTCTTGGCACAAATTCAACTGTATGTATGTAGCCAATCGTAGAATTTTGGCAGGTCTCCAGGACCAATCGTATTTGTTTGTTGAATATTATCTAATATTTAGGACTGGCATTTCCATGCATTATTTGAAAACTAGCCGCAGTGGAGTTTGTTGCGCCGTTTCTTCTCCATTAGCGCCTAGGAAGCGGTGGTAAACTTAGTTTTAAGTATAATTTGACGTCAAAAAGCTGTAACAGTGTTGCACTTATTGTGAAAGTAAAGAATTGAATTGAATTGAATTGAACTAAAAAAATACAGCTTCAAAGAAGTGTTTCAAATGGGTTTCCATGGACGAAACCGGGGCGGGTCGGCTAGTTATAAATATAAATGTGAAAGTTTGGATGGATGAATGATATGTTTGTTACATAAATACACCAGAAAAAGTACATTACAAATGTTTTGTATATCAACGCATTATCGTGTAAAAAATATGGCTGATTTTCTATCAGGGAACCGAAAAGTACCTGCCTGAACACTGAACAGGTGTCGAATCTATGACATTTATTCCACGGGACGAATAGGTCCCTTAAAAATAATTTAATATTAACTGCTATCCTACCAAAGGACCAATTGGCATAGGGTCCGAATAAACAACCATTAATTCGTGGGATGATTTGTCGGAGACCAGTAGGATCGGATCCAGCACCTTATCTACTAGTGCTCGTTTTGTGTAATGTCACGTGCAATATGAAAGTACATATTTGTTTTATTTGCTCTTGCGCATTCTGTGCGACATTATGTCCGTATGTTGACGTTTCAAGCGCGACTATTAAGGGTGATTTTCCACTTTCATGATCTCTGAAACGTGCGCGCGCATTTTATCGCACACCCGAACGAAATACTGGATCTAGATGAGCTTGTAGACAAAATGACATTCTATTAATGGAATGGCCCAAAGCTAATCTTTTTTTATTGGTTATCAGCCTCTCTAGACTAGTAGAACTTCGTTGGCCGGTGTATCGTAGAATAGAATGGGAATGAACGTTAAATCCCATGCATTCATCATTCGGGTAATTTCACGATGCCTAATTTTTTGCTAATTTCGGTGGTATTTGTCAATCATAGGTTTTCCGATGAAAAAATTTAATGGAGTTCTTTTAGAACACATCAGTATTCTAAATATTCTAAAAGAACTCCATTTAATTTTTTCATCCGAAAACCTATGATTGAAAAATACCACCGAAATTAGCAAAAAATTAGGCATCGTGAAATTACCCGAATGATGAATGCATGAGATTTAACGTTTATGACATGCGTTGACGACTGTCATAAACGAAAAATACGTGTTATCGCGATAAATTGGGTATACTTTACTACTTACACTTAGTCCCTCTTCCTACAGTCCCGGGTCCTTTAAGCGGGGCGTGAAAAAGCATCTGACGAGACCGTCAAGCTGAGTGTCACCATTGTAACATGTTACGTGTCTATAATGGTGTTCTCTTTTCCGAGACTTTGCCTTCAGCTTACCATTATGCGAGGCGAAGTTGTGTCGACGTGTCCTATATATTTTAGTTACTTTTCAGCAGCAATAAATAATACCAAATAAATTGCGATAGAATCTGTTAAAAAGTGATTTTATTTCAATTATCAAGCTCGTTCCCTGCACCAGTATGTCGTTCACGTGTACCGTACAAGACAGTTGACACAATCAAGATGTTATCTGGGGCGTGCACCTCACAACTCGACAAGTTTCACACTCGTCGTCACTCATAGGTACATAACATACCGCTTATACCACGGGACACATATCTTGGACCTAAGTCGCAAGACAAACGAGACCCTGGCGCGCGCGGATTCTCTTCCTCTTAGCGTTAATCCCAGTCGCATCCGAAGCTTTCAGCACGGAGTCTGGGGTCCGCTTTACCAGTCATAACTACGGATTTGGCTAGACCTCGATATTTTCCGTGAAGCGATTGTCATCTGACCTCCACAACCCAATGTTAACATTAGGCGATATCGAAGCTATGCAGCTGGGTCATTCTTTGAAACCGAGTGTATTTGCCTCATTGATATGGCTCAATTTTTTTTTCACTTTTAGACTTTAACTCACATAAAATCGTGACCAGATCATTATATGTTATATCATATTTCGAAGGCACTGATTTGTACCCAGTAGTTTAGGATATAGACTGTGCTGATAAATTGGTCAACCAGATTAATGATGACCAAGGCAGATGAATGGGCTTTTGCACCATATTAATTAGAAGCATGCAGATAAATGAGAACAACATATTATCTTCAATCAATTTTACTATAAAATATCTGGCAATCATCATCACCACCTGCATAAAGACGCATTTTCCTGATTGCATCCGTGGCCAAGATGACCTCGGAGCTCAGGGTCCGCCTTCCGGCTCTTCCTCCTCCACTTTGCACGATCTTGGGCGTCAATGGCAGTGAGACGATTTGCACGCATGTCACCCTCCATGGCATCAAGCCAGGACTTCTTGGGCCTACCCCTTTTACCTGGACTCGGCGGGGGCACCATCCGCGCCATTGCTAGGCATTTGTTACCCACGTAGCCTGGCGCTTGCCGCAAGACGTGGCCGCACCAGTGAAGGCGGCTCTCTTGCATTTTATCCGCGATGTCACGGACATTTTTTTTTTATTTTTTTTTTATACCACTTAGTTGGCAGACAAGCACACGGCCCACCTGATGGGAAGCGGTCACCGTGGCCTATGGACGCATGCAACACCAGGGGCGTCACACTCGCGCTGCCGACCCTGAAGAAACCTTCTAATGCCCTTCTTGAAGAACCCCATATTGTAGTCGCTTGGGAAAACCACCGCAGGGAGTTCATTCCACAGCCTGAGTGTGCGTGGGATGAAATGCCTTTCAAACCGCACAGTGCGTACCGTTTCCGGACGCAATGTGTGAGGATGAATTCCCTGCCTGTGGCGAGAGGTGCGATGATAGAATGTAGCTGTTGGCATCATGTCAAACAGTTCTTCTGAGCACAAACCATTGTATAGACGGTAAAACACACACAGTGAGGCAAAGTCTCTTCTGAGACTGAGAGGTTCCACATCGCCTGCGAGTATGGGATTGCCGACGAGCCTCAACGCCCGTCTTTGTACCGAGTCAAAGGGGTCAAGCTGGCATGCAGGTGCCCCAGCAAAAAGGTGACAGCAGTACTCCATGTGGGGCTGAACCTGCGCCTTATAAAGGATGAGTCGTTGCCCCGCAGTGAAGTACTGCTTCGCCCTGTTGAGCACCCCAAGCTTCTTTGATGCCAGCTTCACCTTGTCTTCTAAATGACTACGGTATTGGACGTCGCTGGAGATATCGATACCAAGAATCCCGATACTCGAGGAAATGGTAAGCGGTGTGCCCAGGAATTGCGGTGCTACAATGAATGGAGTTTTCTTAGCGGTGAATACACATACTTGTGTCTTAGAGGGGTTGAATTGGACTAAATTTAGTCTGCCCCAATCGGATACTCTAGATAACGTAGTCTCGATTTCAGACACAAGTTGTTCGCGACTTTCCTCTACTTCGGGCTGAGGGATATTTGCACGGCCCGAGTAACAAGCGTCTCCAGTACTGTCGTCCGCATAGCAATGAATGGAGTCATCCGACAGCATGTCATTGATATGCAGCAGAAACAGGGTTGGAGACAACACGGAGCCTTGTGGGACACCAGCGTTTATGTCCATGCGATCCGAGCAGCTGCCGTAGACATGAAGACTGCCGCGGATGCGAGAGTCCACACATCCATCGCAGCATTTTTATCACCGTGACACGTAGTTCTTGCTTGTGTCGCTCCAGGAGCGGTCACACCTCTCATCCATGTAAGAGAGAACAGGTCTAATGATCGTCTTATAGACCTGCCTCTTCAACCTATTCATTCATTTTGGGATCACGCGTGACGCCAGTCATTTCTCGCCACTTGGCCCACGCAGTAGCAATCCATGTCCTGACGTCGTTGTTGATTTCACTAGTCACATGAAGTACAGATCCCAGGTACTTAACCTGGTCCGTGCGCTCGACCAAGTCATCGCCTATGTGAATGGGTATGGGATCTGTGGAGTTTAACGCTAAGTATTCTGTCTTCGCTACATTTAGCTTGAGACCGCCGCCGTTCTCAAGCACTTCCTTCCACCCTTTCACGCGTCGCATCAATCTGCTCCTGTCCACGTCCATCAGCGCAATATCATCAGCATACATGAGCAACCACGGGGGCTTTCCAACAAAACGTATAATACTACGCTGAACAGGTAAGGACTAAGGACGGATCCTTGGTGTACCCCGGACGGTGATGGGGAAGGCTTTGGAGTCACCAACAGCAGTCCGAACCACAGAACCGGAATGTCTCGGATGGTGTCAATGTAAGTTTCTGGGACTCCCTTGGCCCGCAATGCCCATCAGATCACCGCGCGAGGAACACAGTCGAAGGCCTTCTGTATGTCTAAGAATAGACAGTGCAGAGGCGTGTTCTTCGCCCTGTGTTTCCCCACCACAATCCTTAGGGCGAACACCGGGTCCATGGTTCCGTGCCTGGGACGAAACCCGTACTGACAACCCGAGAGTTTACTTTCCTGTCGGATCCGGGAGTTGTTTATCTGCGGTAACTGCCACTCTCCTGCACCGATTCCTTGCCTTTGAAGATTGGTGTGATGATGCTCAGCCTCCACTGGCTTGGGATCTCACTGGGTACGCGGTTATAGAGATTTGCTAGAATGCTTACACCATGGGCACCCTTTGCCTTCCAAGCCTCGATAGGGACTTCGTCGGGGTCCTACAGCTTTCCGGTTCTTCATGCGGCGAATGGCAGTCTCGAATTCTGCAGACGTTATCGGTGGCACTAGTCCTTGATTCGGAGGTAGGTCTGGTGGCTGCACCTCTAAATGCTGCTTACTAAGCAGCTCGTGGTAGATGGGCGCCATCTCTCCTTCACCGCGACTTTCTCGTACAACAGATTGCCACCAGGATCTTGAGTGCAGCGGCACTTGGATAGACCCTGTGCCGCTTTGGCCCTGGACCGCGCCAACTTTTGCCCCTCAGACGATTCCACTATAATGTAAACAACATTTTTGTACCATATTCAAGAAATAAAGGACATTGAACTGTGAACTTTGAACTTTGAACTTTGAACTTTGAACTTGAACTTTGAACTTTGGTATATAGCCGTTGTAAGTGGTCTCGTTTAGCTCTGCACTGCAATTCACTAAGCGAGCACAACGATGCGACAACGATGCGAGGCGCAACGTAGATTGTCATTGGTCAGATTGTATCACGTCATTGGAAATCGACCAATGACAGTGTCTATCGCGCACATCGTTGCGACTCGCATCGTTGTCGCATCGTTGTGCTTGTTAGTGAATTGCACAGCTGGCTACGGCTCTCCTGGGGGTGAATTTGCATCTTTGTACGCATCGCGGTCTTCGGAAGATTTGGACGCTTGCTACTTTTTAAAGAGGGCTTTCTTCGCCCTGATCTCTTTCTGGACTGTGTCGTTCCACCAACAAGTGTCCCTGTCACATTTTCGTCCACCCATAGACATACCGAGCGCCGCCCTCCCCGCTTCAAGAATAGCTGCCTGAATCCTGTCCCAGTAAACCTGTACTGGTTCGTCTACAGCATCAGCGTACTTGTCATTGATGGCTGAGACGAGACTTTGGGACTTGACTTCATCAAACAGCCAACACTTAATTCTGCGTTGGGCACGCTCAGCACGTTTGCCTTTGGGTTTCACGCGGAGGTCCATGACAAGGAGACGGTGCTGGCTAGTGAGAGTCGCCCTGGGTGTAACCTTGCAGTTGGCCACCTAGCTGATCCTGTGCCTCCTAGTAAGTAGGAAATCTACCTGGGTAGAGCGCCCTCCGCTCTTGTACGAGTAGGTGTTAAGATGTTCGGATTTCTTTTTGAAGTTCAGTGTTCACGATGGTATGAACGGCAGTCGCATAGGGTTGCAACTTGCGACTACCGTATCGAAAACCACCGTGGACACGCTCAAACTCCTCACACCCGCCACCCACATGACCGTTCAGGTCACCACCCAGGACGATTCCCAGCGACAGCGGGATGTCACGAAGCCTGCACTTCCCCGAGTTGGTCCCAGAACGATCTTTTCGGCTTCGCTACGCTACGCCTAGCCTGTGGCGCGTAGGCACTTATCAGGTGGGTTACAATTCCATTGATAAGCACCCTCACGACCATAAGTCGCAACGTCCGGGAGAGCACCACGAATCAGGTGCACCTGTGTACATCAGCTGGTAGCCGTCCCCAATGTGCATCGAGCTACTGCCACCCCAACGAGTCTCCTGCAGGAACGCCACGGCCACTCTCTGCCTGCAGAGTACGTCAGCCATTTTTTGGCCTTTCCGGGGGCAATTGCCAACCTCCAACTCCGAAGGGAAAGCCAGCGCCAGAGCCTCGTCCTTTCTTCAGCAGGTGCACCGGCTTGCAGGTGAGGATGGCCTGGAGCCCAAGATCTTGGTGGACCCCCTTGCACCTAAAAATTATTTTTCATTAAAGCTCATAAAAACGTAAAGAAAACTGGTCATAAGTTGAGATTATTGTTGTTATTTTTAATTAATCCTAATTTGTCTGGCCCGGACAAATTCATCTGCGCATAAGAGCCAGATAAAACCAGACTAATGGGAGCCAGACAAATTAGAAAGTTATAGTTAATCGAACCCTGCCCCTTTATTTATGAACAGATAGAATTAAAGGTGTAATTAACATGAATAGATAACATTATGACAGACCTTGGTTAAGTTTCAAAACATAACTAAAAACCCGCAATCCATGAAAGAATACAGATTAATTATGCGACATGCGTGACAAACTCCCAAATAACAACTTTCAGTCGTATTTTTTAACAAAATATAACACTTAAACGTGTAAGTGTTCGATAGTTCGCTACTGACTGACGCGATCAATCACGAGTCGGTATTCATTAAGCAAATATTTTGTGTTTACATTGAAATTATGCTTGAACAAGATGCGCCAGTTGAATTATCATTTTCGTCGGGGACATTTTTTAAAGTAATGTAATTACGAAGATATCCAATTATTTTGAATTTCAGTTATAACATATCAAGAAACATATATTCAAATATCGATGCAAACTTCTTATTTTAATATAATTGCTTCTTAAGATCGCAAAAAATCTAATAATTCAACAAAAAGCGGCATGGGGACACACCAGATTAATTAGTTTTTACTGTTTTCTGTTAGTTAAATTATTGCTTGTATTAAATAATCCCAATTAATTAATATATGCGTCGATAGACATTTTTATTTACTATGTAACCTGAAATTTTTGTGTTATTTGGAGAATAAATTGATGTGTTCTTCAGTCAAAAACATGTCTAATCTGGTTTACAAAGAATCACCCAGCTAGACCGTTGGCTTTTTTTTTTTGGCTCCAACTACCCGTAACGACTGCCATAGATGTTCTTATGGCAACCGGGACCGACGGCTTAACGTGCTCTCCGAGGCACGACCAGAACAATGCAAATACTCATATTTCATGCACACAAATATTTGCACTGAGCGGGGATCGAACCCACGGAGGCTGTCAAGCTGAGGCTGGCGCGCGCGGATTGTTTTGTAATAATCTATGCTTGGTGAATTTGAGCTCTTCTACCGCAGTAGCACCATGCTATGCTCAAAGGAGTCATTCACCATCTCGCGATCGTCAAATTCGCGAGCGCTCGCGAGTTGGCAATTTTTGATTTCGAATTATTTTTTCGTCATCATCTCGCGCGCATGCTAAAATACAGTCAGATAAAAAAGGGTCAAAGAAAACATGAAAAGGAAACTAATGTATACTCGCGTCTTTACCTGCATTGGTTGATGCGCTGCGAATGTTTTTTTTTCATCTTAGATTTCGATATAGACTTGCGAAGTGAGACTACGCCACTAACTAGGGGGACACGGCCGATATTATGATATCTGTTATGAGTAGCTATGTCATCTTAATATGCGTCGTATGAAATTAGATTTTTTTTTTTGCTTATCTTTTACTTTAGGCTGTATTTAAGATAAATTTCATAATGTTTCACATATTAAACTAGTTAAAATATGTACAAGAATAAAAAAAAGTATTTATTGCAATTTTTATTTCATTACATATATTTTTTATGATATTTGTAATTCATTTTAAATTAGTATAGTGTTTTAATGTATATATCTATTTATTATAAAAATATTAAATAAAGCTATTATTTTTGTTGGAATAAAAAATGGATAAATAGTTGGGGTAAGTAGTTCGGGTATCTAATAATTCCTCCTCATCGATTTTTACTGGTAAAGTGCCCAAAAGACGGGCGGCATTGCGCCGTCGGATGGTAAGCTTTTTTTTTATGCCAAACTAATTTCGTATCTTTTTCAAGGATCGTATATTTTCCACAACCTTTTTTTTATTAGACAGTTTTTATTATTATTTAAGCATCGTGTTGTAAAATATAATTCAAGAATAAAATATACCTAATCGATTACTATAAAAAACGATTATTTATTTCCCACGCTTCCCCAAAAGCGATTTCAGGAGTATTTTTTACTGTGAATCCCTTAAAGTAGGTATATATGTTACGGGCAACTTGAGAAATCTGGACCCTATGAATAGTGACCGGCCTGTATACATAATGCCCTTCTCACATGGGCAATTTGATAAAATTTAATTTCTAATTACTTTTCCCGGTCAGTATGAATCCTCAATATTATGCCCTTGCCTTGGGCAAAATGATAAAAAAATTAAATGAAACGTTTTTGTTTATTAACGTTAAAAAAATACCTAACCTAACCTGGGGTGTGGGATATATACCAGTACAGTGCAGTAAAATTTTATGCATTTAAGTTAAGATTGCCGTTTAGTAAAAATGTGGCAGCCTTTTGTGTTTTTTTTGTATTGTGGATGTAAGTTTTACATTTAGCTTAGGTATAAAAGCTATACAAATAAAGAAAATTGAATGTCTGTAACTTTAAAATAACAGCTTTTTAACTGAAATTGTAACACACAAAAAGATGGATAGACAGTTACTTTCGCATTTATATTATTAGTATGTATACGAGATTATAGAGAAAAAAACTATTTTGTTATAGGTAGGTCCTATAACAAAATAGTTTTTTTTTTTTAATTTTGTGATCTGTCTACGGATTGTTGGCTACGGATAGTCTCCAAAGTGGCTGAACCGATTCTGGAAGGACGTCTCGTAATATATTATCTCGTAGTATTTATAACATATATAATATATACATTTCTTTATAACATACAAAATAATAGCTTCTTCCACGTCCATTTTCTAAGCTCTGTCGAAACAAACTGACAAACTCTCGCAAAACGCGGTAGCGCTTATACCTCGGGATCGGGACCCGTATCTTAGACCTGAATCACGAGACTAACGAGGTCCTGGCTCCCGCCGTAGCACCTCATGCTATCCTCAAAAGACACATTTTAGGTGCAAGATATAATGTTCCGAGTAACCACTGACCTCCGTTAACGCGCGTTACGTTACATGTGAAGCTAGCCTAAAATATCCTGTACATTTAAAATAGGTACCTAATTTAATCTATTACAACGTTTTTGTAGCTGACTGTACACAAATACGTCATATTTTCACAAACGCGCGAGTTGATGACACAAAAATAATTCAAAATCGAAACTTGCCAACTCGCGCGCGCTCGCGAATTTGACGATCGCGAGATGGTAAATGACTCGCTCAAAGCACACTTAAGAGACGTATACTGCGCTTATAGAGCACGTTTTAGGTTCAAGATATTATGTTCCGAGGTATACGAGGCTTGTGTTCACCATGTTTATAAATGCATTGTGCCCACGATCTTCTCTGTGTGCTATTACCATAGACATGTTACCATAGAGAGAGGAGTAAGTTATTGAAATGAAATAAATTTTGTAAAACATAGAGATAAAAAATAACATCCACGACGTTCAAAAAGTCATTGAAATATAATTATTAAGTAATTATTTAAAAAATAAAATTCTAAATTTTAATTCCCGACTCAAAAAATACCCCCAAAAAGATAAAAACAAATCGTGCGCCCCTTTACTTTGATATAGGTCCCTAGTAATATTTTGATTCAAACATTGTCGTGTTGGGGGACATTCTGATCGTAAAAGTATGATTCAGAAGCCGACCGCATACGACAACTGCCGACGCATGCAGCAGATACAGCGTACCCATCACATGTTGAACTCCGATACAGATAAAGGGGACCATTGAGAAGCCGCAATAAATCACGCTTATGTGCTGCGTGCGTGCGCCTGCAGTTGTCGTATGCGGTCACCTTCGGAGTCATACCTTTACGATAACATATGTGGGTGTGCTTTACTAGTTAGGAATTCCTCGTTTCTCCAGTTAAGCATACTTACTAATTATAACTATTATTTTTAAAGTTAGATTAGTAATCTAGGTAGTTAGTTATTCCACAAATTCCACAAATATTCCACAACATTTTACACATTTTTTTACACATTTTACACTTTATTTTTTTTTGTAAATACATACTATTGTACATAGAAACACCCAGACCAATGCAAACATTTATATTCATGCATACAAATATTGGCACTGAGCGGGGATCGTACCCGTACCTCCTGCGTAGCAGCCGCGTTCACTACCGCTACGCCACAGAGGCAGTAGTATAGTTATGAGCATTAACTATACTAGTATCTACTATTATTTATTCTGTGACTATACTATAAGCTAAGGTAGATTGGCACGCTGTAACTGTGGAATGAACTCCCCGCCTTGGTTTTACCTAGCGACTACAGTATGGGGTTCTTCAAGAAGGGCATTAGAAGAAGGTTCTTACGAGATCGGCAGCACGAGGTCGGCCTTACGATCGGAAGTTCCCGGGTTCGAATCCTGGCCACTACCGACGGGAACCCCTTCCTAACACAAGCAATTTAACTTAGCTAGAGGGGATAGAGGTAATATTAGTAATTTCGGTTGCTAATCCATACTAATATAAATGCAAAAGTAACTATGTCTGTCTGTCTGTTACGCTTTCACGCCTAAACTACAGAACCGATTTGGATGAAATTTGGTATAGGGATAGATTAGACCTTAAGAAAGGACATAGGTTATGTTTGGTCGCGATAACCGCGACCTCCTTGGACGGAGTCGCAGGCAACAGCTAGAATTCTATAAAAAAAATACGGGCATATGTGGCTTATGGTGATACAGGATTTCAAAGTATGCCACGGAGGAAGCCGGGCGAGTCATCTAGTTGATAAATAATATTGTTACTCAATGGTTTTAACACAATCACTTCATCTTTCACAGGTACATATTATAAAACAAAGTCGCTGTCGCTGTCTGTCCGTCCCTATATATGCTTAAATCTTCAAAACTACGCAACGGATTTTGAAGTGGTTCTTTTAATAGATAGAGTGATTCAAGAGGAAGGTTTATATGTATAATACATGCATAATATTGTAGAGAAACACTGATAAATTTAGAGATAATACCAAGCGGGCGGAAAATATGGCGGTACGAAGTTCGCCGGGTCAGCTAGTTATTGATAAGGCTGGAAGCGATCGAGGTAAACACACCATAGGTCATAGGTGTACAAGTTTTCCTACGGAAACTCCCATATTTGTACGTAGGTACCTAATAGGATCAACAGGAATTACCCAAACATTATATCAATCAATTAGCCTATCGTAGTCCATTGTTGGATATAGGCCTCTCCCAATGTAAGCGTCTATGGCTTAGTGGTTAAGGAGTTTACCATCGAAAGGTCCCGGGTTCGAATCCAGGCCATTACACTACCGCTGTTAACCCATTTTTAACACAAGCAATTTAGCTTAGCTGGAAGGGTTAGAGGGAATTTATAATTTCTGTTGCTAATATTCTTAAAAAAAAAAATTGCGTCATTGCTCCAGATCCTCCGTCCTACACATCCAGTCAGTTCCAGTCATCTTTTTCAGGTTGTTAGTCCATCTGGCTAGGGGGTGCCCTACCTTCAGTTTGCCTTCTCGCGGTCTCCACTATAAGACTCGCTTGCTCCAACGGCCATCGGTCCTTCGACAGATGTTTATGTAACTTATTATTTATAGGTATTTTATAATTGTTTTTTTTTTATATAGTTGTCGTCGCAATTATTTTGAATAAGCCCCTATTCAAAATCACGTTCCTTTTTCATTTGCCTCAATAAGCCACAAAACCTAATTAAGAAACAAAACATCTAACTTTCTACCTGAAAATATCTTCAATCCACTATAAAACACTACGCTCTGAAATACATAATAAAGTTAAATATAAGAGCATAAATAAGTAAATAAATCGTTTATAATTAAGCACTTAATTAAGTTCAGCAATTTAAAACTGCGTGTGACTGTACAGAAAAGAATAGACTTAGACCATAAGTACCTATATACATATAATTATACTAAAACAAACCAACAAAAAAATATAGGTATGTATAATATTGTCTACGGATCTTCTTGAAAACTAACCACTAACGTTATCATTACTCTAAAACCGCGAAAGCATAAAAAAAAACAAAAAGAACATAAATGACACACCAAAAAGTTTCATCAAATTTAATAAACTGTATCCACTTATTTAAAAAATAATTTACAGTTACCTAATGAGTATTTAAATTCATTCATAATAACTCTTTATAAATAACATAAAAACTGACCGCTATGTAAAACTGTCTGTAACTCACAATTTCCTCCTACCTACGAAAATTAACCGATCAGTACGTCTGGGAAGATCCCATTAAAGCCCCGTCTCTTCGGTCCATAAAGATGTAAACACTGTGTTGTCCCTCTCTAACACGGTAAAACAAGCCAGTAAAGACAGAGACCAAACGAAAAGATGTTTTCTTGCAACTAATGAAACGTGTCCACTGTCCAGCTGCGCACACGCATCCCACGCCGAAATTATCATTTAGCACCGCCAATACATTTTTTTGAATTTTTCTCTTGTAATAACTATTGAATAATGTTTCTTTGTCATAATTTAAACAATTATAAATATTTAGTTGTTAAAATTTACATATTTTTGCCAGTAATTTTGTTGTAATCGTGAAATTGGAGATAAATTCTTTTCAAAATATACCTTCCGCATATAAAAATAACGTTGAAAGTCTAATGTCTTATATCAAGTTCACTTGTAACTTATTGAAGCGGTAACAATTAAGCTGGGTCTGTGTGTAGTGCTTTAAACGAATACTGACGTCCTTTTCTGTAGTAAGCACGTTCATTCTGTGCTAAAGAGAGAGAAATATATTTTCAGCTATATGGTAAGGCTCTTGGTGCTCTCAATCGCGGACTTAACAGGTTATGCCAGAGGTAATAAACTGTTCATTTTAAAATTTTATTTATGTTTTGTTTATTTATGATAGTTTATATAGAACTGTAAATTGCTTAGTTTTTTAGGCGGAGAGCCTTTAACTTAATAAAAAAAAAATGAACTTACGTGACTTTTGATAAATTTTAATGAATTAGAACATACGTTTTTATAAAAAAAAATATACCTAACTTTTGTATTTTTATATAGGTTAATTTTAATTTAGGTGACATAATGAAACTAGTAAATATGATACTAATAGTTAATATTATACATTTCTGGGGGCAGTTCACTGCTGAAGATAGACTTTTTCCAATATACATCATGTCGCGCGATCCTTAGTCTTCAGCACCCAGTCTATCATTATCATTGCCACCTTTTTCACGTTGTCAGTCCATCTATCCTACTCTATAATAATATAAGATCACGTGTAAATGTGATTAATTGGTATGAGACCAGTATTTAATGACAAAATAAGAGCAAGTTTCGCTATAAGTATCAACACCATTTCAAAAAAGTAAACAACGTTATCACGTTTTACTTAAAAACTCCGATTAAAATGGAGGCTCCTCAGTCGAGCGGATTTTCGTCAGTTAAAACCAGTCCAATTGATGAATATAAGATTAGATTAAAGAAAAATGTTTAAGACCTCTGCATTCAACACGGGCCCGCGTTGAGGTGCGCTTGCGTCTCCAGTCGATCGTGCACAGTCGTTGGCGCAGTGTTCCGCCGCGCCAAATTTCAACTTACGAACTTTTAATACAATCGAGTGCCTTTGCTCAGACATTAAAAAAAAATCGTGTTAGTGTCAAAGTGCATAGTTATTGGTTAATAGTTTTATTTTTCTGTAAATGTGATCTGTCTGTTTGTGCCCAGTTCGATTCTCATGGATGGACTTTTACAAGAATATTGTGCTTTTTATGTTCAAAAGTGATAAATGTACATTTGAAACTTTTATATTGACGTTTGAAATACCATTGCTATATACAGGTTGATTCATGGTGCGTATGTTTAAAATATTTACTAAATTTGCTTAATAAATGTTAAATGTAAATATGCATTGCAATTTATCAAAATTATACGATTATTACTGTCTATATTTAACTAGTTTTGTTTTATGTTTTGACAAAACATAGGTATATGCAATATATTTTGAAATAACATTTTCGATCTATTTGATAATGAATATGAAAATAAAATGTGATGCATATCTATAATGAAATCTAAGTTTCAAAACGTACGAAAATAATCATCAATTTATACTTAAGTAGGTAAATAAGTCTAAGTTTAATTTTAAATTCACATTCTAGTGATTTAAATGAGTTAGACCTTTCACCTCTCTTGAATATGCATTGGCAAGTGACAAGATTACCGTGTCGGTTGAACAAACTTAAAAGAAAATAACTTATTCATAATAATTTAAAGTCACTACGTTTAAAAGACTATTGTACGAAGGTTATATTAATACCTATCTCATAAAACTGAAAGGTTTTTTTTTTTTAATTACAATAGGTCAACATCCAGGACAGGATTTGAACCCGGGCCTGCCATTTTCTAGGATTAATTTTCTGTTACTGAGCTACCTGGACCTGTCTAATACAGTTGAAATGTCCATATACTTAGCTACGTTTCAGCCATATAAAATTGCACAATTAGCATACCTACCTACTAATTATTTCAAAATTTCATTTTATCTTTGAAGTTAGATACAATATTTTATTTTTGTGTCAGCTTTAAAAATGAATAGGTATGTAAGTATTTTTAGTTGAGTAACCTGCAGTATCTGATACCCTTAACACAGGGATGAACCCCCGTGACGGGGTGTATTTTAAGAAGAAATCTCAACTACCTACAAACTTTTAAAATCGTCGGTCCCGTGTCGCTAATTAGCGCTAATTTATGATTAGTACTTATGATCAGCTTCAATTCCCGAGTCTATCAAATTAAATGAGACTAAAAAGCTTCTCCATTGTAATCGGGATTATGGGAACATGACCGGTAGACTGCAAACGGCTTGTCTTCTACGGACGAAGGGACCTCAAAGTACAACTAGGTAGTAGTAGGTACCTACATACAAACTTTAGACATAACTGGGAAAGCGCTATGAAGATGACGATGGTACGCTTAAGTAGGTTTGGTATAGTATTGAATAAGAGGGGTTAATATGTAGATGTATTGTTCATAAGAATAAATATTACGGAAAATTTCAAGGCACGACTATATAAGGTACCTTATAAAAATCGGAAGGTAGTATCTTCAAATTTTTTAGCAAAGATCGTTGTGCAAAAACTTCACATTTTTAGCAAGTATTGTTGCACAAATGTTGCGCAAATGACTTTAGATTTTTAGCAAGGATCATAGCGTAAATATCTGATTTAAAACAACGAGACGACAAATTCTTCAATACCTACACGTATCAAAACCCGATCAAGAATAGACCGGATCAAAACTGTATTTTATTAACACAAAAAATTGGTACTTATTTCGTTGTTCACCATGAGTAATCGGATTTCTCTCTAGTCTACACAGACACGCTTATCATCTAAGATCTTTGGATTACACATATCATGTGTGTATGCCGTATGAATGTCTTGAAATAAGTCTTTAATTGATTAAATTATGTTCTTATAATTAAATTATTTCAATTCAATAAATAGCTTCTGTTATTAAAATAAATCCGCTTTCTAACGGATTCTATCGTGATTTAAATAATAAATAACTAATAAATCGCGATAGAATCCTTAAAAAAGTGGTGATATTTCAATGAGTAATATTCGTGTCAACTTCAGAAAGTATCGTGTAGCTTCTGTTATAGGTATGTATCTCAGCGCCTAATTTGCGAATTATGCTTAGAAAAAAGTGACAATTGAGCAAATAAATCAGACAATTAAAACATTCAACATTCTAATAATACCTACTCACACTTTTCTCACAGCAGGTAGGCAGATATAACAACTCGCTATCTTCTTCTATCGCTACATATTTCACAAGCTTTTTTTGCTGTCATTAAGTCTTTTATTATTAAAATTCCCATAGTTAAAAAAATATATGTTTCCGATTCAAATTTAGAACACCATGTATACGTCATAGGTGAAATAGATAATATGGATGTCAGATTCAAATTAAATTACACACATTTAAAAAGATTGATTGAATTATTACAGTTATATTTAAAAAAAGAATATTATGAATAATTTATTATTTTTGGTAGAGTAGTTTTTAGAGCACATTTTTCAGACTAGCTGGTGCACTATCAAAAATTTAATTGATACCTTTCTAAATTAAAAACCGAGTTTGAATTTGTTACCGATTTGCCCAAATATATTTTTATAGGTAGGTAACCTATAATAAAATTAGCCAATTTATTTATATATAATACCTATAAGTGAATAAAATTACGAAGGCTACGATATGATAAAGCTCACTGGAGAGCTTCTAAGCTGTCAGAGGGAAAACCAAAAGCTTGTCTTCTGCGTTGACGGCACAGATTTTTTCTGTTTTACCAGGGTCGGCATCATGAGTGTGACTCCCCTGGTGTTGCACTCGTCCATAGGCCACGGTAACCACTTTCCATCAAGTAGGCGGTGTGCTTGTCTGCGACCTAAGTGGTAAAGATGATCCAAATAGGTTGAGCCATTTTCGTGTTTTGACCATAGCAACAAGTTTAATTAATATAGTCTATACTAAACTTGCAAATAAATACACGCACTGTACCAACTGCTCAGAACAAATCACCTTTGAACGCAAAGGATATCGCTAACACGTGGCTGATTTGTTTCCTATCACAACAACATTAAATTCCTTGTGTTTTTCTTTACATTGTTACACTATAACGAATTTCATTAATTCTTTTCATAAAGATAGCTTAGAATCCAAAGAATACATACTAAATACATAGAGAAAGGCAGAGACATTGTTTTATTTGCTACGATTCTGGCTCTTTCCATTGTTATTCCCGGTTGGATCGAAGACATCATGAGCCCTAGGTCTACATACTCCTTCTCTTTCTCGGGTTGGAGTATATGGCTTTGACTGAGTGCCCTCTGACCTCCCAGACACAAGAGCTGGCAGGTGCAGCGACTAGCAAGTGATGTTAACCTCGGCACCGCAGACTTTGGTAGGGTCTTGTAAAGTACATCCTGTATAAACAGTAAAATATAATACAGTAGTCTAATTTCAAAATAGAACAGCTATGAATATATCCGTGGTACCATTATAGGACATTATATCTTAAATAACGTATGAAGTACAATTTGCGTGGGACACATATAATCTAATGGTACAATAATAGTTAGGATATGGTTCATTTTGACGTTAAGTTACTGAAATGCTAAGTAATTACTGAACCAGTTAGGCGCTTTGGTGTCATAGCGATATTTTAAATAGAATAGGAGAGTTATAGGTGCTGTGTACGATCTAGTATATCCTAATAATTCTAGAATACATTTTGCAAGCTACTCGTAGCTGAGCTATGCTTACTTTGGGTCTAGATAGGGCTGTGTAGAATTTTCTAGAATATTATTTACTAGCTGATACTGCACTGAGAAATCAACATTCTTGTACCACATGATGGTACATAATTGTCATTCGTCATTTATTTTTCATCCTTAAGAACATGTTGGAGCAGCAAAACACATTATATTTCTTGATACTGTCTGAAGTTTACGGATTCTACCGCGAGGCACACGCCTATGTCATTGCATATACATTTATTTCAATAATCATCATCATTTGGATCTGCCTGCCCTCGTCCCAATGTCTTGCTTCTCCATAGAATCCTATTATTTATTTCAATAACACCTAGGTACCGTATTATGGAAATTAATAATAAGAATCTTCGTTAATTTCGCGTTAGTTCTGCATAGAGTAACAGAGATACCTTGCATTGTATTATAGTAATTTATTATTAGGTATTACAATTAGGATTACAATTATAATTACAACATATTATGTATAATAAAGATGAAGGCTAGTCTTGATTGATTGGACGATACTTAACTTAATTGTTAACTTGAGATTAAACAGTTTCTTTTATAACCATGATTTAGTAGTGGGTTCTAAGATACTCGTATTATCAGTAGATAAATGTTTCTCTGGACTTTTTATTTTTAAGTTTGACCTCTATCTCATCATCATAGCGTTAGTCCCCGTCACATTCGATGATTTCACCTCGGAGTCAGGGAAAAGGGGAAAATATCGAGGTCTAGCCAAATCCGTAGTTGAAACTGGTAAAGCGGACCCCAGACTCCGAGGTGAAAGCTTCGGATGCGACTGGGAATTAACGCTAGGATGAAGAAGGAGTCAGGGATCCGTTTGCGGCTTTTCTTTTTAAGAATATTAGTAACCGAAATTACTAATATTCCCGTTAACCCCTCCAGCTAAGCTAAATTGCTTGTGTTAGGTGTGGGTTCACGTCGGTAGTGTAATAGCCAGGATTCGAACCCGGGACTTTGCAATCGTAAGGCCGACTCCTTAACCGCTAAGCTACCGACGCTTTTACTTTTTACTTTTACTTCTCCGTTTCGCACAGTCTTGGGTATCAACGGTAGTGTGGCTATTGGTACGCATGGCACCTTCTACGATGACCCAGCATTATAGGTAGGTAATGCTTTGGTGTCCTACAGTTCGACAGACTTGCTACAGCAATTGGCTAGAGAGGACTGACGAGGGGTAGTAAATAGACTCTTCCTAAAATGTAGCCTAAAGAGTTGATTTCCTTCCAAATGTGTACTGCTTTAAGTTTTTCTGTGGATATATATGAATATAAGAAAATTCTGCTACACCTAAACTAGATACTAGATATACAAGAGGCTTCCTTCTACGAAAATTGTTTACCACTAGTCAGGGCGATTTAGGGAAGCCGCATACAAAAGCAAGCCCACAGCAAATGCTGCTTTGATGTCCTACCCTACATTTATGCAGCATATGCTTCTTGAAATCTTCTTCATCCTAGCGTTAATTCCCAGTCGTATCTGAAGCTTTTTCAGCTCGGAGTCTGGGGTTCGCTTTACCAGTCTAACTACGGATTTGGTTAGACCTCGAAATCTGTTGTGAAAAACCTTTTTCTTGGCGTTTTGCTGTGTGCGCAGCATTATGCTACATTTTGACAAAACAACATGATTCTTGACAAGAGATGCATCAAGAAGCATTTTTCTTGGCAATTTGCTGCGTGAGTAGCAAATGCTGTTTTTTAATAAAATAAAATTTTCTTGATAAGAGACGTCAAGAAGCATTTTGCTCGCGACCGTACATTATTTTTTGAATTTTTCGAATTCTAATCTCTGTACATTCAAACATGCGTAGGTAATATAATATACTTATTACATAAATATGTTTGGCATCACCTGTAAGTAGGTGTATATATCATTTTAAAAAGAAAAAAAAATTTGTAGTTTATTCTTAGTTAAACGAAGAAAAAAAGTTTCTACATAGGCTGTACAGTGTTGTCAATGTTCACTAAAATGAGTAGGAGTTATGAATTCTAATAAAAAATCGTGGGATTTTACAACTTCGATATACGTAGTTTCGTCCCTGAAATCCAAAAATAATACGTTTATTGTAAAGCAGCATGTATGATATACTAGTGATAAATGGATGTACAGTCGCACTCAGAAGTAACTTGCTTAACACATCAAGTTACCGATCACTTCAGTTCTAAAACATTTCATAAAATAGTGAGCAAAACATTAAATACTTACATTAAACTTAGGTATTCTGTGAAAAATAAAAAAGTAGGTATATATATACGTCAACAATTTATTGATTTAGTTATTAGGTACATATCTATTTCATTTAATAATAAGACCAATTTTTACAGACTTTATCGTGGTTCCTTTGTGTTGTATTTGTAATTTTTGAAGATGATTGGATTGTATCCTAAGCTTGCACTTTGAGGCCGGGAACCGCTGTGCTACTCTTTGTTCGTGCTATTCTTCGTGAACGGTTTATCTTGGCTTTTACGGGAGCGACTATCTTCTGATATCTCTACCTTGGGAGGTAAATAAATCTGCGCTAGAGTTTCGTCTATTCATCAGCAGATGTACCGATTTGGAGTTGATTGCAAAGAGTTGCAAGGTCTTGGTAAATCCTCACATTTGCAAATAGTGTTCAGCAATTTTTGACGGTGACTGTACATTTAAGATGAACCTCATGTTGCGTACAAAAACCTTCGCTTAATATATCGTGATCCGGATTTGTTCTCAAATGGTTAATTTATGAAAATCAAGTAAGTTTTTTTTTAATACCTACACTTGATTTTTCCAGTCGTAGATTGTACCAACTTGACGTCATCATGGCAACTTGACGTTCATTCCGCCATGGATTAATAAAAAATATAAAATAAAAATTATTTTAACATTTCGGCCACTAAACGTTTATAGCTGTTACTTTTTATGTTTTTATAACACTTGGGTGGCAGACAAGCACACTATCCACCTGATGGAAAGTGGTTACCGTTGTCTATGTACGTACACTCGTGCTGCTGACCCTGAAGAAACCTTCTAATTCATCTTAATAGTTCTTGAAGAACTCCAAATTATAGTTGTTTGGGAAAACCGCGGTAAATTGACATATTTATTGTCTTATTCCTGTTCAAATAAATCCACTTTCTCATCTCTTATCTATGTATTCTCATTCTTACTTCTCTTGTTTTTTCTTTCAACCAAGTACACAACTTACTTCGTGGTAGGTGGTTGCACTTGGTCTACCACCTAGTCCACCAACCGTGTCTCCTTTTACAACCAAGTTCCCCCTACAATCATAGTTTTCCTGGTTACGACCTTTATTCTCTTACCTACGTTTATGGCTCTCCCTTTAACCACCATGGCTCTGCCCTCTACAATTAAGGCTCTACTCATGATTCTTCTACCAAAAACCGTGACTCTACCACCTACAACTATGGCTCTCAATACCACAACCATGGCTCTCCCTACAATAACCATGATTTTGCCTTTTAATTCGACTTTTGCCCCGTCCCTTAAAGACTTTGCCCCATCATCCCTAAAGAAAGCTGGGTACGCCCATGGACTCCACTTACAATCATGACTTTGCCGTCCACATACTCTCTCTCATCCTAGCGTTAATTCCCAGTCGCATCCGAAGCTTTTCAGCTCGGAGTCTGAGGTCCGCTTTACCGTCTTAACTACAGATTTGGCTAGACCTCGATATTTTATCGTGAAGCGATTGCCATCTGACCTCCACAGCCCAATGATAACATTAGGCGATATCGAAGCTTTGCAGCTAGACCGTTGTTTTTTTTGGATTTTTTAGGACTCCAACTACCCGTAACGACTGCCATAGATGTTCTTATGGCAACCGGGACCGACGGCTTAACGTGCTCTCCGAGGCACGACCAGACTAATGCAAATACCCATATTTCATGAACACAAATATTTGCACTGAGCGGGGATCGAACCCGCGCCTCCTGCGTAGCGGCCGCGTTCACTACCGCTACGCCACGGAGGCTGTCAAACCGTCTACATACTGTGATTCTAAAATCTACTACATACTATTATGGTTTTCTTTCCAATAACCATGATTGTCCTATCTGCTCGTAACTCCCTGCTGTGGTTTTTCTAAGCGACTACAATAAGGGGTTCTTCAAGTAGGGCATGCCACCTTCTCTCAGGCACATCTTCCAAGTACTTATAAAAATATCGTTCGAAATCGTCGTGTCTAATGACCATGGTAAAAGACACCATAACATACCGAATACCAATCGATACTAAGTATCAATCGTGAATCGATTATATTTTATTACACGAGCATATCCGGACAGCTGTATGTATTATAGATAGGTGAATCTCTGTAGAGGATGTTATTTTTATGTGGACTGTACCTAACCAAAACACGGGCGTGTTTTAGTTAACAAGCTGTTTGGTTTCACAATCTAAACGTTAGTTTATATACATCGGTGATCGCTTTAGTTTTGATATGAAGTCATTTATGAAAATATTCCACGTTGAAACGCATTTTGTGTACCTAGTACTACGTAATGAGCGGGAATTCATCATAATAGTTATATTAATGTTGTTGAACGGTTGCATTCGAGCCCAGGGTCTAATTAACGGCCGTTTCCAATAACATACCTACAGTTAAAGGTAAAGGTAGAGTTAGTTCGTTTGTCAAATCCTACTGTTATTTTGCTAGTATTAATTGCGTTACCATAGAGATTGATGACGTTTTTATCCTTAAAACTGGCAGTAGATAAGTTATTGGGAACGGCCGTTAGAGGGTTTTGTAAGCAAAGGGTAAAAATGGAACTCTATTAACCTCCACTGTCTGTCTGTCTGTCTGTCACTAGGATGTATGTGTGATTAAAATGAGTTTCTAAACAGGAAAATATTAATAGGTAAACTGAGTATAAAAAAACTAAACATACATCTAGATTGTTTACGTTTAGTTAATTACCTACCTAATCAAATAGAATATAGGTCTACTAGGGTATATCGGCGAAGAGTGAAATTTTTCGAAAAGAAACCGGTGTAAAACGTACCTACTTACATCGATCGTCTATCATGGTGCACGCAACCGACTGGGAAGCAGCAGGAAACGGTTTATAGGGACCCTTCCCACTGGTAGGTATGAATGTTTTACTGTATTCCTATAAAGAACATAAAAAAGCATCTGCATGTAAATAACGTAAATAGCTGTTACCTGATATCGATAGTTCCCATCTCTAATTAAAACAAGCATCAAATATTTTTATTACCTTTTTCCCCGCACTATGTAGGGCTTCAGGCTTGTTAAACTTTTTCTAGTTATTATTTCGAACAAGCTCGCCATTTTTTTGTTGTATTGGTGTCGATACACAGTGTTGTGTCAAGCCATCCACTTAGATTAAAATCTACTTGTAGTGCGGTGACACTGTTGTGATTATCGAATAGTTCAGTAGCGAGATTTTTATCGATACATCGTTTCAAACTGGGACGTTGTCACGGTAAATGTCAAAACATTTTAGGGCGCGAAAGGATTAGAAAGTAAAAAGCTGTTTTGTTGTCGATGGTATTTAATGATGCTATGTTATTAGGTACCTATATCTTCCTTATTTTTAGTGTTCAAAATATTATATTAGTACATAAATTAATAAAATCAAAACCACAATGGTTTTTTTGCCAGTTCTAATATTGAACGATGATGATTGAATGAATTAAAAAAAATCTACTTAATACCTACGTGAATGAATGGAATTGAATGAATGGTATTGAATGAATGGAAAATAGATGATTTATCAGAATTGGAAGAACTCTTAGTTTTTGAGATTTATCTTTAATAGTAGTGGTTTTAACCACACTTTAGCAGTTATTACTGTGATATCTCATTGAAATAATTTATTTATTTTCTTGATCAGTTATCTCAAATAGAATACGTTAATTCATTACAAAATTATTACATACATTGACATATAATTTTACCAATTTAAGTCAAAATTCTAAAACGCATACATAATTTCTGCGCTTCGTTTCTCATTCGAAATTCATTTAATTCTCACCTCACCCAGGAACGGTGACGCAATATTCTTCTTGGTTCTTTTCATCGTTTGAGAGAAAACCCATTATCTCTTCTTTGTATTTCCATACATTTTCAATAAGCAATTTAAATTATTTTAGTAAAAAACTATTTTGTGGACCTGAAAATGATCATCTACTTTTGACGTTTACTGTATAATCACATCTAGCACCTGCTAGATGTGATTGTATAGAATTTTGAAAGTAATAATAACCTTATTATTTTAAAAGTAATAATAACCTTATTATTTTAAAAGTAATAATAACCTTATTATTACTTACAAAATTTGACGTAGAAGGGATAGATTGAGCATTCGCCCGTCTGATGTAAATCAGCCTTCACAGGAATAGATAATAAATAGTACATTTTAAAATTAGAACGTGAATATTACCTTCTGATTTTATTTTATTTTGTTAATATTCCTATTTCACATTTACATTGTATCTATACTCTATCGCCGGCAAGACATCGACATCGAATGTCATATTTGGCGCCAATTCTTTCAAAATGAGAAGCATGCTGACTGTTATGTTAGATGGCGCTGATCATTTTATAGGGGTAGCATTTCATCTGGACATCGTCGCTAAAGTTCTAATACCACCTAAGTAAAGAATATCCGCAGCGCAATTGCAACGATATGTATAAAACCTTAGGGTTGTGAATGGCGTTGCGAATATTTTTTACATAGGTACGTATTGTTAGAACTTAAGCGACGCGATTTGTTTAGATATTTCGTTTCTTTTATAAAGTAAATAGCAATGATTGACAAAAAAAAACGCAAATACAGAACTACAAAATCACGTTCTAATTAAGTGTTTGAAGCTTGTATTTAAAGTGCTAGGATCTATTTTCATCAAGGCCTCTAACCTCTAGTTTAGACGTAGAGGACGATAATGTGATTTTTTAATACAAAAAAATGAATGTATCGCCAACAAATCCTCAAGATCTAAGCCACATCACCTGTAAGCCGGATAGACTTATGGTTTGACTATCGATTAAAATTCAAGCTATCTTTTTCTTTACGCGGCCGTATATCTAGATGATTTCAAACGCTTTCATTTCACCTTTCTTCTCTTCTTGTGACTTCTAATTAATAGTTATTTGTTATACAAGAGTGCAAAGTTGCTTTTTAACCGCGTGCTCATTTTTGATGACCGAGCAAGCGAAAGGTTCTAAATTTGAATCACGAGCGTAGCGAGTGATTCACAAATTAGAATCTTGAGCGTTAGCGAGGGAATCAAAAGAGCACAAGGTGAAAAATCTTTGCACTCGAGTGCAACACGTAACTTTTCATCCCACCTCAGCGAGGAAATAATGAAATGCTTCTCCTTCCTAGCGTTAATTCCCAATCAGCATCCGAAGCTTTCACCTCGGAGTCCGGGGTCCGCTTTACCAGTCTTAACTGCGGATTTGGCTGGACCTCGATATTTGCCGTGAAGCGACTGCCATCTGACCTCCACAACCCAATGATGACATTAGGCGATATCGAAGCATTGCAGCCAGACCGTTGTTGTTGAACTTTTTAGGGCTCCAACTACCCGTAACGACTGCCATAGATGTTCGTATGGCATCCGTGACCGACGGCTTAACGTGCTCTCCAAGGCACGACCAGACCAATGCAAATACCCATTTTCATGCATAAAAAATATTTGCACTGAGCGGGGATCGAACCCGTGCCTCCTGCGTAGCGGCCGCGTTCAATACCACTACGCCATGGAGGCTGTATAATATGTGTATTAATACTAGTAATAAAATACAATAAAATAAAAATTCAACAACAATGTCAACAATATGACGTGAAAAAAATTGATGCGCGCAAAGCAAATTAAAAAAAAAGTACACCAAGGAGGTTACGAGTCTGAGTTTTTCATGAATTAAAAAAAGTTGTATGATAAATTCGGCACCATAGAGGTAGAAGTAAATAGGTTTAATGATGTTTTGAGTCCACAAACCTAGTACACACGATGTTCTAAATTCAAATTTACTTTACCTCTCTAGAGGATAAAAACGACTTTTACGCTCAGTTATCGAAGAGCTATTATTTCACCGTAGATGGCATGTAATGACACCTATTATCAAACTGTGACTTTTTCATTGCTATTATTCACAAGTGAGTTATAGATTCTTTTTTAAATTTTATAGGTTAAGTTTCTATGTTCTTAAAAAAGTTTCGATACAAAAAAGAACGTGTTTAATATATTATGCCTATTGTATGGTCATTTGATGCATTTTCGTATTTAAATAAATAATTTCAACTTTTAATACTTGTATAATAAACAAAATTTTTACTCAAATTTAACTTTTTTTCTCTCTAAGTACAGAAAAAAAAACAGTAAAAAAAAGTAAAATTCAAACTTCATTCTTTTAAATATGGCCGATCGTCATTTTTGAATGCACGCGCATAGGAAAACTTTATTTGTAGTATTGTTTATTTAATACTAGCTGTTGCCCGCGGCTCCGCCCGCGTGGAATTCTGATCCCGTTCATCGCTGATATATAGCCTATATGTTAATCCAGGGTATAACCTATATACGTACCAAATTTCAACCAAATCGGTCCAGCCGTTTATGCGTGAAAGAGTAACAAACATCCACACATCCACACATCCATTCTCACAAACTTTCACATTTATAATATTAGTAGGATTTCTACTATAGTATAATTATATAGTATATATAGTCCAATATAGTGGCCTTTTTAGACTTGCAGTAGTGCTTATTTAGGATACTTTAATTTTTTTAAAACAGTTTTTACGCAGTGCAAAAATGTTATAGTATAGGTAGTAGTAGTAAGTAGAATAAGTGGGTCGTTGAGAGCTTTGCATTAATAAATGAGACCGTTTGCAATAGAGGGTACTATTAATACTGCATTCAGTTAGGTACAAAAATTATAGGTTAACAATATTGTAGCAACTTTTTTTTTATAAAAACACACATTAAACAAATAAAATTCTTATTTTATTAAAAAGCTTTGGTCTTTAAAATAAATTCTTAAACAGAAAACTATTTATAAACTGAGTTTTTAAATAAAACATATTAAAAGACACATCAAGATTACATACATATACTGTAAATGTGGGGTAGGCAGATGTGTATTAACCAAAATCAACAACTATGATTTTCGGTTCAACGTTATTACGTCCCCTATTGGGGGCGAGCCTATTGTCGTTAAGCGGGCACTTAGTCATGGGCTGTGTGCTTACTGTCGATTATACTATTTCTAAAGAACTGTGGGTCTAAAAAGATCACATTGATCAATTCCGCCAAAAACGAGTAACTTTATACATTCCCAGTTAGTTCTCACTAGATTCCTATAAAATTCGTGAAAAATATCACCGCATGACAAAATATTATCTTATCCTAATACGATTCCAATAAAGTGGCCTTTTTAGACCTGAAGCTCCATCCCTTAGTCGCCTTTTACATATCACACACACACGACACATCAAGATTGTATACGTTTAGTTAAACACCTGACCGAGTGGAGTCTAGATGGCGCTTATCGATTTAAATTCAAGCTATCGTTACTTTCGCGTAGCCCTATAATAGATTATTTGCAAGGACTTCACTTCATAGTTATTAGATGTAAATATTAGAGTTAAGATAAGATAGGTACTTAGGTACAGTTTGAGTAGCTTATGGTAAGAGCCATAAGAGATTATGTACTTATTTTTGGAAGCACAACGGTCTTGTCCCGTTGTGCAAAAAAATAATAGTAATAAAGCCTCATTGCTTCCTTTATAAAAATCATGCAATCTACATTAAACAATAAATAAATAATATACTAATATATGTTAACATAAAGACAAATTGACTACAAAAATCAATAGTGGTCATTTTAGGAAGTGGTTATTCTGAGCCTAAAGGAATAGGTTCACCAGACTGGTGAATTTACTCACCGTCATATGCGCTACCAGCAAAAAATTAATGAAGATAATAATGTGACTACTTAAGTATATCATAATAGACATAAACTATGCTACCTAATAATATAAATATATATCAGAAAAGAATAACTCTATCAATTAAAAGTCTACTAACAACATTTGGTATAAGTTTTTAAATGTAGATTTCCATCCACGTCCACCATTTAAACATAATGAAGTATCACAACATTGTATATATCAAATAAAGAACAAGAACATTATTTTCAAAACGAATTAGTGGCGCGCGGTATACCGTAGTGCGCAGGCGCGGCGACGACGCGTCGCAGTGCCGCCAACATTGACAGCTGTCAATCAGGTCCAAGATGGCGGCCGGCCGGTTTCGCCGGTACAAACACGGGTCGCTATCTCCGTCAAATCTGACACAGGGCTCTCATAAGATTAGAAAATGTTTTTGTACAACAGACTGCTTGGTGACCCCTTTAATCGGATCAAGTTTACACTTGAAATGCCAGCTATTGTTAATTGATTTTATTAACACCAATTAATTTTACTTTTTGTTCGATTGGCTTCCGATTTTAGTGATACATAATATTATATCTAGTGGAACCTTATTTCAGAAGATTATTAGAAATTATCTCTTTAGTTATTTAGTTTAAGAGTACCTACCAACTATTTCTATACAGCATATATTATTTAAGTAATATTTTACCTATGTCAAAAAATCATAGAGAATTTCTCCGTACCTATTACTTTTTCATACTTGGAACTGAGCAGTGAACAATAGTAGGTACCTAGGTAATAGATATGTATTTTATGCATAGCCAATCCACTGACCTTACTTTTATGCAGTTTACCTTGAACTTTTATGAAGTATTTGAATGAAGCACTATTATTTGAATGAATCATGTAAATAAAAGAGCACAAACACCGTGCAAAATTCTGAGAGTATAAATAACTTTAAGAGATCAATATATTTTTTGTAAGATATTTTTACCCGACTATTACGAAAGGTTATGTTTTTGTTGCGTACGTAATCTTGTAGTATTCTTTATTACCTCATCATACCTTTTGAACCACTGAACAGATTTCATTAATTGATATCTCAAATGAAAGGTATTCTTCTCCCAGGGGGGTACATAAAATGTCAAAAATTTAGCAATTTAGCACTAAAACGTTAGTTGTCACGTCATGTGATAACTAAAAAGGACAAATTAAAATAAATGATTGAAAATAAAAAACCCGACTGATGTTGAAAAGATGGATACCGCCAGATATCAAGGCTTTGCAATTGCGAGATATCGAGCCTATGCAATTGCGTAGAGATGTGGCATCTTTGGCGGTATTTTACCGTCTCTACCATGGTGAATGTTCTGATGAGCTCTTCCAATTAATCCCACCCTCTCCTTTCCAATATAGGACAACACGTGCAGGGCTTAGATGCCACCCGTATACGGTGCAGAATATTCCATCGAGAACCAAGCGGTTCGGTGACTCCTTCTTCTGCCGCACCATTAAGTCTTGGAATTCCTTACCAGTTCACGTGTTTCCCTCCTCCTACAGTCCCGGGTCCTTTAAGCGGGGCGTGAAAAAGCATCTGATGAGGCCGTCAAGCTGAGTGCCACCATCCACCATTGTAACATGATACGTGTCTGTAATGGTGGACTTTGCCTTCAGTTTACCATCAGGCGAGGCGAAGTCAAATTGACGTGTCCTATATAAAAAAAAAAATCAAACTTATTTCGATCTTTTCAGCCAGGTTCTTTAGTTTTAAGATATTTCGATATTATTTTAATCTAAATCCAAAATAACATAGCTTGTAATATCGATTCTACATTGCAGATAAAAATAAATCTCCTAATGATATTTAAAAATACTTGCCACTGCATTCTTACTTTCTTCGACTAGGCTCAACTGCTCCCTAATCCTAATTACTCTTATCATCGTAAGGTTTAGGGATACAATTTACATGAACTTAGTTAAGTATTATCCGTGCAACTGTAATATCACATTCCCTATTTATTTTCCCATTTTCGAGTACCTGTCAATGTTTTCGTTATTAAAATCCACCCTTAATAATTTCACCACACGACAGGGTAGAGTTGCCGGCGTAACAAAACATACCCTTATTTTATACTACTAACACCACAGCTATAAAATTATTACCATCAAAATTCTACCATTTTGGTAATAATTAAAAAAAAACTAACAAGTTGATTTCAATCTTCTTATACTAGTCTTATTCTAAAGTTGTTTTTTTTTTTGTTACAGATACGAGATAAACATTAGTGATGTGAGGTACATAATGTGCAACCGCGTCACATTGACGCAAGTGCGGACTTTGAACTAATAGTGAAGTGCAACGATAGATTGTAATCGATTGTTTTGTGTCAATAATCAATCCCGAATGAACACCCTGATGCTCACAACCGGCGGTGCGGTGGACGAACAATCTTGTGTGGACAGCAATATGGCATTCTCTTCTTATAAGTGAGTACATATTTTATACATTTAAGTAAAATATATATTCATAAGCTGATGATCAGAAGTGGGATTAGAACTAAGAAGTCTTAATTGTAATCCCACTTCTTCAATAGATTTAATAATAATAGTACTAGAATTTATAGAAAAAGTATACTTACAATACCTACTCGCATTTGTACAGAAAAATACACATAAACAAACACTCATTATGACTATCTGTATTTTTGTCACTTACTTACATAATGAAAAATATATTTTGTCTATGTGAATAATTTGGACCATAAATATAGAGTTTGTAAAAATCTTACTACAGCTCCATCTATCTGACCCTAGCACAACTATAAAACATCCCCTAGTCTAGAGAAATAAATGTGCCTTGGGAGTGTTAGAAAGTAACAGAATCACTATTTTATTTATGCCTAGTCAAAACTCGGTTGGACTGGGCTGGTAGGCCACGAGTGACTTTCCAAAGTCTAAAATAGCGGTAGACGAAAGGCGAAAAAATGGCGAGATGTTCCAGAGATGTTCTCAAATGAACCATTTTACATGTAGTTTGTGAATTAGTAGGTAGATGGGGTCAGATCATGTTGAACCAAACATCTATATAGATACAGTACATAGGTACTCACTGAATGATACATCAACTAATCAATTCAGAGCTACAACCTAGAGGCTACAAACTTAAAATTATGGTGGTTAATTCCCTTTTTATAATAAGCATCTTAGGAAGGAAGGAAAGACGCTAAGTACTAAGGAATAATTTTTAGAAATGTTGTCCTTGAATACGAAATTGCCTCACGAAGCCGACTTGTAAAATAAATATTCTTTAAACAACGTTCAAAAATTTGTAAATTATTGCAATTCAATAAAATAATAAATTGAAAATATGTAAAAAGTTCCAGACACATCTTCAATATTTATTCATTCATGAATAACATTCTCCCATGCATCTACAAGTAGATATACATGTACCGTTACTTAAGTCAGAATTAGTATAGATATGAACGGTACAAAAAGCTGTAATAACCACGTTTTCTCCCACACCATACAATACCATGAAGCCAACGTATAAATGACGTTAGTTACAAGTTACGAGTCAAACAGGCAAATTACGGCATTTTTTTATTGCCAACATAGGTAATGAAATTATCTTCATGAAAAGCTTAAAAAGTCGTCATAACCATAACTTGGTAAGGTATTGACAGCCTCCTGTAGTGCCGATGAAGACATTTAGCCAAAAACTGCAGTGAAGATCTCTTGGCCAATCACAGTCAGAATTCAGATGACAAGATCACTTATACTTGGAAATTGGGTACCAGTTTTCGAAGTATCATTAACAACATTACACGAATTCATTATCTACCTATAATATATTTTTTGTTGCCACTGGTATAATCTTCTAGATGTGAAAACACGTGGATGCGTACCCGTTTAAACAGTCTATCAATAAAATTATTGTGTAACAGTCCGTGCAGTACTTTACGACATTTTATTTATATTTATGCGGACCAAGGCGAGGAATTATTTGCGGTTTAGCTGTAAATTCATATTTATTGCTGGTTTTATATAACCTTGCTGTTCCTCAAATGATTGCAGAATATAAATAGGTGTAGTTATAGCTTAGTTAACGTTAAAAGGACGGTATTAGTCGCGAATTTGATTTCATAACCTATAAAGTATAAAGCAATTACCGAACGCAAAAAGCCGTTGACCAATGAATTCGTCAGGCGGTTACAGTCCTCAATCGGGCACCTTTCATTTAAAAAAGAACCATACGCCATTTCATGTCAATTCCTGAATTATTCATCGTGCGAATGCGCGAGCGCATCGATTGATGCAAACAAAAAGCGCGCGCTCGCTAATCTTCGCCCTTTTTCGCCAAGCTTCGGGCTTCCTCGGGCCCAGTGTTGCTACCAAAGTATTTATTATTCAACTAGTTTTTGCAGTCACGCTGCGCAAGGACATAACTGAGAATGCATTAATTTTGATAAATGATATTTTTTACCGAAACCTTGAAGTTGAGATTTTTTAAACTAATTTTTCGGTGTCAATATTGAGGGAGATCTTTTGTTAATAATATCTCCTCATTCATGCCCATTCAATCAAAAGAGAAAACATAATGCTGTGTCATATATAATCCGATACGTTCTCATAATAATGTTCCGAGAATCTGATCAGAAGTTTAATTTTATATTTCTGTTATTGATTTGACAAGATTAAGTATGGAGTCGGTGTTTTTATACGAGTATTCTTCAATTCTATCTAGTCCAGAATATCTAAGGTTGATAACATCTCACGCAGATGTTCCCTAGTATCTATGTGTAAATAGTTATTGACGTATTTCATCTGTGCTGATAATTTCTTGTAATAACTTATAAATAATTGATTGCATTCTAAATTCGTTATCATTGACCGTCAAGCCAATTACAAGTAACATTGCGATGCTTTGAGTGCAGAAAAAAATATAGTATTCGAATTTCCGAACGTTCATCCCCCGCGCCCGCACGTCCGCCGCGCCTCGACGCCGCGTCTCGACTGTACGTGATTGGTTTATTAATTAGGCGAATCATCGGCGGGTTCCATTTTTAAAAATAGGCGGGATTCTTACTGTGCGACTTTTCTTTTTAATTTTGGCCGGCGTTGAACGCAATTAGAGTCGGCCGAATGACTTTTTGTCATAATCAAAGCGCGGTGACAAAAGTCAGTTTCAAATACTGTTTGACGTAATCAAACACTGTTGTTGCCATTTTTAAATTAAGATACCTACCAATTAAAATTTTATCGATGTCGTTGTATGATAATGTGCGTATGATTTACTACACGTTTATCGGCTAAGTGCCTCTCTATTTTATGTAAGGCTATGACATCATTAATTTTTCAATTGTTATAAGTAGGTACCTAATAATACGAATAGTGCAAATTAATTGTCAGGGTATTGAACTCGAGGATTAATATGGAATGTAAAAAGTAAATAAGTAGGTACAAAAATTACAAATAGACAGACGAAATTTTGCTTTTAAAAATCTAATGCAATTTTAATGGCAATCTTGATGGCAATGGTCAAAGTCAAAGTCAAATTATGCTTAACACAGGTTACAAAAAGCTGTTAGAGGATACACTTTCATCAAGTGTATAATGGCTATGCTTATTCGCGAATTTGAAAATAATATAAGCAATTTAGATAAAATATATATAACAACAAATCAAATACCATGCAAAGTCAAACACTAAAAACTTTCATATTTATTTACAGAACGATTAAAAAGATTCTAAATCGATAACGAGTCCTGAGGTCAACAGAAAAATAACATAAAAAACATTGTCGCGTCCGTCCGAGCTATGTCTGCCGAATACCGTTAGGATGCCTTCCAAACTTAAAACGCGGCGAAAAAAACTGAAAACTATTCCAATTGCCAGTATTCGGAATCCGTTTTGTCTGCTGCCTATAGTGTTTTAGAATCATTTGGCTAAAGAATATTTGTAATATGGGCTTTTTGTAACAACCTTGTTCGAGACAGAATACAGAATGTAATTTGATGAAGAAGGGACTTGAACTCGCGACCTCACAGGGCAAAAGACGTGACCATGTAGCTTAGATGGTTAGAGCAGTCCCTCTGTAGCGGATTGGTAGCGAATTGAAGTTCTGTCTAGAATGTAATGTTGAAATTGTATAGATATTAAAATAGAAACCTTAGGAATTTTTTTATACCACTTAGGTAGCAGACTAGCACACGGCCCACCTGATGGGAAGTGGTTACCGTGGCCTATGGACGTATGCAACACCAGGGGCGTCACACTCGCGCTGCCGACGCTTTTTGATGACGACGACGAATTTAATAATCACCTGCTAAATGACGGGGGAGGATCAGGTGCAGGCTTCCCTCTTGGGGTTAAGAGGTCTGACGGCAGTAGTTCTATTGAAACCAAAACCAAACGATAAAAGGGGAAGCAAGACAGCGGATAAAACTGCACGACAGCGCGTAATTCTAACAAACAGACAGATAAATACACAATTTTATATTATGCGCTTGTTGCCATGTAAAACAAAACACATTTCAGCGTAAATACCATAAAATATGTATTTTACCGTGATGAATCTAATCATAAATTGCAGTAATAATAAATATATGCGGAAATTTTCCTTGTTTGGCGCTAGATTAGCAAAACTAATGCAGGTAAGATTTAGAAAAATCAAATTAAAACAAGTATCGACAACACCACTTTACAGACCCGAAACGGTGCGCACTGTGCGGTATGAAATACACTTCATCCCACGCACGCTCAAGCTGTGGAATGAACTCCCTGATTTGGTTTTCCCAAGCGACTACAATATGGGGTTCTTCAAGAAAAGCATTATATTTCTTCAGGATCAGCAACACGAGTGTAACGCCCCTGTTGTTGTGTTCATAGGTCACGGTAACCACTCTCCATCAGGTGGTCCGTGTGCTTGTCTGCCATCTAAGTGGTAAAAAAAATATTTTTGACAAAAATAAAAATGCCGAAGTAGAAGTTGACAACCATTATTGTTAGTTGGAGTTTTTTGACAGCTAAACTTTTCACTGTAGTTTTATTAGTCCAGTAAATAGAAAATAAATTATAGGAGTGAGGGTACAGTAATTCTCACCTAGCTGAAAATTGGTAGGATTGTTCAAAACACCATCATACATAAAATATAAAAAATCCTCATCGATCTGACATCTGAATTTTGTTTTATTCAGAGTCAAAGATCATAGAATTGGGTTTTTCGCGATTATCAGCAAAATGGTAAGTTTTATCATAAAAATGTCTGAGACAAAGTTAAAGATCGAAGTACGAGTTGGGCTCGCGCACTAAGGGTTCCGTATGAGACTGAATATTGAGGCGCGAACTTGTGCCGGCTTATTCCCGTCCGCTCCACGATTTTGCTCCCAAGCGCTCCAAGACTAAAATTAAATATTATTATTATTTTATAAAATCGTTCTCAAGAGCTCCAAAAACTTATGACGGTTAGCAGAATTAAAACAATTAATACTGTAATATTACTTTTTTATTAGATAACGGTAAACATGGTTTTATTAAAAAAAAAGTCGGAATGAGCAGCTTTGGGAACGATTTATAAATTGAAGAATTGGCTTTTTCTTGGAGCTACTGGGAATAATATCTCAAAGTACCTAGACAATATTTTGGAGCTCTAGGGAATGAAAGTGGTAAATGTGGCTTTGTTTATTATTTTAATACAAACATCCTTGGAGCTCCTGGTAATCAATGTATGAAAATATGAATTTTAGAGAACAATAGATTTGGAGCGCACGGGAATAAGCCCTTGTGCCACATAAACGGCAATTAGTTTTGATGGTGTTAAATTAGAAGTTCGATTTTAGAGTCCTAGAGTGGAGACCGCGAGAGGGAACACGGAAGGTGGAACGCCCCCTAGCCAGGGGGACTGATGACCTGAAAAAGGTAGCTGGGATAGACTGGATGCGATAGGCGGAGGATTGGCAAACGTGGCGCATAATACAAATGCAAGTATTACCATTCGCAGAATTTTGGAAAATATAGTTTAGTGGGGTATTTTTCAACAAAAACAAAAAAAAAGTTTAATCTCTATTTTCTCAATATTTACAAAATGTTAGTTGTGCCCTTTTTGATTACGACGGCAGTATTGGAAGAGGCCTATGTTCAGCAGTGGACTGCAATAATTACACAAATTAATTAACAAATTGATTGATTGATCATGAAATTTGGGAAGAAGGTCTTATAGCACAAGTAAAGGGAAGAATTCGCAACCCGTAAATATGTAGCAACCTAGCTACCTGTACCCGTACCGTACTGCTGCCGTAGATACGTGGATTATGGTAAATAAATTATGCCAAATCTAACAACTATTGTCCGCATAATACCTATGACACCGCGCGCGCTGACACGGATAGATACCTATACCACTGTGCCTTAAGAGGCTTCGTCCATGTTCGTAACTGTCATTGTGATAACCAGCTACGAACGTGGAATTTTTTTCTTGCTTTCATAACCAGTTACGAAAATAGAATTAAATTGTCCTTTTCATAACCAACTGTCCTAACCAGTTACGAAAGATTTTTTTTTTCTATTTTTGTAACTGGTTATCAAAATAACTAGGTAGTAATAGGTACTAGTACTAATAGGTATTCGTAGGTTAGAAGAGAGTAAATTTTGGCGGTAAATCTACTATTTTTCTAACAAACACTATTACTTGGCGATTCACATCCTTTATTAATTTCCGTTTTTAATAGTAAGTAATAGATAAAAGGTCTGTAAAGTAAAAATGACGTCACAGTTCATGCTCCCTCGTAATATGATAGTGAACAATTGGAAATGATCGGCGTCCAACTGTCACGACTCTCACCACGTGGCTTCCGACCGCCATTGTTCTACGTCATCGTTATATTATGTAATATATGCGGTTTTAAACTATGATGAATTACTCAGCGTGTTGGAAATTAACTATTGAAATTGTATGATTAATAAATCCTTACTAATTCATACTATTATTACTTATAAATGCAAACTCTGTCTGTCTGTCTGTCTGCCTGTATTTCGGTCTGTCACGCTTTCACGCTTAAACAACTGAAACGATTTTGATGAAATGGGCGGAGCCGCGGATAACATAACACTATCTAGATCAAGATTAAGCATAGTTTGTAATATGGGTTCTAGAATACGGATAAACATACTTAGATACTTTTTGTATTCATAGGACCATCCAGACCAATGCTAATAGCCATATTCATGAATACAAATAATATATAATCGAACCGAGCGGGAATCGAACTTCTGCGGGGTAGCGATTGAAAACTATATCACTACGCCACAGACTGAGATCGTCCTGACATGTAACATTATTTGTACCATCGATACATGTTAATTAATGACATTTAAAAAATAATGTTAAAATAATGTCACAGTAATGTTATTTTTGAACATATGCGTAAAGTCTCATGGCACACACCAATGACTTTTCGATGCTTTTCGAAGTTATGTGTGTATTTATCGCAGGTTTATAAGTGCCCGGTTAATGGCAATAGGCTCGCCACCTATTACATTGGGACCTAAACATAAACGGCGAAATGTGGGTGCTAGCACCTCTGCCTACCCCTTCGGGGATATAGGTGTGAGTTTATGTTTTATGTTTTAAAGTCTCGTCTAGAGCTCGTGTTTTTCGCAACATTTGCATTAAAAACGCGCATCAAAACACGTTTTTCACAACATTTTTTTATGATATTGGGCACTTTAGAGAAATAATACTTACTCTAAGGTGCTTGTTGTTAAATGTTTGGCACCGTAGCCGTACTTTAAGATTTCACATTATTTATGGTAGGATGGTAAGATTATTTTCTTCTTATTATTGACTTTTCTCTCTGAATTAGATATTAATATAATATTTGCTATCATTCATCCTAGATAAGTAACAACATAACTTCACTTATCAATTAATCTATAAGAAGATGCGATACAATTTCACATTGATACACCATTGCATTTCGATGACACAACACCAAAAAGTATTAATCTCTACTAAAAGCCCTACTTCCCTACTAATATTATAAATGCGAAAGTAACTCTGTCTGTCTGTCTGTTACGCTTTCACGCCCAAACCACTGAACCGATTATGATGAAATTTGGTACAGGGGTAGATTAGACGTTAGAAAAGGACATAGGCTATGTTTGGCCGCAATAACCGACATCCACGCGGGTGGAGCCGCGGGCAAAAGCTAGTAGAATATAAGCCCAATTTGCGTAGCCCAGTCAGCGGTAGGTGGGTTCACAATAGTAGCACAAAATAAGCAGGGCTAATGCAAAACGATATGGCCGTCCGACCTTGTGCGCCCATAACTCTGCGACGATATCACATCAAAAACTTATAATAGACTGGAGAGCGCAATCCGCGTAGCGCAGTCAGCGACAGGTGGGTCCACAATACCTACTAGCACAAAATAAGCAGGGCTAATGTAAAACGACATGGCCGTCCGACCTTATGCACCCACAACTCTGCGATAGCAATAGCTTCATTGCTTTTCGACGATACTACACCAAAAACTTATAGTAGACTAAAGAGTGTAATCCGCGTAGCCCAGTCAGCGGCAGGTGGGTCCACAATACTAGCATAAAATAAACAGGGCTAATGTAAAACGATATGGCTGTCCGACCTTGTGCGCCCATAACTCTGCGATAGCAACAAAAAAAAGCAACAAAAATTTGCAAACATATAAAGAAATTGAAAGATACCGGCGTGCCCGATGCTATCGTGAAATTACTTATTCCAAATTTCACCGTTTTGCCTTTCTGCCTCTTATATCGTTTTATTCTTTTCGACCGATGGCAGTCGCAGACCAACTCCCATAAATTATAGTTCGGAAGCTCTGTTAAAGGAGTTTTGGAGTATTTTTTTATTTTTCTTTAGCCCTTTGAAGAATTTATGTCCCGTCTTACTTAGCAGCGGCTGACCGGCGAGTTGTCCGGCCCGAGATATGTTGGGCTTTCGATGCCGAACTTACAATGCTATAAGTATTTTGTATGAAGGCTCTGAACCTGTGATACACGTTTTGGATTTATTTTAACTGGAATCTGTACTCGTACTTTAATGACTGATTGATTCAGAGATTATGATAGACGAGTCGGTATGTTGTCAGATTTATAAAATTATTTTCTGTCACTAGATGTCTAGCATTTGCTGCGTAAATGAAGGGCAATTTGCTACTTTGATGTACTGGTGTGTGGCCCCTTTATATCCATAATATAAAAATGAATCCCTAAATGTGTTGCTAAGCGCAAATCTTGAGATCGGCTGAACCGATTTCGCTAATTCTTTTTTTAGAATATTCCTTGAAGTACGAGGTTGGTTCTAACGGAGAGAAAAATTAAAAAAAAAAAAGATTTGACTGTTAGGCGGTACGAAGTTCGCGGGGTCAGCTAGTTTACAATAAAATTGATAGTCATTGACAATTTTGTTGCTTTTTTTTTTTTTTGAAATGAAGAAAATTTGATGTTCCTAAGCGTTACTTCATGACCTAATATATAACGATATTTAATTCGATTTGCAACTAGTTAAGTCCATATAAGAACAGAGCAAGCGACGCTATGTCAGTTAGATCACGATGTATCAATAATGATTTGTCATAGAAGCTGTGTGGCCTCTTCGCGATCACTGGCATTAGGTTTTGGGGTTCAATGAATTAGAGCAAAAACCTTTCTATTATAAAATTCTATGCCCACTCAATGTACTATCGTAATTAAAAGTGCATTAGCACCGTAATGTTTATAATGGCTTGTCCGATTAAACGCGTATCTATGTGTATGTAATGTTTAACGCATACATTTATACGTCACACAGTATCGATATGAGAAAATATAAATGTGTGTGATGCGAAACAAAGAAAACGTTATGCTCGCCTTTTCATACTATTATGTTCGAAGCATGCATCTATATAAAGTAATGCAAAAATTCGTGATTCTACATAAGGCAGTGCGTAGCCTGGTCGGTAACAAGGCTGGTAAGGATAGTGTTGAAATCGGATGTTGTGGGTTCGGATCTTAGTTTTTCCACTTTTTGTTGTTTTGTTTTCATGAAATTTTAGGAACAAGTTAACAGAATTAGAAATAATTATTTACAAATAGAAAAATATTATACTTAATTTACAATAGATTATAAATAAAACAATAGTTTAAAAAAAAAAGTTTATTAAAATAATTATCCAATGTTAATTTGTGGTTATAATAATTTCATCCAAAAAATATACTTTTATAATAAAATTATATTGCATATTGAGGTTATAGCTTAATTATTCATTTTCTCGAAAGTTTATTTTCGGAAAAGAGGATTGAAACTTAACCTCAACCATACAGTCTTATACTAATTACAGGCCAGCACGTCCCTTGATGGGCTCAGTAGTCTCAATAGGCTCAACTGAAATTAAATAACAAAAATATTTAAACAGAATAGCTTAGCACGAGTACGGCGATATCAATATCACGAGAGCTTTCACTTTAAATTGAGCCTAACTATTTTATATAAAATATAATATATAATAACAATAACTTTTATCTCTCTTTGCACCATTAAACCCCATATATTCTCAATCGGGTTCAAATCAGGGGATCGTGCTGGCCAAGGAAATTCAGTGGCGAGGAGTACTCATAACACGATTCCTGCCGGCTTGCTCTGCAAAGGGAAGTCATGGTAGAGATGCTTAAGTTTAATGCATTATTACATGTATTACACCTAAAATTCAGTACCTATTTAAAATTTGAGAGAATTTCATACAAAATTGCCATGGTTGTTCTTTGGGATTTGCCACCGGCTTCCCTTTTGAACATTTTCACCCTTCGCCAGAGCAAGGAATAACTTTACGTTCACTAAACCATTCGCGAAGTATGGTGGCTCGATGGATGGGACAATTATCGTGCACATTTTTTATACCACTTAGGTGGTAGACAAGCACACGGCCCACCTGATAGAAAGTGATTACCGTGGCCTTTGGACGTATGCAACACCAGGGGCGTCACACTCATGCTGCCGACCCTGAAGAAACCTTCTAATGCCCTTAAACCTTCATTTATATCTGGATAGACATTTCGCACTGTGGGCAACATTATATCTTCTAACACTTCCACATAATTTGCACTATTTGCACGCGTAGATATTGGTTCTAATTCACCCGGCCCTTGCGCACTAATCCACCCCCACATAATTTACACTTAGATTCAGTGTTCGGTACTATGTTGTTTTCACACCACCGTGTGTTATCCTTATGCCATAAAAATATAATATTCCTTTTTGAGATGATTTAAACGTTTTTTAATCAGAAAATATTGTTGATTCCCAGTTAAAGTAAATACTCTTCGTTATTCGTTTCATATTCTACTACCATATAACGCCACTTCAGCAGGTCTTCCACTTCTCCTCCAACTCTGCAACTCTTCTTCCTCAAATTGTTTCACGCAACGACTCACAGTATTTCTCTAAAAAACAACAACCATATTACACAATTGCAACCAATGAACAAAATTGCACTACAACAATATTAATTAATTAATTAACTTACAGATAAGCCCGTCTCATTAGAAATTTGAGATATATTCAGACCATTCGAATATGGCCACAATATTAGCTTTTGCTTCAATACTTATATTTGACATATTTATTTATTAAAAAAGAAATGTAATCGCTCGAACAGTAATTAACACAAACAGTCGTAACCATAGATGATATAATATATAAATAGGGTAGTCGTAACTGACTTCACCAACCAACAACTTCACTCATAGCCAATGAATCCATTTTATTTCAAATGCACCCTCAAATAATTATTTTTCACGCTAAGTTTAAAATTCTACCTAAGAAACATTTTTATATTCGTATCAACATTTATATATCATAACTTTTAAATATAAAACACAAAAAGTTATATTAGTTCCGGTAGGTTCGAACCATCACCAACAGTTTCATACTATTCGTCAAGCCGCACATTAAACCACTCAGCTACGGGGCGGCTTACGTATGATATTGAAATTAACAATATCAATCAACGAGTGAACAATATTAATGTGTGTGTATGTGTGTGTGTGAATTATCTTCAAAGATTAAGGTCATAACTTCAAAAGTTTAGTAAGAGTACTGTACGACTAGGTTGACGTGTATGTGTGTGTGAATTGTCTTCAAAGAATAAGGTCATAAGTACGACTAATGTTGCCGCGCTATAGTTGCGTCAGATTGGTACTGCACTTATGATCGTGATAGTACATTACCTAAGTGCAGGATACAAAATACCTATCCAATAAGTAATAAACAACATTTTTTTAATAAATTACTTTGCTCAAGAAATATTTTTATAATTACTTACCTTTAACTTGCGAAAATATATTTTTTTATTTTTCTGTAAAACTCTAAATAAGAGTAGTAATAAAATATTATTATTCCGTTTTATTTTTATTAAATATAGGGTTTTTTTTGTTATTCAAAAATAGATTGCGCAATCATATCACGCCATCTTTCGGCTATAACCATAACATGATCCAAGCCGCCATATTTGTCTTGGAAAACCCATACCCATATATGGAGTACCTGATGATGAAAATCCCAGTCACATCCGCAAATACATTTTCAATAGGTAGGCTGTTTAAATCAATTAATTAGACACGGTCCTATTATTGTATTTGTTTTTCATATATTGAGGGTTTTTCTTAAGGAAATAGAGGAATTTCCAAACCCGCGGTTTCCATACCTTGTTGATTAAATAATTATTAATATATTTATTAAATTCATTATGTTTTTATCGCACGCAAGGTGCAAGTAGAATAAATGGTTTCTTCGACAAGTTTCGTTCAATTTCTACTTATTTTGAACATATTTTTATTATGAGAATTGAAATAAAACGAGTGATGAAGGCCTGATAAAAGACTACATTTCCTAATATTAAGAAGAGTTTTGGTTATCAGTTTAGGCACATAAAAGCACATATGCACGTCAAAATATTAATTACAATTAGGTATGTCAAGAATTATAACAACAATAAAGTAAAATAAATCATTTGAAAATGATTCTTTCGTATTTTGAATATGTATCTTCTTTCGATAAATTGGGGGTTTCGAGACTCTAGGCCCTGAAAGTGGGGCTTTTGGCACTTGCCCGGTGTAACTTATAACATAATGAGGTCTATGCGGAACCATTTTTCTAAAACTCACTCGCTAATTCCATACGGTGAACATTCAGAACCGGTTTCTCCGTGAGCGCCGAAACCTCATAGAAAGCTAGTATTATTTTAATTAACTGTGAAGAACACGTGCTATCTGTCTTAAAATGATACTAGCTACTGCCCGCGGCTCCACTCGCATGAAGTATTGAAGTAATTCCGACAAGCCATATAGTCCTATTCAGTAACCTTCGTGATATTCTAGGCTATGATGTATGTTATACCTAACTTCATGCAGATGCGACCAAACTTAGCCGCTGTCCTTTTCCAATTTTTCGTCTATCTCTGTACCTACCGAATTTCATCAAAATAGGTTCTGTGGTTTAGGTGTGAAACCTTAATAGACAGATGGACAGACAAATCGACAGACAGAACCCTGTCTTTGACTCTGATTTTCATATTCTATATATTAGTACGATGTATTTTCAGCACTTATGTTTTTGCACTTGGGAAAGACGATTACAATTTCGGCTAAGGTCGTATTACAAAGTATTCCGAAAGCAGCGCACGCGCAGCATCAAGGCAAGCATTACAGCTCCATCTCCTATATAGCTCCATCTCTCTTTTTCACTCAGAACACGAATGCCGAACACGTCAGAGTATACTTGCAGGTCATTGTACGTCCAAGAAGGTACTTCCCAACAGACATAGTAACTATATATACTATACTATCAAGTGGCTGGCTACTTGACACAGCACTAGCACGTGCAACACCTTATCTCTTATCAGTTATCAATGTATTGTATGCAATGTAATATCTAAATAATAGTGTACATTTGATTTACTTGTCGTTGAACATTATAAGTGCATTTTTTTATGTTTTATGAAGATTTTGAAATGCAATTAGCATGGTGTAGCATAGTGTAGTATGGAGTAGCATAGTGTAGCATAGTGTAGCATAGTGTAGCATGGTGTAGCATAGTATAGTATGGTGTAGCATGGTGTAGACAACCTCATTAGTGTACCTGCTGATTGATAAATGAGGCACTGGCGCAGATTTTCCTCTCCTCCTCTATGAGCTGGACAATTTGACCAATTTGAAGATCATCATCTCTCTGGACCAATTTGAAGATCATCATCTCTCTCTCAGTTGGGGTTGAGCTCCGATATTTTCCGTGAAGGGCCTGCCATCTGACCTCCACAACCCTATAACGGTATCAGTTAGACCGGATTGTTAAAACTTCTTTAGGCCACATTATCTGTAATGGCACCCATCCTAAGACCGACCTTGCTAGTATTATTTGACCTTACAATGTGTTACCCTACTCGAATACCACTAAGTCTGCCACAAGGGTCTGTCCCTTGTTATAAATGATTTCCTAGCTATGTGCAAATTCTAATGCGAGTCAAAATTTATGCCTCATTTTTATTGTAATAGAATATTAGCAAACCGATGGCCGCTGGAGCAAACCAGTCCTAGAGTGGAGACCGCGCGTAGGAAAACGGAACGTGGGACATCCCCTAGCCAGGTGGACCGACGACCTGCGAAAGGTGGCTGAGACGGACTGGATGCGGAAGGCGGAGGATCGGCAAACGTGGCGTACATTGGTAGAGGCCTATGTCCAGCAGTGGACTGCAGTAGGCTAATTGATTTGATTTGATTTGATTAGCACCTTAGCTAAACTATATTTGATAGGAGTGGGTTCACCTCGGTAGTGTAATGGTCAGAATTTGAACCAGAGACCTCGCGATCGTAAGCCCCACTGAGCTACGGACGTTTTGAATTCCTGGCAAACTGTAATCCCACAACTTTACTAAATATAGATAAACATCGCATCTTTCCCCGAAGTGGTTGTTGTGCGCCGAAGTCCCAGTACTGGGGAGTGTTTACAGTCTGCGCTATGCACATCACAATGAGCTGTTTCTACTTGCGGCCGCACATTGTAAACTAAATCGGTATTTTTCATTATCATCTGCGGGAATTTCTTATGACGTTGCGTGTGATATTCTGAAGCGATGTGAGGTTCAATTTAGCGATCTACAGTAAAATATATCTATACAAATAAATCTTCTCTTCTTCTTCTGTCGAATCGATGGCCACTCTCAGACTGTATTTTCCTAGTACCCAGTATTTTTTTATTTTTTTATACCACTTAGTTGGCAGACAAGCACACGGCCCACCTGATGGGAAGCGGTCACCGTGGCCTATGGACGTATGCAACACCAGGGGCGTCACACTCGCGCTGCTGACCCCTAAGAAACCTTCTAATGCCCTTCTTGAAGAACCCCATATTGTAGTCGCCTGGGAAAACCACCGCAGGGAGTTCATTCCACAGCTTAAGTGTGCGTGGGATGAAGTGCCTTTCAAATCGCACAGTGCGCACCATTTCCTGACGCAATGTGTGAGGATGAATTCCCTGCCTGTGGCGAGAGGTGCGATGATAGAATGTAGCTGTTGGCATCATGTCAAATAGTTCTTCTGAGCACAAACCATTGTATAGACGGTAAAACACACACAGTGAGGCAAAGTCTCTTCTGAGACTGAGAGGTTCCACATCGCCTGCGAGTATGGGATTGCCGACGAGCCTCAACGCCCATCTTTGTACCGAGTCGAAGGGGTCAGTATGCTGCTACCTGGATCGCTTTCTCGAAGGCACTCATGAGGTCCTCCGGTGTACAGGTAGATGGGTGACGCACCACTCGCCAGTAGGTGGACCATAGTAGCAAGATTGATTTGGAATTGCCATCGTGGTGTAGTAATTAGTTTTGCGGTTGCTCCGCTACTCACGGAGAGGGCCCGAGCATAGGTTACGCTCTTCGGGAAGGCTTACTACGTCCCCTCCACAAATAAATAAAATGTACGTTTAGACGCAATTTGACCAATACGCATAATGACCAATGAAAATAGCACCATGAATACGTAAAATGACAAATCGTGAAATGTCCAAAGTATCATTTTGTACTACTTCGATATCGCTAATGGGTTGTGAAGGTCAGATTGCAATTGCTTCCCGTAAGTTAGAGAAGTACGACCAAATATGCAGTTAAACTGGAAAATGCGGACCACGGGAAAGGAAAAACTGGAATTTTCACGCGAAAAATGATGATGAACTAACTATTTCTATTGATAGTATAACAACTTTTAATGAATGTATTTGAGTGTACGATTCTGATAACATGAATTTATTAAAATTTGGCATCAATCAGCAATCTTTAAGCCTGTTTCGCCCAGCGCTGTCTACTGCTGGAAATAAACCTCATGCAATGTGCACCATAACACCTGATCTTCTGCCTTGCGCAGTGGAATGAACTCTCTGCTGTGATTTTTCCAAGCGACTATAATATTGGGTTCTTCAAGAAGAATCTTACAGGGTCGGCAGCATGGATGTGACGCCCCTGGTATTGCAAACGCCCATAGGTTACGGTAACCACTTTCCATCACGAGGGTCGTGTGCTTGTCTACCACCTAAGGGGTGTAAGAAAGTTGAGTAGGTACCGTGAAATTGAAGACCAAAGATAAAAAAAGAATCTATAAAATCTTTTAATGCAATCGGATGCTAAAAGAGATTATTATATTCATCTTAACAACTGTTTATGAATACAAGAGTAGGAAACACAGACAAAGCATAATGTTATTCTATGACATCTCGCAATAATTGTACAAAACGTATACAGTGTGATGTCAAACAGTTTACATGAAGTTAAGCAAACAAACATATCAGAGTGCAGCCAGCAAACTGATACGTTATCACAACGATCTTGGTGTTATCTCGCATGCAACGGACCGAACCGCACTTACAATCAAATTGTTTTGCTAACCAACTTACTATTTTATATACCACTAGACTTCTTCTTCATCCTAGCGTTAATTCCCAGTCGCATCCGAAGCTTCCAGCTCGGAGTCTGGGGTCCGCTTCACCAGTCTTAGCTACGGATTTGGTTGGACCTCGATATTTTCCGTGAAGCGATGGCCACTAACCTCCACAACCCAATGGTAACATTAGGCGATATCGAAGCTTTGCAGCTAGAATTTGTCTACGTTAAATATTTGTTCAATCGATCACATCACTCAGTCACACAAAAAAATCAGTCACAGTACTTTCCATCCAAAGGTTGAATAAAAGAAATCGTTTCCAGCGATAAGGCCGCCCTTAAAGGTATGATTCCGAATGTGACTGCACACGACAACTGCAGAAGCACGCAGTACATACGCGTTGTTCACTGCGGTTTCTCAAAGGTAGGTACTCTTTGTCCGTATTAGAGTTTAACCAGTAATGGATACGCTGTATCTGCTGCATGCCTCTGCAGTTGTCGCATGCGGTCGACTTCGGAATCATACTTTACAATGTAATACTACTATACTTGTCTTGTGTCCGCAAAGCTTGGGACGCCAGGGACGAAGTAGCGTATATGATATTCCAGATTATAATCTATCCATGATCCAAAGTTCAGACGGATCCATTGAGCCATTTGAGCTTTGTTGGGTATAAAATAAATAGCCAAATCAAATATTTGCAAACTTCTTTTGAAAAACATATCTAATATATAAAATTCTCGTGTCACAGTTTTCGTTTCCATACTCCTCCGAAACGGCTTGACCGATTTTGATGAAATTTTTTGTGCTTATCCGGTATCTATGAGAATCGGCCAACATCTATTTTTCATACCCCTAAGTGATAAGGGTGCAGCGGGAACGGGATTTGAATACCACGCGGGCCGAAAATATGGCGGTACGAAGTTCGCCGGGGCAGCTAGTATAATTATAATATTACATTTTATTTACACCACTTAGCAGTAGGTATAGCTGCAAAGCTTCGATATCGCCTAATGTTACCATGGGGTTGTGGAGGTCAGATGGCAATTGCTTCACGGAAAGTATCGAGGTCTAGCCAAATCCGTAGTTAAGACTGGTAAAGCGGACCCCAGACTCCGAGCTGAAAAGCTTCGGATGCGACTGGGAATTAACGCTAGGATGAAGATTTATACCACTTAGATGGCAGATCGGCCCATTTGGTGGAAAGTGGTTACTATGGCCTATGAAAGTGTGTAACACCAGGGTCGTAACACTCATGCTACCGACCCTGTACGAACCTTCTAATGTCCCGAAGAACCAAATATAGTAGTCGCTTGGAAAAATCATCTTCTTGGCGTTGTCAATAGGAACAACCAGGGTCAAACGGCACTCTCGTAAAAGTCAAGACAATAATGGAAAGGAGGGATAGAAGAGCCAACTTAGAGCTCCAAAAATGCAAGCTTTGGATCGGATCGTCGCTTGGATGATCACGAAGACGTAGGCATGTAGGTCCTTTCGGATACCTCCCCCGCCGGAGTTCGGACACCATGTTACACTGTGTCCGACTAAAACGCACGCCGTCTGTGGGCTGTTGTTTGCTGAAGGTGACTTATCGTAAACATATACCTCGCACCCCGGTCTGACCATCTCTCGATCTGACTATCTTCCGGTGTGGGGTCCACGGAGTCCCCAACTCGCCCACGGGTATGAGGAGGTGGAGGCAGGTATGGTCTCGTTCGTTCAAGAAGGGCATTAGAAAGTTCCAACAGGGTCGGCAGCACAAGTACGCGTCGCTCCGGTGTTGCAGACGTCCATAGACCAAGGTAGCAGCTTGTGCCAGGGACCGTGTGCTTGTCTACCGCATAAATAGTAGGTATAAAAAAGGTACTCACAGTTTGATTAATGAAATTCTTGAGTTCTTCCTAACACAGTTTATATTTAAAGGAGTCTAATATCCAATGAGTCATACTCACTGCAATGGTACGACGTTCAAAGTACTAACAATACTTGAGGAGTGACTCACTAAGTTCTGAATATGTTCCCGAAATTCTGTTTAATAAGTTTGGCATCGGGTTTTCTTTGTGAGAACTAATGTAAATTACATGCGTCAGTAGTCATAAATTTAATAAGTAAGTACTTTACTCGTTAAGAAAGGTAATACCTACTTGTGAACATCAAGAATACAGATTTTTTTGAAATCTTATAGCCAGATTCGCGAGGCAATAAAACCTGCAAATAATCTAGCAATACAATGACCATATAGCATTTGGCTGCTAAGTTATAGGTCGCGGGTTCGATATTTGCATTGGACTAGCTGTTTCTATATATACCTAATATCTATTTCTGAACAAAAAATGTATCAAAACATGTTTATTCCAAATGCAAATATATTCTGGAATGCTCTGTCGAATTGAATTAGGTACCTAAGCTTCTGTCTTGTTGCGTTGATACACTTGAAGAATTTTCCACGTATCTGAGGTGAGTAGATCTACATAGTGAGGTCGCTACGGTATTCGCTACATTCTTAAACGGGCCAAACCAAACAGATTCTTTTATGTAGGGTAGGTACTTGTGATTAAAATATTGTGTTTTGGCAACATCATTCGAATTTAGAATTGCACACATCTGAAAACTTGGCATATATAGGTCATAGGTCAGCAAAATACAAAAGTTTCCTTCCAGAGGTGAGAAAACGCCTGATGCAGCCAAATCGATTGAACCGCGAGAAGAATCGAGTGCTACCGTGTGCACTTTTCATCGATATCTCGGTGCGGGTCCTCTGAACGCTGACAGACCGTTTTGTCAACAATGGCTATTGTCTTCCACGATGTTTTCAAATAATATATGGACATCAGCCTTCCTAAGTGCAGTAAAATTTCAAGATCGGCTGTCGGGGCGCTAATGGTTGCGCGACGTATGTACAACGAGTGATCTGAGTCACAATGAAATCAAAAGGAATGAAAACCGGGTATCACAGGTTGTTTTGTACTGACAGTTGTTTGTCTGTATAAAATATAATGTTGAGGAAATGTAGCTAGTTGCGGCTTCTCTGCATGAGGTCTCGGGTTCAATTACTCACATTAGTTTTATCTGTTTAGAAGTTTTCAACAATTTTTTGGTATCTGGAAAAGGTGGCCTTTATTACGTAGAGCCGAAATCTTTAAGGTTTTTAAGGCCTGTATATTTCAGAAGGAGATGATTTGGGACCTATTTTGTCGACAGGTCAAAAGTCAAAAGTCAAACCTCAAGGAAAGAGATAGAGGAGCTCTTGTATTCTATTTCCCCTTTTTCTTCCCCTTCCCTATCGACCAGTGTCGTGGGTTAAACATAATAACGCGATAACTGATGGTTTGGTTCACTTGTAAGATTTATGTTACCGACTAAAGAAGGATAATATTAACTTTGAGACTTTCGCGTCTTATGATTTATATAATGTTAACGGGAATAAGATTTCATTTATGACCACGGCTAGTGACCAATGACCAACTTCAGGCAATTTAAGGGTAAGTATTTATACTGTGATCACGTTAATTCCTGTAATATTAATAACTCCGTGGTTCTTGAACAGTAACAATTAGGACCAAGTAATTTTGAAATTATGGTCCGTAATAAAAAGAGAGAGAATAAAATTGTTAGAAAGATTCAAAGAATCAAAGTAAAGGACTTTATAGGCCTGCTTCTAGACCCAAAAAGTTAAGTACTAAACAGTTATAGACCCAAAAAGAAAAAAATATCTGAGGAGATGATGTGAGAAAAGGAAGTAGGTATTGAAGAATGTGGTGCTGACCCCAAACAATTGGGATAATGGCAGGCAGGTGATGGTTACTACTAACCTACTATAAATACATTTTATGTTAGTGCGTCTACTATAAGAAGAAATATTAATGACCCTTACTGACACTTAGGTGGCAGACGAGCACACAGCCAACCTGAGGGAAAGTGGTTACCGTTAGGTAGGTACCTATGAACGTATGCAAGTTTGCCGGGGCGTTACACTCGTGCTGCCGGTCAAACGTTTTTTCATGGTCCTGATAAAACGTTCTAATGCCTACCGTGAAGAACCCCATGTAGTCGCTTGGGAAAACCACAGCAGGGAGTTAATTTCACAGCTTGAGTGTGCGAGGGATAAAGTTCCTTTCATACCGCACAGTGCGCACCGTTTCCGGTCGCAATGTGTGAGGATAAATTCCCTAGCTGCATTGCGATGATAAAATGTAGTAGTAGGCATCATGTGAAACTATTTGTGGCGTTTGGAGCCTAAACTTTAGGTTCATGGGGTCCAAGCGATCGCAATCTCTTCAGGGAGATTGCGAAGCGTATGGTCAACGCTTTTCGTGACTAGAACGCTGGCCTCTTTTTAAGACAGAGAAGAAACATTCAAATACAACGTGGCAAAGCTGCGAATCTTCTGGGAACGTTACCACAAGAGGCACGCAATGCGCAGGAATTCTACATTATGATTCATTTTAGGTTTAGTTTTAATTTGTACAATGTTTTTACAGTCTTAGTTGAAGCTTTTACATAAGGATGGTTGAAAATATTACCTATTTAATTCTAATGACGAATGAATATAATATGATCTCGTTTTTAGATTCCTAAACGCATTACGAATCAAGAATCCATCACAATGATAAAATAGAAAACATATCGTGTTATTTCTTATTCTTCCAGTTTGTTTAGATGAAGTGGTATGCGACATTTTTGTTCGAGACGATTGTGTCAACGCGTTTGTTATTTACACATATCTACTGTAAATAATACTATAAAAATGAGAAAAACAATGGAATACTGTCCACTTATTGTGTTACCGTTTTTGTTTGAAAGATGATCGAATAGCATTAGTTTGTGAATATTGAAAAGAGATTTATATTTATATGTTTTGTAAATATTTATGCTGTGATTGAATTGGTTTTGTCATCAAAAACTACATAATAATTACAAGTAACCTCCTTTTGTGTTGCGTTATTATATTACTTTACAATAGTTTTATTCAGATAAGTCAGTGGTTGTGTCGAGATTTCCGAACGATCAATTGATAATTCAAATTTTATACAATTCCTTCGAATACTTCGAATGTTAAGTGTTGCTTTGTATCAAAATTATTATCTATGATTTATTTATTGAATACGTTTAACTTTAATTTAAATTAATTAGCTGTGGAACTTAGTGATCGTAAACGAAGTATTTAATATTATTCTATTTCTTTAATTATAACTTGGTGGCAATATAGTGTAGTGATTGTGAATGCTATTTAGTGGAAGAAGAAATTAATATTTTCAAATATGGGATGTCAAAAAGCAAGTACGTATGCAAGTTAGATAATTAACATGAAGAAGTCTGAGTGATAATAGGTACTTGACATTTGAAAAGAAAGGCCAGGTTGATGACCTTTGCGATGTACTACATTCTTAGATGCTGTGACTTGAAACTTTTTGATTAAATGTATTTAAATACAATAATAATATTTAAATTTAAATAAATTCTTTGAAGTATCGGTTCTACCTGAAATGAGTTGATCATCAGAGCCGGCATAATATTGAGATTCCCGAAATTACTAAGCTCCCTTTTTTTTATATAAATGAACCTTGGACCTGATCATTCATCTTAATATTCTGAGTAGTGATACAACTTATTTAATCGTAATTGGAGTCGAGAACGTAGCCATTGCCTCCTACATAGAACAATTTCATGCGCAATAACCAAATCATGGGGATTTACCCGCGATTTCGTTTTAGTAATCATGTTTCTAAGAAGATCGATGATCTATGTAGATACATATATATCACTTAGGTAGATCTTCTCAGATCTTTATGTGTATTTCTAGTCATCGCCATTTTTGCAGTGATTCTAGTATCATCCGAGGCTTTCAACTTAGACATCGGGGTCCGGACTTCTCTTCATTCTTCTTCTTCATTTTAATTTATCTTCGCTATTACGGGTGCCAGCCGCTCGTATGTCTATCAGTTCGATGGTCTTGACCCACATTAGTACCTACTGTCAGCATCAGATTGATCTTGACTAGCAAAGTACTCAAAATGATCTTAACACCTCGGTATACCCACCTTCCTTTTGACTGATTGTTCAAATATTTTGTACACACCTTTATTTCGGAATACAATTTAAACCATTAAAGTATTTTGTATTAAGATCATTTTGAGTATTTAACTATTCAAAATCAATCTAATGCTTACTGTATCTCGAACACGATAGTTAAAGCATCAATACTTACACATTTTAGTGTAATATTACACTATTCGTGTATTGTTACACTAAATCTAAATTGATTCGCCTAAACTCCCAGCGTCAATTGCATATGACACGTGTCATTTTCAGACAATCAATCCAGCATTACTTGACATGTGTCAAATAACACTTGCAGATTATTACACGTCATCGTTGACAGTAAAATATTATATTTATGGCAGATATATGTGTGTCCATGGTTATTTAGTGTAACCGTTATGTCGTAAAAGTGTTGATTTATTTTGTTGTTTAGCTCAATAATAATTGTGCAGATGGTCTAGAATTTAAACGAACATTATATTATTTCTATGGTTGTATGTTTAGTCTTGGTTCGGATTTTGATACATTACATTCCTACGTACATACATACTTACTTAGATATCTCTATATACCTGCAGTAATAATATAAAGAGGAAAGATTTGTGTTTTTGTATGTAAAGAATAAACTCAATAACTGCAAAACCGATTTCAAAAATTTACCTGTAGTAATATTATAAAGAAAGAAAGAAAGAAAAACACAAATCTTTCCTACTGGACCGATTTTAAAAATTCTTTCGCCTTTAGAAAGCTACATTATCAGGTACCAACATAGGCTATATATGTCATCACGCGGGCGATGCCGCGAGCAACTGCTAGTATATATTAAATAAACACAAGTAGGTCTTTATTTACGGTTGCGGTAAGGTGGCAACACTTGTTTGGAATTATCCCCGGATAATAATAGGTAGGTATTTTGTTTATCCTGTCGTAAGATGTATCCTCGTTTGTGCATTGAATATAGAAACCCTAGCTATATTTAGGCCGGAATGACCTTTATGGCGTAGCGGTAAAGCGTTCGACTCCTACGACGGAGTTCGCCGGTTCGATTTTCGCTCTGTGTAAATATTTGTTTGCATGAATATGTCTATTTACATTGCTACATAATATGCATGTATTTATTTACAAAAAAATTACATAATCTAAGCATGTAATCGGCATTCTAGAACACAAAAGTCTCAAAACACAACACAATTTTGAGTCTCGATAGTGATAAATAGAATATCCTAGAATATTTATTTTCATTATTATTTTATTTAAGTGGTTTTCATTAATGTTTCTATGGATCACGGGAAAGGGACCAATATTTCACACAGGTGGAACCATAGATAACAGTTAGTGTGAAACACTCATGACAACTACATAACCATATTAGTGTATGAAGTAGACGAGAGACTACTGTCAGGTGAAATCAGAGGAACAATGGTAGCCAGTTCCCACACAGTGGCGCCCCCAACCGCCGTTCTGAGAAACTCCGGTATCGTGTACTCGGCGCCGGCGCATGCTTTCCTTTAAATTTGGAATTACTCATTATTTTTATTGAGTGTCGGGTCGTGTTGTATGGTATTATATTTGTATTGTGATATTTGAGCTTACGCACACTGTGTTCTGATATTACAGCTCTAGTAGGTATACTAGTCTTATGATACCACCCACTAATCCTACTTCTAACTTACTATGCTACTAATATTATATTATCCTTCTTAATATTATAAATATGTGAAAGTTTGTGAAGATTTTTGGACGTTTATTATCACGCTTTAACGGCTGAATGGATGTTACTGAAGGTACCTACAGACACAGATTACAGACTTTTTACCCCAGAAATAGGTTCTTATCGGTTGCGGGAACGGAAACAAAATTAGTAAATTACACACGAACAGATGTCCAGATGCTTCATTATTTCATACACGTTACCATAGACCTTACCATTTTACCCAGCCAATCACTTTTTAACGGATTCTATCGCGCTTAGGCTATTTTTCAGCAGTCATGGTCGTAGGGTGACTAGAGATGGTAGTTGTTCATAGTTTGAAGTATTAAATTGATAAGTACATTAGGTATATAAACTGATTTGGCTTGACAGTCGAGTAATCTATTATTCCTCTTATCCTTAGTTTCAACTTCTTGATTTAAATACAACTATTTTCGGCTTCTATCGCAATTTTTTTGATGTCTAGAACATTGTAAAAAATAACACAAAAAAAGACATTTCGGTGACTGACTGAATATATGTATGTATTAATATTTTTGCATAAGCTTCTAACAATTATTACCGTAACTTTAAAACCTATTTGAGTTATTTTCGGAAACATCTGAATCTTAAAAAAATGCCTATTATTCGAGCATGCCAACAGACTCGCCTTACACGCATAGAGACACGCCGTACGCATATGAAAGGGGATGGCAACTCGCTAGACGAGACACATTACAACCGGTGTCGATTGAAGACGCAGGCTATTACTATCACAGGCTCGCCTTACAGAGTTTCCTGCAATACGCCCCGTTCACGGTAAATGATACTGGCTCATACGCAAATGACACCTCGTCTTGCGGATTTTTCAAATTCCACATAATACTTTAGTCGTTACTTATAGCTCCATGGGAGGTTAATACATCAGATTACACAGGATATTATGTGAGGCGGCAGACAGTTCGTATTGCCTGAACATCTTGGAAACTATACAGCTGATTCTGGAAAGTGATACTATAAGTAAGGGTGCTATAGTTAGTTAGCAAGTATTCTATGGAATCTTCGCGAATCTGGCTGTAAGGCAGGGGTTAAACAGTCAAAATATCGTAGTCGCTATAGTAGTTAAATTTAAAGCAATGGCGATTCGTACACAGTGTTTTTATTAAACATCAAATGGTAAGTTCTATGGAAATAAAAAAAATTACGTCATACTTCGTTACTGTCAAATATAATTTAGTAAATGAATATTAGCGATTCGGTGACTGACTGAAAATAGACAAACTGAGACAAGAATGGTAAAAATTACGTTCATTCTTATTGGATGGATGTAATGTTTACCACTTTTTACTACTCTTTACTCAAGAAGTCCATAGTAGCTAATGTCCCAGGCTCCGCCCAGAGATCAGACTGCAGTCGCGTAAGCTAGATAACTAAACAAAAAACACGAGAGGGAATAAGCTGACCCCTCGCTCTAAGTTGAAAGCCTCAGATGTAATCGGGAAAAATGACATAACCACCAACTTCAGTCTACTAAGTAGTAAAAAAATATGATGCAATTAAATTCAAAACGCATACACGAGTGTTCGCCTTGTTACAGGCGATTAAGTTCAGAGCTGTAAACTACGTACTTAATGTAAAGTAACGTGTAAAGTATATAGTAGTATGTACAGTTATGTTTGTATAATGGTATGTTAACATTTACGGCCAGAACTTGCGCATTTAACGCAACTTTTATGACAATAATTAATCTTAACAAGATGATCATAGACATGTTATTGGGAATTCCCGCGATCCCAAACTACTGGTTACGCAAGCATCTAATAAATCCGTTACAGGATGTGCCTGTTTCATGATCACGAGGTATATTGCACAGCTAGCATAGTTAGCAGTGAACATACCTTAGATGAAATGGGGGAAGAACCCAGATTTTTTATCGGCTGTAAATATGTTTACTATCGGGTGGAGAACAGCGCGGGTCTAAAAAGGCCACATTGAGTGATTCCACTAAAAACCAGTAACTTAATGAATTCCCAGTAGATCTCAATAGATTCCTCTAAAATTCGTATAATGGTCACTCATAGAGAGCTGAATCATAACAATTCATTTTTACTAAGCAGATTCCAATTTCGTGTAAATATCGCCGCATGATAAAATAACATCTTAATACGATTCCAATAAAGTTGCCTCTTTAGACCTGCAAGCGTTAAATAATGCCGACAAAATATCGCGCGATTTTTTTCGTGAACATCGAGTAATTTGTAGTAAAGTTGCCAGACACTGCCAGAAACTGTATTTGGCCGTTAACTAGACATCAGTCAATTATTAGATGTCCCTGTTGTCTCCGAGAAGAGGACACGTGTCGCTTGATAAAATATTGTCTAGTGAGAACACGGCTTTAGTATCTCAAAATGACGGACATGCTGTAGGCATTTTTCTCACGTTTGTGACGTTCAATTTAAATAAATATAAGATTATAAATATTATCTTGTTTGTACTAATTTTATATTAAAATATTTTCTGAAAAGAGGTTTCCAGCAAGTTACCTGTTTTTGATTTTTATAAATGATAAGCACTAAACAATTAATTTATTGTTGTCTGATTTTTTGCATGCATTTTCATAACACGTAATAAAACATTAGTTTGTTCTATTATTAATTGTGGTAATAAGGAAAATATGTCGACTTGCAGTGGTTAATGTATTGTACCAATATTTTGTTTAAACAGTCATAGATTGGCTGCGTTCGGTAACGGCCACCTTTCAATAATAATAACTACAGATTCTAATAATTATTTAAATTTAAAAATGCGAAAGTAAGTTAGACCTTTTTGAACATGTTCGAATTTATTTGAATTTGGAAATAAATCGGTGACATTATGTATATTACTCCCACTTTTTATTTTCTTATTTACTTTTTAACTTTAATTTTGTTGATTTATTTTAAACTTTTTGTAAGGGGATTCTACGAATTTAATAATCGATTTAATTTAAGTTTTCATATAAAACCTTATTTTAGTTTATACTTATTTAGTTTTCTTTTATTCCCAGCATGATGGATTCCGGAGGAGCGGGTATAGCAGAATCACCACCGACTTACCACCGGAGCTATGAACAATATGTGCAAGGTGCCGTTGACAACAGTACCGACTCAGTCCAGGAACAACCCAGTCCAGAGCTGGTTGTATGGTCAACTTTACCGTACGGTTTGGAATACAGAACACAATATGACTACAGGAGTCCCTATGATACCAGCAGGGATTACTCTCCTCAGCAGTATGCAAGGGCCCCATTCACGACTAAAATGGGACAGGCTAAGGCGTTAAAAGAGGCTAGGATAAGGAGGCCTATGAATGCTTTCATGGTATGGGCGAAGGTGGAGAGGAAGAAGCTGGCTGACGAGAATCCGGATCTGCATAATGCCGATTTGAGTAAAATGCTAGGTAAGTGATATTTTTAAATTTTGAATTCGTAATTCAAATTGTTTTTTTTTTCTTTACTCATGCGTTTTTTTGTGTTGCACGAATTTACCTGCCGTAAAGGGATTTTATTTAAGTTTGAATTTTGAAACTTAATTTTTAATTGACAATAAATTTGCTACAGCTGAAATGTACGTATAATTAATAATCTATTATATTTCAACTGTGGCCATGATGTACTTTTCATGGCCGAATTTAATTGACAAGTTTTCTGTTGATCTACCTTGATGATAGAAAAATTAATTTACAACTTACAATTATTATCTAGCTGTTAAATTATTATAATAGTCGTTAAACTTTTTATTTATTTGACATTGTTCAGATAAATAATTTAATTGGGATTTTTTTTTTCTAGAATCTAAATGTAAACTAAAACTTTTTATTAACTTGACATTGTTAGGATGAATAATTTAAATAATTTTAATTAACCAGGCTTATATTTTTTCTTAAGCATCTATATGTAAACACAATTACCTTTTTTTTTGCGTTTTGAAATATTACATAGATGTTATCAAATATGTAAAATGGTTACCGCTCAAGTAAGTATCAAAATAAACTATAATAGTATTTTTTCATGACAATATTAACAAACTTTGTTACTAGTTTATTAAGTTAATATTAAATAACAATTTATTTTCGAGGACATGTAATACCACACCATCTAAACTGAAACTATGCATAGCTAAACTAATTAAAACTTGAACTTTGCTCAATGTATTTTTACAAATAGATATATTCGTATCTTAAATACATTAAAAAATACAAAGTTATTTATTAAATATGGATACATTAAGTCATTCTACATTTATGTCAATAAATTAGTCAAATAACCCGCCTCTGACCGTTCCCGTCGCAAAAGATCTACTCATATGGCAAAAGTGCGCATCACACTCGCCGAGTTTCCACGCTGGATTGCAATGACCAACCTTTGCACCACGTACGCTCCGGAACGGGAGTCACCAGTTGTCTCTATGAGCGTATTTCCAATTTTCTTACAAGGATTTGGTCTCCTTGGTCTAACTCCCCAAGGTCTCCACCGCTAGCGGCACCAAGTGGTACAGGGGCTTCAAGTCACGTCAAGTCTATACGCGCAGTATACGTTCCTTGGGTGTCTTTTGAGGACAGCACAGGGTGCTACGGTGGTAGACGAGCTCAAATTCACCAAATATATATTACTAGCTTTTGCCCGCGGCTCCGCCCGCGTGGATGTCGGTTATCGCGACCAAACATAGCCTATGTCCTTTCTCGAGGTCTAATCTACCCCTGTACCAAATTTCATCAAAATCGGTTCAGTGGTTTGGGCGTGAAAGCGAGACAGACAGACAGACAGACAGACAGAGTTACTTTCACATTTATAATATTAGTAGGGATTATAAAACAATCCGCGGGCGCCAGGGCCTCGTTTGTCTCGCAATTTAGGTTCACGATACGTGTCACGAAGTAGGGGTCTTTTTAGGGTTCCGTAGCCAAATGGCAAAAAACGGAACCCTTATAGATTCGTCATGTCTGTCCGTCCGTCTGTCTGTCTGTCCGTCTGTCTGTCTGTCCGTCCGTATGTCACACTGTAGTTTTTTTTTAATACGTCATAAACCACAATTTTCGCCTTTGCTACTACGGAACCCTTCATGGGCGAGTCCGACTCGCACTTGGCCGATTTTATTTGAGCTAGCGTCTTCCGCGGCGGCATTAAATTAAAATAATAAATGTATCTATAATATACATGATAATAAATTCTCGACAGCCACCTCAAAGCAAGTGATCAGAACTAACTGATATAAATTTAAAATATTATTATATATTAAAACAATTAGGTACAAAAACTTGGTATGCATATTCCCAGTATTTGAGGTATCGCAAGAAACGATGCAAAAATGTTCTTATCTAAATATCTTCTAAATTTACAGACCTTATTTTTAATTTATTTAACTTAACATTGCATAACATAAAATACACAACGAACATTTAATTCACAATATATTTCTAGATTTTTCATTATTGAAAAGGCTTAAAGTGATAACGTATGTTCACAATACGTTTCATCAGTGAAAAGGTTTGGAATCACGACGTTGTTTTTGTCTTTTCGTCAGTGAAAAGATCTACACAGAAACCAAATTCACATTTTCATATTGATAATTTACTGGCCCACAGCTCCACCGCGAAAATTTTGGTCCTGTGATTTAAAAATCTTATCTTGTCCTACCAATAATAATAATAAAAAACTATTTTTTTTTTTAAGCTATTGCATAGCTTCTATCGCGGGCCTTGAGCGTGGAGAACGAATCCAGTAATTCCGTAACGAAAAAAACCAATTAATTATAATTGCATAAGTTGATAAAAAATGCTATGCAATAGCTTTACCGCGGCAGTCCCCGAGTGCCACACGTCTTTTTTTTTTATTGAATTTGTAGGTAGTATTATTGAAGTAGATACCTACTACGCAACAAAAAATACAAATCTTTTTGTACCGTGGAACATTTGGGACTTTCAATTTATTCTAAAAATATAACTTGTAATACAAGAAAATTATTAAGTACACCAACAAACACTATTAAGTAGATACCATTTAAGGCATAACAGTACCACCAAGCATTATTAGTTACCTTTTTACTACCTCGTCCAAGGTTCGAACCCGTGAATGAGTCAGCACAAAATGTCAATCTTGTAGTTAATTTGAAATGTAAATATTTTAAAATATCAAACATAACTAGGGTCGGGAATATTATTCAATGAGATACTTGTATGTGTAAATGTTAATTAGTTGACTACCATTTATTTTGTTTGACGTATTTATTTATCTATATAAGTAAAATTGGAGTGTCTGTTCTTAGACTTCTTTTATTTTTGAACAACTAAAAATAAACTTACAAAGTAGCGGTCACAGGTAGTTTATTATATAATAGTAGTTATATATTCAGTACAATCTTATGATGCTACATATATTCATGAAACACCTAGACCAATGCAAATATTCATATTCATGCATAAACATAAAATTTGTACTGAGCGGGGATCGAACCCGCGCCTCCTACGGCCGCGTTCACTACCGCCACGCCACCTTCAAATAAAAAAATAAATAGGTACGTTCTTATAAGTTTAACTGAGAACAAAATAGTCATAAATTAATTAACCCTTTAGATTCCATTGCTGACCAGTGACCAGTCTTGCCATATAAAGTTCAAGAATTATTTACAAGACATTGCAGCTTTGGTCTTAATAACTTCATTAAGTAAGATGCTTTTATATAAAAATAATCGGTATTAAACTATTTTAATCATTATATCTTATTTAACACTGTAGTCGTTTGATCTAAATAGGATAGGAAGGCGGAATTTACAGCGGGTAGCGATAATCTCGCAGCTCTTCACAATAATGTACTGTTTTTCATAGCAAGCGAAAGTTTGGACCAATAGAATATGAACGCTAGGTTGATTATTATATTCCGTCTTATCTGTTTGGTAGGCAGGTGAAAACATCGGTTTAAAAATTACATTTGTAATAAATAAGGATATTTTTATTGAGAACAGGGTAATATAGGTTTGTCTTTTATACTCAGTCCCTCTTTATAGCAGTGTGTTCTAGATGTGACGAGGCTTTAGTCTAGACAGGTAAGTCTGGAGTTACGGAGTCAGACCGCACTCGCTACCCTAAGAGTCAGGCAAATCGGGTCTGAAGTATAAGCTTTGGATCCAACCGGGCAGCTCAAATGAAGAATAGATTTGCCACCCGCCCGCGCTTGTGCCTTGAGACAATCATTCCGTTACAAACTAACGTATCTTATTAGAAAAATGCACAAACACATAAATATACGATGTGCGATGTGGTAATATAAAAATATGGCGATCAGATCTTGCAATTTGGCTCCTTATTCGTTGAATAGAATGCACGCACTGCTTGTAGGTACATAGCCCAAGTCTGTATATGAATGTGTAACTAGCCGATGATCCCGACTCCGCTTACGTGGAGTTCTTCCATTTCCGTAACGCATTCCCATGCGTTCCCACTTATTTCAGCGTATCTACAAACCCATAACGAATGCCTCAGATTTTCGTATGACAATCAGTCCCGAGCACGAAAATGTTCGAAATTGTAACGTAATTAACACGCTCAGCGCCAAGCCGTTTTAGCCAATTCCCTTAAAATTTAACCAAACCTTATTTCTTTTATTTTTGCGTTTTTTCTTATGTTAAAATACACTACTTTTATTTTCATCCCTCCCCCTGTGCTCCTTCCCCTCTTTTTCGATGTGTATCATTTTTGATACACGTGGCCTGTGAAAAAGATTCATAGCGATTCTTATTTCACAGGCCATGTGTATCAATTTTGATACACACTGCCGATTGATAATTCGCCAATATATCCCCAACAAAGTAGCCAAATACGGGATCAAAATCTTCAAGTTGTGTACCCAGAAGGGTTACACTTGGAATTTCTCCGTCTATTGTGGCAAATCAAGGGACTGAGAAACAGAGGTATCTGAGAAAACAGTAATGGCACTTGCGGAAGACGATGTACGAAATGGTATCGCAAATTATTTATAAATATCTTATGGGGAACCTCTTTAGTGAATGCTCATTTTCTATACAATCAAAACACGGTTCAGAAGAAGCTTACAATCACAGAATTTAGGGAACAAATAATTATTGATTTGATTGAAAAGGCTTCTCAAACAATTGAAATCGAGCAAAGTACTTCCATTTTAGCACCAAGGGCATCCGTAGTGAAGCACTATCTTATAAAAATAAAGAATGGGGAAAAAATTACACGTGGACGATGCTCAGAGTGCTACAAAAAGTACGGGAGGGACGGCAAACTTGTCGATGGTCAGAGGATCAGAGCGGCGCAAGTGTCAACAAAGTGCACTGAGTGTAATAACTTTATGTGTCAGCAATGCTTCAATACCCATCACTAACAATTTTTTTCGTAAATATTAGCTGGTTTCTGATTTCAAATTCGTCTTTTTTTTGTAATAAAATAACTTTTATACCTAGTAATTTTTTTTTTTTCATCTGCTTGTAGACTATTAACCATTTGCCCGATTTACACCCCAAAGCTACCAAAACCTTCACCCAGGCCAGAGCATTTATTTTTACTAAGCAAATGTATAGAAATCGTGCGTATTATTGATACACAATGATAAAACCAAAAAGTTGCTTGTGTATCAAAAATGATACACACATAATTGGACAGTGTGTATCAAAAATGATACACTGGCGTTGAGCGTGTTAAGAAGGACTTGGGTACAATTATTTAACCTTGCAATGTGCCAGTCTGTTCGGTTACCACTCAACCACGAGCCACTCTAAAACCAAATTTAACAATCAATCTGATCTGAAATCTTTAATCGTTAAAATATCTAGATTAATTCGACCGATAGATATCAAGTCTTTTTATATTATTCAGATTGTTATTAATTATTTAATAATGTAAGTGAATTGTCTAATTTGATATTTTTAAACGTCTAAAAAAATTGTTAATAAATTCCACTAATAACAAATATTTGGGATCCTGGCAAGATTTTCGAGGCCTAAGCTATTTTCATCTGTTAGCACGGTTTACTTTCTGATTGAAGGACTACGCTCTAGCGCAGACTTTCCCCTCGGTGTTAGGAGGTCAGACAACGTTCCCGTAAAAGCCAAGATAAATGTAAAATACAAGCAGAAAAGCGGAACCAAATCCAAATGAAATGCAAGCTTTTATCCAAAGCCGTGAGCTTCTAACAAAATATGCGCCATTAAGAATATAACTAAAATAAGCCGGCAACCTCAGCTAATATAACTTTCTCCAGATAAAACAGGAGTCGAGGACATGAACTCCGCACGACGCAATGCGTACTGTAACGGTGTACCGACGAAACAAAAAGTGATTTAATGCAATGATAATAATTATTAGATAATAGTAAAACTATTAATAAAGCGGTAATGGAATCTCTGTAACCGGTGCCGGGAAGACCTATTTTTTATACATATTTTTGTACATTTTATCATAATTATGTATTTGATTTTTTTATCATCTGGGCGTTCCGGTTACATGTGTATGTATGTATGGAAGTACATAAAGACAATAATAGTAATATTTAAGACCTATTACATAGCACAAGCTTGTATGAAAACAATTTTAAATGTTGCCAAAAAATTGTATGCCAGGTTCGTAAGACTCTACATGCCACAATGGTAAAGAAAGAGACGTGAATCTTACCTTGTAATATGGGTTCTAGAATGCGGGTTCATTTTGGAAGTGAATATTTTTTTGTGGAAATAGGCTCCTATTATGTATGTACCTATTTTTGAAGTACCCACTTTTATATTAATATATTTTTTTAATAATATTTGGGAAAGTAAAAATAATATCAATTTTTTTTTATTGAATGAACTGAGACCGAATTAAACCTTCTTTTTTGAAGTCGGTTTAAAATAACGGTAACCTTTTGTACCCGATTGTACGAACAGAGTTAGATATGGCAAGTCATTACAAACCGGCGTGGGTGGCAAGATGGTATCGCTCTTAATGAAATAAAACCCGACGAAAAAAATAATACAGCCTGCCATGTACTTGTAAATACTAGTAGGTAGACATACACCAACTTAATTATACCACTCCCAAAACAAATTCACCTCTTACGACTATTAAATAAAGCTCAAATTCCTCTGACCACTATCGGCATAAATGCATTATGCCACAAATAAATCACCAATAATATTTTACCGTTATCTCAACAAATTAGCGACTTATTGTTAAGGAAATAAGGGAGATATTCGATTGTCGCGACTGCATAAATATCCTGGTATATATTGGTAATATTATGCTCAGGATGAGTAATGAATAAATATTATTATCGGGCACAAATACGGGAATACCGAGTCTTACACCATGGACGGTATTCCCGTGACTGATAAGAGGTCAATACGTTAAATTTACTGTAACAGGAATAAAGTCATAATTATTATTATTAAATGCATATGTAAGTATACGGGTTTATTCTCACGCTTGTATTTACTCCAAGAGATAAGCAGAGATGCAGTACTCCACCAAGATCTTTGGGGTTTAAGCACTTTCTAGTCGGTACAATTGCTGCATAACAGACGAGGTTCTAGCTCCTCCTCCCGGGATTAGGGGGTCAGACGGCAGTCACACCCGTAAAAGCCAAGATAAACCAAATGAAGAAAAAGAGTAGAAAAGCGGTACCCGGGCTCATGGTAGAGTTATAGGTGTACAATGTTTCATCAGCTAAATTTTATGGGCCCACATTATATGAGACGAGGCTATTACCATCTATTAGACACATTTCTACACCCCCTTTTACTCAACCCGGGTAATGAACTTGGGACCTTGTCAAATAAGTTGTCATGGTAACCTAACAGTAATAAATTTTAAGCAAATGTTTATTTTTTATTATCAAAGTATAATTACAATATCTACTATCAATATGATTAATATCACTGACATAGCTATTACTATTACTATGATTAATATCACTGACATAACTATCACTATTATTACTATCATTACCAATTAATATCCTGAATTATGAAAAAATAAATGTATTAGTGACGTGTATTAGGTGTCTGTATTTAGATTGTGTTTACAAACAAACATATCTATGGTCTAATGACGGTGGTAGACATAAAATTTTATGAACAAATCACGTCATAGTTACAGGGATAAATTATATTGCTTGAGCTGTAATTGCAAACTCATTTACAAATATAGCTTCGCATATAAATTATATGGAGGTGCGGTTAACTGGTACTTCGTTTCATTAGTAATAATGATAATCTATACTAATAATAATATGATTCTAATACAATCTACGTAGAGCTGTGTAGACCTAAACTTAACAAACTTTTAGTGTTTGTTTAAGATAGCTTTTTTTCTTTATATTAACGGGGGGGAGGGGGGTAGGAAGTCAGACAACATTCGCTTCCGTAAAAGCTGAATAAACCAAATGTAAGCAGGAAAAGGAGTAAGTGGAAGGTCCGGTCGCATACCGGAAATGACGCCAAAATGATGATGATGTCTCATTTTACTCTCTGCCCAGCCCTACGTTAAAGGAACAGAATTAAGAAGATATGTGCTATGTATAAGAACCCTTAATACCTGTACAACTTATGCTTTTTTGGTTCTAGATGACGCTGTATGCGTCTTAAAATATTTATTTATCACTAACTGTTGTAGTTGTATGTTGCTGTTGTTGTTGCATTTCAGCTCGCGTAGATGTCGGTAATCGCGACCAAACATAGCTTATATCCTTTCCCAAGGTCTGATCTTCTGTGTACCAAATTTCATCAAAATCGGTACAGTGGTTTAGGTTGATTGTGAAGTTAAGTCAAAACATCCAGACAGATAAATAGACAGGCAGACATACAAAGTTACTTTGGCATTTTAATATTAGTATGGATATGGATTACGAATTGAAATGGCACAATAATCATACAAAAATTGAACAAATCAACATATCAATAATATAGGGGTGGGCTAAGCGATCATTGTGCCATATCGATACTCATCGATTTTATCGATAGGCTGTTGACACCCCACTACAATACCTCCAATAAAAAAGCAATTTCAATAACATAAAGCTTCCTGCACATATTCAAATCATAACAGACATTACTCACTTGTGTTACGACTGACTCAAGTAGCCTATATGGCAGCCATTTAATTAAGTCCACTAAGTATGTACAGCCTGCCGTTGTGATACAAGGATGTCATTATCGCAGTGTGGAGCCGCCTTAAATGGTGTGCAATTTAGCCAATTAATGATCGGCCAAGGTCAGGTTATTGAGAAAACGTGGTGTAACGATGCCTTAAGTGATGAGGTTAGGCGTCCTGGGTCATAGAGCATAGCAAATTGTTTAAACATAAATATGTTCCATTTTCAAAATATTATTATTAAGAAGTTTACGCCAGTTTAACGATCGGTGAACAGTGTTCGGAGAACGAAAATCATTCGAATTCGTAACTTAAACGTATCGAAAAAACGGAGCATTGTGATTGGTTCGTAGTAGGCAGGCGGCCAATCACAATGCTCCGTTCTCTCTATACGTTTACGTTACGAATTTGAATGTTTTTCTTGCTATATCCATTGACGGCAAAGTATCAGTTGCTGCTGTTATTTTTCCGATTTGCCTGATAGGTATCCTGCCCCCCTAGACAAGAGGCAATTCGTTGCTTGGCGTATGATGGAATAGAATGACAAATGTATAGGATTTGACGTTCTTGACATTCGTTGACGCCTGTCATATACGTCAAATTCCATACATTTGGCATTCTATTCCATCATACGCCGAGCAACGAATTGCCACTTGTCTAGGGGGGCTGGATTCCAATAGGTAGATATACTTCACGATATAAATAGTAGACCTAAAATGTGCTCTATACGCGCAGTACGCGTTTCTTGGGTGTTCTTTGATAGCACGGGGTGCTATGGCGGTGGACGAGTTCAAACTCACCAAGCATAGATTATTATAAAATAATCCGCGCGCGCCAAGGCCTCGTTTGGCACACGACTTAGATTCAAGATATGTGTTCCGGGGTAGGATATACCAGCAATCAACTTACTCCCTACGAAAAGATACAGGCGTGTATGCTCACAAAAAAAAAGTTTTTAGTTAAGTCCATAGATTTATTATGAAGTGTTTCGTAATGCAGTTGTAATTGTATTGTTTATCAAATATGTATATCCAAAGTGGGGTGGAGGCGCTGTTAGCTAATACAGGTCAAAAGCCTAGTTCAGCAGCAGATGCTAAAACCAAACACAATTTTGTCTAAGCTTACTGCAATATTCCCAATCACAAAATGTGTTCACATGTAGGTATAATATTATGGCTAAATATATAAAAAAAAATAAAAAAAAATTGCTTTGCAAAACATTTCTATTGTAATAATTCAAAGCTAAAGCTATTCGTATTCGATTTAGGTAAAGATAATTCATGCACCTGGTTTGTCCGTTGTCAATATTAGCTGCCGAAATGTCTATTACTATTGTTCAATATTGTTTAAATCGTGATTCGAATTGCTTGTCGAACATGGCTGAGATATTATTTATGTTATAGAAGAAAAGGGGAAATAATTTGTCATTAAACCAGTTTGGCGTATAATTTGCTGCAATACCTATAGTGTATAGGAAGCGTATAATTTCGTAGTTAAGGAATCGGTGTTGCGATTGAGAGGTCCCAGGTTCAAATCCTGACCGATATCGACGTAAACCCAATCCTAACACAACCGATTAAGCGTAGCTGCAGGGATTAGAGTAGTAAATTCAGCTAAAAATGCCCGTTTGACGGCAATAGGCTACCTTATTACGTGGGATTGAAAATTATAGGTGGCGAAATGTGGGTGTTAATGCACACCTGTCTACCCCTTCGGTGATTTACGGGTCTGAACACAAACAATTCGGCTCAATACTTAAAATCACAACCTAAATGACACAGGATCTTTACTTTTTTCCAACCATTAAATGCTTATTTGCCAGAGACAATAATATTATACACTATCAAGATTAATATTAAGTACCAGCGACAACGGCCCGTATTTAGAAGAGTGTAAAAACTTGTCTCTGGCCAAAAATGGCGGTTGAACGAGATTACACCAAAAACGTTGGTTCTGGTGGGAAATGTCAACGATATGCCTGTTAGGACGTGGTTTTAATTATAAAATTACATTAGGAGTGAAAGGTAGCTTACCAAATGTAGAGAAAATCTAAATTTATTTTCTATGTTGATATTCTTGAGGCAACTTTATGCTGGAATTAGTAAAGAACTGTATAAGGCCATTTTATTTACATAATTACATATATGCGGGTATGATTACAATTGGATATTTGACTGTCTAGTCAAGTTAGTTACTTTTTACTAAACATCTAAACTATAAATTATAAGGAAACATTTAGAAAAAAACAATTACAATTACAAATAAAATAAATATACATGAAAACACAAATGCACGACACAAATTCTGGATCCGGAGGAAAAATTAAATTAGTTAAAAAAACAATTGTGACGTCATATATTTTAAAACTGAAAATGGATAAAAACGATAAAATAAGAACAGATGCAACTTTAACCGTTCTCTTGAAATTCTAAAGTTAATACGTTCAGCTAAAAGAGATTTTTTTTTTCTGTACGAAAGCGTTCAATTGTTATAGAAGTCCTTTATTGTACTAGACAAGCACATAAGAACAATAAAATTGGGCTATGGTTCCTCCTGACTGAGGCAGGAATGAATTTTGAATTTCGAATTTGTCTTAAAAACAAATTGTAAGCTCTACAAATAACTCTGCGTACTTCAGTTGGATTCAAAAGAACATTCTCCGAGATGTAAATAGTATCAATAAATTCGCTACAAGCTAGTTTTTTTATATATTCTAGCGTCAAAAGATTCCACCCGATAGCCGAACGCATCCTAGACGTATTCATACCGTGGCGAATTCCTCGAACATCGTCCTCAAACACACATGGAATAACACGAAACTCTTCTAGGAAACTCAAACAAAAAGAATTACCGACTAACGTATTAACATTCTACTCGTGTCACCTATAATAATACAATTAATTCAGTTTGTCACATCTGATATCGAAGAACCAACCGGTATTTACTGCTGTAAACAATCTTATTTGTATAAAGATAAGGAATATTTTCGTATGATTGGGGTGTTATAGAATAAATTGGTGCAGTTATAATGAAAATCTTAAAAGGCTTCATCGGTACGGGAGGTGGGCTCTTGGGAAATGAGCAGCTGGATACGATTTCCTCCTTTGTAAGTAATTATTTGTTTTTCTGGTACTCCTTTTCTGGATGGGGACCTTCAATGGGAGTGTCGTATTGAAGGTACAGTTGAGGCTGACTAAAATCGTAGGTGTAATGTCCCATGACATAGAATCTGTCGCTGAAAGAGAGCAGCCTACTCATGGTGTACTTATTCGACATGCTTCTCGTTTACCTACTTCTTTTCCCACTACACTCTTAACATTTCTTAATTCGTAAATAGGGTGATAGACCCGCTTATTCTCTATACTAGGTCATGATGTGACTGTTCTACTTGGGTAAATACTGCACAGTCTATCCAATTACATTCACATGGGATCGAAAAATGTGATGGCTAATTTTAGGTTTTGGTACAATTTGTAACTTTTGCGTTATACTTCAAGAACATTTATACATCTATATAGATATAGTTACGAGTAAATTGATAGGTAGTACAAGTATAAAAAAGTGGAAACTGAGAACTTAGAAAACCCATTCGTTGATCATAAAACTTTCAAATGTTTTACCGTGAAAGTTTTTTTTTTTTGGTAAGGCGCCAACTTTGAGACTAATGCCTGTATTCTAGGACGATCCTCAGTCCTGAATTTTGATTTATAACCACATCTGAGGACACATTATATGACAGGTGACAGTTCTAATGTCATTGTAAGAGTCGATTCACAACTGAACGTTGTTCTGGAGTGCGGGCTAGACTTTCCAGACTTCATCAGTGTTGGGTTCACTTATCCCTAATACAATGAAACCATCCATTCATCTATCCATCATTTAACTCTATCTCTAGGACCTTGTTATCAAGTTTAATCACTAACTCTTTAAAGATCAAGGCTAGATGTTACCAGTGTGCTGTAACGCTGCAGTACGCAGGCGTCATCCACGTTTTTATTGCTATATGGATTGATTTACCGAGGCTAGGTGTAACATTTGCGTATATCAAAAATGGTAACGTGACCTTTTCGCCTTATCACTGCAATTCGCAAATTAATTCATTATTTTTCCAGCTATTGATTATGGAGAAACTTTATTTTAATGGGTGTCGGTGAATTGGCCCTCGATTGTCGTAAAGCAGGACTTGCTATGCCTAAATATCTGTCATATCACAGATACTGCAAAAAAGGTATTAAATTTAATTGCTATTGCCTTAAAGTTCAAAATGAAATGAAAAGAGTTTTATTACACTTTTTCATTCACTCTACAAAAAGTCATTTCATTTTGGACGTTAAAGGCTAAAATTTAATGGAATTTTTGGGGTGTTCGTGGTACAGTGGTTTTAGTAGAATGCCCTGATTTTACTTTAAAAAGAAATTTGAAATTTGTGAAAATTTTATTGACGAACCAGGCTAGAGCGTCGGCTTTCTTCTCAAGGTTACTGGTTCAGATGGTTGTCGATTCCGTAAAAGCCAAGATACATAATTCAAACTATTACTACCACTACTTCGAAATTTGTCATCCTATCGATTTTGTAACATAATGGTGCCATATTATACTCCCTGAAAACAAAAAAAACTCCGGAATTCTTTAACATCTAAAATAACACCAACTGTCAAATAATTCAAAACAAACACACCTGGTATAACTAGGCTTCAATTAGTGCTATGTAATTACTGAAACAACTAGGTTCGCACCATTGAGCCCACGCGGCGTATAATAGACTCGTTAGTTACGAATATCGGCTGTTATTTAACTAAATTAATACGTTGTGGCCTCCGCACTCTGTTGGTTATGCAAGATCTAGAAGAAGATACTCAATACTATAACAGATATAATATAATTGGAGATAATACTGCAATGATCTGACATTAGGGTAAGGTTGCCTGCATGTCAATTCGTCGTTTTTCAAATTAAAAACATCGGAAAGTATTCACACGCAATGTTTCTAATCATTACGGGCGCGAATGCGTTGCCCTTTTTTTCTGACATAATATGTTGTGTTGCAGTTGAAATAATTTAATAGGTGCACTATGCAGATCTCAGGAGTTGGCATTATTGGAACGAAACATGAACTATTATAAATTAAGTTAAATAATTTGTAAATACGTAATAACTTAAAAAATATAGTGTTTCATATTTCATTCTAAATTACTGCAAGTAATATAAGAATTACTACAAATAATTTAAATTACGATGTGATTTTTCATTTCTGCGAGACCTCGTCGTCCCGAGACTATAAACGTCAAAGTGCATCTATTAAATTATTTCAATTGTAAAAGGCGAATTTTCATAATTCTTGTTGCTATGGCAACTTGTCTGCTGAATTTACTAACTAATCCGAGAGCTGGTACGATTTTTTGAGTACGTTCTTGAGGCAAGCTGGAAACTTGTCAGACAACTCTCCTGTTATACCTCAACACGAAGGTGCAGACCTCGCTGGTGGGAACGGGGACTTTATTAAACCCCAAATTTTTAAACGTATTAAAAAAATCCAAAAGTACATGTTTGAGGCAATATGCAATTTTTTTAATGTTATAGTTCATTGTTTAAGGAATACATAAAAAAAAACAGGCCATTTGCCTCAAGAACGTACTCAAAAAACTGTATCAGCTCTCGGACTAAGTTGACCGTAATGAAATAGACGGGCGACAAAAAGTTGCCAGATCTGTTGAGGTCGTTAGAAATTGCCGCGTCAAATTTGCAATTTGGAAACGCTCTAAGGCACTAATATTAATTTATAATACGGAAGATGAAATCTTAACTGCGGATTACTGCAATACCTATATGTGGGCGGACAGTTTAGTGTTGAGTTGGCCATATATATGGATACCTGATTGAAGGCTCAGTTAATTTGTAAGCCTGCAGGTATTCAGCGACTTTTGGTGTTGAAATCTCACATTTGACAAGAAATCTTTTTAGAGCTCGCACGGTGAAATATTTTATTTTATCTTCTAGTTCCTCCTGATCAGTGGAGGTTTGACATTCAGTCTAAGTAAGTAATTGAGGTAGTTATAATTCAAAATACTTATCAAGACTGAGCTTTGAGTCCCAGTCGCAACTGAGGTTCTCGCCTCGGAGCCTGGGATCCACGCTTCGACTTTCTTGCTCCATTTTGCTACGCATGATCTTACAAGGCAGTCAGACCGTTCTACCCCTCTTGGTGAGGCCAGATATTTGTTATTCACGTAGCCTGGCAGTCGCCACAAAGCGTTCCTTTTAATTAACCTTTTTATTGCAAAGCAGTTTTAATTTCGAACAACATAATGCGTCTGCGCTTTTTTCAGCGATTCCTACAAAAGTTTAATGTTTTCAATAACAACGTACAAGTTTATGATTTACCATTTCATGGCGACTGCCAAGAGCATTATAATCTAATGCGATCGTACCGTGCCTTATCGTTCCAACTTAATGCAAATTCGAATATTCGAAATTTAAAACCTCAAAGTGCTGCGCACGCGCCGCGAACATGACTCACACACGCAATAGGGTCACGACACTTGGTCCTACTATAGTTAACTATAGTTCGTATGGTTTGTGTAACTATATAAATGCCGCTTACCAAGTTTTGATTGCGTTTTGTATGTTATGGAAATATGATTTTGATCGTTGTTCTGAAAGATTACTTAGATTTTATAATAAATATTGAAACTCAGGGTTTTAATGGACCTCATCAATGTATCCGAGGGCCAAGGTAACCTGATCTGCAAACTTTATACCTGTTGAATGACCGTCTAGGATCCGGTGCAGGCTTGCCTCTCAGTATTGAGTGTCAATTGACAGGAATGAAGAAAGTAGCATAAAATGAAGTACTTAGAGAGCGGACCTCGAACTTCAATTCACAAACTTATTAAGCAACTGTGAGTGCATACAAAAAAGAGTGAGTGAAGTCAACATAGCTCTTAGCAAATGTAGTTAGAAAAACTGGCATCGACCGAGTAAAACTACGTGTATTGATAATTTACTATTGAGTTATAATATGTGCACTTACTAACTAGGGGTGGATGTCTGACTAAGGGTGGATTTCACACCAGTGAAATTGATTAGAATCACTTAGCTAAACAAGGTTAACTCGTTTTACTCAGTGAAATTTATAGGGTAAAGAGTATAATCACTTCATTTTCTTCGACAACAAATTTGAATAAAAAATAGTCTTGATGTAACATACTCTAACTACACCAAAATTAAAGAAGTCTTTATATGGGTTTAAAAAAATCGTAACGTAACCCATCACTGTCATTTTGACAGTTCAAGTGCCAAGATGTGTCAATCACAGTATTCGCCTACGCCCGCTACGTAGGATCGAGAGGCGAATACATTATGTTATTGTAAGTAGGCGACCGTATGTACCGACGACAAATTGATATTACGAATTAATCGATACTCCACAATCGAGAAGTCGGCAGATATTAATATTGTTTGATTTATGAAATCTCATGTTAATTATTTCAAAGAGATCCGATATCGATTTGCATATTCGTTTGATGAATTGCAAAAGTTATTCATTAATATTATTGCAACACTATTTTATAACAAACGCCATCTAGCGATTTCAAATCGTACTACATCAAAACAACAACTAAACCTGCATCGCGATGTATGAATAATCTTTTTGAAAAAAACATTGTATAGTTCTCAGTGGATACAAGAGTCATCTCAATTCTTCTCGCTATACTAGCCAGGTCAATCTTAGGATGGGTGACCATTGTTAACAAATTGAGTCTTTTCCGTACTCCGGAGAGGACGATAATATAAACTTTAGCAACTGAAAAGTGCGACACTAACTTCGATATCTTCATTAGGTTGTGGCAGTCACTTCACGGAAAATATTGAAGTCAGACCACTTTTTAGTTAGTCTGAAATCCGATTTACCTAGAAAAAGGTTCGACGTAGGAGTGATTAGCACCACAGACTATTTTTTTCAGATATTTTTTCTCTTATTACATTACAAACGGTTTAAATCATTGCATCTCTTTCAACAACAATACGCAGTTATCTGAACTCGCCAATTAGTGAACCTACTACCCGTCAGTAAGCAATAATTTATAATATTTGAATGTGTTCTGGCTGTCAAATGACGTCATACTCGTGTTTCTCGTTTACGGTGTTACACGTATAAAAAATGGATCAAGTGTGAGCCGGTTCGGCTCGTAAACAAATCATTCTAGGACATTCTACACGGTGCTATCTAGACTTAAAGTAGGTAAGCAAACCTTAATTATGGAATCTGGAGTGGACTGTGTGCTTGTCTGCCGCCCAAGTGACAAAAAAATAGATACAGGGTGTTTCTATGTATAATATGTAAAAAACTGTATCTAAGTATGTTTATCCGTATTCTGGAACCCATAACACAAGCTAGTTAAGCTATGCTTACTTTGGGACAAGATAGCGTTGTGTAGAATGTCCTACAATATTATTATATTATTATTATTATACTTTTGAGGTCAATTTTTCTTAAGTTTATACACATTGTGCATAGGAATACCCAGATGAAAATACGAGTATACTCCTCATACATACAAATATTTGTATTGAACGGTAAACGAATCCGTGATATCTGCTTCAGCAGCCTAATGTCAACATGGATACTCTGCTGATCAATGAATTTCAATCAATATATTCATCAATAGGATGCTTTTAAGGCTAGGAGGCTTTGGCCTACTGTTTCCACGCTGGCCAGTACAAGATTTTATTTCGAGTTTTCCTTCTCTCGCAGTGATGAGATGTGGTGGTGATACTTGTATCCGTCACCATACAGATAACTCTTCTGATACGGTACCCTAAAAAAGTACCGTGGGGTAATGTCTTAGCGAAAAAAAATTGCTTTAACTACATAAGTCCATAAATTATATTTTGCTATTAATACTCATAATTTAAGTTATTACGTATTTCATAAATAAAGTGATTAACCATTTACAGCGGTCTGTTAATTAATGGGTAGGTAGGTACTTCCTTCGCAACGTTTTCGTATCTTTTTTACACAACTACTTTACCTGTTAGTAGTTTTTGAATATTAATACAATTACCTAACAGTTTTTGCCCGCAGATAGTGTTTATTATCAAGATTTTATATTGAAACCAGTCACTCTACCACTCATAAGATTTATTTTATTGTGTATTTTTACAATTAATAAATAATAACATTTGTAATTTTTTGTAGCTGTTAAGCTTCGTCTTTAGCACATGTTTTTCGCAACATTTTCACAAGAAAAACAACAAAATATGGAAAGCTCTACGTCTCTATATGGTTCTTCGCAACATTTTTTATGATATTTCGCACTTTAGAGAAAGTATTTCTTCTTTAAAGCAAAAATGTTGCGAATAACATAAGCTGTAGTGGTACAGTAAGCTTCAGAGAAAAGGAACCCCCTTGTTAATGATATGAAAGCATGAGGGGGTCTGTTTTCTCTGACGCTGACTGTACCTTAATGAAAGACACTGCAAAGGCTCCCTACTAACTATACAAATAGGTGTCAAGTGTCTACGTTTCCTGACACAATGTTTGTTAACTAAATAGAAGTCATTGTACACAAGCGAGTTATGTATATAAAGTTTATTTCGACATTACACATTATAAAGGTACTAATGAAAACTATAAATTAAATATGAATTTGCCGCAAATGCGCCGATGTTCCATGGTTAAAAGTGCAACTGACAGCTGTCATCGCCAGCCGAATACAAAATTGCTCGTTGATTTTTTTGCCTCTGGTTTTAAAAGAAAACTTGTGTGGTCAATGGCGGACGATTTCGCTTTTGGCAAATTCGTATAAAATTCCTGCTGAAGATAATGTCATTTAGAAACGCAATTCGTTTGTAAAATAAATTCTCAAGTAACTTCTACTTACTTTGTGTAGTACTGAAACTTTGAGGAGTCTGACTTAGTCAGTAGTACTTAGTTGAGAGGAGTCAAATATATTTTTATAAGCTATTCAATTTTTTTTTAGTTTTTGTAAATAAAAAAGCTTAAACTCTGGAGATTGTAAAACTATTTCGGAATAACAGTACGGCAAAAGTATTAAATCACCATAACAAAATGACTCATTCGATGGTGTTTGATGCTTGCCTACCATACAACCGAGGAGAAAGGAAAGTAAGAGTAGAATGGAAAAAATAGGGAACATGGAAGAGAGTTAGTGGAGTTAGTAGAGTTAGTTTGTCGGTAGATATTAAGTTAAAAACATAACTGGCAAAATGTGAGTGTGATATATTTCTCCATACTCCATCCAACTATACAAAAAAAATACAAAAGAAAAATATAAATACAGTGTAAAACCATGGCAGAATATATTCGTAGTTTACTAGCATCTCCCCGGATTCACCCGGGTAATTTCACGATGCCAAATTTTTTGCTAATTTCGGTGGCAGTTTTCAATCATAGGTTTTCCGATGAAAAAAATTTTCAATGTTCTTTTAGAAAACTATATAGGTACTACTAGATATTCTAAAAGAACTCCATTAAATTTTTTCATCGGAAAACCTATGATTGAAAACTGCCACCGAAATTAGCAAAAAATTTGGCATCGTGAAATTACCCACCCGCGTAACTTTTGATTCCGTTGGATTATTGGGATAAAAAGTAGCCTATGTTACCATTGAATTATGCCGTTTTTAATAGTGACAGAATCACAAAATCCGATTTATACAAAAAAAAAAACAGGGTAGTGAACAACACGTTATTTTTTCTGCTCCCAGGAAATTATTTTATTTTAATTCAATTACAATACTGTTTACCTATTTTATGCATTCATCACAAAGCTAAAGTGTCTATCTGCCGGTTATACTGTTTTCCTTCTTCAATCTCCACGCTTCACTTTTTTATACTTCACAATCTTAACTATCTATTTTGAATCTTCACTATGGAGAAGGCTGTTGCGGAAATGAAGACTGACTTCCACAAGAGAATGGCGGCATTCGAAGAGGCACTCCAGAGGACAGCTAACACACCAGGTACGGTCTCATCTCTGGCGACTGAGTTTGCTGCTTACCGGGCTGATGTCACAAAGTCGCTGTGTCTGCTGCAGCAACAAATTGAGGCCCTGACACAGACGGTGGACTCTATGGAAACACAAAGGCGACGTAAGATATTGCTGTTTCATGGTGTCAACGAACAAGCTGAAGAGAACACCGCTGATATCATAGTTGGCATTGTCAATCAGCAATTGGGCATCTCGGACTTTGGTGCGGGGGCTGTACGACGGTGCCACAGAATGGGTCGTCCGTCATCTAACAAGAAGCCAAGACCCATTCTTGTCAAGCTGCAGGCAGTGGACATCCGCGACAGGGTGTGGTACAGTAAGACGAAGCTGAAAGGTTCTGGAGTCACAATGTCCGAATTTCTCACTAAGACACGGCATGACCTGTTCTTGACAGCGCGTGAGAAACTAGGCGTCTCCAAATGCTGGACCAGAGAAGGTAGTGTTTACGTGCTGGTTGCGGACGGTCCACAGCGAGTCACTTCACTGAGCCACTTTAGCCGGATCTGCATGGAGCCTGAGAGGCCTGAGAGGCCTGCTGCTGCGACGAAGACGGCGACGGTGCCCGCGGTGACGAAAGCCCGACGAGCTGCGGTTACCAAAAAGTAATCGCATTGGTTCTCTATGTACGCTGGGTCCAGGTAGATATATGTTTAGTTTACCCACTATCTTTCTTAAACTGCACTACCAAATTTTACTTCTGACTTTGTTTAATCTTTTATTTTCGATCTAACCACAATTTTATTGCAAAACAACATTGCACTCGTCAACAACAATGACAATGACATTTGTCACAGCCAGTGTTACCAGATTAAAATTATAAACTACCGTGTTGACAGGTTAGAATTACGGTGTTTCGGCTAAAAATTACCGTGCATAGATTTAAAAAATACCATGTAAATTACCGTGCAAAATAAAGAGAAAATGCAATGATTTTTCGATATTTTTTATTTAAAGGTAAAAAAGGTTTAAATAAATATTGTTTCACTGATTAAATACACTGCGCACTTGCCATACATCAAACAGCAACAAACAAATCGAAGAAAAAAAGAATGTGAGCAAGCGATTCATTCATTCATTATTATGCAACCAATTTTCATAAACATTGATTGTTTGAATGGACATGTAAACTAAGGTCAGCGCCAGACGCTCCAACCCGACCATCCGACCATCCAATCAACAACCAGTATTAATGTAATAATAATAATTAATACATCAATACTGGCTGCCGATTGGACGGTCGGATGGTCGGGTTGGAGCGTCTGGCGCTGGCCTAACACACTTACATTTAAACGTATTGTGATGAATAAAATATTTAGGGATTTCCCCGGTAGTAGTGAAGCGAAATAGCGGCGACTTGATGTTGCCATGACATATAGAGCTGGATTTTCGTTTCGTTCTACGTATCTTTTTATAAAATTAATACTTCTGAATAATTATTTACATGTTGACTGTCAAGGTAATTCTTAATAAAAATACCGTAGAAAAGTACACGGTAGTGAAACATTACCGTAGACCGTGTTTTAGCCAAAAATACCGTGCATCTACGGTAATTACCGTGTATCTGGTAACACTGGTCACAGCTGTCACGCGGTTGTCACTAGGGTGCGTTCCATTCTAGGATTTTCTTGTATAAACGTATTTATTTATCTATGGTAGTGAATTTTTCGCTTTCTTTTCATTCTTATTTTATTTAGTTTTTATTATTTCCCTATCTATTTGTTTTCATAATTTAAACATTAAGACACATTTTGAATGCCTGGACCCAAAGATTTTATTTTGTGTAGTATATTTGATTTGATGAGCTCTGTCAACAAACCGGCAGATGGAACAATAGCGTTTTGTTATTGCACTAGACAAGTTTTAGTTATTGTTTCTTTCAATTATTATTATTTATTTATTTTTTTTAATCATAAATATATATCCCAAATTTTATTATAATATAACTATCTATATTGTATATATACATATTAGTATACAACATTATACTGTAGTAGTATTCATATATATTTTATATTTGTGTTGTGTGAATGCCTCTTGTAGACTACAGCAATGATTCTTTCAACGGTAATGCAAGCCACCAGAGGAAAACTTCACTTGCTGAATCTCTCTCGTCTCAATTCTCTGATGTTCCCAATAACTTTAATGTTGTTCATATAAATGCACAAAGCATTCCGGCTCATTTCCCCGATATGCTGGCAAGTTTTGACTGTGCGCATATACATGCAATTCTTATTTCGGAATCATGGCTAAAGCCTTGTTTACCCACTTCGCAATATACTCTACCAGGATTCAACCTCATCAGAAACGATCGTGTGGAGCGTCGAGCGGGTGGTGTGGCAATCTATCTGCGCACGCACATAACATATACTGTTCTCACTATGTCGCCACAGCCACCACACGCTGGTGAACATATCCTTCTGGAGGTTGAACTCCTGCACTCTAAACTTCTACTTGGCGTTTTTTATTGTCCTTCTTCTAATATAAACTACTTTTCTTCATTTGAACTTCTCCTTGATACTTTTCTACCTGCGTACAGTCAAAGCATAATCATGGGCGATTTTAATACTTGTCTCATTAAAAACGACTCTCGTTCCTCAACTCTTCAGTCTATTGTCCAATCTTGTAATCTGTCAATTCTGCCTACAGATACTACTCATCATGCTCCTCACCTTGCTCCATCTCTGCTCGACCTGATTATAGTTTCCTCTCTTCAGCATGTAGCTAAGCATGGTAAGTATACTGCTGATCAGTTCTCCTACCATGACTTACTATTCTTATCTTATCAGCTTCGTCCTCCTAAACTTAAATCTAAATTTCTTCTGCAGCGTAACTTTAGAGACATGAACCTCGACAACTTGCGCAGGGATGCCGATGGCCTGGACTGGGGTCCGCTTTACATTTCAGAATGTATTGACGAGCAAGTGAGAATATTTACCACCAATATAATCAAATTGTATGATGTACATGCTCCAGTTCGTAGGATAAGGGTGAAACATCTTCCATCGCCTTGGCTTACGGAGGAAATTAAATCACTTATAAATAAAAAAGCGACAGCCAAGTCGAAATATAAAAGGCGTCCTTCGGATTTAAACCGGGATAACTACATCACCATTAGAAATCACTGCAATCGGGTGTGTAGGAATGCGCAACGCCGTTATATACACAACTCTGTGGAAAATGAGGATCCAGCAAAAGTCTGGAAATTTCTAAGGACATTGGGAGTTGGAAAATCTCGTCAAGATTCGATCCCTAATCACGTAAATTTAGATTCACTTAATGAACATTTCTCTTCTTCGTCGAAATTTGAGGAAACGACAAAACAAAATACACTACAGCATCTTTCATCTCTCTCAACTCCCAACTGCGTTCCCTACTTTTTTAGTCAATTCTCGGCTTGTGATGTCAAGAGGAGCATAATGTCAATCACGTCCAACGCGATGGGTACAGACTGTATCAGCCGCAAAATGATCCACCCTATCATTGATGAAATCCTACCTGTCATCTGCCATATCCTGAACTTTTCAATAACTAGTAACGTGTTTCCAAAGACGTGGAAAGAGGCACAAATAATCCCTATTCCTAAAAAGAAAAATCCTTCCTCCTTTTCTGATTATCGCCCGATTTCCATCTTGCCCTTTCTTTCTAAAGTTCTCGAACGTCTAATTCACACCCAACTTTCCAGCTTCCTGTCTGAAAACGCACTGCTGAATCCTCTCCAGTCCGGATTCCGTCCTGGTCACAGCACTACAACTACATTGGTACATGTTACAGAAGATATTAGATCGGGTATGGAAAACGGTGAGCTGACTGTATTAACTCTATTAGACTTCAGCAATGCGTTTAATACCGTAGACTTCGACGTATTACTTGGCATATTGAGCACTCTTAACATATCTCCAACGGTGATTGACTGGTTTCGTAGTTACCTGTTTGGTCGCCGGCAGCGTGTTTGTATCAAAGAGGCTATCTCCTCTTGGTGTACAACAACTGCTGGTGTCCCACAGGGCGGCGTTTTATCTCCCTTACTCTTCGCAGTTTTTATAAACTCAATCACCAATGAACTATCTTCTTCCTACCACCTGTATGCGGATGATCTGCAAATATACTCTCGGGCCCCGCTGGACAAACTGGCGGAAGCGGTCAATGCAATAAATACTGACCTAACATCTATATGCAGCTGGAGTGCCTCGTACGGTTTAAAGGTTAATCCATGCAAGACACAAGTCGCTGTTGTCGGTAGTTTCAGGTTGATTGACAAAATTGACTGGTCAATCCTGCCGCAGGTAACTTGCAACGGTGTAGTTGTTCCGTATAGTGAGAGAGTTAGAAACTTAGGAATTATTATCGACAGTCGCTTTTCTTGGGGGCCACAACTATTAGAAATAAGGCGTAAAATATTTGCCACGGCGGGGTCCCTGCGTAGGCTTCAAAATTTCCTACCCATTGTCACTAAGACTGCGCTTGCACAATCTCTTCTTTTTCCTATTCTCGACTATGCTGATGTCAGCTATCTAGATCTCACTGAAGACCAACTTAATAAACTTGAGAGACTCCAAAATCTTTGTATACGATTCATATTTGGAATACGTAAATATGATCATGTTTCTGAATTTCGAAGAAAGCTCAAGTGGTTACCTATACGCCTTCGCCGGAATGCTCATATTCTCTCCTTACTGTACAACATTTTATTTAACCCACTAACTCCTTTTTATCTAAAACAGCGCTTTGAATTCTTGCAAAACACGCACTCGAGGGTTTTGAGATCATCAGAGAATTTGAGATTGAAAATGCCGAGCCATTCCACTAACTTTGCCGACAAATCCTTTTCGGTTCAAGCCGTTCGGTTGTGGAATGCTCTGCCAGTGACTGCCAGGCAAGCTCAGTCCTTATCTGTATTCAAAAGACTTGTCAAAGAGTACTATCTATCTCTCTGACAAAAGAAGAATACCAAAGATCCTACTGTTGCCTTTTGGTTAAATTGCTAAACATTAGCATTCTCATGTGTATATATTATATTGTGACATCTTCTGTGATATGTATGGTATGTATGTTTATGTATGTTTGCTTTTATACCTAGACCTACTCAGGTAGGTAGCTATTATGTTATGTGTTTTCTCCTTCATCATTACTATTATTTTACTTTCTTTATATATTTTATTAAAGTGCACCAAACTGCCCAAAACTTTCTTTTTCCTATTTTTGTCTATCCATCCTATGGTTGCCTGTAAGAGATTGCCACCGAGCGATAAGGCCGCCAACTGTACTTACCACGAACCTGTGACATTAAGTAACATTGTAAAATCCTTGGTGTACAATAAAGACGTTTTATTATTATTTATTAGTTTCAGAGTTTATGAATCACAAACAAACAAATCTTTCCTCTTTATAATATTAATATAGATACGAAATCGTAGTGTTGACGTGTCGTGGGTGTTTACAAAGGCTTCAGATACAAATCGCGCAGATAGAGTGGTCGTGACCTAGTGACGGCAAGTGGCAACAAGTAGGTTGCTGTATCTTGTTTAAATGCCACTTTACGTAAATGATTAGCGATTAACTTTAAGTAGATTAAAATCATAAATAGTGGCAAAGGATCCCTCGTGATTACGTTTTTAAAATGTGTGATTTCGAAACTCATGAAAACTTATAAAAGTAAGTTTAAAACGAAAACGTTGGTAGGTTTTGTTTTGACACACATACGGAATACCAAAGTATTTTTTACGTTTTTCTTTCAAATCGAATTGAAATTGTGGTCGCTACGCACATTATAGTAAAGGTTTATTCTGTAAAAGCATCTAAATAGGTAGCAGATAGATCCTGCATCACTGAATTCCAAACTTTGGATATACCTAGCTGAAATGGAAAAAGAAAAGTTATTCAGCTCCAGAAAAATCATTGCAAAACCTTTCTAAGATATGCAAAATGTTTTCACACCTGTTCGTTACGTCACAATTCTGTTATCTGTTGAGTTGAACATTAATATTACATATTACAACACAGGTACGTGTAGTTTTATAGCAAGTCATACCAGGATCTCTATGAATGAATCTGCGTAATGAAAACAATTAATGAAAGCAACCATTCATGATGAGACTTCGCACGTAAGTAATTGACAATGATTCGGAGGATTGTACAAGCGGTGTGTGGTCTATAGTCTGCACGGTAGGCTTAGGTGCAACGTAGACGACATACTTTTTGTGCAATCGAGTCTGCGAGGCACAAAAAGTCTGCATAGCGCGCAAAATGTCCATCGCGGAGTTTTCGCAGACTTAACACACACGATGCACATTTTTGAACTTTCTATCGGCCGAACTGTATAGTCTTACACGGTATGGAAATGCAGAGATTGTCGTATTATCACAGACTAAAGTGTGCGTAGTCTTCGTCCGCGTGTAATATGTGATACGAAAGTTATTTTTAATAGCGCACTTTTTTTGCCAAATTTACGTGGATTTTTATGTTATATTTTTGATATACCTAAATGCATACGTTCTATTTCTATAGATTGAAAATTGCGCCACGGTAGTCTGTCGTCTGCGCCGCACCTTATGCTTAAAGTACCCTGCATTTGGGTTGGCACGTCGAAAAAAAGAATGGGAGTTCGGCTAAGATCGGCATGCTTCGGTTATATCGATGTCTCTATCGCACATCGCACATCAAATTGACAGTTTGATAAGAAGGTATAAAACCGAACCAATCCGATTTGCCAACCCAATCGCCGGGTACTTTACCTTACCTTTACCTTGTATTGGTAATTGTAAAGTTATTTGCTTAGTTTGTTTACAATGAAAATTGCATGGAAGCTATTGGCCTGGCTCACGTACGAGACATGAGTCAAACGTTTTAACATCACTAGTACCCAGACAACCCATACGAGCACAATCGAGAACTTATCGATTCATCGTTTGTCCTACGTCGCGTGCCAAACCGATGCTATTCGCGAAGGCATACGATTAATTTATTTATTGAAATCAATACTAATATCTGCCAAGACAATGGCCCCAAATGAAAATGCGTACACACATATGGCATGTCGGAATGCTAAACGAAGCGGCGTCATTTATTCAATACGCCATTTTGCATTTGATTTTGAGGTTATTAGATGCAATCGGAATGCGTGCGGCCATATTTGAATCGGTTCGACTATATTCGGGCGTGTTCGGCTCCTGTCGGCATTTAAGGTGACAATTGACGTATGTAATGGCAGTGTCATAGATTTCTGGGAAGTTAAAAATGTAATTAAATTCGTAGAGAAATGTTATTCAAAAAAATTCCGAATGGTGTCGCCATATTTGGATGATATTATAGCTGTTTTTATGTAAGCTTATATCACCTACCATGTATTTATAAACACGAAAGCCTAGTTTAATATTATGCGTCAGGTAGGTATGTTTTTAATATCGTAGTTTAGATTTTCTATTAAAGAAACAATCATTCGTTTTGGTCTACAGTTAAAACGTATTTGGTTGACATAACAATTTATGCTCTGTCGTGTAGTCATACAAAACAGATTAACACGTTCCAAATATGAAATAGGTACATACGTTAACGGTTTTTTTATTAGAATGATGTTTATAAGGGCCCAGTAAGTTGTTTGGGGCCCACGTCAAACTCACCTATAAGCGTATAACTCCGGACACGTTTCTTGGACCTAAATTGTGCTCAAAATGTGCCCTATACGCGCAGTACACATTTCTTGGGTGTCTTTTGAAGATAGCACGGGGTGCTACTGCGTCCAAACTAAAATTCACCAAGCACAGATTATTACAAAGCAATCCGCGGGCGCCAGAGCCTCGTTTGTCTTGCGATTTAGGTCCAAGATGTCCGGAGTTATACCGGCTTGTAGGTCTTTCAATTGACGAACGAGATTCTTGCGCAGGCTTTCCTCTGAGAGTTGGGGGTAAAACCGCAGTCTTCTTTTGCGGAGAACGAACTTCGCAGGGTCTTCATCCCCGATAGTGAGACGAGCATACCTATCATCCCTTATGACGTCAAGTTGCACGTAAATTCAAATATGAGTAGATACGTTTATATTTACAATTTCTTGTCAGTCGGCTACCTACAGCGGTGCGCCTGCGCATGTAGCTGAGTCACGTCCGCACGCAGACAGGATTTTCCTTCAGCTTTTTATGATTTCCTGGTACATGAATGCCTATAATATAACATTAACTTAACACTCAAAATCAGGATTCCTGGTTTCATCCTGTAAATCAAATCATCTTATGAAGACAATCGAGAGATAACGAGTTCGAATCTATTACTTGTCATGTTTGAGATTTTACAGTCAACATCGGTCTGACAGCCTCCGTGGCGTAGCGGTAGTGAACGCGGCCGCTACGCAGGAGGCGTGGGTTCGATCCCCGCTCAGTGCAAATATTTGTGTTCATGAAATATGGGTATTTGCATTGGTCTGGTCGTGCCTCGGAGAGCACGTTAAGCCGTCGGTCCCGGTTGCCATAAGAACATCTATGGCAGTCGTTACGGGTAGTTGGAGCCCTCAAAAATCCAAAAACAACAGTCTAGCTGCAAAGCTTCGATAGCGCCTAATGTTACCATTGGGATGTGGAGGTCAGATGGCAATTGCTTCACAGAAAATATCGAGGTCTAGCCAAATCCGTAGTTAAGACTGGCAAAAGCGGACCCCAGACTCCGAGCTGAAAGCTTCGGATGTGACTGGGAATTAACGCTAAGAGGAAGAAGAAGATCAGTCAGACGATGACTGTACAATTGACACAAGAGATACGGTTGCACTTTTTCAAATAAAGTTGTACGTACCTAAAGGTGCTACCGTATCTCCTTTGTTGACTGTACATCGGTAGATACAGCTCCTACAGTAGCAAGCGACAAGTACCAAAATACCATAAATTAACTAAATTCTTTCAAAGAAACATAAATTATCTACAGATATTCAAACGATTCTCTAGAAAATTCGATTTGATTACAGATATTTTGCAATGCAGGTAGGTTTAATCGATCATTGAGCTATTAATTGCGGTTTAATTACAGTGAACAGCGAAACGCACTCGACCTGATCATGTCGCTGTTAATCTCAGTAGTTTTACTTAATTGCTATTTGTTGAGTGTAATAAATTAATGAGCACATCACTTCCTATTACGTCATTGGGTGAGGTTTTGAAATAGAGACTAGGAGATCATTTTGATATACTGACGTCTTAATAATTAGCGGAATGTGGGCGTAAATACTCTTCAGCCTATCCGGTATTTTTTTATACCACTTAGGTGGCAGACAAACACACGGCCCACCTGATGGAAAGTGGTTACCATAGCCTATGGACGTATGCAACACCAGGGGCGTCACACTCGTACTGCCGACCCTGAAGAAACCTTCTAATGCCCTTCTTGAAGAACCTCATATTGTAGTCGCTTGTGAAAACCACCCCACCCAATTTACAGGGGTGAATATAAACACGCCTATTTCTCTCAGGGGTAGGTAGAGACAACAGCTTGCTATTTGAATCTGTACTTAGTGTCGTTAATGTTGTGAATAATGGCAAAATTTAATTTAAAATTTATCGAATGATATTTGCATGGTACTAAGTATCCTAATTTTTTTTATAAACTAGCTTACCCCGCGAACTTCGTACCTCCTTTTTTTTAGTTTTCTCGCCGTAAGAACCATCCTCGGACTTCAAGGAATATTCTAAAAAAAGAATTAGGGAAATCTGTCCAGCCGTTCTCGAGATTTGCGCTTAGCAACACATTTAGGGATTCATTTTTATATTACAGAAGATTGCACAGAAAAGTAAACCTGAATTGTCCTTTTCTAGGGGTGTGCTGTCCTTTTTCTTAACTACATTAAACTTATCTTAGGGTGAATCTGAATAGCTAGAGGGCTTATAATAAAAAAAATCCATTAAAATAAATAAAACCAGACACAATTTTTACCATCCATGTACTCTTTCCTTATTTATTAAGCTCAATAGAAATTACCATAACATAACATTATAGCAACTATATTAATCTCTTTACCAACTTCCTACCCTCCTATCAACACACAATTTATTATCTCTAAACACTCAACACCCAACGATTTCCCTCACAAGCACGATTGTCAGCCCTGCAATTTTCAGAGCAACTCTTTGAACATAAACAAGTCGATCCATATTCATAGAGCTTCGGACATTCACAGCCACTGCAACTCGGACACCGCCTCTCTACCGCTTTGTACTCGCCGCCGACCGGCCAGCCAATCCCGTGGCGATCCGCCGACCAATGGACGAACTGCGTCCGCGCAAGAATTAAACCATTTAAACTGTTTATTGATAGGGTTGTAGCTTTTGGGTGTTAAATAGTAGAAAGTGTTCGTTTTTCAAATTTATTGTTTAAGGGTAACAATTTAGAGACAGTTATCTTATCTGTGGATTAGTAAAAATAATAAAATATATTGCGGTTTGTAAGAAATTTGGAGTGTTTGAAAGGATAACGGTGGAGGAAGGAGAAGTAACTGGTTGGATGTTATATCTGCTTACTATGGATAGAGAAAGGTGTGAATATGTATGTATGTATGTTTGAACTTAATGGCGCTCGTCGTAAATACTCTCATGGGATATACATAGTTACCAAAGGGTTTGAAAATGGAATATTTAATAAAATGTTAAAATGTTTCCAAATCAAAATAAAGTTTTAAATTATATACAATAGCGAGCAAAAAGTAGAAATCTCATTGAGAAAGCTTTGCCTTGAAAGCCTCTAAACCCAATTTAAAAAAATAGTGTTCCAAATTAAAATCAAATCACTGACAATGATGTCAAGTGTTAATTTAAATTTCGATTTTATTCGATATATTCGACATTATTCAATTCGATATATTTTTAGCTATTAGGTACCTAAAATTACAGTTTTTAATTGTTATGTTTCAAGTTACCTGTATTCCAGGTACCAATTGTGAAAACCCTTTGTCTTTCAAGCAATTTGAACAGGAAAAATATTTACATAATGTTTATGAACATGCCTCTTAGTTGTCACGTGTGACGTATTTACATGTAGTATGTAAAACGTCAATCACGATATTGATGACGTGATCGCAAGTCTTCCCAGAACTATTTAGTAACAGACAAGGATCTTTATTTGATTTAGTAACAAATGAATCATCCAGGCAATCATAACTAGGTACAGAAATGATTCGCTGAATATTGGTGGCGTTTTAGAAGTTCAAAATTAGCATCATATTACGAGCATTTAGGCAGATTCAGATCATATCTAAGTATGGAGAATCTTCTTTTAAAAGTAAGTAAAATTAGCTCCATTCGATTTAACATCGTAATTCAAAAGGTTCTCCTTTTAGATTACATTTACATAATAATCAGGATATTGTGTAAGTAAATATTCCAGCAAAATCTAAAAATGGCATATTTTCCAAAAAAATATGTAGGAACCGGGATAAAGTTCCAATTAAAGAAAGTATGTACAAATTCAACAATCATACCTTATTGTGAGAGGCTAATGGGTTTTGGTAGAAGTTATAAGTACTCACACATTTAAAAGAAATTCTTAATTACCCACACAAGGTTTAAAAATTATATTAATATGAACAAAAATCATGAAAACAAATCGATAAACTTTCAAAATATTTTACAAAAGTTACAACTACAAAATCGATTCTACGAATACTCTTTTCAATTCGAGGGCTCACCCTACATGAATCAGAGTCGTTTCGCGATACGATCGCGTTTTGTCTCCAAATGTCGTGCGATTCATCGATATCGCGGGACTTTGACTCGACCGACACTAATTGTGTGCCCTATCGATAAAACGAGAAACGGATCACAGATAATGCAAATTAGATTTTACTTTTTCAAATTTTTGTTTGTGGTTCGATGTTCGTGTTAATTATTTTGTTTTCTTGTTCGAGTATAGGTGAATTTAGTAAAAAATTTAAAGGTTTTTGAGTGACTGTGGAAATCGTGGTAAGTTTATTTTATTTTTAACCAGTTTTTTCCCTTTTGAATTCCGGTGTGATGACTTTGGTGTTTCTTTTTCATGTCTACATGTATGAATGCCGAAAGTTGTTATGATATATATGATTACATAGGTACTTAATTGAAAGAAATATCGATTTTAATAAATACAGGGTGGAAGATTTCAACCATACTTGGAGGGATGCCTTAAATTACAGAATGTTAGGTACTTTTCGGATTTTAGTCTGTTCGATTACCGGGTATGGCAAGTGAGTTTACAAAAATCTTTGAATGCAGTTTTGTTTCTTTTTTAAAATAATGGAAATGTTTCCTTGGATACATTCCATTATTTTATAATTTTATTCCATTATATATAGGGTTCTATATTTACCCTTTAAGTACCTACGGAATCAAAAAAAAATGCTCTAAAACTAACGATTACGACACCGGGTAGACTAGTTCCACAAATTCCATTCCGTAATGTAAATGACCTAACACCATTTCTCTATAGCTCGCCTACGTACCTAATAATATATTCTTCCGTACTTGGTAATAATACAAGTATTTCCTGCTACGTCACGTTCGCTGCTTGACTTGCAAATGTGCTGGGACTGTCTCTGTGGTGTCCGCGTGGGTGGCAAACGTGGTGCGTTACGGTATGGAATATGGAACTCATTTGTGGATATGAATGTACTTCGATCTCATTAACCCATTTCTTTTGTATTGCTGAAGTTTTCAGTCTCAATCTTGGCTGAATCCTATAAGTATCGTAATATAACCAATAAATTATTCTTGAGACCCAGAAGTTAGGGAATAATAGTGGTGAATGGTTAAGAATTTTAAAATGGAAACCGGTGGAAACAAATTTTACTTGTTATAGAACGACCATAGGAATTTTATGGGATATCTTCTGGAATTCTTTGCAGAGCAAGCCGGTAGTAATCGAATTATAGGGAACCCTTCGCCACTGGTGATCATACTACGTAACCTCCTAACCCCTTGAGATCCGTTGTTGACCAAATTTAGGTACCGGCAGGTGACATCATCAGTCGAATTTCAAAGTTATTGGTAGGGCCTATTACACTCAGTCAAAATTTACTTAGAAAGATATACAAGGTTGACATAGAGGTTGTGGAGGTCAGACTCAGACCTCAGTGGTGTAAAAAAGCGTTTATAACCATGGTCTTAAGTGTACTTACTTCTATTTGACCGATACATTAATTAATCATAAATGTGCATTAATTTTGCTGAAGTAGCAAAATTAATTATATTTGTGTTCAAAATTCGTGACGGTTACTGTACTCGTGCCCTCCAACAGTACTTTATGCCCTCTAAATAAAAAGAATCGCCTTGCCTTACAGTTTTTTGGTTAAACTGTCTCGCAACCTCCTCATTATCATCATACAAAAGACATACGGTTACTTTTCAGTAGCCATGTTCACGGGGTGACTATTGTGTCTGAATGAGTGATATTCTAATGAGTATTATGACTTACGGTGTCGAAACGTGGCCTCTGAAGGTGGGGTTAGTCCACGACCTGAAAGTTGCGCAGCGGGCTATGGAGCAAGCTATGCTTGGAGTTTCTTTGAAGGATAGAATTCGTAACGAGGTCATCCGACATAGAACCAAAGTTACCGACATAGCTCGTACAATAAGCAGGCTGAAGTGGCAGTGGGATGGCCATATCTATCGAAGGACTGATGGCTGTTGTGGAGTGGAGACCGCGAGAAGGAAAACGGAAGGTGGGACACCCCTAGCCAGATGGACTGACGACCTGCGATGCGGAAGACGGAGGATCGGCAAACATGGCGCATATTGGGAGAGACCTATGTCCAGCAGTGGACTGCAATAGGCTAATTGATTGATTGAGTGATATTCGCGTAAACTTCAGAAAATATCAAACTAGTATGAACGACCATGATAGTTTAACTATCATGGTCGTTCACATTACTATTAGAACTATCGGGATATTTACCATGTATTGTTTGGAGTTTCCGATATTTCGGCGCTGTTGCAAGCACCATGATCACGGAGGAACTGGAGTACTGCCGGTAAATGGCGAAAACGTTTTTAAAAGTAAATACATCGATCTACCCTCTTTCGAGTTCTCTAGTATAGTAATTTTAATACTAATTGCTTGAAAATTCATTAAAAATACATATCTTTTCCTCACTACGCTAACTTTGGGCTACCTGCCAATTCACAAGCAAACTATGAGGCTATATTGTGCAATAAAATAGGTGCTACCATATATAGACCTTACAAATGTATGAATACATAAATAATTCATACATTTTTATTCATACCTAAGCCATACAGAGGCAATCATTCGCGTTCATATAATAATTCTTTGGTTAAATAATTTAATAGGCGCCATTTTGGGCATAGACATTTCATAGTGCCAATGACACCTCGTGCCATTTCAATAGGGTTGCCAGGTATAAAAACATTGTAGTACAATCAACGACAATAGTGTCTTGACTTAACAAATTCAAAATTTGTTGATTTAAATCTGTCTAAATGACATAATCTGTCTAATAGTATAAGAAAGATACTATTAGATACTAGTTTGTCCTAAATGATAAAACTACTTATTACCTATATCAATTTTATATTGATACTGTGTATTCCAATGTAAAAGTAGCAAAAATTGAAAATATTTTAATAATGAATAACTTTTGTCGTTGGCTGTACAATGTAGTGTACAATCATGTTACAACTAAAATTGTATTCACATACACATACACTCATACTCAATCATAAAAATGATTATCACTTACTTTCCGGCTTTGTAGGTGTATGGGGACACCACTAAGATTTTATGGGCAAAAGGCAAGCTCATCTTAAAGACATGTACCAACTGACTGTCGGAAGAGGTTCTAGTGCAGACTTTCTTTTCACTTTCACGGGTCACTGTCAGCCCGTCCATCCCATCCCATCCCAACCGTCATAAAATCATTCATACAAGCCTGGTTTCAAAAGCTTCTGAATCGTCATTTTTTAAAGATATCATCAAATATCTGTTGCCCGTGGATATCGGTTATCGAGACCAAACATAGCCTATGTTCTTTCCGAAGGTCTAATCTATCTCTGTACCAAATATCATCAAACAAATAAACGGACAGACAGACAGAAAGACAGGCAGACAGAAAGACAGACAAACAGACAGAGAGACGACAGAAAGACAGACAGAAAGACAGTTAGAAAGGCAAACAGAGTTACAGCGTTAGCATTTTATGGATTCGATCAGTTGAACACTACATAGTTTAAGGTTCTAGGTAATGACATAACTCAAAATCATTATAACGATAACCGTACGCGATGTACTACAACAATATATTATAATGCGTGGTTGCCAGACGAAAAAATTAACCGTTACAGCGTGGGCCGAATGAATGGACCCCGTACGATATTCCGATCGATTTTTTGTTCGAATGTGTGATCTATTGTTGGTATTTAATATTCGGTGTAATGTTTATTGACAAGGCGATTATTTAAACGCAACTATTGATCGGTATTATTAATATTAGAGATGATTTTTGTAATGTTACCTCATGCCAGATGTTGCCTTTGATTTTTAATAGCTGGCACGTGTATAATAAATAAAGACTAGATAAATTTTAAAATGTAACTATTTTCGACTGCAATATTCTGCAATATCCGTGGTTGCGAGTTCGATTTCGCTCCATCGCGTATCATCGGTAACCTATTCAGCTTAATTACTTTCGTTATAAGAGTGTATTTTTTTTTAATGTTTTCAATGTTGTATATTTTATAATTATATTTTGTTTGTTTCAGGTAAGCTACAAATTCATTAACCCAAAATATTCGTGCTATATCTGGTAAGTTTTTGAAGTCATGCTGCTTTTATTTCGAAACGATTTTTTTGACATAGCTAAACAACTAGAACAATGCTAGACAACTTATTTATTCTTCTAAAACATCATGGTCTATATTTCTAACTATAATATCCAATCACTCATATGTACAGCGGTAATCACAGATTTACTGATGTCTAGACTGTCTGCAACTTATTATTTCAATAAAAAAAAACATATACTTCACTATCTAGCCTATCAAAAGAAAAATATCATTACTCTCTATCCTTGACAATCACCATAAATAGTAATCTTTATTTAAATCACCAATTATTGTAGCGCAACTACAGCAGATTAACCGATTATATCTGAATCTAGCGTGCTAGGGTTAAAAATACAACTCTCGACAAGGTTAGATCGCTTTGCTAATAAATCCAGTGAGGATACTAAGTAAACTGATGTATATTGATAGTTATGACAAGATATTTTAGAATCAACAATGTTGCAATTGAAATTTTATGTCAAGGCAAGATGAGAAATTAGCGCTAGATTACGTGAAGTTACTTGAAGTAATCTACTATAGCTATCTTATTTTTTGCTTGGGCAGAATAAATAAAAAATGTAGTATTGACATTTTTTTTGCTTTAGGCCGTACAAATTCAGTTACCTTTTTGTTTACGTTCGAATAACCCGCGTAGTTTTGCTTTAGGCCATTCAGACTAAGTTACTTTTTTGTTTACGTCCGAATGGCCCACGTAGTATTAGGTACTTTATGCCGTTCAGACTAAGTTACCTTTTTGTTAACGTTCCGTTACGTTAGCGCCTAGAAAGCGGTGGTAAACTTAGTTTTAAGCAGAATTTGACGTCAAAAAGCTGTAACACTGTGCACTATTTTGAAAAATAAAGAATTTGAATTTGAATTTGTTCGAATGGTTCGCGTAGTATTACATTAGGCCGTTTAGACTAAGTTACCTTTTTGTTAACATTTGAATGGCCCGCGTAGTTTCGCTTTGGCCCTTCAGACTAAGTTACCTTTTTGTTAACATTTGAATGGCCCGCGTAGTTTCGCTTTGGCCCTTCAGACTAAGTTACCTTTTTGTTTACGGTCGAATGTCTCGTGGGTCATTTTATTTAGGCTGTTCAGACTGAGTCGTAAGAAAAGTTTGTTCTATTGCAATATTGTAGATATGTCACCATTAGGAAATATAGTTACCAGCTCAAACAATCAAACAGTAACCACAACCAATATGACAACTCTACAATTACCTACAGCATTGTACAATTAACACTCCACTCATGCGCTTAACAAAAGACCTGTCACTACACTAGGTCTACAAAGACGGCGGTTGTCTTACTTGTCGGCCAACATGCGTCAACAAGCTCCCAACACGTCACACTGACGGGTAACAGCCGACATATTGACGTGACACGACATATTGGATAGTGAATGGGGTGAATTTATGTTGATCATAGTTTTTAAGATGTTGTTTAGTTAGCATTCTTAATATATAGACCCCTCTATGTCTCGGAGAGCCCGTAAAGCCTATACAAATATCTGTATCATTCATTAGGTACGGGTAGTTGGAGTGATAAAGAGTCCGACAACCTGGTCTTACTATGACAGACGTATAGGTTGTGGCGGTCAGATGACTGTTGCATCAAAAAAAATATCGGTTGTTATGCCGTGACTGAAATTTTCGATAACCACTTAATAGTGGGCGAGCCTATTGCCGTCAGGCGGGACTTTGTCTTTTTACTGTCGGATGGAGAACAGCATGTCCTTAGTCGCTTTCTACGACATCCATGGGAATGGATAGGGTGGCCCTATTCTACACTACCGACCAGTGGAAACCTATAGATCCTATCGATCTATTCCTACAATACTCTCTTAGTTAATTAATAAAACAATACTTTCATTCACTACGCCCTCATTGACTAGCTCAACTAAAACAATTCGATCAACGCGTGCGCACATCCCATCACCCGCCATTACGAAACACATCACCAATATTCTTATTTCAATTTAAAACCAATAACACGTATGTTTAAGCACTAATTGTTTTGTTATTAAATGGCACTTACGTCGTTTTAAACTCATGGCCTGCGCCTGCGCATGTTAAATGTGAACTGCATACAAATGCATTAACTTATTCATTGTGTACTCTTTAAACGAATATGTCCGCCAGACTGCCTATTTAAAATGCATTTTTAATATATTTTGTTGTCATATAAATCTACTTATAATGTTGATATAGGTATGTCTTTTGATGTTTGTAGGCATCGAGCTTATTGTTTACTTGACCTGCATATATTCATACAAATACATATTAAAGGAGTTGCCAAAGGCGTACCTATTGAATACGTGCATTTCGTCAGTTGCTTTGTGTCTCAACGTAAAACATATTATTTTGCCTAGAAGAATCGGACTCGGTACCTCTCATATTCTACAACATGTGAACCGGTTAGATATTACGACCATAAGAAACTTTGATCACCACAAATATGATGCACTTATAAGCGATTGTGTTTGGATCGCTAAAGAAAGATGAATGTAAGTATATTTAATTTAATTTTAAAGGAACCCATGTTAACTATTATTACGATTACGATTGGAAAAAGTGTAATGCTCAGACGGAACTTGAATCAGTGACTACTCCCTTACATCATCGCCCTTAGATGGTTGTATGCATAGGAGAATTTGGAATGCACAAGGCGTATCTCGGTTCGGTAGTTCAGTGGTTAGAGCTTTCCTCCTGTAAGGGACTAGTCGGGGGTTCAAGTCATAACTGAGAATTCCAATCTTGATCGATATGGGTGTACTAGCTCCTAATCTCTCTCTAGAAACTTGGATTGCTCCGAAACTGCCCACCCTAGACAAGTGGCACAACGTTAGTAGAATAGAATGTATGGGATTGAGGTATTATTACGTTTATGACAGTCCCATACATTGATAGGGGGAAGGTTGAAAGCCGCTTTATAAATCATCATGATAAGCCTTCAGTATTCAGCGCGGGTGAGTTTGCTAGCTTGATCATTATATGACACATTTGTACCGTTAACTTTCTGCGGTCGATGTTGGTTAATAGTATAATATGACAGTTTCGAATGACGTATGTTGAATTATATTGAACTTTTGACCTTGTTTTTACATGACTGTGTGACTAAGCCCCCTTCCTACTTCAGAAGGTGTTGGTTCTTCAGTCTATTCTTAAAGGAATATTTAAAGACTGCGTGGCTTCGGCGATCTTTTACTCAATTTTGGAAAGCGTAGGGTTTGAGGAGAAGAAATACTTGGGAAAGAAGAATTTTGAAGGTACATCATGTTATACACAATAATTTTAGGTTTCTTTTTTATTATGCGTGTGGAAATGCCTACTGGTTTCACTACGTGGTTTCGAATAGGCATATTTTTAACAGTATCTTAAGAAAATCCTGACAGATACCTAAGTAGGTATAGTAAAACTAACATTCTCGTGAATTGAAGCAAGCTGTCACTTTCCTTTCAAAAATGTCAAATTGTGCTAAATTGTCTTTCACTTGGCAATAAAACAGTACATAATATTATACATTTTGACAGTGACAACCGTAGTTCCTATTTTCGTAATTTCACGGAATCGTTGGTTTTACTATTATTTCAGACAGACAAGTAGTACCTACATACAACAATTAAATATGAAGATTGCCAATAAACCTTCCAAGGACTCAAAAATCCAATATAAAATTTACTTTTCATGCATTTCAAATTTTATTTAAAGCGTCTATTACATTGATGGTGAGGCCATTATAACGATAGGAATAAAATTATGTAATTAAACTAAATGATTGCAAATATACTCGCCTAATTAGCAACACTCGTAAAATCGATAAATTTATAACTCATGTTTATACAAAAATAGGTTTATCGGTTATTTTTATTCGAACAATAATTTATGAAAGAAACTGTTGACAAAATAATGTGACGCCATATTGAATAGTGATGGTCACTATTCGATTTGATTATGAATTTTAGTCGATCAAAATTGCTATCATTTATATATACATATTATAGTACTATATAATATTTATAGTTTGTATTTTGGCATAAGTAGAAGCGTTGGAGAATGGTTTAGAGAAAATAAAAAAATTATGATAAATTAGTTCACAAAGTTTGTTTGTTCAAAATCTTCAGGGTTGAAACCAATCTCACCTGCCAATTGGTATACCTGACGAGCGGCCAGGGCTCTGGTACAAGCTTTTCTTTAAAATTGGGAAGTTAATTCGTTTCCATAATAACCAATACGCCTAATAAAAAGTAAAAAAAGTAGGAATAAAGAAAAACTACCTTGGGTTCCGCATTGGCAGGTAGACAAAAATAATAGATTAAAAATGGCATTCTTTCAATTATAAGAGTAAAATTTCTGTTTATGATTAATCTCTGCTTTGGCTATATTATAATTCTAGTATTATCAAAAATATTGTGGTTTATTTATAAAACAGGTATAATTGTCTACATAATATATAATATATATTAATGTAAACTTCTGCGGTTACCCGCAATTAACCTCTATTTTCTCTATTTTGGTTAGTTTATTAATTGTAAGTACGAAATAGTTGAGTATAAATACGAAATATTAAAATATTTGCAAACTTTTTACAAAACTTGACAATAAAAATAGATATAAAAGTTTTATAATTCTCAGAGAAAGTATGCTTTGATAATGCGTCACGTCATGCTTTATTAGAAGAAAAATAAGTATGTTTCACACTTTAAATATAAGTTCACGAAGGAAAAAGTAGCATAGTAACAATTAAAACTACGGATACAAAAATTGCTAGACCTTTATTTAAAAAAATAGTAATTTTCAAGGTTTCCTCATTCTATAACAATTATAACTCGTTTAATTGTTTCGTTTGAAAGCAGGAAACTATTATTCTGTTAATGTCTTTCCTCGATTACGAGGTTTTATTATCTAAATAGTCCGTTTATTAAATTAAATATGACATATTTTTCTATGAGGAAATTATTCATTTATTATAATAGTAGTTATAAAATCAGTACATTTTTTATATGCTATATTATATTATTTTTATAAAGTTATTCGAGTTTTTCATAGTATCATTGTCATCGATATTTGGTACATCACTCCAATCGCGTAATGTACTTGCAACTCACCGGAACCTATTACAGGGATAGCATAACGACTAGTTTCTTAGATTTTAATTTCCGTAGATTTTGGTAACTTACCCTTACGACCTCATAGTTTGGACCCTATGACAGAAGTACCCCTACGACCTCATTTTAGGATATATTTATAGATGAAGTACAAATTTTGGGGCCGATTAAACAAAAAATCAAAGTCAGTTTAGACCTTAACACAAAAGACACGCGCACGACCTCATTTTGAGACAGATTTATAGATGAGGTCCAAACTTTGAGGTCATGTGGGTACAAAGCATAGATTTCACTTCAAAGCAAACTTTCAAGTTTTAAATTTTTTGCTCTAACTGCCGTCTTGTCTTCCAAAGTCAGGTCTCAAAACTAGTTGTGACTAAACTATGTATAACACAGTGTGCAACTCACCGGAACCGAGTCTAATCGATTCAAACCCTACATATCGATACGATGTATTTATCTTAATTCGACGTATAATTAATGTGATTTACGACTTATGACCGTCGCCAACTGTTGAGCCGTAGTTTTATAGTGAAATCGTAAAATTATGTTCATTTATTCATTAAAATAAGTACCTATTACAAAGTCAAAATTACACAGTCCACATAATTAGATAACTAATCTATTAACCCACCCCTCACCGTACCCGGAGCAAATTTGCTCATCACGCCGCTGGTGACATTACCCCGTGATGGCCACCATTTGCCCCAGGTATCTATCAATCCTAGATCTCCAACCGGTCCTATTGGAGATCTATAGGGGAGGCCTATGTCCAGCAGTGGACTTCCTATGGCTGAAATGATGATGATGATGATCTATCAATCCGTTCCTCACCGTACCCGGGGCAAATGAGCCCATCACGCTAGCGACATTGCCCCGCTGAATAATGATGGGCAAACCTTTGCCCCGGATACGAGGAAATCCTAAAATATAATTTAAAAATAAAAGAAAATAATCCAAAATAAGGTTATCTTTTATATAGCTACTAGGAAAGCTTCTACGGATGTTAATTTCAAAAGCTTATTGACTTTATGTGAGTAGGTGCTTGTATGTCAAATACATTAGAATAAAAATAGAATAATATAATGATGCGAGAATAATAAAAAATACTGCAAACTTTATCATGTTGGACTAGATAAGGATTACTAGCAGCCGGATTTTTATAGCTTTAACAATAAAGAAGTTATTAAACCTTATTTACCTTACTAAAGCTTATATTTATCTATCTATAAACACCGTTAAAAGATTGAATTTAATTACGAAAAGGTATGATAATCACTCACTCACATTATTTTCTTTCAACTATTCAGAAACTAGATAAGTTAATTTAACCGGAATAAAAGGCAAAATCTCGTAATAAAATCTGTTCAAATTTCAGTCTGGATCTAATTTCAACCTGCCAAAGGTGTGTTCGTAACATAATTTTTAAAGAACAATAATATTGTGATCGTTTTAGACATTTGACAATACAAGAACTGGCCCTCAGCTGAAAATTAGTATGATCACATATCGATCATTTAAATTAAGAAAATTGCACGTTCATAATGTCGGCAATAAAACCTCTTTCTAACCGGAAACACCGCATTAGTCGATTCCTAATCACACCATTCAACAATCGCATAGAAACAAATCGAACCGATTCATTCAATTCAAAAATCGAACAGCGGATCATATTACATTCATTCATCGATTCAAGATCAGTCTAAACAGGAGTCGGGTACCCGTTCATGTTATACTTTACTTTTATAAACATTCAGTTGATATTAAAATACGCCGTGAGAAGTAGCCGGGTACTGCTCGGTCTTATGTTTTACAACTTTCGCGCCATGTTTTATTATTATGCGGAAGTTACATGTTATAAATTAAAAGGTTGATTCAACATGACAGTGGGTATATAGTTTCAGAATATTTTTATGTATGTACGGCTAACAATGACGACTATTTACTATTAGTCGTAGGAAAGAACAGTGTCCTAAAGAATACAAGTTCTTGATTATCATTTTGAATAGGAAGTAATTAACACTGTTGCCAAATGAATAAGGGTTTTTAGGTGAGCCTGATTTACCTCTCTATCACTAAACATTATGAGACAAAAATAAACTTAGTTTTGCAGCTCAAGTTCGAAATCTTCGAAATCATAGAGCAAGTTATACTTAATTGAGCATTCTCTATGTTGAAGACAGGGTATCGGGTGTTATAACCATTGGCAGACTCCAGCAGTGGACTGCGAAGCGATGGACACATTAGTTGATTGATAATAAAAAAGCCATGACGTTGATGTACAATATTAGAAGTCGTAAAGACCATAGTTATAAGAGTTTTAAGATAGAGTGACTACAGCAGCACAAGTAGTTCACAGTCTTACCTACTAATTTATATTGTCAGCAGACAGACCACTTTACACATTACATTAAATGAGTCATTACTGTTGCAAAAAGCCTGCTATCATAACCAAAGCGTATCAATAACCATACTCTCAAATTACAAACAGCCAACAAGCCAACATTCCAAAATCAAAATTTTTAAAAATAAAGTATATTCCATCGTCAAATCGAGACGAATCGCCACAACTTGAAGGCGAAACGCAATAAGTAAAAAATATGTAAAAAGAGGTCGAATAAGGCGAGCCGCAAATGACCGGCCGGACTGTGTTAAATTAACGTGCAGTATTTTGCTCAAAAACGGCGGCAGGCGTCATGTTTCACGCTGTTTATTGCGACCACATACGGCTCGGTATTCGATCTGGCAATACAACCTGCAGAAATGCTCATTTATGTTTTTTTACTTGATTACTTGAGGTGAGTCGCAATGAACATGTCACCTCTGTAATAATGTTTGATTTTTTTGATTAAGTATAGTCCTTGGAAGTAACGATATTGAGTTTAAAATGTATTGTGTACTTACACTGCGCGTTGGGACATTAATTTAGATACAACATTCTGAAGATTAGAATGTCTAAAGTATGTTTTTAATAATTTGGATTGCATTTCTTAGTTTTTTATAATATTTCAATAATATGGAACCGCGGTTAACAGCTAAGTTAATCGTAACTCCACATGCGTGGAATTCTGATCCTAGCCCCGGAACTCATGTGAGCCTATTACAAAGTTATAGATAATTCCAGTAGCTCATAAGTTATTCCAGTCTATAATCTATCCCTGTACTAAAATTTCAGCGCGATCTGTTCAGCCCATAGAGCGTGATTTACTAAAAATATCAAAATTTCTATGTGTGCATAAATATGAAATAAATAAATAAATAAATAAATAAATATCCAAATATGCTCACAAACTTTCATATTACAATATTAGACTTCACGTCTTCAGTTCTTATTTCAACACAACATCATACATCCCACCTCAATTTACACCTCTATTAATTTACCGCTCGATATACCACTAGACCTATTTTCTATCGCAGAAGCTCGTACATTTACAGCTACGTGTGTTTTCAGCATACAGCGACCGCTCACCTTTCACTAGCGCACGCATTAGGTACGGACCCCTTTGCCAAAGAAATTGCTCTGAACCTGGCTCCAGTTACTTTATGTGCTGCATACACAAGCTTTATTATGTACTTAATTTATAGAATGCGGATATGAGAAATTGATGAAAAAAGTATGCTTTATGCCTCTGAACTTTCTAGTTAAATATCAACTTCATCATCTTTGCGTTATGCCTGGTTTAATTTCGGAGCCTATTTACTTTTATGGAAGCGACTGAGGGCCGTGTGACCTCTCAAACCGGACAGAAAAGCGTACATCAGAGCCTCTTACGTATTACTTACCAGCTGATTTGGACCCCGGAGATCTTGATGAGACCCCAAAAATAACCCTTTCCAGGGTAAAAAAATGTATATATAACTATAAAAAAGATTCCTTATACTTTTACTTTTTTTTTCAGTATGAGATATTCCCTTTAAGTGCACTTTAAAAGGTCATAAAGCAATCTATATGTTTGGTATTCATGTGCCCGATTTACACATAGACAGATGCATCTGCAGACGTCGGCAGATGCATCCGCAGATGACCGTCAGACGTGTGGACACTCCGCACTCGCTTGCACCGAATCCATTTGAATCGTGCCACAAAACTGACAAACCGACAACAAACGGACTTATGACAGATGCATCTGCAGGCGTTTAATATCTACGACAGACGAGCAAATCACCCCCTATAAACATCAGGGTATGCATCCGCGGAAGACATCGGCAAATGCATCTGTCTATGTGTAGAGGTATGTCTATTACCTCACGGTAGAAATGCCTCACCCGCATCTGAAAAACAGCTACCAACATAAAAATATTAAAAAAAAGAATAACCCGCCCCTTCACACATTTGAGGTAAATTTAAAAAATTATACATCAATCATCTCTACCCAACAATGTATCGGGTTCCAGTGTTCCAGATTCGAAATGAGTTGCAATTTCCGAACGAACGCAAGAAGTGCGTAACTCCCAATAAATCACTTGAGGTCCTTTAGCAACATTGTAGTGGATCGTAAAAGACCAGAGACACATAAAATCGTCCCGCAGATAATTCGATCGCTTCCCCGAATGATCTGCGTGTAATGCTGGCTATTGATATTCGACGGAAGCATTTAGAACATGCCTAAAAATTTGGATTAGCCCAATTTAAAAAAATCTGACAGCTGTTTCTCTTTCAAATCACTTATTTGATTAAGGCGCGCACAAGTACAAATAGGTATTAATTTTATTAATATAATTTAAAGATCACATAGTTTTCTTATTTGAAACGATGACTAATTGTAATTACTAAGTAAAATAAAACTAACTATTTAAAACAATTCCTTGATTCATTTCATTTATGAACCAATTTACATTTTGTTGTTCAATAATAATGATTTCTTATAAGTATCTCGAAACGAATTGAAAAGGAAATCAAAATGTAAAAATCTATCAAATATTTTTTCCTTTCTATATGAATGATTCAAGATATTCTATGTAGTTCGTGATATTTTTTGCCCTGTGTATTTTTTGCAATAAAATAAAGCCCTTTTGCCCGTTACATACACGTAAATCCACGTCTTACTTTTTCTCAGACCATAAACCAGATCTTCCATGAACACCTTCATACATCAAGCGAATGATTTCAAGAAATACCTTCGATTTGCATGCACAGTAATAGCTTTCAAAACTAAGTTACGCTCGCACTCATGCTCGTAAAAGCAAATCGAGTGATTTACGTCATGTCACTTTTGCGTTTAAAAAAGTAATAAGCATACGTCATTAGATGTGATGTCACATTTTAGAACGAAAAAATATTATGTAATGAGCGAAATCTTAGTCACTTCACTCACAGTCAGTTTTAAAAAGTTAGTTATGTTTTTTGTTTGTCTTTGAGTTTTATAATACTTAGTTCATTCAGTATTCGTGTGATTCAGTAAGAAACGTTGATTTAACAGCAATTTGGTTATTTATTTTTAGAAGGTAAAAAAAGTTTGAAGCAGAGTAGGTTTTTTGAAAACCTACTTTCAATTGTTTGAGATAATTTTATACTTTAGGACATTATTTTGACTACCATCAGCTTAATCTCCCTATAGCCATGGCTACTAAAAAGGAACTGAAACTTCAGAAATATTATAAATAATAAAAAAAAACGCAATAAATCTAAATAAAATCCGCTAATATAGCCTGAAAATCCAATGACTCACTAGACAGACTGCACGAAACAAAAAATTGTCACGCAAAAGTGGAAATTTCTTTAGAGCCTTACCGGGAAACTTCCTATTTTATATTATAAAGTTGCAACTCTACCTTCGTATGGTAGCAGTTTTTTTCGTATGGTAGCAGTCGTCCGAATTTGAAATATTCATAAATTGAACTAATCTACATCCGATTGTAGATTAGTTCGATTTCAGTTCTAAGTACCTATCTACTTACACCAGGGAATTACTCAACGCATTAAAATAAATATTGCCATGCGATTACTTTCGAAATAAACACAACAGTGATTAAATAAGAAAACAATCGCTGATAGCACTCAAAAATACTAATAAATTTAAGTGCTGTCAGTTATCCAAACTTAATATTATAAATGCGAAAGTAACTCTGTCTGTCTGTCTTTCTGTCTGTCTGTCTGTCTGTCTTTGCTTCACGCCTAAACTACTGAACCGATTTGTGTGAAATTTGGTACAGACATAGTTTGGAACTTGAGAAAGGACATAGGATAGTTTTCATTACAAAAAATAAAATAAAAAATAAAATTTATTCCGGACACACAGCGCCATCTATTGGTCAAGAGTCGGCATCAATTCAGTACTGAAAATTCATCGGAAAAAGGCTATGTTTGGTCGCAATAACCGACATCCACGCGGGCGGAGCCGCGGGCAAAAGCTAGTTAATAATAAAACAGTTTAGTATCTTCCTAAATATAATTATTTCTACATATTTTGCAATAAACTTTGTATATAAATCAACCTACTTCAAGGAGCGAAGGAACATGTCTTCCCAAAAATCAGTGATTTTTTCAGGATTCGAACACCGTGTACCTATGTGTGTACATTATTAAAGAAAATGTTTATTTTATCAGCCGTTATGAATACTTATGTGTGCCTATATTGCTACTGTTTTTTTTTTAATTTAAACTGAATAAATATATTAGACAAGGTAAGCTATTTACCTATAACAAAAAAATATAGTGCAAAAATCACGATCCCTGAGGTGAGAATTAATTTCGAATCATTGTTCATTTAGCAATAAATTATTCGTAAAATAAATATGATTTAAGTACTCTTTTTTATTGGTCAAAGTATAAGACTTAGTTTCCATAACTCTAAACAAAATATAGGTACCTCGTGTATACCTAAGTATTGACCATTTTTATCTTATTCTGACGTCACGGGTATTGCCAGTGTGGGCAATAGGTAGTGTATGACTCGAATGACTCGATAGTTAGAACGATATTAATGCCTAAATAGGTACCTAGTTGGTCTCCGCTTGACTTATTTTGTTTTGAACATAAAACAGGTGCATCACGAATGACACACACACACACACAACTGAGATTTTTTTCTTTTTTACCGAACTACGGTGTAGCAAAAAAAGGAGGGTTATGATTTCCAATTTATTTTCAATTCCTGTCTATTTTTTAATTTAATTGTATTTGAATTTCTGCTTCATCAAATTCAGAAAAGTAGTTAATGCCTGTTTTTTTTTTAATTGATGGGAAAGGATTTTTAGTTCCTTTTTTGAAATCCAAAACAGCCTTGTGAAGTTTTAGTAGGATTACAATTTGTGAGCGTCCGTAGAATATGATAGTCACTTACCATTATAGTCGGCCGAAGTTGTCAACAAATATAAATGACAGGAATAGGTAGCTAGCCAAAATCAACATATTGCGAAGGTCTAAAATTCATGATTTGTTATGTAGCTTGCATACGCTTATTATTCGAGATATACCTACATCAAAAAGCAAATTACGAAAAGACAACGTTGAACATGGCAAGCAATCATCTAATAATAAGATCCGTTAAAGATAATATTTTACCTGTACTTCGGACAGGTTTCAGACGTGTCTGAAGCGGAAGTACAGATGGGACAAGGTAAATGTTGAAATATCCCGTAAACTTAACCCTACCGTTATATGAGCAACGAACAGGTTAAAACAACGATTTTTTCTCATTAATAATTTGTGACTAGCCTTGTGCTAACCTTGACTGTACCCGGGTACTGTAATGTCTGTAATGTTTGCGCAAGTACTAAAACATAACAACTTAGCCATAAAACATACTTAACTACAGGCCAGGAGAAGACTAATGTATCTATTATAATATAAACTTCAGGAAATATACAAAGAGTTGCTACTGAAAGCGAGCCTATTCTTAGCACATATTCAAGCAATTTTATATTTCGAATACTTTGGAAATGGTAAAGTACGCTGACGATATCACTGCCAGAGTAGGAAAACTCGAAATAAAACCCTGTGCCAACCTGTCTGGCATTGGGAGAGGTCTATGCCCAGCAGTGCATTGCGATAAGCTTATTGATTGATTGGTTAGTTATAATTTTGAATCTTTACTTTTTAATACTACGTTCTAATTTCAAACGCAATTTTTTTTTAACAATATGTGGTATGCTCCCATTCTACCGAAGCGATTCTGATCTGTGCTGTTTGATCCCCTGAACCTACCTAGAGGAAAGTGTGCCAGACCAGAACCTGGTCCGGGCCTGGTCCTGGTCACATCGCAGGTGAGGTTGACTTGGACCCCTAAGATCTTGGTACAGAACGTCCACCGGAACACCCAACTTTGGGACTTAATCCTACTTACATTAAAAAAATTAAAGTTTGTGAATATGGATGTGTGTAGATGTGATGTGTGTAGTTGTGTGCAGATTTGTGTAGATGTGTGTAGATGTGTGTAGATGTTTGTAGTTGTGTATAGATGTGTGTAGATGTGTGAAGATGTGTATAGATGTGTGTAGGTGTAAAAACGGATGAACGGACATGAATGAAAATTGAAAGAAATAGGTTAATGTCTGAAATGGCGCTTAGACTTTTAATCCTAGGAATAGGTTCCTGAGGATCCCGGGACCGTGATCAGATAAGTCTTTCGTACCGGTGAAGCCGCGGGCAACAGCTAGTCTAACATACGTAGATAATATATGTAAGTACCTATGTCTTCTTCAACAGTCGCCTACGCTTTTACTTACGTCAAGGATATAAGTAATATTTTATTGTAATAACTCATAACTCATTCATTAGCTATCAATCGTCGTGTCAGGTGGTCCGTTTTGACGACTGCTTGTAACGGGACTCTTACTTTTGATGTTGCCATACTCAAACTTTATTACCGCACCGTATTTTTCAGTTCAAAATTATTTTTATTTAAATATTAGGAGATTTTGTCGGTATTAGTGTAAAGTTTGGAGCTGATAACTTAGTAAATATTGAAATAAATACATATGAAAATGACATACGAAAACTTAAAATCAACTGTTACAATATAATCTATACTATTATATAATTGTAAAGTAGTCGTGTCTGTACATTGGAGATATTTAAAAAAAAATACTTGGGTTATGTTATGTTAACGATACTGAACACGAAAATATTTTTTTTGAATTTCCTGTCTGTTTGTCTGTTTGTCCGTTTGTCTGTTTGTCTGTTTGTCTGTTTGTCCGCGATGGACGCAAAAACTATTGGACGGATTTTGATGCGGTTTTTTTTGTTAGAAAGGGCTTGCTCAGACTTAAAATCTTACGTTTGTTTGATCGCAATCGGTTGAGTAGAACCGAAGATATGAGCAAAGGTGGCGTTAACCGAGATGCACGCGGGCGGAGCCGCGGGCTGAAGGCTAGTGAATAATAATTATAACAAGGTATCAGTCAAGTCATAGACACAGAACAAATCATAGTACTTCATAGATTAAAAGACACCTTAACTTCGTAGGTATAATAATATAATGGAAAACTAGACAATCTTTTTTATATGCCCTTTGATTTGACAAGCTTTGACAGCAGCATCAAATTCAAAACAAGAACACAGTTCAATCAATTCAAATATCATTCGAAATTCAAAATATTGCGACCTGCAAGTGAGCGTACACACAATGCTTACAACTTACTATTTTAGGCATTGAACACACCTTATTTCCATTCACTAAAACTCAAACAGTCAACAATCGAACACCACAACGAAAGTTTAACGTCAAAAATCCGACGGAAACTTGTCACCAGTAAGAACAATGAATTTTCAAGGACAGCCTAGATGGCAGATAACAAATGGTAAACAAAGTGTGCACGTGGTCGACATAATTGCTGCGGTCGAAAACAAACAATGTGCTATTGTCTGCCCGGCACTCTGGCACGGATTCCTATGGGCCGTTCACATCGCTAGGAGAAATTATCATTGGGGGCTTTTTTCCTTTCGTGTGGTTCTCCTTGATGTAACAGGACGACTGGCAGTATATTTGCAGCTAGGTAGAAAAAAAAACTGCAATTCGAAATTTAAAATATAAAATTCGCGCTTTTATAATTATGTTACTTTTTTAATGTGACGAATGAAACAATTCGTTATAATGCCAAAGGCAGACAGAGATATCGGAAATACTATACCAATAGATCATAATTTAGTTTTCATAAATTAAACAGCTAATATAAATTCGATTAAAAATATCCATACATCTCAGAAATAAATACTATTACCTTTCATGATAATGCAAAAAGATTCACTCTAGATTATCATTGAGTTACAACACCTACGCGGTGCAGTAGTGAGATCCCTCGCCGATATCGAGAAAGCTGAACGTTGTTAATATATCATGCGCAATCGCAGGGAACTTTCATCAATCTGGCCGTGAACTATCACGATTTGAAATACTTGGCTCTAGACACAACACGTGCCTCTGCAAAATTAAAAAAGTTTTACTCTAATTATAATTTTGATTAGGGAAAGAAATATTGATTGGTTTATCTTTTCTTTTTGATCTAACTTTAATTTTTTATTTAAAAATTAGTTGTTTCCCGTCCGTACCTCCACTTGCGTGAAGTACCGAATAAGTTGTTAGGTTTTCTGAAATTTTCGTTTTCGTAAGAACCTTCTACAGAGTATTTAAAAAAAAGATGAACACATGGGACCCATAAATATTATGCGTCCTTAGAACTGAACTATTCAGAACGAGAGCCATACTTCGTTATATCATACAAATTCCCATAGAAATTACCGTTTTGATGTTTAATAAAAAGAAGCCTATTTGACAGTACCTAATTGTACGATAGTTTTAAAGTGAGAGTACAACCGGACAGCAAATACGCATGCGTAGCAATTTAGCATAACACATAACACCACTTATATTTGATTCCCACTAATACAAGTGCACCAAAATACAACATCATTGTTCTACCATTCCCACCTCATCAGTAGTTTAAACTAATCTATAAAAATACTCGAAAAAAACCTCACAAAAACTGTCTATCGCTAGTACGGGAGCTGAGCCATTGAATGCCCGATCCCACGATCAGCTGATCACCACATTTGGACCTCGTCTGACCTATATTCCGACCTATGACGTAGCCGACAACAATAGGGCATTGTTCTTTTATATTTGCACCAACACCAGGAGTTCCTCAAGGTAGTTCATTCACATCTATGTTGCTTTCATTTAAATAGTTCATTTGTTTTTGGTCTTTGTTCCTGATCAGCTGTTTCCTCGAGATAAGTGAAAGATGTTACAATGAACTTAGTTGTGTAGCTATTGTGTTGTTATTGTAGCCGTGACGCGGTTCGTATTAAGTCTTATTGTTTTACTATGATGATGCAACAGATGACTTTGGAATTATTGTAGTTTGACGTTCATATTCGTTGCTGTTATGTTAATACATATCAACTTAGAACACGACGCCATTAAAATAATGACTTATTTAAAAAAAATACCTACAGAGCGCGTAATTCAAAAATGGAACATCAAAATCAAAGTCATAATCTTTTTTTTTTTTCAAATAAAAATAAACTGTCAGTGGCACTCACGCATACAGCCTACTTGCGAGGAGGTTGAATCTCATCCATTCCAGAACGGTAGTGAACAAAAAAGTAGAATAAAATGATAAATAGTCATAGTTAATCCGCTCTTATCGCCTCTTGGCTTCGACCCGTGCGGTCCAAAAATGAGAGATGGACTGCCTCTGTGAGATAACACTTCTTAGTAATGGCTTTCTAGCTTGTAGAGTGGTTCAATAGGTATTATAAATAATATGACATTGGGTTTGGTAAGCTGGCCATCTTTTTTTTTGTTGCCAGCCAGTAGCATCATTCATGCAGTTATCGCTTTCGTAATTGTTACAAATGTTCATTCATTAATGCATCCAACAATAGTAGCCGAATTATTATTGTATATTTTATTAATAACTATACGATTAAATGCTTATTGAATGAATGTCTTGTGTACGTAAATTGTGACTAATGCAGATATATGTTGTATTATTTGCGTTGTGTGGTTTTATTAATATACTTATCTTGCTGCTAAGGTAGGGTTGCCATAAGTGTGGGGACCCAGACGGGGACATTTGAAGAAAAATTAGTAAAGGTAGAAAAATAGGAACTTTTATTACAACAACTTTTAACACTGCCATTAAACAAGCGTTAAACAAGCGGGCAGCGACCCGGGCTTCCTATGTTTTCTGAAAGGCGAAAAATTATCAGAATTAACTTCTGATAATTGTACAAAATATTTTGACGAAATCAACATTAAGTTAAACATCATCTTCATGTAGACGCTTTCTCCCGATTGCATCCCTGGCCAAGATGACCCCGGAGCTCAGGGTCCGCCTTCCGGCTCTTCCTCCTCCACTTGACACGATCTTGGGCGTCCATGGTAGTGAGATCATTTGCACGCATATCACTCTCCATGACGTCAGGCCAGGACTTCTTGGGCCTATCCCTTCTACCTGGACCCGGCGGGGGCGCCATTGTCAGGCATTTGCTACCCACGTATCCTGGCGGTTGCCGCAAGACGTGGCCGCACCAGCGAAGGCGGCTCTCTAGCATTATTTTTATCTGCGATGTCATGGACATGAAGGCTGCCGCGGCTGCAAGAGTTCCTCACGCAGCATTTTTATCTCCGTGACATGCAGCTCTTACGTGCTTACGCTCTTGCTCTCACAACCATGTTAGAGGACAGGCTTAATGATCGTCTTATAGACCTGCTCCTTCAACCTGACTGGCATTTTGGGATCACCCGTGACGCCAGTCATTTCTCACCACCTGGCCCACGCAGAAGCAATGCGTGCCCTGATGTCGTAGTCGATTTCACTGATCACATGAAGTACAGATTCCAGGTACTTAAACCGAATCATCGCCTATGCGGACCGGTGTGAAATCTGTCGAGTTTAACGCTAAACTTTCTGTCAACGCTACATTTAGCTTCATACCACCGTTCTCAAGCGCTTCCTTCCACACTTTCACGTGTTGCACCAATCTGCTCCTGTCCGCGTCCTTCAGCGCAATATCATCAGCATACATGAGCAACCACGGAGGCTGCTTATGTGGTTTTCTGATACTGTCCAACAAGACGTCTAATACCGAGCTGAACAAGTAAGGACTAAGGACGGATCCTTGGTTTACTCCGATGGTGATGGGGAAGGCTTTTGAGTCACCAAATGCACTCCGAACCACGGAACCAGAATCATGATACATATCTTGGATGGTGTCAATGTAGGTCTCTGGAACTTCCTTAGCCCACAGTAGCCACCAGATCACCGCGCGAGGAACACAGTCGAAGGCCTTCTGCATGTCTAAGAATAGGCAGTGCAGGGGCGTGTTCTTTGCCCTGTATTTCCCCACCACAATCCTTAGGGAGAACACCGGATCAATGATCCCGTGCCCGGGACGAAACCCATACTGACACTCCGAGAGTGTACTCTCCTGTCGGATCCAGGAGTCGATTATCTGCTCATAGAGCTTCATGGTGTGGGACATTATCTTTATACCACGGTTACTACCACAATCCTGCACCGATCCCTTGCCTTTGAATACTGGCGTAATGAAGCTCAGTCTCCATCTGGCTCAGGATCTCACGGTGAGAAGTACGCGGTTATACAGATTTGTTAGAATGCTCACACCACGAGCACCCAATGCACCCATTGCCTTCCAAGCCTCGATGGGGATTTCGTCGAGGCCGAGTCTGTATTTCTGCAGGCGTTGTCGGTGGCACTAGTCCTTGTCCTTGTTAGAACCTCACCATCTCCACAAGTATCGGGATTCTTGGTGTCGATATCTCCAGCGACGTTCAATACCGAAGTCATCTGGAAGACAAAGTCAAGTTGGCATCAAAGAAACTTGGGGTGCTCAACAGGGCGAAGCAGTACTTCACTGCGGGGCAACGACTCCTCCTTTATAAGGCACAGGTTCGGCCCCACATGGAGTACTGCTGTCACCTTTTTGCCGGAGCGCCTGCGTGCCAGCTTGACCCTTTCGACTCGGTACAAAGACGGGCGTTGAGGCTCGTCGGCAATCCCATACTCACAGGCGATGTGGAACCTCTCAGTCTCAGGAGAGACTTTGCTTCACTGTGTGTGTTTTACCGCCTATACAATGGTTTGTGCTCAGATGAATTGTTTGACATGATGCCCACAGCTACATTCTATCATCGCACTTCTCGTCATAGGCGGGGAGTTCATCCTCACACATTGCGACCGGAAATGGTGCGCACTGTGCGGTATGAAAGGAACTTCATCCCTCGCACACTCAAGCTGTGGAATGAACTCCCCACGATGGTTTTCCCAAGCGACTACAATATGGGGTTCTTCAAGAAGGGCATTAGAAGGTTACTTCAGGGTGGGCAGCACGAGTGTGACGCCCCTGGTGTTGCATACGTCCATAGGCCACGGTAACCACTTTCTATCAGGTGGGCCGTGTGCTTGTCTGCCACCTAAGTGGTATAAAAAAAAAAAAAAACCTCTTGCTGCTTGTTCAGCATGTCGTTGGAAGTATGAGCGCCATCTGTCCTTCATCGCGTTTTTCTCGTAAAATCATTGGCCCCGGGGTCTTTATTACTCATTAACATATTCATGTATGGAAAAATATCAGCGCTTTCGTCGTTCTATCTACGTATTAATAGCCTAGCTACTTAGTCGCGACTCGCGTTTATTGTAGGTATATTACTGATTACCAACCAAGTCCAGCTCTCTAATATAATACTAAAAATGTTTAACCGGGACAATTTGCTTATTGGCCGGGACGCCGGGACACCAGGCCTCAAACGGGGACATGTCCCGGCGTACGGGGACGTATGGCAACCCTATGCTAAGGTCAACTCGCTATTTATATACAGTCCCTCTAGACAAGTGGCAATTCGTTGACCGGCGTTGTAGAATAGAATGACGAATGTATGGAATTTGACGTATTTTACAGTCGTCAACGTATGTCATTAGTTCATTACGTCAGTACGTCAAATCCCATACATTCGTCATTCTGCTCTTCAATTACCAGTCTACAATCGCCGGTCAGCGAATTGCCACTTGTCTAGGAGGGTAGAGGTACTTACTAGTTGACCATTTCTCTGTTGAGTTGGTATTGGGGTTCGAACAAGAACTTTGGGGCCCAAGTCAACCGGTCACATGCAAACTGGTATAGGTACTTTATGGACAGGAACTTTAAGAAAAGCTGATGGGAATTACTGTTCATAATGATGTTTATATTGTAATAATATCTTATCTATTTTATTGCTAAAGTTTACCTATTTTGAGATAATTTTAAAGCAATTAGTTTGCTAGACTAAACAAATTATAATAAATTGGAAAAAGCGAAATCAATTCTCGGGCGGGACTCGAACCCGCGATCTTTCCCTTCCAATTCCAATTTATTATAGTTTACCTATTTATCCTTATTTCCTATTGTTTATAAAATACTTGCTGTTGCTCGCGGCTAAGCCCGCGTGGAATTTTGATTCCGTTCCCACATCCCATGAGAACATATTCCCGGGATAAATAGCCTAAGTATATGTTATTTTAAACTATAGTCTATTCCTGTACCCAATTTCAGCCAGATCCATTCAGGGTTTAGAGCGTGATTGAATAAACAAACATTCACATTATATTTTCACAAACTTTCGCATAAATATTAGTAGGATAGGACTAAGAACAAAGTTGAAAATAGATCTACCTTCTTCATAGACAACGAAACAATTTTTCATTACTGTGTTGCCATTCTGAAAAATAAAGCAGCGCGAACCTGTTCCACGGTTGCCAGTTGCCAGCCGTGATAGTAATGACAAATGTTAGCTAATGCTGTGTTAGCGAAGCTCGCGATGTTCCGATATCGACTAATTGTGGCGATATGTCTTGCTACAGTATTAGTCACGTAGTCGATATCTCGATACTATGTATTTTTCTCGATACTTTATCGAGTCAAATCAATTTTCTTTATTAAAGTTAGTTTTAGGGAAATATGTATGAAATTAAGAAGTGTGACGTTATAATCTATTATTGTGGAATAATTCTTATATATTATTAATGATTGGATAAAAAATAAAAACTAGTCAAGTGCGAGTCGACACTGAGCATTCTGTACAACATTGAATTGCGTTGACAAAGAAGTTATATTTTTTACAGCTTCAAGGAATCGCAGATTAGTACTTGGCATGACTTTCAACTTGATGCCTCCTTGAGAAAAAGGTCTTGATAGACAGACGGACAGCGAAGTGATCCTATATGGATTCTGCTTTTCCTCTTGAAGTACGGAACCCTAAAAACGATGAATGTGTGTAATTTTTACTGTTCTTTAATATTTTATACTCTTAATTTTGATAATATTTATTTTTACTATAGTAAAGATCGATATCTCTATGTCATTATAAAATTGTATTACTAATTGTATGAATTCTCAGTCTCTCATACAAACACTATTTAATTGATTTATTAACTAAACATAGGTATTTCCTGTTGTAAGAATATTTATTTGTCCCGGTGTGAACGAATATCGAATTAATTTATAATAATACGAAGTATTTTTATTATGTGGTTACTAAATATAATAGTCTATGATAAATTATTCTTGCATTATATGCTATTGTTAGATTTATTATTATTATGAAAATGTTAACTTGTAATGATAATAATTAACGATACACTTAATCGAAAAATCAAAGCGTTATATTTGAAGGCTTTCACTTCAGACTCAGCTTTCCGGTTTTTCCTCCTTCACTTCGAATGGTCTTCAGCATTCATGGCAGTGAGACTAGATGATAATGAGTTAGGTGGCACTATCACACACATTCCACCACACCACACACACACCACACACCACAGCTACATTCTATCATCGCACTTCTCGTCATAGGCGGGGAATTCAACCTCACACATTGCGACCGGAAATGGTGCGCACTGTGCGGTATGAAAGGAACTTCATCCCTCGCACACTCAAGCTGTGGAATGAACTCCCCGCGATGGTTTTCCCAAGCGACTACAATATGGGGTTCTTCAAGAAGGGGATTAGAAGGTTTCTTCAGGGTCGGCAGCACGAGTGTAACGCCCCTGGTGTTGCATACGTCCATAGGCCACGGTAACCACTTTCCATCAGGTGGGCCGTGTGCTTGTCTGCCACCTAAGGGGTATAAAAAAAAAACTATCAGGAATGCTGAAGACTAGAAAAACTGAGGTCATATATATTTTTTCGTCGAATTTTGGTCGAATTTCATATCGATACATAAAATAATCGACTAAAGCACAACACTACAGTTCAACGCTATCTCGGCCTCCCGCGTACATATCCATCAAGTGAACATCCACCTAAAGACGTTTAAGATAAACGTGCTACCTTATTAACTATTCCGTTCGATCATTTGTTAGAGGATGTGATTTGTTAGGCGATTCTGTAATCGATTATGAGGCTTATGCGATTTTTCGTTAGTTGAAAGTTCTGTAGATATTCAATTGGATTTTTTGCTCGGTAGCTACATCCGACTAAGATTAAGTGGTTTATCGGTGTCTAACAAGGCTTATAACACCAGTAGTATATGTGTACAGTACACCTGGCATTGGATTTAGTACGTATCTGGGGGAAGAGTGAGAGTTCGGCTAAGATCAACTTTTTTCGGTTTTGTAGAGCATGTTCTCTATCGCAGTGTTATGTCTACAGCTTGATATCTTTTTAAAGTAGTTAAAACCGAAGTCACAGTTTTAATAATTGATAATCAAATTCGTTTTAAGTACCTACTCTATAAAGTTACTAAACTATCATTCTGCGATATTGCGATACTGCGGTTGTGCGATAAAGAGAGCGCTCGCTACAAAATGTAAATAAGGTAAGGTTAACCAGACTTTGATTGAAATAAAAATGTTTCTATCGCGATTTACTTGGTAATATTTTATCATTTACACCAAACCCGAAACTTTGGTTGCTTTTCAACACTTCCGACAGCCGAACGAACTCTTAGTGTCTAAACACACTATGCCGAAGTTACGCGACCGAAGTTCAGCACAATTACGCCTGCAATGCTATTTGAATTACTGACGACACACACTGGGCCGAAATTACGTCGCGTCATAGCGTACAGCGTAACTTCGGTCGGGCGTAAGTTCAGCGGCAACTTATTCTGTGAGCACACATTATACGCGACTGAAATTTGGTTCGATTGCCGACGAAGATTCGGGGATGGGGAGCAGCGGGGATCCGCTCGCGCCCCGCGACACTGAATACACGCACAAAGTTTCGGAACTGAATGTCCGCCGCGTAAGTCCGGCACTTATGGTGTGTCATATCAGCCGAATACATCGGAACGTAAAATCAGCCGCCGAACTTCGGTCGCGTAACTTCGGCAGTGTGTTTAGACACTTATTCTACTTTTAAAATTTTCAAAAGAATAGCCAGATACCCTCATCTCCAATTCACTTTCAAAAGCACAATCAACTCTACTACGGTTGTTCTTGCAACATGACTCAATGACGTCAATCAGTAATCAACCAATGACATTCCAGTGTACGAGTCCCTTGTCACGTCATGATATAGTTGACCAATCAGCGTGCAGAAAGTTGCGTCAGGAGACGTGAAAAACTATTTCCTTCTATTAATAGTTGCTGGACCTATAATTGACGTAGAACACGCTCGGCCGTGGAGGTAGGTACTAACCTTCCAATTAAACGCTATGAAGCCTTAGGTATACTGTATTGATACAGTTAGATGTAAGGTTGTATGTTGAGGTCCGAGGTCCAAGCCTGCCTCACCTGCTGGATGATACTCGGCTAGGCTTCGTCTCGGAATAGACAGGTCAGACGATAGTCGCATCAGCGTTGCTACCATAGAACTATAAAGAATATTTAGAGTTCTATGGTTGACAGGTAAAATCGAATATAAAAGTTATGCAGATGAATGTTCAAGAATCATAAACCACTCGATAGCCTCACAGGATGAATATATCCGAACGTTAAGTTTGTAGTAAGTAGTAGCTAGGAGTTTTTTTTGTTTTACAAAAACCTAAACAAATTGGCAATCGTGAAACAATTTTCTGATACTAAGTTCAACGGGAGGTTAGTTTGAAAAGACTCGTATCCAACAAAAAACGTTATCACAAATTATAAGTAATTCGTTCTTTAACGAGTCGTTGATCAATCTTCCTTTTTCAAACTCCTACACATCTCAAAGATGAAATCCGTCATATCAAAATGTAAATCTTTATAAACGAACACGAGAGGTACAATATACGTTCAATAAATCCATTTAAGAAAGAACACAAGCCCACCTGACCGTGACTGTCATTTCTGCCGACCCCCTTGACGCTTATAAAGCTCCTATTGTTATGATGACGTATCGATATTAGGAATTAAAACCTCTTTTTTTCTAATCTTTTTGTTATGTTAATTGGCCGAAAATGTTAATGAAATTTAGAAGAAAAAAGTTGTTCGTGGAAGAGCGGGAATAATTTAAAGTTTTTAAAATTAGATGGTATGCTTAGTCATGGTTTAGATCGTAGAGTAGGTCAATTTCATTTATTTATAGTTTACTAGCTGTCCCGGCGAACTTCGTACCGCCATATTTTTCCCGTTCCCGCTGCACCTATTTTCTCACCGTTTAAACCTTCCCTGGACATCCACGAATATTTCAAGACTAAAATTAGCCAAATCGGTTCAGCCGTTCTTAAGTTATAAAATAACAACAAAAAGTGGCATTGATTTTTATATATTAGAAGATTCGTTATAACATAACATAACATAGCAATATGAACCAACATTCTGTGAAATGGCTAGAATAAGAACTAAGTACGGTTGTCATGTCACTATCAAAATGCATACCGTTTATTGCAAATCAAAGTCAATTTAGCACGATTCGAAATATTGAAGGGATGGTGGTGCCATCCTTTAGTTCACAGAATTGTTAGTTTGACGATATGCTTAGTACACTACACTTACCTATATGAGAAATTTACGTGAATGACCTACGTTCATGTTTTCGTGACTTCGGGGTAGTTTTAGACCACTTTTTCGCTATGAGCATAAAACTAAACAGCCTATTCATTTATCTCTGTCTTTGGCAGACATTATGTAAAATTTATGTTGTAAGCGTCCTCTGGATGAATATTTATTGGATACTAGCTTTTGCCCGCGGCTCCGCCCGCGTGGATGTCGTTTATCGCGACCAAACATAGCCTATGTCCTTTCTCAAGGTCTAATCTACCCCTATACCAAATTTCATCAAAATCGGTTCAGCGGTTTAGTCGTAAAAGCGAGACAGACAGACAGACAGACAGACAGACAGAGTTACTTTCGCATTTATAATATTAGTAGGGATTTTGGGGTATAGGTGCGTTTGGGTATGTCTATCCTTATGTGAAGATAGCATATACCCACCTAATTTCCAAGTTTGATCGGCAAAATGTCATTTCTGCCTTCCTTCCCCGTTTTTTCTCGTGACCAGGAAAAACGTGTGTTTACTTACGTTTCGAGTCAGAATTTTAGCTTCTACCTATTCAATAACAGATATTATTTCATTGTTCTAGTTTCCCCAGGTAACACGCATCCATATATCGGGGTTTTAATTTACGAGCAAACAATAGACCCCGGTGACTCAGAATATGTTTTGTCGTCCAATGGTTACGACTCTTGTGGTTATAAGATGATTATATAGTTCGGGAACTTCTAATGTATCATGACCAAAGCACCTACATAACCTAGTGACGAAATTTTGTAAGATTTTACTTACTAGTCACGCATAAACAGCTGCACAAAAAATTAGAATACTTTTTATTCTGAATCACATGGATTTTTTTTTACAATTCAGGTGGTACACAAGCACACACCCCACCTAATGGAAAGTGGTTACCGTGACTTATGGACGTGTGCGACGCCAGAGGAGTCACACTGGTGCTACCGACCTTGTAAGAACAGAGTTTTTGTGCCATCAGTGCAGAAGGATATAGTTAAACTTTAACTTTGAGGTGGCCAGCAGGCTGTACAGCTAACCGATACCTTCAAGACCCAAGAACAACAACTGAACCCCGGACATTAAAGTACAAACTTTGGATGCAAATGGCTAATCACTATGAGGACGATATTAAATTGAATTGAAACCTTAATGATATTTTAACAAAATGATGTCGAGACTATTCTATAGATGACGATGCAAATATTTATTTAGGCATCGGACAACAACGTGTGGAAAAGGTGGAAAACTTAGCATGCTAAGCAAAGATTTAGCTTAAGTAAAGTAACATATTATATGAGCATAACATAGGCATAAGTTTATATGTGAATATGTATAAAAAATATGTACATTCGGTATGCACTCAGCCCGACCTGCTCTTATTACATTGCTGTTTTACTTGCGTTACTTGGGCGGGTACAATCGAAAAGAAAAATAAATACGAAAAAATAAATCTTGCACTTTTGTTTTTTCTTTTCATATTATTCATTTATTTCGATTACGACACAACAGATAAATAGGTTACGCTTACGATCCAGTTATTTTGGACTTGAATTATGACCATTTCACTACCATCGTAAACCCTCTCTTATTCTTATTCCAGTACACCCCGTGCACGAACAACTATCGTAATTGTATCGTAAACGTAACGTGAGCACGGAGCATTGCGATTGGCCGCCTGCCTACACTGTGAGCGTGTGTGCGGGTGAAGCCTGCCAATCGCAATACTCCGTGTTCTTGTTACGTTTACGATACGATTACGATAGTTTTTCGTGCTCACCCCACAGAACATTTTTCATTGCGCTAGCCAGACTCAAAGTAAGCATAGCTTCACTAGCTAGTGTTATGTAATAATACGTAAAGATTAAATGAAATTTTGAAGCATTTCTTATGCTAACTGTTCAAATCGATTTGAATACGGAAAGATGTCTAGATAGAGACATAAATACATTTATTTTTAGTTTGGGCAGACGATCCTTGAATTTTTTGACCTTTAGTACCTACTTAGCACAGTTTTCTTTCATACTGCGTGGAATTAACTAATTTCAAACTGTAATAAATACTAACGCAAAAACAATAGAATATAATTATTTAAATTAATGTTTCGCACTTAAACGAATGACGTAAAAGCAAATTCATGTTAATCACATTGATAGTAAAGATAAGAGCAAGCAAAATAAACATTATATTCATTGTAAAATTGAAATGATTAATTACAAAAGGTCCAAATTAAAATAAAATTTTAAGACATTCATTTTGTGTAGGTATGTACCTAATGTTGGTACGAAGGTAGCTAAATAGATGGCATTGATTGGATGAAATAGAATATGAAGGACTTTTTTTATTAGTCTTTTAAATATGTCTTTTGAAGATAGCCCGGGGCGCAGTGAATGAGCTTCAATACACCAAGCCTAGATTATTATAAAACAATCCGCGCGCGCTAGGGCCTAATTTGTCTTGGAATTTAGGTCCAAGATACGTGGCCCGAGGTATACTCTGAGTAAAGGAAGTAGTAATGACCCTGTTTATTCTTTGGAGAGACCTTGCTCTTGTTGATGCTATACTGCGGTCTCTAGACAAACATGTCAACAACAAAGTGAAAAAATAACATGTTTTTTTTTCTATGTTGTTGCCATTACTTTGACTAATACTTGAACTTTTGAATTTAACACTAAATAATAATGAGCTAGTGTTTTACCCCCATATTTATTCCAACACAGCTTACAATTTCGCTTTTATATTGAATATTTAATATTCGTGAAAAACAATCTCGAAACTCAAGACTTCCGCCGCGTTACGAATCACTGAACTAACATCACAATACATTTTTATTAAATAAAACAATATTTTCAATAGCAAACTTTTATACACCTCGTAAACATTTTACGTTGTAGAATTGAGATCAAAATTTATTTTATTGTGTGACCGTTGTACGCGAATGTACCTCTTGAGGCCGGTCGGGTGCTATGGCGGTGGAAAAATCGTTAGCTTCGTGCATAACCGCAAGCGAGCGCGAATGTACAGGAGGGATAGTAAAACAGGCATAAAAATCTTTTACGTTTATATTTTCTATTATTTAACTTCATGAAAGGTTCGATGTGTAAGGCTTTTTAGCGCAATGGTAAACCCAAAAAAGATGTATTATTTGAAAGAACATGGCAAGTAAAGAAGTAAGTTCTTCTTTCTTTCTTTCAATAGATATATAGGTATAATACTCGTAATAGCAGTAGCAGCAGTAGTCTGGTGTTTCTACGTAACGTATACCTATGTATTTCTGACCTGGGGTCTTGATCCAATAATTTCAGGAATTGCAATGTCACTTCATATTGTTTATTAACCTGACAGTAACAGAAAATTATTTATTAAATTTTATATATTAACTTACATCAGACAAGAGTCAGAGAAGTGGGATAGAGAAAACAATTTCCTATAAAAATATAGTGCATTACATAAAATGAAATCGAAGTTTTTGCTGACGGTACAAAAGTAATAAAGTTGAGTGTACTCCCATAAAATGTTTATGCGATTCTCTATGTACTTAATGCGCCAATAAGTTGGTAATGCATATACGTTGCTATAGATCATATTTTCAGGGAAATGTGCAGATTGTGTAGTACGAGGTTGGGGAAGGATCTTCACCAAGGTTAACTTCACCTTATAGTCGGTGCACCTGCTAACACCAAACAACGTACGAGGCTCTGGTGCAGGCATGTGACTAGGATTGTAAGGTCAGATGGCAGACGTTCTCATAAAAAGGCAAGCAACTAAATTAAAAATAATAAGTGGACCTCCGGCTTTCGTTTTCGTGGGTGTCCAGGGAAGGTTTAAAGGATGAGAAAATAGGTGTAGCGGGAACGGGAAAAATATGGCGGTACGAAGTTCGCCGGGACAGCTAGTAATAATATAATCTTTGCAAACCTCAACATGGCTAACACAAGTGTACTGTAACATTGCTTACGTAAAGCAATAATTGTAACTGTTGTGTCGATTCTAGGCGATTATAATGCGGAGAGAAACCACGAATCATCTTGCTTGTGGGCGGCTAAGGCTCTACGGAGCGATGTACCTCATGCTGGTACAGTCGGGGAGAGAACTGTTATTATGTAGTTTGACTATCCCACTTCCTACTAATACTATCCTACTCCTACTAATATCCTACTATCCTACTAATATCCTAGTAATTTTATAAATTCTGTGCAAGCTTGTGAAAATGTTTGTTATTCAAACGGCTGAACCTGAACGGATCTAGCTAAAATCTAATGCAGAGACTGATTATTATTTATAGCCTCGATTAACACATAGGCTTTTTTATTCCTGAAATAGGTTCTCGTGGGAACGGGATCAAAATATCACGAGCGTGGAGCCGCGGGCATAGTCTTTTAGTGGGTAGTATATGAAAATACAGAAACCGTAGGATGCTGCAGTGGGGTGAGCACGAATTACTATCGTAATCGTATCGTGAACGTAACGATAGCACGGAGCATTGCGATTGGTAGGCTTCAGGCAGGCGGCCAATCGCAATGCTCCGTGCTCTCGTTACGTTCACGATACGATTACGATAGTTGTTCGTGCTCACCCCACAGAACTCAAAAATCGAAGGATTAATTTGAAACTTCGACATATGTTCTGAAAAAAAATACTAGAAAGTAAAGGCAAGATGTCAAATCCTTAAAAAATACAGAGCTTTGGTAATTTATTACACTTTTTTCTTTCTTAATATTTCTATATGGTAAGTAGAGTTTAAAATATTCCGAAATATTATGCCTGTCATGCCGCCAGCTTGACGGCAAAAGGAAACCAGTTAGAGACCGGGTGATAGTCGCGACACCTCGTTAAAAGGTACTTTATATTATTTATTCATTTAATTAAAAAAAATACAGGAACAACATTTCTTCACAACAGTACGAAAGTGGTATAAAAAACAGTTTACCATATTCAATTTATTGAGAGGCGCGCCCGCCCCGTCTGTCACGTTGTAGGTATGCGCACGCGCAACTCATACAACACTAGCATCATCTAATTTCAGTCACTTCCTGTGACTTGGGTTTTTTAGTAATCCGTATTTAGATTAGGATCCTTAACCGTGATAGGTTACTTTTTTTTCTATTGGTCTCACATCATCATCATCCTCATAGAGATTTCCCAGAAGCATGCAAAGTTTGCACTTAAAAGCCCGAGGTCCGCTAATAGTTTTTGATTGGTATGCCGGTTTGTCTGACCTCCCAATCTCGACAATAGTTAGGCTTGCGCAGAATCTCCTACATTGTTAAGCAGGTGATAAATTGACCTCCTGTAGAGTCCTGCTTATCATAACCTCCTCCCCTTATTACTGTTGTTCTGTGCGGACTATTATTTAAAAACTAATAATTTAATCAGTATCTAACTTAAAAAAATCCTACTAATATTATAAATGTGAAAGTTTGTGAGAATGGATGTGTGGATGTGTGGATGTTTGTTACTCTTTCACGCATAAACGGTTGGACCGATTTGGTTGAAATTTGGTATGTATATAGGTTATACCCTGGATTAACACATAGGCTATATATCAGCGATGAACGGGATCAGAATTCGACGCGGGCGGAGCCGCGGGCAACAGCTAGTACAATATAAACTTGACTTACAACTTTTTTAATTTACTTGTAAATAAGCAAATATTCTAAGGTACCCGTACCGTGCATATTGTAGGGTACCTTACTAGAACCATAGACTATGGGTTTTAGAATACGGATAAATATACTTAGACACCTACTTCTTTTTTTTTAATATATGCACATAACATGTTAAACCTTAACTTTATTGTAACGGGAAACCCCGTAATGCCCACCACATATATTAACATTCAATTTACTAATATCAAGTAATAAAATCTCATCAAAATGAAATGTCACTACAAACATACTGTTAATATGAAATTAAGAATGTATATCAAATAACTGAATGGATTTTATATTACCCAATTAAGTTGAACACCATATTATGAACTCTATTACCTGATGAATAAAGGTTAAAATACATTACAATGAGTTACAAAATTATCTACGGCGCACGCGCTGAACAATGTGAATGAAATAAACCGGTGCTTTTTGGTGCACATACATAAATTAGAGTGGCCTATTCACGTACCGACTTGCTCGCTGTGGTGTGGATTGTGATAGACTGAATTGTTCGCGTTGGAGTACTGCCGACTGTGTCAATAATTGCTAGAAAAACGCAAAAAAAGTGTTTCTTTTCCATAATTGGTTTGTCTTTTTTTTATCGTGTCAAAAATCCCCACGGATATCTCCCCCGCCGGAGCCGGAGGAGGAGGTTATGTCGGACTCGAACCGACTAAAACGCACGCCGTCTGTGGCCCGTCAATTGCCGGAGGTGAGATTGTCGTAGCCCTCGCACCCGGCCGTGATTGGTTAGTCAACTGTTTGAAAAGCGACTGTAAAACCAAAACGTCAAGAGTCGACAGAGTTGGATTACAATGTGTTTAAAGTATTCTACCGATTGCCCAGTGATGTGAAGACATGTAATGATATGGACGTAATTTAACAGTAGTTTATGAAACTTTTGCATAATAAGGGTTCTTAAAACACGAGTGTAAGTTAAAAAAAACAAGCCGCAGTCGAGTTTTTTTATAGTATCACACGAGTGTTTTAAGACCAAATCATGTGCAGTTTCATACACTACTTTATCTAATCTCATGAAAAGGTTAAAATAATTTGCATAAAATTACAACGTTACGTTTGTATTTAGTTGTAAAAGTTTAGCGCCAAAATCCATTTGTTGATCGCGCATGCGCAATTGCGCTTTGCGACGCGACCACAGATTATCTAGAGACCTGTTTTATCTAGCTGCAACTGTATCGTAATGGAAAAAAAGTTAAGTACTTAAGTACTTACTTAACTATATTGTGATACAGTTGCCATAGAAGAGCTCATAATATTCATTTTTTAAATTGATTTTGATACTCTGTGCGTAAAGAATGTCATTAAAGTATTGTTTTTAATTTTTTAATGTTCACATTTCAGTATTAGAGTAGATAAAAGTATGTTGTGAGTGTAATATAGCTCCAGGCATTGAGGTGTATATAATTTTAAGCTTTCATGTATTCTGTATCTCAGAACTATTATGAATGTTCCTGTGAGAAAATAAATTCTTTAAACCTATGTGAAGCATTCGCATCCTGCCTGAGGCGAGCTAAGGTGAAGTTTAGTCCTGAAGGACAATGAGTGAAAGCTGTCCATAAAATAGATGTAACGGCTTGCAGGTGAGGTTGATTTATTCCCGAAGATTTAATGGGCACCCATACTCACAAATATTATATTATATATCGTATTGTTTGTTGCAATTTGTCAAAGAAAATGTTTCCTATAGCTTTAAATATTGTTCAGTCTCTTTTCATTAGGCTATAGCTCATTATAAGCTTAGAGAATGTTCGGAATATTCTACTATGGAATATTCTAGAGATTCTCTTCTCAACGTAGTGCTCTATAATCTAAAGCTTATTCCAATATACCCGTAATCTAAAATCGTTTTGTCGATAATCGTCTTTCCTTCAGGCCCTCGATTCTGCTAAAGCACAACCACTGTCACACCATAGAGACTGCGAGAAAATTCCATTTGAATTTACCCTTTAAAGTAATGCAGTTAAAGTTTAAAATTAAATGGCTTATTGTAGAGTGAACGAAAGCGTGTGGCACGACAGTGGTTTTGCTTTAGCAGAATCGAGGGTCTGGTGTCCGTGTGCTTGTCTGCCGTCTAAGCGGCATAAAAAAGTATCGTCTTACGGTCTACCTTCTTCATCAGATACTTCAGACTAACATGAAACCCGAAGGAAATAGGCGGAAATTCAGCCCTGTAGGTACAGTCGACAAAAAAGATACGGTTTCTTATACCACTTAGGTGGCAGACACGCACACGGCCCACCTGATGGGAAGTGGTTACCGTGACCAATGGACGTATGCAACACCAGGGGCGTTACACTAGTGCTGCCTATCTAATGCCTTTCTTGAAGAACCCCATATTGTAGTCGCTTGGGAACCTTAGCTTGCACCTTTACATACGACTTTATATGAAAAAGTGCAACAGTATCTCCTTTGTCGACTGTATAACTCCGGACACGTATCTTGGACCTAAAATGTGCTCAAAATGTTCCCTATACGCGCAGTACACATTTCTTGGGTGTGTTTTGAGGATAGCACGGGGTGTTACTGCGGTGGACGAACTCAAATTCACCAAGCATAGACTATTACAAAGCAATCCACGGGCGTCAGAGCCTCGTTTGTCTTGCGATTTAGGTCCAAGATATGTGTCCGGAGTTATACTTCTTACTATGAAGTCACTTCAATTACGTTATGGTACGTTTGCGGTACTGAAGTGTTACCAAACGTCTTCGAAATTTCGGATTAGATGTGTTCCATGGTTGCCCGGAACGCAATGTACCTAGATGTTTCATTTCCTAACTTGAAAGAAAGAAAAAAAGAAAAAATATTTATTGATACATAAACCTACGAGATACATACGAGTATAACAGATTTTTTTTTTTAACTCCCATAATCCTGCAATTTGCCCCTGACTGGGCATTTAGCTGGAGGTTAAACATTTCTTTTTGGCATACATGGAATACGCCCAACAGAATAATAATGAAGAGAGAAGAAAACAATAAGGAACAAAATATAAAGTTCATTGCTAGCCCAATCATCAGCAATCATGAACAGGCATATATCTCGCAGGCATGATGAATGGGGGCTGGTTCAGGATTGGTGGTTCTTGACTTTGAAATAGAATATCTTGAACAATAAAAAGCACAGCTTATATGATTGTATTATTAAATTACTAGCTCGCACTACAAGTGTAAATACAATTTGGTTGCGCCAGTCGATCACCCATCGATAGCCGTGATAAATGATGGCTTGTCAAGCCCGAGTCGGTGACCACATAAACTTGTTTCTAAAAGTCAAACTCTCAGTTCATTCACCAGTACTAGGCGATTATGATTGTTATTATTTAATAAGTATTTCTTATGATAATAATAACTAATAAACAAAAAAATAATCATAACTATTTATATAACAAGACATACAATAGAAACTGATTTTCGTGAAAGGTTTAATGATAAGAGGAAACTTGTGAACTGATAAAGACAAGAAAACGACTAACAACAAGTTTCAGGTAGGTACTTACTTATTTTTTATAAAAGATCATATGGTTTTATTGATTGAAATTGTATTATCATCCGAACTAAAGTACCAAATATCAGATTAATCAATGAACAGGAAGGGAGGATAATTTCAATTACGCACCAAAAAGCAGTTCAAAATAAATGACACTTATGAGTGCCAGGCGAACTATAAAACTTTAAAAACAGATTCGAAGGGCTGTTGTTGCTACCTACTTTGAAATTTCGTGAGTATATTTACTATCATGGACATTACCATTAAAGTTATCAGGTGATTCACTATTGTTTTGGGTATCCAATATTTTGGCATTGTTGCAAACCCCATGATCACAGAGGAAATGTCTTCAATTCGGAACCCTTCTGACCTGCCCTTGTCTAGACAAATATTCATAACGTGACCATTATCGTGAGTGTTATTCACATAATTTAAACACTCGGCTAGTGAGAAATGAGTATATTTTTCCTATAATACATTGCCGGTGTCCTTCGTGTCGCGCTTGATTTCACACATATTATGGGGTACATCAGAATAGCCATATACAGGAAGATGTGATATTGAACGCATTGTAATTTAAATATTTATTGGATACTTTCCTCATGGGAATAAAAAGTGAACTCATTGGTGTTTTTATTGACTAGTGGTACGTCCCGGCTTTGCACAGATAGAAATTTCTATTGGATCGCTACCAAATTTCACAGTCACACAGATCGTTCTCATGAGACATTATAGGTAGAAACTGTGTTTCTTGCCACAATTGCGAGTTGACCAGACTATAAACTATTACACTAAATATTTATATAGTGGCACTACCCGTCATTTGAGGTGATTTTTATTAAAGTCAATAAAAAGTATGATATTTGAGATTTAAACTGACAATTTTAAGGGTGGTGAAGAAAGATGACATTCCAAAAAATATGCAAAATAGCGAAAATAGAACTACGATTGTTACTGTCAAATGTATACTGTTTTTTTTGCAAATTAAAGACAATTAATGACTTTATTGGAATGAACGTGGCGGCCTCCTTCAATTCACGGAACTGTTGGTTAGTATAGGTAGGTTTAGTTAGGGTTACTGTGTCTGATTCTGAATTCAAATCATGGGTAGGTCATGTCTATGAATTTGAATTCAGAATCCGATTTTGTAAGTAAGTAGACGATGTCAAACTCCTGATTTCAATATCACCCTGTACTAAACTGTGACGGCATTCGGGTGTGGTTGTGATGACCCGTGTCGGTACTGACCTTCAGTCCACATGATTCACCAATACGGTCTCATGCTGTGGTTGATCACATTTTGTTGATTCGAACCTAAATATATAGGTAGGTAGAAGTAGCGGTCGCATCGCAGTATAATATCAAAACATTTCATTGCATTCATCATTGATGTACATTGTACATAGTACTTATACCTCTTTTTCAATGGGGTTGGCAAAGGCCACATGTTTTCCCATGCTACGATCCTTCAAGTCTCCGCTCCATTCATCCTGATCCGACCTGAAATAGGCCAAATGCGAATATGAGGCTTACATTGCTATTTATGTGATTATAAAAACTGACCCCCCTGGACAAGTGGCAGTTCGTTGCTCGGCGTATGATGGAATAGAATGACAAATGTATAGGATTTGACGTTTTTGACATTCGTTGACGCCTGTCATATACGTCAAATCCCATATATTTGGTATTCTATAAATTCCATCATACGCCGAGCAACGAATTGCCACTTGTTTAGAGGGGCTGTTCAGCTTTACGATTGTCTCTTTTATTCGTATTGGAGATCTACCTCTTGAGAACAGAGACAAAGAGAGTTATACCAATTTTATTTTCAAAGGTAGATCAGGAGCGTGAAATATAGTGTAGAAAATACAGCAAAGGAATAAGTTAAAATAATGAAGTCTACTATAAAGTTTCAATAATGGGGCTTGGGCAAAAAATAAGTTACCGTTAGGTACGTACTTAAGGCAATTAATACGGTTCTGTGTGAACTTTGATTGCTTGGTATTTCCACTTGATATCGTTTGGTAGATATCCAACCATATTATTATTATTTATACCTAATATTCGTCTAAATAAGACCGAAAGCCGACCCCAATTGAGTTGGGATTGTTTTGATCTGAGGATTGAACTCTTTCGTCGCCGTAAAGGTGCTCTGGCGACGAAGGCGACTTACTGTCCTCAAAAGAAGCCCAAAAAACGCATACACATTAAATTACTGTACATTTTGTGACGTAACAAGTTATATGCCGTTAACTATAGACAAAAATCACTCACAGTCAAAGATAGCTTATACCACAACATTTGCTAAGAAATCATACCACTCAGCTTTCAATCAAATCAGGCTATCGAAACTATTACGAAAGATTCTTGATAGCCTTCCGCATCTCAAGTCAACTCTAGTTCATCAGTCAAAAATCTTTAGACTAGAAATACATTACTACACATCAAGAGTGCAATCCCGTTCAATTAATTTGACAAACAGTTGTGAACGAAAAAAAGACAAAGAGTATTATTTTTTTGACTAACATCATAAAGTTTATTTAAAATGTTTTAAACATTATAACAAAAAGCAAAACTGACTCCTATGGAACTCTGAAGGTAATAAGGTAGACTTCAAAGCCAATTATGCTAATAGAAAGCTGCACAAAATTCAGTTTCGATCTAGATATACCTAATCTCAATCTCCTAAATGCCAAAAACGATCAAGAGGCTAATGTTCTTTCTTGAAAATTGTATTAAGGCTGATTTACATCAGACGAGCGAATGCTCAATCTATCCATTCTACCACATGAGATTCTACGTCAAAATCTAATAGTGTAAACAGCGACAGATTATTCGCTGGTTGTTCTTTCTTATGTAGGCGCTTAAAATAAGGCTTCATTTACACTAAAATATTAAGGAAGAATGCTCTTGTTCTAGGTCTAGCTCTATGTATATTCGTTTGGTCTAAATATAATTTTACGAGAATAACATTTATCTCATTTCGCAGATTGAAAATCATTAGGAAAATTGACCTTTTGATGTTTTCAGCATTTATTTGCACCACAATACAGTTGTGATCAGTTGATTGCGAACCGAGTTTAGGCTGGGAGCAGACAGTCAATAAACATCGATATCTAATGTTGTGATATCAGTGTCACAAATTGGTATGAATTACGTTCGCACATCAATCAACTGGATCGCAAATATCACGATATTTATTGACCATCTGATCCCAACTTAATGACACTTTATAGGATCATTTCTCTCGCGTTTATTATAAGCACGATGAAGTTTTAAAAGCTGTTGTAGTTGGTTTTTTTATACCACTTAGATGGTAGACAAGCATTAGACCCACCTGATGGAAAGTGGTAACTGTGCCCTATGGACGTGTGAACCACAATACATGTAGCCACATTCGTGTTGTCAACCTTGGACGAGCAAAGAGTTACTGTGCCTTCAGATTTTCACAGATAGCTAGGTAATAATCTTCTCTAACTTTAGGTAGCTCCCTCCTGTTATTAAAGTGCCTAATATTATAAGTCATACGAGTATAACGCTTTTTTAACACAAAATTCATTGTTATCTAAAGTGCTAACTTTTGTAATAACACAAAAATTGTCGACTCTCAAAAATATAGTCTGGCTCCGAGTGAACCCGAGACGGGCCGAGTTCGTCCGAAGGCGCGTCACGGGTGGGCGCGTACGCTAATTGCGCGCGCGCCGCGACCCGTGACGACAGTTACTCCACGGGAGCGCCCGTGTGATAACCTCTTGCGATGCGTATTGGTATCATCAGAATATCCCGTTTTTATAAAGCAGAATGAGAAATTATTTCGAAGTTTCTTGTGAATATTAAAATATTTGAGGTACTTACATACCTTTCATATAATAGATTTTTAACGGATCCACATCTGAAACAGCATTATTAATATTCAGATAAAGTTGAAAGAAGTGAGAATAGAGATCATGAGATAGAACAAAGTAATATTGTGTGAAGAGACTAAAAAGAAATGGATAAAGAGAAAGATGATAAATCAGAAATGAAAGCGAAGGAAATAATGAGAGCCACTAGATAGGTATGAAAGAACAAAATACGGAATTATGCAGATACCTAACTAACAGACTGGAGAAAGCTAACAGAAGTGGGCCTGACAAAGTGAAGTAGGTAAATTACTAATGAATATAGAAGTTACGTCCTCAACGATAGAGATATAGGTAATATGGACCTATGACCAAACTGCATCAAAAAGGTCAATAAGTCGAGACGATTGCAATGAGATGATATTGCATTTAGGAAGGTATAAGCTACCAAGTCTCGCTTCTGGTCTATCATCGTCATTACAATGTTGTGTTCCGATTTGCCACTCTTTCATTTCATTTGCAATGTCATAGTCATAAAGGCTGCCGTGGATGTTACTTACACACATCCTTTCCACCATTTTCATCTTCGTGATACGCAGCTTCTGCTTCTGTTGCTCCAGCAGTGACAATTCTTTCCAATGTTTAAAATCTCTCTGATCTATGTAAATACTAACAAATGGGTGTGATTGGAATGTCCCCAAAATAATAGAGTTTCTCAGCAAAGTAGGTACTATATTTAATTTGCCTATATATTAAACGGCAGATTTACCATATTTGACACTAGATTTGCCATATTTGGTAATAGTTTACGATTTTGAGTGCCAACATTTTGATGACAAAACATAAACTTTGCTGACAAAAAATAAATTTCTATATGTAACTTGTTTCAGATGAAAAAATCTTCAAGAACTCTTATCGATTTATGGCAGTACATAAATATTCACAATGGAAAAATCTAGAATGAGTATCTACATAAAGCTAGTTACAGGAAATTAACAATTAATTAATTACTGATAATCTAGTTGTAGAAACGTTGTAACATCAAACACGTCATTCTGTATTGCAATCATGTCAGAAATTATTGCAATGATTGCAGTAATTTTGTCATGACTATACATAGCAAACTGCACTTAATCGCTTTCGTTCAGAAATAGCTTCACTTAAAAACTTAGGTACTTCAGTATTTTGAACGCATTATACTACATGTCTGCAAATAATCGTACCTACACATGACATTATACTCGTAAGTAGCTAGATTTTTGATTAACCGACATTAAAAACACATTATTTTTGTGTTTGGGTAGGTCTGCATTATTAAGACATTTTTATAGCTTCAAAAGTGAAATAAGTTATATTTATATCAATCAGTTAGCTTATCGTATAAAGTGAAAGCTTCCACCACATCCGCTAAAAGCCAGAGAAAAAAAAGTTAGCCTATCGCAGTCCGCTGCTGGAGATCCTCCCAACGGTCCCAACAGGGAGGTTTTGGCCTACTGTTTCCACGCTGACCTTCGCTGTTTTCTCCTTCACCACACGGATATTTATATAGGTACAGCATTATATTGTAATTTTCTATTGTTTCTTTTTAAATAGCACATTTTTTAAACATCAATCGGTACAAAGTACTGCATAGGTGAACATCCCTTTTACGACCGATACAGATTTATACATCAATCGATACAATATCGATATTTGCATTCAATGTATCGTAAAACATTAATACTACATTACAATAAATTGCATTGGAAAAACATGGATGTAGTTTTAATTAACCTTCCAATACCAGCGTCAAATAATGTAGCAAATATGAGACGCACGGTGAATGAGACCGAAAGTACCATAGATATCCACATGAACCTCACACTATGTGCCACCGACGACGACGTGAATCCAAACCTTACTTACTCAAGCAATATAGATTAGCCAAGGGTTAAACGGATATATATCAGTTCCTTTCTTACAATATAAGGCGAACGGTCAACGTTAAAAAAAATATTAACCCCAATGGTTTCGGCTCTGCGTTAGTAAACCAACGAGGATATTGAGTGAACAAAAATAACACTCGTGCTACACTAATTTGAAATTGGCTACCAACACTACAGTGTACAAGGAACACAAAACGCCTTTGATCAAAACGAAAACAAACTTATATCGTGGGTCTGACAGACCAGTGCGTGCACACGAAGGTTAAACATCCCTACTTGAAACATTTTGTCACACTAAGCATCGTCCCGGTGCGTGCCACGGTCGAAGGCGCCGCTAATGCATATTTAATTCCCGACAACACGCATCACTAACATTATTAAATGCCCGTCGTAAAATGTAGAGTAGAGATTTATGTACAAGCCTCGTAAACTTTAAGTGAGAATATTTAGTATTGGGGTCTATGAGGCGCCTATCAAAATTTTAGGGGCTCAAGTCATTTTCAGTTTTCAAGCTCAAGTGTCAAGCTCAAGTCATAGTTCATCTGCAAGACAGCACTCATGCTGATCGACAGACAAAGCCTTGACGCAGGTTGGGTTTGGGCGTTCAGACGGCATCGTTCAGTACAACCTGGAAAAGATAAATGGACTAAATTATAAGGAATAAGAGAGCGAACATAGGGCTCCATATTGCAAATATTGAATGCAACCAGAATTGGCGCTCGGATTGTCCGAATCGACCCGACCATCTTGGGCGATTCGTAACGCGGTGCGAAATCCACTCAAACAAAAATTCATACCGTGGTCCGAACCACTTGCGGTGCGAAAAAATCTAAAACCCGAAGTAGATGGATACTTATTTGAGAATCTTGTAACAATTCTTACGTCGGTCATTAATTAGACATTTAACGTCTAATCTGGCGAAACAAAATGGCGACTTAACGCCTCGCCACCTCCCGCGAACGATTCGGATACATGTCCAAATAACAAAGAGGTGTAACGAGGCCGGACGGCGGCAGTTAACCGGCAAAATTCAAATTTCTATCAGAATAGCCATGGAGAGGAACGAGCAATATCCGTTCCATTTTCGCAACACTATACATCCGAAATGGCAGGCGTTGGTGCGTGCCTGAATAGGGCGAGAGGATGTACGGTTTGGGAGCTAATCACCCGATCATTTGAGCTTTTGATTAATATTCTAATTTTAAATTTATGAAGAAATGTGTTAGAAACTCTATGACATTCAAAAACTTTTTTGTAGACTACTAGACTGGCTGAAAATATACCTACGTTTTCCATTTGAGTTTGATTGTCTGTAAAGGCGCGAAAATACAAAAATATTATATATCTTTATGACGGTTATTAGAAATTTGGCTTGAGATAATAAGTAATCAGCTTTAATACTCAACTTTTCAAAAAAATATAATAGTAAGGAATAATATAAAGGGTTTTGTCGCTTAAATTGATTTCTACCAGTCAAACTTTGGATGGCACAAGTTTATAGGATTGTTGGCGTACTGTACTCGAAAGCAAATATATTCTTTTGTCAAATTCTTCCTAATTTAAATCAATTACCAGTATTATCTCTTTTTGAGCATTACGACGTCATTAGGCGTCATTATCATCTCAAAAATGGGTTCTAAAGTTTTGCGCCTCTTTATTTTCTTAAGTTTTAACCACAGAGTTATATTATATTATACTTGTCTATGACGATTGAACGAATACGTACAGACCTACGTACGTAAGCCTCTTAATTTAAATATTATGTTCAAAATATTTTGTATTATTCAATTTTTTTTATTTATTTATACTGGTTTCTTCTTAACTATGAAGAGCAAAGCGGTAATTTAAACATATTCTGTCGATGTTATCTTAAAACTTGCAACACCTAACATCCTGTTCAACTTCGACTTTATCAACTTTATCTGATTTGCATAATGTTTAATAAAAAATAATTTATTTGCAGGTAAGCTGGCCATCTTCATTAACGTCATTGAGAAGTACATGAGAGTAAGACAGTTTTATTATTTATAATTACATACCTACTAAATAGGTACTTCATCCACGTTAATTGCAAATTTTTCCCTCGTATCAAAAGGTAATTCACCAGTCAAAATTCAGGTTTTTCAACTATAGTTAAGTGTAGGTAATCTCCATAAAGAATTAACACAAAGCTCAATGTCATTTGCAAACAAAAAATAATATAATTACTGAGTTAACATCTAAAAAGAGTCTGAATCATAAGTCAACCTTAGTTATCTGCAGGCGCGGATCCAGGCGCGGAATTAGGTTGTGGGCACAGGTACCCGAAAATGTGTGAAAAGTGCGAACTCATGTCAAGCATGTTAAATACGCCCGGGGGGGGGGGGGGTGTCTTTGGCGGAGTTGGTCTCACGTTGACCTGTTGAATTGAACGCGGCGAGACGAAAATCAAACCTTATGGAGTAGGGTGCAGAAATCGCAGGGGCAAATGCTAGTCAGCTTCTTCGAGTCAAGGGCACAGGGCCTCTTTTTCATTAATAGTTCCTTTAAGAAAAACCCCAACAGGAAGTGGCAACGCCGGGACTCTGCGATAAAGAACAAGATAAATTATTTAGAGATGTCTTTGTGATCAACAAGTTTCAAACTGAAAGCGATCACTGACTTATCCGATGCTCTCTAAATATCAACATCAAGGCTGAAAGATTCCGAATGATAAGGTCAACCGACCTACGCCGCTCCAAGTAAAAAGTCCGAAAAGTTCCAATTGGAACTTCAAAATCGTTTCGCAATGCTGGACACCTAGCGGCATTGACGAGAAGGCCGACATAGTGGTCAAAATATTGCAGGAAGTGTCTCGAAAGTTGTTTCCCGGAAAACGCATACAGCAAAAGTCCAAGCTCTCTCCTGAGACTCTCGAACTTATGAGGAAGAAGCGTGAACACTGAACAACCATACACACAGTCGTCTTCGTCAGATGGGAGAGCCTTAAACCAATAAATCAAAAAGCCAATACGACGCGACCTTAAATGCTCCAACACTCACTCCATCCAGGAGGCAATCGAGCTATATAGGGGGTCAAAAGTGATCGCTCAGCAGTTGGGAAGGCCCCATCTGACGAAACTTACAACTGAGCTATATGCAGCACGGATGAGTAAACCGACGGGACACAGCGACGAAGACCACAGATCCCCACTCACGCGCCATTACACCGAGGAGATACCAAATGTCGAGTAGTGCGAGGTAGAGGCGGCTCTCAGGCAACTGAAGAACAACAGATGCCCTGGTGATGATGGAAATTACTACTGAGGTGCTGAAAACAGGTGGCGCTCCAATCCTGAAAGAGCTAGCGAGTCTCTTTAATTCCATCATCCGGCAAGAGCTAACACCTAGGGCACAGAGCGGGAGTGCGGTGGTACTGTTCTTCAAAAAAGGTGATAAGACTCTCTCACTCCTGAGCCATGTCTACAAGTTGTTCTCAAGAGTCGTCACAAATCACCTCGCGGATAAGCTCGACGAGTTCCAGCCACCTGAGCAAGTCGGGTTTCGAAAAGGCTATAGTACCGTGGCGTGGACCACATCTATACTGTTCGGCAGATTGTAGAAAAGTCGCAGGAGTACAATCAGCCGCTGTGTATGGCGTTTGTGGACAACGAAAAAGCCTTCGACTCTATCGAAACTTGGGCAGTGCTGGATGCCCTGCAGCAGTGTCGTGTAGATTGGCGATACATGAAGATGCTGAGATGTTTGTATGACACTGCCACAATGTCCATCCTGCTCCAAGACCAGAAGACGAAACCCATTAGCCTCCAGCGTGGAGTGAGATAGGGAGATGTTATATCTCCCAAACTATTCACCAACGCATTGGAGGATGTTTTCAAGACTCTGTATTGGACTTTGGCGGGGTACCAACATCCACGGTGAGTACATCTCGCATCTTCGGTTCGACGACGACTTCGTCATAGTTGCTTAGTAGTGATTAAGCAACTATGACGAAGTCGTCGTCGAACCTTATGAGACCTTATGGAGTAGGGTGCAGAAATCGCAGGGGCAAATGCTAGTCAGCTTCCTCGAGTCAGGGGCACAGGGCCTCTCAAGCTGTTCCCCAGTTGTTCCCAGTGGAACAACTGGGCGAAATGCTGCACAGCTTGAATGTAGCTTCTCGACAAGTTGGCCTGGGTGTAAACTTGGACAACACCATGATTATGTTCAACAAACATGTTGTATCGAGTCGATTTCCATCGAAGGGGTGACACTCAGAGTTGTTCAAAAATATATCTCCTGGGGCAGGTTATCCAGCTCGGTAAAAACAACTTCGAGAAAGAAATAGCCAGATCCAACTGGGGTGGGCAGCATTTGGCAAACTACGTCGGGCTTTCTCCTCCCCCCTACCACAATGCCTCAAAGGTTTTCAACCAGTGCGTCCTGCCTGCTATGACCTACGGTGCTGGATGGACTGGATGCGGAAGACGGAGGATCGGCAGACGTGGCGCGTTTTCGGAGAAGCAGTAGACTGCAATATACTAACTGATTGATTGATTGACTGAAAGCCGCAATAATAGTGTGTCATTTCTGATATTGTAACAGTGTGAACAAATGCTGGTATTATAATAAATTGGAAAAAGCGAAATCAATTCTCGGGCGGGACTCGAACCCGCGATCTTTCCCTTACAGGGGGAACGCTCTGACCACTGAGCCACCGAGCTTCGCCCGAGAGTGATCCAATTTTTCCAATACATCCATCTTACGGCGATGGTGGGAGTAATCTACCGATATTCGTACGAATATCGGTGGCTCAGTGGTCAGAGCGTTCCCCCTGTAAGGGAAAGATCGCGGGTTCGAGTCCCGCCCGAGAATTGATTTCGCTTTTTCCAATTTATTATAATTTGTTTAGTTTAGCAAACTAATTGCTTTAAAATTATCTCAAATGCTGGTATATCGTCTATTGCACTATACACTGTGTTCCAAATCACGCGTGATTCATGATTAATTTTGGTTTTTTTTTCAATAAACCATAAAAAAGTGACGTCACAGGTCTATTAAGGTGGTGGGCATGCCCATATTGCCCACCCTAGTGGATCCGCGCCTGGTTATCTGCTTCTTTAAAAAAGTCTGTTTGAAAATAGAATGTTTTATGTTTTTAAGTTTTATTATCGCAATACTAGATACTAGCAATCAGTAAAATTTAAAAAAAATATCCGGTGAATTCTAAATAATTACCATTGGAAAAAAAATTAACATGTTTAGCAGAAATTCTAAAAGTTCAGTACTTATCTTAATAATTTTATTTAATTAATCTAATTAAGTATAATGTATTCGCGATTGTGGAAGCCAGAAGAGTTTCAAAAGCTTGAAACAGTACGAATGACCTCGAACTGTGGGCTATAAAATGTACGAAATGAATGCAGGCCACGAAAATCGCCCCGCTAAAGCAGTGTTCAGATGTGATGATTTTTTCGAGCAATCGTATCGCTGCTGTATCGCAGTTTTAGACTAGAAATTGAGGTTCTTTTTACTTATCTTAAAAATACAAACTCGTTTATGATCCATTATAATTTATAACAGTTTTATTCATTATAACAGTTAGAGAAGGGTCTCGATTTATTTTGTTATCTAAATTGCCCATTACTATAATGCTACAACATATTCGAGTAATTATACTGTCGGATGTTCAAGCGAATATTACAAATTTAAATTTACAACAAGACTTTACGACATTAAGAGCTCATTCTACGTAAATGGTAACAAACGTACACTTCAAACTACGAGACACGAGACAACCAGCATCTTTAGTCATACCGTGACCATGACTGCTAAAAAGTAACTTAGACGTCGAGATTAGTGTAAATACAATAGTTTTATTTTAAAATTCGAGCAATATTTGAATTTCTCATGTCTATTTGAGTCAGGAAAATGATAAAAAATGTATAGCGCCGTTGTGCGTGTACTAAGTCGTCAATTAGAAATCACATAATTAGTTTTACAGTATCTTCGTATTAAAAGGAAGGATGATTCAACGTAAATAACCAAATACACATAGAGAACTAAATTTTTGCAACACGAAATTTTTTAATTTCCATACATACATACGCTCACGCCTATTCCCTCCGAAGTAGGTAGAGACAACAGCCTGCCATTTGACTCTATCCTATCCATTTAAATTTCAATCCGAAAAATCGTCTGCCCGTATGAACACGACCTTACACCGCTCACCAAGATGGCAGATAGTAGTCTCCAATGGCGTACACAATTAATACAGTACTTATCTCCGTAATTAACGATTGCAGAACGACCTAGAATCTTTAATGAGACTGTGGCAAGATCCGTCCGGGCAGCCTCTCCGTTTTCTTGCATCAGTTACGCTTCTACGCATAGTTTAGTAGTAACCCTTTAATGGAAGAAGTTTGGGCGGATTTTCTTGGTTGCGTATTATTTGCTTTCATTCTTGCTTACTAAGAACTATAAATATCTAGGATTGCATAGCATTGTCGTAAATCAAGCAGAGTTTGTTATATGGATTCTAGAGTACGAATTCTGTTTTTGTAGATAGTTATTAAACGAGAACAAAATTTCATGTTCCTAAACTTCAGATGTGTATAAAAGGGAATAAATATACATAGATAAATGTTTTCAAGTTCACTGAATATTAGCAAGGTTTTGAATGATAATACATTAACGGCTGTATAAAATAGTTACACTATATAGTTATTCTAGAGGTAGCGGTTTTGTTTTTTTATTTTGCATATTGCTGATTGCATATTGAGGCATATTGGTGATCGGTACCATCTTCAATTAAAAAACAATCTATGATTAATTGTTGAACCGTACAACGCAAAAATATACCTACAGGTTGTTTTAAACTTTTACTTAACTTCATCTTTTATAATTTAACTTATAAATTTCGCTCTAGTTTACAAAACTTAATTTAATAACATAAAATCGAAATAACAGATCCCAAAATTGACTGAAACTCCAAAAATACTTCTTATTCTAGTACGAAAATGTCATTCATACGTACATGGAATTTAATTGATTTGGGCGTACGAGTACAATTACGCAACAATGGGTCTTTCGAATAAATAGAGCACAAATACGAACATTGTTCTGACTCATCGCAATCTAAATAGTCAATCATAGCTTTTTATATTAAAGTGTCTAACAAACGCCTATAACAGTATGGAGGGGGTCACACATCAAAGCAACAAGCACACAGCAAATTACCCTACATTTACGTACTTACCAAATGCTACTTGACATCTCTTGCCAAGAAGTGTTAAGGTGAATATATAAATAAATAAAGAACCATTTTCTAGGCAATTTCCTATGCTTTGGTAAGTGGCCCCTCAAATTCCCATATTTTTATACGAAAAACAACAATACATCAATCAGAAAATACACCAGCTAGCTGTTGACTTTGACCTGGGCCGTAAGGATGTTAATAGGACTCATTACACTCGCCACTAAAGCAATGTAAATAAATAATTAACAACACTCTGTATAATAATATTTTACATGCATCGGTGTAAGTACCGCCCACAAAATCATTTCACAATATGATGAATACGATGTGTTCATTCTTGAAGCACGCATGTAACATGTTTTATATTATGAATTGATGAAATCTTAGAAGCTGCGTTTTCATACAAAGTTTAATAGCCCGTTTCATTCATGATTGTTTTGTTGGCCGTTTCATTAATTAATTGTTTATTGTGAAAGCTATAAATGTATGAAGATTTCATATTAGCAAATATACTGAAATAAAGCTCAAAAATAACATAATTGAAAAATATTTTTTGAAAATTACGACCACCCTGTGCCATAGTCTAGTTCGTTATTCTGTAAAGGTGGATTTAGAACAAAAGAACATAGAGCAACACTTTATTTTCAGCGCTAACAACAACAACAACAAACGAATGTTCTGTCACAATTTGACGTAGAAGGAATAGAATGAGCATTCGCTCGTTTGATGTAAATCAGCCTTTAGTGTACCGGCTATCACGTGAGGTTGGCTTGAGACCAAAGATGTTAGTAGGGACCAAAACCAGAGGATTCAGTGGCCTTACTACCACTACCAGAAGAACACTAATTTGCAATACTATTATGTGTACATCCTGTTTATGTTTTCTATGTATTAATTCTAATATTATGAAGATACATACAAATAAAATGCTCAACCAATTATGAGTACAAACGAACAAAAAAACCACTAATTAAATTTTTCATTTAAAATTAAATATCGTCGCAATCAAACTAATTAATTAGATTTTCAAAACCTTCCGAATTATAAAATCACAAAAAACTTCAAAACATAATTTTTAATAAAATCATCGGCAACACAAACCGTAAATATAAATCATTGCGTTATTATAGCACAAACAAAAATAAATAACAAGAACAATAATATAAATATAAAAAATATAACTAAATTAATGGTACTTAATTATGATTTTTATTACCATAGTGGTAAATAAGTTAAGCAGAAGTTATAAGAAGCTATGAGGTAAAACTGGAAAAAACACAACTACGTAATCTGTAGTTAACTGGTTTTTTTTCTACCTAGTGCCCTTCAGTGCCGCCGTAATTATATCTACCGATGTCATGCAAGAATAAATTATCCTTTTTATGACAAAGAATGCAAAATATTGCGACTGAAGCAACTTTGTTGCGGCGCGGGAGCAACGCAGTGACTGCAAGTAGCGGGTTGTGGTTGTGAAGTCACATGTTTGAATTCTGACCTTTACGCTGCCGAGGTGTACACAATTATTATTTGGGCATCAGTCAGTCAGGACAAGTAATTATATTGTTGAAACAATATTAATGAAATATGGTTTTATCGCAATTAATTCATGAATCATATAATTATCATTGACGAATTGTGAGAAAACAGCTTCAGCGTTGTGGGGTAGTTCGCGTCTCTCGTGATCCCTGTTTGTGATTTATCTTATCGTTTACGGAAGTGACTGCCGTCTGACACTCCCGTTCTAAAAGAAAATACAGCAGAGGTAATCAGCATTTCCTTTTTTCACTCCGCCGCAGCCGGCGGGGATGGTTATGTCAGAAACGTAAGCCTTCTGTGTTCAAGATAGCCTCCGGCAACCTACGATTCAGTTGTAGGGACCACGGTGTCCCCATCTAGTCCCAGGGTATGGGGAACCGCGTATTGTGCCGCCACCTTGGTCTGCCTCTGCTAGGGTGAGCGTTCCTCGATTTTCGACGCCCAAGTTGCCTCCTCACGTCACAAGAAATACATTTACTGATTGGTTGCAGCTTGGCTCGAACCCTGAATATTATTAAGGAGGCCTCATACACCCAAGTATGAGGCCATGATTTTTTGCAAATAAAACGGTTTATTAACATGCCAACGCACTATGACCCTCGGAATGCCATTCACCAGGTTCCATACGACACGCAATAATCACATGTCGCAAGAAGTTTCGACACACACAGTTTTTCTTTTTTCGTGGGAAAATCTTTTCACCTCTTTACCGACACAATGAACTTAATGTGTAGAAAACGGCAAGGTTTTTAGTGCTGCCGTTATAGATTTTATTGCAAGGGGTTAAGGGTTAATTTTGTTTGATTTTGTGGTGTTTTTTGTTTTGTTTATTATGGGTGTAGTAATTTTGTGATAATAAAGCGAAAACGTCAGTTTAATATGACAGTTAGAATTGGATTTATAAAGACAGGTTGACTGGTATGAAACAATTTATGGAAGGACCAAATATCTACATATAATAATAATAAAATATATTCTAGAACATAATATTATTAAGGGTTCTAGAATGCGAATTTTAAATCACTTAGGTAGGTACTTCATCTTCTGTATCCACCATTTTTTAATCTTATTTTTCTCATGTTTCTCCTACCTTAATGTAAAGAATCTAAAACCTCACTAACTGAGTTATCAAATTCCTGAAATAAAAATCTCAAAGCTCAAAATTACGTGCCAAACCTTTAATAGTTAATTTCAATAGGTACTTTTTAGTGCTACATTATTCGAAAATACGTTCATAAACATATCTCGTAGTTACAATAGGAATATATCAGCTGATACTCAAGTAGTGTCAAACGGAAGTCGCGTCACGTGTGCGCTCCGGCTAACTTTGTATGCGCGGCGTGTGCGTGCACCTTTATAATACGCATACGTAGAATTCGGTTTACGAAATACAAAGAAGGACTTATAAGAAAAAAAAACAGGAATTTTATAACGGAACTTGTGTTCTTTTTATGAAATTCGAATGGAGCGAATATTTTTTTTCGAACTTACGATAATTAATATCATCTACACGCCAATCCCGGTTGTGTACAAAACAAATTGCTCTCCAACTTTTCTTTTCAATGGTTTAAGACTTTTACGAAAGTGACTGCTGCAGTCATCTGCCCTCAACTCCGAGTAAAAAGCCTGCGTCAGAGCCACTAAATCTTCCTGCTTCCTGATGATCTCGGTGCAGGCCAAAAGATCTTGTTACAGCTCCATACACCCTTACCAAGTGTACAATACGTCGTGGTAACGGGTACGGTCTTAGAGCCATATTTATAAGCTCATCCATCAAACTTAAATTAACGAAAAACATGCCAAAATAGTCGCTTACATGTCCAAAAAATCATTTTTCAATCACACCTATTTTGTTTCTTTATAACTTTATTATTTACAAATGAGGCCCTGGCGCGCGCAGATTGTTTTGTAATAATCTATGCTTGGTGAATTTGAACTCGTCTACCACAGTGTAGCACCCTGTGCTATCCTCAAAAGACACCTAAGTTTGACCAAAAACTTTGATTACGAGGAAGCACCGCAAGAAACGCGTACTATGCTTATAAATATAAGAGATTTCGAACACATTTTAGGTTCAAGATACATGTCGCGAGCAATAAGTAACTTTACGAAACAATTGCAGGCATTGCAATTTTGAATACTTAACACATTTCGAAAAATAATTCAATTCAAAATAGGAATACTTGAAAAAAAAAAGAGTTCGATTGCAATATTTGAAATTAGTGCAAGGTCTGACATCGGGGGCATATTTCGGGAGCCAGCCCGCGCGTCAAGGATAGACGCGCAACAGTGGCGCAACTAGTGGCGCAAACATATTAATTGCCACACTGTAATCTTACTACAGGCTGATGTTTTGTTAGTAGTGTTAGAAATCGAATTTGGCGAGACAAGAAATTGCATGAAACACGTTTAGGTATGATTATTTCTTGGCGATTTTAAAAATCCTAAATAATATTTTTACAATTTTTTTTATGCACGGCTTATTTCAATTAATTTTTTGAACAAGTTAGGTGTCCGTTTTACTGTATTTTGCATAAATTGTAATAAATTCTTTCATTTTGTATTGCCCGAATATATAGATTAGATATAAAACGAATAAGTAATCGTCACGTTATCAATGTTAAAACTGTAGGTGATATCCAAAATATATGACATCTAGGTATTTGTTTAAACTTTTCGTAATATATCGTTTAATGTAAAAATATTATGAAGTGGTGCACCACCCACTTCATATTATTTTCTAAAATGTGTTCAATTAATTTTCGGAATAAAACTAATTTAAATGTAGAACGGTTAAACTTTTATGATACGCATGTCGCCCATAACAAGCTAATCTAGCTTTCATTTAAAGCTATTTACTTTAAATAACAGTTAATTTAGAATAAATACGCAATTTTAGCTATATTTTCACTGCAATAAACATAAATTTACCAAACAGCCTGTGTATATGAACAGTTAATGTTGAACCGTGCGAAAATCTGATAAAAACGTTTGTATGTACGTATAAAGAATATTTTTTCCAGAACAATAGCCGTTAGACCGACCATATGTACCGACCGTTTTTTATTCTTAATTACAGCCAGTAATTTACCTTTCTAAAGTTGAGGTCAACTCCGTAATCCGATTAGTTAAGTTTTTAATTTTATATTTTATGAAACTGTTTGGAAACAGCCTGTATCTGTAGAGCTATTAAGGTGTTTGCAAACTATATACATTAATTCGACTTTTTTAGTAATTAGAGTCATGGTTATGTGTTTTTAGCGAGCTTATTTTTGTTACTTAATGAGGTTAAGCAACTATCAGTTTGATGATTAGATTAGTTTTAGTAGTACAAAAAATCGTGGACTGTCTTAAACTACAGTGAATACCGGTCCTGTGATACGAAGTTATCGTATTATGTTTGGTTTAGAGTATGTAGGTTTAGAGTAAATAGCTAACTCTTCAGAGCACCAGACAATCTTACTTGCAAGCCTTCATCTACTGATTTTTTTTATACCTACACTTAGGTGGCAGACAAGCACACGGCCCACCTACTGGAAAGTGGTTACCGTGGCCTATGGACGTATCAACACCAGGGGCCTCACAATCGTGCTGCCGACCCTGAAGAAACCTTTTAATGCCCTTCTTGAAGAACCCCATATTGTAGTCGCTTAGGGAAACCTAACCTCCTAAATAGTAGTAGTGATTCATAAATGAGATTATACAAAAGCTTTCCTCTCGGGACTCTCCCCCTCTAGACAATTGGCAATTTCTTGGCCGGTGTTTTGTAGAATACAATAATTAATGTATGAGATTTGACATTTATGACATGCGTTGACGACTGTCATATACGTCAAATCCTATACATTCGTCATTCTATTCTACAATACGCCGGCCGAATACGAATTGCCACATGGGGCAGATGACAGTCATCTTCATTAAAAAGCAAGTAAAACAAACTATGGAGGAGTAAGAGAGCTGATCCGGGGTTCCAATTTGCAAGCTTTCGGAATAAAAGTGTATAATTAAACGCTTCCTCACTTACGGTTCCTTTTTTAGCCGACTTCAAAAAAGAAGTTTTAAAAAGTGTAACGTAATCTATCCAGTTTTGTGCTATTACATATACCGTTCGTCTTCAGTGAGTATTGTACACCAAAATATCCAAACAACAATGAAAACTGTATTATAATCCGTTGTGTGATTTAGAAGAAGTAAATAAACTATCAGACAGACGCATAACAGTGTATTTATTTTATTCTATTTAATGACAAACAACAAACACGTGTATTATATACTTCATTCATTCAAAGCAACATGGAAACAAACACCGAAAAGCAACGTTTCAAATTATCGTCCGAATTCGAGCCTCAATTTTCTCGCGAAAAAGTTTGCACGGAGTAAATTTTACAAAAATGTATTCATTACATTTGATAGTAAAACAGGCAACTACTACGCGAATTATATATAATAATAAACTGATATTATAACCGTGAGAATCCCGCCGAGTCAACGACCCATCTAGCGGACAAACCTAGCCATTACCGACTTAACTTTATCTACACATATTTGAAACGTTTTGTTTCACAATTTATCAAATCCAATCTCAATTAAGGTTAGCTCACACACACATAAATCGCCAACACATGACAATGAAACCAGAATACAAGACATTTTCGCACGAGCATTGCAATGCGTTGCGCAAAAAGTGCATATTGCGCTAGAAGGGCGATCTATTGTGCACCTAGCCTTATGAGAAGTGCTTTGTTGTATATTATTATGCCTGTTTGAATTTTTTACTTACTAGTTCAAATCCTAATAACCCTTGGTCGAGTTGAACAATTGAGAACGGGAAAATTTAATGTACCTATTCGTGGTTAATAAAAAGTTGGGTACACACGCGTGAGTAAGACAATAATTGCGAGAATTGCGAAAATTATTTAATTAAAGGTTTGGTCATTGCAACAGTTTTAAATAGAAGATAGCTCAATACTTAAGAAATCGGCATTACTATCTAGAGGCTGCGGGTTCGAATTCGAGAAGAATACATTTCTAATACAAGCAAATTACCTTAGGAGTGTACTATCTGGGTATACTTAAGGGTGGTATTACACTTATTAAATATCTTTGTGCAAATGACAATTTTGAATTTCAATTGATTCAATTATTGATGTACAATTTTTGTCAATTTCTTTGAACAAAATGTACATTGGACAAAGATATTTGATAAGTGTAATACCACCCTAAAAAATAGATATAAGAAGCAACTGAAATCACGCGGTGCACCTTTTGATTGACTGCCTGGCAGGGCTCAGGCGCAAGCTTTTCCTTCTGGGCTGTAGGTAATCGGTCAGATAACAGTCGCTTCTCGAAACACCAACCAATAAAGGACAATGGATCCGAGGCTCCAAAGTGCAAGCTTTGAATGCGTCGTGATTGGTGCTTCGTTAAAGAAGAAAACTTACACGTTTTTGAACTTGTATATGAGACAGATAGACGGACAGACATCCTAGTATTAGTACTAAAATGTCAGCCTTTCAGTACGGAACCCTAAACGCAAGTTAATGCATATGCATGCGAGTCGGGGGTCGTTTAAATGAATGCTATTACAAATCGGGGACGTTGGGCAATGGAGCGCTCATCGTCACCCGACACCGTGACCTCTATCACTTTACATTTTACTGAAAACATCACTCTGTATGTAATATATTAGTTTTCCTTTTTTAGAAGGTGGCAACATTAAGTTAACTTCAGGTGTTGCCAACCACGATATTAATACAATAACCAGTTACAATTACACAGGTGGACATTCATTCCATGACTTCTTCTTCTTCTGTCTCTTAGTCACATATCTATCTGGGGTCAGGTCTTCTTCTACGTCTGTGCCAGATCATTCTCATCTCATCATTCATTCAATGACATCTACATAATGTGTACCAGGTTTTAGAACAAAAAATGTGTATACCCCCGGACACGTATCTTGCACCTAAATCGCGAGAAAAACGGGGCCCTGCGCGCGCATATTGTTTTGTAATAATCTATGCTTGGTGAATTTGAGCTTGTCCACCGCAGTAGCACCCCGTGCTACCCTCAAAAGACACCAAAAATACGTGTACAGTGCGTATAGAGTACACTTTGAGCAGATTTTAGGCACTCAGGATGCATAAAGTAGATAAATGAGTTAATGAATTTTGACACCTACCCTGTATGGCATCGCGTGCCTTTTTGCTATGACGTCTGTATGAAGCCGAAGCCGGGAAGGAATCGTAGTATAAATTATTATTACGCAAATTCTAATATATTATACACATTTTACGTCACAATGCCGTCTAACGTCACCCCACGTCAAATAAAACGTTATCAATGTACATTAAGATGACGTCACCACCGTTATCACATAAATAGTACATAATAAGACATGCTTATTTATTGTAAATGAGCATATTTGCAGTTCTCTCAGATGCCTATTAAATTCTTACTTTCCATTGGAAAAGAGTTGAATAAAAATTCTACCTGACTCGTTTACTTTTTGTAAACAAAAATTGACATGAATTTATTTATCTTGAATAGTTTTCCAATGATTTATCATAAAGAATAATAAGCGTTTAACTTAACGATTAGGTGTTAGAATTAGTTTATTTTATACATGCTTAACACTTAACTATCTGAAACTAATATTCTAGCATGAAAAGTTTAATGAGAGTAGAAACAACTCGTGAAGTGGATAGGAACAGAAATAAGACGCTGACTGTTGGCTTACCTGCACCTCACATGGTGACTGCCCCGTGGCACTACCCAATGGTACTACTGGTAGTGTCAAGGGTAAAATTCGTTCCCCATGGCACTACCAATAGTGTCAAACGGAAGTAAAATTCCCATGATACTACCAGTGAGTTAGTGCACTACTTGTCATTTTCCCTGATTCGCCATTTTCGTTAATTCGTCAGTTTCCATAATTCGTCAAAATCAATTATGGAAACTGACGATTTAACCAAAAATGGCGAATCAGGGAAAATGACAAGTAGTGCACTAACTCCTACCAGTAGTGTCAAATACACTTGACACTACTGGAGACATAGGGCATACCTTACTTTGTACCACCACATAAGATACCAAAGAATATCTATCTATAGATAAATATTTCCTTGCCTTTAACACAGTTCTAAGAATTACCACTTGTCGCCAATAAATCTCGCGAAGATTCTCGTAAATTGTAGTTTCAAAGACGTTTACATCAACATGGGTGCCTACCATGGGTACTAGGCGTACCAATAGTACAACTTTCGATACCATGCATCGCTTAGTTTCACAATCTGTTGCACTTACAAGTAGGAATATACTAGCACTTACACACAACACACATATATGTATAGACACACATTAGTAGTGTGCTTGTGGCCAAGAGATGACCCAGTCAGTCCCCTTAGACAAGTGGCAATTCGAATAGAATGATAATGTATGACGGGTACGGGTAGGTCAAGCCGAAAGTCCGATAACTTTTCTAACTACAGAACTTTGATATCAGTGAGTTGAGAGTTGAGAATGTCAGTCACTTCACGGAAAATATCGAAGCTCACCGCTTCATGGTTAGACTGAAAAGCCCACCCCAATTTAATTTAGCAAAATAGATCTATACATACATACCTACATACAAATAATCACGCCTTTATCCCCAGAGGGTTAGGCAGAGGTAAATTAATACCCACATTTCACCAATCATTGTATTCGGTCCCACGTAAGGGGGTGAGCCTATTGCCGAAAACCAGGCACTATTGTTGACTCGAGCCATACATCTGAGGTTGAGTCTGGGCTGTATAATGTATATATCTGTATGATGTTAAACAGCCGTATCCCTTAGTCGCCTTGTACGACACCGCACGGGAAGAGATGGGGTGGCCCAAATTCTAATCTGCCGGGAACCATGATCTATCTATACAATTATGTAATACTTATATGTAACATAAGTATGTACTACTAGCCTTCCGCCCGCGGCTCCGCCCGCGTGCATCTCGGTTAACGCGACCTTTGCTCATATCTTCGGTTCTAGTCAACCGATTCCGATCAAACAAACGTAAGATTTTAACTCTGAGCAAGCCCTTTCTAACAAAAAAACCGCATCAAAATCCGTCCAGTAGTTTTTGAATCCATCGCGGACAAACAGACAAACAGACAAACAGACAAACAGACAAACAGACAAACAGACAAACAGACAAACAGACAAACAGACAAACAGACAGGAAAATCAAAAAAAATATTTTCGTGTTCAGTATCGTTAACATAACATAACCCAAGTATTTTATTTGACACTACCACTTTACAATTATATAATAGTATAGATGAGTACATTGAGTACATATTTGCAACTTTAACACTATAAAAAAACCGAAATTTCCTTCAACCAATTCAGCAATGCTCCTAACCCTAAATTAACAAGCACGTAGACCGTAACACCAAATATATCATCTCCATCTTCCAAAGCATCAAACACTTTCAAGACCCGCCCACCATATTTACGTATGGCAACACTCGTTAGTTTCTCTGCAGCGTGTTCTTTCACCTTTGCTCCAAATGGCGACGCAGCCACCCGCGACGGGACGCATCATCGCGCCACACTCGCTGCTCGAGGTGTAACAGATGTTCAAATTAATTAGTTCTATTAGTAATACCTTTTGTTAGTTAGGTTCTGCTGAAATCTGTGTTCGATTGAGTAAAATTGTAGTTAAACTAATGGCTGAGACCAAAGTTTGCTTGATTCTGTCTCCAAATCTTTTTATGAGCTTCCTTTACTGTCCACCGGATACTGATGGACCATTTTGAGATCTCCCTGTGTTCTTTCAAGTAGGAAATGAGCAAGCACGATCGATAAACGCGATGAATTTGTCATAGGCACAGAATAAATACCAAGCGTGCAGACAAATTGATGGACATAAAAATAAATAAATACACCTTCATTTCAAATTATATTATCCCTACTAATATTATAAATGCGAAAGTAACTCTGTCTGTCTGCCTGTCTGTCTGTCTGTCTGTCTGTCTCACTTTTACGACTAAACCGCTGAACCGATTTTGATGAAATTTGGTATAGAGTTAGATTAGACCTTGAGAAAGGACATAGGCTATGTTTGGTCGCGATAACCGACATCCACGCGGGCGGAGCCGCGGGCAAAAGCTAGTAGTGAATAAAGTGTAAAAGTAGCTGAGCCTAATTAAAGTGATATAATATACCTACTTTCGCAAATTTTCGCACATATATTATAATTTAAGTGTTTTCTAAATTGAAACAAAAGTTTTTTATCTCCTTGAAAGTGTCATTTTTTTTAACTTTCACACCACGGCAGCAACGCGTAAAATGCTCTTTCACAAGAGAGCGTCATATGCCTACTATTAAGAGGAAGGATTCTGATCTAAGGCCCAGATGAGGCTTTACTCTTGGGGATGGGGGTAAGACGGCAGTATTTCGTTAAAATAACCCGATTAATGCAGTTGTAAGAGCAAAACCCAGGCTCCATTACAATTTTTAAATGTAACAGGGATTAGCCCTTAGATAAAGAAGAGAAAGAAAATATTATTTTACTAAATACGTACGTCTCTTTAGAGAATCTCAAAAAACATAGCTTTTTGCTTATTTACTTCCGAATCTACGGAAAAGAACTACGGTTTTGGGTACAAAATCTCTCGAACAGTATAATGTTCGCGAGATTTTGTACCGTAGTGCTTTTTTTCGGAAGAAAATAAACGGAATTTATCTGTAAAATAAAGGCTTTTCCCGTGATACCACCAAATTTCGAATCACCTATTCCCCATAACTGTCTTATCTGTATCAGGAGGAATCGTCTTAACTCCCATGACACCTCCAGTGGTATCAAACAATTCAGATACTCCCTATAACACCATCAGACGCATTCTCCTCGGTCATTCAAAGTTAGACTTAAATTTCCCGTAGAAACTTTTTTCCTCCACCTGTCAGCAATTTGATGTTACGCTGATACGAAATCGGAGCACCATCAACATGCAGATTGTATGAACCGTTACGAACTAAACGCGTCGGTAGTTAACAGTACTCTGCTGGCACCACGAAGCTAGCGTGAGAATATGATAATATAGGTAATTATGCGCTTGGGCAAATCGTAGGGACTGAGGGATACGGTGCTAGAATAGTGTTACGTTTTACTTTTGCAGTTCGCTACACAGGTAATTCTGAAGGTGTTGTCAGAGGTGGATTAACCCCTACATTTCGTTAACTATGATTTTTATTTTCTTCTCTAGATACTTTTCGTTCATTCTTTTTTTTTGCTTGACATTTTTTTTAAGAAATTGTGGTAACCGTTAACCCCTCAAGCTAGCTAAGCTCAATTCCTGGTTTAACCAGGAGTGGGTTCACTATGTTCAAAATTTACGTGTAAAATTTATAACCTCCTTTTTTTAAATCGGGTGAAACCGTTTTATACAATCATGGTCCTATTAAGAATTTTGAGTTTCTCAAAATTTAAATAGGTTCTGACACAAATAGCAAGCAAAGTAAAACTGCAGAATCATGAACCAAACTTATTTGGTACCATTAGGTTCAATTGGTACCATATTATATCTTCCATCGACGCTGACAGACCCGAAGTGCATTAGGTCCGTCTCAAGACATGTATACTGTCCAAAAATGCCTTAATAGGGGGCGAGCCTGGTTTTACGCACATAATATTACAACAGGATTTATAAGATTGGTTTATTCAGTATTCTCAAAAGGCAACTGATGAGGCCGCCAAGCTGAGGGTCAATATTGCAACATTGGTGATATAAATCACACAGACGTGGCCGATGCAAAAAAAAAACCAGATGGGACTTCAAACCTTATAACAAACTTACCATCAGGCGAGGCGAAGTCAAATTGACGTGTCCCATATAAAAAAAAAACTGCAACAGTTTTAGACGAGGATCTGCTAATTGAACTATCAGGACTTATCCCGGTTTATTGGCCTTTTCATCTACGTATGAAGGTATGGGTGGCTAAAAAAGGTAGCTGTGATTAACTGAATATGGAAGTCTGAACATTGAGTGCTATATCCTCATATTGGTAGAGTCCTATGTCTAGTAATGGAAAACAATAGACTTATTGATAATGTCTTAATCAACAATAAATACAAGTCATTTACCGTCTACTTTCCACTTACATTGACCAAAAATTAGAATGCTACTACGATTATTTTTTTAAATTTCTGCTCATAATTTTTTTTATACATCTTTTTATTATATTCTAGCATATTCCCCAGCTAAAAAACTTTCCCCACTATAAACTAAAGCAGTATATTATAGAACTTTACGACCAAATCTACAGAACCATGATCCAGATGATATGTAGGTGACACAGAACTGATGAGGCGTGGGAGTATACCCCATTGTCTCGCACTTTCACGACCGCCTTAATTACTGCGTCGGGGTTTCATCAAATTAATTGTAATATAACAGTGACGAAGTTGGTCAATCAGATGCTTTGGGACCGTGGTCTTTAGGAAATAAACTTCCACTTGGATATGTTTGAAGACCCGTTAATGTGACTCAAGAACGGCTTTTTGTGATGTAGAAGAGACAACACATCTAATTACGCTTTTAATGCTTTAAATGTAGCACTATCCTTGCAAAGCCGTCAGTCCGGATGATTTGCTTAAGCGCATAATTTTTCTATATTTATCATGGTCTCACTCTATACAGGGGACGTAGTAAGCCTTCCCGAAGAGCAATATCAATGCTCGGGTGTACCCTCCGTGAGTAGCAGCACCGCCGTGAAACCAATTACTACACCATGATGGCAATCCAACGTCATCGACTCTACAGAAGAAGAAGCTGTACAGGCTGATTGACGGACAAGGCTCTAACGTAGGCTTTCCTCTTGGAGTTAGAGGTCAGACGATAGTCGCTTCCCTAAAAGCTATCCAAGCCAAATTATAATGCAACCTGGATTAGTGCTCAAATAAAGAAGAGTCAATGGAGACTAAAAAAAAATTGTCAAATTCTATACCGAACCAAAAACTCTCATGGTGATTTCTATTATTCTTATATCTCAGTATCTTTATCTGTTAAATTCTGCCCCCCTAGACAAGTGGCAATTCGTTACTCGGCGTATCATGGAATAGAATGACGAATATATAGGATTAGATGTTTTTGACATTCGTTGACGCCTGTCAGATACGTCAAATCCCATACATTTGGCATTCTATTCTACAAAACGCCAGCCGACGAATTGTCACTTGTCTAGAGGGCCTGATGAGTTTTGATCGATGAATTGTTCGACATGATGCCCATGGCTACATTCTATCATCGCACATTTTGCTACAGATAGGAAATCCATCTTCACACGTTCCGACTGGAAATAGTACGAACAGTCAGTTATAAAAGGAACTTCACCCCCTGAACTCCCTGCCGTGGTTTTTCAAGCGACTACAGTATGGGGCTCTTCAAGAAGGGCATTAGTATGAGGCCCCTGGTGTTGCCTAAGTCCATAGGCCACGGTAACCAGGTTCCATCAGGTGAGCCGTGTACCTACTTAGGTATAAAGCATAAAACTGGAGTTTTATTTACTGTTAGGTCTATCGGAACGTTTAAATACCTATATCTGTAGTTATCTGTCTGTGTGTGGATTCATATACTGACGTTTATACCTGATATCATATTGAAATACTCATATACAAATAATAGATTTATAAAAGAAACACTAGATGCTGTGCGACAACGGAAAACTATAAACACACCTATCAGTAGAACAAAAACATCGCTCCACAGTTTACATATCAAAGAAAATATTATCATTATCTAACATCTAAACATTGGTATTTACAAACAAGCAAACAGCTATATCATCACGACGCGTTTTACAAGCGTTTTTATTAATTACATCTATTCATTAAGCATATCCACCCATTTTTGTAACAAACATCAAAAATACAACCTTAAATTCATATTAATAGGGTACAAATTGATTAAGAAATTATAATGACCAATGAATCCATATATCTCCTTGATAGTATTAATGATTTTGGACTTTATTGTCAGGTGATAAGTTTCATTTTATGTTGTTGGGTGTCCGTCAAGGTGCAGTAAGCAAATAAAATTAGTATGATGGCGTTAAATGGTTGATGTGTAGCTTATGTTAATTAGATATCGTATTAATTACGAAATGAATATTTTTTATAAGAAGCTAGGTGCGATATTGTCTTGTTTTATATTCATTTTACATCAATTTATTAGTTCTAAGCTAGCGTTGTAAACGCTACTTAACTTTTTAATTAAAGCATGTTCTTTTTTTTTTTCAAATTTTAAATTGGCTTCCATATTTAAAGGTGTAACGAAACTCTTTTACGGATAATTATATTTTTTGTACGAGGCTTTTTTTAAATTTAGCAATACAACCGGTATGATATTTAATCGCAAAATAACCTTTTAGCTTGAATATCTTAATTAAATTATGGCCAGCCATAATTTTTTTTGCCACTGTTGTCAGACAGCTGCATTAAATATTGTACTTTTTTTGTATTAAGTAAGCATCTGAAGCTTTCACTTCGGAGTCCGCTTTACCAGTCTTACTGTGGATTTGGCTGGACTTCAATAGTTTCCGTGAAGCGACTGCCATCTGACCTCCATAACCTAATAGCGACATTGGGCGATATCGAAGCATTGCAGCTAGACCAGTTATTGATTTTTTTAGGGCTCCAACTACCCGTAACGACTAATAGATTTTCGTACGGCAACCGGCCCCCCTAGACAAGTGGCAATTCGTTGCTCGGCGTATCATGGAATAGAATGACGAATGTATAGGATTTGACATTTTTGACATTCGTTGACGCCTGTCATATACGTCAAATCCCATACATTTGGCATTATATTCCATCATACGCCGAGCAACGAATTGCCACTTGGCTAGAGGGGCGGAACAGACGGCTTGTCGTGTAATTGTTACTAATAAATAAGTACTTAAATTATAACTACTTATTATACCACGATCGCGGTACAATCAGATACAAATTTATTTTACAACACACCTGCTCATAACAGTGATATTATTTTACCGCAATTAAGCACGGAATGACACCTATTATAAAACTGTGACTTTTTCATTACTATTATTCACAAAAGTGAGTTATAGATTCTTTTTTAAATTTTATAGGAAGTGTCTATAATTGTCTATGTTCTTAAAAAAGTTTTGATACAAAAAATAACGTGTTTAATAGTACTAATAAATTAATACGCCTATTGTATGGTCATTTGATGCATTTTCGTATTTAAATAAATAATTTCAACTTGTAATTCTTGTGTAATAAACAAAATTTTCGCTCAAATCTAACTTTTTTTTTTCTCTAAGTACAGAAAAAAAAACAGAGTAAAAAAAAGTTAAGTTCAAACCTCATTTTTTTTTAAATATGGGCGACCGCCATTGTTAAATGCGCGCGCATAGGAAAACGAATTAATTTGTAGTATTGTTTATTTAGTATTTGTAGTATTATTTTATTCGCAAGTGTGTTGTAAAACGTCGTATGGCACGTGTGAGCATGATGATTACCGTCCTCGGCTGTCTTAAGACCCTCGCCTGGCGGCTCGGGTCTCAATGGCGCCTCGGCGGTAATCACCAACGTTGCTCACTTGTACCATAATGTACTATTATCATCACCTCACAATACTACTAAAATTCAATCACACGAGACTGCTCCCGTACTCACCACTCCTCTCAGGTCAAAGTCCACTGACCGTGCAATTAAAAAAAGCAAAAAGAAGTGTACATGCATAGACTCAATCACGGTGTTACAGTTAAGCGTCATGGGAAAACGCGTCTCATGCATATTGCACTAGTTCGCTATAAAAATTATGTTTTACCGCCATAATTATTCTACCTATAGCGCAGGTAGCCACCCGTGTAAAATCTCTGGCTGGTGAAAAAAAGCGGCACTGTTGATGCTGGCATGAGAAGGAAACTTTCTTTTAAAGAAATTATTACAGACGAGCAAATTACCTCGTGCACACGTCGGCGGACGCGTCCGCTGCTAACATCCGCAGAAGAATCTGTCAACGTTTAGAGGATCCTTTACGGCAATGCCTAGCAATGGTGCCCCCGTTGGGTCCAGGTATAACCCGCGCCACGTATCTTGGACCTAAAATATGCTAAAAATGTGCCCTATACGCGCAGTACACATTTCTTAGGTGTCTTTTGCGTATAGCACGGGATGCTACTGCGGTAAACGAACTCAAATTCACCAAGCATAGACTATTACAAAGCCAGAGCCTCGTATGTCTTACGATTTAGGTCCAAGATACGTGGCGCGGGTTATAGGAGAGGTAGGCCCAAGTTCTGGCTTGACGTCGTCTGGGTGACATGCGTGCCAATGGTCGGTTATCGCGGCCAACATAGCCTATATCCTTTCCCAAGGTATAATCTATATCTGTACCAAATTTCATCAAAATCGGTTCAGTGGTGTAGGTAGGCGTAATAGACAGACAGAAAGAGTTACTCTCGTATTTACAATATTGACACTTGATATTGAGTATTGTCACAAAAAACTTATGATATTAATTTTGACCTTTTTGCAATTATACATTATCATTATTCCATAAAGTTAACTGTAAAACGGCTTCCTTGAGAAACATCCACCATCTTGTCCTCCCATCTAATTAAAGCATCATTAAAAAAAATTACATGCGATGTAAGGAGGTCTCCTCTCAATAATTGTCAAAGGGCTTAATTACGTATGAAAGAGGTTGGACGTGAAGGTTAGCTAGGCTTGTGACCCGGCGATGCGTGAACTTCCGCGTCCCGGGCGCGGGTTCACACGCGTACTTGTACTCTAGTTTAACCTAATGTTTTGAAGGTTAAGTGAAACAAAGATGGTGGTTTCACTTTTTTATAGGATTCGTCGATATGAATTCACATAGACAGATGGTAAGCAGCTGTAGAGTAGAATGAAGATCACCATTAAAGATGCTTGTGATCAATGTATGAATTTTAGTAGGGATCAGTGTCGATTTCGATAGACTTCGTCATAGAGATTTTCACAAATAGCTCAAAGGTTTTTCCAATATTTTCACATGGCAAATTCACCGTTTCATTTCTTTCTGAACACAATTCTGAAGTCAATGCAAACAGTAGATACCTAATATAAGAAACTAGTGTTTGAATATTTCATTAACCATGTGATCCTTAACACACACGCAGTGCAAACTTTAAGGTTTTCCAACTATCAAATTTGGTTACAAGGAAGGGACTAGTATAACCAAATGAGGAACACTTTCTGAGTGCAATTTTTACGTGCACAACACGTAGCACCTTGATAAGGCCGTCATATAATAAATTCTGATAGGAAACGGAAAATAATTCATGGAAGTTGCCCTTTAAGTTAGTCATCCGAATACACTTACATGGACCTATTCCATGTATGTAAATACGTCCATATTCAAAACAAATTGTCTGAGTCGATGTGTAGAAGAGGAAGACCTAAAGAAGTGAATTTCAAGATGACTGCAAGCTAATGAATGGAAGAAGCACAAATATTGCGTCAACCCCCAATAAGAGATAAGGACATAAAAATAATCATGATGAAGAAACATAAATAATTCGCAAAATTTGTCCATTAATTTCACCTATGAAAAGCGAGAAGCTGCGAACCATATAGTTCGATTTTATCATTATGCGGGCAATACTAAAAATTTAGACAAGGAGAGCTATTGCCCTATCTTTATGGTCATTAAATTTACAACAATAGGTCAGATTTCCCGGTCAAATAGAAGGGTAGTCCCATGTCTCTACATGGGTTACGTGGACGGTGACGTAATAAAACCATTCTCCTTCCAATAGTCAACAGAATCCGAAAAGTACCCAAATACAGCGAAACCTGCTACTTAAGGGACAAAATATCCTTGTCATCAGTTAAATGTGGATATAATATACCTCGATACCTACATATATTTTGGAAATATGCTCAAAATGTGCTCTATACTCGCAGACCTCGCAGTACACATTTCTTGAGTGTCTTTTGAGGATAGTACGGGGTGCTACAGCAGTGGATGAGCCCAAATTCACCAAGCATAGATGATAACAAAAGAATCCGCGTACGCCGAAGTATACCTCTTTTTAAAGCTTCAAGGATAAAAACACGTGATTATGTCAAGATATTACTGTGAATATGTTTCGAACATAATTATTTAAAATATTCGCGGGCGCATCACGTCTGAAATAAAAATTCAAGACATAAAACTTAACCGTACTGTTACACGATTCACTGGTTATGTGTTATACCTAGAAGAGTATTATTTTTCGTAAGAGTTGCGCGCGCGCCGACCCGCAACGGTGACTTCCTGTTGGGTGCTATGACCCCAAAGAAATGGTCTGTGGACGGCGAACTTTGCCTTTTTATACACGATTTTTTTGTTCTTTTTTTAAATTTTGTTATACTTAATTGTTGGCACAGGAAATTGATTCGGTGTTTTGGGACAATCAAGGTTTTTACGGTGGGTGGGTTTAGGCGATGAGTTTGAAATCCTTATTTTTTTTTAAAGTGATACCCAGTACTCGTACCTACATAAACAGCTGTAATGTCGTCCTTATAGGATCTTTATTTTTCTTTTCTTTATGCTTTTAAAGATATTTAGTACGAATAGAAGCTACTGGATGGTAAGCGGTTACCGATACTTCCAACTCAACAAATATCACGCTCATTGTCTTCGAATAGCTTGGGCTATTTTGTTTGCCATTAGGAAGTAGACACTTCTTTTATGGACATTTTTTTGTACTTAATTATTAAAGTACGATATTGACAATATTGCTCCTCCTACTTGTAATTAAGTTTATAGGTATAGCTTTAATGGGAGCGACTGCCGTATGACCTCCCAACCTCGATAGAAATGTTGTTCTCGTCTGTGAATCAGAAAGTATGTCGACTTGCTGGCAGGCTTTTTTTTTATCGTGCGAAAAATCCCCACGGATACCTCCCCCGCCGAAGCCGGAGAAGTAGGTTATGTCGGACTCGAAACGACTAAAACGCACGCCGTCTGTGGGCCGTCAGTTGCCGGAGGTGCGACTTGCAGGCAGGCTTGGCCATGAAAGTCTTAGTAGGGCTTATTGGCACAACCAATGGCACAACTAATGGTTGTGCCAATATCGCAAGTATAAAGTGCCACCTATCAATAACTGTTTGCTCATATTCATAATCGCGATTTAAACTTTTTGAAAATGGAACCGACGGCTTAATACCGATTTGAGTTGAAATGGAAATTGAATGGAACATTAACGTCAGACTGTAGTACAAACCAAGTTGTAAAGCAATTTTATTCAATAGTTTACTTAGAAAATGGTCTGACCAGAAAAACAATGGAAGGCAAATATCTAGAAAAAAAATATTTAGAAGTAAAATTGTATCGCAGCTCTTGAGTGATGCGGGAATGAATTTTGAATTTGGAACGGGACACAGAAACTAATAGATAAATAAGTCAAATAGTAATTTTGACGCCAAGCTGTATGATGTAGATGTGACGTCATACTTCCTTATGTGCTATGAACTTCCATACAAGTTAGGGGGGTCACACACCAAAGTAGCAAATGCACCAAAGGATCATTCACGCTTCATACATCTTTCGTCCAAAAAGTGCCTGCTAAAGAAAAAAATACAATATTCAATCGTCCTCACTAGCATTTTTTATAATGGCGTCAAAGTTGAGAAACCACTACCCTCAGTTTTGTTTTGAGTTCAAAAATCTTGGAAATATACATTTTCAATGCAACGAAACGGAATAACCTACATTTACGCAGCAAATGTTTCTTGACATTGGCATTTTGATATGTGCGCAGCAAACGCTGCCTTAGTGTGTAGCCCCCCTTACAATTTTGACATCCATATCCATACTAATATTATAAATGCGAAAGTAACTCTGTCTGTCTGTTACGCTTTCACGCCTAAACCGCTGAACCGATTTTGATGAAATTTGGTATAGAGCTAGATTAGACCTTGAGTAAGGACATAGGCTATGTTTGGTCGCGATAACCGACATCCACGCGGGCGGAGCTGCGGGCAAAAGCTAGTTCAATATAATAGTTCTGTTCTAACAGTTATATTATCACCATAAATGTGTAAATAAACATATATTACAGTTAATATTGTGCAATAAAAACATGCACTTATCTACTACCATTGTACAATAAGAAAGTTGACCTGCAAATCATTTTCCCATACTCCCCCCACAACTCGAAAGCATGAATCGTTAACGATCACTCGTAACTCATAATCGTATCGATTCTTTTCTCGATTATTTTCTCGATAATTGGCCGCCTTGTAGCTTCCGTGTGTCGTTTTTTTTATCGATTATGAAATAATCGATTGTAATAACGATAGTTCGATGAAGTAATTAATCGTAGGTCAGCATTTTAATAGCTGTAATTAACTTGTTTGTTGAAGTTCACGGGGAAATTGGTTTAGTTTGTTTTTCAATAGTAGATTTTTTTACCTAGAATTAGTAACCTTGTTTATTTACTCCTCCTTGCATATCATTAAAGGTGTAGGCAGATTTCTATCAACACTCATATTTCGATAATATTTTTACAGAGCCTATTACAGGCAACTGGACGGATATTTTGTTAAAATCCGTTCTAAAACAAAATTGTTTTAACAGTTACAATTTCCTCAATCAGGGATTCGAACCAGGGACTTATATCTAAAAGACTAACATCGGATGTACTTCTACTAACACCATTAATTTACCATTTAGTGACACTGCAAAAAACATGCTTATGTTATCAAAATATTTCCAGGTTAAGTTTTTGTCAATCGGGTGTGGGTGTAACACCCCTAGTGTTGCATACGTTCATGTGCCACGATCACCATTTTCCATCAGGTGGGCCGTGTGCTTGTCTGTCACCTATGTGGTAAAAAAAAAAACAAACAAGATCTTCAGCTCATGGATGCCAGGGATTGGCAAGTCAAGTCGCTACCAGAAAAGCCAAGATAAGACAAATCAAGAGAAGCGCTCCAAAATGCAAACTTTGAATGCAACCGGGACTAACGCTGCGATGACGATGATGATGATGGATCATATTAGATAAAAAGTGCTTTCATTATCAACAAGATAGATTGCCACTATGAATAACAATTAGTTTCGTCAGTCGGTCTGTCCGTCGTATAAGAATTGAAGCATGAATGATATATGCTTCCGTGCTTTTACGCTGAACGAATTTACTGCCACTATATCAGAAGTTTTATTCATTTACTTTAATAATACTGTTTTAGTGTCAATAATTTACAAGCTTTTGCTCATTTGCCTGTGTTAAGCTTCACTGCTTCCCTCCGATAACTTCTATATAAGATACTAGCTTTTGCCCGCGGCTCCGCCCGCGTGGATGTCGGTTATCGCGACCAAACATAGCCTATATCCTTTCTCAAGGTCTAATCTAACCTTTTACCAAATTTCATCAAAATCAGTTCAGTGGTTTAGGCGTGAAAGCGTAACAGACAGACAGACAGACCGACCGACAGACAGACATACTTTCGCATTTATAATATTAGTATGGAGTATGGAGTATGGAGTATGGAGTATGGAGTATGGAGTATGGAGTATGGAGTATGGAGTATGGAGTATGGAGTATGGAGTATGGAGTATGGAGTATGGAGTATGGAGTATGGAGTATGGAGTATGGAGTATGGAGTATGGAGTATGGAGTATGGAGTATGGAGTATGGAGTATGGAGTATGGAGTATGGAGTATGGAGTATGGAGTATGGAGTATGGAGTATGGAGTATGGAGTATGGAGTATGGAGTATGGAGTATGGAGTATGGAGTATGGAGTATGGAGTATGGAGTATGGAGTATGGAGTATGGAGTATGGAGTATGGAGTATGGATATGGATATATCTTGGACGCAAAATGTGCTCAAAATATGCTCTATACACGCAGTACACGTTTCTTGGGTGTCTTGTGAACATAGCACGGGGTGCTTCTACGGTGGACGAACTCAAATTCATCAAGATTCTTCTTCCTCCTAGCGTCAATTCCCAGTCGCATCCGAAGCTTTCACCTCGGAGTCTGGGGTCCGCTTTACCAGTCTTAACTACAGATTTGGCTAGACCTCGATTTGATCGATCATCAAGATTATTACAAAAGTAGTTGTAGAGAATATGAATAATAATATAGGTATAAATGTTTTGTGCATGCGGTAAGAATCTCTACTAATATTATAAATGCGAAAGTAACTCTGTCTGTCTGTCTGTCTGTCTCACTTTTACGACTAAACCGCTGAACCGATTTTGATGAAATTTGGTATAGAGGTAGGTTAGACCTTGAGAAAGGACATAGGCTATGTTTGGTCGAGAAAACCGACATCCACGCGGGCGGAGCCGCGGGCAAAAGCTAGTTGTTTATGAAACCGTTTTGTGTGCTGCAGTGACCAAAATAAACATGTTTTTCTTTCTTTTTTTCTTCAAAACAATCTGCGCGCTTCTGGGCCTCGTTTGTCTCGTGATTTAGGTCCAAGATACGTGTCCCGAGGTATACAACTAGATAAACCGTCGACAATCCTATACTCACGAATTCCACGCTCAAGCTTTAGAATGAACTCCTTGCTGAGGTTTTTCCAAGTGACTACAATATGAGGTTCTTTCTCGAGGTTAGGAGGTGTATAAAAACCGAATAAGCTAAATTAGAAGGGAGAAGGAGTAAGGTGCATCCTGTAGTGAAAGCCTTGACAATGAAGTCTATAAGTGCTTTATATAGAAGTCATCGCGATGAATAGTCAAGTAGTTCAAGTGTTAAAGCATCGAAAACAAACAAACAAACTTTCACATTTTATTATTACTTAACATCCTTTTCCGCACGACAGAAAATGAGATAAGATATATAGCTACCACAACTCAAAGTTATTCAGTTCATAATACAAATATATCTCTGCCTTCATAATATCGTGTGTAAACGGGCTCATTATAAAACGATAAATAAAATTATCGCCCTTTCATGACACGCTGGCGAACGCGTGACATCTGCTTACGCCACACTTACTTTAAAACTCATAAATTTTCTCCATTTATCATATAAATTTCATTTAATAAAAACTTTTTCAATCATTAAACTTTATAGTTTCTGCCACATCAGGCATAATAACAGTAATCAATGTCTCCATTTATTATTAAAAAAAAAAACATTGTCACACGTTCGCGCCAACTCGTAATTTCGTATTTCGAACACCCACATCGAACCAAAAGTCCCTGCCCTCTTCGCCACACGTATAATTAGGAGAAATGATCACGGACTTTATGCACGACAGGCGTCGAAAGGGCAGGACCGCGCCATTCAAATATATGACCGATTTTTGAAATACACCACTAATAAATGCGCTCATAAAATTGTGGACCGTCTTTAATAATAATGTCCTTTAATAGAATGGTCTTTATTATGAAATATGGTCGTGAAATATTTCGCGGTTGACCCATGAATGAATCAGAATTCATTCACTCCGTAGTAATCATTATAATAATATAGAATTGTAACTTAATATTGGTATTCAATTATTCTTAGAAATGTCGACCACACGCAATCGAACACGAAATCGAACGATTTATCGATTTAAAACAAAACGGTTCCAAATTTGAAACCGGCGCGTTCTCCTCTCTAATTCTCTTTCCCCGCCTATAATTGACACCGACGCGCCATTATGTGTCCTTGTCTTGCGTACAGCTCTTCGATATTGATGTCTCTTTCCGCTGTCGATGTCACGTGCGGCTGTCAGTGCAGTGACTATTTTGACAATTATGTCATTTGGCCGTCACGGGCGTGTCATTTGGGCGACGAACGATTGTGGCCCCTGTAATTTTGTATGGAATTGTGGAATTTTTAGGGTCGTTGACTTTGACTTATAATATGATGTATGGGAACATCTGGGAGTGTGAGAAATTATAAGGGATGGGTGAGTCGATGAACTCAACTAAATTTTTAAGCTAACATATAATAAAAGACTAAATCTTCGATTGTAATCAAAATAAGAATATTTTAACGAATTTTATCGTGATTAATTTGCAGCAGCCATGGCCATGAAGAGTTATTTGGTACTAGCTTTTGCCCGCGGCTCCGCCCGCGTGGATGTCGGGTATCGCGACCAAACATAGCCTATGTCCTGTCTCAAGGACTAATCTACCTCTATACCAAATTTCATCAAAATCGGTTCAGTGGTTTAGGCGTGAAAGCGTAACAGACAGACAGACAGACAGAGTTACTTCCGCATTTATAATATTAGTATGGATTATGGATATGGATTTGTATTCTTATCTCCCTGAGACCATAGCTATTGAAAAAGAACCTAACTATCAGAAATAGCAAGTTTTGCAATGAACAGAATTATCATGTGTAAAATGAACAAAAATGTCTCTATCTGCCTCAATGTGAAAGAGGCATGGCTATACCTATTTACCCCTTAGATAAGATAAGATAAGATAAGATAAATACGATTTATTGCACACCAAACATAGGATACATACAGTGATTTAATATGATAGATGTTCCATGGGAACTTCTTCGTACCAATAGTTCACCTACAAGGTGTTACACAAGGTGTTACAATAAAATGTAATACCCGTATTATATTTTTCTGTGGCATAGCGATTCGATTCCCGTCTAGTGTAAATATTTGTATGCATGAATATGTCTATTTGCATTAGTTTCGGTGACATAGAAACAGCGAGAACAATTCTCGGTGTTTCTATATCTAATATGTTTGTAATTACCAAAAAATATGTATCCCATAACACAAGCTAGTGAAGCTATAGGTACTTACTTTGGGTCTAGATAGTGTGTAGAATGCCGTACAATATTTATTTATTATTATTTATTTTGTTACGTCTATCGAGACGCATCGATAATTCATACAATTCATACATCCTACAGCCCGCCATGTGTCAGTGCCATACATAATGCATACCGCACAGGTGCAGTCACGACCTTCCTATATTCAATTTTCTACGACTCCCGAGTAGTCGGGAAATTGTTTACATGTGTTGGCAACACCATGTATAAATTCACGGTTCGGGATGATCTGTTTTTTTTACTATTTTTACCAGATTGTGTTAGACTTATATGTCTGTGTGTCTGTCGATATGTTACCTCATAAGTACTAAATGGATGAATTATTTAATTTTCTTTAAATGAGTATAGTATTCTCGATAACCCTTCCAGATAAACTAAATTGCTTGTGTTAGCAGTCAGTTCACGTCGGTAGTGTAATGGCCAGGATTCGAACCCGGGACTTCTCAATCGTAAGGCCGAGTCGTTGACCACTAACATATTGACGCTACTTGATTCAATCCACCTTTCGTCAATTATATGAAAAATGAAAATGAAAAATATTTTATTGTGTCTAAATGGTTTACAAAGATATTATTAGAAGGCTCCTTTTATGCAACAAATAAATAAATTAATATTGTAGGACATTCTACACAACGCTATCTAGACCCAAAGTAAGCATAGTTCAACTAGCTTGTGTTATGGGTTCTAGAATACAGATAAACATACTTAGATAAATTTTTTTTGTACATACATACATATTATACATAGAAACACCCAGGCTAATGCAAATATTTATATTCATGCACACAAATATTTGCACTGAGAGGGCATCGAACCCGCGCCTCCTACCGATACGCCACAGAGGCAGTCCGCCTGTGTTAGGAGCCTCCGCTCTTCCATTACGTAAAATTATAACTAGTAACACAATACAATGTTAAGTTAATAAGGTTATAATAGTTTACTATCGTGACAATATCGTTCATCCTGGTTACATCCAAAGTTTTCATCTTAGAGCCCGGGGCTCGCAAGATCTCCTCTTCTTTCATTGATCTAAATTCGACTTTTATGGGAGTGACTGCCATCTCACCTTCCAACCCCTAGAGGGAAGAATGCACCAGAGCCTCGTCTATGAATAAGCACGAGTGAATAGGTACCATTGCTTTTTTAGTTTTATTTTTGTTTGTGAAGTGAGGTTTGCTTGGGCTCCAAAGATCTTAGAGGGTCATACACCCTGTGCTTTACTAAACAATTTCCTTTATAGAGGGTGTACACACACACCCTCTATGAAGGGTCAAAAAAATCTCCCCATACCGTCAGGTAGGGCCCGCCGTGCGTCGCCGTGTCGTCGTCGGCGACACAAAGCCGCCGGCGCACGCGCACATTAGCATGCGACGCGCCGCACTAACGGTAGCGACTTTACGTTAAGCCGATAGAGCTACGTGTTTATAGACGTTTACTGTAACGTGTATAGGGATTATTGAATTTAAGAAAATATTAGGTGTTTTTTGAACACCTTTAAGGTCTTTGAAAGAAAGAAAGAAAAACCGTATTATTGCGGATCACGCATGTACACATTATAAAAAAAAAAACAAAATTAACAGCTAAACAAACAAAAATAAACAAAGGCAACATTAATAGTAAAAAAAGTGGCAGGTAGTACCCACCTACTCACCTACTTTGGGGCCCGAGCCAACTTTACCTGCAAGTAGTAGACCTGCTGAAGAAGAAGGTAGTAAGGCAAAGGTTCTGGTGGTCAGGCTTTCCTCTCAGGATTTGAAATCAAATGATAGCGGCTCCCATGCGAGTAATATAAGCTAAACTAAATTTTTTTGTAAATAGACCAAAAAAAAAGCCCGCTGAGTTTCTTGCCGGAGTCTTCTCAGGCCGGGGCCGCGTTTCGAACCGGTGGTCCATTTGCTAAGCTAGTCTTTAGTACATATATGTATATTTTTGACGTTTTGTAAGTGCCGTTTTGATGGTCTATACATAATAAATTATTTTTGACTTTGACTTTGACTTTTGACCAACAGTAGAAGGAATAAGTTGTCGATTATTGCTGTGGGAAGACCAAGGGCTTGCCCCGGCCGGAGTGCGAGGGATATGTTTACGACTCCCTCACCGCCGGCAACTGACGGCCCACAGACGGCGTGCGTTTTAGTCGGTTCAAGTCCGTCATAACCTCCTCCACCTGCTCCGGCGGAGAGGTATCCGTGGGGAATTTTTCCCACGATAATGCTACGCAGGGGTGTTATTTTCTTTTCTTATAGGACACGTCTATTCGTCTTCACCTCGCCTGATGGTAATCTGAAGGCAAAGTCGCAGAAAAGGGCGCCACCATTATAATAGAGACATACTATGTTACAATGGTGGCAATCAACTAGCCTGCCTCATCAGATGCTTTTTCACGCCCCTCTTAAAGACCCGGGACTGTAGGAAGATGGAAACACATGAGCTGGTAAGGTTATTTGAAGATATTATGCTCCTTTTAAAGGCTGTAGACAAAAATTCCGTATATCGTAATAATAAATAATACACTTAATCTTTGTAAACCGGCACATCATGCCCCCGTGTATATCGATTTCCAAATAAAAGACATCAACGCGCAACATATTTTAGGTTGCTAGGCAGAAGTTTGAAATCTACTTTTCTCACAAAACTTGCAACTATCCTGACCAGATTCAGGTAGCTCGAAATTCTTGTTTAACAATATTTTTTTAACTATGCAATTTGAGAGTTGACTGTAAAATCAAATCAAATCTCAAATTCCTGTGAATTATAATTATATTCAAATCAGATTAAAAAAAAAAAAAAAAAAAAAAAAAGATATTCATGCATACAAATATTTACACTCATTGGGAATTGAACCCGCGAGTTCCAATGTAACAGTCGAACAATCTATCATCACGTCATGTGAGTCATCATCAGCCATAGTAAAGTACCAAAAACACATGTCGAGGTACCTACTTATTCGTCGATAAGTACTCTGTCCACGACACACGACATCCTGCGGCAAACCGCGCGATTCGGCGAACCCGGGGGCGGCCGCCGCGCCGCGCCGCGTCCTTCATAATAACTAATAACGTAACTGAGTCGACGCGAACTCTGCCGCAATGTGGGTGTGTTTCCATTGTGTGATCTGGAAGTAGATCAAACGTAGACAAAATATAAGGTAGGTTATTCTATAATCAGTGATACTATTGAGAGGTCCTGGGTTCGAAGAATGTCGGTTCATAAATAATTCTTTCCCATGGTATAAGTTTGGAAATATAATGTTCTAAGTTCAAAATCTAAAAATATTTATCTGTAGAGAATATTGAAACGGTACTTATAAAACGTCAAAAATAATAAATACTTGTTTCGTAAATAGGAAGGTCGATTATTTGCTAAATAAATCCAGTATCGGTTTAAAATAGTCATAGTCATAGTTCGTCTCCTGGGTCGTACAAAGTATTTTACATTAATTACTGTTCGGAAATTCTCAGTAATGTCTACCAATTAAATTGGTTCAAAATTTTTAGCAAAATCACTTACGTGCTTCCAAAAATACCGTCAACGAAATATTAATTTCAATATTTCTCCTACCCTTCAAAGATATACAAACATGTAAAAAAAGTACAATAATTCTAAATATTACTGAAACTATTATAACCACTAATGCCGTGCCGTACCGTCAGACAGTGGAAACGCGACTCGGCGCGTGCTGGCGACGTGACCGCGCGGCGCACGCGTCGCGAATAAACGCGCGGTAATGAGCACGTGCAGTGTGCCCCCGCCCTAACGCAACCTTCGAGAGTACGTGGTCGTATATTACTGATGCGTAAGAAACTTTCCGAGAAGCATTTTAGCTAGTGGTATAAAAAAAACTACAAAACTTATCTCCTCAAAAAAAAAAAGTTAAAAATATAAACATCCGAATTGAGAACCTCCTCCTTTTTTGAAGTCGGTTAAAAAGTCACCGCATTCATAAAACTTACACAAAACACGACACAAACTTACAAAATCAGATGGAAAATCATACAGTTAAGCATTTATTTACGCAGTGAATCCCCGACGGGACAAACCAAAAAAGCTTCCGGTAAAGAAGTACCACTTCTACTTCGGACTGAAATCCAAAATCCGCTTACTCCTTGACCTCTTTTAAATGCCGCCTGACCACCCAACCCCAAGAGAAAAATCTACGAGAAAAACCAGCTATAATCTAAAAATTTCTTATCCAAATGTATATGCTATATAACTATGCTATATAACTTGTTTATATATCTAATCTATGTATCATTGTTCCTTGTCTTTTTAAAATAAATTGTACGATACCCTATCATCTCTTTCGCTTCTATCCATCCAAAGGTTGCCTGGGAGAAATCGCTGTTAGCGATAAGGCCGCCCATTGTGCATTTTATGTAAATATTGTTTGTAATGTAATAATACTTTTATGGTGTACAATAAAGAATAAAAAAATAAAAAAAAATAAAAAAAATGTAGGGGTTAATATTTTACCTGGTGACCATTTTAACTCTATCTTAAGAACAAACTATTTTAAGTTGATGTATGTCTATACATTTTATATCATTAAAAGGCTCAGGCGCAAAAAGCCATTCAATTTTCAAATTAAGATCAAGAGCTCCAAAAAACTCTGATTGGTACCAATGATCCGCACCACTGCCACTCACTGAACGGAAACTAAAAACTAACCCAATAGAGCACCCAACTAACAATCACTTCATTTTATGCCTTTTCTTGTAATCGAAAAAAAAAACAACTGCGTCTCGGCACGCGCGGGATCGTCGCTTGCGTACGCGCACCGCATCTTAAATCCACAGAAAGAGACGACAGTACAACTTTGGCGGTTATATGAGTGAGATAGATATATGATTAATGAGCACGACCCGTAACCGAGAAATGCAGTCAAATTAGGAGAAATAAATATTGAAGTTAAAAATTATTTTGATGGATTTGAAAGTAAGATAATATATTCTTTAGCGTAAGTATTTTTGTACAGCGCCCTTATTCTGATTGACTAACCATATTGTGAACACGCGCGTTTTAAGCCCGTTTGAATTCTGGATTTCCATCACAGTCGTAATGAGTGTATGTGGGTCCATAGTGTCCATACATAGGATCTTCAAGTGTAAGCTAATTTCACTTGGAAGCTGGTAGCTGGCTTGCAAACCTGCGGATTGAAGAAGCTCTGGCGCAGGCTTTCCTCTCGGGGTTTGGAGGTAAAGTGGAAGTTGCTCCCATAAATTATGTCATATTTCGTTACTATGTAGGGTAGGAGGTAGGATACGACGGCAAGTAATGCTCGTGAAGGAGGCGGCGGAGCGGGAGCGCGAGGAGCGAAGGAGAATCGCAAACCGCGCGGCCCGCAACGAGCAGCGGCAACTCGGGCGTCGGAGGTCGCAGAATGACCTCCGTCCCCCATGAGCGCGGGCCTGGGGGTGACGGGTAGAGTCGCCTGTCACCCTAGCAGAAGCAGGCCGCGGCGGCGGCACGCATTGCGTGCCTCCCCATACCCGGGGGCGGGTTGGGGACTCTGTGGTCCCCTCACCGGAAGAGGGCCAGATCGAGAGATATGGTCCTGGGTCGGCCGGGGTGCGAGGGATATGGCTACGACAATCTCACCTCCGGCAACTGACGGCCCACAGAAGGCGTGCGTTTTAGTCGGTTCGAGTCCGACATAACCTCCTCCTCCGGCTACGGTGGGGGAGGTATCCGTGGGGATTTTGCGCACGATAAAAAAAAAAAAGGTAGGATACGACGGTATTATCGTCCCAATCGAGTAGTCTGACTATATTATATATCTCTCTATATTATGTAGGTACCTCGTGTTGTATTCCCGGCGGTGAGTAGGGTAGCCAGAGCTCACTGGACAGGTTTTGTGCTGTCAGTAGGAAGACCAATGCCTTGTTCTGCTTGTTTTCTGCACTGGCGGCACAGATTTTCCCTGTTCTTACAGGATCGGCAGCACATGTGTGATTCTCCTAATGTTGCACTCGTCCCTAGGCTACAGTAACCACTTTCCATCAAGTGGACCGTGTGCTTGTCTGCGACCTAAATGGTATATAAAAATACTATCGAATTAAATTTACATCGTGCATAATGTTACTTTATAATCTCAGAAGTAAGTAGGTTCCTGTAGGTAACAGTCGGTATTCCACATGTATAGAGCCGAAGGCAGTAATATACCAATACAATTATTATTATCGAGAAAAGCAATTCGCATTGCGGTGCAATTTCGCAAACATTTTCCACAATAACCCCAGGCGTAAGTCTCCCGGAATGTTCATAAAGGTGTGTTTTTTGTGCGTTTTTGTGCGTTTAGTGCGTTTTTACGTTTTCATAGCTCTTACCTACCGTCGTAACATCAAGAAGTTTATAAAGCTAAGTGCGGGAGGCGTCGACTAAGGCCGGGGCTGTGCGTGCTTCGCGCACAATGCTCGCCAAAGGCACACATTTACTGCGAGATGTTAAGTTTATTACATACTAAACATGTACATCGGTTTTTGGTGTGAGACAAGGCAGGAGCGGAGAGCGGGCGAGTTTAAGAGCGGGTTTCAGGTTCAAATATTGTGGTGTGTGGATTTAATACATTTGCTAAGGCTTTTTAAGGATAAACTCGTATACGTAACCTATTTGATCATGTAATACGAAAAGTGTAACTAAAAATCTTTCAGTTTAGTTTCAAAATGATTTTATTGTTGAGTAAATGAAAAGTACCATTGTACCCACGCGACAAAATGACAACCGGGCAAGAAAAATTAAATACATTAATCTGTATTATAAATGTATCGTATACCTACTGCATGTATTAAAATAGTATGTGCGTATTAAAATCTAATAATCTACACACATGTTATATTTAAATAAAGCTGTGTGCCACCATTGTAACATGGTACGTGTATATAATGGTGATCCTCTTTTCGGAGACTTTGCTTTCAGCATACCATCAGGCGAGGCGAAGTCAAATTGACATGTGCTATATAAAAACATATACATACATACATACATACATACAGTCACGCCTCTTTCCCAGTAGGGTAGGCAGAGACCACAGTTTTCCACCTGCTACGATCCTGGCATACATCTTTCGCTTCTTCTACTTTCATAATTGTTTTCATACATGCTCGCCGGTTTCGGGTACTCTTGACATGTCCTTTCTTTAAAATGTCTTCGAAAAGTGATATAAAAGCTATATTAAAAAAAAACAGAAAAAAAACGCTACCGCTTATGAAACACGCCAAGTACAGAATGTTTCGTTTCCGCCAACATAGCAGAGCCGAATAAGCGTCGGTTTATGCATTTCGGCAGCTTTGCCGTTTTATTTCGCAGCGTTTCGTGGAACCGATGGAAAAAATATCCGCGCAGACGCATCGGAGGCCGGCCCTTGAAGGCTTCTGTTTGTAGATAACGTTGCCTGGAATGACTGTCATTCTGCGAGGTATGCTGTCGTTTTAGGTATAGACAGAGTCTGAAATCGATTGTAGCTAGAATAAATATAACAAGAAATAAAAATTGTCTGCGGTATTCATTAAAGGGTTTGTTTTTTATCTTATCAATTTTGTGTAAATAGTGTTTTAAAAAAGTAAAAATGGTTTTTCAATAACAACAACTGAGCTACCTGGACACATCCAGAATAATTGGAATTCTGAAAACTTTATGATCTATTGTGTTATCGGTGATCAAATCAAAGAAACAATTCCTGAACAAACAAACTAAAAGGGTACTAAAATTAACAAATTGATTTCAAACGCGTCTACTTTCACTTTTATTTTCAAAATAAACACAACATAAAATATCTACCAAGAATTTGAAAGTCAAATTACTACCTAATACAGGTCTACTAGAGACAATATTTTAGATTACGAAATACTGAAATTGCATACAGCAAGAATCAAACTGGAATCCCTATGGACCTTTTAAAATTCATTCTATTTTCATAAAATTATATTAACTAAACCATTTCTTCTTCTATAGGCGGCTTAGGAGTTTTCTATAACGTTTCGAGCTAAAACGACAGGTACTCAGTCATGAGTCTCGACTTGAAACTAGTTTTAAATACAGACTGTACTCTAGAAGCAAAATTAAGTGGTGATTTTACGAACGTCAATCATCCAAGCGTTAATTTTTTTATGTATGGTCCGTCAATTGACTGCACCCCGCTAGATGGTGAAAAACTGAGGTACAGTCCAGATTTTTTTTTTTATACCACTTAGGTGGCAAACAAGCAAACGGCCCACCTGATGGAGAGTGGTTACCGTGGCCTATGGACGTATGCAACACCAGAGGCGTCACACTCGTGCTGCCGACCCTGAAGAAACCTTCTAATGCCCTTCTTGAAGAACCCCATATTGTAGTCGCTTGGGAAAACCAAAATAAGGACTATCAAAAAATCTACACCGAATTTTAGTTCAAGAATACAATCCATACGGAGATCTAGTATCAAGACGAGATTCATGACTGCATATCGTTGTAGAAACGAATTTAAGCATTCAGGTTAAAAATTAACATAATGTTAACAGTCTCAACACAGAATCGCGAAACGAAATCAATGATACCGCTCCACCAATAAGTATATTATTCTTTCCTCAACGTCCATGGTTTAAATTCAGCCAATAATTTCAACATGACCCTGCATCGCGATCCGAAATAAAAAAAAGCTATACGCACAGCAATAAAACAAACAGCCACTGTCCACCATAGACTATGAGACAAGACTTTTAAAAAAAACGACAAAATTGACCACGCACTCGGAATCGAAATGCAAAAAAAAATATTTTCATAGAACGAGACGGAATATAGGAATTTCTGTTGGTAGACAAGGATGGTAGGTATAAATTTAGAATGCATCGCATGCTCTTGGACATCCGTCGGCGCAAAAAATCGATCCTGCCATCTATCGGTGGTTTGTGAAACTACTACGGGTTCAACGATTGATTGGGGGCAAGGCATTAGGTCGCAATATTTCGATAGCCTTTGTTTGAATGTCAATTATGTGTAAAAACAGTAATTTACACTTTTGTGAGACGTGACAGGAACTCACGTATTAGCCATAACGTTTGGAAAAATATTTGTTGTCCTTTAAATATACGTACATACATACACTATGTTGAATCATGCGAAGTGGAGAAAATAGAGAGAGGGGGGAAGAAAGTTAAAGAAAGCGGGTTTCAGGCCTCAAAGTAGAAACTAAATGTAAAAACGATGAAAATGATCATGACGATGACAGTAAAGCCTGAATTCTCAAAGAAGCAAGAAGTAGACCATTTGCACTCTTTTCGTCATTCACATTCCGTTCTATCTTCCTCTCTTTTCGCGAAAATAGAAGCTTACTACCGTTTCTTTGCAGTTTTCTTTTCTCCTAAGTAATAAAAGAAATGACAAGAGAAGAGATACTGAAAAAGTAGAAAGTAATGGAGAGTTATAAAACATGTAGATCCTCTGAAAGAGATGTAGTTGTAATCTGCCAAGGAAGATTCCTTTTGATTACTGCCTATGTGAATAATTATATTAATACAGTACAAAGGTTAGTCTAAATAAAATCTATTTCCTCTGTTATAACAGCTGTCACATTAGATGAAATTTCAACAAACAACAATATAATTAATTCACATCTGAAATTAACAATCAAAACATATCAAAATACCTAAACACGATCCCAAAACGATTATAATCCATAATAGAAATTAATCATTATATGGATCATTAGTATAATAATGATAATGATGATCTAATTAATGACGGTGCGCAGGAGTTGACGGGACCACCGCGTCACAACAAGCATGATCGATTGGCCGGTCATAGTGTTATCATTTATATTTTTTTTATTTTATATTTTGATGGGTACATGGCTTCTGGATGCCGAGTTAATTTACCGTTAATATTATCTATGGTTACGATAGGCTTTGACGGATCTATGAAACATGTTAGAAAACTGTACTAAGTAACTAACTTGACCAATATAGTGAGTGACAGGTATGCATAGATTTTGCGGGCATGAATTATAGAACATATCGAACCATCTTTGCATCCCTTTCATAGAAACAGATTTGTGGAAGAATGGGCGATTAGCAACTCTAAAAAGGCCACTTCATTAGAATCGTATTAGGATAATATTTTGTCAAGTGGCAATATTTACACGAAATTGGAATCTGCTTAGTAAATGAATTATTGTGAATCTACTCATATGATTGAACACTATACGAATTTTATAGGAATCTACTAAGATCTACCTACTGGAAGTTTATAAAGTTACCCGTTTTTTAGCAAAATCGCTCAATGTGACCTTTTTAGACCCGCAGGTAAAGGTCGCCCTAGGCATACGTACGAGTATGTCAATTAGATCGTTGGCGTTCATCATTGATTACCCAAATCGGAAAAAGCAGTGTTTGTATGCGAAAATCGTACTGACATCACCAAGAGGATGTGAATTTCGGATGAAATAGGATTTTACTTTCTCGGAATACAGGATGAAATACTACTCGACTTTACTTGTTTCTGGATATGCAAAGACCTTTGCTTCTCGATATTCTCCAAAGGGGTTTGCAGAATCGTCCGTTCGGTATTCCGATCGGTTTGGACCGGCCAAATGAAATTCTTACTCATTCCCAAATTCTCTTTGCACTATAGTATATAAGGATTGTCCTAATAGTTATAAAACATAAAAATGTCATCGGAATTGGTCAAGCTGTTCTCAAGTTTGCATTTGCCTTTTTCTCAGCTTTGCAAATTAATCAGTGTTACATCATAACATATTACGTCATCAAATAATAAGTACGTAACCGTATTATTATTACATACAGTCATAATTATAATAAAAAGACGCTTCTCACTTTTACGTAATTTTTAGGATTCCGTGCTTCCGATTAACAAAACTGTTGTGAGGTTTATTATAAAAGAATAGTTTATTGATGAATGGAGACTCGCCAAGATGTTCGATTTCTAACCCAACCTCAGGTAGCAAGCTGGTACACCAGCTGACTGACCTTTGAGGCTCCGGCGCAGACTTTGCTTTCGGGGCTCGGTGGTAAGATGGTAGTATTTAGGGACAGGAAGAGCAGGAGAGCGGATTAGGGTTCCAAAATGCAAGCTTTGAATGTAACCAGGATTGGTAGATGAAGAGATAAGAAATTTTTAGTAATTTATGTCAATTAAAATATTTATTTTTGACATACTGTAGGTAACTGTGTTGTCTATTAATAACATAATTGATACATGTATTTATTATTTTAAAAAATGTTTAAAAACGACGATGATTCATACTACTTATGGAACTATGGCTGCAAAAGATGTCAAAAACATTTTTAAGTAGGTATCGATTGAATTGGTTATGTGCGATATTTAGAAATGTTTTTGACTTGACTTCTTCTTAGTTTTTATGACATTGGTTGGCCAATGTCATAAAAACTAAGTGTCAAAAAAGTGCATTTGTAAACTTCACTAGGAACAAACAAATAAACCAAAAACTGTCACATCTCCACTTTGATTGATACGTGTCATTTAGCGTAATCTTTGGGAGCCTTTGGGTGAGCCTTCCTATCCCTCATCATCGAGTTAACGATGTCTCATTTATTACGTGATACAGATATTCTACTATACTGGGTGGTTTTCTACGAATATTTGACAATATATTTGTCAAAATCAAGATTGGGAAAAAACGCCTTTTTGAGTTAAGATAGTATAGATATAAGTGATTGCGTGCACTTTAGTTGATTAACTTAGTCAACCGTCACTGTCACCGTATAGTATTTATTTATGTATTTGATCCCCATACGATTATCAAGATTGGAAAAAAATCGCTTTTTTTGAGTTAACATAGTAGTATAAGTGGCGGAGTCGCGGGTAACAGTTAGTAGGTAGGCCATAAATAGTATGGCGCTCCCAACTAGCTTAATCAGCCGTTAAATTAACTGCCTAGGCTGGTAACTAAACGGCGTCGTTCTACTAACGGCCTGAATGATATTCAGCCGTAACGTGTATTACAACATTTAACAAACTGGCTGACTATAGCTTAGGCAGGCCATTCGCACGATAGGGAATAAATGACCCCAGAATAAGACACAAAGTTTTTTTCAGTATCTATATTTTATTCATAAACAATTTTTACATTGTGTTTTATTCACAAATTTTTACATTCTTACAAAATCTATATTAAAATGATAATAGTAACTTTATTGAGAAAGCTGCGCAATCCGACTTGGATAGATAAGGCTAATCCGGGAGCGGAGCGGAGCTCCCGCTTTAGCCTTCGTGGTTATTTTTTTATAGCAAGTAATTCTTCAAGAACCGCTGATTGAGCTAGTTGGCTGCGACATATATAGGTATCATCACGCGATGAATGGGATCAGAATTGCACGCGAGTGGAGCCACGACCAACAGCTAATCTAATATATATAAAAATGAAACCCGTTTTCCGTTGTCATCACCTTGGCATGAAAACGGCTGTACCAATTTCGTTAATTCTTTTTTTAGAACATTCCTTAAAGTACGGGGATGGTTCTTACGGAGAGAAAAATTGAAAAAAAAAAGAATTGACTGTTAGGCGGTACGAAGTTCGCGGGGTCAGCTAGTTTACAATAAAAATGAATGTTGCTATGCGCAAAACTCGAGAACGGCTCAACCGATTCGACTAAACTTTTCCTATGTTCCAAAAGTTCTACGGAAAGTTTTAAAAAGATTTCATACCGACGAAATCGCCGGCAACACCTACTACGAAAATATATATGAAATTCAAACCAACCATAAAGTCCTACAACACAACCATAGCCTCTCATACCGAGGCGTCATATTCTCCTCTATCCATTACAAATGAGTCTAACTAGTATTCTCCATCTCGCCTTACAGAGCTATCGATAATATCCAATTGACACGCGCGCTTCCGTTCGGCGCGCGCGCAGTATCGACCCCACTCAATTACATCACTAGTGATAACGCTCGGCTTCGGTTACACGACACTGGTGGTCCTATTAACTAATTATTATTATAAACTAGCTGTTGCCCGCGGCTCCACACACCAATGGCGACATTTGTTGGACTTTTTAGGGCTCCAAATACCCGTAACGACTGCCATAGATGTTCATATGACAGCCGGGACCGATGGCTTAACGTGCTCTCCGAGGCGACCAGCGGCCTTACCATAAACCTTAAAACAGGTCAATAATTGAACTGCTGTCATTCTACCAACTGCAAATGTCACTTTGTAATGTCATATAAATATATAGGATTACAAAGTGACATTTGCAGATGGTAGAATGACAGCAGTTCAATTATTGACCTGTTTTAAGAGTTCATGGTATGGGCCCTGATCAATGCAAATACTCATATTCAATGCATACAAATGTTTGCACTGAGCGGGGATAGAACCCTCGACACCTGCGTAGCGGCCGCGTTCACACAGAAGCTGTTAATATCTATCAACATATACTGATATCTGTACAGTTATTTCCATAAAAACAAAAATAACTTTCATCGGGTAATTACTAGTTTCAACAACTATTTAACGTTGCACAATGACAACAGTTATTTTAATGCAACGTTAATTACTACATTCGCGGCGTAAAACACAATGATTATGAACAACAATTTTAAATGGACAACAAAAAAGAATCGAAGTCATCGCACCGCAAGAAGTCAGACAAAGGTTTTATAAATATGAGGACTTAATTATTTACGACATAGGTTTTTTATCCATACTTAATATTACAAATGCGAAAGTAACTCTGTCTGTCTGTCTGTTACGCTTTCACGCCTAAACCAATAAGCCGATTTTAATAAAATTTGATGCAGAGATAGATTAGACCTTGGGAAAGGACATACCTACGTGACGGTACAGTGTGGACTATGTCAGAGGTCGCTGGTTCGTTCCCGCTCAGAGCATATTATATTTATGTTCATGAACTTAGATATGTCTAGGTGTTTCTAAGTATATGTATGTATTTATAAAAAGAAATGTATACAAGTATGCTTTTCTGTGTTATAAACCCATATTATATCTCTCTGGGTCTAAGGGACTGGAAAATTGCGGACCCCGGCCTCCGAGGTGACGTTGACTCTGGGTCTAGCACTATGAAATAAATCATAGATTACTAATATTTATATTAAGGTCGCAAATAAACCATGCAACAAAATCATAAGTAATTACCGTAACCAACACTGACTCCAAGAATACCGGTTATCCTACAAAAAGACTAAAACCATACCAATCATGTAGCTACTTTAATCACAATCCATCTCCAAACCACTGCAGATTATCCCAGTATTTGCCCAGGTGTCGAGCCGGCAAACCTCCGTTCATTACCCAAGCAATAAACATTCTAAAAGCTTTATTAGATGTTGTGCCAGTGAAATATTTCGCAACGAAACTAGTGATGTGACACGGAATCCGGTAGTCGTTCCGTTATCGGTACTAACTTCGACAAATGATTTATTCGAACCATATGTGACTATGTGAGCGATTGTTTTAAAAGATCTTGATTAAAATGCGTAGGCTGGGAGTTGTTTGGTGATTTATTATAGAAAAAAGTAAAAATATTTATCATAAAACACTAGTCTAAACTTGTTTTTTTTTTTCTTTCTAAAACATTCTATAAATCGGTGTTTACGTAGGTATGTAATCAAGAATTATTTATGTTCTTGTCGAAGGCAGTCAAAAGATGATTTATTATACTTAACAATTAAATCTTCTTAAATGATTGTATTACATGAACTAACAATAACAATCTACAATAAAAAAAAATTGGAATTACATCTTTTAAATCACATCGTAAAAATGCCCTATTAACTGAAATTACGTCGTAAAAAATGTCCTGTAAACTAAAGGTAACTTTAACATTACATTTTTTTAAGTGCACTTACATTATTTATTTGTAAACAATATTTAATTATATATGCACAACACGGATCAAATGTCATACTATGTATAACTTTACTTTCCATTGAACCTATAAATAATATATTGAAAATTATTCACAAGGGCTTTTAAAGTCACCACGTAGGTACTTATATCTGAAAAAATACAAAACATTTTGACAATATTTTTTTTATTAATTTTATTGAATTAATTGTCAATTAATACAAACGTCGGGCAAAAAGTAATAAATTACATTAATTAAATAATTACATTATCATCATCCTAAATAATCGCAACAATTCGATTTAAAAAAATCGTAGAATCAAAATAGCCTTGCTTAAGTACTAATAAATAGGCACACCCATCTTACTGACAACCGCTTCTAATCTCCGAGATAGTTTCGTCATTAATTATCGATAAAAAGTTGGGTAAATATAATTCGACTAATGGAATTAGGCGCCGCACTACAGGAAGCCTTTTCCCGTAATTTGTCAAGATGACATTTGACATCAGTCAAACTGGTTTACGTTACCCAACGTTACCTATGTCGTATCTTTGTAAAATTGTAAAGTACATGTTTGGCTTCAAAGGTTCTGATTTGTTATAAATTAAGGATCCTTTTAAACTTATGTAATAGTAGGTATTGATTTATTATAGGTTTGCCATCATCCTTTCTTTTTATCTTAAGAGAATGAAAGATGTATTTTTATAAAATATCAATGTCCAGCCAAATTCGCTGTTAGACTGGTAAAGTGGACCCCAGACTCCGAGGTGAAAGGATGCGACTGGGATTAACGCTAGGGGGAAGAAGTGAAAGATACATTTTTTCTTTACAGAGAGATACAGTTCCCATCTGATGAGGCCGTCAAGCTGAGTGCCACCATTGTAACATGATACGTGTCTGTAATGGTGACCCTCTTTTCAGAGACTTTGCCTTCAGCTTACCATCAGGCGAGGCGAAGTCAAATTGACGTGTCCTATATAAAAAAAAAAGTTACATAGCACTAACAGATATCTTTATTCTTCATAAATGTTTACATAGTTATTACAGTTTTTAAGATATCCTTTTCGGGTCTGCTTCCAGAACAAAAATTGCATATTACAAAATGTTTTTACATAGTAATTTAGCTATAAAAGGATACCACTGTGGTGATATTATATACTTTAACTTCCTGACCAATACAATCAATGCACACTGCTTCTAATAATGTAAAATAATCAGTTTTTTCAAGTGCCTGTACACTTAGCGCCTTCCATGGTCATACTAGTCTAACCTCTCCTTAGACCTTGGGCTTTTAGTTCAAAGTTGCGAGTAATACGACAGTATGACGAAACAGGATGAAAGCAATCATTCACAATAATGTAGCCAATGTAGGTACAATCTTTTGGCAACCGTTGTAAAACTTGGCAACCGTCCTAAGACGTCACTTAAAATCTTCATCTTGGCAGATTAATTTTTCCTTCTTATAATAACAAACACATTAGAATACTAGGTCATTCAAGCGGGGTGTGAAAAAGTATCTATCAAAGCCGTCATGTTAGGGATCACCATTTTAAGGTCAATAGCATCTGAAATGGTGGTCCGTATTCTCTGGACTGCACTTCAGCTTTTTACCATAGCGGGGTGCAGTCAATTAATGGAATGGAATGGAATATGTAGAAAAAAAATCGTACTTAAAGATTTGGAACAAATGATTATAAAAACTCTCTCTCTCTTAGACTCTAGAAAAACACATAAAATACAACCTTTTAAACACCATAATTACAAGTCGTGGTGGAACGCCACAAAAAAAAACTTAATATAAATTTCCAGACATGCTAAAATCTCACTAAACACACTTACAATGTTTATCTGTCAAAACAACAAGAATAAAACTATGTATCATTCATTAACATTTGAAAATAAATCACTTGTAAATAAAATTCTTGTTGATAAATGAGATTTTTTTTATCGACACGTCCCATCACTAGCAGTGAAGTTGTTTGTTTTGCCGGTAGCAAGCAGTGTCTCTTTGATAAATATCCTTAAAGATTGTTCGGACTCCTCGATAATTTCTCTCAGAATCTCACACTTAAAGCCACAAAGTAATTTAAACTTTATCATCCAAAAAATAATGTTCAAATTCTCTTTATGTACTATTAAGTGTTGTTCAAAGATTTATGATACGCTCATAGTCCATGTTTTATAGTTAGTTGATAATACAGTATCGTGATTATTTACCTTGACTTTGTGACTGGCTAAATCTATTTTCTTTATTTTACATACCACTAATATTAGTCTCGGATAGTTTCTTTTCTACGTATATATGCGTAAAATAATACCCTTGAGCGTGAAGTATAATGTTACAGCTGTCTTACTTTGATTAATATCATAAAAGTAGCAAATGTGTTTGTAATAATTACGTCTGAAGTCTCATTCGTACCCTTAGGCATGATTTATACAGAAAACACATAAGTAAGGTTGAGGCAAACAAAATCGTACGTATTGTTGCGATCACAGAGCGAAATCACATCGATATGTATGATTTGTCTTGATTATGACACCTTATGCATTTTGCCTGTTCTGTAAAATTTACATCCCACCAGATGGAAAGTGGTTACCGTGGCCTATGGACGCATGCAACACTAGTGAGGTTACACTCGTGCTGCCGACCCTAAATAAACCTTCTAATAGGTACCCTTCCTGAAAAACATCATAATATTGTATTCGCTTGGGCAAAGCACAGCAGGGAGCTCATTCCACATCTTGAGGTCCCATAATCCTTTCTGGATGCCTTAATATTTTACTTGTAAATATAAATTAAGAAAGTGGTGCAAAATACTGGTACTAAAGCACATTATGAGAGCTCAAGACTTCTCAAAGCTGCATGATATATTATAAATAAGTGTACGTAAACTTGAATATGCATATTCTACAGAAAAATGGCAATAAGTTTTCACGCTAAACTCGTAAACCTCTCGAACGAATAAAAAGTATCATAAATAATATCGTAATATCACCATGACATCTCTTGGCGCGTCAATTTTCTCCGCTCGGTAAAAACGTGTAGCAACATTGTATGCAGTCAAACACAATCGATTCATTTTCATTTTTTTTATTTTCAGGTAAAAAGTGGCGTTCGCTCACACCGCAAGACAGGCGGCCGTTCGTCGAGGAAGCGGAGCGTCTGCGAGTGATACACATGACCGAGCATCCGAACTACAAGTATAGACCTCGGCGACGGAAGCAGAACAAAACACGACCAAACCAACCGAGCACGCCAGCCAGTGCCCCGCCAGCTGCGTCAGCCTCACTCGGGTCACCATACACTGCAGGCACTGACTCACCTGATGCTCGGTTCTCGCACAACCCTGGAGCCGGATTCTCTCCATACCGAACCTCGCCACTCGCTTCAGACTTCCAGACTAATCAGCAATTCAACGGACACGTTCAGACACCAGAGTCTTCCCCAGCTCGCTCCCCTGAACCACAAGGTAGGAGAAGCGCACCTGCTGAGGCTCCACTCCCTACACCTGACGCTTCACCAATCGAAAATGAAAAAGAAAACTTCCAGTATGAAGAAAGGAGGCGTGCGATCAATGCGTCGTCAATGTCGGATTCGTATTCTCCTTACAAAACCTATAGAACGCCGGGTTCCTTCTCGCCAGCGCCCGTAGCAGCCATGGGCATGGCCAACGGCATGTACGTTATGTGCACTCAGAGGACTTTGACTGAGCAGCCTCCGCTTGTCACGGGGACATTTTTCCCACCAGTAGCTACTTCGCAGGACCAGCAAGCTTTAGGAACAACTACACCTAGAGTTTCTTCAGCTCCAAGTGGTCCCATGCCAACAGAGTACAGCATTCAGTATCACCCGTATGAACAATACGAGCAGATGTATAAAACTGAGGACTCATACGTGTCCCATTATCCTGATCAACCAAAAACTGAGTATGACACCGGTGGCACTTATTTCTCTGAAGAGCCACCGTCGAATCAGCAACAGGATGGGGAGCAAAATTTCATGCATCCACGTCCAGAAATCCGAACGGGTTCTCCTGAATCTGACGTTGATGCTAGGGAGTTTGACAAATACTTGGACTATGGAACTGAAGGGCAGATGGAGCAGCATCAGCAACAGTATAGATACGATCAACAGCAGAACTATCCACGGCCTCCTTACTGTGGTGAGCAGCCTCCTGGCCCAGAGTACTGTTCCGAGAGGATGTACGCGTCTCCGTATGCGTCGGTGATTGCCGGACCTCCTCCTACAACGTACCCTCCCAGCGCTCCCGGCAGTGACGTCGTCAGACCAGAGGATGAATTCAGCGTGATTCTGGCAGGGGTACGACAGACTTGTTACAGCAATTGACTAGAGAGGACTGACGAGGGGTAGTAAATGGACTCTTCCTAAAATGTAGCCCAAAGAGTTGATTTCCTTCCAAATGTATACTGCTTTCATTTTTTCTGTGGATATATGGATATAAGAAAATTGTACTAAACCTACACTCGATTTAAAGGGGGCTTTCTTGTACGAAAATTGTTTGCCATCAGTCGGGGAGACTGTGGTTTGAGCGATTCTTATGCTGGCAGGCTTAGCAACTTTCTGTAATTTGTGTAAAACCTTTCATTTATTTATTGCATAAACTGTGAATAAATCAAAAAGGAAAGTAACATACTTTAAGTAAATTTATATGAATTGTAGGGAAATAAAAAAAATAAATATGTAATTTTAGTAAAAATCAAAATAAACTGAATGTATGGAGTTCCAAAATTGTCTGTGCCTTGTAGAATATAAATAAATTATACGAAATTAAATGTTACGGCGGCAATTTGTAACAGTGGATGTTATAGTTGTTAAAAATGTTAAAAAATATAAATAAAAAAAATGCTGTTAATATTTAATCCGAATCGGTGCTATGTGGAGAAGTCCTAAAAATATTTTTGTACATCCCAATCCGTGTACCGTTGAGGTAGCGAATATTGCGATTCCTATGTAAAAGATTATTTATTTGTAACTATTTTTGTATATTTCGTAGTTAACACTAGAATGAGTGTCGAATTAAATCAAATATAGATCTTCCATAAGCCTGTAGATATATAATTAAGCCGTATTTTTATATTGTTTTTAGTAATATACACCTACTGTTTCTGTATAAACTGTAAGAATATTTTAATAAAGAAATATCTCATAGAATATAATTATTTGTACTAAAATTATAACTAGTTAAATTGTTTTTTAGTTTATCGCTGCAATTTTTAGATTTTTAGAAACAAAACACTCGCGCTGCGAAACTAAGTTCTTCCTATTTGTAAGAAAATTTATAAGGAACAATAAAAGTTTATTCATATTTTTATTTGTTATTTATTTATAGTCTTTAATCAAAAAATCTCATGCAAATGAAAGAAAAAAAAAACACAACCATTACAATTTTATTATTAATTCCCAGCGGAAATTAATGAAATGGCATATACACAAAGGCCACTTGTCCGATCGTCCAAAGGTCAGATAGTAATACACAAGTATGTCCCAGGGTCAATTTCGACTGCTAACTCCCAGTTTGCGGGTTCGATTCCCGCTCAATACAAATACACTCCCAGTATCTGGAATTTTAAACTGGGGAAAAGTTGAGGTGCACCAATTTGTAGTATTATTGGTGCCTATAATGGTGATGTGACCCCAATTCCTGAGATTTCATCTTTAGCTTACCATCAGGAGAGGTGACGTCACTATGTCAGATGCGGACTTAAAAAAACTGACACGGAGATATATCAGTTTTTTTAAGTCCATAATTTTGTAATATATCTGTTCTTTTTCTGGTACAGTCAACCTCAAAAGTACAGTACAAGTTGTTGCACAGATTTCAAATTCAAAATATTGATTGAAAATTATTAATTAGGTTTCATTTAATTAATTAGTTTACACGATTACACGAAAAATACGCAGACGATATCACTGCGAGAGAAGGGAAACTCAAAATAAAACCCTGTACCAACCCGTCTGGCCAATGTGGAAACAGTGGGCCAAAGCCTCCCAACATTGGCTGAGGCCTTATGTCCAGCAGTGGACTGCCATAGGCTAATTGATTGAATCACACCAGCAACTCTACCGCGACGTGTTATAAGCCTTCGTGTTCCGAGTGAGAAAGAGGTATAAACCTATATAGGATGTTTGTCTTCCGGCTAGAAAGAGAGATGTAGCTATATAGGGTGTATAGCGCCATACCTCTTTCTCGCCTGCACCACAAATGCTTATAGCACAGCCATGGTAGCCTTGGTAGGCCTACAGAACGACTGAACGAATCTGGATGAAAGAGTCTCGAACAGCAAACCTATATAGTACGCGCCAGTTAGTGTGGCAATACGAGTGGAACAAAGTCTTACGAATACGAAGTAACAAGAAAGGTAAATCAAAAATATTAAGAATTAAGAATTATTATATTATCTTCTAACATTGAAACTGTCGTTTTTGCAAATTTCGTATACCTACACCACTGTATGGGGGAATGTAAATGACTCGTATTGCCACACTAACTGGCGCGTACTATAGACAAAATACTGTAATTAGAGAGGCGATATACCTAACTAGAACTTGGAGAAAATAATCTATTTATCTAAATTATTAATGAAGCTGAAGGGATACCCTAACCAACTGAAGAAAAAGATAAAGAAATCAGACGAGACTCGGCTCCGCAAACTTAAGGCGGCCACCCACTAACAGTCCGCCTGCAGTTTCTGGTCCTATCGGGCGGCCTGCAGTCCTTATGTCATCAATGTCATCATTAATTGTATTACCTCAAACTAAAATAATAACATTATTTTATTATTTTAGTCTGATGTTATTATGTATAAAATGCCGACGGCCATAGACTGTCCGGCCTTTAACTGTCTTTGCTGACCGGAATCGTCAAGCGGCCACACACATATTAGCCGTCAGTCCAAAATCGTATACGTAACTGTAGGTAAGTGTGTGGGCTATTGCGATGAACTGACAGACCGATATCATCCGATTGTCGTTCGATAAACTGTTAATGGGTGGCCGCCTTTAGTTATCAGAGCATTCCCTCTGTAAGGGTGTAGTTGCGGGTTCAAGTCCCGCCTGAGTCTTTTCTCTTTTTCCTATTTATACGATTTTAATAGTTAACATACTAATTGCTTTAACATTTCATTCGATTGAAGAAAATGTCTATAAAACATACATTACAGGACATTTGTCTTGAGGCTTTCGAATGTCCAGGTCATGTTCAGGGAGCACAATTGGTCAGAGTATGCCCCTAAAAAGGGACTGGTCACGGTTTCAAATCCTATCTTGGATGTCGACTTTTTCTGATTTAAATTTATAAAAGAAGTTAGCATACTAATTGCTTCAAAATTTAATTTAATTCATAGAGATCCCCTACTAATATTATAAATGCGAAAGTAACTATGTCTGTCTGTCTGTCTGTCTGTCTGTCTGTCTGTCTGTCTGTCTCACTTTTACGACTAAACCGCTGAACCGATTTTGATGAAATTTGGTATAGAGTTAGGTTAGACCTTGAGAAAGGACATAGGCTATGTTTGGTCGCGATAACCGACATCCACGCGGGCGGAGCCGCGGGCAACAGCTAGTAGGTTATAAATAGTGTTTTCTACTTCCTACAGTCGCGGGTAATTTGACGTGAAAAAGCACCTGATACGGCCGTCAAGCTGAGTGCCACCATTCTAACATTGTATGTGTCTGTAATAGTGACCCTCCTTCCTGAGACTTTGCCTTCTGCTTACCATCAGGCGAGGTGAAGTCAAATTGACATGTCCTATATTTAAAAAAAAACTACTTTTTATCCCAAGAATGGTGTCCTGTGTACCTATCACAGCAACAGCTAGTAAGTATGGCATAAGAAATTTACATATCCCAAAATTCGAATCCAACAAAAACCAAACTCAATCACAACATACATTAAATCGACTGCATATTTATTTTACACACCGATAGCCATCTCCGCAAACTAATGACACATTAAATGATACATTACCGCACGTACTAAACACTCGAATATAACGCCTACGAGCGAACGCGGTATAAGTCCAAATAAAATTAAAATTACTAAATAATTTGCGCGGGCAAGGGTGTGCTGCCCTCAGGCGGCCGTGCCTGTAATTACGGCGCGGCACGCTCATTCACGCCCCTGCCGCGAACCACGACCATTGATCTATTGACGTTTGAGAGGAAACAACGATACACGTGCGAAATATACATTTTTGAGAGTGTGCGGTACCGTATTATCAGTTCTCAGAATTTATACGTTAAGTAATTTTTCACGGACTACTGGCAAATTTTTCTCGTACAGATCGTACCTATAAATATATATAAAAAACCATATTAACATTCATTCATAACAGGAATCGTATAAGCATGAAATACAGAGGTTACTTTCGGTGTATTACCTCTTAGCTGATAAACCTGCTGACTAATCAACAAGGCTTTGGCGCAGGTTTTTTTGCCAGTCAGATAGTAGATATTTCAAATCGAAGAGAAAGTGTAGAAGAGCAGATTCTAAGTAGGTACAGGATTTAGATATAACGGGTATAAAATGGCCACATTGAGCGTTTCTGCTAATAAGGAGTAGCTTTATGAATTTCCAGTAGATCTCAAAAATGAAATTCGTAAAATGCTCACTCATATGACCAGAATCACAACAATTCATTTGCGAAGCAGATTCTAATTTCGTGTAAAATGCCGCATGTCAAAATATTATCCTCATACAATTCCATTAAAGTGACCTTTTTAGACCCATGAGTACTACTACACTATTACAAAAGAGCTACACTACCCCTGCTGTCATGACAATGACTAAGTGTCTGTCACTACAAACACTTATTCTATCTAGAACTTCACAAAATGACAGTTTAATGGGTTGTGACAGTTGCACATCAAGCGCACCCGCGTGAGGTTGTTATAATACGTGATAATTAAGTTTTTGCTCATCCTTTTACGTTTTAATCCACGGAGACATCTCGTCTGCGAGCTCGTGCCAATCTTTTATTTATTCAGCTGTAGGTAATATATTTATATTTTGGTTTTGCTGTCGAATTTATCTGTAGTTGTGATAATATTTTTTTGAAACGTGGTCATCCTAATCTCTTACTTAACCTACCTATATACAAAACCATATTAAAAAAAAGGATAATGTAATTCTCTGAGTTTCTTGCTGGTATCCTCTCTGTAGAACCGAATTGCCGAACCAGCTTAAGAATTATTTTCAAATGATTTAATTGTTATTTTATAACTCAAGAACAGCTGAATCGATTTGGCTAATATTTTGTCTTGAAATATTCGTGGATGTCCAGGGAAGGTTTAAAGGGAAAATAGGTGCGTCGGGAACGGGATCAAAAATTCACACGAGAAGAAAAAAATATGGCGGTACGAAGTTCGCCGGGACAGCTAGTAAGTATATAAAAATCAATTGCTGTTCGTTAGTAGTCTCACTAAAACTCGAGAATGGCTGAAGGATTTATCTTATCTTGGTCTTGAAATGTTCGTGGATGTCCAGGGAAGATTTAAACGGTGAGAAAATAGGTGCAGCGGGAACGGGAAAAATATGGCGGTACGGGGTTCGCCGAGACAACTAGTATTCCTATTAATTACTTCTTGACATAATTGTAATATTTTGACGTTCATATGACTGCCTAAACTGACTAAACAAAATGAATTCTTTGATTTTTTTGTTTAAGTTTGATTTGGTTGTTTACGATCGTAAAGTTTGAAACCGGAAATTGAGGGTTCAATTCCCGAATTGAACAAATGCCATTTTTTTAAATTCCAATGGTTTTATGGGAGTGACTGCTGTCTAATCTCCTGACCTAGAAAGTTAAACGTCATAAGTGTACCAGTTCGCAAGTGTGGTAGAATTGGGCTCCAAAAATCGCGGTGGAGCGAACTACTGGATATGAAAATGTCGGAAAATAACTCGTAGGTCCAATTCTTTACGCCCTTTGTGGCGTAGTGGTAAAGCAATTGACTTCTAAGTTAGTTCCCGCTCGGTACAAATATTTTTGACTTCAGACTCGCCCTAATGTTAAGCTGAAGGCAAAATCTAAAAAAGAAGGTCACTATTCACACACCAACAATGTTAGTACATTCTATCCCTCGTTTGCATAATTTAGATTCATTGGCTTATACTGTCGTCTGACCACTCAATTCCAGAGAGCGGGTGCTTTTTTATCACTTAGGTGGCAGACAAGCACACGGCCCACCTGATGGGAAGTGGTTACCGTGGCCTATGGACGTATGCAACACTAGGAGTGTCACACTCGAGCTGACCCCGTAAGACCCTTTTAAAGCCTTTCTTGAAGAACCCCATATTGTAGTCGCTAGAAAAAACATACAGACGAATTGAGAACCTCCTCCTTTTTTTGAATTCGGTTAAAAAGCCACGGCAGGGAGCTGCCACGGTTTAAGCGTGCGGGAGATGAAGTTCCTTTGATACCTGATTGTGCGTGTGTAAGGTGGAAGTTCCATATCATGGCAGTACTCAATGAATTTAAATAGAAAACGAATAGAATATCAGGAACTAGATTAGTTTAACTTAATCGCAATTATTTATAGTAAAATCCAACCTTGGTATAACCCGCGCCACGTATCTTGGACCTAAATCGTAAGACATACGAGGCTCTGGCGCCCGTGGATTGCTTTGTAATAGTCTATGCTTGGTGAAATTGAGTTCGTCTACCGCAGTAGCACCCTGTGTTATCCTCAAAAGACACCCAAGAAATGTGTACTGCGCGTATAGGGCACATTTTGAGTACATTTTAGGTCCAAGATACGTAGCGCGGGTTATATACCTATTAGAATTAAAAATAATAAAAACGTAAATCCACATAATATATAAATCTCGTATCTTTGACTACAGCGAGACCGGCGCGGTTCGCGCAAGACAGCAGCGGCGCAGGCGCACCAAAGAGAGATACGCCTTTGAAGATAGCGCCAATACATTTATTAGCCAGTTAGTTTGCATACCGGCCGAATATCACCCGCCAATAGATGCGTATAAGGACCGTTTCTCGATTATTGTATGGAATTATTGTGGATTGTGCCTTCTCTGCTTGACTTGGAAATTTTTGAAGTAATTAATGTAATTGATGGCTTTTAGAGTTCAAGAAAAGTTTGTTACTTATTTATTAGTAGCTGACCCAGCGAACTTCATACCGCCATATTTTCTGATCCCGTTCCCGCTGCATATCTCTAAATTTATTAATGTTTCTCTACAATATTATGCATGTATTATACATCTAAACCTTCCTCTTGAATCACTCTATCTATTAAAAAAACCGCTTCAAAATCCGTTGCGTAGTTTTGAAGATTTAAGCATACATAGGGACGAACAGACAGCGACAGCGACTTTGTTTTATAATATGTAGTGATGGTTCGACGCTTAAAAGGCTTAGACTTAGTCATGAATTATAGAAACGAATAGGTACCAAAAAAAGAATGAGCTCGTCCACCGCAGTAGCACCCCGTGCTATCCTCAAAAGACACCCATGAAACGTGTACCTACTGCGCGTATAGAGCACATTTTGGGCACAGTTTTGGTCCAAGTTATATGCCCCGAGCAATACACTTCAGCGATTCATTTTTACCTGACTACGGCAAAGCCAAAGGAGGGTTATGATTTTGAGGATTCTTCTTCTAATATAAAAAAAATAATTACTGTTTGTATGTCTGGCCAAAACTCGAGAACGGCTGGGCCGGCTTTAACCTCCAATAATACTTGATTTAGGTACAAATTGAATGATCTAGGCGAGCTTAGCAATGGTGAAGGGGGAAAATTTTCAGGAAGAGAACCGGTTGTATGAAGAAATAACCTCGATCTAGTTTGTGTTGCACCACGCGACCCATTATTAAGCCGGCAAAAATCGGGTTATAGAGACCCCTCCCCACTGGAGCTCAGTCCTCCCTGCCAGATCCCGCACTCCAGATGGTAAACATCCAGTATATGTAGGTATGTTGTTATCTTGGTTGTCTCAGACTTCAACTTATTTTGGTTTTGAAGTGTTTGTCGTAGTCTAGGGTAAATACGGTGGGAAAATATGGAATAATTGCGAGGAAAAACAGGAACCAGAACGGAATTTTACGCGGGGGAAGCCGCAAGCATTAGCTAGTTAGAGAGATTTAAGTAGGATTATTAAGATTAGTATGAGTCGATTAGAATTCAAGGTATCGTTAGTTTCATGGGGTTGCTATGAATAAACAACCAGCCCCTCTAGACAAGTGGCAATTCGTTGCTCGGCGTATAATGGAATAGAATGCCAAATGTGTGGGATTTGACGTATATGACAGGCGTCAACGAATGTCAAAAACGTCCAATACTATACATTTGTCATTCTATTCCATCATACGCCGAGCAACGAATTGCCATTTGTCTAGGGGGCTGTACGGTTAATGTCTAGCACATGGATTTAAGATTAAAGTAATTTTTAAAATCCAGCATCGATGCTGGATATGAAGATTAAACTCCATTCGGTTCGGTTAGATAAGGTGCCTACTTAAATAAACGTAACTAAACATTCTTGATATGTCTCTGTCTTCTCTTCTCATGTGTTTATTTAAAAACTCAGTTTATTAATTTTATTCTGTTTAGAAATTTATTTTAAAGACGAAAAATCAAAAGTGCACCACCAGTAAGTCAATTAGTTCCTCTATTCCCACTAGTTCGGTGGTCTAGTTCATTTGACTGAACTAATGGGATTGTTTTTCTCACTTGTTCTTAGCCTAGTTTATTAGTTAAATATGTGTTCTTAAAAAAATGTCGCTACAAAATTGTTTAAGTACTTTTTTGTTGCATAAACAAATGAGTGCCTAAAATAACAAATATGCTTAGACTATATACTTTATTGACTCAGCATTTACTTTTGTTGCTACCAAAATGCGTTGCAAAAGACGGCTTGAAAAACTTCTTCTTTAAATTGTCAATGTGTACATACAGGTTATAGGATGTATGTACGAGATATGTAATCACTATCACTACATATTATAAAACAAAGTCGCTGTCGCTGTCTGTCCGTCCCTATATATGCTTAAATCTTCAAAACTACGGAACGGATTTTGAAGCGGTTTTTTCTAATAGATAGAGTGATTTAAGAGGAAAGTTTATATGTATACATGCATGCATAATATTGTAGAGAAACACTGATAAATTTAGAGATATGCAGCGGGAACGGGATCAGAAAATATGGCGGTACAAAGTTCGCCGGATCAGCTAGTTATAAATAAAATAAAATAATTGTTTATTTGTTTGAATATAGGTACAATGGGCTGTTACATTAATAATTTTCGTGCTCCGTACATTTAGTCTACCATTAGGCGTGCAAAACTTAAAGAAAATTCACTCAAAAACTACCAGTTGCATGCACAAAGAAATTTTAATACGATTTATACCGAAGTAGTAACTATTTTTTACGCCGCATTGTAATATCACTTACTAAAGAGTTTGTACATAGTAAAGTGAATATGATTCAGAACGTAGATTGCCAGTAAACGCGGTAGATGGCGCTTATCGATTTGAATTCAAGGTATCGTTAGTTTCATGGGGTTGCTATGAATAATCGACTTGTAAGGGTAATTTTTAATTTGTGAAGGTTATCTAACTGTAACGGTTAATGTCTAGGATATAAATTGAATTGTACCAATTTTTGAAGTCCAGCAGCAATGCTGGATATAGATACTATACCAGATACCTATTCCATTCGTTTAGGTAATTAACTAAACGTATACACTATACAATCATGATGTTGTGTCTTGTCTTATGTTTACTGTTATTAAGATGACTGTTACCTATTTAAAAACACAGTAATTATATTTTATTAATGAATGTTTTTCTATTATGAAACTCATTTTAAAGTCTAAAAACCGAAATTGAACCTATTGAATTTACAGAGCAAGCCGGTAAGAATCGAGTTATAAAAACCCTTTGCCACTCCCGAATAGAGATTATTCTCGTTTCCTCTCTTAAAATGTTTGCTTTTTAAAAGCGTAATAAAATGCTATTTTAAACCCGAACGATTTCCTTTTCACACAAGCCAATCTCGCACATAGAATGAGCTTGCTATTCAATGTGGCAATGTTGCCAGCCTTCTAGGAACGCTACTGAATTTCATGTTGCATTATAAATGTAAATATTTTATTAGTAAATGATAATTTCTAATAATTGAATTATTCCATGTGGATTTCGGTTATTGCGACCAAACATAGCCTATGTCCTTCATGCAATATCCATACTAATATTATAAATGCAAAAGTAACTGTGTCTGTCTGTCTGTTACCCAAACCCATACAACTGAACCGATTTTGATGAAATTTGGCATAAGGTTATATTAGACCTTGAGAAAGGACATAGGCTCTGTTTGGGCGCGATAACCGACATTCACGCGTGCGCAGCCGACGATGGATATGGATTGTACTTGATTAATTTAATAATTTTACAAAATTAGCAAGTAAGTAACCGTTCTTAAGAGCCAACTATATGTTCGCATCACATTATCGTTATCGGTTAATCTCTTTTTATTTCGTTCGCGAGTAATGTTTAGAAACAAGCCGACGACTTACTCGCCTTACAATGGCTCGTTAACAGCGTGTTGTGGTTTCAATCGAAACTGGGTAAAAAGGACATCTAGAGATAGTGCACGTGGCCAACTGGGACTAATAGCAATATGCCGTATGATTCTGGAGCGAAAATTTACAGTTTACAATTCATTTTGAATGGATTTTTTTAGTATTAGATGATATGATACTGTCTGAAGCTCACGCGAATCTCAATCAATGAAATAAGACTACTTTTTAACGGATTTTTAGCCCGACGTTTCGGAGAGTTTTCGGCCATGATCGCGGGTTGACTAACAAATATATTCAGATAGAATCCGTTAAAAGTAGTTTTATTTCAATTAGATGATAATTTGCAGTTGTTACACGTGGCAACAACAGATTACCTAATAAGGTTGGAAATAGGTACTGATCTCCGTTCGTAACCCACAGGAACCTATCTATTCTCGTTATAAAAGCCTGCCTACTATTCATATCTCTGGTGGTTTATAAAAGTAAACCACAAGGTCCACTTTAGGATTAAGCTCGCAACCTTATTATTCTAGTCGAAACCTTTAGGTAATTACTAAAACATAATGACGTTTCGTAATTAGGCTGATAATCAACCCTTTCATTTTCTTTAATATTTGGTCCGTCAATTGACTGCACCCTGCTAGATAGTAAAAACTGAGGTGCAGTCCAGAAGATACGGACCACCATTTCTGATCCTATTGGCCTTAAAATGATGGTTCCTAACTTGACAGTCTTGATAGATGCTTATTCACGCCCCGCTTAAAAGACCCGGGTCTCTAGGAAAAGGGAGACACGTGCGCGGGCAGAGCATTCCAGCTCTTTATCGTGCGACAGACGGAGGAGGCCTCAAACTGTTTGGTGCTATGTAAATAAATACTTCCGCCTTTCTCTTTTCAGAATGAGCAGAGTCCACTCCATTTGCGTCCTTTCATACCTTGCTATAACCTATGGGAGAGGCTCTTGGGCCAATCATCATCCTCCGAGCTCCTAGCCTGCACTTTGGAACCCGAGGATTCCTCCATTATAGCCTTACGGCGATGTAATTAAGCAGCTTCCATACGATGAAAAATGTCATTTTACCGTTGCACAGGAAAGGCTATGAAGCCATTCATGAAGAGGTATAACACAACACATGCCATTGCGCGTGCGGCGGTTCACGTGTAGCGAAACGTGCGCGTGGACATGGCGTACGGCGAAAAACCGCAGCAAGCGGCCTAACACTAGTATGTAACAATTAGGGTTGCACGTAGGACCATATTTAATTTTTTTGTAACTATTTTGTCACGTTTATTATCGAGATAATAAGAATTAGCATATTATTATTAATTAATTTGTAACTATTTGTGACTTAGTGACTATGGTTATGACCATATATAAGTTTTTTGTAACTATTTAGTAACTATTAGTAACTTTGTAACAGTTATTTTGACCATATTTAAATTATTTGTAACTACAATTTTGTAACATGTTGTAACGAATTTTGATCCCGTTCCCGTAACCCATGAGAACACTTTTCAGGCATTTAACTAGCTAGATCCGTTCAACCATTTTTATTAATGAGTAAAAAACATCCAAACTTTTTCAAAAACTTTCACAGGTAGGAAATAAGTAAGTGTTTAGTAGGAGTAGTTTTTTATTTCAAATGACATTTTCAATGGACTTATTTTTACTTTATCAGTAGCGACTGCTATATAACGTCAAGATTAAAGCGAGTTTGTAAAAAATATTTTGTAATTTGTATTTAAATTGTAAGTAATTGTAAAACGTTTGCATTTTGCCTAGCCCTGAACAATTGTTTTTGAGCTTTCGCGAATACTACACGTGATAAAATCCAAGGTTTAATCACTGTAATATCAATGAGTTACCATAATTTCAGAGTTTTTTTGAAGGATAAAATAAAATCCATAATGAGGTCATCAAATGCGAAGAGGAAATGGACTAGCAAACCTGTCCTAGAGTGGGGACTGTGAATCAGTAAACGGAAAGTGCCTTCAGCCAGATAGACTATCTTTCCTCTCACTGCCGTCCGACCTCCCAAGGAGGTCGGACGGCAGTCGCTCCTGTAAGGGTCGACATACTAATTTTTAAACACAACACTTCGAGTTACAAATCACTATTCTGATGATGACAAGGCCGAGCATTTAGAAACACATACAGGTCAAACTCATAACCGTCCTCTCTTGTCTTCACCACAGTAGGGTAATAACTCATTACTTCTCAACAACACAACACATCTCCCAGCCAGTTTGTTAGAATAAGCGACTTTTGCCATGTCATCGCTATATCCTGTCAAGCCTTGTCAAGTAGTCACAACGTTCTACCGATTAACATAAAGTGTTTTTACTATTGTAATGATGAATTTTAATAAGATTCTTCATCCTCCTAGCGTTAATCCCAGTCGCATCCCAAGCTTTCACCAGACTCCGGTCTGGGGGACCCCAGCGGACGCTTTACCAGTCTAACTGCGGATTTGGCTGGATTTCGGTAAAAAAAAATTTTTTTCGTTGAAAAATATTGTTCAATAAATTATCCCTGTTTAAAAAACACGCTTGTAATCTACGGGTATCGTAGGCATAAACAGTTCGAACAAACCTGATTAGGTTACCGATAGCTTCTAGAAGTCCAAGTACCTAGTCCAAAAGAGAAATACAGACTTCAAAGCTGGAGCTACCTGCATTTGAAGCCAGGGGTTTGCTTGCAGCCGGGATTGGTATTCGAATGAAGAAGAGGAGTCAGATATTTATTGTATGAATATTAAAAAGCTCTACTGCGATGCCAAAAAACAGCTAGTATCACTCACGATGATGTACGAGTTCTTCACAATCCCATACATCCATAATTAGTACAGTTTAATAATTCTACACCACCCAACTTTTTATTATAAATGTCAAAGAAAAACTCATTAATAATAATAATTACAGCATGTTTAAAAAAAACGTAGTGACGGTTCTGACGCCTGTCATTCACGAGAACACGCATTTAATATTCATAAATCGACATGTCGCGTCATACTCATAAATAAATTAGAAATTCATAAAAAATCTCCGTCAGACCACCCCTAGCTTTACATATTGAATTCGTACACTCATCACGAATAATTCTTACCGTCACATTTACATTTTAAACTGTGTTCCAAACACCGTTAATAAAAAAAATAAACCCTTATTGCTGATGAATACTATTATATATTTTAAAAAAACGCACTGAGATTGACGTCGATTTTGCTGTCATAAAGCTCTAAACTCGACTAAGAGCGAATTTCGCCCACGATGAAACCTGGGTGAATTAAAAATAGACTGAGTACCTATTTGATATAGGATAACTCTGATACATGTTAGCTGAACGGGCTTTCGGTCGTGAAATCCAGAATCGACAACCCCATAGGTTTTTCATCTTCATTTGGTAGGTACTACCTACTTATAAAACAGATGTAAAAGTTAATAAAAAGGTAATAAATATTAATGGTAATAATATTTTTAAATAGATAAGTACCTATTCATTTAGTTCTGTTTCTTGAAAGTCTGTTTCGAAATTCAAATCAAAACCATCGAATATTTTAGAGATGCTAGGTAGGTAACAAAATCGAACAAAAATTCTCTGTCAAATAAAAGAGAGAAAAAAAACGAAGGTTTTTTTGTCTTTGCCACGAGCCACGACATCGTAATTTTACGGCCAAACGATATTTCCTACTGATTTACATCGAGATATTATTCGGAAGTGACTGATCATTTTCTTTTTTTATAAACATCGTTTGTTTTATTGGGTGTAATATTTATGATCAATTGAAATAGTCATAATAGAAAATCACTAGAGGCTTGTAAATCGTTTATTTAAGCGTTATTGTATGCCTATTATTTTTCATAAAACGTCAAAGAAATGTTATTAATTATTATTCATGTCTCGATTGATGCTGATAAATTATATGAAAAATGAGAAACTTCGTATTTGCCCGTAGGCTATATTAACGACTTATGCCAAGTTATTTACACTTAAATATTACTTATGCTACAAATTTTGCAGAGAAATCAAACCTTAATGATAACTAAGCGGTTCGGTGACTTTCCTTTGCCGCACCAGTTCACGTTTTTCCTTCTTCCTACAAGCCCGAGTCCTTTAAGCGGAGTGTGAAAGCAGAAAAAGCATCTGATAGGCCGTCAAACTGAATGCCACCATTGTAACGTCTGGCTGTAGTGGTACGTGTCTGCAATGGACCTGGGCCCCAGAAAGTGTACCTTATTGATGAGCTGGCTTGAGCCCCGAAGATCTTGGTGGGAACAGTCATCATCACCATCTTCATCATCTTCATGGAGACGCATCTTCCTGATTGCATCCGTGGCCAAAATGACCCCGCAGCTCAGGGTCTGCCTTCCGGCTCTTCACACAATCTTGGGCTTCCATGGAACGGAGACCATTTGCACGAATGGGCCTACCCCCTTCTACCTGGACATTTGCTATCCACGTAGCCTGGATCCAAGTCATCCTCATTTATTAATTGCTGACCCTGCTAAACCCTCTTTCATGTTGTGATTCGGTGTGTCAATTTATAGCAGATGACCTTCTATAAAAGAATGTCTATATTTATAGCATTATTTGTGGTAATTTAAACAAAAGAAAGTCGTGAGCAGTATTTCAGAATAAATTGTAAATATTTAGATCATGAGACCATAGCAAGATTTGGGCCGAATTTCAATGATTTGAAATGAATGAATGATTTATACAGCTTTGGAATATTTTACACAACCGATTTTATTGAGTCTTCTTATCCTAGCGTTAATCCCAGTTGCTTCCGAAACTTTCATCTCAGAGTCTTAGGTCCGCATTTTTCAGTCTAACTGAGGGTATGGCTGAACTTTAATATTTTCCATGAAACGACTGCCATCTGACCACCACAACGACAACCCATTGGCGATATCGAAGCATTACAGTTAGACCAGTTGTGTTGTTGGAATTTTTAAGACTCACAACCACACGTAACGACTGCCATAGATGTTCGTACGGGAACCGGGAACGACAGCTTAACGTGCTCTCCGATGCACGACCAGACAAATGCAAATGCCAATATTCATGCAAACAAATATTTGCACGAACGGGGTGAGCGCGATTGAATTGTGCAGAACTCCTGCACAGTGGTCGCGTTCACTACCGCCACAACAAAGAGGCTGTTAACCAATTTAATTAAGTAAAACGCGAAAACTCGGTACCTATTTTTTTTTAATTTGATTTTCATTATTTTGACACTATTTCAGTTTGTGACGTATGTCATAAACGTCAAAATACGTAAAATCCCATTTATGCATCATTAAAAAAATTGAAATGAAATGAAATGTTAAAAATAAAGAAGTCTAGAAATGCCAATTTTGATTGTGAATTTAGATCCTTTAGGGTTCAACAAATTTTTAGTAAAACAAATTTTCACCTAAGAATGAAATCCATCCTTAATTCTTTATAGACAGCCTAGATGTAATCTGACTCCATAGTCCATATGTTAAAACAAAATGGTGGATACTAGATACCTCTCCAATTAACCAAGCCACCGATAGCTATTCGCTGCGCACGCGCGGCATGCTCTACCGTTGTCCGAGACTTGCGTCGGTGTAAGCTTTTAGCTAAAAATGCCTCTGATCCGGGATCCGGGGCATCCCTCCTATGTTAATGGTCACTTCAGGATTCCTGTGCGTATAACAAACGCTAATTTAAACTGGATGCTGTGATGTACAGGGGAACGGCATTGTTGTTCGTGGTTCATTTATTTTTACTTTCAGTCACTAATGGATTGTGCGTGTGTAGAGCGGGCGAATGCTACATAAGAGGTAGTGAGTTTGATTCTATGATTTAGTAATTACTGGATTTATTGTTAATCTTAATAAAATAAGATAATAGGTAAGTAAAATAATAGTAACTAGTGTTGGTACATCTCAACTGAATGAAGGTAAATTGAGTGCAAAATAAAAGAATTCGTCGATTTGAGTATTCGTATCACTTGTATGCATATTTTACGAACCAAGTAATTACGTAATATATTATAATGTTTAGGATGTTTGAAAATATTATATCATCTTTATTCAAAAAAAAAATATTTTCAGATACCTAATTACGATCTACAAAATCATACAAAATGTCACAGACTTCTATGCATACTACTAGACTAGCACCTTAAAACGACAGTATTAAAATGATAATTTTTGCAAAAAGACTCAACCAAATGAAAGTAACACAATATTTATCCCATAGAGCTGATCTAGTACCTACTATACATAAAAAATCTTTGATTTAGACATAAAAATAACAAAACCAGAAAATATTTTTTAAAGTCTAAATCCATTTCTATTACAAACCAATCGCGCCTGTACGTGTACACGTCAATATTTTATTTATCGGTGCGCAGTATCGGAGATATCTGGCCGGAGATAGCGGGACGGCCAGTCCGGCCAGGTAAATGAGGCCCGGAGACACCCCGCCTGCCCCCTGTGCACGTGATTTACTGCCCACTCCCCAGGCCCACGGCTGAATAAAAGTATTCATTATCTAAAACAACTAGATAGATTGAGTTTTTGCGTTAGGGGCTTTGAGACCGGGACACCAGACCTAAGAGTGTATCGCATCTCAGAGGTGATCTATACATGGGACACCTCCATCTTGGAACTCGGGGTTCGCTTTCACTATCTATCCATTGTTATTTCGTTTATTTTGGCTAATTTACATCACATTTTTTTTTATACCACTTATGTGGCAGACAAGCACACGGCCCACCTGATGGAAAGTGGTTACCGTGGCCTATGGACGTATGCAACACCAGGGGCGTCACACACGCGCTGCCGACCCTGAAGAAACCTTCTAATGCCCTTCTTGAAGAACCCCATATTGTAGTCGCTTGGGAAAACCATCGCGGGGAGTTCATTCCACAGCTTGAGTGTGCGAGGGATGAAGTTCCTTTCTTAATTATTTAATTAAAATAGCCGCGTGGAAGTAGAATTTGGGCCACCCCATCTTCTCCCATTCGGTGTCGTACAAGGCGATTAAGGGATAGGGCTGTGTAACATCAGACACATATCACATATATACAGCCCAGACTCAGCCGCAGATACATGGCTCGAGTCAACAATAGTGCCTGGAATACGGCAATAGGCTCACCCCCTATTACGTGGGACCGAATACAATGATTGGTGAAATGTGGGTGTTAATTCACCTCTGCCTAACCCTTCGGGGATAAAGGCGTGATTATATGTATGTATGTTTATTGAAATAGCTAATCGGAACACTCGCCGGGGGCCCGAGAGCTATAAAGGACTTTGGTAACGAATAGAATACTGATCTCTGATAAAATAAAATACATACTGATCCCGTTCCAGAGACCTCTTGAAAGTCCTGGAACCTATTTCAGGAATACCATCATAGACTGTGTCATGCTCTACCTTTGTACAACAACAAAATTCCAGGAAGTTTATTCTGCCATTATCTCATGATGGCACGTGAAATTTCAGTAAATCCACTGCCAAATCAATTACGAAACCAGCCCACCAGCCAACTGGCATGGCATGGCATGACATCACAATATTTTTTTATTTTTCGTGATGAGGTTGATATTAATCAAACAAAGTCACTTTGTTACTTAAAATTACTATTACACCTATAAAACATCGGAAAATAATTATGCTATATAACTACAATCCGTATAAATAAACCCCCCACAGTAATGTTATTCACCAATTTATCCCCATTCGCAACACAAAGATCAGTCTGCGTCGCACTCCGATCGTATGCAAATGTTGCGAGATCTATGCGCGCGCGCCGCCGCAGATTTATTGCGTAATGGACTTCCGGCGGGAAGACGCCATCTTGACGAGAACGACACACTTTTATGAATTACCTAATAATTTGTCTGTTGTTGGAAGTTTTTATTAAATGTAAAGTGCTACATTATTTACTTGAAGTAGTTTCAACAGTTAATACCATATCTTCGGGGCTAGGGATCTATGAGACTCTGGTGTAGGTTTTCCTCTCGCGGTTGGGATTTCAGACGGCAGTCGCTCTCATAAATGCCAAAACCGAATCAAAATGACGAGAAAGAGTAAGGGAATCCCCGGGATCCAAAGTGGTAAAACCACAGATGAAATTTAGAAACAACGTTAAGATGAAAATAAATGAATTTTAATTTGATGAAGTGATACTTACTCGTAAAGTATTCCTTAACAGCTCTCTTGTTTCCTTCTTCCTACAGTCCCGGGTCCTTTAAGCGGGGAGTGAAAAAGCATCTGATGAGGCCGTCAAGCTGAGTGCCACCATTGTAACATGATACATGTCTGTAATACTGACCCTCTTTCCTGAAACTTTACCTTCAGCTTACCATCATCATCATCATCATCATTTCAGCCATAGGAAGTCCACTGTTGGACATAGGCCTCCCCTATAGATCTCCAATAAGACCGGTTGGAAGCGGCTCGCAGCTTACCATCAGGCCAGATTTTTTTTATATTGTCAATTTGATTTCACCTCGCGAACTGGTAAGGAATTCCAGGTCTTAATGGTACAGCCGAAGAAGGAGTCGCTGAACCGCTTGGTTCTTGATGAAATATTCTGCACCGTATGCAGGAATACGGGGATGCGGGAAGTCAAATTAATTATAAAAAATATGATTCATATTAGAATAAATTACTTACATGTCTTCAAAGATACCGCATCTTACTTAACTACCCCATAATCTACCTCAGTCACTACAAAACCAAACGTAAACCTTAAAACATTACAATTTATTTTATAAACTGATGGCCGGTGAAACAAATAAAGGTTGTATAGCAACAGCCTGTGTCGCGGTAGCTTGCTGTCGTCGGCCCGGCTTTGTAGCGACACCCGACTGCATATGCGACAGCGTAGCCTTATGTAAGTGTAGGACAGTTATATACGAAACGCATGTCGAGGTAGCCATTGTGCATTATGTGGACGCTTCTTATGTATAACGAGCAATTTGTATCGTAGAAATTAAATTTTGAAGACTGTGATGATCTTAAGTTGTTTGTTTCTGTGTTGTTTTGATTTTTGGGATAATTCTGTGTTTTGTTCTGTGTTTGGGACAGTGGGACAGGATAGAGATGTTTCAAGGTTATTCTGTTAGTAAACTGTAGGTCTTAATATACAGAAGATTGGTCATTTTGTAGGTTAAAAAACGAAAAGGTTCGTTAGGATAATGATTTATGAAAGATTGAGAACGTATTATGAAAAGCACAAAGTTAAAGTCAAAAGTCAAAAATCATTTATTCTGTATAGACCATCAAAACGGCACTTACAAAACGTCAATAATATACATATATGTACTAAAGACTAGCTTAGCAAATGGACCACCGACCGGTTCGAAACGCGGCCCCGGCCTGAGAAGACTCCGGCAAGAAACTCAGCGGGCTTTTTTTTTGGTCTATTTACAAAAAATGCTTAGTCTACTTAGTCTAAATACAATCATGTGTTTGAAAAGCATGCATGAGTGAACAGCTCAATTCCAAGCAAGTTTATCATCTAAATATTCTTGTATTTTAAATAGCCTTTTTGGCACAATTTCCTCTTAACTTCATTTTTAAATTTATTTATAGGTAAATCCCTAATTTCATTAGGGAGCTTGTTAAAAAAGAAGTAACTACTCTAGATCTGTATTTCTAAAGGAGCCATGTCTGACGAGCATATTAAAACAACTATGATAGTAGAAGAAACAAAAGGAGTGTGTGATCGTAGTACGTAGAAAGATGTAATTTCTACGTACCCAATCGCTCCTATAAAAACCTCATAAGACAAATCGGAGGAGTAGGCATAGGTAGACTCTAGACTTCAAGATGACAGCTAGATACTAACAGGAAACACACTTTATAGGTGACTTAGGTCTGTATTCCAGAACAATGCTCAGTTGTGAATCGACTCTCGATATGACATTAGAACTATCATCTAGTAGATTACAATCAGTTCTCAGATCTAGTTATAAATCGAGATTTAGGACTGAGTATCGTTTTGGAATACAGGCCTAAGATGATATCAATCAATCAATCAATCAATCAATCAATCAATCAATCAATCAATCAATCAATCAATCAATCAACCTATCGCAGTCCACTGCTGGACATAGGCCTCATCCAATGTTGGGAGGCTTTTGGCCTACTGTTTCCACGCTGGCCAGACGTGGTACAGGGTTCATTTCGAGTTTTCCTTCTCTCGCAGTGCTATCGTCTGCGTATTTTTCCGTTAGTCGCCCCTTGTGACACCCTAAGATGAGATGTGGTGATGATTCTTACATGATGATGAATTCCTAATTATGTTGGTACACGAAAGAATTTTGTTACCATGTTCACTGCCCATACATTAGACCATACAACATGGTCATCTGATCCGATTACATGGACGTATCCTCATTCAACGAGCGCCATCAACGATTGCGATCTGAACGAGATTGACGAGTGTAATCAAACATCAATTAATTAGGGCACACAGTGCATTGTATGGCCACCGACAAAGCGCTAAACGCTATTTATACTTTACTATGCTGCACGAGGTTTTTCCCGTGGTCCTACCTGTGTTTTGTAAGTCTAACTCACGATAAAAATTTGGTAGACAAAATTTTTAAATTTATTTTTATGGCTGACAGGCTCGCGTTTGACCACCATCTGGTAAGTGAAAATGTGGCCGACGGTGAAGCAAGCTTGCCTAGAAGTAACGTATAAAATGTAAAAGAAAGAAAAAGAAGAAAGAAAAAGAAAAAAGAATAAGAAGCTTAAAAAATATACCTAAGTTATAGTTATCGGGAAACACAGGTTCAGGCTAAGCGTTCCACTTCTTAACAGTAGGCATGATAAACGTATCACCGATTCGTTTGGTACGTATAACTGGAATGTCCACGGTGTATCTGGGCGTTCGATGGTGGAATAGACTTGGCGGAATTAGGCTGTGCAAATCCTGCGCACACTCCCCGAAGTGTGCGCAAGATTTGCACAGCCTGCAGCATTAGATAGATCAAAAGTAACCTTGACATTAGTAGGTACAGACAGACGTAATTTTAAGTAGAATTCGGATATACCCGTTCCTTTCTCGTTGTTCTCAGTTACATCTATGGCTTTCGCCACGAAGCCCAGGGTTCGACTTAAGGTTCGAACGACACTCGTCGGACCTCCCAACGAAGATAGCCTGTACCGGAGGCTCTTCTGTCCGTAAATTTCTCAGAATATTTATTTTATTATTTATTTTCTGTTAGATATATACAGACTAGACTCAGTCTGAGGTGCATGGCTCGAGTCAACAATAGTGCCCAGAATACGGCAATAGCCTAACCCTCCGGATATAAAGGCGTGATTGTATGTATGTATTTTCTGTTAGTAGGTATGATTACATAAACATCTCCTAATTCAACATGCTTCATCAGTGATTGCGATCTGAACTACATATTTCACCGGAAATCATCTAGGTACATGAATATCTCGAGTCTGTACATTCGCTCTACTTTGCAACAGCTCTAGGCAAGAGGCTATTATCACATTTAGGCCATCGGCGGTAAATCTTCACTGTAAACGAGATCAGCTACACAATCACACAATTCATCATTCCTATCATACACACGATTCCTTTGTCACCAAACTATTCCATTTAAGACTCCTGCTTTGTCCAATGATCGTACCGTAAAATGAGGAAAAGCAACTAAAACATCGGGATGTCATTGAGTGTAATCTATCTTTACTAATATTATAAAAAGGTTTGTATTTTTGTTTGTAACGAATAAACACAAAAACGACTGGACCGATTCTAATATGTATTTTTTTCGCCATTAGAAGGCTACATTTTAAGGTACCAACATAGGCTATAAAGGTATCATCACGCTACTATCAGCAATGAACGGAATCAGAATTCCACGCGGGCACCAGTTTGAATATTATAATGAGGAAAAGGAAAACGTCGTGTTCAGTGTAAATAATATCAAATAAATCACGATAGAATCCGATAAAGTAGTTTTTTTTATTCAATGTGTGATATTCGCGTAATCTTCCGATAGTTAGCAACTGACAACATTTTAGTCCCTGCCTACACCATTGAGAAAATAGAAGTAGTGTAATAAAAAGTAAAAATACTCATCATCATCGTCATATCACGTCGAAGACCGGGGACATGATGCCAGTTTATTTTGATTACGAAAACCCGACGATAGAAAAGCCTCTGCTAGAGCCTCGTACGTTGATTGCACGCCGGCTTGCAGGTTAAGTTGACTTAGGTCACAAAGGTCAACCTCCCATCAGAATATTTTCTTCTATCATCATTCATCACTATTGCGTCACGTCACATTATATGCTGTCTTCACCTTCTCACTAGCGAAAATCCCATAATAAATACATAAATGCATATACTATTACTCACGCTTGTAAATCCTTGAAGGGGTAGGCAGAAGCATTCTGCCAACTATGATGTCGGTCTCACATAATAGAGGGCGAGGGGGATAATAAATGGGCATTATTAAAAACCAGTAAAACATTTGAATGGTGAATGTAGGTAGAGGTGCACGTTGGCTAATCACGGTCAATATCGGATATCGGCTATCGGCTATCGGCTTGCGCATAAAGATTCAGTGGATAGCCGGTCCGATAGCCGCCGTATCTCAGATGATAGCCGAGATAAATGGAAGCGCGCACAGCCGAAATACGGCGGAGAGCTGAGCAAAAAAGCACGCGAGCGCATGACGGCGTTATGCGGAATGAAGCGTGTTAATATTTATGCAAACTCTTTTTATTTTTGTAAAACAAGGGATAAATAACACTTGGTAAACTTTAAGCAAAATGGCATTTTAAACACTAACAGTGTTTTAGGTTTATAACATGAGATAATGGATAAATAACTTGCCTACACCGAGAGGAAAGCCTACGCTAGAGCCTCGTCCATCATTCAGGAGGTGTGTGCGTACTGCTTGGGATCCGGAAGTTTTGGTGCGACCCCATATAATCGTAGACCCTACCGCGATACCTGGCCTTGTTCTCGCTGTCATAACTTTCTGGAATATAAAACTTTCACACTATGAGTTTCCTCTCTGATGTAGAAGCGATTATAGTCAAAAAACTTTATTGTTTCATGGCAGAATAAAGAACAAGCCTTTCCAAAGACCTTTGCATTGAGCGGTTGTAACTACCTGTAATGTAACGGTAACCTTTTACAGGTTAAAAGGTAAAGGTTCACAAAACAAATCGGTCTTAGTCATATTCTCACTCTTCTTCCAGACATAACAAAAACCGGATATTATACAAGTACATACCTTCGTAGTTTATTTACCTCAGTGCCTTCAATACACAAATTATTTTAAAAACTTTTCTTGGCTCTTCATCGTTGACTACCATCCCGGCGGTGTCCTTAAAGGCTAGTGTGACACTGTTATTTAGTATCGGCGACCGGTAGCACACGCCTGTCTCCCGATACAAACACACGACTAAAACTCCTGCGCACGGTGCGCGCGCAGACAGCACAAGACAGCCCTTTTAATGTCCTCGCAGACACAGATGAAAATGTTTAGCGAATGATAATATCGTGAATTACTTAAAACTAAAAATAAGTTCTATAAACAATACCGCGTGTCCATGTCGGGAGGGTAGTTGCATAATGACTGAAAAAAGAAAATATATAGGTAGGTAATGGAATTTTTTCATCGAAATATTGAGTTATTGTGAGTAAAGCAAGTCGTTACGGGTGCCAATAGGTCGTGGGCGTCAGATGGCAGTCGCTTCACGAATGATATCGAAGATCAGCTAAAACCTGCAGTTAGACTAGAATAACCGGACCCCAGACCCCGTGGTGAAAGCTGCGGATATGTCTGGTATTAATGCTAGGATGAAGAAAATTATGAGATAGAAGCGAAGGGTTCCTCACTGGTTTCGTTTTTGGGATTCCATCGAGACTTTCGGGGCCCAATTTAACTGCTAGCTGGTACGCCTGCTGGTCAACAGACGAGGCTCTGGTTCGGTCTTTCCTCACGGGGTTGAGAAGTCGAATCGCCAGTCGAAAATCAAGGTAAGCCGAATCAAATGGAGGAAAGAAACTAATCGGACCCTAAGCTAAAAGCCTCGGATACCGGTTCCAACGTGTAATGAAGATGATGAATGAATGATTATAATGAATGATGATGATGAATGATGAATGAAGATGATGATGATTAAAAATTAAAATAATGAATGTATGAAGATGGTGATTGATCATAGGGTCATAGTCACACCAAGGTCTTATGAGCTTTTTTTTGCATAGGCCGTCAACATGACTTCACCTCGCCTGAGTCTCAGGAAAGAGGGTCAATATATGCTGGTAACTATACTATACAATCATATTTTATCCTCGCATGGAAGGCTATTAGAATATTATTTATCGTCGCTGCAACTCACCAATTAAAAATGTCTCATTCCTCATAACACTTCAGACCACTTACTTCCTCGTCAAAACTCACGGAGTAGTAATAAAAAGCCCTTTTTATTACTCCCAAGTTTAAAAAAATCTTTTAAAACGAACTATTGTTTTAATTTCTCTTACAAATTGTTCGCCGGAGTGTTCCACTTCAGTAGGTATCCAACTACAATTTTATTGCGAACCTTATTTTTAGCACAAAACTTTCTTTACAAAGGAGTCAGGATAGCACTGTATACAATATCCAACTTTATTTCTATAGTACAAGGTTTATAATGCTTAGCAAACGTAATTAGGTAGGACTTTTAGTGCCTGGCCGAGATACAAATTAAGGACTCTAATGGGGTATTTAAAAAAATGTTTAATTGCATTACGAAAGAATATTATGGACTTTACCATATTTTAATTTGATCTTTAGTATTGGTACTTTGTTATGTTGAATATAAGTTACCTATTAGGTACTTAACAGCAATTACTAATAGCACTTCAGAGCCCGGGATCCGTTTTCTGATTTTCCACTTCGCATGATCTTAGACAACCATGGCAGTGAGAGGTATGTCATGCCATACCACGCCAAACCAGCTCTTTGTCTCCCCCCCTACCATGGCCCGGTGGAAGTGGCATGGCCAGACATTTAACACCAACTTACCAAGGCTATTATTGCAAAAAATAGCCGCACCAACGAAAACGACTCTCCTACATTTTATCTGTGATGTCACGGATATGCCGACTGCCTCGGATACGGGAGTTCCTCACGCCACCTGTGCATATAAATAGTCTATGCATATGTTTCACTAATATATTGGCGATCTAAAAAATAAACGTTGTGGCAATAAACAACGCACATTCGCAACGCACGGTTTCCGGAAAATATCGAATTTCAGCCGCATCACAGTAAAAATGGTAAGCCGATCCAAATAGAGTTGGAAAAATGCTCAAGATAAGCTATGTGGCTTTTACGGTAACGATTTCTATAATCAGTCCCTATAATGTGTGTTCAACAACAACACTAAAGTGATCGTTAATGAGGCACATCACTAGCTCACCTTACGTCCGTCGCCGTGATCGCTGATCGCTGATCGCAGTGAAGCACAGAACAAAAAGACTGATCGAATCTAAGCACTTATTTGTTCTGTGCTCGGACTGTGCGCGAATAATGATGGTGGACTATCTAACGATTCGTGGCGTGCTCATTACAGGGAATAGACTAAATACGATATATCGATGACCTGAGTGGTGGTAGCGTTCCACTGCTACGAGAAAGCCAGAGTTTGATTCCTGATCAGGAAATAAATTGTGTTGCCATATCGGGGACCTTGGATCGTTTCGATAATTATGACGGAGTGCTGTGCCAGTTTGTTGTTACACAATTTATTTACTACTATTTGGGCGTTTTTTGTGACGGCAGTTTTTTAAATTTAATTTCTGTTAAAGTTTAACCCAAAAAGCAATATATAATGAGACTATTATATTTCCCGACGGTTTAGTTGGTTTGCAGCGATATCATAAAGATAGAATCCATTATAATAATGGACCGGAAGGTGGAGCATCGGGAGCATTAGCGCACATTGGGACAGGCCTATGTATGTCCAGCAGTAGACTGTGATAGACTAATTAATATTCTACAGCATTCTACACCACCATTTGGTTGTGGAGGTCATCAAAATATTGAGGTTCAGCCGAATCCGCAGTTAAGACTGGTAAAGCGGACCCCAGACTCCGTGGGGAAAGCTTCGGATGCGACTGGGAATTACCGCTAGGATGAAGAAGAAGAAAATTCTGCACAGCGCTATCTAGACTAAAAGGAAGCATAACTTAACTAGATTGTGGTATTATAGGATCTAGAACGCGGAAATACATACATATATATACTTCGATACATTTCTTTTGCAAATACAATACCTACATACACTAATATTCACGGAAACTATCGACAATACTTAACTCTACAATTTCATTCCTTTGCACCATTATTGTATCTATAAATAACGCAGTTAAAACTCATCCTATTTATCTTTCCCTATTAATCTGCGGATAAAACCTCGAATATGCATACCCAAATACAGAACCTCAGGTCACAGGATGCCCCCAGTGCGCAGTACAAATCATGGAATCGTTGGAATTGCCGGCCCGGCTCGGAGCAGGCCGCCGGCCAGTCGGGTGGCGTCGTGAGCACCTAAGTAATTAGCGATAGAACTAATTAAATTAATCCTGCTATTTATTGTGTAGGGTAACACTGATTTACCTGGAGATTGGTGGAGGCGATCACGGAAAATACAGCATTATTTTGTTCGGTAACGGATACAAGTAATATCGGTGTGTGGAGATATTTTTTATATAAAAGTGAGTAATTATTTACAAATGATATTAGTTATCTGTCAGTGAGTCCTGTCAAAACCGACCCAGTCGTCAAGTTAGACCGATCTATAGGATTTTTTTTTTTTATAAGTAGTAGGTGTACGGAAGCACATATGAAACACATTATACTTGTCCTGATCTATTGGAGTTCTATTGATACCGGTGTTGGTACGTCAGACGGCAGTCGCTGCCATACAATGGAAAGCGCATCCTAAGCTAGGGCAGCCTTAATAGTAAACGGAATTTTCGTACTCGCACAGGTAAACATTTTGCATAGGTACCTACTAAGTCCAATTTCACCAATAAAAATAACTAAGTTCAAGTTAACCTATACTGGGTTCCCAGGAACCCAATCCTCCACCTTCGTAACCGATCTTAATAATCAGATGCGAACATGGATTTTTATTCATGCTTTAATAACTAGAAGCTACAAAAGAAAAATTTAAATGTCGTTTTCGTAACCAAGTGTCATAACCAGCTACGAAATAACCAAAGACATTTCATAACATAGACATGTCATATGCTTACAAATCAACGTAGAAAAATGTGCCGAACTCACACACACACATTTTTAATTCATCTACACTTCCCTACATAACCAATGGATTAAAAAGAGATGACATGAAAAATACAATATAAAAGAAGAAGAAAGCTATTGTTTGTCACTTCGACTTTAATGATAACAATGTACCAATCACAGTGCGGTTGCTACGTCGTGACATAGGCTAACAAAATTATTGAAAAAGAAGGTACAGAGCTCTCTGAATTGAGGTTATTGCCTAATTTTGTTTAGACAAAGATGTTTGTTTGACTTTGTTTATGTATTATAAAAAAGCTAGGTATATTTTTTAAATTTCATTATTTTGTTGCTGTCAATAGTACAATTTTAACAAGTACCTAAGTAGGTACTTGCCAGTAAAGTGAAGTTTGAGATAATTGCCTAATTTTGTTTAGACAAAGATGTTTTTTTGTTATTGTTATTGTATCTTCTTATATATAAAATTCTCGTGTCACAATGTTCGTTCCCGTACTCCTTTCGAAACGGCTTGACCGATTCTCATGAAATTTTGTGAGCATATTGAGTGGGTCTGAGAATCGGCCAACATCTATTTTTCAAACCCCTAAGTGAAGTGATAAGGGTGAAGCGGGAACGGGATTTTAATACCACGCGGGCCGAAAATATGGCGGTACGATGTTCGCCGGGGCAGCTAGTTAAGTATAAAAAAGCTAGGTATGTTTATTATATTTCATTATTTTGTTGCTGCCAATAGTACAAATTTTAACAAGTAGGTACTTACCTAAGTAGATACTTGCCAGTGAAGTGAAGTTCGCACTTATTAACTTACTTGAACCACATAGTATTAGTAGGCAATTATAAAAAACAACAAATTAAAATTGGGAGTTAGTATGTAGTGAGTTTAATGCCTACGATATTCTCATCTGTACTTTAATCTATGTTCGGAGCACAAACGTCCTTGTCGCTCACGCACCAAATTATATCATACTGTCTCTTTTTATTTTCGTGCTGACAATTTTAACTTGAATATTATGAAAGTAAGAAATTTTGTCTTTATCAGTCGAAATATGTATTATTTCCATGTGATATGAAATCCCTTTTGATGTATTAACTTTAGAGTAATAGTTCGTGCAGTGTCTATAAACGTACAATGGCATTTTCGTTATTTTTTTAAGTCACTGATGCTTCCGCTCAATGTCCGGCCGGCGCCGCTCGGCACGCGGTACTAGAGGCAAACGTTCCAATTGACTCGTTTTCGAATCTTCACGATTTTCGCGCAATAACGTATCTACCTCTTTTTATATATAATATCTTTGGAAATAACCTATGTTATTTCATATTCATCGCAGTACTTATCATTACACCAGCAGATCTAATTCTTCAAACTAAAGCTAAATTATAATTATTATCGGCAGTGTGGCGATCGCAGTATCCCGACATAGATAGTCAACACAATAGTATATCATAGAACCCTAATATGGTTGCGAATCCTATACCGGAATTCAACGAAGATATTTCCACAAAGGCTGCTAAAACATCCTATTAATTAATAGATAGGTAAATATACCCAACTTTGGATTCTTCTTCATCATAGCGTTTATTCCCAGTCGCATCCGAAGCTTTCAGCTCTTAGTCTGGGGTCCGCTTTACCAGTCTTTACTGCGGATTTGGTTAGACCTCGATATTCTCCGTGAAGCGACTGCCATCTGGCATCCACATTCCAATCCAGGTTACATTAGGCGATATCGAAGCTTTGCAGCTAGACCGTTGTTGTTGGACTTTTTGGGCCACAATTACCCGTAACGACTGCCATAGATGTTCGTATGGCACCCGGGACCGACGACGGCTTAACATGCTCTCCGAGGCACGACCAGACCAATGCAAATACCCATATTCATGCATGTAAATATTTGCACTGAGCGGGGATTGATTTTTATTATTTAATATTATATTTTAAACTAGTTGTTGCCTGCGGCTCCGCCCGCGTGGAATTCTGATCCCGTTCATCGCTGATATATAGCCTATGTGACATTCTGATGTATCAATCAATCAATCAATTAGGCTGTTGCAGTCCACTGCTGAACATAGGCCTCTCCCAATATGCGCCACGTTTGCCGATCCTCCGCCTTCCGCATCCAGTCCGTCCCAGCTACCCTTCGCAGGGTGATTCTGATGTATAAGCTATATTATTGACATTATTGTAAAGTTTCATTAAAATCTATTCAGTAGTTTTTATGTGAAAGAGTAACAAACATCCTCACATACATACATCCATACTTACAAACTTTCGCGTTTATAATATTAGTAGCATAAGTAGAATTCTCTTGTTGAATCTCATGTCTCCATAGGTATACCTACCACGTAAAAGTTCAAAAAAAATAAATGACTCCATTTCCTGCCAAGTGCCTATGCATCAACTGGCCATTTGAATATTAAAAAAAAACTAAAAAGTCATTTACGTTTAAAGAGTTCTATATTCAAATCGTTGCGCGATTAGTGTCCAAGATGGCGTCGAGGCCGATTTTCGTCCAGCGATACAAATTTCAATTTCCTGTTTTAGTTATCGCACCTCAGTGATCTAAGTTTGACAAATAAGTTCATTTTGACGAGTCGCTCGGTGACGGGGCAGGTAATTTATCATTTTAAATGATCGTATCCAGTAGCTGCCATATTGGAAATCCGATAAAATTTCAAGTATCACGCTATGAGTGTTTCTTTTTGTTACTTACATAAACATATTCAGTTTAAAATTGGCCTTTTATCCCGAGCAAGATGCCTTTAGAAGTCTTTAACAAATGACCTGTATCAATCTTTGTCAAAAATAGGATACATTCATCATCCACTGAGCCTTTTTTCATCCCAACCCAGTTAGGGTGGTCTTTCAAGATTAACTGCGAAGCGGCTAAACTTCGATATTTTCAGTGAAGCGACTGCCATCTGATCTCCATATTCTCCACAACCCATTGGCGATAACGCAGTCCTGTATTTAGACCCGTCGTCGGCCTTTTAAAAGCTTTAACGCTACTACCACCCGTAACGACTGCCATAGATACAATAGAACGTGCTCTTCGAGGCACGGAGGGGTCTCGATGTTTTCAGAATGGTCACCCATCCTAAGACCGACGTGAATACTGTTTCTTTATCTTGCAATGTGTAAACCTATTCGATTACCATTTAGCCACGAGCCAACAACATACCTAACTACTTATCTACATTCCCTGTACAAAACCCCTCTTTAGACCTTTGCAAACGCTTTACAAATTATAAGCTTCAAAACATAAAGATTTTTTAATACTAGCCTTAAAATATATAAACCACCTCTTCTTGCTACCTTACATTTTTAAAATCTGTTGTTATTATTTTAAACGGTAATTGCCGGTTTAAAAATCTACATAATATTTATAACACCCACAGTTAAACCGCACTTACTTAACGTCTAAAAGCTCTTTAGTGCTACTTATTAAGAAAAGCGTCAGGCAGTCTGACACATAACAAGTCATTTCCCTTTGCCGAACCAACAAAAGCGAGCCACCGCTCCCCAACTATTACCGTCATGGGGTTACTTAAAATTCAAATAAAGCGAAAAAGCCGCCTTTACTTGGCCTGGCCGCGTCGAAATAGCGAAATAATTGCGACGTGGGCTCTTAAATCTGTGAGCGCGTCATTTGTTTATTAAGGGTCCGAGCCGCACGGCCTTTTAGCATAAATACTGTGGCAGCAGTAGACAGCCGACCGCGCCTACATAAACTGAGAAAAGCGACGAAACTAACTTTATGCGAGCTACAAGTGGTCCGTCGCTGTCGGAAGCATGCTCGCCGAAATGAAGTGGTAAGCTGTGTAATAGCTTTTTTTTTAAATTGGCAAGAGTTGTTTAATGAATGTCGAGCTTGTAATTCCCCATTGTCCCGGGACAACCTCCCACATTTAACGGTCCGAGGGGTAAATCAAACATTGACCTCACTCTCTCAACCAGAGGTGTTAACGTTTGTGGGTGGACAGTGCATGAGGGCGACAGCTTAGCGGATCATCAGCTGATCACTTTTAACGTATCGGGCGACTCCGTGAATGCGACACGAGACACGACCGAGATCGCCCTGGATCAGTTTCGAGCACAAGGGGTGAATTGGACAACCTTCTGCTCTGCGCTTCACGCTAGGATGGACAGGCTTCATCTCGGTCTGTCTGCCTCTGAGTATAGTACGCGGTACTCTGATATTCTCCTACAAACTGCTAGGGAACACCTGGGACAACGGGCCCGGAATAGCTGCGGAAAGTACGAATGGTGGTCCCCATTACTGGACGACTACCGCCGTAAGGTGAGTCGTGCCCGTAGGATTTGGCAGCGATCGAAGCGTGACAATTGCATTATGCAAGAACAACATCACGCAACCTTGCGCGCTCTGCGGGGCGAGTACAAGGCGGCCATGAAAACGGCCGAGGTTGAATTCTTTCGGAAACTGGCTGATTCCGGAAACGAGGACCCATGGGGCCTGGCTTACAGGGAGGCCAGTGGCCGCGCTAAGCCCCCCCAGAACATCCTTTACGGTACACGCCTAGTTGAAGGGTTCACGACCTCAACGGGGGCCACCATGGAGCAGCTCTTGTTAACCCTCTACCCGGATGACATGCTCGGCGCTGATACGACCTACCACCGGCAGGTGCGTATAGCAGCTGCAATCGCACCCTCCGGTGGGGACATGCCAGCCCCTGAATGGGAAACAGTTGACCGCATTGTGCGGGCTCTCCCTAAGACAGCGCCGGGCATGGACGGCCTTACCTCGGTCATCATAAAGCGGGCCTGGAATGCCACCTCGTCCGAGATGCTTATGATGTACCAAAAGTGTATTGTTGAAGGCGTTTTCCCTGACCATTGGAAGGTAGGCCGACTCATCGTGCTGCCCAAGGGGAATGATAAGCCCCTCAGCGACCCGAAAGCGTATAGGCCCATTACCCTTCTACCCATTTTAGGTAAGATTCTGGAACGAATTATAGTTGCCTGCGCTCCCTGTCTGCACAGGAATATATCGGAAGCGCAGCATGGATTTACTCGCGGGCGTTCGACGGTTACGGCGCTCAGACACCTGAACTCTATTGTTGAAAACTCAGTGGCTCCGTACGTGCAGCTGATCTTTCTGGACATATCCGGTGCGTTTGACAACGCGTGGTGGCCCATGATTCTACTAAAGCTAAAACAGGGTGGATCACCACCGAACCTGTATAGGATCATCACCAGTTATTTTAACAACCGCCGTGTGGGTTTTATTACAGGCACCGCGTCGTCATGGAAGTCAAACACCATGGGGTGTCCACAGGGATCAGTCCTGGGCCCGACACTTTGGAACCTCCTCCTCAACGACCTCCTCTTGCTGCCTAAGCCCGAAGGAGTGCATCTGATCGCATATGCCGACGACGTGACCGTCGTGATAGAGGCGACGTCCCGTGCTGAGATTGAGCGACACGCCGACGTCACGCTAAGAGCAATAACCGGCTGGGGGACCCGAAATCGACTGGGTTTCTCGCCCGGCAAGTCCTTGGCGCTGACATATAAAGGTAATTTTAAAAGACCGCCAACCATTCGGATGGACGGCGCCTCTATCACGCATGTTTCACAGGCTAAGGTGCTCGGTGTCACTCTGGACGGGGCTAGGTCCTACGGTCCGCATGCAGTTTTAATTGGCGAAAAAGCGGCGAATTGTTTCGGGAAAGTTTCCCGGGTGTCCGCTACAAGGTGGGGTGTTAGATTCCCGGCACTACGGGTCCTGTATTCAGGGACCTATGTTGCTACAGTCACCTATGCTGCGGCCGTATGGTACCGACGCTCGTCTAACTTCGTGGTCAAAAGAAACTTGCTGAAGACTCAGCGGCCAGCCTTAATACTTCTTACGAAGGCTTACAGATCGTGTAGCTCCGCGGCACTACCAGTTCTCGCGGGGGTTCTACCTGCCGATCTGGAGGTCTTTCGTGCGGGGCGAATTGCGGAGGAGGGACTCCATCTGGCCCCTAGGGAACGCAGGCAGCTCAAGGTTTCGGTGAGTGGCGAGGTTGTCTCCCTTTGGCAGCAGCGATGGGAAATAACTACCAACGGGCGTGACTTATACAGCTTCTTTCCAGATGTCGTCGTGAGGCTCAAGTACAGGTGGATCGAACCGGACTTCGTCGTTTCACAACTCCTAACGGGCCATGGCTGCTTTAGGCAACGCTTACACCAGCTAAGCTTATGCGAGTCTGCAGCGTGCCCATGTGAGGAATACGACCAGGAAAGCCGTGACCACGCACTCTGGGACTGTAAGTTGTACTACGCTGACAGGGAAGTCATGTTGGACGCGATACACGGGATCGAGCGGAACGTAGAGGGCCCGCTATGGCATAGCGGCTTGGTAAGTTGTAGGGATGCCTTTTTAGCTTTTAGGACGTTCGCGCACTCTTGGCACTCTGTTAGGCGCGCATTCGAATAACGGATCATCTTAATAGGATCAACGGCCTGCAGGACGCGCAGTAACATAACTGTGCTTGTCAACCCCATTAGGGGGGAACGCTTCAGTAGAAAGCCAGCCCCGTAGGGGGAGAATACGGCTGGGGACGGATCAAGAATTTGTAGGGAGTCAAGAACTGTGCCCGCGGAGAAGCTATATAGCAAACCGTACTGGGCACTCTCCCGTGATTCGGTCAGTACGCCGTGAGGCAGGAATGACCATGGGAGGATGGAGGGAATGTTCCGAATAGAATTACCGTCGGTTTGTTAACATGTTTGCTACAATTACCATGTTTGAAATGTTTCCAATTTGCATGTTGTCTACAGTAAAAATAGTATCTATCTATTTGTGTCTATGAATATTGGCAGAATTGATTTCTGGATTTTTGTGTGTCTTTCTTTAATGTAAGCAGTATGAAGGGGAAAATGGGGTTTAGGGTGCTCCACCGAAATCTTTGAATCTCCAGCGAATTTCGCTTGTTAGGCCATGCTTCGGTTAAATGATGGACAAGGTTCTAAGCTAAGTGGAAAGGATGAGGTAGGAGAGTGAACCCGCGGCTTTAAATTGCAAGTTTAGATTCTTGGATGCAATCTGGATAAAATTTTCTTCATCTCAGGAGAAGAAAATTTTACCAATTTGTTATCTTCTTAAAAGTTTTCTATATGGATTACGAACTTTTTATTAGTTCACCAACTATTTTAAGACAACTGAATAACACAGCCCTATGTTAATTTCTCGCAAAAATCAACCAAAACAATTTATCAATAAAGGAAAATCTGAAAACAAAACGAGAACTTGACCGCAAGGAGCCCGCGGGTACTAGGCTGACATAAGCGTAGTGGAGTGGTCGGTGCGGTGCTGTCATCGCTTCCACGCGCACACATAAATCGAACAACGACATTCTTTGCGGCCACCGCCGCCGCCCGTCTGTGGCCCTAGTACTTAAGCGACGGGAAGGAGTTTGCCTTTGAAATTGTTAAATTACAGGGACGCCTGCACAAAGGCATCGGTAACAAGGAGAGCCGCGGCCTATCGCTCATCTTTATAACTACTGATATTACGTGATTGTGACTGGAAGGCTGTCGGAATACTAGATACTTCTGGGTAATAAGCGATGATATTGAGTGGTTACTTAGACATTTACCGCCGTTTTGCACAAATATAACAATTACTTAATTATATATATTATGTGTATCTACTGAAGTGATGTTGTAACATGTATTTTGCCTTCAAGGTTGTTTGGTCAATTATGTGATACCTACTACGTTAGTCTTAAATAATAACTGACAGCATCGTAGGTAGGTATATTTCAGATGTCCACAATACCAACGACCTGAAAAAGGTAGCTGGAACAGATTGGATGCGGAGGGCGAAGGATCTGGAAGCAACGGCGCACACTGGTCATTTTAGCACTTCGGTATCATGAACGTTTGTACAATTGGTCATTAAGATATTGGTCATTTCAGCACTATGGAGATTTCCACACTATGGTCATTTTAGCACCTTGGTCATTTCTCCCCGAAAGGTGGGAGAGGCCTATGTCCAGTAGTGGACTGAAATAGGTTAATTGATTGATTGTCCACAATGCCAGTTAAAACTTCTTGTGAATAGCCTATTAGGCTATTTGACAACGTTAAAAATATAATACAAATTATGGCCCTCCTATTAGAAAATAACGTTAAAAGACCTACGAGACTACAATTTACTCTCAAATATGTGTATTTTATGAGAATTTCAAATATAAAAATGTTATATTTTGTTGATTTATTGTCTATGACAAAAACGCTCGTGATTGGTCAGAGCTCTGGGTGACGTCATTGCTACAAAATATCTCCAGTTGTATGAGCTAACTACTATTGTTTGTTTCGGTGTTATTATTTGCTTTTTCCTTGATTATCGCGAGTTTTATGGACATATTTTGTGATTAAGTTCGAAATGGATACAAATTTTGTGCGAGCCGATGATAACAGCAACTTACCTAAAATAGAGTGACGTCACAACTCACACGCATCGCCATGTTTAAATATCCTAGCGTTTTTCGCGCACTTTTGAAAATTCAAACTTTAGCATTGATTTTTTAACATAATGCATTGTTTTTATAGATAGATAGATAGATAGATAGATAAATCTTTATTGTACACAAATATATTACAGTACATTTACGGACAGTATATCACATAATATGTACAAACATATGCCTACACAGGTGCAACGACTGTTCCAGTTCTGGTACTTCTGTACTGGTACTTCTGTACTGGTAGTTCTGGTACCGTAACCAGAAGAACTGTGTTCGATGGGCGGACAGCTACTCTGACGCGTACAGGTTGGAGTGCGGGGTGAGACAAGGTGGGTTGAGTTCTCCCAAACTCTTCAACCTGTACGTGAATGACCTTGTGGTTGGGCTTAGCAGCACTAGAGTCGGATGCTGGATTGATGATACAGCAATGAACAATTTCAGTTACGCGGATGACATGGTGCTGCTGACCCCAACTGTAAGTGCAATGAGACGGCTGCTTGCCATTTGTGAATCGCACAGCCAAAGACTAGGACTTATCTATAACTGTGTAAAGAGTGAGTACATGGTCTTCAGGGCCTCCGGTAAATGTCCGTTAACTGTGCCCGCAATAAAGCTGAATGGTACTGAGCTAAAACGGGTGTACAAATTTAAATACTTGGGGCACTACATTACCGAGGGCCTTGAAGACAATGTTGATATTGAGAGGGAGCGTAGGGCGTTGGCGGTCAAAAGCAATATGCTGGCTCGTAGGTTTGCACGATGTAGTGATGCAGTCAAAGTTACCTTGTTCAAAGCATACTGTCAGACCTTCTACACGTGCAGCCTGTGATTCAGCTATACGCAGCGAACGCTCAATGCCCTACGCGTCCAATATAATAATGGGTTCAGGATGTTGTTGGGGCTACCCCGCTTCTGTAGTGCATCTGGCATGTTTGCCGATGCTGGAGTCGACGGCTTTCATGCCATCGTACGTAAAAGACTCGCTTCCAGCTTAAGTAGAATACGGGGTAGCACTAACAGTATCCTGAAGGTCATTGCAGATAAGCAGGACTCGGCTATAGTGAAAGCCTTGATCCGAGCACACATATCTAATTGATGTTTGTTCAGTGTATGTATTTCTTTTTAATTATGGACTATGGTCTGAAATAAATGTTTTATTATTATTATTATTATTTATACTTACTGTAATAAGCAATCATTTAAAATGGTTTTTGAAAATTAGTCAAATAGCCTATTCTTCGTAAATGTGCTACCAGTAGATTGATACGTATTTTCTCTTTCCTTAAACTTAATATTTTTACCAACTTTGAAAAAAAAAATCACTTGTAACTTAAAGAATTTATCATTAATAACTATTAGGTATGTAATCTGTGGTTATAGCGTGTCCATGAAAAAAATATCCCCGAGGCTAGAAGAGGTGGCGCCCTCGCGTCTCGAGCTACCTCTCTCCCGCCACCTCCACTATTATAAGACATAGAAGGTTACATCCTCTTGATTTAAATTACACATAATAACATTAATAAGTAATTATAATATGAGAGATTATATATGCGCTCAACATTTTTTCAACGATTCGTCCCATTCCTTTTAAGTATCTTCACGAGATAGCCTTCGAATGATTCTCTTTAGAACAAACTAAAGTGAATCGTGAAATAAATTTCAACGTATTTAATATTCACCAAATAAGTGATTGCAGTGATAATACTTAACTAGGTGCATAGTACTATAACTATAAAGTAATATAAATCTGTAGAAGCGCAGGCGCAGGTTGCAGAAACAATCAAATTTAATGTGCTGCTCTGTGTGATGTGCAAGCACCCACGCAGCGCCCACGGTCACTACGGCAACCACGCAGCTCACAAATTGATTGAATCTTCGGTTTAATGTAAATACATAGTAATAATATAGAATAGCAATTAAAAAAGGATGTATAAACCAAGCTTAAGGCACCTGAGAGCCAGTACATCTCTTTATCGATGAACTACGTTCTAGGGCAAGCTTTTCTCTCGGGGTTGTAAGGTCGGATGGCAGTCGCTTGCATTAAACTGTTTAACACAAACCAAAAGAGTAGAAAAAAAGACGTGTGGCACCCGGGGACTGCCGCGGTAAAGTTATTGAATAGCATTTTTTATCAACTTATGCAATTATCCCCCACTCCGAGCTCGCACGAATCGAGCCGAGCTGCTCCGAAATCGGCCGAAGCTCGGCTTGATTCGTGTGAGCTCGGAGTGTCAGCTTAGGTTTTTTCGTTACGGTATTTCTGGATTCGGTCTCCACGCTCAAGGCCCGCGATAGAAGCTATGCAATAGCATAATAATAGAATAGAATAAGGCTAAACAGACCCTGGAATCCAAGGTGAAAGCGTCAATAAAACCGGGGAACAATGCTTAAATGCTGATGATGAAAATAGCCCAAATGACGATGAAAACCGGTGATCAAGTTTCCTTTTCAGTAGTAATTTTATAAAGCACGACTGAGTGATATCCATCCCTGGCAAGCGTCCATGGTTACAACAGCAGCTTGTCCTCAGATGGACTGTAGGTATGTCAACTTCATAAATTTACTAACTTAATGATACGAGTTTATTAATCTTAGCATTCTTATCACAACGCAGAAGTGTTATGAAGATAGATATTTGTAAATGTTATCTGTAATTCTGTAACTATTCAACTTGTTACAGGTGCATGTAGACTATGTAGAGCAACAGTACACACTGACAACGACACTCAAACACTCAATTCAATTTCAATTTCGCATGCAACATCTTTTAGACGTCAAATCTACAAACCGCTTCCTAGGCGCTAGTGGAGAAGAAACGGCGCAACAAACTTCACTGCAGACAAAAGAGACGTCAGTTTACAAAAAGTGATTTCTCTAAATATGGACGAATATATGAATGTGAAAAAGGATGAAATCATATCTACTTTTAATTGTCAAATGAGTCACAAAAAAATTGTAAAAAAGGATGGCCCGGGTTTTGCATCCTAAATAATTATTACCTACGGGAAAAAAATTACCCGAGAGGAATGCCTTAGAGTCTGAATCATGAATCCGTAGGTGTACCGGCTTACAAGTGAGGTTTCAAAGATACCCATGACTATTTCTACTGGAACTCTCCATGAACTCCAAAATCACATATAGTTACGCCTTTCTCAGTGGGCTAGACAGATACTACATTGCTTCCACCAGATCCAAAATCAAACACGTGGAATTCCCTCAAAGACAAAACATAAATACCTAGTAATATATTCCTGTATCCAACACAGAACGTACAAAGTGCCTTATCGGAAAAGCTCTCCAAGTATTTAGATCTCAAAATGGAAGTACACGAATGTGGCGACTGCACAATGCTACTGTAGAAGTATATGCTTCGTACTCCACCATATACAATGGTGTTTAAGGGAATTACGCGATCATGGTAATAGGTAGGTACATAGCTTTGAATTTCCTGACGTTTCGATCAGGTGCACAGGCTTTTCCACTGCTATCTGACATCTCCATAATGTCTATAAAATAATTTTAGGTCGAGGAACGCTAAAGCTTTGCGACGTTTGTTTTTTGAGTAATGGTCACGTCAACTTCTTCCTCTTAGCGTTAATTCCCAGTCGCATCCGAAGCTTTTTCAGCTCGGAGTCTGGGGTCCGCTTTATCAGTCTTAACTACGAATTTGGCTAGACCTCGATATTTTCCGTGAAGCGTTTGTCATCTGACCTCCACAACCCAATGTTAACATTAGGCGATATCGAAGCTTTGCAGTTGACCGTTGTTTTTGGATTTTTGAGGGCTCCAACTACCCGTAACGACTGCCATAGATGTTCTTATGGCAACCGGGACCGACGGCTTAACGTGCTCTCCGTGGCACGACCAGACCCATATTTCATGAACACAAATATTTGCACTGAGCGGGGATCGAACCCGCGCCTCCTGCGTAGCGGCCGCGTTCACTACCGCTACGCCACTGAGGCTGTCGAATGGTCACGTCAACACCACTCAAAGTCTCAGGAAAGAGGGTCACCATTACAGATACTAAAGATGGTAGGTACAATGGTGGTCCTCAGCTTGACAGTCTCATCGGATACTTTTTCACGCCCCACTTAATAGACCTTGTACTGTAGGAAGAAGGAAACACGTGTGCTGTTAAAAAATTACAAGACTATGGTGTGGCAAAGAAAAAAGGTGCCGAACCGACAACGGTAACAACAATAACAATATTGTATGTACACCGTAATAGGGTGACACCTAAGCCCCACTCGTGTTGTTCTCTATAACTATAGAAATAGGAGAGGGTGGAACTAACTGAAAGAACTTATCAGAACATTCGCCATGGATGAGGTGAGACGATGAAAAACTGCCAAAGAAGCAATATCTCTACTACACATCTCCAAAAGCTCGAGGATATTGATGACCTCAGGACAGGAACAGGAGAGCTGCCTAGGAAGACTTATCTCACAGCATATAGAAAACAGGAGCCCCCTACAACAACAGGCACGATTTTTCCAGCCAATCAACCAAACGATCGGGCAGAGTGCAACATAACAATCGCGGGTATTTAACATCGAACGGTAACAGGCAGCTGCTGCGGTTGCGCAAGATGACCTTAGTAAATGAATTAGAAATATGAATGAGTAATCACGATGTAGTTCAGTTCGTGTTTTAGTAGCTTCTCCTTTATCCTAGCGTTAATCCCGGCCCTCAATTCTGCTAAAGAAAAACCACTGGGCACTGTAAAAAAATGGCATTCAATTTTAGACTTTACTGGTTTTAATTCCAGAATTAAATGAAAAGAGTTTTCATTACACATTTTCATTCACTCCACAAAAAGACATTCAATTTTAGGCTTTACGGCATTATTTTAGTCTAACATTAAATGGCTTTTTTGAATAGTGAACTTGGTATAACAGTGGTTACCTCGGAGTCCGTCTGACCTTACAGCTTGAGTTGTGGTTAATGGCCAACCCTATATTAATCTATAGGCCACTGACAGGGTTGTTCAGATCGCCCATATAGGCCTCCTTCTTGACCTAATTAGTATTGATAGCCGATACCGAACTTTCTTAGATGAAATACCACTAAGTATCATCCTTAAACATGAGTTTATCTGAACATATATGAGCGCATCTGACTACCTGTGTACCTCATCTCGTCATTTGTTCTGAACAAACCTCTTTTTTTTTTTTTTTTTTTAATTTATTTTACTTCATAACGAACTCAAGTTAACAATAGTCATCAGTTGCCAAACTGCATAGCAATTTGTCGGCATTGTGACTATAGTCAGGTGCGCTCACTTTGTTCTTCTATTCTAAATTTGAGAAATTGGAAACTCGGGAGTGGATTTGAAATTCGAAACAGCCCCAAAGAATAAACAAGAATAGGAATAAAAACCTTGAGGAGTTTATACGGGTTACTTCCATTGGTCTACTGAGCAGCTTGTGGCTTACCGAATAAGTCATATTAACCAGGTCAGTTTTAGGACTTAGGAGGGGTGACCATTCTTCACACAGAGAAACCTAGACTCGTCTTTAATCCGTAACCGCCCGGATGATTGTAGGATGTGCCAACAAACGTAATCTATGACATCAAACATTCATCACTGACTCAGCAGACCAATATCAATCAATAAAACCTGAAGGTTCATCAACCCTCTACACAGACTCAAACCACACACGGCGAAGCGTGAGGGTTGGCATCTACGTTAAGATCGTACAGCGCCATCTCTCGGTGGGGCGGGGCAAATCACGAACGTGACGTCACCGCCGCCGGCGCGCGCGCTGATTGAGCGATGAACTTTGCCAAGCGTCGATCATTTCGTATATTATTATTACAGTTTATGTCGAAGGATTATCCATTCAGATTTTTATACACAGGATGTTGCTTTATTAATGATATCATTATCATTAAGATTATCTTCGGTAATTAAATGATTAACTAATTACAAGAGAGTCTGAACTGAATATATCCTGATTTTGTTTTTCAGTTCTCAACATAAATCACTAGAAAGTGTACAAGATTTGCCGGAAGCCGGTGGATATTCACCTGGCTAATGGTTTTTCGTAGACACCATTTTGGTCATAGTTGTTTCAACACTCACAAATACTTTGTAGTGCTCACACCAAGGTAATCAGAGCTATCCACACGAAAAGTAAAAGAAAATAAACCGTTCACTTTGCACGTCTAATGCCTAGTTCTAGTTCTTAGGGTGTGTCGGGCCTCACCAAGAAGAGCCCAAGCCAAGCTCTACAGATTGATGAATGAAGCTCTGGCGCAAGCATTCCTCTCGGGGTTAGAAGGTTGAACATCAGTCATCATCATCATCATCGTCCTCTTCTTGGAGACGTAATTTCCTGACTACATCCGAGGCCAAGATGACCTCGAAGCTCAGCCTTCTGGCTCGTCCTCCTCCACTTTGCACGATCTTGGACGGTAGCGAAACCATTTACATTACACGCATGTCACCCTCCACGACGTCCAGCCAGGACCTACCCCAAGGGTAGGCCCTAGAAGGATAGGTCGAACATCAATCGTTCCCGTAAAAACATGATAGGGCAAATCAAAAGAAAATTAGGCAACCGTCCGTCCCGGTAAACACTGTAATGATGGACTGTGGTATGATATTTTTTTAATAATACTAGAGCGCACCGTTAATATAGTTAATTCCTAATTCTCAGACATTTATAGCCTTTGAAAGAACCTACACCTAATAATACAATAACCAAATAAATATATTGAAACATCCTGTACATACACATGCTTAGGCTGTTGCAGCGTCGTTCGCAAGCACTTATTAATAACGAAGAAAGCTGCACCGAATCTCTTGATCGGCAAACAATGGGAGTGTTTTTCGTAGACACCATTTTGGTCATAGTTGTTTCAACACTCACAAATACTTTGTAGTGCTCACACCAAGGTAATCAGAGCTATCCACACGAAAAGTAAAAGAAAATAAACCGTTCACTTTGCACGTCTAATGCCTAGTTCTAGTTCTTAGGGTGTGTCGGGCCTCACCAAGAAGAGCCCAAGCCAACCTCTACAGATTGATGAATGAAGCTCTGGCGCAAGCATTCCTCTCGGGGTTAGAAGGTTGAACATCAGTCATCATCATCATCATCGTCCTCTTCTTGGAGACGTAATTTCCTGACTACATCCGAGGCCAAGATGACCTCGAAGCTCAGCCTTCTGGCTCGTCCTCCTCCACTTTGCACGATCTTGGACGGTAGCGAAACCATTTACATTACACGCATGTCACCCTCCACGACGTCCAGCCAGGACCTACCCCAAGGGTAGGCCCTAGAAGGATAGGTCGAACATCAATCGTTCCCGTAAAAACATGATAGGGCAAATCAAAAGAAAATTAGGCAACCGTCCGTCCCGGTAAACACTGTAATGATGGACTGTGGTATGATATTTTTTTAATAATACTAGAGCGCACCGTTAATATAGTTAATTCCTAATTCTCAGACATTTATAGCCTTTGAAAGAACCTACACCTAATAATACAATAACCAAATAAATATATTGAAACATCCTGTACATACACATGCTTAGGCTGTTGCAGCGTCGTTCGCAAGCACTTATTAATAACGAAGAAAGCTGCACCGAATCTCTTGATCGGCAAACAATGGGAGTGCACGGATACCCCACGCCAAAGTAAATATTATTTATTATAATATTACGTTATAGCATAAAACGGAGAGTTTGAAACACGATGTGTCCGGAACTTCGTCATTGATGTCTCTTTTTGAGGAACTTCGGTTTGTTTTGATAGAAGTGCGTAAGTGCGAAGTAACAAGGTTTTTTTGTGGTTTTAGGAATATTTTATTGGGAATGGAACTAATTTTACTATCCGATTTTTGTGACTTCTGTGCACCAGAATCAAAAGCTACCCACGACAAAAATCAGCATGGTTCACATGTCCTTGCCCTTGATAGCGTAATTTTTTTTTTTTGAACGGGGTAGAAGATAAGTACTATGTAGGGTGTATCTTCCATTCCTCTTTCTTACCCAGAACACGCATGGTATGGCTTAATACACCCACAGGCTGGAGCGAGATTGTCTTTCAAGCTTGTTAGAGTCTTAAAAAAACATCAGCAAATTTTTAATTTGCGCTAGATTTTATTTTCATTATTTGACTTTTTGGAGACCTTACCACTTGGCACCTAGAGCGATTGCTCCTCTTGTTCTGCCCATGGCTAATGCTGCATACTTAGAACTCGTGGAGATGTACTCCACATGTCTCCGAAAGTGGTCTCCTTGAAACTGCATTCAACAAGAACAAGAAACAAGAACTAAAAGTGCATAGGAACAAATTTACAAGCTGTTTAGAACGAAAATTGTGTCACAGATCCAGCTCAATTTCTGTTCTAAGCAACTTCTTTAGGTATCATAGAAGTCCTGAATCTATATTAATTGATTACAAACACAACTACAGCGTTCAAACTAAGAATATATCCACGTGCATTATTGCAGGGTTTATTTATAAAAATGCCTTTTCAATGGCTTATTGAATAATCGGCTGGCGAAAGATCGGCCCGATACGGCCTGTCTCAACGCAAATTAATATTTCGCGAGGGGCGGCGCATTTAAGTAATTAGCTGTAATTATTATTCAGTTTTGTGGTTTGCTTTATGCAGATTACTTATAGTGTATGTATGGGAATTTTATGGGGACTGGTAACGTCCGGTCGCGTTAAAAAACTGAATAACACCACGTTCGATTTGAAAAAATGAAGGTAATAGTACATTATGGTACAAGTGAGTAAAGTTGGTGATTACCGCCGAGGCGCCATTGAGACCCGAGGACGGTAATCATCATACTCACGCGTGGCATACGACATTTTACAACACACTTGCGAATAAAATAGTACTATAAATACTAAATAAACAATACTACAAACTAATTCGTTCTCCTATGCGCGCGCATCTAACAATGGCGATCGGCCATATTTAACTCTGTTTTTTTTAATGTTTTTTTTTCTTAAACTAACTTCTAAGTACATTAGAGAAAAAAAAGTTAAATTTGAGTGAAAATTTTGTTTATTATACAAGTATTACAAGTTGAAATTATTTATTTAATTACGAAAATGCATCAAATGACCATACAATAGGCATATTAATTTATTCGTATTTAAACACGTTCTTTTTTGTATCGAAACTTTTTTAAGAACATAGAAACTTAATCTATAAAATTTAAAAAAGAATCAGCAAGAGCAGTTTGATAATAGGTGTCATTACGGTGAAATAATAGCAATTTTATGAGCAGGTGTGTTGTAAAATGATTTTTGTTATTCCCTATTTTGTTCTGTTAAAACAAAACCAAGCCTACCTTTTTTTCTCGTGTGGAAATCGCACGAAATCTACGAGATGTAAAGGTGCAAACGTATAGATCTCCTTTATCGAATGTACATTATATTAACTCTGAGCCATCTCCGGTTTCCAGATGGCCCCTTCGAGTATAACAACCACGGTATCCCCATGTTGCCTAGAAGAGGAGGGGTGCGGATGACAGGCGGCTCCACCTATCCACTCCAAGGCCGAACTTATGGGTCCTTTATAAGCACAGCCTTGAGGTAGAGAGATCGTTGAGCGACTTCGGAGTAGAGAGGTCATAGAGCGACCTCCACACGAAACCTATCTATATTTCCGTGAGGTAATATCACTCATAGTTTGATTCTCTTTCAATTAGATTTATAATTTTCACACCCCAGCCACCTTTGTGTCATCTAGGGAGGGTTCCACATCGCGCCATCGCGCTTCCGCATGCTGTCATCACAAGCGGCCTGACCGGTCACCCCCAGGCTGGCGCCAGGAGAACCAGGCCCCTTGCCTGCTTTCAGCTGTACACTCTGACCACTTCTATTGACAAAAGGCATTATCACGACTGAATCACGACTCGCGGCCGGTAGGTAACGTAACGGTTTGTCGCCGTCATGTCCTCAATGGAAGGGTATCTAAGTAGAAAAAAATTATATAGTAAAGGCCTCAATTAGGTTTGTTTATTCATTTTACCATGATACCATCCAGCAAACTCACCTCAACCAGCTCTTGGGTAGTTATAATAATTTCATTTACGCAGCTCACTAATAACAAAAGGTTAATACCGCCATCTATGGGCTACTTCATAAAACTAAACTGTAACTCTACACCGTTCCATTCTAGCAATAACAATTAAAAAATGTTATTTGTTTTCACTAGAATAAAATTATTTTCTTTTATAGTTACCTTCATTACCTATTAAAATCAAATAAATCTAGTTAAACGACATAAATAGTAATTTCGCATCACACGTTTCATTTCGTACTCTTGTAACGGAACGACATCCTTATGTCAACGCAAACAAAACTATGTCAAAATTAATTCTAAATTTTGTGTAAAAACAACAACAAAATCACACAACAATTTATGTGCAGCAATCCATGTGCTCCCATTATTTTTGTTTACAATAAAGAAACGTCGTGATGGCTGAGAAGTAAGTAATTTTACATTTACACGCTTTTCATTGAAATCATGTCAACATCTTATGGTTATCATAAATTATTAGTCAAGTCGTAAAGAAAATGTTGTTTTGTTGATAAAACGATATCGATAGTTCATTGTTAATGCTAAGGATATCGTTTGTGTGATGCGATTAATCACGAAGAAGGCCATTGCTTGTGTTAATTACGGCCACAGTTACCTACTTCCTATTAAAGCCAATTCTGTGGTTGAATTACTCCGTAACTGTGTAATGTCAACTACATAACTGTATCAACCTGTTTATTTCGGTTCGAACTACATACAGTCTAAAGATCAACTATATTACATCTGCTTACACTGCTCTGACATTATATTCCTAATTCCCATGTACTACAAAAGTTAGAACTAAAATATAATCCTAATAAAAAAATATGAGTAAGGAATAAGGATATCGAACTTTTTTACATACTGTCCTTGGTTCTTTGTTGTTTTTTTTTTTCAATAGACAAATAAACATAATGTTTTCTGTCTATGGTGTTTTCTTAATACACAATGGAATTTCATGGATATTACTGATTATTTATGCATTGAAATATGTAATCAAGTATGTGTATTTCAACTTTTTAACCAAATTGAAAGGTTAAAACGGTTGACTATACTACTAGTACCAAGAACAAGGCCCTGGTGCTTGTGGATCATTTTCAAACAATCAATGATTGGTGGATTTTAGCTAGCTTCTTCACCACTGTAGCATCCCTTCAAAAGACATTCAAAAAACCCTTACTGCGCATAATATAGAGCATAGCATAGCACTATACGATGTGATTGCGGTTAAGACTTGTGCCGATACCTATACAAATGTAGATATTTAGTCTTGCTCTGTGGTAGAGTCACAATAGCCCGTGATTTCCCTCTTTCATTCGATACCTCATGAATATGCAATTCATTTCTTCCTAATTTTAAGAAAGGAAGTGAAATGGTTGATCTACCATATTTAATGTAACTTGTTTTTTTAATTATCTCTAAGTATCACTAATGGCCGCTATCAGAAGTAATGCCTAATTACATATTAATTATACAAATAATTTCTCCATTTATGTGACTCTTTACTCATAATGTGGTTGGTAACTTGTTATGATAACTGTTGATAATTAGACTTCTTAAACTGCTGTCTTTATTATCTCTGAAGGAATAGATTTATTTGTTACTAGCTTTTGCCCGCGGCTCCGCCCGCGTGGATGTCGGTTATCGTGACCAAAAATAGCCTATGTCCTTTCTCAAGGTCTAATCTACCCCTATACCAAATTTCATCGAAATCGGTTGAGTAGTTTAGGCGTGAAAGCGTAACAGACAGACAGACAGAATTACTTTTGAATATATAATATTAATTAGTATAGTATATAGTAGAAAACAAACTGCTAATCTACTAAGCCATATTAAAACCAATTTGGACATATGGCATCCAACTATGGGGTACAGCGAAAACATCAAACATTGAAATTCTTCAAAGGTATCAAAATACAGTGCTCAAATCTATTGCTAATGCTCCATGGTTCACCAAAATGGAAGAACTACATAAATACCTAGATATTCCTACAATAAAGGAAGAAATAGTAAAAAGTACACAGTCATATAAAGACCGGATTACTCTCCATCCAAATAGACTGGCACAAAGTCTCGGGAATCAACTGGGAATAAGACGGTTGAAAAGGTTGCACACATGGGATAATCTGAATCATGGGATAGGCATGCCTAACACGTCAAACACCACACAAAACAACTGCTTATGGTTTTGACTCAAACCAATCGCATGTTAGGACCAAATTAACAAAAAAAAAATGTATAGTATTAGTATATTAGTATTAGTATGGATTCCCATATTTCAGCAAGTATATTTTTGGTCTTCCATGAACCAAACTAAACTTCATTAATTAATTCTTGTATGTCATATTTTATGTCCTTATGACACATAGGCTTCCTCCAGCTCTCCAGTCTATTCTTGGTGCTGTTAATCTAAGCCAGTGGTCCGGTAATCTTATTAATGCCATTAGACCATTGTTTTCTTTTTTTTTTAATTATCGCAGTGTAAACTCATAGTATAACCCGTTAATTTGTGACCACGGTGCTGCAATGCATTTGAACATCAGCAGAAATAAGTTCTATAATTTAATCGCAATAAGTCCCAAACTATAGTTTTCTTTGTCTTCCTCTTTTAACCCTGCACAAAATAATGATATAATATCCAACAAACGAGCTATGTATACCTCGAGACACGTATCATAGACCTAAATCTTGAGATAAGCGAGGCCCTGGTGCCTGCAGATTGTTTTATAATAATCTATGCTTGGTGAATGTGGGCTTGTCCACCACAGTAGCACCCTTACTATCCTCAAAAGACACCCAAGAAACGTGTACTGTGCATATAGAGCACATTTTGAGCACATTTTAGGTCCTAGATATAATGTCCCGAGGTATACGAGACACAGCTGTAGTAATATAATAAAACCTGACCATTAAAACCATTTGTTGTGTATAAAAAATTTAATTTCTCTGTACAATTTCAATGTATTTTATTCTTTATTATATCTAAATAAGTAACAAAATCGCTTGCAGAATTATACAAAGCAATTCTACTAAACTCCTTAAAAAGCTATTGTTATATTAAGAGCCGAATGTAGACCAAGTGAAAATTGTGAGATAGTTATGAGAGAAATCACTACGTCTTAAATGTTACATTGTTTTTGGTAGTCCATAGACTTCCTTCTTGTCGCGTGGTTCCCGGCAGAGTAGAATTGTGCCACCCCATCCCCTCCCATGTGGTGTCGTACAAGGTGACTAAGGGATAAGGCTGTTTAACATCAGACAGATATATACAGCCCAGACTCAGCCTCAGATACACGGCTCGAGTCAACAGTAGTGCCCGGAATACGACAATAGGCTCACCCCCTATTATGTGGGACCTAAAATGATGATTGGTGATATGTGGGTGTTAATTCACCTCTGCCTAATCCTCCAGGGATAAAGGTGTGATTTGGGTGTGATAGTATGTAGTCCATTGACTAATTACAGATTTTAAATTTTTAAAAAATAATTTGGTTATGGTAGGCCATAGATAAATTACAGGTGATTAACCATAATTTTCCTAGAAAAATGGACCATGTAAAAACTATATTCGCAGCTAGGATGGGAACCGGTAAAGTATGGTCCCCATCCTAGCTGCAAAAGTAGTTTTAATTATTGACAAAAAACAGCACCCAGGAATAAAATCGTAACATAATAGAGTTGCCAGTAAATAAATTATATCACAACAAATTACCTAGTTCATAGGTAGCTTTATCAATAAAAAAAACTATATACGAATAATTTTTGTTCAGGTCTTCTGATTCAAGTCCTACCGAGGAGGCATCTACACCGAGACAAGATGACAGGCACTCGGGCAATTGGTGGGACACATGGTTGTCTTCAGCAAAGACTAAGGTCAGTTATGTTCTATTATCTTCTATTTTATTAGGTAAATTTAATAGTATTTGTATAGTATCTTCTTCATCCTAGCGTTAATCCCAGTCATATCTGAAGTTTTCACCACGGAGTCTGGGGTCCGCTTTCCTAGTCTAACTGCCGATTTAGCTGGACTTCGATATTTTTCGAGAAGCGACTGTCATCTGACTTCCATAACCCATTGTTGAACTTTTGAGGGCTCCAACTTCCCGTAACGAATGCCAAGATGTTCGTATGGCAACCGGAACCGACGGCTTAATGTGACCTCCGAAGCACGACCAGCCCCATATTCATGCATACAAATATTTGCACTGAGCGGGGATAGAACCTGCGCCTCCTGCGTAGCGGTCGCGTTCACTACCGCCACGCCACAAAGGCTGTCGTAATATATGTTTATATCTGTGTATAATATCTTATCTTATCTAAACCTAATTGCAATTTGCAATAAGTTTTAGATAAGATCGGACAATGGTTGTTGTTGTTAGTAAACATTAGGCGTCTGTTTGTTATTAAGTACACTGAGGTACTTATGTACAATCACCCCTCTTTGCCATTGGGGTTGACAGATACATCTTTCCACTTGCTAAAATATTTAAGCCTTTCGCTTCTTCTGCTTTCATGATTGTTTTTATACATACATGCCGGTTGCGGGGTACTTCTTCCTGTTAGCGTTAATTCCCAGTCGCATCCGAAGCTTTCAGCTCGGAGTCTGGGGTCCGCTTTTACCAGTCTTAACCACGGATTTGGCTAGACCTCGATATTTTCCGTGAAGCGATTGTCATCTGACCTCCACAACCCAATGTTAACATTAGGCGATATCGAAGCTTTGCAGTTAGACCGTTGTTTTTGGATTTTTGAGGGCTCCAACTACCCGTAACGACTGCCATAGATGTTCTCATGGCAACCGGGACCGACGGCTTAACGTGCTCTCCGAGGCACGACCAGACCAATGCAAATACGAGGGCTGGTCAATAAGTCCGTAACTTTTTAAATTTCCCGCTTCTTTATTGAAATAAAAACTCTGCTCCTGTCAACAGGCATCTTTCAGTAGACTATTGTCAAAATTTGAACAAGCTACGTCATTTGGTTTGTGTTTCACAGTTGTTGATAGCAGACTAGCTCGCTTTTGGAGAAGAAAATGGAAAAAAGTGAATTTCAAGTGCTTATTAAGCATTATTTTTTGCGAAAAAAAACCATCGCACAAACCAAGGCTAAGCTTGATAAGTATTATGGGGACTCTGTACCATCTATTTAAATGGTAAAAAGTGGTTTACTGAATTCAGATGTGGTCGCACAGGCACGGAAGATGCGCAACGTTCTTGACGCCCAGTTGAGGTCTCCACGTCCGAAATCATAAAAAAAATCACGATATGGTTTTAGCCGATCAGAGATTTAAAGTGAGAGAGATTGTGGAAGCCATAGGCATTTCATATGGCTCAGTGGTTTCAATTTTGAATGAACACTTGGGTACGAGAAAGCTGTCCGCAAGGTGGGTGCCGCGTTTGCTCACAATCGACCACAAACGCAACCGTGGAACAATTTCGCAGGAATGTTAGAAGATGTTCAATTGGGCTACGAATTTCTCCCTCACCCACCCTATTCTGCAGGTTTAGCCCCGAGTGACTATTTCTTGTTCCCAAACTAAAAGAAATGGCTTGGCGGAAAGAGATTTGACTCTAACGATGAAATCATCTCGCAAACAAATGCCTATTTTGATGACCTCGACAAATCTTTTTATTCAGAAGGTATAAAAAAACTGGAGAAACTTTGGACTAAGTGTATAGAGTGCAAAGGAGACTATGTTGAAAAATAAAATAACTTTTTATCTAAAAACCTATATTTCATTGAAAAAGTCACGGACTTATTGACCCGCCCTCGTACCTACTCATATTTAATTCATACAAATATTTGCACTGAGCGGGGATCGAACCCGCGCCTCCTGCGTAGCGGCCGCGTTCACTACCGCTACGCCACGGAGGCTGTCAAAGGTTGCGGGGTACTCTTGACCTTTAAACTGTCCTTGACCTGACCTTTCCTTAAAATGTCCTTGACCTGATTGACCTCCAGGCCACCTTTACTGGATTTGCCTATTCACCGTCACCTCATTTGAGGCGAGGGTGAATGGGCAGCTCGGTGTTTCATCTATCTTCATAAAAGAAGCAAACATATTTGCGTCGCGCGTCGACGATCGACGCAGATCGACGCTCTCCACAGCCAAAGTACTTATTGTTTCACCTTGTATTCATATTTTTTAGACAGCTACTTACATTTGTGTATACATTATGTTATGTATTGAATATTGTTTTTGCATAATTATGTGTACAATACAGTATACATTTTACATTATCTGAGTTAAACTGCTACGGGCTGATAAAACTACTAGTAATGAGTAAAGTAAATGATTGTATATACAAATAACTCACTATGTGTCATGGCGTTTACGTCAGTTCAGAGACGTATCAAAGATATTGCTAAAACTACTACATCGCAACAATGCAACAATGTTACGCAACATAGCGCGTAACATGTCGCGCAACTACGTAGCCTAGTGGACAATAGGCTTTAATGAAATTTAAAGCACCCTGTGTCTTATGACATCATCCTCATGACAGCTACAAAAAGATGATAGAATCGGGAGCGTGTGTCATTTGACCCCCCGAGAGGAAAACTTGCGTCAGCCTCGTCCGTCATTCACCATTACAGATTAACCTGACTTGGGGTCCCGAAGTTATTGGTGGGGCCCCATACACCCAATGTCATAATGAAGAAAAATACAAAATACATAAAATGAACCTTCAAAATCCGTATGATATGAAATTCAAATTACCGTGTCCAAGGCTTCAACGCTCCGTACACAAAGTCTGCAGTTTTAAGATTAGTTAAGTATGTGTGTGGTTTTTTGTAATCACGTTTTGGTGCTGAAACTAATTAATTCAACTTTAAAATGTCTATTTTAAATGTGAGTGGGCCATGTAGTAGTTTTACGAGGTAAAACATACATACATACAAACATTTCAATTACGTCTCCTTGACTTTGAGGGCTTGGTTTGAGGTCAGACCTTCCGACTTTTCCTTCTCCACTTTGCACGGTCTTGGGAGCGTCCATGGTGGTGAGATCATTTATCTCAACGTATGAAGGGTTTACTCTAATCGTAACCTTTATTCGTGAACTAAATTTATAATCTAAGGAGTTTGTGTACCGCCGAGGCGCCTCCCCATACCCTGGGGCTAGATGGTACTCCATGGGCCGCACACTTGAGGAGTGCTAGCTCGAAAGAGAAGGGCCTGTGTCGGTCATGATGCGAGTGATATATCTCAGCCAATCTCGCCTCCGGCAACCTACGACCCAAAATAAAACCCCAAAAAAAATACGACCCACAGACGAGACGGTGTGTTTTCTGCTCCCCAAAATATTGTGATCTTAGTCCCGATTTTCCCCTAATATTACTTACTGAAGTAGAAGTAGAAGAAGAAGTAAGCCTTCCCGAAGAGCGATAGGTACCTATGCTCCGTGAGTAGCGGCACCGCCGTGAAACCAATTACTACACGACGATGGCAATCCAACGTCGTCGACTCGACAGAAGAAGAAGAAGAACTTACTGATTTCATTCGTTAAATTTTACAATACCTATTTAGGTAGGCATACATCTGTAGTGTGAGGTCGATGGCATCTGTCACACAACAAGAATAGCTCATTGTTAATGCTAGAACAAACACGCATATCTGTCAGTGACTTTTGGTGATTATACTAAAACACTAACTGAACTAACTGAGACACAGATTACCTAATACTTAGTGGCTCTTATTGCTCAGGACATATATCTTAGACCTAAAATGTGCTCTATACGCGCAGAACTCAAGTTTTTAATTTAACAACTAATATTGATGATCTATTTCCGTTCTTAAATATTTAACGAGACATTTATCAAAATGTAAACCATAAAATAGTTAAAGGTCACCCGGCTCTAAGCGAGCGCCGTTTGCGACCAACTTATTTACATCGGCAGCTAGGTATCCTTGAGAACGTGTTCCTAAACTATAGACTACTACTACAACATTGCCAAATACTAATAATTGTAGTTATCATAATAGGCTAAGGCAGGCGCGGTCGCAGCTTGAAGTTTAGGGGGGGGGGTCACTTCGGAAATTCTTTAAGAAATTTAACCCCCCCTCCCCTCGTACTGGGACTTTTCAATATGACGTGCATGGTTTGGGAGGGGGGGTGGGTCATTTCCCTTGTGAAACCCTCGGACCGCGCCTGGGCTAAGGCTTCATTTAGACGGGAAGAGTTTCTCGCACGTTTTGTTCCGAAAAATCGTATTGCTCGGGCTCGGGACCTATATCTGGATCTAAAATGTGTTCAAAATGTGCTCTATACGCGCAGTACACGTTTCTTGGGTGTCTTTTGAGGATAGCACGGGGTGCTACTGCGGTGGACGAGCTCAAATTCACCAAGCATAGATTATTACAAAACAATCCGCGCGCGCCAGGACATCGGTATTCTTTCAATTTAACATTATTTTTTAGTATTTTTTATATCACCTCCGGTAACCAACGGCCTACAGATGGCGTGCGTTTAGTCGTTTCGAGTCCCACATAACCTCCTCCACCGGCTCCGGCAGAGGAGGTATCCGTGGAGATTTTTCGCACGATAAAAAAAGAGAAATAAATCACCGCGATAGCAAAAACATCGACAAGATATCGCGAAAATCTCAACGGAGAGACCACTAATATTATGTATTTGATAGAATCCATATCTGCCGTATTGGTTCCTGATGGAGTAGAATAGGAACACTCCACCTCATCCCATGGGTGTGTGGTGTCGTAGACGACCACTGAGAGCTGTTCTCCATCCAACAGTAAACATACACAGCCCTTGAGAAAGTGCCTGCTTGACGGCTATAGGTTCGGCCCTATTACAATACTAAACGTCATAGCTGACGAAATATGGTTGTTAATACGCCTCTGCTTACCCCTTCGAGAATTTACAGGCGTGGATATATGTATGTATATTTAGGCCAATAGTTGTAAGCATAGTTATCTATATTATGTATATATTTGGAGATAAGTATCGTGTTTTGATAACATTTTACAATTTGCACTTGGCAGACATACAAATGTGATAAAAAATAAATCGGGCATTTATCAGATTTTTACGTTAGAACACCATTGTTAGAAATGTTTTTTTATTTGTGAAATCTCAGCGCCGTTAATGGACAAGATAATAGTAGAAGATATATTTAATTTATAGTATGTTTCTTTTCTTCGCTTTTCTCAGACTTTTAATCGACTTAAAAAAAAAGAAAGTTCTGAATGTGACTGCCTTTTTTTTATCGTGTTCAGCGATGTCTTCCCCAATTGTCAAACTTGTTATCAATGAAATTCATTGAGTAAAATATGGTTACACCTGGACAGGAAATGGATCATGAAAAGATGCAGGTTTCCTCTGGTAGGAAGTAAAGGCTTGAATCATGGTTCGCCTCTGCACCCACAAGAAAAAGTCTTGTACCGCTCTTGTATTCCTGGACTATAGTCCTAGTTTGGGACATGTTGTAGTCCCGACTATAATAGTGTCCCTAAGGCCATCACCGCGAACTAAGCTCTCTTTCTCTCTCCTTGACTTGCATTGCCGCGCCACTCGCCGCTTAATTTGCGGCCTCGGCCCTTAGCACCGGAAATGTGCTATGCAGCTATGCTACGAAGATCGAAAGCTAAGCTATGAAACAATGTGACCCGTTTTAGCTGTGCTATGTAGTGTAGCGAGTAAGATGTTCTATGAAACTTCCTACAAATATTCAAAATTCGAATCTATTCTCCATCCATAGCACACATCCATGGCTCACATCCATAGCACACATCTATAATAGCACACATTCATAGCAAGCATTTTCTAATATATAAAATTCTCGTGTCACAAAATGTGCGTAATCGAACTCCTCCGAAACGGCTTGACCGATTTTGATGAAATTTTTTGTGCTTATCCGGTATCCATGAGAATCGGCCAACATCTATTTTTCATCCCCCTAAATGTTAAGGGTGGTCCACCCCTTAATTTTTTTTTTTTATTTTTCAGACAAAATTTTTTGTTTTTATTTTTTTATGATACATCATACAAAAATACATGCAACCCTAAATTTTCACCCCTCTACGATCAACCCCTATTTTTTTTTATGAATTATAAACTTTAATTTTTTGGCTCTAATCTCTAATATATAAAATTCTTCTGTCACGGGGTGCGTAATCGAACTCCTCCGAAACGGCTCGACCGATTTTGATGAAATGTTTTGTGCTTATCCGGTATCTATGAGAATCGGCCAACATCTATTTTTCATCCCCCTAAGTGATAAGGGTGCAGCGGGAACGGGATTTGAATACCACGCGGGCCGAAAATATGGCGGTACGAAGTTCGCCGGGGCAGCTAGTTCTATATAAAAACATAGCTTAACTGAACCCCTTTCCACTAATGCTATGCTATGTGGACCAATGAATATGATTGGTGGATATCACATCTCCGGTTGAAAGGCAGACTTTCTATTGCAGGTGTAGACGCCCTAATAAAAGTAGGTAACTAATAATGCTGTCTATATTTCAGTCGGCGGAGGTGTACACGATGGTGAAGAAGGATCTTGACGAGATCGGCACCGCCGTCAAAAGTGAAGCGAGCCATGTCTTTAACTCAACGTCTACTGTCATTGGGAAAACTTTCAAGGTAACTTTGATGAAAACTCGCTACCACCTTGTAAGCCTGTGCACATGCCAGTCAGCCAGCAGGCTTTCCTTTCGAAGTTAGGAGTCAAATTAAGAGTATAAGGACAAGAAGATGATGATAATGTATGAGATAACTTTCCCGCCACTTTGTGTGAATTAAAGTTGCCATGTTTAAAAATTAAAATAATTCTTTTTCTATTACAGTTAGATGTACCAGAATCACCAGCAAATGTTATGAAAAAGAGTCTTAGCACTTTCATAGGTAAGAAAGAGTGTTTTTATTTACTTATTAAATTTCTTAATCTCAAATAAAGGCAAAATATAATTACAAAATAGACTTCCTTTGCAATAACAACCATAAAGAGGGAGTTCTTGAGGTCCAAACTAACCTCACTTGCAAGTCAGTGCACCTGCTGAACAACGGAGGAGTCTCTTAGGGTTGGGAAGACATTGGTCTGCCCAACCCTGAGAGACTCCTCCGTTTTTGTTTTTTTTTTTTTACTTAGACGTTTCGCGATGTTGGTCATTCAGCTACTGATCAGGAGGGTATGATTTGATTGCAAATACAAAAATCTAAACTTTGGTTCGAAATTGCGAACTTTGGATGCATTTATTTATTTTTTTTTTTTTATTTAAACTTCTTGCACAAATAAAAAAAATGTACAAAGGCGGACTTAATGCCACAGGCATTCTCTACCAGTCAACCTTAGGGCAATGCAGAGAGAGTCAAGGTAGGTGCTTGATGTTTAGTTGTGACAGTTAAATTAAACAGTAAACGTACAACCAATACACATATTGATATACTTACTTAAATAAAATAGCAAATAATATAGGTACTTAAAATATAATATAGTTATACACATACATAAATATTCTATACTGCTTATGACCGTGATGATACGACCTATTTGGCTAATTTTGTGGTTGTTATTCACCAACTACAAAATTAGCCAATTAGGTGCAGCCGTTCTAAAGTGACGCGCGGACGAACATTTGTGACAATCGACCTTTATGGCTCATTTACACCAAGTCGTCAGTCGACTTCGGCGAACATCTTTCCTCTACCGAAGGCGGCGTAGTCGAATACATAATTACACCAGATCGTCCACCGCCTTCGGCGAGCGACTTTCGTTTGCCGAAGGCGTAGTCGAAAGTGCACCAACGACTTCGTCTACTGCCAGTTTACTAAAATCGTGTCAATGTATTTGAAGTCGTGATTATGGTGAGTCGTCACGTGCTGCAGAAGGGAATAGGAATAGTGTGCCAAATAATTTGAGAAAGTATAAAAAATAGACAAAAAAATGATTTAGTTTTGTCGACCGTTGCCTGCCGAAGGCGTCCGAATCACCTACGATCGTGTGCCGGCCGCACTTCTGTCGACCATTCGTTTGCCGAAGGAAGATCGTCGCCTCAATGTGTTTACACCGGGTTGTTTGTCGCTTTCGACTGGCAAGCGAAGTCGACCGTCGAGCTGGTGTAAATGAGCCATTATTCATATAGATTTATAAATCTCCAGGTCAGGTGAGCACTGTGCTGAACCCGGAGCCAGATGATGAGGATGACACTGAGGTTATCCTGTCGTCAGGAGACACCACTATGCTGTCGACATACAAAGTAAGTTAATTGAAAAAATTTAGGACTCAATATTTTGTTGACACTCAACGTTATGACGACAACACGACCAAGGGTGATGATATGTGATAGATCTTTAATCTAGTTATAACTAACGTCCACCTGATGGAGTACAGGAAGCTCGTGGAGTATGTAAGGATAAATATAGTCTAATATTAGGCTGTCTATCCTATAGGGAAATTCTCGTGTTGTATTTTCGGCGGTGAGTAGGGTAGCTGTCAGTGGGAAGACCAAAGGCTTGTCCTGATTGTCTTCTTCCCTGACGACACATTTCAATCATCTAATTCCCACCCACAGAAAGAACTAGAAGCTCTACAGCGCGTAGATGCCACATTCATCGTACCAGCGTACAGTCCCGAGTTCGAGGCCTGGCGGGCCAGCCTGGAGAGCACGGAGGCCGGCCTCATCAGCCTCCAGGCAGCCGCACGCAGGCTAGACGGCAGTCCCCTGCTGAGGTCGCAGTACGAAAAGCTCGTTCCTGACGCGGTGTCGCATGATGACTTCTGGGAAAGGTATGGTGATAAGAATCTTACCTACTGTTACTTAGAAAATCTCTTTGTATTTGCTATTTTGTCTAGTAAGTCTTTGTATAATCATACATACCTTGTTATGTTATTTTTATTCTGCTTCTTTCAAATGTTTTTTTTTTTTCGTTTATTTTTAGTTGTATGTGCCTCCTAGTTTTTACTTTATGTGTTTTATTAAAACACAGATTTTTTTTTCTACATAGTCTGTGGACGCGGCGCAACACTTATAATATAAAATATAATCACTTGGCGCCCGACGTTTCTGTCATTTTACGCAAATTATATTAATTATTTCATGAGATTAGATAAAGTAATGTATTAAAATGCACATAATGTGGTCTTAAACACTCGTGCGATACTATAAAAAAACTTGCCTACGGCTCGACTTTTTAATTCAAACTCGTGTTTTAAGAACCCTACAACAGTTTTATAAACTACTACATATTTTTAAATTTATTTTGATATTTCGTGCCTAAAGACCGTCATTAAAGTTTTGTTTTTAATTTTTTGATGTTCACATTTCAATATGAGATTAGATTTTTATGATATTAGATAAACATTTTATTAATAGTTGTAAAAAAAATAGTAATTTCAGTTACTAAAGGAGAACGGGCACTTTTGTATGAGCTGCGTCCCAACCCTTGTAACAAGTTGCGACTAGTGTAAACATGTTCATTTAGTCTATTTATATGTAAAAATGAAAGATTTTTATCAGAAATTCGTGCAGGTCCAAAGTTATAAGGGTGTAAGTAAAAAATATTTTTTGTGCAAATAGGCTTTGCAGTATAGTTCTACGGTTTTGTATCATTTCGCCGACGGTCATTACAACTACGGTTGACTCAACTAGGGTTAATTCACCTACTGGTTGACATGGTTCATGGTTGTAGCGATCACATATTTTTAACAAAAAAAGAGGGGTGTTATAAGTTTGACGTGTGAGTGTGTGTGTGTGTGTGTGTGTGTGTGTGTGTGTGTATGTGTGTGCGTGTGTGTCAGTCTGTCTGTGGCATCGTAGCTCCCAAACGGCTGAACCGAATTAAATTCTGTTTCTTTTGATCGAAAGATGGTTTAGTCGAGAGTATTCTTAGCTATGTTTCATAAAAATCGGTTCAACCATTTGAAATATATTATGAGGAATGAAAATCAATCCAAAATCTAATCTATTTTCAAATATACCCGTATTGGGTATCAAATGAAAGGTCATAATTTATACATAACGATACAGCAGGTTTTATGGAAATCGGTTCCATAAAACCTGCTATTATTATAGGTATATAAAAAGCATGAAACAAAAAAAATTAAAAGCATAAACCAATATTTTAATTTTCTCTTTCTAAATCGATTTGAATAGTTAGCATAATTAATGCTTCAAAAGAACATTATTCACGCTGCATACATTTTTGGTCCAAAATTGAAAGTGCTGGCCAAATACGATATTTCGTTAGAACTTGTTCTTATTGGGGCGTCAAAGTTGAGGGACCACTTCCTTCGGTTTTATTTGAGTTCGAAAATCTTGAAAATATACATTTTTTATGACACAAACTATTGAAAATGGATAAAAAATGTCACTATGATAATATGTTGATAAAAATGTAACTATTCTTCCAATGTAGCACATTGGAAGAATAGTTAATAAAACTAATAAAAAATAAACCCCATACTGCACACCGTTGTTTTTTGTCTATTTATTTAGGTGCTAAATTATAAATAAGTAGCGGCCAAAGAATATAAATATGACATTCCGTTAGTCGGGCAGTGGACCCTCAGCTTTGACGCCATAATAAAAAATGCTAATGAGGACAAGCTCTAACAGAATATCATACTAGTATTCTTTGGCCGGCACTTTCAATTTTGGACCCAAATAAATGGGTGAAAAACAACGGTGTGCAGAATGGGTTTATTTATTATTGATTTTATTGACTATTCTTCCAATATAGAACAATGATTTTCATTCGTTTTTAATCGTTCATATCATAAAAATGTATGGTTCCATTCCAAGATATTTGGACTCAAATAAAACTGAGAGCAGTGGTCCCTCAGCTTTGACGCCATAGTAAAAAATGCTAACGTGGACAAGCTCTAACGGAATTTCATATTTGTATAGGTACTTTGGCCAGCACTTTCCATTATGGACCTAAACAAATGGACGAAATACAACGATATGCAATATGGGGTTATTTTTTATTGCTTTTATTAACTATTGTTCCAATATAGAATAAAGATTTTCATTTATTTTTAATAATTCGTATCATAAAAAATGTATGTTTCCAAGATTTTTAAATTCAAATAAAACCAAGCGCAGTGGTCCCTCAACTTTGACGTGGTAATAAAAAATGCTAGCGAGGACAAGTTCTAACGGAATATCGTATTTATTTTCTTTGGCCGGCACTTTCAATTTTGGACTAAAATGGGTGATGTCCTTTCATTCAAAAATCCCAATAATTTATACATGTTTGAAATGTACTAATTAAGGCCTTTAATTTGATATCAAACACGGTATATTTACCTCAATTTTATTTTTTAACGCAGTACTTTATGACTGCTAGAGGGCGCCACATTAAATTCAGTGACACATTATATAGCCTATAATAAGTGGACGATCAAGACACTTCTAACAATACCTTACTTGTCCAGTTCTAATTAGTAGTTGAAGAGCTATGAGGGAATTAGTGAATATACATACATAGTTCATACATACATACATAGCCTGTCAAAATCATAATCCTCCTTTGGCTTTAACATAGTCGGGTAAAAATAGCATAAATAAATAAGTATTTTGTCATAAAAACACTAATTATTTAAAATAAATTAAATACTTTCTTAGTAACTGAAACCCCCACAACTTTTACCCTGCACGAAATACAGATTTATGTCCATACAAAAAAATAATACACTCATTGAGACCTTTCATTTGATATAGGTCAAAAAGTGTTACACCATATGGGACGAAACGCCCATTCGCCTTTCTTTTATAAATTATAACAAAATAGCTAACTTAACTCAATGTTACGTAACAGCCTGTGTAAAATCTCATCTTATCTTATCTTACGTGTCCCCCAGATATCTGTTCCGCGTGGCACTACTCCAAGACCGCCTGGCCGCGGCAGCTCGCAAGCAACCCATAGAGGAACCTACCCAGGACCCCGTACTCGCGCACCTGCCGCTGCAGAGTGCCCCCGCCCCCGCCCCCGCCCCCATAGCCACCCCCATAGCCACCCCCGCCGCCCCCGCACCCATTGTACAGTAAGTACTTTGATATAAATACCGGCAAACTTGTTGAACAAAGGTTAGAAAGTTCGCACTTGTGTACTATATGGACCAACTGAAAAACCTTGGGGAAAAAAAGCAAAATTATGCTTTTTTGTACCACTTAGGTGGCAGGCAATATTATAAATATGCTTACCTCCTATTAAGTGGGATCGAATATAATGATTGAAGAAAAGTGGGTGTTAATTCACCTCTGCCCTTAGAGCCTCTGCCTAACCCTCCGGGGATAAAAGCGTGATTATATGTATGTATGTATGTCAGGTGTCAGAGCTCCGCGCTGCTTGCACTGATCAGCCCTATGACGCGAGCCGTACCCAAAATTGGTTTATACATTAAACCTCAAACATCTATTACTGGTTTACTAACTTGATGGACCCCTACTGCGCAGCTAAAGTTTACCAGTCACTATACTTACTAGTGATGTGCTGAACCGTTGAAATGTATATCTGCGGATACTAATCCGAATACGGAAATTTTTAACTTTTTTACTCAATCGGTATCTTTGCACCACCGATGCCACTCGATGCTTTCAGTGACTTGTGTTACACAAGTCTTTCCAGCAGAAGTAAGCACCCCAGCTACCGTGGTGAAAAAACTAACTAATTATTTACTATTTTCAGAAGCCCTAAAAAGGTCCTATCCGGTTTGGACAACGAGAAGACCTTCGAAACTCCAGAAATTGACAACGCTGTAGCTTGGGATGACGGTAAGTAGGGTAGACATGTAAATACAACACGAGACTTAGCCTGCCTTTCCATCAGACATGTGCTATGCAGCTATGCTACGAGGATGTAAATGCTAAGCTATGAATCTATGCGACCGTTTCCACTGCGCTATGAATATGTGCAGCTCGAGATATGCGATGTATCAATCACGTGATTAATTAACCTTAGCACGCATCCATAGCGCCTTACCACAGTACGCATCCATAGCGCACATCCATAGCGCACATCTATAGCGTACATCCATAGCACACATCCTTAGCTCACGTCCATAGCTCTCATCCATAGCGCACATCCATAGTGCACATGTATAGCGCACATCCTTAGCACACATCTATAGCACACATCCATAGCGCACATCCATAGCGCACATCCATAGCGTACATCCATAGTGCACATGTATAGCGCACATCCTTAGCACACATCTATAGCACACATCCATAGCGCACATCCATAGCGCACATCCATAGCGCACATCCATAGCGCACATCCTTAGCACACATCTATAGCACACATCCATGGCACACATCCATAGCGCACATCCATAGCATACAGCCATAGCACGTATCTTTCTACATAAAAACGTAGCTGAATCCGTTTCCAACAGTGCTATGCTATGTGGACCAATGAAAATGATCGGTAGATATTAAACGCACTCATAGCAACGTAGCAAAGCACATCTCCGGTGGAAAGGCAGCCTTATGTACCGAGTATCGATTATTTTGTGCATCGATATATCCATCGTTAAGTCGAATAAAGGTTGAACTTCAGTAAACTTCACATGTAACTCCGGCCATTTTGGTGGATTCTTTCAAGTAAATGAGATCCAACCTATAAGATCTTAAAGTACCAATTTACAATGTTCATTATTTTATTCTCTTGTATACCTAAATCGATATTTTAGATATAATATCGATAGAACAGGTATTTTAAAATATTAATATATAGGTAGTATAATGTAATACTTATTATCGATATATCGATAACTATAAACTTAAATTTATTAAATAATTTTCAACACACTTGCTCTTAAAGATCGTGGTCAATAGTACATATAAATTTGTAGTATACCACCTATTGCTCATTTCATGCAACTTCGTATTTAAATAGATAATAATTTCTCTCTGTATCACGCTATGGACCCCGCGACTGCACGGTGAATGCATGGAGTGCTGAGAATCGAATATCTTGTAGTATTTACATGTTTAATAAAGAAAACTTTCACTCAGATATACCTTTTTTTCTGTGAGTATTTACAGAGAAACAAGAAGAAAAAAGTAAATGATTCAAACCTTATTTTTTTAATCTATCTATGGCCGATCGCCATTGTTAAATGCGCGCGCATAGGAAAACTAATTAATATACAGTATTTTTTAGTATTCTTAGCATTATTTTATTCACAAGTGTGTTGAAAAACGTCGTGTGATACACGTGTGTATTGACGATTACCGTCCTCGGTTCTTTTAAGACCCTCACCTAACGGCTCGGGTCTCAATAGCGCCTCAGCGGTAATCACCAGCATTACACACTTGTACCATAATGTACTATTATATTGTATTTAGCATTGACATTTAGCTATTAAAACTGTAATACGCATATTCTTAAATAAAAAAATATTTTCAAAATAGTTGTTTTCATATTATTCCCAAATATTTTGGAAGATATCCAATAGATATTTTTGAGTATAGAATTAGACATGCACTAAAATTAAGAATATTCTTTTGCAACATCTTGGCAATATTCATGTACATTCATCTTTATGAACTATCAAAATACTTTTAGCATATTGTCATTTGAGAATATTTCCGATTTCAAAGAAACAGTTCATTTTGTCATGCTTAATGGAATAAAACAGTGGATTAGCTGGCAGGGTAAGGGGCAATCTAATATTCTTTTTAAAAAAATATGGTCCATGACAAAAATATATTAAAAAGTTATGGTGTAATAAATGACTGATGTAAAAACTTCTCATAACGTATTAAAAAACCATTTCTTAGGCTATCGCTCGTTGATTCAAGTCATCAAACAGGTTATGATGCATACCTTGGTATAATTTCATACTATACGGAGTTATTTTTCCCCATTATCCCACATGCAGTTGGTCTATGGATAATTGTAAAAGCCTTTCTCTTTTTATACCCAGTAGTCGTCCTGTTCTAAAGAATGAACAGTATTTCACTAAAATACAAACCTTTTAAATTTATCCCTCTTATTCACAAACCCTTGTTGCCTAAGGGTGCTTATATAGAGAAAAATGTATCTGGTATCGGCTACTTGCCCCGACAAGTTTCCATAGCAAAAAAAATGATGATAGTTTGTCGTTTACGTTCTAACACCACATATAACAAAAAAAGACGTGTGGCACTCGGGGACTGCCGCGGTAAAGCTATTGCATAGCATTTTTTATGAACTTATGCAATTATAATAAATAATAATTTGAATTTGAGTTCTGAGTCTGAGTCTGAGTCTGAATTTGAATTTGAATTTGAAAACTAACAATTTATGCAATTATAATTACTTACGTTAAGCGGAGCTACTTCGGAGCAGCTCGGCTCGATTCGTGCGAGCTCGGAGTTGGGGGTGTTACCATTTTTCGTTACGGAACTTCTGGATTCGGTCTCCACGCTCAAGGCCCGCGATAGAAGCTATGCAATAGCTTAATAACAATTGCAACGCATTCTCACCCTTATGTTTAAAACCATATGGGCGCGAATACTTTTCATTTTTTGACAAACGTCGAATAGACATGATGGCAAGGTTAGGTTTACTCGTGTGGGCTCTCCCGTAACCTATCCGCCGATAGCCTGTCCGTGTTGCCATCATATCAATTCGACGTTTGTGCAATTCGGCATTCGTTGCGATTGCTTTTCTTTTTTTTGCGATATAATCATGGACGCATTGGCGGCGGTGCCCGGAGACTTCGTGGTCCCCACACCGGTTCGAGTCTGGTATAACCCCCCACCGGCTCCGGCAGGGTAAAACTTCGGGAAGTTTTCGCATGATAAGAAAAAGCTATATCATCATGACGATCTATCATCTATGGAAACTTGTCGGAGCCGGTAGCTGATAACGGTGGCCTATTTCTCTATTTAAGCACCCTAAGATTTGCGGCAATAAAGAATATAACGAAATGAACTTTCAGCATTTCAAATTATTTTATTAATTTAAATACAGGTTGAAGTAGAAATGTCGTTTATCTCACGCTACATGTATAAATAAAGATTTATTTTAGTACCTGGCTTAGGATTTGGCTCCTCGAGAAGATGAGTTAGAGCTTGGCTAAGATCTGCCTACCCCAGCAGCCTATCAGCAGACATATCTCTTTCTTGGCGTCTCTTCGACCAACGTAGTCAAAGAGATATGTCTACAACATGACGTGTTGGTCACGTGACACCTTTTTTCAGCGATTCTATTGGTCGAAGAGAGAAGACTTACGTCTATGTCACTATGCTGAGCTAACACATTTGTAGAGCGTTCTCTCTGTCGCACATTGAACTGACAGTATGATACTTTTATAGAGTAGTTAAAACCGAAGTTATCGTTTTTAATTTAGTAAGCACAAACGTTTGTCATGTGTTGTGTGATTAAGAAAACGGTTTACGAAACGGAAGCAAGCCTATCTTACCCAAACTCTCACTCTTGTGCCCGACGTACCAAATCAAAAGCGCGGAATACTGTTATTGCTTTACTTAACATTAATCAAAGCCAAAAAGACAATAGTCAATATTTCGTACCAACTTTTTTATATTAATAAGGAAGATAGTTAACTTTCTGTATTTATTTTTCATAAAGAATCGTTTGACTAATAACAGAATTTTTGACCCATGTAACAACTCTGTACAGAAGACTTCGCCGACGACGTGGAACTGACTGAAGAACAACAAATACTGCTTCTAGAAGAATACGAGAGGGAGATCGCCACTAAAAAGATGACCAAACAGACCTCGTCCCGCGACTTGGGCAACAACAACACAGACAAAACCACCAGCACAAACAAGAAGAAAAAGAACGTACAAACCAGAGACAAAATGAACAATAAAAAAAATAAAAATGGCCGCTCCCCTAAAATGGCGCCAAAATCTGACGTTTGTGGGAACAATTTAGTTGAAGATTATTTCGGTGACAAAGAAGTGAAAGATGATGCTAGTGCAAATTCTGATGAAAGCTGGGAGAAGGAATTTGAAATTGATGATGTCGTACAAAAAGCATGAACCCATCCATCCGGCCATAGATATTTTAAAATAATGTACCTCGGATACATTGTGCGGGGACAGCCGCCATCTTAGAATCAAGTCTTACGATAAACAATTACTTCTATGTATACTACTAGACTGGCTGTATGGAACATCAAATTTTGATATTGCAAATATCATACAGATGACGTGACAAAATTAATTAACTCATCTTATCTCATCTCTACGTCTCACCTCCATTCCCGCCTTAATACAAAATTTTTTTTTTCAACAGCTCGTTATGTTAGAATATAAGACGTTAACAAAAAAATTGTCATGGTTCCTTGCAGAGGCGGGAAAAAATTTTAATTTTGAATTTGGAACGAAACGCAGAAACTAGATAAATGAGTAAATAAATTTTGACACCTATCTAATATAGGTATAGAGTGCGCCTTTTCGTAATACAGCAAGAAAAATTGGTGTGTGTGCATGGATGATGGATGACGAATTTTATGGTTTTTCGCGATACCAATTTTTTTGTTCCATAATTCTAGTAATATACATAATAACTATTGTACAATGATATAGTTTTAGTGGTTACTGCTTACGTCCATACGAATAAGACCACATGCTTTAATAAGCCTAATAACGAATTTAAGTAGTTGCACAAGTATCAGCTGTACCGCACAATGCTAATCCGTCTATAGCAACTGCACACATCATAAGAGCTTTGCAAGGCAGCCGTGCATTCGTCGTCAGACATACATTTATTTTTCCCTAATCGCCTGTTTCTAAATTGAGTCTCTTTGATTTCAATTTGACGTTGAAAATGACTCAACTTCAGTTTTTCAAATTCAATGCATGCAATGAAAGCATGCAAGAAATTAAAAAAATTAAATGAATGTTTGACTACGTCCTGCGGCTGCCTATCCTATAACCTCGCCTGTAGGTACTTGCGTCATGCAAGTATGTAGATACTTGGGTATCAAAGCATGCAAGAAATTAAAGAAATAAATGAATGTTTGACAACGACCCGCGGCTGCCTATCCTATAACCTCGTTGACGTTCATGCCATGTTATATTACATTTAAATCAAGTGTATATTATTATAAAAGCAAGGCAATAATAATGCAATCGTCAATTAATATTGCATTAGTGTGAAAATGCGTTAGAATGTTTATATGCAAGAATGTATTTTTTACTTTTCTTGCATATTACATAATATGCAAGAAAAGTAAATGTTTTAAAATTGAAGTTTTTGATTTGGCATGTTTAGAATAAAAGTGAGAGTTCGTATAAAATCAGCTTGCTTCAATTTTGTTGCGCATTATTTCTATCGCACAGCGTATGTCTACAGCTTAATATCTTTATAGAGGAGTTAAAACCGAATTTATAGTATATTATTTTATAAACAATCTATTTAACTACTCTATAAAGATACAAAACTGTCAGTCCAATATACGTGAGAGAAGAAGCTCTACAAAACACTCACTCTTCTCCCGTGCCAAATGAAAAACCGGTTACTATATAATGTTATTGCGATTATTCTAGAAAAATATCCGAATATTACAATAAACGCATCTTGCATCAAGTTACCAGCAATGCAAGGTTATTTAACGATTGCTATTGAATATATTCGGCTTCTAAAACCGTATCGTGATGACTGAACATGATGTAAATTAGAGATATATATATATATTTAGGTAAATACTGTACACTTAAGATTGATATGAGTGTCAATAATTTGTTTTTAAATAACTCCGCCGAAGCATGAATTTGTAACAATATTCCTTAAATAAATATTTTATGATTATGACAGTGTGTCTGTAGTTATTGTACAGTACCTGGTTTTTTATTTATGGCTTGGTTTCGGTTTTAAATAGCGTTTTCTCTATAGTACATCGGACTTACAGTTTGATATCAGAGTAATTAAAACCGTTAATATTTATAATATATTAAAACTATAGCTTCGGTTTTAACTACTCTAAGAAGATATCAAGCTGTGTGTGATAGAGAGAATGCTCTACAAAGTCGAACTCATCTTCCAAATCAAAAGTCGGGTATTGTACTCTAGTTTGGCTGACTTTTTTGGTTACATAAAATAAGACCTTACGTAGAATGTTGAATATATGATCAAGATGTATCTGTGTGTATCAAAGTATTAGTTTAAGTGCACATTTGCTCGATTTTGTTATAATGTCACCTTCTTCTCTCCTATTGCATTTACTTAAATAAAAATAAAAAATAAGACAGAATTTCAGAGATTATTCCCTCAACGGTTAGTATTGCCATAGTAATAATACTTGGCAATGGTAGCATTTTAAATCATAGTATATTCTTTGACTACCACCGCTTTGTCGCAACGTTGTCAAATACTAAATACTGTGCGCTGATTGGTTGAAAATTATCAATGATTGACAGGCAACCAATGAGCGCTCAGTATTTGGTGTGTAAATTGACATAAGTTTGACAACCTTGTAAGAAACCATGTGTAGTTAAGTACTACCTATACATTTATTATGTGTATACTTTTGAATTTCAATAATATTACGTATATCAATATGATTTTAACTATTTCCATCACTGGAACAGGATTTCAACTTGCCTACAATATTGTGTATGCATTTCATACCCTTGAATATTTCTATAAAAAATACTACCAAATAGTAGTTTTTGCAATATTTAGGCAAAGATTCTGCAACCAATGTATGGTATCATTTATACACTATATTTTTTGCATTAATGGTTGCTAGCTAAATTTTATAGATTCCTCAGTATAGGATAACCTATTTAGGTGTACAGTTTTCACAAAACAAAAACATTTTTTCTTATATTGTAAGAAAGCTCCGAAAAACCAGCTCCATATATTTATATAGCTTGCAAATATTACAAGTGGTAAGGTCAAGCGGGGCTATTCCGACGAAAAAAAATAATACCTTAACTTTGAATCAAAATTGAGTCATTCCGGATGAAAATTCTAATAATTTTATGAATTTATTTTAAAAAGCATTGCTTTCAGATTTGTATCAATATATTTATGTCGTAAATAACTAACAAATAGTGTATTAAAAAGGCTAAGGTTATTCGGGGATCCAATAAACGGCGGGTTTACCCCGCCGCGGGGCAATTACGACGATTATTAATATCTTTAGTTTTAAAACAGTTACAAATCTAAAACCCAGTACAAAATAAAGTTTGAAATAGTTGGCATGCTATCTATGACTCTATGGCTCATTCCTAACGCTTACTTTTGAGTAAAAATGTTTTTTGGTCAAACGTGGGGTAAATCCGCCGAGCTCCCATACATGCTAGTGATGTGCTGCATTTCATCGATAGTAGTGCACTTATTAAAACTTGATTACGAACATTTTACAATAACGCCTGACATTTTATCTAATAAATAGGCGGCGCAACCTCTAATAAAAAGGCGGCGCACCCTGAAAAATCTATCAACGGTTGTTGGAGGCTCGTGTCCCAGCAGTGAGAACATGGTGACATGTTCTCACTGCTGGGACACGAGCCTCCTCTCAGTATGTTGAATTTGTCTTTCAATAAAATAAATAGATTTCGGAAATATAACTTTCATTTATTTAAAGTAATTAAGTATAATAAATCAGCCTTTTGTTTTCACAATAGGAGGTTTCTGAATTTGGTTTTCGGAATAAGTTTTTTCTGTTTTTCTTTTGTAATGTCGGACCATCTAAAAATAAAATGTTAATAAAGTTCTAATGTTGAAAAACATGGAATAAACGATAAATCAAATAATTAAAGCGAAACTAGGTATTCAAAGATCCAGACGAAAGCATACAAACAATTTCATCAAAATCGGTTCAGCCATTAAGGATTTGAGTATCGAAAGTGCATTTACAGTAAACAAAATTATCGTAGTTTTATCGACTCGCAACAACACTAACTTTTTGCAAACTCATATAAAAATCGTGGGGCTATTACGCCACCTCACTTTAGACGTGTTTGCCCCTCTCTCAAAATATTGAGGGGCTATTATGTCGCACACAATAACTCAGGAAAAACAAAACGTGCAGTAAAATTGATATTAAAGAATTAAATTTGGTTGTTTCAAATCATCACTCACCTTTGATAAAGTTTTAAAAACTCACTTATTCCACTTAAAAACTAAATTAGGGTAAGCACGTGTTTTGCTACTGCATAGCTAAAATGGCATCCTAAAAACAAATGGCTGTCGGTACAACAGTATAAGAGTTAGCGCTGCCATCTATATTTTAACAAAAAAATTAGTAATTTCTTTATCAAATCATAGATGTCAATAGTGATAATACTTTAAAATAATGAAGTTAAAGCGAAACGACGGGTTAGCCCCTCCGGCGGAATAGCCCCGCCCGACCTTACAATAATGTTTGAAGTGTGATATCCCACTAAATAGGAATAAACTGAAATAGCTGTAAGTAGTTAATAGTGATAATTGAACGTTGGCAACATTTGTAGCTAGTAACAAGTGTTGCCATGGAAATAAACAGTTTTGTTTATTGGTATGTCGGAAATTGATTGCTCGCATAAATTGATAATGTGGTTGTTTGCTTTATTTACTAAATTATTGGTATAATTTTGTATAGCCTCATATAGCTATAACTATATATTTTGTTTAGTTATTAGATTATTTTGTGTTTATTCTAGATATATTGGAGTTAAAACAGTAGTGGCTGCTAAGATTATCACTTTTTCATAGCGCTTTTTTAATTTTTGTTTTTTTTTTGTAATGTGTTTTATCCATTGTGGTTGGCAACACTGCTTTGGTTGTCAATCGTAAATGTTGGCAAGGCATTCTTTGTAAAGAGAGATAACTAACGTTTGGTTCAGGAAGTAAAATTTAAGTGCAATATGAAAAAGTTATCGTACATTGTAACTTGACATTTATTTTAAATATAATATTTAGGTTAAAAATCCCATGAGTTGACAGTAGGTACCGTTATGTTTGTGTAAATTATGATTAATATGAATATGAATAAAAGTTATTAAAAATCGTAATGCATTGGTTTTATTTGTTTTATAAATATTCTATTTTATTATATCCGGGTTCGTTAAGCAGTTTTTCAAATCAAATTCAATCCAGTCTATTTCACAACACAACCTTACAAGTCTATAGGTACGAGGGGGGATCCGTACTGATTTTCGCACGAAAAATGTACTGTTATAAAATTCTTAGAAAAAAATTCGGACATTCTCGTGTAGAATAAGCGATACCCCTGAATGCACCCAAAGTGTCATAAACGTCAAATCTCACAGGGGTCCATTACATGCTTATGCAAGCGTCATGCCATCATGCCGTCAATCATGAATGTTATTGGTCAATCGGCTATTAGACGATTTATGTTATTGGTCAATCACGGCGTGATTGATGGTTAAACTGACAGCAAAACCGGTAGGTTTAATGGACCCCATGCATTCATCATTCTATTCTATATGGCGGCCAACGAATTGCCACTGGTCTGAGGGGGCAGTTAAATAATTATTTTAACTACGTATAGGAAAATATCCAAATTGTATTGTATTAACAATATCAGTGGCTGGGGGAGAAATAAAAATACAAATTATAAGAATCCTTATATTTAATTTCTGTTTGGCAATACAAGTGCAGGTGGCGGCGGTCCCTGTTGGTGAGGGTAATATACAGGATCCACGGGGTGCCCTATATTGCCCATGGTGTCGCCGGAACGAGGATATGGGTGGTGAGGAGCCGCTCCCATCCATTGTGGGTACCAGTACAGGCCCTGTGGGACACCAAAGAGTTGTTATTTTAAATTGGAAAAAGCGAAATCAAGCATACTAAATGCTTTAAAATTATACCAAAGAGTTTTGTTAAGAATCAAACATTACAATTCGGTTCATTGGCTTGATTCTGAAATGCCACGTAATTTCAATTCGATTTGAAAAAAATGGACAAAACAAAATATCGCCTGTGGGCAGGGACTGATCAAGAGTTCTAACCGCCCTAGGCTAATTTTGAAGACGCGCCCCCATCAAGTGTGTCTACCATTACGGTCACCTTAAAGCGTAGTACCTATAGCAGTTTTGACTTTGTTTACAAGTGTGAAAATTTTAACATGGTTCATATTCATAAAACTATAAAAGTTTTCAGATCGATCTGAAAGCAAAACTAACGTTGTTCTTTAATTTACTCGAAGTTCAACCTAGGGTGCAAACAATTTTTTTAGCTGACTGTACATAAAGGCAAAGCACCTTTTTTCCATTATCAGTCCAGCTCCAAGGTGCCATAGTAACATCAAATAATTTTCCAAGACATCACAAATAAGCCCAATCTCGATAAGTTTATCAGGTTTATCTTCTTTAGTTCAACAGTTACTACAGCCACTTTTCTACTCGATCTTCAAAACCTGACAGTCATGAATGTAACAAAAGACAGTTTTTTTATGTCAAAAGTCAAAACAAATGGGCCCATACCATACTGATTGAATTTATCTTGTGTAGTTTAGGCAGGGCCGCTGATAGCGGGGGTGCAACGGGTGCACCGCACACGGGCGGCACGTCCAGGGGGGCGGCAAATCCCCAGATTTGCCGCCCCCCTCTTTTTTATTTGCCGCCCCCTTGTACGTATACACACCCCACATAAATACTATTAAAAATAATTTCGTTTCTATTATATGATTAACATCGCCATCTATGTATTAGCATCCCTTAAAACTAGAACGCAATACATAATAAAGCGTCTGCATGTTGAACCATCGCCTCGCCGCTACGCGGCGCCCGAAATTCGATACAAAGTAAGTAGGTAAATAGGGATGTGGACTATTTTTATACTATTTAATTTCGTTTCTATTAGATGATTAACATTGCCATCTATTAGCATCCCTTAAAACTAGAATGCAATACATATTAAAGCGTTTGCATGATGAACCAAACCATCGCATCGCCGCTACGCGGGCGCCCGAAATTCGATACAAAGTAAGTAGATAAATAGGGATGTGGACTATTTTATTTGTTGTCGACAAATGTACATTCTATAGTAATAATATGATGTTTTGCTAAAGTAAAATATTCTAATGACAAATAGTTTAAAGAAAATATGTATATTTTTAATATTTATTTTGCTTGAATTATAACAATATCATTATACAATAGGTATATTTGATTTTGATTATTCAATTTCTCAAGTCTTCTTCATCCTAGCGTTAATTTCTAGTCGCAGCCGAAGTTTTCACCTCGGAGTCAAGGGTCCGCTTTGCGGATTTGGCTCGATATTTTCCGTGAAGCGACTACCATCTGACCTCCACAACCCAATGGTGCCATTAGGCGATATCGAAGCATTGCATTGCCGACCGTTGTTGAAATAGGACACGTCAATTTGACTTCGCCTCGCCTGATGGTAAGCTGAAGGCAAAGTCTCTGAAAAGAGCGTCACCATTACAGACACGTATCATGTTACAATGGTGGCACTCAGCTTGACGGCCTCATCAGATACTTTTTCACGCCCCGCTTAAAGGACCCGGGACTGTAGGAGGAGGGAAACACGTGAACTGGTAAAGAATTCCAAGACTTAATGGTGCGGCAGAATAAGGAGTCGCCGAACCGCTTGGTTCTTGATGGAATATTCTGCACCGTATGCGGGTGGCATCTAAGCCCTGCACGTGTTGTCCTATATAGGAAAGAAGAGGGTGGGATTAATTGGAAGAGCTCATCAGAACATTCACCATGGTAGAGACGGTAAAATACCGCCAAAGATGCCACATCTCTACGCAACTGCAAAGGCTCGAGGGTTTTGGTGATCTCAGGATTCCCAATAATAATCTAGTAAGTGCTTTGCGGAGCCATCCCAGAGATGAGAGCAGTATTCCACGCAAGAGCGAATTTGTGTCTTGTAGAGAAGGCACCGCTGCTCCGGCGTGAAAAAACGTGTGAGACGTTCAGGACTCCGAGTTTACGCGAGGCTGTTTTGATGATGCTCTCAATGTAGTTTTTGTTGTTCAGTTTGCAGCGGACATCCATACCTAAGATGTTAAGATTGTCCTGCAGTGGCAGTGGCGTGCTCTGAAGAGTTGGAAGGGGAAGGAACGAAGATACCTTTGCTGTAAACGCGCATGCCTGCGTCTTCTTGGCATTGAACTCGACCAGGTTTTCAGAGCCCCATTGGGAAACGTGGTTCAGGGTCCGGTCAAGTTCACTGACGAGAAGCTGCCTTGGCCGCAGGATGTCCGTGATAACTCCCGTGTAAGGTGCTATCGTCTGCTTAGCAGTGAATGCTGCCAGTGGACAACATGTCGTTGATATGCAGAAGAAAGAGAGTGGGTGATAAGACGGACCCCTGCGGCACGCCAGCATTTACCTGCAGGAACTCCGAAGTTCGACCATCACAGAGGACGCGAATACGGTGCCCCTGCAGGAAGCTAGACACCCAGTCGCACAGCCTGGGAGGCAGACCAAAGGCTGGTAACTTGGAAAGAAGCGACTTGTGCCAGACTCTATCGAAAGCTTTGGCGATGTCAAGACTAATTGCCAGTGACTCGCCATGCTTGTCCATAGCCTCACCCCAAAGATGGGTTACGTACGCCAGAAGATCACCCGTTGACCGCTTCGGTCTAAAGCCGTATTGCCGGTCATTGATTAAGGAATGATCCTCTAGGTGACGCATGAGCTGTTTGTTAATTATGTGCTCGAATACCTTGCACAGCACTGAGGTGACGGCTATGGGCTGATAGTTGCCTGGGTCCGAGCGATCCCCTTTCTTGGGGATCGGCTGCACATTCGCCTCCTTCCAAGCCGATGGCACTGTACCTGAGATGTACGACATCCGGTACAAACGCGTAAGCATTGGAGACAACTCCGCTGCGCATTTTTGAAGAACCACCGCTGGAATACCATCTGGTCCGCTGGCTTTCTGGACGTCGAGTGACTGCAGCACACCACGGACATCGCGCTGCCTGATGCGGATCTCAGGCATTGCGTGGTCACATACAGGTAATGTCGGTGGCTGCTTACCGCAATCATCGATTCGGGAGTTTGCCGCAAAGAGATTAACCAGCAGATTTGCTTTCTCTTGCGGCTCATGGGCCAGGGATCCATCAGGGTTGCGCAACGGAGGCAGCGAAGGCTGGCAGAAGTTGGCTTGCACGGCTTTGGCCAGTCGCCAGTAGCCACGGCTGCCCGTGGGATGCGCCACTAGCTCTTGACCAAGCCGCGCTATGCGCTGGGCATCCGCTATGACGTAAGCCCCCTTGCAGACCTTTGTGGCTTTATTGTACGCTGCCTTGAAGTGGCCCACTTTGGGATCGCGTGTGGCGCGCGCCCTTACCCAGGCGCGGTACGCAGACTGTTTTTGATTGACAGCCTCCGCGCACTCGCGGCCGAACCAAGGGCGCGCTCTGCGGTCACCCGTGACATCAGTGTATGGGATATAGTATTCCATACCTAGACTGATCTCACCGGCGACAGCAGTAGCACTATCCGATGGGTTCTTACCTTCAAAGCAACCCACGGGATGGACGCAAAATACTCACGCATCCCATCCCAGTCCGCTGACGAGTAGTGCCAGAGACGCCGCTTCCCCTGCGCGGGTCGTGGGGTCGCTGTGATTGGCACCTTGGAACAGACCAGACAATAGTCGGAGTTGCCTAAAGCGGCACGCACCGAAACACTGTATTGGTCTGGGTGAGTCGTCAGCAGAAGGTCTAGAAGGGAGGGTGTTAGGCCCGACCTTCTTGGTATCCTAGTGACCTCGCGTACCAGTTGGGTCAGGCCATGCGCCAGAACGAAAGCGTGAGCGGCTCTTCCCGCATGGTCAGTTTTGGCGGAGCCCAACCAGATCTCGTGGTGTTATCCGCTTTTTTATCATGGTCTGCCAGAAAAAATATGTCGGTTCGAGTCCTATATAACAACCGGCGGGGGGGAGGGGGGGGGGGTGTAAGCGTCCTTAGACCTATGTAGGGGGCGGCAAAATCGACTTTGCACACGGGCGCCCACATAGCTAGCGGCGGCCCTGAGTTTAGGAGTTCCTATGGCCACCTTCTGATTCCATTTTCTGACCCTGAATACAATGTAAATAGAGTGTTTGCCAAGACAACACAAATGAGCCCAAACTCTATGGATTTATCTTGATTCGTTTAGGAGTTTCTTAAAATCCCGAGTTAGTGGAGGCTGATTAATATCCACCAGTTTTCAAAGGCAGGGGATTGGCGCAGGAGTATGGCAGCTATCGCGTTTTAAAGGTAATATTTCACACCATGAAACTCTACCACAGGATAATCGACTCCCGGATCTGACAGAAGAGTGCACTCACGGAGTGAATGTGAAATACATGGCGAAGATTACACCTCCACATTGCCTATTCCTCGTGCGATGATCTAGTGGACACTGCGGTCTAAAGGCGTTCCAGAGGCTTATTACATTGACACCATCCGAGACATATACCACGATTCCGGTTACGTGGTTCGGATCCCTGTCGGCGTCATGAAAACCGGATCCATCACTCTCGTAGTACACCAAGGATCCTTCCTTAATGCTTACTCACTACTTCACTCTTCAGCATCAGGATGCTCATGTATCCTCAATGGTGATGATATCGCGCTGATGGACACGGACAGGAGCAGATTGGTGCAACGTGTGAAAGTGTGGAAGGAAGCGCTTGAGAACGGCAGTCTGAAGCTATATGTGGAGAAGACATAATACTTGGCGCTAAACTCAACGGATCTCACATAGGCGATAACTTAGTCGAGTGCATGAACCAGGTTGATTACTTGACTTCACGTAACTGGTGAAATCGATTACGACATCAAGACACGTTTTGCCGCCGTGTGGGTCAAGCGCAAAATGACTGTCGTCATATGCAACCCTAAAATGCTATTTAGATTGAAGGGACAGGTCTATAAAACGATCATGTCCTTTTACAGTGCACTGAAGCGTGACCGCTGCTGAAGGGACATAAGCAGGAGCTACGTGTCACGGACATGAAAATGCTGCGGTGGATGTGCGGAGACACGCGTAAAGATTGCGAGAGGAACTCTCGTATCCACTGCAGCCCTCATGTCTGTGACATGACAGACAAATGGTAAGAAAGTCGCCTTCGCTAGTGCGGTCACGTTTCATCATCTACCCAAGTAGGTACGACTGGTGTCGGTCGGAGAGAGATATCGTGCGGTGTTCCGCAGGGATCGGTCCTGGGGCCTCTCCTGTGGAACATCGGATACAACTGCGTGCTTCGCAGTGAGCTCGAGGATGGTGCCGCCGCCGTGACGTGCTATGCAGACGACACGCTAGTGGCGGCGAGCGGGGCTACACACCGCGAAGCGTCTCGAGGTGGCTCCGCAGAAAACCCAGGCCATGTTCTTTCATGGACCCCGGCGCGGACCACCGCCGGCGGGGTCCAGCATCACAGTGGGACACTCTCCTATCGACATCAAGCCCCAGATGAAATATCCGGGGCTCATGCTTGACGGTCGGTGGCACTTCGGGGAGCATTTTCGAAGTCTAGTCCCAAAATTGGTGCTCACAGCTAACTTTTTGACGCGTCTGCTGCCCAAATTAAGGGGCCCGGAGGACTCCTGCAGGATACTCTACGCGGGTGTCGTGCGGTCCATGGCTCTATATGGGTGAACAGTATGGGCGGACAACCTAAAGGCCAGGCACGTGGACCGGCTGCGTAAACCACAGCGGAAAATGGCCTCCAGTGCCATCAGGGGATACCCCGCACGATATCCTTTGAAGCAGCGAGTCTCCTTACTAGATCGCCACCGTGGATCCTGGAAGCGAGAACCCTTTCGGCGCTATATCGGTTTGGCAAGGAGGTGCGGGAGCGGGGACACGATCCTGAGCCTGAAGAAATTCGGACCCTGAGATCCCGGCTCCACAGGGTGGCGGAATGGGAGCTACAACTTGGGCGACCACGCGCAGGGCACGCCATAGTAGCAGCGATAAGACCCATCATGGGGGAGTGGCTAGATAGGCCTCTCGTTCTGGCTGACGCAGATTTTCACCGGGCACGGGTGCTTCGGGTGGTATCTGCTTATTATCGTGAAGAAAGAGTCAACGAGTGCCATCACAGCGACGCGAGCGAGGTCTCGGCGCTGCACATGCTCACCGAGTGTCCGGCGTGGGAGACGCTGAGACGGGAGCTGGAAGTGAACCTGGGAGTGAGAGTTCTCTCTGGGATGCGTGGGCTGTCAGCGCCTCCTTCTGCGAGCAAGCAATGCTCGTGAAGGAGGTGGCGGCGGAGTGGGAGCGAAGGAGAATCGCAGACCTTGCGGCCCGCGACAAGCGGAGGAGAATTGTAAACCGCACCGCACGGCCCGCGACGAGCGGTGGCAACTCGGGCGTCGGAGTTCACAGAATGACCTCTGTCCCCCATGAGCGCGGACCTGGGGGTGACGGGTGGAGCGGAGGGATATCCGTGGGGGTTTATCGCACGATAAAAAAAAGTGCGGTCACGTTTTACGAAAACCGCCAGGCTAATGGCAAGGGCGCCCCCACCGGGTCTACATAGAAGGGGTAGGCCCAAGAAGTCCTGGAGGGTGAAATGCGCGTGCGAATAGTCTCACTACACTACTATCACGCACAATACCGTGTGAAGTGGAGGAAGAAGAGCCGGTAGACAAACGAAGCGTCCAAAAATTGTTTGTTATTTTGAACGGATTTATTATTTGCCTAAAAATAGGTACCATGCAACATTTCGCCAGGGGTTTATTCAAAAGTCAGCTCCGATGGCCCCGTTTATAAGCAGTATTAAAGTGATTAACGCAAGTCATACATCTTCTGCCAGAATCCCGGGGGGGGGGCTGCCATAGAAAGTGATTTTTTGCAAACTATTTAATTTGAGTGACTCGATTCGAGTCAGTGTTGGTTTTGTGCGCACTTTTTAATATTTCTAAAATCAGGGACTCCCAAAATTAATCAGTTCATAGCGCATTTAGTTGAAGTGTCTATTTGAAATATGTAGGGTGGATGCAATGATGTTAGATGAATAGTGCATCCGAAGACACGATTTCAGCGCGCGCGCCCCCTATCCTGCGCCCCGTCCCGATTCTCGCGCCCCACCGGTCCTCGCGCCCTAGGCTACAGCCTAATTAGCCTAAGGGTTAATCAGGCCCTGCCTGTGGGTTGTAGAAGTCAGATAGTAGCAGTCGCTTCATGGAAAATATCGAAATTCGGTTTCATAGTGACGTGAAAACTGACGTCGACTCACAACGTTGCGAAAGTCTTGATATAGATTTTCATTGGTCGATCTCCAGTGACGTCACCCATTCCGACCAATGACAATATCAAGGTTGTCGCAACGTTGTGCTCGTCGCTGTGTGCTTAGAGAATTGCACAGCTGACCCAAATTGAGTAAGGAAAAGCTTTGGAGAACGTAATACCTTGTTGCCAGATCCTTGGCAAGTGAAGCGGTACTCGTTGACGGTTAGAGGGTCGAGGTAGCTGATGCCAGCGATGGATCCGTATTGCGGTGGGAACATATACCAGCAGCCATCCAATGTATCTGTAATACATAATCCAAGAGGGTTTCTTAAGACCGCGAACTCAGTTGAAGGCGGTGCGGCAGGGGGGCAAGCCAATGAAAGAGAGAACTGCGATTGCAACCTGAAATTTTGGAGTGAGTCACTTTTTTTAAATGCCCTTTCTAGAAGACTTTTCAATTTAACGTGCAAGATTTGCAGGGGGGTGTCATGTCTCCTGTAACATAAAATGAACATAGACCTCATAGTCTGAGTCTGAGACTGTCTTGTGTGCTGCGGGTCAAAATAAACATATTTTTCTTTCTTTCTTTAACACCACCAGGAGGGCCCTTCGGATAGCCCCTGCGATATATCCGCCTCCGTCGGCCGGCACACGTAAAAAAGAGGGTGATCCAATCCTTTTAAGTATACCTAATTTATACACTTACACGTAATGTTCGCCGTATCCGAATCAGTAGGGTCTGTGGTCGGATTGATAAACATCTCAGTTGTCTGCTCGATGAACGGAGGCACAGGCGACAGACCGGTGCCAGGGTCGCCCGGGATTATGAATGGACCTGGATTGATAATACAACATTACGGTGGCTAGATTTACCCACATCTTTTAGCACGAGTAGGCCACATCTTTACCGTAAAAGTATGGGGTCGGACTCGTGGTTACCCCATTTTGCTACCCCAGGGTGTTCACGTGGATTTTTTTTACTCGTAGTTACCCTAATGGAAAGGGTCGTACTTGACTGCATCGTAGTGAAGTGCCTGATAGATAAAATTTTCTATAGGTCGATATAAGCATAGTACTTTCAATCTCCTTGAGGCCGTATGTGTGTTTTTATTGTTGCGAGGATGTGTCACTTGTGTGTTTGTGCGTGAGAATGTGCACATAATATGTACATAAGTGTGTGCGTAAGTTTATGTGTTCTTTAATAATTCATAAGGGTCAATTAAGGGTTCAATTTTTTTATGTTTAGTTAAAGGTAGGATTCCGTAGCTGACCGCACACGACAACTGCCGACGCACGAAGCATGGCACATGCGCGTAATTCATTGCGGCTTCTCAATGGTCTCCTTTATCCGTATCGGAGTTTAACAAGTGATGGGTACGCTGTATCTGCCGCATGCGTCTGCAGTTGTCGTATGCAGTCGGCTTGGGAATCATACCTTTAAAATTTAAATGCTTGGCACTTTTGACTATTTATAATGTTGATTAATGGTAGGTACTTGGTGGAACTTATTGTTAACATATTGAAAACATACTAAACTTGTACTTTTCCACGACATCTACCATTAAAACCTGACCGGTTTCATCTCACGGCATTCTCAAACGTTTACCTACATTGACAGCACTTTTAGTAAAATTTATTTCAATAAGACTGGGTATGTGTAAGAGTGGTAAGAGTAAAGGTATGAGTATGATGCCGAAGCCGACCGCATACGACAACGGCATACGCATGCAGCAGATACAGCGTACCCATTACTTGTTAAACTCCGATACGGATAAAGGGGACCATTGAGAAGTCGCAATGAATTACGCGTATATGCTGCGTGCATCGCGTCGGAAGTTGTCGTATGCGGTCCGCTACAAATTAAATTGTTGAAGAGTTAAGAGACTTACCTCCATAGAAGTTGGTGTAGTTCCACTCGCACACGTGGTGATCGCAGACCAGGGGTGAATACTTCTCTTTGGTATAATAAGCATGGCCGCTTGGTAGGATCTGCAATTTTTTAAATTTCATATTATTTCAGACATCTAAATGACATCTTTTTTTTTGAGCGCACAGACAGTCCAATTCATAGAAGTTCACCTCGGAGAGCGAGGTCCGCTTTTCCAATTTAACTGTGAAGCGCTTCAATATTTTCTGTAAAACGACTGCCATCTGACCTCCATAACCTTAAGAAGGTATTAGTTAGACTAGTTGTTGAACTTTTTAGGGCCCCAACTACCCGTAATGATTACCATAGATGTTCTTATTGCAATCGGGACCGACGGCTTAACGTGCTTCGAGACACTTAAGGGTCTCTATGTCTTAAAAATGGTCACCCATCCTAAGACCGACCTGGCTAGTGTTGCTTAACCTTGTAACATGTTACCACTTAACCACGAGCCCCTCCAAAACACGAACTTACCAATAAATAATCATGATGCCGATATCTAACACCCTGTATGTTGAAGTCGAGTATGAAGGAGCCGGAGGTGATGATGCAGGAGGCGGCGGTAAGCGGAGGTAGCTTGTACATCTCCGTGCCACACTTCACGATCGCCTTCGGGAGGGATGATACGTCTCGGAGGTGTTGCAGACTCTTCTTGAAAGGGAATCTAGGAAATGAGAATGGGTGAGTGAGTTTTTAAACTATAGATTTATACGAACAGGTATTTGCGGCGGACTAGCTTACTTATTTAAAAGGTTTAATGAAAGTGGAGGAAGCTTGTGAATTATGTAAGGACAGAAAACGATAGCGGGCCTGCCTACCCTAGAGTGAAATAGGCGTGAGTATATGAATATTTTTATGTATGTTAAGCGATAATACTGAACTGCGACTCATTTTGTGCCGTTAGAGAAAACTTTTTTTAAACTATAAATTTTTGACAGTGTAGCTCTGCTTTTTAATATTTAAAATTTATTTGAGCTAGTACGCCTTAAAATGATTGTACAGGGTCCTACCAATATCCTTGAGCCAACCTCACCAGCAAGTTGGTACACCAGCGAAACAACGGATGAGACTCAAGCGCAGGTTTTTCTATTGAATTTTGAATGTCAGACGGCAGTCGCTTCAAAAAAATCACAAAGAATAAGCGGACCACCAACTTTTGAAGCTACTGACAAATGGCTATGATGATGAAGAGTATTTACAAATATATTCACCTGAAAATACATACTCCATTATTACACTCCAAGCCGTGAATGAAATTTTCCGTCGAGAACACTACATTAGGGTCCTCCTCCAAGAAGTATCTCTTTTCATCCATGAAGTGTATGAACCCGATGAAATGGAAGGCCCTGCCCTTGCAATAGGGGCTGGGACCCCTACCCATGTTATATATATCACTGTACAGCTCTGATATGAATATGTATACGTTTTTGCCGCAGTAGAACTCTGAAAAAGAGCTGATCGATTACGTCATGAGGTATTTGTTATCGTTTACAGCCTCAGTTTCTTTTTTTATTGTGATGGTAAACTGAGGGTAAAGTCTCAAGAAAGAGGGTCACCATTACAGACACATACTATGTTAAAATGGTGGTCTCATCAGATGCTTTTTCACGTCCCGCTTAAAGGACCCGGGACTGTAGGAAGAAGGAAACACGTGTGCTGGTAAAGAATTCCAAGACCTTATGGTGTGGCAAAGAAAATTTGGTTGGCACTTGATGGAATATTCTGCAACTTATGCTGATGATATCTTAGTTTATTTTGAAGTATAGACCAAGATACCGATACATTTTAAGTTTCAAACTTCAATTTCCAACCTTCACAACCTTGTATACTCTGAGTTCACAACCAACTGTTGTGAAGGTCAAATGGCAGTTGCTTCACTGAGTTCGGCCGGAGTGCGAGAGATATGTCTCTGCCAGTTTCACGTCCGACAACCTACGACCCACAGACGGTGTGCGTTTCAGTCGGTCCGAGTTCATAACCACCCCATACCCGTGGGGATTAAACCCTGAGTTGGAAAAAGGGTAATGACATTTAAAAGATAACTTATTAGTTTAATTTACTGAAATTCGCAATAGAATCCGGTGCTAATGACTGTTAAAACAACAGTGACCTTACCTTGACTCATATAAAACTCGGCAGGCACAGCTCCCCCAGCCATACTGTTATACGTGGCCACCCTCTCAGTTTTAATAGCGTTATGATTGTCGTACATTGTCAGCATATTGTCAATCGTGTCGTCTAAAGCTATTAATAATACCTGCAAGGGAAAAACGTTATTAATACAACTCTGTGACGTATCGCTTTAGGGCGAAAATTGCTTGCACTTAATAACAGTGTTTATCGATGGTTAGATGAAATGTCGTATGAACCATCGTTTTGTCAAAGAGAAAAGGACTCAAATTATATCAACACAGCACTGTGACTTAATTTGACATGAGACTTAGACCCTTTTGTTTTAAGAATATTAGCAACCAGAATTACTATATAATATTTCCCATAACACCTAAGGCAGGCTAAATTGTTTTGTTAGGAGCGGGTTCACGTCGGTAGTGTTATGGTCACGACTCGAACCCGGAACCTCTCATTCGTAAGGCTGACTTAACTACAAAGCTACTGGCATTAACAGAGTTTATCGTAAAGTAATCTTAGATTTACAAAAAACTTCGAGCTACTTGTCCTCAACCAAAGTGAACTATCTATCTTCTGAGTGAGACACGACATCGAATTTTTACATTACTGAAAAGCATAGTCCTAAACACACAATCCTTTACAAATATTGCTTTAGGTGAGGGTTGTTCGAGAAAGTTATATATCTACCTATAACTAAATAGTAATGACAAAAACGTGAGACTAGGTTCTTAAAAAAAGCTGTTGAAAACCAGCTTTTTACAAAAAAATTGTCCCTAAGAATGCTACGAGCTAGACGAGCTACGCTCTACGCGAGCTACGCTCTATGAGTGCTACAATGTGTGCTACGCGCTTGGTGTGCATAGCTGCACACCGCGTGTGCACTAGGTGTGTTTTGTTTGATACGCGCTAAGTCTGCTGGGTTTCAAAAAACGCGAATGAGCCATTTTTCTCCTAACATTGACTTTTATAAAACGGTAACTAAATATATTAGATTTCGTACGGTTTTAAAATATGAAATGCCTCCCTGTCTTTTCATTTCTACTGCCTCTTACGTCTACGAGACGCAGTTGGTGAGGGATAGAAGAGGCATTTGGTATGCAACGCATTAGGCGTGCTACGTACGTGTTTATGCACTAGGAGTGGTAAGAACGAGTGCGTCGAATTAGGCACGCTACGCTCTACGTGTACTACGCTCGACGTGTGCTACGCGTACTAAGCGTACACGTTTGAACATACACGTTATGTAGCATAGAAAGAAAGTGCTACGAACTACACGCGCTACGCTCTACGCGAGCTACGCTATAAGCGCTACAATGTGTGCTACAGAAAGTCTACAATGTGTCCTTGACTTTCTCGCCCTTTTTCCTCCTCAAATTGTCAATGAGTGAGGGAAATAGCTCACGATCACCTTTACCTAAATAATGGTGACCTTTTACTGTGTTAAGTTTGTTGTATAACAACGGTGTCATACAGTTGTCTTGTATGAATACATACCTTTAGTTCCTTAATGTGCATGTGAATGAATCTCGCCAAATGGTCAGTAGCTATGTGAACCAGTTCGTTGATGATGTACTGAAAACAAAAAAAAACAGATACTGTAATAAAACGTAACATTGCCTTAATCGATAAAAAAATATACAGAACGCCAAACCTTTATTAAACTTAAATTATTAACGTTGATTATTACAATAATAAATGACTAGTTATTAAAAATAAAAGGTGGTAATCACTTTTCTCGTTAACATGAAAATATAAATAACACTTTTCTCATTGACTGTACCACCTTCTCTATCCGACAGTAAAGATACAGCCCATGACAATGTGCCCGCTAGACGGCAATTGGCTATTACGTGGGACCGAAAATCTCAGTTGGCGAAATGTGGGTGTTAGTACACCTCTGCCTACCCCTTCAGGGATTTACAGGCAGGCCGCGTGAGTATATGTGTGTACCACCTTGATAAAACGCTATTATAAAGCTGATAAATTTTCGGTGGTCATCGGTAAAAGAAGGTTTTTTTTTTTAAAAAGAATATTAGCAACCGAAATTACTAATATTCCCGTTAACCCCTCCAGCTAAGCTAAATTGCTTGTGTTAGGAGTGGGTTCACGTCGGTAGTGTAATGGCCAGGATTCGAACCCGGGACCTCTCGATCGTAAGGCCGACTCCTTAACCACTAAGCTACCGACGCTTCAGAAGTAAGCCGGCTCAACAACCCACTTCTGCAGTCGATCAGATGCACGGTTTCATAACGTAAGTTATGCTATAGAATATAGATAAAGAACTTAGAAGCGGGCCTCGTCCACGTAACTGGTGTACGTTATCGAAATTGGCTCACCGCCAACTTATGTAACAACTATTCTCACAAGACATGCCGGCAAAGAAAAGTTGATCAGTGGAAAAGTATTGCCTTTCTCATCATCGTCACATAGCAGCAGTGGCGAACGGTGAAATTTTTCATTTCGGTGGAAAATATCATAACAATTTTGTATGAAAAATACAGAGCATTCTGATTTCAGGTACGGAATTTCATATTCGGAATTTTAAATTCCGTATATTATTTGAATACTAGCTATTGCCCGCGGCTTCGCCCGCGTGCAATTCTGATCCCGTTCATTGCTGACATATAGCCTATGTGATATTCTGGTGTAACTATAAGCTATATTATTGTGAAGTTTCATTAAAATCCATTCAGTAGTTTTACGTGAAAGAGTAACAAACATCCATAAGATATGATTCCGTAGGCGACCGTGTTGTATAGAATTAAAGCACTTGATTATTATTATGACTGGTTTTATTATATTTAAATACACAAATAAGAATTAGCACATTGATACATGTCACCGCGCACCGGGAGAGAGAGAGCCTACCTAAAATTATAGACAATATAAAGATACCATAAACACATCAGGCGTTCACACACCAACAGACCGCATACGACAACTGCCGACGCACGCAGCACATGCGCGTAATTCATTGCGGCTTCTCAATGGTCCCCTTTTATCCGTATCGGAGTTTAACAAGTAATGGGTACGCGTATCTACTGCATGCGTCTGTCGTTGTCGTATGCGTTTGGCTTCGGAATCATACCTATAGTCCATACCATCCCTTCTTACAAACTTTCGCATTCATAACATTAGTAGGATCTCTACCACGGCTTCCCTTTAATGCACTGGGCACTGGTTAATGGCATCATCATGGCGAGGGGTCTGTATAACCCGATTTCTGTCGGTTTCCAAATGGGTCGCATGGTGCAAGACAAACTAAATAGAGGTACCTAATTTTTATTTTCCACCGTTTGCCCTTTTAAAAATTTCACCCTACGCCACTGATGTGCGTCCCTAATAAATGTTTTCTCTTTCCCGCTTTCTTTCTTTCTTTCTTCCTTGCTTAGGTACCTGGTCAGGTGCTCGTTTGATCTTCATCATCTGTATCTGGTAGTGCGCCAGGTGGTCCAGCTTGTCCGTGGGATCGTGCCCATAGATCTCGAACGCGTCTATGACCATCGCCAGGGTTAGGTTCTCGCCGGCTTCCATGCAGCATGGGTGGTTTGATATTATGTATGGATACTGCAAATTGATTGAAACATGTCATTAAGTTTTTGACACCATTGTTGAATAGAACAGATAGAATAATATTTATTTCTTAGAATATTCTTACATATTCTAATGGTGGTGAATTTAGACTAGTATTACAGACACTAGCTGTAATACTAGTCTAAATTCACCTTTACCACTAAGCGAAGTGAAGTTATATTGATGTGTCTATAAAAGACATTCATAGCTTCACTTGTTACTAATTAATTGTACGGCTATATTATGGGACCCCACTTAAATCTTCGGAGCCCAAGACGCATAAACTTTCCTGTTGTAGTCAGAGGGGGCTCAGACAGCAGTCGATCCCATTAAAACCAAGGCTAAGATAACCATCATCATCTTAGCGTTATGTCCAGTCGCATCCCAAGCTTTCACCTTGGTGTCTAGGGTCCACTTTTCTAGTCTAACTGTGAATTTGACTGAACTTCGATATTTTCAATGAAGCGACTGCCATCTGACCCCCACAACCCAACTCCGATCCTGGCATACTTACAACTTTCGCTTCTAGGTACTTTTGTAATTATTTCCATACATACTCTCTATATCATAACTCTATGGTATATTACCTTTGTGACGTATCTTATACAATTAACATTGTATTAACTTACCGTCACTATAAAGCAACATGATAAAACTAAAGCTAGCAATAACATACTGCATTGGCAGGCCATGCCGCCGACTGCCGCCCGTCCGACCGAGCGCTACTGTGAGACACGACTCTAACTACCAATTATGTATAGTAATTGCCAATTATAACAGTTCAGTTTCCCTGTTAAGTGTTTTACAGACCAATTTGACGAATAAAAAGTACTTTTTACAGTACTAAGATAGCAAACAAGGATACGACTGATATTCCTGCTAAGATCATCTCACGGACAATTTACGTTGTCGCAAGATTCAATCAATTAGCCTATCGCAGTCCACTGCTGGACACAAGCCTCTCCCAATGTTGGGAGTTTTTGGCCTACTGTTTCCACGCTGCCTGGCCAGACGGGTTGGTACAGGGTTTTATTTCGAGTTTTCCTTCTCTCTCAGTGATATCGTCTGCGTATTTTTCCGTTAGTCGCCTCTTACGACTCCCTTCGGATGAGATGGGGTGGTGATACTTGTATTCTTTTTCCGTCACCACACGGAAATCGCAAGATTATTATCTCTCCCGATTTAAGCTATGGCACCTGATATTCCGCGGTGCGATTCTAGTCTATCCCAATTACTTTAAGATTAAAGTTAGGATATTAGGAATATTCGGATAGACCTATAATAAAACTTACTAAACGAGCAGGTAAGTATTCCTAGCAGGTAATACACATCTACCTATCCCTTCCGAGATGTATAGGGGAAAGTATTTGAATAATTAAAAGAGTTTTTCAACATTGCTTTACCTATTTATGGATATTGTAAAGTATTGTAATCAAGAAATTAAGTAAACTTGTACATACAATTACAAAGTAGGCATAAAATTAGTAATGAAAAATGTTATGTTCTCAATTTCATCATCCTTAACATTTTTTTAATACTTATAAAGATGTTTATATTAAAAGCGAAACGTCAATTACAGGTGTTAGATGTTGAACTCGACATCTAAACCGAAATAACATTGTGTCCCGTGAGAAATGTTCTCGTGAACACAATCTATCGATCGGAACACCGCGCAGCATCCCCGCGCCGTAGGGATGAAACGCCTACCCCACTGAACGAGTCACTGTGCCGAGCAGCCATTGTATCGAAGAAAACGCCATTAAAAATGATAAAAACCAACAAAAATCCGCAATCACATACCAAAAAATAACTCAGTGAAAACTATCAGTGCTTCCCGTAAACTTATTTAAAAAGATTTGCCTGAAACATGGTGAGGAAATCGTAAGAACGAATTATAATGGCTGCTCACAAAATCAGAGGCACTTTAAAATTATAATGTAATTACGATTAATATAGTGTAGTGTAAAGAAGTCTTCCAAATTAGTGATAATTAGAAATTAATGTGAAATTAAAAAATAAATATATAATATAGCCATTATTGGAAATCAATGTCTTCCCGTTGATGTCAATTTAAAGTTATTTACTAAAGAATATTATTAAAAAAATATATAATTTTACTGAAAAAACCGCGGTCAATACTGTCCGTTAAAAAATTCTAAGCAAAGCGGTGACATAATTATTCCAAGATGATTAATTTGAGCCGTTTCAAGCTACCTCCTTTGAGGAATGTTCTGGACGTCACGATGCAGACAGTGCGCCAGCAGATACCTGAGAAACCAGGCCCACCTCCGCGTCCTCCACAGAACGTGAGATTCGCCAACTTAGGTAAGTTTCAAAAGGTCACTGTGGAAAATCAATACACTTCAGTTTTGATAAGATTGCTAGTTGCAGCTTTAGGGAGACACTGGAACAAAATTGGTTAGACTACAGTTAGTAAATGACACTGAGAATTTGCATGAGAATATCGAAAATAAGCAGTCAGGACAAATAAATCTCATTAGTCGTTCCTGTCGAGAAAGAGAAAAATTGCCTCTGTTACTTGCGACTGAAAATATACTGGACTAAAGCACTTCTACCTGTCAAGACAGGGTATACATTCGACTGTATTTAAAAATGTGTCTTACGCAATATACGCGGAAGAAAGCTTATAGGAATCTGTGGTTAATCAAGCAGTATCTCAGAAAATAACACAATATTCATTACACTGCTATCTAAAGAAATAAGTATACTTCGTTATTAAGTAAATTGTACTGTATTTTTTATAGATAACATGGGAGAAAGTTGCGAATTATCAACCATGAACGAAACTACATCACCGACATATCAGTCTACAAATCCGACTAATCCATTTCTGAGCGGTGCATTGCAAGCTGAAGATACATTCACCAGCTATCAACATACATATCCTCAACAAGATGGACAGGCACCTAGGTAAATAGCTCCACAATTTTACCAAAAAGCACTGATCATAAAAAAGTTGATGTTCAATAGTATAATACCCCTGTTTTCAGAACTCAAAGCATGCAAAGCGTCGACTTTTATGCTTCATCCGAGGAAGGTGGATTCGAAGAAGGCGGAGGTAAACCAGGCGCGAAGATCAATGAGTACCAGGCAGCATGGAACGTCACCAATGCCATTCAGGTAGGTTCATATCCATAACTTACATCACTTCCACACTTACGGAAACAGACTCAGTAAAAAAGAGACACAATCAAATCCAAAAACTCTAAAATTCTGTCATCTTTTACAGGGAATGTTCGTAGTATCGTTACCGTTTGCCGTTCTCCAAGGCGGTTATTGGGCTATCGCAGCTATGATCGGTATCGCCCATATTTGCTGCTACACTGGTAAGATCCTTGTGGAGTGCCTGTACGAAGACGATCCGGTGACAGGCCAGCGTGTCAGAGTACGTGACTCTTACGTCAGTATCGCAAAGGAATGCTTCGGCAGAAAATACGGTGCGAGGATTGTGAATCTCGCCCAAATTATTGAACTGCTTATGACTTGTATCCTCTATGTTGTGGTGTGTGGAGATCTAATGATTGGCACATTCCCTGATGGCGCCATCGACGGCCGTTCGTGGATGATGTTAATTGGAATATTCCTCTTACCTCTCGCCTTTTTGAAATCTCTGAAAAGTGTCAGTATGTTATCATTCTGGTGCACTATGAGCCACTTGATAATTAACGCTATTGTTCTGGGCTACTGTATCCTTAATATCGCAGATTGGGGATGGGGACAAGTTAAGTGGACTTTGGATTTAGAAAACTTCCCAATCAGCCTGGGCGTGATTGTTTTCTCTTACACCTCACAGATCTTTTTACCTACGTTAGAAGGTAATATGGAAGATAGATCAAAATTCGAATGGATGTTAGATTGGTCGCATATCGCAGCTGCAGCATTTAAGTCGATTTTTGGTTACTTATGCTTTTTGACTTTTCAAAACGATACTCAACAAGTTATTACGAATAATCTTCGTTCAGCTGGATTCAAGGGCCTTGTAAATTTCTTTTTGGTCGTCAAGGCAGGACTGAGCTACCCCTTACCTTATTACGCAGCATGTGATTTACTCGAACGTGCTCTTTTTAGAGGTAAACCTAAAACATTTTTCCCTGTAATTTATGCTCTTGATGGAGAGTTAAAAGTCTGGGGGTTAGCTTGGAGACTAGGAGTGATAATGTTCACAATTTTGATGGCAATTTTTATTCCCCACTTCGCTATTTTAATGGGCTTTATCGGCAGTTTTACTGGAACTATGTTGAGTTTCATCTGGCCAGCGTACTTCCACCTAAAATTGAAGGGATCTCAGTTGGAGAGTACAACAATCGCTTATGATTATTTCATAATATGTCTCGGTGTACTCTTTGGTGTTATAGGTATGTACGATTCTGGTTCGGCTCTCATTAAGGCTTTCAAGATAGGCCTGCCGTTTTAATCTATCACTAGACAATCATTGTTGAACTATTTTTAGACTTATGAGTACATCGTATATTGTATCCTGTCGCTGCTAAGCGATCAACATTCACCATCAAATAAATATAGATATCATTGACGTTTGAATGTTTTAGCTGTTGATATTAAGCACCAGCCTTTACAGACCGATGTATCAATAAGTTTTGTATCTTAGATCAATTAATACATGGGCAAATAGTTTTTTGACTAACTTAGGTATGATCTACAGTGTTTAGCAGACCTTACTTTATTCTTCTAGGAACAATGGATATAAAACAATAGATAATAATGGGTGGCGCAAAAGTAAAGACCCTATTTGGTTCGGCTATAACATTTTTTCTAAATTAGAAAACTAGATTTAGGTTTTTTTAAATGTATATTTGTACCATTAAATTTCGTACCATTAGGATTTAAAGATGATGTCTTTTAAATGGTGACCTCCAGAGTTGATACATTTGAGCCCTATTTATGACATTTTGCATAACTTGCCGTAACACTACCTGCGATATGTTCGTTATTTCTTGACGAATGTTTTCTTTTAGAGCTGCGAGAGTCTGTGGCTTGTTCACATACACCCGAGATTTCAAAAAACCCCAAAGAAAGAAGTCTGGACTGGTCAGATCGGGTGATCTTGCAGGCCAAGGCAAATCGCCAAAACGAGAGATAACTCGGCCTGGAAAAGCGTTTGACACAATTATTCCACGTTCTTGGGGAGTAAAACGGTCCATGTTTATTTTCAGTGTATTTTACATTTGTTCACTACACAATTTTCAACAACAGAATGACAGAAAATTTCATATAAAAAAAATAAAGGTATTTTCTTTGGTGCCACTACTTTTGCGCCACCCAGTATTATGTTTTTGTGAGTTCCTTACTTACATTATAACCCTTTTTTTATTTGAAATCAGCTTTGTCCGAGTAATTGATAATACTGTCCCAATACAATAGACTGGAAATAAAGCAATATCTAGGTTATACTCTTTATTCCTTTATTGGCTCGAATAACACTGGCGATATACATTTTGGCGAATTGTTTGTTCGTTTTTTCACGCTAAGCTGATGAATCTGTGAGATCATGATTTTGGACATTATTTTTAATCGAGTTACTAGTAACTGCGAAGGAGAAGGTTCTGAGTCCGAATATATCTATTTTTTTAGAGTAGGTACATGTCGACTACTATAATGAAGCTAGATTTGAAAGAACGAATCAAAGAATCAATCAATCAATTTTTTAATTGTTTCGTAAACGTTAAAGAAGTAAGATTTATCGGAAAAACTAAAAAGGAAAAAGATCGGAATAGGACACAGGGCAACAACAACATAGGGCGACATGATTTTGTTTTAAAAGATAGTCTTTGAAAAATTATCGCCTTCATTTCTTTGCACGATCGTTTTACTCCAAAATTGTATGTATATAATTATGTATAACTAAAACTAGATATATAAATATTTATAAAGTATATTGTTATCCAAGGTCTTCCAGACAAATTATACATTATGTTTTAGATGTGTATAACAACGAAGTCTTCCAGTAATAATGATGCTATCGTATAAGCAACCTACTTTGCATGTATAACGTATAAATATCAAAAACATATTTGGATAATATTTACAATAATCTTAAGTATCGTAGAAGAATTACAATTTCTATATGTTCTAAATTACTCCAATTTTATTGTTAGTGAAGAAGGAAATTTGTTAGTTACTTTTAAATTTTACATAATAACAGATTTAAGTATAAGCATACAAAATTTACATTATTTACAATTTACTTTATCTATAAACATAATGCTGGTGGAGTATACTAAATTGTAAGGGCTTGTTTCACCACTTTCTGACTAGAAAGCTTTCAAGAAAATGACTACCAGAGTGAGTTATAAGGGTTAAAAATAATAGAAACAGTATTTACAATATTCTGCATAATACCGTGGTATAAAAGCAGAAATTCAGTAACGTATTGATACGAATTTGTTTTATACGAGTAAATAAACTAACATTAGACACTGACTAGAATTGAAGTGGCACGATTAGGATTAGATACATGTATGCGTTGAAAAGTCTTGACTTATCTCAATCGTATACTTATATAAAACTCTGATGGATAGAATGTGATAGTATCGACACCATATGTAAAGGTGATGAGTATATTTCAAAGGCACAAAGGCAACAAATTCTCCTAATATCCTAATAGGTTCGAAAAACACGTTTAAAAAATGTCTTAGAAGGGAGAAAGAAAGAGAGGAAGAGATACAGATAAAGGAAAAGATGCAAGTCGCGTCATATCAGGAGGTCAAAGGATTGGTGGAGGAGAGAGAAGAGGGGTAATTACTTCACCGTCAAGAGTCCAGCTCTTAAGTTCAGAGAGATAAACTTCGAATGTCGACACTATACGCTAACGTCTAGTGTTAATGAATAAAAGCACAGACTGGGTGAAGTAAAGAAAAGATTGGGTGGTGAAACAGGCTCCAAATATAATAATAAAATAACCAAGTCTTCCATTTTCTAATTATAATTGTTGTTGATTATATAAATAGAGTATTGTACTAAATTATACATGTTGAATAGACTAGCTAGTTACGTTACATTGAGATGACATGTGATTATTGTGATACCCACACGTTTTGAAACTATAATTTAAGTATACAGATGGTAATTCGAAATAGATATTATTTTATAGAACATGCAATCAGAAGAAACAGAAAAATTTTGAAAGAGAATATAGAAAAAAATAGGATCATGGTTTATTCGTTTGTAAAACCAGTAGATAACCATATTTATATTATACAATGACTTAACTCTTGACATAGTTTACAAACTTTTAAAAATCCTTTAAGTAGTTTACTAAAACTCATATAAAGACATTATGCTAAGAACGAGTCAAATGCTTTTCAAAAATCAACTAATATGAGTTTGAAATTAAGTGCAAAATATTGAAAGATATATATAAAATACTCAGGTATGTCAATGAAGATATGCACAGTATAGTCACAGTCTAACGAACACTTTCTATTGTGGTATAGTGCCTTTCGGTAATGACATGTTTCTACGAGCAAGTACCATCTTATCGATTTTTTAGCAACATTTATACCATCTGTATACCTAAATTAAGATATTGCGCTTTGAAATTTCGGCGATAAAACCTATAGAAAAAAAAGATGCTTGTCTTCGATGACGTGTTTTAGTTTTGTTTAAATGACTATTAATGCTTATATCCATATGAATTTTAGAAATGTATCCAAGTGCAATAATAATGTAAAAATATTCTTAATATTATGTATTGTGATGAAGTGGACAATTCTAGGTGTGTATTTTAAATAATATAAAATGTTATGCAATTTTTGTTTTATTCATCTACTCCTATCGTCAATACAACCATTTAAAATGAGGCCCCAAAATTGCTCCTTGCGATATCCCCTTCTTTCAGCGAATCATGGAACTATTGTATTTATTTGTGTACCTTCTGCAAGATATTTCAAGCATTTCAAGTTCTTAGTCCTATACTAGTCAGCGTAAAATATATATTGATATTACCAGTTATTTTAAAAGCGTCTACTGACAAAGCTGTTAAAATGAAAGTTAAATAAACAACATGAAACAAATCAATCACAATTTTATTTTTAAACTTATGAATTCTAATGTAGAACATTGGAAATAAGTTGTTAAGTTACAGGACATGAAAACCACATCTAAAAACATATTCTTCTTTTTTACATCAGGAAGGAAGCAATGTTGATCATTCTGGCATCCAGGGATTCAAAGACCAAAATTTCACCCTTGCGGTATCCCTATCTAAGGAGAAAGTAGTGTTTTCTTTCCAAACTAAACTACAATATCTTTACTTCCTTACTTGTATCAAACACTTAGGTACCTACCTATAAAAGCAATAAAACTGTGTTCTCGAAATAACGACTTTTTACAAATTGGCAATTTATTTAATTAATAGCGCACGCGCTCTCGTTGGCCGCCATGCTTGCAAAATGGTCGCGCGCATTCACGCGTGCGTTTTGCTTGCAATATGTCTACTATGTGTACAGATAACAGTAAGTAAACATATTAAAAATAAATACACATCACAATTTTATACAACGGGCCATTTATAGAATGTTGAGTAAGGGCCAAAAAAGCCTTTTCTGATGTACCTACATTTCGATTTTGACTTTGAATCAATTTAAATTATTTGTTAACTCCTGCGCATGGCCTATGAATTCATTAAATTACAAATTGTAGCCTATTCAATACACTTAACAAAATATATACAATATGGATACGACATATAGGCAATAATTGAAACCATATACTTGGTACCCCCTAAACTTCAAGCAGGAAAAGTTTGAACAAAATTGGTCCAGTATTAAGGGCAGAAACTAGAGTTTTAATTTTATAGAATTTGAACAACTTTGAGCACTCTGTAGAATCGCATGTTGCCGCTTAGCTGTTCAAGTAAGTTACCTACTATGCCTATTGTTGTGTGTGTGTGTGTGAAGTTGTTGTGTGTGTGTGTGTGTGAAGGTGTGTGCGTATTTATTAATGACTTATGACACAGTCAATGACTTTAAAGCAATGGATGAAACTATTTAATGACTTATACAAGTGGTTGCATTTTCTACATTTATTTTAATAATTATTTTGTTAGAAAATTTCGGATTTTATAAATCAGGGAATTTAAGTTTAAATTTAATTTGGTTCTATTCCTACGGACCAGGATGCTTCGCGGTTTCAGTATTTGCACATATGTCGTATCCATATCGTATAAAGAAGGGTTTATGAAGGAAAAAAACGTGACACGTTTTTTATGTGTTTATAGCATAAACAATTAGATATGTTCTTGGTCACCCATCGCGCGTAGCGTTCGACTGCTACGAGGGAGGTTGCGGCTTTGATTCCCGTTCAATGCAAATATCTGTATGCATGAATATATTTTATTTACATGAGTCTGGATGTTTATATGTATAAAATGTATATTTTCAAAAAAATCCGTTTTCGAGAATCTATATTACAAGCTATTCTTAATTTGTGTCTATATAGCGCTGTTTTGTTTGTCCTAGAATATTTATAATTCTTTATTTGCCAATCCTCAAACCACGTAGCTACCATACAACATCCGCAACCACCCATGTTGCCTGGAACCCAATGAGAACCTGACGCTTGCCATGATCATCGACGCGTTTGAGATCTACGGCCATGACCCAACGGACAAGCTCGACAACTTGTGGCTATACCAGAACGAGATGATGAGGATCAAGACCGCTGAAGATCAGGTGAGTGCTGAAAACTACTGTGATTACGGTCATAACCCCTCGAGCTAAACTAAATTGCTTGTGTTAGTGGAGCCACACACCAAAGCAGTACCCACATAGCAAATGCGCCATGTTGAGAAGAAAAGGAGGCCCCCCTGTGCTTCTCAATCTCTATGCTGTGTGCGCAACGAATGCTGCCCAAAGCAAAACAGCGTTTTACTATAGTAGCTACTTGCTGTTTTGATGTGTGGGTCCCCCTTGAGAGTGGATTCACTTCGGTAGTTTAATGGTCCAGATTTGAAATCGGGACCACGATAATAGAGAAGTAATAAAATTATAACGCTGTCAATTACTTATTTCCCAGTACCTGATTAACGAGCGGATCCACATAGCCACTGATCACTTGGGACGGTTTACCAAACTACACATTCAGGAACTGAAGGTACTGTACCAACTATTGGTTTTTTTAAAAATCGAATCTGAATTTCTACCATATTTGCCCAACGTGCGGTTGAGTTGTCCCGAGATAGTTGTATAGGAGAATTTCGAATGCTCAAGGCGTGGGACAGGAGCTTAATGGTCAGAGCTTTCACCTTTTCCAATATAAATCCATTATATTGTTGCGGTCTAGGTTCTACTAATCACGTTAGACGACGTATTGGACAATATGTTGACGATGTACGACAACCACAACGCGGTGGCAGCTGAACGGAAAGCCACCTACACGGGAGGACCAGTGCCCATGGAGTTTTATCTTAGTCAAGGTGAGTCAAGGAGTTACTCAAAGTTATGTCGGTCTCCTTACTTCTGGTGCAATTAGAGAGTTGATATTAGCATAACGATGAGAGAACAGGGATCTACCAGTCTACCAAGACCTTCGAGGCCCAAATCAACCACACCTTCAGCATAGCGGACATCGACAATATCAGGATACCTCTTCGATCAATGAAATCACTGAAAAGAGTGTCACGTGACCAAAACGACATGATGTATCTCATTCATTGATCGAAAAGAAGTGCCATGCTAAGGCTTCAGCTGGTCAGTGCACCTGCTAAACAAGGACGAGACTCTGACGCAGACTTTAAACGTATGGAATCGTCTTCGGTAGACAGGTAATAATAGATTTGAACCAATTACATACATGAATACAAAAATAAAGTTAGTCAGCAACTCGCTGTTTTTGAGTGTAACTGCTGGTCTACGGATTTACAGCAGTGGAATAAAAGAATAAAGATTTTGTGAGTCCCATGGGTTTGGTTTGATTTCAATTAGTTAAGTGTTTCCTTTCAGAGTTCTACTGCGGCAAAAACGTCTACATCTTCGTATCAGAGTTGTACAGTGATATATACAACATGGGCAAGGGAGTTGCCCCGTACTGCAAGGACAGGTCTTTCGTCTTCCTAGGCTTCCTCCACTTCCACGACGAGCAGAAATACTACCTCCTGGACGATCCAAGCATATCCTTCCCGACCGACAACTATTTACACGGCTTGGAGTGCCATATTGGAATTTGTATATTCAGGTATTCGAACTATAAATTGTATAATATTTGTACATCAGATGTACCTACATCTGAAGCAGGTGAATTTTCAAACGTCTCTTTACGGTAACACCTTTCAACGTATTCATTTTTTCCTAAAGGTTTCCTTTCAAAAAGATTCTGCAAAAGGTCCGAGACGTATCAACTCTCCCAAAGGCGATAGTGAAGTGCGGCACGGAGATGTACAAGCTACCTCCGCTGACCGCCGCCTCCTGCATCATCACCTCCGGCTCCTTCATACTCGACTTCAACATACAGGGTGTTAGATATCGGCATTACGATTATTTGTTGGTAAGTCAATTGAATGCTCCAATGCTGTGATTGTTCTATTACGCAGAATAGTCGTGGTCACACGCACATCGCGATGCATATCTAATTTTATAAAGAGTACTGATCACGTCGACTCCGCGTCATGATCAAGATGACAATGGTCTCACTGCCAGGGATGCCGAAGACCGTGGGACCCTCAATGCAGATGCCTGTGATGAGCCTTGCTAATCAGTGATCACACTGACACTGCGTAGCAAAACCAAATATGGACCTACTAGCCTTACTGATACATAAACCCCAAATAGGATATTTGCAGACCGTTTAAAGTAGGTCGTAAATGGTGACATGCGTGCCAATGGTCTCATCACCATGGACGCCCAAGACCGTGTGAAGTGGAGGAGGAAAAGCCGAAAGGTGGACCCTGCTCCGAGTTCACTTCAGCCTCGGAGGCAATTAGGGAAAAATGTCTCCATGATGATGAGAATCGAAGGTTCGAAGGGTATCAGAGGAATAAAGTTTTATTCATAACATTCATTTTTCAGACGATGCCCAACGGTAACACTTACTACACCAAAGAACGTCACTCGCCGCTCATTTGTGACCACCACGTGTGCGAATGGAATTACACAAACCATTACGGAGGTAAGACATGATTATTTTTTACGTTTACGTAAACATCGTTCTGAAAAGTTGTGACAGGAATAACGAGATATTCTAATATATTACAGGTCCCTTCCTGATTCCTGGAGATCCTGGCACAGGTATAGACCCTGTGCCCCCCTACATCGAGCCCACACCGAAGCCTGACGGAGAAGGCGATGATGACAACATCACCGTGCCTTGTAAACATGTTCATTTTAATTTTAGTATCTATAAGAAATTTTTTAACGAAAACTACCTGCAGTTTATCTTGCAGTCATACCCGAGCGTTTATAGAGATTCATCAAGAACTTCAAGACCCAAGACAACCTTACCTGCAATCCGGTACACCTGCTGATTGATAGATGAGGCTCCGGCATATGAATTTCCTCTCAAGTCTTGGGGTTGGAAATTCAGACGGCTATCGCTTGCCTAAAATCCAAAATAGATCCAAATTATAGAACTGATGCACCGCCCGGCAAGAGCGTCCTCTGTAAACCGCAGACAAGTCCATAGCGGTGCTCCGGATTCGCGGCTTCGAAGCACACCGTGTGTGATAAAATCTGTAGAACCACGTACTGTGCAATGCCGAGTAAACTGTCCTGTCTGTTCCCTAGATATCCTTGATGGGTGTCTGTTCATGTATCCGCCGAACTACGGCTCCATCGCCGGCAAGAGTTACCTGGACACCATCGACCTGCACGACGACCGGTTCACTTGTAACGCCGCTGGAGGGAATAAGGTAAGCCAACATGTTTTCTTAGCAAGACATTAAAGTGATATCGGCTCCATTGGGGTCAGTCGTGGATCTTAAACTCCTTGAGTGCTGTGGAGCAGAAAGTGGATCCTAAAACAATTAAAAGTATCCAGTAGACCAGTGATGGGTAAAGTACGGTCTGCGGGCCAGCTCCGGCCCGCCGACGGTCCTTCGACATGAATAGTATATGGCCCGCTATAATTATATTTTGACGGTCCTGAATAGAAGTATAGTATACCTAGTAGGTTCAGATGTTACAGTAGCTGCTGGAGAGCCGTCTCTTCCTCGCACTGGTCGACTTCGGGCATCTCCAATGTACAATAGCACGTTAGTGGAGTTCTGTGGTCATCATCGCCTTGCGTTCTACCTATAATTCTGGTCCTCCTCTGAAATTTCTTAAACTTTCTGGCCCCCCATTAAGAAACTTTCCCAGCACTGCACTAGACCAAAGACCACAGTGGACCGCGGTAGTGGTGGATCCGTATTGTAGTGGACTAAGGCAAAATCCTTGCCTGTGTTCTGCCGCAAGTAAGAGCGGCTACACACACACCTGCCGCAGGGGCGATCTAGGGTGAAAACGTGAGTATGAGCCTTAATTGACCCTTAATCGCTTCCTAAGTTGTTATGTGTGTAGCCATTTTCTAGATTGCGCCGATATTGTCCCGACCGCTTTGCACCCTAGATCGCTCCTGCGGCAGGTGTGTGTGTAGCGCCTAAGTTGCCCCTGCCGTTGCCGTGTGTGTAGCGCGATTGGAGCAATTTCTGCTGGCCACAACGTTCAAGTATACTTGCGCAAGTTGAGACTTGCACAAGTATACTTGAACGTGTGTTGGATATACAAGTATACATGAACGTGTGTGCCAGCGTTGCGTTCAAGTCTCAGTACCGTACTAGGCGCGCGCCTATACGTACGTTTGTTCTGCGATCAATGTCCCGTCAAAATGAGTGAGATTTTCTTCATAAAAAATCATTATCCCTAAATTATATCTATTTTTTTTTATAATATAGGACTCGTCAATTTGACTTCACCTCGCCTGATGGTCAGTCTATATATTATGCCAATATTTGAATGCAACATTCAATTTGGATAATTATATACCGCTATGTACCCACAGATTAATAAATGTAGCGAAGTTTCCGTGGGCTGACTGCGCGGCAGGCAAGTGTGTAGAGAACCCCCGATATTGGCCCGATATTGCTCCGATATTGCCCCAACCGCTTTGCGCCCTAGATCGCCCCTGCGGCAGGTGTGTGTGTAGAGATCTCCGATATTGTCCCAATATTGCCCCAACTGCTTTGCTTCCTAGATCGCCCCTGCGGCAGGTGTGTGTGTAGCCGCTTTTAGCGGAGACGCGAGGATCCTATTTTACCAATAGCAATATGTTTCTAAATTAACGTAGATAATATACTCACCATAAGTTTAATTTCCAGCAAGGCCTATACTGGTATCCACAATGGATGGGCGCCGTACCTCGCCAGTCGTTCAGCGCGATGGACGAAAAAGACCAGTTCGAGCCCCAGGGCCCCTATTACCCGCACCAAACAGGATACGAATATGAAGAACAGGATGTCGAATAAATTTTTAAAATTATGTTTTTTTTTTTTCATAAAAGAATTAGTAACCGCAATCGCTAATATTCCCGCTAAGCCCTTTAGTGTAATGGTACGATTTCGTAACCGAACGCAGACCGCAGCAGCAGATATAGCGTACCGTGATATAAACTTGAATGTGATAAATGTGATATTGTTTTAATTTTATTAAGTTTTTCAATGGTGCTACACGCATGCAGCAGTGATGAGCAGTGTCGGCTGCTGTGCTCTGCGGTCGGATACGAATTCTTACCTCCAGGAATACATTCATTTCGGCAATGTAACGGCCTGGATTCAAACCCCAGACCTTTCTAAGTTACAGACGACGCTTCAAACAATGAAACACGAAATCAACTAAATTATAAATCTTAATTTATTGCATATAAAATAACTATACAAATATGTATATGTACTGAAACATATTATTCTTAAATGTAGCTTTCTAAAAATCTGCGTTCAATTACACTTCCACGAGGTAAAACGAAGAATGCAGGGGTCCCAGCTTTCAATTCAAAATATTTCGTCACAAGTAACTCACCGAGATTCTTAGACGGATTGACTACATGTGGCATTTTGTCATAGCCTTCAAAATAAACATTAATTCTGTCAGAACTATATTTATTTTCTTCGTCCCAGGGAGCTGGGAAAAGCTGCTCCAATTGATTCAATAATGCCACATCTTCCGGGCAGGCTCTAATAAAATCTGTCATTTGGTACTCAGGGTACAAAAGCAACACGGGCCATTTTAGTATCCCATTTTCAATGTGTACTATCGCATCCTGTGCTCCAGGCAAGCTCGGTTCTAGTTTCGACAGATCAATATCATCTTCATCGTCACATTTAGAAATTTTAATTCCTCTTTCAATAATAGCTTTTATAACCAACTCTTTCTGATCTTCATCTTTCTGATTTTTCTTCTCTTTCTTTCTTTGATCACGTTCTAGAAGTAACTTTTTCCTTTTCGCTGTATTCAGGAGTTCTGTAATCTCTTTATCTTTTGGTTGAGCTTCTAGTAACTTAAGACAATGTTCTATACAAGTTTCGTATTTTGATGCCTCGAGAGCGGACTTAGCGGCTCGCAGACGTGCCTTTGTATGGTTTGAGTTGAAAGTTAAAGCCCTTTCACTGTCAAATAGGGCTGATCGGTAGTTTTTCAAGTGCCAGTGAGCTGCCGCTCTGTTGTTGTATAGGCTAGCATTTATTTCTGCATCATTACATCTCTGTTTGATTCCTTCTGTGTAACTGTAAGAGAAATGAGATTTTCGAGTTAGACCACTACAGTATTACATTATATTACAAAAAAGATTGATCCAGAAAAATGTACTAACATAAAAAATTGTTTGGTACAGGCTCAAAGGTGAGATTGAATTGGGCCCTGAAGATTTAAGGGGAACACGACTTTGTCAACACCAGTGTTTCTTAACTTAATCAGTTGCCAGACCCATTAGGAAATAAAGTACAATTTTGAGGACCCCCTAACAAAGTAAACAGTATACATTTCAGGCCATTTAGTTGACACTGCAGACTCCTATATATGAGACACATAGGTACAGACCACAGGTTGTGAATCACTCCCATATAACATCACACAGAAGTACAAAGCATGTTTACAATTGCACATGTAAATACTTCCGGTGGTGTTCCAATTTTAATTCTTACTTTTTTAAATTGTGTATCACGAAAAGAAAGGAAAATTATGTGTACCCACCCTAAAATTGCCATTCTGTAATTTTTGTGCTTAAAATTGAAATTCCCATCCTCCTTGTAGTTGGTAGCTAGTTCTACTACAGTGTTCTCCTCAGGATCATACTTCAGTTTAGCCAGACCTTCAGCTAGTGGGGACAGTTCGCCGCCTTCTGGTGTGGAAGCCATAAAAAATGGATGTTTGTTCATTTCCTCCTAGAATTGAAATTATTAATTTAGGAATTTCAACTGTTAACCATTATCATCATTGGGTCCCGGCCATAGGCTCTCACTTCGGGAGCTCAGAGTTTGCTAGTCTCAGAGTTGTCAGCTGTAATAGTCAGTTAAAATGACTGCTTTTGTTTAAATGGACAAGAAAATGTGATACACAATAGTGCACAGCTTCTTTGTTAGTTATTTCTATCACGGTGTAGGGTTCAGACGGTAGTTGAAATAAAATTAACCAATTCAGTGAGATTAGGAGCAGCTTTTCTGCTTTTTACATGACATAGATAATTTTAGCTCTCACTACATTCTTAGTGAAGTGAAGAGAGCACTCTAGCGACAGGCACTCTAGCAGATATAGGGATCTGGCTGAAATTTGGTACAGGGATAGATTATAGCCTGGCGTAACACAGGCTACTTTTAATACGGGGAATAGGTTCCCATGGGTTGCGAAAACGGGATCAAAACTCTGCATCAAGTAGTTGGTCTTCGCCATTATTTTACCAACCCTAAATACGAGCTGAAGCCGCTGGCATCGGCTAGAAGTAACTAGCAGATGCCCGCGGCTATTAGTGCGTTAATTATTAGCTAAAAAGTAAACTATATTACCTCCCATCGGTCTTCTGGCCATCCTTCAGTATACCTTTTCTTTTCCAGGCCATCAATAAAATCGTCTAGCTCTTTATCCAGTTTCTGACACAGAGCTAGCCTGTCCTCGTCTGTCATGGGCTGTTTAGCCTCCTTTATTGTTTCCTCAGACATTTTTTACACAATATTTCCTAACCTATACATTGACAACTTCAACCAATAAGTTCTATTGTATTGTACGGTATTCTTTTGTAGCTGTGACGGAAGAATTGTTATTTTGAGAATATATTATACATCATAATATTTATTTCACCGTTGAAAAAACAATCTCGTATTAATATAAACAATGCAAATCGCAAACATATGATTTTAAAAATAATATAATATAACCTCAAAAATCTAACGCAGTGTTGCCTTGCTATAATAAATTAATAATTGTTTTTTTTTGTTGAGCAAAAAAGACTTTCCTTGTTGAGCAAAAAATAGGAACGACCTACAAAATTGTTTCAATTATTAATAAAATACGGACATAATTAAAATATTATTTATTTACACACTCAGTGATTTTATTTCATGTATTCTTCACAATAATACAGCTTCATAATAATACAGCTTTGAAACAAAAGTCAAATGTGAACTGACCATGGGTTCCTCTAATAAAATTAGATTAGCATAGAACTAACGTAATACACCCTTATGCCATAGTTGGATATATTCACATTTTCTCTGTTCCCGTCGTTGGAAGTAACAAGGATAGTGCGCCTTTTCTAAAGGATGCCAATAATCAAGAATCCAATCGGGGACATCAACGATACGCTCAGCTGCTACTCCAGTACATAATCCATATGTTTTAGGAACTAAAAACCATTACAATTATTAAGTATATGTAGGTATTTTAAATGCAATAAGTAATGGAATGGAAGTGGAACTAGAAGGCAAACACAGAGAGGAGGCGGGACGAAAAAAAAAGAGCAAAATTACTACTTTTCTCTGTATTCTTTTTTTATACTACTTAGGTCACAAACAAGCATGCGCCCCACCTGATGGAAAGTGATTACCGTGGCTTGTGAACGAGTTGAACACCCGGGAGTCACACTCGTTCTGCCGACCCTGTAAGGACAGAGAGATTCTGTGCCGTCAGTACAGAAGACAAGTAGTACAAGCCTTTGGTTTTTCCACTGACAGCACAAAACCTCTCCAGTGAGCTCTGGCTACCCTATGCTATGCCGGCTATGCGCACAGACCTTATACTTACATTTGGCTGGCATCAGAGCAGGTTGCTTCATAAAAACTTCGTGCTGTCCTACCCACAATAAGCGACGTTGTTCCTTGGGATCCTTAACGCATTTATTTTTGTCGAATTCATATCTCAAAAGAACTTGGTGATATCTTGTAACATACCTAAAATGTTAGACAATAGAATATTACCGTTAAATGACGGTCATCCGTCCGACCGTCGGTCGTCGCCCCAAGACGGTAGTATAGGAGAACTTGGAACCCTTCAGGTGGAGCCCAGTAGCTCAGTCGCGGATTCGAGTCCCGTCTGGGCTATTCACTTTTTCCATTCTTTATCGAATAGAATATTAAACTACTAGACCTCTAAATAGAGTTCTATACTAATATTCGGCTTTGAAGTATCAGTAGCTTAAGTACGTGGTTAAGGACTCGGACTTACGGTCAAAACGTTTCCTATTCGAATACTGGTCATTACACCCAGTCCTAATAAAAGCAATTTGGTTGAGCTGGAGGGTTTAGAGGGAATATTAGTAATATAATATTAGTTACTAATATTCTTTAAAAAATATACATTATTAGAATACTAAAACATTATACATACTTTACCACGTAATATGCTTCGATGGTTCGCATAGCCCTTTTGTATAGGCTACACACTTTTTGAGCATGGGTCCGTAGTTCGGGTGCATAAGCCATTTCAAAGGTAATATTATAAATAAACTAATAAACGAGCAATGAAATAAACATAATCACATCCCAATGATATCAATTTTTCGAATGTCACTCAGACAATAAATACAAAAAGTAAATTAGCTACTCCTTGTACTGCATGAAGGCTTCAATAAAATGAAACTATTTGCAGTATACAATACAAGAGCGCAGAGCGCGGTCAGTCAACACTTTCGGTGTATATTTCTTCTTTGTACCTATAAATACACTGAATGAAACGAAGCGTCATCTACCAAATTTGACATAATTGACAAAAATGACATAAAGTCAGAGTTAGAGAGAAATGTCAGAAGAACCAAACCGAAAGCTCTGTGGTTGAAATACCAATGGTTTTTGCTTTATTTCGGTATTTAATCATTATTGTTTAAATACTTTTGTAAACCTTGTGAAGTATATTGATTCTTTTGATAGTAATTATAGCAAGCATGACTCCATTCACGCAATAAATACGACACTACTATCAACCATATTTTTCAAAACATCACTCGTCGAAGCCGGTTGTTAGTATTTTATTTAATAATTATAAAAACACTGTTACAATGTCTGACGCTTGGGAAGAAATTCAAGCTGTTAAGATTAAGAGAAATAGTCTGCGGGAGAAGTTGGAGAAACGTAAAAAAGAGCGGCAGATTATACTGAGCACGAACGCAACCTTGGTTGGTGGTGAGAAGTCAGAAGGGTCGCCCGGAAGCGGGAAGGAGCGCTCTGGTGCCAGCCCTGCATCGCTGAAAAATGATGGTAATATACAGTTTTACTCATATATGTATACATTTTTTTATAGAAGAAGGCACACAGAGTTCTAAAACCCAAACCGTACCGTTTTTGCCTTACCATATCGTATTTATAAAACATAGACTGTCCCTTATAGACTTGGAAATGTTCTAACTGATGTGTCCTAAACCAAATTATTGAAATTTCATTAAAAATTCAATAATTTGACAATAGAGCACTAGTATTACACCATAAACAGAATATTCAAAGTGGGCAGGGCCACAGCCAAAAACTAGTGAGATGAGATAGGGTCATCATTTTAATATCATTCAATATTTAGGTATCTTTAGATAATATGATTAATCAAGAATTAGACAAGAAAAAACAAAAAAAAACATGATGTTCATGTTCTTCTAGAAGACAAACATACTAAGTGAAAAATTTTGAACATAACCATCAATAAGTATAGGGTTCAAAATAGAACATGCAATTCTCGTAGTATGTGTGTCTTCTAGACCATCAATATGTTAATTTGTATTGCATTTTCTTCTAGCAGCATCAGCACAAGATAAAGCAAAAGTGCTAGTACCATCAGCCTCCCTAGAAGTGCGATTGTTGCAAGTACTTTCAGACATGCAGCTCCAACTGCCAGCCACTGCCAGTGCACTGCTGCCTGGGTTGGGTGACGTAGATGCAGGAATAGTGGCTAGCTTGCTACAAAAATTTGCTACGCAAAAGCTGATCACGTAAGTGAAGAACTTGATTTCTTATACTACATGGCATGGAGAGATAATTTTTTCTATTGTGTTGATAGTCTGTCATCTGTCCAAGTCTACTTCATCTGAGATTCACTCTGGTACTCAGCTTCTGCCAATTTGAATACAAAGTCCATAGAGTATTTGAAATGTCTGCAAGGAATTAAATAGTCTGTAAAAAATTCGAAAAGTTTGAGATAAATTATTAGAAATGTCTGTAAAGATTTGAAAAAGTCTGTAGAGAATTTGAAAAGTCTGTAAAAAATTAGAAATGTCTGTAAAGAGTTAGAAAACTCTGTACAGAATTAGAAAACTGTAAAGAATAAGAGTATTGTGTATGAAATCTTTTTTCATTTGTAAGATAAATATCTTCTGTTTCAGTATCAAAGAAAAAACCGAAAGCACCACAGATGCTAGTATTGAGGTTGTGAGTGCAGAATCTGTGCGACTTCAAGCTGTGCTTGCAGCTCTGATGGAAGAGCAGACCACTGGAGACAAAATCAAGCACAAGAGAAAAGGTAATTTTAACTAACTTTCATAGAAATTCATCCAAAAGCACTACTACTGCTAGTGGGGACACATGAAATGGAATGGAATGGAAAGAGGACTCTTTTGTCCGCACTTAGCTTCTTTTCATATGGATGCAAGCAAGTTTCAATCTTCTTATGGCTTAAGGCGGCCACCCACTAACAGTTTATCGAACGACAACCGGATGATATCAATCTGTCAGTTCATCGCAATAGCCCACACTTACAGTTTCGTATACGATTTTGGACTGACGGATAATATGTGTGTAGCTGCTTGACGATTCCGGTCAGCAAAGACAGTTAAAGGCCGGACAGTCTATGCCCGTCGGCATTTTATACGTAATAACATCAGACTAAAAGAATAAAATAGTGTTATTATTATTATTCTAGTCTGAGGTAATAAAATTATGATGACATCGATGACATAAGGACTGCAGGCCGCCGGACAGACGAAAAACTGCAGGCGGACTGTAAGTGGGTGGCCGCCTTAAGTTAGTAGTTAGTAATAAGATCGAAAATTGCTTGCAGTCTTTTCTCAACAAGGGGTAATTTTAAAACAGTAGGCATTGTCGACCTAATGGCAGATGACCACGCATTCCAATCACTGAACATGTCAAATTTACGCCACATTTACAAGTTGACTGGACAGGTGATCAGCCCTTTGTGTGGCCCATATCACCCATTTCTACGATATAGCAACTGCAAAAACAACATTACTTGCTGTCGGATGGGGTGAAGAGAGGTGAATGTAATTGCTGCCGTAAAAGATGAACCATTCATGGTAAGAACAAGTAAGAGACCACTCTCAATACTTGGTCCACCAAATTAACCACTCTCTTTACCAATCTCAGTGCCAGTATGAATCTGGGCGTGGATGTGGAACCAGAAAGTTTGGTACTATGATGTTGATGATGAATATGTCTCAGTAATGTTTTATTTGGATATTGAAGTTTGTAATTATGATTGTTGCAGGCGACAGCTCTACAGATGATAGTTCTAATGCTAAAATTGCGAAAACTGCCACGGATGACAAGAAAACTGCCAAGAATGATACTGATCTTATGGTGTGTATAGCTCACATATCCTTCACTAATATAAATGTTTAAATAATAATAAATATTCTAGGATATATCACTCACAGAATTAGAACTAGACCCAAACTAAACAGAGCTTTTCACATAGGTTCAAGAATGCAAATACTTATTTTTTTCAAACCCAAACCAATGCAGATATATTCATGCATACAAATATTTGCACTGACTGAACAGGAATCAACCTCACGACTTTTGACTTATGGTCTTTTCTATCTTGCGGCAGGGTAATTGCTGATCAACTTGATGGTTTTAATTTTGTATACATATAGGTTATGGGCCCATTGACATAGACCAGTTTTTACCTTAAATGCATGTTTATATATGACTTTTATCCCTTGACAGTCTTTGCTGGCGATGCCTTCAAGTAGAGAGAAGGCAGTAAAAAGAGTTGGTGAAGAAATAATGGACTTGTTAAGTAAACCCACTGCAAAGGAAAAGTCACTGGCTGATAAGTTTAAGAGTCAAGGAGGTGAGCATTTTAACGTATTAGATGTTTAATGTATGCAAAATTCAATACTATTTACGATTATGATCAGCAGTGCAATTCTGTAAGCGCACAACGATGAGTTCAACGTTGCGACGGCCTTGATATAGATTGCCATTGGTCGATCTCCAGTTACGTCACACAGTCCGACCAATGACAATCAAGGTTGTCGCAACGCTGTACTCGTCGTTGTGCGCTTACAGAATGACATTACAGCTATCCATCCGATTGATGCTTCGCTTATAAACCTCTTATTAAAGTGGAAGTTCGCTTGATCAAGAAGACTTTGGTGTTCCCCTCTAGGCGCGCAAGTGATGGAGTTTTGTCCGCACGGAACCCGTGCGGAATGCGCTCGGGCTACGGCTGGCAGTCCCGCAGGCGACTGCTGCAAGAAGCTACATTTCAAGAAGATCATCCAAAGTCATACTGACGAGACTCTCGGGGACTGCTCCTTCCTCAACACCTGCTTCCACATGGACAGCTGCAAGTCAGACATAATATATGAATTACTCTTATATCTTTACTAGCTGATGCCTGCGGCTAGATGTCGGCTATGTGTTGAAAATTACCTGATGATTATATTTTTGGTCATGTCTTAGGTTCAACTCAACTATCAAACATACGGTAGTTTTTACCGGTACCAATGAAAAACACAGATGGATTTTACCATCCGTAATGACCATCACACAGAGATGACGAAAAATAGGTGCAAGCAACTTTCGCCCTTAATGATATTCTTGCTTCAGTAGATGGTTACACTGCCTACTATTTGAACTTAAGTTCGAAAATTGCTTGCACTGTCTTTTAATCGCTTTCCATCATTCTTTATTTGGTCCTAAACTTCTAAGCCCTAATTTTCATAAAAATTTACAGATATGTCCACTATGAAGTAGACAACACAGATCCGAACGCAAATGCGGCCAAATCCGCTGAGCTTACTATCAAAGGGACACATAATGGTATGTTACCCACCCAAAACTGCTTGGTAAATTCAATAAATATCATTATTATTATTATTAAATCCTACTATCTCTTTTTATTAGGTGCAAGTGTAGTATCCAAACCAGATGGAGTATTGACTCTCACACCACCGCAGTGGATACAGTGCGATCTTAGATACCTCGACATGACATTCTTAGGTAAGTCCTTGCACGTTGCGCATTAATTAACCTCACCTGTAACTGACCTGACTAGACTGTAGATCCCTAAGTCGCTGGTTCACATCCCCTTAGAAGGTTTAACATCAGATAAACTGAATCACAATGTTATAGCGTCACTTTGTACAGTTTATAATAGTCAAGAGAAAATCTGAAGTCAAAGTCAAGAGCCTTTTTGACTTCTTGTACCTTGTTGTACAAAATACATTATTTATAATACATCTGATGCCTCTGCAGGCAAGTTCGCAGTGATAATGGCGGACCCGCCCTGGGACATCCACATGGAGCTGCCGTACGGTACAATGTCGGACGATGAGATGAGATGTCTGGGCGTGCCGCAGCTGCAAGACAGCGGGCTCATATTCCTATGGGTCACGGGCAGGTAGGAATAATTGTCTAATAACAATAATAAAATACAAATGGAACAAGCCTAGCTTCTCACCATCCCACAAGGTGTGGTCAATGGATGGGCTGTATACAAAAAAATTGAAGTATATGTACATATTTACAACAAAAAAAGTTTGTTCTGTCTCACACAAATCCTCTGACCAGGCTATGAGTACTTTCCTAAAATTAACAGTTTCCTCAAAATTACCAACTTTTACTTTCCTGAAAATATGTAATACCTACCTAATCTATATTATGGTGTCAGTATTAAAGTATGATCTCTAGGCGATTATAAAATATAGGTGCAAGCAAATTTGGATCTTATGGCTAAGTTTAGACGTAGTAATAAGATCGAAAATTACTTGCAGCCTTTTCTCAACAAGTGGTACTTTTAAAACAGTAGGCATTGTCGACTTAAAGGCAGATGACCACGCATTCCAATTACAGAACTCGTCAAGTTTACGCCATGCAATGTGTTCCAGGGCGATGGAGTTGGGTCGCGAATGTCTCAAGTTGTGGGGGTACGAGCGAGTGGACGAGCTGATCTGGGTGAAGACCAACCAGCTGCAGAGAATCATACGCACAGGACGGACGGGGCATTGGCTCAACCATGGCAAAGAACACTGCTTGGTTTGTACACACACTTGCTTACTTTATTTTGTTTTACTAGCTGTTGCCCCCAGCTCTGTCCGCTTGAAACTCTGGTCCCGTTTCCGCAAGTGATCCTGTTAAACAGGGATAAAATGTAGCCTATGTGTTATTCCAGATTATTATCTATCACTATACTCAATTTCAGTCAGATCCAGCCATTTAAGGGTGGTTCAGTAACAAAAATCTTCACAAATAGTCATATTTTTACTATTAGTAAAAAGTGAGTATTTTGGTGCAGCCAGGAAATGCTGGAGTAGTCATACACTACACTTTTCAGCTTTAACTCTAAAATATTTTGTATTTTTAGGTGGGTATGAAAGGGAATCCAGACAACCTGAATCGTGGCCTGGATTGTGACGTCATCGTGGCTGAAGTGAGAGCTACCTCGCATAAACCTGACGAGATCTACGGTATTATTGGTAAGATATTTATCTCTTACGCGTATATTTGAAAAGCTGTTAAAGGAATATAAAAAATCAATCGTCCCTTATATTTTCAGAGCGGCTAAGCCCAGGAACAAGAAAAATAGAACTGTTTGGACGCCCGCACAATGTTCAACCTAATTGGTAAGTTAACTGTGATCTTGAAATAAGTTTCACTTGTATTTTTATGAGGTGTAAAGGGTCCATTACACGCTTATGCAAGCGTCATGCCATCATGCCGTCAATCATGACTGTCATTGGTCAATCGGCTATTGACCAATAACATAACATAACAAATATCGTCTAATAGCCGATTGACCAATAACATTCATAATTGACAGCATGATGGCATGTTGGAATGACGCTTGCATTAGCGTGTAATGGACCCCTAAGGCTAAGAGAGATATGCACACCGAGGTGACCTCTACTGTGACGACGTCAGAGTAACACAACAACAAGTCACAGTGTATAACCCGCGCCACGTATCTTGGACCTAAAATGTGCTCAAAACGTGCCCTATACGCGCAGTACACATTTCTTGGGTGTCTATTGAGGATAGCACGGGGTGCTACTGCGGTGGACGAACTCAAATTCACCAAGCATAGATTATTACAAAGCAATCCGCGGGCGCCAGAGCCTCATTTGTCTTGCGATTTAGGTCCAAGATACGTGTCCGGAATTATACAGTTGTTTGACTGCCTCCTCTCTCTATTTACTCTATGGTTGGAACCTCTCGAGAAAACTCCTCCAGCGTTAGTCAGTTCTCCAGATTATGTACCTTTTGTAGAGATTATGTTCCTAACTCTAGTCAAGATCTTTTCGATTTCAATTTAATTACCATAGACAAAAAACATTTACACCTCTTTTCTTGTTCCTCACGATCTCCTCTCGCCGGTCTGCTGGGAGAAATTTCTTTATAGAAATAAGCAGTACCAATGTACCAACTTTGAACTTCCATTGTATGTATATTTTTTCTATGTGTGCATAAATATTAAATAAATTAAATAAATAAATAAATAAAAAACCTTTGATCCCAATAGTACCACTACTGAGAACTAATACTGGTACTAATGAGAAATTGCATTCTCACTGGTTAAAATGAAGAGTCATTCCAATTGAAACTATTAGTACCATTTTGACTGACCATAACCATGGTATTTGACAGGATAACACTTGGCAACCAAGTAGATGGTGTTCGTCTAGTAGACCCTGACCTCATCTGTGCGTTCAAGAAGAGGTATCCAGACGGAAACTGCATGGCACCACCACCTCCAGACCCTAGCCTTGCCTAGCGGCTGGCAACTCTGGACAGAGACAGTCTAGCCGTCAAGACTAGCTGCACCTGTCAGTAAATCTATTGAAGTGAAGTATACTGAGTGATTTTATAGTCATTTCGGAGCGAAAGATTTTGGGCAAAGTTTCGTTAGCAAAATCGTCTGTAAGTATTATTTTGGCGTAAAAAAAACTTTTTTTTTTTTTACAACCCCCATACAATATTCCTTTCATCTGTACATAATTCCCATAGATTATAAAAAAAAAGTTTTTTTTTTTCGTCAAATTAATACTTCCAGACGCTTTCGCTATCGAAACTGTGCCCAAAATCTTTCGCTCCGAAACGACTACAAAATCACCTTGTATAATAGTGAAGACTTTGGACTTAAGTGGACTTAATGAATTTGGACTATCTTAAAACATAAGTGAACCTGCAGGCTTATAGGTAAGGTAGGTCTACTGTGGTCCCTGCTACCCTTGGTCTTACTTGATACTTAGAATGATAAAGTTCCCAGCGATATGAAATCCTAAAAATGCTGCTAGGCTACTACTAATATTTTATTGATTTTACCAATTAATAAAACTTTAATTACTCATGGACCTATCCATGAGTACTTGGAAATCCTGTAGGACCACTGCTAAGTTCCAATAAGGGGTAGTGGGATCAACAGCCCCATTTAGTAGGACCGCAAGCTCAATTTTTTTTTTTATTACTTTGGTCATACTAATACACAAAGTAGGACCAAGGGGATCAAGAAGGGACCACCGGTCTAATATCGCTGCTGTCTGTTAGTGAAGATGGACATGTATACATGTAGAATAGGACGTAAATGAATTGTGGAGTGACATAAATGCAGCGTAGAATTACGCATTTGTATTAAAATATAGTAAATATGAAGCAGATGAACTTTTGACATATTTTTTAAGTACAGTGTAGACTTAGCATTCGTAGTGATCGCAGCGCCCCCAGGACCTGTCATTCAAGCAAAACTAAAATTTCATAAAGAAGCGCTTCCGCTTGCTCCTACTCGTGAACAAACCGTTCAATATAGAGCAAAGAACATACAAGTATGCGTATTTGGTCATTTTAAAGTGGATCACTTTTTCTGATGACGTGCACAATTTTGCTTTTTAAGGGATGGACACTTTTCTGGCGAGAGTCGGCAATATTTAGTGATTTTTATTATTTTTGTGACGTTAACCAATGTCTATTAGAGGTTTAGCAATTATGCTTATGGTCTTGACTACATTACAATATTCAAAACATAGCTTTGCTAAAATAACTCAATTCTGGGAGCGCTGGAGTCTTGTCTTATTATTTTAAGTGTTGCTATCTACAGCATAGATTTCAGAAATACCCCATTTGTATAGAATTGAAACTTGAATTGCAAATTTTTATACCCAAGTAAAATGTATATACAATGTAAATAATACTGTTGTAAATAAAACTGCGTTGTTTTAAATCGTATTTTAATGCATTCCATTTACAACGGCAGAAACACTCATGAACCACTCACTTCGACCTCTCAAGGGACACTACTAGACAAGTCAACTTTTTTTTTGTTTCGACAGTAGCTACTACACGACCACAAGATATATCGCCTCCAAAGATCTTCTCAAAATAGGCATAGTTTCGTCTCCAATAGTTCATTATACGTTTGAGTAGACAAAAATGCTAAGAAATTGGGAAAATAAATTCTTTAGTGCCTGGCAACACTTGAATGCTTGTGTGCCAACCAAGGGCATTACGAATGTATGTGAGATGAGTGTGTATGAGAGAGTATCAAGCTCAATTCATATCGAGAGACTAGTTGGATCCACTCTCATGACTGGCAAGAGCTGGTAAGTCCGCCCAGGGCTGTAATATACCACAAAAATACTGCCGAGCATCTAATTTCTCACAGACCGTGATAAGTCGTTAAGACTGGAGTAAATACCCTTTTTAGTATAGTATTGCCAGGTTTTGAACACATTTAGCACTTTTAAATGGAAGCTATAAATTAATTGGTTGGTCACATTCTCTTTAAACGAGTTTAACTTAAGCTTTTCCAAATGTATTCTGTAGACTGTACCCAACTAAAAAAACTTTTTGCAAATTTGTCCATTAATTAAGTGACGTTCAAAAACCCTGGTATACCGATTTGTAGAATACGGCAGCTATTACACTTTTAAAAAAAATTGCCAGCTTAAATAAAAATATCCCAACTTACAATCTATTATACGCATGTTTGTGCCATAAAATGGTGATCTTGTTACAAGAAAGCTCAGCACTGCAATTCACTAAGCGAGCACAACGATGCGACAACGATGCGAGGCGCAACGTAGATTGTCATTGGCCAGATTGTATCACGTCATTGGAAATCGACCAATGACAGTGTCTATCGCGCACATCGTTGCGACTCGCATCGTTGTCGCATCGTTGTGCTTGCTTAGTGAATTGCACAGCAGGGTTGAGGTATAGTTCCCGGCATATATATTATCTTGAACCCAAGTCTCAAGAGAAACGAAACCTTGGCACGCGCAGATTGGTTTTGGACCTATGATTGGTGAATTTGAGCTTCTCAGCCGCCGTAGCACCCCGTGCTATCCTCAAAAGTCATCCAAAAAATGCGCCCTGCGCATATATCACTGGGGTAAAGATAATATGTCGCTAACTATACTCAAGTGTAAGTGAGGGTTGACTATGTCTTGTGGTCGACTAGTACACAACAACACTGTCAATTTGAGCAACGTTCTGCGCGAATCAATAGAAACTCGAAGTCGGCGTGTTCCGTCTACCCTTCGGCGACATCGGACGTGACGGGCTGAAGAAATTGCGCGCTCTTGAGTCTCTTGACTTGTCCACGACTCTGTTGCTGCTGCAAACATATTTTTTGTTAGTAATAATTTGGTAATAATCTACTATATAAAAATAAGTCGGGTTTTCCTTCCTGACGCTATAACTCCAGAACGGCTGAACCGATTTGGCTCATTTTAGTCTTGAAATATTCGTGGGTGTCCAGGGAAGGTTTATAGGTGCAGCGGGAACGGGAAAAATATGGCGGTACGAAGTTCGCCGGGACAGCTAGTAAATATATGATAATTTAAGTGTTAAAGTATGATTCCGTAGCCGATCGCATACGACAACACTGCCGACGCATGTAGCAATCGCGCGTAATTCATTGCGTCTTCTCAATGGTCCCTTGTATCCGTATCGGAGTTTAACAAGTAATGGGTACGCTATATCAGCTGCATGCGTCTGTCGTTGTCGTATGCGTTCGGCTTCGGAATCATACCTTTAGTCAAACGGGTGAACAGAAACAAAATGGACAGATACATTTTACGTAAATGTTTGTAAAGTCCGACCAATAAAATAAAAAACCCGTACTGGGGGCGCTAAAAACATCTATGATTATGACAACACCAAGTATAGTGATACACATGTAAAATGCCAATATTTTTCAACACACTTGCTTATGAACAGGCTTTTATTTCCCCGCAATTAAGCACGGAATGACACCTAATATAAAACTGTGACTTTTTCATTGCTTCTTCTTCCTCCTAGCGTTATTCCCAGTCGCATCCGAAGCTTTCAGCTTGGAGTCTGGGGTCCGCTTTTACCAGTCATAGCTACAGATTTGGCTAGACCTCGATATTTTCCGTGAAGCGATTGCCACCTGACCTCCACGACCCAATGTTAACATTAGGCGATATCGAAGCTTTGCAGCTAGACCGTTGTTTTTGGACTTTTTAGGGCACCAACTACCCGTAACGACTGCCATAGATGTCCTTATGGCAACCGGGACCGACGGCTTAACGTGCTCTCCGAGGCACGACCAGACCAATGCAAATACCCATATTTAATGCACACAAATATTTGCACTGAGCGGGGATCGAACCCGCGCCTCCTGCGTAGCGGCCGCGTTCACTACCGCTACGCCACGGAGGCTGTCATGTTTTTCATTGCTATTATTCACAAAAGTGAGTTATAGACTTCTTTTTTTAAATTTCATTAAGTTGCTTTGTTCTTAAGTTTCGATACAAAAAAGATCGTGTCCAATATTACAAACCAATTAATATAGAAAAAAAAGAAAAAGAAAGAACTTGTAGTACGTGTTTAATATACAAAACTTTCACTAAAATGTATTTTTTTTTCTCTGTTAAAAAGTTAAGTTTTTCTCTGTTAAGTTTTCTGGTTAAAATAGAAAAATAGACGCGGCGTGTTATACTGGTTACAAGGACTGGGCACAAATCACAACACAGTAGTATCCGTATAATAGTTTACTGCTTGGAATGGTAAATACAAGTTAGACATACAGTTACACCATGTATAGAACAGGGACCACGCGATATTGTTTTTCGGACTGCATAAAATTCTTGTATTTTATGCCTAACAGCACAGAGATCAAAATAATCGAGCATGATTTTCTTTTTTGCGTTAGGCTTATTTTTCTTAGGCGTAGAAAATACATTTGACGTTTGACCTTCTCTTCGTATTTTTATTACAGAAGATCGGGATATACCTAAAAATGTGAATAATAATTAGTCACAGTAAAATCAGTAGATTAGGCCAATTTCAGTTGCACGTACTCTATGATGTCCTACCCGTCATGTTGACAACAAGGTCCGTGATGTTATTTAGAGGAACAGAGTCCAATCCTTGCTACTTTTTATCCGACAAATACTTTGTTATATTATAAATTACTTTTCTTAACTGGCTTTTAATAGTTTTCGGCGTATTACTATAGTTTTGTAGTTTTGTAGCGCTCTGCGCTCTCAAACTCAACAACACGCACAATTGACACCACACTGACAGATGACCATAATGACATTGTATAGATTGTTACCATATGAAGAAATTAGTTCCAATAGTTTACCGCAATATGGCGAGGTTTTTTATTTTACTGGTCGGGCTTTACTACGATAAAACGTAACACAGATTCTTATTCCTGCAAATTAATTTGAAATGCAGTCGATCTAAAAAAGCTGAATTTAATTTTCCCCATATAGCTAGTACAATAAAATTATAATATGTATTTGGAGACACTGAGACTAAAAGGTGTGCACGCGCACGCCTACTGTGATCAAGAATCACATTGCGTAATTTAAGCCGCCTCCTCTCTGTGTTTGCTATGCTAACTAAATGCAGAATGCTGTTAAATGTTGAATAAAAGAACCCCCAAAATTAACTACCTCTAACAATATCAACTACCCCATTTTCCCATCTCCCCGGGTCGAGTAGGTGTACGCGGTACTAACCTGACTGGGCCAACACTCGTCGTAAGATTGGTCTTGTTCACATTGCTGGGCCTTACGTTCAAATTGCTCGGGTTCCCATTACTGGTCCGTGAATTTACATTCGCCATGCTAGGCTTCCTAGAACCAGGGCTAAAAACATCGAAGCATTAGAAACCACACTACAACGGGGTTGCCACTATCTTGTTAATTACTAATTAAAATATGTATTTATCGGTGCAGCAATGCAATTCCTTAAGCGCACAACGTTGCGACATCCTTGATAGAGATTTTCATTGGTCGGACTGGGAGACGTCACTGGAGATCGACCAATGACAATCCATATCAAGGCTGTCGCAACGTTGTGCTCGTCGTTGTGCGCTTACAGAATTGCATTGCTGCGTCGAGCACAACGTTGCAACCACCATGATCGAGATTGTCATTGGTCAGACAGGGTGACGTCACTGGAAATCGACCAATGACTATCTCGATCAAGGTTGTCGCAACATTGTGCTCGCCGCTGAACGCTTAGGCTTAGAGAATTGCACAGCTGGTCGGACTGGATGACGTCACTGGAGATCGACCAAAGACAATCTATATCAAGGATGTCGCAACGTTGTGCGCTTACAGCACCGAATTCACAAAGCGAGCACAACGATGCGAGTCGCAACGACGATGTGCTCGATAGAGATTGTCATTGGTCGGATTGGGTTACGTCACTGGCGATCGACCAATGACAATCTCTATTCAGCATAACGTTGCGACTCACATCGTTGTGCAGAATGGCATTGATGCAGCATTTACAAAAATGCACACGCGGTACAGACCTATCTACTTAGCCCTACCATTGTACAAAAACTATTTATTACACACATGCCCCTGCCATAAAACTGCGATCCTATCTATCTGCATAAACTGTGAGGTCTTTTTACCTTTTGTCAACAGCTGCAGATCTTTCTGAAAGCAAGGCTTCGCGGAATCTTCTTTCAAACTGCAAAGAAATTATACAGAAGTAATACTATATTCAGTCAGTAGACTTGGATCGGGAAAACACCCACAAAACATCCAGGACGGGACTTGAACCCGCAACCAGAGGGAATACTTCCTGATATCTGAGCTCAGTTGGAACTACCTGAACACAGGCAGGACCTATTGGACGGTAGTGCCACGGGTAACTAAGTAGATCACGGGTAATTTTGTTGTATGCGTTTAATGAGCCAATCAGAGAAGTAAGAAGTGCCATGAGAAAGTAAAATTTGCCATGACACTACTGGTAGTGCCAAGCATTAGTGCCACGGGTAATGAAGGGGAAATCCATAGGTACCTACTAATACTACTAATATTATAAACTAGCCTTTCGCCCGCGGCTCCGCTCGCGTGGATCTCTTATCTTCGGTTCTACTCAACCGATTGCAATAAAACATACGTAAGATTTTAAGTCTGACCAAGACCTTTCTAACAAAAAAAACCGCATCAAAATCCGTTCAGTAGTTTTTGCGTCCATCGCGGACAAACATTTCCAATTTACAATTATATTATAATAGGTAGTACCTAATCTATAGACTATAGATTATGTGAAAGTAACTTCAGGCGTGAAAGCGTGCCAAACAGACTGAGCTATCTGTTACGCTTTCGCGGCTAAAGCCTAAAGCATTTGGTAGAGATACCTATAACAGGAGACCTTGGGAAAGGTATGATTGTTCGCGAACGTACGATAACCGAAATCTAAGCGTGTAAAACTGCGGGCAACAGCTAGTTCTCCTATACTAACAATTAGGTAGGTACCTACTTTTAAATATAAATTATTTCTACCTTGATGCTATTCAGCATGTCCCCCTGAGTGGCGAGAGGTCGCTCGTCAGACCGCACACTGGACGTCATGCGCGGTATTGGCGCCTCCCGAGTGGCGCCCAAAGAAGCAGCCCCCAGCGAGCCATCATAATTCCCAGCTGCCAATGGTAGGTAACGGACTTATTATTAGAATTGATAGGTAGGTATATTATAATTCCAGGCAAATAAAATAGTTTCTACCTGCGATTTTGTTTGCGTAAACAATGAATTCAGAATTGGGTCAAGAGAAAAATGTAAAGCATAGCTACAGAGCTGTAATTCCAAAGGAATTCACAGATTGAGTCTTTTTAGGAGGTAACTCATCAATCTGTTGCAGCCTTCATTTCCGTCTCATTGGCGAATTGCAGGAATCTCTTTCCCTAGATCTTTCATCAGTGTTGTGCTGAGCAAAACAGGGTCCTACCCTCATGGTAAATAAAGTACACAATAGTAACAATATAACATTTTATTTTGTCTAAATCTACATCACATTAACCTAAACCAAATAGCAATACTCTATCATAAATAAAAATTTGTTTGAACATATTATTCTGAACAAATTAAAGACTGTTCTTTGTTCTGACTCTACAGTACATATTCCTTTTTCAAATTTACAAACCAAGACAATAGATTAACTATTTTTTTTTTAATGGCCATAGATGCACTTGCAGTAATGTCATCTTAAAAAAGTTCTTGAGTGAAATATAATTTTTTTATCAAGACCAAAAACAGTAAAATATTGTACTTCTTGTCAAAATCAATATTTTGAAAACTCAAAGCATGATATAAATATGTACAACATTTTTATGTGATAGGCAATATCATTTATTTTATTAATTTTGTATTGATAATCCATAATATAATCTTTCCTTTTTGAGACCATAATAATGAGAAATAATTTAACTGCAAAGTTCCGAGCACGCATTAAATCTGGTGCAAAGCTTACATTTTCTTTGATGGCAGACCTAAGAAAACTGCTACATCAAAATCTTCTATAGAATGCTAAGAGTCTTTCTCTACCAATGACTCTTTTGGTTTGCCCTTTTCAAATTTATTTAACCTAGTTTTTTGAACATCAACATCCCCACTACCTATTTCTTTAATATCTTGTTTATATAATTCCTTCCTTAATTGTGCCGGCCCCAGAAAAACTGCTTTGCTCGTTTTTGTCTCTGGCAAATATACCTCATAAGTTTTAAAATATTTAAGTATATTTACAACATCATCTTCCTTTAACTTATACTTTAAAGCTATAACTGTAGATGTCGCCTGTTTAGGATCGGTCTGGTGGGCAGAAATGAAATCAATAGCATCTCTTAATGATGTTTTGCCATAAGGTATTTTGTCTAACTCTTTGAAACCAAATTCATAATCCGGGGGCATCTTTCGATCCATAGGTAATGGCCGTGTCGTGTTTTGATTTTGCTTTTCGCGCGTAATATCATCTTCTGGCCTTCCCATAGAGGTTACATAAACTTCCTTCAATCTATCATCCAGTTGCGAGTCCTTTTTGTCCAGTTTTTCATCTATATCTGGGTCAGCTTCGAGGGTTCGTTTCAAATCTTCAATATTATCTGCATACCTGGGTGCTGGTGTCGGCTTTTCTTTCGAGATCACGCGATGAGCGCGATTCTCAATGTTGAAAGACTTAATGGGTCTCAAAGCCTTCGTCGCTAAAGCGCCCATCTCAGGTGGCGTTAGCGCAGTATTAACAAATATTTATGCTGCTAAAACTAACGTAGAAAGCATTGTTTATATGCGATAAACATTATTGAATGATGCAATCATTTCGAGAGGTTATTTCTTAGTTTGACAAATGACTGAATGACAAAGTGACAGAAAGTGGCAGCTGATTTTGACATTTGTACTAAAATTCAAATAATTATTATCTTGCCAGTAAGAAATTTCGTTATTATTGGGATCGCCATGAACAAAAAAAAAAGAAATTTCGTTGAATCGCCATGCCATAGATTTCTTCATATAGATAAACAAATTGAACAAGGAAAACGATAGGTTAGCCAGATGAGAATAATAGATTTATGTTTTGCGAATATCGTGTGTTGTGAATAATATTATTGGTCTGAATATGTTTTTTTAACAATATGATATTCCGCGACAGAGCCACTTAGTCTTCGCAAAGGTGCGAAGGAAATTACTTTTATTTATTTCCATCGAGCCGGCTCGATGCGAGCCTCCGAGTTGTGAGTATTGCGATCCACACGTTGATTTTTACTCGTTTTAAAATAAATATGTATATCGAGTTGTACTGAATCTGAGTACGGAGCATTATAATTTGTTTTAACTTGGCACTCTATCTACCTACCCTATCAGTAGTTATACCAATTTCTAAGTATTCTACTAAATTTATTATATTACTGGTACTTACATTTTAATCTTGACATAACTTCTTTCAATGAATACTTTGACATGTCTTTCGTTGCAACCTTCCCCGATGTTAGGAGCGTGTTTGTGGCTCTACTTTGTTCTTGAATTATCCTAGGTGGTGGGCTGGGACTCCGGCCAAGTCGTCTTCGATATGGAGATTGCAATGGCGGCACTTTAGGTGCTAACAAAAAGAAGTGGAAGTTTCAATAATAACTGTTAGTTGTCCTTTCTTACTGTTGTTATTATAATACCTACTTAGAATTTTTATGTTTTTTTTTTTACCTGGTATTGGTTTAGTTACAGGCGATACACTTTCACTGTCAGGTGCTGAAGTCATATAATTTACAGTCCGAGTTGCAGGAGTTATTGTAACGCTTGAGCTCAGGTTTTTATCTCTTTCTCGACTATAAACACTACTTCGCATTAAGAAGTTCTGTAATTATACTTTATTTTCAGAGAGTGATAGTGTAATTGGAATCATGTAAGCACAATAAGTAAATTATTACTTACTTTAGCATCATTAACGCTTTTTATTAGAGGTGCTTGACTCGTACGGAATGTTGTGACAGGCGCAATTCCGGATCGTATGCTCTCGGTAGGCTTAAAAAGAAGAATCGTTGGTTTATTTACAGCTTTCCTAAGATTTATACCTTTTTTAAAAGAGGTCACGTCTGCTCCGTGACAACTCTTACAATTAGCTAAACATTCCTAAAATGACGTGATTCTTTTGAAAAAGTGGTACATTTGTGTATAAAGAAAATATCAACAATCATTAAATAAGCTGTAAGCAGAATGATCAAAAACGATTTTAAACGTAAAAGAATATTTGAAAAGCAAAGCAAGCTCTTTATAAAGAGAGCATCAGGTAATTTTGAAAGTGGATTATTTAATGTAAGTAAATAATTTACCTACTGATGTATTCTGGGTATCAGAAGTGTAGGTGTTAAATTTTTCTTTTTTCTGTAATTTATTCACATGACTTACATTAGAATTTGCAGTTGCATGTGGTGATGATGTTGAAGTGTGAGACATTTGCCGCTCAGCTTTTGGATCCCCAGCGCCACTACTTGGTTCTATTTTTGTACTTTGTGTATTGAACTGGTCTCTTGATGATCTAGTGATCACATTTTTAAGGAAATGATAATTAATTCAAGAAAAATTATTCATTAATGAATAAAAAAATAGAAACACCGTATTTTTTTAATAACAGTTTTCTTATATCTATGATGGTAAGGTTATCCTACAAAAAAAATGTAGGAATATAAATATCCGAAGAAAGAACCTTCTCTTTTTCAAAAGTCGGTTAAAAAATACAAATACCAAAATATTAACAATCACCAGTACCTACAGGCTTAACAGAGATGTGGAGAGCCTGCAGCAGTGACTGACATATTATGTACAGTCGAGTCTACTGGCTATACACGCCATAATGCTGTTGGGGTTGACCCGCACACGACGCACCAAGGATGCGCACAGTTTTGGCATGAGCGTGTAAAAGCAGTCGACACGTGTCTCATCCAACATCCCGATGTGCTGCAATAGCGAGCCAGCCCCAACAATACCCGGAACGCGTTATTGTACTAATGCTGTTGTCATATATTATAATAATTATGTTTTCTTACCCTCTAAAAGATAACTTTTGGTTGCTACTTAAAGTTTTCCATTTCATGCGCCAGTCGCGCTCCTTCTCGGCGGCCTTAGTAATAACTATATCAAGAAAAATATTATAATAAGTAGAAGCTGTAGTATCTTGGACCAAAGTAGAATAAAGTAGGAATTTTATGGTTACACACCATGTTGACTAAACTGCAAAACGCATTTGAGTAACATTTTCCCGGAGGTGAATTTTCGCAACGCACCGACAAAATAAATAAACGATCGTTTATTGTATTCAAACATGGCCGACAGCATAACAACTTTTTCCACAGCGAAGTCTTTTTTGTTGCTTCAAACAAATTACTCTCAGCATCTTCCTCGCGGCAGCTATTTAATACTAAACCCTTAAATTGTTTCGTTGATCCAGGAGACAGTTTTGTCAAGTCACATGAAGCTATATATACCTCGTCTTCTTCTTCATCTTCAATGTCTGTGAGACAATTAATGATTCTTCAATGAAACGAGATTACATAAATTTTGAAATATCCCGGATGTCATGCCATGTTTAAAATAACACTGTTCAAAAAGAATTTAAAGTTGACGATGCGTTGCGGAAATTTTTGCTGTAACAAATGCTAGAACAACAAACAGTGTTATTTTAAACTGACAATAGTGTATTAAATTTTTAATTATCAAATTAGTTACTTTGGCAACATGATGTAAAAACTACGGATTACATAAACTTAAAATACCTATTAATAACAAAATAACACTGTTTGAGTACATAAAATATAAATTAGCATATAATTATAACCTTCTTTGATCCTGGAATTCTGTGGTCTCACGGGCGACCCAATGTCACTTAGCCGAGTATTCAATTTCTGTAGCGGTGGAGGTGGCGACGGTGGTTTTTGGAATACCACAGGCCGTTGTTTCTTGCTTCTCTCAGCTAATGAGTAGATACCAAACTCGTGGTATGGTAACTTATCTGGATCGTGACACGAGTGTCTTCTGTCACAAGCTTTATTGATTTCAGTTTGTATACTATTACACGTGGGTATATCAGAAACGGTAACAGTTTCTGATAAACCACGTGTCAATCGAAAAATATGTTGAATGTACTAAGTGCATGTAAAGCTATTTACCTATAAATATTCCCTTGTTTTATTAACCACGGCTCCAGTTGTTCCAGCCAGCCCTGATGAGAAAAAAATGTATGATAAATGTTAAACAATTATGCAATATTGAGCACGCAGACAACGAATGTCGGTACCTATTAATCAATCGCATAATAAAATTACCAATGCCAACCATGTCTTGTGATTAATACTTTTTTGAGTTTCCTTCCTCGCGCTACCGTAGCAACGAGTAACCTGATACTATCGTACCATATAAATTAATTACATAGTATAACTATTTAACCTGTTGATGTCCAATAACTGAACCCGGTCTACAAATTCTCATCCAGCCAATAGCTTCATGAGATGTCATCTTGTAATGTTTGATCAGGTAGCATCCAATCAGGGAACCCGTGCGGCCTAAACCTGCCTGAACAATTTTTTGTCAGAAATCAAAAATTCAAACATATAAATAGAACACTATCATAAGAGTAAATTCGTAACCTTGCAATGCACAGCTATTGCACATTCGGCTTCTTCGCTGATTTGTAGAAATTTAAATAAAATGGTTCGCGGAGGGCACGAGCCGTCTACGAAAAATAAGTCATAGTGTACTATGCCAACATTATTGAACCTGGTAAAAAAATAATATTGTAATTATCTAATACAAATGCTTAGCATAAATTTTTTTATTTAAATAATTTTAGACTTACACATTTGCATCATACAATCTTTTATTTAAGCGTATTACTATTTTCACATCGTTTTCTGTGAAGTAATCAAGATACATTTCTGGTGGGTGATATAAAGATATGCTATAGTCAACTGGGCCAATAAATGCGAGAAATTTTCCTGAAAATTAAAATATAACAATTTTTAGCAGGCATCTCCCACTCAGTTGGAGAGAACACGACTTTCCCGCAAATATAGTTTCATTCAATGATATATTGTTTCATTGACATTATATAGTGACTAGCTTTTGCCTGCGGCTCCGCCCGCGGGGATGTCGGTTATCGTGACCATACATAGCCTATGTCCTTTCTTAAGGTCTAATCTACCCCTATACCAAATTTCATCAAAATCGGTCCAGTGGTTTAGGCGTGAAAGCGTAACAGACTAACAGACAGACAGACAGACAGACTGACAGACAGAGTTACTTTCGCATTTATAATACATATTAGTATATTAGTATGGAGTATGGATATCATGTCGGGCGAGGCTCGGTGGTTCAGTGGTCAGAGCATTCTCCTTGTAAGGGAAAGATCGCAGGTTCGATCGAGTCCCACCTGAGCTGTATTCGCTTTTTCTATCATAATCGACTTGAATATTATGACATTCATTCTATACAACATTTAAAACTTAACTCCTTTCAAACAACTATTATAATATTAAACTCTTATACCAGGTACAATCCAATTTAAATCACCGCCTTGTATTTTGTCCAATCTTACGTATTCTTCATAATTAAAATCTTGGAAGTTAAAGAATCCCAAATCTCTAGCTTTTTTTATTGCTTGCAGACAATCCAGTAAAGATATTGTGAAAGTCGAATCACCTTGCGTTGCATCTTGAAAAGGTCTAGTGTAGGTATAGTGAAAAATATTAGATCAATTTGTACATTATTTGAGTCTATTTAAATAGTGCTAGTGCTGTGTAAAATGTCATAGAATATGTTTTATCATGAAAGTGAGTTGGTTTATTTACTCTATAAGTAAAAACGTCTAGATGGATTTGCCTACAGGGACGAAAATATGAATTCATAACTGGTATATTATAATCTCACAGTAATTCATTATGATAATGCGCATTTATAATCAGAATTAGTTATATTGTTTTGCAGTAAAATTCCTACTGTAGTAGTAACTATAAAGGTGCTGATAAACTTGAGCATTCACTTGTAATGAGCATTCTTACGAATGTTACAGAAAAATACGAGAACATTTTAGCGAGCATTCAATTGAGCATTCTGGCGAGCATACTAGCGAGCATTTTGGTGAGCATTCTGGCGAGCATGCTTGCAAAATGACTTCGACTAGAGCGTTCGCTAGAAAGATTATGTAAATGTTCGTAGCAATATTTGGCTCTACACTTGGCTCGGTTCGTTATTCGGTTCGACAAATTTAAAAGCGGTGAATGCTCGATGTTCTGTTACAAGTGAATGCTCAAGTCTATCAGCACCTTTAAACTATCTCCTGATCTAGTGTGTAAAATGTCTATGGTGTAAACAATTTATAAAAAAAAAATATAATTTGAAAACAAATTAGGGTGTATATGTAATTTTTGTAGGTAGGTATTATCTTAAAACATATTACCTGTAGTTTTGTCCGTGTCCCATTAGAGGCTTCAAAGCATCTCTGGGAGTTAAACTCAAATACAGAACTCCATAACATCCTAAAAGAAATGCAGCGTTTGCCTTTTTCTTGGGTTCAATTGACGTGTAATGTACGATGGTTTGACGATTTAAGTGTGTACTTATTTTTTCATTCAGGGATCTACAGTATCTATATACACATCCAAGATTTAGGGGCCCGAAATCTGAATAATAATTTTCATAAACTAATTCGTTATCTATACAAAAATAATGTGTATCACTAGTATTTTTAAGAGTTTTTCCTTGTCTTACTGTAGCAAAATATAAAACATTTTTTATATATTCAGCCATGAACATGACATCAGCACTTCGATTCATCATTCCAGTGTTACGATTTGTAGATTAATTGATACACATCGTACATCTTCAATAAAATAAAACTTCTTTACAACTATATTACACAGTTATTTTCAATTAGTCACTAAACACTACGATTTCATAACACAAACACATTTTAAAAATAAAATTGACTAAAATAAAATAATACAAAACACAAATGACTTGTTGCTGACACTCACTTGTTTAAAATTGCTGAGATTTTATGTATTTTTGTTTGTTGCCAGAAGTAGAATACGAATCTTATTGCGATTTTCTTATGTCTTATTTTTATGCATATATATTTTGAAGAAATAATATTAATTTATTTTATTCTGAGTATTTCTTTGTAAGTTCAACAACACATCATTAATTTTTAGTCGATTTTATTCACACTATATTTTTAGTTTTACTTTGTCATAGACAATGACGTCTCCCTCCTCTATCTATTCATTCATTAAAAATGTATTTGACAGCTCTAGTCTTTTTCCGGTACGCAAGGTAAATTGTCAAACGTTTTGTGCTTGTGATATCTGAATCTTGAAGTATTTTCGTGATCTTTTACTTAATAATTACTGCAGTTGTTCCTGGAATATGTTGAAGTATCGCTCAACCTTTTCTATTTTGTATTTCAGGTCGTCAAATCATAAAAAACCATGGCTGATGTAGATGTGTAAGTACATAGTGTTTTCTTATAAAATCTTGCTATATTTTATGAATACTAGTCTTAATTACGATTGTTGTTCTAGAATTATTACAATATTATGCGTATTTAGGTTCTGTAATAAAAATGAATATTGTAAACATGTTATCAACATAACCTCAATACAATATTTTAAGTTTTGATACTTGACTTTTCCTAAAGAAAATCTTGTGTATTCGTGATACTACGCTCATATTATCCGTATTCTACACACAATAAACCCTTTCTCTCAATCAGAGCATAATTAATAATTAATAATATTTAATAGGTATGATTATTCTGGGTATCTAAACTTATGTTTTACTTTTTAGCGAAGTTGCCGCGAACCCTGTCCTGAGCGGGGGAGCGATGGACGTGAATACAGCCCTGCAGGAGGTGCTGAAGACCGCCCTCATCCACGGTGGTCTGGTCCATGGACTTCACGAGGCTGCTAAGGCTCTCGACAAGTAAGTAGGAACTCCTGCAGATTCTAACCCCCACACACGTTAACTACTTTGTTTGTCGGATACACAGTAAGAAAAGCTTTTGAAATTGTATCGAATACAACAAGAAACATGTAAATAAACAGTTTCTCAAACATGACACTTGTAGCAATGTGTCACATTTGTGTAACTATGCAGTAAATAGGAGACTCGAAACCATGTGTGATACAGGAGACTTGTATGATAAATATCTATCAACCAAATTATTTTTCTCAAATGGAGAGTTTCAACCACATATGATACAGGAGACACAATGTGTAACAGAAGAGAGAAGCATGTGTGACAGAGAAGAGAACCATGTGTGACAGAAGAGAGAAGCCTATGTGATGAAGAAAGAAGCATGTGTGACAGAAGGGTGAAGTATACAGAAGAGAGAAGCATGTGTGAAACAGGAGATGAATATTATTAAAGTGTGAACCAGGAGATGCAATAACCAAATTATTGTGCATGTTCTGACACAAAGTTTTGAATAGAAGACTGTCCATGTGTGACTCAAGAGATTGAGTATTATGATTAAACTGGAGCTACTTCAATCTTTGCATTATAGTTCAACCCAATATTCACACAGCTTGTGGCTGTTCTAGTCTTGAGCTGTGTGGAAATATCATGTGCAGTGTCTCGCTGTGTTTGATGCCCTCCGATGCAGATATTGACGCACATGCATAGTACCACCATACTGAGTATCAGCATTGTGGCCTCCCATTTGTGCAACATTTTAACTTCACAATTGGCTGCAATAGAAAAATTTGCTTATAGATGGTAGAAGATTATATTGATGGTAGAAGATAATATGGGTAATTTCACGATGCCATATTTTTTGCTAATTTCGGTGACATTTTTCAATCATAGGTTTTTCGATGAAAAAATTTAATGGAGTTCTGTCTATATCTAGAATACTGATGTGTTAACACATCATCAGCCACCGAAATTAGCAAAAAATATGGCATCGTGAAATTACCCATATGTATAATTAAATCATCATTATCTCAATACTGTTTGCTGCTTTCACCTCTGATTCCACAGTACTCCTCAATCAGGGTTTTAGTTACGTTTTCCTCTGCAAAGTGTGTCTCAAGAGGTATAGTGGATTGTTTGTTCCTCTGTACAGACTGCCTGGGCCTCAATTCTGCTAAAGCCAAACCACTTTCATACTACAGACACTGCAAAAATAACATTTCATTTTTAGGCTTTCAAAGTAATGCCGTTAAAGTCTAAAATTATTATTACTTTAATCATTTTCGTTTTTTAGCAGAATCGTGGGCTGGATTGCTTGCTTTTGAAACCTCTTCCTCTAACTGAACAAAGGAAAGGCTTGTGGTGTAAAGTTCTCTATTGCGGGTAGTGGTTCGAGACAGTAGTCACGATACTGTAATATTCACTACACCAAATAAAAATGGTAAAAAGGATTTGAAGCAATTGGAAATGAAAGCTCTGAGAGCATTCTATACAACAAAGAAGTTATCCCTCAAATATGAATTCATTTGTACTACATCTAAATTTGTTGTTAATTTGTGTTTAACAGGAGGCAAGCAGTCCTTTGCGTGCTGGCCGAGAACTGCGACGAGGCTTCATACAAGAAACTGGTCCAGGCTCTCTGCAATGAACATCAGATCCCACTTGTCAAGGTAAAATTCTTATATCTACTAGTTTTCAATTATTACTACTACTTATTAGTAGTACTGCCAGTGGGGTCACCATTAACCAGACGTGATTAGCCCAACTCCACTTCATAACAACTGCTATATATATGTTCGTATGAGAACTGAGACTGGTTGTCTGCTCACCGAAGCATGGTAACACCAAACCAAAAATTGCAGAGACGTAGATTGAACCCACGCCTTCCACGTGGCGGTCGAATATAGTACCGCTACACCACATTGACTTTCATGTGTGACACTCTGAATCTATTTCAGGAAAAATCCCATGATACTTATTTCTCAGAGCACTACCTCAGATAATGGTGTTTCTTAGTAAGTGTTATGCGCTCTGCACGAGCTGGCCAGGCGATTACATGCCTGTCCGGCACATTACGAGCGAACAGCAAACCGTGTGCCCCTATGGTGACTCTCATCCTGACGAGTCAACTTTCCTAGCAACCGGACATTTTACTCATTATTACTGAAGACTACAATAATGGTGCTTCAACCAAAACTCGGTTATATGTCGATAGTGTTGGTATTGCTGTCAGATAATAATCTCCACTGGGATGATGAGTCTTGAAACGAGGTCGTATGGGTGTTTTTGTGATAGGCGTCCAATTCCCGTACTTTATATCTATTCAAGATTGTCTCATTATAATGTCAATCTAGCAAATGTCAAAAACGGTATTCTTGTAATACAATTTTCATTAATCATGATCGTTTTTGACATTTCAGAGATTGAGATTACATCGAGATTGAACTTTGAACCTATATAAATTACGAGAATTGGTTGTCTTCTAATTTAACCAGATAGCTCTTGTTCTAGGATAACACAGAAGGGGCTACATTGCTCTTACAATTATGTTTTATGTATACAATAGCTACTTATACTGCCAATAGGGGACGCCGTTGGCCGGACTGGTGCTTCACCATCGGATGTAGGCCATTTAACCCATTTCCACTGTAGACGAAGGCAATCATGGCATTTGGTCAAACCTACCATTTTCCTTGCAATGCAATAGCTAACTGGTGTTACATTTTGTTTATACAGGTTGACAATAATAAGAAACTCGGTGAATGGGCCGGTCTCTGCAAAATCGACAAGGACGGCAAGGCCAGGAAGATTGTCGGCTGCTCTTGTGTAGTTATCAAGGTGAGTAATGGCTGATAATCGTGAAGTTCTATAAAAATAACGATCGAGCGGACTAGTGGATCATTACTATCGTTATGTTGAGCAATCTGAAATAGCAATCAATACTTTGAGAATTCGGTAACACCCAAGTTCTTTCGATATTTGTTCAATTAAAAGAAAATAACTTGAGGCTTATTGCGTGGGACTGAAAATTGTAGTTTGCGAAACGCTCTACACCTCTGCCTACCTTGATTTATTTACAGGTGTGAATATAATTATGTATGTACGTGTATCTATCTCGTTTGCGCTCAGCACGAACACTATCGATAAACATCGTTGCTAGTGACGAAATAACGGCGCTAAACTAAATCGAGTGACCCTATGGTGTCGTGCGTATATGCACAGGCAACTTTCCTATCACTCATACAAACATACTCATACAATAGTCACCCAGCGATACAAGATTGTCAAAGACACTGGATACAGATGAGAAAAATAGGGTACCGAGCGCACATGGGCATCGGCAAGAAAAGGGATTCTCCGTCATCCGTCGACACTGTCGAAAACTACGCATTGGCATGCTACAACGTCTTTAGGGATGATTGATGCCGAAGGATTCTTTCCTTACCGATATGCCCGTGTGCACTGGTCCTTACTGTCCTATTGGTACCAAAACAAACGAAAGATAGTAACAATGGCTAAATGTGCATTTCTGTTTGTTCTAGGACTTCGGTGAGGAGACGCCAGCGCTAGACGTGCTAAAAGACTACCTAAAGTCTTCGAGCTAATTATCTAGTGTATAAGCTTAATAATTAATAAAAACCCAAAAAAAAATTAACACCATCTTTTATTCCCAAAACCCTCACGAAATCCACGCACAATGGCCCAAAGTGCGGAAAATCCTTTCCAACCCTCACGAAGATCGAAATTTCCAAAGTTTCGCCGATTCTGGTCTTGGTGTCGTAATGGGGGCAGAGCTTACGATATCAAAAAATCATGGGTGCTATAACTTCACTTTGACATGTTCAGTTGTATATCTGTGTATGTTTATGACATCATGAAAAGCTGACGTGATCGTAATGAGAAAATCTGTGTTCAGGCGTTGGAGAACGTTGGCCGGTTTATTGCAGAAATAGAAAGATGAAAGTACATACATGAAATGATACTATTTTGACGTTTACGACACGTTGGCAACTGCCATAGAAGTCAAAATATGTGTCAATCCCATACATTCATCATTCCATTCTTCAATACGCCAGCCAACGAATTGCTGCTTGTATAAGCGCGTTCGCTGCGTTTAGCGGGCGCATGGCGCGGACGTCCGCTTCGCGTGCTTGTTTCATGTTATTTCAAGAGCGTGAGGCGGATACCCATTGCACGCGACGGACAGGCGGACATCCGCGACCCGCACCCGCTTAAACGCAGCGAAGGCGCTAAAGGGGCTGTTTTTTCCTAGTTGACAAACTTAAGTCAATGACAAGTCCATGTCCCGAGACTCCCGAACAATAGAAACGACGAGGCCTTTTAGAAATAAAAAATAAACGTTTACAAAAATGATATGTAGCATATTTATTTAATTCAGTCACAGACTAAACAAAATAAAATTGTTTAAAAAGTAACACGACACATAAGCGTAGGCAAGCGTAGGTAGCTGAAAATTACTTTTTGATCTAAACAGTGGTATTGCAAGTATAATAATTTATTTTCTACCAAATATTAGTAGATTTTTAAATAGCAACTCGTGATGAAGTCTTCAATAAATAAAACATAATTGGCGAAATTATAACAAGAAAATACAATTATCAAGTCTTAAAAAGTAAGCAGACGATATTACATAATTATTTATACACCAGAACTGCTGGTGTTTTAAAAATAAGTTAAATCTAAATGAACCGTTCTACTACCTACTTAAGCTTAAGAATTCAAACGCAAACGTTGGCAAACTGGTCGCATAGTTCCTTGTGCTTAGGCCATTGCTGGACCTGACATTCCCTGAAAAGTAACAGCTAGTTTAGACATGCGGCAATTAAATTCTACCAAATATTATCACCCTTACAAATATAACTTCGGATTTGACTGAACTTCAGAGAAGGAATAGCCGAAAGATGGACCAAGGTCCAAGGTCATCTTAGCCACGGATGCAATCAGGAAAATGCGTCTCCATGAATATGATGATGATTGGCTGACCTTCAATATTTTTCGTGAAGCGACTGCCAAATGACCTCCACAACCTTCATAACTAACGCAAAAATACTAACCTTCCACAATACCACTCAGTCTTACACCTCGAACACTTCTTCGTGGCCTTATCGCCACATTTGGCGCACTTCGCCCCACCGCTGTCCAGAGCCAAAGCAGCATCACTAGTATACGACTCCAGTAATTTTTTAGCCAGGGTTCGAGATTCCTCAGAACCATCCATGCGGAATGACTGCAGTTGGCTTTTGGCAATGTTCTTTGTACGCTTGTGGACTTGTTTCAAATAGGCATCTTTGATCTGAAATTCAAGTGTTAGGTACCTACTCAATAGTGAAGGACTTATTTATAAACTCCTGCTAATCCACACGCGACCACTGCAGTCTCCTCCTAGAGTAGATTCTTATTATCTATATTCAACAAGACTGAAGTGCCTACTTAGATTTCATTTTTATTTGCATTTGGTTCTTGGCGCCCTTTGCTTTCGCCACTCTTTTCGCTCTATGTACGGTATGTACCTCATAGAACGCGCGGACAACCTAACAGTATTCTTCACAACTAGCTAGATACGGAAATTACTGGAAAGATGCATAAGGTATCCAAAACGGGGTAAATACACAAAAGAAATTAGTGAGAGACAACACTGTCTGTTACCTGTGGTACTAATTCGATGAGCGTACACCCAGGGTTCTTGCCGTTAGTCCGATTATGCAGGCTCGAATAGTCACCCACTGCTAAACGACACAGGAACATCTTCAAGTCACCCAGTGGAGGAATTTGATCGAGCATTGGATCAATCAATTTGCCTTGTAACTGGCAACGAGAGACGAAGAGTTGAAATGGATTTTTTTTAAGAGGCTACAATTGTTTGATATTTTTAACAGATTTCAAAAAGGAAGAGGTTCTTAATTCGACTTGTTTGTTACGCAATTACCACTAAGAATGGATTTCTATAATTTGTCTTCTTTAAGAGTGGGTCCCATGTCAAGGGCGACAGGATTCGATGATGGTGTCCTGATGAGATATCGATGGACATTTACAAAATATAGGCAAAAATTTACTTACTCTACAGAACGCGTTGCGTCGACATTCGTCAATTGTATAGTAATGCGCCAGTCGCGGTTCTAGCAGCAGCTGTCGCAAGCAAAGCCACAGCTGAGCCTCGCTGCGGTGCAATTGACCTTGTTCCTCGGCTGTCGGCTTCGACCAACGGCCGACTGCATCGTGAAATCATTCAGAAGAGGATGTTACAAACGGTTATGGATGTTTGAAGCAATAAGTACTCTGTAGGTGCATCAAGATCAGAATATGGTTTTAAAATCATTAGGTACGAGAGAAGGGAGCATATTATTTCAAACCTTGGTCAAAAGTAACAAATGCATTTCCTTACAATTAAACGTCACCAGTTCGTCATTTTCATTGAACCTCTTCCAAGGTTCATGTAGAATCAGGTGGCTCAACAGAGATGGGACATCGTGCGTCTTGTACAGATTGGTTGCAATAGAAGCACCAGCACCGCCGATCTCCATGTGTTCCGCTATGTAGCTGCAGAGGCAAGTTTAGTTAGTGAAGTTCAACGTCTCAGTAGATAGCAGTGCGAACAGTTTATATGGAAACAGAAAATGTACCCGTCGGCGTTTATAGTTTACATTATAGACGGTGACAGGATTGCTTTTTATTATGTGGAAGAGCAGAAAAACATAGCTGGTGAAATTAACTGTAATACTGTACACCTCAGTAGAACACGGGCATAAACCCTTCATGACTTACATACATATTAAAGGCGTATATCCTGGGTCCCTATTATCAACATATGGGAACTTCCGGTTTCATCTGAGCATACAGCGTGTAATCCATCGAGCTAACTTGCTTGTGTTAGGAGTGGATTCACATTAGTAGTGCAATGGCCAGGATCATGGGCGTACCCAGCTGCTCTTACACACGTTACATCGCACGACGATATCATCATCCCCCTCCCACCCCACGACCCCCTGATCCGATTGACTTTTGCTCCATCTCATAAAGCAAGGGTACGTCCATGGTCATCTGTCTATCGTAACAATATACTTAACCGTGTTACTTACCGCACGATAGAAATACATCTCATGCTGATATCAAACTGTAGGTCACGTTTCTGTCGATCTAACTCCTCAACGGCTGTTTCAGAATCCACTTCTTTGGCTGAAGGCATCTTCAAGTAGTCGTTGCTGCAAGATAGTATTTATGAGGTTTCTCGAAGATACTGGTGACACTAGAGGATCGGATAATATTCAAGGAGTCTGAAAAAATCTGCCACTGAACCCAGGGGAACCGGTGTTACTTGTCTTTATCGTCTATTTTCATCATCTAAGACAAAGTGGCAGTGACGGTTCCTGAATTCTAGTGGATGCAGGGAAAACATTACAATATCTGTTTCAAAACAAATAGGAGTTAAAGTGCACTTACTTAATAAGAGCCAGTAACGCAGTGAGCTGGTCTGCTACATAGTTGAGCAGGTCCATCACCACGTCGCTGATGCAGTTGGCGCCGTCCTCGTGGAACAACACCGTCTCTAGGAGGCCTACCGCTGCTGCTTCGTGGTACAACTGGTAACATGAGGATTGACCCGTCTTTGAATTTACCCAACTATGTAATATTGGATGCAGAGTATGTGTTGAATAACAGGTATGCAAACTTCAAAATCTAATGCATTAGGCAGAAGCGCGTTGTTGCATACTATTTTAAACTTTGTCTAAATAGAATAAGGTTGATGTTTAAGTAATTATAAATTGCAAACTGCTTCACAATTTTTCCGTTTGATCAGAATTGACTCTTATTCAGATTTTACTAAGAACGCGCTGAAACCATCCTAGTAGGAAAGTAAAAACCGGAACGCGGACTCCGGACTTCAAAAGACTTCGGATGAGACTGGAACTAACGCAAGCATAATGATGATGATCCTAGTAAGTACTGAACATACTGAGAACCCATATATTTTTATCGATCGGCTCGAAGGACCAAATGTATAGAATTTGATAAGTTTTTCAGTATCTAAACTAGGTACCTACCACCATGTAAATCCCAAAGGTATTTGAAGGCGCGGGCTCCAGCTTCATTATTTGCGGGTAGATTTTTATACGCCATACCTGGATGCATATTGCTTCGTAGACTAAAATAGGTAACTGTAAGAAAGTAATTATGTTTGGATCATCGATGCAAGAATGCTTCAAACTTAGTCTTCATATTAATACCTTTCCAGCAGAAATGAGGGTTTCTTTTGTAAGTTCCTCTTGCATTGAAGATGCTTCTAGGACCGCTTGTTGGTTCAATTTTTGCAGTCTGACGTGCCAGTCTACCCATCTGGAAATATATCTCCATAAATAACAATCGTAACAGGTGGTTGAACTTTTTTTTTAATGATTTATGTCAGTTACGTATAGAATCCTCTTTCGAACATTCTATTTTTTAAATATCCGCACTAGGGAAATAACCTTTTGTGGCGGGCACTTCACCAAAGTAGGTACTTAGCCAGACACAGAAAAATAACACTTTATACCTACTGGGTATTGAAACCATAACACAATGCAGTTGGTGAGCCGTCAGTGTGTAAAATAAAAAAAGAACTTACGATTGGTTGCCAATTGAGTCGATACGCCATGGCTGCATACTTTCCACAAACATATCCAACTCCCCTATATCAAGGGCACTAAGTTGAGGATCTTTTTCCACCATTTTGATAACACAGTAAATTCTTCCTATTTTAATCGAAGTTGTTTGCTCACCACCAGTTCACACCAGTCACGAGCTTCGCGTAATTTTATTATTTGTAACTATAGCAACGTTACTTCGATATTTCGTAATTTACCGCCACCGGAAGTACATAAACAGATAGTATTTACATACATAAAAATTAAAATGCTATGTTTAGATCACTATATTGTAAAAATTAATCAGTTCAATTTGTGGTTTATATGATCTGACTAAAATACAACCAATGCATCATAATTTTTATAGTAAGTACTATAAAAATTCTATGAATTTGTATATATTATTGATTTGATTTTATTCCTTTTGAGTAAATGGTTTTTAATGTTGCCATGTGAAAAAAACCTGCGCAATGGCGACTGGCGGAAGTCTGTATTTTCTGTCTTTCTTTTGATAATTTGACACACGTGCCGCGTGGAGTTTTACCCCGCAGGTTGATATTAAATATATTATAATTCGTTATTCAGTGCTCATATTGCTTATTATTTCACGGGAAACTTAATTACAGTGTCAGTATTATGTAAATGTTTAGTGATTACTGTGAATTGTGTTAAAAACTTATCGGGTACCAAGCTGACATGCCGCCACACCAACTCATTGTTTTTCATACACAAATGATTTTAAATTGATCTAGCTGTATAGATATTAGAATAATTTCATTAGTTACGGCGGTTTCAGTGAAAGTTTTGTCAGATAAATAAAAATATTTATGTTCTTTCTGAAACTTAACCTCAACTTTCCTCGATAGTGTGGAACAGCATGACTAACGTCTTAAAATGTTAAATGAATAAAATTACACTACTGATACAGGCTATAATGAAGTAACATTAGTATTATTTAGTGATTACTATCTCTGGAACATGTCCATTACTCTAAACAGGCACTGTTGATAAAATCAACAGCAAAATCATGCTCTCAAATCATGCAGTGTCTAGTAAATAAGAACCTCCTCAGTTAGCATTATCGATATTTTAGATTTTGAAAGTTAAAATTCATCAATTAGTATCATGTATGCTTATAAAATGTGTGATCTTCCAGCACGATGGTTGCTACTACTGAAAAGAAGGCTGCGGCCGAAAAGAAGCCCGTGAAGGGTAAGGAGGACAGCAAAAAGCTGCCAGCTGTCCCTGAATCAGTGCTCAAGCACCGCAAGAGGAGGGAGGCCCTCCGCACACGCCGCCTACAGGTAATATAGGACAGACTACAGGATACTAGCATAATGTACTCACTATGACCTACCTATTTAGCCTATTTCTGTCTATTGTACTATGAAGCCGTTCTTGAACAATCACCATCGAACAAGGCATGAACTCTGACCATCATACAGGCATGCTTAAATAATTTAATATAATTTAAATTGTATTTCTATGGAGCTTTCATTTTTATATGGGAGCCAAATCAATGGAGCGGAATTATGTTGTTCAGCCTAAAAGTCCTCAATTCTCAATTAGAGATATAATGAGAATGTTAAAATTCTATAATATTTTATGCAGTCACATAATTTTTTCTTAGAACTTCGACCTATTCCTATTTTAGTGTCTTATTCCACAAATTATAATCTGGAAGCTTGATTCCAAGTTAGATAAAGTACAGGTGGTATTCATTCTACCTCATATCAACAGTTGAATGACAAAAACTCCAAGCAACATTGACTTTTTAAAGAGAAATAGTCTAAAAGGCATCAATTACAATATTACACGAGCAATTTTCCTGTCGATTGTCATTGTCAGTTGCACCCTTTTGCATTTCACCTGACATTTGTATGATGATTCCCAATATAAAAGGCATAGTTCATCTGAATATGATGCTGTTAACTTAATATCCTGATCATTTTGGACACTACCACATAAGATAAGTATTGTTGTACAAACATACATAGGTATTTTTCATTGTACACATCAGGTCACCCTCAAGAGGCGTTCAGCTGCAGTTAAGAAGAGGAAGGATATCTTCAAAAGGGCTGAACAGTATGTAAAGGAATACCGCATCAGGGAGCGAGATGAGATCAGGCTAGCTAGACAAGTAAGTTAATGTTTGATTACTAGGAGCATTTCCTATATAACCGATGCAAGGAGCCATTTGAATAGAATAAGAAGAAGAAAGGAGCATTTCCACAGAGTCGGCAGGGAAAGATGTAATAAAGCAGTTTGTTTTCTTGGTTGTAAGAATTTTGTCATGTGCACCTCTTAAACGGCATCTATACATTAGGACAGTTATAATATTAACTCTGTTGTCACAGTTAAACTTAAGGGATACAATCTCATGGCCAGACCTGCCTCTGGGGTAGGCAGAGCCAACAGTCAATCAACCAATTAGCCTACTGCAGTCCACTGCTGGACATAGGCCTCTCCCAATACGCGCCACGTTTGCCGATCCTCCGCCTTCTGCATCCAGTCCGTCCCAGCCACCTTTCGCAGGTCATCAGTCCACCTAGCTAGGGGGTTTCCCACCTTCCGTTTACCTTCTCGCGGTCTCCACTCTAGGACTCGTTTGCTCCAACGGCCATCAGTCTTTCGGCAGATGTGGCCAGCCCACTGCCACTTCAGCTTGCTTGTTCAACCAACAGTCCACTATCTATACTTTATCTACATGTTATATTGAATAAATAATGATGTCCATGTTAAAGACTCCATACTTTAAGATTAAAAATAACTACATTTAAATTTATGGGAATTTTAGAACAAAAAGTAACATAACATTTTATATTATTTGTTTTCTTTTTAGGCTCGCAACCGTGGTAACTACTATGTGCCCGGTGAAGCCAAGCTTGCCTTTGTCATCCGTATCCGTGGTATCAACCAGGTTTCACCCAAGGTAAGTGTCCTGAACATATTACAAGTTGATTATTTCTTGAAGCAAGATGAACCAGCTACTGCACTCTTCAAAAGCTTGAATTTGTTCGTAATAAACTGCTGTATATGTAAGAGTTACTCTGCATCAGACAAGCGGTTTTTGCTGGTGTCACTTGCTTGGTTCACTGAGGTATAAAAGGGGCAGACCTAATGATAGTGGAATAAAACCTACTTGGAGCACTACTCTACAACATAACTTGCATTTTGGGGTCACAGTGTGTGTAAAGTCAGCATCGGTTTGATCTTTACTAGCAAAGTAGTCAAAGTGATCTTAATACCTTGGTATTCCCCCCTTCCTGTTGTCTGATATTTGATGAAAACCTTCGTTTGGATGATAATATTATTATCAATAAAACAGTTTGAATTGATCCTAATATCCTGGCATTTTGAGATTTTGCTAGTCAACATCAATCTGATGCTAACTGTACTAGATATATCTTTAGTTATGTCTGAGGTAATTAAAAAGAGTAGCTGTGAGCTTTTATAGCCAGATTATAGAAGCAATATTCTTCATATTTGTTAAGGAACACCATTGTATGATTTCATCTCATTAATTTTTCATGATACAAGAATATGTACAATTAATACTCATTCCCCAGGTACGCAAAGTGCTCCAGCTGTTCAGATTGCGTCAGATCAACAATGGTGTATTCATCCGTCTGAACAAGGCCACAGTCAACATGCTGCGTATCGCCGAGCCCTACATCGCGTGGGGATACCCCAACCTCAAGAGTGTTAGGGAGGTCAGTCATTGATTCTACTTTTAGGTCTTTCTTACTTATAAGGTTTTACAGAGATTCACTTTCAAAATGTATACCAACACTGACATTTTGCAATATATTTTTCGTTTTTTTTTTCGGTGCAAAGAATCCAATGTGCATTGTTTACAGCAAATGTAAAATCTTTTAACAAAGTCCAAAATATGTAACATTGAACAGTTCATGTTATTTTTTTAGTTATAAAGGTATGATACCGAAGGTGGACTACATACGACAACACTGCAGGCGCAAGCAACAGATACGTGTAATTCGTGTTATCCGTATGAGTTTAACAAGTAATGGATATACTGTATCTGCTGCATGCATTTGCATATGACATATGCAGTCGGCTTCGGAATCATACCTTTAAGAAACTTGCTTGTTTGGGGACGAAAACAGCCTCATCTACTAAAAAGCAGATTCTTTTCATTCCATAGATCAAAGACATCTGGATGCCATTCTAATAGGCTTCTTCTTCAGTGCCATGCCACGCTAATAGAATACAGACTAAAAAAATAAATTTCTCTTCACAGCTGGTATACAAGCGTGGTTTCGCTAAAGTAAACGGACAGCGCGTGCCCCTGACGTCCAACACGATCGTTGAACAGAAGCTGGGCAAACAGAACATCATCTGTGTTGAGGACCTCATCCACGAGATCTTCAGTGTAGGAGAGAACTTCAAGGTGAGCACACGATTTTATACCCTAAACATTTATCTTTACAGACCAGTTTCATTTAGCTAGGATTATCATCATCGTCCTTGAATCCCGGTCGTATTCGAAGCTTTCACCTCAGTTTGGGGTTGGTTTTTCCATAAACCTTGATATTTTCCGTGAAGCGACTGCCATATGACCTCTACAACTATTGCAGTTAGACCAGTTGTTGGACTAAGAGCTTCAACTGTGGGACTGACGGCTTAACTTCCTCTCCGATGCACGGGAATACCCAGACTGATGTAAATAGACGTATTCATACAAATATTTGCACTGAGTGGGAGTCGAACTCGCGCCTATTACTTAGCAGTCGACTTCACTATCGTCACGCCACAGACGCTGTCAATGGCCAAGACGACGGTCCTACCTCAGATATACATTTCTTACGGCCGTTCTCAATAACATATCTACAGATGAAGGTAAAGGTAGAGATAGTTCCTTTGTCAAATCCTATTGTTATTTTGCTACTATGAATTGCGTTACCATAGAGATTGATGACGTTTTTATCCTTTCTAATGTCAAAACCGGCGATAGATAGGTTATTGGGAACGGGCGTAAGTAGCAAGTATCCATGCGCTCTGCACGAGCTGGCCAGGCTATTAAATGCCTGTCCGGCACATTACGAGCGAACAGCAAACCGTGTGCCCCTATGGTGACTCTCATCCTGACGAGTCAACTTTCCTAGCAACCGGACATTTTACTCATTTCATTTAGCCTGAATGTTAACCTCAAAAACTAACTAAAGCTATCTGGGATCAATATATCGCTTATTTCTGGAGTAGGTGGATACATATATTGGTGCAATTTTTACATGAGGCATGTCATCTAGCCTTGTGGTAAATTGAAGGGAGAATGTCCAGGAATTAGGCAGCCAATGTTACCTGCTTACCTATAAATCAATTCTCTATGGGGCTCAACAGGGAGGAGCGGGGGGGGGGGGGGGGGGGGTTCGGAAAACACGAAATATCACCAGGGTGGAGAGAGGGGTAAATTGGGATATCACGTGTATTTATTTTTCTTATAACTGGTGAACTTTTTGTCACGATTCTTAGTTTTGTAGCATTAAATAATAAATTTAAAAAAAAATACACGTGATTTTGGTTGGGGCTAGTCTAAAACCGTGTCACCACAGGGGGGGAGGGGGGGGGGGGGGGGGTTTAAAAAATTGCTAAAAAAATCACGTAATTAATGGACAGCCCCTATGTCAATGACAGGCCCGACGTCTCGGTTGATACCTAACGTGCTCACTATAGCTAGCCTCCTCCATCAATAACGAAAGGTCCCTATAACTCAATTCCTGCGAGCTTGAGAAACTAGAAATGAAAATGATTGACGTTTAACATTGTCTACAGTACGCGAGCAACTTCCTCTGGCCCTTCAAGCTGAACAACCCCACCGCTGGTTGGCGCAAGAAGACCATTCACTACGTCGACGGCGGTGACTTCGGAAACCGCGAGGACAAGATCAACGAGCTCCTCAGGAGAATGGTCTAAATTAAATAAATAGATTATAATAACTACACAAATGCTTATTTTTTTTAACCGTATGATGGTCCCCAATCCCTGTTGCTTCCAGAAACCCTGGGGTCTGTTCTCCAACTGCTACACTATTGGTATACCTACGGGCCTAAATCGCGAGACAAACGAGGCTCTGACGCGCGTGGATTGTTTTGCAATAATCTATGCTTGGTGAATTTGAGTCCACCGCTGTAACACTCCGTGCTCAAAAGACACCCAAGAAACGTGTACTGCGCGTAATAGAGCACACTAGGTCCAAGATATATGACCCCAGCAATACGAATGAGACAATGAGCAGTTTTCTAAGGTATTTTTAGGGTTCCTAAAGACGCGCTAGATGGCGGTGTCACATCTTAGTGTTCCCTAATTTATGGAAAAATTGTTCTTCGGTTTTGTAATGATTTACGTTACATAAATAATTTGTCATTTTTTCTGATACAATTATTTATTATACAGTGACGCGAAAAGAATTAAGCGTTTTATTATATTTTATCTATTATAATATGGGTAAATGAAATTAAACTTTGTCAACATCGCAAATGTCATGAAAAAAGACTACAAACAAACCACAGAGTACATTAAAATTACCAAAAGCTATATTATACCTACTGGAAAACTGCTCATAGCCTGTGCTAGACATTCATCTACTCTGCTCTGTCAGTCTACAGGTAGTTTCTTTCAACTTCGCCCAATAGCTAGTATAACTCCGGACACGTATCTTGGACCTAAATCGCAAGACAAACGAGGCTCTGGCGCCCGCGGATTGCTTTGTAATAATCTATGCTTGGTGAATTTGAGCTCGTCCACCGCAGTAGCACCCCGTGCTATCCTCAAAAGACACCCAAGAAATGTGTACTGCGCGTATAGGGCACATTTTAGGTCCAAGATACGTGTCCGGCGTTATAGTACCCAGTGCATCTATGAGGATAGTGTATCTAAATTAATCTAAAGGGAATAAACAGACCCAAATCTATCAGTGGCGAGAGGCTCCTATAACTCGATTCCTGCCAGCTTCCCTTTGCAAAGATGGTTGAGAAATTGAAATTTGACAAACTAGATCGATATATCGAATCGATAATAAAGAATAGATACAAATTATAACTTTCTGTTTGAGTTTCGAACGAAGATCCAACTTTCTGTTTTGGAAATCAGTTTCGAAAACAGAATTATGATTCTTTCTTGGAAACCAGGTTTCGTTAAAAGAAATAAAATTCTGTTATGGAATTGGAACCAGTTTCCAATCCATACCTTGGTTTCCAATCTGGCCGAAGGGAATTTTTTTCACTTTTCGCCACTGCAATCTATACCTACTAACATTAATAGGAAAGGTTTTTTTCCTTGTAACTCAAACTAATCGACCGATTTTAATAATCCTTTCCGATTAGAAAGCTATCTCATTCAGAAGTATAACTCCGATCACGTATCTTGGACCTAAATCGCAAGACAAACGAGACTAGCGTCCGCGGGTTGCTTTGTAATAATCTACGCTTGGTGAATTTGAGTTCGTCCACCGCAGTAGCACCCCGTGCTATCCTCAAAAGACACCCAAGAAATGTGTACTGCGTGTTTACACATTTTAGGTCCAAGATACGTGTCTGGAGTTATAACAGTATCAAATAAAAAATGATGTTCATAAAATTAATAAAAAAATTGGTTTAATGATATTTCACTACATCATGACAACAGGTACCGAAAACACTTCAAATAATAATTTTAATAAGAAAATACATAACAAAATAACACTAAATTCTTACACTAACAACTATAATATTATAAGCAGCAGGAATGGCATGCATAAGGCTGGATTTCACCAGTGAAAATCTATAAAACTAAACTGGGTTCTCATATCATACTTTTGAATTTTATTCTAGACTAGAGGTAGTTTACTTGAACTTTGTTCCAATCATTGGTGAAATCAGCTATTGTCTCGGTATTGTGTGATCAATGCAATGATTTCTAGACTTATTATCTAAAATTGACCAGTAATCTTATAACGAAATAGATGTAATAAATGCGGCGAATTGCTTTGAGCGACCATTTTATGGCGCTAGTGTCTTGTCTACTTCTTGTTAGAATAAAAGCGTAGTGTGCTTTTACAATAATCAACATTAACCACTCCACGCTTTATAACAATAAAATTAATCTCAAAATCATTAAGTATTACAGCATTATTTTTTAGTTTATTAAACTATTAGGGTCTGTTTCCACTAAAGCGGCAAGGTGAGGAGAAGAGCAGCGAAACTGGCAGGTAATTTCCGCCAAAGCGGAGAGATGTGAGCTGCGTGAGCTTCAACGAACGGAAGAGCTAGAAAAGCAAGAGCACAATTCTCCGCTCTGCCGCGCCGCTTGTCTAATTGTATAGAAAGAAATTAGACATCTTCTCTGCTCTCTGCTTGATCCGTTTCCACCGAAGCTGAGCGGAGAGAAGTGGAAATTACGAAATTTGAATGGTTATTCGAAACACATCTCTTCTCGTCTTCACTTTGGTGGAAACCGGTCCTTAATAATTTTTCATACTTAGTTTTTTTTTTCAATATAAGATCACAGACCTAGAAATCAGTTCTTGGATTTATAAGCAGCTTGAAAATCACCTTACTAACTAAATAGGTAAACATCCAATTATATTTCTTTCAAAGTTTTCAATCAATGACAACATTTCTTCTTCTGAAGAATTGCTGATACATTCTCTTATAGCTCTTTCAAGATTCTGCAACAAAATAAATTATTAATTCACAGAAGGCAGATAATTCTGACAATTAAAATCCTACTTGTATTATAATAAAATGTGAAAGTTTGTAAATAAGTCTGAATTTGAACCAAACAGGTTTGAGGCGTCCTTCCTTTGCCGCACGACAAAGAGCTTGAAGGACCGTGCAGTCCTTTAAGCGGGGCGTGAAAAACCATCTATCAAGGCCGTCGTGTTAGCAACCACCTTTTTAAGGCCTATAGCATCAGAAATGGTGGTCCCTATCTTCGGGACAGCCTCTCAGCTTTTTTAGTGGGGTGCAGTCAATTGACAGACCATACATAACAAAATATCTATCTTCAATCACACTTATATAGCTCGATAGGTCATGTAGCTAGGAACTACTTTAGCATTGTCTGCTTTTGTGCATAAAAAAAAAACTTTTCATTCTTGGATTTTTATCCCATGGGTTGCAGTAACCGGATCAACGTTGCACATGGGCTACCCCACTACCACAGCTAGTATGTGGTACAGAATAGTTACAGAGAGTGGCATATTCAAAAAAATAAAAACAAAATTTTAGTACTCTTGTACTTACCTCAACAGTAATGTGAAGTGATTGACCAATAAATTCCTTTCCTGGATTAAAATCACCAAACACAAAATAAACTACGTTCGAAAAGAAATTCCTCATATGCATTGCCACTTTTATATTACTACTTGATACTTTCAGCATTGGTGTTGAAAAACCATCATTATCTATTTCAACTTTAACACTGTCTCTACCTATGGTGAGAAGTAAGCTCGATCTACCTATCAAGAATTCTCTAGAGCTAAACTGCTCAAGAATAAACTCTTCTTTTTTCGAAAGGAACATCCTTCTCTCGTTTCTTAATACTTCTTTGTATCGAGTTGGCAATCTCACATACATCTTCCAGTGCTTTGAAGCCGGTTTCTCGGCTATGTCATGGAATTCGAATAAGTTACCATATTGGTTAATAGTTGTGTATAAAATTATTTTTTCTAACGACTCTTTTAATTTTAGCGCAGTTACTTTTGTGTTATTATTATTATTTAACCTCATAAAGTTTTCTGAATTTAGTATAACAGTCTTGCGGTACAGCACTGACCAAATTTTTTGACTTGGCTCCAATATGCCTGGCATGTTGGTAATAATTTTTGTAACTACCCTCAATCCTGATGTATCTATAAATTGCGCTTTCAAAGGTATTAAAATTGATATTTTCCTTATAACAGCTGTAACTTTTATGGATGTTGTTTTAACTGCTTTATCATTAGATACTAATGTGATATGAATTCTTAAATCTCCTATAGCATTGGATAGAATGTCACCCATTTTATGGTCTCGCTTTGTAGTTATTTCAATCAAAAATAAATATGAGTCTGTATCAAAATATTCCACCATATCATTTGTTAATACCACATCTTTGTTCTCTGAAAGCATGGTTTCATAATTTTCATAAACAATTACTTTTTGAAATATAACACTGTCCATTACATCTTGTCTATTTGAAAGACATAGAGCTGTCATATAGTTAGTTTCTATAGCCTGCATTTTCAGTAATGATTTGGTTTTAACATTTTCTGTAATTATGTTTTCTATAAGGTTATCCTTTCCCTTCAGTACATTTTCTGCAGCACAATACTCCTCATCTGACTCGGGCTTTATGTAAGATCTTTCAGCATCCAATGAAAATGTGTAAATCAAATCTTTGAATGTTGTACAGATGACTTGATCACCAAACTTTACAAAATCTTTTACATCGTGAACGAAAAACCGTCTGAACATAACGTCATTTGACAGTATCTTTTCAGCTTTCCACATAGTAAAAGCATCCGTGTACAATATTGTATCTTTATATATATAAAATTTGTGGAGAGCAGTGTTCAAATAAACTAATTTTGGTGTTGCAATGCTCTTCAAATTAAGGAAAATTAGTGCTCCTATTTTAAGCCCAATTACAATAATTAAACCGTCCATTTCAACAACTTCTATACTGCATATCTCTGCCGGACAAGAGTACAGTTGCACCAAACTTATTTCGTCTTCAACCATTTTAGGACTGAATAAGCAACAATAAACATTTAATAAATCCATTGATGTGATAACAAGGCTATAATTTTTTTTGCTACTCACATTTTCATTATTGAAAATTTTTACCACACTCTCTAAGTGACTCTCGTCGATTGGGTAGGTTTTAAGAAAGAAATGATCCATTCTTCGCTGTAATGGTACATGTTCATAGCCCGTAACGATTGCTCTTTTTTCTAAACTGAATTCTGTATTCATTTTATGTATACTTAAAAAATAAGCGTTGTTTTCATATTTTAGACATATCAGGTGATCTTCATTATATAACGAGCAGACCATTGTACCAAATTCTCGAGGTTGAAAACCATATTTGAATCTCTTTTGAGGAGCATTCTTAAATTTCAGCGAAGTTGTATGAACATTGCCGGCGTAATCCACACATACCAAGTAGTTAGTTGAAGCAATTAAGTTCTGTATTTGAAACTCCGGCACTATAACTTTAGATGCACTCGCAAATTCTAGGTCTTCATAAACAAATATTTGAAATTTGTTCCACAATGTAACTGTAGTGTTCGCCTTATTATAAACTACATTTAAGTTCATTACTACATGTTCATTGCATTTATAACACCTTTTAACTATTTCTTCAGCTTCGAAAACGATATCCATTATTATTGTTTGGCAAATAACTTATAGATTCTAATTCAAATTAATCATTTTCTAAAATCACAAGTGTTTTTATTTCAGAAAATAGTGGGTTACCGCGTTTTTAGATATTGTTTGACTTTGACAGATGAGATGACAGGTCCATTTTTTTTTTTTATAAATTCGCTACTTTTATTTTGATTTTGAAAGGCCACTTTTATATTTATTGGATGGACGGCACGTTTCCGTTATCATGGATGCAGTGAATATAATTATTCATTTTTTCCCTCTTCCGTGTAGAAATCCCTACGGATATCACTCCCGTCAGCTATCGAATGGCATTATCTATTCCTTTCGAATCAACTAGTTGATTCGAAAGGAACATATGCCTGAATCGACTTCCACTCTGATCAACTGGTTGATTCGTTCAATGAGGATCATTCACGTTTTTAGCTGAGTATGCAGATTTATAATGATTAAAAAAACAATAAACACTGTGAAAAAATTATTTCAATCCGATCAAAAATGACGAAGATACAGCAATTTTAATGCAGTAATCTCAAAAACGCTCGCCGCCGCGCCAAAATACTGTGTGACGTCATCTGTTATGACAGCGCGCGCCGCCGCTATGGAGAGTATGAAGACTTAGGGCTCTTTTGGGTTAAGACTCCATAGCTGTTTTATTTCGTAACGTATAATTTTGAATTTTTGTACGGATTTTAAGTAATTTACAAAGCTTCTAATAATATAGTTTTTGTGCTATTTACTTCAATACTTTTTTTAATAAAAATAACTATATCTATGCCTACTTATAATATTATGAAACTGAAGAGTTTGTTTGTTTGAACGCGCTAATCTCAGGAACCACCGGTTCGAATTGAAAAGCTCTTTTTCTGTTGAATAGTCCATTTATCGATGAAGGTTATAGGCTATATAACATCACGCTACTACAAAAGGGAGCGGAGCAGTGTTCATAAATGTCAACAAATCCGGCAGACTTCCATACATCTATGTTAACATAGTAATAAAGAGGGAAGATTTGTATTTTTGTATTCGATTAAACTCAAAAACTACTAGACCGATTTCGAAAATTCTTTTACCATTAGAAAGCTGCATTATCACTGACTAACATAGACTTTATTTTATTTTCAAACAAATTAGGAATCCTTACTAAAACTTAATAATGAAATCCAAGATGTAAAAAAATTACTTAAAATATTTCTTACATCGCGTGCGCTGCGAAAACTATTGATGATAGAATAATATAATGTACTGCGGAAATATATAACTTAAAAAGGTCTACATAAAAGTCCGCGATAGCATATGTCTATCTCCTAAGAAAAACCCACAGCAATCATTTTTATCTTTTAAAAATTACAAAATAATAATGTGTCATTATCGAAGCTATTTTTAACAATACAGTATCATTCCTTATCCAATTAAATACGTTCAATATATTGTGCATTTAATGTAGATTAAAATTGCTATTCAAACTATTTGATTACAATGAAGAACTTCAGCGTTAGGTAAGCGTAAGAGCGGGAAACGTGCGGTCATGCGGTGCAGTGTGATGCGAGCGCTCAGGCGGGCGTCCGGCAGCTCTCTCTCTGCCAGTTTGTGTCGTCGACGACTCACCGAGCGGTAGGTGTATAGCGCGCGGCCTTGAGCGAGTGACGGAGGCCTGACGCAACGCAGCAAAGCAACGCAGTCCACTGTAGTGTATAGACTGGAACGTTTGTTATTGTTTCGGTGGTAATAATGCCCCCATACAAATATTGTATTGTGCCAAAATGCAAGAATACAAGTGTTACTACGCCTAATAAACTGTTTTTTTTTATGTTCCGAGAGATGCAAAGATAAGAAAAAAATGGGTTAAAGTAATGAGAAGAGATGATAAAACTCCTCTTTCAAGCGAAAGTGTTTTACATTGTTGCGAAGATCATTTTGACGTAAGTAGGTATTGTGTACCTATTACTATTAGAACTATCGAGATATTTACCATGTACCTATTGTTTGGAGCTTCCAATAAAGGTTTAACCCCACCAAACGGATGGCATCGGCCCGGATTTTACAATCTTTAAACAAAATTAAATCTTATTATCACAGTGTTTGAAGTTTATATTGCCAAGTCACGCACAACAGCTTGACAGCGACGTGCGGCGGCATGACGCACGTCAAGCTGTCATGCGTGACTTGATAATATAAACTTTAAATGCTGTGATATAAGATTTATTTTGTTTAAAGATTGTAATGTAAAATCCGTTCCGATGCCGTCCGTTTGGTGGGGTTGGACCTTAATAGTAATGTGAAAGGCCATGAAAGTTTAAATACCTATATTGCGTACCTACCTATGTCTATACATGATAACAAAATTCAGTCTAGAGGTTATCCTGCAGGCGTATACTATATACCTACCTATTCTATCATTTTTAAAAGTTACAGACTTGCACCACTACGAATAAGTGTCCTAAATACTTTTGAAGTGGTCATGACGGCAATACCTACTTAAGTACTTCATCCCTACTTTATTAATATTATAAATGCGAAAGTAACTATGTCAGTCTGTCTGTCTGTCTGTCTGTCTCACTTTTACGACTAAACCGCTGAACCGATTTTGATGAAATTTGGTATGGAGGTAGGTTAGACCTTGAGAAAGGACATAGGCTATGTTTGGTCGCGATAACCGACATCCACGCGGGCGGAGCCGCGGGCAAAAGCTAGTTTTATTATAAAACTTAATACCTTTTCCTTTTCTGAACCTGTATTATACTAGCTTCAGTTAGGTATTTCACGTCATTTCTAACGTGGTTTATTACTCGCTTGATAACACAGTAGGTACAACTTTCGACAGAACATCATAAGGTAGGTAAATAAGTAGGTACAAGCGTTAGGACGAACTACGTATATTATAAAGTATTTTAAAAACAAACTGTATTTGAATAATCACCAAAGAACTTGAAACACAAATAAAGTACTAAGAAAAACCAATAAAATAGTAGCAATAAATAGTAAATATATAGTAAAAATAAAAAATAAAAAATAGTACCAAAAAAATAAAAAAACCAATAAAATAAACTAGTCGATCCACGAAAGAATTTGTACTGACTGACTGGCGACTGCGCTAGTCGGGACGCGTTCATAACAGATGACGTCATCGTCTAAATCGCAGTGTAAGCGGGCGTTTTTAAGTACTCGTTAAGAAATCCCTAATAGCTTCGTCATTTCTTGACGGATTTTGATTATTTAAAAAATAGGATACTCAGAAAGGTATAGCGCACCTGGTATACTGATTAAAAATACAATATTCCATTATGTGATTCATCCTCATTGATCGGAGTGGAAGACGGGGTGGCAGCGTCTTCCCTGGGGGAAGAGGCTCTGCCGTTTCAGCAGTAAAACTTAACTATTATAGGCGGAACGGAAAGTCTCGTTGGTTGGTCTTGGTCCACATCCACACACTCCACACTTTATAATCTAACTAATAAAAAATGTATTCTTTTGCCTGTTGTTAAGGTTTTAGGAGTAAAAGATGAATTGAACAGGTATATAATAAACTACCTACATCTTTTATGATAGGTTTCTGAAGTTTGCCAAATACCCATTTATTGTTTTATAGATTTTCATAGGTTTTAGTCGCTTTCGTTGTTTTCTTTTATAAAAGCAAAAAAAAAAAAATGAATTAATCAGACACGTTGGCAAAGGGTTGTTAGGAATGGGTATTTTGTAGTATAGGAATGTTATAAAGGTAGTAAATAAGACAAAACATTTAAACATCATTCTTTACTCCATGAAACAAAATTCAAGTAGGTACACAGAGGTATTCCAAAATCTTAAAAATATGAAACATATCGTGCAGCAAAGCGAATATTATTGTAGGTAGGTACTTAGTTTTGGGAAATAAACATTTTAGAGTCATATATAAATGTTTTCCGATGCAACAATGACTGTAGGGCATGTCTGTTGTGAGCATGAAAATATGTATTATTAGGTAATTATTGAAGTATGTTTGGATTTACCAATCCAACAAAATTCTTAGTGATATTACCAACGCTGCCATTTCATATATATTGGATAGAATGAACAGTTAACATTTTTTTTATTATTGAAGAATTTGCTATTTAAGTAATAATAAAGAAGTGTGCAGATAGAAATTGCAGCACAATTAATGAGCAAAGTTATATTTTTTTCTTATAAATCACAATGATTACTTTTTATCAAACATGTAATAAGGTAAGTATGACTTAAAAATACAAATAATTGTGCGCAAACTGGAATAAAAATGAGGTATATGAGATATCCATTAATTAAAAGATGTTTAGTATTTACAAAATATATAATGTATTTGGTACATAAGTCTTTTTGTGGTTGGTTGGTTTATACCGATTACATTTTATTGTGATTTTATGCTTGGAAGTGTTCTGAATTTGAACCCAAAATGTATGGATTTTCATAGATTAGTAATTTTTTGTAAATAAATTTAGCAGAAAATAACTGTATTATTAAAAATATAATGAAACTGTTATTTAAAATATGTAATTGTAAAAACAAAGTATCTTAATAGTATAGCTGTAGTGCTATATGAAAATAATGTAGATAAAAGCCAAAAGTATTGTACTGTTTAAAATATTAGTCCAAGAATTAGCCCTATCACTTACTAACAAGAAATTACTAATCTATGGTTTACCCATCCCCAGACAATACTAAAAATATTAAATGATGACGTCATTCAGGTAACTAATATTAAGAATTGAACAAAAATAATAAGTACACAATGTTACAAGTTTGGAGTAATAGATAGATGTACAAATACTAGATTAACTTTAGAAAAAAAAACTAAATATTAGGCAAGTGAATAGTAATTTTATAAGTATTATGTACAAGCCACAATAAATATATTAAATACCTAAATTTTGGGAACCCCCACACGAAAGGGTATTTCCCCAATATAACTAATTGGCACACTTTCACATTGAGTCACTAGCAAAACTATATCTAATAATAATTATTAACTAAAGAGATTTCTTTTTAAATTCTAAAAACAGTATGAAAGCATTTTTGTGAAATAATAAAACACCCTCATTCTACATTACTATATACATTATTGATATGTGTTTTATTGCGGTGGATGTGAAATATTTTACTTTTTATTAAAAAATATACGTCTTGAAGTTACAAAATCACTGTTTGAGCTGAAAAGTATTTACTATAAATGCTTATGTAATACTATATGTTTATTTTTTATACTATATATACAGGTCTCACAATCATGAGTATTATAATTGCACTTTATTTATATGCGAGTCGCCTCTATCGAAGATCATCATAAAAATAAATACGCAATCTTCATCCATTAATTCATTCACACATTGTGTATGGCAGTTTTATTTCAAATACAACATTGCTATCCTAATTGGTTGAGTGATTGGCACCATTGCCGAAAATATATTAAAAAGTTTTTGACACAACAAGTTTGTTCTCGTCGCGTGTGGACGCAAGAGGTTGATTCCTGTTGCGTGTATACGCAAGAGGTATAATCTCGTTGCGCAAGAAGTGTTGCTGCACAGTCCGACGTCACCGTCGTTACTCTTGTGTTACTTCTTGATGTCAGGATCCATTTTCGTTTTATCCATTGATGATGACACCATTCCGCTTTGAGGATATAATTTGTCTAAATGCTTAAGGGATTCGTTGAGGAAATTCTGGAACAAAGATATTAAGTTAAGGCTAATGTAGTGTTATTTATGATGGAGAGGCACAATGTATGGAATCGTGTGGAGACGCTTTTATGTTTATGTGGATGGTTACATGTTGTGACAACGACCACACATGTCATCACTCGTCCATCATAAATATAAAAGTGACCAAAGGCTAATTCGATGTTTTTTCTACGAGTGATCAGGATCCTTTCTTGGGATATAAATACAGAAGTAGATAAATAAGGAAAATTTGTAAAATATTACCTGTATGGCAGTAAGTGCAGCTACGATGGCAGGACCTCCAAAGCCGTGCGAAATAAGCGAAAAATGCGTGAGGTGGCGTTGTATCGCTGGCTCCAGTAAGTGTGGCGGCCGCGTGTTGCACAGCGGTGACCGATCCTGGTTCAGTAGGTCCATCAGCTCTTTTATCACCTGTAGATAAAAAAAAATATACGTTAGTAAACTCCTCATCAACGGTTGTCTATAAGAAATGGGACACTGTGAAAAGACCGTCGTAGGATCACCCAAATTCACCCAATCTTCGTATTTCGATGAACATTGATACAGAATATCTTACTCAATACTTGGCTTAAGACTCACCTGCTTAGTAGCTTGTAATAAATCACGTCTGCGTCTTGCGTCATGCTCTGCGTATTGCCTCGCAAGGTATTCGGCTAATGCTCGCGCCGGAAATTCCGTCTCACACACGTAGCCAAAGTCCCGCGCCAAATGTACGGCTTCCGCTGTAGAGCAAACAAAATTAAAGGGATAAATTATGACAGAAGTAAAATTTGTAAGGGTGTGGATTTTACTTTCACTAAGTTTCATGTCATTCATTCAATCTTTTTTTTTCATTTCATCCCGTGAGTTATTCGTAAAGTAGTTATGGAAAATCCTGTATTTTGTTTATTCGCTGTATTGCCATACCATCCGTAAAATTAACGTGTTTGATCAGTCGTATTGATATTAGCCCCAGCTTGTAGATTACTTTGCTTAACTATGTAGGTTAAACAAGAATTTTACCCAAGATTAACACTAAGATGAAGAAGAATTATAGGTACTTATCTAAGCGGTACGAGTACGACCCTAATAATTAATTGATGAAATATGGTTCTTTTGAATATAGCATTAAGTATGTATACCTAGTCGTCAAAGGAGATAAGTATACACATTTACATAAAACTTTATGTCAAACGATGTTTTTTTCTTAAAACTCATCTACTTTGCTGACTGTACATTCCGGAAGTCAGTGCGGCTTCGTTACCGTGAAACGACACCGCATTGTGTCGTAGTCGTATCGTAGTCGTGAGTCTCATCTTGGGTCGCTTTTATTATTAGGTATCTACGCTACGATTTAGAACAACACATTCAACAAAGTAGTCATGCATGCATGACCAGCATGACATACCACCACTGCGTTCAGGCGCCAGGGGCAGGGTCTACTTCGCAAATAATACAGATCAGTGCTTACCACATAAAGAAAAAAAGTTTAATTATGAATGCGAAAAATGAAATACGATAATTAAATTGTGTTCAACGCATTAATTTTCACACGATATACCTACATACTCGTGATACTACATTATGACTTATAAATATATATGTATGAGAATAATGTGAGTAAGTTCATAATAATTTAAACAGAACCGTGTTAACAAATCATTATTAACCGCCGTGGATATTTGCCTGCCAATTGCCAATATCCACCGCGCTAATCACAGTGATTCACTCCGTACATAAACCGATCGTAAATTATGGATAATATAAAATTATAACGGTTATAATAAAGAGAATTATGTGCGAACAGCGTCGTTAAGGAATGGATAAATGAAAACTATGCGGTATTCTGATACCTAGACATGAATTGCGAAAAGGGGTATCTATTTCAAGAAATTATAGGTAATTTGAATTAGCAGCCCAGTGGTTAAAATTTGGTTGTTAATTATTCATTTTCCTCTTTTTTGTTTGGCTTACATGGCTTTTATGGGAGTGGCTGCCGCTTGCCGTTCCAATCCCGACTATCCTGAGAGTAACGCCCGTCCGTTTGCATGTGAAAAGGGCCTGCCTATGGCCCGTTTCAGAATCGACGAGACTCTATCAATGGGCAAATGAAGTTGGCTTGGCCCCATAGACCCCATACACATTACTTAGTGTAGGTATTTAAATTTAAATATAATCTTGGACGTCTGGTCGCGATGTAAAATCTACTAACTAAATACCTAATGTAATAAAATTAATATTACCTTCTACTAATGAAGTAAGTAACGTAACATTAGCAGCTTTCCGTCTCCCCGCTGGTAAGTTGAGTCCAATTTTTTCCAACTTCTCTCGAAGTAATCTGCCGCCATTTTTACTTTTTGCTCTGTGAATAAAAATAATTTAATTCAGACTTCGTAATTAAGCACAATTTTAGAAGTTATAAGTTCAAGAAGTTAAGGTTTTGGTATGGAAATCAAATCAACTATGTGAGATGGAACGGGGCAATGTCAGATGAGTACAGGTTGAAATGTGGTGTGAGACAGGGAGGACTGACGTCACCTAGACTCTTTAACCTGTATATGGATAGTCTGGTTCGTGAGCTCAGCGGCACTGGAGTGGGCTGCTCAATTGATGGTACAATTATTAATAACATAAGTTACGCTGATGATATGGTGTTGCTGAGCCCATCAATCAGTGCTCTTAGACGACTCATAAAAATATGCGAGTGCTATGCAAGGGCTCATGGGCTCAGGTACAATGCAAGCAAGAGCGAATATATAGTCTTTAAGGCGGGTTCTAAAACGTATACTTCTGTGCCTAAAGTCACTCTTGATAATAGCGCACTGAGAAGAGTTGAGCGGGTGAAGTACCTGGGCCACTGGGTCACAGAGACTCTCAATGATGATGAGGATATGGCAAGGGAACGCAGGGCATTATCAGTTAGGGCCAATATGCTGGCTCGTAGGTTTGCACGGTGCACGGCGCAGGTCAAGGTAACCTTATTTAAAGCCTACTGCCAATCATTTTATACGTGCAGCCTATGGATTAAGCATACACAAACTGCTTATGATGCCCTGCGGGTCCAGTATAACAATGGCTTCAGGGCGCTGATGGGGCTGCCGCGCTTTTGTAGCGCGTCAGGCATGTTTGTGGATGCCGGAGTAGACAGCTTCAGTGCAATATTACGCAAAAGAACGGCGTCTATAGTGCGGCGAGTGCGCGACAGCTCCAACTGCTACCTGCAGCTCATAGCAGGGAGACTGGACACAGACTGTCCGTTCATGGTTAGATGGATGCACATACACAAGTGGCAGTCATGAGTTGCTTTGTCGAAGTTTATTGTTTTATTTTATTATGTAATGTCTAATTTTAATTTTAATTTATTATTAATGATGTTAAATTTCAAATTGTAGTATTAATTATGTTTTTAATATGGACACTGTATTGTTGGTCTGAAATAAAAATCATTCATTCATTCATTCATAAATGCCCGTTGTCATAATTTTAATAAGATATTTTACGTATATATGCTTAATGTAGAAATTTTGATAATTTGGGAGTGGGAGAGGCCTATGTCCAGCAGTGGACTGCAATGCAATGCAATTAGGCGAATTGATTGATTGGATGAAATTAGTTCTTTCTGGTTAAAGTTCAAATATCTCAATTCTAAGAGGTAGCCCCTAGCTACATATTTGTTTTATCAGATCGTTTTATTTACTTCCTACTTAAAGCATACACTCATTTCTTTAAATAGAAAAAGTTCAATAAAAAAAGTAAAGTACCACTTTTGTTGCTTTTGACAAGAGGTCGCCGTGTCAGTCAATAGTACTGCTACTGACCGCTAGATAGAGCTACTGATAACCGATCGATTACCGTCAGTATTCGTGATTGACGCATAGAAAGTAGTTAGGAAATAACGTTGTTGAACGAAACAAATTACTTCTCTTCCTATTGCTACGATATAGGGCTGGTAATTGAACGATACAAATTAATTTGACGGTAGAAATATCTTTGGCGGAATGTATGCATGTCGAACGTTTAATTTTAAAAATGGCTACCAGTATTAACTGAAGGTAGGTATGAAGCTCGTTAACGAAATTGTTTTCGATAAACTTTGATGAAGTTACTCAATAAAGTTTAAGAATGAGAGTTTGAAGCATGATGGTTGGTTGATTGCAGTTTTTTATATGTTTTGACAATCAGCTGACAATTACGTATAGGGAGGTGCCGTGCTCAAATCAAAACATTTAAAAAAATATACTTGTCATTGTTCTTGACGTTTTATTACAAACAATGAAATCAAAAAGTTGCTATATAATCAATAAAAACAGGTCAAGTGTGAGTCGGACTCGCGCACGAAGAGTTCTGTATACCATTAATTGACCTGTTTTTAGTATTTACTGGCTAGCTATCACGGTTCATGAGATACAGCCTTAGAAATAGGGTCTCGTTTTAATCGTTTGGGTACGGTGCCCTACAAAATATTAAATGCTTGCATTCTCGAGGAACATACCTACTATTCCTGTAGATGTACCGAGAAGTACGCAGGTGCTGTTCCAGCCTCAAATTGGGGGGGAGAGGGACACGGGCGGAAATTCTTTCAGAAAATATCTTTTCAATTAGACGTGCACGATTGGGTGGGGGAAGGGGGTCATGACCCCTGTCAACCTCCTCTTCCCCTCTCGGATCACGCATGGAAGTAGGTGGCGCTGTAATTGGGGTAAATTAAACCCGCCACCTACGGTTTTTTACGAAATTTAGCCCGCTGTGCGCGGGTTAAATTTCTTTTATATTAAAGGTATCTTATTGTACTTTCCCAGTATAAAGGAAATAATAAAGAAGAGAAGGAAAAGAGACACGAGTTAGTCCTTGTAAGCAATAGCTGTAATTTCGCCATAAACTACCCGGATATTTTTATTTTTTTATTTATTCATTACCATATCTATTATACCATGACAGATTGCCCCAAGCGGCAGTTAGTCAAAACAAACATAACCTATTGCACTTTGACTTTGACGTAAAAAAAACTTTATAAAATATCTATGAATATATAAAATATTATAAACGAAATCGAATTCATTTTTTAATCTAAACCTTTTTTCTCCATAAATAATTTATTGTAGAGATCTCGCCGCGTCTTAGCTGTTCTAAATACGCTTAATTTCGTATAACGATGGTTTGAAGCACCCCTCGCCTTACTCTGTGCCCCTCGCGATCACGGGCAAGAATGCGAACGAATTCCTGCGAGGAATTGTTATTAGTTTATGTTAGAATATTTCTAAATTCTAATAGATGTGCTCGATTCCCTCTTGTAGGGAAGAATGTCTGGCTTCATATGTTTAGGCAATATCTATTAAGAGGGGAGAGGCACATAATTTGATTTTGTTGATACGCATAAGACGTTTTTAATTTCTTCTCGATTTGAAATCGTAATTAGCTCGAACTATGATTTAAGCAGCCGGAATGCGAGGGATATGTCAGAGCTCTAAGACAATCTCACTTGCAGCAACTAAAGGCCCACAGACGGTGTGCGTTTTAGTCGGTTCGAGCCCGACATAAACTCCCCCACCGGCGCGGGAGGTACCCGTGGGGATTTTTCTCACGTTACAAAAAAGATATGATATAAGTGTTCGATCGTGAGCTTCTGAGTTCAATGCTTGCGTCAACAGCCCTAACATAAGTATTTGTACTGAACGGGAACGGATCCTCGTCCTACGATGTTGCAGTACAACTCTCAGTCACTATGCCACCACTCATTTGAGCACCGGTGTTGGTTGCATCTAAAAAAAATATTCGGAAAGCTTTGGAGCCTTTTCTTTTTTTTTTATCGTGCGAAAAATCCCCACGGATACCTCCCCCGCCGGAGCCGGAGGAGGAGGTTATGTCGGACTCGAACCGACTAAAACGCACGCCTTCTGTGGGCCGTCAGTTGCTCAGATTGAGTCAGATTGTCATAGCCATATCCCTCGCACCCCGGCCGACCCAGGGCCATATCGCTCGATCTGGCCGTCTTTCGGTGTGGGGACCACGGAGTCCCCAACCCGCCCCCGGGTATGGGGAGGCACACAATGCGCGCCGCCGCCGCACCGCTCGTGTGGCCGCCGATTGCCCGAAATTTCTGCGGTGCGGCGCCGCAACGCATCGTGTGCCCCCGCTCTGATGCGTCCAATCCCACAAATAGTAATGGCCTCCAAGAATAAGGTACTTAGGTATATTACATTTTTTATAGCACTTAGGTGGCTGCCAAGCACACGGCCCACTTGATAGTAAGTGGTTGCCGTGGCATTTGGACGTTTGCTGCACCAGGGGCGTCACATAATGCCCTTTTTGAAGTTCTTGAAGATACGTAATTAATTCCCAGTTTCGCAAGCGTTTTATGATTTGCAGTCCCACGTACGACTAATGAACCAGTGCGGTGGGTCCAAGGTACAGTCGCCCACAGGAGTTGCTGAACACTGTCAAATTTATAAACAATCTTCACATTGAAATAAATAAATAAAAAAAGATGAACTATAGGGTCCAAAATTACGGTTTTCAATTTTTATTTTATTTTATTTAAAGTTTTAGAGCAGAGATGGACCGGATGGACGGTATCTTAGAATGTGAATCGCGAGTCACCACAGGCACAGAATAAGTACCTAATAGTACTACGTACACAGGTGTGTAGATTGTACAATCGCCATAACATATTTTATAAACAATCATTTACTTAACACATTCCAATTGATAAAGCAACCTTTATTTGTCACAGACTGTACCTCCTATAATAGTTGCAAGTAATTTCCACTAACTAAGTAAAATAATATCAAAACCTGTTTCTCCATAAAAAAAAACTTTATAGCCAAATAAACATTTTATTTCGCCTGATTAGCTCGCTATAATCTGTATCGTAACATCATTAGCCAGTATTCGAAATTCGAATAAACCGAAAAAATAAAACTTGGATTTCTAGAAAATATCAATATAATTGGCCATTAAAAAAAATTTAAGCTTCACTGATAGTACAATCAATGATTACTACCACAATAGATAGTCGAAAATACTTATTTAAAAAGTAATTGGGCAACTTTATGTTAAGGTCAGTTCCCACTATGTGTGAATGGAGTTTGGCAGAATTTAGAGATCCGATTCTCAGCACTCCATGGATTCACCGTGCGGTCACCGGGTCCATAGCGTGATACAGAGAGGAACACCGTGACGGCGACTGGGACTTGCGACCCAGATGTAGGTTTAGGGTGGCCACCTTGTGATGCATCAGCGCTCACCTCCACCGTCAGTAGTGTTCCCCCCCCCACCTATCCAAATTTGCCGCTTTTGATATTCGATTTAGTAAAGAGCTTACTGAAGCTCTTGGCAATCTTAAGTAAGTTCTTTAAGTAAGTTGTACAGGTATTTAGCTGGAATTACCCTTGCTCCTACTTCTACGGCGTAGAGTTTAACCACGTAGCCGTTTTTGGTTAACTCGACTAGTCAAAGTATTTGTTTGTCTTTATAGCGTGGTCTTTAGGGATATTAGTTTCCTACGGTACTGTGAGTTCTACAAGCACTGCACGCCTATGTGATCGTGAAAACGTTATTGGCGAATAGAAAACCTCACCACCCTAGAGATCAAACTGCCAACAGTGCCAACTTTGAAAAAAAAAAAAAATCAGTCGATATGGGTTCTGTTAACCGACGCGCGATGAATCCTTCTAAATTAATTTTTCAAAAAAGTTGGTTTATATTCGGTTCGAAAGACCAAATTTGTAGCGGGTTCGGTGCCCGACAAATAAAAGATAAGTTTAACAATAATTAATCACAATTCACAAATATAAAATGAATTGAAACGATTTGTAATGATTTGAATTTGGAACCTTACATGAAGAACATGGTACCTCAGCATGGTACATATTTATTATAGTAGGTCATCTATAACAAATGGCAATTGGATCGACAGACGATGGACTGTTTCCGTATGACTTATGCCAGCATTTTTATGACCTACGAGGCGGACAGGAAGTGAATTACTTACTTAATAAGAGAGTACCTACATAAATCTGAAGGGTTCCCACGATCATGACATAGTGGTATTGTACCTTTACTCAAGTGTAATTTTCACACGTCCGTTTAGCCAACGATAAAAGAATCGAGATGCACTAACGAGCCAAACGTCAAATTAATTTGAATTTAGAATCAATGGAAAACTAAATTGAATGAATCGTCAGATTGCATAGGGAAGTACTTAATGGGCGTTGAATAATTCGAATATCAAGCATGTATCGAATACTCGAGTCGATTATAGATATTATTTATCAATCACGTCTTTGATTCAAGCATGTATAAGATAAAACTAAAAGTGACTATTGGCCCATTTCCCAGCATATTTTACTTGTCGGAGGTGCAGGTATCCTATGCAATGATTCCATCTATTTAATAATGGCTGCTAAAACAACGTGACTGTATTTCGTATGGAAGTATTTTTTTATTTATACCACTCAGGTGGCAGACAAGCCAACGGCCCATCAGCTGGAAAGGGGTTACCGTGGCCTATGGACGTATGCAACACCCAGGGGTATCATACTCACGCTGCCGACCCCACGTAGTAGTTAGTAGGTACATAATACAGTAGTAGAGTAATGTGACTTTGTTTCTTCAATGCCAGTGTTGCACTAGTTATCTCTGCACTTAGTTACTGTATTTCTGTACGTATTTAGATTTTTTCAGATTATTTTATACTTAAAGATGTATATTAAACATGATCACTAAATATTATTGATCGCCACATAACCATATTGTGGTGAGTTCTCCTTTGGCTATGAAATGCTGGCTGTCATGACATTGACATAACATTGTCAGTCACACAACATACTTGTTGTCTTCTATCGATTTATCCAACAATTTTAAGCGGATTATAGCCATAATTCCATAATGGTGTAATGGTTGTTTCTATCTAGTATCACATATTTCTAATATAAAAGTCGTATGTCGCTGTACGCGTATTAACCTAATAGGAGCACCCGTTTTTATTAATTTAGCGATAAACAAACAAACTTTCACATTTAATACTAGTAGGACCGGAAGTAGGCACTAACTACTGCCCACGGTTCTTATATTTTATTATAGTGAGAGGTATAAAGTTAATTATTAATTTATTGAACATAAAAAGATTCAGCGAAATCGGTTTAGCGGTTTTTGTGTGATGAACAAACAGATGGTTATTCACGATTTATAATAGATACTAGGTATGAATAGGTAGGTAAGTAATATAATCCATGTAGGTAAGCATCATATCTATTAAATTGACAAACGAATATGAGATTTGAGTAATCGATATTTCAACTTTAAGGTATCGATGAATGCGAGATCGTTACATCTCCAATTACCACTATCGATATGAAAAATAATAAAAATAACACTCAAATCGTAAACCGGCAGATCCATTAATAATGCGCGATTGATTAAATCAAAATGGCGTTCCTACTTAGTACACAATGAGTTTGAATTTCGAATTAATGGCGTCTCCACATAGGTATGTTTTGACAGCGTTTCTTTTGTGGAAAGAAGCGTTGGATAAGTAGTTTTTACGAGTGATTAATTTTGTTTAGATTTTATTTTTAAATGGACGCGGGACGCTTCAATCTCTTAACTGAAGAAAGCAAGTAGGTAGGTAGGTACGTGCGGATGTTGACCGTTGCTTATTTGTAATAGGTACTGGTCATTCATCACAATTAATGTATCAAATATATTTGTATAATATAATGGTATACCTACTAGCTTTTGATAGCGTTTAATTTTACTCGTGTATGACATGTAAAATGAATAGGTACCTCTCTACACATTTTCATAGACTACCGTCATATTAAATTTTACGCGGGTGAAGCCGCGAGCAACAGCTAGTTGATAATGAAATATAAAGTAGCCATAAGGTAGGTTTGTCATACATTACTGATTTAAAATAATAACATGCCGTATTTAAATATTTCCTAGGACATTTCTTTGCTTTGACGTTATTTTGTAGTTTAATTCATATAAATTATCATGAAAGGAGACACGGGAGACTCCGAAGGGAGAATGTCAACTATTCGCGACGATATATCAGGCAGCTGCCATTTTACCGCTATTATTCGATATTATAAAACGTTACTAAAGGCCGCGACACTATATAAGCGGAGAGGAGAAAATTGCCATGTCAATGTATTTAAGAAATATGCTTTTTAAAGATGTGTGCCTCTACATAATATTATGCATAGGAATACCAGGACTGAATGACACAACATTCATGCATACGTACATACATGTATAATGAGTAGGAATCTAACCCACGGCCTTCGGTAGGTATAGCAGTCGAATGCTTGCTAGGCAGGTCGTCTAAGACCACTAGTCATTTGTAGCTAATATAACTGTTGGTAGCGTCACAAGCCTAGTGGTTTAGGAATCGGCCTTTTGATCGAAAGGTGCCGAGTTCGAGATCTGGCAATTACACTAGGTACCCTACTGACACGAGGCCACTCTTAACACAAATAATTTAGCTTAGCTGGAGGGGTTAGGGTAATTTAGTAATTTTTGTTGCTAATATCCTTCCAAAGAATATGCATTGTTCCGCTTCGCTTCAATAGAATCGTAACCTTCGCGTATTGTCGCGTTGATGATGTGGTGTATGCGTGCAAATATTGACACTGAACGGGAAATGAACTTACGACCTCTGGCATAGCAGTCGAACGCTCTACTTACAGTCCGCCACACTACAGATTCAAACCACTTGGCCAGTTTAAGATCCGTTAATATAATTTTATTTATGCACTGCTCCGCTTCGCTTCAATTGAAGCGTAGCCTAAACCACAGCGGAGTTTAGCAAACCGAACCTTCGCGTGTTGTCGTTATCGGCATAATGGCGGTAATTACCTCGCCGATGATGTGCTGTTTATCGCGATCTAAATTCAAATTAATCGATCAAATTGACCGGTATTTATACCATGAAAGGGTATATTTTTTCACCTTACTTTCTATAACAGGAATAAGTCAGCACAGGGTCTTTCAAACGAAGTAATCCTACATGTAACTATCCCTGTAACTCCTGTAGGATCCACAGGACTCCAGGAACAAGGATTAACAGTACTGTACACAAAATTAATGAACAGAGAGATTCTGTGCCGTCAGCGCAGAAGATAAGTGGAACAAACCTTTGGTCTTCCCACTGACAGCACAAAACCTCTCCAGAGTTAGCTCGGGCTACCCTTCCCCGTCTTAATGACTTGGTATCCCCCCCTTTCTCCTTCTCATCCTAGCGTTATATCCAGTCGCATCCGAAGCTTTTCAGCTCGGAGTCTGAGGTCCGCTTTACCAGTCTTAACTACAGATTTGGCTAGACCTCGATATTTTCCCCCTTCCTATTGAGTAATTATTCTGATATTTGGTACACATCTTTAGTTCGGACGTTAACACAATTTATATCAATAAAACAGTTTGACTGGACTCAAAATGTGCCCTATACTGCCTATACGCGCAATACACATTTCTTGGGTATCTTTTGAGGATAGCACGGGGTGCTTCTGCGGTGGACGAACTCAAATTCACCAAGCATAGATTATTACAAAGCAATCCGCGGGCGTCAGAGCCTGGTTTGTCTTGAGATTTAGGTCCAAGATACGTGTCCGGAGTTATACACACAGTTCGGATGATAGCACAATTTAAATCAATAAAACAGTTTGACTTGACTCAAAATAATATTAAGATCATATTGAGTACTTGGTTAGTCAAAATCGATCATCAGATCACTGACTGTACTTACAGCAAGTACTTTCACCCTAGATAGAATCCTACATTACAGCAATCACGTACAAACTAGGATGTGCTCAAATTACCTTATAAGTTGGACAGACAGTCATTACGGTTTCCTTTTGTTGAATAATTGAATTTTTTATTAAATCATGACCGAACAGTTTTTTTGTTGAGCCTTCAGAGCTTCTCTCTACCAGATAGTATTTGAATTCTGTGAATTATTACTTTTTCTTTGTGCTACTAAGAATGCAAATAAGCAGAACGCAGTGGAGTGGAATTTGATTACAAAAATTTTTGATAATCGTAAAAAAATATACGAACAATGGAATAAGTTTAAATAAATCTTTGATAAAATTACATACATACATTACACACGTCTGTAAATAAAGGGGTAGGCAAAGGTATAATAAGGTATAAGGGTATTATCACCCAGATTTAGCCAACTATGATTTTTGGTCCCACGTAAAAGCCCTATTCGCCTTCTACGACACCCCCAGGAAGAGATGGAGTGGCCCTCTTCTACTCCACCGGGTACCAACACGGCGTTACATATTAACGTTTCTCTTAATTAGTCCATTGCATAATATACTTACGTATCATTAATATTAGTAATCAATACTAAAATTTAAAATGCGAAAGTAATGTGTGTCTTTTACGCTTTCACGCCTAAACCACTGAACCGATCTTGATGAAGTTAACGGAGCTGTTGTAGACGTCAGATAGTAACTTCGGTTAGGTACCAATATTTAAAAAAGTAGGTTTTAACTACATTATTTATTATCTATATCTTTTTAACTTTTCAAAGTAGCTTCTATCATAAAATAAACAATGTTTAAAGTGTAAAACCTGTTAACTGAAAGTAACTAGCTACTTAATTCTAACGGCATACGTTGAACGAGAAATGATCACAATGAAATACTCCGTACTCGTATCCACAGGTAGTTACTCAGTAATTATACCCAATAAACATGCAAAGGAAACACTGCTCCGCGGCCTGCTAACATTTAACCAAACCGCTTAACACAAAAAGCGCGCCATAAATTGACAAGTAACATCGGCTTCTGTCAAACTTGTCAGTTAGCACAGTTTAAATAAAATATATCTTTATTGTCGTACAGTTAATTAATAACACAACCAACAAATGGAGTTTTCTCGGTGCGGTTTTAACGATGACAATCAAATAAAATCGAATTAAGGGAGAATCATCCATAACTTGTGTATTTTTTAGTTCTATTCAGTTAGTCTAGCTAAGTAGTAGGTCAGTAAGTAATATAACTGGTGAACTATAAGCAGAAATGACTCTAAAAATAGAGGTTTTTCCAGTTCCGTTACCCAAAATATTCAAAATCTTAATCTTACTTATCTTAAATTAAAATTACATGATCGGTGTCGTCAATTTTATAGGTAAGTACCTACCTAATTCAAAGTAATTATTATGAGATTGGCATACATTTTCCCGGCAGAGATAATGATTACTTCAGAAATTGTAGGTATCCTAAAATATTACAGAAACCACTGACCAAAATGATCGGGATCTTAGAAGCAAGAATGTCTATAATGTAGCCACAGAACATACAAAGTTGCTTCAGCAAAAAATGTAATAAATAACCGCAGTGTGGTACTAGCTTCAAGTAATACGGTACTTACATGGCGGTGCTCGGCTATTTTTAATTTGTCATGTAATTGCCTAATATTGATTATGCATACAGTAATTAATATTTTAAACATTTTTTATTGGATCAAACGTGCACCTGTCTTTTTAATTTTTTACGTCGTTATTTTACTTTTTACGCTTTTTCTACAGAAGGACTAGGGTATAACTTAACATATTACATACATCCCGTGATGCATACATTGACAGTTTAAAGAACAATTGACACATAGATAATCAAAGAACAATTGAATGAAATTTTAAAGCATTTAAGTATGCTAAATATTCAAATCATTAAAATAGAAAAAAGCGAATACAGCTAAGGCGGGACGCGGGACTCAACCCGTGATCTTTCCCTTACAGGGGGAATACTCTGATCACTGAGCCACCGGGCCCCGGTCTATACAGTATATAGTCTAAGATAAAACCTAAAATACTTGAAGCTATTGAAGTAGTACATGTATTACCAAGGAACTAAGATAGAGCGGAAGATAAAAATGTAATCAATCTGTAAGTTCAACATTCTATGTTATTTTAATTGGACACTTGGAGGCTCGGCCCCACACTATTTTTATTACGATTCCAATCGATCGCCAGTGATTAGCGCGTTATCGAGATGTACGATCGATGTACTGACGGTACCAACCTCACTTACAACCGATTTTGAACCTCTTAACCTTAGGAGAGATTTCGCTTGCCTGTTTTGTTTAATTGGGACTGATCGCGGGTTCAATCCCGTCTTGGACGTTCACTTTTTCCGATTTAAATCTATTTTTTTGGGTTATGGAGTCGCGTTTGACAATTATCTCACTTGTTGGTAAGTGACGATGTGGTCGACGGTAGAGCACGCTTGCTTAGAAGCAACCTATTCACTCTAGTCTTGAAGACAACCAAGTTATAGCTATTTGGAAACATAGATTCGGGCAAGGCATTCCACTCCTTGGCAGTACGCATGATGAACGTATGTTTTGTACGTATATTGAAGTAAAGGTTCACGCACTAGAAGAAGGCTGTTAAACAGGCAAGATTTTGGGGCCCCATTCCCATCCCTGGGGACCAAGTCAACCTCATCTCGAAGACGGTATACCTGCTGATTGCTTTTTTTATATTGTGAGACAAAGGCCCATAGGTACTCCAGAACAACGCTCAATTGTGAAACGACTCTCACGATGACACTAGAACTATCATCTAGAATGCAATGAATCCTCAGATCTAGTTATAAATGGAGATTCAAGACTGAGTATAGTTTGGAATACGGGCCTAAGACCAAATAAAAGTTTAAAAATAATTTGATCATGCTGAATTTGCTGCCTCTTTGTCAAAATAAGTACTCCAAGACCCTTACCTCCTTAACACACCGCCGAGTAGCGACGCGTTGAGGCACTCTGGCGGTGACAGCCTCCTCTGCACCTCCGCGACTGTGACCTTGTACTTGCTGGTTGACGACAGGAGGGACAGCCTGCCCGGCACTGAGCAGAACACGTCGTTGGGTGCGCAGGAGCCCGTGCCGCCTAGGCCATCTCGGCCTTTCATTGCTGGTAGAAAGGAAATCCATTAGAAAAAATTGTTTATAATAAAATCTAGTGGTTTGTAGGTGGCTAAAGTGGAGAAGGAAATGATTATTCTGTCCTCTGTGGTGGCTAAAAATAAACGACCAATTTATTTATTTTTTTTATTTTTTTTACTTTTTTTTGTTACTTCATTTTACACTACCAGTAGCGCCATTGGGTAGTGCCACGGGGCAGTCACCGGAAAATCTCCTAATGAAAATCTTCTTAAAGTTCAGTATCGTATCTGTCAAAATCGTAATTATAAAATGTCAAAAATGGTCTTTTTGGAACACAATAAAATTTTCCAAAAATGATTATTGACATCGTGTTTAATGAAATTTAAAAGCAATTATTAACTATTCCTATCGGTATAAATCGATCGGCATCGTGATCATTTTTAACATTAGATTAAGGCTAAATTTTGAAAGAATTGTTATTAAGAAAATTAGCCCTCTTTTCATTTAAATTATGATCTTTTTTGACATTTAGGGAGTTGCCAAACATTTAACAACAACTACCTTAAAGAAAAAAATATATTTAAAAAATAATATTTCTCTAAAGTGCCAAACATCATGAAGTGAAAAACCATAGAGATGTAGAGGTTTCCATGTTTAGTTGTGTTGCGTTAGTGAAAATGTTGTGAAAAATGACGGGGCTTTAAATATTAAATGCTCATTGGTTATTGCCATAGTAAAATGATGTAATAAATGCTGTTGCAATAATTGCAACCCAAATATAAATTGGGTTACAGGATGCTTTTGTTACGAAATTTTCCCATGCAAATATTAGCCGGGTCAGATAGTCATAAATAATTACTATCCTAAGACCTACAGTGGGTGTACGAAGTGGCTGTATGCCAACAAATTTATAACATCCTGTGTTTAGATTCAACACAGGAAATTGTATTTACGTTGTTATTTATTACAAAGATTCGATACACGATGCTTAAGTTAGTTTTATGTTGTGCAATTCTGTAATTAGGATGTCGATATTTATTAAATTGAATTAAGTAATTACGCAAACATGACTTTATTGGACCTCAATAAGACTTATGGGGCCAAAATAGCCTCATCCCACTCTGATTTTCCTTTCGCGTTTATAGGCTTATGTGGCCGCTTACCGTCAAAAACGTCATAGGTACAATGAATATTAACTGGCATATACGTCAATGAACTACAATATTTGTCATTTGTAGATGTCAGATAGTTTAGCGGTGAACTTAAAGTCCTCTTATTATCGTAAATCTCAAAGAAACCATACTGAATAACTTACTAGCCCCAAAAAACCGAACACAATGTTTCAACGTGTACAAATTGGAGTGATTACAAAATCCCCGGCTTCGTATATCAACAATAGCTGCCTAACAATCATTGCCCCGCCCCAAACATACGCTCAGCATGATCTCCATTTACATTATAATATTCCACTATGGCAACCCTAATACAATAAACATTACTATGTCATTAACTTTGCACCATACTGGCTATTTAGCACCCTGGCTTTTATATAAAAAAGAAATCATAGGTGTTCACATTTATTACTGGCCAATTATATTTTTAAAATGGTTCGATATTTTTTTTTATTTAACGTATATTTCAGTACATCTTGGTTGTATTGTATGGGCATCTTAGAGTATAATATATATACTCTAAGATGGGCATAGATTAATTTAATAGTTGGGATGTGGAGCTAAGACCTTTGGGAAGTTAACTTCACCTACTGATTGACCAAGAATTTGGCATAGCTTGAGACTCTAGGGCTTCAGAGGTCAGAAAGCAGACACTACCAAAAAGGCCTTTAGAAGCCAAAGAAGTATAGTAGAAAGTAAGTGAACGCCGGACACCGAGGTGGAAGCTAGTATAACCGGGATGATGATAATGATTTTACCGCACCTTGTAAAGTACATACATATATTCACGCCTGTGGCAGAGGTGTATTAACACCACCTTGTAAAATATTGTCTTTATAATGGATAAAAGACTATACTACGGTTATTAGGCGCTTTCAACTTTTGTTAGAAATCGCTTACTATAACTGTATTACTTTTAATAAATTTATTATAATTAACCTACACTAAACTCTTTGTCTATGGTCTACATCGCATTTTTTACTACCGTAACTGGTATACCTACTTTCATAAAACATTAGTTTCATACACAACACTAATATATAAATACCATCTATTGAATTTTGAAATAAGAAAAGATCTAATAAAAGAAGTGCTGGCCGTATAACAGTTAGTTTTTATTCACAATCAGCATGATTTTATACACAACTACATAAACCGAGTTGAATAAGAGTCTTTTCCGAACGGAACACGCTACCTATTCAAATATCGAATGATTGATCGATACTTTTATTTATGATATTGATTCATTCGTTTTTTGAATGAGATGGATTTTTTTTTACAATCTACTTAGAAAAATCGATACACCTATCCGATAAGTGCGGTATGAAGTCTAATTACAGTTTTATCTATAGCAGGTCATCTCGGTATAACAATAAAAATGCTTGATAAGTTAATAATATGTACTTATTTTATGTTCGTGCGATTTAAATTACACACGTACCTACCGTCAGCAAATTAAATGAATCGTTTTGGGTGTGTATTTCATACTTAAAATGAGAAAATAAAAAGTTAATGTTCATTTGTTTACAACATGTTTACCATAGTAGGTTAGGTTATGATTGGCACTTTATGATATTGGTCCTAAAAATGATTCAAAAAGCTTTATAAGGTTTTTTTTTAAAAGAATAAAGCAAAATATAAAACGAAATACATATTATTCGACTTCTTGTAGACCTTACCTTGAGATATGAGACTAATTTGTTAGCAACAAATTGGGCAAAGTTGCTATCAATAATAAATTGAATTTATCGATACACCAATAAGAACTAAAACATAGGTATCGTTCAAACTCTTTAATATCCATCAAATGTTTGACAATTATTTAAAGTGACCACACTATTAAAAAAGTTTAACTCTTTATAACTGATGCCAACTTTTTTAAAGTAAAATTGGCTATAGAATCTAGATAGGTACAGCTACAAGTGAACCAATGCCAATCTTTCAGTTAACAACTAAGCTACCACATGCCGCGAAAGTCGTTAAAGCTCCTTGTAACTGGGTGCGGGTAAAGAAAAACTTTTTTGCTTATTAAATAATTGTTACTTACTTTTTAATAGTGGAAGATCAGTCATGAACCCCGTTGTGTCGTCCATGCCGGCATTCTATAAAGAAATTAAAGATATTAAGAAAAAAAAAAGCACCTGGCTCTCATTTTAATGTAGGCTTGATCGAAATGGTTTCATTATGACTAACACAACATATATTTGAAAAAAAATAGCCAATCAATGTATGTACGCTACTATTCTAAAACTAATTGTTTGTTTGTTTGGGCGGACGTTACATAAAAACCGCTGGATCGATTTTGTTGAAACTTTTTGTGTTGAAAAGGAAATATTCATGAGGTAAGAAAAACTGATAATGTATGTAATGTATGTAGTTTACCCAAACCGGAAATGAAGCCGCAACTATTTGCATCATTCTTTTATAGGTATTGTATAATCTGTAACGTCTTTGGCGTATAGGTAGAGCGTTCGACTGCTAAGTCAGAGGTTCGATTCCCACAAAGTGCAAATATTTGTAGGCATGAATATGTATGTTTCGACTAGTCTGTATATTTCTATGCATAATAATGTAGGTAAGTATTAAAAAAAAAACAAAGTATTTATCCGCATTCATGAGCTCATACTCAAGCTAATAAACTGATTATTTCAGGTCTAGAGAGTGCTCACAAACACAAACATGTCATAATCTTTTCCCACAATAATTTATTATTATTATTTATTTATTATATTATTTACGTATCAATAATCCAGAAGTCCGTAGTAAAAACTTCTTGATCGCCTCACCAGACCATACCATTACTTGTAAAAATAAAAAAAAAGTAAACTTCTAACATTCCAGCATGTTGGTAAAGCATTTTAATTTAGGATACTATTATTAAATTCCTCGTGGAACACATACTTGTCCATTATTGGATGTCTATCAGAATATCGACGACGACGGTCCGAGGGTGATATTTTAAATAAAGTGTACTTAATTGACATTCTAATATACTTTGGTACGGTCGAGTACGCTGTAAACAAGGCTGTATACAGGATGTTCACAATTTCCTAATCGTTTATAAGAATTCTTCATCAATTTTTTCTTCATGTGTCGTGATTGATTTGTTGACTGCTTTACTAAGCTATGGTAAATAAATGTCGTTAGGAACATAATCTTCTAATACGTATATAAAAATCAATGCCAGTTTTCGTTGTTAGTTTATAACTCAAGAACGGCTGAACGGATTTGGCTAATTTTAGTCTTGAAATGTTCGTGGATGTCCAGGGAAGGTTTAAACGGTGAGAAAATAGGTGCAGCGGGAACGGGAAAAATATGGCGGTACGAAGTTCGCCGGGACAGCTAGTTACTTATAACTTAATGTATGCGTGCTTGTTTAAATAAATATTATATTGTGTCCCTGTTTGTATAACCAAACAATTAGAGATTTGTAAGTATAATAAAATAGTTTTTACGATGTACGGCATCCTTCCAAGGTCTTCAGGGTCCAAGCCGACCTCACTTACTTTTGTAGAGGGAATGAAAGAGTGTAATGACACTATTTTCATTTAATCTCTTTTCAGATGATAATTAGTGATGTACGTAATGTACGTATATCCTTACCGGTGTTTCTTCCGCTGAATGTAACGCATGGTGTAGCGCAAGCTCGTGTTGTTCACGCGCGCCGTAGTCCGCGCGCCTCTCACCGCCACCGTAGCTGAACCCACCGTGCGACAACTGGATACAAATACAACTTGTTTAATACAAAAACTGTTAATAATGGAGTCACGTATGATTAAAACTGTAGGAAGGTGCCGGATGTGAGATTCCATAAAGAGAGAATACAAAGGGAGTCTCTGAGTTCAGGAGAGCTGTTCACACTCAGTGGGCCGAGATTCAATGGTGAATGGTTGATACTGGGATTTGGGACGTTTTATTATACCTACTTACTATTCAGAATAAGAGCTATCATCCCTTGATCTAGAAGTCTAAGCTACTACGAATATCTTCGTAGTTTCGTAGCAGATAGTTCTACGAAACTACGGAGAGTTTCGTAGTAGCTTACACCCGTATTCACAAACAATACTGTGAGGTCTCATAGTGTGCTCGAGCGCATAGGGCTGGTAAAATTAATTCACAAACATCACGGAGCAGTATCTAACGCAGTGCGTTCCCTCAACGAAGTATTACTTAAGTGTTATCAATGAATAAAAAGGCTTGCCAAAACGAACCCACTGAGAATTTGTCGTTCTTTGCACAGTTTTGGTAGTACGCATAGCGAAGTATTGTTTGTGAATACGGGTGTTAGACTTCTAGTAGTTGTACAGTCTAACGAAATCTATCATGGAAGTAACCACTTCTAAATAGGCAATACAGTAGTTCATTATTACATAATGATCAAAAATAATATTATACAGTTTCGTTAATCGTTTTATAAACATTATACAGTTTTATACTTTTCTAGAGAACTTTACTGTCCTGTAATGGAACAACTTATTGTAAAGAATATTATTTCAAAAATATATCGTATAACCTACGCTATTAAATCGCCATTTAATAGCGTATAATGTCGTCCGTTTTCCCGCCCAGACCATAGTGTGCATTGTATAAAAAGACTTGCTCTCGAAAACCGGAACATTAGACGGCTAATCTGTTAAAGTGATCCCGTCCCTAGCGATTCGTTCGAAACCATAATATTGTTGGCTGAATTATTGTTGTCCAATGCTTTGTTAAAAAAGTTGTAAATTCGATTTTCGAAATTCTAACGTTTCAAAAAGCGGGAACTCAAGGTCCATCATTTTATACTTTGGAAACTGTTCTATAATATTTTTTTAAACTGTTCGAAAAAAATGCACTTGCGACATTTTAACTAAAATAAATTGTTTAAATAAAGAATAGTATCTACTTATAACATAACCATAACATAAACTCCTATATCCCCGAATGGGTAGGCAAAGGTGCTAGCACCCCCTTTTGAGTGAAGTACCTAAATTGCACGACCCACATTAGAGTACACATTACACAGTACATTCTTAGTACTTATAAGAGCGGTAAAAATTAAGTTTATTTTGATTTCTATCGCGATTTATTTAGTCTACAGATAAGCAAGAAGGTAACCGTGTAGGTAAAAAATTAAAGCAAAATTTGACTGATATTTTATTCTACCCATTCTCTGGTAATTGACTAAAATATGTAATACACATAACTTGTATCCTGTACGACTATACGGAAATTAATATCATAATCATGTTAGAGAGGGGAAATAAACTATGCCGGGATTCTTTCACGAGGGGAGCACGGGGGAAGCGAAGTGAACGCATAGTTCCTTGTAAAATGCGCACGTAGGCTTACTTAGAAGTTAGAAGTTTTTGGGATGTTAATATAAATAAGTAAATCGTTCTTCCATCTGAGTAATATAGGGGTAGAATATGGAAAATATCTTCATCTGTGCTCTTTTTTTTTAAATCTAAAGAATTTATTGAACAGTGACACTCATTAGACATCGACGCTTATTAACTTTAAGTATAAAAATCTCTAAATACTGATAGAAGGCCTGTGTTCAGTATACCTCAGGACATATATCTTAGACCTAAAATGTGCTCTATACGCGCAGTACACGTTTCTTGGGTGTCTTTTGTGCATAGCACGGGGCGCTACTGCGGTGGACGAGCTCAAATTCACCAGCCCCGAAGTCTGGTTAGTGACATACTCGTAGATTAGGAATAAAGGCTGACATAATAACTAAAATGCATAGTACTTACATGGTGTGCGTGTATCGCGTCGTGGTGGTCCCGGTGGTGCCGCAAGTGGGCGTGGGGCTCGTGGTGCGTGTGGTGGCGCGGCAGGAGCTGCTGTGGGGCGTAGTGCTGGGCGTACTCCGCACCACCACCACCGCCGCCGCCGTAATCCATGCCATGACTCTGCTATGGAAAGTAAACTTTATAGTCATACACTTAACGTTGAAATTTCAGAGGCATAATCCTATATAGGATGTCTGTAGAGAAAAATCTTTAAGAACCATGCTAACATCACCTACAAGCCGGTACACCTGCAGATTAATGAAAGTGGCTCTGGCGTAGGATTTTCTCTAGATATTGGGGGTTGGGAGGTCATGTGGTAGTCGCAACCGAGATAGCCAAGATAAACCGAATCAAGTAAAAAAAGTGGGAGAGCGAATTTCGGGCTGCATAGTACAAGATTTGGATACAATCGGGACCACAGATTGGGACTGACGCTGTGGATATTTTGAAAAGCGCACAGAAAACATTATTACTGTCAGTTTTAGAATGGAAAAAAAAACCCGTTACCTGTAATTTAATTAGATTTGATTTTGGTAGTCTTTTAGTTTCGAAGTAGCTTTAGCTCTCTTGTAAAATCCTAGTCTGAATTGTTTAAGACAATTGGTGATATTAGTGGTACTTACTTGTTGTTGGTGATGGGGGCTGGCGGGGTGAGGTGCGGGTGCGAAGGGGGGCGGGAAGTAAGGCGGCTGGAAGTCTGCCAGCGAAGGCTGCGCGCCGCCGCGGAAGCCACCGCCGCCGAGACCCAGGCCTCCACTGCCCAGCCGCTCCTGTACCAAGGAAGAATATTATAAGGATTGATATTACTGGGTAAAGGAACCACTGAAATTCATAATTCTGGTATTAAGACAAGATGATTAGATAGCACGGGTAGATAATATATGAGTGCTCTACCAAGATTGCAGGGCAACCTGCAAGTGAGGTTATCACTTACAGGCCGGTACTCCTGTGACGGACGGGATGCTAAGTGTGCTCGCAAACTTAAAACCTTTATTAGAAGTTTGAGTACCCAATATGTTTTTTCATTTAGGTATATGTTTTATTACTTCAATAATGATGATGATGATCGCTTCGAGCGAAGTGGACTTCTAGCCTACATACTCTCTCACACACAGTGCTTGACTCTTTGCGCTCCACTGCTGTACTATGTCTTAACTTTGTTCCGAGCTACTTGCCCAGTTGTATACATAGGAAAATCTTTATAGGTCAATAAATTTTAACATTGGCAATTGCCAGTTAAAAATATAGAGTTGATGAAATAGTTATTATGATTGGTAACATAATTATTCATACGAGTCAAACAATGCACTTCCATCTACGATTCCATTTACGAAATTTCGAAAGAGTAAGTAGTAGGTAGTTGATCAGTTTATCGTTACTGGCAGGTGAGAGGTCAAAAGCAATTAAACATGCGTTCGATATTCAAATTAAAGAATTTATTGTTCATCGAATGTTCTGAATCTTTTGATGCATTTATTTCGATGAAAGACTTGAAAGTAATTATATCTTCACTTGAAGCAAATCGAATCAGAATAGTAATTAAAGCCACTAATTATCGAATCAGCCTGTATAACACTACAATTTTCAACAACTAAATGATGCTATTGTGTGGAGCAAATTGAACATCAGTCTATAAAGGACCGTCCTCCATCAAAAGCTATATGCTTTTTAAAGTTCGGTACAGCAGAGCTCTTTCTTTTTGAGTTAGTTTCGAAAATGGATTTGGATACTTTGTGTGATTTTTTTTATTATTTCTTTTTTTTATTTCTTTTATTATTGTTGTACTTGCATTAATTGAAGTGTAAATAAGGCCTCCGGCGACCAAAATACCTGTGTTCCACCGACAAATTTGTTGGAATAACTTTTAAGTAGTAGACTGGTTTAATCCTACACCTGGTTGCCCTTATCGTTACACATTTTATTTCACCTTTATTAAGGTCTAGCATATAAAGGTTAAATATAACAGCTTCAGGCAGAAATAAGCGTTTTTTAATCCTGTCGCCATTGTTGGAAGGAAATCCTAATAATTAAAACAGCGATGTCAATGGTCAGGTGTATTACAATAAAGGTAATATACAATGGTAATCTAACGTGTATGATTACTTGACACACGCGAACTATGGATTAGCACATCAGCGTATGATGGATGCTGTATATAATAACAATGGCCATTGGTTATAATGTAGTAATCAATTTGTTCTATCTAATGAGTTGAACAAAATGTGAATGTAATGACGCGTTCTTTCATTCATATTTCGAATATCGAATTACTGGTTGCAAATAATATGTTTGTTTTTTTAATTTTTTATTACCATAGATGTGTGTTCTAATTTCAATTTCTAGAAGAGAGAAGTAATCAATGAGTAGAGTTAGAGTGTGTCAAGTTATCAAAATATAGATTTTTTTTATAAAGGTCCCGTTGTTTTCTTTCTCATATTTTTTGTGTATCAGTTTTAACTTTTTCGAGAGGAATCACTTAGTTTCGATGTCAAAAATCATCCATCTAAGCTCTTAACTTCCATCAGTAACTAGGTATCTAGCTAACAAAACTTCTCGCACAGCATTTCAAAGAATAGGCAATTCATGTAAAAATAGCAGACCCTGGGTTCCCAGGTAGCCTTGAATGCTTCTAACGCGAAGGTGAATTTCAGCATGATACAAAAAATTGCTGTTGTACGTAGTTGCTGTATTAAACTGCAACGGAAAAATACCATATTGCCCCGTTAAGAAGACTTTGATAAATTAATTTCAGCTACCATGAGCAGGTCAAATTTCTTGCCTATATTTAATTTGAAAAATTACTTTCCAAATAGGTATATAATTTCAAGAAGTGTACATTCACTACTCAATTACGCTAACGGTCAACTCAAGCGATCGACAAAAACACCATTTTGTTTTTACCGTCGATTAAAAAATAATGTTTCAAATTTCGAACTAGAGATGCAACTATAAACCGCATAAGAAATATTGTCAAACATCCAATCACTAGAGGAGCCAATTCGGTAGAAATTATACTCGATATAATGTAGATCAATTACAAAACTTACGGTATTCATATCGAGTTACGGCATTGGACACCTAATCGATTACTTTCGATCTAGTTTTTTTTTATTTATTATGTTTAGATTTAATTTATGCATGGGTTACCGGATGTGGTGAAAACTTGTCGTGATGTGATGACATAGGTGCTACGATCTACGATACTTAATTGTTTATAGCGTGTAGTAGCAGCAGAAAAAATATCGTGATTAGTGCGTAATAAAAAAAATCGATAATTAGACAGAGTTTGGGCACATAGGTGTTGATAGAATATAGTGTTACTTACAAGTCACCAATCTATTTTTTTTTTACTTTATGACAGCTGGACAGTGGACATACCGTTTCTTCTTCATTGCTCGATTATTAGATTCATCAACTTGGTAAGTAGGTAGGTACCTACCTAGTCGGAAAAATTTCATAATTTGATTAAAATGAATCAAACTCAATTTCAAAATGACGATAACGTATCTATTTTTTTTTGACAGATCTTGCTGAATATCAATAACTAAGTAGGTATTCTTCCATTTTTCTTATTGATGGATTTGAAATCCCGCGTTTTGAAAACTTAATTTTACTAAATTCGGCATATATTCATGTTAACCAGCGTGCTAGAAAGCTGTCAGTGAAGTCCAAAGAATTCCAGAACAACGGTCAGTTGTGAATCGACTCTCACAATGATATTAGAACTGTCACATCTAGTTATAAATCGAAATTCAGGAAATTCTAGAGTACGGATCAAGATACATAATTCTAGAAGTTAACAAATTAGGTATGTACGAGTACTTATGCCTCCTTAGACAAGTGGTAATTCATTGGCACGCGTACACAACATGCGTTGATGAGTGTCATAAACGTCAAATCTCATAAATTCTTCATTCTATTCTATCATCTATCCGGTCTGCGACATCTCCTGCTGTAAATATGTACTTCCTACTTATATATTGTCAAATTGACTCTTCACAACAAATGCCTGTTCACACCCCGCGGTTGTTGACGCTACGCACCTGCGCGGGCGTTGGCTGGTGTCGCAAGTGCTCTGAATTTGTCCACCTGATTTATGCGCTCATGTTTATACGCAATAGTTGTTATTAAAACTAATTTTATTACATGATTATGTGTAACTTGTAACATAATTAAGTTTAAGTTAACAGTACACCTGGGCGGTTGAGCAATAGAAGCAACGATCTTACAGCTGAATGTGGTAGAAATACGTGGGCAACTTAGTGGTCAGGGTTCGGCTTTATGGTCAAGAGGTAGCGGGTTCGAATCCTGACCATTATACCTATTGCTCAGGACAGATATCTTGGACCTAAAATGTGCTCAAAATGGACTCTATACGCGAAACAGGCCTATCCCTTAGTCGCCCTGTAAGATACCGCATGGGAGGAGATGAGGTAGCCCAAATTCTACTCTGTCGGGAACCATGCGGCGGCAGTAGTGTAAACAGAAATAATTACATAAAATATATTATAATTTGACAAAGCCTAACCTTGTTAATCTTACGCTTACCATAGCTAACACAAGTTAAAGCCTATAACGAAATCAATTCCACCCATACGATTCTCTACGAAACAAATTGTGAAATCTAAGCCAATCTTGATAACACAAAAATAAATACGTTCTGAATATTGTTTATGGTATCTGTGGAGGTGAAAGGCAAAGGTATTGTTTACTCAGGTCGGCGGGTCACCGCGTGTTCGGTGTTTGAGACAGCGGCTTTTCGGCCATTACTTAGTAGCTGTTGATAGACAACGGCTATAAAAATAGACACTCATGATAAATTGATGGATAGGAGTAACTGTATTTTTGTTTTAAAATGGCGTTTTTTTAGTTTTAGTAAGTGATGCGGTAAAAATACGGATACTTAATAATTGGTAGTTAAATATTTAAATTGGCAATTAAATTAAATACAATTTATTGTAGGTATACATAAATTTGACACGGTTTTTGATGTGGAAAGTAAATATTGATATGTTATTAATGGATCTATGAATTTACTTATAATTACTTTTTTGCGAAGAGTTACAAACCATAAAATTGATTAGAATATAACATTGAAACCTTTTGTAGAGATGATGAAAGAGCACAGAAAAGTCGGGCCATTTTCAGAGAATTCCATTTTTAAATCTGCTTTAGACAGGCGTAACTGTGTGACTTGCGATCCAGAAGTTGGGGGTACAAATTCCATTTACTACTATATTACCTACGCTACTTACTGAATTTGATGTCCTAACTAAGTTAAGTAGAGTCGCGAGTCAGTAGAGTCAAATGTACAGCGTTCGATTCTAGCTTTGATTCTAGATTCAGTGAATATTTTGTATGAATATATTTGTTTGCAATAATCGAGGTATTTCAGTATGTAACACACTCAATTACATAATGGGCACGTGGTACACGGACTCGCATCATAGCTTGATCGGTCCTTTTATTGTCTTTTTGGTTGGTCCTTATAGTGCACAGTAACTCTCTGACGTTTGTACAAGACGTTTGCTGCCAACTATACTTTTGAGCTGCTCTCAGTACCAACCTAATAATGAACTTAGAATCGCAATCGTACGATTCCACATCGATACATCGAACAATCGAACAAATCGAATGGTTTACTGTTACACGGTATCGATCTCATCAATCAACTCCGGAATGCGTATTAGATGTCTCTATCTGAATGCAATAGATAATTAATCGAGTTGTATGTATGTCTGTATGTCTCATTAACATACCAAATGGGTTTCGTGCAATCATATATTGTTTTGGGGTCTCTTGTTATGAATCATGGTTGTTATTTTTTGAGCTACTTACGCGTCTTTTGTTCGTGTAGATTTGTATGGTCGGTTGGATGTGTTGAGATAAAAAAGTAGGTATTTAAACGCGGGATTAATAAGTTTTTTTTTCTTGAAGATAATTTGAAAGTCGAGCAGTCGAAATAAACAACAGGTTTCGATGGCATTGAAGCGGACCTTTTCCTACAGTCCCGGGTCCTTTAAATGGGGCGGGAAAAAGCATCTGATGAGGCTGTCAAGCTGAGTGCCACCATTGTGACATGGTATGTTTCTGTAATGGTGACCCTTTTTCCCCCTCCCTTTATCTTCAGCTTACCATCAGGCGAGGAGAAGTCAAATTGATGTGTCCTATATAAAAAAGAAGTCCAGGTACATAGAGGAATGGAGTAAATCCCGGTCGCATCCGAAGCCTACATCTCAGAGTTCAGGGTCCGCTGAAATATGATGTGGTTTGGTTTTTCTGGTTATAAAGCGACTGCCGTCTGACCTTCCAGCCAGAGTTGTGGTTAGTTGTAAAATACTGACAGAGTGGTTTAGGTGGCTCATATAGACCTTGACCTAACGATTACCGACGGTCAGGATCAGGACCTACTTTTAATTTGTGCTTCGAAGCACGCAAGCGCTCAAATGAACGGGAACCATCCAAATGGTATAACCCGCGCCACGTATCATGGACCTAAAATGTGCTTAAAACGTGCCCTATACGCGCAGTACACATTCAGGGGCGTATTTACCCTAGGGCCAAGGGGGCCATGGCCCGGGGCGGCAGGTTGCGAGGGGCGGCGGAGCCGCCCCGAGCGTCTAATTTTTTTTTTATACCACTTAGGTTGCAGACAAGCACACGGTGCGGCCCACCTGATGGAAAGTTGTTACCATGGCCTATGGACGTATGCAACACCAGGGGCGTCACACTCGTGCTGCCGACCTTGAAGATCTGATCTGGGCGCTTTAATCTTGACTCTAAAAGGCGCCCAGAGATAGAAATAATATTTACTTTACTCAAGGCGGTTTCGCCACCCCTCGCAACCTGCCGCCCCGAACGTCTATCTCGGGGCGCCTTAATCTTGTTCTAAAACGCGCCTGGAGATAGACGCTCGGGGCGGCTCCCTCGCAACGTGCCGCCCCGAACGTCTATCTCTGGGCGCCTTAATCTTGACTCTAAAAGGCGCCCAGAGACAGACGCTCGGGGCGGTTCCGCCGCCCCTCGCAACCTGCCGCCCCGAACGTCTAACTCTGGGCGCCGTAATCTTGACTCTAAAAGGTGCCTATTAGAGTAAATATTTTTTTTTTTTTAAATTTTTCGGAGCTTACTTAGTTACAATATGACTATGTCACTCATTTTTTAATTGCATTCAAATTAGAAAACCCTAAATAACATTTGCGTTCAAGTACGGTGAACTGGGGCCAAGCAGCTTGGGCGCCGAAGACGGCAGCGCCGTTCTCTCGCAGGGAGACGCTACCGCCTACGGTTAATTCCAGCCGAGGTGGTAGCGGCGCTGTAAATGGCTACTCATAGGGTTTCCACGTATCCTTATGACTAGCAGAGAGCACAGATAAGAGCAGCTAAGGGGCAGCTGCTTCCCCGAGACCTGGAGGCGACAGGTGCGGTCGCCTGTTACTCCAATATATTCAGACCGGTAACGCGGCGGTGACTTCCGTACCTTTCCAGGGTTCAATGGGGACACCGACTTACCCACACCCGAAGGAGCTATCTTAAAAGGTCAGCCGGGGTGCGAGGGAAATATCTAATTGGGTAACTTTACACCCGATAATTGAGACCCGACAGAGACGGTGTGCGGTTTTAAACCGAGACCGCATGTGGCACTTCACGAGGAATAATCACCCCTCGCAGACGGCCATAACTAGCACCAGGACCTGCGGCGAGAGGTTTGCCGCTCTGACGGTTGCTTAAAGAATACAACGCGTGAAGTGGCATATACATGGAGGAGCCCAGGCAGAGGTGGCATTGCAGGGGTCGGCTCCTGATCTGTATGTCTCAGGAACTCACCGAAGCAGCTATAGCTAGGCGCATTGCGTCAGCTGGTAAGAGAAGCTACTGTGATACCTCTATCGCGTTATCGGCAGCGAAGACGTGTGAGAACCCCCTTCGAGCATCACCTCATCCGAGCTAATCTTCTCCTTTTGTCAAGTCGACGACATATGTCATATTTTGTTTGCCCAGTGTGCAACCACCCTGATGGCGTTCTCAGAGGCACCCATGAGTTCCTGTGGTGTACACGTGCTTAGGCATGCAGCACACGTTAGCGCCTACCTCACTGTAGTTCCGCATTCACACCGTGGTGCCTGGGTCCACCTTATCTGAGAAACTCCATCTAATTCGGTTTTCGCTACTTCGGCTGACCTGCATCCGAAGTCTATTTAAGGACTACCAGGTGGTGTATGGGCAGCCTCTGTGCTCCCCACACACCAATTGGCCAGAAAGGGTTCGTAAGTAAGAGAACCAGGTATGCCCACTTCAGATCCAGTCACCAAATACGTCCAAGGACTTGGGTAACTCCAGCTGTGGCTTACTTGGTTGCTTCTGATTTCGTGCCGTCACCATCCAGTCCTAGCCGATGGTCCACAGAAGCGGCCCCAGATCCGCGCCAGTCGGAACACCCCGCCACATATCTTACTTACCAAGCCCTGTCCTACATGGGTAGATACTGGCTTTCACCGATAAGTAAGCCCCGACAATGACGCGAGGATAGAGAGGCACCCCGTGCTGAAAGTGTGCAGCTCTGATGCAGCTCCATGGCAAGGTGTTAAAGACGTAGGCAACAATAGACACTGCCAGCATCAACTCGCCGTGCCACTGCTTCTTCCACCAGGGCCCTCAAGCGCGTGTTGGCATCCACGGTGCTCCCGACTATAACCAAATTTATTGTCTACCAAATTCGGCCTCACTCCTGTAAGGCGCTCGATGTGGCACTTCACGAGGAATAATTCGTTTAAAACACCTGCATGACTGCACACCTTGTCCATCAATACAATGAGCCGATAGGCGGACGGTAACTTTGCAGAAGAGGACCAGTTTTCCTGTCTTTCAAATTTTCGGAATCCGTCTCTACTTGAGGAATATGTTATAGAGCCCTTCAAAACGGGATCCGAGTGCCTTTAAAGCCTAGAGTGCTGCCAGGTCCCAAAGCGGTGCTTTTGCTGTTGCCTTTGAGCCATAAAACATCATTCTTCACAAGCTATTGCTGTAGGTACTCAAGTGATTTTTGGTTGCGATATCATCTTCTACGTAGGGCGCTTTAATGGAATGGAATGCAAATATTTCCCCTTGAAGGGATTCTGGTTGGGAGCCTGGGTTAGTGGAGAGATCGATGGAAGTCACTTCCCTCGCACCATAAGATAGAGATCTCACGAATCAGGCTTGAAAATCTCCAGCAATTTCTGACGGACCCCTACTTTGTGTCAGCCCCTTGGGCGCAGGCTAACGGTGAACGATAGATACTCTAAGGGTGAACGCGAACGTCACATAGGGGCAGGCGCGGTCGCAGCTTGAAGTTTTGGGGGGGGGGTCACTTCAGAAATTCCTTAAGAAATTTAACCCCCCCCCCCCCTCCCCTCGTACTGGGACTTTTCAATATGACGTGCATGGTTTGGGGGGGGGGTCATGTCCCCTGTGACCCCCCCCCCCCCCTCCGTCCGCTCCTGCATAGGGGGCGGCAAACCTAAGTGGCCCGGGGCGCCAAATCTTTAAATACGCCCCTGTACACATTTCTTGGGTGCCTTTTGAGGATAGCACAGGATGCTACTGCGGTAGACGAACTCAAATTCACCGAGCATAGACTATTATAAAGCAATCCGCGGGCGCCATCAGAGCCTCGTATGTCTTACGATTTAGGTCCAAGATACGTGGCGCGGGTTATAACCGGCGAATTTCACCAAAGATAATGGATGCCTACGAGTAAAAAAATAAACGAGTCATAGATTAAAGCCTATCAGGCTTTGGTTTAGTTTGATTTAAAAACAGTGACCTTCTATCTATTATTGGTGAAATCCTTACCTAAGTTGATACAATTTTGTTTGTTTTTGGAATTGTTTGTGAAAAAAAAATATTCATACAATATACAAAACATTCCTATTGATAAAACAGGTTTTCGTCAGATAATAAATATTGGTCTAGATTCTAGATGAAGACTAGCCCAAATATTGCTAGAATGTTGCAAATCAAAACGATTTTCCCACTTACCTACGGTCTAAATTTAAATAGTCAAGTTTTGAATTCGAATAAAATAATAATTCAATATAAATATTAATTTAATTCAGTGAAATGCACAGAATATAAAATTGTTTCCAATATCGGTATCGTCTATTTATCGCAAACAATAATGATACGTCACTACGTTTTAGTACGTTGCGACAACAGAACATTAATTTCAACCTCGCTTCACAAGTCTTCGGTAGTATAGTGGTAAGTATCCCCGCCTGTCACGCGGGAGACCGGGGTTCGATTCCCCGCCGGAGAGATTATTTTTGTATTTTTATTTTATTTTTTTAACACTACAAGAGTATAATTTTACATTACCTGCACCTCGATGACACTGGAAAGGTCCACGTACGCCAGCGCCAAAGCTTTTATTACACTTCACAAAGAAAACTGATACTTTTTTAGTAAAGTAGGACACTTTTCTCAATGTTTTCATGTAATTATTCACTTGAATATTTATGTTTGTACTATTTGTTTACTGTTATAAAACTTATAAATAATGGTTGGTAGTAACGGTAACGGTAGAAATAGATAAAAAAAATTGAGTAAAAAGATGAATTAATTTATTTCTTTTAATAAAATATCCTAAGTGGGTATCCGATTGAATATTTCTTATTAATATTTTGTATATAGTTGAGTTATATTATTTATTGATAATTTTTATACTACTTAGGTGGCAGACAAGCACATGGTCCACCTGTGTGTGATGTGTACTTTTAGCTCATATACCTAGGTTAGGTTTATCTAGTCACGTTACTAATTAATAAGTAAGTAATTTGGCAACATCGATATTTTCAGTTTTAGTCCTGGCATATCAGTATTAGGTACCTTTACACAAAAAAATTCGAAATTCGAAAAAAGAATAGCTACGCTTTTTTAATTTTCATGCGTGACGTCACGCACACCTGTTTCTATGGTAGGTATCTATGACGCATTCATTACACAGCTATACAAATAATTTTTCACCGGTATATTTTATTGTTTTATTGTGCGTATATTTATATTAACTGCTTTTAAATAGTTTAATTAAAAGTTAATTGCTATAAAAATAGTTAAAATACCCTTTGAACTCAAAATACTTTTATAAAAAACACAAGCTTAAGTTACGTAATGGCTACTGACTACTACTAATGTAGTAGGTAATAAACTGGTTTGAAACTCAAAGCCTCAATTGATTGGTTAGCTGTATATAAACATAATAAATATATGCTGGTTTTGACCCGATATTTATAGGTAGCCTTATCTATTTTTTTGCGATCAATTTCAATGTTTTATTTGCTCACAGATAAGGATGATAACACAGTCACGAACTGCGAAACATATTAATTAATCGATTTCAATTACGATTAGTGTTGAATTATCGATACTTTTAAAATAAGAATCACAACCGATTTATTACCGTAATAGTGAAGTGAAAGCGAATGTTTCCATAAACCGATATGTAAATGTTCGAGTATCGATAATTACCGGTCCCTTAAAAGGCGGGTGAATCAGAATACAATCGGTTAGTGATTGCTTTTTAAATTGCTGCCTTGCGCCGGCTCGATGACCGAATACCGACTACTGCATAGTTTTTTTTATTTATTACCATGTGGTGAATTTATATCGATAAAGATGATGTGCTATCCTATTGAGATTGAAGCGAGATGCAACCTACACTCATTCGTGGCACAACGTTCCTATCTAATAGTGACCTAGGAAGGCGGACCTAGCTTTTTCAAGTACGCCCAGCTTTGTAAAAAGTTTGTTTAACGATATTTTAATGAAATATATCAATCAATTGGTCGATTTGATTGCGATAGCATAAACAAAAGATAAACAAATGCCGCCGCAATAGACAATAACGGTTACGAAGCGTTCCAAACCTATTACGATTAATCTATTTCATGAACGTGCTATTAATAACGTACTATCGATTATTACCGGCAATATTTTTTATTTAATAAGTACCTACATGTAATTAATTTTAGTCAATTAAGTTTATCGTTATCATTACCGCGATACGCGCTCGTGCCCACCACTATATTTTAATATCGTTTGCAAATAAAATCGATTAAACTGATTCAGCACGCTTACAACAAATTACTGTTAAATAGAGAAACTAGTAGTTGATGAATCTCTCTTAACGATACATAACGGTAACTGTTCTATCTTCTAAATTGGCATTACAATTCAACTCTACTAACTACACTTACGATAGTTTAATTAACGAATCAATGGTGTAATTAATATTATGAGAATCGATGGAAAATGAAAATGTATTTTTAATCAAACGTATTTTTGATATCACAATAATCGATCGAATAGAAATTTATAATCGATACATCGAGAATTATATCGGTAAAAATCGTAAAAGTTGGTTTACGATCGCGCGCGTCGCGTGTTCGGCACAGACTGCCGGAGGGCGGGCGTTCCGCCCTCGGGGTAACCATGTGTTCGCAACCTTACGATTGATATTCGATTTATGTGACCCTTTTTATTATGACATGGGTGGGTACTACTTGTAAAGTTTTGAAGCGAGTTTTATTTAGCAATAATTAGGTATGCAAAAATTTCATTGTTAGCCCAGTGATTTTATGTTATCAATAAAGTAATAAAATTCGTCTAGCTTTCATTTTTATCACTGTCGTGGTTGCGTACAATGTATAAATGGTGAATATTTGATTTAAATACATATTTAAGTAGGTAAAAAACCGGAACAGTTGTCAGTTGTTTTAATTATGTACTTAAGATACTCTTGGTTTTAAATTGAAGAATCTTAATATTGAAAAGCAAATAATTGTAAATATTGGATTCTAATTGAATATCTTAACTGTAGATTTGATTTGTTGCGATTAATGAATGTCTTGGTTGTACGCCTTTGTACCTAAATTGTTTGAGAGTATTAAAAATCCCTAACTCTACTAACAAAACTCCTAAGTGCTCTTTTCTCACCGCTAAGCATTAATTTACATTTTTTTTTCATTGTTATTAGTATTTTAGTATAGGCGAATAAAATCTAGAATACTAAAATACTCGACAGTACTCACTAATATTCTCGAACCAAATTCACGTGTAAATCGTGCGAAAACACAAGGTTATCTTTCCCCACCCGAGTCGATTAATTAGTAGGTATGTGCACGCTCGCGATTGGCGATCACTCGTGTGTAGCGGAGTGTGCCTCGGTCCTTACGTCCTTATGTACAATGCAATCGGTTTATTAACACTAATGTATTATTTGTTCCACTTCAGAGGATCCGATGAACGAGAATTGCCACTTTTTTTGCGTTAAAATTGATGTCAGGTCTTTCACACGTACGGAATTTTAGGGTTACGGTGGCTAGTGTTTACTGTTTTTAGTTTGATTGTAAAGGGCTCTTCACACGATATGAATTACATTCAACGTGATTAGCTACTAGCTGAAATTTAGCTTTCAGCTTGTTTTCTGTTAAAATCCTTATCCGTCTATAATTTTCTTTCTATAAAATAAATTTATAATTCGGCTACTTATCTTTAATAAAATTAGGTAAGTAATATATTCAGGCAGAAATATTCGGTAGGTATAATGAATCAAGGTTTAAATAGATATATTCTGAAATTGTGAATTATATTTGTTAACAAAAAATAAATCAATAACCTCTGTTAAGAAAATACTTAAGAGATAAGACTAACATCATTTTTTTTATAGGATTGATAGGATTTGATTATAAATAAAATCAGTTCTAAGTGTGTACCAAAATATTTTACTGGCAACATTTCAAACTTATCAAAGGGTTTCCAAAGTGACTTTTGTCAATATCCGCAGTAAGACCTGCCTCCTCGGACCCTCACGCCTGGGGCTATTTACAAACTCGAAATTAAATGATTTGAGTTTTTTTTACTATGTGTGTTATTTCATTTTCTACAAATTTTGCACATCAAAAATTCACGTAACTTTTTGCAATTGCAACTTTACAAATAAAAATAATTAATTCAATAAAATTATGTTAAATAATTTGGAGTAGATACGTGTTATTATGTGCTTCAAATAATTTAAGCACGAATTTCCAATTAAATTCAAGTACAATGAAACTGTCAGACCTATAGAAAAGTAAAAATGCATTGTGATAAAAGTAGTTTTTTGAATAAAGAACGCACGCCGATTGGCTATATCGCCTCAGGCAAGATGGCGGGGTGCCGAGTGTTGGCAGCCTCTCAGCCGGAAATATGAATTCTATTTATTTAATGCCCTTCGAAATTCAAATATGTCGTTCTCTTTTTGAAAAATAAGTGTGACAAAAAAAACTTCAAAAATTTTTAACGAGAAAGTAAGTTGACTTCTTCATTTTTTTAAGTGGAAGTGTGATTATGTTATCCGATTGAATGCACATTGATATTTTTAAGAAGTTTTTATTTTCAGTTTCAGTTCAAAATTCGTAAACAGTTTACAAGTAAATACCGTGACTGCCCCGTTGCACTACCCAATAGCACTACCGGTAGTGTCACTGTCAAGGGTACAAATTATTCCCCATGACACCACCAGTAGTGCCAAGGTAAGGTAAGGTACGTCCGAAGTAACGTAGCATGTTCTTAGTATGTGTTATGTAGCCCATAGCTATAATGTAACCTACATTTCCACTTTTGCTGACGTGATGTACGGTCAGAAGCAGATGACTGACTGTCATCTCTGCCTACCCGAATGATGAAAGACGTGATTATATTATACGCAGATGTCTTCGTAGGAAATTCGTCGAAAATGATGAATTCTTACAAAATATTATTTCGGTAGCAAAAACAATCCGTTATTTCCACAGATTATATTAATACAGGACAGGAAACACCCGAAACCTGTCTAAAATTATGTAATTAAAATACCCTTGCCCAAAAGGGCACGTATTATCAAAATAGCTCAGTAAATCAACTGGCGAGGAAATAAAACGCGTTCTTAACAAAATATTTTTCGTTCACAAAAAAGGTCTTAATTACGAAATTTCGAAAAAGGAACGCAAAGAAAGTAAAAAGGCGCGCGCACCATGCAACCGTTATGTTCTTGGAAGTACGTGATTGATTCCTTGAGCCCGCCCATTGTGCTCAGCTGTTTGATCGACGCTGTCTTGACCAATGGATCATGCCCGTTGTGTTGATATAATAGGCAAATTACTTAGCATTCATAACTACGGTAATTATATATAGATCTGGAGCCTGCGGTACCTTTAACACGTGTTAACCATAGTGACTACAGTTTTTGAGAACTTGACTCAAACTTAAAACTTATATTAAAGTGAATTTCATCAATGAACGTAAAACACGTTCAATTTCAACTAAGTACCAAGGGTGGGTATGGAACATAAATATACCTACAGCTTGGGACCGCAGGAAGTTTTGCAAACTTGCAGCAAACTCAGCATGCCCATGTGTTCTACGTAAACACGTGTACGATGTATATTTTCTGCAAGGCTTCGATACACGTAACAATTTTTTTGATCCCTTAGTTTTTGAGGGGTATAATCAAATATAATGTGTGGCTGCAGCACCATACAGTCTCCGCTAATTTTGTTACCATCAAGTTTTCTGGATAGACCAATATGGAAGCAATTTAAAAACGTATTCACGTCAAAATACAAAATGTTATGATGAAAATGATTGGTCAGTTTAAACTTTTAGCGGTAGTTCAGACTTGGGTTATACAGGTCAGACAGTTGAGTTATTGAAAATCACCCGTGCAAAGATAAATTGGAAGTGGATCGTGGATCTCAAACTAATTGGAAAAAGGTAAGGAATAAATAAAATGAAGCCTAAATTTATGAAGATTGCCTTAAAATTGGAACAATCAGAATTGTTACCTATTTATTTAGTACTGGCCATTGCTCGTGGCCCTCCCTGCGTGGAATTCTAATCCCGTCTGTGTAATTTAAGACTATAAACTATCCCTGTACCAAATTTCAGTCAGATCCGCTCAGCTGTTTGAGCGGGAATGAGTAACAAACATTCAAACATTTAGATATCTTCAAAAACTAAATGTATATCAATTTTCAATAAAGTATCAGCATACAGCATAGAGGTCGGAAAAAGCCCGCTAGATGGTAAAGGGCTATGCAGGTCCGAAAACAGGAAATTTTCAGTGAATCCATAGTCTAGAAGAGAGATGATTGGCACGAGTGGTACCTATATGGTCCTTTAATTATTCATGGCATTGGCCTCGATAGCCACTTACAAACAGGTGGCATCTTACTGTAAGAAAGAATTTAAAAAAAGTAATTCGAAAAACGAACCCACGTATACCATAGACATTTGTGATATAGATCAAATTACACATTACATTATTTGTGCCTGACAAAAAACATAACTCAAACATTAAATCAAAAATCTAATCAACGTCTCGAATCTCATTGTGCACTATATTATATTCAAATCAAATCCTAAAAACCGCGAGTGTCCCAATCAAAGGTGTATAATACAATCTTAATATTACTGTCCAAAAAATATTAATGATTCTTATTTTTGTAACGCTAAGGTCGAAATTCTTTCAAAGTTCCTTATCTGATGGTAATATTAAAATGGTTGGGATATTGAGTAATGTTGACAAGCAGGCTGATTTGGGAGCAACTTTCTATAAGTATAAACGAGCTTGTATGTATGTAGGTATGTATGTAAGTATATGAATACGTAACCACTGTCGAAATTTGTATGAGGTGTCACCACTGGGAGTGAGGTCTACGGATGCCTTCGTATGGGAAGTTTTGTTTACTTTTTTTTCAGGTGTAAACTGGTGCTACAAAATAAGTAGGCCTGAAATGGTAGGCTGTATATCGATTAATCATAGTCTTAAAACCCTATTGTATATAAATAAGCGGTAAATTTATGTTATGTCATTAGTGTCAGTGGTAATAAGTGAGTCATAGAGCTTTTTTAGTTTTTATGATTGAAGGCAAATAAAGATGATAAAGTACCTATAAGTACTTTTAGAATATATACTAATGTTTCTTTCTCATCACGTTACCTACTTACCTACGTGTTTAATAAAAAGTAGATAATAAAATTATAAAGTTTCTGCCCTCGCGTATCGTATGCTTTTCTAACACGAATAGAGGGAAGTACGTAGAGTCTTAATTTCCTTTTTTATCGTTTCTCATTTTCTTCCTCTCTTTTCCTTACCCTTATTTCTCAAGGTAGCTAGAGCTTTGTAGCAAGCGTTCATGTGCTTCTGTAAAAACTATAAACGTTATCGTGTATTTTTATTTATGTATTAAAATAATTTCTTTTTGAATCTTTTGTCTAATTAAAAAATAATCATATCCAACTTTCTTTAATCCATGAACTAAAACTAAACTTTCACACATTCTATGTTCAAATCACATCGGAAGTGGCATAATCACGTCACGACCGGGTGTCAATTATAAGACAGAAAAAAATAAAACTTGTCATCGAAAGACAAGGGCAGCAATTACATTCGGCCTATGATTTATGCGTTCGGATATGTAACGGTTATGTAAGTGTAACCAATCACCATACCCCGGTGAGAAACCAATTATAATATTTGGCGATTATAAATGACGTCGATATAATATAGAATTATGACAAATGCTTAACCTCTAATTTCGTTATGAACTATCAAGAATATAATCCGGTAGCTACCAATAATTATTTATAACTGTTATATTGATTGAATATAAGAACTAGTAGTTAAAATGTAATAAAAAACTTAAATAAGTATTTACGCACGCGTTGAAATCTATTAAAGGCTAGAGTTGAGAATATTAAAAAACTAAATGATTCGTCCCGGATATGGATAGAAAAAATAACCTATGACCTGATTAAAGCGCCACCTACTGAGGCTATCATTAATTGATTCTGTTATACCTAAAACTTTAGCGCGGGTAATAAGTTGATTAAATTCTATAACGATCAAAAGTACGGTAGAGTGCATAAATTACGAACAAACAGATAAGCATTTTTTTGTATGTTCGTTTTTTAAATCTACATAAGTACATGGTTATAGAAATACTGGCAATTCATTCCAGATTGTGCAAATCGGATGAATTGCCAATATTTTATAAACAGTATTTACTCTCTTATGGGTAAATTTTTTTTAAAAGCATTGCTGCGATATCGCGTTGCATAGATCGCCTGCATCTTTCTGACCATAATCAATACAATAATCTTCCTCAAAAGCTGAGCTATCAAATGCCACTTAGGTAGGTGGCTGACAAGCCCAGACAACCATGGCCTATGAACGTGTGCAAAAGCAGTTGCGTCGTAGTCGTGCTTCCATTTAGGGACCCTATTGCCCTTTGCCCTTCTTGAAGAACCCAATATTTTAGTCGATTGGAAAAACTACAGCAGGGACATCATTCTACAGTTTTTTTTCTCAATTACGTGGCAGAGCCCACCTGATGGGAAGCGGTTACTACAGCCTATGGATGGACGTGGGTAACACCAGGAGCGTTACACTCGAGTTGCCGTTGCTCGCATTGTTATTTTCATAGATGAGTGTTTTCAAACGAAACAAACTTTTCAGCTATATTATTACTATAGAGTATGATGTTAATGTCTAATGTGATTTATGCGTCTTGTTAAAGTAATCGCTATCTAAAAAGCCCGTTTGGACATTTCAAGTCCATGAAGTTCTCAATTTTGAGAACGTAAAACAATGATATTTTTCAAACGTAGAATGACATTTTTCATTGATGGGTACCGCCCACTCCGCTCAGTGCTGTCCATAACGAGTTTTTTATACTCTCCACAGACTATTAATAAATTGGTTATGGTAAAAATAAATCGATTAAGATATTTTTGTTAATTTTATCATAAAAATGTCTAAGACAAAGTTAAAGATCGTACACTTATCTGTAAAAATCCGGTCAAGTGCAAAACGTGTGTTAATGCGCAAACACGACTCGTGTTTGCGCATTAAAGATTCCTCACGAAACTGAATTGTGGTGCGAACTAATGCTACATGACCGGCAATATGCTACATGACCGGCAATATGCTACAGTACTGGCAATATGCTACATGGCCGGCAATATACTACAAGACCGGCAATACTTTGATTGCGTTGAATTAGAAGTTTAATTTTAGGGTACTCCTCGTTGAGCGAGAATCCTGAAATGTGAGACGAAGCAAGGTCATAGAGCACAAATAAAAGGAAGCGTTTAACATTTAACATTTTAACATTTTTAACGGATTCTATCGCGATTAATTCTTTATTACTTTAACCCGAAGTTTCGGCTAACTTTCAGCAACCGTGGTCGCGGAGTGACTAAACATCAGCGACTATTTACGTAGAATGAGCTCGCGGTTTCGTTAAGTCTGACTGTTTTTTGCTGTTTTCTAGGTCTTTTTTAAATTTTAGGCTTGTAGACTTCAAGATTTGTAGGTTTAATTATGTCTAGAAGCCTGGAAGCCTAGAAACCTAGCCCTGGACCCCCAGAACTATTACCCAGTCTTCTTTAGTAATTTTGGCACAAGCTTCATTCAGCAATGTCATCATTTTCTTAGTGGAGAATGGCCGCTTTGTATTGTGGCGTGCTGCATATCCTTTCATTTGAGCCCAGATCAGCTCAATAGCATTGTACTGACAATGGTATGACGGCGTTCTTGTCACTTTATGTCCATGCTGAAGTGCCCATTCATCAATTTAATTTTTTAATTTTGCAGGTTTAATTTTTTTACCAGTTACAGCAATTCAGCTCTTAACTATTTCGTATCAGCTTCAACGCCTGATCTTTGTATCCATGCTACTAAATCGGCCTTTTTGTTTGCTTGAGTAGGTGCTTTATTTATTTGAACTGATTGGTCACGGTGCATTGTACACAATAATTTTATTATGCACTGTTCAGAGAGGTTTGCTAACAGGTTAGTAAACCACTCTGTGATATTATTTTGTACTTTTAGACTCAAATGCGAGCAAGGTATCATTCACAAAACCACCACTAGCTGACCCGACGACGTGGCAGATGATTAAGCGTCCACCTTTTCCTATTGGCACTTTTGAGCAAGAGGCCTTGGTATCATCTGTCCATGACTGCGGCACGGTATGATTCGAGTTCAGCCAAGTCTCATCGACAAATATGACATTATCCCAATTTGTGACTTTGTTGTGTTTGCTGTTATCTAGGTTTTTTTATTCCTAGGCTTCAAATATCATCTTAAGTCACCCCGGGACCAGGGCTGCTAGAAAGTAGCCGACGTAGGGTTAAAAGTAAATAGTGACAGATAAATCGCGATAGAAGCCGTTAAAAAGTGGTTTCATTTCAATAAGTGATATAAGCGTAAACTTCAGACAGTAGGTATCAAGAAAATGATTTACTAAAGATTCATTTTCATGCGATTTCTATTGGCTATTATTGAGTGAATATTATTGTAATAAAAATGTTAAATGAAAGAAAATTGACTTTTCGCAGTATTGTATTGTTTAAAAATACCTACAATATCAAAGTTTAGATAAAATTTTCTAATTAGAACTTTAAGCCAATGAACTTTACACTACAATACAATACATATTCTAATCGATCAAATACGCATACAAACTTGAATCGATTTATCTTGAGTATCGTGTACCGAGTGGTGTGGTTACATCCCTAGTTACGTCCAAATGACAAATGTCATAGTGGGCCTCTTACGTTGAGACTAGTATAACAACCGAAAATTAAACTAGATAAGTGACATAATTATTCCTAACCTAAAAAAGCGACATTGCAACGCATGGGCATTAGGTAGTAAATTAAATGACCTTGTTACTAAACGTAGCGGCATTTTTACTAATGACCATTTAATATCGAATTATTGCCAAAATTCTGCAATACATAGCATTTTCGTGTCGCAAACAGGATATCGTAATGTTTAATTAAATCCCTGATGACTTAGAAAACAAACTGGCCTGACTGCCAATGTGAAATCTTTACGCAGCCATTAAAACCTGATGACAGTTATTCATTACGTCGCCTCATCTGTTCTAATTTTGAATTTTAAATCAAGGCTCAGTGATAGCGATACTTGTGCCTAATTGGGCTGTTTAGAATGTGTAATAGTATTTTAATATGAGCGGCAAGTCTAGAATTTATTTAATTAAAAATCTAGATTTTATAACTTGTTTTAAGTTGCAGAATATTAAAATAAAATTTTGACCAACCAATATGTTCCTGGTGGAGAAGAGTAGAGCATCATCTCTTCCCATAGGTATCGTACAAAGGTGATTAAAGGGTAACACTGTTCTTCATCCGACATTAAACAGACATGACAAAGTGCCCGTTTGACAGCAATAGGCTCGTCCCCTATTACGTGGGGTCCGAAAATCATAGTTGGTGAAATGTGGGTGTTGATGCACATCTGCCTACCCCATCGGGGATTTATAGGTGTCAATATAATGTCATGTATTGTTAAGACGCCAAATAGGTGAATGTTGGTACTACTAATTGACAGACGAGGCTTTGGCGTAGGTTTTCCTTTCGAAGATCTAGATTCTGATCTCCTGAATTCACCAACAACATGCTAACGCAGCAGGTGAAGTAGGGTTGATTGCTGAAGGTCTTCGGGCGGTGGGTGTGGGACATAGCAATTTATAAACTAAGCTAAAAATATTAAAATGGTTTAAAAAACTGAGTCCCTTCTTGACATACTATCTAAAGTCTTTGCATGCAAAAATACCTCCACGGACGTCGTATTCAAATAAACATAATTATTTATTCGCAAAAAATCCAAATGAATAGTAAATCTCCAAAAATGGAACGATATAATGAATACTTCATTATATTCTATACCTTAATTTGTTTAATAGCACTTCAATTTATTATTAAATGAATTCAAATGATTTTTAATGATCAAAAGGTCAAAAGGTCGGATGTCAATGTGGGCGGTGTCCTCTAGACAATATTGCAAAAAAAAATAACTTATCTATGTCTGTGAAAAAAAAAACACCGGTACTCTTTGATTAATCGTCATGGATATAACGTTTGTTGTTAATAAAATTAACCTATTGCACAGTTTACTTGCGAGACAGCACGTGGGTCGACGATAAATAACAGATGTTTGACGGCCATTGCTCGATTGTTGGTCAGCAATAATAATAATAAGTATCTACCTAGGCGAACAAGCATTGTTTTTTTCTCTTTGGTTTAACGCCATTTTGTAGAGGTTTATGGCAACGGTATGCTAACATTAAGCCTAACAATACAAGTAGCTTAAAGATTTTCGACATCGCAGCCATCTTGGACGTCTATTCAACGAAATGTTGTTAGGCCGATAGTTAATAGAATAGTTCAGTTACTCAGCCCTTTGAAGATCGCTGATGATTCAAATCTGGTGATTCAAATCTAGTTTAGTTTTTTCAGTATAGCGCTAGTTATTACCAAAATAACGCATCCCGAAATGGATAGATTAGGTTAGATTAGAAGGCCATGGCGAAGGTATCGAAGAGGCTTTTAAACTAATAACAATAGCACGCGACTGTACCAATGAATTCGAGGTTACACGCTTATCGCGATTTTAAGATAGTTTGTTTTAGAAACAAGTTTTCACCAACAATAACTGTTACTTAGGTATCGTATGTTATCTTTTATCAGCCATTTATCAATGGCCAATGGCTAAGAAAATTTTTTTTTTTTATAACCTCAAAATTGCGCCAAAGATCTCTATCGTTTGACTGATAGACTTTTGAGCAACGGCAAACATTTTTCAGCCTACTAGTGAGGTGATTAAAAAATAATGTGGAAATAAATTCGTGTTAAAATCTTGTATACATAGATGTTGTAAGTAACCTATAAATATAAAAATAGGTGTTTTTTATAATAAGGTCGTCAAATTGTCAGCACTCAGCCTGATATTATTCCAATTCATTCGATTTCAATTCAGGATTTCAACTGGATGCAATTAGGGTTTTTCTAATTGACAATACCTTGTTATAAGAACAAGGTTGGAGTTGGAAACATTCTCTTTGGATCCCTCCAGCTATTCCAGGGAAATAGAGAGATTGTATTATAACTACTTATTCCAGAATCTATCACTGTTCGAAATTTTCTCCAGATCCGCGGGTCTGTAATGGCCACTTGAGCGATTCCGATAAAAACGAATAACTTTATGAATTTCTAGTAAATCTCATAATTTCCTGTAAAATTCGTAAAATGGTCACTCATATGAGCGGAACAACAACAATTTATTTATTAGATACTTAATAATTTCGTGTAAATATCTGCGCATGACAAAATTTAATATTATCCTAATACGATTTCATTAAAGTGGCCTTTTTAGATCTGCCGTTCAGGCATTCAGGAATGATTGAGTAACAAACATCTATCCATCGATCATATATACGAGTATAATATAATAATAAGATATGGCTATAATGGGCTAGAAAATCAAACAATCAAAATACTTAAACGATAAAATTGATTATGGTTAACATAATATATCGAAGATAGTGTGGTCGTATGTTATTGTTACTTCCGATGCTATCGAGATGCTTCTCATTATTTACTCACGAAAAAAATGTTGAGTTGGTCTATGACCCCAATTCTGTCTTGTCACAAGCTAACTAAAATAAGCTAAAAATCTCTAAATGTCAGTTTAGTCCTGTCAAAATGTAATTTCGTATTCTGAGAACACACAACTAACTTAAAATTAGCTTGACACAACTAAAATTAGAGAAAGTACTCAACTGTCATTTTTGGTTAAACGGTATTCTGTTGTACGTATATGCACTAAAATAAGAAATGTCAAACTAAAATTAGACATCATCTAAAATAATGCCAATTGTCGTTCTATATACGCTTAAAGCCTTTATAAAGCTCTATAAATCGTCGATTGATTTGGATTTTATAAATAACTAGCGGACCCCGCGAACTTGCCAGGTACGTGGACCGAGAAAAACTGTATTTGCTTGGTTAAGACTGAGAAATATCACAGTTTGTTTACTATTTGATCAATAATATGCACTAATTATCATTTGTCGGCATTCTAAAGACTTATTAAGATAAGTTTTTACAGATTTTATGAAAATCTTTATCGTTCATTCTTAATTTTTTAATAGTTGTAACACTTGTTTTAGCGACGTCATATTCAAACTTAGTGCTGTCTTGTGCTTATCAAACACTAAATTTAGTTTGACATAACAACAGAATACGGTTAGAAATGTCAATCGCTTATCTAAAATAAGAAAATTTTAGAGAAATTTAAGTTTAGAGATGGTAACGTCAGAATTGGGGTCTATGGCCATAAATTGAAAACTTAATGTGTGAACACTGTTCAATAAAATGCAACGTTTGTTTGTTATCTATGACGTTCCGTTCAAAACGGATCTTAAGCCTACGCTACACTTGACGTAATTACCGTCAGCGACAAATGCGGATTGTATTGAAAAATCTGATTGCGAATTGTTAGAAAATATACACCTTTCAATTTAAATTTCAAAAAATATCAAATAGCCAACGAAGCTTTTGTTGGCTAAATAAGCCTGATTGAAAATTTGATTGGAAATTATTATTTATAGTTTTAATCGAAACTTAAAAATATCTTAATAGGATTAACGGGGTATTTTCCATGTTTATTATTTTTATGAGAATCTGCAGAGGGAATGGTCATGTCAATCTAAAATCATAATACCTACCTTAATAGAGCCCACTTAGTAGTTATAGATAGACAGCATTTTCATTAAGAAATACAAACATACCTTTGACTGTACGATCCTTCACATAGTGTACCCATTATAGGTCATTTATATGCATAATTGGCGTTTCGATACGGATGATCCGCGACGGTAACCCGTCAAGTGTGGCATAAGCCTTAGAGGAATTAACATTTCTGCCGGTTTGAATTGTAAAATTCTAATCTATTGAAAGAAAATTTATAGGTAATATTGTCCCGTAATAAACTTCGGAATAGCATGTCTGCCTTTTTTATTTATTTATACCGTTGTATGTTCTTATCAGTCATAATAAAAAATAGGTTTGGTTGTACAAAAAAGTAGAATGATTTGTTAAAATCGCGATAGAATCCGTTATCAATTAATTAGCCTAACGCAATGCACTGCTGGACATAGGCCTGTCCCTATGTTGGGAGACTTTGGCCTACTATTTCCACGCTGGCCAGACGGGTTGGCACAGAATTTTCCTTCTCTCGCAGTGGTATCGTCTGAGTACCTAATTTTTCCGTAAGTCGCCTCTTACGACACCCTTGTTATAAGATGGGGTGGGGTGGTGATACTTGTATTATTTTTGCGTCACCAAATGGATAGAATCCGTTAAAATAGTTTTATTTCAATTAACGACCTTTTATTAATCCATAGTCTTGTCAATTTATTTCCAGTGAATAGGATACGATAAGATACAATTGAAATATCGCCTGCACTCATTGGCTCCCAAGTCCCAATGCACGGAAAGCTCGTTTTAAAAAATAACAAGAGTGTCTATGCGACAAAAAAACGTAGTTGACTGGCTAAGGCAGCATGGTCAATGCGCTTTCCATGCAATCGATCATTTATTTCATAAAGATGTTAAAAGTACGGGTATCATTACCTCACACATGAATTATGGCAAGAAGTAATCACCGACATATTCAATTATTCTTACAGTAAACACAATTTGTACGTCAGTAAAGAAATTTGCGGTTTTCGGTCGCCTTTCTAAAATAAAATTCTGTAAATTACTTTAAATTGCGGGTGGACTAGCACCTTTAATGTTTTTTTAAATGTCTGAAACTATTCTTCTGTAGGATGTGGTATTTTTAATGTTGTACGATTACCAGTTTACTGTAATATTGTATAATTTTTTGCTATTAAATTCTAGGCTATTTTGACCTTTAAGGTGGGTCCTGATAGGAGTTTTACCACGGTTATACAGAGTAATGTTACATATTAGAATAGAATACACCAAGGTAAGCTCTTCGGAACTAAAACTACGTCGCGGTTTTTACGCATGCCGCCATTTTATTTTATGATTATTATCAAAAAATGACAAACATAGCTGAACCTGAACCTGTTTACTGTCACCCCATCTTTAATTGCGTCCGCGTCCGTAACTTTTTATGACACGTAATAAATTCATATCCACTAGGTAGGTATTATTAGGCATTATTTAGGTAAATAAAAAAAAACTGAGAGTTTTTCAGTATTGAATCTAAAATATTGAGAAGACAGTATTGGGTAGGTAGTATAGAGAAAACTTTTAATAGAGTTATTTTTGTATTTATTCAAATTTCAAATCAAGAATAGTATCCAACAAAACCGTACACACGGACTACCAACTAAGGTAAATAAGGTATCCACCTGAAAATTTTTCTACAAAAATACTCCTTTTACCGACAAAAAAACGAAGGAGAGAAACGCATAACTTTTTACAGAGTAACAAGAGTAGTTTTTAGGGTTCCGTAGCCAAATGGCAAAAAACGGAACCCTTATAGATTCGTCATGTCTGTCCGTCCGTCTGTCTGTCTGTCTGTCTGTCTGTCTGTGTGTCCGTCCGTATGTCACAGCCACTTTTCTCCGAAACTATAAGGCCTATGCTGTTGAAACATGGTAAGAAGATGTATTCTGTGAACCGCATTAAGAATTTCACACAAAAATAAAAAAAAAGCATTAAATTTTGGGGGTCCCCATACTTAGAACTGAAACTCAAATTTTTTTTTCATCAAACCCATACCTGTGGGGTATCTATAGATAGGTCTTTAAAAATGCTATTGAGGTTTCTAACATATTTTTTTTCTAAACTGAATAGTTTGCGCGAGAGACACTTGGACAAGTGGAAAAATGTGTCCCCCCCCCCTCTAACTTTTAAACTAAGAGAATGATAAATTTAAAAAAAATATATGATGTAAATTGCCATGAAAACTACCACTAAAAATTAGTTCGAACGAGATCCAGTCAGTAGTTTTTTTTTAATACGTCATAAACCGCAATTTTCACCTTTGCTACTACGGAACCCTTCATGGGCGAGTCCGACTCGCACTTGGCCGATTTTATTTCTTTAACCAACTATCAACACAATGACATTATTAAATTATTGACTACTGATACAAGTAAGTATCAAATTACCACCGAAACGGCAGCAGGCACCTACTTGTGAGATTACAGGGGCGTCGGCGTGGGCGAGGTGTAGAGTGCTGTGTACCAGTGTAGCTAGAGCTACGAGCTTGTCATATTGACCACTCTTGTGGCATAGACATTATAGGTGTTTGAGCGACATCGTTTACAAGTTTCGTGTGAATGGGTCACTTTATGGTAAGCGTGTCCCATAATCTCACAGAGCATCACTACCCAACAGGTATAACTATGGGTAATTAAATTTTTATAGTTCTCCTAGTGTGTATCTCAGTTGCATCCGTGGCCCTAGGATAGCTGGTTGTGAGGGAAATGCCTTATGCCTCACATCCCGGTGTCTGAAGACCCGAAACGTTGGCAGTTTTAGTGCCAGCGCGGGGAGGGTACTCGAAAGGATTTCGGTACGAAAAAAGGCTGCCAATTCAGGGCTCGATAGCTTTCGGTCTTTCCAACCTCGATAGGTAAGCCCACGTCAAAGTCTTCTCAGTCAACTACATATTTTCTTTGATGACTGATATTCTCTTCTTCTATTGATTCGACGGTATATCATGTCATATTATGTTTGCCCAGTGTGCAACCACCCTGATAGCGTTCTCAGAGGCACTCATGAGCTCCTCCGGTGTATTTAGGCAAGTAGCACACATCAGCAGGTGGGTCATAGTCTGCGGCGTAGCTCCGAAATCATACTGTGGGTCTACCTCATCCACGAAACCCCACCTAATCGGGTTTTCATTACTTCAGCCGACCTGCGTCCGAAGTCTATTTAAGAATCCATCACCATGATCACCAAAATGACGTAATAGGTATATACCAGTTCCGTTATAGCCATAATTGGTTTAGCCTGCTAAACAGTAGTCGGGCTAGTTTCCGAGACTAATAGTATCTAATGAATTAACAGCGTACACCGTTAATATTAATTTGAGAAACTTGTTAACTTCTGTACGGTAGGCCTCATTAGGATTCACATGTTTTGATTGAATTAATTAATCGTTAGTGAGGTTAAAGGTTTCATGGAAAGTGGGTAGAGATAAGATATCGTACTAGCGCCATAACTGGCCCTCGATTCTGCTAAAGTAAAACCACTGTCATGCCACTGACACTGCAAGAAATTTCCATTTAATTTAAGCCTTTAAAGCGATACAGTTAAAGTTTAAAATTAAATGGCTTTTTGTAGAGTGAATGAGAGAGTGTAATAAAACTCTTTTCATTTAGTTTTGGACTTTGATTCTATAGGACTTTAGACTTTATGTCTAAAAAATGCCATTTTTTTCAGTCTCTGTGGTTTGACAATGGTTTTGCTTTAGTAAGACGCCCTGTTCTATAATATATTAGGTATAAATTTCCGTGTGGTGATGGAGAAAGAATACAAGTACCACCACCCCATCTCATCCGAAGGGTGTCGTAAGAGGTGACTAACGGAAAAATACGCAGACGATATCACTGCGAGAGAAGGAAAATTCGAAATACAAATCTGTCTGGTTACCGTGGAACAGTGAACAGTAAGCCAAAGCCTCCCAACATTGGGGAGGCCTACTGATGTCCAGCAGTGGACTGCGATAGTCTAATTAAATTATTGACTTCAACGCTTACGATCTGTCATAATTTTTGCAATCTCTGCATCACCCTCAGGTTGACTGGCAGAAAATCCGCCTTTGTACAATAATATTGTATTTGTGCAAAAAGTTTAAATAAATAAATAAATAAAACTAACTCACTAGAAATCTCTGCAGAAACTAGCACGCCTTTTTGTTATATTTTTTTTCACTAGCTAGAAAAAGCTAGTGTTTGGGTTGTAGGCTTTTGCGATGCCAAATTTTGATGAAATGTAGTCTAGTATTATATCTTGGACACTTATCTTGGACCTAAATCGTGAGACAAACGAGGCCTTGGCGACCGCGGATTGTTTTGTAATAATCTATGCTTGGTGAACGTATAGAGCACATTTTGAGAAGATTAGGTCAATAATAAATACCGTGGAATATGGGTGTTATCAATATGTGTAACATTTTGAGCACATTTTAGGTCCAAGAAATATATCCCGAGGTATAGTACCTACTTACCTATGCGTGGATGTCATTGGTTGTTGCTAAATCCGTGCATATTTGCTACCGCTGCGTAATCCAGGTCAAAAATTCTAATTAAATGTAATGGCTCAATCAATATTTAAATTATTTCAAATAATTAAGACTTGTTGCTAATTTGACTTAATAAATACTAAGATATTATTTATATTAGAGCTTTTATGTAAGTGCCAGACACCGATCGTTGAATCTATAATGTTCAGATTGAGATAGCGATATCATTATGGTCTAAACCAGACAGTTCGTCTAGTTCAAGCCTTTTTTGGAGAGCTGCCCAGACAAGTGGCAATTCAGTGGCAAGTGGTGTATTGCAGAATAGAATGATGAATGTATGGGATTTGACGTTTATGACATGCGTTGACGACTGTCATATACGTCAAATCCCATACATTAACTTCGGCATAGCTTGCCACATAAAAAAATTGAATTGAATTGAAGGGGGTTAGATTTCTCACGTAACTTTATTCTAATTTGTTTGTGTATCATAAAAACGCCTGAAAGGTTGTAGTTTTGTCCGTTACCCCTTAGTGTGCGAGCTTGACCGGATTTTTAACCTTGTCAGTTATTTTGCAACGTTAAATGAGAGGATGATGCCGGAAAATTTGGAAATACCAATTTGATTCAAGATTTATCACCATTCAAAACTTATCAACTTAAGAACAAGTTACAATGGGGTTTGTACACCTTTGATGGTAACTAGGACATAATATACCCTAGATCTGTCTGCTCTAGATCAGATTTTCCAAATTAGAATCTTGGAGAGGCCACCTCTACAGTAAAACACACAATTCACAATACAACAACTGTTTCAGCCACTTCCAAACCTCAGAACCCGTATTAAAACAGAAGTGTACAATAAATAAAGTAGCATTCATACTACGACATATCAATCGCGACACAAAGCTCATTGTATTCTGGTTCTCTTCGAGCAAAAAGCGTACCGTCAAGACAGGCTTGACACATTTACTTATTGCCTGAGGTCGACAAACTCCAAAAGCTACTATAAACAATATATTATGTTGAGTGTGTGGTAAAAATACCCGCGCTAATTGATCATACGAGTTTATAGTTTTTTTTATAGACGGCTAGGTTTCGCACCTTGGAGTTTCGCGGTTATAATTGGAGAGTTCGACTTTTGAATTTGGAATGTTTTCATTTTTATTGCGGCTGTGGTCTTGGTGACCTATGTGAACTAAAGAAACGTGTTCCTGAGATAAAAGTAGCCTATGTAATGGGACTATTTCGTGCGCTACCCGTATGTAGAATTTCAGCCAAATTCATCAAGCTCTTCTGGCCTTATGACTTAAGTTTAGGTGAATGTCTTTTGTTTAAAAGACATCCACCTACATCCAAACTTAAGTCATTTGGTGCGTTCGTATTTTGAAATTCGGATATTTTCGTTTTAAAGGTCAAAGTTAGCCTCACGTATGATAATTACTTCGATTCTTCTATTTTTATCACGGAGGACGGAATATGATTAGTAAACGGAGATGTTCCAGTGAAATTTCTCGTAATAAAAACGCGTCGCCAAATGCGGGTGAGAAGAAGACGCGGGGGGCATGACGCCATACCTCGTCCCCCACGCGTCTCTTCTCCTAAGTCTAAGCCCCTCCCACTTTTTAGAATGCCATCTAGTGTGGCATTGCGAAACCAAATAGAAATAATGCATGCAATTTCCATTGTAGTTTTACCACTCGCCACAAAGCGCTGCACAGAATTCTAGAATAATATATGTGTTTAATGACAGCGGGACCACTTACATATTGACCACTATATATACAAGCTGTTGCCCGCGGCTCCGTCCGCGTGGAATTCTGATATAAGGAATATAAGGACATAATGATTGGGTTGCATTATTGGAGTTTTAGCGCCTTCGCTGGCATAGGCGGGTGCTGGCTGCTCCGTCGCGGACGCCCGCGACGGGCGTCTGTCACCAGTATAATTTCAATAGCGTCGGTGTACAGTCGATAACTATGGATCATTTATTGATATATTACTTAGCCAAAAGACGACGACGTGAACAAAGGCGTCAGCCAATTAGCCCATATTATGTCACGTCTAGATTGTTGTGTGGAGAATTTGTAACCAAGTTTTCGTATAAGAATGTACAGCTATCATAATTAGTTTATTGTAAATCAAAGACAATTTTGCACGGTTTGTCAAAACTGAAGAGAAAGAGGCGAACTCCTTTGGTTCACGGAATTTTTGGTTTTACTTTACACAATATACCTATTAGCAGGGCTGGCTCGCGACTCGCTTGGGGGTACAAGTGGTGCAATGCATCCGGGAGCAGGTTCCTGCTTTTGCATTTTATATTGATATATTATGTTGTTCTATGAATAATATAAGACTGACCTTCAAAATAAAATTCTATTTGAGTTTCGTTTACCAAAAAATTTCAAAGGTATCTGCCGTAAAAAAGCTTTCAGTTTGCAGCTAAGCATTATTCTAAGTTTATTGCAACGACTGTACAAGCACGGCGCGTGTGACACGGATAACGTAGCGGCGGTCGATGATTTTGTTGAAACAGACCCGCTCGCGTGCTCCGTCGCGCAGACACACGGCACGGCGCGTGCCCCGCTGCCCGCGTGGCGGGCCCCGCCACCCGCGTCACGTGTGACGGGTATCCGCCTCACGTAGCGCTGCTCTTGAAATAACATGAAACAAGCACGCGAAGCGGACGTCCGCGACCCGCACCCGCCTATGCCAGCGAAGGCGCTAAGTACGGATCCCTAACTTTTTCAAAAAGGAAATTAATAAAGCAAGAAAATAATGTAGAAATATAAAAAAATGATGTTATTATATTGTAAAATTTCACTTATGTATTTCTGGTATACGTATATACAATTAGGTATAGCAAATTTAGGCTGTAATTTTTTAAATCACTTTTTTGTTTTATAGAAGTCATCTTCATTGAAGGACCTCGAACAGATTCTGGAATATTTTGTGGGGTACCTACCTGCTGGAAGGTCTATTTAAAATACGTACCTATCCACGCATTTTTTTATTTCTGGGTTACTGGGAAATCTAAAATGATATAATATAATGTTGACAATTTTATTGGCTTCCTAAAAATAATGTGAATATAGTGGTCTCACTACTATGATGCACACCATTTATTTTAAATAAGGCCATCTGTAGAATTATAGCAGAATCATTTAGCCCCCCTAAATGATTTGGGCAGATACCGACAGATGGCAAAATTTTTTAATTTTCAATTTTCAATTTCACCCAAATATAATGTAAGAATTAATAAAATAACAATTGCGGAATTACTAATGAAGTCCGGTGAAATTATTGTGGTGATTTTTTTATAGAATGAATTGAATTGTTGTTACAACATTATACAAGTAAGACAAGGTTACTTATTTCTTCTCTCCGCTAGATGGTTCTATAAAGACATTTTTTTTCTAAAAATTAAAATAAAAATATAGCGGACTTACTGATGAAATGTTATATCATCAGTATATTTAAACATCTTATTTCTACAATTTGTACACCCTTGTACCGCACACTTCATTCTTAAATCGGGTCAAAACTATTTTTATCTTTGAACTTTTAACCAAAAATGACAACCTATCGCAACGACGTGCCACTAGAACTGAGTGGTGACGTCACAGAACTGACGTCTATATATAGGAGTCCTTTTGACAGTATGGAAGCACGCGACTCGATTGCCTTTGCAACAACTCCGCTATCATTTCCTTCTCCATGATTTTTATACTACTTAGACTTTATTTTAAGTGCTTATTAATTTTTTTGTTTTATGGCTACAGTCAAGTATTTCAAGTTACACACGACTGACCAAGATAGAATTGTAATGCTTTCAGGTTTCATGTGATTCTAACTTTTGAATGCCTGAATATATTTGAATGTACGAGGCAAGGAGGTCTTATTAGGATTCTTACATCATCTCGATTGATTAGCTCTAGCTACTTTTTCGGTATTTTTTTACAGGGGAGTCGTACTTTTTTATTATCATAGGTCTATCGGTAATACTAAGGTGGCAAAAGAGTTCTCTTCCCTCCTAATAGAAAGTTCAAAATTCTTGCTTGTTCTTCTAAGCAGCAGGGTTTCATCAAAGATGCATCGGTGCTTAGAAATGCGCTAGCTCCTACTATCGCCTGTATGAGTGCGCAATGTACCGTTCAGTCTACCTCATGCTACTATAAGCAACTTGTTCAGCTAACGATTGCACGTGTGCCCGATATCACATCCAAACGAGGCATCGCGTTCCCAAAATGCGGTTTAATCACCGGTCGGCGATGTTACAAGTAGCTTGTCGGCTGCGGCCCTTACGTAATGTTAAATGGTAGCCAATGTAGCCTGACCCTATAACCTTTAGGCTGTGGTCACAGAGTGTCTTTCTGTAGGCTAGCAAAGTTTTAGTATCGTATTTGTGAATACCTTAAGCAATAATATTGAGCTAAGCTAAGGTCTCTTTATCTATTTAGGATAAGTTCAGCATGAGTAAAGATATGATTCCGTAGCCGAAGCATGCAGCAGATACAGCGTACCCATTACTTGTCAAACTCCGATACGGATAAAGGGGACCATTGAGAAGCCGCAATGAATTACGTGCATGTGATGCGTGCGTCGGCAGTTGTCGTATGCGGTCGACTACGGAATCATACCTTTACGCGTTAGTCCCGGCTGCATTCCAAGCCTGTGGTTGGTTCACCCACTCTTTATCTTGGCTTTTGTGGTAGCGACTGCCTTATCACCCGGTCACCCCCAATCGGACGTCTCAAATGTCAGACCGCAGCAGGCTCGTTAGTTAATTAGCAGGTGTACTTTCTTGCAGGTGACGTTGTTTTGGGCCCTCAATGTACAGTTGGGGCATCGTAGACCCTATTTAGAATGATTTGACATGATCACACTCTACTTGGTGTCGTCGGTACGGAAATCGTGCCCACAAAAGCCCAAACTAACCAAAAAAAGTCGGATCCCGGGTCCTGGACTCCAAGGTGAAAGCCTCTGCCCCCTTACGGCCGTTCCTAATAACATATCTACAGTTAAATGTAGAGGTAGTTCGTTTGTCAAATCCTAATGTAATTTTGCTACTATTAATTGCGTTACCATAGAGATTGATGACGTTTTTATCCTTTCTAATGTCAAAACAAAACTGGCGATAGATAGGTTATTGGGAACGGCAGTTAGAGAAGTGGCAGTGAGCAGTTTTCTAGTAGGTATTTATAGCGTTCCTTAAGACGCGCTAGATGGCGCAGCCGGCACTTTTGGTAAGAAGAGTGTGGTGTCACATCTAGTGTTCCCTAATTTATGGAAAACATGTTCTTCGGTTTTGTAATGATTTACTTTACATAAATATTTTGTCATTTTTCTGATAAAATTATTTTAAATATAATATTATTATTTTAAATTACAGACAGTGACGCGAAAAGAATTAAGCGTTTTATTATATTTTATCTATTATAATATGGGTAAATGAAATTAAACTTTGGCAACATCGCAAATTCATGAAAAAATACTACAAACAAACCACAGAGTACATTAAAATTACCAAAAGCTATGCTAGCGCCATCTCCTGATGATTTAAAAACCAACTGATTATTATACCTACTGGAAAACTGCTCATTGTGTAGGTATTGTAGAATAGAATAACGAACTACCTACGACGACGTTTATGAAATACGTTAACGACTGTCATATATGTCAAATCCCATACATTTGTCATTCTAAACTACATACAATACGCTGGTCAACGAATTGCCACTTGTCTCTTATCTAAGGGGGCTGATAGGACTAGGACTCAGCACTGAGACGATGATGACTAACCATCATCCTCCTACCCTTATCCCAAGTTTATTTGGGGTCGGCGCAACATGTGTGCTTTTTCCATTCATCTCTATTTGCAGTTATCTCAGCATTCACTCCCTTCTTAACCATATCATCATTCACACAGTCCACCCATAACCTTTTAGGTCTTTCTCTCCCCTTATAACCATTCACTTCCACAGTTAAAGCCTTCCTTACGACATTATTTTCATCCCTACGCATTACATGTCCGAACCTGGACAAACGATTTCCTCGAGAAGCGATGATGACTAAATCAGATTATATAGTAAAAGCATCTTAACAAAAGTTACCTGCAGAAAAAAACACACAACGACATTTGTATCAGCAGTGCTAATATATCTTCAAATAGATTTATTTACTCTAATTTAGGAACAAAACCAGTCCGAGCTGAGCCGCGGAATGTGGAAGTTCCACTATTTTGATGGATGGTTCCTGTAGTATGGCGAATTAGCGTCTGCTCAGACTAGCGGACGGAGATCTTATTTTGATAGCGTGAATAGCACCTGTTGCTACAACATACATACATATACTCACTTCGTGAATCCCCGAAGGGGTGGGCAGAGGTGTATTGACACCTACATTTCGCCAACTATGATTTTCGGTCCTACGTAATACTGTCGGATGGAGAACAGCCCTATCCCTTAGTCGCCTTCTACGACACCCACAGGAAGAGATGGGGTGACCCTATTCTACTCAACCGGGGACCAATACGGCTGTTGCTACAATAACTTTTTTATTCTAGGACATTCTATACAGCGCTATCTAGACCCAAAGTAAGCTTAGCATAACTAACTTTATGTCATAGGTTCAAAAATGCGGATAAATATACTTAAATATTTTTATTTTGTAAATACATACAAAATACATAATTATACCAATTAGGCACTTGTCCCACCGCCGGCGAGAAAACGAGTAACTATCGACTATTTTCTCGCTCTAGAAACGTACAATAGATATACATTCCGTGTAAACAAAAGAGATGCATATACAAATAGTTGATCGCTGACTGTTCACACTGCCGGCGAGTACTCGCTTTACTAGTTTGTCGCTGAGCGACAAGAGATATGAAAAATAACACTCGCTCAGCGATACTCGCTAAGCGATTAGCGAATATTACTAATTTCGGTGTCAACTCATGGTAAAGCTAGGACTGTACGCTTGGCTGCTCGAAGTGTTGCGAGTAATCGCTCACCTCACTCGCACACTCGCTTATAGCCGAGCTACAGAACTATCGGAAATACGCACTCGCTCCTCGCTGCTCGCCAACTCGTTTGTAGCTCTAGCTTTACTCGTTACTCGTTCATCGTTCCCAGTGAGACAACTGCCTTTATACACAGAAACTTCCAAACCAATGCAAATATTCAAATCGATTTAGAAAGAGAAAAGAGAATCGACGTCGGGCGGGACTCGAACGCTCGATCTTTCCCTTCTTGCATATTGCTCGGGACCTATATCTTGGACCTAAAATGTGCTCAAAATGTACTCTATACGCGCAGTACACGTTTCTTGGGTGTCTTTTGAGGATAGCGCCAGTGCTGCTGCGGTAGACGACCTCAAATCAAAGCAATCCGCGCTCGCCTGGTCCTCGTTTGTCTCGCGATTTAGGTCCAAGATACGTGTCCCGAGGTATACAAATATTTAGACTGAGCGGGAACCGAACCTAAGCTGCGCCCCCTGCGTAGCAGTCAAACGTTCTACCACTACGCCACAGAGGCTATCTTCTTTAAACGAACCGTGGAAAATCATCTGTCGTGCGTGACCCAGGAAGCGACCTTGGCAGCAGGAATCCCCATTCTAGGGACATCTGAAATGGTGGTCACTATTTCTGGACACTAATAATAGTGTCGGTAATAGTAACCCCCAATACCTGGGACTTCGCTAAGCCTATCATCGGACGAAGTGAAGTCATAGTGACGAGATCACGAGTATAAATAAATGAACTACTTCTTGATATGATTTGATTTACTCTGATAATCAGCGACCCTTGAACCTCTGCACAGCGCAGCCATAAGTATTAACAAACTGAGATACTTCATATTACTTACCCTCAATTTCTTTAAACTCTAACACCACGACATTTAGAAAGGATGCTCCACAGCAGTGACCGCACAGATACCGATTATTTCCACATTATAACCCCATTGTGATCGAATAATGGACGCACTCGACTATTGTAGAGTTAGTTAACTATTGTAAGAAATATCGTCGTCTTATCGAACCGGAATATCTTTCACGACAATTTCTGTAGATATTGAACTTTTAAACTTTCACATTGATATCGAACTGTACTACATATACACGCCTCTGCTAGGAACATGGCTGGAAAGCTGGACAGCTTCTGTGGTTTGGCGGTTGTGAACGCGGCCGCTATGTAGGAGGCGCAGGCTCTATCCCTGCTCAGTGCAAATATTTGTATGCATGAATATGGGTATTTGCATTGGTCTGATCGTGCCTCGAAGAGCAGGTTAAGCCGTCGGTCCCGGTTGCTATACGAACATCTATGGCAGTCGTTACGGGTAGTTGGAGTCCTAAAAAGTTCAACAACTGGTCTAGCTTCGATATCACCCAATGTCACTGGTTTGTGGAGGTCATATGGCAGTCACTTCACGGAAAATATCGAAGCCCAGCCAAATCCTCAGTTAGACTGGTAAAGCGGACCCCAGACTCCGATGTGAAAGCTTCGGATGCGACTGGGATTAACGCTAGGATGAAGAAGAAGAACGAACATGGCTTCGAGGCGCGTACGTCAATCAACAGGTATACTAATTCCAGTTGAGACTGACTTGAGAGGTCCCTTAAACCTTATTCTGTATATATGTTACCGGTATTCATTCCTAGAATAGTACCTAATAACGTGACCTATGCCATTATAAGGTTAAAAAATACTATATTAGACACGTTATCCATATCTAGAGGCGAATCACGCCTTTCTAGGTTAAGGGTCGCGAGCCCAGGCGCTGACCGGGGCAGATACCTACCTACTTATATAACTATCTAAATCGAATAGTAGTAGGTATGTACAGCTGAGAGCAAACTCCTACATCAAATAATTGAAAAAAGAAAATCAGTGCATTGGTATGGTTGACCATCTCCTAATACTCTTGTAGTTACGAGTATCTCTCCTTAGTAGTGTACTTATGGCTGGGGTTCGATCGCGCGACCTCTCGATCGCAAGTCAGTCGCTTCAGCCTATAAGCCACTGTTACTATATTTTTTTTTAATAAAAAAACGGTGTCATTTTCTCTTGTACCTCTCCTTGATAGTGTACCTTAGTTGTGTGTAAGTAAGACAGAAAGTTTTTGAGAAAAGCTTCTCAATCCTACGTGGATAGATTAGCCTTCTTGGTCTTTTTTTATAACCAAGCGAGACGAGAGATTCGCTTAGCTGTTTGATTAAATGGCTAGGCAAGAATTAAATGTCATCGGTTCAAGTCATTTGACTCGCTTGTTTGAAGTTTTTTCCATGTAATTAATAATAATATGTATTGTGTCTAAATAATTATAAACTTGTGTCTAAATCAAATGCCTGAATGTTATTTAGGCTGTTAATTGAACAGCGCCGTTTAGTAGTAGTAGACTAATGGCTGGGGTTCAAACACGCGACCTCTCGATCGCAAGTCAGTCGCCTCACCCTCTAAGCCACTGACACTATAAGAAAATTTATGATAAAATGGTGTCCTTTACAATCAACTTTAGCTTCGTCGGACTACCTTTCTCAAACGAAATCAAAGGATGTTTCAGAATTTAAAAATAAACTTATTTTTTATTTTTACCTTTGGATGCTGTTGTTTTAAAAAGAAATTACTTACGTCATTTCCGTGATCGTCATTCCCGTTCATACTATAGTCCCCTTCATTGTTATTCAGCATTTTATCATCTCCTTCTGTCCTCAAATCATTGCCATTCTTCAAGCCGTACTCATTACCGTCCTCGATAGGCATAACGTCACTGATATCACTATTCAAATGCCCGTTACTTTTGTAGTGGACGTCATTCCCGCATTGTCTCATAGCTTTGTCCGGTTCTTTATCGATTATCATATTCGATTGTACGATCTTATCGATATCATAGTTGTCAAAATTCTTCGACTTTCTCTTTAGATTCTGTGGGGTGTCTATTTTATCTATAACATTATTATTATTCCCGAATTTTAGCATATCTGAATCGGACGTATCCGATTTTTTATTCGAATCATATTCGATTTGTATTCTTTTTCTTTTTGTGTTGAAATTTTCGTTGAAAATATCGTCGACGGTGAGGTCTCGGGTAGTCATATCGGGTAGGTTGACTCCGTTCATTTTAGTCATCGTGCCTAATGTTAGACGGTTTCTAATTGGTCACAGTGTGCCACGCTGGGGGTTATCTCGTGCCATTGTCGATTTAACAGCCGTAAATCATCGACAGATCATTATCTACCACAAGACGACCGCTATAACCCGACCACTGCCCACAGACCTCTAATTTTAGCAGTACAACTGTACAAAAATCGATTTGTACAAGATCTATATATGCTGGCGATATTGCATTGTTACAGCCCGCGTTAGGCAACTATCGTGAACTTTTACACGATCACTGTACCGACATTACATTTCGTATGAGAAATCTATTTTCTTAGATCGATGATTTGGATTTTATCTCTTTCTTTTGTGTGCGTGCGTCTCGCTCGAACATCAAATAATGTTATTGTTTACTTGCCCCGTTATTATTGATGGTATAGGAAATTGCCTGGCCAATATGTGATTATGTCTGAACTCTGATGGCATGCTCGTGCGGGTAATATCTTTATTGAAAAAAAAAAAAAATGACACTATTGACACTGGCTCACAGATAAAAAGAAGAAAAAAAAAACTGCACTTGATTATTTAAAATTGGAATATTGTAAATTTGAATGTCGCGTGTTCGCGGCAGTGTCGGGTCGCGCGCCCACGTGAGCGGTGGTCGAGGTGCGCGTGTCGCTCGGGGCTATCACATGGAGTGGTGAGCGCCTGAGCGCACGCCGCCGCCTCCAGACGTGATAAAGACGGGGAGTGGCACAGAACACCGCAGATTTTCAGATCAACTAATGCATTAACATTTTGTAACTCTGATTTTTTGATAAATTAGTTTACTATGTAAATCAAAAAAATGATTTTTTCGTGACTAGACTCGTTGATGTCTTTTTATTTGAGTTTTATTTTTCTCCATCCACTATATAACTAAAGTTCATGAAAGTAAGTTGTACCTTCTCACTACATAATTAGACAAAAAAAAGAACAAAACAGTTATTGGCTCAGATTCTGCTGTTAGGTTATAGAATTAAATATGTCTGCCTGAAAGAAAATCAAACTTAAAGTTGGATCTGCATTTCCCTATTCTTTTTCGACTGGTGAGTTTGTGACTTGTGATTCTGACACAGCAGGTAGTAAGAGCCTCTCTCTTATGTCAGTCAGACGGAAGGGCATAGGTAAACATACCTATAGTCACCCTAATATGGCTGCCTTTCCACCGGATATGTGCTATGCAGCTATGCTACGGAGATGATAAAAGCTAAGCTATGAAACTATGTGACCGTTTCCCCTGTGCCATGCCATGAAGGGTAGCGAGTAAGATTGAATGAAATTTTGAAGCATTTACTATGCTAACTGTTCCCCCTGTAAGGGAAAGATCGCGGGTTCGAGTCCCGTCCGAGGTCGATTCTTTTTCCCTATCTTAATCGATAGCGAGTAAGATGTCCTATGAAACTTCCTACAAATATTCAAAATTCGAATCTATTCTCCATCCACAGCACACATCTTTAGCATGCATCTTTCTGTATAAAAAAAATCTTAGCTGAACCCTTTTTCACCAGTGCTATGATTTGTCGTGGACCAATGAATATGATTGGTGGATATCAAACTCATCATAGTACATATAACACAGCCTAAGACCTGCGTTCGTGAAAGTCAAAAATTGTATCACATCATATAAGGTTTTGGCGATGCTGTTCCCCTGCTTTTGTACCAAAATACTCAGAGAATATTTAGAAAAAATAATGAACATCCATACTTAATGTTATATAATATGCGAAAGTAACTCTGTCTGTCTGTCTGTTACGCTTTCACGCCTAAACCACTGAACCGATTTTGATAAAATTTGGTATAGTGGTAGATTAGACCTTGAGAAAGGACATAGGCTATGTTTGGTCGTGATAACCGACATCCACGCGAGCGGAGCCGCGGGCAAAAGTTAGTAGTTTAATTTAATATATTAATTAATAAATAAAAAACATTGTATTAATTAATCTTCTTCATCTTAGCGTTAATCTCAGTTGCATCCGAAGCTTTCACCTCGGAGTCTGGGGTCAACTTTACCAGTCTAACTGCGGATTTAGCTGGATATTTTTTCGCACTGCGTTTCGCAATTCGCAATTTTACTATTTTGGTCAGGTAGAGTTCGTGGCTATATTTTTTGCAATTATTCGATTTAAGTAGTTCGATTTATCGAGAATTTATTGCAATATTGATATGGATAAACAATATAGGTACCTACGTATACAAAAAATATAATTATTTCAAAAATATTTTTTTTTGTCCCAAATTATAATTGTCATGATGACGTTGATGATCATCATTTTATCTGATGTTTCAGCGTGTACTGTGCCGAAAGCTCCCGCTCGCACTCGGACGCGAATCTATAACATTGTTCCTTTCATATCCAGTTTGATTGCGACCTGCCGCGTGTGAGTACGTGTGTGTGTCAGCATGTGATTGCGTGTGTGTGTCAGCATGTGAGTGCGTGTGTGTGCGAGAAATTATTTTATGCGCGTACGCATTCTGATAAGTCAGATTTTGAAAGCTTGATAGTAAAAGAGGAAAATGAGCTTCAAGTTCAATGTTTCAGTTCGGTTATTTTGTGATATTATACTTTTTTTTATAAATGTGTATTATATTGACTTGTTTAGTGTTCAGTAACTTTTGAGGGCGACTGTACTTATTTATCTACATTTATTTTTTGCCCGAAAGTTTTACGAAAGTTTTAGTTAGGTAGGGTATATGAGATTCAGCAAGATCTTCGGCGTCCGAATCATCCTTACTTGTAAGCTGGTAAACTTGCATGAAGGAGGCGATGTTGAGGCTTTGAGGGGTTGATGGTCACACGGATGCTCTCGTGAAAACTAAGATAAACCAATCACAAGAAAAGGAAGAGCTGTAAAGAGACCAGCCCCTATTCATTCTATTCTGTGAGTGCCACCATTGTAACATGGTCGGTACGTGTCTATAATGGTGACCCTCTTTTCCAAGACTTTGCCTTCAGTTTACCATCAGGCGAGGTGAAGTCGAATTAACGTGTCCTAGTATAAAAAAAATCAACAATATGACATCGAATTGCCTTGGGGAGCAGGGTTGGCGTTCGGATTGGTATCACGCATGGAAAAAACAGCTATGAAATAGATTGAATGAAATTTTGAAGCATTTACTATGCTAACTGTTCACATCGATTAAGAAAGTTAAACTTAAAGGTAACTTTCTTAATCGATTTGAACAGTTAGCATAGTAAATGCTTCAAAATTTCATTCAGTTGTTTGGGCGGAGTCATCAAAAATCAATGTTTAAAAATGATTGTAACATCATTCATTGATTCCGATAAGTTCGTATGAATGTCGGTAGATGGCTTCACCGTCGCCCATAAGACGGTTGTATAAGGGAATTTGGATTGATTTCGTACGTGTCTCGGTGGCTTAGTGGTCAGAGCGTTCCCCCTGTAAGGGAAAGATCGCGGGTTCGAGTCCCGTCCGAGGTCGATTCTTTTTCCCTTTCTTAATCGATATGAAATAGATATCTGCATTTTAGAACATATGATGTATGGGGATCCCACGAAGATCTTCGGGGCCTAAGATGACCTCAGCGCTAAGCAGGCATTCCTTTTAAGTTGGGGGAACAGGCGGTAGTCGCTACCGAAAATTCCCAAATACCAATATAAAAGTGCTAACATTTTTTTTATACCACTTCGGTCTCATACCAGCACGGCACCTGATGGAAAGTAGTTTCCGTGGCGTATGGACGAGTGCAACACCAGTGGAGTTACACTCGTGCTGCCGACCCTTTAAGAACAGAGAGCTTCTGCGCCTTGGACACAACGAGGAAATCGCTCTAAGGATGATGAATTGATGACTGATGCCACTGATGCGCCATAGCCGTACTGAGCAGTTTTACGGCAGAGCTGAATTAACACACACATTTCCCACACACACATGACCCACGTAATATGGCACCGAATACAATGATGCGTGAAATGAGAGCCTTTTGCCACAACTAACTATCACAACTATCAATATTTTGATACACAATCTTTTTGAAAATCAGAGCACTCGAAAACTGTACCACTTCTCTGTGTAGAGTTGTAGAGTACAAAAAAACTCGTACAATTGTTAAATAGGTGCCTATTGGACATGACAGAACACTATTTTGACAGTTTTTAACTTCATGTAATCAATGCAGGCACGGATAATAAAAAAATCGGGGTCACAATCGTGCATCGGTAAGTGGAGTTAAGTAGTGTTCTTCAAGTAACGTGTGGGCGGACCGAGGTCACAGCACTAGTTCATAGCGTGTCAACGAGATGACTCTTCACGTGTCATTGGCTCGCGGACAATGAGACGGTGATTTCTAAACCAATATATTGCTTCTATGATTACTTTAGGATGATGTGCGAAATATCTTTTGATGGACCCAAAAAAAAGTGATTAAGATTTTTTTTGCTTTAAATTTTGTTAATTATTCAGCAATTGTAGAACCTAAAGTACTATAATTGCTGATTTATTGTCAAAAAGTTGTGGTTATTATGTTTTTTGTGGTTATTTTCATTATATAAAAGAATATTTTTTACCATGTTTCAAAGGATAGATTGCGTATGAAACAAAATTTAAATTGAACAAGTAAAGACACCTAGTGATGAATAGCGTAACTAAGATTACTGTTTATACACTACAAGTTATTATAGTACTAACTTGTGAAAATAGATGGCGCTTTGCTCCAAGTTTCAAAACGTACTGGTATCAGATTCTTTTACGTTTTCGTAATTAAAAAAACGGTACTATTTAATGTAAACAAAATTGCAATCTGTTTTTTATTAAGTTCCTCGAATTAACTACAAATTCAAGTTTTGAAAAAGTTTACTACAAACGCCATCTATTATTGAATAGTAAGATTATTCAACGTGAGTTGCTTATAACTTACCCAGGTGGCGTTACTATCGTTGGACACAGTTTGAAAAGTAGGAACACATCGGAAAGTCATTTTGTTACTAAATATCACAATGTTGGTCAACTTTTAAATGAAAACTTCTTCTCACAGCTTACCTAGAACAAAACAAAACACTTACTTAGTGATACAAATTAAAATAAGGCCAATATATTAAATCAAAGTACCAATAAGGTTTCTTATACAGGGGGTACAGGCAGGGGGTATAGGGGGCCTAACCAACGTCTTTGGGGCCTAAGCCTCATCTGCTAATGGGTGCACCTGTTAAACAGTGGACGTGTCTCTGGCGCGTGTTTTTGTCTGTGGAGTTGGGAGGTCATCGACAGTCGCTCCCGGAAATCCCAACATGCGAATCTATGCAAACTTTGGATGCAACTGGGAAGTCGCTAGGAGGGTGATGATGATGAACGTTACTATTGCAGTACAATACCTACAATAATTTTAAAACGGGACACATATTCTTGGACCTAAGTCGTGAGACAAACGAGGCGCGCGCGGATTGTTTTGTAATAACCTATGCTTGGTGAATTTGAGCTTGTCAACCCTTAGAGTATACATTGCTATAGAGCGCGCCTTACAAGGTATGAACTGCTATCACGGGTATGAACAGTACCGAGGCTCCTGGCTCAACCTCAATCAGTAGCAAAACAATACCCGTCAAAATGACTTCGCAAATAATATTTAATTCGATATGTTAAATCAAAATTTTACAATCGTATATTTGTAGTAATAATGACGCAAAAATAACGCAAAATGACGCCATTTTTTTGGATTTTGGCTTTAATTTTATCCATGCATATCAAATCGAACAAAAAATTTCATAATAACAACAAACTACATTTATAAGTGCATCTATTGATATTTTCGGTAATGCATGAAACTTCACTTATAGGTGCGCTATACCGTCGCAAAGTATCTGCTAACACTCGGCGCCAAAGACCTGAGTGATAGGTGCGCTCTATATATAATGTATACTCTAAGTTGTCAACCCCAGTAGTAGATACCCCGTGCGGTTCTCAAAAGAAACCCAAGAAACGTGTACCACGCATATAGAGCATACTTTGAGCATATTTTAGGTCCAAGGTAGGTAGGTATATGTCCCGAGGTATACCTTTCTTCATAAGTACAGTGCAACCTGGTTAAGTGAGATCTCAAGGGACCTGCAAATTTGTCTCCCCTATTAGAGGTATTCCACTTACCCAGTGTCTCAGATATCCAGGTATACCTAAACAGATATCTGTCTCATTTACAGAGGGTTAATCGAACGAATCCCAGATATAGAGGTTTGCTTCGTCACACTAATAGAGGTATGTAAAGGTGGCTGGGACGGACTGGATGCGGAAGGCGGAGGATCGGCAAACGTGGCGCACATTGGGAGAGGCCTATGTCCAGCAGTGGACTGCAGTAGGCTAATTGACTAATAGAGGTAATTCCGTGCCAAAGTGTTGGGACATCAGCATGAGTTCCAGTTATGGAGTTTTCTCACTTAACTGGATGCCACTTATCCAAGTTTCACTGTATTTAATAGTTTAAAAGTTTCTGTTGAAAAACATAACATACATAACATAAACTCACGCCTATATCCCCGAAGGGATAGGCAGAGGTGCTAGCACCCACATTTCGCCGTTTATGTTTACGTCCCAATGTAATAGGTGGCGAGCCTATTGCCATTAACCGGGCACTTATAAACCTGCGATAAATACACACATAACTTCGAAAAGCATCGAAAAGTCATTGGTGTGTGCCATGGTAAAACCTGGGATCGAACCCGAGACCTCGTCTCAGCAGTACATTACCCATACCACTAGGCTACCACGGCTGAAAAAAAACATGATTCCTTTTCTGTCAATAAAATGTCAAATACTAAATCATTTGAGAACACATTTAGGCTAACTGCCTATTATTTATCACTATATATCAAGCAATGTATTACAACAATAATATAAATTATTCTATAGAACCCTCAACGACCGATCAGGTAATCATCTAGGGCTATATTGATTTATAGATTACAGCGCAGTGACGGGTTAATTGACGGCAATCATCATCACGTCGATCAAATTGTAGACAGCTTTGAGAGTGTTAAGGCCCCGGTAGACAACACTGGGGCGCTTATTCTGTTGTCCTAAACCTCTTTAGACTGTTAACATACATACATACATACATACAATCACGCCTTTATCCCCGGAGGGTTAGGCAGAGGTGAATTAATACCCACATTTCACCAATCATTGTCCCACGTAATAGGGGGTGAGCCTATTGCCGTATTCCGGGCACTGCTGTTGGCTCGAGTCAACAGCAGCGCCCGATATGGCTCGATCGATATCTGAGGCTGAGCCTGAGCTGTATATATCTGTCTGATGTTAAACAGCCCTATCCCTTAGTCGCCTTGTACGACACCGCAAGGGAGGAGATGGGGTGGCCCAAATTCTACTATGCTAGGACTGTTAAAGTTACAATTATGTATTTCTAAGTTTAGTGAGTAAAGAGAAAAGTACTGCTACTATAGGATTTTTAACGGATGTTACAGCGATTTGTTTTATGTTCTACGTGAACATGTCTATTCAGTGCTATCATCAAGGAGAATGGAACCGTTGGATTCAGGGTTCGATCCCCGCTCAGTGCAAAAAGTTTTTTTTTTTTGCATTGGTCTGGTCGTGCCTCGGAGAGCACGTTAAGCTGTCGGTCCCGGTTTTCGTACAAACACCTACGGCAGTCGTTACGGGTAGTTGGAGCCCTAAAAGTCCAACAACTGGTTTAACTGCAATGCCTCGATATCGCTAATAGGTTGTGGAGGTCAGATGGTAGTCAGTTTACGGAGAATATCGAAGATTAGTCAAACCCGCAGTTAGACTGGTAAAGCGGACCCCAGACTCCGAGATGAATGCTTCGGATGCGACTGCGATTAACGTTAGGATGAAGAAGACTGAAGTGACTGCCGTTTAACCACTCAACCACGAGAGAAAAATCTGCGTTAGAGCCCCGGACGAGGTAAAATCTAACTCTAAATTTAAACCGATATCAATGACTTTCAAAATGTGAACAAAAACATCTATTTATGTATATAAAAATGAAACCCTTGGGGGGTTTAAATAGAAGATGCAGCGGGAACGGGATCAAAGGTACAGCGGGAACGGGATCAGCCCCTCTAGACAAGTGGCAATTCGTTGCTCGGCGTATGATGGAATAGAATGCCAAATGTATGGGATTTGACGTATATGACAGGCGTCAACGAATGTCAAAAACGTCAAACCCTATACATTTGTCATTCTATTCCATCATACGCCGAGCAACAAATTGCCACTTGTCTAGGGGGGCTGATTGTTCTGATAGGTATTTGGTACACACCTTTAGTTCGGACGATAATACAATTTAAATTATTTTAAATCAATAAAACTGTTTGGTATTAAAATCATTTTGAGTATTTTGCTAGTCGCATACCAAAATTTCTAGCGATACCAAATTTTTTGTACCATAAAGCTAGTAGTTACTAGTTACCTACTATGTAGAAGTCATTGATTTTTTTTTCATTATGGCACGCGTTTTGAATTACCATCTGATTAAATCTGACAGAATATTATTATTTTAATTTATATTATAATCATGCTATTAAGTAGATAGGTACGATCGAGACCGTGTTGTGGGAAGGGGTCTTTATACGTCATTGTAGCAATCATAGTTTTATTTAGATCGCGATATGATTGGTTAGTATAATTTTATACCGATTTGGAGATACAAAATGGTTCACGTGTAGAACAAGTTGAATGTGTTTATCTTTATACTGGACCATAGATTCATATATCGTCAGCCTCCGTGGCGTAGCGGTAGTGAACGCGGCCGCTACGCAGGAGGCGCGAGTTCGATCCCCGCGCATATTTGTGTGAATTAAATATGAGTATTTGCATTGGTCTGGTCGTGCCTCGGAGAGCACGTTAAGCCGTCGATCCCGGTTGCCTTATGAACATCTATGGCAATCGTTACGGGTAGTTGGAGCCCTAAAAAGTAAAAAAAGAACACAACGGTCTAGCTGCAAAGCTTCGATATCGCCTAATGTTAAGATTGGGTTGTGGAGGTCAGATGGCAATCGCTTCACGGAAATATCGAGGTCTAGCCAAATCCGTAGTTAAGACTGGTAAAGCGGACCCCAGACTCCGAGCTGAAAAAGCTTCGGATGCGACTGGGAATTAACGCTAGGAGGAAGAAACTGTATTGGAATGAAATACATGATTCTAGCAAAATTCTGTATTTAGAGCCACATATTGTCATCAGTGTGTGACTCGACATGGTTTTGACGTTTACTTATATAATAATTAATGTCAGCATTCTCTGAAAAAAAAAACCGACAATTTTTCTCTTGCAAGTTCGTAAAGGAAAACTACAGCACTAAATATATTCCTACCTTACTTTACAATGTTTTCTTTTAGACAACATATCCTAAAACAAAATTATAGGACTAAGCACTACTTTATAGATTACACCTAAAATTAAATAGAATACATAAAAATAATGGACTTCAGTTAATATTGACAGGTAATTTCGACTTGTACGCAATCATTAAGCACAGATTTGAAGTGAAGATTTCTAGGCAGAGTGCGGCGCGGCCCGTGCCATGCCCGAGGCGGCGCGCGCACCTCCAACATTTTTTACAACTTACAACACCAAAGAAAGAAAAAAAAAACTAATCATTTATTCAAATTTAAACTCTAAGCTCAAGCATTAAAGTTGATTTTTCGATAACGGATGCTACTTTTACGAAGTTCTTTTTTTATGTGTACCAGACATCGGAGATTTTATGCCTCATTGTGGAGCGTACCGAGTTATCATTATCCTTAGAGTTTTTTGCGCGTTTCGAAAAGATTAATTAATGTATTTGCGGAATGTAGTCCGTGTTAGCAGATAGATATTAAGTTCTTTTTTTTATCAGGGTTGCAGGTGTGGGTCATAGACTAGACTTTTTCTTACGGGTTTTACAGACCTATTTTTTGATCAGATAGTCAATCAATGATTTTGGAATAAGTAAGTACCGATTTTATAAATTGATGGAAAAGAGATTTTCATCTTCAACTCTTGCATCCGCGGCAGCGTTCATGTCCGTAACATCACAGATAAAATGCAAGAGAGCCGCCTTCGCTGGTGCGGTCACTATTGCAGCAACCGCCGGGCTACGTGGGTTGCAAATGCCTGGCAATAGCGCCTCCGCCGGGTTCAGGTAAACGGGGTAGGCCCAAGAAGTCCTGGCTTGACGTCGTGGAGGATGACGTGCGTGTAATTGGTCTCACTACCATGGACATCAGATCGTGCGAAGTGGAGGAGGAATAGCCGGAAGGCGGACCCTGAGCTCCGAAGACACACCGGCCTCGAATGCAATCAGGAGCATAATTAATTATGTTTCCATGAAGATGATTTGCGATTTTCAACTGACTAATAAATTATTTTTGCTATCTTAAAAATTTGTCAAATGATTAGTACCTACCTAGGTAGATATTCGTAAATTAATTCAAAATTAGACCACTTTATAATTTCAGTGATAGATAATAATATTTGAAATTATTACCTACTTGATTGCTTCCAAGCTCGAAAGCATACTTGTACCTAATCAATATTGGACACTGAAATTAATAATGTTAATGACTCGCCTTTCTTCGAACAAATTTAAACCTAATACATCCATCTTTACGGGATACATTATACATTTTCGATACGCATAACACAAACGGAAGTCAAAAATTACTTAAAGCGTGCAGCCAAAAGGTCTTAAGTCTCAAAATTAAGTTAATTAAAAAGTCATCGTAAGTTCATAAAGATAGTTATTTAATTCGTAAAACCTCGTGGAAGCGTATTTTGAAATGGTAGCCCGCTTCATTTCAACATTCCACGTGTTCTCTTTTTAAATTCTACCTGTTTTTAAATTGCCAGTGTTTTGTTTTTATTTCATTAAGCTCATGCCAGTAGTTAAAATACTTTCATATGAGTTATTATTTTAGAAATGAAAATTAGTTGTTATAATTTCAAATGATTCTAGTTTATAACCGTGAGCTGAAGTTAAACCTACAAGATTTTTTTGAACTCCTCTAAGAATAAGTAACGACATTTCTGTCACCGTAAAAAGATTTCCTCATTTTTCACGTCCGTCGTCGTAAAACTTCTTATCTTTTTAAATCCGTAAAGCGACGGCATTGTCAATTAAAAGCTTAATAATATTTTTATCACTTTCTATCTAATTAAGGTAACTGTACCAATGCTAGACACTTTAAGGAAAAATAAAATTTCAATCTAAAAAATTTAACAAATTAATTACAGTATGGTCGTTACATTCTTTTTTAACTGTTACAGCAACAATTAGACATTAACTTTTGCCCATAAAATCTTTAAAATCTATCATACTTTTACTTTAAATTAAATTATTATGCACTTGGTCGAAAACACCAATGCTAGACATCATTGTCCCAATGGTCCAAGTATGTCAATAACTTCAATATTTATAACGTTTATACTAAAATTAGTAATAATCATAACTTATAAACAAAAAAATCACACCTATAAAAATCAGTACCCTTGGCAAAAATCTTAAGAAATAACACGACCGTGTTCACGGAGTCACATTATTTGCTGTCAACAGTCTTTCTAAATTTACTTCGGATGGTGTTGCGAATATTTGAACATATCTTATAGATACCATTAGGCATCTTTTAAGTCAATTGTCTTATAAAACAAATGGATAATTTTCTCAAAATACTGGGTTTTGTTCGAAAGTGTCTAGCATTGGTACAGTGTCGAGCATTGGTACAGTTACCTTAAGAGTGATACTGATTTCGAATAATGATTTGAAACTCTTATAATTAAAGAATAAATTGTAGAACGAGCATTGAGAACCTACAGTACTATAAAAGTTTTAGGTAGGTACCTTGGTAAGTACTTGGGTAAGTATAAATCACTATAGATTTATTAGATATTACAGATAACATAGCAGATCAGTTTGTTAATGCTGATTAAAGGGATACACGCCAAGTGGAAGTAGCTCATTTACTACGGTTTTTGTAAAAATGCTACAAAAGCTATCATTTTAAAGAGAATTATAAAACAGGTAATAATATAGTTGTTCAACGCTGGTTTGTAATGTTGTGTAATGATTTTTTAGGTAATGATTGTTTTATCACTCTCACAATACATTACCACTCACTGCTCACTGTCTGCTTTCAAAATGAGATGAGGCTAAATAAAGGCTAATCAGCAAACAAGTTATTTTAAAATTTAAAAAAAAGACATTTAAAATCAACAAACAAATATTAATTCCACAGATAATCTAAAAACAGATTAACAAATTCCACAACAGACATTTAAATAGGTTGATTCAAAAAGTTTAATCGCGGGCCGGTTGTCGCAGCGGTTGCGGGGCGTGGCCGTGTGATCGATGTCTGTGCCTTACACTGTCCTACGTACAGCCTTAGCAGAAGATTGATTTGAATATAGAACTCCTATGACTGACAGAATTGACAGCTTGTTAGAATTTCTCTCTTGGGTTATTTTTCGAAAGTGAATCTTCAGTGCACTTCACTTTATACCTACCTATTATCCACCTATAGGTCGGTACTTAAATGTGAAAGTTTATAAGGCTGAACGGGTTTTGTTGCAATTGTAATGCAAGGACATTTTATACTCTTTGTTCACCATAACCCACCTCATGGACAAATTAAAAATTTAGGTGATTATTTGGGTTTTAAATTTTCCTATTTACAGTACAGGAAATTTTCTTGATGGCTATAAACACTAAAATTTGCGTGTAACAGCTAGCTTTACGTTTATTACCTAATTAATTTGAAACTCATTAATATTGCTGTTCAAAAGCACGTAACTCCTTCAGTTGCGTGTTTTTGAAAAATCAATTAGCCTACTGCAGTCCACTGCTGGACATAGGCCTCCCCCAATGTGCGCCACGTTTGCCGATCCTCCGCCTTCCGCATCCACTTCCACCTTTCGCAGGTCGTCGGTCCATCTGGCTAGGGGATGTCCTACCCTCCGTTTTCCTACGCGTGATCTCCACTCTAGGACTCGTTTGCTCCAACGGCCATCAGTCCTTCGGCAGATGTGGCCAGCCCACTGCCACTTCAGCTTTTTGAATAAAACATGTACCTATCTATGTTATAGTTCTGACATAAAACTCAATAAAAATATTTTAGTTTGATACCATTTGCATCAAAATACAAAGTAAAAATTTAATAAATATGACATTCTAGGCTGTTACAAATCTGTGGGTCAGTAATTGTTAGGCATAACTACACTCATAATTGCAACCAGTACCGAGAAGAGTTACAAAATAACGTTTAGCAACGTTGCTAATGAAGGTAGCCCTCTTTACACTTGTTTTTACTTTTTTAGGTTATGACATTGATGTATGGGTTCCAAAACAAATAAATGAAAGTAAATGGTCGTCTATCAGTGCCTTTATGTTGTTTTAAAACTCGAGAAAGTTTAGTCTATGGTAAGAATTGGATATTTGAGAAGGTTTTGGCGCAATATTGTGTATTGTGACTTTTCGTGTTGGTTCCAAATCTCCATAGAAGCCTCTAGTAATGTTTCCACCACTTTACTGAGGCAGCAGTCATTATTCATTGTCATCATCCAAATAAGATTATAATAACTGATGACAAGGCAGCATGGTGATAGTACCTTACCCTGTTCCGAAAAGAACAAATAAAAAAAAAAAGATATTTAAATGTCTAGTCAAATTAGTTACTTTTTACTAAACGTCAAAACGGTAAGTTCTAGAGAAACATGTTGTATGAAATAAACAATTCTGACGTCATATTTTTGAGTTGCGAAATATTTTACTAATAAGTTGGAGGTATGATTAAAATAAGAACAGACTTAGGTATGTGATATGATATAATGATAGCATAATATTTTATCTCTATTGGCGATCTATTAGTCAATTTTATTTAGTGACCCATAATATCTATGACAATAAATTAAATTAAATGATATCATTTAGTCACATGAGTCACAATATGACATTTATGATAGATACCTAAAAACCTGCCACCTGTGTGTCTTCTGCCTGGCAATAAAAAATTCAGTGTTAATGATAAACTAATGCCCGCTACAGACGCTCCAATTCGGTCGGGTCCAACCATCCGACAGCTTCCGCAAGCCGACAAGTGTTGCCGTTTCGGGAAAAATAAAAAAGTCAGTGTTGCCGTTTCGGGAAAAATAAACTTTACCAAAATGTCACTAGATTGTAAGGAATAAAATAATTAAAATATAATAATAATAAATAATTAATTTTTTATTTTATTCCTTACAATCTAGTGACATTTTGGTAAAGTTTATTTTTCCCGAAACGGCAACACTGACTTTTTTATTTTTCCCGAAACGGCAACACTTGTCGTCTTGCGGAAGCTGTCGGATGGTTGGACCCGACCGAATTGGAGCGTCTGGTACGGGCTTTAGGCACGTCCTTTACAAATCACACATCTATAGATATAGGTACTTAGTTGTAGGTAGGTATAAAAGCGAAATACCTACGGAGGACAGATCATTTCCTTCTCCATGGAAATATCACTCACTGATTAATCACGAAATCTTAGAAACTATAACACTACAAGCTTGAAATTTGCAATGCAGATTTGGTTCTTTAAAAAAATAAAAGAATGCTTCCTTTGGGTATAATTTGCTATCTCTGTAGACTGTATGATTTGAGATTGACGTGGTCATTCAGTCGTGTCGTGATCATGGCGTTAGCAGTGCCGAAATATCGGTAACTCGAAACAAATAAAAAAAACATGGTAAATATCCTAGTGAGTGTTTGCTATCTCTACTCTAATATTTAGGATACTTTTCCTCCAGGTATGATCCAAAATTTTCGCCCTAGTCCTCGCCTCTAAGAAGTATACCTATACAAAAATTTGAAATATCCAGGACGTGTTCAGGTGGTTCAGTTTGTCAGAGTATTCCTATTTAAAATAATATAAAATAAGCTAAGTTTGCTTATGGAAGAAGGAAAAAAAAAACTAACTACAACCAAATCAAAGAGGTTATCCGATCTTTTACCGGTCCGTATTAATTAGTTTCCACCCGACTTGTTAACATTGTAATCTTTTACCTGGATATAGAAACGCCTACACTATAAAATCATTACTGGCCCGTAAAAGTCATTACCGGTGTTACGCACGCGTAGTCCGGTGTTCGGTACCCGGTCAGCAGTCACGACCTTAAAGCTATTAAGTTTTATTACTTTTTAGAAGAAACTAGTGTTCGTTCCTTATTTGAAATTTCAAATCAATATGAAAATAAAGTAAAGGAGAAAGAAGGCAAAGGAAGCTAGTTAGATGGACTGACGACATTATGATTATAAATCAAAGCTGACGACCTGAAAAAGATGGCTGGGATAGACTGGATGCGAAAGGCGGAGGATTGGGAGCAATGGCGCACATTGGGAGAATCGTAAGTGGACTTCAATTTGCAAATTGATTGATTGATTCATATTGAAAATTCGGGGAAAACATGAGTAGAGTACTTAACGGTGAGCCTTCATTTGTTTTTAATTATCATCTTTAGTATTCGATTGATTGAAGCTATAAGTAGAATTCATTTTTTTAGTCCGTTTACTTCTTTTTATCTTGGTTTAGCTTATACGGTTTTTATAGGAGCAACCTGTCGTCTGCCCTGACTTCAAGAGGAAAGCCTGTGACAGAACTTGTAAATCAGCAGGTGAACCAATTAGGTGAAGTTGTCTAGGGCTCCATACACCAAATAAATGATTTTAGTAAACATTTAGCGGGCTAAAACCTCGCATATTTATGTTTCAATGCCACTTTAATGACATCAAAAATGATTTTAATTTTTTTTTATGCTACTTAGGTCGTAGACAAGCATAATAATATGGCCCACCTGATGAAAAGTGGTTACCGGGGCCTATGAACGAGTGCAACACCAGGCGAGTCGCACTCGTGCTGCCGTCCCTATAAGGACAGAGAGGTTCTGTGCCGTCAGCGCAGAAGATAGGTAGGACAAGTCTTTGGTCTTCCACTGACCGGGTTTAAAACCGGGTTTTTCTAAATTCAAAGGTAAAAAGCAAGCTCTATGAAGCTCTATGATTATCAGTTTATCAATTAAAAAGCTAATATTTTTGAATATAGAAAACACCCACAAAATCATTACGAGTACAAAAAGTCATTACCGTGTTACGCTCGGAGGCGAGCGCGTGCTTCAGTCACGACCCGCGCCAGTCCGCGGTATACGATCTACCAATATAACATGTAATTGACTGTATGGAACACGTTCCAATTATGAAATCTTGCGATGTTCTTCATTCAAAAATTAAAAAGTTTCATAGTTTTGTTGTTGCTGCAAATTAGTGATCATTTTATGACGTTAATGGCCCTTATCAAAAGGCTTTACGAATTGGGTTTTGTTTTACTGTGACGTAAGTACGTAATAAGGCTATAAACAGAAAAAAAGAGAAGAAAAGAAAACTGCATTTCTATTTTTCATATTATGCAGTTGATATGCCGTTGGTGTGCAGTTGTTGCTAGGATGCACGCCGGCTATAAGCAACTGATATTACTCTTAGGTATTGTTGTGAACCCATCTAGCTAAGCTGAATTGTTGTGTACTTGTGTTAAAAGTACCTTCATACATTCACGTCCATAGGGTCCATAGTAGAATGGAGGGGGTTTGAACCTACCACATCTAGATCGTAAGTCTGATGCCTTAGCCACTACACACCGCCGCTATTTCATATTTTTAGATTAGATTAACACCTGCTTGAAAATTTAAAGAGCGGTAATTTAAATAGTTCATTATTTAAATGTAAACGACCAAAGACAAACCGCTTAAATATAAAAGGAAATTCCAAGACCATAAACTTTTTAGCATTATATTTTATTTTTACAAAAAAAAAGTAAGAACGCAATCTCATTCATCCTAATCTACAAAACTAAATGAATAGAAAGGGACAGGTGTATGTTATTGAAAGAGAAAACAATAGTCTATTACCATAATTGATGGTTGTAAATCCGTAGGTGTCATGTCTTCCGGTATTCGGATATTAAAAAGTTAATGTCGATAGTTTGAAACATGAGTGCTTGTCTATGGAAGGATTGCGCCCACTGCAGGCGATGAGCTGTCAACGTTTTAAGAAAAATGAGGGTATTCATATTTAGTTCTTTTTTGTTTTATTGGGAGCCTCATTTACCGAACTTGGCTATTTACTGTACCTATGTTTTAATTAAAATTCATGAATGAAAAAGAAAATGCTAACTAATTTTCGTATCAGTAGGAAATTTACTAAAAATTTACAAAAATTACTAGTCACTCACCCTTTAATTAATCAATTAGCGTATTGCAGTCATAGAGCTATCAAAATATAATTATGTCATATTGCTCGGAACATATCTTGGACCTAAAATGTGCTCAAGAAGTACTCTATACGCGAAGTAGGAACACGTTTTTGGGTGTATTCTGAGAATAGCACGAGGTGCTACGGCGTTGAACGAACTCAAATTCCCCAATCATAGATTATATCGTATCTATCGCGATTTAGGTCCAATATACGTGTCTTACTTACTTAAAGACCTCGGATTGCCAAGAGCTTCAGTAAGCTCTTTACTAAATCGAATATCAAAAGCGGCATTGATAGGATCTTGGATAGGTAGGAGGAGGGGAGGGGGGGTAGGACACTACTGACGGTGGAGGTGAGCGCTGATGCATTACAAGGTGGCCACCCTAAACCTACATCTGGGTTGCAAGTCCCAGTCACCGTCACGGTGTTCCTCTCTGTATCACGCTATGGACCCGGCGACCGCACGGTGAATCCATGGAGTGCTGAGAATCGGATCTCCTACCTTGCATAAATGCATTCTCATTTTTGATATTAGTAGCACTGAACTATATTATCGTACTAAAATCATAAATCTGAAAGTTAGTGATGATGTTTGTTACTCAACCACACTCAAACGGCTGAACAGATCTAGCTGAAATTTGGTATAGAGTTACATTGTACATAGTATGAAATAACACAGGCTATTTTTGTCACGGAAATATGTCCCCATGGGTTCCGGGAAAGGGATCACATTTCCGGTCAGGCAGAGCCACGGGCAACAGCTAGCTAACAATAGTATATCTGAAAGTGCGGCAAATATGAACGCTCTCAATCGCCTTCAAGGCTCACATATAATAATTATTTATATTAATTATTAGAGAGCGCGATGACAGACGATTTTTGCTAATATATTTTACGCTACCATGAATGATAGGTAGGTGGGGCTGTAACTTATTGTGTCTAAATGTCGATGTTATATTGCTTTTATAGGTGTGGCAACCCACGATTCAAAAATGGAATGTTATGAGGTGAGTGCTTTACTGACATATTTTCTGCTGTCAGGTATTTTAGATCAGTGGATGCCTTGCTTATCAGTAGAAAAGGCCTTTAGATAAAATGCCGAAGTAGTTTCGGTCGTTTTCTACATTTTTCCCTTAACCATATACAATATAGACACAGTATGCTAACAAAATGCATCGCAAAATAAGTTTAAAAACTAAAACTCGGCTACCGAAAAATCACGCTCTAAAAATTATGAAACAAGAAAATATCAAAGATAGCCGTGGTCGTATACCCCTTTTCCCTAGAAAGTATTGTATAAAGAGCAGGTTCTCAATTTGATTGGTATTTTTTTTTATATTACTTAGGCCGCAGACAAGCACACGGCCCTCCTATTTTTTTTTTAGTATCGCGAAAAACCACTTGCCCAGCAAAAATCAATCAATTTTGTACATCAAAATAAGTATAGAATAGAGAAGAAAGTCGTCATCACTTCCTTTGTCCAGAGTGCATCCCTATTAGGGTTGCAAGTCAGAAAATTTTATAACAAGGACGTATTAATACGTTTTTTTTAGTCTGTAGTCATTGGACAGATTACCGATGTTTCAAAGGCCATTTTGTCGGGAGAAACAATCAGGGTATTATTTGTGCTACGTGATGGCAAGCACGGTGGATAATTTTGACATTAGTGAGCTGTAATCATGTTCACGTCTTAATAATAGGCTGTGGGGCTATTGTAATAGCCTTTTTTAAGTTTTATTGATAGCTTTGACCGTGACTTCTTTCGCAAGATGTCGGTTATCGTGGATTTATCCGTTTCTTACTCAGACATATTATAATGTCATCACGGCTTTTCCGTGTGTTGACGGGGAAAGAATACAAGTATCAGCACTCTGACCACTCCATTTTATCCGAAGGGACACCCTTTGGGTAAGAGGCGACTAACGGACAGACAATATCACTGCGAGAGAAGGAAAAGAAAAAAGAAAGAAAGAAAATATTTTTTATTCAACCTAGCAATACACAGTTCAACAAGACAAAAACTACAACATTGTGTTTATATGCATAAAAAATAGCCAGGTAGAATAATGGCCGCCTCTCAGCTTAATGCTGTCCGCGTTGTAGTGCAGGCGGACAGAGCTGTGGAGTGAGCACGAACAACTATCGTAATCGTATCGTGAACGTAACGAGAGCACGGAGCATTGCGATTGGCCGCCTGCCTGAAGTCTGCCAATCGCAATGCTCCGTGCTATCGTTACCTTCACGATACGATTACGATAGTTGTTCGTGCTCACCCCACTGGTTTTCAAAAAACTTTGAACTTAATTAGAGAAAGAAAACTTGAAGAGAGAAGGAAAGTTTAGAGGGAATATTAGTAATTTCGGTTGCTAATATTCTCTATAAAAAAATAACTCGAAATAAAACCCTGTACTAACCCGTCTGGCCAGCATCGAGAGATGCTTAAATCCAGCAATTGACTGCGATAGCCTAATTTGATTGACGGCTTTTACCTCTGGGGTAGGCAGAGACGTCTGCCCCCTATTTGCTTCTGTCCTTTCTTTGCACTGTCATTAAACTTCTCTTTACCTTTCATGCAAGCATGCTAGATTCGAGTGCTTCGTCACATTTATGTTGTACTCAATACGTGATGTGGACGTGAATGTGCGGATTTGTCTAAAAATGTATGAAAAAGATGAGTAAAAGATTAGGAATAGCTTTCTGTTGGTAAAGGAAACGCAACGACTATTTCACGCGTATGCATGAGTCAAACGGCTAGTCTTTATATTTACTACTGTACGTAATAGTGCGGTTTTCCCTATATCGACCAACTTCCATATTTTGTCCACGTAATTCCCAGCAGACTTATTTTTTATAAAATGCAGAGCATCGTGCACAAGTCACTGTTTTCAGCCAGCAACAACCAAATATTTCGACTGCGTGCTCGCACGCAACGGATTTGTATTCGAAAAAAAGATTGTGTTCGAAATTTGAAACATTTAAATTGCACGTTATTGCTACTGTGCACGCGGCCCTCACCCAAATACTGCTACGTTGTAATTATGAACGCCGATTTGCTCATCTCGATCCGATGTTCTTGCAAATAAAAATCCTTAGCAGCCTAATTCGTGGGAGTCAACCCTTGCTTAGCGTGAGAAAGAAACAAACGGATTACTGGAAAGTAGGTAATAACACTGAATCATAAAATACTGGAATTCTGCTCCCGTACCTGCAACTCATGGGAACCTATTGCAGGGTTAAAAATTAGCCTACACATTATTCATCCAAAAATTTCAGCCAAATACGTTCAGCCGAAAGAGCGTTAGTTAAACATCTTCACAGTAATTATAATATTAGTAGGATTTCTATAATTAATTTGAATTTCAAAATGAATTATCAGCTCGAAAATAGGACTAAAAGTGCCGATTCTTAAATTAAAATGAGATAATTGTATCGCGCAACGGATGCCGTGCATGAGCGCCCCGCTGCGAGGTCGCGCTTTGAAAAAAGAACGCCGTCAACCCAACTGTCAGTACGCAAGACACAAAATGAGAAATGTTGCCAGGTTGTTATAAAAAAAAACAAAATATTCATTCATAAAGGAGAGCCATTCAGGTTTAGAAATTAGTTTATTTTAATTACCCGGTGAGTGTATTGTTATATTAATTATTCGTGTGCTGGCCGTATCCTCGGGACGGCTGGACAATATATTTTATTGTCTTTCTGTACGGTTGTGATTTATACGTCTAGTTAGTAAGTTATTTGAATTTTAATTTAGACGAGTTTTAATGGGGTACGTTTGAATGGATTCTAATTAGAGGAAAACAACCGAACGGCATCGCATGAATAATGTCGGGTATAAATTCCGGTTACGGCTTAGAAAAGCGATGGCCGCACTCGGACTGACCTCTGTATCTACCACACAATGGGTTCGTATTTGCTATAATAAATGTTCTATTACAAAAAGTGGACGGTGAAAAATTACTGGCACATATAACAAAGAGCTTTGTTGATATTTCGAAATTTAAAAATATTAGGAAGCAGTTAAAAATCGAACGTGCAAGAGTCATTATCAGTGCCTATTGACGAGTATCGAGTCAAATAGTATCGATAAAAGAAGTATAGTTTAACTATAGCTATGTATTTGTACAGTACAGAGGTACACATGACAAGAATTATAATGATTGTATAATAATTATTGTCGATAATAATTAAACATTAAAACTAAATGAGCGCATCGTAGTTCACCTTGCGACATTATCCGATGCTTATTTCATTAATTGCTTCACCATTCATTTGGTTGTAAATCAAAGTATTAAAAATAAAAGATACATTCATTTGGTCCCGTGCGGTACCTACACTATCAAAAAAAGTAAAGAGTTTATCCTTGTTCTTATTGCCTATTAAAATATAATATCGGCAATGATTATTGAAATTCGAATTTTGAAATAGCCAATTAGTCGAGTTTTCAAATCTGTTGGATATCGATTATTGTCGGTCGCAGTGGGCGGAGTCCAAGTGACATGTCGTTAAATCTTTTTGACAATATCCAATAGAATGTTACGCAATTATAAAAAATAATGACCACTATTATTCTTCGACACACACATGGTCATATATCGTTCTAGAAATCGATAGAGGATATATTATGATGAAAATAGTTTACAACGAATATTTTGTTACAGTTTTAGTCGATTTAAAGAATCATTCGATGTTCACATTATTCCTTTTTCAGGATTTTTTGACAAACTAATTCATTTTAATGTTTCTAGAGGTAGGATTGATTGGTTTTTACCTCTAGAAACATTATAGTTATGCGTACAATTTTGGTAAAAAACACCTAATGTGGAATCGTGTGTGGTGTTCTTCAAAATTACCATCATTTAATTTGACACTCAGACAATTGAAGTCCAAATACTGTTATTCAAAAGCAGACAGGCGAAGCAAAATTAATTTGTTAAAATTATATTCCGACTCCTTGGCGGTTCGCGCCAAAACATTGGCTGTATGGATGAAGGACCTCGGCCACTTCGCTCCTGTTCTAAATTCAAAATTGGAAATTAATGGCGGATTTGACAGGAGCTTTATTGTGCGGCTAATTTAAATCTTATCAAGGGAGCGATGACAGCGACTTAATGGGATCGCGGACAACAGCCATAAAAAATATAATGCCTTTCATTTCGGTTGAATTATTTCGCCTTTAGATTTTAATTCCCTTTTGTTTGTGTAAATTAAAATTGTAATTACTTTAATACGAAAACAATAGAGATACCTATAAGTACCAAATTCTTTTTTCTGAAGAGGATCAACGAAGGTAATATTATGCAGTACCTATGCCTAATTTATTCTCAAAAGAATAGTTACTTTCTGTTAAATGTTTTTTAAAAAGTTTGTAATAAGTCTTGCTCCTCATCTCAGTTATATCCAAAGTTAGCACTTGGAGCCCGGGGTCCATTCATTTTAAAATTCGTAATAAGTACTCTTTTTAAGTAAGCACTTAGTAGGTATTTACTATTCAACTAATTCTATTGTCCCCAAACATAATCATAATCATACAGCAATGACCTATGTGTATAGGCACCAGACTGACTGTACGTACCAAAAAAAAAGTTATCGCGAAAGGCCAATTCGCAACACGAAATACCTACCATTATTTGACCAACAAAAATGTGCACTTTTTGAAGCGTATCAAAACTCATCTACTTCCTCTTAGCGTTAATTCCCAGTCGCATCCGAAGCTTTCAGCTCGGAGTCTGGGGTCCGCTTTTACCAGTCTTAACCACGGATTTGACTAGACCTCGATATTTTCCGTGAAGCGATTGTCATCTGACCTCCACAACCCAATGTTAACATTAGGCGATATCGAAGTTTAGCAGTTAGACCGTTGTTTTTGGATTTTTTTGAGGGCTCCAACTACCCGTAACGACTGCCATAGATGTTCTCATGGCAACCGGGACCGACGGCTTAACGTGCTCTCCGAGGCACGACCAGACCAATGCAAATACTCATATTTCATTCACACAAATATTTGCACTGAGCGGGGATCGAACCCGCGCCTCCTGCGTAGCGGCCGCGTTCACTACCGCTACGCCACGGAGGCGTGAGTATGTACGTAAATTTGATCGCGCCAATTAAGGCCTCATTTCTCTTGCGACTAGGGGTCCAGAAAAATGCAGTAACTATAGCTGTGAGTGGCATCCGATGGTGTGTGCAGTGGAGCGTTCAATCACCATGGCATTAAAACGTTAAGTATGGTCATACCAAGGTCGCACGATAAACGCATCGCTGATTCGCACGATGCTCAATGGCTTTGTATTATGACGACAAGCCAGAGTTCTTAGCTAATAAGCACCTTTTCCTTTACAAAACCACACGTTCAGGGTGCAGAATATTATATCAAGAACCAAGCGGTTTGACGACTTCTTCTTCTGCCGCACTATTAAGTCTTGGAATTCCTTACCAGTTCACGTGTTTCCCTCCTACAGTCCCGGGTCCTTTAAGCGGGGCGTGAAAAAGCATCTGATGAGGCCGTCAAGCTGAGTGCCACCATTGTAACATGGTACATGTCTGTAATGGTGACCCTCTTTTCAGAGACTTTGCTTTCAGCTTACCATCAGGCGAGGCGAAGTCAAATTGACGTGTCCTATATAAAAAATAATAATAATAACCGATTGACCAATAACATTCATGATTGACGGCATGGTGCATGACGCTTGCATAAGCGTGTAATGGACCCCTTACGGCCGAATACTGAAACGGCACTCAAATATTTAACGGCTGCTTAGATGTATAAGTAGCTCTTAAATACAAAATTCGTATTCTCAAACGTCAATTTTAAGCATGTGTTAAACTTAAGTGTATCCTAAATTAAGTTGCGCTCAAGCGCCACTCAGTGTAAAATTCGTATACTGGAATGCCACTTAAATAATTAGCTGTCAAAATGAACTGTCAAACTGATTTGAGCGCCCCTTACATCTGAGAGTGGTCGCGAGGTCTCCTAAATCTGTGATCGTATTTATTCAAGCGTTAAAATCATGTCTTTATCGTCGTTTATCTTCTCTTTCTGATCATGAAAGACCTGCAGTGAGTCGCCGAAATGTGGTGAAGCTAAATGCATTTAAAAAATACGGTGATGTGGAGTTTCGAGCGCGGTTTCGTGTTTCCAAAGAGACAATACAGCCAGTGGACCAAATACTCATAGCCTTACGGTTTTATGCTACAGGCAGTTAATAACGCGTAATAAGCGATATATTTCAAGTTGAAAAACAAGTTCAACAGGAGGAGCCCAATCTGAACTGTATCGCAACAGGAACATCACAGTGTTATGGACTAGTCAGCCAGAAGCCCAGACATGAACCCGATTGAGCACATGTGGGAAGAGCTAAAAAGACGTGTTAGGGCTAGTCAGCCGGTTGCCCAGACGATGCCGGAGTTGAAAACTGCCATAGAAGAGGAATGGGAGATGATCGCTCAAAATTCCATATTACGGTTGATAAACTCTATACCTAATCGTATGAGAGCTGTCGTAGATGCCCATGGAGGCAACACGCGTTGCCTCCATGGGCATCTACGACAATTCGTCGTTAAATTAAACCTTTATTTGATAATTAAACCTTTATTTGATAAAACATGTTTTTTATTCAAAAATCAACTGCTTTCCTCAAGGCGCATACCCGACTTGTTATGCGTAGCTCGTTGTAGATTGTAGTATTGAGGACATTACATTCACCATGGCAATAATCTTTTGAGACCTTTGTTTGAGGTTCTCATAGATAGAGGTGTCGGAGTTGTTGCCATGTTCTGAAGCCGCTTGCAGCTACAGCATTGTACTGCTGACAAAATAGAGTCCCAAGCTTCGCGCTTTTTCAATATCATGCCAGCGTTGGTTTCCTTATTTTCAATAATATTCTGATACTTATTTAAAAATATGCAGGTAATTATCAATCTTTACCCAAGTGTCATTGTCACTTGTCACTTACAAGCTAGTACAGTCAGCGTCAGAGAAAACAGACCCCCTCATGGTTTCATATCATTAACAAGGGGGGTCCCTTTTCTCTGCAGCTTACTGTACGTTTCATTCTACGAAAATTTGGTCGTAATTGTTTACGTTCATTTTGGAGATATTTTTTATGTTAAATAGTGGAACATTATATAATAATGAATGCAATTGTGTATCAAATAAGACTCTTGTTATTTTGTATTATTTTGAATAAAATATGTAGCATAATAAATATTCTATAATCAAACAATGCTGCGTAAAACTAGGCATCGTGAATGTTGCCAAGACGTTAATTATTTGACGGCTGCTTAGCTGATTATGCCTTGAAATTAGTTGAAATCGTTTAAGTAGCCTTTGTGTATACCACTTTAATTTGAGAGATGCTTATATTTAACAGCCCTTCAACTGATTGTTTTATTTGAGTGGCGTTTCAGTATTCGGCCGTTAGTCTCTTTTTACGGTATCTACAGGAAGAGATGGATTGGCATTATTCTACTCTATTGGGAACCAACACGGCGATCGAATTTGTTTGATAATATAATCTATGATTAGTGGATTAGAGCTCCCGTAGTACCCCATGCTATCCTCAAAAGACACCCACAACACGCATAATGCATAGAGCACATTTTGTGTCGTGACTGGGGTCAAGATATATGCTGGTAACCTTAGGAAATTCTTGGCATCAGGATCACGATGACCATTTAACCAGTTGCCCTTGAGTGTGTCACTTGGTATGGTATCAGGGGTTCATGGCTAACAGATTACCGAGGAATCAGCACTTTTCAAGGATAAGCAATTCTAGTCAGATCTGTCTTAGGATGGGTCATCATCATCATCTTAGTATAGGGTTGCCATACGTCCCCGTACGCCGGGACATGTCCCGGTTTGAAGCATGGTGTCCCGGCGTCCCGGCTGGTAAGCAAATTGTCCCGGTTTAAAAATCATAGTATTATATCAGAGAGCTGGATTTGGTAAACAGTAATATACCTACAATAAACGTGACTAACTAGGTAGGCAATTCATACGTGGATAGAACGACGTAAGCGCTGAAGTTTTTTCGTATACGATTAAGTCGGAGGGCAATTTGTTGTAAGAGAAAGACGTGGTGAAGGAGAGATGGCGCTCATACTTCCACGACCTGTTGAATAAGCAGCTTAAAGAGGTGCAGCCATTAGACCTCTTTCCGAATCAAGGACTAGTGCCACCGATAACGCTTGCAGAAGTACAGACTGCCATTCGCCGCATGAAGAACCGGAAAGCTGTCGGACCCGATGAAGTCCCCTTAGAGGCTTGGAAGGCAATGAGTGGTCGTGATGTGAGCATTCTAACAAATCTGTATAACCGCGTACTCCTCACCGGTGAGATCCTGAGCCAGAGGAGACTGAGCATCATTAAACCAGTATTCAAAGGCCCTTGCCATAGGTGCAGAAGTGTGACAGTAACCGCGATCGACATCGACTCCGGATCCGACAGGAGAGTACACTCTCGGAGTGTCAGTATGGGTTTCGTCCCGGGCACGGGACCATGGATCCAGTGCTCGCCCTAAGGATTGTGGCGGGGAAATACAGGGCGAAGAACACGCCCCTGCACTGCCTATTCTTAGACATGCATAAGTCCTTCGACTGTGTTCCTCGCGCAGTGATCTGGTGGGCACTGCAGGCCAAGGGAGATCCATAGACCTACATTGACTTCATCCAAAACATGTATCATGATTCTGGTTCCGTGGTTCGGACTGCTGTTGGTGACTCGGAAGCCTTCTTCATCACCGTCGGAGTACACCAAGGATCAGTTCTTAGTCCTTACTTGTTCAGCGTGGTATTATACTTTTTGTCGGACAGTATCAGAAACCCACATGAGCAGCCTCCGTGGTTGCTCATGTATGCTGATGATATTGCGCTGATGGACGCGGACAGGAGCAGATTGGTGCGACACGTGAGAGTGTGGAAGGAGGCGCTTGAGAACGGTGGTCTGAAGTTAAATGAAGCGAAGACACAAAGCTTAACGTTAAACTCGACAGATTCCACACTCGTCCGCATAGGCGATGATGAGGTTTAGGTACCTGGGATCTGTACTTTATGTGACCGGTGAAATCGACTACGACGTCAGGGTACGCATTGCTGCCGCATGGGCCAGGGGGTGAGAATTGACTGGCGTCACGTGTGATCCCAAAATGCTAGGCAAGTTGAAGGGGCAGGTCTATAAGACGACCATTAGGCCTGTCCTGATGGACTGGGTGCGGAAGGCAGAGGATCGGCAAACGTGGCGCGTATTGGGAGAGGCCTATGTCCAGCACTGGACTGCAGTAGGCTAATTGATTGATAGGCCTGTCCTCTTATATGGTTGGTAGGCGTGGCTGCTGCTGGAGCGACACAAGCAAGAGCTGCGTGTCACGGAGATAAAAATGCAGCGGTGAATGTGCGGCGTCACGTGTAAAGAACGCGGGAACTCTCGCACCCGCGGCAGCCTTCATGTCCGTGACATCGCAGATAAAATGCAAGAGAGCCGCCTTCGCTGGTGCGGCCACGTCTTGCGGCAACCGCCGGGCTACGTGGGTAGCAAATGCCTAACAATGGCACCCCCGCTGGGTTCAGGTAGAAGGGGTAGGCCCAAGAAGTCCTGACTTGACGTCGTGGAGAGTGATATGCGTGCAAATGGTCTCACTACCATGGACGCCCAAGATTGTTTGAAGTAGAGAAGGAAGATCCGGCAGGCGGACCTTGAGCTCCGAGGTCATCTTGGCCACGGAAGCAATCGGGAGCAAGCGTCTACCTACATGAATATGATGTTTAAGTTAATGTTGATTTCGTCAAAATATTTCGAAAAATTATCAGAAGTAATTCTGATCTGATAATTTTTCGCCTTTCAGAAAAAACAGAAAGGCCGAGTCGCTGCCCGCTGGTATTTAATGGCAGTGTTAATAAAAGTTGTTTTAAACTTTTAAAGTTACCTATTTAATTGTTGTAATAAAAGTTAAAAATGTTCTACCTTTATTAATTTTTCTTCAAATGTCCCGGTCTGGGTCCCCGCACTTATGGCAACCCTATCTTAGTATGGGTGACTGTTCATAACCGCGGAGAGTACATTGAGCCGTCCGCGTCGTCGTCGGTTTCAGTTGCCTTACAAACATCTATTTTGAGCTTATTTATTGGGAAAATAAGCTCAAAATAGATGTTCGTAAGGATGCATGCATTTTGGAAGGAAATGAATGCATTTTGGAAGGAGCGCTTAATAAAGCGCTCCTTCCAAAATGCATTATACTTACTTAAAGAAGTACCTACCTACTACTATACATTGTAATAACTTAGTATTTGCTTAATTATTATGATACAAATGTTAAATATTATTACCGTACCAATACATAGTAGTTTTTGATAAAACATCTGTTAGCTGATACAGCTGATAGCGGGATGCACACTCACATGTAGGTATGTTCCGAAGAAATTCTTTATAATATTAAAAACATCTTGAATAGTGTTAAAGCATTATTCAATTTACTGGCGAAAGTCAACAATATTAAGATTTGATTTAAGGTTAGAGTATTTAGATTATAAAGGTGCACTAGGGCCAAGTATACTACCTTGGAGTATGAAATAGAAAACAGCCTGCTGCTAATGTAATCACTAATTTTTATCTGTTGGAGACTCTAAGCACGTACATTTTGCCATCCACTAAGTTCAAAAATATTTAGGTAGATAGGACAAAATAGAAGTTTAGGGTCAAGTATACTACCTTGGGGTATGCCTTGCAACTTCTAATAACTTATATTTACATATTACATATTCTAAGAACGTTCATTTTACCACCGCCAAGTTTAGATTACCGATACCATTTATGTAGATACAAAAATAAAGGGGTTTGGGGCCAAGTATACTACCCTGGGGTATGCCACAGAAAACAGGTATAGATTTTTCTTGTTATTCCATATTACTCTAGGTAAGGGCCCTACCGATATTCTTGAGGCCCCAGCGAACCTGACCTGCAATCAGGTCATATAGTAGTTGTGCCCGGAAAAGTCGACTTACCAATCAAAAACGGTATACAGACTTAGGGCCAGCGCACATTATCGGCATCGGCAAGGAGAAGAATTCTTCGGCATCATCTCTAAGGACGTTGCAGCTTGCCAAAGTGTAGTTTCCGATAATACCGACGGATGCCAAAGGATCCTTTTTCTTACCGATGCCGATAATGTGCGCTGGCCCTAAGGGGTCACAATTGGGAAATCACCATGAGAGTCGAATGTTTTTGTGTTTTTCTCCATTATAAATCTAGATCACATAATATTCTAGATTCTAGAAACACGTTGGTTTTCTAAAAACTAGTTTCGTAGCATATTTAATTATGAAAACATGTAAATAAGAAAATTCCATTAGTCTCTGTCTGTGCGAGTAACTGAGTAACAAATGTCTGGCCATACCGTTACTGCGTCCGCGCCGGGCCCCGGTAGAAGGAATGGACCTAACCAGTGCTGGCTTGGTGTCTCAGAAGAAGACATGCGTGCTAATGGCCAGAGTAGTCAAAGACCGTGCGTAGTAGAGGAGGAAAAGTCGGCAAGTGGACTCCGGGCTTCGAAGTGAGAGGCTTCGATGCGACGGGGACGCAAAACTGCGATGACGACTACGGTTACACACTCTGGTGACTATAGACTAAGAGCCAGTGCAAAAAAGTGCTCTGAGTTCACTTCAGCTGGTATTCTGGTCCCGATTCTGTTGTCACAAAAATATTATAGTGTTCTCCTCTCCCGGTTGCATCCCAGGTTTTCACGAAAGAGTTCATTTACTCTTTTTCCTTTTTTGGTTTGACTAATGCGGCTTTTTTGTCCAATCCTGCGAGAAAAGCCTGTGCTAGAATAGTTCGATGTATCGGCTTGAAAGTGAGGTCGGGTTGTTACCTGTTAGTAACTCGCGTGGTAATCAAACCCGGACCACATGTATATGATAGCAGTCGTAGTTACTACCACAGCGCCACTGAGGCGACAACAGAGATGTGAGTTATAAAAAGTGTTTCGTTTTTGTAAAAGCACCCAGTGTATAGAATCTTTGCCAATATTTGTATGCCTGAATATAAATATTTGCATTGGTCTGCATTGGTTTGCATCTAAGAATGTATATCCATATTCTAGATTCCATAACACAAGCTAATTAAGCTTACCATGGGTCTAGATAGCGTTGTGTAGAATGTTGTACAATATTTTTATTTATTTATCTCTACTAGTTTTTTTAAGAAAATAATTTGTTATTATTTTGGCAATAACTAAATTTCTTTAAATGAGTTATTACAACATGAACGTTTTTATTAGAACCCAATTGGAATTTTTATTATTTTCATTATCATTAGGATTTTTAGGAAGCTTATTAAACCGATATAACATACATACAGGTTTAAAAAATACTTAAGAATAAATAAATTCATTCATTCTTCCAAAATAACCGTTTTTATACCACCATCAATTTTTTTTCAACTTTATTATTAACGAAATTACGTACCTATTCATAAATTGTAAACATTTTCATAATAAAGGTTGAATTGAAACCTTTAATTTTTTTCGTAGTCACATAAACGGCTATAGTTTTAAAAATATTTTTTGTACATTTTATAAAAGCGATCCAGTTTTTATAGAACGTTTCTACAAAAGGATGTCTCACATGTAATTTGTGTCGACGACCGCCAATTATAAGTTTAAAAAGTATAACTTAGAGAGATACTCGGGCTGTTTAATTATATCCTTTGAAAGAATGTTTTAAATGTAGCAACACCAACAGACGCTGGCTGGGCCCTGTTCCACTCTCACAGGACTGTTTTATTTTGAAACAACCTTAATTTGTGGTTTGTCGTTCTTTATAAAATATAATTTTTATACATTTTGTTGACGGGGCACTGTTCACTGACATAAAAACTAGTTACTTTTTGATTTGTTTACGGAGCGTTTAAACCGTTTTTTAAACGATACAAAGTACCTAACTCTTTTATTCGTTTTCACTGGTATTTTTAATTTTACTTTATATTGTTGTATTTTATCGTTGTATTATTAAATAAAATGTTCATACTCTAATAAGTACCTAAATTAATGAAGAAGGTGTATTATTTATTATTCTCATTTATTGTATTTAACCCTCCGAACGTTTGAAAGTCCATGCACATTTATTTTAGAGTTTTTACTACATGTGATGATGAAAAATAGTGTTTTTTTTTTCTGTGTAGGTAATATCTACATGGACAATTTTTTAAATTTATAACGCGTGTTCATAATATTATTGATTTACAATTCTATTTATAGGTAATAGTTATTTATATAAACAGAAAAGTTTTGTTTTATATAAACAGAGTTTAACAAGCTATTACAAAACTAAGAGTATAAGTAATTCAATTTTTTTTTAAACTCCCTGAAGCTTACGCGAATCTCACTTATTGAAATAAGACTACCATCTTTAGTCACCCCGTGACCATGGCTGCTGAAAACTAGCCGGAACGTGGGACTAAAAGTAAATAATAACAAATATATCGTGATTAAATCCGTTACGAACTAGTTTTATTACATACATTTTGTTGATAAAAACATTGAATATTCAAGCACCTAATTAGCGTTTTTGAAAATACAATTTACCTATTTTAAAACATATTTTACAACTATCTGACAGAACAGTTAACTCCACAAATTAATATTACTTTGATCTAAAATATGTTCACTGTTTTTTTCATTTGACACATTCAACTACTTTTAACCCTGCTCTCACTATTGGTACACACACTCTTACCAGACTTAGCCGTAACTACAAACCTGTAAGAAAACACCAGTAACATACACATATAAGTACAAACTAGAGACATCCATACCTCACGATGGCACTGCATGTAAAGGTTCATAACGTCGGACGCTATATCTATACTAAGGCAAACATATCACAGAACGCACAATATGTGTCTTAAATATCACAACACCGTCAGTTCTATCATATCTCCGGAACTAAATCTAGTATAGCACTTCCCTTTGTACTCTGGTACATTGCTATCGATTCGGTGAGCCCCGGGGCGCGTAGATCACAGAATCACGCGTATGAAATGTAATAATAATCGACCATCCCGCGGGCTTATCTGTAAACGACTGCAGGCGAAAAGGTTTTTAGCTGGGGGCGAAACGTTGTGCGTAGCTCGAGGCTCCGCCCCGGGGAGCGCCATTGGCTAAAAAGCGGTAGCGAGCCTCCACAACGCCTCCCCATTGGCTACCCGGTAGCCGCCGGTGGGGGTACCGTGTCGCATCTACAGACAATATTTTGACGTTTTTTTACCGGCGCGGTGGCATTTCTCGTCGCGGCGATTAATTGTAATTCTTTATGGCTATTGTAGGGTTAAGTGAGCAGTTATACGTGACGTTTGTGTTCCATGTTTGAATAGCTTGTTCGTATTGGATACGTCGTTGTGTCAGATTTGCGCGGGCGCATTACTTTGTTCGCTTTTTCCTGTTCTGTTCGTTTGTGTCAGCGTGATTGGATTTGTAGCGTTTTTTTTTTCAATTTTATTGTTAATACCACCTGTTTACATTTCATTTTTAGTGGAAACCTTTTGTCTGGTTGCATTGGTGTTTACTCTCTTGAAAAGGTAACCTTATATTGAATGAACTAGATAGGCATGAACATTTTATTACAAAAACTTTTTACCTCTTTATGAGTTTTTCAAAGGGTTTTTTTCTGTTAGAATCACTTTTATCATTAATATTACATTGTGAGTTCGTTTAAACAGAGGCTTGAGAAGCAGAATGGACTGTGTAAAAAATAGGTAACAACTACCCGGTTGACGGTAATATTACTGAAGCCTATGAGGTGTGACCGTGACCTGTATGACCGAAAACATACCTTAGGTACTCGACAACGTACCCACCACGACATTTAAGTTTGGCCCCTATTACAAAAATACCCGTACAGCTTTTCACGCTCCGCTCCGACATCGTAAGAAGAACTAGAAGAAGACTAATAATATAAATGCAAAAGTAACTCTGTCTGTCTGTTACGCTTTCACTCCTAAACCACTGAACCGATTTTGATGAAATTTGGTACAGAGATAGATAAGACCTTGGGAAAGGATATATGCTATGTTTGGTCGCGATAAACGACATCCACGAAGGCGGAGCCGCGGGCTACAGCTCGTACCTATATAATATATTTATTTTCGTAGCAGTCAAACATTCCACTGCTACGCTTATGTTTTTAAAATGTAATTGGTACAATAATTGTTAGTAGACCCCCATAGGTAACGCTAGCAGGTACAGGTTAAGGAGCTGCAATATTCGCTGTGACTATACTGAACTATATGGTGCCGTCGCTCGTCACCTGTACCCCCACGAGACAGTGGAACTTTGCCTTATCTAACGTTGATCGCTTAGAAACTTACTCTGCAAGCCGCACTCTACAGTTTGGTTCAGTACTCTTCTATAGTACCTACCTATACAGTGGTATTTGTACATATGCATACATACCTACTTATAATCACGCCTTCATCGCCTTTCTCTCCGGAGGGTTAGTCAGAGGTGAATTAACATCCACATTTCACATCGACTCCACGTCGCCCCATAAAACGGTTGTATAGAGGAATTTGGATCGACTTCGTACAAGTCTCGGTGGCTTAGTGGTCAGAGCATTCCCCCTGTAAGGGAAAGATCGCGAGTTCGAGTCCCGTCCGAGGTCGATTCTCTTTTCTCTTTCTTAATCGATTTGAACAGTTAGCAATGTTAGCATAATGAATGCTTCAAAATTTCATTCAACACATTTCATATATTCGGTCCCACGTTAAAGGGGTGAGCTTATTACCGTATTCCGGGCACTATTGTTGACTCGAGCCATGCATCTGAGGCTGAATCTGGGCTGTATATACTCGTATCTGTCTGATGTTAAACAGCCCTATCCCTCAGTCGCCTTGTATGAAATCGCATGGGAAGAAAAAGGGTGGCCCAAATTCTACTCGTCCGGGAACCATGCAGCCCAATGCATAGTACATTTGAGATAGTAAAAAATATACTTGGGTTATGTTAAATTAATTAGGTACAGGTACTAAACATTTTTTTTTAATTTTTTGTCTTCTTCTCATCCTAGCGTAATCCCAGTAGCATCCGAAGCTTTCACCTCGGGTCTGGGGTCCGCTTTAATAGTGTAACTGTCTGTGTTAGCAGTGGGTTCACGTCGGTAGTGTAATGACCCGGATTCAAACCGTGAAGCGCCTGCTGTCTGACCACCACAACCCAATGGCGATATCGAAACATTGCAGCCACACCGGATGCGGTCTGATGAGATGGCAGTCGCTTCACGGAAAATATCGAAGTTCAGCCAAACCCACAGTGAGATTGGATCCCAGACTCCGAGGTGAAGGTTTGAAGAAATTTTTTATTTTATTTATTTTCATTTATTTACTTTTGAAGAAGGCTTACAGACTAATTACAAATTTTAATAATAACAATGTACATAAATATTGCTAACAACAAGCCTCCATAGCTAAATAACAACATTAGATATCAGTAAGTCGGTAGGTGGTAGTGCACTACTTCCAATGTGTATACACCATAGCCATCTTAGACTAATAGACTGACATGATTGACAAATTATTTCACCCATTCAACTGTTTGATTGCCGCAACCCGTCTCATCAGCGAAGAAAGGTTTCGCTAAAAGCTGCCTCACTTTGCTAGCTTTGGTGCTGAAGAGATCAAATCGCAATGAACCGGGAAGTTCATTGAATCATTATATATCTATCCTTGAATATCATAAATATTACAATAGGTACCGACGATACTAAACTGAATATATTTGAGTGCCTCCCTACATGCACCGCGCGCGTCTCACCGTGTTTGTCTTAGAAAACTGAAGGGGAAGAGATTTTGGGGTTTTCCTGTTTAGGGGTGAATATGGTGAAGGGAGCCAATAACGAAAACCTTTTCGCAAAGCTATTGTTATATAACACTAGCTCCTGCTTGTGACTTCACTTGAGAATGGCGTGGAAATTGTTTTATTTTCAATGAGCAGTTTTCTATTAGGTATTTATAGGAGTGTTTACTCGTGGTCCCAGTGGGTCGACCCATTACCGGGTCCATGGGTAATTTGAATTACCCGTGGTTCCAGTGGGTCTACCCATTAACGGGTCCAGCGTTCCTAAAGACGCGCTAGATGGCGCAGCCGGTACTTTTGGTAAGAAGAGTGTGGTGTCACATCTATTGTTCCCTAATTTATGGAAAAAATGTTCTTCGGTTTTGTAATGATTTACTTTATATAAATATTTTGTCATTTTTTCTGATAAAATTATTTTTAATTTAATATTATTATTTTAAATTACAGACAGTGACGCGAAAAGAATTAAGCGTTTTATTATATTTTATCTATTATAATATGGGTAAATGAAATTAAACTTTGGCAATATCGCAAATTCATGAAAAAATACTACAAACAAACCACAGAGTACATTAAAATTACCAAAAGCTATGCTAGCGCCATCCCCTGATGACTTAAAAACCAACTGATTATTATACCTACTGGAAAACTGCTCATTGAAATACAACTATTTTTAACGAGCCTTCAACGGATCAATAAATGAAGAAAGGAAGAAAAATATTTTTTTATTCTATACACGGGCAGACAGCGCTAGTTTTCAGAGACGACTTCAATCATTAGCCTATTGTTCAATAATGCATTAAAATATCACCAAATAAATAGCGATCGAGTTCGTGCCAATACTAAGAATATTTTTATTAAAAAAATCTAATATATTAGGTTGGGGAAAAAGTCTTTTCGCATTATAGTAATGTATGAACTTGTAATAAAATCTCTTTGGCTATAATAATTGCATCTGGCTGGTTTTGGTATCATTAAAAGTTTAAACTTCAAAGAACATAATTCCAAATTCAAATTAGGAAAATGTGTGATTTTCATTTGTTTTTCGTACTGTCAAGATGAGTGAATTTAATGAAGAAATTCGATACATTTTAAAATTTTATTACAAAAAAGGTAAAAATGCAACGCAAGCCGCAAAAAAAATTTGCGATGTTTATGGACCTAGTGCAGTGTCTGTGAGAGTAGCACAAATTTGGTTTAAGCGTTTTCAGTCCGGAAATTTTGATGTCAAAGATGCACGTCGCTCTGGTCGCCCTATTACGGATAAAATGGATGCCATTTTTGAAAAAGTGGAGCAAGATCGCCATATCAGTAGTTACGACGTAGTTGAAGAACTGGGAATTGACCACAAAACAGTTTTGGCGCATTTGAAAAAAACTGGATACACAAAAAAGCTCGATATTTGGGTACCTCATGACCTCACTGAAAGAAACCTAATGAACCGTGTACTCATTTGTGATTCTTTATTACGACGTAATGAAAGCGAACCATTTTTGAAGAAGCTGATAACTGGTGATGAAAAGTGGATCACGTACGACAAGAACGTGCGAAAAAGGTCGTGGTCAAAGGCCGGTCAGGCTTCACAGACGGTGGCGAAACCCAGGGTAACTCGCAACAAGGTGATGCTGTGTGTATGGTGGGATTGGAAGGGCATTCTTCATTATGAGCTGTTACCATCAGGCAGGACCATTGATTCTGAACTCTACTGCGAACAACTGATGAGATTAAAGCAAGAAGTTGAGAGAAAGCGGCCGGAATTAATCAACAGAAGGGGTGTGGTTTTCCATCATGATAACGCTAGACCTCACACATCTTTAGCCACTCAGCAAAAATTAAGAGAGTTTGGCTGGGAGGTGTTAATGCATCCGCCGTATAGTCCTGACCTTGCCCCTTCAGATTTCCACCTGTTTCGGTCTCTTCAAAATTCTTTAGGCAATGTCAGGTTAACATCACGAGAGGACTGCCAAAACCACTTGTCGCAGTATTTTGATCAGAAGTCCCAAAATTTCTATAGCAGTGGGATCATGTCCCTACCTACAAGATGGCAAAAAGTTATTGAACAAAATGGTACCTACATACTTTAGTTAAATGTAAATAAACTTTATTAAAAAATGTTTTGAATTTTCTTAAAAAATGCGAAGAAACTTTTCCCCCTACCTATTATAAAAGTCAATGCCACTTTTCGTTGTTATTTTATAACTCAAGAACGGCTGAACCGATTTGGCAAATTTTAGTCTTGAAATATTCGTGGGTGTCCAGGGAAGGTTTAAAGGATGAGAAAATAGGTGCAGCGGGACGGGATCAAAAATTCACGCGGTTTGAAAAAATATGGCGATACGAAGTCTATCTATCCCCTTTGTCGACTGAGCCTGTGTATTTATTTACGCTCACTTATGACATCTTCCTTGAGGAATTAATATTTATGCTCTAACTTTACCTGACAAAGTGGCAAGACTATCTATATAATATGATATGAGACAGGTCTACCCATTGGCGAACCACATTTTACAAAAGTTTCATGTTTTCACGCCCATTTCAGTTCAAATGTAGAATTTAATTCGTCGGAAACCAACCTTAATTAAAAAAGGAAGTACAAAATAATGAAACAATAAAAATAATTTGCTGCCAGCGGCCTTTAACGGAATAAAAAAAAAGAATCAAGTGACAGCTGTCAAACCATTGTGTGGTCTCTTGAGTTGCGGTGGCTATTTTGTCAATTTTTCGGGTTTGCCATTGCGAATAATTCAGATAATTTGAGATAATTAATTTCGTGTAGAAATTCACTCAGTCAGTATGTGTTTAATATCACCCCGAGGTGTCGGACATTTGGTCGGCGCGCCAGAATTTTTCAGAAACTCTCATTATATGGAAAGTTTTCAAAATAAGCCTCATTTTTCAACAAAAGGGGTGCCCATTTGTTTGATTTGAATAACTTATTTAAATTAATTTTGTTTCTGTTCATGTAGGTTTTTGAAATGAAGACAAAGAGCTTTACAACACTTTAGCTGAATAATAATTATCATTTTGTGTAAATGTAACATTCTGTATGTTCCCTGCGTAAAAAATATTTTTTAGTTACTTGCACCTTCGAAAATGAATAGGTATACCTACCTACTACCTACAAATAGTAATTTTGGTAGGACAGATTATTTACTTACATATCTATGACTAATATTTACCTAAGAACGTAATAATAAGATAGAAGAAGTCATTATACCTGCCCATTTATTAATCAATAACATTTTGTGGCTACATTATAATTACAGTTAAATTATATATTTATCATTATAACCTCAGCCTCGGAACCTGAGTGACTCTGAGCCCGGAGTCCGCTTCCGGAGGTTCATATGAGATCCGGAATACTGTATGGTCATCTGGTTCTATGGCTCTAGGGCTCTTACTCAATCAGAACTTATTTTATTAGTCAACAGGTCATGTCATGTCGTTATAAGTTATTAAAAAACAGCACAGGACCAGGTCAAATAATAAAACATAAACATTATATCAGACAAAAGGTTAAAAAACTACCAAAGACTTCTGACAAAAAAATGACCGAACACATTATCAGCTCATTAATGTCTAATACACCGCGGCGACCCGACCCACGGGTCATCAATTAAAAATTACAAAAGTGTCAGTTGAATTTGATAAATTCACATTTTCTTACTTATGTCGTTTTGTCTTGCCGACCGATTAGTCACAGTGTTCCGTTAGATATTTTAAATTTGGAATTATGTAACGGTGTTCCATTTTTTAATTTGAATTTAGAAAATGAAAAAAAATAGGCTTTTAAATTAGTGTGTCATTTGTTTTATTTTTATTGGTTGCTATTTTATATGGCCAGAGTTTTGTAATGAGGTTTTACTTTATTATATTGAAGCTGTTGTTTTAGGGCAACGGTACCGTCACTGCATCTCGTGGCTAAGGAAATAGATACTCTATATTGCACACCAAAATTTAAGATACAAATAAAGGATAGTAGGTACGAACATTATAGCTCAGAAGAAATCAACAGTACCATCATGAGAGAGTAGGAGAACTTATCACGGGCTGCAAATTACTAGATTTGGACGCAACTAGGACTAAGGCTATGATAATGATGACACTGGCTGATTTCCTAACTGTTGGCTTATCTTAGCTTTTACGAGAGCAACCACCGTTTGACCCCGAGAGAAGAGCTTTTTTCCAATTTCCGAATAATTGCACGAACCTTCGGTACATAACTTCGGATGCAAACTTATTGGATGCACAACACGAACTATAAAATTGGCGCTAATTTGTAAGGACAAATGAGAAATTAATTCAACACTATACTTACAGCTTCCAAAGTGATCTTTATTGGAGATTCAATTACTTTTAATTTCTTTATTAGCAGAGTCCGTTACTTAGGTATAAAATTGTGAACGAGTTGCACCCAAAGCTTGCACTTTTAAGCATGGGCATACCCTGTTTCTATAAGGAATGGGGCAAAAGTCAAATCGGATCGGGGGGAGGAGACTGATACAATCCAATTTTAAAATTACTGTTGAATTTTCTGCCTTTTTGGAATTCAATAATTTACACTTCCAAAACGTTACTAATAAATCATAGACATTTTTTACCGAACTCTATAGTTCAAAAATCGAATCCTTCGTTGATTAATCACAAACAAATTTCTTCAGGAATGTAGAGTAGACTATTAAGTACTACCAACATCACAAAAAAGAATAAACCAACACTTCTAAATTCAAATTATCGTGAAATAATTCTGTGAAGTATGTAATTTGAGAAAAATGTGAAATATTTCATGTCGGACGGTCGTGTCCACTGCAATTACTCGGGTATTCGGGCAGGCACGCGAGGCGCACCTCTATTATTCGGCTATCGGGTGATACTCTATTAGGTCCTCTCTAATGTCATGTGATACACGCTCACTAATGTGGTATAATGACGATACGACGAAATTACATTTTATATGACATACTGCAGCAAAGAATGTAACTACCTACTGCAGAAAGAGGTTCTGTATGGTAACGGAGAAATATTACAAGTTGTATCACCTCCCCATCTCATCCAAAGAGGCGTGAGAAGAGGGTGAGGTGACTCACGGAAAAATACGTAGACGATATTACTGCGAGAGAAGGAAACCTCAAAATAGAACCTCGTATGTACCAACCCGTCTGGCCAACGTGAAAACAGAAGGCTTAATAAGCTTCCCAAAAATATCAAAAATTGTAAAATTGGTTGTGACATTGTGACTAATCTATGTTATTATCACTAGGAATAGTTCGTTATAATACTCCAAAAACAGCAATTTAACTATAAAACATAAGCTAACAGTGTTGTCAGCTAACTATACCTAAATACGAAGACAAACAACGAAGTAACAGAACCCAACATAACTGAGAACAAAAACTTTGTTTTCCCCAAAACAATTACGTTTGAACATAAAATAACGCAAATGACTATGTTTAACTCAATCAGAGGTGTGCTCCGGCGTAATTATAAACCGTTTTGTGCCATACCGGCCGGTTATTACCCGGTTTTGTTGTTTCTTTTGGACATTTTATTGATTTAGTGACCTTTATGTTGTAAGAATGATACCAGTTGTGTGCATGAGATTTTACGCGAGACGAAAATGGCATAAGGAAAATAAATTATCCTACATTTTTCAGAAACTTTACCTTCAGCATACCATCAGGCGAGGTGAAGTCAAATTGACGTGTCCTATATAAAAAAAATGGGGCACTACCAGTGGTTATCGTCCTTATGTCACGGCGGTTTCTCATCAGGTGGTGAGCTTGTCTGCCACCTGAAGGATGTAAAAAAGGGACCCGAGCACCGAGGTATCTCTCTATATCTTGAGAAAAACTCAGCTATCTCTCTCAAGTGAGTCTATCCTCGCGTGAGACTTCACTCGCACCATATTGCGTACAAAATTACATCTATCAATCACAATTTACTTTTTAAAACGATATAAACGTTTTGAACAACTGTGTTTTGGTCCATTATTACAAAAAGAATCTACTAACGGGCATCAAAATTATTATAATTCGATCAAAAGATCATCTGAGTTATCCGATAATCGTCTGATTGACTTTAACCTTTCGTATTTTTGGATGTAAGAAAAAATTATGGGTGAACTTCAGAAGTCTTACTTTTTCGGGTTAGCCGAGATTCCCTCCGAAAAATTTTTGGTTTTAAAATAACGTTTTGTGATGCCATTAGGTATAACATTTTTTGGTTTGGGAATCACGACTAACGCACTTTTTTGAAACCTAATCTAAAATTCGATGATTTTTTTTTATTTTGTCACTTAATTTGATTTGTGGCAACTACATAATATCACATATTAAAAATATTTTTTTTAAGAACCTCATACTGTTCACATGGTAAAACCTAGATATAAGAACTATAACAACTGCATAAATATGTTTTTTTTTGTAATAAGTTTTAGGGAGGTTTTAATTTGAGGGAGCTTATTTGTGGCGAGTGCTATGACTTTTTTCGTTTTGCACATTCCTTAATAATTTTGTGGCGGTGTTACATAGACCACGGTAAACACTTTTCATTAGGTGGGTCGTGTGCCTGTGTGCCACATAGGTGGTATAAAAAGGTCTAAATATGTTCATTAACTTTCACATCTTTAATCTTAGTAGGAGTAAAATTTAAGAGTTTGGATTTTGAACAGTATTCAATAACTATCGATGCACGAAACTGCATTCGTGATTAGTTTTTTACATAAACCAGCAAAATATTAATGATAGTGTTGGTTTCTCAGATTACCGAGTGTTTATAATAAATATTAGGGTTTTCACACTTTTTGTCGGTGAGTGACAAAAAAATGTAATTACATGCTTGTCAACAGTTAATCAATCTGTTGCATGTTTTGGTACATAAATTATAATAACCAGTTATTAGATTAAAATGTAAATAAATATTGTAGGACATATATATGCACAGCAGGACACAGCTTTATTTAGTTTAGACCCAAAGTATGCATAGATTGACGACATATTATAATCTAAGGAGACCTAATTACAGTCAGCACTCTTGCATCATTCGTTCATTACGAATCCTATTGACCTGACCTTACTAACTTTAGCTATTGACCTGACCTTGACGCTATTGACCTCGTAATACAATACCATTCACATAATAAATTTTAGTGATAAGCTCTACATGAAAAAAGTCTGGATAGCGTTTTGTAGAATGTCGCAAATATTTTATTATTTAAATTTTTTTTATACCACTTAGGTGGCAGACAGGCACACGGCCCACATGATGGAAAGTGGTTACTGTGGCCTATGCAACACCAGGGGCGTCACACTTGGCAGTCGACCCTGAAGAAACCTTCTAATTCTTGAAGAACCCCATATTGTAGTCGCTTGGGTTAGTTATATTTATTAAATGGCTAGAGTCCAAACCCGGGATCTCTCGACCGTAAAACATAATGTTGCTTTAAAAAAAACCCTAAAACTGCATACCCACCGAACCCTGTCCACATCCACACATTAAAACTAATGCGATAACACAATATCATGACTATCATAATCATAATCTGACACAAAACAACGTCGCTAGCTCATTATCTTACAAAAACTTGGTATTATAATGTTCCTATAAGTATAGGGCCGGCTCGTCACCTGGCCACAGATCTGGCCGTCTCAACTGCAGGAGATAACATCTCGGATTGACCGCACATAGTTTAGGAATAGCCTTTACTTGAATTAAATCGATTTTAATCATGTTGTTATTTTTTGGTCAAATCGGTAGGTGCCCAATGTGAAATACCCTAGGTGCCATTCACTCAGGTGCCATTAAAACGGGTGCCCAATATGGAATACTTCAAAATAACGAAGTATTCCATATTGGGCACCCAACCAGAATAATAATCACTGGGAAAAGCATCATGTGATTGTCAAGCTGGGTGCCACCAATAGATACCATTGTAACATGTTACGTGTCTATAATGGTGACCCTCTTTTCCGAGACTTTGTCTTCAGCTTACCATCAGGCGAGGTGAAGTCAAATTGACGTGTTCTAAGTAAAAAAAAACTTCTATGTTTATTATAATAGACAAACTGTTTGGAAGCGTTTGGAATTTGGCTTGGGACTTATTTCAGGGATAAAAAGTAGCCTATATACAGTTAGTTTCAGATCGATCTTAACTATAGTACTCAGAATCATCTTAAAACCTTGATATTCCACCCTTCCTGTTGACAAATTTTTCTGATATTTGGTACACACCTTTAGTTCGGACGATTATATAATTTAAATCAATATAACACTTTGACTGGCTCTTAATACGTAATAATTACTGGCTGTTAAGATCATTTTAAGACTTTGGTAGACAAGATCGATCTGATGCTGATTGCTGACCATACCAACTCCAAAGTATAGATAATATATTCTTGTATCGAATATCGAAAGAAGGGCTATATGGCGAGTACCTATCCAAAACCGGTGACCTTGTATGAAGACTGAAATATGAGCGCCAAAAACTTTACAAACTGTCGCATTTATAATATTAGTAGGATTAGTAGAAAAAATAATGAGAAGTCGAAGCCGCAGGAAGTAATTAGTATTTACCTTATTATGAAGAGTAGTCAGTTCACCTACGCAAGTCGTTTTAGATCGCATCTTAAGATTCTGTGATAAGATCAGCGTACGTAGAGACGCGAATGTTTATGTTAATTGAGATCTACATAAGCATCCACTAATATTAGTCGAACGAGCAGGGTTATGAAGAAATATTATATTTTTTCTCTTTTTTTTATTATTAATAATATGCACTAAGCACTATGCATAATTATTTACTATTTATTTTTATTTAACCTCTCCAATATATATTTACTAATTCAGGATTATTTACATAATGTACATAAAATTTGTCCCGGGTCCTTTAAGCGGGGCATGAAAAAGCATCTGAAGAAGCCATCAAGCTGAGTGCCACCATTGTAACATGGTAGGTACATGTCTGTAATGGTGACCTTCCTTTCCGAGACTTTGCCTTCAGCTTACCATAAGGCGAGTTGAAGTTAAATTGACGTGTCCTTTATAAAAAAAAAACGATAAGGAGGTTATTTCATCAATAAATTAAGCTGAGTATCATTTCAGTCGTATCCAGATGGAATTTACCTACATATCTATCAATTCGGATTTTTTTCTTATACCACTTAGGTGGCAGACAAACACACAGCCCAACTGATGGAAAGTGACTACCATGGCCTATGGACGTATGTAACACCAGGCCCATTACACTCGTGCTGCCGACCCTGAAAAAACCTTCCAATACCCTTTTAGAAGAACCCAATGATATTAAATATAAAAAGGAATTATTGAATATCATTGGAAGAACCCCATATTGTAGTCGCTTGGGAAAACCAAAGTAGGGTTTCATTCCACAACTTAAACGTGTTCATGTATTTATGCAAGTTCATTCCACAACTTAAGCGTGCTCCTCAGACTAAAAGAATAGTACATATAGTCTGAGGCGTGCTCATACCAGACTATTTTATCTGCACCTCATTCAGACGCTGCGAAGTGTGTTTATGAGATGTGTAGAAGTGAAGATGAATGAAGAGAAGTGTAAAATAGTTGTTAATATGTGTTTCTACACATCTCATAAACACACTGTCTAACCTAGGTTAAGTTTTGTTTATAGTTAATGTTATTTTGTTACAATAGGACTGCCATGTCGTAAGATAAAAGGCCTATCTAAATATATAAAATTCTCGTGTCACAGTTTTCGTTGCCATACTCCTCCGAAACGGCTTGACCGATTTTGATGAAATTTTTTGTGCTTATCCGGTATCTATGAGAATCGGCCAACATCTATTTTTCATCCCCCTCAGTGATAAGGGTGCAGCGGGAACGGGATTTGAATACCACGCGGGCCGAAAATATGGCGGTACGAAGTTCGCTGGGGCAGCTAGTAAATAAATAAAGATACTTATAAAAAAAAAACTTATGCGTGTGTGGGATGAAGTTTCTTTCTCAACATTCTATTCTACAATACGACGTCCAACAAATGGCCACTTGTCTAGGGGGTTATTCGTTTGCAAAAGGAAGGTAATAAAAATAACATAATTTTGGACCATTCCCAAAATTGACGGAATCATCCCAACCCTGGTTCCGTCAGGCATATAGCACAATTTAAATCTTATTTACAATTACGTACCATTAAAGAGTTAACCCGTCGGATGGCCGCGGTATATTCGGCCCGGGACAATTTGGCCCGATCTCTAAGACAATATAATTTGACTGATTGATTGCCCGTCCGTCGTGCGCGCACGCAACAGAATTTAGAATTTCGAAAATTTCAGTGTAATTGTGGTTTAATGTTTGACCCTGTGTGCGGTGATGGTAGAGTGTTCGACAGGTTGCACTGCTACGTTAGAGATCTTGGGTTCAAATCCCTATCAGGAAATTGTTGTATGTAAGAGCATGTCTATTGACATTGGCCTACACACCCAACAACCACATTTCGCGAACTTTGATTTTCGGTACCACGTAATAGGGGGCAAGCTTATTGCCGTTAAACGGGCACTTTGTCATAGACTGTATGTTTATTGTCGATTGGAGTACAGCCTTCTACGACACTCATGGGAAGAGAAGGCCCTATACTACTCCAGCTGGAGCCAACCAAAAATCAACTACGTTACAAACTGAACCCAGTTTATTTCTCATTGATCCCAGTTGCTATCATTAGTACAGTCCGTTGCTAGTCTCTAGACAATTTATATTTTTTTGCAATTTTCTATATTCGCTCCAAATCTCAATTAACAATTAACATCTAAAAATACCGAAATCCCATTAGAGTAAAACGGAATGGTTGAAATATGGCCTCAATTTAGTCGTTGGCCCACAGAAAGATTGATAGATGGGCCAAAATGCAGGTAGTATGCCTCACTTGTCTGTGGTCTACATGATCGCTGATTTATTATCCCGTATTAAGCCAAAAGTAATAAAGCATTGAATGGGTTAATATTGAAGTAGGCTTGTCTGTCTGCAAGTTTGCCAATAATTTTATACATAAATATATTCACAGCTATTAATCCCAAAGGGATAAGCAGAGGTGTATTAACACCCACATTTCACATGCCAGATTTGACAGATTTATACTAAACAAACTGTCCATAGATAAATTGAGATTCACAACTGAGTACCATTCTAGAATACGGACCTGAAAGTCTATGATCAACAAAGAGGGTTGTTCACGTTGCTCATATCGAGTTTCTCACTGTGATATCGATTATGATAATGTGCTATTCGAACAGGTGCTACAGATACTCTTAGTTAATCAATTCACATTAGAATATTATGCATGCATCGTAAACTGTGGACTTACCATGAGGAGCCATCCAGAGGGTGAAGGAGGGAATTCTATAGGATGTTAAGCATTATCGCAAGCACAAGCAAGTGACCGGAGAAGTCTGTGAGACCTGTGTTAAGTGGAAGATTACTTAATTGGGTTTAGGTTCAAAATGTATTTTTCCCAAAATGTCCAAAGGGTGCAAAACGTCCATATCCCAGTATGTTCATTTACCAAAATATCCAAATCTAAATGACCAAATGTTCAAATCAATTGAACTCAGTGTCGTTCAAATCAATGGAACTGAGGTCGATTCACTTTGGGTCGATTGTTGATCTTGTACTAAATTCAGAAATTAAAGTCTTTTGATATTCAAACATCTGATTACAAAAACATCAAAGCTCCTAAAATCATTTTAAATTGTGAATCGAATGTGATTTCAAGCATCGATTCCCTCCGATTCGCGCCCCTGCATCGCTTGCGTGCCGCAAATCGCATCACGCAGATAAGTTTCGAAAGCATTCGAAATTCAAAATGCAAATTGAACTGGCAGGTGGCGCGTGCTCTATGCATTTCGTTTGCATATTACCGCCAAATTTTACAGTTCGAGTACAAGTGCGAATGAATTTTTACATTTTTAAAACTACTTTAGCAAAAAATTGTTCATATTTTACAATATTTGTTTATGCTTAGTTATTAACTACTAATAAATAGCCGCGTTGGTTCCCGGTGATGTAGAATAAAATAAAGCCACTCCATCTCCTCCCGTTGATGTCGTAGAAGGTAAGTAGGTACAGCCCTTATCAAAGTGGCCGCTTGATGACAATAGGCTCGTCTCCCATTACGTGTGCAAAATATAGGTGTTAATATAACTCTACCTATTCCTTCGGGGATTTACAGCCCTGAGTATATTATGTATGTTAGTTGAGATGAGACTGTCATGAATATTTGAAATCTTTAGACGACATTAGACCCGTTTACCGAAATCCTTAAGAATATTGTAATCAATATTGTAATTTATTACTGTAATTATGTAATTATTGTAATTGTATTTAATATTGTAATCAATGTTGTAATCAAAATTAAAAAAAAATTACACAATACTTGTTAAAACTCTTAGGTAACCCAAAGGCTTATAAAAATCCGTTATTCCCAGTCGTCACCACTGGCGCCGTTCCCACTGATGATAAATGGAAAAAAAAATCCCATAGGTATGTCGCCAGTGGTGACAAACGGGATAAGATATTCCCTATCGTGACCACTGGCGCCGTTCCCACTGATGATGTGGAATACAGCCGCGTAACGATAATATCATTGTAATTCTGCATTCCAATAAACATATTGTAATTGTAATTTTAGTTTATTATTCCCGCCACATTTTACAAAAAAAAAAAAACAAATGGCAACTTATCAATAACTGAAGCATTAACTTATCCACTCCAAGCATAAAATTACATTATCTACCTTTTTACAAAAACCGATACACGTGCCGTAAAAACCGTACTTACTCAGTTACGGTATCATAACTAGTGATGCCCCTTCAAAAACCGTCACAATAGCCGCACGGCCTCTTCTACCGCCACGCGGCGGCCATTAGACACTGAATAAAAAGTGCTAGAGTATTGTTTGACACGTGTCGACACTTGATACCTCTAGTTTATTAATTCTGACAGCTTATTGCATTAGCTTGTTAGTTAATTCGGTTGCCGTGAGAAGCCGTGGGTATGTTTTGATTAAAAAGGTTAGTAATATATCAGCCTCGTGCATATATATGCATCAATTACAAGTGTACTTGCGCGAAACAATTACGGTTTTTTTTATACTACTTAGGTCGCAGACAAGCACACGGCCCTCCTGATAGTAAGAGGTTACCGTGGCTTACGGGCGAGTGCAACAATACGGGAGTCCAGTTTCCCATATCCGCTAGTATTTAGAATATAATGTTATGTTAGTAGCTAGTTACGTATAAGGAGAGGCCTTATAGATAAAATCTGCCACTAACTTGAACTTTCATTAAAACCTCCACGTTACATCCAGATGTATGTAATGGGTGCTAAAAGTTCTCAAAGAAGATAATTTCGCGGTTAAAATTCTTGATACGAGGGCTGATAAGAACTGCATCGCGCTCAGAGAACTATAAATGGTGAAGTAAAACATACAATTTCCCTACCAAAAGTTGCAAAAGCGTAGAGATATACTGCGATTGTGAGAGGGTGTTCAAGTCAAGCTCCCCTGTGGTACACCTGTTAAACAACGAACGAGGATCTCGGAGTTGAGAGGCCTAACGGTAGTGCACCCAGATAAGCTAATATAATATCTACAAATATAAAAAAAAATGGTTTGTTTTGTCGGTAGTGAATTGCAATGATCCCAAGCCGTAGCGGGTCATTTTGTAATGTTATCTGTATAACAGTAAAAAACTGCAATTACACATGATACTCGTAGTAGATACATTAGTCGTGTTTCTCGATAATATTGTTTTTGGCCAGTATAACAATATACATAGAAGCAATGTTACTTTAGTAACAATAGAAATGAATGTATAGAAGTAAATAAAGAGTTAAAGAAAACTTGTCATTTTTCGGAATACACATACATATAACATACATCACGCCTTTATCCCCGGAGGGTAAGGCAGAGGTGAATAAACACTAAATTTCACCAATCATTGTATTTAGTCCCACGTGAGAGGGAGTAACCCTTTGGAAACACGAATTAAATAAGTAAAAACCCTCTTTCTGAAGCAGTCGGATAAAAACAGAAGCTTCGTAACCATCAAATCCAACCCATTGAGTCGTCATTAAGCTCAAGTGGTACAATATGCTCCCGCCTGCTAACAAGTAGGTGAGCAGAGACAAAGGTGTCGTGCTGGGCCGCGCGCGCCGCCCGCTGCGACGACGCCGTGCCCGCGTGCCGTCTGCAGGACCCGCAGCGCTGTCACCGAGACGTGTGGACTCCTAATTGATTGAGAGCTGATTGATGACAGAGAGAGCATATATTGTTTTTGATGTGGATCATCGTTCTTCAAGCCTTTGCCCGACTCCTCCCGGACCTCCGAACTGAAAGCTATAGATGCGACCGGGACTAATGAAAGGATGATGATGGGTTGGGGCTCTTTCTGAACGACTGCGACTGTTTTCGGAACTCCACAACTTACTGGAGATATCTTTTTTTGTACTACTTTATACTGTCCATCCTAAGGTTGCCTGGAAGAAATCACTTTTAGCGATAAGGCCGCCCATTGTACATTTTACTTTATCTGTATCTGTGTAAAATAATATATGTGATAAAAATGGTGTGCAATAAAGAATTATCTATCTATCTATCTACTACTTGGGTCGCAGACAAGCACACGGCTCTCCTGGTGGTAAGAGGTTACCGTGGCCTATGGGCGAGTGCAACACCAGGGGAGTTACACTTAAACCAGGTTGCTGGACTTTTTAGGATTTTCGGTGCCCGCAAATGTCACTGATGTTTGTATGGCAACTGGCATTGACGCAACGTCCGCGGAAGGGTGAGGCGTGAGGCGTACCACCTTGCAGATGAGGTAGATTTTCATTTGCCAACGATTTTGATAGGGCCCAAACACCAGAATACGCGTATTACTTTTTGGAAGGATTACTCATGATGACGAGCTAATAATTTCATGACTTCACTTAAATTCGATAAGTTGTTCAAGTGTGTTGTGTGTTCAAATTATAGGTAGGGTTGTTAAAGTGTATTGAAATACATACCTATAAATATACACTTTCCAACAATCTTTCGCATTGGTTAAATACAATCAAATAATAAAACAACTATATCTAAAAAGCATAATTACGAACCATTACAAACCTCTTCATTACATTCATACATTGTTATTAAAACCACAAATCGTCTATGACATAAGGGACGTTCCGATCGAACCAAATAGGCGCTTACACATCGCTCTATAGTCTATGGCCGATCCTGTCATTACTTAGATTTGTGGGTCGTAGATAAAAAATATGGATAAGGTGATTATAGTGGCCATCTGTAACGCGAGGGTCCATGACGGCGATCCCTTTGTGTTATTTTTTTGGTATTTTTATTCTGTCGTGGTGCAGTTTTGTTTTTATGGGGCTTCGAGACTTTCTGGCGCAGGCCAAATTGATTTTTGAAGGGTTTGTTTTTAATTTGTGGTATTAAAACACGTGTACTTTGCGGCTGTGATAGGTGTACTTTGCGGTTCAAAAAGATAGGAAACTTAAAATAGTTACTTAAAATAAATAAATATTCTAGATTCTAGATTTAGCCAGACCAGCCCCTCTAGACAAGTGGCAATTCGTTGCTCGGCGTATGATGGAATAGAATGACAAATATATAGGATTTGACGTTTTTGACATTCGTTGACGCCTGTCATACATCAAATCCCATACATTTGGCATTCTATTCTATCATAACGCCGAGCAACGAATTGCCACTTGTCTAGGGGGGCGGGCCGGCAGTCTGTACTTTAGATAGCGACCGAATTCGTATGTTAACTATGTAGCGATCGAAATTCCCAAGTCTCTATCGAAAGTATCGAAGGTATTTGTAACGAATGTCGTCGCAAACTTTATCGAATTTTCATTACCACCCCTCAAAAAAATTTGCTCGGTATGTCAACTGGTCCAGACTTGACAATTCGTTGGCCAGCGTATTATAGAATAGAATGAATGACGTATGTATGAGATTTTACATTTATGACATACTTTGATGAATCCCTTTGGCGGAATTATTGGAATCGCCATAAAAAAATACGTCTAATCCCATACATTCTTTATTCTATTCACTAAGCCGGTCAAAGAATGGCAACTTGTCTAGGGAGCCTGATCTGATTCTGGAAACCTGGGCTTCATAATAAAGAAAAAAAACATGTTTTTCATGAATTGCAACTGCAAGATCAACTAAAGAAAGAATCAACTGATTAACATGGAGTTATTAGAACTTCATGTTTTAGCCAAGATACAAAAAAATCAAGGTAAAACTCAACTTCAATCAACCAGTCACTGTCGGTTTTCATGGTCACAAAGTAAAAGTACTTCCAACTCGTGATAAAGATTTTTTATAGTTTTAAATAAATTGCACGGACGGAACAGGACCTCGATTCTGCTAAAGCACAACCACTGTCACACCACAATGACTGCGAGAAAATTCCATTTGATTTTGGCCTCTTAAGTAATGCATTTAACGTTTAAAATTAAACGGCTTTTTGTAGAATGAATGAAAGAGTGTAATGAAACTCTGTTCATTTAATTTTATGACTGTAAATCTATAGAAATAAAGTCTAAAATTTAATGGCATTTTTTACAGTCTCTGTGGTGCGACAGTGGTTGGGCTTTAGCAGAATCAAGGGCCAGATTTATTGATTGGTTTAATAATATCTGTGTGGTGACAGAGAAAGAATACAAGTATCACCACCCCAACTCATCCGAAGGGTGTTGTAAGAGGCGGAAAAACACGCAGACGATATCACTGCAAGAGAAGGAAAACTCGAAATAAAACCCTGTACCAACCCGTCTGGCCAGCGTGGAAACAGTAGGCCAAAGCCTCCCAACTTTGAGAGAGACCTACTTATGTCAGTTATGCCCAGCAGTGGACTGCAATGGACTAATTAATCAATTGATATCTAATAATTGGAAAGGTTGATTGGTGGAAAATAAGGATTATAAAACTGACAAGATTTTGCTTTGTCTGTATTGAGCTGAGCATCCTTCAGGTCCTTTAAGTGCGGTTCCACGTAAATTCAGATGGTCGTCCGAGCGTCTTTGCATAATGACCATACAACGTTTTTCTTGAATTTTGTATTGTTTGTGTTGATTTGTTTAGAGAATAACAGAGTGACGGCTGCTCCATCAACAAGAGTACCTAGTGCTAGTAGAGAGTCCATTAACGCAAGTGAAGTCGCGAACAGGAACTAGCTTAATTAGTTGGCTATCAATTAAGACTAAGAAAGACTGTCTATCACAACAATGAAGTCCCACCTTACCACATACGCAAACAAACCTACTCACTACAGCCTAAACAATATTTAAAAAAAAGCTCATCATGTTCTAAAAAAGATTGGACAAGAAAAAAAGGGTGGTGTTTTCATGAGCGCTCCGGCGTGGGGCGACCGGACCGGTGAAATTGTGTATGGGCGGCATGGCCGGTCATTTATCGTGACGCCCGCGGGCGCCGTACCTACTGCCCGCTAGTACACTATTGCGTGGTAGGGTAACCAAACCATGCTAAGGTTAGTGACAACTTGGCTTTGTTTAGTGTCAGCACATAACAGATAATATCTAGTACTAGCGTAGTGTCGGTCAGTCTTACGAACAAGAGATACCGAATTTGTCCTGGCAATTACTCTACCGACGTGAACTCAATCCGAATACAAGCGTTTCAGCTTATCTGTAGAGGAATACAGCGGCCTTACCATAAACCTTAAAACAGGTCAATAATGGAACTGCTGTCATTCTGCCAACTGCAAATGTCACTTTGTAATGTCATATAAACATATAGGATTACAAAGTGACATTTGCAGTTGGTAGAATGACAGCAGTTCAATTATTGACCTATTTTAAGAGTTCATGGTATGGGCCCAGAAGACTACTTAAATAGGTTTCGATTAGTTTAGAGATAAGAGGAAAGTGGAGGCCTTGTGCATCGACTCTATCCTAGCCATCTTTTTCAGGTCGTTGATCCATCCACCCTAGGACTAGCCTAAGTCATCAGAAAGCAAGCCTAAATGGCGCCCGATCAAGATCTGCGGAGTTAATGTCATGTCTAGGGATTGCAATTCGAATACTTCGAAATTCGAAAAATTCGAATTATTCGAATTTTCGGGCCGATTTATAAATTCGAATTTTAAAACCAAGTATTCGAATTATTCGAATTTCGGTTACTATCATGAAAAACTACTACGCAATAGTAGGCTAGACACTCTCACCATGCACAGACGCCAAAATAAAAGGCCCTCAGTTCCCAATGGTCCCGCTATTCCCAGCTATGGTAGCGGGAAGCTACCGAAACCATCTACTGCTGGCAGCTTATAACTGCAGTACACTACGACTAGACGAGCACCTCACCGAACTCGAGGTAGACCTAATTCGCATAAACTGGCACATATTGAGACTGTCAGAGATCTGAAGAAAGGGGAGGACACGACAACCCTTGAGTCAGGCGACCTGTTCTATTTTAGAGAAGGTGATCAGCTCCCCCAGGGAGGAGTCGGCTTTCTAGTAAAAAGGACCTCATCAGCAGCGTTGTTGAAGTTGTCTGTACCTTGTCCTGAAAATCACGAACAGTCGTTCGCTGAAGGTGATACAGGTATATGCGCCGACCTCGTCTTACCCCAAAGAAACTGCCGAGGTGGTATATGAGGATATTGCTAAGGCAATTAATCACACCGCCAAGGCCACTTACAAAGTTGTTATGGGGGACTTCAATGCCAAAGTGGGAGTACAAGAACGCAGCGAGACGAAAATTTGACTTTATGGAGTGGGGAGCAGAAATCACATAGGGCAAATGCTAGTCAGCTTTCTCGAGTTACAGGGGCTCTTCTTATGAATAGGTTCTTTAAGAAAAAACCCCACAAGAAATGGACTTGGCAACGCCGGGACTCTGCGATAAAGAACGAGATAGACTTTTTCATAACGGACAGTAAGCACATATTTAGAGATGTCTCTGTGCTCAACAAGTTTAAAACTGGAGGCGATCACCGACTTATCCGAGGCTCTCTAAATATCAACATCAAGGCTGAAAGATTCCGAATGATAAGATAAACCCTCCGACCCACGCCGTTTCAAGTAGCTCTAGGGTCCGAAAAGTCCAACTAGAACTTCAAAATCTTTTCGCAATGCTCGCAAACCTCTAGCAGCATTGACGAGAAGGCCAGCATAGTGGTCAAAACAGTGCAGGAAGTGTCTGGAAAATTGTTTCCCGGAATACGCAGACAGCAAGAGTCCAAGCTCTCTCTGAGACTCTCGAACTCATGAGGAAGAGGCATGAACAACCATCTACACAGTCGTCTTCATCGGATGGGAGAGCCTTAAACCAACAAATCAAAAAGCTGATACGACGCAACCTCCGACACTCCAACACTCGCACTATCCCGGAGGCAATTGAGTGAAAGTGAAAGAACGAAACTTAAAACTGGGGATGGCATATACCGAGATACTTGAGGAGGTCGAGAAATTTTATGGACAGCTAAATGCATCACGGATAAGTAAACCGATGGGACACAGCTATGAAGATCACAGATCCCTAGTCACGCGCCATTACACCGAGGAGACGCCAGATATCGAGCGGTGCGAGGTAGAGGTGGCTCTCCGGCAACTAAAGAAAAACAAGTGCCCTGGTGATGACGGAATTACTACTGAGCTATTGAAAGCAGGTGGCGCTCCAGTCTTGAAAGAGCTAGCGAGTCTCTTTATTTCCGTCATCCAGCAAGGGCTGACACCTAGGGCATGGAGCGGGAGTGCGGTGGTACTGTTCTTCAAAAAAAGGTGATAAGTCCTTGCTGAAGAACTACAGGCCCATCTCACTCCTGAGCCATGTCTACAAGTTGTTCTCGAGGGTCGTCACAAATCGCCTCGCGGGTAATATCGACGAGTTCCAGCCACCTGAGCAAACCGGGTTTCGAAAAGGCTATAGTACCGTGGACCAGATCCATACTGTTCGGCAGATTGTAGAAAAGAATCAGAAGTACAATCGCCCATGTGTATGGCGTTTGTGGACTACGAAAAAGCCTTCGACTCTATCGAAACGTGGGCAGTGCTGGATGCCCTGCAGCGGTGTTGTGTCGCTTGGCGATACATCGAGGTGCTGAGATGCTTATATGACACTACCACAATGTCCGTCCAGCTTCAAGACCAGAAGACGAAACCCTTACTTTTATTAAGTTCAGATTGAGACTGATTTTAAATGTTTAGAAGAAGATTTACTTTTATTAAATTGAGAGTGAGTATGAATGAGGGAATGCTCACTTAATAAGATACCAAGATACCAAGCAAATATAATTATGTAAAGTTTATTAAACGCAAATTGTATCAAAATGGGCTGCCTTTTTTTCTTTTCTTATTGATCAGTGTAGGTATGCTCACTAAAAAATCCAAATGTAATAAAATATGCTCCTTTGCAAAAAAAACTTGGAAAAATTCGAATAATTCGAATAATTCGAATTTAGGTCAAGTGGAATTCGAATAATTCGAAATTGAAAATTTTTCGAATTTTGCAATCCCTAGTCATGTCAACGCGACAGAGCCCCGTCCATCAATCCCTGTCCCCAGTTCCCGCTTGTGGTTAGAGAGTTAAACGACTTCCCGCCCATTGGATAATAAACCAAAATAGCAGATCGCATCCTTGGTTCCAAAGTGCAAGTTTTGGATGCAACTAGAATTAACAAAAAATTAAAAGTAAAATTTCAGTTACTAGCTAGTTGCCTGATTTTTTTTTAAACAGGACACGTCAATTTGTCTTCACATGTTGTAGATGTCAGTACCTACCTACTCAAAGGCATCAATGGAGTGTCCGACAGAAATCTCTCTGATCTGAGCCGGACTTTCAGCAACAATCCCAACGCGATGACGATGCGACGACGACGCGACGACGACAACATATGAAATCAAAAGCCGAGGCTGTACCTACTCATGGTCACCCTACGTCCAACTATTACGTTTCTCGGTACTACGTGAACGTAAACTGTATCTGTGCTATTTACTTAAATATATAATCGATCTCGCCATTGTGAAATTATCTTTACATTATGTTCTTACTAAATAGACCACCGGCGTATCGTTGTAATGTCAATCAGAATGAAACACTGCGTTGTTAAAGTAGGCGGCGGACCCACTGGTCCCCTAACGGCACCGAATCAGTAGTACTACTGAGTAGTTCAACTGGTTCACATTATTGTTTCTTTTGTAGTACATACCTACTATCAGTAGTACTACTGATCAGCCCCCCTAGACAAGAGGCAATTCTTTGCTCGGCGTATGATGGAATAGAATGACAAATGTATAGGATTTGACGTTTTTGACATTCGTTGACGCCTGTCATATACGTCAAATCCCATACATTTGGCAAAACAAAATGTGATAAAACAATCACGTTTAGGATCAAATGGTTCAGTAGATACTTCTTTTCTTTGACGAACTATAAATTATGTACCAGAATCTATTGGGATTTCTTTGATTTTATTTTATTATTTACTGATTCCAACACTTCAGTTGCTGTTTAGCAGGCATGGTCACGGGAAATTGTTGCTGAAAAGCAATTTCATTTGCTTCCATTCCCACCAGCAGCCATTTCTCGATTTTATTTTATACCACTTAGGTCGCAGACAAGCACACGGCCTTCCTGATGCTAAGAGGAGTGCAACACAATCTAGATCCAAGTGAATAGCAAAATAACATAAAAGAAAATATAGTATGATTTGCCTGCTTTTCCTTCATTGGGCATCCATGGTAAGGAGACCACTAACGAATAGCATTCTCTGAGCCATTACCCAACTTAATTCGATTTTTTCTGTGAAGCGAGTGCCATCTGACCTCCACAACTAATTGGTGTTATCGAAGTTCTGTAGTTAGACTAGTCGGACATAGATTAGTATGGCAATCGGGACCGACGACTTAACGTGCTATCCGAGGCACAAAAACACCTAGACTAGACTACCAGCAACTGAACTCGCGCCCCCTGCGTAGCAATCCAATCCAATGCACTACTGCTACGCCACGTTATTTCTATCTTATATTTTTCCCCCTATGTAGGGGGTGCTTCGTCGCCGAAGAAACGGTTGCCCACATAGTACTGGAATGCGAGGCAATAGCCCCCCAACGTTTCCAAATCCTCGGCACAGCGAGGTCGCTCCATGAAGCCTGTGAAGCTCCCAGTAAGCTTCTGCGCTTCTGGGCGGAGCTAGGCTGGCTGCTATAGCCAGCACTCTCCACGCACAATGGTCCAAGAAAGAGGCTAAGTGCGGATAAAAGAGTCCCCTTTCCATTCCATTCCATTCTATCTTATTTCGGTACGTTATTACAGAGGCCTCAAACCTGCCGGCCAGGCGACTCTGACAGAATTTTATCTCTGACACAAAGAAATAAGAAGCAAAAAAAAACGATAAATTTATAAACATTTTAAATTTTATTTTCGCATATTCATAAGTCGGAGCATCACAATGATCCGCTGAACGCATCCGCTGCGTAGGGCGTGCGGGGGCGGGGGAGGGCGCGGGAGGGGTGCGCGGGCGCAGCCGTGATGTCCGCGGGCGGCGCTCCGCTTGCGTTCTGCCACTTCGGTAACTGTATGCCACGGGTATGAACATAGATTAAACAAGGTATAGAAGAAACTACTACTAGTTTAGAGGCAATAATTTTATATTAGCCCCCCTTTAGGCCGCCTAGCCAGATGGACTGACGAGCTGAAAAACGTGGCTGGGAAAGACTGCGGAAGGCGGAGGATCGGCAGACGTGGCGCATATTGGGAGAGGCCTATGTCCAGCAGTAGACTGGAATAGGCTATTTTGACCATCGAATTGAGAATCACCATCCAAGGTATGGTACATGAAGTTTGAAATTCGCTAACTCTTTCTTCTTGAAATAACTTATTCCGCCTTTTATGGAAGCGACAACTGTCTGTCCTCCTAACCCCGAGGGTAAAGCCTGCGCCAGATCCTCGTCCAGCAATCAGCAGGTGGAGGTCATGTGGCAGTCACTTCACGGAAATATCGAAGCTCAACCCAACCCGCAGTCAGTCTGGAAAAAGTGAACCTCGGACTCCGAGATGAAAGCTTCGAATGCGGCCGGGAATATCTAATGCTACAGGCTACCTTTCTGCACATATAAATGCCTTCAATATATACCTACACAGTAATTTTATTATCAAAGAATTTATAGGACGTCTATTAGGCAGAATAAATCTTGCACCTAATCTTTAATCTGTGGTCATAATTCGCTTTACTAAGACAAATACCTTACTAGTGCAACATCTATCTGTGACTCTTATTACAAGTAGTGAAGGTATAAAATTGATTGATAATGGTCAATTGTTATTGTTGTAGGATATGTACTGTAGGCGTGATTTGAATGGCAGGTGCATGGTGAGCGTATGTAGCGAGAAATGTCTTTATATATTACTCGCGTAGCTATATAAGTGGGCAAATTATAGGTGGAATATTCTGGTATGAGGGCTGGTTGACTTGAGAATAGAAAGCTGACTAATCTTTTCTATTATCTGTTTAAGTTGTCTAACTATTTACGGTACGAAGTTATACTAGAGTTAGGAAATAGAGTTTACGCGAATATCACTCATTGATATAAACCCAAAAGCGTCGGTAGCTTAGTGGTTAAGGAGTCGACCTTACGATCGAGAGTTCCCGGGTTCGAATCCTGACCATTACACTGCCGACGTGAACCCACTTCTAGCATAAGCAATTTAGCTTAGTTGGAGGGGTAAAAAGGGTCATTTCGGTTGCTAATATTCGTTTCAAAAAAGGATGAATTCTATCGCGATTTATCTGATAATATTTACTACCATATTTAGTCACCTCGCAACCATGGCTGTTGAAAAGTAGGCGAAACGTCGGGCTAAAAGTACCTAAATTATAACTACTAAATCGCGATAGAATCATTCAAAAAGTGGTATTTATTTCAATAGGAAATAATAACCAATAGTTTGCTTCGAAGCACAAGTTTTGAATGCCACATGTTGGGAGTAACACTATGAGTATGATGATGATACATTTTGACAGTACAGAATTTAAAAAGTACCTACCTTAATCAGTTTCCAATCCCAAAGCCAAGCCATCAACAAGTAAGTACTAAACCCTTCAATCACAGATGGTACAATTGAACGAATGACGAATGAGTTTTTGTGAGTACTAGACATAGCATCGGTCCCTTAGCTAGAGCATTTCTGACATGTGTCACTTTGACAGTGTGTGTGATGATGACAGAACAAAGGTAAGATTTCATTCTAAATCTGGAACCTAATTCAGTGAAAATACGTTTTTAAAACGTGTGATTTCAAAACTTACGAAACGTTATGAAATTTCAAAATCGATTTTTAATACACAATCAACTATGAGTAATTCTGATGCTTTCATAACCTCATGAAAACGTAGGTAGGAATTCAAATCAGATCATACCGAATATCAGTGTTTCATTGAATATAAATCGATGTTATACCTACCATTACTATACATAGAAAACAATGCATATAAATATTTACACGAAATGGATTCGAACCCGCGCTCTACGACGTAGCAGTCGAAAGCTCTACGGTTCTGAAAACTATTAGAAAATATAACTCAAAGTTGCTCGATATTTTTCGATTGTTTTTTTATAAATATTATTAAATTTATTACAAGCCTACATGTAGTTGACATTTTTCTTCATAAAAAGTTATCTCCAATCAAATAATTCGGAAAACATTAAGACAAGAATTTTTTTTGATGATTGCGGCTACGGCGTAGCTTAAATTATTTTATTAGATTTTTATGTAAACGAAATTTAAATCATGTCCGCTTATTGTTATAGGCCTACGAATTGCCACTTGTCATACCGGTCTGTCAGGTAGTAAGGAAAGCCCGTGCCCGAGCTTCATATTTCTAAGGATAAGGAAGAAAATAAACGAACTAAAGTTAGTTAGACTTGCACAGACACGCGAACTAATGTTTTTAGTATTACACCACACATAGACGTAATCACCTATTGTTCGACAGCTCAGTAAACACACGTACATAAACTACTGAGTTTTATTATCTACTCGATTACTTAGAGAGCAATGTAAAGCTATTCAATAAGTAATTGCGGAACTACATAATGATATGATACTGGCAATTTACTTCGACTTCGCACAGGTTCAGTGTATGTATATTCCATTTGATTAGGTAACTAAAACTACCTAACTAAAAACAATATTGTAGCGACTTTATAAAAACATCTAATAAACAAATGAAGCAGGCTAACTGACTAACTAGTGGGTTATTTTCTGTTTAGTCTTTAAAATGAGTGTCAAAACAGAAAAATATGAATAAAATAAGTTTTTATATATAGTAAGTATAAGTATAAGTACCTACTCGTAGTAGTTTAGTTAAGTACCTGACTAAATGGAGTAGGTATAGACTTTTCGTGATAGGTATAACAAATACCTATCTACTATTCTCTGTGCTGATGCTGAGTCAATTCTTTCATCTTATGAAAAGCGTCAATTATTTTTTCAGAATGAGCATGGCCTGCCGCGGCGACGTAACCATCATCACTACATATTATAAAACAAAGTCGCTGTCTGTCCGTCCCTATGTACCTATGCTTAAATCTTCAAAAGTACGCAACGGATTTTGAAGCGGTTTTTTTTTAATAGATAGAGTGATTCAAGAGGAAGGTTTATATGTATAATACATGCATAATATTGTAGAGTAACACTGATAACTGGCGGAAAATATGGCGGTACGAAGTTCGCCGGGTGTCTAATATTTTAAAGACTGCTTTGTACAGAAAATGCCTTGATTATTATGAGATCAGTTCATTATAAACTAAACATTTTTTCACCCCTACTTATCAAAAAAACCCAACTAAGTTAGTTACGGCTACACGCCAATTTGTCAGACATCACAATCTCGATATTAGCTATTTTATTTTAATTTATTCACCCTTTTTGTCCCCAAAACTAAATAAACAGCCGCTTAAAACACGACGCGATAAAGAACTCATTTACACGGTGTGTTAACCGCGAAATGGAACGTAAAAAGAACCTTTTCACAATGTCAGATATACTATTCAATACTTCAGATTATTCTATTATGAACTTTATATATAGAGCAATAGAACCTATAGTTAATATGTTAGATGTAGCTATATTGTAGTAATGTGTGTAAAACAAGACCAATTTGAACAAATGTCGTCGGTCTCGGTGAATGTAATTGAGCTGTCAGATTTTGGAGGGAACAATATGTCCAAGTCCAGACTCCAGTTTGTTTTTGGATTTTTTAGATTTTTAATCTATAATCATTGATCACTTTTGTTCTTTCTTCGAACGAATTTCACTAATGAAAATCTGTTCAAGCAAATTGCGTCCTTATACTTTCTTGAAGCTACCTACTTACCCTAAGTATTGTAGAGCTAATTTTATCAAAGATAGGAATTGTGATTAATTAAAACAAAATTGGGGGAGAACGAATTTTCCCAAGTGAAAGCTAACCCCGCCACTCAATTCTAGGATTTTCAATTTTTCTTTGATATATTTATACAGTTTTAGCTTTAATTTTTTCTTCTTTGAGGTAGATATTAGGTACCACAAGTACCTACCTAAATGTTTACAATATTAATTCACGATCTGTAATGAAGCTATCATTGTTCACCCTAACGGAGGGGCCGAACTCATTTCGCGCCCAATTTGAGGTCGATTAAAAACAAATTTAAATTAGAATGCATTCGAATTTTAAATAATACTTGGGGATGTTAAAAGTATTTTAACCATAGAGATAAGAAAATTCATAGACTAACAAAAACTGAATCTGAAGCGACTGCTAAATAGGTACGCTATACGTACTTGGGATACATATGGACCTAAGTCGCAAGACAAACGGGGCCCTGGAGCACATTTGAGCGAGTTTGAGCTCGTCCACCGCAATAGCACCTCGTGCTATCATCAAAAGACAACCAAGAAACGTGTACTAGAGTGTAACACTACATTTTTATCAACCAGCCCGAGATTGACCATTACCTCACCTGTAGGTATCTCTCTAGATGGTCGAAGATGAAAAATTTCATCCCAACTATTACTGAACTACGACATGAGCAGGGCAATCTTAAATTGTAGCACACCTACTTATAACCCTCAAATACCACCCTCGTACGGTATTACCGTCGGCAACCCTTCGCGTGCTCCGCTGCACTGGCATATTGAAAGCGTGCCTTTGATCTGTCAGCGACTAGCGCAAACAGCGGACGGCGTCATATGCTCGCCTTTTGTCTCTTTATGAAGGATTTTATTAAAGTTTGACCGTAGTCGCGTTTGAGCGAAGACGTGTTATTCTTGAACATTCTATCCTTCCCATAGTACTAATCCTACTAATATTATAAATGTGAAAGTTTTGGAATTTGGATGTTTATTACTCAATGACGTTATAAGGGCTGAACGAATCTAACTGAAATTAGGTACTGGGATAGATTACAGACTAGAATAATATACTACATGATGGCGCACATGCTGTCATGTGCGTAATATAATAAAACATTCATGGAAAAATGCTAGGTATCCTGTAACTTTCAAATATCAAAATGACTTCCGACAATATCTTTCACAATTTTGTGGAAAACAATTTATTCGAAAACGAGATGTGAAAAATATTCCGGGACAAACTACACAGTACTATCTAGACCCAAACTAGACTAAGAATAGCTTGTAATATGGGTTACCATAAAGTGCTCAACCGACAAACATACTCAGGTACAGATTGGTGCTTACGGTATGAACCTCTAGAATTGGTTTTAGACTTCCCATACACTCGCCTATATCACAAGCGGTTACCAGGGCATCAGAAACATAAACAGGTAGAACACACGCCTGCTGCTCTTCAAACACCACTCAAACCACGACCCTACAATTGACATCATTTGAACACGAGATCGTGATCCCGGTTCACACACACGATGAATCAGAGAACACCTAATTACTCCCTAAGGCTAACAAAAAATCCCACGAATATGACGAAAAACTCTCACGATGGCGACCATCCTTACCGTTTAAGAATTTCACGAAATGCGAAATTAAAATTTTTCGAAATGTGAGGTAGTGTATTTAGCGTAGGCCTTAGGGGAGTCGTGCCCTAGCCTCATGATGGCCCCAAGACAATGTGCAGGGCGTAATTAGATGCAGTTGGTAGCAAGCACTCGACCCGTAATGTTGGTAGTAAGTAGTAACCTCTCATCTTGTAATGTTGGTAGTATGGCGGTAATTTGCTGGTAATGGTTTAGTTAGGTTGGTATTAATAGAACAATTTATTAGAAGTTCCCTTTTTCAGAACGTATTTTTTTAAACTTAGAAGTAAATCCAATAATGCCTTGAAATTGCGAAAATATGCAAACTATTCAATTAAAATGTTTGTGATGTGTGTCAATTGCTCATCATCATGTTAAAAAAAACCTTCCTGGTGACAAAGTACCGTCCTGAATTTTAACTTTTCCTGGTCTAATAAGTAGTCCAATCTAAGGCTTTGTGCTGTCAGTGGGAAGACTAAAGTCTTGTCCTTCTTGGCTTCTTCGGTTCGGCAGCACGAGTGTGACTTCCCTAGTGTTGCACTCGACCATAGGCCACGGTAACCACTTTCCATCAGGTGGTATAAAAAAATCTAAATGTATATTATAACTTACTTGCTGCCCCGGCGAACTTCGTACCGCCATATTTTTTTAGCCCGTTTAAACCTTTTAAACCTTCCTTGGACATCCACGAACATTTCAAGACTAAAATTAGCCAAATCGGTTCAGCCGTTCTTGAGTTATAAACTAACAACGAAAAGTGGCATTGATTTTTATATATTAGATAAGTTAGTAGAGCTTCATAATTTCATTAAGAGCGCCTTTCATTTACAGATTCAGGGATTACGTGAAAATGTATTAATAGGTACAAGCTACCTTGTGTATATTAATATTATAACTTCCTAATAACATTTTACTCGGAAAATTACTAGGTAAAGCAACAACACCTCACTTAGAGTCAATTATTTATTCGATAAACCAACTAAACCTCTTGTACCTATCTATTATGTACTTAAGCAACAATTTTCCATTTACCATCCATTTACACGAATTTTAACCATATTTTAATAGCAATAAGGTTTATACAACCTCAAAAGATATATTTGTCAATAGAGATTAATAATAATAGGTTATTATTTCAAAGGTGCATTGTTTGCTCTATGACATATCACAATTATTATAGTCACGACTGTAGTTGATAAGATGTTATTTATGCCTAATTCAAATTAACTGCTATTATGTTTAATATCTGATGGTAACAAGAATTATATCATAATTGAGGTAGGGTGCAGGACCATGCTCCATATTAACGTAGATTGGTCGCTATTGGTGACACGGTCAAATAAAACTTAGAGCTTATATAAGCCCAAATAAAGACGATTAGACGTACACCATAAAAGTAGGTATTATAAGATAACAATTTGACGACATTGAAATAAAACTTGAATATTTAATGAAATCACGTCAATTTGAATTTACTTCGTCTGATGGTAAGCTTAAGGCTCAGAAAAGAGGGTCATCATTATAGACACGTACCATGTTCCAATGGTGGCACTCAGCTTGACGGCGTCATCAGATGCTTTTTCACGCCCCGCTTAAAGGACTGTAGGAAGAGGGAAACAGGTGAATTGGTAAGGAATTCCAGGGCTTAATGGTGCGGCAGAAAAAGGAGTCACCGAAAGAGAACGTGTAAACTTCAGACAGTATCAATTTGACACTATTTATAATTATAATGCACAATTATAGGTATGCCGCTTTATCACTAACAGCGATTTCTTCCAGGCAGCCTTTGGATGGATGGAAGCAAAATAAATTATTGTAGATCGTACAATTATTTTTCAAGAAAGTGTTATTGTATCTATGACGAACAAATACTCTAGTGTGTAGCATATTATCGAAAAATTGAACCACTTTCTAAGCACTTTCTCTTTTAAATTGAAAGTATTTGACAACACAATATAACAGCTGTCAAAAAACTCAAGTCATAACACCCGTGAACAAGAACTATCTGCATCAGCTCTTATAAAAAATATTTAAAATGTCCCACCCCGAGGCAAAAACACCGTGATTCGCTTTTGTATGAATTACTAAAACGGTGTGTACCTATATTGTTAGCAAAATAAAACTAACAACATCGTATATAAGATCAGTACATGTGCGTACAAAACTGTTAGACACTATTTTATTAAGGTGCTGATATACTTGAGCATTCACTTGTAATGAGCATTCTTAAGTTGCGTACAGATTATGTAAAATGTTGTATAACTTGTGTTATATAACACGTCCACATTATCTAACATTGTTTTATAACTTTGCAACATTGTACTAACTTCAGTGTCTACATTACTGAAACATGTTATATAACATTGTTTTATAACATGTTATGCTATATAATTTGTACGCACCTTTACGAATGTTACGTTACAGAAAAATAAACGAGAGCGTTTTAGTGAGCTTTCTATCAAGCGTTCTGGCGAGTATTCTGGCTCTGCTTCGTCTAGAGCGTTCGCTAGAAAGATCATGTAAATGTTCGTAGCATTATTTAGCTCTACACTTGGCTCGGTTCATTGTTCGGTTCGACAAATTTAAAAGCGGCGAATGTTCGATATTCTGTTACAAGTGAATGCTCAAGTCTATCAGCACCTTTATAATAACTAGCTAACCCACCCCGGCTTCTCCCGTGGCAGAGTTGCAAATACCGTATCACCCCTTTAAAGCTGCGTTTACATACTCGCGGCAGAGCGAGGGAAGTGACGAGAGAAGTGGGCAGAGACGTGGTGTGAATGGTATATTCGTCATGCCGCGAGTACTGCCGCGTATGTTGCGCAAATACTAGCGCGATGAACTATACGAGACCGCTAGATGGCGCTAAGCTAAATAAAACACGACTTTCGTTATTGCTCCTCGAATATTTACTTTTAAAAATATTTATATCGATCTACGGAAAGTGTATAGTAGTTGAAAGTGATAGTTTTTATTAATAATCTATTTAATTAATTCGCTATGCTGTAAAAGCTTATTGCGTACACTGCTACAGCGTTGTCCTCCATACGTTTACGTCCGACTCCGTTGCAGGGCGAATACTGTAATGCGGACCAACGCGATGATGGGAGTGTGTGAATGCTAGGGCATTAATCGCGCGAATATTTCTGGCAACACGATGAGCAATGCGAGCGGCAGTATGTAAACGCGGGGTAAAACATATTATATGCCCGCATTTTATTAATTGGGCTGCCTCTGTGCCGTAGCGGTAGTGAACGCGGCAGGAGGCGCGGGCTCGGTCCCCGCTCAGTGCAAATATTTGTATGCATGAATATGAATATTTGTATTAGTCTGGGTGTTTCTAGGTAGATATAATAGGTATGAATTTACGAAAAAAAAATTGTCTGAACTTCAATCAATCAATCAATCAATTGAATAGAATCAATCCGTTCTATTCAATTCTACGAACGTATTACCACTTGTCTAGAGAGGGTAGTTCTGGTAATATGGATACTTCCAGTCCAGGTTTAGTACCTAGTCTGAAAGAAACCGAAAGAAACAAATAAAATAAAAAACATATTGTATTATAATAAAAGAAAAATAGAACAGTTAGAACATCCTGAGTGTACCCTCGTCGTGCACCGGTGCGATACGGCTGCGCTGCGCCGGCGCACAAATCGCTGCCAGCGGCGACGCGCGCAGCTGCCGCAGTGCGGTAATGAACGCACCCTGTATACTGCTGACGGCTTAGATACTGCAGCACAGGGTGTAGCAAATATTAAGGTACTTTTAAAAATATTAAGGAGGTAATTTTTACATTAGTGATTAAATATATTATTTACACTTGAGGACAAATTCGTCTCATATTAGATAAAAGTACTTAATAGACAGTAACAAAATAGAGATAAATTGAAATAAAAATGGTGCTTAATAAGTACCTACCTACATAATATGTATGTATAATGATGATGTAGTATGAATGAAAATTAATAAAAAAGAATTATATTGAAAACTTGAAGTAATTGATTTATCATAATTTATTATAATCATCGACCTGTCACATGATCCATTGATACCGAATACTTAATTAAAACAGGTGAACATAGATTCTAAAAATATAATGTCTTTTTGTCTCCAAGCCGACAGACATTTTCCACTTAAGTAAGTACATTGTAAGTCTAACCTAGGCGTAATTCAACCAATATTTTCCTTAAATAAAGCTTAATCAAACACCATGTGTTTATTCTCAGAGCACATTACATATTCGTGCGCTATAATAAATGTATCCGCTTAATTATTATTTTGAAAATATCCGCGCCCGCGGCACTCTGCGCCACACAATCATATTTCTTATAAAAATAAAAGAGGTGAACACTTGCTCGGCCTGACTTGTACACGGGACAATGCTCGGATATTTTCAGTAGAGTTTCTGAATTGTGATATATTAAACATGACAGTCCTGAAAAAAAAAAACACTCATGCATTTTATACATGTGTTTTACGGTTTTAAATAGCCAGAGCTCACTGGAGGGTTTTTGTGCTGTCAGTGAGACGACCAAAGGCTTGTCCTGCGCTGTCTTCTGCACTGACGTAACAGAAACTCTCTGTTCTTACAACACCAGGGGAGCCACACTCGTGCTGCCGTTCCTGCAGCACGAGTGTGGCTCTCCTGGTGTTGCACACGTCCATAGGCCACGGTAACCACTTTCAATTCCGGCCGTGTGCTTGTCTACCGCCTAATTAGTATAAAAAAACATACATAAGTAAATACAGGCATGAAATACAATATGTGGAAAGGAAATTTCTGAGAAGGACCTCCTTGGCACCTCCTTTCTTTGCTCTGCCATAAAGAAATTCTTTTCCACCACACCTGTTACCCTCTTCCTACAATGGTACTTGAAGCGGGGCGTGAAAAAGCATCTGATGAGGCCTTTTGATCTATAGGCAATGATTTTATTAAAGAAAATTCTGAATACAAAGAAAAATCAGTATCATTCTATACACATACTAATATAAAAGCTGAGTTTTGCTTGTTTGAGAGCGCTGATTTCTGAAACTACATATGCGATTACAAAAATTATTTTTGCATGAGATAGCCCAGTTTATAGGGAAGGTCATAAGCTATATAACATCACGCTACGTCCATTAGGAGCCGAGCAATAACAAATAATGAAGCGACGCGGTGGAATACAACCGAGTACAGTGGGTGAAGTCGTGGGGAACATATCTGATAAAGTTTCGCAATCCATGCTAGCACGATAACAGCATTTTGAGTTTTTTTTTCGCACAAAAGTACCAGGCACCCATAGAATGGAGGAGCATTGCTACAGTTTGGTACAGAGGCACGCAGCGTGCACTGTATAATGCCCATGGAGAAGGAAATTCTGTCCTCCGTGATAATGCCGATGCAAAAGGGAAAGGGTTGAGCAACCCTTTGTTATCGCATAGACTTCATAAACAGTGTAGACGGGGCAGAGGACACAGAAATAAAAGTTATTTCAAGATACTCTTAGAAATTTCCGCAGTTTTTCACGGAAGCAATATGGAGGGATCTTTCATAACTGTATGCTATAAATCTATTTAGGTACAGTACAGGTTTAATAATACTAATTTACTCAACTTAGGTCGAGAAAGTGTTGTATATATTGATTTTTCACCAGTTGGTACCATGATATGACTTGAAACTAGCATCTTCTGCACTAGAACTAATGCAGAAGATACCTACTAGCTAACGAAGCAACCAAGTAGGTAGCTATATGTAAAACTGCAAATTGTTAGCTTATGTTGCATGTCATGGATAGGGCAGGCTTTTAAGTGCTCACTATCATTGAATGACTAGATTAGATATGCTTAACGTCCCAATACACGTTGGGTTTTAATGTATTTTCTTCTTATTTAAGACTATTCTTACATACATTTCCCAGAAGCACAGGGCCCATACCATGAACTCTTAAAACAGGTCAATAATTGAACTGCTGTCATTCTACCAACTGCAAATGTCACTTTGTAATCCTATATGTTTATATGACATTACAAAGTGACATTTGCAGTTGGCAGAATGATAGCAGTTCAATTATTGACCTGTTTTAAGGTTTATGGTAAGGCCGCAGACCTATCTATGAGTCAGCTCGTATAACTATTGATTAACCGTTCTAATAGATACTGTACCTTGTTTACTATTGCAAGAACAACAGAAAGCTAAACAATTCATTTGAATATGTCTGCTCTAAACATTCACATCTCTACAGCCTCCTATCCTATCGCTGTACGAAGGGGTATTGTAACCGATCAATAGAAGCTGCCTTAAATAACAATCACTCATTCAAACGGTTCGTACACTCACTCCATTCGTTCTGTTACTTACCATAGATTAACGACAATGGCCGTATTTTTAATTTTAAGGTACCAGGGTGACATCATTTGGGGGACACAATGTGTGGTTGATATTGTTGGGTAGCTATTCTGTGATTGTCGTATGGTTGTGACGTCATAAAATAATTACAAATTTACAATACGATGTTGGTGAAACCCTGTTGTAAAGCTTTGTTATTTAAAAATTATTTTAATCTACTTTACGACCGTGATCGTGTGGTCGTGCTATTAGTACTTCTAGAAAAGCAATGCAAAACACAATAAGTGAACCATTTTGGTCAGAAATGAGACTCGTTTGCGGTACTGCTAAATCAATAAATTGATTATCTCAATCAAAAATTTAAACATGATTTTACTTGATCAGTAATATACGATAAAAAAGTATCAAGTATGTTTATCCGCATTCTAAAATACATTATCACAAGCTATGCTTACTTAGGGTCTAGATAGCAATCATTATGGAAAAATATTCTAGTATATTTTATTGTTATTATACCTGTTTAATATTCGTAGTACTACTTATAAAATACCGCCATAAAGACTAGAAGTACCTATAATAACTTGAACAGACTTACAATCATAACATTGCAGTCGAAACCTTCAAAGCAAATAATCAACTTAAACCAACTCCTAACACAAACTCATAAATATGACCTATAATTCCTTCCACAATAATCTAAAATCGAAAATACTTGTCTCCAAAACCCCATTGCTTTTCTCCTCCCATTCAAAAATCAATCACAAATCGCCGCCAAGGACCATGAAACATCATTGCCCCGGCCATTACGTGCCCTCACAGAGTCCCTTCAACCGTACCAAAGCCAAAACTACCGCGAACGCACCTCGATGACGTTTCACAACACAACCAACACACCTAGACCCTCAAAACCAAAGTTTCCAACCTTATTTTGATGGTCATAAAGACTAATACTGAACAAGCAGAGGGTTTTGTTATATTGGTGTCTCCCTGAGGCGATTCTGTATGCCTTTTGCACGCAGAAATGAAAACTCCATGTCTGGGTAACTAAGTTGTTGTCAAATTGATTTTAGATGTGTCTTTGTGAGATAAAATTGTCGCGATGAATTGGTTATAATAATGCGTCAAGTGAATTAGTATAATTCTAAGCAAAGAGAGGGAAACAAAGAGAAAAAATAGTCCCCTTAAAACAACTGGTGATAAGTCAATTGGACGCGGCTCAGTTGGCCTGAGCTGCAAGGAAAACATGTCAAAATGGGGCTATATTGAACCGTCTATACAATGGTTTGTGCTCAGAAGAACTGTTTGACATGATGCCAACAGCTACATTCTATTATCGTACCTCTCGCCACAGACAGGGAATTCATCCTCACACATTGCGTCCGGAAACGGTGCACTGGGTGCACACTGTGCAGTTTGAAAGGCACTTCATCCCACGCACACTCAAGCTGTGGAATGAACTCACTGTGGTGGTTTTCCCAAGCGACTACAATATGGGGTTCTTCAAGAAGGGCATTAGAAGGTTTCTTCAGGGTCGGCAGCGCGAGTGTGACGCCCCTGGTGTTGCATACGTCCATAGGCCACGGTGACCGCGTCCTATCAGGTGGGCCGTGTGCTTGTCTGCCAACTAAGTGGTATAAAAAAAAAACGCAAGTGCCCTATAACTTCGATCTTCGGAGCCCCATCCCAGTCCATGTTGCATTTGCTCTCTTGCACACTGTGCCCTTCCATGCGCACTATGGTAGATCTGTGTAGGGTAATACTGTGACTGTGGCCCAGTAGAGGGCCGTCAAAATTTATTAAGAGATCAGAATAATTTTCGCCATTGACTTGATGGTGAAGAAGCCAACACTTAGGCACCATGGAAATAATGTTTGTAGAAGTCTAGATATTTATATCTTTAGCGATGCTTCGACGGGACATTGAGTCACCAATGCTATCCGATCTGGAGCAAATAGTTCATTTAGCAGAGTAGATAGGATATGAAGTATCCTTCATTAATTCAACATTCAGCAGTACCTGGTATACATACATACATATACATACAATCACGCCTTTATCCCCCGAGGGTTAGGCAGAGGTGAATTAACACCCACATTTCACCAATAATTGTATTAGGTCGCACGTAATAGGTGGTGAGCCTATTGCCGTTTTCCGGGCACTATTGTTGACTCGAGCCATGTATTGTATAGGCTGAGTCGTGGCTGTATATATCTGTCTGATATTAAACAGCCCTATCCCTTAGCCGCCTTGTACGACACCACATGGGAGGAGATGGGGTGGCCCAAATTAATGCCATTTAATGCCTACGGTATACTTAATAAAATAAAAAGTAAAAAAGTTCATGTTTGGAAGGCGCGTCACTTACAACTTCTTTTCTTACTTCCACTCTACTCTTCTTCTGTGTCTGCATTCAACTGTTTTACCATCCTTATAGACAAGCGGCAATTCGTTGTTCGGGTATTGTAGAATTTGACGTTTTTGACATACTTTGACGATTGAAAGCCCACACATATTTATCATTCTATTCTACAATACGCCAGCCAAAGATTTGCTACTTATCTAGGTGAGCTGGTGGAATATTTCCATACATTTTAGCCATAACTTCACAAGTCGTGTTACGTTGTAATCAAGTACTTACCAATTGAATTCGTCATCAATCACACAGGTCGCCGGTCGTCGAGGGGCAACGGGGCATTTAGTCACGCGGGGTGACCGCGAGGGGGCGCTATCTGATCCGGAGCAAACACACCGTTTAGCGGCGCATTTGATGTTAATGTGATTATGTTATCTGTGATTGCGATCGTAACGATGGAAATGTATAGTGTAATATAGTTATGGGTCTTTGATGACTTAAATGGGGATATTTTTCGGTGATTTATGGTGAACTTTTAAGCGTGGTTTTAAGTAGAATTTAGGCCAGCCCATCTCTTGCCATGCGGTGTCGTACATACAAGGCAACTAAGGGATAGGGCTGTTTAACATCAGACAGATATATACAGCCCAGACTCAGCTTCAGTTGCATGGCTCGAGTCAACAATAGTGCCAGGAATACGGCCATAGGCTCACCCCCTATTACGTGGGACCTACTACAATGACAGGTGAAATTTGGGTGTTAACTCACCTCTGCCTAACTCTCCGGGGATAAAGGCGTGATTATCTATATGTAAGTTTGTATGTTACGGTGAACTCTTGGTGTCATTTGTCTATTTCGTTTAGTGCGACAGCAAAAAACTTTGGAATATGATAATTAACAACATACGCCGGTATGAACTGCAGTGGATGACCTGGAAGTCTCTTAATAGATTGAGATCCCCAATTGGCTACTGGAGGACAGAATGGGGCAACCTGGATGTAGAGGGTAAGGGCTGTGACTGCGGTGTGCCTCGGCAGGCAATGAACCATCTATCGTACCCGCTGTCCCCCAACACCTGCACAATTGAGGACCTAAACAAGGCAACTGAGACAGTAATCAAAGTCGCTGAATTTTGGATTTGACTCATTTAGTACAGATGGATATTACTATTGGTTAAAAAGGACAAGGTCACTACATACCTAAACTCGCACTGTAAGGAATTTGTAGGTAGTGGTAATTGTTCTAGAACATCTAGAGCATCATACAAAAATTTACACTGATTGAGAATCGAACTTACGAACTCTAAAAAGTTCAAAATACCTACTCAACACCTTCATGACGCGATAAATCGGACAACGAAGTCCAAATAAAGCCAGTTTCGTCCACAAAACGAGCGGCGAGTGTCGTAAATTGATATATCCGGTCGGCCGGTCCATTTCCGCCAATAAACCTCACTTCCGGCGCGGCCAGGTGGCGCCACTATTCACTTTGCTTCGTCACTTCCTTTGAAGAAAATGAGGTTTTCAGATGGGAAATTTAATTTTGAGGTAGAGGGAACTATCCGTGAGATTTTCTATTTACAATTTTGTATTTTGTTTTTTAATGGCCCATAAAAATAGCGTGTGGGTATAAATAGGATAGTTTAATATAGTCATACCTTGGGATACGTATCTTGGACCTAACCCGCGAGAAAAATGAGGTCCTGGCGCGCGCTGATTGTTTTGTAGTAATCTATGCTTGCTGAATTTGAGCTTGTTCGCCGCTGTAGCACCATGTGCTATCGTCCAAAGATACCCAAGAAACAGGTAGGTACTCCGCGTATAGAGCACTTTTTGAGCACATTTTAGGACCAAGATATATGTCTCGGATAATAAAAATTATAAATGACTGAGGGATTCATCACTAAATTAAAATCGATTAGGTTAGCACATTAGAAAGAAAGAAACACAAGGTTGGTAAACCTTGTGTTTCTTACTTGAATACAAATTAGGTTTAGGATGGGTGACTAATCTAAAAACATTGAGTATGTACGTTTTAATACACATATACACATAATATTAACGGACAGACAGCCTCCGTGGCGTAGCGGCAGTGAACGCGGCCGCTACGCAGGAGGCACGGGTTCGATCCCCGCTCAGTGCAAATATTTGTGTGCATCAAATATGAGTATTTGCATTGGTCTGGTCGTGCCTCGGAGAGCACGTTAAGCCGTCGGTCCCGGTTGCCATAAGAACATCTATGGCAGTCGTTACGGGTAGTTGGAGCCCTAAAAAATCGGTCTAGCTGCAAAGCTTCGATATCGCCTAATGTTAACATTGGGTTGTGGAGGTCAGATGACAATCGCTTCACGGAAAATATCGAAGTCTAGCCAAATCCGTAGTTAAGACTGGTAAAGCGGACCCCAGACTCCGAGCTGAAAGCTTCGGATGCGACTGGGAATTAACGCTAAGAGGAAGAAGATTAACCACTCCTGTAAATCCCCGTAGAGATGTAAACACTCACGCAATAGATAGCGACCCTTTTGCTGTTAAGCAGGCACTTTGTCATGAGCTGTATGTTCAATGCCGGATTTGTTGACATTCATGTTTACTGTTCCGCTCCCTTGAGTAGTAGCGTGATATTTAGCCTATGACCTTCCTCGATAAACGGGCTATTAAACACAAAAAGATTTTTTCCTGAGATAAGCGCGTTCAGCAAACCAAACAAAGAAACTAAGTAACGTCAAATTTCATGTTGTAATAAAAAATAATTAAACAAACACACAACTTAATCTTAGAGGCAAATGTCTTTGAAAGTTACTCCTCCTCCCCCCCAGACTCAGAGGGAAGGGACCTCACGTACCGCTAGTATTTGCTACCCAAAGTTCCTTAACAAGGGCCTTGTTAGCGACCATATTATGTGGATGTTCGTGTATTATTTTAGCTCTTTAAATTTTATTTACTCAAGATTTTTATTGATGTTTTCTTCCTTCTAGAATGAAGTTTAGCAGTGCGGTGAGTAAGATGTGAGACTTTCGGTCGAAAGGACTTGGGTTCGAAGGCATACCAGGCGCAGATCTTGAGAAACATTCAAAATATCCCTAGACTTTGTTGATGTGTGTAAATATTCATTAACGAACTAAAAATAATTGTTTTCCATGATGATTAAAAACGTAACGATGTATTAAACTTTTTGCAAGTGAACTTCGAATACACATCCTTACACATAAACAAACAAACACACACACACATACATACATATTAAAGAAATTAAATAATTTATGTAACACGAACAAACCGAATTTACTGAATATTTATGTTAAATAAATTCGGCCAAGTGCGAGTCGGACTCGCCCATGAAGGGTTCCACAGGGACACATTTTTCCACTTTGGAAGTGTCTCTCGCGCAAACTATTCAGTTTAGAAAAAAAATATGTTAGAAACCTCAATAGCATTTTTAAAGACCTATCTACAGATAGATAGATAGATAGATAGATAATGCTTTATTGTACACCAATAGATTTACAGTATAGACAAAGTAGGTAGCATGTCTACAGTTTAATGTACAATGGGCGGCCTTATCGCTGGAAGCGATTTCTTCCAGGCAACCATTGGGATGGACAGTGATGAGACAGCACAAAAGATATGGTGTAGTTATTATATAAACAATATAATACAAAAGAATACAATACAAGGTGTAATAATACGAAAGAAAGAGAGAGAGAGAGAAAAGATACCCCACACGTATGAGTTTGATGAAAAAAAAAATTTTGAGTTTCAGTTCTAAGTATGGGGACCCCCAAAATTTAATGCTTTTTTTTTATTTTTGTGTGAAATTCTTAATGCGGTTCACAGAATACATCTTCTTACCAAGTTTCAACAGCATAGGTCTTATAGTTTCGGAGAAAAGTGGCTGTGACATACGGACGGACAGACAGACAGACAGACAGACAGACGGACAGACATGACGAATCTATAAGGGTTCCGTTTTTTGCCATTTGGCTACGGAACCCTAAAAAACGGCAGAAACCCGTGTTTATACAAATTCTTTGAAAAAAAATTTCACTGTTCCTACCGGGAAAGTTTTCAAGAAAAATAATTACAATAGCTTCCCTCCCTTTCACCGCGGGAGGGCTTTGTACCTCTGAGTTTCTTAAATAATTATACTTCTTTATTTTGCCAAATATTTGACTAACAAGATTACAGAGGGTGATTACCTTTTGGCTTTATTTATTATTTTTAAGGAATTAAAACTTGGTTCGCTTGTTTGATTATGGGATTACGTGTTTTGTGTACCTACTGTAGAATTGAAACTTGCCTGAAAGCATTTAAAGCGGTTAAAAATCGTTATTTATTAAAAAGGACTGGGGTAAAAAGGAATAATTTACTAAAAAAAAAATCTGTCTATTTTTACACACATACCTACCTAGACAGTATCCAAGGATTATAATCTTTAATAGACATTCTGATCCCACAAAATGATCAAACACTAGGTACCTATACTTCCAACTTCCAATAACAATACAATAACAGTAATAAATATTCACTCCCGCTCTTCATAAAGGCTTACCTGACAAAAAATCTACAGAAATTTAAAAATAGAACAAAAATAGTTTATTCGTACGTAATCAAAGATGGCGCTAGAATCTCAAGAATGACCGCACTTCAGGGCATCTCGGCTGAAACTATCGTACCGTCGGGATGTAACAAATGCAATGTTACTACAACCGTATGGTATTGAAGGATAATAATGATTTTATATAGCTATTTCCTTACATGTAGTGTTTGAATGAATAAATAAATCACAGATTTTTGAAGCTGCTAAAAGTCTATTTAGACTTCGGAATATGTTGTGGCGTTACCTTGATTTATATCAACACAATATACTTATATTATACCTACTTGAAGTATGGTAGTGTTGCAAATCTATACTTCTTTATTACTCGTATAATATTATAAAGAGGAAAGATTTTTTTCTTTTCGTATGTAACGAATAAACTCAATAACTACTGGACCGATTTCAAAACTTCTTTCGCCATTAGAAAGCTACATTATCGGGTTAACATAGGCTAGATATCATCACGCTAGTATCAGTGAAGAACAGGCTCAGAATTCCACGCGGACAGAGCCGCGAAAAATGCTATATTTTTACTATAGATTTGAAAAAAACTGGTGATTCTCGCTCCGGCTCGTACCTGGTGCAGAGAAATGCGGCCAGTGTTCTGGGCTTCTTTGCACCGGACATGATCCTTGGCGGGTTATCTACATGACAAAGGCTTCACTGGCTACTTGACATTGCTGTATTTAACATCTCATGTAATTCTTATCTAAATAAATGACACTATATCTACAAAAAAAAACCTATTAGTAACCGAAATGACTAGTCATTCCGTTAACCCCTCCCTCCAGGCTAAGCTGAATTACATGGTTAGGAGTGGGTTCACGTCGGTAGTGTAACACTGTAACGAACGGGATTCGAACACCTCTTGAGTAGGTAGCTCTGTATATTGGCTGACTGTTTAACTATTTAAGTACGCTAAGCGCAAATACAAACCCATTACCTACACAGGCCTACACTAGCCCACAATATTTATAAGATTACTTATATTATTAAAATATTAATAATTACTTATATATCTAAATCCAGAAAACCGTATACAATAAATATAACCGTATATTATTTTTTTATAAGAACAAGCTATCTCATTAAGAAGGTTGCTACACAGATTCATTCATATTATGTTTTCCGAGATTTTACTAAAAGAAATTCCGGGAAACAAGAGCTTTTTCTTAATAATTAGACGCCAATGTCTTGTCACATTCTGTTCGAGCTTGTTATATAAACTCCCGAATATATAACAAAATCCCCACATTACAATATATACCAAGGAAATCGTAAATGTGAGAGCACAAAAATAAGACCCGTGGAGACCGAGGATTTATTCTAAAAAGGTTTATATCACATACCTACCTACCCAACTTAATATAGCCCAGTCTGTACACAGGAAGGTGTATAAGAAAAAAGAGGAACGAATATAATATAACAATATACTTACATGCTTTGTTTGGCGAAAAAATTCTTCGATTTCGTATGTGTGGGTGAGATTTTCGCACACTTTATGGAGTTTTTCTCAACTTAGATTGTACCGACATTGTGTTCACGAATCCTTCAAGCACACACACAGACAAATAAATGGTTTTTCCTCGTGTGTACGAGGTGTAGAGGGTGCGTGGCGTATGTGTGCGAGCCACGCCCCGAGCAATGAGCTCTCGGTGACGCCGGGGGCGAGGACACTAGAGAAATTTGGAGTAAGTGTACTTTCTAAGACTTGATATGTAGAATTATTTTGTTATGAATAATACTTGTGATGATGACCTCCGACCGATTTCGGTCATGGCGACCACTTATAAGTCCTCCTGATTAATACGTCGCTGGTGCGTCCGTAAATGGCTAGTATAGCCAATCTTGGCGGTGAATAATACTTAGTACTGGATTAAAACATCATCAACTGTGACTGTTAAAGTTGGAGTTTTCCTGTGATAGTTAAATTTTGTTTACATTAAGACGCGAAGTGTAATATTATTACATAATGTAAAATATAAAAACTTTTATGCGTATGTTTATCTGTATGTACTTTTACAAAACATAAATAGGTATATGGATTTTCATACGGTTTTCACAGTGCTTAAGAAATTTTGTTATAAAAAGTTTGTTTGCATAATCCATACTAAATACCATTTAAACAATGGGAGATAAAAATGCTCTCGTGTGTAAGTTTTCGAAGTCACTACATTGTATAACTTTAGAAAAATCAAATATTACTTTATTAAAGTGAATAAATATAAAATTAACTTTAGTTCTGATGAAATACGGATGACAACGTTGACAGACTTTCTAAATATTGATCTTATTATCTCTAAGTAATAATAAGAAATGAAATGATCAATTTTTTTATTTTTTCCCCCGAGAATATAACTAGTTTTATGCTTACAATGTAACAAAAAAGAAAGTAAAAACTAGTTACCGCTCTAGTTACGTCTTTTTGTGGCAGCTGCGTCATCATTCACAGTAGACATAGGGCGGGCTACTGTTCACAGCCTGCGGCCTTCCTGACCAATCACAGTGCTCCGAGCTATATCACTATCTCTTTTACACCTTCCACTACTTCCATTAAACCATCTCTTTCACTTCCCCCGGCGAAAATCCTAGCAATAATACATTATGGTTCAATTAACAATCTTATTTTACAGATGTAGAGTTCACTTTTGTTCAAACACAATGCGTCGCTTCAGGCGTTCCGCATTCGTAATAATGTTTATTTGATATCGAGCGTCAGGCAGGCGACGATTTTCAAGTTCAGATTTCCTTTTCAAACGACTGTCGACCTTATTTCTTAAGCCGTTAAGCTTCAACGGTTGGCAGGTATCCTTGAATCGTATTTACGTGTGCAATGCTGGCATTTTCATTGTTACAATACTCGAGGGAATTGTTCAAGAAATGGAATATCAACTATAGTACTTACGCTTAAAGTTGGGAATTGTTTGAATGTTTTCATCAGTTATCCACTTATGGAGCTGTACAATTCTTATGCCCAAGGCAAAAGCTATTTGCGATGACAATTTTGCGAGCGTCGGCGAACGAAATATGCCTTTTATTCGTACTAGAGTCGGGATTAAAGCTCTAAAACGGAATTGCTGTCAGAGGGAGCTTTGTTGAAATTTGTGAACTACACCTACGCGCCGTACTGTTACAAGTCTTTGTAAGTACTTACACTGATGTTCTTTTTTTAAATGATTTTTTATTCAAAAAATAAATGAATTTCGGATTACTGATAGAAAACATACCTAGGTAGGTAGATGTAGGTATATTCTCATGTATGTAGGTGGGAAAGTTTATCCTACATTTCACTCTCTTTTTAAATGTCGTATAGCTGAAAATATGCCCATTTTAGCACTGAGTAGGCCCATAAACTTTCAAAGAGCTGCTCTACTGTTGCTAAGTAAATCATTTAGGTATGCAAATCCGTCGGTAAAGACCGCATTAGTCTGAATCGGTATTATGTGAGGTCAACAGAACTCTCTACTTAGTTTTATTAGCAGTCTTAGTTTAAGTATCTACCTAAGTTTAAAGACATAAGTTAGCGGTTAGGTTTGTGCCCAATCGGGTTCTTTTTAAGTATTGTTCTCGAATCGAGCCGTGTTGTTGGGTTTTTCTGTGTAAAAGTTAGATAGATAAATAGATATTGTAGGACATTCAACACAACGCTATCTAGACCCAAAGTAAACATAGCTTAACTAGCTTGTGTTATGGGTTCTATGCGGATAAACATAAATACATACATATTACACCTACATAGAAACACCCAGATCAATGCAAATATGTATTAATATTCATGCACACAAACATTAAGTTATCGACAGCAGCACGTGGATCGTAAACATGCTAATACTGAGGCAAAAGAGAAAGCCCTTATTAAGAGTATTTACACTTCTGCCTTCTTAAAGGGAGGTTATACGTACTCACACCTTTCTACCGCCGACGGGTTAAGTAGAAAAATAGCTTACTGTTCACTTTGTCCTTACAAAAAGAAGAAAAAAGCTTAAAAGCTGAAGCTTACTTCACAAGCTTCCTCTATTATCATTAAAAGTTTCAGACAAGGTCTCTTTGGACTTGTTATTTTTATAACTATAGAAATTTATTTAGGCATACCTACTAATATTGGAGGATTTTAAGAAAAGGTCAAGTCACAACCACAACCCAAGTGTAACTACTCCTATGTCAAAGTCAATTATGACAGTAGAATTGAGTAGAAGTAAAAAATGTACTTAGATTCGTAGCAAGTGGGAATATGTGGCATCTGTCTACCAGTGGCGGGGGCACCCGATTCCTGCCGACCTCCCAATGGATCCATGAAGCATATCAAACTAGAGCAAAGTGAGTTTTTTTTAACGGCTTACCTTTTGAAAATTGGCACCCTTCGCCACTGCTCCCTACTTACCAAAATGGCATGACTGTATGTACGTACCTATTTAGCAAAGCTATATGTACCTAAAGAAAGAATGATTTGAATATAAACCTATAACATCAAACGTTTCAAAACGTACCCCACGAAGGGCGCCCCTGATTTCACCACCCTACAAAATCTCTCCAAATGAAAAACTCCTTAAAAATCTACAATTTTATGTACATCTATATGATATTTTACTGTTTATCTTGCGTTCAAAGTATTCGGAGCCTTCGTAGGGAGGCACCGCGGACTTGTTATTGCAAATTATATTTTTTTTCTCAAGGGGAGGATGTTTGTACGAATCCTTAATAGAAACGAAACATTGGCAAAAGGAATCTGTATAACTTAAGGTTGTATATACGAATATAGACCTTATTTCTATAATAATAACCATCACGGGAAATGCTATGATAATATTATTTGAAATTTTCCAAGTTTGATTGTGACAGGTTTATTAATTTGTATTTTTTTCTTTTTCTACTTACTTTGTTACTTTTTCTTCTTTGTTATTTTTTCTGGTTTCCTTTTGGTTCTCGGGATTGTTTGAATTAATTTGTAATGTTATTTTTTCATTAACAAGGCATTACTTAAATATCGTATTTTATTAATAAGCTGCTTATGTTTTTACTTACAGTTATGGAGGAACTAACTATTGTTCGCGGCTCCACCCGCGGTGTTAGTAAAACCACTAATGATAGGTATGAAGTACCTAGGCTATATAAATTACATTCGGTTGCTTTTCGTAATAATTCGCTCGCTGAATTCTTCGCTTCTACTATACCTAACTAAAATCTATTTTAGTACACCTAGTTTATTCATCTTAATGATCCAACTAAAAAAAAATCTTCATTCTAATACAAATAAAGTCATTTAATCATTCATAGAATCATACATCAAATCCATTTTTTTTAAATGTGCTATAACAAAAAAAAACAATAGCAAAAAGTTTTCAAAATTGGCATTAGCCACTCGATTCGCCACACCACACTCGTCTTGCGTCAAATTCGTCGCGCGTTAGTTTTTCGACAAAACATATTATAACGATCGACCAAGTCCATTATGTCGATCGACAAATATGTAAGGTGAAGATATTACCACGGAGATTGTGATTACATGGATGTTTTTGTCGAAGTTAAGTACAACTACGGGGTCCTTGAGAAAAATCGTGTAACACGACATACAGGTGTTTTGTTTACAATAGTTATTTGACAGACAGCTACAGGTAATTTTATTTTTGACGTATAAGTAAAAGATTTATTGGTTAACATAATTTTGAAGCGCTATTCGCAGAGTTCCAGGTATGGGCCATCGGGATCAATGTCCCTTCAGATAGGTGGAAAAGTGTGAATAGTCCTTTACAATGATTTCATACGGTCCTATACGTTAGTTGGACAGCGCCGATGACATAATTTATCTGCCTAGATATCTCTTTTTAGGAGAACTTCAATTACGTACTTAGTTTTAGAAATCTGAAGAGGAAAGCCTGCACATCTGTTAATTAGTAGATGTTTCTACCTACCAACTAATGAAAGATTGGTTTGGGTTCCAAAAAACCTTGGCTTGGCTCATTTTCGACCTGCAGAGTTCAATTAAATACTTGTTCAGATATATCGTTTTAATGTAACTTACCTCATTTAAATCGTTTTAAGATAGGAAAAGCGAATACAGCTTAGGCGAGATTCGAACCCGCGATCTTTCCCTTACAGGGGGAATGCTCTGACCACTGAGCCACCAGAAATCTAGAGTATTTTATTAATTAGACATACAACTATGGCAGATATATGTTACGTTAGGTAAAGATATACCCACTAGTTCTACCAACACGTTGAAGAAACTATACCTACAAAGAAAAAATAATAAGAACTGAAAGGTCACTGTCGTTCAGTCCTTCAACACAGGACGACTTAGTTATATCTACAAAAAGAAAAATAAATACAGATTTATTAGCTCAATTTTAATATTTAAGATAGATCTCAACTCCTTAACGAATCCTTTTATAAAATATAATACAAAATGTAGTGGTAAATTATCAAAACTCAGGTAGCATAAATCCCAGATAAGTAATTCTTTTCATGCTTGATCAATTGATTCGATTCATCGAATAGGCTGAATGCAATAATATCATCGACAATAAAAACTTTTTTATTTATGCTCTGCGAATTTGCGCGGGTGTGTATTTTGTCAATATGAAAAATGGCGCGTATATTTAACTTTGTGTTTTTTTTTTGCAAAAAGAAGTACCTTTTTTGGAATGTTGTCTTTACGGTAGGTTAAGTGGTGCATTGTGATGCTGAAAAGTAAAAAGCGTGACGAATGAACACTACCACTAACATGCACAACATTGCCTCTTCATTATTTTTTTTATCGTTTCGTATTGTCAAACCTTTTTGCTTGGTTTTCAATAAAGTTTTTAGTTGACAACACTTTAGGGAAGGAAGCTTTAAATAGGCTTGAAGGACCTATATCCATAAAAAGTTGCACTTAGTATTACAATATAAAAGTAAATAGACCTGCAGCGTTCATTTACTACAAATTAAACTTTTTAAATTCTCTTGCAATTAGCAACTGTCCACTATTCCATAATTAAAACTACGAAGAACTAAAGGTGAATACAGTCAAGTACAGACGGTAGCGCAAGTTGAACCGCTTCTCTGTTAAATTATTCAGCAGTCATTAAGCGCTCCTTTCCACGATGCGTACAGAGTATACACAATGGTTCGCGAGACGAGCTTCTTTCTTTTCTAATAGCCTGGTACTCTTGAAGACTGAACAGCCAGTATGCTGTATAGAGACGTTACTTAATGAGACCGGTGTTATTATTTTATAATTTTGTAAGTGATGAGAGTATGGTCTGGGCCCACTAGAATTTGTGGGGCCCAAACCATACCTAGTTATACCTTAGAACACATATGTTGGACCTAAGTCGCGAGACAAATAAAGCCTTGGTGCGCGCCGATTGTTTTGTAATAAATAAGCTATAGGTACTTGGTAAATTAGAACACCCCGTGCTATCCTCAAAAAAAGAAACGAGCACTGCGCGTATAGCGCACATTTTAAGTACATTTTAAGTTCAAGATATATGTCTCGAGGTATACCAAGTCTTGCAAGTTAGTACTTCTGTTGATTAATGGACAAGACTCAGGCCAGCTTTACTTTCAAGGTTGAGGGCGTCAGAGGGTAGTTATTCCGCAAAAGTCAAGATAAGCCAAATCATCAAGCTTAGGTTGCAACCGGATGCACTATGAAGATGGTAATCATGATAACATTGTAATTGATGAACTTAGAAGGCTGCACTCGATACCATACTACCTAAGTACCTACCACGAACTGGCAAGTGTTTCCTTGATATCCTACAAACAAAAAAAACTGGCAGACTAAAAACTGTCTACCAGCAGGAATGACCTAGAGTAGTAGAGTAGCCTACAATGAAACGTTATCAGAAGTTCCAAATTGAAATTATTCGATAACACATTATGACGTCGTACATTGTTTTTACATACAAGTTTCCATAGAACTCGCCGTTTTGACAAAAAAAAACTAATTGGACTTGACTGTCAAACACCCTATTAGTTTCACCAGCCGTTCTATAAGAAGACTACAAACGACAACCTGCAAATTACAGTGATTACCACAGGGATTGTGATTGCACGGATGTTTAAAAGTAACTTCTGCGTAGCCCTTGAGAAAAATCGTGGCAAACGACGGGTATTATGTTGACTAAGGTTGACTATCATTATTTTAAAGATAGCTTGATGGATATAGTCCTTTGGCACCCTAGTGTTATACTGAGAGTGTTGTCTTGGTGTAAAAAAAAAAAAAAAAAATATCGAGTCTCGATGTCACCAGTTCATTTTTGTTGGTTTTGTTGGTTTGGTAATACGTGCGTGACTTCGAAAACTGCAAAAACTTTTATATATAACTAGCTGCCCCGGCGAACTTCGTACCGCCATATTTTCGGCCCGCGTGGTATTCAAATCCCGTTCCCGCTGCACCCTCATCACTTAGGGGTATGAAAAATAGATGTTGGCCGATTCTCATAGATACCGGATAAGCACAAAAAATTTCATCAAAATCGGTCAAGCCGTTTCGGAGGAGTATGGCAACGAAAACTGTGACACGAGAATTTTATATATTAGACTAGACTGTCTATCTACGACTCGAAAAATTGGAAAACCCATTTTCGTAGCCAAAAATAATACGTGCGTGACTTCGAAAACTCCAGTAACTTTTATGTATAACTAGACTGTCTGTATCTACGACTTGAAAAAATGGAAAAACCATTTTCGTAGCCAAAAATAATACGTGCGTGACTTCAAAAACTGCAGTAACTTTTATGTATAACTAGACTGTCTGTATCTATGAAACGAAAAATGGAAACACCAATTTCGTAGCCAAAAAAAATGTTCGGAAGCCGCTATCTGCTTGTTGGTCTACTTGGAGTTGTTCGTCTGACCCCTCAACCCAGGTAGGAAAGCCTGCGTGAGAGTCTCATCCTTCAATCAGCAGATATAGCTGTATGCATGTAAGGTTAGACTTATTCCCAAAGAGGATTCCCTAATGAGGCTTTGCATGCGCCCCCCCCCCCCCTCCCGCTCCTCTGTATCCGGGGTAAGATGGACAACCCGTGGTTTCCACACCCAAGAGGGCCATCTCGGAACTTCCGCGCTATAGGAAATTAATTTAGGAGCCATAAAGTAGTTTGGCCATCATGAAAACGGTAGGCCAAAGCCTCCCAACAATGGGCTGTCCTAATGCCCAGCGGTTGACGATTGATGAAAGTAGTTTATGATGAAACTACTAAAAATTAACAAAATTCCACACAAATTCAAAAGTTTAAACCAATCTCATTACAACAAAGACATAAATACAAACAAACTCCCCAAGGAGCCCGCTCGTGTCGCGCGTGCGTTAACATCGCCATAACGGCACAAAATAAAATGGTTCAAATTGATTTGTGCGCCGCGCTCCGCAAGAGGTTATAATTTTCGCGCCATGCTGCGAACACACGCTGGGCCAATGCTGCCAACATAACAGATACAGGCTTGTTCGCTCCACCGCTAGATTCGACAGTAAATCAATGATGTGCAATAAGGTAATTCATTTTGCGAGCAGTGTAAACAATATTGGTTGTTTTGGTTCGGTTAATTATTGGTTCTTGTGTTGTTAACATTGGAGGATACATGCTTCACGGTCTTATTTCTGTTATTTGAGGTTACCTTATAACATTTACTAAGTACGGCGTGCACAGACACAGTGGAGAGCAGGCAAAAAGCCTCCACTGTGTCTCCTGCTAGACAGCCTTCTACAGGACCATTTCACGGTTCTACTAATTGAATGCCACTTTGTTCATGGGTAGAAGAAACAACGAATACTGAAACTGTTTGTCGCCATTTATATCCTATTGCCATAAACCTGGGCTTAGTTTTGGCCTCATGACATATCCGCTCCTAGCCCTGGTGAAATGCCTTCAGTTGATCCCCTCAAGGGAAACTCGTAGAGTTACGTAGACACTTTCTACGAAAATCTAAGAAAGTTTTGCAAATGCGAAATCAGTACCTGGGTAAACACCAAAAACGCAACGTCCACTTAGTTATCAACCACTATTGTAAAACTAGGATAGGTATATGGGTTTCTTAATTTACACCTTTCGCTAGTTAGGTTAGGTCGGTAAAGTTCCTATGCTTCAATCAATAATTTTTTTTTATTTTTTATATAGGACACGTCAATTTGACTGCGCCTCGCCTGATGGTAAGCTGAAGGCAAAGTCTTTGAAAAGAGGGTCACCATTACAGACACGTATCATGTTACAATGGTGGCACTCAGCTTGACGGCCTCATCAGATGCTTTTTCACGCCCCGCTTAAAGACCCGGGACTGTAGGAGGAGGGAAACACGTGAACTGGTAAGGAATTAAACAATTACAGTCAACTGCTGCGCCTCTCTCAATATGTGCCATATTATCCGCTAATCTGTTTTCTGCAGCTATCTCTACTAGATAATTATAGTTAAGTCACATAAAGACCGACAGCTTGGCGTGCCTCGTAGAGCACGTCAAACCGTCCTGGGTTTCGATACGAACATCCATGGCATTCCTTACGGGTAATCGGAGCCTTAAAAGTTCCATAAATGGGCTATTAACAGAACTGAGTCAGCCTTGGAGTTCAGCCATTACGTAGTAAAGCTGAAAAACTACTTGACCCAAACTAACCTCATCATTTCACCATACCGCTAAAAATTAAAACTTTTTCATTTGATCTCACACATTTAATAGCTAATTTATTAAAAAAAAAAAGCGCCTAAAAATAAAAATTAAAAGCACTCAATTTAATTAAGTCCATGTTACATTCCCGACAGGGCTAGCCCTTTGTGGGGATCAAACGCTCAGCCAGTGTACCTGACATTACTTTGTGAGCTTATGACCCTACGTAGCGAGAGTACGGGCGTCGTGACAGCTCCTCTTATATTACCGTTTGTTACCAACATTCAGGAGGCGAAGGGCTGTTTGGCAATGACAATAAAATTATCGTGATCAAATTGTACTTTCTTGCAAATAAATTTAATTTGAATTTGGAAATGTTAAAGGTTAATAGGTTTTGTACCTTTCTTGCCTTTTTGTATTAAAAAAAAGCTGTTAATTGTGGAACCACCTGTATGTAATAAAGATCCCAATCCCGCGACCCAGAGGAAAGAAGGAAACTGCGCGGGGGATTAAAATATTCCAGAACATTATCTATCTTTCTGCCATATTTCATCCCTGGGTATCTGTTTAACCGTTTTGGATATCGTATGTACTTAAAAGACAATTCGCATAAAATAACCTATAGGTTATAATAGTATTCCTCACCACACACATACACACCACACACACACTCACATAAACTCCAAAACAAAAACATCCAGTGCTACCAACCTCTAAAGAATCCCAATATATCCACAACGACTTGCCCAACAAGCGCCACACCACAATGAACGACTGACTACACATATCAGTTATCTAGACGTGTAGTACCTGACCTCCATTATCTTTATGATGCCCTAGTACTGACATGGCTCCACAGCTCCATTTTAGGCGATCGCCTGACAAATCTAGGTATATTTCCTCGCTGATATGTTAAAGTAGCCACATTATGCAGCGAGCGGGGCCCCTGCTGGGCCCTCCGACTGATATATTCGCCGTCGACACGATAGCACTTGGTTCGGTAAGGCTCTAGTCATACGAAGGTATGGTGACTAGAGTAGTGCCTGCAGCCTAATTTTATTCAGAAGGCAGACGTGGACACGGTTTTTGTGTATGATCGACAAGTCATCAACACGAATGCTCTTTTTCATACATAAAAATAACGAAAACTAAGTATAGGACATTCTACTCCACGCTATCTAGACCGAACGTAAGCATTACCCCATTTTAGAACCCATAGCAAAAGCTTGTGACATGGGTTTTAGAATGTGGATATACATATGTATGATAGATTACTTAGATACATTTGCTTTGGTAAATACGTACATATTGTACATAGAAACAGCCAGACCAAAGCAAATATCCATACAATTATTTACACTGAGCGGGAATCGAAGTCGCGACCTCTTACGTAGCAGTCGAACGCTCTACCGCTACGCCACGTAGGCCGTCAATTTCTACGGGAATTTTAAAAATGGTTTAAAAATATGCTTTTGATCTTAAATGGTCAATAATAGTCATATCAATAAATATGTTTGTGTATTAAACATTGATTTGTTTTAAAACTAATTGAGATCACTATATGGAAATTACTTTAATAAAAATATCGTCACATCCAAGAAATTTCTCTCTCCCTAATTCTTCTCTGGATCACTTAATTGTCTACAAATGTTGCTTGCAGTTTCGCCCGCGTGGAATTTTAATCCTTTTCATCGCTGACAGAAGCGTGATGTGATGACACATAGGCTATGTTGGTAGGTACCTAATAATGTAGCTTTCTTTTATGTATGTATGTATGTATAACAATAATTTGCTCATTTGTTTTTCCATGATGGGTAGTGTCTTTTTCAATACGAGCCTATAATTTTAAGTCAACATCTACTGTAGATGATTAACTTCTGTAGTTCTACCATCAGAGTTGTATTATAAAAACTGTTGGCAATATAATTATTACTTTTTCTTATTGAAACGTGTACACTGTACGCTGTCATTTTTCTTAAGAACCAATCAAGTCTCTCACGCAAGACATTGACATTTCAATATGTCAGCTTTTAATTAATTTAATTTATTCACACAAAATAAAACAAACTGTCGTGTGAAGATACGATTATGCCTATAAACATACAAAGCATTCCTTTTACAAAAATATTTTTTTAAATTTTATTGTCGTCTTACGTTACGAGTCATTCCATTATCGAAAAAAAAAAATTTTTCACAGTTTATAGATTTGAATATTGTTTTTTTTTTTGTGTTCCATATTTGAATGTGTGTGGACAATGCTTAAGTCAGCCATTTTGTTATTCAATTACGAAGCGGGAACACTTGTAAATTTGCAGAATTGTGTCTCATCACATTGAATAACATTATTCTTCAGCCCTGATCGTCTTGTAGAGTTATTAAAATAGAATTTTAAACTAAATACCTTCAGTAAACAGATTTGAATGTAGAGTTTCAATTCCTCAATTAGCATTTAGATTGGTTAGACTTTATATTATGAGGATATAACAGCTATAAATATAAGTTAGAAAAGGAAAGGTGTTGAAGAGAGTTTGGTCGTAGAACAGCCTGGATGTAGAAAAGACTCTACATCAAGTTTTGTAAAATTTTCAATATTCAAACAATGGTAAAATAAGATTACTAATTTTTACTTTTGTAAGTACCTACTGGGTAGGTACTTACAAAAGTACCTACCCAGTAGGTATTAACAAAAAAGCGAACACTTAGCCCATAAATTTTAGAATAGGTACTACAATAAAATTGCATTGGTACCTATTGATTCTTAATCATCATTCATACTCTATATCACTGACGGCATCTTAATGTAAAACTAAATATTTGACACGTTTTCCCTTCTGTATTTTTATTTCACAACTCAAATAAATTTTAAGAAAAAGTGCACTTGTTCAGACATATTATGTATCCGCTCGCACGCTACCAACACACGCTGAGCGCGAACGCCATCGACAAATAATTGAATTCCCGCCATTATACTCGTACTTATAATATTCATATTAATTTAGCCATGACAACCATGCACAGGGCCTATACAGATAACCAGTGATAAAGATCTATCGCAAGAAATATTGTTGATAATGTTTTGGTATTAAGTATTAAGTAAGAATAATAATATTAATTGAAAGTTCTTTTGGAAAATCTCTACAATAATGCCAAGTTATATTTATGGAATAAATCAATGCTCTTGGAATAACTACTACACAACACTTGTTCTATGTTCTAAAATGTGAATAAACATTACCTAAATACCTAGATTTTTTAATTTTTTAATAGGGAACCAAAGCATAGACAAATACAAAAATATTTAGGATGTCCGTTATCACAACCAAACATAGCCTATGTGCTTTCCCAGGGTCTAATCTATCTTTGTACCAAATTTCATCACAGTAGTATTAGGCGTGCAAGCGTAACAGACAGACAAACTGACAAAAAGACAGAAAAACAGAGTTACTTTCGCCTTTGTAATACTATGTAATATAATGTAGCGATATCGTAGACTTCTACGTACTTATACCACTATAACTGGCTATACGTTACGTAACAAAAATTTTGGTTGTCGCTGTCGCCAAGAACCAAGAACCATGACATAAACTTTTTTCCTTTTTAAATAGCTTGTATGGTATCTATATAGGTCATTAATATATAGCTTACTACATAGAATACTGGCACAACACATCTTCCAACCCACTGTTAAAATCTCGTTCATTAATTATTAACTGCAACTTCTCCGTGTCTTTACACACCATTTGAGAGTTGATTTTCAGTAAACACCCGCCATCTGCTGTGTACGATCCGGACCGTTAGGTTAGAGATGTATCAATTATTCAAAACATGAACATCACTATGGTTATCGATACCGAGTCTGGTTATTAAAGCATCGCAATCTATACTAATATTATAAAGAAGAAAGATTTGTATTTTTTATGTAACGAATAAACTCAAAAACTACTGGACCGATTTCAATTTTTTTTTCTCCATTAGTAAGCTACTATCAGGTACCAGCATAGGCTATATATCATCTAGCTACTATCAGCGATGAACGGGATCAGAATTCCATGCGGACGGAGCCGCGAGCAACAGCTAGTGTTTCGTTATAAGGCTATATTATCATCATTATCATCTAAACGCCAATCCCGGTTGTATCCAAACCTTTCACTAGAGGTGACCGTATATATCGATTCTTTAGCGTCTCTATCTCGTATCTAGTAGGTCTTGAAAGAGTGACAGATGGACTGCCGCCGGCGATGCGCGACGAGGCGCGAGAATCGTTTCCCTCCAATAGTCATAATATGACTAAAACTTGTTTAGTCTGTGGCAAATATATTTATTAAACAAGTGATAAAATATGCCTTCCATACTAATTTATATATAGGAAAATATTTATATCTCTTGATTCTGTTCTGTTGATTCTGATTTTTTTTTTTTTTTATATAGGACACGTCAATTTGACTTCGCCTCGCCTGGTGGTAAGCTGAAGGCAAAGTCTCTGAAAAGAGGGCCACCATTACAACACGTACCATGTTACAATGGTGGCACTCAGCTTGACGGCCTCATCAGATGCTTTTTCATGCCCCGCTTAAAGGAGCCGGGACTATAGGAGGAAGGAAACTGATTATGTTAAAATTCGGTAAGGAGAAAATTTTACCTTAAAATAAAGGGTTTCCGCAGGCACGTATTTCTTTTTGGTGTGTCTTACACAAAAGAGATTTTCCTAAGACTACCACTTTACTTACCACCGCAATTTAAAAAAGAAATGACTGACACCTTAGTCTTGCACATATTGTACTAGATAAGAAGGGTAGGGTGGGATAGTAATATTATGAAAGATCTCATCAGAACACTCGCCATGGCAGAGATGGTAAAATTCTGCCGAAAAGGAAATCTCAAAAAATGAAAAAAGTGCCTAAAGAAGTTTACATTTCAAAAAGTTACTAACAAAACCAAACGGAACAATTCTCAATTCAAAAGACCACAATTAATTTTCAAATAACCACATGTAATTCGAAAATAATACGATCCATTTGAATTCCCTCGTTATAGAGGTGGGCGTCGAGGGGCGACATCCCTACCCTACAGGGGTGATCGTGGTGATTATACACGTCTCGATAATGAACGCGTTATGCATATTAATAAACGCAGCTTTGAGAACTCTACCTACCCCTTACGGCTTATCATCAGGCTGAGTAAAGTTATATTGACATGTAGAAAAAAAAAATTGCCATCACTGACAGTTGTGAAATGTCAAAATTGATGGTAGAACTTTGAAATTTCACCAAGCCCAAGTCTAAACGATAAGCCATTAAAGTTTTATCGCAATCAGCAGACCAATACAAAACAAAACATGTTTTTTATAATATCGTTATCCCTACTAATATTATAATAAATGCGAAATCCCTACTTAATCCCTACTTATATCCCTACTAATATTATAAACGCGAAAGTAACTCTGTCTGTCTGTCTGTCTGTCTGTCTGTCTGTCTGTCTGTCTGTCTGTCTGTCTCACTTTTACGACTAAACCGCTGAACCGATTTTGATGAAATTTGGTATAGAGGTAGATGGGAAAGGACATAGGCTATGTTTGGTCGCGATAACCGACATCCACGCGGGCGGAGCCGCGGGCAAAAGCTAGTAACTACATAAATATTATAAAAAACAATGTATTAAGTAACTCAAGGTTTTGCTTTAGATTTAAATTTATCTTTATCTCTATTTTTTTGCTTATCATAGTTCTGTACATAAGTAATTTACAGAATTATTTTAAATTTTAAGCTCTATCTAATATTTTCAAGCCACATAAACTAAAAAAAGAACACGGAATAAAATCTGCTTGCTCTCATATCTCATCGACACGGCCCCAATTATTTATTAAAAGACATTTCAAATTGTCGATGGTGGCGGGCTGCGGTTCTTTGTTTTAAAACAACACTACACAAAAGAGGTTTAATCACTGCATCGCTTTCAAAATTCGAACATGTGTTCGTGATGAATTTGTCAATGTTTCGTTATTTGAGTGTGTATTGTGCCAGTTTATTTGTTTTATGGAAAATGATTTGTACGTAACTTGTCAGAAGTTAGTTATGAAAATATACGATAGTTACTTAATAATAAATGAAATAACATGCTTTATTATTAGTATTAGTACTCGTATTGCTCCATTATTGACTTCTCCACCCCTAAATTAATATTTCAGTGGGTATTTAATATTGGAGAATTGATTTGGGAATGATAGAGTCACGCTTGCAGCAATGCTGTAGAGCCATGTTTTTCTCAAGATTAATATACCTAACACATTTCTTATAGTTAGGGTAAGCCTAGCCGTGCTGAAAAGTTGGAAAACCTGCGACAAAGCTTTATCCGTTAATCAAGAAAGGTATCTATCAGCTTGCAGGCATGGAGTACTTGGTGGACCCCGTACAATCGGTTCTATTTTAAATTATTGTTTATTAAAAAAATAGATAATTTAAAAAGTAACATGTACTCAAAGCCAGAAGCATTGATTCCTCTGCCTGTCCATATCGATATGTCGTTTTGAAATTCGAACGAAATAGTCGTCGGTAGCGGCGCGCGCTACGGGACGCCGCCGCCCGCCGCGCGTGTAACAGCCTTGTTGCGTTGCGTACCACTGCCAACATTATTATACGATTGAGATGTTTAAATAACATTTATATGGTCCTTTTTTCAACGAACAAATAATGGAGGATGTACAATATTGAATTTGTAATGTGTGTGAGTAATTTTTTGTTGAGTTTCAGTGTTTTGACATTGCGTGTAGTGTCAAAAATTACGACGTTACACATCACTAATGGGCCGTCGGCAAAACGGCAAATTCAATATCACATAAATTTACTTATTTTCTGAAATCTTATTGGTTGAATTTATCTAATATTTTAGTTATAAGTAAAGCGTTGAAATAATAGGTACCTAGTTAATTTCTTTAAGAATTATATATTAGGTACAACAGGTAAAGTCGCATTAAATAAAATGTTAACTGTATTAAGTGGATAATAAAGAGATTTACTGCAAAATTTGCAAATTCTTCAGTACTGACCGGCTATGCTATGCTTTCCAAGTTAATTACAACCAGATATTGTCATGAACGACCTAGAAAATTTGGCTGAGATAGATTGTATGAGCAAAACCGAGCATCGGGTGCTATGGCGCATATTTGTGAGCGGTGTAGAAGATCTTTTTTATACCACCCTGGTGGCAGACAAGAAGTAGGCTGCAATAGGCTAATTAATTGATTTGCATGAACACTGATCACCGATCAACTTTTTTTTTTTTCAATAAAATTACTTAATCAGCAGAGGATTGCCAAAACCATCGAGTGACGTCCCCTCTCATTGTGCCATTAGGTAATGAAGGATCGGTATAATCCTTATCCATAGAGAAGGCGCTGCAGTTTCGTTGTTTGTGTAAATAACCGCGGGCGAAACGGAACGCACTCTCAAAAGGGGATTCGAAATTCGAATTTAGTTTTATTCTTTTGTTGGTAAAAGGAATTAGCGGTATTCAAATGGATGTGTTGAAATAGGTACTTCATCTTCACCCTGCAAATGTTATTAACAAAAAAGAACCGGTTTCGATTTCCTGCCTCCCTCTATCAAAGTTAAATGAAAACTTCTGATTCTCTCATGTATGTCACGTGAATGGAACAACAAACATTGAAAGTGATAAGTACACACTTTCTGAAGTAACAGATCTATAGGTAAGTACTCTGGCCGAATGATAAGAGGTACTGATCTCTCTTAACGCAAATATCAGAGGTGTCTGTAACTCGATACTTACCTTCCACTCTTCCTCTAGGAGTTCTGAAATCTGACATCCCCATTTATCTCAGGAAAGGCCCATTCTTATCCTCTTTTTCTATTTTTCTATATTGTAGGTAGAGGGAGGATACCATAGCACGATTCAAAATTGGATTTAGAATTCCTGCTATAGGTTTCTTTGCCAGAAACAATTTTTAAAAATTAGAATAAAAAAGCACGTGTATGGCACGGTTAGCTATTGTTTTTATTGATCTCCAGCTGCGTAGCAACCGTTTCCCGCCACTTATTTGAAAATAGAATAGGTTTTATTCTTAATTAGAACATATTCGGCGAACGCGTCAGTGCAGGGCTGTTCTCAGAGGGGACCGGCCGCCTGCAGCTATTTGGTTTGGAGTGCATATTGGAATAAGACAATCCCTCCTCGTAATAACATGGTTACAATGCGCTTCCGTTGCCATAGTTACCGATCATACTGCTCATAGATCTCGATTCAACAATAAACTTATCCAAGTGTGACAAATCAAGAAGTAGATCTATATCACTGTGAATGGCATTTTGTTTTCAATATTTCCTGCACATCTTCATTAATGAGAAACTCGTTCTGTTGCATCAAATACGATTGATAGGTACTAAAGTGAATAATATGCATAAAAATAAAATACTACTCGATGCAAACTGTTATTGGTTTTATAATGATACGTAATTATATGAGAGGCTGGAGGACATCTTCATTCGGACAAAACTGTAATTTGAAACCGTACCGAGTTGGTATGTGTGTGGTTCTTTAAGTATTTTCGATTTGATCCCATTCCTATCTCAGTCTCAGAGTAATATTCACTACTATTGGAAAGTTCAGATGGATTGGTGTTTGATGTTATAACAATGTAAGCATTTATTAACCAATTAATTGGTGTTTGTTACTTAATTACGCTAGAACGGTCCGATGATGAAATGTGGCAGAGAAATAGATAAGTTCAGTATTAGGCTAGATACCTATAGGTCCAAAGGCGGACCCTGAGCTCCAGGGTCACCTTGGCCTCGGATACAATTAGGATTATGTATCCATGAAGATGATGATGTATCTATAGGCTCCGATGGGTTACGGGAATGTGATTTGTATTTCACATGGACCGAGCCACAGACAATCGCTAATTTAATAACTAAAACTACTTCAGCTAAACTCAACTGTTCGTGTTAGGACTTAGGAGTGGGTTCACGTCAGTAAATGGGCAGTTTAGGCACTAGGAAATTTGTTGTTTTTGTAAAACTAGTGTTAAGTTTTCGATTAAATGGTTTATATACTGTGAAAATTGTTCACTTAACTATTTTGTATGCTGCAGTGTTCAGATTATAGGTACTTTACTTTATTTCTTTCTTCTTTCTTTCTAATGTATTAACCAAGATTCGATTCGCTGTCTTACAAAATACTTCACTATTGCATTATCGCAACACTATACCTAAGATGAAATGAAAGAAAATTCTTTCAAGTTAAATACATGAAACATTTCCTATACAAAAACTTCAGCATATTATTTAGCACAACGCGCAAGTACAGATTATATTCAATCCACGTCCTCCCTAATACCCTATATGGTTACAATAAATAGCCCTCCTAGCCTCACAATAGGCTAGGCCAGAAGCAATACAGCAAGCGGTCAAGTACCAGGCCACCAGATATATGAAGGAGGTAGTGCAAACGCGGCGCGGGAAGCAAAGGAGCGCGGGAGGGGGAAAGCGATCCGTCAACGGCTCGCGGCGATCACGACGACCGACGACCTAAGGCGACGGGCACATTGAAGAAGAAAATGTATTCTTAAGATTTTTTCAAAAGGGGCAGATTTGAAAAGATCTTAAGAAATCGTTTTTTTGACAAGTGGCAATTCGTTGGTAGGCGTATTGTAGAATTTTTTTTCTCCTTACAAAAACAAAAACGAGTAACACGGCACAAGAAACAAAAAAGTACATGGTAAAAGCCAAAGTGATACTCCTGATACATTTATCCTTTGTAAGGAGCTAGTATCCGAATTAGGTTAAGAAAACCTGTGCCAGAATTGAATGATGAATGTATGGGTTTTGATGTACTATGATAGTCGTCAACGTATGTCTTAAACGTCAAAATACGTGTCATATACGTCAAATCACATACATTCATCATTCTATTTTACAATACGCCGACGAATTGTCACTTGTTCAGGAGGGTAGTTCTGAAATAATCAAGTCCCTTTAACTATGTAAAAATATAAGTAGATTATGGATGAACCAGAAAGAAGGAAACGGTTCTTCCTAGACGCATTTCTTGGAGAAAATGCCGCAGTGGAGTTTGTTGCGTCACCGTCGATTCTTCTTTAGTAGCACCTAGGAAGGGGTGGCAAACTTAGTTAAGTAGAATTGACGTCAATAAGATATAATAATATTATACTACATCGAGGAATAAAGAACATGGACATTAAAAGGTATTTTTGCCTACAATTGAAGTGAATATGGACAGTAGAATTTTCTGATTAAACACGATTGAAAAAGATAGACCAATTAAGACAGCCTTACAGTTCACTCTTTGGCTCTACCTTCTGCTCACTCTACAGAACAGTAAATATTTTAGTGATACCTGTAATATTACTTACAAGACCCGTGAACAATATTAATTTCAATGGAAAAAAAAAACACCATCACACAGTTTCATTTTAATTTTTCAAAGTACCTTCATAAAACAGTGTGAACGCGTCCGCATCGGGCGCGCGACTGCCCGCTCGCGTGCCAGTAATTGCCCGTCGTTCCTTTTTTGAATAACTATCACGACTTTTTCGCTCCAAATACTCTTTTCTTTAACGGACGGTTTGGTTGTTAAAGGTATTCGATGCATGCGGCCAAGCGACTGAGTTCGGATATTTCAGGCATTTCGCGTGTAATCATTGGCGTGTTATGGGTGTTCCTTTGAATTGTTCCACGTTTAAAAGCTTTTTAAGAGCCAAAACGTCCTTAGAGTTTTGTTTTTGTTATATGTCAAAAATTATATCTACTTACATTGTCTGAACTTATATTTTTTTATAATCAAGTTTGGACTTCAGAGACAGGACATATTTACAATTTGGAGTATATACTTTTAGAATGTTGTACTAGCTGAGCCCCGGTTTCGCTCGTGGCAAACTACGAACCGCCGTATGACCCCTTTAAAACATATTATATGCCCTCAATTTAATAATTTTCAATTAATCTATGGAAATTTATCGGGTTTTCCGACATTTAAAGTTACTGCTCCGCTTCCTTGAGTAGTAGCGAGGTGATATTTAGCCTATGCCTATACCCTTCTTCGATAAACGTGCTATTTAACAAAAATAGATTTTTTCAATTCGAACCAGTAATTTTATTTTATTTCTAAATTACAAAATGGAGATGAAAATGAAGAAAAAAATGTGTGCACGAGTTTTGTTCCGAAGAGTTTTTCCAATGCCTACCTACAATTTATGTCTGCAAAGCAATGCTCTTTTACCCGTATAATACATAAAAACCTTGATAAATATTCACTTCTATTATTAATTAAAATGCGATATGATTTTCTAATTCACTTAAAGCCAGTACATCCCTATTGGAGATCAAAGAAAGTTTTAAAGGCGAATGGGCGTTTCGTCCCATATGGTGTAACACTTTTTGACCTATATCAAATGAAAGGTCTCAATGAGTGTATTATTTTTTTGTATGGACATAAATCTGTATTTCGTGCAGGGTAAAAGTTGTGGGGGTTTCAGTTACTAAGAAAGTATTTAATTTATTTTAAATAATTAGTGTTTTTATGACAAAATACTTATTTATTTATGCTATTTTTACCCGACTATGTTAAAGCCAAAGGAGGATTATGATTTTGACAGGCTATGTATGTATGTATGAACTATGTATGTATATTCACTAATTCCCTCATAGCTCTTCAACTACTAATTAGAACTGGACAAGTAAGGTATTGTTAGAAGTGTCTTGATCGTCCACTTATTATAGGCTATATAATGTGTCACTGAATTTAATGTGGCGCCCTCTAGCGGTCATAAAGTACTGCGTTAAAAAATAAAATTGAGGTAAATATACCGTGTTTGATATCAAATTAAAGGCCTTAATTAGTACATTTCAAATATGTATAAATTATTGGGATTTTTGAATGAAAGGACATCACCCATTTTAGTCCAAAATTGAAAGTGCCGGCCAAAGAAAATAAATACGATATTCCGTTAGAACTTGTCCTCGCTAGCATTTTCTATTACCACGTTAAAGTTGAGGGACCACTGTACTTGGTTTTATTTGAATTTAAAAATCTTGGAAACATACATTTTTTATGATACGAATTATTAAAAATAAATTAAAATCTTTATTCTATATTGGAACAATAGTTAATAAAAGCAATAAAAAATAACCCCATATTGCATATCGTTGTATTTCGTCCATTTATTTAGGTCCATAATGGAAAGTGCTGGCCAAAATACCTATACAAATATGAAATTCCGTTAGAGCTTGTCCTCGTTAGCATTTTTTACTATGGCGTCAAAGCTGAGGGACCACTGCTCTCAGTTTTATTTGAGTTCAAATATCTTGGAACCATACATTTTTATGATATGAATGATTAAAAACGAATGAAAATCATTGTTCTATATTGAAAGAATAGTCAATAAAATCAATAATAAATAAACCCCATTCTGCTCACCGTTGTTTTTCACCCATTTATTTAGGTCCAAAATTGAAAGTGCCGGCCAAAGAATACTAGTATGATATTCTGTTAGAGCTTGTCCTCATTAGCATTTTTTATTATGGCGTCAAAGCTGAGGGTCCACTGCCCGACTAACGGAATGTCATATTTAAATTCTTTGGCCGCTACTTATTTTCAATTTAGCACCTAAATAAATAGACGAAAAACAACGGTGTGCAGTATGGGGTTTATTTTTTATTAGTTTTATTAACTATTCTTCCAATGTAGCACGACATTTTTTATCCATTTTCAATAGTTTGTGTCCTAAAAAATGTATGTTTTCAAGATTTTCGAACTCAAATAAAACCGAAGGAAGTGGTCCCTCAACTTTGACGCCCCAATAAGAACAAGTTCTAACGAAATATCGTATTTGGCCAGCACTTTCAATTTTGGACCAAAAATGTATGCAGTGTGAATAATGTTCTTTTGAAGCATTTATTATGCTAACTATTCAAATCGATTTAGAAAGAGAAAATTAAAATATTGGCTTCTGCTTTTAATTTTTTTTGTTTCATGCTTTTTATATACCTATAATAATAGCAGGTTTTATGGAAATCGAATGATCGAATCGAATATGAACCGATTTCCATAAAACCTGCTGTATCGTGATGTATAAATTATGACCTTTCATTTGATACCCAATACGGGTATATTTGAAAATAGATTAGATTTTGGATTGATTTTCATTCCTCATAATATATTTCAAATGGTTGAACCGATTTTTATGAAACATAGCTAAGAATACTCTCGACTAAACCATCTTTCGATCAAAAGAAACAGAATTGAATTCGGTTCAGCCGTTTGGGAGCTACGATGCCACAGACAGACTGACACACACGCACACACATACACACACACACACACACACACACACACACACACACACACACACACACACACACACGTCAAACTTATAACACCCCTCTTTTTTTGTTAAAAATATGTGATCGGTACAACCATGAACCATGTCAACCAGTAGGTGAATTAACCCTAGTTGAGTCAACCGTAGTTGTAATGACCGTTGGCGAAATGATACAAAACCGTAGAACTATACTGCAAAGCCTATTTGCACAAAAAATATTTTTTACTTACACCCTTATAACTTTGGACCTGCACGAATTTCTGATAAAAATCTTTCATTTTTACATATAAATAGATTAAATGAACATGTTTACACTAGTCGCAACTTGTTACAAGGGTTGGGACGCAGCTCATACAAAAGTGCCCGTTCTCCTTTTGTTCAAACAATATTAAAGATTAATTTTTTACAGCTAGTGAGGGGACATTGCTCAGTCAATCGTTAAAAATAAGTCACTCGATGGTAAACCGTTATTTTAATTTCAATGTAAAAATCGCAGGTTTATAAGTGCCCGGTTAATGGCAATAGGCTCGCCACCTATTACATTGGGACCTAAACATGAACGGCGAAATGTGGGTGTTAGCACCTCTGCCTACCCCTTCGGGGATATAGGCGTGAGTTTATATAGATGGTCATATGGTCTGCTGCTGTGGGGCTCAGCTGCCGATATTGAGACTGTTTTCATATTACAGAAACGCGCGATACGAGCAATCTACGGCCTCAGACCCCGTGACTCGCTGAGAGAAACATTTAAAGAAATTAATATATTAACGGTTGCTTGTCAATATATTTACGATAATATTTTATACATACGGAAGAACTTAAATCTTTTAAAAAAAAACTCGGACACACATGATTATAATACGAGAAATAAAGATAAACTAGCAGTGCCAATACTCAGGCTTCATAAGGTTGGTAATTCATTTGTAGGCAACAGTATAAAAATATTCAATAAAATTCCTCAGGATTTGGTTGACATGCCACTTAATATTTTTAAAATAAACGTGAAAAAAAGTCTAATGGAAAAAGCTTATTATAAAGTAGAAGAATATCTTAATGATAAAAATGCATGGTCAACCTAATCACTTTCTTGCCCGCACATTGTAAATTGTATAAAAACCGTATTAAAAAAAAATAAAAAGGATAATTGAGTTCTCTGAGTTTCTTGCTGGTATCTTCTCAGTAGAACCAACTACCGAACCAGCGAAAGAATCATTTTCAAATGGTTTACTTTAATATTTTATTTTTTGTTCACATACTTCTTGACACAATTGTAATATTTTGACGTTCATATGTGCTCTATATGTGCCTAAATTGAATAAACGAAATTGATTCTTTGATTCTTTGATTCTTTATGTTATGTTATGTTATGTAAAAAAATGAATTAAATGATTATTGCTGCTTTTGTTATACCTACATAGTTTTCATTATTGTAAAGGCTTTTATTTTTTATTAAAAAATATGTATATGAACTGTCCCGGCGAACTTCGTACCGCCATATTTTTCCCGTTCCCGCTGCACCTATTTTCTCATCCTTTAAACCTTCCCTGGACACCCACGAATATTTCAAGACTAAAATTAGCCAAATCGGTTCAGCCGTTCGTGAGTTATAAAATAACAACGAAAAGTGGCATTGATTTTTATATATTAGAGAAGATTAGAGAAGATAGATATCACCCAACATTTCACCAATTATGATTTTCGGTCCCACGTAATAGCGGGCGAGCCTATTGCCGTCAAGCGGACACTTTTTCATGTGTACTGTCGGATGGCGAAATGTGGGTGATAAGATAACTGTGATAAGATAGTACACCCCTGCCTACCCCTTCGGGAATTTACAGACGTGGGTATATGAATGTATGTATAATAATATTATGTAATATATTGTTTATCTATAAATTTTATTTAACTTTTCCAAATACTCATGTTTTTATTTAGATTAAAGAAGAAACAACAAAAGCTATTATGCACATCACTAGCGTATTTAAAAAATCAATAGCAAGCGCAGTGACCCCAGTTAATCGGACAATAAGCCTCAAGGGTCTTGTTGGCATTTGTAAAAGTAATTATATAATAGTATGCGATTTTATCTCTAATCTTCTGAAAATGATTTGTTACAAAATGACGGCACGGCCCTACAACATAATACATTTTTGTCCTATCCTACTATTCAGACTACCTATTTCGAATTCTCCAGGTGTTCTCAATAGTATCTCATTTTGCGTTTATGTCATCCGACTAATTTGAATTCTAGCTAATAAGGTTTTCTAATCATACAGACTATTTGCAATTCCAGACGTTTTGCTACTTGCTCATTCTGCTTTTATGTCTTCCAGCAGAGTTGACTCTCTGCTAACTGGGTATTCTGTTTTTATGTCATTTAGCTGAATTGTCTTTCAGCTATCTAGGTAACATGCTTTTATGTCAACCTAACTGAATTGTTATTACGCGAAAAAAACATTATGCTAGTAACCCAATATTATCAGTGTGAAAGTTTCTGAAGATCCAAACATCTTCGCAAACTTTCACGTTTATAATATAAGTAGCATTTTGCACGCCTTTCCCCTTTTGAGGTAGGCAGAGACAAGACAATATCCTACGACCACTTTACACGACAATTTCAAAGAATGTAAATCTTTCGTAAAGTTTACATACGATCCAGACGTTTTGCTTCTAGAGTATTCAGCGTTTATGTTTATTAGCTAACTATTAGCCCAGTCATATTAGGTAAAAAAAGGGGTCAACCTCGGAATGAAAGATAATAAGCTGCAAATTGGTATGAACCTTTGTTTTGTCATTCTAAATGTTGTCTCAAAAGTCACAATCGTTATCGTGTCCGCGTCTCAAGATATTCAAGGTCAAAGGTCACAAAAATCGGTTTTTCGCGAATATCTGGCTTCCTATCGGTTAAATGAGATTTGCATTTATTATAAAAGTTGTAGGCTATAAAATTCCCTACAACTTTTGTTTAAACTTTTTTTTCATACGACCAACCGTTTTGAAGGTAGAGCGCGAAGAGTGCACATCGTACAGTCATATACGGCCTAATGCAAGGTCAAGCGTGAGTTATGGTTATCAGTACGTTATAAAGTCAATTATTTACTTGGAAATTATAATTATTAAACAATGCCTATTATTTATGTACTAACTATTAATTATTTATATTTAATTAAAGTAAGTAACTTGATTATTTATATATAATTATTCATATTTAACTATTTAAGTATAAAATATTATTAATTCTGGATTATATATTTTAGTTTTATTTTAAGTTAACACGACATTATATATCTTTTCTTTAAAACGCGTAAATTTCTCAATACTTATTAGTGATGTGCCGATCATAACTTTGGCCGACTAGCCGACTAGCCGACTATTCGGTTTCTAAACAGCCGACTAATCGGCCGACTAGTCGGCCAAGCCGATCATGGTTACGGGTATTTCCGGAACGTTTCGTTTACAGATCGTTCGTGCGAGCCGCACCGCCGCCGTGGTTAGGGAAGGACTTAGAACCTCAAGAATGGGGCTGGATGCTTGAAAATGAAATCCTGGAGCCCATACGAACGTTATTACCTCCAGCACCAGCCGAACTACTAAACGTAATATTTTGCAATTGCAAAAATGGTTGTGGTTCCCGCTGTGGATGCAGAAAATCAGGGCTACAATGTTCTTTAGCTTGCGGCCAGTGCAACGGACAAGCTTGCCTCAACGCTTCACTGTATCCAAGTAATCCCGATGAAGAAAATACATATGATCCCGATATTCTGGAAGGTTTGGAGATGAACATGACAGATAATGAGGATGATGACAATGAATCGAACATTTTTGAGCGACAAGAAGAAGAAGACGACGAAGAAGAAGAAGATAATTAGCTTCCATTTCCAATTTCATTACAATTAAAATCAACAAAGTTGGTTAAATGAATAAATAAATAAATAAATAAATAAATAAACTTTTGATATTTGAACTCACATTTTGATAAATGTATATTATGCCGTATTTAATAATAAATAAAAATATGTGTAAAATATATACTCTTACTATCATTTTAACTTAAAATAAAACTAAAATATATAATCCAGAATTAATAATATTTTATACTTAAATAGTTAAATATGAATAATTATATATAAATAATCAAGTTACTTACTTTAATTAAATATAAATAATTAATAGTTAGTACATAAATAATAGGCATTGTTTAATAATTATAATTTCCAAGTAAATAATTGACTTTATAACGTACTGATAACCATAACTCACGCTTGACCTTGCATTAGGCCGTATATGACTGTACGATGTGCACTCTTCGCGCTCTACCTTCAAAACGGTTGGTCGTATGAAAAAAAAGTTTAAACAAAAGTTGTAGGGAATTTTATAGCCTACAACTTTTATAATAAATGCAAATCTCATTTAACCGATAGGAAGCCAGATATTCGCGAAAAACCGATTTTTGTGACCTTTGACCTTGAATATCTTGAGACGCGGACACGATAACGATTGTGACTTTTGAGACAACATTTAGAATGACAAAACAAAGGTTCATACCAATTTGCAGCTTATTATCTTTCATTCCGAGGTGAAAGCCCTAATATGACTGGGCTATATGGCGTTCAAAAATCAAGACGTTAGAGCGACATAGACGTTTTACAAAGTGCACATTATGCTAGTGACCCATACAAATTCATACAATAACGTATGAAAAACTTTCATTCCGCACACGTTTAAGCCATGTAATGATTTTCCTGCTGTAGTTTTCCCAAGCGACTTCCGTATAAGATTCTTCAAGAAGGTCATTAGAAGGTTTCTTCAGGGTCAGCAGCACGAGTGTAACACCCCTGGTGTTGCACACGTCCATAGACCACGATAATCACTTCCCATCAGAACTACCGTGAGCTTGTCTGCTACCTAAAGTTGGGTCCACATTTGTAGCACCTTGACGTATCACGATCAGTCGTATCGTATCGAGTATTCGTATCATAAATATAGACGCTCATTTTGTCCATATCGTATCATTAAGGCGTATTTCGTAAAAAAAACGCGTCCATAATACGAGGTGTATCAAGATACGCGTTTAGTGCGGATCGGGCTGTATCAGATACGGCGTGTATTGTTAACGGCTATCATCTTGTGTCCAAACTAGCGATCATGATCCTCGTTGAGGACACGCGACGGAGATACGATACACAGAAATGCTACAAATGTGTGGACCCAGCTTAAGTGGTATAAAAATACCTACAGACACGCCTCTATCGCAATAGGGTAGGCAGGATTCTTGTAATAACACAGTGACATGTCTCACCAGGGTACTGCCACCCTCATACGCTTGGCACCAATAATTGTGCCAATTTAGCGCTCCGCGGTCGCCATAACCTCATTATGCATATCTGTACCATAGATTGTTATTCCATAGAGCGGAGACGATTTTTTTTTTGGATAGCTCTGTGGTATTTTATTATGTTAATAGACGTAGGGATGGTGAATTGCTTTTGGGTTTATTGTTTAGGATCGTAGGTAGAAAATAAGCTCTGTTTACTTTTGTGATCTTCACAGACAGTACTAAAACTGGCTGTAGAAGAGAGAGTAGTAGTGGATGGTCAGCTTCATATCGATCTTGACTAGCAAAGAGATGGTATTAAGATCTTTTTAGTACTTTGCTAGTTAAAATCAATGTGATGCTGACTGTACTTAAAATTCACTATATTGGGAACGCCCAGAAATTCAAGTTTTTCATAATAGGATTTATGATAGATATATCGGATTAACTAAGTACCTACTGATTTTCGGAATTTCGAATAATTTAGAATTGGGTTTTTAGTACCTATTTATTTAGTGTACCCATGAAATAGGTATCTACTGTAAATGCAGCCGCGTCAGCAAATATTATAATGTTCACATCATTCACATAAAACATTTCCCTTGTTAAAGCAAAGCAAGGTAAGTACAATGAATCTCACTCTCAAAAGAATAAAATAAAATATTCTAATACCGTTATGTCGGACTCCGGTCGGTTGCCGGAGGTGAGATTGTCGTAGAGTCAAACTCCCTTGAAAGCCGGTAGGGTCTCATAGGAGCTTGGAGATTAAAATGACAGTTGTTCCCTTAAAAGCTATAAGTGGATTCCGCGTTCTGAGGTGAAAGCATTACATACAATTAAAAGACACGCTAAGATGACAAGTCTACAAAAGATTCTTCAACAAAAGCTCGACTCTCGACCATCCAAACCTCGAGGAGATCAGTACCCACCCAAACATCCAAGCAACAACACCGCATTACTCAAACACACCCTAAATCCCAAAGCCCTTCAAGAAACAGTAATTAAAACTAAAAGACCCCACTCATTTAGGCCCATTTCTTTGTCCAACCTCCGCACACACACACACGTGCGTTATAAATCTAAGGCTGTGACGTCACCGCCCGAGGGCGTCGCACGCGCTCACTAATAACTATAACCGAACTACAATTATGGCCACACGATCGATCCCGACCGTTAGCCGATCGTTATCTACGACATACGACAATTAGCATAGTTGATGTGTTAGTGCCGAAGTACACGGTACGCTTCGGAACGCTTCGGTTATTGCTACCCATGAGTTACTAGAGCATGAGGCTGAACACTCACAGGAGAGCTTTTGTGCTGTCAGTGGGAAAACCAAAGGCTTATCCTGCTTTGTCTTCTGTCAGAAACTCTCTGTTCTTAACAGGGTCGGCAGCGCGACTGAGACTCCCCTGACCTGGTGTTGCACACGTTCATAGCCCATGCATGATAATTACTTTTCATCAGGTGGGCCGTGTGTTGTCTGCGACCTAGTGACCTAAGTGGTATAGGAAAAAAATTGTTGGTAACGGGAACGGGTTCAATATTTAACATAGGCGAAATCGCGTGAGGCAGCTACTTCTCAATAATGTTAATGGCAGGATTTCGGCGAATATTAGATAGGTAGGTACTTTATGATAAAACTTGGTTAGATACAAAGCTATTATTTGTACAGGTCTCTAGGCCCACGCGTACTTCAGAGTTTCGAAGTTAAAGTTAACAACTTGTAGGTAGTTCAACTTGTTTATAATAATAACAAAACATCACAAAAGGATCTCAATTCTGAATAATTGGAGTTTCAATGTGGGATAGCAGTTTGGAAAGTTTTTAAGTACCTACTATTGAAATAAATATATTATGAGAATAATTTGAATGTATTTATAATCATCAATTTAGCAATCAGATGTAATTCAATTTGTAGATAATACCTATATCTATGGTAGTCGTAATGGATGGCTGGAGCCCTCAAAACTCCGACTAGTCTAACTACAGAACTTCGATATTTGGAGGATATTTCGATGGTTGAAGGTCATTCATTTCTGGTATTCGAACACATAGAAAGACGAGAGTGTTGATACTGTAAGAATACAGAGTTTCTGTGCCGTCAGCGCAGAAGTCAAGGCAGGACAAGCCTTTAGTCTTCTCACTGACAGCACAAAAACTCCAGTGAGCTAAAAAAAAGTTCCTAGAAAGTCTACTTAACTAAATTTATACCTATATATACTTCGGGACACGTATATTGGACCTAAATTACCAGATAAACCAGGCCCTGGCACCCGCGAATTGTTTTGTAATAATCTATTCTTGGTGAATTTGAGCTCATCCACCGTAGTAGCAACCCGTGATATCCTCAAAAGACATCCAAGAAACATGTACTGCACATGTAGAGCACATTTTGAGCACATTTTAGCTCCAATATGTATATCCCGAGCAATAACTAGTTTCAGATACAAAGGCAGAATATCCGCAGCAATCCGTCTACGCAGGCACTTAAATAGTTTTAAATCAAAAACCAGTGTTATTACCTGGTTGCTTATCTATGCAAGCGGGAAGAGCTCACTTAGTTCCGATGCCATTATGTCCATACAGAACATCTTATTTACATGCGATATGAACGAGGAATGAAGACTTGAAGGTAGCCGACGCATAACATTTAACGCAATTAAGCTGCTAATTTTGAAAAGGTAGTTTACTTACATCGAGTTTTTTTTAAATGACAAGGTAAAGGTAAATTCCCAGATGGTCACCATTTACAAAGAGGTATAGTCACCATTAGTATTATTAGCTTAACACATTACAAGTAACCGACGTCACCGCTGATTGTGAGAAAAATCTCGCAATAAGGCGCTCAGAAGGTTGACATAAGTGACATAAGCAACACATTTATTAAATTACTTGGAATTCCTTGCCAGCTCACGTGTTTCCTTCCTCCTATAGTCCCGGGTCCTTTAAGCGGGGCGTGAAAAAGCATCTGATGAGGCCGTCAAGCTGAGTGCCACCATTGTAACATGGTACGTGTTGTAATGGTGGCCCTCTTTTCAGAGACTTTGCCTTCAGCTTACCATCAGGCGAGGCGAAGTCAAATTGACGTGTCCTATATAAAAAAAAAAAAAATATTAAAATTTAAAAGCAATTGGGAATCGCCCAGGCGTGACTCAGACACGCTTTTTTCACACTAGACACACGGTAGTATAGTAGAATTCGGAACGCTTCAAGCGGGTTCCGGTAGCTCAGTAGTCAACAGAGCATTCCCCCTGTAAGAGACTGATTGGGGGTGCGAATCCCGCCTGGTGATTCACTTTTTCCATTCTTAATCGAAAACATTTATTATTTCATTTTATCCAATGCTTTATGCACTTCATTTACTGACTAAGTACTTATGGATAATGATAATGAAAATAGGGTTCTTACATAAATTGTCCCTCCGCTCTGTGATTATGGATATATTTAAAATGAAAGACTTATAAATATATACTCATTAGCTTTTTAAATGCCGCCGGCAAATACAAATTGCGTGATTCGATCACTACAATTGGATCTCTTTTAATTTACAGAATTTATAGCCAGTATCTGTGCATTCTTCATGATCAATAATAATTTAATGACACTAATGACAGACAGAATACTAAATCTTACCTCCTTATGACAGGCGTCACTTACGTCATATTATGACGTTTGATGTCAAAAGTCGTACTTAGAATTAGCACTCAGCCTGTTATTATGTTAATATCACCGATTTATATCCTCCTTTGAATGACGTTTATGTATTTACTAATATGTAGAATTATCTTCAGTTAATTTAAAGCGCATTATGACCGATTAGATACAAGGTGAATAAAATTACGTCAACTAATCACAATCTATAGGTAAATTGTCAGATCCCCTAGCTCGTTAACACAAGTACCTATCTACTACTTAGTAGGGGTATTTTCATTAGTCTGTCCTAACGGAGTAAGAACCGTCATCAATACTTCCGCCTACTTGTCAATTCATCGACAATGGGTTATTATGAAATGATTGGCCTTATTACTGGGGAGGGGCTAAGAGGGACCGCATAGGTCAAGTTGTGACATATTACCTTCCCGCGTAATTCCACTTGACAGGTTAATAGACGGAACACAGATTATACAATTTGCATAGATTATTGCGTACAATGAATAGCTTTAGTAGCATCGCCATTGACCCCAATTCTGACGTTACCATCTCTAAACTAAATTTCTCTAAAATTTTCTTATTTTAGATAAGCGATTGACATTTCTAACCGTATTCTGTTGTTATGTCAAACTAAATTTAGTGTTTGCTAAGCACAAGACAGCACTAAATTTGAATATGACGTCGCTAAAACGAGTGTTACAACTATTAAAAAATTAAGAATGAACGATAAAGATTTTCATAAAATCTGTGAAAACTTATCTTAATAAGTCTTTAGAATGCCGACAAATGATAATTAGTGCATATTATTGATCAAATAGTAAACAAACTGTGATATTTCTCAGTCTTAACCAAGCAAATACAGTTTTTCTCGGTCCACGTACCTGGCAAGTTCGCGGGGTCCGCTAGTTATTTATAAAATACAAATCAATCGACGATTTATAGAGCTTTATAAAGGCTTTAAGCGAATATAGAACGACAATTGGCATTATTTTAGATGATGTGTAATTTTAGTTTGACATTTCTTATTTTAGTGCATTTAAGTACAACAGAATACCGTTTAACCAAAAATGACAGTTGAGTACTTTCTCTAATTTTAGTTGTGTCAAGCTAATTTTAAGTAAGTTGTGTGTTCTCAGAATACGAAATTACATTTTGACAGGACTAAACTGACATTTAGAGATTTTTAGCTTATTTTAGTTAGCTTGTGACAAGACAGAATTGGGGTCATTATTGGTACTCTTACTTACTATGTTATAAAAATATAAGCTGCGTCACGTAGTTCTATCCGCGTTTTATTTTACCTTTTCCATGATAAAATTCAGGTGTATTTTCAATTATTTATTTATAGACTAACTTTAATCAAGCGGTATTAGAACTATCAATGTAAAAAATTCAGTATTTCCTGGCCCTCGATTCTGCTAAAGCAAAACCACTGTCGTGCCATAGACACTGCAAAAAGTGGCATTCAATTTTAGACTTTATTGCTATAGAATTAAAGTCCAAAATTAAATGAAAATATTTTCATTACACGCTTTCGTTCACTCTACAAAAAGCCATTTAATTTTAAACTTTAACTGCATTACTTTAAAGGCTAAAATCAAATGGAATTTTCTCGCAGTCTTTGTGGTGTGACAGTGGTTGTGCTTTAGTAGAATCGAGGTCCTGTATACCTGTATACTTTCGGTTTTCTCCCTCTAGTAGTTACATACCAGAGGGAGAAAACCGAAAGTATGCTGGATGTTATCTCACTGGTGAGGGCATTTCCCTCACCTGTATACCTACTCTCTGAAAATCTGTATACTCTAGGTACGATCTACGTATCTACGATAACTTTACCAGCTGAAGTTGAAATACGTTCAAGATCTCTATACCTAATCAGTAAGCCTGGAGGAGATACCTATCTGTAAGCTATCCATAGTTAGAACGATTCTATATTCAAAAACTTATCCGGTCAAATTCTGGTTCACTTTACTTATATCTCCTTTAGTAACTCCACTACGGGACATATTGGCAGAATCAAAAATCGCATCGAACTTTGATAATGCTTTCAATAACCTATGACCTATAATGACCAAATTGAAGCCTAAAATTTGTAATATCTGTAGGCATATGTAATTTGAAGAGGTTTAAGAAACCTACGCATAAAAATAATACGCATAAGTTTAAGTATGAACTCGTATTAAAACAAAACACTTGGCTTCAAACATCATGTTCGCAACTCAACACTTTATTTAAAAAAAAAAAAGAAAATTGGCGCCACGACACTCACTCACGATTCAAAGCGCGCCGCGGTGCCACAACCGTTCTGAAACGCACTCAATAAATTACGACGCCTAATCACCCTTAATTGGGATGTGTCGTGACCCAACTTAACCTCAGGTCGACAAATAAGAACAAAATAATGCAAACATAATGATACGTGCAGGCCGAACGCTACAACTTTTAATTTTTGAACGTTAAGCCCGACGTCCATAGACTGTAATTATCCTCGTTTCCGAACTTAAGTATAAGGATAGAGATATTAATAATCTGTGTGTGTGTTTGCTTTTTTTATTTGATTTATATATTTTTATAGATTCGGTGAAATTAGTGGTTTGTTGTAGTTTTTGTTGCACCGCTAATGGTTATAAATGTGTGACCGCAATAAAAATAATATTTAAGGACGTAGTCCTATTTTTAAGATTTAATGCGTGTGGCCTTTTAGAAAAAATTATGACCTGACCTCTCTTGTCACGGTTTCGAATATTCTTAGCGCCAATGCCTGAATTCTGTGGTTGTCTATTGTTTAACCGAAGATTATATGCCATAATCATCATATTCCCGAATTTCATTTGCCCGAATGTTTTGTTTGACCTAAAAGACATATGACATACTTTTAATTGCCCGAAACTTAGATACCATAACATACGAGTGCCATACGTGTTGTTTTACATATTTTTATTTGCCATAATAATTATTAGACATAATATTTAAACGCCATAATGATTATAAGACATAATATTTATACGCCATAATGATTATTAGACATAATATTTAAACGCCATAATGATTATTAGACATAATATTTTCTTCTTGCTCTTTCTGGCTGTCGATGTCGATGGGTGTGTTGGGTGGATGGGTTAATGGTCACAGTTCTAACCTAACTCAAATGGCACCTAACCAAACTACTTCTGGGTGGTTTATAAAAAAATAACCACGAAGGGGATAGCGGGGTCTATTCGCTCGCTTCGCTCGCTCAAACGACATCCCCTTCTAACCTAACCTATCCGAGTCGGGGTGCCCTAAAGTCCCGATTGCATCCAGTTTCACCTGATATAACAACCGTTACACACTGTCACTGTTACACAATGTCGATGGCAGTCGATGTTATGCCATATGATAATTATGGCATGTGATAATTATGGCATGTGATAGTTAGGGCATGTGATAATTATGGCATGTGATAATTATGGCATGTGATAATTATGGCATGTGATAATTAGGGCTTACAATGATTCTGACAAATGATGTTATGGTAAGTGACTTTATGGGAAACAAAGATTCTAGCACGTGATTATTATAGCAAATAAGAGTAGGGCAAATGAATATTATGTCTGTTAATATTATGGCTGTTGACTATTATGGTAAATGATATTAGGGTAAATAAAATTCGGGCAAACGGCGGTATACCGAATTCTGTTGCCTAAACAAATAATCTTACCTTCACTTTTATTTTGTAGAAGAACTATAGGTATTGTAAGTACCTAGTTTTGTCATAACAATGATAAGAATGTAGGTAGAGATCCCTCACGAGTTTCTCTTCACCTCACTAATCATAAATAACATAAACTCACGCCTATATCCCCAAAGGGGTAGGCATAGCACCCACATTCCACACCTTATTCCATACATTTTTTAGTTTAATCAAAAAATATGAATTTGTAATGACAATAAATAAATATCAAACAATTAATAATTAGACATCTAAAAAATATTACATAGATTATTGTATGTAAATCGTTGTCACGCGCAAAAAATATTTTCTAGCTTTTTCTTCTTTCTACCTTTCTAAATAAATCAATATTTACGTAATAGAAGTTCTAGCTTCAGTAAGCTCTTTACTAAATCGAATATCAAAAGCGGCATTGATAGGATCTTACCAAATTTGGATAGGTAGGGGAGGGAACACTACTGACGGTGGAGGTGAGCGCTATGGACCCGGCGACCGCACGGTGAATCCATGGAGTGCTGAGAATCGGATCTCTTATAAATATTTCATTTTTGGATTGTTATAAGTCTAGAATTTAATATGACAAACAGCTTTAGCAGTTTAGGAAAAAAATGTACTTACCTATTACAATTCAGGAGTGTGGTCGGAAGAATACCTAGAGAGAGCGGGAGCCGGGAGTAAAGTGATAAAACAGGCAGATAAAAAAACATGTCAAAATTGCTAAGTACCTACTTATCAAAAATCAAACTTCCAGTCTTACGTAGCGTGTATTTTTGCCATTGTTTGTATTTTATATTGAAATTCTTTACTAGTTACATAAATTACTAAATTAAACTAAAAACTATTAAAACTAAAAAAAAGTTAATAAATTAATTAAGACTAATTAAAATAATATAACTTAATAAAATATTTACATACATAATGCGTCGTGAAATTCCTCCACATCGTCACCGACCGTTCCCAGAAGACTGGCAGCATTGCCACTTCCAGTCTTAGATTATTAATAGTACCTAAGAACCTATTGTAAAGTTTTAAGAATAACACTTTTATCACTCACTGTACTCTTAGCACTTTTACATACTGTGCTTTTACTCTGAGCATACACTGAAAAGTAATATGTATAACACTCCGAAAATACGCGAGTTGCGAGTTCAGTCAGTCTAAAAACCGCCCAAACAGCAAGTTAGTTCCTTCTACAAACACAAGTAACATTTCTAGGTATGTTACTTATATTTAAGTAGTAAGGTAGTCGTAGTTCTCTACGACTACCCTCAAAATTATTCAACCACAGATCATCAAAGCGAACCATAAATCATTTAACATATTTCATAGAGAGATAATGGCACGATCTCCACCACTAATTGAGCCGTGGCACAGATAAGTAGATAAAACACGGTACAACCCTAAATTATGCGTATTATTTGCATACAATAACGCAGGGTGACATATTTGGAAACTGCAGGCAATATGCAGTAGTTTCAGTGTGAAAAGTCTCTATAATGTGCAAATCGTTTCTATTATAACTATACGGTCTATTGTAGAACGACACGCAATGCTGTATCTTGCTTTATCTAAGAACAAATTGTATAGACCGATTGACAGATTGTACCTACAATCTGTCCTTAGATTTTTTTTTTATAATTTTTTTATATTAATTTATATATTATATAATAATTTATAATTTAATTTAGAACTTATAAAGTCTTCCAAAATTGAATTCTTTGGAGGAATTTCCGCACCTGCAAGTAGATACGTGTTGGTTGTCACAAAACACACCAGCGAAGACCACTCTGGCATTTTATCTGCAATATCACAGATATTAATGTGGGCGTTCCAATGTAGCATATTCATCTCCGTGGCATGAAAGCTCCGAATCGTGAATTACAATTACGTTGAATGCTTGGTTCCCCATTCAATAGGTAGCGCTATGAGAGAAAAAATTAGGCATGTAGCACGCTACCTTGTTAACACTAAAGTTATGAGTTATCAAGCTAAACTACTGATATTTTTCTGCACAATAGATCGCACGCCCATGTAATTTAAGACCTTATGTCTCCTAAAATAGAACTCATAATCAAACATTCATAGATATTATTTTGACAAATAACAACAGAAGAATACTTCCAACCGATAGTGCGGCCCTAGGGAGCAGTGACGCCACAAAGGGCCGTTTATGCAGATTCCTTAATGACGTCACGAATGATGACGGCGTTTTTTGGGGGCGAAACGACACATAAACCGATAAATAATATTAGTTATGCGCAAGTTATGAACCTCCCTTTTCGCTACGCTTGGAAATGTGTTTAACTTTTATATTTTCTTGACGGCCTCTGTGGCGTAGCAGTAGAAAGTTCGACTGCTACGCAGGGGGCGCGGGTTCGATTCCCGCTCAGTGCAAATATTTGTATGCATGAATATGTATACTCGTATTTGCATTGATCTGGGTGTTTCTATGTATAATATGAATATCTTCTTCATCCTAGCGGTAATTACCAGTCGCATCCGAAGCTTTTCAGCTCGGAGTCTGGGGTCCGCTGTACCAGTCTTAACTTCAGATTTGGCTAGACCTCGATATTTATGTATAATATGAATATATTTACAAAAAAAAAGTATCTAGGTATGTCAATCTGCATTCTAGATTCCATAACACTTACTGCCTCTGTGGCGTAGCGGTAGTGAACGCGGCTGTTACGCAGGAGGCGCGGGTTCGATCCCCGCTCAGTGCCAATATTTATATGCATGAATATAAATATTTGCATTGGTCTGGGTGTTTCTATGTATAATATGTATGTATTTACAAAAAAAAAAGTATCTAAGTATGTATATCCGCATTCTAGATTCCATAACACAAGCTAATTAAGCTTACCATGGGTCTAGAAAGCGTTGTGTAGAATGTTGTGGAATATTTATTTTATTTATTTATTTATTTATAACACAAGTTAGTTCAGCTATACTTACCGTAGGTCTAGATAGCATTGAGTAAAATGTTGTAGAATATTAATTTATTTATACTAAAACAAGTACTTTGTTTTGTTCACAGTCGGGTCTAACAGTCTACTTCGATATCGCCAATGGGCTGTAGACATCAGATGGCAGTCGCAGAAAATATTGGCCGAACCCGCATTTAGACTGGAAAAAGCGGACCCCAGACTTCGAGGTTCGAAGCTTCGAATGCGACTGGGATTAACGCTGGAATGAAGCAAATTATTAATTTCCCACAACACAATTCACAAATAAAACCAAATACCTCCAACAATCACCTCATTCCCAATTATTGCATACAATTTACGCCACTCGTAGGGTGCTAACAGGCTTACGGTCGGGCCAAATTTGTCCACTCGTATCCCCAGAGATCGCCAGTCTTGGGAACAAGGCGGAATACGCGATCGCTTGATCACCCTCGTTGAGTACAAAAATCAACAAGAAAGTCTATGGTGCGCGTTGTTCATTTATGGAATTGTGGAGCTTAGAAATTTGAATGCGGTAAAAATGTAAAATGAGCTCACACATATATTTGTATTTTCAATTACACGTTTTTCTTTAAATTATAATTATAGCTATAGTAATGAAAAATTAAACTACTGGAAATTCAATTTTTAAGCGTACGTGTAGTGGTTAAGGGGCAGCCCTTACGAAAGAGATACCCTACCGAACCATGTCCTAACACAAGGAATTTAGCTAACAGTTTCGGTTAGCTTTGCTTAAATTTTATCTTGTTTTATTTTGGCAGCGTACCAATCATAAATAGTCATACAATTCTGTATTCGTACTGTTTTAATTCTAAATGGTAAAACATTATTTTCTAAAACAAACTGAGCTCACTTATAATGCCATATCCATAATTCGATCGCATGCAGCAAATCCTCTTCGCACAAATGTCAAGTGTCACTCAATATTGTAGCGCTGTTGACGTACGAGATTACCGCCTCACAATAATCTATTCTCTATGCTATATGAATATTTATATTTGCTTTTGAAGCATAGGGCTATTTTTCTATAATATAAACTGGGCTACTTATTTTGTAAATCAATACGTTTGTATTGTACGATCCTTATAATAATACTAGCTTTTGCCCGCGGCTCCGCCCGCGTGGATGTCGGTTATCGCGACCAAACATAGCCTATGTCCTTTCTCAAGGTCTAACCTACCTCTATACCAAATTTCATCAAAATCGGTTCAGCGGTTTAGTCGTAAAAGTGAGACAGACAGACAGACAGACAGACAGACAGAGTTACTTTCGCATTTATAATATTAGTAGGGATTAGTAGGGATATGTATTCAGAAAAACAAAAAAAAACTAAACGATAGCTTGATATTTTCTTATTTTGTGCTATGTCGTAAATCAAATATTTACAATCAACCATTACAATAAATACTGATAATAAGCCATGAGCCTCTACCACCATCTCAAGAGGTTCGCATTAGACAGTTGGGTCAAGGGCCTGATGCAGAAAGCGGTACTCCCGACACGGCACGTGCTGTGAGGAGGTTCCTCTCCAGGAGGAGCCCTAACCACCGGTAGCTTGCTTCCTGTACCCATTATCTGTAGGTTACTACTTTTTATATTCTCAAACTAGCTTTTGCCCGCGGCTCCGCCCGCGTGGATGTCGGTTATCGCGACCAAATATAGCCTATGTCCTTTCTCAAGGTCTAATCTACCCCTATACCAAATTTCATCAAAATCGGTTCAGTGGTTTGGGCGTGAAAGCGAGACAGACAGACAGAAAGACAGAAAGACAGACAGACAGAGTTACTTTCACATTTATAATATTAGTAGGGAATTAGTAGGGATTAAATTTTTAATAATTCATATTTAAAAATGTATTTTGTGACGTTATAAAATGAATAAATTAAATACCTAATATATGTAATGATATTTGACTAATATTCTAGAGCATTTTGCACAAGGCCATCTAGACCCGAAATTAACATAGCTAAACTAACTTGCAATTGGGTCCAGACCAAACAGACTGGGTTCAACTGAGTCTAGAATGCTGATAAACATACTTACCTACTTAGATATATTTTTTGTAAATGCATACATATAACACCTATATTACACATATTACTTGCAAATGTACTTCCAAACTAATTCAATCAAATATACTTATTCATTCATACAAATATTTGCATCGAGCAGAAATCGAACTCGCGACCTATAACTTGCTGTAGTCAACCGCTACGCTGCTACGCCACACAGCGTAGCAGTAGAGCGTTCAACAGCTTAGTTGTCGTTCTCTGTGGCGTAGCGCTAGAACAACATATTACCTTCTTTACCTTTCTTTATAGAAGATTATTGCAATTTACCTCTCATTTTAAAGAAGAATACCTACGAACGGTAACAATATGACACCGTCTTTAGTTCGTGTTGCACGTGGGCCCGAAAGTTTCGGACGAAATTATCGTACCGATTAAAAATGGAAAAAGTGCATCGCCCAGGCGGGACTAGAACCCGCTACCAGTCCCTTATAGGGAGACTGCTGTGACCACTGAGCTACCCATCTGAATCGTTCCAAATTTTCCTATATTACAGTTTTGGGGCGCAGGCAAATTAGGTACTTACTTACGTTTCTTGATAGCCCTCAATTCAATTATTAGAAAAAGCAGTTCGAGCCAATGTTTTTTTTATAAATTATTTAACGGCCAATGGATACAAGTCCTTATAGCCTTCCCAGCCAATGGTCCGATCGATGTTTCAAGTTCTCAAAATTCATAATTATTAGTAATACGATACTACCTACTCAACTTTGGAAAAAAAACTTGACAGCCCCCAACTTGTCAGAATTTAATATACAACCTTATTAGGGTTAGCCGTTATTAGCTTACCGCCCTATATTGATCACAACTACCCTCTGAAGTGGGGGTTAATAAAGGGCGCATTACTGTGTAAACATGGTCACGTGGCCGCCCGCCGGCGCGCGCGTGACGTGCACCACAGACTTGATAGAGATCTCTCTTGCGCGAAATTATCTGTGGCTGTAAGTTCGCGCGGTTTTTGATGTCAATGTCAAAATTCTTTGCATTTGACATTTTTTTTTATACCACTTAGTTGGCAGACAAGCACACGGCCCACCCGATGGGAAGCGGTCACCGTGGCCTATGGACGTATGCAACACCAGGGGCGTCACTCGCGCTGCCGACCCTGAAGAAACCTTCTAATGCCCTTCTTGAAGAACCCCATATTGACATAGGTAGATATAGTCGAACCAACAATCCTGTGAGCTGTAAAAGGCCGCCACCGTCTCTTCAATATTGTCAAATCGTGCTAAACGGCCTTTGGTTTGCAATAAAAACAATATGCATTTGATAGTGAGAACCGTAGTACCCCCGTCGTAGTAACCCCGAAGGAAAAGCCAGCGCCAGAGCCTCGTCTGCTGTTTAGCAGGTGTACCGGCTTGCAGGTGAGGTTGGCTTGGGGCCCAAGATCTGGGTGGACCCACAGAGCAAGAAAATATTTGCACAAACACCAAGATCTCTAATTTTTCACGCATTTATTACAATATTTGATTGTGTACAGTCGACAAAGGCGATACGGTTGCAATTTTACATACCTACGTTGTATTAATATGAAAAAGTGCAACCGTATCTTCTTTGTCGACTGTACATAAACTGAAATAAATAAATTCATAGAAATACAAGAAATAATCGATCACTTTTAGACCAAGAACCAAAGAAAGGATTTCTGGATTGACTGATATTCTTTTCAGTAATGCCTTCTTTAAGTTCTTTAGATATTAAGTTAAGTCTTTCTAAAATATCTTTGTTAAGATTAATTTAACGAATTAATTAAAAAGTAATTACATAGAAAGCGAATTCACATCTGCCAACACTGAAGTACGTATTTAATTATCACAATAATTAATCCCACTAAGTAATTACGGGCAACATTCGAAATATACTCGTTATCATGTTACGATTTTGATTGGTCCGTTTGACCAATTTTTAACAACGATATTTAGTATTTTGCTGTAGGCGCCAACTTGTCATACGTGATAAAACTAAATGCATAATGTTTAGCAGTTAATTCTTTAATTATAGTACTTTAAAGCAATTAATCATTTCACAGATTAAGTTTTTATTCGGAGGTCAACGAAAGTAACGAATATATCTTAGAATAATATATAATATTGTTATTCTGTCGCCCGAAGTCAAAGGGTCTGTATATCTCGTAAGAATTTACGCATTTATACACCTACACGCGATGTAATGATAGGATATCTATATAAATGGGTATCATAGTGTGCCGTTATATCAATTATTATATTATGTTAATGTTACATCGTATTTTTTGTTGCTATACGAACGTCTATGGCAGTCGCTAGGTACCTACGGGTAGTTGGAGCCCTAAAAAGTTCAACAACTGGTCTAGCTGCAATGCTTCGATATCGCCCAATGTCCCCATTGGGTTGTGGAGGTCAGATAACAGTCGCTTTACGGAAAATATCGGAGTTCAGCCAAATCCGCAGTTAGACTGGTAAAGCGGATCCCAGACTCCGAGGTGAAAGCTTCGGATGCGTCTGGGATTAACGATAGGATGAAGAAGAAGACATCGTATTTTTTTTAATGTTGGCCCTCTTTCCTGAGATTCAGCTCATCATCAGGCGAGGTGAATTCAAATTGATGGAAAAAAAATGCTCGACCCGGCATAAGTGATATTAACAAAAGGTGTATATTATAGCCTGGGTGTTCACAAAAAAGTGTAGTATCTGGGTATGTTTAGAATCCATAGCACAAACTAGATTTACTTTGATGCTAGCATGTGCTGTATACAATATGCTAGACTCCTAGACTAGGACTTTGAGTTTTTTTTTATAAATGGAATGAAACGCGGTAATATATTCATCGGTAAATGGTGTAAGTATATAGGTCCCACCAAGATCACGAATACACCAACTCTATAACACTACTGGCACTTGGCAGTGTCAAGGGGACACTACCAGTAGAGTCATTGGGTTGTGTCACGGGGTCCACCTGTACACCTACACCTGAGATAGTAGACTTTTCTCTCGGGGTTGAGGGTCAGACTGCAAAGTCAAAATAAACCAAATTATAAGGTGCTGATTAGATTATTCGCACAACTCAACGATTGAAACATGCGATGCGCTAGATAGAGCACGCCTAAATAGCCTATGTCTGTTTTCGTTATAAAGCTAATTAAAAAAATACAAGTAGATGGGTGAATTTCAACAAATGCCATTTTTTTTATCATATCGGTGAACTTTTTCATTTATATGTTTTTTGTATATTTTTAAGGTTTTATGTAATCTTTGTGATAATCATGTATCCCCAAATTTAATATCATCAACGTATCATTTAAGATTATGGAGAAAATTCAGTTTTAATTTTGGTTTCCACCGACATGACAAACCCGCACCGATTATTTTTTCTGCACACCGATTTGATAAGTTTATCCACCGAAATTATATACATATCCACCATTATGATAAAATATTCACCGAAATGATAATCTATCCACCTTTGAACATCAAAAAGGAAATAGTAGGTGCCTTATTTTTACAAGAGTGACTTAAAACTGAATGCCTGACCTGAAGAAGATCATATCCGACGAGAATAGAGTTCTTGAAGATCCAATGAAAATATTATATTTTTTGAAATTATATAGGTACCTATTTTATTTTATTTACTTTCTTCTATTCTTTTTTTATAATATAGAATTAATTTAAAAAAGAACGTTTATAAGCTGGTAACACAAATCAATCAATTAGCCTATTGCAGTCCACTGCTGGTCATAGGCCTCTCCCAATATGAGCCACGTTTGCTGATCCTCCGCCTTCCGCATCCAGTCCTTCCCAGCCACCTTTCGTAGGTCGTCAGTCCACCTGGCCAGGGGGTGTCCCACCTTCCGTTTTACTCCTCGCAGTCTCCACTCTAGGACTCGTCTGTTCCAACGGCAATCAGTCCATCGGCAGATGTGGCCAGCCCACTGCCACTTCAGCTTGCTTATTCTGCGAGCTATGTCGGTAACTTTGGTTGTAATGTCGGATGACCTCGTTTCTAATTCTATCCATCAAAGAAACTCCAAGCATAGCTTGCTCCCATAGCCCGCTGTGCGATTTTTAGGTCGCGGACTAACCCCACCTTCAGTGGCCACGTTTCGGCACCGTAAGTCATAACAGGCAGAACGCACTGGTCGGAAAACCTTTGTTTTAAGGCATTGCGGCAAGGGGGAGGAGAAGACCCAACGTAATTTGCCAAATGCTGCCCACCCCAGTTGGATTGTTCTGGCTTCTTCTTTCTCGAAGTTGTTTTTACCGAGCTGAATAACCTGCCCCAGATAGATATACCTATTTTTGAACAACTTCGAGTGTCGTTCCTTCGATGGCAATTGCTCTCGGTACAACATATTCGTTTTGGATAAAACCAAGATTATGTATCTTGGTTTTATCCAAGTTTACACTGAGGCCGACTTGTCGAGAAGCTCCATTCAAGCTGTGCATCATTTTGCCCAGTTGTTCCAGCGACTCCGCAACTATTATGATGTCGTCGGCGAACCAAGGGTGCGAGATGTACTCACCGTTGATGTTGATACCCCGCCCAGTCCAGCCCAGAGTCTTAAAGACGTCCTCCAATGCGTTGGTAAATAGTTTGGGAGATATAACATCTCCCAGTCTCACTCCACGTTGGAGGCTAATGGGTTTTGTCTTCTTCTTCGACAGTGTAATACAAGCATCTCAGCACCTCGATGTGCAATCGAGGCGGCACCGCTGCAGCGCATCCAGCACTGCCCAGATTTCGATAGAGTCGAAGGCTTTTCCGTAGTCCACAAACGCCATACACAGCGGCTGGTTGTACTCCTGAGTCTTTTCTACAATCTGCCAAACAGTTTATGGATGTGGTTCACGGTACTATGGTCTTTTCAAAACCTGACTTGCTCAGGTGGCTGGAACTCGTCGAGGTTACCTGCGAGGCGATTTGTGACGACTCTCGAGAACAACTTGTAGACATGACTCAGGAGTGAGATGGCCTGCGTTCTTCAACAAGGTCTTGTCACCTTTTTTGAAGAACAGTACCACCGCACTCCCGCTCCATGCCCTAGGTGTTAGCCCTTGCGGGATGACGGAATTAAAGAGGCTTGCTAGCTCTTTCAGGATTGGAGCCCCACAATGCAATGGTTTGACCACTAGTCGGCCTTCCCGTCAATGCCTCCCTAGAGGTTTCCAGTATTGCAACCCTAGAGCTACTTGGAGCGGCGTAGGTGGGAGGGCTGACCTTATCATTCGGAATCTTGATATTTAGAGAGCCTCAGATAAGTCGGTAATCGCTTCCAGTAATAAACTTGTTGATCACACTTGTTGATCTCTGAATATGTGCTTAGGTACCATTATGAAAAAAGTCTATATCGTTCCTTATTATAGTCCACTGCTTGTGGGGTATTTTCTTAAAGAAACTATTCATTAAGAAGAGATGCCTGTGACTCGAGGAAGCTGACTAGCATTTGCCCCCTGCGATTTCTGCATACCACTCCTTATGATCCGATTTTCTTCTCGTCGCGTTCTTGTATTCCCACTTTGGCATTGAAGGCCCCCCTATGTATGTATGTGTTTATATGTATGTTCTTGTATGTTCCATTTTTCCTTTGTATACTTAACGAAATCGCACGGGATCAACCGATATGATAAAACGACTCACCGAGATGAAAAAATATCTACCGATATGATAAAGCAATCCACCGATGTGACAAAACTGTGCATTGATCATGAATCAAAACACCGATATTAGGTGTAAGACACCGATTCGTCTTTTCTTATCATTTTCGGTGTAAATTATCATATCCGTGGTAATAAAGACCACCGATTACACCGATATGCGAACACCGACGTGAGAAATTTCACACTTTTTAGAATATTAGAAAAAATGCATAATATCTAGGTTAAATTCAATAACAATCAATGAAGCTAATTCACTTTCTACCTCTATTAGAACCAAAAAACAATAATAAAACTGCTTACTATACTAGAAAGATGCCACCACCGATAGTATAAAATAATTGTCCGGGAGCAACTAAAATGGCGTACTTATATTATTGGCGGGAATATGCAGTGATTTAACATACGTCCGTCCTGACTGCGCACTAGCAGGCACTAACGAGAGAAATAAAATTGAGGTGGGGACACTGTCGGACTCGTCGATATAAAGTTATGTGTAAATTACTTTTGGTCACCGATTTGAGAACATTTCGCAGGACAAGTACGTTTGTGCCTCTCAGTAATAATATTCGTTAATTATATAATAAAATATGACTTAAATTAATAATAAAACTAATATTCTATGAAATAGAATAATTTATTATACTTAATTTACTTATTTTTATTAGTGTATAAGCTTTTTTGTTTGTAAAAAAAGTAGAGGGACAGCACCGATTTGAAGAAAATAGAGGTTTATGTATTTATTTCTACCTTTATATATAGTCCTAGCCTAAATATATTTTTGCCACAACTCATTAACAACCTATTGAATACTAAAAAAAATAATTCAGTACAATATTCCTATTTTCAAATACTAATTTCACCGAAGACAAAAAAAAAAGCCATTTGGGAAATTCACCCAGATGATAACTTTCACGCCAATTTGTTATCCAAGAAATTGCTCGTTTAATATTATTAGATTAAAAAGAAAACATTTCCCGCCAATCCGCCATGTTGGATGAGCGGTCAGTGTCAAGTGCGCGCGCATTCATCGTTGGCATGGCACCCGTGGCCGGCGGCTATCAATTTGAATAACACCGATTACCATTACACCAGATACTGCGGATTGTGGATTACAAGCGAGACCGTCAAACTGAAACAGGCTTGTCGTTTATGTATCTGCTTAACTTGATATAGCTTAATACAGTTTACAACAAAGTTAGTGTTAGACTCCTTTATTATAATTGTGTAGTAAGATATCGTGCTATTCTTCTTCTTTTCCTGGATGGCGCGCGTGACGTGCACCACCGGCTTGATAGAGATCTCTGTTGCGCGAACAGACAGACACAATTTATTAAGAACAGCAACTTATTAACAAACTTTTGGGGACATTTTTGCTAGTGTTGAGTTATAATTTTGATCGGAAAAGGTCAAAAAAGGAGCGCCAAACCTCTACAGAAAAATGTATAAATTAATTTTACAACACACCTGCTCATAACAGTGATATTATTTTACCGCAATTAAGCACGGAATGACACCTATTATAAAACTGTGACTTTTTCATTACTATTATTCACAAAAGTGAGTTATAGATTCTTTTTTAAATTTTATAGGAAGTATCTATAATTGTCTATGTTCTTAAAAAAGTTTTTATACAAACAATAACGTGTTTAATAGTACGAATAAATTAATACGCCTATTGTATGGTCATTTGATGCATTTTCGTATTTAAATAAATAATTTCAACTTGTAATACTTGTGTAATAAACAAAATTTTCGCTCAAATTTAATTTTTTTTTTCTCTAAGTACAGAAAAAAATCAGAGTAAAAAAAAGTTAAGTTCAAACCTCATTTTTTTTTAAATATGGTCGACCGCCATTGTTAAATGCGCGCGCATAGGAAAACGAATTAATTTGTAGTATTGTTTATTTAGTATTTGTAGTATTATTTTATTCGCAAGTGTGTTGTAAAACGTCGTATGGCACGTGTGAGCATGATGATTACCGTCCTCGGCTGTCTTAAGACCCTCGCCTAGCGGCTCGGGTCTCAATGGCGCCTCGGCGGTAATCACCAACGTTGCTCACTTGTACCATAATGTACTATACCAGTTCTTATGTCTCGTTCTAAATTCAAAATTCATTCCCGCTTCACCCAGAAACCGTGACACATTTTTTGTTATAAATAGCTTGTCTAGTACATACTGAAATTATCTCAAAATCTATATCTTTAAACTAATACATGTTATAAATGCGAAAGTTTACTCTGTCTCTGAAGCTTTTAAAACAAGCAGTTAAAACAGTGAAGCAGTTAAACCACTGAATCGATTTGGTACGGGGGAAGATTACACTTTGAAAAGGACATTGGCTATATTTTTTTTTTATTAGGCTCATCAACAGATTATGTATATTACATTTCAAACTTAAATAACAGGTTCTGTGGACTTATATCTAGTACATAACCCAATTATAGATATGCACAGCGTTTGTAAGCCTAAGCCTATTTGGTTTCAATCAATGACATTTCATAACATAGACAATAGACATGTCATATGCTTACAAATCAACGTAGAAAAATGTGCCGAACTAACACACACACATTTTTAATTCATCTACACTTTTGGTGTATTAACTTTAGAGTAATAGTTCGTGCAGTGTCTATAAACATACGATGACATTTTCGTTATTTTTATAGTCACTTGATGCTTCCGCTCAACGTCCGACCGGCGCCGCTCGGCACGCGGTACTAGAGGCAAAAAACGTTCCAATTGACTCGTTTTCGGATCTTCACGATTTTCGCGCAATAACATATCTACTTCTTTTTATATAATATCTTTGGTTTCAATAAACGATATCCACGCGGACAGAGCCGCAGGTAACAGTTAGTACACCATATTTCTAATCACCGCGGTATCTTCAGTTGATTGGAGGAGCGTGCGGTGGAAGCATAGACTCCCAAACGAGTTTATAAGTGCAATGACCATAATTACACCACAATCAGATCATTTTAATATTCAGACCAATGTGTACGTTTATATTATTAACATCTCGACTATCATGTTATTATAGATAATCTATTAAATAGATATCTCTTAAATAACTCCAAGGCGTTAGCACACCTCGTGGCGTAGTGGTAGAGAGTTTTGCTGCTAAATCAGAGAGCATGGGTTCGATTCAGCTCGATGCAAATATTTGTACTTATGCATGAATATGTATATTTGCGTTGGTTTGAATATCTATTTCTATGATAAGAAAATGGTGTCTTAAAAGAGACATTATATTAGTGTGCTTTGTAAGAAACGTTTTCCTAATATTGAAATGCGGAAGTTTGGACTTATGTATGTTACTCACGAATTGTGAACTGATGTGGACAAAATTGACATACCTAGATGTAAATTAGAGTCTAGAATAGGATATAGGGTACTTTTTATCCCTAGGATAGGTTTCCGTAGGTTGCGGAAATGGGATCAGTATATCACGCGGGTCATGACTAGTCTATTATAAACAATTATATCATATCTAATATGGACGTCCTAAAAAATCCAATCCAATCTCCCTCTGGCTACACTTCGTATAGCTGCAAATGAGGTCTTATGTAAAATGATAGGTAAGTACTCTATAGTCTATTATTACATAGATAATAATTATTAAACGGCACCATTACTTAGTTAATAAGTAACAAGTGCTATAAAAACTTAACCACAGGTCTTCTTTAATTATAGCACTTTAAGATAAAGTCATACATAATACATATGTTATCACGTGAGAGACGAGCTCAAAATTATGGGACATATCCCACAAATAACAATAACGACTTAAAGACACGCACGTCCATCGATCGCAGCGTGCGAGAGCATAATGCGCAATAATAATTCTAAATTCAAAAGTGAAGAAGTTACGATGGCCGGTCGCGCACGGGCCGGTGTTGCCAGTTATATAATTAGAAAATGAAAGGGTGGCGCGCACGCAGCCCGCGGCGCGAACACTACTATCGCTCACCATCGAGCCAGCTCCCTTTAGTGTTGTGACATTTATTTATTATCGATCTGTAGGTACTACAATTTCCGGTAACGACAAAGGTAAGTACCGTTCTTAAGCTGGGTCCACATTTGTAGCACCTTGGCGTATCACGATCAGTCGTATCGTATCGAGTATTTGTATTTATGAACGCTCATTTTATCCATATCGTATCATTAAGGCGTATTTTGTAAAAAAAAAAAACGCGTCCATAATACGAGGTGTATCAAGATACGCGTTTAGTGCGGATCGAGCTGTATCAGATACGGCGTGTATTGTTAACGGGTATCATCTTGTGTCCAAACTAGCGATCATGGTACGCGTTGAGGCCACGCGAAGGAGATACGATTCACAGAAATGCTACAAATGTGGACCCAGCTTTAGACTTACCGTTTTTGTACTTAAGGGTACTACTAGCTACTCCGACAAGTTTCCATAGCAACAAAAATGATTATAGTTCATCGTTTACGTTCTAACATCTAAAAAACAATCGCAACGCATTCTCGCCCGTATTTTTAAAGACATAAGGGCGCGAATACTTTGTGATTTTTTTTGACAAACGATGAATTGACATGATACAACCGATAGTCTATACCAGGAACCTATTTCTTGATAAAATCACCCTACAGTGAATAAAAGTGTATTTTAAAATGTATACTAGGTACAAAGACATTACTAGGTATAACACTTATTGGAAATTGGATGTAGATAGATAATTTTCTCTGCTCAATGGTTAACAACATTTCGGCTTCATTTTAAATATTGTCGGCTCGGAACTGAGTCACAGTCCACAGCGTTGTCCGTTGCCCTACACAGATCTTCGGTAGTGGAGGTGCACAGTGGGCAAGAGGACAAAAATGCGATGTGAACTGGACTGGGACTTCGCAATCGCAGGGCACTTGCGATAACCATGTAGCCCCATTTTGCCATGTTTTCTTTGCAGCCACCAACTTGGGTCCGCAGGCAATTTAATCATTGGAGAAGGCCACTACACTGGAGGAGATGTCCCAGCAGCAGGTTTCCTTTTGGTCTGATGAAACTTGCCGGGACTGGGTATTTGCCTACCCATCTTTGCTCTCTTGCTTGCTTTACATATGTAATTTTTTTTTTCAACTTGTTTTTTTCTATGATCTACTTAGCTAAATAAAGATTTTATGTTTCAAAAAACTTTCTGCGCTGCTTATTAAAATGATTGTGTTTATTAATTGTATTGTAAGTAAGACGTTCTAAATATACCTCTATGAGGTAGCTCTATCATTAAATATTTTAATGTTAAATTTAATTGTACCTATCGCTATTTTAAAATCCACTATAACAGTAGGTTTAATAATAGCACATAGTGTTCTCGTTAAATTATTGCCAGGCTACAGCCTCGTCGATACATCGACTATTAAGTATCCATCCAGTTTGCATTCAAAGATTGTACTTTAGAGGCCTGGTTTCATTCTTCTATTCCTCCTCCATAATTTGGTTTGTCCTAACTTTTACGAGAGCAACTACAATCTGACACAATCCTAGACAGGAAAGCCTGCTCCAGAGGTAAACAGTTAGACTCGAAAATGTGAACCCCAGACTTCGAGTACATGACCGAGTATTTGACGTATATGACAGGTATTTTGACGTTTATGACATACGTTGACGACTGTCATATACGTTAAATCCCATAAATTCATCATTCTATTCCACAATACGCCGGCTAACGAATTGCCACTTGTCTAGGGGAAGGACTGAAATGCTGACAAAACAAACTAACATACAAGCAAGTTAAATGATTTTTAAGCAAGTTGAATATTTATTAGTTTAATAAAAATATCAGGAGCTGTCGCTATCGATACAATCCCATAGATCCTGTAACATCACTATCATAAAAATATACTCCCCACCCCGGAGGGCAAATGGCAACATTCTTTATTTTCGAATATTAATAAGGAGCGTGCAACATTACACCGTATTTCACATCGGGTAACATCATTACCGTCCTACCCTTTCACTCACGTTCTAAGACCATATCTCTCAACTCTTCTAATGTTCGAATTTCGAATAATGACGACCTTTTCGGTGCAAGATGGTAGATCTGGAGATTTATCTAAGTTCTATAACGACTTGGATATCTGCATAAGTATTATATTATAGGCTGTACATAATTGCTACCTTTGCCCAATAACTCATTCAGCGAAAAATGTAATGAGGTATTTTATCTGTAGTGTAGCGGTAGAGAGGTCGACTGCTACGTCGCGGTTTGATTCTCGCTCAATGCAAATATTTTGTATGCATAAGTAAATAAGTATGTCTATTTGCATTGGTCTGGGAGTATGTATTTACAAAAAAAAATGTATTAATTAATCGTCATCTTTATATATTCTCGGGCCAATACACATCCAAGGATTTCACTTCGAATTGTAGCACTGTCGCTGCTTTCTGCGCTGACGCCACAGAAACTCTGTTCTTACAGGATCGTCAGCACGAGTGTGACTCCTCTGGTTGCTGGTAAAAAAAAGTAAGAGAAAACATATGATTCCTGCCTACCCCATTGTACAAGAAGTGTGCCTGTGTGTGTGAATTCAGGTAAAACAACGGTACCATTTCCGAATGTCGTGTAACTGTTATAAGATGTTATAAAGATCGCTAACGAGGTGCAAAACACACAGCTTCCTCAGGTTATATGACGTATAATGTACGCGTACACTGCGGGCCGTTGGGTGTAGACTGTAGAGGCCCTTGAGGCCCAACCTAAGCTCACTTGCTAGTCGATGCATGAACTGGGGCCCTATACAAAGTGACATTCTATTGATGAAATCGCACTGGAGTGAATCATTTTTAAGGTTTTAACAATGGATTTCGGGACATTGCGGTGGTTATAGTAATAATGATAAGTTAAATAATGTATTTCGAGTTACAAAGACTCAAATTTCATAAAAAAAAATATATTAATGAATTATGTCAATTTCATACTATATTTCATATTCCACTGGCGTTTTCACCAATAGAATGTCACTTTGTCTAAAGGCCCCAGGAGGTAACTGGGAAATCGATATGTATGATGATGATAATACTGCGGGCCGTCATAAAGTTTCTACACATCGTTTTTCTACACAATCTTCTTCATTCGAACGCCGATCTAAATCGCTTCAAAATCTCACATTAAGAGTCAGACACCCAACATTAAGAGGAAATTCCGCACCAGAGCCTTGTCCATACATGAACAATGGTACTGCCTTGCAGGTGAGGTCGCTTAGACCCCGAAGTTATCGTAATTAACAAAATCATTCGGGGCACCCGAAGGATTTTGTTAATTTAAGATTTCTTATAACTATATTTTACTGAATAATAGAAACCGTACCTAAATATACCGAAATATGTACCTATGTATAATCACTAGATCTTATTAAAAATGTAAAAACCGCTATACTGAAAATTGACAAAATATACAAATATATAGAAACATACCAGTATGTATACCTAATCCGATAGCTATTTATAATTTTAGTAAAAATTAAAATGTATACGATTCATATTTTTTATTGGCAAGTAGGTAAATTTTATCTGAATTGCTGCAGTTTTCGCATTATGTTATTAACCTTTCTAAGAAATTGTTCTTAGACAATCAACCTTTATGAAACCCGTTATAAAATAATGCTTCCAAGTTTCAAATTTCGTTGGGAACTTTCAAAATTAAAATAAAATACAAAATCTATGGACGTTGTAACGCTGTGTTGTTTCTGTGTCCGGCAGTGCACCGCGTTCTAATTGCAATGAAGTCTCGTAGAATGGCGCGGTGTAAATTCTTTATTGTTTTACGCCAGAGCCTCTGACCTGCTAATAAAACACTCTAGCTGCAGATTTGCTTCGTGTTTTTGAACTCATTAATTATATTGAAACAAAAGGGTTATAATTAACGTACGTAACATGTTGTTCTCTTTATTACAATTAAGGAGGTAGAACACTACGGTATATCAGTCCCAATCGAGCAGTTTGACTGGAGATCTGGCGAAGTACCTCTGCCGGCGGTGAGTAGGGTAGCTAGAGTTCACTACTTATCTTTTGCACTGACAGCACAGAATTACTGGCGTAGCTATGGGTGGGCAAGGTGGTGCGGTGCACCAGGGCCCCCAGGCTCAGAGGGCCCCCCAAGCTCACAGACCCCTCGAGCCTGAACTAGCAACTTTTTTTTAACTACCAAAAAAGTCTTACTTTTGAAGGCGAAAATGGGTTGTACAACTCTAATTAGTGCAATTCATTTGTTTGGAATTTTGTGCAATATTGGCTCGTTGAAAAGTTCGCCATCACATTTACAGCTAGCTTGGGGGCCCCCTGAGCCCTCAGGAGGCCCCCAAGCTTAATGTCTAGGAATTATCGGAAACAAAAAAAATAGGGGGGCCCTTGTTTCTTTTTGCACCGGGGCCCTTTGTGATCTAGTTACGCCACTGCACAGAATCTCTCTGTTTTTACAGGATCGCAGCACGAGTGACTCCCCTGGTATTGCACTCGCTCGTAGGCTACGGTAACCACTTACCATCATGTACTTGTCTGCGACCTAAGTAGTAACCAACTCCGTTGGGGGTGGGCTTTTTGGTCTAAACATAAAACTATTTCGCTTGATGTTTCTTTTCTGGACTATTAAGGGAGCGATTGCCATCTGACCCCCAAACCTAAAAAAGAAACCTGAGCCCTGTGGGCCTGGCAGATCTTGGTGAACCCCCCCCCCCCCCCCCCCCCCACACACACCTAGAGATAGGATGATATTACCTTCTTCCAAGTTTTCCACTACGAGACGGCCGAATGTTGATATTTTCCATGAAGCGACTGCCGTCTGACCTTCATAACCCACTTCGAAATGTTGTAGTTGAACCAATTGTCAGATTTTTAGTGCTAGAATCCATCGTGATCAGATGGACGGCTTAACATGCTCTCCGAGGCAAGATGCTATCACTAAATTATGCACAAACTGAACCCAAGCTACATCTACATAGGTATCTTTCAAATAGAAAACACTAAAAGCTCCACACTTTTTCATAGAACGCCCTTAGGTAGTATATTAACTAAGCAACGGTTTCCTAGGTCCATCAGACCTAACATTCCTTGCTACACGATACAGTTTTAGGTCAATTGGTACAATTTTATTGTCAAACAGAGGTTATTAGCGTTCCGCTGAAATTTGTAGCATTACGGACAGCCGCAGGGTTGACTCACTAACTTAGTAGGGTGACCATAAAGTTATGTTAAATTATTAAACATAAAGTTTTAGGACAGTCCTGTCATCGTCATCATAGCGTTGTTCCAGGCTTTCAATTCGGAGCACGAGTTCCGCTTAGTCCTTCTCCACCTTTTGGCGGATACAACTTTTATGGGAGCGAAAGCTGCTGACATTCCAATACCGAGCAGCCCCCCTAGACAAGTGGCAATTCATTGCTCGGCGTATCATGGAATAGAATTACAAATGTATAGGATTTGACATTTTTGACATTCGTTGACGCCTGTCATATACGTCAAAGCCCATAAATTTGGCTTTCTATTCCATCATACGCCGAGCAACGAATTGTCACTTGTCTAGAGGGGCAGTTTCATGTAAGGATTAATTACATAATATTAAGTACAAGAAAAAATTACCGGCCTGTTGAAAACAAATGATCAAATATGACAAACTTCTGCGGAACTGCGGATCCGTTTTTTTTTTCTTTTGATACAAGGAAGTTACACAAGAGTCTGTCCGCAGTAATAAATTAACACATTACCACTCCTTTGCGTCGCGCAGTCCGGTAAATACCTACTGATCTCGTTCCCGCGACCAAGAACCTATTTTCGGGAAAATACTGTAAAAAATTTGTGCCAAATTTTTGCTTGTAAAGTAAAGGTATGATTCCGTATACCGCATACGACAACTGCCAACGCACGCAGCACATGCACGTAATTCATTGCGGCTTTTCAATGGTCCCCTTAAATACGTACCGGAGTTTGACAAGTAATGGGTACGCTCGCTGTATCTGCTGCATGCGTCGGCAGTTGTCGTATGCTGTCGGCTACGGAATTATACCTTAACAACTTCAACAAGCGTCAATCTCAATTTTCACACTTATAATATTAGTAGGACAATAGAATTTATAAAGTAAAACATGGTCTCTCCACTAATCACATGGTCACCTCAATCAGCTACCCGAAAGTTGCGTGTCGCATGACATTGTCTCGCCCGTTTCCTATGGGAATGGGAATCGGCCTAACCCTCCGAGCACCGGCCGAGCTGATGAATTGCAGCCAGTGCACCTCCGGAATGCAAGCTAATGAGTCCTAAATCTGACCGCTTGTCACACCGAACAGTAGGTGCTTAATGGTGTTTTTTTTTTAATAGGATGCGTCAATATTGAAAGCTAAAGGAGAAGTGTTGAGAATGAGGGTCACCCTCATAATCATAATGCTGCAAGGGTGGCCCGCATTTGGACAGTTTTATTCTGATAAAGCCTTCTATATCAGCTTCTATAAAGCACCCTGCTTATAGAACCCAGTATTGTAAGAAGAAGGCAACACGTGAGTTCGTAAGGACTTATGACACAGGTAAGATGGAATAACGCCTCCTCCCCAGCTACGGGGACGAACATTCTGAAAAAAGTAGCTAGGATAGACTGGATGTGGAAGACGGAGGAGTTATGACGCATGTTAAGAGAGGTCATGTCCAGTAAACTGCTCTAGGCCAATTGAATGATACAATAAATGAGACTATATACATTCGTCACTTTGTCGCCATCACCGAAAGCGTCACATGAGCGTAGGTATTACCTATGCTCTCTGTAAACAGAATTATTTCGATCACAACGCGTCTGTCGCAACCTCTCTGGCCTATTCTATCGCCTCTACCACGACGAGTGTTCTGAAGAGCTATTTCAACTGATCCCATCCTCCCCATTCCTGTCCAGAACAACTTGTGCCGGCCTGCGGTGCCACCTACATACGGTAAAATCCATTCCGTTCGCACCAAACGGTTTGAGGCCTCCTTCCTTTGCTGCACGATAAAGAGCTGGAATACTCTGCCCGCGCACGTGCTTCCGTCTTCCTACAGTCCCGGGTTCGTCAAGCAGGGTTTGAAAAAGCATATGTCAATAGCATCAGAAATGGTACTTACTGTATCTTCTGGACTACACCTCAGCTTTTACCAACTAGCGTGGTGCAGTCTATTGACGGACCAAATATTAAAAAAAAAACATTTTTATGATCTGTATTGCTTGACTTGACCGCGTGGTCCATCAGACAGCACCAACACAAAAAAGCTCTCTTAGGCACTGGCGTAGCTATGGGTGGGCAAGGTGGTGCGGTGCACCAGGGCCCCCAGGCTCAGGGGGCCCCCCAAGCCCGAGCCTGAACTACCAAAAAAGTCTTAATTTTGGAATGCGTCATAGGCGGGGAGTTCATCCTCACACATTGCGACCGGAAACGGTGCGCACTGTGCGGTATGAAAGGAACTTCATCCCTCGCACACTCAAGCTGTGGAATGAACTCCCCGCGATGGTTTTCCCAAGCGACTACAATATGGGGTTCTTCAAGAAGGGCATTAGAAGGTTTCTTCAGGGTCGGCAGCACGAGTGTGACGCCCCTGGTGTTGCATACGTCCATAGGCCACGGTAACCACTTTCCATCAGGTGGGCCGTGTGCTTGTCTGCCACCTAAGTGGTATAAAAAAAAAATGCGAAAATGGGTTGTAGCACAACTAATTAGTGCAACCCATTTGTTGGGCATTTTGTGCAGTATTGTCTCGTGGAAAGATTCGCCATCACATTTGCATGATTTTGGAGGCCCTTTGAGCCCTCAGGAGGCCCCCAAGCTTAATGTCTAGAGACTAGAGAGTGATATTATTCTAGCAGTCTAATAAAATATTTTACTTATAGTAAATTGATTGTAACTAGTAATATTAATAGTAATACGAGTTCCAGTTTTTTTTGCTAGATAATCGCTGGTCTTCTATTGAAGACCATTTGTGCACGAGATTGAGATAGCAGCAGCCTGTCTCAAGATGGCATAGACGCTGCGGCCTATGGCCAACTATGAACTTTCCACGTGTAACTCTGATCAGCAACTGTCGCAGTGGAAAGCAAGTAGGTAAGGGGGTGGGATGGTTCTGGGCCAGATGGAGATATCGTGGTTCATCTTTCAAGAAGGCCCCCTCAAATAGTTCATGTTTGAGGGGGCCATCTCAAAGTCGTATATGGCCCAGGGTCTGTCGAGGTGCAATGAAATTTTCTTATTGGTCCCGCTTACACTCCGGCGCTTGAGACCCGAGACTGCATGCAGTTTTAGTAGGTTCGATTCCGGCCTAAACACCTTCACCGAATGTTTATGTCGATTCGACATAAACACGAAATCATCATCATCTGCATATAGACGCATTTTCCTGTTTGCATCCGTGGCCAAGATGACCTCGGAGCTCAGGGTCCGCCTTTCGGCTCTTCCTCCTCCACTTCGCACGATCTTAGGCGTCCATGAAAGTGAGAAAAATTCGCACGCATATCACCCTCCACGCCACGACATCAAGTCAGGACTTCTTGGGCCTACCCCTTTTACCTGGACCCGGCAGGGGCTCCATTGCCAGGCATTTGTTACTCACGTAGCCTGGCGGTTGCCGCAAGACGTGGCCGCACCAGCGAAGGCGGCTTTCTTGCATTTTATCCACCATATCACGGACATGAAGGCTGCTGCGGATGCGAGAGTTCGTCACGCGATCTTTACGCGTAACGCCGCATAGCATTTTCATCTCCATGACCTCCGTGGCCTAATGACCTCCCCCTAATTGTGTATTGTGTAATGTGCGTTGTGTTTCGCAATAAATGTATTTTCTTTTCTTTCTTTCTTTTCCTTCAACCTGACTGGCATTTTGGGATCACACGTGACGCCAGTCATTTCTCGCCACTTGGCCGACGCGGCAGCAATGCGTGCCTTGACGTTGTAGTCGATTTCACCAATCACATGAAGTACAGATCCCAGCCCCCCTATCGTACTGTATCGTACGGCTAAGTACGGTCGACCAAATTATCGCCTATGTGAACGGGTGTGGGATCTGTAGAGTTTAACGCTAAGTATTCTGTAGGCACACGAAAATAAAAATTTACACAATGCGCGGAAACAAGCTAGATGTACTTATATCTAGATTGTTTCTGCGCGCCTCTCTACAAGGGTAAGACGATTAGGGTGCGGGGTTCGCAGTCACCACGCGGTGCACCCTGGGCAACGGGGACGGCAACGCTCCGCTCTCGCGGATCTGTTGAAGGCTGGTCGGACACTTTTCACATGTCCCACTGACTAGCAAAGGGCACAATGGAGAGCAGGCAAGGAGCGGACCGGTTACCGAGCGCAGGCTTGGGGGTTACATGTGCGGCCGCCTGATGTTAAACCTATCTTTCTATGGTGTTCTATGTTGTATTAAGCGGTCCGAGTCCGACATAACTACCCCCGATGGCCGACGACGGGGGTTGTATCTGAGGGGATTTCCGCACGAAAAAGAGGGAGAGAGGAGGGATTTGATCCCCAACAGCACGTTAGCGACCGGTAAAGGAAATGCCTACCTCATCGTTTACTTCGGTAAGGCGACGTGCGATGCCCGAAGGAATTTTCGGTACCAAAAAAAATAGGGGGGCCCCCTGTTTCTTTTTGCACCGGGGCCCTTGGTCACCTAGCTACGCCACTGCTCTTAGGTAAGTACTAATTATGATGTTACACTTCGGTGTATAAACCACCCACCCAAATCTCACAATTATGAGTTTTGGGGCTATCATTTATGTAGCTAGTGCGTCGTACCTACTAATATGCAGTTTAGCACAGTCGTGACCGTTGCACTTCACGATTTCTGAACGTTTGACGTGAGCCCTTTGATGTGGGTGATGGCGCCAAACTTTTGGGAAATTTCGTTCAAAAACGAGAACTTGTAAGTGTACGTTTGTTGAAGGTTACGATTGCATACTGCACTCGACCGTGAGAGGAATGTTGCCCTTTCGACAGATCAAAGGAGGAAAAGACTTAGAGATTACTTACTGTCTGGGGAACAATTTTTTTTTTATTTGCATAAATAAGTCTATTTACATTGGTCTGGTGCTTTCGTGCCTCAGAGAGTACGTTAAGCAGTAGTTACGGGAAGTAGTAAATCCGACTAATCTAACTACAGAACTTCAAAATCACCAATAGGTTGTGGTAGTCAGATGACAGTAGCTTCACGAAAAATTCAGCCGCGTCACAGTTAGACTGGTAAGCCGGCCCCAACTGAGTTAAGAATAGGCTCAGAGGATGAAAATGATGACCCAGCCCTGCATTTTATGTTTCACTATAGATATGTACTTATCATCATCATCATCATCATCTTAACATTGTTCCCGATTGAATCTGAGGCTTTTACCTTATCCCGGCATCCACTTACTTTTCCTCCTCTTTTTGGTTTGGTTTATGCGGCTTTTATGGGTGTGACTGCCCCTGACCTCCCAATCCCGAAGGAAAGGCTTGCACCAGAGAGCCACGTTATTATTATTACCCAAAAACATTATTATTTCATTGATGTTTTACTACACTACCTCTTATGCATTCCACAAACCAAAATAACATCTTGATACAGCTTTCCAAACTGACTACATAAGTAATGACTAATATATAAATTATATATCGCTATCTATTCGTATCTTAGATTTTAATGACAGAGTTTAAGTAAGGCTTCGGATATCGACAAGATCGTATCGACTCTGACTCATAGTGTAATAATAGGTCTGCTAACTTCTCTGCTATTTATTAGGCACAGTTTGTATTCGACGAATTTTATTCTAAAGCGATTCTTTGAATTTGTAAGTGGTCATTTTTGACCGCGAACTATTCATTAGCGAATAAGTGTTGCGAATTTGCGATAGATATAATTCCTAATTCGTATTTTGAATTAGGCACTGAGCACTGTTATTATCAATGAGACGTAAATATCAACACATAAGTACAAACTTGAACTTATGTTTTGTTGTTTCAGTCAATCTACTTACTTTTTTTCATTCGTAAACTCATTTATTTTAAACTAACGTTCAGTAAAAAATTAAAAAGATGAAAAATGTTTGTTATCGCTACTGCATAATAGATGGCCGAAATTAGAAATTTCCACAGAACATGCAAGGCCATCTAGTGTGCAGTAGATTTTGTTTAGGATTGTATGTTTCTCATTTGCGTTTACAGATGACGCTACTAAATTTATATTTCTATCTTCATTGGTATAATAAATTAATAATGCTATGTAATCATCCTCATTAATTTAAACTTAACTTAAAATGTTAAAAATCTAAATTTATTAAAAATTATATTAAGTATAACTGCATAACAATATTTTGAAATAAATATGTAACCTCTTATTTTCTATTTAACTAGCAACTTTGATATTTAAATGTCAAGCTTGACTATTCGGCGTTTTTGGAGAATTCGCTTGTCATTCAACCAAAGTTTATTTGAAATCACAAAACAATTATGGCTCTTATAGATTTGTGCCGTTTAGATGAGAAAATCAACTTGAAACCAGTTGATTCACTAGCCTCCTTCCAAAATGATGTGATCGGATACAGCCAGAACTTCATAAACAGCGCTCATCTCGCGGCACCACCGTTTTCGAATGTAAGTAAAGGTTATAACACAGCAAAACACCTAAATTACTGTCTGAAATCATGTGTAACGTGTTTCAATACTACTTTGCAGCCGGTAGAAACCCTCGCGCAGTTCAATCAGAGAGATGAAACGGGCAAGGCGATCAAAATCCAATTTGACCACGGCACAACCACTCTTGGCTTCCGTTACAAGGTACCCGTGCTATCTTCTATTTTTTTTCAATGGAATAAGTCCTAAAGAGACTTCAATTATGAATTTATACTAATTTGAACTTAAATCTTATTCAAAAGCTGATATAAACTTTATAAATGTTCCAAATAGGTCTCTCCAATGACTGTGGACTGTTTAGTTAGAATAGTTTGCTAGTAATATCGTTCTGGCAAATTATTACTCCAAAATTGATTGTGTCCAATAATTTACTTGGGCACTATCAGCCTGAAATGTGTACATCTATAAACATAGGACCTAAAAGACACACTAGAAAAAAGTAAAATATTGATTAACTTACTTATATGACTGAATAGGCGAAAAATCCTACCCTCACCAACTAGACCTTGATTACACTGAAATAAACTCACAATAGGTACTAATTGTTATGTTTTTATATAGATTTGTTTTTAATCCGAAACCTTTGTAGGTGTATGCAACTATTCACCAAAGCTTCAAATGCATACCTGCTACATACACATACACATTTGTAACATGAGCAAAACATTTAACAATAACAATATCCTTATTTATAAAAAAGTTTATGTTTATTTGTGCCTTGTATGCATTCCTATACAATCTAAACAATTGCAAGTAAACTTAAGTTCTTGTGTACCTACATGCTTTTGAGAATCTATCTTCTGTTTACCAGGGAGGAGTGTTACTGGCGGTAGACTCCCGTGCCACCGGTGGTCAGTTCATTGGCTCACAGTCCATGAAGAAGATTGTGGAGATCAATGACTATTTATTAGGTGAGCAACTTTAACTTTACAAAGTTTAAAATTTCAATTATCTGAATTGACTGAAGGCTCTTAGCTCAAAAGTATAACAATTAGTTAAGGAATATCTCTAATAGCCAACTGGAATTGACTGTACATTGTCTATTGACTGAGACTGTGCTGCATGCTGCTGCTAACAATGAAGTACTGTACTGTATCTCATTACAGTGAGACTGTTTACCCGATCTTATGAATGTATTTTCTATTTTCCCTTTCACTTTTTTCTATAAATGGCAACACAAGTAATCTTCGAAGTGACTGCCCAAATGCACCTCCCCATATCCGAGGGCAAGATAAGGACACTGTGGTTCCCACTCCCAAAGGATGCCATCCAGGGGGGTCGACCAGGGTTCGATCTGGCTATCTCGCCTCTGGCAACTGAATGACCGGTATCCATGGCGGTTCGGCCGGGGTGCGAGGGATATGGCTACGACAATCTCACCTCCGGCAACCGACGGCCCACAGACGGCGTGCGTTTTAGTCGGTTCGAGTCCGACATAACCTCCTCCTCTGGCTCCGGCGGGGGAGGTATCCGTGGGGATCTTATGTGCGATAAAAAAAAAGAAAGAAAAAAGGTACCCATGGCGATTTTAGACATTTCAAAAAGTGTGCTTATTTCGTGCCTAAACAGTTTAAGAAAAAGGTTCTATGTTTTCTTTACTCAGGTACATTGGCTGGTGGTGCAGCTGATTGTGTCTACTGGGACCGAGTTCTCGCAAAACAGTGTCGCCTCTACGAACTACGTAATAGGGAACGTATTTCCGTGGCAGCCGCCAGCAAGCTGATGGCCAACATGGTGTACAACTACAAAGGCATGGGCCTCAGTATGGGCATGATGTTGGCTGGTATTGATAAAAGGGTGAGTGTCCTGTAATTATTGGAAGTGAACTGCGTTAAGCAACAAAAGTGGGTTAACATATCCCAGTTTGGACAGGAATGCCGCTGTGGATCTGCTGCAGTTCCGCTAATACTAGTTCTTCTTCCTAGCTTTAATCCCAGTCTCATCCAAAGCTTCATCTTGGAATCTGGGATCCACTTCTTCTAGTCTAACTGCGGGTTTGGCTGACCTATGTTTTCCGTGACGCGACTGCCATCTGACCTTCGCAACCCATTGGCGATAGTATTGCTCGAAGAATTGCAGTTAGACCAATTGTCGAACTTTAAGGCGCTCCAATTACCTGTAACGACTGCTCTAGATGTTCGTTTTATAAATGGGACCGATGGCTTAACATGCAATACTAATAACCGTAGTCATATAGCATAGCCGCATGACATCGCACATAACACAATGTAGTGTGCTTTCGTTCTTAAACTATGTTCCGCCTGTACATTATTATTTACTTTCCAATCATGTACGCCCTACTCCTATACATTCAACCCCTTTAATTATCACTGCTTACTTATACTTGCAGGGAGCTCAACTGTACTACGTAGACAGTGAGGGTACGCGCACTCCCGGCAAGGTGTTCTCCGTTGGTTCAGGATCTGTGTACGCGTTCGGTGTACTCGACAGCGGGTACAGCTGGGACCTGTCAGATACTGATGCACAAGGTAATTATCACGATTAGACGTATATACATACATAATACTCACTCAAAGGGTAGGCAGAGGCGTATTAACACCCACATTTCACTAACTATGATTTTGGGTCCCACGTAGTAGAGGGCGAGCCTATTGCCGTCTAGTGGGTCACTTTGTTATGGGCTGTATGATTGTCGGATGGAGAAAAACCCTATCCCATAGTCGCCTTTTACGACACCCATAGGAAGAGATGGGGTGGCCCCATTTCTACTCCACTGGGAACCAACATGGCTTTTACACGATTAGACGGTGGGGGCATATTGTATTTGTGATGGTTTTATTTCTAACTGGATATGAGAAAGGAACGTAGTGAAATTTGAAAAGATCAGCACCTTAACATGGGGCCCACTGGCCCACAGTTCGACTTGCAAATTCAAATTCTTTTTTTCTCAATATTGTGCAACACTATTACAGCTTTTTGATGTCAAATTCTGCTTAAATCTAAGTTTACTCATTATAGTTGGCTTATATTACTTTTGGGATACCCATCTGATCTCCTAACCCCGAGAAGAATCCGGTGCCATGGCCACGTCTGTCAATCAGCTGATGTACGGTACGGGTTTGCACGTAAGATTTGTTTAGGCCCCTAAAGAAAGTATACTAGAACGTGTGTAGCTACCATAATTATAATACTTTTCATTTGAATGAATGTTACTGCATTTATTATGCTGTTTGTCCAAATCAAAGTCGTCGCATCGTCGCCCTAAAGACGGAAAGTATAGAGGAATTTGAGTTGGCTTCGTGCGGTCTCGGTGGCTCAGCGGTTAGAGCATTCCCCCTGTGAGGGAAAGATCGCGGGTTCGAGTCCCGTCCGAGGTCGATTCTCTTTTCTCTTTGTAAATTGATTGTAATACTTTTCATTCTCAGAGCTGGGTCGCCGTGCTATCTACCACGCGACTCACCGCGATGCGTACTCTGGTGGCATAGTGCGGGTGTACCACATTAGTGACAAGGGCTGGGTCAACGTGTCCAACGAGGACTGCTCCGAGCTCCACTACAAGTACCAGGCGCAGAAGGGCATCGCCGAAGACGCTTAGTTATACCGCAATAAATTGTATTTTTTTTTATTTGAGTGTTTTTTTTTTTTGGCGCCCGAACAGGGGCTCACGTGGATTACACACAAGAGAGATTACGCTGATGATCCTCGTTCTGAATAATTATAATAAACAATTAAGTAAGTACTATAATAAATTGTTTGCAATTGGTTAAATAGAGGAGAGAAATGGCATAAACCCGTGCGTAAACCTCAACCAACTTGAAAGGTACGAAGGTACGTAAAACGGGGTGAATAGAGATCAATGGGTGAATAGAAATAAAATGGTCGTTAGATTTTTTTAAATAATTTCTTTTACCAAATTTTAAGTGTTTAACCAGATATTTGATAATTCTGTTTATTATACATTGAACTAGTATATAGTTTTACTTGAAAGAAAGAACTACAGAATTTAGCTGACCATTTTATTTCTATTCACCCGTTGATCTCTATTCACCCCGTTTTACCCGGTATAATAATCCGAATTACGCAGCAGTGCTACCGCAGCACTACTTATATGAGATGACATTCCAGCAGCACAGTGGCAGCAGCAGTGCAGCGCTACTGCGCGGCTGCGTGCTGCCTAAATGTGTCGGTTTTTACGAGCGCGCGTAGTTACGAAACGGTCAATCACTCTGAATAAGGGCCAGGTGAAGGCGCGTTCGAAGGCCTTTCGGATTCAGCTATATCGGCAAAAATGGTGCAAGGAAACAAAACTTCCAAATAATAAGTATTCGTTTAATACAAACTTAACAGACTCAACACAACCGTAACACTAGCTATAGTAGAAAGTTATAAATTGTAACAATAAATATTCCTAATACTAGCATCATTCCTTCAGTCATTGTTTAATTACACAACATTAATAGGTAACGCAACGCTAAGTACCTTCAATCAAAGCGAGAATCAAATAACTTTTTTCGGTCAAATATTCACTGAAAAATAATATTCTATTCTGACTGACTAATCTAGACTAAATAGCTGTGCCCTGCGGTTTTACCAACAGCTTATTTTTAAGTTTAATGGAGTTTCCCCGCAAATGACTAGAGATCTGTGCAATGAATTTTCGGTACAACCTCAAAGTTTGAACCCTATCACAAAAACACCCGTATGACCTTATTTTTATGACCCCTTTACGATGAGTATGGGTACATAGCCGCTATTGTGCAAACTGTATAAAAAGATATTCAGGAACAAGAACACCTTCTGGAAACAATAAACTTGACTCTTAAATCACTATTTCTTCGTGTCCTCTTGGCCGGTCTTTGGGTCTTGATGCTTCACGTGGCCTTCCTTTATTTCGATTTCTTCCACTGTGTCCTCCAATTCCCAGTCTTTTAGTGGCACTTCGGTCAGCTTATAGAATTTACCGTGTTTGCCAATACCTGTGGCATAAGGATATAATAAGTTATTTGGATTAAATGCGTGTAATTTGGGGCAGTCAAACAGTGTTTTAGCGAATCCAATGTCAGATGCTGCAAAAAACACTGTATACAATGTACTTGAACATAATTTGATATAGGTAAGTTAAGTTAAGATATAGGTAAGTTAACTATGTGTCTACGACGGAGCGACGTAGTCAGCATTGTCACTAAGCTCAATAAATAAAGAATTAAAAAAAAAGGGTTAGGTCTTTCGTACATTAGGAGGTAGGACACGAAGGTATCTCCGTCCCAATTGAGCAGTCCAACTGGGGAAGTACCTCGGCTTAATAACCTTGTGTTGTGTTCCCGGCGGTGATTAGAGTAGCCAGAGCTCAATGGAGAGGTTTTGTGCTGTCAGTGGGAATACCAAAGGCTTGTCCTACTTATCTGCGCTGACGGCACAGAATATCTCTGTTCTTACAGTGTCGGCAGCAGTGTGACTCCTTTGGTGTTGTCCTCGTCCATAAGCCACGGTAACCACTTTCCATCAGGTGGGCCGTGTGCTTGTCGGCGACCTTAGTGATATAAAAAAAGAAAGTAAAAAGTGACGAGTCTTCAGTCACGTATTATGGAAACGCGAATGGAGAATTGTTTGCAACCCAAGGCTACTATTTCTTAGTAGTGTTTACCGATACCTGCGGCATAAGGATATAAGTTATTTGGATTAAATACGTGTAATTTGGGGCAGTTAAACAGTGTTTTAGCGAATCCAATGTCAGATGCTGCAAAAACACTGTTTACATAATGTGCTACTAAGAAACTAAGAAATTTTCTTAATTTCATTTACAAATTAAATGTCAAATTCTTATCAATACTTTTTAACAGTAAGTTCAATCAATAGTTGTTCCCAATAAAACTGAATAAATTAAAACGAGACTGCCTACAGCCTAACTGTACTGTAAATGTAAAAATCATGAAGGCCAACCTTCTTGAAACTTCTTCATCCCTTCAGAGATATCAACAATAGCGTTCCCAAGTAGACTGGTCATGACCGCCTCATCCCTCATACTCTCTTCGCTGTTGGGATTCAGTTGTGAGTTGACGCAGGCCAGCTTGTCCATAATGAGCGCGTTCTGAGGGAATTTCGTTAACGACTTCGCGAGTTTCACTGATTCTCCTAGAGCTGGAATTGAAAAAAAAAATGTGAATGTGAGATACGCCCAAAGAACTAATAAATACATATAAAAAGTGTTATTGCTTGAGCTTTAAGCCTCGTATCCACTAGACGTTTGACGCTCAACACATGTTGCTCAACAAGTTCGGCGACGTTGCGCTACACGCGCAACGTTGCCAGATGTCGCGGCACATGACGCGAGGCTTGTGCGTTCGACGATTAATTCATTATTCCATGTTGTTGTGTCTTTCTTGTGCAACAATAGTGGGTAATATGGCACGCAACAACGTTATCTAGAGTGGATACTAGGCTTTCTTATTCCTCTTTAAGCCCAGGAGCAATAGGGTCATCACAATATACAAGTGATTAGCAGTTCATGCAGTACCTGTTCCTGTAGAAGTTAGTTTACAGGCTAGCCCAAACTGGTTGGCTTCCGTTCCTGAGATCAGCCGGCCGGTGATGAGCAGGTCAAGCGCTCGTGATAAACCGATCAGTGATGTGAGCTTCGTTCCACCGTGCATTGATTGAGGAACACCTGCACGAAAATGAAGATAGATAAGTTATAATATTATTAATTATATCTCCGAAGGGTAAGCACAGGTATACCGGCACATATGATGACTCAAAGCCGAAAATCGCAGGAGAAACGAGACCTTGGCGCGCGCGGATCGGTTTGATATAATCTATTTTTTTTATACCACTTAGTTGGCAGACAAGCACACGGCCCACCTGATGGGAAGCGGTCACCGTGGCCTATGGACGTATGCAACACCAGGGGCGTCACACTCGCGCTGCCGACCCTAAAGAAACCTTCTAATGCCCTTCTTGAAGAACCCCATATTGTAGTCGCTTGGGAAAAACACCGCAGGGAGTTCATTCCACAGCTTGAGTGTGCGTGGGATGAAGTGCCTTTTAAACCGCACAGTGCGCACGGTTTCTGGACGCAATGTGTGAGGGGATGAACTCCCTGCCTGTGGCGAGAGGTGCGATGATAGATTTATTGCTATTATCTATTTATTTATTGGAAGTTCGATTTTCCTCCACTACCGTCGCACCCCGTGTTTTCCTCAAAAGAGACTCAAAAACGCATACTGAGCATATAGTGTACTGTCGTCACGTATCATCAAATACGCCGATAACTATACAACTGTTAATTCCCTATCTGACTGAAACTGGCTATCCCTCGCCGTAGCAGAAGTAGGCTGGAGATGGCGACGTAACGTGTTCCGTTCCGTGCACATCTTTCCAACGGTGTAGAGGCAAGGCTGCATGCTTCTCCATAAACACACCTTGCAATGTTATAGGGCCCATATTTGCCTTCAATGAGGGCAGGACCTGCCCAAAGATACGGGTGATACTTCGTGCCTCCCCAAATAATACCTAAAGGGTGTAAACTATATAAAAGATATAATTATACACACCAAAGCGTCTTCCAAGAAAACCCAGAACAGCTGTGTCCTCAATAACTCGCAAGTCGCACGACAGCGCCAGTTCGAAACCTTCTCCAACTGCATACCCTGATACCGAAGCTATTGTGATCTTGTCGCAAAGTGGCCGGCGGATGAGCCGTGCCTGAGGAAATACCGTTATGATTATAATAGGTACTGCATTGTCCTTATTGAACTTGTGGGGTCTTATCACCAAGTTCTTTTGGAGTTAGGGAGTGCAAGCTTTAAAGCTAACCAGGATTAGCAAGATGGGACCATGACCATGGGGATGGATTTAAAGGTAGAACAGATTAGGTGGCAGGTGAAACAGGTTGGTTCGACAAAATGTCATGATTGCCAAACATTTATTTATTTATTTTACACTTTTTGTACACCATTTAAAAATACAAAATTAAAAACATAAAATGACTATGGAAATAGTACAAGGGCGGCCTTATCGCTTCAAGCGATTTCTGCCAGGCAACCTTTGGATGGTCAGATTGGTTGCAGGATTGAGTGGTAGTTGTTTTGGCGTATTCCACATTGAATAGGACTAGGACCGTCATAGTAGATCCAACTTTGTTTTTAAATAACTCATTTAAGTTTTCTGCACTAACAGGGTGTACCACAGGGGTCCCTGAAACCTGATTCTAGACGGCTTCCCAATGACTCGCACAGCACATGACAAACTAGATAGAGATTTTTTTTTCCACCACCTTACCCTTTGAAAATTTTCACCCTTTGCCACTGTTCTGTCCAAATTATAATAATTGTACAAAAGTGGCACTATAATATAAGCATTTTCTACAAATTAACCATAAGTTGATGCAGATACCTCTAAGACTGTGCTTGTAGAGATCAAGGTGCTGCTAAAAAAAGTAATACATACATATACTCACGCCTGTATCCTCGAAGGGATAGGCAGGGTGTCATTTTGTCAACCATGATTTTCAGTCCCATCCCAATACAGAAAAAATAGAACTTACTGCAGCATCTGTCATGTTATTATAACCCTTCTCCAGTAACTCATCTACATCAAATCCAGAACAGAAGCTGCCACCTTCTCCGGTGATCACCAGGACTTTAGCCTCTTGGTCTTGGTCAAATGCGTTCACAGCATCGGAAAGCTGCTTAAGAGTAGGGATGTCTAGACTGTTCCGTGTAGTCTGACGGTCTATAGTTAATGTTGTGACAGGTCCATATTTTTCCACTAATATATCTGAAGAGAAATTTAATAGTAAGTATGTAAATAAAAGATTTCTGCAAGGAGTGTATGAGGTGGTTGCACCTTACTTATTGATGTAATGAAAAAGTATTTAAGAGACAGAGAGATGAATGGGTAAGACTTATTAAATAAAAGGTACATTTTTTAAATAAATAATAGAGGTAGTTATAACCTTACTTTTAACAGGCTCGATTTTCTCAGTTTCTTTTTGCGGCTCTTTTTTTGTATCACTAGAAGCAAATCGAACAGCTTTTCGGTGAACTGACAAATTCGTAAGTGAAAACAATCTTTTCATTATATTCCTCATTTTTATTTTATTGTTTAGAAATTACCTTTTCTTCAAGAGTTTATTCAAACAAAACAGAGAAATTCTATTATTTTGAATATTTTGAACAAAACGTCAAACTCACAGCTTGAAGCGATGACATTTTTAAGCATGTTCAGAAACTGAAAAGAATGATGATAAATAAACATTATTTTTTTTGTACATTTTTTTTTGTAAAAATGTTAAAACTAAAAATAAATATTTGAATACTTTCTGGGAATATTAGCATTAAATTGCTATTATTCACAGACACATACTTCACATTAATTTAATTACAATCAAGTCTTTTAAATTCTAAAAAGGTAATTCGGCTGAGTAATAATTATTTGACACGTCAACAAAATCGTAAATAAATAATAAACATTATTGTTAGCAACACTGGGTTTACTGTCAAAAACAACAGAATCATCTTGATTGAATTTTCTGGACAAATTCTCTCAGTACACGTGTACTTACAATATATTGTTAACAATTTCATCATTAGCGACTATTCATGATCTGAAGATCTCCAGAAGAGCTTATAAACACATTAGTAACAGCTTGTGAGCTGTCTTTGTAGTGACTGAAGTGTTTGTGTTTACATACCAAAATGTCTGAATTTAGAGACTGGTACAATAGTGTACCGTTCTTCACTAGATACTGGTTAACTCTTACGATAGCATTCAGTATATTAGGCCGGTTTGGACTGCTAAACTATTCCTACTTGATGTTAGATTATAGTTCCTTCATATATCAGTTTCAGGTGAGAGATTGACATTTCTTTTTGCCGCTTTTTGAGAATCATGCAAGTAGAATGTTGAGGTTCTGAAGGTTTGGGCGTAATATATGCCAATATGTGGTATGTCTGATACATAATAATACTTTCCTAGAGGAATTAACACCTGTAGAGGTATTATTTTGAAAACAACTCTATGAGGATTCTAATTTGCATGTAAAACACAGAATTAATGATGATACCTATATGAATTGTTAAATTTTGAACACTGTACTTTGTACAATAACCTGCAGGTTCTCAGTTATTTAATGTACAACACTGAAAAACTAACACAAGTGTGTCAGTTTAGTTTTTTCACACTGATAATATTCCAATACTTAACACTTTAAGTGTTACATTTTTAACTAAGTTCCTGATCTTATGACAGAATAGGTGTAAACATGATAATCCTCTTTGGTTTAATGAGTGTCACATGTTAACTAATGTGCCAAAATGTTGCCAAAATAAAGAGATTTGTTTGCAAAATAGTAGATAAATCACAACAGAAATATATACAGTACCTTTATTGGAATCTAGATAGTGAGTTTTAATAAGTGACAATGTATAAGTATTGTAATAATATAACATTTGCTTATCAAAGGCGACTATTTTTACTGACCCATATAATCACATAGTGTTTAAAAATGTCTATTGGATGTGACTTTACGATGACAGTTCCATGATTTCAGTTCAGCCCAAATTTTTTGTTATGAAAACTGCCCAATGTACATAAAAAAAATTGCACTTGAAATTTTTTTGTTTCTTCCGCAGATATGGAGGCCTATAACAGCACTATTCTTCTACCCGATTAGTCCAGGCACGGGATTCCACTTCCTTATTAATTGTTACTTCTTGTACAACTACTCGCAAAGATTAGAGATGGGCATGTTCGCTGGCAAGCCGGCTGATTACTTCTACATGCTGCTGTTCAACTGGGCTTGCTGTGTGATCATTGGCTTGCTTGTAGGATTACCGGTGAGTTCATAATTAAATTATAAGGCATTTAGGCCCATATTCTAGAATGATGCTCAACTCAAACTCGATTTACCTGAGGACAGATTGTATAGAACTATAGACAATCTGTCTGACAGTCTGAAATCTGTGGAACCCATGCATACAATCTTGCCTCAGGTAAATCGAGATTCAGCTGAGGGCCTTGGTCTCCTATTTCTAGTGTGTAATTTGGTAAAAAAATAATGTACAAGATATATGTTATTCTTAGTAGTTATTATTAGTTATAGCTGTTGCCCGCGGCTCCGCCCGCGTGGAATTCTGATCCCGTTCATCGCTGATAGGTATATAGCCCATGTGTTATTCTGATGTATAAGCTATATTATTGTAAAGTTTCATTAAAATCCATTCAGTAGTTTTTACGTGAAAGAGTAACAAACATCCACACATCCATTCTCACAAACTTTCACATTTATAATATTAGTAGGACTAGCTGGTAATTGTGGCTCCGTCCGCATGGAATTCTGCCCCTGCTCATCACTGATAGTAGCGTGATGATTGTATATGCTATGTTGGTACCTGATAATAGCTTATTAATGGCAGCAGAATTTTTAAATCAGTCCAGTATTTTTTGAATCTCTATTACATCACTGCCTGGCCGAGTTATTTTTTTTCGCGCGTATCTACAATAACTTGTTATTGTGATATTAGCTTTTGCCCGCGGCTCCGCCCTCTTGGATGTCGGTTATCGCGACCAAACATAACCTATGTGCTTACTCAAGGTCTAATCTACCCCTATACCAAATTTCATCAAAATCGGTTTAGTGGTTTAGGCGTGAAAGCGTAACAGACAGACAGACAGAGTTACTTTCGCATTTATAATATTAGTATGGAGTATGGAAGTATGGATTAGTATAGTCTAGCATTCAGTTCAAAGCATTTTTAACCCCCAGCAAAAAAAAAACAAGATATTAAGTTGACCTGTTGTTCTCTGTATCTTTGTTGTTGTTGATCTGTAGCATCATAGCTCCCAAACAGATACGCTGATTTTAATGCAGAAAGTATTTAAAAAAATCCTCACAAGATGAGCAAAGGGTTATATACATAACCCTTTGCTCATTTGCTAAATTAAAGTATGAATGTCATCTTTATATACATAAAGATGACATTCATACTTTAATTTCTTATATTTTACAGATCCTAATGGACCCGATGGTACTATCAGTGTTGTACGTATGGTGCCAACTGAACAAGGATGTGATTGTGTCGTTCTGGTTCGGTACCCGGTTCAAGGCCATGTATTTACCCTGGGTGCTGCTTGGATTTAACCTTGTCATAAGTGGAGGGTAAGTTATTTATTTACAAATTATTATAACTTTTTAAATCATGATTAAAGTCCCAGACGCATTCAAAGCTTGTATTAGAGCCCGTGATCCATTCTTCTACTTTGTCTCTTGCTTTAACGCCTGACTGAGAGGAGTCTGTGCCAGAGCTTCATCAGGCCCTGAAGATTAGGTATAGCCCCATACACAATTATGTTCCATATATACATATGGCGATATATTTACACTAGACAATTTCACCATTACCTGCCAGTACTCAGTTCCTCTGTAACAAGTGCAGATTTTTTTTTTCCCTCACGCAAAAACCGCGCCTTGACGTGGAGTTGCGGATACCAGACCGTGATACCATACCATACCAACACCTGCAGAAATGAAGAACACTCAAAACAACACATGGTCATAGTAAATATCCCATTAACTCTAATACTATTTTTAATAAACATTATTACATATTATTACAGGGGTGTGATGGAACTCTTGGGTATCCTAATTGGGCACCTGGCGTTCTTCCTTCTCTTCAAATACCCTCAAGAGTTCGGTGGACCAGCTCTGCTAACACCTCCAAGTTTCTTGTAAGTAAACTCATCACTTTAGTAGTAATGGCTAGTTTTGATACGACGCACATCTCTCTCATCTCTCACAAGACAAATCATATGGCGATATGGTTACAGGCGTATATGATGACCCTATTCACGTCACAAATGTACTCTATGTATATAATATGCAGTGAGTCCTAGAGTGTAGAACGCGAAAACCAGATGGACTGCGGACCTGAAAAAGGTGGCTGGGATGCAAAAGGTGGAGGATCGGCAGATGGCGCACATTGTGAGAGGCGTATGGCCAGCACTGGACTGCAATAGGCTAATTGATAGATTGATTGACGAGCTTTTTGGTTATCTTTTGAGAAAAACACAGGGTGCTACATGCATCATAATATGTACTGTGCCAATCCAATACCTAGTAGATGGCGTTGTGTCAATATGGTATAGATCCTATACCATAAATAATACCATATTGACACAACGCCATCTACCCAATGCAAGCTGAACTACTATAGAATTCGCGATCCTGCATCGCGAAAGTGTAATTAGAGCGTAGGATAGCAGAGATACAACCAAACCAGAGAATAAAAAAAGTGGAGTGTGAAGGCACTACAGTCACATTTCACTTAGATATATTTTGCCTCATCATCATCATCCTCCAGCCCTTATCCCAAGTTTATTTGGGGTCGGCGCAACATGTGTGCTTTTTCCATTCATCTCTATTTACAGTCATCTCAGCATTCACTCCCTTCTTAACTTAACAATTCATCCACCCCCTTTTAGGTCTCCCTCTCCCCTTGTAGCCATCCACTTCCACAGTTCCTTTCTTACAACATTATTTTCATCCTTACGCATTACATGTCCGAATTTTGCCTATTCCTCGGATAACATCACTTGAAGTATATGTTATTTATCGGCAGGAAACAAATATTCCCGGACACGCGGTACGTGGGTGGCTTCGGTACCGCGCCACAGGCTAGGGTGCCCACACGGCCGGGCGGGACAGTCTTCGGTGGCCACAACTGGGGTCGCGGACACACACTCGGAGGGAACTGAACAATAACATCGATATTATCGGAGCATTACGCGAATATCAAATAAAACTATGTTTAACGGATTCTATAGCGATGTAGAGGACACTAGCAATATCGTAGAGGCCCAAAGCAACCTCACCTGTAAAGGTTCAACCCCACCAAACGGATGGCATCGGAACGGATTTTACAATCTTTAAACAAAATTAAATCTTATTATCACAGTGTTTGAACTTAATATTACCAAGTCACGCATGACAGCTTGACGTGCGTCATGCCGCCGCACGTCGCTGTCAAGCTGTTGTGCGTCACTTGGTAATATAAACTTCAAACACTGTGATAATAAGATTTAATTTTGTTTAAAGATTGTAAAATCCGGGGCGATGCCGTCCGTTTGGTGGGGTTGGACCTTAAGTCGATGCGCCTGCTAAACAACGGACAAAGTTCTGAATCAGGATTTTCCCTCAGGTTAAGGTCGGACGGCAATCACTCCAAGAAAAGTCGACATATCAAAGTGTAACCTTTATACGCAACAGGTAAATCGCTATGAGGATGATGGTATCTGGCTGGATATTATACTGATCCCGACGTTTTAGTTGTTTCTCAGCAATCTCTCAATGACCGCTGAAAAGAAGGCAGAACACGTGGTATGTTTCCGCTTGCTACGATTCCGGCATATCTCTTTCACTTCTACTTTTATCATTCTTTTCATACGTGTTCACCGGATTCTTTAAATGACCTTGGTTTCTAACCCCTACCCTACCGGGTCTCTTGGGCCCCTACCGGATTGCCGATTCACCCTTCACCCCGTGTTCTGTTTTAGATCTTTAAATAATAAAAAATAATAAATGTTCTACGACGTTCTACATAGCGCTATCTAGACTCAAAGTGAGCATAGTTTTACTAAACGCACTTTAATACTTTTTTTTTGTTAAAACAATCGCGATAGAATCCATTAAAAATAGTTTTATATCAAAACGATCATTGACTTAGGATAAAATATAAGAAGCATAATTGGTGTTAGACGTATCAATGTTAAAATTTGTGATTGTGGATGATACGTGTTCGAGTTTTTAGTCATACTGTGTACATATTTTATGCATATTTTTATATTAACTACTAATGATCTTGTATTAAAAGAGGTAGATATAGTACAGTTAAAAACAATCACTCAAAACTAGGTTAATTAGCTTAAAGGTACGACTACAGCTCATATTTTTCGCAATATTTTCATTAGCACAACATAAAAAAAAACATGGAAATGGCACTTTAGAGAAAGAATACTTTCTCTAAAGTGCTTGTTGTTAAATTTTTGGCAGCTTAGAGAAATGATTATTTCTCTAAAGTGCCAAATAAAATAAATAAATGTTGTAAAAAACCATAGAGATGTGAATCTCTATGGTCTAGTATGTTGTGTTGCGTGTTGTAGTGAATAAGTTGCTAAAATCATGAGCTGTAGACGCACCTATAGTGAAAATGTTGCGAATAACAGCTCTGGACGAGCCTTTACGCACGAATGCAACAGGCTATATGCACTAATCAGTGTGTGCGAGAGAGAACAAAGTATGACTACTATTATGGCGGTAATTTTTAATATAGCGATAGTATGAACTAATAATATCTACCTCGTTTTAATACAATTCATTTGTATTAACACATTATTGAAAGTTTGATTTTATTACAATGGTAATTAAATTTGACCAAAATATAGTTTATACGCTAAAAATAGTTATTTTATACAACATTACCCAACATCTGCCGCAATAAGCTGTGTACAGTCAACAACGAAAGTAGATTACCACATAAGTTTATTACTGTCGAGAGTTAATAAGCGCCTTCGCTGCGTTTAGCAGGCGCACGGCGCGGACGTCCGCTTCGCGTGCTTGTTTCATGTTATTTCAAGAGCAGCGCTGCGTGAGGCGGATGATGATGGATCACACCCGTCATCCGCGACCCGCACCCGCTTAACGCAGCGAAGGCGCTAAATGTATCGGTGTTCAGCTATTTTTGGAAAACATGAACCTAAGACGATTTATTGAACTGTACATAATCTCTAAGAAGGTATTAGTGTATTAAGGAGTTTGGTAAATTTAGGTATGTGAAGCGACTCTTGTTGCTGACCTTACCAACGTCTATGAGTTTTATTTTTAATAATGAGTGTTAGGTGAGTATTTATATATTATGGTTTAAAAAGACATTACGTCATACCTAACTGTTGTCAAATCAATTACTTTGTTGGGTTTAAGATTAAAAAATTAAAATTCTGTGACCCAGCGTTATTTTTTTTATTACCTGCAACCTACACCTAATAATAGTCTGATCCACGCACACTCAAGCTGTGGAATGATGAACTCCCTGCGGTGGTTTTCCCAAGCGACTACAATATGGGGTTCTTCAAGAAGGGCATTAGAAGGTGTCTACATGGTCGGCAGCGCGAGTGTGACGCCCCTGGTGTTGCATACAGGCGCGGTCCGAGGGGGGGGGGGGTCACAGGGGACATGACCACCCCCCCCCCCCCCCCAAAACCATGCACGTCATATTGAAAAGTCCCAGTACGAGGGGAGGGGGGGGTTAAATTTCTTAAGGAATTTCCGAAGTGACCCCCCCCCAAAACTTCAAGCCGTGACCGTGACCTATGGACGTATGCAACCAGGGCCGGTTGCATACGTCCATAGGCCACGGTAACCACTTCCCATCCCGGTCGTGTGCTTGTCTGCCACCTAAGTGGTATAAAAAAAATCCTACTAATATATTTTGTGAAGCTTTGTGAAAATGTTTGTTATTCAATTACGTTCTAATGGCTCAATGGATCTGGCTGATTTTTGGTACAGGGATAGATTATAATCGGGAATAACACATATGGGGCTGTTTTTGAGCATTCACTTGTAATAAGCATTCTGTTACAATACAAAAAAAAAAAATAGTGCGTTTTAGAGCATTCTCGCGAATGAGAGCAGCACGAGAATACCGGATAACTAGAGATGGGCGGTGGATAAATACTCGGTGGATAAAAACTCGAGTATTTATCCGAAATGGATAAATACTCGTTTTTACCCATATTTATCCGATATTTACTCAAAATGACGGATATTTATGTTTTTCTTCGAATTGGTTGGTTATTTTTTTTAATTGAATGAACAGAGTTATTATTATTTGTTGTCAGAATAGGTTGGTATATTTTTAATGTTAATATCAAGACGATGTCACATGTTTTTCGCCTCGTTCTTATTTTCGTTTGTCGTTTCGTCGGTACTCGTCGCCGGAGTCTTCTCAGGCCGGGGCCGTGTTTCGAACCGGTGGTGGTTCACTTGTTAAGCTAGTCCTTAGTATATCTTTTTGTTTTTGCTAATTTTGGCGTTTTGTAAGTGCCGTTTTGATGGGCTATACAGAATAAAATAATGATTTTTGACTTTTGAATTTGACTTTGACATTGATTGAATTCTTAGAATAATCATGATTGTACTTAGTTAACTAAATTGTTGTATAGGTAGGTATTTAATTGACATAGTTGGACCAAAAAGGATTGTGATTGTACGGGCGTTTTTGAAGATTTTTCTTTTCTTTCTAAGTAGTTTTCTTATTATTATTTACAACTAGCTTTCGCCCGCGGTCCCGCCCGCGTGGATGTCGGTTATCGCGACCAAACATAGCCTATGTCCTTTCGCAAGGTCTAATCTACCCTGTACCAAATTTCATCAAGATATCTTAAAAAATAAACGATCATTCCCTATAACCCCCCCCCCCCCCCTTTAACTCCTTTCGTAACAAAAGGCAACCTATATCCGTTTCCAAGCTCTAATCCATCTTTGTACCAGATTTCATTATGAACTTTCAAACAAATTTTCATCCCCTATTTCGCCTCCCCCCCCCCCCCCAACACTTTCTTCACGTAAAAGGTGGCCTTTGTTCGTTTCCAAGCTCTAAACCACCTCTGTATAGAGTAGCATCAAGTTATCTTGAGAAATGACGAACTTTCATAAAAACTTTCATCCCCTATTTTCCTCCTTTGACTCCCCATTTTCGAGAAAAAGGTGGCCTATGCCCGTTGTCATGTTTCAATCTATCTCCGTACCAAATTTCATTAAGATATCTTCAAAAAAAACTTTCATCCCCTATAATTCCCTGTTTCGTAATAAAAGGCAACCTATATCCGTTTCCAAGCTCTAATCCATTTTTGTACAAGATTTCATCATGAACTTTGAAACAAATTTTCACCCCCTATCCCCCCCCCCCCCCCTTAACCCCTTTTTTCGGTGTAAAACGTAGCTTTTGTCCGTTTCCAAGCTCTAATCCATCTCTTTACAAAATTGCATCAAGATCTCTTCAAAGATAAACTTTTATCCAATATTACCTATTACCCCCTTCCCCCTTAACTCCCCCTTTCGTAATAAAAGGCAACCTATATCCGTTTCCAAGCTCGAATCCATCTTTGTACCAGATTTCATCATGAACTATCAAACAAATTTTTATGCCCCCCCTCCCCCTCAACCCTTTTTTCGCGTTAAAGGTAGCTTTTGTCCATTTTGCATCAAGATCTCTTCAAAGATAAACTTTCATTCAATATTACCTATTACCCCCTTCCCCCTTAACTCCCCCTTTCATAATAAAAGGCAACCTATATCCGTTTCCAAGCTCGAATCCATCTTTGTACCAGATTTCATCATGAACTATCAAACAAATTTTTATGCCCCCCCCCCCTCCCCCTTAACCCTTTTACGGGTCGGACTCGCTTTTTTCGCGTTAAAGGTAGCTTTTGTCCATTTCCAAGCTCTAATCTATCTCTGTACAAAATTGCATCAAGATATCTAAAAAAAATAACGAATTTTCATACAAATTTTTCTCCCCTATTCCCCCCTTTGACCCCCATTTTCGGGTAAAAGGTGGCTTATATCCGTTCTCATGCTTCAATATCTCTGTACCAAATATCATTAAGATCGGTTTAGCTGTTTAGGCGTGATAGCGTAACAGACAAACAGACAGAGTTACTTTGGCATTTATAATATTAGTATGGATTAGTATGAAGTATGGATAATATGGATATAGATGATTCAAGTAACTAAATCGTGCATCTATAACTAGGTACCTATGCACATTTCAATAATAACTTTATTTAAAACTTTGACAATGGTTTAAATAGTTATGATTAAGTAGGTAATACAGGCATTTTTTTGTTATTATAATTATTAATAAAGCACGGTACAAATCTACATTTCCCTATTTTCATTTATTTTAATCCTTTTGTATGTAAAATAACAAAATTAACGTATTTACAACTATAGGAGTATTTATCCGCCGTTTTGGATAAATACTCAGTAAAAAAAGAGTATTTATGAGTATTTATCCATTTTGAGTATTTATCCGGATAAAATCCCAACACTACGGATAACACATACAGGAATTAGATTATAAAATATTCCATCAAGAATCAAACGGCACAGCGAGTCCTTTTGCCGCACTATTAAGAAGTAATAGGGGGTGAGCCTATTGCTGTATTCCGGTCATTATTATTGACTCGAGCCATGCATCTGAGGCTGAGTTTGGGCTGGGCTGTATATCTATGTGATGTTAAACAAAAAAAAAAGCAACCAAGTAAATTAACGCAATTCTCTATAATATACAACTATACACATATTCAATGTTTGTCTTCCTTGTCAGCAGGCCCGTGTTCCTTCTCCCACATAGCTATGAACTCCTTCTTGCGTTGCTCGCGACGCGCGAAGTACTCGGGGTAGTGGGCTTTCTCTAAGGGGTGCCAGTAGTCCAGGACCCAGTCCGGTGGATGAACTACACGCTCGAAGGCCACACCACCCGCGCTCGTTGGGACTGGCAAAAAAATGTCACATTTTAAAAAACATACATACATACATACATACCATCACGCCTTTATCCCCGGAGGGTTAAGCAGAGGTGAATTAACACCCACATTTCACCAATCATTGTATTAGTGCCCTTCTAAAACGGGCCATGTTTTTCTGCAATATGTGGCTGCACTATTGGCAACTAATTGCCCGGCAACATCAAAAATATTTCATTGCAACTGATGGCCGAACAATCAATGGCTGGGCAATGTGTTGCAAATATATCTGCAATAGTATGGCTCTTGATGCAGATTCATAAACGGGCTACACAAACCGGCAATAATGGCTGACGAAATCACACTTGTTGCAGCAGCTTATATTGTTTTATTACAAAATAAACAGAAAAAGAAGAGATTGTGGATTCGACCTTGAATAGGCGTGAAACTTAAGATAATTTAAGTCTAGAACTAAGCCTTGATAGTAAATTATTTAACAATTCGCGTAGAAAAGGATAGACTGTGTCATCATAACAAGGAGAGCGACTGAAACAACAATAGAACTGGCCGAGCAACATTGCAGTAAAATCGACCGCCTAGCGATCGTCCGACAACCCATTGCGGCAATAATCGGCCATATGTGGCAACACAAAACATGTTTGGCTATATTTCCGGGACATTACTGCAATACTGGCCGGTATTGCTTGCAATAGTTGAAATGTTGCCGGGCCACAGTGTTGCAGCCACTAATTGCAGTAAAACATTGCCCGTTTAGAAGCACCTTTATTAGGTCCCACGTAATAGGTAATAGCGGGTGAGCCTATTGCCGTATTCCGGGCACTATTGTTACCTCGAGCCATGTATCTAACTGTCTGATGTTAAACAGCCCTTAGTCGCCTTGTACGACACCGCAAAGGAGGAGATGGGGTGGCCCAAATTCTACTCTGCCGGGACTATCGAGACATTTGTGGCTTGGTTCATCTCACTATGCGGTAAATGATCAGTGAGTGAAGCTACCTAGGCGAGGTTACAATTTAGATGGGTGACCGCTTAGTGGTATAACCGCGCGCGATGAGAATGGCGTGGAACATTGTCAAAGGATAGTAAATTAAACTCGTTCAGAAATCTAGCCGCACTGAAAACCCAACTTCGTCTCGTGAGCGTGTGTGTTCGCGCAGCGGAATGTTGTTGAATTTAAAGATTTTAATTATGCAGATATTTAGCACATGACGTCGTGTAAATGCTTATGGTAAAAAAAAATTTGTGCATGCAGCCATTGTGGAGAAATTCGCTAAAAACAGATTCCGCTGGGCGAACGTTGTCCTGGCGGCACTTTTTTTGAATTCATGGACTTAGTAGAAAAAAAATGTGTCCAAAAATTAGCGTGTATTTGCGTGTAATTGTGTATGTATGAATAAAATTAATGAATGCATAAACTTCGGAGAAATTCAAGTTTCCGCCACACGAACGTTTGGCCATTAGCTAGTTTTCATATAAAGCGCTTATATAGAGAGCTGTAGATTTTTACATACGTTGTTTTGAATTTCCTTATATTTGTTTAATAAAAAGATTTAGAAAAAATCGAAGGGTTTAACAGATAAAAAAATAAACGTAAAATACGCTTATTAGGTCTTAGTTCGTAAAGTATGCACTTTGGGGTCTAGATTTTTACGTTTATACAAACCTTGTAAGTGTCTGCAACATGTTGCCAAGTATCAATGATGTTCCGCTAGTAATTAAAGAGCAATAGGACAATTTACCATGTATAGACCACTGTTTACAAAGCAGTCAAATATCACGACGTTCTAAAGGAATTGCATAGTAAAATATATTCCAATAATTAGCTTACTGATTCAACTATTCACATGCAAAATTTCATCTCATTATATTCAGTAATTAAAGATAAACAATGAAAATACTGACAAAGCATCGAAACCCTACATAACCCGACCAAGTTCGGATGGCTACAAAAAAGCGGCCGTACAATATATCTAAGTAACGTTCTTAACCTTCCAGTATAGTATTCATTAATATGGTACAGTTGCGTACACAAGCGTTAGGAAAAATAAAACAATAAATTGCATTTCTTGAATGAAAAATATTTTTTTATTAATAACGCCACTATCTACGATAAAAATAAATCTTCAATTAACAAGTAGGTGGGTACTTCTCTAATTAAATATCCGTCTACAATTTATTTCTCGCCACCTGTTACGTAGAAACCCAAAAATTGGCAAAATGTGGAAACGTAGAAACCCAAAAATTGGCAAATTAGCTATTTTTTCTCTCTAGCTTAATATTTTTGATCAATTCATATCTACTATACTTAGACTATTTAACCAAAGGTCTAGCCTTAAGCGTACCGCTTCGAACAAAATAATTCTGCATATTTTGGTGGGGTGCACGGGAACACGCTCACATACATAAGTCACTGCCGTACCAGTAGGTACAACGCTAATATCATATACTGAGACTGACGCAAGTCTCAAGCGCTTACTTAAATAAAGTACCTACCGCCTACGTAAATAGTACTTACTAATCTTAGTCAAATACAATTAAAAAAGTAGGTGTAGAAAAAATAAATGATCTATAAATTAAATCGAAATAACAATTGTGTTATCACCTGTACCAATTCAATACCGGTATTATACTGTAAATTTTAGAATGTTACCTAAATATATTGCACGGCCGCTTTTTTGTAGCCATCCGAACTTGGTCGGGTTATGTAGGGTTTCGATGCTTTGTCAGTATTTTCATTGTTTATCTTTAATTACTGAATATAATGAGATGAAATTTTGCATGTGAATAGTTGAATCAGTAAGCTAATTATTGGAATATATTTTACTATGCAATTCCTTTAGAACGTCGTGATATTTGACTGCTTTGTAAACAGTGGTCTATACATGGTAAATTGTCCTATTGCTCTTTAATTACTAGCGGAACATCATTGATACTTGGCAACATGTTGCAGACACTTACAAGGTTTGTATAAACGTAAAAATCTAGACCCCAAAGTGCATACTTTACGAACTAAGACCTAATAAGCGTATTTTACGTTTATATTTTTATCTGTTAAACCCTTCGATTTTTTCTAAATCTTTTTATTAAACAAATATAAGCAAATTCAAAACAACGTATGTAAAAATCTACAGCTCTCTATATAAGCGCTTTATATGAAAACTAGCTAATGGCCAAACGTTCGCGTGGCGGAAACTTGAATTTCTCCGAAGTTTATGCATTCATTAATTTTATTCATACATACACAATTACACGCAAATACACGCTAATTTTTGGACACATTTTTTTTCTTCTAAGTCCATGAATTCAAAAAAAGTGCCGCCAGGACAACGTTCGCCCAGCGGAATCTGTTTTTAGCGAATTTCTCCACAATGGCTGCATGCACAAATTTTTTTTTACCATAAGCATTTACACGACGTCATGTGCTAAATATCTGCATAATTAAAATCTTTAAATTCAACAACATTCCGCTGCGCGAACACACACCTCGTGAGCTTCGACATGAGTTTGCCGACGATACGGCTGGTCGGTGGACCACATACGTAATAGTTCCAAAATGTCGAATCCCATTCTTATCGCGCGAGGATTATATTTCATCCGAGTGCTTCCACGCATGCCTGTTTAAAGTCAGTCCCTGCTGTCAATAGGCGTTAGGTCAAGATGGAGCATGATTAGTGGTTGGCCACTAACCGGAATTCAGGTCAGGAGGTCAGATGGCAGTCACTTCCAATATACCTGAAAAACTCAAGCCACACCTTTTTGAAGTGGACTCTGAGGTGAAATCCTTGTGACTGACTAATGCAAGGATATTGTCAAATGTTTGATAAACTATTTATATTTACTTCTGTAAATACATACACATTGCACCTCACAGTAACATCCAGACCGATGACAGTCTGTGGCATGGTGCTAGTGAATGCAAAGGCTATGCAGGAGGTGCAGGTTTGATCCCCGCTCATTCCAAATATTTGTATGCATGAATATTGGTCAGTCTGGTTATATCTAAGAGAGCATGTCAAGCTGTCGGTTGTGGCAGTCATTATGGTAAATGGGTGAAATGGCTTGATCATCCGTATGTCCTGTCAACAGCGTCCCCAATGGAAGTAGTAGTAACACCCAGACTAATGTAAATAAACATGTATGCAAAATATTTGCACTGACCAGGAATCAAACTGACAATGACTTTTGATATAGAAATAGGTTGTCACATAGCACTTACAAGCCCTAGGGATAGGATGTATTTGTAGGAATAATTCCTCCTCTCCTTCTTTGAGTAGCTGAACTGCCTTCCTCATGTCTTGCTCCTTGGCATGGGTGTCGAATCTTGCTCGGAGCAGCACTGCTTGATACCGGTATACATTACTAGATAGGAAGAAAAACATATTGATTAAATGGCTATTCATTTATATTTACACTAATAAATTTAAGCTCAAATTATAACTAGATATGTATAGGCTAAAATTACCTATTTAAGCATAGGTAGCATCTACAGCCGAACTAGGAGAGGCCTGTATCTCGGCTAAGTAGTTATAGTGGTTATATTTTTATTGTTTACATGGGTAAATGCCATTTACATAGGTGAATTTGGCGACTTTACATTCTATGTACTTAAGTAATCTTTTTGTCACTACATTATAATAAATTACTATTAATATACCTAGTACTTATTACAGATTGCTAAGTTTAATTACTCAGACGAGCTACAGTAAAGGTTTATGACAAAACTAAACACAATATTCATGTAAATACAAAGTAAACTTAGTATCACAAACAATAATATATTAACCTTGTAACTTGTTATAAAGTATATTATAAAAGGATAGCTTGACAGGAACGGGAGAGGAGAATAAACATAACTCTTAAAAAGACCTGAAATATGCGGTAAATATTGGTTAGATTCCTTACATTACGTAATGAGAAAAACAATAGCACACAGGGTAATAAAAAATACAACTGTTATGGTCACATACCGTCTATCATAATACGCCTCTAAATTACGTAAAGCTCTTTTATACAGGCTGCAAACCCTTTGAGAATGCGTTTTCAACCCCAAAAAGGGAACGCTCGCCATTTTTCTTGTTATGATTTTTGACAGTTGAACAGTGTCTCCAACTGTCACAATCAAAATTACGGTGTTTCTAACCTAAAAATACGGTAAACTCTAGAAAATTACGGCAGACGCTAAATGTTAATTACGGTAAAAATACGGTGGTTTTATTACGACCATTTTTACAAAAAAAACTCGAAAATAGTTAGGTAGTTAGTTAGTTTTGAAAAATTATAGGTACAACAAAAAAGATATTTATCTCCTGAATGTCATAATATCATAAAATGTTGAATTTTTGGCGCTGAAATATAATGTTGTGAATTTTTTTTTAGTCATTCTTATATGATAGAAAGGGATCAAAATTGAGGAAATTAGAAGGATAGGTATTACAAAAATTTATTTAAGTATAACTAAAAGTATAAAATAAAATATAATGATTAAAAATCGAAATACCCGACTGCGGCTGTAAACTGTAAAGACCCAAACAAGCTAGATAGCAGGCGGTATCCATTTGCAAATCATAAAAAGAATGGAAAATGAAGGGTATTATATATACCACCAGCCTGCAGTAGTCTATTATTTAGTTTTTAATCATTTATTTTTAAATCGAAACATTCATTTTTGACTCTCTTTGTCCCTAAACTCCGAATGCAGTAACTTGGCAGTATTAAAACAACATGCAAATATTACATTATCCGTCATATTTAGTAACTTCGTAATTTGGTAGCATGTATAAATAAACTATACGCGACTGTAGTTTTTTGGAATTAATTTAACCGCCACGGGTACTGGTCTTTTAAACCTAAGCGACAGTGGTGTAAAAGTAAATCCACTACATTTACAGTAATTTTTTTTTTAATGTATTGAAAAATTCGGCAGATGAAATTACGGTAGATTTTAGTACCGTAATGACATGTCTACAGTAGGTGACAGATTTGTAAGAAATACGGTAGATCTACCGTAATTACGGTGCAGTTGGAGACACTGCAGTTGAATGACATGACATCATGACATCAACTGTTCTGTCAATGATCGTAATTTATTTTGAATCGTCTAGGAACATAACGCGTTATGACCATTCACCATCCAATCTTCATTTCTCTGAGAAATTAGATTGACTATATTCAAAACACTAGCCTTGCATTCAGCAACTCAAAACATAACATGGAATGCAAAAAACCAATTTCTAGCGCCAAATTGTTTTATGTTAAATGAAAGAAAATTGATTTTTCTACAATACAATACATAATATTCTAATCGAATTAAGGACGGGCATAATGGTCTTTCTTTCATATAATGTTGCCAGAGCTGATTAACAATCTATGGTATGATTTATATTACTATACTCTTTTAAAACTTGCTGGCTCTCCCCGGCTTCACCCGTGTCATACTTTCAACCTTCGTTGCCCCAATTTGAAAGAGCCAAGTTCCCCGACAGGAACCGCCATCAAATCAAACTAAATTCAGTTTAGTTGAACAGATTTTTACTGGTGAAATCCAGCCTTATAATTTATCCATATAGGATAGCCGACATAGAACTAAAGTTACCGACATAGCTCGCTGAATAAGCAAGCTGAAGTGGCAGTGGGCTGGCCAGTGGCCACATCTGCCGAAGGACTGATGGCCGTTGGAGCAAACGAGTCCTAGAGTGGAGACCGCGCGTAGGAAAACGGAAGGTGGGACATCCCCTAGCCAGGTGGACCGACGACCTGCGAAAGGTGGCTGGGATGGACTGGGAGCGGAAGGCGGAGGATCGGCAAACGTGGCGCACATTGGGAGAGGCCTATGTCCAGCAGTGGACTGCAGTAGGCTAATTGATTGATGATTGATTAATATATAATACCTACTCATGCCTGTAAATGCCCGAAGGGGTAGACAAGTGTGTATTAACACCCACATTTCGCCAACTATGATTTTCGGTCCCACGTAATAGGGCCGTGCATATTGCCGTCAAGCTGGCACTTACACCCGTATTCACAAACAATACTTCGCTATGCGTACTACAAAAACTGTGCAAAGAATGACAAATTCTCAGTGCGTTCGTTTTGGCAAGCCTTTTTATTCATTGATAACACTTAAGTAATACTTCGTTGAGGGAACGCACTGCGTTAGATACTGCTCCGTGATGTTTGTGAATTAATTTTACCAGCCCTATGCGCTCGAGCACACTATGAGACCTAACAGTGTTGTTTGTGAATACGGGTGTTAGTCATGGTATGTTTACTGTGGACGCAACTTGTACATCGTTATGATGATGATGATGATGATCGTTTTACATGGCTAATTTGTTAAAATATCAAGCTGACCTTGAGCGGCGTATGTTGCACAATTGTTCACATCCATCACATCTGTTACAAGGCTAATAGTGTACGTTAGGTCACGCAACAGCATCCGCTTAGTAATCTCTAGTATGTAATTTGGGCTACTAAAATTGTAGTTTGTTTATAAAAATCCGATCAAATGCGAGCCGGACTCGCGCTCCGAAGGTTCCGTAATGCGTACCAAATTGGACTAACTTAATAAATGCTACATGAACCGCAATTTTTGATTGCTTTGACTTAGCAGTTTAATTTTTGCATAGTTTCAAAACATTGATGCATTTCAACTTGATATGTATCTCCATGCGTTCCTGAGAACAAGGTCTTGCTTGACAGACAGACAGACGGACAAGCAGATAGATAGAGGGACAACGAAGTGATCCTTTAAGGGTTCCGTTTTTTCTTTTGAGATCCGGACCCATAAAAAGATGACTGACGTCGCGTAATTGCAGAGTACATACAGTTTTTTTGCATACGAAAATCCCTAATGGTATGGTACCTACACGCCATATGCGGGTGACTATGTCGGTCGGACTGAACCAACTCGCACGCCATCTAATCCCAGGGCTCGATTACTTTACTGGGGTGTTAGGTGACCTAATAAATCGGAGATGGCCCCCTCGGGTCCAGGAACTACCTTCACCCTCACTTTAGGAGAAAGGCATTGCCTGCCGTTGCTTAGGTCATAGAATAAATAATAGTTCTTACTACGTTTCAGGTGCACCACGTGGACGTTCTATACCTGTAGCACCCCATGCGGAAACCTTCTGAAGAAGTGTAGGTAGGTATATCGGACAATGAACAACGAAACATACAACGAAAAAAAACATACTATTCTATTCTTCTAAGAATTGAGAACCTTCTTCCTTCTTGAAGTCGGTTAAAAACAAACGTTTTTGCTTGAGTTGTTAAACACCATTATTATTCTACCAATGTTTTGTTTACAGCCGGGATAACCAAGAAATTAGCATAACCTTTATGACTGCATTCGTTAGAGGTTGACAACTAAGTTGCATGGCGATATCTGATCGTGCATGAAGGCATCCAGGCTCGGCGTGAGGCCGTGGCATGGAGGTTATTATGACTTGACCTGGAGATTTATATCGTTTTCGATGATTGCGAAATGATACAAACTTAAATAAACCAGTTACTTCATCATCATCACGTCATCTTAGCGTGCATCTGAGCCTTTCACCTTGAGGTCCTGCCACCTGACCTGTCAGAAATTCAGAGCATCATCCATCACTCAACAAGGCCAACAGGCCGATATGCCTATTGGACTAGGAGGCAGGTGAAGTTGGCTTGGGCGCAAAGGCCTTACTGGGCTCCTATACAACCTCTACGTTCCAATCTGGCAGATTCTTTAAGGAACCTAAATATGAAGACTTTATATCGGGTCGATTTGACTCACATTAAGTGGAGAGAATGGGAATACCTGGGACTTACCTTTTGAAACAAATAATAATCGGTCCAGCCATCCTCGAGTAATCGGGGAACTACCTGTATAAAAAGATATCAACGAGCTAGGTATATGTAAATACTAAATAGGTCAAATTACTTTCTTGCTTACATTAAAAGCTACACAAATATTTAATAATTTAGAAATATGATTAGGTCCTACAATATGCCTATCTATCTATACCACCATGTAAAAAGGATGGTTACGAGTCTAATATAAAATAAAAAGTTGTAAAGTAGGTAGTTATAATGTATTTATTTCCCGTTTAATAGCACAAGCACAGATTGTATTAGCATTCTATCAAAATGCAATCACGAAAAATTATACCACGCCACAATCGGGGTCAAAGAAAGTTAGGGAAACCGCCGCGGCGAGATGACCAATCGATGAGAACCGGTCGCGTAGCCCGGCCAATCGAAGTAATCGCGCCATCCTTTTTGAAAATGGAACATTCTTAGTACCATTATAGAATGAGGTTTTAGTACCATTTATGTTATCTGAGTTTTATTTGCAGGATTGCCTTTTGTTTCTCTAGGTAAGTACTTAATATTGCTTGCAGACGGCAGGTACCGAGTACATAAGAGTTTCTCAGTGTTGAAGCGACACTCGGTGCGGTGGGTACTACCATCGCACGTATTTTTACACCTGCTTGTATTTTTTTATTATTATTATAATATTTGTGTTGTGGAATAATAATTAATTATTTGATTAACAATCAGTGATAAATAAATCTTTTAGTGGAATACTCGGAGCCTGACCCCAATCGGAATTTCGTCGCTTAAACTTTTTAGGTAAATATTTTTATTTTATTTTTACCAGACTAGACTATTTTTTAAGTGCTACCCATATAATTGGGTAAAAGAATTAAACTTTACACGTAAGTAGGTACTTAGACAAAACTTGAAAGAAAAGTGCTGAGTGGACTTGATTGCTACTCAGATCCATTTAAAAAAAAATTACACTGATTATTCCCAGTAGTGAACAGGAATAACCCTTTCCATTTTCTAAAAAAATAATATTTTACTGTTTTTCTAATTTAATTTTTTAAAGCAATTAGTATACTAACTATTGAAATAGATTTAGATTACAAAAAGTAAATGCATAAGTCGGGACTAGTCGCAAGCCCCGACTTGGTCGACTTAAATTGAAAAAAGTGAATCTTTTTCAAAAAGGTACTACATATCTATATAGGCATATTATGAGTTTGTATGTATTATGGTTAGTCCCATGTCCCATCCACCCAACTATGGTACCCAACCATACCCATTGGGTGCAATTGAAAATCGCATTCAACAATCCCCCAGTGGCAAATCCGATTCCTTTCCCATTAGGCACTATTCCCACGTCCAGTGTATTAGAATTTTAGAAGCTAGTAGGAATGGATGATATCTACGTCTCCATTCTCAGTACTGTTACTTAAGACCATGTTGAATTAATCATAAATGCCATCAGGTCAACTAAACCATTAAATGCCGTTTCGACATTTTGCAACTGATTGCACACACGTAGTTAATTTAGACCTTCAGGATTAAGGAAAAGTAATATAAAATTAAAAAGTAAACGTACAGTTTACTACGTAGGTTATTTTTAGGGTAAAGGACAGCCTCTTTTGTGCTGATTTCCTGTTTCTCCATTCTCTATGCGTGCGTAAAAAAGTTACATTGTAGCATAAACAACAAAAGAACATTTTTTTAAATTGGTTAGTCATGGGTATCAAAACTACAGATTTTTAAATTTTGAATTTCAAAATATTGTTTCTTATGGCTTTGTTTATGCTAAGTTTAATTTACTATTGTGTATCTAGCTGTAAGTTTTCTAAAATAATAAAATGAAAAATAAAATAAAAATACTGTTACAATAAAATCTTCATAAGTAAGATAAATGCACACGATTGTTAGAAATACTTTAATTTAACTGTTAACTTAGATAAGTAAGTATAACGTTAAATACAGTTATTAACGGTTCTAGGTCTAGTTAGCTCTTTCAAAAAGCATTCAGTTCAATTTCTTTTTCTTTTTTAATTAGTATGGTTGTTGAAATCTAGGCACTAAGCACAGATTCATCTCATTATCGAAAGTGAAACCTTTCTCGCACAGCTCACTTTCATTCGAAGTCGAAGCGCTTTTTAGATCATTTTTTTATTGTGAATGTTAAGTTACTTAGTGCCTGAGTGCTTTATGTTCCAAATGTTCCAATTAACTAAATAGCTACGGCATTACATTAATGTATAAGCTGGCTTTATACCTACCGACCTTTGATTTGTTCTAACTATATTTTGTACCACACTAGTGTTGAAGTACCATACTACATGTATGTCATGCACTTAAATTACTAGTAGATCAAAAAGAGTACCACATTGTGTCATATCCTGTCCTGTAGCAGCTCCCAGCATGCGTCCTCTGTGCCCTGGATGCAAAAATCCCAGACCATGCAATAATGCACGTACCTATACTTTTTTTGGAAGGTGCTGGCAGTGAAAAGATCTCATGTTACTCATACAATTAAAAAGTATGATTTGTTGCATCCGGAACAAGAAATGCGAGGAATGTTAGGAGAAAGTTTGAAAAATATACCTAAAATAAAAGTCTATATTTTGACAGAGGAATTGGAATGGAAACAGATTATTGACGAAGATGAATAGACCGAAAAAGGAATAGGTACAATATAAATGCTTATTTATGAAGCTTTTGCCCGCGGCTCCGCCCGCGTGGATGTCGATTATCGCGACCAAACATAGCCTATGTCCTTTCTCAAGGTCTAATCTACCCCTATACCAAATTTCATCAAAATCGGTTCAGCGGTTTAGTCGTAAAAGCGAGATAGACAGACAGACAGACAGACAGAGTTACTTTCGCATTTATAATATTAGTAGGGATTTATTCACTAGCTGCGTCCGTAACTTCGTCCGAGTTTAACTTTATTGCGCAGAACATTTTTACGCCTTTACATTAGTTATCTGCATTGAGAATTTCGTCAAACTCAGCCTCTCGTCAAACACAGCCTCTTCTAATACAGTCATGCATGCGCGGTGCAGAAATCGAACTTGCGACCTTCGCCAAATTGATCGCACGCTCTGCCACCACGCCAATTGCTTTTTAATTTGATTAGGCATAGACAAATTAGTAAGAGTTGCGCATAGATAAGATTTGGAAATAAGTAATAAGTAGATATCTGATTTTTTTACCTGTAGACTTCGACTAAATAATATCAATAAATAATTCTTAACACTCTATTTTCTGTCTGTTTGAATTAGGTTATCTCCAGAACGACTGTGTTGGCTTTAACGGGAATTTCCCTAACAGATCCAGGTTAATGTTTAAGACGTGACTTAGACCACCTTATTTTTATTTCACCAAAAGGAATAGGGTACTATGCTAAAAATTGAAAAGTCAAATCTAAGTTCATGTGATCGAAGTTGTTGGACACAATCAATCAATTAGCCCATCTCAGTTCACTGCTGGACATAGGTATGCCTCTCCCAATGTTGGGAGGCTTTGGCCTACTGTTTCCACGCTGGCCTGAGCCTGACGGATTGGTACAGGGTTTTTTTATTTCGAGTTTTCTCTCGCAGTGATATCGTCTGCGAATTTTTCCGTTAGTCACCTCCCTTAATCCTTCGGATGAGATGGGGTGGTGATACTTATATTCTTTCTCCATCGTGGTGATCACAGATATCACGTCGCGGACACAGATATTACGTATAATTAAATAGTTATAAATTTCTAAAGGTCCTGCGAGCGATTCGACATTGAATAGCGAATATCTATTGCTAAATGTTCGGCAGTGAAAATGTTTAGATATATTCTTACACAAGGCGCATTAGCGCAATGGTGTAGATGGTATGTGTCAACACAGCACCGCGTATTGTGGTATACAGGCGTGAAGGACGCCCTAATGGGTCTACGATTGGTACTATGCTTTGATATCTTTTTATTGTACTGTTAGGAAACATTACTGCCCCAGAAAGGTGAGAGAGCAGAAATAGTACGGAATCAACATTTTGTAGGTTTTAGGGAAAACATGCGCACCTTAAAAGGAGCTTGCGTCAGAGCGCGTATCTCCCAAGATTCGGGAAGTTATATCTAACTTTTAAGAAATATTTGCATGTATTTATTCACGTGGTTTAGTACGTAAGGCACAGGTGAAAGGGCAGACCAGCCGGGGTCAACCTCGCAGTACACACATTGACCAACTTAATCAAATTTAAAAAATAGGGCCTGGTCAGAAGTACTTGAAACCGGCGCCGCGGCGGGCTTGCATAAAAGGATCAATGACAGTGGAGGAAACTCGTGCAGTATGTAAGGATAGAGTCAAATAGCGGGCTGTTTTCTCTGCCTATCCTGGTGGGCAATAGGCGTGAGCATAATATGTATGTATGTATTTAACAAGTTGCCAGAAATAAAATTGCAGGAAACATGGCAACAGGAAGTTAATTTCGGTAGGTACAATTATGCCCACCGAAATTACTTCGTGTCCTTCGTTTCACTTGGGCTGTTAACTATTATAGATAACTGCACAGGTATATCTTGCCCCAATGACGTCACAAAATGAGTTCTACGCTTTTTTGGGTGTCTTTTTAACGATAGCACGGCATGCTACGGCGGCGCATGAGCTTGTAAACACACCAATCATAAGGTTATATCAAAGCAATCTACGCGCGTCAGGGCCGGGCCTCGTGTCTCTCGGGCTCGGGACTTGAGGTTAAGATATATGCCTTTAACTATACACCTACTTTGAACCCAGTGACGTCACAAGATTTATGCTCTATATACAGTACGCGTTTTTTGGGTGTGTTTTGAGGATAGCACGGGTTAATACGGCGGCGGCGGAGGAGCTCAAATCCGTCAATCATACGAAGGTTAGGTTATATGCAATCAATCCGCGCGCGTCAGTGCCAGGCCTCGTTTTCCTCGTGACTTGGGGTCAAAATATATGCCTTTAACTATACACCTACTAATTTTAAAGTTCACAATATGGTGCGACCAGTTCGACTTATATATAACGATGTGTAATTAATTTAACAATTCTCAAGGCGTACATATTTACTTATTCAGCTATAGGAGATGTTGCAAGACGCCTTTGACTATTTGATGGTAACCTAGATTAGATAGATAGATAGATAGATAATTCTTTATTGTACACAAATACATTAGCATTCAGTAAAACGGACAATATAAGACAATTATGTACAATCGGCGGCCTTATCGCTACAAGCGATCTCTTACAGGCAACCTTAATGTTAATGCTCCATTAATTCATTAATTCTAGTAGGTATATCTAGAAGTAAGACATTGTGAATTATGAAAACAAAAGTCGGGCTATATTCAGGTCAATGCTCTATTTACTCCCAGGGTTTTTTGAAAGAAAATTCAGAGGTCTATCAGTCAGAAAAGTTGGTCCCTCTTTCATAGATGAAGTTTTGCAAATATTCTCAGCATATTCAAATGAAACTTGTACATACATTCATGACTTCTAATCGCGGTAGTAACCTGTGACCCGTTGGAAAAAAAATGGTTGCATCCAGTAACACCTGTGACTCGTTGGGAATTTTTTTCCCAACCAGTAAAAGTGTTACTCGTTTGGGTGTCGTGTTACTGGATGGGCATATAACTAAATTTATAGTCAAATCGCGTGTTATTGGAATATAATACAGATGTTATTGAGCTTGGTTTGGGCGTCAAGGTTTTAGGACCCTGTGCAGTGCGTGGGAGACGTCGAGGCGGGCCCTCATAGCCGCCTTCGAAGTGAAAGTCCTCTCGCTCAGTGCCTTGATCACAGCGATTATGAAGAACTTGAGCGCATGGACTGCCGTCACCTCCTTTTGCGAGCAGGAGATTACTCTGAGTCAGCCGTGATGCGACGGATATGTCTTAAACAATCTTACAGCCCAGCAGCGGTGAAGGGCGAAAATTTTAAAAAGGAAAGCTGGTGGAAAAAATCCTACCTCTACCACGGCTTCGCTTTACAGAACAAGCTGGTAGGAAACCGCCCTCGAGCCGCAGGAACCCGGCATGAAATAAGGGCCCTTTAAACAGAAGTCAATGTTATAGATACTATAGATAGATTATAGAAATATTATTCAAAGCTCCTCAGTGGGTTAGTTGTACAAGTTTTACGTAATGCAGTCACTTCGCGAAGGGAGTTTCGCAAAAGCATGTTTATGCGTTTAAAATTATTCTTCATAGGACTCATATGGCGTACAACCAATCATTTACACCTATACGCGTATTTTTTTTCAGAGCTATGAATATATATTTTTTTACTTATTTAAAAAAAGTTCTAGTAACTGAAATTACAGTATTACAGTATTCTCGTCAGTGGCGGAGGGTGAACATTTTCAAGAGGAAAACTGGTGGAAAAAAGTTCTTACCTCGATCTGGTGACCAACTAGTGGTGACAAATATTTAACTCAATGTTATCCAGCTTTTCCCCTTATCCAGTTTTTTTCTGTTTTGAGTTGGAAAACTAATCTTACAAAAATATTAAAAATGGTACTTACTTAAGTACATACTACTGCTTAAATAATATCTACTCATAATTGGTCATAATTTAAGTAGGTCACTACGTACGAAAATTTTATAAATATCTTCTTTCGTAGCTGGCTACGAAACATGGTTACGTAAACGATGACTTTTTTCGTAGCGGTTACCAAAGCAGGACGAAATTGCATGTTCGTAGCTGGTTAGTCCACATACGTAGGTAACTAATATTTCATAATATCGTATGTGGCTGGTACGAGGGTTAATAGAATAGACAAATTGTATAATATGTGTATTAATACCTAGGTATTTGTAAATAAATGGAAACTTGCCTGAAAAATTTGACCTTCGCATCGTAAGCAAAGTACCTACCTAGGTACAGCCAACAAAGGACATGAGTGAATACTCGTAATATTCGATTTATTTGTCGGATACAACGACACATCGAGTCATACAGTGTATACTTTTTCATATTAAGTTGTATGAAAATGAGTAAGTATAGTTATTTCCTTTGTCGACTAAAAACTGTTACATTCAGTAACATCAGTGACTCGTTGGGAATTTTTTTCCCAACCAGTAACAATTGTTATAGGAATATACCGAAATCATTTTAAATGATAATAAATAAAACGTCGCTGAGGTAAAATATAACGATAATGATATTCAGACAGCTGACGAAACAACAGACAAATAGACAATGCGACTATTCACGGTATGGTACTTTTAAGACGAGCCAAGTGCAACGAAATGTCGTCATACATGAAGTTCCTAGGTACATACAGTCACCTCATTACACTGCTAGACAGTTTGTAAGATCTCTAAATAGTCATCATTTGTGCATAAGGCTGCCTTTTCACCGGAGATAATAAATAAATAAATATTGTAGGACATTCAACACAGCGCTAGCTAGACCCAAAGTAAGCATAGCTTAGCTAGCTTGTGTTATGGGTTCTAGAGTGCGGATAAACTTACTTAGATAATATTTTTTTTCGTAAATACATACATTTTATACATAACTAGCTGTTGCCCGCGGCTCCGCCCGCGTGGAATTCGGATTCCGGTCCAACTTTAATGTATGGAAATCTGCCCGATTTATTGACATTTATGCTCACTGCTCCGCTCCCTTTAGTAGTAGCGCGATGTTATATAGCCTATGTTACTCCCAGATAGTGTAGCTTTCTATAGGTGAAAGAATTATTGAAATCGGTACAGTAGTTCCGGAGCCTATTCATTACAAACATACAAACATACAAAAATAGGTACAAATCTTTCCTCTTTAGGTATAATATTAGTGTAGATGTAGATGTAGATGTAGAAAACACCCAGACCAATGCAAATGCATACAAATATTTGCACTGAGCGGGTATCAAACCCGTGCCTCCTGCGTAGCGGCCGTGTTCACTGCTGCTACGCCACAGAGGCAGTCAAAAGATGGTTATGCTAAATCGCTATAGAGGCGTTTAACATGTACCAATCATATTCATTGGTCCATATACGATAGCACTAGTGGAAACGATCACTTAGCTTAGCAGCTTAGCATATTATATCCTCGTAGCTTCATAGCACATTCTTGTGCAAAAGCGATAGTTGCGATGTGACTGAAAAGACACGTATACTTAGATACATAACGCCTTATTGATCTATTTACGCCTTATTGATCTTATTTCACTGCCTCTGTGGCGTAGTGGTAGTGAACGCGGCTGCTACGCAGGAGGCGCGGGTTCGATCCCCGCTCAGTGCCAATATTTGTATGCATGAATATAAATATTTGCATTGGTCTGGGTGTTTCTATGTATAATATGTATGTATTTACAAAAAAAAAGTATATAAGTATGTATATCCGCATTCTAGATTCCATAACACAAGCTAATTAAGCTTACCATGGGTCTAGATAGCGTTGTGTAGAATGTTGAAGAATATATCTAGTAATCTACTATTACCAGCGGCTCTACCCGTACGAAATACTAATGGGAACGCATAACCCATAGGAACCTATCTCTGTTATAAAAATAGCTTATCTGTTATTCCAGACTGATATTATATCTGTACCAAATTTCATTCATGTCCGTTCTAACGTGGTTGAGTAACAAATATCTATACATTTTAAAACTATCATGGTTACTCACAGTATTAGATAAGATATATCGGGATATTTACCATGTATTGTTTGGAGTTTCCGATTCCGTAATCATGGTGCTTGCATGTACAATACATAATACAATAATCACGCCTTTATCCCCGGAGTGCAGAGATAAATTAACACTCACATTTCACCCATCATTGTATTAGGTCCCACGCAATAGGATAACGGGTAAGCCTATTGCCGTATTCCGGGCACTATTGTTGACTGAATCTGGGCTGTATATATCTGTCTGATGTTAAACAGCCCTATCCCTAGTCGCCTTGTACGACACCGCATGGGAGGAGACGGGGTGGCCCAAATTCTAGATCTACTCTGCCGGGAACCACGCAGCCACGATGCTTTCAACAGAGCGTCAAAATATCGAAACCTCCAAACAACATAATGGTAAATAAGTATGCCAATATCTCTAATAGTAATCCTTAATTTTTCACACGTTTTTCCTTTATTTTTTCTTTTCCATTGTAAGTAAGACTGTCTTAGGAAGTAAGTGGCATAGTTACCCGTGTCGTGTGAACTTCAACTATTTACTGCCTCTAACAGTCCTAACGTACAACGTGTAAGATTAGCATATCTCAACAAGGTGTTTGTTTACGAGCTGATCGCAGATAGGTGCTTACTTCGCGTGAAATGTTGACAAAATTCAAACGCCTGGATGAAGTTAAGTGCTGATAAACTTGTCCGGTACTGCAATAGATAAACCTTTTGATTTTATTGGCAGTTGCTATCTTGGCGCGCTGTCTTAAGTTTGAAATCTGGCTGTTAGTGAGTTTGTTTAAATATGAGTCCATATAATGAAATTGCAACTAACGTTCTAGTATCACATCGGACTCGCCTTATCACACTGTATTTAGGAGAAATTAGACCCTTAACAAAAAAAATTAAGTACTTTGGTATGCCGTCGCGCGTCGTCTGTGGACTGTATTTTTTCAACTTCGGATTATTTATATTAGGATTGCTTACTTTCATACTTTTTATTAACTACTTCTTTTTGTTCACGATAGATTTAGGGGTTTTTGTTCCTGATAGATGTTAACCCCTTTGTGCCCTTAAATATCCTTTTTTGGAAAGCAAATACAGTAGTTTTCGTTTCAATGTGTATGTTGTCACTTGTCGCCTCATTTGAACTTACAAAATGATGATTATCGCCTATACATTACCTATATCAAACATTCAAACAGTGCAGTGTGTAGTATCTAACCTACTTGACTATGCATTCAAATTAGGTACTTATTCGTAGTTAAAACATCAGAATATAACTTAATAATTAATTGCTACAAGGCACTTGTTAACGCTACTTACCAGAAACATGAAAATGAGAAAGTTAATGTTATTTTCTTTTTAATTATCCGAGTGTCAGACAACAAGAGAATGTCAGTAATGTTTCATAACTGTATTTAACGGTTCTATATTGTTGTCTGTGCCACTTCACACGATACCTAATATATAATAAAAAAGTATCATGATATGAAAAAAAGGTATTCTACGGTTGCATCCGATCTCCGAAGTTTTCACCTTGGTGTCCGAGGTCCGCTTTGCTCCTTCTGCTTGGTTTTATTTGAGTTAATTACTTACTTATTGGGAGCATCTGCTGCCTGACTTGTCACCTCCCAACCCCGTGAGGTCTGCGTCAGAGCTTCGTCCTTCAATCAGCAGGTGTACCGGCATTGAGGTGAAGTTAAATTTGCCCGAAGGTCTTAGAGAAGGACGCTCCTATACAGCCCTTCAAGTACCTACCTACAAAAACTGGGTAGGTACCTGTTTTTGTAGCATAGATAAGTATAATTATGTGAAAATGTGACAGTACACAATAAAAAATATCGAACTCAAATACAATAGAAATAGGAGCGTCTACCTAGTTTCGTTACTGTACCATTCTCACGGAAGAACATAATGCATTTCTTAATATATTATTTGAGTTTCCTCGTCTTTTGGTATAGTTCTTAAATAAGTATACCTAACAAAAAAATAAAACTGGACTAAACCTTTCTCTTTTTCGACGCACAAACGAAGTTTTTGCATTTGTAAGTAGATAATGTGGAACTCCACTATTTTGATTTCGATTTGGATTTGAATGGACCTTTTTGAAGTCGAAATTAGAGATGCCTTGAATAGGCGTGACGCAACAAGGCCTAAAATTCTAACCAATAGGTACTACTCAATGCTATAATTATTTGGAACAAGAAACAACATGCATTTGAGTTTCCTCGTCTTTTGGTATAGTTCTTAAATAAGTATACCTAACAAAAAAATAAAACTGGACTAAACCTTTCTCTTTTTCGACGCACAAACGAAGTTTTTGCATTTGTAAGTAGATAATGTGGAACTCCACTATTTTGATTTCGATTTGGATTTGAATGGACCTTTTTGAAGTCGAAATTAGAGATGCCTTGAATAGGCGTGACGCAACAAGGCCTAAAATTCTAACCAATAGGTACTACTCAATGCTATAATTATTTGGAACAAGAAACAACATGCATACATTGCATACTGCATATAAACATCTATTGTAAAATCCTAATTTATCTGCATATAAACATCTATTGTAAAATAATTTATTGCGATAATGGAAAAGAGTCGAAAAGAGCCCCCTTGACATGGGCTGTCTTCGGTCTTGGTTAAGGCCCCGAATCAGATTATCATCGAAAAATCGGTATTTTCGAAACCGTTTTTCTTTTTAACTATAAAACCTAAAGATCTGGAATTTACATCCCTGCATACTACAGGATATACAGAGTAACTTCACCTTTTCATAAATTCAATAAAAAAGGAGGAAATAGTTGAAAAGAGGCTCTAAACATCACTCTACTCTTTCTTATAAAACCAAATATTTTCTACAATATGTATCCAAATAATCTAAAATTTCAGATATATATTATATGAGTGTATTAGCATGACGTGGCCTTCTTAGTTTGTAATCGTCCCCTATAAAATTATCTATTAAAATTAGTTTTACTGATTTTTACGGCTGAAAAACGAGCGGATGACCTTGAGCATTTGTATGGTCAAAGTCATTCGCGTATGTAATCACCTTAACGTTTTCTCTATAGCAGAGTGTATGTCAAAAACAAACCTACATTATAAACATAGCGCTTACCTACACAATTTTCTGAAATTGCATTCAAATAAGGTCAAATTGAACCCATTAAACAAAAAAGTCAAGAAAATGAATTCGTTCCGTTACTTTCGCGCGCTGATTTTTGGTAATTTCCTTTGTTTTACGGGCCTGAGCCGTGACAACAAGATGTCGGCGCTTATGCCTACTGAGACACTTACCGATTTGGATTTTATTTCAGGCATTATAATATAGTGTTCCATCCTCGCGCGTATAGCTTACTAGACGGTCTGATACCTGAGTCACAGTATACAGTTGTCCCCATTCTGCTCTACTGGCCAAGACTTTCACTGCGTGCTTGTATAAGATGCCGTTTTGAGACGAATCTTGTTCGATTTTTATTGATTGTTGCAAAAGTCGACGGGTACTTAACAGATTTTTTATTTCAAAGTTTTTTTCCTTAGATATGGCAATGATGTTTTAATTTTTTGGTTGAGAGAACGTGCCGATGTTAGTTTAGTTTAGGTGAAAATTATAATGTTATTTTCACGTTTGGTAAGCTAGCTACATAAGGGACGTTCCGGTAATATGATTTATTCTGTAGATAAACGATTTTTGTTTTTTTTTGACTTGATCACTTTTTTTGTTTGTCAATGTCCATAGGCCACGGTGACCACTTCCCATCAGGTGGGCCGTGTGCTTGTCTGCCACCTAGAAGGTAGGTATAAAAAAAATGTTAGGATACATTGACATTGACATAGGTACTGACCGAGGCGTGACGTGACTATTTACAACAATAACGCGTTCACATACTTAGGTAGGTACACCATACCTCGGGACCTATATCTTGGACCTAAAGGTACCTACATAATTTATAAAATCTAAGTTCAGCCACATTGCAATTAGACTGTAAATAAAGGACCCTGGATTCCGAGGCGAAGACCTCGATTGCGACTGAAATTATCACAAGGAAGATGATGATTCAAGTACCCAATTACTCAAAGTAATGTATCAGGAAATAACATTATTAGATAGAGGTTAAATAAATCTCGTCTATGACAGTTTTTGAATGAGTTGTCATTATGTGCACATTGTTCATGATTTAATTGGCTCCTTGTACGGCTTGAATGCGTCCAGTGTTGTACCACAAAGGTTTATGTAAATGTATAGATTAGGAACAGTAGGTTGAATCACCTGGATACTTTGGATGCGCATCACGTATTTAAAAAAAACATGCTGTTTAATAGTTTTTGAACGTTCGACTCGTTTTTTCTTTAGATTTTATAAAGTTCGTTTGTCAATTCGAGCATTAGGTACCTTTGGAGAGTTGGAGACACGCGGTTCAGTGTGGGCAATGGTGACGGCAGTGCCTCCCTCATATAGATAGGGGAGACACCGTGCCTACAACAAATTCTAGCTAGCGAGTTCATTCCTACCTTCATTGCCACGACATTTGCCAGTCATCATACCACTGCCTACCTACTTTGCTGCATGTTTTTCGTACAGCGGTACCTACAGTGATCCAAAAACAGGTATTATATCCCTCGGGACGTCGCGATTCGGCACTAACGGTACACCGCTAGGAGCATTGACCGCGGGCTCCAGTTTCCAAACGAATTAACGTTAAAAAAACTTGAGTGAGAAAATTTATTTCGTGTTCAACGAGGTCTGCAACGTAGCGCAACACGCACAATGTTGCTGGCTAACATGCAATATGATGCTCAGTTTATCTTTATTGTTTGCACGACGATTGATCATTATGGCCAGATAAAATGTTGTTGCTCAAGAATGTTGCACAATATGGTGCGCAACAATGTTACCTAGTGAATACTAGGCTTTAAGTTAACTTATAAGCATCCTATCGCCAATCCCGGTTGCATCCAAAGCTTGTACTTTGGAGCCAGAGTCGCTTTCCTTCTCCTCCTTTTTGTACTGCATTGGTTTATTTTGGCTATTACGGGAGTCTCTACCGTATCATTCATGACGAGCCTGCATGAAGACCTTGTCCATCAACCAGTAGGTGTACCTAGAATGACCTAGAGTCCCAAGTCAACCTCACCTGCAAACCTCATGATTGACGGACAAGGCTCTGGCGCAGGTTTTCGTCTCAGAGTCGGGAGTCCGGAAGCTAGACGACGGTTGTACAAAAACCGTAATGATCCAAACCAGAGGAGAAAGAGTAAGCGGACTCCGGGCTCCGAGTAGTTCACGTAATTAAAATTACAAACCCACGCTACCACCGCCGCCGGTACCACTGGTGGTAGCGTGGGTCCGAAACGATACCACCAAACCAGAAATAGTGATGAGACCAATTTGAATTTAATGTAGGTAACTAATAAGAATTTTTTGTCCAAGTAGTTACATTAACGCCTTTCGGACTCGTGGCTCAAACATGAACATGAATATCACAAAACAAACGAAGATCGCGAAACAATTGAACATGGCTATTGTATTTAGGTAGGTACGGGATGTAAAAAAACTGGTTAAAATTGCAAGCGAATTCAGAGACGATTATAAAAAGGTCCTCTTTTCGATAATTTAATGAACACAATTATTTTTTAACATAGGGTCTACGTCTAATATAAGTTTAAAATTATCTTCTTGCTAAATTCTTGAAAAAACTATTGCATAAATACATAATGCACAACACGAGACACAATAACGTACTTAATATAAAATTTATCGTTGGTAACACTATTACGTATTATATTATGTAAAGTTGTGGCAAGTTAACTTGTATATACTACACTTACCGTAATTTGCCTACTCGTTTGCATATTTTAAATGAACTTGTATAGAATATCATGCCGGTGATTTATGGCGGGCTTGTAATGGACATTAAGATGTTTCAAACTGATTGGAATGTCAGAGATGACCACGTGGCGTGGCGGTAGGGTACTTACTACTCGTGCTATGTCGGAGGTTGCGGATTTGATTCCCGTTCGATGCAAATTATCCATATCCATCCATATCCATACTTCCATACTAATATTATAAATGTGAAAGTAACTCTGTCTGTCTGTCTATCTGTCTGTCTGTTACGCTTTCACGCCTAAACCACTCAACCGATTTTGCTGAAATTTGGTATAGGTGTAGACCTTGAGAAAGGACATAGGCTATGTTTGGTCGCGATAACCGACATCCACGCGAGCGGAGCCGCGGGCAAAAGCTAGTTTTCTATAAATTGTTGCGGATAGAAAGAAAATTAAATGATACTTTTGATATGTTACAGAACTATCTAAGCTAAAATAAATACTCGCCAAAAATTTGTTAAGTACCTGCTTACCGTCTAAACGGAATAAGTCATATAATCAATGAGTCTTATAGAATAGAATTTCAAGGTCACAATTTGATGCTATCTCCTAAAGGTGGACTGAGCTAGAGCTAGCATGCACAAGAGTATTCTTTCTTAATATTTTAGTGTAAACGGAACCTTGGTTTCAGCGTCTAAATAAGAAAGAACAACGACCGAATGTTCTGTCACTGTTTACACTATATAGAATTTGATGTAGAGGCAATAGAATGAGTATTCGCTCGTCTGGTGTAAATCAACCATAATAAAAGATACATACATACAACCACACCTTTATCCCCGGGGGGTTAGGCAGAGGTGAATTAACACCCACATTTCACCAGTCGTTGTATTAGGTCCCACGTAATAGGGGGTGAACCTATTGCCGTATTTTGTTGACTCGAGCTATGCATCTGAGGCTGAGTCTGGACTGTTAGTATTGCTGTATACCTATTATCTGTCTGATGTTAATCCCTATCCCTTAGTTGCCTTGTACGACACCGCATGGGGAGAGATGGGGTGGCCCAAATTCTACTCTGCCGGGAACCACGCGGCTAAATAAAAGATAAAGTTTCAAAATTCAATTATAAAATGTTTTATAGTTCAGTTTAGTATAATAAGATGCGCTACAGAATCGCTATCGTTAATTTAATTTACTGCATAATAACTTGGCTAATTACAAATAGGTGCACTTAACCGATTCTAAACACGCATGTGCTAATAAAGGTAGGTAAACGTAAAATCGACCATATATCTGGGGTGAGCACGAACAACTATCGTAATCATATGGTGAACGTAACGAGAGCACGGAGCATTGGGATTGGCCGCCTGCCTGAAGCCTGCCAATCGCAATGCTCCGTGCTGTCGTTACGTTCACGATACGATTACGATAGTAGTACGTGCTCACCCCACCAGTTCACTTCAACAGATTTTGATTAATTGGCTAAGTAGGTAGGTACTATCCGTATAGTTTTTTAGAACCAAAATTTTGTCACGGTTTTTGAGGTGAGAATTAATTTAGTTTTTGGTACGGGACGTAGACGAAATATGAACTTTGACATTGAATAACTTACAGTAGTTATTTACTACTATACTATACGAGGGATAGGGCTGTTTAACATCAGACAGATATATACAGTCGAGGTACAGGCTCGAGTCAACAATAGTGCCCGGAAAGAGGCTTTAGGCTTCCCCCTATTACGTGGGACCTAATACAATGATTGGTGAAAATATGGGTATTAATTCACCTCTGCCTAACCCTCCGGGGATAAAGGCGTGATTGTTTGTATGTATGTATAGTGGTTATTCATCTTAGTTGGTGGTCTATTGGTCTTTCACAATACCAATTTCTGTTCCATACAGGCACTCTAGAAATGATTTTTTGGTCTTACCTATCCAATGTTTATTTAATCTAAATTCGACCCTCTCTCACTCTCTCATCATCTGAGCACCAATACCACCTGTATCCACCAACTCTGCTAGCCGGTAAATTGGTAGGTAGGTTCTGGTGCAGGCTTTTCTCTCAAGGTTGAAAGGTCAGACGGCAGTCAATAGTGAAGAAAATCAAATCAAGAGACAGAATTTCCTGGATGCGTACCTATATTATCCGTGTGGTGACGGAGAAAGAATCACCACCACGTGTCACCACCTCTTCTCATCCATAGGGTATCGTAAAAGGCGATTAACGAAAAAATACGCAGACGATATATCACTGCGAGAGAAAGAAAATTCGGAATAAAACCCTGTACCAACCCAGCGTGGAAACTGTAGGCCAAAGCCTTCCAACATTGGGAGAGGCCTATGTCCAGCTGTGAACTGCGATAGGCTCATTAACTGATTGATTGAGTATTCTGGATGCAACCTGGACTAACGCTATGATGAAGGTATAAGCAAAAAGAGCTAATTCAAACTACTAGGACTGGTCTTTGCTATAACGCACCCGAAAGACCCACTTAGAGATAAACATCTCTGAGTAGGTCTTTCGGGTAATAATACCTGCCGTAACCTGCCTGATAGACTCTATATAAACAACCATAATTGCTCCACTAAAAACGTAACGATTAAGAAATATGCTAACGTCATTTGCCAAACTATTAGCAAATTGAGCAAACAAACTAGATTCCAATTAGACAAGCGCACCTAAATTATTCAATTGTAGCAATAAAAGCAATAAAACTATACAATTTTATGATTGCATTGCTACTTCACACGAAATTAATTGCCTCGTGTTTACAGTACAGGGCAATACCCTGTACAAAAAAATCATTATAAAGGTACTTTATTCTGTGAATCACGAAGGGCTTGCCGTATGTCGCAATATTTCGGGAGCTAACGGTGTGGACCGGGTGCATCGACCGAGCACCGCCAGTACGGTTTGGCCTACGTTTATCGAGTGACGTGCCGGCATCAGTGGTGTTCACCCTAAAGATATAGACAATAGACAATGACCCCAATTCTGACGTTACCATCTCTAAACTAAATTTCTCTAAAATTTTCTTATTTTAGATAAGCGATTGACATTTCTAACCGTATTCTGTTGTTATGTCAAACTAAATTTAGTGTTTGCTAAGCACAAGACAGCACTAAATTTGAATATGACGTCGCTAAAACGAGTGTTACAACTATTAAAAAATTAAGAATGAACGATAAAGATTTTCATAAAATCTGTGAAAACTTATCTTAATACGTCTTTAGAATGCCGACAAATGATAATTAGTGCATATTATTGATCAAATAGTAAACAAACTGTGATATTTCTCAGTCTTAACCAAGCAAATACAGTTTTTCTCGGTCCACGTACCTGGCAAGTTCGCGGGGTCCGCTAGTTATTTATAAAATACAAATCAATCGACGATTTATAGAGCTTTATAAAGGCTTTAAGCGTATATAGAACGACAATTGGCATTATTTTAGATGATGTGTAATTTTAGTTTGACATTTCTTATTTTAGTGCATTTAAGTACAACAGAATACCGTTTAACCAAAAATGACAGTTGAGTACTTTCTCTAATTTTAGTTGTGTCAAGCTAATTTTAAGTAAGTTGTGTGTTCTCAGAATACGAAATTACATTTTGACAGGACTAAACTGACATTTAGAGATTTTTAGCTTATTTTAGTTAGCTTGTGACAAGACAGAATTGGGGTCAATGACAATGTAACCTTTTAGGTAAATCGTGTTTTTAGCCTGTGCATGTGCATCTAGGCATGACGTTTGCGCGCCAATTTTTAAACATCGAATATGGAAGGAGTCAATTTTCAGAAATGTAGAACGAAGAGCTTAACGTGAGTTTCTTTTTTAAATTCCATAAAGCATCATAATCAAATTGAATTTAAGAGTATTTCAAACTTTTATCAAAAGGCAAAAACAAAGAAGAAGTTTGAATGACGACCTCAGTGGCGAGACTAGCGTGACGGTGGTAGGTACGTTCGACTGCACTGCGTCGGAGGTAGCGGGTTCGATTCCCGCTCAGCGCAAATATTTGTATGCATAAATAGGACCAAAAGCTTCGGGGCCTTCTGAGCCTAATATCAACCTCACCAGGCTTTTTCTCGGATTGGGGAGATCAGGTAGTTGTCGCTCTCGTAAAAGCTAACAGACCAATCTAAACTAATAAAGAGACCTCGGGCGCCAAAGTCTAAACTTCAGACACAACTGGAAAATCGCTAGTAGGATGATATTGATAATGATGGCTTTAACCTGTGACGAATCTGCAAACACTGCTAGATGTTTGTATGTCTAGTAGTAGTAAGTAATGTATGTATGACAGGTATGTAGGTAATGTAATTACGTCATGTACAAAACGAGTGACGGACTCATTATTTGTCGTTGCTGCTTGCTTGTTTTGGTATGTGATTTTCACAGTTTGCTAATGTCGAAAACTTTTTTGCGTTGAGTGATTTTAGTGGGTTGTTTAACATTTGTAATGAGTAGGTAAATTTTACTGGTTTTGTTTTAAATCCGAAATTAAGATGGATGTATGGATTTTGTAACTTACTCAATCGTGTAAGAACGGCTGAACGGATCTGGATGAAACTTGATATTTCAGTGTTTTTATGCCTGCATATAGCGAACATCTTATTACTTTTATTTTAGTCTCAAGGCTTTTTTCAGTAATTTCGATTTATCGCAAAAATAATTATTAGTACTCAGGTATTTTTTTTTTAATGTTTTTTTTAATTTTGGCTTGCTTTTTTTTGACTTGTCGATGATTGATTGGTGAAAATTTGTTGATAATATTATCTATGGGTAGGTAGGTACCTATTTTATGTTACTAGTTAAAATTTCCAACTCCTAAAACCAACAACAATTTTTTAAATGTAAAATTGCATTTAAGATAAGTATGGAACACAATAGGTCTAAAACAAATGGCAGGAAACTCTTATCCTGTGATCACGGCTAAGTACATTGCCATGTCTTTTATAATTCCACTTCGGACAGTCTCTAAACTCAACAGACAAAAATGAACCATAGCACTAACACTATAGGTCCAAAATTCAGTACTTATAGAAACAATGACGTTGACTATGGTTGCTACACTAGCTACGCGATACGTTCGTCGACTCTAAATAGGTTTATTGATATAATAACGATAGAACAGTCGCTGGTATATCGATTAGGGCTTTATATCTCGCAGTCTTAGATAAAGCCATGAAAATGGACTTGATTAATTGGAGGAGCATTTGGTCCTTTCACCGTACTAGTAGTTGCACAATGTACAGTCGGTAAAGGATATAAGTATAGGTACATGTATATTTTCATACAACTTTCTACTCTCTCGACTCTACATGTACAGTGCCGACTCTTAATTTGGACCTTCGGGAAGGAAAGAGAGACGATGCTCTACAAAACCCAACGTGACTCTACCTAATCTAAATTCGAAGATCTGGAATCACCAGGCTCTCGCCTGCTAGATGGTACACCTGCCAATCAACGGATGAGGCTCTGGTGTGGCTCTGGTGCAACTCTGTTCTCGGGATTGAGAGGTCAGACAGCAGTAGCTGGATGGAAAGCGGACCCCGGGCTCCGAGATAAAAATTTGAGATGCAAGCGGGATGTTCGCTGATATGATGTTAATGATGGTGCGCTGGATACAGTAGGTTATGGTACAGGAAACGGACTTAGATAGGTCGGTTCATAGATTAACCACTTGTGCAGGCATTTCCGGTGCTATCATTAATGTAAATAATGCTGTACATGCCATTTCGAACAACGAACGAGATCTTCAAAGTAATGATTACTACGGTACTTATTAAGAGTAATTTTTTAAAAGATTATCGCGTAACGATCGTTGTATTAAATTAGCAACCTTTACCAGTTTACCTATGTAGGTACCTATTATACCTTGTTTGAAGAACCAATTAATCTCATTAATTTTCTAACAACGGCGCCCAACTGCTTCTGTTTGAAAAAAAAAAACATCCGTTCTATTAATTGCGACATGTTGAGATCTGTTAGTATGTACTGACTGTTTCCGTTCTAAATTCGAATAGGCTACATTAACTTAATATCGAAGATTTGTAAAAAAAAACATGTTCCATAGATAATGTTAGCTGACTGAATATTGCCGGTCTAAAAAATATACATTGCTTCACAACATTAATAAAGTTGTATGTAATAGAGTACAAGTTGGTACAAGGGGAAAGTGGCAGTGAAAGTTTAGTTTTGGCGTGCCAGTTTGAAGGTCAGCGATGAAGATTGCCAATGGAATAGATATTAGATTAGAATATTTGATTTATACAAATTTAAAAAAAAAATTGTGCTGCTCATGTTTTTAAATTAAGAGTAAGTGCGTCTAAAATAACTTCTGAGGGCACCTGGTGGAGTGCCCTCGCAAAGACGAGACAGCGGAGTACTCTACCATTTCTCAAAATGTTTTGTTGTATTTTTTTTTATAATATTAGCAACGGAGTTTACGATCTTTACGAACTTTCAGACTGCGAGCTCAGTTAACCACTTACTTATAGCTAAACACAAACTTATAACATTTAAAAGAAGATAGAGTAATATAGGTCCGTCTGTTTGGGAGTTATAATTGCTATAGACCGAAAGAAACACATACACAAGTAGAACTTAATAACAAAAACATCGGTAGCTTAGTGGTTAAGAATTACGATTGAAAGTCCCTGGCCATTACATTACCGACGGCGACGTGGACCCAATCCTGTCACAAGCAATTTACCTAGCTAAGCTGAAGGGGTTAGAGAGAATATTTGTAATTTCGGTTACAACAAAAATTCTTTAAAAAATTCCCCTTTTTGCATAATAAGTTTGGGAAGGAAGGAATACAGAGATAATTCCCTGGAGCAGGTGTTTGTCTTAACGAACGACAGAAAGAAAACACAAACATCCTGTAGCTGTTCCATAACAGATAAAACCTGTAATTCTACCATAACAGTAAGTATACACATGATTGCATGTGTAAAAGTAGGTTTCTAGAACAGTGCTTGGTTACAAATATCTAAGTCAAGTGCAAGTCAAATTAAACTTGTTGTTATGTAAATAAAGATTCTGTTTACATGCTAATAGAGTTGGGTTTGCTCTGTGCGGTGTTCCTCAAACGTTTGATCCAATCACCATCGCCATTAGTGTTGGTCCCGGTTGTTTGTTAAATGATCCAATATGTGTTTGATCAAATATTTATAAACTCCTTATTGGGATTAAACACGCATACATGAGTGGTTTAGTTAGGTATTTAATTATATTTAATTCTAGTGGCGAATCTGTTATGCCTATACCTTGGACCTAAAACGTGCTCTAAACGCACAATACACGTTTGTTGAGTGTCCTTTGAGGATAGCTCACACCCGTATTCGCAAACAATACTTCGCTATGCGTACCTACTACCAAAACTGTGCAAAGAACGACAAATTCTCAGTGCGTTCGTTTTGGCAAGCCTTTTTATTCATTGATAACACTTAAGTAATAGGTACTTCGTTGAGGGAACGCACTGCGTTAGATACTGCTCCGTGATGTTTGTGAATTAATTTTTCATCCCACCATCTCGGAAAGACTATTTTTGCTCTTCGATAACTGAGCGTAAAAGTCGTTTTTATCCTCTAGAGAGGTAAAGTAAATTTGAATTTAGAACATCGTGTGTACTAGGTTTGTGGACTCAAAACATCATTAAACCTATTTACTTCTACCTCTATGGTGCCGAATTTATCATACAACTTTTTTTTAATTCATGAAAAACTCAGACTCGTAACCTCCTTGGTGTACTTTTTTTTTAATTTGCTTTGCGCGCATCAATTTTTTTCACGTCATATTGTTGACATTGTTGTTGAATTTTTATTTTGTTGTATTTTATTACTAGTATTAATACACATATTATACAGCCTCCATGGCGTAGTGGTATTGAACGCGGCCGCTACGCAGGAGGCACGGGTTCGATCCCCGCTCAGTGCAAATATTTTTTATGCATGAAAATAGGTATTTGCATTGATCTGGTCGTGCATTGGAGAGCACGTTAAGCCGTCGGTCACGGATGCCATACGAACATCTATGGCAGTCGTTACGGGTAGTTGGAGCCCTAAAAAGTTCAACAACAACGGTCTGGCTGCAATACTTCGATATCGCCTAATGTCATCATTGGGTTGTGGAGGTCAGATGGCAGTCGCTTCACGGCAAATATCGAGGTCCAGCCAAATCCGCAGTTAAGACTGGTAAAGCGGACCCCGGACTCCGAGGTGAAAGCTTCGGATGCTGACTGGGAATTAACGCTAAGAAGGAGAAGCATTTCATTATTTCCTCGCTGAGGTGGGATGAAAAGTTACGTGTTGCACTCGAGTGCAAAGATTTTTCACTTTGTGCTCTTTTGATTCCCTCGCTAAAGCTCAAGATTATAATTTGTGAATCGAATCTTTCGCTTGCTCGGTCATCAAAACTGAGCACGCGGTTAAAAAGCAACTTTGCACTCTTGTATACAAATAACTATTATTGTCCTTGTCTGAATCCGTAAAAAACGTGTCTAATTCACATGTGAATGCAACACGGTACGATGACATTTGCAGTAGCTACCTTGACGACAAATGGTAAATTTATTGTTAATTCTATTGTCAACTATGTACAATAACACACCTACGTAACCTAACATTGGATTTCACTAGTGAAAACGAATTGCCATTGGGTATAACTCAACCGACTTTTCACATGCTAGACATAATGAAACATAAAGAATAACACATTTTGTATGATATGTAAGTATATCACTAAATAAAGGAAGCTCTACAAAACCTAATACTTGTATAGTATAGTTAAAAACGAAGCTCTAATTTGAATCCATACTATTAATATTATAAATGAGAAAGTAACTGTCTGTCTGTCTGTTACGCTTCACGCCTAAACCACTGAACCGATTTTTAATGAAAGGAGATGATTTATTTTCGGCCCATCAATACAACGACTTTTAAGTTTTTGTTTCTTATGTAAAACATCAAAGCGAGAGCGAGAGAAGAGAGAGACAACAGAGAATAGGGCATGAACAGTCATTGTACAATATGCAAAAAATTCGAATCCATTTATTATGATAATTGGACGAAGAATGTTCCAAATTCTAACCGATTCACGATAACTTATTAAAGAGTGTTTTTTTTATTTATTGTATTTGTGAAAATTCTTAATATTTCACATGACAAGATGTTATAATGTTGCCAGACATCTTCTTTACCATTACCATAGACTCAAATCGATTAAGAATACGATTGTATTCGATAAAACTTCACGCACATAGGTATAGGTTTTCTCTTCAAATCTTCAATCTTACAATTCTCATTCCATATGACATTATCGAAAGTTTTTGCTAATAAAAGTATTTTGCTATAAACGAATCTTCATAGAATGCGTTGTAGATAGTTTTATTGCAATGTGTAATTGAAATAAAACTATCTACAACGCATTCTATGAAGATTCGTTTTCAGTTACTTCATTATATACCTACTGTCATCATCATAATAATTAATATACTCATTTATCCCCGGAGGATTAGGCAGAGTGAATTAACAACCACATTTTGCCAATCATTGTATTAGGTCCCACTTAATAGGCTGTAATAGAATCCGTTTAAATATTTTTATTTCAATGATGTTATAATACAACAGTCCATACTATTTACACTATGTCTGTCTAAAAGTAAACACTCTAAACTATAATACTCTCAGGTTATAGCTTTACGAATACAAAAATACAACGTTAGGTTGGGCATTGCACTCTTTACCTACTTGGTTGTCGTCATCATTATCTTGGCCTTACCTTGGAGTCCCGGGTGCACCTCTTCCAGTCATCTGACCTCCACAACCCGTTAATGAAGAATATTTTAATTTAAAACTGATGTTTTATTTTTATTTTAAAGTATCAATCGAGGAATCGATTCCATGTGGTAAAAATTGTTAGCGATTACGATTTCATTATTTCGAATGGCAATACAATCCCAAAAGTGCCAAAAATTGTTTGACAGTTATTTTGTGATTATTTTGAGTGATTGATTAGTGAATTTTCTTGTTGTTCAATGTTCATTGTAAAAAATAGTATTATATAATACAGATGTTACACAGGCAGCTGCTATATAAATCAATGGCTAGTATTGAATAATATGGACGAGTGGAGTATTAAGTACAGTGTCTATAAGTGATGTAGTCAAACAATTCTACAGCAGTCTACAGCCGTGCCGCCAACCATCTTATTTCAGATGCATTACTGCAAATCAGTAAACAAACAATTACTAACATAAACCCTTCATAAACCAAGGTATTAGAAGAATGTATGTTATTTACATTGAGTTTTCTTTCTGCTCATTTACTATAACCACTATGATTTGTATGCTTTTTGGACGACATACCTACCAACAATTTCCAAGAAACGTTTTATATACCTATGTAATAAATAAATACCTATTAATATAATAATGGTTTTGTTTGTTTTTATTTCATTGGATACCTACTTTTATTTCATGGTGTACCCTCAGGGTGTACCTATGTATGAATCATCATCTTAGGAATTGTAGTTTTAACCGAGGCTTTTACCGGCCGCTTGCTCCTTCTCTTTTATTCGGTTTGGAAATATGCCTTTTATGGCAGCGGCTGCCGTCTGACCGCAAGGATTCCTGCTTTTCTACATCCGAAAAACATATAGACTGTGAAAAACGGCTCATGCGGGTTTTGTCGGTTCGAGTCCGACATAACCACCTTCACTGGCTCCGGCGGATTTGAGTGGATTTCCACTTGTTAAAAAGAAGGTTATTGCCCTATCCATCTTATATTTATTCAATACATTGCATAGGACATGATTTTAATGACGTCTATTATGTCATACTAAATAATCAATAAAATTATAATTTTCTGAGATTGGCGCCATGACAGTTTCACCTAGTTTCACATTGATTTTAGTATCAGTTTTGATTTGGTTTATATCAATGTTCCGGTTAGACTAGCTAAGAAGCAATGTACCATTGTAATCCCGATAACATTACAAATAAATCAATACTCGTTTCATTATTGTTCTCCAAAATTTGTAGGTGGCCGAAAGCTCTAACATAAAAAATCGTCTCCTTTGGTATAGATAGGGGTTAGACTTTGAGAAAGGACATAGGTTATGTTTTGACGCGATAACCGACATCTGCAAAAGCTAGTATTTCATAAAAATAGACGCTTTTAGCTAGTTATCAAACTGTCAGTCCGATGTGCGGTAGAGAGAACGCTCTAGAAAACCTAATACCTTCATAGAGTAGTTAAAACCGAAGCTCTAATTTAGCAATTTCATGAACATAGTCGCTCTTAACTTCTTTATAAAGTTATCAAACTGTCCGTCCTATGTGCAATAGACAGAACGCCCTACAAAACGTAAGCAAACTGATATAAATCTCTAGCTCTACAAAATCAGTCCAATCAATCTCTAACTCTACAGAATCAGCACCACTGTCAATTTGGTCAGTTTTTAAATAAATACATCGTTTTACTGGTTTATACATCATTCCAGCTAAAGAGCTCCAGCCGGATTCTTTGCAATAAAAGTAGGGCTCTGGCTCTGGCTCTAATCTACAGCCTCTAGCACTATTAGTGTTCTGGTGCGATCTTTCAACTAATCCCACCGTCTCCCTTCCTGTCCCGAACAACATCTACTTTTAGTGCCCTTGCTGGGCTGCAGTCTGCAGTACCTATCACCAAGATGTCATGTCACTGTCATGTGTACGGTACAAACAATACCGTCTCGAACTACGCGGTTCGGTACTCACTTTCTTTATCGTACGATAAATAACTGGCATGCTCTACCCGCAAATGCGTTTCCATCTTCTTACAATTCCGTTTTCAATTTTCAAAATTAAAAAAAAAATCCAGATCATGAAAACACATCTGACTGACGAGGTTGTCAAGGTAGGAATTATTTTAGGAATAAACTGTGTCTGAAATGGTGACCCCGTATTTTTTAGTTTTGGCAGACTGAAAGTGTTATACTTAGTTCTGTGACGTTACACAGCCGTAAACCCCACAGCCTATAAATTTACTGCGAGTTCGCACGTTTGTTATTATTACCGTCGCATAATTGAGTTTTCAAACTAATATTTACAACTGTATCGTGAATCGTGATATAATAAGCCTGCTATTATTATATTAAGTACATACGTACCGTTTGCGTGCCTTTTGACAGCTTAATGTGAAACTGTGTAATTATAATTTGCTTTATACCTTAAGTAGTACACTATGTATTATGTACTGTGGAGGTCAAAGGGTACGTGCTTAATAGAGAAACTCAAGGAATAAGTACTTACTTATTTAGTATGTAAAAAGTAAGTACTTAGGTTTTGTATAGCGTTCTCTCTATCGCACATCGGACTGACAGTTTAGTACCTTTATAGAGGAGTTAAAACCATCTGGTTTAAAAAAAAATTAAATTATTTAACTGCAGTTTTAAGTATTAAATACATAAACATATTCTTACGCCTGTAAATCCCCGAAGGGGTAGGCAGAGGTGTATTAACACTCACATTTCGTCAACTAGGATTTTCCATCCCACTGTCTGTCACACAATAGGGGGCGAGCCTATTGGCGTCAAGCGGCCACTTAGTCATGGGCCGTATGTTTACTATCTGATGGAGAACAGCCCTATCCCTTAGTCACTTTCTACGACACCCACAGGGAGAGATAGGGTGGCCCTATTTTACTCTACCGGAAACCAACACGGCAAAGTATTAAATAACTAGCTTTTGCCCGCGGCTCCGCCCGCGTGGATGTCGGTTATCGCGACCAAACATAGCCTATGTCCTTTCTCAAGGTCTAATCTACCCCTATATCAAATTTCATCAAAATCGGTTCAGCGGTTTAGTCGTAAAAGCGAGACAGACAGACAGACAGACAGACAGAGTTACTTTCGCATTTATAATATTAGTAGGGATTAGTAGGGACTAGTAGGGATATAGAGAAGTAAGTTATACCGTACCGTCTGTCTGTGTATTGCAAGACATGCTTTGACAAGTTCCTTTCAAATGCATAATTCTATCATTTTTGTTTTACACAGATAAAAAAAGATGGCGACTTCAGTACTGCAACCCGAAGACTGCCGAAGGGACCACGAACCTAAGCCGAACATCATTGACACAAGATTGACTGACGATGACCGAATGATGCTTCTCGAAGCCAAAGAGCGGGAAACTGGTGATTTACCCCCAGAATTGAGGGAAGCAGCCAGGGAGGAGCTGAGAGAAGAACCAGCTTTGAGAGAACAAGCCTTGGCACAGATGAGGCACTTTATTGAAAAGCATCCAGCGATTAGAAAATGTCGAACAGGTGAGAACTATAACTCTATTTTTTATTGTCTATTGTTTTAGATTTCATATCTCTATGATTGATGATTTATAAAAAATCTAATAAAAACGGCATTCTTTAGTAGTAAGTAGAAAGTACAGATAATGAAATAGTACAAGAGAGATAGCTCAAAAAACAGTGGTAATGCTTTTTAGTTACGTTAATTAACCGATTTCTAAAAAGGAGGAGGTTCTCAATTCGTATGTTTTAAGTAAATACTTCTAGTGCTTTCAAATTGATAACTACCCTCCCACTACAAAGCTTTTCGATCCATGCCGTATAGTTACACTGATAAGTAGGCATAACCCGCGCCACGTAACTTGGACCTAAATCGTAAGATATATGAGGCTCTGTCGCCCGCGGTTTGCTTTGTGCCCGTCTATGCTTGTTGAATTTGAGTTCGTCTACCGCAGTAGCATCCCGTGCTATCCACAAAACACACCCAAGAAATGTGTACTGCGCGTATAGGGCACATTTTGAGCACATTTTAGGTCCAAGATACGTGGCGCGGGTTATACAGTCAGCAGGTCGATCTTGACTAACCAACTACTCTAAAATGATCTTAATACCTACCTTGGTAGGTACTCCTCCCTTCTTGTTGACTGATTGTTCTGATATTTGGAAGGTAGGTAGATACCTTTAGTTCGGACGATAACACAATTTCAATCAATAAATATAGTAGACTAGCTGTTGCCTGCGGCTCCGCCCGCGTGGAATTCTGATCCCGTTCATCGCTGATATATAGCCTATATGTTAATCCAGGGTATAACCTATATACATACCAAATTTCAACCAAATCGGTCCAGCCGTTTATGCGTGAAAGAGTAACAAACATCCACACATCCACACATCCATTCTCACAAACTTTCACATTTATAATTAAATATTATATAAGTAGGATATTTTATTATATACCAGACGTCTCACCAGGGTCGGACTGGCCATACATTCAATGTGGCATTTGCCGCACGGGCCCCAGCCTGCGCGGGCCCCCCGGTCCTGGTTTGAGGGACGGCAAACGTAAGGTAGGACTTGATACTGATGATACTTGGCCCGCACAGGCTAGGTTCCAGTTCGTGTGGATTAAATGTAAAATAAAACTAGATCATATATAATCGTTCATGAAATGAGAGAGAAATGAAATAGAAAATTCAACAAATGGTTTATCTTGAGCAAGCCCATCCCCAGAAACTAGTTTAGGTTTTTTTCTGAGCGGTACGAAAACGGCCTGCTCTGGGATCAGCCTGAAATCTGCGGTTAGAAGATTGACGGCATCCTCTAAAAAAGTTTCACAAAAAACTGGCACAAGAGGGAAATTGGTCTAAAGTGAAGTACCTGGGGTCGTCAGTGGGTTTCTGGTGGAAACCCCGGCGTAGCTATGGGTGGGCAAGGTGGTGCGGTGCACCAGGGCCCCCAAGCTCAGGGCCCCCGAGCCTGAACTACCAAATCTCATATCGAACTACCAAAAAAATCTTACTTTTGGAATGTGAAAATGGGTTGTAACACAACTCTAATCTAAAATAGGAAGGCCCCTGTGTCTTTTTGCACCGGGGCCCTTGGTCATCTAGCTACGCCACTGGCCGTGGAAACCACGCTAGTTTCGGAACTGCAATGACTTCGACTTTCCTCCAGACATGGAGGATGCTAACAGAAGCCATGCAGGTATTCTAGTGTTAGGAGTCATGACACGGCGACAGGCCTAAGGTGTTGGATTTGTTCAACTGAGATGTTGTCCATTCCGGAGGCTGTTTCTGTGAGGTCCTTAATCTCTTTGCGGCCAACTTCCGAATCTAGGATTATGGTATGCAGCCACCGACACTGTCCATCAGTGACCACGCAATGCCTGATATCCTTATCAGACAACGCGATGTCCGTGCTGTACTGCAATCACTCGATTTCTGGCAAGCCAGCTGACCAGATAGTATTCCAGTGGTGGTTCTTCAAAAATGTGCAGCGGAGTTGTCTCCAATGCTTACGCAGCTGTACCGATTATTCGAAAATATGCGAATGTACAGCCGATCACCAAGAAGGGGGATCGCACAGACCCAGCTAACTGTCGGCCGATAGCCGTCACCTCAGTGCTGTGCAAGGTATTCGAGCACATCATCAACACATCAACAGCTCATGAGTCAGTCACCTAGATTATCACTCCATAATCAATGATCGGCAAAACAGTTTTCGGTCAAAGCGGTTTACGGGTGATCTTCTGGCGCACGTTACCCATCTTTGGGGTGAGGCTATGGACAAGTAAGGTGAATCACGAGTCACTGGCAAATCGTCTTGACATTGCCAAAGCTTTGAACAGAGTCTGGCAAAAATCGCTTCTTTCCAAGCTACCAAGCTTTGGTCTGCCTTCTAGACTATGCGACTGGATGGCTTCTTGTAGGAGCGCCGTATACGCGTATTTTATATAATGGTCGAACTTCGGAGTAATTGCAGGTAAATGCTGGCGTATCACAGGGGTCTGTTTTATCACCTGTCTTTCTGATGCATTTCAACGACATGCTGTCCACTGGCAGCATTCATTGCTATGCAAACGATAGCACCTTACATGAGAGTTATTACGGATATCCTGCGACCAAGCAGTCTGATATCGGGGAAAAAGGCAGGTTCTCGTCACTGGGTTTGACTGATCCTGAACCACATTTCTCAATGCTGCTGCGTGGAATACTGCACAAGTGCACACACCTTTAGGATGGCTCCGTAAAGTACTTACTAGATGCTCTCGACAGGTTGCAGCGATGTGCGGTCCCTATATTGGGAATCCGGAGGTCACTAACATCCTCGAGCCTTTGCAGATGCGTAGAGATGTTGCGTCCTTGGCAATATTTTACCGTCTCTACAATGGTGAATGTTCTAATGAGCTCTTCTAAATTAGTCCCACCCTCTCCTTTCCTATATAAAACAGCACGTGCAGGACTTAGATCTCACCCGCATACGGTGCAGAATATTCCATCTAGAACCCAGCGGCTCGGCGACTCCTTCTGCCACACCAATAAGACCTGGAATTTCTTAGCAGCTCACGTGTTTCCCTCTTCCTACAGTCCCGGGTCCTTTAAGCGGGGCCTAAAAAGCATCGGATTAGGCCGTCAAGCCGAGTGCCACCATTGTAACTTGGTATGTGTCTCTATATGAGAGTTCTCACGCTCGCCACTTTGCTCGCAGCGATGGTTCGCTGCGCAGATGCGTGGGCCCCCGGCGACTCCTTCTGCGAGCAAGTAATGCTCGTGAAGGAGGCGGTGGAGCGAGAGCGCGAGGAGCGAAGGAGAATCGCAAACCGCGCGGCCTGCAACGAGCGGCGGCAACTTGGGCGTCGGAGGTCGCAGAATGACCTCCGTCCCCGCAGGGCGCGGGCCTGGGGGTGACGGGTAGAGCCGCCTGTAACCCTAGCAGAAGCAGGCCGCGGCGGCGGCACGCGTTGCGTGCCTCCCCATACCTGGGGGCGGGTTGGGGACCCTGTGGTCCCCTCACCGGAAGAGGGCCAGATCGAGAGATATGGCCCTGGGTCGGCCGGGGTGCGAGGGATATGGCTACGACAATCTCACCTCCGGCAACTGACGCCACACAGACGGCGTGCGTTTTAGTCGGTTCGAGTCCGACATAACCTCCTCCTCCGGCTACGGTGGGGGAGGTATCCGTGGGGATTTTGCGCACGAAAAATAAGAAAAAAAAAAAGGTATGTGTCTCTATAAATAATTGTGACCCTCTTTTCAGAGACTTTACCTTTAGCTTACCATCAGGCGAGGTGAAGTCAAATTGAGGCACGTCAATTTGACTTCACCTCCCCTATATAAATCTAGTTTCGGGCCCCGGCTTGTGGTTAGCCGCCCGGGCCCTTTCGGCCCAGTCCGACCCTGCGTCTCACTCTCCATAATCGCTATTCTCTAAGAACATTCTATGTGAATAATATGAATTAATGGACAGTACCCATCGTCACCTCATTGTGAGTCCTGGAAACACATTTTGAATGCGTAATGTCTATAATTTTCTAGGGCACCAACGTCAACTAGTTTACCAAATGATTCACTTTAACGCTGTGTGTGTAGAAATGTGTGCTCAGAATTTATTGAATTCAAATAACATAATCAGCCGTTCAACTAACCAACTAGCCTCTTTACTAAAAGGGGCCATTCAATTAACGGCCTGAGTGATACTCAGCCATTTGATCGATGGTTTGGATCTCTCTCATCCTCTCTCATCCTATCGTTAATTCCCAGTCGCATCCGAAGCTTTTCAGCTCGGAGTCTGGGGTCCGCTTTACCAGTCTTAACTACAGATTTGGCTAGACCTCGATATTTTTTCGTGAAGCGATTGCCATCTGATCTCCACAGCCCAATGATAACATTAGGCGATATCGAAGCTTTGCAGCTAGACCGTTGTTTTTGGATTTTTTAGGGCTCCAACTACCCGTAACGACTGCCATAGATGTTCTTATGGCAACCGGGACCGACGGCTTAACGTGCTCTCTGAGGCACAACCAGACGGTTTGGATTGATGACGTTTAATTACTTGCCCAGCCATTTGATCAAACGTTTAAAAAATAATAATAAACAATAAACCTATCATTAAACGTCTGTCTTATTTCAGGCTGGTACCCTATCGTACGAATGCCATAGCATTAGCCAGCCAGTTCATTAAATGTTGTTGTTCAGGAGGCGGTTAATTGAACGGCTTATTAAGCTAGTTGGCTGCGAAGATAACTTTGTAGTGTCTTTGTACTTATTTTTGATCGATATGTTGTACTTTTTGACACTTTCTTCCTTTTTTTTTTATACCACTTAGGTGGCAGACAAGCACACGGCCCACCTGATGGAAAGTGGTAGTTGAGAAATACAATGCTCTAGTGTTCTACCGGCGAATGTGTTTGCCTAGTCTTATAAGCAGGGCGTGAAAAAACATTATCGAGGCCGTCAAGCTTGAGACCACCATTGATCCATATCTTCTGGACTTTACCTCAGCTTGTTACCATCTAGCGTGGTACAGCCAATTGATGGACGGACCTGGTTTATCGGACCCGCCGAGAAACCCTTCGCATAAAAAGCGGGCTTCATCTTCTTCATCCAACGTTAATCCTAGTCGCATCCGAAGCTTTCACCTCGAAGTCTGTGGTCCGCTTTACTAGTCCAACTGCGGATTTCAATAATAAATTCGGTCAAGTGCGAGTCGGACTCGCCCATGAAGGGTTCCGTAGCAGCAAAGGCGAAAATTGCGATTTATGACGTATTAAAAAAAACTACTGACTGGATCTCGTTCGAACCAATTTTTAGTGGTAGTTTGCATGGCAATTTACATCATATATTTTTTTTAGATTTATCATTCTCTTATTTTAGAAGTTAGAGGGGGGGGGGGGACACACACACATTTTTCCACTTTGGAAGTGTCTCTCGCGCAAACTATTCAGTTAAGAAAAAATATATGTTAGAAACCTCAATAGCATTTTTAAAGACCTATCTATAGATACCCTACACGTATGGGTATGATGAAAAAAAAAATTAAGTATGGGGACCCCCAAAATTTAATGCTTTTTTTTAATTTTGTGTAAAATTCTTAATGCGGTTCACAGAATACATCTTCTTACCAAGTTTCAACAGCATAGGCCTTATAGTTTCGGAGTAAAGTGGCTGTGACATACGGACGGACAGACAGACAGACAGACAGACAGACGGACGGACGGACAGACATGACGAATCAATAAGGGTTCCGTTTTTTGCCATTTGGCTACGGAACCCTAAAAAGCGGGCTAATGGACAAAAATATTTATAATGTTCTTTACTTTCACAGACTCTCCCTTCTTACTTCGCTTCCTCCGTACCAAGAAGTATTCCATACCGCAAGCCTGCTCCATGCTGGAGCGCTACCTCACCATCAGGCAGATGTACCCGCAATGGTTCCAGAAGCTCGACCCTCGGGACCCGAAGATCGCCGCAGTCATCGACGCTGGGTACCTGGTGCCTCTACCGAAGAGAGATGCTGAAGGAAGACGGGTGGTCTTATCTTGTATGGGTAAGTTTGCATACTTTTCTTTGACTGCCCCGTGGCACTACCCAATGGCACTACTGGTAGTGTCAAGGGTAAAACTCTTGCCCCATGGCACTACCAGTAGTGTCAAGGGGAAAAATATTCCCCATGACACTACCAGTAGTGTCACGGGGAATAACATGGAATGGAAGTTTGTATTAACTACATTATTAAATTAAATAAGATAGTAAATAATACGCCACACCTAACGGTGCTAACGGCTGGAGGGCGGGCAACCCGTGAAGAACTTCCAGGCATAAAAAAAGTGAAAACGGTTTCTCCAAATAGTACCTTGATAGCCTTTTTCGATCATTTTTATCCTTGCGTCAAACCCAGTCGCATCCGAAGCTTGACCTTGGAGTCTGGGGTCCGTTTTACCAGTAACTGCGGATTTGGCTCAACTTCGATATTTTTCGTGAAGCGACTACCGAATGGCGATATCTTTTCTTTTCGTGCGAACAATCCCCCAGATACCTCCCCCGCCGGAGCCGGTGGAGGAGGTTATGTCGAACTCGACCCAACTAAAACATACGCTATCTGTGGGCCGTCGGTTGCCGGAGGTGAGATTATCGTAGACATATCCCTCGCACCCCGGCCGACCCAGAGCCATATCTCTCGATCTGGCCCTCTTCCGGTGTGAGTACCACGGAGTGGGGACTTCGTGGTATGGGAGGCCTGCTTCTGCTAGGTTGACAGGCGGCTCCACCTGTCACCCCCAGGCCCGCGCTCATGACCCAATGACGATATCGAAGCATTGCAGCAGACCTTTACGATCGAGCAGCCTTTTACGATATTCATACTAAGCGATGGTGTATTCATATCACGCAACCAATTACGTTAGAACTATTGCATCAAGCCACTTGTATCAAGGTCGATTTGAACAGAACAGCTCGGCGCCGGCGCACCCTTATAAGTTAGGTACGCAGTTATGTCACTCTGGCCTGCACTGCAATCCATGTATCTAGAGCGGTAATTAAAATAATTATGACTTCGTTATCCTAAAACAAACTATAACTTTAATATTTTAAAGAATATTAGCAATCGAAATTAATATTATTCCCACTAACCCCTCCAGGTACGCTAAATTACCTGTGTTAGGAGCTGGTTCACGTCGGTAGTGTAATAGTCAGGATTCGAATCTGGGAATTTCGATCGTAAGATCGACTCCCTAACCACTAAGCTGCCGACGCTTCAATGACTGACTTGATGTGATAAATTATCTATCATTGAGCTCCTTATCGTCGCAGCATCCTCAAAAGACACTCAAAAATCGCGTACTCCGCATACAGAGAATGTACTTATATTTTATGACGTCACTGGGGTGAAGATATAGGTACCTATTGTGTCGGTACCTAAACATCCAAACTTGCAGTACATATGCATTATGCAGTAGGTATATTACGCGTATTCACTGCATAAGTAAGTATATCTACAGCTCAAGGAAACCCCAAGATAACCTAGACCTGAAATAAATACATAATACTTGTTACTTACTATAGTATAAAGTGATCATGATCAAAGCAGAGATCAAGTGATCACTGTGATCAGCCTCTGTGGCGTGGCGATAACGAATGCGACTGGACTGCTACGCAGGTGGTCGCGGGTTCGATTCCCGCTCAGTGCAAATATTTAAATGCATGAATATGTCTATGTGCTTTGTCTGGGTGCCTCGGAGAACACGTTAAGCCGTTCGTCTCCATTGCCATACGAACGTCTATGGCAGTCGTTACGGGTAGTTGTAGGTTGTAGCCCTCAAAATTCCGACCAGTTTAGCTCCAGAAGTTTCGATATCGCCAACTGGTTGTGGATGTCTGATGGCAGCCGCTTCACGGAAAATATTAAATATTCAAGCCTCATCAATGTTGGACTAGAAAGTATACAGCCCACTGAGTAGGGAAAAAGGCTTTTTATACTGCTTAGGCCGCAGACAAGCACACGTCCCACTTGATGGAAAGTGGTTACCGTGGCCTATGGATGAGCGCAACACTAGAGGAGTCACACTCAAGCTTCCGACCCTGTTAGAACCGAAAAATGTGTCGTCAACGTAGGCTCAGAGAATGATGACTTTATGAGTGATTCACTCCTCAGGCCGCTTCGACCCTCATCTCTACGATAACTGCGTGATGGCCCGCGTCCACTCCATGATAGTCGAGCTCCTGCTGGACGAGCCCCGTTCACAGCTACTGGGCTACACCCACGTGAACGACGAGGCCGGTATGCAGATGCCTCACGTCAGCCTGTGGTCGCTCACAGATGTTCGGATAATGCTGAATTGTATCCAGGTAAATTTACTAGTTGCTTACTATTTTAAGCTTAAAAAAAAAACCAATAAAAACTTTTCTCTCTCTCTCTTGGTCTGCTTGCAGCTCTAGAATTAACGACCCGCTGGATTTCAGTGATGAATAATTAACGCATTGAATTCAATTTCATTTCTTTCTTTTGCACCTTTTTACTAAATGAGTAACGTCAAAATGTAAAAGGTAGCTTAGTAAACGGTTTTTCACTGATGAAATCTGAGAGTCGTCCTCACCATCATCATCATGGAGAAGTATTTTCATGATTGTATCCATGGGCTCGGATACAATCAGCGTGAACTCGGAGCTGGCAACGAAAGTGTTATAAGGCAAAAAGAGAAGTTATAATAGTGATACAAAGTAATAAATAAGGTCTTTAAATGCCAAAGTGTGCGGTGCTATGAGGGTTCACCAAGATTTTGGGCTCCAAGCCAACCTCATCTGCATGCCAGTGCACCTGCTGAGCAACGGACGAGGCTCTGGCGCTGGCTTTCCCTCCGGGGTTGGAGGGTCGGACGGCAGTCACCCCGGAAAGGCAAAAAAAGCCACATGAATAGCGGGAAGGCGGACCATCGGATGCAATCGAGAAGATGCGTCTCCTTATAGATAATGAAAGGGCAAAGTTTAAATTCGTCTTTCATACAAGTGAGATAAACACACAAAACACAGAGTCCCGATTCCATCCGAGGTCATCACCTCGGAGTCCGGTGTCCGCTTTTCCGACTCTTCCTCTTCCATTTCGCTCGGTCTTGCGCACCCACCTCTGGCAGTGAGACCATTGTCTAATATCTGAGTATATTATATACTACCACCTGTGTAATACTAATTTCTTATGTTAACATTTCAGAATTCGACCCCAATGCGCCACAAACGCACTCACTTCGTGAATATCCCCACGTATGGCATAAAGTTCTTCGAGTTCGCGGTTTCTTTGCTCAGTGACAAACTGAAGGATCGCGTTATGGTAACTATTATTTTTTAAATGTCTTTTTATTACATAAGTGGTTCTCCTTCATCCTATCGCTATCCCATCCGCAGTTTTCACCTCGGAGTCTGGGGTCCGCTTTACCAGTCTTACTTTGGATTTGGCTGAACTTCTATATTTTCTGTGAAGCGACTGTTATCTGATCTCCTCAATCCAATGATGATATCGAAATAATGTAGCTTATTTTTTTTTTTATTGTGCGAAAAATCCCCTCGGATACCTCCCCCGCCGGAACCGGAGGAGGAGGTTATGTCGGACTCGAACCGACTAAAACGCACGCCGTCTGTGGGCCGTCAGTTGCCGGAGGTGAGAGAAGTAATGTAGCTAGACCAGTTATTGGACTTTTTAGAGCTTCAACTACCCGTAACTACAGCCATAGATGTTCATATGGCAACCGGGACCGACGGACGACCAAACCAAAATGCAAACGCTTCCCGTATTCATGCATACAAATATTTGCACGGAGCGGGGCTCGAACCCGCGCATCCTGTGTAGCAGCCGCGTTCACTGCCGCCAGGCCATAAAGACTGTCTGAAAGAAGGCTGTCTGAACGAGTGCAACAACAGGAGAGTCACACTCGTGCTGCCGACCCTGTAAGATCAGAGATTTGCAATTGAATCATGTTTTATTTACATTTGTGGATGCGCTAGCACCTCTGCCTACCCCTTCGGGGATATAGGCGTGAGTTTATGTTTATGTTATGTTGTTTATTTACATTTACCTACATACCAAAGTTTACACAAATAAAGATAGGTAAGGTATGTACTTGAAATTACTGAAACAAGATTGTAAAGTGTTGCCAACAGACATAAATAATTAGTTCAACTTGCTGTCGTTAGATGGCGCTGAGCACATGTGGTACTGTGATGTGGTATCGCCACCATATACGAACATAAAATTGTTTGTATTGTAATTTTATATTTTTTTGCAGTTCCATCGTACTAGTGAAGATCTCAATAAGCACGTGGATCCGGCCATCCTTCCTAAGGAGTATGGTGGTACAGTGCCTCTTAGAGAAATGATTGAAGAGCTGAAAAGAAACCTGCTGAAGCATAGGGAGGCTCTTTTGGCATTAGATGACATGTGCGTCGACTTACATGCATTGGAAAAGAATGATTTAACTCAAGATATACACTCGACCGCAGGCTCTTTTAGAAAACTTGAGCTTGATTAGTTTGTAATAATAAATAATTTATTAAAATGATTGTCCGAAGAACTTGTTGTTTAAAATGTAGAGAATATAAAAGAAAGTACCTTGCTGTTTGTATTCTCTTAAAATTAGATATCCGCGTATTTGCGTCGTGATCGTTTTATAAGTAGGCACTTTTAATGATCAGCAGTTTTTAAATTAGATAAAATATTATTTCCTTACTTTTACCTCCTTCCATTATTTTTCATTTTGATTATATTAGTAGTAGAACTATGTACTTATTTTAAGAATTTTATCATTTTGTGATGGCTATTTCATATGAAAATATTGAATGTAAGTGCTCAACTACGCGTAAATAGATCTCAACCTTTCTGAATAGATAAGTATTTTTTCTATGACATGTTTCTTTTAGCAATATTCTATTGTAAATTCTATGTGCTTGCTGAGACTATATTTTTATATCAAATCCGTTGTCCATTATGTCCATGTATACTACTAGACAAGCTGTTTTGAACAAACATTGTGTCACAGTTCTTGTCTCCTCAGGTGAGTAAGATGAGGCTGTACCTGTACCTAATGTAATGAATTTTGAATTTGGACTGAGAGAAACGTTGGCTGACAACCGTTCTCAGACTCGTTGTTCGTTGCGTTTAAAAATACCTAATACATTGATAAACCGTTATTCTAACATCAACTTCAACTTCTTCTCATAATGGCTTCTGCAGGAAATCGATTACTTACTTTCCATTAGGTACCTACTTAGTTTTATTTGGCGATACCGATTTTTTTTATACATACCTACAGTCAGTCGAGTAGTATACATAGAATGGTCAAATCACATTATAATTAATGCCGTAGACCTTTATTTTTTATTTAGTAGGTAGCTATTAGAGAGAGCTTGTGGCAGCCGTCGGTGGTGTCACGTTACCATTCTTTACGGAAAGTTCTGAAAATATTGTCATTGCCATCTGTAGCAATGCAATTATTTTATCAATTTATATTTCTCATAAAATAAAATCGTGTTATTTTAGGGTTATTGCCAACATGACAAACTGACTGCTGCATTCATTTAAAATCTTTTGGAGACGGTTATTTTGTACTGTGCTTTTGTTTTAATTAATATTGATACGTATTATAACTATGTAGTTATAAGTCATAAAAATAAAGCATTAAATCTGTTCTTTTTTGCGTTTTATTCAATATTACAGTTAGTAGGTACATATATCATATTCATACACACAGCCCTCATCGAACTGAATGATGAAACAATAAGTACCTACACGGCTACACCACAGCCACAGTCTTTTGAGTAGGTATCTGACACGTAGGAAGACTTGCGCTCCCGTTGCCCTCCCAAGAACAAGAGAAATTATACGAAATATCTGTTCTTAATGCAGTACATGGGTGCCTCGTCCCCCACCGAAAACGGCAGGGCGGGCGGGCAGGGATTCGCTCCGAGGGTCATCGACTAGGGTTAGATATGAATTGTTTCACGGTTCACCATTGAGTTCGAAGAGGGTTATTTGTATGAATATTAGTAATATTACTTATGGAAGGAAGGTAATTATGGAATATTAGTAATATTACATAATTACCTTCTACCTAGTCATTCTGCGGTCATACTTGTGGCACAGAGTCATACATACAAAGTCATACTCAACTCACGCTACTCTGTGGTCAACATGGATCATACATACATCTCTAGAAAAGAAATTTAATGTTAAAAATGGAAAAAGTTACGTTACGTTACGTTACTTTTTCCATTTTAACATTTCTTTTTCATTTCAGGCAACTCCTTTGTTGACGCGTTCGAGTTGAGTTCTAAAAACTCTATAAATTCCAGTAAGTATTATATCGATATTCGTGAGAGGTTTGTACTATGAATAGCAGAAATTATTATAATAATAACTTTACTTACTTAAACCTTATAGTTGAAAAAAATAATTTATTCAAAACGAGACGAAAACGAAACGAGAATGAGATTCTTTACTTTATGGATAGAACTATAGAAGTTATGATCATAGACTACAAACTGCCATAGACTAATAAACACCATAAACTCCAGAACGACCTTGAATTGCAAGCAATGTGAGGTAGGGATGATCGATGTTGCAACAACATCGATGATGACATCGATTATGATATCGATAGCTGAACATCGATGTTCGATGTTTATCGAAAGCAAAATATCGATATCGGCCAACATCGATGTTTTTTTTATAAAAAATAAAACAACGATAAAATCACTCGTTTTTAATCAACAACAATGTTTAAATTTGAGATATTAAGGCGTAAGAACACTTTATAAGTTCCAATACTTTTTGTCAATCGACTGTAAAAATAATAATTTTGAGAGCGCAGAACCTTTTAACCTGTTGCGTTGTTGATAAAGGGTTGAATCAGTCTTGGAAAATAGATGTTCTAAATCATAAGTTGACTATAAAAAACAAGTGATAACAACATTGATGTACATAACAAACGAAAACTTTATTTTCAACGGATCACCGGTGCACACATCTGACATCACACATAAACAGCACAGATTAATAGTTATGTACTACGATGTACGCGCACTCTATGTAAACAGCGCAGTCCACAGATGAGAACGAACCACAAATTAATAATAATTTATGCTTTATGGACTGTACGAGACAAAAGTTTTATTTCGTGTTTTGGATGCGTTCAGGATATTGATAGTTACTTTGTGGGTGCGTTCATAGATTTCGATTATGTGTTCGCGCGCGACCAAATTTCGATTATGTGCCCGTGACATCGATATCGCGATGTTTTATATAATGCAATATCGATGTTAAAACATCGATGTTTTGTCTTTTAACATCGATGATTATCGAAAATCGATGATCATCGAGCATCTCTAATGTGAGGCTAGCTTCGCTGTAGTTTTTCCCGCAGTTTGGCGTCTACATACTAGATTGATAAAAAAATATTAGTACGGATTTTCTATGTAAATAGATTTATAGGCAGGTTTTTATCCTATGATTCGTACTCCAGTGATATTTTAGTGAAACGATTATGTTTAAAGTGTGAACATTTTGTTTGAGTTGTTATATTGTGGTGGATTTTGTAAACATCGGGACGTGAACACAGGCCCACGTCTATGAATTCTTGTGAGTATTCTAGCCATTATTGTTCTTAGTTCTCGGTTTATATGTAATCAGAGTGTAAATTGATCATATTTTGGTTTAATTTGACATGGTTTTGGTGGATTAACCTCTTATGTTTGTGTTGTTTGCTTGACTGTTAAAAGTGGGTCTGCCATAATCTAGCGTAATTTGATTGTTATATACCACGAGCACAGCAACAGGGTAGGGTAAATATCACCATCTCAGTAGCATTTCAGTGATGAAACGTATGCTTCTAAATTAAATTGAGAGACACGTCATGTTTTTGATTTCAAAACACTGTGTTGATAATTGTTTTGGGTACGTATCTGTAATTTGCATGTTCGTAATAATCAATAAAGATTTGGATGATAACATGTCAGATTTATGTTAGGTCAAGAACAGATAATGTACAGATCACGCTGTTTGTATACATCCATTTAAGTTGCAAACATAACGCGACCCGAAATTTTCGTGACCAGCTTGCTTGCAGATTTGCAATCAATAAGCCACAATAATCTTTAACTTGTGGATTAATACCTCACGAAATTCATAATGTATATTTCTTTCTCTTGTATGCTGAAAGATTTGTATACTTTCAAATTCTGCTGAACATACTACTCAGTTTTCCAATTTTGAAAAGTTCTTTTACCTATTTTGATTTTTTTTACAACATGAAACAAATAAGGTTACTATGATAACCAGTCAATTGAGTTCAATCTATAAATAAATGTTATAAATATAATATTGAAAGCAACTACTGTTTAAAAACAATATCGTATTTGTATTATCAGCTTATTGAATGATACTTTATCAAATACAATAAACCAGGTGTGGTGAAATTTCTGAATGTGTACTTGAATCTGTGATGGCATTTTCATAATATAACTCCAGACACGTTCACATCTTGGACCTAAATCGCCAGACAAACGAGGCTCTAGTGTCCGCAGATTGGTTTCTAATAATTTATGCTTGGTTAATTCGAGTTCGTCCACCGCAGTAGGACCCCGTGCTATCCTCAAAAGACACCCAAGAAATGTGTACTGCGCATATAGGGTACATTTGGAGCACATTTTAGGTTCAAGATACTTGTCCGGAGTTATACATATAACTCAGCCTGTCTAACATTCCACCCTCCAAAACTAGTAGTCATTATCTGCATGTTGTTGACCCCAAATAAATAATTTGGGGTCAGCACAAAATATAACACTTCTATACTTTCTTTCTTTGCAATGACAAAGAAAGTTTTAACTTTTCAACTTATGTGTTCTTTGGTAAAGCCTTTTATTTCTGGTTTAAATACATAATTTTTCTGATTTAATTTCATAATAATTTTTTTAATGAATCTTAGTTTTCATTATCACCATCTTATGAGGTATAGGTTTCTTCCAGGGACTGCCAATCTTTTCAGTCTTGGGCCCCTCAAGCCCAGTTAGGCCCAGCAATGCCAACAATATATATCTGTCTAGCGTGCCCATGGTCTACCTCTTCTGCTTTTGCCTATTGGGCCCTTCCATATTGTAACTTTAGATATCCATCTCTCATCCTGGACTGTTCTAATTATAACAGAATAAAACAAATGTTTAAGGTGGCTCCTGATAATGGTATAGAAACCTTTGTTTTTTTTATTACACACCAGAATCAATATATCTGTGCAGTTTGAATAGTATAATGCAATCATAACTATTTCACCTAGTGTGTATAGTGCCATCCTTTAGAAACTTAGCTCAATTTGCAGCTCAGTGCTCTATAATTTACCTTACAAGATTAAAGATCTTCAGAAAGTAATGTTTTGCTGTACACAAAATATAGAGCTTCTGAGTTGTCAGAATACATGCATGATGGATACATGATGGATGTATTAAAATTTCACCCTGTATGATTTTGAACCAGGTTGGTCTCTTTCCCCTGATGAGGCTAGAAATTCATCTTAATTTCCGCCAATTCTTCAGTAATAGAGTCCATGGTAGGAACATACTGCCAGAGGATATTTCTGCCACCTCAATAAACTCCAATCAACATACATTTCCATCCAAAGGTTGCCTGGAAGAAATTGCGTAAACCAATTAATTTCTGTATCAAAAATATTGTAATTTGGCGTACAATAAAGTATAAAATTAAAATAAATAAATAAAACTAAACTCATTTAAAAATCGGCTCGAAAACTGGTTACAACTAGACAATTCAGTGCTTAAAAAATGTCAGACAGTTGAAAACCAAACGTAAATAGACAGTTATATTTTATCACGAGAAGTGAACACATCAGCTTGCAGCTGCTTGTAGAAAACAACTTAGTAAAACAATAAATAAATACTAATTTTAAATTGAGGTATAACTCTGGTCACTTATCTTGAACCTAAAATGTGCTCAAATTGTGCCCTATACACGCCGTACACATTTCTTGGGGGTCTTTTGAGGATAGCATGGGATGCTACTGACGAACACAAATTCACCAAGCATAGATTATTACAAAGCAATCCGCGGGCGCCAGAGCCTTGTTTGTCTTGCGATTTAGGTCCAAGATACGTGTCCGGAGTTACACCTACACAACATTCAGATCAAATCAAGTCATGGTAAATTTTTGTTTTTCAGATTGGCAGCATGGCGGAAATAGTGTACCCGCAAGGCTGCCGACCTATCACCGATGACCTTGGTCCAGATGAACTTGTGAGAAGACTTAAGGTATGGCTATGTTTTAATAGGGTCATAAAAGTTTTATTAAAATAATAATCACGTATTACGGTGTACCCACCACTACCACCACTGTGGTTGTCTCTATAACTTCCATAAATTCCGGCAGCTACTGGGCACCTAGTAGATTGACCTTTCATAGTATGTCGTTGTGTAGAGGGTTCGGGAGTATGGGACCTTGGAAAGGAAATGGTATAGAAAGGGGACTCTTTGGTCCGCACTTAGCCTGGTTTTAGAACCATTGCGCGTCTACAGGGCCCTACCAATACTTTTGGGGCCAAAGCCAACCTCATCTGCTAGTCGGTGCCTCTGCTGAATAATTGACGAAGTTCTATCGTAGGTTTACTCAGCGTGGGGAGATCTGTGGTATTTGCTTCCAAAAAAACTGACATATATCTGTCCAAAATAATAAGTGAACCACAGGCTCCAAAGTGTGTAATTCTGGATACAACTTGCAAACCTTTAAGTATGATGATGAGTGGTTGTTAATCTCTCAAAGCCACTAATTTAAATCATTGATTTAAATTATTGATTTAAATTATTTAAATTAATAATTAAAACTATATGCCAGTTACTGAAGTCAGGAATGTAAGGTTCGTTATTTCCTCACCTCAATGGCAATGTTGCGAATCTGAGTTTTTACAATTTGACAGGAGAGCGAAAAACATCTTTTCTTATTTTTATAATGGCGCGCTTTATTGATTCTATATTTTAGTATCGGTGTAGAAACAGGCAATAGGAAAACAATAACGAATTAATAGGTCGCGTAATTTTAAAAATAAAACATTTCTTCGCTCTCCTGTAAAATTGTAAAAACACATTCGCAACTTTGCCTTTTTCGCAACTTTCGCAAACTTTCGCACCTTTCGCAACTTTGAAGTAAGGAAGGATATTATAACGAACAATATTATACATGAATATGTTATAGGCCCATTGATGGATTTTTTCATGAAGTAATTGAAATTAAATACTGATATCGATTGTAAGGTCTTTAGTATAATGACCTCATTTAAATAGTTGAACTGAAGATTGGGACCTACGACCTACCTAAGTTCGTAAAAACAAGACGTTTGACATAATTATGTAAATCTTCTCCAATTTCCTAATTGTTCGTTTTGTCAAAGATAATGAATCTAAATGTCGTCGATTTTCAATTGACAAAAATTACACTAATTAGTTTTCCTTTAAGTGTAATTGTAATTGGGCTGTTTACGAACAAACAAACAAACTTCTCTGGTTCATTAGTGAGTTTACTTAAAATAACACCGGCCAAGTGCGAGTCGGATTCGCGCATGAAGGGTTCTGTATCATTCGGTTACATTTTTTTCTATTTTAGTACCTATTTAATTGTGTTTTATAGCGGCAACATTATTATACATCATCAGTGAAAATTTCAGCTGTCTAACTGTCACTGATATTCTATCTATGGACCATAATATGTGCGGTCGGAAGAAGTATCGCCTCTTACATACATTACTTGTAAAATTTCGATACGGGTAAACGCACCACTGAGAAGCCGCAATTAATTAAAACAATATTATTTTATCACATTCAAGTCCATTTCACGGTACGCTGTATTTGCTGCTGCAGTCTACGGTCGGCTACGAATACATACCTTTATTCATCATGTAAAGGTATGATTCCGTAGCCGACCGCATACGACAACTGCCGACGCACGCAGGACATACAGCGTACCCATTACTTGTTAAACTCCGATATGGATAAAAGGGACCGTTGTGAAGCCTTCTTCTACTCCTCAAATTTCGGTACCATAAATCATAACGAACATACTATCAAACGAAGACCCTCATCAAGATGACATGTTTGTCTATCACGTCCTCTACAAAACAAGCCTATTAAATATGGATGACCCCCAGGCGACACAATGAATAAAAGTCAATAATTTAAATTTATTAACAGTTATGTTTCAAGTTATGAAATAATGTTATCAAGAGATTGTTTGTGAGCCACCCACGCAGCTTCGTAATTTGTTTGATTGTGCCAACTGTGCAAACATTACTCGGGCGCCTTAAATTTGCCTATTAATTATTAGCAGGCTATTTTCGTATTTTACTGCAAAGGTCATATTCTTCTCATGTTTCATTTTAGGTAATAGATATTTCACTTTGAAGGGTAAAGGTGAAAAGAAAAGGAGGCTTATTGAGCTGTTTTGTCTGAATTGTTTCGCGTATTATTGCTTAATAAAGATATGATTCTGAAGACGACCGCATACGACAACTACAGACGCATGCAGCAGATACAACGTACCCATTACTGGTAAACTCCGATATGGTTATAGGGGACAATTGAGAAGCCCAGGATCTGAGTTCCTGCTTTTCCTTCTCCACTTCCCACAATATTGGGCATTCCATCTATGTTTTAACTTCTCCACTACTTGACAATCTTCTTTAAAGAAGTCGACAACCTAACTGTTGATTAAAAGTAGTCCCAACTGTTTTCGGGTTTCAAATCCAGGTTACGCTATAATTATCTGATATCTAACACGATAATAATCCAAATCACTCTTGAATGATGGAGTTCCTTGATGGAAAGCTGAGTTAGAGGAGGGCAAGCAAAGGAATTGAGAACCTCTCTTTTTTTCAAATTCAGTCATAACAATAGAATCTATTATAAAGATATTATTCCATAGCCGTAAGGACAACTGCAGACGCATCCAGCAGCATGCAGTAGCATTACCTACTTGTTTAACTCCGATACGGGTAAAGGGGACCATTGAAAAGCCGCAATGAATTATGCGTATATCTGCTGCATGCGTCTGCAGTTGTCGTATGCGGTCACCTTCGGAATCATACCCTAACAGAATTCTTCACTTTATTTTTTAGAGTTTTTAAAACTATAAATTCTCTGTAGTTACCTGATACATACAATTTATTCACGATTTCCAATTCTAATTTTTCACTTTCCTAAAAAGGTTGAGTTTGCCAGAATTATTGCTTTCAGTATATTATTTTGCTTTATTTGTTTGAATATTTGTTATTCATGTGTCCGCATTATGTATACGATATTTCGAATCCTGATGAGTTTCGTACTGTCTTCGAGTGTTTTCTACGAATACATTTTGTACATATACATATACATATTTTATATTCGAGGTTTAGATTATGTTTATATGTATAGGTACATATGTATATTTGTGTTATTAGTGTCTATTGTCTAGTATCGATATGATAATGTCATAGAATATACTAATAGTACCTCCCGACTTCGTCCGCGCTAAACTAACTTTGTTTTGATTCTCTGTACGAAATCCTAATACTTATTGGAAAACAAAATAGCCTTAAGACGCCTTATAACATTGGCTATCTACAGTAAAAATCCCGACAAAATCGGCCCACCCAGTTCAGAGGATACTCGTCGCAAATAGACAAAGTGATAGAGATACGAAAATTATAAGTTTCTTTTTGATATAAGCATCGTGTATACAATACACTCGTTTTATTTATACCTACATACATTATATTCACACCTATAAATCCTCAAAGGGGTAGGCACACCCACATTTCACTTCCATTTTCGGTCCCACGTAATAGGAGGCGAGCCTGTTGCCGTCAAACAGGCACTTTCTCATTTTATTTATTTGTATAGATATACAGTTTCTTTGTAGTCTTCGACGGAAATAATTCAATTAGGTTACACAGCTTGGAGCTCGATGCACTATAATGGCTTTAGCTGTACCCATTAAGTATGCAACTATATCTATGTCACTACTTGCTAGGTGGGTGATAAATTGACAAAACACCTCTGCCTACCCCTTTGGGGATTTACAGGCGTGAGTATATGTATGTATGTATTACTTGCCAAAAGTAACTGTATTGTACATTTGTACATACATACATAATGTATTTTTATATTATACATAACTAAGTGTGCCTCGCGATTTTACCCGTGTTTTATTTTTCGGCACTAAAAGCACATAAAAACTTTCTCCATAAAAATACTTAGGTAAAAATGCTCACCCCGTGGTCGTAAAATGTAAAACTTAAGAAGTATCTTTCTACACTCATCGCAATAATCACGCCTTTCTATAGACACTTCTGACTACTACTTCTACCTTACCAGATTTTCCACTGTTAATATAATTCTCTGAGCCGTTAGAAAACTTAGTTTGGTCGATTTTCAGTGTGACCTCGGTCGACCCATTGCCAAGAGCTCATGAAGGACGGAGGTTGTTCGCAACCTCCGACGCCCGATATCCACAACCCACTGCCGATATTCTCCAACTAACCGTAACAGGCTAACACCTACTTGGTTACCACTGACCTACGAGCTGCTCCACATTTTCCTTACATTCTTGATTTGTCACTCGTTTATAAAAAAAATGCAGAAGTCCAATCATTGGGCACTTTTGATATTTCTTTCATTATGGTGTATTTAAGACCCCCACCAATTTTCAGCACTATCATTCATCATTCACATTAACGAAATCCAATTAGGAGATTAGAACTTTAATCCTATTAAAGTGATTAAACCATTGAACAATATATCTTCTTCGTCTCCCTACAATATTTCAGTAGATGATTCTAACGTCACATAATTTAGAAACACCTAAACCATTCCTTTGTATTGAAATCTAATGTGCTGATTCAGAACGACGAAACGTATTTTATCATTCAGGCGTTTTATTGCAACTGCGTCATATCTCGTTTAACTCCACGCAATAAGTTGACGGTGACAGATATCGAATGTCTCCCCGTATTTATTGTTCGGTGCTATGGGCAGGTGTGCGGTGTCACAACCACAACTGCATTCTGTCGCTGGAAACGTGTCCGCATCAGATCAGATAATCGTGTTTTGCTAACACATTTTATGTTTATGAAATTTAAGCGTGTTAGTTTTTTATTTAAGCGTTTAAGGTCTTTTGCACTAGAGTCTCATTAATACTCATGTAGATTGCTAGAAATATAATAAGATAAATAAATAACGTATTAAAATAAATTATAGTTTACTCCCTGCCCGTCCTCGCTTCTTACGGGAAAAGATCGTAATAAAGATTTGCAGTATATATTTATTCATTTGGCCAGGGTGCGAGAGATCAGCTAATCTCACCTCCGGCAACCTCTGACCCACAGAGGGTGTGCGTTTTAGTCGGTTCAAGTCCAACATCCGCCGACTTCTACACCCCTGTCGGCTCCCGTGAGGAAGGGGTAGGGGAGGGGTGTACGTTAAAAAAAGGAATGTATTCATTCATATTTTCTCGCCTGTAGCCACGAACGGGATGTTTAATGTATCTATAGCTAAATAAACTAATCTCACTTTCTGAAGGTTCAGCAAATAATAATATTGAACATTAATTGATTGTTAATTTGTGGGCAGGCCTCAACCACTTACCGACGACCTTGCCCTGGTCTTATTAAATTAGTACCTAGTAGCCTTTATCTTTGCTAGACTGTCGTAGCCGTTGTTAGAACAAAACGTTCATGTATTGTTACAATATGACGTTTTGGGAATTCGAAAAATGCGTCCTGTAATTGGGCGAGAGACACGCATCTTTAGCCTAAATCGTGAGACGAACGGGGCCCTATGGCGCCCGCGGATTGTTTTGTAATAATTCATGCTTGGTGAATTTGAGCCCGTCCACCGCAGTATCACCCCGAGCTATCCTTAAAAGACACCCAAGAAACTTATAAAAATACTTATTTTAGGTCCAAGATTATATGACCCGAACAATATCTAACTTACTTTATCAATCTTATCATCATTATTTTATCGTATTACCATTTTTTAACTTACCTAGGCAACTTAGGCAATACGATAAGAGACTGAGTCTGGTCTGGATATAAACTGTCATACGTAGAACAGCCCTAATCGAGATGGGTGGGTGGATACCGGGGTATTCTATTCAATCGGGCAAACTTTAATAGGTGAAATCAATACTCAGAGCGTAGGTACAACCCCGGGCAACCTCGTTACGTACGTTATGTTTCATAGTTAATTGTATTACTATTGGAAAATTAGTCATCTTGCTTAGGAATATTAAAGTTAAAACCGAAAACATAACCCGTTCACTTGGGTTATTATGAAATAATACTTCCGCTTTTCTCTGTACATTTACGGGAACGTTGTAGTATGATTGAAGATGTAGTGACCAAAATAGAGAAAGGGATGCGTAGATGGTTCGGAAACAGAGAGTAGTGACTATGGATAGAAGAAGATTGATGAAAGAGGTTTATGAGACGAAGGTGAATGGGTAACCCACGGTGTATGTAGTTAATCAGATCGAAGACATTTTGAAGAAGGGCCAGGTCAGGAGCACTTGCAACCGGCGTGTATGAAAACAATTATCAAAGTAGAAGTAGCAAAAGGAAGCCAGGATCGTGGAAAAGTAACCTATCTAAATAACCTTGTGTTGTGGTCCCGGTGGTGAGTAGGGTAGCCAGAGCTCACTGGAGAGGCTTTGTGCTGTCAATAGGAAGACCAAAGGCTTATCCTACTTATCTTCTGCGCTGAAGGCACAGAATCTCTCTGTCTTTGCAGGGTCGGTAGCACGAATGTGACTCCCCTGGTGTTGTATTCGTCCATAGGCCACGGTAACCACTATCCATCAGGCTGGCCGTGTGCTTGTCTGCTACCTAAGTGGTAAAAAAAAGAGGCGTTACAATTTTCTCTTAGGAATAGTAACTTTAAGTCGAAAGTTAAAACGACATTCCACTACTGCTTATATAAAGTAATCTGTATTCTAAAGTAAATCAGCGATAAGGCCGCCCATTGTACATTAAACCGTACACATGCTACTGGAAATCTATTGTTGTACAATAAAGAATTATCTATCTATCTATAGTTTTGTCGCGCCGAAACTGTTTTATCTCGAGAATAGAGTCGACCGGAAGGGTTGTACATATTCACACATAACATCTGCTATGTCACATTACAACACAACCCACAATAGTGCCGAGTGTACACTTGAAAGCTTATAGTCGTGAATAATGGTCGCAACTCGCAAACCTTGACGTGGAGGCTTTTAACTGCTGTTTTAGGTTCGTGTGTTCTACCTGAGACTGCAGTTATCAAAGAGAGGAAGGATAGGTTGATTTGTGGGAAACTTTAATATATTTTTCATCGTTAGAAAGCTATTTTAGTCGGCAAATACCTGTACGAACAAAATTTTAACCTCATCTATAAATGGGTCGTAAAATGAGGTCGTATGGATGTTTATAGAGTCCAAAGTATGAGATCATATTAGGGGAACATAGCCTTTTATTCAGATGTAACACAGGTCATTTTTTATGCCGATATTTTCAAAAAAGCAGGACTTACAGATGAAACCGTGGGGCGTTATCATAGCATTATTTTTATAGAGGATCACGCATTATGTTATGATACTAGCAAAACTAACATAGCCTGCTTTAACACTAAAACGTTATCCAAAAACAAAATAACCAGCTCCGAGAAGCCAATTAATTAATTGTAATAACTAATTTAAAAGTTTAATGCTCTTTACTCTATTATTTTTTTACCAGTTTTTTTTTTGTTTTGTAGTCTGCCCAATTTTATTTACGGTGTATATGGTCTTGCTTCCATTCAGTTACAATTACCTACATATTATATACCTCAGGACACGTATCTTGGACCTAAATTGATACATCCATACTAATATTATAAATGCGAAAGTGACTTTGGGGCCCTAGACAATGTGACATTCTATTGATGGAATCGCGCTGAAGCGAACCATTTTTAAGGTTTTAACAATGGATTTCGGGACATTGCGGTAGTTATAGTAATAATGATAAGTTAAATAACGTATTTCGAGTTACAAACACTCAAATTTCATAAAAAAAATATACCTAGTTATATTATGATTTATGTCAATTTCATACCATTTACCATTTCCAGCGATTCCACTGGCGTTTTCGCCAATAGAATGTCACTTTGTCTAAGGCCCCTGTCTGTGTCTGTCTGTTAACGCTTTCACGCCTAAACCGCTGAACCGATTTTGACGAAATTTGGTATAGGGGTAGCTTAGACCTTACATTAGAATGGACATAGGCTATGTTTGGTCGCGATAACCGACATCCACGCAGGAGGAGCCGCGGGCAAAAGCTAGTTTTACATATTTTGTAAATACACACAATGTGGTACATAGAAACACCCAGACCATTTGAAGTTATAATTATCTATTCATTCAATTCATTACTCATGCATACAAAAATCGGGAATAGAAATTTTCACTGATCAAATCCAGCGTTAGTTTTTCAGCTTGAAATACGTCCTGAAACTAATAGCTCTAGCCAAACACCATCGTAATTCAATAGCTGATAGATTGAAAAGCTAATAAAAGCACGTGAATACACTGATAAGGCTACGAGTTTAATCGATAGAAGTATATTTATTACTTCATAGAAACACAGAAGTTTCGAATGAAGCGATAAAATTAGATTTTTTTCTGAGAAAGGCTAAATTACGTAGTAACATCAATTTTTAAGGTGTTTATAACAATTAAAGCATTAGAACTGTGGCCATGTTATGAAAAATTCCAACTTATTTTAGTTACTTTTCCTGTATTAGCAACTAGCGGTTAATTGTTTACGTTTAAGAAATAATTGTTTTAAATAAAGGGGTTTACCGAGGAGATATCCGATATTGACCAGTGCGAAGTAGAGGCGGCTCTCAAACAGCTAATGTACACCAGAATCTACTATTTACTTCTAAACCTTCTTCTTCTTCCTAGCGTTAATTCCCAGTCGCATCCGAAGCTTTTTTCAGCTCTGAGTCTGTGGTCCGCTTTATTTACTTCTAGACCGTCAAAATATAATATTCCCGGGCCATGTAGGTACTATTCGTGTCGAAGGACCGTCGACGGGCCGGAGATAGCCCGCGGGCCGTACTTTGTCCATTACTGCTGTGCAATTCTCTAAGACAGAAATAGAGATTGTCATTAGTCGGACTGAGTGACGTCACTGGAGATCGACCAATGACAATATCTATATCACGGCTGTCGCAACGTTGTGTTCGACAACAACGTTGTGCTAGTGAATTGCACAGCTGTAGGCACATGCCGTAAGAACATTTCGAACGATCGAAGGAACTCGACAGCTGAATTCGCGGTGATATTTCCATTCTGCATGCTGTAAATTTGGTGTCGTCACGTTGTCGAGCATGAATGTGCTCGACGTGATCGCCAAATCAGCATGCGATATTGAAATATCACCGCGGATTCAGCTTTCGAGTTCGTTCGATCGTTCGAAATGTTCTTATAGCATGTGCCCACTGGTCTAGTAGGAAGGACGTAGGTAAGTAGAGGGTCGAAACCTATCATATCGGTGTGTATGTTACTAGTTGTACTGTGATATAGGATATAACTTATTAGGACAGTTATGTACGTATAGGTACAGGTACTGAGCGTAGTAATACCTGTTTTAAGTTTACACCTAGTTGCAAAGAGGTCACGAGCAGCCAAGTGAGAAATGTCAACCCAAAGTTATTAAGTTCTTTACATACATACATATTTCAAAATAAATGTAAATTATTCGCAACATAAATATCTTAACTATTGACGTCACAAAGAAGCATACGGGCTATCTGATGTAGTCAGAGCTCACTGGAGAAGTTTTGTGCTGTCAGTGGGAAGACCAAAGGCTTGTCCTGATTGTCTTATTCGCTCACGGCACAGAGTCTCTCTGTTCTTAAAGGTTCGGCAGCACGAGTGTGACTCCCCTGGTGTTGCAGTCGTTCATATGCCATAGTAACCACTTTCCCATAGGTGGGCCATGTGCTTGTCTGCGACCTAAGCGGTATAAAAAATACTTCTGCCTTACCCCTCTGTCAAGCACAGGCGTGATGAAAGAAAACCGATGGGAAAAATAATGTGAGCCTTTCACTGACAGCTATTAATTTCAACTCGCAATATTTCACCACACCACCCATTGTGAAAGGTACAAAAATAACTTCAAAAGACGAGCTAAATATATAGTTACACGTAAAATTGCCAAAATAAACACGTATTATTTTTAAACTGTTTAAGCTTTACACTGTAACGTGTACGTACTTATATGTAGAGTACATAATTAGGTACACATGGTTGTTGACCGACTTAAGTATATTGTGTAACAGTTACCGCAGTTATGTGACATTAAATCATATAGTTATCTGTGTAACTGGGTGTTGGGGCCTGACTAAGTTTTCCTGCTGAATAACGGATGAGATTCTGGCTCTGGCTTTTCTCTCAGAATCGGCGGTTAGCGACAGTCACTCCCTAACAGCCGCAAAAGCCAAATGTACATCTAACTCTCGTTTCCGTCTTGTGATGGTACACACAAAATGAATGAACGCGAACAGTGACTAACTATGAAGGTCTGTTAAGTGTATGTGTACGCAGCTTTAGGTTTATAATAACGGACTAAACTCTGGCGTAATCTTTTCTCTCAGGATCGATTAGATATTCCCATAACGACCGCATAACCCAAATCTAAAGTAAAAGTAGTAAGCGGACCACGGGCTCTGAGGTGAAAGTTTCTGATGCCACTCGGGAACCATATAAAGATGATAATGATTACACACAAAGGAATGAAGAAGGTCTGTGGGTTTGTGTGTACCCAGCTTTAGGTTTATAATGATTTGATCTCTACTATGGCTATGCTCCAACTAGATATCGTCCAACCTAGGAACAATAGCGCCTTGAATGCCACTCATAATCGCTGTGTGTATTGACTATCTGCAACGATATTTATTTTATTTAGAAATAGGGCAGTTTATCAGTGTAGTGAAGTTAATTTCCTTACCATGAATGAAGTTTGGCACAGATATAACTTCTTTGGCTGTTTGAGACTGACCAAAACCTAAGGGGTTGATTGGTGCGAGGCTCTGGCATAGACTTTCTTCTCGGGTTGAATGGTCAAACGGCGGACACTCCAATATAAGCCGAATAAGCCAACCGAAAGACAGGAGTAACCGGACCCTGGATGCCTAGGCGAAAGCCCCGGTGCAACCGGGACCCATGCTAAAATAGTGATGACGGATTTATAGTCTGAAGTAGTACGTAGGCTACTTTTTATATCGGGAATAAGTTCCTGTAAATATTAAGTGGAAACGGGATCAGTAAGTATTCCACACAGGCTGAGCTACGGGCTACCGCTAATAGGTCCATAACTGCCAAATAAAGCACAAGCCAGCTAATACAATCTTCATAATGTTCCTTTGTGACCCTAATCTAATCAACAAATCTTTACATTTAGTTTTATCGGTCACATTGAATTATTATTTATATGCAAGGTCATTGCCAAGCTGGTTTCCTACAGTTTGGGGTTCTTTGTAAGAAAGTTTTAGCGTGATACTGTTGGTGCCGATGTCCAAACGCTGGTGAGACCGCTATACAAAATGAATACTGCCGTTTTACTTCCCAACTCGAAAGGAAACGCTGCACCTGAGCCTCGTCTGTCAATCAGCAAGTGAGATGTCTTTATCCCCGCAAATCTTGGCAAGACTGCCTACACCCTTTTTTATCGTGCGGAAGGCCCCTCGCCGAACCGTCTAAAACCGTTCGTCATTTTTGGGTCTGCAGATGCCCAGGTATAAGATTGCCTAAGAAATCCCTTGCACCTCGACGGATCCAGGCCATCCCCGGTTTTGAGATGGCCTCTCGGATGTGGGAGCCACGGTGTCCTCACCTCGTTCCCCTCGAAAAGGGCGAGGGAGATTTTTTACCCCCTAGAGTGGGGATACTAGGAGAATAATAATACTTATCGTAAACTATAGTAACATAGAAAATCGCCAACCCAGAGATCATAATACTCTTGCGTTTATAATAAACAGTGTTTACTTACCTACGTTGCTTCATGAAAGCGAATGCGAAGCTATCCTTCAATGATTTTCAATAGGCGCAAAACACTGCAAACTGAGATAGAGATATCGGCAGCCATAGAAATGTCGGTTGGGATCGAAACGTCTGTTGTATTATTGTGTATTTAGCTCCAGTAACCCTCCAAGAGTTGTTTGTGTATTGAAGTCTTGTAAGCGCGGTAGGATATTGTTACGTATCCAGAATCGAGAGCTCGAATATAAAGGAAAAACAGTTCGATAATATATAATGAGGAATATAGAATCAAGGGTCCTTAAACAATCGGACATTGTTATTAAGGAAACTATTTTTGCTGAACCCTCACAATTTTTAATCAATCAGGTCAAAAATTGCCATGGATGTTTAGATGTTTGGATGTTTGTTAGTTCTCGGCTCAATTTAATTTTAGACTTTAAATTAATGCAGTTAAAGTCTCAAATGAAATGGCTTTATGTAAATAGAATGAAAAAAGTATAATGAAACTCTTTTCATTTAATTTGGACATCAAGTCTATATGGGTAGTCTAAAAATGCAATTTTTTTGCAGTGTCTGTGGTATGAAAGTGGTTTTGCTTTAACAGAATCGAAGGCCTGGTATAAGTAGGTAGGTATTGTAATTTTGCCTCTTACTATGTCACCGCATGGGGTATATTACTAACCATCGGTAAATATCATTTCACCATGACAAAGTGAAAGCTATGCGTAATGGCATCTTGTTACGTAGGTATATAGCCTTTGACCTTTGAGTAGAATTTTTTAAAGATATTTATTTACCTAACAACTTCTTGTAATTAAAAAATAGCAAACGTAACATACTTTCATATCATATTTTGAATGATACGGTAAATTTGAGAAAAAAAAATAGTTCCTTAACGGTGCAGTTGCCTAACACCTAATAGACTTGGGTGATTTGACCCTACCGACGTCTTTAGGACCCAAGCCGACCTCACCATAATATTTTCGGAGCATACTAAGTAGCTGACTTTAAGGATGCGTGTTAGAAACCCTTTACGCGGTTCACCCTGAGCAATGTAAGTGGCAATTCCTCCCACAATTTGGGGAGAAGTTGCTGTATCTGGCCGATATTCTGCCGGTATGAAGGAAAACTCTAGACAAAACCCTTTGCCAACCCGTCTGGCCAGCGTGGCAACTGTGGGCTAAAAATCTTCTTAAAAGGACACATGCCACCGTCGCACATTGGGACAATCCCATATCATACATGCAGACACACAGCTGAAAACAACTTTATATTATACTAGCTGACTCGGCGAACTTCGTACCGCCTTATTTTCCGCCCGCGTGGTATTCTGATCCCGATTTATCAGTGTTTCTCTACAATATTATGTATGTATTATACATATAAACCTTCCTCTTGAATCACTCTATCTATTAAAAAAAACCGCTTCAAAATCCGTTGCGTAGTTTTGAAGATTTAAGCATACATAGGGACGGACAGACAGCGACAGCGACTTTGTTTTATAATATTATGTAGTGATTTAGCATACATAGGGACGGACAGACAGCGACAGCGACTTTGTTTTATAATATAGTATAGTGAAGATACAATGTAAATATTGTCATGTTACGGTAATTAGCCGTGTATATAACGCTTATATTGACTGTAGCTTACCAGAATATAAAAGTAGGTAGATATAGGTATTCTTTTATACTTGGAACTTGACTCATCGTTTATTGAAGATCAATACCTACCTAATTGTAGTTGTTATTACATAATACATCAAAGGTTATTTTAAGGTTAATTATGTTCAAATGAATCGCTAAAGGCTCTACACACACGTGTATTGGAAAGGGACTTAATTTATTCAATTACCAGTGGGCCATTCCTATTTCGACTTATTTTGGCTGTGAGGGGAGCGGCTGTCCTTTAACTTTTAACCCTGAGAGGAAACCTGTGTCGGAACCTCGTCCGTGGATTGGCAGGTGTGCCAGTTAGCAGATGAGGTCGACCTGATGATATAACCCGCGCCACGTATCTTGGACCTAAATCGTAAGACATACGAGGCTCTGGCGCCCGCGGATTGCTTTATAATAGTCTATGCTTGGTGAATTTGAGTTCGTCTACAGTAGCACCCCGTGCTATCCCCAAAAAACACCCAAGAAATGTGTACTGCGCGTATAGGGCACATTTTGAGCACATTTTAGGTTCAAGATACGTGGCGCGGGTTATAATACGAGTAGGATTCCATACATTCATAGGGAAAAACATTATTTCTTCGAGCAAATGATCATTTTAGTGTGGTAATTTTGTCAATATTCTTTGTTTTATCTCACCACTAGCTGTTACCCGCAGCTTCGCCCACGTAGATATCGGTTATCGCGACTAAACATAATATCCTATGTCCTTCCCCGAGCTCTACTCTGTGTACTAAATTTCATCAGATTCGTCTTTTAAAAATGACGAAATTTCATCCAAACTTTCTTCCCCTATTTGAACCCCTTTATGGTAAGTACCGTAAGAAGGACAGTCGACCTGTCATTGTGAAAATAGAGATTTTCATAATGAAAGATAGACTGTCCTTTCTTAAGCTCTACTCCATCTCGGTACTAAATTTCATCGAGTTATACCGGTTGGATCCCCTGATATGATCCCCTGCCGATTTTTATTATGTTTTAATTCCCGATGGATCCACCGTAAACTGTGTCATTCCGGTCTGATCCCCTTAGTTTTTTTTTACAGGCAAGTACAGTCAATAGAAAAACAGTTGTTAATGTAAAAAATATTTGGTTTATTTGTTTCAAGTGTTTAAAATCATCAACATACAGTCACAGAGCGATTTTCGCATTTATAATATTAATAGGGATGATAGATTCCTTCTAGTAAACTGGAAGCCTAACTACGTACAAAGTACTTCCTAACACTTGTTCAAAATGAACGAATAAATTATTATGTCAATAATCGATTTCAATTGCTGTGAGGGTTGCCAGACTGCCGTAGTTTGATTGAGTGCGATAATTACATTAAATGTTCGTATCACGCGTTCAAACACTCATTAAAAGTAATTAAGAAGCTAGTAGTAATTAATATTCGATCCCTTTGTACCACTGTGATACTACAAGGTTCTCCTGATGTTAATCTGTTGGCCAACCAGTTGGTAGACTGGTTCCTAGAAGTTTACAACACCCGAGTGTCTCTCACACTTGCCTGTTCCCCTTTCTAATGAAGTTCTGGCGTCCCTCCGCTCTAGAAAGAACATTCAACTACAGAATAAATAATAGTACTACGTACTCAACAACGAAAGTTTCTTATATCGTAGTCGTACTAGCTTTACCTTACGGATTCACCCGGTGTACTTGGTTTTTTTTTACCGCAACGAATTGCCCTCATGTCGTATCTTTTTTATTACTGCTCGGCTCTTAATGTCGTAGCGTGATGTTAATAGCCTTATAAGCTTCCCAAATGAACTGGGCTATTAACTACAAAAAGGTTTGTGAAATTGCACATTTACTTCCAGAGCTTAGCGCGTTAAAACAAACAAACTCTTCAAACCTTTCCGTTCCGCATTCGGTTGTCGATTTATAAAGTCTCCACTCTGGGACTCTTTAGTTCCGACGGCTATCGATCTTTTACATGCCCGGCCATTGCTACTCCAGCTTACTTGAGCTATAGCGATAACTTTAGTTATTTGTCAGATGATCTGCAGGTCTAAAAAGGATAATGTTTTATCATGCGGTGATACTGCGAGATGTACACGACATTGGAATCTGCTTGGTAAATGAATTATTATGATTCTGCTCATTTGAGTGACCATTATACGAATGGATGAGATGTAATATGGGCTGACTGATGAATGCTGATAAAAATACGTAGATTCATTTTGTTGTAATTCACATACACATCCTATACTATACATAGAAACACTACAAATGCAAATAGTCAAAATATTTATACTAAACTAGCTGACCCCGCGAACTTCGTACCGCCTTTTTTTAATTTTTCTCGCCGTAAGAACCATCCTCGTACTTCAGGGAATATTCTAAAAAAATTATCGAAATTGGTCCAGCCGTTTTCATGCTATGTCGTGACAACGGAAAACGGGTTTCATTTTTATATATATAGATGGGAATCGAACCCTATACCTACTTTTCGAGGCAGCACTTGAACGCTCCACGACCACGTCATCTACTTATACATAAATATGTCTATCGCTGCTACGTACGTAATATTAAACTACGATTGATTGAGACTGAAGTGCTACGAAGCATGTCATAAGACCCGCCCCCTCTGCAGTACTGAAACTTGGGCATTGAATTATTAACCAGGCATCGATCAAATGCAGGTGCTGGTATTCGTAACCCTAGTTAAACCATATTTAGACAACGTCACAATTTTACATTTTATAAGTAAACTGCTCAGTAGGAATTATTTAGGTCCGTAGGGACGGCTGCAGTGATCCACGCTGCCTGTTTCCGGGGCAAGATGGGAACACCGTGGTTTCCACACCCGAGAGGGCCATCCCCAAATCCGAGGTGGCCCAGGGTCAGCCGGAGTGAGAGACAAAAGCCTTATTGGGTCAACTTTCACTTACGTGGTAGGTTAGCACATTACAAGGTTAGGATTTACGGATTCTTTTCCCCATACACTCATCAAACACTGGCAATGTTTTTGATTACATTACAAGCAAATGTTTTTTCAAGTGTAGGCAGGCACAGAGAGATGCATCTATATATAGAATATACAGATATATACAAACAATTAAACAGTTCAAACTTTTGACCTCACGTTTTGCATCGGAGGTTAGAAGCGTATTGTATGCAAAGCTAGACTAAAAATAGTTCTTATAAAATCGGACATTACGCAGTGTATAGTGTAAATATCATTATAATCAATACATAATTCCACTGGGTGGCGGTATTAATTACTAACATTACGTTTCATTAAGCACGAAACTTGTTAACTGAGGGAAATATTGTGCTATTAATAGTTAAGTCATGAATTGAGTGCGATTTAACAGGTCAGCCCCTCTAGAAAAGTAGTGGCAATTTGGAATTTGACATATCCATATGTCATAAACATACGGTGACCACTGTCATAATACGTCAAATCCCATACAAACGAATTGCCACTTGTCTAGGGGGGCAGATAAATCAATCTTTCGATTTCACAGGACAACAAAATTACAGTCGATACTTATCATGAATATCCTATTAATGGATATGAGTGTTACGATCTTACGTTCGTTATTTTATCTATTTAAAGTTTATTTATAGTTCGTGCCAAATCAATTGAGAATAAAGTTCATTGATCCCAAAAACAAACTATAAGTTACAAAGGGCACCTTGTAAAAACAAAAAAATTGAGCCAAAGAAAATAAAAAAGCTGCCAAGTGCAAATCGGACTCGCGCACTGAGGATTCCGTATAAATTTGAGTTGAGGGAAAAACTTTGCTACATAAATGGGAGGTATTTGATAATAATTTCAACGTGATACCTTCACGTGTTCTTGAGAAAATGGTCTTGATAGACAGACAGTTACATGTATGGATAACGAAGTGATCCTATAGATAGGTTTCGATTTTTCCTCTTGGGAGACGAAACTCTCATGGTATTGATTCTACAAATTGCATGTTTCGTAACCCCCAATTGCACCTCCATATAATAAGTATAAAATTACTATACAAGGATGTTTTTAAGCTACATATTAGTTAACGCGAGTATGGTAAGTATCTACCTACCTGCATTTCGCCTAACGTCCAAACCAGGTGCTCCAGACAGCTCTTGGCTACAAGTCATATTTTATGAATAGTAATTTAGCAGCCTTTTTTACTCTGTAGAAACTAATATGTTGTTCAGCGCAAATTACCCTAGCTCTACTAAATAATTCACACTCGTGGCGCTACTAAGTAGGCCGACATGATTATACTGGCATTATTGGGAAGATACCTAGACTCTAGTTCTCTTAGCACTATGATGGGACTAGATATAAACCATCATGTTTCATTATTTTGAAATAGTTTAAACCTAGGCTTCGGTTCGTTCACGTTTCGTTCGTTTTGTAAATAAGGGGTTTCGTATCTAATGTATGTCTACTCATCGAGGGATGTGATGATGACCAAGCGGAGTGGAGGACAAAGAGCTGAGGTACAATTCTAATACAAAACAAATATTTTCAAAATTCAGCCTCTCAATCTCTCAAATGTCAAAAACGGTATTCTCAAATTATAATTTTCAAGGAAAAACATTTGTCATCGTGATCGTTTTTGACATTAGTTCGAGACTGAATTTAGCGTCTGTAGCTGGCGCTGCAATCGGGTTATAGGATTTTTTATGATCATGATATGGCGTGATATCTGAAATATGCATCAAGAAGCAGTCATTCTTAAAATAGATTCGCATTATTGTGTTTATCACTTAGCGTGACGGTTTAATACCATTTTTATTATCCGAGTTATAAATCTTATATATTTTGTATGTTTTTGGACTATTATTTGTAACAAATTTGGTTTAGGATTAAGATGGTCTTACTATAAAACGTTATAATCATTAGGATGTTTCTCTGATCGGGATGCCTTAGAAACATACCCGTGATGTTCTCTGGAGGACGGAAGAGACAACGTCTCTGTTCTCTTTTTTTGAGACGCTTAAGAACTTTTGGTTTATAATGTTCTATCGAGGTGAGAGTGACTTTTGAATTTAGTCGATTTATCTGTGTCCCTCTGATTACAATACAGTAAACGGGATCTTCCAGGAGGGGTATGCGGTTGCGTCGTTTTGCGTAGACTATATTTTCAGTCTGGTCGTGAAATCCTGTTCGAACCGATATGTCTCATCTCCAATTTATTCATGTGATTATTCGTATTCGCTCCGTTCCGCTCCTCTCTGCGTCTGTGGAAACACACCTTTATTGCACCCTTATTTACATACCGGAAAGCTTCGAAAGGGGTGCCATCTCGGATCAAATTTATTGCAACAAATGGCCTTGAATGTTTTAAAGGAACATGTTTAAAATTATAATAAATAGTATTACTGGGTAAAACTGTGGGGTGTTCCTACAGTACCTATATTTTATTTCTCGAATTTTCTTTGGAGTGGATTGTGTCTCATCAACTTTTCAGGGCGCAAGCCAACTTCGCCTAATTGCTGGTAAGTACACCTGCCGACAGGTGAGTCTCGCTCCCATCAAAACCAAAACAAGTCAAACATAAAATGAAAAGCGGGATCCTAGATTTGTGGTGAAAGCCTCGGTTGCAACCAGGATTATCGCTAAGGTGACGAATTGACGATGGTGCTTTTTTTTTTCAGATTAGGTTAACCTGAATTTTTACGCTATTTAATAGGTTATATAGGTATTTTTGTTTTAGGTCGTAAAGGGCCTACCCCTACCTACCTAGGTACTAATGTACTATACTTAGGTGTCAAAATCTCATTATATTGAGTGCTAGACCTAGATAAGAGTGTGATTAGATATATATCAAGTTATTACCCATCATATTCAAAAGCCCTCAAGGTCAATATCGAAAGTAGTTTATTGTCATCCACGCGTTATTGTCATGCAAAATAACCGTAATACCTACAGAGACAACGGTATTATACATTTTTGAATACACAGAGGACCCGTTTCAACTGTCACCGACACAGACATTGAAACAACCCTTTCACATGGTTACGGATTCAGCAACACGCAACATAAAATGAATTCGAGCGTGATTAATGTTTTCGTTCATCTCTCGATAATCCATCCTTTTGACATCAGCTACAAAAACTTTATCGTTTTGAAAACGGTGACCATCAATCTGAGCTAAATGTTATCTTTAGGTTTTGGATATTGTAGAGTAACGTCAAATAGTGGACTCTTACTTACGTTGCTGTGATATTGATTTGTTATACATACGGTAATCGCTGTGAGATCCTTTATGTTGAAAATTTGTTCGGTTTTCCTTGCTAGATAGCGTTGAATATATTCGTCTGTGCTTAATATTGCGACATACATTTATAATGCAAAAGTAACTCTGTCTGTCTGTTACGGTTTCACGCCTAAACCACTAAACCTATTTTTGATGAAATTTGATACAGAAGTAAATTAGACCTTGGGAAAGGACATAGGCTATGTTTGGTCGCGATAACCGACATCCACGCGGGCAGAGCCGCGGGTAAGAGCTACAATTTTAGGTGTAGTTCGCCATTTCTTTCGAAATTGCTGAGTGAGCGTTGATGCGAAACTTCAACTTGCGACTCTTGCGAGTCAAGTCTACTAACGCATCAGTCACAGTCACGACTCGAAAGTATTGACTACATAAAATAGCATAAAAATATCAAAATTAACGTTAGAGTGAGTGACGAAACACTGACCTCTAGAGTTACTTATTGCATATACTCTCGCAAATCGTTTTGTAACAATGATACCCCTTTTCTTATCTCTTGCTTTTGTCATATTGCCAATTTCTTAGGAATTGAAATATAACTCTGGCCAAAGTACTATATAATACATGTCATATTTGCTTACCCCTACGTAAGCAAATATGTATTATACCCATTATACAGACGTGAGACATATAAATAAATAAAAATATCATCCCGATAATAGTCTAGAATTATTTTATCATCAGCACTCGAGTGTAGGTCAATGAACTGTTTACCTAATTCGCCCACGCTCCATTATTTATTAGCTCACATTTCGTCTACATAATCACTTTGGACGATAGGTGCTTGTATTATCCTCATGACACCTGGCCTAGATTGGAAAATTGTATACGGAAAATGATACTGGTCAATAAACGTGCGTGGAAACATTTCTTAATTAAGGCCATTTCACTGGTTAAATATTTGCTGGAGTATACACACTATTGTAAGACAAAAGCTTCTAAGTAAATGTCAATAGTTTGTTGGGATTTCTTTAAATACATACTTAAAGTTAATAAGAATTTTACTCATAAATTGAGCACTAGGGTCATCTCATATCTTCCGGTGGGTGTCGTAAAAGACGACTAAGGGCTGTTCTCCGTCCGACAGTAAACATAAAGCCATGATAAAGTGCCCGCTAGACGGCAATGGGCTCGCCCCCTGTTACGTGGAGCCGCAAATCATGGTTGGCGAAATGTGGGTATGAATACACCTCTGCCTACAGGCGTGAGTATATTACTATGTACTAGCTTTTGCCCGCGGCTCCGCTCGCGTGGATGTCGGTTATCGCGACCAAACATAGCCTATGTCCTTTCTCAAAGTCTAATCTACCTCTATACCAAATTCATCAAAATCGGTTCAGTGGTTTAGGCGTGAAAGCGTAACAGACAGAGTTACTTTCACATTTATAATATTAGTAGGGATGTATGTAAGATAACATCACGGTAACAGTAACACCAAAGTATGTGAGGTACCTTACATAAATTATAGGCGCTTTGCTGATCGATATCTTTTTTTAGCTACAGAGATACTTTAAATCGTTCCGATGCTAAAAATCTTTACAGAGACCGGAACATCAAATATTAAAGTAACAAAGAGAACGTTTTATTCCATAAAAAATCAGGTAGTTGCCTTCCTGCCTTCGCGAGTTTGTCATGTATCAATCAAGACTACGTATTGTTTAGAAAGCCCTTTAATTCACTTTGCATTTCATATTTAAATATTTTCATTCATCAAAGATGTTCAAGATTATATCTATAATTATTTTTATAGTCTTACCTTACGAGCTTTACAAGTGAAATCTTATGATAAAATTTATATTTGTCTATTGTTTACTCTACATTTCAATCTTTCAAAGATTCTAAGGTTGATAGATATATTGAAAATCAACCTTTTTCTAAGAAAGCTCTCACAGTTTAAACGACATAATTATTAAGTTGTTTAAGAGTTTCTGTGTTCATAGTGCGAAAAAGATAGTCTGCGTGCTAAAAATGGTACCTACGAGCTTCATAATATTAAATTACTGTATCATCCGCCATATACCCAACTTAATCCCAAACGATTTATATAGGTACACTGTATAATCCTCTAGCCGTTCATTTATTATTTCGACCGCGTCTAAGGTCACACGGACTACATAAGTGTAAAGCTTGTGCCAAGTCATCTGACATGAATAACAGAGCGAACGACAAAGTGAGATACGACTCCGGTGGAAAATATTACTTATTCTCCAAATCTATTCGCAAAAAATGAAAAATAATTTATTCCTCCATGAAGCAATATTTGTGACATTTTAACCCTCGTCATTTCCGTCGACTGACGTCTGACGCAACTTGACGGTTAAGAGCTATTATTTGACACAATCTCCTTTAACCACATTGCCAAAGTGCCTTTAGACTTGAGTGATTGCAATTCAGCAATTTTGTCTGCCCTGTCATTGACTGGGTATAGATTTAAGTACTTGTTGCCATTCAGAGAAAATAGAAACGAAACTATTTTATGACTAAGTTTGCGATTCTGTTACTTCTATGCAATATATCGCTTAGAGGCAGCAAAAGGCGATGGAATCAACAGCTTATGCTGAATCAAAACCTGAGTCGGTAGCGTGACGTGCGCCACTAAACACCCCAGGAACGACTAATGCCAGACATAGCTCAGGGTAACTATTCCACAGAGACGAAATCACGCTTTCTTCCTTAGGTCATTGTTGACGTTACACCATTTATTTATTAGTCACTTCGCTTCCATACTTACGCTCTCGATCAGTTAACGTCTGTGAAAAAGCAGCACACATATTAAAAACTAAAAGAAAATCACAAGAATATGACTTAGGCTGCTCAGGCACTGAAGTATAATTTTTCCAGAACATCTCACCAGTTTTTAACATAAAAACATGTAACTAACTCTTTTTTCTTTTTATTTCAGGTCCTAGCACACACACTCCAAGGTCTCGGTCAAGATGAAGGCATGTACCAGCAGTACATTCCTCTGGCGCTACACCTGGCCGATGACTTCTTCCTCACACATCCCTCCAGAGATGTACAGCTGCTCATCGCGTGCTGCATCGCTGATGTGCTCAGGGTTTACGCCCCTGAAGCGCCATACAAAGATCAGGAACAGGTAAATATTGTTAGTCAAAGTAAACTACTTATAAAAACCTTTATAGCTTTACAGTTGTTCCTCATCAAGATGAATTTATACATACATACATACATAATACATAAACTCACGCCTATATCCCCGAAGGGGTAGGCAGAGGTGCTAGCACCCACATTTCGCCGTTTATGTTTAGGTCCCAATGTAGTAGGTGGCGAGCCTATTGCCATTAACCGGGCACTTATAAACCTGCGATAAATACACACATAACTTCGAAAAGCATCGAAAAGTCATTGGTGTGTGCCATGGTAAAACCTGGGATCGAACCCGAGACCTCGTCTCAGCAGTCCATTACCCATACCAGCCTGACATATTTATTTAGTAACGTTTTGAGAATATAGGTCACCATTTGTTGCAAATAATGCTCTTTCTACGGCCCTCCTGAGACCGCAGAAAGAGCATTGTTGCTGATGCGAGACGATTTTCTCGATGCAAAAACATATCAATCAATTAATTATATTCTCTCGCATTCCACTACTGGAAGTGGGCTTCTCCCAATGTGTGCCACAGGATAACATCCTTCACCTGCCGCATCCAGCTACCTTTTTCAGTTCAAACATATCTTACCTAGTTACTTTTGAAAGAGAGCCAAGGATTTTTATACAACCACAAGCCTTTTAGCATTTACTTGCAAAGGTTTTCTTTAAGTAAAATATTCTGTACTGTACTGTAATCAATCACCTGCGGGTTGAACGTCGCATCAATAATGTCTATAAAGAATTTTAGGTCACAAAGCAACATTTCTGAAATTAAATATTATATTATTGCTCTCACATTTACATAACAATGTTCTAAATACCGCCATAAAACCTCATAATAACAACGTGAAGTAAACAGCGAATCATATTCGTTTTGCTTAATAATCCCATTTCTGAGCGGCACAAAGTTATACACAGTTTCGCAAACAGATTAAAAGCTTTTGATGCTTATTGCATGTTTATGATGATATAAGCGCGAAACTTGGCTAATCTGAGACTGACGGGAATACTCGCCAAGTTTAATTGGTTGTCGCCAAGTTAGTGCACTCGATAAACTTCACAAGGATTCTCAGGGCACAGTAGATCTATAGTAGGATATTTTATTTAGTTGCTTTTTATTTTAATTATAAACTACTAGCTATTGCCAGCGGCTCCGTCCGCGTGGATGTCGGTTGTCGCAACAAACATAGCTTGTGTCTCTTCCCAAGGTTTAATCTATCTTTGTACCAAATTTCATCAAAGTCAGTTCAGTGGTTTAGGCGTGAAAGCGTAACAGACAGAGTTACTTTCGCATTTATAATATTAGTGTGGATTGCTGTTTAGTTTATTATTATTATGCAGTCATTATTATAATGATGTTTTAAAGGCTGGCGTGATTGCAAAATCATAGGATACAAGGCTGTTTTGTAAAAACAATATATTGGCATTCATTGGCTGCTGCCACAAATTCTTCATCCTAGCGTTAATTCCCAGTCGCATCCGAAGCTTTTAGCTCGGAGTCTGGGGTCCGCTTTACCAGTCTTAACTACGGATTTGGCTAGACCTCGATATTTTTCCGTGAAGCGTATAGTTGTAGAACTAGAAACGAGTTATGCGCTCAGAAAAATATGTATATGTAGGAAATAAAACACGAATCTATGTTAATACAATAACCTTATACCTAAAATTATATTAAAATTAATGTTTATGATTTAATAGCACTTTAGCACAATAGTCGTGATCGTGATCTGCCGCTGGTGGGCGTCACTCTTGTTAATTTCGGTTAATATTTACGTTCGTACAATATTATACTCATGAACATAATTGAACTGAGTGATTCATAACTCAACTATAATAACCTGAATAAGAATTTTAAATAGAATGGGTAAATATGTACAGCAGATTCCAAAAGGCCAGTTAATTTATGTTGTAACTTACAATGTTTTCATACATACATACATAATGAACAAATGCAGTCCTCTAATATTCGGTCGAGGTGCGAGAGATATATCACCTCCGGTAACTGAAGACCGGGGACAGCGAGCGGTTTTAGTCGGTTCGAGAGCCCGACATAACCATCAACGCCGGTTATCTAAGGAGGTTCAATAAAAGAATCCTCTAATATAGAATTTCTGTGCATTTCTTTTGGATGCAGTCAGGAGATTTCGTAGTTTAGTGGTTAAGGAGTCCCGGGTTCGAATCCTGGCCATTAAACTACCGTCGTGAACCCACTCCTGACATAGCAATTATCTTAGCTGTAGTGGTAGACGGGAAGTTTGTAATTTCGGTTGCTAATATAAAAAAAAAATTAGGACTGTGACTCAGATCTAATTCGATCTATAAAGTCTTTCTACTTCTATCGAATATCTTCTAACCTATAATTTGCTTATTTCAGGTAAAAACCATATTTCTGTTCCTGATCAACCAGCTACAAGGTCTTCGGGACCCGAAAGACCCGGCGTTCAAACGCTACTTCTATCTTCTTGAGAACTTGGCTTACGTTAAGTCGTTCAACATGTGCTTCGAGTTAGAAGACTGCCAAGAGATCTTCTGCGCGCTCTTCTCCCTCATGTTCAAGATTGTCAAGTGAGTTGGTGGTTTTAGATGGCCATTGTTCATTTTAGCTCATTATTGATAAGGCGGATTTTTTAGTTTTGTAATATAAGTTAAATTATAGGTATAATTCTACCTAGTTTGATATGGCTCCCACCGTTCGCCCCAAGATGGCTGCATAATAGAATTTGGAACATTTAAGACGTGACTCGGTAGCTCAGTACTGTAGTCAGAGCATTCCCCCTGTAAGGGGCTAGTCGCGGATTCGAGTTCCGTCCGAGTCGTTTCACTTCCAATCTTGATTGATTTTAATATTTTTAATAGTTAGCATACTAATTGCTTCAAAATTTCATTACAGAGGCAAAGTATAGAATCTATACTTTGCCTCTGTTCATTCGAAATTATCTATACTATAGATAATTTCGAATAATTTATTTATTTTATTTTTAAACTTTATGCACATAAAAATTGTACAAAGGCGGATTTACTAAGTATTTATTTATTAGATAAGCAGTATTCTTCCAAACTACTTAAAACATTTGAATGAAATTTTAAAGCATTTAATATAGGTACTATTCAAATCGATTAAGACAGAAAAATACCGATCAACCGAGCAAGCATCGATGGCTCAGTGGTCAGAGCATTTCCCCTGTAAGGGAAACATCGCTGGCTCGAGTTCCGCCTGAGGTTGATTCGCTTTTTTCTATTTTAATCGATTGCTCAAAACATGTCAAAACTTTATATTTCTCAATTTATATATTTTTATAAACTTTTCCAGCACGGAACACTCCACAAAAGTGAAATCCTTCATGCTGGATGTCCTGTGTCCACTAATCACGGAGTCCGACGTGGTGTCCAACGAGCTGTTGAACGTGATCCTGATGAACCTAGTCGAGCCCAACAAACGGGACCACAAGCATGCGTACTCACTCGCTAAAGACCTTATTGTGAAGACCAGTGAGACCCTCGAGACTTATATACAGAATGTGAGTGACCAGATTTATTTGTTGTATAGTCGACCTCAACAATTTTAATTTGTTTTTCAGACTTTTTTATACTAGAGAGATGACACTAAGTGATATAAAGCATGGCTTAGTGATAAAGCACTTGTACTTTTCCAATTTTTTTTTATTTTGAACTTGACCGATTTCGCCTTACGGCATTCTTAGCCTTTGACTTGTAAACTTTTGAGAATGACGTAAGGTGAAATCTGTCAGGTTGAAAATAAAAAAATGTGGAAAGTACAAGTGCATTTTGTTTTTTTTTATTATTATTTAGACCGTTAATTTGACTGCTTTTTTGCAATTAGACTGAAAATAATTGTAGTACAATCGTTGAATCGTTGATGGCGCTCTTCTAATGGTACACTTGTTCTTAATTCCAGTTCTTCAACCACGTATTAATTCTCGGCAAGGAAGAAGGCAAAGGCCTCCTCATATACACAAAAGTTTACGAGCTGATCTACGAACTGTACCAGTGCTGCCCATCTATTCTACTTCAAACACTCCCACAGTTGGAATGCAAACTAAAATCGGCTCAGTTCCAAGAGAGACTCAGCGGCGTCGCATTACTCGCTAGAATGTTCTCAGAACCTGGCTCAGAACTTGCCAAGCAATACCCGACCTTATGGAGGGCCTTCCTCGGCCGTTTCAACGACATCTCAGTACCAATCAGAATCAAATGCGTTCAATATTGTATGCACTTCTTAGTTCATCATCCGGACTTGAGGAAAGATATTACAGAGACCCTCAAGCTCAGACAGCATGATGCCCACGAACAAGTGCGGTATGAAGTGGTTATGGCTATCATAGCGACGGCACAGAGAGATTTTCAGGCCGTAGCTGAATCAGAAGATCTCCTACATTTCGTACGGGAACGAACATTAGACAAAAAATTTAAAATCCGCAAAGAGGCTATGTCTGGTCTAGCGTTAATATATAAAAAATTCTTGACGGAAGAAAGCGTGCCAGCGGCTACAGAGAAAGCAGTACAATGGATCAAAGACAAAATTCTTCACGGTTATTATATGACGGCTTTAGAAGACCGTCTACTAGTAGAAAGACTTTTAAACACATCTCTCGTTCCGTACACTCTACCAGCAGGGATCCGTATGAAGAAACTGTTCTATTTAATGTCGAATGTCGATGATAATGCTACGAAAGCCTTCATAGAACTTCAGAAACACCAGTTAGTTGTCCGTCGTACTGTTGCCGAATGGATTGAACTGCATAGGAAGCCTCCTACACCGGCAGTGCAAAAGGAAATGATAGCTAAAGTCTTACACATAAGTTCGAAATTCCTGCCCGAGTCGGTGAAGTCTCAGGAGTTCTTGAACAAGTTCTCACTGCATATGAAACAGGCGCCGGAGTTGCTGCAAGGAATGGAGACTATTTTAAATCCTAATGTCAGCTGTGAAGTTTGCGTTCGCACGACTGTGAGTATTAACTGTTTATTTTATTTACTGTAGCTTTTTTAGCAGTTTCAATTTAGTACAAATAAGACAAATCGCTGCTCAATATATAATTTCTAGATTAGTAAATTACTAATAGTACTAGTAGTAATATGTACTAAACTAACCATATAAATCGTGTTTCGACGGACGTTATTCACTCTATATAGCTCCATCTTTTTTCTTCTGAACCGTTTAGGGGTCGTTCAAGTATTACGTTAGCACTACGGGAGGGTGGGGGGTTCTTTGTTTTGATTATTTTGGATGACATGGGGGGTAGTCTAGATGATGATTACGTCATCGGTAGTTATTTACTTTTTTACACGAATGGCAACCCTGACATTCTCTATGTTTGAAAACGAAACGCATTTTCGGGGATTACCGCAAATATTGCAATCTAATCTCTATCCTAAATCTATTTTCCTATTTTTTAAATTATAATTATAACATTGTAATTAATAAAAAAAAATATATAAAAAAAATACTTTTATAACTGAAAAATGTTTACGTAAGCATGGGGGGAGGGGGTAAGAACTTTTGCTGACAAGGGGGGTGTGGGGGAAAATAATTGTAATAAATCTGCTTACGCAATATTTGAACGACCCCTTAGGGGCTTACATTGAATTGCTCTGAAACTGATGGGCGTTATTCACGTCAAAGGGCGTTACAATGTTCTTACAGGGTCGGCAGCACGATTGTGAAACACCAAGCCCCTTCATACTAATTCCCAAATATCTCTATTTACAGTCAAGCGTCCTAAAGAAGCTAGGCCAGCCAGTGATGACCAACTTATATTACAACACAGTGAAGATGTTGTTGGAGCGGGTCAGCTCAGTGATGATTGACCACGATTCCTTGATCATACTCGTGGGGTACGTGGAGGGTGCTGTCAAGGGTACCGACCCTTCCATCGCTGAGGAGTGTGGTATGTATTATTAGCATAAAAAAAAATTAAGCCTCGAAAGTTTAGTTTGTGAAGTAAAATTGTAAATAAGGTATTATTTTTAAATAGGCTTGTATAGTCTAGACAGCCTCCGTGGCGTAGCGGTAGTGAACGCGGCCGCTACGCAGGAGGCGCGGGTTCGATCCCCGCTCAGTGCAAATATTTGTGTTCATGAAATATGGGTATTTGCATTGGTCTGGTCGTGCCTCGGAGAGCACGTTAAGCCGTCGGTCCCGGTTGCCATAAGAACATCTATGGCAGTCGTTACGGGTAGTTGGCGCCCTAAAAAGTCCAAAAACAACGGTCTAGCTGCAAAGATTCGATATCGCCTAATGTTAACATTGGGTTGTGGAGGTCAGATGGCAATCGCTTCACGGAAAATATCGAGGTCTAGCCAAATCTGTAGCTATGACTGGTAAAAGCGGACCCCAGACTCCGAGCTGAAAGCTTCGGATGCGACTGGGAATTAACGCTAGGAGGAAGGCTTGTATATTTCTGACGAGCAGCCAGAATTCTTTTAACTTATATTAACTGAGCGCAGTGTGCGGTATGAAAGGAATTGCATCCCACGCACAATTTTAAGGTGTGTAATAAATTACTCCCTGCGGTGGTTTTCCCAAGCGACTACAATATTGGGTTCTTCAAGAAGGGCATTATAGGTTTCTTCAGGGTCGAGCACCGAGTGTAAAATTAGTAATATATTTTTTGGTCTTTGGTTCATTCATTTTTTAAAATATACGGTTGTACTTTTCCGATGGAGCATACAAAAATGAAGTTAATCACGCGCTTATTTGTATCTCATTTCTTCCAAACGACATAACGGAATGTGGTTGTATACATTAGCATATCGATTATTCCAGATTTATATAAATTCCTACTTAACTTTAAATTCTTGCCCACAGGTATAGACGTAAAGAAAGCAGCCGAGCGCGGTCTAAAGCTGCTAGTGATGTTATCGTTCGTGTTCCCCGCACATTTCCTGCACGAGGATGTGCTCAACCGCCTCACATCTCTACTCGAGTTGGACGACGAGACCGTGGCCCCGCATATACTCGCCGCGCTCACCTTCCTTGGGAAATACAGACCTTTGAGTAAGTCATGTTCTTTGTCTTATCATCCACCGAGCCTTTTTGCACCTCCACTGAGGTCGATTTTTAGTCCATTTCAACATGGGTTCATTTATCGGGGCGGATGATCCACCCTCTACGTCTGCGAGCCATTTTATCTGTTTACAGACTTTTAGTCTATCTAGGAAATAGTCTGCGATACTTTCCGTGAAGTAAAACATTTTTATTCTTCGATTTTATACTCCTATTTGCTTTGTTCAACATGGGTTCATTTAAGCGGGGCGGATGATCCACCCTTTACGTCTGCGAGCCATTTCATCTATTTACAGACTGTTAGTCTATCTCGGAAATAGTCTGTAATATTTTTCGTGAAGTAAAACATTTTTATTCTTTGATTTTATACTACTACTTGCTTTGTTCAACATGGGTTCATTTAAGCGGGGCGGATGATCCACCCTCTACGACTGCGAGCCATTTTATCTATTTACAGACTGTTAGTCTATCTAGGAAATAGTCTGTGATATTTTTCGTGAAGTAAAACATTTTTATTCTGTGATTTTATACTACTACTTGCTTTGTTCAACATGGGTTCATTTAAGCGGGGCGGATGATCCACCCTCTACGACTGCGAGCCATTTTATCTATTTACAGACTGTTAGTCTATCTAGGAAATAGTCTGCGATACCTTTCGTGAAGTAAAACATTTTTATTCTTCGTTTTTATACCCCTTTTTGCTTTGTTCAACATGGGTTCATTTAAGCAGGGTGGATGATCCACCCTCTACGTCTGCGAGCCATTTCATCTATTTACAGACTGTTAGTCTATCTAGGAAATAGTCTGTGATATTTTTCGTGAAGTAAAACATTTTTATTCCTTGATTTTATACTACTACTTGCTTTGTTCAACATGAGTTCATTTAAGCGGGGTGGATGATCCACCCTCTACGTCTGCGAGCCATTTTATCTATTTACAGACTTTTAGTCTAAGAAATGTCTGCGCTACTTTCCGTGTAGTAAAACATTTTTTATTCTTCGAGTTTATACTACTAGTTTTGTTCACAGGTGAGGCATGTCCCGGTCTTTTTCCGCGTTTGATCACACTATGTAAAGCTTATGCAGAAGTTGGCACACCTAAACAGGCGAAGAATGCAGTCAGGTAACTATTTGAAATTTTCGATTAGCAAATGTTGTCAAATGAATCTCGCCGTCGCCAGTACGGAACACATAAACACTAAATTTTATTTTTTTACCCTGTATATTCGCCTGTGAAAGCAGTGGCGAAGGGTGAAAATAGAAGCCAGTGAAAGAAAATTTTTACCTCGATCTAGTTTATCAAATTTAAACATCTCCACCATTTATGCAAAGAGAAGCCGGCAGAAACCCTCCTACAGTCCCGGGTCCTTTAAGCAGCGCGTGTAAAATTATCTGATGAAACCATCAAGCTGAGTACCATCATTGTAACACAGCACGTGTCTATAATGGTGACCCTCTTTCCGAGACTTTGCCTTCAGCTTACCATCGAAAGTCGAATTGACGCGAAGCGAGGCGAAGTCAAATTGACGTGTTCTATACTGGGGCCCTAGACAAAGTGACATTCTATTGGCGAAAACGCCAGTGGAATCGCTAAGTGTAGTATGAAATTGACATAAATAATTTAATATAAATATTATTTTTTAATGAAATTTATGTCTTTGTAACTCGAAATACATTATTTCACAATTCATTATTACTATAATCGCCGCAATTTTGCGTAATACACTGTAAAAAATTAAAAACGGTTCGCTTCAATGCGATTCCATCAATAGAATGTCACTTTGTCTAAGCCCCCTGGGTGGTTTTATTTATAGTCGTTTTGGAGCGAAAGATTTTGGGCACAGTTTCGTTAGCAAAATCGTCTGGAAGTACGCCTGTCCAACCCCCATACAGTATGCCTGTCGCCTGTACATTATTTCCATACATAATTTAAAAAAATGTTTTTTTTTTTCCGCCAACTTAATACTTCCAGCCCCCCTAGACAAGTGGCAATCGGCGCTCGGCGCTTCATGGAATAGAATGACGAAGAATGTATAGGATTTGACGTTTTTGACATTCGTTGACGCCTGTCATATACGTCAAATCCCACACATTTGTCATTCTATTCCATCGTATGCCGAGCAACGAATTGCCACTTGTCTAGAGGGGCAGACGAAGATTCGCTATCGAAACTGTGCACAAAATTTTTCGCTCCGAAACTACTACAAAATCACCTTGTATATAAAAAAAAGAAATTAAGTTATAGGGACCCCTCACCACTGCTAGCTAAGACTTCACTGTCGAACCCGGTACAGTATGTTGACTGACACCCGTATTCACAAACAACACTGTGAGGTCTCATAGTGTGCTCGAGCGCATAGGGCTGGTAAAATTAATTCACAAACATCACGGAGCAGTATCTAACGCAGTGCGTTCCCTCAACGAAGTATTACTTAAGTGTTATCAATGAATAAAAAGGCTTGCCAAAACGAACGCACTGAGAATTTGTCATTCTTTGCACAGTTTTTGTAGTACGCATAGCGAAGTATTGTTTGTGAATACGGGTGTGAGTTGACTGCGTGTGCGCAGATGCCTGTTCGTGAACGTGCCGGAGCAGCGCACGGCCATCTTCACGGAGATCCTGGACACGCTGAAGGCCACGCTGTCGCCGCACTCGGAGCACTACCGCACCGCCATCGTCACGCTCGGACACGTGGCGCACAACCTGCCCGACAACTTCCCCGTGCACATCAAGAACATCGTGTCACGGAAGGTACGCACTGCACTACCCACTGTCTATCATATTATGTCATATTCATCGACAGTAAAATAGGATAGATTGGAGTAGAATAATGTCATATTCACCGACAGTAAAATAGGATAGTTGGAGAAGAATAATGTCATATTCATCGTCAGTAAAATAGGATAGATTGGAGTAGAATAATGTCATATTCACCGACAGTGAAATAGGATAGTTGGAGTAAAATAATGTCATATTCACCGACAGTGAAATAGGATAGTTGGAGTAGAATAATGTCATATTCACCGACAGTGAAATAGGATAGTTGGAGTAGAATATTGTCATATTCACCGACAGTGAAATAGGATAGTTGGAGTAGAATAATGTCATATTCACCGACAGTGAAATAGGATAGTTGGAGTAGAATAATGTCATATTCATCGTCAGTAAAATAGGATAGATTTGAGTAGAATAATGTCATATTCACCGACAGTAAAATAGGATAGTTGGAGTAGAATAATGTCATATTCACCGACAGTAAAATATGATAGATTGGAGTAGAATAATGTCATATTCAGCGTACATCATTTTATTCTACAATACGCCGGCCAACGAATTGCCACTTGTCTAGCTAGAGAGGCAGTTCTATCTTCTATGTTAACCAATTAAAATCCGCCGTCCACTTACGTTACGAAGGCTTTGTCAAGTAGAATAATGTGCCAATTTTAGAAAACGCGTTCATCATCCTAAATTAGAAATACATAAGTGCATAAAGACGCCGCGTGGTTTCCGGCAGAGTAGAATATGGGCCACCCCATCTCTTTCCATGCGGTGTCGTACAAGGCGACTAAGAGATAGGGCTGTTTAACATCAGACAGATATATACAGCCCAGACTCGGCCTCGGATACATGGCCGGCGTCAACAATAGTACCCGGAATACGGCAAAAAGCGCACCCCCAATCACGTGGGACCTAATACAATGATTGGTGAAATTTGGGTGTTATTTCACCTCTGCTTAACCCTTCGGGGCTAAAGGCGTGATTGTATGTATATATGTATGTATGTAAGTGCATAAGTTGCATATGTGTAAACGATTTTTCATTTATACCCAATTTTCTATTCTCACAGATAGTAAAAGAGTTGTTAGTCCGCGAAGGAGGCGGCAACAACCAAAACCCAGACGCTGCCTGGTGCCCAGAAGACCAGTTGCCTGAAGAGACTCGCTGCAAACTAGAAGGGCTCAAGTGCATGGCCCGGTGGCTCCTCGGACTGAAGAAGGATGAACTGTCCGCGCAGAAGACCTTCAGAATGTTGAATGCGTTTATCGTACACAAAGGAGATTTGCTACAGGTAGGCAGTACTTTATTCGTTAACTATCTCTTTCAGTAGCGTTAGCACGAAAAACTATCGTAATCGTATCGTGTACGTAACGTAACGAGAGCAATGAGTATTGCGATTGGCAGGCTTCACTTGCACACACGCACACAATAGGCAGGTGGCCAATCGCAATGCTCTCGTTACGTTTACGATACGATTTATTTATTTATTTATTTATTACACAACACAGATTACAATTGTGATAATATTAAAATAAGAGTATACAATAAAAGTCTGAATTGCAATCCAAAAACTTGTGTAAACAACAAAACCAAGAAACATTTATTAACCCTAATTAATAACTATTCAAAGGAATAAGGAATACATCTTTGTAATGGTTAGTTACGATTACGATAGTTGTTCGTGCTCACCCTACTGCTAGAACTATCGTCTGCAACTGATGAACTCTCTGTGATTGACTTTGTTCACAAGGTGGCACATTTGTAACTAATGACAGTGAATCGAGAAAATGTAAGTGAAATTTTAACTAGAAAATCTCCATTTTTTCTTGAATTACCACACAACTTTTAAACATAGATCGTACACAATAGTAAACGTGTTTAACATGATAGTTTCTAAAGTTCACGCGTTCAAAGTTGTTAATTCATCGAAATAAAACCACTTTTTAACATTCTATCGCGATTTATGTGTAGAATCCGTAAAAAAGTGGTTTTATTTCGAAACGTTTAACTTTAAAATTTACTAAAATATTATTGCTGACCCGCCCTTGCCTTCATCGAATAAAGGTCCAACCTTGATGGGGTTGGACCTTTAACGTGTCCCATTTCAAAAAAAATTAATTGATTATAATTTGTGTGTATTTGCAGCAAAATCGTCTATCAAAAGCGGAAATGGCACACTTGCGGTTAGCTGCCGGCGCGGCTATGCTCAAGATCTGCGAGCAGAAGGGCGTCGGCGATCAGTTCACCGCCGAACAGTTCTACAACTTATCGCATCTCATGATCGTAGGTTTTGTTCAAATATTATTCTTTCTATGGTATTGTACCTCTAAATCGGTGTTTTGTTTATAGTTCTAGTAAATATCTAGCTAAATAGTATAGTGTTAATAAAAGGTGTTTGTAACTAGTTACTTATTGAGAGTTACATTATATATTTGAGTAACACATTGTTTTCTTTTCAGGATGACGTACCACAAGTCAGAGAAGCTTTTGCTACAAAATTACACAAAGGATTATCAAAGGTAATTTTTTAACGTTAAGATCTCTTTTAAGATCATACAATCTAACAGGATAAAGAGATTTTAGGCCCTATGCCTAAAAGCTCTTCAACCTGTCAGACCTCTTTCACCTTGAAATTTCACCGTGCGATTATTCAAATAGGATTGCAAAGACTAGGGTACAGATGCAAAATTAATTTTACTACCGATCTGTGTTTAGTTAGTGGCCCATGTAATTTAAATTTGAGTAAATGTTTTGTGCACTATTATAGAGGTGTAATACTGACTCGAGACCGATAAAAAATCCTGAAAAAAAAAACGTCGCCAAAAACAGCCAATAAATAGCTAAGTGAAGCTTTCACAGCGATAACCCGAGTTTCGAAGTGCAAACTTTGAACTGGGACATCGCCATGACGATGATGATGTAACTTAACAGCGAGCAAACGACAATGCGTGTAGCCGACAGTATGTTTAGTGCCTAAAAAAGGTTAAAGTTTTCTCATGGACTGGTTGTCACACGATGTGGTTGCCTCTATACGTCGCGGACTAATTGCTCACAGGTTGATTTTGTTGTATAGCAAGTTCATTGTAACACGGGCTGGTTATCCCAGGAGTTGACTGTATCGCGGGCTATTCGTCCCACAAGTTGATTGTATCCCACGCTGATTTTCTCACTGTCTTGTACACAGGGCATACCCAACAAGTGCCTGCCGCTAGACTTCATGGGAATGTACGCGTTGGCTGGGCGCGAGCCAGAGCGTCGCATTCGCGCGTTAGTTCGCCAGTACATGCTCGCCGACGTGGTGCGACGTCGCGAGTACGTGCGGAACATCACCGTCGGCACCAAAGGTAATATAGGTCGGTACTGACACGTGCGGGATATTGTGAGTGTGTGTTGCATGGGTGTTACACTTGTAGTCGTTGTGTGTGTGTGTGTGTTGCATGGGTGTTACACTTGTAGTCGTTGTACGTGTATGTTAAGGGTTCTACATGTAGATAGATTCATCTGCGGATGTTAGCGGCGGCCGGGGTGATTTGCTCGTCTGTGGTATTTAACGTTAAATATTTACCACAGACGAGCAAGTCGCCCCGTCTACACGTCGACGGACGCGTCCGCCGATTACATCTGCGAAAGAACCCGTCTACGTGTAGAGGAGTCATTACACGGACGTAACACTCACTTGTAGTCGTTGTGGTGTGTGTTGTATGGATGTAACACTCACTATAGTTATTGTGCGTGTGTGTGTGTTGCATGGATGTTACTAAGTTTTTATTGTAGTATTGTTAAGATTTAAAAGAGAACAAAACGACAAAATCAACAGAGGAAATAACTTGGTACTTGTGATATAAATAAGATATATACTGACCCCAGACTCCGAAGTGATAGCTTCGAATGCGACTGGGGATTAACGCTAGGATGAAGAAGAAGAATTTATGAAGAAAATTAATATTGGATCGATGAGGACTTTTAGATTATATTTAAAAGAAATCGCGCTTAGCGATAAGACCGCCGTTCGTACTGCCACTAAAGGATCATTGTTGTTTTTCTTTTGTATTTTCATATGGTGTACAATAAAGAATATTGTATTGTATTGTAAAAGGATGTTTGGAACAATTTAACCAACTTTCAGCTGGCTGCTAATTATTTCAACCTCGGATTTGTAAATTGACCGGACTATTGACTCTACAGTTTATATTAAGGTGATTACATACGTGAATGACTTTGACCATACAAATGCCCAAGGTCATTGGCTCATATTTTAACCGAAAAAATCTGTAAAACCAATTTTAATCGATAACTTTATAGGCGAAGATTACAAACTAAGAAGGTCACGTCATGCTAATACACGTATTTAACATATATGTGACATTTTAGATTATTTGGATACATATTGTAAGAAATATTTGGTTTCATAAGAAAGAGTAGAGTGATGTTCAGAGCCTTTTTTCTAGTATTTTCTCCTTTTTTATTTAATTTATGAAAAGGAGAAGTTACTCTGTATATCCTATAGTATCAGGTATGTGAATTCTAGATCTGTAGGTTTCATAGTTAATAAGAAAAACGGTTTCGAAAATACCGATTTTTCTATGCTGATCTGATTCGGGGCCTTAAAACCGAGGTATCTCATTGCAGTGGAGCGCGCAGTGAGCCAGCTGCCGCACATCCTGCCGGACTACATGCTGGTGTTCGCTGTGCCGATACTCACGCACGACCCCGCCTTCACTGCCTACGACAACGTCGCGCAGCTCAAGGTAAGCGTCATTATACGGTAGGATTTTTTTTATACTACTTAGGTCGCAGACAAGCACACGGCCCTCCTCAAGGTAAGTGGTTACCGTGGCCTATGGGCGAGTGCAACACCAGGGGAGTCACACTCGTGCTGCCGACACTGTAAGAACAGAGAGATTTTGTGCCGTCAGCGTAAAACATAAGTATTTTTATCGCTTTTTTTTTTTCATCTTTTTCATATTTTATCGATGTTGGGGGCGATGCGGAGGTTTCTTCGATAAAACTCTGTTCTTGAAAATTAACTTTAAATGGTTTATTGACTACCGAGAATGAGACGTGTGCAATGCCGAAGGAAGTTTCGAGTAATCTCATGTACTTATACGGTGACAGATACTGGTACAAAAACTTAAACTAATGAGTACATAATAATTATTGCCGTGTGAATTTGCTCACGCTAATTGTGTAGGCGCTGCAACAATCGACAAGAGTCAGCAGTAATTCTGGATGCATTCACACCTTGCATCTTGGTTGTTCGATTCTTTCTCCTACTTTTTTTATAATTTATGGGATATCTCAGCGTTTATGGGAGGAACAACCATCCGACCCCCTTAACCTAAGATGAAAGCCTGCATCAGGGTGTTGTCGTTCTGTTAATCTGCAGGTATACTGGCTTGTGGGTGAAGTTGGCTTGGACCTTAAAAATCTTGGTGGAAGCCCACTTAACCAGAAAAGTACTATAATAAAACTATTTAAAAATAATATATGTCTTCAAATCCATTGCGAAAGTAACTCTGTCTATCTGTTACGATTTCACGCCTAAACCGGTGAACTGATTTTGATGAAATATCATGATTAGACATTGAGAAAGGACATAGGGTATGTACGTGGGCAACAGCAATTATAAATTAATAAATTCATCAAATTAGGTCTGTTTTGCTTCTCAATCGACTGTGATCCAACTTAACAAGAACCTACTATTTGTTTCAGGTGGTAAAGAACTGCCTATGGTTCATCTTGGAGCCTCTGATCACACGCAACGACTTCTACTGCTACGGCTTCTACAAGAGTCTGGTGGAGCGTATGAAACTGCATAAAGACGCGCTCAATGATTCAGATGATGCTCTCAATTACGTGAGTATTTGAATATACTGTGATTTTTATAGATGAAGTGGCGACTTGACCTTGAGGTTATGGATTTTAGGGTCATATTGGCAATATAGTTGATGTAACATTTGCCAGCCGAGTTCTAGCCTGAACGGATAACCGACACTTATCTATTATATCTCCTGGCTAAGGACTTATATTTAAAGGTAGGCTACCCGGGACCTGCTTGCCGTACCATTGCCCGGACATTACGGTCTAAATAAGTGATGGCTAAACTTGGAAAAATTCTACTCGAGGTTACTCGAGTAGTAATTCAGGTTGCTCTTTAAATTCGAGTTACACAACTCGAGTTAGCAGGAAGAAACTAAGCGTTTGATTTGTTAAATAACAATAGATTTCTTCCTAGGTCGATATACCATCAGCTACTGCGTCAGCATAACGAGTGATCGTTTGTACTATACGCAGCTATTTTATTTACGTAACTCTTTACAGCGTGCTTACCAGTCGGTTGGAGAGTTTCTTATCGAATAAGAGTTGTTTGTCTGTTCTACCTACTACTTTATATATAGTTATAGCCGTATAAAGAAGCAAAGACAGCCTCCGTGGCGTAGCGGTAGTAATCGCGGCTGCTACGCAGGAGGCGCGGGTTCGATGCCCGCTCAGTGCAAATATTTGTGTTCATGAAATATTAGTATTTGCATTCGTCTGGTCGTGCCTCAGAGAGCACGTTAAGCCGTCAGTCCCGGTTGTCATAAGAACATCTATGGCAGTCGTTACGGGTAGTTGGAGCCCTAAAAAATCCAAAAACAATGGTCTAACTGCAAGCTTCGTTATCGCCTAATGTTAACATTGGGTTGTGGAGGTCAGATGGCAATCGCTTCACGGAAAATATCGAGGTCTAGCCAAATCCGTAGTTAGACTGGTAAAGCGGACCCCAGACTCCGAGCTGAAAGCTTCGGATGCGACTGGGAATTTACGCTAGGATGAAGAAGAAAGAAGCAACAATCCTTCAACTAGAATATTATGTTGTATCAGAAACTATGGGCGGTGTGCGACCTGGCTATGTCGGTGATCTGGACGCGGTCGCAGAGCTTCGAGTTGCGCGACTTCCCGTCGGACGCTCGCATCCCCACGATGTACTTCACGCCGCAGTCCGAGTACTTCGCCAACACACGCGTTTTCTTGCCGCCGGAACTACAGGTACGTACTTCGATCCTAGACGTAATACTGGAATACGAGGCAGTGGCCCCCTAACGTTCTCAAATCCTCGGCACAGTGAGGTCACTCCGTGTAGCCTGTGAAGCTGCTGCGCTTTCTAGACAGCACTCTTCAAGCACAATGACCCAAAAAGAGACTGAGTGCGGACAAAAAGTCCTCTTTCCATTCCATTCCATTCGTAAAGATGTATAGACAGCCTTACTAACAAAATTCATTGCAAAAAACGTCGTGAAATATACGTAGGCTTGATGTGTGAGTAGGCTTATATTGTGTAGTCAATATTGTTCTTTTAACTGTCAATGTGTGTATGTCATGGGATGTAGGTATTGTCATCACATCCGAAAACGGCTAGCTCGAAAAAGATGGCCCTGGGTCGGCCGGTGTTCGAGGAATATGTTTCAGATAATCTCACCTCCGACAACTAACGAGTCACAGACGACGTGCGTTTTGGTCGGTTCAAGTCCGACATAACCTCTCCTGCCGGCTTCGGCAAGGGGGGAGAAAGGGGGTATCCGTAGGGATTTTGCGCACGATAAAAAAAAAGGAATAGAACACATTATCGCACTCTAGCAATTTATGAATAGAAGAATTAGTTAAAGAGAAACTTAGAAAATATACTCTTCTTCCAGTTCCAGCCTAAGAGGCAAGCCACAACAGATGCACTCTCCCGAGCCAAGAAGCGTCCTCGACAGCTACCTGACAGAGAAAACACAAATGATGTCGAGGTAAGTACACGATGTACTGTTGTGACACACACCATGACATATATCTTGGACCTAAAATGTGCTTAGAATGTGCTGTATACGCGTAGTACACGTTTCTTGGGTGTCTTTTGAGGATAGCATGGGGTGCTACTGCGGTGGAAGAGCTCAAATTCATCAAGCATAGATTATTACAAAACAACCCGCAGGCGCCAGAGCCTCGTTTGTGTCACAATTTAGGTCAAAGATACGTGTCTCGAGGTATATTATGAATATGTGCTAATTATTGTATTTATCTATCGTATTTATTTCGTAGTTAAAGTATATTTGTTAGTTAATGCATCTAACACTAACAGATTATAAAAAAGCCTCTGTTTCTGGTACGTATGTCGGCTAACAGTAAACACCCAACGCTCATTGGTTACCTGTTAGTCATCGATCATCTTCAGCCAATGAACGTACGGTACACAAACGTACCAGAAAGCGGGGTCTATGGCAGAGAACATGGGGTAACTTTGACGATTCGTTTAGCTTTACCGTGAATGTACTAAACTGTTCATCGTTGTCTTTATTTTATTGTAATCAAGATTCATAATCATCATCCTAAAGCATATCCCGCTGCAAACAAAACTTTCACTAAAATGTTTTATTTTTCTCTGTGACTATTTACAAAGAAAATGACAAGGCAGCATGGTGAGAGCACCTTAGCCTGTTCCGAAAGGAACAAAATGAAAAATAAAAATGTTAGATGCGCGCGCATAGGAAAACGAATAATTTTTTTTGGTTTTTTAGTATTTTTAGTATTACTTTATTCGCAAGTATGTTGAAAAAAGTCGTATGCCAATCGTGTGATACCTCAATGTCGCCTCAGCGGTAATCACCATTTGAAATAATTTTAAAGCATTTAGTATGCTAAACTAAACAAATTATTTTAAATTGGAAAAAGCGAATTTAAAATAATTTGTTTTCCAATTTAAAATAAGGTAGTCACCATGATTACCGATGTCTTAAGAGAGCCACACACACACTTGCGGGTTCGAGTCCCGCCCGAGGTCGATTCTCTTTTCTCTTTCTTAATCGATTTGAATGGTTAGCGTAATAAATGATTTAAAATTCCATTCAAACTAACAATATAGTCAAAGTTACCCTAGTGCTTACAAAACATCGGTATCGTATGTTCCGTATGCTAGATGTTTATACTGGATGATTTTATAGTCGTTTCGGAGCGACAGATTTTGGGCAGTTTCGTTAGTAAAATCGTCTGAAAGTATTATTATGGCGAAAAAAAATATTTTTTTTGTTACAACCCCCATACTTTATGCCTCTCACCTGTACATTATAAAAAAAAGTTTTTTTTTTCGCGCCAAGTTAATACTTGCAGCCCCCCTAGACAAGTGGCAATTCGTTGTTCGTCGTATGATGGAATAGAATGCCAAATGTATGGGATTTGACGTATATGACAGGCGTCAACGAATGTTAAAAACGTCAAATCCTATACATTTGTCATTCTATTCCATCATACGCCGAGCAACGAATTGCCACTTGTCTAGGGGGGCAGACGCTTTCGCTATCGAAACAGTGCCCGAATTCTTTCGCTCCGAAACTACTACAAAATCACCTTGTATTTATTTGTTCATTTTCCAAGCTTACCCTTGGGCGGTCTGGAAGTATTGATGCTAAGGTAAACACAGTAGAAAGTTTTTATCGATATGAATAATTTGATTTATCATAACCATTTTGATTTTTGATCGTAACGAGAACAGATATTCATATATATACTTTTTTATTGTGTTTATTTTTATATGTTAGCAACAATCGAATAGCTTTTCTTATTTTCTGGGCGTATATAAAAAATAGCTTAAAAATTGTAGATCACAGAGTATGCATATTTATGTTCCCTTGCTTTTATCCCAAATGACGTTAACACATTATGTATTTTATTATCTATGTAATTCATTTCCTAGCCACCTGGTTGAATTAGCCACTGTTGTGATGGACGGACACTAACGTCCAGTTTCCGAAAGGCCGATCAACGTCAAATTAACTAATCGGCTGTCAAATCTCTTGTCAAGTAGCAATTGGGTTGCTAGAATCATGGTTAAATAGTTGAATTTGATCATCGTGTCGATTAAAATAGCTGATTAACCAACACGATGATCAAATTATACTATTTGACCATGCTTTTAGCAACCCAATTGCTACTTGAAAAAAAAAATTAACAGCCTATTAGTTAATTTGACATTAATCAGCCTTTCGGAAACTGGGCGTAAATGTCGGTCCAATGTAATAGTTAGCAGTTGGTTAAATGTTTCGCTCAACGACTTGGCTAATTATTGAAAAAGCACTTGTATTTTTCTACAGTTTTTATGAAACTGTGGAAAAATAAAACGGAAAAACCCCACCCTGCTTTGCCAAAAGTTTAGAATTAACACACCACAATGAGTTTTGCCCCATTCCTTAAAAAAGCTGGGTACGCCCATGAACAATGTTATTGCTCGAGACATATATTATATCTTGACAGCCTCCGTGGCGTAGCGGTAGTGAACGCGGCGCAGGGGGCGCGGGTTCGATCCCCGCTCAGTGCAAATATTTGTGTTCATGAAATACGGGTATTTGCATTGGTCTGGTCGTGCCTCGGAGAGCACGTTAAGCCGTCGGTCCCGGTTGCCATAAGAATATCTATGGCAGTCGTTACGGGTAGTTGGAGCCCTAAGAAATCCAAAAAACAACGGTCTAGCTGCAAAGCTTCGATATCGCCTAATGTTATCATTGGGTTGTGGAGGTCAGATGGCAATCGCTTCACGAAAAAATATCGAGGTTTAGCCAAATCCGTAGTTAAGACTGGTAAAGCGGACCCCAGACTCCGAGCTGAAAAGCTTCGGATGCGACTGGGAATTAACGCTAGGATGAGAGACATATATTATATCTTGGACCTAAAATGTGCTCTATACGCGCAGTACACGTTTCTTGGGTACGAGCTCAAATTCACCAAGCATAGATTATTACAAAACAATCCACCCCACGGCCTCGTTTGCCGCGCGATTTAGGTCCAACATACATGTCCCGAGGTATACCCACCATATCTGTCAAATTAAATCATTACCAAAGTATAATAACCTGTAAATACTTCTCTCAACAGCCATCAGAAGCATCAGACACACAGATCCAACTCCCCGGCCTAGAGAACCCACCAGAGACAGACGTCGATGAACCACAGGCGAAGCGTACAGTCAGCGACTGAGATTCGGCCGCGGACACTACGCAACCGAGCGAACACTCGGCTATTAGTAAGTGTCCTAACATACAGATAGTTAACCGACATGAATAAATGTCGTATTTGTATGACAAACAAATCATTGTGTATAAATTATTCTGACAAATATGTGCCCATAAGGGTATGTTATTAATGATATAAAATGTATGACATACGACAATTAAGTTTCTATACTATTGAGAGTTGTCATATTTTGTAAGACATTACAAACTGTCTTTTGAGACTACTACATGGCATTTGTAAAGCTACATACTTGTAAACAGTCGTATATGTACGACAGAGTTGCTTACGATAGCAATTTGTTGTTGTAATTGATATATTACAGAAAAGTAAAGCTCTGTCACAGACGTATTGTAAAAAATCTTGTCGCATTTATATGATACAGTATTTTAAGTCACCTAAGTGTATATTGCTGTCAATGTATTTTTGTTGTGAAGAAGTAACAGTCTAAAAGGCTTTTATAACGATAGTAAAATTCAAAATATTTAATTTTTTACATGTTCCTTTTAGATCTTGCAATTCACGAATTCAGGCATATAATCATATTTAGTAACCAATTGTCGGCAACCGTGCTATAATTGGTTAGTAATACATACATATACTCATGCTTGTAAATCCCCGAAGGGGTAGGCAAAAGTGTATTTACACCCACATTTCGCCAGCTATGATTTGGTGGTAATAATAGTCGATTTCTACTACGCATGTGTGCACTTACGTTTATATTTATTTATAACGTATATTTCCTTTGAATTTGAAATACGAATTCGGATTACAAGCTTACGCACACTTACATAGTAATCGTTCATGTACTAACATCAACTAAAGTTTGATTTACATCAGACGAGCGAATGTTCAATCTATTCATTCTACGTTCAATTCTATTAGTGTAAACAGTGTCAGAACATTCGTTCGTTGTTCTTTCTTATCTAAACTCTGAAAATAAGGTTTCATTTACACTAAAATTTCAAGAAATAATGCTCTTGTTCAAGTTCTATGTTCGTTTGGTCTAAATACACCTTTACATGTATGTATATTCTTTATAAATGTACGACATCGAAAGAATTGCGGGCATTGGTGAATTGCAACGATTACAATGCTATCGTTATTTTCATATGATATGTCGAGATTATCAATAATCTAGAGCATTTTTACTGTTACCATGTCTGTGAACCAACATCTCAAGTTAATCTCTTATAAGTTGAGTTAACAAGATTATTACATACATACATACATATAATCACGCCTTTATCCTTGGAGGGTTAGGCAGACGTTATCACATATCTGTATGAAATCATTTTCGTGCGATCGATACACTCAATGATTTGCCATATACTTGTGAAATGTTTTTGAACGCACCAATCCGAATTGTACCAAAATTACACCATAACTGAATGTAATAATGTTGGTGCGATTCATAATTGGCGCGCTAAACGAAATGACTCATATTTGTGGCGTCATAAAAAAAAAATGAAAGTAGAAGAAGCGAAAGATATATAAGATCGTAGCAAGTGGAAAACTGGGGTCTCTGCCTACCCCACAGGGAAAGAGGTGTGACTGTATGTATGTATGTATTGTGGCGTCATAATGCGTCATTCATCGCACCGAAGTGTTGTGTAGGCCTGAGATACTCAAATTATTATCACTCAATATGAACTGTTATATCTTGTCAAAAGTCAAATCCAGTCACGTATAATATCCTAAGTTATTCTCAAGAAAGACTGGCTACTTGTATTAACTCCTAACTAAGACATTAATTCATGATTATGACTACACTATGCACAAACACAAGCCTTTGCACATAGCACATACATCATACATACACATATTCATGCCTTTCACCCTCAAGGGCGGGCATAGGCGGCAGTCCACCATTGCAACCTAACGCCATATCTAGACAATTCGTTACTCTGGTAACTTGTAACTAAATGAACTATTTTTATGAAGGATCGTTTGCGTGATAATACCTGACCTATAATTAGATTTTAAAACGATTTCCTGCTATTTAAATTATCTATTATTAGCTCCCGCAACCCATGACAACCTATTTCCACTGTAAAAAGCCTATAACTACTCTAATTAGACTATTATATCCCTATACCAAATTACAATCAGCCGTTAGAGAGCCATGCCACCCATTGGGAAGCCGGCAGAAATCGGGTTATAGGGACCCCTAGCCACTGAAGAGCAGGATGAATACTTTATGTCATCATTTTCTTAAGGTGCACGTTTTATTCAACCAGCTTGAGGACACCCATGTTGTGTCTAGTCACTGCCAATTTTTTATATCTTTCTCTCTTTTAAACCCTTTTTCTTAAATACGCTGCCATATTACTTTTTCTTTGAATTCATTGTTTTTAAGACGACATCTATTCAGATTTTGAAATAAAACGGTAAGCATAATACCGTAAAACATTACCTACCCTTTTTTCACTTATATTGGCCTCTTTCGACCCATAGGACCCTCTATTTTTATCTTTAGATATAACATATTTATGTACGCTTGATGATAATGATGACATAATAATATCAATGTGTTATTTCTGTTTTATTATTGACTGTGTATAAATACAGAATATAATTTAAGTAGTTCTTATAAATTAATAAACAAACAAACTGATTCCTATTAGCACTAGTAACTAATTATAGTCAGTAAAGCTCGTTCCCATCACGATCCTTCGTAAAATGTTAAAGGAGACTATGTAAATAATTATAATTCTTTGAAACATAAGACCAATATGATGCTATATATGATTCTGAATCGTGCGCATATATTTCGAGATGGTTCGATACGTTTCACACTCTACAGAGGCGTGGACATGTGACGACACGACATGTTTGAAATCACTCGTATATCGACACTTTAGGCTCGTATTCTAGAATGTTATTCAGTTCGATATAACTGAGGACGGATTGTATAGAGATAGACAATCTGTCAGTCTGTCCTCCGTTAAATCGAGATTCAGAACTGAGTGTCGTTCTAGAATTCGGGCCTTAGTATGTAACCCTCGTATAACTGAAGACATATGTCTTGGACCCTGCGCAGTAGACGATTTTTAGGTCCCCTTTGAGGAAAGCACGCGGGTGCGACGGGGGAGGAAATACGACGCATCCACCAATCATAGAGCTGCGTGCCAACGTTTTAAGCCAATCAGCGGGCGCTAAACTCCCGCGTCCTTCTCCGTACACTTGCGTGCAAAAATAAATTTGAATTTATCACCACAATAATTATTTCGAATTAGTATAATACAATATAATTTTTTAAGATATCATATAAGTTTTTTATTTTGCGATTTATATGTTGATCTTGATTTATACGGTTTTTGTTTACCCTAGGAAACCTACTAGCTTTTTTAACGCGAGCGTAGGCACATACTCTTTGTGATTATTAAACTATTTTTATCATCGGGAGCTTAGTGGTTAAGGAGTTGGCCTTACGAGCGAGAGGTCCCGTGTTCGAATCAAACTCGGGACGGGTTCAAATCCTACGGGCCTGCTGACGTGAACTCCTAACACACGCAATTTGGCTTAGCTGGAGGGGTGAGGGGTTAATGAGAATATTAGTAATTTTGGTTACTATTTTTTTATACTACTTAGGTCGCAGACAAGCACACGGCCCTCCTGGTGGTAAGTGGTTACCGTGGCCTATAGGCGAGTGCAACACCAGGGGAGCCACACTCGTGCTGCCGACCCTGTAAGAACAGAGAGATTGTGTGCCATTAACCGAAAAGATAGTAGGACAAAGCCTTTGGTTTTCCCACTGACAGCACAAAACCTCTCCTGTGAGCTCTGGCTACCCTACTCACCGTCGGAAACACAACACGAGGTTATTAATTCTGTAGGTTAGTACCTATCTATTGGTATAGTTAATAAATAAATAAATTGACAGAATAAGATAATTTTTTTATGCTGTTGACAATTAAATATATTCTAATTTCTAACCATTAAATTATAGCGTTTCATGATATAATACGCCTACAATCATGTTGACGGGGATTAACTCGATAGTTAATCGAGTTAATTATTATTACGTAACAATTTCTACATAATACCTAAATAATTTAAATAGGTAATTTAAAATGAAGATTTTTAATAGTTCGGGCGATAAATGTCAGAAACGCTAAAACACAAAATAGAGTAGCCATTTTTTTGTCCGGTAGTGCACCATGCGCGAACTTGCCGATTTAGGTCCATCACTCGTGTCCACAGTTATAACAGTCGTAACTCCATTCATTTGAGGCGAGTTACGACTGATACGAGGTTACCGAGCTAAGTCCTGGCTTAAATTGATTATGAATATCAATAATGAGAGTTATTATTCTAATAATAATGAGACTAAAAAAGGGGCGGCAATGTCCCCGTACAAATCAATGGAATGGATCGTTAAACGTACTTGAAAATGAAATTATAAAGCGCGGTGATTCTATCAAATCTAATATTAGATAGGTATTAATAGATACAGTTTTAGTATCAGAAGAGAGTAACTAACGAGTTTCTGAATTACTTTTGATATCATATCTTAAAAAAATAAGTTTGTCTTTCCTGTCTGAACTTGTCCACATACATTTTTTGTCTAACTTACTTGATTTGTCATTCTCGTCCAGTTAATATTTTACTTTTTGTTTTTGATAGATGTTGTTATTGAAAATATGGTGTTACCTGTTATTCTAATGGCCACAAATTGGAATAGAAATCGGACTCAAATATCAATATGTACAAAGTAATCAAGTTTTAGTTAGTATATATCGCGATAGAATCCGTTAAAAATAGTTTTATTTCAATGTGCGAGATTCGCGTAAACTTCAGACAGTATCATCAATGAGCAGTTTTCCAGTAGGTATAATAATCAGTTGGTTTTTAATTCATCAAGAGATGGCGTTAGCATAACTTTTGGTAATTTTAATGTAATCTGTGGTTTGTTGTTGTTCTTTTCGCGTCGGTCTGTAATTTAAAATAATAATATTATAATTTAAAATAATTTCATCAGAAAACATGTCAAAACATCTATGTAAAGTAAATCAATACAAAACCGAAGATCATTTTTTCCATAAATTAGTTACCAAAAGTGCCGGCTGCGCCATCTAGCTTGTCTTTAGGAACCCTATAAATACCTACTGGAAAACTGCTCATTGTACCTACACATAATAATCGTGATTAAAATCGAATAATTATGTTATAAATCATACATTCACTATTGAAGCACTGAATAAATTATTGTATATTATAAATTTTACTCGATTGACAAGATTTGAATACATAATAAAAAATCTACAAGTTTTTTACTTGTATGACCGCTCTGAACTTGACTTGTTTGCACTTTGATGCTTGTTTAGCATCATAAAGTGCATGCAGATAGTCAATATACTGGGTGGTTTAATAGTCGTTTTGGTAAAAATATTTTGGGCACAGTTTCGTTAGCAAAATCGTCTGAAAGCATTAAGTTGGCGGAAAAAAATAACATCTTTTTTTATTATTAAGGTGGACAGACAACCCTATTAAGGTCGCGAGAACGTCCTGGATGCGAGCCGCTTCCAACCGGTCTTATTGGAGATCTATAGGGGAGGACTATGTCCAGCAGTGGACTTCCTATGGCTGAAATGATGATAATAATGATGATGATGATGATGGGAATAATGTACAGGTGAAAGGCATACTGTATGGGGGTTGTAAAAAAAGTATTATTTTTTTCGCCAAAATAATACTTCCAGACGATTTTGCTAACGAAATCTTTTTATCCGAAACGACTATAATCACCCAGTATATTGCGATTCAACATCATGATCAACGCGATTAGTCCTTATACCGGATAAGCGATCAATCGCGTTTGATGTGCAGCACTATTATTGATTTGCAAATTATTAATTATATTATTATTGATATGCGATTAGTCCACTGAGATCATGATATTGGATCGTAATATATTATATTGATTGCTCATTAAGTGTTCAGAATGGTAAACTAAAATTATAAAATAGCTACAAGTATAACTAAGTATCTATTTACGTGATGTGTATTGATTCAGTAGGTAATTATTTTATTGGCTTTTGCATAATGACAATATATTCAATAATGTATTATTTCAATTATTTTAATTTATAATTTTAGTTTCAATTTACGTAATAATGATATTAGTAGAACAATGCGGTATTAGCAGCCTAAAAAAATCGCTTCAGAACTCGGGGAGCAGTTTTTTGTAGAGTACTTGGATTATGTTTTTTTATTCTGGTAGTGATAAATAGATGCTTAGATATACAGGTAAGGGCCTTAAACATTGATTTCTCTAGACTTTGAACTTTGAATCTGTTTAGAACAAAAGTCTCAGTAACTCCTAGACTGAAGGAGGTCGGGACGCATCAGATAAACGAGTTAGGCTGTCCGTTGAGTGGCTCATGCTGGCTCCCACGTTATACGCGTCTGTCAAATTTAGTTTGATCAAACTTATGCGATTGTGCAGATCATTGTATTCTCAATATCGATGTGTGTAATGAATTTCAGTAAATGTATTTATTATTATGTTAAATTATTGACAATGATCCCGCGCCAGCAGTATTAGCATTACAGGCATCGACAAACTCGAAATATCTCTTCGGCCAAAGTGTCACACGACCAAAACGTCATGATGTAGAAATATCGACTTCATTGGTCAAAGAGAAGCGAAGAGATGTGTCCAAGATATGTCTACGCTGCCATACTCAGGCTGCATGACTTACCAGAGCCCGTACAATAAACTCTTAAAACAAGTCAATAAATTGAACGGCTGTAATACTAACTGCATAAATAACTTTGTAATACCATATAAATATATAGGATTACAAAGTTACATGTGCAGTTGATATTATTGACCTGTTTCAAGAGGCCGCAGGACTTGAGAAAATATGGCCTTGAGAGAAAAAAAGTGTTTGATTTCCAAACACCCTCGGAAGTGAAACGATCTAAAAATAGAGATAATGAGTCTGTATTATAGATTATAATCGATAAGTTTTAATATCTTAATGTTTGTTGTTTTTAGTTTTAATTCCTTTTCGGCTGGTCGATAAGTTTCTTTTTTTTTTCTATTGTATAGTTCGGACCTCTGTATCGAGGCGACACGAATGTTGACTGCAAATCTTTTGAATTTGGAACACATTTGGTTAGTCTGTGGTCATCGCAGCGGATATCTTTAAGCTTATAATGTATTGCCGATGTAACGGCACGTCACTGAGATATCGCCGTAGAAAATTCAAATTTGAACACAGCTTTATCGCCCCCTGGTGCCAACATCAGAGGGCGATAAAGCTGTATATAGATAAAGGATGTACGCAAATACATCCATAGGCCACGGTAACCTTTTACCTTCGGGTGGGCCGTGTGCTTGTCTACTGGTATAAAAATAAATACCAGCTAAAATAATAATTTGCAAAATACTATTCATACTTTTTTGATATACTAATATCGAATTTGTAATAAAAATCTACGGTGTGTACCTCAGAGACAGCGATTCTAAAATTAAGTACTCGTTAAATAATTTAATTTCTCGTGATATTATTCTAAATATCAGTGTAGGTTTTTATCAGGGTTCGACCCTAGTTCACAAGCACATAGGGGCTTGTCCATTAATCACGTGATGTTTTTTAGCAATTTTTAACTCCCACCTTCCCCATGGTGGTGAGGTTTTAGACTACCCCTCCCCCCAACCAAAATCACTAGTATTTTTTATGTATTATTTAATGATAGAAAATGAAGCACCGTGATAAAATTCGCGCGTTATAAGAAAAAATATATACACGTGATATCTCAATATACCCCTACCCCCCCCTGGTGATATTTCGTGTTTCCCCCGCCCCCTATTGAACAGTCACGCGATGAATGGACAGTCCCATAGTTCAACGCAAAGTTGAAATGAAAGGTCACAGTTTTTTTTAGTACTGTGCGATCTGACGATACATTGTAAGGTTATATTTATTATTATAAGTGATATCACCTGTTTCTTCAGTAATATTAATTAGTTTCGTAGTGTCACCCTACCCGCTCCGATGCCCATAACTTTCAAGACCGGCTTTAAGTAAGAACCTTTTTTATTGATAACTTTGTTTAAGGTGTACCAAAAAAAGAATAAAACGATTTTGCGACACTCGCTCGCTGGTGTCGCAGTGATTCTCTGTAGTTATATATTAAAAATAAATAATAAACACGTGATTTTGTTGTTTTAATTCATATTACAAACCTTAAGGTATGGTTCCGAAGTCGACCGCATACGACACCGACAGACGCATGCAGCAGATACAGAGCGTACCCATTACTTGTCAAACTTAGATACGGATAAGCGGGACCATTGAAAAGAAGAAGTTGTCGTATGCGGTCAGCTACGGAATCATGCCTTTATCTGTGCATATCGCGCGGTCGCAGCTTGAAGTTTTGGGGGGGGGGGGGGGGGTCACTTCGGAAATTCCTTCAGAAATTTAAACCCCCCTCCCCTCAGACTGGGACTTTTCAATATGACGTGCATGGTTTGGGAGGGGGGTGTATGTCCCCTGTGACCTCCCCCCCCCCCCTCGGACCGCGCCTGGTGCATATGCTTACCTACATACCTTGGTGGTCTGCGTGTGCATATGTCTTGACTGCTTTCTATTAAAAAGTAGTGTATGTCATGTCACACACATCTTAGATTTCCTTTAGACAAAAAAAAACAGAAAGTAGACCGAGAATCCAGTTTCACTTTATTCTTAGATCTAGTTTGAACGAGTATTTACACCTAGCTATATGAAACTGGCCTGCAACTGGTTTTAGGCGATGACCTACATCATACCTGACTATAATAAAATAAAAGTTTCATATGCATGGTAAAACTATGGCGCAGTGATTGGGCGTGGCTGCTTTGCATGAGGACCCGGGACGGGCAAATATCACAAATAAGGGGTATCTAGTGGACGTCAATAGGATCGACCGATTTTGCGTTATCATCATTCGAAAGGTAATCTTGGTTGTATCTAAAGATGGGTTGACTTTTACGGGAGCTACTGCAGTCTTGCAAGCTAAACTCGAAATGTAAATAATACCTAGAGCCCCAGTTAATCTACAGGAGTACCTACTGACTTGCAAATGATATTCGATTTGGCTCCTACGATCTTGGTGAGACCCATACACTGATTTTGAATAGGTAGGCATACTCAAAATCGGTCACTATTAGTGTAATAGATACATCTCAACCTACCACTTCTGGGATATAAGGAATATGCGTATTATATAAAAAAAAACAATACTCGTATTACATTTTATAATTTACTTAACCGTATTTACAATATTTGTTGTTGTAAATAAACGCACTGCATGTCTATTTACATTAGAATCTCACTCCCCACAGACCAAATACCTAACTTACAATTTTAAAATAGCTGCATGACTGCTAAAAAGCAGTCGAGACGTCGGACTTAGTGTAAATAGCTAATAAGATTATCTATATAATAAAAATGGACGTTGTTACGCTAGTAACTCGAGAAAGGGTCGACCCCATTCGGCAATTTTTTTTTCATAATGTTCTAAAAGTTCCACAGAAGGTTTAAAAACCCTTTTTTTACCTTGACAGTAAGGCAACGGGAACAGAATTGCACACAGGCGAAGCCGCGGACATTAGCTAGTACCAAATAAATTGCGATGGAATATATTAAAAACTGGTTTTAATTCAATGAGTGATAATCGCATTAATTTCAAATATCAGTCAATGTCCTTTGAAGTCAGGAACGTATCGCCCAAGACTTAAGTACAGGAAAATTTCAAGTATCCAGGACGTGTTCAGGTAGCCTATTGTTCATAATATCTCCCATAAAAAAGGGTCCGGTAGCGAGTTCAAGTCGATGTATTACTTTAGGTACTCTATGGTTCAAGTCCCGTCTCTAGTATATATATTAATCTATGGTCCCGTCCTAGTTATTAGTTTTTCGGATCTAAATTTTTATTTATAATCTTTTTTTTTATCAAACGAAAACAGGTTTATTCTTCTTCCAGTACTTCTGTATTTCTTCTAGACTCTTCCCTTTAGTTTCCGGCACCCATAGTACAGTGTACACCACGCCAAAGAGTGTGACGGCGGCAAAACTGTAGAACACTACGTAAGCACCGAACTTGTCTGCCACGGGGGTGAAGAAGAGAACTGTCATTGAGCTGCAGAAGAAAGAGAATGCCATAGACGCACCCGCCATACGGGCTCGGACCTGTGGATGAAGTTAGATTTTTATATATATTATTTACAAGCTTTTGACAGCCTCCGTGGCGTAGCGGTAGTGAACGCGGCCGCTACGCAGGAGGAGCGGGTTCGATCCCCGCTCAGTGCAAATATTTGTGTGCATGAAATATGGGTATTTGAATTGGTCTGGTCGTGCCTCGGAGAGCAAGTTAAGCTGTCGGTCCCGGTTGCCATAAGAACATCTATGGCAGTCGTTACGGGTAGTTGGAGGCCTAAAAAGTCCAAAAAACATCGGTCTAGCTGCAAAGCTTCGATATCTCCTAATGTCACCATTGGGTTGTGGAGGTCAGATGGCAATCATCATCATCATCATCATCATTTCAGCCATAGGAAGTCCACTGCTGGACATAGGCCTCCCCTATAGATCTCCAATAGGACCGGTTGGAAGCGGCTCGCATCCAGCGCGTTCCCGCGGCCTTAATGAGGTCGTCTGTCCACCTTGTGGGTGGATGTCCTACGCTGCGCTTGCCGATACGTGGCCTCTACTCGAGGACTTTTCGACCCCATCGGTCATCAGTCCTCCGTGCTATGTGCCCTGCCCACTGCCATTTCAACTTGCTAATCCGCTGGGCTATGTCGGTAACCTTGGTTCTTCTACGGCAATCGCTTCACGGAAAATATTGAGGTCTAGCCTAATCTGTAGTTAAGACTGGTAAAGCGGACCCCAGATTCCGAGCTGAAAAAGCTTCGGATGCGACTGGGAATTAACGCTAGGATAAAGAAGAAGATTTTATATAGCCGCGTGGTTTCCGGCAGAGTAGAATTTGGGCCACCCCATCTCCTCCCATGCGGTGTCGTACAAGGCGACTAAGGGATAGGGCTGTTTAACATCAGACAGACATATACAGACCAGACTCAGCCTATACATGGCTCGAGTCAACAATAGTGCCCGGAAAACGGCAATAGGCTCATCCCCTATTACGTGGGACCTAATAATGTACAATGATTGGTGAAATATGGGTGGTAATTCGCCTCTGCCTAACCCTCCGGGGATAAAGGTGTGATTGTATGTATGTATGTATGTACAAGCTTTTGCCCGCGGCTCCGCCCGCGTGGATGTCGGTTATCAAGACCAAACATAGCCTATGTCCTTATAATATATCTCTGTACCGAATTTCATCAAAATCAGTTCAATGGTTTGGGCGTGAAAGTGTAACAGACAGACGAGAGTTAGGTACTTTCGTATTTTTACAATGTTAGTATGAAGTATGGAAGTATAGATATGGATTTATTTCGTTATTTATACTACATACACATACAATCACGCCTTTATTCCAGAGGGTTAGGCAGAGGTGAATTAACTATATCATTTTATTAGGTCCCACCACGTAGATAATAGGGGAAGAGCCTATTGCCGTATTCCGGGCACTGTTGTTCACTCGAGCCATGCCTCTGAAGCTGAGCCTGGGCTGTATAGGTATATCTGGCTAATGTTAAACAGCCCTATCCCTTAGTCGCCTTGTACGACACCACATGGAAAGAGATGGGGTGCCTAAATTCTAGGTACTCTGCCGGAAACCTGCAGGCCAGTTTATCTGTGTAATATACGCTTAATGAAGACCTGAACGGTCACGTGGGTGACGGGTGTGAGGAGTTTGGGCGTGTCCACGGTGGTTTTGGATACGGTAGTCGCAACCCAGAGGGTGAGAACATCCTTAGAACGTGTGCGACTGCCGACCTGGCCATCGTGAACACGTACTTCAAAAAGAAATCCGGACATCTTGTTACCTACGAGAGCGGGGGGCACTTAACCCAGGTTGATTTCCTGCTCACTAGGAGGCACAGCATCAGCAGGGTGGCCAACTGCAAGGTTATACCCGGGGAGAGTCTCACTAGCCAACACCGTCTCCTTGTCATGGACCTCCGCGTGAAACCCAAAGACAAACGTGCCGAGCGTGCCCAACGCAAAATCAGGTGGTGGCTGCTTGATGAAGCTAAGTCCCAAAGTTTCGTCTCAGCCATCGGTGACAAGTGCGCCGATGCTGTAGACGAATCAGTACAGGTTTCTTGGGACAGGATTCGGGCAGCTATTCTTGAGGCGGGGAGGGTGGTGCTCGGCATGTCTAAGGGTGGACGCAAGTGTGACAAGGACACCTGGTGGTGGAACGACACAGTCCAGAGAGAGATCAGGGTGAAGAAAGCCCTCTTTAAAAAGTGGCAAGCGTCCAAATCTTCCGACGACCGCGATGCGTACAAAGATGCAAAACGCGCCACCAGGAGAGCCGTAGCCAGGGCCAAACGAGACCACTTGCAACCTCTATATACCAAGTTGGAATCGTCTGAGGGGCAAAAGCTCATATATAAGTTGGCGCGTTCCAGGGCCAAAGCGGCGCAGGGTCTATCCAAGTGCCGCTGCATTAAAGACCCTGGGGGAAATTTGTTGTACGAGAAAGTCGCGGTGAAGGAGAGATGGCGCTCATATTTCCACGAGCTGCTGAATAAGCAGCATAAAGAGGTGCAGCCACCAGACCTCCCTCCGAATCAAGGACTAGTGCCACCGATAACGCCTGCGGAAGTCCAGACTGCCATTCGCCGCATGAAGAACCGGAAAGCTGTCGGACCCGACGAAGTCCCCATCGAGGCTTGGAAGGCAATGGGCGCCCGTGGTGTGGGCATTCTAGCAAATCTTTATAACCGCGTACTCCTCACCGGCGAGATCCCGAGCCAGTGGAGGCTGAGCATCATCACGCCAGTCTTCAAAGGCAAGGGATCGGTGCAGGAGTGTGGTAGTTACCGCGGTATAAAGTTAATGTCCCACACCATGAAGCTCTATGAGCGGATAATCGACTCCCGGATCCCACAGGAAAGTACACTCTCGGAGTGCCAGTACGGGTTCCGTCCAGGGCATGGGACCATGGACCCAGTGTTCGCCCTAAGGGTTGTGGCGGGGAAATACAGGGCGAAGAACACGCCCCTGCACTGCCTATTCTTAGACATACAGAAGGCCTTCGACTGTGTTCCTCGCGCGGTGATCTGGTGGGCACTGCGGGCCAAGGGTGTTCCAGAAACTTACATTGACACCATCCGAGACATGTACTACGATTCCGGTTCCGTGGTTCGAACTGCTGTTGGCGACTCGAAAGCCTTCCCCATCACCGTCGGGGTACACCAAGGATCCGTCCTTAGTCCTTACCTGTTCAGCGTGGTATTAGATGTTTTGTCGGACAGCATTAGAAACTCACATGAGCAGCCTCCGTGGTTGCTCATGTATGCTGATGATATTGCGCTCATGGACGCGGACAGGAGCAGATTGGTGCGACGCGTGAAAGGATGGAAAGAAGCGCTTGAGAACGGCGGTCTGAAGTTAAATGTAGCGAAGACAGAATACTTAGCGTTAAACTCCACAGATCCCACACCCGTCCGCATAGGCGATGATTTGGTCGAGCGCACGGACCAGGTTAAGTACCTGGGATCTGTACTTCATGTGACCGGTGAGATCGACCGCGACGTCAAGGCACGCATTGCTGCCGCGTGGGCCAAGTGGCGAGAAATGACTGGCGTCACCTGTGATCCTAAAATGCCAGTCAGGTTGAAGGGGCAGGTCTATAAGACGATCATTAGGCCTGTTCTCTTGTATGGTTGTGAGGCGTGGCCGCTGCTCGAGCGACATAAGCAAGAGCTGCGTGTCACGGAGATGAAAATGTTGCGGTGGATGTGCGGCGTTACGCGTAAAGATCGCGTACGGAACTCTCGCATCCGCGGCAGCCTCCATGTCCGTGACATCGCGGATAAAATGCAAGAGAGCCGCCTTCGCTGGTGCGGCCACGTCTTGCGGCAACCGCCAGGCTACGTGGGGAACAAATGCCTGGCAATGGGTCCGCCGGGTCCAGGTAAAAGGGGTAGGCCAAAGAAGTCCTGGCTTGACGTCGTGGAGGGTGATATGCGTGCTAATGGTCTCACTACCATGGACGCCCAAGATCGTGCGAAGTGGAGAAGGAAGAGCCGGAAGGCGGACCCTGAGCTCCGAGGTCATCTTGGCCACGGATGCAATCAGGAGAATACGTCTATATGCAGATGATGATGACGCTTAGTGAAGAATAACTTTAGTTTTCCCAAGCGACTACAATATGGGGTTCTTCAAGAAGGGCATTAGAAGGTTTCTTCAGGGTCGGCAGCGCGAGTGTGACGCCCCTGGTGTTGCATACGTCCATAGGTCACGGTGACCACTTCCCATCAGGTGGGCCGTGTGCTTGTCTGCCACCTAAGTGGTAATAAAAAAACCTATATTCTCACCTGAAAAGTGAACACCTCAGCCATTATCACCATAGGGACCGGGGCCAGCCCAGCTCCATACGCAAGAATGCACACGCAGACTGCGGTCACCGGCAGCCAGCTGACGACGCCTTTGGCGAGGAGGAAGCACGTCGCGAGTGTCGCCATACACAGGGAGACTACCAGCGAACTGCATGCCAGGGGTATCTAGGGTGGAAGAAATAGTACTAGGTAAGTACTTCTTACTTATAGGCGTAATCAGGGATTGGTACTGAATCTCAACAGTCATAAAATCAACAATTAAAACATCAACACCGTAAGACCAACAATTCAAAATCTCTACGACTCAAAATCTCAACGATTCAAAATCTCAACACTTTAGAATATCAACAGCTTAGAAGGTCAATGGTTTCATTATTGTGGTCTTAGATCATATCCAAACTTTTGGGTTGTGGAGGTCAGATGGCAATCGCTTCACGGATAATATCGAGGTCTAGCCAAATCCGTAGTTAAGACTGGTTAAGCGGACACCAGACTCTGAGCTGAAAAGCTTCGGATGCGACTGGAAAATAACGCTAGGAGGAAGAAGATCATATATACAAACTCTATTCCTAGACGCAGCAAGTGTCATTTTAATGCGGCGTATAAAATGGCTACCTACTACTTTGATATAAGGTGACATACACGGAGGACAGAATATGATTAAATGTGACTTATAATCTACACCTACATACATCCCATGACACGCACACATTCAGTTTAAAGAACAATATTGACATACTTACACAAATCGTGTTTATCTCGCCGTTTTTTGTGATGCATTTTGTTAGCGAAGCTGTGTCTATCTTTACAGTAACTATGAATTATTGTGTATATCAATACCTATTGCCATTTTATTATTGATCCCGGGTGCATCTATGATTATGTAGATAAGTACCTTCCTATTAAACCTATTTTCCTATATCCGGGTCTTATTTTTTATGAGTACGTATACTCTTTTTGTAATAATGCAGATATCCCCTCGGTTACCCCCTCCCCCTCCCCCCGGACCCTAGGGGGGTACCCTACGGACGTGTCATATCGTACTGATGTCGCCCTCACGTTTATCGTGTATTTGTTTGTGGCAATTAGGTACTGTATGGTATAGAGTAAAATACTCAACAGAGATTTATCACGATATAATCCTCAAATCTAGGTGGATATACGTCATCAGATTCATCACAGTGTTAGTCCCCGTTGCATCCACGCACTATTGAAATGTCGGTTTATTGGGAGAAACAAATTGAGGTGCACGTCTTTGACAAAATATTTATGCCTAGACAAGGCCTGCCTGCTCTACGGAATATTAAGGAGCTATTTTACGTGAACATTGAATATCTAAATGATTTTTTTGGTGACGTATGTTAAGGTACTGACAGACTGGGTCATTCACTTTACAGAACTTCGTTCGCCGTTTTTCAATTCCAAAATTTTGAAGCCAGAACGCTCGATAGAATGCTTGCTAAAACCCTCTCGTTACTTTTTCAGTAATGTATTCAAGAATGCTCGTTACCAGTGAATGCTTAAGTTTATCAGCACCTTAATTTAGATTTACATTTACCGAATCATCTTATCAGACACGGTTATCTAACGCAAAATAGGTACCCCTTGTCTGCTCTAGATGGCCGTGAACACGTGAAGACGTGAAAAACAAAGCTTGTTTTTTATAAAAATATTTAATAACGTGCTGTTGCCCGCGATTTCGCCCGCGTGGATGTCGGTCATAATCTGTCTGTACCCAAAGTCTAGCCTATAAATCTACCTATCTCTGTACGAAATTTCAACCAAATCGGTTCAGTGGTTTGGTGGATCGTGAAAGCGTAACAGACAGACAGACTTACTCTAGTATTTATAATATTAAATGGTATGTATTTTGTATAGATACCGAGGATAATATTATGTGTCAGTATTTTGTGATTCATACAGTGCGCAAAAATTTATGTTACGAATTTATTGTGTTCTGTAATTAGTAAGCTGAGTTGATCGTCTTGTGACAACATCAGAATGAATCTACTTTTATTCTTATTACTGCTAACTGTGGTCACGTGCAAAGCAAAAGATACAAATAATCTGAAATTGAAGCAAGTTGTAATATTCAGCAGACATAATATTCGAACAATTTTTAATACCAAACTGCAAAAATATACACCAAAGAAATGGCCGAAATTCCCTGAGAATCTAAAACTAGGACATTTGACACAAAAAGGAGCTTTACTAGAAGGATATATGGGTGAATATTTCTCAGAATGGTTTAAAAGTGAAAAACTGTTTCCAGAAAAGTGTCCGAGTGAAGATATGGTGTATGTATACGCAAATTCAGTAAATCGAACTATAGGAACAGCGGAAGCCTTTGTTAAATCAGCTTTTAAAGGGTGCAACGTAACAGTAAATCACGAAACCATACGTGACAATGAAGAATGGGATCCTAATTTCATAGCAGTGCGTCGTAATGACACTGATAATTTCGAATCAAAGGCGCTCGAAGAATTTCATCGTATAATGAATGATTCTAAACTGAATGCAGGTTTATCGCTCTTAAATAGATTATTGGATTTTAATAATTCAGAAGTATGTCAAACGAAGTCGATTTGTGACTTGACTGATAGCACTAAAATTAAAATAGCTTTTGAAGGTGATTATAATAATAACCTGAAGGGTCCGATAATTATAGGATTATCAGTTGTAGATTCATTTATGGTGAAATATTATGAAGGCTTGCCGATGGAAGAAGTCGCATGGGGGCTTGTGAAAACGCCTGAGAATTGGAAACTTTTAGCTGAAATTGGTGCCCAGTGGAAGTATGTATCATTTGCTATATTGATGCAACCCCTTGCACTACCATTGTTACAAATATTGACTTCGATTTTTCTTCAGAGCGATTATATGCCAAAAATGATGTTAATAGTGGGTCATGATTCAAATCTAATATCTATTTTTTATGGCTTGGATTTTAAAGAAATAAATTTACCGAATCAATTCGAGAATTTTCCAATTGGCGGTAAAATAGTTTTTGAGAGATGGACGGATAAAAAAAATGATTATTTGAAAATAGAATACATTTATGCATCTTCTACACAGTTGAGAAATGGGATGAAATTTACTGCAGAAGATCCACCTCAAAGAGTTTTGCTAGAATTAAAGTGGTGTCATGTGGACGAGAATGGTATTTGTCCGTGGAATGAATTCATAAATAAATTAGGAGATTTTAATTTATAAAATAACTGTGCCGATGCAGGCACGCTTAAACCAATTTTTATGTTATAGTGTTTATAGTAACATAAGTACATAATTTTAATGTACGCAAGCTTTCGTATAGAGGGGAACCTTAGTGGCTAGGAGTCGCCACTAAGGTTCCCCTCTATACGAAAGCTTATGCCTTATGAATAGGTCCCGAATACAACAAAATTATTATGAAGTAAATGTCAATGATATGAGTCAAATAGTTGAAATATTATATTCTTAATCCTTTTGTTGTTTGGAGCCAGTTGTTTGGAATAATATTGATACATTTTATTTTTTCTTTTGGATTACAATTGGGTAAGGTTACCTAGTTTTATGCTTGACGACCTCTGATGCTTAGCGGTCGATCACCGGTCAATATTTGTGTGAATATGCACATTTATTTTGGGTGTTTGTGCGTAGGTATAATTATCCTATGTATTTATAACACTTTATTCTTATTCTATACCCTATAAGCAACCGACCTGCCAAATTTCAAGTATGTAAGTGTTAAAGTTGATGAGATTTCATGATTAATCAGTGAGTGATATTTCGCTTTTATATTATATATACTAGCGACCGTCTGCGACTTCGTACTCGTGGAGTTTGTTTTACCCCGTTAGGGGTAGAGTTCCGTAAAATCTGTTCTTAGCCTACTACTTTATAGGGAACCTACCTATCAAATTTCAAGTTTGTAGGGTAATAATTTCTGATTTTGTGATTAATCAGTGAGTGATATTTCGCTTTTATCTATATATAAAAATCAATGCCACATTTTTGTTGTTAGTTCATAACTCAAGAACGGCTGAACTGATTTGGCTAATTTTAGTCTTGAAATATTCGTGGGTGTCCAGGGAAGGTTTAAAAGATGAGAAAATAGGTGCAGCGGGAACGGGAAAAATATGGCGGTACGAAGTTGGCCGGGACAGCTAGTTTAATATAGATTTGCACCACCGAAATTTGTTCTGTAAATGTACCGTGTGTACCGACAGTGTAAATCATTGAAACCGAAATTGTAAACTTTTGAGAATGCTGTGAGCCGAAACCGGTCAGGTTGGAAAATAAAATAAAGTGGAAAAGTACAAGTGTCTTATTCAATATGTGTAGCAAGATTCACCAAGTGACATCGATTAACAATATAAACATTTATTATTTGGTCTATACACGATAAAAGTCTTTTAAACCTTACATATATTTATTTATCATCAGAAAACAAAACAAAACAATACCATTCTGGACCCTTGAATAGTAGGGGCGATCTTTTATATAAATCAGAAATAAAAATGGTCCAAGTATTGAACCCTGTAAAACGCCCCACTATAAAACAACAGATCCCACTGAACATGTATCGTTAGCTGTTAACATCGACTCTCTGAATATGTATTATTCAAAATATGAAGTCAGAAACTCAAAAGCCGTGTTCCTTTTTCCGTAATAATGTAAAATACCCTGAATTATAGTGGGCGCAATCAAAGGCCCTCGACAGATCACAGGAGGAGAAGCGTTCGAAGATCTTGGTGGGGTTTCGTAAATCCAAGGGCTTTGTTAGACATTACCGAATTACTTTACATGAATACATATAAGAAGGTAATTACATCTAGTAATAAATTTATTTAGTTAAGTTTTCTTGGTGTCTAGTCCTTAACAGATGATCTTGTTCACGATTAGCATGGTTAAATATAAGATACGGCTGTCTAATGTTTTTACATTAGATAGCCGTGTCTGATATATTTAGGCAGACCAACCGTGAACGATATCTATTTTTAGATATACCACAATACCATGTACCTACTCACCTATTGTAATATACTTCATGGGTAGTATTTATTTTTAGAGACACCACAACTGTGTACCAATTGTAATTTAAATCAAGAATTGTGCGTGCCTATATAAATCAAACCTATTTAGTGGTCTGGCACAGTAAGCTTGACTTGCCTTTGAAAAACCTGTGATCATTATCACAGGTTTTTCAAAGGCTTACTTTTCTCGGTAAAAAAATAAAAATGAAACTACTTGGTTTATTATTACTTCTAACTGCGAGTATGTGCAAAGGAAGCAATACAAGTGATCTGAAATTGAAACAAGTTGTAATATTTAGCAGACATAACATTCGAACGCCTCTGGGAAGCGAGCTGCAAAGATACACAGCAAAAAAATTACCACATCTTCGTGAGAAACTCGGACATTTAACGCGAAAAGGAGCATTACTTGAAGGATATATGGGTGACTATTTCTCAGAATGGTTTAAAAGGGAACAATTATTTACAGACAAGTGTCTGAGTGAAGATGCGGTGTTCGTTTATGCGAACTCTGTGAACCGTACCTTAGAAACAGCGAAAGCCTTCGTTAAATCAGCATTTAACGGGTGCAATGTGACGGTGAATTACAAAATCACCAAAAACTATGAAGAAAATAATCCTGATTTTGATCTAATAATTTCTAATAACACTGATGCTTTTAAAACCACGGTGCTTGAAGAAATCTTTCGTTCACTTGACAATAGAAACCTAACTACAAATTTAGCTCTATTAAATAAAATATTAGACTTGAAACATTCCGAAATTTGTCAAACGAAATCAATTTGTGATTTGACAGATAATGCTAAAAATTGTTTTTCATTTGAAAATGGTCATTTACGTTTAATGGCGGATAATCCAATATACATAGTGCTAACAATTGTAGATTCATTTATGATGAGATATTATGACGGATTACCAATGGAAGATATTGCATGGGGACTTGTAAGAGGGCCGGCAAGATGGAAGCTTATAACCGAAGTAGCGATGTTCTATCGGTATTTAGCTTACGGTGTAATATCTAAATATATCAAATCACCATTATTACAACTATTAAGTTTAATTTTTAATGATACCATGCCAAAAGTGACGATAATTACAGGTCATGATACTAATCAAATGAAACTTGTTTATGCCATGGGTATTAAACCAAAAGATTTACCGAATCAATTCGATAATTTTCCTATTGGTGGAAAAATTGTTTTCCAGAGATGGACTGATGATAAAGAAGATTATTTAAAAATAGAACACATTTATGCATCGTTGTCACAGTTGAGGAATGGAACAAAGTTTACTGCAGAAGATCCACCGCAAAGAGTTTTACGAGAATTAAAGCGGTGTAATGTGGACGAGAACGGCTTTTGTCCCTGGAACGAGTTTATGAATATAATACGAGATCTAAATTAATATAAGAAGATGCAGTGCATAATCGTGTGATGGATTTAAGAAGATTGGCTTTGCCTCACAACAGTTCAGTTCCGCAGTCAGTTATATTATTCGAATAGAACTGCCCACTACTTTGCATTTCATCGGCTGCCTGCTACTTTCGGAAATTCTTATGGTTCGGCTTCTAAGCATCATAGAAGTCCAGATACTCAGAATTTTAGCGGAAAAGTGTAAAATGATCCTTGAAATAGCAGAAATGTTTACCTAGTTCATAAGGGTAGGTTATTTAATATATACAGTACAGCAGTATATGGTATTTTATTGTTAGTTATGATATCAGATGGACGGGATGGAACTTTCAGTTAAAGTGCATTATTTTGCCAAATTGAATTTATAAGTTAAGATTTCAAGGATTTGCTTTCATTTAATTCACCATGTTTGTTAGAAAGATTTGATTCTTATGATTTACTAGCTGTTGCCCGCGGCTCCGCCCGCGTGGAATTCTGATCCCGTTCATCGCTGATATATAGCCTATATGTTAATCCAGGGTATAACCTATATACATACCAAATTTCAACCAAATCGGTCCAGCCGTTTATGCGTGAAAGAGTAACAAACATCCACACATCCACACATCCATTCTCACAAACTTTCACATTTATAATATTAGTAGGATACTATCGGTTGATGTCATAAAAATACAGGATGTTATTCTAGTCGATTCGATTACCGGGTGTGGCAACTGGCAAGCGAGTTTTCGAAAAACTTTGAATGCAGCTTTGTTTCGTTTTAAAAATAAAGGAATGTCTACCTTAAGCTAAATGAGCTAACTTAAGGATTTAAGATAGTTTTCCTTCAGAGCCCGACTTATTTTTCCACTCTATATTTTATTAAAACAATAAAATTTCATACCCTCATGATTTTTCTCTAAGGGTTTAGGACAGACATAATGATCCATAAGGGTGCGAGGATGCGCATTGGGATAGGTTATATCCAGCATTTGACTTTGATGCAGTAGGGTACCTTTCCATAAGTAGGGTTATTGTCCCGTTATATGAAAGAAAAAATTTAAATGGTGCCCCGCGGGAATGGGAGCAGAATTCCACGCGAGTCCAGCTGCGGGCATCAGCTAGTTTTACATAAATATTGAACAAAAAGAATCTTTTTTTCTTTAAAATCTTTTGTTTCTGTCTTTTTCTTTTTAAAATAATACATAATAACCTTGTTGATCAGGACGGTCATGAAATGCAAAATACCAATTGTCCAGACAAACCGTGAATAATGGTAAAATATAATAAAACTAAATCTTTATGTAGGTACATATAATATTCTCTAACATTATAATATTTCAAGTATTACCTATGCATATTCGGTGATGGTTACGCCATTGCAGTTTCGACACGTATGGGTTCCACCAAACTGATTATATAAATTACATTGTGTGTTGCATGGACCTATAGAAAAATACGGACGGACTATCACGGAACATCGACTGAAGCACTAAAATGTCGGCGATTACGTATAAATACTTACTACTCTATATTTAATACGTATAATATTGAGATTCATAATTTACTTATATTTTTATTAGCCGCCCTCTCGGCTTCACCCGTTTTATATTTTGAAATCCCTTATCACCCAATATATTTTCAAATATTTAAAATTTCCAAATAACGTATGCGAATTTACCGTCATTACCTACCTGTAATGACGGTAAAGAGGGAGAGCCCTAAATAGTTAGGGTCTAACTGCAATACTTCAATTTCGTCAATGAGTTGTGGAGGTCAGATGGCAGTCCCTTCACGGAAAATGTCGAAGTTTAGTCAAAACCACATCAGTGTTGGAGGGAATTTACTCCACTACAACACGTTTTGTATTGCTTTCGTAGTACGAATCGTCAGCTTTCAAATTGGCAAGTAGATTTAATTAAATTTCACTCTTCTTCATTCCGGCTTTCTTCTAAATACATCTATATCATAATGATCTTCCAAATTGCAAAGCCTGGAAATAATTTTTAAGAAGAAAAAAATGATTCCTTACATGTCACGTAATATTTCAATTAAAAACTCGAAATAAAGTAAACAAACTGCCGTGGAAGGTAATCCCCTGATTTTTCCGGTGCAAAACACTACGGTCATGGCAGAACTTAATCCCGCAAATCGACATAATAATATGCCGAATTTTCAGGAGGTGTTTTCTTAGTGATGCTTAGCCATTAATAAAAACCGAGTGGTACCGAGTGGGATACTTTTGGTAAGAATGTGTGCGTGTTTCGTTTATGGACAGTTCCGATGGTATACTTTAGATGCTTCACTCAAATGCCAGGCGAGACTTCGTCCATATTTTTCTATACGTTCATGGTGTGTTGTATCTAACAGTGCGTACTGTGGGACAATCAGAATGCATCTATATTTGATACAGTTACTTGTATCTATTGTTTTGTGCCAAGGAATGAACATAAATAGTCTGAAATTGAAGCAAGTTTTAATAATCAGCAGACATAATATTCGAGCTCCAATAAAAACCGATCTGCAAAGATATACACCAAAAAAATGGCAAATATTATTCGAGAATCCGGGATATTTGACGTCAAAAGGAGCTTTACTAGAGGGTTATATGGGTGACTATTTCGCAGAATGGTTTAAAAGTGAACAATTTTTTACAGAAAAGTGTCCGAGTGAAGACGCGGTGTACGTTTATGCGAACTCTGTGAATCGTACTATAGAAACAGCGAAAGCCTTCGTTGAATCTGCGTTTAGAGGGTGCAACGTGACGGTGAATCACAAAATCACCAATAACAACGAAGAAATGGATCCCAATTTTGAACCAGTGGTAATTCGTAATAGCACAGATGCCTTTAAAACCATGATGTTTGATGAAATAATTCGTACACTGGACGATACAAAACTGAATGCAGGCTTATCGGAATTAAATACAGTATTAAATTTTTCTCATTCAGAAATATGTCAAACTAAATCCCTTTGTGACTTGACTGATAAAACTAAAAATATGTTTTTTTATGAAATGGATCGTGAGCTATTGATAGAAGGTCCTTTAGACATAGCTTTATCAGTTACAGATTCATTCATAATGAGATACTATGACGGCTTACCGATGGAAGATATTGCATGGGGACTTGTAACAGAGCCTGAGAAATGGGAACTCATTACTGAATTAGAACGAGAATGCACGTATATCAGGCACTGTATTTTGGCTAAACACGTCGGATCACCGTTTTTACAAATGATATCTTCGCTTTTTCTTGAAAATGATATACCAAAAGTGACCCTAATAGTGGGTCATGATTTTAATCAAATGAACATATTTTATGCAATGGACTTTAAAGAAATTCATTGGCCGAATCAATTCCAAGATTTTCCTATCGGTGGAAAAATAGTTTTCCAAAGATGGGTCGATAGTAAAAGGGATTATTTGAAAATCGAGTACATTTATGCGTCGTCGTCACAGTTGAGAAATGGTACCAAATTCACTGTAAAAGATCCACCGCAAAGAATTTTGCTAGAATTAAAGTGGTGTCATGTGGACGAGAATGGTTTTTGTTCGTGGTACGAATTTATAAAAAAATTGAGAGATTTGAATTTATAAAATAACTGCAGTAGGTACCCACGTAGGCACGATTAAAGGCTTTTTTGTGTTATAGTTTATAGTAATATAAGTACCTAATAGGCTATTTGACTAATTTTCAAAAACCATTTCAAATGATTGCTTATTACAGTATAAACATATCACATTAATATTTCTGTAAAAAAACAATGCATTATGTTAAAAAATCAATGCTAAAGTTTAAATTTTCAAAAGTGCGCGAAAAACGCTAGGATATTTAAACATGGCGATGCGAGTGAGTTGTGACGTCACTCTATTGTAGGTAAGTTGCTGTTATCATCGGCTCGCACAAAATTTGTATCCATTTCGAACTTAATCACAAAATATGTCCATAAAACTCGCGATAATCAAGGAAAAAGCAAATAATAACACCGAAACAAACAATAATAGCTCATACAACTGGAGATATTTTGGTAGCAATGACGTCACCGGTCACCCAGAGGTCACCAATCACGAGCGTTTTTGTCATCCCTACTAATATTATAAATGTGAAAGTAACTCTGTATGTCTGTCTGTCTGTCTGTCTCGCTTTCACGGCCAAACCACTGAACCGATTTTGATGAAATTTGGTATAGGGGTAGATTAGACCTCGAGAAAGGATATAGGCTATGTTTGGTCGCGATAACCGACATCCACGCGGGCGGAGCCGCGGGCAAAAGCTAGTAGACAATAAATCAACAAAATATATCATTTTTATATTTGAAATTCTCATAAAATACACATATTTGAGAGTAAATTGTAGTCTCGTAGGTCTTTTAACGTTATTTTCTAATAGGATGGCCACAATTTGTAGTATATTTTTAATGTTGTCAAATAGCCTATTGTAATGTATGTAAGCTTTCGTATAGAAGGGTAGCTTAGTGGCGAATCCTTAAGGCCTTATGAATAGTTCCCGAAAACAATAATAATATAAATGTTATTATAAAGTAACTTGTGGGTAGTAGACATGGTCTTGTTAAAAAATAAAATGTGTAATAAAAATATGTTTTATGATTTCTGCACCTGATGACCTTCGGTCATACAAAAAGGTATGTCGCCATCCACACACTCTCTTCCAGCGCCCTTCAATCAAGCCTCTATACTGTGTCCAAAACTTTTGCATATAAAATCGAACAGTCACTGGTCACTCATTGGGACATATCTAAGTACCTACATGAAATGTCAAAAGTTAAGTTATTCCTTGCACAGACTATAGTGTTAGTGGTCGGGCATATAAACATCAATTGCCAAAATTTCGAATTTGTCAGCACCAGCGGTACCTATCATAGGTACCGCGCTAATCAATCAGTCTGTAATATTAAAGTCCTTACACATGACCGGATTTGGTATGAACCGAACCACCGAAACTTGTACGGCGGCAACGGTGGTCCGTCTACGCAACGGACGATCGGACTGCTCTCCAAATTTCCACACGAACGAATATGGTTCGGTACCAAATCCGGTCGTCTGTTACGACTTTTACTAAGATGAAATCCTGAAAAACAGGCCATAGAAGGTTGCGGCATAACAGCATTACAAAAGAAAACCGAATTTAGGTGCACAGTCTGGAGCAAAGAGACGTTAAATTCCAGATTGTTCACTCAAGTGAAATCATTCCGGTGTGGATAACCGGTGGAATAAATCTATAGTGCACACTTTCACTTCACTCTCTTCACTTTCCTTTGGCACATTTGAAAATGTGCCAGTGACAAGTGTACGTGAACAGATAACAGTGTCTAGTGCGAGTTCAATTCAATTCAATTTAAATTTATTTATTTGTTGTTACGGGTGAGTAATGTTGTCATTACATAGTTTTTTCCCACATCACCGGCGACGAATATAAATGTGCGAAAAATGTTTCACAAGTTTGCCGCCAGATGCCGCTAATTCAATATCTCGTTTGTTTACTCGCACTAGGCACTCTGGGTGACTTTCTTCCATGTGATGGAATGCAGTCACCCAATATGACAGTGTCAAGTTAACTGCAGGTAATAGCCTTAAAGCGACTGCTACGCAGGGGTACGGGTTCGATTCCCGTTCAATACATATATTTGGATGCATCTTCTTCCTCTTAGCGTTATTTCCCAGTCGCATCCGAAGCTTTCCGCTTTTACCAGTCTTAACCACGGATTTGACTAGACCTCGATATTTTCCGTGAAGCGATTGTCATCTGACCTCCACAACCCAATGTTAACATTAGGTGATATCGAAGTTTTTGCAGTTAGACCGTTGTTTTTGGATTTTTGAGGGCTCCAACTACCCGTAACGACTGCCATAGATGTTCTCATGGCAACCGGGACCGACGGCTTAACGTGCTCTCCGCTCTCCTCATATTTCATTCACACAAATATTTGCACTGAGCGGGGATCGAACCCGCGCCTCCTGCGTAGCGGCCGCGTTCACTACCGCTACGCCACGGAGGCTGTCAATTCATTGTCATTGTCATATTTGGATGCATAAACATGGCTATTCATATTGGTCTATAAATATACAATTGTTCATGCATATTGTAAATATTTGTATTGAGCGGAAATCGAACCGATCCTGCGTAGTTGTCGAACTCTCTATCGCACAAAATAGTAACACTGCCTATAAATTAGCTTCTGTGTTCAAATACGTATGCTTTATGTTCTTATGCATATGCCAAGTGAGCTGCTGATCATACCCTTTTACATATCTTATCAAAATAAGACATTAAAACCAATTTATTCACAATATACATATTAGTGCGTTGGATATGATCCGGTTTTGCCATTGATATTATTGAACATTTTATTCATGAATACATTAAAAAACTGGTAATTTTTTTGTTAACATTAACCACTTTTTTGTTTAGCACACAAAGTAGTATTAATTTAGGTTCGGCCACGAGCAGTTCTATTCAAAAAAAATATACGTTTTGTGTTCACAAATTGTAAGCGAACGCCACGAAAACATTCAACATGGATCTGAGTTTACTACTGTTACTTTTATCAGTATATGTGTGCAATGGAATCGAAACGAAAGGCCTAAGATTAAAACAAGTTTTAATACTCAGTAGGCATAACGTTCGTACACCTTTGGGAGTAGGTGTGTCTAGATATACACCAAAAAAAGTGCCAAAATTTCACGATAAACCGGGCTATTTAACGAGCAAAGGAGCTCTATTAGAAGGATATATGGGTGACTTTTTCGCAGAATGGTTTAAAAGTGAACAGTTTTTACAAGAAAAGTGTCCAAATGAAGACGCGGTGTACGTTTATGCAAACTCTGTGAATCGTACTATAGAAACAGCGAAAGCCTTCGTTGAATCTGCGTTTAGAGGGTGCAACGTAACGGTGAATCACAAAATCACAGATAACAACGAAGAAATGGATCCTAATTTCAACCCGGTAATTCATAACGACACTGAAGCTTTTAAAACAATGGTGATTAAAGAAATTAATCGTAAAACAAACAATCCCAAATTGCAAGAAGGTCTATCGGCACTTAACAAAATATTGGATATTAAGCATTCAGAGGTATGCCAAAGACAATCAATATGTGACTTGACAGATATGAGTAAAAACAAAATATCTCTTGAACTTAATGAAGAACTTTGGGTACATGGTCCTTTATTTATAGGGACCACAGTATCAGATTATTTTAAAATGAGTTACTACGATGGTTTGCCAATAGAAGACGTTGCATGGGGACTTGTAAAGACACCATCTCAATGGGATATCATAACAGAAGTCGAGCACCAAGAAATGAATATAAGATACGGAACTATAGCCGAAGATATTGGAGCACGACTCTTACAACTGTTGACGTCAACTTTTCTTGAATTCGATAAGAAACCAACATTAACTTTAATAGTAGGACATGATTTTAATCAGCTTTCTATCGTGGAAGATATGGGACTAAAAGAAATACGTTTACCGAATCAGTTCGAGCTATACCCTGTTGGCGGGAAATTAGTTTTTCAGAGATGGACAGATGATAAAAATGATTATTTGAAAATAGAACACATTTACGCGTCGTGGTCACAGGTGAGAAAAGGAGTAAAATTTTCCAAAGAGGATCCGCCGCAAAGAGCCTTGCGGGAACTAAAATGGTGTAAAGTGGACAGGAATGGCTTCTGTCCGTGGAGCGAATTTATAAGTAAATTAAAACAATTGCATTGATCATGATTTTTTGTTATTAACTTTTTCACCTCTTATAGACCTCTCTGCCTTTTTAAATAAGACTACTGTCGTGTTAATCTGCATATTTTGGAAATTGAGTCAATTACCTTGCAGATGAAAAAATATAACTTCCAAAGGATCCTTGTTATCCATACTACATAATATGTACAGTAACTCTGTCTGTCTTTCTGTCTATTACGCTCTCACGCCTTAACCACTAAACCGATTTTCAATCCTCATAAGGTCACTGTAGAAGGAATCATTCATCATCATCTGATTAGCACCCGAGAGGAAAATTTGCATTAGAGTCTCGTGCGTCAACTGGCTGGCTTAGCTCCGAAGAACTACTTGGCGAAACAGTATACATCCATATTACAAATGAAACAGGGTTTTTCAAGGTCACAATTTGAAATCGAAACCTGATATTGAGATCAGAGCAAACCAGTTCACTTACTATTTCTTATTTTTATAAACTTTTTTTTCGACAGCCTCTGTAGCGTGGTGTTAATGAACGCGCAACCCGCTCAGTGCAGATATTTGTATGCATAAAGGAGATGTCCACTTTTTGTATGGACGTTGGTTTTTGAAATCCATTATGGCTGAAATTACACTGGTACATAGTAGCTAAAATTAGGAATCGGGCATTAGTTAAATAATAATTTTTAAATCCTGCATTTCCGAGAAAAACCGATAGTTATTTTAAGTTAGTAGATATTTTAATTGAATAGTTGGCAATACATTTTTATTTTTTTAATAGCAATTATCGCTGTCGCTGTCATTTGTCATCCATCACCGTTGCATCACCGAACTGTCACTTATTTCGCGCACGTATTATTTATTTTCCCCATTTATCAACTTATTTAGACTACTTGGCTAATTACAACGGATTCTTTGTTTTTGGATACGAATTGGATGTTGATAGTGTATGGACTTATAACTTTAACGACATCTTGGCTTATTCACAACGCTTATTTGCTACTACCTGCGATTCGAACTTCATATAATAAGAAGAGAAGATATTGAAAATGAAGGTGATGAATAAATAATATTTAACCTTAAACAATTTCTTTTATTTCAATAGATTTACAATCAATCTAATATCAACACAATACTGCGGAGTAGCACAATGTTCCAGCTTCAAAATGAATTATATGTAGGTATAAGATCCATTAAGCCCGCTACAGACGCTCCAATTCGGTCGGGTCCAACCATCCGACAACTTCCGCTAGCCGACAAGTGTTGCCGTTTCGGGAAAAATAAAAAAGTCAGTGTTGCCGTTTCGGGAAAAATAAACTTTACCAAAATGTCACTAGATTGTAAGGAATAAAATAATTAAAATATAATAATAATACATAATTAATTTTTTATTTTATTCCTTACAATCTAGTGACATTTTGGTAAAGTTTATTTTTCCCGAAACGGCAACACTGACTTTTTTATTTTTCCCGAAACGGCAACACTTGTCGGCTAGCGGAAGTTGTCGGATGGTTGGACCCGACCGAATTGGAGCGTCTGTAGCGGGCTTAAGCCTACTACCTTACTAGATTGTAAGGAATAAAATAATTAAAATATAATAATAATAAATAATTATTTTTTTATTTTATTCCTTACAATCTAGTGACATTTTGGTAAAGTTTATTTTTCCCGAAACGGCAACACTGACTTTTTTATTTTTCCCGAAACGGCAACACTTGTCGGCTAGCGGAAGTTGTCGGATGGTTGGACCCGACCGAATTGGAGCGTCTGTAGCGGGCTTTACGTGTACAATTCATTATAATGTAACTTCCAGTTTTGTTTTGGAAATGCTATTGTTGCAGTACCTTGTAGCTCATTGACAACCAGTTAGTATACTACAATTTTACAACGCCAAGCAACTTCTTATGACGATTACAATGATGTGATATGTAGGGTTGCCAACCATACTGTTTAAAACAGTATTATACTGTTTTACACCCAATTATACTGTTTACTGTTCAACAAACAAACAGTATCCAAAATACTGTTTTCAGCATCAAAATGCATAACACTACAAAAATGTGCAGCAATAGATACAATATTAATTAATTGGGCACCAATTTGCAATTATTTTATAAGTTTAGGTGTTAATTGTCCCATGATAATCCAAAATTTATTAATGATAAATCATAATATAGAAAATAATACAGTTCACAGCTATCTTCTATTTGCCAGCCATATATTAAATCTTTTAATTTATCCACCGGTGGCACACACCAATGACTTTTCGATGCTTTTCGAAGTTATGTGTGTATTTATCGCAGGTTTATAAGTGCCCGGTTAATGGCAATAGGCTCGCCACCTATTACATTGGGACCTAAACATAAACGGCGAAATGTGGGTGCTAACACCTCTGCCTACCCCTTCGGGGATATAGGCGTGAGTTTATGTTACGTTATGTTTAATTTATCCATAAAAAATTTGATGGGAACCATATTACCATTTTAGATGTTTAAGAAACCATGCTTTCTTTTAAGACAGACAGATCTAAGGGGGCAAAATAGGTGACGAACCGGTGTATGTAAAACCATATTTTGTGAAACGGATTTTTATGATCTTTGTTTTGTTGGAGAGAGAAAGTGGGTTCAGGGAGCCATAATCGGATGACCAAGGAGTATAATCGGAGGATCAAGGGAGTCAGGATTGGATAACAGGATCTAGGGAAATCTTCAAAATGGTGGTAAAACACTGTTTCTGCGGTTTTAACATAATTTAATTTCAGTATTTGCATTTAAAAATTATCTGCTCGTGATTTTAAGCTGCTGATGATAGGAACCTAAGCAAAGGATGGACGATGGATCGATTATAACTCACTAAAAAGAGAAAAATAAATTAAAAGCCTCTCGGGCTAGGCACCGCAGTTATTTTTCGCTTTTTAGTGCCTCTTTTTCGTTTCTTGAAGTCGGTTAAACTTTTTTGTTAAAATTAATTTATGTAATTGTAAAATACTGTTCTATTTTCTAGAATACTGTTCAATTTTCTTCTCAGACCTAAATATACTTTTTTTCTCGAAAAAAGAGTTGGCAACCCTAGATATGTCTCATAGTTTCAAAACACTACATACGTATATGTGAACAATATCGTTTTTTAGTTAAATAATGCACTTTATTCATAGTTATATCAACATCAGAAAACGCTTTTCATCTGATCATGACGTAATACATCAATTTCTCTTTATATTTGCTGAAATCTCACCATCATAGCGTACTCAAAAATTAAACTTAACAGTCCACAAAAGCATAAAATAGAACTTTCATCCATCTGTTACTCGTGACACGTCAGTGACAATTTGTCAATCTTATTATTTTCTTTTTTGTTGGGCACAGGAGGCAAAGGTTTTGTTTGTATTCAGCCTAATAAATATACCAAAATAAAAATGATGTTTTCTCAAAATTGCAGGAACTTAAAATTCTATTTTATATATGATAATATTAGTTATATGTAACACTATCCAAAAATATTTGGTTCAACGCTACTGGATTTATTCAAGAATAAAAAACCATTTCTGGACAACTCCTTTGGATATTTGCATTGGTCTGGTTGTGCCTCGGAAAGCACGTTAAGTCATCAGTCCCTTTTGCTATACGAATATCTATGGTAGACTTAAGGGTAGTTGGAACCGAAAAAATATTCAATAACTGGTCTAATAGGGATGATGACTATTATTTTTTTATTCTTGAAAAATTTGAAGTTTATAATAATATAATGAACTGCTAAAGTGAAATTTTTATACAACAAATAGTTTTAAAGATATTTGATTTCGAAAATTCAATTTCTCGAACCGTCCGAAAACGCTCTATACAAAATCGCTACAAAAGTATGACGTCATGCTTGTGTGGCGCGTAGTGAAATGTATGGAGCGCAAGAGAATAACGCATTTATCTAGGTCTGCGTTGTGTTTACACGTATATAGTACGTAATAAAAGTCATTTGAAATTTAATAAGGAATCTAAAAAGTTATAAATTTTTACTCAATTCGATTGTTTGTATTTTGACCTACTTTGGGAGCTAAAAATAATAAAAAAATATAGTTTCCATTAAGTTAGCAATATTTTATTTTGCAAGGCATATTTTTTCAGCAAAACCTATGATATTAAGCAGTATTTAGTAGAATCGAACGACCTTGTCATCATCCCTATTGCAATGCATCGATACCGCCAATGGGTTGTGGAGGTCAGGTGACAGTAGCTTCACGGAAAATATCGATGTTCATCCAAACTCTCAGTTAGACCCCAGACTCCGAGGTGAAAGTTCCGGATGCCTGGGATTAACGCTAGGATGTAGAAGAATTCTAAAAATTCTTTGCAAAGGTAACTGCAAAGTAAACCATTTTGCCTGATTATAACGTTATTTCTTATTTAGTTTTCCCGAAATTTCGGTAAGTTTTGGCACAATGCGTACACAGGAATCTAAAATTTCGCCTGAACCAACAAGAGTTGAAGGCGGTGTATAAATGGGTCGTAACTTTGACCACCAGTTACAACAATGGTTACGTCGGAAGCCGGTCGCCGGGACACTGGAGTAATTCTTACTAAACATGGAATGTTCATCTGGATAATATAAATAAGTAAGTACTGAAATACAAGACACAACTTGTGATCAAAAGTCTACCATGACTTCAGCCCTTTAGACAAGGGGCAATTTGACTGCATGGGATTTGAGTCGTCAACGCATGTCATACCAGTACCTACGTCAAATCCCATATCTACAGTCGTTATTAGTTCTACAATACGTCGTCGGCCAACGAATTGCTACTTCTCTAGGGGGGCTGGGAACTTCCTGCCTGGGTACCTATACCCAAGGATCCTGATAAAATGCTCTCGTGATGGGACACCGTGTGGTTTCAGTGGCTGGTACCGTTTGGGGGTAAACCACGTATCTTGGACCTAAATCGTGAGACGAACAAGGCCGTGGCGCGCGTGATTTTTGTAATAACTTATAATGCTTAGTGAATTTGAACTCGTCCATTGCCGTAGCACCCCGTGCTATCCTCAAAAGATACCTAAGAATTGTGTACTGCGCGTATAGAGCTCATTTTGAGCACATTTTAGGTCCAAGATATATGTCTCCAGTAATACTCATGAATCTACTAATCTACTACAATATGGCGTTCTTTAAGAACAGCATCAGAGCATCTTACAGGGTCGGCAGCACGAGTGTGACGTCATATGCCACAATAACCACTTCTCATCAGGTGAGCCGAGGTTGTCTGCCACCTAAGTAGTATTTTATATAGGAAACATAAATTTGACTTCACCTCGCCTGATAGTAAGCTGAACGCAAAGTCTCCGAAAAGAGAGTCACTATTATAGACACGTACCATGTAACAATGGTGGCACCCAGCCATAAAAAAAACTCACTGCTATAAAATACGGTTTGTTCCAACTAGTACCACCAAATTGTACCACCAGGGGCTTTAGACAAGATGTACAAACGCTCACGCAAACGCATTGCTTAACATGATTTATGAATGGATTTACAACTTGAGATTCCATCGACCTAATAGAACATGAATTTTGTAGCCAAGCATGCATTTCGAAGCAATCAGTACGATTGAAACGCCACATAAGTACATTCATTTCTCTTCATCCGTAGACGAGTCGCTGACATGACAAGCGTATTCGACAGACTGATTGCTTGTGAAATGTACGGGGATGACATAAGCTTACGACCAATTCGGCAGCCATGTGACAGCAACCAATTAGACCGTACGAAACGCTCTATGCGTTCCAAAAACTCGCAGCCATACTGCATTATTTGTGCACGCTTACGCTGGGTTAGCGTCGACTCTCCGGCGTTTAAAAAATGCTGCAGATAACGCTTAAAATGGCGGATTTTTGATCAGCTGATCTAAATAGTGGTATATTTTTCTATTATTTTTTTATAAAATGCATTAATTTAGGCTATTGGGGGCTGTGCATAGTTCTATTGGTTGAATCAAATCACAAATCATAAACATAATCATATTTAAATAATCTACATTGATTTATTTCATCCTAGCAATTCGATCGATTGACTGTGAAGTTGGCTAGCCTCCTAGCAATCGATCGTAATTGCCAAAAAAAGCCGTTTATCAACAATATCATAGACAATATTTGAGGATTTGGCGTAAATTCTAATAGAAGGAGCGTTCAAGCTTTTATATACTCTCGTCTACCAATTTTCAATTAAGAACGCCAATGCAATCAGACGCATTGCCACAAAAATTACAAAATGGCGGGTTTTTGATAGAATGTGTGATTATGTTTTGTGTGCTTATTTTGTAAAATGCATGATTTTAGATTGTTGAGGGCTACGCATAATAACGAAATTTGGCAAAAGAGTCACAAAAGGAATATTTCTCGTTAGTCTTTGGAGTAAACTTTATATTACACACAAGAGTAGGAACAGTGAATTATGATTTTTCTTGTTGGTTCCAAATCTTCTAAGTCTCTTAAGTCTTCACTAATTTTCTAAGACAGCAATCATCATTCATGTGTAAATTGAAAAAATGCGTAAATTGGTCTAAATAATAATATATGAGCCATTCATAACGTCAAATTTGTGACTTATTGAATGTTACTACGGACTTAGGTACATTTACTCTTTATTTAGCCTTCATATTGGTGTTTTCATAGTTATTGTTGTATTATTAAACCTCACTAAGATGTTTAGGGCACAATTCAACTTCACTCTTTGGCGTGGACTTTTATTTCAGGTTAGGTCAGAGTTGCTCCTGCAAAAGCCAAGCTTTGGCGACGGGGTAGTGTTGTCTCCCCCCTTCATTTATTGAATAATAATTGAATGGTGAATTGGTGATATACCTACTTGCTTGCTAACGATGCAAATTACGATTATATATATATATATATAATATATTTATATACATACATTTTCAAGATATGCTAGAGTAATTATATCTGTTTTTATGTACTTTGGTAAATAAATAAAAAAAAAAAAAAAAAAAAAAAAAAAGTCCATACAAGGGAACGACCCACCAGAGTGGAGGGCCCAGTCAACAGGCAAAGCGCTGAAGCCTTATTTAATTTGTGAGGCTTCTATAAATAATTATATTATTATAAATGACCAAAACAGTCTAATGTCATAGCTAATGTTGCCTAATTCAAGCCTAATGGTGGTTCGCATGTTCTGGATTGCACCTCAAGTTTTTACTATCTAACGGGATGGACAGTATATAAAAAAAATGTGAAAGGCCTTAGATTCAACCATGATAACTTTGACAATATACCTACCTACTTAAGCATAATGAATACTATAATTATGATGATGATGCAGGTATAAATATAATAGAAAAATACAAATATTCTGATTTCCACATTTATTTAATTAATCCACTTTTAGTGAAATAAAACTTTTTAATTTATTCATTCATTATATTTTAATAAAACTTACAGCTAACAAAAATTATCATTAGGTACAATACAATTATTTTTGCTTTAATCAGAGACTGCCTCTGGCTTCATCAGTGGGATTATTGGGAACCCTAAATTGTCCCTTCGAATTAAATTATTGATTTTCAAATAACATTTGGGTATTTGCAGGATGTGTTCATATTTATGATAACTGCTCCACTCCTCTAAGTAGTAGCATGATAGTGTTATAGAAGAATACTCTGTGTGCCTTCTAGGCTGTACACAGAATACACTTCCGCGCCGCCACCGCTCCATCGCAGCTCGTGCACGGCTCCATCGCCGCCGGCGCCGCTCTCACCGGTTTTGTGCCCGTAGCTATACTTTATTTTGCTTTTGTTTATATGCCGCCGTCGCTACGCCATCACGTTGCCCGTCTACCGTTAGGCTATCGTCAGTTTCGTGCCTATATAGTTTCGTACTTGCCGTACCTTATGTAATCACAGAAACACAAACACATTCAATGTTTTTTGTCGTAGTAACTTGATAAGTTGATAATGGTTGACTTCAACTTCTTCTTCTTAATGGCTTCTGCAGCAAATCGCCGCAATTTCGCCAATGCCAAGGTCCAACCCCACCAAACGGACGGCATCGGCCCGGATTTTACAATCTTTAAACAAATTAAATCTTATTATCACAGTGTTTGAAGTTTATAATAACAAGTCAATTCAATTCAATTTTTTGGTGTGGCAAGCTATGCCGAAGTTGTCGGCAAATTTGGCCATGTACAGACGTGCGAAGGAGTATAGTCACTTAAAAGGCCGCAGTCAGTATACATTTTGAATTTGGCAATTTTGTCATAGGGTCTAATTTGACTGATTGTGAGCAAGTCGAAACACTTAAGAAAATACAAATTAAATAATAATATATAAGTAACTATTCACGAATAGAAATAATACACGCAAACAAACAATAAAGAAAAATGAGCAAAAAAAGTACCATACTAAATAAGGTAACGAGGCAGTAGGCTGCATCAGAGTTTGATATCGTTTCGTCTAATGAAGTAAATCAACAACCTAAGAACATCTCTTGACGAGTCAGTTAGTAGTGAAGAGAAGTTGATGGGGGTAGGGACGTCTAGTTCCCGAAGACAGGTGTACAAGTCAGGAGACAAGTTGTTATTTCTCGGGCAGTTAAAAAAGATGTGATCCAGTGAACCCTCATCCAGACCGCATTCGCACAATGATGAATCACTTATGCGAATTTTATTCAGGAACACTGGAGAGCAGCAAAAACCAAGGCGCAGTCTACACATAACAGTTAAGACCCTTTTAGGAACAGTTTTGAAACGGTAGTACCATGGCTTTGGTGATATGTCTGGTTGAACAGCATGGTAGAATTTACCTTTCTCTTTGCAGCTCGCAGACCAGAGGGCCTGCCATGAAGACATTAAATTAACCTGAGGCAGGCTCAGCAAGTCATAGCTTTGGTATGCAAGATGCTTGGGATCGCTAGATGGTGAACTGATGGCACTTTTGGCAAGAGAATCGGCACACTCATTGCCCTCAATGCCACTATGACTGGGAATCCAAACTAACTGAACTGTCCTTTGGTAGCTAGCACATGCATGAAGAGACTTTCTGATGTCCAAGATTAGGGAGCTATGCAATTTGCTCCGATAGGGGTTCTGCTCAAGAGCTTTAAGGCAGCTTAAAGAGTCTGTGAAGATTACACTATTGATAATATTAGTATGTGCTTCTACAAACAAACAAGCTTCCAGAATAGCCACACATTCCCCTGTAAAAACAGATGACTCCTTAGGGCACCTGAACTGGAGGATGATCTGGGAGTTCTGATAATAAACTGCGGCACCCGTATAACTATCATTGTCAATTTTAGAAGCATCTGTGAAGAAACGGTGAAAACCACTCCATCTGTTAGCTAGAAGTTCTTTAAAGGTTGAGTTGGCAGAAGGGGAGTCTTTATCTATTCCAGCATTAAGACAAATGTTTGGGTTGAAGTGAAGAATTTCGTAACTGTAGTTGAAAAGAGGAAGTCTATTTGTTTTACTCACTGGACATTCTAAATTTTTAAAAGATCTAAAAGTTTTAAGAATTAGAGGAATTTCTTTACATTTCCAATAATTAGAGGAATTGCAAACATAATTTAAGGTGGATAATTTTTGCAAGAGGGGGTGAGAAGATTTATTAATTAGCCGATATAAAAATCGAGAAGCTAAATACTGTCTTCTTAAGGCTAGAGGGGGCTCTGCACATTGGACCTGTAAGGCGTTAATAGGGGAGCATTTCATACACCCGGAGATAATTCGAAGGCAGTTGGACTGGATCCTGTCCAGTCTTGCTAAAGCACCTTTGTTACAAGGAATTAACAGAAAGGAACCATAGTCCAAGATGCTTCGAACCAGAGCATTGTAAATAAGCTTCATGGTGAATGGGTGAGCACCCCACCAGACACCAGCAAGAGCTTTTAAGATTGGAATGATTCTTTCGCATTTTTTGACCTGATAGTTAAGATGGGAAAGACCTGTCAGTTTAGAATCCAAGTAAACACCCAGAAATTTTGCATTGTTAGAAATTGGAATGTCAGTATCCTGGATACTAACCCGGACTTGAGGAATTATTCTCTTTCGTGAGAAGATTACAACTGAGCTCTTGGGGGCAGACAAAGCAAGACCATGCTCTTGCAGCCACTGGTGCAGAGAATTCAGAGAGAGCGTTAACGATGTCGCAGCATCTGGAATGGATTGGTTAACGACATATAAAGCAATGTCGTCGGCGTATTGGAGGATTTGGCAATCGTTGTTTAGGCAAGTACCAATGTCAGCAGAGTACAGATTGTACAATAATGGACTCAATACTGAACCTTGGGGGAGCCCTGTCCAAACCCTTCGAGTACCGAATTCCTCTCCCTGAACCCTCAGGGTCAGAGAGCGATGTGTAAATATTTGGCGGATACATTGAACTATCCTCGCCGGAATGCTCCGTTGTAGCATTTTATGCCAGAGTATAGGGAGGAGGACGCTGTCGTATGCAGCGGATATATCCAGGAATGAAGCCACGACAGACTGACTTTGAGATAGGGCGATCCGTATATCAGCTGTAAGTACACCAATGCTATCCATTGTGCTAAGTCCTTTTCTAAAGCCAAACTGGGAGCTCGGTAGGAGATCTCTGGACTCGACTATCCACTCTAGCCGATTTTTAATTAGGTGCTCCAAAATCTTCATCAGAACAGAAATTAGGGCAATTGGTCTATAGCTGCTTGGATTGTCTATTTGTTTGCCTGGCTTTAAGATGGGAATGACAACATGAACTTTCCATTGATTTGGAATCCAGCTATTTTTATAACAATAATTCATAACATCTAATAGATACTTCTTTGTATCCTTTCCAGAATGGACGAGAAAGGAGTATGGTATACCATCTCTACCTGGGGCTGAGTCGTGGACATAGTTTAAAACCATATCTAACTCTTCAATGGTGAAAGGTGCATCGTGTGGATCTTCTGATGAAATCAAGGAGAGAGACAGTAGGCTTTCTGCTTGAGAAGGGACATAAGGAGGTGCTATCTTTTCAAAGAACAGTTCAGCAGTTTCCGGGGATATGGCCGAGAACCGGGAGGGAGCACAGCCAGATCGAAATCTGTTTATGCTTTTCCACACAACAGACGATGGGGTAGAAGGAGACAGGGAGGAGCAAAACTTCGCCCAGCCTGCACGCTTCTTACGCCGTAGCAACCTCTTGGATTTTGCATTAACATGTTTGTAGTTAATTAAATTTTGAAGGCTCATATCCAAATTATACCTTTTTTCAGCCTCGTTCCTATCCTTGATAACCCTTGTACATTCCTGGTCCCACCATGGTGGAGATGAAATTTTACCCCTAGCACTATTCTTAAGGGGAAAAGATTGTTCTGCACATAGGATAATGGAGCTGGTAAATTCGTCTACACAGCCTTGTACATGGCAGTGACCAGACTGGTTTGAATTTGGTGTGTTGATATCTGGTAGAGTTGTAGTTTTATCCTCCAGTAATGTAGAGAACCTCGACCAGTCTGGGTTGGATAAATTGAACTTTAAGAGAGGAGCCGGGCTTTTCTCTAAAAATGTCCTATTGGTGAGAGATATAGCAATTGGGTAGTGGTCACTGCCATGGGACAAGGCTGAGCACTGCCAGTAGGCACATGCAGCAAGCTCTAGGGAGCAAAATGTCAAATCGACACAGCTTTTACGCTGCCCAACCTGAGATCTTCGGGTAGCACAACCATTATTGAGGATGCATAGATCGAGATCATCAAGGATCCCAGCTAAGCCTATACCAAAAGTATCACAGTGGCTTGAGCCCCATCTGAAGTGATGTCCATTAAAATCACCCATCACAAGTAATGGGCTCTCAGCATTCTCAAACAATGTCTTAAGAACCGGAAGATGCCGAGGGTGTGGATGAGCGATATAAACACCAATAACCGTTATACCTTCAACTTTGGCAGCTACAACGTTGATCTCTTGAACAGGCGCAACCAATGATGAGGGCTGAAATGGAACCCTATTATTGATTAGGAGAGCACATCCTCCATGGCGGTCAGGTTGGTCGCATCTCAAGATGTTGTAGTGTGGAACCCGGAAGATTAGACTAGGAGTTAACCAAGTCTCGGCTATGAAACATACAATAGGTTTGTGTTTATTAAGCAAGAAAGTGAGGTCGTGTTTTTTATGAAACACGCTCCTCACATTCCACTGTAGGAACACTTGGCATGGAGCCATTTGTTAAATTTAATAATAAGGCGGTAAGTTTATCGGCAACGTTGGACGGTGAGTTAGAAAAACTAGGAGAGATAACAGAGGTTAGGATTTGTATAAGGAGTTCAATAATAGACGAGGAATTGACAGAGAGTTGGGGGAGTGGACTACTGAGGGCACAACCGTTTGGCTGTGAGGATTGAGGGGCACTGGTAATTTTGTCATGAGCAGCTATGTCATAAGAAGGGGAGAGAGGAGAATGAGTTTTTGGTTTGCCAGAAATGGTTTTGCGATAAGAGACAGTGGGTTCACCTTTGGCAGCACTGGCATAGCTACGGGAAACTTGCGGGATGGCTTTGCTGGCTTCAGAGTAAGAGATAGCTTTTTTTGCCATCGTAGATTTAATAGCTCTCTGCCTGTCATACTCCGGGCACCCCTTGCTATTAGCATAGTGGTTACCAGAGCACAAAACACAGAAAGCATCTGTCTCGGAGATGAAGCACCCATTACCAGGGTGATCGTGTCCACATTTGTGGCAGCGAGGTTTGGACCTGCAGAAAGATTCTACATGTCCAAACCTGCAGCATTTACGACACTGTATGGTTGGGTATACATACTGTTCCACAGGAAGGGAAGTATAGCAGCAGAATACTCTTTGTGGCAGGGTCTGACCATCAAATGTTAAAACGCAGGTCTCGGTGGGTTTCCATTCGTTAATGCCATCTTTCATAACCTTTCTGTTAATCCTTCTGACTTTGAGTACCTGGCCACAACCCTGGGGAACAGTGATGTATGCTTTGGCCTCATCTTCATTCAAGTCCACGGGAACCCCGCTAACAACACCCATGCGAGTGATGTTAAAAGATGGGATAGACGCTGAAAACTTTTTTGTAATAATAGGGTTTGATAGGAATGCATTTGCATCCTGGGGTGAGGAAAACTCTACCGAGATACGGTTCCTACCTACTCTTTTGACACCATCCTTGGCTATATTAGAGATGTTGTTCTGCAATAGGAATAGGCCGAATGTGACGGGGTGAAGGGTTGTTCCAGTGGCGGGGTGAGGTTCTATCCGAGACACATGAGTTATGAACGGAGACTTATCCCCTGCCTTGTATCTGTCTCGGAAAATTAAACTTTTGGCCTGTTTTGATGGGCGGATAGAATCAGGAGAGCTTTGTTCATGCACTGGACGTTTACGGGACACGCCAGTTGAATTGTCTGCAACATTGCAATCTTCGACGAATTGAGACAGTCGATGCGACAGTCGATTGGGCATATCAGTATCAGGAAAAGAAGAAGGGGGGGGCATATATACAGCAGGAGAGGAGGGAGGAGTGGAAAAAATGGGAGTAGTAGGAGTCTGAATGTCAGGAGGGTCAGGAGGTTTATTTTTCTTCATTATTGCAATTAAATAAAATAAAAGAGCAACACAATACCTTTAACCAGTTAGATAGGGCAACGCAACATAAAATAATATTTTAATGAATCACAATCGTCAAACAAGACACAAAATTCCAAAAAAATATCTGAAAAAACGTGACAACCAAGCACACGCTGACAGCTCTTGAAATGGAATCGCTAATAACAAGTCACGCACAACAGCTTGACAGAGACGTGCGGCGGCATGACGCACGTCAAGCTGTCATGCGTGACATTTTTTTTTTTATATTTGTTCCTTTCGGAACAGGCTAAGATTCTATGACCATGCTGCCTTGTCATCCAATTATTTTTATTCTTATTTGGATGATGGTGAGGATGAGGATGATGATGATGATAATGGCGAGTTGATGATGATGATGATGACGATGATGATGATTACTGCCTCAGTAAAGTAGTGAAAACTTTACTAAAGGCTTCTTACGGAGATTTGAAACCAACACGAGAAGTCACAATTCACTGTAATATTTCACTTTCCTACTCTTGTGCGCGTTTTCCAAGACGTTATGTCTAAAAATCCACCATTTTTACACATAAAAACTCGAACTAGGGATGTGAAAAAATAATCGATTTAAAAAAAAAACGATTTTTTTTTTCTTATAATCGCTTTTTATTAGCGATTTTTATAGTAATATTAATCGATTTTTAATAAATCGATTTTTTAACTTACGCGTTTAAATCGATTTTCATAAATGCGAAATTTTTGTAACATTTATGAACACTTTGTGTATTAAATGACTTCTCGGTTCTCGAATCACTCACACACACTATGGTAACGCTAGTACTATTATGTGTTCAGTTTATAGTTTTATTTAATTTATAATTTTCTAAAAGAGTTATGAAGAAGTTTATTCATATTGTTGTGATAATGAAAATATGATACAGACAAAATTGACTTTGTTGATGTTTCTTTGACGACCAATTAACAGTTACACCGCTGCCTGTGTCATTATAACAATGACAGCGAATAGTGTGACGATTATAATTTTCTTCCCTATCCGTCACACCAGGGCCAGTGTGACACAGTGGTGTTACGGACGGTTAGTGGGTCGTCGTTTCTTTTAGTGTTGCCAGTAAAAAAAATAGTTTTGCGGAAATCAATTTCTACATTTATAAGAAACTAGCTTTTGCCCGCGGCTCCGCCCGCGTGGATGTCGGCTATCGCGACCAAACATAGGTTCGTTCTCAAGGTCTAATCTACCTCTATACCGAATTTCATCAAAATCGGTTAAGTGGTTTAGGCGTGAAAGCGTAACAGACAGACAGTCGGACAGACATACAGACAGACAGAGTTTATAATATTAGAAAGAAGAAAGAAAGGAAGAATGGATTGAAATACCTTGAAAGTTTAAAAGAACATTTTCTTTGAGATTTAGTTTTGAATTGGTTATTATTTTTAGTAATCATATTCTGTTATTTTATTTTATTTTTAATCAGATAATTTCGTAATGTCAGTAGGTTTATTATTAGAATACGAAAAGCATGCAGATTTTTAAAATTAGGAAAAAAATCGATTTTTTCACAGAAATCGATTATTTATTTATAAAAAAATCAATTTTTAACAAATCGATTTATATTGAGTAAAGAAAAAATCGATTTTTATTTAATCGATTGTTTTCCTTCAATGTCACATCCCTAACTCGAACTCACACTAATTTTAGAAAATAAAATAACACCGCGATCGTTCATTTTCGTTTTGGCGCCAAAACTCCAACAGACAGATAATGTTATAGTTTTTTGAAATGTCACGTCCGACAAAAATTACCACACCAAAAATAAAAATAAAAATTGGAAACATAAATTAGTTTTAGCTTTATTTAGGCTCCGCGCAAACGTACGGTTTCCGTCCACGGTTTCCTGATCAAAAAGTCAGATTCAAAAAACCGAATGCTCCATTTTCATACAAAATGTTCTACTAGCCGCACACGTAGTTACTTTTTGCAGAACGGAAAAAACCTGACGTTCGGTTCAGAATGGAAAAAACCTAATGACGTCATACCGAACGCAGCACTCGCATACATTTTGTACTAATCGCCGCACACGTCAGAAAATTTCCATCTGGAATCGCGCTTAAATTGTGTCCAGCGTTGTCAATTCCCAAGAGAGTGGGGACTTTCAAGCCGATTAGGGAATTTGTTGCAAGAAATGTTCTCTTAATCTAAGTCTATGTGATTTCCATCTAAGGGTGGCCGCACATGTACGGTTTCCGGAGACGGTTTCCGACCACGGTTTCCTGATTTGGAATTCCGTGTGCCGAGCACACACGTTCGGTTTTTTGCATTAGGTTTTTTTATTATTAGTTCGAAGCGAGCAGTGTTGCCAGTGCCAAATTGTCAAATGTAACACAAGCTGGCTTAAAAGTTGCATTTTCGGGGGAAAAGTTACGTATTCTTGTTTTATTATATAGTAGAGACAAATCCTCTCGGTTTATCTCGGGTATCCGCCCAATTTAGGAGCCGGCCTTCCGAGATGCTCCTTGAAATCCCACCGGCCATTGAGTACGAGCCCCAGCTATTTCATCTGGGACTTAATGCAGCTGAGAGCGTCTACCACTATGGGGCTGGGTCGTAAGAGAGTCAAAAGTTACGCAAAATGTAACAAAAGTTACAATACAATCTGGCAACCCCGGAAGCGAGACACAATCAGTGTTGCCAATTACTGATGATCTGAATTCCCCACAAACCCAACAGAAAGGCCCCAATATTAGACATTGATAACTATATTAAAGCCCGACCAGTAAAATAAAATACCTCGCCATATTGCGGTAAACTATTGGAACTAATTTCTTCATATGGTAACAATCTATACAATGTCATTATACTCATTATGGTCATCTGTCAGTGTGGTGTCAATTGTGCGTGTTGTTGAGTTTAAGAGCGCTACAAAACTACAAAACTATAGTAATATGCCGAAAACTATTAAAAGCCAGTTAAGAAAAGTAATTTATAATATAACAAAGTATTTGTCGGATAAAAAGTCGGAAGGATTGGACTCTGTTCCTCTAAATAACATCACGGACCTTGTTGTCAACATGACGGGTAGGTACATCATAGAGTACGTGCAATTGAAATTGGCCTAATCTACTGATTTTACTGTGACTAATTATTATTCACATTTTTAGGTATATCCCGATCTTCTGTAATAAAAATACGAAGAGAAGGTCAAACGTCAAATGTATTTTCTACGCCTAAGAAAAATAAGCCTAACGCAAAAAAGAATGCTCGATTATTTTGATCTCTGTGCTGTTAGGCATAAAATACAAGAATTTTATGTAGTCCGAAAAACAATATCGCGTGGTCCCTGTTCTATACAATAGTGTAATGTAACTGTATGTCTAACTTGTATTTACCATTCCAAGCAGTAAACTATTATACGGATAGGTACTACTGTGTTGTGATTTGTGCCCAGTCCTTGTAACCAGTATAACACGCCGCGTCTATTTTTCTATTTTAACCAGAAAACTTAACAGAGAAAAACTTAACTTTTTAACAGAGAAAAAAAAATACATTTTAATGAAAGTTTTGTATATTAAACACGTACTACAAGTTGAAATTATCTTTTAAAATACGAAGCTGCATGAAATGAGCAAGCAATAGGTATATTAATTCGTTTGTAATATTGGACACGATCTTTTTTGTATCGAAACTTTTTAAGAACAAAGCAACTTAATCAATGAAATTAAAAAAAAGAAGTCTATAACTCACTTTTGTGAATAATAGCAATGAAAAACATGACAGCCTCCGTGGCGTAGCGGTAGTGAACGCGGCCGCTACGCAGGAGGCGCGGGTTCGATCCCCACTCAGTGAAAATATTTGTGTGCATTAAATATGGGTATTTGCATTGGTCTGGTCATGCCTCGGAGAGCACGTTAAGCCGTCGGTCCCGGTTGCCATAAGAACATCTATGGCAGTCGTTACGGGTAGTTGGTGCCCTAAAAAGTCCAAAAACAACGGTCTAGCTGCAAAGCTTCTATATCGCCTAATGTTAACATTGGGTCGTGGAGGTCAGGTGGCAATCGCTTCACGGAAAATATCGAGGTCTAGCCAAATCTGTAGCTATGACTGGTAAAAGCGGACCCCAGACTCCAAGCTGAAAGCTTCGGATGCGACTGGGAATAACGCTAGGAGGAAGAAGAAGCAATGAAAAAGTCAGTTTTATATTAGGTGTCATTCCGTGCATAATTGCGGGGAAATAAAAGCCTGTTCATAAGCAAGTGTGTTGAAAAAATATTTGTACACTTGGCATTTTACATGTGTATCACTATACTTGATGTTGTCATAATCATAGATGTTTTTGGCACCCCCAGTACGGGTTTTTTATTTTATTGGTCGGACTTTACTTCTCTTGAAGTTTCCCGCTATATTCACCACTTGCGATGTTTATTGCGGCTCGTGTACATATATTGCCAATAGAGAGTTAAATAGAACCTAAATGTCGGATATTTTGCTTTAATAATTTATCAATATGTATAATACTTGCCACATAATACTTCTGAGTTTAGGTCTATTGTGAATGTCTAAATGCCCCACATAAGCACAATCCCCACAAATTCGCTAATCGACTTGAAAGTCCCCACTCTCTTGGGAATTGACAACGCTGGACACAATTCAAGCGCGATTCCGGATGGAAATTTCCTGACGTGTGCGGCGATTCGTACAAAATGTATGCGAGTGCTGCGTTCGGTATGACGTCATTAGGTTTTTTCCGTTCTGAACCGAACGTCGGGTTTTTTCCGTTCTGCAAAAAGTAAGGACGTGTGCGCCTAGTAGAACATTTTTGTATGAAAATGGAGCATTCGGTTTTTCAAATCTGACTTTTTGATCAGGAAACCGTGGACGGAAACCGTACGTTTGCGCGGAGCCTAAACTTGGTGTTGAATGAACTATACGTTCGAAAAGTAAATAAAATAATGCTATTTCTGGTATTTTTCACTAAATGACCTATTTATGAGAAATTAAGGCTAAACACAGTTCTATAAACAAAAGAAAGTCCTTAAATAAGGTATAAAAGATTGTGAAATGCAAAATAATCGACAAAAATATATTAACAATAAATTCATTTTGAAATATTTTCTTTGGTTTCTGAACGACACTACTCCAATTGACATAACGCATTTGACACTTTTGACAGACTTAATCGATTTGTTTATTTTATATAATATGAGTTTGTTATTATAATGTACAGTGAAACTGTGATATTATAAGCTTCAATTATTAAAAACTACGAATGAACTAAGACGTACGCAGACTCCGGCAACCGAGAACTGCTGAGGCTTCAGTGAAGAAACCTACTTCATTGCGTACCATGATACCATACTGTCCTCAACCAATTGTTAATGTCAATATCACAATCCCTCATGATGAAAGAGAAGACTACAGGGATGGGAAAAAAGGAATGAAGAAAGAAAATAATGTTTTAAATATTTATTTTTATTATTAAACTATATTCAAGATTTTAATAATGAGTGTAGTCTATTCATTGTGTTTATTAACATCTAATCGCCTAATCGCCCTTTCCCCTAGAACTTAATGTACTATTTAAATACATTCATGATAATTATGTTCCGAGGAGATCATGTGTGTTGTTAAAACATTAGGTTCTGCCTCAGGTACATTGTACTCGATGGTCAGGTTGTGTGGCTCACAGCAAGCAGTTACATTTTATTCATAATTCTCTCATTAACATCGCTACCAACTTGTCAATTACCAAAATGTAATTTCTATTGTCACCGGGTCTTTCCATGAAGAGTGGTTTATGTCTATGGTGTCAGTAACCAGGGATGTTGTAGATAGCCAGAATCACCTAAAAATAAAAGGTAAAGTTAGTCATCACATGGGTAGTTCACTATTTAACAACGGTAAGTCTTTATTGAATCAAAATCCACCTAACAATATAATTATGAATATCTTATTAGTAGAACAGAAAAGTTAAATCTGTGATATAAGCACCTGTAACCTAGGCGGTTAGGTTTTTATTTGGTAAGTATGATCACAATTCAGTTATTACAATAGAATATAAGTTATAGTTATATGCATCTTACCAGACACCGAAGTAAAAGCTTCGGATAAGGCTGGGATTAACGCTAGGATGAGAAGAATAGAACATATGTTATGGAAGTTATTAGTTTTCCCATACCATTAATCTAGTAGGTACCTATTAAGTTTTTTGATACTAACCTAATAACTACACTTGCTTATTATTTCAATGTATCTCATATGAAAGTGATGCCCCTCCGCTTTTGCATTTACATTTAATGTTCGGCAGTCACAGCCACATATCTGAAATTAAATGTACAAATACAATTACACAATGTATTATAAATCTTTTGTCATTAGGTATGTACTTACTACTTCATACTAGGTACTTTATGATATCATCCTAATAACATTATTTTTGCACATTCAGTGAATAGAAATGTTATTTATTGGTAAAATTCAGCCTGCAAAGTCAGTGCTTATGTTAAATAGATTAATTAAGTTAACTTGTTTTATTCACAACAGCAAGTATGTATTTATGTACCTATAATATAACTTAGTTATCACAAAATAAGTATATTTAATTTACTTAATATTAATTATATAATAGTATATCTGCTGTCTTGGGCTTCACTCATTTGCATTGGGCTTTGTTGCATCTATTCGGATAATCATAATCTGTGAAAAGATGAGAATAATGATGTACTAGGTTTACATACATGTTTACTTGTGTGGTACTTACTAGACACTTTAGTATTATGGAGTTTAGGCCTAGCCTTTATACTTCTTCATACATACATATATATAATAGCGCCTTTATCCCCGAAGGGTTAGGCAGAGGTGAATTATTATTCTTCTTCATTCTAGCGTTAATCCCAGTCGCATCTGAAGCTTTCACCTCAGAGTCTGGGGTTCACTTTACCAGTCTTTACTGCGGATTTGCCTGGACCTCGATATTTCCCGTGAAGCTACTGACATCTGACCTCCACAACCCAATGGTGAAATTAGGCGATATTGAAACATTGCAGCCAGATCGTTGGACTTTTTAGGGTTCCAACTACCCCTAACGACTGCCATAGAAATCAATTCCTAATCCCTACTTCCCTACTAATATTATAAATGTGAAAGTAACTCTGTCTGTCTGTCTGTCTGTCACGCCCAAACCACTGTACCGATTTTGATAAAATTTGGTATAGGGGTAGATTAGACCTCGAGAAAGGACGTAGGCTATGTTTGATCGCGATAACCGACATCCACGCGGGCGGAGCCGCGGGCAAAAGCTAGTACCTATATATATTAGCATTATTAAAAAGTTGTATCAAGGTTCACACACTATTTATTAACAACATATTTAGCGGGTTACTGTAAATAAAACATCCATTTTATTTCAATCAATCAATCAATTAGCCTATCGCAGTCCACTGCTGGACATAGGTATATATGGTAGGTATTATAGGTAAGTTGCGGGCTATCTCCCTGCACACTTCAATTGTACTGGTACCATCAATTCTAATATGCTTTCTGTAATATGGACAGACTTGTTTTAATTGGTAATATAAGTAGGTACCACAAGCAAACAATATCGATTCACTATATTCTAGTCTTGTTTCCAAGCCTAGAATATAGTATATATTTTCAATAAGAATGTTTATATTATGAAATTGTGCTTGCCTTCCATTTATATTATGTTCAATTACATGTATGACTTGTTAACCATTTATAAGTGCCCGGTTAATGGCAATAGGCTCGCCAGCTATTACATTGGGACCTAAACATAAACGGCGAAATGTGGGTGCTAGCACCTCTGCCTACCCCTTCGGGGATATAGGCGTGAGTTTATGTTATGTTATGTTAACCATTTGAGCACAGTCTTAATCTGTCTATAAGGCCACATGGTGGATGTCTGGTGATACCTATTTGTCAGATATATAGATTGCACATTATTTCGAGGTTGCTTCGTCAGGAATATGAATGACATATTTAGTAGGTACGTTCCTCGTAACTGCAAGTAAAAATACTTGAAATTAACATTTATTATCAGTTCTATATATTATCTGCCCTACAGAATACTGCGACTAAATAATAATGTCATGTTGTGTTCCCGGTAGTGAGTAGGGTAGCCAGAGCTCACTGAAGAGGTTTTTCAAACATGTAATACAGTTCATTTGGTTGTTCAGTGTCAATATTCAAGCCAGGGTCAATGATGGGATCGTGTTTAACGTAAATATACAAACTAAACAAAGCTATATGACAGGTTGACTGGACTTGTTTTTTTTTTTTTTTTTAATATATTTGTTCCTTTCGGAACAGGCTAAGGTTCTATGACCATGCTGCCTTGTCATCAGTTATATTTATTTTTATTTGGATGATGATGAGGATGATGATGATGATAATGGTGAGTTGATGATGATGATGATGACGATGATGATGATGATTGCTGCTTCAGTAAAGTGGTGGAAACTTTACTAAAGGCTTCTTACGGAGATTTGAAACCAACACGAGAAATCACAATCCACTGTAATATTTCACTTTCCTACTCTTGTGCGCGTTTTCTAAGACGTTATGTCTAAAATTCCACCATATTTACACATAATAACTCGAACTCACATCAATTTCGGAAAATAAAATAACACCGCGATTTATCATTCTACGCGTTCGCGCCAAAACTCCTGACTGGACTTGTACATACATGTACTGTGACTGTGACTGTGTTGCCAATGTCATATATATTTCCAAAAATAATTATGAGAATATTTTTTTTTATTTTTTTTATTTCAATTTATAATATACAATTTTCATAATTCAATAGTAGTGTCACAAAAACCACAAAGACTGAGTATTGAAATATATATAGATAACCAAAAGGGTGAACTGTGAACCTTGAAATCCATTGAAATACTACTCATTAAATAATAACTTACTAAATAATTAATTAATACTAATAGGTACTTGTTTATAAACATAGAGTGATACAAAAACCAAACACCAATAGTAAATTAAATGATATCTATCCATATGCAAGCATCTTGTCCACGATAACCATCTATGGAAAATATCCTCTGAAATATTGTCAATCAAGATGATTAACTAAATTGATTTGTATTTGTACTTTATTTACATGAAATTATTTTTATTTATAAAATTAAATTCATTTAATTATTAAACTTAAACTATCGTGACAAACTAAACGTAAAGCAACCGTACATTCGGACCCCATGAACCCAGCGTTTTGCTCCCAAAGGGCTCACGGTTACTTGTAATTAATTTGATAAAGACACTGTATAATAGCATAATCCCAATTAAAATATACTAATGGAATAAGACTCTTTGTAACGGATTCTATTGCGATTTATTGGTATTATTTTATTAGGTAGGTACTACGCTGACCCTAAATAAATGTACGTTAAGGGCAGGAGGATAATGACTCCAATAAATTGTAAATCTACAAACAATTTCAAACATGTTCACAATATTCTTAAACCATAAAATCTCCCATTATTCTTAAAACATAGATTCGATTCTTCTCTAGTTTGAATCGTATACTTATCGTATGTAATTCGATTTATAACTTTCAATTTTCGAATTCTTATGTCGATCATCGAAAGAATATCTCGAGCTATAAAAATATTTTGAATTCCTACTAATTTAATAATCTAATTTTAATATTTATATTCGATACTATCGAGTAGTAGTATTGAGTACGTGTATCGAGTACTACTTGACCATAGACACCTAGACTTAGCGAATGCGTTTGGACGCATTGATCTGGCAATTACTATGTTCGATGTATTTTAAGATGACACTCGTCTGCCGGCGAATGCTAATGCGAAACAATAAAACGCATCGCGATAGATTGTAATACGTCTAGGGGTACAGGGGTACTAGTGAGAAATTTCGTTCTCAATAGTACCACTATTTTTATTAATTTATATTAGTGGTATTAGTGAGTCTGTTTGTCCCGCCAGTACCACCAACTAGTACCACCGGTGGTACAGATGAGAAGTTTCGTTCTCATTAGTACCACTTGTCAAATAGACCCGGAAGTACCTAATCACACTAGTCGTTTCGGAGCGAAAGATATTGGGCACAGTTGGCGAAAAAAGAAACTTTTTGTTTATAAATAATGTATGGGAATAATGTACAGGTGAAAGGCATACTGTATGGTGGTTATAAAAAAAAAAGGTTTTTTTTTTGCCAAAATAATACTTCCAGATGATTTCGCTAACGAAACTGTGCCCAAAATCTTTCGCTCCGAAACGACTTTAAAATCATCCAGTATAGGTACCTTTCTGCCAAACTTTTCAATGGAGACAGTCGTGAAGAATGATCCAGCCAACTGCAAGGATCCCATGAAGAGTGCCAACGTGTTAGGGCTCCACTCGGTGCCGGCGCTTTGGAACACGTCGGCCGCGTAGTTCATGAGGGCGAAGCACCCTGAGAGCGTCTGCATCGCCATCAGGACTAGCGTCATCCGGAGCGCCGAGAACGTCGTGCCGTCTTGGACTGGAAGAGAGAATACAAATGATGGATATGGCTGTAAGTGTACGCTTTTCAAATGTTTATTTGTCTTTTTTATAGAAAGAAAGAAAAAGTTTGAATGGAATTTTTACTGTAAATACGAGTAGGTACTTTATGTTAAAAGGCAAAAGGCGTAACGTCTACGATTATTTTAGAAAAATATCAGGGCTCCGTGAAAAAATTAAAACCCAGACCCACGACCCGAAGTCCACGTGGACGAAGTCGCGGGCAGAGCTAGTAATATTATGAAGAGGAATAATGTTAAACACCTCTGTCTTCCTCTTGGGGATTTCACAGGCGTGAATGTACCTATGTAAATAGGTACCTATATAAAAAGCAAAGATTTGTTTCAATTTCAAACTTTCTTCGACCATTAGAGTGCTAGATTTATCCGTAGTTATAGTAACATTATGACTTTACGCGGGTGAAATTAACGGCGAAAACTACTAATAAAATGTACTCAAAGCGCCTGCACGGATAATTTAGCAGCCACCCGTAAGAATACCTTTCCACCAAAGATGTGCTAAGCTACGTTGCTATGAATGCGTTTGATATGGTGGATATCAAACGCATCCATCTTCTTTTCTTCCCCCTAGCGTTATTTCCCAGTCGCATCCGAAGCTTTCACCTCGGAGTCTGTGGTCTGCTTTATCAGTCATAACTACGGATTTGGCTAGACCTCGATATTTTCCACCGAACGCATTCATAGCAACATCATATTCATGGGTTCACATAGTATAGCGCTCGTGGAAAAGGGTTCAGTTATGCTATGTTGTGATATGCGTGCTATGGAGAATAGATTCGAATTCTGAATATTTGTAGGAAGTCTCATAGCACATTTTACTCGCTACGCTACATAGCATAGCACATGCGGCAGAGGTTTTTGGTAGGTAGATATAATATGACGCACCCAAGTAGTTAAATTAGCCTAGGACTATGGAGTTGGATAGGTATGGAGTCGTAGTGGATTTGGTTTGCAGTTGGAGTGGAGTCGGAATGGACTCGGAGAGTCGGCGTGAAGTTGGAGTAGTGTTGGAGTGGAGTCCCTGTCTGTGTAGTTTTATACTACACTACTACGTTGGGAAACTCATATGTGTATCGAGGCCCTCCGCAAGATCGTTTTTAAATTAAGAAGCTTCGTGAGCTGTTCGTACTTTACCAACACTGATGAGCGTGACGTGCGGCATCTCCTCGTACTGTCTCTGTTCCTCCCTCAGCTTGTGCAACTCTTCCGTCACTGTCTTGTGGCTCTTGCTCAGGCTCCGGAGCCAGGCTATCGTTCTCGCAGCTTTCTTAAAAAAGTTATTCGTGGTTAGGCATAGGCACTAAAAATACTTATTCTTATTATGTCTAAGGGACCTATGTCCAGGAGTGGACTGCAATTAATTGGCTAAAGGTATGATTCCGTAGCCGACCGTACCTATATGACAACAGCCGACGCACGCAGCAGATGCGCGGAATTCATTGCGGCTTCTCAATGGTTCCCTTTATCCGTATCGGAGTTTAACAAGTAATGGGTACGTTGTATATGCTGCATGCGTCTGTCGTTGTCGTATGCGGTCGGCTTCGGAATCATACCTTAATTGATTGATTGATTTGATTGATGTCAATCAAAATATAGCTTATTTCAAGAAGTAAACATTTTAAAGATTTTTTAGTTTGTTTAAATTAAAATTATCTGACTTTAAACGCTATCTAGATACAAAGTAAGCATAGCTTAATTAGCTCCTATTATGGGTTCTAGATACGTACACCTAAGTAGAGATTGTTTTGTCGTTAATACATAGAAACACACAGAACAATGGATATAATTAGCTATAATTTTATGCAAAGAAATATTTCGACTATCAACAGTGTGGTGAGTGGCGACTCTCTATCGCTACGCCACAGAAGTCGTCCAGCAATGCAATTCTGCAAGCGCACAACGACGAACACAACGTTGCGACAACCGTGATAGAGATTGCCATTGGTCGAACTGGGTGACGTCACTGGAGATCGACCAATGACAATCTATAGTAAGGCTGTCGCAAGGTTATGCTCGTCGTTTTGCGCTAACAGAATTGCATTGCAGGTAACAAGAATATGTTGACATTTTCTGCTTTGAATTTTTCTTCTACATATAGGTACTCTAGAGATCCGATTCTCAGCACTCCATGGATTCACCGTGCGGTCGCCGGGTCCATAGCGTGATACAGAGAGGAACACCGTGACGGCGACTGGGACTTGCGACCCAGATGTAGGTTTAGGGTGGCCACCTTGTGATGCATCAGCGCTCACCTCCACCGTCAGTAGTGTTCCCCCCCTACCTATCCAAATTTGATAAGATCCTATTAAGGCCGCTTTTGATATTCGATTTAGTAAAGAGCTCACTGAAGCTCTAATAATAATGAATCTCTCTAATAACAAGAATATAATCATGTACTAACCTTCTCCTTGCCAATTTTGAGCAAGTAATTCGGAGATTCTGGCATAAAACAAAACATGACTACATGCACAGCAGACACAGCGAGATACACAGCCTGGTTCGTCTTATAAGACGCTGCCATCCCAACAGCATACACGAAGATCACCCCCAGCTTGCAGACAGTCATCACTAAAGACCCAAGAGCTCCTCTAAGGCTGTCCTCAGATATTTCCTTCACATATACTGGGACTACTACGAAACAACCTCCGGCAGCGAGGCCGGCTATAACCCTGGCGATTATCAGAGTCACTGGCATTATTGCTGCTAGTTTGAGCGTCCATGATATCTGAAATTGGAAAGGTAATAATTTTTTAAGTGTTAAAATAAGTGAGATATATAATATCTTCATCCTAGCGTTAATCCCAGTTGCATCCGAAGCTTTCACCTCGGAGTCTGGGGTCCGCTTTACCAGTCTAACTGTGGATTTGGCTGTGCTTCGATATTTTTCGTGAAACGACTGCCATCTGACCTCCACTTGTGAGATTTATAATATTCTTTGTTGTTGATGATCCCGCGGCTTCGCTCGCGTGGCTATCGGTTACCCCAACTTAGGTCATATCAATACTCGTCTGGGTAAGTAAAACGTTTTGTAGAATATAATAGAATGTATGAGATTGACATACATTCATCTCTCTATGCTACAAGCGTCGAATCTAGTTGATTCGTCTATAGTTTAGTTTAGTGGTTAAGTTAGGTGCATCGTCGCCGAGGAAACGGCTGCCCACGTAGTACTGGAATGCGAGGCAGTAGCTCCCCAATGCTCTCAAATCCTCGGCACCGCGAAACCTATGAAGCTCCCAGTAAGCTTCTGCACTTCTGGGCGGAGTTAGGCTGGCTGCTATAGCCAGTACTCTCTACGCACAATAGCCCTAAAAAGGAGGCTAAGTGCGGACAAAAGAGTCCCCTTTCCATTCCATTCCATAGTGGTTAAGTTGACGATCGAGAAGTCCTGGGTTTGAATACTAACCATTACACTACCGACGTGAACCCACTCCCAGTGGCGGATCCAGGGGGGGGGTCGTGGGGGTCATGACCCCCCCCTGGGCGGGTCACCTACTAAAAAATATCCCAATGTCACTGATAAATTTTAAAAAATACCACGCATAAGAAGACTGTCTCTTTGTACCTAATATTATAATTTTATGAGGCACCAAACATCAGTATAAATATTATTCGCACGATTGAAAATTTCAATTTATCGTGCAGCGCAGCCGAGCAACCGATGGACTCGAATAGTTTTCGGACCTGACACCCTGTCCGCTATGTTAAAGAAATAAGCGCGAATGACTAACCAGGCCGGCAGTCGAAGGTCTGGAGCTGACAGCCATGAGGTCCTTTTTCGATTCGGGCAACAATTTGACTTGGGCTCAGCTTCAAAGGCCTTATTTATGTTACTGTTTGCTTACAAAAACTTTTTGTGAACTTGGAAGAAGCCTTCCTTTCTGGATCCGACGTAGGTAGTCACCAAAGCACCCGTGCCCGGTAATAACCTGCGTCAGCCGGTACGAGAAGCAGCCATGTGGCCTCTCTAGCCACTCCCCCATAGGATGGGATGGGCCTTACTACCGCTATTACCGCGGGCCCAGCGGCTGTGCCCAGTGGCCATCTTCTACTGCGGATGACGCAGCTGGCTCATATGCCTGGTCCTTTTCTTTTTATCGTGCGAAAAATCCCCGCGGATACCTCCCCCGCCGGAGCCGGAAGAGGAGGTTATGTCGGACTCGAACCGACTAAAACGTACGCCGTCTGTGGGCCGTCAGTTGCCGGAGGTGAGATTGTCGTAGCCCTATCCCTCGCACCCCAGCCGACCCAGGGCCATATCTCTCGATCTGGTCCTCTTCAGGTGTAGGGACCATAGAGTCCCCAGCTCGCTCCCAGGTACGGGGAGGCACGCAATGCGCGCCGCCGCGGCCTGCTTCTGCTAGGGTGACAGGCGGCTCCACCCGTCACCCCCAGGTCCGCGCTCATGGGGGACGGAGGTCATTCTGCGACCGGCGACACCCGAGTTGCCACCGCTCGTCGCGGGCCGCGCGGTTTGCGATTCTCCTTCGCTCCTCGCGGGCCGCAAGGTCTGCGATTCTCCTTCGCTCCCGCTCCGCCGCCTACTTCACGAGCATTAGAAGGATGGGCCGGCGGCCCACGCATCCGCGCAGCGAGCCATCGCTGCGAGCAAAGTGGCGAGCGTGAGAGCTCTCACTCCCAGATGCCTTGCCTTACATCTGCACATTCTACGACGTCAAGCCAGCACTTTTTGGAGCTACCCCTCCCACAGGGGCCCGCCCGGGGTGCCATTGCCAGACATTTGGTATCCACCTAGCCTGGTGGTTGCCGCAAAAGTTGCTGTTCGCATAGGCGATGACTTGGTCGAGCGCACGGACCAGGTTAAGTACCTGGGGGGCGCGCCGTAATAGCGGCGCCGTAAATGCTTACAGTGATGGCGTAAAACCGTAAGCTCGCGGCTGCCACCGCCTCCATTTGCCGCCGCCATTGCTCTCAAGCAAGTAATGCTCGAGAAGGAGGCGGGGGAACGGGTCTGGAGAAGATTCAGTTGTTTCCCATTCCGCATAATACACAATGCGCGAAGGACTCGGGCGACGTAGGTCACTCAACATCTCCATTATCGTATCAATATTTCCATATCGGTCCCCATTAGCACGGGCCTGGAAATGACAGGGGGAACCGCCTGACACTCTAGAAGAAGCAGGCCGCGTTGGCGGCGCGATGCTCGCCTCCCCCTTTCATGATTATCGTACATATTTTCCTGATTGCTTCCGAATCCGAGGTGACCTCGGAGCTCAGGGGCCGCCTTCCGTCACTTCCTCCTCCACTTCGCACGACGTTGGGCGTCCATGGCGGTGAGATGAGACCATTTGCACGCATGTCACCCTTTCACGACTTCAAGCCAAGACTTCTTGGGCCTATCCTTTCCACCTGGTCCCGGTGGCTGTGCTACTGCCAGCCATTTGTTACCCACGTAGCCTGGCGGTTGCTGCAAGACGTGGCCACACCAGCGAAGGCGACTCTCTTGCATTTTATGTGTGATGTCGCGGACATGAAGGCTGCCGCGGATCTGAGAGTTCCTCAAGCGATCTTTACGTGTGACGCCGCACATCCACCGTGATCACAGTGATGACACCCGGGCGTTGGCTCCTTCTGAATTCGCCGCAGCTAACTTCCGAAACATCCATATCCGGTGATCATCTGCGTCAACCGCTACGAGAGTTTCCCATTGAAGCCTTTCTAGCCAGTTCTCCTTGATGGGTGATAGTTAGCTGCGGCTAGCTAGTTCACCGTGTTAGTGGTGGTAAAAAATACCACCACTATCACGGCGTGCCCTGCGCTTGGTTGTCTAAGTCGTAGTTTCAACTCCACCATGTCCCGATAAAGCTGGGACTTCGTAGCCTCGATTTCTCGCCTTTTGATACGGATTTAGTACCGAAGGTGCTCTGACATCTTTTTTCGCCATAGAGTCTCCTGCAGGAGTCCTCCAGCCCCTTAAGCCAGAGTGCCAGCTGCGTCCTTCAACTTGGGGACCAGCAGCTTAACCGGGTTCTGGATCATATTTAACAACAGTCGTTCAAGGTATCTTACTTTACTCCTCTCGCCTCATTCCTCCTACATTATTTCGTCATGAATTTCATACACATTTATTTTCATTGTATTATTCAATGACATTTTATTGGGAGACTAGACAAACCCCCGAAACTATGTCTCGGCTACACCATGACCCCCCCCTGAATTGAAAGCTGGATCCGCCCCTGCCCACTCCTAACACAAGTATTGGTTATACTAGTATGGGGTATACTAGTAATTTCAGTTAATTTTTTAAATTTTTAAAATTCGTATAAGCCGAAACATTATATTGGATTGGAACAACTGAAATCCGCGTTACGACTGTATTAAAACACATTGTCAAGTAGGTACGTACTGCGTACGTATGTAAAGTACGAGTACGAGTAGTATATTACATTATTAACAACCCACAGTCGTTAATACTCAAACCAACATGCTTATTATACAGTTAACTGTGCTTACTGTTGCGTAAAACAAATATTACGATGTAATTGATAGTTATGAACAAACTAATTAAGTAGGCAGGTACGTTATGTTCACTAATTCTCGCAGTTTTGTTCAGAATCCGTTATCCATACCTAGAAATATAATTATAGATTCAAGCGTTGTCGTGTCGAGGGACTCTAACTTGTAAAGCAACCCTTCATAATTATCGGAACGATTCATAGTCCCCATAACCCCAGCAACATCAAAGGTATAACACCCCCAGGGCTGTCTCAACCTATGCAGGGGGCCTCATGTTTTCAAATTGTTCAGGAACCCATTGAAATATACACAAAATTTCATCCAAATTTGATAAAATTTATGAGGAGTTTGATGACAAACAAACGCCACAAAAATATTATGATAACACGTGCACAGAGAATAATTAATGTAAAGTAAGTGGTAGGTATATAAAAAAATATAATTACGATTTGGAACTTTGCAATGCCAAATACGTAATTATATATTTTGACACTCTCACAACAGTCGTGGTTGATGTACCTAATTAAACAACATTGCAACAAAATATGTATGTGATAATCATCATTATCCTTTCGTTAATCTTTCACCTCGAAGTCCTTGGTCCTCATTTTCCTGTCTAACTGGCTGAACTTGTATATTTTCCGATCTACATAACCCAATAGCGATATCGATGTATTACAGTACAATTAAACCAGTTGTTAGACTTTTTAGGGCTCCATCATTCTATCCGAACTGATTACTATAGAATGATGTTCGTATGACAACTGGAATCGACGGCTTAACGTGCTCTTCAAGGCACGGAAATACCCAGACCAAACAGAACCAAAAGTCAAAAGAACCACTTCTTATAACTTATTGTATGTATTGTGTTTCCGGTGGTGAGTAGGGTAGCCAGAGTTCACTGAAGAGGTTTTGTGCTGTCAGTGGGAAGACCAAAGGATTGTCCTGCTTGTCTTGTTCGCTGACGGCAAAGAATCTCTTCGTTTTTAAAAGGTCGGCAGCACGAGTGTGACTCTCCTGGTGTTGCACTCGTCCATAGGTCACAATAACCACTTTCAATTAGGTGGGCCGTCTGCTTGTCTGCGACCTAAGCGGTATAAAAAAAATTACCTAAGAACGCATGCAATTATCCAATACTTACACAAGATAATAGAGAAACTAATATCACACAGATTTTTCGTCCAAATCTGTCTGAAGCGTAACTGAAGAAGGGGATCCCGCAGATCCCAGCCAGCGGTAGTGCCGCCGCCATCCACGTGATGTCGTCTTTTGTCAGTGGGGCCGGCGCGGGTGTGGAGGGCGACTTGAGGAGCGGGCCCATGGGGGACAGCCAGCCGATTTGTATACCGTAGGTAAAGGTTGGTATTGTCGCTGGAATAGTAAAGATGTCTACATTAATGATCCATACTTATGCAGGGCTCCGGCTTTTCTTGACGATATTTTCATGACGCTCTTGGTGTAGTTTTAAATGTTCAGTTCGTAATTGGTAGTAGTGTCACAGATTACCTAATAGTTTATAGTGATTCTAAGGAGTTGGGAAGAAGTAAGGATATTTGAACCATTATAACTGATGAGCATTGCTAAATGTGGAAACATGATTAGGTACGTTTTGGTCGACAAAAAGTTGCATTTTTGTAAACTGTTCTGTGGCAGCGGTTCCCTACCCCATAGCCTGTATAATTTCACTAATTTAGCCCTATATTTATTAGTCACTCGAAGAAGACTTTATTCATCCTACTGATACCATAAACGCGAAAGTTTGTAAGTATGGATGGATGTTTGTTACTTACTCGTTCACGTAAAAACTACTGAGTGCATTTTAATAAAAAATTACAATAATATAGTTAGCTTATACATCAGAATAACACATAAATGATAAGTTTGGTCGCGATAACCAACATCCACTCGGGCGGAGACGTGGGCAACAGCTAGAAATAAATAGAAGAAAGAAGAAAGAAAGAAAGAAAGAAATAGTTATTTGTTATACAAGAGTGCAAAGTTGCTTTTTAACCGCGTGCTCATTTTTGATGACCGAGCAAGCGAAAGATTCTAAATTTGAATCACGAGCGTAGCGAGTGATTCACAAATTAGAATCTTGAGCGTTAGCGAGGGAATCAAAAGAGCACAAGGTGAAAAATCTTTGCACTCGAGTGCAACACGTAACTTTTCATCCCACCTCAGCGAGGAAATAATGAAATGCTTCTCCTTCCTAGCGTTAATTCCTAGTCAGCATCCGAAGCTTTCACCTCGGAGTCCGGGGTCCGCTTTACCAGTCTTAACTGCGGATTTGGCTGAACCTCGATATTTGCCGTGAAGCGACTGCCATCTGACATCCACAACCCAATGATGACATTAGGCGATATCGAAGCATTGCAGCCAGACCGTTGTTGTTGAACTTTTTAGGGCTCCAACTACCCGTAACGACTGCCATAGATGTTCGTATGGCATCCGTGACCGACGGCTTAACGTGCTCTCCAAGGCACGACCAGACCAATGCAAATACCCATTTTCATGCATAAAAAATATTTGCACTGAGCGGGGATCGAACCCGTGCCTCCTGCGTAGCGGCCGCGTTCAATACCACTACGCCATGGAGGCCATACTAGTAATAAAATACAACAAAATAAAAATTCAACAACAATGTCAACAATATGACGTGAAAAAAATTGATGCGCGCAAAGCAAATTAAAAAAAAGTACACCAAGGAGGTTACGATTCTGAGTTTTTCATGAATTAAAAAAAAGTTGTATGATAAATTCGGCACCATAGAGGTAGAAGTAAATAGGTTTAATGATGTTTTGAGTCCACAAACCTAGTACACACGATGTTCTAAATTCAAATTTACTTTACCTCTCTAGAGGATAAAAACGACTTTTACGCTCAGTTATTGAAGAGCAAAAATAGTCTTTCCGAGATGGTGGGATGAAATAGTTATTTGTTATACAAGAGTGCAAAGTTGCTTTTTAACCGCGTGCTCAGTTTTGATGACCGAGCAAGCGAAAGATTCTAAATTTGAATCACGAGCATAGCGAGTGATTCATAAATTAGAATCTTGAGCGTTAGCGAGGGAATCAAAAGAGCACAAGGTGTAAAATCTTTGCACTCGAGTGCAACACGTAACTTTTCATCCCACCTCAGCGAGGAAATAATGAAATGCTTCTTCTTCCTAGCGTTAATTCCCAGTCGCATCCGAAGCTTTCACCTCGGAGTTCGGGGTCCGCTTTACCAGTCTTAACTGCGGATTTGGCTGGACCTCGATATTTTCCGTAAAGCGACTGCCATGTGACCTCCACAACCCAATGGTGACATTAGGCGATATCGAAGCATTGCAGCTAGACCGTTGTTGTTGAACTTTTTATGCATACAAATATTTGCACTGAGCGGGGATCGGACCCGCGCCTCCTGCGTTGCGGCCACTTTCACTACCACTACGCCACGGAGGCTGTATAATAATTATGTGTAATAATACTAATAATAAAATATCAACAAATAAAATTCAACAACAATGTTCAACCATAGGACGTGAAAAAAAAATTATGCGCGCAAAGCAAATTTAAAAAAAAAGTAGGTACACTAAGGAGGTTCCGAGTTGAGTTTTTCATAAATTAAAAAAAAGTTGTATGATAAATCGGCACCATAGAGGTAGAAGTAAATAGGTTTAATGATGTTTTGAGTTCACAAACCTAGTACACACGATGTTCTAAATTCAAATTTACTTTACCACTCTAGAGGGTAAAAACGACTTTTACACTCAGATATCGAAGAAAAAAAGTACTCTTTCCGAGATGGTGGGATGAAAAATATATTTATTTTGACCCGCAGGCCCGCAGCACACAATACAGTCAGTCAGCAGTCAGCACAATACAGTAATTGAAAATATAACGATGAATTAACTTAATACATGAGTTCGAGCTGTTTCAAACTTAACCCGGACGAAGTCGCGAGCAACAGCCAGTTGACTAATAAACTTCTAGAATTAGATAACTATGTACGGGATCGACAAACCGAGTGTACGTAGGGAACTACGCGAATTTATTCACTGCCTATGACTAATATCTACCTACGTTATCTTCCTGACATTGTAGAACATGACTGATGCAAATACTCATATTGTTATGCTGTACTCGCAGTAATGTGCGAACTGTTTGATTACAATCAAAGTTAGTGACGTCACTAATATAGTTTTATGTAGTGTTTTATGTATAGAGTCCTTTAATACTGGTATATACAGTCACACCACGCTTCCGTTGTGGTAGGCTGTTTCTATTTGATACGATCTTGGCATACATCTTTAACTTCTTCTTCATACTTTATAGTACTACTAGCTGACCCGACGAACTTCGTACCGCCATATTTTCCACCCGCGTGGTATTATCTCTAAATTAAACAGTGTTTCTCTACAATATTATGCATGTATTATACATATAAACCTTCCACTTGAATCACTCTATTATTGAAAAAAACCGCTTCAAAATCCGTTGCGTAGTTTTGAAGATTTAAGCATACATAAGGACGGACAGACAACAGCGACTTTGTTTTATAATATGTAGTGATGATGCTGGAGATTGGCAGTTTATTCGTTAATTAAGCTGGCGACAGTGCCGACTTCATCTGCGTGGAGTTAGTTCTGGATTCTTAAGTTCAAGGCCGTTTGGCTCCCGTTGGAGTAGAATAGGGACACTAAGTACATCTCTTCTCGAGGTGTCGTAGAAGGCGACTAAGGGAGGGATGTTTTACATCTGATAATAAACATAGAGTCCATGACCAAGTGCCCGTTATAGGGTAATAGGTCATAGGCTCGCCACCTATTCCGTGTGAACGAAAATAATATTTGGCGAAATCTCGGTGATAATACACCACTGCCTACCCGTTGTGGGATTTACAGGCGTGCAAATATGCATATAATGTAAGGTCTACATAAGTACAATTTCGGTGGTTACATTGTGCTTGGGCGTTGAGCGAGATTCAACTTCAATTTCTCAAATCACAAGCCAGCCATGAGTTCCCGGGGGCGAGATGGGGACTCCGTAGTCCCCACACCGGATGAGGGCCAAATCGAGAGATATGGCCCTGGGTCGGCCGGGGTGCGAGGGATATGGCTACGACAACCTCACCTCCGGCAATCGACGGCCCACAGACGGCGTGCGTTTTAGTCGGTTCGAGTCCGACATAACCTCCTCCTCCGGCTCCGTAGTCCCCACACCGGATGAGGGCCAAATCGAGAGATATGGCCCTGGGTCGGCCGGGGTGCGAGGGATATGGCTACGACAACCTCACGTCCGGCAATCGACGGCCCACAGACGGTGTGCGTTTTAGTCGGTTCGAGTCCGACATAACCTCCTCCTCCGGCTCCGGCGGGGGAGGTATCCGTGTGGATTTTTCGCACGATAAAAAAAAGCCAGCCATGAGTTTGCTATTAGTCTTAGAACATTGCGTCGAGTAGATTATGAATTTAATTTTACATTTAATTTATTAATTTATGTTTGACCAAAAATTTCTAATCCGGACATTATTTATGTGCAGACAGAATAAAGATTGGTGTCTTTAACATTTACAACGGGTTATTTTGGACATTTTAATTATAATTTTATAATTAGTTTTCTTTTCCACCCGAGCGCCAATCTCGGTTATATATCTACCTACAAAGCATTCCATTTTGGAGCTAGATTATTTTTATACTCCTCTTTACCACGATTTGGATAAGCTGCTGAAGGAACCATGCCCTTGTCAATTAGCAGACGGTGGGGTTGGCGTGGGCTCAGAAGCTCTTGGTAGGGAAGCAGACACCACAGTCAGCGAAGCGTGAAAATTGTCAAAAAGAAAAGCCGGTGTATTTTCTTTTCACGGATCATGCGACCTCCTTTACCTACTGATGTTTTCGCTTTTGCCATCTACACAATATACATAATACTTGCTTTTTTTAAAATATTGTAGGACATTTTACACAACGCTATCTAGACCCAAAGTAAGCATAGCTTAACTGGCTTGTGTTCTGTTATGGGTCCTAGAATGCGGATAAATATACTTAGATAAATTTTTTGTAACATATTTTACATAGAAAGCACCCGCTAAAAATGCTATAAACATTGATAAATGAAAATACCGGGTTATAAGGATCCCTCACCGCCGATACACCTTCTTCCTCCTAGCGTTAATTCCCAGTCGCATCCGAAGCTTTCAGCTCGGAGTCTGGGGTCCGCTTTTACCAGTCATAGCTACAGATTTGGCTAGACCTCGATATTTTCCGTGAAGCGATTGCCATCTGACCTCCACGACCCAATGTTAACATTAGGCGATATCGAAGCTTTGCAGCTAGACCGTTGTTTTTGGACTTTTTAGGGCACCAACTACCCGTAACGACTGCCATAGATGTTCTTATGGCAACCGGGACCGACGGCTTAACGTGCTCTCCGAGGCACGACCAGACCAATGCAAATACCCATATTCAATGCACACAAATATTTGCACTGAGCGGGGATCGAACCCGCGCCTCCTGCGTAGCGGCCGCGTTCACTACCGCTACGCCACGGAGGCTGTCCCACCGATACACCATTTGGTCTTTTTGATACACCCTCTTTACACAGCCACGTTGGTTCAGCACTGGCATCCGTGTTGGTTCCCGGTGGAGAAGAATGTAACCAACCCATCTCTTTCTCGTGGGTGTTATAGAAGGCGACCATGAATAGGGCTGTTCTCCATCCAAAAGTAAAAGTGCCCACTTAACGGCAATAGGGTCACTTCCTATTATGTGGGATCGATAGGTCGAAAATCATAGTGTGCGCAATGTGGGTGTATTACACCTCTGCCTACGCCATCGGGTCGTGAATATATTATGTATGCAAAGCCCTGTTAACTAGCTTCCAGACAGTTTATATTATCCAATAGTTTTCACCTTGCACTTAATATTCGTCTAGCAGATACCTATTCAACTTTCATTTTCTCTTCATTCTATATTCATTTCTAAGCTGTCTGCCCAGCGAGCCTGATGAGTTGTTAAGAAAATGCGGGGTGCATATAAATAGTGATGGAACACATCACTAGATATATATGCACTCCGCATTTTCTTAACAACTCGTACGTTGTTTAGTTTTTATCAATCAATCTATCAATCGCAGTCCACTGCTGGACTTAGGTCTCTCCCAATGCTGGGAGGCTTTGGCCTACTGTTTCCACGCTGGCCAGACAGATTGGTACCTACTGGGTTTTATTTCGGGGTTTTCCTTCTCTCTCAGTGATATCGTCTGCGTATTTTTCCGTTAGTCTCCTCTTACGACACCCTTCGGATGAGATGGGGTGGTGATACTTGTATTCTTTCTCCATCACCACATGGCAAATAAGATTTTACCAATAAAATACTATTTTCGAAAGTAGGTATAAGCGAATGTTATACAATCAATCTGTGGCAGTCAATGATTTCTATGTAGCTCTACTAGACAAGACAGGAGGGCCTCAAATCTGCTAAAGTAAAACCACTGTCATACCACACAGAGACTGCAAAATAAATCCATTTAAGTTAAGACTGTAAAGTAATGACGTTAAAATCTAAGAGATCCGATTCTCAGCACTCCATGGATTCACCGTGCGGTCACCGGGTCCATAGCGTGATACAGAGAGGAACACCGTGACGGCGACTGGGACTCGCGACCCAGATGTAGGTTTAGGGTGGTCACCTTGTGATGCATCAGCGCTCACCTCCACCGTCAGTAGTGTTCCCCCCCCTACCTATCCAAATTTGGTAAGATCCTATCAATGCCGCTTTTGATATTCGATTTAGTAAAGAGCTTACTGAAGCTCTTGGCAATCCGAGTCTTTCACCCGTATTCACAAACAATACTTCGCTATGCGTACTACCAAAAGTGTGCAAAGAACGACAAATTCTCAGTGCGTTCGTTTTGGCAAGCCTTTTTATTCATAGACAACACTTAAGTATACTTCGTTGAGGGAACGCACTGCGTTAGGTACTGCTCCGTGATTTTTGTGAATTAATTTTACCAGCCCTATGCGCTCGAGCACACTATGAGACCTCACAGTATTGTTTGTGAATACGGGTGTTTAAGTAAGTTGTTTAAGTAAATGATGTTTGTAGAATGAATGAAAGAGTTTAGGTCTATATCAATAAAGTCTAAAATTTAGGGCCATTTTTTGCAGTGGCTGTGGTATGACAGTGGTGCCGCTTCAGCAGAATTGAGGGCGAAGTGTGATTGGAATGAAAATTGTGTCGCAGTATCGTGGTAGAGCCGGGAATGCGTGAGGCGTACCTACGTACGGGGCAAATGCTTACATTATTCCCGACATTACGGTTGCTTTTCGACATACGTGGTCACGGGAAACTAAGATTATGGTCATTTCATGGTTAAGTAACACTTCAGGTGATCAATGCTCACAGAGAGACTACCGACCGCATACGACAACTTCATTTGCATGAGTGGATACAACGTACCCATTACTTTTTAAACTCCAATACGGAATTATTAAAAATGTGAAAATTCATTTCTTGACAGGGGCCTGATTCAGCACGTTTTTTAGTTTGGATTTCGCATTTTACAAGTTTTGAAAACAATCGTTTGTAAAACGTTTCACTCGATTCGGATCTCTGTTCGAAGTGTTAGTTAATTATAATTACAAAATGCATAAAAAGTCAACATAGTTTTATTTATTTCGATAAAATACCAGTCATTTCAAAAACAATAGAGTTGATTTTCCTGAACCGCTTCTCTTTCCGAGTTCTATATTTGGTTTAATATCCTACGTTACACAATCTAGAACCACTTTTAGTTCATTAGACCAATAAACTACCTACCTAGGCATTAGTCAATACCATAAAAATGTTGGTACCAATTGACTTTTTTCATTCATAAGTTTATAAATTACCTATGTGATTACCATTTGTACGAACAAAGATATGTCAAACTCTCCGTGATAGCCATAATAAGTGTAACTAAAAAAATAAATGTAAACAAAAGGTAGATCCTGCTTACCTACTCAGAAGGAATAGGTCTTATATCATGTTCAAAACTCAATATATTGACAAAACATCACTGGGAAAGTGTACTTACCAATAAGCGCGGTAAATATTTGTCTTCTAGCACTACTTTCATTTTTCCGCCGGTCCATGTTGACTGCACCGTGATTCGAAATTCGAATAGCCAATTTAAAAAAAAGAAACTTTTAGGTTACTTTTTTATCACGACCGTAGACAAAACATTCATCAAAGAGAACACTATTATTTCGTCACTTTTTGTAACTGGCTGTTTATGTTTTTATTTTTAAATTACGAATTTCTTGAATATTATTTGTGTGCCTGCGTTTCGACTGACATCTGTCAAACGACTACTTTTATAACCTATAATCACAAGTGTGTGTAATACTAGCTAACTGTTATACAAACGCAACGTTTCTAAAGGGAAACTGAACTCTATTTTTATACGCGGAAAGTCTAAACTAAATGATAAGAATTTAATCAGCTGCACATTTGCGAAGCACTCGTGCCGGTTGGCGGATTCCAATGATCGTTCATTAGTTGGCTGGTAATCGAAAAAGGACTTTATGCTGTAGAGATAAGAGCTATCATAAATTCTTGAATGATTGAATTAGGTTGGTGGCCACACTGGCCATGTGTGTAATAATGGGTTTCCCTACAAATTCGAAGAAAGTGTGAATGAGTACACGGTACCAGAATGGAGGAATGACGTTATGTAATGTCATGGTTAATTTAATATCCATGGGGAATTTTCTGGACATTTTATTGGAATCAATTCGTCGATACCTACTTCTATTGTTCTCTTGCAAATTAATAGTTTGAATGGCTCTTGCTTTGATTAACTATATGTCGGCTCTTGTTTGATCATGATCGTCATTGTTGTATGACTTAAAACAAAACTGAACTATTTATATTATATTGTTAATTTTTTTCAGTAACGTATAGTCAACGACAAAAGTAGTTTAATAATTAATCACCTTGATTTGAGCGCCTTCAAATTCGAAGCGCTCAAGTGCACTACTATGGTGCGCGCGCGCTGCTGCTCAAACAATGTCTATAAGGAAGCGCAGCGCAGTCGCAACGCCACTATCCTGACACGCGTAGGTACATCATTTCTGTATGGAAGAGACATTTATTAATATTGCACCTGATATGAATGCAGATCAACTTGAAAATAAACAAGAGTAAAGCCTCTTTCCGGAATCCATTGCGTAACTGATGAACATCACTAGAATTTACTGAAACGTTACTGACGCGCGTCTACTGCGACACAGGCGCAACAATGCAGTGCTTCTTTGTGGCAGAAAAAAATAAAATAAAAGCGTTTCATACGACTACAATTAACCTAATACTGCTACAACATCATTTTTTGAAACATGTTTTCTAGTGTAAAAAGGTTTGTAAATATATCTCTCTCTGTTCTTACAGGGTCGGCAGCACGAGTGTGTTGCCTCTGGTGTTGCACTCGCCTATAATAGGCCACGGTAGCCACTTACTATCTGGCCCACCTGATAGTAAGTGGCTACTGTGGCCTATGGCCTATTTTTTTATTCTACTTAAAAAGTAGTATAAAAAAAGTTTAATGAAGATATTCTTGACTTTTAAGTCAACTTTTGTCGTTGACTGTACATTCCTAGTGTGAACGCTAGCTCAATGTTTTAAAAATATTGCACAACATCGTTCAATTGCGAATAGCGTGACCTACCTACCACAGTACTCCCAACTAATTAACTATGCTAATATTTGCAGACCTGGCGCGGGCGGTGTAGCGTTCGACAGCGACCTACGTCAGAAGTCGCGAACTCCTGCTCAGGGGCCTGATTCAGTAACATTACGTTTTGAAAACGCATGATTTCAATTTGACTGGAAAAAAATGGAGAACTTTGGTATTCCAAACGATCTGTCAATCTAAAACTTACCTATATTTACGTGAGGTTATTAAACCTTAATCATTCATCCATATCCATACTTCCATACTAATATTATAAATGCTAAAGTAACTCAGTCTGTCCGTCTGTCTGTTACACTTTCACACCTAAACCAATAAACCGATTTTGATGATACAGGTACAGAGATTGATTAAGATTAGACTTTGGGAAAGGACATAAGCTATGTTTGGTCGCGATAACCGACATCCACGCGGGCGGAGCCGCGGGTAAAAGCTAGTAGAGCTAGTTTTCGTGAGTTTTGAAATGCTACGTTTTAAAAAATGCGATTTTACTGAATAGGTCTCTAGTACAAATATATTTGTATGCATGAATACATCTATTTTGCAATAGTCTGGGTGTTTTAAGCATGTGTTAACAAAAAAAATGTAGGTACTTATCTAGGAATGTTAATCCGCATTATTGAACCCGTATTACAACCTATGTAGGTATATTTAGTTTAGTCTAGACAACGCTATAAAACATTTTCCAGAATCTAATAAAAAGTAATAAAATGGATGTTTGTTCGAGATTATGAGATTTAACAATAGGTACCTATGTTTATTTTTTTGACATTTGACAACGAGCTCGTACACGTACATACATGTGTCGCTACCCTGGGTTTGCTTTTGTTATCGTGGCAAGTGAAAACAGGTGACCTCTGCTTACCCCAATTACTAAATACATAATTATAATTTATGAGTGTGTAGAGTTTATAGAAAAAAGGCGGGGGTTTTTAAAAAAAAAACAACATACCTGAAACAGACACTCATATTCTAAATTCAAGAAAAAAAAAAATTAACTATGGTCCGTTTGCTACATACCTAATTTTGTTGCCACTATAGCAATTATAATACGAGAATAAACTAATTAGCAGATTATTATCTTATGTTTACTATGTTAGACGAGTATATAACGATACCCGTGTCTATGAATAAACAAAAACACAATTTTATTTTAATCTCGGTGCATTGTTAAGTGTATCTTATACCTAAGCTCATCATAAAACAAATATAGCAACTATAAAAATTTACATAAGGCAACAAAGAAAATCAGATTACAATAATAAAAAAAGAATTTTCAAAATCCGTCTAGAATTGGCTTCACAATCGCGTAACAACATACAAAAAAAAAAAAATTGGGTACGAATTGAGAACCCCCTTTTTTGAAGACGGTTAAAAATAGACTGACACGGGGCAAGTGTAATCCATCATCCTAACTTATTTTTGGTTGTATCTGAGTATCTGAGGCTTTCACCTCGGCAACTAGGGTCTTAGGTTTTCACCTCAGTGCCTCGAGCACAATAAAATATTCGTTCGTATACGAATCGAGAGAACGGAGCCTTGCGATTGGTCGTCTGCCTACTGTGAACCTGTGTGTGTGTGAAGCCTGCCAATCGTAATGCACGGTTCTCTCGATACCTTCACGTTACGAATACGAATATTTTTCGTGCTCGAGCCAAATAATCCCACCCTCTCCTTTCCTATATAGGACAACACGTGCAGGGCTTAGATGCCACCCGCATACGGTGTAGAATATTCCATCAAGAACCAAGCGGTTCGGCGACTCCTTCTTCTGCCGCACCATTAAGTCTTGGAATTCCTTACCAGTTCACGTGTTCCCCTCCTCCTACAGTCCCGGGTCCTTTAAGCGGGGCGTGAAAAAGAATCTGATGAGGCCGTCAAGCTGAGTGCCACCATTGTAACATGATACGTGTCTGTAATGGTGGCCCTCTTTTCAGAGACTTTGCCTTCAGCTTACCATCAGGCGAGGCGAAGTCAAATTGACGTGTCCTATATAAAAAAAAATTAATGTCAAGAAGCATAAGCTAGGTAGAGCAATTTGAAATTTGCTGTATTCCGCTATGATGTGTGGCCCCTTATCGAATATCGTAGTCAAAAACTATTTCCCAATCGGAAATAAATAAAGAAATAAAAATACCCAATCATATTTATTGCATTACATACACAATATTCATATTATTGTATGTAATCTACTAACGAGGAGTATTCGCGGCTAGGTTTTCTATTTTTTTTAAATAAAATGTTGATGTTATACACATTAATATGGACACTCACTATCTTATCAGAGAGTATGTGTAAACGTAGAAGACCTTCAGATTCTGTAGGTAAGACCAGGGGGGTTACTATGATGTATTAGAAACTAAGGATCCGCACCAAGGACGTAGAATCTATCCCATAGAGTCAATTTGATTTTCTGTTTTCGGATCCGATTTCGGAATAAATATGCTTCATGTAACCGATTGCCCGAAACTTCGATCCGCAGTTTCATGGTAGGCCTGCAGAAATGTTATTCGGTTTCCATGTAGGAGATGAACCGTTTCTTGGGTGTCTTTTGAGGATAGCACGGGGTGCTACTGAGGTGGACGAACTCAAATTCAGCAAATGCAGATTATTACAAAGCAAGCTGCGGGAGCCAGAGCCTCGTTTGTCTTGCGATTTAGGTCCAAGATTATCTATTGACTTTCACTTTGATACCCAGCATAAACAAAAACGTATTTTAAGTATTATTATTGTAGTGTTATTTAGTTAGATACCAGATATTTAGTTTCTTCTTCCTCTTAGCGTTAATTCCCAGTCGCATCCGAAGCTTTCAGCTCGGAGTCTGGGGTCCGCTTTTACCAGTCTTAACCACGGATTTGGCTAGACCTCGATATTTTCCGTGAAGTGATTGTCATCTGACCTCCACAACATAATGTTAACATGAGGCGATATCGAAGCTTTGCAGTTAGACAGTTGTTTTTGGATTTTTTTTGCTCCAACTACCCCGTAACGACTGCCATAGATGTTCTCATGGCAACCGGGACCGACGGCTTAACGTGCTCTCCGAGGCACGACCAGACCAATGCAAATACTCATATTTAATTCACACAAATATTTGCACTGAGCGGGGATCGAACCCGCGCCTCCTGCGTAGCGGCCGCGTTCACTACCGCTACGCCACGGAGGCTGTCAGATCATCATCAGATACCAGATATTTAGTTTGTCTCTTAGTTAAGGCACGTAAGCTTGTTTCTTTTCCTTTTCCCATCTTTTTCATATATTTTTATGTAAAGTTGTTTAGTTTTAAGTCTCTATTATATTATTTTGGCTTAGTATAAGTTTCTCTTGTCATTCTTTGTATGCGGTGTTTACCTTTAAGTGATGTTGCATTGTAATAAGTTAGCTTTAATTACTGTTATTGTATGCCTTGATGTAAAACATTGTTAGTAGACCTAATAAATAAATAAAAAGAAAAATAAGATACGTGTCCTGAGTTACACACGGGTGTAGACCACGGTAGGTATTCTGACCCATCAGATAGACCGTATAGGTACTTATCTACGTATAAAAAAATGTTGTGGTTTTACTAAAATTCTAGATTATTTTGGAACTGGATTCAACCAACCGGCCATCAGGCGACGACAGTCCGATCCCCAATACCTTCGAATGAAGAACAAAGATCCCATCTTCCTTGCGCAGAACAGTTTGAGGGTACGAGGTGGCAACATTACTGATTCGAAGAATTACCCTTACATGGCCGCCATAATAATAAATGGAAGGTTATGGTGCGCTGGATCGCTTGTTGACGTCAACTGGGTGGTTACTGCTGCTCACTGTTTGAACTAGTAAGTATAGAAGTTAGGTGCATATACTATAGTCAGTCAGTCAGTCTCGGTACGTAAGACACATAATGGAGGATTGGCTAGAGAGGCGACACGGATGCTCTCATCGCCGTAGCATTTGATGCAAGTGATCTCCGGGCATTAATGTTTCGAGGACCACATATTTCGGATCAGAAAGGAGCCAAAGTCTTAGTGCCATCACTGTGATGCGAGCTAGGACTCGAGGCTGTACATGCTGGCCGAATGCTTGGCGAGATGGACACTGAGGCAGGTCCTCGTGGCGACCCTAGGAGTGGGAGTCCTTTCGCTCAGCGCCTTGCTCATAGCGATGGTGTGGAGCGCGAGGGCGCGGGCTTCTACTGCCTCCTTTGAAGGCTATGGCACAGCGGGCCTGGAAGTCCATTAATGAGACACTGTGTAACATTGATCTACTACTAGTAAGAATAAATTCCCTATCTGTGCCACAGTGTTCTCCACGTATCTCCGCTAAAAAGCTTGGGCAAATATGTGAAAGTGCGAGTGGGCAGCTCCCGTGCCCACGAGGGGGGCAAGTTGCTCGACGTGATTGGTGCGGTCAGACATCCCAAGTTCGAGGAGGAGCCGGTACCACATGCTGACGTCGCGTTACTGAAGCTATCGGAGAATGTCCGTAAGTATTTTTAATGGGAAAGGAAGGAGGTGTATCAGCAATAATTACTTGCTGATTTGTTCCTTTCGATTTGCTCGGATCATCATCAACATTAGCGTTGATTTCGGTTGCATAACTTGCATATTAAGGGTTTAAATGACCAATTACAGTCTGCTCTCCCACCACCGAGAAGAATGTCAGCTATATGGAATCATTACTTTTATATAGACGCTTTGTTACTGGAATTTTCGAGCCTTTATCCAAATCAGTTGGGTCTCCTTTCAGTCTATATTTCATGATGTAATACTTAAGTACATTTTCGAACTTTTTAAAGGTCGGTCGTAACCACTTGTAACGAATGACATAGATGCTTCTATTGCAACCGGGACTGACGGTTTAACGTGCTCTCCGAGGCACGGCTTTGTCAATAGTAGTAAGCCAGTTAAAACTACTGTCTGTTTTCAGCCATGACCGAGATCACAAGTGTTATCAAGATATACCAAGGTATGGACAGGCCATACGCGCAGAGTTTCGTCGTGGTATCAGGCTGGGGTGCTACCAGGGTAATAATTACAGAATCCTAATATTTGAAAGTTTGTGAAGATGTTTCGATGTTTGGTCACGGGGAACAGCTAGTATATAATAATACGGTAGAGTTTTACTAATACTAATAAATGGTCTCACTGCGAAGGTTGCCGAAGACCGATTGAAGTGGAGAAGGAAAAGTCAGAAAGTAGACCCCCGACTCCGAGGTGAAAACGGATGATGAGTTTCACTAATCTGCCTACTACAGTAGTTTGGCAATTTCAAATTATGACAGATACCTAAGTCAATATGTGGAGAAGAAAATGAAGGGGAAAGTCAAACAACAGGATCAGTACTGAAGTGTTACCCTTATATAGAGCAAATAATAACATCTAAGACCAAACGCTTCGACCTCCTTTTTAGGGTTCCGTAGCCAAATGGCAAAAAACGGAACCCTTATAGATTCGTCATGTCTGTCCGTCTGTCTGTCTGTCTGTCTGTCTGTCTGTCTGTCTGTCTGTCCGTATGTCACAGCCACTTTTCTCCGAAAGTATAAGACCTATGCTGTTGAAACTTGGTAAGAAGATGTATTCTGTAAACCGCATTAAGAATTTCACACAAAAATAAAAAAAAGCATTAAATTTTGGGGGTCCCCATACTTAGAACTAAAACTCAAAAATTTTTTTTTTTCATCAAACCCATACGTGTGGGGTATCTATAGATAGGTCTTTAAAAATGCTATTGAGGTTTCTAACATAATTTTTTTCTAAACTGAATAGTTTGCGCGAGAGACACTTCCAAAGTGGAAAAATGTGTGTCCCCCCCCCTCCAACTTCTAAAATAAGAGAATGATAAATCTAAAAAAAATATATGATGTAAATTGCCATGAAAACTACCACTAAAAATTCGTTCGAACGAGATCCAGTCAGCAGTTTTTTTTAATACGTCATAAACCGCAATTTTCGCCTTTGCTACTACGGAACCCTTGATGGGCGAGTCCGACTCGCACTTGGCCGATTTTTATAATCAGTCTGTTCATAGACCGCCTCGCTGAATGGTAAGAAGCTAGGGTGATTACAAAAGACTATATTTATTATAGTAGCCGTATTGGTTCCTGGTAGAGTAGAATGAGACCACCCCATCTCTTCTTGTGAGAGGCGACTAAGGGATAGGGCTATTCTCCATCCAACAGTAAACATACAGCCAATGACAAAGTGCCCGTTAGACGGCATAGGGTCACCCCTATTACGTGGGATCGAAAATCGTAGTTGGCGAAATGTGGGTGTTAATACACCTCTGCCTACCCTTTCCTGGATTTACAAGCGTGAGTATATGTACGTATATAATAAAGAGGTATCAACTGATGGTCACCGTGGTGACGTCCTAACGTAAGTGTTATTCTTATGTACCTGCAATCATTCTTCAGCGAAATGTTACACACAAGTCTGTAGCCTAAAATATGACAAGAGCACTTTCCTTTGTGATACAGGGTAGTGAGATGAGCTTCAGAGACCACACTCCAGATCTCATGCAAGCTCGGCTGAAGGTGCGGACACAGAATTTCTGCAGAGATGCTTACCAGCTGGTGAATGGGCTACAGATGACGCCTGATTTCTTCTGTGCTTCATTCAGAAATGGAACAAGGGATGCTTGTTTGGTAAGGCTTTCACGGTAGTAATGCATCCTATCACAAAATTATTAAGGTGGCGGTAGTGGTTAGATTTCCGACGTGACACCATTTCTTAACACAAGTAAAGTAAAATAATGTATCTTAGCTGGAGTGGTTAGGAAGAAAATTAGCAATTTCGTTAACAAAACCATATTAAAGAAAGGATAATCTATTTTGAAATTCACATGTGCTCTTTATGTGCCTGAACTGAGTGAACTGAATAAACGAAATTGATTCTTTGATTCATTGGTTAGTTGGTATTTAAAAAAATGTTATTGCCTGTAAAGGAAATAATGAAAAGGAAGGCTATTAGGTAAGTGCTTGTATTACCAAAAAATACTTTGTTGTTCATAGGCGTGTAAACCCTAAAACACAAGATGTTTTAATATTCGATTCGTAATAATAAGAAAAGACAAACTATAAGAAAAGTCATTGCAAAAACTTCAGCGGTAGGTACTTATACTACAGGCAAAAACTGTAAGGCGCTGACTTTTGAAATTTAATCTAATAAATAAAATTCTCGTGTCACAGTTTTCGTTGCCATACTCCTCCGAAACGGCTTGACCGATTTTGATGAAATTTTTTGTGCTCATCCGGTATCTATGAGAATCAGCCAACATCTATTTTTCATACCCCTAAGTGATAAGGGTGCAGCGGGAACGGGATTTGAATACCACGCGGGCCGAAAATATGGCGGTACGAAGTTCGCCGGGGCAGCTTGTATAATGTAAAAAATAAGAATATATAAACTCCAATCGGAAAAACTCAACGGTTCCCACTCCAGAGGGGGGCCATTTCTGGATAGCTTTAGGCCAGCTGGGGAGTTAGGAATATGCCAGTGGCAATCTTACCCCCTGCAACTGAATGACGGGAGACGGCGTGCGGTTTTAGTAGGTTCGAGCTCGACAATTCCGTTGCCTTTAGCGGGGGTCTTCTTCATCCTAGCGGTAATCCCAGTCGCATCCACAGCTTTCAACTCAGAGTCTGGGGTTCGCTCTACCAGTCTAACTGCGAATTCGATATTTTTCGTGATGTGACTGCCATCTGACCTCCAAAACCAACCTCCAAAACTTTCCAAGACTTTGCCCTCAGCTTACCATCAGGCAAGGCGAAGTCAAATTGACGTGTCCTATATAAAAAAAAACCCAATGGCGATATTGGGCGATATCGAAGCAACTTTTTTTATGGCACCAAGTGCCCGTAACGACTGCCAATAGACGTTCGTATGGCAACCGGGACCGACGGCTTAACGTGCTCTTTGAGGCACGACCAGACCAATGCAAATACCCATATTCATGCAAACAAATAATTGCAGTTTTATAATTCGCCTTAACATTGCTTTTTTATAAACTTTATGTTTAATATTCAATCATATAAGAACTGCGCGGTCAGATAAAATAATTCCATGAACAGTTCCTTAGAAATAATCACTCAGACGTTAAGGTTATAAGGCAAACAGTATGAAATTACAATATCAATTAAATTATAATAAAATATAATTTTCTAAGGTATAATTTTATTGATATTGTTATTAGTACCTAATAGAGGGTCACATTTTCCTTGTGTGTGAATTATCATTATAAAGTATTGTGATTTATTACAACAGTTCTAAGTATGTAGGAATTTTTACGTTTGCATAAATATTGGTAAAAGAAACAGGCATTCTTGGCCCCTACAAGGCGTAAGCCGTAAGTTCAGCGCTCTAACAGTATCTAGCATTCAATGAATTGCTTCTTAGCTGGTCCCAAATTTGAGCCCTGTGGAACTCCTATAAGTAAGTAAGTAAGTAAGTAAATCATTTATTGCTCGAAACACGGTATGTTACAGTGGTGTTACAAAATGAGGTCCGACATGTTTCGCAGATGCTCTGCATGCAATTTTATCAAATTTAAAATTTCACATTATTCCATTTAAGGATTATAATAAGATTAAATTAGAATACAGATATAATGTCAAATAATGTCAATGTTTAGTCAAAAGCATGCAGTGATAAAATTGTAATAAAATAATCCATCATACTATTAATAATCATACAAACAATAATCATGTCATACAGTAATCACGCACATAATTTGAAACATTTATATTCAATATTATCCATAACACACAATCATTATTTATCCTCAAGAAACTCCTTGACACTATAATAACACTTCTCAATCAGCCAGGTAGTTAATGCTTTCTTAAATTTGTTGAAGGTTAGCTCTCTAATGGGTCTGGGTATGTGGTTATAAATTTTGGCTGTCATATAATATGAGTTATTTTGATGGAGAGAGGTTTTACAGCTAGGTAGCAAAAGCTTTGTGCTATCTCTAGATATGTACAGCTTATCTTCACTGGCCTTTTTAAACAACTCCGGATGCCCCCTTACGAACATGCCAATTTCCAATATATATAGTGACGTTAACGTCAGCAGCCCTAGACTTTTAAAGGCTGGTCTACACGAGTCTAGTGGTCCAATGTTCGCCATAGCCCGAATACATTTTTTTTGACTTATGAAGACCTTCGAGATGTGATTTGAATTTCCCCATAGCAGTAGACTATATTGATAACAACAGTCGAATACGATAATTATTCCATTTTAATCTATTTTATTCTTAGGTACCTTATCCTTAATCAAATATTAGAAGATTTAGTTTATTTTTATTATGGGATAATCAACAAATAATATTAAGCCGTACAGTTTTTTATCACAAACACGCAGTGCATCTCGTGCGATCGTAACAATTTTTCAAGTGTTTCTTTAGGTCATACTTAACTATTCACACCAGTAAATCTGTGAAGGGATAGGTAGAGGTGTAATTTAAGGCCGGCGGAAGATATTCAATGAATTACTATAAACATCATATTGTTTTTAAAATGTTTTTTTTAATTGCTCCCAGTTCGACGCAGGTGCTCCAGCGGTACAAGAGAACCGGCTAATGGGAATCATGAGCTTCGGGCCTGAACGTTGCGGACACGAGTACCAACCGGCGGTGTTCATTAAAGCTGGTTACTTCAGGTAATATTCATTAGTCATGATCATATTCGTCCTCGCGTTAGCGACGGTTGCATCCGAGGTCTTCATCTAAGAGTCCGGGGTCCGCGCTTGCCACGTGTACTGGCGAAGCTGGAACTAGGTGATTTTAGTAAATATCGTGAGGTGTACCCACGGTATTTACTAAAACACTATGATTAGGTCGCTAGGTTAGCTTGGGTCTCAAAGGGGTTGGTAGGACCCTTCCAACGAACACCTTTGAGACCCAAGCAACCTCACCTGCTAGTCAGTGCACCTGCAAAAACTTGTGTGCAAAAAAATTAGACTTTTCCGATTTAAGAAAAAGTTAGCCTTGCTTCAAAATTAAATGAATGTTAGTAACCTGTCCAAACAGACGAACATCTAATGGTAGTCGTTACGAGTGGTTGGAGCCTTCAAAATTTCGACTAGTCTAACTAAAGAACTTAGATATGGCCGATCGGTTGTGGAGTTTATATAGCAGTCGCTTCACGGAAAATATTGAAGTTCTGCCGCATCACAGTTGGACTGAAAAGCCGACCCCAACTGAGTTAGGAAAAGGAACCAGAGAATAATGAGTAACCTGGCCCTCGATTCTGCTCAAGCAAAACCACTATCGTGCCACAGTCTCTGCAAAAATTGGCATTCCATTGTAGACTTTATCGTTATAAAATTAAAGTCCAAAATTAAATGACAATATTTTCATTACATGCTTTCGTTCACTCTACAAAAATCCAACTAATTTTAAACTTTAACTGCATTATTTTAAAGGCTAAAATCAAATGGAATTTTCTCGCAGTCTTTGTGGTGTGACAGTGGTAGTGCTTTAGCAGAATCGAGGCCCTGTTCAAACAATTTTTATATAAAGGTCATGGCATTACAGAGACTTCGTGAAAACAACGATAGCTTCGTTCAAGACCAACAATGAGCTGATGGACGCGCTGGAAGAAGCAAATACTGAATTTAGAATTCCCAGAGTCGATCCCTTAGTAGGTGCCGGGAATCCAGTGGAAGAAACTAACACTAACATGCTAGTATAAATAAATAATGTTGTTGCCTTATTTCCATTAGTTTAATTCAATTGGCATTGACTCATACGATGCACAAAATGTTTTGCATTAAGTATGTTCATTATACTGTCTTTGCCTACCCTGGTGGTAAATAGGCGTGAGTATACGTATGTATGTTCATTATGCGTACAGCTAAAGATATGAAAAATGTCTGTGTTTCTGGAAAGCCTTCAAGTCTAGAGTGAATACTTAGGTTGCTTCAAGGTACGTGGCTCCCTCATCAACCACATCATCACCTACTAACATGTGAGATAGTAATACACTGTTTCCTCTCTGCTTCTTCTCTGCGTCTCTTCTCCTCTCCTCTGCGTCTTCAGCTATTTAGGTATTTACGTCAAAAGAGACCATCCAAGACCCCTCCATGTTTCAGACAGCATGTTAAGAAGTTGACCCCATTAACTCAAGAAAATTGCAGCATTATTTATGGATAATTGGAGTCCTTAAAATGTCCAACAATCAACGGGCTAAGTAATAGAACTTAAACATTTCCAATGTGCTGTGGAGGTTAGATGATAGAGAGGTATTTTGGAGAAAATACCTAGCTTCGGCCGTTTGAAATGATTTAAAAAAAGGCTCAGTGGATAAGGATGAAGCAATAACGTAAAGGTGGTCACAAATAGGAGATCAGGATTGTAATATAATTACAAACTCGTAGGTACTAATCAACGGGAGATCTTCATTGCGTGATTCAAGATCATTATTAGTATTGGTAGTGCTAATACTGTAAAAGTTTGGATTTAGTTCGCTAGATGGCATTGGTCACATATAAACAATATTTTCCTCTCAATCCATATCCATCCTTCATAGCTGTGGTGCTCTACAATTTCACAATATAATTCTATCAGCACATAAAAATAAGCCACATCAATTCACATAACCATAAAAGTGGTCCTACGTTATAAAAGCGAAGTATTTTTACTAAAATTGTTTAAGTTATTCTTTGGATAAAATGTTGAGATATACTGCAGTGATATCATTACTATGGATTCCTAGTGTTATATCATCTATAGTGAGTCACATTGAAAGTAATTTTTCTATAAAACTAGAAGATGGTACGGGTCAGATAGTAGACAGTGATATATCAGATTTTGGTACGAGTTAATTATTTATACTTACATTTGACATAATCTATATCTTTACCTATTAGTCATATAAAAATCTGTAGAATGTATGTCACTGAACTTCTGCAAAACGGTAGAACCGATTTCGAATAGATCGCAATCCCCCAGAATAATAAATATAGTTTTAATCCACCTAATCTGGTTCAAATTTCTTTCAACGAGATTTTTTAATTGTAAAAGACAACGATATCTGTAAAGGCATAGCTACATTTATTATTTAACATAAACTAGTACATTATTAGTTTCGAATACGACTGTATTTATATTTTGTTTCGTTTGTTTTACGTCGTTTTTGAACTGCTTTTGTAACCGTTTTTATTTGAATCACAAACAATTAATACCAAACTGCCTGTTGATATTGATATAAGTAATAGTCTATTTATCAGTCAAAGATGTAACTACAATACATTTAAAATTTCCAATAAAAAATAAAACATAAATGTTATTGACGATAAATTCGATTGCCATAAAAATATAACAGTATAAGAAACAAAATTCGATAAAAGTAGTTAATACAAAATATATTATTAAGAAGAATATGTGGAAGACCATTGCTACGGTAGCAGTACTATGGATTGTGAAGGTAGAATCAGAGGAGTCCAGTGATATGGATAGTGATATTTCTTTCCTGGCATATGATAACGCTTCGGAAAGTGATGTGTCTTCCTTAGGTAAGGTAGTAAGTAGTGATGGAAGGTAGGATAGATGTTTGTATGCTTTTTTAACAACCACCGATGATGTTTGATGATAGGAACAGCGATTAAGACGAACTGAATTGCGTTATAATGTTGAAATCAGATAAAGGTATGTATTCGCTGGTGAAGTCCAGCCTCGTGAAAAACGCGACAAGCACTTAGGTAATTGCAATAAGATGACAAAGTTTTATAGCGATCGAAAGAATAGTATGGTAGAATAATAATACACGAACAAACACAGATACATTTTTTTTAGGATTGAATTCTGACTACTAATAATCTATTAAAGGTTAGAGACTTATTGAACTTCAGCCCTCATGCCATCCTCCTTGCTAGCGGGTATGTTACCTTGTTGAACAATTGACGAGCTTCAAGCGCAGGTTTTTCCTTACTTTCGGAGATAGGGAGTCAGATGGCATTCGCTTTCGTAATGGCCAAGACGTCAAATAAAAAAGGTTACGAGGAGTAGGAAAGTGGACCCTGGGCCCCTAAACTTTGGAGGCACCCAGACAACGTTATGAAGAAGAAAAGATATCCACATTGAATTAATCTCAAATTTCTAGATATCCACATGGGCACACAAAATGAAGTCGAGCCTCAAAGAATAAACTTTCATTTGGAGCCACCAGACGAAAACAATGCACAAAAAATAGGGTTCCACTTTGAAAGCCCAACCAAAATGACAACAGAAAATACTGAGGAACCTGAACTCCCAGATGGGAGACGAAGAAATTCCCTGCGATCCATCAACAGGAACCCACAGGCATTTCAAAAAGGGAACATGAGAATCAAATTGGGGAATGCGACTGATACGAAAAACTTCCCGTACATGGCTGCCATTATTATAAATGGGAGGTTATGGTGTGCTGGTGCGCTTGTTGACGAAAACTGGGTCATAACTGCTGCTCATTGCCTGAATTTGTAAGTATTTTAATGATTGCTGTTTTATTTATTCAAATATGTAGAAGCCGGCTAAGTGCGAGTTGGACTCGCGTACGAGAGGTTCTGTGTCATTATCTAGACTCCCTGAAAGTCATGTTTGGTGTATCAGAGCCCCTTTATTTTTAGTTTTTATAGTGTCTACATAAAATTAACATAAAATTTTAACTGTCTAACTATAACGGTTCATAAGATATAGCCTGGTGTAAGACAGACAGACCGATGACGGTGTAGTTTTAGTAATAAGCTTCATGTTCGTAGTTTCATGATGCTTGTGTGTGGGCTTACAGCAGTGGCGAAAGGTGAAAGATTTGAAAAGGGAAGCCGGTAGAAATATATATTATCTTACGACGGTCTAGTTTGTGTCATTGAGAAGCGGACAGGAATTAGGAATCATGGGGACCCTTCGCAAATATTTGTAGGTCATTTGAGGTCTTGCGCCTTAACGTTCAAAATCCACCTCTCTCCCCAGTGTCCTCCACGTGTCTCCTCTGAAGTCATTAGGTAATTACGTGAAGGTGCGAGTTGGGAGTGCCCGCCCCCATGAAGGCGGCAAACTACTCGACGTGGTTGGAGCTGTGAGGCATCCCAAGTTTGAAGAAGAACCAGTGCCTCACGCTGATATCGCACTGTTGAAACTATCGGAGAATCTGCATAAATGTTAGTATTTCAAAAGGAAACTTTAAGCCGCATTTATATTTATCTGACGTGTCATGTCGTGATGCATCAGAAAGATATTGGTTTCGGTATTGATTAGAGTTAGAAGCGAGCAAAGTGACAGAGACCATCACGATACACGTTTAGACAAATGTCTTGGCCTTGTAGCCGACTGACGCGATGAAGTGTCATTGTGTAAGGAACTATAAAACGTCTATACTCGTAGTTAATATGTCTAGATTTATTGATTTTTTCATCAACTTCCTAAACTATATACTTATTTATACCAAGAACATTAAAGAAAAGGCCAGGTTAAGGCCGTTACCACCGCTGTAACCAATAGAACTAAGTATACTATTTTGTGAATAAAAATGAAAACTTGGGAATCAAACTCGTAGTAAGTTGAAAGTTGTTGTTTCTGTTTACCCCAATAGGTGAAACTGGTGACTGTATTATAAAAGGCGTTTATTCGAAAATTGTTCTATTTCAGCATTTGATAGACGTGTGAACATTATAAAGATTTACCAGGGTGTAAAGGAACCATATGCTCAGAGTTTTGTTTCGGTGTCCGGATGGGGAGCGAACAGGGTAAATATTCAGGACTTATCTATATTTACTACAAACATTTAAAGTTTTATGTACGGTCCCGGTGGCCATACGAACATCTATCTGTCACCCAGTCCGCCTATAGTCTCTACCGCCTTTGGGCCTCACGTCAGTAAATGTAATGGCCAGGATTAAATTCCGAAACCTCTCGATCGTAAGTCCGACTCCGCCACTATATAAACTACGTTCAACACAATAAAGTAAACGGTAGGGGAGCGTATAAAGTATGCGCAAACAAAACATTAATTTTATATCCATATTCCAGGGTACAGATACCGCATTCAGGGATCATACCCCTGACATGGGTTTTGCTCGCCTCAAGGTACGCTCTCAGTCGTACTGCATGGACGCATACCAGCTCGTCAATGGCTTTCGGTTTACAGATGACTTTTTTTGTGCTTCACTCAGAAATGGGACCAGGGATCTTTGTTTGGTAAGATACTCCTCATTTTAATGTTATTTCTTCAATTTCCGAGGAATAGTGGCTGCCATTACAGATCCTGTCCTTAAAATGGCGGTCCTTCCTTGACGGACTCGACAGATGCCTTTTAGCGCCCTGCTTAACCCGGGACTGTAGGAAGCAAGAAGCACGTATGCCTGCATAGTTCCAAGACTTTATGGTGTGGCAAAAAAGAGAGTTGCTGATTTTTTTAAGCCCGAGGTCCGCTCACCTCGTTTTATGGTTTATTCCAAAACATGAAGGCAAAATCAACATGTTGTCAATTTTAAAATGTTGATCCTTGGTTTGGATACTAGATTTTTTTTTGTGAAGAATATTAACAACCGAAATTGTTAAAATTCCCTCTAACCCCTCCAGCTAAGCTAAATTGCTTGTGTTAGGAGTGGGTTCGGTATGTTCGTTAGGTCAGGATTCGAACCCGGGACCGACACGATCGTAAGACCAACCGATGCTTTATCACGCTTCTGAGAAGAGGGATGCTTACACAGTGCACCTTCAGTGACAAGCTGGGTCGAACGGTATATCGCAGTTGTCTAGCCTAAATCTGGAACCCACTCTAAAACGATGAAAGTCGTAGTCGAAGTCGTAGTCTCATTTAGTGATGGTTAAAGCTGAAGTTTATAGTTAATATCGTGTGTTATTTTTAGTTCGACGCAGGTGCTCCAGCGGTTCAACAGAACAGGCTTGTGGGAATCATGAGCTTCGGGCCTGAACGCTGCGGACACGAGTTCCAACCAGCTGTATTCATTAAAGCTTTCTATTTTAGGTAATCTATATACTTACTAACTGAATATTTTTGTATGTTTTTGTGAAGACTTCCATAATCATCATAAATCGAATAATCTTCTTTCTACTGGACTGGTCAATAGCAAAACTGCTCACTTCCATCTATGTCGATGACAATACATTAAAAATACCTGCCTGTCTCATTCTAAATATTACTAAATGTAAGAGCGACATAAGAAGAAAGCCTAAAATTTCACTAAGGCTAAGAATGCACAGGACGAACGCCGCAGTACAGTGATTAAGAGACTTCAGGACGAGAAGCCCAATTCTCCTAATAAGAAAATGATTAAAATTCAGTTACGTATATCGAAATTTTACCTCGATGTAATGTTATAAAATGTTCTTTCTTGAAAATTGTTTTACGAGAAAACAGTTTTTGACATTTCATTTAATTTTGACAGACCTATTTTGGTAGTCTTATAAATTAGGAGAATTTGCCTTAGTTAAGAATCACAGTGCACACTTACATTATTGCCTCCTCTTTGTGTTTGTGTTAATGCTATAACAAAATGTCTCTCGTTTTCAGGGATTTCGTAAAGCAGACAATAGCTTCATACAAAACAACAGAAGAACTAATACAGGCCATGGCAGTCGCCCATCCCGAGGTACATGTGCCATTCCACGGGCACCACTCTCATTCCCGTGAGGATGAGCAACTAATGCCGTTGATTGGCCAAGACCTGGAGCAGATGGTGACTGTACCTGATGAATTGCACGACTGAATATCACATGCTGATAAGATTATCTACTAATTTCGTTAGTAAATATAAGCTGGAATGGAATTTGATTGTTTCATTTCTTCTGCGGGTCTAAAATGAGCACATTGAGAGATTCCGCTCAAAACGCGTAACATAATTGTTACTTAAATACGTACGTAAATAATTCATATAATTATGAATTTACAGTAGATCTCATAGATTCCTATAAAATTAGTTAAATGATCACTCAAATGAGCAGAATCACAACAATTCATTTATTAAACAGATTCGAATTTTGTGTAAATAACGATAAAATAAATTATCCTAATATGAATCCCATAAATTGACCTTTTTTGATCTGCTGGACTACGATGTTTAATTCTCAAAACGTTGAGTCCCAAAATGTTGAATCCGTTATTTTATACGGAAGATCAGATTGGAGCCGGAGATTGAGATCGGAGATCGAGTCTCAGAACCTCTCTAGACTGCAAATCTGAGGATTTTTCTCATAGGACACGTAATTTGACTTCATTCGCCTGATGATAAACTGATGGCAAAGTCACAGAAAAGAGAGTCACCATTAGGTACAGACACGTCCCATTTTACAATGGTGGCACTCTGCTCGACGGCCTCATCAGATGCTTTTTCACGCCCGCTTAAAGGACCCGGGACTGTATGAAGAGGGAAACACGTGAACTGGTAAGGAATTCCAGGTGCGGCAAAAGAAAAAGTCACCGAACCGCTTGGTTTTTGATGGAATATTCTGCATCATATGCGGGTGATATCTAAGTCCTGCACGTATTGTCCTGTGTAGGAAAGGAGAGAGTGGGACTAATTGGAAGAGCTCATCATAACATTCTCTTGTCTTATTCTTTATATTCTTTTAGCGAAGTAAGATAAGGATTTGAGTATTATAGAAGTAAAAAAAGCCAAGGGACATATTTAAATTATTATTTTATATTCTTAAACTAGTAATACCATAATACTATACAATAATAATTCGTCAGTAGTATCACAATCGGTTTTGAGGCGAGTTGGTTGAAATCATTTGACGTGATTTAAGATTAGGTACTTAATCCACCTACAAATGGTTTCAATAAGTTATTTTCGAAACTCATTGGGTTCAGATTTAAATGAATATACATCCTCGCATCTCCCTCGACTTACATACATTATATTTCAGTGATATTTGCACGAATTGAGTTCAACAAAACGACCCCTTTTGTACTGAATTCACGAAATTGTTACTATGATGCCGTATTCACTAATGCACTAGGCACACAAATTTGTTGAAAGTCAGTTATAAAATTACTCAGGTGAAAAAAGAAAACTAATGAAAGAATTCGTTGGTAGCAACAAAATAGGATTTTTTTTTCCACATAGGTAAACCTAATATTTTTTAATGTCTCAGACTATCAAACTAAATTCGCGTAAAGTTGCATTTCATAAAAGTTGAATTCCCGAAAGGTTGGATCCCATAAAGTTGATTTCCCAACGTAAAGCTAGTCTCGAGAAAGTTATAGTCACACTGTAGTCAGAAATTATTGATATATAGTATCATTTCTTGCAGGCGAAACCGCTTACAACAGCTATCAAAACTCGAATGATAACGGCAGTAATATAGAGATATAAATTTTTAAATATATTTCATGCAACGGATGCATAACTGTCAAAGATTTTTATAAATAAATAAATTAACCTAACCCAACAGGTTTCGAACCAAAACATTTCTTATAATTCAATTGTTTCTTTTCCATCTTCAGGATCCTCTTTCCTCTTCTCCTTCTTTCTGTTATCTTCTAGAAGAGCGTACACTTCTTGTACTGTTTTGTTTTTCGTTTCTGGGACCCAAAAGATGGTGTAAATAGTCCCAAGGAAGCAAACACTGGAGAACATTATGAATACCCAGTGGATTCCAAGTAACTTTAGGAGAGGATCGTAGGCTTTCGTTTGGAGGAAGTCACTGAGAGCACATATTGTACTGGCGAAAGAGGTTACCATGCCGCGGTGCTGGAAAAGGAGAAAATAATTGTTATTGAAAAGTTGTAAAAGTAGGGAAGAATAATTTTAGTTTTTTTAACAAAAGGGCCAGCGCGTAGCGTGTTCATTCATCCAAACAAACACTCTTCAACTTTATAATATTATAGTAATAGTATAGATTTGAATTTTTGTTTAATATCTATAAAAAACTGATATTGATATCTACCTGAAAACTGAACAGCTCCGATGTTATAATGTAGGGCACAGGTTGATACCCTGCAGCATCCGCAAAAATGCACACGCACATGGCGGCGACAGGCACCCAGCCTGGCAGCCAAATGTTCTTTGAAGTGATGAGAAACCAAAGTCCAAGTAACAGCATTGATGCGCCCGTGACAAACGATGTTACGGCTAGGAGCCACTGAAAGTAAGAGAAGGAATGGTTCAGGGACGTGCATAACAAATAGACATAGTTTTTGATGGGTGTTCCACAGGGTTCGATATTTGGGCCCAAATTGTTGACTTCATTTGACTCAGAGATAGATAACCTGGAATACATTTATTACTTAGGCCGCTTTTTATCCCAGCCAGAATCGCAAACAACAGCTACTTTTGCTGATAAATGTATTTCACACAAGGACAATTTCGAATCACGTCACTAACGTTCTGCATTACCTCTCTTTCTAAGAATTTTATTTCACAAATTTCACCAGAAATAGAAGAATTGGTTCTCACCTTTCTACCAGTCTGTTCCACAATGCAACTTGCAAGAATCGATCCCAACATCTGTATCACTCCCACCACGATCGTCTGCTTGTTGGGGCTGAGCTTCAAGCTGATCGACTCGGATGCTTGCTCGAAGATTGACCCGGCGTACATGAGGACCACTAAATATCCACATGTCTCTTGAGACAGCATTACGTTTATGGATATTCGGAGAGCTTTGAAGGTAGTTTTGTTTTTTACTGGAAAGAAAAACAAATGGCTTGTATTAAGGTCTAATTTTAAAGTAATTCTTTGATGTCGCTAATGGTTCGTGGAAGTCAGATAACAGTCGCTTTAAGGAAAATATCGAGGATCAGCCAAACGCGCAATTGACTGGAAAAAGCGGACCCCAGACTCCGAGTTGAGATTTTTGGATGCGACTGGGATTAACGCTAGGATGAAAAAGATGACTGATTACTACATCTTAATTTAAACCATTTTCACAATAATCTGATTTGAATTTTAAGTATTAAGGATTGAAATAAGGACCTCCCTGATGGCGTTTGCAGTTTCGATACCTTGTTGAGCGGTTACGGAGTCGACCAAAAGTTTTGGTGAATATAGTGGATCTAGCATCTAGGTACATTTCTTTTTAAATTCGAAATTAAATAACATTTTCTATTTCCATCTGGGCCTCATTCTGAAGACAACGCAGCCAAAATCGGTAACTAATTAAATAGATAATACGTAAACAGAGAGGTTAATAAAGGTCAAAGTCGGCGTATAAACGGCCAACAAAATAATTTCCATTAGGAAAGTACATTATCATTTGTAAAATAGATATTATATTTGCGAACAAGTTAAGGTAAAGTGAGTTCACAGTAGTATAAATTTATAGATGAAAGTTTACATAACTTTCATCTATAAATGTATACGTTGTGATGAAGTTTAGTTCGTTTTACTTACTTATACTGGATTTTATACTTAGTTACGGAAAAATCCGTTCAACTGAAGTAAAATGTGGTAAAATGGGTTCATGGAGTAAAATGTGACCTCATATTTTAGTTTTAAAATTATTTCTGTTAGATATGCTAGACACACATAGACACACTAGTTTTTAATTTGTCCTTTTATATATTATTATGTATTTTTAATTTTATTGTTAATATTGTACATATTTAAATTGTATTATAGTAGGATTAACCAGAATAAGTGCTAGACACATAAATTCGCATATATAAGATAAAGTAGTAGGAACTGCAAGTCGTGAAAGTTGAGAAACAACTTTTAAGCCATATTCTACGTGGTGAATCAATGCAATTGCTACAGGGAAATCCCCAACTGATTGTAACCGGTTGGACCCACTTGTTATGATATAAGTAAATATACATTTAATATAATTATCACTTTGTCCTGACTGACTGATTCATCAAAGCAGAACCTCAGGCTAAAAGAATAACATAAATGGAACTCATGGAACAAGCAATCCGTTTATGTTCTAAAGCCATTTCGTTTGCCATGGTACTTTAGTACCTATTAGTTTAAGCCAGGTGCCGCCTTTTTAGAAGACTTTTTAATTTAATGTGCACGACTTTGGGTGATAGGTGTTCATGTCCCTTGTGACCCCCCTTTCGGACCGCGCCTGGTTTAGGCGGCTTCGCATGCAAGTTCTATGCGTTCCGCCTATTTTATTCTTTACTCTGAGAGCAGAGCCTAAACAGCTGGGAGTACAAACTTGTAATATTGGCAGGTTGAATGAACAGTTGGATGGAAGTCGAAGTTTGTCATTTTCAAAGTAAGGCCTACGCTACATTTGACGGATCTCACGTCCCATATTTCCGCGTAGGAACACCAATACATTTTATTACACTACGAAGCGACGACGGACGGTACGGACGGTGACGGTAATGGCGTCGAATGTAGAATTATAAAAAAAAACAACTTTTATGTTTAGTGTTTGTAATTACTAAGTCTTTTGACTCATAGAACACAACATCATACATCCCATATTGCACAATGAAATGTTAACGCTTACGTTAAGTCAAACGCTATAAAGCCTGTTCGCTATAACCAGTTGCATGTCCTATAAACTCTTATTTATATCGTTGACATGAAAAATTACACCCGACGGGAGATAAATCGCTTGAGTTTCACTTTACAAAGTAACGTTTTATCGTTATGGATGTTTGTTTAGTTTCACCATTTCCATTATTTATGGATAAAATTATTAGCATACACCCTTATTAGGCATACACTCTATGCCATGCGGGGTCTCTGGGATGTCCTCTCCAGGGCACACGAGGTTCTCCAGTTACACAGACTGATGTGACGAAACACCGTGTCGGTCCGAGTCCGATATATTCACTTCATCGTTGTCATGGGATGTATGTGGCCTCACTAAGATCTTTGAGACCTAAGCTTCACCTGGACTGGAAGTTGGTATAACTGATAGACGAAGCTAGGGCGTAAGCTTTACTCTAGGGATTTCGCTCCCGTAATAAACCAACGTATGGAAAGGTCCCCCTTTCCATAATGTTATGTATGTAGGAGAGCGGAACCTGGACTCCTAAGTGCAAGCTTTGGATGCAACCAGGATTATTCCCAGACCCAATTTGTCTCCATGTCTTTTGCCCGGAAAATTTGACCTTTCACATTGTTGACAAGTTTTAAATCAGTGTTGGTATGGAATGGTCTCCATTTGTCTCGAAATCTGAGGAGGCTCGCGTTACGCACTACTATCTCGATAAGGTTGTGAGTAACCCTGAATATAGTATGTTAAATATTGAGGTACGGAACTCCAGTTATTAAAGCTGCATTCCAAATGTGTTTTTTTTTTGGATTTCTTGTCTGTTTGTTCACGATGGACGTAGCAACTACTGAATGGATTTCTTGTATTAGAAAGGTCTTGGTAAACTGCCATATGTATGATTGCAATTGGTTGAGTAGAACTGGAGATAATTATGACCAAAAGCGATATCCACATGGGTGGAGCGAAGCTCGTATTATACAGGATGGAAGATTTTAACCTAGATGTGGGGAAAGTACTCTAAATAAATAAATCATCTTTGTAAATTAGATTATCGAGTGATGCCATAAAAATACAGGAAATATTATTTTTTCGAATTTTAGTCGGTTCGATAACCAGGTGTGGGAAGCGAGTTTTCGAAAAACTAATGAATGCAGTTTTGTTACCTTTTAAAAATAAGGAAATGTTTCCTTTGAGTATAATTCGCTATCTCCAGTATTTAGAGTAATTTCACTCCAGGTAAGTTTCAAAATCTTTCACCCTGTATAGCTCTTAATGTTGTGTTAGTGCCAACCCTAATTACAGGTAAAGTAAATACGCAGTTGTCGGAGGAAGCGAGCTTGTAGGAACATTTCTCGGAAATGAGGCACATTCTCCCAGGTCATTTGATACGTCAAGCTTTAAATATGCGCAGATAAACTCAACGGTTTCTTAGTTATTTCAAATACTAATTATTATATAGAATGTTTATCACTTCTGTTTCGTTGGATAAATTTGATTCTTCAGGGTACATAGTTACTACCTAAATATGGCATTTTATATTTGATACTACCGGTAGTGTCATGGTAGGTAATAGAATTTTACTCTTGACACTACCAGTAGTGTCATAGGGTAGTGCCGCGATGCAGTCACGAAAGTATCATACAATATTACGAATGGAACAATCGCCATCTTGAAAGATTCAGATTTATTTCTAGAGAATTTTAATTAAATGCTATGAGCTATTTAATTATATGCTATTTAATGTATTTGTAGCCAACTCATTCCGATAAACATCTTGCTAACTAGTGTAGTTAGGAATTTATTTTATCATCTACGATTCTTAGATTCAGTCTATTGTAAATACAAAAAGACGTATCCAAGGGGATTCCTGTATAGAAAAACTTTATTGAGGAAAAATTATTACAAACCTTTTTCAATATGTAATGTAATGTACATGTGAGATAGGCGTTCATAATCATTTGAAGATAAAGAAGGGATTTTGGGGTACTTTGGAGTAACATGAACCTGTTTGGGAGAACTGACTCGAAATGTGATCAATGACAGTAGTTCTAGACCACAAATTCATAATCGCTCAGCAGGCTATGGAGCGAGCTGTGCTTGAAGTATCTTTGAAGGAAACAATTCCTAATGAGTGCATCCGACAAAGATACAAACTTAGCGACATTATTCGCAGTATAAAAGCTGAAATTGCAATGAGCTAGCCCCATCTGCCAAAGGGCTGAAGGTTGTTAGAGGAAACGAGGCCCAGAGTGGAGACCGTGAATCGGTAAACAGAAGGTAAGACGACGGAGATTATTAGTCTTAAGTAGTGAAAATGCCTCTGAAATGTTGCAGAAAAAATAAATATCAGAAAATGAATTTGTATAAAAATCCTTACTTATACTCTTCCAAGTTGCCTTTTTCATACTCCTAACAAGTTCTTCCTCTCTTTCCAGCTGCTTTATAGCTTCCTGCAGGTCTTTGTTGTCTACCGAGGTATTCCTGAGCCATGCCAGTGCTTTACGGGCCTCCTGGAAAGAGTATAATAGGTTCAATCAATCAATTAGCCTATAGCAATCCACTGCTGGATATAGGCCTCTACTAATGTGCGTCATAGTACACAATCCTCCACCTGCCGCAATTAGGTAATTGTCAAAACTCCACCCATTAAATCTTTTCAAGTAGCTCTTTGTTGTATTTTTATTGTTGTATGTGGACTCTGCTCAGATGAATCAGTCTGTCTAGACTAAGTAGTAATTATAGGTATAGTATGTAAAATAAATAGACAGAGATAATATAAACTCAAAGGTCGACTAATATTCCGAGAAAAAGAAGACAACATTTAATCCAACTTAAATAAGATTCTGGAAATAATGCAGATATTTCAATTAAGATAAAGTAATTTAACACTTCTAATTAAAATTTCCAAGTATTTGAATTCGTCAATAGTATGGCGTCATGTATCACGGTATAATGACGACAATCATACAAACGAGTCACATAACAGAACAAACAAACTCTCACACAACATACAAACAATAACACAAATCGTAGAAAATCCTAGATGTTATGTAATATCTGGTTTAGAATTCACTACATGAACTAATAACTATCTGCATCTGAACTTTCTAGAATGGCGGGAAAGTACTCAAGTACCACCACCAACAACGACGTCGGAAATACCGCTAATCTTAATATTAGCATCAGACTCCGTAAAACCAGTTTAAGGATAAACAGGCGAGACAATGACATACAAAATGTTGAAGCACATTGACTTCCTTTTGAGATATTGAGTTTAAAAAAACTTGATTGATAAATCAAGTCCGTCGACTGACTCATCATCATCTGTCGATTGACTGCGCTCCACTGCGCTGGATGGCAAAATCTATGATGATGTCCAGAAGATATGGAGCACCATTCCAGATGTGGAATATTCTGAACTGTTGGCCCATGACGGCGATGCTTGACGGTTTTAATATAATGCTATGCTTAGTTATGCCCCGCTTAAAGAATCCAGAATTGTAAGAAGAAGGAAACACTTGTTTCAGTTCTTTACCATGCAAGAAAGATTGGGAAAAGCGTATACCGGACTCCAAGGTGAGTACCTGGGGTGCGACTGAGAGTAACGCAAGAGTTATACCAGGTATGTGAGGTCCTCTTCCGTGCCGTAACAGGCACATCGGGCGATAGAGATCTCAGAATAATCTTCGTCCTTCATAAGCGCGGGTGGATGACGGTTCGGGCTAGCTATTATGCAACGTGCGAAGTTTTTTTATAGGAGTGACTGCCGTCTGACCAATAGGAAAGTCTATACCGAGGCCTAGCACATCAATAAGCAGGTTAGTATGCTTGTGGGTGAGGTTGTCCTGGCCCTGAATGTCTTGACAGGACCCTGTGGACTCATGAATTCTTCTATACTAGAGTATAAAAAAAAAAACGATTCCAGGCGGAACAAGGATTCTTACCTGAATCTTTCCCTGCTTAACCAAGAAGACTGGAGTCTCAGGCATGGCGATAAACCCTAGCATGAACACAGCTGGTACTGCCGTGCAGATCCACAGCACTGTGTCGAAAGACAGCAGGTCTCCGGCGACATAGACCACCAGGTAGCCAAGGTTTTGAGACAGGATGAAGAGGGAGCCGAGAGCGCCACGGATGTTGTCTGACGCTATCTGAAAAAGAAGATAATAGATAGAATACCAGGTTAAACACGTTTATGCTGATGTCAAGATGACATGGATAGATAAGTACAGTCGTCTTTAAAAATGACTGAACACAAACAGTTTTAACTTTTGCTTTTAGTAACATTAGGCCCAGCGCTAAACTTGACAGAAAATCTGTCACATCTTTTCTGCGACGACAAGGCAGACTGGAGAGCTACCGGTCTTCTAAATATTGTAACAATTACCAGTCATTTTAGGTATATCGGCATTCCAAAGCGTCAGATCAATGAACGAGTTTCCATCAAGTGCAGTGTGGTGGGCTTATGAGTAAATAAAAAGCAATAATCTTGACATCCATAAGTGCTACTTTATGCTGTTTTTGATCCGAATAAACAAAGATATTAGATATCAGTTGATTTTCAACAAGTGATAGTTACGAATAAAAGCGAATTATGTTAAGCCGGAACCACGGTGTGCGAGTTCTGAATCTGATACATTATATTATCCTGTTTAAATAGAAATTGGCTATTCAAAATTCGAAGGTTAAATTATAAACGAGATAAACCTTTTGTCTTTTAAACCATTATGGGACCATAATGGGACTAACGGAAATGCAATATTTGCAGAATCCTTTAATTTGCGACAGAAAAAAGGTGGCCTTGAGTTATTAACATAGATACATTTAACAAATAATGTAATTTTATAAAACAGGTTACATTAATTACATTCATACAATCCGCCTTTATCCCCGGAGGGTTAGGCAGAGGTGAATTAACACCCACAATTCACCAATCATTGTATTAGGTCCCACGTAATTGGAAGTGAGCCTATTGCCGTATTCCGGGCAGTATTTGTTGACTCGGGGCATTTATCTGAGGCTGAGTCTGGGCTGTATATATATCTGTCTGATACTAAACAGCCACGCCTTGTACGACAACCCATGGGAGTAGGTGGGGTGGCCCAATGGCTACTCTACCTCCGGGAACTACATTTATTTATTAGGACTTTCATAAATTATAAGTAGGTAACTGTCGCAATGATCAATTTTCTATTGAATCAGACTATCGTAAACTTACAAACTTCTATCTAAAAATGTAAAATATAATTGGATGTTACACTAATTTAAAATTAAAATCATGAAGGTTACTTTACTTTTCGAATTTAATTAATTTAATTTACGTTAACATAAAACTATTTCTTCTTATACTCGTACAGTCATTTCGTATTGTTATTTACCCCTATAACCACAGAACCACGTAGTAAACTAATTAAAAATCGGAATAAACGTCATAGGTTTTTTACAATCACCTAAGATATATGTTTCACCACTTTAACGAATTCTGAGAATTGTCAGAGCTCAGGCTAATGACAAAGATTTATAACTCTATGCAATATTTTTAAGAACTTATGAGTGGTACACAATAGGTGTTAATTGAATGAAGACAACATTAAATTAACTAATAAAACAAGTGATGAAAATCCATTGTAAACAAAAATATATAATGTCAGTAGATCCAATGATATATTAGAGTGTGGACAACATATTATCTATAGTTTATACTATAGATATATGTTATGGTAGATATACCTATGGTATGATTCCGAAGACGACCGCATACGACATGCTTATAACTATTTACTATATTGATTTGTCGTACTTGTAATGAATTACCTACTAGGCTACTGGGTACACATGATACAATTTCATTTTTTTTTTTAATTCGATAGCCCAGTTAATGAGGTTTCTATTTACCAGTTAATTAAAAAACATATGGAATGTATACGTAGCCCTAGCTTAATCAACAGGAAAGGAGGATCAACAGGTAAAATAGATGAATAAAGTTTTTACAATACCTCTTTCAGGTACAGTGGTATAACAACATAGCAGCCGGCGCACGCCAGCCCAGAGACTGCTCGAGAAGCGATGAGAGCCCACGGACGGAGCGAGATCAGGATGATGGTCCAACTTATCTGTGAAGAAAAACACTCATTATATCATTATGATTATGAATATTTCTACGGAGTCTTATTTAGTATTAGCTGATGTAGTGATGACCGTGTTGGTTCCGGTGGAGTAGGGCCACGCCCATCTCTGCCTGACGGTGTCGTAGAATTTGACTGTTCTCCGTCTGACAGTAAACATACATTCACACCATTTCTATAGCAAGTGCTGTAAGTTCAATTCATCCATGGGTGAATTATGTGTAATTCAGGTTTTATTTGATTAACTTCTGTGCACTTTATTCCATTCATTATTAACTATACTTGTAATATCTCCGGGACAAAGAACAATTTTCCAATGATGAATTTTGTGTTTAGGTAAAACAACTTATTGGAACCTTTATTGATAATATAGACTCTCAGGTTTAACTTTAGTAGGCTATCAAAATGTAAGATGCATGACCCATATAAGACCCTAATCTAACTACGGCGCCCTTAAAAACAAAGTCATACTATCAATGGACGTCAATTGATCTTGTTTCCTAACAATAATAACTCTATTGCAGGCAATTATCTTACACAGAGTTTCTCAAAGTAAAGATCCATGTACAGCTTTAAAAAACATTAAGTACTTACTATAGATAGAACAGATAAAGGTATTTTACAAAAAAGAAATACAAAAGAGCATAGATTTAAAAAAAAAATCTATGTCATGGCTATGAGAAAATCTATTCTCGCATAAGTAAATTTTCACGAAGGGCAATAAAAATTTCAACGCTTTTCGTGAAAGCTTTCGTCTTGCTCCCTATCAAGAAACAAAAACGGCCACCATCATATTAATATTGTAGCGTACCCCTACGTTCAATGAGCGTACCCATGTGCTATATGTACTCTACTTTGAGAAACTCTGGTCCTAGACAAGTAGTTTTAAGATATAGCCGCTTACTTTAATAAACGCAATTAACGTTCCGGGCGCAACTGCAATAGAAGTTTGTTATTTGTTTGGAAGATTTGAGGAGATACCTACATGCTACAGTAAAAATGTAAGATTTGATACTTAGTCTTTTATACTCGTGAAAGTCCCCACGGAATGCCCACCAGGAGACTGGAGACTTATGATTATATTAGGGTATTTTTTAGATGTATGGAGCCCCACCAAGACCTACGGAGTCAAATCAACCACACCTGCAAGACAGTAAAACTACTAAATGTCAGATGTAGCTCTGGCGTGGGATTTCGTAGGGTAGGGAGCACCGATGGCAGTTGCTCTGAGAGGCTTCAAGGTGAAAGTCTCGAATGCAACCGAGACGCTAAGGATTATTCAATAAGCCTTGGACGACATCTACTGAACAAGATGATGTGACTCTTGTGGTCTTCTTCACTGGAAACCAGGTGATATATTATTTAAGGTACTCACCACAAGCATGGATGCCGTTAGCATAGTAGCAAACTTCCTGCCCCATCTGTCCACCATTTTTCCAACCAGGACGCCGCAGAAGACCGGTGGAAGGAACGTAATGGCTGCCATCCAAGAGATGATTTCGTCGGAGATAGGCTCTGGTGCTGGACCGTCAGGATCCTGCAGGATCGGAGTCATGGGTGACTGCCAACCCATCAGCATGCCGAAGTTCAGGGCCGGAATTGTGACTGTAACAAGAGAAAATGGAGTCATCATCTTCATGTAGACGCAATTTCCTGATTGCATCCGTGGCCAAGATGACCTCGGAGTTAAGGGTCCGCTTTCCTGCTCTTCCTCCTCCACTTCGCACGATCTTGGGCGTCCACGGTAGTGAGACTATTTGCACTCATGTACCACCCTCCACGACGTCAAACCAGGACTTCTTGGGAAAAGAGGTATTTGTAAGATGTTATGGAACCGTGTTGGTTCCCGGTGGAGTAAAGTAAAGTAAAGTATATCTTTATTGTGCACACCAAGGAGAAAACATGTGTCATTAGGTGGTACATTTGGGTATAAACAATAGGCGGCCTTATCACCTAGTGGCAATCTCTTACAGGGAACCCATGAGTAGAATGGGATCATTCTAGCTCTTGCCGTGGATGTCGTAGAAGGCGACTAACGACCTTTCCCAATAACATAATATCTACAGATAAAGGTAAAGGTAGAGATAGTTCCTTTGTCAAATTCTATTGTTATTTTGCTACTATGAATTGCGTTACCATAGAGATTGATGTCGTTTTTATCCTTTCTAATGTCAAAACTGGCGATAGATAGGTTATTGGGAACGGCCGTAAGAGTCTTTATCCGACAGTAAAACACAGCCCATGTCAAGTGCATTACACCTTTACGTATCCTTGGAACTATGTGACAACTACTATCTTTAGTCACCCTGCGACCATGGCTGTTGAAAATTATCCGAAACGTCGGGCTAAAAGTAATTAATTATACTAATATTATAAATGCGAAAGTAACTCTGTATGTCTGTTACGCTTTCACGCCTAAACCACAGAACCGATTTTGATGAAATTTGGTATACGGGGGCATCAGCTAGTAAAAAATATGTATCGATAGAATCCGTTAAAAAGTGGTTTTATTTCTATGGCTTACGTACGTACGATCCTTGTGTTGTACCTATAACTCTTACACCCGTATTCACAAACAATACTTCGCTATGCGTTCTACCAATACTGTGCAAAGAACGACAAATTCTCAGTGCGTTCGTTTTGGCAAGCCTTTTTATTCATAGATAACACTTAAGTAATACTTCGTTGAGGGAACGCACTGCGTTAGATACTGCTCCGTGATGTTTGTGAATTAATTTTACCAGCCCTATGCGCTCGAGCACACTATGAGACCTCACAGTGTTGTTTGTGAATACGGGTGTTAAGTACGTATCCAAGAATGCTCTTTAATTAAAAGAAATCCTCTTTAATTGAATTTTATCTAAATTTAAATACTTACATCCATTATAATAAAGCACGATTACCATACTATTTATGATGATAATTCACACACAAGGAAAATGAGGCCCTCTATAGGGTACCTACTATTTATTATATTATAATTGACGTTGTAATTTCATGTTATTTGCATTAACGTTTAAAAAGTGATTATTTCTAAGGAACTGTCTTAGGAATTATTTTATCTGACCGCGCAGTTGATAAATGATTGAATATAAAGTTTATAAAAAAAGTAATATCAGTAATATTCAAGCGTATTAGAAAACTAGTAACCGTGCCTGGTTTCGATCGTAAAATAAATCCAATTATAATGTCGTACAAGGCGTCTAAGGGATAAGGCTGTTTAACATCAGACAGATATACATATACAGCCCAAACTCAGCCTCAGATGCATGACTGGAGTCAACAATAGTGCCCGGAATACGGCAATAGGCTCACCCCCTATTACGTGGGACCGAATACAATGATTTGTGAAATGTGGGTGTTTATTCATCTCTGCCTACCTCTCCGGGGGTAAAGACGTGTTTATATGTATGTACTAGCTTTTGCCCGCGGCTCCGCCCGCGTGGATGTCGGTTATCGCGACCAAACATAGCCTATGTCCTTTCTCAAGGTCTAATCTACCCCTATACCAAATTTCATCAAAATCGGTTCAGCGGTTTAGTCGTAAAAGCGAGACAGACAGACAGACAGACATACTTTCGCATTTATAATATTAGTATGGATGTTATTTCGTGAACCATTCGATTATAACATTAGTATTTCGAAAAGGGGCTATGGGCTTATGGGCCTGGTTCACAATGTTTAAATAACAGAAATCACCTGTTTCAACAAACATGCAGTACAACGTACGCGACCGTGTGCTTAAATACAGTTGTACTTGTACAATAACAATACACGTTAAGCAAGGCTTTCTATATTGAACTGCTGATTAATTTTTATGCTATACCTCAGGTCACATATCTTGGAACAAGCCGTGAGAGAAACGACGCTCTGATGCGCGCGGATTGTTTAGAAATAAGTAATCTGTGATTGGTGGATTTGAGCTTCTTTGCCGCCGTAGCACCCCATGCTATCCTCAAGAGACACCCGAAAAACGCGTACTGGGGAACACTATTTAGGTTCAAGATAAATGGCCCAAGCTATACAAATATATTATTATAAACTAGTTGATGCCCGCGGCTCCACCCGCGTAGATGTCGTTTATCGCGACTTTTAATCATATCTCCGGTTCTACTTAACCAATTGCGATCAAATAAACTTAAGATCTGACCAAGATCTTTAAAAAAACAGCATCAATATTCGGTCGTAGTATTTGCGTCCATCGCAATCGCGGTTGAGAATCGTTAATCCATACTAATATTACAAATGTGAAAGTAATTCTGTCTGTCTGTCGGCTTTCACGCCTAAACCACAGAACCGATTTTGTTGAAATTTGGTATAGAGTTTGATTAGACCATAGGAAAGGACATAGGCTATGTTTAGTCGCGATAACCGACATCCACTCGGGCGGAGCCGCGGGCAACAATAGTGTAACATAAATCAATATTGTTTTTAAATATCTACAGTAGACGCAAATTATTTACAATTTTATTATAGTCTCTAAATATGTATAATGGTAGTTGAATTAGTTCAAAAGTTTATAGGAATCGAAGGAACAAACGGTACAACATCGCATTAAATAATTATGAACTAACACACACACGATAAATTATATAAGGCAATATTAGATTTTTTTATTAATACAATTCATATAAATATGTATAACTTATATAAAAATATGTATAACATCCATTAATAAAATACAATCTGTAGAATTCCAGTAAATAGACATGAATTAATTTATATGCTGAAGGTTGTGGTTAAGAGTAACTTATTGATTATATTATACTAACCCTTTCCGCGGTATCACACGAGTCGATGTATGACCATTGTTTAAGTAGTTTTTTTTCTCTCCCTACAGAACAATCAATCACGGCACTTATTTGGCTTGACCAACCATACCATAACTACGCGCGTTAGTGTTGGACGACACATTTTAAGTTTGTTTAGTTTATACATCAGTTCTAACAGCATCGGTGTTAACCAATTGAAACCACGTTACGACTGTGTTTGGCTCATATTGTCAAGTAGAATAATGCCCTATAAATGTACATATTATAGTGCAGATTTGATATAAATATGACATGTATTCGGTCGTAAGTTCGCTTGAGGACAGCGTTTGTCCTTATTTGGTTCATAAAATCGATGCTCGTTCTACAAGTGACTTGGAAGAAAGTACCATTGATTACTTAATAAAGTTGATGAACACAATCTTTACGACTAATGCTTTAATTCATTTCTAACTAAATGAATGATGTGTGGGTTCACGACGCTCACTAGTGGCCCCGGGTTTCACGACGTTAGTGCAAAATGGGCCAGATTCGAACCTGGGACGTCTTGATCGTAAGGCGGACTTAACCACTATGCTACCTCCACAAACACACGCCCCACTACAAAGGTTCACCGAGACTCGAGAGTCCTGCAGGGGGGCTACAGAACTCTCGGTGAACTTTTCAGTATTATAACTCCGGACACGTATCTTTAACTTAAATCGCAAGACAAACGAGGCTCTGGCGCCCGCGGATTGCTATGTAATAATCTATGCTTGGTGAATTTGAGTTCGTCCACCCCAGCAGGGACTTAAAAACACATTCATAAAGGGTACAGAAATATACGGGGTACACTTTTAAAAGGTTACACATTGAATGTGTAACCCTTATAAAAGTGTTTTTGAAACTGTTAACCATTACCACGGACGATTGTGTAACCGTTACAGAACCCTAACCGATATCAAACTGTTAACCGGTTTATAAGGGTGCACCGAAATAGCTACGTTGCCACATTTACTATTCTATCATTTAGCTAACAAATTTTTGAAATAATGGCATTTTGTTGTACACCTCGCTTGGCCTCACCGCGTGTTATTCGATGAAGAGAGGTGTTTAGCTGAACTGAGAGTTTGATGACACGTTATTATAATATTACTAGCTGTTGCCCGCGGCTCCGCCCGCGTCGATGTCGGTTATCGCGACCAAACATAGCCTATGTCCTTTTGAAGTTCATGAAAATTTCGCTATCGCATCGCTTTCAGGCCTAAACCACTGAACAGTGGTTTAGGCGTGAAAGCGTAACAGACAGACATACAGACAGAGTTACTTTCGCATTTATAGTATTAATATGGATATGGATATGGAAGTATGGATATGGATAAGTATCCAAGTATCCACCTCTTTTTAAAATAGATAAGTAGGTACTAAATGACTGAACTTTGATTCCTGTTTACAATGTAACGTTATTGGGTAACTGCATGAGTTACGACCAAGTACCTACCTACCCTAAATTACAAGTAAGTAATTTGGGGTTGGTAGGTACTTGATTGAAAACCTTCGCGTGGTACACAGCACCGTACCTTGGGCAACATTTGACCCTTATGATTGACACTATCGATTGGCGCTATAAAAATACAGAGTGCTGCCTGGGTGAGCCAAGCTAGTTTTAGAAAATCTTTGAATGCAGTTTTGTTTCTTTTTAAAAATAAAGGAATGCCTTCTTTAAGTAAAATGAGCCAACTTAAGGATTTATGGTACTTTCATCCAGGGCCCGACTTATTTTTTATCGTGTGAAAATCGATCGAAAATCGATAATGTCAAACTAATTGGTATGCATTTTTTTTATCGTGTGAAAAGTCCCCATGGATACCCCCCGCCGTAGCCGGTGAAGGAGATCATGTCGGACTTGAACCGATTAAAACGTACTCTGTCTCTGGGCCGTCGGTTGCCGAAGGTGAGGTAATCGTAAACATAACTATCCCTCGCACCCTGGCCGACCCTGGGACCATTTATCTTTCCAGCTGGCCCTCTCCCGGAGTGGGGACCACGGAGTCCCCACCTCGCCCCTAAGTATGGGGAGGCACGCAATGCGCGCCGCCGCTGTGGCCTACTTCTGCTAGGGTCACAGGCGGCCTCACCCGCCACACCCAGGCTTATGGGGGACGTAGGTAATTTGAGACCTCCCACAACCGAGTTGCCTCCGCTCGTCATGGGCCGGTTATTATATTTGGGTTTGCGTTATTATATATATTTTTTTATTTTTTTTATTTATGTATCGCCCGGAGTTCACAGAGCCGGGATCTCACGGCCTGAAGTTTTTCAAGCTCGGGATTGTGTCCCCATTCCCGCGCCGCTTTTCGGAACCGATATAGCGCCGAAAGGGTTCTCGCTTCCAGGATCCACGTTGGCGATCCGGCGAGAAGATTCGCTGCTGCAAAGGATATCGCGCGGGGTACCTTCTGATGGCCCTGGAGGCCATTATCCGCTGCGGTTTACCCAGTAGGTCCATGTGTCTGTAGATTGTAACATATTAGTATACAGCGAGACATATCTATATCTTGAACGCTCAAAATGTGCTCTATACGCGTTTCTTGGGTGTCTTTTGAGGATAGTACGAATTGCTTCGGCGGTGGACGAGCTCAAATTCACCAATCAAAGATATTATTAGTACAAAACAATCCGTGCGCGCCAAAGCTTCGTTTTTCTCGTGACTTAGGTCCAAGATATATGTCCCCCTATATCAACGCTTTCGAGTGTTTAGTACGGGAGATGAATTCACGCGCGTTACCCTCTCGTCATCATTTTAAGACATCTAGGTATACCTAGTAGGTGCATAGTAGGCGACGATATACGAAACGAATACATGAATACGAAATTTTGTGAATAAGTGTGCGTAATAACTTCATATTAATCCATCCATATCCATACTTCCATATCCATATCCATACTAATATTATAAATGTGAAAGTAACTCTGTCTATCAGTCTATCTGTCTGTTACGCTTTCATGCCTAAACCACTGAACCGATTTTGATTAAATTTGGTACAGGGGTAGTTTAGACCTTAAGAAAGGACATAGGCTATATTTTTAGTATTCTATACGGGTATACCTCGTCCCCCGAAGAAAACCATAATAATTATAACGGTAATAATTATATGTTTACATGGCTCAAAACTGAGAATGTAGAGAGTAGAACTCAAAAGTGCAGTAGCAATCCTACGTAACTATAGCGTCAACATTCTAGCGCTACTTGTGACCTTTTTCTTTTAAGACAATTTTCACACGCATGAATTGTTCTTCCGTAGGAATATGATCAATAATTTCGTTGTTACTACTTAAGTAACCCGTGGCCGAGTGGTTCTAGCATGAGGTTAATGGAAATGCAAAGGTTGATGGTTCGAATCCTACGATCTTGCAATAACACTTTTTGTGTTTCATTTATAATATCAGGTTGATGAATAAAATAATGTTTTTTAAGTAGAATTTATTATTTGTTAAACTTTAGCAAAGATCAACATAAAATGTAAAAAAAGCCAATTTAATGCTAATTTACTTTATCATTATTTAAAATTATATTTTTGTCAGAAATATAAAAAATCGTTATAAGCTGGAATCGAACCACAAATATATCTAATATCACTGTGAATCAATAGTATCTTGCTTGAGTCACTTAACTATCACTTAATTTACTAGGTTGATAAATTACTGTATTAGTATCTAATGAATGACACACACATTCCTATATAAACGCAAAACCGGGCCGGCGCACGGCACACCATTTTGAGCCTTGTTGTGCTAATGCACTTATGAGCTCTAAATATACCTATATCTCGGGACACGTATCTTGGACTTAAATCGCGAGACAAATAAGGTCCTGCCGCGCGCAGATTATTTTGTAATAGTCTATGTTTGATGAAGCTCTTCCACCGCAGTAGCACCCCGTGCTATCCTCAAGTCACCCATAAAATGAGTACCTACTTCGCGTATAGAGCACATTTTGAGCACATTTTCGGCCCAAGATATAATTTCCTGAGCAATATGTATCTAGTAATGTGCCTTGCTATATGATTGATATTTATAGGTATATAGCTGGTCGCACGTACAACGAAGCGTGCCGGTGTGTTGACATCGATATTTTTAATACCAGTGTGTCTAAACTTAAAAAAATCTCCTGCAATCACTTCTTTGGAGATGTTTCGGTGTAAAATTTGAGGTGGTGGTTTGTATTGGGACATTCGTATTAATGTATCTTTATTTGTTTCGCTTCAATTTGTTATATTATGTATTCTATGTGTCTCGCTATATTATGTATTTATTTCCCGTTGCTGTCTACTAATATTTAATGCTTATTGTCTTATGTATTTACTTGTGAAAACTTTTAAGTGGCCTTCTCTTATTATTGACATCTGTGTATGTTACTATACTAGCTGTAAGTTTTCCATAAAATAAAAATAAAATAAAATAAAAAATAAAATATAGCTACGCGTGTGACGGCGTGTGACGGACGCGGCCATAAAGTTCGGTGTGAGTATTTTTTCTGTGGTGTGAGCCTACATAGAAGAACGCGACGTGTTGTTGCCATTCCGTGCAGATACTTAAATCATTACGTTATAACGTTATAAATCTATAACGGTTACACTTATTAACCGTTATTAACAGATATAAACCCTTAACACTTTCAATCGGTTACACTTTCGTTTCGGTTACACTTATAAAAGGTTTTATTCTTAAACAGTTTCAAAAAACAGTGTTAAAACACCTTATAGTGGTTACTGTTTCGGTCCCTGCACCCCAGTAGCACCCCGTGCTGTCCTCAAAAGACACCCTAGAAATGTGTACTGCGCGTATAGTGCACATTTTGAGCACATTTTAGGTCCAAGATACGTGTCCGGAGTTATACATTATGTATTAATGTAGTATAAAAACACATGACTAAAAATTTAAGTACCTATGGGATGGTTGGCGTCGATACTAGGTATTACCTAAGAACGGGTTGTTCCGCATGGCCGGCATGACGTCTGCAGACGAAGGCCCATAAAATTTTACGAGATTTTTATCAATGTACTCAGCTAACAACTAGTATGTACCGCCAAATTCATTACATAGGTACCTACTATTATTGCGAGGAATACTTGCGTATTACCAGTGGCAGCGGCTACCATAAGCCGTCTAGCCACGATCCGCGATTTCACGGATTATGCACCGTGGAATGGGGCTAGTGCAGACACGTTTGTCATACGTGTCCGTGAAACTACTCTAACCCAGTGTTATATCACACAACTTTTTTGGCATTGTCTTCCGTCAGACTGTCATGCAGGGTTAATGTAATTCACCGCTGATCAGTCCGTGCTCCACAAAGATTAGCATGTGATTAATTCACCGATCACATTCAGATTCAGGTCACGTTGATGCATACGAAACCTCATTTGTATTCTGTGGTGGGGCCCGGATGGATATTCTGCACCGCCTAACACTATTAGTTGTAATTGTTTAGTAGATATATCAAATTGAAAGTGTTCTGTATAAAGTTTACAAAGAAATGGAGCTATGTTATGTATGATATGTAGAAGTTAGTATCTATGAAAGTTCATTAATACACCGGTCTATTATAGAGTGAGTACTTATTATCATCATTCGTCTAACCAGTGGTCTGAATGTTTTTTTTTTAATATAGGACACGTCCATTTGACTTCACCTCGCCTGATGGTAAGCTGAAAGCAAAGTCTCTGAAAAGAGGGTCACCATTACAGACATGTACCATGTTACAATGGTGGCACTCAGCTTGACGGCCTCATCAGGTGCTTTTTCACGCCCCGCTTAAAGGACCCAGGACTGTAGAAGGAGGGAAACACGTGAACTGGTAAGGAATTCCAAGACTTAATAGTGCGGCAGAAGAAGGAGTCGCCGAACCGCTTGGTTCTTGATGGAATATTCTGCACCGTATGCCGGTGGCATCCAAGTCCTGCACGTGTTGTCCTATATAGGAAAGGAGAGGGTGGGATGTCAAGAGGAAAGCCTTGATCAGCGAGAAAGGTTAAAATTATCGCCGAAGATCTTAGTGAAGTTCTATCTCTATATATCTTCCGCTAGGCGATGAACCATTTTGTGGCAATATAACCTCACAAAAGGTCAGGCTGCTTACTTATTACTAAGTTAAGTGTGTTGTATATAATGTTGTTAAATTATACAATGTGTAAGAAAGGTTTACACAAGAAGCTTGACACAGCATGTTTGCTTAATGTCGAGGTTGTAGATGATTATTTTGTCGTGATTAAAGAGATAATGCGTAACGAAGTAAATATTTGTGTAGTAAATTCGGAGAAGTTTATCGCTTCCGTCCTGTCGCTCAAACGCAGGTCAATACTATAAACTAAAACTTAAAATTATAAACTAAAACTAAAATTAAGACTGCCTCTGTGGCGTAGCGGTAGTGAACGCGGCTGCTACGCAGGAGGCGCGGGTTCGATCCCCGCTCAGTGCCAATATTTGTATGCATGAATATAAATATTTGCATTGGTCTGGGTGTTTCTATGTATGATATTTGTGTATTTACAAAAAAAATAGTATCTAAGTAGGTATGTATATTCGCATTCTAGATTCCATAACACAAGCTAATTAAGCTTACCATGGGTCTAGAAAGCGTTGTGTAGAATGTTGTGGAATATTTATAAAAATAAAAAATCCTATTTTGTCTTACTTTACGTCCCGTTTTCTGAAGCTTGAATTCGTCGCAGACGCGGCGTCTACATATGTTTAGGCAAAATACATAGACAGGACGTCGTTAGTTAGTAGTCTTTTTCAAACTCTTAGGTCCGTAGATATTCCAGAATAAGGTTAGAACGTTAGAACTGTCATCTAGAATACAATATGTCCTCAGCTCTAGTTATAAATCGGGATTCCTTAGGCCTGTTCTGGAAAACAGGCCTAAGGTATGATTCCGAAGCCGACCGCATACGACAACTACAGACGCATGCAGCAGATACAGCGTACCCATTACTTGTTAACCTCCGATACGAATAAATCGGACCATCGTGCGTCGTCGCGTCGGTACCTAGTTGTCGTATGCGGACTATGCGGTCGGCTACGGAATCATACTTTGTCATTAGCTAGAAACATCTGACATATGACACGCATAAGACTTGGATTCTACGTAGGCAAGACGCACACAGGAAAGTCGTGATTGCACTTCAACCTTTCTTTATCGTCGTATTTCTTCTAATGGACATCCGCGACATGTCTGAGACCGTTGTATTTTGCTTGCACCTTAGAACAAAAGACGTAGTGGCCCCAAGGCAAGAATGTACAGGAAATGTTTTAATATCCAAGACGTGCCCAATTTGGTCTTAGCATTTTGAGCCCCTTGGTCGTAGGCCCAATTCTCGTCTTTTATCTTTATTTTGCTAATCTAACACCCGTATTCACAAACAATACTTACCAAAACTGTGCAAATAACGACAAATTCTCAGTGCGTTCGTTTTGGCAAGCCTTTTTATTCATTGATAACACAATACATAAGTAATACTTCGTTGAGGGAACGCACTGCGTTAGATACTGCTCCGTGATGTTTGTGAATTAATTTAACCAGCCCTATGCGCTCGAGCACACTATGAGACCTCACAGTATAGTTTGTGAATACGGGTGTAAATCTATAAGATATAGGTACTATCTTATTCAAATACTAGCACTACTAGCAGTCACTCGCGATTTCGTACGCGTGGAGTTCTTTTTACTCCCTTAGGGGTGGAATTTCATAAAATCCGTTCTTGGCGGATGTCAACACCCTATAAGGATAGTTTCTCAGATTTCGTGATTAATCAGTGAGTGGTATGTCGCTTTTATATATATAGATTTACCTAGATAAGTAAGAAGAATGTAAAACTGATGTAGTTTATTGATTGATCGCCTATTAAAACGTCGTCACAAATTAACGACAGTTGAGCGATATGCGTTCGCATCAATAAAACATGGACAGTGGTTAGTTATATCGAGATATGCAAGGTCACGCAGATTTGTTCCATGTCTTGATACTGCTTAATTGCAGTATACTTTATAGTCACACGTCATTCCTATAGGGGTAGGCAAACTACATATTTCTATTTGCTAAGTACAATCAAGCTTCGTCGACTATTTATCAATCTTCACAGATATTTTTCCTGTTGTGTCCTGGAGTCATTTATATTAGCATGTCGACGACATGCGATCGTCACTCTACTACGAGCCTACACACGCCAGATGAGGTACTCTACCAGTTGCCGTTGCCTCGGATCACCATGACCTCGTGGAGCTGAACCCTTGACCCGTTTCCGCTCTCATATAGCCACGCGAACGAACCTAACTATATTATATACATCTATGCTGTAATGATACATTAAATATCACAGTTCTATACATCTCGTGTTATCTTTATACCCTCGTGGTGTTAGCTAAGTTATCCTTATCATGTTACAGCCTCTGGTTATCCTTCATTCATAGCACACCTTTTTGTAATGTCCATTTTTATGACAACAACCAAAATTGACATGATCTTCCTGGTCAAGTAAAGGTCTTCAATCCATACATTTTTTACTTAGCCAGTCTAGTGGTATGTACGCTTAGTCATTCCATCTTATAGGTATTTTCCTTATGAGGAAGGTTATAGAATATGGTAAAGCTTCCGTTTAAGTTAAGAAGGAAAATATCAACAAACGAATTGGTATGTGTAAGAGGACATCAGGATAGTCCTAGGTGTTTAACATTAGTAGTTTCTCACCAAGCTAGAAGAACCCCATACTGTAGTTGCATGGGAAAACCACAGCAGGGGGATCATTCCACAGTTTAGGTAAGCGTGTGGGGGATGAAGTTCCATTCATACCTAGCTGTGCCGTGGCCAGTGACCATTATATTACCACCGTGAATCCACTCCTAACACAAGCAATCTAACTTGAGCCCCTCCAGGTATAATACATCATAACCGAAATTTCGGTTACTATGTATTATTCTCTAAAAAAATCTGCATTCTAAAAAAAACACACGTACAAAATCACGGACAACAGTCAGCATTTTACATTAGTTGCGCAAGAGTAGATAGTAGCAAAATAAAACGTAATTCACTTCCAAGATCGGTGACGCACCTTCAACTTTATTAGCAGAGGTTATCAGCACTTCTCCGAGCCAGCTTAAACATGTCTCACATCTGTTCCGGCACGGTTATCATGAATGACGTTGAGCTTAAGAACATCTTACGTAACATGATAAATTCCTTCGGTTATGTTTAAAGATTCGTCAGATTAGCTTAGGGTAGATTAGCTTGCGGTAGATACGAATTAGTCTATGATCGATTTATGATAAATTCGCTTTGAGACTGATTTGTATTAGGTAGATTTATTGGTGACAGATGTGGGGTATGATTTATTGAGTGACAGAAGTAGGGTATCATACAGAATGTACCTACATTGTACAGTACGTGTACTGTAGTGAGTTTAGTTTTTCAATCCATACTTAATATTTTAAATGCGAAAGTAACTTTGTCTGTCTGTCTGTCTGTTACCCTTGCACGCCTAAACCACTGAACCAATTTTGATGAAATTTGGTATAGGGGTAGATTAGACCTTGAGAAAGGACAATAGGCTATGTTTGGTCGCGATAACCGACATCCACGCGAGCGGAGCCGCGGGCAAAAGCTAGTTAGAAATAAAGGATTTAATAGAAAATTTTAAAAGGATTGATCTTATAAAGAAGCTCAATGTTTTCTTTTTGTAACTCAAAGGTAGGTAGATGTTATAAAGTTAACACAAGTTAAACTGAAGGCCACTCTTGTAACATTGTTGGTGTCTGCAATGGTGACCCTTGAAAGAGAGGGCCAGCACGAAACAGATGACCCTGTGGCAGCCGAGGTGTGAGAGAGATAATTATGTGTCCGGCAATCTCAGCTTCGATAACCCACAGACGGTGTGTGTTTTAGTTGGTAGTGTAGTTCGAGTCCGATATAAATCAGAATCCGGGGTAGGTTAAGGAAAAAGAGGTATTGCGCACTTTAAAAAAACTGAGCTGCCGACACTGCTGCTAATAATTGAATAATACCACCTCCCCTTTTGTCTGACTATTTTGATTCAATTAAATATCAGTCACTTTAAAAACACAACATAGTTAAGAGTATGAGCAGTTTTCCAGTAGGTATTTATAGGGTTCCCAAAGACGCGCTAGATGGCGCAGCCGGCACTTTTGGTAAGAAGAGTGTGGTGTTACATCTAGTGTTCCCTAGGAATTAAGCTTTTCATTATATTTTATCTATTATTATATGGGTAAATTAAATTAAACTTTGGCTACATCGCAAATTCATGAAAAAATACTACAAACAAACCACAGAGTACATTAAAATTACCAAAAGCTATGCTAGCGCCATCTCCTGATGACTTAAAAACCAACTGATTATTATACCTACTGGAAAACTGCTCATTGAAAAAAAATTGAATCAGCTTATTTTGAAAATAGTTTTTTTGATTATTTTGAAACCTTAACGCGAGTGATTAAATATTAAAAAGAAGTAAGTCAGGTTATTAAAAAAAATTATAGAGTCAATACTTTTGGAACTCAGTTTTTGATCAGCTACTATTGACGCTGACTGTACATCTATTTTCTATACCCAATCGCTATAGGCTACTGTCTACTAATACGATAGTCCGTTTATCTGACGGGAGCCGAATCTGTCTTTATGTGAATCTGTCATAAAGAGATCAAACCGTCACCGCTCGTAAGCGAGCGGTAGCAAATAAAACTATCATTGCAATCATCATAAGTCAACAACTAACTGATAACCGCGGCTCCATTCTGTTCAACCAATGTAATCAGACATATCTACAGCAAATTTTAAGTTTGACCAAGACTTTTCGAATAAAAAAATCGCATAGTATGTATTTAGGTATTCCGCCACCAGCCAAATCCGCAGTAAGACTGGTAAAGCGAACCCCAGACTCTGAGGCTTCGGATGCGACTAGAATAAGAATGTATTTATGTACCTATTTAAATGAATGATTGATTGATGAAATTGAAAGGAATTCAATATCCAATGATTAATAAATTAAATGTTATTACTGTTTTTTTCTACTGCTTAGGTGGCAGACAAGCACACAGCTCGCCTGATGGAAAGTGGTTACCGTGGCCTATGGACACTAGGGGCGTTACACTCGTGCTGCTGATTCTAAAGAAACCTTCAAATGCCCTTCTTGAAGAACCCCATATTTGTTTGCTATTATTAGATGTGTCGTATGTGACCACTTTGCATCATAATCCATTCAATTATTGTTGTTGCTTTCCGTCGCGAAAATCGACATCTACGCGTGTGGAGCTGTGCGCATCCACTAGTCCATACTAGTTAATATTATAAATGCGAAAGTAACTCTGTCTATCTGTCTGTCTGTTACGCTTTCACGCCTAAACCACTGAATCGATTGGGATGAAATTTGGTATAGGGGTAGATTAGACCTTGAGAAAGGACATAGGCTATATTTGGTCGCGATAACCGAAATCCACGCGGGCAGAGCCGCGGGCAAAAGCTAGTATTAATATAAGATTACTATATGATTGTACAAAATGCGTCTGCAATCAATGTCATCATAAGTCCAAGCTTTCAACTCGGATCAAGTCTCATGTCACGAGATCGCGTCTTATCTGCCGACAAGCGTTATAGAGCATGCTCTGTCGCATTTAATTGATTTTACTTTGAACACAAAATGTTTTGTTCATTTTTATTACCCGACTACACTAGCGTAGGTGATGTGTTACGCGCTTATGTAAGTAGAAAATTTTCTTTTTTCCCTTCTACAGGCCTAACGGCTGGACGAATTCCGATGAGTGGAATCAACTGAAAGGTTCCAGAGAGAAAAACGTCAAGAAAAAGTACCTATACAGTAAAAAGCAATCCTAAGCTTATCGAGTAGGTAGGGTCACAGATAACATAAGGGTATATAGGATTTGACGCATAAGAGATACGTTGACGATTGTCATATACGTCAAATCGCATATAAAAATACAATCATCATTCTATTCTTCAATAACTGGTCAACGAATTGCCACTCGACTATGGGGGGCAGAACTTCGATATTGCCTATGGATTGTGAAGAAGTTCAGCTGCATCACAGTTAGCTTGAAAAGCCGACCCCAACTGGGTTGAGAAAAGCCTCAGAGAATGATATTGATAAATTCAAATGACTATCAATATTCATTCTGCAACATTTAAATAGGTACTATCTCATTCACAAAATTGGAGGACCCCCAATTCACCTCGGAGTCTGGGATCCGCTATACCAGTCTTAACTGCCGATTTGGCTGGACCTCGATATTTTCCGAGAAGCGACTGCCATCTGACCTCTACAACCCAATGGCGACATCAGGCGATATCGAAGCATTGCAGCTAGACCGTTGTTGTTGGACTTTTGGCTCCAACTACTCGTAACGACTGCCATAGATGTTCGTATGGCAACAGTGACCGACGGCTTAACCTGCTCTCCGAGGCACGACCAGACCAATGCAAATACATGCATTCAAATATTTGCACTGAGCGAGGATCGAACCCTCCTGCGTAGCGGCCGCGTTCACTACCGCTACGCCACGGAGGCTGTCTTGACCTCCAATTCTGTGATCTCATTACTTTTTATCGCATGCGTGTGAACCAAGAGCGTGTCACAAGAGCATGCGTTATCTCGCCGACACAGTTGATTGGAACATGTGCCGGGCGATAATAATTAGTATCTATCAGTTCTATTTAAAACACTCGCTGTTTATATTGTGAAGAATTTATAAATTTGTAAAGATGAGATAAAATAATCTGAAGGTAACTTTAATTGTGTTGAAGTTGATAGCAAAATAAGTAAAAATAAATTTTATATAAGCAATTATAATGTTCAAAATGTAAAAATTGCTGTATCTGGGCCTCTGGCTGAGTCTGGGCTGTATATATCTGTCAGATGTTAAACAGAACTATCCCTTAGTCGCCTTGTAAAATTGTACAGAAAAATATTAAATGAAAGATTAAGGATGACTATTTTTTTATTGTTAAAAAAATACCAGTTCACAATTATTATTATAATGAACTGCTAAAGTGAAATTTTATTACAAAAAATAGCCATAAAGATATTAATTGATTATAAAATTCAATTTCTCGAACCGCCCGAAAATGCTTTATCCAAAATCGCATATAAGTAGTTCATAATAAAAGTCCTTTGAAATTTAATAAAGAATCTAAGAAGTAATTTATTTTGGGAACTAAAATAATAAAAAGCCATTGTTTCAGTTTAGTTGGCAATATTTTATTTTGCAAGGCATATTATTTTCAGCAAAAACTAAGATATTAGGTAGAATCGGACGACCTTGCGATCATCCCTATTGTGTTGTAGTTAATAGTAAAATAATATTCCAAAATAAGTTAATAAATATTTTAAAATATAAATTTTTCAGATAAAATAATTTTATCCAATTTTATGTAAGAATTGTTCATGAATACAAGTAAATACTGAATGCTGTTGTTTCATTTTGTGGCAGTGTTTAAGAACGTCATTGAATAATTTGCTCGGATTCGGTTCTTTGTTCGCACTCTAAAATGGCAACAATATGAACTACCTATATCTTGTTGGTTATGTTTATTTTAAGTTCAAGTTCGACAGACTTCGCTGTAAAAAAGGATACATCGGTATCGTCGATGACCTTTGATGATGTAACTTGCGAGCTTCAAATAATAACAAACATCTTCATAGAATCTGAACATATGCGCTGAACGTGTAGATCGTAACTCATAACAATATGAGATTATTCGGTGACTTATAATTATGGGTCATTCATCAACTCGCTAATCCGAAACTCACTAGCGGGCGCGAGTTTATACACTGTAATTAACTAATACCTGTGTGTTTATAATATACTCGTAGTAGTTATTGTGCCTGTATAATAATAGTAATAAGAGCTGCGGGTCACGGAGATGAAAATGCTGCGGTGGATGTGCGGCGTCACACGTAAACATCGCGTGAGGAACTCTCGCATCCGCGGCAGCCTTCATGTCCGTGACATCGCAGATAAAATGCGAGAGAGCCGCCTTCGCTGGTGCGGCAACCGCCAGGCTACGTGGGGAACAAATGCCTGGCAATGGCGCCCCCGCCGGGTCCAGGTAAAAGGGGTTGGCCCAAGAAGTCCTGGCTTGACGTCGTGGAGGGTGACATGCGTGCAAATGGTCTCACTACTATGGACGCCCAAGATCGTGCGAAGTGGAGGAGGAAGAGCCGGAAGGCGGACCCTGAGCTCCGAGGTCATCTTGGCCACGGATGCAATCAGGATAATGCGTCTACATGAGGATGATGAATATAGTAATAACTGTGTTATATTAGCAGCTACCATGGGTGTTTTAGATTATAAATATGATGCCCGCTGAGTTTCTTGCCAGAGTCTTCTCAGGCAGGTTCGGGCTGGGGCTGCGATTTGAACCGATCGCTGGTCTATTTACTAAACTAGTCTTTAATTTTGACGTTTTGTATGCAGAATACTTAAATCATTCTTGACTTTGACATTGACTTCACCGCGGCGGAAGTGGTTTTCGGGTCCAAAGTACAAACTTTAAGACAAACTACATCACTATGAGGATGAATTTCAAGAAGGGCATTAGGTTTCTTCAGGGTCGGCAGCACGAGTGTAACGTTCCTGGTGTTGCATACGTTCATAGGCCTTGGTAACCACTTTCCTTGTGCTTGTCTGCCACTTAAGTGGTATAAAAAATATGATAATGACGTAGTGATGATACCCTAAAGGTATTAGCAAGTATTAAATGAAATTGAATTTTGTAATTGAAAATTGAATACAATCGGTAAAATGTGGGTGTTAATAAACCTCTGTCTACCCCTTTAGGGTATACAGCCTTAAGATATAAAAAGCTGTTATAAACAGTTAGCAATATACAGTTTGTATATCTTGGATCTTGGACCTAAATTTTATTGTGCTCTATATACGCGCAGTACACGTTTCTTGGGTGTCTTTTGAGGATAGCACGGGGTGCTACTGCGGTGGACAAACTCAAATTCACCAAGCATAGATTATTATAAAACAACTAGCTGTCCCGGCGAACTTCGTATCGCCATATTTTTTCCAGCCCGCGTGAATTTTTGATCCCGTTCCCGATGCACCTATTTTCTCATCTTTACCTTCCCTGGACATCCACGAATATTTCAAGACTAAAATTAGCCAAATCGGTTCAGCCGTTCTTGAATTATAAGCTAACAATGAAAAGTGGCATTGATTGTTAATAGATCTACGCGCGTTAAGGCCTCGTTTGTCTTGCGATTTAGGTCCAAGATACGTGTCCCGAGATATACTCGTTTAACCTCGATTGACACTGTGTGTATAAGATCTAAACCCGTTTGAAAGCTTTTAAGCGAATATCGATGACTCACGCGCAGGTTTTGCAGCCATTGTGCTAACACTGGACATGTAACTGTCTTTGCAATTATAATCTTGGTTCATTAACGCTTATTTTTATTATCGGGTTTTATCTAAATATAGCGAATTGATAGTGATATAATATCGAGTGGTTTAACTATGGATATTCCGTTTTAATGATTTGTATTTCGAATTCCATGTTTGATATCCGGTGAACTTTATCTGGCTATCCGTGGGAATTTTGCGCACGATATAAAAGGTATTCGAGGAGCTCGCTATACTCATTATTGGTGTCATCAGCGTGATATTACCTGATCATAAACGGCCAGTGTGAGCAAACTTCCTTAATGGAGAGCCAGAAAGTTTAGGAAATTTCATTTGAGGGTTAGAATTGCAGGAAAAATGCACAGCGATGAAGACCATAGAACCGCACTAACGCGCCATTTTACCTTGAAGATACCCGATGTCGACCTGTGCGAGGTAGAGACGGCTCTCAAGCAGTTACTGTGACACCAGAATCATAATTATAGCGGGCCATATATTAATCATGTCAAAGGACCGTCTGCGGGCCGGATTAAATGCTTCCGCGGGCTGGACGTGGCTCGTGAATCGTACTTCACCCATCCCTGACCTAGGTAATAGCGCTAGAAATGACCGTCTCCAAAATAACCCAAAGGAGTCCTCTCATCCTCGATGAGTCTATTATCGCATTTGGAAAAAAGAAACTAACTAATAGAGGGGACTGGATATAAGGAAGGACCAACGGCTAAGCCCTGGTGAAAAAAAAAACGAGTCTTAACGATTTTCACCTACCAGCTTGACCTTTCACTATTATGTTATCGTATACGCAGTATACACAGGTTATCATCATTGTAACAGGGTAAATGTCAGTGATTTTGACGTCATTGGTGTAATGTAACGCAATTACAGCTTAGAATTACAAAGTCATGTTACGTAATTTTATTAACTCTTTCTTCTAGCTTTCCATACATTGATAGTATGATGTTAATCTTTCAGTTCTGTGTAGCTTGTACATACATTACTGGATTTACTTAGCTATGGTAGAGTGCTAATCAGCAGGGCTAAAGTTCAAAATAAATGTATTCGATAGACCATTCAATCAGAACTTACAAAATGTAAAAACAATGAGTTTAGACAATATTTAGCAATTGAACCACCAGTTTGGAACGTGGTCCTATCCTGAAAAGTCTCCGGCAACAAACTCAGCGGAATTTTTCATAGTTTAATTACATGTTCAGTTTATCTAAATACAATGATTAGTTTGAGTAAAATAGTATAGTAAACAATTCATTTACAAGCTTATTTTTGTCGTCTAAACTCTTGAATTATATAATAGTCTTCTTGACGCAGTATATTTTTCATTTACAAGCTTATTTATCGTCTAAACTCTTGAATTTTATAATAGTCTTCTTGACACAGTATATTTTTCATTAGACTTATCTTTTTATTAAGAGATATAATACTTATGTTATTTTTTAATTATCACGGTGTAAATTCATAGTTTTTATAATGATTCGGGGCTTAGCGCGATTAAAATTATGGAACTTTTTGCCTGCTATTACAATCTAGCCTTGAGGCTAATAAGTAATTTAAATGTAACTTAATTTCCTAGTAATTTTATACTAAAGAATGTGTCCATTGGAACTTTTCTTATTGTCTCTATTATGACGGAAAGACACTTAGTTCTTGTGTTCTTAAAAGGTAGCACTCACTGCACTCCGTAACAATCACTAAACTAATTCAAAGGGCTTAGTCCTTTTCAGTCTCCTTACTATGTCCGTGGTGTCAAGGAGCTGAATAGCCTCGAAATTCATATGTTTATGAAGTCTTTGTTCATGAGCTTCGGCGTATTTTTTTATAACTTTAGCGACAAGGTCCACTCCTAAGTCCCGGTGGATGTCCTCGTTTCTAATGTACCAGGGAGCGTTTACTATACTCCGAAGTACCTTATTTTGAAATCTTTGAATTATTTCCATATTGGTGCGTTTTGTACAGCCCCAAGATTAAGATACTAAAACCCAGTCCAGTGCCATCAAAAATTGACATAGTGAGTGTGTGTTGGTCGCCAGCCTTACCATTAATTAAAAGTAATGGAGGTAGGCACACAGAAGATGTTCCCCGCACACCCTCGACGCTCGCAGACCAGTCAAGTCGTGACCATGGGTGCTGCAGCGCATCCGAAACGTCGGCAAAAGTTTTCCATAGTTATAATTACGATAAGTCCTGAATCATTATAAAAACTATGAGGATAAACTACTTAATTCGATTCTGCAGGCGTACCTAACGTCATACTTTTTTATTGATACAAGATTAGGTAGGTATAAAAAAGAAAATTTGACAGTAGGTACTTACCCATGGTGGCCATAAAGAATTGATTCATATAACCCCCATCCCTGAGCCGCGCCACCCATCGCACCGGAAGTGTGTCGAACATCTTGCGCACGCGCCGCTGCGCCGCTTCCGGTTATGCTTGAGTGCGCGTCTCAGTGACGCATGGCGTATACCAGGGAGTGATTCTGAAAACAAAACATATAGCTATAGAATCGTTAGCTTAGGCAGAACACGGTTTAATTGACCTTTGTTTGTGTGAGATTCGAACGTGGTCACTGGTAGAGCGACATAAGCAGGAACTGCGTGTTGCAGAGATGAATGATACTGTGGTGAATGGATGGAGACTATTGGAGACATGCGTGAAGAGGGAAGGAGGAGGAGGAGGTCTGCCACCTAAGTGGTGAAGTGCTGCATCCGTGGCAGTCTTCAGGTCCGTGATATTGCAGATATAATGCAGAATAGTCGTCTTCGATGGTGCGGCCACATTATGCGGCGACCGGTAACAAATATTTGGCCATATCGCCTCCACCGGGCCTCATTATGAGGGGTAGACCCAAGAGTGCTGGCGTCGTAGAAAATGACATGTATAGAATAGAAATGGTCTCACTATCATGCACACTCAAGACTGCAAAGTCGAGAAGTAAAAGTTGGAAAACGGGCCCGGTCTCCTAGGAAGCAATCGGGACATTGATATAGTCCACTTAACAAAGTCGTTCACTTTTTCGGAGCGTTATGCTCGTAAACTGATGAGAATTTTGAAAAAGTGCATACGACAAATTTTGTAAATAATTTTATAAGCTTTCATTACGTAGAAAATATTTTTTCTCTGCAACGCACCATTTTAAAGATATTGGCGAAAAACTCAAAAATTGGAACTTTAATCCGGTTTAACCACTCCGGCTCACCTCCTAGACGCGGGGACTTTTAGTATGTTTACTCCCTTAGCTCCCTGAACAAAATTCAGATGAAATTTAGGTCCCAGCTCACGCACTCTACACCCCCTTTTGGCTTATTTATTGGGTGAGGATGTTAAATAAGGGAAATAGAAAATTAAATTGCAAATTGCTATTCTTGTCGAAAAAATACTTAACAACTATTATAATGATGCAAATTGAACGAGTTAACATTTTAATTACTCGTTTCCGCGATGTAGTGTCTAATTTCAACTAATTTGTTGCTATCCATGAATGAGTAAGCGTTGAAATCAGAGTAAATACTAAAAAGGTACAGAGGACCGACTTCATGAAATATACATACACAATGACGTATGTGTAACTAGGTGTCGGTTAACACGACCAAACATAGCCTAGTCCTTTCCGTGCACCAAATTTCACCAAAATCGGTTCAGTGGTTTAGGCTTGAAAGTGTAACAGAGAAACAGACAGATTTTCTTTCGCATTGAAACTATTAGTATAGTATAGATTACGAGAATCTCGATTTACTTCAATCGTCACACTAATTTACGGGTGCCCATAAGTTGACAACAGGATAATTAATGTGTATTATTTTATTATAAACACACTTATCAGTGAGTGCCACCGAGAAGGAAGTATGATTTCTATAGGTAATACAAAGTGGTCATTTTCCATAATAATAAACAGTCTTAGGTATGAACCTTTTAATATGATTTGTTATACTGATGTAAATACTATAGGTAAGTATGTACCGTCAGGATCAGATCTATTTTGACTACAAAGTCAATAAACTCCACTGCGTTGAAGTTTTGAAGTTTGTTTGATAGTTAGTCACACATAAATGATAAGACAGATTTGGTTGAATTTCCATAACCATAACACAACAACACGGTCAAGGACACCGGATACTTTAATTTCGATAACAGAATAGAATATTTCGTGACCAGCGCCCTTATATTAGACAAGTGGCAATCAGTTGAAATTTATTTATTTTTTTATTTAATAATTATTATTACAATAGTTTACACAAATGTATCCTGTAAACCCAGATAGGGTTTGTTAGGATAAACAATTTTACCTTATTTATACATCTTTTTGTCACTATACATTAATATAATTATTTACACATTTATTATTACGGAGGTAAGAACAAAATCGTTGACCGGCGTATTGTAATAAAATTATAATGACGAATGACGTGGATTGACGCGTATTTTGACGTCTTATGACAGTTGTTGACGTCATAAACGGTAAAGTACGTGTTTCATTATTCTATTCTACAATACGCCGGTCAACGATTCGCCACTTGTCTAGAGGGGCAGGACTCGTTATTGAGGCTTCATCATGGTTTTCTGGGCCCAAGGTAATTTCACCTGCAAGCCGGTAGACATGCTGTTTGACTGATAAATCTCTGGTAAAAACTTCCCCTCGGGGATGGAAGGTCAGACGACAGTAAACCTCGAGCAAAGTTTCTGTAGAAAAATAATCGCTAGCTAACTAAGTAAAACAAATAGTATAACAACAGGCCATTAGATATAATTACATTTTATAACTTGCATATTATTAAACCTGTCAGGAAGCAAGATGTATGACATAAAGTTAGGTCTACACTTATGCCACTTACGGCCATTCACAATTTATTTTGAAAAATTGAACCAAATATTTTACGGAAGCCGCTTAAAGCTAAGATAAGCCTCATCAGGAGGAGAAAGCTTAGGAGAGCATACTCTGGATTCCAAAGTTCTGGATGTAGCCAGGATTAGCGTTGGGACATTAATAATGATGATACGCTTGCAGGGGGCATGGTGGACGTCGAGCTCGTGTCGACTCATCGAGGAGATTTTAACGGTTATCTCTTCAACGTTTGGTGAATATGAAAGTGTTTTAATAAAATGTACATACATTACGTATAATTATCTTTATCCCCGGAGGGTTAAACAGAGGTGAATTAACATCCACATTTCACTAATCATTGTATTCCATCCCACGTAAAAGGGGGTGAGCCTATTGCCATTGTGCTATTGTCGTATTTCGGGCACTGTAGTTAACTCGAGTCATGCCACTTTACTCTTTTTCCCTTTATCTATACTTTACTATTGACCATTCTATATAATATTAAATACAAGTTTTTGACCCACATAGTCGGCTGAACATTCAGGCGCTCAAGCGACAATTTACAGAGACATAACGAGGACCAGACCGTCTAATAGTGTGGACCCAGCATTATAACATTCTTCTAGTTCACTTATCAAGGTTCGTACAACCACGTCAAACCGCTCACTTGAAAGAGTCTATATTTCAATAATAAAATATATCACAAAGAATAATGTACGTAAGTAAGTACTTAGTACACGCGTGGAGGTAATATTTATGATGCTGAATTCCGCTTACAAGACTGATAAGGTGTAATAAAAATGTTGTTTTTAGTATGTTCCTAGTAACAAAATTGGCTACTACTGCAACTTTGGGGTCCTAGAATGGAGACTCGCAATCTGTAGGAAGTTGGCAAACAGAAGGTGGTACGTGACGCCCCCCAGTTAGATGGATAGATGACCACTAACGTGCATCGCGGTGGAAAACATTCGGAACAAGCTGACCCCACCAACTACGTACCTACTCGAACTTTGCCTAGCCTGCGGCCTCGCCCGTGTGGAATTCAGTTCCCCTTCCTGTCGACAAGGGAGATATGGTTGCACCTTAACTTACATCTTTATATGTGAAGGTGCAACAGTATCACATTTGTCGAATGTACACACAGTCAGGAGGTAAGTAAGTATACATTCATCTGTACATATAAAGGCGTCTATTTATCTCCTTGGCCATGTGTGTTTAAGTTCGTAAAGGTAAGATTTCGTAGCTGACCGCATACCACAACTGCCGACGCATACAGCACAAGCGTACCCAGTACCCATCACTTGTCAAACTCCGATACGGAAAGGAACCATTGAGAAGCCGCAATAAATTATAACCCGCGCCACGTATCTTGGACCTAAATCGTAAGACATACCAGGCTCTGGCGTCCACGGATTGCTTTGTAATAGTCTATGCTTGGTGAATTTGAGTTCGTCTACCGCAGTAGCATCGCGTGCTATCCTCAAAAGACACCCAAGAAATGTGTACAGCGCGTATAGGCCACATTTTGAGCACATTTTAGGTTCAAGATACGTGGCGCGGGTTATACGTGCATCTGCTGCGTGCGTCGCGTCGGCAGTTGTCGTGTGCGGTCGGCTACGGAATCATATCTTAAACCTCACAAAAACAATAAACAGAACAAATCAAGCAATAAGGTGGGTACAACAAAATGATTGAGCAACACAATACGGTTACACCATGGTTACACCAACATGTTCTTCGAGACTTCGAGAGTAAAGATGGATGACATAACTTGGTCAATTGCGAAACATCATGATATTTCAAAACATTAGAACTATTAGAACTGTGTTTGTGTCGCACTTCTCTGAAACGGCTCGACCTGTTTTCATTAAGTATTTTTTATTTGGTAGATATGAGAATAGGTTGATTAACATTAATTTAGAGGATTGAGGAATTGAGTCTTTCAGGAGTAGGTACCAAAAAAGAAAAAAAAAGTGAAATATGTACAGTTGACAAAGAAGATAGTGTCACACTTTTACATACAACTTTATATGAAAAAGTGCAACCATATCTCTTTTGTTGACTGTACTTACCGCCATATTTACCGCCCGCGTGGTATTCTGATCCCGATTTATCAGTATTTCTTTACAATATTATGCATGTATTATACATAATTATAAACCTTCCTCTTGAATCACTCTATCTATTAAAAAAAAACCGCTTCAAAATACGTTGCGTAGTTTTGAAGATTTAAGCATACATAGGGACGGACAGACAGCGACAGCGACTTTGTTTTATAATATGTAGTGATACGTGGGATATTCAATATATTTATTATAATAATAATTAAGTTTATTATAATATGTGTACGGCTATTATGTACAGGGAAGGTAAAATAGCATTAAATAATAACAATCACAAATGCGTTAGGTGGGACTTGTTATTATTTCCTGGTTATAGGAGTCATCATCGGCTTATTTCTACCTGTTAGTTTCGAAGCTTATCATTTCGGAGTCTAGGATCTGCTTACCCTTCTATTTATTGTTTTTAGGGTTCCATACCTCTTTAGGGATCATTAGGGACTTTTGTGGGCTTCAACTATCCGTAACGGCTGCCATAGATGTTGGTATAACAACCAAGACCGACGGCTTAACGTGCTCTCCGTGGCACGACCAGATCAATGCAAATAACCATATTCATTCATGCAAACAAATATTTGCACTGAGCGGCAATCGAACTCTTCTGCGTAACGGTCGTGTTCGCTACCGCAACCACAGAGGCTACTAAATGTAATGAATCGGGTCCCTGCCATGCAGATTGTTTTGATATAATCTATGATTAATGGGTTTGAGCTCGTTCACCGTCGTAGTACCCCGTGCTATCCTCAAAAGACACCCAAAAACCTCGTACTGCATGTGTAAAGCGCATTTTGAGCACATTTTGGTCCAAGATATATGCTTCGAGGCATTTACAATAACGCAAATCGATACGACGATTACGAAGCTGTTAAATTACGACTTCCAATATTTGCTAATTTGTTTACATACGTAGGTACCTACTTAGTCATAGGTGATGCTACTAAAACGTGTTCAAAACGGCAGACACATCGTCCCATCTGCGGAATTAGTCAATCAAAATAAAACGTTTGTATTGCTTGTCTACATTGCTTGTCTATTTATAGAACGTCTCGAATTGATGAACGATTCCATACAATTTAATGTATGATACTTTGATTTATGATTTGTTTGGTGAATGGTCTCATACGGTTGGACTGTTGTTTTGAAATGGAAATACTAATTTAATAATTGCACTAGGGCAACTCATCCCGCGGGTAAAGATCGAGTGGGATTTATGTATGTATGTAAAGACCAAACGGTCTTTACATACATACATAAACTCACACCTATATCCCCTAAGGGGTAGGTAGAGGTGCTAGCACCCACATTTCGCCTTTTATGTTTAGGTCCCAATGTAATAGGTGGCGAGCCTATTGCCATTAACCGGGCACTTATAAACCTGCGATAAATACACACATAACTTCGAAAAGCATCGAAAAGTCATTGGTGTGTGCCATGGTAAAACCTGGGATCGAACCCGAGACCTCGTCTCAGCAGTCCATTACCCATACCACTAGGCTACCGCGGCTATACTATAATACGATATTTCACTGATTAAAGTAGGTGATACTATTCTGAAGTCTAGCTGTTGCAGCCGGCCCCCAGGAATCGCCTAGGTATTTCAGATTATAATATTTACAGTGCCAACTTTCATCCAGATTCCCTCAGCAATTTTTACGTGAAAGAGATACGTCTACACGCTTGATCTTTTTTTACGCAAAAATTGACGCTAGAATCCGTCTAATGGATCTATTAATCCTCAATGAAGTTCATATTTAGGTACAATAACGGAGGAATTGGGGGATGCAATCTGGGTCTGAGAATAATGAAGTTTGAGAAACGCTGTCATAGATGACCAAAAATAGGTCAATACCTGATTCTTAGAATCATTCTGTAAGGGAAACTCGAACACCTAAATTATAAATAGCGCGCATTGTTCACTTTTGAATACAAAAATAGTTTTGTTACATGAGCTGCCGTGTCCCATAGCTGAATACCGTAGGACATGACGCTGTGAAAGTAACCAAAATAAACTAACCTTGACAATATAATTAGACAAACCAACTAATAATGTGAAAATTAAATGGCCGGTCCGAAACCCGAATTCGATCAGGAAGATCTTTAGTGTTGAGTTACTTCCCAGTTTTTGTTTGGCCGCGTCAAACTTTTCACTTCAAAGTCCGATGTCTTTTTTTTTTATATAGGACACGTCAATTTGACTTCGCCTTGCCTGATGGTAAGCTGAGAGCAAAGTCTTGGAAAGAGGGTCACCATTATAGACACGTACCATGCTACAATGGTGGCACTCAGCTTGACGGCCTCATCAAATGCTTTTTCACGCCCCGCTTAAAGGACCCGGGACTGTAGGAGGAGGGAAACACGTGAGCTGGTAAAGAATTCCAGGTCTTAATTGTGCGGCACAAGAAGGAGTCACCGAACCGCTTGGTTCTTGATGGAATATTCTGCACCGTATGCGGGTGGCATCTAAGTCCTGCACGTGTTGTCCTGTATAGTAAAGGGGAGGGTGGGATTAATTGGTAGAGCTCCTCAGAATATTCACCATAGTAGAGACGGTAAAATACCGCCAAGGACGCCACATCTCTACGCATCTGCAGAGGCTCGAGGGAGTTGGTGACTTCAGGATTCCCAATAATGCGCATCGCACGTCGCTGCAACCTGTCAAGAGCATCTAGTAACTTAGCGGAGCCATCCCAAAGATGCGAGCAGTATTCTGTATTTGTCTTCTGCACTGAAGGCACAGAAACTGTCTGTTCTTACAGGGTCAGCAGCACGAGTGTCACTCCACCGGTGTCGCAAGCGTCCATACGCCACAGTAACCACTTTTGGGCTTGACTGCCACCTAAGTGGTATAAAAAATATCCCCTTTTGGTTTTTGTGATTCATCATGGTTTTTTCGGAAGCGACTCCCGTCTGAGCTTCCAATACCGGGAATAGAGGAAGGAAGGACTGCTCCAGCCAGAGCCTCATCCGTGGTTTATAATGTGCACTGACTATTGGGTTGGCTTGGGTCTCAAAGATGTTGATCGAACCCATTAAAATATCAAGTGATTAGTAATAATATGACTAACCTACTACTACTACTAAGTCACTTATAAATTAGTTCCTAACCTAGGCAACAAATAATTGATTAGGTTATAGCATCAATGTATACAATAAATTAAGTTGAAGTGTCTGCTTACAATGTGGATAAAAAAACAGGTTTTCAACAAGTTTTTAATCTATCTTCTATCTGTATCTATCTACGAGTATACTATTATATAATTGTAAGGTGGTCGTGTCTGTATATTGGAGATATTTAAAAAAACTTGGGTTATGTTATGTTAACGATACTGAACCCGAAAATATATATTTTTTTAATTTCCTGTCTGTTTGTTCGCGATGGACGCAAAAACTACCGAACGGATTTTGATGCGGTTTTTTTTTGTTAGAAAGGGCTTGGTCAGACTTAAAATCTTATGTTTTTGATCGCAATAGGTTGAGTAGAACCGGAGATATGAGCAAAGGTCGCGTTAACCGAGATGCACGCGTGCGGTGCCGCGGGCGGAAGGCTAGTAACCTATACGATAGTTACAACAACAAAAAACAACATGATTACTGTCTGAAGTTTATAGGAATATCACTAATTTAAATAATACCATTTCGGCTACCTTTCAGCAGCCATCAAGCATGCAGGTCGCGGGGTGACTAAACAAGGTAGTCGTCACATAGTTTAAAGTGAAAGTAAATGTAAATAATACAAAATAGACCTAGGTACTTATCTCGATAGTATCTGTTAAAGAGTGGGTTTATTTCAAAAAACAACATTCCTTTGTAATCGTACGTGAGTATAACTCGCGCCACGTATCTTGGACCTAAAATGTGCTCAAAATGTGCTCTATACGCGCAGTACACATTCTCTTGGATGTCTTTTGAGGATAGCACGGTATGCTACTGCGGTAGACGAACTCAAATTCACCAAGCATAGACTATTACAAAGTAATCCGCGGGTGCTAGAGCCTCGTATGTCTTACGATTTAGGTCCAAGATACGTGGCGCGGGTTATAGTTGGTGCAGCAGGCACATGCTGTAAGAACATTTCGAACGTTCGAATTCGAACGAACTCGACATCCGCGGTAGGATTTCAATTTCACGTGCTATTAATTTGGTAATTTGAGCACAAGTAGACAGTGATGTATGCCTATGTGCTCGACAATGTGACGTCACCAAATTAACAGCATGCGAAATTGAAATATCACTGCGGATTCAGCTGTCGAGTTCGTTCGAACGTTCGAAATGTTCTTACAGAAAAAATCAACCCAAAAAGCATCTTCAGCTTCAGCTGAAGATGTTATACTTATAAGACTAATTAGGCGTAACTCAGACAACTTTTATTAAAAAAAAAACAATGGTTTTTTTTTCATCCTAGCGTTAATCCCAGTCGCATCGGAAGCTTTCACCTCGGAGTCTGGGGACTGCTTTACCAATCTAACTGGGGATTTGGCTGGACTTCGATATTTTACGTGAAGCGACTGCCATTTTACCTCCACAAGCCATTAGCGATATTGGGCGATATCGGTGTGTGCCATGCAAAATAGATCTCCGATTGTTGGAATTCGGAACAATTTGAACTATTCTAAAAATCTTTTTGTACTTATTTGATAGTCCAGTTCTTGGAGACGATTAACAATTAACACGCTACGTCATAACTCTTAACAACTGTTTTTCTATTGACTGTACTTGCCTGTAAAAAAAACTAAGGGGATCAGACCGGAATGACACAGTTTACGGTGGATCCATCGGGGATTAAAACATAATAACAATCGGCAGGGGATCATATCAGGGGATCCAACCGGAATAACTCGTCTTTTAGGAGCTAAGCAATAACAAAAAAATAAAATAACGGCGAACTGTCGATTATACAACTTGTCAATTACCGCGGCCAGCAAACCTCCAAATAAATTTCTCGGAATAATCTTCATCGTAGTGTTGTCTCGGCTATCTCCAAAGCTTTGGAGTCCGAAATCCGCTATTCTAGTCTACTATTTCCAATCATTTGTGTTTGGCGTATCTTCTATTACGGCAGCAACTGTCATTTTATCCCCCAACCCCGAAAAGAAAGCCTGCAGACACTAGTTTGTTTTAGTTCATCGATGTATAGAACAGGGTACGGCAGGTGAAACCGCAGGGCTAGCTTAATATATAAAATTCTATATTTACAACATCCTAAAAATACTTTTATTACTATACATAGCGGCTTAATGAAGCCAAACCGGTTGACTATGGAACCGCCAATAATTTACGAGTATATCCGGTGAGAACTGGTTGTACAGCCTATTACGTTTTTATTTGTTTTCAATTAGTTTTTATCTGTGGTTCAATATGGCAACAGTTTGTAACGATACGGTAAAGTGAAAGTTTTAAATTACTTTTTGCTATTGGTTTAGTAGGTATTTTATAACCCATGCGTATGGTGACGGAGAAAGAATATAAGGTATCACCACCCCATGTTATCCGAAGGATGTCGTAAGAGGCGACTAACGGAATAATACGCAGACGATATCACTTGTAGAAGGAAAATTCAAAATAAAACCCTGTACCAATCCGACTGATCACCGTAGAAACAGTAGACCAAAGGCCTCTCAACATTGGCAGAGGCCTATGTCCAGCAGTGGACTGCGATAGGCTAATATTGGGTATATAGGGCCCCAGGGTGATCTACAGGGCCCAATTCAACCTGACCTGCTCGCCGGTACCCGGTTATTCTCGTGGTTAGAGGTAAATCAAAAGGAGGTTCTCGCAATCAGACTCCACAGGTCCTTAGTTAAAAGTCTCGGATGCACCCGGGCACAAGGCTTCCATGATGATGAAAAAAGATTTCCACACTAACTACGAATTAAACTAAGTAAAAAGTGAACTAAGTAAATGAAGGAGCAAGTGAGTCCTAGAGTGGAGACCGCGAATCGACAAATGGAAGGTGGATTGACGACCCCCAGCCAGATGGCTTGATGACCTTAGGGTCAATTTTCGTATTTATATGTTCAAAACTCAATCTCGATCTAATCTAAATCTTCCAAATGTCAAAAATGATCAAGATGTCAATGGAAATTGTATTGCGAAAACCATATTTTTGACATTTGGGAGAAACTGAATGCGGAAGGCGGATGATCGGATGCTCTAGCGCGATGGGATGGGCAAGTGGACTGCAATCGGAGTGATGAAGAATCGATTTTTGATCATACTCAGCTTGTAACATAGCGAGTGTAACAGCCAAACAAAATACCTATTACGTACTTACTTTTAGTATCGGCAACTTGTAATATTGGGATTAAATATAAAAGATTCTTTCTCTCCGAGCTGCTATTAACAATTTCCTAACAGAAAAACCCATTAATAGAATGTCCGACCCGAGAATTGACCCCAATTTCTCATGATTGCTCGTAAACATAAGCGCAAAGATTTGCCATGAGATCAAAGTGTAAAAAAAAATACGAAACAGACAAAAATATAGGGCCGATGAAAATTTGGGAACATTTATATAATCCCTACTAATTTCCCTACTAATATTATAAATGTGAAAGTAACTCTGTCTGTCTGTCTGTCTGTCTCGCTTTCACGCCCAAACCACTGAACCGATTTTGATGAAATTTGGTATAGGGGTAGATTAGACCTTGAGAAAGGACATAGGCTATATTTGGTCGCGATAACTGACATCCACGCGGGCGGAGCCGCGGGCAAAAGCTAGTAGGAGTATAAAAATAACACAAAAATTTGATAGTACTTTTGGATTTAATTTTACTTAATACTTTGAAGTTACACGTTAAACACAATGGTCATGAGACTGGAGTGACTGGACTCGTAAACATCACGGGCGTACTTAGTATGTATCTGCTTAGTGATCTTTGACTGATATCTGTAGATATTATGATGATACATCAGACATCAGATACATTTAAATATCTGATGCAGAAAGTATCACGCCGACAAGCGACTGCGCCTTAGCTCACCTCGCCCTCTTTCGAGTCCTATGCTATCCTAGTTCAAGTCATGTCCGGACCGAGTTCAGTACTTTCTGTCCTAGTCTTCTGACCTAATTGTCATGAGACTTCCTACCAGTTGAACTACTCAGTAGTACTACTGATCCAGAGCCACTTGGACAGGACCGTGCTGTAGGACAGTGCTTCTAAGGAGATTTTTCAAACTGAATAAATATTATGTATGTCCCATTTATTTCAGTTTAAAATATTTTGTAAGTACTCATTGTAAACCGCTGGTAAAACACGAATAATTTGAAGCAAGAAGTCAAACAGGATAAGGTAGGTACAAAATACATATTGCTGGTCTTGTAACCTTGAGGAACTATTCGATTAACAATGTAAATTTTTTGTTATTACAGAAGTTTAACTCTGTGTTAACGATGTACAAATGACCTTAATGGCGTACAAAGGCAGTCATATATTATTATAGATCCTACAATTATTAAAAATATATTTCGATGAATTGAGAAAATATTCCTCCTTTTTGAAATCGATTAGTAAAAATGTGACAGAAGTTTGGATATTTGTTGTGTACTCACTCAATCGCGCTCAAACGGATGAACAAATCTAGCAGAAAGTTTGTTTAGGAATATTACAGATTCGAATAGCACATCGGCTAATGTGTATTATACCCTCTTGTATAATAATAATCTTGGACTTAAATCGCGAGAAAAGCGAGGCCCTAGCGCGCGCGTACTGTCTTGTAATTGTATACTTGGTGAATTTGAACTCGTCCACCACAGTAGCACCCCGTGCTATCAAAAGACACCCGAAAAACGTGTAAGTACACATTTTAGGTTCAAGATGTATGTCCTGAGCAAAACCTGGAATAGGTTTCCATAAGTTGCGAAAACGGGACTAGAATTTCGGGTGATTTAGAATTTCGCAGCGGGATCTTCGTTGCCCCGGCGACGAAATCCCGATGCGTTGTCCTTTACCTCTCCTTCATGCCCAAGAATGTCGGCACAGGAAACTAGATTAATACATCCTTCGTGGGAATTATTTTTTAATCCAAACTATGTTATTGACCACTTTTTCCTTTTCTTTTTATCTTTGCATTTTAAAAAGTTGCATCAAACTGTCGCATTCTTAGAAACCATAAACAAGGTGTGCTACATTTTTACCGCTTGATATAGACGTAACTTAAAAAAATTCCGTTCAGCTGGTTCAATAGTATCTTTAACAATTCGTTGAATTCATTTACATTTGTTGTTAACTATTTGTTGTTTTTAATTTATTAAATTTTTAAACTGTTTTTTTTCCTCAATTATAAAGTTATTTTAATTTGAATAACTTTAAATAATGGCTCAGGTTTCTTCCGTTCGTATCTTTTTTTATAACAAACATAACAAAAGCAACAAAGATAACAAATTCTTAAAATTATTACTTTTTATGGACTTCAAAGGAATTATGATAACATTGTCAGGGTAGCAGCTGCTTTAGTTTTTTTTTTTTTGACGTGGACCTCCCGCCTTGTGTCTGCCAGATGCAATATTAACATTCTTTCCCTTGGCAATGATTTAGTTTTAAAAGGGTGTTGCTGGCATAATATTTCTTTTGAAATTCGTAAACCGTTTTCATTCAAAATGGAATTCTTCTGTTGAAAAACATCAGTTTATATATATTTTTGTTAAAGTCTTTTAAAATTACCATTTATAATCTACAGGAATTCTAAAAAAAGTTATTCAAGAATTTTAAGTACTTTTGAACGTTGTTTTTTTTTTCAGTTTTTATTTAAAGTGTATAAAATTGCTTCAACATCCTTGTTACCGTTTCTTCGACCATTTTACTTAAGGATTAGATTAGCTGATGGTTCGCTCGAGTAATTAGTCAGATGAATGCTTCATTTTGTCTTTCATTCTATGTTCATACGGCTTAGACTAATTGATACAGAAAAGAACAATGATTGCATCTTGGATTTAGTGATCATGGTTGAACTCGAGTGAACCTTCACTGTTCAGCCCGTTCAATGTTCGTTGGTGGTGCCAATTCATTTATTATGTTCAGATGAATACCTCGAGTAAAAAATGGAAAACAAAAATGAACAAAAATTTGACCTATCTTATTTTATCTTTACAGTACGTTAACGTTAACCTTAGAAATAATCTTATGGTCATGGTAGGTACAGTGAAACGACACGTTAGCATACTCGTGTGAACACGTGACGATACCAGACACCGTTTACAATTCACGTTTGTAAAATCCTTGGTAGACACTGTTGTGTCTTTGGACCTTACGTTGACGAACGCATATCACTTCAATTAATTGTTTTCAGACGATAAAATTGTTGGTGTCATCGACATCGGGTATTATGATCGTTATGGCACCCAAATTTCTTGAGGACGAGAGCGATTCTTCAATTTCACCCATAAACTTCATTCATTTTGATATTATAATGTAAACCTGCGAAAGGTGGCTGGGACGGACTGGATGCGGAAGACGGATCATCGGCAAACGTGGCGCGTATTGGGAGAGGCCTATGTCCAGCAGTGGACTGCAGTAGGCTAATTGATTGATTGATGCAAACATCACTTTTGTACCATTCATCAAATATAGAACTTTCAGCTTTGAACTTTGAACATTGGATTTTTAGATTTTAAAGTGACAGTATTAAATGAAAATTTAAATGCACTGAAATAAAACTATTTTTTAACGGATTCTACCGCGATATATTTGTTATTATTAACTTTCAGCCTGACATTTCGGCTACTTTCCAGCAGCCATATTCCGGTTTGAGTAAAGATCTTAAAAGTATCCCAAACGACGGGCAAAAAAGGAGTGAGGTTCGCGTAAACTTCATACAGTATCATATCGAATTTAAATGCAATTAATAATGTATGATCAAAATAAGGCAGAAGGCGGAGGATCGGCAAATGTGGTGCACATTGGAAGAGGCCTATGTCCAGCAGTGGACTGCAGTAGGCTAATTGATTGATTGATCAAAATACGTAAAACAAAAGGTCAGTGACTGATTTAGAATTCAGCGACTTATAGCGAGTTTCGTAAGGTGGGGTTTAGACTGTCGATATATAATCTCGATATTCACGATATACAATAATATTGTTGATAAGCAAATAGATGAAATTCCAACCTTCTTATATTGACACCGATATCATGATTTGCATCGCGATATTTATTGACTATCTAACCCTTGCCTAACAGCAGAATCGGCTTCAATGTCATATAAATGATAATATATACCTAGTAAAGTAAATTGAAACAAAAAACAATTATTCATTATTCAACTTAACTTATTCATTAGAATAAATTGACAGACATGAAATGTATTATTTATGCCTCGTAAGTACTCTATTTTCCTCGTAATCTTTACTGACGTATACATACAGTCAGTATTAGATCGATTTTGACTAGCAAAGTATTCAAAATGATCATAATACCTTTTTTTTTGTCGTGCGAAAAATCCCCACGGACCTCCCCCGCCAGAGCCGGAGGTTATGTCGGACTCGAACCGACTAAAACGCACACCGTCTGTGGGCCGTCGGTAAATGATCTTAATACCTTAGTATTCCCCCCTTCCTTTTGACTGATTGTTCTGATTTTTGGTGAACACCTATAGTTCGGATGATAATACAAATTTAAAGCAGTAAATCAGTTTGGTATAAGGTAGGTATTAAGATCATTTTGAGAACTTTTCTAGTAGAGATCGCTCTGATACTGACTGTATTATAATACCTATAAATCAATCTATCAATCAATTAGCCTACTGCAGTCCACTGCTGGACATAGGCCTCTCCCAATGTGCGCCACGTTTGCCGATCCTCCGCTTTCCATACCTATAAACGGTCATTCAAATTGAATTTCAATAAGTGTACGATGTTATAGTTAAAACTATTAGATGTAGAATCTTCACATCCACAATATTGTTATTACCAGAGGGTTTCTAGGGCTCAACCAAGATCTTTGAGGCTTAATCATAATCAACCTTACCTCTAACGAAAGGCGAACGCTGAACTTCAAAGTGCAAATTTTGGATGCAGATGCTACCCATAACGATGCTACCAGTATTGGTGTTGAACGCAGTCTCTCACAGGTAAATAATACTTTTGATTGGAATTACAGGTAAAAGTATATTTAACCAATGGACCGTGATAATGGACCAATGGATTGTGATAATGGGCGGATGGACTATGATAATCATACATTATACGTTAAACTTCTATACGGGGAAGCTGCAATGAATAAAACAATAAACAATATTGTTTATTTCTCGGATCCCGCTCAGTGCAAATATTTGTATGAATGAATATGGGTATTTTCATTGGTCTGGTGGCGCCTCGGAGAGCACATTAAGCCGTCGTCGTATCGGTTACCATACTAACATCTATGGCAGTCGTTACGGGTAGTGAGAGCTCTAAAAAGTGCAACAACTGATCTAGCTGTAATGATTCGATATCGCTCAAAATGGCCATTGGGTTGTGGAGGTTACATTACATATCAAAATCGCGAAGCTTACAATACCGAACTCCATAATACTGACACACGACAGACCGAAATTCAAAATCCCGAATGTTCGTTTTACCGAATGTTCAAAATACCGAAAGTTCAAAATCCCGAAGTTCAAACTCCCGAAAATTAATTTTTGGGTGGTTATAAAAAAATAACCAAACCACGAAGGCTTATCGCTTCACGGCTGTCGCTTCACGGAAAATATCGAAGTTCAGCCAAATCCGCAGTTAGACTGGTAAAACGGACCCCAGACCGAGTTCGACTGGGATTAACGCTTAAGGATGAAGAAGAAATAGAAATCTATTTCTCGGTATGCTGTAGGTATCTGCTACATGCGCTGGCGCTGCTGTACCTATGCACTCGGTCATGAACTCTTTCCATAATTATTTGGCATGCTTGGCACATCAACACGACAATGACAAATCGATCACATGATAAACAGTTGGGCCAAAACAAATAACATACTCATAGGGAAGTAGGTATGGTTTCGCTATAATCATCATCATCATCATCCTTCTGCCCTTATCCCAAGTTTATTTGGGGTCGGTGTAACATGTGTGCTTTTTCCATTTATATCTATTTGCAGTCATCTCAGCGTTCACTCCCTTCTTAACCGTATCATCATTCACACAGTCCATCCACCTCCTTTTAGGTCTCCCTCTCCCCTTGTAGCCATCCACTTCCATAGTTGACGCCTTCCTTACGACATTACTTTCATCCCTATGCATTACATGTCCGAACCAGGACAATCGAATTTCTCGTAGCTTCCCGTGATAGGTGCTACTTTCAAACCTCCTCTAATAGTCTAATTTATTCATTCCTAATCTTATCCATTCTTGTCACACCACACATCCACCTCAACATTCACATATCGGCTATATGCAATCGTCTTTCATCCGTCACCTTTACAGGCCAGCTCTCCCATCCATACCGGACGGCAGGCCGGATCGTACTCTTATAGATTTTCCCCTTAAGTCGAAGAGGCATTCGTGATTCACACCTAGTTGCCGTGACCTGCCGCCATTTCATACAACCAACGTTAATCCGATGCTTTACAGCTCGATCTAATCCTATAATACGAAGGGCATAGTCTTCTAACCAAGGACTACTGCTACTGAAAAGTTACAGTAGTCCGATCAACCGGACTAGCAACCGGACTACTGAGACTAGAGGAAAAAACAATAACCAACATCGACGCGGGCGGAGCCGTGAGCTAGTAGATATAGGGTACTTTTTATTTCGGCACGTAGTACTTTTCAAGGAGGAGGAATCATATTCAAAAAAATTAACAGCGAAATGGTACCTAGGTACTAAGTAATTTAATATTAATTACTTTACGGCTTCACACGCTAGTTCTATGTGTTTCGTCAATGTTGTCCTTTTATTAAGAGAGTATAATTTATTATTTTAAATAGTAAATAGGTATATTTATTTAAATATCTATTATATTCACTTATAGTAAATATTTCAACTAAATCAACCAAAAGAATATTATTTCAAACTTAATTCATTAGGTAGGTTAAGTTTGAAAAAATATTGTAGTCCGGTATTCTATACAATGCCTAGGCAATGTATAGGCTAGGCAATATATGAGTCCGTAGCGGGCAATGTATGATAATATCATCAAAAAATATAACTGCTGTCCGCTTCCGCCTTAGCCTTCTAACCTATATATCTATACAGGACGAGGCCGATAGGTTGGGTTAGAAGGCCAAACCAAAGCCATCCGCCAATATAGACCTGTAGAATTTAAGTAATATTTTGTGTTCTTGTGAGACGTGTTAAAACGGACCCCAGATGCCGAGGTGAAAGCTTCGGATGCGACTGAGATTAAAACTAGGATGAAGAAGATCTTGAAAGCCATGTGTAAAATTTAACAAATTAAACAAATAAATATATTCACTACAGTAAGAGACACTGTTTGACCCAGTTCGAACATATAAGTAACACTAGTATCCTGACTCCTTTATGACGGACGCTGGGCGTCTGATTCACATTATGAAAGTCACGAAGTACCTAAGACTAAAATAATACTGTTAGAGATGGCAGTAGCCCCCCTGATATGTACTTACCTACTAGTATATAAACCGAAGTTAATTAAAATACGCTTATCACTATTCTGTACGACATGACCATTAAATATTTATGTAATTACAATAGTCTTGCCACTTACGACCGTTTGTTACGCAATAAAACCAAAACGGCTCAACCAATCTGGATGAAATTTTGCACTGAAATGGATCATAGTCTGGGTAATCCTATAATGGAATCATTAGGTGAATCCACGTGGGTGAAGCCGTGAGTAACAGCTGGTAACCTACCTACTTACTAGACATCTTCTTCTTCCTCTTAGCGTTAATTCCCAGTCGCATCCGAAGCTTTCAGCTCGGAGTTTGGGGTCCGCTTTTACCAGTCTTAACTACGGATTGGCTAGACCTCGATATTTTCCGTGAAGCGATTGTCATCTGACCTCCACAACCCAATATTAACATTAGGCGATATCGAAACTCTGCAGTTAGACCGTTGTTTTTGGAATTTTTTTTTTAGGGCTCCAACTACCCGTAACGATTGCCATAGATGTTCTTATGGCAACCGGGACTGACGGCTTAACGTGCTCTCCGAGGCACGACCAGACCAATGCAAATACTCATATTTCATGCACACAAATATTTGCACTGAGCGGGGATCGAACCCGCGCCTCCTGCGTAGCGGCCGCGTTCACTACCGCTACGCCACGGAGGCTGTCACCAAAGACATATTATATGTAAATTAGAACAAGCAGTCACTTACGATTTCACTAAGGGTTCAAGAAAGTTCCTCTTGTCAGCACATTTGCACTAAAATTTTTGATAATTTTATGATAAAATACAATTTTAATGTGTAAATTTTGAACGAATATGAACTAGCACTTCTTAAAAATACACTTTACAGTTACTTTTTACACTTTAAAACAATTTAACACTTATATTTTGATTTCATTCATAAAAAATTTCAAAATGTTTTATGTAATTTTGAGTTAATATACTATTGTCAATGAAAATAATTTTGAAAACACAATAATTCTACTTAGTTCACTGTTAAATTTAATTTCTGTTTTATGATTCTCGTTTCTATGTACGATACAATAATTTTGTTGCCGAGAAACACGTCCGTCTACTATGGTTATACCACATGCACTGACTCACGCGCATGGTTTGGTCGCTTTTATCGAAGGAAATGAAAAAAAAATCAACGGCCACGTGAGGTAAAAGCTCGTGAGCCGGTATTTTATATAAATAATTGGTTTTAACTTTATGTGTATCTGGCTGATATCTCGCAGGATGTTAAAAAAACCGTTATGCTATAGGTTATTTTTTGTGATGTTTGACAATACTTATATTTTATTCTGCCACGCGATAGTTTGATACTTAAACGGTTTCTTCATAGGATTTCTATATTTCGATTTCGACTTATATCTACCGTTTCTACCTACATTTGAGGGGGTGGTATCAGAGGGGATTTCCGCACGAAAAAAAGGTTGACTGAAAGCTGAGCTCAACTGAGTCGGGAAAAAGACTAGATGTTTGGAGTTCTATATTGAAATTCATTTCTTCTTATCGATTATCTCAAAACTTGTTGTTGCACACCAACCCATGCAATCCATGAGGACCCATTCCAGAGGGAAAAAGTAGCATAAGTGTTATTATAGTAGTGCAGGGCATTGTTGCCATTTGTCAATACTGCTCTAATGTTTTTTTTATTTATTTCTTTTATATCGGAATGAATGGTCTGTATTAGCGTGTATAATGTGATATTAGCTTTGACTGTATTGTGTGCTGCGGGTCAAAATAAATATATTTTTCTTTCTTTCTTTCTTTCTTTCTTTCTTTCTTTCTTTATTTCTTTCTTTCTTTCTTTCTTTCTTTCTTTCTTTCTTTCTTTCTTTCTTATTCTAGACTATAGTTTATGCCTGTACCTAATTTCATCTATAGCCATTTCGCTGTTTGAGCGTAATTGAGTTAACAAACGTCCAAAAATCTACACAAACTTTCGCATTTATAATATTAGTAGGATTAGTAGGATATATTTACATGTATAACTAACTTTACACTTTATTATGTATTTAGACTTAGGACAACACACAATGTGTTTCAAAACCGTAATATTTACGAAAACACTTCTAAGCCTTAAACATTATTTAAAAACGTCCAATTGTAAAATTATTTGAGCTGTTCATAGACGAGATGTTGAGGTCTAAAATGGTCGAGATACTGAGGTCTAACAGTCGATATACTGAGGCTAAATGGTTGAGATGCTCAGGTCTAATGGCCGAGATGCTGAAGTATAATCAAATGGTTGAGATGTTGAGGTTTAATAGTCGGGATACTGAGGTCTTATAGTCGAGATGCTGAGGTCTGTTTGGTGAGGTGAGGCTGTATTCGCGTCCATAAAAGTAAAGATGGACTAAATCAAAGAGTGTGTGCGGATTCCGAGCTTTAATGTGCAAGCTTTGGATTTAACCGGGACTAACATTTTTAGATGATGATGATAATGATTATAATATTAATGATATTGACTGAAGCTTACGTGAATCTCAATCATTCAAATAAAACTACTTTTTAACGAATTCTATCGCGATTATGTGGCTGCTGAAAAGAGTGAAAAGTAGTTGAAACGTCGGGCTTATTATAATATTAATGTCAGACTTATCGTTTTTAGGGTTCCGTAGCCAAATGGCAAAAAACGGAACCCTTATAGATTCGTCATGTCTGTCCGTCCGTCTGTCTGTCTGTCTGTCTGTCTGTCCGTCCGTATGTTACAGCCACTTTTCTCCGAAACTATAAGGCCTATGCTGTTGAAACTTGGTAAGAAGATGTATTCTGTGAACCACATTAAGAATTTCACACAAAAATAAAAAAAATGCATAAAATTTTGGCGGTCCCCATACTTAGAACTGAAACTCAAATTCCTTTTTTTTCATCATACCCATACGTGTGGGGTATCTATAGATAGGTCTTTAAAAATGCTATTGAGGTTTGTAACATAATTTTTTTCTAAACTTAATAGTTTGCACGAGAGACACTTCCAAAGTGGAAAAATGTGTCCCCCCCCCCCCCCTCTAACTTCTAAAATTATGATGTAAATTGCCATGCAAACTGCCACTAAAAATTGGTTCGAATGAGATTCAGTCAGTAGTTTCTTTTTAATAGGTACGTCATAAACGGCAATTTTCGCCTTTGCTACTACGGAACCCTTCATGGACGAGTCCAACTCGCACTTGGCCGATTTTATTTTAATTATAACAGTATTGCCAGACTACATACATTATTCAGTTTCGCTTTTAGCATAAATTTTACATCTATTTATTAAGCTTTAAATAAACTGATTAGATATGGAAAATAATTCACAACAGGCAAGTATTACATTACTTCAAAGAAGCTTCATTTCTCAGAATATTACACAATTTAATTACTGAAACGTCAATTAAATAGTTTAGTGGTCAAGGAGTCGTTCGTACGATCAAGATGTCCGGGGTTCTAATCCTGACGATTACATTATCGACATGAACCTGCTCCTAACACAAGCTATTTAGCTTAGCTGGAGGGTAAAATACCAGTATTCACACTTGACATCCTGCAACCTATTCCAGAAAAATACATTATGCTATTCCAGACTTCAAGGGAAGTGGAGGAGGAAGACCCGGAATGCGGACCCCGAGCTCCGAGTAAGATGAACTGGCCCTCGATTCTGCTAAAGCTAAACCACTGTCGTGCCACAATCTCTGCAAAAATTGGCATTAGATTTTAGACTTCATTGCTATAGCATTAAGGTCCAAAATTCAATGACAATATTTTCATTACACGCTTTCGTCCACTCTACAAAAAGCCATTTAATTTTAAACTTTAACTCCGTTACTTTAAAGGCTAAAATCAAATGGATTGTTTTCGCAGTCTCTGTGGTGTGACAGTGGTTGTTCTTTAGCAGAATCGAGGCCCTGGAAATGCAATCCAATGCTATCCCTTAGTCGCCTTGTACGACACCGCATGGGAGGAGATAGAGTGGCCCAAATTCTACTCTGCCGGGAACCACGCAGTTATCCTAAATATAAATGTGTATGCAGATGTTTGGATGTTTTCTTCTTCTTTCTTCTTTGTTACTTAGTCTTGTTGATTGGTCGATTTGTTGTATGTTTTTTTTATATAGGACACGTCAATTTTACTTCACCTCGCCTGATGGTAAGCGGAAGGCAAAGTCTCTGAAAAGAGGGTCACCATTACAGACACGTATCATGTTACAATGGTGGCACTCAGCTTGACGGCCTCATCAGATGCTTTTTCACGCCCCACTTAAAGGACTCGGGACTGTAGGAGGAGGGAAACACGTGAACTGGTAAGGAATTCTAAGACTTTATGGTGCGGCAGAAGAAGGAGTCGCCGAACCGCTTGGTTCATGTTGGAATATTCTGCACCGTATGCGGGTGGCATCTAAGCCCTGCACGTGTTGTCCTATATAGGAAATGAGAGGGTGGGATTAGTTGGAAGAGCTCATCAGAACATTCACCATGGTAGAGACGGTAAAAAGACGGTAGAGAAGAAGTAGTGTTATGGAGTGGAGTGTTATTGAAATGAATTGTTCCCTTTATGTCGAGTACCGTTATGTCGAGTCTGGGAGTCTATTGTTCTCCAAAGTATTAATATTTAATATTTTACGCTTTCTATTACCGTCAGGTCGAGTTTGATGAACAGGTACAGTCAGGATATAAATTAAAAGCCAATCGTATTGTTTTACAGTAAATATTTTTTTTAAAGTAAGTTTCTTAATCTACATAATTCACAGTATAATCATCACTATTATCGAAAACGTTAAACATGGTATTACAGCTTTAAATGCCTTTATTATCATATCAATATTTCTGATGTTATTAATATGTCAACAAATTCAAGTGCATGACTTACTAACCTTCATGAAACTGAAAGGACCTGACGAAGAGACCTTGGATTTTATCCAAGCCCTCAGTATTGTCAATCCTATCCTAAGAATACTACTCATCAGCAGGGTAAACCGACAATTATCTTCTATTCTGCGGTTTACAGTAGATTTACCCAGTCAGACAGATCGAGTACAGGAAATCAGGTAGTTATACTTAACTGATAGGTATTGACGATTTATTTATTTATTTATTTATTTCTAAAAGGTACGCTTACAGATTACTGTCATTGCGTGACTAAACATTTGGATACAATCACATAAATTATAAGATCTAGACAGTATTCCAAATACAGCATACACAACATGAAAATATATCTACATACTCGCCATGCTCATACAAAATATACAACTAAAAACCTATTCAAAGATACATACTGAATACTTAAGAAACACAAAAAAACACAAGAATAAATAAAAATGTTGCTCGAATATCATAGGCATTATTGTACACTTATTATATTTGATATGGCCTGCTTGTACTGGGAGAATCTACCATTGAATATATTCACGTCTACAGCCCGATTCAGTTCGTTATATGTGCGACACATCCTAACGATAGGATTATAGAAGGAAGTGTTGTTTTTGTAAATTCGAATCGAAAATACATTGGGACAGCGTGACCTGTGTCTAGTGTTAATGCAGACCGCAGACAGCAAACCTGGTGCATCGATGGTGGAGTGTATGATTTTGTGAAGGCAAAGGAGATCATACCTTTTACGGCGGGCTTCAAGTGATTATCATATTGAACTCAACCAACCTATCACGGATCACCATAGTGTTGCAGTGATCTACCGTAGTTGAATTTACGAGAAACGTATCTTAAACAGCGCCGCTGTACACTCTCTACGGCATCTATATGAACATCATAGAAAGGGGACCAGATTGGACAGCAGTATTCAAGACCGCTTCGGACCAGGCTAGAGAAAAGAGTCAATACACTTTGCTGCCTTCTAAAATCTCTTGTAGATCTTATAATAAATCCCAAAAGTCTACGGGCTCTATTTATTATAATTATGTAGGTAGTGAGGACGGAAAGTCAGCTGCTCATCAAAAAGTACACCCAAATCTTTAATTACATCCTTTTTCTCTAAAACTTGACCTTCTATTGAATATTCAGAGCTAAGTATATTCCGCTTCCTAGTAAAAGAGATAAAACAGCACTTTTTCACGTTAAGGCTCATTTTGTTGAACGAGTACCAGTCCGAGATAACGTGTGAGGATGATGAATAATATAATTTTAATTAGTGATAATATATGAACTTAAACGTGATCAGCACAATCGTTGGCACGTGACAGGTGACGAGATCGACCTGTGGCTATAATTACGTTAATTGACCTTATACATTCACGCTCAACCTTTTGATCCCAGCTAATAAAAAAATATTTGATACGAACTGTAGCAATTTTTAAAAATAATCTGAAATCCTTTTTCAGAGAGGCTGTCATGAGGATGTCAGCCTCTGTGGCGTAGCGGTAGTGAACGCGACAGCTACGCAGGTTTCGCGGGATCGATTCCCGCTTGGTGCAAGGTCCCGGTAGCCATATTTATTTAGCCATACGAACATCTACGGCAGTGATTACGGGCAGATGGAGCCCTAATAAGTCCCACAACTGGTCTAGCTGCAATGCTTCGATATCGTCCATGGGGGTGGATGTCAGATAGCAATCGCTTCACGGAAAATATCAAAGTTTTGTCAAACCCGCAGTTATACTGGAAAAAGGGGACCCTAGACTCCGAGATAAAAGATTCGGATGCGACTGGGAATTAACGCTAGGATGAAGAAGTTCCTGTATGACGTATCTATTAATATAATACGTCATTGGTTGTCAACCATAAAGAAACTATGGACATGACGTCTATAATTTTTTATTCTTTTTTTTTTTTTTTTTATTTAAATATTGTAGGACATTCTACACAACGCTATCTAGACCCAAAGTAAGCATAGCTAAACTAGCTTGTGTTATGGGTTCTAGAATGCGGATAAACATACTTAGATACATTTTTTTTTTTTTGTAAATACATACATATTATACATAGAAACACCCAGACCAATGCGTCATCAACCTCAACGGATACCTTGAGCTATGATTCAAATAGCGAATTCCATTGTATCATTTGACAAATGAATAACTAAAATTTCAAATCTCTTTAGGTATTCAATTAATAATTATGATTGTTTCCCAGTAAACAAAATGACATGATGCATGCTACATTGGCGAAAGTACGTCAGAGATGCGTTTCTACCTGAGATGTGCTATGCAGCTATGCTAGGATGATGTAAAAGCTAAGCTATAAAACTATGACCGTTTCAACTGTGCTATGCTATGTAGCGAGTAAGATGTACATCCATAGCACGCATCTTTCAACATTAAAACAGCCTCAGATGCATGGCCTGAGTCAACAATAGTGCCTGGAATACGGCACCCCATATTACCTGGGACCAAACATGTGGTGAAATGTGGTTGTTAATTCACCTTTGCCTAACCCTCCGGGGATAAAGGCGTGATTACGTATGTCTATAAGTAAAAAACATAGCTTAGCTGAATCCGTATTCTCCAGTGCTATTTTATGTGGCACATTGAATATGATTGGTAGATATCGAACGCATCCACAGTAACGTAGCATAGGACATTGCTGGTGGAAAGGCAGCCTAAAGGCTGATAATTCACAAGTCAGTGTAGTAGAGTAGGTACCTACATATGAACGAATCTTGAGTCACGCTGGCTGTGAGAGGCAGAGGGCATTGTGTATGAAATTAGTGGTCAATTACGTCATGAGATGTGATTAATTTATTTGATATTTTCTTCGGGACATTACACACAACGTCATCAGAGGCTTGACATGTTAGACATTCATCAGCCGACACCCTAATACGTATTATTGACGTATACGTATACGTAGATGTATAAATATTTATTGTATAATGCAAACATACAAATACAATTTACTGATACATACATTCACACTTTATCCCTGAAGGGAAGTGAATTAACACCCACATTTCACCAATTTTGTGCTATTGTTGACTCGAGCATCTGAGACTGAGTCTGGGCTGTACTATACATTATACATATCTGTCTGATGTTAAACAGCCTTATCCCTCATTCGCATTGCACGACATCGCATGGGAACAGCTCAGACTAAAAGAATTTTATTCTTTTAGTCTGAGGGGATCAGTTAGAGCGTTTTCATATTGGCCAATATGCGATATCGGAGGATGTCAAAGATATGACTTACTAGCTTTTGCCCGCGGCTCCGCCCGCGTGGATGTCGGTTATCGCGACCAAACATAGCCTATGTCCTTTCTCAAGGTCTAATCTACCCCTGTAACAAATTTCATCAAAATCGGTAGAGTGGTTTGAGCGTGAAAGCGTAAGGCCCCGGCCACAACTCCACGGCGACGGCGACGCGGGTGCGTTTCCGGACGCAATGTGTGAGGATGAACTCCCTGCCTGCGAGAAGTGCGATGATAGAATGTAGCTGTTGGCATCATGTCAAACAGTTTATCTGAGCACAAACCATTGTATAGGCGGTAAAACACACACAGTGAGGCAAAGTCTCTTCTGAGACTGTGAGGTTCCACATCGCCTGCGAGTATGGGATTGCCGACGAGCCTCAACGCCCGTCTTAGCAAAATGTGGGTAATAATATACCTCTACCTACCCCTTTGGGGATTTACAGGTGTGTGTGAGTATATGTATATATGTACCTACGTCATTCTATTTCATTAATTGAAGTATTGGTTGTGAAACGTTAGCATAACTAATGAATCACAAATCACGCTCGTAGTTATACTCGTAAAGTAGGCTTGTTTACTGTCTAACTGTTTTGACGTGATTTACATCTACTAGACACGTGGTAATTAAACGTAATTGAATAAACGGTTCACTTGCTTGCCCTGTTTGCTTATAGGTTATCCATAAAACATACATACATACATATATTCACGCCTTTAGGTATCTCCGGAGGTTTAGGCACAGCCCCTCTAGACAAGTGGCAATTCGTTACTCGGCGTATGATGGAATAGAATGCCAAATGTATGGGATTTGACGCATATGACAGACGTCAACGAATGTCAAAAACGTCAAAGCCTATACATTTGTCATTCTATACCATCATACGCCGAGCAACGAATTGCCACTTGTCTAGGGGGGCTGCACTCCAATTGAATAAGCGAGCACAACGATGCGAGTCGCAACGTTGTGCTCGATACAGATTGTCATTGGTCGGATTGGGTCACGTCACTGGAGATGAACCAATGACAATCTCTGTCGATCACAACGTGCGACTCGCATCGTTGTGCTTAGTGAATTGCACAGCAAGTGAATTAACACCCATATTGCACCATTGTATTAGGTCCCACGTAATAAGGGGTGATATGAGTCTATTACCGTATTCCGAGTGTCCATAAAACGATCTATAAAGCGCCCCACACACTAACAGTTTATCGAACGACAACCGCATGATATCGGTCTGTCAGTCCATCGCAATAGCCCACACACTTACAGTTTTGTATACGATTTTGGACTGACGGATAATATGTGTGTGGCCGCTTGAAGATTCCGGTCAGCAAAGACAGTTAAAGGCCGGACAGTCTATGGCGGTCGGCATTTTATACGTAATAACATCAGACTAAAAGAATAAAATAATGTTATTATTTTAGTCTGAGGTAATAAAAGTATGATGAGATTGATGACATATAAGGACTGCAGGCCGCCGGACAGACGAAAAACTGCAGGCGGACTATAAGTGGGTGGCCGCCTTCATAAAAGGGTACAGGTAGGTGAAAACATCTGTACCAATGATTTTTTTTTCGGAAAATTTTCTAACACAAAAAGAAAATTCAGAAATGGCAGATAGCAGTCACTTCACACTAAGATGACCCTAGCTTCGTACTTCTAAACCCTGTGTCCCTTTATCACTAGAATAATATAGTTATACCCGTTGTTTATTAATTAATACTGTACAGGAAACTACCGGATTTGTTGACATTTAAGCTCCGTTCCCTTGATTACAGCCGTAATGATAATATTATTACAGCCTATAACCTCCCTCGATAAGCAGAACAGAAGTATTCACTACAAAAAGATAGAAGATTCGCGTCCGGAAACGGTGCGCACTGTGCGGTATGAAAGGAAATTCATCCCTCGCGCACTCAAGCTGTGGAATGAACTCCCTGCGGTGGTTTTCCCAAGCGACTACAATATGGGGTTCTTCAAGAAGGGCATTAGAAGGTTTCTTCAGGGTCGGCAGCGCGAGTGCGACGCCCCTGGGGTTGCATACGTCCATAGACCACGGTGACCACTTCCCATCAGGTGGGCCGTGTGCATGTCTGCCACCTAAGTGGTATAAAAAAGAATTTAATTGAAATTCGTGGTTACTACATTCAAACAAGCAAACAAACAAACTCTTCCTATAGGTGTACACACTGTACAGTCGACAAAGCAGATAAGGTTACCTACATACAACTTTATATTAAAAAGTGCAACGGTATCTCCTTTATCGACTGAACAAGAAAAAGTATTTAAACTTTCATGGTCGTTCACATTATTGGCTATTAGAACTATCGAGATATTTACCGCCAAAATATCGGATACTCGAAACAATACTTGGTAAACAAATATCCCGATAGTTCTAATAGTAATATCAGTTAAGGTATGATTCCGAAAACGACCGCATACAGCGTACCCATTACTTGTTAAACTCCAATACAGATAAAGCCGCAATGAATTACGCGTATCTTCTGCTGCGTGTGCGTCTAACCCGCGCCACGTATCTTGGACCTAAATCGTAAGACATACGAGGCTCTGGCGCCCGCGGATTGCTTTGTAATAGTCTATGCTTGGTGAATTTGAATTCGTCTACCGCAGGAGTATCCCGTGCTATCCTCAAAAGACACCCAAGAAATGTGTACTGCGCGTACATTTTGAGCACATTTTAGGTCCAAGATACGTGGCGCAGGTCATATACGATATTCTTCAGAATCATAATCTTTAATGTCATGGACTCGTCGAAAATATTCTATTGAGATAAGCACTGTTAGGTATTTGAAATTATAAACATTTCAAACTAAATCCTCCACTCTTACGTACCAACCAATCTAAGTGGTTGTTTTATGTCGTAGCTGAGACTCGTCACATTTTATCGCACACGTTCGATGAAATGTGCGTTTTGTTCATCAGATATTATTATGTAATTACAGTTAGTCTTATAGCACGTAGATATTTGTAGGAATACCACACGGAGTAAATATGGTTAGAAATAATTAGAACATTTTTCAAATCGATTAAGATACAGCTCAGGCGGGACTCGAACCCGCGATCTTTCCCTTTCAGGGGGAATGCTCTAATCATTTTCAATTCATTCAATTTTCATTCAAAATTGGCATTTATTACACACTAGCTTTTGCCCGCGGCTCCGCCCGCGTGGATGTCGGTTATTGCTCAATACTCAATACTCAATACTCAATACATTTATTGCATTCCATAATGTAGTACAGGACTACCATAATCCAACACGCTTTGTACGTATGCACAGTAAATAGTTTTGAGACAGGCGATATTTTTGAATTGAGAACACGTGCGCATAACAAAACCCAGACTTCTGAATGCCTTACTGGTAATCAGGGCCGCCGCTAGGTATGTGGGCGCCCGTGTGCGAAGTCGATTTTGCCGCCCCCTAAATAGGTCTAAGGACGGTTAAATCCCCCCCCCCCCCCCCCCGCCGGATATAGGACTCGAACCGACATATTTTTTCTGGCAGACCATGATAAAAAAGCGGATAATTAATGAAATTACAAAATACAAAAATGTTTATTTTGTAAAAAAAACAGTAAGTACAGTACTTACTGTACATTTGCTACATGAACAGCTGTATTTTTTAGCGGGTAGGTATGTCAGATTTTTTACAGCTTCAGTAAACTATGTTGTATAAATTTCAACTTGATGCCCTCACCCAATCACGAGAAAAAAAGTGACAGACAGACAAGCAGTCAAAGAATCAAAGTATTTTGTTTAGGCACATAAAAAGCACATGAGCACATAATTTGGAAACGATTCTTTCGCTGGTTCGCTAAGTCGGTTCTACTGAGAAGATACCATTCCGTTTTTAACCTGCGGTGCAAAAATGATGCTTCGTAGCTCCCGAACGGATGAACTTTTGAAAGGTGAGTCAAATTCAAAGGCATATTCTTTATTTTTCAAAATAGTGCAACACTGTTACAGCTTTTTGACGTAAAATTCTGCTTAAAACTAAGTTTACTACCACTTCCTAGGCGCTAGTGGAGAAAAAACGGCGTAAAAAACTCCACAGAGTGTAATCGGGAGTGATCTTAGCTATGTTTGATGAAAGGCCAAAGAGTATGATAATATATAGAAGAGTGGAAACTATGCTTATCACTAATAATAGAAACAGACAGTAAAACGAAGTTACAATAAAATAAAGACAACTATTGTAATAACAAGAGATAATCTCGAAAAGCGCATCAACATCCGATTCGAACGATATAGAGTTAACAATGACACTTAAATGACGTTACTCGGCAAATGGCGTTGTTTGTTGCCCCCAAAAAACCAATCCAATGCTTCACGGAAAATATCGAGCCAAATCCGCAAAGCCGACCCTTGACTCCGAGGTGAAAACTTCGGTTGCGACTGGGAATTAACGCTAGGATGAAGAAGACTTGAGAAATTGAATAATCAAAATCAAATATACTTACCTATTGTATAATGATATCGTTATAATTCAAGCAAAATAAATATTAAAAATATACATATTTTCTTTAACCTATTTGTCATTAGAATATTTTACTTTAGCAAAACATCATATTACTATAGAATATACATTTGTCGACAACAAATAAAATAGTCCACATCCCTATTTATCTACTTACTTTGTATCTAATTTCGGGCGCCGCGTAGCGGCGATGCGACGGTTTGGTTCAACTTGCAAACGCTTTAATATGTATTGCATTCTAGTTTTAAGGGATGCTAATAGATGGCAATGTTAATCATCTAATAGAAACGAAATTAAATAGTATAAAAATAGTCCACATCCCTATTTACCTACTTACTTTGTATCGAATTTCGGGCGCCGCGTAGCGGCGAGGCGATGGTTCAACATGCAGACGCTTTATTATGTATTGCGTTCTAGTTTTAAGGGATGCTAATAGATGGCGATGTTAATCATATAATAGAAACGAAATTATTTTTAATAGTATTTATGTGGGGTGTGTATACGTACAAGGGGGCGGCAAATAAAAAAGAGGGGGGGCGGCAAATCTGGGGATTTGCCGCCCCCCTGGACGTGCCGCCCGTGTGCGGTGCACCCCTTGCACCCCCGCTATCAGCGGCCCTGCTGGTAATGGTGTCAATATGGCGGGAAAAAAGCATCTTAGAGTCCAACACAACCCCCAAGTTGTTAATGTAAGCAATTAGGTAACAATTACGGACCCTGTCGGGCACAGCACAATGTTTGGAGAGAGGAAGATTTAGTCATATTCGGTTCTTATAAATTATCTTAGTATTTGGTCGTATTTTTTATTTATTTTATCTGTTTTGATTTGGTTCTGTTTATACTTATGATGATATTTGATGTGAGTAGACTAACCTAACCGTTAACAGTAACTCCGATATTATAACACTATATACTGACAGTTGTAGTAGACAATATGTCTTTTAATTAGGTATATGTATTTGATATCATTCATTCAATTGTTTACAATTAAAAGTCATTCACTGGCGTAGCTATGGGTGGGCAAGGTGGTGCGGTGCACCAGGGCCCTCAGGCTCAGGGGGCCCCCAAGCCCGAGCCTGAACTAAAAAATCTCATATTGAACTACCAAAAAAGTCTTAATTTTGGAATGCAAAAATGGGTTTTAGCACAACTCTAATCAGTGCTCATTTGCTGGGAATTTTATTTAGTATTGTCTCGTTGAAAGATTCGCCATCACATCTGCAGCTAGCTTGGAGGCCCCCAAGCTTAATGTCTAGAGACAAGAGAGATAATCGCTGGTCTTCTATTGAAGACCATTTGTGCACCCTGGGTAACTGAGACAGCAGCAGCCTGTCTCAAGATGGCATAGACGCTGCGGCCTATGGCCAACTATGAACTTTCCACGTGTAACTCTGATTAGCAACTGCCGCAGTGGAAAGTAAGTAAGCGGGTGGGGTGGTTCTGGGGCAGATGGAGATATCGTGGTTCCCATATTTGAGGGGCCATCTTAAAGTCGTATATGGCCCAGGGTCTGTCGAGGTGCAATGGAATTTTTTATTGGTTCCGCTTACACTCCGGCGCTTGAGACCCGAGACTGCATACAGTTTTAGTTGGTTCGATTCCGGGCTAAACACCTTCACCGAATGTTTATGTCGATTCGCCATAAACACGAAATCATCATCATCTGCATATAGACGCATTTTCCTGATTGCATCCGTGGCCAAGATGACCTCGGAGCTCAGGGTCCGCCTTCCGGCTCTTCCTCCTCCACTTCACTCGATCTTAGGCGTCCATGAAAGTGAGAGAAATTCGCTCGCATATCAAGCCCTCCACGACATCAAGTCAGGACTTCTTGGGCCTACCCCTTTTACCTGGATCCCCACGCCATTGCCAGGCATTTGTTACCTACGTAGCCTGGCGGTTGCCGCAAGACGTGGCCGCACCAGCGAAGGCGGCTCTCTTGCATTTTATCCACCATATCACGGACATGAAGGCTGCTGCGGATGCGAGAGTTCGTCACGCGATCTTTACGCGTAACGCCGCATAGCATTTTCATCTCCATGACCTCCGTGGCCTAATGACCTCCCTCTAATTGTGTATTGTGCGTTGTGTTTTGCAATAAATGTATTTTCTTTTCTTTCTTTCTTTTTCTTCAACCTGACTGGCATTTTGGGATCACACGTGTGACGCCAGTCATTTCTCGCCACTTGACCCACGCGGCAGCAATGCGTGCCTTGACGTTGTAGTCGATTTCACTAGTCACATGAAGTACAGATCCCAGGTACTTAGTGGTAGTACCTGGTCCGTGTGGTCGACCAAAATATTATCACCTATGTGAACGGGTGTGGGATCTGTAGAGTTTAACGCTAAGTAAGTATTCTGTAGGCACACAAAAATAAATGGAAATTTACGTATGTATGCGCGGAAACAAGCTAGATGTATATCTAGATTGTTTTCGCGCGCCTCTCTACAAGGGAAGGAGGATTGGGGTGCGGGGTCCGCAGGCACCACGCGGTGCACCCTGGGCAACGGAGACAGCAGCGCTCCTCTCTCGCGGATCTATTGAGGGCTGGTCGGGAACTTTTCACATGTCCCACTGACTAGCAAAGGGCACAATGGAGAGCAGGCAAGGAGCGGACCGGTTACCGAGCGCAGGCGTGGGGGGTTACATGTGCGGCCGCCTGTCACCCTTTCACTCCCACTGGCGCGCGGTTCGATGTTCGTCCCTCTTTTCAGAGTTCTATAGGGACACCGTGCTTCTCACACCCGAGGAGGCCATTTTAAAACCGTAGATGGCCCAGAATCAGCCGGGGTGCCAGTGATATGCTCTCGGTAACCTTACACCCCGGCAGCTCTGGTATCGACTCGGACCGCTTAATACCACACGCCGTCTCGGGTCTTCACCCGATACGGCGTGTGGTATTAAGCGGTCCGAGTCTGACATAACTACCCGCGATGGCCGACGACGGGGGTGGTATCTGAGGGGATTTCCACATGAAAAAGAGGGAGAGAGGAGGGATTTGATCCCCAAAAGCACGTTAGCGACCGGTAGGGGATATGCCCACCTCATCGTTTACTTTCGGTAAGGTGACGTGCGACGCCCGACGGAATTTTCGGAACCAAAAAAAATAGGGGGGCCCCCTGTTTCTTTTTGCACCGGGGCCCTTGGTCACCTAGCTACGCCACTGAAGTCATTACATATAAAGCATGCATAATCTCACACACTTGGAAAAGATAATTAATGTCAATTACAATCTTAATGTCATTATACAATTTAAAATTACATTGTGTTTGTTTTTATAGATATGTCAGTATAATATTAAATGTACAGGTCAATATAGATTCTTGATGTCAAATAAGTCATAATTATACAATATAAAAAATACATGGGGTTGCTTTCTTATAAATATAAATATGTCAGTATAAATAAATGTCAAGTATATTAGTAAAGGAGATGATTTATTTTCGGCCCATCAATACAACGACTTTTAAGTTTTTGTTTCTTATGTAAAACATCAAAGCGAGAGTGAGAGAAGAGAGAGACAACAGAGAATAGGGCATGAACAGTCATTGTACAATATGCACAAAATACGAATCCATTTATTATCATAATTGGACGAAGAATGTTCCAATCTCTAACCGATTCACGATAACTTATTAAAGAGTGTTTTTATCATTTATTATATTTGTGAAAATTCTTAATATTTCACATGACAAGATGTTAAAATGTTGCCAGACATCTTCTTTACCATAGACTCAAATCGATTAATAATGCGATTGTATTCGATGAAACTACAGGCACATATAGGTTTTTTCTTCAAATCTTCAATCTTACAATTCTCATTCCATATGACATTATCGAAAGTTTTTGCTAATAAAAGTATTTTGCTATAAACGAATCTTCATAGAATGCGTTGTAGATAGTTTTATTTCAATGTGTAATTGAAATAAAACTATCTACAACGCAATCTATGAAGATTCGTTTTCAGTTATTTCATTACATACTGTCATCATCATATACTTACTGATTTATCTCCGGAGAATTAGGCAGAGTGAATTAACACCCACATTTTACCAATCATCCCCACGTAATAGGCTGTAATAGAATCCGTTTAAATATTTTTATTTCAATGATGTTATAACACAACAGTCCATATTATTTACAGTATGCCTGTCTAGAAGTAAACACTAAACTACAATACTCTCAGGTTATAGCTTTACGAATACAAAAATACAACGTTAGGTTGGGCATTGCACTCTTTACCTACTTGGTTGTCGTCATCATTATCGTGGCCTAACCTTCGGACTCGAAGGTTAGGCACCTCTTCCAGTCATCTGACCTCCACAGCCCGATAATGAAGATTATTTTAATTTAAAACTGATGTTTTAGTTTTATTTTAAAGTATCAATTGAGGAATCGATTCCATGTGGTAAAAACTGTTAGCGAATACGATTTCATTATTTCGAATGGCAATACAATCCCAAAAGTGCCAAAAATTGTTTGACAGTTATTTTGTGATTATTTTGAGTGATTGATTAGTGAATTTTCTTGTTGTTCAATGATCATTGTAAAAAAAATAATATTATATAAGTACAGACGTTACACAGGCAGCTGCTATGTAAATCAATGGCTAGTATTGAATAATATGGACGAGTGGAGTATTACAGTGTCTATAAGTGATGTAGTCAAACAATTCTAATAAATACACCAGTCGTACCGCCAACCATCTTTTTCAGATGAATTACTGCAAATCAGTAAACAACCAAGGCACTAGGAGAATATAATATATGTTATTTACATTAATTGAGTTTTCTTTTTGCTCATTTACTATAATTACTATGATTTGTATGCTTTTTGGACGACATACCTACCAGCAATAAAAAAACGTTTTATATACCTATGTAATAAATAAATATTAATATAATATGGTTTTGTTTGTTTTTATTTCATTGGATACCTACTTTCATTTCATGGTGTAAGTATGAATCATCATCTTAGGAGTTTTGCCTAGTTGTAACCGAGGCTTTTACCGGCCGCTTGCTCCTTCTCTTTTATTCGGTTTGGAAATATGCCTTTTATGGCAGCGGCTGCCGTCTGACCGCCCAACTAGTAAAGATAATCCTGCTTTTCTACATCCGAAAAACATATAGACTGTGAAAAACGGCACATGCCCGTACTTTGTAATCACATATTGATGTATTCACGGCCATGCGGGTTTTGTCGGTTCGAGTCCGATAACCACCCTCACTGGCTCCGGCGGATTTGAGTGGATTTCCACTTGTTAAAAAGAAGGTTATTGCCCTATCCATCTTCTATTTATTCAATACATTGCATAAGACATGATTTTAATGACGTCTATTATTATGTCATACTAAATAATAAAATTATAATTTTCTGAGATTGGCGCCATGACAGTTTCACATTGATTTTAGTATCAGTTTTGATTTGGTTTATATCAATGCTCCGGTTAGACTAGCTAAGAAGCAATGTACCATTGTAATCCCGATAAAATTACAAATAAATCAATACTCGTTTCATAATTGTTCTCCAAAATTTGTAGGTGGCCGAAAGCTCAAACATAAAAAATCGTCTCCTTTAAAGTCAATTTTTAGAAATATTAAGATAATTGAATTAAGTTATGTAATAAGATTGAATTAAATTAATAAGATTGAATTAAATTAATAAGATTGAATTAAATTAATAAGATTGAATTAAATTATTAAAAATTGAATTAAATAATTACAGTTGTATTACATATTTAAACATGGAATTAGATTATTAGAATTTAATTAAAATATTATATTTTACGATTATTGATTGATTTTATTATTTTGCTAATGATTCTTCTATTATCGATGTGATTAGTTTTTTTCATTTAAATATTCTTCTATATTATAGTAAGTTTTGCTTATTAGGAAATTTTTTAGTTTGTTTACAAAAAGATGAAATTTTTCTTCTTCTTTTATATACTCTGGCAATTTATTGTATATTTTTACTGACATGGCCAAGGGACCTGATGAATGCATTACCAGTTTTGAGGTGGGCAGGTTTAATCTATTTTTGTGTCTTAGTGTATATCTAGTTTGTATGTCTTCTATTGCGACCAAACATAGCCTATGTCCTCTTCCAAGGTCTAATCTATCTCTGTACCAAATTTCATCAAAATCGGTTCAGTTGTTTGGGCGTGAAAGCGTAACAGACAGACAGACAGAGTTACTTTCGCATTTATAATATTAGCCCACTTGTTACTACCGTCCTTTATAACGCCACTAATCGAGTGTTAGATGTAACCGCCTAATTAATATATTAATTGTTGTTTTACCAAAGATCGTCTTACATTACCGTAATCAGAAACGGTCCTTCTATAATGTGTTAGTACTATTTGTCACAGTGCGTGTACTATTTAGAAGTTCGACATGTTTTAAATTGAAATTAAATTTGCTTTGCGACTTGGCTTCAAAAAAGTAAGTTTTAAGGTACATAAATTATGTAATAAATACTATAACGTAGAATATCGTAAAGTGTTGTTATTGTAATATAAATTTGAGATAAAATAAGTTTGAATTTCACAGTTTTTCATGAAAATTATCGTTTGTAAAAACTGATGGCGTTATAACGCCCGGTAGTAAAATGTACGTCTGTTTACTACTACTATTAAAGGAGATGGGGAGGCTTTCATACATTCTTGGGCCAAAAATGTAATAAGATGAGGGTGGTATCAATTAAGAGCATATACATTATTAAACCATCCCTGAAAATTCTGCAGATTTTGGATATCTGAGAGCAGAGTTATAAGAGATTTAGTAAAAGTGAGGTTATGCAAGAAATTGACATTTTAGAACTGTGATTTCTGTGGTGTTTTAATAGAAAGTGGTCATTTTTTTTATCTTAAAATACTTTTAAATTGTACTGTATTATATTTCACTCAGGGATAATGTATGAAAACTTACAAAGAGATTTTAAACATATGGAGTACAAGGATGTTATGTTAAAAAAAAAACACTTTAAATAATAATTATCTTTTATTCTTCTTCAATAATAATTAAAGTATTGTCTAACAAATGCGCAGGTGGAAATATATTACCTTATTTACTTCATTTTCTATGCCACAATTCACACGGAGATCCATGTCAAAATCCAAAATACCGAGCAAAACTCAAACAAGTAAACAAGTTTATCATTGTACTTTAAGGTAACCAGGAGCAAGCTGAGAAGTCCGTAAAGAGAAATCACTGTTAAGGGAATATAATCAAGAAATCAACTGGAAATACTCAAAACGCAGAAGTCAATTGATCATTGGATTTAAACCAATAAACTGATACAGTATACTGATATAGCATACTTTTGTACATATTTTATAAACAATAATTGTATATCCCATAAGCCGTGTAAATATACAATTTTTCGATAAAATAATTAATTTTGAAGATTGAATAAATAAACTGATTGACTGAAAATGGAGCTGTCAGCTGTCACAGCTTAAAAATACAGTTGATAAACACAAGAAATAATTAATCGATTAACGGAAATCGATTCAGAATTTTTATTTTTATTACACTATTATTTGGTATTTTAAATGGTTATTATTATTATAATGATTAAGTTTTGTTCACTCTGATTGATTTAATATCAAATTGTGATGCAAGTGTTTTAATACGCAATATTGTTTAAATAATTTTTAGTAATCGATATTTTATTTTGCTAGTGGAATAAACTTAGTTTTAAGATTACTCGTCTTCCAGACTTTCAATTGAGCTGGTTTTTTAATATTTTGAAATAGAAAAAAATACCGCTTTTTTTAAGTCATATCTCAACTCATTACAATTTTGGCCCAGAAGTCCCCGTCTCCTTTGAAATCATTGATGAAAAGGCCTTGTAACCTCAACGAAGTTGTTGACGAATTGCAAATATGTTGATTCGGATGACGACCTGCCTACTGAGATTACCATTTTTCCACCAGAAAATTCAAATACCGAAGTAACAAACGAAGAATCCGGTGATGAAGAACTTGTAATATAATCTTCCAGGTTGGATTATTGCTTCTGAGCATATTACGTATTTAATTTCAGTCACTGAAATAACTACAATATATTGCAATGTCAATAGGGGGCAGGAAACGACGGTATTTCAGTCCCAATCAAGCGGTCCGACTGGGGAAGTACCTCCGCCCTACAGAATACCGCGGCTAAATAACCTCGTGTTGTGTTCCCGGCGGTGAGTAGGGTAGCCAGAGCTCACTGGAGAGATTTTGTGCTGTCAGTGAGAAGACCAAAGGCTTGTCCTACTTATCTTCTGCGCTGACGGCATAGAATCTCTCTGTTATTATCGGGTCGGCTGCAGGAGTGTGACTCCCCTGGTGTTGCACTCGTCCATAGGCCACGGTATCCACTTTACATTAGGTGGGCTGTGTGCTTGTATGCGACCTAAGTAGTATAAAAATGTCCTTATTAGGTACATTTCATGTTCCCAGCTAAGAGTTCCATCAGAAATTGGTATAAACTTTGGGTCGATGCAAAGGTTAAGATATATTTTATGGTTTGTTTGTCAATAATATGTGTTGTTTCCTATCATGTTGATGTTTACTTCTTAAATAAATAAAGTTTCATTATAAGGTTTTCATTCAACAAGCATTTTGTGTTTTATCTCATTCCAAAATGTCTGCAATCATAACTTTGGCTTGGTAGCCGATCTTACTACTGGGCGTTATAACGTCACTCGTTTTCCGGCTTTTCCAGACCACGAATTTTTTTTAAAGTATTTTTCTAATAATACTATATTATTATAGTACAACATATTCAAAAATTATTGCAATCCGATACCAAAAATAGTTTCAGTAATATCTGGGTTAGTATGGATGGATATGGATAGGGTTTTATAGTCTTTTGTGTGTATGCGTGTGTGTATAGATATATTAATTTGTGGCGTAGGAATAGAAACCGATTGAAATACTTTTATAGTTTAATATGTTTTTTTTATATGTAATATTCGTGTAAACTTTCGACAGAATTAAAAATGTTTAACCGTTTTACCGATTGAAACGATAAACAAAGTCGATTGTCCTATAAAATCGAGTCACTCGTTGGGACATAAGCATAACTACTTGCAAAGTCAAATTGAACTTATTCTTTGGGCAGAATGGACAGGGTATAAAAATTATTGCTTCAGAAATACATACGTATCATACCATAATTTCATATATTATCATATCAATCACTGCTATTGTGACAACCAAATTGTATAGCCACATGTTTCTCTGATGCTCACTATATCGTCAGTAAATTACTGACACGCCACACATGTCTTTCTATGTTCGGTCACAAAAGGCGGAAACTATAAGTATGCTATTGTCTCGACGAGAACATTAGTCATAGGTATTTTAGTGTAATCATAAAGGGGAACTAAGGCCCACCCTGATAGGCATTTATGAAGTTATGTGAATAAATAAATAGTAACACTAAGTACTTCTACTTTCAGATATTTTTGCACTTTGTGATATTAAATGGCCTCCATCTTATATAAGGAATTCTGAAACTTTCAACTTGAATTGAAAAATCTCGCTCTAACTAGCCTATGGCCCTTTTCACATGCACACGGTCACGGTACGGTCGCCATGCCGTGTAAAGTAGAAATGTATGAGCTTTCACATTGCACGGCGGCCGTGCCGTGACCGATATTTCTCAGTTCAAGTTGAAAGCTTCAGAATTCCTTACCACCCTCTCCTTTCCTATATAGGACAACACGTGCAGGGCTTAGATGCCACCCGCATACGGTGCAGAATTTTCCATCAAGAACCAAGCGGTTAGGCGACTCCTTCTTCTGCCGCACCATTAAGTCTTGGAATTCCTTACCAGTCCACGTGTTTCCCTCCTCCTACAGTCCCGGGTCCTTTAAGCGGGGCGTGAAAAAGTATCTGATGAGGCCGTCAAGCTGAGTGCCACCATTGTAACATGGTACGTGTCTGTAATGATGACCCTCTTTTCAGAGACTTTGCCTTCAGCTTACCATCAGGCGAGGCGAAGTCAAATTGACGTGTCCTAAATAAAAAAATAAAAAAATTCTAATGTGTAATAATAATTGTATACCATAAAGAACAACTATTTTTTCTAATTTAAGGCAAGGGATGTGTTATTTTTGAAACCAGTAAGATTTCGTAAACCTTTCTGATATGGCTTCAAAGAGAAGGAAATTTAAAAAAACTTTGCCATAGAGACCATTAATAGGCAAAAAATCCCGTTTTGTCCCTTGCTTCCCTCCGTCGCGTCGCTATATACTTCTGGTGTCGATATACTGAAAATAAACAATCTTGAAGTAACTTTTCACACAAACACTTATTTTAAATTAAACAAATAAATTACTTCATAAAGTTAAGCAAGTGTTTCTAGTTTATTTGTGTGTTGTGTGTATTGGAAAATTATTTTTGTGTTGAATAGCTTCCATACATTTAACAACATAATTTGAAATTTTTTAAATTGCGAGCATTTAAGGGCAATAAAGAGACGAATGAAGATACGGATAACGGAGTGTCGAAGTATGGCTACGGGCTACGGGCGAAGCGCCCGATCAATACAAGGTTTCTTTTTCTTCTTTTCTTACACCCGTATTCACAAACTTCTTTTTCTTCTTTTCTTACACCCGTATTCACAAACAATACTTCGCTATGCGTACCACCAAAACTGTGCAAAGAACGACAAATTATCAGTGCATTCGTTTTGGCAAGCATTTTTATTCATTGATAACACTTGAGTAATACTTCGTTGAGGGAATGCACTGCGTACTGCGTTAGATACTGCTTCGTGATGTTTGTGAATTAATTTTACCAGCCCTATGCGCTCGAGCACACTATGAGACCTCACAGTATTGTTTGTGAATACGGGAGTTAGCCACAGTGTCAAAACTAATACCGTGGCATTTAAAAATTAGTCTAATATTTAGACTGAAATCACTTTTTCTGAAAGTTGGTAAAGAATAATGACAAAAGTTAGGTATAAGTACATGAACATGTAACGAAACCATAACGCGATTTAAAAAAATGGTTCAACGCCATCTATCGAACTTTTAAGTAACTTTAGTCCACTTTTGCTGGGGACAGGGTTTCTTAAGCTTTTGGCCACACCACTATCCGAGAGAGTTGGAGCTTTTTTTTATATATAGGACACGTCAATTTGACTTCCCCTCGCCTGGTGGTAAGCTGAAGGTAAAGTCTTGGAAAAAGAGGGTCACCATTTAGACACGTACTGTGTTACAATGGTGGCACTCAGCTTGACGGCATCATCAGTTTCCGGCGCAACTACCCAAAAATCTATCAAAGGGGATTGGGTAATCTTGTATGGACAGTGGCGTCATTAATTTTTTCAGCGGCCATCAATAATTTTGATACCACTTCATTGTACAACACACAATTAAACACACTTACAAATGTCATTATTTTCATTGTAAGTAATATCGGAGCTGCGATATACAGGGTGGAACATTTCGACTTTACATTGAAGGAAAGTATCCTCATACTAAAGATAGCGAATTATACTTAAAGGAAACATTACCTTATTTTTAAAAAGAAACAAAACTGCGTTTAAAGACTTTTGAAAATGCCACACCCGGTAGTCAAACCGACTAATATCTTACAAAACCTTATCTTTCATGGATTTCCTTTTATTTAATTTACCATGTTTTTTAGAGAGATTTGATCCTTATAATCGACCCTATCGATTGATGCAATAAAAATACAGGGTGTTATTTTTTCGAATTTTAGTCGGTTCGATTACAGGGCGTGCAAACGATTTTTGGCATTCCTTAAATGCAGTTCTGTTTCTATTTTAAAAACATATTAAACTGTATTCAAAGTTTTTTGAAAATGCCACACCCGGTAGTCTTATCCTTTTTAAATTAGCTTGGAGAGTTTCATTGAAGAGCCTGTGAGAGCGAGCTACGAATACAATTACGCGCGCACCACAATGCGCCATCATGTGTGCCGCGCATGTCAACCAGATATCCACCATTACATGAATCATGGCGCGAACCCCCTACCATCCAATGGCAAACCCCTAGGGGTTCACGAATCCTACTTTGACAAACTCTGGCTTGGGGCACAATATAACTTAATATTAAATTACTTGGAGACACCGTACTTTCCATTCACCCGGTGTGCAAGTGAAATGCCGTATTGGATAACCCTATGGCACGGTAATTTTGGCCCGAGACGGCCGGCATACGTTTTAGACAGCCCAAGTCCGACATAACCACTCACAATGGCTGACGTGGAACGATATTCATGAGGATTTACGCGCGAAAACAAAGTAGGTATAACTGAAGACATATGTCTTGGACCCTGCGCAGTAGACGATTTTTAGGTCCCCTTTGAGGCAAGCACGGGGGTGCGACGGCGGAGGAAATACGACGCATCCACTAATCATAGAGCTGCGTGCCAACGTTTTAAACCAATCAGCGGGCGCTAAACTCCCGCGTCCTTCTCCGTACACTTGCGTGCAAAAATAAATTTGAATTTATCACCACAATAATTATTTCGAATTAGTATATAGAATATAATTTTTTAAGATATCATATTAAGTTTTTTATTTTGCGATTTATTATGTTGATCTTGATTTATACGGTTTTTGTTTACCCTATGAAACCTACTAGCTTTGTTAACGGGAGCGTAGGCACGTACTCTTTGTGATTATTAAACTACTTTTATCATCGGGAGCTTAGTGGTTAAGGAGTCGGCCTTACGAGCGAGAGGTCCCGTGTTCGAATCAAACTCGGGATATTAGTAATTTTGGTTACTATTTTTTTATACTACTACTAGTTAATAAATAAATAAATTGACAGAATAAGATACATTTTTTATACCGTTTACAATTAAATATATTCTAATTTCTAACCATTAAATTATAGCGTTTCATGATCATGTTGACGGGGAATAACTCGATTAACTGTTAAATATTATTACGTAACAATTTCTACATAATACCTAAATAATTTAAATTGGAAATTTACAAACGCTAACACAAAATAGAGTAGCCATTTTTTTGTCCGGTAGTGCACCATGCGCGAACTTGCCGATTTAGGTCCATCACTCGTGTCCACAGTTATACAGTATGAATTTTTATACAATTTGTTTGATGTATATTTATACTGTGGTTGAATGTAGAGCTCGAAAGGCTGGTGCATTAATGCACTATTCAAATCGATTAAGATTGAAAAAAGCGAATCCATCTTAGTTGGGACTCGAACCTACGATCTTTCCCTAACAGGAGGAATGCTCTGACCACTAAGCCACCGAGACCCGCCTGAATCTAATCCAATTTTTTCCTCAATATCCGACTTATGCGACGGTGAGAGCCATCTACCGGTACTCGTACGAACTATCGGAACCAATGATTGATGTAACAATCATTTTTGAAAATTGATCTTTGATGACTTCGCCCAAAAATTTGAATGAAATTTTTAAAGCTTATAATAAGCTAACTATTCATGTATAAATAATTACCGCTGATCTGATGTATAATTATGCATGAGAGTTGTCAACGCATGTCATATCTATACCTACGTTAAATCCCATGCATCCGTCATTCTATTCTGCAATTATACGCTATTATTATTACGCTTGTGGTCATAAAGATTGCCCAGTCCAATGTTTGCTCGTAGGAGTCCAGGGTACGCTTGCTCAGTAATTTTTGATTGGTATGTCTTTTCCGGGAGCGAGATAAGGCTTGAAGTATCTTAGTAAGTATATAGCTATTTTAAATCTAATAAATAAATAATTTGCCAGCTTTTATATGTATGTCCTTAGTTGGTTATCAGATAATAAAGTGGAGTGGAGTGCTCAATGAAACTTCTCAATACTCTTACGGTCAATATTGTTGTTTAATGAATAATTGCGCTCTTATGAGATAGTAAATATTTACTTAAACAAGAGGCACATTACACACACACACACACACACACACACGTACGCAAGCACGCACGCACGCACGCACGCACGCACACACACACACACGTACACACTTCAAATTTATAACATCCCTCTTTTTCGTCGAGCGTTAAAAAAAGTAAAACACTATCTAAATTAATACAGTAGGTACTTACCGCATAATCTAAATATCTATCTAAGGTCCGTTTTTCAGAACGATACCATATTGGCTGTTGACGATACTCAGTACTGAATCTCGATTTGTAATTAGAATGACAGTTCTAATGTCATTGTGAGAGTTGATTCACGACTGAACGTTGTTTTCATTGAAGTTCACCACAAAATGGTGTTCTTCAGGTTGACAGGCTCATTTCTACGCTGGGGGTTGTAGTGTAGGAAGAAACCAACGAGAGATTGTAGGAAAATGATAATAAATAACGACATCCAAAAAAAAAAAAAAAACTTAATTTAGTTATATCTACATGTTCCACTGGAACATTCTCGTTCTTATTATTGTTTCAAAGAAAGACCTTGTTTCACGTATCTACTCTTCACTGGTAAGAAATAGCACTTATAAACCCAAGTGTTATTATCTACAAAACCTTTTAAATAAATACATATCACTTGACTTTCCTTCTCGGTCAGTGGCGAATTATTCTTGCGCCGCTTGCTCAGCAATTAATTTTCTAACTTCGATTCCCGGGTTGTGTTCCCGGGTTGTGTTGTTTCATTGACAGTATTCAGTGCTCCGTAAGTGATAATATTTTTTAATATTTGAAGATAGATGGATTACGTGAAAGGTGATATGATGGAGAAGGGAAGTGATTATTGAGGTAATTACAAGCAGAGATGGGTGGAAAAAGTATCTAGGTACCATACACAACATGTTGCGCCAACTAAAATTGCAGCCGAACCCATCCAGCCAGTCGTTTTAACATGATTCGGTGGCAAATAAATTAACAAAAATGATTTTATTATAAGTATGTAAGTCATTCTCATTTATTTATAACTAGCGGACCCGGCGAACTTCATACCGCGATATTTTCTGATTTTCCGCCCGTTCCCGCTGCATATCTCTAAATTTAGCAGTGTTTCGCTACAATATTATGCATGTATTATACATATAAACCTTCCTCTTGAATCAATCTATCTATTAAAAAAAAAACCGCTTCAAAATCCGTTGCGTAGCTTTGAAGATTTAAGCATACATAGGGACGGACAGACAGCGACAGCGACTTTGTTTTTTATTATGTAGTGATGATGATGATAGTGAACGCGGCCGCTACGCAGGAGGCGCGGGTTCGATCCCCGCTCAGTGCAAATATTTGTGTGCGTGAATATGAATATTTGCATTGGTCTGGGTGTTTCTATGTATAATATGTATGTATTTACAAAAAAAAAATGTATCTAAGTATGTTTATCCGCATTCTAGAACCCATAACACAAGCTAGTTCAGCTATGCTTACTTTGGGTCTAGATAGCGTTGTGTAGAATGTCCTACAATATTTATTTATTTATTTATTGTGATGGCCAATGCAGGTAAGTATGTATGTCAATCAGATCGAAGGAATTTTAAAGAAAGGACATATCAAGCAAGAGTATCTGAATCCCGTGATCATGTATGAAAAGAAAACACTATGAAAGTAAAAGAAGCATTGAAAAGAAGCGAAAGATATGTACCGGGATCGTAGCAGGTGGAAACATGTGGTCTCTGCCTGCCTCACTGGGAAACTAGCGTGACTATTATGTATGTAGGTATGTAATGTAGGTATTAATTAGGATTCAGGACTATTACTTAGTTATTATTACATCTGTATTAAATACTAAATATTATACTTAGTTGGAAATTGCTCGTTCTATTATTTAAGGCGCTTCAGTCAAATAAAAATATTTACGAATAAAATATCTATAATTTTTATAGACGTGTAGCAGCCAGTGGAAACTCTAATCGCGTTAATAACAATAAAAAAGATATTTGTTATTTTTATATGATATGTACCTATCAGTAGGTATCACATATTTCTGTGCTAAATTTTGATAAAGTCAGTTCAGCGGCCTACACTGGAAAAGGTATCAGACTGACATAGAGACTTACATCCGCATATGCCGCATTTATAAAATTAAAGTTTAATAATATAATGACTAATTGTAATATTCACACTTATCATGACTGTATTAAGCGAATTAATGAATAATTAAGTAAATAAAAATCATAAATCATAAATCAAAAATAAATGACTTTGCTAATATTAAATCATAACTCGAAATATTCATTCATTCGTATTAAGCAATCGGTTTATCGTATCGTATATAGATATACCATCATGCTACTGCTTAAGGGAGCGGAGCAGTAATCTTATATGTCAACAAATCCGGCACATTCCTATACATTATTCGAAACTTAATAAATAGCGGGCATATTATGGCTACAGAATTGCGAAATATGCCACGAGCAAAGCCCGGGCGGGCCAGCTAGTCATATAAAATCAGAAGTTTATTTCAATTAAATTTTTTGATGTGGCAATCAGAAGTTGTCCAGTTATAAATTGCCTGTCACCTTCATTAAGGCGCTTATGTCAAATCAAAATACTTATTAGGTCGCAGCCAATTAGCTTCATCAACCTTTCAATTGAGCAATCCGACTAGCCAAAGTCTGCGAAAGGGTTTTCAACTTTTTGAGGACCGAAGCGTAATCTTAAATCCACATTTAGCAATGTGGATTTGATATAATAATATTTGGTATAGGTACCTACCTAATATTATTTAAACCCTTCCTTCCTCCTTAACTCCTTAGAAGTTAGAACACACTACTGCTACCACTTACGAACAGGGCCAGGGGCCCTAGACAAAGTGACATTCTATTGATGGAATCGCGCTGAAGCGAACCAGTTTTAAGGTTTTAACAATAGATTTCGGGACATTGCGGTGGTTATAGTAATAATGATAAGTTAAATAATGTATTTCGAGTTACAAAGACTCAAATTTCATAAAAAAATATAGTGATATTAATGATTTATGTCAATTTCATACTACAATTAGCGATTCCACTGGCGTTTTCGCCAATAGAATGTCACTTTGTCTATAGGGCCCCTGAACAGTTAAAACTTTATCAAAAGCGTTATGAAAACATCGTTGACGTTATTCCACGCCTGTGCTGTGGTCCTTTTCTTTACCAAGTCAATGGCTGATTGTTCCGGTTTTATGATAAACTAGCTGTTGCCCGCGGCTCCGCCCGCGTGGATGTCGGTCATCGCGACCAAACATAGCCTACTAGCTTTTGCCCGCGGCTCCGCCCGCGTGGATGTCGGTAATCGCGGCACATAGCCTATGTCCTTTCTCAAGTTCTAATCTACCCCTATAAAAATTTCATCAAAATCGGTTCAGTAGTTTAGGCGTGAAAGCGTAATAGACAGACAGACAGACAGATAGACAGACAGAGTTACTTTCGCATTTATAATATTAGTATGGATGTCCTTTCCCAAGGTCTAATCTATTTCTGTACCAATTTCATCAAAATGTGTTCTCTGGTTCGGCCATGAAAGCGTAATAGACAGACATAGTTAGGTACTTTCGAATTTATAATATTAGTATGGATATATTGGATATGGATTCTATCGACCACAAGACTCAAAAATTAAACCCGAAATCTCACCTGAGCATAACAATCGCACTCTATACCTTTGCATAACTAATTCAGTGGAGGCTGTGTAGGTACATCGCTACTACATATTATTATATTATTTGTTTACATAGCTTCTGTAAGAACAGATCAGGTGAATGCCGTGCCGCCAGGCTATCTACTGCAGCGGCCATGAGTTCAAAACAAGCAGAGTAGCCAGTGCGAACACACGCACTCTGCTCGTACCTTGTAATACTAACCGTAATAATAAATGAAAAAAACATTCGTATTTCATGTTATTAGTTGCACTTAATTTTAATAATTTTGCATAATAATTAATAAAGTGAATTTTATAAAAAGTGCTAAAAAAGTTAAAAATAAAATTTAATAAAAAATAATTAATAATGAATAAAAATTAAACACTAAATAATTATGTACGAAAATATCTAATAATTAACTTTATAAAAAGCGTTAGTGTAAGTTCAATAAAAAAATTGAAAAAAGTTCAATAAGTGCACTAAAGTGATTTTATAGTGTACTAGAAGTGGAACTAATAATAATAAGCAATAGAAATGTACACGCACATTGAAAGTGATTGTTAATTAGAACAGTACATTTAAAGTGTTTATGGGAAGATAAGTGTAATAAGTGTAACTGTTAATTATTAGTGATATCGTAAGTATATTTCTTATTCTAATCTATACTTTTTCATATCAATTTATTTACTTTTACCCTCTTGGGGTGGAGTTTCGTAATATCCATTCGTAGCGGACATCTGCACAGTCATCATCATCTTCATGGAGACGCATTTTCCTGATTGTATCCGTGGCCAGGATGACCTCGGAACTCAGGGTCCACCTTCCGGCTCTTCCTCCTCCACTTCGCACGATCTTGGGCTTCCACGGTAGTGGAACCATTTGCACGCATGTCACCCTCCACGATGTCAAGCCAGGACTTCTTGGGTCTACCCCTTCTACCCGGACCCGGTGGGGGCGCCATAGCCAGGCAACCACAACAGGTACCCATATAGGCGGTTGCCGCAAGACGTGGCCCATCAGCGAAGGCTACGCTCTTGCATTTTATTTGAATCTACACCCTATAAGGAACCTACCTGCCCAATTTCAAGTTTGTAGGGGTTATAGTTTCTGAGATATCGTGATTAATCAGTGAGTAGTACCTTAAATCCTTAAGTTGGCTCATTTTACTTATAGGAGACATTCATTTATTTTATAAAAGAAACAAAACTGCATTCAAAGATTTTCGAAAACAGGGCTCGACTTATTTTTCCACCCTGTATATAATTATAGAATGCAACCAAATCCTGCGCTCCGAAGCCCAGGGTAGGTACTCTCAACTTTGCCGCATGGTTCCCGGTAGAGCGGAATCTAGGCAACCCCATCTCTTCCCATTCGATCGTACAAAGCGACTAAGGGATAGGGCTGTTTAACATCAGACAGATATACAGCCTAGACTCAGCCTCAGATGCATGGGATGGCAATGATTGGTGAAATGTGATTGTTAATTCACCTCTGTCTAACCCTCTGGGTATAAAAGCGTGCTTATATGTATGTATGGTATGGCTTATAGGTAGGTACTTAAATAAACTAGTTAGTATTCTGAAACGCCGGCATCCAATTAAATGGCTGAAGAACAGCTCTTCGTGCATTATTTAAAAAGTAACCCAATATAGTTTATATTAGTAGCCAACCCAAATAGTAGATAACCCAACCTAACAGTAGGTACTTACCTTGTTTTCTGATGGGGTTTTCTTCACGCATTTTCCACTCCACGCGGTTTTAAATAAGCATAATGACCAAACTGTATTCTCATCCGGCATGACTCCGTGAGAACTAGCGTGAGTATAGCCTTGAGCGTCTAATTAGTTGACTATTTAGTTTCACCGACAGATATAAGGCGAAAAATTTAATGGCAGTGAAAACATTGGCACGCCTGGCGAGGCATCCCTATAACCCGATTCCTCTTCACGCAGTAATATGAAAGTGTCCGTTAGATTGTGGTGTTAGGGACGCGTATAGCGAAGGTGGCAAAAGTAGAAATATGGGTAGGTACACAAGGTACCTACACAACAAAGTACATTGAGGGAAGGATTATTTTTCCATCAGCTTTCCTATTTAAAATTTTCACCCCGCCACTGTAGCATGCATATCATCCATATCCGTAATCCATACTAATATTATAAATGCGAAAGTAACTCTGTCTGTTTCTCTGTTACGCTTTCACGCCTAAACCGATCTTGATGAAATTTGGTATACGGGTAGATTAGACCTTGAGAAAGTAGGTTATGTTTGGTCGCGATAACCGATATCCACGCGGGCGGAGTCGCGGGCAACAGCTACTGCTCAGCAACAGCAGCATTTGTTACCTTTGTACCAGGCATAGGCGACTTTCCTGCATTTTATTCTCGATATCACGATTAAAATACATGAGAATCACCGGAGTAGGCTCGAGACACTCATATAAAAATAGGCTCGTGTTGATTGTTGCGAAGAAAATGTTGATATTGACGATAAAATAACAGGAAGCGGTACGCGGATTTATTGTTACGTACAAGAAAAAATCAACAAATGAATGAATGAGTCTTCGAATGGGGCACCAGGCGATAATATTTACAGCTGAGTACGAAAGCAAAAATATGATCGCTTATTGTTTTTTTTTTTCATAAACAGGTTATGTCAGCATCGATCGCCTAGAACAGGGCTCATACCATGAACTCTTAAAACAGGTCAATAATTGAACAGCTGTCATTCTACCAACTGCAAATGTCACTTTGTAATCCAATATATTTATATGACATTACAAAGTGACATTTGCGGTTGGCAGAATGACAGCAGTTCAATTATTGACCTGTTTTAAGGTTTATGGTAAGGCCGCAGGTACTCCACTCATCATGATGACAGAGATATTGCTCAGGACATAATAATCAAGTCATAAAATGTGTAAATGACTATGATACGCGCAGTACACGTTTCTTGGGTGTCTTTTGAGGATAGCACGGGGTGCTACTACGGTGGACAAGCTCAAATTCACCAAGCATAGATTATTACAAAACAATCCGCGGGCGCCAGAGCCTCGTTTATCCCCTGGTAATGTTACCAGCAGCATCCAAACCCAAATCTTGCACTTAGAACCCCGTGGTCTGCTCTTCTAATTCTCTATAATTTGGTTTTGGTAGGTTTCATGGAAATGACGGCCGCACAACTCCTCAAGTCTAGAACTTGACGGACGAGAATCTTTTTTAGGGTTCCGTAGCCAAATGGCGAAAAACGGAACCCTTATAGATTCGTCATGTCTGTCCATCTGTCTGTCTGTCTGTCCGTCCGTATGTCACAGCCACCTTTCTCCTAAACTATAAGACCTATGCTGTTGATCCACCAAAAATTGGTTTGAACGAGTTCCAGTAAGTAGTTTTTTTTTAATACGTCATAAACCGCAATTTTCGCCTTTGCTGCTACGGAACCCTTCATGGGCGAGTCCGAGTCGCACTTGGCCGGTTTTTTTATATAGCTCACGTCAATTTGACTTCAACTTGCCTGAAGGTAAAACGAAGCACCTCTAAATGAATCGCTCTGCTTTTTTTCTACTTACTGTTATGAAAAAATAGTTGCTATTTCTATTGTTTAGCTCGCATCAGCTTTGCACCTATTTTCCGTCAAAGTATAACTAGATATATAACCAAACTATTAGCAAAGTCATTCTCGGAGTATATAATTTGATATGAACTAAGTAGGTTCTTGTTTTGTTGAGTAATCTCACTTCAAGGCTCAGTTCCACTTATCCGCTTTGAGTACCTAGTACCGAGGTTGCTGCTACCACCCGGTATGTTGTAAAATGAATAACTATCACTATCGGTAATATTTAGTGTAATTATCAGATTTGAATTAATTATGAGCTTCGCGATTGGGTATCTGATTCGGGTTCTGGTCCTCAAGATTTTCGGGTTCGATGTCATCTGCTATGAAAAGATGATCAGTTATTATGAGTTTATGAGTGATGGTGCGATTGGTCAATGATATTTTTTTTTCATTATTAGTGTTGACTGTTGTTGTAAAATTAAAAAATATATAATAATATATGCCACATGGCGGAACTATATAGCTACACATATTGAATAATCCACTTGTATTGTACCTAGGTACTCCAAGTAGTTTATTAACAATAATCTTGTCTATTTATAATCCAGGGTTAGCCTAGCAATTTTGAATAAATGAATAAATTCTATTTCAGGCAATTATCCCATAGACATGCAAATTAGCATATTAATAGATATTAAAAATAAAAACCATAATTAAAAATAAAACGCAATTATAAAATAAAAAAGTGACACAAAGAACTCGTTAAATAAATAATTGAATAGTAAAAAAATTGTAAAAAATAATAAAAAAAGAAATTAAAAATAAAGAATTTATTTGAATTATAAAATTAAATAAGTAGGTAATTGAATGAAATTTTGAAGCATTAGCATCAAATCGATGAAGATATGGAAAGAGAATCGACCTCAGGCGGGACTCGAACCCAATAAGTAGGTAATTGTACCATGCCGCATCCACAGCTCTATCCTCATCTGCTGCGTCAATATAAATCACGCTTTTGGATAAATTTAAAGTCAAAACATTCTAAACAACAAGGAAACATGAAGTACTAATATAGATACTCAAAGACTAATATAGTTTAGGCATGTGTCAGTGGACAGGTAAGCCGAGGTCGACCTCGCAGAACATCGATCAACAGTAAGAAGAACCGCCGTCAATTAGACAGAAGAAGGTCTGACGAACTGGTAGCGCGTCGAAGAGTAAATTTTCTCAGTGTGCTGGATTGCGTTATCGGAGGCGCTCTTAAGTTCCTCCGGTTTACAAGTAGATGAGCATGCAGCACGCGTTAGCTATGCTAATGTAAACGAATTTAAAAACAAAAGCTATTTTTTTTTCTAGTCGCATTCAAGCTGTGTCAGAATTGTCAATCTTTTAAATTCACACACTCAAAATTAAAAGAACTATTTGTCACATGAATGATATTAATTAAACAAACTACTACTAAACTAGTAGAAAATTTCTTTACAAATCCTCAAATCTTAACAAAATTTTAGTTACAGTGAGTGATAATATATTTATTTGTTAAAATTAGTAACAATGTGCAGCAAAATTTTAATAACAAAAAGTCTGTTCCGTGAACGCTATTAAATAGACATGCCTTGAAGCCTAAAAACTCGATATGGAAGCCTGAATTTTGCCCGACTATGATTAGTATACCTCGGGACAGTTATTTTGGACTTAAATCGCGAGACAAGTGAGACCCTGACGCGTGCGGATTGCTGTAATATAATCTATGCTTGGTGAATTTGAGCTCGTCTACCTCCATAGCACCATTGATTTAAATTGTTGCTTAGTAAGCGTAGCACCCTCAAAAGACATCCAAGAATCGTGTACCGGTACTATGGGGTGAATAGGGATCAATGGGTGAATAGGGATAAAATGGTCTTCTGAATTCTGTAGTTATTTTAGTGAAATTATGGATTAGTTCAATTTAATAATGAGCAGAGTTATCAATAATATCTGGTTGGTTTAGATTACCTTGGAATTCGGGAGAGAAATTATTAAAAAAAAATCTAACCATTTTATCCCTATTCACCCTATGATCCCTATTCACCCCATTTTTACTGCACGTATAGACGTTTAGGTCCGAGATAATTACATGTCCTGAGGTATATACCTAGGTGTTTAGTTCTATGTATTTTTGGGGTATTACTAGTGTAGGTCGCTAGGTATTCCACGGGAACTATTTCGTACCCGTAGTTTACTTAAAAAGTGTTCGACCTAGAAGAAACTGTGGTACGGGGTACCCATGTGTACCTAAGTGTTCCACGGGTACCAAGAGTAAACTGTCGAACCCTTGGTTCACATGAAAGGTGTTCCATGTGTTCCTAGAACATTTTTGTTCCTTTGCACTATTTTATTGGTTTACATTTACCTACTTCAACTTAGGAAACAATAAAATCGGTTCAGTAGTTTTCTAGATAGATGTGTCGGTCTGGCTTTAAGGATGTGGTATCAGGGAAATTATTATCTAAACCTTGGTCAATATCTACTGAATATTATAATTAAGTACCTTCCGACTTAAAACTAAAAATTACTAAACTAAAATTGAATTTAAAACGGTGAGGTATACTGATATAATACTCATCAAACTGAAAATTAATTTTTCATCCCACCATTTCGGAAAGAGTACTTTTGCTATTCGATAACTGAGTGCAAAAGTCGTTTTTATCCTCTAGAGGATAAAGTAATTTTTTTTAATGACACATTGTACATACATATAATAATAATCTTGTGAATTGTGATCTCATTCAATATTTTGTATGCCTTTGGCGGAACATAGCTATTGTTTTTTACATCTTTTTTATACTCGCAGACAAGCATTCCTGATGACCCTCCTGATGGTAAGAGGTTACCGTGGCCTATTTTGTAACCTATGCTTCATAAAATAAATTTGAATTTGAATTTGAATTTGAATCTTTAAATAAATCTGAATGTCTCTGAATCTGAATCTGATTCTGTCTCTGAATCTGAATCTGTCTCTGAATCTGAATCTGTCTCTGAATCTGAATCTGTCTCTGAATCTGTCTCTGAATCTGAATCTTTCTCTGAATCTGAATCTGTCTTTGAATCTGAATCTGTCTCTGAATCTGAATCTTTCTCTGAATCTGAATCTGTCTCTGAATCTGAATCTGCCTCTGAATCTGTCTCTGAATCTAAATCTGTCTCTGAATCTGAATCTGAATCTGTCTCTGAATCTGAATCTGAATCTGAATCTGTCTCTGAATCTGAATCTGTCTCTGAATTTGAATCTGTCTCTGAGTCTGTCTCTGAATCTGAATCTGTCTCTGAATCTGAATCTGTCTCTGAATCTGTCTCTGAATCTGTCTCTGAATCTGAATCTGTCTTTTTGATAAACTCAGACTCGAAACCTCCTTGGTGTACTTTTTTTTAATTTGCTTTGCGAACTTCATTTTCTTCTCATGTCATATTGTTGAACATTGTTGATTTTTTTTTGCATTACTTTATTTCCTCGCTGAGGTGGGATGAAAAGTTACGTGTTGCACTCGAGTGCAAAGATTTTTCACCTTGTGCTCTTTTGATTCCCTCGCTTACGCTCAAGATTCTAATTTGTGAATCACTCGCTACGCTGTTGATTCAAATTTAGAATCTTTCGCTTGCTCGGTCATCAAAACTGAGCACGCGGTTAAAAGGCAACTTTGCACTCTTGTATAACAAATAACTAATAAGTCCCTAATTTATTTATTTCATAATTTGCACTTATATTTTTCAAATAAATTAAATTTTATAAATTATATTAAATTTTCTCTTCTTTTCAGAACTCCTTGGAGCGACCTTTACTTGTAAGCAGTTAAGCGGCGCTTGCGCAAAATGTTACAAGCTTTTCCGATACAATGGATCTCGCGGTTTCGGGAGAAAGGCTACTTCAACCAATTCTTTATGACTCTCGTGGGTGAGTATGAGTTTACGTTATTTCAGCAGGCAGCTGCATCTACGCTACACGAGCGGAGCATAAACCGAGCAGAAATTCGTGTAGTGTGGACCTGCCCCCCTCTCCCCTCCTCCTCCCTCCTTAGACATTTTTGGCCGGCGCGGCGTATAAAATAAATAAAAAATTAATAAAAATAACACTTTAAACTTGTTGTTCACAACTGTACTAAATCAACGGATTTTATGTAAAAAATATAGCTGTTGGTGTATGATGGGACCTATGGGCACCTGAATAGGGGTCGAATCTATTAATTCAAATTTATTTTATTCCAGAGGACGAATTGCCTTAAAAATTAATTAATATTATTGGTCCCCTACCGAAGGACCAATGGGCACCTAAAAAGGGGTCGAATTTACAACTTTTATGCTATGCTAGGTCGAGTTTTTGAGGACCAATGGGTGCTGACCCTATTGTAGAATAGAATGAAAAATATATGGAATTTTTATTTATTTTAATTTTTTTTTATAATTCTTTCCTCCGTGACTGTAACCTATCTTTGTGCCTTTCATCCAGATTCCAACAAATCGTCTATCATCCAAGTTGTGATCGGCGTCTCCCCGCTCAGTGCATATATTTGTTTGCATGAATATGGGTATTTGCATTGGTCTGGTCGTGCCTCGGATAGCACGTTAAGCCATCGGTCCCGATAGCCATATGAACATTTATGGCAGTCGTTACGGGTAGTTGGAGCCCTAAAAAGTTCAACACAGTGACATTAGGCGTTATCGAAGCATTGCAGCTAGACCGTTGTGGTCTAGCTGCAATGCTTCGATATCGCCTAATGTCACCATTAAGTTGTGGAGGTCAGATGGCAGTCGCTTCCCGGAAAATATCGAGTTCTAGCCAAACCCCCAGTTAAGGCTGGTAAAGCGGACCCCAGACTCTGAGATGAAAGCTTCGGATGCGACTGGGAATTAACGTTAGGCAGAAGAATTCAAGTTTTGATCAACGGATGGATGGGTCGTCACGCCACGCTAGAACGGTTCGGTTGCTTTACAAGTCCAAGCCATCGCATTACATCGTTTTCATGTAACTATTTATAGTAGGATAACCATTTAATACACTAAGAAAAAAACTGTATTGTTTGACAAGCAGCGCAAGAAACGTTTAAGTATTCGTACAGTCGCCCTCAGAAATTGCTGAACACTAACTTTACAAACGACATAAATCTTTAAGTCTTCTTCTTCTGTCGACTCCACGGCATATCTTGTCATATTTTATTTGCCCAGTATGTAGCCACTCCGATAACGGTGTCAGAGGCACTCATAAGTTCCTCCGGAGTGCACGTGCTTGGGCAGGCAGCATAAGTTAACAGATGCTCAGGTAGCTCCGCATTCACACCGTGGATCCATCTCGTCTGAATGACCCCACCTAATACGGTTTTCCTTACTTCGACCGACCTGCCTGACGCAGGGGTTTGAGTTACATCAATAAATACGGTTGACCTATAATTATTTTTTTAATGTTCAGAGGATAGATTAGTCTTTTTTTTTTCAATAATATATATTTTTCTTACTTATTTTATGTTAAGTTTTTTAAAATATAAGGTGGTTGGTAACTAATACTGTTGGCGACTGTACATACACTGTTAGAAGGTTATTATTTTAATAATACAGTGACCGCTGATGTCACGCTGAATGATTTGATAATTTTCTTGCGACTAACACTAAAATTTTGTTTGTAAAAATATATTAGATATGTCTAAATTCATAAGACGTTGGCACAAAACAACAAACACAATTCGTATGATAATGAACTTTTTTTTTATCGTGTGAAAAATCCCCACGGATACCTCCCCCGCCGAAGCCGGTTTTATGTCGGACTCGAACCGACTAAAGCGCCGCCGGACTGTGGGCTGTCGGTTGCCGGAGCTCGGAGGTGAGATTGTCGTGGACATATCCCTCGCACCCCGGCTGACCCAGGGCCATATTTCTCGTCTAATCATCTTCCGGTGTGGGGACCACGGAGTCCCCAACTCGTTCCCAAGTATGGGGAGGCGCGCAACGTGCGGCCCCACCCCCAGACCCGCGCTCATAGAGGACTGAGGACATACTGCGACCTCCGACGCCCGAGTTGCCTCCGCTCGTCACGGGCATGATAATGTACTGGCATAATATCACACTAAATAAAATTAATAAGCATGCACACACGCACACAAATGCAGTTTATTCATATTCATCCACATACCTACTCTCTCGAGTGGGTAATATGAGCACCTACTCATATTACCATCTGGTATACCTATAAGGGTGTATATTTAAAATCTACCGGGATGAAAATGGAATAATAATTGGGGCGAAACCGAAATAATAACCCAAAAAATAAATCATGGAGGGGAAAGAGGAATAAAATATGGGAATTAATAAATTTTATAAAAAAGAAGGACTTTTGTGAATGAGGCAAAACACGTAGGGCGAATACGGCAACCAAACGTATTTCCTAATCTATTTAATTTCTACTAATCTCTTTGCTATATTAGTTTACTTTGTCTAGGTCACGTTCTGGTCACACAAGAATCTTGTGTGAATTCATAAATTGTATCTATTTTTGCACCCAGTGTTCATTTTCTAAACAATGCTCTTATCCTAATGTACCTAAGTGTCGAACAAATAAAATATCAATTTAACGTTCACAAAACACAATAGATAAAAACGTGAACAATGAAAATATGTAATGTATGTACAAAAAGTTATTATTATTATGTACGCGTATAGGTTTAGCTAACAAACAACGTGATCCACAGCTCAACCAGTTCGGCAACTAGTTGAGGGAACAGGGATTTTAGAAGTCGAATTTATTCAAGAAGCATTTCTGGCTGCATTTTACCGTCTTTACACCTGAGAGGGTTCTGATGTGCTCTTTCAATTAATTGCACTGTCCCCCTTTCTATCCAAAACAACACGTGCTGGACTGTGGTTCACCTACATCACCTACAAGTTATGGTATAAACGATCCAAGCGATTCGATCCAAGCGCTTTTCGACTTCCTTTCTTTATTGCACGATGAAAATTTGGAGTGCTCTACCCGCAAACTTGTTTCCTTCTTCAAACAATCCTGGGTTCTTTAACCGGAGCTTTTTAGGATCTGCAATGGTGGTCCTTATCTAATTGATGTAACGATTCCAAACTTTAACATCCGCCAAACGAGCAACTAAGGGCCTCTAGACAAAAAAGTGGAATCGCGTTGGATCGAATCGTTTTCTATTTGTTATCATCAGTGAATTAGATAACCATGCAGTGAATATAATAACGATAATTTATGGAATAATATATTTCAAGTCACAAATAATAATATTTCATTAAATTTTTTCAATCATATTAATGGTTTAAAGTCAATCCATCATACATTACTGCACGATTCTAATGTTGATATCACTAATAGAACTATGTTTAGAGACTCTCAGGATTATGGATAGCATATCTCTATCCTGATTCCTACTAAGAATTTCCTTGAAAAACTACATTAAAATCGGACTAGGAGTTTTGGATAAAAATGGCAACATTGATTCGTACAAACAATATTTGCTGTAGCGGCCCCTGTAGAGTTGTCATCATAACACCTATCTAAAATTATTGACCAATGAAACCCGAACCCATAACGGAAAACTGCATCAAAATTGGACCAGTAGTTTTGGAGATAAATGGCAACATGGATTTACCAAAACAATCATCATCATCGTCTTCAGGGAGATGTATTTTCCGCATTGCATCCGAGGCTAAGATGATCTCGGAGCTCAGGGTCCGCCTTCCGGCTCTTCCTCTTCCACTTCGCACGATCCTAGGCGTCCATAGTAATGAGACCATTTGCACGCACAAATAAACATCCTCTCAGCCCAATCGCACTTAACCCGTTCCGTCGTGGGTAAAAACCCGGTGGCACATTCCCGAGATCTAGAACATTTCGAGCGTAGAAAATAGCGTTCGCAATAAGGAAAAAGGCTGAAACTACAAATTCAGTTTCCTCGTTTGGTAAGAGTTTAGTCGTAGATAAAATAACATTTTCTAAACTTTCATAAATTATCTTCTAAGTAACACCATAATACATGTATTTTCTATTTAAAATGTTCACGTACATGTATCTATAATTCCATAAACTTATATCAATGGCTTCTAAATTGCATTTAACATAATATTGCTACGACCAAAGAACAAATTAGGCTAGTAATGTAATAATAGACGTCTCTTAAACGATCGATCACTTTTTTTCTTTAATATGGTATAGGATGATTTACCGAATATAAAATCACAAAATACTGACATTGCTGGCAGATTCCGATGAAGCTTCAGGCCGAATCGGCACTTTAGGTCTTATTACCGGAATGTCCAGTCGGTTCATTACGTCTATTTCCCTAAATGTCAACTGCCCAAGAGTCCGCTTCCCTGTTAGTCCATTAATTTATAAGTCCATTAGCCTGAACGGCGTCAGAACAAAATTTCATATATCTTTTGTTTCCTAAGTGCCAAGCTATCACGGTTCATGAGATACAGGATACAGTCTGATTACAAATAGACCGACCAACAGACAGACAATCAGACATATAATGGAGTCTTAGTAATAGCATAGTCACCGAGCCGCTTGGTTCTTGATATTTATGGAAAAGATGGCATGCTCTTTTTAAATGATGTTGCCATAATTGTACAATTGTCTCTACGAGTAGTACCTCCGTAAACAATGAATCAATAATTGGAATGAACTTGAAATGCCGCTCTTTGAAGTAATATTACCTACAGTACCTACTTACCATAATCGCTACAGCTGTCATTTGTGTCAGGGATAATGCTGGCTACCGATCGGACTACGATTGACTTTATCAAAGTTATAAGTTTCAAATTCAAATTCTTGATTTTTCAACATAGCGCAACACTGTTACAGCTTTTTGACGTCAAATTCTGCTTAAAACTAAGTTTACCATTGCTTCCTAGGCGCTAGTGGAGAAGAAACGGCGCAAGAAACTCAACTGCGGCATTTTTAAGACGTCAGTTTACAAAATGTGGTTTCTTAAGACTAAATAAATGAACGACCTATGTACTATCGCGATCATAAGTGCAGTACCAATCTGACGCATCTATAGCGCGGCAACATTAGTCGTACTTATGACCTTATTCTTTGAAGACAATTCACACACACATACACGTCAACCTAGTCGTACAGTACTCTTACTAAACTTTTGAAGTTATGACCTTAATCTTTGAAGATAATTCACACACACACATACACACACATTAATATTGTTCACTCGTTGATTGATATTGTTAATTTCAATATCATACGTAAGCCGCCCCGTAGCTGAGTGGTTTAATGTGCGGCTTGACGAATAGTATGAAACCTGTCGGTGATGGTTCGAACCTACCGGAACTACTATAAACTTTTTGTGTTTTATATTTAAAAGTTATGATATATAAATGTTGATACGAATATAAAAATGTTTCTTAGGTAGAATTTTAAACTTAGCGAGAAAATAATTATTTGAGGGTGCATTTGAAATAAAATGGATTCATTGGCTATGAGTGAAGTTGTTGGTTGGTGAAGTCAGTTACGACTACCCTATTTATATATTATATCATCTATGGTTACGACTGTTTGTGTTAATTACTGTTCGAGCGATTACATTTCTTTTTTAATAAATCAATATGTCAAATATAAGTATTGAAGCAAAAGCTAATATTGTGGCCATATTCGAATGGTCTGAATATATCTCAAATTTCTAATGAGACGGGCTTATCTGTAAGTTAATTAATTAATTCATATTGTTGTGGTGCAATTTTGTTCATTGGTTGCAATTGTGTAATATGGTTGTTGTTTTTTTAGAGAAATACTGGGAGTCGTTGCGTGAAACAATTTGAGGAAGAAGAGTTGCAGAGTTGGAGGAGAAGTGGAAGACCTGCTGAAGCGGCGTTATATGGTAGCAGAATATGAAACGAATAACGAAGAGTATTTACTTTAACTGGGAATCAACAATATTTTCTGATGAAAAAACTCAAAAAGGAAGATTACATTTATGGCATAAGGATAAAATACGGTGGTGTGAAAACAACATAGTACCGAACACTGAATCTAAGTGTAAATTATGTGGGGGTGGATTAGAGCGCAAGGGCCGGGTGAATTAGACCCAATATCTACGCGTGCAAATAGTGCGTGCAAATTATGTGGCAGTGTTAGAAGATATAATGTTAGTTGCCCACAGTGCGAAATGTCTATCCAGATATAAATGAAGGTTTAAGGGCATTAGAAGGTTTCTTCAGGGTCGGCAGCATGAGTGTGACGCCCCTGGTGTTGCATACGTCCAAAGGCCACGGTAATCACTTTCTGTCAGGTGGGCCGTGTGCTTGTTTCCCACCTAAGTAGTATAAAAAATGTGCACGATAATTGTCCCATCCATCGAGCCACCATACTTCGCGAATGGTTTAGTGAACGTAAAGTTATTCCTTGCTCTGGCGAAGGGTGAAAATGTTCAAAAGGGAAGCCGGTGGCAAATCCCAAAGAACGACCATGGCAATTTTGTATGAAATTATCTCAAATTTTAGATAGGTACTGAATTTTAGGTGTAACACATGTAATAATGCATTAAACTTAAGCATCTCTACCATGACTTCCCTTTGCAGAGCAAGCCGGCAGGAATCGTGTCATGAGTACTCCTCGCCACTGAATTTCCTTGGCCAGCACGATCCCCTGATTTGAACCCGATTGAGAATATATGGGGTTTAATGGTGCAAAGAGAGATAAAAGTTATTGTTATTATATATTATATTTTATATAAAATAGTTAGGCTCAATTTAAAGTGAAAGCTCTCGTGATATTGTTATCGCCGTACTCGTGCTAAGCTATTCTGTTTAAATATTTTTGTTATTTAATTTCAGTTGAGCCTATTGAGACTACTGAGCCTATCAAGGGACGTGCTGGCCTGTAATTAGTATAAGACTGTATGGTTGAGGTTAAGTTTCAATCCTCTTTTCCGAAAAAAAACTTTCGAGAAAATGAATAATTAAGCTATAACCTCAATATGCAATATTAATTTTATTACTTATAAAAGTATATTTTTTGGATGAAATTATTATAACCACAAATTAACATTGGATAATTCATTTAATAAACTTTTTTTTTTAAACTATTGTTTTATTTATAATCTATTGTAAATTAAGTATAATATTTTTCTATTTGTAAATAATTATTTCTAATTCTGTTAACTTGTTCCTAAAATTTCATGAAAACAAAACAACAAAAAGTGGAAAAACTAAGATCCGAACCCACAACATCCGATTTCAACACTATCCTTAGCAGCCTTGTTACCGACCAGGCTACGCACTGCCTTACGTAGAATCACGAATTTTTGCATTACTTTATATAGATGCATGCTTCGAACATAATAGTATGAAAAGGCGAGCATAACGTTTTCTTTGTTTCGCATCACACACATTTATATTTTCTTATATCGATACTGTGTGACGTATAAATGTATGCGTTAAACATTACATACACATAGATACGCTTTTAACCGGACAAGCCATTATAAACATTACGGTGCTAATGCACTTTTAATTACGATAGTACATTTGTCTCGTTTCAAGTATTTATGAAAACCTAATTTAAAAAAAAACTTCTGATAAAATAATTCACCTAAGATAAGGTATGGCAAAAATAATTTTAGAAGAGGCCTGCACCATGCTCAAGCCAGACATTTTTGTCTTTGAAATAATAATAATATAATCATCTGTCCTATAGTATGCTTTTTTACATAGGGTGGTCTTTACATAGGTTTTAAATTTGTTTTCAGGCATACCAAGGACCGATTCAGGCAATTTATTGAAAAAAGCGTATACCATCCCCTTTAAAAAAATCACTAGGTAACTTTGCTAAACCGATAGCATGGAAGGGGCAGTTTATTTTTATTGCGCAGATTTCTGTCTGTAATGTCACTTATTTTTGTCCTACTATAATATTATAAATGTGAAAGTTTGTGAGAATGGATGTGTGGATGTGTGGATGTTTGTTACTCTTTCACGCATAAACGGCTGGACCGATTTGGTTGAAATTTGGTATGTATGTAGGTTATACCCTGGATTAACATATAGGCTATATATTAGCGATGAACGGGATCAGAATTCCACGCGGGCGGAGCCGCGGGCAACAGCTAGTATGTTATATTTTTCCTGACATATAGTATTTTTTCTTTCATTCACAAACTTTCACATTTTTAATATTAGTTAGTAGGAAGTAGGATAGGACTAAATGCCTACAGCCTACACCATAGAAGGTAAAAAAGCACTGTTCCAGTAATTGAACCTTGATATCTGGTTTCTTTCTTTATAAAGAATCAAAAGGTATCTATAAGACAATGTTAACAAGAAATATCTACGTACACTTGACTGTCTTACCAAAAAACGAAATTAAAACTGACCGCATACGACAACTGCCAACGCATGCAGCACATAAGCACACAGCATACTAAAGTAGCACCATTTCGCTCGCAATCGTGCGTGCACACAAAGAGTGCGAGGGAGATGGTGCTACTTTTGTATCACTTTATGTGGCTTCACACGCTGGTTCTATACGTTCCGTCTATATTATTATTTTAGTCTGAGTGCAGCACATACAGCGTACCCATTACTTGTTAAACTCCGATACGGATAAAAGGGACCATTGAGAAGTCGCAATGAATTACGCGCATGTGCTGCGTATGCGGTCGGTCGGCTACGGAATCATATCTTTCATACCTTAAATCTCAACCTACGACTAAATGTTTTATTCTCTTTCTTTCTCCTTCCTTCTAAAGATATTCTATCTTGTTACAGTCTCAATACCAGCAATAAATTTTGGCATGCTTATGGGCTGGCTGTCTCCAATGACAGCAGTCTTGCAGTCTCCAGACGGCCCGGCACCAGAACCAGTGTCTGATGACCTCATCTCCTGGATGGTGGCTGTGACCTTCTTGCCTAGTATCGTGGGCGGCATCCCCGCGGGCCAAGCGGCAGATAAATGGGGAAGAAAGTTTACATCGATGCTAACAGCATTTTTGCTTCTAGTGAGTGAATTTATCTATAATTATATATGAATAAAAATGAAACCTCCCAATGTATGTACGCGCGTAACTTCCGAACGACTGCACCAACTTGGATAATTCTTTTTGTTTTATGTTTGTTATTGTGAGGCCAAGGTTTGTATAAAAAATAATAAAAGGTGCAGCGGGACCGGGATCAGAATCTAACATATAAATTTGAATAGAAGGTACAGCAGGATCGGGATCTGAATAGGTACCACTGAATAGGTACACGGAAATAAATTAAAAATTGTTATTGTTTTTTCTTTTCCCTTTTTATTTTATCGAATTGTTTTATGTAGTTGTATTTTTTTTTATTTTATTATTTTGCTATTTTCGGGCGTCATCTATCGCAGAGTGGCCACCTCTGAAAATCAGCGCTATCCATTTGCACCGTCAAGCGGGTAGCATAATGCTGAGAGGTGACCTTTATTCTGTTGCAGATGTGTCCATGGGTTTAATTTACTCAAAGTTTGTACTTCATTATTGTAAATGCGCAGAATAATAAACGATTTTTCTTTCTTTCTTTCTTTCTACCACGCGGGTGGAAAATATGGCGGTACGAAGTTTGCCAGGTCAGCTAGTGTTTACAATAAATATTTAGCAATAAATCTCCGAAACGATCGTGGCCAGGTCATATTATCTTCTCACTGTCCGGTAAACGATCTGTGGGTTAAGCTACCTAAGCGCGGTTGCCATTTGGATGGGTGACCACTCCAGGGTCCTGGTTGTCAATAGTCGTTAGGTCAAGACGGAGGCCTAAATTGGCGACCTGAACAACTCTGTCAGTAGTTGACCACAAACCACATTCTGGCTGGAAGCTCGAACGGCAGTCACTCGCAAAATCGCCGAAACTGCCACTTTATATTTTAGCAGACCCAGGACTCCAAGGTGAAAACCACGGATGCGACCTGGACTTACGCAAGGATGATGATACTGAATAGTAATAAATCTCTCAGCGTCATTCATTATCTTTTCAGGAAACCAACAAGAGGAAAGTTCTTTGGTTTATACAAACCTTCTGCTACCAATTAAGCATTTCATACAAGGTTCTCAAGATTCAGAGCAGCTTGTTGTTGTTGTAATATTTGTAATGTTTCTTCAAATATTTTGCTATTTCGCCACGCTGGATTTTATTGCTAAACAAGTTTGCCTTGGTCTAACGTAGACGTTTTACTCAGGATTAGGAGGTTAGTCGACAGGAACTTCCAGAAAAGCTGAGATACTTCAAAAATAATATATGCGTTCGCCGTTTGCTCCAAAGTCCAAACTTTGGATGATGATGAAATGAGGGTGATAATGATACAACGAAAGTAATGATTGAGTATCTAACGAAAGATATTTTGCAGTTGGGATGGTCCTTCTTGCTGTTTTCCCTCCAACCGTGGTCTCTACTCACCTCGCGGGTCATCGTTGGAATTGCTGGAGCCGGATGCTATGTGGTTATACCATTGTATCTCAAAGAGGTAAGCGCATACAATACATATTATATCACTCATAACTTTAGCTTAATTCTTAGATATATTGACCATGACAGTGAAGTGGACGTTCGGGGAATGGGACTTTCCGGAAAGAGACCTACCTACCTAAAGGGACCTAACGTTCCGGAAGGAAATGGAACCTGAACTTATTACAATTTTGTGATTATCCAATCATTCCCTCAATAGTAAGCAATCAATTTTGTTCTTTATACTGTCAATGTGTGCGTTTAAATGAGATGTACCTATGTATAATATACATGTCAATTTGTACCAAAACTACCAAAGTAGTAGAGCTTTTTACGCTGCGTTTGAGTACCACTTCATTTATGTGTCTATAAAGTTTGCGATAGTCTAATAAGCTTACTTGTTTACATATATTTTAACAAAATGTACTTCTAAAAATGTTTTATTTATTTTTCCCTCTAGATAGCATCAGATGAAATCCGTGGTGCCTTAGGCTCCCTGTTCATCTTATTCATAAACATGGGCTACCTGATCATCTACATCATCGGAGACGTTCTGTCCTTCTGGGAGGTGCTGTGGATCTGTATAGCAGTGCCTGCTGTGTTCCTAGTGGGGTTCATCTTCATGCCTGAGACACCAGTATTTTTAATCAAACAGGGCAAAATTGAGGTAAGGGTTAGATTTAATTTGATCTTAGGCGTGAATGAATGATTGAATGAAACGGAACGATAGATTACATAGAAAATAGTGAAGTGTGAAAATTTTCTAAATGGAAGCCAGTGAAAAAGAAAACTGACCTCGATCTAGTGTGTTATGCACCATGTGGATGAATTGGGAAGCCGGCAGTAACTGGGTTATAGGGACCCCTCGCCACTGATAGAAGAATATCCTGAAGATTTCCTGGTGTGCTTATTAATAACTCAACTAAAAGATAGGTCCGCGTAGCACATTGTGGACCAAGTATGGATGATCCACCGATGAGTGTGTAGCGATTCCGACGGTTCACTCAATAAGTCACTGCGTTTGGCACACGGCAGGTTGTTTTAGTGTGATGAAAGAACCAAAGACACCGTATGGTGTGGTATGGTTTCCCCTTGCCCCACGATATGCGTAAGCTCTACATTAGCTCAAGTTACAAGATCTACATAAAAGTTACAAGGCTTTTAGTGTAGACCCATGAAGTCCATTGTAGTGTTTTCATAATGTGACAAAACACTGATCAAGTTAGTCTGTGTTGCACAGTGCAAATATGTATACTTACGTACCTACCTATACATATTTGCACTGTGCAAAGCTATTTGCATAAAAATATTCGTATTGCACAGGTGAATGTTCTGTTTGATCTAAAAATAACATTCGCAAATATTCTGATGTAACCCTCCATCATTGGCTTGATTCGAAAACTTGACTTGAACATGTTTTGCAATTTGCATAGATACATGCTATTCCATATTCTATAGGTACTAATAGTAAAGTTATACCTGTTTGAAAGCGCTAAACTCTAAAACTGCATGTGCGTTTAGAAAATTCATTTGATTGCCCTGCGACTTGCGAATCTTGCGAGTCTACGACGACGATTCACTTTTGCGCAGTGTCCAGCTTCTGACCCACTGTTTTTGGGTAGGTATAGTATAAAAATATAACTACAGCACAGATTATGTAATAGTACCCTTTACCTATAGCGCTTCTTCATCCTAGCGTTAATTCCCAGTCGCATCCGAAGCTTTCACCTCGGAGTCTGGGGTCCGCTTTACCAGTCTTATCAGCGGATTTAGCTGGACCTTGATATTTTAGAAATTATAGCTACATTACACAAATTATTTACTTCGTCTTGGAATGCAAATCCTCGGATTGTGGAGTTCTAAAAGGAATTCTAAGAAATTGTACTTACGATCTGCGAAATTTTTGATTATCATTTTATTTTAATGTGTACTTAATAGGTACTAATATTCCGCATAACCTTACAAAATCGTCATAAGGCATGTAACGATCGTGTATAATTTATAAAAATGTTAATAAAATATTTTTAGTAACTAGATAGGCAGATAGGATACTTACATACTGTCGGAAGTGAAAAGCGCGGAAGCGGAAACATTATGGTATCTGCATAATCCAATGGGTAACAATGGAAACGTGTATACTTATTAAATATTGACTTAGTTGTTATTGTGGCTCTTTGATTAATCGATGAGGAAAGATTTAGAAGGTTACTGCACAAAAAACTATCGGTGTTGTGTACAAATTGTACATGGTCTTAACTGCACCTCATCTGCTAGTCGGTGCGATAGCCTCTGTGGCGTAGCGATAGTGAACGCGGCCGCCACGCAAGAGGCGTGGGTTCAATCCCCGCCCAGTGCAAATTATTGTATGCTTGTATATATGGGTATTTACATTGGTCTGGTTATGCTTCGGAGAGCACGTTAAGCCGTCGTCGGTCCCGGTTACCATACGAACATCTATGGCAGTCGTTACGGATAGTTGGAGCACATGGAGCCCTATAAAGTCCAACAACTGGTCTAGCTGCAATGCTTCGATATCGCCCAATATCGCCATTGGGTTGTGGAAGTCAGATGGCAGTCGCTTCACGGAAAATATCGAAGTCCAGCCAAATCCGCAATTAGACTGGTAAAGTAGACCCTGGACTCCGAGGTGAAACTTCGGATGCGACTGGGAACGCTAGGATGAAGAAGATCTGCTAGTCGATACACCTGCTAAACAACGAAAGAGGCCCTGGCACACTGACACACTGACTTTCCTCTCGGGGTTAGGAGGTCAGACGACTATGTTCCCGGAAAGGCCGAAAGAATGTGTACATCTCGGGCTACGAAGTTTAAACCTTTGGACTCAACTAGGAAATCGCTATGAGAATGATGATGATTGTACAAAAACTATCAAAAGTTTAGTTATCATACGAGTACTTATTGTAAGTATATTTTGCATGCTATAACATATTAATGCGCTGAGTACTTGAAGGTTTTTGTCTGATGTGAAGGCCAAATGTAGGTACTTGATCAACTCGATAACTCTATTGTAAGTGAGTGTGATTCGGTTTATCTATATCTTATCTAGACTTACATTGTAAAGCTGAAGAGTTTGTTTAAGTTGAACAGGTGAATCTCAGGAACTACTAGATCGAATTGAAAAAATATTTTTGTGTAAAATAGCCTGTTTATCGAGGAAGGTTATAGGCTAAATATCGTTGGGTGAATTTCCCGGGACCAAAAATTGCGTGGCATCGATGAAATCGGTACTAAAAATCATTGTTACAATACTCTAACATTTTTTTCTGGTTAGGTGAAATAGTGATCTATGTGAAGCACTAAATATTTCATTAAATAGGATTATAGATTCTCCAAAAAAAATATTTAAACCTCGAAATTTTTCATTGCCGTGTTTGTCCACACGTCACCTATTGTGTTGTGATACCTCATTGATAAAAATCTATTGGTTTTTTAAATTAAAACCTAGTTTTATTTGATACGTGAATAGTTAAAGTATTGTTACGAAATACATTTATTCAAATATTTAGACAATACAACGAATGGTTAATAAAAGTTCATTTGTCCTGGAGTTACCTTTAATCGCCATGTTCTAAACATATTTTAGAATATTGTTTTATCTAACGACTTGTGTCCTTCCTCATAAGCGCTAAACTTTGCATATTGGTGCCGCCTAAGTGCTCGACATGGAAGGACGTGCACACGTGCCTGCGTTTTGGCACCATAAATAAAAGTTTATCATTTTTATGTTACTGGACATTTTTTCTTTCATTACTGTGGATAGGTATAACTTTCTATTCCAATAAGTTTATCCTCTTGATTATACATTCAATAGAACGCAATTTCTCTTGTCTATTTTAGTGAAGTGTTTATTACTTCGAATACTTAATAGATTTTTTGTTAAATTATATTTTTGGCTCGTTTTTCACCACCGTGCTTTCATTTCCATGGTTTCCGTGGTCAAAATTTGCTATAGCAATGAAGAAAAAAACGCGGCAATGAAAAAAAAATCATTGCCATGCCTTGTAAAACAATTTAGTCTCATTGCCGTGACCAGATGTTTCATTTCCGTAACTTATGTTCTCATTGCCATAGCATATTACCAAAAGTATATCATATTAATTTGTTAATTTCCCATTTCTTTTTCATCTGAAAGAATTGGCGTCGTTTTGGAATTGAGCGGCCATGAATGAAAATGGTATAATATGAAAGTACCTACAGTATATAGTGAGCAAAAGTTACTATGAACAAAATTCTCTAAACCATATCAGGACTTAGATATAATTTAGTTTATATCTATACAGAGTGGTATTTTTTCAATTTTGCGTGGATGGAAAGTACTCTATTTATTATACTGAAGATATATTCCACTCAAAGGAAACATAACCCTATTTTTAAAAAGGAACAATAAATTAATCCTATCGATTAAAGCAATACAAATACTGGCTGTTATTTTTTCCGATTTTAATCGGTTCAATTACAGGATGGGGCAAGCGATTTTTCAGCATTCGCTAAATGCAGTTTTTTTTCTTTTTAAAAATGAAGAAATGTTTATTTTGAATGAAATTAGCTATCTCCAGTATTTAAAGTACTTTCCCTCCACATCTCCAATGCAAACGCGGTATCATTTATCCAATACTAGCTGACCCAACGAACTTCGTACCGCCATATTTTCTGGTCCCGTTCCCGCTGCATATCTCTAAATTTATCAGTGTTTCTCTAGAATATTATGTATGTATTATGCATATAAATCTTCCTCTTGAATTACTCTATCTATTAAAAAAACCGCTTCTAAATCCGTTGCGTAATTTTGAAGATTTAAGCATACACAGGGACAGACAGACAGCCACCGATGGGGTTACACTCGAAGTTGTTCAAGAAAATATCTACCTAGGATAAGTTATCCAGCTCGGTAAAAACAACTCCGAGAAAAAACTAGCCAGGATCCAACTAGGTTGGGCAGCAGCAAAGTAAACACTCTCTTAATCTCAGAAAAATACACTGTGTGCGTTTAAGGATTTCCAAAAAATCACTTGCCACACCCGATAATCGAACCGAATAAAATCCGGATGAATCTATATTTATATTGCATCAATCGATAGGATCAATCTTAGGGATCAAATATCTCTAACAAACTTGGTAAAATAAATAGAAGGAAACCCATAAAAGAGAAGGTATAGGACGATTTTAGGCGGTTCTATCATCAGGTGTGTTATTTTTAGAAATCTTTGAATGCAGTTTTGTTTCCCTTTAAAAATAAGGTAATGTTTCCTTTAAGTAAAATTCCCTCCAGGTAAAGTCGAAATGTTTCACCCTGTATATCGCAGATCCGATATTGCTTACAATAAAAATAACGACACTCATACGCGTGTTTAACACAGTACCGCTGAAAAAATAAATGACGCCACTGTCCATACACAATTGCCTAATTCCCTTTGTATTTATTGTATGTAAGTATAATTACTCATGTAAGTAGGTATATAAAATATTATGTTTTATATTATGTATTTTCATTTCCATGGTTGATTTTTTCATTCCCCTGGTATATTTATTTCATGACCGTGGACGCTTGTTTCATTGCCGCGCACGCATGTATCATCGCCGTGGCGCGTAATTTTTGATTTTGTATATCTCGTTAGTTTTTGTAGTTATCTGCTAGATATTAAGCAAGAATACATATAGTATCAAAACCTATAATAAACGCGATTTGTTTTAACTATAAAACTTAAGGTAAAAAAAATCCACGGAATGAAGATTTTAATGGACCTGTTGAAATTCACCCCGTTACGCTACTACTCTAATATTAACCAGATCCATGCATCCATGCCATTAGCAATTTAATGACGGCATGTTATTATTTTTAAACTTTAATCATCAGTTTGGTCTTAATCCATTAAGTAGGTACTTAATTTTTTTTGTTTGCAGGATTTTTCAAACATAACAGTTTTTATAAAATCTACTAAGTACTCACTCAAAGTTAGTCTACAGCATTTTATTTGCATATTCCAACAGTGTTCTTGAAGAAACTTGCTAATATCCATATTCATCCATACTAATTATTATAAATGTGAAAGTAACTCTGTCTGTCTCTCTGTCTGTCTGTCTGTCTGTCTGTTACGCTTTCACGCTTGAACCACTCAACCGACTTTAACGAAATTTGGACAGAGATAGACCTTGGGAAAGGACATAGGCTATGTTTGGTCGCTATAACCGATATCCACGCGGGCGGAGCGAGTCTTAAATATGTGCGGAAATCACCATGGAACTCATCTCGGATACGGATACTTACCTCATCCATTGGGGGGTCCTCAAACCGAACGCGGCCATCGTGGGTCTCAATTATCGGGATAAGGTGGCTCAATAAAGCATTTTCCTCGTACCCTGGTTGACCCTGGGCCTGGACCATTTCCGGTTTCAAGATGGCCCCCTCGGTTGTAAAAACGATGTCTCCATCTTGCCTCGGAAAGAGGTTACGCGCGATGCACCTCATCTTCGGCCTACTTTTACCAGAGCGACATCTGGAGGCACATTATGCTTAAAATACATCTTCCTATTTGCAGAAAGCCCGTGAAGCATTAGCATGGCTTCAGAACTCGACAACAGACAATAAAAACATAGATGAAGCTATACAGCAGCTGGAAAGAGAAGAGCAAGAAGCGAAGAGTATGAAGACGGCAACTTGGAAGAGCTTAGGTGAGGATTTTTTATTTTACTTAGTGTTTGGAGGGTCCACCGTCTGATTAACGAACGAGACGGTGATGTAATCTTTTTTCTAGGTTATGTACCTGTAGCACCTCAAAGTTTGTACCTCATCTATGACCCTTTGGACTTCCTAGTACGGTTGGGAGTGTCGTGGTGTACACGGATGACTATAATGATATTTTTAATAACGTTACTTAGTAAATATCAAATTGTTATGTTAGAATAATATTTCTTCATACAGGCATTAGATATATTTGCACAGATTACCTAATAGTTGGGTATTAGTATTAGTGGTATTAGCGAAAGCCGTCGCGAAAGTATCGACACTGCGTCGGTGTAACCCCATTTGTATTGCAAGATAAATTCATACAAGCACACGGTTAGACGGTGCTGCAGTGGATAAATTAGTTCGCTAAAGGTCAACGCACACTGACGCTGGGTCGATGCGAGGTGTCAAATTCTCTGTGTAATCGGAGAAGCCTGACTTACTTTTATACCGATAGCAATGTGCACTTTACAATGTGGGTTAATATGCTAGGGGGGCATCTCGAAACCGGAGATGCCCTGGGTCGGCTGGGTTGCGAAAGAAATGCCTTAGACAATCTCACACTCCAGCATCTGAAGATCCAAGATGGCGTTCGGTTTTAGTCGGTTCAAATTTGATATAACCGCCTGGCGGGGTTTTCCCGCGGGAGTTTCTGCTGTTTAAAAAAAGGGTCATTATGCTATGTACAATGTACAGTAAAATAGGTTAGCACGTTGCAAAGTTGAACAAGACTTACCTAGGGAGGAGGAATGACCAAAGTGCTCGTTTTTAGTGTTAACTAAGTAGAGAAATAGTAAGGTACCGTATTTAGTGATTTCATCTAGAAAATTAAAAAAGCTAGCTTTTGCTCGTGGTTTCACCCGCGTGAAATTCTATGGAATGTACCCGTAGCTGTTATTCAGCCGTTTGAATGTGATTGAGTAACAAACATCCAAATAATCCGGCCCAAAACTTTTCAGTCACCTTGATAGATTGGGGCTTCGATGCTATGATACGCTTCGCTGCGTTTCGAAACTGCGTCAGTGTGCATTGATCCTTACGACAAACAGGATTGGATTGATTGGTCAGTGTGAAATCATAGAAAAGCCTTGGCTGGCCAAGTTCTTAGTTGCGAAATTGTATAAAATACGAGAGCATTTATAGGCGTTCTTGAATATCCAGTGCATTGCACTATAAGAGGAAAAAGGAATCAAAATTAAAAGTAACTAGCCAATCGCAAATTAAGTTCACCGATATCTTACAACTTAAATTATCTGTCTATCTGACAGTTAGGCTGAAATTTTATACATATTTTAGATAGCATAAGCTTGGGAAAGAACAGGCTACCTTTGATTGCGAAAAAAGGAGCTAAAAGAGTTCAAATAGGGGTTAAAAGTTTATATAAAAGATCGTCATTGTTGAAGATTACCTGACGGGTACACTATAAATTACAGCATGTAAAAGCACAAGGTTGCAATAACCGACATCCACGCTAGCAGTGCCGCGGGTAACAGCTAGAAAATAAATATTCTAGGACATTCTACCTACAGAACGCTTTATAGCACAACGCCCAAAGTAATCATAGCTTATCTAGATTATGGGTTCTAGACGGAACCACCTCTCACTTAGCGAGTGACCACCCTGGTTCGAAACGCAGCCCCGGTCTGAGTAGACTCCGGCAAGAACTCAGCGGGTTTTTGTCGTCGACTGTACATAATATTACGTTACCTAACCTAACAAACCCTTTACTAATTTAATTTATCTCTCTGTTCATTAACCGTATGTTATTTTAATTACCCTTCATTCATAAAGCTTTATAATTACTTATTTAAGTGTACATCCTTGGCGCACACTACACAGACTGCCGTTATCATGTGCACTGACCTTAACGCGCACACGAATCATTACTTACATGGAATTTGTATGCGTCAAATCAATCATATTTATTATTTGACTGTAACTACATTGAATTCGTGACGTTTTAGGAAATATCTAACGCGAATAAGGTCCGTCTGCAGTCTAGTTATGATCCTCATAGTATTTTGACCTTTTCGGGCGGGCCTGCTGTCTTATTCTCCAACATCAAGATGAAAACCAAGCTGTAGTCTCGTAATATCAATATAAATAAATAAATAAATATAAATATTGTAGGACATTCTACAAAACGCCATCTAGACCCAAAGTAAGCATAGCTTAACTAGCTTGTGTTATGAGTTTAGAATGCGGATAAACATAGGTAATTAGATACATTTGTTTTTTGTAAATACATACATATATTATTATACATAGAAACACCCAGACCAATACAAATATTTATATTCATGAATTCAAATAATATTTTTGCACTGAGCGGGGATCGAACCCGCGCCTTCTGCGTTGCGGCCGCGTTCACTACCGCTATTCCACAGAGGCAGTCAATATCCCTCTATTTCATCTGAACGCTAGATTCAGTTGCAACCTAAGCTTCGAGACCCCACCAAAATTTTCGAGAGCAGACCAGTGCTCGGTCTAAAGTTCAAACCTTGGACACAATTGAGATTTCGCTATGAGACTGATGACGTATGAATTCTCTATGACGTATGTTATAGTTAAACCCCAAGGTGATGAACCAACGATTCTGTGAAAAGGCTAAAATCGGAACTACGGTTGTCACTGTCAAATGCATACTGTTTTATTCATTGACAATTTAGCATGATTTGACAATATTGATGGAACGGCGGCAGCCCCTTTTAGTTCACGGAATTGTTGATTAGACTGTATTTAAAGGTTAATTTTGATCAAACAAGCGAATGTTCATTCTAGCCGTTCTTCGTCAAATTATATTAGCGTAAACAGTGACAGTACATTCGTTCGCTGTTCCTTCTGTAAACACTGAAAATAAGGTTTCATTTACACTGAAATATTTAAAAAAAATGCTCTTGTTCTAGCTCTAGCTTTATGTTCGTATGGTCTAAATTCATCTTTCCCAAGAGGCTTTCTACGTCATTCAATTCGATTTCATTTCATTCAATTCACGATATATAGGAGGCGCGTGTTCGATCCCCGCTCACTGCAAATATTTGTAGGCATGAATATGAATATTTGCATTGGTCTGGGTGTTTTCTATGTATAATAATGTATGTATTTACAAAAGAAATATCTAAGTATGTTTATCTGCATTCTAGGACCCATAACACAAGCTAGTTAAGCTATGCTTACTTCGGGTCTAGATAGCGTTGTGTAGAATGTTCTACAATATAAAAAAAAATATATAGCAACAAATTTTAAATCAATGCTAAATAGGAAAGAATTCTTCGGTCAAAACATGTCTACTATGTTAGCAATTAGTTAAATTAGTCTGTCAAGAATAAAACAAAAACATATTATGTTACTCGTGTACGCCATAATTGTAATGGTAATGATTTCTGAAATCATTTCCGCGTAGATTGTTTTGTCTTTTAGTTAAGTTGGTGGTGTTTACTTACTGTTGTCGCCATGCATGACATAAATGACATGAGATAATAGTGTGACGTAACCATAGAGCAATAGTCTCACTGCCAAGGCTAACCAAGGCTTTGCGAAGTGAAGAAAGAAAAGCCGGAAGGCTTGCGTCTGTGTCGTTGCTTGAAGTCATGTGAAAATCCGCCCAGCCCCCCTAGACAAGTGGCAATTCGTTGCTCGGCGTATGATAGAATAGAATGACAAATGTATAGGATTTGACGTTTTTGACATTCGTTGACGCCTGTCATATACGTCAAATCCCATACATTTGGCATTCTATTCCATTATACGACGAGCAACGAATTGCCACTTGTCTAGAGGGGCTGCAGAGGCGGTTATGTCGAACTCCAATCGACTAAAACCGCACTCACCGTCTCGGGTCTTCAGATGTCGAGGCCTGTATCTTTCGCACCCAGTTTCAAGAAGCCTCCACGGGTGTGGGAACCACGGTGTCCCCATCTTAGCTCCGGAAAGGGGCTCGCATCGTACTACCGCGGCACCACCTCGGCCTCCTTCTGCTAGGGTGACAGGCGGCTCCACCTGTCACCCCAGGGCCCGCGCTCATGGAAGGTTAAGGTCATTGGGAAGCTTCTGACACCTGAGTCGCCTCCGCGCCTCCCCTGGTGAAGGCCTTGCGCCAGATTTAATAGTCGAATACTCTATTTGGCTCCTAGATCTGAGATCGGGGGTTTGATATCTTTTTCTGTCTAGGTTGGTGTCTAAGTTTCTAAGTATGACCATTCGCATATCTGCATTCTTCATAGATTGCATAAGTCATTGATAACACAAGCGGGCTCTGTGTAGAATGGACACATAGATATTCAAAGGTAGAATGTTTATTCAACTGCAAACGCAGGCTTGTTCGATTATTTTACAAGCATTCAGTTTTGGCCGAAATTTCGCACACCGTTCGACGAAAACCATTATCCTGTGGATTATAGAAATGTGATCAGTTTACCCAAGAGTGAAGTCGCAAACATATGAAAGTTTCCTAGGCATAATTTTGTAAAATTAGGCAGTAGCTTTGATTAACTAGATATTCAAAGGGCAGTAGGTAGGTAGTTGACGTACAAAAGAAACAGTGACGCAAGTCAGTGGTTTGACGTGGATTATAAACAATTGTAATTTTTTTCTTCTGCTAATCCACTATACTTTACACAAATAAGACATTTTTTGTGTATAGTAAATCTTGGAAACATTTTATTTAGAATGGAATTTGAATAACAATAGAATTAGTCTAAGGCCCGTATTCTTGAACGACACTCAGGCGTGAAGACATATTGTATAGACAGATTGATAGATGACAGATTGTTTATACAATGGTAAAAGAAGTAGTACACCAAGAAAGAGTGAGGGAAACGAGAAGGGAGATGGGAAGGGAGACTTTCTAAACAAAAGTCAGAAGGCTTCTCGTAATAAAAATCTGTTGAAAATTCAGTCTCGATATAATCTCAGCCTCCCAAAAGTCAAAAACGATCACGATGACAATGAAAATTGTGTAACGAGAATATCTTTTCTAATATTTGATAGATTTAGGTAATATCGAGACTCAATTTTGAATAGATTTTCATTACGAAATCCCTCAGGGCAATTCTTGGTTACTCTACCACTGAGCTTGTATGGAAACAAGTATTTGCCTACCCCAATGAAAAAGTGGTCTAACCATAAAGGTATGATTCCGTAGCCGACCGCATACGACAACTACCGACGCACGCAGATCATGCACGTAATTCATTGCGGCTTCTCAATAGTCCCCTTTATACGTATTGGAGTTTGACAAGTAATGGGTACGCTGTTGTGCTGCATGCGTCGGCAGTTGTCGTATGCGGTCGGCTACGGAATCATATCTTAAGCAGTACAGTCAGCATCAGATCGATTTTGACTAGCAAAGTACTCAAAATGATCTTAATACCTTGATATTCCCCGCTTCCTGTCGACTTATTGTTCTGTGTTGTACACTCCTTTAGTTCAGACGATAATACAATTTAAATCAATTCAACCGTTCGGTATTACCATTATTAGTAGGTATTAAGATCATTGTGAGTACCTACTTTGCTAGTGAAGTTCGATCTGATTCTGTGATCCAACTGTATATTATTATCTATATCTATCTTTAGAAAATATCTTGTAACTATGATCGAACTATATTTTTCTTTCCAGTCCAAGATAAAACCACCTTCAAAGCCTTTCGCATAACAGTGACTGTGATGGTCTCTCAAGAGACATGCGGGTATTTAGTGGTCCTCATGTACGCCGGGTCTATCTTCGCTCGAGCCTCGGAGTCCATCGGCTTGGAGCTCAGCCCCAACAAGCAGACCATTGTGGTCGGAGCGATACAAGTCCTAGGATCGATTGTCGCCAGCTGTATTGTGGAGAAGACTGGTAGAAAGGTGAGTAGCTGATGCTCTTATTGTTAATCATACCTTTTTTCGTAGGAAAATCTCTTTGGGTATGCGGTAACACCCCCGTCTCGATGACTGACTCATGGTACCACATACCCGAGGAGTCTTGGGGTGGTTATATCGTACTTGGATAAATTAAACCCGCACGCAATTTCAGATCTCAATTACCAGGATATAATGGTACCATTAAGATATTTCCCTCGCAGTCTGACTGACCTTGGGTCCTCTATGGTATTGAGATGGCTCTCTCGGGTGCGAGAAGCATCGTATCCCCACTGAAAGTAGGCTCCAGCCAACGTTATAAAGAAGAGCAAATTGTTTTAGTGCGAACAATCAAGAAGACCATATGAAAACTACACTCATTGCATAAATCTTGCTGCATAAGAAAGGACCATACGTCCACTAGTATAGGGCATCAGAAGACTTTTTTCTCGGGGTTGGGGAGATCATAAGACAGTTGTCCCATAAAAGCCTTAGGTAGGTAAGCCAAACCTAAAGGAGGGCTCTGAGCTGAAAGTCTTGGACGCAGCCAGGAATAAGTTGGTGATGATGATGATGACTTCAAAAGGAAACAAAAGAAATCCTTAAGTACACTTCGTTGACCGTCTGTCTGTCTATTTGTGTGCTTTGCTAACTTCATACTTACTCTTTTCCAGTGGCTTCTGGCAGGAACAGCGTTCGCAACAGGTGTATCAATGCTGACGCTAGGCCTCTGGTTCTACATCACTTCTATAAACATCTGGCTGCCAGGCTGGCTACCTGTGGTCGCTATGTGCATGTGCATCTTCGCGGATGCCGCAGGGCTCCAACCTGTGCCATACGTCATCATGTCTGAGCTGTTCAGTTTTCAGGTATTTTTAATGCTGTTTTTTGGAATATAGTTTTTTTTTATAGTTTCGTGATCAATCCAGGTAAATCTAGTCCGGACTGTCTAGAGCTTATTAGTTGGATTTGCGGTTATTTTGAGCGTGAGCTTGAGTGAGTTAATAAAATGTTGTGTATTATGACCTCCGAAAGACGGTATTAGTTTGAAGAAGCTGTCTGTGATTTTTCCCTTTTTTAAGCGTTAACATTGTTAAAATCTTACCTCTAGTCCTCTTTCGACTATAGTTACCCGTTTAAATCACCGCTAGGGGCGCCACTGTTTCCAGTCCCACATCTTTATGTCAATCATAGATCATAGCGTTTTGTGATTTTACCGCGTAAAGGTGAAAAAATTTTCAAGTCAAGAAAAAAGTTATTAAATAACTAATTAAATAGTAATTACATTGTTTTTACCGTATGTATGTGTACAGTGCAACATAAATAAGTACAAGGTATCTTATTTAGTGAAGTTTCTTTCCGTGAGCTTCGGTAAGTAGGTTGTACCATACTAATTAATGAATACCGCTGAGGAATCGTTGCTCCCGAGGGAGAGCGAAGAGCGAAGCACTAAGAAGTCCAAAAATAGTTCTCATCTTCGGAAGATTAGAACGACTTTGCCTCGCAATCCTCGAATAAATAAGCGGTTTAACCAAGTCATTTCGAAATGTGTTTGAGAGTTCGGTCTCATGCTCGGAACTCATTCCGCAATATGTTAAGGTTTTTACAAAAATCAACGTGATAGAATTATATTAATAATCATTTACATTCGTTAGCTACTGATGTAGGTACTTTAATTTTTTTTATTGGAAAATATAAAATTATTATATTTGTTACGAAAACAATAAGATCATTCCTTGGAAACCTGGAGAGGTACTTGATTTATGGACTATTATAATGAGTGTAGTGTCACTTGGATTTACCGGCCCAATAAAAATAAATAAGTTATAAATGATGTATCACCTTAATAAAAGGTATGATTATGTTGCCAGCACTGAACGGTCGAGGGCGTACTTGTATACATTGTATTGTAGGGTCAGGAACTTCTAAAAACTGGCTTACAAAATAGCAATATTATAACATTCCAAGTTGAATTCTTGAGGGTGTCCTAGTTGGCGTGATATTCATACGTTAAAACAAGAATATCTATATCGTTAAGAATAATACTAATCTATATTGCAAGAAAGTAGTAGGCATAAATGCATGTCATCTTAGGATGCAAAAATTTATCATTTTTTTTTTATAACTACTAATTTACACATAAGTACCTACATAAATAGTTAAAAAATAATTAAATTAAATGTTGAGGAACAGCTCCTTCTTGTTCATAAACGTCTTTAATAAGAGGTCAGGTGGGACATTATCCCCCTTTTTAAACTTAAAAGTCTAAATTAACATGTTTGAACTTAACATGTCAGTTGAAATTCCAATTATTTGGGATTCAGTTCTTACAACAGGTAGATTGGATGACAAGACTTGCACCAGGCATTTCTTCATCTATGCATAAAGTAATTTCACAGGAGGCTCTTGCGAGTAACACCTAATATGGAAAAGAAATTGTCTCTCTAAGAGCCCACTCTTTCAGTCTCATCTTCACCTTATACCATTGTAACTGCGACTAATTGGATTGCGGAAATCCTTTGGAAACAAGTCATGGTCATGGTTCATTTGCTAAACAATTCCTTCATAATTTTTGTTTTCGGGCTTTGGTTAATACCCACTTAACGATGCCATAATAATGTTTTTATCCGTGAACATAATATATCTAAAGTATAACATATAGTCACATTGTTAAAGTTGGATTGGTAGGTAAATTCCAATCAATTCACCTAGAGTCACTTGAAACACAGATTTCAACTTGATGCCTTTGCCCACAAAGTAACTAAAATAGCTACTTAATTGGTATATTTACCAAAAATTTTGCGAAACTATGACTTGCCTCCAAGCGATACAGTCAACATCAAAAGTCCATAAACACATTTTTTTTTAATGAATAAAAAAAAAAAAAAAAAAAAAAAAAAATTGCATTACATTGCTTAATAATGTGTCAATTAAGTTGATGTATAAGTAGTTGTATAATATTTAGAAAACAAAGTAACTATATAGTACTGCTAATTAATCTACTTTTGTCGTTGACTGTACTATAGTTGCAAGACACTTGAAGTTAACCTGACGACTATATGATCAATTTCATTGTCTCAGGATGCAATTTTATTTTTGCTTGCTTCAAATAAGGTAGACTAAGAGAAAGATGGGCTCTGCATCCCCTAGTGAGGTGCAAATTACAGTGGTGGCTCAGGAATGGGAACCACAGTGCACAAGTGATACACAGGCAAAATGTGACTCACTTTCTCACTACAGAACGCGGCGGACGCGGGCTGGGGACTGAAGTTGAACAACTTTATGTTGTCAAGCAAATGGAGTTAGTGCCTACAAAAAACGGCATTCCAATCTGAGGGAGTTGTTTGCAGTGCATGCAGCATTATTGCTTATGTACAAAATGCACTACTGGTTCAGTCGGACAGCCAACTGAAATGATGGGCGCACTTGCTCCTTAACCCCTCTAGAGCTGACCAATCAACCGAGCAGTTCAATATAATACTGACGGTTATCTCCCTGAGAAGTTAAACGGATTCTTTGACCTCGTCTCAAGAGGCTCATTCGTTCATGAATGTGAACTTCTGCTAGGAGTTGCAATGGCCTCGATCAAAGATCAGGACATATGCAATATCAACCCTTTCACAGCAAAGGGACTCACCCGTCGTTCCCCAGTGCATGACGCGGGACTCAAAGGTGGTTCAGTGACCACATGTAAGGCTTTCAGTTAAACTGGAACACATCATACCTATCAGTACTTTAGGCTGATTGATCTCAGATTGACAGCCCTAACGGCCCTGACTAATAAAGGATCTGCGGAAGATCCTAATAGATCAGTTAGAATGGAGGTTTTTTCCCCCACCTATTTTAATAATTCTAAATATAGCCACATAGTGGGATCAGTACTTTGGGCTGATTTCTTAGATTGACAGCCCTCACGGCCCCTGATAAATAAAGGATCTGCGGAAGATCCTAATAAATCAGTTGGGAATTGGGATGGATGTTTTCTCCCACCTATTTTAATACTTCAGTGGCTGGCCCTTCTATACAATGCCAAGGGAACACAAATTCCAAATATAGCCCCATATTGGGATCAGTACTTTGGGCTGATTGAGAGCCCTAATCGACCCCTTGCCGATAAATGATCTCCGGGAGATCCTAATTGACCCCTCAGCAGAGAGTTGCTATCCTCCTTAAAAACGGGGGGGGGGGGGGGGGGGGGGGGTGAGAAATAAAAATTGAAAAAGAGGAAAACTGGAGTTATCAAGTTGTAGTTAGCGGACAACCACTCTTGATCAATGCTTTGACTATACACTGTATTGACAAAGTATCAGTTCCATGTCAAATTTGCATATTATGAGATTATAGTATATCTCAAACTTGTTCCAAAGTAGTAGCTATTTTTTTTACGTCGTGACGGTAATGGCCATTTACTGGGTCTATATAGATTGTGTATAGTCTAAGTGTACGGGATACCTACCCATACAACTATGGGTTACATATTGCATATTCAATGGCAATCTTTTATGTCATACGGCAGGAATGTATTTTGCTTTGCATATCCCCATTTTAAACATAATTTTATTTTGAGCTTACATTTCAATTGATTTAATAATTAACATCATTCTGCAGGGCCTGCAGATCTATAGGATCTGCAGTGTTTCCGTACTGTGCTACAAATGTAGACAGTTTTTCTAAGGAAAGCCCAGGCCATTAATTATCCTGAATGGGATACATACATTCACGCCTGTGAACCCCTCCATGGGGCAGAGGTGTAATATTTGACACCCACATTTGGCCAGATAGTTATGAGTTCACATGAGGGGGGCCAGACCTATTGCAGTCAGATAAACGCTTTGTCATGAGTCATGACTAATCACTAATGTCTACTGTCGGATGGGGAATAGCCCTATTCCTTGGTAACCCATACCACGAGAAGTGATGGGATACCCAAATAATATCTAACTGACTATTTTCAGTACCATATAACAGTTTATTTTAGACATTTCTAGAAGAGTTGCCATTATTCTGTCTCTAGCTTCAGACAGGTGAGTACATGACTTCACGTATTAGATAAATTTCGCAGTATCGCAGGTTCATTGTTTTATCTCATTGAAAAATTGTACGCTACCCTATCATCTCTTTTGCCGCCATCCATCCAAAGGTTGCCTGGAAGAAATCGCTGTTAGCGATAAGGCCGTCCATTGTGCATTTATAAGTCAAAGATAAAATTAAGTGAAAGCCAGAATACATTATAATATTCTAAAACTGATTGTAGCTAGCATAGGCAATCGGTGCTAATTGTCAAACACCAAAATGCCTAGTTGTGTACTTCAGTACACTCAACCTTGCGGTCTATGTTACTGATGTAACTAGTTGATTTATCTCAATTAGAGCGGCTACCACGACACTCCTAGGAGAATGGATAAGATCTATTTTTATGCAGTACATATTGATGCGGCTCAAGGTAGCTTCAGATCCGCAGTTGCCTTCAAAGGTTGACTTTTAATTATGCCCATGGCATAGGTTTTATGTTGAGGAAATTGGAAGTCTCAATTTGGTAATAAATTTTAATTAATGTTTGATGTTATGAATATGATTATACATCTTGGTTGCATGTTTTGTATAAACATTATATTATGATTAATAATTATAATAATGCATTATTTTAATTCATATGCTAAATAATACTGTTTTCTATATTATCACATAGCGTTGTTATAGTTACCATCACCAGCAGAAACCAAACAGGTCTTCAAACTAATACCGTCTTTCGGAGGTCATAATAGAGCTGTTTTACATAAAATAAAACAGTTATTATGACCGAAAGAAAGACGGTATTAGAGCAAGGCCCTTGCTGGCGAGAAGACACTATGATCTATGATTGACATAAAGATGTGCGACTGGAAACAGTGGCGCCCCTAGCGGTGATTTAAACGGGTAACTATAGTCGAAAGAGGACTAGAGGTAAGATTTTAACAATGTTAACGCTTAAAAAAGGGAAAAATCACAGACAGCTTCTTCAAACTAATACCGTCTTTCTTTCGGCCATAATAACTGTTTTATTTTATGTAAAACAGCTCTATTACTACTCCTTCAAACAAAAACTTTTGTTTAATTTGAGTGACATTTTCACACATTGATACATTTCATTCAGAATTTACATAACACTACAAATGATAAATTGGCAAAAAGTCGTATAAGCCTGACCTGATTTAGTAGACCAGAGCTACATCCAGGGCTTACCTACTGCTAAGTGGAATAGTCATTTTCACCCACTTAGGACTCACCTCTACACTGCACGTTACGTCCCTAAGGTAGGCATGTAAAGGAAAATTTAGGATTATTACATCTAAAAATCACACAAAGAATCACGGTGCGTTTTTAGTTATTTGTATGCATGAATATCGGTATTTGCATTGATCTGATCGTGCCTCGGAGAACACGTTAAACCGTTGGTCAGGGTTGCCATGAACATCTATGGCAGTCGTTACAGGTAGTTGGAGCCCTAAAAAGTTCAACAACAACGGTCTAGCAAAGCTTCGATATCGCCTAATGACACTATTGGGTTGTTGAGATCAGATGGCAGTCGCTTCACGTAAAATATCGAGGTCCAGCCAAATCCGCAGTTAAGACTGCTAAAGCGGACCCCAGACTCCGAGTTGAAAGCTTTATTAGCGAAATTAACGCTAGGACGTGTATTGTAGTTATCATTAATGAAATATTTTTCTTTTTTCAGCATCGCGGGATGGTTACGTCCTTCGTTGTCAGCGTATGTGCTATCAGTGACTTCGTCCAAACAAAAGCCTATGACCCCATCTTGAAAATATTTGGAATCCACTGGGTCTTCATAATTTTCGCCATCGTCTGCTTCCTTGCATGCTTATACACTATCATATGTATACCAGAAACGATAAACAAGACAGTAGAAGAAATATACGCTGTTCTAGAAGGCAAGAGTAAGAAGGATAAGTGCAAAGATCCTGAGGATAAGAAGGAGAAGAGCAAAGATCCTGAGGATAAGAAGGAGAAGAGCAAAGATCCTGAAGATAAAAAAGAAACTAGTTACTTATGAGATTGTTTTGGTTCAAATGACTACTGCTAATGAATGTTTTGTTGTAAATGTTTGTGACTGAAATTACTTAGCAGTTACTATACTTTATTCAAGTATTAAAGTGGTTTTCCATAGTGGATGATTCAGGGGATAGACGCGTGTGAATCAGAAGTTCAAAAATAATTTATCATAATAAAAGTAATATTTTTTTATTGGAATAAGATAGAAAAAATCTTTTCCTTACAGGGGAATGCCACTGAGCTTCGCCGAAGCTAATCCAAATTTTTCTATACATTCTTCTTGGGGCGACGGTGGCTCAGTGGTTAGAGTATTCCCTCTGTAAGGGAACGATCGCGAGTTCGAGTCCCACCTGAGCTGTATTCACTTTTTTTCTATTTTAATCGATTTGAATAATTAGCATACTAAATGCTTTCGTATTTTATTATTTTATTATTCAATTATATCCCTGAACAGCTATTATTATGCCAGTGAAGATCTACCATGTGTGATAAAATCTGCCGAATCACGCACCATGGAATGTCTCTTTTATATAGCCAAAGGAGGCCTTGTTCTCTCTCAATCAAGGGTTGTCTAACGCTAATGAAATCAAAATCCAGCCTATCGTATTGGACAAAAAGTTATATTATGATACAGTTGGCCATAAAAGAGCTGTATCGTGTAATTTTAAATTTATTTTAATATTCTGTGTTAAGACCGTCATTATAGTTTTGTTTTAAATTTTTTAACGTTTACATTTCAGTATGAGAGTAAATAAAATGGATTCTGATCAAGTTACTCTAGTGTATAGTATTGTGATATAGAAATTACTTAATTGATCACCAATGATCTGCTACTATAATTATGATCATTGATGATTACTAGAGAGTTCAAGAGAACTTGTTATGTATAAACTGTGCTATGGGAGAGATTCCAGAGAAAAGGGCAATGATGAATGAAAAAAGGTATATTTTTCTCAATTGTGAATAATAATTGAAACAGCAATTTGCAGATTTTGAACTGTAGTACTCAATACGATAGAGTATGTTATTTAAACATAATAAAAACTCTTTTGAAGAGGTCGTTTTCGTTACTCACAGCTTTTACCTATTGTTTTGCTAGTCTAGCTGTATTTTTTTAATACCACTTAGATCGTAGACAAGCACATGGCAACGGAAAGTGGTTATCGTGGCCTATGGACCAGGGGAGTCACACTCGTGTTGCCGACTTTTTAAAAACATAGAGTTTCTGTGCCATCAGTGAAGAATACAAGCAGGACAATCCTTTGGTCTTCCCACTGACAGCACAGAATCTCTCCAGTCAGTGTAGCCAGTAAATGTAAAAACAATAATCTTGAAGTAAATTCGTGTACGTGAACTCGTTGTTTGACGTTTTTAAAAGTGTCTTTTTAATAGCCAATACACTTACGAGATTCTACAATACAATCACTATCGAGATTGGTTTTTTAAAATAAAGAATAATGAGAATAGTGAGTTATGTGAGTGATTGAATATTTGTGATATATTAGGTAGAAATAGGTTAGGTTTTGATATTATTTCGGTCATTAAATCCTAAATTTTGTTCCTTAATGGTTGTTTTTTTATTTGTTTATTATGCGGATATTCATAAGTGAAATTGTATACTTAAGTGAAAATAATGATGAATAATTTTCAAATAGCCACTATTTTTAATATTTGTTACTTAATCACTTCAATAAATAAAATTGATTACTGATAAATCTGACTACTTTTTTTCTTATTATTTTTTTGACTCATGTTGTTAATTTATGAACAGCAAACAAGCTAGATACCCACCTGATAGTGAGTGGCCATCTATGTATAAGGGGAGCCCCTTGTTTCGCAGACAGAAATTTCATAGAATTTCGTTTCCCAGAAAATGTTTCACATAATATTTGGTACTTATATTTTTATTTCGAATATTATTGTTTCAAAGACAATTTACCAGAATGAAACATATTTCACAGAAAAACAATTTAATGAATTTTTATTTACATTTTTTTGTTCAATAAACTTATTAATCAGTAGAATTATTTTTTAAGGAATATTAAACCACCACCATAATCGAAAATAATTTCGTCTAACGATTAATAATTTAGAACACGTCATTATAGTTTACACCCCGACTCAGAGTACCCCGACTTGGATAGGTTAGGTTAGAAGGCTAAGGCGGGAGCGAAGCGGAGCGGAGCTCCCGCTTTAGCCTTCGTGGTTATTTTTTTTTAAATCCACCCAGAAATAGGAGCCCCGCGGAGCGGGGCTCCGTCGAATTATCTTAGCGCTAATAAGTTTTATATCTTTTGAGTGGTAAGTCAAACGATTTTATATTTAAGGTATGTTATGATAATAAAGAATATTTGATTTGTTATTCTATGATATGATTATTCTAACATTAAACTTTATGTGAAACAAAAATCAATGATTTAAAAAACTTCAAAGTAAGTATTCTTTGTATTGATTATTCTATGAAACGAAAATATGAGAAAATTTTTATGTGAAACGAAATTCTACAAAACAATTAGCTATAAAACAACGCACACCCATGTATAAGGCTTGCAACAGCAGACATTTAAAGTAGGTAAGTATTTGCCTCCTTTGCCTCATACTCACAGACAAGTGTTTTGGAGAAATGAGAGACAGGTGTGAAAATATGAAAATGCTTGCAATAGCGTCGAAATATCGGGTTAGTTCTGTTTCCCCCTTTTACCGATTCCCCCCAGCAAGATATTATATAAATATCTATAAACAATTGTTACCGGTTCCCCCCGAAATTTAAAAACTCGTACTTATACTCGTACTGTCACGCACAACTTACTTTATTTTATATTAAGCAGGTTCTTACATATTTGTGTCAACACTTTTTGAAAAAATTTTTTTTTAGAAAATATTTACCACGTATTGCTTATCAAAGCAATACATGGTAAATATCCCGATAGAACTAATAGGAATGTGATTTTTTTTTATTGATGGAACTATTAGCAGGTTCTTACATTTGCGTCAATACTTTTTGAAAAAATTTTTTTTTAGAAAATATTTACCATGTATTGCATATCAAAGCAATAATGGTAAATATCCCGATAGATCTAATAGGAATGTGATTTTTTTTTTACTGATGGAACTATAATGAGCTTGTTAGTCTTGGCAATTTATTTTTTATAAATAGGTAAAGGGTAGAATTGTTTATCTTCTTACATCCAAGTTTATCCCCAGGATTGAAATTAACATCTTTTCTCATGCATCGGATAAACAATATGAATTTTAATTGAACAAATATATTATATCTAGGATATTCGGCAATTTAAATATCTGGTGTACCACAGGGATCAATTCTTGGCCCATAAAATTAAAACTAATACTACAGAGTACTAGAGAAATAATTCTATTATACGTTGTATATATATACTATTTCTAGTATAAAATATAAATAATGGATGGAAATATAAATAATGGATACTAGTACTAGTTAGAAGCATAATATTATTAAAGTATAAATGTGGGTAACTATTAATACACTATTCAATAAAATTCCAAAAAACATATTTCACGTTTATTATCAACAAGTCTTCGCAGTAGTTATATTATAATAATAATTAATAATTATCACATATTTACATTTTAATAATTACTCGTGCGTTATCTAAACGCAGAATGATGGTCCCAAAAGCAGTCGGTCAGACTTATGTCAACCTAAAGATGACTAACACCATCGTTTCATCATAATATTTGTCAATTAAACTAAATTATTAATCATTACTTTATCTTTTAATATAAGATAATTGTTTTTATTGATTAATTATTAATAATTTATTAATGATTAATCATTGATTAATGTAACCGCTGATTAATGTTATCATTAATTAAGGTAATCATATATTAACGTAATCATTGATTAATGCTTAATCATTGATTAATGATTAACTATAAATTAATATTACAGATAACTTGATTATATTTCGAATATAATCAAATAATTTGGCAAACAGAAGCAATGCGCCATAACTTTGTGTTTTATTAATGTCATGGCCATCTACTTTTTTAAGTTTATTAAAGTATTCAATAGATAAGGATAGATAACATCAGGAAATAAACCCAAGATATTAAATATTTATATTATATTTAACTCAACACTATAATTTTTGCTATTTTAATCTCCAATAAATAAAAATGTGTTATCATTACTTCAGCTACACAGCTATACATCACTGGTAGCATGTGTAGAAACTAAATTAATACTTAAGAAAAAATCACACATCACAAAACACAGTAATAAATAATAAGATGATCTTTTTGTATATATATATATCGCACACTTAAAACAAAAGTGGCATTATGCCAAAAACGGGCATTTTGAGATAAAGAGACATCTAGATTATTTTTTGAAAAACGCTTCTTATCCAAAGACACATGTTCAAATAGTTCAGATAGTTTTGCCTAGATGTCGGTAGTGTCAGTTTTTACTTTTAGGTTAAATGACAGGGTAGTAATAGAAAAAGTGGCGCTATTTCAGTTCGGACCAATCATCTAGAGGGAACGCACGCTGCGGTAAGTAAAAAAGTGACATTTCTTGTTTATTGTCAATTTTCAAGTAATTTACGTTAGTAATTTTCTACATGAAACAATACATAAATGGCATTTTAAGTATAGTACCGTTTATGTAGTTTAAGTATTGCCAAAATAAATTATTTGATACATATAAAAATGACAGTATACATTTAGTGCCTTTTTTAAAGTTATAGTATTGTAATAATCTTTTGAACGAATAAATACATAAATGGCATTATTTGGATAGTGTCGTTTATTTGATTAAAGTAAAAATGAAGTAATTTATATTGTGAATTAAAAAGTGACATTTTATGTTTAGTGCCGGTTTATCCCAGAAGATAAGTAAAATATTGATGTTTTATATTATTTGATATGCATCATTTTGCTTTAAGTGCCAGTTGTGCTATAAAAATAGAAGGAAAATTGTGTTTTTATTTTGTTAAACATAATTCATAAAATTATAAAACTACTGTTTTGTAACTATTAGGTATACAGTTTTATCTGTAGTTTTTACTCGAGTTTACATAAAGATAGCATTCTCGCACCAACTACTTTTAAAATAGGGCTTTGTTTCCTTTTTTATGGTAATCAACATGGATCCGTCAAGAAGTAGAGGCAGAAGAATATTACAGATGGTTATTCCAAATTAAGATAACAGTTTATCACCTGAACCTTCAACATCCGGTTTAAACCAATTGCCAATGGCTAGCAATTATTCAGATTCACGTGACAAAGAAAACTACATCAACGATGACGATGGTGACTTGACCCGCCTCTGATGATGATACAACATACGCACCCGCAAAGAAAAGAAGCCGTATTTCAAGCTCAATCAATCAATCAATTAGCCTACTGCAGTCCACTGCTGGACATGGGCCTCTCCCAATGTACGCCACGTTTGCCGATCCTCCGCCGTCCGCATCCAGTCCGTCCCAGCCACCTTTCGCAGGTCGCCGGTCCACCTGGCTAGGGGATGTCCCACCTTCCGTTTTCCTAAGCGCGGTCTCCACTCTAGGATTCGTTTGCTCCAAGGGCCATCGGTCATTCGGCAGACGTGGCCAGCCCACTGCCACTTCAGCTTACTTACTCTGCGAGCTATGTCGGTAACTTTGGTTCTATGTCGGATAACCTCGTTGCGAATTCTATCCTTCAAAGAAACTCCAAGCATAGCTCGCTCCATAACCCGCTGCGCGACTTTTAGGTCACGGACTAACCCCACCGTCAGTGGCCACGTTTCGGCACCGTAGGTCATAACAGGCAGGACGCACTGGTCTTGGACCTCTGTTTTGAGGCATTGCGGCAGGGGGGAGGAGAAGACCCACCGCAATTTGCCAAATGCTGCCCACCCCAGTTGGATCCTTCTGGCTATTTCTTTCTCGAAGTTGTTTTTACCGAGCTGGATAACTTGCCCCAGGTAAATATATTTTTGAACAACTTCGAGTGTCGCTCCTTCGATGGCAATCGGTCTCGGTACAACATGTTCGTTGATCATAATCTTGATTTTATCCAAGTTTACACCGAGGCCGACTTGTCGAGAAGCTCCATTCAGGCCGTGCAGCATTTCGTCCAGTTATTCCAGCGACTCTGCAACTATGACGATGTCGTCAAGTTTCAAGCTCAAGCTCATCTTTTAGTCCACATAAGAATTAATATTTTATTTTGATACAAGAAACTTATTGTTTTATTTTGATACTTATAAGTTACTTATTTCTTAGTTTTTTATGTACAAGAAGTATATTGAAAGAATTGTATAAGATTTAGTTTATTCTTTGTTATGACTTTGTGCCAAAAATGGGGTTTTATAGATACCATAGTTTTATATAACTCATACATCTTTAATTTTGATGGTTTTTTGATTGTACTGATGGCAACGCACTTGTTTTTTACCAAATAAATATTTTTTCTTATTATTATCGCATAATTTTGTTTTATTTATGTTTTTCATCATCAGGGATAAGCTATAATTTGAGATTTTATTCTAAAACGGTAACAAATACTAAAATCAAAAGTGGCACTACACGGAACATTTTTTTTAAACTATTTTTTCTAAATAACTACCTTTATTATTCTCATGTTTTCAATAACCAACTAAAAGCCAGATAGTCAAACTGTTAGGTGAAACAAATTATCGTGTTGTAGTTCAGTTATTGCATTAAATATTGATCACAGTATTAGATCAAAACTTTAAAATGGCCATACTGAAAAACTACTGTTTTTGTATAACACCACTTTTGTTTTAAGTGTGCGATATGTATTTATAAATAATATAATATTTATAACGATGTAGATTTATGAATAAAAAGAATAAGATAGTAACAATAATCTTTTAAATTATCATTAATAATCATAATTATTTTTAGTTATCTACTATAACAAAATGAGTTAATTTATTAAATCTCAGCGCCTTGTTTATTAAACACATATTTCAACACTCATATTATTTAATAATAATAACACATGTATATAATACATGTATAATAATAATAATATACATGTATATAATTGTAGCAACCAAAATTATATTTTCTTAAATAAGACGTTGACATTTAAAATTCTATATGATCGTCAATAACTAAAATAAATAGCAAGAATCATTAAAATATATTATTTCTTACGCTAGTCAATCAGAATATTATAAAGATATTAATTAATAGATTTTGTATAAATATAATTATTTTATATCCCAGCCGCTGATATTAAATATAAAAACATTTACAGATAGGTAATATCAGATAATATATAGATGGTAACATCATTGTCAGGATAATAAAATATAATTATTTAATAATATTCAATACTGAAGGCTAACAAGACATTAATTATGAGAATAATTCTGCGGTATAATTTTAATTTGCTTTGTTCTATCTTGACCTTGCCATACAGCGTAATAGACATGTTTAAAATAACTAGATATAATAATTAGGATCCAATAATTGAATATTCAGTGTGTTGTAACAATATGTAATTTTCTCTGTGAGGACAATTTTTGTATATACATATATGTTACCGGCAATGTGTATAAACCGGTAATATATACAGTGCCTAGGCAATGTATAGAATACTACGTGCGCAGGCGGCAATTTAAGCAATGTTATCAAAAACATAGAGGTTAGTTATAAAAAATACAATCACAAAAGGCAATGCTCAAGGGAGCTCCGCTTCTAACTTAGTTTTTTAACCTATATCTGTGCTCGGGGCGCAGTGTCTACACTGCTCAATTTGACTCGGATAGATTAGGGTAGAAGGTTAAGGCGGAAGTGGAGCTCCCACATTAGCCTTTGTGGTTGTTTATTTATAACCAACATTTATGTTTTTTGATAAAATTTCAACCATTGCTAGCTACGCACTCGGTATTATTATATTAGTATACTACCTAGGCATTGTATAGAATACCTGCAATATACAGATTGCCGGTAATATACCTAGGTACACGTTTCTTTTAGTTGCTTTAGAAGTAGGTATAATTATGTGTATGGTTTTGTATACTACATACTTCAATATGACTCAGACGTATGACCTAGACGTTACAGTCCGGATTTTTTAAATTGATATTTACAAGATAATAATTTAAAAAGGAATATTTAATATCAAGACTATCTAACTAAATGCTCGTTAGGTAGGCACCTACATTAACACACACAAGCAGAAATCGGCATCGTTCCTAACGAAAATAATAAGAAACATATTGGATTTATTTTTAAATATCCAATCAATGAAATTGCGTCCTTATTGCACAATTCTAGATACATCTACACTTAGAAACACACTCATCCCAACATTTAACTTAACATAATAATAACATACATCAAAAAACAAATTCATTTTTCACACATAAAATTAATAATCTTACACAACACATCCAGCCTTCTCTAGAAATGCATTTTCAAATTTGCAGAAGTGTATGTGGAACACTTACAACATAAAATAAAATTATATTTATAATGACTAAATAAAATTAATTATACAATAACAAACATACACATGATTCTTTACATACAAATGCGTTATTAACACTTTGACTGTGCAATATCAAAACTCCATAAGGGGGTAAGACATTTTATCGTTTTCTTTACGTTTTACGGCATTAATATTGTTTCTTGTGAGGTTTTTAAAATACAAAAGTGTTATTTCTAAGGCCTTCTACCATGCGATTCAATGTTTATTTTTTATTTATGTGCTAAATGCAAAATCCGATACTGTAGCAAGTGCCCCTAAGTTTTGAAATTGCACAGCCAACTAATGCCTGACACTAAAGACATTAAAAGTTACATAAATAAAAGGTTCTAAAGACATTACATGTCACATAAATGAACGGTTCTGAAGACATTACATGTCACATAATGAACGATTCGGAAGACATTACATGTCACATAAATGAAAGATTTTGAAGACATTAAATGTCACATAAATGAAAAACACATTGACAAAAACATTTGATGACTACGTTCTTATATTTTAAACTAAGACACAGCCTCAGTCCTATTATTATCACCTTGTTTAGCCTTCCCGGAGAGCTTGGCGTAAATTTCTTCAACACTCTTGTTCCTAGTTTCGGGGAAACATATCACAGTGTAGAAGCAGGCGACGAAACATACTACAGCGAAGAACAGGAAAGCCCAGTGACTACCGATGTGGTCGCAAATGGCGGTGAACCATTTAGTTTGGACGAAGTTGCTCATTTTCGCGCAGACGTTGGCAAAGGCGGAGACTGTTCCACGAAGCTAGAAATAACATGGACATGGTTAGGGGCAGTAAAAATTAGGTACATATAAACAGAGAAACCAGTCTAGATAGAAATAATACAAAGGATAAATTATGATTGGAGTCAGTACAAAGTAGATACATATAAGAAACAGAGGATTCAGCCTAACTTATATTATATTCTTATTAAAGGTCTTATTTTGAAAAGATCTAAGTAAATATTCATCATTATCGCCATTATAACAATTTTGCTGATGACAATTTACCTTTCCCATGAATAAACAGAAATTGATTTTGACTTGAACAAAAATAAATTGAATGGTGTTGTTTTTGCAAAGTAAATGAAACTTTGAAACAGTTATCGCTTAGGAATTTGAACAAAATTTCAAGTAGAAGGAGAAGTAGCTTTCAAAGTATAACTTACCTGGAAAGTAAACATATCCGTAATAATAATATATGAGATCGGTTGAAACCCTGCAGCATCAGCAAAGATGCATGTGCACATAGCCAGCACAGGGAGCCAGCCTGGTAGCCAGATACCGAATGACGTCACGTAGAACCATGCAGATAGCACCAGCATGCCAACGCCCACGGCGAATGATGTTGATACCGTCAGGAACTGAAAGGAGTTTAAATTGACTTGAGTAAAGGTAGATCCTTGTGGTGATGGAGAAATAATATTTAAGGTCGTATTCAATTAAGGAATTTATCTGCGGACTGATTGTACATACAGATTGATAGATTTGAAATATTGTCAATCTGTGCTCAGATAAATCGAGATTCAGAATCATTCCAGAATACGGGCATTAAAGTCTGTCGGTAAAATGATTAGGTAAATAGTAGGAGCGCTACTATTGCGTATGAGGTTTTGGGTTGGATTCCCTAGGCTTTCCTCTAGGTGTTGAAGGGGTTAGACAATAATGGCTCCCTTTTATGATCTCCGGATTTATCTTGGCCTTCACGCCAAGATATATCAAAATAAAGAGTAAAGAGTAGTTCGGGCTCTAAAGCGCAACTTTTGAATACAGCTAAATAGTGTTAGAAAAAAAATTACATACCTTTCTGCCTGTCTTCTCCACGATAGATGTCGCTAGGATACTGCCTATCAGCTGCACAACTCCAATCAAGATGACTTGCTTGTTTGGGCTCAGCTTGAGGCTAATGGATTCTGAGGCGCGTCCGAACACGTCGCCGGCAAATATCAGCACTATGAGGTACCCGTTGAATTGTTGAGTGATCTTGATCACCAGGGTTATTATGAAGGCTTTGAAGGTAGGTTTATCATTTACTGAAAATACAAAGTTATTTTTTTATAGATAGCAGCTTATTACCGAGTGGTAAGCGATTATCAGCACTCCATTACGAATGAGCAGCCCCGCTAAACAAGTGGCAATTCGTTAGTAGAATAGAATAGAGTAGTCTCTAGTATATTATATTAATCTATGGTCGTCAGTCGTCACAATATGGGATTGACATACGTTTAAAACCGTCATAAATGTCACAATACATGTCATTCCCATACATTTATTATTCTATTCGACTAACGATTGGTCACTTGTCCTGGGGGCAGGTAAGTAAGCCTTCTCTAAATGGTCACCCTTAAAGACACGTGGTTAAAAAGCATTTCTGGATTTAATTACTAAAGGTAAGAAGCTACTATTCAAGTTCTCCCCAATTAGTAATCAGGTACCTGCTACTCAATTACTTTGACTTCACCTCGCCTGATAGTAAAAAGTGAAGGAACTCAGGAAAGAAAGAAAGAAGTTTTACCCTAGTGCCCTAGTACCTACATTTACTGTTCCAGTACCTACATATTTGGTTACTTGTTATACCTATGATAACTTTTCCTATGCATTTAGATCGGAAAAATCACGAAAATCTTCTTTCTACAAGATCTCCTTCTTACAGGGTCGGCAGCACGAGTGTAACTCCCCTGGTGTTGCACTCGTCAATATAGGCTACGGAAACAACCACTTTCCATCAGGTGGGCCGTGTGCTTGTCTGCGACCTTAGTTATATAAGAAAAAGAATATATAGGAGAATTACGAATATCCAAGACGTGTCCATGTAGCTTACCTCAGAGCATTCTCCCTGTAAGGGACTGGACATAGGTTCGAGTCCCGATCTAAATCTATAGGAAATGCTTGTTAAAAGTCAAAGATACTCACAAATAATGTGCCACACCGACTGGGTGTCAGCCTGCGTCTGCTTCTCAACCCTCACGAGGCCCTCCACTTCTTGCTCGATAGCCCTGTCGATTGGACTCACGCCACGTAGCCACGCCAGCACGGACTTGGCTTCCTGAAAACATAATTGAAATTATGAAATAACATGGATATTTCTATACCATTTTTTTTATCGTGCGAAAAATCCCCACGGATACCTCCCCCGCCGGAGCCGGAGGAGGAGGTTATGTCGGACTCGAACCGACTAAAACGCACGCCGTCTGTGGGCCGTCGGTTGCCGGAGGTGTGATTGTCGTAGCCATATCCCTCGCACCCCGGCCGACTCAGGGCCATGTCTCTTGATCTGGCCCTCTTCCGTATGGATATTTCCATACCTTGGAGCGGTTGCCACACGAAAAGTTGGAGCCATAAAAAGTCTGTCTAGTCTAACTACATAACTGCGTTTGCAAAGCATTGTTGTGCGGATCAGATGATAGTCACTCCACGGAAAAAGTTAAGTTCAGCAGCATCACATTTAGACTGGAAAGCCGACATCAACAGGAAAAAGCTTGGAAAATGATGTATGATGATGATGAATTAAGGTAGGTAGGTAGATACTCGTTTCATCATCATCCGCATAGTGATTGCCCAGTTGTTTCTAAATTTTACACTTGGGAGTTCCGGAGTCTCAGAGCCTGGGTCCGCTTTTTGTTTTCGATTCGTGTTTTTACCGACTGCCGTGAGCCGTGAGCGCAACTCCGAAAGGAAAGTATAATATTTTTTTTTAAATGGAATGCGCCTGACATAAGCAAAAAGCAATTACATTCGCAACTACAACTAAGCTTACCTACACATAATAATATTTCGATATTTTGAGATTTTGTGAAAACTCTGTTTTGTACCAAATATTGTGGTTAGGTATGTCGGACTCGAACCGACTAAAACTGCACACCGTCTTTAGTCATTACTTGCTGAAGGTGAAGTTCTCTGTCTGGTATATCTCTCAGGGCCCGACTGACCCAGGGGTGGTAACTAAAAACCCAGGTTAACATTTTATATGTGTTAACAGTTTCAATAGAATAACCGTTTGAAAGGCTTAACCGTTTCAAAGTGTTAACAGTATCAATAGGTAACCGTTTTAAAGGGTTACCGATTCAATCTGTAACCGTTTATTTCGGTTAACCTTTAATGGGTTTTCCGTTCACTGCCCAGGGCCATACAGGCCCCCTCGGGTGTGGGAGCATACCCTGGATAGGGAGATGCGCATCACCACCTAAGTAACATTGAACTGTTGCCATATTATTCAATCGCGATGTGCATAAGTTTATAGAGGATAAATTCACTTGAGGATATTTTTCAATCTTATACGTTATGCATTGACTTAAGTATATGTATTGAGAACGAGTTAGAATGATAAATATAGCTTGTATTAATGCGGGAGCGAATGTCACCAACCTCTCAATGCCGCGAGGAAAGCGTCAGAATTTTGTACGCAAATGATCATAATGAACAGATGAATGAGCATGTTGATTGCTTGCAGGTGAGATTGGCTACGACCTCAATTAAGTATATTTACCTCGGGACATAATGGGATCCTGCCGTTTGGCAAAATATGTTTCGTCAAATTTCACTTCCCAAAAAACTTATCGCAAATTTTCATTTCCCAAAAGAATATTTAGCAAATTTACATTTCGCACTTTAATCACTTGGTTAAATATTCATTAGACAAATATTTACCGACTTGCTCCATTTTCATTAAGTCAAATATACATTTAGCAAATGCTTTATTTTGTTAAGACGTAGTTTGTAACGTACGTAGGCTTGATTGGAACAGCTAGAAAACTGGGTTAGGTTAGGTTAGAACTGTGACCTCAACAGAGCGCGAGCCGAGCGAGCGAAGCGAGCGTGTCGCGGCAGCGGCCGGCGAAGCGCCGGAAATGAATTGTATGATAACAATATAATTATTATAGAATTGGAACTGCTAGAAAAGTGGGTTAGGTTAGGTTAGAACTGTAACCCTAACAGAGCGCGAGATGAGCGGGCGAAGCGAGCGTGCCGCGGTAGCGGCCGGAGAAGCGCCCAAAATGATTTGTATGATAACAATATAATTATTATCGAAGTTCTTGCCTGTAAATTATTTGTCCAAGGTGAAAAAAACATCCATGCAGCAGTGTATTTAAAAATTGGATCTTAAAATTAAAAAATTTAATGCAGTGAATTTAGACTCTAAGTAAATCATAATATGCCAAACCATATTTGACTACCTAATACTTGGCAAAATGAATCTTTGCCATGTAATTATTTGGTAAACAATAATTTGCTAAAAATAGTATTGCTAACTGTAAAATTGCGAAAAGTTGTTTTGCCAAATGAAAATTCGGGAATCATACTTTGGCATGTGACACTTTGGGAAACGTTTTTTGCCAAACATTAGTAAACCGGACATAATACCTCTCTTGGACCTAAAATGTGCTATATACACGTAGTAGGTATTTACACGTTTCTTTTGAAGATAGCACGGGGTGCTACTGCGGTGGACGAGCTCAAATTCACCAAGCATTGATTTATTATTACAAAACAATCTACACGCGGGGGCCTCATTTGTCTCGCAACTTAGGTCCAAGATAAATGCGTCCCGAAGTAAGTATATATTGACAGAATGCTGCAGGTCCTGGATGGAAAAACACTCGGCGGTCCGCTGTCGTCCCGTACAGACGTGTCCGAGCTCCCATATATACTTACGTATATTGCGATCTCGTTCAGGTCTTAACCGCTGTTCTCACAGCGACAACACCATCGCTCTCTTCAAAAAAGTCCGCTGTTATCACAGCGATCAGCTGCGGGCTGTTAAAAAGTCGCTCCAGCAAGAGCCGAACGGACGCGAGTCGTGCGACTTTTCGCGCGCTTTTTGGCCGCTTCATAGCGGTCGAGTTGCGCGCGTGAATTTGTTCGTCGCGTGTCCCCGCGTTTGCCCCTTCAGGGATTACACTGGTTGAAACCTTACGGTGTCAACGAAGCCAGTGAGCGGCGACCCGACCCGCGAGCGTTGCCCCTTCAGGGCAAAGCTAGTCGGACGCTGGGTTGGGGCAACCGGTGGCGAGGAAGCCCTCCTGCCGATCCCAACCATCACCAAACGTCCCCCCCAGCCCCATCCCCCCACCTATTCTCGGTTGTCTGTTGAGTGTGCGGTCCCCTAACCGACCAATATCACCTCGGCAACTGGGCAGTTAGGGCCGCACTCATAGCACCCACGAGTGTATGACCAGCTGTGTAGGCACACACACACAAACAACACACATCCTCCCAACTCACGTTGGGAGGGATTAGGTCGCGTTTGTTAGTTTTTACCTAGGTCGTTCTTAGGGATACACCACACCGTCGACTTAAGGCACTCACACACTAGCGTGTTTTCATTTTGGGTTTTAATTTTTATTTCATTTTCGTGTTAGTTAACTTATTTTCTCCGTTAGGCTTCACCTAACGAGCCCAGGGTAGGCGGGGAAGACGGCGTCATGGCCAACCCTTCCCCGCTCGAGCTCTTGGAGCTTTTTCTCAAAGACCCGGAGGTCTCTCGACTCCTAAAGTCGAAGTTCGGGGATCTGATCCCGGATCAGACTACTAGCTCACCAGGGGTGTCATGTGGTGACACCACCACCAACACCACCACCTCACCCATCAGGACTAGGGCCCCCGCGTCCCCGCCCTCTGGCTGCCCGGGCAGCCCGCCTAGTTCCCCGACGCGAGAGCGCAGCCCTCTCCGTAGGTCCCCCACAGTCACTCCCGAGGCTAGCGGCTCCGAGATGGAGACCGACGCCACGTCCTCCGCCTCAGAAGCGGAAAGTTCTTCCACTCCCACGGACTCTGACGACGATGGGTTCACCACCGTCGTGGGTCAGAAGAGGAGGAAGCCATCCTCAGCCGCACAGGCGGCGCCTCCGGCGAAAGCGCCGCGAAACCCACCACCGGTCTCCCTTAGCGATCGCCCAGCTCAGGGATCACAGCCCACTCAGGGGCCATCCACCGACCCGGCCCACAAGGGACCCACACCGCCCCCTATCTTCGTTCACGACAAAGACCGGTGGACAAACATCTCTGGGTGGTGCAACCACGCCCACATACAGTTCACCTCCGCCCGCTCTACCCCTCAGGGTATCAAAATTTCTGTCCCCTCTCCAAGGGACCATCGCGCGCTCACGACCCTCCTAAAGGAACGGAACATTCAGTTCCATTCCTTTACTCTCCAGGAGGATAAGCTTCTCCGCGCAGTCGTGCGCGGAGTCCTCCTCTATGGAGACCCCAAGGAGGTCTCCATAGAGGAGGTCTCCAAATCCCTCAAGGAGGATCACAACCTCCCAATCCACAGCGTCCACAGAATGTCAGGAGGTAGGGGTAACACACCCTACGATATGGTCTTGGCCACACTGGACCGATCTAGTGAGGGCAAGGCCATATTTCAGGTCAAGACTGTGTGCCACTTATCTGGCATCACAGTCGAACCACCGCACCACAAAGGGATAGTATCCCAATGTCATCGGTGCCAGCAGTACGGGCACTCCGCCCGGAACTGCTTCGCCCGCCCTAGGTGCGTCAAGTGCCTAGAGGACCACGCAACAGCAGAGTGTAGCCGTCCGAAGGATAGGGCACTCTGCTCGTCACCACCGGCGTGCGTCCTATGCGGGGAAACGGGCCACCCCGCGAACTATCGCGGGTGCCCGAAAGCACCAAAGACACTTCAGCGCCCTTCCAAGCGCCCCTCACAGGTAGGTAGCTCGCAGCCCACCAAGACAGCTTCGGCTCCACCGAAGCCTTGCCCATGGGGACCCAACGCAGCCTCCTCAAGGCCAGCGTTCCCCCCCCTTCCAACCCCAGCTAGGGACCCAACAACGCCATCTTCGGGGATTCCCGCGCTCATGAGCGTCTATATCCCCCCGCCTACACGCTCCCAGCCTCTGTCGCCACCGCGACAGCCGCGCCCCCAGAACCCTCCGCGGTCGCAGGCTGATAGGGCCACTCGACCGCAATCAGACACACACACCAACACGGCAGGCCGGCCAACCACCGGGGACTCGGACCTCGATGTCGTGGCTCGCTTCGCCAGCATCCTCGATTTCACGGAGCTGCGCGCCATGGGCGCGGAGATCCGTGAAAATGAGGGCAACCCCATGGCACTCCTGGGTGTCACCATCCGGTACTCGACCGTCTTCGAGGCCCTCGCGAACTTTAGAGTAAACCCCTAATGGATTTACGAAACACTGGCAGAGTCAAACCACGATCACTCAAGCTAGGGTATTTCAATACGAACGGGATAGCAGGTAAAAAGGTAGAGTTAGGCGAATTCCTTAGGAAACACCAACCGGACATTTTTCTCATGCAAGAGACCTTCTTGAAGCCCGCCCACAGGAATCCTAACATTGCGAACTACAACATAGTTCGGAACGATAGGCTAAGTTCCAGATTGGGAGGGACTCTCATCTATTACAGGAGGTCTCTGCATTGCTCACCTATGGATCCACCAACGCTGACGAGCGTTGAGGTATCGGTCTGTCGGCTAGGGATGACCGGCCATCAGTCAATAGTTTTAGTGTCAGCTTATCTGCCACCTACCAAAGACCTACCCGAGAGCGATCTCAGGGCCCTACTCGACCTCGGTCCGTCGGTCATAGTGGCCGGCGATCTTAACTCCAAGCACTCAATGTGGAACTGCCTTTCTACCAATACAAGAGGCAGGGTCCTGGAATCGCTCTCGGACCGTCTCAACTTCGACATCATAGCACCGATGGAAGCCACGCATTATCCGGATAATGCGGACCATAGGCCAGATATATTAGACATAATGCTTCTAAAGAACATAAACTTACGTTTGGGCTCTTTGGAAGTATTGCACGAGCTTAACTCAGACCATAGGCCAGTCATGGTAGAACTCGCAAACAGAATAGGTCCCATTGATACAGGTCAGCCCCCCCCGAATAGGTGGATTACGGATTGGGCGCGGCTCGAGAGTCAACTCGAGTCGACCGAATCCGTACATCTGAACAGAATACCAGATCACATCGTTAGCATAGAGGACACCACGGCGGCTATCGACAACTTCACAGATCACGTGCAATCGTTAATTAACGATTGCTCGCGGAGGGCCCCGGCGGCGGAAGACCGTCGCTGGAGCCTCCCCGCTGACGTGCGCGATCTGCTGAGGAGGAAGAACGCCGCCGTGCGCGCCTACGATAGGTTCCCTTGCGAAGGCAACAGGGTTAGTCTGCGTAGCTTAGAACGGGAAGTTAAGGCACGCATACAGGATTTGCGTCAGATTCGATGGGACACTACTCTGAGCGAACTCGAGCCGTCTCAGGTCGCTTTTTGGCAGTTGTCTCGATCTTTGAGAAAGGACATAGTCACCCCTATGCCTCCCTTAACTAGACCGGACAAGACAGTAGCTTTCGAAGATTTAGAAAAGGCGGAATGTCTGGCCGAAAGTCTCGAGCTTCAATGTTCGCCCAGCACCCTACACCCCGACTTAGAGCACATACGCGAGGTAGACTCAGAAGTGGAACGGCGAGCCTCACTCCCGTTACCACCAGATAGCGACAGCCAATTCGAGGCTGTCACCCCGGAAGAGGTCGAGGAGATCATCAAGGGCTTACACAAGCGCAAAGCGCCCGGCTCGGACGGAATCACAAATAGAGTCATTAAATTATTCCCAGCTAGGTTACTCGTCCTTCTGACATACATTTTTAACGCAGCGCTCACGAATAACATCTTTCCACAGCAATGGAAAGATGCCGTGGTCATTGGGATACCCAAGCCCGGCAAAAAGAAGTCCGAGCCCACCAGTTATAGGCCCATCAGTCTGCTTAAAGGCTTAGGGAAAATCTATGAGCGATTAGTATGCAATAGGCTGAACGCGTATGCCGAAGCAAACGGTCTCATTCCACACGAGCAGTTTGGATTTCGCACCAAACACTCATGCGTACAACAGGTCCACCGCATCGTTGAATATACCAGCGAGCGGTTACAACGTAACCAATTTACAGGGGTTCTCTTCTTCGACGTGGCGAAAGCGTTCGACAAAGTGTGGCACAACGGCTTGATCTTCAAGCTGTTCGCTATGGGAGTGCCACACAGACTCGTGCTCATCATACGAGACTACTTGTCGAACAGATGCTATCGCTACCGAGTGGAAGGGACCCTCTCTAGCTCTCACCCCATCCGCGCCGGTGTACCGCAGGGGTCGGTACTTTCACCTCTTCTGTTCACTTTATACACGTCAGATATCCCTTTGCTTGGGCACGTGCAGACGGCACTTTTCGCAGACGACACCGCCATCTATTACTCGGGATACAGTCCCAACACGGTAGCTAGGAAACTCCAATCCGCAGCCGACACCCTGGGGGCGTGGTTTCGGAAATGGAGAATAGAGGTCAATCCAGACAAGAGTCAGGCTGTGCTTTTTCATAGGAGAAAGCTCAGTCTGTACCCCTTAGAGGGGATCACACAGATTAGGATGTTTGACAAGCCTATCCCTTGGGCTAGGCAGGCCAAATATTTAGGTATCATCCTTGATGATCGCCTCAACTTCAAAGCACACCTTAAAGCGGTCCGCGACCGGGCCGCCTTCGTATTAGGTAGGCTCCACAGTTTAGTGAACTCTCGTTCAAAGTTATCGCTTAGGAGTAAAGTCAGACTTTACACTTCTTGTGTTAGGCCAATTATGACATACGGATGTGTCACGTTCGCGCACGTTAGTAAAACACGGATCCATAGACTACAGACATTACAAAATAAATTCATGCGCCGGGCGACGGGAGCACCATGGTTTATGCGTAATGTCGAGCTCCACACCGACCTTGAGCTGCCGACCATCAGGCAGTACATAAAGCAGTGCTCCCTTAGCTACTTTGACTCTGCCCCGACTCACCCCAACCCTCTAGTGGTTGCGGCCGTAGACTACACACCGAGCTTAATTTCACGCATACGTAGACCTAGACATGCTCTCGGAGAGCCAGATGATGCAACAACACTCGCTCAACGAAGAGCCTACACAGCTCGCGAAGCTATACCAAATCAACCGCGGTTTCGCCTTCGCCGACGAGGGCGGAACACGCGCCGCGCTTTGTTCGTAAATGTGGACCTAGGTCGTCCCAGTATTAATTCAGCAGCAGACCAAGCCGAGGTCGCCCCTCTCGGGGACCCTTGAGCCTGTTGCTTAAAATCAACTAAGGCTGAGAGCCCTATGCGCTCGCCACACTGTTCGCGTAAGGTTGTAGAGGCCTGTCGGCCAACAACCAACACCCCACACACCAACACCCAGGTCCTGGATGATTTTATTACTACAAGATATGAAATAATTCTATGGATGTCAAACACTATAATATATTATATGACATCCTATGACGGACATGAGAACTTTATTACAAACCACAATGTTGATATTGTTTTATATTTGTTTTAATTTACATAACTACATTGCATATTGACTAGGAAGTGTTAAATAAATCTAGATGGCTCAATACCGATATTTAGTTCCGGTGAGGAAGAAGGAATCAAGCGTATTTTTATTACAATAAAGTATTTTTTCTGATACTCTGACCTCGATCTAGTGATGACCTCTTGAATGGTTCTCACATAATATGTAAAAGATGACATCATGTTGAAGTTATTTAGTTTCCTTATTACGGTTTTTAGTTAATAATTGTAGGGACTTTAGGCAAGCTTAGTAGATATAGGTACCATACAATCTTGGACCCAAGTTGCGTTAAAAACGACCTATGGATGAGTTCAACACCAGAGGGGTCACACTGGTGCTGACGAACCCGTAAGAACAGAGAGATTATGTGCCATCCGCGAAGAAGACAAGCAGAACAAGACTTTGGTCTTTCCACTGACAGCACATAACGTCTCAAGTGAGCTCTGGCTACCCTACTCACCGCCAGGAACACAACACGCGGTTATTATAGCCGCGGTAGGTATTCTATATGGCGGAGGTCTATTAATATTATGTGCAGTCTCTCACTGTTTCGATGGTTTCGATCAAAGATATCATATAAAAAGAAGTAAGTAGATATGTTATTGCGCGAAAATCGTGAAGATCCGAAAACGAGTCAATTGGAACGTTTGCCTCTAGTACCGCGTGCCGAGCGGCGCCGGTCGGACGTTGAGCGGAAGCATCAGTGACTTAAAAAAATAACGAAAATGCCATCGTATGTTTATAGACACTGCACGAACTATTCTCTAAAGTTAATACACCAAAAGTGTAGATGAATTAAAAATGTGTGTGTGTGAGTTCGGCACATTTTTCTACGTTGATTTGTAAGCATATGACATAATCTATGTTATGAAAATGTCATTGGTTTCGATACTCACTTGGCGTGTGAAGAAATTTAACTCACACATCGATAGGTAAGGTAAATCAACAGTTACTCACATCAATTTTACCCTGCTTAACGAGGTACTCTGGGGTTTCGGGCATCGCCAGGAATACGAAGAACATGATGGTCGGTACCAGCAGACCTATCCATAGCACCGTCTGGACGCTGAGGAGGTCAGCACACACGTAGCTCGTTAGGTACCCAATGTTCCTGTAAACAGAAAGTGTCTAGTTTGAAACGAATTGAAAAAAAAACAAGAATTCCTCCAAGGACCCAACTGCCTGTAACGGCTCCCTGGGCTCCGTACTCTCCGAGGCACGACCAGACCAATGCAAATAGTCATATTCATGCAAACAAATATTTGGATTGAGCGGGGATTGAACCCGCGTCTCTTGCGTAGCGGCGTTTTTTTGTTTTTTTACTTTTGCTCCAAAATCGAGTTGGAAGATTCGGGTTGTTCTATATTTTTTAAATCATGCTTATTGCATACCTATTGCTTACTCAGCCCATTTCCGTTACAAACATACATAGATATCAAAATAATAAACACTTATTAAAATACGGTAAATATCAATGATATAAAAATTGTTATGATATCCCACAGGTGAACGACCTTTAAAAGATTTAAATTAATATTTAACAAATAATCGAGACAAGAAATTAGATTTTTAAGATTTTTAAGATACCAAACTGTTTTGATGCTAAAATTTATGAGGTGGTCCACCTAGAACACCCGTCTGAATTGCACCTGCGCGAATGGCACCTAGCTAAGAAACGACTACTTTTACTATACTACTTTTTTTTTTTTTTTTTTTAAAGAATATTAGCAACCGAAATTACTAATATTCCCGTTAACCCCTCCAACTAAGCTAAACTACCGACGCTTTAGTCCAACATAACCACTCGCAGTAAGCAATAGGGCTGGTATCCGTAGAGTTCTTCAAGAAAGGCATTAGAAGGTTTTTATAGGGTCGGCAGCGCGAGTTTGACGCCCTTGGTATAGCCCACGTCCATAGGCCACGGTAACAACTTTCCATTAGGTAGGCCATGTGCTTATCTGCCACCTAATTTGAAAAAAAAACCACACCAGTCGGCGGGATTACCGTAGGTACGTAAAAAAGGAGAAACACCTACCGTGTTTTTCCTTTTTTTCGCAAACTAAAAATAAAAGAAATAGATTGCACTTTTAATAAAATGTAAAGTGAGTAATTGAAATGCGAATCATACATTATTATGTAAAATACAAGTGCAATCCGGTCAAGACTGTACAATACCGCAAGATACAAGTACACTCATTACGTGGCTTTGTTTACGTCTATGTGACCTCTAGTTTCTAGCGTGTAAGTGAGACTAGACTCTTCATCCTAGCGTTAATTCCTAGTCGCATCCGAAGCTTTCATCTCGGAGTCTGGGGTCCACTTTACTAGTCTTAACTGCGGATTTGACCTCGATATTTTCCGTGAAACGACTGTCATCTGTCTCTACAACCCAATGGTAACATTAGGCGATATCGAAGCATTACAGCTAGACCGTTGTTGTTGGACTTTATAGGGCTCCAATTACCCGTAACGACTGCCATAGATGTTCTTAAGGCAACCGGGACCAACGGCTTAACGTGCTCCCCGAGGCACGACCAGACCAATGCAAATACCCATATTCATGCACACAAATATTTGCACTGAGCGGGGACTATACTAGCCCCCCTAGGCAAGAGGCAATTCGTTACCCGGCGTATAGTGGAATAGAATAACGAATGTTATCCAGAATATTCCATTCAAGAACCAAGCGGTTCGGCGACTCCTTCTGCCGCAACATTAATACCTGGAATTCCTTACCAGTTCACGGGTTTCCCTTTTCCTACAGTCCCGGGTCCTTTAAGCGGGGCGTGAAAAAGCATCTGATGAGACCGTCAAGCTGAGTGTCACCATTGTAACATGGTACGTATTTATAATGATGACCCTCTTTTCCAAGACTTTGCCTTTAGCTTACTATCAATTACTATTAACTTGGTTCGTGCTACCAAATTTTAGTTCTCTAAACGACAGTAGTGGCGCTGTTCGGGTTCGCATACAAAATAATACGATCACGATCACCATAACCATTACTTTAGTTTTTACTGGGTAACTGTACCCCTAGCACGAAAAATTACACAGGCGAGGCGACGTCAAATTTTATTATTGAATTTAAATAAATTAATTGTACTGTGCGCTGTATATTATTTGATTATTTTATATTCCATTAATTCATTAAGTTGACTATATAATGCTGACTGTACCTACTGTGGTTTGTTTGACATTATTTGACCTTTTTGACTTGTGACTTTACTGCATTAATTAATTAAATTGATTATGTGTGTCATGTTATCTTTAAGGTGGTGTGGTTTGACAATCTTTGACTAGTAGTGACTTTTTGTTATATCTGACTTTGTTTTTTCTTTTTCAAGTATTTCTATAATTGTTTTTATAATTTGATTTTGGTACTACACTAGCGAATTGGACTCATCTGTAAGGTTAGTGTAAGATGTATAAATAAATAAATAAATAAAAATAAAAAATTGACGTGAAAAAATGTGTGGGATTTGACGTATATGCCAGTCGTTAATGTATTAGTCTTATAAGTACGTCAAATTCCTATACATTCGTCATTCTATTCTACAATACGCCGACCAATGAATTGCCACTTGTCCAGGAGGGCAGTTAGGTTCGAGTAGCTCTGGCAAAGGTTCCCGTTATTTAAAGTTAGCATACTAATTACTTCAATAAAGATTATGAACCGATGCGAATAAAATATAGTTACAAAGAAATAAAATTGAATGTCTGCTTGTAACGTTAAAATAACAGCTTTTTAATGAACACATAATAATATAAAATGTCTATGCGATACCTATAACTTATAGCAATTTTTATAATTTTTGTCAGTCCGTCTGTTTATGACGGACAATCTCCGAAGTGGCTGGGCCGATTTTTGCTGTAGATAGCCGATTTATTTATGATGCCGGCTTAATTTTATTTTGAACAAAGTAATATCGAAGTTATGTGTGTATTTATCGCAGGTTTATTATAAGTGCCCGGTTAATGGCAATAGGCTCCCTAAACATAAACGGTGAAATGTGGGTGCTAGCACCTCTGCCTACCCCTTCTGGGATATAGGCGTGAGTTTATGTTATGTATTAAGGTTCCGTGTAAAAAATAAAAATACAAATCAAAGTTCACGCGAATGAAGTCGCGGGAACCGCTACTTACGCTTAGATTTGAGAATTGCTATTATGATTTTTTTTAATTTATACATAATTTAATGTGAGATATTATATACAATAAAAATAAGAATACAAATAAAATTAAAAGATCTACATAATACATACAAATTAAAGACTAAAATAAAAACGCATCGTGGAATTCATCGCATGCCTCTTGTGGTAAAATATTATGATTTGTCTACTTTTTCAGAGCCTTGACACAATTCGATTGGAGTCGGCTTTCAATCTAGCCATGAGACAGCCATCACTGATTTCCCCAATCAACTTGCGATATGGAAGTTCTTAGACTAAATTGTCGAACTATTACAGATAGTCTTTTGGCAACTGGGACCGACGAGACGGCTTAAAGCGCTCACTGACACGGATGGTCTTAACCCATCCTAATAGTGACCTGGCTAAAATTACTTAACCTTGCAATATGTTAACCTACTTACTACTACTTAGCCACCAGCCCCTCCGTTTTAACGGAACTATAATTAATGAATTCATTAAATTGCTAATACAATTCTACCAATCTCAAACATATACTGCAGTAGTTTACATATGCTAATATTGTAATGGGATCAACACTTGTCTCCGTGGTTGTACACTTTAAAACCTGTTGCTAAATGTCCAAGAATGTTCAAGTAACAGTTAGATGTCCTTCTCTTCTAGCTGATAAGCAAGTTTCGTCGCGATGCATTCGACAATAAATAAGATGACCTATTTCGCGTAGCGGAGAATTCATTTCCGCTTGGCGCAAATATTTTTATATCTACATTGATGTATTTTGTGAATCTGATAGACAGAGGCCAAAGTAAGGCCCGATCATTTATGAATATGTATGAAAATAAATAAAAATATAAGTAGATAGTAATCTCATAGCTTGAAGTGTAAGTTCTTCATCCTAGCGTTAAAATTCCCAGACACATCCGAAGCTTTCACCTCGGAGTCTGGGGTTCGCTTTGCCAATCTTAACTGCAGATTTGGCTGGACCTCGATATTTTCCATGAAGCGACTGCCATCTGACCTCCACAACCCAAGCTTGAAGTGTAAATTGTCTCAAAGTAAGTAAGAACACGAGATGGCTATGTTGCAAGGTCAAACCATACCATTGATACAAAAAAACCATTTTGAAATTTGTAACTTTATTTAATGCACCTGTAATTGATTGAGTCTCTGTTACTTGTTACTTGTATAAGCGAATTTGAATTTGAAAAACCAAATAAAAATCTATCCGATATGGTAAGATTACCAGAAGGTCATCAAATTCTGTGTATGAAAACTACTACTGCAATTGCTAAATGATTCCGATAGTTCGTACGAATATCGGTAGATTGCTCCCACCATCGCCCTAAGATGGATGTATTGGAAAATTTGGATCAATCTCGGGCGAAGCTCGGTGGCTCAGTGGTCAGAGCATTCCCCCTGTAAGGGAAAGATCGCGGGTTCGAGTCCTGCCCGAGTAGTGATTTCGCTTTTTTCAATTTAAAATAATTTGTTTAGTTTAGCATACTAAATGCTTTAAAATTATCTCAATTGCTAAATTGCTGGCGAAAGTGGTTGCTGCAATGATTTATGGTCCCTCATACTATTATGCCAGCTTAGCTTGGTTTGACCCTCGTAGCCGACCGCATACGACAAACTGCTGACGCCCGCAGCACAAGCGCGTAATTCATTGCGACTTCTCCATGTCCCCTTTTATCCGTTAGTTGCCTTTACGTAACAATTGTACTTACTGTACTTGCAGCTTCATATATTCTGTGATTTTAATCATATCAAAAAACAATATTATTATCTTTAGAGACTTATTATCTGTAGCATTACTAAGAAATATGTTAATGACCTTATTTTATTGCATTATTCTCATTTCATTGTACTTACTGAAACTCGTTTCCATAAGTACAATAAATATTAAAATTGCTTCACTACGATTGTCAGATTTTTATTGTTTTATTTATGTATTATTGCCAGTATGTAATCAATTTCTGTAAAGTTATTATTATTTGTGAGGTAACAACAGTACCTACGACCTTCGGGACAATGACTGCCGAAATCACCTCCTATATTGTCAACAATTTTGTTTTTATTTATATTCTCTTTATTTCATACATTTTCACACAAATATTAAAAAAAAATCTATTTAGAAATATCAATTCAAAAAGAGAAAAGACGTCGCCCCAAGACGGCTTTAAAGAGGAATTTGGATCAGGTTCGTGCGGGTCTCGGTGGCTTAAGTGGTCAGAGTATTCCCCCTGTAAGGGAAAGATCGCGGGTTCGAGTCCCACTCGAGGATTTGAATAGTTAGCACAGGTAATTCATAATTGATGCTGCTGCTAATCTTCTTCCACCTAGCGTTAATTCCCAGTCGCATCCGAAGCTTTCAGCTCGGAGTCTCGGGTCCGCTTTACCAGCCTTAACTACGGATTTGGCTAGACCTCACTATTTTCCGTGAAGCGATTGCCATCTGACCTCCACAACCCAATGTTAACATTAGGCGATATCGAAGCTTTGCAGCTAGACCGTTGTTTTTGGACTTTTAGGGCTCCCGTAACATAATTGCTTTAAAATTTCATTCAAATATTTATAAAGAATAAAAATAGCTACCGATGATTAGAGTACCAGAGATGAAACCTCCTCACAATGCGTGCCGTGTCGAGGACAACTGCCTTCTGTATCAGGTCCGTAACCTAATTGTCCATCATAAGCTTCTTGAAGTATTGGTCAAGATTCTTAGCAATCCAGTCCGTTAATTTTATTCCTAATATTAAACATACTTCTATAGGTACTATTATATAAATGTACATTTGAAACAAACGTTCGCGATGGACGCAAAAACTACTGAAAGAATTTTGATGCGGTTTTTTTGTTAGAAAGGTCTTGGTAAAATCTTACGTTTGATAGCAATCGGTTGAGTAGAACTGATTTTCACGCGGGCGGAGCCGTGAGTGAAAGGCTAGTAATATAATTATACAATTCAGTAAGTTTCAATAAGCCGATAAGGAAAAGGTGCAGGTACACTTTTTGTATTGGCTACGGGTTAGTCCCAACCCAACCCAACAGCATCCGAAGCATGTAGGCTAATTGGTGTAGGTAATTGGTTTGGCCACATATTAAGATGCAATTTTCATGCCATTAGAAACATTGTTGCATATTTTGTAATTATTTGACGTAGTTTTGCAGGGAGTAGGAGGTGGTATTTAAGGTGCAGTGTGGTTCCCGCGAACTAGAATACAATTGTTACTCCCTATGAGCAAATTCTTCAAAAGAGGGTCACCAATACAAATACCCTCTCGAAGACCCGGGACAGTAAACAAAGATAAATGTAGTAAAAAAAAATTGCAATAATGATTCATAGTCTTAAAACAAGTTCTTATAATAACAAACTTGGGGTAATATAAATGACTTTTTTATGTTAATGATTTCACAAAGTCGAAATAACATATTATGTAGTAAATAATAAAGTTATGTTTCTTTTGTTTACTTTTATGAATAAGATTACATTATGATTATGTAATACTTGTATACTCAACGCGGTAATGTCACAGTAAATTCTTTCTTTCTTTCTATTTGTACTATGGTAATGTGGCTAGTCTTCTGGAAGGATGGTTACAATAGATATCGATAGGCAGGAATACTTCTGCTTATAAACTCATTTTGAAGACTATTAAATCGAAATCGAACCTATAGTAAGTTAGCCATGCTATGTTAATAAGAGACTAAGTGCGGATAAAAGAGTCCTCTTTCCATACCACATTTCACGGGTAAAGCCCGAGCAACCTTCTACAGGGCCGCTCCTTCCTCGGTCAGTACTTATTCACCGTATGTGGCATCGATTCCCCTATGGGGAAGATGTGCTGCCGTTTCCATTGGCCAGGGTGCACAGCATGGACGTATCGATCCTGGCACCCCACCATCATTAGGTGTGCCTATGAGATGTTTAATCGCGTTTACATCGAAAACGGATATCGCTATATCTGTTTACAAATGTTTTGAGAAATACAAATGATTTGAGAAATCAACTATAACTTACTTCTCACGTTTACCTATGTTGTTGGCTGTAGGTACCTACTGTACATATCTACTGAATTCACTGTTTATGGAGGTTCTATATTACTCTAAGCCTTTTCACAACGTAGTTGGGGTCAATTTTCCAGTCTAACCGTGATGAAGTTTGATATTTTCCGTGAAGCAACTCCTGACTCCATTATCAATATTGCAGTTCTGTAGTTAGACTAGTCGGGATTTTAGGGCTCTAACTACCAGTGACGACTGCCATAGATATTCGTATAACAACCGGGATCGTTTCACCGGAATGTTTCACCGAAAAATGTTGACGGTACGTGCTTAAAAAACGCTACAGCAAACTTTCCCCTTGTTTTCTCATGTGTTTTTTATAACGAATTTCACCTTTACGAGGCATGATTTTTTGACAACAACCTGTGAGGAATCATGACATGTCCTTGATGTTTCAGCCAAAAATCATTAAGATTCGTTCATAAATAACGCAACAACAAATTTTCCCCCCTAGATGACGGAAATTGGCCCTCTAATCACAGAAGTTGTGATCGTTTTTGGCATTCGGGAGTTTGATAATAAATCAAGACTGAATTTTCAAAAGCTTTTTAGGAGAATAATTGGTTTTCAGCTAGTGAATTAAAATTCCTTAAATGAAATGAAAGAAAAATTACCTGTTCAATATAAGTAGAGAGCCCAGTGCTCCTCTAAGGTCGATATCACTGATCTCCTTAATGTAGATCGGGAGTACGATGTAGCAGGAGGAGCAAGGGATGCCGGCGACCGCGCGCGCCAGGATCAGGGCCCACGGCTCCAGGCAGATGAGCTTAATCTGCCAGTAGATCTGGAACAGAGAGTTAAAAGTTTTGGTACGTTGATGTTGACATAAGAAGGAAGAAGCGGATTTCCCAAGCGACAACAATATGGGGTTCTTCAAGAAGGGCATTAGAAGGTTTCTTCAGGGTCGGCAGCGCGAGTGTGACGCCCCTGGTGTTGCATACGTCCATAGGCCACGGTGACCACTTCCCATCAGGTGGGCCGTGTGCTTGTCTGCCACCTAAGTGGTATAAAAAAAAGAAGTAGGTTACATTAGGGTTACGTGAAAAAAGATGGATGAGCTATGTTTTCTTCTGCCACAATACCCGTCTTCCTCCTAGCGTTAATTCCCAGTCGCATCCGAAGTCCGTTTTACCAATCTTAGTTACGGATATTTCTTTGCTCGATATTTCTGCCACAATAGCCGTAAGCCCTACCAACACCTTCGGGGTTCAACTTAATCTAACCTCCCCTAAACCAGTGACAATTCGTTGACCGGCGTTTTGTAGAAAAGAATGGCGAATGTATAGGATTTGACGTATTTGACAGTACGTAAATCCCGTACATTCGTCATTATGTTCTTGGTTTTTTCATCTCGAGGTTGAGAGGTCAGACGATAGTCTGTTACTTTCGTAAAAGTATCTTTAACTAATTTTATAATGCTAAAGAGTCTGTTTGTTTGCTTGAACGCGCTAATTTTAGAAACTACTGGTTCGGATTTCTTATTGTGCTGAATAGCCTGTTTATTGGTGTTTATTGAGGAACGCTATAGGCTAAATATAATCACGCTACTACTCAAGGGAGTGGAGCTGTAACAATAAATGTCAACAAATCCGGAACATTCCCATACATTACTCGAAAATTATTAAGTTGCAAAAATTTCCGCAGATTTCATCGCCGGACGGGGTGACTTGCTCGACTGTGATAGATTTTTAACGTTAGCTACCTACCAGATGAGCAAATCACCCCGTCCACACGTCGCCGGACGCGTCCGTCCGTCCGCGTACGTGTAGAGAGGACCCTTTAGGTTATGTTTTCGTTGAGTTTAGATGGCACTATGTACCTATGTATGTGTATGTAGTATATTCTAGAATAATTAATACCTTCCGATTCTCGGCAATAACCTGCCAACAACAACAGTTACATAACAATAATAGGTTTTTACGTCTTTTTAATAATATGTATAATGACGTTATTTACAAACAATATTTTGGAAACATAATTATACCTGTGCCATTTTTTATTCAATCGATAAAGCTCTCAATAAAAACTTATAATTATAGTTTTAAAAACAAAATGTATGATAACGTAGGAGATATTAGTTATTATGTAAAAAAAAAAAATCTGAGTGTTCAGGATGTTTGTAGGTAGATGTTTTTCTAGATCTTTCATTGTAATAATTATGTGTGAAACACGTTTTTGAGTCTCTCAAGCGTATAATAAGGGATGCCGCACACAAAAGCACCAAGCAGCAAGCTTACAGCAAACGCTGCGCTGTTTACTTTTGCGTGTTCTTAACCGACTGTCGAAGAAAAGAGAGTAATATTCTTTAAGATTATTATGTATGTAAGTCCATTTCTTTGGCACACCCTACAGCCTGAACGGCGTGACGGATTTTGACATGCAAGGTGTCCTTTGATTCGTCGTGATTATGAGTAGGTAACACAAGATATTAAAATTTCTAGAAAATCAAAATGGCGGATTTTTGGCTCCAAAATTATTTGACGGCGATGGACGCAAAAACTACTGCTTTTCGCTTTTCAGTAAAAAAATAAAGAACCCGACTGCAAAGTAAATACTTGGCAAACGGGTTCTTTATTTTTTTTAATAATTATTACGCCTTGTTTACTTCTTGTGTGTGCGCCGAGTAATCTTCTAATATATAAAAATCAATGCCACTTTTCGTTGTTATTTTATAACTAAAGAACGGCTGAACCGATTTGGCTAATTTTAACCTTGAAATATTCGTGTATGTCCAGGGAAGGTTTAAACGATGAGAAAATAGGTGCAGCGGGAACGGGATCAAAAAATATGGCGGTATGAAGTTCGCCGGGACAGCTAGTTTTCATTGTTAGCTTATAACTCAAGAATCGGTATTTGGCTAATTTTAGTCTTGAAAAGTTCGTGGATGTCCAGGGAAGGTTTAAACGGTTTAAACGGGCTAAAAAAATGACGGTACGAAGTTCGCCGGGACAGCTAGTAGTAGGTAAATGTACGGCCACATTGATTTCTGCCAAAAACACCATAATTTATAGATAAGTACTATCTTCTTCTTCATCCCATCGTTAATCCCAGTCGCATTCGAAGTTTTCACATCCGAGTCTGGTGTACGCTTTTTCCAGTCTAACTGCGGATTTGGCTGAACTTTGATATTTTCCGTAAAGCGACTGCCATCTGACCTCCACAAGCTATTGGCGATATCAAAGCTACGCAATTAGACCAGCTGTGCAATTCACTAACAAGCACAACGATGCGACAACGATGCGAGTCACAACGATGTGCGCGATAGACACTGTCATTGGTCGATTTCCAATGACGTGATACAATCTGACCAATGACAATCTACGTTGCGCCTCGCATCGTTGTGCTCGCTTAGTGAATTGCAGTGCAGTTGTTGAACTTTTTAGACATCCAATTACCCGTAACGACTGCTATAGATGCTCGTACGGCAGGCCGACGGCTTAACGTGGTCTTTGAGTCACGACCAGACTATTGCCCGTATCCATATTCATGCAAACTAATATTTGGACTGAGCGAGGATTGAACCTACGCCAACTGTGTAGAGGTCGCGTTCAGTGGCGCCATACCACAGAGGGTGTCTAAGCCGTAAAACCTTTTCAACAGTTCTAAAAACAAGTACAAAAAATCTTAAAGCCCAAAGGAAATTGAACAAAGCATTAGGAAGGAAGTTCTGACAGGTCAACAATCTCGTATGCACCATTTCACGCTTAATTGGTGCCACAAAAAAAACGCTACACATTGTCGAGCAACAGTTCTTCCGTAATAGATTCAAATAAAGGAGGATACAACGAAAATAAAGCATAGAATAAAAGGGAAGAAAAAGGGAACAATTAAAAAAAAGATATTAAAAAAAAACATTTGACATAATACCTACGCCCTTAGTCAAATGGCAATAATACTTTGGCTGGTGTATTGTAGAATAAAAATGATGAATGTGTGGAATTGACAAGTATTTTGAGGTGTGTTGGTATAAAAATCCTAGTTTAGACACCGGCAAACATCTTAAACATATTTCAGCGCATTGGGGGAAAGTTCGTGCGTGTACACTATCGAGAAAATAAACCAACCAAAGAATGAATGAATGAAATGAATTGCCACTTTTAACAGGGGTAGGCAATGACGCGAGACCTTTAGGCTGATGGATTGCGATGATGATGTGATCGCGACAGACATGACCACCAAAGAGACTTAAAAATGCGCAGGTATATTGTCAAGATATTTGCCGCCTCTACATGATTCAAAGTCTAATCGTGTCATCGTCCCAAATCTGTTTATATAAAGATTATAAACAAATATTGCACCAGCCGTACCAGGCACAGGAAATAGAAAAAAAAAAACTGGATTTTACATTTTAACAAGTCTCGAGTTTTGCTTTTATTATGTAATTATCGTCTCAACGCAGAAATAGAAGGTCGTTCGTCCCGTGGTATGATTAGCGGATGTTATGTTTATAATCGTGCAGTACTAGGTTCTGCTACAGGATTGGGTAGACTCATAGAAGCGTGTGTCACTTTGCATCCAAAGTTTGCACTTTGGAGCCCTTTTCAGGCCGTTATGTAAATAGATGTGTAAGTAGTAGGAAAATCCTAAAACTGCACAGATCTACCACACACCCGCATAGTACAGTGCGAACTCGCCACGATTTGTCGTAGGGAAGGATCCATAAACTTTGTCATTCAACCAGGAGGCCAATATTCTCCCAATAAAAATCTATGAAAAAAAGTCTCGATCTTCCAAAATCAAATGAAATGTTAAACACGTTTTTTTCGGAACACAGTTTTCAAATATTGACATCGAGATCGTTTAACATTTTATGGACGCTTAATTTTTTAAATTGATGTTACGAGAATTTACTCTCTTTTCATCGAAATCGTGATCGTTTATGACATTTAGGAGTTGGAGATTAGATCGAGACAGACATTTGAATATGTTTTAATTAGGAGATTTGTTCTTCAGTACTCATTCGTCCTACATCAATAAATCTTCTAAATAATACGTTCTCTTTCAAACTGTAATCATTTTAACAATCACTATGTACATAGAGCTCAATAATCTCATCTTGATTTAAATCAATATTGCCTCGGATGACAGGATAATAATTACCAATTCGATTACCACATAGTTGAGTCTATTTATCTTACTTGTTAGTTTAATGGTGATTATAGCAATGCCCCGGTTACATATTATAATCAAAAAGTTAGCAGAAGAGGCTTGTGTGTGGTTAAGTTGTGACCTATTAGGTTAGCACAAGGTACACAATTTTTCTGTAATGAAGACGGTACGTGATACTTCAGTTCAGCATAAACCCTACCAATAAGAAATCGAAGTGAATTAATTGCATCTGCATGGCTAAATGCTATGTCTTCAGTTCGTATTTCATGTTGAAACGAAGTTTCGGATGTTTCGTGGTAACCCTCTCAAGTACTTGGATTGCGGATATTAAATAAGAGTTGCTTTACGTAAAATATCGAAAACGAGCCGTTTCGTATTTAGATTGAAGTACCGAATTTTAAGATAAACTGATGATAGGAAAGTGTAGAAACATTCGTAGAGTGGACTCCATAGTATAAGTCATAGATGAAATATATAAATAGGGTAGTATAAGTCTTGGATGCAACTGGGATTGGCGCTGTGATGATGAAGAAGAAAAAGCTTAGGCATCAAGAACGAATGATTACTGAGCGAAACATAATGGATATAATACACTTAAGGTAAATGACCTTGTAAATATCAAATCGATAAAAAGAACTGGTCCAAAGCACCCAAAACCATTAAAGTATTGAAAGTTCATCGAAAAGTTACATTTGGGTCTCCAAAAGTCAGTGAACGTAATTTGGTGATGTCTTCATCTGAATTTTATTCTCTTGACATCGTCATATTTTCAATTCAATGCAAAGGGAAAATGAGGTGAGAAGCATACATTGGGCAATTGTCACTGCTTAACTTACGAGTATGTTATGATGACAATAGATGTTAGTGGCGAGCGGTAAAAAAAATCAAAAATTCTTACCTCGATCTTGTTTATCTTTAAACATAAGGCAAAAATCGGAGGCCCCTTGCCTTTGAAAGATGTCCCTAAGATTATCTAGAAATGCCTTTTTAAAAATTAAAGACAGAAGTCACTTCTGTGAACACCTAGGCAAGCCAGATAAATTATGAAAAAGTGGATAAAGAGTAAGAAAGCGGACCCCTGGCTCCAAAAAGACTGCTGCCAGCTTTGAATGCAACTGGATTTCATGCTAGAATAATGAAGAAGACCTATAAAATTATTTTGGTTATCTACTGATTGTTTACGTAATATTTAAAACTATTGTTTCTTTCATTCTTAGAATATAGAAACCAATTCAAGTTTCATATCGCATCGAAATGAAATCGATGCAAAAAAGCTTTATAATGTTTCCTCAATCGGATTTCTTTAGGACACAGGTGTTTACGTGGCTTAGAACAGAAGTATTTAACTTAATTGGTTGTTTTATTTCTTTGGTGTTAATTGTAATTACAGGAAACATGTTTATCCAAATACATATTATTATAATATTTAAACGTATTAGGCACATCCAATTGCAAAAATGCTTTTCCAACAAAAACAATAAACTTTACAAATTAAGTATTTCGAAAATAAACTAAGGTTTTATTTCTTGTTAACCTTTTTATTTAATTTAGGCCACTGATCGCGAACCATACTCAGTCCTTACATTTATAACTAGATCTGATGACCGATAAAATTGGTGATAATGATTTTTTTCATATTAATCAATCAATTAACCTATCGCAGTGAGCTGCTTCGATGTCGCCTAATGTTACCATTGGGTTGTGGAGGTCAGATGGCAATCGCTTCACGGAAAATATCGATGTCTAGCCAAATCCGTAGCTAAGACTGGTAAAGCGGACCACAGACTCCGAGCTGAAAAGCTTCGGATGCGACTGGGAATTAACGCTAGGATGAAGAAGTGCGCTGCTGGAGGTATGCTTCTCCCAATGTTAGGAGGCTTTGGTTTACAGATTTTAAGTAAAGATTTTATTTCGAGTTTTCCTTCTCTCGCAGTGATTCTTAGCGTCTGCGTATTTTTCCGTTAGTTGACTCTTGCAACACCCCACGGGTGAGATGGGGTGGTGAAGTGGCGATACTTGTATTCTTTCACCGTCACTATACGGATATTTTTTCATAATTTTATGCAAATCATTAAATTTCACACGACATAACAATGTTTATGCAGTTTGTTTGCCCAAGCAGGTTAGCAAAGAATAGTTTTGTTTCGCAGACAATATACTATTTCGGGTTTTTACTTGAATAATTATTCATATACGCAGCAGAAACTCGTTTAATAATTATTATATTTTGAATAACAAAGGACTGGAACAAAAAGTGTTTTAGGTTTTGCATTAAACATTTTTAACACAATCTAAGAACATAATTTATTATTTAAAATACTTAATTATACCTATTCTTAAATTTTCTTCTTAATCTTCATCATTTATTTAGTTTATAAATTTAGTAAAGACGTCTCTTTCAAAATTCAAACTTGAATGGGAGTGAACACAGAAATTGAAGAGTAAAGAATTCGGCGGTAACGGGTGAAGCCGCTTGTCACGACTTGACTATCACCACAGATTAATAAATAGTTACTACCACCACAGATAAATAAATAGTTACTACGTAATAGTTGCTGTCACCCAGTCTCCCATCCAGAGAACCCAGTCAAGTAGTGACCACGGGTGCTGCAACGCATCCGAAACATCGGTAAAAGTAACACCCAGTTTCTGAAAGGCTGCTCAACGTCAAATTAACTAATCGGCTGTTAAATCTCTTGTCAAGTAGCGATTGTGTTGCTAGAAACATGGTTAAGTAAATAGTTTTATTTTATCTTCTTGACGGTTAAAATAGCTGGTTAACCAACACTATGACCAAATTAAACTATTAAGCCATGCTTCTAGTAATCCAATTGCTACTTGACAAGAGATTTAACACCCGATTAGTTAATTTGACGTTGATCAGCCTTTCGGAAACTGGGCGTAATTCTCTTAATTAATTAATCGCGCTAAGTCGCGAATCATCATAAAAATTTGTTAGTATTTGTTGATAGATAAAGCTTAAACAGAATTACATCATCTGTAAATATTTCAACTGGCTAGCTATCACGGTTCGTGAGTTACAGCCTGGTGATTGACAACCAGATGGATAACGGTATCTTAGTAATAGCGTACGAAACCCTAAAAAAAAAGAGAAAAGCACTTACAATTAGTGATAAAGTCGTAACAATAGTCATGGCTTTCCTTCCATATCTATCGGTAAGCCACCCCATGGGGGCTCCGAAGATGATGGCTGTGATGTACGTCACAGAAGCCATCCAGGATATGTCTGTGCTGGTGTAGGGCTCTGGAGCTGGACCATCCGGAGACTGCAGTACGGATGACATAGGTGATATCCATCCTTGCACCATTCCGAAGCTTAACAACGGAATTGTCACTGTGGACAATAAAAATATATTATTACAAAACGGCTGCATGAAAGATATAGATACCTATATACATTACTCACGCTTCTAAATTCGCGAACGGGTACTTATCCCTCCCGACCCGACCCGTGGTACAACAGTGATGTTCAACTGGTTGTACTACGTCATTGACTACGGAGAAGTATAGTTACCCATGGTTCAACTGGTTGTACTATGGGGAAATATCTTTACCAATGGTTCAGCTCGAATGAATTGTTCTTTCCTTGGTCCAACTAGTTGTACTACTGGGAATTGAATGTACTCGTACCTATCTATGGAACAACTACTGGTAATAAACAGGAAAAGGTTTATCTATAATCAATGCCTACATTTCACCAAATTTGGCCATTTCACCAACGTGGGGGAAGAAATAAATGGTACATAACACCCTAGATGCGGAAGGCGGACGATGGGGAGCAATAGAGCACATTGAGGGCGGCCAGTATATCCAGTAGTGGACTGCAATAGGCTATTCCGTTGCTGTAAATTCGTTACAGCCTAGTTGACTATTCCGTGATATGAATATCGACACTTATTGCGTCACATCAATAAAAATTTCTACACGGCTCTTAATACAAACCCTCTTAAATGAGGGTTTATTAATCAAAATTCGGTTATGTTATCGGTTATCCGTGTGGTGATGGAGAAAGAATACAAGTATCGCCACCCCATCTCATCCAAAGCTTAGTCGTAAATCGCAAAGTAGAGCGTCGGTAGCTTAGTGGTTAAGGAGTCGGCCTTACGATTGAGAGGTCCCGGGTTCGAATCCTGGCCATTACACTACCGACGTGGACCCACTCCTAGCACAAGCAATTTAGCTTAGTTGGAGGAGTTAACGGGAATATTAGTAATTTCGGTTGCTAATATTCTTTAAAAAAAAAAGGCGAGTAACGGAAAAATACGCTGACGATATCACTGCGAGAGTAGGAAAACTCGAAATAAAACCCTCTACCAACCCGTCTGGCTAGCGTGGAAACAGTAGGCCAAAGCCTCCCAATATTGAGAACCTTTGTCCGCCGCGTAGTTCCCAGCAGAGTAGAATTTGGGCCACCCTATCTCCTCCCATGCGGTGTCGTACAAGGCGACTAAGGGATAGGGCTGTTTAACATCAGACAGATATATTACAGCCCAGACTCGCCTATACATGGCTCGAGTCAACAATAGTGCCCGGAAAACGGCAATAGACTCACCCCCTATTACGTGGGACCTAATACAATGATTGGTGAAATGTGGGTGTTAATTCACCTCTGCCTAAGCCTCCGGGGATAAAGGCGTGATTGTATGTATGTATGTTGTCCAGCAGTGGAATGTGACGAGCTAATTAATTGATTGATTCCATTCTCGCGTGATGGAGTAAACAAACGTGAAATTCAGTTCTAGATACGATTAAGTAACATTTAAATCAATGGTTCTACGTAATTGCATAACCCGTTAATGTCAATAATTTCAAAATACCAAGTAATCTATGGCCTTATTAACGTCATAGGACCTGCGTGACGCTATCGATTTATCAAATTGTAATAGTTTAATAGAGGATGCTACTCCATTGTGACTTCTAATAGTAATGAATGAATTATGCCGACTAATTCACGTACAGGTACACATTATCTATTGGTGTGCAGCGACTAAATCGACTGGGTAGCACGAAGAGGGTTGAATGAATGACACGCGATAGGTCATAATAATAATGTAATTATTATAGTGACGTCCACGGGATCAATAATAAGAGGTTCCTAGTAATAGTTCTGTATGTAAATCGCAGACATAATGGAGGAGAGTCGCCTTATCTGCTGCAATTTTTTTATCGTACGCAATATCGCCACGAATAGCATTTCCCTCCCACCTTCCGGAGCCGGCGAGGGTGGTAATTATTATTACTAATAACTATTAATAATTAGTAATAATTATTATTAATAACTATTAATAATTAGTAATAATTATTATTAATAACTATTTATAATTATTATTAATAAATAACTATTAATAATTATTAATAATAGTAATTATTAATAATTATTTTTATTTAATTAGGTACTTACATTAATTAATTTATAATTTTTTTTTAGATTTTTTTATTACTAGTAGAGCAACAATCATTCAATAATCATTCAGTGGTACGACGAGGAATGACAATTCCTTATCGTGCCTCTGGTGGAACAAGTTGGTGGCACGACGAGGATAAAGGGGTTATGTCGGACTCGAACCCACTAAAAAGCACGCCGCTTATTAGGTCGTAGGTTGCCGGAGGTGAGATTGTCTCTCTCATCCCGGCTTAGCTGCTGTAGTCAATTTTATGGCTGAGGGTGACTTATGTCTGGCCATCCCACCTCTGTCAAGTTCCGGTAGAAGGGGTAAACCATATAAGTGATAAACGAGGTATTCGCGCAGATTTTCCCCTCGAGGTTGAGATTAGATGGCAGTTGCTGTCATAAAAGTCGTAGGTACGAATTGGCAGCGGGCGACATGAGGCAGCAGCGAACGACATGTCGCAGCGACACTACTGGTGCTACCAACTTGTACCTTATTTCAATGAAATAGCGGACGACATGAGGCTGCAGCGAACGACGTGTCGCAGCAACACTACTGGTTTCAATGTATTTCCATTAAAGCGACGACACGTCGTCCGCTGCTGCCTCATGTCGCCCGCTGCCAACTCATACATTAAGGTAAATCAAAAGGAGGAGTAATATATGGACCCGGGCTCCAAGGTGAAAGCATCAGATTCAGCAAAACGACACGAAGATAAAGGATAGAACCTACAATTTCCTAAACACAAATCCAACGCCGTAACCTTCACGCCACTGCCGTCGTAACGAGAGTATTTTTTATCAATGAACACAAGAGTTCATTCACCTATTGTTACCGAGTGTTCTATATACAATATTTTTTGTACAACACAATGGCGGTTGCTGTATAAGAAACTGTATAGCGCATTTCATTTCCTCGAACTATAATGAGACCTTCCTTTCAAAGGCCTACCTTCCGCACCTGTTCACAACAGGACTTACGTACTTCCGAAGGCATTCTTATGTCTAAATCGTTGTTTTTACTGAAGAGTACCTAAGGAAATGTGGGCTTCAAGTGGAACTCATCCGGATGACGTCAATATTTATATTCAAAAAGTATTAGAAATTGTGAACTGTAAGTCACTAATATTCCCTCGAACCCCTCCAGCTAAACTTCAAGAGTGGATTCACATTGGTATTGTAGGTAATGGCCAAGATTCGAACCCAGGACTTTCGATCACTACAACGACGCTTTTCGGACTCTAGTTTCTGGTTCCCTTATAGACAGCCGTAACTTAATTACTGACGGCACAGAATCTCTCTGTTTTTACGGAGTCGGCAGCACGAGTGTGACTCCCCTGGCGTTGCACTTGTCCATAGGCAACCACTATCCATCAGGTGGGCGTGTACTTGTCTGCGACCTAAGTTGTATAAAAAATATATACTTAATTAAGTTTTTATTTTCTTATAAATATGGTGTCGCGAAATACCACTACTTGACCAGAATACGTAAATTCCTATAGCGGGCATACAGGCCAATGACATAAGGTGCTATGGTGCTATATGCTAATACAGATATGTGTCAAAATGCATTATCTCATTTATTTATCTAGTTTTTTGTAAGTCCACCAATGAATTAGCATATCGTAGAACCTTAGACCATATTATACCTACTGTTTTGCGAACACCGACAGAGCCGTTCTTCGCAATGAATTTTGTGATAACAAAAACTAGGAAACTAGATAAATAAATGAGATAAATAGCCGAGATAATAGCCGTTCTTCGCGATGCATTTTGTGCTAACAAATTGCATCGCGAATGCCCTAAGACGAATGTATAGAAAAATTTGGATCAGCTTCGAGAGAGGCTCGGTGGCTCAGTGAGTCAGTGGTTCGAGCATTCCCCTTGTAAGGGAAAGATCGCGGATTTGAGTCCCGTCTGAGCTGTATTCGGTTTTTTCTATCATAATCGATTAGATAGACAGGAAGCTCCAACTCTCACGCAAAGCGCTGAATTTCCTTTTCCAGTTTGCTACGCAGGTACTTATGTGAGAGTGTGTTTTCATGATAAAAAAATATGTAGAATGAATACAAAAATTGACTTAATGGGGGGGAGGGGGGTTCGCGGAGCCAAAAGTTTAGGAAACCCTGCTCTAAAGGAACGTTACATAATAATCTATTTCGGAAGAGAAAGGTTAACGTCTATACAAAATGTCATGTTTTAAATAAAAAAGGTTAGGTAAAGTGAACGATATTTCGACTTTAACCTTTCACCATAGATTATACCTAAGTTTAGCGACGTGTTTGGCTATGACAGAACGTCAGGGGTGATGAGTTCGTCTCTGTTCACTGCAAACATTTTGTACAGTACAATTAAAATCAGTTGAACATTCGGCTTTTTTCGGGAATAATCGCCTGAATTCGGAGACGGAAATGACACGACATACATTACCGCGATTTCTTTTATGTAGCATTCAATTTTTGAAGTATCCTAAACGCAATGTATACCATCTGCCAAGATGACATTACTAACCACAGACCTAAGAAAATTATAGAGAAGCGACATGAATTTGAAAATTAATTATTTATTGAAGCTTCTGTAATTAATGAATTTGAAGATATAAGAAATCGCGGTAATGTATAGCTATACTAGTTATACATTAAATAAAAAAATACATAGATATGTTACGGCTAAAGGTAGGTGTGAACATAAACTTAAGATTAGCCGGCTAAACTTAGATTTATCTTCGACGAGGTGTTAATGTTAGTTTCTTCTATCTTTAGCCGGCTAAACTTAAGTCTAACCGCAGGCCCTTGGCTAAAAATGTAGAAGGAAATGGGAAAGGAATAATCACTTTCATTTCAGCTTTTCTATGCCGCCATTAGTGCAAACATCAAAGTGTCCACTCCGCTCTATCAGACTTGGATAGATTAGGTTAGAAGGCTAATGCGGGAGCGGTGCTCCCGCATTAGGCCTTCGTGGTTATTTTTTTTATGACCATCAAGAAATTGAAGTCTCGCAAATAGAGTCCGTCTGACCCCCCAACTACAAGAGCAAAACCAGAACATCATCCGTTAATCAGCAGCCTCCTGAGTTGACTTTAGAGTTTGAATTAGGCCCTGAAATTCTGTTTCAACTTTTAAGGAAGTGTCAAAAGTTAACACTTAGCAACGAATCCAAAAAAGGTACATAATTCCAGAGCACCGGAAGATAAATCAACTGCGTTTAAGTTTTGTATAGACTATTATTATATCTGAGTTTACTTAGTTTACAATTTCCGTCCCGATAATAAATAGCATTCATGGTCGTCAAGAAATCAAAATGTATTCTAGTTTTTGTGAAACTGACGAATTTATTTTATTCAAAGTTATACTGCTTATTGCTGGTTTGTGGCAGTGGCGAGGGCTCCCTATAACACGATTTTTGCCGTTTTCCTAATGTGTCATTTGGTGCGTGACAAATTAAAGGCATCATCTGCCATATTTTCAAGTCTGTAGCTCCAACGGCTTAGGCTCAGTATTGATGAATTAAGATCGGACGGAGAAATCATAAAAGGCGATGAAAAGCGGGGAAATACGTAAACGATATCAATACGAGAGGAGGAAAACTCGAAATAAAAACCTGTACCAACTCGTCTGGCCAGCGTGGAAACAGTACGCCAAACCCTCCCAACATTGAGAGAAGCTTATGTCCAGCAGTGGATTGATTTTCTATCAGTAAGAGTAAGATTGTAGATGAGATTTGTTTGTGCTCTGAAGATCGTTGTGGATACTGCGTGTATACCAGCAGCCGCAGCGTAAATTGTATCGCTGTAAGTTTTATGTGATGGTAAACATAATTTCTATTATATAAAAATTAATCCCTAAATGTGTTGCTAAGCGCAAATCTCGAGAACGGCTGAACCGATTTAGCTAATTATTTTTTTAGAATATTCCCTGAAGTACGAGGATGGTTGTTACGGCGAGAAAAATTAAAAAAAGGCGGTACGAAGTTCGCGGGGTCAGCTAGTTATAATATATTAATTGCATTTCAAATAACAGCAGCTGGCAGCTCTTCTCCTGATGCAACTAAAGTGTCTCCATTAGCTGCGTCACCAAGCATATTTGGTACAGTTCTGTCTACATTAAATTGATTTTTAAAAAGGTCATGAACAAAATCACAGACGAGGGTCATTGACTTGATATGTACGATACTATACGAACAGGTGACACAGAATGAAGAATTTGAAGAATTTTGTCATAAAATCTCTAATATTATGTTACTTTCACCGATTAAATGAATATTATTATTTAATTTGACAGACGCGAAATGGCGGACAGACGTTAGGCGCCACAAGTTCGTGACTTATAAAAAAACCTGATGTATTTGACCTAGATATACGAGTATAATGGCGAGTTAACTTAAAAGTGCATTTTATAATTAAGTCGAAAACGCCAAAAAGAAAGCACATATACCCGCTTGAATTGCAATCGAAATAATGAATTATTTTGTAAAAATTACTAGGTGAGCAATATAAAGATGTGCGAGCCCCCTCCTCCCATACTAAGGCCTGCGTACTCATAGGAACTCCTAGTTATCTCAAAACCTTATCGCAAAAATACCCATCCGACTTCATTTTTCGACCCCTTTTTAAAAGTTGACCTTTTGGACCTCATTTTTGTGCCCTTTTCTGCTAACTTGGTCAACAGAAGAGCCGCTCAAGGTTGGAAATTCAGACGGTAATTGACAAAATAAATCAATTATTGAAAGACAACAGAAAACTCATTCGTGTTTATAAAAACGCACCAACTCTAAACATATCTAAAAACTTTAATTTTTTTTGTTGAAAATAAAGGTTCGAACAATAATACTCTGATAACACTGTTATTTCGTTAGGTACTGGTATTTTTTATTTACCCGACTACGGTGAAGCAAAAAGGAAGGTAATGATTTACTAATATCACGTCAGCTATAGTATTGAATAGGCACAACAAGTAATGTCCGCATAATCAGAAGGCATAATCCAAAATCATCACAGAACAAAAACTAATTGAATTATGAGTAGACAGAAACTTTAGCTCATGAAAAAACAATCCCGTATTTTTTCTTCTTTTATCATTGTTTAATTGTTAATTTAGTTTAATCTTTAATCTAATCTCAAATATTAGTCGTATAGCAATCGTAGTCCAGTCGCATGACGATCGTAAGTATAAAAATGTCAAACTAAAGTCCGACCAATAAAATAAAAAACCCGTACTGGGGGCGCCAAAAACATCTATGATTATGACAACACCAAGTATAGTGATACACATGTAAAATGCCAATATTTTTCAACACACTTGCTTATGAACAGGCTTTTATTTCCCCGCAATTAAGCACGGAATGACACCTAATATAAAACTGTGACTTTTTCATTGCTTCTTCTTCCTCCTAGCGTTATTCCCAGTCGCATCCGAAGCTTTCAGCTTGGAGTCTGGGGTCCGCTTTTACCAGTCATAGCTACAGATTTGGCTAGACCTCGATATTTTCCGTGAAGCGATTGCCACCTGACCTCCACGACCCAATGTTAACAGTAGGCGATATCGAAACTTTGCAGCTAGACCGTTGTTTTTGGACTTTTTAGGGCACCAACTACCCGTAACGACTGCCATAGATGTCCTTATGGCAACCGGGACCGACGGCTTAACGTGCTCTCCGAAGCACGACCAGACCAATGCAAATACCCATATTTAATGCACACAAATATTTGCACAGAGCGGGGATCGAACCCGCGCCTCCTGCGTAGCGGCCGCGTTCACTACCGCTACGCCACGGAGGCTGTCATGTTTTTCATTGCTATTATTCACAAAAGTGAGTTATAGACTTCTTTTTTTTAATTTCATTAAGTTGCTTTGTTCTTAAGTTTCGATACAAAAAATATCGTGTCCAATATTACAAACGAATTAATATAGAAAGAAAAGAAAAAGAAAGTACTTGTAGTACGTGTTTAATATACAAAACTTTCACTAAAATGTATTTTTTTTTTTCTCTGTTAAAAAGTTAAGTTTTTCTCTGTTAAGTTTTCTGGTTAAAATAGAAAAATAGACGCGGCGTGTTATACTGGTTACAAGGACTGGGCACAAATCACAACACAGTAGTATCCGTATAATAGTTTACTGCTTGGAATGGTAAATACAAGTTAGACATACAGTTACACCATGTATAGAACAGGGACCACGCGATATTGTTTTTCGGACTGCATAAAATTCTTGTATTTTATGCCTAACAGCACAGAGATCAAAATAATCGAGCATGATTTTCTTTTTTGCGTTAGGCTTATTTTTCTTAGGCGTAGAAAATACATTTGACGTTTGACCTTCTCTTCGTATTTTTATTACAGAAGATCGGGATATACCTAAAAATGTGAATAATAATTAGTCACAGTAAAATCAGTAGATTAGGCCAATTTCAGTTGCACGTACTCTATGATGTCCTACCCGTCATGTTGACAACAAGGTCCGTGATGTTATTTAGAGGAACAGAGTCCAATCCTTCCTACTTTTTATCCGACAAATACTTTGTTATATTATAAATTACTTTTCTTAACTGGCTTTTAATAGTTTTCGGCATATTACTATAGTTTTGTAGTTTTGTAGCGCTCTCAAACTCAACAACACGCACAATTGACACCACACTGACAGATGACCATAATCACCATAATGACATTGTATAGATTGTTACCATATGAAGAAATTAGTTCCAATAGTTTACCGCAATATGGCGAGGTTTTTTATTTTACTGGTCGGGCTTTACTTAAATCTTCGAGCATTTCAACAAAAAAATGTTATCTAAACATAATTAAAGTAATGTAAAACTAAAACATTCTGGTAGATAGTCTGTAGATTCTAGTAGATTTGTTAGAATATTCTCTAGGAGGATAGACAAGTATAGATGCACAATAACCCACGGCCAAAAATAGGTACCTAATCACGATTTTATTTTCATTTATTGCAGTAAGCACTACTATATTTTTCAAAAATCCAATGACACTTCAATCATAATTTTCGGTGACAGAAAAAAGCAATTTTTGACTAGACTGTGAGTCGCAGCGTCTGCCCGGTCGTGTCGCTCTCACCTTTTCATCTAGGAATTATTGCTCAGCTCCTAGCAATCTGTAGCGTGATGTTATAAGTCTATAATCTTTCTCAAGAACTGGGATAATTTTTAATTTCCACTGGTACCTTTTTTCTCGAGCTGAAATCCCCATAGATTCAGAACAAATTTTCAGCGACTCAGAATTATTACGAACTAGCTTTTGCCCGCGGCTCCGCCCGCGTGGATGTCGGTTATCGCGACCAAACATAGCCTATGTCCTTTCTCAAGATCTAATCTACCCCTATACCAAATTTCATCAAAATCGGTTCAGTGGTTTAGGCGTGAAAGCGTAACAGACAGACAGACAGACAGACAGACAGACAGATAGACAGACAGACAGACATAGTTACTTTCGCATTTATAATATTAGTATGGAAGTATGGATATGGATATAGGGGATTTGACATTTATGATGACATAACGTTGACGTTATATACGTCAAATCCCATACATTCGTCATTCTATTCTATGATACGCTGGCGATCGAATTGCCGCTTGTCTAGGGGGGCAGAATGGTTAGCACGAAAAACTATCGTAATCGTATCGTAAGACTGGAGCATTGCGATTGGCAGGTTTCACACATACGCAGGTTCACATAAGGCAGGCGGCCAATCACAGCGTTATGTTCTCTTGATACATTTACGTTACGATTAGGATAGTTTTTCGTGCCCGGGGCACTGTTCGACCCGAGGACGAGTCGAACCAAGTCAAAAGTCAAGTACTGTAATGTAGGCTCATACATTGTAACCTTATGTAAAGTACAAAGTTATAAATATAACTTTAATCAAGATTCATTTTTTCTAATGTAACAGAATAACGCACAACGCGGAAATAAAACTAGTTTTTTATGAATTATTTCGTGCATAGCTGTTTATACAAAACATACTTGTTTATATTATTGTTGCTGTTTTGTACAAGGCCCAAAGATGGGTGTGTTTTTTGGACTCCATGAAGAGATTAGCTGGTACGTTTTTGAAGCTTCATTAAGAACTTGAGGGTATAAACCACGATAACTTGCAATCGGGTATACTTATCTGCTGATTTACGAAAGAGCAGGATTCGACAGTCATTTTTCATTTTTTCCACAATGCCATTTTTCCCTTTGAGTGTCTACTCAAAGGGAAAAATTACGTTTTCTGATTTTTGCAACCCCATTAATTAGCTTTTCAATGGACTATTGTAGTTGTAAAACCTCATAAACGTGTTGTATTGTAAATCGACAGGTGATCATTCTACCACTGACTGAACCACAGATGCCGTCGGTCAACTAGCGCATATCCCTACGCCGATTATGATTGATGACCGAGTCTGCAGCGAGATTTTAACTATACTATAGTTGTTACCCGTGACTACACCTGCCTATATTTTTACCCAAGCAGTGATCTGTCTGTGTACCAATTTTCACCAGATTGTCTTAAAAAATACACATTTTCGTTCCCCATTTGAACCCCTTTAATCCCCTTTGGTAATCCCGTAAAGTAGCATATCTTCTTTTCTGAGTTCTAGTCGATCTTTGCATCAAATTTCATTAAGATCGGTTCGGTGGTTTAGGCGTGATTTCAGACAAACAGATGTGTTACTTTCGCTTTTATAAAAATTAGTATGGATTACCTATCTGTCATTTGGGTCACACCTTCATTATTCAAAGCTAAATTTATATTTTGATTGCATCACGGTCGCCTTGGTCGTCACAAAATTAACAATCATTTTTGTACAAAATATTTATATTTTACGTAATACCGTATTTGTTATAATGTCAAAGAATTGATTTTAATTCCGAATACCGATCATGTGATCATTTATCTCGATGAATGAGCAATATATAATCTTTAGATTATCACCATCACTATATTAGAATGCTGATAAAGGACATCGTTTAGTATTATCCAAATTTAAAAGTAACGAATTAATCATTAACAAGACAATGGTAATGGTTACATTTAAGTTTAAAAAATCTAATTTTCATAAAACCAAGAAGTCCCACAACTTTGACGCCTTAATAAAAGTTAAGTTAAGTTTTAACTATACATTAACTGTAGTTGTATGTGATGGTTAAGGTGCTATTTACCTGCTAGCCAATGGTTCATTGGCAGACTTTGATGCACGTTCGAAAATATCAGGAAACCTCTAAGTCAGGGCTTCTCAAACTTAATTGTGTCACCGCTGCTAGAGAAGTAAATAATTAAAAAGCTGACCCATGTCTTCAATAACTGACTATACACAGGAAACAATAGAGATTATGTAAAATTTTAGAAAATAATTTCTAGCCTGCTCTGCCTGTAGTTCCCCGTTTGAATGTCGGTTATAGCAATTTGGTCATATCTCCAGTTCTACTAAACCGTTTGCATCTTGATTTTAATTTTAATTAAGTAAGTATTATTTTAATTTGGTAATCGCGGCCAAACATAGCCTATGTCTTTTCTAAAGGTCGTATCTATATCTGTACCAAATTTTATCATAGAGAGACAGAGTTATTTCGTATTCATAATTTATTGCAAGTAGGTATGAATGTAGTATAGATTATTTGGCTTCTACGGCAACTACCGCTATCTGACGTACCCTGAGATGAGAGCTTCCACCAGAGCCTCGTGGTTTAATCAGCAGGTGTTCTAACTTGCATATATGAAGTTGGCTTGAACCCCAACCCCAAAAAACGTGGCGCACGCGTACCCCAAGTGGTCGCGTACCTCACTTTGAGAAACACTGCTCTGAGGTATGTAGAAATTCACGTTTTCTTACTCCGATAAAGCGAGTAATATTTTTATACATTCATAAACTTTACTACGCTGTTAGTTGATAGGAAGAGGAATGCTGATAGGTATACGGGACTGTTGTAACTTGAAACTGGATATAGTGACGTGGGTTGATAGTATTGGTACGACAAATTTGAATAGGTACAGTGAACGTCAAAACGATCTTGACTGTTAAGTCTCAATACGTTAATAACAAGGTATTAAGAGCCAATCAAACTGTTTTATTGATTCAAATTGTATTTATCGTCCAAACCTTTAGTTTGGACGATACCAAATTTGGTGTGTACCAAACCAAATATCAGAACAGTCAACAAGGAGGGGGGAAAATCGAGGCATTAAAATCATTTTGAGTACTTCGTTCGTCAATATCGATACGTAATGACTGTATGTAAATTAATGCGTGCCGATTGAATGGCAATCCAAATAAATAAATAAATAAAAATACAGAAAGAACTTTAAACGAGTGAATGGGGCTCCACCAAGATCTCCGGGGAAGTCCGGGGCCAAAACCTCACCTGTTAGTCGATACACCTGATGAATAACAGATGTGACTTTGGCGCAGGCTTCCCTATCAGGATTTCGTTAAGGAGTCTGATGGCAGTCGCTCAAGAGACTGTAGGGGAGCAGACCTTGAGTTTTTCTTATAGATGTTTAGTCCGTGAATTGATTGCAACCCGCCAGACAGTAAAAACGGGCAGTCAATCCCATATCCTTTTGGATTTCGGATCTTGCTGATTTTAAAACGCTGGTCCCTAACTTGACAGTCACGATAGTCACACCCTGTTTAAAGATGTGAACAGGGAAACACGTGAAGCAGGATGCAACCGGCACTAACACTATGATGATGATGAAAAATGCAAGATAATCTCAATTCGGCCTTACTGTTGATAAATCCGTTTGAATGAAAAAAATGTAACCAATATAAAATTAAGTTTTTATGCTTCCGAAGCCCCAGCCATTATCATTCACGGCCGCAGCGACTAGTTTGCTGCATAAATTTAACATCACGAGTATTGTTTTCATCTAGTATTCTTGTTAATAAAAACTATAATACCGATTCCAAAGATGACCAATAAACAGAACAATCGCGAAGTTTTATCTATTTTTTGTATTTAATCAAATGCAAAAAAATACTATTATGTAATTAAAACTTCGTGATTGCTCGGTTTACTTAATTTATTAACAATTAGTTTTAATCGTAGAACTGAAGCAGGAAAATACTGCTTGCGGTGTTTATATTTTTGTGCGAAATTCTACAAATTCTACTGAATCTGGGCTGGGATGGGATAGGGCTGTTTAACATCAGACCAGATATATATACAGCCCAGACTCAGCCTCAGATTCATGGCTTGGGTCAATAATTAGTGCCCGGAATACGGCAATAGGCTCATACAATGATTGGTGTAATGTGGGTGTTATTTCATCAATGGGGTCTAGAATGCGGATATACATACTTAGATAAATGTATTTTCCTGTAAATACAAACATATTATACATAGGAACATCCAGATCAATGCAAATATAACATATACAAATATGAAGATATTCGCACTGAGCGGAAATCGAACCCGCGCCTCCTGCATAGCAGTCAAACACTGCACTACTATGCCACAGAGGCAGTTATGGTGTGGTTCCTAATGCACGGGGCCTGCGATCTCTTCCAGCAATCAAACAGAATTCTAAGTCAAATAATTAATAATCACGATGGGATCAAACATGGCCGCCAATGTCACTGACCTTTCCTCTCAATGCAGGTTAATACGCAGCGTTCAACGAAACCAATCTAAGTATATGCGAATGCAGTTTGCGATTAACCGGTTTTTCCCCGTATTGATTTTCTAACAATACGCAGATGAGTGTCAAAACAAATCGGGTGCTTAGTCATCTCGTACCCCATGTCACATGTGTTATGCGTACCACGATTCGAATTAGCCAAAGATATTCCTTGGTGATAAAGCTTGGACCTAAGTCGCGTGACAAACGAGGCCCGCGCGCGGATTGTTTTGTAATAAGTAATAATCTATGCTTCCCTAGTGAATTTGAGCTCGTCCACCACTACGGTGGCGTTCCGTGCTATCCTCAGTCACCCAAGAAACGCGTACTGCGCGTATAGAGTGCGCCTCCCAGAAAGTATCCATGGGGATCTTGCGCATGAGATAATAAAAAGGATCAGTCGGGTTGCGAGGGATTGATTGGGACCCAAGGTGGCGTCGGTCGTCCGAAAAAGGTAAGTATAAGTGTATAAGTTTTATCTATTATTAAAATCTAAATGGCAGATTTTTGGCACCAATGTACGTTTTTTAGTTTTTGCAGTTATTATTTGTTCATATTTAGAACAGGTTTTCAAATACGAAGGCAGTTACAAGTTGGTACGACTCGAACCGACTAAAACGCACACCGTCTGTGGGTCGTAGGTACATAGGCTGCCGGAGGTGAGATTGGCACGCACCCTAGCCGACCCAGGGAGCCCGCTAACCTGCTGATTCACTGACGTGATTCTGATGCAGGATTTTCTCTTAGAGTTAGGTAGTTTAGGAGTGAGAGGGCAATCGCATCCGTAACGTAATAGTACCTACCAAATACCTACTAAATAACTACCTACCTACCTACTACTACCTACTAAGTACCTACCTACCTACCTACTAAATATACTAAATCATGTAAATAAGGAATAGGAGAAAAGGGACGCGGTCTCTAAGGTGGATATTTAAGGCAAGGCAAAATTAAGCTTGGGAAACGCTGCACTAAACAATATTTTAAAGAAAATGTTATCGTCAGGTTTAAAAAAATATTTTTACAAAATTTTGAAATGGTATATACATATTATTCTAGCTGTTGCCCGCGGCTCCGCCCGCGTGGATGTTGAATAACGCGACCAAACATAGCCTATGTCCTTTCCCAAGGTCTTATCTCTTTCCGTACCTACCAAATTTCATCTAAAATTGTTCAGTGATTTATGCATGAAAGCGTAACAGACAGTGAGACAGACAGAGTTACTTTTGCATTTATAATATTAGTATAGACATAGAAGTATAGATATAGAAGTAGATATACCTACCTAGATACCTAACGGAAAAAAAATTAAATAAAAATATAATTAATAGTTATAATTTTTACCCATGCATATTATTTTATTCTACGCTTTATTCGCATTTAAGATAAAAAATATATGTGCCACACATAAATTAATAATACAATATCTTAAGTATCACTTTATAATTTAGTTTAAACAGTACCTCATTATGTATTTGGGTATGTACATAATAATAAGTTGATAAAAACGAATATCAAACAAGTTTATAGCGTTATATTCAATTAAAATTCAGTAGACACTATTCACCTTTAGTTTTTTTTATCTCAACTCTGTTGAACAATATTGTATGTCTTCTGCTTTCACCTTGGCCCCTCCTGATTTGACCCAATTAAAAAAACAAGACTAGTTCAGCGTCAGCCGTCCTTTTACTAAAATGCCGTTATCCAACGTTTTTTAATTCTCACTTTTTAATGACATTCTAGTCAGATTGTTTTAACTTACTTATTTATAATTGATCTGTACTATAATTAAGTTATTTTAACACTTTTGGATTCATCTAGTTTAATAAATGTACTTAGGTAATTCAGGTATTCCATAGAATGCCTAGGCAATGTATGCAGGCATATAGAATGCCTGTTGCTCCAGCGGCAATGTGTAAAAAAAATGTAGTCTATATTTGCGGATGGCTTTGCGAAACTTCTATTTCTGAAGGGTTATAAAAAACCACGAAGGCTAATTCCTTCTAACCTTATCTATCCAAGTCTGATTGCAAGGAGTGGATATTGTGCACACTACGTAGGTTAGAAGGCTAAGGCGGGAGTTTAGCATTTCATATTATGCCGGCTGCGCACGTCTTCATACATTGCCTAGCCATTGTATATTATAGAATACCGGATTATACAGATTACCGGTAACATATACAAATAATTAAATATCAATAAATGAGATCAAAATACCTAGAACCTTATGTAGGTACCTATATTTTCACTACAGAAGGCAGAAAGCATTATTTTAGGTCTTATTTTGTGGTTGTGCAGGGTGAGACACGCGAAGCACGGTAATAAACCAATCATAGATAACATAAGACCCATCACAGACACAAAGGGCTCGGATCATTAGTTGATCAGTTCTTTTATAGATATTTTTTATTGATCCATATAGTGCACTTGTGTGATCTTTCCCCGTGACTTCTCAAGATATTTGCCGGTATTTTTTTATACAACTTAGGTTACAAGCACACGACCCAGATGACCCTCTGATGAAAAGTGGTTACCGCGGCCTATGGACGTGTGCAACACCAGGGGCATTACACTTTCGCTGGCGATCCCGTAAGAACCTTCTAATACCCATCTTGAAGAACCCCATACAGGGGCCCTAGACAAAGTGACATTCTATTGGCGAAAACGCCAGAGGAAACGCTAATTGTAGTATGAAATTGACATAAATAATTATTATCCTTACTATAATTTTTTAATGAAATTAATGTCTTTGTAAATCGAAATACATTATTTCACATTATCATTATTACCATAAACATCGCAATGTCGCGTAAGCCACTGTTGAAAATTAAAAACGGTTCGCTTCAACGCGATTCCATCAATAGAATGTCACTATATCTAGGGCCCCGATCCCGCCAGATAAGAGGCAATTCGTTGCTCGGCGTATGATGGAATAGAATGACAAATGTATAGGATTTGACGTTTTTGACATTCGTTGACGCCTGTCATATGAAAAACCTCGGCAGTGAGTTCATTCCACAGTTTATGCGTGGGGGGGATGAAGTTCCTTTCATACCTGACTGTGCGAACTGTTTCCAGTCGCAACGTGTGAGGATGGACTCCCTGTCTGCGGCGAGAGGTGCGATGATAGAATGTAGCCTGGGTATCATGTCGAACAATTCATCTGCGGCCTTACCATAAACTCTTAAAACAGGTCAATAATAATTGAACTGCTGTCATTCTACCAACTGAACTGAAGAGTTGCAGTAGTCCGGTCAACCGAACTACTCACCGGACTACTGCTACACAAAAGTAGCAACAGTTCGATTCCGTTTGACAACTGGACTACTGCTACTGAAAAGTTCCAGTAGTCCGATCAACCGGACTAGCAACCGAACTACTGAGACTAAAGGAAAATGTCACTTTGTAATCCTATTCATATATCACTAGCTGTCCCGGCGAACTTCGTACTGCCATATTTTTCCCGTTCCCGCTGCACCTATTTTCTCATCCTTTAAACCTACCCTGGACACCCACGAATATTTCAAGACTAAAATTAGTCAAATCGGTTCAGCCGTTCTTGAGTTATAAAATAACAACGAAAAGTGGCATTGATTTTTATATATTAGAAGACTAGCTGTCCCGGCGAACTTCGTAGGTACCGCCATATTTTTCCCGTTCCCGCTGCACCTATTTTCTCACCGTTTAAACCTTCCCTGGGCATCCACGAACATTTCAAGAATAAAATTAGCTAAATCGGTTCAGCCGTTCTTGAGTTATAAACTAACAACGAAAACGGAGTTCTTTTAGAATATTTAGAATACTGATGTGTTCTAAAAGAACTCCATTAAATTTTTTCATCGGAAAACCTATGATTGAATAATACCACCGAAATTAGCAAAAAATTAGGCATCGTGAAATTACCCATTTGCAGTTGGTAGAATGACAGCAGATTTAATAATGACCGGTTTTAGGAGTTCATGGTATAGGCCCTACACACACCATTATCTAAATCGATATACCTAGTCAAGTATTTCAAAAATGTTTCATTACTTTAAGCAGGTGTAACCGAGACATTAGACTATTAGACCATGCAAATCGATTAATATTCTTAATGATTCGTATAGCTATTACATAATATCTACAAACACGTTTTATTAATATATTTTCATTGCTTTATTTTAATCTGCAAAATGCATCTATTATAGTCTGATACTTTTTGTTTATGCGGAAATACCCACGGATGCCACACCCGACGGTTAGAGGGAGCAATTATGTCAGACTCTAACCACTTTTTTATATAGGACACATCAATTTGACTTCATCTCGCCTGATGGTAAGCTGAAGGCCAAGTCTTAGAAAAGAGGATCACCATTATAGACACGTACCATGTTACCATGGTGGCACTCAGCTTGACGGCCTCATCAAATGCTTTTCCACGTAAAACCCCACACCGTCTAAGGTCTCAATTACTGGGGTGTAAGTTTACCCAATATGGTGTTTTCCTCCCACCCCGACTAACCCTCAGCCCTCAGACTAAAAGAATACTACCCTGAGCCATCTAAAGCTTTTAGATGGCCTCATCCTACACCGGAAAGGGGGAGGGTATGCGTCTTGCCGTTGCGCAGACCTCCGTGGCCGTGCTTGTCACCCATTTTTTTTTCTTATATGTACTACTTAGGTCGCAGATAAGCACAAGGCCCATCTGATGGAAAGTGGTTAACGTGGCCCCTAGACGAGTGCAACACCAGGGGAGTCACACTCGTGCTAACGACCCTGGTAAGAACAGAGAGATTCTGTGCGGTCAGCGCAAAAGATAAGCTCCGCTTGGTACATTAACAGCCGTTCCCAATAACCTATCTATCGCCAGTTTTGACATGAGAAAGGATAAAAATGACATCAATCTCTATGGTAACGCAACAATAGGATTTGACAAAGGAACTATCTCTACCTTTATCTTTATCTGTAGATATGTTATTGGGAATGGCCGTAAGAAGTCGTCTGTCATAAAGGTATCCTAATAATACACTCATTTTTGTTTCCCAGGGCCTACATTCGGTTAAAGACGGCCCTGGCCGTACCTACCTATTGCGTCTGTTATTCATGTCAAATTCAAATTTAAACTTCGAATGTTATTGAATCATTTCACAATTTATTGACGTAATACAAACGTCATAGTTGAAATCTCTAGACATAATATCGGGGTTTTTAAATTTAGAAAATTCGAGATCTGTTATTGTATTCTTATGTCCTACTGTTTTAATTCCAAATTATTTTAATTGTGAGTAAACAACATATTGGGCAGACTGAGGCACAGGTATTTAAAGTTGCGGTGCCTATTGCAGTCCACGATTGGATAAAGATCCAGCAGTGTACTGCAACTACTTAGTTCCTGTCTATACTTATATAGATTGCCTGGAAGAAACCCCCTACGGACTATATTTCAGGTCAGAACCCTGAAGGGTTGAAACCCACTTCACATTCATCGAATTTCAATTTCCTCAAAGACCCACTGTTCTATTGAAACGTAAGTGTAATGTTAATGTAATGTAAGTGTAATGCAAGTGTAATGTAAGTATAATGTAAGTGTAACATAAGTTTCATTTAAGTGTGATGTAAGTAATGTAAGTTATTATTCTTAAAGTGAAAAATGAAGAACAATTTTCTTGTTTATCTCGATGTTATGATAATCTGCAGACATAATTGTTTATACACACAAATAAATGTAATTACTCACGTTGTAGTTGTTGTATGCAACTATACGTCAACATGCTTTAATAAACTTGTAAGCAAAAAATATGTTAAAACAATCTTCTTCTTCATCCTAGCGTTAATTCCCAGTCGCATCCGAAGCTTTTTCAGCTCGGAGTCTGGGGTCCGCATTAACAGTCTTAAACACAGATTTGGCTAGACCTCGATATTTTCCGTGAAGCGATTGCCATCTGACCTCCACGACCCAATGGTAACATTAGGAGATACCGAAGCTTTGCAGCTAGACCGTTGTTTTTTAGGGCTCCAACTACCCGTAACGACTGCCATAGATGTTCTTGTGGCAACCGGGACCGAAGGCTTAACGTGCTCTCCGAAGCACGACCAGATCAATGCAAATACCCATATTTTATGAACACAAACATTTGCACTGAGCGGGGATCGGACCCGCGCCTCCTGCGTAGCGGCCGCGTTCACTACCGCTACGCCACGGAGGCTGTCTCATCACACAATCTCTGCTGGTATTCATCAAACAATGATGTAATGAAGTGTAATGTTTGTATTTTTCGAATACAGTACAGCCCCCCTAGACAAGTGGAAATTCGTTGCCGGCGTTTTGTGAAATAGAATTACGAATTTATGGGATTTGATGTAGGTATATGACATAGGTAGGTATGTACGTTGACGACTGTCATCATCACTACATATTATAAAACAAAGTTGCTGTCGCTGTCTGTCCGTCTCTATGTATGCTTAAATCTCCAAAACTACGCAACGGACTTTGAAGCGGTTTTTTTTTAATAGATAGAGTGATTCAAGAGGAAGGTTTATACTATGTATAATACATGCATAATATTGTAGAGAAACACTGATAAATTTAGAGATAATACCACGCGGGCGGAAAATATGGCGGTACGAAGTTCGCCGGGTCAGCTAATATTATTATACATCAAATCCCATACATTCGTTATTCTGTTCTACCGTAGAATAGTCCCGCGTATCGTAGATGGATTTCTACGATACGCCGGCCAACGAATTTCCACTTGTCTAGGGGGGCTGACTGATACCTCAACCCTAGTTTAAGCCGCTGGACCTAGGTACAAACTTGAAATTTTGGCAGGTTATGAACATACCCAGACCTGGTTATGACCATAACCAGACCTGGTTATGACCATAACCAGACCTGGTTATGACCATAACCAGACCTGGTTATGGTCATAACCTGCCAAATATGTGTAAATGCATAATAGATATTTGGTAATTTCATTATTATTGAGGTAAAATAGGCAATGAAGTACCGGTTATTACCGGTGTGGTAGGTAGGTACTAGTGATGCGTTTTGCATAATATTCCCGGGTTCGATGCTTAGGTCGGATAAGTGTTTTTTAATATTATTAGACTTTGAGTGAAGGAAAGTAGGTAGCCGATTGATGGGAATAGTCTCGTGCCCTTTTAGGTACGTGGCCACTGAAAACTGTTGACGAAATGAGGGTTTTTAATGTTTATACCTCTACTAAGTCTTTCCGAGTTATATAAAAATAATATCTCAGTGTTTATAATACTTCGCAAAACTAATTATGATACTAATATAAACACAAGCATTTTGTGATTCAAATTTATTTCTGAAATAATATTTAAAATATATAAAAAAATAAAAATAAATAACTAAATAATTAATTTTTAAAAACTAGAAACTATTATTACTAAAATGAACTGAAATAAATATATAAAATATTTATAGGTATACATAATGCGTCGTAAAATTTCAAATTTTTGTATAAAAATAAAATGACATTAGATGACAATGACAATAGGTCATGAGTATGACAAAGTTACGTTATACTATACTGTGACTATGTATACTATACTATACGATGCGATACTTTATGACAAAATATAACTTCTAAATGAATATTCTAAAAAATATTCAAATGATGATGCAGGAAGGGAACTGTTCCATTAAACACGATTATTTAAATGATAGCTTTTTTGTAACTACCGCCAATAACGAGTTATTACGCTTTACGTTATCACGACCACAATAATATAATTATCTTAATTCACCTTACATCATTACATAAAAAGCTTGTAAAATCATAGATTAATAAATAGTTAGGTAATTACTACGTAAATTACTAAATAAATACACTACATTAATAAATAGGTACTAGCGTAAAATCCCATTTGATTAATAGGTAACTAAAAAATGTAATTTTTGTAATGTTCAATTCGATTTTTTAACCGACTTCAGAAAAGGAGGAGGTTCTCAATTCGGATGTTTATATTTTTTTGTAAAACTTCAGTATCTACTAACTGACTAATAAACGTTTGTAATTTTATGAATTCGATTTTTGAAAAACTTAAATAGGTATGTAGCTACGGGTTGAATTTTAGAATGTTTTTAATTTAAGATTCGATTTTCAAAATCTCTTGTTAACAGAGCAACATTCAGTGCATTATAATAAAAAAAATATCCTTCGGCCAGTATTTTTGTGGGTATTGTAAACGTGAAATTAATTCTGTTTTAATTTTAATTAATTAAACACTTACCTACAAAATATAATAATTTCTCCGATAGGTAGTGAAGTTGTTAACATAAAAATATTATGGATTAAAAATAAAAAATAATAATTCATACAAAAAAATCAAATAAATCGTACTCACAAATAATCGCGAACACATATTGATTAAGCCGCGTCCCCTTTGCCCACGTAATATTACTGATTAAAAACTTCATTTTTTTTTAAACACACTATTATTGTCACTGTTATTCTTTTATACAGCCAAACGCGTCAATGGCTTCAACCGGACTGGCGCTCGATCGCGACAACAACAAACGGCATAATTACAATACGACTCAAATCAGACGCATTAAAAACAGATAATCTGATACAATTATGTGCAACTTTAGAATGAAGAAGCTATACTTGTATTTTAAAGAGAGACGCCGAATTTTGTAAGTTAAATACCTAGATAGGTATTACTTGGTTGGGACATAGGTATATCTTGAACCTAAAACGTGTTCTTTGCGAGTAAAGACGTTTCTTGGGTATCTACATGTTTCTTGGGTGTCTTTTAAGGATAGCACGGGTGCTACTGCGGTGGATGAGCTCAAATTCACACAACATAAGTTATTACAAAACAATCCGCGGGTGCCAGGACTGCCAGGGCAGGGCCTCGTTAGTCTCGCTATTTAGGTCCAAGATAGGTACTTGATTTAGGTCAAAATATAGGTAGGTAAGGTAGGTAGGGTACTCTTGCGTTACCTACCCCTTTGGGGATTTACAGGTGTGATATTTGTATATTTGTGATATTCATGTTATCTCATTTTTTTTATACCACTTAATTGGCAGACAAGCACACGGCCCACGTGATGGGAAGCGGTCACCGTGGCCTATGGACGTATGCAACACCAGGAGCGTCACACTCGCGCTGCCGACCCTGAAGAAACCTTCTAATGCCCTTCTTGAAGAACCCCATATTGTAGTCGCTTGGGAAAACCACCGCAGGGAGTTCATTCCACAGCTTGAGTGTGCGTGGGATGAAGTGCCTTTCAAACCGCACAGTGCGCACCATTTCCGGACGCAATGTGTGAGGATGAATTCCCTGCCTGTGGCGAGACGTGCGATAATAGAATGTAGCTGTTGGCATCATGTCAAATAGTTCTTCTGAGCACAAACCATTGTATAGACGGTAAAACACACACAGTGAGGCAAAGTCTCTTCTGAGACTGAGAGGTTCCACATCGCCTGCGAGTATGGGATTGCCGACAAGCCTCAACGCCCGTCTTTGTACCGAGTCGAAGGGGTCAAGCTGGCAAGCAGGCGCTCCAGCAAGAAGGTGACAGCAATACTGCATGTGGGGCCGAACCTGCGCCTTATAAAGGATGAGTCGTTGCCCCGCAGTGAAGTACTGCTTCGCCCTGTTGAGCACCCCAAGCTTCTTTTGATGCCAGCTTCACCTTGTCTTCTAAATGACTACGGTATTGGACGTCGCTAGAGATATCGATATCAAGGATCCCGATACTCGAGGAAATGATAAGCGGTGTGTCCAGGAATTGCGGTGCTACAATGAATGGAGTTTTCTTAGCGGTGAATACACATACTTGTGTCTTAGAGGGGTTGAATTGAACTAAATTTAGTCTGCCCCAATCGGATACTCTAGATAACGTAGTCGCGATTTCAGAGTCTAAAATCGAGACTGAAATTCAGACACAAGTTGTTCGCGACTTTCCTCTAATTCGGACTGAGGGATATTCGCACCGCCCGTGTAACAAGCGTCTCCAGTACTGTCGTCCGCAGAGCAATGAATGGAGTCATCCGACAGCATGTAATTGATATGCAGCAGAAACAGGGTTGGAGACAACACGGAGCCTTGTGGGACACCAGCGTTTATGTCCATGCGATCCGAGCAGCTGCCGTCAACGACGGCTTGGATACATCTGTTGGACAAAAAGCTGGCAATCCATACGCATGATCCCTCGGGTAGTCCATAAGATGCTAGCTTTGCAAGAAGACCTCTGTGCCAGACCCGATCAAAGGCCTTTGCTATATCGAGGCTAACCGCCAGTGCCTCACCTCGAGTCTCGATGGCTTGCGCCCAACGGTTTGTGAGATACACAAGAAGGTCACCGGTTGAGCAACAGTGGCGAAAGCCGTACTGTCGGTCGCTCAGGAGATCGTTACCTTCAAGGTATCCCAGGAGCACCAACGCCGGTATGGCATCCGGCCCACTCGACTTTCGAACATCTAGGGAATTAAGTACCCGCCGAACCATCCGTTGCGTGATTTTTACTTCATGCATTGAAGTACCACACCAGGGGATAATAGGTGGCTCGGCATTCCCATCGTTCATAGTCGAGTTTGATGCAAAGAGATTACCTAAAAGATCGGCTTTCTCCTTGGCACCATGGGCCAGACTACCGTCGGGTTTAAGCAGGCAGTGGCGGAAGGCAGGACCGGCAAAAGTTTCCCTCGGCAGCTTTGGCGAGCGACTAAAATGCGCGACTACCAGATGGATACCGCGCAAGCCGCTCACCAATTCTGCCGATGAATTCAAATTTAGCCCTGGCGATTGCCTTCTTACTAGACCTCAAGGCGGCATTCAATTTCCGCTTCACTTCATTTTTATTTGTGAGAATATTAGGTACATGTCATTGTACATAATTTATCAATTCACAGAAGTAATTCACAAGTTGGATAATGTCTGTTTAAAACTACATCTTAACTCACTTATAATCTTAAACCTAGCAACTACAATGTCAATCTAGCTGAGTCAACAGTTAATAATATTAAAAATGTCATTAAATTGTAGAATATAATATAATGTCATAATAAGTACCTACTAAGTAATACATGATAAAAAATTATACCCAATGTCAATTCCAGTCATACTAGTAATATCAAAAATGTCATTAAATTAAAGAGTATTACATAATGTCATAATAAGTTCATACTAATTGGTATATAATTATGATAAAAATTATAATCAATGTCATTCGAGTCATACTCGACAATTATTTCAACATTATGACGGTTTCACTGCTAGCAGTTCGTCAAACGAGTAGAATGCGTGCTCGACAAGCCAGTGCTTCAATCGACTTTTAAAGGAGTCGAGACTTGGGGCTGAAGTGACGCAACCTGGTAACTTATTGTAGACTGTCGGCCCCATAACATAAGTCGTCTTAGCTACTGTTTTCAGTTTGTCCCGATTCCGCGTATGGTAAGAGTGCGTGTCACTCAGTTTCAGAAATTGTCCGATATTCATCCTCACGTACATCGCGACTTGGTATAATTACGATAGAAGGCAGGGTGAGGATTCTCATCTGAGAGGTCTTGCCGATATGTTTTTTTTATTTTTTTATATATAGGACACGTCAATTTGACTTCGCCTCGCCTGATGGTAAGCTGAAGGCAAAGTCTCTGAAAAGAGGGTCACCATTACAAGCTCTTGCGTGGAATACTGCTCTCATCTCTGGGATGGCTCCGCAAAGTACTTACTAGATGCTCTCGACAGGTTGCAGCGACGCGCAGTCCGCATTATTGGGAATCCTGAGATCACCGAAACCCTCGAGCCTTTGCAATTGCGTAGAGATGTAGCATCTTTGGCGGTATTTTACCGTCTCTACCATGGTGGATGTTCTGATGAGCTCTTCCAATTAATCCTTTCCTATATAGGACAACACGTGCAGGGCTTAGATGCCACCCGCATACGGTGCAGAATATTCCATCGAGAACCAAGCAGTTCGGCGTCTTCTTCTGCCGCACCATTAAGTCTTGGAATTCCTTACCAGTTCACGTGTTTCCCTCCTCCTACAGTCCCGGGTCCTTTATGCGGGGCGTGAAAAAGCATCTCCGGAAAGCGCGCTCCCAATCGCAGCGCGGCCCCACATCTCTGTACCATATTCAATTCAAGCACAGAATGTACCGTTGCAAAATAGCAGGCTCGTACTTCCGCACTAGGTATTACCCGAGCAACTCGACGGAGAGCAAAGCAAGCGCTACCGACTCTGTTACAGACCTTCTGAATATGGATATCCCACTTTAGGCATCTGTCCAATTCAAATCCTAGAAACGTTAAATGTTTCAACCTGCGTAATATTCAGTCCATTTGTGGATCTACCCGACATATCGAAGTGCATGAACTGTGTCATCTCTTAGTGGGTTGTAACATTTTTATCATATACTAGCTGTTGCCCGCGGCTCCGCCCTATATTCTTTCCCAAGGTCTAATCTGTCTCTGTACCAAATTTCATCAAAATCGGTTCAGTGGTTTAGGCGTGAAGTCGTAACAGACAGACAGAATTACTTTCGCATTTTATAATATTAGTATGGATTTATTGTTAGATCAGTGTTGTAAATTATTAAAATTAGGTATACAACGCTATTCTAACATAAAAAGCACATATTGGCCTTCTGTTTCATTTTTTTAATTACGTCATCCAGTCATACCAGTATCATGATAGTATAGTTACCTATATCTTGATCCCAATCACGTCACAAAATGTCCCTACTCTGTGAGTGAGAGACGGCCCACAGACGGCGTGCGTTTTAGTCGGTTCAAGTCCGACAAAACCTCCTACACTTGCGGCGGGGGATTATCCGTGGGGATTTTTCGCACGATAAAAAAAAGTACGGTTTGCTTCCACCGGCTTCCGTTTTACAACATTTTCACCCTTCACCACTGAACCCCTTTACCTATAGGTCTGTGCTCAGAAGAACTGTTTGACACGATGCCAACAGCTACATTCTATCATCGCACCTTTCGCCACAGGCAGGGAATTCATCTCATCCTCACACATTGCTTCCGGAAACGGTGCGCACTGTGCGGTTTGAAAGGCACTTCATCCCACGCACATTCAAGCTGTGGAATGAACTCCCTGCGGTGGTTTTCCCAAGTGACTACAATATGGGGTTCTTCAAGAAGGGCATTAAGAGGTTTTTTCAAGCTCGGCAGCGCGACTGTGACGCCCCTGGCGTTGCATACGCCCATAGGCCACGGTGACCGCTTCCCATCAGGTGGGCCGTGTGCATGTCTGCCAACTAAGTGGTTTAAAAAAAATAGGTGAGGTCGTACGAGTTCGTAGCCGTCAGGTTGACTGACCCTTTCTAACCTCTTATAGTTCGAGCATGGTATTTTATTATCGGTGTTATCAATGACAAGATTACAGCACCTACTTACTACCAGTTCTCGGCACTTTTGTACTTAGTAACTTGTTTCTTGATATCCTTTTTTTTATTATGCGAAAAATCCTTAGGATAAGCCGAAGCCGGTGAAGGAGGTTATGTCAGACTCGAACTGACTAACGGCCGTTCCCTTGCCGTTCCTAATAACATAATAATATCTACAGATGAAGGTAAAGATAGAGATAGTTCCTTTGTCAAATCTTAATGTTATTTTGCTGCTATGAATTGCGTTACCATAGAGATTGATGACGTTTTTATCCTTTATAATGTCAAAACCGGCGATAGATAGGTTATTGGGAACGGCCGTAAAACGCACGCCGTCTGTGGGCCGTCGTCGGTTGCCGGAGGTGAGATTATCGTAGACATATCCCTCGCACCCTGGTCGAATCAGAGCCATATCTCTCGATCTGGCTCTCTTTCGGTGTGGGCACCACGGAGTCCCCAACTCACCGCCGGGTATGAGAAGGCACGCCATGCGCGCCGCGTCGCCATGGTGTTTCTTGCAAAAAAATTGTGAGAAATTATTCTAAGAAAAAAATAACATAGGTACATAATTTATGTGCAGGCGATTAATGCCCATATGCTTAATTTAACCCTGCTCTATTACGGCATATACCGTTGTCCTCCACTAACGGATATCGCAACATTTTCCCGATATCCCTGACACCACCAGGGGTGTCACGGGGAATCACCTGTTCTCTATGACACTCCCAATGGCGTCAAGGAGAATAATCACAGATTACAAAATAATTAAAAATGTGACACACAGGGTTTTCCACGACTAGTGTGTAAACAAAAGAAAAAAAGTTAATTGGTTGGTTATTGACGAATCTGAAGTCAATATTCTTATTTTAAAAAACATACCTACTTACCTGATTCTACAGAACTGAAACCGGTTAAGTAAAATTCTTCTTTGAAATGGACAAAAAACGTTCACAAAGTGGTCTTTACCTAGCATCATTAACCGTCATGACACTCATGACGTTTCTAACCACTAAAGCAAAAGTCAAAACCACTGTCATATCACGGACACTGCAGAAAATCCATTTCATTGTAAACTTTATAGTATTACTAGCTGACCCGGCGAACTTCGCGTACCGCCATATTTTCCGCCCGCGTGGTATTATCTTTAAATTTATCAGTGTTTCTCTACAATAATATGCATGTATTATACATATAAACCTTCCTCTTGAGTCAGTCTATCTATTTAAAAAAACCACTTCAAATACCGTTGCGTAGTTTTGAAGATTTAAGCATACATAGGGACGGACAGACAGCGACAGCGACTTTGTTTTATAATATGTAGAGATGATAGTGATGAAGCCTAAAGTATAAAATTTAATGGCTCTTTGTACAGTGAATGAAGCTTAGTGCTTAAATCGAGGGCCTCGTCATCACTTAGTAGGCTAAAGCAAAACCACTGTCGTACCTACTAAAGACGCTGCAAAAACTGGCATTAAATTGTAGACTTTATATCTATAGAATTAAAGTCCAAAATTAAATGAAAAGAGTTTTTATCACTCTACAAAAGGTCATTTTAATTTTATACTTTAACCGAATTTCCGAAACCGAAAAATTCCATTTAATTTTAAACTTTAAAGTTTAAAATTAAATGGAATTTTTAAAGTGTCCGTAGTATGACAGTGGTATTGCTTTATTGACTTTTTCATGATACGATTGAAGGCACAAAATATTCAAAACTCTTTTCAGTGTTCATGCTCTCAGCTTTAGTCGTTTTTTCCCTAGGTAGGCTACCGACCGGCTTAACCAAACGTTTCCAAAAAAAATAATTGTTAGTCTGTGGTTGTGGTTATAGGTATAATTAGTTTTTGATGACATCAGCGTGATTTTAGAAACATCCCATTGATTTATTTTCGTGGTTTTTATATATTATTACTTATTACCTACACTATATCCGTCCCAATCGAGCAGTCCGACTCTGGGGAAGTAGGTACCTGTGGAAGTAGCCTTCACCGCCCTACAGAAGACCGCGGCTTAATAACCTTGTGTTGTGTGACCCCTCTCCACAACACAACGGGTTGGGGTCTATCGGGCCGGGACCGCGGTCCCAGATTCCCCTTATAAAAACTTTTTTTAAGGAGTAAATATTTTGGGACTACGAATAAAATAAACAAAGTTATAGTCAAAGTCAAAGTCAAAAATCATTTATTCTGTAGGTATAGACCATCAAAACGGCACTTACAAAACGTCAATAATATACATATATGTACTAAAGACTAGCTTAGCAAATGGACCACCGCCGGTTCGAAACGCGGCCCCGGCCTGAGAAGACTCCGGCAAGAAACTCAGCGGGCTCATATGTCTTACGAAAGTACGGCCAACGGCCAACCAAAAAAAATAGGAGTTTTTAGTAGGTAACTCCATCTTTGAAGTTTGGAGTGGATAGTACGTGCGGTGCAGTGGATCACGATCACATTAGATAACCAGCCAGTGACACATCTTTTGATTAATTGTAAATATTAATGGCGGTTATAAGAAGTAATGAAGACAGTTTCCGTTGCGATACCGCTTAACAATTTGCATGTTGATAAACAATTTATAAATCAATAAGTAGATACATTCATTACCCTTTACAAATAAGTAGTATGTGTCACTTACTTGCGTTAAACAGAATCTTACTACTATTATATAATTTGTACATTGGAGACGTTTGTTGGCGATGGACGCAAGAACTACTGAACGGATTTTTTTAAAGAAAGGTCTTGGTCAGACTTAAAATATTTTTATTGCTATCTGTTGAGTAGAACCGGAGATAAGAGATCCACGCGAGCGGAAAGCTAGTACTCTGCGTGTAGCTACCAAGCTTTCTTTAGGGGGTGGAGGATATGTTGTCGTGTTATAAAATTCTTAACTTTGGACAGAGCAGAGCAGGGCGGGGCGTCTGCCCCACTTAATGATTTAAATTTTCGTCTGAACTAAAGGTGTGTATTAAATCATTTTGAGTAGGTACATTGCTAGTCAATATCGATCTGCCCCTCTAGACAAGTGGCAATTCGTTACTCGGCGTATAATGGAATAGAATGCCAAATGTATGGGATTTGACGTATATGACAGGCGTCAACGAATGTCAAAAACGTCAAATCCTATACATTTGTCATTCTATTCCATCATACGGCGAGCAACGAATTGCCACTTGTCTAGGGGGGCTGATCTGATGCTGACTGTACCTACGATATTGTCTGAAGTTTACGCTCGTGCTTCATTTTGGTGGGTGGTCAGTGTCGATTTAATAAAACTCCATAAATTGTGCATATTCGTTTATTTGCAGCACCAACAGTAATTAATTAGATAAAATTATATTTATTTACAATATTCTGAAACAATTCACGCCAAAAAGAATACATTTTTTAATTAAACCGGTATGATTGAGGAGAACGCAGAATCACAATTCGGTAAAAGCGTGCTCCCCAAACCTACCCTCGAGCAAAAAGTTTCTAGTATTTTGGCGCCATCTATGACAGGTGTTGCATTTTAATATCGGATAATAAGTCTGAATGCAATGCTAAATTCAGGACTTCAACAACTTAAATTGCGTGTAAAATAAATCAAAATATAAACATTATAATGCTTGCTTTGTAACATAGAATACCTACTTATCTAAAAAAGCTTTGAAAGTAAAGAAAAATAAACTTTAATCCTTATCGTTTGGGAGGTTTTCTTTTCTGCTGACCGTACTAGCTGATGATAAATAGCCCCCAAAGTATTCATAGGTAAGGTCACATACACAAGACAAACCACTATTCCATAATATATTCATATTTCATCGAATAAGATCAGAAAAAGTGAGATGCTCAGACAGGACTTGAACCAACGATCAGTCTCTTACAGGGGGTATGAGCAACCACTGAGTTACCGAGTTACGTCTTGAGCATTCCAAATTCAATATACAATCATTTTGGGACGACGATGAGACTACCGATAGTCGTACGAACTATTGGAAACAATGAATGATGTTAATCAATTCGAAACATTGTTTTTTAATTACTCCGCTCAAATTATCCCACCGCGTCGTCGTCCCAAGATGGTTGTATAGGAGAATTTGGAATGCTCAAGAAGTAGTTCGATAGCTCAGTGGTCAGAGCATTTCCCCTGTAAGGGACTGGTTTTGGGTACAAGTCCCGTCTGAGCATTTAACTTTTTTCTAATCTTAATTGATTTGGATATTTAGCACTGCTTTAAGATAAGATAAGATAAGATAAGATAAGATAATATTTATTTGCAAAAACATGTGTACATATAATATACACAGTCAAGTGCTTAAAATTTCATTAAGAAAAATTAATATTTCGAATTGCACAATATTACGAGGTTTGTCAATTTATCGTATTCTTAAATCTTACAACTAATAATTTTGGTCATTTGAGGCGAACCTTTAAAATCCTAAAGTTATTTAAGCGTCATTTAGACGGGGATAGTTTCGGTCCGAAAAATCGTACGCAACTATCGCTAGCAATAATCGCCATACCATTATCGTATCAAAGTGCTTACACACAGGCAAACACTAAATTCTCGCCTACGATTCATACGAGACTCGCATGTGACATAATCGCCTATGTTTGAAAGTACGATTATGGCTTGAAAATTCTGTTTATAGACGGATACTACCAAATGTCAAATGCGAGGCAATTCTCGCCAGGCGAGAACGAGCGAGCGACTATTGTTTCTACAAATGTTTCGACGAAGCAAGCTTTTTCTGTCCTTTCGGTAACCGTATCGTGCGGGCGAGAAACTCTGCTCGTCTAAACAACGCCTTAATGTTATTGTAAAATCATAATTATATTACGAACTTTGCCATAGTTAACGGTACTTATATTAGTCACAATATTTCGCAATGAAATAATAAAAATATTGGAGTTGAAATCTAGGGGCTACTATGAAACATCAGGAAACACGGACGAAAGACAGGTTTAGCCACGTGGGTACCATGAAGTCATTTCGGTTTTCTTCCTATAGGGTTTAAGTCGAACCGAAGTGTCATGAACCTTATTAGAGCGTTTTCACATTATCCGATCCGATATCGGTGTCGGACGCCAATCCGATATCGGAGGAAAGAAAATCATGAAATATGTATCTGTCTTTCATATCGGAGCCAGCGAACTCGAACTCGAAGCCACTAAAACAGCGACTGCAAGCGACTTTCAGCCTTAATGACATTTTCTAATTGCGTGTCTTTTCGCATTAATAGATGACGCTATCACGTATATAAGAAAAAAAAACGATACTATGTCATGTCAATAAGGTCGAAAATGGCTAGCACCAGGTTTTTACATCCCTAGCATTCCTAACTAAGTCTGTGCTATCGAGCAAATGGCCGGAGCGGATCTATTTTATCGGATATATGTGTAAACAGCACATGGTGTCGGCTATCGGTTGTCGTGTTATCATCGTCCGAAACCAATATCGGATCGGATCTCTAACTGTGGATATTTCATTGTAGGCCTCCTACTGGTGTCTAAAGAAATAATATTGTTTATTTGTGTTAAAAAAATAATGGAATCTTTACAAATATCTTTACTAACATAGATAATGTATTAAAGTATAAAAATCTTAGGCTTCGTCATAAAACTTTTATAAAATACCCTGCCAATGTTGCCATGTAACAGGACTATAATATGATCTCGTGCTTGAAACTTCTTGTTAGATGTTTATGTGGCAACACTATTGAGTTAAGAAGTATCATTTCCGCTGGTACCACAACGTTTGCACCTGTAAAAAACGTAAAATAAGTGTTACAAAAAATGTTTGCCACCTTAGTGGTTTAAAAAAAAGGTCTGTCTGTTTCTTAGGGGTAATCTACAAAATTACTGCATCTGAAATTTTACTGTAGAGCGATGAGAAAATTTCTGGTGCAGCTTTAAGGCTACTTTTCATTTTAGAAACATCATGCAGACGAAGTCACGGGTACAGCTAGTACTCACCTAATATAGTTATCGATGGGTTCAATCTCCCATCGGAGTTGAAGAGTGGGGTGTTGTCCATCTTCGCGAACGGCTTATTTGGGTCGGGGTCTGAAGGGGTTCCTTCCACACGGGACCATTCACCGACTGATGCTTCTTGACCCACTGTGAAATTGGAAAAATCTACTAAATATTACCAGGGGGGGGGGGAGGTAGGGGTATATTGAGATATCACGTATCTACGCTTTGATTTGGGGCAAAGAAAGAAAAATTCACGTGCATAAACCCATAGAAAAAATTCCCCGAACTAACATACTTACATGGTGTCAATTCTGCTAAAGCAAAACTATTGTCATACCACAAACATTGCAAAAAAATCCATGAAATTTTGGACTTGGCCATTTAAGTGCAAATAAATGATTTGATTTGATTTGATTTGAAAGTCTAAAATTAAATGGCTTTTTGTAGAGTGAATGAAAAAGTGTAAAGAAAATCTTTTCTTTTAATTTTGAACTTTAAGTCTATTAAAGTTCTATCAAAGAGTTATCAAAAATCAATGTTTAAAAATGATTGCAACATCATTCATTGATTCCGATAGTTCGTACGAATATCGGTAGATTGCTCCCACCATCGCCCTAAGATGGATGTATTGGAAAATTTGGATCAATCTCGGTGGCTCAGTGGTTAGAGCATTCCCCCTGTAAGGGAAAGATCGCGGGTTCGAGTCCTGCCCGAGTATTGATTTCGCTTTTTCCAATTTAAAATAATTTAAGTCTATAGTAATAAAGTCTAAAATCTAATACCATTTTTTGCAGTGTATTTGGTATGACAGTGGTTTTGCTTTTGCAGAATCGCGGGCCAGGTACAGTCGACAAAGAAGATACGGTACCTGCACCTTTACATATAAAGTAGTATGTAAAGGTGCGACCGTATCTCCTAGGTCGACTGTACATTAGGGTTGCCATAAGTGTGGGGACTCAGACCGGGACATTTGATGAAAAACTAGTAAAAGTAGGAAAAATAGACCAATTTTCAGGGGCGGATCCAGCTTTCAATTCACGGGGGGTCAGGGTGTAGCCGAGGCTTAGTGGGGGGGGGGGGGGGATCAAGGCCACAATGAACAATACAATGTAAATGTGTATGAAATTCATGATGAAATAATGATGAAGGCGTGTTCTGATGAAGTGAGAGGAGAAAAGGAATACATCTTGGTTATAAATGCACGACTGTTGTTTCCTGGGAAGCTCTATAGGAAACACGATCCAGAACCCGGTCAAGCTGCTGGCCCCCAAGTCGAAGGGCGCAGTTGGCGCTCTGGCAGTGCTACTACCCAACTTGAGGGGGCCGGAGGACTCCTGCAGGAGACTCTATATGGCGGATGATGACCAGCAGGGTCGCAAGGGAGTATCGTACGATCTCCTTCGAGACGGCAAGCCTAATTGCCGGTCCCCACCATGGGACCTGGAGGTAAGTAAGAGCGCCTTCAATGCTAAATCGGCACCAAAGGGGGCGCGGGAGAGGAGACATGAACCCGATACTCGAGAAATCAAGGCTGCGAAGTCCCAGCTCTGCCGGGACGTGGTGGAGTGGAAACTGTGACTTGGGCAACGAAGCACAAGGTACGCCGTAATAGCGGCGGTAAGACCCATCATGGAGAACTGACTTGAGAGGCTTCAATGAGGCCCTCTCGTGCTGTATGACGCTGGTGATCACCGGACACGGATGTTTTGGAAGTTATCTGCTGCGTCGAATTCATAAGGAGCTAACGCCTGAGTATCATCACTGAGATGCAAGCGAGGACACGGGGCTGCAGACGCTGACCGAATGCCCGGCATGATAAATGCCGAAGCGGGTCCTTATGGTGGCCCTGGGAATGGGAGTTTTCTTGTTTAGCACGTTGCTCACAGTGAGCGCTTAGCATGGGCCTGGGAATGACAGGTGGATCCGCCTGATACCCTAGAAGCGGGGCGCGGTGGCGCGATGTACGCTTCCCTCTCATCACTATCGTACGTATTTAGGCCGAGGTGACCTCGGAGCTCAGGGGTCACCTGTTCCTCCTCTACTACACACGATCTTGAGCGTCCATGGTCGTAAGAGCATTTCTACGCATATCACCCTGCGCGACTTCAAGCCCGGACTTCTTGGGCCTATCCCTTCCACCTGGACCCGGCAGGTGCGCCATTGCCAGGCATTTGTTACCCTCATAGCCTGGCGATTGCTGCAAGACGTGGCCGTACTAAGGAAGATGACTTGCATTTTATCTGGAATGTCACGGACATGAAGGCTGCCGCGGATGCAAGAGTTCCTCACGCGATCTTTACATGTAACGCCGCACTACCACCACAGAATTTTCATCTCCGTGACACGCAGCTCCTGCGTGTGTTGCTCCAGCAGGGGCCACGCCTCACAACCGTGTGTAAAAGGACAGGCCTAATGATCGTTTTATAGACTTGCCCCGTCAACCAGACTAGCATTTTAAGGTCAAATGTGACGCCAATCATTTCCCGGCATTTGGCCCACGTGGCGGCAATACGTGCCTTGACGTCGCGGTCGATTTCATCAGTCACGTGAAGTACAGATCCCAAGTACTTAACCTGGTCCGTGCGCTCGACCAAGTCATCGCCTATGCAAACAACAACTTTTGCGGCACCCACCAAGCCACGTGAATACCAAAACTCTGGCAATGGCACCCTCGGCAGGCCCCGTAGGAGTGGTAGCCCCAATAACTGCTGGCTTGACGTCGTAGAATGTACGGAAGTGATGCCAGGAAAATGAGGCAGCTGCGTGACCCGCAGCAGAAGATGGCCACTAGGGCCATCAGGAGGTACCGCTTGATATCCTTTGGCGGGGAGTCTCCTCACCGAATCGCCACCATTATTCTGGACACGAGAGCCCTTTCGGCACTGTATTGCTACTGAAAGGAGGCGTGAGAGCGGGGACACGAACCAAATATAATTTCAACTGTCCCCACAGCGAGCTTCTCTTTAGTCCACTGCGAGGTTAGCTAGGGTGCTATAGTGCTCTTGATAGAGTGCCAATGCGCTCTTTCTATGTCAACGCCGAGAGTCCACGATCCCGAAATGTGTTGACACTGTTGACGTAAATTAGTGAAACGTGAACGCACAAATGTCAGCGCTTACGACGTTCTATCCACGTATGGATAGCCCAGCTAGTTAGTCGTGTTTATTGTAGGTATATTACTGTTTACCAAGTCCAGCCCTCTAATATAAAACTATGATTTTAAAACCGGGACAATTTGCCTATCGGCCGGGACGCCGGGACACCATGCTTCAAACCGGGACATGTCCCGGCGTACGGGGACGTATGGCAACCCTACTGTACATACATTGTAAGATATATAAAAACTTGTAAAAGTACGAAACGTACAAAAAAGTAACTTACCAACTGAATACATGACTAGAGCGTGTTCGTTAATAGTTGCATTATTTAAAACTATAGACTCCTTGATTCGGACACCGGCCTTTATTACCACGCCAGCGCCAATAGACACGTTTGGGCCGATCTGTGAAAAAATTCAAGCAAAAATTATAAGAAAGAATAGAATACCTATCCTATGTACTAATAAAGTAGTTAGTGAAAGGCAAACTCAAACGGCTAAAAGGATTTGCTGGAAATTAGTCTAGAATAGTACGCAAGCTACTTGTTATTCTCGGAATAGGTTAGCATTTCATGTGGGCACAAACACTTACCACAGCGGTTGAATCCACAGTAGCTGTTGGATGTACGAACACATCTGGTAATATTGTGCAAGGGGGGTCCTTCAGTGCTTTGTCCTTGTGCAGTTCCAAGTAATGGCGGTTCGCGTATATGGCTGAACCAGCTGTCTTCACTTGAGACCACCAGTTATTGACCTGAGAACAAATACATGAGAAAAATAAAAAAACCTGTTTTCTAATATCCAGTTTTTTTATTAACAATGTTTATCAGTAGCTATTAGCGCATTAATTTGTTGAGCATAGTTGTGTAGGGCTATCGTTAGTCGAGCAAAATTGCGTAGCGTTATCGTTCGTCGAGCAAAGTTGCGTAGCGCTATCGTTCGTCGAGCAAAGTAGCGTAGGGCCATCGCTCGTCGAGCAAAGTTGTGCAGCACTTTCGTTCGTCGAGAAAAGTTGCGTAGGACCATCGCTCGTCGAGCAAAGTTGTGTAGCGCTATCATTCGTCGAGCAAAGTTGTGAAGCGCTATCGTTCGTCTATCAAGTTCCTTTGGGAAAACAATCAGTCGCACTAATGAGGACTGACGTCAAATTCATGCTCGACGAACACTGAGGATGGAAAGCCGGCAGTCGCTCTTATAAGAACCTCATCCCATGTTTTTCTTTCATAATGCAACCGGAAAATTGCTAGGATGATCAGGGGATGAAGTACAAATAGTTATAGTATTACCTGCATGGCATACATTTTGTTTGTTCCAGCCAGAGGCGCCAACACATCTTGTTCCCATGACATGTATCCGGGATTGCTGTGGCCATTTCCACTGGAAAATATATAAGCTATGATATGCATAGATTTAGTACAAGCCTTGACAATGAGCTGTCAAAATGATACAAATAAAGAAAAAAAAAAGAGTTTAGAACAAGTTAGAAATCTGTTTACGGTGAGCAAATCACTCATCATCGGTCATCAGAAGTGATAAAAATTATATTCTCTTTTCATACTATTTCATTTAGTATATGCTGGATACCTCGAGACACATATCTTGAGGGGACACAAACGAGGCCCTGGTGCGCGCGGTGTTGTTTTGTAATAATCTATCCTGGATGAATTTGAACTCGTCCATTGCAGTAGTAACACCCAAGAAACGTGTACTGCACGTATAGAGCTACCAGGATAGAATAATGTCCTAAGGTATATCTAGTTAAGCTTAAATCTGTAAATATAAATTGATCATATTCCAAAATAACATAACATACATACATATAACCACACCTTTATCCTCGGAGTGTTACGCAGAGGTGAATTAACACCCACATTTCACCAATCATTGTATGTATTAGGTACCCCGTAATAGGTTGTGAGCCTATTCCCGTATCACGGGCACAATTGTTAACTTGAGCAATGCATTTGAGGCTGAGCCTGGGCTGTATATATTTGTCTGGTGTTATAACAGCCCTATCCCTTATTCACCTTGACGACACCGCATGGGAAGAGATGGGGTGGCCTATATACTCTGTCCTATATACTCTGTCAGGAACCACGCATCCAAAATGAAGTATACTATTATTTACCTGTAATATCTATCCTGTTTCTTCTGGAATTCATCAGCCATCATATGGAATACTTGGAGCGAGCACACATACACTCCGCAGTTGATCAACGTGGAGACATAACTGTTGGGTTTCTCCACATAGTGGGTCACTGACTTGGTGACCGCCTCGCGTACCATGCAGCCGTAGTGGACGGATTGCTGGCGGGTTGCTTCTGTGCCCATTATTGTCACCTGCCAATGAGAAATATTGGATAAAGTTTCCGATAAGACACATTTCAGAGGGATGATCTTTCATCCATGGTAGCAGTGGATATGCCGATAAATTTGCTCTACAAAGAATCAATTTAGTGTTTTCAGTTTAGGCACTTATAGGGCACATAATGGACGTCAAATTTGGCAAAACGTACAGTTTGGCAACTGACTAATGTTTATTGTATGTCTTTATTATTAATTTCTAGTATCTCTAGCTCTGTGAACAGTGGACCTCGCGAGAACCCTTTGTCACATTTTTCTGGTACCCATAATCAAATAATAATAATAATCGGTTATCCATACAATTTTGTTTTTTTTTAATATTTTTCACTAAAAATAATGCCGATCTAGATGATTATGACGAGCTGCTTAGCATTTAGCAGAAGTCAATAGAATATATCTTACTCACCAAAGCATTTGGCTTTTCTTCATGGAAGTGCCACAAGTCTTTGAGAGGAAAGTCAGCACAGACATCACCGTTCAGAAGGAAGAATGCAGCAGGATTACCTGCCCTCACCTGATCCCTGAAGTGGTACAAACCCCCACCTGTTCCAAGGGCTGTAAATTCTTGTAGGTATCTGTAAAATTCAGATTTAGTTGTCATTTTATGGTCGACCAACTGACCCGCCCCGGTTTCGCCTGTGGCATATTTTGAAATGCCGTAGCCGTACATGCTTTATTAATTTTCAATGTATGGAAATTTGCCAGATATGCCGACATTCATAATTACTACTTCGTGAATTAATGGGCTATTCAACGCAAAAAGAATGTTTTAATTCAAACCAGCAGTTTCTGAGATAAGTGAGTTCAACCAACCGAACAAACAAATCTGAACTGCTAAATTGCTTTTGTTAGGGAGTAGTTTAACATTGGTAGTATAATTTCTAGGATTTGAACCTAAAATCTCAATCGTTAACACTACTCCTTAACCACTGTACCAAAAAAATTTAACTAAAAAAATTTTGCTACATAATTTAATCTTTTTCAGCATTAAAATTAAAATTTCATATAAACCGATTATTAACTTGTGATAAACAAAAATTTAATACAAATGATATTGCATAACTTTACCTAATAATAACATGGTACTCCTTAGCCATGTCGGTAACAAACTGCTGCATGTGGCTGGTGGTGTATGATCCGATGATTAGGATCTCCTTGCAATCCTCCAGCTTCGCGCATGCTTCTATGTGATACTGTATCAAGGGCAGACCCGCAATAGGGAATAGAGGCTTTGGTGTGTCTAGAGACAGTGGGCGGAAACGGGTACCTGAAACATTATACATATTATTTAGTTTTCCATACACTATGAGACCCATTAGCAAGCAGGCAGGAATCGAGTTATGGGACCCCTTGCCACTGTTAATCTATTACACTCTGTGTAAGTTAAGTCTTCTTCATCCTAGCTAACCCTACCCCAGTAATACTACCCATAACTATCCCAGTCACATTCGAAGCTTTCATCTCGGAGTCATAGTCTTCCATAGATGTTTGTATGGCAACCGGGACATAACACGGGACAAGTCATAAAAAATATTACCTACTCATTATTTGACTCAGACTCAAACTCAAGGTATAGAGGCCCTCTATAAAGTATGTATTGGTCATAAAGCTCATCTACAAAGATTTTTATTTGGTAAAATCCAATATAAATACATGTAATTGCATTCTGTTGACAACATAACCTCCAGTACTAAACATATAGATTTTAAGGTCATTTAACCCTTAGTAAGTACAACATATATATTACGAAATATTAGCAGATACTTGTAGTAATACAGCATACGTGTAAAGTGTATGTAAATAATACATTTCACATCTGTTATCTATATTACAGCCGGTGACGTTGACGTAAAAGATTATTACCTTTTTGCGGCCCTCCAATTAGGATAACTGCTTTTAACATTTTAAATAACTTTAGTAACTACAGTTTTAGGATTCAATAGTTAATATTTGTGGTAAAATACAGCACACAACTCAATACAAATAATAATAATACAATTTTTTGCGTAAACACACGTCAGTCAATAAAATGTCAATGTCAAACTGTCAGGACATCTGTGTGGCCAATCTTCAGCCCTACAGCTCCCATTCCGAATCAATGATATATTATATACTATAGATATGTTGTCCACACTCTAAAATGGCGACAAAAAAATGATGACTTTTGGTCATCATTTTATGCACCAATCAGAATCGCGACAGTGCGCCACCCCAAAAAAAACTAATATTAATTATTAATATAAATAATAATGTAATTCATATAAATTAATAACATTGACGTATTTTTAGAAGTAGCTAATATGTTGTGTTTGCGCCATTTTTGAAAGCCGCCATCTTCGTGTATGACGTATCTATAAAAATAATACATCATTGTTCCGAAACAAAAAGAAGGAAATCACGTATTAGAAACTGGATACAGGCAACTATCAGTTGTAGCAACTGCCTGCCTGATTAAACGACAATAATAATAATAATAATAATAATAATAAAATTTAATGTAATTTTATTATTGAAGAAGACTGTACGTTTGACTTTTTACCCGATTGCGCCAGCGAGGGTAATGTGTTTCGCGCGTATGTATGTATTATGTATGTATCTATGTATGTAGTTTTCTTTTTTCCCCTCTACAGGCCTAAGCCTAGACGAATGTCGATGAATGGGGTCTCAAATGAAAGATATTCATCTCCCGAGTATCATAGGGTACATTAAATTCCAACAAAAACTATACGGTAGATTTTTGATGCTAAAATAATTATGTGTTGCCAAAAATTTTTTTCAATCAAATTTATCGAGTAGGGTATCAAAATGAAGAGAATTAAAAGGAGATTACAAAAATATATAGATGTCATATATCAACTAAAAAGGCTAAAATAAAATTAATTATTAAAAAATAAAAAACCCGACTGCTGTCTAAAAGATAGAAACAAGCTTGATAGAAGGCGGTAAGTACCCAATAAATTTCTTTCGGTTTATGATTGGCAAATGGGTACCGCCTTCTATCAAGCTTGTTTCGATATTTTAGACAGCAGTCGGGTTTTTTATTTTTTAATAATTAATTTTACTATAAATTAAAGTAGTGTTCTAAAAATATTCAAAAAACATAAGTTGCCGTTTTACGGTTTTAACCTTAAAGGTATGATTCCGAAGCCGACTGCATACGACAACTGCTGACGCATGCAGCAGACACAGCGTATCCATTACTTGTTATGAGTTTTGGTGCCAACGCGAAGAAAGCATCGCGGTATTAATTTATTTTCCGAAAATGATGTGGGTTCGAGTTTTTATGTGTAAAAATGATAGATTTTTAGACATAACGTCTTAAAAAACGCGGACAGGACAAGTGTAGGAAAGTGAAATGTTACAATGAATTGTGACTTCTCGTGTTTGTTCCAAATCTCTGTAGAAGCCTTTAGAAAAGATTCCACCACTTTACTGAGGCAGCAATCATCATCATCGTCATCATTATCAGCATCAACTCACTATCATCATCATCCATCCAAATAAGATTATTATATAACTACTTGATAATGGCTAAATGCCTTGCAAGATGCCAATAAAAAAATACTTGTTAAACTTCGATACGAATAAAGGGGACCATTAATAAACAGCAATAAACTACGCATATCTAGGTACTGCGTGCATCGGCAGTTGTCGTATGCGGTCGGCTACGGAATTATATCTTTACCCTTAAGTAACTGTGACTACAGGCGCGGATCCACTAGGGTGGGCAATATGGGCATGCCCACCACCTTAATAGACCTGTAACGTCACTTTTTTTTATGGTTTATTGAAAAAAAAAAAAAACCAAACAAATGAATCATGAATCACGCGTGATTTGGAACACAGCGTATAGTGCAATAGACGATATACCAGCGTTTGTTCGTACTGTTACAATATCAGAAATTACACACTATTATTGCGGCTTTTTTGTTCGCCTTTTTAAGGAGCATCTGAGGTGTAAGTACATTCAATCAATCAATCAGTTAGTATATTGCAGTCCACTGCTGGATATAGGCCTCCCCGAATATGCGCCACGTCTGCCGATCCTCCGTGTTTCGCATCCAGTCTGTCCCAGCCACCTTTATCAGGTCGTCAGTCCATCTGCCTAAGGGGCATCGCACCTTCCTTTTTCCTTCTCGCGGTCTCCACCCTAGGACTCGTTTGCTCCAACGGCCATCAGTCCTTCGACAGATGTGGCCAGCCCACTGCCACTTCAGCCTTTCTTTCTTGAAGTTGTTTTTACTAACCTAACCTAACCTGCGCCAGGAGATATATTTTTGAACAACTCTGAGTGTCACCCCTTCGATTGCAATCGATTTGGTACAACATGTTCGTTGAACATAATCATGGTGTTGTCCAAGTTTACACCCAGGCCAACTTGTCGAGAAGCTCCATTCAAGCTGTGCAGCATTTCGCCCAGTTGTTCCAGCGACTAAGCAACTATGACGATGTCGTCGTCGAACCGAAGATGCGAGATGTACTCACCGTGGATGTTGGTACCCCGCCAAAGTCCAATCCAGAGTCTTGAAGACGTCCTCCAATACGTTGGTGAATAGTTTGGGAGATATAACATCTCCCTGTCTCACTCCACGCTGAAGGCTAATGGGTTTCGTCTTCTGGTCTTGGAGTAAGATGGACATTATGGCAGTGTCATACAAACATCTCAGCATCTCGATGTATCGCCAATCTACACGACATTGCTGCAGGGCATCCAGCACTGCCCAGGTTTCGATTGAGTGGAAGGCTTTTTCGTTGTCCACAAACGCCATACACAGCGGCTGATTGTACTCCTGCGTCTTTTCTACAATCTGCCGAACAGTATAGATGTAGTCCACGGTACTATAGCCTTTTCGAAACCCGGCTTGCTCAGGTGGCTGGAACTCGTCGAGCTTATCCGCGAGGTGATTTGTGACGACTCTTGAGAACAACTTATAGACATGGCTCGGGAGTGAGAGAGTCTTATCACCTTTTTTGAAGAACAGTACCACCGCACTCCCGCTCTGTGCCCTAGGTGTTAGCTCTTGCCGGATGATGGAATTAAAGAGACTCGCTAGCTCTTTCAGGATTGTTGCGCCACCTGCTTTCAGCACCTCAGTAGTAATTTCCGTCATCACCAGGGCATCTTTTGTTCTTCAGTTGCCTGAGAGCCGACTATTCGACATCTGGTATCTCCTCGGTGTAGTGGCGCGTGAGTGGGGCTCTGTCCAGGTGTGTCTCTGCACAGGTCTTCGTCGCTGTGTCCCGTCGGTTTACTCATCCGTGCTGCGTATAGCTCAGTAAGTAAGTTTCGTCAGATGGGGCCTTCCCAACTGCTGAGCGAACACTTTTGACCCCCTATATCGCTCGATTGCCTCCTGGATGGAGCGAGTGTTGGAGCGTTCAAGGTCGCGTCGTATCGGCTTTTTGATTAAAAGTTCGGAAGTCTCAGGAGAGAGCCTGGACTCTTGCTGTTTGCGTTTTCCGGGAAACAATTTTCGAGACACTTCCTGCAATGTTTTGACCACTATGTCGGCCTTCTCGTCAATGCCGCTAGGTTTCCAGCATTGCGAAACGATTTTGAAGTTCCAGTTGGAACTTTTCGGACCCTAGAGCTATATATCATTCGGAATCTTTCAGCCTTTATGTTGATATTTAGAGAGCATCGGATAAGTTGGTGATCGCTTCCAGTTTGAAACTTGTTGATCACAAAGACATCTCTAAATATGTGCGTAACTACTGTCCATTATGAAAAAGTCTGTCTCGTTCCTTATCGCAGAGTCCCGGCGTTACCAAGTCCACTTCCTGTTGGGGTTTTTCCTAAAAAAGGAACTATTAATGAAAGCTACTCGAGGAAGCTGACTAGCATTTGCCCCTACGATTTCTGCACCCCACTCCATAAGGTTCGATTTCCGTCCGTCTCACCGCGTTCAATTCAACAGATAAATGTGAGACCAATACCGCCAAATACACCCCCCCCCCCCTCGAGCGTATTTAACATGCTTGACATGAGTTCGCACTACGACTCGCACTTGACCGATCTTCAGGTACCTGTGCCCACAACCTAGTTCCGCGTCTGGATCCGCGCCTGTGTGACTATAACCACTGGCGTAGCTATGGGTGGGCAAGGTGGTGCCGTGCACCGGGGCCCCCAAGCGCAGGGGGCCCCCAAACGCAGGAGGACCCCAAGCTCAATGGGCTTTCGGGCCCAAACTAGAATTTGATAATTTGATCCCCAACACGTTGGCAACCAAGGCCGGTTGGGCTCTAGACACCCTATCGTATACTCCGATAAGGTGATGTACGACACCTGGGGAAGTTTTCGCAATCAAAAAAATAGAATGAAAGCATAGGGGCCCTGTTTCTTTTTGCACCGGGGCCCTTGGTCATCTAGCTACGCCACTGACTATAACTGCACCAACAGAACATGCTAAAGTGTTCGGTTTGATACAGTTGATATATTTTTAATTAGGTACCTACCATAAAAGCACATAGCCAGGGTAGTTCACTTTTGGGTGTCAGCGCAGGGTATCATGGCTTCCTTTAGACTGAAGACAGGTTCGTTGTCTACTTACTCCTAAATTCCGTATATTTAGCGAAAAATCGTTATGTTGGTAACACTGCAATACAAGTCAATTAAATCATTATTCATTCAATCCATTCGATCGGAGTACTTGGATCCACAGGGGGGCCCCGTTCAACATATAGAAATTCTAGTTATACAAATATGAGGCAAACATGAATTGAACCTTGATTATATCACTTTGTCTCTTTTCTTCCAATATACAGTTGTGTCTGCTAAAAAGAGACAAAAATTTTAAGTTATTGCTCACTTGGGAAAATGAGTATGAGAATTTGACAGCGTGCCGACGGTGCCAACATTTATGAATGATTTGCGCCAACATTATGAATGATTTGCGACAGCCATTGTTGAATTTTTCTAGAACATACTACTACAAGCATAATAGTGATGTACTCCAATAAAAGATTTGACGACGAAACTATTCTTGCTTTACAAAAATGTACTCTTTTGAAGAAATACGAATCGACAAAATTGTAATGTCTTCTGTTTTTCCGTATTAGAACTGGGCAATTGTGGTATTGTTAGAAACGTCTTGATCATCCGCTGGTTATAGGCAATATGACGTGTGAATGACTCTCTGAAACTCTGACTATAATGAAAAAACACTTGAGATATATAGACTGTGTTTGGTATGAAATTAAAGGGCTCTATTAGCACATTAAAAACATGTATACATTATTGGGTGTTGCTTGCACCAAAACAATACAAATAAAAATCAAGTCTAAAACTAAAATCCGACTACTGCAAATCACGCCCTAAGCAGTATTAAGCAAGAAAATATCAAGAATAACCGTGGTCGCATACCATTTACTCTAACAAAACAATACATTCTAGGGATTCGTGATTCTGCAGTAGTTTTAGTTTTATAGTTGCGCCACGTATCTTGAACCTAAATCATAAGACATACGAGGCTCTGGCTGGCGCCCGCGGAATGCTTTGTAATATTCTATGCTGGGTGAATTTGAGTTCGTCTACCGCAGTAGCATCCCGTGCTATCCTCAATAGACACCCAAGAAATGTGTACTGCGCGTATAGGGCACGTTTTGAGCACATTTTAGGTCCAAGATACGTGGCGCGGGTTATAGTATAAATAGATATCGACAAATATTACGATAGTAGAAGGTGCATCCCTAGCATAGTAACCGTCGTCAAACGTTCATTCATAAAAATGGAACATAGGTATACACGTCAATTCTGTAGGTATACCCTGTCTATAGTATCTAAGTCTATGCTTGGATCTTATAAATATATTCTTTGGAATCCCCGATCATATTCAATCTCTCCGCCGAATTACTGGGAATCCCCGATCATAAGTAGGTACCAAGAGTAGCATTATTTTTTGAGATGAAACAGAAAAATCCGCTTATAATCCATACTAATAATAAAAATGCGAAAGTACCTAATTATTGTCTGTATGTCTGTTACGCTTTCACGTTTAAACCACTGAATCGATTTTGATGATATTTGGTTTTAGGGTAGATTAACCTTTCGAAAGAACATAGGCTATGTTTAGTCGCGTTAACCGACTCCGATATCCTAGGGCGGAGATGCGGGAAACAACCAGTTTTTTTTTAATATAAAATAGCCTCTTTTAGTCTGAGAAAATAGCGACTATGGGTCAAATTTCGCAACTTTAATAATGGAACATAAAATTGACTGGCCATTGTGCGGGAATCGAACCCCCGCCTTCTGTGTAGGTGTCGCGTTCACTATCGCCACGCCACAGAGGCAAAAAAAAAACAATTAGGAACCTAATTATATTATACATACCTATTTAAATACATAATTGTCTACTTACCTGCTGTTTTAAGTAAATTCTGTAACATGTCATACAGCCTAACAGCTCATACTATTTAACAACATTTTCGCTAATTTTCAAAACATATCTATAGAGATTAACATCTCTATGGTTTTTCATAAAAAAAAAATATTTGTCACTATAAAGAAATAGTACCTACTTAAGTACCTACTCTGGTGCTAAAAATTTAACAACAATCACCTTAGAGTAAGTATATAAGTACTTTATTATATATGTAAATCTTTGTTGTTTTGCTTTTTGTTGCGATGTGTTGCGTGAAAATGTTGCGAAAAACATGAGCTCTACATTACTATACATAAGACTACATTTACTCTAGAAATGCAACAGGATTCCGACGTTCAAAAACCAAACAGATACCTATAGGTAAATCAGTGAAGTCACTACATACATACAATCACGCCTTTATCCCCGGAGGGTTAGGCAGAGGTGAATTACCTAACACCCACATTTCACCAATTATTGTATTAGGTCCAACGTAATAGGGGGTGAGCCTATTGCTGTCTTCCGGGCACTATTGTTGACTCGAGCTATGTATTGTATAGGCTGAGTCGTGGCTGTATATAATCTGTCTGATGTTAAACAGCCATATCCCATAGTCGCCTTGTACGACACCACATGGGAGGAGATGGGGTGGCCCAAATTCTACTCTGCCGGGAACCACGCGGCTCCGGCGTGAAGTCACTAGCATAGGTAAATAAGTAGGTAGCTAACTACTTAGTTACTGTTTCAATTCTACATAATTTGCATGGCATATGGTTGGTTTATAAACCTCTAACTGGAACTCTATTTCTGTTTTGATATTAATTAACTGGCGAGGAATGCAATATCAGCTCTTTGATAGAAATCAATAACTGAATTATTTGCCGGATACAGTCTGTAGCCATAGATTTAGAGTGCACTAGATAACATATTGTGCAGTAAATACCGGTGACTGCCCCGTGGCACTACCCAATGTGTACGTTACCCCAGCAAGAAAGTACCTCGTAGAGTGACATGAGTGGCACGTATAATTAGAGCGTTATATGCTATACATGTGCGCCGCATAAAAAAATTTGTGCGTGTTGTAGTTTTGGAAAAAAAACGGAGAAAATGATTTCTGCTGCGGTAACGTTGTTCCAGCAAGAAAATTCTGAACGAATAATCGGAGAGAGAAATATTATGCATGGGCAGAGAGCTTATATTTGTGCTATGATGTGCGCCGAAAATGAAATTTGTGCCTCTTCAGGTTTTCGAGAAATTGCATTTCTTGCTGGAGTAACGTTTCGCATAATCGTGTATCTCTGAAACCATTCTATGTGCGGCTGTGTAGTAAACATATACGAGAATCTCTTAATTTGTGCTTATTTCTGGCAGAATTAGATTTTACAAAACATTTATAGTTTTCAAGTATTTTCGCTTTTTTGAAAATAAAATAAACCTTCGCTGCGCCTACATGATAAAACTTATGAGCTCGTTGAAAACTTTATTCGGTCCTCCTTGGCGTGTATAATAACCATAAATGATTTCAAACGCGTGCATTCACTCGTTATTGAATAATATTACTAAAAGCCAAACCGACGGCACCTCAACTTTGAGGTCGCCGCACAAGAAAACGGCCCAAGCTAAGATCTGTGGGTGTAAGCTAATAAATAGAGCGTCTAGTCAATTAACTTATTGCAAAATATCAGCTTGAAATGTTTCGCATTTAAATTGTTATAAATATAATACTAAACGAATAAGCAATGACTGATTATCCAACCAAATTAAAATGACTACAAAAAGCGACGGAATAGTACATATCGATGACCTTCTTTTTTAACGTCTTTATCATAAGCTGTTGTCCGAACAGTCGCGTTCAAACGTTTATTGGCAACTGTGTGATTTAGTTTTGGAAGCTAATTCAAATATACTTTAAATTAAAGTCATGACCATATTAAATGACACACATTTTTGATATATAAATTATTATTTTCATTCTTATATTATAACATCAAATCACAGGTCAATTACCCAAAATAAGAAAACACAAACAGTTAAATCAAATTATTTGTGTACCTAATCCACTGATTAGGTACACAAATAATTTGATTTAACTATTTGTGTTTGCGGCTGGTGGTTCATCAAACCGGTGGTGCGCTTTGCTTGCTCAAAAGGTATGCACCTACTTATTAAGATAAGAAATTGCAATACGACAGCAATTTACAGGATTATGTTGATTTTTTATACTTACATTAAATACGAGGACATTTTTTTTAAATAAAATGTTCAATCACCTTTTTATCAAAATCGGGTACTGTCTGTAGGTATAAATTATTGTTACATATTGAGCAGAACCAAACCAAAATAAAAACAATTACCTAATTTAAACAAAACTAACAACATTTAACGCGTTAAAGCGATACCGTCCGTCGTCACACCACAGTGCTAGCGGCGCGTGCACGGCGTGTCGCGCCCGTCCCGGCCAGCAGCTCCCCTCCAGCCCCGCGACCCCGCTCTCGCCGTTCGCCTCGTCTGTCTGACTGTCGTCAAGGAACGCGTGCGACACGAATAGATACATCTCACCTGTAACTATGTATGTATATAGTTACGAACCTACCTTGGCTGATACCGACTCCAAAAATGACAATTATTGTAGAGTCATTCCGTGAAAATTTGCACCGTGACTATGTGGACAAAGCGGACATTTTTTAAAATTATTGTTTCGGATTATATTATTATTCGACGCACTGTATCTTAAAGTTCTAGAAAAAACTTTACTTTACTTTGGAAAATGTTTTCTTTACTAGATATTGCCATTTTTATTAGGCGCCATGACTAAACTGTGTCCATTTAGTGACAAAATGATTTATTTTTTCTGGAAAGATAGGTCTTTTTAAATTTTATTTTATGCACCCTGTGTGAACATAATATGTTATTCTACCGATAAAAAATAATAAACTTACCTTTTGCAACATTAATGTTATTATATTCATATGTTAAAACCATTTCGTGACGTTTTGAATGAAAAGGACTACTTTTTTTCATTTTTAGCTACTTCAAAAGCTTTTCAATAAAACCAAACTTGCATGGGATGTAAGCATGCTAGTGATATCAATATTTTATGAAATTAAAGTACAGTTTATTAATATATTCCATCATAATCGATAACGATGGTGGACAAAAAATTGTGACCGTAACTAAATAGGAAATACTATCGTGACTAAATAGATACTTAGGCAGTGTTCATAACAATGCCAAAAGGTGATGAAATAAATCTTGAATATGCATTATAATGTAGGTACTGCCAAATAATCAGATTGTGTTGTAGGTTGTAGTTAATTAGTTCTATACCTACTATAGTTTAAAACTAATTGTTTTCATTTAGAACGTAAGCAAAGTTAGGCGGGCTAGGGAAATAAAACAATTTATATTTTTAAATTCGATCAACAGTCTTAATTGGTTTCATTCAGTACCTACGTAGTTAGGTAATAATTTGTATCACGTAAAAATAGAATAATCCTTACAAAATAATAACACTTAATAATCAAAATAAATGTGGATATTAGGTAGTACCTACCTATTTCTTATTACAAATAGATAATTAATACCATACCCGGTATTAATTTTAATTAGTTACTATATATCTTTGGCAAGATTACAAACTTTATAAATCAACATGATAAGCAATTTGAATATATTTTATGATTTCAAAAACCATTTTTCTTGTTTCATCTTTTTCGGTTTCGCTTAATTCTCTTATTTTCTTTTGTCCTTTCTTCACTCTTGCAATTTGTTTTTTTTCTTTGTTGTTCATATTTTTCTGCATTTAATTTTAATTTATCCCTATAGCGTTTAGCACGCTCAGCCGCTGTTAGAACCATCACTGAAAATAAAATAAAAATACAGTAATAATAAGTAATTGTTCGTTTAATACAATAGGATAATATTTATATTTTGTTAGATATTAAAAACATTTAAAAAAATTACAATTATTAGTACACACATCACATTTGTCAAAACATTTTATTATTTATCAAATTTGGGTAAAGTACATTATGAACTAAGCCTTACGTGTCCATTTAGTCACGAAAATTGTTCCACTAATATGTCACATGACTAAATGGACGTGACGAATCCTGTTTTGTCCTAAAAATTTGCTTAAAAAAAACATTATTTGCACTTATAATGAACATCAAATTGCTTTATTGCATATTCAAATATAAAGCCCGACCAGTAAAATAAAAAACCTCGCCATATTGCGGTAAACTATTGGAACTAATTTCTTCATATGGTAACAATCTATACAATGTCATTATGGTCATCTGTCAGTGTGGTGTCAATTGTGCGTGTTGTTGAGTTTGAGAGCGCTACAAAACTACAAAACTATAGTAATATGCCGAAAACTATTAAAAGCCAGTTAAGAAAAGTAATTTATAATATAACAAAGTATTTGTCGGATAAAAAGTAGGAAGGATTGGACTCTGTTCCTCTAAATAACATCACGGACCTTGTTGTCAACATGACGGGTAAGACATCATAGCGTACGTGCAACTGAAATTGGCCTAATCTACTGATTTTACTGTGACTAATTATTATTCACATTTTTAGGTATATCCCGATCTTCTGTAATAAAAATACGAAGAGAAGGTCAAACGTCAAATGTATTTTCTACGCCTAAGAAAAATAAGCCTAACGCAAAAAAGAAAATCATGCTCGATTATTTTGATCTCTGTGCTGTTAGGCATAAAATACAAGAATTTTATGCAGTCCGAAAAACAATATCGCGTGGTCCCTGTTCTATACATGGTGTAACTGTATGTCTAACTTGTATTTACCATTCCAAGCAGTAAACTATTATACGGATACTACTGTGTTGTGATTTGTGCCCAGTCCTTGTAATCAGTATAACACGCCGCGTCTATTTTTCTATTTTAACCAGAAAACTTAACAGAGAAAAACTTAACTTTTTAACAGAGAAAAAAAAAAATACATTTTAGTGAAAGTTTTGTATATTAAACACGTACTACAAGTTCTTTCTTTTTCTTTTCTTTCTATATTAATTCGTTTGTAATATTGGACACGATCTTTTTTGTATCGAAACTTAAGAACAAAGCAACTTAATGAAATTAAAAAAAAGAAGTCTATAACTCACTTTTGTGAATAATAGCAATGAAAAACATGACAGCCTCCGTGGCGTAGCGGTAGTGAACGCGGCCGCTACGCAGGAGGCGCGGGTTCGATCCCCGCTCAGTGCAAATATTTGTGTGCATTAAATATGGGTATTTGCATTGGTCTGGTCGTGCCTCGGAGAGCACGTTAAGCCGTCGGTCCCGGTTGCCATAAGGACATCTATGGCAGTCGTTACGGGTAGTTGGTGCCCTAAAAAGTCCAAAAACAACGGTCTAGCTGCAAAGCTTCGATATCGCCTAATGTTAACATTGGGTCGTGGAGGTCAGGTGGCAATCGCTTCACGGAAAATATCGAGGTCTAGCCAAATCTGTAGCTATTACTGGTAAAAGCGGACCCCAGACTCCAAGCTGAAAGCTTCGGATGCGACTGGGAATAACGCTAGGAGGAAGAAGAAGCAATGAAAAAGTCACAGTTTTATATTAGGTGTCATTCCGTGCTTAATTGCGGGGAAATAAAAGCCTGTTCATAAGCAAGTGTGTTGAAAAATATTGGCATTTTACATGTGTATCACTATACTTGGTGTTGTCATAATCATAGATGTTTTTGGCGCCCCCAGTACGGGTTTTTTATTTTATTGGTCGGACTTTACTAAGCTTTTAATAATAATACAATACTTATAAAGTAACTTACCAATCTGACGTAAAATTCGCAACTAAACTGGATATCTTATTTATCTTCCTGAAGAAACGTGTTTCGTCGTCACGGATTCTACTTAACTGAAAGTAGCCTAATGAAATAAAATGGTAGCTTTAGACTGGTAATGGTGCCTGGATGTAAAAATAAAGATGTTTGGGTAGTTTCAAACTTTAGAAGCAGAGTAAGAGCCGTGACTATAGTGGAATGTCCATGTGTACCTAAAAGTTGGTTGACTATATTCACAAGAATTTGATTCTAAATTAATATAATTTTAATATATATTTGGAGTTTAAGTTAAAATAGACATTACAAGCTTTAAAAATACACTAAAACAAAGAGCTCACATTGAAATCTACAGAGCAAATTTCTTTTCTTAAAATTTACATATTACGTGTGACATACTAAAATTATATTTTTTTTTGCTAACTTTTATTTGTAATTAATTAAATCGTATAGTAATTGCTTATTTATATATTTGTTTTTAAAGTTAATCAATCCATCTTTTAGCTAAAATAAAGTCTATAAAATATCGGATTAGTCAATTATTAGTAATAATTTCGAAAGTGTTGTGACTGTGGTTTTTGCATTGGTGCAAATTTTTACGGAATGACTCTGTAACTAATTATATTATCCTAATTATTTTTTTCATTTATAAAAGACAGATTTTTTTATTGTTCAATTATTAAATTCGTTGTCTATTTAATAAAAAATTGATTTACTTATAAGTAGTCAAATATCTTTTTCATTTCATTTTACTTAAGAGAACTCTAAAAAATATTATATTGATAAGTAGGAAAACTAAGTTGATTATTAAGTTGTAGAATAATTAATTACGTATACGCAATTATTTTCGACTTTTAGTGCACATTGATTTTTGTGCATATTAATTGTTACCACTTTCCATCAGGTGGGCCATGTGCTTGTCTGCGACCTAAGTAGTACTAATAGTATTAAAAAAAACGAAGTAGTTAGTATTTAATAAGACTAAAATCAACAAATATACTGAATGTACTTGTACTTAGTAATGTGCAAAGTCAAAAAACTAACATTCAGATTATTCAATAGTAAATTTATTCTTTGAGTTAGTTATTTTCTACGTAAGTGTACTCATGAACAACACTTTACAACCAGTTCGTGAACAAAGTTAAGAAGGTCATCAATTTGTACTATTCCGTCGCTTTTTTGTAGTCATTCTAATTTGGTCGGATAATCAGTCGTGGCTTATACGTTTAGTATTATATTAACAATTTAAATGCGAAACATTTCAAGCTGATATTTTGCAATAAGTTAATTGACTAGACGCTCTATTTATTAGCTTACACCCACAGATCTTAGCTTGGGCCGTTCTCTTGTGCGGCGACTTCAAAGTTATGGTGCCGTCGGTTTGGCTTTTAGTAATATTATTCAATAACGAGTGAATGCACGCGTTTGAAATCACTTATGGTTATTATACAATTTTCAGCGAGCTCATAAGTTTTATCATGTAGGCGCAGCGAAGGTTTATTTTATTTTCAAAAAAGCGAAAATACTTGAAAACTATAAATGTTTTGTAAAATCTAATTCTGCCAGAAATAAGCACAAATTAAGAGATTCTCGTATATTTTTACTACACAGCCGCACATAGAATGGTTTCAGAGATACACGATTATGCGAAACGTTACTCCAGCAAGAAATGCAATTTCTCGAAAACCTGAAGAGGCACAAATTTCATTTTCGGCGCACATCATAGCACAAATATAAGCTCTCTGCCCATGCATAATATTTCTCTCTCCGATTATTCGTTCAGAATTTTCTTGCTGGAACAACGTTACCGCAACAGAAATCATTTTCTCCGTTTTTTTCCAAAACTACAACACGCACAATTTTTTTTATGCGGCGCACATGTATAGCATATAACGCTCTAATTATACGTGCCACTCATGTCACTCTACGAGGTACTTTCTTGCTGGGGTAACGTACACGTAACGTACACCTACCCAATGGCACTACTGGTAATGTCAAGGGTAAAATTCTTGCCCCATGACACTTGCGGTGGTGTCAAGGGAAAAGAATATTCCCCATGACACTACCAGTAGTGTCAAATATACTTGACATTACTGGTCCTACTCTGTATTTATTGTAAAATAATGTTTCGTGGTGAGGGGTAGCTAAATATAAACCGATTTCTGTCGGCTTCCCTTTACATAGATGGTAGAGATGTTTAAATTTGATAACATTTCCACCGGTTTCCACTTTGAAAATTTTCTCCCTTCGCCTCTAAGAAATAGTAGATGATATCTAGATATTAAAACTGAGCGTGTATTTTTTTACTCACCACCGATGATGCCACGTGAGCCAGTCCATCGTAAACAGAGACAACTCGATACTATGTGAAGTTTACGCGAAAAAAACCACTTGTTGACGGATCCTATCGCGATCTATTTGTTAGTAATTAGTTTTAGCCCGACGTTTCAGCTATTTTTCAGCAGCCATAGTCACAGGGTGACTAAAGATGATAGTTGTCACATAGTTTCATTGTCTCTAATTAATAAAACAAAATGGGCCTACTTATCGCTGTGTTTTCCTCCTCAAATATCATTGAAAAGACGCCTTGCGTTTGTTGGAGCAGTTTGGTGACAGGTTTCGTTATCTAGCCCGTTCTAAATCTATGGCGTTCCCTCTATACCGCGCTTGGGGAAATAATGGTAGCTATGAAATTGATATCGTCGTAAACTGCTGGGACGTAAGATCGTTATTGGAAGAATAGTTCGAAATATCCGAGTTAGATTATTCGAACCCCATTAATTGTAAATGCGTATGAATACTATAAATATTTTAGTTAGTGTGTTTTGTTCATTTGTGGATGTTCTTTTATTGAATGAAGATAAAAGTTTAACAGTAATATTTTTTAAACTAAACGTTTTTATTGATTGACATTGTTTTGTATCCCGATCCCGATGTGATACACAGTAGGACGTAGGTGGGTACACCATTATGAGCCATACAGATCAAATTAGTCAACAGGAAGAGATTAAAATTTCAATTACTAGACTTGGGCCCATACCACAGAATAGATAATAGTACTCCCATACCATGAACTCTTAAAACATGTCAATAATTGAACTGCTGTCATTCTACCAACTGCAAATGTCACTTTGGAATCCCTTTGTAATCTTATATATTTATATGACAGTACAAAGTGACATTTGCAGTTGGTAGAATGACAGCAGTTCAATTATTGACCTGTTTTAAGGTTCATGGTAGGCCGTTGATCCTCCAAAAGAAGGTCAAAATAAATTTTCCCAAGCGACTACAACTTGGGTTCTTCAAGAAGTGTATTTGAAGGTTTTTACAGGGTCGACAGCACGAGTATGACGCCCTTGGTGTTGCACATGTCTATAGACTAGTTACCATTTCCCATCAGGTGGCCTGCATGAAAATTTGCCACAAGTTGTCTTTAAAAAAAAGGTAATCATCTACTTATTATGAAACAAAGTCGCTGTTGCTGTCTGTCCGTCCCTATGTATGCTTAAATCTTCAAAACTACGCAGCGGATTTTGAAGCGTTTTTTTTAATAGATAGAGTGATTCAAGAGGAAGGTTTATACAACGTGTTACAGAAAGGTGTGGTCATATTTAAGGGTCGTTACACATGTCTGATAAGGAACTCCTGTGCACTGACTAAAGTACAAATAGTAATAAAGTGATGGCATCGTTATTCATCGTACAAAATTTTAAAATTCCTTAAATTAATCGATACATTAGTAAACGGGGTAGGTGACATCACTATTGTATTTTGTCCTTTTGCGATAAGTTCACTCAGCTGTTCGCCTGGTAGCCGAACAGTAGTTTGGCTATCAGGCGAACAGCTGCGTAGAGTAGTAGTGTAGGTAGCTACAATGGAGCTTACGAATACATCGGAGATATTTTGATTATCACATACCGGGGTCTACTTTCAGCGAAGCGGTGATATACCTAATCAGGTACGGTAAGTGTACATACAACCACAGGAATGCACTAATTCATCACTTCACGAGCACGAATCAAGGAGTTTTAACTATCACTCACAAACACAAGTACTGAAGAGTTCATGACGCCACAGCATGCTTAAAACTCCACGGCATGCGGCATACGTTTTTAAAATTTAAGCAACGGCTCAAAATTACATACTATGTTTGCTATTTATTCAGATAGAATAGCTATGTTTACCCTTTTTTTTTTCGTAATATTTTTATAAACTTTAGATACACTGACTAAACAACGTGGTTGCTAAGAAACCACGTCCAAAAAGGTAAATCTTACCAGGAATGCAGAAAAAGTTTTTATTATCAATTATTTTAGGGTACCGTAGCATTTGTTATTTCAAAAACTTTGACGAAACCGCTCTTACATGTTATGTTATCCTGGTATTTGAATATGCTTTTTGTTCTATTTTTGCGTAACATTTTGCAGAAAAAACGTAAATAATGGATACAAAAAATTTAAATTGGGTACAGAACCAATTTTAAATAGTATAATATTAATGGGCGTGGCTGGAAATTCCGTGGTCCACGGCTCCTGGTATTGAATGTAGGTTAACCTTAAGTAAAGGAAGCGTTTGAGACAGTCTCACATTCAGCATGAATGATTTCAGAAACATAAAAATGTTTTCTTATTAATTAAGTGAATTTTATCATCATTTTGAGACTATTTAATAAGTTAGAAGCTGCTCCAGAATTTTTTGCCCGATAACATCATAAAATTGACTTATCTGGAAATTGAGTAGGACGATATTGAGACTGTCTCACCAATTCAGATCGTTTGGTAAACCTACTCGGGTTCAAATCGTAGTTCATTTTGCAAACAGCTGGTAACAGCGTACTGCAGCCCTGGTTATTTTGTAGTGCGGTACGTTTATCGGCAATTTCCACCAGTTTACAAATGATCGATAAAAAAGAAAAGCATTTTTCTACGTCATAGCAAGTAAATCTGATTTGTTCCCCAAGCCAATATGTTATTTATATGACACTTAATGCGTCCCCCGAATATGACCACACCTTTCTGTAACACGTTGTATGTATCATACATGCCTAATATTGTAGAGAAACACTGATGAGATATGCAGCGGGAACGGGATCAGAAAATATGGCGGTACGAAGTTCGCCGGGTCAGCTAGTTCCATATAAAATGATAGAGAAATCATTGTAGCTAACCGACATTAACCCCTCCAGCTAAGGTAAATTACTTGTGTTAGGAGTACCCACATCGGAAGTGTAATATGTAGCTAGGATTCAAACCCGGGACCTTTCAATCTTAAGGCCGACTCCTTAATCACTAAACTACCAACGCTTGCAAGCTACATATTATGTGCCGCTCGTTATACCAAACTGACTTCCTTTATTTTTATGAACTTTATATGAGTAAACACCCAACATTAGAGTATAAACATTAGAATCCTTGACCTTTTCCGAACATATCCATTAAAGCTTGACCTGTAATATTTTATCGAGCTTTGTAGTAAGTGCACGGAAATGGGTCAAGTTAAAGTGGCCGGTAAGTGCTGTTGTTGATTGCTAATTTAATTGTAGGAACACTCTAGTACACTCATGTTATCCTAGTACTTGCAATCAATTGGCTGAGTCGAGTAGGATGAATTTATCTGATTTTATGGGAAATTTCTTTATCTGTGTACCAATCCTGTACCTAGCCACTAGGCAGTGAGGTAACACTCACATTTCACCAATCATTGTTTAGGTACCACGTAATAGGAAGGCACAGCCTATTGCCGTATTCAGGGCACTATTGTTGAATCGAGCCATGCATTTGAGGTTGAGTCTGGGCTGTATATATTTTGGCTTTTACGGGAACGAACCCCCCATCCCTATAGGAAAGTGCACAGAGCCTTGTCTATCGTGGTTTGGGCCCCTAATGATCTTGGTGGGACCGAAGTAAGGAGTGACAGTAGACAGTTGGTTATTATGACCAACTAGTTATTGCCCAGGATACCGACAGCCTCCGTGGCGTAGTGGTAGTGAACGCTGCCGCTACGCAGGAGACGCGGGTTCGATCCCCGCTCACTGCAAATATTTGTGTTCATGAAATATGGGTATTTGTATTGGTCTGGTCGTGCTTCGGAGAGCACGTTAAGTCGTCGGTCCCGGTTGCTTCACGGAAAATATCGAGGTCTAGCCAAATCTGTGTTTAAGTGGACCCCAGACTCCGGGCTGAAAAGCTTCGGATACGATTGGGAATTAACGCTAGGATGAAGAAAGAGAAGTTATTGCCCGGGATAAAAAGTAGCCTATGTGTTATTCCAAACCATAATCAATTTCTGTAAAAAAAATCTGCCAGAACTGTTCAGTCGATAGAGCATGATTGAAAAACAAACATCTTTACAAACTCTCACCATTATAATTTTATAGTAGGAAGTGGATTTGTATTTTATTTTCTATTCATACTTTTTCCACCCACTTAACTCAATGAAAAGCAAAAAAGTTATACGTTCGTTCTAAAAAATTGAGCAGCGGCATGAAAACCAACCTAAAAACTCTTCACTTCAGAATTGCGAGAATGTTTTTACTAGCCATACTTCACAAATATAAGAGCAAACATGGACGGGCGCATAGCGACGAGAGCGTAGACATAATCAAATTTAGATGCACTAGCACAGTATACACATCCAACTATACTGTGGCACTAGCTAGTGCATTACTCAAGTCGACCGGCGACGAGACCGCCTCTGGAATTTGTGCATCGCTACTGTAGCGAATTGTGAGAAAGGAGATGGGGAGGCTTTCATACATTCTTGGGCCAAAAATGTAATAAGATGAGGGTGGTATCAATTAAGAGCATATAAATTATTAAACCATCCCTGAAAATTCTGCAGATTTTGGATATCTGAGAGCAGAGTTATAAGAGATTTAGTAAAAGTGAGGTTATGCAAGAAATTGACATTTTAGAACTGTGATTTCTGTGGTGTTTTAATAGAAAGTGGTCATTATTTTTATCTTAAAATACTTTTAAATTGTACTGTATTATATTTCACTCAGGGATAATGTACGAAAACTTACAAAGAGATTTTAAAGATATGGAGTACAAGGATGTTATGTTAAAAAAAAACACTTTAAATAATAATTATCTTTTATTCTTCTTCAATAATAATTAAAGTATTGTCTAAGAAATGCGCAGGTGAAAATATATTACCTTATTTACTTCATTTTCTATGCCACAATTCACACAGAGATCCATGTCAAAATCCAAAATACCGAGCAAAACTCAAGCAAGTAAACAAGTTTATCATTGTACTTTAAGGTAACCAGGAGCAAGCTGAGAAGTCAGTAAAGAGAAATCACTGTTAAGGGAATATAATCAAGAAATCAACTGGAAATACTCAAAACGCAGAAGTCAATTGATCATTGGATTTAAACCAATAAACTGATACAGCATACTGATATAGCATACTTTTGTACTATTTTATAAACAATTGTATATCCCATAAGCCGTGTAAATATACAATTTTTCGATAAAATAATTAATTTTGAAGATTGAATAAATAAACTGATTGACTGAAAATGGAGCTGTCAGCTGTCACAGCTTAAAAATACAGTTGATAAACACAAGAAATAATTAATCGATTAACGGAAATCGATTCAGAATTTATTTTTATTACACTATTATTTGGTATTTTAAATGGTTATTATTATTATAATGATTAAGTTTTGTTCACTCTGATTGATTTAATATCAAATTGTGATGCAAGTGTTTTAATACGCAATATTGTTTAAATAATTTTTAGTAATCGATATTTTATTTTGCTAGTGGAATAAACTTAGTTTTAAGATTATTCGTCTTCCAGACTTTCAATTGAGCTGGTTTTTTAATATTTTGAAATAGAAAAAAATACCGCTTTTTTTAAGTCGTATCTCAACTCATTACAATTTTGGCCCAGAAGTCCCCGTCTCCTTTGTGAAGAGAAAATAGAGTTTACGTGTAGTTGTTGCTTTTATAAATGGAGTTAGTAATATTTTTATCCGACCGAGATCAAATGCAGTGGGTACATTTTAAAAATAATAAGTAACAATTTAAATCAATGTTCAATCAATCGCCTCCCATGCGGTGTCAACAAGGCGACTTAGGGATAGGGCTGTGTAACATCAGACAGATATATACAGCCCAGACTCAGCCTATACTATACATGGCTCGAGCCAACAATAGTGCCCGAAAAACGGCAATAGGCTTACCCCCTATTACGTGGGACCTGATGCAATGATTGGTGAAATGTGGGTGTTAATTCACCTCTGCCTCACCTTCCGAGGATAAAGGCATGCTTGTATGTATGTATGAATGTTAAAAATACGCATTTAGGTGCTTAATAGGGTAGGTACTAGCCTATATAAGCCAAATACAAAGGAGGAGAAAGAGAATGGAGAATGGCGAAAGCTTCGGTTGCAACCGGGTTATACATTTGGACGAAGAAAAGTTTTAAATCCTTTAATTATTAAAACACTAGCTGATACCTGCGGCCCCACCCGCATGAAATTTTGATCCCGGTCCCGCTACCTTTTATCGAAGGTCCATTCGTAAATACCAAAGTATTAGCTACTTTTGTCTAAAAATAAAAATTTAACCAAACCCTTATACGAATATTTAGTACCCAACTCATTCTATCAATCCAATATTGCAACCACACTGAACCTCATAGCTTCACTAATGACACGAACAATACCTACTATAAAATTAATCCCCAACTTATCGACAAAGATTAATCACTAACAGAAGTTGTATGCCAATATTGACCCCATATTGAGCGCCCTGGATGTGGTAGGAACAACATACAAAGGCTCTGAGCCCGGGCAAATGGACATTCAGTGTACCTATAATGTGGTTATATTGTATGCTTGATGAGGCTGCATTGTTTCTCGATCACATCGTGAGTGCGTGTAATAAGTACCGTGATGCGGTGCTTTTAATTTTTTTGATGTGAAACCGACTTATTTGTGAACATCGTGAGTCATGCATGATCGTCATGCTGACACCGTCATGCCTGCCTTATGCGCCAATGCAAACGACTCTTTTCTATTAATGTTTAAAAATGAAATTAATGATCATATCCTACAAATATGAAAGTTTAAGTTTTGAAAGAAAGTTTAAGTGTTTTAGGTTTTGAATTATATCAGTTCGGTACCTGGTGACTTGTAGCTTGTGTAAGCTTGGTGGTATCAGCGATTTACAACCCAATGTACAGTAAACCTTCTGTATCATATTTTGCATTTGTTGGTTTGTGGTGAGTAATAAATCTATTTGTAGGTACCTACTTATAGCGTTTAAATTAAATTAACGGTGCCACATTAAGACATTTTACTCGTAATACCTACCAGTATATTTATCTACATTAATCTATGTGTGAAGCAAATATTTCTGCTTATCTTCCACTTTTAAAGTTCATGCCTACGTCATGCATTATAAAAGCTAGAAAATCTAGTCTGGAGTCGTATGCTGAACAGCCGTTTAAGTGTCTAGACGTCTCCGAGACGAACTGTGTGAATATTTGAACTACGACAATGTTACTACTAGGTACTACGAATGCAAGGAATTTTCTCTAGGGACTACTTAAATTGTAAGCTCACAAAATAATCATCTTTGTGAGGTTACAGGTGCATGACTACATGGGTATATCCTTATATCAATATAGGATAATAAAATCATCAACAGCCTCCGTGGAATGGCTAGAGTGAACGCGTCCGCTTCGCAGGAGATGCGGGTTCGATCCTCGCTCAGAATTCTATTAGTGTAAACAGTGACAGAACATTCGTTCATTGTTCTTATGTAAACGCTGAAAATAAGGGTCATTTACACTATAAGATATGAAAGAATGCTCTTAGAATTATCTTGTTCTATATCTAGCTTTATGTTCATTTGGTCTAAATCCACATTAATGAAGGCTTACCTAATGAATATATTATGCCTACACAATCCTATTTAAAGATGTAAAAATATTCTCGTACTGTGACATTTGCATTAATTACGTGTACTTATGTTAAAATCGTGTATTAAATATTAAACAGACGCTTTGAACAACGTAGGCGAAATTACAGAAAGCGTCTTATGTGACTTCACGATTTATAAGTAATTAGGTCAGGCAGAGATTTCAGAACGCATAATTTACACGACAGAAGCATAGTGTAAAAAGGACAATGTCAAAGGCATTCGATAGAGTCAATCACAAAATTCTCTGCGCGAAACTTGCTACTTATGGCATACATGGTAGCTTATATCGCTGGTTAACGTCATACCTCAGTAAAAGAAGTCAGTTAGTCACTATAAAAGGCTTTCTCTCATCTCCAACTCAAGTGACTTCCGGGGTACCACAAGGGTCCCATTTGGGGCCCCTTTTGTTCATTATTTTCATTAACGACCTTATCGAGTGTCTCTCATGCGAATGTTTGCTTTACGCTGATGATCTAAAAATATTTAACACGATCTACAGCTCAAATGACTGCAATCTGTTACAAAAAGATCTGAATACCATTTCAAACTGGTGTAGAGTAAACCATATGTGTCTTAACATCAGCAAATGCTTTGTTATAACTTTCAGTAACAAGCATTCTGCTACCATTAATAATTACTCGATTGACGGCCAGACCCTGAGTAGGACCGATACAGCTAGGGATTTGGGTATATTATTCGACAGCAAGCTTTCATTTCGAGCACATTACGAATATATAACATTGAAAGCCTACCAACTCCTTGGTTTTGTATTTAGATCCACGAAAGCCTTCAAACAACCAGAAACATTACTGTTTTTATTTTATGCACTTGTTAGGAGCATTTTGGAATTCGGCAGTCCAATATGGTCACCATACTATAGAGTGCACATAGATGCAATTGAGGGCGTTCAAAGAAAATGCCTACGAATATTAAGCTATCGGCAACAGTTAGGTCGCACAAATCTTAATTACGAAAGTAGGCTCATTAAGTATAATGTTCAAAAGTTGGAAACCCGTCGCAGATATTTTGATTCAATTTATCTTTATAAAATAGTTCACTCGAAACTGGATACCTCTTACTTGCTCTCTCAAATTACTTTCAACACCAGACACAGCGCACGCAGATCCAATCATACAAATCTTTTTGCCTTACAGATTTACAAAAACAACATATCGTTCTATAACCCCCTGGTCAGGATGGCCCGTCAGTATAACGATTTGGCAAAAACTAACTCAGAACTTGATATAAGTATTCGCTAAAGTCACAATGTATATTAAGACACTCAAAGGTGTCCTCTATTCCACACCCAACTGTGTAACTAACTAACTATTACAAAGATGTATTCCTTTGAATAGTTATTAATTAGGGTTAATAAATGTTTCTTGGTTTTGTTGTTTACACAAGTTTTTGGATTGCAATTCAGACTTTTATTGTATACTCTCATTTTAATATTATCACAATTGTAATCTGTGTTGTGTAATAAATAAATAAATAAATAAATAAATATTACTTACGTCGCAGACAAGCACACAGCCCACCTGTCTCCTGATGGAAAGGTTACCGTGCCTATGGATGACAGGGGAGTCAAACTTGTGCTGCCGACCCTGTACCCAAGAACAGAGAGATTCTGTGCCGTCAGGGCAGAAGACAAGCAGGTAAACAAAAAGTTAATAAAGACAGGCAGACGCCAGAACAAATTGATATAATGCTCGCTATGATGCTCTCATTTATTTTTCGCAACCTTACACCATATATTATAATGTATAGACACTGTATTACTGACACAATGTATCGCAAAATAAATTCGGCCAAGTGCGAGTCGGACTCGCCCATGAAGGGTTCCGTAGTAGCAAAGGCGAAAATTGCGGTTTATGACGTATTAAAAAAAACTACTGACTGGATCTCGTTCGAACCAATTTTTAGTGGAAGTTTGCATGGCAGTTTACATCATATATTTTTTTTAGATTTATCATTTTCTTATTTTAGAAGTTAGAGGGGGGGGGGGGACACATTTTTCCACTTTGGAAGTGTCTCTCGCGCAAACTATTCAGTTTAGAAAAAAATTATGTTAGAAACCTCAATAGCATTTTCAAAGACTTATCTATAGATACCCCACACGTATGGGTTTGATGAAAAAAAAAATTTTGAGTTTCAGTTCTAAGTATGGGGACCTCCAAAATTTAAAGCTTTTTTTTATTTTTGTGTGAAATTCTTAATGCGGTTCACAGAATACATCTTCTTACCAAGTTTCAACAGCATAGGCCTTATAGTTTCGGAGAAAAGTGGCTGTGACATACGGACGGACAGACAGACAGACAGACAGACAGACAGACAGACAGACAGACAGACAGACGGACAGACATGACGAATCTATAAGGGTTCCGTTTTTTGCCATTTGGCTACGGAACCCTAAAAACAGCATGAGTGATGATTGATTTTTGATTGATTTGATTTGATTGATTCTACATTTTTGTCCTTTAAACTGTCAATGTGGTCATGTAATGGAATGTATTGTACAAGTTGACATAATGTCAACTTATACCAAAGTAGTCGCAATTTTTTACGTCGCTTTGCAATGCCACTTGCTGCGCCTATAGAGTTTGTATATAAGTAGTCTAAGTTCGCAAGAATGTTCAACTTTATCAGGACCTTAATAAATCTCGTTAAAAATTCCTTCAAGAACACCATTTTCATGAACTACATTTACAAAAAAAATACTGCCAAGAAAAGCGAAAGAAAAATAACAAATTCATTATGACTATTTCCTTTCTCGGCCAAGACTAAGAGCTTAAATATTCCGCTCCAAAAGCTATAAGGACGTCAAACAAAGCAACGGGGTCAATGGCCTCGATTTGTTACACAAGCAATGATACTATGAAACATTATTGCCAAGTTTTCTTGAAGAAAAGCTAATATGTACATGATGCTGCATATTTACTTACCTATTTTTAGGGTACCGTAAAAAAGGAATCCTTAGAGAATCAATTCGGTGTCTGTCTGTACGTCAATATTCTGTTTCAGGAACGCGTGGAGATATCAGGTTAAAAATAGTTTACGCTCAACAAAAATACTCCACAATTTTTTTTTTATATTACCTATTTATTTTTCTGTTGAAATAACGCTCACAACTGTGTCTGTAACCGCAATAAATCAATTTGGTTTTCATTTTGTCATGCTCGTGAACGAGCGACAATTGAATACCGTTCACAAGCATGACATATTCGAAACACAGAAACCGCATAAAAACTAAAACCGCACACCCATTTCCAATGGTATACAACCTGACGTCGTTTAACCCTACAAAGTAGTCACCTTTGTGATAGTTTCTGTACAATATTAACGATCTTGTTGACAAAAGAGCTTGTATTCATAGTACGATTAATTTGAAATCCAACAAAGGAGTGTCTACTGCGGTTGTCACAAAGGGATAGTTGATAGTTCTGTGATTGCAGCCATTGTTTCATGTGGTAAAAACAGGGTTAGTTACTTCGAATTTACGAACAGATTGAGACTCGTAAGCTTTGTAAATGTTTAAATGTTAAAAAAAAGAATGCTTTCAATGTTGTTTTACTTTTTAGGGTTCCGTAGTTTCAACCCTACTAAGTAGTTTGGTATTTTCATCTGTCATGATTTAACTCTGAGGCTCTTAGTTCTAGTAAGCTGTAGTTAAGAATGGAAGCCTCAACAGATTGGTTTTAGAATTAGTGAACTTATTTAACACATTTCTGCAGTGCTACAATTTGACTTCTTTACGACTCTTTTAGTATTATACAAGGCATACAAGATTGTGTCAGTACATCATTTTTAACCCCACCTCATACGGTTTCTCCCCGACATTATCATGCTTATTTCGTGAACACATTATGAGGCATATTCGTCTATTCACCCGTCACTTGCCTATTCATTACGGTGCTGAAACGCACCCCGACTTATATAGCAGTACATTGAACACGACGCGTTAGTAATATGATTAATGGATGCCGCCATATTGGATTATTTTGGCCTTATTAATTACTAGCTATTGTCATGCAGTGCATGCGAATCTATTCCAGGGGCAAGAACCAGCCCATGTGTAATTTTAGACATAAATAAGATAAGAAGAGACATATAGAAGATAAGAAGAATGAAGATTATAGAAGGCGACTAATGTATAGAGCTGTTCTCCATCCGACAGTAAACATACAGCTCGTAACTAAGTGTTCGAATGACGGCAATAATAGGCTCGTCCTCTATTACGTGGGACCGATTTTTTTTGTTAAAACACCTCTGCCTACCCCTTCGGTCATTTACAGGCGTGATTTTATATGTATGGATAAGATTATATACTAAGTACTAAGATAGATCTATCTATCTGTAGGTATGTATCATGTAGGGACTTAGTTTCATCCAGAATGGTTCAACCGTTTGAGGATATGATAATCATCAATCAAAAATAATCAATGAACTCTGTTGTAATTTTCCCAAGCGCCTACAATATGGGGTTATTCAAGAAGGTCATTAGAAGGTTTCAACAGGGCATCAATGCGAGCGTGACTCCCCTGGTATTCCACACGTCTATAGGCCACGGTAGGTTTCATCAGGTGGGCCGTGAGTTTCTCTGTCACCTAAGTGACATAAAAAAATAAGCAATATAAGCAAGGAGTTGCTGTCAAAATATTATAAATTACAACATTTCGTGTACCTAACTAAATAAATGTGCTATTTACCTTTAGAACCTTTACGAATATAATTTTAAACACTTTGCACATTTGCAATGTAAAAGCTATGTATTATTCAGTGCCCTAGGTTTAGTATTTAAATTAAATGCAATTCTGTAGAATTTATCAGTTTACATATTTTTACTAGAGTTTTAATCAAAACTTTGTTAGTTTGTTGGGAAATAATAACGGTGTGAAGTTTGGAATATATTCCATTTGGTAATTATTTTGAGAAGGCTTATTTTGCCATATACAGTGAACATCCATATTTCCATACTAATATTATAAATGCGAATAATGCGTCTGTCTGTCTTTCTGTCTATCTGTCTGTTAAGCTATCACGCTTAAACCACTGAACTGATTTGCTACAGGGACAGATTGGACCTTGGGAAATGACATAGGCTATGTTTGGTCACGATAACTGACACCCACGCGGGTGGAGTCACGTGCAACAGCTAGTACACAATATTTAGTTCTTGTATATTTATTCTTTTGTATCCTTCAAGGGCTAGGCAGAAGTATATTTTATAGAACGACTTTGGGTGAATCCCACTATTTCCATGGAAATGCAAAATGGAAAAAGTGGGACAAGCGTTTTGTACAAATTATATCCCATTATTTCCATTGGGGCAAAAAACCTCTAGTACCCGCTTATTCCACTTTTCCCCATTGACAATCCCCATTGATGGGGATAATTGAACTTTTTGTTCACTATTCCCCGTTGACGCAAAAAAAAAATAACCACGAAGGCTAAGGCGAGAGCTCCGCTCCGCTTCGCTCCCGCCTTAGCCTTCTAACCTAACCTATCCGAGTCGGGGTACTCTGAGTCGAGGTCTTAACTATAATAATGACGTTTTTTATATCATTAAACGTTAGACAACATTATTTTCGATTAAGTACATAAACATTATATCAAACAACGATCGTATAGATCGAATTTTACAGCATAGGTAAGCAAGATTATTCAGAAATTAAATTACTATAATACAAGCAATCGGAAAAAAAATACTGTTACTGTTCGAAATAAATATGATGGGGATTAGTGAGCTTTTTAGTTCTCTAATCCTCATTAAATAAAAATTTTGTGTCAACGGGGAATATTGAAAAATTAAAATTCTTAAGAGGCAATGGAAATAGTGGGAGACTCTGTCCCAGTATTTCCATTAATGGAAATACATAATGGAATTAGTGGGATTCACCTCTTGTAATGGTGCTAAGCGAGTAGTCACGCTGGGGAACACCGCGGGTAGCAAGAAGTGGAATATCATTATCACAGTGGTACTGGAGGCCTCCTCCTTCTTAGCTTGATTTGGCTTATCTTAGCTTTTACGGAAGCGACTATCATTTGACCTCCCAACTCCTAGCGGAAAAATCTGCGCCGGGACCCGGGCTGATCTAATTTGTTTGTTTCTTCAATATTAATTCCTATAGGTATACCTAACTTTAACTCACCCCCTATTACGTGGGACTAATACAATGATTGGTGAAATGTGGGTGTTGATTCACCTCTGCCTAGCCCTCCGGGGATAAAGGCGTGATTATATGTATGTATGTATAACTTTAGTAAGTTTATCACGTCATGCTCGAGAACGTTCCTTACCTAAAGTAAAAAAAATCGCTACAGACTATAAACGAGCATGAGAAAGAACCTACACGGGCATGATGTACATGAAATGTAATTAAAATACGTGGGGCACAGATTACGGCTCACGTTAAACCTTTTCGTCGCCTTTCAAAAAGTGTAAATTAAATTTTCAGAGGGTTAACGAAATCCTTAAAACATTGCAATGTGTTCAATGGAAGTGTTTTGTAAAGTCACAATATAACACGATTTATGTTGAAATAGAATTATTTTTTTAACCGAATAAATGGCCCTTTTGTTTGGTTTATTTTTTACAGTTAACCAGCTGCATCAGCTACTTTTCAGCAGTTTTCATTCCAATGCACTTTTATTTTTTGCATAGTTTCCACATATTTGTATTTTGTTTAATGCGCAACATTTTAAGATGTGATAAATCTTAAAATGTTGTGCATTAAAGAAAATAACAGAAATTAACAGAGTAACTCAAACTCTGTAACAAGATTAAATATAATATTATACTAACTGTAGCTCGCGGCTCCGCCCGTGTGGAATTCTAATCCCATTCATCGCTGATAGTAGCGTGATGATAATTAAATGGCTTATGTTGGTACCTGATAATGTAGCTTTCTAAGGATGAAATAATTTTTGAAATTGGTCCAGTAGTTTTAAGTTTATTCGTTATATACAAAAATACAAATCTTTCCTCTTTATAATACCTAGTTGTATTATTAATTTATTATAGATAAACTTAACATTATTATACATATATTATACCTACATTAGAAACACACATACCAACATAAATAGACATATCCATGCAAACAAATATTATACTACCGCCACTCCACAGAAGTTGTCAACACACAGAGCATAGAGGATAAGATATCTTGCCACTTCCAGTATCAATCGACCGTTGTAACACGGCGGATGATAGAAAAAGAGTTCGGAGTTAAATCAGTTCTTTTTTTAAACCTTGGCCGAACAACGAGTGGCCTTGTTCAAAACGTATTGTTTATGATTATATCCAGTGTTCCAGTTTCAAAGAAATAATTGGGGGAAAAAACTCGGGAAAAATTACTGAACGAAATTTTGTTCTTAATGAGTAATGAGGGACCGCGTAATTAGAAGTTATTAAACGAATTAATTATGTTGAAATTGTTACGAAGACTTTGTGGCGTAGCGGTTTAAAGCGTTCAACTCTTAGCAGTTGAACGCTTTAAACCGCTACGCCTTCGATTCTCGATCAGTGCAAATATTTGTATGTAGGTTGTAGGTATTTGCAGAGCACTGAGCAAGAACCGCGACCCACGACGCGACGTACCTGGCAGTCGAACGTTCTGCTGCCACGTTATAAAATATTCAACAAAGTTTCAGTTTTAGTTTGATTTTAGTTCGGTTACAGTTCGGTTTCAGTTCAGTTTCAGTTCTGTTCGAATTCGGTTCCAGCTCGATTTCCATTTAATTTCAGTTCAATAAAGCATATTCGTTTCCTTCCAAACCCCCCGTAGAGAAATGAGGGTATACGCGTTTAGGTTAAGCTCCGGTCAAAAGCCAATAATCCTGTAAGAAACTTTCAATCTTTGTGTTAAAGGAGAACGGGCACTTTTGTATGAGCTGCGTCCCAACCCTTGTAACAAGTTGCGACTAGTGTAAACATGTTCATTTAGTCTATTTATATCAAAGATATTATATAAAAAGAAGTAGATATGTTATTGCGCGAAAATCTTGAAGATCCGAAAACGAGTCAATTGGAACGTTTGCCTCTAGTATCGCGTGCCGAGCGGCGCCGGTCGGACGTTGCGCGGAAGCATCAGTGACTTAAAAAAATAAGGAAAATGCCATCGTATGTTTATAGACACTGCACGAACTATTACTCTAAAGTTAAAACACCAAAAGTGTAGATAAATTAAAAATGTGTGTGTGTGAGTTCGGCACATTTTTCTACGTTGATTTGTAAGCATATGACATGTCTATGTTATGAAATGTCATTGATTTATATGTAAAAATGAAAGATTTTTATCAGAAATTCATGCAGGTCCAAAGTTATAAGGGTGTAAGTAAAAAATATTTTTTGTGCAAATAGGCTTTGCAGTATAGTTCTACGGTTTTGTATCATTTCGCCGACGGTCATTACAACTACGGTTGACTCAACTAGGGTTAATTCACCTACTGGTTGACATGGTTCATGGTTGTACCGATCACATATTTTTAACAAAAAAAGAGGGGTGTTATAAGTTTGACGTGTGAGTGTGTGTGTGTGTGTGTGTGTGTGTGTGTGTGTGTGTGTGTGTGTGTGTGTGTATGTGTATGTGTGTGCGTGTGTGTCAGTCTGTCTGTGGCATCGTAGCTCCCAAACGGCTGAACCGAATTCGATTCTGTTTCTTTTGATCGAAAGATGGTTTAGTCGAGAGTATTCTTAGCTATGTTTCATAAAAATCGGTTCAACCATTTGAAATATATTATGAGGAATGAAAATCAATCCAAAATCTAATCTATTTTCAAATATACCCGTATTGGGTATCAAATGAAAGGTCATAATTTATACATCACGATACAGCAGGTTTTATGGAAATCGGTTCAGCGGTTACCTATAAAAAGCATGAAACAAAAAAAATTAAAAGCAGAAACCAATATTTTAATTTTCTCTTTCTAAATCGATTTGAATAGTTAGCATAATAAATGCTTCAAAAGAACATTATCACGCTGCATACATTTTTGGTCCAAAATTGAAAGTGCTGGCCAAATACGATATTTCGTTAGAACTTGTTCTTATTGGGGCGTCAAAGTTGAGGGACCACTTCCTTCGGTTTTATTTGAGTTCGAAAATCTTGAAAACATACATTTTTTATGACACAAACTATTGAAAATGGATGAAAAATGTCGTGCTACATTGGAAGAATAGTTAATAAAACTAATAAAAAATAAACCCCATACTGCACACCGTTGTTTTTCGTCTATTTATTTAGGTGCTAAATTGAAAATAAGTAGCGGCCAAAGAATACAAATATGACATTCCGTTAGGCGGGCAGTGGACCCTCAGCTTTGACGCCATAATAAAAAATGCTAATGAGGACAAGCTCTAACAGAATATCATACTCGTATTCTTTGGCCGGCACTTTCAATTTTGGACCTAAATAAATGGGTGAAAAACAATGGTGTGCAGAATGGGGTTTATTTATTATTGATTTTATTGATTTTATTGACTATTCTTCCAATATAGAACAATGATTTTTATTCGTTTTTAATCATTCATATCATAAAAATGTATGGTTCTAAGATATTTGAACTCAAATAAAACTGAGAGCACTGAGCAGTGGTCCCTCAGCTTTGACGCCATAGTAAAATATGTTAACGAGGACAAGTTCTAACGGAATTTCATATTTGTATAGGTACTTTGCTGGCACTTTCCATTATGGACCTAAATAAATGGACGAATTACAACGATGTGCAATATGGGGTTATTTTTTATTGCTTTTATTAACTATTGTTCCAATATAGAACAAAGTTTTTCATTTATTTTTAATAATTCGTATCATAAAAAATGTACGTTTCCAAGATTTTTAAATTCAAATAAAACCAAGCGCAGTGGTCCCTCAACTTTGACGTGGTAATAGAAAATGCTAGCGAGGACAAGTTCTAACGGAATATCGTATTTATTTTCTTTGGCCGGCACTTTCAATTTTGGACTAAAATGGGTGATGTCCTTTCATTCAAAAATCCCAATAATTTATACATATTTGAAATGTACTAATTAAGGCCTTTAATTTGATATCAAACACGGTATATTTACCTCAATTTTATTTTTTAACGCAGTACTTTATGACCGCTAGAGGGCGCCACATTAAATTCAGTGACACATTATATAGCCTATAATAAGTGGACGATCAAGACACTTCTAACAATACCTTACTTGTCCAGTTCTAATTAGTAGTTGAAGAGCTATGAGGGAATTAGTGAATATACATACATAGTTCATACATACATATATAGCCTGTCAAAATCATAATCCTCCTTTGGCTTTAACATAGTCGGGTAAAAATAGCATAAATAAATAAGTATTTTGTCATAAAAACACTAATTATTTAAAATAAATTAAATACTTTCTTAGTAACTAAAACCCCCATAACTTTTACCCTGCACGAAATACAGATTTATGGCCATACAAAAAAATAATACACTCATTGAGACCTTTCATTTGATATAGGTCAAAAAGTGTTACACCATATGGGACGAAACGCCCATTCGCCTTTGAATATAAATTAATGGTAGTTTAATTATAAAACGTTGATTAGATATAAACGAATAACAAATTACATCTAGGGTTGTCAACACACGAACGTTTACCTAATAAAAATACCTACTAATAAAATTAATAAAAAAAAATTATACAGGACACGTGTAATTTGACTTCGCCTCGCCTGATGGCAAGCTGAAGGCAAAGTCTCTGAAAAGAGGGTCACCATTACAGACACGTATCATGTTACAATGGTGGCACTCAGCTTGACGGCCTCATCATATGCTGTTTCACGCCCCGCTTAAAGGACCCGGGACTGTAGGAGGAGGGAAACACGTGAACTGGTAAGGAATTCCAAGACTTAATGGTGTGGCAGAAGAAGGAGTCGCGAATATTCTTCATAAGCTTACACAGAGCTATCTAAACATAACCTAAGCATAGCTAAATACGAGCAATACTACTAGACGAGCTGTCTAGAATAAAAATTGTAAGACGGTTTCGAGGGTGCGGTGGGAATCGAGTCAACCGGCGCGGCGGCGGGAGGATTAGTCTCCGTGCGGATTTTCGCACAAAAATGGTGATAGCTGCAAAAAATTGCGCAATATTGACGCTCATGGCGTTCCCCGAAATTTCCATACAAAAATACAAATCTTATTATCTGCTATTATTTTTTATGTAGTCCTTTAATTAACTGCACCCCGTCAAATTGTGAATCGCTAAAAGATGGCAAAAATCGCCAACATCCAAAAATACCTTGCTGAATGTAAAAATACACATTCATATAATATATCAATTTTTGTATTCTTTTGAATTTGGAATCAATTCTACAACTTTTGGTACCTATTGTATATTACACACTGATCAATTATTTTTGCGCGAGACAACCCTAATTTCATTGGAAGTGGATGAACTTTCATCGTTCTATGTAACTTTATGGTTATACCTATATTTTCTTTTGACATCAAAGTCACTTACTCGAATCGAAGTAAAGGCATATTCTAAATCGAATCGAATCGATTCTAAAGTCAATATCTATACCTAAGTAAGTACATAATGGGAAAGTAACTAGATAAGTAAAAACCTTATAGCCTGTGTGAGCTATTTCCGGAAGAGGCATATATTTTATGGCTCAATTATTTTTGCGCGAGACAACCCTAATTTCATTGGATGTGGATGAACTTTCATCGTTGGTTATATATTTTCTTTTGACATCAAAGTCACTTTCTCGAATCGTTATTTTCTAAAGAATCATAAATAACCGTGAACATTAATCTTCAGGTAATCGTTGATTTGAATGGATATTTAAGTATTTACTTTGACAACTTTTTGTATTAAAATGTTTTGTGTCTATGTGTACATATTTGTTTTGCGTTGATATTCGGATCATTCATAGACTTAGGCCCGTACCTATTGAAAAACAACACTCAGTTGTGAATCGACTCTTACAATTTAGAACTGTCATCTAATTTTAAATCTATTCTTAGATTTAGTTATAAATTGAGATTCAAAACTGAGTATCACTCTAGAATACGGGCCTTAGACTTGATTGTGAGTAATTGGACATTCTAGGGTTTGGACTTTCTGTGACATGGACATTTTCGGCATTGGACACTTAAGGACTTGGGCATTGTAGGCTTTGGACATTCTGGTACTTGGATATTTTGGGATATGAACATTCTGGTATAATGGACGTTTACCTACCCGTGGGCGATTTGGGGACTCCGTGGTCCCCACACCGGTTGAGGGCCGGATCGAAAGATGTGGCCCTGGGTCGGCCGGGGTGCGAGGGATATGGCTACGACAACCTCACCTCCGGCCTCCGGCCTCCGGCAACCGACGGCCCACAGACGGCGTGCGTTTTAGTCGGTTCGAGTCCGACATAACCTCTTTCTCCGGCATCGGCAGGGGAGGTATCCGAGGGGATTTTTTAGCACGATAGAAAAAAAAAGTAATGGACGTTTTGCACTGTATGGATATTTTGGATTTTGGTTGGACATTTTGAACCTAAATGATAGCTTTATTACCTACGCTCTAGTAACACTTTAATGTTTCGGTGTGGAGAGGACATCTCGAGCCAGAAAGTCTCTAATAAAATAAGTACCTAAATACATCCAGTAAACATTGCTCTTCATAAACACAATCATTTTTTTTTTTTTCAGATACTAACGGCTGCACTGGTAGTAGGAAGCAAGACTTTAAGTTATATTTCCGAAGCCGACCGCATATAACAACTGCGACCTGCGACAAAACTGTCTGTTTGTCAACACATGTTTTTAAAATACCTAATCAATTTGTAAAATGACGTTTTATATAATGATTTTTTTCCAAATAAATATATTATTTTGCCTAATGAGTAGTTTATTAAACAATAGTTTGTCAAATGATACATTTATCAAGTATAATTTTGTCAAACGTTGTTTGTCAAATGGAAATTTGTCATTCGTTTTTTGTCAAATGATAGGACACCACATTTTTTACTTCAGTGCTATATTAATTCGTATAATATAAATTCGTTTATAATAAAAGGAATAACAAAGAAAGTCAATTAATACGAAATGACGGAAACACAAAGAAGTTATTTGAGATATTTCCGTTAGAGAATTTTTTTTCCGTAATTCGACCCAAACGACTGATGACCGGCGGCGACGGCGTTCTAAATACAAAAATACTTACTATTATTTTTATTTTTTATTTGACGCTTATGAAAAAAATTTTTGTTTTGTAAGGTATGTTGTTATCTAGCCAGCTCAGTTTTAGGATGGCTGACCATACTGACTATCTCTTCGATATGTGTCAGTCCCCATATGTCAGTTGGCGGTGTCATGGGGTAAGATGAATTCTTAGCACTTTGAGACCCCTTTTGAACCTTTTTTTATCGTGCGCAAAATCCCCACGGAGATCCTTCCAAACTGGAATTGCCGAGAGGGTTATGTCGGACTTGAACCGACTAAAACGCACACCATCTTATGGTCGTTGGTTGCTGGCGGTGAGCTTGTCTGTGACGTATCTCTCGCACCCCGTCCGACCCAGGGAAACCCTTCAGAGCCTGAACTCCTGAACCTCCCCTCAAGTCCCGGGTTCTTTAAGCGGGGCGTGAAAAAGTTTCTGATGAGGCCGTCGAGCTGAACCTCTTTTTCCAAGACTTTGCCTTCAGCTTACCATCAGGCGAGGCGAAGTCAAATTGACGTGTCCCATATAAAAAACCTCAAATGATATAAAATATCTGGTTAAATGTAAAAGGATGAAATATATAATTACGAGCTCATAAGTAGATTCGTCACCATCCTAGCGTCAATCCTAGACGCATCCGAATCTTTCACCTTTGAGTCTGGGGTCCGCTTTTTTCAGTCTAGCTGCGTTGCGACTGAACCTCAATATTTTCCGTGAAGTGACCCATTAGCGATATCGAAGTATTGCAATTAGACCAGTTGTTAGACTTTCTAGAGCTCCAACTATTCGTAACGACTGCCATTAATGTTCGTATAACAACCGACGGCCAAATGTGCTCGGCGAGGCATGGCCAGACTAATGCAAATAGATACTTATGCAAAAAAATTAGATGCGGGTGCATACGGTGCAGAATATTCCATCAAGAACTAAGCGGTTCGGCAACTCCTTCTTCTGCCGCACCATTAAGTCTTGGAATTCCTTACCAGTTCACGTGTTTTCCTCCTCATAAAGTCCTGGGTCCTTTAAGCGGGGGTGAAAAAGCATCTGATGAGGCCGTCAAGCTGAGTGCCACCATTGTAACATGATACGTGTCTGTAATGGTGACCCTCTTTTCAGAGACTTTGACTTCAGCTTACCATCAGGCGAGGCGAAGTCTAATTGACGTGTCCTATATAAAAAAAAATACTACTAATACTAATGCAAATCATATTCATGCATACAAATTTTTGCACTGAACAGGCATTAAACCTGCGCCTCCTACGTAGCGGTCACGTATACCTACTACCGCTACGCCACAGAGGTTATCAAGGTACTTAAAAGAAGATTAACTTACGTATTTAAATAAATTCCCTGTAATAAATTGCTTAGAATTTTATAACCATTAAAATGCTATAATTATTTTAAAAATTCGTATCACCGTACCGCGTATGTAACGCAACCCCGACCGTAGCGGTTACGGTAATTATTATTTAATTGGTGCTGGGGTTGCCAGCCTCATAACATAATTATACGTTAGCCGTCAAACGTAACGAAATATTACAAATATTTTAATTCTATAAATTTAAAGGGAATTTTTTGTTTTGACATCATAACTGCTGCTATGATTTCAGTAGCAGTTATGATTTCAGTTTATAGTAAAGTCTAATATCTGCTGGGTCCCAGTGGACCTAAAAAGCCTTCTTCATCGAGTCAATGGGTCATAAAATTCGTTAATTTTTGCGGCCCAATATTTGACCAGGGCTACAGCATTGTCCGATGCCCTACTCAGGTCCTCAAACAGTACAGGTGGAGGGGCATAGTGAGCAAATGCAGCATGGACTGGGGTAGAGCCCCGCAGTCACAAGCGCAAAATGGGGCTACTTAGTGTCTAAGTGGGCCATTTTACCGCGACATTAAGCCGTCGGTCCCCGTTGCCATACAAATATCTTCTTCTTCTTCTTCTTAATGGCTTCTGCAACAATTCGTCGCAATTTGCCAATGTTATGGCATTCGTTACGGGTAGTTTGAGCCCTAAAAAGTCCAACAACGACGGTCTAACTGCATTGCTTTGATATCGCCTAATGCCACCATTGGGTTATGAAGGTCAGATGGCAGTCGCTTCACGGAAAATATCGAGGTCTAGCCAAATCCGCAGTTAAGACTGGTAAAGCGGACTCCAGACTCCGAGGTGAAAGCTTCGGATGCGACTGGGAATTAACGCTAGGATGAAGAAGAGAGAAGATCTGTCATAAGTCACATCTGTCAATCTATCTATACAATCTGTCCTCAGATAAATCCAGATTCAGGACTGAGTGTCGTTCTAGAATATGGTTGACCCCAAGCAGAAAAGGCTCAGCGGATGATAATAGTCGCAATATAAAAGTTATGACTTTTAGTACAGACTAAATTATATTTTACTGTTGAAATTTTTATAACTGTAACCCGACATCACGTCTACTAGCTACACCACTCCTAAACATGTACTTATGGCAAGCGATGCTTATTCGGACATCACGTCATCAAGCTACACCACTCCTAAAGATGTACTTATGGCGCGTGCGACGCGCCATGTCAATCGAATTACGAGACAGTCGGTGCCGCGCAGTGAGAGCAGACGGTCGACGTTGCGCTACGATAGCAAACAATCATTGTCGCGTATGCCCTGCTCTGTACGGTGTAACTAACTTCCCTTGTAACCAATATAATAAAGCCCGTTACAAATTGCGCCCAACTAGTGGCCCGTACTCAAGTAGATACTAACAAGGCGGCACCGACGCGCCGCATTTACCTACCTGCGTACATCCGTGGACAGTTCCCGCGTTTTGAGTGCGAGTCGGATCGAGAACGAGCGTAGGCATAGACGACAGACATGCCAAGGACACGCCAACAAACCGCCGACGACCACGACAATGCCGGTTGCAGTAGCGAGACAGAAGGTCACGCTCACGCGGCGCTGCACGCCGCGACGCCGACAGCAAACAACGGAGCCAACAGCGAGATAAGGTACGTGGTTAGCGCCGGCGATCACGTCGCTGCCGGTTGCAGTAGCGAGACTGGTCGTCACGCTCACGCGGTGCAGAACGCCGCGACACCGACGCCGACGACAACCGACGAACCCGAGGCAAACCACGCGACGACGCCGATGGCAGCCGACAGGGGCACGATCACCATGACGGAAGATCAACTTACGAGGCTCCTGACCAACGTGATGCGAGGCGTCGCGACACCGACGCCGACGCCCACGTTCGCCGAATGTGCCGGACCGACGAGCAACTTCACCAGATGCACGGCCCGATTCGACGGGGCCACCCGGAGCGCCGATGTGCTAGAAACGTTCCTCGAAAGCACACAGGTGTACAAGGAATGTGCGAACGTCAGCGACGAGCACGCACTACGGGGGCTACCGATGCTGCTGACTGGAGAAGCCGCCGTGTGGTGGCACGGTGTGAAAAATTCCACGAAGACCTGGGACGAAGCATTACGGCGGCTGCGTTTCATGTACGGCGCACCCCGCCCCGCGCACCGGATCTTCCGTGAGATCTTCGCCCGAGAACAGAGTGACGAAAGTGCCGATTCGTACATATCGCGAGTGCGCGCAAACCTCTCGCGATTACCGTATGATCTACCGGAGATAGTGCAGCTAGACATTGTATACGGACTCTTAGATCGTAAGGTTAGGGAAAGAGTGTCAAGAGATAGTGTTGATAGTGTCGACGATCTGCTTTCACGAGCGAGGTATGTAGAGGAGTCGCTGGGTGAGGTGAGTCGATCAAATACTAATACTGCTCCCCCTAATGCCGCGAATAATACAATGCGTCGCAGTGTCAACCCTGCGATCGCCGATAGCAAAGTTGTAGCTAAACCCGAAAATGTAAACAATAACGATCGCGACTCTGCACAGAAACGTGTAAGGCCGCGCTGCGCTTTTTGTAGACGGTTTGGTCATACGATAGATGAATGTAAGGTTAAGTCAAAAAGTAGTGATAGTACAACGGACAACATGGTGCCACTGGCTTGCTATGGCTGCGGACGGGAAGGTGTGATACGGTCTAAATGCCCGACATGTAAGGACGCCTCCGCAACTAATAAGGTAAGTTTCCAAAGTGCCGTCACTAACGATTCAGATGTGACGCGACCCACAGTGATGATTCAAGTAGCATCTCGAACTGGTGTCGCCGTGCTTGACACCGGCGCCACCGAAAGCCTTGCGAGTCCCGGACTCTACAAGATTTTAACCGACAATGGGGTAAGTTTTACCGAAGTGCGTCGCTCCATAGGCCTGGCGGACGGGACGCGTCAGTCACGTGAAACCTTAATAGGTGACACCACCGTTACTATACAGGGTCGAGTTATCCCCGTAAGCTTTTTGGTGTTACCGGACGCCGACAACAGAACGCTACTCGGACAGGACTTCATAGCGAAAGCAGGTATACTACTCGACCTCCAACAGGGTTGTTGGTCTTTTAATAATTTACCAAAGGAGAAATTCCCCTTTGTGCAGTCTTACAGTCTTGAAGCCGCCAACGACGCAGAGCTGATGCGGATTAGTACCGTCAGTCTCAAGAGGCAGGACGAGGGCTTCAAGCTGTCACTCGGTCAGAGAACGCAGCTGAACCAGCTTGCAGTGTCGAAGGCCGAGCGCTTCGCCGCAGCGAGACCCCCAACGCCGTGCGCTACCCAACGCATTCGAGTCGATGAGAAGCAGGAGCAGACCGCTTCCCCATCGTACCGGATGTCGCGAGGTAAGATGGAGCTACTAGGCGTTGAGATAGAGAAGCTGCAGCGCACTGACGAAACCAGGCATTCCCCTCCGAAGATCGACAGTAGTGGTTACTGTCTCGGAGCAGTTCCAATGCAGGGGGAGGGCCCCGACGACCCCATCAGGGGGAGAAACCGGTCCAACCGCGGATGTTTGATATCCGACGGAGTACCGTACAGGTGCGCACCCGAGGTAGATGACGTCGATTCCGCCTGCCTCGTGGTCCCTGTACGTGAAAGGGGAAGGATATTTGATGACTTCCATGACGCTGGGAAGGTCTATGAAAGGGCCCAGCGTGTCAAGAAGAGATACAAGGACGAAGGGAGACGAACCCCTTCTGATTGTAAGGTAAGTGACCTAGCCTTATTGGAGACGCGAGGCGCTAACGATGTGGCTGTGGATGTGGCTCCCGGCCAGCGCACCAAGTTCGCACCTAGAGGAGATGGCCCTTACCGGGTTAAAGAGGTGGCGAGCCCCACGACATACATAGTGGAAGGCATCACGAGAGGTGAGTACGTAGGGAAGTATCACGTCTCCCATTTGACACCTTACGTAGGCAGCGCCGTAGACCCACCCGTTAGGGAGAAGCGCAGACGCGGTCGGCCACGTAGGCTAATCGAGTGCTAGTCCGAACGCGAGGGCGCCTTGTCCGAACTAGAGGGGGAGTATGTAACCCGACATCACGTCTACTAGCTACACCACTCCTAAACATGTACTTATGGCAAGCGATGCTTATTCGGACATCACGTCATCAAGCTACACCACTCCTAAAGATGTACTTATGGCGCGTGCGACGCGCCATGTCAATCGAATTACGAGACAGTCGGTGCCGCGCAGTGAGAGCAGACGGTCGACGTTGCGCTACGATAGCAAACAATCATTGTCGCGTATGCCCTGCTCTGTACGGTGTAACTAACTTCCCTTGTAACCAATATAATAAAGCCCGTTACATAACGTATTTAGGCTTGCAGCCAGGCGCAAACCGTAATGTTCCAGTAATTGGCAGAGAACTAGGGATGTAACGTAATAGTTATTAAGTCACAATACATTTTCGAGAACCTAATGTATGTAAGGAAAAATATTTCCAAATTTCCAAAAATTTGTGACAGGCATAACGTAAATACGAGACATAAAAACAATCTTGTAGTCTGTGATAGCAGACTCCAAAAAATTAGTAATTCTTTCCAGTGTAACTGTATACGCTTTTTTAACAAGCTCCCTAATGAAATTAGGGATTTACCTATAAATAAATTTAAAAATGAAGTTAAGAGGAAATTGTGCCAAAAAGGCTATTATAAAATACAAGAATATTTAGATGATAAACTTGCTTGGAATTGAGCTGTTCACTCATGCATGCTTCTCAAACAAATGATTGTATTTAGACTAAGTAGACTAAGCATTTTTTGTAAATAGACCAAAAAAAAAAAAAAAGCCCGCTGAGTTTCTTGCCGGAGTCTTCTCAGGCCGGGGCCGCGTTTCGAACCGGTGGTCCATTTGCTAAGCTAGTCTTTAGTACATATATGTATATTATTGACGTTTTGTAAGTGCCGTTTTGATGGTCTATACAGAATAAATGATTTTTGACTTTGACTTTGACTTTGACTTTGTTTTTTTATAAAGTTTTTTATGAGAATCGTGAGTAAAGTAAGATGAAAATAATTGCACTTATCTAGCTAGATTATTGGCTGCAATATACTGATAAACATTTAGTTAAAAAAGAACAGTAAGTCTGAACTAATTAAGTAATAATATTTTTTGGGCATTCGGGAAAATAAACGACGGGATGATTTTAAAGGAGTAATAAGATTTATCTTTAGAGTAGATTCATGTACAATTAAAGTTTATATATTGGTATTAGCTTATTACCTTTACGCCCAACATCATCACTATTAAGAACTCGAGTGACTAAATACGTTAAATGGACGAAATCGACTTCGGACGGGCCTCGGTGGTTTAGTGGTTCGGCGGGTTCGAGTCCCGCCGAGTTATTCCGGTTGGATCGCCTGATATGATCCCCTGCCGATTTTTATTATGTTTTAATTCCCGATGGATCCACCGTAAACTGTGTCATTCCGGTCTGATCCCCTTAGTTTTTTTACAGGCAAGTACAGTCAATAGAAAAACAGTTGTTAATGTAAAAAATATTTGGTTTGCCCGAGGTCGATTCTCTTTTCTTTATGTAATCGATTTGAATAGCTAGCATTACGAATACTTTAAAATTTCATTCAATTAGATTCCAGTAGGTTGCGGGAATGGTATTTGACATGAGCAGAGCCGCGGGTAACAGCTTGTTTATATTAATGTTAACACTTTTATTACTATTTTTATTACCTCTGAGGCAGGAACAGCCATGTTATGATTGTAAAGTTTAATGGACTGTTAGTGGATTGATAGTGATGTGCCAATCTGTATCGTTGAGGTGCAGCAGATGGCAATTTATTTTCTGCCACCGATATAAGCTTGAGCAATAGCATGTCTTCTTCATAGCGTTATCCCGGTTGCATCCGAAGCTTTCACTTCGGAGTCCGGGGTCCGCATTTTCCAGTTTAACTGCGTGTTTGGCTGGAAAAAGCGAACCCCGGAGGTTTGAGCATTATGTATGTATGTGTATAGAATTCTCTTTTCAAAGAATACATCTTTGTAACAAAAACTTTGTCCCATTTTCCGTCGTTACATCGGCCATTGTCGACACCAAGGGTGTGACAGTAGATTTACGAGCTAACTCTTCTATAAACATCAATTCTAAACAGTCACATAAATAAACTGGTTCCCGATAAAGAAGAACAAAGACAATAAACTTGACATGGAATGTGCAACATTATTCTTTTAGCTGTTCCGTTCCGTGACTCACGGAGTTAGCTGTAAATTACACAGAAGGCGTAACAAAGTCGATAGTAGATACTTGTACAATAGTGTGATGTTAGGTGAAAGCCGATGTGTGTTTTAGTGAGTTTTTCTACTTTTTTTTTTTTTATCGTGCGAAAAATCCCCACGTATAACTCCCCCGCCGGGGGCGGAGGAGGTTATGTCGGACTCGAACCAACTAAAACGCACGCCTTCTGTGGGCCGTCAGTTGCCGGAGGTGAGATTGTCATAGCCATATCCCTCGCACCCCAGCCGACCCAGGGCCATATCTCTCGATCTGGCTCTCTTCCGGTGTGGGGAACACAGAGTCCCCAACTCGCCCCCGGGTATGGGGAGGCACGCAATGCGCGCCACCGCCGTGGCCTGCTTCTGCTAGGGTGACAGGCGGCCCCACCCGTCACTCCCAGGCCCGCGCTCATGAGTTTTTCTACCAGTGCACGGTGGTCCCGGCTCTTAAGAAGGGCGGTCATAGGAGTTGTAAGTCGGATTAAAAATAAAATATAGACTTTTTTACCTAAGAAATGATAGTTTTGAGGTTCTAAGGGTTATAACAATTAAAAAAAGTGTATTTTTTATAAGCAAGTGAGATATATTCCCAAAAAAAAAAACATTTATTTCACTAAAAAACTAGTGTTAATGTTACACACATTAACACTAGTTTTACTTCTACTTTAGAACATAGCTGGATTGGAGAAGCGAAACATAATATTTTACATAAAATAAGGGTTATATAACGTATGGTAAACGTAATAATAAATGGTAGGAAAACAGTTAACAAAAATTCAATTTTCGAAAAAAAAATGTAGTTTAAGTACTTAATAAATCCCACACTTCTTTTGCTAATACAGACTTCTTCTTACAGGGTAACTTTCTTTTACTAGAAATAAGTGGGTCTGAATTAAGAAGAAGTCTATTCAAAGATCCAAGTTGGTCACATCTCGGGAATGTTTCCTAGTATTATCGCGTCTAAATAATTTAACCAATTTATTACAAGATTCGGCGGCTTCTTCAGACAATTCGCCGATAGACAATATACAATTATCTATCACATCTGATCCGTGCATTAAAATCTTATGTATAGATGAAGGCAAGTTATACCAAGAATATTCTTCAACAAGCATTTTAGCAGTATCAAAAGCATAATTCCTAAATTTTTGCGAATTTATTTTATATCCTGATGATAGGCTCTGCAAAAGATGACTACATCTGTCTATGAGATCTTTTCTAATACCTGTTATTTCAGCAGAAATTTCAGAATTATGGAAAAATTTTCGTGCCGAGTTTCCATCATTGGATGTGCCACTTCCTCCACTTCGGGGTTTATCTACAATCAAGCCTAATTTTTCCCTAAACTGCCGCTGAATGAACTCTTTCCTCTCAGCGAGAGAGGCCTTATCCTCAGCCGAACGCGCTTGCCATTTTTTGAAGTTAATTCGATAGGACACGTGAATGAAATATTCAAAAAATCTTATGTATGAATGAAGGGGAGATAAGCCAAACTCATATTTACTAGTGTCAGGTACCTTATTTAAGCATTTATTTAGGTCATTCATCTCTTTGGGTGTTGCACCATAAATGTAACATCTACTTGTAGATAAAGCGCTAAGAGCAGAACAAACTTTACCATCAACCATAGTTAATTGTAAAGTGTGTGAGATTTTAATCTCACGACCATTAATAACAACTATTGTGGGTACTAACTCATCAATCTGAGTTTTGAAATAAGTTTCTTCTTGTAAAGAGACTTCCTTTGATTCTTTAGTAAATTGGAAACGAATTGGTCGGCACCACCTAGTAGAGGAAGGGCATGGATTTTTCCAAATAATTGCTTCATCAGAGGTGTTTGACTTGCAAATAAGTTGTAGAGGTACATAAGAAGTAACAAATAAACTTGAGTCATCGGTTGCTGAATCTAAAAACTTCTGCTTGTATTCGCTGTGGCCTGTGCTGCCATCGAAACCCCATTTACCTATTAAAACGAATTCGCTCTCAGATTCGGGGAGACTATCAAAAATAGGCTTTTGAGATTCAACAATTCGACTTGATGTATGATTTAACAATAATTGCAAATTAATCTCAGCAGATGATTCCGTTACCCGGATACAAAGATGAAATATATCATAGATATGTCATATGCTTACAAATCAACGTAGAAAATTGTGCCGAACACACACAGACACATTTTTAATTCACCTACATTTCCCTCAGAGTAATTGTTCGTGCAGTGTCTATAAACATACGATAGCATTTTCGTTATTTTTTTATGTCACTGATTCTTCCGCTCAACGTCCGACCGGCGCCGCTCGGCACGCGATACTACAAGGCAAACGTTCCAATTGACTCGTTTTCGGATCTTCACGATTTTCGCGCAATAACGCATCTACTTCATTTTATATAAGATCATTGCCCGGATATCAGTTGGATAGCAACGTTTTTTAGCTTTCAACACTTTTGGGTAAGACGGAAAAGCATTTGGTATTTTAGAATTAATCACGTTTTTTAACAAAATATATTGATGTTTAGTAAGTTTAACCTCAGTTATTAATGAGACCATTTCATCTGAGCTAAATTTTATAGAACTGTCGTCTGATTGATTGGAATCACTAAGTATCGTAGATACAGCGGAATCGTCTATCTGGGATAAAAGTGCTAACCTACGACGTTTGCTTCTCTTGCTGCACTTTTCAAACTCCTTCCTGTGTTGCGTCTTGCTTGTAGATGGAAGTTGCTCGTCTTCTTTCACTGTCCTTTCACGTAGTCCTCTATCAGAGCTTCTAAATATGCAGACTTCGACCTCGTTTAACCATTCACCGTATTTGGCAATCAATTTAGATTTTGATCTCCTCACATTCTTCCAGTAAGTAGCAAATCGTTTACAAAGATTATAAATTAAATCCCTGAAGTGATCGCTTTCGATACTTTCTGCATCTGGCAAAGAGTCTGCTAGCATTTCAAATACTTCACGAGAGCTATCTGCCAGATTATGTTTAGTCTTCATTGATAACCATCTATCTAGAACGTACATTCGACGAAAAGACCACTTGATAGTGGTTCCTGCAGAATAATAAAATAAAAAATTACTTGGTATCAAATTCAAAACAACACTCAAATCAAATTGACCTACTTATTACCTAGTACTTTCAAAACCTTTAGCCAATCCTCAGAGCACTTAGGAGCACCTAAACGTTATAGTTTTTGAAAGTAGAGAAACTAGAGATTATTTTGATATATGTTTCATCTTTGGCGGTTCGTTCCTTCCTAAGTAAAAGTCAACTTGAATATAGGAGATCGGCAAAAAACATAGAAATTCGGAACTCTCTCTTTGATGATGATTATTATCAATAATAACAGGCTTAAAGTAAACGTAATAGGACTTTAAATGTCGTACATACCTTCTATTTGAATATCCATAGCACAACAATATCACAAACAATCACGTCCGGTAGCAATAAGACTTTGAAAATAATAGAATTTTCAGCGAAAAAATAACGTTGATAATCAGTATTGAAGTGGTACCACTTTGGGTGCACAAAATTAATTGTTCTACATATTTTATTGCAATTAATTTTATACCTGAGGGTAGAAGGGTTATCTGTCTACCCTCTAACTATAAGTAAAGTCATAAATTCACCATCGAAATTTTCGCCCTATGACCTATGGGCGACACCACTGTGCAGTGGTTTGTGTCGTGTTGTTTCCCGGTGGTGTAAAATAGGGCCACGATATCACTTCCTGTGGGTGTCGTAGAAGGCGCTTAAGGAATAGGGCTGTTCCCATCCGACAGTAAAGATACAACCAGTGTGATAAAGTGCACGCTTGACGACAAGAGGCTCACCCCCTTTACGTTAATCAGTGTCGAAATGTGGGTGGCAATACACCTCTGCCTATCGGGGATTTACAGTCGAGAAAACATATTTATGTATAAAATACGTATTTGTATGGTCCCGAGGGTGACCCGAGTAGCCTAGTGGTATGGGTAATGGACTGCAGAGACGAGGTCTCGGGTTCGATCCCAGGTTTTATCATGGCACACATCAATGACTTTTCGATGCTTTTTGAAGTTATGTGTGTATTTATCGCAGGTTTATAAGTGCCCCGTTAATGGCAATAGGCTCGCCACCTATTACATTGGGACCTAAACATAAACGGCGAAATGTGGGTGCTTGCACCTCTGCCTACCCCTTCGGGGATAAAGGCGTGAGTTTATGTATGTTGTATGGTAAATCAGTGACCAGATTTCGGCATCGTAACTCATAACATACGGACACACCGGTCGAAGCCCTTGGTGTTGTGATCAAATCCTGCTGAGATTAACGGACATAATTTGACATAATGCTACCCAATCTAATCGGCAGGATACGTGAATACGACTCCACCTTGATGTTTAGCTAAAGGAGAAGTCGTAGGTATGAGCATCATCATTACAAATATAAAAATTCTAATTGAGATTATGCCAATCCCTAATGCCATGGGATGGGACCACGGGTAATTAAAATTACCCAAGGACCCGGAAATGGGTAAACACTCATTGGAAATTGACCTGGTACATTTTTATTTTTGTCATAAATAGTACAAATCCTTTGAACTATTGCTTTCAACACATATCTTGGTAGTTACTTTACACATAAAACAATATTGCGATGAAGTTAGACATCTGTTTCGCTCCTCAGCCGTGTGTAATGTTATTAGACGACATCACACCTGTTGAGTTTACATAAGCCGGTAGAAAAGGTATCAGACATAAATTCATTGACTAAAACTATGTACAAACTCTTTAGACACAGTAAGTGGCACTACCTACAACGCCGCGTAAAAAAGCTACTGCTTTGGGTACAAGTTGAGATATGTTATACATATTATCTCATAACATGTACCTACATATTGACAGTTTAAATAGCAATATTGTATTGACGAAACTCACTCATTGAAAGTAGCCGAAACGTCGAGCTAAAAGTACATAATAACAAATACATCGCGATAGAATCCGTTATCCGAAACATAGGTATAGCGCATATTAAAATTTGTGCCTCCCCACACCCGGGCACAGATTACCTAATAGTTGGAACAGATAACTCACTGCCTGGAAAATCAACGATCCAACTCAGTTAAGTGCCTACAAGTCCACGTGATCAACAACTCCATACGAATATGTATCTTAACAGACAGCAATACGGTTATTATTACTTTGCAGCCGCTCGGCCTCGTCCTCGTTAACGTACTAGCAAACTGTATGACGCTAGGGTTGCCTCTTGTCTCGCTTAATAAAGGAATAATTTTTCAATAGTTTGACATTTTTCTCACCTATTTATCGAATATCGAATAATAGCCGAATATTATTGGATACTCGGTCAAATATGTATTTCATCTCAATCCTACCAGCAACTCAAGAGTAGGTAAGATAATAGCTCACCGAGCGCCTTTAGATAAACTACCTACTATTCTTAGTGCACAGTGGCGATTATTCCTACTTTATATGTCTGAACGAAAACATTGCAGATCTCCTGAAAAAACATACACGATTAATTTGCGCATAAAAGTAGAGGTAACGCACCGACAGATTACCTACACAAGTACATGGGATTCAAGCGCCAGCCCGCGACAGCGGCGCAGCGGCGCCGGCCGTCGCCGTCGCTGAACGCTTCGCACTAGTATCCTGCCTACGATTTTTTATTTACGATTGCATTCAAGTGTTAAGTCAGGATCCGGGCCATTAGATATAAGTGGGTACTAGGTCAGATAGCTACATCATGCATGTACCAACCAACCTATTATTAAATAGCCTAAGTACTGAATCCAACATTTTTTAAGTCTTTCCGTATAGTAGGTAGCGAAGTGGGTAGGTACTTAAATTACTTTGTACAACTGTACAAGATACCTATGTGTATTGAATATTGTCATAGGTAGGTACAGTTACTTAACGAACGTAATTGCACCTATTAAGTAGGTACCTACTTGCCGTTCTTCATTAACAGGCAAGCAGAAGAAAGTAAGATTTGCATTTGATTCGTTAGATTCGCAACCATACACTGCACACGGAGCCTTCCCCGTTATGCGTTCATAATATCATCATAGATTGAGTATTTATCTTAATAACAAATAAAATGACTCGATTGAAACGTAATAAATAATAATTAAACGTTAGTTTGCCTTTGCACCGTGCACACGCGCGGCTAGCGACAGCCCGACTGACGACGGAGGACCGTCGGCGACCCGCTGCGAGTAGGTGAATATAGCGCGCAAGTACATAGAGTGAGCGTGGCCTGACCCGGGGGCGAGTTGGGGACTTTGTGATCCCCACACCGGAATTGGGCCAGATCGAGAGATATGGCCCTGGGTAGGCCGAGGTGCGAGGGATATGGCTACGACAATCTCACCTCCGACAACCGACAGCCCACAGACGGGGTGCGTTGTAGTCGGTTCGAGTCCGACATAACCTCTTCCTCCGGCTCTGGCGAGGGAGGTATCCGTGGGGATTTTTCGCACGATAAAAAAAAGGTATAACGCATATTTTAAGCTATTTATTGAGACGAATTTTGTTGGCAATGACGTGTCTATATAGTATAATCCAGCGACTATACAACCATTGGTCAGGCGCGGTCGCAGCTTGAAGTTTTGGGGGGAGGTCACTTCGGAAATTATTCCTTAAGAAATTTAACCCCCCCTCCCCTCGTACTGGGACTTTTCAATATGACGTGCATGGTTTTGGGGGGGGGGGGGGGGGGTCATGTCCCCTGTGACCCCCCCTCCCTTCGGACCGCGCCTGCCATTGGTTGTATGGTCGTTAAATTAAGGGTTATTACCATATGTTCTACTATTTGTTCTACTAATAGAACACTTAGGAAAAAATAATCACGTTTGTTCTACTCGTTTCTATTAATAGAACAATTAGGAATCGTTTTCCTACTTGTTCTATTAATAGAACAATCAGGAATCGATTTCCTAGTTGTTCTATTGATAGAACAATTAGGAAACTAATTACCGGTTGTTATGTTCTTCAAAAGAGTTTTATTAGCGCCTGTTCAGACACGGCGGGAACCGCGCGATTTCAAAATCGCATGGAAATCGCGCTGTTCTTATTTGTATGAGTTATAAAGTAATCGTTCAGACATAACCGCGCGGTTAATCAAACCGCGCGGTTCCCGCAACCCAACCGCCAGAAAATAGAATCGCGCTATACCCGCGCGGTTCCATTACTATGGAGTCTTTACTTCGCGTTCAATTGCGTTGCGGCTACCGCGCGGTTAGCACGTCACTGCTCGTGAGTACGCCATGGATCTTTTCGACATTGAACTATTTATTGATGAGGTGGAGAAGAGACCTGCAATATGGGACATTCAGTGTGATGATTACTCTAATAAAATTATCAGGAACCGAGCTTGGCAAGAGTTGGTGGAGATATTTGGAAATTGGTCACGTAATATTGGATGCACCCAATACCGCCTTTTTCTTTTCTTTTTCTTAAGGAGCAACCACAGTAAACACACTTCTTCATCGACCTCCATTTTGAAACTGACGCTATTACCCGCACGGAAATCGCATACTAACCGCGCGTGTCTGAATAGCATCACAATTTTGCGGTTGTATGTACCTAGTAGTTCTACTGAAGGTACTTAAATGATTCTTTTGTTCTAGGATAAAAAGTAGTACATTCTAAATAATATCTCTTTTATATTAACAAATGTGACTATTTTTCCTATATGTTCTATTAGTAGAACAAATAGTAGAACATATGGAACAGTAGAACAGACGGTAACCACCCAACGATATTTCTTTTTTCCTCCTTTTTCTATTCTAAATAATGTCTCTCTAATAGAACAAATGTGATTTTTTTTCCCTAAATGTTCTATTAGTAGAACAAATAGTAGAACATATGGTAATAATCAAAGGGTTAGAAGGTGTTATTTGTGCGAGACGAGTTCATCCAATATACATTAGTGACAAATAATGGTTTATATAGTATCCTGTACTGCTCGGGACATAATCTTGGACCTAAAATATGCTCAAAATGTGCTCTAAGTATACGTGCAGTACACATTTCTTGGGTGTCTTTTGAGGATAACACGGGATGCTACTGCGTTGGATGAGCTCAAATTCACCAAACATGGACTATTACAAAACAATCTGCGCGCGCCAGGACCTCGTTTGTATAGCGATTTAGGTCCAAAATACGTGTCTCGAAGTACACCCAGAATGGCGTTTCTTTTCCTCTAAAACAGTAATTTCGCCTAGTGACTCGTAGTGGGCGTACAAAGGTCGCCAGGATTGGAAACTCGTTCTAGCTTTCATCTTGAAATTGTTCCTTTTTCTTGATAAAAGGATAATCCTCGTTCTAGGGAACTATTACCGTTTCACAGAAACTTCACAAACATACAATTAATGGATATTATATGGTTGATATTTTCCGACACTGATAAGAAAGTGTGCTATCACCTTGGGGTGCGAGTCGGGTAACCTCCACGCTGGCTTCCCCGTTTCTTCTCCCTCTGGACCGTGGTCCTGGGGAGCGGAAGCGAGGGGGCTGGTGCACCCTGGACAACGGTCAATAGACTCCTACTCTAGGAAATCTATTGGCCGTTGACGAATAACCCGACAGCCGACCCCACTGCACGAGGGGGTCGTGGGATGGCGGGCCTGCAAGGTCCGCGGAAAGGGGTCCGTAGGATCCCTTTCACTCAAACAGCCCTTTTTAGGGCTAGCTGACCCAGAGGGGGTCGTGGTATGGCGGGCCTACAAGGTTCGCGGGAAGGGGTCCTTAGGATCCCTTCCATTCCAACAGTCCTTTTCAGGGCTAGCAGACCCAGGCTTTCAGGGCCTGTGGTATGTCGCTCCCGGTATCCCTCTGCTCTCAGAGGGGACAGGGGAGAGACGCGATCCACTGGGATCAAGGGACGGGTCGGCTCACTGCTCGCGCAGGGGCTGACAGGCACTCGTGCCACCGTCGGTGTTGGGAGAGCTGGCTGCTCCCCCGCGTCGCGTAACCTCCGGGATATCGACAACGACTTGAGTGCTAGCCACACTCAGGAAGCCGATATTCTGGAGGCCGCGGGGCTTGCCTTAATTGGCCGGCCCGCGACAAGGAAAAGTCTCGAAAACCCGACAGCGAAGTCGCTTAAAACCTGTGGACACCTGGGGAACTCCACAGTATTTACCCCGCTTCCTGGAATGAGCGTCACCCGGGAAGTGTCTTCATATCGACTCATACTCGTGGGATCTAATATGGTTAACAATATTAAAAACCCCCCCCAACCAAGCGAAATAGACTGCGCGAAGGTCGCGCAGCATCACGACGCGGAGGTCGCGTCCCATATCGCGGTATCGGAGCAATTCGACACCGCGACCGAGAGGAGCAGGGCAAACAGCCCGGTGGGTCTGCAGACCCGGAAGTCTGCCCGGAAGAGGAAGAGGAAGAAGAAGCACTCTCCTACTCCAAGGAGCGAGTCGGACTTGGAGCTCACCCTGACCGACTCGTCCTCCAGCAGTAGCTACGGTGGTGATGAGCTGCTGCGTCCCCCTCCGAACAAGTTGGTAGCGATGGGCCGCCAAACGTCAGGAGGTGGCAAGGGGTCTACTCCTAGAACCTCCTCCTCCGGGGCCTCGGCTCCGGAAGATGTGGTGGCGCCGCCGAGACCCTCCCCCTCGGCGGCGGTCCCGGATCAGTGGACTCACCAAATCACGAGGGAGGCGATGGCGGCCCTTCAAGCGAAGGCGATGAGCCAATCGGGTTCCCCGAAGCCGGAGGACGATCAGGTCCTGCAGACCGTGTGGCGCCTCGCTGAATGGGCCGAGTCCCTCAAGGCAGAGCTAGCCGAGTTACGCCAGGACCGTGCCAACGCTAGGCAGCAGGAGGCTCGACGACGAACCGAGAAGGTGGCGGCTGAAGTGGCGGACCTCCGAAAGATCGTGGCGGACATGCCTCGGGTGACACGATCGACGCGGCGGAATCAGGAGGTGCCACCGGAACGGCCGTTGTCGTCGTCGAGGCAGGTGTCGCCGGCACGGTCGGAGTCGCTGGTGCTGCCGGAGTCGCTGGCGCAGTCGGGGGTATCGGCGCGTCCGGCCCGGCCCGAATCTCCGGTGCTGCAGCCGGTCCGGCCAGCGGACCCTCTGGCTGCCTGCTTGGCGGCAATGGCTGCCATGGAAAAGCGGCAGAAGGCACATGAGGAGCGCACGCGACGATATATGGAGTCCATGATGGACTCCTTCCGCCGCCCGTCCTTGGCACTGCCGACCGGGTACGCTGAAGCCGTCGCGAGGCGTCCTACTCGTCCCGCGGCAGGAGCGTCCCCGCCCCAGGCGGCCCGAAATCCGTCCGCTGCGGGAGCTGGGAGCCCCCAGACTGCGCAGGGTGCCCAGGCCAAGGGCAAGGGAAAAGGGAAGGGCAAGGGAAAGACATCTCTGGTCCCCACCCCGGCCCCAGCCAAGACCCCAGGCCCAGCCCAGGGATCGACTCCGGCTGCCTCCAGCAGCTCCCCACCGGAGGGTGGCTGGGAAGTTGCCGGAGAGAGAAAAAAGAAGCGGAACGCTAAAAAGAAGGCAGCCAAAAAGGCCAAGAAGGCTGAGGCTGCTGCGAAAGGAGCGCCGAGGAGGCTGCGCGTCCCTCGTTCAACGGCCATCGTCCTCACGATGACGGCAGAGGCGTTGGAGAGGGGTGTGCAGTACCCTCAGCTCGTGACGCAGGCAACGGGCCTTATTGATATGAAGGCCCTTAACATGTCGGTACCCGTCACGGTGAAACACACGCGGACGGGTGCTCGCCTGATCGAAGTCCACGGCGCTTCCAGCGGTCCCCAGGCTGACGCCATAGCGGCAAAGATAAGGGAGACGCTGGACGCAGCCGACGTCCGGGTGTCTAGGCCCAACAAGTGCGCAGAACTTCGCATCTCGGGCCTGGACGACTCCATCACGGTTGAGGATATTAGACTCACCGTGGCGGAGGCCGGGGGCTGTCCCCTGGACACAGTAAAGGTCGGAGCGATTCGCTTCGGCCGCCGTGGACAAGGGGCAGCAGTTGTCGGCTGTCCCATCGCAGCAGCCCAAAAGGCTGCCGACCAGCGGTACCTCGCGGTAAGAGGCGTCATAAGGGTGCAGGTACGGCTCCTGCAGGCTCGACCGGCTAGGTGCTTCAGGTGCCTGTCGGTCGGCCACGTGGGAGTGCAGTGCACGGCGGAGACAACGGTCGGAGACCGATGCTTCCGTTGTGGCCAACCCGGTCATATGGCCGGTAGTTGCGAAGCTCCGCCGCACTGTTTCAGGTGTGCGGCGGAGGGCAAGCCGGCCGACCATAGGGTTGGCAGCAAGGCCTGCACCGGAGGGGAGCCGAAGCCGCGAGGCGGGCGTTCCGCTTCAAGCTCGCGGCGGGATGCGGAGATGGTTCCATAATGGATCCCCAGCTCCGCATCCTGCAGGCGAACGTGGGCCACGGTGTCGATGCTCAGGCACTTCTGCTCCAGAGCATGGCACAGTGGTCCATAAATGTCGCCGCTGTCGCCGATCCATACACTCACCGACCTCCTGGGCCTGCCTGGGTGATCGACCTGGATGGGTTGGCGGCACTGGTGCATAACGCCGCTGCAGGCAGCCCCCCCCTTGCTGTCATTGCAAGGGGGCATGGTTGCGTGGCGGCACTAGTGGGGGAGATAGCGGTCGTGGCCGTCTACCTCACGCCGAGTCGACACCGATACATAAGCCAATACCGGCAATCGCTGGATCGGCTGGCCGAAGTCGTCAATGCCTGTTACCCTCGCCCGGTTCTTGTGCTCGGGGACTTTAACGCCTGGTCTGTGACCTGGGGGTCCCGGCACACGAACCCGCGAGGCAGGGCACTGGAGAGCTGGGCCGCTACACTCGGTCTAGTTCTCCAGAATTGCGGGGCCGAAGCCACGTTCGTGGCCGCGGGGCGCAGTTCGATCGTGGACCTTACGTTCGCGGGCGCTTCGCTGTCACATCGTGTGCGGCACTGGCGAGTCGTTGCGGGGGTGGAGACACTGTCGGATCACCGATATGTTCGGTTCGATGTCTCCCGCCCCGCGGGCGACGCGCCGGTCATACCGGCCCCACGTGAGCCGCGCTGGGTGCTTAAGAGACTGAATCGGGAGGACCTCCTGGAGGCTGCCATCGTACAGGCCTGGGCCATTGCGCCGGACAGGCCTGTTGACATCGATGATGAGGCGGCGTGGTTCCGGGAGGCCATGACACGTGTCTGCGATGCGGGTATGCCTAGGGCTCCACCCTATAGTCCGAGGCGTCAGGTCTACTGGTGGTCTGCGGAGATCGCGAGGCCGCGACAAGAATGCGTGATCGCGCACCGCCGGTGGGCCAGATTCCGTAGGAGGCGTAGCCGACCCACAGATACGGAGCCCCGAGTGGCGGAGCTTCATGAGGGATACAGAGAGGCCAGAAATGCCCTCCGAGCGGAGATTAAGCGGGCCAAAGCCACGGCTTTTAAAGAGCTGATGGAGACGCTGGAGAGGGACCCATGGGGGCGGCCTTACCTTATGGTAAGAGGAAAGCTGCGCCCCCGGGCCCCGCCGCTGACCCGGACTCTCCAGCCAGCTCTGCTCGGAGGAGTGGTTGAATCTCTGTTCCCGGCGCGGGCGGAACATGTTCCACCGCAGATGACTCCGCCACATCGGTCGATTTTGGCACCCAGCGTAGTTGACGACGACGTCCCTGAAGTCACTTGGGTAGAACTAGAGCTGGCGGTGCGAAGGCTCAGTGCCAAGAAGAACACCGCCCCAGGACCCGACGGCATTCCTGGCCGCGCGTGGGTCATAGCTCTAGGGGAAGACGCTCTCGAGCCTCGATTCAGAGGGTTCCTCAGCGCATGTTTGGAACGGGGCCAGTTTCCGAAGACGTGGAAGACGGGGAAACTGGTCCTCATCCGGAAGGAGGGGCGCCCGGTGGACTCACCGTCCGGATACCGGCCCATAGTGTTGCTCGATGAGGTGGGAAAACTCTTTGAAAGAGTTATCGCGAAGCGCCTCGTCGAGCATCTCTCTAGAGAAGGGCCGGATCTGGCGGATGCCCAATATGGCTTCCGCCGAGGGCGTTCCACCGTGGATGCAATCATGCGTGTGAGGACTCTGGCGGAAGATGCAGTCTCTCGGGGCGAGGTGATGTTGGCGGTGGCTTTGGACATCTCCAACGCGTTTAACACCTTGCCCTGGAGTTGCATTATGGAGGCGCTCGTGTACCACGATGTGCCTCTCTACCTCCGCCGCATAGTCGGGGCTTACCTGTCGGAGAGAGCCGTCATCTACCCAGGTGCGATCGGTGTCGGCCGGAGAGAGATGTCGTGCGGTGTTCCGCAGGGATCGGTCCTGGGGCCGCTCCTGTGGAACATCGGATACGACTGGGTGCTTCGCAGTGAGCTTGTGGATGGTGCCGCCGTGACGTGTCATGCGGACGACACGCTAGTAACGGCGAGCGGGGCTACACACCGCGAAGCGACCCGGAAGGCCACGACTGCGGTTGCCCAAGTCGTGGAACGGATCCGGAGGCTGGGTCTCGAGGTGGATCCGCAGAAAACCAAGGCCATGTTCTTTCATGGACCTCGGCGCGGACCACCAGCGGGATCCAGCATAACAGTGGGAGACACTCTCATCGACATCAAGCCCCAGATGAAATATCTGGGGCTCGTGCTCGACGGTCGGTGGGACTTCGGGGAGCATTTCCGAAGTCTGGTCCCCAAATTGGTGCTCACAGCTAACGCTCTGACGCGGCTGCTGCCCAATTTGAGGGGCCCGGAGGACTCCTGCAGGAGACTCTATGCGGGTGTCGTGCGGTCCATGGCTCTATACGGGTGCCCCGTATGGGCGGATAACCTGAATCCAGGCACGCGGACAAGCTGCATGAACCGCAGCGGACACTGGCCATCAGGGTCATCAGGGGGTACCGCACGATATCCTTCGAAGCAGCGAGTCTCCTTGCCGGATCGCTACCATGGATCCTGGAAGCGAGAACCCTTTCGGCGCTATATCGGTTCCGAAAGGAGACGCGGGAGCGGGGACATGATCCTGAGCCTGAAGAAATTCGGGCCGTGAAATCCCGGCTCCACAGGGACATGGTAGCGGAGTGGGAGCTGCGACTTGGGCGACCACGCGCAGGGCACGCCGTATTAGCGGCGGTAAGACCCATCATGGGGGAGTGGCTAGAGAGGCCACACGGCGGGCTCTCGTTCTGGCTGACGCAGATAATCACCAGTCATGGGTGTTTCGGGCGGTATCTGCATCGGATCGCGAAGAAAGAGCCAACGTCCGAGTGCCATCACTGCGACGCGAGCGAGGACTCGGCGCTGCACACGCTCACCGAGTGTCCGGCGTGGGAGACGCCGAGACGGGAGCTGGTGGCGACCTTGGGAGTGAGAGTTCTCACGCTCGCTACTTTGCTCGCAGCGATGGTTCGCTGCGCGGATGCGTGGGCCGCCGGCGCCTCCTTCTGCGAGCAAATAATGCTCGTGAAATGGGAGGCGGAGCGGGAGCGAAGGAGAATCGCAGACCTTGCGGCCCGCGAAGAGCGTAGGAGAATCGCTAACCGCGCGGCCCGTAACGAGCGACGGCAACTCGGGCGTCGGAGGTCGCAGAACGACCTCCGTCCCCCATGAGCGCGGGCCTGGGGGTGACGGGTGGAGCCGCCTGTCACCCTAGCAGAAGCAGGCCACGGCGGCGGTGCGCATTGCGTGCCTCCCCATACCCGGGGGCGAGTTGGGGACTCTACGGTCCCCACATCGGGAGAGGGCCAGATCGAGAGATATGGCCCTGGGTCGGCCGGGGTGCGAGGGATATGGCTACAACAATCTCACCTCCGGCAACTGGCGGCCCACAGTCGGCGTGCGTTTTAGTCGGTTCGAGTCCGACATAACCTCCTCCTCCGGCTCCGGCGGGGGAGGTATCCGCGGGGATTTTTCGCACTATAAAAAAAAAAAAAAAAAAAGTGTGCTATCACCTTTAGGCCCATATTCCAAAACGATACTCAGTCCTGAATCTCGATTTATAATTAGATCTGAGGACAGATTGTATTCTATAAGACAATGTCATTATGAGAGTCGATTCCAGACTAAGCGTTGTGCTGAAATACGGGCCTAATAGTCTCGGCCAAGTAAAAAAATAGTCATCATCATCATCCATGCGTTAGTCCCGGTCGCATCCAAGTGACTGCCGTCTGACCTCCCTACCTGGGTTGTAGTTAGTAGCCAAGCACTGACCTAGTTATTCAAGTCACTTATATAGACCTCCGCTGTCTTGAACTAACGACAATTTTCAAATCGATTTTGAAAGGAAATTTTTCGTTTTAGAGAGGAGATTTTTCCTTTCTAAATCAATTTGAAAAAGTTAGTATAATAAATGCTTAAAGGACATCATTCAGATTGGGCTAATTTTTATTTTGCCGGCCAAAGAAAAAAAATACAATATTCGGTTAGAGCTTGTTCTTACTAACATTTTTTATTAGTGCGTCGAAGTTGAGGGACCACTTCCAATGGTTTTATTAGAGTTTAAAAATCTTAAAAATATACACTTTTTATGATACGAACTATTCAAAATAAATGAAAAATATTGTTATACATTGGAAGAATAGTTAATGAAAGCAATAAAAAATAAACCCCATACTGCATATTGTTGTTTTTCGTCCATTTATTTACGGCTAAAATTAAAAGTGTCGATTAAAGAAAATAAAATCCGCTAGAATTTTTCCTTATTAGCATTTTTTATTATGGCGTCAAAGCTGAGGGACCACTTCCCTCAGTTTTATTTATATTCGAAAATCTTGAAAACATACATTTTTTATGATACGAACTATTGAAAATGAATTAAAAATATTGTTCTATATTGGAAGAGTAGTTCATATAAGTAATAAAAAATAAACCGCATATTACATATCGTTGTTTTTCATCCATTTATCTAGGTTAAGAATTGAAAGTGCCAGTCAAAGAAAACAAATGTGATATTCCGCTAGAGCTTGTACGCGTTTGCATTTTTATTATGGTGTCAAAGCTGAAGGACAACTTCCCTTGGTTTTTTTTTTTGAGTTCAAAAATCTTGAATATAATACATTTTTTTAAACGTATTATTGAAAATGAATGAGAAATATTGATTTATATTGGTTAAAGGTGCATTTCCAATAATTATTGAACTTAGTAAATGTGTTGATCATATTCCACAGTTACAAGGCACTAATGGCAATGCCATAAGGTAGATTCGTGGACGATAGCAATCACGTCATGTCCAGGTTCGTCAACATTATATATACATTATCATAGATAAAACAAACAGGGTTGAGTGCAATGAAACAGTGTTATTGCTCGTGTATTTTATTTTTAATTGCTTATTTTTATTGCTTTATTACTTTTATCAACTATTCTTCCAATATAATACAACATAATTTATTATTCCTTTTCAATTATTTATTTTATTTAAAATATACGTTTCCGAGATTTTTGAACTCAAATAAAACCGAGAGCAGTATTCCCTCAGCTATGATGCTATAGTAAAAATGTCAATGAAGACAAGCTCTAACGGAATATCATATTATTTTTCTTTGGCTTCACTTTCAATTTTTGGACCTAACTAACGAAAAACAGCGATATGCAGTATGGGATTTATTTTTTATTGCGTTAAACAACTATTCTTCCAATATAGAACAATATTTTTCATTCATTTTCAATATATAATATCATAAAAATTATATGTTTCTAAGATTTTTGAACACCAATAAAACTGAGGGCAGTGGTCTCTCAGCTTTGACAAAGTAATAAAAAGTGCTAATAAGGACAAGCTCTAGCGGAATATCATATTTGTTTTCTCTGACCGGCACTTTCAACTTTGGATCTCAATAAATGGACGAAAAACAACAATATAAAGTACAGGGTTTATTTTTATTGCTTTTATTAACTATTCTTCCAATGTATAGCAATATTTTTCATTTATTTTCAATAGTTCGTATCATAAAAAGTGTATATTTTAAGATTTTTAAACTCTAATAAAACCGTTGGAAGTGGTCTCTCAACTTTGACGCCATAATAAAAAATGTTAGTAAGAACGAGTTCTAACGGAATATCGTATTTTTTTCCTTTGGCCGGCACTTTCAAAACTAGCCCAGATTTGTATGGAGAGTGAATGTTGTCCTTTCATTCTAACGACTATTGACAGCTGAGACCCATATTTTAACGTGCCCTCCAAAGGATGCAATACGACATGGCGATCACCTATCCAACCTACTAATCGTTTATCGTATATCGGGCCCTGGCAATGGGTAGGTACTTAATAGATTTTATGTGGATGGTTTTACAATGTTGCCATTGTTACAGCTAGTGTACTGTGATATGCCAATAATTATCGCCATAATTTCAACAAAGACAACAACAACGCCTAGGTGTAGCCACGATTTACCGTCTTATTCATTGACATTGTCGGTAAACTGTAGTGTGGCTACACTTTACGCAGTAATTTAGACGGTAAAATGTCATAATTATTGCGGTATCAGGTATAATAAAATACTCCCATTCATGTAAAACACGATGCAAAATTAGGTAGGACCTATCGCATATTAGGTACGAAAACAAATTTACCCGTAACATCTGGCCTATTGCAATAATTCAGTACTTATTACATTTGGAACCCAAACCTCGTAAAATTCTTACGATTTTATTCAAATTTGTTTGAGGCCAAACTCAGACCCAATGGAATAAAGATTCGTTTAATTTGCTCGAGGTTTTCCGAGGCCACCGGATATTTCCTTCTTATTGGTTGATTGAACAACGTTCTTTCAATGGTAGGCACTTATAGAAGTACAATTTATTCCACCGAAAAGTTGCAACAAATATCATTCAGGAGTTTTGACATTCTGTTTTCAGTCATCTACTTTTGCTGCTGACTGTACGTTACCGCTTCATTTTAACGGTGAGTCAGAGTTCCCTGGAGAGTTTTTGTGCTGTCAGTGGGAAGACCAAAGGCTTGTCCTGCTTTGACTTCTGCACTCACGGTACAGAAACTATCTGTTCTTACAGGGTGGTAGCTCGAGTGTGACTCCCCTGGTGTAGCACACGTCTATAAGCCACGGTAATCACTTTTCACCAGGTATGCTTTAAGCTACCTAAGTGGTATAAAAAATTGTCGGGCACGTAGATATGACGTCACCTTTAGTGATGGTGAGCGAAAATCTCAAAAATGAGGGTCGCCATTGCAGAATAAATAATACTACAATGGTAGCTCTTAGTTTGACGGCTCCATCCAGCCTCTTCAAATATTTAATCATACCCTGCTTGAAGACCCGCGGGTTGTACCTACGAGGAAGGGAACATGCGATACTCAACTATTTGGTTTTAAACTAGCGTATGCTTTCGGCTCCACCCGCGTGAGAGAGGTTATAGCTAACGGACTGCGATCAAAATTACGTAAGATTTGAAGTCTAACCAAGACCTTTCAAACATAAAACCGAATCAAAATTCGTTCAGTAGTTTTTGTGTCCATCGAGGACAAACATACAGGAACAGGGGGATTCCAACAGAACAGAACAGAAAGGAATTCCAAAAAAAGAAAATGTTATGTATCGTCCCAATTTTTTTAAATATCTCTGATGACCCAACCACTTTACAATTATGTACCTACATAAAAGTATAGATAGATAGATATTTTACAGAAGAAGTTAAGTTTTGCTATTTCCCAATACCATGGCACACATAAAATAAAATACAGTTAATCTTACTTTATTAATATGAAGAACTTTAACAAAAGGCAATTTAACAAACGTTTTAAAAGGGTTCATTGCGACGATATTGATCATTTGAAGGCCCCTTTTCTAGTTACCTACTTCATTAAAACTTCTTGTCTGTCCTTATTAGGTATGCCTGAGGACACATATCTTGGACGACAGTCTCGATACATAAGATGTCCTGGCGCGCGCGTATTTTTTTTTTTAAATAAGAATATTAGCAACCGAAATTACTAATATTCCCTTTAACCCCTCCAACTAAGTTAAATTGCTTGTGTTAGGAATGGGTTCACGTCGGTAGTGTAATGGCCAGGATTCGAACCCGGGACCTCTCGATCGTAAGGCCGATTCCTTAACCACTAAGCTACCGATTTTGTTATAATCAATGAATTTGAGCTCATCCACTGCAAACACTCCGTGCTTTCCTCAAAACACACCCAAGAAACGTGTACGTGGCTTGAGCATAGTGCAGGTTCCGCCTATTTTTATTATCATACTTTAACTTAGGTAATTTTTATAAGATTTTTTATAATGCTTTTAATTATCTTGTCAGGAGATAAATGTAAATTCGTCCATATGTAGTCTTATGAAATCACTTTTTGTAAACTGACGTCTCAAAAATGCAGCAGTGGAGTTTTTAGCGCTGTTTCGTCTGCACTAGCGCCTAGGAAGTGGTGATAAATTCAGTTTTAAGCAGAATTTGACGTCAAAAAGATGTAATTACGTTGCACAATTAAGAGATGCGTATATAGAGCACATTTTAGGTCCAAGATATATATGTCCCGAGGTATACTTCTCAAGTGCCCAGTTTTATTAAAACGGTAAATACACTCTATCCTATTACCGACCAATTGATCACTCTGTATCATTACTTCATTCTAAATGGAAAGTCTATTGACAGAGGCCGTCAAAGGAATATCGAAGTAGTCGAGAATTTCTGAGCCAAAAATTAAAGGCTAGCTCTTAAAACGACTTCTAAAAGGGAGGTTCGTAAATCGAAGGGACTTAAGTCGAATGTACAGTCAACACCAAAAGTCGATGAACAGAATCAACAGAACTTAACAAAACACCTGTTCACAATAAAATGCCATAAGTTATAGTCGCAACTAGAAAACAAAATAGCTTGTACGTTATTTTTAAACTATCGCGGTGTAAACTCATAGTTTTTATGTTTCGGGACTTACGCGATTAATTATTATTTGGAAGTTCCAAATAATAATTAATCGCGTAAGTCCCGAAACATAAAAACTATGAAAATAGCTTGTACACCAGAAATTTATGTACAGCGACATTTGGATTGATGGTGTACAGCGACTTTAGGAATACTAGTGCACAGATACTTGTGAAATACTCGTGTTTAACGACTTTTGTAAATTTCTGGTGTACAAGCTATTTTGTTTCCTAGTTGCGACTATAACTTATGGCATTTTATTGTGAACAGGTGTTTTGTTAAGTTGATTCTGTTCATCGACTTTTGGTGCTGACTGTACTTCTATATACCTACCGATGTCTTAAAGATCTCTTGGCTTGTTTGTGTTCCTAGTACTTTTGAAAAATATGTTTTTTATAGATAAAAGTTTGGATAGTGCAGTAGTTGTCGTTGAGATTTCCGCCGCGTGGTTCCCGGTAGAGTAGAATTTGAGCCACCCCATCTCTCCCCATGCGGTGTCGTACAAGGCGACTAAGGGATAGGGCTGTTTAACATCAGACAGATATTATACAGCCACGACTCAGCCTATACTCGCTCGAGACAAAAATAGTGCCCGGAAAACGGCAATAGGCTCACCCCCTATTTATTTATTTATTTTATTTATTTTTAAACTTTATGCACATAAAAATTGTACAAAGGCGGACTTAATGCCAAAGGCATTATCTACCAGTCAACCTTAGGGTGATGCAGAGATTACGTGGGACCTAATAAAATTATTGGTGAAATACTACAAAAGTCAAAAACAAATATCAAACAGAAACTCACGCCTATATCCCCGAAGGGGTAGGCAGAGGTACTAGCACCCACATTTCGCCGTTTATGTTTAGGTCCCAATGTAATAGGTGGCGAGCCTATTGCCATTAACCGGACACTTATAAACCTGCGATAAATAAAGTCCTTATTTTATTTAGTAAGTATAACAAAATATACATACCTACTTAAAAATAAATGTTTGAGTAGATATTTACCGTGTCAAACCTCATTGTGTGAAGATAACAAATTCTCAACAAGCAAATTCTACTTTCGAAAGTTTATTTGTGAATAATAAAAATACTTTCTTTTCACATGAAATAACTGGATGCCGTTACAATAATAGTCTTGTTAGAAATTTGATAAACTTTTGTTTCGCAAGAAGCAGGTTTTAAAAAAACGTGAGCAACCAAATACAAATCATTCTGACCACGAATATAAGTTTATTTTTGTGTTTATAACCCCATACGGATAAAGGTGCACAGAGCTTCAATAAGATCTTCGGGCAAAGGACATGCTACGCTACGGTATGCTACGCAGGCTACGCTTGATACGCTACGGTAAGCTACGGTACGATAAAGGACGCTACACTGCGCTACGGTACGCTACGCTACCGCAATCTAGGTACGCTACGCGGTGCTACGGTATGGTACGCTAAGGTGGTGATGCGCCCAGGCTTCTTTCTCCTACTCCACAACCAACTGAACATATCGAAGTTCTGTACTTAAACCTGGTTATCACATTTTTTAAGGCTCTAACCACTCGTATCATAAGGAGGATCGACGGCCTCACGTGGCCAATGCACAGCTTCCCTGTGTATTGCATCTCACTGTGTTAAGAGTGGTCACCCATCCCAAGACTGTCCTGGTTACTATGACATAAATTTTTCGGAAACCACTTATTCACAAGCCCTTAGCCCTCCGAGGGGAGCATTTTAATGGCCCTGGGTCAGCCGTAGTACGAGGTATATGCCAGTGGCACATAACGGCATGCGGTTAGTCGGTTTGCGTATGACAGCACCCCCGCTGGGGGATGTGGCTATATCCGTGGGGATTACCGCACTTTAAAATAAGTCTAACTATTGTCTATATTAACTATTATCTCGCTATAACTACTTAACTTAGCGCTTTGGAGCGTACAAAAACGTTTCTGTCACTTTGACTAATGTTTTTATTTAAAGCGAATAAGATTGATAGTATGTCGAGCCTATGGGAGTTATGCACGCACCTTACTGGAGGTATTCCAATTATACAAGGACCTTCTCTCCCTTAGGTAAATAATAAATCACAGCTCAAAATAAACTGGTTTTTAGAGGTGATCTGGTGATCGGTGTTTTTGAAAGAATTGTTTGGTTTGGTGGGTCAACTTATAATGGGTGTGTTGGTTTGACCTTGCTGTCAGTCATCGGGTAAACTTTTAGGTATAGCACAGGTATATTAGAATAGAATATTTCATCAAGAACTAAGTGGTTCAGTGTCTTCTTCTCTTGCCGCACTATTAAGACCTGGAATTCCTTACCCGTTCACCGCACGTGTTTCCCTCTTTTTACAGTCCCGGGTCCTTTAAGCGGGACATGAAAAAGTAACTGATGAGGCCGTCAAGCTGAATGCCATCATTGTAACATAGTAGGTACGTATTTATAATGGTGATCCTCTTTTTCGAGACTTTGCCTTCAGCTTACAATCAGGCGAGGTATAGTCAAATTGACGTGTTTTATATGAAAAGTCAGTACAAAAAACGTCATAATTTATAAAAGTATAGAAAAAAAGAAAGCAAGAAATCCGTGTGGTGACGTGTGTGAGAAAGAATTAGAGTAACACTACCCCATTTCATCCGAAAATAAGTTTAAAACAGAAAAATACGCAGACGATATCACTGCGAGAGACGGTAAACTCGAGATCCGATTCTCAGCACTCCATGGATTCACCGTGCAGTCGCCGGGTCCATAGCGTGATACAGAGAGGAACACCGTGACGGCGACTGGGACTTGCGACCCAGATGTAGGTTTAGGGTGGCCACCTTGTGATGCATCAGCGCTCACCTCCACCGTCAGTAGTGTCCCCCCCTACCTATCCAAATTTGGTAAGATCCTATCAATGCCGCTTTGGATAATCCTGTACCAACGCCGGAATACTGACCGGCGTGGAAACAGTAGGCCAAAGCCTCTCAACATTAGGAGAGCCTAAGTACAGCAGTGGATTGCGGTAGGCTAGTTGATGAATTGAAAAAATGAGGTACAGATTTAACGTGAAAAAATATCAATTTTCATAAAACAAGCCCTGTGCAATCAATCTGTGAAACAAAAAAAGGCTCACTGTAATTTACTAGAGGATAGTCGCACCTGAGTCTTATTATACCCGGCATCGGAACAGAAGCGGAACAAGACAAAGGATGACAATGAACAGTCGTCAGTTTAAATGTTCCTTTGTTCCAGCGAGTCACTTTAATTATGTTCCACAATAGATAGGAAACTGTATCGTTGGAAAGCACTATCGGGTTCAGAGACAATAGGAAAAATCTGTTCAACATTCACTTGTAAAAGAAGATCTAGCATTCGCCGTTTTAAATTATTTACTGCCTCTGTGGCGTAGCGGTAGTAAACGCGGCTGCTACGCAGGAGGCGCGGGTTCGATCCCCGCTCAGTGCAAATATTTTGTATGCATGAATATAAATATTTGCATTGGTCTGGGTGTTTCTATGTATAATATGTATGTATTTACAAAAAAAAGTACCTAAGTATGTATATCCGCATTCTAGATTCCATAACACAAGCTAATTAAGCTTATCATGGGTCTAGAAAGCGTTGTGTAGAATGTTGTGGAATATTTATTTATTTATTTATGTCGAACTGAACAATGATCGAGTTAAGCATAGAACCAAATATCGCTACGAACATGTTCATGATCTTTCTAGCGCGTTCGCTTTAGTCGATGCAAGTTTACTGTCCTTTTTCTAGAATGCTCGCCAGAAACCTCGATAGAAAGCTTGCTAGAACGCTCTTATTTATTTTTCTGTAATGCAACAATCGCAAGGTAGGACACAACGGTATTCCCGTCCCTATCGAGCAATCGAATCGAATACCGCGGCCATAATAACCGCTTAGCGCCTTCGCTGCGTTAAGCGGGTGCGGGTCGCGGGTGTCCGCGCAGTGCGTCCGCCTGTCCGTCGCGTGCGATGGGTATCCACCTCACGTAGCGCTGCTCTTGAAATAACATTAAACAAGCACGCGAAGCGGACGTCCGCGCCGTGCGCCCGCTAAACGCAGCGAAGGCGCTTATTGTGTTTCCGGCGGTGAGTAGGGTAGCCACTGTAGCCAGAGCTCACTGGAGAGTTTTTGTGCCGTCAGTGGGGAACCAAAGGCTTGTCCTACTTTGTCTTCTCCACTGACGGTACAGAAACTCTCTGTTCTTACAGGGTCGGCAGCACGAGTGTGACTCCCACGGTGTTGCACACGTCCAACGAAAAAAGCGTAAATAAATTAAAGGTATGTTGAATAAATCACTTGTACTTTTCCAAAAAGTACAAGTGATTTATTCAATATTTCATCAAAATCGGTTCAGCGGTTTAGGCGTGAAAGCGTAATAGACAGACAGACAGACAGACAGACAGACAGAGTTACTTTCGCATTTATAATATTAGTATGGATATGTAGCAAGTTCCACCAAGTGCCATCAATCTTCAGTATAAAAATTAAAGGTATGTTGCACACAGTTAGAATCAGATCGCTGCAGCTATATCTATACCATGATTGCGTTGATTCCCGTTAACAATATTGTATTAGTTTATAGGCATTTTGTATAGTGGTACAGAAAATACAATACATACATACACTTGGGGATATATCTGCGGACGTACTTCAGGCCAATGTTGACAGTTCTAGAAATTAATCTAAAGTTTTATAACTTTACCACTGTAACATGATTTATTGTCGAAAGTCTAGGCGAATATTAAGCTGATATCAGACGTTTCTTTTTTTGTTCTATTTCGTCTTTAATTTTCCATCTTTCATTCAAATACCGCTTCGGCCGTCTACGCAACTGTGATTCACAAGCAGTTGCGACGGAAGATTTTTTTACCTTTGATGGCAACTGGCCTGGTGTGTTGCATAGGCACATAACATAGTAAGGCCGCGATAACCGGTTGTTACCTCCACGTATTCTTGAGAAAAATGCCTTCACAGACAGACAGACAGACGAACAACGAAGTGATCCTATAAGGGTTCAGTTTTTTCCTCTTGAGGTACGGAACCCTAAAAAAGAATTACGAGATCGAACCTTCGATTTCGAAGTGTAATTTTGAATGGAACTGGAACTAACACTGTTAAGTAGATGATGATTGCGTAATAACGGGAACGGTGCGCACTGTGCGGTATGAAAGGATAAAATGCAAGAGAGCCGCCTTCGCTGGTGCGGCCACGTATTGCGGCAACCGCCAGGCTACGTAGGGAATAAATGCCTGGTAATGGTGCCCCCGCCGGGTCCAGGTAAAAGGGGTAGGCCAAAGAAGTCCTGGCTTGACGTCGTGGAGGGTGATATGCGTGCTAATGGTCTCACTACCATGGACGCCCAAGATCGTGCGAAGTGGAGGAGGAAGAGCCGGAAGGCGGAACCTGAGCTTCGAGGTCATCTTGGCCACGGATGCAATCAGGAGAATACGTCTATATGCAGATGATGATGATGTGCGGTATGAAAGGAACTTCATCCCTCGCACACTCAAGCTGTGAAATGAACTCCCCGCGGTGGTTTTCCCAAGCGACTACAATATTCTTCAAGAAGGGCATTAGAAGGTTTCTTCAGGGTCGGCAGCACGAGTGTGACGCCCCTGGTGTTGCATACGTCCATAGGCCACGGTAACCACTTACCATCAGGTGGGCTGTGTGCTCGTCTGCCACCTAATTGGTATAAAAAATACACTAATAACTAAAGTATAAGATGATAAAAGGACACATTGATTATGTGGTTTAGTTACCAAACGAAGTCAAACCAAATCCGCAGTTAAGACCGGTAAAGCGGACCCTGGACTCCGAGGTGCAAGCTTCGGATGCGTCTGGGAATTAGTCGTTGAGTACGACTGTACTTTATTTTTTTTTATTCCCAAAATAAAATTTGTGCCAATAGCCTACTACATAATTTTGGAGGTGGCGATTCGCACACTAATAAATAAGTTTCGTGCGAATCGCCTACAGAAATAAAATAAAAAATTAAAGGAGTCGATTCGCACGTTTCGTGCGAGTTCAATTCGTGCGAATCGTCCAATAACCCAATATAAATAGCTCCCGTCTGGGCAAGCAATCAACAGACATCATAAATTGGTAGGTAATATAGTCGTGTCCGAATGGCCACAATTGCCGCAGATCCCGCTGAGTTATAACCCAATCAAATGTATATTAACTTTTTATTGGACTATTTACGCATGAAGCAATAATTTGGTAAATAACTTAAGTGTAGCGTTGAAATATAGAGGGACTAGCTTTTGCCCACGGCTCTGCTCGCGTGGATATCGGTTATCGCGACCAAACATAGCCTATCTCCTTTCCCAAGACCTAATCTATCGCTGTACCAAATTTCATCTAAATCGGTTCAGTGGTTTAGGCGTGAAAGCTTAACAGACAGACAGACAAAGATAGACAGACAGTTACTTTCGCATTTATAATATTAGTATAGATATAGATTGAGATGTTTTGAGCCTCGAATGTCGTCGGTTCCGGTTGCCATACGAACATCTATAGCCGAATGCTATACAGGTAGTTGGAGTCCTAAAAAAAGTCCAACAAACAACGTGCCTAAAGGTATTGTTACTGGTAGGTACCTACGTATTTATAATAATAATAATAATAATAATAAGAGATTTATTTCAGATAAAATCATCCATAATTAGTTAGTATGTTGGCCTATAACTATGTTAGTATTTAATATTATAAAATGATGTTAACAATTTTTTAAAATCATGTGGGTATATTAGGCGCCGATGTCATGTCTACAAATAAAACAATTGAGCATAAATAATATGAAATAAATAATATATTGTATGAGAACTATAGGTTGATTAAGTAATAATAAATAATATACAAATGAATTCAATTAATTAAATAAATTAAAATAAAAATAGTTGATAAATAAATGTCCTATTTGCACCTGACTACCGACTCGTTAGTCAGTGCATGAACCATACATAAGTGGTTCATATACTGACAGTCAAACCTATTTGCAAATACACTTAGTATGCTATTAGTGCTACCCCGTATCCTACGGTAAAGGGACGTGCACCGTTTGCGTATAGTCGTGTAAAAACAGTCTACACGCAACTCAGCGAACATCCCCGAAGCACTGCAGTATCGGGGCAGACCCAACAGCACCCTAAGTGCATTATTGTACTGTATGCGAAGGGCGTTAAATTGTTTCTGCGTGTATGAGACCCACAGGCCGCCAGTGTAAAGCGATGTACAGTATGCTCTAAAGAGCGTCAATTTGACGCTTTCCGAGCAACGAGCAAACCGGCGGGCAATCATGTTGGCCCTTACAGATAACGCCCTTCGCTCCCGCGCTATGTCTGCATCATCTCTCAGGTCAGAGGTCACCAGGTGCCCAAGGTATTTGAACTCTTTCACTCTGTTTAATTCTGTTCCATTTAATTTAACAGGTGGAACTGTGTCTGGGCCCTTCCGGCCCCCGCCCTGAAAGACCATGCACACACTCTTCTGTACATTATATAAAAGACCATGGCTGTGTACATACCTTTCACACTTCTCTAGCAGGGTAGTCAAACCACACACCGAGGCACTCAGCAGCACCATGTCATCAGCATAACTAATGTTGTTTACACAAATACTGTCAACATGGCATCCGACACGAGTGCTACTGAGCTCCCCTATTAGGGCATTCACGTACAGGTTGAAAAGCTTTGGTGAAGACAGACCTCCCTGCCTCACCCCGCATTCCAGCCTGTACGGTTCTGACTGTACATTCGACCACCGAACCACATTCAACTGATTCAGATACCAGTATTTGAACATATGAACCAGCTCTTCGGGTATGGACACATCAGCCATCTTTTGCCACAAAATGTCATAACAGACCAAATCGAAGGCCCGAGAGAGGTCAAGAAAACACGCATGAATAGGCGTGCTTCTATCGGTGTAATACTTGACAGTCTGCTTTAAACTCAAAATGGCTGACTCTGTTGATAGGCCCGCTTTGAAACCAAACTGATTGTCGTGGATATTCAAATATTTGTCCAGCTGAGTGTTAAGCAGACTATCAAGCACTTTCGATACTATAGTCGCCAGTGAGATCGGCCTATAATTACTCTTATCACATATATCACCAGTTTTGTTTTTAACAATCGGTACCACCACGGTCCTCATCATGTCACACGGTAAGTAAGAGTGTCCCAGGCAAAGATTAAACAAAAGAGTGAGAACCCTCGGCAGGTGTACACCCGCGTGCTTGAGATGTTCGATGCTTAGGCTATCATGGCCAGGAGACTTCCCTCTTGACATTGAGTTTATAGTATTTCTAATTTCTTTTACCGCAAACGTAGTACTCATCTCCTGCCCATGACACCCACCCACCATAACCGATCGTGGCGGGCCCAAAGGCGACGCCAAAGTAAAATGTTCTCTGAACATGTTTGCTATACATCTCGTATCATTTACACCGCTGATGCTCACGGGTAAGCCAGGTTTAGCTTTCAACTTCCTAGTAGATTTCCAAAAGCTACGAAAATCGTGTCTAGAGTGTTGTGAGGCGAGAATGTCCATCCTAATTTGTTCGCTGTTATTCTGACACCATTTCAGGCGTGATTTAAATGCTACACGACTTTCTCTCATCTCCGTCCATACACGACCACCCCTCGGTCTACCACTAAGAACCCACAACTTGTATTTACACCTGGCCACCCCGTGAGCCTCACGGACATGCTTATTCCAGCCGAGTACAGGTTTTCTCTTCGTAGTAGGTTGGGCATCAGCAAAGCTATCGCAAGCTGCCCTACTTAGAATATTAATAATATTTTGATACATTTCATCTATAATTTCCCTGTGATCGGGAGCACTACATTGCTTACCGCAACACTTTCGAAAATCAGATGGGAAATCAATTAACTTTAATTCTTCATTACATATTTTATGAAATAAATTTATTTGTTCCGGGTTTCTTTCACCCCATCGTACCTTATTACAAACTACATTAAATTCGTCATGGGTCAACTGTGGAATATTTATGTCTAAATTACATTGTACTATAAGTGGTAAGTGATCGGACCAAACGGGCTTATAATCTATATATACATTTCTAATAGTGGGTAGTGCCGACCCAGTAACAACACAGTGATCCAACCAGCTCACAGACCCATTCGCGTCACTAATAAAACTAAACGTGTCAGATGTTATACCTAGTTTAGCCACATCAGCACATGTCCATTGCAACTCATCGTCACTACAAAAGTTCGAAAGTTCATAGTAAAATTGATTACCTGGTTTCGCATTGTAATCACCAAGCATGTACGCACAGTCGACACCTTCACTGTTGACAATCGCGCTCAACGCACTCAAACAATCAGTAAACTCGGCTATATTCACAGTCTTGTCAGTCGGCATGTAAACACTGAACACGAGAAAAGATGTTAGACCGATCACTACTTTAATGGCGCATATTCGTGGGTTATTACATTTCACTACTGACACATTCTGAAAGATGTTTTTGTTCCACAAGATTGCCACACCACCCCAGTTCCGGCCTGTTACTATTCCCCTAGATAAGTCCATCGGAGACAGCCCCGTGTAGGCAAAATCATCGTCTATATAGCTCAGGAAGTCAATGTCATTTGGCAGCAGCCAGTGTTCTTGTAGCGCGATTATATGCGAACTTCGGCACAGCTGTCGTACATCTCCCAACGAACGCTTCACGTTCTTACAATTGAAGCTTACAAAATTGTATAAGTGCCTATTTATCATTATGTGTGTATGTTGCCGATACGGTACTACTACTGTTCGCATTCCTCTGTTTAAAGTGCACAAACCGCCTGAATATAATTCCCTCCGGCCACAGTTTGTCATCCAAGAATGTTGACACCTTATTTTCAGGTACATAAAATTTGAATGCCTTGTGGTCTCTCTCTTTCTTAAATGAGATGTACTCCAAACGTATAGTTTCCTTGGTTCTCTTGAACACATAGTCTATTATGTCTTGATCCGTCGTATCTTTATGAACTTTGGAGATAAAGATTGGGACTTTTCTATCAGCAGCTTTAAAGTTACCCTCCATATCCTTAGATACACCTGCATACCCTCGATAGCGGTAGTGAGACTTTTTGCGCTTCGCCACAGTTATCCAGCCTTTATCCTTTTCCTCATTTGTCAAATGTACCGGTTGGGCCACTGAGACAATAGTTAGTTTGCTTGTCTTGTCTTGTTGACTATGAGCAGGCGGGCAAGATGCGCTTGAGTCTGCGTGCCGCGGCGACTGCAAGTCGATTCGACGTTCGTTTTCAGCCGGATTAGTGGTAGCACTAGCCGACACCAGTATATCTCCATCTTCATCCACCGGGACACCTGAAGCTGATGTTGTGTGCATCCTCAGGTCCGTCCTGTTCGTCCCAGGTGTATTTGTATCTGACTTCAGTATGTCCCTAAACACTCTTCTAAATTCAGGGCTGATACTCTTGGTGATCATGTTATCATCATCATTTCGCAATGACTCGTTCAACGTTGAATTATTTAAATTCGAGAGGCCCATGGGGCCACTATCATATACCCATGCACCGCGCTTTAGATTTAGATTTAGATTTATATTTTGCGTGATCGGCGGTAGCGAGTCATTCCTTATGTGAAGCAAGTCGGATCGTAAATCTTCCACCTGTAATTTCGTGGCGTAGGTGCATTTAACTTCTTCCAGTTCAGCGCGAAGTTTTGTTATGTCTTTAAGTAGCTTGGTGCAATCCAGATGGTCAAACAAAACTGGGGGTAGTTTTTCGAGTTCCCTCGCTACAAAGACAGGCACTACATCACGATCCGTGGCTTTTAGCACCGTAATTATGTCATCTAGTTCCCTCTCCTCCTTACCGTCTCCCTTTCTTCTTGGTTTTCGTGTATCTGTCGGTAAGGACTCGAACAACAGAGTTTTAGATCGACGTATTTCGTCACTAGAAAAAGCCGAGACGCAAATGCGCTTTAAAGTAATTTCATCTATTATCGATATTTTATTTTGCACATATGATAGTAATTCGTCTATAACGATATTACAAACATTACACTTCAATAACTTCGCCATTGTTTGCACAGCGCGCACCGTTGCGCTCGCGTCACGATAACATGAATCACAACCGACGTACGCCGCTGCCTGCGACTGACTGTGCATTTGACTGCAAGTCACGAAAGAAATTGGTGGCATTGCTTCCCGCAAAGTAGACACCCCATCTCTTCTCATGCGGTGTCGTAGAAGGCGAATAAGGGATAGGGCTGATTAACAGTAGACAGATATATACAATACAGCCCAGAGTCAGCCTCAGATTCATGGCTCGAGTCAACAATACAATAATTGGTGAAATATGGGTGTTAATTCACTTGCCTAACCCTCCGGGCATAAAGCGTGATTAGATGCATGTACATTATGAGTCCTCCGCCGCCCTAGTATCCTATGCTATGCTCAAAAGATATAAGTATGCAAAAACGCGTAGTGTGCATATAGAATGGTACTTACTTCTCTCAATCTGATAATAACAAAAAAAAAATTCTACAATACGAGGCATCGAGTACATTTTGTAACGTAATTAGGGTCAATATGTATCTCATAATGGTTATGGAATAATGGTAGATAATAAAAAAAACTATAATATTCATTATATTATTTATTTTGCAACTATCATAATCACATAAATAGTTTGAATCGTCAAAACATCGAACGAACGTATACAAAGTAACCTACTTACACAGATTATGATAAACGTAACAGTATTATTTGTATATCGAACGAGTTTCATTATGCTCTCTGGCAATTTCCGAACGAAGGAATGAATTGATATTCAAATTCCGTATATTGATATTCGAATTCGGAGTATTCATATTCGAAATATGAAATCACAATGTTAACGCTGACCATGACATGTCTGCGAATGTTGAATGCGGTTAATTTATAATTTTGAAAGTCGAACTCTAAATTCGAATCAAGAATCAGTTTAATTAAAGCATAGAGCTCACAGTGCTAATTTCTATTCAAATCGGTTCTATGCCAATTAGAATCGGATTTTTGATAGGATCGGATTTTAATAGAATAATGCCATAGAATATAATAAAATTCGTTTTACTGTTTTTTATTATAGTTTTACAAGAAGTTCAGACTTTAAGAGAATGTGTACATGAGAATGTAGAAACGTTAGCAACTGATGACGTTACTTCGGTATTTTATGGAAAATGCGACGTTGTTTGAAGACACAGCTTAGTATAATGTGGTAGGACAATTTGAAACTAATAAATAAACTGTTTAACAAAATTTACTAGCATATTTTAGTAGAAAAGAGCTTGCGCTCTGAACTAGAAGAGCGCAAGGACCCCGTAATCTTTGGTGACTTGTGTCTTTTTTTCAACAGGCATCTAATATCTCTTGGGTTTCCTGGGATTTTTTGTTAGTTACACCGTGCAATTTTAGCTGGTATGATTCCGATAAAGCTTTTTCACCGTCAGTCTCTGTTAAATTATATGTGTTGGGGCATCTATACACTATTTTATATGTATTGAAAAAGTGATAGGAATGTTAAATTCGCCCGTACTTAACAAGCTGAAATTCAATTTCTTTAAAATACTTTATCTGAAGATAATTACAATCTATTTTTACTGTGCAATTGGCTCTCTGTTTTCTCTGCACTGTGACTAAAACCCGGAGGCAGGTGCCAGATATCCATTACACGACTTTCAACATGTTTATACCTACCTATACTTTGTGACAGAACAGAACCAAAGTATCCTTATACTTTCTCCTGTAACCAAGTTTATGTTAAGGTCAATTTTGTACTTGCGTTTTTTATAGTGGCTGGTATATCGTTTGTTTACCATGGTACCATTAGATAGTACCATTGATGGTACTGTATGTATTACGTGGGCAATTTGTATAAAATTATGAGTACCACACTTACCTACTGTGGTATATCTATTGCATATTTGATTTCAAATGGACCATGATTGTAATAAGACATATTCTGGCTTATGGTCTAGAATATAAAGTCTTTTTAACGAAATTTTAAAGCTTAATATGCTTATATGCCGGTAAAATCGGAATCATATCCGATTTAAGATAAAAATAAATCAACACCCTATTGAAATCCCGCCTTAAACGTTTAGTTTTTCTGATCTTAATCTACAGATAAAGTCTTTTCTTATTTCAGGTATCCTAATCGGAAAAATCAAAAGTATCTTCATAACAAAACAAAATATCATCAGTTGCCAACTATGAAATATAATAGTCACCTACTTACATTAAATGATTTTAATACTTATATGAATGACTTTGTGCATTTCTGTTAAACCCCTCTTTGACTCATATAACAGAAAAGATCTTTCAACAACGTGTTAACATTCTAACATATAAGATAAATACATCCTGTTGAAAGTGTCTCAAAAATATAGAACACTACGATACAATTCAAAAACACTTGCTACTAAAAACTGTATAACATAATAACATTTTTCTCGTACGATATTTGTAGCAAACAGTCTGTTGGAATATTTGGCTATTATTTGCGCCATTTTTGAAAGCCGTCGTCATTGATTTATTCACGCTTTTTGAACTCGGTGACTGCGGCTTCAGATTTGATTTAACAATTCATTACAAACTATCTGTTGATCGACTAATTAGTGAACGGTGAAACCGAATAATTTGTGAATGGTGATTAGTAAATAGTGAACCAATGTTCAATATCACTATTTACTAATCACAATTCACTAATTAATCGGAATCAAAAAATAACTATTATTGTTATCTTTCCCAGTGAATTATAAAATGAATGATATAATTTATTTTAACAAGAACTTTATAGAGGGGTTCAAATATCTACAGTTACGAAAAATGCACAATAATTATATCACAATAAGAAATATACATGTATACACACGCCATCCTATTATAGATACTTTTAAAGCTCGATCTCCCGCAGAGGGGACATTGGGTTAATGCAAATTTCAATGAAAATATGAACAACGCTCAATCTTTTCGCGAAAATAAAGCTAACGGGGAAGATAAACATATTATTATTCAAATGTGGTGATTGAATATGAAAATTGAGGCTTGTTGCTTTTGAAATTGATAGCTACGATCGTAAAACAGGGTGAATAGGGTAAAACGGGCTTGTTTGTGTGCAATGTGGGGCAAATAAGTGGGGCTAATCCCCATTTGTTTGCTCCACTTTTACAAAATTTTCTTATTCGCCTCTCATTCATTTTAATTTATTAATAATTTTAATTGATATTATTTGTCATCTTGTATCATCAAGATGACATTTTTTATTTATTTTGTTAAGTTTTCTTGCAGCTCCCGGGGTTAACTGCAAGAAAACTTAATTATAAATATAATTTCATTTGATGGCTAGCGATATAAGATCGCCTCTGTACATAATATATTATAACTAAACATACCTACCATATAATTGTATAATAATCAATAAATAAATAGTGCATATTCAACTTAAGAAAAAAAAGTCACAAAAATATTTTGACCAATTTATTTCTATTCGCCCCTTGACTTCTATTTACCCCGTTTTACCTTTCGATTGAGAGGATGCACCCTATCAAGGGCCGGGACTAATAACGTCGAGAAAAAAGCAGTAGATAGATTTGCTTTCTATAATCTATCAATGTCTGTTGGTTGATGGATAAAGCCCATTTCGGCTTTATCTTCCAATATACAGACGATGTTTACTATGCTCGTTTGTGTTTTCTTTGAGCAGAATATAGTAGTCAATAACTAAACAATTTCTTTTTTCTTTTTTTTCTCTTTTTTCTTTTAAAAACAAAAAAAGAATGCCATAATTTTATTTTTTAATAACTACGACTTTAAATCTTTAAGAAAAAAAAACTGTACCTATGTTCAAAACTTGAGAACAGCTCGACCGACCGGAAGATTTGTTTTTTTTTTATTGGGTTCGGAGATTTTTTTTCGGGAAAACCACGATAAAGTAATTAGCCCCCCTAGACAAGTGGCAATTTGATGGCCGGCGTATTGCCCCCTAGATAAGTAGTTGGCCGGCGTATTGTGTGATAAATGTACGGGATTTAACATATAGGTATGACAGTCGTGTATGTCATAAACGTGTCATACGTCAAATCCCATACATTCATCATTCTATTCTACAATACCCAGGCCAATTGAATTACCATTTGTCTAGGGGGGCAGGAGACGTCAGGCAAAGATATTAATTTTATAGTATCCAAGTGCCAAATGATTTTAATGCGAAATATTCAAAATGCGAAATACCTATACAAAACATTTCGCAGTCAGCCTCGCCTTAAACCTCACTCTAAATAAATATCCGAACCATAAAATAATTTTCATGCAACCTGAACTGAATTATGAAACGCGGCGAAGTTGGCTCGAGACCCGGAATGGACCTAATTTGACGCGAAATGTAAGCAAACATTTAAAATTCTCGGATGCTATTACAGTTTTTCCTTATTTTTAATTAAGGAAGGCTGAAGTGCGTTTGAGTGCTTCTAAAGATTTAAAGAATTCGAAATATGAGGAGGACTAGCTGTACAGTAAATATCAGATCGATATTGATTATAGACCGGGGTCCCTAGTACATTGCCAAAACTTGATTACTATCAAGAAAACTCAGCCGGTTAGTAATCACTTTTGATGACCTCGATATCAATACATATTCGAAGTGGGTGACTCTTTAATCAAACCATACTTTTTGTAGAACAAATATTTTTTTAAATAACTTAGCTAATTATCTTGAGATATAAGAAAAACTAGCCGGTTAGTAATAAGTTTTTTGGAATCATGAAATCGACATATTTGACCCATACCACCTCTGTTAGCTACCACATTCGAAAGTTGCGTATAAGCTATTGTTGAGTGTCTCATCAAAACGAAGCTACTCACGGAAAATTAACTTGATAGTAATCAAGTTTTGGCAATGTACTAGGGACCCTGGTCTATTAGTAAAGTACTCAAAATGATCTTAATACCTACAAAATAATGGTTTTATTGATTAAGTATTATCGTCCAAGCTAAGTGTGTACCAAATATCAGAACAATCAGTCAACAGGAAGAGGGAACCATTAAGATAATTTTGCGTACTTTGCTAGTCAAGACCGATCTGTCTGATGCTGACTGTAATCTGCGATTTTCCTAGATTTTTTTTTATCAGGGTTAATATAAGTAGATAATAGGAGTTGGGAATGACAATGACTCAAGATTCGGTTGCAAGGATTTTCTGATTTAGTAAAATTCATTGCATTATTATCTAAAATATATACTGCTCGGGATATATACTAAAATGTGCTCAAAATGTGCCATATACGCTCAGTACGCGTTTTTTTTCGGTGTCTTTTGAGGATAGCACGGGGTGCTACTGCGGTGGACGAACTCAAATTCACCAAGCATAGTTTATTGCAAACAATCCGCGCATTAGGGCCTCGTTTGTCTCACGATTTAGGTCCAAGATACGTGTCCCGAGGTATGCCTAACAATCTAAAGTTCAATGTAAATACGATACTTAAAGTACCTATGAAATAAAACCAAAACACCCGTAAAAAAATTGAGTGTCCTTTTAACAAAAATCAGGAACTGGCCATAAAACGACCCGGTCGTAAAATATGGATTCTTTTTGTTCGAAAATATGCAAAGCGAATACTGCGCGGTTAACTTACGCTTTTAATAACGTTGAAATCTGAAACAAATATACAAAGACTATGTAAGTATACTGGCTGACTGTACAGGACAAAAAATGTCTTTTTGTAGCCTAGCGCGCCTTTTTGTAATGTCACCTGTCCTTTTTGTAATACCATGTATCCTTTTTGTTATGCCATCTCTCCTTTTTGTTATGTCATCTATCCTTTTTGTAATGTCATATGTCCTTTTTGTAATTTCATCTATCCTTCTTGTAATGCCGAAATTCAAATTTCATTCTTCCCTCACCCCTGAAACGAGACTCATCTTTCAAACAGTTTGTTAGTCTACATATAAATCATTGCAAATATAGGATAATTCCCTTTCGGTGCATGTGGTCCATATTATCATTTCGTCTAAAGTATCAAAATGTCCATAGTATCATAATGTCTACAGTATCATTTCGTCCATAGTATCATCACGTCTACAGTATCAAAACGACCAGAGTATCATTACGTCTCGTATATTTTCATAGAAATTTGCAGGAGCCCCAAATCTATTAGTTTTCTATCTAAATACTCTCTCGACAGATGTATTTATAATGAAAATGAGATGTCACAACAACTTCTACGACTTATAAATAGGTAAGGATTATATTATGAATCTAAATAAACACTAATTACCGCGAAGATATTTTTTTTTGGATTACAAAAATATTAGAAAATACTTTTACTATTTTGTGCCAATGGAAAACAACAGTAAATTAAACGGCAAAATATAAAAAAAAAACTATGCTGTAAATGATAATGTTCTTTTGAAAAAAAAATCTATATTTATCTGTAATTATTAATTTAACACAGTACTATTTAGTGTTATATTAAAACTTATTAATAATTTCAAACATAAGAAATGGAGCACTGAAAAAAAATGCGCTGGAAGTAAAAAATACCAATTAAATACACTAAAATGTATATCTTTGGGTACCAAAAGTAGATCCAGCATTCTTTATTCTTACACAGTGTTTCGATATTTCAGAATATATTACACTGATCCTGAAATATTTACCCTTAGAACCATTTATTTTACAAGCGAACGAACCTATTTTTGCGTGGATTCATTTTGAACGTCCATATTTCAACCTTTTGTGTCTGTTGCTGGCGTTTCCAGCAAGTCTTGTGACTTATAGCTTCTAAAGGAGGAAAAACCAGCATTGGTGTGGATTGGAAAGAATAAATAAATTTATTTGAGGCAAAAAAATTCTATGACAAAAACAAAAATTGTAGTAAACTTTCATTCACGCTTTTGTAAACGACTGCACATTCAAGGGATCCTTAGATGATAATTGTACGTCGGTAGCTTACTGGCTAAGAAGTCGGACTTATGATCGAGAAGTCCCGGGTTTGAATCCTGGCCATTACACTACCGACGCGACGTAAACCCACTCCTAACACAAACAATAACTTCAATTGCTTATCTATTGATGAGTCCTCCAACTTTCGAGTTTGAGGTCGTGAACCTTTCTTTACAGACATAGTTGGTTAACGTTTTGGAACAGGCTTAGGCAAGTATCAGGAAATTACATATTCGCGGTTAAGATAGTGACTATAAAAATTTATTATATACAAAGTTACTCCACCTAACGCCTTTTTATACAGAATAGACCTTGGACATTATCGAAGCAAGATCGCGTCTTTACCTTATCCGTGTCTTATCAGTGCCTTATCATTGTCATATATGCCTTTTCTGTACCAATAGTTGATGCCTAAAGACGACGTAAATTCATCCAGGAAAAGCGCGACTCTTGTAAATTTCTTCAGCCCGAAGCTATCAAACCAATACATTTATCCAAAAGAATGTAGGTTTTTGTAACCTACATTCTATTGGATAAATGCATGGTCTTGAATGTATTTATGCTACTACATTATGATATGTACCTAAATATTTATTTCAACATTCATAAAATCTTCTTCAGTGTAAGTAAATGTGTTTCGAGAAACATCACATATCAAAGTAACGTTTCTTCCTAAGAGCTCTTACACATGAATGTATGGCACATTTGAATTAATTAATAAGCTTGCACATCTTCATAATTGAGGATTTAATGACCTACTTAGTCACTCACATTTTGTAATCAAGCCCTGCCTCAGTCATTTCTCTTTTTCCTATCATCATCGACTTTGTAATCATGATTACAATTTTATATTTTTGATTCAAACATTTATATTGTGTCTTAGAACTTCTGCAGTTGCATAGAGACGTTGTCTGCCTGACTGTACTTTACCGCCTCTGCCACGGCAAGTTTTCTGGTGAGCTCTTTCAACTAATCCCACACCCTTCCTATTCAGTGAAAACCTACTAGACAACGATGTCACCCATATACTGTACAAAAAAACACGGTCTCGATACTTCATTCCTTTGTCTTTCCTTCATCTGGAATTGCAATACTCTAAGTGCAGTCATATAAAAAAACCAGATAAAGATGGAGTAGGTAATAGAAGAAGGATGAAGAAAAATAAAGATACAACAAACAACAATACAAAAGCTAATTCGAAATGAAAACATAACATCGCTAGTAACAATAACATGTTTGTAATATCCGATGAAGCCGAGTAATCAAGAACAAAGTAACGACCAGCATGGCTACCGCTGTGAAATTCAATGATATTGACTCAACGGGAGGTAATTGGCGCGTTCACCACGCCTGCCGGACTATTGATCATAGGACTCATCGCTATAACAGCCTATAAAAGTAGGGTGAAGTTTCTTATTTTCAGTGTTGTTACATAATTAACAATGTTGATGAAAGAAATGTATGATGGAAAATATGGTTCAACAACGAAATGTGTTAAAAAGAGTCCCTAAAATTAGATTAATTTTAAGCTGATCGAAATTCTGTTTAACTGCAGATACACCATTTTATTCTGCCAGTAATAGTACAGATAGATTATTATGTTACTTTATTGTACTAGTATTGTTTTGTACTGAAATAATTTATATTATTTGTACGAACAAAATTACCTTTAACTCTAACCTATTAGATATCTATTAGACTGGATTCCTGGATACTGAATGTATTTACGTACTAAGTAGAAATATTACCTAAAAGAAAGTGTATAGAATGTATTACGTTCTATACCTAGCTTTGTTCTTGTACTGCAGTTATCGAAAATACATCTACTTCTTTTTTTAATATTTGAATTTGTTACGATAAACAAGGTAGCTTTTGGAAATACTTTGCTCTTAGAAATATGTAATACTAGTTTTTCATAGGCACAAAATATACAAATCAAAATAAAAGTTTAACACTTCAAAATCGTAGAAAGTTTCGTATAGAAAAATATAATTAGTATTCTAATAGTTTTACACATACCTTACATCTAGGTATAGACAAGCGTATGATATTTTATGAATATTATAATACTGACATTTGTTCTGGGAATAATCGGGCTCAACATTAAAACAGCCCAGTTGCTCGCAGACAACATCTTATATCTACTAAAGACCGAAGAATTAGGGAGATTTAATTTCGGAACAAAATGTAGGTAAACATATATGAAACGAAGCAAAATATTCAGCTTACAGGAGCGGTCAAATTAACACTTTATTTTGTACATAAGACCTTAATTCTGTTGATACAATACTCTCTAAATTAAACTAAAAATAGTTAAACTATAGTTAGGTATTATATTGTAAATATGTCCGTTATTATAATTTGGTAAAAAAGAAGTTATGCAGAAGCAGAAGCTGGCCATCTCAATCCAGTGTGGAGACGCGGCTATTATGATAGGCACCTTTGCACCGCGAGCGATCAGGGTTGGGTTATTCAATTAATACTGAAATTGTATTATTTATTTAGGTGACATGAAATTTTGAAATTCAAATAAGGATAGTTAGGTTAAGTGACAGAATCGGTATCAATTCATTAATGAAGGTCATTAATAAAGCAAAATAAAGTTTGACAGCAAACGTTACGTCACTGCAGTCTCCAGTAACCTACACAATAATGTTAAGTAATTAAGTGCTAATTAGTTTGGTAACAAAATAAATCTTCCAAGAAAATAAACAATGTGACACGGAATTATGAACGAAGATAATAATTAATTAAAAATTACCTTCTTTGTAAAACATAAGCTTATTGAAATTCTTCCTGGAAATTATATAAACTTGAAATTCGTCTCTAGTTACTGGAAGTGATGACGTCAGTATCATCCTAATAACGATTGTAACAAAATTCTAACACTTGCTCCCCTAAACCAGTGTTAATTCGTTGGCTGGCGTATTGTTGAATAGAATGAGGAATGTATGGGATTTGACGTTTAAGAAAGTCGTCAACACATGTCATAAACGTCAAATCCCATACATTCGTCATTTATTCTACAATTTCCACTTGTCCAGAGGGCCTGTTTTACCCTATGTCCCTAAAATGACCGCTCCTTATCATGACCAATATTAGCTCGTGTTTAAAGTAGTTACTTTTTCTTTAACGTTTTATTTGTAAATACTATTAGTCAACGTACACCACCTTTTAACATGAATTGCGTACCCTTTTCTCCACAGAAATTGCGTAAAAAAAAACCTGGCTACAGAAAATTACGTAGATTTTTGATACACAATTTGTCCATTCATAACTTGCTTTCTAGGAACGCATTAAGAGAGACAGGCCTTGAATGATTTCGCTTTCGTACTGTGTTCATTCGTGCAATATCGTGAGAAAAAAAAAAATTGCCGTCCATTTTTGGTCATATTGCTTCTTGAAATTGTCTTAAAAGAAATAAATATAAGGGACTTTGTTGGACCCATTATCTGAGTAATCACAGACAGGACTGCAGACTGACGACTGCTAGATAGAGAAAAACTTTCACCATCATTCCACAGGGGATCACCATGTGTCACCATGTGAGCTAGAACTATTAAAAGAATGGATACTTTATTGATTGACTACGTCATTGGAAAAATATAGGTAAAATATATTAAAACGTAGATAAGGTACACTTTCATTAGATTAAAATAAAAATTGAAGGTACTGAATTCATCAATACTCACAGAACTTAATCAAGCATATACACGTTTTATATAAACTAAGTAATTACTTGAAACACGAGCTCCAGATAAATATAACAAGTATGCTAATGGAAAATTCTCATTATGATAACGACATAGTTCATATTTCAAACAATAAAGATACTAAATGGGAACGTTCGAATCAAGAAAGTGATATTAATATTTATCTTTTTAGATGCACCAAATTCAAAAACCAGTTTGAATTTCATGAAATTTGTTTCTTTCTTTAGTAATTTTTAGTCCCATATTCCATAACAATAGTTTTAAAATGCGTACTGTCCGGTGTTGCGGGTACAATATAATATTGTGCCGAAAACCTCTGTAAAGTCATCATCGGTATTTGAGAATTTGTTTATGTTCAGCAACTTCTGTTACTATACGAAACTTTTTAACATCGGTCAGTACGCAATCTCACAGATAATTTTTCAGGACAGTATTTTGCCAACTTAAACAAAAAGTAAACAAAGTCAGAAGGATAAACGCATTTGGATCCTATGACTTAGAGTACACCAACGACTGTCTTACCGTTTATTATAAATATCAAAGATAAGAAATTAAACTTTGTTTCAAATAATATAAGAGTATAATTAAAGACAGTGAAGGAAGACCGCGGAAAAGTATTCTAAAGATTACAACAATTATTCTCTAAACATTCAAAAAATTCATGTTACAACTACATACACCTATTTTAACACCTTAGACAACAGTGGCTTAGAAAAGGTGATCATCACAAAATACTAATAGTTTATACAGTGAAAGGGTGGTATAGGATATCTTTCACATTGAAATATTCAAGACATTTTTCCTCTAGGACTACAGAAACCTTGCCTTGCAAACTATATCAGATAATTACAAAGAATTAAACGTAACTTCGACAATGATATTGATGTTTATGAATTCGCTTTGGAGAATAATACAAAGTCTACTTTTCTCATTAACAAAAAATATTATTATACAATGAATGGTTTTGGAGAACTAAGCATAAATTTGACTGAAGTACGACAAATAAAATGAGATTATAAAGCAAAATAAGAGCGAAAAAGTATATCAAGTTTCGAAATAATGATGGAATCTTGTTATAGAAATGGGTGAAACACAATAAATCTGAGGACTTTCTATAAGAGTCTTTCCATCTTTGAAAGCTTTATTAACCTAAAGGAGACTGGATACAATGATTGAGTTTCGGCAACTCATTTTATTTGTGTTAAAGAACAAACAACTTGTATTATCAAGATAACATATTCATAACTCTTGACAGTACATTTTGTTTGATTAATTGAAGTAACTTTGGCTCGATACTTTCCGCTAAATCATTTTCATGGATATAGTGTGGATATAGAAAACGATTAGGGAAAAGGAAATAAGCCAAGCTAGCAAAAACATGAAACAGTCGAAGAAGTTAATCTAAAAACTAAAGATATATTATTTAAAAGCAGTGTCTGAGAATTAAAACTAAACCTTTTTAAGCTTGTCGTTCAAAATTTTACAGATCACATTCCTATCGTATACACAACTAAATTAACCTTAAAATTTCTCCAGTTCAACATTAATATAAAAAAATTAATGAAGCCCTCCGAAGAAGAAAGGGTTCTAAAGACAGTAAACATAGACCTCATTTTAATAATAAAAGGGTTTCGTGGCTGTTGATTCTTTACAGAACATGCAAATTTTCACAAGACTTGGATTTCGAGATGTCGTTGATGCAAATCTTCTGCAGCAATTCTCGGGCGATGCTTAAGGATATATGTGTCCGGGAGTTAGGAAGTTTCGACGGCTTGGCTTCCTATAACAAGCGAAATAGAAACTTTAAAAAAATAAGACAATCTTTTATTTTAATAAATACTTCAACATTTTTGACGAATAATATCGAGCTTGACTAAACATAATAACATAATAGGACATTCTAGGTCAGCAGTGGAAAATGAACATTTATAAATCTTTTTCTTATATTTTTTTAGATTTTAAAAGTTTCTCTAGTCAGATGTTCTTACTCGATATGAATTACTGTTATGTGAATACTGTTTTCGCAAGCTGAATTTGATTATGGCCGATCTTCTGAAAGGTCAGTCTGTCCTTAATTACGATCATTGAAGGCAATGTGGCTAAGCGACTAATTAACCTCTCAGGAGACTAGAGGACATTTGGGCATGAATGAAACAATGGAAAATGTGACCTTTGTGGGACGCCATTGAGATTATTCATTGTACAGTATATAATTGAAGTGAGTACGAGAGTGTAATGCGTTAGGTCACGACAATGTGTCGTTACAGCATGAGTCAGCTTTACTCAAAGTGTACTAAAGTCTGATGATACTAAGGATTTACTAGATACTCTAATGCTGTAATTCTTTTTATGACTTGGTAACGGGATATAAAAAACTTGGTACAATTTATGATCCACAAAAAGTAGCAATTTTGTGAATACATTTTTCAAATGTTGCAGTAACAAAGAAAGTTATATCGACTGCACACACTATAGCCAAAAATATATCAATTGAAATATGGTACGTGTCTATAATGGTGACCCTCTTTTCCGAGACTTTGCCTTCAGCTTACCATCAGGTGAGATAAAGTCAAATTGACGTGTCCTGCATAAAAAAAACAATGTTGCACCCTACCTGCTTAGTTTTTTTAGCGTGTTTCTTATCCCTGCTGTCTTTGAGTCGGATCTGCTTGAGAATTCCAACTAGAAGTTCGTCAACATTGTGTTGAATGCCCGATGAAGTTTCTATGAACTTGCAGTCTCTGGATGTCGCCAATCCTTTGCCCTCTGCACCAAATAATACATTAGAATTCAACTTTATTAGAGTGACGATAAATTGTTATTGAAACAAAACTATTACGAGTATAATGGATTCTATCGCGATTTATTTGGTGTTAGTATACACATATTATTATATAAGTACTGATTATAATGAAGGAACATTAAATTGAAATGAATGCGTTAAAATTGTAATATTTTAATATGTTAACTTCCGACAGTGTCCAAAAAAATTGCAAAGTATTCGCGCCCATATTTTATAAGTTAGAACGTAAAAGACGTACCTATTAATCATCATTTTTTACTATGGAAACTTGTTGGTGCAGGTAGCCGATTAGGGTAACATGCTTATAAGCACCCTAAAGGACAAGAATAAGTAAATAGACCTCGGCTTGAAGAAGTATCATTATAAATCTGGTATATTGAGAATCTGGTATTTTGAGAATCTGGTATTTTGCGAATCTGGTATTTTGCGCATAAAGGAAAGAAGTCCTCACCATTTGTGGAAACCTGGCGAGCTCTTGCCAGATCAGCTTTGTTCCCAACAAGCACGACGGTCCTTTCCACAGTGAACTGCTCCCTTGCCAGATACGCCAGGATTTCTGCGGCTCGACCAAACGAACTTTTGGCTACCACCGAGTACACCACCACGCAGGCGTGAGGCTCGTAAGTTGATAGGCAGTTCTCGACCTAGGATAAATAATGTTAGGTATTACTAGGTATTTATCGAGATTTATAAAAAAACTAAGGTTGATTATTTAAAAATAGAACTACGAGTAGGTGAACGAGCCTCTAGCACGAAAATCTATCGTGATCGTAACGTAAACGAATCGAAATAACGGAGAATTGCGATTGGCCGCCTGTCTACTGTGAACTGGTGAGTGTATGAAGCCTGCCAATCACAATGCTCCGTTCTCTCGATACATCTACGTTACGATTACAATAGTTTTTCGTGCTAGGGGTACCTACGGATGAGCTCTTTCAATAGTCCCTCCCTCTCCTTTCCTACACAGAAAAACACGTGCAGGACTTAGATGACACCCGTATACGGTACAGAATATTCTAAAGAACCAAGAGGTTCAGTAACGCTTTCCTATGCCGCACCATTAAGACCTGGAATTCTTTACCAGTTCACGTGTTTCCTTCTTCCTACAGTCTTGGATCCTTTAAGCGGGATGTGAAGAAGCATCTGATGAGGCCATCAAGCTGAGTGCCATCATTGTAACGTGGTATGTATCTGTAATGGTGACCCTCTTTCCTGGACTGCCTTCAGCTTACCATCAGGTGAGGTGAAGTCGAATTGACGTGTCCTATATAAAAAAGTAACCGAAATTGCTAGTATAATGATCAGGATTCGAACTCGGAACCTCTCGATCGTAAGCTACCGATGCTTAGTTTCTGGCTTTCACGAGATCTTACTCTGTTAATGACGCTACGTAACTTAAATAAGTTTTCCAAGTTTAAATTAGATTCCTACTAAACTTCATCAAAAATAAGTCAGATTCGCGTCCGAAGAAAAAATATTACATTTTGACGACGCGGTAACAACATCGTTCCGTTTTAAATTGTAGCTCACTTCCTAAACGACATAATACATTTTCCTAGCAAATTTTTAAGAGTTATGCTTATGGCTGAGATTAGGTACATCTTTTAAAGCAATTAGTTTGCTAAACTAAACAAATTATAATAAATTGGAAAAAGCGAAATCAATTCTCGGGCGGGACTCGAACCCGCGATCTTTCCCTTACAGGGGGAACGCTCTGACCACTGAGCCACCGAGCTTCGCCCGAGAGTGATCCAATTTTTCCAATGAAATATTTTTACATATTATTGGAAAAATTGGATCACTCTTGGGTGCGTTCGAGTGGTCAGAGCGTTCCCCCTGTAAGGGAAAGATCGCGGGTTCGAGTCCCGCCCGAGAATTGACTTCGCTTTTTCCAATTTATTATAATTAGGTACATCTTAGTTTGAAATTTCGCTTCGGCCGCTTACGAACCTATTACCTAATTTGAATAGGTGTGGCCGATTGCAGCAGCAGATGCATACAGCAGATACAGTGTCGCGAAATAGATTTGAATATGATAATTTTATTTATTGTTTTAATTCATCGCGGCTTGTCAATGCCTCCCGTTATCCGTATCGAAGCTTAGCAAGTGATGTAGGTAAAGAGCAATATATCTATTTGTACTGAGCGGGAATCGACCCTGCACCGTTCAAAGCTAAATAATCTACCGCCACGCTACACCTACACCACACTACACAAGTCGTTATATATGCTAATTAACATTATGTAAAAGCAATTTCGTAAATACAAAAAAGTCTAGCCGAGTAAGAGTTCATGGACCTTCACCATTCATCAAAATAACAGCTGGAATTATGAAAAGCTGAAATTATTATTCAAATCCGTTATTTAGTCCTACAAACGTGGTCCAATTTAACATGAATACCTAACATATTTGCAGGTAAATCATACTTCGAAATTGATACAAGTATTTCTACTAATTGTCGTGCCGTAATTCACGCAGTGGATGTTCTGAATAGCTATAATGTTTTGAATAGATTGATGACGCATTTGTGATTCATACTTGCATATAATATGTTACTGACAAATGTAGGTACCTATATAATCTGGTATTCCAGGTAATCTCTACAATGCCTTGGCAATGTTCAAAATACCGCTTGCACACTTGCATCCGGTAATGTATGACATGTTATCAAAAACATAAATGGTGATTATAAAAAAATAACCACGAAGGCTAATCCTTAGCCTTTTAACCTATATTTATCCAAGTCAGAGCGCATTATGTCCACTCCGCGCAATTAGACTTGAATAGATTAAGTTAGAAGGCTAATGCGAAGGCACAACGGAGCTCCTGCATAAGCCTTCGTGGTTATTTTTTTTTAACCATCCAGAAATAGAAATTATACACAGCTAGCCGCAAATATAGACCAAGATCTTTTTATTCTACACATTGCCAGTGGAGTAGTAGGCATTCCATATACTTAATACCTTAATAATACAAATCGGCGGTAGCAAATACAGTATAGTAGGTAAACGGCAGTTGCTTCTATAAAAACCTAGATAAACCAAATCGTAAGTAATAATACGAGAGGTGTATTGTAGAATAGATTAATAAATGTATGGAATTGGCACGTATTTTGGCGTTTATGACAGTCATCAACGTATGTCAATCCCCATACATTGATCAATCTACCTTGAGGTTGGCAGAATCATCGGTGCCTACTTGCCTAGATAACCGATGCAAGGAGCCATTGAAATAAAAGAAGAAGAAGAATTGATCAATCTACTCTATTCTACATAGTACCTACGTTATTGCCACTACTTGTCTTGAGGGGCTGATCCTAAGCTCCAAAATGCAAATGATGATTATGATGATGACTTGAGAACGGTATAAAATGGTACGTACCGACATTTCAGTGCTCGGGTGATCTATGAAGATTAATTCAGATTCTTCTCCATCCAAAAGGACTGACACCGACTTCTCTCCGAATTCGTCATCTGTAACAAAACTTTCATATTAATTTTCATGACAACAGGAGATATTTAAGAATTTTTCAACAATTATGTTCACAGCTACATAATAAATTATACTAATAGCGCGGATTATTATTTTTTACAACATTTAGACAACATTTTAGCGGAAAATGAAATAAATTTCCCGAGAGACGGTACAGTTAGGGTCAGAACAATCTTGATTGCAATGTCTCAAGATGATCTTAATGTCAAGGTAATAAGAACAAATCAGACTGTTCCATCGATTTAAACTGTATTATCGTCCGAACTAAAGGTGACGTACCAAATATCATAACAATCAGTCTACGGGAAGAGGGGTCTTCCTGTTGACTAATTGTTCTGATATTCCAAGATGATCAAAGGGTGGTCAAGATCATTCTGATGCTGACTGTACAAAATGCCTTTTAAGGCTTTGTTGCCACCCATCCAGTTGATTTTACAAAAAGGACGCCAATGTCAATGCAGTGACCATCGACTGCATGGGTGAATAGAATACCTTGAATATCAGAAACAAAATAGTTTGAAAAACAAAATAGTTTGAAAAACTACTTTACTTTAACTTAGTACTTTAGTTTTACTTTTACTTATTTCATACAAAACTGCAATTTTGGCGGCACGTTATATTTAAACCTACTAATTCGAAAACTTTACAAGAAGATTATTCACGTAGATATTACAATAATATTGACCACTCGCAGCCAATCATGGACATAATCTAATAACATTATATACTTTTCAAGTCACTTCACAATATTACGTCTCGTGAAAGGCACAATACTTATTGTTAGGGATCAGTAGATATATATGATATGAAACTCGTAAATAACTATTATGTACACCAATAATATGTAGATATCCATACTAATATTATAAATGCGAAAGTAACTCTGTCTGTCTGTCTGTCTGTCTGTCTGTTACGCTTTCACGCCTAAACCACTGAACCGATTTTGATGAAATTTGGTATAGGGGTAGATTAGACCTTGAGAAAGGACATAGGTAATGTTTGGTCGCGAAAACCGACATCCACGCATAAAATAGTTTGAACTTATATTAGTAATGATTATATTATTATAATGATTTAGATGATAAACTTGCGATTGAGAGGTCATGTTTGGTTAACATTTAACGTAGGTAGGTATATAATATCTATTGTCTATGTATGTGACAGTCACAATGTTACAGTGGTGCAGTGGCAGCGACTGTCAAATTAGAGGTCACGGGTTTGATTCTCACTTAGTGCAAATTTTTCTAAGAATGTTCGCATTCTAAAACTACATGACACTAACTAGTTAAGCTCTGCTTACTGTGAATCTAGATAATGTTGTGTATCCAAATATTTCATATCTAAGGTGTCAATCTAAAGTCAGCCAGATGTTCAAAACAAGCATAACACAATACAAGCATTTTATTATAGTTTTAGGAGTTAGTGTGAATACTAGTGATATGTGGACATTGTGTGCGAGTAATAAATAAGTACTACTAATACCTGTAAACCATATTATGATTAGAACTTAAACTTAAAAAAATATTTTAAAATAATTTAAAAAAAAAATCGCTCTGTAAACCAATAAAATTGTGCCTAATATAAACCATTTATACTTAGATAGGTACATCACTACTTTGATGAACAGATTACTATAATTTAAAAAAGCGAAAGCATTAAAATTAAATTCAGAATAACAAAAACTGGCAAAGCACTGGTCTTTATCAAAAACAAAATGTATAAAAGTCAAAAAAAAAAAAGTATCGCCACACTTCTTAATTCAAATTTCACTCACAACAGGAACATAACGAGATGCGTACAACACAACAAGGAGTGTACATTATGACATGTAATAGGGTGTCACTTACCACGTTTAGCTTCGCCATAGTAAGCAGCAAAAAGAAGGAACGTTATTTACAGAAGAGCTAGCAGCCACACAAGTGCTTAAACTAGTTGCTAGATCCACGATGAAGGCGGACTTTTTTTTTACAACCAATTTTTAATGCTTGCTACTCCGGACCCTACTGTCATAATAGTTTTGAATATTGGCGCCAACGCGAAGAAGAGCGCATCGCGGTAATATTTTGTTTTCCGAAATTGGTGTGAATTTGAGTTTTTATATGTAAAAATGGTGCATTTTTTGACGTTAACGGTTTAGGCAACGCACGCAGGAGTAGGAAAGTGGAATATCACAATGAATTGTGACTTTTCGTGTTAGTTCCAAATCGCCGTTTTACTGAGGCAGCAATCATCATCATCAACACCATCAATAATCATTCCAACTAAGATAATAAAATACAAAATAAAGATATGGCTTAAAGGTCTTGTAACTAAGCCAAAAATCTTCCAAAAGAAAAATCACAGAGTCTATGTTCGAAAGACAAAATTGAAAAAAAAAAACGATACAAAATAAAATTGTTTTTCATGTTATTCATCAAGTATTTTCACAACATTGATATTGTAGAAAAACGGAATAGGTACGCCAAACCATAGTTGCCAGAGAATTTCTTTCAAAAACTAAATTAACAAAATACCTGTCATAAAAAGAATGTTTTACTACAAATTTAGAAATTAACTAGTTATTAGAATTTTTATTATGAGCAGTTATCTTTTACATTCAAAAAATAACAAAGACAAAGGCGTAAAATATTCGGCCTCGCCTTCATTTATTTTAAAAATGGAATCAATAATTGTTCGTTGCTTAAAATTAATTCATAATACAATAACCGACAATCCTTTGTAAGCCGACAGACCAAGGCCAAGAACAATTTTACCTGAGTTCATCACATTGAATAATTAAATATACAACATAATTCTCTTAAAAGGTTTAATATTTTATTAATTTCAACATTGGAACGACACCTTGATGGATTGACTATTTTACGAGTAGGTATGTCATACAGTAGAACGAATAATGGTATCATTGCCATGGGACCCAAGCCCTTGGAGGAGGAATAGCTAGAAGGTGGACCCCAGGCTCCGCGGCTTCTGATGCAATCATGGGTTGGGGGTCTTTCGGGACCCCTACCTACTACCTTATTATTATTTTTGATGAGTATTTTGGGACTAAAAATACACCAAGTTATGTCTTTCGAAAGTACGGCCAATCAAAAATAAATTGTTTTTAGTAACTCCGTCAGCATGGAGTTCGGAGTGAATAAATGTCGTTCATGCACTGCAAACGATAAATATAAGTATATGGGTATGTCACAGGCGTATAAATGAGATGGGACACAACGCTTGGTCTATGACATTCGAAAATTAATTCTAAACTTGACATCTGAATCAAACGTCACTCATGAGGCCTATATTCATACAGAGCCATTCATTAAAAATTGAAATCTGAACATACAGGATGTTGAATTTAATTAATGTCAACTGCATTGACACTAAAATAAAAGCAAGTAACTGCTACTGACAGATGGAGAACTCAAAACAACATTCCTCAACCTCGTTCATCCATTATAACGTCACGTATTTACATTTTATCAAGCAATTTCTAATTCAATTTTATTCTTAATCAAACGTATTTTTGACCGTCCTCGAAATAAAGATAAATTATTAGTATTCGACCTCATTGGTTAATTCATTACTTTTTTGAACCATTGTAATTAATTAAAGAGCTACAGGATGAATGAAAAGTACGCGTTTCTATGAAAAATGGATTTACTTGGCTACCAAACGTTAAAAAGCCTGTCAATGGCTGAACATAATTCATTAGCTGACAACAGAATTCATTGGCTTTTCTTATGAAACCAATTATTTAAATGTACCGTTGTATTTCAGATGCCCTTTAGCCAGTTTTATGTATAATAAATGAAACTTTTATGTATATTAAATGAAACTTTTAGACATATTAAATGAAACTTTTAGACATAACTATTAAATGAAAGTATACCGATGAACTCTTTAAACTATTATTAGTCCCACTATACTTATTCAGGAACAGAGGCTTGTTTTAAACCAAAAAATCGTTAATTAACAATCGTTTGATAAACATCGAGCAGACAACAATTTATTTGATACTTAGATGCTTAGGAGAACCTTTATTAGGATCTTAGAGGGTGTCAACATTGATTGCAATCCATCCATTCAGTTGAAGAATTGCCACTATTCGTTTGCTAATAGTAAAAAAAAATACTTACATTAAAAGAGACATTTTATGTAACAGTTGATTGAGTAATGAGTTATAAATATTACAGATATTATTCATAAAATCATACCATCTCCCAAATTTTGTAGTGACAATTTTTCCCTAAAAGAGGTATTTTTTATTCATGAAGCACCAATATTTCGCTCCAAATAATCCAAAGTGAGTTTATCACAAATCCGCTCTCATCGTGTTCTAACCAAAGCTTTATATTTCAGCCCTCTACATTAATATTAAGAACACTTCATTCGTATATTTTCATCGCAATACATTTTATATATGTTTTAGATCATGTTTTAATGTTGTAGTGCTTATACACTGACCCTTATTGATTAAAAATTAGGTACTCGGGGTATAATATACTTGTAATGTCAAAATTGCCATAAAAAAATCGACATAACAGCTATTTAAACACCCTGTGTAATTTTTAATTAGTGAGGGCTGATATCAATGACTTCTTTGTACTAAATAGCCGTATGAAATTTTAAAAAAATAATGACACGAAACCAACCATCAGCAGCTACGCCTAACTTTTTGTAGCTGTCATTCAGATGACAATACAAAAAGGTATCCTATAGGCATAGAGATAGGAGTCAAAATTCTTTAACTCTGACTAGAGATCTATCTATAGTCTCTACGTCCTGAACTCTTCCCAATTCTCGAGTCAATCCGAAACCTTGTCACAATTTTTATCAATAATCTTACTTTCTGCATGGTTTTTATTAATAAACAGTAATGTGTATTGTCCGTTCTCCTTATGAGCTATATAAATCTATCAATTAGACTATTGTAGTCTATTACTGGACATAGGTATCTCACAATGTGCGCCATAGCACTCGATCCTCCGCCTTGCGCATCCATTCTTAAATGACAAAAATAAATAATAATTTAATTATAAAATAGACCAGAGGTCGAGTGGGCACCTAAAATTATGAAAGGACGAATGGGCACTGGGGACGAATTCCAGGGGACCAGTGGGTATCCCCCCCATATAATATAATATAGAATGATGAATGTATGGAATTTGACGTATATAACAGGCGTCAACGTACTATGTCATAAACGTCAAAATACGTGTAATTTACGTCAAATCGCATACGTTCATCATTCTATTCTACAATACGGTCAACGAATTGCCACTTGTCTAGGGGGGCACATATCTTTTTCTTACATTTAGTTTTAATTGGCTATCAAACAAACTGATACCACTTTTCAATCAGCTGTAATTTGAAATTTGAAATTCGAAAGTAAAATGCCTTATCGTGAAATAATATTGACATTCAACTCGTAACAAAAATGATTGAATGTTTTTAATAACTACACGACAGAACTATACCATTTCTTGTAAAGGTCAGGTCAAGTGGGATGCTCTTGACCTGACCTATCATTAAAATGTTTTCTATAACCGACGAACGTGTACGAAAACACTTGTGGAAGTAAGACACTGGAAGATGTAGGTTAACATCGTAAGGCGGCATTTAGACGGGGAGAATTTCTCGCCTGCAAAATTATCGAAAGGGTAGAAAAAAGATGCTTCTGTGGCGATACCACATGTACACAGCGCCATCTAGCGACAGCAAGCCGAACTACTACGTCACTACGAATCCTGAATCGCGAAAGTGAAGTTCCAGCGCTGGTACAAGCTATATACAACATCCCAACGACAATCGTTGGGCCGCGGCCCGCCAGGCGTGAACACCTTACCTGGTCGGAGGATCCTGTGTTGGAGGAACAGGCACATCACACCTTGTTCCTCCACAGTGGTGACCGCGACGTGATCTGATCACGTAACCTTCGCTGAGCATTTTCAGCAACATTCTCATCGTCACATCCCATTCACTTCTTCCGCATGAGCGGTAATCAAGTCTTCGCCATCCAGCACTTTCGGCCATTACAAGGCTACAACCACAGCCTGCAGCACCCGCTGCAGCCTGGTTACCCTTCGGCCACGCCTGCATCTAAAAGGCACGGTACACCTACTTACGGTCTATTCAAGAAGAGGACTTCTCTCCCGTCTACGTACCACTCTGCCACTACGCAGCATTCGCCCCACTACACGGAGGACTTACCTCGCTATTCGAGGATTCGCCCCGTCACTGCAGAGGACTCACCTCAACTCACCGAGGACTTGCCTCGCTTCACTGGCGGCTCGCCGAGGACTCATCTCGACGCTTCGAGCCGCACTTCTCTCTGGGCATCTCACCGCAGCACCGCATCACCGCACTCGCCCCGCATCTTCGGGACCAGCGGTAGTCCCAGTCTCGACTCACTGGGACTAGCGAGGAAGACTGTTCCGCCAATGGAATAAGCGGCGTCTAGTTCCGACGATATGGAACTACTCAAGACTGGTACTGGCACGCTCTTCAAGAGAGCTAAGACAGCTGACTCATCGCAATCAACCTCCGGTCTTGGAGGGGAGTGATGTGGCGATACCACATGTACACAGCGCCATCTAGCGACAGCAAGCCGAACTACTACGTCACTACGAATCCTGAATCGCGAAAGTGAAGTTCCAGCGCTGGTACAAGCTATATACAACATCCCAACGACAATCGTTGGGCCGCGGCCCGCCAGGCGTGATCACCTTGCCTGGTCGGAGGATCCTCCCTTTGGTTGGAGGAACATTGCCTCCACACTTCGTCTAAACATTCGCAGAAACAATAGGGATGATGACTATTATTTTTTTATTCTTGCAAAATTTGAAATTTATAAACTGCTAAAGTGAAATTTTTATACAACAAATAGTTTTAAAGATATTTGATTTCGAAAATTCAATTTCTCGAACCGTCCGAAAACGCTCTATACAAAATCGCTACAAAAGTATGACGTCATGCTTGTGTGGCGCGTAGTGAAATGTATGGAGCGCAAGAGAATAACGCATTTATTTAGGTCTGCGTTGCGTTTACACGTATATAGTTCATAATAAAAGTAATTTGAAATTTAATAAGGAATCTAAAAAGTTATAAATTTTTACTCAATTCTATTGTTTGTATTTTGACCTACTTTAGGAGCTAAAAATAATAAAAAGTTATAGTTTCCATTAAGTTAGCAATATTTTATTTTGCAAGGCATATTTTTCAGCAAAACCTATAATATTAAGCAGTATTTGGTAGAATCGGACGACCTTGTCATCATCCCTATTGCCGCTCGCTCGTCTACGCTTGGCGAGAATTGTCTCGCAATTAAATATTGGTAGTATCAGTCTAGGAGGTCTAGGAGGGCCGTGTGCTTGTCTGTGAACTAAGTAGTATGAAAAAATTTCATCCTTTACCGCTTCGGAGATTTTCACGCCTTTTTCCCTATGAGGTAGGCACAGATAAACATCCTACTATCTACTTCTTTCCTTACATATTTCACAAGTTTCTTCTAGTGTAGTAAAATGAAGAAATTACAATTATTAAGCCTAAGAAAATGTCAATAAACATAATTTGCTTGAATATGATTACAAAATTATACAATTCTGCTATTTTGTAAATTGAGCATTCTGGGTAACCTAGCTTTTATGTATATCATTTTAGATTAGAAATCTAATCGCCGCAAATAGAAACCTCAAATTTAAACCTGATATAATCCTCTATAACTAGAATTGTAATCAAAAACAAAATTTAATCATAAAATAATCTAGAACCGTTTAAAAGTCTGCTATTAATAACTATGTATTTGAATAAAAGGGACCCAAAGTTTTAAATTTATTAAGGATTACCGTTATTCGGTAATCGCTATAAAAGATTTAAAAGTTCCATTTTATCTGCGAAGTTATATTATAAGAGCAATTTACGGAACGTTTTTGTACATTCCTTTATTGCCCGCGGCCTCGCTCGTGTTAATTTACGACCATTTAAAAGTTATTTTTCTATCCCTAAGAACCTCTGTACCTACTCTTTTCTGGGTTGAGTGACCTATGTAGGCCTATGACCTTTTTTTTGGACCCCAAACAACGTGTATATAAAATATTAAGTAAGGCCGTCATCTGCTTCAAGTGAGTTCCCAGTGCGAGCACCTACCCGAAGATGGCCAGCTCCAGAGAGATGGCCCTGGGTCTGCAGGGGCTGCGAGAGGTAAGTCTCGGGCAATTTCACCTCCGGCAACCAACGGTCCACAGACGGCGTGCGTTTTAATCGGTTCAAGTCACATGACCTCACCGGATTTGTATCCGTGGGGATTTTTTGCACTATGATTATTAAAAGTGCGATCACTTATTGCAAATTTTTGTTTATTCCGCTTTTACGTGAAAGTATAACAAACTCGATCTATTCATATATCCCTCCATGCATACATCCATCTATTCATACATCCCATCTATTCATACACCTATCCATCTATCCACACAGTTATTAGTTCATCTATCAGTCCATCCATTCGTCCAAACAACCCAATTATAACAACAGTAGCATTATTTATGTTTTAATATAATCTTCAAGAAAATACATTTGACAAAACAATCCCGTAAATTGAGAGCTTCTAATCTATTTTCCTTGCTGACGTTACATTTTTAAAAGCTTCAAAACACCTACAACAATATGGCGAACTTATGTTTTAACCTCCCTTTTATCATCCCAATGTGTTCGGAAAGTGGTTGCTATTAGGCCGTTGGTCGTTGAAAATTATATGACCTTTGCCTGCCCCATTTTTAGGTAAAGTGCCCGCTGACAGTTGAGAAATATCTTAGATTATGAGATAAGATGGCGGCTTATTTTATTAATGTTTTTTTTTCACCTTGTATTTATGTTCGTGGTTTGTGTCTTTATTATGAAAATTTAATGTTAGATAACTGGATAGTAGACCTAAATTCCTCATATTTGTTGTTAAGACATCAGATTGAGAGGTCACGGATTCGAACCTTTGCAATATCAGCGTTGACTTTGAAAAAATAATATGATTCTCTATTTCTTATATTTTTATGATATGATTTCTTTAGATTTTGAGTAGGTAAGTTAAAAATGAACGAGGATTTAAAAAAATGTTGAATAATCTCAATTTTGCACGTTAATATTCTAATTTCATGTTAAAATTTCAACGTGCAAAAATGCGTTTCAAAAATTGTTACCTCCATCAACAAGGTGAGGCATAATCAATATTGAACATTTTGCATTCTAATAGCGGGCTATTGTGCGCTGAAAATTAAATTGAAAAAGTTTCAATATTGAATTTTAGAGTTTAATAAAATGCATGAAGTATGTCGATCAATGTATAGTTTACTAGCTGTTTGACGTCACTCTCACCCGTTTTTTTGAAGTGAAAACTTCTTTAGTCGCCTTGAGCACTTTTTAGGTGAACAAAAATAATGGATATCGCGTCATCATCCCCGAATGCATGGACCATCACAGAACGCGTCAAAAGTTATAGGTGTACCAGAAACTCATAGCATGATAAAAAAAAAGAAAATTATGATTTTTTAAGGCAATGTTAATGTCAGCATGTCAAATTCGACCAGTACATAAAGAAACAACTACTATTATAGTTTTTAGGAGACATTACACGCATATACGCACAAGTCTCAAAGTCCATACGATATTGACATTGATATATCGAGACGTAATTTTTTTTTTCATGCGGCCAAAGTCGCCGGCACAGAAGTACATAATTTAAACTCTTTTGTTAAAATCCTACATTATCGAGTACATAACGCATCAGTGACTCGCACCGGAACCGACGTGCCATTGACAGCTCGGATCCCGGTAATGACGTCACGGGCTGGCCCCGCCGTGCGGGCTATATATTTGAATAGTGACGAGCCTTTTTTGTTCCCGCCGTTTCATTGCAATGAATGGATTTGACGTAAATCTGGGTGAAACGGATCGTGTATCGGGAGTTGTTTTTTTATTTCAATAAGGGTTTATGGTGAAGGGGTAGTATGAAAGATTATTAAAATATCCCATAGCATAAAATTAAGGTTATTTTAGTATGTTATCGACTTCATTTCTGGATTTTATTAAAATAATAGACAATTTAATTACTATTGACAGCCTCCGTGACGTAGCGGTAGTGAACGCGGCCGCTGCGCAGAAGGCGCGGGTTCGATCCCTACTTAGTGCAAATATTTGTGTGCTTGAAATATGGGTATTTGCATTGGTCTGCGGATCTAAATATCCTGTGAGCCTGTGACTGGTTTCCATCAGACAATCCATGAATACACTGTCTTATTTCTATATGTACTTTGACATCTCAATATGTACCTACTTAGACATTTCAATATGTACTTTGACATCTCAGTATGAACTTTGACATCTCAATATGTACTATGACATCTCAATATGTACTTTGCCATCCTATACTTTAGACATAATTTGCAGTACCACAATGATGAGACAATACACATTACTGTTTCAAGAAGAACCTTTATAGCCCAGACAATTAGTTCAAAAAATAGACAAACGTCAAATCCTATTTTTTTTAAATTCTTAGCACAATATGTATTGATCTTTCCCCTATATAATTGATTTATTTGAATCCTCCAAGTAGATTTATTATAGCTCTTGTGTTTAAAAATGTAGATCTTAGATTAAAGGAAATACTTTTAAAAGTTGCATGCTGTTACTTCATGCATTGAATAAAAGGAATAACATGCTATTTTGTAATAAGCTATTTTGCATTTTGTTTCATGCATGTTTGCTATCAGGTATTTGGGTAACCTCATTTTAGGAACCTTTAGCATGTGTTTAAATGTGGAATTGGAATATAAAAATACATAGATACTCTAAGAAAAATACAAATAATAACACGAGCAAAAAGGTAAAATACAAAACTAAAAAGGAACATTTAATTAGGTTTAAAAAAGGAATTTGATTATGGAATCTATAACAGCCCCTGCACAACGCTGGTTCTATTTGCCGAAGTTTTCAACCAATCAAATATCATCCTGATCACGTGATACAGTTTTCTGCTATTTCATTGGTCGAAAAGACTCCAACGAACGAGTTTTTCTTGCTGCCACAGGATAGGTATAAGGAAATCATAGATAAGGTATAAGGTTTTGTAGGAATTTTAAATAAAGAATGGAGGGTAGTCAGTAATGTTATCGTCCAGTGAAGTGAACTCACCCAAGCTCGCGTCGTAAGTGTTCATATATTCTGACGTCATAAATTGTGATACTAAAGCCGTCTTCCCCACGCCGGCGTCGCCGATCAAAACCACCCTGTGCTTCGGTATCTGCAACAAAAATTTACATATGGAGAAGTGCTCAGTTATACGAGCATGAAGTCAGTAAAATATTTTATAAGGATATCCTTTCGTAACTGGTTTAAAAATACTGCTGTATGTTATAAGTACAGAGTGTTATGAATTTGTTCATTATATTATAGACGGGCGGGTTTTAATGCGATTATTTAAAAAAATCATTGCATCAAAATCCGTTTAGCAGATCGGTATTTCGGTTTTCGGCCTTCATCAAACTTAAAATTTGCCGCATATTTCTTGCCGTTTGTTGTTATGCCGTGAGTTGCAAAATGCAATTGGTTGAGTAGAACTAGAGATATGACCAAAAGTTGCAATAATCGTTTTCCCCTAAAGCCGCGTGCATCAGCGTGTGTAAATACGGAAGTCGCTCTAAATCACAATATAATTCTTAAGGCTTACTTTTCCCAGTCGCATCCGAAGCTTTGGCCAGTTGTGACCAGTTGTTGGATTTTAAGGGCCTAGGCTTTAAGGCACGACCATACCAATGCAAATACCCATATTCGTGCCTAAAAATATTTGGACTAAGCGTAGTGAACACAGCTGCTAAACTGTGTCCACTACCGCCACCCCACAGAGGCTATCTTTTCAAAACATCAATCTATTCATATTTAACAAACTATCTTAATGTCGTACCGCAAAATCATCATCCATCACATATTTATTCAAAATTGTAATTTATTGGTTCACACCATTGGTGGACATTCTGAATCAATTAACGTAATGTAATGCGTGTCGCAGTGGATTGACAATACAGGGTGTTATAAAAGCATATTGGTCGGCGTTGTATACGTCACGCGATACAACCCTCTACGGGCCATTTAGATGACAATTGTTTATGATTGAGCAAATGTGGTTGGGCATTAGTCCAAATGAAAAGCACGATGACAGACTTAAATACGGATTTCCATTTTTGTAATCGCTGCATGGTTTTTTTTTTATATATGTCAATTTGACTTTATATGCCTGGTGGCGAGCTGAACGCAAAGTCTCGGCAAAGAGGGTCACCATTAATAGACACGTGCCATGTTACAATGGTGGAACTCAGCTTGACGGCCTCATCAGATGCTTTTTCTCGCCCCGCTTAAAGGACCCGGGACTGTAAGAAGAGGGAAACACGTGAACTAGTAAGGAATTCCAGGACTTAATGGTGTGGCAAAAGAAGGAGTCGCTAATCCCGACGACTTAGGGCCATCTCCACTTTCCAGATAGCCCTATCGGATTCGGTCTAGTTTACATAAGGTAAACTTTGTTCGTTCATTTAATAGAAACATAAAACACTTCATTTCTTCACTAACGTCCTTCTAGTTTGTTATATATCATTAATTTAAGTAATCTAGGACCATTAGTCCGCTTATCAGCAGGCGAGATTATAGCAATAAAAGGTAGGGGAGAACCTTATCAGTCATTGTAAGGGGTCACGCCGCGCGAAGGACCATTGTGAACCAAATGGTAGATAATGAAGGAAATACGTCTAATTTAGAACTCTATTAATATTGAAAATGTTAAAGCTTATGTTATGTTCATATATGTTTGGATCACGCTAAAACGGCTGACCGAATGAATCTGGTTTATATTTGACTAGCTGACCCGGTGAACTTCGTACCGCCATATTTTCTGATCCCGTTCCCGCTGCATATCTCTAAATTTATCAGTGTTTCTCTACAATATTATGCATGTATTATACATATAAACCTTCCTCTTGAATCACTCTATCTATTTAAAAATAAAACGCTTCAAAATCCGTTGCGTATTATTGAAGATTTAAGCATACATAGGGACGGACAGACAGCGACAGCGACTTTGTTTTATAATATGTATATAGTGATATATGGATAATTTATTATAATAAATTATGGTTTGAAATGCATATAGGCTGCTTCCATGCCTGGATTGGGTTCCCGTAGGTTGCGGGGACTTGGGAGTAGCCATGAGCAACAGAAGAACTAGGTGAATTTGAATACAAACGGTAAAATTATAAAAGAAAATAAACCATCTCTGATGAAAAGTGATGATGAAAAGTGGCCGAAATGTCGGACTAAATGTAAATAATAACAAATAAATCGCTATAGTCCGTTAAAAAGTGGTTTTATTTCAAAGAAAATAAAGTGAAAATGTACGTTATAAATATAAATAAATATTGTAGGACATTCTACACAACGCTATCTAGGCCCAAAGTAAGCATAGCTTAACTAGCTTGTGTTATGGGTTCCAGAATGCGGATAAACATACTTAGATACATTTTTTTTTCGTAAATACATACATATTTTATTTTATTTTATTTTATTTTATTCTTTTAAAAAAAACTTACAGCTATTACAGTGTAATTAATAAATGAAAATAGGTACAAAACGGCCAATTACAAGTTTTTACGTGTAGGTAGACACAGTTAGATCTTGTATAAAAATACAAGGTACAAATTGATGACAGACACAAATATCAGGAAGTTATACAATTCGTTCGCCCCTCAAAGAAGGCATCGCTCATAATCCTTTTGAGTTTTGGTATGCTGGTGTTGAATAAGTCAACTTCGTTGAGTGACTGCGAGATTTCATTGAAATCTCTGCTAGCTCTAATGAGAAAAGAATTTTGACGGTAGTTGGAATTTACTATGGGAACATGAAGAAGTCGCGGTTTTCTTAAGAAAGAGTGATGTACACATAACCCAATCTTACCCAACAGCTCAGGACAGTCAACCGAGCCGTTTGCAAGTCCGAAAAGTAGTGATTGATCAGCCACGCGTCTGCGCATATGCAGTGGTAGCAAGTGAAATTTTCTGCAACGAGTAGTATAATTTTGAAGGTACGATTTGGATCGGTATTGAATATACCTTACAAATTTCCTCTGTATGCCTTCGATCTGATCTACGTAAATGTTGTAATGAGGATTCCATACCTGTGAGGAAAATTCGAGGTGACTGCGGACAAACGTGCAATACAAGATTTTAATCGTTTTTATATTTTTGAAGTCAGCCGATAACCGCATGATAAAGCCCAATGCCCTGGAGGCTCGTTTGACAATATTGTCTATATGTTGGTCAAATATGAGTTTAGAGTCAAAAGTTAATCCCAAGTCTTTGATTGAGTGTACTCTCTCAACACTAGATCCATTCAGTTTGTAATTGTAAACAATAGGTACAGGTTTACGGGTAAAGACATAACATTATACATAGAAACACCCAGACCAATGCAAATATTCATATTTATGCACACAAATATTTGCACTGAGCGGGGATCGAACCCGCGCCTCCTGCGTAGCGGCAGCGTTCACTACCGCTACGCCACGTATGTCATGTATGTCTGGGTGTGGTCTCAATAATAAGAAGTCTCAGTAATAAGAATGTGCCGGGGTATGAGATATTATATTCCAGGTAAACTCACATCTGACAACCTACGACTCACAGACGATATGCGTTTTAGTCGGTTCAAGTCCGACATAACCTCCCCGTAAGCTCCGGGGGGTGGAGGATATCTGTGTCGATTTTGCGCACGATAAAAAAGTAATACGAATGTAGTCTCAACTCAATCGTTTTTCTAATTTCAATAAAAACAAGACAAATTTAGTTTACGCTGGCGTGGCGTGAACGTTATAGGCGTAATACAATAATTAAAAACCGATAAATGGCGACCACAATCGAGTTATCGGATATTTTCACACAAATTTCCCGTACGTAGCCGTAATGGGTAAGTTAGTTGGTCGAAAAATCTGACAATTAACGGTTACACGACGAGGCTCTGGCGCAGGTTATCCTCTCAGGGTTGGGAGGTCAAATGGTAGTCTGGTGCCTGGTAGGTAGTAAGGAAATTGGATTCTAGGCTCCTAAGTTCAAACTTTGATTGAAACTGGAGCTAATGCTATGATGATCATGATCATTAGTTAGCCGTTGTAGCGTACCCCAATGTAAGCTACGACACTGCTACGACGTAGTTCGTAGCCAGCCGTAGCACTGCGTAGTACACACCGAGTACTAATACTTACTTCTACAGACATACAATATAATTACGCCTCATTTGGGGTTGACCCTATTGACACCAGACGGACACTTGTTCACGGACTTTGACGACATAAAGGTATCCTACTTCCTTTCCTACTGAATTGTAGTGTGGAAGTTTGTCAAGGTGTTTGGATGTTTGTTGCTCAATCACGCTCAAATGGCTACACGGATCGGGTTCCTCGATTATGTTCTGGATGCTAATTTTTATCTCTGAAATAAATTCCCCGGAGTTATGCGAACGGGATCTAAATTCCACACAGGTAGAACCACGAGAAAAAGCGCCTCCCTCCACTAGGATCCACAGTTTAGATCCACAGTTTAGATCCACAGTTTAGATACACATTAGTACCTTCAATATATTATTTCAACCACTCGTCTCAAGACGGCTCAATTTTATACATACATATTTATTATCCTTTAAGTATGACACAGACAAATTACCATTCTTCCTCTATATGTATTTAAATGAACCTCATCCGGCGACGGAAACAAAATTTGAACGCTAAAACAACCGCTTAACATGAAAATGTTTGTTACCTCTGTTATTTATTAGATTTATGGTTTATCTCCAAGAAATTGTGTCGTGAGAGTAAGGCTGTGTCCTCGACAACAGCGGGAGCGGGCTTATAAGTACCGTAGCTTATAAGACGAAGATGGATGTAGAGTTTTTCGGCTTTAAAACTATAGGAAAAGTTAACATTCCATGCTAGCTAGGTAGCATACTCATTAAAATTTCATTAAATTAATTCGAATGAATATTATAAGAGACAATGAAGAAAATTATTTTAAATTCGAAAAAGCGAAATCAATACTCGGGCAGGACTCGAACCCCTTACAGGGGGAATGCTCTGACCACTGAGCTTCGCCCGAGATTGATCCAAATTTTCCAATACATCCATCTTAAGGCGATGGTGGGAGCAATTTACCGATATTCGTATTATCTCAATGAAGAAAATGTTTGTAACATCATCATGACTGCACCGTCCTAAGATGCACAGCGCTGATGAATTTCGAATATCCAAGACATGTTCCAGTAGCTCAGTCGCATAGAGCACTCCGACTGTAAGAGACAGGTCGCGGTTTCAAGTCCTATCTTAGATGTTGACATTTTTTATCTTTTTTTTTTATCTTTTATCTTTATCTGTGGCGTAGCGGTAGTGAACGCGGCTGCCACGCAGGAGGCGCGGGTTCGATCCCCGCTCAGTGCCAATATTTGTATGCTTGAATATAAGGGTTGAACGACATTGGTCAAATCTGATAGGTCGCGGTTTCAAGTCCTATCTTAGATGTTGACATTTTTTATCTTTTTTTTATCTTTTATCTTTATTTGTGGCGTAGCGGTGGTGAACGCGGCTGCTACGCAGGAGGCGCGGGTTCGATCCCCGCTCAGTGCCAATATTTGTATGCTTGAATATAAGGGTTGAACGACATTGGTCAAATCTGATATTTGCATTGGTCTGGGTGTTTCTATGTATAATATATGTATGTATTTACAAAAAAAAAGTATCTAAGTATTTATATCCGCATTCTAGATTCCATAACACAAGCTAATTAAGCTTACCATGGGTCTAGATAGCGTTGTGTAGAATGTTGTACAATATTTATTTTATTTATTTTTATTTTATTAAATTTTTGATAGGTTTTCAAATAACCAGTTTCACAACCGTATCTTTACTGAACCCAACCCCTATATTGATACTCCTATTATTTCGTATTCTATATGTTTACTATCTCGCGGAGAGCAGCCATATGTCCTATCCCTCAGTCGTCTTATACGACACCCACGAGACGAGATGAAATGGCGGTCGTATTTTACTTTACCGTGAATTATAAATGTGATAGAAATATAAGTTTCATAAATATAAATACAAGATCTGAAAGTAGTCGGCTTTGAGACTGGTTTCTATCATCATATTGATGACAGGCGGCTCGGTACTAATCAAGAATAATTTCATACATACATATATAATGTATGCCGCGTGGTTCCCGGCAGAGTAGAATTTGGGCCACCCCATCTCCTCCCTTGCGGTGTCGTACAAGGCGACTAAGGGATAGGGCTGTTTAACATCAGACAGTTAAATACAGCCACGACTCAGCCTCAGATACAGGCACGAGTCCCCTCACTCCTTATTACGTGGGACCAAATACAAAGATTGGTGATATGTGGGTGTTAATTTACCTCTGCCTAACCCTACGGGGATAAAGGCGTGATTGTATGTATGTATGTACATATACTCACGCCTGTAAATCCGTGAAGGGGTAAGCAGAGGTGTATTAACACCCACATTTCGCCAACTATGATTTTCGCTCTCACGTAATAAGGGGCTAACCTTTGTCATGGGCTGTATGTTGCCTGTCGGATGAAGAACACCCCTTAGTCGCCTTTTACGACACCCACAGGAAGAGATGGGGTGGCCTACATTCTACTCCACCGGGAACCAACACGGCTAGCCTATGAATGGCTACCTTATGAAGCTTAGAAAACTTACACCCGTATTCTCAAACAATACTTCGCTATGGGTACTACCAAAACTGTGCAAAGAACGACAAATCCTCAGTGCGTTCGTTTTGGCAAGCCTTTTTATTCATTGATAACACTTAAGTAATACTTCGTTGAGGGAACGCACTGCGTCAGATACTGCTCCGTGATGTTTGTGAATTAATTTTACCAGCCCTATGCGCTCGAGCACACTATGAGACCTCACAGTATTGTTTGTGAATACGGGTGTAAGTATACAACATGTTCTGTCTTGGAATTTTGGTATGTAGAAGAAATTTTCAATATCAAAAAGCGAGGAAAAATGATTATTTTGTAATGCAGGTCTTACCGGATCCAATTCATCCTCGTCAGGAGTGTCGAGACTCACGGAGTCCACCGGCCGGTACCCTGAGCAGCAGGAGCCGTCGAACGGCGATCTGTCCGATGCTCTGAGGACAAAAGGAGAATTAATTTATTAATTCTATTATATAAAAATGAATCCCTAAATGTGTTGCTAAGCGCATTGAGAACGGCTGAACCGATTTCGCTAATTCTTTTTTTAGAATATTCCCTGAAGTACGAGGATGGTTCTTACGGCGAGAAAAATTAAAAAAAAAGGCGGTACGAAGTTCGCGGGGTCAGCTAGTAAATAATAAGAGTACTAACATTGCAAACTTATGATACTGTCTGAAGTTTACGTGAATGTCACTCATTGCAATAAAACCAATTTTTAGCGATTTCTATCGCGATTTGCCCGCGGCTCCGACCGCATGTATTTGTATGTCGGGTTATCGTGACCAAATTTCATTAAAATCGGTTCAGTGGAATAGGCGTGAAATAGGTAGTACAGACAGCATTTAAATATTATTTGGAGTACATTATGTGTAGGCACTCTATGAATTACAATTTTTTATTGTAAATCACTTTTTTCTGCTTTTTTTTTAATAAAAAGAAAAGAAAAGCTTCCGAACAGCTCTCTGCAAATTCGCTCCGCCGGGTTTCAGCCGGGATTAGCGGTAGAAGACAGTATCTCCTCCGCAGAAGTGAGGCGTTACCTTCTGTTACCCAGGGTACACCCTGCGGAGGTTCCTGACCAAGCACCCCCATTTTGTATTACATAATCATGATTGATTTATAGACTGCTTATTAGACTAGGTATAGGAATACCTAGTGTAATAATAAAGTACCGCTACATTATGACTAAACTATCCTAGTATATTTGAGAATAAATAACGACAGTAAAAATGTTATAAGAAGCACCGTGGCGGATGAATTTCAACCTTAGAAATAAACAACATAAGGCTGAAATTCACTTGTCATGTTAACTAGTAATCATTTTTTTTGACAGTTGAAATCCAATCTTAGATCTTACACATTAAGGTTGGCATTCACTTGCTATAACTACGAAATAATCGTATTGTTTGATGTTTTTTTTAAGTGAGTTGTCTACGATTTGGATAGATCCATCTTTGGGTGTGATATCAACGAGGCTTCGCAGATATAAAGTATCGTATCGTAAACGATTTAGTTTCGATAACAAAGCTAAAGTAATAACATCGAGAAGGGGAAACTTTGAGTGCGATATTGTGCGAAACATTTATACAGGGTGTTTTGATTCGATTATTGTAATATTGTACGTATATAAGTTCATCTGACCTTAAAGCTAGGTCGTTGACCTCGAAATAGGAAGTCGAATAGTTTGAAAATTTCATTGTAGGTTTAGGATAAATAGCCCGCAACCTCAATGAAATTTTGAATCAATGCTAACTTTTCCTTGAGGGCCGGATCGAGAGATGTGGCCCAGGGTCGGCCGGGGTGCGAGGGTTATGGCTACGACAATCTCACCTCCGGCAACCGACGGCCCACAGACGGCGTGCGTTTTAGTCGGTTCGAGTCCGACATAACCTCCTTCTCCGGCTGGTGGGGGAGGGATCCGTGGGGATTTTTTCGCACGATAAAAAAAGCTAATTTTTCCTATGAATTTCATAACAATAACTAACATACATACTCACGCCTGTAAATCCAAGAAGAGGTAGACAGACTTGTATTATCACCCACAATTCGTCAACAATGATTTTCGATCCCACGTAATAGGGGGCGAGTCTAATGTCGTCAAACGGGCACTTAGTTTTGAGCTGTATGTTTACTGTTGGATGGAGAACAACCCTACCACTTAGTCGCCTTCTATGATATACCCAGGAAGAGAATGGTTGGCTCTTCTAATCCACCGGGAACCAACACAGTACTAGCCATAAGCTGTTAAATAAGGGTTCTAGAATGCTAAAATACATAGTTAGATACATTTTCTTTTGGAAGCACATACATATTACACACAGATTCACCCAGACCAATAGACGGAGAACGGAACGGACGGAGGCAAATAAACATATTCATGCTTACAAATATTTGCACTCAACGGGAACCGAACCCGCGACCTGACCGCTACGCCACGGAGACAAAATACGCCGATTTTAAACCAGAAAAAGCAACATCCAGGATGTCAAAGATCCAAAACATATCCAGATAGCTTAGTTAGTAAAGTATTGCTCCTGATGTTTTCCCATACGGAAAGTAAACGTTATCTCATCATCATCATCATCATCATCATTTCAGCCATAGGAAGTCCACTGCTGGACATTCCCCTATAGATCTCCAATAAGACCAGTTGGAAGCGGCTCGCAACGTTATCTAATTGAAATTAATCGACTACAAGTTCAATAACCTGCCAAAACCGCTTAACAAAAGTTCGTTGCTCTCTAGTTTCTCAAGAAAACCGAAACAATTTAATTTCTCGCTCTAATGAGTGAGTTCGCAACCGATGAAGTGAACATAAGATAAACAAACTACATGTAAACGCGATGCGTTCGACCAAGTGAATAGGGGTGTTCACACATGAATTGAAATGGAATTGATAATGATAATGACACTTGGACGGCTCAGTGAGTATATTATTATCATTATTTGTATTAACATATGTAGATACTTATACTATACATACACTGTGTATTGTATATACGCCTCTTTTCAAATGGAGTAGGTAAGAGACCACACAGTTTCCACTAAACCTTTTCTTAGACTTTCATAATTGTTTTTCAACATAGCCTCGATCTGCGGCCTTACCATAAACCTTAAAACAGGTCAATAATTAAACTGCTGTCATTCTACCAACTGCAAATGTCACTTTGTAATGTCATATAAATATATTGGATTACAAAGTGACATTTGCAGTTGGTAGAATGACAGCAGTTCAAATATTGACCTGTTTTAAGAGTTCATGGTATGGGCCCTGATTGATATAATATACATACTATTACTTATTCTGTGGTCGTTTGGAACGAAGGTATGCGCTACTGCGTAGGTAGGTATAGCATCTAAATTAAAATGATGCCCCTCACACATTCACATCATCTGTGTAAAAACGTCAATTATTCAAATCGATTAAGATAGAAAAAAGCGGAACAGCTCAGGCGGGAATCGAACACGCGATCTTTTGTTGAAATGAAATGCTCTGACTCAGCAGTCAGGCTCAGTAGCCACCGGGCCACGCCTGAAGCTATCCAAATTTTACTATACATCCGTCTTAGAGCGATGGTGAGAGCCATCTACCGATACTCGTACGAACTTTTGGAACCAATGAATGACGTTACAATCATTTTAAAACATTGATCTTTGCTTGTGTGCGTAAGACAAATTTATACATGCATTTCGGCGTTTCATTTTTATTTACTAGATTTATGTAACAACACTAATCCTAAAACTATGTATATAAATAAACGTCTCTCTAGTCTAAGTTATTTATGCCTCTGCGCATTCCCACTAAGTGATTTGTTATTATTTCGGCCCCGGACGATGTCATTAATCTTGTTTACCTACGTACTTTGAGAAGCAGGTGCGTAAGGTAAACTACACCGGAGCGGAGACTATTGAATGTGTTGGAACAGTCTCATGGAGCTGAGTAAAGCGAAACAAAGTACCATAGAACTGATAGAATAGGAGCCTCAACATGAACTTTGCGTCTCTTATACCAATAAAATTGTAGAAAAGTCAAAATTATCATTTCATTGGTCAAAGAGATTTAAAAGTTACGAGTTCTACTCGTAGTTGCCTTTGGCGGTTTTGTTTTTAATTTGTTTCAGATTTTCAGGAGATATTTCAGTTTGATCTAAGAAGAAAGTCAAAAACCTCATACATCAATAAACAGTTTCCAATATCTGGGGTATCGATTAAACCATATACGGTGATGGGCCTACCTCTGCTCCTATAGCCGTCTACATACACGCTTATCTACTAAACACATGGCTATAGATTACTAATTTCAGTCCCTAGCTTTTCAGTAGCCTTATAATACAATTTTTAAATAAACTTCCCCTTATTGTATTTCTGAAGGGGAGTAATGACGCATTAACAAAGAATATTCGCGCCATTATCGCCATTAAAAGGCACGATGGAAGTATTTTAAGTATAATTTGCTTTCACTAAGCCCATACGCCCCTCAACCTGACCTTGACAATGACCTTGAGCATCGTGTTCCCTTTCAATTGTTGCCTTTTAAAGGCTGACGGTATATTAATCAAAGTCAATTTTGGCAAACTCACTGGTGTGTACGTATAGTTATGTATTTTTAGATTTATTATAAGGTTTTATAAAGAAGCACAATTTAGTTTTGTGAGACCCTTTTCGTTGTTGAACTTGACCTCAACTATGACTTTGGGTATTGTTGTTCTTGTTGTTTAACATGATGTAAAAAATTCAGTATCTTTTTTTTTTTTCTTATATATAGGACACGTCAATTTGACTTCGCCTTGCCTGATGGTAAGCTGAGGGCAAAGTTTTGGAAAGAGGGTCACCAGTATAGACACGTACCGTGCTACAATGGTGGCACTCAGGTTGACGGCCTCATCAGATGCTTTTTCACGCCCCGCTTAAAGGACCCGGGACTGTAGGAGGAGGGAAACACGTGAGCTGGTCATTCAAGCTACGGCCCTTTCTTAAACTTTAGTTATTTTTAAATTATTTACGAAGTTATTCATATTATCGTTAATCCATCAGCGAAGTCATATTGCTTGTGTTAGGCGTGGGTTCAGATCACGTCAGTCGGTAATGTGCCCGACCATAAAGCGGGGTGGAGTCAATTATGACTCCTGTAATATAGCTTTTAATGTTAGCTAAGGAGTCAGGGTTTTAATGTGGATACCTAAACTTTAAAAAAAAAAGTGATTTAGAAGACTGATCTACATTTGGTTTTGTGGGGAGTATTTAGTCGTATGCCATAAACCTTACTATTTTTTAATATTAATTAACGAATCAAACATAAAAAGTACTAGCTCGGATATGATTCGCACCCGTCTAGCTTTCAATAGAATTTCAAGTCATTATCGGCAGAACTTAATGACTCTTTTTAGAAATTTTTGTGAAGCGATTGAGTCATATAAACATTTTATCAAACAAAATCAAACATCTACCTGACACTGTCAACAGTAGCCCTCAAGAATGTTTCTAATGGACTTCTTTATTAATTCAATACAACAGATAAAATTCAATAATTGCAATCAGAAGTCAATGATTTGATAAACAAATTGAAAGGAAAATCAATTACCAATAGGAAGGGCCAGTAATGGATTCGATATTCAAAAATATTTAAATAAAAAATGTGTTCCATTTAAAAAGGGTGAACATTTTACCAGCATCATAAAAGCTTTGGAAGAAATAGCGGATTGGATTTGGAATTTAACATTGATATAGATATTGTGACGAGGGTCGCCGTGATGAACGATGAAAAGTATAACAAATCGGGTGAACATTAAATGGAGGTGAAAATAAAATATGGTTATATCTTTGTAAAAAAATATATTGTTGTAATTGTATGTATACTTAAATAAATAAAGAAAGACGTGTGGCACTCGGGGACTGCCGCGGTAAAGCTATTGCATAGCATTTTTTATCAACTTATGCAATTATAATTACTTACGTTAAGCGGAGCTACTTCGGAGCAGCTCGGCTCGATTCGTGCGAGCTTCGGGGTGTTAGGTTTTTTTCATTACGGAATTTCTGGATTCGGTCTCCACGCTCAAAGCCCGCGATAGAAGCTATGCCATAGCTTAAAAATGTTGTTCTATTTTCACATTTTAATTTTAAATGAAATAAATTTCATTTAATATTATTACAAAAGAGACTTTTCGTAGTGAGCTATTGTCGTCATCTTTATGTCGTGAGGTACATTCATTTTCATGATCATCAATTCTGTTAATAGAATACTTAAATTAATGATATATTTTAATTAATTAAATTAAGAAGACTTCGGGACTCATTACTTTAAGAGTTTGACACTAGAAATTATTCGTATTATTCAAATACTGTGACGAGCTGTGCATTCTAAACTAATTTCGCAGCTTTAACCTTTTCTTTTCCTCTCAATTATTTTCTTACCTTGTAGTATATCCATCCCTACCTTGTCACACATCACCATTACCACTTTCACCCCCATGTCGACGAGTCAATTTCCTATTTTCAATTCCATCCCCAATTAAACAAGTTTTCGCTCAATATCAGTCATACCTACTTTCTACTGCAATCACTAAATACTAACTGTTGCTGGTTAAAAACCTGCCTAGTACCTCTTTTCGATTTTACAAAATTGCACTATTTTGTATAACATCGTTACAATAATAATTGTAACTCACATAGTTACAATAATTGTAACTCACATAGTTACAATAATTGTAACTCCCATAGTTACAATAATTGTAACTCACATAGTTACAATAATTGTAACTCACATAGTTACAATAATTGTAACTCACATAGTTACAATAATTGTAATCTCAGCACAATCCATCATGTTTTTTTAATTATTACAAAATCATGATCGATTGTGCTGAGATGATTGGTCAACTTAGACCCTGCGTTACCAGGTCTAGCTGCTTCTAGATGCGCCACGGGGAGGCTCCTTCTTGCAACCAATCCTATCACCGCAACGGCTCGATATTCTTTTTGTAATGGTATTACGTATCTGATCTAGCCATTGATTCGAAGAAGATTACACTACACATAGAAGTCATTGGTCCCACTTATCTTTTGTCTTGCATACACTAAGCTACATACCGTAACTAAACGTAAACAATCCCTGATGTCTTTTTAAATTATGTTTTTTTTTAAACTCAGTTTATTAATATTGTTCTGTTTAAAGACTCATTTAAAGCTTCGTTTACATACTCGCGGCAGAGCGAGGGAAGTGGCGAGAGAAGTGGGCAGAGACGTGGTGTGAATGGTATATTCGTCATGCCACGAGTACTGCCGCGTATGTTGCTGCGAATGTCGGCTTGGCGGCGCAGTCAAAGGAGCGGCAATACTAGCGCGAAGTACTATACGAGACCGCTAGATGGCGCTAATCAGTAAACACGGCTTACGTTATTGCTCCTCGAATATTTACTTTTAAAAATATTTATATCGATCTACGGAAAGTGTATAGTAGTTGAAAGTGATCGTTTTTATTAATAATCTATTTAATTAATTCGCTAGCATAATGCGTACACTGCTACAGCGTTGTCCTCCATACTTTTACGTCCGTCTCCGTTACAGGGCGAATACTGTAATGCGGACCAACACGATGATGCGCGTGTTATGAACGCTAGGGCATTAATCGCGCGAATATTTCCTGCAACACGATGAGCAATGCGTGCGGCAGTATGTAAACGCGGGGTTAAACACTATAAACCGAAATTGAACCACTAGTTAGTCAGTTAGTTAGCCTAGTTTATTTGTTTAAGGTGATTACATACGCAAATGACTTTGACCATACAAATGCTCAAGGTCTTTCGCTCATATTTGAACCGTAAAAATCAGTAAAACCAATTTTAATAGATAACTTTATAGGCGACGATTACTAACTAAGAAGGTCACGTCATGCTAATACACTTATTTAACACATATATTATGTGAAATTTTAGATTATTTGGATACATGATATTTGGTTTCATAAGAAAGAGTAGAGTGATGTTCAGAGCCCTTTTCAACTATTTCCTCCTTTTTATTTCATTTATAAAAAGGAGAAGTTATTCTGTATATCCTGTAGTATCCAGGCATGTGAATTCCAGATATGTAGGTTTTATAGTTAATAAGAAAAACGGTTTTGAAAATACCAATTTTTCGATGCTGATCTGATATGGGGCCTTAAATGTGTTTTAATAAAAAGTCGCTACAAGCACAAAGATTGTTTGCCTTCAGTTATGTACTTAACTGATACGTGTACCTATACATTTTCTTTGTTACTATCAGCCTTTACAGTATGGTATGAAACTAGAACGTGTCAATGACCTTAAAATCTTTTGTCGCAAATATTAATAGCAAGATGATCGATCACGCAACCCGTCACCTTCTATGGAATTAGGGAGTCACTAACTATAGCATGCGAAATTAAGGCTCGACTTGACGGTTTAAGGGCAATGACCGGAGTGAAAAGTAAAGATTTAGTTTATTTCGTGTTCTAATTACCTGTGAATGATGACTTGCAATCATTTATGGTCGAAATTAATAAAAGAAGTTAATCTGTGATGCCAAAGGAGACGGGGATTTCTGGGTCAAATTGAATTTGAAGTATGGAATGACAATGAAAAAGAAAATACTACCTATACACAGGAGGAGGTAGGACATAAGGGTATTTCCGTGCCAATCGTGCAGGACGACTGGGAAGTACCTCCGCCCTACAGAATACCGCGGCTAAATAACCTCGTGTTGTGATCCCGGCGATGAGTACGGTAGCCAGAGCTCACTGGAGAGGTTTTATTAAGACCAAAGGCTTAGTGTGTCTTCTTCGCTAACGGCAAAGAATCTCTCTGTTCTAACAGGGTCGGCAGCACAAGTGTGACTCCCCTGGTGTTGCACTCGTTCATAGGCCACGGTAACCACTTTACATCTGGCGGACCTTGTGCGTGTCGGCGACCTAAGTGGTAGAAAAAAAGCTCATTTCATTCGTCAGTAAATACGTGACGTGTGTCGGCCCTGGGACCTTGGACCCAGTATGGGTAGGTCTATGTTAGAAAATGAAGATTGATTAGGGTAGTTGACTGTCAAATCAGTTTCTTTTTAATAAACGTCAAAACGAAACAGGCTCTGAAACAAAGATGTATGACGTCATATTTCATTATTGTCAAACTATTTTTCATGTTACTAGTTGATGCTTTCGATCATGGGGATGTTGTGTGATTCTATTTTCGTTATTAAATATCTTACCAAACCAATTGCAATCAAACACACAGCAGTTTAAAGTCTGATCGAGACATTTCTAATAAACAATTACTACATCAAATTTTGTTTAGTAGTTTATGCGTCTGTCGTGAATAAATAACCAAAGAAATAAGATTCCAATAAAAAACATAATGAACATATATTTTTCATCCCACCATCTCGGAAAGAGTATTTTTGCTCTTCGATAACTGAGCGTAAAAGTCGTTTTTATCCTCTAGAGGATAAAGTAAATTTGAATTTAGAACATTGTGTGCTAGTACACGATGTTCTAGTGTGCTTGTGAACTCAAAACATCATTAAACCTATTTACGTCTACCTCTATGGTGCCGAATTTATCATATAACTTTTTTTTAATTTATGAAAAACTCAGACTCGGAGCCTCCTTGGTGTACTTTTTTTTTAAATTTGCTTCGCGCGCATTCAATTTTTTTCACGTCATAATAATTGTTGAACGTTGTTGTTGAATTTTTATTTTTTTGTATTTTATTATTAGTATTAATACACATAATTATACAGCCTCCGTGGCGTAGTGGTAGTGAACGCGGCCGCTACGCAGGAGGCACGGGTTCCATCCCCGCTCAGTGCAAATATTTTTTATGCATGAAAATGGGTATTTGCATTTGTCTGGTCGTGCCTTGGAGTTACGCACGTTAAGCCGTCGGTCACGGATGCCATACGAACATCTATGGCAGTCGTTACGGGTAGTTGGAGCCCTAAAAAGTTCAACAACAACGGTCTAGCTGCAATGCTTCGATATCGCCTAATGTCACCATTGGGTTGTGGAGGTCAGATGGCAGTCGCTTCACGGAAAATATCGAGGTCCAGCCAAATTCGCAGTTAAGACTGGTAAAGTGGGCCCCGGCATCCGAGGCGAAAGCTTCGGATGCGACTGGGAATTAACGCTAGGAAGGAGAAGCAATTCATTATTTCCTCGCTGAGGTGGGATGAAAAGTTACGTGTTGCACTCGAGTGCAAAGATTTTTCACCTTGTGCTCTTTTGATTCCCTCGCTAACGCTCAAGATTCTAATTTGTGAATCACTCGCTACGCTCGTGATTCAAATTTAGAATCTTTCGCTTGCTCGGTCATCAAAACTGAGCACGCGGTTAAAAAGCAACTTTGCACTCTTGTATAACAAATAACTATTTTTAAATATCGCCAATATACAGTCACTATAATTTTATAGTAACTAAACTATACCTATTAGATAAATTGAATTAATTAATTTTTCATCATCCTTTATGCAGTTAAAACACGATTAACTATTAAATAAGACGAATACCCGAAACCAACAGAAAAGGCAGTTAAATATTGGTCTTGAAATGATGTTATCGTTAGGAAAATTGTTTGTAGTAGAAATGGTGCGGTGGCTTGATGAGTGCTCGGCAAACAGACGTGGCCACGTAATTTGCCAAACACTGTTATTGCTTCATATTTATGTATTGGGCGGTACCAAGACCAAGAACTTCTGAAGTCAAAAGTATGTCTATATTGAATAAGACACCTGCGGCCTTACCATAAACCTTAAAACAGGTCAATAATTGAACTGCTGTCATTCTACCAACTGCAATATAAATATATTATAGGATTGCAAAGGGATTCCAAAGTGACATTTGCAGTTGGTAGAATGACAGCAGTTCAATTATTGACCTGTTTTAAGAGTTCATGGTATGGGCCCTGGGGTCCTACACAAAGTAATATTCTATTGGCGAAAACGTCAGTGGAATTGCTGATTGTAGTTTGAAATTGACTGAAATCATTAATATAACTATAATTTTTTATGAAGTTTCAGTCTTTGTAACTCGAAATACATTTTTTCACTTATCTTTATTACTATAACCACCGCAATATCACGTAATCCACTGTTAAAAACTTAAAACGGTTCGCTTCAACGCGATTCCATCAATAGATTTCTTTTCTTCTTACTACTTTTTTTATATATCAATTTTTTTATATACCAATCAGTTTCGCCTTACGGCATCCTCGCCACGGCATCCTTCGCCTCACTATTTCAACGTAAAAACAAAATAATATTTGTTTAGCGATAACATTGGCTATTTTTAACTTCATAAATCATTCCGCACTTCACTGTCTATCTAGATAAAAATCTAGACAACTTTCATGTCACGACTGTTAATCAATTATCTAGGAGCGTTCAGTCGGCTTGAAAACTCGAATTTTCACTGCCAATCATAATAAAATTATAACTAAGCGTCCGCGTCCCCTTCAAAATAAAATTAATTTCAGTCTCATACTTCATCCTAGGCAGGATAACCCTGTTACAATCAATTACATCTGAGACTAGACTGATTGTTCCGAACAAAAAATCGATTTTGGTATTTTATGAAAACAATTATGAAAGTAGAAGAAGCGAAAGATGTATGTATGTCAGGATCGTAGCAAGTGGAAAACTGTGGTCTCTGCCTGCCCCACTGGGAAAGAAGCGTGACTGTATGTATGTATTTTGGTATTTATCCTGTACAGATAGGTGTCAAAATCCATTTATTGCTCGCGATATATATTTTAGACCTAAACTGTGCTCAAAATGTGCTCTATACGCGCAGTACACATTTCTTGGGTGCCTTTTGAGGATAGCATGGGATGCTACTGCGGTGGACGAGCTCAAATTCACCAAGCAGGGCCTCGTTTGTCTCGCAATTTAGGTCCAAGATACTTGTCACGAGGTTTCTCTCATCACGTCACGAGGTCATTTATCTAGTTCCTAATTTAAACTAGTTCTTCCAAATTCGAAATTCAAAATTCTTTCCCGCCTCACCAAAGAATGTCAAGCTTGTCTAGTCTACTTGCTAAAAATTGATAGACAGTCCGATCGATTCGGCCAATGTTTTTTCGTGTTCCAAAAGTTACACGGAAGGTAAAAAAGTTCACATGAACGGGTAAAGAATTCCACGTGGGTGAAGCCGCGGATATTAGCTAGTAGTAGCATAAAAACCGTCCGAAAATATGTCCTAAATTTAGATTTGTTTTGACGAACCCTAATAAAAGAAAAAATATAGTAATAAACCATTCCAACCACAAACACGCGGCTGAATAACATTTCAACACAACTTTTTCAATTAAGTCGACAGTTAGATTAGATTTGGAGAAGCCTGACATGTTTTAATAAATGTACATTTCTCTAATCTAAACATAGAGAAGTAATAATAAACATTATTATATCACCCTGCGAAATTTCACACCTCGGTTAGGGTCGGTATTTCAGTATAATAGGCATGATGATAAACTTTGAAAAACTACTCCACGAGGTTATTACGTATCTACTGTATCCATAGGTACTAATATTATAAATGCGAAAGTAACTCGGTCTGTCTGTCTGTTACGATTTCACGCCTAAACTACTGAACCGATTTCGATGAAATTTGGTATAGGGGTAGAATAGACCTTGCGAAAGGACATAGGCTATGTTGGGTCGCGATAACCGACATCCACGCGGGCGGAGCCGTGGGCAAAATCTGGTCCAAAATGAATCATATTTCTGCAAATAAATTAAGTTTACAATAAATAATCACCAAATTAAAAATTTTAAAAACCGACTTCAACCGATTTTTGTTGATATTTCATAAATAGCTTGACCGATTTTGATAAAATTTACCTGGGAAGTATAACCTATCAAACAAAAAAATAATTTTGCAAATCGGTCCATGCGTCTTTGAGTAATCGGTGAACATATACATAAAATAATACAGGACTACCTCAAAAGTAAACCAAAACCAAATTTAAAAAAAAATCAACGCATATACACCGGAAATATAGCTGAATATTCTGAACACTTCTGCATACCCTTTCAAAGGATTCAGGCGTGATGTTATGATGTGTAATGGCAGAGACATTGCAATAATATGCGATTGCAGCAATCGCGGCTGATTTCCTGGTATTTTTTGAAGAGTTCCTTGGTCTAATCTCGGAAACCCATCATCAGATCTTTACGAAATTTAAATGGGACCATTTCGGAATAATTTACTTTCGAACAAAAAAAGAATTTTGCAAATCCGTCTACGCATGGCGGAGCTATGAGCGAACAAACATAAAAAAAAACAAATAAACATCCGAATTGAGAACCTCCTCCTTTTTTGAAGTCGGTTAAAAATGATATTTTTTTAAATACATTTTAATATAAGATAGATAAGATAAGATAATTCTTTATTATACACAAACTACTACTTTTATTCTGTGCTACTACTACATTACGGACAATAAAAGAATGTACAAATGGCGGCCTTATCGCTGCAAGCGATCTCTTACAGGTAACCTTTGGATGGATATATTTTAAATATTTGAACATAAATAACTGGGTAGTCATTTATGTAGGCACAAACTTAAACTATACGATACATACATTATATACTTTACTACTCTACTACTAGTATATACATACTTTTAAATGGGTTAACTGTATATGGACTAGTGGCGTCATTAATTTTTTCAGCGGCGATCAATAATTTTGATACCACTTCATTGTACAGTGTCAAACAAGCAATGACCCTTATACGATATTGCAATATCACCAATATATATCCCGCTCCTTGCAGGATGATGTGTACCTATAATTCCCAGTGGATATGTTTCCCGCACAAGTTTGTAACAAAAGGACTGTCCTGTTTTGAATGATTCGATTCAAAACAGGATAGTCCTTTTGATATAAACTTGTGTGGGAAACATATCCACTGGGAATTATACATCATATCATCCTGCAAGAAGCGGGATATATAGACCAGTTTATCTAAGTTCTCGAATGTAAACTTTACAACACACAAAGTATGTGTGTGCTAGTGAGTTCTGTCAGCGACTGTACGTGTTAAATCGTAACATTCGTAACTTTGTTCGACTACTTTCAAACTTAGATTTGTAGTTCGGTCTTCGAATGTTCAATTCAATAAAATTGACGGTTTAAAGGCAATAGGATGTAAGCGACGCTGAATGTTCAAAGAATAATGATCCTTATGGCCAAATATATAACATCACTAATTCATTTAACAAAAAAAAACATTCTTTTGACATTGGGGCAATTGCAGTGATTCTGTTTCAGATTTTTCATAATTTTTATTGTGTACTAAAACAAAAACAAAGTTAAGAAATACTTCAATTATGTTTTAACTTTTTTATTAGAGGAAAGGGTAGCAAATCGCACTCTCTACACCCTACAACTAGAGTAATGAAGGGGCGTGACTTTTTTCAAATTGCTCATCTATTTATGGAAGGGCCTCCAGCAAATCGAAAAGGGTGGGTACTTAGATACAGCTCGTAAATTTATTTTTATTTTCAATAAGCAATATTGAATGGGTAATAAAAAGTAGGGCCAGTTTACCAGCAAGCACTTACCAAAAATCTCGAATATCTCACTAGATTTTGAATTTTCATTTCATTTCCTATGGATTTTTTGCATATTCCTCTTTTTCCCCCTATTTCCCTCTGAAATTAATGACACGAACGTGGGCTGAGTGCTTGTTTAGTAAAACGAAAAAATGTGTTCCAAATATATTTCTGACGCTGGTAAATCATTGAAATTATTTTCGAGGCGAAATCGGAATAAAACATGGGGCGAATGCGGAAAAAACAGTTGCGTGGTAGTTACGAAAAATCAACAATATAGTTAAACGTAGTTCGTCTCCATTCCTTTCACATATATATACTCATTACAGGTAGTCATTGTAGTCAGAGCCCTAAAAGGTGTAACAACTGGTCTAGCTGCAATGCTTTGATATCGCCCAATATCATTATTGAGTTGTAGAGGTCAAATGGTAGTCGCTTCACGAAGAATATTTAAGTCCAGATAAATCCGCAGTTATACTGGTAAAGCGGACCACAGACTCCGAGGTGAAGGCTTCGGATATGACTGGGATTAACGCTAGAATGAAGAAGAAAATCGTCTAACATTATAACGAAATAATATTTCTAATTCATTAAAACCCAAAACACGTTAATTAACAAAGTATTTGAAGCTTAAATTTGAGATTAAACTCATTGCGGTAATTTGATATTGGTACGAGAGGCATTCACGCCGAAATTTTTATAATATTATGCTCGGTAAATGAGCTGTTACGAAGGTTATTTCGGTAAGGTATGTGTTCTACTAAGGTTCATTAGTATGTACACATTCTTAGCAATTTTGAAGCCTGTAATACCTCAAATTATTTTCAAACTCGAAGGTCAATTCTCTTAATAAAAAGATGTTTATAAGTCAGTCTCGATCTGTCAAAATCAAATTAAACGACGATAATTTCGCAATACAATTTTCAATAAAAAATATTGACATCGTGATCAGTAAAATTAATAAATTAATTGTTATTACGAGAATTAAATAGGCACATACATACATATAATCACGCCTATCCCCGGAAGGTTAGGCAGAGGTGAATAAATACCCACATTGCACCAATCATTGTATTTCGTTCCACGTAATACTCGTAGATGGTGAGCCTATTGCCATATTTCGGGCACTATTGTTAACACGAGCCATGCACCTGAGACTGAGTCTGGGCTATATATATATCTGTCTGATGTTAAACAGCCCTATCCCTTAGTCGCTTTGTACGACACCGAATGGGAAGAGTAAATCACGATCATTTTTGTCATTTGGGAGATTGACAATGGATCGAGACTGAATATTGAACATCTTTTTATGAGGGACAATTGGTCTGCAGAGCTTGACGAGCTTGATAATGAAACATAGTAGGTGGTATATGTTGTGTCAGAGAATGAGCTTGTAATAACTAGCGCCATCTAGTAACGCTTAGCGAGATATCGATTGCACTATGCAAATATCTGCAGTTCCTGTTTCACACGAGTGACGTCACTGTGACGCTCGTGGGACAGTCTCTTGATAAAGAGAGAGTAGCAAGACACGTCACACGACGCTCTCGCCGGAACTTGCTGTGAGAACATCACACAGAGCTTGAAATATATACTGTAAATAATATATTCAACCATTTTCCGACATATTCTTCTTCAATCTTCAATTCTTATTCACATTCTACATAAGCATAATAAATATAACCATAAGAATTTGGGTCCCGCATCGCTTAACCGACTCCATGTCGATACCACGGTTCAAGGATTCCAATTACTTTACGCATGTGCCCATGCAAGAATCGGCATTCATCGAAATACCTACACTTTTTATTCTGTTTATCGGATATCCATATCCATGCTAATATTATAAATACCGCATGGTACCCGGTAGAGTAGAATTTGGGCCACCCCATCTTCTCCCATGTGGTGACGTACAAGGCGACTAAGGGATAGGGCTGTTTAACATCAGACAGATATATACAGCCACGACTCAGCCTGTACATGGCTCGAGCCAACAATAGTGCCCGGAAAACGGCAATAGTGAGCCCCTATCACGTGGGACCTAACACAATGATTGGTGAAATGTGGTTGTTAATTCACCTCTGCCTAACCCTCCGGGGATGGAGGCGTGATTGTATGTATGTATGTATTATAAATGCAAAAGTAACTCTGTCATAATAGAATGGCAGTATTAAAGTTAAACCACTTTTGTGTACTGTACGTCTTAAAAACAAATACTCTAAAGTGCTTGTAAACAAGCTCTCTCGTCTTGCAGCTAATGCGTCCCACAAACAACTACAACTACGTTGAATAAAATACAGCTCTATTAAGAAACTTAAATTGGCTCTCTAGACTAGCAATTCAAGGCATTCATCTATTGTAGTAAGTAAATGTACTGAATGAACTTCTTAGCGAGAACTATTTCTTTGGAATAAACATGTCCAGCATGTTGAGAAGGTGCCAGAGACAGATTTAGAATGGGTTAGTATGCTGCATACTAACCTATGCTACTAATATCTATACTGGGGCCCGATGCGCTAACGCCACGTTTTGTATACGCGTGACTTGTGATCGAAATGGATTCGATAACTTAAAAACGTGGTAGTCTGTAAGATCTGTCAAAGTAAAACTTAGCAGAACTTTGGTATATGTCATTTTGACAACTTGCGTCACCCATACAAATGGCTCTACGTCAAAATTTACTTACACCACGTTTCTTCAAAGCGTGATTTCCATTTCGATAACTTATTAACGTGGTAGTCAGTACGATATGTCAAAGCAGAAGTTAGGTTTTTATGCTTCAAATCATGGTTTTCAAATCGCCAATAATTTTTTCACGATTTGTAAAACGCATTTAGGTTTACAACAATTGGGAGAGGCCTATGTCCAGCAGTGGACTGCAATAGGCTAATTGATTGATTGATTACTAAAATTATGAATATTGAATTGGTATCAATCACAGAAAAATCATTTGGTTAGTAATTCTATTCATTTTGACTATATCATAAGTGATTGCTAAAGTCATGACATAAAATCAGAGAAATAAATATTCTACGACAATCTACACAGCGCTATCTAGACCCAAAGCAAGCAAAGCTTGTGTTTTGGAATCTAGAATGCGGATAAAAAAATAAAAAAAAAATTTTTTTTTACAAATACATACAGTCAGCATCATTTTGACTAGCAGTTAAATTTTTCCTACACATCAATACCACCGTGTTTGTACAGTCAGCATCAAATCGATGGAAGGAAATAATTTGAATACCAAGGTATTAAGATAATTTTCAGTACTATGCTAGTCAAGATCGATCGATGCGGACTGTACTTTATGATATACCGAAGAACCCAGACCAATGCAAATATATCATGCATGCAAATTTTTGTACAGAGTGGGCATCGAACCATACTATGCTTTACTAAATCCCTTCGGATGATCCCGCCGGGTGATAAGGGTGGTCATATCGGCTTTGAACCGACTGAAACAGCAGCGCTTTGGGTTTAAGATTGCCTAAAACATATTCCTTGTACCCCGACAGACCCAGGGACATCTCCAGTTTCGAGATGCTCCCCTCGTGTGTGGGAACCACGATGTCTCCATATTGCCTCTAGAAAGGGCGGCGAGGGGTGCGCATCGCATTGCAACGCATCCTAGCGTTAAATTCCAGTCGCATCCGAAGCTTTCACCTCGAAGTCTGGGGTCCGCTTTACCAGTCTAGACCCAAGTTTCTCCACCTCTAACGATGCCTCATTTGTCCAGTTGTAATAAGTAGTTCAAGAGGAAACAGATGATCATACATAGGTCCATTAATCACGTGATTTTTTTTAACAATTTTTAACCCCCCTCCCCCTTCCCACTATGGTGATACGTCGTGAGGTTTAAGACCAACCCTCCTTCCCCCTAGACATTTTTAAGAAAATTAATCACCGTGACCAAAATCGCGCATTATAAGAAAAAATAAATACAAGTGATATCTCAATATACTGGGGGTAGTTTTAATTTTTTCCTCCCCTTGGTGATATTTCGTGATTTTTTCCGTACAATCCCTGATCCTTACGTGATTAATGGGCAGCCCCATATACACATATCTATACTCACGCCTGTGAATCCCTGAAGGGGTAAGCAGAGGTGTATTACCCACATTTCGCCAACTGATTTTCCATCTTACGTGTTAGGGGCCGAGCCTATTGCCGTCAAGCGGGTACTTGTAACTATTAATAAATAAAGCACAACCCCCAATTATGGGGTTCTACAAGAAGGGCATTAGAAGGTTTCTTCAGGGTCGGCCGTGCGAGTGTGACGCCCCTGGTGTTGCATACGTCCGTAGGCCACGGTGACCGCTTCCCATCAGGTGGGCCGTGTGCTTGTCTGCCAACTAAGTGGTTTAAAAAAAAATGGAAGAGTCATTGGTGTTACCATTACCTAGGCTGCGCCAAGCGCCATATTATGTTAGTTTCTGTACGTAGTAGGTACTATTGTTTAATGAATAAATGATGAATAATCCATAGTACTACAGTAACTATTTATTATTCTGTGGTACTATCCCGTCTTCCACTCCGATCAATTGAACGAATCAACCAGTTGATCAGAGTGGAAGTCGATTCAGGCATATGTTCTTATCTTCTGTCGATTTAGGCATAAATTTTCTACTAAAGTTTCTTTCAAATGTGTTCCTACCGAATCAATTTTTATTTAAAAAAAAAACGTTATGATGAATTAATTATTATTTATTAATTAAAATCACATATAAATTGCATTTTTAAATACATCCATAATTATTATTATTATTAATATTGTAGGACATTCTACACAACGCTATCTAGACCCAAAGTAAGCATAGCTTAACTACCTAGCTTGTGTTATGGGTTCTAGAATGCGGATAAACATACTTAGATTCATTTTTTTTTGTAAAAACATACATATTATACATATAAACACCCAGACCAATGCAAATATTCATATTAATATGCATACAAATATTTGCACTGAGCGGGGATCGAACCCGCGCCTCCTGCGTAGCGGCGGCGTTCACTACCGCTACGCCACGGAGGCCGTCTTCAGATCTTTGATTTTTTAACTGTCAAATGTCAAAAAGAAAATAGCTCTGATTGATAATAACCATAGAAGATAAAAACCGGCCAAGTGCGAGTCGGACTGCACAAAGGGTTCCGTACAAAATTGTTAGCAATAAAAGAAGACCATTTGACGTTTATCGTTTATTCTGAGGGAAAAGGCTCATTTAAAGAAAAAAGTATGTATTTACAGTATCCATAACACAAGTTCTTAAATGAAACTTACTTTGGGCTGTATAATTAGTGTGTACGTGAAAAGATATTTATTATTATTATTTTCTAACTGATTTTTTGTTTTATCAACCTCTTGGATCGTTAATCAGGGACGGGCTGATGCCAAGTTTCCTGATCCTGGTATATGAATGGTGATTGGCGTTTTCATGCGTGTGTGTGCGTTATGTGTAGATGAATTTATTTGGGTGAATGTCTTGGTTAGTGAATTGTAGTGCAGTGCATCATAGAGTAAAGTAATACATCGGAAACAGTGTATTCTCTTTGTTGTACACTTGAAATTATTTAAGAGATACGATTTGAGAGATCTCTGGATTTATGGAAGGTAACTAGGCACTATTGAAAGGATACATGAAACTGTTATAAATTAAGTTAAACCGTTTCTAAATACGTAATAACTCATAATAGTAAGTATAAAAAATATGGTGTGACATATTTCACTTTAAATTACTACAAATATTTTAAGAATTGCTACAAATAATTTAAAATAAGACGTGATTCTTCATTTTTCGAAATCTCGTGTGACAGCTACGTCATATCGTTCTTATTTTTTCATTTGAGTGTTGCGGCTGTGTTCTCTATGGTTGTTACATTTTAATCGTATGGAGTTTATGTCAACTCGTTACGTTTATGGTCGGCGTTGCCAGAATGTAACTTTTGTAATATAGTGCAACCTCAGTATAACGAATCGGAAGGGAAAGGGTAAATATTCGTATATTAAGGTTCGGTAGGTCTAAAATTCGTTATTTAAAGGTAAAAAAATAGGTACATAACAACTTTTTTCCTTCAGCTTAAATATTATCAAAATTAAATGCAGTAAAACCCATAAAAGTAGGTACCTATCTAGGTGGATGCATTCCAGTTTTACAAAAAAAAACGGGTCGAAACCAGTCGTGATATGAACCACATACAATGAAATTCAAGAGTGATGTATTGATGCGTACGTTATTTTATTTCTTTTTACCCTCTCATGTTTCTTCTAAGTAATACAAATCAAAATATTGTTTAGATTTTACTTTTGCCGTATCGCATACTAGAGACTACAATACTAGATTATATTAAGTAGATTGATTGTGAAAATGCACCTCTTAGATTATTTTGCCTATCATCATCATGCGCATGGAGATGTATTTTCCTAATTGCATCTGAGGCCAAGGCAAGGCAAGGCAAATTTTTATGTTTAAATTTTTAATGAGCCGCGTGGTTCCCGGCAGAGTAGAACTTGGGTCACCCCATCTCTTCCTATGCGGTGTCGTACCAGGCGACTAAGGGATAGTGCTGTTTAACACCAGACAGATATATGCAGCCATGACTCAGCCTCAGATGCATAGCTCGAGTCATAGTGCCAGGAATATGGCAATAGGCTCACTCCCTATTACGTGGGGCCGAATAACTACAAAAGTACCTACCTATATAACTATTATTATTTTTTGTTATTACATTTTGATCGTATGGAACCTCCATTATGTTCTCCTCTATTCGTTGCGTTTATGGTATAGTATAGTACTGGCTGGACACATGTCTTGAACCTAAACCGGCGTGGAGAGAAATGTTCGCGCATGTGCACTATCGGACAAAAAAAATGTAACCATAATATTCTGTATTTTCCGTTTCTAACATTTTTCGCACGAACCATTTAAAATCTTCATTTTAAATTGCCAGTTGCCAATAAAAAAGGTGGATTCGCTTTTCTGTCTTAATAGATTTGTACAATTTAAATTATTTAAGTTTTATTGTTACAAACTTCAATAGTATAAATGTATTATTATAGCTCTGAACAATTCTGCGAACCCCCTCAAAGGATTCAGGCGTGATGTTCAATCGCGGCTGATTTCCTGGTATTTTTTTAAGAGTTCCTTGATCTAATCTCGAAAACCCATCATCAGATCTTTATGAAATTTAGATGGGACCATTTCGGAATACTGTACTGCCGAACAAAAAAAGAGTTTTGCAAATCCGTCTACGCAAGACGGAGCTGTACAAACATAAAAAAAATATATTTAAACATCCGTATTGAGAACCTTGATGCAGAAAGCGGTATTCTTCGACACGACACGTATTGTGAGGCGTGGTCCGCGTGGTCCCTGTACCCTATAGGTACCGGTGGGGCATTGTATTTTATATTTTTAAATATATGTTTTTTATTGTAAGTAGGTATATGAATTTAAAAATATAGTATCTTACTAGATTTTTCAAGAAATAAAGAGGTATAATAATGATACCCACGTTTTCATTAAGCCTAACACATAGAGGTACTAATCCTAATATCAATACTAGATATATTAAATGATTAATCAGTGTTGCCAGGGCCAGATAGTCTAATGCAAATGTAAACAAGATAGCTTAAAAAGTTACATATCGAGGAAAAAGTAAGGTTTTATATGGTATGAAAATCCTGCGGATAAATATATAGCGCGGTGGGGTAGTTATGACGAATAGTTTTATTTATTTACAATTTACAATGTTACAAAAGTTACATTCGGGCAACGTTGCGATTAATCTTTTGTTACCTGAATCGATTATTCTGACAATTGATTTGAGACACTCCAACCCTAGACTTAAACGTCAAATCGTATCTCTTAAATAATTTTAACTGTAGTGAGTCAAGAAAATCAGGAAATGAATGTTTGAGGAACTAATATTTTCTTTTTGACGCAAAATGACCAATGCCTTATATTTGCAACACTCATCAACTGCCAAACAGTCAGCTGTCAATTCCTTGTTCTGTTGTAGATGCTTCGTATATCTTTTGCGTTCATTTAATATATTTACATAGTCTAGAGTTCAAGAATTTATTGACATGTACATAATAATTGTGCGGGTCAAGTCGTAGCAAAAGTATTTCAGGGATTTATTGCGATATATGGCCCAATTTCAGGCCGGCAAGCTGCTTGCCGAGTTGGACGATGTTATGGTCAAATTAACCGGTACGTACATATACTTAATGTTAAACACAATATGGAAAGTGTAATCTATTAAAAACTATTAGTGTTAAGTGAATATTCTTTGTTTCAAAGCATTATTTCAATTTTTGTGGTTGTCATTTACCTACGATTTTGTAAAAAAACCTACAACAATTAAACGTTTTTGAACATTCTTGATCCATTTTTCAGTACTTACGTTTATATTTCTTTCAGATGTTTTCAGAAATACCATGCCATATCATTTAAGTATATCGGAAAAGATCGAAGAGGATCAAATAAATTAAGCAGGAGTTTCAAGCAGCATTTCGGGTACCTCGACTTAGACCATTACTTTATTGTTGTGAATACATTATTCTTATAAAAGAATATAATGTAACATTTATTAAATTATATCATACCTATATTATACTTTCTTTCATTCTTTCATAATTTCATTACTTCTATTGATTTCATTTTTATAAATGTTAAACAACATCATCATCCTCCTTGCGTTAGTCCCAGTCTTCTTTTACATCCTTGGAATCCGGGGTATGCATTTTCCCTTATGAAACCTCAGTTTTAAAGAAAAAAAGGTTTAAAGAAAAAAAGGTTTTTATGCAGAGGTGTATTAACAGCCACATTCTAATCTAAATCATTATGCGTTGATGATACACTAAACAAACAAACAAGTATATTGATAACACCTGAAGAAATTCGGACCGTGAGATCCCGGCTCCACAGGGACATGGTGGCGGAGTGGGAGCTACAACTTGGGCAACCAAGCGCAGGGCGCGCCTTAGTAGCGGCGGTAAGACCCATCATGGGGGAGTGGCTAGAGAGGCCACATGGCGGCCTCTCGTTCTGGCTGACGCAGATTATCACCGAGCATGGATGCTTCGGGCGGTATCTGCATCGGACCGCGAAGAAAGAGCCAACGTCCGAGTGCCATCACTGCGACGCGAGCGAGGATTCGGCGCTACACACGCTCACCGAGTGTCCGGCGTGGGAGACGCCGAGACGGGAGCTAGTGGCGACCCTGGGAGTGAGAGTTCTCACGCTCGCCACTTTGCTCGCAGCGATGGTTCGCTGCGCGGATGCGTGGGCTGCCGGCGCCTCCTACTGCGAGCAAGTAATGCTCGTGAAGGAGGCGGCGGAGCGGGAGCGAAGGAGAATCGCAGACCTTGCGGCCCGCGAGGAGCGAAGGAGAATCGCAAACCGCGTGGCCCGCGCTTACGATATTTATTATTCACCTAACCGGTTTCGCCTTACGGCATTCACAAAAAATAAGGGGTCAAGTCGCGATATTACAGGGATACCTGGTTAATCGTAGCAGCGCCACCCTCAATCGTCACAACTTTCTCGACGGACTAACGTATGTAAAGCAGCGCCACCCTCAATCGTCACAACTTTCTCGACGGACTAACGTATGTAATTATTGCAAAAAAAAAATGTAGTTATTTTTTTGGTCTGGCATGTTTGTCATGTCATATATGACATATGACAAGCATGTCAATATATACTTACGTTTTCTTTTTACCGAAAACCCACAAAGAAAACTACAGTTTTACTCATCGAAATGTTACGTTACGTCTTAGTAAGTTACCAAAACTACAAAAACTAAAACGTAAAATTAGCGCATCGGGCCCCTGATATTAAAAAAAGGGATAAAGGCGTGATTGAAGGACCCCAGACTCGAAGTGAAAGCTTCGGATGCGACTGGGATTTAACGCTAGAATGATTATAAGTATGTATGTTTAAATCAGTTTGAGCCTACCTCTAATAGACTTTGAGACGTAAAATAATTTTATTATAAATGTAGGATAAATATTTGATAACGTAAATTGGATGAAAATAAGACAATCTATTAAATAAGTAATTACTCTGAGAAAAGCCGTATCCCTTATTCGCCTTACAACGCCCACGGCCAGAGGTGGAGAGATTCTATTTCGTCCGGAATCAGATATAATTGTGAATAATTTAGTAACTCTATTTTTGTATTAGAAATTATACTAAAGTAAACTATTGCAAATATTCCCTTAGAGGTCGGCAGTGAGAGTTTTTAATCCTCGTTGTTGATGCCTACTGTCGAAGAACTGATGGCCGTTGGATCAGACGAGACGATCAGAGAGTGGATACCGCGAGAAGGAAAACGGAAGGTGGGACACCCCCTAGGCAGATGGACTGACGTCCTGCGAAGGGTGGATGGGACGGACGGGATGCGGAAGGCAGAGGATCGGTAAACGTGGCGCATATTGGGAGAGGCCTATGTCCAGCAGTGGACTGCAATAGGCTAATTGATTGATTGATGCCTACCAATCCTAAAAGCGGCTCCCGGGCTCCAAGCTGAACTCAACACTGATATGATAACTGGCCAATCTAAGGGGAACACCGACTAATTGAGCAATGGATGTTATTTTTTTCCTATGTAAATTGGAAATATAGATTACTGGATAATATATTAAATGGAATATATGGAAATATATTATCCACTAATAGGTTAAAAATTTCAAGGACTATAGTAGAATACTCGGGGTGATATCACGACGATTTCGTATCGACGCACAGTGTAAAATCGCCGGCGATATCGTTAAGGCCTAACTGTACAGCCTAACGGTACAAGTTTATCGCATGTAATCTATACTTACTATTATATAATTGTAAAGTGGTCGTGTCTGTACATTGGAGATATTTAAAAAAAAAAATACTTGGGTTATGTTATGTTAACGATACTGAACACGAAAATATTTTTTTTGAATTTCCTGTCTGTTTGTCTGTTTGTCCGCGATGGACGCAAAAACTACTGGACGGATTTTGATGCAGTTTTTTTTTAGAAAGGGCTTACTCAGACTTAAAATCTTACGTTTGTTTGATTGCAATCGGTTGAGTAGAACCGAAGATATGAGCAAAGGTCGCGTTAACCGAGATGCACGCGGGCGGAGCCGCGGGCGGACGGCTAGTAATTTATATAATTTATTGTTTTCAAAATAAACATGTACGTCAGCGTCAATAGTAGCTGATCAAAAACTGAGTTCCAAAAGTATTGACTCTATAATTTTTTTTAATGACCTGACTTACTTCTGTTTAATATTAATCACTTGCGTTAAGGTTTCAAAATAATCAAAAATAACGATTTTCAAAATAAGCTGATTCGTTTTTATTTCAATACTCTTAACTATATTGTGTTTTTAAAGTGACTGATATTTAACTGAATCAAAATAGTCAGACAAAAAGAGAAGTGGTATTATTCAATTACATATTACCAGTGCGTGCAGCAGCAGGATCGGCAGCTCGAGCGAAGGAGAATCGCAGACCTTGCGGTTCGCGAGGAGCAGAGGAGAATCGCGTACCGTGTAGCCCGCGACGAGCGGCGGCAACTTAGGCGTCGGAGGTCGCAGAACGACCTCCGTCCCCGCAGGGCGCGGGCCTGGGGGTACCGGATGGAGCCGCCTGTCACCCTAGCAGAAGCAAGCCGCGAGGCGGTGCGCATTGTGTGCCTCCCCATACCCGGGGGCGAGTTGGGGACTCCGTGGTCCCCACACCGGAAGAGGGCCAGATCCAGAGATATGGACCTGGGTCGGTTGGGGCAGTATATATATTAATATATATATACTGTATATATATTAATCTATGGGTTGGGGTGCGAGGTATATGGCTACGACAATCTCACCTCCGGCAACCGACGGCCCACAGACGGCGCGCGTTTTAGTCGGTTCGAGTCCGACATAGCCTCCTCCTCCGGCTCCGGCGGGGGAGGTCTCCGTGGCGATTTTTCGCACGATAAAAAAAAAAGTGTGACGCCCCTGGTGTTGCACATGTCTATAGGCCACGGTAACCACTTCCCATTAGGTGGGCCGTGCGCTTGACTGCCACTTAAGTGGTATAAAAAAAGTACTATTCTCTAACTTTTACTATTCGACGAGCCCGCAGCAATCGATCAATCATATTAAAGAAAAAGGTTGTGCTCGCCGACGATTCTATGATGGGATTGGTCGATGGCTCTACGGAGAGCCAGCAGCGCTGTGCTTGTCGACGAGTGAAAGTTAGAGAATAGCACTGATGGTCAAAGTAGTAGGACCACGGGCCCTTAATGGATTAATCACATATTATTTGGGAATTTTAAAAAGCAATTAATTTTAACTACAATAGCAACCGATGCTCTTTTAAAAAAAAAAACCATAAGCTAGTTTTGCACCATCAATCCCCACATGTTAAAAAAAAAAGACTATTCAATCATCTCATTTTTAGACTTGGGCATTTTTATTTGAAAATGAGGTCGCTTTTTTGTTTATGCATCAAAGTATGTAAATATAAATATATTGAATAAAAAGGTATTTGATCGTGTTTGAAACATAAAGAGGTACAATTTCAATAATATTATGTTTAAAAAAAAGTATTTTTTGTAGCAGATAAGAACAAAAAATCAAAAATATAAGATTTTCCAATTTTTTTCAAAAAACGGTAAGGTAATGTGAAAAACAATTCATTAAAAAGTTGTGGACCTTGTTATTATCTATAACTTTTTTTTTTCGATAGGAAATCACTAGATTTTATCATTATCGTTTCACTGCAAAAGGAGGATAATAATTTTTCACGCTTAAAATGCACGCCATTTCACCCCGTAAGTACTTCATAGCGAGTTTAATTTATTTATCTGGGGGCACGGCAGTGCCCCCGCCAAGTCGAGCAAACAGAGCGGCACGGCCGTAACACTATTTTCTCGAAGCAACTCAGGCCATTTTCGACCCCCTAGAACTTCGTTATGGATAAACCTAGAAGCCTGAATCTTCGGTTACCAAGTGGGCTCTGTATTAACACTGTGTATTTCAAATTTCATTCAATTTGAACCAGTAGTTTAAGAATTATAACTAGTCAAAGTTTGCAAATTTTGTCACTCACTGACTGACCGATCATCAAAAGTCTAAGGCACTTCTAGCAGACGTAGAAGCCTCAAATTTAGAACATAAGTAGTGTTTAGTGTACAACCCAAGGGAAAATTAAAACATTCTTCAATTTCAGCAATTTCACCAACTGCATAAATAACTTTGTAATCTCATATAAATATATAGGATTACAAAGTTACATATGCTGTGAACGCTTCAGTGTACGTGAATCCATCCACTATACTAATATCAGTCTGACGAAGTATTATAAAATGCGAAAGTAACTATCTGAGCGTCCGTCAGTTATTAGTGTTATTACTGTTATTAGTTATTTTCGCTTTCACGCCTAAACTACTAACTGAATAAACTTGATAACGAAAAGTGAAGAAGTATAAGTGGGAGTGTGAGTGGGTGTGGGTGTGGGTGTGGGAGTGGGAGTGGGAGTGGGAGTGGGAGTGGGAGTGGGAGTGGGAGTGGGAGTGGGAGTGGGAGTGGGAGTGGGAGTGGGAGTGGGAGTGGGAGTGGGAGTGGGAGTGGGAGTGGGAGTGGGAGTGGGAGTGGGAGTGGGAGTGGGAGTGGGAGTGGGAGTGGGAGTGGGAGTGGGAGTGGGAGTGGGAGTGGGAGTGGGAGTGGGAGTGGGAGTGGGAGTGGGAGTGGGAGTGGGAGTGGGAGTGGGAGTGGGAGTGGGAGTGGGAGTGGGAGTGGGAGTGGGAGTGGGAGTGGGAGTGGGAGTGGGAGTGGGAGTGGGAGTGGGAGTGGGAGTGGGAGTGGGAGTGGGAGTGGGAGTGGGAGTGGGAGTGGGAGTGGGAGTGGGAGTGGGAGTGGGAGTGGGAGTGGGAGTGGGAGTGGGAGTGGGAGTGGGAGTGGGAGTGGGAGTGGGAGTGGGAGTGGGAGTGGGAGTGGGAGTGGGAGTGGGAGTGGGAGTGGGAGTGGGAGTGGGAGTGGGAGTGGGAGTGGGAGTGGGAGTGGGAGTGGGAGTGGGAGTGGGAGTGGGAGTGGGAGTGGGAGTGGGAGTGGGAGTGGGAGTGGGAGTGGGAGTGGGAGTGGGAGTGGGAGTGGGAGTGGGAGTGGGAGTGGGAGTGGGAGTGGGAGTGGGAGTGGGAGTGGGAGTGGGAGTGGGAGTGGGAGTGGGAGTGGGAGTGGGAGTGGGAGTGGGAGTGGGAGTGGGAGTGGGAGTGGGAGTGGGAGTGGGAGTGGGAGTGGGAGTGGGAGTGGGAGTGGGAGTGGGAGTGGGAGTGGGAGTGGGAGTGGGAGTGGGAGTGGGAGTGGGAGTGGGCGTGGGAGTGGGAGTGGAAATGGGAGTAGGAGTGAGAGTGGGCGTGCTAATCTACAAAAAGAACTGAAATCCCTTCAAAAACAATACTTGTAAAAAGATACCAAGTCTCGCCGCCCTCGCTTCTTCTACCGCAAAAAGTTATGAGATCCATGTAATACCAAGTCGGTTAATTTATTCAGTCCCTACTTCAAGGACCTTCTGTCCTAAGTTATTACGTAATAAGCTTTTACGTTTTAAATATAATAAATTGACTTGGCCATCGCATGGAAACACAATCTATCGCACATTAAATAAGATTGTTTAGTGCGATTGCCAAGACAATTTATTATATTTCAAACATAAAAGCTCATTACGTAATAACTTAGGACAGAAGGTCCCTGAAGTAGGGACTGAATAAATTAACCGACTTGGTATTACATGGATCTCATAACTTTTTGCGGTAAAAGAAGCGAGGGCGGCGAGACTTGGTATCTTTTTACAAGTATTGTTTTTGATGGGATCCTATTGTTCTTACCATATTTCTTTTCATTTAGAACCGGTCTCATGCTGTTATCAATTATTTCCCAATTCCCTTATTTTTGACGCTATCTGCACCGGGCTGTATCATCATCACTACATATTATAAAACAAAGTCGCTGTCGCTGTCTGTCCGTCCCTATGTATGCTTAAATCTTTAAAACTACCCAACGGATTTATACGAAATAGTTATTTATCCGAAAGTTATAAATACGAATGTTCATTCTTCCGAATTTCATTTTTACGAATAATTAAAAATCCGTAGTATTATTGGCCCGAAAAACGTTATTCCGAATTTCAAATCTCCGAAAATTCATTGCTCAAATTGAAAATTTGTATCAAAAATAGGTAAAAGTTAAAATTGATTTGACATGTTGCGCATTTAGAGTTGATTTTTTATAATAATAAATTAATTTTCTCGCCAATTATTACGTATAAAAATTAAGCCAAACCCGACTTGCCGTGGTCCTACTGCCGTGGTACTTGTTTGCCCTACACTAGAGTGTATTATTTAAAAACCGGAGGCGCGGAGGGAGGGCAGTCCTCGCCCGCAGTAACGAAGCTCAGGCGCCCGGGCGAGCTGGAGCGGCTGAGGCTGGTCGCCAAAGGCGACCAGCAAGCCGAAGCTGCGGAAGCGAGCATGGGTGCCCGACCTTGGTTACGCAAGGGCGGAAGGACTGCACATCCCGTAGCGCCGGAGAAGAGCGAAACTAATGCATGCCTGCATGCTTGCCTGCATGCTTGCCTGCATATGCATGCAGGCAAGCATGCATATGCAGGCAAGAAAGGCAGGCAGTGTCTAAGAAAGTAAATAACATAACTTGATGTTTGTTGAGCGATAATAATAATTACTGTTGGATGCGTGAGGGCGTCCATAATCTAATATTGTACAGAACAACTGATAAGATAACCAAAAAGAAGTATAAATAGTTTGAGTTACTAAACCGATTTAGTTAGATGGATGTTTCTGCCTAGACAATGCATGCGCTTGCCTGAATGCATGCTTGCCTGAATGCATGCTTGCCTGCATGCATGCTTGCCTGAATGCATGCTTGCTTGCATACTTCCCTGCATGCTTGCCTGCATGCATGCTTGTTACTTAAAGTTGTTTGGCAACGTGTATTTTGTAATCATTAGCATAGGTAAATTAAAATAATAGTTCAATAATTCTATTTCCTGTTTATCTCGTCTACCCCGAAAATAGCAACTATCCTACTTACCTCATGCAGGTTTACAAGGCGCTTGATTGTCGGGTTTGTGTTGTTTCGGAGTTTTGATAATCGGAATTCGTATTTATGATGATTATTATTAATAATTCGGAATTGTAATGGTTCGGTATCTTCAAATTCGGAATTTTAATATTCGCAGTTATAATCGTTAGGAATTTTGAAATTCGGGTTTTCAATAAATAGGATTTATGATACATCGGATATCTGACTTTCGGAATTTTGAATGATTCGGAAATATGAAATTCGGAATTTTGAAATTCGTGATTGTAACTTTCGGAATAAGGCTTTTCGTATTTATGTAGTGTACCCTTCCCAAGGTCTAATCTATCTCTCTTTACCAAAGTTCATCGAAATCGGTTCAGTGGTTTAGGCGTAAAACCGTAACAGACAGACAGACAGAAAGACTTTGTGTGGATTATGAATTTTCGGATACCTATTTGTTTGGGTTCTTCACGATCTCGACACAAGGCATTGGCTACATTGAGTACGTCCCTGGATTACTTAAATCCACAATAACTGGACCGGATAATTGACGCAATAGAATTATTTTCACATTTTTTTCCGTACGCAACCGTAATGTGTCAGTAATATCTGAAACACCTAGATCAACGCAGCGGTATAGAAGTTCTACAACACACATAAGCGACGTTCACAACGAGATAAATTGCTACTGTCAACGAAAGACACGTATGCGAAACGGTGTCCTAGTCGTATAATTTATTGGGCACAATATTACTCGGTGTTAGGCATTTATTTACGATCAAATATGTGATAAATTTTCTATTGCACGAATAAATTGCTATTGAAAAAGTAAGTCTATTACTATAAATTAAACTTTTACCAACTATAATGCTGTTTTATTTACACTTTATAACTCAAAACGTCGAATATGTCGAAAACTGAACTAACGGTCACCCATGGCAAATACATTGACGGTATATCGCGCCATTCCTCGCAAATTCCGCCTTTGTCTTACATACAACGAATAAGTATTATCTAAAACACTATAAATAAGTCCCAAATGAGCCATATCTCACTATAAAAACCTTTAAAAACAGTTATAAAACTGAACTCGATTCTCAGAAAGTCACATTTTTGTAACTGTGAAACTTCGATCTCTAACACGATGTCGAACTCGATAATATAAATGTCAAAATCACGTCAAGAGTACCAATAAACTGCATCATTCGACTTTATTCGATTTCATTTAGTTCCAAAAGTTCCCACCAGAATCCAATCCAGTTCTGCGCTGGTGTCGCAGTCGGGAGTACCAAATGCCCGATTTCGATTCCAATCTCACCAAATCGAGCGTCGAGAGTAAGCATGCAGAAGGGTGACAGCATTGCCACGCTGAATTAAATAATTTATTTCTCAAAACATCTCCAATTCTATCCCCAAAATCTAACTGACTTACTCACTCACCTACATTTGCCTTTTACAATCGATTTATCATTCGTTCAGCCCATTCATTCATCTGTAACGATTCAATGATCAAAACACCAATATTACAGAAAAAAATACAAATTGAAATTTTAGTATCCGCCATAATTGTTTCAAACAAGAAACAAAATTCACCCCATTCTTATTACAATGCCATTTTTAGCCCTTTTTTCCGCCATCAAAACTGAAAGGATCTCTCGTAAATTTCTCACCCGTTTCTAACGACTTTCTGGTTGGCTGAACGCTCAATAAATTTGAATTTCTTGTAAACAATAATTGAGTTTCGATATTAAGGTGGAACTACACTTCGTTATTTTTAAAAAGAAGTTTCAAACAATAATCGTATTTTTGTCACTTGCAATGCAAACCTCGTGTGATATAATCGTAGGTGAGAATTTGTCTTTACCCTGTGTGAAAATGCTTTGATACGATAATGGTATGACGATTATTGCTAATGATAATCGCGTACGATGTTTCGGACCGAAATGTGTGAGAAAATCTCCCCGTATAAATGACGCCTTATGCATCAGTGCAAATATCTAATACCAAATAGTATACATCGTTCGCTTGTTTTTCGACGTATATACATCAAAGATTTTGTTTAAAGGACACGAATAAGCCGCTGGTACCATAATATATTTGACATGTTTGCTACATCAGTAATACCAACAGTTTTTTTTTTTATATTCTGCCCACCAATTGACTACATCCGCTGGGTAGTAAGAAGCTAGGGTGAAGTTCAGAAGACATGGACCACCATTCAAGATAATGAAAATGTCAATATAGTGGACCTTAACGTGTAGTTCCACCCTTACGAAAGACAGGGCAGCGAGCAAACATCAGATGCGTAGGCGGTGGGCGAGGCGGCGGTGAATGCTGAGGTTGTGCGATAAATAATTCAATATTTGCTGAACAGAATTATCAATTATTGTAACAAAATGTTAAAGTTTTATATCATTGAAACAGGCTGTAGGATAAGGACTTAAAGGTTTTCTTTTCTTTTTTTTTCAAGTACTTGTACATTATGTTGTTCCTTAGGATGAAGAAGAATTATGTTGTTCCTTCTGTGACCGAAAAAATTCTTAAAACTTTCTTTAAATCTTTTACATACTCTTCTTACATTATGGAATGTGAATCCTTTCTGAGAAATAGGTATATTACATTGTACCGTAACCTTTAAGGGTTACGGACGTTAGTTCTATTCTATTACAAGTTCGAATCAGCTCATGTAAATTACTTTCCAAAGAACTTCTTGTTCTAAACTTATTATAATAGAAATCCCACGTAGTTCTCGACAAAGTAAAGTAGAAGAATCGCCCACGCGGGTAAACCTACGAGAGGTTTCATAGAAAGTGAGTTGTGAATAGAATTATTATCTCTTCGACAGTTAAAAGCCTTTTACTGAGGAGAAGTTTTTTATTTCTATTTATTTCATTACCAGAATACATAGTTACAATTTAAACTTAGCTAAAAGTATCGCTAAGGCTACCGGAGCCTGGGCGCGATACAAGTGATTTCCACTTTAGTACACAGACATTATAATCTTATAAATAGAAAAGGGATGAATTAAATATACTTTACAACACACCTGCTTATAAAAGTGATATTATTTTACCGCAATTAGGCACGTAATGACACCTATTATCAAGCTGTGACTTTTTCATTGCTATTTTTCACAAGTGAGTTATAGATTCTTTTTTAAATTTTATAGGAAGTGTCTATAATTGTCTATGTTCTTTAAAAAGTTTTGATACAAAAAATAACGTGTTTAATAGTACGAATAAATTAATACGCCTATTGTATGGTCATTTGATGCATTTTCGTATTTAAATAAATAATTTCAACTTGTAATACTTGTATAATAAACAAAATTTTCACTCAAATTTAACTTTTTTTTTCTCTAAGTACAGAAAAAAAAACAGTAAAATAAAGTTAAGTTCAAACCTCATTTTTTTTAAATATGGTCGACCGCCATTGTTAAATGCGCGCGCATAGGAAAACGAATTAATTTGTAGTATTGTTTATTTAGTATTTGTAGTATTATTTTATTCGCAAGTGTGTTGTAAAACGTCGTATGGCACGTGTGAGCATGATGATTACCGTCCTCGGCTGTCTTAAGACCCTCGCCTGGCGGCTCGGGTCTCAATGGCGCCTCGGCGGTAATCACCAACGTTGCTCACTTGTACCATAATGTACTATTTCACCATTGACACTCAAAAAAGGGCCCGTGATTCATCAAAAACAGTGAATAAAACGCTCTTTATTTCACTGAGTGAATAAAAAAATTTGAATTTGGAACATGCGCGAATATATGTATTGTAGTAAAACATGCAAAGAGGTTGCACACTCTCACTATAAAAACGTACTAAAAGCTACCTAAATGTAATCACTGGCTGGATGGAATGTGGCTCAGTTTAAATTAAGAAAAAAAAATGCCGCCATTTTTCTGTGCAATTTTTCTTGTAAAAGTTTCTGTTCGTTTCTTAATCTTAAAATGACTTCATCCAGTGATGAAAATGAAATTCTCTAACGCGAAAAGACTCCGGAGTCTTTTCGCGCTAAAGCGGTAGCTATTACTGATAATTTGCTGCTTCTTTTATGTACTATCCATAACAAAATTTAATTCATGATCACAGAGTAATTGTTTTCTTGTAGTCAATGATGAAAAGTAGCGTACCTAACACGATACAACTTAGTGCCTCGAAAAGAATTCATCTTTTTTTCACTTGTTGGGTAATCTACTATTTCACCATTGACACTCGAAAAAGGGCCCGTAATTCATCAAAAACAGTGAATAAAACGCTCTTTGTTTCACCGAGTGAATAAAAAAATTTGAATTTGGAACATGCGCGAATGTACGGATTCTAGTGAAACATACAAAGAGGTTGCACACTCTCACTATAAAAACGTACTAAAAGCCACCTAAATGTAATCACTGGCTGGATGGAATGTGGCTCAGTTTAAATTAAGAAAAAAAAAATGCCGCCATTTTCTGTGTAATTTTCCTTGTAAAAGTTTATGTTTGTCTCATAATCATAAAATGACTTCATCTAGTGATAAAAATGAAACTCATATTCTCGAACGCGAAAAGACTCCTGAGTCTTTTCGCGCTAAAGCGGTAGCTATTACTGATAATTTGCTGCTTCTTTTGTGTACTATCCATAACAAAATGTAATTCATAATCACAGAGTAATCGTTTTCTCGTAGTCAATGGTGAAAAGTTGAGTACCTAACACGTGAAAAAAGAATTCATCTCGGCTCTTGTATCCCTCGATCCACTCAGGTTTCTCTCTAGAACCCCTCGCTGCGCTCGGGATTCTACCGGAGAAACCTTCACTCCTCTCGGGATACAACTTGGTGCCTCGAAAAGAATTCACCTTTTTTTCACTTGTTGGGTAATCTACTATTTACGGCGGCGCGTGGCCTATGGGCGAGTGCAACACCAGGAGAGTCAGTACTGCCGACCCGGTAAGAACAGAGAGATTCTGTGCCGTTAGCGCAAAAGATAAGTAAACAAGTATTGTGTCTTGGATGGTTTTGTGCTGTCTTGTATTGTCTGTTAATGTGTTATATCTTTCTTGTTTTGTCTGGTTTTTGTCGTGTATTGTCTTGTATTGTACGGTTTTATGTTGTATTGTCAAATATTGTCTAGTAGGTAGTTAGTTTTTAGATATTGTATAAATGTGTACCTACACTAGCGCATTGGGTTTAACCTGTAAAGTTAGAGTATGTATGGAAAAAGTAAATAAATAAATAAGTAGAACAAAGCCTTTGATTTTTCCACTGACAGCACAAAACCCCTCCAGTGAAGAAGTATTCACATTCAAAATAATCCATTATTCATAATATACCTACTCACTTTATACTCCCAACAGAGATTTGTTCACAAATCTGTTTAGCTTACAGTTTCAACCCAGCCTCCCCCTAATGAACGGACAACGACGGTGTTAGCAATTAAGGGGTGAATGCGGGCCGTAGTTCACTACAAGTTCCAGGTGTTTATTGTCCAAGTTCCAGGTACGGATTACGAGGTGTAAAGGTGAAAATTGATTTCCAAGTTTCGAAGGTTCTTGTTTAAGTTCCGTCTCGAGGCGACAAATTTAGGCGTGTAGCTATAAATTCTGATAACGGGTACAGTTTGTTTGTTGAATAAGTTTTTGTTGAAATATTTGTTTGTTTTGCTTTGTTAGGGTTCCGTAGCCAAATGGCAAAAACGGAACCCTTATAGATTCGTCATGTCTGTCCGTCCGTCTGTCTGTCCGTCCGTATGTCACAGCCACTTTTCTCCGAAACTATAAGACTTTTGAAACTTGGTAAGAAGATGTATTCTGTGAACCGCACCGGTATCTATAGAAAGGTCTTTAAAAATGCTATTGAGGTTTCTAACATTTTTTTTCTAAACTGAATAGTTTGCGCGAGAGACACTTCCAAAGTGGAAAAATGTGTCCCCCCCCCCCCTATTAACCGCAATTTTCGCCTTTGCTACTACGGAACCCTTCATGGGCGAGTCCGACTCGCACTTGGCCGATTTTATTTATACTTAGTGTTTGCGCCTTTTTTGAAAGCCGCAATGTTCTTGTATGACTTAATTAATAATACATCATTGTCTTCAAAGTAAAGTTAATTCAAAGTGTCTTCTCTATGAACTTCGCCCTAAGCCCTTCACCTTATCAGACCTTAGCAGTGCAATCATTGATTTTAATGATATTGTTATTATCTATCACTAATTTTGCAGTATCGCCTCTTATTATAATAATTTTAAGGGATAATGTGATAATAATATTATTATGTGGGATGAGTGGGAAGGGTGGGATGAGAGTAATAATAAAATATCTATCGCTTGCTTTCGCCGCGACATCAAATTAGGGATAGGGCTGTTCTGGAATGGACAGCCCATGAAAGCCAACAGTAACTATTATATTATAAATGCGAAAGTTTGAGACAGACGGATGGACATTTGAATGAAATTTTAAAGCATTTAGTATGTTTAACTATTCGCCGTCGCCCCAAAGACGGATATTAGGAAAATTTGGAACAGCTTCGGGCGAGGCTCAATAGCTCAGTGGTCAGAGTATTCCCCCTGTAAGGGAAAGATCGCGGGTTCGAGTCCTACCTGAGCTGTATTCGCTTTTTTCTATTTTAATCGGATGGATATTTCATCCTTTTTAATGCAAAAAAGGCTGAACAGATGAACACGGCTGATGAGATCATGTACATAAACAGATTATATTTGTAATAATACATAGCTACCTTTAACCCCCGGAAAACGTTCCTGGGGTCGCGGATTTCTTATAGGCAGAGTGTGTTAGGTACAAAGTAATCAACATACATAAATACATATAATCACGCCTTTATCCCCGGGGGGTTAGGCAGAGGTGAATTAACACCCCAATTCACCGATCATTGTAGGTATTAGCTCCCACGTAATAGGGGGTAAGCCTATTGCCGTATTCCGGGTACTATTGTCGACTCGAACCATGCATCTGAAGCTGAGTCTGGGCTGTATATATCTGTCTGATGTTAAACAGCCCTATCCCTTAGTCACCTTGTACGACACCGCATGGGAAGAGATGGGGTGGCCCAAATTCTACTCTGCCGGAAACCACGCGGCGACAAAGTAATCAATAAAACCACAATAACCACATACACCTACTCTCAATCTTACCTTCGCTGATCGATCACCCATCCTCATTTTATCTCATTGAATAATAATTTCAGCTCGTGAGATAATATTAAAATATACGGAGCCACCCTTCTGACCTACTTACCGTTCGCGACCTCTTTGTTAATATATAGAGGGCAGTAGACAACAATGAAGGTAATGACTTGTAATGGACCTTCACAATGCAGCCTTATAAAGGATATTTCATAAAAGAAAGCATGGCTTTTCTACTTAGAGTAAGAAAATAGTGGAGGGGTTACAATGAATACCTTCAAGTATCTCCTTGTTCTGTACGACTGTGTGCGACACTATGAACCTAACCTAGATAAGCTCGTGCTTTTTTTTGTATAGTTTTCGTGCATCTCTGTACAGAATAAAAAGCATTTTTTTTTTCGTTCTTTCGTTCTTCTTCATCTTTGCGTTAGTCCCAGTCTCATCCTAAGCTTTCACCTCGGATTCTGGGGTCCGCTTTACCAATTTAGCTGGACTGCCGAATCTAACTGCCGATTTAGCTGGACTTCGATATTTTCCGCGAAGCGACTGCCATTTGACCTCCACAACCCGTAGGGGTACGGCTGATCAGGGAAAACCAGATGACTCCACGCTGGCCTAAGTTGAGTAGACCAATAGCGATATTGAGCGATACCGAAGCATTGCAGCTAGACCAGTTGTTGGTAAAGAAATTCAAGACTTGATGAATGATAAAAAGAGATTGACTGATATCCTTTCATACACAGATACATCCTTCTCACGCCCGCAGTTTCATTCAGCAGCTGTACTAGCTTAGCAGTGATATTGGCTGAGGTTCGGAAGATCTTGATAGTGCCCTATGTACCAGTCAAGAAGGTAGTCCAACAGCCCCTCAACCCTCAACGAGATTCAGGGTATAGTGAACTGCAGAAAACTTTCCTATACCTACTATATGAAAGTCTCACATGAACCATTGTGTACGACAAGATATGTATTTCTCCTCTTGAAAAAAAATTCACCAGCCTATCCAAGTCGAACTGCTCTGAGTTAAATCCAATTAATAATTCGCATTGTTATAGCTGCCAGAAACAATGCACTCTTAGCACCGCTAGCGATGAATAAACTTTTCATCTTGGGCCCGATTCAGTAAAATTATGATTTTAAAACGTATGATTTCGAAAATTGCTTCTCTTGATGTGGCTTATCTTGACTCTTTAACGGAGGTAACAGCAGATTACCCAGGAACTGTCCTTGTGTAGAAGGTATATTACAAGTACAACGCACTTGCCAAACGGTGTAACGGCTGCTCCGATCGGTTCGTTTTTATTGAAAAGTTGATAACTGTCAGCCTTGCGAGGTTGCCCGCAAGTGGCCTAGGGATAACAGATGGAACCGCCTGTCACCCTGGCAGAAGTAGGCCGAGACGGTGGCGTGATACGAACTGCCTCCCCTTCCTGGGGAAAGATAGGGACACCGTAGTCCTACATCCGAGGTCTGAGGGGGCCTTCGATGGCCCTGGGTCAGCCGGAGTGTGAGGGATATGCTTCGGTTCGACTTATTCGAGTCCATCTCAACCACCCCGCTAGCTCCGGCGAGGGGGTATACGTGCAGATATCCACACGTTGAAAAAGGGTACCCGCAAGTGCGTTGTGGACCTTACACCGTTCCATATGTTCATCCATACAGTTTTATAACCGTATTCGCTGCTAGCCATCGGCTCCACCCTCGTATATAAAATTACTAATAACTAGATCATGGCCCCATTTATCGGCACCGGGTTTTATGGTTTCCTTTATTGGCACTAAACCAACATTTATATTGACAATTTTATAAGGCAGTGAACAAGTACACGCGTGATGATAAGCGATTACTGATACAAGCAAAGGCTGGTGACATCAGAAATAACACTCATTAGTTTAAACGCAGTGAATTGAAAAATAAGACATTTTTTAATAAGTTACTAACATGTCACGATATCAATCCTTTAAGGTATGATTCCGAAGCCGACCGCATACGACAACGACATACGCATGCAGCAGATACAGCGTCCCCATTACTTGTTAAACTCCGATACGGATAAAGGGAACCATTGAGAAGCCGCAATGAATTACGCGCAACTGCTGCGTGTGTCGGCAGTTGTCGTATGCGGTCGGCTACGGAATCATTAAAGCATGATAGACTGCTGCTGCTGATAAACTTGAGCATTCACTTGTATTAAGCATTCCTGGGATTGTTACATTACAGAAAAAGAAATGGAAGCATCTTAGCGAACTTTCTAACGAGCATTCTGTCGAGTATTCTCGCAAGCATCCGCGCGAAAGGGCAATAATTTGCATCGACTTCTCTAGTCACTAGAAAGATCATAAGAATTTTCGTAGCGATATTTGGCTCTATGCTTGGCTCGGTTTGTTGTTCAGTTCAACTAATCACCAATACGACAGCGTTATTTAAAATCGGTCCATTCTTCGATAACATTGCATATTAGGATAACTACTTCCCATAGGGACCGCAACCCATGAAAATCTATTACAGGGATAAAAAGTAACTTGTAATATTCCAGACTATAATCTACCCCTGTACGAAATTTTAACTTTCCATCAGCCGTTTGAGCGTGATTAGATAAGCATTCTGCACTTTCACTTCTAGAACAGTACTAACAGTACCTACCTATACATAGTTTCAATACTTTCAATCTAAATTGTACTGAATAATCCCACAATATATACAAAATAAAGTATCGTATTTATTCCACCGTACTCCGCACAGCCCTACTCCGGTCACGCAACTCGGTAATCAGTCACAAATCTCTTTTAATCTGATTATACAACGAGTAGTGGCCGGGGTCTTTCACGAGTAACTCACGTAGCGAATGCCTTTGTCTGTTCATTTCCTTATAACGTAATGTGCTTGAGTAAATTTAGATTGGAAAATGTCAACAAACCCCTCTGAACTATTGCTATGCTTACTTTGCATAGTAAATAGTTCAGAGGGGTCGTATGGGGCTCTTCAGGGCCCAATTTGATTTGATTTTTTATTTGATTGAGAAACGACGCTCTGGTGGATTTTCGGGCTCTTAGAGCTTAAGTTCGACAGCAGTCGCTTTCATAAGGTCCAGATAAACCAAATATGGAAGGAAGGAATGACCCCGAGACCCAAAGAGACTACGGGCTTCAAAGACTATCTGCAGTGCATGCAACGCATGTAATATGCACTAGAATGAAGAAGTAAAAGAGAATATTAACAGTAGCACGTACAGTCACGTATGTGCCATTCGAATGGGGCCCCTAGGTAGACTAGACATGTAGCTAAGTTGGTCAGAGCATTCTCACCGTAAGGGACTGGTCGTGGGATCCCGTTTCGAGCATCCACTTTTTACAATCTAAAAGAAATCCTACAGTCTCCACTTGAGGCACGTTTCTTTCAGAAAAATAATTTAAATTCATTGACGAAATCGCAGGCACAACTACGAGTAGTAGGAAAATAATACTAACAATGAGGCTTGAGACTCAATTGATGGCCAGTCGTCACCTGTGACCTTGGAATGCCTACACGCTGTCAACCCTAATAAATATGATCAATGTGGGGCTATCGCCTAAGTCGTAACGAATAGTTGAAATTCCAAATACGATGGATTGTCAATAGTGTGCCATTTGAATGGTCAATAGATATGGCTACCACGTCTTAACACGTAACTACCTACAACAACACACAACCATACCTACCACTTATGTACTATCATTTGATATTTACTGGGATCACCAGTGGTCGAGGGTAGCTAAGTATATTTTTAAGTAACCCCTGCCGGAGGCGGCGGGGGCAATTGTCTCGGACTAGAACCGACTATAACCGCATCTCGTCTTGGTTCTCCCTTGAGATTGCCACTGGCATATATCCATCACTCCCCAGCAGGCCCAGCTAAATACTAAATACTTAGATTAATGTGCTAGCCTACTCGGTTACCACTTAGTCACGTCACGAGCAAGGTTAGGCAATACTAGTCAAGTCAGCGTCAGTCTCAAGGTGGTTGACCATTGTTGACACACGCTTCGTAATTCGTAGTTAGACCAAAAACTGACCTAAACTAAGTTGAGAAAAGGCTCGAATGATATTGAGATAAATCGAATACCTCCCAAACTTCGAACGTTCCTGAGATTGACGCGTTCAACCAAACAAACAAACTCTTCAGCTATATAATATTAGTGTAGAAGTATAGATGCTGTCTGAAGTACAGTCAATATCAAATCGATCTTCACTATCAAAGTGTCAAAATGATCTTACTACCAAGGTATTGAGAGCAAATCGAACGGTTTCATTGATTTAAATTGTATTACCATCCGAACTAAAGTGTGAGAGCCGCCTTCGCTGGTGCGGCCACGTCTTGCGGCAACCGCCGGGCTACGTGGGTAGCCAATGCCTGGCAATGGCACCCCCGCTGGGTTCACGTAGAAGGGTAGGCCCAAGAAGTCCTGGCTGACATCGTGGAGAATGACATGCGTGCAAATTGTCTCATTACCATGGACGCCCGAGATCGTGCGAAGTGGAGGAGGAAGAGTCGGAAGGCGGACCCTGAGCTCCGAGGTCATCTTGGCCACGGATGCAATCAGGAAAATTCGTCTACGTACGTATGCGATGATGATGATCATCCGAACTACATAAAGTGTGTACCAAATATTAGAACAATCAGTCAACAGGATCGAAGGAATATCAAGGTATTAAGATCATTTTGAGTACTTCTTGATCATTCTGAAGCTGAGTACATGTTATACGATATTCAGCAAAGTACCCGATTGAGATAGCAGAACGGTTTCAAATTTAACAACTTGTAATTGGGGTTGTTGAATACGAAACCGACTCAATTACGGCAGTAGGTGGAAATGGTGAAAGAGAAGGCCCTATTACATTGCCTTATTTTATTGCTCTCGGGAAGGAGGTTCTGTTTATTATCAACTAGCTTTTGCCCGTGGCTTCGCCCGCGTGGATGTCGGTTATCGCGACCAAACATAGCCTATGTCCTTTCTCAAGGTCTAATCTACCCCTATAACAAATTTTATTAAAATTGGTTCAGTGGTTTAGGCGTGAAAGCGTAACAGACAGACAGACAGACAGAGTTACTTTCGCATTCATAATATTAGTATGGATGGATCTAGGAGATATGTTTTTATACTACAGCTTTTGCGTGCATATAGGCTCAACGTAAATATTTGTTATGAAAAGTCATGACAAACACAAAGATTTTAAAATTTTATATGGTTGATATAGATAAAATATGGTTAAAGAGTCGGCCTTACAATCGAAAGGTTCGAGTAGGTACGAGTCATTACACTACCGACGTAAACCCAGTCTCAATCTAGCTCAGATAGAGGGATTAACAGGAATACTAATAATTTCGCTTAGTTACCGACTAATCTTCAAAAAATAAAAACTATCATCGTAAATCTATTTGTATGGGAATCGGATTTCTCCTTTATTCCGTAATTTACATGATTTTTGGACCAGTCGATAAAATAACTGTAGGTGCTATGAGGCACAGGAGGCCGACGACTTGCACCGATGTCCTCATTCCTCATGCTAATCACACATGGAAACTAGGCTGGCACCAGCAGGTGTATTTCCAATCGATTTTTTGAAATAATGTCGGTTTAATATTTTTGTTCAATGCATTTTGAATGTACTTTTTCGATAGCTGACGATCGCAAATTATTAAATTCCTGAAAAGGTTGTTTAACGCAGTGGGTACTGTATAATATCCAGTCTTTGAGTTGACACATCAGGAAGAACAGTGAAAAAATCGGCTTTCTACGGGTTTTGTAAAGCGTTCTCTTTGTCGTGTATCGGGCTGACAGTATGATATCTTTATAGAGTAGGTAAAACCGTTTCATTTATCATTTTATCACGGTTAACGGTTGAATCCAAGGCTTTCGCCTCGGAGCCCGGTGTCCGCTTACTCCATCACAATGACTGTTATATGATCTGCTAATGCCTTAGCCAAACGAGCCCTGACCACCCCCTTTCCCTGCGCTAGAGCCTAGTCCTTCAATCAGTAGATATAATTGCAAGCGAGGTAAGCTCAGCCCCTAAGATCGTGTGAACACTCTAGTTAAAACCGTTTGTTTTTAGAAACTTTTAAAACTAGCTCCGGTTTTAACTACTCTATGAACATATTGTTAAGTTATGCCCATATACAATACCTAGTTTCAACTACAAATACCTATCTGTTGATCACATTCCCTGTAAGTTGAAATATTTCGCACAGTCAACATTATAATGCTAAACAGCTTACAAGCAAAATGCTACCCTACATGCACAAAATAAGGTGAATTTTGCACTGCTTTCACTCGAAGCATTCCTGTAGGTGTGCCTATACAACATTATTGTACTAAGTAGGTACGAACGCGCACTATTTAAGTGCTTAATTAAAGAGAGGAAGCCACTAATTAGAGCTAGGTCAAAATTACTTCGTGAGGGTAAAAAACGAAGCTAAGTGAGCATCGAAAATAGCGACTAGAAATGCGACATCCTCATGGCCTCAGACTAAAAAAATAACATAGAAGGAACGTATAGAAGTAGCGAGTAAAGCCGCATAAACGAGTGCGCCAAAGTTCAACTAAATTTTCAACTCCGATAATTTGGAAATCCGAAAATGTTTTCTCGCACATGTATTTGCACTTAAAGAGTGCGAGCGAATGCTCGTTGGTAGTGAACGTAAGAGTCGCGGGTTCGATCCCCGCTTAGTGCAAATATTTGTATGCATGAATATGTGAATTTGCATTGGTCTGGGTGTTTCTATTCTGGTATATGTATGTATTTACAAAAAAAATGTATCTAAGTATGTTTATCTGCATTCTTGATTCCAAAACACAAGTTAGTTAAGTTATGTTTACCATGTCTCTAGATAGCGTTGTGTGGGATGTTGTGGAATATTTATTTATTTGAATGGTAATTCAAACACGCCTAACAGTAATTGATCTGACCTGTTGGCAAAAAGTGGAATGGGCCTATTCTACTCCACGGAGAACCAACACAACAAAGTCTTCAGTACCGTTCAAATGATTGCGCGCACGCATCGGGTCATCACGCAGGCGCAGTGGAGTTTCTGTAGCTTAGTAATGACATTTGGGTAACAGCAGTGCACCAACCTGTACGTGTCTAATAAAAAGAAAAGTGTGTTAAATAAAAAGAGAAAAAAAATTAAAATTTAAAAAGCGTCGGTAGCTTAGTGGTTAAGGAGTCGGCCTTACGATCGAGAGGTCCCGGGTTCGAATCCTGGCCATTACACTACCGACGTGAACCCACTCCTAGCATAAGCAATTTAGCTTAGTTGGAGGGGTTAACGGGAATATTAGTAATTTCGGTTGCTAATATTCTTTTAATAAAATTTAAAAAAATCTTAAATTTCAGACCTACCTGCTATTAGTAGAATTCACGGAGGTATTCGACCGACTCCGACGATTGCAGATCGAGTCCCCGCAGTTGACGACGCCTCCCTTAGTCGTGATGCTGAATGTCCTCAGCCGATAGAGGTCATCAGACACGCGAGGGTTGTACGGCTTCTCCGGGAGTGAACACACACGAGGCCGGGAGTGTTCCACCACTGTGGGAGAAAGAGGAAGCCGTTTCATTAATCATCCTTGATTCAAGTATCATCCATTACTCCATACTAATATTATAAATGCGAAAGTAACTCTGTCTGTCTGTCTGTCTGTCTGTTACGCTTTCACGCCTAAACCGCTGAACGGATTTTCATGAAATTTGGTATAGGGGTAGATTAGACCTTGAGAAAGGGCATAGGCTATGTTTGGTCGCGATAACCGACATCCACGCGGGCGTAGCCGCGGGAAAAAGCTAGTATTGTATATATTAGGTATTATACATGTCATATAGCTCCACCCGTGACTATGGTTGACATACTTCGAACCCCCTCGTGGCACCTCTGCCCGTAATTTTTTAGTTGAATGAAATTTTTGAAGCATTTATTATGCTAACTCGCCCCAAAAGACGGTTGCATAGAGAAATGTGGATGGGCTTCGTGCGGGCTTCGGTAGTCTAGTGGTCAGAGCATTCCCCCTGTAAGGGAAAGATCGCGGGTTCGACTCCCGCCCGAAGTCGATTCTCTTTGTAATTCGATTTGAATTTATTAGTTATCATATGAACACTCTCGACTAAACCATCTTTCAAACAAAAGAAACAGAATCGAAATCGGTTCAGCCGTTTGGGAGCTACGATGCCACAGACAGACTGACACACACACACACACACACACACACACGTCAAACTTATAACACCCCTCTTTTTTGTCGGGGGTAAAAAATATACGGGAATCAGCCGAATTTGTTGATGTTTATGATTACTGCTCCACTCCTTTGGATAGTAGCACAATGATTTATAGCCTTTCTCATCCATATCCATACTTAATATTATAAATGCGAAAGTAACTCTGTCTGTCTGTCTGTCTGTCTGTTACGCTTTCACGCCTAAACCGCGGAACGGATTTTCATGAAATTTGGTATAGGGGTAGGTTAGACCTTGAGAAAGGACATAGGCTATGTTTGGTCGCGATAACCGACATCCACGCGGACGGAGCCGCGGGCAAAAGCTAGTTATTAATAAACGGACTACTTATGCAAAAAATATTATTCAAATTGGAAAAGTAGTTACTGAGATAAGCGTCGTTTTTGACAAAACTATCATTATAACAATATTAAGCATTTGAGAATGCCGTGGGGCGAAACTGATAAGTTTAAAAAATAAAATAATGTCGAATTATTTCATTATTTTTTTGAAGTACAAATTCAAAATTATAATATTTCTGCCCCAACCATATGTTACAGTACACAGACTATATAAATGGGACATAGAGTTTTGAGACTTATGGTTATTGTTATAGCGCACCTTTTTGTAATGTCATCTGCATAATTTATTCATGATTGTTAAAAATGGAAGCACCCAAAATAACCTTTTTCTGTTATTACCTACATAAAAAATAAGCAAATGGGTAGATACGGTACCTACCCTACTCGCCTCGCGACATTGTTCACTTAACTCATACAAAAGTTGTAGACCTTATTACATACATTACCTACAACTTTTACATTTAACTTTTTTCGATAGAAAATCCAATTTTGCTGAAAATCGTGAACAACCATTTTTACACCTAAAAATCACCCCATTTCACCCTCGTAACTTGGATTTACCTACTTTAATTTATTGAAGTTATTTTCTTCCTTTTTGAACAATTTCATGCTGTTATTATTTCTTTCCTTTCTTAAAGTTATTTGTACTTTCATAACTTTGTGTTTAAGCACCGCCCACTAAGATTTTCATGTACAATTTCTGTACCTACTACTACCTATTATAAAATTGTAAGTGTGTACGTAATTGTAAAAGTACCTATATATAAATAAACGATTACACCACGAATATATTAAAGTTTAAACGCCACATACGATTTTGTTCGAGTGAAATAAATTAATAATTAGTTAATTAAATTAATTAAAGAGTGAAAGAAAGAAAAATTTGCTCGGTTTTACATTTATTTATTTTATTTAGGTTTTTCAAAAATAAACGAATACTGGGCATTCTCCTTTTGGTGGATTTTTTTTATAAAGTTTTGGATAATAATTAGAAGTTGTTGTATGTTTAAATGTAATTACCCGATATCTGCGGGGGCGGACATAACATCAGCTAATTTCAAATATCATTCTTATTTGAACTGTATTTATGGGTAAGTAGCAGCATAAATATTAATTTTCGCCTCGCAGTCTTTGATCAACACACTGTCGATAAGCCATAGAAATTAATCTTGTGAAACTTCTACTGAATGCTACTTAAAAGGTTTTGTTACTTAAAAGGAGACCTCAAAAACTGTAATAACTATGTAAACTTTTATGAAGAATAAAGAAATTTATTATTATTATTATTATGCTAAAAATATCGCAAAGGATTACACACCATAATCTGCATTTTATACCTGTACTGTAGGCTGTACCTGTGATGTAGGCGACGTCGGAAGACTAAGAGCTACCTACTATGAATAGTGGTCGTATGAATTAAAAGAAAAAAATCTGCTACGTAATAAATGTGAAAGGTTTTAGAGCTAATAACCACAATTTTAGTAGAATAATGACTGTATGGGATTTGACACCTAATTGACCTTTCACATATCGAATAATTAATATCAAAACCACGTGAGCAATACGAACTAATCCAAAACACGTCATAATTAACCACAAATCGTATTAACAAGACGCTCAAGAACGTTGCAGTCTCATTAAAACATGCCAGTTATGTGAGTTTACCATTCAAATTCGACTTGCGTATAAGGTCTTAGAGCCTGCGTAGACGAGTCGACTCGTACTGGGCAAGTTTTAGCATACCATAAACTAGAGTTACTTTGGACAGCAGGGTTACATTGGGACAATTAAAATTTGATTTATTGTCAAAAGCAGCGGCCAAATGTAGGACACAGATGAACGGCAGGATTAGCATTTGACTGCACCAGATGGAGAGTGGATACCGTGGCCTATAGAGGTGTACAACATAAGGGAACTCACATTCGTGCTGTGGACCCTGTAAGAACCGAACCCCTTCAGTGCAGAAGACAAAGCAGGACAAGATAGATAGATAGATAGATAGATAATTCTTTATTGTACACCAATAGATTTACAAAGATGACAAGTAGGTAGCATGTATTATAGTTTAATGTACAAGCCTCTGGTCTTCCCACTGATAGCACACAAAAACACTTCAGTGAGCTCTGGCTACCCTACTCATCGCCGAAAACACAACACGAGTTTATTATAGCCGCGATAGTCTGTAAGGCAGAGGTACTTCCCCAGTCGGACTGCTTTTGCACTACGGACTTTTTGTAGCTATGCCTAATAGGTAGGTAGGAGTCAAATTCATTGTCAACATTAGTTGTTCATTTCGCTATGACTCGTGCACGCACCGCCTAACCTCTCAAAACCAGTCAACGCTCATGTTGAGTTAATTAATTTAAGAACAACTTCGCCTGTGTGTTGGCAATACGAAACTCGTACCCGAAGCAAACAAACTTCGCAATTTATTCGATATATATCTTACCTATTACGGGTGTAAATATTGACTAGCTTCCGCATGCCGGTTGACTTGTGTTTGCCGAAAAGATATAATAAACTAGAGAAAGTGTTGGAACTTGGGCTTTTCAGTCGGAATTACGCCCACACGGTGCGTGATTCGAACAAATATGGAGTTAATACGATATTTTGATGGGTTGGTTTTGATGGGATATTTGTGTAATTATAGTGAAGAGTGAGGAATGTCTGCTTGTAGCGATCCCATCAAAGTTTTCTGTATCCAAAGTAAGAAATTATTTTAATTGAACACCAATTATCACCACGTATACCTCCCCCCTTCCCTCAATCCGAAGCGTCGGTAGCTTAGTGGTTAAGGAGTCGGCCTTACGATCGAGAGGTCCCGGGTTCGAATCCTGGCCATTACACTACCGACGTGAACCCACTCCTAACACAAGCAATTTAGCTTAGTTGGAGGGGTTAACAAGAATATTAGTAATTTCGGTTGCTAATATTCTTTAAAAAAAAAAAAAAAATATTTTATGTCGGACATAAACCGACTAAAACGCACGCTGTCTGTAGGTCGTAGGTTGCCGAAGGTGAGTTTGGCTGAGACATATCTCTCGCAAAGCCAATAAACCTGTAGATTGATAGTCAAGTTTCTGGTGCAGAGTTTCCTGTCGGGATTGATGGTCAGACGGCAGTCATCCCACGTTGGCCGGCGTATTATAGAATAAAATTATGAATGTATGGAATTGACACTTATTTTGACATATAAGGCGCTTATGACAATCGTCAACGTATGTCGATCCCATCCATTGATCAATTTATTCTATTTTATAAACGTACTAGCTTTTGCCCGCGGCTCCGCCCGCGTGGATGTCGGTTATCGCGACCAAACATATGTCCTATGTCCTTTCTCAAGGTCTAATCTACCCCTATACCAAATTTCATCAAAATCGGTTCAGCGGTTTAGTCGTAAAAGCGAGACAGACAGACAGAGTTACTTTCGCATTTATAATATTAGTAGGGATTAGTAGGGATTACCACTCACTTGTCTAGAAGGGAATGTCCTTGTCCTGACAATTATGAACACAAAATAACATGAATCATCCAAGTTTAAGGAACCGTTCTTGCCCTTAGCAACAAGTTTAGCTATTAATTCTTATTAATACAGATGTTAACAAGGTAATATATTCATTATTGTATTAGCAAGTATTCACAATACACGTACTAGTACATTCTCACCTAAAACAACACACAAAGAAACGTGACGGTTCAACTTTACCGATAATTGAAATACGATGTTCATTATTTCACTCGAGAGGTAACATATATTTCACTTTCCCTTCGCATTCAGTAGAATAATTTTGAGTATTCAATTTCACAAACTTGACATAAACATACATTACTTGTTAACCTCAATAAGGATAAAAGGGACCATTAAAAAGCCGCAATGAATTAAAACAATACCTAAACAAAATTATCACATTTAAGTCTATTTCGCAGTAACTACGCTTATCTGCTACGTGGGTCTGCAGTTGTTGTATAAATTCCTCATAACTCGGTCAAAGGATGATGGGCACAAATGTATGGAACTTGGTCCCACCCTCCAATCGGAATAAATGATACACCATTGGAAAGGTATTTTTGTGTGGATTACGAATAACTATGGCGCTAGTCCCGATTTGCTGTCCGAAAGCAGTATTTTTTGTTTTTTTGTAGCATCCTGCATACACTTCTATTATTATTGGTCTCGATTATGGCATGTTATAAATATAATAATAAAATTACAATAAGTAAGATTTTCGAGAAATAAGTGAATATACACTTTATTTCTTGTTTTATTTTATACCACTTAGGTGGCAGACAAGCACACGGCCCACCAGATGGAAAGTGGTTACCGTGGCCTATGGACGTATGCAGCACCAGGGGCGTCACACAACCCTGAAGAAACCTTCTAAAGCCCTTCTTCTTCTTATTATTATTCACACTAATATTATAAATGCATAGTAGTAATGCCAAGTGAAAATCGCTTGTCTCTCACTTAAGTGGTATAAAAAAAAATCAAGCACATAATTTCACAAAACCGGTGCCAACTTAATGCTTATCTGCTTACGTACACTTAGAGTTAATAAGAATAGTATCATCATCAAAATCGGTCAAGCCAGATATTTTTTTTTTTTTTAATTCTATTTCGAAGTAACTTCTGAGGAGTATATTACAAAACGGACAATAGATACAGGTTAGCTGCCATAGTCGTTTTTTATACTCTTGATAAGAGCTATCCAACGATGGTAAATTCATTTCGATTGGTAAATATTGTAAGTGGGCCCAAAACGCCCATCCTCCTTTATTATAGCACAATCACACACATAAGTATTCCCCTTAAGTTTACTCCCATTAATGTGATACAGATAAAACCCCTTCACATTATTACGGTGAACCAAAACTAACCCCACCTCATATCCCTTATTAGTTAGTAGTACCACTGTCACTAACTGTTATCTTTTTGAGCTCCGAACCTTTATTAACTTATCCTTGGCATTATGCCACTTCCGGCCTTGCATTTACGTCACAGTTTGCGAGTTTCACTGCCCTATTAACTAAAGCGTCATGGGTCAAGTACGAAGTCGGATTTTATTGGTATACTAGCTGCCCCGGCGAACTTCGTACCGCCATATTTTCGGCCCGCGTGGTATTCAAATCCCGTTCCCGCTGCACCCTTATCACTTAGGGGGATGAAAAATAGATGTTGGCCGATTCTCATAGATACCGGATAAGCACAAAAAATTTCATCAAAATCGGTCAAGCCGTTTCGGAGGAGTTCGATTACGCACCCCGTGACAGAAGAATTTTATATATTAGATTTTAGATGAACACATACATATAATCACACCGTTATTTCCGGAGGATTAGGCAGAGGGGACTTAACAGTCACATTTAACAAATCATTGTAATAGGGGGTGAGCTTATTGCCGTATTTCGGGCACTATTGTTGACTCAAGTCTGCATCTGAGGTTGAGTCTGGACTGTGTATGCCTGATGTTAAACAGCCCTATTCCTTAGTCATTTTCTACGATACCGCATGGGAAGAGATGGGGTGGTCCAAATTCTACTCTGCCGGGAATCACGTGGCTATTTTGGATGAAAGTTAGTTAAAATATGGTGACGATTGAAGAGATCAATTTCATAGTGGATGGATGGATACGCGAACTTGTTTACTGATTATACATCTATACTATTATATAATTGTAAATTAATCGTGTTTGTATACATATTGAGGATATTTTAAAAATAAACTTGGGTTATATAAGCATTGTGAATCGCTTTTCTTTAGTTCTTGTCAGTTTTTTCCGCGATGGACGCTAAAAGTACTGAACGGATTTTGATGTCGTTTTTTATTTAAAAGGTCTTTAAGTTTCATCACAATCGGTTCAGTAGAACCGGATACTTGTCCAAAAACTGCGATAGGCAACATCCACGCGGATAAAGTCACTGGCATCAGCTATAATATATTTTTAAAGGTATTTACTGTTAAAACATATCAATCAATCAATTATTATTACCTAGCCTTTTGCCACTACCACCACTACTGGATCTGAAACATGTGGCTGGGATAGACGTGGAAGGCGCAGAATCGGGAGCAATGGCGAACATTGTGTGAGGCGTACAATAATAAAATATCTACAATAAAAAATGTTCATGAAAATTATAGATGAATATTATGCGTGGCTAGTGTATCGCTATATTAAGAACAGAAATATAAAGATAATTGAACGCTTACAATGTTATTTTGTTAGTGCTCAAAAATGTAACTACGAAGATCCAATCAAACAATGTTTGTAAAATTGGTCAAATACAGTTACAAGATCCGATTCTCAGCACTCCATGGATTCACCGTGCGGTCGCCGGGTCCATAGCGTGATACAGAGAGGAACACCGTGACGGCGACTGGGACTTACGACCCAGATGTAGGTTTAGGGTGGCCACCGCGTGATGCATCAGCGCTCACCTCCACCGTCAGTAGTGTCCCCCCCCCCCCCCCCTACCTATCCAAATTTGGTAAGATCCTATCAATGCCGCTTTTGATATTCGATTTAGTAAAGAGCTTACTGAAGCTCTTGGCAATCCGAGGTCTTTAAACTATACAGGGATTTAGCTGGAATTCCCCTTGCTCCTACTTCACGGCGCACAGTGGGACGAAAGTACGATTTGAGTGACTTAGGACCCAATGTTTTTTATTTACTTTTTTCTTTGTGCCGATGGATAGAGCTCGTTGAGCCCAATAATAATTTCTATGGACGTTTTTCTCTAAACTTTATACTTTGGGCAGAATAATACTTTTTATTTTTTTTTGTATGGAGCGAATCAAATAAACTTAAATTTCTGGTAAGTCTCTTTTGATCCCGCTTTGAAACTACATTTTTCTTATACCTTGTCTAGTCTAATGTCATATGATACTATAAACATGTACCTAAAGTTGCAATTCTGCGAAATAAATGGATCGGTAAAAATGAAAAATCACATAGAATAAAGAGTTTTAATTTTGTTTTTGAAAGTTCTTTTAAGTTGAATTTAATATGAAATAGTAAGTTAAACCACGTTATAATACACATAATTACTTAACAAGTAACAACAAAACAGTTAAAGGTCCCTATTTCGCTATTACTTAAAACTATAGGTAAGTAATTTTATTTATTTTCGTAATGACTGTAATTAGTTTATCCTTTTTACTTGTTAAAATTACAGCGCTCTCACCTTTACCTATTACTATAATGTTAAATCGGATAATTAGTTAATGAGGGTAGTAAAAAAATAATTTATATTTATTGTATGTTATCTAGTATTCGTTTAATTACATTACTACTAACATCTCGTGATTTTGATCGTCCCTATATTTTATATAATGGAGAGTTTAGTTAACAATTTAGATTTATTTATGATTTTAAGAGATCATCTGAATTCATTGTGGGATAGTAAAAAAAAATTCCAATTCCTACTACATAAAATAGATGTGACCGAAGAGAACAGTGCTCAACTCCAAAAATTCTGTACGCGATTTTGTTCAAATATAAGTGCAAGGTGGGAACGAAGTAGTCGTACATTAGCACAATTCATAAGAAAAAATGGTGATTGGTAACACCGTGCTATAAACTGGCCCGAAGGAGTAATACCTGTGAATGTGGAACAAGAAGAGCTCGAAATTTGTAATACTGAAGATGTTGAAAATCTTCTACCACCATCAACAAGAAAAGCTTCGACATCTACATTTACACCTAGAAAACCTTTTGAAGAGTTGGGTTCCAGACAAAAACGAAGACGCGTAGAGGAAATCAATAAATCGCTTTCGTTGTCCCCCATTGGAAATTTAAGAAAAATAATAGATCAGTTGCTCAATAACCCAGAAGATGTTGAAAAATTTAAACAGTGTTTAAGCAAAACTAAAGAGTACGTATTCACCCGATAAAGCTTTTTCTTTAATAATTTCACTTAAATTAAGTAAGTGGCAATATGTAAGTATAAGAGAAGCAGCAAGTGAAAACGGATCTGACTTATACCCTTCTTATTATAAAATAAAACAAGCAAAAATATTACTCCTTCGGGCCAGTTTATAGCACGGTCGGTTTACACCGATTTATAGTTTACCGAAAAATTGGATTGGTTACCCAATCACAATTTTTTCTTACAAATTGTGCTAATGTACGACTACTTCGTTCCCACCTTGCACTTATATTTGAACAAAATCGCGTACAGAATTTTTGGAGTTGAGCACTGTTCTCTTCGGTCACATCTATTTTATGTAGTAGGAATTGGAATTTTTTTTTACTATCCCACAATGAATTCAGATGATCTCTTAAAATCATAAATAAATCTAAATTGTTAACTAAACTCTCCATTATATAAAATATAGGGACGATCAAAATCACGAGATGTTAGTAGTAATGTAATTAAACGAATACTAGATAACATACAATAAATATAAATTATTTTTTTACTACCCTCATTAACTAATTATCCGATTTAACATTATAGTAATAGGTAAAAGTGAGAGCGCTGTAATTTTAACAAGTAAAAAGGATAAACTAATTACAGTCATTACGAAAATAAATAGAATTACTTATACCTATATTTTTAAGTAATAGCGAAATAGGGACCTTTAACTGTTTTGTTGTTACTTGTTAAGTAATTATGTGTATTATAACGTGGTTTAACTTACTATTTCATATTAAATTCAACTTAAAAGAACTTTCAAAAACAAAATTAAAACTCTTTATTCTATGTGATTTTTCATTTTTACCGATCCATTTATTTCGCAGAATTGCAACTTTAGGTACATGTTTATAGTATCATATGACATTAGACTAGACAAGGTATAAGAAAAATGTAGTTTCAAAGCGGGATCAAAAGAGACTTACCAGAAATTTAAGTTTATTTGATTCGCTCCATACAAAAAAAAATAAAAAGTATTATTCTGCCCAAAGTATAAAGTTTAGAGAAAAACGTCCATAGAAATTATTATTGGGCTCAACGAGCTCTATCCATCGGCACAAAGAAAAAAGTAAATAAAAAACATTGGGTCCTAAGTCACTCAAATCGTACTTTCGTCCCACTGTGCGGCGTAGAGTTTAACCACGTAGCCGTTTTTGGTTAACTCGTTAGTCAAGTCAAAGTATTTGTTTGTCTTTATAGCGTGATCTTCAGGTATATTAGTTTCCCACGGTACTGTGAATTCTACAAGCACTGCACGCCTATACGTGGTATACCTCAGGACACGTATTTTGGACCTAAATTGCGAGACAAACAAGGACCTGGTGCGCGCGAATTTTTTTGTAATAATTTTATGCTTGGTGAATTTAAGCTCGTCCACCGCAGTAGCACCCCGTGCTATCCTTAAAAGACACCCAAGAAACGTGTACTGCGTATATAGAGCACCTTTTGAGCACATTTTAGGTCCAAGATAAAAGTCCCGAGCACGTCTACCTAGATCTGATGATATCATTAGCAAAAATTCTCATTAGGGGACGTCCATTAATCACGTGAGGCTTAAAGGGGGGGGGGGGGGGGGGGGGGTTCGGAAAAAATCACGAAACATCACCAGGGGGAGGGAGGGGTATATTGAGATATCACGTGTATTTATTTTTTCTTATAACTCGCGATCTTTGTCACGATTCTTAGTTTTTTAGCATTACATAATGAATAAAAAAATACACGTTATTTTGGCTAGAGGGGGGGGGGGGGGGGTAGTCCAAAACCTCACCACGTATCACCATGGGGGAGAGGAGGTTGAAAAATTGCTAAAAAAACATCACGTGATTAATGGACAGCACCTTAGTAACTGCCCACCTTAGTCGTTTATGCAATGCGACAAAAAGTTACAATTTAGCACAATTATAAGGTAAACGCGACAATAATAGCCCTTAATTGTAATTTGCAAATGCCGTCGACATTAGGGTTCCGGTAACTGTCGAGTTCCACCCTGACGACGGGACCGGATGGAACTCGACTGCCTAATTTTCGAGCTGTTTCTATGTAATTGTTTGACCGTTGCTTTTTTGCTTTAGAGGAACCCTAAAAATGAATAATACCTAAATAAGACCACAACAAAGTAAATTAAATAACTTACATTACGTCGCCAACTTTTTTACAAATTGAAATGGGTCCCAAATTCAATATTCGAGGTTACAAATTCAATATTCTATGAAATTTTTATTTATTAATCATCAGAGACATATAAAATAAATAACACTAAATTAATTTAACACTACAACCCATTTTAAAAATAATATAACTAAATAAAATATTTACATACATAGTGCGTCGTGAAATTCCTCTACATCATCACCGACCGGCTACGTTCCCAGAAGGCTGGCAGCATTGCCACGTTGAATGGCAATGCTTATTCTCTGTGCAAGATAATGACCAGCCTTCTTGTCACGCGTAGCGTCGATCAGCCGCTTTGTTAAATCTTTGTATACAAAACGGACACTTGGACCCCATGTCCCTAACGTTTCAACTCGTTTCAACGTTTCTATGAAATTAGTCTCCAATTGGCTAAGAAATCGCTAGCATACACACAAAGAATACATTGTCTACACTGACGTAGTGCACCAGTGTTGTTTTTTTTAATACTGTGCGTGAGATCCCGGTTTCGATTCTCGCGAAAAAAGTATTATTATTCAGAAATTAATCAGTAGCCAGAGTTGCTACTAGAAAGACATCCCCAAATATAGACGAAGATCTATTTATGTCACCCATTACCGGATCGGTAACATATATAAAAATTGTTATACACACTTAAAATACCTACTCATGCTAAATGTAACAACGCATTTTAGATTAAGAACCTATGTTAAATACTCTACGATTATGAAATAAATTTGAATTTGAATGATTTATAAATTCAACCTTGGCATTGAATAAACTACTTAATTCAACCTTAACATACTCAGCAGTCTGTAAAATGAATTTATCATAGTCGTAACTCATTAAATCTAGTTGGTTGATTTCACTAGATATATTTATAGGCATGTTCATTATATTATCTTCTTCCTCTTACCGTTAATTCCCAGTCGCATCCGAAGCTTTCAGCTCGGAGTCTGGGATCCGCTTTACCAGTCTTAACTACGGATTTGGCTAGACCTCGACATTTTCCGTGAAGCGATTGTCATCTGACCTCCACAACCCAATGTTTAACATTAGGCGATATCGAAGTTTTGCAGTTAGACCGTTGTTTTTGTATTTTTTAGGGCTTCAACTATCCGTGACGACTGCCATAGATGTTCTTATGGCAACCGGGACCGACAGCTTAACGTGCTCTCTGAGGCCAACCAGACCAATGCAAATACTCATATTTCATTCACACAAATATTTGCACTGAGCGGGGATCAAACCCGCGCCTCCTGCGTAGCGGCCGCGTTCACTACCGCTATGCCACGGAGGCTGTCAGGCATGTTCATTATATATTACTACTTATTTACGTTATTTGGAGGCTAGCTGGTCTATAAATAAAGCACTTAACTAATTGGAAAGGGTCCTAAACATCACTTCTAAATTACGTCTATAAACGAAAGGTGTAACATGAATTCCATTCTAAGTAATGAGTGGCTAGAGCTAATTGTTTTCATGGAGGACACAACGGGTTTCCTGTCCAAAAGTACCGCCGCCCTACAGAATTCCGTGGTCATAATAACCTCGTGTTGTGTTCCCGGCGGTAAGTAGGGTAGCCAGAGCTCACTGGGGAGGTTTTGTACTGTCAGTAGGAAGACCAAAGGCTTATCCTGCTTGTCTTCTGCTCTGACGGCACAGAATCTCTCTGTTCTTATCTTACAGGGTCGGCAGCACGAGTGTGAATTCCCTGGTGTTGCACACATCCATAAGCCACGGTAACCACTTTCCAACAAGTAGGTCATGTGCTTGTCTGCTACATAAGTTGTATAAAAAAATTCTAGGTATCTATTTATATTTATGACATTAATAATATCTATTCAAACTGTTATAAAAGGAGTATAAATATTTTTAGTGTTACCACTAATGAGCTCTTTCGTATGAGTGAGACTTGATATCGAATATAGGTGTACCTACTAGCTGTGAGCCCGTGACTCCGCCCGCGTGGATAACGGTTATCGCGACCAAAAATAGCGTATGTCCTTTCCAAAGCTCTAATCTGTCTATGTACCAAATTTAATCAAGATCGGTTCAGTGGTTTAGGCATGAAGGTGTGTCACACAGTTGCTTTCGCATTTAGATAGATAGATAGATAGATAATTCTTTATTGTACACCAATAGATTTACAGTAATACAAGTAGGTAGCATGTTACGGTTCAATGTACAATGGGCGGCCTTATCGCTAGAAGCGATTTCTTCCAGAGGATGGACAGTAATGTGATAAAAACAAAAGATATGGTGTAGTTAGTAAATAAACTAGATACAAGGTGTATTAAAAAAAAATTAAAAGAGAGAGAACATTTATTGATGGTAAAGGTATGATTCGCGAGCCGACCGCAAACGACAACTGCAGACGCAAACAGTGCATACTTGATAAACTCCGATACGGATAAAGGGGACCATTTAGAAGCCACAATGAATTCCGCGTATCTGCTGCGTGCGTCCACCTTCAGAGTCATTCATACCTTAAGGCCCCGAATCAGATTAGCATCGAAAAATCGGTATTTTCGAAACCGTTTTTCTTTTTAACTATAAAACCTACAGATCTGGAATTTACATACCTGCATACTTCAGGATATACAGAGTAACTTCTCCTTTTCATATATTAAATAAAAAAGGAGGAAATAGTTGAAAAGAGGCTCTGAACATCACTATACTCTTTCTTATGAAACCAAATATTGTCTACAATAATATGTATCCAATTAACATAAAATTTCACATGTATGTTAAATAAATGTATCAGCATGACGTGACCTTCTTTGTTTATAATCGTCCCCTATAAAATTATCTATTAAAATTAGTTTTACTGATTTTTACGGCTGCAAAAAGAGCGAATGACCTTGAGCATTTGTATGGTCAAAGTCATTCGCATATGTAATCACCTTAATACTGTAATATTAGCATGGATATTTCAAAATAGCACAACACTAGGTGGGTGGTCTATGAGTGGGTTTCCATTCGAAACAAAGAAAGATATCCCTGTTATTTGATATTTTCGGACTCCGAAAATATCAAATAAAATCCGAAATTCGGAGATATAAATATTTCACAAGAAAAGATATTTTTATACTGCGAATAATGAGAAAAATAATATACAATATATTTTTGTCTACCTTAGCAAATCCTACACGTGCTCATTAGCGACATAATAATAAGTGAAAAATATTGTTTTCTTTCGTATAGATTTACCTTGTACGGTCTACCGAGTACTACCTACACTTTCCTCGAAACTATTTTCGATAATGTTTCAGTAGGTAAATAACAAGAATTATCGTATTAGATTACTAATTGGACATTCGGGAATATTCCAAGACAAGCTTTTGGTAATATAATAGCAGTATTTTCTTACGATCTCTGTATCTCTCTGTTAATTTCTTTATTCGATATTAGTTGTTGAGTACGGAGAAGTGAATAAGAAATAACAAGGATTCAAATCATTTGATTCAAAAAGATTTAAAGCATAACAAATCTTAGCTAAAGATACACTTTAGCTAAGATTTGTTATGCTTTAAATTGTTCTGTAAATAGATGATAAGTAAATTAATTATTATGCATAATCACCTAGCAGCCCTCAAAAATAAATAAAGAAAAAAAAAGAAATAAGCATAGCATACTTAGTCGAGAGGTACTTAGATAGTATCCACACAAGAGGGTAAAGGCCTTACCAATATCTTTGAGGTCCAATTAGACCTCACCCGTAGGCTTACTTGTCAGGGTTGGGAGGTCAGAAGGCAGTCACTCCTACCAAAGACAGCAACTATGCTATAGTAGTGACTGCCTTCTGAATTCAAAAGCAAAAAAAATTACTCAACTGAAAATCAGCATGATGATGATGATGATGGCATAGTATCTACAAATATCCAAATTGATTCAAGCATACTAATAGTTGTTTATATAATCGTATTTAGGGTTTGTATCCTTGAGGGAGTTGGCAAAATTATATTTGGATAATTATATTAATTACTAGCTGTTGCCCGCAGCTCCACCCGCGTGGAATTCTGATCCCGTTCATCGCTGATATAAAGCCTATATTGTGTTATTCTGATGTATAAGCTATATTATTTTAAAGGTTCATTAAAATCTATTCAGTAGTTTTTACGTGTACGAGTAACAAACATCCTCACATACATACATCCATCCATACTTACAAACTTTCGCGCTTATACTCGTAATATTAGTAGGATTTCACATCTACATTTCATTTTTTATTTATTGTGCCCCGTAATAAGTCCAAACAATTGATTACCTCGTTCCTTGTTAATTTACACATGTTAATGACCACAGTTGAGTTATGGCGACCATAAACGCGTGTACTACATACATAAATTTGTAAGGTGTACTAAAATAAAAATAAAACCCACCTCTGGCCAATGAGGACCTCGCAAATTTACCCAGATCACGATTCGTACTGCCAATTTGTGAGTACGGTGACCGAGTCAAGTAAAGCACCTACCTTTTTTATTTTTACCAATTTTATTGCGCGTGGAATCACCTATGATTACTATCTGGCAATAGATGACGGTGTAGTGACCATATCAGAATGGAAACGACATAGTGTCTAAACACACTATGCCGAAGTTACGCGACCGAACTTCAGCACAATTACGCCCGCAATGCTATTTGAATTACTGACGACACACTAGGCCGAAATTACGTCGCGTCATAGCGTACAGCGTAACTTCGGTCGGGCGTAAGTTCAGCGGCAACTTATTCTGTGAGCACACATTATACGCGACCGAAATTTGGTTCGATTACCGACGAAGATCCGGGGACGGGGAGCCGCGGGGATCCGCTCGCGCCCCGCGACACTGAATAGATTTACATTTTAGGAGGAGGTAGGACACGACGGTATCTCCCGTCTCAAATCGAGCAGTCCGAATGGGGAAGTACCTCCGCCCTACAGAAGATCGCGGTTTAGCAACCTTGTGTTGTGTTTTCCGTGGTGAGTAGGGTAGCCAGAGCTCATTGGAGGGTTCTTGTGCTGTCAGCGGGAAGACCAAAGGCTTGGGTTAACCAAGTTGTTGGCGCGGCGGTCAGGGAGACCCGGTGTAACGGTTATCCGCTGGCCGCCCGCAGGCTGTACGGTTCCCGAACCTGGGGAACACTTAATCTCCGCCCCAGGAGGCTGATCCAGCAGCCTGTGTAAAGTTCCCGGTGCTGTAGTCGTGCCGGAGGAGGAGACCGGAGTGGACCCGGCTACAGTATCTGGGAGGGGACCGGGGGCCCTTCCGCCCGCCGCGCCAGCCAGTCACAAAACCTTAACTCATCAGTGGTGGCATGGAGCCTTGCTTTGTCTTTTACGCTGACGACACAAAGACTCTCTATACCTTCTCCCCCCCCCCCCTTCTACAAATATGGCCAAAAGAAAAAGAAAGCGTAACGGTTACACAGCGGCACCATCGTCCACGATACAAGTGGACTATTGCAATATCAGGGGCCTACATTCCAACCTGAACGAGGTCCACCACCACCTTGAAACAGCACAACCGACCCTTTTCTTTCTGACGGAGACGCAAATATCATGCCCGGCCGATACAGCCTACCTAATGTACCCCGGCTACAAGCTCGAGCACAACTTTCTGAGTAAAGCCGGGGTATGCTTGTACGTCCGGGATGATGTTTGCTGTCGCCGTCTAAATGGCCTTGAGGAGCGAGACCTATCAACGCTATGGGTGCGTATAGATCACGGTGGCCACACCCGTGTTTATGCGTGCCTGTACAGGTCTCATAGCGGTGATCTGGGCACGGCTCAACTGTATGAGCATCTGCAGCGGTCGGCGGACACGGTAATCGAGCAGTACCCTACCGCGGACTTAGTGGTCTTGGGGGACTTTAATGCTCACCACGTGGAGTGGTTGGGGTCCACCGAGACTGATTTTGCGGGAAGGGCTGCATACAACTTCGCCCTGACCTATGGACTCTCGCAACTGGTGCATTCTATCACTAGAATACCAGACATCGAGACCCATAGAAGCTCTATACTGGACCTTCTGCTGACTACGCGCCCGGATGAGTACTCCGTGAATGTGGAAGCGCCATTAGGCACTTCGGACCACTGCCTTGTCCGGGCGCAAGTGACTGTCGCGCGGCCTGAACCACCGCGGCCACCACAGTGGCGGCATGTCTGGCACTATAAGTCGGCAGACTGGGATGGACTGCGAGAATTCTTCGCGTCGTACCCGTGGAGGCGGCTTTGTTTCACTTCAGATGATCCAAACTCCTGTGCAACAGCAGTTGCTGAAGCGATCCTATCGGGCATGGAATGTTATATTCCTAATCGCTGGATCGCGACAGGAGCGAGCAAACGCCCGTGGTTTAATAGGCCTTGCAGAGAAGCTAGAGACCGCAAGCAATCTGCCTATAAGGCTTGGACCACAGCTCTTGCCAATAGTGATCCGGATATCGCTGAAGTGAAGCGTAAATTGAACGCCGCCTCGAGGTCCAGTAAAAAAGCAATAGCCAGGGCTAAGTTCGAGTTCGTTGGCGGAATTGGCGAGCGGCTTGCGCGGTATCCGTCAGGAAGTCGTGCTTTTTGGTCGCTCGCCAAAGCTGCCGAAGGAAACTTCTGCCAGTCCTGCCTTCCGCCGCTGCAAAAACCAGACGGTAGTCTGGCCCATGGCGCTAAGGAGAAAGCCGATCTCTTGGGTCATCTCTTTGCGTCAAACTCGACTATGAACGACGGGAACGCCGAGCCACCTATTATTCCCAGCTGTGGTGCTTCCATGCCTGAAGTGAAAATCACGCAACGGCTGGTCCGGCGTGAACTTAAATCCCTAGATGTTCGAAAGTCGAGTGGGCCGGATGGTATACCGGCGATGGTGCTCAAGCACTGTGCTCCCGAGTTGTGCCCAGTGCTTACACGCCTTTTCGCGCTCTCCTACTCCACAAGACAGGTCCCGGCTTCGTGGAAGACTGCATTCGTGCATCCTGTGCCTAAGAAAGGCGACAGGACAGATCCGTCCAACTATAGGCCTATCGCTATCACCTCGCTGCTCTCGAAGGTGATGGAGCGTGTGATTAACACACAGCTCCTGAGATACCTTGAGGGAAACGATCTACTGAGCGACCGACAGTACGGTTTTCGCCACCGTCGCTCTACCGGTGACCTCCTAGTGTATCTCACTAACCGATGGGCGCAAGCCATCGAGAGTCGGGGTGAGGCTTTAGCGGTCAGCCTAGATATAGCGAAGGCCTTCGATCGGGTCTGGCACAGAGGTCTTCTTGCGAAGTTGCCACGTTATGGACTCCCCGCGGGATTGTGCGCATGGATTGCCAGCTTTTTGTCCAACAGAAGTATTCAAGCCGTCGTCGATGGCAGCTGCTCGGACCGCATGGACATAAACGCTGGTGTTCCGCAAGGCTCCGTGTTGTCCCCGACCTTGTTTCTGCTGCATATCAATGACATGCTGTCTGATGGCTCCATTCATTGCTATGCAGATGACAGCACCGGTGACACGTATTACACGGGCCGTGCAAATATCCCTAGGTCGGAAGTGGAGGAGAGTCGCGAACAACTTGTGTCCGAAATTGAGACTACTCTGTCTGGAATATCCGATTGGGGACGACTAAATTTAGTCCAATTCAACCCTACCAAGACACAAGTATGTGTATTCACCGCTAAGAAGGCTCCATTTGTTGTAGCGCCGCAATTCCTGGGCACACCGCTCACCATCTCCACAAGTATCGGGATTCTTGGTGTCGATATCTCCAGCGACGTCCAATACCGAAGTCATCTGGAAGACAAGGTCAAGTTGGCATCAAAGAAACTTGGGGTGCTCAACAGGGCGAAGCAGTACTTCACTGCGGGGCAACGACTCCTCCTTTATAAGGCACAGGTTCGGCCTCACATGGAGTACTGCTGTCACCTTTTTGCCGGAGCGCCTGCGTGCCAGCTTGACCCTTTCGACTCGGTACAAAGACGGGCGTTGAGGCTCGTCGGCAATCCCATACTCACAGGCGATGTGGAACCACTCAGTCTCAGGAGAGACTTTGCTTCACTGTGTGTGTTTTACCGCCTATACAATGGTTTGTGCTCGGATGAATTGTTTGACATGATGCCCACAGCTACATTCTATCATCGCACTTCTCGTCATAGGCGGGGAGTTCATCCTCACACATTGCGACCGGAAACGGTGCGCACTGTGCGGTATGAAAGGAACTTCATCCCTCGCACACTCAAGCTGTGGAATGAACTCCCCGCGATGGTTTTCCCAAGCGACTACAATATGGGGTTCTTCAAGAAGGGCATTAGAAGGTTTCTTCAGGGTCGGCAGCACGAGTGTGACGCCCCTGGTGTTGCATACGTCCATAAGCCACGGTAACCACTTTCCATCAGGTGGGCCGTGTGCTTGTCTGCCACCTAAGTGGTATAAAAAAAAAAAAAAAAAAGAATACACGCACAAAGTTTCGGAACTGAATGTCCGCCGCGTAAGTTCGGCACTTATGGTGTGTCATATCAGCCGAATACGTCGGAACGTAAAATCAGCCGCCGAACTTCGGTCGCGTAACTTCGGCATAGTGTGTTTAGACACTAAAGGTATGATTCCGAAGCCGACTGCATACGACAACTGCACACTCATGTAGCAGATACAGCGTACCCGTTACTTGTAACACTTCGATACAGGTAAAGGGGAACATTGAGAAGCCGCAATGAATTCCACGTATTTGCTGCGTAAATCGGCAGTTATTGTATGCGGTTATTGACAGAATCATACCTAAAACCACACGGTGTTTCGTCAGTGGAGCCTATTGGAGAGAATCTTAGTTATACCCTTGGGCAAACCTTGGCGAGACTCCAACTGACCAGGCATTTGACTACCCTTTTTTATATTTAGGTCGTCAAATTGGCTGCACCCCGCCTGATGATAAGCTGGAGACTAACCAAAGGTTGATGCTAATGCTAATGCTTCTATTACAGATACCTACTATCCCTAGATTGTAGACCTAGATCTATCGTGCAGACGACTTCGCCATGGAGTGTGCTGAACTGAACTTCTTTGATTGAGAATTTACGCGTGCGTTAAATGACGCACCATGTATATTTGCAATTGAAATGTGGGAGGTATGAATGGACAAAATATAGTTAGCTCTAGTAGTCTTATGGATAACCACGCGTCACCAACCCTAGCTCCATGACGTGGAGACGTCACCGGTTTCGTATCAATTACGTATGGTATCTAACTCACTTGGTGACTTCTTGGCAATGTCGCCAAGATGGAAGTGTGGCCACGAACTTCAGCTCCCAACGTGGTTTCTGTATACTCTGGCAGCCTTGCGATATTACCAGTGTTGCCATTAGGTATAATGAACACATGTAAACTGCACCATACGCACTCAGTCGCCAGTCAGTCGCCATTCTTATCGATGTAGGTAACAGTGGGACAGAATGGGATTTCTTCACATGCATTGCTGACGACTGACAAAGTAAAGGAACTAACGGTTAAGACACCGTTGCCACTCGACTTAGCGGCTTTCAGATGACAGACGCAGCCAGGCCTGCGCCGCTGGCGAGTTGACCATTGCGTCTTAATGAGTCAGAGCTCTAAAATTCTCCTCGCTCACTCAGTCGCCAATCAGTCACTTTTTTTCTACGACATAGGTAACAATGAGACAGAAGTAAAGTGGGATTTCTTCTACAATACATGCATTGTTGACACTGATCTAAAGAGCTCTTACTGTAGTAATGTCTTTGTTCGACTCATTAAATACGAAGCTTTAATATTCGCTCCAAGTTTTTAATTTAAACGAAACTCGATCTTAGCTCATCATAAAGCCGATACAATGACATTGTTATCCAACACCACTTCGATTGTATAAGAAATTAAGTTAGTGAAGATACCTTAGAAATAAATGGACAAAGGTTCATAAATAGCTTGAGCTCTTTGAAGAGCCAATTGAAAATTTCATTGAGCAGCCTCTAAATTGTTTAGCATTGTAATACTTGGAAACCAAAGTTTTCTAATCTTTTTGACTTTGTAGACTTTGTTACTTTTATAACTTTGATTTTATTTACTTGTATGGAATTTATTATTGATGTATAAAAAAGCTGTTTTAAGAGGCGTCTTGCCTTAATTGCTATCCTCAATAAATAAGTTTTCTATTTATATTTTATTTTGTGAAAAAAATTATGATACTTCAAATATTATGACCGAAAATGAGTTTATTTATACCCTCTTAATGAGCACGTGTAGAATTTTTTGGGTAGATACATATTTTTAATGTCTACCGAATGTGAAATACTGTGCCCGAGCTCTACATATTCCTATTCGTAATGTAAATGTATCGACAAAACGGAGCGTTGCGATTGGCAGGCTTCACACACACACAGATTCACAGTAGGCAGGCGGCCAATCGCAAAGCTCCGCTCTCTCGATATGTTTACGTTACGAATATGAATATTTTTAGTGCTTGGGGTAGGTACTGTCATGTTGTCTGGATCTATATTTCCAGACTATACCTAATCTCTGTGAAAATTCTTCAAAATTTGTTCAGAAAAAAATTGCATAAAAGACTAAGGAATCTTTAACCATACATAATAAATCCTCACAAACATTCACATTTATATTATTACGGCTCACCAACGCAACTAATAATTCAATCACCTAAGTTTCAATTGATGATAGATTTAGAATATTATTTGAGATCAAAGTTTGTGGCGAATTGAGTTCTGATTGCACTATAATCGACTAGTCTAGACGACGAAGTAAATACGTTTATACTGTATGGAACGATTGAATTATTTAGTTCGTTGTTAAATCTAATCTGTGTTTACGCAATTTACTGTAGCTATCGAGTGTCTTCAAGAAGGGCATTAGAAGGTTCTTACGGGATCTGGTGTTGCACACGACCATAGGACACGGTAACTGCTTTCCATCAGGTGGGCCGTGTGCTTGTCTGCCATCTAAGTGGTATAAAAAAGGAGATGGCCCTGGATCGGCCGGGGTGCGAGATATATACGTATATGTCTCCAATAATCTCACCTCCAGCAATCTGTGACACACAGACGACGTGCGTTCTAGTCAGTTCGAGTCCAACATAACCTCTCTCGTCAGTTCCGGTCGGTATATTTTGCGCATATTAGAAAAATCTCTATGATTTTATAGAAAGGTGTCAAAATTCATTAACGCATTTACTTAGTTCCTACGTCACGTACCCCTCACCCCCTGCACCAGCACCATGCACCATCCGACAATTTTTAATTTTATTTCATTCTAATAAGTACAAAACCAGATAACAGATTACATAATACCAACACAACATTTTCGAATAAACAGCTTGTCTATATAAAGTCATTGATAAATCTGCCAGTTTGTAAACTTGAGGTCTAAGATTAAGACATAATCATTATCACCCTTATTTAATCGTCTTTAACTAATCTGAGACGGGAACAGTTACTGTTATGTAACATTTTCTCATTCCTTAGCAACAGGTGTTCGGATTATTTCGTCCTCAAAATGTTCTAATAATTCATGCCTACCTAAACCTGCCTGTTACCCTAATCCGGTTTGATAAGACGATCTTTGTCTCACCCACGTTATTTCTAAATGAACACGTTATATGAAATTGTATATTTCTTCATTATTCCTTCGAGAAATAAGGCTGTTGGTTGACCTTTAAAATTTGATAGCAAATAAATCGTGACAATATTCTCATAATAAATGGAAACTCATCGGATTAAAATAAGTGCCTACTTCACCGAAGATACCACGTCCCCGGCGGATAAAAATGAATTATTAATAAGTGTAAATCAATTCGCACCCACGTCAAGAGAGATGACGTCATACACCCGATAACCTCAATCAATGCCAAGAGATGTTCTCCACTCACCTGGCAACTCGAGAAAGTTTGACGTCCGCCGCTGGCGACCCCGCATCGTGTTCTGGAAGTTTAACGGCCCGATGTCTTCTACAGAATCGCAGTTTGACATTGTGGATTCTCTCGAACCACGCCTGCTGGCTAAATATGCCAGGCCGCCCTTCATGGACCCTCTACGCATTGGAGAACATGGTCTGCTCACGCTTGTAGACCGCGTCACTGGTGTATCATCAGTATAATCAGTTAAATCTGATGTGGACTTCCTGCAGACTTTAGAGGATGTCGTCGTGGCTTCGTCATCTGCATCGTGTAATGGAGTCCCCATATCTGTGGAATAATCGGTGTGGCTGGAAACAATGCTTGGGGACGTCACAAGACGTGGTGAACTAACTGTGGAAGTAGAACCGTACAGTTTCCTTGTGCGGTTAGGGGACACATATCCAGGATTCGTGTGAATGTGCACTGGAGGTGGTTTGGGCGACCTGGACTTCTCTCTACGGCTGTGTTTCAGTGAGGTCGTGTAGTGCAAGCCTTGAGCTCTATCAAAACAAGGACTGGACCGTCCTGATGGTGACTTCTGAGGGAAGTTGAAATGTCTTGGACTCATTGGACTTCGGTGCCCGTGAGCTATCGGAGATTTCGGTGGTTGGTTATGCTTGTCATAGCTGCAGCCTGACTGTGGGGTATAGTATCCTGAGGAAGATGTGCTGGATGCTATTGAAGGGCTTTTATGTGGGAAAACAAAGTGACTTGGGCTTTTTGGAGTGTGTGGAATTTTTGGGGAAGCAGGTGCAAAACCTCCGCCGGGACTGTTCACTGCCATCGTAGTCACTTTTCACTGCCACACGATCACCATTTCACTTTACACCTGGAACAAAAGAAAATATTGGTTGAGTATACGTGCGTTTACATTTAAATGAAATTTATTTGTGTGTACTCTTTGATTCCTCATTATTACTAGCAGTGTTAAACAGTGTAAGTGACAACAATATTTGACAGGAAAATCGGATGAAGCCAGGATGGATACTTTTTTAAATAATAATTTGGCTTCTAAAATAGTAAATATTACAAATACCAATGTGCAGAAATGATGAACTTTAAGCTAATAACCGACGTATCACCCTCGTCTACAGAATTACACAAATCAGCAACGACAATAATAAAATTTCAGAATATGTAGAATTACAATCAAATATTCGTAGAAAATATTACAGAACCCCTCTACCCGACAAGTTTGGATAGGAAGTTGTACTACAAAATCGCAACAAACAATCAAACACCCACAAGTTGGCAGTATTTAAGATCAAACGGCCACTGTTAAGCCCATCCTGTTTCGTCGTCTCCCGGGAAATTACATCGCGAGTCACATTCAGGCTTGACGTGATAAGATAAAAGTTACCGGCGTTTTAGATGGCGAAAAACGTTTAATGGTTTCGAGCGTCCAAATCGAGTCGCTTAGGGATTTTTTATTTAGATGACCATGGTTTTCGCGACTTTTGGTTGTATCTCCGATCCTATGGAAAGTGGTTACCGTTGCCTATGGATGTTTGATCAAGAGCGTCACACTCGTGTTGCCGACCCTGTGGGAACCTTCTAATGCCCTTCTTGAGGTACCAGTATTGTAGTCGCTTGGAAAGACCACAGCAGGGAGTTCATTCCTTAGCTTATGTTTCATTTTGGATGATTATAGTCGCCATCTACGATACCCACAGCAAGAGATGGGGTAACCCTATTGTTCTAGAGAACCAATACGATGACATAAACAGAGCAAAATCTTGAAGATCTTGGAGAAAGAACGTATTCAGTGCAATATACACTGAATACGCGTACAAAGAACAACAGAAATTGAAACAATACGAGATCTTAGTTGTAGCACCAGTTGATCCGATTGGATACTGCGTGCTAGAGGGTTGTCTGTCGTCTGTATGCTAAGCACGTATAGCAGACTATAATACTCCATGTGGGTTGTCCAAAAGATATTTCAAATTTAGGTGCCTAATTTTATTGAAGGACATAATACAAAGTTCAGGGACAATGAGACCCTCTGTATAAACAACAAAATCTGCAGTAGAGCGATAAGAAATAACGCCTATTATACTTCGCACAAAACATATATTTCTGATGAAATTCATATCAGATAACACAATATTATTTCATCTATGAAACTCAGCGATATTCTCACTATAATCGTTTTTCGCTACATTTAGATTTTGATATTTTTAGAGATGTGAGTGTTTAAAGACGAATAATTGTAAAAAAAACGGTTGAAACTAGAATAACAGAACTTGCCGGTAGAATGTGGAATAAGAAGCGGTTGAATTTGGAAAAATATTCACCGGTAGAATAAATTATTGGTTATAATATGTGGAAGAACTGCTGGTTGTCGACGAAAAAGTCGGTAGATGGCAAAAATACGTAAGATTAAAAATATAAAAAACTACAACTAGAAAACACCCTTCAATAAAAACACAAATTTAAAAAAATATTAATAATTACTAACAAGCGTGGGGTTCTCAATGATTGTTGTAAGCACCCCAGATAGTTTGAAATTTCGTGACCTCGGCCAATTCAACCAAGTACAAATTGTTTACGGTAGCTTTTATTATGTACTAGCTGACCCGGCGAACTTCGTACCGCCATATTTTCCGCCCGCGTGGTATTCTGATCCCGTTGCCGCTGCATATCTCTAAATTATCAGTGTTTCTCTACAATATTATGTACTAGCTTTTGCCCGCGGCTCCGCCCGCGTGGATGTCGGTTATCGCGACCAAACATAGCCTATGTCCTTTCTCAAGGTCTAATCTACCTCTATACCAAATTTCATCAAAATCGGTTCAGCGGTTTAGTCGTAAAAGTGAGACAGACAGACAGACAGACAGACAGACAGAGTTACTTTCGCATTTATAATATTAGTAGGGATTATACATATAAACCTTCCTCTTGAATCACTCAATCTATTAAAAAAAACCGTGATGTATTGTATGTGAAAGTTCGCCATGCATACCACTGAATTTCATGTTTATAGATAGAAACATCAAACTCTACTCTCGGCAATTACTGTAAAGGGGTAGTATCTCTAGAGTTTAATCATTGATGCAAATCGACGACGGCTAGTCGGCATTGTTTGCAGATGCAAACCTGCGCTTTACCACTTTAAAAAAATGTTATTAACGGTCTCTGTCTCTCATATTATACGATTAAATGTATAAATTAGATGAGCACCCAAAATTACGAATAAAAACGGTATGTGGTCGTAATGCGAACAACCAATATCGAATTCACAACCATTTTGGACTGACTATATCAATACCGTACACTCATCAACATTTTATAACATCCTTATTCCTTTAAAGGTACAGAACATGTCGCAGTACAATACTAAAATTGGACACTTGGTGAAAATCGTTAGCGTATTCAATTTCTATGAAATGTTGGTTATTTCAGGCTTGTATTCTAGAACGACCCACATTCCTGAATCTCTATTTATTTGAGGAAAGATTGTATAGATCGATTGACAGATTAATCTATACAATCTGTCCTCAGATAAATGGAGATTACTGAGTACCATTCTAGAATTCCATGCCTTAGTTGCCTTGATTTAGGGAATGTCGTTTTCTCGACAGTTTTCGACCTAACCAAGAACTAACCAATTATTTCATTGGTCAAAGAGACTTGAGAGACAAGAGTCTATGCCGTCATGATGAGGCGGCTGAACGGTTATACATATAATGGTCGAAATAATGCAATAATCTGCTTGTATGTGTAGAGAGGTAGAGAGACATATAAATTTTATTACTAACAATTTTTACACCGACTTTTTTGTCCAGTATCCTCGTAAAATTATGGGTCCGCCATTTATAGGGCTGTTCCTTGTCCATATCCGTATACGCGTTTGCGGATATTTTTATGGCTTTTTCTTTTATCGGTTTTTATCACACCGTTTCAGCTATAACTAGGTTAGGTGCTACAACGATAATTTATATAATGGTTTTGTTATTTATTTGTTGTTTAAAATAGTAGGGTGAATAAATTTTTTAAACAGATCAAGAAGTTGTACGGAGTTATTGTAAAAGATTGTGGCTATTTTAACACCATTATGGAGGCTTATCTATATCAGCTTCTGCACGCACTTATTCTATTATTTTTACTATAACAATAGTGGTGAACCTGCTGTGCATGTATTTAAACAATTTTGAAAGTAGAAAAAATAAAATTTGTTTGTACAGATCGTAGCAAGTACATTTTTTTTCTGGTTACCGCGATGGGAATGAGGCATGACCTTATGTAGGTACGTATGCATAGCAATGATAATAAAAACGAACCATATCGATTCTATAATGACCAGGATTCAGACTCGGACCCTCTCGATCGTAATGCCGACTCCTAAACTACTAAGCTACCGACGCTTATAAATGTCAAATTTTTGAATTTTTTTACTAAAATTCGCTTCCGCTCCGTAACTTGGTAATGTAATCTGAGTAAAACAGTCCTAGAACTACAAAATTTTACATTGTTAGCAAAGAAATCGGATACTTTTCAACCCCATGACCGCATAAATATCCGAGTACACGAGTGTATTGCTCGAAGCGTTTTCCTTTATATAAATGTCATCACTCAGATCAAAGTAATTCGCGTCAATTCACTTTCCGCTTGTGACGTTAGCTGATAGGGGTTTATAACATTTTGAGGAGAGAGGGGAGAGTTACATAAATTAGATTTGCATTATTATTCCTTTCAGGGAAGGTCTCTCAATAGGTAAACAGGGCTGTTTACGTCTTTCGCGTCCTTATTATTTGTCTTGCACTTTGTTTACCGAACGGAAATTGCAAAAATATTTAGATAAACATCACATTCACGTGTATGTATCCCTGAAGGGGATAGGAAAAATGTACCAACATTATATACCTACTATATTTAAGTTTCTGTGGAGAGCCTGTTAACGGGAAACGGTAATTTTTCTTAGACTGTATTTTTACTGTCAGACGTTCCATACAAAACCTCTTAACATAATATCCACCGCAACATCTGACGTGCAACACGTGGCGCTCAACAAGTTCGCAAGGTTGTGCAACACGCACTATGTTATGTCCGGGCAGATCTATGCTAGCACTTCACTCTCGTCGAGGTTAGGCGAGGCGAGGTTTGACGAAGTTACGCGAGGCGAGACAACACGAGGTTGTACCCCTCTTCACTCTCGCCTTTGTTCAGTTCTCTCTGAGCTATGTTCCGTAAAAATCGGTTTAGCCATTTGAAAGATGGGGAGCGAAAATGGCAATGAAAAATTTAATGTTTTCAAATATCCATGTTGTTTCCTACTTTAAATTATTCGACAATAATATTCATCTCGACCAGGCCAGCCGAGGCGAGGCGAGGCGAGGCGAGGCGTGGCGATGTGACGCGAGGGCTCCGACTACACTCTCGTGCTCGCGCTCCCTCGCCTAACCTCGACGAGAGTGAAGTGCTAGCAAGGGAATTTTAGGGTACTTGTAATAACTTGGTATGTGGGTAATCAAATAATGGAAGATTGACAGTGCCACGCGCGCCACCTCTCGGACACATTAGTCTCGCTCTGAGCTTCATATTGATTAGAGTTCTGAACAGCTCACCGCTGACAAGCAGTTAGTGCTAGTGTTCTTACATGCATCCTGACACCTGGAGTAGTTGGTGGCCACCAACATACTTCAAGCAGCAGCGCGCCGTAAGTAACTTTCTTTTACCCGTGTACCTGCCAGTTATTTCATGCCCAAACTGTTCCTTAGGGGTCCATTAAACGCTTATGCAAGCGTCATTCCATCATGCCGTCAATCATGATTGTTATTGGTCAATCGGCTATTGACCAATAACATTCATGATTGACGGCATGATGGCATGATGGACTGACGATTGCATAAGCGTGTAATGGACCTCTAAGGGGTTGCTGCATAGAGGTATTGGTTCGATACGCCATCCACGTATTCGATCGCAATAGTTCTCAAATCGCTTAGGGAGCACGGCTATTTACAAGTCTGCCTCCCCAACCCCTTTAAGCATATTTAAACCTATATTAATAATAACAAACTTGCGTTATTGAAAACAAGTTTATGTGGCTTCTAAGTAAACTTGCAGCTTAGAGCCGTTGATTCGGTCTAGTTTCTAGAACAAATAACAACTTCAGCTTAAGCTGACGTCCGTTAAATTGCTTCAGTTTCTTAGAATAAATACAACCATTCGTAATAATCCTACTAATATAATAAATATTCAAGTTTGTTTGTGTGTTTACTCAATCACGCTCAAGCTGATAAACGTTTAAAATTTGATACTGGGTTAGATCACAGTCTATAATAACAAATACTTAGGTTTTTTATCCCTAGAATAGGTTCCCTTAGATTGCGGGAACAGGTTATCATGGACGATATCCTGGCACAGAATTTCTATCATGATAGTATTACTTACTCTGGCACAGAATTACTATCATGATATTATTAATTATTACTATCATGATAGTATTACCGTGTCTCTGGGCTACAGTTACTAGTTTATCAAAAAAACTGCTGTAAGTCCCTCTTCCTGCAGTCCCGGGTCCTTTAAGCGGGGTGTGAAAAAGCATCTGATGAGGCCGTCAAGCTGAGTCCCACCATTGTAACATGGTACATGTCTATAATGGTGACCCTCTTTTCCGAGACTTTGCCTTCAGCTTACTATCAGGCGAGATGCAGTTTACTATCATTTCGAACATCTACGGAAATTTCATAAATCATACTTTATTTTACCCTATAAACAAGAATTGGAGAAACAGAGATGTTTAATAGCTTCCATCTTACACGTGTCGACTCACTCATTGATCCGAAATAGAACGGAATCGTATCCGTGAAATTACTAACTTTTTAATTCAATTCAAAATTCGAATCGGGGAAACGTCAACATCAGAACGTGACTTGAACTCGCGGCTTTCTGTCCCGTTTTCGTTAGAATTTCGGCAGATTGAATCCTATACCAACACGTAAGTATATTGAGTTATCTAGGGCTGGGTCTAGCTAAGTCATTATATGATACACCCTGTGAAGGGACGGCAGTCAATAATATTTTTTTTAGATCGGGTCTGTCAATTCGATTTTCAAAATGTAGGTCCACGAAGCCTATAATTTCTTGTACATTTAAAATAAGTACCTATATTAAATCGTTTTTATAACTGACTGTACACAAATACATTAGATTTTCGCAATCGAACGACTTGACGACAAAAATTAATTCAAAATCAAAAAGTTGCATTTCGCACGCGCTAGCGAATTTAACGCTAGCGAGTTAATGTATGATCCAAAAATAGATTAGTAAATGAATGAAACTTCGAAGTCATTAGTATGTCAACTTCTTCTTATAAATTTCAATTAATTCTTATCAGACATCAAGGCGGGACTTGAAACTTTGGCGGTCCCTGTCTAGAGGAATTACTCTGCCAATCAAGGTGCTTGAATCTGAATTCAGACCTGATCATCTACCTACCGCGATCTAACGTACCTACTACGAAAAAAAAAATGGCATTCCTACGTCGCTCTAGGACAGTTTAAAAGTAATTATTGAATCCAAAAGATATAGTTAATAATATTTGTATAGAACCTAAACTCAAACTAAAAAACATAGTGGAATCCACAACATTTAACCAAAATGACGGTACGCGTCAAAAAGGCGCAAACTATGTTACTGACATAAAAAGAGTTTCCGCGAGGTTATACAGTGTAGCTGAACGTAAAAATAGGCGGAGTAAGTACCGTTAAAAGTTGTGGGTTTAAGGACGTGACGTTTACGTTCACAAAAGAGACTTTACTGAGCTTTACTGTGTGAAACGTCATGCGTCACTCGAGTTTGACGTTTGTTCTTTTTTTAAACGGAGGCAGGGACTTGCGGAACTTTTTGTGCGTGGGTGTATTTTTGTACTGGCTGGAAAAAATATAGCGTGGGTAGAACAGCTTTTTGCATTTTGTTATTATCTAAAAAACGCTCTGCACTAAGGCCCTTTTCACATGCACAAGGTCACGGCACGGCAGCCGTGTTAAGTAGTAATGTATGAGCTACATAGAGCGCTTTCACATGGCACGGCCACGGCACGGCGGCGTAGCTCATACATTTCGCACGGCAGCCGTGCCGTAACCGTGTGCATGTGGAAAGGGCGTAAGGGTTACAGTTAAGGTATGATTCCGAAGCCGACCGCATACGACAACGACAGACGCATGCGGTAGATACAGCATATCCATTACGGATAAAGAAGACCATTGAGAAGGCGCAATGATTTACGCGCATGTGCTGCGTGCGTCGGCAGTTGTCGTATGCGGTCGGCTACGGAATCATACTTTAAAACTAAAAATAGGAGAATAGGAAGTAGGTACGGTTATCGCTGTAAAATGCATACCTATGTATTGTTTTATTGCAAATTAAAGACAATTTAGCATGATTTTACAATATTGAAGGGTAAGTCGAAAAGTTATCCGCATGGTGACGAAAAAAGAATATGATTGTCACCGCCGCCCCATCTCATCCGAAGGGTGTCGTAAGAGGCGACTAACGGAAATATATAGACGATATCAGTACGATAGAAGAAACACTCGAAATGAAACCCTGTTCCAGCCCAGCGTGGAAACAGTAGGCCGACGCCTTCCATCGAAGTCCACTGCTGGACATAGGCCTCCCTATGTCCAGCAGTGGACTTCGATAGGCTAACTGATTGATTGAATGAAGGGAAAGTAGAAGGAAATATTGATTTCACTATAAGTGCGTGATAATCTTCATCATAACGTCAAAGGTTCGTCATACGAAGTAGATATATTTTTTAAATTTCTCTTATACCTGTAAACGTTATCCTATTGTAATTATACACCTACCTAGTGAGTATGGTATTAATATACGAAGCACCATAATAAGTTTGTGGCCATAAATATAAGACTATTGATAATATATACTGTAAAGCCTTTTTTGATAAATAAATAAATTATTATTATTCTTAAGTCCTGGTTGTTTCCGAGGTTTCATTTCTTACCTACCTCGCAAACACTAAACTAAACGCCGCTGTTTGATGTTGATTAGTCCCTCAATTACGTTCAAATGGCTGAACAGATTTAACTGAAATTTAATACAGAGATAGAGTATAATCTGGCATGCCAGACCTCAGTTACTTTTTATGCCAGTTCCCATGGTTCTCAGGAACGAAATAAGAATACAAGATAGAAGCGGACCTACCTGCAAATAGAAGCATATTATAGTAATAGAATAGAAGCCAAACTTATGCCATAGGGATGGGTGGTCCATTATTGTGCTTATGCTGAAGCCCGTTTTAATACGCAGGACTCTATTGAATGGCCAGGTAATCCGTATTGATTTTGTCCGCAGCCACTAATCGAACAGTCAATGGATGATAAAGGTAGTACGTAACATGTTTACAGTGTACAGATAACGAAAGTTTAGTTCAGGCTTTAGTATTATGTTATCTGTGGATTAGGGTAGATACTGCTTTTAAAACTATACAATATGTTTACTGCAAATCGCGATTGCAACCGCAAGTCCCAAGATTTTATGTGGCGATGCTATTCCAAACTATAATTAAAATCTACCACTGTACTACGGTGTGCGACTGTGGGGCCCCATCCCAGTCCATGCTGCATGCTGATTGATTGATTGATTGAGTGTCATGGGGAATACTTTTTCCCCTTGACACTACCGGTAGTACCCTTGGGTATTACCACGGGGCAGTCACCAAATATTGGAGCGACAAAATTTAAAAAAATATATACCTATATAAAATTTTATGAGCCATTGACTCGACGATGAAGAAGACTGTGCTAAATTTCATACAGATCCGTACCTATAGCAGGTTTTGTGTGAAAGAGTAACAAATATCCATTAATTTATCCTCTCTTGTTTTCTTTACAAAAGTATTCAAAATATAAATGATATCTGCTAAGATAGTACCGAACCCTTCACATGTAACTCCGAATCTCACTAGACCCGTTTCAAATTATTTGAAAACAAAAAAATAACAAAATAAATACTTCATTTATCACACGAACAATACCAGACATCATTACTGCCATTACTCCGAACATTCTTTTAGATTTACACAATCGAATAAAAAAGTGAAAATAAACAGAGTAATCAATTAGCTCTGTTGTATCCAATCACTCGTAAAAATACGCCATTAAAAGAAATAACAGATTCGTTTAGCTCTTTGTTTAAAAGTCTGTTTCGATTCGACAGTTGTACTTTTACAACCTGAATTATATTGTTCGTATTGAGAGGACAAACCCACTAGTGCGGGCACATTTTATAGGTCTAATCTTGAATTGAGGGCGTTCAAGTAGGTGTAGTGTATACATAATCTAAATTAGTTACATGATATATGCTAGCATATAGTCAGTGTGTTCAGTGTAATAAAGGAAAGTTATTATTCAGTAGTCAGACTTATCATTTCTCTCCCAACAGAAACCTTTACACTACATAGATATTTACTCGCATGTTGTCATGGTTACCATGGTTGCAACAGGAAAGAAGAGGGAAATGGGAAAGAATCAGAGGGTGCAGTAAAGCCTGCGGTGCTCTCGCGTCATCAACATCATCGCAGCAGTAGTCTCTCCTAAGCTTAAACTATAATACAACTCTTTAGACGCAGTGTCACTCCAACGCGGCGTAAAAAATTAGCTACTATTACATACATACAATCACGACTTTATCCCCGGAGGGTTAGACAGAGGTGAATTAACACCCACATTGCACCACATTGTATTAGGTCCCACGTAATAAAGGGTGAGCTTATTGCCGTATTCCGGGCACTATTGTGAAATCGAGCTATGTATCTGAGGCTGAGTCTGGGCTGTATATATCTGTCTGATGTTAAACAGCCCTATCTCTTACCCGCCTTGTACAACACCGCATAGGAGGAGATGGGGTGGCCCAAATTCTCCTCTGCCGGGAACCACGCGGCAATCTACTACTTTGTTAAAAATTTAGGTTAATGTAAAGTTGTTAAGGTTCATTTGATTTCATTTCATTTCGTTGACATATACTACTTAAAACAGGCCACTAAGATTTGTTGCTGTACCACGAATCCAGTAAAAACTGAGGAAGTACCACCGCCCTACAGAAAACCGCGGCCATAATAACCTCGTGTTATGTTCGGCGGTGTGTAGGGTACCCAGAGCTCACTGGAGAGTCTTTATGTTATCAGTGGGAAGACCAAAGGCTTAACCTGCTTTGTCTTCTACACTAATGGCACAGCAACTCTCTTCATTACAGGGTCGGCAGCACGAGTGTGACTCCCCTGGTGTTGCACTCGCCCATAGGCTACGGTAACCACTTTCCATGCCTTTCTTGTCTGCCACCTAAGTGTTTAAAAAAAAGTAAACTCAGGCTCCTGATATTACGTTTGCCATCAACTCTACTATCTCTAAGTATCTACTGGATATTTTATTTGAAACAATATCGGCTTATCAATAGTAAGGCAGGTAGCAAATATTTGTAGTTCACCTGAAGCTAAAAGCATCAGTTGAAAACCGCTGAAGAGGCCAGGGATGACAAGTGGCTTATACAGGTATATTGCTTTTGTAGCTTTGTTTATACTGTATTGTTGATACGAACGGTTGAAAGTGTATTAGACCAAAATGGGTGTTACAGACGTTGGAAGTTTATTCAACGAGAGTCCGTCAGTATAGAAAAAATACTTTTGGTGGCGGTAGGCGACATTCACACAGGTGAAGCTGAGGGTGGAAAGCTAGTAAGTAAAATTCGAGTGTCGAAACAGGTATTTTTAATGATTGCATTGAATATAATACACGATACCTATTTCAACAACACAATTGTATTTATTTTTATCTGTTTATCTCTGTTTGTTACGGGTTATCTCCTAAACGGCTGGGCTGATTTCGATAGGATTTTTTTATTGTATATTTCTGAGCGTCGGTACCTTTTTATTTTAAGCAGTTCCAAAAGTTCAAGTAAAAAAATAAAACGAAGTCCTCGCGGACGAAGCACAGCCAGTAATAAACAAATGTAAAAAGTTTCTAATCTATCTACGACTCTGAACCCAAGAGTCGCTTTCAATATTTGTTTACAAAGATAACTAGTTAGTTAGGTGAAGTTGATAATTCCGTCTTAAACAGAAACCCGTTGACCCAAATACGCCAGACAACTTGAACGATATCTCATAATGACAATGATACAAACAATCCAAAACTTATCGGGAGGGTAATATACTGAATTACATTGTTAGATGAGACTATCGAATCACTCTTGACAATCGGCAAACAATCAGTATATAGGATCTATTTGTGAACTACTAAGACAATCACAAACTAAACAGTACATCCGAAACTTTGAGCCCCTATAAAACGCATTAACCGCTTTTGTATGAAAGATATAACACGCACGTATGTGCATGTGCTTCGTGTATCTCGTTCACTTTCTCGTTTTATAAGTATACACACATACATACACACACACACATTCATCCTCACAAACTTTTACATCTTTACTACAAATATTATATCTAAATGTGAAAGTTTGTGAAAATATTTGCCGACGTATTGTAAAAGATTGAACGTATGCGATTTACACGTATTTTGACGTTTATGACATAAGTTGACGACTGTCATTAACGTCAGAACAAGCGTCAATCCCATACATTTTATTCTACAATACGCTGGTCAACGAATTACCACTTGTCTACGTGGGCAGCTGGGCTATACTTCCCAGCCGCATTATTAGTGTTAATATAGCACTAATAGACGTTATGCTCTTCGTAGATAATAATTAAAGCCTTGAAGGCTGCGGAGCCAACGGCTCGGTATACCCGCCCACTTGTTAATAGATCAATACAGGGACGCAGCCCACTCCACTTGCAACCCTCGAGAAATGTGATAGAAAATTTTGTTTAAACTTAAGATGGGTCTACGCTAGACGAGCCGAGCACGAGCCGAGTCAAAATTCGTGTAGTGTGGACCTACGTACGAACCTCGAACGAGGCAGCTGAGGTAGCGAGGTACCTGAGGCAGCTATCTCAGTAGATAAAAATGTGATGATGAGGCAGTCCTCATCATCACATTTTTTTGTCTAAAACTGCAATCTAAAACGGCAATTCCGATAGAGGCTCGTGCTCCGATTGTGCTCGGCTCGCCTAGCGTAGGCCCACCTTTATATCTGATACTGTCTGAAGTTAACGCGAATCTCACTCATTAAAATAAAACTACTTTTTAACATCTCTACCGACTAGTCACCCCGCGACCATGGCTACTAATAAGTAACGGAAATGTCGGGTATAACTAATGAATATATCGCGATAGAACCCGTTAAAAAGTAGTTATATTTTAAAAACGTATGTCAATTAACTTCTTTAAGCAAGCACAACGATGCGAGTCGCAACGTTATTCTTGATAGAGATTGTCATTGGTCGATCGCCAGTGACGTGACCCAATCCAACCAATGACAATCTCTATCGAGTGCAACGTTGCGACTCGTATCGTTGTGCTCGCTTAGTGAATTGCAGTGCTGAGAAGGTTTTCATTGCAAAATGATGGCAGCAAAATTCATGAAATAAAACGGTACAGTCAGCATCAGATCGATCTTGACTAGCAAAGTATTCAAAATGATCTTAAAACCTTCACTAACTTCGCCGATTCACTAACTTTTCGTTTAAGTTTTTGTGCGTTTGTGACTTGATTGTTCAGATATTTAGTACACACATTACACAACAGTTTGGTATTAACAGTAGGTATTAGGTAAGATCTGTTGAATCTATTGCTGACTAATGAGTTTCTAATGTGTAACAAATGATAAGAAAACCTCTTCAGAAAAATTCAATTATTTATTCATATTATTGGCAGAAGTCGACGTGAATATTAACGCCTTAAAATAAAGCAACTGATTCTGCTGCCAGCCATGGTTATGCGGCTTGTATTCAAATGACTGCCATCTGACCTGTCAATACTAAGAGGAAAGCCTGCGTCAGGAGACCCTGACGCAGGCTTTCCTTCTATCAACAGGTCTATCAACCATCCATCCATCCATCCGTCTATCAACAGGTGTACCAGCTAGCAGCTGGAGTTGTCTTGGCTTCCAAACTGTACGCATTCGCACTTTCTTTTATCCCAACCAATACATAACATAACATAACATAAACTCACGCCTATATCCCCGAAGGGGTAGGCAGAGGTGCTAGCACCCACATTTCGCCGTTTATGTTTAGGTCCCAATGTAATAGGTGGCGAGCCTATTGCCATTAACCGGGCACTTATAAACCTGCGATAAATACACACATAACTTCGAAAAGCATCGAAAAGTCATTGGTGTGTGCCATGGTAAAACCTGGGATCGAACCCGAGACCTCGTCTCAGCAGTCCATTACCCATACCACTAGGCTACCGCGGCTACCAATACATCATTTGTCATAATATCTCAAATCCCATCACATTCTATACATACCAAAACCCATTGTAATACGAAATCAAAAGGATACGTACGATCCGATATCAGAAATACTACATCCGAAAACTGACCCGTGCATAACATCTGTCCCCGGGTAAAAAGGGTAACATAAACCGGTGCCGACACATTACATGTCAAAAATAACCAATAAATATCATATCTATCGGTTTTATTCAAATTACGGGTGCGTAGGGTTGCCAACTGATCATTTATTGGATTTTCACAACCTTTGATCTTCGACTGTTGATGCCCTCTGTACGGCTGTGAACGGGCAAATATTAACAACGGCAGCTTTTATTTGTTGTGTTTCTTGGCTAGAAAAGGCATACGTTTGTATACACATGGATAGGCTATTCTCTGAATAGAAAGGAATTTCTTTATCTATGTGATTTTTCTGAAACGCAATTTGATATTTTAATCAGTCTGTCAATACGCGCGGTCTGAAAAAGGATCTTGTAAGAAGCTAGGACGAAATTCAGAATATGACTGCCTTTCCAGATGTTGCTGATCCTAAAATGATGTTCCCTACTTTCAGCCTCGAAAGATAGGCTACTTTACACACCTAGCTTTATAAAGCTGGAATTGTAAGAAGGGGAAACATGAAAAAGTGCATGATTTGTCAAATCATAACCTACCAACATTTCCTTAAGGGTATTAATTAAACCATAATTACTACATAGCCGCGTGGTTCCCGGCAGAGTAGAATTTGGGCCACCCCATCTCCTCCCACGCGGTATCGTACAAGGCGACTAAGGGATAGATCTGTTTAACATCAGACAGATATATATACAGCCCAGACTCAGCCTATACATACATGGCTCGAGCCAATTATAGTGCCCGGAAAACGATAATAGGCTCACCCCCTATTACGTGGGACCTAATACAATGATTGGTGAAATGTGGGTGTTAATTCACCTCTGCCTAACCCTCCGGGGATAAAGGCATGATTGTATGTATGAATATATGTACAATTACTATAGGACCACTCATAGTTAGATCCGTTTTCAATTAGATTTTGAAATCATTTTATTTTTATACAGGAATGTATTGAGGAGAATTGATGGCATGTTGCGGCGACCCCAAATTATTGGGGACAAGAATAGTTACATGATGTTTTATAAACATTGAAAAATATTACCTATATTTACTGAATCGTGTCCTTTCTTGTCAAGACTTACTGCTTACAGGAAATGCGAGACGAAAAGCTCAAAAAGGAAGGAGTATTCAGAAGATCAATAAATTACTTCTTTGTACAATAAAATAGCCCTTGAGGGCAAACGTTCGTGTATATATAAAGCGGGAGCGGTTCTTCTATTTTCGGCTCGGCTGCCCTAGCCGCAGGGGATAGTGTGTCAGAAGGAATGATATATACGATTTTCAGTAGTTGAGCGGTTCTATTGTGAGGGTTTTAGTTAAATAATGTGAGATTCTAGGCTTTTATTGAATTTTAAACATCATTTTGATTCTCGGATTTTGGTACTGAAAATTATAACAATAGTAGCTGTTGCCCGCGGCGCCGTCCGTGTGGATATCGGTTATCGCGACCAAACATAGCCTATGTCCTTTCCCAAGCTCTGATCTTACCTGTACGAAATTTCATCAAAATCGGTTCCGTAGTTTAGGCGTGAAAGCGTAACAGACAGACATACAGACAGACAGACGGAGTTACTTTCGGTTTTATAATCACCAAATTAAAAATTTAAAAAACCGACTTCAACCGATTTTTGTTGATATTTCATAAATTGCTTGACCGATTTTGATAAAATTTACCTGGGAAGTATAACCTATCAAACAAAAAAATAATTTTGCAAATCGGTCCAGGCGTCTTTGAGTAATCGGTGAACATACATACATATCTACCTCAAAAGTAAACCAAAACCAAATTAAAAATCAACGCTTATACACCGGAAATATAGCTGAATATTCTGAACACTTCTGCATACCCTTTCAAAGGATTCAGGCGTGATGTTATGATGTGTAATGGCAGAGACATTGCAATAATATGCGATTGCAGCATTCGCGGCTGATTTCCTGGTATTTTTTGAAGAGTTCCTTGGTCTAATCTCGGAAACCCATCATCAGATTTTTACGAAATTTAAATGGGACCATTTCGAAATAATCTACTTTCGAACAAAAAAAGAATTTTGCAAATCCGTCTACGCATGGCGGAGCTATGAGCGAACAAACATAAAAAAAAAAAAAAAAAACATAGAAACATCCGAATTGAGAACCTCCTCCTTTTTTCAAGTCGGTTAATAAAATTAGTATGGATTTGAATATGGATTTATTTTTTATTTTTAGTATATTAGACTAATATCAATCAGGTGTATCATTTTGTTGGCAGAATCATTTATCATTCTTGCACCAGCGAATGCGCGAATTACGCGATCTTTACGCGTTTATTTTGTACGCGTAAAGATCGCGTGATTCTTGCATTCGCGGCAGCCTTCATAGTCCATAACATCGCAGATGCAGATAAAACGCAAGAGAGCCGCTTTTGCTGGTACGGTGACCGTACTTCTTACGTAAACCACCAGGCTATGTAGGTAAAAAAAGCCTGGTAATGGTGCCTCCGTCGGGTCCACGTATAAAGGGCAGGCCTAAGAATGCCTGGTTTGACGTCGTAACATGCGTGCATTTGTCTCACTACCATGGATGCCTAAGATCGTGCGCAGTGGAAGAGAAAGAGCCGGAATGTGGACCCTGAGTTCCGAGTTCACATTGGCTTCGGATGTAATCAGGAAAACACGTATCTATGAGGATAATGATGAAGGACCGACATACCAGTCCAAAACAATAAGTAGAGCCCGGACTTTAGACGCAGCTGGAAAATAGCTATAAGTATGATGATGATGTCATCAAGGGGTGTTGATTTTTCCAAACAGTATCAAAAAATATTCATGAAAACATTACAAACCCATATTCGAAACGGCTCTTTGAAACATGATTCATTCAAGCCTCTCTTTGCAAATCTATTCTGAATTCCTATTTTTGAACCTTGCATATGAAATTAGGGGTACCTTTTGTTTGCCTGACGTCACGGGCAAAGTACCCGAGTCGAAACGTCAGGAGTGTTACCGTGATAAGGTCTCAATTTATACACGTAACAAGTGGTTCAGTGGGCAATTGAAAATCAAACGTATTCTGTATTTATTTAAGGTCAAAGTCGACTGTTCGCCTTTTTACTGCAAGACCAGTAAATACTCATAGATGTGTAAATTTAATTTAAATTCAATGTTTAAAAAGAGAGATATCAAATCGTCTATCTATTAATTACGGTTGCTAATTTGGTACTTTACTAAAGTTAAAATAAATATTGAACTGGATTTGTTAAATAGAGAATTGCGTTTTCAACAGAAAATCTATTCGCATTATACAACGCATGTTATTATTTTGAATGAAATCTGTAATGTATTTTTTTTTAATTCTCAGTAGGTAGGTACTTATTTGGTTATCAAGTCGGTTTAATTTTTGTTATTGAAATTATCGATGACTAGCGGACGCATGCGAATTCGTACGCGTGGAGTTCGTTTTGCCGGGTAGAGTTTCGTAAAATCCATTGTCTACGCCCTATGAGGAACCTACCTGCCAAAGGAGACGGGGACTTCTGGGCCAAAATTGTAATGAGTTGAGATATGACTTAAAAAAAGCGGTATTTTTTTCTATTTCAAAATATTAAAAAACCAGCTCAATTGAAAATCTTGAAGACGAAAAATCTTAAAACTAAATTTATTTCACTAGCAAAATAAAATATCGATTACTAAAAATTATTTAAACAATATTGCGTATTAAAACACTTGCATCACAATTTGATATTAAATCAATCAGAGTGAACAAAACTTAATCATAATAATAATAATAACCATTTAAAATACCAAATAATAGTGTAATAAAAATAAATTCTGAAACGATTTCCGTTAATCGATTAATTATTTCTTGTGTTTATCAACGGTATTTTTAAGCTGTGACAGCTGACAGCTCCATTTTCTGTCAATCAGGCCCACGAATGTATGGAAGAGTATCCGTCTCCTTTCAAGTTTGTAGGTGTCATAGTTTCTGAGATTTCGTCATTAATCAATCAGTAAGTGGTATTTCGCTTTTAAATGTATCAATAATACTTTACATGTTTATTATTATGTAGAAGAATACAACAATAATATTTTAGAACATAAACGGTATCTGCTTTTTTTTTCAAATATTTTTCTTATCTGTATCTAAAAAATGTCAAAACATTCCTTACGATGTGAACAAGTCCAAACTAAAGGTAGATAAATATTGGTATTGGAACGTAAGTTCTCACGTTGAAGGATTAAAGTGTTCTCCAAGTGACATCAAGAAGTCTTTAAGGGTAAACAGCCGTTCCTCTGTTTACCCTTCGAGACCTTTGATCGATCTCGTCCAATATGTTACAGGCTTTTAGCCAATATCCCTTTTTAGGATTTGGATTTCGACGTTTTTATTCAAATAAAGTTTCTACGCGGTAAATCGTCCATTACAGATATTAATATATATTATTATAGATACAAGTATTAAGTATATTCGTCTATATTCGTAATCTTAATAAAAGAGTCGAGTATAGTCTACCTCTACAGAGTTGAGCAAAGAGTCGAATAGAGAGAGGAACCTCTGGGTTCCTCTTTCTACTCGACTTTTTGATGATAAGAGAATCGAGTAGACAGGCGAGTAAAGAGTCCAGTATAGAGTCAAGTACTAACTCGAGTAGAGAGTGAAATACTGAGTCAAGAAGAGAGTCGAATAGAGAGTCGAGTAGAGAGTCGAACAGAGAGGTGAGTAGAGTGTCTATTTAGCGCTCAACGCCCGGCTCTCATAAAATCTACAATACTACGCGATAATCGATAGCAATATTATAAAGCTGAATAATCTTAGTTAGCCGTGAGTACCTATGCTAAAAATAACAAACCATCTGGAAAAGATACAAAAATAATTAAAAATAAAATATTTTGTTCAATACATTCCGTTACCCGGATAATACGTTCAATCCACAATATCGCAGCACATGAATAATACGAGTATCTATTCATTTGACCGCAGCCCAAAAACCTAATTATGTAAGTAGAAGTAGGTACATAAATAAAGTCAGTGTTTCGCAATGAAACACCGAAGACCGATCAATCACCAGATTTACACCGATTTACGCAACTCCGAACTTCCTATCCATCTTCCTTCCTCTAGTGATTCGTAAAAGTGTAGCCACACTGTCAGAAATTCGTTGATGCATGACAGACATAACGACGAAATTGATGTTACTGAACAAAATAATTAACTGGGACTACTATATTCTTCAAAATAATCATAATAAATAATCGGTGTAGTAAACTATGAGATAAGTGGCATCTATACAATTTTAAAGGCAAATAATATTAAATTAATTCTATTTATACAGTACAAAAAAAAACTAAAATTAACCGAACTAATAATATACAAATTATATGGATATATTTTGAAATGAATTCTAGATTTAAAGCTAAAAGAGTCGCTACAAAGATCCTTTGATCGCTATATAGGCGCTTATTTAACGGTACCCGGTTCTATATATCGACGGTGGAAAAGCAAATTAAAGTAAGCGCCATTTTTCAAACTTTACAGCAGACCCAAAAAACCTTGTAATTTGAGGTAAAATGATCATAAAAAAAAAAATATTACTTCTAAAAGAATATCAAAAATAGCAGTTGTTTTATTTTTTAAAAGTCCATAATTTCAATCTACTAATGAAACAAAGCCTAAAAGATTTATAAAAATAGGTGGCGCTTAATGTTTTTTGCAGATATAATAGTTTACGGCAAAACACATTAACGCAATCCGAGCTGCGATAAATGATCACGGGAAAATACTTTAACCGCCACTATTTTGGTTTATAAAATACAAGCAATAGAATTTAACAACATTAATTTATATTAATATTGTATGGGCAAAACAAATTAAGTGTCGCAATGTCTGTATGGTTAACTTAGGGTAAACCATTTAAGTGCTTGAGAAATTAGAATGTAAAACCAACGAAATAATTTAAGCTCCTAATATTTTTTTATTAAGGCAGTGAAAATAAACAAATTTCAGAATTCACTCTTTTTATTAAGAAAACTTACGTTTCGTTTATTAACTAACCACGAACATTCATGGTAAATTTTTATTTAGGATATCAACAGAACATATTTTTTTAAACTTAACACTATTATCTCTTCTATAACTTAACTCTAGTTATAATAATTATATCAGTCATCTACTCTATTTTAGGTAGGCACAGGCACTAAGGAGTTCCTCATTTTTAGAAATTAAAATGCACTACTTAACACTTTCACCGTCCTAAGATAATTTATCAATACAATCATTGCATGTCCAATAATGCGTTATTATACAATGCACGGACCTATTAACTTCAACCCCCGACCAATAGTGTTTTCCAAGTACGTCATATTGCTTTTTCGGCTCCTGGGATATGTCAGACATTTCATCTTCGCTCGAACACTCGCACCATTCAGGAGGCAATTGAGCGTAATAGAGGGTCGAAGTGTTCGCTCAGCAGTTGGGGAGGCCCCATCTGACGAAACTTAAAACTGGGGATGGCAAAACGATTACCTCGAAGTACGAGATACTCGAAGACATCGAGAACTTCTATGGACAGCTATATGCATCATGGACGAGTAAACCGACGGAACACAGCGATGAGGACCACAGAGCCCCTCAGGCGCCATTACACCGAGGCTTTGCCAGATGTCGAACAGTGCGAGGTAGAGGCGGCTCTCAGGCAACTGAAGAACAACAGGTGTCCTGGTGATGACGGAATTACTACTGAGCTGCTGAAAGCAGGTAGCGCTCCAATTCTGAAAGAGCTAGCAAGCCTCTTTAATTCCGTCATCCAGCAAGGGCTAACACCTAGGGCATGGAGTGGAAGTGCGGTGGTACTGTTTTCAAAAAAGGCCCATCTCACTCCTGAGTCATGTCTACAAGTTGTTCTCGAGAGTTTTCACAAATCGCCTCGCGGGTAAGCTCGACGAGTTCCAGCTACCTGAGCAAACCGGGTTTCGAAAAGGCTATAGTACCGTGGACCACATCCATACTGTTCGGCAGATTATAGAAAAGACGCAGGAGTACAACCAGCCGCTGTGTATGGCGTTTGTGGACTACGAAAAAGCCTTCGACTCTATCGAAACCTGGGCTGTGCTGGATGCCCTGCAGTGGTGCCGTGTTGATTGGCGATACATCGAGGCGCTGAGATGCCTGTATGATACTGCCACAATGTCCGTTCAGCTCCAAGACTAGAAGACGAAACCCATTAGCCTCCAACGTGGAGTGAGACAGAGAGATGTTATATCTCCCAAACTATTCACCAACGCATTGGAGGACGTCTTAAAGACTCTGGATTGGACTGGGCATCAACATCAACGGTGGGCTGGCCACATCTGCCGAAGGACTGATGGCCGTTGGAGCAAACGAGTCCTAGAGTGGAGATCGCGCGAAGGTAAACGGAAGGTGGGACACCCCCTAGCTAGGTGGACTGATGACCTGTGAAAGGTGGCTGGGACGGACTGGATGCGGAAGGCGGAGGATCGGCAAACGTGGCGCGTATTGGGAGAGGCCTATGTCCAGCAGTGGAGTACTGCAGCAGTAGCCTACTGCAGAGTAGGCTAATTGATTGATTAATTCATTTTCGAATGTTATTTTACGTCGGCATAATTTTTTCATAACTGACTGTGATTCAGTCATTTCGAATATTTTTCGTTTAAAGTAAGTTTTACGATCCATTTTAAAACTGTAACATACAATTTAAACAAAATGAATAAGCATCAAATTTATTATTAGCTACACAGTTATCATACTCGTATTAATCATACTAATTAAATTACCCAGTTACCCAACAATTTAAAACTAGGTTTAACAAAATAATAAGAAAATATCTTACGCTCGGTCTATTCATGAAAGCGCGTGTCGTCAATGAATGAAGCGCCATTTGTTTGTCTCTTCTATTTATACATTCGAAATGGTTCAAATTATAAATGAAGCGACATTTTATTTGAAAAAAGTACTGTCGGTTAATTTTAAAATATTCGTGTTCTTTTTAACATAGGTAAATTAAGCGACACTTGTGTATTATTAGATGACTGCCAAAACCAATTAAATCTCATGACAATTGTATCGAGATATTAGCAAAACACATTATATCCATACTGTGAATATAATGTTTAACGGGAAAACAATTTATACGACAAATCGACAGACTAGGCAACCATAGAAAAACGCATTAAGTGGTCATGTAGGGGCATTATAGGGTACGCAAAAACAAATTAAGTACTTGTTATAAGTTGAACTAAGAAAGCGTAAATAACTTAAATGCCAAACATACATTTTGTATATTAAATCAAGGAAAATAACATCAAAATAGATAAAATTTTGAGTCGGTTCAATCATAGCAAAAAAAAAATGCCATACCAAATTGCAATACATTAAGCGACATCAAAGTGTTCAGATCGTTATGAAACTAAGACCAATCGACGCAGAATTTAATGTGGATTCCAGTTATGTATTTAAGTCATTTTCGACCAAAGTGTCGCTTGAAGTGTTCTGCCTTTCCACCGTCGATATAGTTATGAGACGTAGCGAGACTGATAGCGTAGATCTATAACTAAGTCTATTAATTAGGCAGATTGTATTTAGGTGGTTCTAAAAAGTATGTTTCAAAGAGTCTGGTAGAAATATTATTACTACTAGCTTTTGCCCGCGGCTCCGCCCGCGTGGATGTCGGTTATCGCGACCAAACATGACAGCCTATGTCCTTTCTCAAGGTCTAACCTACCTCTATACCAAATTTCATCAAAATCGGTTCAGCGGTTTAGTCGTAAAAGTGAGACAGACAGACAGACAGACAGAGTTACTTTCGCATTTATAATATTAGTAGGGATGTGCTTTTTAGTTATTTTTGATCCAAATCTCACTACTACGCACACACTGCATATCCAAAGTTACATCGAGTCGGTGTGAGCACGAGTGTAACGCCCCTGGTGTTGCATACATCCATAGGCCCTTAACCACTTCCACCAGGTACACCTTCCAGGTAACCACTTCCCATCAAGTGGACCGAGTGCTTGTCAGCCACCCAAGTGGCATAAAAAAAACATAAAAAGTCAAAAACACAAACGTCAACAAATAAATTAAATATTATCACAGTACAAGTGTGGCCCCACACTAACACACTCCTTAAAAGAATTTATATCATTACGTCACACCTGAATTGCCATTTCGTAATACCGCTAGCAGATGTCGCACAGATCTATGACTACAAGCAGTTCAACAGAATGAAGTAGAGAGAGGTATTCAGGTCACTTCACTAATCCAGGCCAAGGTGCACTCAACAGGTGTTAGTGCTGTCAACCTCAGATATTTCGGATCTGACTGCTGTCCCGAGATTGATTGAGTGGTTTAGTAGCTAGGGAGACTGTTGACAATCTAACTGAGTACACAGATGCCGGTATTCTGTGGTTTATCACTGAATAAACTGTCTGTAAAGTAAGAAGATTGAACACAATAAACTCATACATAAGTGTGCATTTATTTTCCAAACTATACCTAAGTATACAGGGTGGAAAAATAAGTCGGGCCCTGTGGAGGGAAACTACTTTGATTTTAGTCGGTTCGATTACCGGGTGTTCCAAGAAAGTTTTCGAAAATCTATGAACGCAGTTTTGTTTCTTTTTAAAAATAAAGGAATGTCTCTTTTAAGTAAAATGGGCAAAGTCAAGGATTTGAGGTAGTTTTTCTCCAGGGCCCGACTTATTTTTCAACCCTAATAATTAGTAATGAGGTCCGGATTCTCGTGTATAGGCCATCAAAGGTATTAAAATTAGACGGGCCTTACACCAAATTCCCCGGTCACAAAGGTCGATGTGACGAAACATCTTACGGTTTCAGTCGATTCAAGTTCGGTAGCTCATCGTTAGCTCTGATGAAGTGAATCCCGAGGTAACTGAGGGGGATCCCGTACGCAAAAAAGGGGAAAATTAGTAATTTCGGTATATAGTTATATAGTTTGTATACAAAGGTTTAAGGGTAGGTATTGGGGGACATCTCGAATCCGGCGATGGCCCTGGGTCAACCAGGATGTGAGGGACATGGTCTATGTGCCACTTTACACCCTAGACATAACACATAACCACCCCGTCGGTCATTGGTTGGTATCCGTGGGAATTTCCGCACGAAAAAAAGTTTAAAGTCATTTTAATGAATTAATTGGCCACCAACCATAATAACTCTATTAGAATCCATCTTAAGTAAAAGGATATGTCTTGAATATTCCTTCAGCATCATAAATGTCCCATAGGATTTGTTACCGAGTCCTGTGCCGGAGTCATACGATACTTACGAACTACTGATTGACTGATATTACTGTAATATATTGACGTATCTACATACTCACATACATACAGTTACGACTATCCTCGCATTCGGGTAGGTAAACACATCTTTTCACTAGCGATATATTACAATGGTGAACTAGCTGACACCCATGGCTCTGTCTGTGCGGAATATATGGTTTATTTTTTTATACCTAGGTACTACTTAGGTCGAGCACACGGCCCACCTGATTGCCCACCTGGAAAGTGGTTACCGTGGCCTATGAACGAGTGACAAAGAGTAATGAAACAACATCAGGAGAGTTACACCCTGTAAGAACAGAGAGATTCTGTGCCGTCAGCGCAGAAGACAAGCAGGACAAGTCTTTGGTCTTCCCACCGTGTGCCGTCAGAGCAGAAGACAAGCAGGACAAGTCTTTGGTCTTCCCACCGTGTACCGTCAGAGCAGAAGATAAGCAGGACAAGTCTTTGGTCTTCCCACCGACAGTACAAAAACTCTCCAGTGAGCTCTGGCTACCACGGTATACATACATACAGTCACGCCTCTTTCCCAGTGGGGTAGGCAGTGTTTCTTGCTACGATCCTGGCATACATCTTTCTCTTCTTCTACTTCGGATATTCTATCGTGATATTTATTGGCTATCTAATCTCTGCCATAGAAGGAAGGCCTTGATAAAAAATACATGCCTCCAAGATCATAAAGGCTAATGTCCCATGGGGTTCGATCGTTACGATCTTGTACCGTAGCTATACTATATTTACGATTCCGATACCAAGTGATGAATTATACTGAAATGTGATCGAAATAGAGTTGATTATTGTTAATTAAGACGCCAAAGTGAACAAGAAAAAAATAAAACAACTTTTTAACGGATTCTTTGTTATTATTTACTTTTAGTTTATATTTCAATGAGTGACATTCGCGTAAGCTTTAGAAAATATCAAGAGAAAAAAAATAGATGGGTACGTGAATGCATTTTTTTTAAATAATAAAATGCATTTATTACCAAAGATTCTGATGTAAATTATAGTTCTCAACTTTTAACATTTTTAACGTTTATTAATAAAATAATTGTTGTAGTTCAGAATTAAAGAAATACATTTTTTAAATATCATAAATAATTTAAAGTACAAAAAGAACTAAAACAACTATTAATTACATTAAAACTATACCTTTTATTTATATGCCAGAAACTGTTATAACCTAAGAGTTTTGGTTTAATCAAAAATAATTTTAGATCTATTAAAAATAAATTGCATTATAATTAAAAGATGGATATAGAGCAATCATAATAAATATGAGTAAAAGAGAAGAATACAGTACTGTAAGGTAAAAGGGCGTATCTAACAAAAACACATATCGAAGAAGGAGTAAAAACATTTCGAAGGCTCCCTGTGACGTCACGTCCTTTAGCCTTAATAATGTATGTCAAGGATGAAAGTTCGTACTCATATAAATAAAACTACAAGATGCGTGTTTTTTCCTGATGCTGGAAATAAACAGTTCGATATGTCAAAAATTGGCACTAGCGCTTCTATTTATGATGTTCCCTGTGGACATACTTTTCTCGCAGATCCACTTTATAAAATAGCTACTTTTATTTCTTTTCGCATTTTTTGGAAACATGCACACACACACACACACACACACACACACGTCAAACTTATAACACCCCTCTTTTTTTTGTCGGGGGTTCAAAACCACTTTTCGCCAACTATGATTTCAGCAACACGTAATATGGGGACGAGTCGATTGCCATCAAGCAGGCATTTATTGGGCATGGGCTGTATATTTACTGTCGGATGGAGAACAGCCATAGGGCTACTAAGGAATAGTCCTTAGTCGCCTTCTAAGACACCCACAGGAAGAGATGGGGTGGCCCTATTCTACTCCACCGGGAACCTACATGACCAACCACTGGGAACCGGGAAATATACACTGTTATAACCCGCGCCACGTATCTTGGACCTAAATCGTAAGACATACGAGGCTCTGGCGTCCGCGGATTGCTGTGTAATAGTCTATGCTTGGTGAATTTGAGTTCCTCTACCGCAGTAGCATCCCGTGCTATCCTCAAAAGACACCCAAGAAATGTGTACTACACGTATAGGGCACGTTTTGAGCACATTTTAGGTTCAAGATACGTGGCGCGGGTTTTACATTTCAATACAAAGCGGTACTTATACAATAGTCCTCTATCAATTGTCAGTTCATCACGTATGCACACACGAATGAACGATTCATTCGCTCACTGAACACATGTTCGTTCAGTAAACGCATCAACGAGTCAAACAATAAACAAATCTGTAACCAAGCGAGTGGAAACATGTTATCTCTGCCTACCCTAATGAAAAAGAGGCGTCAGTATGCATGTAGAGTTGTAAAGTTACCAAAAATCCTAATCCTAATTGTGCTCAGATGAATTGTTTGACATGATGCCCACAGCTACATTCTATCATCGCACTTCTCGTCATAGGCGGGGAGTTCATCCTCACACATTGCGACCCGAAATGGTGCGCACTGTGCGGTATGAAAGGAACTTCATCCCTCGCACACTCAAGCTGTGGAATGAACTCCCCGCGATGGTTTTCCCAAGCGACTACAATATGGGGTTCTTCAAGAAGGGCATTAGAAGGTTTCTTCAGGGTCGGCAGCATGAGTGTGACGCCCCTGGTGTTGCATACGTCCATAGGCCACGGTAACCACTTTCCATCAGGTGGGCCGTGTGCTTGTCTGCCACCTAAGTGGTATAAAAAAAAAAACATCGGCCCACTTGCGTAATATGAGTTTTACACATAGTCAGAAGTCAGAACAAATAAGAAAGTTTTACACATAGTCAGAGCAAATACAGAGTTACAGCAGGTTACACAGCATGTAATCTGTTTGAGAATCATTACTTTAGTGATGTGCATTTCTCGTGTTCCATCTACGTATAAGTGGACCTAAAATGTGCTCTATACGCGCAGTAGACGCTTTTTGAATGTCTTTTGAGGATAGCACGGCGGCGGCGTGCTACTGCGGTAGACGTGCTCAAATTCACCAAGCATAGATTATTACAAACCGCGCGCGCTATTTAGTTCCAAAATACGTGACCCGAGGTATACAATAATAGGCTGTGTGACTAATTTTCAAAAACCATTTTAAATGATTGCTTATTACAGTATAAACATATCACATTAATATTTCTGTAAAAAACAATGCATTATGTTAAAAAATCAATGCTAAAGTTTCAATTTTCAAAAATGCGCGAAAAACGCTAGGATATTTAAACAGGGCGATGCGTGTGAGTTATGACGTCACTCTATTGTAGGTAAGTTGCTGTTATCATCGGCTCGCACAAAATTTGTATCCATTTCGAACTTAATCACAAAATATGTCCATGAAACTCGCGATAATCAAGGAAAAAGCAAATAATAACACCGAAACAAACAATAATAGCTCATACAACTGGAGATATTTTGTAACAATCGACTGCCTCTGTGGCGTAGCGGTAGTGAACGCGGCTGCTACGCAGGAGGCGCGGGTTCAATCCCCGCTCAGTGCCAATATTTGTATGCATGAATATAAATATTTGCATTGGTCTGGGTGTTTCTATGTATAATATGTATGTATTCACTAAAAAAAAGTATCTAAGTATGTATTGTATATCCGCATTCTAGATTCCATAACACAAGTTAATTAAGCTTACTATGGGTCTAGATAGCGTTGTGTAGAATGTTGTAAAAAAAAAAAAAAAATGACGTCACCCAGAGCTCTGACCCATCACGAGCGTTTTTGTCATAGACAATAAATCAACAAAATATAACATTTTTATATTTGAAATTCTCATAAAATACACATATTTGAGAGAAAATTGTAGTCTCGTAGGTCTTTTAACGTTATTTTCTAATAGGATGACCATAATTTGCAGTATATTTTTAATGTTGTCAAATAGCCTATTTAAGAAGAAGATTCGTTTTATAGTATAAAATAACTGTCTATGCTGGCACAATAACTAATAACGCTTGTCCTAGGGTCGAGCGAGAAAAGTGGTCGCTCATAGCGCCAGGTGACAAGGGGTGAAAAGGTGTGACAAAAAGCCAAATACGAAAACCCATTTCCAACACACAATGAAACGTTGATAGCTTTTTTGTGAGAAGTGGGGGAGTGTTACCATATCCGAATTTTTGAAATCCGTGGGCTGATGTTAAAAGTTCCTAGATTTCCCTAGATTGATTCTAGATGAATAATATGTAGTTCTACTGTCTTTTTTCATACACATTTACATACATATAATTATAACCTTTGAATTGGTTAACATTTCGACCAGGTTACACCGGCGCCTTTGTAAGTTTAAAGGTTTGACCAGTTTATTTTTCGAAATGGTATTCGAACCTCCCCCATAAACTGAGCTCCCATTCATATTAATCAGTATAATGTTTCTCTAGTTCTCTTTTTTTTCAGTCTAAATAATTAGTTATAGTTTCCATTATAGTCACAGGGGACATGACCAAAAATCGTGCACATAAATTTGAAAAGTCTTCTAAAAAGCCATTTTGTGAAGCAATGACCGTACTTAAAAACTTCTCGCCCTCCCCCCTTTTCAGGCTGCGACTGCGCCTGTTATTTCATTGTTTTATACTCCACTGAGAACTACGCAGTGTTTTCTACAATTTCTTACATAACTCGTTCATTCAATTTATTATCTTATAGCACTTTTACGACCGCGGCAGCACTATAAATGGAAAAAAGTATATCCGTACATTTAATAATGCTAACACAAATAAGACTTCCCTCTCGGGCACTTGTTCTGCCCACTTTAATCTCGACTTCGCTCAACTGCCGCCAAGCTAAAACAACTTAGACTTTTATTCGATAACTAAATATATACTTCTAAGAGCACAATCTTGTTCGAGAACTTGCTGTTTTAAAATAATAGTTTTACAAAGTTTAGTTGAAAGATTTGAGCTGATGTTATTACTGCCTCTGTGGCGAAGCGGTAGTGAACGCGGCTTCTACGCAGGAGGCGCGGGTTCGATCCCCGCTCAGTGCCAATATTTGTATGCATGAATATGAATATGAATATTTGCATTGGTCTGGGTGTTTCTATGTATAATAATTGTATATATTTACAAGAAAAAAAAGTATCTAAGTATGTATATCCGCATTCTAGATTCCATGACACAAGCTAATTAAGCTTACCATGGGTCTAGAAAGCGTTTTGTAGAATGTTGTGGAATATTTGTGGAATATTTGTGGAATCCATTCTTTCATATAATCCATATATCCATACTTCCATACTAATATTATAAATGCGAAAGTAACTCTGTCTGGTTATCTGTCTGTCTGTTAAGCTTTCACGGCTAAACCACTGTCCCGATCTTGGTGAAATTTGGTATAGATATAGGTTAGACCTTGAGAAAGGACATAGGCTATGTTCGGTCACGATAACCGACATCCACGCGGGCGGAGCTGCGGGTAACAGCTAGTATAAAATAAAGTTTAATAGTCCAGCAAGTCATTAAAGAAATATTTTTTTCTGCTTTGCCCCGGTTCTCGATTTACCCCATTCTTGATTCACGCCGTTCTCGTTTCGCCCAAGAAATGTTTTGTTTTACAATAGTATAACAATAAATGTGTGAATAATGCGCTAATATTTTTTGGAGGGAATCGCGACCAGCTCATGATAATTGCTTCTACATTTGAGTACATTTACTGCCAGTTTACTGCCAGGATGTGTAGAATATTCCATCAAGAACCAAACGGTTTGGCGACTTCTTCTTCTTCTTCTTCTTCTTCTTCTGCCGCACCATTAAGACCTGGAATTGCTTACCAGTTCACGTGTTTCCCTCCTCCTACAGTCCCGAGTCTTATAAGCGGGGTGTTAAAAAGTATCTGATGAGGCCGTCAAGGTGAGTGCCACCATTGTAACACGGTACGCGTATACATAATATAATGGTGACCCTCTTTTTCCAAGACTTTGCCTTCAGCTTACCATCAGGCGAGGCGAAGTTAAATTGAGGTGTGCTATATAAAAAATATAAAAAAAAGTCTAATTCCTGCCTTAAATAAACAAACAATCGCAGACTGAACACCATTCGTGCTAGCCTATATAACCTAGGTATACACCCCGGCTCCCCTTGCCTTCATTCGTTTAACTTGCATGCCACTGGGAGTACAAACTTTTATATTACGATCTTGATTTGTTTCCGCCTACATCGTTATTGGATTTTTTAAGTTCTGAGATTTTGTTTCTTGTTGATGATTTATGCCACTTGAAGTTACTTATCGATTTTATGTAAATATTATTGGCAACAGGTGTGACAGATGACTTCAAAATACGAAATGAAAAACACCGTAGCCCAAACTTTATCCCCTTAAAACATAAATTAATTTTAGCAAAAAAGTTTAACCGACTTCAAAAAACGAAAAAGAGGCACTGAAAAGCGAAAAATAACTTAATTTACAGACTTACTGATTTATTAAAAGTCGGTGCTTAGCCCAAGAGGCTATATTTCTATTAATTGCATCATAGTAGTTCAGACACAACAAACAAAGTTGGCTTACTTTTTGAAGAGTTCCTTGGTCTAATCTCGGAAACCCATCATCAGATCTTTACGAAATTTAAATGGGATTTCAAAATCCGTCTTGAATTGGCTTCACAATCGCATAACAACCATACAAAAAAAAAATAGGGTACGAATTGAGAACCTCCTTTTTTGAAGTCGGTTAAAAATGACAGTTTGCTATGCCGCAAGATAAAGATTTCTATACCTCAGATTTCTTTACTAAATAGGATAATATAAAGTTTGTATCTGTGCGTTTTTATATTTAACTAGCTGTTGCCCGCAGCTTCGCCTGTGTATAGTATCGCGACCAAACATAGCATATGTCCTTTCTCAAGACCTAATCTAACTCTGTACCAAATTTCATCAAAATGGATTCTGTAGTTAAGGTAAGCATAACAGACAAAGTTACATTTGCATTTATAATATTAGTATGGATAAGTAAAATAAATAGAGATTACTTATATAAATAAAAATAAAAAGAGGATGTGTACAAAACATTTGGCACATCTCGCCCATCTCTCGTGGAAAGGCAGCCTTGATTGATTGATTTGATGAAGATTGAAGATGTGTTAGGTATTCAACGTTGCGTTGCTATGAATACATTTTGTATAGAAAGATGCGTGCCATAGATGCGAGCTGTGTACGCGATTAGGTAGATTCGAATTTTTAACATTTATAGGAAGTTTTCATTTTTCACGGTTATGTGATTTATACATCCCCTCGCTCGAGTTACGCATCTTCGTAACTTTCGTAAGACATCTTACTCGCTACGATACATAGCATATATAGACGCTACGCTACAAAGCATAGCCGCTACGCTACTTAGCATAAACGCTACGCTACATAGCCGCTACGCTTCAGGGTCGGCAGCGCGAGTGTGACGCCCCTGGTGTTGCATACGTCCATAGGCCACGGTAACCACTTTCCATCAGGTGGGCCGTGTGCTTGTCTGCCACCTAAGTGGTATAAAAAAAAAAAAAAAAAAACGCTACATAGCATAAACGCTACGCTTCATAGCATAGACGCTACGCTACACAGCATAGACGCTACGCTACTTAGCATAATCGGTCACATAGTTTCATAGCCCACAGCTTTTACATTCTCGTAACATAGGCGCATAGTACATCTCATGTGGAAATGCAGTTTAAATCTAGTAAGCTGCTGTTACTTACTTGATATATTGACGTTAAATTTGCCTAATATTAAAAATTAGTAGTCTGCATTTTTATACCACTAAGATGGCAGAGCAGCACACTGAGCACACGGCTCACCTGCAGGAAAGCGGTTGCTGTGATATATTGCCGTGTGCAAAACCAAAGACGTCGTTCTGCCGATCTTTTAGGAACCATAGTATTTAATTTTATAGTAGATATTAACCTTTCGCCCGCGGTTCCGCCCGCGTGGATCTCTTATCTTCGGTTCTACTCAACCGATTACAGTAAAACAGACGTAAGATTTTAAATCCGAACAAGACCTTTCTAACAAAAAAAACTGCATCAAAATCCATTTAGTAGTTTTTGAGTTCATCGCGAACAAACATTCTCAATTTACAATTAGGTATATAATAGTATAGATAGATGATCATTCAGTTCATACAATCATCACATAATAAAATTAAATCATTTTCTATACTACATCTAATATTCTTTACTGAATAATATAACACGTTTGTTCGCTAAACACAAAACTTACCTCGTACCAATAAAATACCCACAAAATGTTATATATTCCATTCCTAAGGCTTATTAGTTCGCTAATGGTACTACCCTAATCGTTTTGTTATAGCTCCCTAGAGAAAACGCCCAGAATTTTCTATAAAGAAATATGCAGTAATTTTACCTACATAAATAAAAAGGTTTAGATACGCTTGAAATGGCGATATTATTATCTGTAAGTGACTTAGATCTATTCCGTTATTCATTTTTTACATACATACGCCTTTTTCCCCGGGGGGTTAGGCAGAGCTGAATTAACACCCACATTCCACCAATCATTGTATTCGGTCCCACGTAATAGAAGGTGTGCCTATTGCCGTATTTCGGGTACTATTGTTAACACGAGCCATGCATCTGAGGCGACTGAGGCTGAGTCTGTTTTCATTTTATTTTCATGAGTTTTAATTTTTTACTGTACCACTATCTAAAATATCTTTCATTTGCAAATTAGACAGTATGTATTTCACAGTGACAACTGTAGTTCCGATTTTAGCCAATTCACGGAATCGTTGGTTCATCTACACTTACCTTATTGACAGCATGTTTTAATTTCAGCGATAACACGCGAAGTTATCAGATAATTTTATTGATTAAACCATGCCCGACATTTTGGGACGTTGATTAATCGCCATATACCCAGCTTTTTATTATTTGTCCACCAACACCAAGACAAAAATAAATTCCTCCATACAACCGTCTTAAGGGCGACGATTTAGATCGATTTCGTACGTGTCTCGGTGGCTTAGTGGACAGAGCGTTCCCCCTGTAAGGGAAAGATCGCGGGTTCAAGTCCCGTCCGAGGTCGATTTTCTTTTTTCTTTCTTAATCGATTTGACAATTTCTTCTTCATACATACATACATACAGTCACGCCGCTTTCCCAGCGGGGTAGGCAGAGACCACAGCTTTCCACCTGCTACGATCCTGGCATACATCTATAGCTTCTTCTTCTTCTTCTTCATCCTAGCGCTAATCGCGGTCGCATCTGAAGCTTTCACCTGGGAGTCTGGGGCGTCCGCTATATCAAGTCTAATTGCCGATTTGGCTGACCTTCGATATATTCCGTGAAGCGATTGCCATCTGCGGCCTTACCATAAACCTTAAAACAGGCCAATAATTGAACTGCTGTCATTCTACCGACTGCAAATGTCACTTTGCGGTTGGTAGAATGACAGCAGTTCAATTTTAGGCCTAATTTAAGGTTATGGTATGGGCCCTGATCTCCACAACCTATTGGTGATATCAAAGACTTACAGTTAGACCAGTTGTTGGACTTTATATGGCTCTAACTACCTGTAACGACTGCCGTAGATGGTCGTATGGCAACCGGGACCGGGCGGCTTAACGTACCTCCGAGGCACGACCAAACCAAATACACAAATAATATACGTATTCTCCCGATTGCATCCGTGGCCAAGATGACCTCGAAGCTCAGGGTCCGCCCTCCGGCTCCTCCTTCTCCACTTCGCACGATCTTGGGCGTCCATGGTAGTGAGACCATTAGCACGCATATCACCCTCCACGACGTCAAGCCAGGACTTCTTTGGCCTACCCCTTTTACCTGGACCCGGCGGGGGTACCATTGCCAGGCATTTGTTCCCCACGTAACCTGGCGGTTGCCGCAAGACGTGGTCGCACCAGCGAAGGCGGCTCTCTTGCATTTTATCTGCGATGTCACGGACATGGAGGCTGCCGCGGATGCGAGAATTCCGTACGCGATCTTTACGCGTAACGCCGCACATCCATCGCAACATTTTCATCTCCGTGACACGCAGCTCTTGCTTGTGTCGCTCGAGCAGCGGCCACGCCTCACAACCATACAAGAGAACAGGCCTAATGATCGTCTTATAGAGCTGCCCCTTCAACCTGACTGGCGTGATAGATGATATGAATTGTATTTAAAAAAAAAACAAGTATGTTTATCCACAAACTAGATCCCATAACGCGCTGTGTGGAATGTCGTAGAATATTTATTTAGGTATTATATAAAGTTCATGCAGAAAGAAAAATTACAGAATTGCGCAAAAATTTGAAAAGATCAGGATACTATTTCAGGAAAGTTATTTCAGTATAAAAATTCTAATATAATATTTCAATTTGAGTCAGTAGCTCCTGAGATTGGCGCGTTTAATCAAACAAACAAACCTTTAGTTTTATAATATCATCATATATATTTTATTATAGAAATCATCATCATCTGCATATAGACGTATTCTCCCGATTGCATCCGTGGCCAAGATGACCCCGGAGCTCAGGGTCCGCCTTCCGGCTCCTCCTTCTCCACTTCGCACGATCTTGGGCGTCCATGGTAGTGAGACCATTTGCACGCATATCACCCTCCACGACGTCAAGCCAGGACTTCTTTGGCCTACCCCTTTTACCTGGACCCGGCGGGGGTACCATTGCCAGGCATTTGTTCCCCACGTAGCCTGGCGGTTGCCGCAAGACGTGGCCGCACCAGCGAAGGCGGCTCTCTTGCATTTTATCCGCGATGTCACGGACATGGAGGCTGCCGCGGATGCGAGAGTTCCGTACGCGATCTTTACGCGTAACGCCGCACATCCACCGCAACATTTTCATCTCCGTGACACGCAGCTCTTGCTTGTGTCGCTCGAGCAGCGGCCACGCCTCACAACCATACAAGAGAACAGGCCTAATGATCGTCTTATAGACCTGCCCCTTCAACCTGACTGGCATTTTAGGATCACAGGTCACGCCAGTCATTTCTCGCCACTTGGCCCACGCGGCAGCAATGCGTGCCTTGACGTCGTGGTCGATCTCACCGGTCACATGAAGTACAGATCCTAGGTACTTAACCTGGTCCGTGCGCTCGACCAAATCATCGCCTATGCGGACGGGTGTGGGATCTGTGGAGTTTAACGCTAAGTATTCTGTCTTCGCTACATTTAGCTTCAGACCGCCGTTCTCAAGCGCTTCTTTCCATCCTTTCACGCGTCGCACCAATCTGCTCCTGTCCGCGTCCATGAGCGCAATATCATCAGCATACATGAGCAACCACGGAGGCTGCTCATGTGAGTTTCTAATGCTTCCGACAAAACATCTAATACCACGCTGAACAGGTAAGGACTAAGGACGGATCCTTGGTGTACCCCGACGGTGATGGGGAAGGCTTTCGAGTCGCCAACAGCAGTCCGAACCACGGAACCGGAATCATGTCTCGGATGGTGTCAATGTAAGTCTCTGGGACACCCTTGGCCCGCAGTGCCCACCAGATCACCTCGCGAGGAACACAGTCGAAGGCCTTCTGCATGTCTAAGAATAGGCAGTGCAGGGGCGTGTTCTTCGCCCTGTATTTCCCCGCCACAACCCTTAGGGCGAACACTGGGTCCATGATCCCGTGCCCGGGACGGAACCCGTACTGGCACTCCGAGAGTGTACTTTCCTGTCGGATCCGGGAGTCGATTATCCGCTCATAGAGCTTCATGGTGTGGGACATTATCTTTATACCGCGGTAACTACCACACTCCTGCACCGATCCCTTGCCTTTGAAGACTGGCGTGATGATGCTCAGCCTCCACTGGCTCGGGATCTCGCCGGTGAGGAGTACGCGGTTACAAAGATTTGCTAGAATGCCCACACCACGGGCGCCCATTGCCTTCCAAGCCTCGATGGGGACTTCGTCGGGTCCGACAGCTTTCCGGTTCTTCATGCGGCGAATGGCAGTCTGGACTTCCGCAGGCGTTATCGGTGGCACTAGTCCTTGATTCGGAGGGAGGTCTGGTGGCTGCACCTCTTTATGCTGCTTATTCAGCAGCTCGTGGAAGTATGAGCGCCATCTCTCCTTCACCGCGACTTTCTCGTACAACAAATTGCCCCCAGGGTCTTTAATGCAGCGGCACTTGGATAGACCCTGCGCCGCTTTGGCCCTGGAACGCGCCAACTTATATATGAGCTTTTGCCCCTCAGACGATTCCAACTTGGTATATAGAGGTTGCAAGTGGTCTCGTTTGGCCCTGGCTACGGCTCTCCTGGTGGCGCGTTTTGCATCTTTGTACGCATCGCGGTCATCGGAAGATTTGGACGCTTGCCACTTTTTAAAGAGGGCTTTCTTCACCCTGATCTCTCTCTGGACTGTGTCGTTCCACCACCAGGTGTCCTTGTCACACTTGCGTCCACCCTTAGACATGCCGAGCACCACCCTCCCCGCCTCAAGAATAGCTGCCCTATATTATTTTATTATAGAAAGTTCATGCGGAAAGAAAAATTAAGAGAATTGCGCAGAAAATTTGAAAACTTCAGAAAACGGCGCTATTTCAGGCAAGTTATTTGAGAACAAAAATTCTAAATATAATTATCTGCTTTACGCTCTCTCATTATAAATTATACCTACGTTATAAAACAGCGGGTTTCGAGGTAACACAAACTATCTACTCACATAAGGATTTATATACACATCAAAGCGAAATTATTCGCCGAAACACGTGAGATATTCACCCCGCAATGTTATGCTTAAAATGAATTTATTACTGAGCAACATTATTTAACTGAAATGAGATGTATCTGGCAATTTTTGTGAGTGTTTCAACAGGTACAGTGAGCGTTAGAAGTTGATGATCATTTTCAGATAGAAAAGAGACGTGCGGTCCGCATTATTGGGAATCCTGAGATCACTTACACCCTTGAGCCTTTGCAGTTGCGTAGAGATGTGGCATCTTTGGCGGTATTTTACCGTCTCTACCATGGTGAATGTTCTGATGAGCTCTTCCAAGTAATCCCAACCTCTCCTTTCCTATATAGGACAACACGTGCAGGGCTTAGATGCCACCCGCATACGGTGCAAAATATTCCATCAAGAACCAAGCGATTCGGCGACTCCTTCTTCTGCCGCACTATTAAGACTTGGAATTCCTTACCAGCTCACGTGTTTCCCTCCTCCTATAGTCCCGGGTCCTTTAAGCGGGGCGTGAAAAAGCATCTGATGAGGCCGTCAAGCTGAGTGTCACCATTGTAACATGGTACATGTCTGTAATAGTGACCCTGTTTTCAGAGACTTTGCCTTCAGCTTACCATCAGGCGAGGCAAAGTCAAATTGACGTGTCCTATATTAAAAAAAACCCACGATCTTTCCCTTACAGGGGGAATGCTCTGACCACTAAGCCACCGAGACCGCACGAAGCCGATCCACATTTCTCTGTACTTCCGTCTTTGGGGTGACGGTGGACATTGGTTCGAGTCCCACCCGAGGTCGATTCTCTTTTCTCTTTCTAAATCGATTTAAATAGTTAGCATAATAAATGCTACAAAATTTCATTCGATCATTTTTAGATCATAAAAACTATTTTTCAGAGCAAATCTATACTAATATCATAAAGCTGAAAAGTTTCTTTCGTTTGTTTCAACGTGATTATCTCAGGAACTATTATTTTGAATTGGAAAAATATTTTTCTATTCAATAGTCCGTTTATTGAGAAAGGTGGTAATTTATTATCACGCTATTAATCAAATAATCCGGCAGATTCCAATACGTTACTTGAAAATTAATAAACAATTAAGCCATACTTGCTCGTATGATTTATGTGGGCAATACGGGGCTTCGAAGAAGGATACCATGGGTAAAGGAGAAGCAGATTTGCTAAATCTATCTATATAAAAATCAATGCCACTTTTCGTTGTTAGTTTATAACTCGAGAACGGGCTCACCTATCCAAACCAAATGTTTAGGCTTTGTTCGGACTATTTAGTAGATGGTTTATGTGAAGTTTGCACAAAATCGGTCGAGCGGTTCTTCATTTATCACATTTTTTGTTACAAATGAATTCAATAAATGGCGGATCATTGAGATTGTTATGTCAAATTGAAACTTTTTTCAGTGTTGACAGTACAAGCATGTTGTTGTTATGTCATTCATGCTATTGACATGGCGGTACGAAGTTCGCGGGGTCAGCTTGTAATTTATATTTATTAATAAAAGGGGCTCATTATTACCTGTTACATCTATTATATTTCTATATGAAGTAGAAGAAGAATGGCGGAACTAAATTAAACCATAACAATCACATGTGTCGTCATATGAAAAAGAAATATTAGATAGAAAGGGAAAGAAAGAAACAGTTTAGGTATTTGGCCGAGACACATGTCGTTTCCTAGTTTTACTTGTACGGTTGGGTTTCATGTAATATTGTGTACATAATGAATAAGTTTTCATAACGTTTACATGCTTTCTTGGGATCATTATTCCTTATCTCATTCGCAGTCAAGATTAATATCTTCCGACGCCTTCTTCTAACCTTTTTAGGTAATACGTATTCATTGTTATTAATTTAGCTTACTGTTTCATTCATACATTGGTACGTATTGCTAGTTATAATGCCATCTTTCTAGCAAGATAAACATGTCGTATTTTAGCCCGGTTTGTGCGACATACCTAGCACCTAATACAGTGGGATCTGCTTGCAGTTGCGGTTAGCTTGTGGCCTGAAGATTTAGCTAGAAATCTAACATACCCTACACTGTTATGATATGAGTTACTTCGAACACTAGTGGATGTCAAATATTTTTGGTCAAAATCGTTAATTTAACACAGCGTAATTTTTTTTTTTAAATCTCGAATTAAATACGTTTTGTCTACCTTTCAGCGGCAATGGTCCCTGTAGCCAAAACGACCGTTGGGTCAAATACCAAATAAACCGCGATAGAATCCGTTATAAAATAGTTTTATTTCAATTAGTGAGTGAGGTAGTTGGGGTACTGGCGCTAAAAATCTATTAAGCGAATTGGGGCGCCGCTTGAGGGAGAAAACTGGTGACTCTCGCTCCACATCGTACCTGAGGCAAAGGTTGGCCATCGCTATTCAGCGGGGCAATGCCGCCAGCGTGATGGGCACCTTTGCACCGGGTGCGATGAGGGGCGGGTTAATAGACTGAGTAAAATATAATTAATTGTTGTGACTAAGTATGTACTAATTTTAATTAAAAATTTAGTACATAATTATATATTTTTGACGTTTTGTAAGTGCCGTTTTAATGGTCTATACAGAATAAATGATTTTTGACTATATAATTTAAAAAAAATAGTGAAATTCCCGTAAACTTCCAACAATATCAAATCTCCAATTTACAGATACAACTAATTTACAATTTTATAATACATAGTATCTATATTATTAGTAGTAAGTACCTATATATAGTTGGATACAGACTGTTCTAGTAATATACATCAAAGTATTAAAATGCCATGAAAAGACACTAATATCATAATAGTTAATATTTCGAAAACTACTAATTAGTTTCCCCGTCTTACCAGCCAGTAAAACTTTTCCTAAAACTTATTGCCAATCTTATAATTGTTTCTGGGCAGGAGGGCAGTTCGTGAAAGAAATATTATTTAGCAAGGTTTCGTTAAGAAACGAGCGAGGAATTCGAATTCGAAGAATTTCTTAATTTTCTCTTTACGTTCTGAAATTATAATTCGCATTTTTTTTTCTAAATGGAGATTCTCGTGCTAAGAAATACTTTGTTGGGGCGGAACAGAATTCTTGGTTTATATTTATTTATTTTTGTTATTCTCTAACATCAGACAGGTATGTTACAGATTGTACAGCCCATACCTCAAGACATGGCTGGAAAACCTCATATGCATAGCTCGAGTCTACAATAGGGCTCGGAATAAGGCAATAGGCTCGCTCCCTATTAGGTACGTGGGACCTAATACAGTGATTGGTGAAATGTGTGTTAATTCACCTCTGCCTAACCCTCCAGTACAACCCCAATCGAATGCGAAATGCGAATCATTTATTGTAAATAGACCAAAAAAAAAAAAGCCCGCTGAGTTTCTTGCCGGAGTCTTCTCAGGCCGGGGCCGCGTTTCGAACCGGTGGTCCATTTGCTAAGCTAGTCTTTAGTACATATATGTATATTATTGACGTTTTGTAAGTGCCGTTTTGATGGTCTATACAGAATAAATTATTTTTGACTTTGACTTTGACTTTGACCCACAAACTTGGATATAACTTTCAATGAACCCCCCCTGCCCCCCTTGAAATCTAAAAAATAAAATTACATCACCTGATAAGCAAAAAAACCTTATTAGTATACAGTACAATTAATTACTATTATATTCTATTATTACATACTCCATCTTTAGAACAACAAGTAGTTATATAAATTCCATTAGAACAAGTAATGTGATTACACTCGTACGGCTCGACTACACCGAATCGGCTTTAGGTCCCAAGTCCCTTTTGAATCAACCCTCGGAGCCTCTATTTGATCTTCCACGGACGATTCAACCCGGGCGATCCATTGCTTAATAATATAATTATATTCCGGAGCTACAGCTGCGTACTATACAATTTATGAATTGTGTTGAATTTAATTAGGCCGTGTTCACACAGACGGAAGATTGAAATAAGCTTGACATGCATAATACACTTACGCCTTTTTCTTCTGTGGTAGGTGAAGACAAATTTTCTTATATTGAAACTTATCTTAGAGCTGAAAGTTCATGTATTTTTTGCTACTAAGATAGTAAACTTGAGATGGTAACCGATTACCGGAATCTATGGACATGAAAATCTAAGGTGTAATCACATGCGCACCTGCAAATGGGTAGGAAAAAGAGTAAAAAGGAAAGAATGCAGGTTGACCTCGGCTACTTTCACGAACGTGATCGAGCCTACTCTTTCATGTTGCTTTTTAAACCCCTATCCTACTAATCCTACTAATATTATAATCCTACTTCCTACTATATTATCCTACTAATATTATAAATGTGAAAGTTTGTGAGAATGGATGTGTGGATGTGTGGATGTTTGTTACTCTTTCACGCATAAACGGCTGGACCGATTTGGTTGAAATTTGGTACGTATTATAGGTTATACCCTGGATTAACATATAGGCTATATATCAGCGATGAACGGGATCAGAATTCCACGCGGGCGGAGCCGCGGGCAACAGCTAGTCTATCAATAAGAAAGAAAAAAATACTGACTTTTTAACATGGGTATATACTCCTCTGCCTACCCCTTCGGGGATTTATATCTATGTTTAATGTACCTATAGTGATCAAATGTGTAAGGTCTTGAAAAAATGGCAATTCAAAAGCTCCTGAAACCTAGTTACATGATGATCGCAGTTGTTTCAGTTGTTGGACTAGCGTGTTATCCCCAGAAGAAGAATGGCATAAGTTTTTTTTTATACCACTTGGGTGGCAGACAAGCACACGGTCCACCTGATGGAAAGTGGTTACCGTGGCCTATGGACGTATGCAACACCAGGGGCGTCACACTCGTGCTGTCGACCCTGAAGAAACCTTCTAATGTCCTTCTTGAAGAACCCCATATTGTAGTCGCTTACGAAAACCACCGTGGGGAGTTCATTCCACAGCTTGAATGTGCGAGGGATGAAGTTCCTTTCATACCGCACAGTGCGCACCGTTTCCATATATGTATGTAAAGTAAGTATGATAAATACTTTTTTATACTCAAGCTTTTCATAAAGAAACCGTTCAATCATGTGCAGCACTGAGGCGATATCTAATCAGGTCGTATATCTATCTAGGTCACCGCTGAGTGCATCGAAAGTCAACATGCGTCGCAAGCTAACCTCGATACAAAATTCGCTGCAAAAGTTTTTGATGTCTCCGTATAAGCTAAGCATAGGCTTAGCTTCCAGAGTCGTGTGTCCGATCCATCGCTTCCTATCAACAACAGAGGCTGTCCACACTCCATTACAACAGGGGCCCTAGACAAAGTGACATTCTATTGATGGAATCGCGCTGAAGCGAACCATTTTTAAAGTTTTAACAATGGATTTCGGGACATTGCGGTGGTTATAATAATAATGATAAGTTAAATAATGTATTTCGAGTTACAAAGACTCAAATTTCATAAAAAAAAAAATATAGTTATATTAATGATTTATGTCAATTTCACACTATGATTAGCGATTCCACTGGCGTTTTCGCCAATATTATGTCACTTTGTCTAAGGCCCCAGTTCTGTGTACAGTACAAACTTCTTCTACATCCTTTTTCATCGTAGCGTTAATTCCGATCGCATACGAAGTTTTTGTATAGCAACTATATGGTTTCAAAGCAGCATACGACCTCGTAACTAACTCCATCCTTCCCTTATTTAAGTGTCAGGCATTTGTCGATGTAGCAATTTCCATTTTTTCGCCGCCCAATACCGGATGTTTGCCCGTTTCACTCATCCAGGGCAAAAAAGGGATTTCTGCACACGCCAATTTTGCGTCGTCTATCCTTTGCGATGAACCCTTTCATGGATATTGTTTTTCCTTTATTTAGTGCTTACATTCATGTGGACCTTGCTTGTTTGCATACTTGTATTTAAAAAGTTACAGCAATAAGCTTGCCCCTACTACGTGGGACCGAAGATCATAATAGTCCGAGAGCTGGTACGATTTTTGGGTACATTCTTGAGGCAAGCTGAAAACTTGTCACACAACTCTCCTGTTATACCCCAAACACGAAGCTACAGACTTGGCTGGTGGTTATGGGGGACACATCAATCCCTGAATTTTTAAATATTAAAAAAAATAACAGAATACATGTTTGAGGCAATATGCAAGTTTTATAATGTTGTAGTTCAATGTTTAAGGAATACATGAAAAAAAGACAGGTGATTTGCTGGGGGCTTTACCATTGCCAGGCGGGTCCAAAGGTAATTTCCAAAAAAAAAATATACAAAAATGTATTTGAGGCAACTTGAAAGCAGAACTAACGACTAGACCATTGCAAATACCCATATTCATGTAATTTAACCAATTAAACCCATCCCGTTAATAATGGTGTATGATATAGGTACCTGGTTATTCGGTAGGTACAGGATATACAAGAATTGTAAACTGTTAAGACTGTCAAAACTTCAAGTACGTATACTTTTCCTTGACTTTTCGTCTTTGATGAACAGGTAAAACATCAAAGAAGAAAAGATCAGCAACCCTCATAATTAGAAAAAAACTCGAAGTCCTGATACGTCATCGTGAAAGCCTCAAATACTGCAAGTCGGCAACTGTAGCACGTTCGACACTTAACCCTTCAAGTGGTTATTAATGAGCATTTGGTGTCTTGGAGGGCACTTTGGACCCCTCAGGCCCACTTGTGGGCAACAAGATGGTACCTGTAGTGTTCTCGAGCGGGTTTAGAGACGCTTGACTCTGTCAGTCGTGTTTACGTATTTTATAATGCTATTTTCGAGGTGTTGAAATTCACATTCTGTTTTTTGTTCTACTTAATATAAAATTAAGTAAGTTGTGCGTGACTGTACGAGAATTTCGGGGGGAATCGGTAAAAATTGTCTATACATATTTAAATAATATCTTGCGGGGGGAATCGGTAAATGGGAGAAACAGAACTAACTTAAATATCAAACCATCTATGCTAAAAAACTTCTAAAAAAATCGCCATATTTTATACAAACAAAACGTTTTATTCGTAACACATATTGCAGCATCAACATCGCGTTATCTGGACGTTTTATTAACGTTTTATGTCCCTGGAAAACCTGCGCTAGTATTCATCCGGAAAATAAATTGCTTTCACGCCGAAGGGCATGCTATACTGTCGGAGAATACATTTTATAGGAATTACATTTATTTCTACATCTGTGATAACATTATTTTACCAGGATAGCATTAGTTTAACCTTTAACTATAACAATAACCTTAACATCATAGCGAGAGACCTCCGCCATACTCTTCTAATCCCGATTGTATCCAATCCTTGCAATTTGAAGCCCGAGATTCACTCTCCTACTCTTTTTGTTGATATTTTGGCTTTTGTGGTTTCTCTGTGATCTGCTACCCCGAGAGGAAAGCTTAAACCAGAACCGTGGCTAGCAGGAGTACTAACAGATGAGGTTAATTTGAGCCTCCATATCCACACAAACTTAAAAAAAGATAGAACCCTTTCATATTTACACTTCTACATCAGCAACAAGAATTACGCGAATTTAACATCACCCTTTAAATACAAACGATAAACAGTAACACGAACCTCATTCAGTGACAAGCCACAGTATTACTTCTCTCGAGTAATTTAATTACGTTACATACACAGTAGGTATATTATCTACGTACATACATAGGTACCTATTAAGGTGAACGCAGACCTAGCCGCACCGCACGCACTGCAGTCGCCGCATTCCGAATTCTTTATATGTATTACTAGCTGTCCCGGCGAACTTCGTATCGCCATATATTTTTCAACCCGCGTGAATTTTTGATCCCGTTCCCGCTGCACCTATTTTCTCATCTTTAAACCTTCAAACATCCACGAATATTTCAAGACTAAAATTAGCCAAATCTGTTCAGCCGTTCTTGAGCTATAAACTAACAACGAAAAGTGGCATTGATTTTTATATATATAGATGAAGTTCTATGCAACCTCGAACACCTAGCCGCGCCGCAGTCGCCCGGCGGTCGCTGCAGTACCCGAAGCGGTCGAATTCCCCAAGCCGCAGCTGATGACATCACCAAAGTCGGCCCGCGCGCATCGGACGCTGTGGCCGGCGGGCTACGAGTACTAATATAGTGTGTTTCTACGATTTATAAGTACAAGAATCGATGATTCTATTTTAATTACGTTGGTTCAACAATTCAATGAGCTTTTCACGTTCACTTAACTGAACTGAACACTAAACTGAATGAAAGAAATTCAGTGCGTGCGATGCGGCCAGGTCTGCGTTCACCTTTACTGGTGATAATCTACTCGAGTATTCATACCTGTTAGTACAAGTAGGTACATTGTGCTAATTATGGTCTCACTACAAAGTGTAGTGTGGCTAATTACTTGTTGAATTCGCTGAACTAAGTTTGAATCCATTTAATGGAGAAATTAATTAGCCTCCCTAATGATTTGAACAGATTGTGTATGCAAAAAACTTTTTGGTCCTCGAGGAATAATTAACAGACTTCAGCAGATTTGTTTAGTGAATTTCTAACTAATATTTTAAATGCGTAAATAGGTTGTTGGCCTCATTTAGGGTTAAGGCAAACTCACCTATAATGGTAATCATTGACAGATGAGGCTCTGGTGTGGGTTTTCTGACTACTCGGGGTGGGATCAAAACGATCAAAAAACTTATGCGTTATTGGATCCATCGAAACACAAGTACAAACTCCTATATCACATATGGAACATCGCGCACCCCGACTTTAATCCAGTTCATTAATATTTTTTTACGGTTAATAGGCTCGCGTTTGTCGACTATCTTACCTGTTATAATAAATTGGAAAAAGCAAACTAATTGCTTTAAAATTATCTCAATTGATTGTGCGGAGTTATCAAAAATCAATGTTTAAAAATGATTGCAACATCATTCATTGATTCCGATAGTTCGTACGAATATCGGTAGATTACTCCTACCATCGCCGTAAGATGGATGTATTGGAAAAATTGGGTCACTCTCGGGCGAAGCTCGGTGGCTCAGTGGTCAGAGCGTTCCCCCTGTAAGGGAAAGATCGCGGGTTCGAGTCCCGCCCGAGAATTGATTTCGCTTTTTCCAATTTATTATAATTTGTTTAGTCTAGCAAACTAATTGCTTTAAAATTATCTCAATATCTTACCTGTGTTGGTAAGTGATAAGCGACGGTGACGCTTGCCTAGAAGAAAGTATTCACTCTAGTCTTGAAGGCATCCAAGTTGCAGGTATCCGGAAACACAGATTCGGGCAAGGCAATCCACTCCTTGGCAGTACACATGATGAACGTATCGCCGAATCGTTTAGTACCTAGGTATAAATGGGATTTCCAATGTCCATATATTATATACTGTACGAAGAAACAGGAGCCCCGTGATGTGGGGCTCCGTTTAAACAGGGGCTAAGGGTGAGAATTAGGATTAGGACATGTTCTGGCCTGCTCCGCCTAAAGGGGCTATTCCATGCTATGGTCCATCGATCGAATAACCCATCAGCTTGTCGATGTTTCTGTCTTTGATACTAAAATGTCTGTCAAAAATGAGTACGAAGCCCTCAAGATATAGGTAAGTAGGTAGAATCTAACTAACATCTAACATCTAACATTTCAAATGGTAAATTATTGCACTATACATCCTTCCAAGAAATATTATTCCAATAACTACACACGTCGGAAACCGATATGATTCTATGCATCTCGGGAGCATCCCGCACTATAAATGTATGAGATGCAGTTCTATTAGGATGCATAAATCTAAGAAATTGCTCGCCAACACGACTGCTCCTGTCTACACAGATCGCGTTGAGAGATATGCCAATATGTGTGCAAAGTACTGCATATATATTTTACGAGTAAGTAGTATAAGTACTAGCTAATGCGCCTTCACGGAAATGTATAAAACAGTGTGGATATAAAAGTTTTATTGCAATCGGTGGAATAGTTTAAAATGTAAAAGGTGAAAACATACAAATAATGACGGGTAAAGTACGCTTTGTTGGATTTTTAGATACATACATATATTCTCACTCCTGTAACTCCCCTAAGGGGTAAGCAGAGGTTTATTATCACCTACATTTCGCCACTATGATTATAATTATCAGTCCCATATACAAACACAAATATTTCCCCACGGGGTTGGGGGTTAGCCTTCCAACCCCGGGAGGAAAGAAGAAATCTTACACTAGAGCCTCGTCCGTCAATCAGCAGGTTTACCGGCTTGCAATTGAAGCTAGATTGAGCCCCGAAGACCTTAATGGAGCCCCATATATTTCGCCACCGCCGCGCCGCTCGAAGTCAGTCAAAAATTTTCCTCTATCATAAAATAGGATTCAACCATAAAATAAAGCGCGCCAGATCGTGTGAAGTGGAGTATACCTCGAAACACGTATCTTGGACCTAAATCGCAAGACAAACGAGGCCCTGTTGCCCGCGGATTAGTTTGTCTACGCTTTGTGAATTTGAGCTCGTCCACCGGCCTAGCACCCCGTGCTATCCTCAAACGATACCCAGATACGTGTGCTGCGCGCATAGAGCACATTTTAGGTCCAAGATATATGTATAACTGTTCCTATTGCTCGAAGCAATAGGAACAGTCATACCTAAGGTAGACCCTGGGCTCTGAGTTCACTTCGGTCTCGGATCAGGAAAATACGACGCTATGATGATGATGATAAAAAAATAGGATTCAACGGCTGCCCCATCAAGGAACTACATATACCACACCAAAGATAACGTTCATGGAATGAGCGTGTGTCTCCGTTTGTCCTTTTTTCACGCAATAATGGAGCAAGGGATCAACATGATTTATCACGTAACGATAGTTTATGAGCCTGAAAGGGACAGAGGTAAATTTTATCCGGGATATAGCGGAGTATACGATTATTGTATTGCATACATAAATATAGTCACGGTTTTGTCCCCCGGAGGGTCAGAGGGAGAGGGAGACAGAGAGAGAGAGAGAGAGATGAGAGATGACATCTGACAGGAATGTACGGAGAAGAATGACGTGCTGCACCGACCCCAAATATAGGACAGACAGTCTCCGTGGCGTAGCGGTAGTGAACGTGGCCGCTACGCAGGAAGCGCGGGTTCGATCCCCGCTCAGTGCAAATATTTATATGCATGAATATGGGTATTTGCATTGGTCTGGTCGTGCCTCGGAGAGCACGTTAAGCCGTCGGTCCCGGTTGCCATACGAACATCTATAGCAGTCGTTACGGGTAGTTGGAGTCTAAAAATTCCAAAACAACGGTGTAGCTGCTAGCTGCAATGCTTCGATATCGCCTAATGTCACCATTGGGTTGTATGGTTTATGGTCACGGCAAATATCGTAGTTCAGCCAAATCCGCAGATAAGACTGGTAATGCGGACCCAGACTCCGAGGTGAAAGCTTCGGATGCGACTGGGAATTAACGCTAGGAGGAAGAAGAAGTAATATATGGAGGAGAATCACGTGCTGCACCGACCCCAAATATAGAACAACGCCAGGCCGATGATGGTTATAGAGACTATTAACCAAACAGTCAATGAACTCCACTTCATAAGTTTGCAGCGTGATAGCGGTAATATCAATTCAGTCGTAGCGAATAAATAAATCATTAACGTTACCCACTTCATCTAAATTTATATCTCATTGTCCGAATGTATCGCCGAGCATAACTAGACTATTGTTCTTGCAACAATATCGCGAATACGTCAACCCTTACGTCAGCCCCAATAAAACGCTTATATTTAGACATTCTATTCGTAATAATGTTTGTTATTGCTGCCATAATTAAGTTCAAAACAGTGACTGCTGTGTGCAATACATACAGGGCTATCCTACTAATATTATAAATGTGAAAGTTTGTGAAGATTTTTGTTTGTTGTGCAATTACGCTCTAACGGCTGAACGAATCTGGCTGCAACTTGGGACAGGGATACTTTATAGTACAGGGACAACACATAGGCTGTTTATACTTGGAATAGGTTAAGTTCCACGCGCAATGGCCCCAAAAAGGAGGCTAAGTGCGGACCTTTCCATTCCATAGGTTAAGATTTCTGTGTCCGGAACCCCTTCGGGGCTTCACATCACTAGGGCTAACGATTACACGGATGAGTGTGTCAGACTTGAACCGACTGAAATTGTATGGTGTTTCGTCACATAGGTCAATGTGGCTGGGTAACCAATAGTCCCCAAGAATGTCCCTATTAACCCGACAGGCCTTGGTCACCCCGTATCTTGGACCCCGAGATGCTGTTATAGCTCAAAATCCCCCCTCCACTATAAAGAAACGTGCGCGAACATATGACGTGCCACTGACCTGTATGTGGACCTGGCTCGTTTGCCTTGCTGATAAATATCACCTTGACTATAACATGAGCAGTCCGACATTGCTTAACATAACTCTCTATTATAGAGAGTATTAGAGCTATACCTACGTTCGTAGCATGGAGAAGAAAATGAAATTTACTAATCATATTCTGTCGTCCGTGGTTCGTAGCTATGTCGTCGTCACGGAGATGAAAATGCTGTGGTGGATGTGCGACGTCACTCGTAAAGATCGCGGGAGGAACTCTCGCATCCGTGGCAGCCTTCATGTCCGTGACATCGCAGATAAAATGTAAGAGAGCCGCCTTCGCTGGTGCGGCCACGTCTTGCGGCAACCACCAGGCTACGTAGGTAGCAAATGCCTCACAATGGCGCCCCTACTGGGCCCAGGTAGAAGGGGTAGGCCCAAGAAGTCCTGGCTTGACTTCGTGGAGAGTGATATGCGTGCAAATGATCTCACTACCATGGACGCCCAAGATCGTGCGAAGTGGAGGAGGAAGAGCCGGAAGGCGGACTCTGAGCTCAGGAAAATAGGTCTCTATGAGGATGATGAGTAGAGCTAGTTATCTGTTATACTTTAGGCGTAACCACCAAAATCGTTGCTTCAGAATCTTGTGAACAGCCTTCTTATCATTTAATAATGTTGCAAATGGGTCGTAAAGACCACCACTTCACAAAACCCTGTCATAATAGCAGTATCCCTCAATAGCAATACAATGTTAGTAAACAAAGAAATGGCTGTGTACTTCAAATTGCTACTTAAAATTCTTTTACTATCCTCGCAAGATGGCAAGTGTTTATTTTTAGTCTAGTCTAAAATCGTTGCATTCCTTCAAATTGCAACAAGAATAGTAGAGAAACGGATTCATAACAAGTTAGTAGTTAGACATAAACCTATATTTAGTTTCACATCGATCAGAATTTAGCCACAGAAGCAGGTCACTAACGATAATAGGACGTATCGAAAATGATATTAATATGTACAACTTACTTTTTTTTTTGCCGCACCATAAACACTTTAGAAATTACCAGCACACATGTTTCCTTCGTCCTACAGTCCCGAGTCCTTTAGGCGTGTTTAAGCGGCGTGTGAAAAAGCATCCGATGAGACAGTAAAACTGGTGCTCAGTTTTCAGTCTCATCGGACATTCTCTGAGACTGTAAAACTGGTGCTCATTGTAACATTGTTGGTGTCTGTAATGGTGACTCTCTTTGCTGAGATTTCAATTAACTATCAGGCGAGGTGAAATCATGTTGACGTATCTCACGTATCCTATTAAAAAAAAAAATTCTTATACATGGATCACTTGTGTTATTCAACGGGATGAAGCTCTGGTGCAGACTTTAATACCGAGGAAGATCAAGCGGAAAGCCGACCTCTGGCTCCGAACTTTGGACGCAACTGAGAAATTGCTATAAGGATTATATGTGTTATAATCAACGTGATAAGGTCGGTTCTTGCATGTCTCCTTTGAGCTTCATACAACTACGACTCAAAGGAAAGACAGCCTAAGGCGTTCTGAACAATTTCGTGCTAAGGATGTGATGTATAACAGCGAGTAAGTGCCGATATACTTGTACGAGAGCCGCCGTCGTGGGTAAGGAACACGACAAATACATGTTATACCACACCTTACTGTATAGCACTATACATAGTCAAATAGATCTAATTTTGCTTAAGTTTGGATAATATTGTAATGTTCTAATGCATCCATCACTAGCAAACAGACAAGAATTCCGAAAAAATATTTTTAAGTATTAACGCGATCTTATAGGTATTACAATTTATTGTTATAATCTAATTTTGTTATAGTTTGATGATAAAATATAATTATGTTACTACGCATACCTAATTACATATTAGCCTACTTACCTAATATTGTATAATTATGTGAAAGTTTGTGAAAATATTTGGATGTTCAATTCAATCACGCTCTATCGGCTGAACGTATCTAGCTGAAATGTTACAGGACTAGATTATAGTCTAGCTAGAATAATTCATAGACTACTTTTATCCTGGGAATAGGTTCCTTTGCGTAGCGGGAACAAATTAATAGCGGCTCCATCCGAAAACCAGCGCTGCGCGTACCTACCTACCTACCCAATAGTGTGCGTACATTCAATGCTGAGATGGTGCCCTATTTAGGTTCAAACTGTGTAAAAGTTTAAACCTAACTGTTACAAATGACTGTAATTGTGTACATAATACGAAACACATTGTGAGGACCATAAATAATAGTAGATTACCCAACAAGTGAAAAAAAGGTGAATTCTTTTCGAGGCACCAAGTTGTATCCCGAGAGGAGTGAAGGTTTCTCCGGTAGAATCCCGAGCGTAGCGAGGGGTTCTAGAGAGAAACCTGAGTGGATCGAGGGATACAAGAGCCGAGATGAATTCTTTTTTCACGTGTTAGGTACTCAACTTTTCACCATTGACTACGAGAAAACGATTACTCTGTGATTATGAATTACATTTTGTTATGGATAGTACACAAAAGAAGCAGCAAATTATCAGTAATAGCTACCGCTTTAGCGCCAAAAGACTCAGGAGTCTTTTCGCGTTCGAGAATATGAGTTTCATTTTCATCACTAGATGAAGTCATTTTATGATTATGAGACAAACATAAACTTTTACAAGGAAAATTACACAGAAAATGGCGGCATTTTTTTTTCTTAATTTAAACTGAGCCACATTCCATCCAGCCAGTGATTATATTTAGGTGGCTTTTAGTACGTTTTTATAGTGAGAGTGTGCAACCTCTTTGTATGTTTCACTAGAATCCGTACATTCGCGCATGTTCCAAATTCAAATTTTTTTATTCACTCGGTGAAACAAAGAGCGTTTTATTCACTGTTTTTGATGAATCACGGGCCCTTTTTCGAGTGTCAATGGTGAAATAGTACATTATGGTACAAGTGAGCAACGTTGGTGATTACCGCCGAGGCGCCATTGAGACCCGAGCCGCCAGGCGAGGGTCTTAAGACAGCCGAGGACGGTAATCATCATGCTCACACGTGCCATACGACGTTTTACAACACACTTGCGAATAAAATAATACTACAAATACTAAATAAACAATACTACAAATTAATTCGTTTTCCTATGCGCGCGCATTTAACAATGGCGGTCGACCATATTTAAAAAAAAACGAGGTTTGAACTTAACTTTATTTTACTCTGTTTTTTTTTCTGTACTTAGAGAAAAAAAAAAGTTAAATTTGAGTGAAAATTTTGTTTATTACACAAGTAAGTATTACGAGTTGAAATTATTTATTTAAATACGAAAATGCATCAAATGACTATACAATAGGCGTATTAATTTATTCGTACTATTAAACACGTTATTTTTTGTATCAAAACTTTTTTAAGAACATAGACAATTATAGACACTTCCTATGAAATTTAAAAAAGAATCTATAACTCACTTTTGTGAATAATAGCAATGAAAAAGTCACAGTTTTATAATAGGTGTCATTCCGTGCTTAATTGCGGTAAAATAATATCACATTTATGAGCAGGTGTGTTGTAAAATATTTTTCTTTCTTCTTTCTTCTTTCAAATTCCCGGGTCAAAATTCCACGCAGGCGTATCCGCGGGCATCAGCTAGTGCAATAATAAAGTTTATTCATACAGCATACTCAATCAAGTTCAATAAGTTACAGACAGATTCAATATTATAGTTAAATAAACTATATACTGAAGTCTTAGCTCATAAGTGAGTTAATTCTGACTCTATCTAGACTTCTAACTTAAGCAAAATGTATGAGGCGAACAATTATTAGCCCATTGTACGGCGAAGAGTATTGTAGAATTCAATTAGGCTTAGCATTTGTAAATTTAAGACATTTATTGAATTCAAGATTCAATTATCGCAATTAAGCCACGTCTTAAGCCATCTTAACTTCCAATGACCTTTGTTTTATTGGCAGATTATAATCACGCATTATCATTTTGTTAGACGTACCTACTTGAAGATTAATTAATCTTAATAATAAGATTAAACGGAAGGTGAGACACCCCTAGCTAGGTGGACTAACGACCTTCGAAAGGTGGCTGGGACAGACTGAATGCGGAAGGCGGAAGATCAGCAAACGTGACGCATATTGGGAGAGGCATAATATGTCCAGCAGTGGACTGCAGTTGGCTAAATGATTGATTGATTAATCTATCTATCAATCAATCATTGTTTCATTCTGTACATCTATCTATACTATTATATGTATAATTGTAAAGTGGTCGTGTCTGTACATTGGAGATATTTCAGAAAAAATACTTGGGTTAAGTTAAGTTAACGATACTGAACACGAAAATATTTTTTTTGAATTTCCTGTCTGTTTGTCTGTTTGTCTGTTTGTCTGTTTGTCTGTTTGTCCGCGATGGACGTCAAAACTACTGGACGGATTTTGATGCGGTTTTTTTTGTTAGAAAGGGCTTGCTCAGACTTAAAATCTTACGTTTGTTTGATCGGAATCGGTTGAGTAGAACCGAAGTTGTGAACAATTATGATAATAAACGAAAAATGGCCCGATAGACAGATGGCGCTTTTTATTATTATTGGTCAATTTTTATAGCTTATTACATCCGAGCAAGAATGTCAATTTATAGACTTTATTTTTACATACACAATTGTGTAAACTAATATGTTTTTAATCATGAAATTAAAATTTGAATTTTTAAGATTTAGTTACAGAATCATAACTAGATGGCGTTCTCGCGTTTAAATTCAAGCTATCAATTGGTTTCAAACTACCGATATACCCGAACCGGTATTTAGTATTACTTTCTCTAATTTCTAATTTGTCAATTTGTGATATAGATTTTGGTACAGTCTTAAGATCCGTTACAAAGTCGTTTTTCACGCAAAGACAGATTAGAGCTTGGCGAAGACGAAGTACCTATTATAGTTGAGTAGACAGGAAAGGTACAGGTAGTGCGAGAAGGGCAAAGGAATGGGGACTACAATAGAGAGTCGAGTAGATATCCAGGTAGGAACATTCTTATATACCACTTAAGTGGCAAACAAGCACCCGGCCCACCTGATGGAAAGTGGTTACTGTGGCCTATGGACGTATGCAACTCCAGAGGCGTCACACTCGCCCTTCTTGAAGTACCCCATCCCAATACTATTGTCGTGAGTCGTACTGTAATAGTGAAGTCGAGTATAGTGGCATCGAGTAGAGACGCGAATACAGAGTGGAGTACTCGTACCTAAACTACGTGGAGTACAGAGTCAAGTAGGAGCCGAATAGAGAGGCGAGTACAGTGTCTAACCTTTTTTTATATATATACTACATACTTAGGTCGCAGATAAGCACACGGCCCTCCTGATGTTAAGAGGTTACCGTGGCGTATGGGCGAGTGCAACACCAGGGGCGTCACACCCGTGCTATGCTGTAAGAACAGAGGGATTCTGTGCCGTCAGCGCAAAAGATAAGTAGGGCAAAGCCTTTGGTTTTCCCACTGACAGCACAAAATCTCTGGCTACCCTACTCACCGTCAGAAACACTACACGAGGTTATTAGGTAAGTCGCGATCTTCTGTAGGGCCAGTCGGACTGCTCGATTGGGACGGATATATCGTAGTTTCCTACCTCCTCTAAAAAATAAAGCTCCTCTAATCAGCGTTCAACGCACAACTCTCTGCACTAAAATTTATAACACCACGCGATAAACGACATCCACGCGGGCGGAGCCGCGGGCAACAGCTAGTTGAAGATATTTACAAAAAAATACTTGGGTTATGTTATGTTAACGATACTGAACACGAAAATATTTTTTTTGAATTTCCTGTCTGTTTGTCTGTTTGTCTGTTTGTCCGCGATGGACGCAAAAACTACTGGACGGATTTAGATGGGGTTTTTTTTGTTAGAAAAGGATTACTCAGACTTAAAATCTTACGTTTGTTTGATCGCAATCGGTTGAATAGAACCGAAGATATGAGGTCGCGTTAACCGAGATGCACGCGGACGGAGCCGCGGGCGGAAGGCTAGTTGAATAATAAGATCTGACACTTCTGAGTTTGTTACACTGTCTATGGTGTAGGGTAGGCTGAAACCTATCCCTGGGATACTCTTACATTAAATCCCGACTAGAAAGTAATAGTCTGAAGTATCTTTTTGGCAACTCCGTTTTACGTTCAGATCCATTTTACGCTTCAAGCGCGATTGTGATATATCCTGGATCAGTGGCGGATCCAGGGGGGGGGTCGTGGGGGTCATGACCCCCCCCCCTGGGCGGGTCACCTACTAAAAAATATCCCAATGTCACTGATAAATTTTAAAAAATACCACGCATAAGAAGACTGTCTCTTTGTACCTAATATTATAATTTTATGAGGCACCAAACATCAGTACAAATATTATTCGCACGATTGAAAATTTCAATTTATCGTGCAGCGCAGCCGATCAACCGATGGACTCGAATAGTTTTCGGACCTGACACCCTGTCCGCTATGTTAAAGAAATAAGCGCGAATGACTAACCAGGCCGGCAGTCGAAGGTCTGGAGCTGTCAGCCATGAGGTCCTTTTTCGATTCGGGCAACAATTTGACTTGGGCTCAGCTTCAAAGGCCCCGTATTTATGTTACTGTTTGCTTACAAAAACTTTTTGTGAACTTGGAAGAAGCCTTCCTTTCTGGATCCGACGTAGGTAGTCACCAAAGCACCCGTGCCCGGTAATAACCTGCGTCAGCCGGTACGAGAGGCAGCCATGTGGCCTCTCTAGCCACTCCCCCATAGGATGGGATGGGCCTTAATACTACCGCTATTACCGCGGGCCCAGCGGTTGTGGTCAGTGGCCATTTCTGCTGCGGATGACGCAGCTGGCTCATATGCCTGGTCCTTTTTTTTTATCGCGCGAAAAATCCCCGCGGATACCTCCCCCGCCGGAGCCGGAGGAGGAGGTTATATCGGACTCGAACCGACTAAAACGTACGCCGTCTGTGGGCCGTCAGTTGCCGGAGGTGAGATTGTCGTAGCCATATCCCTCGCACCCCGGCCGACCCAGGGCCATATCTCTCGATCTGGTCCTCTTCAGGTGTAGGGACCATAGAGTCCCCAGCTCGCTCCCAGGTACGGGGAGGCACGCAATGCGCGCCGCCGCGGCCTGCTTCTGCTAGGGTGACAGGCGGCTCCACCCGTCACCCCCAGGTCCGCGCTCATGGGGGACGGAGGTCATTCTGCGACCTCCGACGCCCGAGTTACCACCGCTCGTCGCGGGCCGCGCGGTTTGCGATTCTCCTTCGCTCCTCGCGGGCCGCAAGGTCTGCGATTCTCCTTCGCTCCCGCTCCGCCGCCTACTTCACGAGCATTAGAAGGATGCGCCGGCGGCCCACGCATCCGCGCAGCGAACCATCACTGCGAGCAAAGTGGCGAGCGTGAGAGCTCTCACTCCCAGATGCCTTGCCTTACATCTGCACATTCTACGACGTCAAGCCAGCACGTTTTGGAGCTACCCCTCCCACAGGGGCCCGCCCGGGGTGCCATTGCCAGACATTTGGTATCCACCTAGCCTGGTGGTTGCCGCAAAAGTTGCTGTTCGCATAGGCGATGACTTGGTCGAGCGCACGGACCAGGTTAAGTACCTGGGGGGCGCGCCGTAATAGCGGCGCCGTAAATGCTTACAGTGATGGCGTAAAACCGTAAGCTCGCGGCTGCCACCGCCTCCATCTGAGAGCATCTGAGAGCAATGCTCGAGAAGGAGGCGGGGGAACGGGTCTGGAGAAGATTCAGTTGTTTCCCATTCCGCATAATACACAATGCGCGAAGGACTCGGGCGACGTAGGTCACTCAACATCTCCATTATCGTATCAATATCTCCATATCGGTCCCCATTAGCACGGGCCTTGAAATGACAGGGGGAACCGCCTGACACTCTAGAAGAAGCAGGCCGCGTTGGCGGCGCGATGCTCGCCTCCCCCTTTCATGATTATCGTACATATTTTCCTGATTGCTTCCGAATCCGAGGTGACCTCGGAGCTCAGGGGCCGCCTTCCGTCACTTCCTCCTCCACTTCGCACGACGTTGGGCGTCCATGGCGGTGAGATGAGACCATTTGCACGCATGTCACCCTTCACGACTTCAAGCCAAGACTTCTTGGGCCTATCCTTTCCACCTGGTCCCGGTGGCTGTGCTACTGCCAGCCATTTGTTACCCACGTAGCCTGGCGGTTGCTGCAAGACGTGGCCACACCAGCGAAGGCGGCTCTCTTGCATTTTATGTGTGATGTCGCGGACATGAAGGCTGCCGCGGATCTGAGAGTTCCTCATGCGATCTTTACGTGTGACGCCGCACATCCACCGTGATCACAGTGATGACACCCGGGCGTTGGCTCCTTCTGAATTCGCCGCAGCTAACTTCCGAAACATCCATATCCGGTGATCATCTGCGTCAACCGCTACGAGAGTTTCCCATTGAAGCCTTTCTAGCCAGTTCTCCTTGATGGGTGATAGTTAGCTGCGGCTAGCTAGTTCACCGTGATAGTGGTGGTAAGAAATACCACCACTATCACGGCGTGCCCTGCGCTTGGTTGTCCAAGTCGTAGTTTCAACTCCACCATGTCCCGATAAAGCTCGATTTCTCGCCTTGTGATACGGATTTAGTACTGAAGGTGCTCTGACATATTTTTTCGCCATAGAGTCTCCTGCAGGAGTCCTCCAGCCCCTTAAGCCAGAGTGCCAGCTGCGTCCTTCAACTTGGGGACCAGCAGCTTAACCGGGTTCTGGATCGTATTTAACAACAGTCGTTCAAGGTATCTTACTTTACTCCTCTCACCTCATTCCTCCTCCATTATTTCGTCATGAATTTCATACACATTTATTTTCATTGTATTATTCAATGACATTTTATAGGGAGGCTATACACCCCCCCCCCCCCCGGAACTATGTCTCGGCTACACCATGACCCCCCCCTGAATTGAAAGCTGGATCCGCCCCTGTCCTGGATGGATATTTTCATAGATCAAAAGGTAACTTCATAAATAGACTACCTCTGTGGCGTAGCGGTAGTGAACACGGCTGCTACGGAGGAGGCGCGGGTTCGATCCCCGCTCAGTGCAAATATTTGTATGCATGAATATGAATATTTGCATTGGTCTTGGTGTTTTCTATGTATAATATGTATGTATTTACAAAAAAAATGTATCTATGTATGTTTATCCGCATTCTAGAACCCATAACACAAGCTAGTTAAGCTATGCTTACTTTGGGTCTAGATAGCGTTGTGTAGATTGTAAAAAAAAATACATTTACAAAATATCGATTAGCAGATTACAATAAATTCTTTTAATATCTAGTAAAAATATTGTAGTCCCATTCTAAAAGGGCCTGAGGAAAACAGCCTTAACGTCTTAAAGAGATCGCATATTTTTTCTATTTCTAAAAGTAGGTAGGTATATAAATAGAGAATTAATAGAAATAGAACTTGTCAGCTGTTCAAGTTCCCGCCTTCTTATTTTTTTACACAGAAATGTGATTTTTAGGTAAAATACGAATAGTCAATATGTCTTTTTTTTTATATATAGGACACGTCAATTTGACTTCGCCTCGCCTGATGGTAAGCTGAAGGCAAAGTCGCTGAAAAGAGGGTCACCATTACAGACACGTACCATGTTACAATGGTGGCAATCAGCTTCACGGCCTCATCAGATGCTTTTTCACGCCCCGCTTAAAGGACCCGGGACTGTAGGAGGAGGGAAACACGTGAACTGGTAAGGAATTTCAAGACTTAATGGTGCGGCAGAAGAAGGAATCTATATTTAAAAAAAAGTGTTAACTCGAATTATTCTAAATTCTACTCCTACCTCATTTATAAGCGCGAACCGGCGCGGCGCGCGGCGTGAAGAAAATTATGTAGCTATAAAACAGAATCTTTTGTATACGCCTCTGCATATCATCAGAGTCAATCCATCATCTTAATCTGCTTTTAATTAAAACACTTACTTTAGGTTTACGTTATATATTAGATATTGTTTAGACAAACTACAGAACAGTGTAAACAGAAAATTAATAGATACAGATCATCGTCGGCTTCATTCGTGGAATGAAAATGAGGGAGCGTAAGTACGACTGACTAAAACAGCATGTATGTCTTCGGTTCGAGTCCGATATAAACGCCACACCACCGACCAAGGGATTTCCGGACAAAATAGGTATATCCAAACGTGGGAACTCACAACCTGTCAAAGAGCAGTATTATATTTCAGCATCTTACTCATCTTCAGAACCTACCCTAATTGGGCGTAACTGAGTGCCGAAAACCTGACAAATATCTCGAAATTCAAAGTAGTATTTAGCTCAATCAATCTGTTATTTTATATAACCTAAATATTATATTACGTACCTATATGTATATGCCAATCGTGCGAAGTGGACGAAGAATAGCCGGTAGGTGAACCCTGAACTCTGAGTTCACCGCTGCTTCAGATTCAATCAGGAAAATACTTCTCGGTTTACGATTACATCGGACATATTATTATTTACAAAAAAAAATATACTCGAATGTTATTTTATTTTAATGATACTGAACCCAAATATTAAGTAGAGCAAATTATTTTAATAAAGAACGCCGTCATATCACGCCCTTAATTCAATTCATAAATAATAAAACAATTTTGCGACATTTTTCTTCAGAAATACTGTTAACTTAAGCGAAAACCAAACGATGGTACGGATGCTTAACATGAGTGAATAATGAATGAGCTTGTTCCGACGTTGATCTACATTTGTCGTACTTTCACTCTGAAATATTTATTTTTTTGTAACCAACTTATGCCCGCGGGTACGCCTGCATGAATGTTTATGCGCGTATTTGGATAATGATATTTGTAATGCGACTTTTAGTCTTTCCTCCGGTTCTGCTCCAACGATTGCCTTTAAACAAAACAACCGCTTCGAAGTCCGTACAGTACTTTTTTCACCCATCACGGACAAACAGACAAGCATTTAAAAAATATATTTTTGTGTTTAGAATCGATTATATTATCTAACATCCTATACATACATACATACATACACACAATCACGTCTTTATCCCCGGAGGGTTAGGCAGAGGTGAATTAACACCCACATTTCACCAATCATTGTATCAGGTCACACGTAATAGGTCGTGACTCGTGAGCCTATTGCCGTTTTTCGGGCACTATTGTTGGCTCGAGCCATGTATAGGCTGTGTCTGGGCTGTATATTTCTGTATACATCCTATAACCCAAATATTTTTATTCAAATATCTCTAATGTACAGATACATTAGAGATGCACAGCGTGCCCAACGCAAAATCAGGTGGTGGCTGCTTGATGAAGCTAAGTCCCAAAGTTTCGTCTCAGCCATCGGTGACAAGTGCGCCGATGCTGTAGACGAACCAGTACAGGTTTCTTGGGACAGGATTCGGGCAGCTATTCTTGAGGCGGGGAGGGTGGTGCTCGGCATGTCTAAGGGTGGACGCAAGTGTGACAAGGACACCTGGTGGTGGAACGACACAGTCCAGAGAGAGATCAGGGTGAAGAAAGCCCTCTTTAAAAAGTGGCAAGCGTCCAAATCTTCCGATGACCGCGATGCGTACAAAGATGCAAAACGCGCCACCAGGAGAGCCGTAGCCAGGGCCAAACGAGACCACTTGCAACCTCTATATACCAAGTTGGAATCGTCTGAGGGGCAAAAGCTCATATATAAGTTGGCGCGTTCCAGGGCCAAAGCGGCGCAGGGTCTATCCAAGTGCCGCTGCATTAAAGACCCTGGGGGCAATTTGTTGTACGAGAAAGTCGCGGTGAAGGAGAGATGGCGCTCATACTTCCACGAGCTGCTGAATAAGCAGCATAAAGAGGTGCAGCCACCAGACCTCCCTCCAAATCAAGGACTAGTGCCACCGATAACGCCTGCGGAAGTCCAGACTGCCATTCGCCGCATGAAGAACCGGAAAGCTGTCGGACCCGACGAAGTCCCCATCGAGGCTTGGAAGGCAATGGGCGCCCGTGGTGTGGGCATTCTAGCAAATCTTTATAACCGCGTACTCCTCACCGGCGAGATCCCGAGCCAGTGGAGGCTGAGCATCATCACGCCAGTCTTCAAAGGCAAGGGATCGGTGCAGGAGTGTGGTAGTTACCGCGGTATAAAGATAATGTCCCACACCATGAAGCTCTATGAGCGGATAATCGACTCCCGGATCCGACAGGAAAGTACACTCTCGGAGTGCCAGTACGGGTTCCGTCCCGGGCACGGGATCATGGACCCAGTGTTCGCCCTAAGGGTTGTGGCGGGGAAATACAGGGCGAAGAACACGCCCCTGCACTGCCTATTCTTAGACATGCAGAAGGCCTTCGACTGTGTTCCTCGCGAGGTGATCTGGTGGGCACTGCGGGCCAAGGGTGTCCCAGAGACTTACATTGACACCATCCGAGACATGTACTACGATTCCGGTTCCGTGGTTCGGACTGCTGTTGGCGACTCGAAAGCCTTCCCCATCACCGTCGGGGTACACCAAGGATCCGTCCTTAGTCCTTACCTGTTCAGCGTGGTATTAAATGTTTTGTCGGACAGCATTAGAAACTCACATGAGCAGCCTCCGTGGTTGCTCATGTATGCTGATGATATTGCGCTCATGGACGCGGACAGGAGCAGAATGGTGCGACGCGTGAAAGGATGGAAAGAAGCGCTTGAGAACGGCGGTCTGAAGCTAAATGTAGCGAAGACAGAATACTTAGCGTTAAACTCCACAGATCCCACACCCGTCCGCATAGGCGATGATTTGGTCGAGCGCACGGACCAGGTTAAGTACCTAGGATCTGTACTTCATGTGACCGGTGAGATCGACCACGACGTCAAGGCACGCATTGCTGCCGCGTGGGCCAAGTGGCGAGAAATGACTGGCGTGACCTGTGATCCTAAAATGCCAGTCAGGTTGAAGGGGCAGGTCTATAAGACGATCATTAGGCCTGTTCTCTTGTATGGTTGTGAGGCGTGGCCGCTGCTCGAGCGACACAAACAAGAGCTGCGTGTCACGGAGATGAAAATGTTGCGGTGGATGTGCGGCGTTACGCGTAAAGATCGCGTACGGAACTCTCGCATCCGCGGCAGCCTCCATGTCCGTGACATCGCGGATAAAATGCAAGAGAGCCGCCTTCGCTGGTGCGGCCACGTCTTGCGGCAACCGCCAGGCTACGTGGGGAACAAATGCCTGGCAATGGTACCCCCGCCGGGTCCAGGTAAAAGGGGTAGGCCAAAGAAGTCCTGGCTTGACGTCGTGGAGGGTGATATGCGTGCAAATGGTCTCACTACCATGGACGCCCAAGATCGTGCGAAGTGGAGAAGGAGGAGCCGGAAGGCGGACCCTGAGCTCCGGGGTCATCTTGGCCACGGATGCAATCGGGAGAATACGTCTACATGCAGATGATGATGATCTCTAATGTACAGATACAACAACTTTTTACAATCTGTTTACGATTATTATAGGTTTACGATTAGTATAGATTTTAGATTAGTATAGACTTCGATATTTTACGTGATGCGACTGCGATCTGACCTCCACAACCCAATAACGATATTGGGCGATATCCAAGCATTACAGCTAGACCAATTGTTAAACTTTTTAAGGCTCCAACTACCCGTAACGACTGCTTAACGTGCTCTCCGGGGTAATGCAAATACCCACATTCAAGCATAGAACTATTTACACTGGGCGGTGATCGAACCCGCGCCTCCTGCGTGCGGCCGCATTCACTACCACCACGCCACAGAGGCTGTCATTTGACGAACAAATCCGAAAACAATCATCATTAATATAATTTGAAGGACTGATGGCCGTTGGAGCAAACGAGTCCTAGAGTGGAGACCGCGAGAAGGTAAACGGAAGGTGGGACATCCCCTAGCTAGGTGGACTGATGACCTGCGAAAGTTGGCTGGGACGGACTGGATGCGGAAGGCGGAGGATCGGCAAACTTGGCGCGTACTGGGAGAGGCCTATGTCCAGCAGTGGACTGCAGTAGGCTAATGGATTGATTGATTGATAATATAATTTGCTTGAGTGCGTAAAGTTATAATTCCGAAACCGACTGCATACGCCAACGACAGACGCATGCAGCACATACAGCGTACCCATTACTTGTATACGGATAAAAAGGACCATTGAGAAGCCGCAATGAATTACGCGCATGTGCTGCGTGCGTCGGCAGTTGTCGTATACGGTGCAGAATATTCCATCAAGAACCAAGCGGTTCGGCGACTCCTTCTTCTGCCGCACTATTAAGTCTTGGAATTCCTTACCAGTTCACGTGTTTCCCTCCTCCTACAGTCCCGGGTCCTTTAAGCGGGGCGTGAAAAAGCATCTGATGAGGCCGTCAAGCTGAGTGCCACCATTGTAACATGGTACATGTCTGTAATGGTGACCCTCTTTTCAGAGACTTTGCTTTCAGCTTACCATCAGGCGAGGCGAAGTCAAATTGACGAGTCCTATAAAAAAAAAAAAGTATGCGGCCGGTTACGGAATCATACCTTAAGGGCAGGGGAGGGACGCGTCATTTGGGCTTCGACAAGCTCTACAAAGTCGTCAACATAGTGCACCGTGGCTAATGTGCGAAGCCTTTATCATAATTCACAAAACGTGTCCCACTTAAGTGGATGTTGAATTATAAATGCTCCACGAGTAAAGTAAAGGAAAATATTTACGACTCGACTGAATAATGAACGGTTCTAGACAAGTGTTCTCAAGAACATTGATGTAATGTTTAAGGAGAGAGACAGCATAATGATTTTTTTTCTGACGTTGCTAATGCGAAGGATGAAATAATAAAGAGACTTAAATCAATCAGGCCACCTTATGATTGCCGTGTTAGTTCCCAGTGGAGCAAAAGATCTTCTCTGAAGATTTTGATAGTTAGCAGATTGTGGATTCAAGTGGCACAGAAAAAATATTAGTATTTTTGAATCCCGTCGCTTGTGGATCGAAGTGGCATATAATAATTGTGTGTATTATTCGATCCACTTGATGGTGGATTCTTGAGGAATTAAAAGTATCCATGGATCCACCGGTGGATTAAAGTGGAAAAATAAGTATCCCCAGATCCACATGTGGATCGAGATTGTGGATTCAAGTGGAAGGAGGGGAATAAACCATCCCATCTCTTCCCATTGGTGTCGAAGAAGGCGACTAAGGGATAGGGTTATTCTCTATCCGACAGTAAACGTACAGCTCATGACAAAGTGCCTGCTTGACAACAGAACTATAGGCTCGCTCCCTAATACGTGGGAGACGAGGAAATAATTTGCCTAAATGTGAGTGTTGATACACCACTGCACTGCCCTTTGTGCTTACAGGTCTGAAAGTATGGCACACGTGATATTTACATTTTACCCGTTAAATATAGGAATTTTTCAGATCCATAAAAATATCGTCACCTCAAACTCTACCTCATCTGTAGGTACAACTCAACAGGTATACCAGGTCGAATCTGCTAAAGCAAAGCCACTATCATGCTTCTGACTCTGCAAGAAAATTTCATTTATTTTTAGCCTTTAAAGTAATGCTGTTAAAGTTAAAATTTAATGGCTTGACAATGGGATGACAGCCTCCGTGGCGTAGCGGTAGTGAACGCGGCCGCTACGCAGGAGGTGCGGGTTCGATCCCCGCTCAGTGCAGATATTTGTGCGCATGAATATGAATATTTGCATTGGTCTGGGTGTTTCTATGTATAATATGTATGTATTTACAAAAAAAAAAAAATGTATCTAAGTATGTTTATCCGCATTCTAGAACCCATAACACAAGCTAGTTAAACTATGCTTACTTTGGGTCTAGATAGCGTTGTGTAGAATGTCCTACAATATTTAAAAAAAAAAAAATAATTATAGAGTGAATGAAAGAGTATAATGAAATTCTTTTCATTGAAATTTTGACCTCAAGTCTATAAGAATATGGTCTAAAAATCAATGCCATTATTTCCAGTCTCTATGGCATGACAGTGGTTGTGCTTCAGCAGAATATGAGGGCTAGTTGGTATTTCTGTTGATAGAGAAAAGGCTCTGGTACAGACCTCTCTCTCTGGGATTGACAGGATACACGGTAGGCGCTTCCAGTGCTTCCACAAAAGCCGAAACAGCCAAAACAATCAAAAATATTAATCATTCATCATCAAGTACAGTTGGAGCTTATAATATACGCGTTTTCATTGTAAATCCTATCCGAAAGGCACATATGCCAAGCGAAACAAGTCTGACAAATGAGGTACGGCTTCAATCCTTCTCTATGAATGGGTAGAGGGTGATTGTCTGAGTAATGAATGGCAATCATTCGCATCGGGTTCGACTCGAAAGGTAACGCCGCCATTGTTAGCGAAAGGGCAACTTAATAACGTTTTCGGTATTCAATCATAGACAGAATAATATGTATTTGACGCACTCATATTACGTTTTGTACATTATTTGTCGGCTACCGACTGTCTTCAGGACTTAGAGTATACATTATATATTATAGAGCGCGCGTATCACTCAGGTCTTTGGCGCCGAGTGTTAGCAGATACTTTGCGATGGTATAGCGCACCAATAGTGACGTTTCATGCATTACCGAAAATATCAATAGATGCACTTATTAATGTAGTTTGTTGTTATGAAGTTTTTTGTTCGATTTGATATGCATGGATAAAATTAAAGCCAAAATACAAAAAAAATGGCGTCATTTTGCGTATTACAAAAACAATTATTACTACAAATATACGATGTTGTATTATAAAATTTTGATTTAACATATCGAATTAAATATTATTTGTGAAGTCATTTTGACGGGTATTGTTTTGCTACTGATTGAGGTTGAGCCAGGAGCCTCAGTACTGTTCGTACCCGTGATAGCAGTTCATACCTAGTAAGGCGCGCTCTATAGCAATGTATACTCTAAGTTAGGTAAGGTCTCAATAATAGGTATAGAGCAATGCTGACCGGATACGTATTTTCGGCAGTTTACCCAATTTTCTCGCGATTTATTTAAAAGAAAGAAACGTTATTTCTTTTACTTGGCATACAAGCACACGGCCCACTTGAAGGAAAGTGACTACCGTGACCTATGGTCGTATGCAACACCAAGGGCGTTACACTCGTGCTGCCGACTGTGTAGAAACCTTCTAATAATGCCTTCTTAAAGAACCCCATGTTATAGTCGCTTGGGAAAACCACCGCAGGGAATTTCACTTCACAGTTTGATCGTGTCTATTTTGGTTTGGTGTTATTTTATTATTTAGACTGATCCCGAAGTTTTGCTCCCTGCTTTGACCCCTTTGACTCATCTTGATTATTACTGAGGTGACTGCCGTCTGACCCCCAACCAAGAGAGGCAAATTAAATATCAATTTTGTAACTTTGCTGGTTTTCATCAACATTTAAGGGTTGACTGCACAATATTGAAAGCAAAAGACTGACATGTTAGTAGACATTCCAATCAATAAAACCGTTTACTTATATGGATGACTGTGCAAAATATGAGATGTAACGCAAAACCCATCTGTCAGATGTTCAATAACGCCACGAACTTATCGACTCTCTTGTCTAAGGTTGCGGATTGTGAAAAGCGGAGCGGGCAGGTAAAAACAAGAGAGCCGCCTTCGCTGGTGCGGCCGCGTCTTGGCAGTAAACATACAGCTCATGCTAACGGCAAAAGTCAGGCTACGTGGGTAGCAAAAGCCTGACAATGGCGCCCCCGCCGGGTCCAGGTAGAAGGGGTAGGCCCAAGAAGTCCTGGCTTGACGTCGTGGAGAGTGACATGCGTGCAAATGGTCTCACTACTACCAATACTATTTCATCCTTCAACTCCAACTTACCTTAAGGGACGTTTTGAGTTCCTACACGATAACCATACGAGATATTTAAGGTCATCGGAGAACTTGCGACTAAGGATGCCGTCGCACAAAACTACATTTTATGACAACTCTTTCACCGTTACGGCCATCCGTCTATGGAATAATCTACCAGTTGATATAAGAAAAGCTCAGAGTTTAAATTGTTTCAAGTCTATGGTAAAGGAACACTATTTGTCACTCACGCACAAAAATGCTCCTTTATAGCAGGTTTACTGCATCTAGACTTGTGTATTCTTTGTATAATATTTGTGTTATGTATGTATATGTATGCGTATATGTGTATGTATGTATTTGTGTATAATTATATATTATGTGTGTGCGTATGTATGTATGTATTTGTGTATGTATTGTGTAATATATATTAGATATGATACCTGTGTATTATGTATTACGCCAAAACGACTACCACTCAATCCTGCTACTGTTCTGACCATCCAAAGGTTGCCTGGCAGAAATCGCTTGAAGCGATAAGGCCGCCCTTGTACTATTGCCATAGTGATTACTTTTATGTTTTTAATGTTTTATTTTTAATGGTGTAAGTACAAAAAGTGTATATAAATAAATAAATAAATACGCCCAAGATCATGTGAGGTGGAGGAGGAAGAGCGGAAAGGCGGACCCTGAGCTCCGAGGTCATCTTGGCCACATGTGCAATCAGGAAATTACGTCTACATGAAGATGATGACTTTTGCTCTCGCGTAATGCAGTCTAGTATACAAAGATAGACATCCTTCAGGGATTTACAGGTCACGCCTGTATTAACACCCACATTTGGTCAATTATGATTTTCGGTTCCACGTAATAGGGGGCGAGCCTATTGCCGTTAAACGGGCACTTAGTCATGGGCTGTATGTTTACTGTCGGATAGAGAAGAGCCTTATCCCTTGTTAGATTGAAAATTATGTTAAAAGGTAAGCACAGTAGTAGCTTACTATAATTGTAATTTAGGTACTGATTACCGTAGCTCCTAAAACTTTCATAGATATAATAATAAACATTAAATGAAATGTATTGACTTCGTCCTCTGGGCATTATAAAACTACTTATACATCAAATATTGATAAATGTATGCCCACACACGTTGCTTGTCGCAACGTTGTGTTAGAGAACTGCCCCTCTAGACAAGTGAAAATTTGTTGCTCGGCGTATGATGGAATAGAATGCCAAATGTATGGGATTTGACGTATATGACAGGCGTCAACGAATGTCAAAAATGTCAAATCCTATACATTTGTCATTCTATACCATTATACGCCGAGCAACAAATTTTGGGAGGGGCTGCACAGCTATACCCCTAGCACGAAAATCTATCGTAAACGTATGGAGAAAACGGAGCATTGCCATTGGCAGGCATCACACACACACATGGTCACTCACAGTAGGCTAGCGGCCAATCGCAATGCTCCGTTCTGTCAATACGGTAACGTTACGATTACGATAGTTTTTCGTGCTCGGGCAATGATCGCTATAACTCTCACAGTATGACGGATTCCGAATTTGCAACATAAGCCTTAGCAAAATCGAATGTCAATACTTCTCTCCTGACAAAATATAAACGAATGCTTACACAAATATTACGAAGGCAAACATCGTTTAAGAGTTTATTTCTCTCGAATATTATTTATAAAATGTCCCAGTTGAAAGACATTATTCGTTATGTGTGTAAAGTTGTAAACCATACCTACGGATAACAAAAACCACACAATTCTTGCCTTGAATTTGACAAGGTGGCGATTAGTGAAGCTACTAGCCACACGGCGAAAATCGACCCGTGTAAACCAAACCCCTCATTATGTCGGAGAACATAATCAATTTTTGTAACCACCGTGGTTACGGTCTATTTATAGACCACATCACTATAAAAGTGACGTTATATGTCACCTGACATGTTTGTTTAGCAAGTATTCTCCGATCCGATTGATCAGATTGTTCTCCAGAAAGCGCCTGTACCGGATGTGCTGTAAGCTGTAATTTAAAATTTTGCCGTCTAATAAAACTCGTCAAAAAATTAATAGGGAGAGATGAAAGGGATTATTTTTAATTATCAACTACTAAAAAACACATAATTAATATTAATGGACAATCAAAAAAATATATTTAAAATGTCCGGGCTTTTCTTGTCGAGTCTGGCCCTGCTTACAGGTGAAGCTTATAGTGTTAGTCATAGAATAGACTTAGATATAAAAAGAACGTTGCACCACATGCTATTATGAACGGTAGATAAGCTGATAGCCTATCTGAACGTCCATTATCACCGTGTTCGTACACATCACAGATTTATACATATCACTTAACCTCCCCTGAAAGCCCCACCAATATCACGATCTCTACATATTCCAGTAAACAGAGGTGAATAGAAGTCAAGTGGTGAATCACAGAAGGTACCTTAGTTCTGTGTGGTGAATAAAAATCAAGTGGTCAGAGAAACTGTGTAGTTATCAGTATCATCATCACTATCACTACATATTATAAAACAAAGTCGCTGTCGCTGTCTGTCCGTCCCTATGTACCTATGCTTAAATCTTCAGAAATACGCAACGGATTTTGAAGCGGTTTTTTTTCAATAGATAGAGTGATTCAAGAGGAAGTTTTATATGTATAATACATGCATAATATTGTAGAGAAACACTGATAAATTTAGAGATATGCAGCGGGAACGGGATTAGAAAATATAGCGGTACGAAGTTCGCCGGGTCAGTTAGTTTTCTTATAAAATAAACTATGAATTTTCTGTGTTTTCCCTTAAAAAAATACGTTGATTACCCAAACAAAAATAATATAATCGCAAACATACAGATATAGCACAACATGAACAATGAATACATTGTACATGGCAATGAATGTGTTTGAGTATCGATTTTCTCTTTGCAAGATTCTAATCCTCTACTATAAAGAGGAGATTCTCAATTCACCTGAAGCTACTTTCGTACATATTTTACGCAGTATCTTTACCGATTGTGAATACATTTTGATGAATTATTTTTAGTGAATAAACTGTACCTGGATAACGATCCCACTTCAATCAGATTTTTTTAACAACCCCAGCATTGGAGGATAGGTATAATTTTTAAAAGCCTTTTTATTTTTTTAGGACTATAACTAGCTCGATAGATATTTACTAAAAGGGTACAATAAATATCGCAATCTAATTTGAGCTGGTGTATCGGCCATTCGTATTCGTTGCACATCAATAGATAATATCAGTAGTATATTGACAAAATTACGCAGATTGCGGTATAATTATATTAACTGTTAAGAGTGGGTTCATATCGATATGGATTATGAGCCTGTGAACGCCAGACCTTCGTCATATAATTTTTTTTTTAAAGATACGACGAAATGTGTGCAGGTGTTGCCATAAAATGAAACAATATCTGCAAATGGTTTTTTTTTTCACACCTTTAGTACCGTTTACCTACCAAAGTCACTATGACCCAAACTTTATAATAGGCCATCGTTCTTACATGTTTTAGGAGTACCTATGCGCTGACAAACTTTCAGCTTTTATAAAATGACGAAGGTCTGACGTTCACGGGCTCTAATAGTGTAATAGCCAGGATCCAAATTCATTATGTAATTCCAAGATCCTTAGGAAGGTCGTGTTCTTTATAGTAAAGATCTCGGATACCTAATGATATTGTAAGAAAAGTCTATTTTGTGTAGAACCCACTGTCTGTATTCTACTGTACCAAGAAAAACGGGGTGAATAGGTATCAAGAGGTGAATAGAGATAAAATAGTTTATAGAATTTTTCAAATAATTTATTTCTTAAAATTTTAAGTATACAGAATACTTAAAATTTTACCATGAACTTCTTCATAGTTTCACTTAAAACAAAATAACTACAGAATTTAGCTGACCATTTCATTTCTATTCACCTTTTGATACCTATTCACCCCGTTTTCCGGTACAATCCAGAGTTACGCTAGCTAAGACAATTCAGTGACTTGTCTAAGCTTGCCTTTAAGCCAACACTTAGAGCTCACCGGATATCTGCCAAGACAATCTTAGTCGTTTCAAGGATTAGGAAGAGACGGGAGTCGGGGCGAAGCGTCCATTTGCAAATTACTAACTTTGCCAAGCGTAAAGCAAACTGAACCTATATTGAATCAAGCTGACACACTGCTTCTCAATTTACTACTATTACTAGTCTATGACAGCCCGTGAACGTCAGACCTTCGTCATTTTATAAAAGCTGACAGCCTCCGTGGCGTAGCGGTAGTGAACGCGGCCGCTACGCAGGAGGTGCGGGTTCGATCCCCGCTTAGTGCAAATATTTGTGTGCATTAAATATAGGTATTTGCATTGTCTGGTCGTGCCTCGGAGAGCACGTTAAGCCGTCAGTCCCGGTTGCCATAAGAACATCTATGGCAGTCGTTACGGGTAGTTGATGCCCTAAAAAGTCCAAAAACAACGGTCTAGCTGCAAAGCTTCGATATCACCTAAGGTTAACATTGGGTCGTGGAGGGCAGATGGCAATCGCTTCACGGAAAATATCGAGGTCTAGCCAAATCTGTAGCTATGACTGGTAAAAGCGGACCCCAGACTCCGAGCTGAAAGCTTCGGATGCGACTTGGAATTAACGCTAGGAGGAAGAAGAGAGTCTATGACGGCGGCTTCACCCGCTTGGGTGTCGTTTTCGCAACTTAAACTTCTTTAAATAGCTCTATTTCAAATACAGTAGAATATTAGGTATTTATTTCAAAAACATTGTTATTCTGTCTTAAACCGGCCAATACTAATTATTATTTCTTAGAAAAAGAGCACACTGTCTTAAAAGCTGCTATAAAAATCCTTTATTTTATTTAACGTCTGGATATTATATTCGCCTGGAGGTTTAGAGGCTCTTGAGGGGCTAATTAATTTCAATTCTAGAGTTAATGTTATTATATTTGTGAAGAATGACGTCAACAACATAATTAGAAACAAAACAGGGCCTCGATTCTGCTCAAGCAAAACCAAAAAATCCATTTAAATGTAGACTTTAAAGCAATGTCGTTAAAGTCTAAAATTAAATGACTTTTTGTAGAGTGAACGAAATCGTGTAATGAAAATCTTGTCATTTAATTTTGAACTTTTATTCTATAGCAATAAAGTCCAAAATGTCATATCATTTTTTGCAGTGGCTGTGGTATGGCAGTGGTTTTGCTTTAGCGGAATCGAGGGCCTGACCCCTTATTCTGAGTCTTCTTCTTCGATTCAATGGCTGGATTCTGAGTGACAAACCGTTTCGTAACTACGCGCGTTCGTAAAAGTCGACACCTTTAAATTGGTCTGGTTTTACGCCAGTTCTTTCATTTATCTTAACCAATAGCTATGCCGCTAGTAATCCAACATCTTTCATCATCACGTTAAGACTGCGTTCGAAACTGAGTGTTACTCAGAATAATGCCCCAGGTATTTTCATATTTCAGTTAACTTTTATTTACCATCAGATTTATAAGCAACTTCTAAGATGTTTCAATTTAATTTGCTCTATAGATTTCGTTCACAAAATCTTCGTCTGTTTTTATGATTGAATAGAAACTGAAGGCCTACCATGAGACATCTGCAGTTACTGACTGAATTTTCGGGCAATCGGCTCCAAGGAATACTGCTGGACTTAAGCTAGAACAGGGTTAACCCCAACGGAACGCAGGGTTAACGGATTTAGTTTGGGTTAACCTTGTTAACATATTAATATGGGGTTATTCCCAGTAGCCCCCACTGTCGACACCACCACTGGTGAAAAATGGGATTTGTTTCCAAAAAATGTCCCACTTGCCACCACTGGTGGCGTCACCAGTGGTGGCAAATGGGTGTTTTGTGGGACATTTTTTGGAAACAAATCCCATTTGTGTGTCGACGCCACCACTGGTGACAAATGGGATTCAAATCACCAGTGGTGGTGTTTTGTGGGACATTTTTTGGAAACAAATCCCATTTGTCACCAGTGGTGGCGTCGACAGTGGGGGCTACTGGGAATAACCCCAACGGTGGTGTTAGAACGTAAACGACGAACTATCATCATTTTAGTTGCTATGGAAACTTGTCACAGTAGCTAGCCGATACCAGTAACCAATTTCTTTATAAAAGCACCCTAAGGGAGTAAGCCACACGGCAGGTTGTTTTAGTGTGGTGAGGGCCTTATGTACCTGTTGCGACATCCCCATGTGCCGTGTTATAAGAATGAGGTTCATTTTGTCTGCTAGATCAATAGAAAAAGGTCTAGAAAATCATTGTGCGGTATTATACAGGGTGTATTTTTGAAACGGGGCAGTAAGGCTAAGTACTCGTACATTAACCGTTGTAGTTTTTTAAATTTTGAATTTTTTTGCTAACGACAAGATTTTTGCAAAATCTGTGAATGCAGTTCAAAATATTTCAAAAAGTTAGGGAAGGTCTCCTAAGAACGTTTTGCTGTAACTTCAACGGTTAAGGTACTTGCCCTTACTGCCCCGTTTTAAAAATACAGCCTGTATACCCCGCCAACACTGTATCTACCTTTTCTAATATAAGATCATTGAATTTAACTTATTACACACGGTTATGTTGAGCTTTTATCGTTATTACAACTCGTTTGCTCGCTCAGAGTGCCAGCGGCATCAAAATATTTACTTTGAAACGAATACGAATACGTACAGGCAATATAGTTGATAGTTTTGCCTGCTTTGCCTACATGGCGACGTAAATAGAAACAACTTTGTCTGATTAAACTTCTATTTTCTTTTAGATCGAAAAGTTAACTGTAAAATACAGGTCCCGGGTTCAAGTCCCGTGTTCACATTTTCCGATCTAACATTTCCTTTTTTTTTTTATACTACTTAAGTGGCAGACAAGCACACGGCCCACCTGATGGAAAGTGGTTACCGTGGCCTATGGACGTATGCAACACCAGGGGCGTCACACTCGTGCCAGCTGCCGACCCTGAAGAAACCTTCTAATGCCCTTCTTGAAGAACCCCATATTGTAGTCGCTTGGGAAAACCATCGCGGGGAGTTCATTCCACAGCTTGAGTGTGCGAGGGTTGAAGTTCCTTTCATACCGCACAGTGCGCACCATTTTTTTTTTCCTTATGATGCTGTGTTGGTCCCGGTGGAGTAGAGTAGGGTCACCCCATCTCTTCCTGTGGGTGTCGTAGAAGGCGACTAAGGGATAGGGCTGTTCTCCATCCGACGGTAAACATACAGCCCATGACTAAGTGCCCGCTTGACGGCAATAGACTCGCCGCCTATTACGTGGGACCGAAAATCACAGTTGACGAAATGTGGGTGTTAATACACCTCTGCCTGCTCTTTAGGGGATTTAGAGGCGTGAGTATATATATGTATGTAATTTATTCGGGGCAAAATCTTGCAAGTCAATTTTTAAGCAGATATCCTTAAGGTTACAAACAAATGCTCAAGGTCATTCGCTTATATTTGAACCGTAAAAATCAGTAAAACCAATTTTAATAGATAACTTTATAGGCGACGATTACTAGCTAAGAAGATCACGTCATGCTAATACACTTATTTAACATATGTGAAATTTAAGATTATTTGGATACATATTGTAGATAATATTTGGTTTCATAAGAAAGAGTAGAGTGAGTTTTATAATAATAATAATAATAACGGCCGGCCGGCCTGGCAGTATAGGATTGAGTGTCGTATTGCCGAGGCTAGGGCACTTATTGGCAAGCTAATCTGCTTCAGATCGGGCAATACGCGCCCGAGGGTGATGCGCTTTGTGACACAGGCATTTTCAGGCACTAACGTTAGTCCTCAACTGTACGCGTCATGTGTCACAGAGCGCATCGACTTTCTGAAGCAGAAAGTTTATGCATGGGCAAATCGAATCCGTCGCTATAAAAAGCGCGTGGATAGGTATAATCAGAACCGCATTTTCCAGAAGGATGAGAGGTGGGTTTATCGGAAATGGGAACAACCCGAGTCAGGTGTGGATGACATTGCTCGACCGGATGCTGATGCTACGAATACATTCTGGTGTAGCATCTGGTCGACACCTGTCGTCCACACAGAAGGTGATTGGATAGGAGAGGTTGAACAGGCATGTGAGAATATACAGATTATGGAGCCAGTAACCATAACACCTGATGATGTTGCAAGTGCAGTCCGTTCGTTACCGAATTGGAAATCGCCAGGGCCGGACGGATTGCACAACTTTTGGCTGAAGTGGCTCCGTAACTCACATGCTTGTTTAGCAACTCAATTCCAATCGGCTTTAGACTCGGGTTCACTTCCTAATTTCGTAACAACTGGCATAACCCACTTACTTCATAAGTCCGGTAGTGTTACGGACCCCAAAAATTATAGACCAATTACTTGCTTACCGACGGTCTATAAGCTTCTTACTTCCATTCTGAGAGTCAAAATTAATTCTCATTTAGAAAAAAATTCGGTCATCTCTATCTTTCAGAATGGATGTAGAAGGGGGGCCCGCGGCACTAAAGAGCTCCTTTTAGTTGACATGGCCATCAGTCAACAGGTGCGTCGTAAACGTAGGAATCTGGCAACGTCCTGGATAGATTATAAGAAGGCTTATGACTCTGTACCTCATACATGGCTTCTGAGGGTGCTAGAGTTGTATAAAATTGATACAACTCTGGCTACCTTCTTGAGGTCATGTATGGGGCAATGGAAGACGGTTCTTCGCTATCCAGGATGTTGTCAGACAAACGATGCACCCATAAGAATCGAGAGGGGTATATTCCAGGGTGACAGTCTGAGTCCCCTGTGGTTCTGTCTAGCACTGAATCCTCTTAGTACAATACTGGAGAATTCAGGGCTAGGCTATCGGTTGCGGAGAGAGGGTCGAGTTATATCCCACCTTCTCTACATGGATGACATCAAATTATTTGCTCCAAATAATACCCAATTGATAGAACTACTAAAGATGACTGAAAGCTTTAGTAGCTCTATCAAGATGGAATTTGGTTTGGACAAGTGTGCGGTCATGCATGTGGAAAGGGGTGGAATAGTGGAATCCGAAGGCTTAATACTTTCGGATTCCATTAAACTTAAATCTCTTTCTTCAACCGAAACCTACAAATATCTGGGTATGTCACAGGCATTAGGAATTCCTGAAGCTGGCGTGAAACAGGCATTGCGGGAGCGTTTCTTTGGCCGCCTGAAAAAAGTCTTAAAAAGCTTTTTATCGGGCGGTAACAAGGTGCGCGCCTGCAATGGTTGGGTCATGCCAGTCCTAATGTACTCCTTTGGCATACTTAGATGGACTCAGACTGAACTAGACGCCCTGGATAGAAAAGTTCGTACACTGTTAACCACATTTCGGATGCATCACCCACGATCTTCCGTAATGAGGTTGTATATCCCGCGGAAGTTGGGGGGTCGTGGCTTTCTTAATATTAAGAACCTCCATAACCGTGAGATATACAACCTCAGACAATATTGTCTACAAGTAAACACGGATATGCACCGTGATGTGGTTGCAGTGGACAACGGTTTAACCCCTCTTGCGTTGGCTAAAGAGAACTGGCGCAAACCTGTAGTACTTAGTACTGCTGATCGCAGGGAGGTATGGATGGGCAAAGAGCTACATGGACGGTTTTATCGGGCCTTAAATGGGCCCGATATAGACTTAAAAGCGTCCGTATCTTGGCTACGGTTCGGTGATCTTTTCGGAGAAACCGAGGGCTTTGTCTTTGCAATTACGGACGAAGTTGTCATGACGAACAACTACCGAAAGTATATTCTGAAGGACGGTACGGTGGACATCTGTCGGGCATGCCACCGCCCCGGTGAATCACTCAGACATATTATTTCTGGTTGTTCTCGTCTTGCCAACGGCGAGTATTTGCACAGGCATAACCAAGTGGCCAAGATTGTACATCAGCAACTTGCCCTGAAATACAACCTTGTGACTTCGGAGGTGCCATACTACAGGTATGTGCCCGACCCAGTTCTCGAGAATGGTCGTGTCACATTATATTGGGATCGATCTATTATCACTGACAGGACTATTGTCGCCAATAGGCCTGATATAGTGGTGATAGATCGATTAGAGCGCCTTGCAATGATTGTTGATGTCACCATTCCTCATGACGAAAACCTCATGAAAGCCGAAAAAGACAAACAAATAAAATATTTGGATCTGGCTCATGAGGTTGTTGACATGTGGAATGTTGATTCGGCAATCATTGTCCCGATAGTCATATCGGCCCATGGGCTGATTGCTAAGAGCCTCGACCAACACCTTAAGAGGCTCTCGTTAGGTAGCTGGATCAAGGGCTTGATGCAGAAGGCGGTACTCCTCGACACGGCACGTATTGTGAGGAGGTTCCTCTCTCTGGAGCCCTAACCACCGGTAGCTTGGTCCCTGTACCCGATACCGGTGGGGCACTATTTTTTATATTTTTAAATATATGTTTTTGTATATATATGTATTTAAAAATATAATTTATAAGATTTTACAATGAATAAAGAGAAATAATAATAATAAATAAATATTTTTTATATTTTTAAATGTATTTTTTTTTTAAGTATATTTAGAAATATAATTAATATGTATATAAAATGAATAAAGGAGAATAATAATAATAATTTTAGAGCCTCTATTAACTATTTCCTCCTTTTTTATTTAATTTATGAAATTTTTTCTCTATATCCTGTAGTATGCAAGCATGTGAATTCCAGATCTGTAAGTTTTATAGTGAATAAGAAAAACGGTTTCGAAAATACCAATTTTTCGATGCTAACCAGATTCGGGGCCTTAACCGATTTTGATGATTTTTATCACTTATTTTTACGTACGGAGACAGCTCACCAGGGTACAGTACCACTATCAATAAATAAATAATAAATATTGTAGGACATTCTACACAACGCTATCTAGACCCAAAGTAAGCATAGCTTATCTAGCTTGTAGTATGGGTAGGCCTTAAGACTGTTACCGGGGCTATTGTTGAAATGTCTATGTCAGAATCAGACTGACCAGAACCACACGATACTCCATCATGGAAACCTAGTAAAGGAAAAACCGAAGTCTCCTGCAGATTTTCTAGGATATATTAGGAGGGAAATCTGCAGATAACTTCTGTTTCCTGGAGAAGGAAGAAAGCTTGATTTGCTCTAAAAGTTTATATCTCACCATTTGGAGACTCGTTGCTAAGTGAGAATTCTGTTAGGTACACCTACCTAATAATATGCACGTAATTGTTGATACCATAGTCAAATAACACATGACGGTATAAATTTCTTTCCCAACGATTGTAGGAAATAGAATAAAATCGGCCAAGTGCGAGTCGGACTCGCCCATGAAGGGTTCCGTAGTAGCAAAGGCGAAAATTGCGGTTTATGACGTATTAAAAAAAACTTCAGCTTACCATCAAGCGAGGCAAAGTCAAATTGACGTGTCCTATATAAAAAAAAAAAAAAAAAAAAAAAAAAACTACGGACTGGATCTCGTTCGAACCAATTTTTAGTGGTAGACAGACGGACGGACAGACATGACGAATCTATAAGGATTCCGTTTTTGCCATTTGGCTACGGAACCCTAAAAACGTGTGTTGGTACAGAGTTCCCTTTTTTCCTCATCAAACTTTTATATTATGTTTAAGAACTCAGTTGAGTCACTAATATACACGGAAAAGTTTCGTGAAACATGTGATCCAATAAAATTAAACACAGAATGATGTCCGTACGTACCGCAGGTGTGCCAATAAATAACCTAATCTCTATTCAATGTTTTTCTTAGCTAATCTTATCTCGCGGCCTTGCCTGATTTAGATGCCGTAATTATAACTCAGTTGCAGTTTATTTTGGTTATATACTATAAACGTAGTAAACATGCGGACCGCTTGATGGCAAGTGGTTACCTTGGCCTATGACCGTGATTAATACTAGATGTAACAGGCTGTGATGGAGGGCATTGGACTTTTGACATTACCATTCAATATGCGTGGGCTTCCGGTGCCTCCTTCTGCAAGCAAGTTATGCTCGTGGAGGAAGTGGCGGAGCGGGAGCCAAGGAGAATCACAAGCCGCGTGGCCCATGAGCGGAGGCGACTTGGGCGTCGGAGGTCGCAGAATGACCTCCATCCCCCATGAACGCGGGCTTGTGGCGACGTGTGAAGCCGCCTGTGACCCTAGCAGAAGCAGGCCGCGGCTCTGGGTGGGTCGGGGTGCGAGTGGTATGTCTAAGACAATATTACCTTTAGGGTATGATTCCTAAGCTGCATACACCCGATACAGTGTACCCATTACTTGTTAAACTCCGATACGGATGAAGGAGACCATTGAGAAGCCGCAATGAACTACGCGTATCTGCTGCGTGCGTCTGCAGTTGTCGTACACGACCTTATGCCTGCCTTCATGCCTTAACCCTAACAGTGGCGAGGGGTGAAAATTTTCATAAGGAAAACCGGTGGAAACAAAATACCTCGATCTAATTTATCCTGTATCATGTGACCCGTTGGGAAGCCCAAAAAAAAAGCCTATGGCATTAAGTCCGCCTGTGTACATAGTGCATGGAGTTTTAATAAATAAATAAATAAATGGAACTTCTTGCCATTTTCACTAAAATAGAAAGATAAAGAAAGAAAGAAATTATTTATTCATACATAAGTGCGGGGGCACACGGTGTGTTGCTGCGCCGCCGCATCGCGAAAATTTCGGCCATACGAGCGGCCGGCCCCGCACCGCTCGTGTGGCCGCCGATTGGCCAAAATTTCGGGTAAAACTTCAACATTGCCAATTTATTGTGGAGGTCAGATGATAGTCGCTTCATGGAAAATATCGAAGTAGGTACAGCTGCGACGCAGTTAGAATGGAAAAAAGCGAACCCCGGACCCCGGACCCTGAAGGCCTCAGATGCGATCGGAACTTACGCAAGGATAATGATGAATGGTTGAAAATCAAAATATACTTACGAGATAGGCAACTGGTATATGTTCAAATAAGCCAGTGAATCTCTCGGATATACTCGTAGTTTGATCCAGATAAGACAAAAGGAAACTGGCAGCTTTTTCGACGATCTTATTAAACAGAGAATGACAATATGGATCAACGACATTATAGTATCTATAGTCTTTCTTCTTTATATTAGGGTAGGCGCAATTTATAAAGAGGTAAGGAGGTATGATTCCGTAGTTGACCGCATACGACAACTGCAGACGCACGCAGCATTTACGCGTAAGTCATTGCGGCTTCTCAATGGTTCCATTTAACGGAGTTTAAACAAGTAATAGGTAGGTACGCTACGCTGTATGTGCTGCATGCGTCGGCAGTTGTCGTGTGCGGTCGGCTTCAGAATCATACTTTTATGAATGCATACGCTGCAGCACGTAGCAGTGCTGAACAGTACCGCAGCAATGCTGTCTGCCGTATTAATTCCGAGTGGTGATATATGCTGTTTTGTATTCATTAATATGCATTTAGTTATAATTTTCTGAAGAAAATCGATATCACAACTTTTACAGGTTGAATTTCACCAATGAATGTAAACGCGTTCAATTCAATTTAAACTGTAGCTAATGCAATGATGTATTATATTTTATAGATACGTCATACACGAAGATGGCGGCTTTCAAAAATGGCACAAACACAAAATATTAGCTCCTTACTAAAAATACGACAATGTTATTAATTAATATGAAATAAGTAGTTATTTATATTAATTAATTTAATTATATTTTATTATTACAAATTTATTATTAAGAACGTTTTTTTTTTGGGTGGCGCACTGTCGCGATTCTGATTGGTGCATAAAATGATGACCAAAAGTCATCATTTTTTTGTCGCCATTTTAGAGTGTGGACAACATATCTATAGTTTATACTATATCATTGAGCTAATGCGTTTCATTGAGTAAAATGCGAAACTCAGTGTCGTTAAGCAGCGTAAAGTTATTGTGCACTTAGAAGTAAGTACACTTCGCTTATTTACACCAGACTGAATCGGAGTCACAGCTTTTGTGGCTTATTCAAGTGAAGTAGTCATAAATGCAAGGTGAAAACGTAACAAAAACAATTCAACAAAGAACAAACATAATTTAAGAGTACTTCGTAAACAAAACAACACAAATAAACATGCACTTTGATTACTGTTTGGCGGCAACAAAGAATAAACAAAATTCTATATTTGTTTTCTTTTTAATTCAAATTCAAATTTGGAACACTTACTACAAAGCAGAAAACTGAAAAGTTAAACAATAGACTAGTGATGCATAAAACCTTCTTATGGTTTGTGGTTCAACATAATTTTGTAGTTTTCACTTGTTTGAAATAAAAAGATTGGCTTGATTCAAGTCTTCAGGCAGGAGTGTATCTACAATGAGAGTAAAATAAAACTAGCCTAGAGTATGTATAAGTGTAGTAAGTGTGTAGGTATATTATTTTAGGTTAAACTGCACCGATAAATCGATACATCATGTATGTGTTAAAGATGTAATATATATTTTTGCAAGCACATTTATTTATCTGTGCAGTTTCAACGATACAGTGCAATCGTAGTGCATATGCAGAACCACGCATTACAAACCTAACCATTGCAGGAAGACATCGTTATTGTGTATAGGGATCCGCCTCTGGAATAAGTTACCAGAAGACATAAGAAAAGCCCAGAATTTAAATAAGTTCAAAACTATGGTCAAAGAACACTATTTATCACTGTAAAAATTAGCAAGTTTCTATGTCAAGTTATATGTAGTGTAGTCAGTGTATTATATGTATACAGGGTGTCCCAAAATTCAAGGATAAGCCGGCAACAGGGGGTGGCCCTACTTATGGCTGCTCAGGAAAAAATAAGAAAAAAAATATATCTCTATTTTTTTTTTAATTACTCGAACTTTTTTAAAATCCCTCGAAATTCGGTACCCTTAATGATATTTTCAACTACCAGGTCCACAATTTTGCAAATATTTTTGAACTCTTTTCTGTATTAGCAAGCTAAGAAGCATGGCTATCCATCACTACCCTGAAAAATTATAGGATATTTGTAGTTATTTTACAAAAATAAGTCAAAATATTTTTTTGTCGTCAAATTTTCATACATTTTTACTTTCGACCCACTTTATCTTATCTCGGTGAAAAAAAAAAGTATGGACACCACTATGGCATTCTTTTTCAAAAATTGGCGCAACTATCCAAGATTTCAAAATGGTATAATTTGGGTATGATACTATAATGAAATACTAAAAAAAATTTTTTTTTGTAAATAAGAATCACATTTAATACATTGCTCTTATTGAAAATCACCAGATTTACTTTGTACACAATGCATTCATCCTCAATAAAAAATCACTGACGGGACTTGTGACAAAGTGGTAACCGAGTAGGTTATCACATTACGAGGTTAAGCAACATAAGCCAGGGTGGTTTTCGGATGGATGACCATTCTTAAGACATTGAGACACCTCCATTCCTCAGAAAATACGTTAGGCCGTCGATCGTAGTGGCCATACGAGCATCTATGACAGTTGTTACGGGTAGTCGGAGCCCTAAAAGTCCAACAACTGGACGCACTACATAACTTTGATATCGCCAATGGGTTGTGGAGGTCAGGTGGCAGTCGCTTCAAAGAAAATTTCGTGATTCTGCTGTTTCACAGTTAACCATAAAATCCAACTCTGTATTTTGTAAAGGTTCAGAGGATGAAAATCCATACTGTTAAAATATTAAACAAACATAATGGTATAATTTTATAATTATTGCATTATTGTTAGTATTTTTTTTTATTTTACATTTTTTATTGTTTGCCACCGGCATTAATACATTTTATTTTTCGTGCATTTCTTTTGTCAGAAATATAATCCGTAGCCGCATTGATATTTGAATGAAACTAGTCCAGCGTTGCAATTGCTTTCGGAAACCTAATTGTTCTTAAAACAATTCCAATAAAACTCTGAGCCTCGGATTTCCCGGCTAACTGTGAAACAGCAGAAATGCGAAATTTGCCGTGAAGCGACTGCCACCTGACCTTCACAACCCACTGGCTATATCAAAGTTATGTAGTGAGTCCAGTTATTGGACTTTTAGGGGTCCGACTAACTGTCATAGATACTGATATGGCCACCGGGATCTACGACCTAACGTACTCTCTGAGAAACAGAGGACGGAGGTGTCTTAATGTCTTAAGAATGGTCATCCATCCGAAAACCACCCTGGCTTATCTTGCTTAACCTCGTAATGTGATAACCTACTCGGTTACCACTTTGTCACAAGTCCCGTCAATGATTTTTTATTGAGGATGAATGCATTGCGTACAAAGTAAATCTGGTGATTTTCAATAAAAGCAATGTATTAAATGTGATTCTTATTTACAAAAAAAAAAATTTTTTAGTATTTCATTATAGTATCATACCCAAATTATACCATTTTGAAATCTTGGATAGTTGCGCCAATTTTTGAAAAAGCATGTCATAGTGGTGTCCATACTTTTTTTTTTCACCGAGATAAGATAAAGTGGGTCGAAAGTAAAAATGTATGAAAATTTGACGACAAAAAAATATTTTGACTTATTTTTGTAAAATAATTACAAATATTCTATAATTTTTCAGGGTGTTGGTGGATAGTCATGCTTCTTAGCTTGCTAATACAGAAAAGAGTTCAGAAATATTTGCAAAATTGTGGACCTGGTAGTTGAAAATATCATTAGGGGTACCGAATTTCCGAAGATTTAAAAAAAGTTTAAATAATTTAAAAAAAAATAGAGATACATTTTTTTCTTTTTTTTCCAGAGCAGCCATAAGTAGGGCAACCCTCTGTTACCGGCTTATCCTTGAATTTTGGGACACCCTGTATATGTATTGTGTTTGTATTATATATATGTATACCTATTATAATTATTTATTATATGTAAGCATTATAGAATTGCTGTACTTATTATATGTTTTTGTGTAGGCACATGTATATGTTAATATATTTATGTGTGTATTAGGTATTAATATGTACTTATTGCATTAACATTTTAAAAGTACGCCGAACAACTACCACTCAATTCTACAACCTTAATTACCATCCAAAGGTTGCCTGGCAGAAATCGCTTAAAGCGATAAGGCCGCCCATTGTACTAGTTCCATAGTTGTAGATTATAATAATTGTGTATTTTAATGGTGTACAATAAAGTGTAAAATAAATAAATAAATAAATACCTAGATCCCTCTCGGGGTCCGACGGCAGTTCTCCCTTAAAAACCAAGAGGTTCCAGGATCCGCTCTTCCTCTTTTAAATAACCAGGCATAACGGGCCCTGTGCTCCAAAGTGCAACCTATGGTTGCAACCCCGAGAGAAAAGCCTGGGCCAGAACCACGTCCATCAATCAGCAGGTGTAATGACTTACAAGTCAGATTAATTTGTCCCAAAATATCGAAGTTCAGCATTTTGTAGTTAGACTGGAAAAAAGCGGGCCTAGGCTCCGAGGTGAAGGCCTTGGATGTGAACGGGACTAACGTATAGATGATGATGGCAACTCTCACAACCGTATTATACCTCAAGGCACATATAATAGACCCAAGTTGCGAGAGAAACAAGGTTTTGATATAATCTAAAATTGGTGATTTTGAGCTCCTACGCCGTCGTAGCACCTCCTCTTAAAAACACCCAACACGCGTACTAGAGAGCATTTTGAACACAATTTAGGTCCGAGATATATGCCCCGAGGTATACCTTATGTACCGTAGCTATTAGTAGATAATTATAAATATCGCTAACAAGAGTTATTATAAAAGGTTATTATGCTAACATACAAATATTTATAACATAAACATCATCTCACCATAGACAAGAATAAACAAGCTACATTTTTAAATTTCAGGTAAACGTGCTGTGAAATGAACTCCCTGCGGGGGTTTTCCCAAGCGACTGTAATATGGGGTTCTTCAAGAAGGGCATTAGAAGGTTTCTGCAGGGTCGGCAGCGCGAGTGTGACGCCCCTGGTGTTGCATACGTCCATAGGCCACGGGAACTACTTTGTATCAGGTGGGCCGTGTGCTCGTCTGCCACCTAAGTGGTATAAAAAAAACGTTGACTGGATTTCAACAGTGAAAATCTGCTCAACTAAACTGTGTTTTGTAACTCTTTCTGTTAATTCATTTGACTTTAAATAATATCGGTTCTTACCATTGATTTATTTTATGTAAAAGATGGGCAACTTTTTTTCAACAAGGATTTTGTAATTTTTCAGTAGATATTCTGATTAGGAAAATGTAGATCTACTGCAGTGTCTGTATGTCCAGCCTACAGTGGACTGCACTAGGCTAAATTGATTGATTGAGATCTACTGGTTATATACTATTGTAGTTCATACGTATATTATTATAGTATTTTTAAACTATCGCGGTGTAAACTCAACTATTTTGTGATATCGAGACTTATCACGAATAATTCATTATTTTTATAAAACTTCACCGTAAACACTTCACACTGTGGAATCACAAAAATGATGATATTATTATAGTATATACTTACTAATAATAAAGTAGCAAAGTTTGTTTGTTTGTTTGTTTGAGCGCTAATTTGAGGAACTACCTGTAGGATTTATTATTTTAGACTGTACCTACTTAGCCCAATTCGTATGCAAATATCGTCTTTTAGATTAAATATTTTAAATACCAAATATTCATGAAATATTCACCAAATATCAAAAACACAGGATCAAACATATTAAATAAGGTATTTAATATGTTTGATCCTGTGTTATTCATATCATTAAATATATGAGAAAAAAAATACATTTTGACTTTATATATTGTAAGTTAACGTATCATGGTAAATTCGGCCAAAAGGACCAAAAAGACCATTAATTGATTGATGTAAATATAAAAATAAGGAACCATGAATCAAATCATAATAATGCAAAAATATGAACTTCAATTTAGTGTTCATCAAACACACATCATTTAATCATAAAGGAACTAAAATATTTCATCATTAAAATCATTCCTAAAGCTTTTACAGGCATTTTATAACGATAGTATATACCACCACTTTAGTTCAACATCACCCACCAAAAATCAACAGGTATTTTGTATTTTCACAATAATACAATAAAATAACAAGAAAATACTACTCACCTATATAAAAATCCACAATATAACGCTAGTTTTACACAATAAACACTAATATTCACTCAGAAAATTTGATTTTATACACAATATTGTTTTTGTAAACTGCAGCGCGACGCGACACGACTTGCCCTTACGGCGGTCCGTGGACGACTGGCTGAAATACTGAATTTCAGAGGGGAACGAGAAAATTATTATGGTAGGAAAACACGGGGGAGGAACGAATCCTTTTCAGGGGCCCTATTCACTAACGCCACGTTGCGTATACGCGTGACTTCCATTTCGATAACGTATAACGTGATAGGTATTCAGTAAGATCTGTCAAAGTAAAACTTGGCAGAACAATAAATAATTATCTATAGTTATTTTTTTGGTCTAGCATGCTTGTCATATGTCATATAAATATAATGTACTTTACGTTTTCTTCTTTACCGAAAACCCACAAAGAATACTATAGTTTTACTCATCGAAATGGTACGTTACGTTTTAGAAGTCACAAACGCACAAAAACTTAAACGTAAAGTTAGTGAATCGCGCCCCAGGTTGTAGGAACATTTATAATCGACGCGCGTCCCGGACTGGGGGACTGAATATCAATCTTTATGAATGTTTACTGATTAGTCTGATTATATTATTGAAGTATAAGCTAGCTTTCGCTCGCGGCTCCACCCGCGTAGATGTCGGTTATCGCGACCACACAAAGCCTATGTCCTTTCCCAAGGTCTAATCTATCCCTGTGTCAAATTTCATCACAATCGGTTCAGTGGTTTAGGCGTGAAAGCGTAACTACATTATAATACAGGTAATATGCGTTTAATGGTTAAAGACTCGGCTCTATGATCACGAGATCCCGGTCGTGAAGCCTGAGCACGTAAATCCATTCCTGACATAGGCAATTTTCAATAAAATTTAGTTGGAGGGGTAAACGGGAATATACTTACTAGTAATTTCGATTACTAGTACCTATTCTTTAGCAAAAAAATTAGATATTGTCTCCCCGTGACCATCATCACCTTAGAGCCTTTATATATTAGAGCCTTTTATAAAGAATATTCGGCCAATATTAAATATTTTTTATAAAGAATAATTTATATATCATTAATAATAAGCGGCTCGGTGACTCCTTCTCCTGCCGCACCATTAAGACCTGGAATTCCTTACCAGTTCACGTGTTTCCCTCCTCCTGCAGTCCCGGGTCCTTTAAGCGGGGCGTGAAAAAGCATCTGATGAGGCCGTCAAGCTGAATGCCACCATTGTAACACATGCCATGTTACAATGGTGGCACCATTGTAACATGGTACGTGTCTATAATGGCAACTGGCGACCCTCTTTTTCCAAAACTTTGCCTTCAACTTACCGTCTGGCGAGGCGAAGTCAAATTGACGTGTCCCATATATAAAAAAAATACAACCGTCATGTAGAATACTATCTGTTTTCTTTAGTTATAAATCGAAATTCAGGACCTAGGTACTGGAAATACAGGCCTTGACCAATGAATGCGGAAAAGCAACTGAATCAGTATAGGTAAATACGAAAATAACACCCAAAAATCACGATAATGTTCGTCAAAAAAAATAGTTTTTATTTCAATACTGAAACACAAGTTCAATACAGTAATAATTCGTCGTTGATGGACAGATATTAATTGTTGAGCAACAAGTTTCTAAACATATTTGACGGGGACTAAGTGTGACTATTCGTTTACTCCTGCCAATTCGATAAAGTTTTCGAACTATTACAAAACTAGGTATACCTCGCGACACGTATCTAGGACCTAAATCGCGAAACAAACGAGACTCTGGCTCGCACGGATTGTTTTGTAATAATCTATGCTTGGTGTATTTGAGCTAGCCCACTGCTGTAGCATTTCAAACGCGCATCCGTGGGCATTACACACGTAAAAAAGAAACAAGAGAGACTACTTATGTCTAATTAACGTCAAATACTCAAAAAATTAGCTAAGTTAATTCTATGAAGGATCTAGCATAATATGTTTCATTTAGATTGCATATTTTGCACTCTGCTCGAAGCCATACCTACGTGGCTTCGTGCGGAGTGGAAATCTAAACGAAAGAGAAAAAGGGGAAAAACCTAAGGCTCGGAGCTTCATTTTACTCCAGTAATAAAGCTCGAACACTCCTTTTAGAGAAAGTCAAATAAAAAAAAACTAAACCCACTCTTTCTATAAGAAATAAATTGAATTTTAACGAACCTCTTTTGAAATACGTACCCTGCTCCAGACATAATTGATTTTATATTCTTCAAATCTGTTGAAATCGAACAAGAAAAAGACGTGAAAAGGACATAAATTAATTGGAAACGTAGACAGATAATTCTGTCTACGCTCTCAACAAAAAAACGCATAGGTATGGAGAAAAGACAAAAGATATTATGTTTGTCCCGTTTACTCTTACCATAATGTAATTTGGGCGTCCCTCTCTGGTTTATTTTATTATTTTGGTGTCAACTTATCTAATCTATAGATCATTCCATTCTCTGTCTACGATTAGATTGAATGCAGTTTGCTGTACCTACTCGTTTGTAATATTAGGACATTAAGTGTTATCTCATAGGGGTCCATTACAAGCTAGGTTTTGCCATGGTTTAATCATCAGTCACGCCGTGATTGACCAATAACATAACGTCTAATAACCGATTGACCAATAATATAGGTAGATACATGATTGACGGCATGATGCATGACGCTTGCATGAGCGTGTAATGGACCCCATAGCCTACAAAGTGGATTATTTCCTCACAACGCTCGACGTTGTTTACCTACATTTTCATAATTTCTACATATAAAAACCTGCACAAGTGTTAAAAAAAGAAAATTTAAATATTTCAGGGAAAATAAAATGGTTGAAATGTGTCATATAACTCCAGTTTCCTATTTTTATGACACAAAAATAGGAAACAGGGAAACAGGATATTTTTTGAGACAACATTTTTTCGTCGAAATATGTAGGTAGGTAAATCGTGATTTCCAGAAATTCCAAAGATCTTTAGTTTGCTAAAAAAACAAACCGAACTAGCTCAATGTAACGCGAATATTACCTTCTCATTAAAATTAAAATAAATTAACGGTTTATACTGCGATTTATTAACTGTTATTTTATATCTATGGTGGAAGGAGGATGTAAGAGATGTGAAGTGCACGCCTTGGATGTTCAAAACACTTGCTCATTTTATCACTTCTCCCCTGCCGTGAAACCAGGGGGAAAACTTGATACCTTTATCCAAATCTGTTAGAACATTAATTCCGACACTCCTAAGAGCTTGCTTAAAAGCTTTTCAGACCCTCGATTCTGCTAAACCAAAACCACAAAATTTCATTTAATTTCACTAAATTTCACTAAAATCCAAAATTAAATGGCAGAGTTAATAATAAGGTGTAAATCCATTTTTTGCAATGTCTGTGGTATAATAGTAGTTTTGCTTTAGCAGAATCGAGTTCATTTGACTGGACACGCTCATGTTGATGGCTATAAAAGTGCTAGTATTCATCACAAAGAGAAATTCAAGTAGAAATTCCCTGCCTGTATTAGTTTTCTGGAAAGGGATGGAAACTTGGGCAAATCTTTTGCTCTTCTTCAAATCTCGTGTAAATAGGATTCTTCTTGGCAAACGTGTTTCATCGTAGACCACATCACGACTTACAAACAGATGAAAAAGAAGCCAACGCAAGTCATGGTAGATAAAAGAGGTATCGTGTCTGAAGTGTAATATAGCGTAGCCAATACTTACGTAGCACGTCGTAGCAATACTTAGTTTTTGTTCAATCTTATTCACGTAGCAGTCCCGTAGCATACGTAGCAACAGTGACATCTATCTTAATATATATAAATCTCGTGTCACAATGTTTGTCCTCAATGGACTCCTAAACCACTTAACCGATTATAATAAAATTCGCACACCATGTACAGTTCGATCCAACTTGAGAGATAGGATAGTTTAAATCTCAAATTATAGTCGCAATTTTAATTTATCGCGATAACCAACATCCACGCGGGCGGAGCCGCGGGCAAAGGCTAGTACTATTATATAATTGTAAAGTGGTCGTGTCTGTACATTGGAGATATTTAAAAAAAATGACTTGGGTTATGTTATATTAACGATACTGAACACGAAAATATTTTTTTTTCATTTCCTGTCTGTTTGTCTGTTTGTCTGTTTGTCCGCGATGGACGCAAAAACTACTGAACGGATTTTGATGCGGTTTTTTTTGTTAGAAAGGGCTTGGTCAGACTTAAAATCTTACGTTTGTTTGATCGCAATCGGTTGAGTAGAACCGGAGTTGTGAACAATATTGATTCTTAATATATATAAATCTCGTGTCACAATGTTTGTCCTCAATGGACTCCTAAACCACTTAACCGATTATAATAAAATTCGCACACCATGTACAGTTCGATCCAACTTGAGAGATAGGATAGTTTAAATCTCAAATTATAGTCGCAATTTTAATTTATCGCGATAACCAACATCCACGCGGGCGGAGCCGCGGGCAAAGGCTAGTACTATTATATAATTGTAAAGTGGTCGTGTCTGTACATTGGAGATATTTAAAAAAAATGACTTGGGTTATGTTATATTAACGATACTGAACACGAAAATATTTTTTTTTCATTTCCTGTCTGTTTGTCTGTTTGTCTGTTTGTCCGCGATGGACGCAAAAACTACTGAACGGATTTTGATGCGGTTTTTTTTGTTAGAAAGGGCTTGGTCAGACTTAAAATCTTACGTTTGTTTGATCGCAATCGGTTCAGTAGAACCGGAGTTGTGAACAATATTGATATTATACGGAATATGAGCGGAAATATAGATGGCGCTTTTTTATTCTCATGGATGAAATTTTATATCTTATTACATCCTAGCAAGTATGTAAATAGAAAGACTTTAATTTACATAATAGTTGTGTAAACAAATGCGTTTTTTTAATCATATAATTATATTTTTTTGGCGATGATTTAGTTCCACATCCGTAACTAGATGGCGTTAACGCGGTTTTGAACTTACTATGGTTTCGTTTCAACTGGACGTATATAAGCATAAATATTTTATTGAAATTTAATTTTTCAATTTTTAATTTGTCTGGTATCAAATAGATGTCGGTACTGTCTAAGATCACTTAAAAATCGTTTTCCACACAAAGACAGATTACTTAGAGCGTGGTGTGGTGAATGGTGAAGGATAAGGATATAGTGGAGTGGAGAAGACAAGAGATACAACGGGGAAGCGACGGAGTAGGGGAGAGGGTGGGGGAAGGGCAAAGGTACGGGGAGTCGGGGGAGTAGAGAGTCGAGTTATTTTATACCACTTAGGTGGCAGACAAGCACACGGCCCACCTGATGGAAAGTGGTTACTGTGTTCTATGAACGTATGCAACACCAGGGGCGTCACACTCACCCTTCTTGAAATACCCCATACGATAGTCGTGAGTCCTACTGTTGTAATGAGGTCGCAGACAAGCACACGGCCCACCTGATGGTAAGTGGTTACCGTAGCCTATGGGTGAGTGCAACACCAGGGGAGTCACACTCGTGCTGCCTACCCTGTAAGAACTTAGAGAATCTGTGCCGTCAGTGCAAAAGATAAGTCGGACAAAGGCTTTGATTCCTCTCCAGTGTGCTTTGGCTACCCTACTCACCGTCGGAAACACAACACGAGGTTATTAAGCCGCGGCCTTCTGTAGAGCGGAGATACTTCCCCAGTCGGACTGCTCGATTGGGACGGATATACCGTCGTGTACCTACCTCCTCGAGTCGAATAGAGAGGCGAGTACAATGTCTAATCAGCGTTCAACGCTCAACTTTCAGCACTATTTACAACACCACGCGATAAACGACATCCACGCGGGCGGAGCCGCGGGCAACAGCTAGTACACAAATAAAGTAACACCCGTATTCACAAACAATACTTCGCTATGCGTACTACCAAAACTGTGCAAAGAACGACAAATTCTCAGTGCGTTCGTTTTGGCAAGCCTTTTTTTTTATTAATAGATAACACTTAAGTAATACTTCGTTGAGGGAACGCACTGCGTTAGATACTGCTCCGTGACGTTTGTGAATTAATTTTACCAGCCATATGCGCTCGAGCACACTATGAGACCTCACAGTGTTGTTTGTGAATACGGGTGTAAATGTCGTATCTATCCCCTATGTATAGGGTCGGTTCCTGGTTCCAAACAATTTAATGGAATTTAAAGCAATTGAGGATGCTGGCTATCAACAATAGTCTCGACGTGGACATTCACTCTTTTGAATTTACATTGGGGGTAGAGGTAGAAGTCTCCGACGCTCTAATTAACCACAAGAAATGCTACGTGAGAGTATTTTTTAAACCACTTAGGTGGCAGACAAGCACATAACCCCACTGACGGGAAGTGGTAACCGTGGCCTATGGACGTGTGTAACACCAGAGGCGTCACACTCGTGCTACCGAACCTGTAAGAGCCTTTGAACAGACTCATTCATGAGAGCACAACTCTGCCACTATAGAGGTTATTTTGTTATCTTGGTGTGGAATGTATGTAGAAGACTAGTCAAAACTTAATTACATAATTACCTAGTTGTTTTAACCTCAGGACACGTATCAGGGCCGGTCGCAGCTTGAAGTTTTAGGGGGGGGTCACTTCGGAAATTCCTTAAGAAATTTAACCCCCCCCCTCCCCTCGTACTGGGACTTTTCAATATGACGTGCATGGTTTTGAGGGGGGGAGAGTCATGTCCCCTGTGACCCCCCCCCCCCTTCCCCACCCCCTCGGACCGCGCCTGACACATATCTTGGACCTATATCGCGAGACAAACGAGGCCCTGGCGCGCGTGGATTGTTTTGTAATAATCTATGCTTGGTGAATTGACTGCCTCTGTGGCGTAACGGTAGTGGACACGGCTGCTACGCAGGAGGCGCGGGTTCCATCCCCGCTCAGTGCAAATATTTGTATGCATGAATACGAATATATGCATTGGTCTGGGTGTTTAATATGTATATGTATGTATTAAAAAAATTGAATCTATGTATGTTTATCCGCATTCTAGAACCCATAGCACAAGCTAGTTAAGCTATGCTTACTTTGGGTCTAGATAGCGTTGTGTAGATTGTCGTACAATATTTATATATTTTATTTTATTAGAGCTCGTCCACCGCTGTAGCACCCCGTGCTATTCTCAAAAGACACCTAAAGAAACGTGTACTGCGCGTAAAGAGCACATTTTAGGTCCAAGATATTTATATATCCCGAGTAATATACAATTGAGACCGATTCAAAAGCTTTTTCATTCACATAGTAGGTATGCAATGCATAGCCAACAAGTTGCATACAAGTTTAACACCCGTATTCACAAACAATACTTCGCTATGCGTACTACCAAAACACTGTGCAAAGAATGACAAATTCTGTGTGTTCGTTTTGGCAAGCCTTTTTATTCATTGATAACACTTAAGTAATACTTCGTTGAGGGAACGCACTGCGTTAGGTACTGCTCCGTGATGTTTGTGAATTAATTTTACCAGCCCTATGCGCTCGAGCACACTATGAGACCTCACAGTATTGTTTGTGAATACGGGTGTAAAACACAGTTGCGTTCACATTGAAGTCTGTGACATACTCGTATTATTATTGCAACTTTAAACCTTGGTGAACTTCAACTTCTTCTTAATGGCTTCTGCACCAAATCGCCGCATTATGCAAATGTCAAGTACCTATATTGTAAATGTTTATAAAATTATTAATGGTGAAACGCCAATGAGTACTGACTGACTGAGTAACGCTGCCAGCCTGATGGGTAGGAACGTTTGGGTTTCGACGTGATCCTCCGGATCCAGAATTTGTGTCGTGCATTTGTGTTTTTATGTATGCTTATTTTATTTGTAATTGTAAGTAAGATTAAAATAAGTTATATTAATATAATTTCAAGTTAATTTATTTGATTTATTATTACGATTGTTTTTTTTTTATATCAATTACTAATATTACCCGTAACTCCTTCAGCTTAATGCAATGCAGTGATGAGTACTATTATCTGTTCTGTGCCAAAGTCAAGTTTTTCAAGATATTCTACCCGAGCCACGTTAGCCACGGCAGTAACTTTGTTTCCGTGTATACTTATTTTATTTGTAATTGTAAGTAAGATTAATAGTACATTATGGTACAAGTGAGCAACGTTGGTGATTACCGCCGAGGCGCCATTGAGACCCGAGCCGCCAGGCGAGGGTCTTAAGACAGCCGAGGACGGTAATCATCATGCTCACACGTGCCATACGACGTTTTACAACACACTTGCGAATAAAATAATACTACAAATACTAAATAAACAATACTACAAATTAATTCATTTTCCTATGCGCGCGCATTTAACAATGGCGGTCGACCATATTTAAAAAAAAAATGAGGTTTGAACTTAACTTTTTTTACTCTGTTTTTTTTTCTGTACTTAGAGAAAAAAAAAAGTTAAATTTGAGTGAAAATTTTGTTTATTACAAGTTGAAATTATTTATTTAAATACGAAAATGCATCAAATGACCATACAATAGGCGTATTAATTTATTCGTACTATTAAACACGTTATTTTTTGTATCAAAACTTTTTTAAGAACATAGACAATTATAGACACTTCCTATAAAATTTAAAAAAGAATCTATAACTCACTTTTGTGAATAATAGCAATGAAAAAGTCACAGTTTTATAATAGGTGTCATTCCGTGCTTAATTGCGGTAAAATAATATGACTTTTATGAGCAGGTGTGTTGTAAAATAAGTTATATTAATTGTAATTTCAAGTTATTTTATTTGGTTTATTATTACGATTGTTTTTTTTTATATCAATTACTAATATTACCCATAACTCCTTCAGCTTAATGCAATGCAGTGATTTTCAAGATATTCTACCAGAGCCACGTTAGCCACGGCAGTAACTTTGTTTCCGTGTGTCCACCCCCACGGGATTCGGGTGGTCGATCAGGACCTGTGGTTGGATTTTAGGGGGCTAAACCTTGATGAAAACGAGGGGTAAGCACACACACAATAATACTGACGCTATAATATTCTCGTTTATAAAGCTTGTCATAATTTCACTTACCCTGATGGTAAGAACTGTAAGAAGCTGTGAAGTCTATACAAGATGATTTTGTAGTCGTTTCGGAGCGAAAGATTTTGGGCACAGTTTCGATAGCGAAAGCGTCTGGAAGTATTAATTTGGCGAAAAAAAAACTTTTTTTTTAATAATGTTTGGGAATAATGTACAGGTGAAAGGCATACTGTATGGGGGTTGTAAAAAAAAAAGATTTTTTTCCGCCGAAATAATACTTCCAGACGATTTTGCTAACGAAACTGTGTCCAAAATATTTTTATCCGAAATGACTAAAATCACCTAGTATTACGAATTTAACCATTTTTATGAAGTCTAAAATAAAAAGCTTATTTTCATTTGCAATAAAATTTTATTATTTATTACACACTTTCCCAAATGTACCCGCAATGGTACCGAGTACAACAGTTATTGAAACAAGCAATACAATCAAATGTAAATTCTTACCACTATAAGAGCCCTCGCAAACTGCAGACTTTCTATCGGCCGATAGTCTTTAATCGAACTGTTACAGCCGTTCCCAATAACCTATCTATAGTACGCGCCAGTTAGTGTGGCAATACGAGTCATTTACATTCCCCCATACAGTGGTGTAGGTATACGAAATTTACAAAAACGACAGTTTCAATGTTAAAAGATAATGTAATAATTCTTAATTCTTAATATTTTTGATTTACCTTTCTTGTTACTTCGTATTCGTAAGACTTTGTTCCACTCGTATTGCCACACTAACTGGCGCGTACTATATCGCCAGTTATGACATTAGAGAGGATAAAAACGTCATCAATCTCTATAGTAACGCAATAAATAGGTAGTAAAATAACAATAGAATTTGACAAAAGAACTATCTCTACCTTTATCTGTAGATATGTTACTGGAAACGGCCGTTAATCGGTATGAACATGTATGAAAAGTTCGCCCACTACACCGAGTAGGCCGACAAATAAGTTGGATGGTCGTTACGACTGCCTTTAAATTAAACTATCGGCGAACAAACACAAGCAACCCGACAGTTTAGATAGATAGATGGATAGATACATAGATAATTCTTTATTGTACACCAATAGATTTACAGTTTGACTAGTAGCATGTATACATGGTGGAAGATTTTAACCTTACCTGGCGGGAAAGTTCTCTAAATACTGGAGATAGCGTATTTCACTCAAAGGAAACAATTGTTATTTTTTCGTATTTTAGTTGGTTCGATTACCGGATGTGGTAAGCGAATTTTCAAAAATCTATAAATGCAGTTTTGTTTCTTTTTAAAAATAACAGAATGTTTCCTTTGAGTGAAATTAGCTATCTCCAGTATTTAAAGTACTTTCCCTCCAGGTAAGGTTAAAATCTTCCACCCTGTATAGTTTAATGTACAATGGGCGGCCTTATCCAGCAACCAGATTCTAGGAACTCAGCACAACTCGATCAAACGATCGGCAGATCAAAAAGTCTGCAGTGTAAGGAAGCTCTTAGTGTCACTTGACTCACATGATAAAAAAAATCATTTCATTTATTTCATTTCATATCATTATGTGACACATAAAAATATCTTGACGCATTTGTTGATGAACCACGGGATATTAATCAATAGGAAGGCACTTCCTATTGCTGCTGATGTCGATGTCACGATGCTGTTATGATTTCAATTCCATATCTAGTCTTAAGGCCCGTAGCGTAGGAATGACACTGTCTGGATCTCGATTTAGCCGAGGACATATTTTACAGAAAATCTGTCAAATCTGTCAAGTCTGTCAAATCTGTTAAATCTGTCAAGTCTGTCAAATCTGTCAAGTCTGTTAAACCTGTCCTGAGCTAGAGATTCACATTGAGTGTCATACTAGAATACGGCTCTAAAAGTGAATTTAGAAGAAAGATATGATAACTGACTATAGTGTGACCATGCATTAAACGAGAACTAATACTATTATTATTCCGTGGCTATCAATTTCCATAGTATTAAACTGTATCGTACACCTTACATTTATCACTTATGGTCAATGTTGTCACAGACAGTCAATAGTTTATCACCATAGTGTAGAGATTGTTAATATGTATAAATATTGTATAATACTTTTTGTAAAAAACTTTGTATGTACACCGTTAGTTTATGTTGAAAATTTAGCATTGGTGCCAAAATAAATAAAAAAATGACGTAAAATATTCTTGAATAAAAGTTTAAGCTTTAAACTAATTATTATGCAAACTTTTCCAAATATAAATCGGTATAGGCAATATCTGGACTTGAATCTGAAACATTCACTTTTTAGGCGGAATATTCTGCCAATTGAGCTACCTGAATTCTGAATCTGCCCTGGTTAGCCGAAATTTTCAGCCTAGACCTTCTCCACTGAGTCCAACTAAATTCACTCACTCTAGGCTGAAGCAATTATTCTTAGTCGAAAAGGGATCCCTTATTTTACCAATATTACGGAATTACTAAAATCCGGCAAAACACCGGAGTGACTCATGAGTGCCTCTGAGAATGCTATCAAGCTGCACATTGGGCAAATCAAATTTGAAAAATGATTCGCCGTCGACACGACAGAAGAAGAATTAGAACCTGAGATAGAGGAAGAAAACATAAGAAACTAGCTGTCCCGGCGAACTTCGTACCCCCATATTTTTCCCGTTCCCGCTGCACCTATTTTCTCATCCTTTAAACCTTCCCTGGACACCCACGAATATTTCAAGACTAATAATTTTAGCCAAATCGGTTCAACCGTTCTTGAGTTATAAAATAACAACGAAAAGTGGCATTGATTTTTATATATTAGAATGTACAACCTCCTTCCTATGGCGACCCCAGCCTCTTCCCCAGAATCAGGCATCACGACCACGCGATTTAAGAAAAATGTACGGAAGGAAATCGCGTTAAGTATAAATTCAGAAGAAAATAAGTATTAATTAAGTTAATCGCGTTTAAGTATAAGTTAAGAAAAGTGAAAATAGATAGCTCTTTTAAAGAGATTGGTTACAAATCGGCAGCGGCCACCAGCATGTTATGTGGGTAACAAATGTCTGGTTATGCCGCCTTCTGCCTATACCACTTTCTGGCCATGCCGCCTTGTGGCTATACCGCCTTCTGGCTATACCGCCTTCTGGCTATACCACTTTCTGGTTATACCACTTTATGGCCATGCCGCCTTGTGGCTATACCGCCTTCTGGCTATACCGCCTTCTGGCTATACCACTTTCTGGTTATACCACTTTATGGCCATGCCGCCTTGTGGCTATGCCGCCTTCTGGCTATACCGCCTTCTGGCTATACCACTTTCTGGTTATACCACTTTATGGCCATGCCGCCTTGTGGCTATACCGCCTTCTGGCTATACCGCCTTCTGGCTATACCACTTTCTGGTTATACCACTTTATGGCCATGCCGCCTTGTGGCTATGCCGCCTTCTGGCTATACCGCCTTGTGGCTATGCCGCCTTCTGGCTATACCACTTTCTGGTTATACCACTTTCTGGTTATACCACTTTATGGCCATGCCGCCTTGTGGCTATGCCGCCTTCTGGCTATACCGCCTTGTGGCTATGCCGCCTTCTGGCTATACCGCCTTCAAGCTATACCACTTTTTGGCCATACCGCCTTGTGGCTATGCCGCCTTCTGGCTATGCCACCTTCTCCTCCTCCTTCGCCTTAAGCATCTAATTCATCGCACTTTTAGGTCATCAGTCCATCTGCTTGCTAAATTTTCTTACATTTACTACCTAAACTTAACTAGTGTTCAGTATAATATTATCTTGTAAAAGCTCATAATATGTACTACTACATATGAACAATCTCTCGTAGTCGTCGTGGCACTATAGCGAACTAGTACGAGTCTCATACGCCCGGTATGAGGCCCGGCTTCCTGCCTGGCCACGCTTCTTTGGCATACTTCTTCTTCCGAGGTTCCGTTGACGGGCCCGCATCTTCTGGGGCTGAAAGGTAACATTATATTAATTAAATAGCAATATAATACCCTACTAGGGTGTAATACAGGACCCCACTAGAGCTCTACCAAGGTCTTTGAGACCTAAGCTAACCTGCTGAATAAAATAAATAAATAATAAATATTGTAAGACATTCTACACAACGCTATCTAGACCCAAAGTATAGCTTAATTAGCTTGTGTTATGGGTTGTAGATATGCAGATAAACATACAAAGCTACATTTTTTTTGTAAATACATACATATTATACATAGGAACACCCAGACCAATGCAAATATACATATTCATGCATACAAATAAGCAATCGCGTTCACTACCGCCGCTTTTACATACATACATACATACATACAATCTCGCCTTTATCCCCGGAGGGCTAGGCAGATATGAATTAACACCCACATTTCACCAATCATTGTATAGGTCCCACTTATTAGGGGATGAGCCTATTGCCGTATTCCGGGCACCGTTGTTGACTCGAGCCATGTATCTGAGGCTGAGTCTGGGTATATATCTGTCTGATGTTAAACAGCCCCATCCCTTAGTCGCCTTGTACGACACCGCCAGAGAGGAGATGGGGTGGCCCAAATTCTACTCTGCCGGGAACCACCCGGCTCTTCGATGTTCTTTTAAATAGGAAATATTCATATTTGGTGTTTTTAGAAAACTTGGATGCATATTACCTGTATTGGGTAAAGGTGGATGTATATTGAGGTGCGGTTCTGGACCTTCTAGTTCCACATCCGGTGCCGGGTTGGGTAATGTCAACCCCAGTCTGAAAATTAGAAACACAAAATATGTTAAACTACGCCTTTCCTTCGACCCACGCCTTTCGTTTCTTCTACCAACTATAGTAAAACGTATACGCTTGCCGATTGCGGATACTATTCACTTGGCCTTTCCTAAGAACGAGCTCAATCTCAATACTCATTATTAATTACATACATACATATAAAGTAAAGTAAAAGTAAAAGTAAAAACGCCTTTATTGTACACCATAGATATAACAATATAACATAGAGAACTGAGTTAGGTATGTGGTAAGTACAGATGGCGGCCTTATCACTCTGCGGCAATTTCTTACAGGCAACCATAGGATGGATAGAAATAACAGGAGAAGAGTGTTTTCGGGTAGTTTGGTGTACATAGAGAATATATAAATAGAATAAAACAGTAATAATTAAAAAGAAAAACACAAACATTAAATAGCTACCATGCCTTTAAATGCCCAAAGGGGTAGGTAGACGTACACCTCTGTTAATACATTAACACCCACTTTTTGCCAACTATGATTTCCGGACCCACGTAAATGGGGGGCGAGCATATTGCCTCAAGTATCAATTACTTAGTCACGGGCTGTATGTTTACTGTCCAATGGAGAACAGCCCTATCACTTAGGGGCAATTTTCTAACCGGTGATATGTGGTGAGGTTTTAGACTACCCTCCCCCCTAGCCAAAATCACGTGTATTTTTTTATTTAATATTTAATGCTACGAAACTAAGAATTGTGACAAAAATCGCCAGTTATAAGAAAAAATAAATACACGTGATATCCCAAAATACCCCTCCCTCCCCACTTGTGATAAATCGTGATGTTTTCCGTGACCCCCCCCCCCCCCCTGTTGAGCCTCACGTGATTAATGGACAGCCCCTTAGTCGCCTTCTACGACACCCACAGGATGAGATGTGGCCCTATTCCACTCTTCATTATTACTGACCTTGCTCCAATAAGACTAAGATGGGAACTTGGCGCTGGTAGATCAGAATACAAGTTGCTTCCTCTTGATATCTCCTGCAATCGTAGCGAGTGATGATGTGAACCTGAAAAAAATGTACAAATTAAGTAATTTATTTAGTAGGTGTAGATTTGTTTTTTTTAACAATTAAGTAGCAAACACAGATACAATCCCTGTGACCGTGACTTATGAATCGTAGATGTCTGATTGTAGATTTAAGTGTTCACGTATAATGAGTGTTCTAGCGAAAGTAAGCTCGCAAGACAGAAGTATTTCAATAAGCATTCTACCAAGCATTTTATGTTTTTACAAGCAACCATCAGGACATGACTGTTAATTTGCTTAACTTTTAACCGAACTGAGCGATTTTGTCATGGTTTTGTCACTCTCCTTTCATACCTTCCTTTTTATTTACTAGAGCTCTTGGTTTAAGGTCTTGACAGACAAAATGACAGACGGACAACGAAGTAATCCCATCAGGGTTCCTTTACTCCTCTTAAGGTATGGAACCCTAAAAATGGCGAATGTTTACTGTTCTGTTACAAATGAATGCTCAAGTCTCATATTATACTCACGCCTTTTAATCCCCGAAGAGGTAGGCAGAGCTGTATTATTTCGCCAAGTGTGATTTTTAGTCCCATATAAGAGGAGGTGAGCCTATTGCAGTCTAACGAGCACTTTCATAGTATGTATGTTTGCTAGTTTTCATAGTGCAAATTAGCAGTTCTGCCACTTACCGTCATCAGCACTTTGCAGTTTTAATTTCCTCGGCGTACTATTAGCATTAGGGACTATCGTAGACTTGACTAAGTTCCTGAACCGCCCGATGGTGGGGTCAATGTCCTCCGGGTTGATGATGTCCACCTCTTCGTTAAAGGAGACGTTACGCCTTTGTTTCTTCGCGACGCCGCTTGGCATTGACGCTGAGCGCTTTGTGCCTGATGGAGGCTGTAAAAAGGCCGTAATAACTTACTACAAATCCATATTAATATTATAAATGCGAAAGTAACTCTATCCGTCTGTAACGCTGTCACACCTGACTCACTGAACCAATTTTGATGAAATTTGGTACAGAGAAAGCTTATGTCCTTGGGAAAGGACATAGGCTATTTTTGGTTGCGATAATCATGTCAAACTTAAGCTAGCTGTTACCAGAGATAACATTTAAGTGGACTTCTCATTAAATAGGGGTATTTTGCCCCATAGAAAAAAAATAAAGGATTTCTTTATTCATACATACATACAATCACGCCCTATCCCCGGAGGGTTAGGCAGAGGCGAACCAACACCCATTATTTATTCATGGACCTCTATAATAGGGACAAAAACTTATATACAACGACAAGGGTTACTCTTAATTTGACTTATTTTGGTTTACACAGTTGCGAAGAGCTTCCGACCCTTCATTCCTAAAAGGAAAGTCTGCTAAATCCACTTAGCCATTTTTATAATAATAGTAGGAATTCGAATTATTCTCACCTGATCCTTATACTGCATGTGCATATGACAAAGCAAAAGAAGTGTGTGAAAATAAACGTAGACACTGATTTAATGTAAATCTCGAGTAACTTAGTTCATATGATAGAATAATTTTCACAAATTGATAATATGAAACACAGAGGAAGCAAGTGAAGGGGCTCTTGTGTAAGGATGGAAGCAAAAGGCTTGTTGACCCTACCAAAGAGGGAAAAGTTGAAGTTAACCTGGGCCCCATAGGGGTTAGGTTAGGGTCAGGGTTAGGGTTAGGGTCAGGGTTAGGGTCAGGGTTATGGTCAGGGTTAGGGTCAGGGTTAGGGTTCTTTTGAGAAAATAAACAATTAATCTTACCTTCATAACATCACTGCCATCGTCTGTAGAAATGCCCAACATTGAAATTCTTCTGTTGTGAGCCGTGTTGAATTCTGTTAGATTCTGCAAATTAAGACATTAGCTTAGCGTTGTGATGACTTATGTTAGCATTACTGTGTCTTTAGGTATATGGTCAAAGAATGGCCTATTTTAGCTTCTGATGCATGAGTGGTTAGCCATCTTAATTTACTTACATCTAATTCTGTTTGCGTCTCAGGCAAACCTAGCAGTGCACCCTCTGTCTCCGTATTCGGAAGATCTTCCATAATACCCCGTGCATTGCCTGTAGGCCGTTCTCTGCAGAAAATATGTTTATTTATTTATTTACTAGCTTTTGCCCGCGGCTCCGCCCGCGTGGATGTCGGTTATAGCGACCAAACATAGCCTATGTCCTTTCTCAAGGTCTAATCTACCCCTATACCAAATTTCATCAAAATCGGTTCAGCGGTTTAGTCGTAAAAGCGAGACAGACAGACAGACAGACAGACAGAGTTACTTCCGCATTTATAATATTAGTAGGGATTTATTAGGTCTACCAACAATGTTTTACATCAATAATAGTACTAATAATATAACAGTAATTATTGTTAGGAGATAGAACAAAAGCACTTATTAAGAAGTGGCATAGATATTATATTTTACCATTGGTATACTGGTGTGAAAGAGGCAAGGTATAGTGACTTTCAGACCACACAGTACTTCAGTCTTCATAATAGTATTGAGTTTTAAGAGTATGAATTAGTATTTTAGAAGAGTGTAATTGTTTTATAATGTTTAGAATATCCATACTTCCATACTAATATTATAAATGTGAAAGTAACTCTGTCTGTCTGTCAGTTACGCTTTCACTCCTGGTTTCACTGAACCGATTTTGATGAAATTTGGTATAGGGGTAGATTAGACCTTGAGAAAGGACATGGGCTATATTAGGTCGCGATAACCGACATCCACGCGGGCGGAGCCGCGGGCAAAAGCTAGTTTTTTAATATCTAAATCATGTAACTTTGGGAAGAAAGTGTAAAGAGCAAGAATGGTTTAATGGTAATAAATTACGAAAAATAATAAACTATAATCAATTAAGTTAGGTACTTAACTAAAGGTAAACAATCTTATAGTGATTTTTTATACAAATACATATTAAACAAATAAACTAGGCTAACTAATTATTTAACTAGTGATGCAATTTCAGTTTTTAGTTTACAAAATAAGTTTCTAAACAGAAACATACTTATTAACTGAGTTTTCATATAAAACATAATTAATAGAAACATCAAGTTTGTTTATGTTAAGTTAAGTAACATAAGGTGACATAAACTCACGCCTATATCCCCGAAGGGGTAGGCAGAGGTGCTAGCACCCACACTTCACATTTTTAAGTTAAGTACCTAACCAAATGGAGTAAAGTTTGAATTGTGCTCCTTAAGAAGTTGACCAATGAGAGCTATGAGGTAAAACTTGAATATTCTTATTTCTTCTGTGAACATACAGTACTTAAACTTTACCAGTTCATTATTCAGAGAACCATGTTATAATAAATGACTTTAACGATTTACCTTATAATATAATTTCTTGTGGAAGCCCCAAAGTGGAAATTGGAGTCAATTGGCAGTTGTGTAGGCTTCTGGGACTCCAAACGCATTTGGCCGATAAAAGTTCCGTGAGCTGAAAACGAAAATTGTTTACCACATTTAATTTAATCCGGATAATAATTTATAGATCCCTTTCAAATAAACCATTAGTTAAAACACTTACTGCTGCCTAAATCAACCAAAAATGCCCTATTCAAATCCTTATGATAAACAAATGCGGCGTGAACTCGTGAACAACTCGCATGGTCGATACAAAAATCGTTCATTTGCGGGTTCCGGCCAAACAAATAACACTTCTTCTCATCTAACATAAGTTTCTGTATCAATTTGTCTCCTTTTAACACGTCCAAGTGAAGCCCTGTTGGTGGTTTTCCAGCCCTGAAACGAATTAAAAATTCAATACCGGCGACATGGGAATGGTGAAAATGTGCATTGTACCGAATCCATGGAGCAAGTCAGGATTTCTTACCAACTGGGCACTTCGTAATGATTCGCCATAGCTATTTATGTGTTAAACTTTATTGAAATTGGTTAATAATTAACATTACGACGAGATAATAAAATCTTTCAACATGGTAATCATGGTAATAATAAGCGCTCCGTTGTCAAAGTGACACAACAAAATTATTTATAATCTGTTCTTTTTTTTTTTTTTTTTAATTTGTTCCTTTCGGAACAGGCTAAGGTTCTATGACCATGCTGCCTTGTAATCAGTTATTTTTAAAATTATACTTTGTATTTGGATGATGATGAGGACGAGGATGATGATGATGATAATAGTGAGTTAATGATGATGACGATGATGATGATTGCTGCCTCAGTAAAGTGGTGGAAACTTTACTAAAGGCTTCTTACGGAGATTTGAAACCAACACGAGAAGTCACAATCCACTGTAATATTTCACTTTCCTACTCTTGTGCGCGTTTTCCAAGACGTTATGTCTAAAATTCCACCATATTTACACATAAAAACTCGAACTCACACTAATTTTGGAAAATAAAATAACACCGGCGACCATTCATTCTCGTTTTGGCGGCAAAACTCCTTATAATCTGTTCTTTCGGAACAGGCCAAGGTGCTATCACCATGCTGCCTTGTCCAGTAAGTTGATGATGAGGAATGAGAATTATGATGATGATGGTGAGTTGATGATGATGATTGCTGCCTCAGTAAAGTGGTGGAAACTTTACTAAAGGCTTCTAACGGAGATTAGAAACCAACACCTACTCCTACTCTTGTGCGCGTTTTCTAAGACTTTAATGGACGTAAGAATTCCACCGTATTTACCACTGATCTCCATTGTGGTATAGATAATAAGATATTTATGATATTTACACATAAAAATTCGAACTCGCAATAATTTCGGACATTTTAGCGCCAAAACTCTCGAGAGCCTGTTCCGAGAGGAACAAATTAAAAAAGAACTGTGCTCGTATCTGGGCCATCCACAGGGGGGCCCCGTTCTACATATAGAAATTCTAGTTATACAAATATGAGGCAAACATGAATTGAACCTTGATTATATCACTTTGTCTCTTTTTTTCCAATATACAGTTGTGTCTGCTAAAAAGAGACAAAAAAATTAAGTTATTGCTCACTTGGGAAAATGAGTATGAGAATTTGACAGCGTGCCGACGGTGCCAACATTTATGAATGATTTGCGCCAACATTATGCGACAGCTATTGTTGAATTTTTCTAGACCATACTACTACAAGCATAATAGTGATGTACTCCAATAAATGATTTGACGACGAAACTATTCTTCTTTACAAAAATGTAGGTACTCTTTTGAAGAAATACGAATTGACAAAATTGTAATGTCTTCTGTTTTTCCGTATAAAACTAGGCAATTGTGGTATTGTTAGAAACGTCTTGATCATCCGCTGGTTATAGGCAATATGACGTATGAATGACTATCTGAAACTCTGACTATAATGGAAAAAAACTTGAGATATTAAAAACATGTAACATACATTATTGGGTGTTGCTTGCACCAAAACAATACAAATAAAAATCAAGTCTAAAACTAAAATCCGACTACTGCAAATCACGCCCTAAGAAGTATTAAGCAAGAAAATATCAAGAATAACCGTGGTCGCATACCATTTACTCTAACAAAACAATACATTCTAGGGATTCGTGATTCTGCAGTAGTCGGGTTTTAGTTTTATAGTTGCGCCACGTATTTTGAACCTAAATCATAAGACATACGAGGATCTGGCTGGCGCCCGCGGAATGCTTTGTAATATTCTATGCTGGGTGAATTTGAGTTCGTCTACCGCAGTAGCATCCCGTGCTATCCTCAATAGACACCCAAGAAATGTGTACTGCGCGTATAGGGCACGTTTTGAGCACATTTTAGGTCCAAGATACGTGGCGCGGGTTATAGTATAAATAGATATCGACAAATATTACGATAGTAGAAGGTGCATCCCTAGCATAGTAACCGTCGTCAAGTGTTCATTCCTAGGATGAAGAATACTCTGGATTAGTCAAGCGCGTACACCCGAAAGGGACGACAACATAGTACTTATGATACCAGTGTTGTTAGTCCCTACCAAATTTTACCCCGCGACTTTTTTAAATCCGTTAGGTGGTATATGAATTTAATGTTTTCTGGCATTAGTGGCATTACATCCTTTAAAAAACTCAAATACAAAACAATTTAGGCATCTGGATCTGGATTTGGAAATCTGAAACAACATTTTCATTAATGTGAAGTTTTAAGAATAAATAAGAAATACCCCACATTATGGGTAATTTACCAGTACCTCAACTGGTATCCCTAATAATTCTATAACCCGGACAAATTATAAAGTAGATAAAAATGGCGGACAAGTCTGGCTTTTGTTTCGAGTTCGATAATTTTAACTCACCACTTTATTTGGTTGGTTAATACACGTATTATGGTGATAATAAATCAATATTTTGAGCCATTATTTCTACTTTAAAGAACTTGTTAATATGCTACGGCTCTTAATCTATTAATATCTTTACAAAAAAAGGGATATTTTGTCTAAAAATCGTACTTACGTATGATAGATTATGTATTGTGATTTTCGCTCACTACGGCTTTTGCAGCCTAATATATAACATATCACCATGTTGAATACAATGAGTTTTAAGCAACAAACTTATGCCACTTAGTTTCACCCAGTTTCACCACTTAAATTACTGTCAATAATGAAGAATTCTCAGAACAATTCACGATCACAAAAGATTTGTTGGTCACAACTTTCCACTTGTGACCAACAAAAAAAACCGAAACTCTGACAAAGACAGAGCATATAGTTTTTGTCCTATTCATTCCTTAAAGTTTTTGTATGTTGTGTCTCGTTCATACGCGGTATTATTATTTGCGTAGCAAATCCTGAGTATACTTGATCCTAGGTTCATTCATAAAAATGGAACATAGGTATACACGTCAATTCTGTAGGTATACCCTGTCTATAGTATCTAAGTCTATGGGGCCATCGGATCGATCGGACCAGTTGGTCTATTTTAGCTATTTGTAATAATATTGCCGTACCTCTACCCACATAAACTCATTATCATCATCATCTTATCGTGATTGTACTCAAGGTTTTCACATCGCATCGGACTTCGGAGCATTGGGCTAATGCTGCGAAGTCCGATGCTATTATAATCCCTATGCTTTTGTCCATTGCCCTTTGAAACATGCATGCCAGCATTACTTAATACAAAGGTACTGCAGCAGGCTGGTCAGCCTGCGTTGGATTACTTCCTGAAAATTATAAGGTTTCTGATATCATATTTCGTTCTTATAAACCTCCTTATCATGATTTTTTTTAAATAAAGTGAAATAAAGTAAGTTTTTAGTATGAAATTTTAGTCTGTGGCGATAATTTATGAGTGAATGAGTGAGTGAGTGACAGTTATGAATGACGATTGCTGAACTTTGATTGTTGTTTGACACTTTTGACAGATAGATACATAACGAAACTTGTGTTTTCGTTGTTGTATTTTTGCATTATAAATGTAAACAATCAAAACCAAAACTGAGCTTCATTTAATCAATACATATCTATGTAAACACTTTGTCTAAAATGGTGTCTAGCGAAGAAGAAACAGAAGTAAAAACAGGGGATATTTTACAATGGGATGTAGACATGGAGATCCAACTGTTTTACGCTATGGCTAACCATAAGCCGGTAGGGATAAATAAACACTTTCATATGGCGTGCATTTGGGAAAAACTGTCCAATTCTATTACTAAAGAGATATCCACTCATGACATATGGAAGCATTTAGGTAATCTTTATGATTTAACGCTACTTGAAGACACAGAGCCAATACCGTTTCCTAACCATGAAGTTCCGTTTAGTTTACCTGAAAATGAATTTGGTTCACTAATGAAGCAGAAATGCAAGGAATCCATAGTAGCGGATGATAGTGAAGGTAATTTTTTTCATATTTCAAATCTAGAATATGCATTTTTACCGCCAAACTTTGCTATGTATATTATTAGCAATGGGACTTAACCGAGTCCTAGGTATTTGTTGCTTATAATGCATTATATAAAATCTTGCAATTTAGATGGGAGGAGCCCTTCACCTAAGCCTTCAACACCTAGAAGCAGTTCTAGGGGCACTGCATCTAAAGATAGTACACCTAAAGGTAGAGTTTGTCTATTATCAATTTTCTTTTTAATTTTGGTGTTTTCCTCTTTTTGTAGATAGTTATCATAAGTGTTTAAATAATATTATGTAGTTAATTAAAAGCAATGCTCATTACCAGATAGACTACTCGACTACATTACTTTTTTTTCATAGGAAAATTTTTGTAAATCATCATTTTCAATAATTAAATTATGTTTGGTCAGTTATCAAATTATGAAATGATCATCATCCAAAACAAAACCGAAGAGTTATGCTACTACTTAGGTACTCCATGCATAATGGCCCAAAAAGGAGGCTACGTGCGGAAAAAAGAGTCCCCTTTCCACTACTTAGGTACCTACTCAATGTGTACGAGTTGTGATGATGGCTGAAGGGAGTAATTCCACAATACTATTTAAACCCTCCACTAACTCTTCTATTTAATATTATATCAGCACAAACTCAACCTTTACCTTCAATTTATAAATAATATAATATTATAATTAAAAAGATTTATGTGTTACATTCACCATCCAATAAGTTCTATGTACCTAAATTACTTGATTTGCTGTACTTACCAAAATTTTACTATAAACCAACCATCATTTTTGTTGATTAAGCTAAATATTGATTTTTGATTACATTTGGTTCGGTCGAAGGTTGGTGGCTCTGTGGTTAGAGCATGCCCCCGTAAGGAAACTGCCTGAGCGTGGTTCCGCTTTTTCCTATTTTAATCAATTTGAATTTCATCCACATCATTTTTGTTGATGTTAAAAAGATGAGTGTCCCACATGCTTTGAAATCTTGCAATTTACAGACTGTGTTTAGCTCTCGTACATCTCTATTATTTGGTTAAATAAGGGTCAATCCCCACTGAAAGCGCAGGGGCCAGTGGCGGCAAGGGTTTGTTGCTAGAATTGATTGCGAGAACGCTCGAGACACCTCGCGGCGCCTCGTTGCCCCTCCTGCGTCTTCAAATGACCATGATCTTTTTCTCTCATAGATAAGGTTCGAAATGGTTTGTAATATTTTGCCTCAAAAAGTCGCTACCGGCCTTTGCTCTTTCAATGGGGATTAACCCTAACTCATCCATCTAGTCTTCGCCCCATTTCTTTCTCACACTAGTGTGTTACCACAGAAATGTGACACAAAATTAGTTCTAAACAGTTTATCTATAGCTTGACCGTAACCGCTGTACCGGGCCTTGGGTATATGCGCGGCGAGACGTGAGGAGTGTCGACGTCAGATTTGATCAGTCCACCGTCAACCCTCACGGCGGTGTCTCGCTCTCAACTCACGCTCTTTCTTTCTCTTTCTTTACCGCGTCCCCCGCGACATCGTGCGTTACTAGGGCGTGATACAGCGGTCGGTGTATACACACAATCTACTACTTAAGCTTATTAAACACATCAGTTACTTGACCAGGCAGCCGTAAGGACAGTGTGAGTGCCCTCGCAACTAAAACCCGTAAGGAGAGTGGCAGCTCTCATGCATCAACTGACACGCCTAGCATCAAGTCTGAAAAGGACTATGGTAAGGATATTTTATCCATTTGCCGAATTGCAAACACCCGAGCGAACGTCTTGACAATTCTTTTTCATACCATTTGCTATAGGTGGTCGAAGCACAACACGTCGACCTGTTTGTATGCTCTTCATACACCGCAGAACCTCCTAAAACGCGCTCTGCGCAGTTAAAGCCTCATATCTGCAACATTGCACAGTAAAAACGCGCAACTACGCGGCATAATGTTGTTTGCCTACGTAGGATCCAACATCGCGCGTGTGGGTAATGGATACGATACGAGGTTTTAACTGTTCAGAAAACGCTTCAGTCTGCTGTGCTTTAGGTGTTTCTGTGGGGTGCGATGTTTTAGGCGCGCCAATTAACTAATAATTGATTATATTAAAGCAATTAAGGCCTCAATGGGTTTGCGTCATCGGTTTTTTGGTTTGTTCGAACTTTCCCCTACTATGCCGACTTTTGTTCAAGTACTCGGATTTTGATTTGGCACGTCGCGTTGGAAAGAATAGTTAGAGTCCGGCTAACATCAGATTGCTTCGGTTTTGTAGACTGCTGTTTCTGTCGCACAGTGCAGTTATTAATGCAGTTTAGACAGAGAGTTTTGATAACATGTTGTGAACACAAACAGCTTAGAGCGCTTGTAGACGTTCGTTTTTTCACCGGATACGATAGAGAACGAACCGTATCGTATGCGTTAGCCGTGCGATTGCATCCGTAATACGGCTACCTGCAAATGCGTCGTACCTCTAACTTGCGATAGAGAAAACACTCTACAAAATCGAAGCAAGCCAATCTCACGCGGAGTCTCATTCTTCTACCCCGTGCCAAATCAAAAGTGCTACGTAATATTTTGCCCATATCGTCAATGATGAACAAAATCCCTGCGTTAGTCTCGGTTACATCCAAAGCTCGTACTTGGAGCCCGGAATCCGCTTTCTTAGTCTTTCTCTTTCCCTTTAACGAGAACGAGCACCGTTTGATCCCGCTGGGCCGGCAGTTTGTACTTTGGATAGCGACCGGATTCGTATGTTAACTAGGTAGCGACCGAAATTCCCAAGTCTCTATCGAGAGTAAATGATTTTTCGGTATTTGTAACGAATGTCGTCGCAAACTTTACCGAATTTTCGTTACCACCCCTCAAAAATTTTTGCTCGGTATGTCAATTGGTCCAGACTTGGGTTCGACGCAAACATACCGATAGCTGTCGCTATCTTTGCTTACGATTTTGTAAGCAAAGATAGCGACCGATTGCGAAGCAAGTAGAGACCGCCGGCCCTGATCCGAGAAAAATGCCTGCTCCAAAGTGCTACCCGTTAATCAGCACGTATACCGGCGCGCGGCGCGGCGTGCGGATGAGATTGCCTTGGGCCCTAAAGTTTGAGAGAGAAGTAAGGCTATGACTTGCACCTACCTAATCTGTGTACACATATGTTTTATAGATCGTCGAAGAGACTCGCGAGACTCCAACGCGTCTGGTCCCCGCGACAGCGCAAGCAGTAAAAAATCCACATCACAAAGAGATAAAATTCCAAAGTCGAAAGCTGGCTCCGTTGCAGGTACCGTAATGATTCCCTCCTAAAATCAGGCGGGTATTTATTGCAACTGGCTGCTGTAGACAGACTGTTGATATCTAGCTCTGTGGCAAATTTCATCCAGATCCATTAAGTCTTTCAGTGATTAACTTACGAACCGTCCAAATTCAAGCATTTCCGAGTCCGTATCATAAAAAACAGGTCAATAATTGAACGGCGTCATTCGTTTAACGGCAAAAGTAACTTTGTAATCCTAAGTATTTATATGAGATTACAAAGTTATTTTTGCAGTTGGTAATGTCATATTACCAACTGCAAAAATAACTTTAATTTCAGCTCAATTATATTGACCTGTTTTAAGAGTTCATAGTAGGTCTGCTGATTCTATGTTGACAGAGGCTCAGTATAAACAGAAAAATCTTTTCATTTTTCTACACTTCCGTCGCCCGTGATTAGTTTTTATTCAAATAAAACCCATGACCATGATCACGTTAATTACTCATAACATTATTGTGTGAGAACGAGTCTTTTCGCTACTCTCGTTATTTTACACTGAGATATCGTTTTTTTTTAAATATTTTACAGCTTGGGACTCTCCCTTAATAGACGAAGATGGCGGATCTCGCCGCGGTCGCAGGCGGGCTAACACTTCGACGCCCCCTGCTACAATTCCAGCAAAGCGCAGGCGCACCTGACATACGCATACAAACTCATATCAACAGTTCTTCTGACACACACAACGCACCTGGTGGGGGGCACCCCACTCAGGGCGGGGTAGAAATCGCGCAGTTAATAAATTCAGTGATTCTTCTTATTAAAATTATATTATTAAGAAATAATGTGGTCTCGCCATTTCTGCGTACATTGCAATGTAAAATACGTTTTTGAATTCTGATTGCTGTAAATAGTCTTGAATTGAGTAAATGATTTATTGTATGTAGAATACCATGTTTTTTTTTTTCATTATACCTGCCGGGATTGATCTGCGCCCCGAGCACGAAAAATATTTATTATAATTAATAAATAAATAAATAAATATTCAAAATCGTAACGTAAACGTATCGAAAGAACTAAGTATTGCGATTGGTTCCCAGTGGGGAGACGGCCAATCGCGATGCTCCGTTCTCTGGATACGTAATACGTTACAAATTTGAATATTTTTCGTGCAAATCGTCTTTCGAGTATATTCTGTCCTATAAACACGGCTGTGAACCTAGAGTGCAACAAGAGAAAGCTGCATGTCACGGAAATTAATATGCTGCGGTGAATGTGTGGTGTCACGCATAAATATCGCCAGTACCTACTCCCGTCGGTAGCTGTCTTCATGTCCATGACCTCGCAGATGGGAGAGCAACGTTCACTGTTGCGGCCACGCATACATATCGTGACAAACTTACGTGGGAAACAAATGCCTTGTTATGCCTCTTCCACCGGGCCCCGGTAGGCGGTAGGGTAGAATAGGAAGACCATACATACAAATATTTTGCACTGAATGGGCATCGAACCCTCACCCCTTAACGCAGCAGTCTGATATATCATATACCTATATTATGTATATTAATGCCTACTATCGCCACCCATCACTGTATGGTTCTTAGTACCTTTAAATTATTTGTAGCTTACATACACTACCGCAAAGATACGACCAACCATTTAATTAAAACTTGCGGTTACCTTAAAACCTATTTCATAATCGATTTAAAGATTCGATTCTGTTATCGACACAGTAGTATCGTTGATTTTGATAGATTTCAATCAGTATATACCGCAGACACTTAACTAAAAAAGTCTTAAGTGACCGCAATATAAACATCTACATACTCGTATCGCATTATAATGAATATTCCATCATAGTAATTATAAATGAACAGTTTAGGTAGGTACAGTCACAGAACAGAATCGATACAGTGTTAACAATCGAGGTGTGTTGTGTGAGAAAATCGATTAAAAACGTATTATTTGCTTTACATACCATCTTTCTAAAAATACAATATTACGAATAAAAATGGTACATATTTAATTATCTATACCTAATACAATTTATAGTATTGATTTCAACTGGTAAGATTTCGATTTGATAAACTCGAATAATTAAACGTGTTCAACAGTACCGTGACAGTACCACACTATTAATCAAAACAGCAAAATGTCAGATTGAACTTTGACAAGAATGACACTTGAATTGCTTGCTCTGCGACGAACGAAATTACAGGTAAACAGAGAAATCCGCTGGTTTGGATCGGTGACATCGTGCTTGCCACAAGTGCTCGTCAATTCCGAAAGAGAAAAAAAACTGATAATAGTGATAATACTGTGTTGTTGAAGTACTTTATTGCTTTTGTATTGTTTCTGTGTGCTTAGTTTGATTATATTTTCTGGGTAAGTCCTAAAATTAATACTTACAAAGAGGATGGATAACCATCCTCCCGATCCTGGAGGGGATGAAGAACGTCTGAGGTTGCTCCTAAGTCGATCTTCCTCCAAAAAGCGCCCGAATGATCAACAGGGAGATTCCGGTGCAGCAAAAAAAACCATACTAAATCCATCTGAATCTGCTCCCTCCGTCCAAACGACTTACATCCACCCGGATCACGCTGATAAGCCTACTACGTATTCAGATTCGGACACTGGCCCATTTTTAGTACATGTCACAAGAGACGTCGGTGATTCATCATCAGGAACAGTTTTTAGTGCAATTAAATTTGGCCATTTTCTTTCTCGAAACAACATTAAAAACATTGTACTTGGCGGCGTAAAGCGAGTTGGCAGGAATAGAGGTTCCGTAGAGTTTAAGTCGTCCACGGATGCAAATAATTTCTTAACCCATCCCGCACTACTTAGGGCTAAATATGCCACATCAATTCCCTCTTTTGCTTGCTCCCGTATGGGAATAATAAGACAGGTGCCGGTGGAATGGACATTGGAGGAGGTGGTCCAGTCCATTGAGGTTCCGCCTGGCTTTGGATCCGTTATGAAGGCCAGAAGATTAAACAGATGAGTTACTAGCGGCAATAACACCACATACGTGCCTACGCAAACCATAGTGGTTACTTTCACTGGTCAGAGACTGCCTCCGCATGTTTATTGCTTCCATAACTCTTTGCCCGTTGAAATTTATGTCCTTCCAACTATCCAGTGTTATAAGTGCTGCAGATTCGGTCATGTTACTTCTCAATGCAGATCGTCTCCAAGGTGCTTCTTGTGTAGTCAGGCCCATGAGGGTTCAACTTGTTCAACCTCAACCCCCACTTGCCTATTTTGCTCAGGTCCCCATTCTGCTAAAGATTCTTCCTGCCCTGAACATTCCAGACAGAAATCCATCAAAATTACCATGTCCCAAGAGAATGTTTCTTACATGGAGGCTTCTGCCAGATTCCCTCATGTTAGAAAGTCCTTTGCGGACACTACTAGACAGTCACTATCTCCAAATTTGCATATTTCCCAGCCTAGTTCCCAACAATTCTCCTCCCTCAGTTCCCATCAACTTCCCTCACCCTTCTCTCAAGGCCAGTCACAATCTTATAGAAAAACAGTCTCTTCTCCACAAAGACAGTACAATCCAGCTTCGAGTCCTGGCTATAACAGACAGGCTCATAATCTCTTAACTCAATCTCCTCCTTCTTCCATGCCTAACGGCTCCGCTCTCTTAGGTGAGCAATCACATTCTCCTTCTAATGATAATCTCCTTGACCTTCTTCTCTCCACCCTCATTAATATGCTTACTAGGTTTAGTGATTCTGAGCTGCCAGACAAATATAAACATAAACTTTCTCAGCTACTATCTCTTACTAGTCAAATTCCCTCCCCTCCTTCAATGGAACTGTAGGAGTATCCATAATAAAAAGAACGAATTAATACACTTAATTAATAAATATAAGCCGCTCATTGTTGCCATTCAGGAAGCCTGGCTTAAGCCCAACTCCCGTTTTAGGGTGTCTGGGTTCGCCTGCTTTCGGGATGACAGGAATGACGGACATGCTGGATCCACTATGTTGGTGTCCAGAAGTATTATATTCACTCAAATTCCTATCCCTCCTCACAGTGACTCATTCCACATTGTTGGCGTTAGGTCAATGAACATTTCTTTCCTTTCTGTTTACATTCCTTACCCTGATCCTTCCATACTTTCAGACCTTACTACCATAATATCTTCTATCCCTCCTCCTGTCGTCATTTTGGGTGATTTCAACATCCACCATACTTCTTGGGGATCATACCAATGTGATGACCTATCTTCTTTATTCCTTGATCATTTGGATTCTTTAAACCTCTGCATTCTGAATAACGGCAGTGCTACTCGCAGACCAACTTTGTCTCACCCAGGTCCTTCTGCTGTTGATCTGTCTCTGTGCCCTCCTTCTCTTTCTTCATGTCTTTTGTGGCAGGTCCTAGGAAACTCCCATGGTAGTGATCACTTCCCCTTTTTCGTCTCCACAATTACCAGCCAAATACAAAACCCTACATTCAATCCTCTGCTAAAATACAACCTGTCAAGAGTAGATTGGGAAGTATATTCTAATTGGCTGGATCGTGAGATAGAGCTATTGCCAACTCCTGACCCTAGTAACTACCATTCTGTATATTCCCATTTCAAGAGTGCTCTTCTGATCGCTGCTGACAAGTCATTTCCACTCAAGAAGTCTCCAAGGAATAACCTACCTTCCCTGCCTTGGTGGGATCAATCCTGTACGGATGCATGCAAAAGGAGAAAGGATGCTGAAAAAGCATATACGAGAGAAATGTCCCGGTCTAATTACTTGGATTATCAAAGGGTGGCTGCTGAAACAACCAGACTTCTTTCTCAGAAAAAACGTGATGGTTGGCGTAGGTTTTGTGAGAATTTATCCCCGCGTACCCGATCCTCGATAGTATGGAAAAATATTAGAAAATTTAAATACTCCATATCATCCAACCACATTGCCTCAAATGACTCTTCTGTCTGGATCCAGGAGTTCGCGCAGAAATTGGCTCCCCCATCTGTACCTACCTCTGCTGAGTGTATTATTCACCACTCCTCTCCCCATTCCAGTCATCACTTTGATGCCCCTTTCACTCTTAACGAACTTCTAGCTGTCTTAGATCCACTAAAGGACTCTTCACCTGGGGTAGATGGCATTCCATACTCCTTCATTGTTCAGAGTAGCTTATCTGCTAAAAATTTTTTCTTAAGTATCCTAAATCTTATTTTTGGCTCTGGTATCTCTCCAGAGGAATGGAAATCCCAAATTGTCCTCCCTATTTTGAAACCCGGCAAACCCTCTGAAGATGCCTCCAGTTATCGCCCTATTGCTCTATCTTGCACAATGGCTAAGATATTAGAGCATTTGATTAAGAATCGTTTGGAATGGTTCGTGGAAAGTCAGGGACTACTTTCTAAAACACAGTTTGGGTTCCGCAGGGGTTTAGGCACTACCGATAGCCTTTCCATCTTCACTACTGATGCTCGGATAGCTATGTCCAAAAATAATTTCTGTGTTGGTTTATTTTTGGACATAGCATCCGCATATGACAATGTTCTTCTTCCTGTGCTCAGGCAAAAGTTGCTTAAGCTGAGTGTCCCAGAGAAGATTGTGAACTTTGTTTCGAATTTCCTCTCTGGTAGGAATATTCAAATTAAATACCAAAATGCTATCCTCCCCCCTAGAATCATTTGGAAAGGTCTCCCTCAGGGCTCTGTCTTGAGCCCTCTTCTCTACAGCATATACACAGCTGATTTAGATGTCTCCGTTACTTCTTTTTGCAACATCCTGCAATATGCAGATGATCTAGCTCTGTATGTGTCCACGGAGCAAATGTCGGATGCGGTGTCAAAATTAAACTCTGCGATTTACTATCTTCAAATTTGGCTTGCAGATCATGGATTATCTCTATCAATTTCGAAAAGCACGGTTGTTGTCTTCAGCCGTCGCCGATCCATTCCCGATTGTGTGATCTCTTGTGAAAACCAAATCTTTCCTGTTAAAGAAAATGTAAAATTTTTAGGCATGATTTTAGACTCCAAGTTGTCAGGGAAAGAGCATATAAATTATACCGTAGAGAAGTGTGAAAAAAAAATAAATATCATACGATCCGTGGGCGGTGTCTGGTGGGGTGCTCATCCCTATTGCCAGAAACTGCTGTATAATGCTTTGATTCGAAGTCATCTGGATTATGGATCCTTTCTTCTGGAACCCTGTAACAAAGCATCCCTTAATTCACTAGACAGGATTCAGTCAAAATGCCTCCGCATAATTCTGGGTGCCATGAGGTCCTCACCAATAAATGCTCTGCAGGTTGAGTGTGTAGATCCTCCTTTGTTTTTGAGAAGGCAATACCTCTCCGATAGATACCTGTATAAGACTTCCCAACTTGCCTTCCACCCTTTGATACCTAAACTACATTCTCTGTCTGAATATATCTCTTCTGGGGGTTATTGGTCTCATAAAGATCATCCCCGTCTATTCAATTCTTTCGTCAATTATGTTCGCCTTCCTTTCCCCTGTTTCCAATCCAAATTTAATCCCTTATTTGATGTTCCATTTGAATCAATAATTTTCTCTCCAGATATTGTTTTAGACTCTGGCATTAGTAAACAGTCAGTGGATGCTGAAGGGATGCTACAACGGCTAATCAGCCGAAAATGGCAGGATTCCATAACCATATACACAGACTCCTCTAAGTTGTCGGATAGCTCCTGTGTTGGATCTGCTGTTTGGATTCCCTATTATAACATTTTATCAACACAACATTAACATTAACAACACAACATTTTATCTTTCAAATCTCCCAACATTAACACCATTTTTACTGGCGAAGCTATAGCCATTCTTGAGGCATTGCTATATATAGAGTCCCATAATATCAACAAATCGGTTATTTTTACAGACTCCAGGAGTTGCTTACTGGCCGTCTTAGCCAACCAATTCGCCTCTAAATCCAGATCACCCTTAATTTTCCAAATCAAGCACTCACTTTTTAGGTGCCACAATAGGGGCCTTATGGTCTCTTTGGTATGGATTCCAGGTCACAGTGGAATCTTAGGCAATTCAATGGTTGACTCTCTAGCCAGGACTGCTTCGACTAGTGGATCTCGTGAACAATTCAGAGCCTTCTCTCAGGACTTACTTTCTCTCGCCAAAATATGTATTACATATCAGTGGAATGGGCATTGGTCCCAGTCCAGCTCTACTAAGGGAAGACATTATGCTTCAATCCAAAACGGCATCCCTTGCAAACCTTGGTTTTTTAAATTCCGCAAAGCTTCTAAGAGGGCAACTTCGGTTATTTGTCGTCTTCGTTTAGGCCATGTCTGTACAAATGTTTTTTTGTCGAAGATAAGGATTAGGGATAGCTCTCTTTGTGAGTGTGGTTTGGACGAAGGAACAGCTGATCACATGTTTTTCTCGTGTACTAGGATGAATGGTTCCCTGTACGACCTCCTACCCCCAAATGATGTCCCTCTCCCTGCAAACATTAACACCCTCCTGACGTATGTCAACTCCCCACTAATTTATATGTTATGTCACTTTATAGATCTTAACAATATTAACTTGTAAAACTGTGTTCGTTTGCTCTACCACATAACACTTTGTTTGCTTTAATGATGTCTCTTCTTTTCAGGTACTTCAACACACTATAAACCTTTTGGCAGCTTTTCCAAATTCACTGTTTGTATGGATAATTTTACACTTGTACTTTCACACGTTATTTTGATCAGTATAAAAACTGAGTTGTTGGCGGAATTATTGGGATCGCCATAGAACAAACAAAAAAAAAATACAGGTAAACAAACTGTAATGAATTCGGTTTTTATTAATAAACATAGACATTTGTTCAAGTATTCTTAAAAATTATCATGGCGTTACCAACCGCACAGCCTGCTGAAGTACTCAGAGCATGGCAGAAAGATGATAGTTATGAAAAACTACTAGCTGAATCCTTATCGAAGTTGATGTCTTCACGGCACGCTTCCAAGGCTACACCTTTATCTTCACTTATATACAGATCCCTCACAACACTAAAAGACCTTCAGACTTTAGGAGAAGAATACTCTGGGATTATCCAAGTCGACGAAACTTACCTCAAGCTTCCAACATACTGCAGTCGTTTAATCAGCATTCTTTTATCCACATTCGGCGAAAATATTACAAGACAAATAATCCAAAGCGCTGAAAAGCAAGTAGAACGAAATGGTACTTTAACCTCTGAAGCACAGAATGTAATTTTGGTTATATTGAAAACTTTGAGCAACATAATGCCGCAGATACAAAACATACATCGTGGTTTGGCGTATATGAATGGGGGGCCTATGCAGATTGGTAAAACATTGTCTAGTATAGACTATGTACATATTAGACCAGCTGCTGCAGCTTATTATGCGCATTTAAGACTACTTGGAGTAGTAACTTTGCTGCATGCTTTTGTATCATGTGGGCAAACTTTATATAGATCCAAAAAACATATAGAACAAATGAGAGAAACGCCTAATGAGGTTGATAGTAATAAATCATGTGTTGCCTGCTTAGAAGAAATTGTACACCCCTGTGTTCTACCCTGTGGACATATATTTTGTTTTAATTGCTCATATGGCGCACTGGATAACTGTCCATTATGCCGTACACCATTTACAAAGAACATTGTTGTTCCTCTTATGAATTACTATCCAGAATAGGAGAATATTGTATGTATTTTTTGGCATTAGGGATATTTGTTGCAATTTATTTTATTATATTTTATTATTTACAGATCTGGATATTTTGCAGTGAATTAAAAATAATTTTCTTACATTGTGTAATATTCTTTAATAGGTATTTATTTACCTTTAAATTGAATTTATTCTTAAAATAAAATGAAACTTAATTCAAAATATTTTTTTTAATATAAAATTAAACTGATTCAAAATATTAAAAAAAAAAAATTAAACTTTTTCAAAATAATTTTATTTGAAAAGAAAAAAGAGAATGCAAGAAATGAGGTGTTGCATTGTATTTGTAGCATATCTGTGATAATACTGAATATAATATTTTTTTATTCTGGTGATGGTATATCAGATGGTTTCATTAAATAAAAATGTTAAGTAAAATAAAATCTTTTATTACATCCAATATCAATAAATTAACAGTTTTAGCAAAAGAGTTTATTCTAGCGTAAGATATTAATGGCAATTTTTTCCCTTAAAATAGGAACATTTTGTACTCGTATCATAGTGTTCTTTTTAAAAACAATATAGAATTATTAGTAACAATTATGTAGATATAACCTGATCCTTATATATAATAATAGACAATGCCTTACCTCAATTTATATCATAGACTAAAGAAATAAGGTATTAAAAACAGCTCATTGGGTTTTCTCATAGAGATTCCTCATACTGACCAAGTGGACCTTGAAGTCTGAAGGTATCCTTATAAATGTAAAAATCTATCCATGTATTTGCCCTTTCATGAAGCAAAGGGAACAGCAAAAAGAAATTATTTTTTATTATTCTATGGGTCAGTGACAGGTTAAATATTTTTTTTAAAATATATGTTCTATGATATAGAAGAGATAGACGAAATTACTGCTAAAAATAATTACATAGCACATAGGTAACACATCACTACAAATATTTAGATTACTAGTGGTTGTTAATATCTAGATGAGTAATTATAAATAAAAAAACTAGAGTATTAATAATGTGCAAATAACACTTAAGATTGCCTGAAGTGGCAATAAAATGCCAATTTCAGCAGATTTATCTATCAGCCATAAATTGTTTGTTTTACAGTACATAGCTCTTTTCAACTAGGTATTGTAAGGCTTGGCCTTGGGCCCAATTACTTAAAAAAAAAGTTGGTAGATACATAACATTAGTAGCACACTTTTAAGTTTGAAAGTAATAAATACATTGTACAATTTTATTAAGCTTTAAATCTTCAGGGATGCTTTTTAAGCTTATTATATAGAACTATAAGCGTGCGAGTTGGTAGCCCCGCCACCATATTGCCATTGTGTATGATGCCACCTTAAATAATCTATCAAGATTTTGTACAGAGTTTACAACCTAGTTGCTCTGTTAATAATAGATGAGAAAATAAGTCACAAACCATGTTAACGCACCAGTGTCATGTTGAAAGGCTATCAGGGTACAACTTGTATGGGCAACCAACAAAACACTGCTTATGTGTGTTGTTTTCCTGGTAGAGAGTATGGTCATAAGAGTTTCATAGGGAGACTGGCTGCAGTAAGCCACTACAACTACCGTTAACTGGATGGGTGATCAGCCCTCTTGTGTGGACAAGTGATTTCCCAGGCACAGATATATCCAGACCCATGCAAACATACATTTCATGCATACAAACATTTGCACTGAATGGAAATTGATCCCTCCCGCTATGTTGCGGTTGAATGTAGTAAGCCATGCCACAGAGGCTGTCGACACGTCACTGAATACTCTTATCTCACAAGCGTATATATATGAGGTAGTAATATAATGGCTTGCTATCAATCCGTTTGTGTATGGCATTAGTAGTATGTACAGTTTCTCTGACGACCAATCAAGCACAACACCGTTTATATAAAACAATTATTATATAAACATTTCATGAGATTTCTTGCAACAATAATTAAATACACAACATCCATCAAACTTAATCATGCACTTTTGTAAACTTATTCAACTCGCAATAGTTCAACATCAAATATCAGAACAGCGTTTGGTGGGATAACACCAGGATGTCCTCGGGAACCGTAACCAAAATCTGGTGAACACGTAAGTGTTGCACGTTCTCCGACTGACATCTGAAATATAAGTTAGATTGTTCTAATAAACAGATATATTCTACTTGCTCATTCTCAGCATGCATAACCTATCAAAGTTTTATTGCAATCTGTTGATTGTGATATAGAAATGCATTTATATACAGATGAGGCAAAGACGTTTATGTTTCTTTTAAGGAAAAATTACCTAATTAAATTGCGCAATTTATAATCATTATAAGTACCATTCATTTTAACAGGTTACTGATTATGTGGGTAGTATAAAAACGTTTTAAAAAATTTTAAAAGGACTGATCGCAGATTAAAGTGGAACATAAAAAAAAAAAAAAGTATAAAAACGTTTTTAGAAAATGTACCTACATAATTTGTATCCAAGGAAAAACCAAATTGATATCATTACATTGTATAAGAAAAGTATTAATCTATACATATAAAAATCAATGCCACTTTTCGTTGTTATTTTATAACTCAAGAACGGCTGAACCGATTTGGCTAATTTTAGTCTTGAAATATTCGTGGGTGTCCAGGGAAGGTTTAAAAGTTGAGAAAATACGTGCAGCGGGAACGGGAAAAATATGACGGTACGAAATTCGCCGGGACAGCTAGTATCAAATAAAATTAAATATCACTATCAAAAAGCCTTACCTTAGTTAATCCTTGGTCCCATCCTTTGATAACGTCACCTCTGCCTAATGTGAATTTGAAGGGCTGACCTCTGTCTCTAGAGGAATCGAACTTTTTCCCATTTTGTAGCGTCCCTGTGTAATGAACAACTACAGTTTGTCCAGGTTTTGGGTATGTAGTTCCTAGAAAAGAAAACATAATATGAATACAAACAACATATTTTAAGGTTATAAAATAATAATTTTATTGTTTTCACATAAGTACGAACCGTCTCCAGGTGTAATGGTAACCACATCGACTCCCATTTTATCTAAAGTGAATAGCAGAAAAGTATATATAACAGAAGAATGAATAAATAGGGTGAAAAATTTCACGGGTGTGCTAAAAAGTCAAACGTCAGTCAGATTTTTATTTACATTCACCTGCAAACCACAGAGTGAGTATAATTTATTACGTACTAAACATAAGTTTATGGTCCTAAAACATTGAAAACGTCAATTTTATGATACCGACATGGGCTAAGACCTTAGAGTATACATTGCTATAGAGCGCGCCTTACAAGTATGAACTGCTATCACGGGTATGAACAGTACCGAGGCTCCTGGCTCAACCTCAATCAGTAGCAAAACAATACCCATCAAAATGACTTCGCAAATAATATTTAATTTGATATGTTAAATCAAAATTTTATACAACATCGTATATTTGTAGTAATAATGACGCAAAAATACCGCAGAATGACGCCATTTTTTTGTATTTTGGCTTTAATTTTATCCATGCATATCAAATCGAACAAAAAACTTCTTAACAACAAACTACATTAATAAGTGCATCTATTGATATTTTCGGTAATGCATGAAACGTCTCTATAGGTGCGCTATACAATCGCAAAGTATCTGCTAACACTCGGCGCCAAAGACCTGAGTGATAGGCGCGCTCTACATTTATAATGTATACTCTAAGGCTAAGACTTTTAAGCCAAACATTTTAAGTAATTTCTGCGACTCTATTTCACTTGCTATAAGAACCTCACGGTCTTGCGGTCTCGCACTCTCGCCCTTCATGTTTTCGCATGTTTTGGAAGCCTAGTAAGTTACGAGGGTGTGAATAGACTGACACTTTGCATTGCGTTGCGACTGTTTGCGAGTGCACGAACTATCCATACTCTTTGAACTATCCGAAGGGTTCCGTTCCGTCCCACTATGAATGATGAATGATGACTATGATGAGCTGCAGCCACATGCCGTTGCCTGGTTGCCGTCTTTTATTAAAAAAAATATAAATATTTTCTGTTGTTTATGGTAAGCATTGCCTGGCCAATCAAAAGGACAGATTTTATAAACAATCAAAATGGCCGACATTTCATTCAAAATATTCAAATGACATTTATGAAACACAGGCACGGGACACTTAGTACATTGGAAATTTGCTGTCATTAGTGTCATTTCACGACGCTCCTCGAAATGCCAACATATGAAATCGTATCGAGAAATCACTTTTTCAGAATGTTGGTCACATTGATTCACTAAATACTATTTTTAAAATAGTAAGATATTTTTCCATTTTCACTACACTAATTTGCTTTGCCGACTTTTTCTGATTGGTTAATTCATTTGACTACGCCGAATTCCGATTCTGATTGGTACAACTCGGCGTAGTTAAATAAATGAACCAATCAGAGTTAAATGGTGAGTTTGACAAATAATGTTATGTCTATGTCAATGTCAATTTTATTTCCGTTTACATAATTATCTCCATTCTCCATGTTTTTTCTTTCTTATTGAAAAGATTTCAATTAATATTAACTTTAACATGAATTTGTCATCCTTGGAATCAGAATCAGAATGTTTTTCCATGGTCCATTCCAATGGGATTATTTTACAACCAAATGCTTTGTTGTGAAACACAGGTAGGTAACATTTATTTAAAATTAGAAAATAAGATTAGCCACCATTCACAAATTACGTTAATATCTCAATTTCTACTTAAAATTTGATTGAGATATTGACGCAGTTGAAGTAGGCATCTAACTTTCTATAAGTATGGCTATATTTATAGAAAGTTATCAAAGTTTCTATAAATATAGCCATACTACTTGTCACATACATACTATTATGTCTTAGAAGTAAAATGTGCTCTATATGCGCAGGACATGTTTCTGGGTATCTTTTGAGGATAGCACGAGGTGCTACTTAATCAATGTTTACGTTTTATTATTAGATAGGTATCTATTTCAACAACTTTCGTGTGCAGTTTATAATTTCTACGGAAAAAACACTACACAAACCCCATATCTTAACCGTAGACTGGTAATATACTATTGTTTTTTGAATTAGTGAATCGTTTTCTTCTTCCCAGTGCCAATCTCGTTCGTATCCAACGCTTGCACTTTGGAAGACGGGATCTGCTCTCCTGCTTTTACATTTATAGCCTTGACTTTTATGAAAGTAATGGCTGTCTGACCTTCCAACCGTGTGAGGTAAGCCTACACCAAAGCCTCGTTTGTTGATCAGTGATTACTGTATAATGTTCTCTTCAATCCAGCTACTCACGCATGGATCAAAGACTAGACTACTATAATTTCTCAGTGACAGCACAGCAAGATACTTGCTTATCATTGAATTTTTTTTACTGTGGAGGCCATCAGCCTATGGATTACATTGCCGGTAAACTGTATAGATGCACAATCCATAAATATTTTTAATTAAAGAATGGTAAAAACTATGCCTTTATAGCATAGTGGTTGCATTTTATTCATATACATACATATTTTGATATTGTGGCCGCCCATTATGCATTTAACTGTAACTGCATATGTACACTAATCTGTAATAATAATGGCATACGATAAAGAATTATCTATCTATCTAATCATTTTAAGAGAAAGGTGAACAGAACAAACTATGAGCAATACTAAAAATTATTCCTTTTTTAGGTATATTTGAACTTCTAGAATGGGTTGAATCAGGAAAACTAAGTGTTGCACTGTATGCAGATAGAGAAGTCTACCCGAGTTCCCTGATGATACAAAATGGTGAGCATGTCTTAAGTTTATGTATAGCTTACTATTCAAGACCAAGATGAGGAATTTTAATTAATGTCATGGAGATTATGACAGCCTCCGTGGTGTTGCTGTATGTTGTGTGTATGGCAGTCGTTACAGGGTAGTTGGAGCCCTAAAAAGTACAACAACAATGGTCTGGCTGCAATGCTTTGTCATTAGGTTGTGGAGGTCGGATGGCAGTAGCTTCACGGAAAATATTGAGGTCCAGTCAAATCTCCAGTTAAGACTGGTAAAACTAACCCCAGACTCCGAGGCGAAAGCTACGGTTGTGACTCGGAATCTCTTGCATACAGGGCAGCCTGTATTTCTGTGACGTCACAGATAAAATGCATGCTAGTGCGGTCACGTCTTGCAAAAAGTGACTTTAGTATCACTTAAATTAGTGACTCCAGTCTGTCAGTCAAGACCTTTTCCTCAAGAATGACTACCTACACATATTAAATTTTATTGATATTAATAATGGTCTGTACCTACTGTCTTGAAACTTAAGCTTTTATTTTTTTTTTCAATTATCCTCTACATCTACCTGTTATTCCCAATCGAAAGCAACTTGTTGACTAGCCTGATACTATTCATAATATCAAGAGGTAGTTTTAAATTCATCATAGACAATACATAAAAAGTAATGTTTATCCAAAATATGCACTATTAATATTAGCACACTAAATATTTTGATATTGCAATGATTTCAGGATGTCACAGTGGAATGCATTGCTGGTCTGGTAGACCATATACATGTATGTGCTATAAGAACACTCCAAAGAGCTGATGTCCCACTAACAGATCTTCATAATTTACATTCACGAATCATTGCGATCTCGTCAGCCTAAAATAAAAAAAGGTAAGTGGGTATCAACAACTTTTACTGCTATTCCCAATCGACAGACTCCTCAACAGTGGCAGAAGGTGAATAATATTTTCAAAAGAAAGCCTGTAGGAAAACGCTACAGAATACCTATAGAGAATAATAGAGATTTTGTATGGATTTCTCTTAAGGAATTCTTTACAGAGTAAGCCGGTAGGAATCACATTGTATGAACCCCTTGCCACTGCTCCTCAATCATGACTCGTGACTAAGAAAAATGTTTGCCTTGAGAACCACTTGTTGACTAGCCTAATACTTTTCATATCAACAACATAATTATAATAAGTTATGTTTTTTCAATATTTATTTATTAGCACACCTAATTATTTGACGTTGCATTGATTTCAGGTTGTCGTATTTGGACGCAAGGCGCTGGTCTGGTAGACCTTGTACATGTTTGTTTCATAAGAACACTTGAAAAGCCTTCCTCAAACAGATCTTCATAATTACATTCAAGAATCATAGAGATCTCGTCAGCTTTCAAATAAAGAAAACTGCTTTATATCGGTAAATCCGCATGGGAGCTACCCATTGTCGTCGGGCTTTATAACAAAATGTGTAATTATTTTAAGGAATCTGAGAAACAACATTGTATTACTTAATTTTTCTATGTGCTTACATAATGCTTGCTCGAAAATAATATTTAAAAAAAAAAGTTATTTTTCAGTAGTCAGGTTTTATTAAGTATTAAACAAGTAAATATCAGGGATAGCCGGGTTAGTAGTATTTGAAATGAAATGAAATGAAAGTTTATTTGTCAGAATATGGGTGAGTGGGGAATCACTTGTTTTCCGTTTTCGGGGCACTATTGTCATGCCATGTATAGTATGTATGTATGTAGTTTCATAATATTCTTAAAATGTAGTTTAATAGTACGTAAGTATTTAGTAAAACTGGAGGCTTCAAAATACATTTTAGCATTACATATATACATTAACACTAGTTTGTGTTCATCAGGACCTGTAGAAAGATTGTTTACTTCAGCACATTTTATTCACTCTCCAACAAGATGCTGTTTGCTTTACAGAACATTTAAATCTAGTATTCATGAGAGGTTTATTTAATCTTTAACTCTAGTTTAATTACTTTCCTTTTTGATACACTTTTTGTAAAATTCTCGCTTTTATTCCCTTTAAGATACAATATCATCTAGTAAATGCAAATATAGTTCCACAACATGTTATATTAAAAAAATCAAGAATTATTATCAATCCATGTACATTATATAAATAATAAATTTTTATTTTATATGTTTTTACCCAACTACGGCGAAGCCAAAGAAGGGTTATAATTTTGTTAGATAATATCCATTTAATTCAATGTATTAATTTCATACAACAATGTCAAATAGCCAGCCAAACTTTTGTCATATAGATAACCCGTCACGTATCGTGTCTGGTGCAAAGGAGCCCATATCGGCATGTTTCCGTAGCCGACCGCATACCACAACTGCCGACGCACGCAGCAGATGCACGTAATTCATTGCGACTTCTCAATGGTCCCCTTTATCCGTCTCGGAGTGTAACAAGTAATGGGCACGTTGTATGTGCTGCATGCGTCGGCAGTCTGTTATGGTATGCGATCGGCTACGGAATCATACCTTTACGCAGGCCGCATTTCCTCCAATGGCTAGCCTTTGCACCAGGTACGAGCCGGATTTTTTTAATATTAAAAGAAGCCATTTACACTATAATTCATGAAAATTATAAAAACATAATTTATACTCCTTATGTGGCATACAAGCACAGTGCGCACCTGATGGAAAGTGGTTGCCGCGGTCTATGGACGTATGCAACACCAGAGGCGTTAAACTCGTGCTGCTGACTCTGAAGAACCCCTATATTGTAGTAACTTGGGAAAACATATAATTTCAACTAAAATGGAGCTTTAGGCGGTTCGCTGATAACTTGGGATGTAATAATTGTATATCTCAATTATCTTAAAAGCTAGTGCTTGTGGTATGGGTAATGGACTGCTGAGACGAGATCTCGGGTTCGATCCCAGGTTTACCATGGCACACACCAATGACTTTTCGATGCTTTTCGAAGTTATGTGTGTATTTATCGTAGGTTTATAAGTGCCCGGTTAATGGCAATAGGCTCGCCACCTATTACATTGGGACCTAAACATAAACGGCAAAATGTGGGTGCTAGCACCTCTGCCTACCCCTTCGGGGATAAAGGCGTGAGTTTATGTTTTATGTTATGGCTGGCTCAGTCCGTATTTTCACCAGTGAAAACTGAACTTTGTCTCTATTTTCTATTGTAAAATCCAAACCTAACGTACAACTTATTTTTCTTATTTGTTTTATGAATTTCAAAGTCCTGTCCCGAATGGCCATGATCAATCCCAATCTATAGATACTGAGATATCTATCCACACTAATCCACCGTCCTGTAAAACTTGTTAGCCAACAGTCACGAGTTCACATCCCATCCCGGATATCAATTATTTCAGATTTTTTATGTGAAAAAATTATGTATGCTATGTATCCCATTATCATGTATTATATTTTCATTGCCACTTTTTGTACCCACATACGTTGGAACAAGTAAAACTTATTCAATAATGAAATATCTATTGTCACCTAGTTTTACAAATTGTATAATGTCTTATAACATTTTTCATATTATCAGAATGTGAAGTATTGTTTGTGTAATATCTTTTTAGACAAATAAAGATATAAATATTTAGTCGGTAATTTTTATTCGCTTTCTGCGATATTCGAAAGGCATCAATTGAATAATCGATTCGGAACGACCAATAATCGATTTGTATCGATAAAATAATTCATTTAATCGATACGTGATTAGTCGATAGTCGATTATTGTAGAACCTTCCCAAACTTTCCTTTAGCACGTCCCTACCCGGCGCAGTGTAATCGTATGAACGAACGAATGGTTATTTCCATTCAGCTCAACCCTAATGTACTAGCTGTCTTCTCTTCCCTCTTATATACTCTTTGATGAAACAGTTGAAATTGAATTTTATGGTGTTATCAAATTATAATATAACTTTTTTGTTACTTTTCTTGCAAATATTCCCAAATAGTTGAATAAAACCCTCTAATATTTTTGTATTTCTACTATTAAAGTAATAATAACACGTTTTTTCTTCAAAAATCGGTTAGTTTGTGTATGGTATGGATATGGAAGTCGACAGTGTTGAAAGTTATAGTAATGCATCGGAAGGAGGAAAATTTTCTCACTTAAAGTCTTTTGTGACTGCCGCAAGAGAATTTGAGGCAACTCACAGCGACTCCGCTGTGAATTTGATGACTAGATACCTTGGGGTATGCAACATTACTTTCTAATAAGATAAATGTGTAGTATTGCCGTACTTCTAACACTAACGATTCTGTGTTTATATGTTTTTAGCTAATAGCATCATCATGCGACTTATCAATATTCTCCCCTGGACGGTCGGAAGTATGTGCCTTCTTCAGTTCCCTCTGGCGAGCCATGTGCGACGCTCGAGGTCCTCACTGGGCTGGGGTGGCCGTCCTGGCCCGAGCAGCTATTGAACCCAGTGCTAGACATGCACTTACTCATACTTACAAGTAGGTTAAAATTCATATTATAACTGTACTTGTACTGTGTACCGCTTATATTGTAACAAAGTCAGCACACGCTATAGTGAAGTACCTGTCACAAGGAACTTTTGGCATGAAGGCCTATAAATGAATGACTTAGGGTGCAGGCCGCATCTCACCTGATGAGCTATTACTGCAGCAATCATCTGATGATCCACAACTAACTTATGCAAAGATCTGGTCATCTTTACATGGGTCCCGATGTCGTCATGGTGCTTCATGGACTTTCTAATGAATCAATATTTTGTTCTGTACAGGTTTATGCCAATATTGGCCCGGTTACTGACTGATGTAATATCAAATGACAAGAAAGTGAAACTCCTCTCTGTGATGCAGGTTGGTACCAATATTTTTTTTATTTGTATATACAGGCTAAACTAGATGACTAGTGAAGCTGAATGCATTTTCGGACAATAATTACTTTTGTTTCTTTTAGTTTAAGGCTTCCATTCCACCGGCGATGTACAATGCTATGCAGTTGCTATGGATGCATTTGATATCCACTAATCATATTTATTGTAGAAAGATGCATGCTTTGGGATGTGTTGTAGATGGAGAATAGATTCAAACTTTGAATATTTGTAAAAAGTTTCATAGCACATCTAATTCTAATATTTCTTTTAACATTGCAGGAGATCTCCTATGGTATCAAAATCAGTTGGCAAGAGTCATACCTCTCTGGTCTAATGAAACAACTGACTGAATGGATCACGCAGCCAATGTCAGAACCGCAGCATCGTACTATCGGTCACAAGTCATTAACAGTCCTTGTAAATGTGTGCTATGGAAATCTGCCAGCAATATATGCTCTTATGAGAACTGTTGACACAAAGGAGTTTGTAATTCATCTTGTTAGTCTAAAGGTAAGAAAAACCTAGCTAATCTAGTAGGTATACCCACAGGCGTAACGTTATCGGTCGATTATATCGCAAGCGTTATTGAAGGGACGAATTTATCGCAAGGCGTCGAAACAACTGCGTGCGCCGTTATTATCGCAGCAGTCTGTTGTCGTAACCGCGTCCTATTATACAAAAAATATGTCGTAATAACACTAGCTAGAGTGGTGTTATCAACTGAAAATAGGATTGCAGCGGTCCCTTAACCATTGAACATCAAAATTTTAATAAGGAAACAGTTCTGTTACCAATGAAATGAGGAGTTAGAATTGATGATTCAATCAATTTAAAAAAACAAAATAGATGTAGGGCTATGGTGCAGGCATCCATTGCGGGTATCCCCAACATGCGGTGCAGGCTTGGTTCACCAGCACCCACACTATTCGCCTAAGCGTAGCCGGTCACACGCGTCAGCCACAAACGCCGCCACAAGAAGTTCGAAGCGGTTACATAAGTGGCTAGAAATGCGCGACAACAGTCACTTGTGGCTGGTGGTTCATACTTGCAGTCCTAATAGTGGAGAATCGCGTGAGTGGCGTGTGGCGGTGTTTTCTTTCGGCGTTTAGTAGCCGGTGCGGGCCACAAGAAGCGAGTAGCGACGATTTGTAGCGTTTGGCGGCCACAGAGGTCAACCATGTGCGTAAATGTATGAAAACTAAAGGAAAATATGCCAGTGGCAGCGTTTTATGGTTGTAGCCAATGGCCCGTGTGCGATAGCCCTAAGAATGGCTGTCTCTTACCACGAAGCACTCAATTCCCTTTTAAACATTAACCATTGTACATTTTAGGAAGGTGGTTATGGAGGTGTGGAAGTGTGCAGACTACTGTTGTGTCTGTCAGGAGCAACACGAGGGGCGGCGGCGACTCGACAACCTGATGTACACAGCTACTTATGTTGCACGATGCGTACATTCAATAAGGCTGTTAGGTAAGTTCAAATGCTCTTTGCTCAGCGCCCTGAGCACGAAAACTATTCGCATTCGTAAAGTAAAGGCCGCCTATTGTGAATAATATGTGTGTGCGCGAAGCCTGCCAATCGCAATGCTCTTTTTTCTCGATACGTTTACATTACGAATTCGAATGTTTTTTGTGTGTGCCCTTTGACTTGTTGAGAGGTTCCCATACATAAGGGACCCTCTCAACATATGAACTTATGCTTATTTGATGTATGAGCTAATGTCATGCCTTACCTTTTCAGTGATAGAGATGCAACACAGCTACTTCACGCATACACGTTCATCAATGATTTGTGTTCCGACAACAACTTGCGAAATTTTGTGCTGTCGTATCAGCACTTTTCTTCTGCGCTCAATGACGGACTCAAGGTAAAACACCTACTTCAATATTATTAATACAAAATAATCGCTATAAGAATATATTTATAGCTTTTTTAAGAATTCTTTCTACTTTTGATCTGATAGAGATCAAGAATAGAAATCTTTGTGTACCAAAAGCTGATGTATAAACTTTTCTATTTTTGTTTCAGGACATAGAGGAACTGTGTAAAACGCCAGTAGATGAATTAGGAGATTCGGACAACTTGCCGAACTGCCTGCAGAACATTCTCAAGTTTATAACTGTGCTTGTGAATTTAGGTAACTTTCTTTATATATTATGAACTAGCTGATGCCGTGGATCCGCCCGCGTAGATGTCGGTTATCACGACTAAACATCAGCCTATGTCATTTCTCAAGGTCTAATCTATCTCTGTACTAAATTACATCAAAATCGACACAGTGGTTTAGGCTTGAAAGCGTAACAGACAGACATACAGACAGACAGACAGCTACTTTCGCATTTATAACATTAGTACTGATGATTTATCAATGTACTCGGCGTCGATGTCATTACATCAGTATTTTCACGGCTGACCAGTTCTGGCTTTCAGAGTGTAACTGACTGAGCTATGATTTAAGTTCCATTCTGCAGACATGAACCACCCAATCCCATTTCGGCATGGCAGTTTTTTTACCCACATTTTGGACTAATTCATTGGTGCATTTGGGGAGGTCTGGCGGCATTTAAAAGTGAGAGAGTGATTTAGAGTGTTATTTTACGTAAGACTTCCTTTCATGAAAATTTTCATTAAATAGATTTACCACTCTGATTTCAGATCTATACTCGTTAAGATGCCACCACGGTCCATTGGTGTGTCTGTGTATGAAAGCTAGTCGGACATGTCTGCCTGAATCCTTGGAATTATTCGCTGCTATTGTATTACAGTACAAAGGTAAGAGCACTTTCATTTAAAGTGCTTTTTAGGCGCGGTGCAGTCGCACCGTTGAGTATTCACACATATTTACATAGCTGCTTATAATTTAGTCCAGCAGTGGACTGCAATAGTTTAATTGATTGATTGATTATGATTCTATTTTAGCTGTATCTCGTTATACTCAATTAAATGCAATATTTTTAAAACAATTATAAAAAAAATATAAAAGATTTATGTTTGTATGTTATGTATGAGTATTAATTTAAATAGGCTATTTGACAACATCAAAAATATACTACAAATTGTGGCCATCCTATTAGAAAATAACGTTAAAAGACCTACGAGACTACAATTTACTCTCAAATATGTGTATTTTATGAGAATTTCAAATATAAAAATGTTATATTTTGTTGATTTATTGTCTATGACAAAAACGCTCGTGATTGGTTAGAGCTCTGGGTGACGTCATTGCTACCAAAATATCTCCAGTTGTATGAGCTATTATTGTTTGTTTCGGTGTTATTATTTGCTTTTTCCTTGATTATCGCGAGTTTTTGGACATATTTTGTGATTACGTTCGAAATGGATACAAATTTTGTGCGAGCCGATGATAACAGCAACTTACCTACAATAGAGTGACGTCACAAATCACACGCATCGCCATGTTTAAATATCCTAGCGTTTTTCGCGCACCTTTGAAAATTTAAACTTTAGCATTGATTTTTTAACATAATGCATTGTTTTTTTACAGAAATATTAATGTGATATGTTTATACTGTAATAAGCAATCATTTGAAATGGTTTTTGAAAATTAGTCAAATAGCCTATTGTTGACGGACAAGTATTTATAAAAATATGTTTTTGTGATAAGAATCGTTAATTTCACATAATTTAAGTTTTATGAAATGTGTATCAATGTAAAGGACAACCAAGTATGTAACAACTTTATATAGTCATCACAAAATAAAAAACTTCATGGACGTGAACTGTCAAACTGGACCTATTATTTTGTGATGACTATAATGGTATAGATTATATTTAAACGGTTTTCCAGATGAAGGTGTTCTCCCTCCCGAGTTGCTTACAACATTAAATGATGGCCTTCCGTGTCTGTTAGTGCCGCCTTCCTTGGAACCTGGTAAAGCTGGCTTACAATGGGTATGTTTTACTGTCTCTTGCTATTACTATTATCACTATCACTTCACTCAGTTGCCATAAGAACATCTCCATTTATGGCAATTACATTATATACAAACTTTATACCTATATGCTGCAAGTTTTATTTCAACGCGGTGTAAAAAATGGCTACTGCTTCGGTATAACATGATACGATATTGACTCACACAAAAGGCACTTTTCACGCCGTTTTTGCGGTGCATTTACAAGCTGTGTCTATACAGTTTAGGGTCTAAGTATGGCAGTACTTACGGGAGGTAGAGCTCTAAAAAGTCCTTTATCGTCAATGTATAGTGCAGATGTCGCTTCACGGAAAATATACAAGTTCAGCTGCTTCGTAGTTAGACTGAAAACCGATTCCGATTGGAAAAAAGAGAGAATGATGAAAAAATGATGTTTCAATATATTTCTAATGATATTTACGAACCCACATCGCTAATTTGGCATATCACACATGAAATTAGTATACTATTCAACCGCCATCTAGTAAGAGTCAGCCGAACTACTTCGCAATCCTGCATCGCGATATAAAAGTTTGCGCTCTGAGTGTGTATAATGTTCTAACATCACCGTCCGTGGTCCGTGATCCGCCGCGTTCACTACCGCTACACCACAAAGGCTCTCGGCGGTTAACAAACAACTACTACCTTCCCTACTTTCTCTTAAAACTATCATTCACTGTAGCTGCCATACTATTCTTGCTATTCGCTTTAATTTTTTTAATCATCAATTTAGATTAATTTGCGTTAAATAATTGCCTCTAAAATTTAACCTATAGGATTTGTAGTTAAAGCATTAAATTGTATTCCGTTACAGTTACAAGTAGTTGGCGCTCTTTGTGAGTCGAGAGAAACGCAAGAGCGAGTGTTGCAAGAGGTTACGCCAGATGCCTTTGAAGATACTTTATATAGCGTTCTACAGTACACATCACAGGTAACCCATTTAGTTTTTGTTTATACCATTTAGTTGGCAGACAAGCATACCGCCCACCTGATGGAAAGTAGTTACTTCTTCTCTCGCCTCGATTGCTCATCGACTTTGCCTGGTAACAGTATGTTCCAATTAATTTTATCTCTGCAACCTTTTCATTAAAAGTTGAACTTTTATTTAATATTTTGTTCTTCTTCTTCTTCTCTTATATACAAAAATGAATTGCAATTATGTTAGTCTTGCTAAAACTCGAGAACAGCTAAAAGTTTAGTCTTGAAATATTCGTGTATGTCCAGGGGAGGTTTAAACGGTGAGAAAATATGGAAAAAGGATCTGAATTCCACGCAGGCGAAAAAAATATGGCGGTACAAAGTTCGCCGAGTCAGCCAGCTAGTATGAAATAAAACATTGTCCTTAGTTGCCTGGAAGAAATCGCTTCCAGCGATAAGGCCGCCCATTATTTTTTGCGTTTCACGGTGATCAGACGTGTGCAGACAACAAAATTAAAAATATAACAATTGCATTAAATTGTTGACTCGTGACCTTCTTTACAAAGTGTGTCAAATGCAAAGTACAACAATTTGTATCGAGTATTAGCGATTATAATGTACTGTTACTAGAACAGGCATTAGATATACCAACAAGATGGACAGCAGCCCATTTGGCAGGGGTAGCAGGACCGCTCGCACGCCGCCGCCGTCTTCACCCACTCCCCATCCTAATGTGGTTGAGCAGGATCAAAATTTGACCCAGGTGGAAGCAATATCAACGGCTGAGATACAGAACTGGATGACCACGATTGAAAAGTGCCTAAACGAGGTTTGCACCATCGCCACAGACGGAGGAAAGCTTAACTCAGAGCAAAAGTTAAGGATTGCCACATTGTGCCGAAAGGTGTCGCACGGCACATCCCAAATGGCCGTGCTATACCAGGACCTAAAAGTTAAAACTGCGCAAATGAATACTCTTGGCCTAGCCCTACAGGAGCGACTAAATATATCGCAGCAAATGTGCGAGATAAAAAAGGCCATTGAAGATACAGATAAGCACAAAACAGGTACGTCATTCGCCGATATGGTAAAAAAGGGGGCCAACGAATTCATACCAAGAACAAGCCTCAGCTCAGTGGTCATCTACCCTAACGACAAATCTAAGACAAGCGAAGAGACCAAGTCCCTTGTGCAGAAAATCATCCGCCCTGAAGAACTAAAACTGCAGGTTAGAGGTTTGCGCAAGACAAAAAACGGTGGCGTGATAATTAGCACAGACACAAAGGGAGACGTCGAGAAAATAAAGCGATCAGCCCAGCTAGCTAACTCAGACCTTACCGTAGACGACCAGATGAAAAGGAAGCCGAGGGTCATAATTATCGGGGTACCTGCTAGCATGCAAGAAAAAGAAGTCTTTACCTGCTTATTCCACCAGAACCTGAGCGATAAGATACAGGATTGCAGCCTAGAAGCGTTCCTAGCCTCGATTAGGCTCAGCCATAAATCGGGTAAGAGGGACGCAGAGACCTGCAACTATATATTAGAAGTACCAGCAAGCATTCGTAAAGTCCTTATCAACAAAGAAAGGGTATTTGTGAACTGGTCGTCTTGCCCTGTTAGAGACTTTACGCTGGTTACACGATGCTTCAAGTGTCAACAGTATGGCCATGCAGCAAAAACATGCAGAGAGACGACGTACACATGCGGGCAGTGTGGAGAGCAAGGGCACCCGACGAAGGACTGCACAAAGAAGACAGAAGAAGCAAAATGCGCGACGTGCCTACGATTCAAGAAGCCGAGCAATCATGCCACGGGAGCGCCGGATTGTCCGGCGAAAGTAATGGCCGAAAAAAGGTATATGAATTCTATTGATTATGAAGGCGCCTAAGAGCGCCCCTAACCAATTTTTTTACTGACTTTTTGTTTTATAGTTTAAGTAGTTTCGGAGCAATGACTCATAATTTAATTAACGACATAGATAGCTTCTCTGTATCCGAGTCTAGGACGTGTGAGGCAGAAGAGTGCAAACAATATCTGAAATCGTGCAATAACCCATTAACCATAATAACCCAAAACATACGTAGTGTCTTTAAGAACATAGATGGTTTCCTAACTTTACAGCATAGAATAGATATGGATATCTCTACCATATAACATACCAGTAATACCAGGATATAACATGTACAGAACTAATACAATATATAATCAGAATGATGGGATAGTAGTATACATAAAAAGTGAAATAAATGCAACTGTACAAGAACCTATTATGCATGAGTGTAATAGATTATTAATAAAAATAGGAACAGACTTGGTAATACTAGCAATATATAGGCCTCCTGCTTTTAGCGATAAGTATAAATTTATCAACTCATTAAATAACATCTTACAAGATCTGTCTTCCTATAAAAACATAATATTAACTGGAGACATAAACATAAACATCCTACAAGGACAGCAGGACGTGAAGGAGGATGCCCTGCATTATCTCAACCTCTGCTCATTTCATGGCTTATTCACCACGCACTCTTTTATCACGCGTCAAGCAAGTGGGTCTTGCCTTGATCATATCATGTTAAAAACACAATATCCCGCACACGTATTTGTCATCAATTCCACTATAACCGATCATAACGCTGCCCTACTAACCCTAAGTTGCAAATTACCTAAGAGAGAAAAAACTAGCTTAGTCACCAAATTAAACATGGATAAGCTTGAACACGATTTACGAGGCATCGATTATAACCCAGTTTACTATTCTGATGACGCGCAATTTTGCATGCATTACTTTATCGAAAATGTAAAGAATGCAATACAGAAAAATACAAGAGTAATACGATTGCATAACAAAAACCGCAACATAAAACCGTGGATTACACCAGGTCTCATCCGCTGTATGAGACACAGGGATCAGCTTCACTTGAAATGTAAACATAACCCTGATAATTTAACGTTACAGGTATCTTATAAGAGATACCGGAATTTTTGCAATGATTTGTTAAGAAAAGTCAAAATTAATCATGACAAAAAAGAGCTGGAAAAGGCGGGGTCGAATAGTAAAAAGATCTGGCAACATATTAAGAAGGTAACATACACTAAGAAACAAAAAGAATCGCTTTCAAGTTTATTAAACACCCATCCATCACACGTAGAATCTGCTAACATAGTAAATAAGTTCTTTATTAATGTAGGTAAGCGACTCGCACAGCAAACGCAAGCAAAAACGCTATTACCTACAAACCCATCCTTCCCGAATAAGACTACCCTGTCATCTTTTGTGCTATTGGACACTGACGAAAAAGAGGTTGAGAGGATAATCTCGAACTTAAAGGATGAGTGTGCTATTGGCTGGGATCTAATATCCAATAAAATCCTAAAAAAATGCAGGCATATACTGGTACAGCCATTAACTAACATCCTCCAAAAATGTTTGACGACAGGCGTTTTCCCTAAATGCCTTAAGAAAGCGGTGGTTGTCCCAGTATATAAGTCTGGAGGGAAAGACCAAGTAACAAATTACAGACCGATTTCCATACTCCCTGCTATCTCAAAAATACTCGAGAAAATAATAAACAGTAGGTTGATAAAATATTTGGAAGTTAATTCGATTTTATCAAATACACAATTTGGATTTAGAGCAAATAGGTCTACAGCCGATGCTGTGCATCATCTGACGGATTACATAGCGCAAGAGCTTGATAAGGGTAATCGTACAGTAGGAATATTTCTGGACCTTGCCAAAGCGTATGATACGGTATCTATTCCCAAACTGTTGAGCAAACTTGACAATATGGGAATTAGAGGCCTACAGCTGGAACTCCTTAAAAGCTATTTACAGGAACGTACCCAATGCGTAAAGATCGGGAGTGTAATCAGTGAAGACATGGAGAACACCTCATTTGGCATTCCACAGGGAAGCGTGTTAGGAAGCACACTGTTCTTAGTTTATATAAACGAACTATGTAATATAAATCTAGAACACGGCACGATCATATCATACGCGGACGACACTGCCCTCCTTTTTTCTGCTGAGACAGAATCAGATGTGTACGGGCGTGCGCAGCGAGGATTTAACATTGTAAACAAATGGCTTCAATATAACCTACTAACACTAAATGCTGATAAAACTAAATACGTTACTTTCTCGATGCGCAAAAGACCGTCTCTAACCCGGCCCAACCACTTGCTTCACGCGCATCATTGTGGAGAACCCAATGATAGCGGTAATAAATGTACGTGCCCGGTTATAGCTATAACAGACAAGATAAAATATCTGGGCATTGTAATAGATGAAACCCTGTCGTTTAAAGAACATAGCGAAACATTAATTAAACGACTACGCAAATTAATATTTGTATTTAAAAAAATAAGATATATTAGCGAACTAAAATTGATTAAGCAAGTCTACTATGCCCTTTGTCAGTCAATATTAACATATTGCATAACATCTTGGGGAGGAGTGGGTAAGACATTGCTACTGCCCGTCGAGCGAGCTCAGAGAGCGATCCTCAAGGTAGCAACGTTCCGCTCTTTCCTATCTCCCACCGATCTCCTATACAAATCCTGCGAAGTACTAACAGTCCGCCAGCTATTTATATTGAGTACAATACTAAAACAGCACGCAGCGCTGCCCTACAGCACCAATATTACTAACAAAAGGCGTAAAGATATTGTATGCACTGAAAGGATTGCGATAAAACACGAGTACACGGGCAAATTTTATTTGTTTTTAGGACCACTTCTGTACAAAAGAATAAACGCTATAGCAAACATATATTCTCTAAATTATGTGTGTTGCAAGCAAGTTGTAAAGAATGTCCTCCAAAGTTTGTCCTACGATGACACAGAGGAGTTATTGTCTGTTTTGAAATAAACAGTTAACTTAGGGTTAACTTGTTTAGTAGTAGTGGGGCACTTTAGCATAGTATATTTCTTATATTAGTTAGTATATTTCTTAGTAAATAGTTGTATCTGTAATAGTATTTGAGAAGTATCAATAAATTGCACTTGACGCCTGAAATACAGGATTACCTAGTTCAGGCACAAGTTAGATAATATCCCTAAATAAAGACCTATGTAAGACACTTAAATGCACAAATATTATTATTAAGTTCATACCTAAAATAACTACACATGCACAATGTATCAACGCACGATAGATTAAGAACCCATGTAAAATACTGTACAACAATTATGAAATTATGAAATAAAGATTATTGTACATTAAACTGTATACATGATACCTACTTGTCTCTATTGTAAATTTATTGGTGTACAATAAAGTATTATCTATCTATCTATCTATCTTTTTGCTGTTGACTGTATCTTTTCAATTCAAGAAGCCGACTAAGGGATATGATTGTTCTCCATTCGATCCTACAGTAAACATAGAGCCTTTAACAAAGTGAAATGTGGGTGTTAATACACCTCTGACTACCTTTTCGGAGATTTTTAAGCGTGATTATATGTATGTATGTAATAGTACAACAGTCTTATAGGTTCCCTAATGTGTTTTGGTTCCCACAGAATGGCGTAGTGGGCGTGGAGTCATCTCAACAAGCCGTCGTAGTTGGATGTCGTACTGCGCTTACACTAGCGCCACTCGAACGTACGTGGGAGTCGGCACTCGCTCGATTGCTCGCTCATCATCAAGTAAGTAGACTGATCTATAGCTACCAGGGTCTGAGGAAGATGCAATGCCTTCTTCTTACAATGCCAGGTTAAAAAGGCGTGAAAATTCTTCTATTGAGACCTAGCAAGAAACAGTGAGTGTCGAAAGTGGATAATAATTTTGAAATTAAAAACAAATGCATTTATCGAGCCAATGCACTTGCTCCTGTGCTTGGGCATGAACAAAATGAGACAACATCTGGGTTCTCCCTAGCCGTATTGACTTAGCCAGAAATGTATTTTTAATGTAGTGTTTACACCAATGTTATTTTCTTAATGTTCCTATACGTTGTAATGTTTGCAGGTCCGTAAACTGCTCTGTGCTGGGCTAACGAGCAGTAACGGCCCCCGTCGAAGACAGATACTGCAGCTCGTAAAACATCACTATTTCCCGCCCGACCAGATGAACCAGGTTTGTAACACATGTTAATAGTAAATTAATAATTTCTTTGTGTATGCTTTACAGGCGCGGTCGCAGACTGTAATTATGGACGGGGTCACTTCTTTTAAGCGCAGAAATTCTTTCAGAAAATCCCTTCTTAGAAGACGTGAACTATAACATCTTTAGGAATGGGTTCACATCGGTAGTGAAATGGCCAGGATTCGATCGTAAGGTCAATCGTAAATGAAATTTTAAAATATTTGACTGTAAAAACGGGAATTAAGAGTAAAGACAATGATAAATGTGAATTCTATAGCTTAGCGCGATACTATATTCGCCCGTTATCCACCTGCGATACTATATTCTTACTATACATTCTGCCTCAACCACTAAAATATAAATAAATGGTATGTAAATAGGGTACACTATCTGCTAAAGACAGTGTATTTATGCTTTTTTTTTATATTTTATTTTATCCTTTTTAGCGTACATATCATGACACAATCGTTACACAAATAAACTTAAGCTTAAATTATACATAGATAAGTATAGGCAAAATTTACACATTATTAAGTATAGGTAGCATCTGCAGCCGAACTAGGACAGGCCTGTATCTCAGCTTTATACATAAACTTCCCACTTACAAAATCATTTCCTCCTCCAGGTGTTCGGCGAATCCCTCCAAGGTGTAACAGAAGTGGACGTCCCGTCAGTATCGAGTCGCGGTTCTCCCACCAGTTGTAGCGGCGTCGGGGGCGGCGCGTGCGGTGGCGGGGAGGGGGCGTGGGGGGGCGCCACCGCCGCGCCGCACCAGGAGCGGGCCATCGACACGTTGGTGGCCCGGCTCACGGACGCGCTACGAGACGGACAGGTACTACCGGTACTATGGGGTGAATAGGGATCAATAGGTTCTTTAGGACCACCCAACCCTCAGCTATTATAATTAATGGGATTTTCTTGCCCATTTTTGCCCTTCTTGAACAAAGTTTATGATTTTTTAGATAACAGTGCTCAAAAAAATATCGAGATTTTGTTCAATCAGCTTAATGCTTATCACCCTCCAATCAAACCTATGACTAAGCAAACAAAATATATGCTATCTGGCATTGTATTATATGCCATTGGAATGCCAAATTTTACTGTTATGGATAAAAATAAGTTGCAGAATCCTATTCATAGCTTTGGAACTTCAGCCGCTTAAAATTGGATAGCTACTAGACTACTAGAAATTGGATACTACTAAAATGCATTATTATCTAAGGTACACAAACCAGTAAACCGATATGAAGCCGGATAGTCGGCTGTACCGACTAGTCGTCACATCTCTAGTGAATAGGGATACAATGGTCAGCTGAATTCTGTAGTTATTTTCTTTCAAGTGAAATTATGGATTAGTTCAATGTAATAATGAGCAGAGTTATCAATAATATCTGGTTAGATACTTGGAATTCGGGAGAGAAGTTATTAAAAAAATGTAACGACCATTTTATCCCTATTCACCCCATTTTACGGTACCGTTTATTCCGTACCTGACCCAAAAACCCTGACCCTCCAGCATTCGTTCATTTCCTCCCGCTCCGCTCCCGCATTAGCCTTCTAACCTAATCTATCCAAGTCTAATTGCGCGAAAGATTTACCAAAAACACAATTCGGGTTATGATAGGAACGACACATCGGGTCAGGTTAGGAAGAGGGTTACGTTCGGAAGAAATTCTTCAAGTTTCTAATCTCAAGTTTACGGGTCAGGTTCGGAATAAGCCGGTACTACCACCCCCTATGATAGATACAGTGTTTTATTGTATAATGTTACCGGTAATGTGTATAACTCAGTCTATACTATTATGTAATTGTAAAGTGGTCGTGTCTGTACATTGAAGATATTTAAAAAAAAAATACTTGGGTTATGTTAGGTTAACGATACTGAACAAGAAAATATTTTTTTTTAATTTCCTGTCTGTTTGTCTGTTTATCTGTTTGTCCGCGATGGACGCAAAAACTACTGGACGGATTTTGATGCAGTTTTTTTCGTTAGAAAGGGCTTACTCAGACTTAAAATCTTACCTTTGTTTGATCTTATCGGTTGAGTAGAACCGAAGATATGAGCAAAGGTCGCGTTAACCGAGATACACGCGGGCGGAAGGCTAGTATTCTATATAATGCCTCCGGTATTTTATGCAATGCCTACAATATATCGTCTTCTTTCGGTTATGTAGAACCGTTCGTTCTGTTCATACATCGTGCTGTTTAATACCTTTATGAAAGAATGGAGAACGCCCTGTAACATCAGAGTAAACCGATCTGCCGAGCCTACCTAACAATGCAATCCTTTCTTATTTGTGAGGTCAAATGGCAGCCAAGTCAACCCTATAGTAGTAAATATACTAAACGAAAGTGGTAAGGAGTAGTAAAACGGACCTTTGGGCCCCAAAATGGGAGTTTTGGATGCAACTGGGTAGGTACTAGAAGCTAGCTGAAAAAGAAGGTGGTTGATACGTACAAATTGAATATTTATAAATCTTTTTTGTTTCAGATATCAGACATCGCAACATCAAGTGTGATGGAGTTGTATGGCTACAAAATGACGTGTTTAGAACAAAGATTACATTCGCATTCGGTCGCGTTGCAGGTAAAAAAAACTATACGACTGACATAATATCATTGTCTTAGAAGTGTGTTAATGTCTGTAAAGTAGGTCAAGATTCAAACCCGGGATCTCTACCATTAGTACTTCTTAATGACTAAGCAATAGGTTGTTAAAGTCACAATCAGATGAAAGGTACCTAAAGGTAGCTTTAATTTATATATTTAACTATACAGGGTGCGAGCGAGCACATGGCGTCCTTACAACACTCGCTAGCAATGCTTCAAGCCACAAACTCGTCGCAACAAGACGTCTTGTACACCACACAAATGCAGAATGAGAGGTAAGTAAACATACCATGAAACACCTGAAACTTTGGAACCGCATGAATCACGAACGAAAGATCCTTTAGCCATGTAGGTAGGTACCATGAAATGGATTAGGACGGTAAAGTCCCTTTCTCGAAACGGCCAGCTGCTGTAAAAATGGGTTTTTCGTGAATCGTTACTTGCATATATTATCTACTATTATACACAAAATTAGTCGTTCCCATAGTCCATTATATTTTGCGTTTAACCTTGAATAAAAAAAATGCTAAACGGGCCGTTTTAAGAATAGACCCATGAAATTACTTCGGTTTTCTACCGATAGAGTTTCAGTTGAATCGATGTGACGAGACACATCGATACAACTTCGGATCAAATTTCGGAATAAATGTGTTCCTCGTCCCGTAAACTTCAGCCTGGAATCACGGATTTCTCATGGAAGTCCTTCAGAGAAACAAAAAAAAAATTATTATTAGCAAACAATGACTTCTATTTACAGCCTCCGTGGCGTAGCGGTAGTGAACGCGGCCGCTACGCAGGAGGCGCGGGTTCGATCCCCGCTCAGTGCAAGTATTTGTGTGCATGAAATATGGATATTTGCATTGGTCTGGTCGTGCCTCGGAGAGCACGTTAAGCCGTCGGTCCATAAAAACATAAAAACATCTATGGCGGTCGTTACGGGTAGTTGAAGCCCTAAAAAGTCCAAAAAGAACGGTCTAGCTGCAAAGCTTCGATATCGCCTCATGTTAACATTGGGTTGTGGAGGTCAGATGGCAATCGCTTCACGGAAAATATCGAGGTCTTGCCAAATCCGTAGTTAAGACTGGTAAAGCGGACCCCAGACTCCGAGCTGAAAAAAAGCTTCGGATGCGACTGGGAATAACGCTAGGAGAAAGAAAGAATGACTTCTATTTACTACATTCACTGTCCGGCTGTACGGAACGAAACATTGTATCGCTTTTTGTAGCTCTTATTACAAAAGGCGCGCTATGCGTATATAGATAGATAGGTGTCAAAATTGATTAGCAACTCATATGAAAGAAAGAAAGAAAATTGATTTTATTCTACTTCATATAATCTAGTTACTACCTTACATATTCAAAATTCAAATTTCATTCCCGCTTCACCAAGGAACCGTAACCGTGACACAATTTTGTTCTAAGCAGCTAGTCCAGCAGTATTCATATTATAGTGTCTAGAGCTGTATAAGTATAACATGTCAATGGCAAAATGCGTAACTAAGTTACTGTAGTCTATTTGCTTAGTTTATTCATTCAAAAGAAATTCAAGGTTATTCTTTTACCGTCGCCAAATTTTCATTGAATTATGTACAATATGTACATATTTAATTCAGTTTGTGATTAGATAAAATATCAAAACGCACACGATAAAATGTGTAATTCGTACAAATTATTGATTACGTATAAGTATTTTGTCCGGTACTTTCACTGTAAATAGGGCATCGAATGGTTCAGAAAAGTAATTTCGTAGAATTAGACATGAGCATCGGTGGTTCAGTGGTAGAATGCTCGCCTGCCACGCGGGCGGCCCGGGTTCGATTCCCGGCCGATGCAATCTCTTTTTGGAATCAATTTTGATTTATTTAGTTATTTTAACTTGTTTATTTATTATTATTATTTGATTTTCTCATTATCTTTATTCATTTTCTACTTAATTAACTTTTACTTTGTAATATAAAATCATCTTTTTTTTATAACGCCGCGGTAGCCTAGTGGTATGGGTAATGGACTGCTGAGACGAGGTCTTGGGTTCGATCCCAGGTTTTACCATGGCACACACCAATGACTTTTCGATGCTTTTCGAAGTTAAGTGTGTATTTATCGCAGGTTTTTATAAGTGCCCGGTTAATGGCAATAGGCTCGCCACCTATTACATTGGGACCTAAACATAAACGGCGAAATGTGGGTGCTAGCACCTCTGCCTACCCCTTCGGGGATACAGGCGTGAGTTTATGTATGTTTTTTTATAAATGTTTCAATAAAAATTAAAAACAGCTTTAATAATAACTTAACAGCTTTAATAATAATAAATGATAATTAAAAAATAACTTGTAGTTCAATTATTTAAAAATATTCTCTAATTCATTTATCAAGATAATAAAACCTTCACAAATATTGCGTTTTTTTTTATATTTTACTTCCTTTTTTTCCCAACTATTTTTAAAACTTTATCTGTGATTACCAGGCATAAGAAAACGATAGAGGATCTTCACAAACAACTAGAAGACGCGGAGACAACGTTGCGCGGTTTTCGTGCGAAACTGGCCGCGGAGAAACTCGACAAGGAAAACCAAAAGGAACTTCTACACAAAGATTTCCGCTCACAGATGGCGGTATGTTACAGTTCAGGCCCTCGATTCTACTAAAGCACAACCACTGTCACACCATATAGACTGCAAAAAATGGCGTTGAATTTTAGACCTTATTTCTATAGATTTACAGTCACAAAATTAAATGAAAAGAGTTTCATTACACTCTTCATTCACTCTTCAAAAAGCCATTTAATTTTAAACTTTAACCGCATTACTTTAAAGGCTAAAATCAAATGGAATTTTCGTGAGGTCTCTGTGGTGTGACTGTGGTTGTGCTTTAGCAGAATCGAGGCCCAGATCGTGTGCATAAAAGTCATAACCCTGCTTTGGCTTTTTCGTAGTCGGATAATAATATGGTATCTGGTAGACTTGAGTAAAAGTGCATCATTTTGTCAAATTGAATTTATAGGTTTGGATTTCAGAGATTGTCTGTGATTAAATTTATCATGTTTGTTAGAGATATTTGATCCTTATGATTGATTCTATCTTTTTATATTGATGCCAAAAATATAAGCATGTTATTCGGATTTTACTTTAAACAGGGCTGGATAGATAGATAGATAAATATTTATTGCACACCTGACAAAGAATAATTTCCCCACGAGTCGACTTTTCAATCTTAACTACAACTTCGATATTTTATTTTATTTTCTTATTGCTATTTTAAAGAAAGAAAGAAAGAAAGAAAATTATATTTATTTTGACCCGCAGCACACAATACAGTCAAATCAAATATCACAATGTACACACTAATACAGACCATTCACATTCTTCTAAAAAGTCAGTTGTATTCTACTTGTTCACAAATCGTTTTGATAATAATATTATTAATAAGGACAATTAATTACAACAGTGTTAGGAGTGTAAATTAATTATTTAATTATTTCAGAATATGGAAAGTGAAATGAAACTACGCGAGAGAGAATTTGAAGAAAGACTAAAAGCCGCCGACGCTGAGTATAAGGCGCTTCAAAAGAAATTAGATCAACAGGTGAGTGGTCTATTTTATATAAAAACCTAGCTCACCATCAAACCGGCCCATCTTGATCTCGGAAATATACTGACTTTTACGGAAGCGACTACCGCCTGACCTTCCGAAATTCTGCGCTAGAGCTTTATCTATCAATATAAGCAGTACCAACTTGCAGGTTTGTTTGGTTCGCGAATATTTTGATAGGGCTCCATGCGTGTATGGAATCACATTAAAATGTTGCTTACAACTTGCAGTTAGGATTGGCTTGGGGGTTCAAGCAATTTCGAAGTTATATAGCCCCATACACACTAAACATTAATATCTGAATGTAATGATGTTTTCAACAGGCAAGTAAGAACAGCGAGCTGGCTTGCGTGCTAATAAAATTCGAGGAGCGCGTGAAGCAACGCGACAAGAAGCTAGAGGAGGCAGTCGCGAACGAGACGATGCTCAAGAGAGAGATCGAACATAGGGATAGTGTATGTATATTCTTCTCCTTCCTTTTGATACTAATAATTGTTCCTAAAGAAGTGTAGAAGTTACATATATTGATAACACACTTGTACTTTGCCACGATATTTATTATTGAAGCTGACCGGTTTAGCTTTACGACATTATACTATGGTATACGTAAACCTTTGAGAATGCCGTAATGCCGTAATAACGGGTTAGGTTCAATAATAAATATACTGTAAAAGTATAAGTCTGTTATCAATATGTGTAACAACAAGTTCCACCAAGTGCCAATAGTACGTGTAAAAGAACTAATAACCTTTCTAAAGAAGTGCGCAAGGACTAATCTTCTTTCTAAAGAAGTGCAGCGCAACTAATCTCATTCATAAAAAAGTGCAGCGCGACTAATGATTACTAATTTCGTTGCTAAAAAAGGCTACTACTTAAGTTGAAGAGTACTATGTATGCTGTTATGTCTAAGATCACGGATTTGTTTCCCGTTCAGTGTGAATATTGGTATTAAATGCATTTATCTGGAGGTTTCTATGTATAATATACTTGTATTTACAAAAGAAAATGTATATAAGCACGTGGAACCGTATTCTAGATCGCATACTTGCTATATAAGCTGCTTTACTTTTTAGATAGCACTTTTTATTCTACATGACAAGTTCTAACCAAATGGTGAGATAAATAATTATGTACAACGACATCATGTAAATCCATATTTCGCAAAAATAAATGATTTGATGAATTGATGAATAAATACTATAATTAAACAAATACTACAAAATGGAGTATAGATCGCTACACCACTTATCTATTTTTAACATTTCTGTACAATTATTTGTGTTTACAGACAATAAAACAATTAGAAAAGACAGTTCTCGAGCGAGAGAACCGCCTGTACCAGCTGACCACACAACTCGAGGAGATGAAGCGAGTGCAGGAGATGGTCGCCAAACTGATGAGCAAGAGTGCCTCTAACAACATGCAGAGCTGAGCTTGTGACTATAGGTAATTGTTGCAATTTTTGATAACTTTAGTGTAGTAGTTGCGTTTGACTGATGATTCAGAAGTCAAATGTACACACTGCTTACTCTTTCTATTTTATTTAGATTTGACTTGTGCGGTTTTTATAGGAATGTGACGTGCCGTCCATGCGTACAAACCAAATGTTCATGTGATCACTATGTTCCTGTTCGTACGTACGTATACCACGGGACACATATCTTGGACCTAGGTCTTGAGAGGAACAAGGGCGCCCGCTGATTGTTTTGTAATAATCTATGCTTGGTGAATTTGAGCTCGTCCACCGCAGTAGCACCCCATGTTATCCTCAAAAACTACCCAAGTAAGGTGTACTGCGCGTATAGAGTACATTTTGAGCACATTTTGGGTACAAGATATACAAGGTGATTTTGTAGTCGTTTCGGAGCGAAAGATTTTGGGCACAGCTTCGATAGCGAAAGCGTCTGAAAGTACTAATTTGGCGGAAAAAAAAACTTTTTTATTTACTTTCTGGGAATAATGTACCTACAGGTGAAAAGTATACTGTATGGGGGTTAAAAAAAATACGATTTTGTTAACGAAACTGTGCCCAAAATCACTATAATATCACCCAGTATAATCCCGAGGTATATACGGCTTACGGCTTAAAGCGACGGCATTATAACACAGCCTGTTCTCTTTTACAGATTATTATCAAGTACGGCGAGCAAGGACCACAGATCTCACCATAAGGCCTTCGCATTGTAACTAGATCGTATTTTATATCAATATTTTCCCCATCATGATAGACTTTTATTAATATTTTACAAGTATTTTCATATTGATTATATGAATAGCGAATTGATAATTATGAACAACAATGGAATGAAAATTGATAATGTTTATTGTATAGTTATTTTAGTGTCGGACTAATAAAATTATGTATGATAATGTATTGTAGTGGTTTCATTTGTTTCATCCTCATTTCGTCATCATCAGGCTTGCTAGCAGTTTAGAATCATTTGAACCTAGGTGAATTAGCTCCGTTATCAAGTCAATTGGTACTTTTACCGTTTTTTTTCGTTCGGGAATTCCCTGCCGGTGGGATGGTTATGTTCGAATCGAACCGACTAAAACCGCACACCGTATTGGCATAGTATAAATAGGTATTGGGTCTCAAAGGCCGGGATGAAGTAAGGCCAATAATGGTACTTTTACCATCCGTTCCGTTTTTTAAAGCCTCGTATCTACTAGGCAACATTTGGTTTGCAATATGTTGCCAATTGCTCAACAAGTTTGGCAACGTTGCACAACATTTGTGACGTGGCTTGATGTTGCACGATTGATCATGTGTGGACAGACATTGTTCCACATGCAATAATGTTATGCAACATGAGTTAATATGACGCGCAACATTGTTGTCTAGTGGACACTAGGATTAAATCCATCTTTCACCTTTCCTTACAACGCATAAAAGTAAAAAAAAGTTTGTCCTTACTTCACCACAATTTCCCAATCCACCATTTCCCAAATCCTCTCAACGCATAACAAACAAATGCGATTCCCAGCAATTTCCTGTTACACCGACGAAACACTACACCGAAACGGCGAAAACTTTAATCGCCTATGGCAAGCAATATTTCCCTTGCGACCCAAATAACATAATAGGCTAAAGCAGAGGAGAGTAAACATAGCGCAATAATAGACTGTGACGTCACTCGCCGGTATTGGGCGGTGACCTTGAACTAGCGAGACACGGATAGGGGCGGTCCATACTTTGTCGTCCGGGTGAAAATTGGTACTATCGTTTTAGATTTTTCATTTATCATGATGAAATCTCGTGTTTTTTATTAGTTTTTCTTCTGGAAAAGTTTCATTTTAGGTTTATTTTGAAGTTGTTCACTCGATTGGACGCCCAAGATCGTGTGAAGTGCACGAGGAAGGGCCGGAAGGCGGACCCTGGGCTCCGAGGTCATCTTGGCCTCGGATGCAATCAGGCAAATGCGTCTACATGATGAGGTTGTTTATTCGAATAAGACCAATTATGAAAATAGAAGCGATAGAAGTAGGTAATCCCCGCGAAATCGTGGTCACACCAGCGAGGGCGACTGCTACAATCAGGACTTCTGCATTTTTTATATCTAGGACACGTCAGTTTGACTTCACCTCACCTGATGGTAAGCTGAACGGATAATATTCATTCAAGATCTATTGAAATAAAATCAATTTTAACGAATTCTCTCGCGATTTACGACTTCCAAGTGCGGGAGTTCGATTCGACAATTAGGTAGGTAGCTAGGTACTTATTTGTGTGATTCATAATCTAGGCATTGTCCTGTGTGTGGTATTCAGGTGGTCGGAGGTTACTTGAATTCCGAACTTTCCTTTACGTGAATTGAAAAGGTGTAGGAACTGTATCGAATGGCGTTTCTCTACAGTCCGTGAAACTAAACTGCAGAGAGAAATTGTCCTTAGTTCTACATCAAATTGAAAATTGAAAACCTAACGGCGATGTCTAAACAACCCTGAATATAGACGAAACTAGACAGACATCATGCTCTTTTGTGCCCGTACAGTCGCGTAGGTTCCGTATTATAATAACTACAGTTATTTTAACTATTTTCAAGACAACTACGGTCAAAAGAACTACTGTTTAAAACACCTAAAGATCGTTTCACATATTTTTGTAAAAACTACTGGTCGAAACAAATAATGGACGATTCACCTACGGTTTATTCAACTACAATTAATTATGCTAAGGTTGATTGAACTATGTATGAAATACCTAATAGTCGATTCACCTACGGTTTATTGATACTACTACTTTGTGACAGAAATTAACGTTGTTGCAAAACCGACTTTACGTAGTCTTGTCTGCCCTACCCCTAGAGTGTAATTTAAGCCCGCGAAGGCGCGGAGGAGTGAGGCGGCCCGCGAGCTGAGGAGCAGGTGGTTCTAACGAGCACTGCCGCGGCTGAGGCTGGCCGGCGCAGCCGGCCAGCAAGCCGAAGCAGCGGTAGTGATCGTCAGATCCATCTGCGACGATAAGGTCGCGTGGGACCGCCGGAGCTCCGCAGCGCCGGAGCCGTTACAGAAGCCATGCATGCTGTACGCAGCATGCAAGCAAGCATGCAAGCAATCATGCAAGCAGGCATGCATGCAAGCAAGCATGCAAGCAGGTATGCAGCATGCAAGCAATCATGCAAGCAGGCATGCAGCATGCAAGCAATCATGCAGCAAGCATGGCTTCTTTAACGGCTCCGGCGCTGCGGGGCTCCGGCGGTCCCACGCGACCTTATCGTCGCAGATGGATCTGACGATCACTACCGCAGCTTCGGCTTGCTGGCCGGCTGCGCCGGCCAGCCTCAGCCGCGGCAGTGCTCGTTAGAACCACCTGCTCCTCAGCTCGCGGGCCGCCTCGCCCCTCCGCACCTTCGCGGGCTTAAATTACACTCTAGGGGTAGGGCAGACAAGACTACGTGAAGTCGGTTTTGCAACAACGTAAATTTCTGTCACAAAGTAGTAGTATCAATAAACCGTAGGCGAATCGACCATTAGGTATTTCGAACATAGTCAACATGTCCAATATCTTAAATGAACATTATGTTAATCGTCCGTTAGTTCAAATAATTTTAGTTTATTCGAAATTATGTGTATGAACCAGTAGTCGAGTCGACCAATATGTGTTATGACCATATGTGAATCAACCGTAGTTATCTTGAACATAGTTGAAATAACTTTAGATATTATGATACGGAACCGTCGCGTACCTACATACAACAAAGGTTCTGATTTATACAGTCGAACATAGAATTTATTTCGTATAGGGACGATGAATGACAAAAAATACTCTGTAGCTACTGAGGACACTGAGTTAAATTGTAATTGTTCTTAAAATGTTAAGAATACGATAAGATAGATAAGGCGGATGGCAGGACAAGACGAGAAAAGGTGGAGAAGGAGTACCTAAGTGAAATCCGAGCCCCGGGGTGAAAGCCTCTGATGCCAACTGTAGGTAAGTTAATAATGTTGAGATTGATGAGGTATGTCGGATAGGATCCAAAACACGTGTTCTGTTTGCATGGTGGCGATAGCAGAGGTTGGTAGGTTAAGCTTATTTTATATCAAACTCCAGTGTTACATCATGATGTAAATATGTTTATCAGCATATTAACATTAAACAGGTCCTCCTAAACCAGGCGCGGTCCGAAGTATCCAGGGGACATGACCACCCACCTCCCCAAAATGGTGCACATCAATTAGAAAAGTCCAAAGGCATTATCTGAAGGAATTTTCGCATTTATAAAATTACCCCTCACCCCGAAATTTCAGGCTGCAACCGCGCCTGCTATACACCCCATTGTTTGTTAAATAATCATAATTAAAAAATAAGCTCCAATAAAAACTAAAGCAGCAAAAACAAAATCTAAAAGTAACAATCAAAACCACTTCTGTACCCGCCAGTACTCATTCACTTTGACATCTACGCGAAGGTATTCAGCCCCGGGTCACATCTGGTTATTCTGAGCACCTGTGTCATGGACTACGCCTCACACCGCCGGCGACAAGGTCACTGAGAATTCATCTAGCTCCACAAAACAGTCTGTTGTTTGCCCGTGAAGTCTTTTACTGTTTAAATTTAGAAAAGGCTTGAAGCCTTTCTCACAAGGTCTCTGAGATACAAAGTAAATGAGGTATGATACCTAAAATATACCTACCTCGGGTCTTGGGACACGTATCTTGGACCTGAATCGCGTGACAAACGAGGTCCTGACGCGCGCTGATTATTTTGTAATATAATAATCTATGCTTGTTGAATTTGAGCTCGTCCACCGTAGTAGTACCCCGTGCTATCCTCAAAAGACAGCCAAGAAACGTGTACTGTGCGTATAGAAGCACATTTAGGTCCAAGATGTATTGCCCGAGCAATACGTCGTTAAGTTATCGATGCTTATAAACCTATCTACTAATGACGGTTTTTTTTTACTGACGCCTCCGACCCGAAGTCGGAGTCGGAGCCTATACTCGCACAGGTTTCTAAAGGTCCAACCCCACCAAACGGACGGCATCGGCCCGGATTTTACAATCTTTAAACAAAATTAAATCTTATTATCACAGTGTTTGAAGTTTATATTACCAAGTCACGCACAACAGCTTGACAGCGACGTGCGGCGGCATGACGCACGTCAAGCTGTCATGCGTGACTTGGTAATATAAACTTTAAATGCTGTGACATAAGATTTATTTTGTTTAAAGATTGTAAAATCCGTTCCGATGCCGTCCGTTTGGTGGGGTTGGACCTTTATTTATCTAGGCTTCTATTTTCGAGAAACCCTCGCAGGGTTTTAATAAAGTAATGATTTGTTAAAGGTTCATAGTTTTAACTTGATTTGTTAAAAACTCTTGTGTGTGCATTGGAAAGACACATTCATGTTCTTCTGTTTATAAAGATAAATCTTTCAATCAGGTTAATGCAGTCCACTCGGCCTCTCTTTATACTTACTCTGTCGTCCGCGACCTCTTTCAGGTACCTACCTACCTATGTGCCATAGCATACGATCCATCTTTAATCTTTATGCCTTCTATGAAATCATTGTGAAAGATTTAAAAAAAAAGTTTTTCACAATGTCGATTTCCCAACCCTAATAGTCCTTTTCTTGAAGATTGCCACTAGGCACTAAGTTGCTTTTGAAGGAGGTAGTGATAAATGACGTCGCCGGTCCCTTTCTCGTGGTTTTCTAAAGCCGTCGATCCTAATGGCTGTATGAAGGCTAATGACCGTCGTTAAGGTCATCTGGACCACAATAAATCTATATCGAGTGAATACTAAGTCGATCTGCTGAACTAGGTTCTATTATTCAATTACCTAGGTGGGTACATAGTGTAGGTACCTACGTACAGCGAAATTATAGACTAGTCTATTCGTTTAAAATTTAAAAAGTTCGATCAGTGTTAAAATCTTTCGAAGCTGGGAATATGTTTTCTCAGATTTGTTAGGGTCAAATCTAGATTTCATTCTGCATAGGTGTTTTTATTTTTGGTCGTAGCAGTAGGAAGGTAATCTCTCGAGTCTCTTCGACCAAAAAATAGCACGTCACCAAAATTATTCTTGGTTAACATGGAGCATTTTATTTTATCGATGTTGGTTAAAGACACGAGTCTATGGTGCCTTATAATAGCCTTATCTAATAGATACAGACATTAGTGTGCTAGCTTTTCTCGACTTTTTAAGGAGGTAGGACACGACGGTATATCCGTCCCAATCGAGCAGTCTAACTGGGGAAGTAGGTAGGTACCTCCACTCTACAAAAGACCAAGGTTTTTTATAACCTCGTGTTGTGTTTTCGACGGTGAGTAGGGAAGCCAGAGCTCACTGGAGAGAGTTTGTGCTGTCAGTGGGAAAACCAAAGGCTTTGTCCTACTTATCTCCTCTCTTTTCTTACAGGGTCGGCAGTACAAGTGTGAGTCCCCTGGTGTTGCACTCGCCCGTAGGCCACGGTAACCTCTTACCATCAGGAGGGCCGTGTGCTTGTCTGCGACCTCAGTAGTGTAAGAAAAAACTTATAATATAAAAATTGAAATTAGAGCTTTAAGTACCTAAGCCATTTCTTTCGGGTAATAAAAGTAAATGAAACACATAATTATTTATGATATCTATTTATTGATTTCGTAATACAATAGATAAGTCTCGATGAAATGAGTGGGTTTCTCAATAGTTATAACAGTAAGTAAATAAAATTTGCAGCAATAACAGCGTACTTAAGTGTAGAATAGATCATATTTGTGGCGAGTCAATCAGTGGAATATGCAGCATACAAATTTTAGATAAGGATGGCCTAACTCCGAGCCAAACTCACCTATAATATCTATAATGGTGCTAATTGTCGTGTGTCTAGCGCAAGCTTTCGGTGTGGAAAAAAAATATCGTGCGTAAAATACCCACGTAGGTATAGAGTAGTGTTGCCGATCGATAGTCGACAATCGATTATTAATCGATAGTCAAGCTATCGTGGAACAATCGATAGACCTATACCTATAGAGTATCGATACTATCGATTGCTCAGAATGAGACAATACTATCGAATGAGGGCAATACAATAATAATAGTATCGATACTATCGATAGGCCTATCGATATGATGCCCATATTCAGATGAAAATAATCGATAGTAAAACAATCGATTTTACGGCAACACTAGTATAGAGTCTGCGGGGGAGGTTATATCGAGCTTTGACCGGCTAAAACGCACGCCGTCTGTGGGGCGTAGATTACCGGAGGTGAGATTGTCTGAGACATATCTCTCGCACTCCGGCCGACCCAGGGCCATCTCTTTCGGGCTTGCCATCTCCGGGTGTGGGGACCACGGAGTCCCCGTCTAGCCCCCAGGCATCGCGGGACGCCACCGCGGCCTGTTTCTGCTAGGGTGACAGGCGGCTCCACCCGTCACCCCCAGACCTGCGCTGGGTGTTGGGGGTTTAGACGGCAGTCACTTCCGTAAAAGCCATAATAAAACCAAATTATGTTAAGGAAAAATAGGAGAGCGGACCCAAATAAATCCATAGTAAGCAAAATTTTGAAAATGATATCCAAGCGATAATGGCGCTCCAATGAAGAGGACAAAATTATTGAATACATATTTGAGCAAATAGAAGATTGTTTGACTTATTTGTTTAGTCAAAATATGCTTTCTAAAGAAGTTTGGGTTCTTTCACCGGAATACACTCACACTGACATGCTTGATATACCAAGCACAAATTAGTGGAATTTATCGATTACTTGACGTTACCGAATGTGTTTTAATGATCGACGATTCTTACTCGGAAATATCGGTAGCAAACTCGTCACTATTGGGTACAATAAAACAACTGACTCTTGACTCTACATTCTAATAATATCTATCTATTTAGATAAGATATGATAAATGTTTTGCCCCTTTTTTATAGTAAAATTTTCTCAAGTAATTTTCACTTACTTTCTGTTCAACATTTTAGAACACAAAGAGTTATCATTTCCGCTGTAGAAAAGATAAATCAGAGCAAAAGGAAATTAAATTTTCTGTCTACAACGCGAGAAACTGAAATGTTGAAAATATATTTTAAAATTGAAAGAATTCAAGAAGGAAGTGCCCGTAGCGGAAACTGCCAGAGCACAATCTTAGTAAAAATTGCTTTCTATTGTTGAATAATAAATATACTATGTAGCTATATAGATAGTAACTACATAATTTATTAAGTACAGTGATTTTTAAGTTCTTTACCAAAATTGGAGTAGATTACGTCAGTAGGAGACCAGGCTCTCCATTCTGCTAAAGCACAACCACTGTCATACCACAGAAACTGCAAAAAGTGTCATTAAATTTTAGACCTTATTTCTATTGACTGACAGTCAAAAATTAAATGAGTTTCTTTACACTCTTTCATTCACTCTACAAAAAGCCATTTAATTTTAAACTTAAGCTGCAATATTTTAAAGGCTAAAATTAAATGGAATTTTCTTGCAGTGACAGTGTTTTTGCTTTAGCAGAATCGTGGCCCAGGTCGAACTTAAAACCTCTCGAATCTGGCACCTTCACGACTGGGCTGTCGCTACCGTCAAGTATTAGGTTCCTATGCCTAATAATATAAACAGTTGGTAAAAAAATGGTAGGAAACCAGTGAGCCGAACGCGGGCTTGCATACCGCTACAACAGTTCATCGCATACTGCGTTTCTCAAACTTTTCTCCATTTGTCTTTTGTCCATTTGTTATCAATTTATCATTGCCTGGATACATATTTTATCTGGATACAGATATAAATTAGTGATTTATTAAAAGAGGATATTACTATACTTACAATGAAAAACCAATATGGTAGCAAGTTATTCTTATCCGGGTTAGATTATGGGCCATGAAGAAGGAAGGAGGTTGGCATATATTCACCCGTAGCTCATATTCACACATAATATACGTGAAGAATACATTGTTTATAAAGTATGACTTTGGTTAACTCACTGATTGACTCGTCACAATATAATTATTTATACAATATATTAGATACCTAATAATACTTTTGATTTCAACAAATGATTGTAGATCTATTTAAAAGTAAACAATTTAATACTGCTATAGTGAAAATAATTGTTTGGCATCGATTTTCAGTAGCAAGCGAAAATCAAAGAGAAAATTTGGAAAGTTTAAAGATTCATGACAGTATTATCAAGTTTGTTACAATACAGTGTGATACAACCTTTATTTAGAACTAGAATTTAGTTACTAAAACGGCGAGTTTAGAAAATGGTTAATCTTGAAGTAAATTGGTACTGTTCAGTTAGTCTCACACTAAAGCTACATATGTGGGGTTATAGTAAAGGCAGTTAACTAGCACGTGATAGTGCGCACCTAAAGTTAAACAGAAGGTATAGTGCATCTTTAAAGTTGACTTTATAATATGTAGCGGTAAAACTGGCAACTTTCTAGTTCCGACTTTTAGCGTCGTATGAACTTTAATAAGACTCTATATTAGTTTGAGTCGTGAATCGTGAAGTGAATATAGATAAAAAAATATTTTTTATACGTCTTAGGTGTTAGAAAAGCACACAGCGTGATGGGAAGTGGTTACCGTGGCCTATAGATATGTGCAACACCAAGGGGTGTCACACTAGTGCTGCCAAACTTGTAAGAACCTTCCGATACCACTCTTGAAGAACCCCATATTGTAGTCGCTTGGGTAAATCACATGCCTCTGGTACCTGGTACCACCTATGGACGTATACAACATACGTCCATAAGTCACGGTAACCACTTTTCATCAGATGGGCCGTGTGTTTGTCTACCACCTAAGTTGTATAAAAAAAAACTCAGGCAAATATCAGTGGACCACAGTTTATCCATACATAAATTAGGTTCTGTAACCCGTAGTGTCTTACTTGTAAACTTATAATGCAAGGATGGCTACGTGGCTATATGGCTACTTCACGGCAAATATCGGAGTTCAGCTGGAAAAAGCGGTCCCCGGACTCTGAAGGGAAAACTTCGGTTGCGACCGGGATAACGCAAGGATGATAATGATACTATGACGTCGACGAAGTCAGTCTTCATAATTGTGTCAATAGCTTAATCTACAAGTCACATGGAAGATTCAAGGGCTACGTAATCTTACAACTTCTTAATTTGGACACCCGTACAACCTCATTTACCTATAGATGACGTCCAAATTGTGAGGTCGTACAGGTACGTAGCCGATTTAAGAAAACTTACGATGACATAGGGAACTTTATGATCTATTTTAGATATAATACAATATTATTTATTTAATAGTGGAAGACATGCGACAGCCTGATAAGGTTTTCTAGCATATTTTGTAATAAAACAGCCTAAATAATTGAGTTTGGCCTTGCAATAAAAAGTTTTAGTTAACATTATCTAATAATTTATCTACTTATTATCGGTGTGAACCCACTACCAGAACAGCTGAAGTATAATTTTGCACATTCTAATAACACCATTTACTAATTTTCACGCATTTCAATTTTTTCCCCCATTTTAAAGACTGCATCACACTGCATTGTTTCAGTAACTCTAAAAAACTACTCCAATAAAAATAGCATTGTATTGAACTATTATAATTAATACTGTAGGTACCTATGATCTATGTATTGATTAATGAATGAAAAAATAACTACCTATTAACAACATACATACCTCGAATCAAACAGCTTAAAACTATTTATAAGTTATAATCACAAAGCGATTGCACCAATGCCTTATTTCTATTTGTATTTCTGAATACTTTATGATACAGATTACAATTTTGATAAAAGAAATAACTACAAAGTTTACTTCAAAATCGAATCAGGGTAGAAAGACAGAAGGGTAAAATTCGATGATCGTCAACCTAATCTTGTAAACTTCTACCCTGATCCGTTTTTTTTATGTTTTACACTGTTACATACCCTTAGTTTAGTAAACACAAAATACTAATGTTTTAGTAATAAATCATGGTAGTAAATATATTCACAGTTTTACGCAATATGTTAAAGCGATTTTTTCCAATTTATGATATTATGTTATTAATGCCTATAGTTATAGCATAGTCTAACGAATTTCATATGACTCGTTATACTGTGGTTATAGTAAGAAATACGTTTTTGCAATATTTACAAATAGCTTTTTGGGGCTCTTCGTTTTTTGATTATTAATAAAAAGTATTCAGTAATACAAATAGCAGGTTGCTTACGAACATAAACATTAACAGCGAGAACACCGATAAGGCAAAAATCACAATCTGTGCGTATTTTATTGGTTTTCTCGAACGTGCTTCGGACCTTTAGCTATAAGTATACATTCAACTTAAAAATATTACTAGGACGCATCTCCACAATACGGTTTCTTGACGTGACTAGATCTAGGAAACCATGATCTATGACACACTTTGGAGTCATTTCCACAATGTCGGTGTTGTGTACACTGCGTTATACCGCAAAGCCGGACGTTTAGAAACAGTCTAGTGGATATGCGGCCTTATGTAAAAAAATTTAGGTATATTTTCGGTAGATTAACGAATCTGTAGGTAAAAATATTCGCTCCCGAAATAATATTGCCGATATTCTTTGTAGTTTTTCTGTATGAACTATTTATAAAATATCTACAACTGTAGAAAAAAATATACAAGATTGTAATGGAATTCACAGTAGGTACTATAATATGAATCTAATATACTTATAACAAGAATCACTTACACAAACGTACGAGATTAAACGACGCTTTGGCACTTTGGTCTTTTTCCCATTTTTCATCTTGAACATTCGTTTTCGAGCATTCTTTATTCACACTTTTTTTTCGTTAACTCTATCATGTTGTGAAAAATAAAGGATTTTTCACGCTTATACCTACGCCTATATTGCTACTTTTTTATATATCGTGCAGTTTTGAGATCGTTAACTTAGAAATCCTTTTTACACATTTGTCACTTTGTCGAAAAATTACAGTTACAAAAATGTAAGTTACAAAATTATACTTGAGTAATAATAATGAAAAGGTTGTCATCCATTGCATTCTTATAAGTTGCAAACTCACGGGTGATTTTTGAAAAGATTAATTTGTTTCAGATCCAACAGGTGCCCTTTATCAAGAACTCCTAAGGTCGCAGATGTGGATTCGATATTACAATTTTGTCATTCCTGCTGACGCCAACGCTCAGCGAACCGGTAATTGATTTATAGGGGTTAATTACAAATGTTTATAATTATTATGAGGTACTAGATGACCCCGCGAACTTCGTACCGCCTAACAGTCGTTTCCTTATTATTTTTATTTTTTTTTCTCTCCGTAAGAACCATCCTCGTACTTCAAGGAATATTTAAAAAAAGAATTAGCGAAATCGGTTCAGCCGTTCTCGAGATTTGCGCTTTTAGCAACACATTTGGGGATTCATTTTTATATAATAGAAGATGTATACATATAATGTAAGTATATTAGGCAATAACACTTGGAGCAACTGTAACTACCCATTATTTTTTTGAGTAAGTGCCTAGCAAGAATAAAGATGTCGATTTAAAAAATTCTTACAGAAGATATTACGGATCCTTTGTTTTTACCGCGTTAAAATCCTTTATTATCACAACAGTGCTTAATCGGAAGAGTGCTTACTTACAAAAGAGGTACTTTACTATAATTTATTGCTATTTTAGTTACATTTTAATTAATAAAACTTTGTTTAATATTTCAAATGTCACTAGTAACTAACGCGCTAAATCTTCCTAAGTTTCTCAAAATTTTCACTAATTAGTTTTTAAAACTTTAATTTCATTTTAATAAAATATTTTAACGTACTATTGGTCTTTAATAAAGTTTATTATTAAATACTATTAATATTTTTAATGAAGTGACTAGAAACATGCAAAATTTTGATGAGAGTGAGCAATTTTATACTTAAAGATCAAATGTTTGGATATTTTTATTAATTAAATATGCACATTTTGTGAAATATATAAACTCAGCCTTCTGATTCAAGCATCACAAACGTGTGATTGACGATTCATAAATTTCACAAAACATCAAAAAGCGTATCATATTATCTAAATGGGAAACATTACTAATATCTGTACAATTATTTGTCATTTAGAAATTACACTTTACCATCATCGTATGCGATTAAAATTAATGATTGAATGATAAAATTATATGATTTTTTTTATTTACATTGCGGAGGTTTGCAATGAATTAGATGACTCGCGTGAACTTGAGTATTTTTTAGTCCAGGCCTTGGGCTACATAAAAGTTCAATAGAACTAGAATCACAATGCATTAAGATGCAATACGATACTTTATCGTTTATTTTACAACTGTAGCTTCGTACAATTTGTTTACTACTAAATGACGAGTGTACATCAACAACATCAAAAACAAGTGTCGCCAATAATTAGTTTCCCCATATTATTGGTAAAAATAAATCTGCATAGAGACGAAACTGTTATGAATAGATACGACTATTTCATCTTCTTTATACGACAAATTTACCACTAGTGTAATAAATAACTTTGTTTGACTACTTAACCAAAATGTACCCATAAATTTTGAAACAGTGTATTTTTGACATTGTCTGACTTTATTTATGTGAATTAAAACTGCATAAATTGCTAAAGTTACAGTTTCAAATTTCATAAATATAAGCACATCCGTCCTCTAAATATTTTGGCGTAGGCAATTTCAACTACTAACTCTTAGTCCATGACCTGGATTAAAATACTCACATCAATATTCTCTTATTTATAATATAAATATATTTTTCGTTGATCGAAAATATCAACTTTCACCAATACTAGGAGTTTTCCTCGAACATGACAATGAATCTATGACTTTAGATAACACTAGTTATAACAATTTTACTACTAGATCACAAACGCATTGACTAGAGAACTATTTATCAATTCCTTTATTTGTCACTAGATGCATGGGATTTTTGAGTAAAGCTTTTTCGAAGATTCACTATTATTGATGTAGATTTTCGCGAATCTACGTTTTCTTCTTAGTTCTTGTCGAATATCATGTGAATTGTATTTTTGTAAAGGAGGGTATTAATGACGAGGTTAGAATACGCGAATATATTACATGCTCTCAAGGCTTTCATTGTTGAAATTTTTTAGGAAAATCAAAACTTACAGAAATATAAAATAGATTATTTGAAATATTGATCGATATGTTCATTTAAATATTTTGACAATTAATATCGATTTACATAAACAATAATATTGGTGTCATATTTTCTTACCGAGGTCATATTAAACTTTGAGGAACGCTTTATGTAGGTACACACGGCCAAAAAATAGCTGTGTTCAGTATCTCTTTGGCCGGATATACCTATACAACTTTTTCATACGGCAAAATCGTAAATACTATTGCTAAGATTTTTTAATATTCACTTATTTTTCTCGTTTCTGTAGACTATCCATACATTGAGTGACTTGAATGAATAGTCCTCATTAACACATTCTCATTTAGTTGTCATTTTTTGTAGTCGTGGCAGTGTTGCCAGCATATTTAGACTTAATTACTTAATTCAAATGGACCTTTTACCGCCTCCACGTATCCCGTACACGGGCATCCGCCTATCGTGCAAATCGTATAGGTTTCTTTTGCACGATTTTGTGCAAAATAATCTGCACGAAATTGGCTAAGTATTATTTGCACAAATAAGGCGCCCGTATACGTGCACACAACTTGTTCTATGACAACTTTAGCAATAGAATTTCCGAAGACAAATACATGACAATATTGATACTATTTAATGAAATTTAAAGCATTTATTATGTTAACGATTCAAATCGATCGAAACCGTCGCCCCAAGACGGACGTATAGAGGAATTTGGACCGACTTTGGGCGGACCTCGGTGGCTTAATGGTCAGAGCATTCCCCCTGGGTCTCGATTCTGCTGAAGCACAACCACTGTCACACTACAGAGACAGCGAGAAAATCCCATTTGATTTTAGCCTTTAAAGCAATGCACGTAAAGTTTAAAATTAAATGGCTTTTTGTAGAGTGAACGAATGCGTGTCATGAAAATATTGTCATTTAATTTCGGACTTTAACTCCATAGTAATAAAGTCTAAAATTTAATGCCAGTTTCTTCAGAGACTGTGGGACGACAGTGGTTTTACTTTAGCAGAATCGAGGGCCTGTAAGAAGAAAATCGCGGGTTCGAGTCTCGCCCGAGGTCGATTCGATTTCTTAATCGATTTGTTTGATTGTTACTATACATTATAATGACATTTAAACCTCTCGACTATGACGATGGCAGTTACGCACTGGATATGGCATTAAATTGTACTACGGGTTTATTTTCGTACCGCTAAGTTCTCTCTTCAGGTGCATAATACAATACATGTGTTTTATTCATTACCTGTGGACAGAAAGAAAAATAAATAAAATGAGCGTTCGTGGAACGCATCTAATTTCGTGGTGATTTTTTTGGTGATTGCTTTGCAGTTAGTAATTTCTAACTATGAGCAAATAGGATCTAAGTATGAGTGTATTGAAATAGTAACGAGAACATGATGACAGACAAACATAAAAGAAGGACTTTTATCTTTGGTAGCGTACCTACCTAGCGCGCAAAAAAATATTAAAAGTCGGTTAAAAATGAAGACCATTTTTTCTCAACTCTATAATACCTATGTATCGACTATTATTTCATAACAGTTATGTAATGAATGAAGGATTATTGCTGTTGTTTTATGTATTAATGTACGATGAATTGTGGGAATTGAAGATGAGACTATATAATGTTTTGTTCTGGGGGTTACCACGCACCTCGAGTCGGAGGTACGCTCGGAGTTGTCCTCACTCTGTTTAGGAGAGCTGCGTCCAGATTCACATAAGTCTCATTATTTTTTACAAACCGCTTAAGTCACAAATCAAAGTGTTTCTTTAGGGGGACTTCTTCGGAAGGAAGGATATAAAAAATAAGAAAAGAAATGACAGAAATCCTCAAAATGATTTTTCCTCACCAAGAGCACAACTCCTCGTCCCTCCACGTATCTCAGTCCAGGTTTCCCCCGTTACGCAACCCCGCCTTGGTCTCAGGAGGAACCTGCTTTCGGAAGCAGTCGTCCAGGAAGGCAGACATGGTCCGGTATAAATGCCGCTTCACGCCGTCCAGGTTATGGCCCTCATCGGGGTAGATCTGGACAGAAAATATAAAACATTGTAACAATATAACAATAGTACACAAGAAATTTTAAACTTGTAAATTTGTTTTCCCGTTTTGAACGGAGGCTACGAAAGGAAAACTTTGGAAGAAAAAGGGGGTAAAAGCTAAGAGTCTTTAGAGCAATGAGAACAAAGATATATTGTATTGTTCTACTACATACAGACTTTGTATATAAACTACTTGGTACTACTTATAAAAATTAGAAAAATGAATATAAATAGGGTTTCTTTAAAGCTGGAAGTCACATCATGAGGAGGTTATCTTATTTTAATGCATTCTCTTATCTTTTTCCACTTAATAGGCCTTTCAAAATTGGCAGCAAAGAAACCAGTTATAAATGGGGTGATGCTAGCTGGAGAGGTAACGGGTAAACTTATAATTTCGATTACTACTCGTAGTACTCCTTTATAAAAGCTATCGACTAACCTGCTGTCTGAACATGCTCCCCTGGTCAGCGAGCGCCCTGGCCAGTGCCATACTCTGCTGGATATGCACGTTATTGTCGGCTGTCCCGTGCACCAGCAGTAGCATCTTATCATGTAAGGCTGCTGCCTTCTTCGTGACGTCAGCGTCGGCGTACCCTCGGTAATTACCGGTGGCGTTAGGTAAACCCATGTAGCGTTCCGCGTAAGCTGAAGCTGTATGAGGAAAAATAATGGATGTAAGTGGAAAAGTTCAAGAATTGAAAGTGCAGTGGATATAAGTGGAAAACTTTAAGATATTACAGAAACAAGAAAAGAGAGATGAAGAGACTCAAGGAAGTCCTTAACGAAAGTTGTGATCATAAAGTAGAATACGAAGATCGCCCAAGATCGTGCGAAGTGGGGGAGGAAGAGCCGGAAGCCGGACCCCGAGCTCCGAGGTCATCTTGGCCACGGATGCAATCGGGAGAATACGTCTATATGCAAATGATGATATGCAAATGAAGACGAAGATCATCTCATCTCTTTTCCTGGTGTAGAAGACGACTATTCCATCAAAACTTACATACAGGAGGGTGTTAACACCTCTCTTTACTTCTTTGGCGTTATATAAATAGGGACTTACCGTAGTATCGCCAACGCACGATGGGTGTAAGCGCGATCCCACAATGGAACACGTTCACCGGGCTGGCCAGTGCAAGCGCAGCTAAGAACCCACCGTGGGCTCGCCCCCACACCGCGACCCGACGGGAGTCGATAAAGTGGAGGGAGTCGCGGAGGTACCTGTCGGGAAAAGAGCTGAATTATAGACTAGTCCTTGTGTACCCCAGCGTTGTTTTGTATTAAAAAGGAGAGGATGAGACTAACTGTCAGGATTCTTTGAAACTATCACCATGGTAGAAGTGGTAAATACTTCCTTTTTTATCACTTGGATAGCCTGGTTCACCTGGTGAAAAGTGGTTACCATGGCGTATGGACGTGTGCCACACTAGGGGCATAACACTCATGATGCTGCCCTTTAAGGTATGATTCCGAAGCCGACCGCATACGACAACGACAGACGCATGCAGCAGATACAGCGTACCCATTACTTGTCGAACTCCGATACGGATAAAGTGGACCATTGATAAGTCACAATGAATTACGTGCATCTGCTGCGTGCGTCGGAAGTTGTCGTATGCGGTCTTCTTCAATAATTAAAGAACCCCATATTGTAGTCTTTTGGAAAGACCACAGCAGGCAGTTCATTTCACAGCTTGAGCGTGCGTGAGATGAAGTTCCTTTCATACCACACAGTGCGGACCGTTACCGGTCGCAATGTGTTAGGATAAACTCTCTGCCAATGGCGAGCGGTGCGTTAAATAGAACTACCAAAGGGGACTGCAAAAGCTCGAAGTTGGTGACGTCAGGATTTCTAATAATGCGGAGTGCACTGACTTAGTTTTTATTTATACGTTTGCTATAACTTACTCGGCGACTTCTAACTGGTCTGTTAACTCGACGGTGCCAAGCCGTCGATGTAGCGTGTGGTGAGCGCCAAGCCCTCTCCCGCCAGCGCCTCTCGCATCTACAGACGCAAGGATCGCACCAGCTCCAGCGGCTAAAGAGCCCCAGTCTAACGACCATCGCTCTGTCACCAGCTGTGTGCCAGGCGCACCATGACTGTTTGGAAGAAAAGTCATAGTTTAAAACGTAGCTCTGCTATATAAAGCATCTTTCAGCGAGTTATATGACATACCTACGTTATGAATTCTGAGTGAAATAAAACTAATGCTTCAATGTGTAATATTCGGGTAAAATTTCAATGATACGGGGATGTCCATTAGGATATCATCCATTACATGGATGCTATTCCTTACAATTTGAGGTTCATTATGTGCTCTTTATGTGCCTAAACTGAATAAATGAAATTGATTCTTTGATTCTTGAATAATATTTTTGTCTTGGTGGTGCATAGTGGTTAGTGAAGCTGATAGATATGAGGTTTCTAGATTCGATTACTGGGTCGAGCATTGTAATATTTTTCTACAAGATAAAGAAACGAGTCCGTAAAATCCTTTTCTTAATAGTCATGGAAGCGAATGCTATGATATAATTATCTAGTAGCTATTCTTTCTTTCTAACTTCCAAAGATAAATCTGCTTGAGCCTCTGGTTAATATTGGTTTTCTAACAATGTCAGTAATTATTCCGGCGGGTATTATGGCTATTGTTGCAAAAGTAATCTTCCTCGGGAGTAGAATAGCGCTCTTATAAAAAGTAAGTACATATAATAGGTAGGTACATTATAGTTTATGTTTGGTATATTCCATAACCTAATGGTTTGCCTTCACCATCTTTGAGTTGTAAAAGAGCTAAGAATATCAATTAAGATTAAAAAAGCGAATCCACCTCAGGCGAACCCGCGATCTTTTCTATGTTTTCTATATTATTCGATTGGAAAAATTGCTTTAAAATTTCATTCAAGAGCCAAGAATCTATACATATAAAAATCAATGCCACTTTTCGTTGTTAGCTTGAAACTCATCAAGAACGGCTGAACCGATTTGACTAATTTTAGTCTTGAAATATTCGTGGATGTCCAGGGAAGGTTTAAAGATGAGAAAATAGGTGCAGCAGGAACGGGATCAAAAATTCACGCGGGCTGGAAAAAATATGGCGATATGAAGTTCGCCGGGACAGCTAGTATTTTATAGTTTCTTATATTACTATCGATGCTATGCGAACATCTATGGCAGTCGTTACAATAGTTGCAGCCCTAAAAATTGCAACAATTGGTCTAACTGCAATGCTACAATATCGCTAATAGGTTGTGGAGGTCAAGGTTAGGTAGTCGCTTCACGAAAAATATCGAAGTTCAGCCAAACCCGCAGTTAGACTGGAAAAGCGGACCCCGGACTCCGAGGTGAAAGCTTCGGATGCGATTGGGACTAACGCTAGGATGATGAATATTGTCAAGGCAACAGTCTACAACTCTTAAATATGAGCCTATATAGGGCATCACAAATTAATAGTAAAATAATTTGGGTACACAAAGAATTGCAACACAGTCACCGATTGACATGGCAGGTGGTACATTGTTTGCCATCACAGATTAATATCAGATATCATTTTAACAATAACAATGCATGATGTTTGACATGTTTATTCAAAGAAAATTGAATGCGGCAACTGACAGTTTGTGTGACAGTAGTGACAGCTGACATTTGTGGGTCGCCGCCATGTTGATGTCATGATAGTTAGTGCGAAAGTTAGTCCTAGAATTCCCAAATAACTTTGTAGTACTTTTAAGAAGTAACTTTATAGTACTTGAAGGAATAAGTACATACCATGACCCCTCAAAACTCAGTGTTCTTGGAGATCTAGAGATAGTACAATAAGAGCACATCCTACAATTTAGTGGAACTTACCAGAAGTGTTACTTACACTTTTAGCACTAATGGGTACTTCGTGACCTCATCTTCTCTGAGGCCTGGAGGCAGCAAGAGCCTCACTCTCGCTGTGTGCCCACTTGACAGCTGTACGGAGAACGTACGAGGAGTCGGCAGGGCTATTGCTGCGAGCCTTTCCTGAGAATAAAACAAGGTTGTTTTAATAATATTCTTTTTCTTCTTCATTGAGTCAATTGCCCATAAAATTCTCTAGATTTTGTAGCCCCAATATTGGCCACAGCCAAAGCATTGTTCGTTGATCCGTCCAAAGGTGCTTGAACGTACGGGTGGGGGGCACATTGGGCAAGAGAGCAAAGAGGAGAGGTAGAAAAATGTAATGTATCATTATTATAGCTAGTCCGAAGGTTTTTTTTAAAGAATTCTAGTAAAGGAAACTATTATTCCTACTATTTCTTCCAGCTTAATGAAACTGCTTGTTTTAAGAGTGGGTTCACTTCGATGGTGTAATAGCCAGGGTTCGAACACGCGATCTCTAGATTACAAGTTCGACGGAGACGCCTTAGCTAGGTACTATTTTTTCTACGGATATCAGTTTCAAGACGAAGGCACGAATGTGACACCTCTGATGTTATACACTTCCTTAGGTCACGGTAACCACTTCTCATCAAGTGGGCCTTATGCTTGTCTGCCATTTACGTGGTATCAAAAAAATTCTGAGGATAGGCGTGCAAGAGAGTTATCGTAACAAATTCAGCCTGTATATTGACGCATCACGCTGTCCCATCGCCTAAAGCTCGCCTATCCTATATAATTCATGTCTACATTGTATCATACAAGACTGGCGACGAGACACGATTTTCCGGGCGTAGCCCCGTCAAGGAACCGTCTCGTGCAAACGCGGTCTAAAACAGCCTAATGTATACATAGTATCACAAAAGGAAACAACGCCATTACCAAACAATGCGACACAATACACGACATCGTTATCGTGTTATTACGCCAGCTGCGTAGCTGCACCAATTACTAAACGACTCCGTTACATTTGCAGAGTTCCGTACTCGGAGGACAATCTTCGGACCCCTAGTAGTAAGGCTCTTCTCGGTTGACCTACTCCCTAGGTAAATGGCATGTCCTAGGTGAGTAACAAGTGCGACAACGCGACGGGTATCGACGTGCCGCGCGTAAAAATCAAATGGCCGTTGTTCATACATTGTGTCCTACGTGGCGTCGCGTGAAAACGTCATTTGAAGTATGGAAAAATATGTCACGCATCGCGTCGCGCTGTCGTACAGAGACAGACCTACTTGTCGCTCACCTAGGACAACGGGTATGGGAGTTGATGTATGGACACTTGACAGTCGTCAACGTATGTCATAAACGTCAAATCCCATACATTCGTCATTCTATTCTAAATCACGCTGGTCAACGAATTGCCACTTGTCTAGGAGAACTGATGAACTATTGCAAGGTGAATTACAAGTTTAAACAATAGTTACAGGTCGGTTTTAGGACGGCTGACCATTTTCAATAGATCGAGACCCTTGCATGCCTTGGTGAGCACATTAAACTGTAGGTCTCGGTTGATATAAGATTTTTTATTTTATTTATTTAAAACTTTATGCACAGAAATACGTACCTACAAAGACGGCATTATCTACCAGTTTACGAATACCTGTGGCAATTATTACGGGTAGTTGGAGCCCAAAAAACTCCGAAAAATAGAATCACGATAACCAACATCCACGCGAACAGCGGTGGGCACCAAATAATTTCTTATACAATGATACGGAACCCTTCACGAGCGAACCCGACTAGCACTTTACCGGCTTTTGCTTCCATTGTATATCGTGTGACTAAGATATCATTTATCACGAGTATTGTAACGAATTCAGGAGGATATAACTAAGCTTAGATTAAACAACGCATTAACGCAGATGTTGAAATATTCAGCAGCGCCGGCATTTGGGTAATCCTTTTAGTATTACGAGCGTGTATTTAAGATAGAATTATTAATTACTTTCAAGTTCCTGTTGCCTGTTTATGTGTATCCTACTCCTAATATTATATTAATATGAAACTAGCTAAGGCCCGTGGTTCGCTAGTGTGGGCAATGTTGACTTTGCCATAAGGGTACACGGGGTACGTGCCCAGGGCCCTTATCATCCCCCCCACCCCCCCGAAGGATTGACAATGCGTCTCAAAACATTTTTATTGGGCACACTTCTCTCAATTAATAATTAGATGACCCATAATTTTATTAATAATTGTATAGAAGATAATAAATATTTATGTTTGTATAATTCGCTTTCTTAACTTTCCAAAAGGGCCCAAAATTGACAACAATTAGGGCACACGAGTGCCCAGGGCCCCCGCATAGGTTAAGACGGCTTTGAGCGTGGCTATCAGCTATCACGTACAAATATAGCCTATGCCTTTCTTCAAGCTCTAGTCTAACTCGTAACGGACAGACTGACAAACAAACGGACGTATTTACTTTCGCATTTATATTATGTTAGTATGAATGTGAAAGTTTGTGTACAATGTTTGGAGTTTAAACATAAATCAATCACGCTTAAGCGGTTGGACGGGTCTAGACGAATTTGGTACAGGGATATAATATATCTGGAATTATATCTGGTTATATCACGGGATCAGAGATCCACGTTGACGTATCATAATATCGACCACGCCTACGCATTAAGTCGTAACGCGATTTTTTCACAAATTGAGATTTTTGTGCCATCAGAACAATATTATATCATACTAACTTTTCATGAAGACAGAATTTTTAAAATGTTAATAAATAAGGAGATTTTCAATCGATAACAGTTGTAACTTTTAAACACACCGGCGCATACAGTTGCATTGCAAGTTACAATCATATGCGCCGATCAGTTGATTGCGCATGGGTCAAACTCAACAGAGTTCCGACGTCGTATGACACATGGTTCCAACGCACAACGTCGTAACATGCATGTTACGACTCTATGTGACAGTCTATTAGCATATTTTGTGGTTAGTTACGACTTAATACTCTTCAAAAATATTACACCTGGGGTCGTAACTTATACTTACGGCCATATGCGCTGTTGTAATTTAAAATTATACAAGCGTACATAGGCGTATCACAAAGATAAGACTGTATGCTATGTTACATACTAAAGATACTGCTATTTGTTTTTTAATAATTCACATAAATACTGTTAAAATTTTACTTTTTCGTAGATATTGTACAATTTATGTCAATAATCATTATTTCCCTATGTGTTCGAAGTACCGGTGGCACTTGAAACTGAGTTTCAGATTTTAATCATCAATCAGTGTTAGGAGAGCCAGTACACAGTTCACTACCATTTTGAATCAGAATACTTTAGTTTGTTTGTCTAATAACAGTGAATCAACGTAAAGATTGCAAAAATATGAAATTAAAATATTTGAATAGTTGAGGAAAGTGCATTTATTTGAGTAAAAATGGAGCGCGCACTAAGTACCATGTTCAATTTCTGGGCAAAATTCTTCTAAAATTAGGATAATGTAACAAGGAAGATGGACTAATAGCAAAAGGAATACAGATAATTATATGAAAATGTACACCACTACAACTCGGGTATCATTCTAGGTAATAAAATTACATTGTTAATCGTACCTTTTACTAAATCTAACTCGGATATACCTTTTAAGGAGTTCATCTTTAAAACAAAATTCCTTTACACTCTTTCAATAGGGAAGAGAATAGTTCAAACATTATAAAAAATTGGTACTTAGGTAAATGATCTGTTTCTCAGGATTGGTTGGAGTAAACTGGACCTATTTTTATAGGTGATGAAACCAAACAGTGAGACGGAAGGTCTTAACATGCCCTAAAAGTTACTGGTCCCGGTTAAATATTATTATGCGCGCAAAATTTTTGCTAATTTTATCCAAAGAATGATGACGAATGATTAGGTTTACAAAATCCAACAGAAACTGACATATGTATTTGCTTTTTATAGTTAAATTATTATTGCAAGAAAGCATGGTGCATACGTTGCTAAACTAGTTAAAAAGTTTTGTAAGATTCAGGACTTTTGGACCAATTTTATGTTGTTCCTTTACCTATTACATGAGCTACATTTATTTTAATTATTTGTTAAGTATTGATCAACGTTTATAAGGGACCATTAGGTCTGTCTTTCTATATGTAGCTGCTGGTGTGATATAAGCAGGAGCTGCTCGTCATGGAGATAAAAATACTGCGTTGGATGTACGGAGTCACTCATAATGATCACGTGAGATACTCCCGTATCCACGGCTGGTTTCATATACGTAACATCCCAGATAAAACGGTAGGTCTTCTTTGCTGCTACGGTTATGTTTTGTGGCTACCGCCAAGCAACGTTGGAAACAAATAACTGGCAAGGGCTCCTTCACTGGGTTCTGGTAAGGGGTAGACCCAAAACGAGCTAGCTTGACGTCGTAGAGGCTGAGGTATATCTGTGTGTAATGAGGAAGTAATTTTGTTCCTCAAAATAATGCAATACAACAACATGTTTTCTGACGTCAATTAAAAACGTAAAGGCAAGTATAGTAATCCAGTAAAGGAGCCCGCGAGTAGCATACTTTCGGTCCACAGTAAAATTTCACTAGAATTATCTGAATAATTTTGTTTGTGTAATACGGTTAGACTCCTGTCCTTACCTGTTAGATTCCTGTTACCTTTAAAATAGTTTTACAGGTAACTTCCTTCTATATTTTCAAGAATTAGGTTATTATAGTTATCAATCAATCAATTAACCTACTGCAGTCCACTGCTGGACATAGGCCTCCCCCAATGTGCGCCACGTTTGCCGATCCTCCACCTTCCGCATCCATTATAGTTATAAAAAATTCATATATATAAGTATGATTTTTTTATTCCAACACGTGTCTAAAATATTAGAGCAATAGACACTCACCTAATATACCTAATTAAATGCCAAAATTCACAAAATGTAACTACTTTTTCGCATTTTATTTAATAAATTGGATTAAAGTTGTTCTCATATCATAGGTACTACATTATCATTTATTATTAATTAATCTTTATTTTTCAAGCAAAGACTCACAGAGAAGTTCCGTTAAATTTTATGTTTTATATCAATAAAAAATAATATTACAGGGATGTTTATAGAGAACAAACATTGTGTATGATTTGAATAAGCATTATTGCAGTTTCGTATTGTGTGATACCCTGATACGACTGTTTTTCTTAGATGTATAACGGTATGCCAGGTGAAATACTACGCGGTATACCGTCGTAACTTAAACACACGACCTTATTCGTGTTGTCTAAATTGGTCTGAATAGCGGCATATGGTCATAACAATGACATACGACCTTTGGACTACTCGTATAAGGTCGTAATTCACTAAATAAGGCTATATTTTCGTAAATATGACTTTTATGAAATCCATATTTCAGCACAATATTATTATGTCAATTATTCATAACATTACACAAAAACATCGGTGAAAAAGATTTAAAAAATCGAATTAGACAAGAAAATATCTTAAAACGGCTCTCCTGAAAAAACAGCTTTTTAGCGTTTCGACCTTATGCGTAGGTGTGGTCGATATATTTATAAAAAAACAGTACTGACTGTTTTTTTTTCATTATTCCATTTATTATGAATTGGATTGAATTGAAACAGTAAGTATACTCAAGTGAGAAACCTACTACCTGCTCAGAGTACCTTACTCAAGTTGTGATGTAATGATCTTCAAAAACGATTCCGACAAGTAGTCTATACACATTTCAACAAGTACCTTCGTTTTCCCTTCAAAAGCAGGTGTGACACTCGATTTGGTAGTCTTCAATACATTGGCATCTGTCCAAATCTTACTGACCGACATTTTCTTTGGAACGGAAGTCAGTGTGGCCAAGTAATACAAATATATTTCCTTGCCAAGTAGAAAATGTGAGTAGTAGCAGGTTATCTATCTGTTGAGCTTATCAACATTTTGGGATATTTTTCTGGTAGTTTAGATTTTATTGTATTGGCACACAATAGGTGATCTTCTGAAGATTATGAATGGTTTCTATCAGAGAATTATTTTTTGATATTTTTCTACACGAGTAGATGAGTAAATTGCGAGGTTAAACAATTCTGGTCTTAATATGGGGAGCAGTTTTTAACAAAATGGAGACGCCCCCGGAGAGCATGTTAGGCCGACATTTCCATATCAACATTTTTGGCACTTGGAACTACTCGTAAGTTGGAGTTAACCCAGTCTAACTTCAGAACTTCAGCACTTCGATGCTTTGATGCTTTCAGGGCCCGCTTAAAGAACCCGGGACTGTAGGAAGAAGGAAGAAGGAAACACGGTTGAAACAGAGTTTATATTATAATCCCGGCGTATCCCGGAGTATTTCTTTTCACTTCATGTGAAACCCTCACATTTCCACATTATAAAAAAGGGATTTTTGTTATGTCATCATTATCTTAGTCAGAAGGCTCAACCCTGCCTTTATTTGGTGTTTTTTCACTTATTTCTGACTTATGAAAGATTGGGATTGTAATAAAGAAATTCATTTCTTCTTTTATTAACAAATTTTTGAACTTAAACTTTATCCTTAATTCAAGAATCTATTTCGAATATTATTTCAGCTTTATAGCTAAAACTGTGCTTCGCTGACGTCAGAGTATACGACCCATAAAATCTTGAAACTTAATTTGATTTCCTATGACACAAAGTATAATAATAGAAACTAAATGAATAGAACGTACCTACTTAAGTGATTAGGTACTATTTGGGACTGAATCAACACGAGGAGACAAATTAGAAATAATAGAAGTTTACTTTAGGTTCAAATATCAATCAATCAATCAGCATATTGACGTCCATAGGCCTCTACCAATGTGCGCCAAGGTTTTATACATTTATTTCTCCTCTACGGGGTTAAAACTCATGATTTAAGTAATTTTAAAATTTATGGTATGATTTTGAAGCCGACCGCATATGAGAAATGCAGATGTACCTATGCAGTAATACGAACAAAGGGGACCATAGAAAAGCCGCAATTAATTACACGTATTTGCTGCGTACGTCTGCAGTTGTCGTATGCGGTCACCTTTGGAATTATACCTTTAAATTAAAAAGTCCTTGGTTTATCTGTGTCAAATTTTACCCAACAATTTTTCACATTTTAATAGTTAGGACATTTCTGTTGAAAAAGTATTTCAAATATTTTTCAACAGAACAAAAAGTCCTAGTTTTAAAACTGAAAGTTGGTAGCACTGTATTAATTGACCGCGCAAAATTTGATCGCCATCTGTCACTTTTATTTTTCATGCCTTTGAGCCTCTGCGATGTTAACAATGCTACAATGGAAAAACTATTTGAACAAACAGTTTGCTTCTAGCTAAGTGTTTCAAACGAAATTGGAATTCCAGCAGTTCAGTACGACTGCGGGAAATATTGCGAAAATCCTACAGTAAATTGTATGCAAGCTTGAGTGGAGTGGTAGGTACGAAGGAAGGCCGAGGAACAATAGTTTTGTGGTCCACCTTAAAAACGGTCTCTTAACTCGGGGCCGGGAAGAAAATTATCGAAAATTATGACTTTGAACGATGATTTTCTTCCCGGTCCCGAGTATGTGACTGGGACTCAAAATTGAGATAGTGATGATGAAAAAATACCATGGAGCACCAACCACTTTATGCCGTCTTGGAGTCCACCCATCATTTTTACAAATACCGACACTTTACAGGACAATACAGTATACAGCAGTACAACAGTACACTCAAGCTGTGGAATGAACTCCCTGCGGTGGTTTTCCCAAGCGACTACAATATGGGGTTCGCCAAGAAGGGCAATAGAAGGTTTCTTCAGGGTCGGCAGCGCGAGAGTGACGCCCCTGGTGTTGCATACGTCCATAAGCCACAGTAACCATTTCCCATCAGGTGGGCCGTGTGCTTGTCTGCCACCTAAGTGGTATAAAAAAAAACAACAAGTTCGTTCAATAAAATAACACGTACCTTGACCGCAGTATTATTTTCCAAGTGCGCGAGTAGCCTTGGATCTGGTAGTGCAGTCTTGTGGAGATTGAAGGTGGGTACTCCTGGACCCAGGCACTCGAGCACGAAGTACGCTGAGGAGGGACTGAAGTGCGCCTCATGGTAGAGGCACGGTAGATTCTGCTGCAAACCATCTGTGAACGGAAGGTTCGAATTAATCGTCATTATTATTCGAACGCTAATCCTTATTGCATCCAAAACCTGCACTGTGGAACTCGCCCACTCTTCTATTCTTTCTATTTCTTTCTTTCTTCTGCATTTTTTGATTTAATCTAGGCTAATCTTAACTTTTTTATATCCGACGTCAATCTGATCCACCAAAACCGATGAGAAAAGCCTGCACCAGAACCTTATCTGTCAATCTGCAGTGCCGGTTTGTAGCTTGGGTCCCCGAAGCTCTTGGCGTGGCCCTATATCCCCAATCGATTAATAATCTCCAGGTAGAACAAGAATCTTCCTATAATACAACTGACACTTTCACATTATGACACGTGTAACCAAGAATCAACAATAGTGCTCTACGAAAACACCGAGAATGATACTTTTAGAATTCCAGGGAAAATTTAACCTTTAGTACCTATTTAAATACTAAGCTTAGATGTTTGCTAAAAATAAGTCAGGAGAAGACGGAAAATATTGAGGCAAATCCACAGTTATAGACTGGTAAGCTGGACCCCAGACTCGAGGTGAAAGCTTCGGATGCGACTGGAATTAACGCGCTAGAGCTAGAATTAATAAATCAGGAGAAGGAAGTCATACCAGGATATTTCTTCTTCTTTTTCTTGGTGGGTGACGGCGATGTTGCAGGGAGCTCTTCATCCCAGTCTGTGTCCCACGTGCTGTCGCCTGAAGAAGCTAGGCTGCCGTAGTACTCCAAGTTTATCGATGGAGACGGCTAGTCAAAAAAAATATTTACATAGTTATTTCAATATTTTCGTAGTTATACTGGTTTCAAACTCAATACTACAAAATAGTTCCACTATCAACTACTAACTTGCACGATTTTTTTTTAGGGAAAAACCTTCTACTATACCTACTTACCAAGTAAGTTTAGAAAGGCGCCTGTTTAGTACGTTAGACGTACTGTAAATTTTTGTACAGTAAGCAGTACAAATAAGAATCGAAAGGAATCTTAATTAGTTTCTTTAATTGCTCAAATTATTCTGATAGTCTTCATAAACATGAACACTAAAAAAGCTCGCGTTAATACATTACTATACCTCGCGACACGTATCTTGTACCAAAATCGCGAGACAAACTAGGCCTTGGCGCGCGTGCATTATTTTGTGGTAATCTGTACTTGGTGAATTTTAACTCGTCCACCGCTGTAGCTGAGCTACCCTTAAAAGACACCCAAGAAACGTGAACTGCGTGTATAGAGCACATTTCGAGTTGAGCATATTTTAGGTCCAAGGTATATATCCCCAGCAATACCCAAAAATAATACCAGACTGACAAACAACCGTCCTACTAACTTATCCAAGTTATTTGATTCTGTTATCATTCTATATGAAATGATTCTGTTTACTACAGAAGCAGTCCGAATAATTTGTGGCAGATAGAGAATGAATGGTAGTATTTTTCATGGTTGTGCCTCAGGTATTTTATGAATAAAATCTATCTGCTTTATTAAATCTGTCTGTATATTTTCTCATTTCCCCGTTTATCACGCTGTTTGGCTTGTGGCTTTCATTATTTCTTTGTAAAGGTGCGTTTCCACATTCGCAGACACGGAGAAGAAAGGTATGTAGTGACCGACCAATTGTTTTTTTAATGTTTTACAACAATACATCAACAAAGTACGTTTACAACTCAAAATAGATGTATCCAAATATAGATTCAGAGATAGAGATTTAATTTGCGTCGAATGGAATGGTTGCCTACAAAGGTAGATCCGATCCTAGTTTGGTGGAAACTACAGTGTACAGTCAGCATCAGATGACTAGCAATGTACTCAAAATTATGTTAATGCCCACTGATGATGTTCATACCAAACTGTTTTATTGAATTAAATTGTATTATGGTCCGAACTAAAGGCACACCTTGGTACACATACCAAATATCAGAACAATCAGGTAACAGGAAGGGGGGAATACCAAGGTATTAAGATCATTTTAAGTACTTTGCTAGTTAAAGATCGATCTGATACTGACTGTACATTTTTTTTGTGCGAAAAATCCCTACGTATATTTTTTATTTAAGTATAATTTTTAACATTCTGTACCTTTCTGAAAACGTCATTATTTTATACACATTTCATATTTTAATTCAAAAGACCTTTCAAGAATTTAAGTATAGGACAAGAGACTTCTTATACTGTGTAAATGAAAAAGAAAAGATTAAGGTTAGGATTCATAATGAACGTAGAATAATGCCTAAAGTCGTGGACGGCCTTCTGATGTATGATTATGTAAAATCACCGGGGGCCAAAATTGTTTTTTTTTTTCATTAAGAAAAAGTAATCTAAGGCTGGGTACTCACGCCACAAACTTAATGTAAAGGCGGAACTATCAATAAATAAATAAATAAATATTGTAGGACATTCTACACAATGCTATCTAGACCCAAAGTAAGCATAGCTTAACTAGCTTGTGTTATGGGTTCTAGAATGCGGATAAACATACATAAATACATTTTTTTTTCGTAAATACATACATATTATACATAGAAACACCCAGACCAATGCAAATATTCATATTCATGCATACAAATATTTGCACTGAGCGGGGATCGAACCCACACCTCCTGCGTAGCGGCCGCGTTCACTACCGCTACGCCACAGAGGCAGTCAACATATACTTTGTTATGTGATATTTGTTATGCGATTAGGCTTATTCGCTGAAATATTTGTAATGTGAGCGAACAATATGCTGATGTACTATAACTCCGGACACGTATTGGCGAACGAGGCTCTGGCACCCGCGGATTGCTTTGTAATAATCTATGCTTGGTGAATTTGAGTTCGTCCACCGCTGTAGCACGCCGTGCTATCCTCAAAACACATCCAAGAAATGTGTGGGTACTGCGCGTATAGGGCACATTTTGTCAAGAAAAAGTCAAGAAAGTTATTGGTAAGTATGTAGAGAAGGCGTAGGAGAGCAAAACCACGAGAACTCAGGGATAAATTGGACATTTGTCTCACTTTTGTTTTGAAACGTTCTTGATTTTCACAAAGGAGGAGGTTATATGAATTAATCCTAGTCGTAGTACTTAACATTATTTACTGAAATATATACAAAGTAACTTTTTGAATGATAACTTCTCCTTTAGTGTAATTGCGAATTACCATTGACTTTGAGTTAAGGCTTTATTTATGGCAAAGTTTTCTCATTTTAGGTCCTATAGTCGAACTTTTAATTAGCTGCAGTAAAATGACGTTTTGTGGGATACCACTTTTTGAAGAAAAATAAATAGGGATGTGGCTAAGTGAGTAAGTGAATCATTCAATAAATGAATGATCTTTGGTTTTGTTTTAAAGATTCAATATTAAGTTGTAATGTATTTTTTTCTTCTATTATTATTACATATGATAAAGAATTGATCTTTTTCAGTGAAAGTATAGGAATGTACATTCAAAACGAATCAAAAATGTCATAATAATGTTATAATCAATATTTTTCGGAATCACTGTCGCTGTTGCTTTCGGTCACACTAATGACAAATCTGTCTGTCTATTCATCATCTAATATGATCGAGGTGGTACATATTGTGTTCCTCTTTTATAGTGTGAGACACAAAAGTCACTCCACTTAGCCGGTGTCACATTGTTGATTACTTCTTGGAAAAAAGTTTTCACTTCTAGCATTTCATACATCTTATTAATTTATCTGCGACGACGTGCCCCTTTGCCTGAGACCAAAATAACTCATCGGTTTAATTCACAGTGATAAGAGGGCAGTCTTAGAAGTCGGATACCTTTATGTGCAGCCTTCTCGAATGGCCTTCACCATATTTGGTTCAAATGCAATATTTTTAGTGGTCAGCCACTCTTGAATTCGTGCTTTTGTCCACGACATTCCAGGATTGTTTCGATTGAGAGTGATAGAGCGCGATAATAATTGAGCGTTGCGAATAATTAAATCATGTAAACTAAGCTGAATACTTATAGAAGTGTCTCAAACTGACCCGAAGAAATGTTGACCACCGTGGCACCCACACAAAACACATTTTGTTTGAAACTTATTTGATACTAGCACTTTTGAAATAGCTGTCATTGTCATGTAAACGTTATTTTTCCATTACAAGAAGTGGAAAAAATCCTCGTGAAATAGATAGACCGTTTTAGCCGTGTCAAAACTGACATGTCCGGAAGATACCACTTATTACGTTTTTATTTGAGATTAAACTATACTTAAACAGCATCAGACTCGAATTAGAAACTTAGGACGCTGCTTTCAAATGGGACCTACAGCTCATGCTAGCCTAGTACAAAAAAATTCAGTATCGCTTCTACATAAATTCAATAACTTGAGTCCACGCCAAAAACTGATGTCTCGGTGTATAAAAATCATCACGATTGAAATATTACGGCAAATAGGGTAAAATAATTAATGGATTTAACTACTTTAGAGTATGTTTATATTTTTAAAATATTAAAATCATTACCCAGATATATAATATGAATATCTTTTTTCTTATTGAAATTCAAACACAGGGGCTCAAAAGTGGAGGGTAGGTACACTTTTTTTTGGAAAACGCTCAATTACGACTACCAGTAGCAGTAGTCGTAATTGAGCGTTTTCCAAAAAAAAGTGTACCTACGGCTTGAGTTTGGGTAGAATGTCGGCGAACCACATCTCGAAACACTCAAAAAGGAAATGTGTAACAGGATCAACGTTTAAACAGCCTTTTATTTATATGAATAATAAATACAGTTAAGTATGATCATTATGAGTAAGTTATGGAACGATTAGAATGATCTTCTGTGAACTGAATCACATCCCTATTGAGATTAGGCTGTAAACATTATTTTATGCAATGACATTTTGAAATGTCATTTTACTGCATCTAATTAAAAGTCGAAGTATAGATAGGTACGTGTCCGGAGATATAACATGCTAAATATATATGTATGAATTCACGACTAGAAATTCACGAACCTGTGAATTACAAGTGACACAGTAGGGCAGTTTCTGTGGTGAGCCTGGCCGGGGAGCTTCTGATGACACCCGGTATAAATGTTGCTGGCCTGGTTTGCCTTCCGGGATACCCATGTAGTATCTAAAAAGAACTATAAATTAGTATATACATACATAAATACATACAATCACGCCTTTATCCCAGGAGGGTTAGGTAGAGGTGAATTAACACCCACATTTCACCAATCATTGTATTAGGTCCCACGTAATAGGAGGTGAGCCTATTGCCGTTTTCCGGGCACTATTGTTGAGTCATTCACCATCTCGCGATCGTCAAATTCGCGAGCGAGCGCGAGTTGGCAATTTTTGATTTCGAATTATTTTTTCGTCGTCATCTCGCGCGCATGCTAAAGTACAGTCAGATAAAAAAGGATCAAAGAAAACATGAAAAAGAAAACTAATGTATACTCGCGTCTTTACCCGTATTGGTTGATGCGCTGCGAATGGTTTTTTTTTCCATCTTAGATTTCGATATAGACTCGATCCATGTATAGGCTTAGTCTGAACTGTACATATCTGTCTGATGTTAAACAGCCCCTTAGTCGCCTGGTACGACACCGCATGGGAGGAGATGGGGTGGCCCAAATTCTACTCTGCCGGGAACCACGCGGCGCTCTGCCGGGATAAATTAGTATATACTCTACATATACTCACGCCTGTAAGTCCCCGAAGGGGTAGGCAGAGGTGTATTAACACCCAAATTCTGCCAACTATGATTTTCGGTCTCACGTCTGGCTGCGAGCCTATTGCCGTCTAGCGGGCACTTTGTCATGGGCAGTATGTTTACTGTCGGATGGAGAACAGCCCTATTCCCCAGTCACCTTCTATGACACCCACAGGAAGTATGGGGTGGTCATATTCTACTCCTCACCGGGACCAACACGGCTATTCACGGCAATTCACAAATTAGTCTACTGTAAGTTAACAATGATATGAATATCTGTGTTTTATCGTCAAAGTTGTAGTATAATCAATCAATCAATCAATTAGCCTATTGCAGTCCACTGCTGGACATAGGCATCTCCCAATATGCGCCACGTTGGCCGATCCTCCGCCTTCCGCATCCAGTCCGTCCCAGCCACCTTTCGCAGGTTGTCGGTCCACCTGGCTAGGGGGTGTCCCACCTTCCGTTTTATAGTACATAGTATAAGTTTTGGTTAAAAGACCAAAGAAGTGACTGCCTGACATCTGGCTCCTGACTTCCAAAACCGACTGACGATATCGCAGTAGCTTAATACTTACATGTGTTGATTAACATGGTCCCAGGCCAAAAGCTGAACCACATCAAAGCTGCCGTGTGTCAACGGAAGAGCCCTAGGTCCGTGAGCGTTGTGCTCCGTCCTCACGATGTGACGGAACAGGCCCGCGGGCCCGTCTCTCACTGGAGCCAGGGTCACGAGAGCTCCCCCACCCGCAGACCAGAGAGGAGCAGGGGCTGTTTCTACCCAGCCTTCGGAGCCTGATGATATTCTGTATACCTGGTGAAAAGAACTGTTATTAAAGCTATGATTCTGAAGTCAACCGCATACGACAACGACTGACGCATGCAGCAGATACAGCGTACCCATTACTTGTTAAACTCCGATGAGGATAAAGAGGACCATTGAGAAGCCGCAATGAATTACGCGCATGTGCTGCGTGCGTCGGCAGTTGTCGTATGCGGTCGGCTACGGAATTATACCTTAATGATGATGCCTAATGGGTAACACTTAGAGTTAGTAGCACGAGAGTGACATCTCTGATGTTGCACATGTCCATAGACTACTGTAAACGCTTCCCATCTGGCAGGCCGTGTATTTCTGGCTTGTTATACCACCCAAGTGGTATAAAAAAACCTATGAGTCATCAATTATTATCTTGAAATCAAGTGAACTCGGAGACCAGGGTCCGCTTTCCGACTTTTCGTCCTCCACTTCGCACGATCTTGGGCATCCATGGTGTGAGACCATGGTTGGAACTCATGTTATTATTATACACGCCAAAAATATGCTTGCCTAATCCTAAAGCGTAGTACATTTATAATTTTATATAGCATCTGTTTCAGCTCCAAACTTTCTGTTACAGTTCATTAATTTACAACAAACACTAAGAAAACAATTTATTTAGTCATTGTACTTTACACTACTACAGGCACTTTCTACAACTAAACAGTGTTAAAAAAATTGTAATTCCTTGATACGGTAAAGTTACAAAAAGAATTCATTGAGTTTGTACTCAATGAATTCTTGAGATAGCAATAAAAAGTACGTACGTTCTTACAAAATATTTGCGAAAATTTTACAATAGAATATTTTATAAGCTCTTTAAAATAACTGTGGGTGCTAGTACCTCTGCCTACCCCTTCGGGGATATAGGCGTGAGTTTATGTTTTTAACGTAACTTATCGTCGTAATATTTACATAACATAAACTCACGCCTATATATCCCCGAAGGGGTAGGTAGAGGTGCTAGCACCCACATTTCGCCGTTTATGTTTAGGTCCCGATGTAATAGGTGGCGAGCCTATTGCCATTAACCGGGCACTTATAAACCTGCGATAAATACACACATAACTTCGAAAAGCATCGAAAAGTCATTGGTGTGTGCCATGGTAATACCTGGGATCGAACCCGAGACCTCGTCTCAGCAGTCCATTACCCATACCACTAGGCTACCGCGGTAATTCGCGTAATATTTGACCTTATATAAAATTTTAATCACCACGGAGTACATAGCATGTGCAAACTAAAAAACAATAAAACTCAAAAAGTCTAAGTAAGTGATTCTACAGAGTGTAAAGTTTTGCGACATAATTTGTAGTGCAAAGTAACTTCTCCACTGGCTCCGGCGGGGTAAAAGAAAAGTGCAATTTTGTTACTTATTCCGCAATATTTATCACAAAACACCTGCTATATTGGCTTACCTTCCAGGTCTTTCCACTTATTCTACTCTTATAATTGCTTATGTACATGTTCATCGGTTACGAGTAGGTACTCCTGACCTGGCCTTCTCTTAAAACTTGACCTTTAGGTAAGAACAATCTTCTAAAGCCCGTACCAGACGCTCCAATTCGGTCGGGTCCAACCATCCGACAGCTTCCGCAAGCCGACAAGTGTTGCCGTTTCGGGAAAAATAAAAAAGTCAGTGTTGCCGTTTCGGGAAAAATAAACTTTACCAAAATGTCACTAGATTGTAAGGAATAAAATAAAAAATTAATTATTTATTATTATTATATTTTAATTATTTTATTCCTTACAATCTAGTGACATTTTGGTAAAGTTTATTTTTCCCGAAACGGCAACACTTGTCGGCTTGCGGAAGCGGTTGGGTGGTTGGACCCGACCGAATTGGAGCGTCTGTAGCGGGCATAAGACACTACAGTCTTCTTACCTCTTGACAATACCACATAGGACTCTTGCAGACCGACACCACAGACAAGTTCTGCATCCTCGTGAGCCAGACGACGCACACCTCCGTGAGAGACACCCACTGGGCGCTCGTGAAGTAATAGTCTCTGCAATAGATAAATTGTATCAATATCCAAATTGATAAGCGGTTACTATGACTTATGGCAGCTTGTACAACTAGACCGGGCGCTACAGGTACCCGAGTATGCAAAATGTGAGAACCTGGTAACTGACCGGGTTGTATATTCGGGACTCACATATTGCATACTCAAGTACCTATAGTACCTGCACTTGATGTCAACTTGTCAATGGTTTTTAAACATCTGTAAAAGTCATGTTTTGTACGTTCTTTGGTTAAAGATGACCGGTGATCACCAAGCTAAGCACTCGCAGGTGAAGTTAGCTTGGATCCATAACCAAATTAAGTTCACCTGCGAGCTGGTACTCCTTTGATTAATGGAGAAGGCTTGGGTGTAGATTCTAACGCCCGTAATAGTCAAATTGAATCATGCCAAAAATGTAGCGTGGACCCTAATCGCTGAAGTGACAACCTCGGAATAGTCGGGATCGTTACTAACATTTTGAGTAACAATATTTTACATGAAAAAGAAAAGAAAGAAAAGAAAAAAAAAAGAAAAATATAAAAGATTGATACGTTGTTATAAAATATAACGTAACGGAATTATAACGTTATTAGCCTACTTAGCATACTAATATCGTTACCCTTCAAATATAACGTTAAAAGTACTTCATACTCACGCAGAATAACGTTACGTGTGTGGATTTTGACCGGTATTTAAACCCTGGGCTGAGCTAACATGATGGCTCGCAGTGAATAACCAAATATATTTAAACAAACTACACGAAACACAGTAAAGTAAAACAAAATCTTTTAGTATACAACAGAATATCGCAATAAACATAAACCTGTTAAGTATACGAGCAATATCGATTCTAAACTGCAATTTTAATCGAGACTCTTACTCAAATATTCAAAGTTTAATATCCAATCCGGCTTAACATCGAGTCAGCTACAATATCGACATTACTTTATGTGGTTTTAGCTCTTTTATCTTACTTTTTTATGGCTTATAGCGGTTTAGAAACGAGAATCTTGTTTCTGTGGTTTACAGACGATTTTATGTGCGGGCTTTTGATGTGTTTTTAAATTTTATTTCGTTTCGTGCTTTGAACAAATAAAGCACTAAAAAAGTTAAGTGGAATTTTTTGAAGTGCTATCAAATGCTTTAGAGATACGTAGGTACAACATATACCCGCGTCTTGCTTCTCTCTGTTGTTAAATACTTCACGAGTTTTCTTTACAGTTATTAAACTTTTCATGTAAGCTTCAAGACTAAGTGCTTATGTACTCACATTTTATACATTTGCGCATATAGCCAACGAAGGGCAAAAGAATATCATACACTTACATTTCAAAATAATAATATTATTAATCTTCCTCCTAGCGTTAATTCCCAGTCGCATCCGAAGCTTTCAGCTCGGAGTCTGGGGTCCGCTTTTACCAGTCATAGCTACAGATTTGACTAGACCTCGATATTTTCCGTGAAGCGATTGCCATCTGACCTCCACGACCCAATGTTAACATTAGGCGATATCGAAGCTTTGCAGCTAGCTACCGTTGTTTTTTTTTTTCTTGAACTTTTTAGGGCACCAACTACCCGTAACGACTGCCATAGATGTTCTTATGGTAACCGGGACCGACGGCTTAACGTGCTCTCCGAGGCACGACCAGACCAATGCAAATACCCATATTTAATGCACACAAATATTTGCACTGAGCGGGGATCGAACCCGCGCCTCCTGCGTAGCGGCCGCGTTCACTACCGCTACGCCACGGAGGCTGTCATCAATATTATTAATATTACTTAACAAAATTCTATTTTGTTTGGCTTTCAATACTTGGAGTACGAGTACATTTTAGAATGCTGATTGAAGCATTGATAGAGAGGAGTTTTAGCAATTCGTATAAAAGACTATGTTGCAAATTATTTGAACAAAATTGACAGCTGCAACGTGCTATTGAACTGATTTGATTATGCTAATTGTACCCTTTCTGAGTTTTCTTTTCTGGAGGTAACTATAATTGGGTCATATTTATATACAAAAAGTATGTTTGGTTACTAATATCGTGAATGAAAAAGTTTTGTTGAAAGAAGAAAAAAAGTTTTTTCATTGTTTGTTACACAATTGGCTGCTGAACAAAAACATTACTCTACTAATATTATAAATGTGAAAGTTTGTGATGACGTACAACAAAATATGTGTGTTTGTGGAAATATACAAGCTGAATTCGAGACAAGAGATATACAAGAGTATACCTACACCTCGGGACATAGGAATATCTTGCACCTAAAATGTGCTCTATACGCGCAGTAGACGTATCTTGTATGTCTTTTGATGATAGAACGTGGTGCTGCTGCGGTGGACGAGCTCAAACTCACCAAGCATAGATTCTTCTTCCTCTTAGCGTTAATTCCCAGTCGCATCCGAAGCTTTCAGCTCGGAGTCTGGGGTCCGCTTTTACCAGTCTTAACCACGGATTTGGTTAGACCTCGATATTTTCCGTGAAGCGATTGTCATCTGACCTCCACAACCCAATGTTAACATTAGGCGATATCGAAGCTTTGCAGTTAGACCGTTGTTTTTTTGGATTTTTGAGGGCTCCAACTACCCGTAACGACTGCCATAGATGTTCTTATGGCAACCGGGACCGACGGCTTAACGTGCTCTCCGAGGCACGACCAGACCAATGCAAATACTCATATTTAATTCACACAAATATTTGCACTGAGCGGGGATCGAACCCGCGCCTCCTGCGTAGCGGCCGCGTTCACTACCGCTACGCCACGGAGGCTGTCAAGCATAGATTATTACGAAACAATCAGCGGGCGCCAGCGTCCCGTTTGTCTCGCGACTTAGGTCTAAAATACGTGTCCTGTGGTATACGTAAAAGAGCAACCAAATAAATCGACATAAAGCTCATCTGATGCCTACCAAAGAAAAATAAAACACATACGAGTACAACGATTGGATCTATTCTCTGCTATACGATCAGACAATGTACTCTCTTTTGCGCTGACGACACGGAATCTCTCTGTTCTTACAGGGTGGGCAGCACGAGTGTGACTGTGACTCCCCTGGTGTTGCACTCGCCCGTAGGTAATCCCTTACCATTAAGGGGGCCGTGTTCTTGTCTGCGACCTAAGAAATATAAAAATAATAATAATGAGAAGCAAGACTAGACTTACCCCTCTTCTATTATCACTTTGGGAGGTGTCAGGTGTCTCGTCCGTATGTGTTTGGGGTCTGCAATGTCAGCCACTGTGAGGGTCACTGTTGGGTTGTTGGTGCCTGGTTTTGGATAACGGACGCTTCTGATTTCTGGGTATGTCTGGGTAAAAAAATAATTAATATTAAGAGCTGGCTCTTATTTGCAGACTTCTACTAGGCTATAATGGCTATAATGGCAAAGGCTGGTTGACGTTGGGTAAGGGTCAATTAATTCTGGGGAAAAATGCTTGAGCATTTTTGAGCGGTAATTAAATATCAACTTAATCCCATTTAGAAAAGGCTAAAAATAGTATGTAGCATTAAATCTTATTCGATAAGAGTTGTTGCTTACTATTTTAATCGGAGCAGTTTGCCGCCTTGAATTGATCGTAATTGCTTTAAAATTAATAAGGGAGAGTACTCTTATATCGTGATGCACGATCAATAATTCAATCAATAATTTAAAAAGCATCTGATGAGGCCGTCAAGCTGAGTGCCACGATTGTAACATGGTACGTGTCTGTAATGGTGACCCTCTTTTCAGAGACTTTGCCTTCAGCTTACCATCAAGCGAGGCGAAGTCAAATTGACGTATCCCATATATAAAATAAAACTTTAAAGAACTTCAGTAAAGTTAACCTACATGGCACTCCGCTGGGCAATATGTTATTATCAACCTGATCTGATACAGCTTTACAATTTTTTTTTACTTAAATTACACATATTCACGCCTACGCTCGAAGGGGTACGCAGAGGTGTATCAATACTAAAATTTCGCCAATCATGATTTCCGGTCCGGCAATACGACAATAGGGGGCGAGCCTATAGCCGTCTAGCGGGCACTTTGACATGGGCTGCATGTTTACTGTCGGATGGAGAACAGCCTTAATTTAGTAAAGTAAAAAATGTCTGTTGCTATACAAGTTTTCGATGAATTAGAAATACCTTGGCTGGATCATCAGTCTCCAGTGCTGCTCCATACCAGGGATACTTCTGTTCGTGCACGAGGCTGTCGTTGAAGGTGGCGTACAGTACCATGTGGCCGTCTGCTGACATCCATAGTGCTGTTCGAGAGTCCAGGATTTCTTCTGGAACAAACAAAAATTCGATTAAGAGAGGACAAAGCGAAATCTGTGGATGTCGGTTATCGCGATCAATCATAGCCTATGTTCTTTCTCAAGGTCTACTCTACCCGAACCCGTATACCAAATTTCATCAAAAGCGGTCCAGTGGTTGGCGTGAAAGCGTAACAGACAAACAGACCGACGGACAGACACAGTTACTTTCGCATTTATAAATCTGTTGAAATGTAATGATATCTCTTTCATACAACATACGAATAGTACCACAGTGTTATTTTATCTTTTGTGGTCAACCCGGTCCGGCTGTACCGCACATAAAATGGCAATATACCTACCCCATATAATTTTATAGTTCATTGGCTCTGTGACACCGTTTCAAATATAAATAGCTGTATCTGGTGTCATTGAGAGTATCGTTCTGCGACCTGCATCAATGCGTGTCGCATCGTGCCAATATGGCGCTCATTTTATTCACAGGGTGATATTGTTTGTGCGTTGAACGAATATTACCAGAAATTTCATATTGGTTTCTAAAGACTTCGTCCTTTCTGTCGTGCTTTCAGTTCATTGGCTCTGTGGCACCGTTTCATATATAAATAGCTGTATCTGATGTCATTGAGAGTATCGTTCTACGACCTGCATGAATGCGTGTCGCATCGTGCCAATATGGGGCTCATATTATTCACAGGGTGATTTTATTTGTGTGTTGAACGAATATTACTAAAAATTTTATAGTTAATGGTTTCTAAAGATTTTATTCTTTTCTGTCGTACTATCGCCTTCAGACGTTACTGAACACTAGCAAATTCACAAAAGACATTTACTTCTCCTATGATTTGATTGGATTTTACGAAAACGACTCCCATCTGACCTCCCGAGGGAGAAAACCCTGCGCCAGAGCCTTATCGTTCAGTTCCTTTTGAGTACTTTGTTCGTCAAGATAGACCTGATGCGGACTGTACTCATACGCCCTTAAGTTACATTAGTTAACAGTGACGAATAAATAGTTCTCTGTTAGTAATCTAATCTTCCTGAACAAAACAAAAACATTGAACAGTAACAAAGATAAACATCGAGCTGAAACATGTTTGTGTGTTAATGGTTCTTCCATCCAAAAAAACAACATTTATTGCCTGATCCCGGCCGATAAGACCTTCGAAAGCATCTCGAATCGCGATCCATATCTCTCGTGCAATCAGCCCCCTTAAGGCCGCCACCCACTAACAGTCCGCCTGCAGTTTCTGGTCCTATCGGGCGGCCTGCAGTCCTTATGTTATCAATGTCATCATAATTTTATTACCTCAGACTAAAATAATAACATTATTTTATTCTTTTAGTCTGACGTTATTACATTACGTATAAATACTGTCCGGCCTTTAACTGTCTTTGCTGACCGGAATCGTCAAGCGGCCACACACATATTAGCCGTCAGTCCAAAATCGTATACGAAACTGCACTGCAATTCACTAAGCGAGCACAACGATCCGAGGCGCAACGTAGATTGTCATTGGCCAGATTGTATCACGTCATTGGAAATCGACCAATGACAGTGTCTATCGCGCACATCGTTGCGACTCGCATCGTTGTCGCATCGTTGTGCTTGTTAGTGAATTGCACAGCTGTAAGTGTGTGGACTATTGTGATGAACTGACAGACCGATATCATCCGGTTGTCGTTCGATAAGATCGCCCTTTAGACAAGTAACGATTCGTTGGCCGGTGAATTGTAGAATATAATGACGAATGTATAGGATTTGACGTGTATGACTGCCTCTGTGGTGTAGCGGCAGTGAACGCGGTTGCTACGCAGGAGGCGCGGGTTCGATCCCCGCTCAGTGCAAATATTTTTATGCATTAATATGAATATTTGCACTGGTCTGGGTGTTTTCTATGTATAATAATGTAAGAATTTACAAAAAAAATGTATCTATGTATGTTTTATTTTATACCACTTAGGTGGTAGACAAGCACACGGCTCACCTGATGGAAAGTGGTTACCGTGGCCTATGGACGTATGCAACACCAGGGGAGTCACACTCGTGCTGCCGATCCTGAAGAAACCTTCCAATGCACTTCTTGAAGAACCCCATATTGTAGTCGCTTGGGAAAACTATCGCGGGGAGCTCATTACACAGCTTGAGTGTGCGAGGGATGAAGTTCCTTTCATACCGCACAGTGCGCATGTTTATCCGCATTCTAGAACCCATAACACAAGCTAGTTAAGCTATGCTTACTTTGGGTCTAGAATGTCCTACAATATTTATTTATTTATTTATAATTTTAGATAATAATAACAATAATAAATATTTTATTTCGGATAATTTTTGTACAATCCATAGTTTTGTTAGTAATGCTTAACCTATGTTAGTAAGTACAGGATTGTCATATAATTACTTCACGTGACCGAATTTCCCGTGCTTCTCACGTGAACTCCGATCCAATGCCTCACCATCGGACAGTCTACCCTATCCGCTAGCACATTTAGAATGCCGTTGGCGCTGGTTCGGACGCGTTGCAGCAGAGAGGCGACTCTTTTTCTCATGATGGCGTGAAAAACAGTCGTCAAATCTCATTATATTCTTCAGTCTATTCTACAAAACGCCGGCCAACGAATCGCTACTTGTCTAGAGGGGCAGGAACACCCTGTAATGTTGCAGATTTAATAATAAATACGCAGATGTGACGCAACTTGTCAGCGAATGGTCGCAGTCACTCACACTGTAGATAGTTATTTTAGTTCACATTTAAATGTTATAATTCAGTTTTCAGACTGAGATATATCACTGTCTGACTAGTTCTGTGTTAGTTGCTAAAACACGTGTTTTGTATTCATAAAAGACAGAAGTAGATACTATGCAGTATGTAGTGCACCCACTTTATTTGCTCTGCGTTCTATATGTATTGTGATTAGGTGGTCCATTTATATGAAATGAAATTATTTGATCACGTGACTCACATGTATAGTTGGGTCGGGTTAGCACTCGTCAGTTTCCTCAATATGTCAGTTTCTCTAACCGGTCAGTTTCCATTATTCGTCAGTTGTAAATAATTCGTTAATTGGTTAGTTTCCTTACTCGTCATTCTCCTTCATTCGTCATTTAATAATTAAAATTTTGATGACTAATTCTCGGCGACGGCCGTCTTATAACCTCCCAACGCCGAGATGAAAGCCTGAACCAGCCTGAGCCTCATTTACCAAAAACCAGGTGTTGACTTGCGGGTGTAGTTGGAATCCAGGGTCTAGGTGGAGCCCTAAACACCCAATGAGCGATTAAAGCAAGTCATTCTTACAGTTATTGAATCAGATATGAAATATGATGGGGTTCTTCAAGAAGGGCATTAGAAGGTTTCTTCGGGGTCGGCAGTGCGAGTGTGACGCCCCTGGTGTTGCATACGTCCATAGGCCACGGTAACCACTTCCCATCAGGTGGGCCGTGTGCTTGTCTGCCACCTAAGTGGTATAAAAAAAAAGTGATATCATCATCATCACATACGTGTCTATAATGGTGACCCTCTTTTCCGAGACTTTGCCTTCAGCTTAACAGGCGAGGTGAAGTCAAAATATACGTATCCTATTTAAAAAAATCTTCGTAGAGGCGTATTTTGCTGATTGCATCCGAGACCAAGGTGACTTCGGAGGTCAGGGTCCGCCTGAGCCCATGAAATTATGATTACATAATGATAAAAATAAATGAAATTCATCACATGTCTGAAATGAATGAATGAATTCCAGATGAATTACATTTATTTTTGTTGTGGATTGTATAATATCCCGTCTGCCAAAGCTGATGTTTAACTGTTAAGCTTGTGAGTTCGAAACATTAAACAACAAACAACAGGAAACAAACAATAATAATTGACGCGAATTAGTTGAGTACTTTGTGTTAGCGGCGGCAAGTATACTCGTATGTTTACTGACTTAGTAGGAGAGTAAGTAAGAGTAGGCCCTCAATTCTGCTAAAGCACAACCACTGTCAAACCACAGAGACTGCAAAAAATGGCATTAAATTTTAGACCTTATTTCTATCAGCTTACAGTCACAAAATTAAATGAAAAGAGTTTTATTACAACTCTAAACAAAAGTTAACACTCTAAACTTTAGAGTGTCAATTGAAAAAAAAAAAAGGAAAAAGTTCGACCGAATCTTTTATTTTTCTTTTTCTAATTTCTTGAATACTTTATTTTGCAATAAGTATTCGCTTCAACTATTTAAATATTAACTTCGTGCTTCGTACATAATTTATAATTCTTTACTGGTTCAAGTTTTGAATTGTTCGGAAAGGGAGATTATTTATGTAAATGCTTTCTTTAGATAACCACCATTTATTTTAAACTAGCTGTTACTCGTGTCTCCGCTCGCGTGGATGTTGGTTACCGCAACAAAACATATCCTATGTCCTTTTCCAAGTTCTAATCTATCTCTGCACCAAATTTCATTAAAATCGTTCAGTAGTATAAGCGTGAAAGCATAACAGACAGACAGACAAACAGAAACATAGACAGACTGTGTTACTTTCACCACAGAACAGATAATCTTTCGCATTTATAACATTAGTATGGATTAGTATGGATTGCGGACCAAGTTTTGTTTCATCATCATCTAGCGTGGTTCCCGGTTGCATCCGTCTTCTCAGGACGAGTCACGGAGTCTTCGTAGAGCCTTCTCAGGCCAGGGTCGCGTTTCGAACCGGTGTGGTCCATTAGCTAAACATGTCGAACTGTGTGAAATGTGAACTTCGATATTTTCTGCAAAGCGACTACTATTTAACCTCCACAATCAATTGACGATATAGAATTAATGCTAAACATGTATATATTTTTTAATTTGGCGTTTTGTAAGTTCCGTATCCGCAGTTAAGACTGGTAAAGCGGACCCCAGGCTCCGGAGGCGAAAGCTTCGGATGCGACTGGGATTAACGCTAGGATAAAGAGTAAGTTCCGTTTTAGGGCCGGCGCCCATTATTGGCATCGGCAAGCATTTATTTTTATTTTTTATTTATTTAAAAAGGCATATCAACAGTATATACACAAGCATTTTCCAAAGCAACATTGACAAGATATTATAATGGGCATGTGCTACACCAATTAAAGATATGCACAGCTTTGCCTGATTGTCATACAAAAATAACAATTGAAATTATTGATAGTGAGAATGTCCAATTTATACTTTTACAAAAAAAAAAAAAAAAAATATCAATGTTGTATGTCACGTTTTAAATGTAACTAAGCATAAATGTCGCACACGATATAAGATGTCAATTTATGAATTATACAATAAAATAATAAGCATCAAGACTTGTATTTGTCAAATAGGAATAGACCTTATTGTTATAGATATAAAATTGAATTTGAAATGATAACCATGCCACTGCCGAATGCCGATCGATGCCGACGATCGATCGTCATTGAATTTAAAATTTTATTGATAGCGATAAGGCCTATAATGCTTGCCGTTGCCGATAATGGGCCCTTAATAGTCTATACAGAATAAATGATGAGCCTTTGAGTCCAGGATACGCTTACCTCCTATTCTTCCTCTTTGGCTTATAGTTTTTACAGGACTGTGTGCCGACTGCCCGCCCAACCCTGAGAGCTTTCGTCAGAGCCTCATCCGTCATGCAGCAGGTAAGTTTGACATGGGCCTTAAAAACCTTGGTAAGGTAAAACACCCAATTATTAAGTTGAGCGTACTTATACTGAATACAATCTAGTTTTTATAAAAGCGATGTAAGTTATGATAACGTTCACTTTAGTCAAAAACTTTACTCTCATAATGGAGCAATATTCTACCATTATTTAAAAACAAAAAGTTATAAGGTTAAAAATATAGCACTAGTAGTACGGTGTGAAAAAAAGGCATTGTTCACTAACTCTCGAATAACGTAGGTATAATTTCTGGCGCGTATTTTTCTCATAATTCTGCCATGAAAGTTGTATAGGTGTACCGTTAGCATGCAAAGTAATATCAATATTTATTGTATTATTCGCAGTTAACGTTAGTTTTAGATTTTATGCTCGTACTGTGCTATAAGCAATTTATCTAGATCAAATATCTAGATCGCTTGGCTATAAGGTTTAACTCACTAGGTTTTTGAGAATATAATATTTGCATCAAAACAGCTCTAAAACTGAAACAAATAAACATTTTACGTACACTTGTCACCATTATATAAATTAGCTTCGCCGATTATTTTTTGCATCATGTATCATGCGAAAAGGCAAGTGATGATAAATGATGAAATGTCAAGTCCTATGATATTGACTATCTTAAAATCCGCAAGAGGTTTAGGTATCATTTATTTATTGTTTATTCAAGTAAAAATACCGTCTAATAAAAACAGACATATGTGATGTAATTTTCTAATAAACGCGGTATCGTGTATCGCAGTGTGTGGAATATAAAAATGCACTGAAAATACAGGAGAGTTTTTTTGCAGACTGTACATAGGTCTTGTAAAGGTCAGTACTACTGTTTGCACAGCCAGCCGAGCCACCCTGCCCTCAATAATAAAACAGAGCGAAAGCACCTATCATAAGTACAAAAATAGGTATAATTTCGAACAAAATCTTGAGCATGTTTACTATGTTTATACATAAATGTTTTGTATGGCAACCTTTAACATGTTCTGTCAATGTCACCGTCAAAGTCACTTTCACAATGCGTCACTGTTATTATGGTAAGTGCGTAATTGTATTTTAGCTACCCACCTGTCAAAGTAAAAATCATTTACTTTGTAGAGATCAATATAAAACGCCAAAGGTCAAAAAAAAAATATTGTTTAACAAATGGAATGTCTGGTACCTGTGCCTTATCTATGAATGATGAAAAGACGAGAAGCAGATGCCATGACCTAGGTCTTGCATCACCAAATGCACCACTGCCGAAGACTGAGTACTTGGCGTTGAACTCAACAAATCCTACATCCGTCGTCCGTCAACTACACTGTTAACCAGTGGAACAAAATATTCCCAGTAGTTTAAAAGTCAAAATTTAAAAGGTAAAAATCATTTATTCTGTATAGACCATCAAAACGGCACTTACAAAACGCCAAAATTAAAAAAAAATAAAATAAATAAAGACTAACTCAGCAAATGGACCACCCACTTCGAAACGCGGCCCCGGCCTGAGAAGACTCCGGATTAGAACTCAGCGGGTATTTTTTTTGGTTTATTTACAAAAAATGCTTAGTTAACAGTGTTGACCACGGCGACTGGGTATTAACCAGCGGGGACAAAACAAAAAAATATGTCACATTGGTCAACCAGTAAAACAAAACATTCCCCGTAGTTAACAGTGTTGACCACGGGGTGTTCACCAACAGGAATAACCCGGGATCTATACTTCAGGTGATTGGTGACATCGACTGCGACATCGATTTCAACAAACGCATTGCTACTTGGGCCAAGTATCCAAGGACCAAAATCACCTTAATTAAATAAACGCAAATTAAACAACAAAGGGATATCTCTGTTTTTTTGCCGACGTTATCTGGTTCACAAAGGTCAGTTCGCTATATTGGTACAATCATTATAGTTTATATGAAAATACATATAATAATTTTGCCTCGCTACCACAATATTGCCGCCCGTCACCTCTTCATCTGCTCTCTCCGTCTGGGGTTTGTTGAGAACACCATGCTTCTCAAATTCGAACTATAGATGGCCTAAGATCAGCAGGGGTGCGAGGGATATGCTTTAGAGAATCTTAAACCCCAGCATCCGAAGACATCTTATGTTGGTGTGAGTCCGACATATTCACCCTCGATGGCCGATGGCAGTGGTCATCCTTAATCCTAGCGTTAATTCCCAGTCGCATCCGAAGCTTTCAGCTCGGAGTCTGGGGTCCGCTTTACCAGTCTTAACTACGGATTTGGCTAGACCTCGATATTTTCCGTGAAGCGATTGCCATCTGAACTCCACAACCCAATGGTAACATTAGTGGCAGTGGTATCGGCTATAAGCACACGCTTCTTAATTGGCATTTTACTACATTCTTAATGTTAGATAGTAACAATTTTTGCAGTTGGTCATGAACGTACCCGTCTACCCAAGGGACCAATCTGTCTTGTAGTCAGTGGATCACTTTTATGGTCTCTCCTGGCGGTGGCTATAAAGTTTTCGTTTATAGCGGGTGCAAAAACTCAATCTTATTGGTTTTCCCCGAACTTTTTGTGGGATGAAACAGGTTCTAATTTTTTTAGACATTATGTTTTAGTAAGTAGCTCGCTTAGCTTCCAACCGGTCCTATTGGAGATCTATAGGGGAGGCCTATGTCCAGCAGTGGACTTCCTATGGCTGAAAAAAAAAAAAAAAAATGATGATGATGATGAAGTAGCTCGTGCCCGATATTGTGGAATATTATCTTCTTCAGCTTTCACCTCGGAGTCTGGGGTCCACTTTACCAGTCTAACAGCGAATTTGGCTGAACTTCAATATTTTCCGTGAAGCGACTGCTACCTGACATCCATAACCCAATGGTGATATCGAAGTATTGCAGCTAGACCAGTTGTTGGACTTGCTACGTGGATATAAAAGGGAGTATGGGCCCTACCAACATTCTTGAGGCCCAAGTCAACCTCACTTGCAAATTAGTGCACCTGCTAAACCATGGATGAGTTTTATTGTAGGCCAAATCAAAATAAAAAAGAGTAGGTGAACGGACTCCACCTCCAAAACTTTCTATCAATAACTCATAACTCATTTATTCGTAAGAATATTACATGTCAGTTTACATAAAATTGTCAATTACACAATGATTCCATAGGTCGGATAATATCAATACTTTTAATAATGAAGTAAGAGACGAAAAAAAATTAAAAATGCTTTTAAAAATCTTCAATAGCATCTAAAAGCTGATTGTGCCAGTGGAAACGTTTTCAAATGTATTCATTCTTAATCCCCAATAAGGCAGGTACAGCACGCACAATTTGCCGGTGACAATTTTAAATCCCGGTGTGATAGGGAGCACGTCTGTCTCATTCATTGGGACATCTGTAATCCTGGGCTTAGACCGTTTGCTCTCGGATTTTTGTGCAAATAAACAATTTTTGAATCAGTAAGGAGACACTTTGTTGTTTGGGATAAATAGATACAATTGGAAGAACTTCAGTATTGGAGTAGGTACTGGTTGATGCTTGTGGCTGCACCTACGTGGATGTTGGTTGTTGTGATTATTGGTTATATCTCCGGTTCTTCTCAACCGATTACCATCAAACATACGGTAAATTTCCAGTTGGACACAGACCTTTCTAATAAAAAAATAGCAACCAAATCTGTTCAATTGTTTTCGCATCTATTTCAAACAGACAAGAATCAGGTTCAGATTCGTTAATTTACATACTCAAATATTTTTTGAAATAACTCCATTGTACAGACAGTCCATTGTACAAACAGACACTCAGTAAATTAGTTCTGTCTGTACATTCTCCGAGCCTTATCCCAACTCAGTTGGGGTCGGCTTTCCAGTTTGAGATGCGGCTAAACTTCAATATTTTCCGTGCAGCGATTCCTGCGATTGCCATCGGACCTCACAACCAATTGGATCAATTGGCGATATCGAAGTTCTGCTGTTAGACTAGTCGGACTTATGTGGGTACCAACGGCTGCCATAGATGTTCGTATGAGATCTGAGGCATGACCAGATCAATACAAATAGCTATATTCGTGCATACAAATATTTGCACTGAGCGGGAATGCGAAGGCTGTGTATTATAACTATATACCTAGTAATAATATTTGCGCAAACTTCCACAAGTATTATACATACATATACACATAATATTATAATGAACTTTAGACTTTGAAAGTAAATGGAGTTAAATAATACGCAGCGATTACATTTGTTCCAGAAGCAAGTTCTGGTTAAAAGGTACACCATTAACCGAACAAAGTTTAACTTAAACTCGTTAAAATTTAGAACAGAAAGTCGTTGAAACTTGCACTCAAGGTCTGCAAACGTGTGGGGGGCTACCATGGGACATCCGAAACTTCAGATCCGCACGTAACACGAATGAAAGATGTACCATTTAGTTACTGCAGGAACATCGACATCGACTTGACAACGTGACTTGACGTCACTAAATTCACAGCATACGAAATTCTTCTTCTTCCTCTTAGCGTTAATTCCCAGTCGCATCCGAAGCTTTCAGCTCGGAGTCTGGGGTCCGCTTTTGCCAGTCTTAACTACGGATTTGGCTAGACCTCGATATTTTCTGTAAAGCGATTGCCATCTGACCTCCACATCCCAATGGTAACATTAGGCGATATCGAAGCTTTGCAGCTAGACTGTTGTTTTTGGATTTTTGAGGGCTCCAACTACCCGTAACGACTGCCATAGATGTTCTTATGGCAACCGGGACCGACGGCTTAACGTGCTCTCCGAGGCACGACCAGACCAATGCAGATACCCATATTTCATGAACACAAATATTTTCACTGAGCGGGGATCGAACCCACGCCTCCTGCGTAGCGGCCGCGTTCACTACCGCTACGCCACGGAGGCTGTCACAGCATACGAAATTGATCTCACCGAATTCGCGGTGAGATCAATTTCGCTGCCGATTCCGTTTGAAACTTCCTTTTTTTTATCTTTATTTACTAAAAGGTGAGGGCTTGATCATGTAGTGACTATGACACCCCCAATAAGAAACTACAAATTACAATAATATAATCATTCTAATCGTTTCTAGATTTTAAGTCTACATTAATAATTTTATATAACGCTTTAGCGTTCCTATTAGAACTATCGGGATATTTACCGTGTTTTGTTTTGAGTATCCGATTTAATCCGATCCGAAAAAGCCTTAGCGTTCTCCGACATAGGTAAACTTTCTTACAGCATGTGCCTACTGTAGGTACAGTGAAGTCACTTCGGTTATCTTACGGTAGCGTTAAAGCCGAACCAAAGTGTTACGTGTCGTCTTCGGGCAATGTTTTCCAATTGCCCGAAACTGAGATTCGCAACTGCGGCTGTTCCGTAGTAGACCTACAGCTTCCTTCGAGATTACGATTAAAAGTTTGTGTCATTACTGTGCGTTGTAAAAAACCGGTGCGATGACAGCGTCCTGATAAGATAACAGGCGTAGACAGTAGACACATCTCTGGTATAAATTATGTTGTTTTATAAATTTAGGCATAACGGTTCCGTAGCCATCCTACTCATATTATAAAATGGGACTCTGTGTGAAGATGTTTGTTACTAAAATCCGCTTGAATGGATCTTGGGGAAATTTGGAACAGGAATAGATGTGGGGTGTGAGAGAAAAGGCACTTATTCATGTACCAAATTACATCCAGGCATTCGCGACTATAGACGGCATGCAGTCTTGGTTTGGGTCCGACGTAACCAATCCACTGGCCAGGGAGGGAGGGTGAGATATCCGTGGAATTTCCGCACAACAAAAAAAAACTATAGTCTGCAAAAACACATAGGTTACGTTTTATCCAAGGGTTGCGGGAACGGGATCAGAATTCCCTTCGTTCCCGCTGCCCACAGGAACCTATTCTCAAGGCCAAGGGCCGCAAATGAGTTCTAAAAAGAAGCAACAAGATAAAAAAGCAATGTAGGTTTTGTTCGAAGTCCTCATTCTTTCTAAGAAAATATGAGGGTCTACAATATTAAGAAAAACGCAGGGCCCTGCGTTCTTTGAATATTTTCTGACTTGATGTACTAGATGTTCGCAGGAATTTTATTGTTGTGAAAATAAGGTTTGGATATTTAGACAGTATTGCCGAGAATGGCGAGAAGGGTTGAATAATTAATTTTCATTGTGTTCAACATCAACCTCTTAGCAGTTCAAGATGATGACGATATTAGCTCGTATCTGTGTCTCCATAATCTCATCATCCACATAACGATTTCCCAGTTGCGTGCAAAGTTTTTTTTTCTTACCACTTAGGTGGCAAAAAAGCACACGGCCCACCCGATGTAAAGTGATGTAAAGTAAAAAAAATCCGATATATTGGCGAGATACACCGCACTTTCTGAAACCAATGCAATGTAACTTTCTTACTTTGTTTCATGCGAATAAATATTTATATTTCTACTTCTATTCTATACCCTTTATTTCAATAAGCTGCATAAATCTCAAAAATGTAATTTCCCTCACACGTTACGGAACGCCAAACTCCCAAAACGCCCTAAGGCGTTTTAATTTTACAACCGGGGCGGCGAACGTTCATTTTATTCTGTTAGGCGGGTTGTAAACGAGCGACTCTGCATGACTTTACTTAATGACGTGCGCTCAGGGCTCATTTGCAAGCCGGGTGCCAGATTTCGCCACTCGCCTACTATTTGCCAGAGTGCCAAATTCGTCTTCGCTAGGAGGTTGGAGTGTTTGGAGTGCACGAACGTGTTTAATGAGCATTTCTCAGAAGTTATTGCAGTGGTTGGTAAATACCTTTATTTTCAAAGGTGAAATGTAAAGCAAATTTAATTTTAACTCAATTTAAATGATGCTGATGAGAGATTCTCCTTCCTTCTTGGCAGTCGGGTAAAAATCAGTAGAACATAATCAGTAAAACAAAATTAGTAGAATAAAACTGTCGTAAGATTTTATCTACTTTAAGATTTATTAAACATTTTATGATAAAGAAATGTATGGAAATTAACATGATTATGATATACTTTAATATGTACAGTTAGTAACAAAAGTAGCTTAACAGATCACTTTAGTTTTCAAACTTTTCTGAAAGTAAATAACAAGAAATAAAATACATGAACTTTGTCTTCAAATGATTCCAAAAATTCAAAACATCAATTATTTACTAATGTATTTCAATCTAAACATTGTAAAACTTTTATCTTTAACTGTACCTGCCTTTTAACTACGATTTGAAACGTCAGGTAGTTCAAAACTATACATATCTATACCATGATCACCTCAATTCCCATAAACGTAATTCTAGTTTGACTAACAATGGAAATTCGTTATAACTTGAGAAGTTTAACTGCTATTCACAAAGCGTATATTGTGTGTGTGCGTGCGTGTGATCAATATAGTTGATAACATATTCGCTCTAATGATAGAGCGGAGAAATTGGAAACTGACTGATTACCGGGCATGATGTTCCAGGTGGGAACACCCAACAATTCCGAAATACTTAATTCCGAATTTCAATATTCCGATTTTCAAAATTCCGAATATTATAATTCCTAAGAAATAAAACTCCGAGTATTCAAAAACACGATAGTTATTTATCCGAAAGTTATAAATACGAATGTTCATTCTTCCGAATTTCATTTTTACGAATGATTAAAAATCCGTAGTATTATTGGCCCGAAAAACGTTATTCCGAATTTCAAATTTCCGAAAATTCATTGCTCAAATTGAAAATTTGTATCAAAAATAGGTAAAAGTTAAAATTGATTTGACATGTTGCGCATTTTAAAGTTGATTTATAATATAATAATAAATTAATTTTCTCGCCAATTATTACGTATAAAAATTAAGCCAAACCCGACTTGCCGTGGTCCTACTGCCGTGGTACTTGTTTGCCCTACACTAGAGTGTTATTTAAAAACCGGAGGCGCGGAGGGAGGGCAGTCCTCGCCCGCAGTAACGAAGCTCAGGCGCCCGGGCGAGCTGGAGCGGCTGAGGCTGGTCGCCGGAGGCGACCAGCAAGCCGAAGCTGCGGAAGCGAGCATGGGTGCCCGAACTTTGTTAAGCAAGGGCGGAAGGACTGCACAAGCACATCCCGTAGCGCCGGAGAAGAGCGAAACTAATGCATGCCTGCATGCTTGCCTGCATGCCTGCCTGCATGCTTGCCTGAATGCATGCTTGCCTGAATGCATGCTTGCCTGCATGCATGCTTGCCTGCATGCATGCTTGCCTGCATTGCCTGCATGCATGCTTGCCTGCATGCTTGCCTGCATGCTTGCTTGCATGCTTGCCTGCATGCTTGCCTGCATGCTTGCCTGCATGCTTGCCTGCATGCTTGCCTGCATGCTTGCTTGTTACTGAAAGTTGTATGGCAACGTGTTTTTTGTAATCATTAGCATAAATAAAATAAAATAATAGTTCAATAATTCTATTTCCTGTTTATCTCGTGTACCCCGAAAATAGCAACTATCCTACTTACCTAATGCAGGTTTACAAGGCGCTTGATTGTCGGGTTTGTGTTGTTTCGGAGTTTTGATAATCGGAATTCGTATTTATGATATTTCGGATTATTAATAATTCGGAATTGTAATGGTTCGGTATCTTCAAATTCGGAATTTTAATATTCGCAGTTATAATCGTTAGGAATTTTGAAATTCGGGTTTTCAATAAATAGGATTTATGATACATCGGATATCTGACTTTCGGAATTTTGAAATTCGTAATTGTAACTTTCGGAATAAGGCTTTTCGTATTTATGTAGTGTACCCGTTCCAGGTACATTATCAGGTCACGCAAAACAGTATTACTCCTACTTTTTCTGTTAGCTAATTCTTTGCAATTGCAATGTTGTAGGAACTTGAATTCCATTTCTTCTTCTTCATTCTAGCGTTAATCTCAATCGCAATCACATCCTAAGCTTTCACTCCGGAGTCTGGGGTCCGCTTTTTCCAGTCAAACTACGGGTTTGACTGAACTTCGATATTTTGCGAAAAGCTACTGCCATCTGATCTCCACAACGCATTGGCGATATTGAAGCATTGCAGTTAGAACAGTTGTTGGACTTTTTAGGGCTCCAACTACCCATAACGGCTGCCATAGATGTTCGTATGGCAACCGGGGCCGATGGCTTAATGTGGTTTTCGAGACACACCTTGATTATTGAGGCCCATATTGCAGCACGACCCCGATTCAGCTGATTGTCAAACATGACTGTCATAGCACAGAAAAATGCAAAAAAAAAATGCTGAAATTGTTGTATTAATTTCTGTATAACAATATTGTAATTTGGCGTACAATAAAGTATATAATAAATAAATAAAATTAAATACCATCTTTTAAAGCTCGTTTTTCATTCACAAAACGTAATGAACTCTTTTTCATTAAATTTTGTAATTTAAGTCTACATAAATATGGTCTAAAATTTAATGGCATATTTTGCAGTGTCAGTGGTGTGACAATTAGCAGAATCGGGGACCAGGGCCCATACCATGAACTCTTAAAACAGGTCAATAATTGAACTGCTGTCATCCTACCAACTGCAAATGTCACTTTGTAATCCAATATATTTATATGACATTACAAAGTGACATTTGCATTTGGCAGAATGACAGCAGTTCAATTATTGACCTGTTTTAAGGTTTATGGTAAGGCCGCAGGTATAATCAGTTTGCCTGTTCGGAGGAATCTGTCATTTTGGCAAAGGAGTGTCAAACTCGATTCCTTCGTAAATATTCAATCGCAAATAATATTATATAGACTGTTCGCGAAGTTTCCAGCATCATAAAGATCTGTGATTGCCGATAGGGGTGTAAGCATCTTCAATTATCTGATAATGTGGTTAACGCTCTAAGTTGCCGAAGTTAGATACTTAGCAGTTGTTCAGATGAAGGAAATTAAATTTCGAAGACACTCAGCACTGCCAGATTTTTAAGTTTTAGGGTTTGTTGTTTAGAACCCCTTCGTACTAACGTTTGTTGTTCGGCGTAAGCATTCGATTGACCTAGCGCAGATACCACGATGGGGAGGGAGGCACCAAAGCAGCATATGCTGCGCACACAACAAATTGCAAAGAAAATGCTTGTGGCGTGCGAAAATGTGTGTGGTCCCCTTACGCGACGCGCTCGTTGCTTTATAGTGGCGTCTCTGCTAGAGTACATGAGTAAGCTGTGATTGCCTTGTGACAGCGCAGCGTTTAGGAGCTCTAATGGCATACTGAGCAAACGTGTACACTGAATCACACGCCGGGCTGGCTTATGCCATATCCTATGCCGTCAGACACCTCGCATCCTATCAGGCTTAAGGTGTCTGAAAAGCGTACTTCAAAGTCTGGTTCATTATGCAGCAGGTGTGAATTGGCGTGCAGGTGCAGGAATTGGGTTGAGGATCTTAGTTTAGTATCTGTGATAGTATCAGGATAATCTGGGATTCGGACAGTCTGGGATATGGACATTCTGGGGTTTTGATATTTTAGGATTTGGATATTCTGTAATTTGAACATTTCGGGATATGGACAACCTGGGATATGGATGTTTTGCACCTTCTGGGCATTTTGGGAATTGGACATTCTTTACTTAAACGAACCATACATACCCATTTCGAAAATAAATCACAAATATAAAACAAAGCAAAATTCCTGCCAAAAAGTCTTATCTATAAAATTACATCGACTATATAAACGGTATCTCATATAGAAAGCTGAAAATATGAATTGAATTTCCTCAAGGAGTAAACGGCAGTTGGTTTGGAACTTTTATTACAATTACAATATCTGTAGTCTGAATGAGCAGTCGTATTGAATAAGCGAAGCGTCGATAAATATCGGATTTTAGAAGCCAATGCCACTATGAAGTCAGAAGCACAGAAATTGAATTCTGTAAACTTCATTTTCAAACGATACACTCGCTGGCATATTCAAAATGAGAGATTTTTTTTTAAACTCGGGAAGGATAAATAGCTGCGATTAACAGTTACATATTCTTGAAGCTGAACTTTTTAGTTACATGAAAAAGGGGTGGATCCATTACTATCTACTCAGCATATTTTCAGACTATTTGTTGCTGCTGATAATGCTCTCGTTGAAACCGAATTCCGCTTTAAGCAACCAGGACTTCAAATACAGGACGTGCCGTTTGCACACAAATATAACTCCTACTTTAAGACTCCCTTCAGTCATTTAATTCTTTCATAGAAATTGCTTAACAAAACTATTTTTTTATACTACTTAACAAAAATATATTTTTTTTATTTCGCAGACAAGAACGGGCTGTGTTCTTGTCTGCGAAATATTGATGGTGAGAGCTACGGTAAGTGGCCTATCGGCGAGTGTAAGAATTTCTTCATCCTTGCAAAAAATCTAGTCTAGCAAACTAATTGCTTTAAAATTATCTCAATCTAGTCTTCTTTCTACAGTCCTCGGTCTTTTAAGCGGGGCGTGAAAAGCACCTGATGAGGCCGTCAAGTTGAGAGCCACCGTTGTAACATGATTGGTGTCTGTAATAGTGACTCTCTTTCCTGAACCTCTGCCTTCAGCTCACAGTCAGACGAGGTGATATCATATTAACGTGTCCCATACAAAAAATCCAAAACTTCCCTACTGTTAAGTGCCTGCATAGTGACAATCACCGTCGAGAATTAAAATTGACTGGCAATATTCTGTAGACTCGAGATTTTCCTTTGTGGAGCAGTTATGACACAGCCTGTATTGTGTCTGCTCGCTCCGAACCATGAAATTAGAGTGGCACCTCGCTTCAACAGAATATTGACTACAAATAGCAAAGTGGTGTTTTCGTGTATTCATAGTTATAGTACAGTAAGCTTCAGAGAACAGGGACCCCCCTTGTTAATGATATGAAAGCATGAGGGGGTCTGTTTTCTCTGACGCTGACTGTACCTATTGTATACTGGGTGATTTTATAGTCGTTTCAGAGTGAAAGATTTTGGGCAAAGTTTCGTTAGCAAAATCGTCTGGAAGTATTATTTTGACGAATAAAAACTTTTTTATTTTACAACCGCCATAAAGTATGCCTTTCACCTGTACATTATTCCCATACATTATTTTTAAAAAAAGTATCTCATTTCGCCTTCCAGACGCTTTCGCTATCGAAACTGCCCCCCTAGACAAGTGGCAATTCGTTGCTCGGCGTATGATGGAATAGAATGACGAATGTATAGGATTTGACGTTTTTGACATTCGTTGACGCATGTCATATACGTCAAATCCCATACATTTGGCATTCTATTCCATCATATGCCGAGCAACGAATTGCCACTTGTCTAGAGGGGCTGTGCTCAAAATCTTTCGCTCGAACTCGAACTGATTAAAACCGCACGCCGTTTTGGATCATTAGTTATCGAGAGTGAGATTGCCTCTGATATAACTCATCATCATGATAGCCCTTGATACGCCCCGGCTGACCAACGGCCACCGGGATGGCCACCTCTCGGTAATGAAGGATTACGTTTAAATTATATTGTCAAAGCTTTGAATCACCCCAAAACAATGAAACTTGATCGATTCAGCCGCGTGTGGTCGTTCTTCTACTGTCGTAAATGGCAGTTCTGAGTGATAGGAAAAGATATAAGCACAAAAGTATTATCCAATCCATAATGTAGTTTGTTTTTGTTTAAATAATAAATCGTAATATAATGTACTCGTTTTACCCGTGTTTACTGGTTGCGTGGGTTTCCTAGTGACCTATTAATACAGATACAAACTGTTGTATCTAGTTTAGGCACCAGTCTCACAATTTACAGTTCTTTGTATAGCCCCTAGGAGAAGTAAGTTTTATTATTGCTATTATTTATATTTATATTCGTTGCTGCCAGAAGAATCAAAATAGTGGCAGCGGTATATAATCTAGGGTTGAAATATATTCAACCTTAGATTTTTATACCGCTGCCACTATTTTGATTCCTCTGATATTATTAAACTAGCTCATGCTCGCGGCCACTCTCACGTAAATTTTCCGTAATTCCAACCCATGGGAACCTATTATTGAGATAAAAAGTAGCCTATGTATTATTCCAGAGTATAATATAATCTCTCCCTCCTCCTCCTCCGAAGTATAATCTATCCCTGTACCAAATTATAGCCAGATCAGCTAAGGATTCTTACATCTAAAGAACACCGCCGTTAACACAACCATTGTAACTTGGCAATTGAAAGAGAAAGGTCGTGAATTTTTATAGCACTGCTCCTCTCTCTAGCTCCTTACCTATCGCGTTACGAACAAGGCACTAAATGTAAATGTGGCTTTTAACTTTTATGAATTTAAGAGAATACTAAAAATTTTTTTTTTTCAGCAGCTATACTCACGGGAGTCTCGTGACCATGGCTGCTGAAAAGCAAACGAAACATTGTTCTCAGTGTAAATCCCTACTTCCCTACTAATATTATAAATGCGAAAGTAACTCTGTCTGTCTGTCTGTCTGTCTGTCTGTCTGTCTGTCTGTCTCACTTTTACGACTAAACCGCTGAACCGATTTTGATGAAATTTGGTATAGAGGTAGATTAGACCTTGGAAAAGGACATAGGCTATGTTTGGTCGCGATAACCGACATCCACGCGGGTGGAGCCGCGGGCAAAAGCTAGTAAATAATAAAATAATACCAAATAAATTGTGAAACAATTTGTTAAATATAGTTTTATTTCAATCCTTTCAAAACTTCCTACAGTAATTTGGGGTGGAAGACTCGAGTTGTTAGTTTCTCTTCAAACAAATAACATACAGTCACGCCTACATGGCTAGGCGAATACAACACAAATAGCAAGCCCCTACGTAGCACGTCTACGATACACGTAGACCCTCTACGAAATTTGTAGCACATAATCGTAGCTGATCAATTTTTCTATTTGATCTTACCTTCATACAACCAATCCGGTACACCATTATGAATAGTCCCAGGAACTCCATTTTCTGTGACGCGGTATCCCGTCGAAGACCTGGGAGCTGGCCTGTAGTATATGTCATAGTCTTTCACAGTGATGAGACCGTGGCCCTTGGGCGTCCAGGTCGCCAGGAGTAACGAAGGTCCTTCGGTGATCACTCCTCCTCCGACCTCGTCTGGTAAAGGTGTCAGAGGGTAGGATTCGCTGTGAACAAAACGAATAGTAGAATATTTGAGCTGCCTATACTAGAGTTAAAGAGGAGTTTGTTTTCTTAATTTTATTTCTTTCTTTTTGTACTTAAGGTTCCAGGGTTATTTCATACCCTTGCCACACAGACATAATCCTTCTTTGGCAGACCGGTTAATAAAAACAAAATCACTTATACCATCGAAAATTGGTGAAAGCGTGACTATAAATGTATTGTAAATTCGGTCCGTGAACTATTTTAATACCAAGAGCGCTTTCACCTCAAGGCTAGTCGAACATAATTTAATTTCCGAACCTAATGGTTTGTTATCGCCCACACTTGTCAGTCAAACGGACAACAATAGAAGTCAATGTACGGTTGACTTCGGTATTAGAAGTCAACCGTCAAGTGACTGATATTAAGTTAGTTAAGTTAGCATAGGGTGTATGTATATAGGACTCTACTAAGATTTTTGGGTTCAGGCCAACCTCACTTGCAAACCTGATTGCTACACTTGCTGATTGACAGATAAAGCTCTGGGACAAGCTTTCTTCTCGGGGTTAGGAGGTCAGATGGCAGTCGCTCCAAAAAAAAAAAAAGCAATTTATGGAGAACTTCGGCTCCAAAATACGACTGCACAGCACAAGGTGCGAGAATATTAAAAAACCTGTATCTAGCAGAAAAAAAGTAGAGTATAAAATTAGAGATGAGAGGTAATACGTTTGCTTTTTACCCTACGTATGAATTTCCTCACTGCGGAACGATCAAATAATTCCAAAGCTAAGCCGGTAAAATAATGTATTCAATTATACCGGAGAGGCTGAAAAATGTGTCTCGTATGAGCATTTACCGAATAGAAACACGCTTCTGAATTTGTTCAAGGTTTAATAGCTTGTATCAGTACTTTTATACTAAAACAGTCACCAAAATTAAGAGATGTATAAATAATTTAATTGGATGATTTCAACTAACTGCGTTATTGTATATCCTTTAACTTTTGAACTGGTCTAGTACAGCTCTTGCCTTGGCAACAGCTAAACTTGTGTTGTCCCCGAATAGGGCCTTATTCGGGGACAAAAAATCTATGTCTATATGTTATTCCAAACTATAATCTCTCTGTGCCAAATTCCATACCAATTCGCTAAGAGATCCGATTCTCAGCACTCCATGGATTTACCGTGCGGTCGTCGGGTCTATAGTGTGATACAGAGACGGCACCGTGACGGCGACTGGGACTTGTGACCCAGATGTATGTTCAGGGTGGCCACCTTGTGATGGATCACCGCTCACCTCCACTGTCAGTAGTGTTCCACCCCTTACCTGTCCAAATTTGGTAGGATCCTATCAATGCTGCTTTGAATATTCGATTTAATAAAGAGCTTACTGAATACTGAATTACTGAGATTAGTACGATAGGATACCTAATATATAAATTGCCTTCACTGTACACCTGTTTCATATTGCCCTACAAGAAACTAAAAGGTTACAGAAACAGTACAATGGACGGCCTTATCGCTTGAAGCGGTACACAGAACTATGTTTCAAAGGTGTTAAACATCAACACCAAGGACATGTTTTCATTTTCAGATCAATGTACGAAATATTTTTTTATGTTCTTTGACAACAAAAGCCCTAAGGAAAGTGGCTGAGTGGGAACAAAGGCTTTGTCGTGACGCCTTTGCGTTTTTTACTTTTTAACTTAACTTCAAGAATTGGTGTTATTGAGGATTTTCTGGATTTAATTTTGAGAGGCGAACATTGACAATTTAGGGATCCGAGAAGTTTCCGTTTTTTCGTGCAGAAGCCCCCTCGGATACCCCCTTCCACCGGAGCCAGCGGGGGTGGTTATGTCGGACTCGAACCGACCAAAACCGCACGGTCGCCTTGAGCCATCAGTTGCCAGGGTGAGCTAAGTCGGGTAAGCTTCGGGCTCAAAATGAAATATGAAAGAGAAAAATAGTTTCTTCGATAGGCTTTAAGTAGAACGAAGTTGCTGCCTTTTGGGCTTGATTGGAGTTTCGTTGTACTAATTACCTAAAACTTCAGGATCGCAACAACGAATATGCTGGTGCCCTACTAACAATCGGTCTTCTAACAAGCAGGTTATCAATCTATAAATGGGATGCATCTGGAAGCAACGATAAGATAATGATGATGAGTGGAGTCTTTCCCTGACTACACCATTCAATCTGAAAGCTCTTTTAATTATTACACAACCAGTACTATAATTTATTCTGAAGTAACGATTTTAATACAATAGAAACTAAGGACATTCCGTACAATTAGCTGGGACATTATAAGGAACATGAAAGGGGTGGAAATGGTTCGTGTAAGCATTTTAAACAAGTCTGAGAGCTCTCTCGTTTACAAATGGTTCTGAATGTAGTCGTGTGTAACCGTATATATGTCGACGTAGGACTGTAAATCGTGTTTTAACAAAAATACGAGGGGTTTTGCGAAAAATCAGATTATCGCGTAAAAGCGGTCGCTTTACACAATTTGACTTATTTACACTACACTAATTTAGTGTTTTTGTAACTTAAAGTTTGCATTTTCAAGAAACAACTTGACTAGTTATTATAAGCGGAATTGAAAAATGCTCCACAATGTTTTTTATTATTATTAGGCTCGTGTTTAATCACTGTTTTTTTCTGCTGCCAGTGTCTTATCTCGAACCAAGAGAAATTATTTGGCAAAATTTTAAGCAATTCATATGTAATCTTTCACATAATATTTAATAGGTAAAGGTCAGGATTTGAAAGCGTATGTAAGCGTAAATATGAATGTGACTTCCGAAGTGCATGTTCTTTTGAAAGCTAGATGAGTTTTCTTTGTAAAAAAATGCTATCTGGTCTATCATCTAGCATGTTTCACGCATAGAATATTTAAAGCCGTACGCTTTATGTAATGAATAAAGCACATATTTGAAACTAAAACTTGCGCCAAGATTCCTTTTATAAGTCGTTTTTGTTAACAGAAAATATTTCGCCAATATTTCACGCAAACGTGACCTAAATATTACCTATGTATGAAAGATCATATCAACGATCGTAACAAAATCTTGCTTCCTAGGTTTGTATTTTTAGGTTAAGAAGCTTCCTAACCTAAAAATACAAACCCAACAAAAGCAAGACTTTAAAATATGAGTTTACTCAGACAATATACTACAAGACCTGTATGACTACAGCCTTAGCTACTAGTTGAAACAATTTTGAACTTTAAACTCTATATGCTTCAGTTGGAATTCACTTGAAGATCTTTTGGTATCTCAGCTAACCGATGTAGTGTTAAAGGCCCGATTTATGGACATATTAGCTTTTATGCGGCTCTGGTACCTGCGATTACGGACCGCTCGCTGCTCTGTTAGTGTTTGTATAGGAACCTACCTCAAATATATCTATTTATTTAGGCATTTACATAACATTACCCCTGCCAGAAGGTCAGAAAGGGTGCGGTTGTAATATAAACAGAAGTTTTTGCGAATAAATGGACAAATAAAAAAACATTGTGTATAACAAAAAGAGAAATGTTTGTATATTATTAAACAGGCCGGAATAATATATCTAATCTAATTCCTTTAATTCATATAAAACATGAAAGCGTAGGAGCTACCATTAGAGTCCCACGTTGGGCGCCCATTTTATTAACCAGTGGTTACAGGTGCGATACAAAAACTCTGTTTTTAAGCATATTAAGTGCTAATTAGGCAGAATTTTTAGTTATTCTCCACAGTCTGTTCAGAAGTGGGATATGAAGCTTATGAAGTCAATAAATAATTCCATTTGGTGCAATTTGCAAGTCGTTATCATAAAGGAAGTTTTGTAATATCAAAAGTAATTAACCCAAGTTATCACAATAGTAACTTTCCTTCAAATTTAACAAAGAAAACAAAAACAAAATTCACCCAAATGCCTGCCAGTAATTATACTATATTCAGACGCAAACGATCGAAAATTCCAAATTTGAATTCACAAAGACCGATCCAAACCAAATCCCGAAACAAAAACACGAAACCGCAGCCTTTCGGAATATAAAAACTTCTCTTTGTCAAAGTTGTACAATGGCGAACAACATACAAATTAGTACAAGGCGAAGTTCGCCGACTTTGAATCGAATTCGAGTAATCTATTCGACGCAGAATGTGGGTAGATGGTCAACTACAAACTGGCTGTCAAGAGACAGATTAATAATTACCGCTAAGAGATTTAGGATATCGATTGCCAGTCCTTGGCATTATGATAGGATTATTGGAGGAGAGTAAGTATTTGAATGCGCCTTAGCGATTAGGATTACGAGACAATTGATTTTGAGGGTCGAGTATTACGACATCACTGCTAGGAAATTAATTCTTGTTTAAATTAATTGTAATGCAGCTCTGCTCATGTGGTATTCTTGTCCCGTGATTATGTTAAAAGAATGAAACAAACCCAACATAAAGAAGGATTATAAAAATATAAGTGTTGCCCGAAATGTTTGTATATTTTGGCAATTCATTTTTATTTGTACAGAAATTAGTTTTATATAATGATATACCATGCAAAACGGTGCATTTCTGTTAGTGCAAGGTAACTTGTCTTGACACCAATAATATTGAATTTGTTTCACATGTGTGATAGCACTTAGCTGAAATGGTGCAAGGTGAAAAAAGGGTTTATAAGTTCTACTACGTTCACCCAGGTGCTAGCTATTACTATTCTAAAACAATATAGAGGGACGCACTATCTAGGCTTAATGATAGGGTTCCTCTCGCAGCCGAGAGGGCTTCCGTATCTATTATGTCCGGAACCCTAATGATGAGCTGTTTACGGGTCTTGCTTGATAGACTTAGCCACGCTCCAAGAAACATTTTGTTGCCAGTAACGGTTAGCTATTTGTCAGAGTCAATTTCAGCTAATGTTAGCATTTAAAGAAGCTTGAAGTGTAAAGGAAAATATACGTAGATAGGTACGTATTAGTCCCGCATCTTTTCACTTGCTACGATCCTGGTCCATTCTTTCGCTTATTCTACATTCGTATTTGTTTTCGTAAATACATGCCAGGCGTTTTGAACCATCTACCCGTGAAATTTCATCGACCGAAGGAAGATAACATGCTATGGTATTTTAAGCAGATTCTGGGGTGAGCACGAACAACTATATCGTAATCGTATCGTAAACGTAACGAGAGCACGGAGCATTGCGATTGGCCGCCTGCCTACTGTGAGCGTGTGTGCGAATGAAGCCTGCCAATCACAATACTCCGTGCTTTCGTTACGTTTCCGTTACGATTACGATAGTTTGTCGTGCTAACCCCTGCAATGTTCTTCAAACCACAGTCATAACGCAAAATTCGAGCGTGCGAGTGCTACTTACTACTAACTTATACTTTGAAACCTGCGGTCCGTTACTCTTTCGGCTCTAGCTTTTACGGTACTGCCTTCTGACCATCCAAATTAGAAAGGAAATTCTGTACCAGTGCGTCATTCGATAATCAGCACGATTTCAATTATTAACGTATAAGAATTACGGTCGTGAGTAGATTGAAATCGTGCTTCACGCTAAAAAAATAGGTTCACCTGTCGTATCGGTATCGTGTCGTGCGGTATAACCACGTTTAAAGACTGATTACGCTCCAATTTTTCCAGCGACCTTCGACTTTTGTGAGTCTTGGTTAATTTAGTTTAATAGTTAATTATACCGCAGTACACGCTGTTAGCATTCAACATTAATTTGTTTAGGGCCAGTTTACACAAACAACTGAAAGTTTGTGTAAAATGCGATGCAAGATTTTTTGCACAGTTCATATTTCTAAACTCATTTGGTTACTAAAACAAAAATTAAAATTTTAAATGATATTTTTAACAGAAGGAAATTTGATTTCAGTAATCAATAATACCATCATGGTCACTCAAATTACTATTAGACATATCGGGATATTCACCTCATCCATGAATTGCAACATTGGCTTGAATATATTGTCTGAAATATAGGAAACTCAGAAAAATATATGGTAAATATCACGATCTCATTAATAATGCTTTTGGTACTTTAAAATACATCAATGGGTATGGGAGGCTGGGGTCCGCTGTTCTATTCTCTCTCTTAATTTGGCTTACCTTAGTTTTTATGGGGCTAATAACCGTTCGACATTCCAATTTTTTTTTCATGATTTTTGCCCGTGCAAAGTCAGAATGCTATACCTAGTAGCGTGTCTTCACCCTTATATACTTAGCACCCAAAATAATTTAACTTATACGATTTAACGTGAACTAAGCATGCATAAGTTATAACTTAGATACGCTTTACGCTCAGCGGGTAGAGTTACCAAATTAAATTTACAACTTTCCCAAAAACATGAAAATATTTTAAATAGGGATATTTTTAAATGCACATCTGAATAATTTTTCAGCACTCTACGTAACTTCACTAATTAACTGAATGCATACCAGAAAAATGAATGCTGTGCAAAAAACTAATTGGAAAACTAAACATGGCGGCGGAGGGTGGCGCGCAGTGTCCTCTCCGCCCAATCAGACTTGGATAGATTAGGTTAGAAGGCTCATGCGGGAGCGAAGCGGAGTGGAGCTCGCATTTTTTTATAACCAAAAAGAAATTGAAGTTTCGCTAAGCCATACGCAACAGTTCTGCAAATATCATTAAACAGTATATTTAATTTAATTTAATTTATGTGCATAATTTATAGTGTGTAAGTCTGTATTTTTGATATAACTTTGGAATATTTTGTTAAAAAAGGGAATATTCAAATATAGATTTAAATACATGCCTTTTTTTTTTAAATACTAATAAATATACTAATAGGATATATTTTTTTATATAGGATACATCAATTTGACTTCGCCTCGCCTGATAGTAAGCTGAAGGCAAAGTCTCGGAAAAGAGGGTCCCCATTATAGACACGTACTCTCATCTTATGTATGTATGTTATGAACCCAAACTATGTAGAATTGTTGGAATTTAAGTGGGACCATTTCGGAATAAGCTGCATTCTAAAAAAATAAAACAAACTTGGAAATCCCTCTATATATCACAGAATGATACACGTCTACCCTACCCGAATATACATAAAAAATAACCATCCCCCTTTTTAAAAGTTGGATAAGATGCGATGTAAACCAAAATTTAAAAAGCCTCCTGAAACCCTGCATTGGCAATTACACCAGCACTAATAGCTAATAGCCCGAATGCACTTGGGTGCACTAATCAATGACGGGGTAATGACCGCTCGTAGCTGTCAATAATTACATAATAATGTGTACCCTCCAGGGCACACAGAGACATCTGCGTTCCATTTACTGGTATACTTACATGACTAACGAGTTTACTCTACCGTCATTAGGCCCCGAGGTCGGGTACAATCGACTTGCTGACATAATGTTCAGTATTCATTCATTTGCTATGGAAAAATTACTTCAACAAACCTTCTTGACCGACTTCAATAAGGAGGAGGTTATTGAACTCTCATCACCCCATCTAAAAACCTATAAGATATCTGCGAGTAGTATTTGGAATGACGTGTTACCCTCGTACTCTGTACATTAGTTGGACACAGAAAGTCAGAAACGAAATCAGTGTGTTCTCATGCCTCGGAAAATGATGCGAAGTATAAAAATGTAAACTTAAAAAATATAAATAACCAGTGCCTAAAAGATGTAATGTATATTTAGGTATATTGAATATTGAAGTTTTTTCTTTGCAAATTCATAGTTACCATCCTGATGTTCTAGTTACGAAAAGGGTCTAATAGGTCTATGATCTAATATATCTAAATCTAAAGGTCCATGATATACAATATGTTAACGGGAACGGACTCGAAGACGGCGGTCGTCCACCTCTGGGCTAGTCAGCCTGTAACCACGGTCGGTGTAACCTGGGCCTAAAGCATTGTACTGTCATACTACACAGACTGCAAAAATGGCATTAAACTTTAGAAGTTATTTCTATGATGATCCTCCTAGCGTTAATTCCCAGTCGCATCCGAAGCTTTCAGCTCGGAGTCTGGGGTCCGCTTTTACCAGTCATAGCTACAGATTTGGCTAGACCTCGATATTTTCCGTGAAGCGATTGCCATCTGACCTCCACGACCCAATGTTAACATTAGGCGATATCGAATCTTTGCAGCTAGACCGTTGTTTTTGGACTTTTTAGGGCACCAACTACCCGTAACGACTGCCATAGATGTTCTTATGGCAACCGGGACCGACGGCTTAACGTGCTCTCCGAGGCACGACTAGACCAATGCAAATACTCATATTTAATGCACACTGAGCGGGAATCGAACCCGCTCCTCCTGCGTAGCGGCCGCTTTCACTACCGCTACGCCACGGAGGCTTTCGTGACCTTATTTCTATATACAGTCACAAATTAAATGAAAATAGTTTCATTACACTTTCATCATTCTTTCATTCAGTCTACAAAAAGCCATTTAATTTTAAATTTTAACTGCATTACTATAAAGGCTTAAATTAAATAGAATTTTCTTGTAGTGTCAGTGGCATGACAGTGGTTTTGCTTCAGCAAAATTGAGGGCCGTCGAAACGTCAGGTAATTCAAACGTAGACCTTTACTATGATCGCGTTATTTCCTGTTAACATTATTGTATGTGTGTGATTGTGTTGGTTACTTACGTAGTCAGAATGTCATAGACCGTATATCTGGCGAGGTAGGAGTGCCGGTGAATCTTGCGCACGTTTTGTGCAAGTAACAGGAATCGTCGGTCAGCCGAGAGGGAGAACGCGGCTGGTTCCAACACTCTCTGAGAACAAAATACGAAGGTTATTATGGGAAATGTATTTTTGTTAGGAAAGTATCCATTTTGTAATCAAATATTGGTACTCGAAATGTAGATCTGTCTCCAAATATAGTAGATCTATTGTCGTACTTGTGGTAATAGTCAACGTCGTTCGAGACTACAAACTTTTGGCGGTAGATTTACTATATTGCGAACAAGCCATGTTATTTTGGCAACAGCTAAAAATCACAATCAATTTTCAATAAATTTGCCTATCGCAGTCCACAATCGTCGAGAAGCGTCGTGAAGCGTCGGTAGCTTAGTGGTTAAGGAGTCGGCATTACGATCGAGAGGTCCCGGGTTCGAATCCTGGCTATTACACTACCGACGACGTGAACCCATGCCTAGCACAAGCAATTTAGCTTAGTTGAAAGGGTTAGCGGGAATATTAGTAATTTCGGTTGCTAATATTCTTTTTAAAAAAATAAAAAAATTTGCCTATTTCCAGTAATAGGCCTCGCTCCATGTTAGGTAGTACAGGGTTCTCTCGCAGTGATATCGTCTGCGTATTTTTCCGTAAGCCGCCTCTTACGACACCCTACGGATGAGATAGGATGGTGATGTAAAGTACCTATACTGTACTAAACATATACCTACTGTAGTGTTCTGTGTAAAACAACGGTGTACAAATAAACAATAATCATAAAACCTATCTATAGATACATTTCACAGATTTTATTACCAGGTTCACAATAGATTCGTGGAGATTGTACATCGTAAAGGAAATTTTCAGTTAAGAAACAACGTAACATGCCATAACAATAACATCGAATACAATCCGAATCGATTCCGCGTCCAATTCGATGCTACGATGGCATCGATACCTGTTTTACGAGGGGCTTTATATTAGGTCTTGTTTCCTGATCGAGTGTAATTCGATTCTACTATAATATGAGGATCGCGTGAGCTGACGACACGCGAATTACGGTGAGGAGTACCTACTTGAGGTTCTGTTGCTAAGAGAAATAGAAAATATTTTCTCGGCGGGAACGTAAATAGGATATAAACCTATCTTTATTAGCCTTGAGAAAACTTAGGGTCCGTTTTTTGGAGTTAGAATCTTATACGTATTCTGTTGATCGTGTTAACACCTGTGTTTGTTAGTGGTCTCGTTCCCGTGACTCATAGGAACCAATATAGCCACCCGAAGGACCAATACCGTACTCTATACGGGAGCCGAATGGGGTGATTCGTACAATTTTTTTCCGGTTTAAAACCGAGTTGTTACTGAGACTTTAAAAAAAAATTGAATTACCTTTTTTCGTGTGGATATCTTCTCGGATTATCATCTACCCCTCGTGCTCTAACTGATAACCCTTGCAGCTCGCAACTGGGTGAAACCTTTTTTACCCTACCTCGATTTATGGTAAAAGGACATGTACCTATTATTCGTAGGTAGGTAAGTAGTTAATTAAAGTGAACAAAAAATAAAAGATATACCTAAAACAGCCATTTGTTCATAATTAATTTACAGAATTAGGAACCCAAGATTGCTAAACAATGAGTCGCAAAAAAAAAACAGAACACAAAAGAACGTATTAAGTCTGAGTAACATCCTAATAAATAATTGTTAGCCGAATTCCTCCGGTTGGTTAAACTAAGGAAGATTTCTTGAACATTTCCTTGGATACATCCCGACCATTCTTTTCTTTCATTGACAATAACATATCACCCACCTGACGGCTCGTTAAGTTGCCCGCTAAAACAAGAATTTACTTACAGAACGGTAATGAATTTCTGTTGTATTCTCTTTGCAGCTTACGAGAGAAAATGTATCTAAGGTTATCCACATTCTAGAACTTATATGACAAGTTAGTTAATCCATACAGTATAGTTAAACTATACTAACCAGTAAGTACGGTTTAAATATGACAGATATGTCAGAATTTCTGTCATATCTGTCATATTTTTATTCTGATATGGTTCTAATATTAATGACATTTTCACCAAAAATTTCAACTTTAATACCTTGGTTCCCCCCCCCCCCCCCCCCCGTTCCTGTTGGCTGATTGTTCTGATATTTGGTACACACCTTTAGTTTGGACGATAATACAATTTAAACCAAAAAAAATGTATGGCTTACTCTAAACACCTTGGTATTAAGATCATCTTGAAATTAATAGTCAAGATCGATCTAATCCTGCTCTGATAAACGCAATGAAAACTCGATCTGAATACGTAATATAAAATTGTGACAGTTTAAAAATATTGTCAAATAAAAACTCATACAAATTGAGGAAAGTCGAAAATTATAAGTTATAATGAACTGAAGATGACGGACATCAAAACAGAATGTAAATGAACAACGACAACAATGAAAAAGTTGTTAATGAACGAAATTGTGCCTATTGGTATTGTATTTCATAATTTAATTTGTATTTGGAGAGTCACCATAAGTACCTATCCTTTACCGTCTTCTGAGAATATTGTTGACAATAAAGGATATTTTTATTAAGCTATTGCATAGCTTCTATCGCGGGCCTTGAGCGTGGAGACCGAATCCAGAAATTCCGTAACGAAAAAAACCTAACACCCCGAAGCTCGCACGAATCGAGCCGAGCTGCTCCGATGTAGCTCCGCTTAACGTAAGTAGGTAATTATAATTGCATAAGTTGATAACAAATGCTATGCAATAGCTTTACCGCGGCAGTCCCCGAGTGCCACACGTCTTTTTATTTTTAAGTTTAGAGCGTCACTTTGGATATTTTTGTAGTCCCACCTAGGTCTTCGGCTCGCAGCTAACTTCATTCGCAAACCTGTATAGAAGTATGAGAGCAGGCTTCACTCTTGGGGTATACATAAAAAGGACAGACTACTGTACTTATTTATTCTAATATCTGTTAAGAGTTCCCCTTTCGACAAGTTGGCCGATTTTGCTGTCGTCCGTATGTATGTATGTTTGTCAGTTCCAGTTTAAAGGGTGCATTTTTTAATCGATTTTCACTAAATTTGGCGCACGTGTTCTTGGATTTAAAAAAAATATTGTCGAGAGTTTTTTTGATAGATGGAAGTTTGCTGTCACGTTATTTGTGAACAGATCTTGATGTTTTTTGGCTCAAACATCAAGATAGATAGATAGATAGATAGATAATGCTTTATTGTACACCAATAGATTTACAGTATAGGCAAGTAGGTAGCATGTATACAGTTTAATGCACAATGGGCGGCCTTATCGCTGGAAGCGATTTCTTCCAGGCAACCTTGGGATGGACAGTGATGAGACAGCACAAAAGATATGGTGTAGTTATTGTATAAACAATATAATACAAAAGAATACAATACAAGGTGTAATAATACGAAAGAAAGAGAGAGAGAGAGAAAAGTACAACTAACGTAAATCAAAATAAATGAATATAGGTACAGCTTAACGTCACGTTATTATTAACATACTAAACACATAAATAGATACGAGATAATGATTAGGGATAAATTAATCAAGGATGTGGTACACAGGCTGTTGTGAAAAAAAAAGGTGCTCGTGAGAATCTTTTCTGTTCACAGAACGAATAAAAAGTTCACAAAACGAAAAGTTCACAGAAAGAAAGGAAGTAGGTACCTCAATTGTTTGTTTTAAGATTTGTGTGATCCTAGAAAGATAAAGACAGTATAGTATAAAGAGTGAATAGTGACACAGTTTTACTTATCGTGTTGAGCGATAATGCTTCGTCCTTTATAATAATTATAACATCATCATCGTCATCATTTCAGCCATAGGAAGTCCACTGCTGGACATAGGCCTCCCCTATAGATCTCCAATAAGACCGATTGGAAGCGGTTAATTATAACATAATCCTTTCTAATTCGGAAAGCAGTAGCTTAAACTTAACAGCAGAGACATTTAATTTTTATATGACGTGACATTTAATACTTTCAAAGTATCAGATACTGAATCTGACATTTAGTCTGAAACTTTCAGATTTTCCCCGAACTGAAACTATTACACTAAGTATCTTTAGCAATATGAATAAGACACATAGTACTTAATACGTAAAATAGAAGACAATAAATATTTATAGAGAGCCTAGAAAACAAAAAAACAAAATTTTTGAATGAAGTCATTCAAAAGATGGGAAGAGAAAATAATGATACACAATATGACTATAGGTAAAAGTTAGAGTTGTAAAGTTCTATCATGAGAAAGCACCTTAAGATCAAGATTAAGTGAAAAAAAAACAGTAAATCTCAAAAAAGTATAGCGGAGGACGAAGAATCTTAAAATAGTAGATTATGACGTAAGCTATTCCAATATTAAAGTGTCACAATCAGTTAAAATCTAAATTACAAAGATGTAATTCTTGTATCAGAATTATCTACACGCAACAACTAAACTCTTTAAACCAAAGTACAGTTTACAATATTGCGAAAGTCAGTAGCACAACGAAATTTATGTGTAGTCAACAAGTGGGTATCGATAAGAAGGGGGGCTACGATTCATTGCCTCCTCGTGTAGTCGATGAAAAACTTCCATTTGGAGAAACGATTGAGTTAGCTGGTGTTAGGTTTGTTTTTACAACCGAGGTGTAAGTAAATTAACTTCTAAGTAATTGTAGATTTACTCAACACCAACCTAGTAGATGCAAAGATTGCTCTTTGGATTCCTGGATTGGCGATCTCGTGGTGATTTACGACCTATTCACGAGCTGTGTAATATTTCAAATATGTCTTTTTTAATTTAGGTACCTACTGAGGGCTAACTATTTGAAAAAAGTTGCTGGCATAGAATTCTAGTTCCAGCAGTGGATCAATATTAGGCTATTGATGGATGATGATTGATTGATGCCTCAGCAGGCATAAGTAACGATGCTGTACCGTATCAAGCATATGGAGGCACCATGTCATATTCTATTAATCACCATTTAAGACTGTGGATATTTTCGCTAGCGGATGATTTGTGTTGCGGCCAGCATCTTAGCTCGAACGACTTTAATCTATCGAGTCGAAATAACAACCTGGAAATTTTCCTCTAAATAGTATTTACCTGAACATAAAAGACTTTAACCACTCCTAGTAAATACTATTTGCTATGAACTAGCTGTTTAGTTCAGATTAGACAACTGACTTACTAAAACTTTGTCCACCTTAGTCTACATAGTTTAAACGGACAACCAAAGCAAATAGAATCAAATGGCTAAAAGCGCGCGACCAGGGCGACACAAGCGACGTGAACAAACAACACAATACATTACTGGGCCGTGGTTAAAAAGCCACTGAAATGTCTACATGACATTGGTCCGGGAAATCGATAGAAGAATAATGTGGGGCAAATATGCTGCACAAACTTCTGTAACTTTGATTGTAGCACAGCTGTAAGAGGTTGCAGGCATGATTGATAGATATCAATTTCAACGTAATTTCAAGTTTTGACAGACAGACAGGCCATACAGCCAAACTGATACAGATAGTGGAATAGAGAGCAGAAGAGCAGAGTAATACAGCTTATAAATTTTTTATACGTGGGCATCTATCAAACTGGACATAAAACGCTACCTTGTGGCACTCCAATTTTGTCCATAAAGCAACTTTATGTTACTGCGCGCAAAAAATGATGCGTTACCCGCGTGGAATTCTTTTCGTGGAAGGCTTTGGTTGACTGGTAGAGAATGCCTCAAAGTCAAAGACAAAGTCAAAAATCATTTAATCTGTATAGACCATCAAAACGGCACTTAAAAAACGTCAAAAATTAGGGCATTAAGCCCGCCTATGTGCATGAAGTGTTACTTAAAAAAAAAATCTGTTCCCGCTCCCGCAACCCACATGAGCCTCTCCCAGGGATAAAAAAATAGTATATGTGATGTTCCAGACACCTTCAGATTTCTATTAATAGGAATCACATATCTTTTGATCATGTATTAAAATGCTCTGCTACTTTTTAAATCCAAAAATATATTGGTAGTTGACCTTATTTATTTCAGAATATAAAATAACATAACCTAGATAAAACTACAGTAAAAAATAGTCCACAATTGTCACCTCTCTAACACAGAATAGATAGCAGTCCTCTAATAAAACAGAATAAAAATATATCCTCCAAAGCTATCGCACTTTTTTGATATCTTGTCCTAGACATCGGTGACCTTCTAACCATTCATTGTATTGTGATTTCGTAGGCCACAGACGAAGTAAATCATGCCTTTAGGACGAACAAATTCATTCAACCAGATATTACATCGCCGACGTCAATTTCAGCTTATTTTAGTCTTGGGTCCTCGCGAGGAGGAATATTGAGCTAGGAAATAAAGGCACGTCGTCTGATATGACCAAGATTATCATAAGTATGCTGTAAGTTTCTGTAGCAATCCGTAATTGGAGGGACCATATTGTAAAGGTCGTGAGTTATAAGGGTTTGAATTCCTTCAGACAATAGGGTACCTAATGAAATTCAAAATCACTACTTTCTTTAATAAAATTGTGAGATGGGATTTATATCCCAAGATGAGGTTTAGCTCTCTATTTCTATGATCGTTTCCATGCCATTTTTGGGCATTATATAAATAAGTGTAAATATATATTTTTATTTTTAAGTAGATTGTCGTAATTAGCTTATGTCTTTAGGTGTAAAACTGGTTTAACTGCAATACTTCGATATCGACAACGGATTGTGGAGGCCCAACACGCAGTTAGACTGGAAAAAGCGGATTCCGGACTCTGAGGTGAAGAAATATCTCTTCTTCTTAGCCTTGAGTGAGTGTTTTAAGTAGTTACTATTATATTATTAGTAGTTACTATTGTAATAGTACTTACGTATGTGGTATTAGGCATAAGCGTTTTGTGTGTTTGGTTGGCAGCAAACATGAGGCTGATTCCACCCCACGGGTCGCGGAATACGAATTCATCGCCTGAAACCAAGGAAAAATACTTTTATTAACATAATATAGGTATGTCTGTCTTCAAAAAGTGGACGGAATTGAATAGTTATTTACTGTTTATCAGAGTGCCAAAGGTTAAGCTTGTTAATAAAAAATGGTCTATGTTTCCTCCCACAGTCCCGGGTCCCGAGGCCGTCAAGCTGAGCGCCACCATTGAGACAATGGTGGTACATAGTACGTGTCTATAATGGTGACCCTCTTGCCAAGACTTTGCCCTCAGCTTACTATCAGGCAAGGCGAAGTCAAATTGACGTGTCTCATATAAAAAAAGGTGGATTTTTAATTTAGATTTCAAAAAAAAATTACTTATTCTTGAACCCATATTATAAACTAGATGGCGTTGTGTTATATGTCCTAGACTATTACTGTTGCTTTTAATCGCCTTAGGTATCAAACCATAAATTTGCAGTACATCCCTATGTACAAATTGCTTCGGATGCTAAATGTCCAGGCAATCCTGTTCAATTCCACAATCACCATTAGTGTGAATCGATTGTCGCAGCTCTAACTTAATGGTTAGACTACAGTTGTTAATGATACTGGCTGACTACATGATTAATCTCTTGCTTATTCATAATAGCCTGGTACCTATTTATTAGTGTAGTAAAAGCTCTAATCGTTTGTCTAGTAAAAAATCGAAGTGGTTAAAGTCATGACTATCATAGTCATATGATATGGTGGCAAAACGTTACCAATCGAAAGAACAGTCCCCATAGACAAGTGGCAATTCGTTGGCCGGCGTATTGTGGAATTGAATGACGAATGTATGGGATTTGACGTTTATAACATACGTTGAAGACTGTCATATTCGTTAAATACCATACATTCTTCATTCTATTCTACAATACGCCGATCAACGGATTGCCACTTGTCCAGGGAGGCAGAGATACCAGCTAGATACCGCCAATAAACTAGAGAAAAAACCTAGTCGAGTGTAAGTCGGATTCGCGCACGAAAGGTTCCGTACCATTCTGTTTTCACTATTTGTTGTTATAGCGGCAACAGAAATACACCATTCGTAAAAACTTTATACGTATACTTACGGAACGCTAAACAAACAGATAACAGCAAAATTAAAAAACAAATAGCCAGGTTTCGAACGAAGGACTTGATAAACATTTATTTTATTATATTTTACTTAAAACTGGCGAAGTTGTATTGATTCTTTCGATAGCAGAAGCCATTATTATTAAAAGAAGAAGAACACAGGACTTCTCGATCGTAACGCCGACCCTATAACCTCTTAGCACCCTACGCAAAAGTATCTCACAGTATAGTCTTCCCCTTTCATAAAGACTAGATAACGCGTGAAAGCGTAACAAAGCCATGGCATCACTTAAGACGTCATCGAATTCCCGTCAAAACATAATTGAACATATCGCAAACTCCCGCTTTGTTCACGGCTCAATGAACAACCAATGTTCCCCAACGATGTACGAATGGCAAGTCAAACTCCCTCAGTGAGTAAAGAGCTGGTTATCAGAGATGCCAGTAGGTCTACCATGAGTTTGTAAACGAGAGTCGTATACGTACACGAGAGTCGTTATGGGACCACGTGACTAGGCTTACGGTAGCTGGGCTGTCATGAGCTTTATAAACCGTAATGGCTCTCGTGTAGACAGCACTAGCTGAGGTATACGTCTAGAATACTTGACAGTTTGGTGTTCGTTTGAATTTTGAGTGATGGAGTATCGTTACCGTAATATGGCGGCATTCTAATAATCAGCTGTTGGGCATGTCAAGAATTATTTGCGTGTCATCTCATTTCAAAAATAAAGATAAAACATCACTGCAATAAATGTATCTAAATAGGTTGTATAGCTATATCGCGAATTAAACTACTATCCCAGCATTAATCCGCAGTCGCATCCGAGGCTTCCTAGGAGTCTAGGGTCAAATTTCTCCACTCTGTAAGTTTCAAGACTGCTCAGGGTAGAGTCAATAACTAAGCCAAGGTCTTTGAATGCCGGGCATAGGAAATAGAAAGAGAAAGAAAGACTGAAAAGTTTTTTATTCTGTACAGAGATGCACGACAATTATATAAAAAAACATGAGCTTATCTACTAGAGTAGGTTCTTAGTGTCACACACAGCCACACAGAACGGAAATGCGGGTGAAATCACGAGTACGACTACACCATGGAAGGTGATAAGCGGGAGAGAGGCCGCATCCACCTGTCTCCGAAAATGGTGACTTCCTATAATTATTGCCTGGTCGTTGATCCGATTTGGACTGACGGTAAAGCAAATGCTTGGATTAACCATTTTTGATAATGTGAATAGAATTGTATGTCAACACTTATTTTTCTCAATTAAATTAAATATTTTTCAATATTTTTTCAATATGGATCCGTTTGATATTACAATATTGTACCATGATAAAAGAAGATAGGTATTATACTTAATATTTATCACCTTTTTCATTTTGAAACAGCTGTCCGGCCTCCTTTCAAATAGACGCATATTGTGCAGTGACCATAAACTTAATAGAGTTTATGGTATGACACGAAAGAATTCTATTGGTTGAACCAAAATTACCATAAACAAAATCGCTCTTACGGTAACGTATCACTCAAAATTCAAATTTTCAAATATGTACAGTGACAGCCATACGGGAGCACATAATGATATGCTATTGGTTAATCCACAATTACCATAAACAAAATCGCTCTTACGGTAACGTATCACTCAAAATTCAAATTTTCAAATATGTACAGTGACAGCCATACGAGAGCACATGATGATATGCTATTGGTTAATCCATAATTACCATAAACAAAATCACTCTTACGGTAACGCATCAATCAAAATTCAAATTTTCAAGTAGGTGCAGTGACAGCCACACGTGCACATAATGATTTTCTATTGGTTAATCCTAACTACCATAGACCAAAAACGCTCTTACGGTAACGTATCACTCAAAATTCAAATAAACGTGTTGTTAGTTCCGGTTACATCCAAAGCTTGTACCTACTTTGATGCCATTTTGCTTATCTTGGCTTTTGGGGGGAGACTGTCGTTTGACTTCCGAACCCTAAGAGGAAACACTGCGCCGTAGTCTCGTCCATTAATCAGCATGTTGTACCGGCTAGCAGATGTTTGCTCATGAAATATGAAATTTGGTGAAAACAAAAGAGCCAAAATTTTATTGAAATAGAACTTTATCAAAATAAAAAAATAAAGTTTAGTATGTAGGTAACTATAATTTATACATTTCGCCATAATATAGCTAGCCAGATTAGAATAATGCAGTGACTTCATCAGTATTGGCATCGATTTTGTTATCAATTTTTATTCATGCAGCCGTTCCTTATAATTGCTCCAACTGTAAAGAATAGGATTTATCATGTTAATGTTATTGAATTTTGGTTGGTTCTCTAAAAAGTTAAATTCAATCATGAGAAACTTATACAAGTTAATAGGGGGCAAAACAGCAGACCCTGGGCTCGAAGAGCCTTTCGGTCTCTTAGGTCCAGTTCCTGTTATGCCCAGTTTAACTTCAAGTCCATTTCTTCGAATGTCCATTCCGCATTTTTATGATTACCTAAACATACTAAATAAGATGCTGGAGATATTCTTTTACATACCTAATAATAGATCTTAACCAGTCGTCGCTTATATTATGCAAGATTGACTGTTAACACATTTATTTAGCACGTATTGGGTAGGTAGAGCATGCATTTTCTAAATTCTTCGATATCTCACAAAAATCCTAGACATTTTTATGTTGGGGTGACATTTCATGTCAAAAATTAAAAACCATCAACATGTACATTTGTAAACCTAGTAAAATAGGTTGTATAGCAAAGCAACATCATGAAAATGGTCTTCTTTTATCTTGTTTATGTTATTAGGTAAGGTAGGTTTTGTGGTATCAAACGAACCCTTAACTATTAAACATATTTTTTAGTACATATCTATACTTATTATTTATATTGTAAAGTGGTCGTATCCATTTGAGATATTTAAAAAAATCTTGGGATATGTTATGTTACGATACTGAACACGAAAATATTTTTTTAAATTTCTTGTCTGTTTGTCTGTTTGTTCGCGATGGACGCCGATTTTGATGCGGTTTTTTTGTTAGAAAGGTTTGGTCAGGCTGGTCAGACTTACGTTTGTTTGATCGCAATCGGTTGAGTAAAACCGGAGATATGAGCATAGGTCGCGTTAACCGAGATGCACGCGGGTGGAGCCGCTGGTGGTAGGCTAGTATTTAATATGATTGAATACTTATAATAAATATTGTACAATTCAATTATCAAAAAAATAATATGGATGGAAAATATATTGACCAAGCGAGTCTCCGTTTCGACAAGGTAGCCGATTTTGTATGTCTGTTTGTTTGTCAGTTCGCCTCGTAAAGGCGACTTATGGCGATAGATGAGAAAAGCGTTTTTTTTTAAGAACGGATGTCTTTATGTTTAGGTGAAACATCCAGGGCTGTTTAACCCCCTATTGTATGAATTATGAAAGAGACTAGCAAACATTTTTTTTGGCCAAAATACGTTTATTGTAGCATATTAAAATAAAATTGGTTATTGGTAATTCACTTTGGCGATTGCTCTCATAGAGCATTCGCCATTCTAAATAATAATGAGAAGTCATTTCGCGCGTCCCTTATCACTTTTCAACAGAAAAATCGATCAGTTATATCATATATTATCTATAATAGGATTATGTGAATTTCCAATGTATTACTCTACTCTATGTACGTGAATAATGCCATTTTACGTAAACGATACTTTAATCGCCATTCAAAATTACAACGAAACCGTAGGAAGACACGCGAGAGCACGTATCAATTATCAATCCACCAATCATCGATTACTATCAACATCCCAAGCGCACGGGTACGCGTCATTCATTGGTTGAGATTGTTTCACGGTCTCAACGTTACCGTTTCGTATAAAGTGTGTATATACCGTACCGTATTTAAATGGTCGAAGAAATGAAACAAAGTATAAAACGCAGTATTATTTCGGAAAAAAAGGTTTTATTCAGTTTGGTATTGGTATAATGTCGATGGTAGAAAAACTGTAACGATAGAAAAATGCCATGAAATAAATGTTTTATGTAGGTAGGTACTTAATAATTGTGCTCTGTATTTAGTTGGAGGTGTAGTGTATACATACAGGGGTGGTTGGTCCAGAACGACCACGTGGTGCACCCTGAACAACGAAAATTACAGTGCCTCTCTCCCGCAGGGTAGTGGACTAGGACTGGGACTGGAAGTGTCCTTGACAGAGATACTGAATAGGAAATCTATAAAAAGAAATGAAATGCCATCAAAAACAATACCTTGTAAAAAATACCAAGCCTCACCCTTGGTTCTTCTACCGCAAAAAGTTGTGAGGTCCATGTACCCAATACCAAGTCGGTTAATTTATTCAGTTCCTACTTCAGGGACCTTCTGTCTAAAGTTATTACGTAATGAGCTTTTATGTTTTAAATATAATTAATTGAATTTTAATGAAATTAAATTTTTGTTAAAATTATTTCGTGATATATAGCTATACAAACTATTTAGATTATGTTTACGAATGTAATGTTGTTGTTTTCCGATGTATTACTTTACTCTATGGTTGGAGTGATGTTTTATTTTTATTTTTGACATGAGATGTCACTTCAGTATAAAAAGATCTTTGAGTATGGAAGTATATGGAGATGAAATACCTCCGAAAAAAAACTGTATACCTAAACTTGGATGAGAACGGAAAATGGCGTCTATAATAGGGAAGCCCAGTAAACTGTCGATAACCACCTTATCGATATAAAAGAAGCACAGACTAAAAATGTAAACAAGGGTTTAAACTATTAATCTATCTTCTATCTATCTATACTATTATATAATTGTAAATTGAAAATGTTTGTCCGCGATGGACGCAAAAACTACTAAATGGATTTTGATGCAGTTTTTTTTGTTAGAAAGGTCTTGTTGGAATTTAAAATCTTGCGTCTGTTTTACTGCAATCGGTTGAGTAGAACCGAAGATAAGAGATCCACGCGGGCGGAGCCGCGGGCGAAAGGCTAGTATTTAGCATATATTTGCTAAATATAATAGTTTGAACCATTGTAAACCTTTGAGAATGCCGTAAGGCGAAACCGGTTAGGCAACAAAAAATAAAACAATTGTGGAAGAGTACAAGTTTAGTGCTTTATTCAATAATTATGTCCTTTATATTAATATATATCCATCAACAAAGGAGAACGGGCAGTTCGTTACATAATATTGTAATACTTTTTACCTATATTATCACAATTGTTTCGTTAAAATGATAATTATTGTATGTTTAAATACATATTTTTCAGTGCATAGTTATTAATACTGTCTGAAAATAATTATTACTGTTATTATAATAAATGTAACATTCAGTAATGTAACATTTATTAAATGTAGAGCTTATTTTTGCTAAAATATATTTTTCAACACACTCATAATGTAGCTTCATCATCATACTGAAATGTACACATTAAAAAATTAAAAATAAAACTTTAATGAAGGATAATAATAATGATCTATAAGCCCAGAGTATCAAAATAAATTTAAAAATAGTACATTATGGTACAAGTGAGTAAAGTTGGTAATTATCATACTCATGCGTGGCATACGACGTTTTACAACACACTTGCGAATAAAATAAAACTAAATAAACAATACTACAATTCGTTTTCCTATGCGCGCGCATCTAACAATGGCGATCGGCCATATTTAAAAGTGAGGTTTGAATTTGACTTTTTTTTACTCTGTTTTTTTCTGTACTTGAGAAAAAAAAAGTTAAATTTGAGTGATAATTTTGTTTATTATACAAGTATTACAAGTTGGTTTTCGTTCTATTAAACACGTTCTTTTTTGTATCGAAACTTTTTTAAGAACATAGAAACTTAACCTGTAAGATTTAAAAAAGAATCTATAACTCACTTGTGAATAATAGCAATGAAAAAGTCACAGTTTGATAAAAAACCGGACAAGTGCGAGTCAGACTCGCGCACTGTACAGAACTAAATTAAAGAACAAACTCATAATACATATAATAATAAAAATTTCAACTTATCCGTCCACACATTCCCGAAAAAAAGGTCTTAACAGACAGACAAACAGACAAACGGACAACAAAGTGATCCTATAAGGGTTCTAGTTTTTCATATTACTGTACGGAACCCTAAAAAGGAATATCTAACGCCGCTCGGCGAGTTATTGTCTAAATCTTATAGTATGAGAGCCGATGAAATTAACTTTAGTCTGATCAAATTCGTGGATGATATGCGTATCATAATCGTGGAACCTATAAAAAACTTTGAAAACGTTTCAATATTCAAGTCGCCGACACCAACACGAAATAGAATCCATGACACTTAACACATTCATTAATTTCATTCAGAACACATAATTCCATCACATACGTTGTAGGTAGGCCATTCACTTCGTCATAATTATTTAGTTGTCTTTTAATTTTAAATATTAACAAAGTACCATCACACAAAAATCGTGAGGAAAACACGAGATTAGAATAAAAAAAATTATGCATGTCAATATGGACCCTTGCCTTGTACTACAAAATTTAAATTACGTTCCAATCTACTAATATCAGAACCCATGACACTCAACTTAGTTGGCAGATGGCAGCCGCTTCACGGAAAATATCGAGGTCCAGTCAAATCCGCTGTTAAGACTGGTAAAGCGGACAGACTCCGAGGTGAAAGCTTCAGATAAATAAATAAATAAATAAATATTGTAGGACATTCTACACAACGCTATCTAGACCCAAAGTAAGCATAGCTTAACTAGCTTGTGTTATGGGTTCTAGAATGCGGATAAACATACTTAGATACATTTTTTTTTTGTAAATACATACATATTATACATGGAAACACCCAGACCAATGCAAATATTCATATTTCATGCACACAAATATTTGCACTGAGCGGGGATCGAACCCGCGCCTCCTGCGTAGCGGCCGCGTTCACTACCGCTACGCCACACGACGGGGAGTTAACACTAGGATGAAGAAGAAATAAATATACTTCGTTTATGGTATATAAATGATACTAACCATACAAAATTCCCTCCTACAGTCCCGGGTCCTTTAAGCGGGGCATAAAAAGCATCTGATGAGGCCTTCTTAGTTCTTAGATATTAAATTTGATTATCAATCATATTTAGAAATAATCATTTATTTTATTCATATTGAATAAATCACTTGTACTTTTCCACAATTATTTATTTATTTGAACCTTACCCTAACCTTACCCACACATAAAATATTGTAGTTTTTTAGTTTAAAACATTGTAAACCTTTGATAATGCCGTAAGGTGAAACCGGTAAGGTTCAAATAAATAAATAATTGTGGAAAAGTACAAGTGATTTATTCAATATGTGTAGCAAGTTCCACCAAGTGCCATCAATCTTAAGTATAAACAATTTATTTTATTGTCGCTTTATCTCACATAAACCATAAAATTATCATTATCATTTATCATAATATCATGAGCTTAGCATTTTTCCGCTCTCTTTTGGTTAATACACATTAGATGACAGGATAGATAGATATCGACAAATATTACGATAATAGAGATACATGATACATCCCTAACATAGTAACCGTCTACAATCTAAGTCTATGGTCTACACACGTTCATTCATGAAAATAGAAGTATATGAGAACGAAAGATGGCGATTTGGCGTCAAGCTTGATTCGATTTTATGAATGAAATCGTAGTTGTTGCTACTCTTAATACTCTAAGAAAAAGATAGAATTTCTGATATTTGATGTGTCCAGCAGATGTGTCGAAGAAACTGGAAAACGTATGCTAAATGTACTAAATAAACCTGTTATTTAAGCGAATACTAGCTAAGATCTGTTAATAGGTATGTAAAAGAACATGTACTCCCTAACTTTCTTCATCTGAGTGCCAGTGCAATGGCAGTCGTATCCAAAGCTCACAATTTTTAGCCCGTGGTCTACTATTCTGCTCCTGCCTTTAGAATGTTTAGGCTTTTGTGTTAGTGACTGCCGTCGAACTTCGAGGGGAAAGCCTGTACCAGAGCCTGGGCCCCAAATACCTTGGTGGGGCTCATATTCAGCCAATGTGTTTGTTTGTACAATATCCAAATTTAAGATGAAGACGTGTTCTCAAACCTCGTTAGTGAAATCCAATATTAGCAAAAAACCCTAAATTTAAAACATGTTAATATAATAAATTTTATTGTTTACAGTTGGAGTACTAAACGTAATAAAAGGAAAAGCCATTATGAATAAAAATTGATAACCAAAATCGATGCCAATGCTGTTTATTCTAATCTATTTCATAGCGGAAACTTTATAATCACTAGTGTACAATAAACAACAATAAATAATGTCTCTATTGTATTTTATTTTGAAAAAAATCCATTTCAATAATATTTTGCCTATTCAATGTCAAGTTCCATATTTCATATAGGTACTTAACTAATAGGGAACTTTATTTGCTAGCCGATAGCCTACTCCCATGTGCTGAGTTTTGGACGATTTTCCGGCGCAGTCTCCTTTTGGGGTTTGTAACATCGTATTTGACGTGCCAGTTCTGCATGGTGTAAGAATAGGGCTATCCCATCTCTTTCCGATTTTGAGTGATACGTTACCGTGAGAGTGATTTAGTTTATGGTAATTATGGGTTAACCAATAGAATGCCCCGACGGGCTCTCGTGTGGCTGTCATTGCACCTATTTGAAAATTTAAATTTTGAGTGATACGTTACCGTAAGAGTGATTTAGTTTATGGTAATTATGGGTTAACCAATAGAATGCCCCGACGGGCTCTGGTGTGGCTATCATTACACCTATTTGAAAATTTGAATTTTGAGTGATACGTTACCGTAAGAGTGATTTAGTTTATGGTAATTATGGATCAACCAATAGAATGCCCCGACGGGCTCTCGTGTGGCTATCATTGCACCTATTTGAAAATTTGAATTTTGTTTGAGTGATACGTTACCGTGAGAGCGATTTTGTTTATGATACTTATGGATTAACCAATAGAATACACGTGTACAAATCACTCACTGAACTCTATTATCTATACCACCTATCACTGCACATATTTATTTGAAAGGAAGTCGGACAGCTGGATCGCAGCAAAATGAAATTCTTTTATCATGAAATAATTATTATTATCTACCTGGTTCTGAAAATGTACATTTTTTATCTACCTAGATATAAATTATGGTATCAAACAGACCCATATTGAAAAAGTATTTGACAATATGATTGAGTATAATATACAATAAATGTTGTACAATTTATTTTATTCATACCTACAATACATTATCAAAAAATTGCATACATATAAAAATCGTGGACTTCTTGTCTCAATCAAGCAGTCCGACTGGGGAAGTACCTCTGCCGTACAGAATACCGTGGCCATAATAACGTCTTGTTGTGTTCCCGGTGGCGCGGCGAGTAGGGCACAGAGTATGGAGTAGGGTAACCTTACTGGAGAGATTTTGTGCTGTCAATGGGAAGACCAAAGGCTTGTCCTGCTTTGTCTTCTGCACTGACGGCACAAAAACTCCCTGGGTTGGTAGCATGAGTGTGACTCCCCTGGGGGGCAAGTCTGCTATATAAATATAGCGTTTTGATTCGGAATAATTTCGGACATTTCGTATTCTGCTATAAATTTAATAACATTTGCTTGTTGATGGTATATTAGGCATCGGTTCTGTGCCTCGGAGAGCACGTTAAGCCATCGGTCCCGGTTGTCATCGAACATCTGTAGCAGTCGTTACGGGTAGTTGGAGACTTAAAAGTCTGACAACTGGTTTAACTGCAATACTTTAATATTGCTAATGGGTTGTGGAGGTCACATGGCAGTCGCTTCACGGAAAATAATGAAGTTTAGCCAAACTTGCAGACCCCGGACTCCTGGGAAGCTTCGGATGCGACCGCGGATTAATGCCGGGATGATGATGATTGAATTATTTTATTTCGCGGTATAGCTATACAACCTATTTAGATATGTTTACGAATGTTGGAGTGATGTTTTATTTTTATTTTTGACATGAGATGTCACGTAAATAAAAAGGTCTGGAATTTCTGATCTTTGATATGCCGAAGAAACTGGAAAACGTATGCTAAATGTACTAAATAAACCTGTTATAAGTTAATCTTGCACTATTTAAGCGAATACTAGCTAAAATCTATTAAAAGGTATGTAAAAGAACATGTACTCCTAACTTTCTTCATCTGATGGCAGTCGCATCCAAAGCTCGCATTAAGGCGCTCGTATTCTGCTTCTCCCTTTAGAATGGTTAGGTTTTTGTGTTCTTGCCCCGAGAGGAAAGCCTGAACCAGAGCCTGGGCCACGAAGACCTCGGTGGGGCGATCTTGATGGGGTTTGCAATCATTGTGTGGGCACCTGGGCACATACCCAAATTTAAAGTGTAGGTCTTAAACCTCAATAATATGAACTCTAATATTTTTATACAACATTGTTTGCAGACAAGCACACAACCCACCTGATGGAAAGTGGTTACCTTGGCCTATGGACGTGTGCAACACCACAGGAGTTACACTCGTGTTTCTGACTTTGTAATAACAGAGATTCAGTGCCGTCAGCGCAGAAGACAAAGCATCATAAGCCTTTGGTCTTCCCACTGACAGCACAAAAACTCTCCAGTGAGCAATGGCTACCCACTCACCACCGGGAACACAATGCGAGGTTATTATGGCCCCGATATTCTGTAGGATGGAGGGACTTGCCCCGCCGGACATCTCAATTTGGACAGGAATACTGTCGTGTCCTACCACCATATTACCAAATAATCCTATTTTAATAGAAAACATGAATTTAAAAATGTAAATAATGTACCTAATACATTATATTCTTTACAGTTGGAGTAATTTAAAACAGGAAAAGCCAAATGAATAAAAATTGATAACAAAAAATCCTGCACAATCTATGCCAATACTGATGAACAACCTCTGCATTATCTAATCTATTTCATAGCGAATTCTTTGTACGTAATGACTAGAATGTTGTACAATAAATAACAATAAATAATGTCTCTATTTTATTTTGATTTAGTTTGAGAGAAACATTCATTTTACCTAATAACATTTTGCCTCTTTCTTTTCCAAAGCTAGTCAAAAATTTCCATATTTCATATACCTAATAGCAAACTTTATGTGCTAGCCGGTATATCTGCTGAGTACCTAATGGATGAGGTTCCAGCGCAGTGTCCTCTCCAACATCGCATTTGAGGTGCTGGTTCTCGGTGGTGGAACACCTCTCAATAATCATTTACACAGTCCATCCAGTGTTATATCGTCACAAATCAATTACTTTTAATAAATCATGGATTATTGGAGATCTATAGGGGAGGCCTATGTCCAGCAGTGGACTTCCTATGGCTGAAATGATGATGATGATGATGATGAAATCATGGATTCGATTAATTCCAAACAAATCTTGACATACTTGACATGCCCAACAGCTGATTATTAGAAAGCCGCCATATTACGGTAACGATACTCCATCACTCAAAATTCAAACGAACACCAAACTGTCGAGTATTCAAGACGTATACCTCAGCTTGTGCCGTCTACACGAGAGCCATTACGGTTTACAAAGCTCATGACAGCCCAGCTACCGTAAGCCTAGTCACGTGGTCCCATAACGACTCTCGTGTACGTATACGACTCTCGTTTACAAACTCATGGTAGACCTACAGTTACCTCTAAGCGCGGAGATAATTTTAGAACTTTCTCTGGCAAGAGGTGAAACTTCGACACGTGTTTCGTGTAACATCTTCATGAATGTTTCACAGGTTTGTTTAGTATACGAACCGATTATATACTTCTGACGTGCGATTTGTTATAGTAGGTGTATTACGATTTTTTTAATGTATTTATTTTAATTGTTTGCAGACAAGAGAAAACTTTTTATTTTTATTACTAGCTGTTGCTTGCGACTCCGCCCACGTGGATGTCGGTATCACGACCAAAAATAGTCTATGTCCTTTCCCAAGGTCTAATATATCTCTGTACCAAATTCCGTCACAATCGGTACAGCGGTTTAGGCGTGAAAGCGTAACAGACAAACAGACAGAGATACTGTCGCATTTATAATATTAGTATAGCTAACCGCACTTTATTCCTGTATCTGCCGGTTTATTTGAGTAGGAAAATGTTAATAATAATTGATCAGACTCGGTGATCGAACCCTGGATCTCATGCACACATTAGCTCTAATTTATACCAGGGGAACGAAGGGTATATGGGTCCGATGAGGCTTGATGGATGGGCAAGATTCTGGCACAGCCTTTCCTCTCGGAGTTTGGGGTTGGGTGGGAGTGGTTGGGTGGGAGTCCCGCCCGTGAAAGACAAACTAATCTACAAGGAAAGGTGAAGTAGGGGACCAAACCCCTGGGCTCCAATGAGCAAACTTTGTGTGATTGTACACTAATCACACCAAGACGTAAACACATAACTCCTAATAGGTACGGTTCTCCGTACCTACCTACTATACCATAATTTATTGTATTTTCTTATCTACTTACACTTCGGTACTTATAAAATCTCCAAAACCAGATAAAAACGAGTTCTTTCTGAGAAACAAAGACATTGGTCTTGTTATGCATAAGTAGCGTCGAACATGTGCAAATAATAAAATGTTACAAATTATGGCCATGGTCCCAACCTATTGAAACGTCGGGTCTAAGTGGGAGGAATTCAGAGAATCGGCGTGAGAGCGTCGCTTGTAGAGAGTTGTAGCACAAAGGGGATTTTTTACGAAAGTGATCGGGGTGTAAGTTCGGGCATTCGACTTCGGACCGGGGAAGAGAGCGGTTAGGAGATAGGGACTTGACATCGGGAGGCCGGGGAGAGCGGACGGAACTAGGAGACGAGAACGGAGACAGGCGCGGGCGTATCGAGTAAGTTACCGTGGTGAACAAGTAGGCACCGTGAAACTCTACGACCGTGGTGAGTTACTTTCATACAATTATTTACAGTTGTAATTATTGTCGTGTTTATTTGTCATAAGTGTATTTGGGCCCCGGGCTGAGTAATTTAGTTATCCACGTTTAGTTTATATGTTGTTGAACCGTGTAGTGCGTTGATGGACGTTACGTGGTACCGTAAATGGGATGTATGTGAGAGCGTCACATATGATGAGCTAGGCGGCGGACCCGAGACTTGTCAAGCAGAGACCTGGGGTTACCTTCGTCGGGATAGCCTTGGGTTGCAGATGCTCATCTCCCCGGTAATCCGTTAACGATAGCGGCTTCATTATGATGATGGAGGAAGGTGAGCATCACGCGTATGGATGAGGAACAAGTTATAGTGCAGAGGCCGCGACCTATCGTCGTATAAAGTTAATACAACCGCCTCGGGATAACTAGGACCGGGTGTGGTTCGATTCCCACGGGAGAACTAGCGCTGAAGAGCAGTCTCTCAAGCACAGTGGTCGGTGCAACCAGATATGCCGGGCGGAAGATTGGGGTTTGGACACCCCACGGTACGGAAGCTGTGTTGATGAAGTGCGGTAGCTTGTAAACCGAGTTTATGCGTGTGATTGAATATGTGGGAGGCAAGTAACATTCATCAACGTGTCCGATCGCTTGTTGTATATATTTTGAGTATTCTCCTTTCGCGGTTACATTCTTTGTCTATTGAGCTGGCATTATCGATATAATTTCACGTTGAATAAGTAAAATCAAGTTCCATTCAGCTTTGGGGAGACGGCGTACCGTCACATTTGTATGTAACTGGAATTGGCGATCGGCCATAATTGTAGCCAACATTTGTAGCAAACATTGGTAGGTACAAACAGTAAATTACTCCTGTGGTCCAATTTGCTTCTGGTCACGTTACTATAACAATGGCACAGCCTTTACTTGCAATTTGACGCTGGCTTGATACAATTATGTTCATTTGTAATGACTGCAATTACACCGTTGAGTAATTTACACAACAATACACCTCGTCTTATTGGTATACGTTTGCGATTAAATTAGCGGGGGTTTGTAAGGTTCTAGGTTCAATTCGCGGGTTAAGTAATGTGACGCCCCTGGTATTGTACACCTCCATAAGCCATGGTGACCACTTTCCATCAGCTGCACTGTGTGTTTGTCTGCCACATAAGTGGGATAAAAAATAGTCAGAAACACCTGAAAGCATCGGCGGCTTCATTTGGAATGCGTTTGCCATGACCTTAGTAAGTAGAAATATGTTGTTAATGCCTATGCCTACCCCAATGAGAAAGAGGCGAGACGGTACGTATGTTAATATTTATCTTTTTTAACTCTTTCCAATAATAGTGAACTTTGACTTTTCTATTTGTGGTGTGTCACCAACAACAGCATTTTGACTAAAAACTTTCTTTCAAATCAATTAAAGCTTCCACCTTCATTTAGTATTCTGTACATACCTTTAGAGCCATTACGCACTATCGACTAGTCGCCGGTGACACAGTCTCTCGGCGAGTAAAATATAGGTGACCGACCGGTGACCGAGTACGTGGGAAATGGACGTTTCGGGAAAGGAACATTCTGGGAAATGGACATTATGGGAAAGGGACATTTCGGGAAAGGGACTATTTGAAACCTAGGTACATTTTGGGAAAGGGACATTCTGAGTCAGAGCGGTAGACACCGATTTGAACCAATGAAAGTAACAGTCGTCGGCGACTAATCAACAGTGCGTAATGAGCCTTAGATCGAAGCTTGTGACATACAAAAATTGAACTCCTTATTTGTGTTTGAATACAAAACACCTAAATTATTTGAATCACGAATGCTATTTTCGACAAACAACGCGTTTACACAATAATGGACATTCGGTCCTAAATAAACAATGGCCACGTGCATTAGTAGAATTAACTAACAGGCGCCCTATAACACCATATACGTGAATGACGTCAATAAAATATTATTACGTGCCTAAAGTAGCTCGGAACAATATTTGTTTATTACAATCGACACGCGAGTTGAAGCGATTAAAATCGCTAACGGTGTGATAGGCTGACCGGTGTCAATTTCATTATTATCGCGCCAATCAAATGTAATTATACCGGAATTAGGTATTATTATTTGAATTTCGAAGTTAATCGATAACGTTTTGGGTATTTTGTGCCAGAAAATGTTTTTTTTTTGTATAATTATAACGGCTTCGTCCGCGTGAAGTGTTGATCCCGTTCTGAGACCCACTGGAACCTACTCCTGGGATGAAGAATTGCATATAAGAGCATATATGAGGAGCCTCAGTGACGGAAAGGAGTGCAGACCCAGAGCTACAAGTGCAATATTTTGAATGCAACCAGGATTGACACTGGCGGTGTGATTGTGGGATGAAGATATTTTAAGATTCACTTAATATAAGCACCCTTGTCATATTTGATTCTGACATCTCGGGAAACAGACAAGTTGACAATCGCTTATAGGGCAATGAGAATACGTTTGAAATAGACCGGACTCATATATTTCTACGAGACACGCTGACGGCACAGAATCTTTCAGTTCTTAGCACGAGTGTGACTCTCCTGGTGTTGCACTCGTCCAGGCCACGGTAACCACTTTCCATCAGGTTGGCCGTGTGCTTGTCTGCGACCTAAGTGGTATAAAAAAGAACGAGTTAATTCTGACTTTGTAATCTCTTTTTTTTCGTTTCTTCTTTCGTTCAAGAATCATCAATAATTTATCTACAATAGACAGGCAGTCGAAAATGGATCATTAGCACTTCGCTGAAAAAAGAAATACTGTCTTTTTTCTCACAATATACCATTCCCTTGACATCTGGGATCCTACTCTAAAATTCTAAATGAACCGAAGTGGAAAGACAGTAATGGGATCCTGAACAAATTCTACGGACATTTTAAAGTTATTAGAGAAAAGAAACAGAAGATTTAATACACCGTGTCTTTATAAGTTTGAAGCCGAAAATAAAATTTTCATTGCGATAAAATTGAAACTATTGTCAGAGTACAGCGCGATTTATCACTTGTTCATTTTGTATTAAACTTTGTTTTGTTTTTTAAACAACCGTATTGAAAAATTGATGTAATAATAACATTATTAACGAACATATTGCATTTACATTATTGTTACGTAAATTTTCGTCCTAGTTAAACTGAAAGCTTTAATGGGATCATTAAAGTTGGGCAGATCGGAGAAAGATGAAGTAAACCAAGATCATATGCATTGCATCTGCTCCAGTTCACTAGAACTACGGTCTCGTTTACGAGGGTATCATCTCGTAGAAAGAAAGCGCCAAATGAATCATGGCGATAAATGTAAGCATTGCAAATCTTAACTACTGGATTATAAGGTCCCCACTTTGCCAAGTCGTGTGAGACATATTACTTTTCAAAACTTAGTAAACATACTTAGCTTAGTTAACTTTTTGAAGTTAGCAAGTCAGGTTAGGAGGATTGTTAGTAATTTCAGGTTTTATGAATATAAATTAAGAAACCTTGTGAATTTGGAATACAAAACTGTGAAGTTGCATTCAAGTATTTTTTTTTAATATAGGACACGTCAAATTGACTTCGCCTCGCCTGATGGTAAGCTAAAGGCAAAGTCTCTGAAAAGAGGGTCACCATTACAGAAACGTACCATGTTACAATGGTGGCACTCAGCTTGACGGCCTCATCGGATGCTTTTTCACGCCCCGCATAAAGGACCCGGGACTGTAGGAGGAGGGAGACACGTTTTTAAACAAGAATTTATTCACAATATTCTGTCATGACTTTACGACCTTCTCTAAACAAGGGTTTCTATTGTATAACGAGGTCAAATGTCCCTGATTACCTAACCGAAACATGCCAAAATCGATAACTCGCAAATTGAAACCCGCTTTTTTCCACAATATAGCTAAATAAAATACCGTAACATTACAATAAAGTGCACATTCTAATACGATATAATAACGTAATAGCCTTTATCACGCAAAACTACAATCACAATGAACCTACGGGCGTTTGCCTGCACAGTGACACTATCTGACAGGTCGTCACGAACCGCTTTACGTCCGTTCCGTTTTTATCGGCGAATCTCACTTAAACGCGCAATGAATACGAATTGTATCGAATAATTAAAATTTAATATCGATACCGTTTTGCCGCAAGCTGTTCACTCGATTTTGTTTGCTTTTAAAGTTAAGGGCGTTAGTTTGGAATGTTTTTCTTTCGATATATGAAAGTCCTAAACAAACGAACTCGGCTTTAATTTTGATTGACAGTAGTGTTGAAAGCGATAACATTGGCTTCACGCCGTTTTTGATTGAATGAAAGTGCCCAACGTATTACTCAAATCTATTGCGGTCTACTGGGTACGATATCAGACTACGTACACCTGCTAATAATTTGAGAACAGATGAAACTTTGGCTGATGCAGGTATCAAATTCAGGTGGAAAGGGTACGGGAGAGTATTAGTACTATCCGATACTGTAAAAAGTCCTTGGTGAACCTTTTTGTATAACGCTCTCGGCGTTAACAATTACCGTCTTCAAGGAGACTCGGCCTAATCTGGGGTCGAAGGGGAGGGGTTACCGCGACTGCTCCAGTAGAATCAGGCCCGAGACGGTGGCGATTCCCAAGCTTGCTTTTAGAGCATACCTATCAACCTACTATAACGTTATGAATATGAAAGTTTGTGAATATGTTTAGATGTTTGTTAATCAATCATGCTCTAACGTCTGTGATACAGGGATAGATTGTAGTCTGGAATAACTATAATCTATAGGTGATTTAACCTGGAAGTAGATTCCCATGAGTAGCAGGAACGGGATCAAAGTTTCACGAAAATAACAAAGATACCTATTTATGTACAATAACAATGGCCCCTGAAAAGTAGCGGAAACATCGGGTTAAAAGTTAATGATAACAAATATATCGCGATAGTGATAATAAATTAAAGGCGGGCCTGCATGAAGCAGAGGAAGCTCGTGAAGTATGTAAGGATAGAGCCAAATGGCGGGCTGTTATCTCTGCCTACCTCGAAGGGAAATAGGCGTGAGCATATGTATGTATGTATATCGCGATAGAATCCGTCAAAATGTAGTTTTATTTATACATGTGATTCGCGTATACTTTGGACAGAGTCCGCAAAGATATAGTTAAAATTTATCTAAAATTCAGACGAAAATGTTCGGTGAATATGGGCGATGTTTGTGTTAGGATAACAGATTTGAGTTGTCAGCGCCGAGCACCGAGCGCCGAGCCCGCATGCCGGATGATATGATCAACTTTGTACTAAGTAGTAAGTTCACTTATGTGATTTAGTTTTAAACTTTATATGCTGAGTTTCATATTTTACGCTCTTCGTAATTATACTGTTTTGTTACTATACATTATGTATGTATGGTAAGAAAACAGTATAATTAAAAGCCTATGCCTAACTCGGGAAAAAGTGTGTGTATAATATGTCTTAGGTATATGTATATTGTATACACGCCTTTTCCCGAGGTAGGCATAGACTTACAAAGCGCCATCTGCTTATTTGTCATTGAACTTTTGCAAGCCCGCTGGTGAAACCAGCAGGAAGGAACTAAGTAACTGTTCCCATTTTCGGCAAACTGCGTATACCTACATATGTTTTCCACCCATACGTGCACCTTTACGACCACCCATTTAACCACGCATACATTCATTCATTCAAACTTTCACATGTGTGTATTAGTGGTCTGTGTATCCACATGTGTATTATGCGATCCGGCGATGACACCTCAGTTCTGCACCTGGGTGGGACCGGAAATATATAGTTTGTGAAATGTGACCTCTGAAACCCCTTATGTATTATGTAATCACATTAAATGGGTGCTGTATAAATTGCTGAATGGTGCTTACTGTGTCGTGAAGTTAGTTTATGTAACAATATTGTACGTAAGTGCGGGGTTGGTACCGAATTTTATCTTGCGATGCTACATTTAATGGGTGATTTGTTATATCGGAAATAATCAGAATCACGTCCATATACCGTTGAAGGGGTAGGTAGGGCTGTAAACATTTAATTTTCGGTATTTTGGTTATATGTATATTAGCGTGGTTCCCGGTAGAGTAGAATTTGGGCCACCCCATCTCTTTCTATGCGGTGTCGTACAAGGCGACTAAGGGGTAGAGCTGTTTAACATCAGACAAATATATACAGCCCAGACACAGCCTCAGATGCATGACTCGTGTCAAAAATAGTGCCCGGAATACGGCAATAGGCTCACCCCGTATCGGTCTCACGTAGACCGACTACAATGATTGGTGAAATGTGGGTGTTATTCTCTGCCTAATCCTCCGGGGATTAATTTCATTGCTGTTGTTTTACATCATAATCCTACTAATGTGAAAGTTTGTACCACCGACGACGTTTGGGTGTTTATTATTCAATCACGCTTACACTGCTGAACGGAACGGTCTGCAATGCAGTGACCAGCGAGAAACCCTCTGCTGGTGTGTGTATTTTTACGGGGTCAATGGGCACTAAAACTGGAGAAGGGGGGTAGAATTGTGGGGTGAATTGAGTTAGGGGTAAAGGTACTAAACCCTTCAGCTTCACTTGATTCGGTTTTTATTACCAAATAATAGTAAAAGTACGAAGAAATACATCCAACTTTCGCATAAAAATCACATTCAGTGCCGAATTATTCGGGAATGTTAATTAAAAATGAAATAATTCAACCAGGAAGACTTGTGTAATTTAAGCGAATTAATTAATGGTCGTTAATTAGTAAAATGAAATGGCCATTTATTGCACGTGTCGGTAGAAATATTAAAACCGCAAACCAGTACAAAGAAACAGTCAAGTGTAAGTCGGGCTCGCGCACTGAGGGTTCCATACAAAATGGAATTGAACTTTTGATGGCATTGAACTAATGAGAACGATTGGCGCGAGAACGAATTAATCCTATACATACATACAGTCACGCCGCTTTCCCAGCGGGGTAGGCAGAGACCACAGTTTTCCACTTGCTACGATCCTAGTATACATCTTTCGCTTCTTCTACTTTCATAATTGTTTTTATACATGCTCGCCGGTTTCGGGTACTCTTGACAATGTCCTTTCGTTAAAATGTCTTCGATCTGTCTGACATACGTATGTCTAGGTCGACCCCTACCGGGTTGCCCATTCACCATCGCTTCATAAATCTGTTTCGTCAGTCTTCTTTCGTCCATCCTCTCCACGTGTTCGGTTTATTAAGGGTTCCATTTTTTCGTTTGGAGGTTCAGAACTTTAAAACATACAGACTCAGATCGTGTGGAAATCTTCACTTAGGATCCGAATTCCGAGCGGGTGGAGCCGCGAGCAATAGATTGTTGAACATAAATTAACCCATATCATTCGAATACGGTTTCGCTCTACTGTACACATACACAGTACACAGTGTATACACATTCTACACAATACATAGTGGGAGCACATAGCCGTAAGCCGCACATTTCCGAGGTTTAGCTCAAAGGAGGTTAGTGCATATTGTATTACTTTCTGTTTGAGTTCACTGTTGTTTCCAGCCTGTTGAATCTGCATACAGTTGTCAAATATGTATATTGACATTTCAATGACGGTAAAATACATACTTACCTACACATAATATACTACATAGCTGTTGCCCGCGGCTTCCATTTTGATCCCGTTCCCGTAAGCCATAGGAATCGAGTGTCAGGATAAAAAATAACCTACATAATATATATTTTCTACGCTATAATCTAAAACTATACCAATTTTTTGCCAATCGCGATTTACTTAATATTATTTAGGTACTTTTAGCCCAACGTTTCGGCTACTTTTATAAAAAAGAATTATTAATTCTTACAAGTACTCATTCACAAACAAGGTAACATACAAATATTGCAGATTAAATAAAAGTTTGTAAGTAAAAAGTGATCGACACTCTCCAGTGTCCGGGTACGTCTCTCGCAGGACGAGAAAGGTTTAGTCGTCTTACCTCCAATTCTTTAACGACGTCAATTTTCCTGTTCGATATATTTTTCCTTACAAACCGGAATAATACAGAAAGGATCTAATGAAAATAAACCGTCTAATTTTCTATTTGATCGGATTTTACCTTAAATGTTTATAAATTGCTTCTGTTTTTCATTCTAAAGTAGCTTTCGGTGTTTCAATTTGGACTTTAAAAGGAAAATTATCGTTTTTTCGACAGTTATACCGGGAGATAACGACACAAATTTCCAGGTCGTTTGCACCAGTGTATGGCTAATCTTCAGGGGTATAATTACCTAATGATGAAAAGGATATTGATGGTCATAACCCTGATACCAGCGTGGCCAGGCGTATGTTTTTTACTACACCATTTGTACCAGTGCCAAAAAAAACTAAATGCCATTGGTTTTTTAACCCTCTAGGTGGCAAACTAGTGCACGGTTCACCTGGTGGAAAGTAATTACTCTGACCTTATGGACGTGTGTAATACCGGGGGTGACACGTTCGCGTTGCCTACATTTTTGAAAAGTGTATCCTTATGAGGTTATTAAACCCATGAGGGGTTGCCATATTGGTATAAATTAAATAGAAAGTGTCATTGTCTTCCGGTTTACGTATCGATCCTATGGTCCTGCACTCCATAAACTTGTACTTCAGAGTAAGTTGCTGATGGATTATCCAGACAACTAGTCTGTGTAAGTTTAGCAAGGTGAGAATAGAGGGAAACTATATGCCTGAGTGATTCACCAAGTGATACGTTACTTTAGTACTAATAAGAATTAATGGATGCGTTTGACTAATGTTTATTATACCATGCGTTTTCATGCTCGGGGATGTAGCTTTTTATGGAATTTATAAAATAAGTAATTATTATTGTTATCTACCAAAAATAACTGGACGTGAGTTATTGTTTCCTGGCTTTTTTTAAAGAATTCCTTCAGAAAAATAGAAAGAAAAAGAGAAAAAGAATAGAGTATCTTTTTGTTTTCACTCTCCAAGCCGGCCTGCCTTGGCATTAAATGGCCCTATGATTGGAAATGAAGTCTTTTTTAATAGTTTTTTTTACTAAAATAAAACATTTTTTAACGGAGTCTATCGTCATTGTCATTATTTCCGTATAAGTAGTTGAAATAAAAGGTGGTTTTTAAATATTCAAGTAAAGTTCAGACAGTATTCATATTATACTTAATCGGTTTATAACATTCGTGTTATGTCAAAGTAAATATTTTGCTAAAAATAACCGATTCGTATGAATATAAATTGAAATGTTTTCTTTGCTTGTCGCGGGAACGAAACCTCATTAAGATTATAACGATTGATTACCATTGAGGCTGAGCCGCGGTATGGGCAATATGGGCAAATAATAATACTGGCTTAATTAACTTTTATATTGTACCGCGGTAGCCTAGTGGTATGGGTAATGGACTGCTGAGACGAGGTCTCGGGTTCGATCCCAGGTTTACCATGGCACACACCAATGACTTTTCGATGCTTTTCGAAGTTATGTGTGTATTTATCGCAGGTTTATAAGTGCCTGGTTAATGGCAATAGGCTCGCCACCTATTACATTAGGACCTAAACATAAACGGCGAAATGTGGGTGCTAGCACCTCTGCCTACCCCTTTGGGGATATAGGCGTGAGTTTATGTATGTTATGTTATATATTGTTGTGATAATCACGTGTCACGTAATCAGGGATTAACTTCATTGACAACAATCCCTACTAATATTATAAATGTGAAAGTAACTCTGTCTGTCTGTCTGTCTGTCTGTCTGTCTGTCTGTCTGTCTGTCTGTCTGTCCATCACGCCCAAACCACTGTACCGATTTTGATGAAATTTGGTATAGGGGTAGATTAGACCTCGAGAAAGGACATAGGCTATGTTTAGTCGCGATAACCGACATCCACGCGGGTGGAGCCGCGGGCAAAAGCTAGTTTTTTATAAAGTCACGCTTGAAAATTATTGGGTGTGGGGTCTTCGAGGCTCAAGCAAATGTCATCTGCTAGTTGGTACAGTCAGCATCAGATCGATCTTGAGTAGCAAATATTTAAAAACATCTCATTAACAACTTTTTGAATACCTTCCTTGCTAGTCAAGATCGATCTGATACTGACTGTACTCTACTCAGTAACTGTATTCTACTCAGTGAGGTACTGTAAGTACTCAAAAAGAACTTAATGCCATGGTATTAAGATCTTATTGGTTACTTTGCTAGTCTAGATCGATCTGATGCAGACTGTACGCCTGCTGATTGCAGAACGAAGGGTCAGACGGCAGTCGCTACCATAAGAGCTCAGATAAAATCTATATCTATATACTATTACTATTACTATATTATTTATTATTATATTATTATTATAATATTATAAAGAGGAATATTATTATTATATATTATATAATATATATATAATAATATTATAATAATATAATATAATATTATAAAGAGGAAAGATTTGTTTTTTTGTTTGTTTGTTTTTTTGTTTTTTTGTTTGTAACGAATAGGCTCCGAAACTACTGGACCGATTTCAATAATTCTTTCACCTATAGAAAGCTACACTATCTGGGAGTAACATAGGCTATATAACATCACGCTACTACTAAAGGGAGCGGAGCAGTGAGCATAAATGTCAATAAATCGGGCAGATTTCCATACATTCTTTACTAATATTAGATTTGTATTTTTGTATTCGAGTAAACTCAAGAACTACTCAACCGATTTCAAAAATTCTTTTACCATTAGAAAGCTGCACTATCACTGACTAACATAGGCTATAATTAATTTTCAAAAAAATAGGGATCCTGGATAGAACTTCAATAATGTAACCCAAGGTGTAAAAAAAATGACCTAAAAAATTCCTTACATCGCGTACGCTGCGAAAACTATTGAAGATAGAACAAAATAATGTACTGTAGAAATGTATAACTTAAAAAGGTCTACATAAAAGTCCGCGACAGCATATGTCTATCTAATACGGGTAGCTCACAATAACCATTTTTATCTTTTACAAATTATAAAAAAAATATGTGTCATTTTCGAAGCTATTTTTAACAATATAGTGTTAAGCCTTATCTAACTAAATACGTTAGATACATTGTACATTTAATGTAGATCAAAATTGCCCTTTACACTGTATAATTATAATGAATATTTTAAAATCTATTGCAGTATGAAAGTAACGCGCGACGATATAAATTCAAGCCGAAATGCCGATCAAAGTCAGACCACGGAAGCTATACCTTTATATTAATTCTTATCTAAATAAATCGTTTGGTATTTAAGATTGTTTCAATACCTGTTGATTACTTTTTGAATTATTGAAATCGGATGTTCTATTCAAAAGTTATTACGAAATTATAATGTCAATAAATCCAGTAAATTACCATACATTATTTGAAAACTAATTATTATTACGGGCATGGGCTAAAAGGGTGCAACCACGGGTGTTCGAAGTATTTCACGAGCGAAGACAGGGAAGGTCAGCTGAACACAAGATGCAACGGTAACGGGATCCGAATGCGGGATTGGAACCTCCATGTGATGCATCCTGGGTAACGGAGGCATTAACGCCCCTCACCCAGGGGAGGCGCTACCGCCTACGGCAAATACATACAGCAACGGGAGCAGCTCTATAGAGGGCTGCTCAAAGGCTTCCCACATGTACCTCTGACTACGAGGAGGCCCAGTAGAGAGCAGGAAAGGGAAGGGCTGGTCACCGAGAGCGGACGTGAGGATTATAGGTCCGGCCTCCTGTCATCCCTTCACGTCCGTCTCCTCCCTTTCCGGAATTCGATGGGACATCGTGCTTCCCACTTCTGAGAGGGCCATCTTAAAATTGTAGATGGCCCAGGGTCAGCCGGGGGGTGCGGAAAATGCCCTAGGCAATTTTACACTCCAGCAACTGAAGACCCGCGACGGCATGCTGTTTAGTAGGTCCGAATTCCACATGGCACTCCTGATGGCTGACGGGGATGGTATCCGAGGCAATTTTAGCACGAAAGAAAAGTTTGTACGGAATCCGAATTCCACGCGGGCGGAGCCGCGGGCAAGAGCTAGTACATTATAAAAAGGAGGAGTAGGCGATAGAGTGGACCACGGGCTACAAGGGCAAGCTTTGAATGCAGCGAAGATTAGGTAATGCTCTCTGATGGCTACAACCCAACCAGTCTGACCTCCACAGTCCACAACCCAATGGCGATATTGGGCGATATAGAAGCATTGCAACCAGACCAGTTGTTGATCTTTTAAGGGCTCTAACTACGCGTAACGACTGCCATAGATGTTCATTTGGCAACCGGGACCGACGGCTTAACGTGCTCTCCGAAGCATGACCAGACCCATATAAATACCCATACTCATGCATACAAATATTTGCACTGAGCGGGGATCGAACCCGCGGCTTCTGCGTAGCGTTCACGCCACAGAGGTTGTCTTATACCTCCACCCTACCCAGCTATAAAAAAAAAAATTGGTTGGGGAGAAGAGCTATACTAAATAATGATAATAGTCATCGATACAGTAGATTAACTCACGATACATTACACAGTTGGTTTAACAATATTTTTTTAAAACTGTTGTATCGTCTGGACGTTCTGTGGCAAGTCGAACGTAGGTCCTACCTACTTCACGCTCGAATGCCCACCTTCAGTGACGTATGTGAACTTGGCATCTCAAGTGCCAGCATCTCATAAAAAATCGACAGTTCCAGTGGCATCCCACATAGTTCTACAGTTCTCAATAAGTTTTAGCAATAGTTCCATCGATTTTAGTACCAAAATCGCATTTAAAAAAATGAGATGCTAACTTCACAAAAAATTCCCAGCATCTCATCCAAAAACGTCACATATAGTGGCATCCCACATAGTTACACAGTTCTCGATAAGTTTTAACAATAGTTCCATCGATTTTAGTACCGAAATCGCATTTTATAAAAATTGAGATGCTAAATTCAAAAACATATTCCAGCATCTCATCGATTTTCGCTAAATTGAGTTCTATTGCAGTTCTGTTGCCCACGAAGCTTCTAAATAATAGGGTAGAGACCTGCTGCACGTATAACGAGACAGTTCCGGACATATAGAGCTCCACAAGGATGAGATGCTAAGGTCTGAATGATTGTTTCATGCAAAGAAAGGATTTTTTAAGAATGGTCTTGAACAAGTGTGAGATGCTGATAGATTGCGAGGAGTTCTGTGTACCTTGTAGCTTCTAAATGATAGGTAGAGACCTGCTGCACGTGAAACGAGACAGTTCCGGACATATAGAAGTCAAATAGGGTGAGATCTTAAGGTTTAAATGAAAATTCTATGCAATACTAGAAATTTTCAGCTATGGTCTTGAACAAGTGTGAGATGCTGATAGATTGCGAAGAGTTCTGTGTACCATGAAGCTTCTAAATGATAGGTAGAGACCTGCTGCACGTGAAACGAGACAGTTCCCGATATATAGAGCTCAAAAGAGATGAGATGCTAAGGTCTGAAGGAAAATTCTACGCAATTCTAGAAATTTTTAGCTATGGTCTTGAACAAGTGTGAGATGCTGATAGTTTGCGAGGAGTTCTGTGTACCGTGAAGCTTCTAAATGATAGGTAGAGACCTGCTGCACGTGAAACGAGACAGTTCCGGACATATAGAGTTCCACAAGGATGAGATGCTAAGGTCTGAATGATTGTTTAGTGCAAAGAAAGGATTTTTTAACAATGGTGTTAAACAGGTGTGAGATGCTGATCGATAGCGAGGAGTTCTGTGTACCGTGAAGCTTCTAAATGATAGGTAGAGACCTGCTGCACGTGAAACGAGACAGTTCCGGACATATAGAGCACAAAAGGGATGAGATGCTAAGGTCTGAAGGAAAAATCAACGCAATTCTAGAAATTTTTAGCTATGGTCTTGAACAAGTGTGAGATGCTGATAGTTTGTGAGGAGTTCTGTGTACCATGAAGCTTCTAAATGATAGGTAAAGACCTGCTGCACGTGAAACGAGACAGTTCCCGATATATAGAGCTCAAAAGGGATGAGATGCTGAGGTCTGAAGGAAAATTCTACGCAATTCTAGAAATTTTTAGCTATGGTCTTGAACAAGTGTGAGATGCTGATAGTTTGCGAGGAGTTCTGTGTACCATGAAGCTTCTAAATGATAGGTGGAGACCTGTTGCACGTGAAACGCGACAGTTCCGGACATATAGAGCTCCACAAGGATGAGATGCTAAGGTCTGAATGATTGTTTAGTGCAAAGAAAGGATTTTTTAACAATGGTGTTAAACAGGTGTGAGATGCTGATTGATTACGAGGAGTTCTGTGTACCATGAAGCTTCTTAATGATAGGTAGAGACCTATTGCACGTAAAACGAGACAGTTCCCGATATATAGAGCTCAAAAGGGATGAGATGCTAAGGTCTGAATGATTGTTTAGTGCAAAGAAAGAATTTTTTAACAATGGTGTTAAACAGGTGTAAGATGCTGATTGTTTGCGAGGAGTTCTGTTGCCCATAAAGCTTTCAAATGATAGGTAGAGACCTGTTGCACGTGAAACGAGACAGTTCCGGACATATAGAGCTCAAAAGGGATGAGATGCTAAGGTCTGAAGGAAAATTCAACGCAATTCTAGAAATTTTTAGCTATGGTCTTGAATAAGTGTGAGATGCTGATAGTTTGCGAGGAGTTCTGTGTACCATGAAGCTTCTAAATGATAGGTAAAGACCTGCTGCACGTGACACGAGACAGTTCACGATATATAGAGGTCAAAAGGGATGAGATGCTAAGGTCTGAATGATTGTTTAGTGCAAAGAAAGGATTTTTTAACAATGGTGTTAAACAGGTGTAAGATGCTGATTGTTTGCGAGGAGTTCTGTTGCCCATAAAGCTTTCAAATGATAGGTAGAGACCTGTTGCACGTGAAACGAGACAGTTCCGGACATATAGAGCTCAAAAGGGATGAGATGCTAAGGTCTGAAGGAAAATTCAACGCAATTCTAGAAATTTTTAGCTATGGTCTTGAACAAGTGTGAGATGCTGATAGATAGCGAGGAGTTCTGTGTACCGTGAAGCTTCTAAATGATAGGTAGAGACCTGCTGCAAGTGAAACGAGACAGTTCCGGACATATAGAGTTCCACAAGGATGAGATGCTAAGGTCTGAATGATTGTTTAGTGCAAAGAAAGGATTTTTTAACAATGGTGTTAAACAGGTGTGAGATGCTGATCGATAGCGAGGAGTTCTGTGTACCGTGAAGCTTCTAAATGATAGGTAGAGACCTGCTGCACGTGAAACGAGACAGTTCCGGACATATAGAGTTCCACAAGGATGAGATGCTAAGGTCTGAATGATTGTTTAGTGCAAAGAAAGGATTTTTTAACAATGGTGTTAAACAGGTGTGAGATGCTGATCGATAGCGAGGAGTTCTGTGTACCGTGAAGCTTCTAAATGATAGGTAGAGACCTGTTGCACGTGAAACGAGACAGTTCCGGACATATAGAGCACAAAAGGGATGAGATGCTAAGGTCTGAAGGAAAATTCAACGCAATTCTAGAAATTTTTAGCTATGGTCTTGAACAAGTGTGAGATGCTGATAGTTTGCGAGGAGTTCTGTGTACCATGAAGCTTCTAAATGATAGGTAGAGACCTGCTGCACGTGAAACGAGACAGTTCCGGACATATAGAAGTCAAATAGGGTGAGATCTTAAGGTTTAAATGAAAATTCTATGCAATACTAGAAATTTTCAGCTATGGTCTTGAACAAGTGTGAGATGCTGATAGATTGCGAAGAGTTCTGTGTACCATGAAGCTTCTAAATGATAGGTAGAGACCTGCTGCACGTGAAACGAGACAGTTCCCGATATATAAAGCTCAAAAGAGATGAGATGCTAAGGTCTGAAGGAAAATTCTACGCAATTCTAGAAATTTTTAGCTATGGTCTTGAACAAGTGTCAGATGCTGATAGTTTGTGAGGAGTTCTGTGTACCATGAAGCTTCTAAATGATAGGTAAAGACCTGCTGCACGTGAAACGAGACAGTTCCCGATATATAGAGCTCAAAAGGGATGAGATGCTGAGGTCTGAAGGAAAATTCTACGCAATTCTAGAAATTTTTAGCTATGGTCTTGAACAAGTGTGAGATGCTGATAGTTTGCGAGGAGTTCTGTGTACCATGAAGCTTCTAAATGATAGGTGGAGACCTGTTGCACGTGAAACGCGACAGTTCCGGACATATAGAGCTCCACAAGGATGAGATGCTAAGGTCTGAATGATTGTTTAGTGCAAAGAAAGGATTTTTTAACAATGGTGTTAAACAGGTGTGAGATGCTGATTGATTACGAGGAGTTCTGTGTACCATGAAGCTTCTTAATGATAGGTAGAGACCTATTGCACGTAAAACGAGACAGTTCCCGATATATAGAGCTCAAAAGGGATGAGATGCTAAGGTCTGAATGATTGTTTAGTGCAAAGAAAGAATTTTTTAACAATGGTGTTAAACAGGTGTAAGATGCTGATTGTTTGCGAGGAGTTCTGTTGCCCATAAAGCTTTCAAATGATAGGTAGAGACCTGTTGCACGTGAAACGAGACAGTTCCGGACATATAGAGCTCAAAAGGGATGAGATGCTAAGGTCTGAAGGAAAATTCAACGCAATTCTAGAAATTTTTAGCTATGGTCTTGAATAAGTGTGAGATGCTGATAGTTTGCGAGGAGTTCTGTGTACCATGAAGCTTCTAAATGATAGGTAAAGACCTGCTGCACGTGACACGAGACAGTTCACGATATATAGAGGTCAAAAGGGATGAGATGCTAAGGTCTGAATGATTGTTTAGTGCAAAGAAAGGATTTTTTAACAATGGTGTTAAACAGGTGTGAGATGCTGATCGATAGCGAGGAGTTCTGTGTACCGTGAAGCTTCTAAATGATAGGTAGAGACCTGCTGCATGTGAAACGAGACAGTTCCGGACATATAGAGTTCCACAAGGATGAGATGCTAAGGTCTGAATGATTGTTTAGTGCAAAGAAAGGATTTTTTAACAATGGTGTTAAACAGGTGTGAGATGCTGATCGATAGCGAGGAGTTCTGTGTACCGTGAAGCTTCTAAATGATAGGTAGAGACCTGCTGCACGTGAAACGAGACAGTTCCGGACATATAGAGTTCCACAAGGATGAGATGCTAAGGTCTGAATGATTGTTTAGTGCAAAGAAAGGATTTTTTAACAATGGTGTTAAACAGGTGTGAGATGCTGATCGATAGCGAGGAGTTCTGTGTACCGTGAAGCTTCTAAATGATAGGTAGAGACCTGTTGCACGTGAAACGAGACAGTTCCGGACATATAGAGCACAAAAGGGATGAGATGCTAAGGTCTGAAGGAAAATTCAACGCAATTCTAGAAATTTTTAGCTATGGTCTTGAACAAGTGTGAGATGCTGATAGTTTGCGAGGAGTTCTGTGTACCATGAAGCTTCTAAATGATAGGTAGAGACCTGCTGCACGTGAAACGAGACAGTTCCGGACATATAGAAGTCAAATAGGGTGAGATCTTAAGGTTTAAATGAAAATTCTATGCAATACTAGAAATTTTCAGCTATGGTCTTGAACAAGTGTGAGATGCTGATAGATTGCGAAGAGTTCTGTGTACCATGAAGCTTCTAAATGATAGGTAGAGACCTGCTGCACGTGAAACGAGACAGTTCCCGATATATAAAGCTCAAAAGAGATGAGATGCTAAGGTCTGAAGGAAAATTCTACGCAATTCTAGAAATTTTTAGCTATGGTCTTGAACAAGTGTCAGATGCTGATAGTTTGTGAGGAGTTCTGTGTACCATGAAGCTTCTAAATGATAGGTAAAGACCTGCTGCACGTGAAACGAGACAGTTCCCGATATATAGAGCTCAAAAGGGATGAGATGCTGAGGTCTGAAGGAAAATTCTACGCAATTCTAGAAATTTTTAGCTATGGTCTTGAACAAGTGTGAGATGCTGATAGTTTGCGAGGAGTTCTGTGTACCATGAAGCTTCTAAATGATAGGTGGAGACCTGTTGCACGTGAAACGCGACAGTTCCGGACATATAGAGCTCCACAAGGATGAGATGCTAAGGTCTGAATGATTGTTTAGTGCAAAGAAAGGATTTTTTAACAATGGTGTTAAACAGGTGTGAGATGCTGATTGATTACGAGGAGTTCTGTGTACCATGAAGCTTCTTAATGATAGGTAGAGACCTATTGCACGTAAAACGAGACAGTTCCCGATATATAGAGCTCAAAAGGGATGAGATGCTAAGGTCTGAATGATTGTTTAGTGCAAAGAAAGAATTTTTTAACAATGGTGTTAAACAGGTGTAAGATGCTGATTGTTTGCGAGGAGTTCTGTTGCCCATAAAGCTTTCAAATGATAGGTAGAGACCTGTTGCACGTGAAACGAGACAGTTCCGGACATATAGAGCTCAAAAGGGATGAGATGCTAAGGTCTGAAGGAAAATTCAACGCAATTCTAGAAATTTTTAGCTATGGTCTTGAATAAGTGTGAGATGCTGATAGTTTGCGAGGAGTTCTGTGTACCATGAAGCTTCTAAATGATAGGTAAAGACCTGCTGCACGTGACACGAGACAGTTCACGATATATAGAGGTCAAAAGGGATGAGATGCTAAGGTCTGAATGATTGTTTAGTGCAAAGAAAGGATTTTTTAACAATGGTGTTAAACAGGTGTAAGATGCTGATTGTTTGCGAGGAGTTCTGTTGCCCATAAAGCTTTCAAATGATAGGTAGAGACCTGTTGCACGTGAAACGAGACAGTTCCGGACATATAGAGCTCAAAAGGGATGAGATGCTAAGGTCTGAAGGAAAATTCAACGCAATTCTAGAAATTTTTAGCTATGGTCTTGAACAAGTGTGAGATGCTGATAGATAGCGAGGAGTTCTGTGTACCGTGAAGCTTCTAAATGATAGGTAGAGACCTGCTGCATGTGAAACGAGACAGTTCCGGACATATAGAGTTCCACAAGGATGAGATGCTAAGGTCTGAATGATTGTTTAGTGCAAAGAAAGGATTTTTTAACAATGGTGTTAAACAGGTGTGAGATGCTGATCGATAGCGAGGAGTTCTGTGTACCGTGAAGCTTCTAAATGATAGGTAGAGACCTGCTGCACGTGAAAGGAGACAGTTCTGGACATATAGAGTTCAAAAGTGGTGAGATGCCAACGTTTAAATGTAAATTCTACGCAATACTAAGACGTTTCAGCTATGGTCTTTAACAAGTGTGAGATGCTGATAGATAGCGAAGAGTTCTGTGTACCACGAAGCTTCTAAATGATAGGTAAAGACCTTTTGCACGTGAAACGAGACAGTTCCCGATATATAGAGCTCAAAAGGGATGAGATGCTAAGGTCTGAAGGAAAATTCAACGCAATTCTAGAAATTTTTAGCTATGGTCTTGAACAAGTGTGAGATGCTGATAGATAGCGAGGAGTTCTGTGTACCGTGAAGCTTCTAAATGATAGGTAGAGACCTGCTGCATGTGAAACGAGACAGTTCCGGACATATAGAGTTCCACAAGGATGAGATGCTAAGGTCTGAATGATTGTTTAGTGCAAAGAAAGGATTTTTTAACAATGGTGTTAAACAGGTGTGAGATGCTGATCGATAGCGAGGAGTTCTGTGTACCGTGAAGCTTCTAAATGATAGGTAGAGACCTGCTGCACGTGAAACGAGACAGTTCCGGACATATAGAGTTCCACAAGGATGAGATGCTAAGGTCTGAATGATTGTTTAGTGCAAAGAAAGGATTTTTTAACAATGGTGTTAAACAGGTGTGAGATGCTGATCGATAGCGAGGAGTTCTGTGTACCGTGAAGCTTCTAAATGATAGGTAGAGACCTGTTGCACGTGAAACGAGACAGTTCCGGACATATAGAGCACAAAAGGGATGAGATGCTAAGGTCTGAAGGAAAATTCAACGCAATTCTAGAAATTTTTAGCTATGGTCTTGAACAAGTGTGAGATGCTGATAGTTTGCGAGGAGTTCTGTGTACCATGAAGCTTCTAAATGATAGGTAGAGACCTGCTGCACGTGAAACGAGACAGTTCCGGACATATAGAAGTCAAATAGGGTGAGATCTTAAGGTTTAAATGAAAATTCTATGCAATACTAGAAATTTTCAGCTATGGTCTTGAACAAGTGTGAGATGCTGATAGATTGCGAATAGTTCTGTGTACCATGAAGCTTCTTAATGATAGGTAGAGACCTGCTGCACGTGAAACGAGACAGTTCCCGATATATAAAGCTCAAAAGAGATGAGATGCTAAGGTCTGAAGGAAAATTCTACGCAATTCTAGAAATTTTTAGCTATGGTCTTGAACAAGTGTCAGATGCTGATAGTTTGTGAGGAGTTCTGTGTACCATGAAGCTTCTAAATGATAGGTAAAGACCTGCTGCACGTGAAACGAGACAGTTCCCGATATATAGAGCTCAAAAGGGATGAGATGCTGAGGTCTGAAGGAAAATTCTACGCAATTCTAGAAATTTTTAGCTATGGTCTTGAACAAGTGTGAGATGCTGATAGTTTGCGAGGAGTTCTGTGTACCATGAAGCTTCTAAATGATAGGTGGAGACCTGTTGCACGTGAAACGCGACAGTTCCGGACATATAGAGCTCCACAAGGATGAGATGCTAAGGTCTGAATGATTGTTTAGTGCAAAGAAAGGATTTTTTAACAATGGTGTTAAACAGGTGTGAGATGCTGATTGATTACGAGGAGTTCTGTGTACCATGAAGCTTCTTAATGATAGGTAGAGACCTATTGCACGTAAAACGAGACAGTTCCCGATATATAGAGCTCAAAAGGGATGAGATGCTAAGGTCTGAATGATTGTTTAGTGCAAAGAAAGAATTTTTTAACAATGGTGTTAAACAGGTGTAAGATGCTGATTGTTTGCGAGGAGTTCTGTTGCCCATAAAGCTTTCAAATGATAGGTAGAGACCTGTTGCACGTGAAACGAGACAGTTCCGGACATATAGAGCTCAAAAGGGATGAGATGCTAAGGTCTGAAGGAAAATTCAACGCAATTCTAGAAATTTTTAGCTATGGTCTTGAATAAGTGTGAGATGCTGATAGTTTGCGAGGAGTTCTGTGTACCATGAAGCTTCTAAATGATAGGTAAAGACCTGCTGCACGTGACACGAGACAGTTCACGATATATAGAGGTCAAAAGGGATGAGATGCTAAGGTCTGAATGATTGTTTAGTGCAAAGAAAGGATTTTTTAACAATGGTGTTAAACAGGTGTAAGATGCTGATTGTTTGCGAGGAGTTCTGTTGCCCATAAAGCTTTCAAATGATAGGTAGAGACCTGTTGCACGTGAAACGAGACAGTTCCGGACATATAGAGCTCAAAAGGGATGAGATGCTAAGGTCTGAAGGAAAATTCAACGCAATTCTAGAAATTTTTAGCTATGGTCTTGAACAAGTGTGAGATGCTGATAGATAGCGAGGAGTTCTGTGTACCGTGAAGCTTCTAAATGATAGGTAGAGACCTGCTGCATGTGAAACGAGACAGTTCCGGACATATAGAGTTCCACAAGGATGAGATGCTAAGGTCTGAATGATTGTTTAGTGCAAAGAAAGGATTTTTTAACAATGGTGTTAAACAGGTGTGAGATGCTGATCGATAGCGAGGAGTTCTGTGTACCGTGAAGCTTCTAAATGATAGGTAGAGACCTGCTGCACGTGAAAGGAGACAGTTCTGGACATATAGAGTTCAAAAGTGGTGAGATGCCAACGTTTAAATGTAAATTCTACGCAATACTAAGACGTTTCAGCTATGGTCTTGAACAAGTGTGAGATGCTGATAGATAGCGAAGAGTTCTGTGTACCACGAAGCTTCTAAATGATAGGTAAAGACCTTTTGCACGTGAAACGAGACAGTTCCCGATATATAGAGCTCAAAAGGGATGAGATGCTAAGGTCTGAAGGAAAATTCAACGCAATTCTAGAAATTTTTAGCTATGGTCTTGAACAAGTGTGAGATGCTGATAGTTTGCGAGGAGTTCTGTGTACCATGAAGCTTCTAAATGATAGGTAGAGACCTGTTGCATGTGAAACGCGACAGTTCCGGACATATAGAGCTCCACAAGGATGAGATGCTAAGGTCTGAATGATTGTTTAGTGCAAAGAAAGGATTTTTTAACAATAGTGTTAAACAGGTGTGAGATGCTGATTGATTACGAGGAGTTCTGTGTACCATGAAGCTTCTAAATGATAGGTAAAGACCTGCTGCACGTGAAACGAGACAGTTCCGGACATATAGAGCTCAAAAGGGATGAGATGCTAAGGTCTGAAGGAAAATTCAACGCAATTCTAGAAATATTTAGCTATGGTCTTGAACAAGTGTGAGATGCTGATAGTTTGTGAGGAGTTCTGTGTACCATGAAGCTTCTAAATGATAGGTAAAGACCTGCTGCACGTGAAACGAGACAGTTCCCGATATATAGAGCTCAAAAGGGATGAGATGCTGAGGTCTGAAGGAAAATTCTACGCAATTCTAGAAATTTTTAGCTATGGTCTTGAACAAGTGTGAGATGCTGATAGTTTGCGAGGAGTTCTGTGTACCATGAAGCTTCTAAATGATAGGTGGAGACCTGTTGCACGTGAAACGCGACAGTTCCGGACATATAGAGCTCCACAAGGATGAGATGCTAAGGTCTGAATGATTGTTTAGTGCAAAGAAAGGATTTTTTAACAATGGTGTTAAACAGGTGTGAGATGCTGATTGATTACGAGGAGTTCTGTGTACCATGAAGCTTCTTAATGATAGGTAGAGACCTATTGCACGTAAAACGAGACAGTTCCCGATATATAGAGCTCAAAAGGGATGAGATGCTAAGGTCTGAATGATTGTTTAGTGCAAAGAAAGAATTTTTTAACAATGGTGTTAAACAGGTGTAAGATGCTGATTGTTTGCGAGGAGTTCTGTTGCCCATAAAGCTTTCAAATGATAGGTAGAGACCTGTTGCACGTGAAACGAGACAGTTCCCGATATATAGAGCTCAAAAGGGATGAGATGCTAAGGTCTGAAGGAAAATTCAACGCAATTCTAGAAATATTTAGCTATGGTCTTGAACAAGTGTGAGATGCTGATAGATTGCGAATAGTTCTGTGTACCATGAAGCTTCTTAATGATAGGTAGAGACCTGCTGCACGTGAAATAAGACAGTTCCGGACATATAGAGCACAAAAGGGATGAGATGCTAAGGTCTGAAGGAAAATTCAACGCAATTCTAGAAATTTTTAGCTATGGTCTTGAACAAGTGTGAGATGCTGATAGTTTGCGAGGAGTTCTGTGTACCATGAAGCTTCTAAATGATAGGTAGAGACCTGCTGCACGTGAAACGAGACAGTTCCGGACATATAGAAGTCAAATAGGGTGAGATCTTAAGGTTTAAATGAAAATTCTATGCAATACTAGAAATTTTCAGCTATGGTCTTGAACAAGTGTGAGATGCTGATAGATTGCGAAGAGTTCTGTGTACCATGAAGCTTCTAAATGATAGGTAGAGACCTGCTGCACGTGAAACGAGACAGTTCCCGATATATAGAGCTCAAAAGAGATGAGATGCTAAGGTCTGAAGGAAAATTCTACGCAATTCTAGAAATTTTTAGCTATGGTCTTGAACAAGTGTGAGATGCTGATAGTTTGTGAGGAGTTCTGTGTACCATGAAGCTTCTAAATGATAGGTAAATACCTGTTGCACGTGAAACGAGACAGTTCCCGATATATAGAGCTCAAAAGGGATGAGATGCTGAGGTCTGAAGGAAAATTCTACGCAATTCTAGAAATTTTTAGCTATGGTCTTGAACAAGTGTGAGATGCTGATAGTTTGCGAGGAGTTCTGTGTACCATGAAGCTTCTAAATGATAGGTGGAGACCTGTTGCACGTGAAACGCGACAGTTCCGGACATATAGAGCTCCACAAGGATGAGATGCTAAGGTCTGAATGATTGTTTAGTGCAAAGAAAGGATTTTTTAACAATGGTGTTAAACAGGTGTGAGATGCTGATTGATTACGAGGAGTTCTGTGTACCATGAAGCTTCTTAATGATAGGTAGAGACCTATTGCACGTAAAACGAGACAGTTCCCGATATATAGAGCTCAAAAGGGATGAGATGCTAAGGTCTGAATGATTGTTTAGTGCAAAGAAAGAATTTTTTAACAATGGTGTTAAACAGGTGTAAGATGCTGATTGTTTGCGAGGAGTTCTGTTGCCCATAAAGCTTTCAAATGATAGGTAGAGACCTGTTGCACGTGAAACGAGACAGTTCCGGACATATAGAGCTCAAAAGGGATGAGATGCTAAGGTCTGAAGGAAAATTCAACGCAATTCTAGAAATTTTTAGCTATGGTCTTGAATAAGTGTGAGATGCTGATAGTTTGCGAGGAGTTCTGTGTACCATGAAGCTTCTAAATGATAGGTAAAGACCTGCTGCACGTGACACGAGACAGTTCACGATATATAGAGGTCAAAAGGGATGAGATGCTAAGGTCTGAATGATTGTTTAGTGCAAAGAAAGGATTTTTTAACAATGGTGTTAAACAGGTGTAAGATGCTGATTGTTTGCGAGGAGTTCTGTTGCCCATAAAGCTTTCAAATGATAGGTAGAGACCTGTTGCACGTGAAACGAGACAGTTCCGGACATATAGAGCTCAAAAGGGATGAGATGCTAAGGTCTGAAGGAAAATTCAACGCAATTCTAGAAATTTTTAGCTATGGTCTTGAACAAGTGTGAGATGCTGATAGATAGCGAGGAGTTCTGTGTACCGTGAAGCTTCTAAATGATAGGTAGAGACCTGCTGCATGTGAAACGAGACAGTTCCGGACATATAGAGTTCCACAAGGATGAGATGCTAAGGTCTGAATGATTGTTTAGTGCAAAGAAAGGATTTTTTAACAATGGTGTTAAACAGGTGTGAGATGCTGATCGATAGCGAGGAGTTCTGTGTACCGTGAAGCTTCTAAATGATAGGTAGAGACCTGCTGCACGTGAAAGGAGTCAGTTCTGGACATATAGAGTTCAAAAGTGGTGAGATGCCAACGTTTAAATGTAAATTCTACGCAATACTAAGACGTTTCAGCTATGGTCTTGAACAAGTGTGAGATGCTGATAGATAGCGAAGAGTTCTGTGTACCACGAAGCTTCTAAATGATAGGTAAAGACCTTTTGCACGTGAAACGAGACAGTTCCCGATATATAGAGCTCAAAAGGGATGAGATGCTAAGGTCTGAAGGAAAATTCAACGCAATTCTAGAAATTTTTAGCTATGGTCTTGAACAAGTGTGAGATGCTGATAGTTTGCGAGGAGTTCTGTGTACCATGAAGCTTCTAAATGATAGGTAGAGACCTGTTGCATGTGAAACGCGACAGTTCCGGACATATAGAGCTCCACAAGGATGAGATGCTAAGGTCTGAATGATTGTTTAGTGCAAAGAAAGGATTTTTTAACAATAGTGTTAAACAGGTGTGAGATGCTGATTGATTACGAGGAGTTCTGTGTACCATGAAGCTTCTAAATGATAGGTCAAGACCTGCTGCACGTGAAACGAGACAGTTCCGGACATATAGAGCTCAAAAGGGATGAGATGCTAAGGTCTGAAGGAAAATTCAACGCAATTCTAGAAATATTTAGCTATGGTCTTGAACAAGTGTGAGATGCTGATAGATTGCGAATAGTTCTGTGTACCATGAAGCTTCTTAATGATAGGTAGAGACCTGCTGCACGTGAAACGAGACAGTTCCCGATATATAGAGCTCAAAAGGGATGAGATGCTGAGGTCTGAATGATTGTTTAGTGCAAAGAAAGGATTTTTTAACAATGGTGTTAAACAGGTGTGAGATGCTGATTGTTTGCGAGGAGTTCTGTTGCCCATAAAGCTTCTTAATGATAGGTAGAGACCTATTGCACGTAAAACGAGACAGTTCCCGATATATAGAGCTCAAAAGGGATGAGATGCTAAGGTCTGAAGGAAAATTCTACGCAATACTAGGAATTTTTAGCTATGGTCTTGAACAAGTGTGAGATGCTGATAGATAGCGAGGAGTTCTGTGTACCGTGAAGCTTCTAAATGATAGGTAGAGACCTGCTGCACGTGAAACGAGACAGTTCTGGACATATAGAGCTCAAAAGGAATGAGATGCTAAGGTCTGAATGATTGTTTCATGCAAAGAAAGGATTTTTTAAGAATGGTCTTGAACAAGTGTGAGATGCTGATAGATTGCGAGGAGTTCTGTGTACCTTGTAGCTTCTAAATGATAGGTAGAGACCTGCTGCACGTGAAACGAGACAGTTCCGGACATATAGAAGTCAAATAGGGTGAGATCTTAAGGTTTAAATGAAAATTCTATGCAATACTAGAAATTTTCAGCTATGGTCTTGAACAAGTGTGAGATGCTGATAGATTGCGAAGAGTTCTGTGTACCATGAAGCTTCTAAATGATAGGATGAGACCTGCTGCACGTGAAACGAGACAGTTCCCGATATATAGAGCTCAAAAGGGATGAGATGCTAAGGTCTGAAGGAAAATTCTACGCAATACTAGGAATTTTTAGCTATGGTCTTGAACAAGTGTGAGATGCTGATAGTTTGCGAGGAGTTCTGTGTACCGTGAAGCTTCTAAATGATAGGTAGAGACCTGTTGCACGTGAAACGCGACAGTTCCGGACATATAGAGCTCCACAAGGATGAGATGCTAAGGTCTGAATGATTGTTTAGTGCAAAGAAAGGATTTTTTAACAATGGTGTTAAACAGGTGTGAGATGCTGATTGATTACGAGGAGTTCTGTATACCATGAAGCTTCTAAATGATAGGTAGAGGCCTGCTGCACGTGAAACGAGACAGTTCCCGATATATAGAGCTCAAAAAGGATGAGATGCTAAGGTCTGAATGATTGTTTAGTGCAAAGAAAGGATTTTTTAACAATGGTGTTAAACAGGTGTGAGATGCTGATTGTTTGCGAGGAGTTCTGTTGCCCATAAAGCTTTCAAATGATAGGTAGATACCTGTTGCACGTGAAACGATACAGTTCCGGACATATAAAGCTCAAAAGGAGTGAGATGCTAAGGTCTGAAGGAAAATTCAACGCAATTCTAGAAATTTTTAGCAATGGTCTTGAACAAGTGTGAGATGCTGATAGTTTGCGAGGAGTTCTGGGTACCGTGAAGCTTCTAAATGATAGGTAGAGACCTGTTGCACGTGAAACGAGACAGTTTCGGACATCTAGAGCACAAAAGGGATGAGATGCTAAGGTCTGAAAGAAAATTCTACGCAATACTAGGAATTTTTAGATATGGGCCTGAACAAGTGTGAGATGCTGATAGATAGCGAGGAGTTCTGTGTACCATGAAGCTTCTAAATGATAGGTAGAGACCTGCTGCACGTGAAACGAGACAGTTCTGGACATATAGAGCTCAAAAGTGGTGAGATGCCAACGTTTAAATGTAAATTCTACGCAATACTAGGACAATATAAAAGCTGTCATATAAAAGCTTCATGGTACCCAGAACTCCTCGCTATCTATCAGCATCTCACACTTCTTCAAGACCATAGCTGAAAATTTCTAGTATTGCGTAGAATTTACATTTAAACGTTAGCATCTCATCCCTTTTGAGCTCTATATATCGGGAACTGTCTTGTTTCACTTGCAACAGGTCTTTACCTATCATTTAGAAGCTTCATGGTACACAGAACTCTTCGCTATCTATCAGCATCTCACACTCGTTCAAGACCATAGCTGAAACGTCCTAGTATTGCGTAGAATTTACATTTAAACGTTGGCATCTCACCACTTTTGAACTCTATATGTCCAGAACTGTCTCGTTTCACGTACAGCAGGTCTCTACCTATCATTTAGAAGCTTCATGGTACACAGAACTCCTCGCTATCTATCAGCATCTCACACTTGTTCAAGACCATAGCTAAAAATTCCTAGTATTGCGTAGAATTTTCCTTCAGACCTTAGCATCTCACTCCTTTTGAGCTCTATATGTCCGGAACTGTCTCGTTTCACGTGCAACAGGTCTCTACCTATCATTTGAAAGCTTTATGGGCAACAGAACTCCTCGCAAACAATCAGCATCTCACACCTGTTTAACACCATTGTTAAAAAATCCTTTCTTTGCACTAAACAATCATTCAGACCTTAGCATCTCATCCTTGTGGAGCTCTATATGTCCGGAACTGTCGCGTTTCACGTGCAGCAGGTCTCTACCTATCATTTAGAAGCTTCACGGTACACAGAACTCCTCGCAAACTATCAGCATCTCACACTTGTTCAAGACCATAGCTAAAAATTCCTAGTATTGCGTAGAATTTTCCTTCAGACCTTAGCATCTCACTCCTTTTGAGCTCTATATGTCCGGAACTGTCTCGTTTCACGTGCAACAGGTCTCTACCTATCATTTGAAAGCTTTATGGGCAACAGAACTCCTCGCAAACAATCAGCATCTCACACCTGTTTAACACCATTGTTAAAAAATCCTTTCTTTGCACTAAACAATCATTCAGACCTTAGCATCTCATCCTTGTGGAGCTCTATATGTCCGGAACTGTCGCGTTTCACGTGCAGCAGGTCTCTACCTATCATTTAGAAGCTTCACGGTACACAGAACTCCTCGCAAACTATCAGCATCTCACACTTGTTCAAGACCATAGCTAAAAATTCCTAGTATTGCGTAGAATTTTCCTTCAGACCTTAGGATCTCATCCCTTTTGTGCTCTAGATAACCGAAACTGTCTCGTTTCACGTGCAGCAGGTCTTTACCTATCATTTAGAAGCTTCACGGTACCCAGAACTCCTCGCAAACTATCAGCATCTCACACTTGTTCAAGACCATAGCTAAAAATTCCTAGTATTGCGTAGAATTTTCCTTCAGACCTTAGGATCTCATCCCTTTTGTGCTCTAGATAACCGAAACTGTCTCGTTTCACGTGCAGCAGGTCTTTACCTATCATTTAGAAGCTTCACGGTACCCAGAACTCCTCGCAAACTATCAGCATCTCACACTTGTTCAAGACCATAGCTAAAAATTCCTAGTATTGCGTAGAATTTTCCTTCAGACCTCAGCATCTCATCCTTTTTGAGCTCTATATGTCCGGAACTGTCGCGTTTCACGTGCAACAGGTCTCTACCTATCACTTAGAAGCTTCACGGTACACAGAACTCCTCGCAAACTATCAGCATCTCACACTTGTTCAAGACCATAGCTAAAAATTTCTAGTATTGCGTAGAATTTTCCTTCAGACCTTAGCATCTCATCCCTTTTGAGCTCTATATATCGAGAACTGTCTCGTTTCACGTGCAACAGGTCTTTACCTATCATTTAGAAGCTTCATGGTACACAGAACTCTTCGCTATCTATCAGCATCTCACACTTGTTCAAGACCATAGCTGAAACGTCCTAGTATTGCGTAGAATTTACATTTAAACGTTGGCATCTCACCACTTTTGAACTCTATATGTCCAGAACTGTCTCGTTTCACGTGCAGCAGGTCTCGACCTATCATTTAGAAGCTTCATGGTACACAGAACTCCTCGCTATCTATCAGCATCTCACACTTGTTCAAGACCATAGCTAAAAATTCCTAGTATTGCGTAGAATTTTCCTTCAGACCTTAGCATCTCATTCTTTATGAGCTCTATATATCGGGAACTGTCTCGTTTTACGTGCAATAGGTCTCTACCTATCATTTAGAAGCTTCATGGTACACAGAACTCCTCGTAATCAATCAGCATCTCACACCTGTTTAACACCATTGTTAAAAAATCCTTTCTTTGCACTAAACAATCCTTCTGACCTCAGCATCTCATCCCTTTTGGGCTCTATATATCGGGAACTGTCTCGTTTCACGTGCAGCAGGTCTTTACCTATCATTTAGAAGCTTCATGGTACACAGAACTCCTCGCAAACTATCAGCATCTCACACTTGTTCAAGACCATAGCTAAAAATTTCTAGAATTGCGTTGAATTTTCCTTCAGACCTTAGCATCTCATCCTTGTGGAGCTCTATATGTCCGGAACTGTCTCGTTTCACGTGCAACAGGTCTTTACCTATCATTTGAAAGCTTTATGGGCAACAGAACTCCTCGCAAACTATCAGCATCTCACACTTGTTCAAGACCATAGCTAAAAATTTCTAGAATTGCGTTGAATTTTCCTTCAGACCTTAGCATCTCATCCTTGTGGAGCTCTATATGTCCGGAACTGTCTCGTTTCACGTGCAACAGGTCTTTACCTATCATTTGAAAGCTTTATGGGCAACAGAACTCCTCGCAAACAATCAGCATCTTACACCTGTTTAACACCATTGTTAAAAAATCCTTTCTTTGCACTAAACAATCATTCAGACCTTAGCATCTCATCCCTTTTGAGCCCCATATATCGGGAACTGTCTCGTTTTACGTGCAATAGGTCTCTACCTATCATTAAGAAGCTTCATAGTACACAGAACTCCTCGTAATCAATCAGCATCTCACACCTGTTTAACACCATTGTTAAAAAATCCTTTCTTTGCACTAAACAATAATTCAAACCTTAGCATCTCATCCTTGTGGAGCTCTATATGTCCGGAACTGTTGCGTTTCACGTGCAACAGGTCTCTACCTATCATTTAGAAGCTTCACGGTACACAGAACTCCTCGCTATCGATCAGCATCTCACACCTGTTTAACACCATTGTTGAAAAATCCTTTCTTTGCACTAAACAATCCTTCAGACCTCAGCATCTCATCCCTTTTGAGCTCTATATGTCCGGAACTGTCTCGTTTCACGTGCAACAGGTCTCTACCTATCATTTAGAAGCTTCACGGTACACAGAACTCCTCGCTATCGATCAGCATCTCACACCTGTTTAACACCATTGTTAAAAAATCCTTTCTTTGCACTAAACAATCCTTCAGACCTCAGCATCTCATCCCTTTTGAGCTCTATATATCGGGAACTGTCTCGTTTCACGTGCAACAGGTCTTTACCTATCATTTAGAAGCTTCATGGTACACAGAACTCCTCGCAAACTATCAGTATCTCACACTTGTTCAAGACCATAGCTAAAAATTTCTAGAATTGCGTTGAATTTTCCTTCAGACCTTAGCATCTCATCCCTTTTGAGCTCTATATATCGGGAACTGTCTCGTTTCACGTGCAGCAGGTCTCTACCTATCATTAAGAAGCTTTATGGGCAACAGAACTCCTCGCAAACAATCAGCATCTTACACCTGTTTAACACCATTGTTAAAAAATCCTTTCTTTGCACTAAACAATCATTCAGACCTTAGCATCTCATTCCTTTTGAGCTCTATATATCGGGAACTGTCTCGTTTTACGTGCAATAGGTCTCTACCTATCATTTAGAAGCTTCATGGTACACAGAACTCCTCGTAATCAATCAGCATCTCACACCTGTTTAACACCATTGTTAAAAAATCCTTTCTTTGCACTAAACAATCCTTCAGACCTTAGCATCTCATCCCTTTTGAGCTCTATATGTCCGGAACTGTCTCGTTTCACGTGCAGCAGGTCTCTACCTATCATTTAGAAGCTTCACGGTACACAGAACTCCTCGCTATCGATCAGCATCTCACACCTGTTTAACACCATTGTTAAAAAATCCTTTCTTTGCACTAAACAATCCTTCAGACCTCAGCATCTCATCCCTTTTGAGCTCTATATATCGGGAACTGTCTCGTTTCACGTGCAACAGGTCTTTACCTATCATTTAGAAGCTTCATGGTACACAGAACTCCTCGCAAACTATCAGTATCTCACACTTGTTCAAGACCATAGCTAAAAATTTCTAGAATTGCGTTGAATTTTCCTTCAGACCTTAGCATCTCATCCCTTTTGAGCTCTATATATCGGGAACTGTCTCGTTTCACGTGCAGCAGGTCTCTACCTATCATTAAGAAGCTTTATGGGCAACAGAACTCCTCGCAAACAATCAGCATCTTACACCTGTTTAACACCATTGTTAAAAAATCCTTTCTTTGCACTAAACAATCATTCAGACCTTAGCATCTCATTCCTTTTGAGCTCTATATATCGGGAACTGTCTCGTTTTACGTGCAATAGGTCTCTACCTATCATTTAGAAGCTTCATGGTACACAGAACTCCTCGTAATCAATCAGCATCTCACACCTGTTTAACACCATTGTTAAAAAATCCTTTCTTTGCACTAAACAATCCTTCAGACCTCAGCATCTCATCCCTTTTGAGCTCTATATATCGGGAACTGTCTCGTTTCACGTGCAGCAGGTCTTTACCTATCATTTAGAAGCTTCATGGTACACAGAACTCTTCGCTATCTATCAGCATCTCACACTTGTTCAAGACCATAGCTGAAACGTCCTAGTATTGCGTAGAATTTACATTTAAACGTTGGCATCTCACCACTTTTGAACTCTATATGTCCAGAACTGTCTCGTTTCACGTGCAGCAGGTCTCTACCTATCATTTAGAAGCTTCATGGTACACAGAACTCCTCGCTATCTATCAGCATCTCACACTTGTTCAAGACCATAGCTAAAAATTCCTAGTATTGCGTAGAATTTTCCTTCAGACCTTAGCATCTCATTCTTTATGAGCTCTATATATCGGGAACTGTCTCGTTTTACGTGCAATAGGTCTCTACCTATCATTTAGAAGCTTCATGGTACACAGAACTCCTCGTAATCAATCAGCATCTCACACCTGTTTAACACCATTGTTAAAAAATCCTTTCTTTGCACTAAACAATCCTTCAGACCTCAGCATCTCATCCCTTTTGGGCTCTATATATCGGGAACTGTCTCGTTTCACGTGCAGCAGGTCTTTACCTATCATTTAGAAGCTTCATGGTACACAGAACTCCTCGCAAACTATCAGCATCTCACACTTGTTCAAGACCATAGCTAAAAATTTCTAGAATTGCGTTGAATTTTCCTTCAGACCTTAGCATCTCATCCCTTTTGAGCTCTATATATCGGGAACTGTCTCGTTTCACGTGCAACAGGTCTTTACCTATCATTTAGAAGCTTCATGGTACACAGAACTCCTCGCAAACTATCAGCATCTCACACTTGTTCAAGACCATAGCTAAAAATTTCTAGAATTGCGTTGAATTTTCCTTCAGACCTTAGCATCTCATCCTTGTGGAGCTCTATATGTCCGGAACTGTCTCGTTTCACGTGCAACAGGTCTTTACCTATCATTTGAAAGCTTTATGGGCAACAGAACTCCTCGCAAACAATCAGCATCTTACACCTGTTTAACACCATTGTTAAAAAATCCTTTCTTTGCACTAAACAATCATTCAGACCTTAGCATCTCATCCCTTTTGAGCCCCATATATCGGGAACTGTCTCGTTTTACGTGCAATAGGTCTCTACCTATCATTAAGAAGCTTCATAGTACACAGAACTCCTCGTAATCAATCAGCATCTCACACCTGTTTAACACCATTGTTAAAAAATCCTTTCTTTGCACTAAACAATAATTCAAACCTTAGCATCTCATCCTTGTGGAGCTCTATATGTCCGGAACTGTTGCGTTTCACGTGCAACAGGTCTCTACCTATCATTTAGAAGCTTCACGGTACACAGAACTCCTCGCTATCGATCAGCATCTCACACCTGTTTAACACCATTGTTGAAAAATCCTTTCTTTGCACTAAACAATCCTTCAGACCTCAGCATCTCATCCCTTTTGAGCTCTATATGTCCGGAACTGTCTCGTTTCACGTGCAGCAGGTCTCTACCTATCATTTAGAAGCTTCATGGTACACAGAACTCCTCGCTATCGATCAGCATCTCACACCTGTTTAACACCATTGTTAAAAAATCCTTTCTTTGCACTAAACAATCCTTCAGACCTCAGCATCTCATCCCTTTTGAGCTCTATATATCGGGAACTGTCTCGTTTCACGTGCAACAGGTCTTTACCTATCATTTAGAAGCTTCATGGTACACAGAACTCCTCGCAAACTATCAGTATCTCACACTTGTTCAAGACCATAGCTAAAAATTTCTAGAATTGCGTTGAATTTTCCTTCAGACCTTAGCATCTCATCCCTTTTGAGCTCTATATATCGGGAACTGTCTCGTTTCACGTGCAGCAGGTCTCTACCTATCATTAAGAAGCTTTATGGGCAACAGAACTCCTCGCAAACAATCAGCATCTTACACCTGTTTAACACCATTGTTAAAAAATCCTTTCTTTGCACTAAACAATCATTCAGACCTTAGCATCTCATTCCTTTTGAGCTCTATATATCGGGAACTGTCTCGTTTTACGTGCAATAGGTCTCTACCTATCATTTAGAAGCTTCATGGTACACAGAACTCCTCGTAATCAATCAGCATCTCACACCTGTTTAACACCATTGTTAAAAAATCCTTTCTTTGCACTAAACAATCCTTCAGACCTCAGCATCTCATCCCTTTTGAGCTCTATATGTCCGGAACTGTCTCGTTTCACGTGCAGCAGGTCTCTACCTATCATTTAGAAGCTTCACGGTACACAGAACTCCTCGCTATCGATCAGCATCTCACACCTGTTTAACACCATTGTTAAAAAATCCTTTCTTTGCACTAAACAATCCTTCAGACCTCAGCATCTCATCCCTTTTGAGCTCTATATATCGGGAACTGTCTCGTTTCACGTGCAACAGGTCTTTACCTATCATTTAGAAGCTTCATGGTACACAGAACTCCTCGCAAACTATCAGTATCTCACACTTGTTCAAGACCATAGCTAAAAATTTCTAGAATTGCGTTGAATTTTCCTTCAGACCTTAGCATCTCATCCCTTTTGAGCTCTATATATCGGGAACTGTCTCGTTTCACGTGCAGCAGGTCTCTACCTATCATTAAGAAGCTTTATGGGCAACAGAACTCCTCGCAAACAATCAGCATCTTACACCTGTTTAACACCATTGTTAAAAAATCCTTTCTTTGCACTAAACAATCATTCAGACCTTAGCATCTCATTCCTTTTGAGCTCTATATATCGGGAACTGTCTCGTTTTACGTGCAATAGGTCTCTACCTATCATTTAGAAGCTTCATGGTACACAGAACTCCTCGTAATCAATCAGCATCTCACACCTGTTTAACACCATTGTTAAAAAATCCTTTCTTTGCACTAAACAATCCTTCAGACCTCAGCATCTCATCCCTTTTGAGCTCTATATATCGGGAACTGTCTCGTTTCACGTGCAGCAGGTCTTTACCTATCATTTAGAAGCTTCATGGTACACAGAACTCTTCGCTATCTATCAGCATCTCACACTTGTTCAAGACCATAGCTGAAACGTCCTAGTATTGCGTAGAATTTACATTTAAACGTTGGCATCTCACCACTTTTGAACTCTATATGTCCAGAACTGTCTCGTTTCACGTGCAGCAGGTCTCTACCTATCATTTAGAAGCTTCATGGTACACAGAACTCCTCGCTATCTATCAGCATCTCACACTTGTTCAAGACCATAGCTAAAAATTCCTAGTATTGCGTAGAATTTTCCTTCAGACCTTAGCATCTCATTCTTTATGAGCTCTATATATCGGGAACTGTCTCGTTTTACGTGCAATAGGTCTCTACCTATCATTTAGAAGCTTCATGGTACACAGAACTCCTCGTAATCAATCAGCATCTCACACCTGTTTAACACCATTGTTAAAAAATCCTTTCTTTGCACTAAACAATCCTTCAGACCTCAGCATCTCATCCCTTTTGGGCTCTATATATCGGGAACTGTCTCGTTTCACGTGCAGCAGGTCTTTACCTATCATTTAGAAGCTTCATGGTACACAGAACTCCTCGCAAACTATCAGCATCTCACACTTGTTCAAGACCATAGCTAAAAATTTCTAGAATTGCGTTGAATTTTCCTTCAGACCTTAGCATCTCATCCCTTTTGAGCTCTATATATCGGGAACTGTCTCGTTTCACGTGCAACAGGTCTTTACCTATCATTTAGAAGCTTCATGGTACACAGAACTCCTCGCAAACTATCAGCATCTCACACTTGTTCAAGACCATAGCTAAAAATTTCTAGAATTGCGTTGAATTTTCCTTCAGACCTTAGCATCTCATCCTTGTGGAGCTCTATATGTCCGGAACTGTCTCGTTTCACGTGCAACAGGTCTTTACCTATCATTTGAAAGCTTTATGGGCAACAGAACTCCTCGCAAACAATCAGCATCTTACACCTGTTTAACACCATTGTTAAAAAATCCTTTCTTTGCACTAAACAATCATTCAGACCTTAGCATCTCATCCCTTTTGAGCCCCATATATCGGGAACTGTCTCGTTTTACGTGCAATAGGTCTCTACCTATCATTAAGAAGCTTCATAGTACACAGAACTCCTCGTAATCAATCAGCATCTCACACCTGTTTAACACCATTGTTAAAAAATCCTTTCTTTGCACTAAACAATAATTCAAACCTTAGCATCTCATCCTTGTGGAGCTCTATATGTCCGGAACTGTTGCGTTTCACGTGCAACAGGTCTCTACCTATCATTTAGAAGCTTCACGGTACACAGAACTCCTCGCTATCGATCAGCATCTCACACCTGTTTAACACCATTGTTGAAAAATCCTTTCTTTGCACTAAACAATCCTTCAGACCTCAGCATCTCATCCCTTTTGAGCTCTATATGTCCGGAACTGTCTCGTTTCACGTGCAGCAGGTCTCTACCTATCATTTAGAAGCTTCATGGTACACAGAACTCCTCGCTATCGATCAGCATCTCACACCTGTTTAACACCATTGTTAAAAAATCCTTTCTTTGCACTAAACAATCCTTCAGACCTCAGCATCTCATCCCTTTTGAGCTCTATATATCGGGAACTGTCTCGTTTCACGTGCAACAGGTCTTTACCTATCATTTAGAAGCTTCATGGTACACAGAACTCCTCGCAAACTATCAGTATCTCACACTTGTTCAAGACCATAGCTAAAAATTTCTAGAATTGCGTTGAATTTTCCTTCAGACCTTAGCATCTCATCCCTTTTGAGCTCTATATATCGGGAACTGTCTCGTTTCACGTGCAGCAGGTCTCTACCTATCATTAAGAAGCTTTATGGGCAACAGAACTCCTCGCAAACAATCAGCATCTTACACCTGTTTAACACCATTGTTAAAAAATCCTTTCTTTGCACTAAACAATCATTCAGACCTTAGCATCTCATTCCTTTTGAGCTCTATATATCGGGAACTGTCTCGTTTTACGTGCAATAGGTCTCTACCTATCATTTAGAAGCTTCATGGTACACAGAACTCCTCGTAATCAATCAGCATCTCACACCTGTTTAACACCATTGTTAAAAAATCCTTTCTTTGCACTAAACAATCCTTCAGACCTCAGCATCTCATCCCTTTTGAGCTCTATATATCGGGAACTGTCTCGTTTCACGTGCAGCAGGTCTTTACCTATCATTTAGAAGCTTCATGGTACACAGAACTCCTCGCAAACTATCAGCATCTCACACTTGTTCAAGACCATAGCTAAAAATTTCTAGAATTGCGTTGAATTTTCCTTCAGACCTTAGCATCTCATCCTTGTGGAGCTCTATATGTCCGGAACTGTCTCGTTTCACGTGCAACAGGTCTTTACCTATCATTTGAAAGCTTTATGGGCAACAGAACTCCTCGCAAACAATCAGCATCTTACACCTGTTTAACACCATTGTTAAAAAATCCTTTCTTTGCACTAAACAATCATTCAGACCTTAGCATCTCATCCCTTTTGAGCCCCATATATCGGGAACTGTCTCGTTTTACGTGCAATAGGTCTCTACCTATCATTAAGAAGCTTCATAGTACACAGAACTCCTCGTAATCAATCAGCATCTCACACCTGTTTAACACCATTGTTAAAAAATCCTTTCTTTGCACTAAACAATAATTCAAACCTTAGCATCTCATCCTTGTGGAGCTCTATATGTCCGGAACTGTTGCGTTTCACGTGCAACAGGTCTCTACCTATCATTTAGAAGCTTCACGGTACACAGAACTCCTCGCTATCGATCAGCATCTCACACCTGTTTAACACCATTGTTGAAAAATCCTTTCTTTGCACTAAACAATCCTTCAGACCTCAGCATCTCATCCCTTTTGAGCTCTATATGTCCGGAACTGTCTCGTTTCACGTGCAGCAGGTCTCTACCTATCATTTAGAAGCTTCACGGTACACAGAACTCCTCGCTATCGATCAGCATCTCACACCTGTTTAACACCATTGTTAAAAAATCCTTTCTTTGCACTAAACAATCCTTCAGACCTCAGCATCTCATCCCTTTTGAGCTCTATATATCGGGAACTGTCTCGTTTTGACGTGCAACAGGTCTTTACCTATCATTTAGAAGCTTCATGGTACACAGAACTCCTCGCAAACTATCAGTATCTCACACTTGTTCAAGACCATAGCTAAAAATTTCTAGAATTGCGTTGAATTTTCCTTCAGACCTTAGCATCTCATCCCTTTTGAGCTCTATATATCGGGAACTGTCTCGTTTCACGTGCAACAGGTCTCTACCTATCATTAAGAAGCTTTATGGGCAACAGAACTCCTCGCAAACAATCAGCATCTTACACCTGTTTAACACCATTGTTAAAAAATCCTTTCTTTGCACTAAACAATCATTCAGACCTTAGCATCTCATTCCTTTTGAGCTCTATATATCGGGAACTGTCTCGTTTTACGTGCAATAGGTCTCTACCTATCATTTAGAAGCTTCATGGTACACAGAACTCCTCGTAATCAATCAGCATCTCACACCTGTTTAACACCATTGTTAAAAAATCCTTTCTTTGCACTAAACAATCCTTCAGACCTCAGCATCTCATCCCTTTTGAGCTCTATATATCGGGAACTGTCTCGTTTCACGTGCAGCAGGTCTTTACCTATCATTTAGAAGCTTCATGGTACACAGAACTCCTCGCAAACTATCAGCATCTCACACTTGTTCAAGACCATAGCTAAAAATTTCTAGAATTGCGTTGAATTTTCCTTCAGACCTTAGCATCTCATCCCTTTTGAGCTCTATATATCGGGAACTGTCTCGTTTCACGTGCAGCAGGTCTTTACCTATCATTTAGAAGCTTCATGGTACACAGAACTCCTCGCAAACTATCAGCATCTCACACTTGTTCAAGACCATAGCTAAAAATTTCTAGAATTGCGTTGAATTTTCCTTCAGACCTTAGCATCTCATCCTTGTGGAGCTCTATATGTCCGGAACTGTCTCGTTTCACGTGCAGCAGGTCTCTACCTATCATTTAGAAGCTTCACGGTACACAGAACTCCTCGCTATCGATCAGCATCTCACACCTGTTTAACACCATTGTTAAAAAATCCTTTCTTTGCACTAAACAATCCTTCAGACCTCAGCATCTCATCCCTTTTGAGCTCTATATATCGGGAACTGTCTCGTTTCACGTGCAGCAGGTCTTTACCTATCATTTAAAAGCTTCATGGTACACAGAACTCCTCGCAAACTATCAGCATCTCACACTTGTTCAAGACCATAGCTAAAAATTTCTAGAATTGCGTTGAATTTTCCTTCAGACCTTAGCATCTCATCCCTTTTGAGCTCTATATATCGGGAACTGTCTCGTTTCACGTGCAGCAGGTCTCTACCTATTATTTAGAAGCTTCACGGTACCCAGAACTCCTCGCAAACTATCAGCATCTCACACTTGTTCAAGACCATAGCTAAAAATTTCTAGAATTGCGTTGAATTTTCCTGCAGACCTTAGCATCTCATCCCTTTTGTGCTCTATATATCCGGAACTGTCTCGTTTCACGTGCAGCAGGTCTCTACCTATCATTTAGAAGCTTCACGGTACACAGAACTCCTCGCTATCGATCAGCATCTCACACCTGTTTAACACCATTGTTAAAAAATCCTTTCTTTGCACTAAACAATCATTCAGACCTTAGCATCTCATCCTTGTGGAACTCTATATGTCCGGAACTGTCTCGTTTCACGTGCAGCAGGTCTCTACCTATCATTTAGAAGCTTCACGGTACACAGAACTCCTCGCAAACTATCAGCATCTCACACTTGTTCAAGACCATAGCTAAAAATTCCTAGTATTGCGTAGAGTTTTCCTTCAGACCTTAGCATCTCATCCCTTTTGTGCTCTAGATAACCGAAACTGTCTCGTTTCACGTGCAGCAGGTCTCTACCTATCATTTAGAAGCTTCACGGTACACAGAATTCCTCGCAAACTATCAGCATCTCACACTTGTTCAAGACCATAGCTAAAAATTTCTAGAATTGCGTAGAATTTTCCTTCAGACCTCAGCATCTCATCCCTTTTGAGCTCTATATATCGGGAACTGTCTCGTTTCACGTGCAGCAGGTCTCTACCTATCATTTAGAAGCTTCACGGTACACAGAACTCCTCGCAAACTATCAGCATCTCACACTTGTTCAAGACCATAGCTAAAAATTTCTAGAATTGCGTAGAATTTTCCTTCAGACCTTAGCATCTCATCCCTTTTGAGCTCTATATATCGGGAACTGTCTCGTTTCACGTGCAGCAGGTCTCTACCTATCATTTAGAAGCTTCATGGTACACAGAACTCTTCGCAATCTATCAGCATCTCACACTTGTTCAAGACCATAGCTGAAAATTTCTAGTATTGCATAGAATTTTCATTTAAACCTTAAGATCTCACCCTATTTGACTTCTATATGTCCGGAACTGTCTCGTTTCACGTGCAACAGGTCTCTACCTATCATTTAGAAGCTACAAGGTACACAGAACTCCTCGCAATCTATCAGCATCTCACACTTGTTCAAGACCATTCTTAAAAAATCCTTTCTTTGCATGAAACAATCATTCAGACCTTAGCATCTCATCCTTGTGGAGCTCTATATGTCCGGAACTGTCTCGTTATACGTGCAGCAGGTCTCTACCCTATTATTTAGAAGCTTCGTGGGCAACAGAACTGCAATAGAACTCAATTTAGCGAAAATCGATGAGATGCTGGAATATGTTTGTGAATTTAGCATCTCAATTTTTATAAAATGCGATTTCGGTACTAAAATCGATGGAACTATTGTTAAAACTTATCGAGAACTGTGTAACTATGTGGGATGCCACTATATGTGACGTTTTTGGATGAGATGCTGGGAATTTTTTGTGAAGTTAGCATCTCATTTTTTAAAATGCGATTTTGGTACTAAAATCGATGGAACTATTGCTAAAACTTATTGAGAACTGTAGAACTATGTGGGATGCCACTGGAACTGTCGATTTTTTATGAGATGCTGGCACTTGAGATGCCAAGTTCACATACGTCTTCAGTGAGGCATGATAGTTTACGAAAAAGTTGCTTAGTGAACTATACAGCATTTTATATTTTTTGTGGAGTAAATTTCGTTCTATTTGAGTTAAAAATATTAGAAAATAATTAGTTTTCTGATAGATTCTGACTGCATCTTCCACCGTCGCTTCATTTAGGTCGGCAGTTGTGCAGGTGTAGGGACACAACGGGCACGACAGGATGTCTATCGACTGTTTTCATCTTTTCATTATTATTTATCATTTTTATCATTTATCTACTTACCTACAGTTAGTCAAGTAGTTGTGTTTGTCGAGATTAACATAATTCTAAAACTACATAGAAAATATGCATTACCCATGCGTATAATAATTTGTGTAACCTATATAATACAAGTGTATCAAGAGTGAGTAAATCTGGCAAAGCACTTTTTTGAAAGTTTTGAGCTTATGTCAAGATATAAATTTAAGTGGTCAAAATATTTAAGTGACCTAAGGTAATTTCGTTATAGTTCTGTATTCCGTAACCCTCGTGTACCCACTCATGGTCTGACAGACCGACCATGTGAGTTTGCATTGTTTTTAACCCAGTCCTACAAGCAGGAGACTATAGCGTTCGTCTGTACAATTTTTTTATAGATATAAAGCGATATTTCTATCCTTCACGATTCAATTTCAAAAATTATTATTATACTAGCTTTTGCCCGCGGCTCCGCTCGCGTGGATGTCGGTTATCGCGACCAAACATAGCCTATGTCCTTTCTCAAGGTCTAATCTACCTCTATACCAAATTTCATCAAAATCGGTTCAGCGGTTTAGTCGTAAAAGTGAGACAGACAGACAGACAGAGTTACTTTCGCATTTATAATATTAGTAGGGATATTTAGTTTGGTATAAGCTTAGAGTATAGGTAGGTACATTATAAATATAGAGCGCGCCTATCACTCAGGTCTTTGGCGCCGCGTGTTAGCAGATACTTTGCGATGGTATAGCGCACCTATAGTGATGTTTCATGCATTACTGAAAATATCAATAGAGTATATCTTTATTGTGCACACTATGGAGAAAACAAGTATCATTATGTAGTCCATTCTAGGTATAAACAATAGGCGGCCTTATCACCTAGTGGCAATCTCTTACAGACAACCTTTGGATGGAGAAAAGAGTTCGAGTCTTTGTTCGGGAAGTATGGTGTACGCGTAAGTGTACGTGTATGTACGTGTATATGTAAGTCTCAGTTGGTATGTACCACCAACTCAGAAATTGAACCCATGATTTAATATCACACAGAGAAAAATAAGTACAAACTTAAACCACAGAACCAACGCTGTACTCAACGTAAATAATATAGTATACCATCTAAATCCCTTAAGCGTGGGGTATGAGTGCGTTTGTGTTATTCTATCTCCTACAAAGAGTGCCCAGAGCCCACTTACATTAGGGCCAAAGGTCGGGATTAAGCTCTTAACGAAGCATTAACGAATGTTTTGCTCACACATTTATCTATTTAATGTTTTGGGCACAAAGGCTCTGGTACAATAGTTGTATAGCATCTAACAATAGCGAATAGCCTATATAGAGGGGTTTTCCCATTCAGTAACGCTGTTACTCACTTGAGAGTTAGTGAATGGGAAAAACTTCCCATCGTGTTACAAGGTTACTACATTTTTTATCCAACCAGTGATACCGCTAAATATTGGTGTTACCGAATAGGAATAAAAAGTAGTACGTGAATTTTCTTGCAATATTTTTAAATCAATATAGTTTTATCTAGCATTGTGCTATAAACTAATTGTAGTGCAAGCTCAAGAGGATATTACCATCAATGTGTTTCATACATAGATAGGTATTCTATTGATTTAAATTTGAAAAAAAGTGAATTTCCAAGGTGGAACCTAAGCCCGTGACCAAACCCATACAGTGGGAATATTGTGACCAAATGAGCTACATATTCTCTACATCAATCAATCAAAAAAAAAATAGCCTATCGCAGTCCACTGTTGGACATAGGACTCTCCCAATGTTGGAAATCTTCACATATTCTGTATTAATCAAAACACAACAATTTCAACATTATAGGGTTAACAACGCATGAGTTAAACCCGTTCGTAACCGCTCTTAATTATTCACTGGGTACCGTTAAACACGGGCTATTTTCTACCCCGACAGGAAACCTTAATTTTATAATGTAACGAGTATTTTTAAGGGTTGAAAATGTGTTATAAAATAAACCCTTTGGTGAAATATTTTGGGCTTGACCTTGCTCTGGTCAAGGCTAAGAATGCCACATTCTTGTAGGATATTTGAGGGTTGTTGGTTATAAAGTGGGGAGAATTTAAGGAACGTGGTTCGTGTGTTTGAGTTCTAACACCACCCCACGTTGACGTGAAGTTGACGTGTGTGTAAAATGTTTGTGAAGTATTTATAAGTTGGACGTATGTAAAGTGTATTTGAGTATTCATAATTTGTTTAGAATGTTATTTATAATTTATGAAATCGAGTCCACTTGGTGTACCCAGATATGTATACTAGTTAATAACATAAATGCGAAAGTAACCGATTTTGATGAAATTTGGTACAAAGGCAGATTAGACCTTGGGAAAGAATGTAGGCTATGTTTGGTCACAAAAACCACGCAGGCGGTGCCGCTGGCAACGGCTAGCCCTTATGTAAATTTTTCTACAAGGGACCAGATCAATCGTAAAAGTATTAAGAAGTATGCATATGAGAAAAATATTAATTTCTGTATTATTTGTAATCATATTGTAATCTAGATACTGTTTTTAGTACCTTGTCTTCTTCATCCTAGCGTTAATTTCCAGTCGCATCCGAAGTTTTCACCTCGGAGTCTGGCGTACGCTTTACCAGTCTTAACTGCGGATTTGCCTGGACCTCCATATTTTCCGTGAAGCGACTGCCAGCTGACCTCCACAACCCAATGGTGATATTAGGCGATATCGAAGCATTGCAGTTGGACCGTTGTTGTTGGACTTTTTAGGGCTCCAACTACCCGTAACGACTGCCATAGATGTTCGTATGGCAACCGGGACCGACGGCTTAACATGCTCTCCGAGGCACGTCCAGACCAATACAAATATTCATATTCATGCATACAAATATTTGCACTGAGCGGGGATGGAACCCGCGCATCCTGCGTAGCGGCCGCGTTCACTACCGCTACGCCACAGAGGCAGTGTTAGAAATGAGTCATCCACCCACTTAGAAATAAGTAAGGTATAAACTGTAGTCAACTTTATTGGCCTAGTTAATGGTTGGCAGTGGGTCTACAGTAGCATGGTTACCGGCATATATCTTGACTCCAGTCACGTCACAAAATGTACTCTATATGCGCAGTACGTGTTTTTGAGTGTCTTTTGAGGATAGCACAGGGTGCTACTGCGTCGGAGGAGCTCAAATCAAATAATCATAGATCATATCGAACCAATTCGTGGGCGCGAGGCGTGAGGTCGAAACTGTATTTAATGTTGAATTAAATTTTCTGTTTATCAAGCTATTTTTTTTGTATATACCATCATGAATATCTATTGACATTGATTAAATAAATAAATGAATATCGTGCCAGTTCTCAGGGTAGCGGAGAGTAGCCAAACAACTGAAAAGCGATTACTAACGTACCAGTCTGCGGCAACGGGCCTTTTATTCTGAGGCACAATTGTTCCGAAATGTTCCGTCCGTCCAAAGAATGAAACAATCGTCTTTTTTCCTTTCTTTACTTTTGTTGGCAAATCCTCGAAAGGAAACATTCATTGTGCAGATTATCTTTTAATACCAGGCTCATAATACAGGTTCTATTTCCTTGGACGATGTCAAACTAAAACTTAGTCTTCAATTATTTGTATAAGTCGCACAGTTCTCGCACTATTAGGCTTTTAAGTATGAATTCCGGTTGTATTGAAAGCTTGAGTTGAGGGTTCGCTCTTAATTTGGAGCCCAAGGTATGCTCTCCAATTCCTCATTTCCAGATTTGGTTTGGTTGATTATTACGGGAACGATTGCAGAAGACGATTGGGGATCCATCGACGAGAGCGTAGTGTTTCTGACGGTTCACTCAATCGCGGTGAATGGCACACTGCAGGTTGTTTTAGTGTGGTGAGAGCCCCAGATACCAGCACAGCTTCCCTGACCCGCGGCAGCGTGTTCAGCTGAGCATATCGTGACGCGCGCAATTTTTTTTATGACCTTTTGGCGGGGATTTCACTATTGCGCGCGGTTACGTAGAACATAGATGGTAGTGACACGATGCAGAATTAAAGTAGCCTACAAAAATAAAGCCCCGAAGATATTAATTGAGCCCCAAAAGGTATATACACAGTTTGAGACCTCCTTTCTCTGCCGCATGATAATGAGCTGGAATGCTCTGCCCGTGCACGTGTTTCCCTCCTCTACAGTCCCGGGTCCTACAAGCGGGGCGTGAAAAATCATCTATCAAGGCTGTCAAGTTAGGGACCACCATTTTAAGGTCAATAGTATCAGAAATGGTAGTCCGTATTTTTTGGACTGCACCTCACTTTTGTACTATCTAGCGGGTAGCATTCAATTGACGGACCATATATAAAAAAAGCTAAATAATTGGCGTTGTTGTCATGAAACAAGATATACACACCAATTCATATGCATGATACACATGAATTGGAACATTTCTAAAAGTTTCAGGAATTGGTTATATCAAACCTGTTATCGCATTTAAAATACTTTTGACGTTTTATGCCCTCCCCAACCCTGGAGTTCTGCGGTCTGTGAAATATAGTTCGCTCGTAAATCCATAAGTTTATCGTTTAAGTATTTTTTATTAAGTATCAGCATCTGGGAAATAAGTGCACTTACAAATGACTTTAACGGCTTTTTGGGAACTACGAGTTTCGAAGATATTTTATTGCTTTGGGACCAGTTCTGGTAGGATTTAGAGGTAATACTTGGTGTTATCTGTCTGAGGTCTGATACAAGGTATATGACTTGGAATTTTTTATATACAGAGCGCCAGATTGTTTGCACTCTGCCTGATAGTAAGCCGAGTCGCAGTTCAAGGAAAAGTGCGAGCCCTACTAGATGCCCTCGACAGATGCTTCTTCACGCTGGGATCCGGAACTGTATGAAGGTGGAACACGGCTGGGGGTAAAGCGATTCAGCACGCACATACTGTAAAAACATTTCGAACGGTTGAAGGGTCCCGACAGCTGAATCCGCTGTGAGGTTTCAATTTCGAATGCTGTAAATTTAGTGACGTCACGTTGTCGAGCACAATTCGACATTGATGTCTGTTTATGTGCTCGACAATGTGACGTCACCAAATTTACAGCAAATTGGATTGCCAGCAGCTCTTTATCATTCGACAGATGAAGGAATTTTCGAACTTCTTGGTATGCAATGGATTTTTGGGTATATTTAATATTCATGGGTATTGAGAATTTGGTTGAAATGCCAGTTAATAAATAAGTTTAAAATAGAAGTGAAAAAGTTTTTAATGAAAAAAGGTTATTTTAAAGTAGACGAAATCTCAATGAAAAAAAAACGCATGGTCATCCGAATCACTTGCTTGTTCGCACAATATTTTTTTTTTTTTAAATCATATAAAAAAACGATAATTTAGTGAGTTTCTTGCTGCTATCTTCTCAGCAGAACCAACTCACCGAACCAGCGAAAGAAACATTTTCAAATGATTTATGTTACTTTATTTAATATTCTTATGTTACTTCTCGACATAATTGTAATATTTTGACGTTTATATGTGCTCTTTATGTGCCTAACTGAATAAATGAATGATTGTTTGATTCTTTGAGAATCCTATCAATATTCTTGAGGCCCAAACTTACTATGCATGTCAACGTACCTACTTGCTAAACAACGGAGAAGGCTCCGGGCGTAGGCTTTCTTCTGAGAGAAGGAAACCTCCGTGAACGTCTGTCGTCTGACCAGACGACAGACGTTCACGGTCACTCGCTCTTTATTTGATGTAACCGAAAAACATGAATCCCATCAAAAACAATACTTGTAAAAAAATGCCAAGCCTCGCCGCCTTCGGTTCTTCTACCGCAAAAAGTTGTGAGATCCGTGTAATACCAAGTCGGTTAATTTATTCAGTCCCTACTTCAGGGACCTTCTGTCCTAAGTTATTACGTAATGAGCTTTTATGTTCTAAATATAATAAACTGTCTTGGCAATCGCACTAAACAATCTTATTTAATGTGCGATAGATTGTGTTTTCATGCGATGGCCAAGTCAATTTATTATATTTAAAACATAAAAGCTTATTACGTAATAACTTAGGACAGAAGGTTCCTGAAGTAGGGACTGAATAAATTAACCGACTTGGTATTACACGGATCTCACAACTTTTTGCGGTAGAAGAACCGAGGGCGGCGAGGCTTGTAGATTACCTTTCTGGTTTCTCTGTGTCGGATAGTCCCAGTCCCAGTCCCGGTCCCGGTCCCAGTCCCAGTCCCAGTCCCAGTCCCAGTCCCAGTCCCAGTCCCAGTCCCAGTCCCAGTCCCAGTCCCAGTCCCAGTCCCAGTCCCAGTCCCAGTCCCAGTCCCAGTCCCAGTCCCAGTCCCAGTCCCAGTCCCAGTCCCAGTCCCAGTCCCAGTCCCAGTCCCAGTCCCAGTCCCAGTCCCAGTCCCAGTCCCAGTCCCAGTCCCAGTCCCAGTCCCAGTCCCAGTCCCGGTCCCGGTCCCGGTCCCGGTCCCGGTCCCGGTCCCGGTCCCGGTCCCGGTCTCGGTCCCGGTCCCGGTCCCGGTCTCGGTCCCGGTCCCGGTCCCGGTCCCGGTCCCGGTCCCGGTCCCAGTCCCAGTTCCAGCTCCAGTCCCAGTAATTTGTAATCCTATATAAATCCCACTCCCACTCCCACTTCTTCACTTTTCGTCATCAAGTTTATTCAGTTACTAGTTTAGGCATTGATTTAAATGTTACTTATTGAGTTTAGGCGTGAAAGCGTAATAACACTAATAACTAATAAAATAACACAATAACAGACGCTCAGATAGTTACTTTCGCATTTATTATAATACTTCGTTAGACTGATATTAGTATGTTAGGGATGGATTCATGGATGGATTCATGTACACTGAATCGTTCACTGCAAATGTAACTTTGTAATCCTATATATTTATATGAGATTACAAAGTTATTTATGCAGTTGGTGAAATTGCTGAAATTTAAAAATATTTTAATTTTCCCTTAAGTTGTACACTAAACACTACTTATCTTCTAAATTTGAGGCTTCTACGTCTGCTAGAAGTGCCTTAGAGTTTTGATGATCGGTCAGTCAGTGAGTGACAAAATTTGCAAACTTTGACTAGTTATAATTCCTAAACTACTGGTTCAAATAAAATGAAATTTGAAATACATAGTAGTAATACAGAGCCCACTTGGTAACCGAAGATTCAGGCTTCTAAGTTTATCCACAACGAAGTTCTAGGGGGTCAAAAATGGCCCGAAGTGCTTCGAGAAAATAGTGTTACGGCCGTGCCGCTCTTTTTTGCTCGACTTGGCGGGGGCACTGCCGTGCCCCCAGATACTCTCTTATTTCAACCGGTCCTATACATGCAATAATATATGTAAATTATATGGAACTCCGTTACAAAAGAAACTAGAAAAATATTTTGCTAAAAGTTAGGTATGCCTTTTTTTGAAGTTGGTTAACTAAAATAACTTCTAAAGTACCTACGCTGTTAATTTAAAATACAGTAGGCATTTATATGGTAGCCCACACTTAGGAGTTTTGAACCCGCCGGCAATTTCCCTTTGCGAATATTTCGCTTTAGGTGGGTACTACGAAATAAACTTCAGAACGACTGAATTTCAGCAAAAAACTTCGCAATTTAGTACTCGACCCTCTTCCACTGGGTGCAAATGTACTGAACCGTGCAAACTGAGAGTATTGGACTTGAGCTTGCAGATTACATGCATGGATGAGTATATGCGCGGCCTATCAAAAGAATTCTCAGTGAGGCATGATAATAAGAGTGGTGTTGCAGTTTATGTAGGGTATGGATTTATGTTGAGGCCGGCTTTAATGACTGAGGAGTATTATTTTGTTTGAATTATGCGCTGGTAATTAATTAATTTATTCTTCACAAAAAATACATGTACAAAGGCGGACTTAATGATGGCATTAAGTCCGCCTTTGTACCGGGGCCATTAATTTTTCTCACATTCACCGGCGATAAGTAAACGTTATAGACATTGAATTAGCTGTACCTAGCGGTAAAATTGTGAACCATTTTGGCGTAAGAAAACACTGTTTACTGGTTATCAGTAATTGTGAGAAAAAGCTCGCACTAGGCACTGAATGGGAGAATGGAGTTTTAACATCTTTTGAAAGTTATCAGTGCAGTGCATATAATGGTATTATATCTTTTATTTTTATTTTATGCATGTATATGTATAGACTATAGATATAGTTAATTAACTATATAAGATTACATACTGTTATTATAGGCATAGTGTATTAAACCATACAATATTATTGTACACCTATCCAAACATAAGGTAGGAATCGAGTTGGAAGTTTGTTTAGGTAGGTATGAAACGTATTTATCTCATTGTACAAGGTTAATGAAGTAGAGGGTGTACCCTTCTAACACTTTCGGGGAACAAGCCAATGTTGCCTACGAAACAACGGACGAGGTGTAAACGTAGAGAGTCTTGGGAAGAGAGGTCAGACAACAATCGCTACTATAATATAATAATACTATAACATATTTAGAAAGAAAAAAAGAAAGAAAGAAAGAAATAAAGAAAAATATATTATTTATAATCCTCCCAATGTGTTTCTTATGTGTTTCTTCGTAACAGGTAGGTACAACTTTCATACTATGTGAACCTAAATATGGACCCATCTCAGCATTGAATGCTATGCACACAGTATGCGTAGCGCTGGTTTTCGGATGGAGCCTCTAGGTTTAAGGTTCAAGATATATGTCCCGAGGTATAACCAAGTAAAATACCTTTCTTTTCCCATCTTTTCCTACAAAATAAGATGTGTCAGGACACGCAGGGTTCACCCTCTTTACCTCAAACGGACGTCATCCACTTATCATGTCGTAAATACACGTTACCGCCTAATTTGTTACATTTTTATGGTTTTAATATTTCTACAGGCACATGCAATAAATAAAAAGCCGGCCATTTCATTTTATTTTTAAAGACCATTCATTAAGCCGTCAAAATTACACAACAGGCGGTTAAATTAAATTTTATGAAAATTGCCCGTATATTTCGGCAATTAGTTTGATTTATGAGAAAGTCGGATTTTTTACTCGTGCTTTTATTAATATTTGAGAAACTTGAAGCCCAATCAAGTGTAGACATGAATTTTATGTTCTGTATGCCATATTTAGACGTATTATTAAAAGTAAGGTATCAGAGGATTCGTCTAAGCAAAACATTTTTTGTCCACCTGTACAAAAAAGCTTCTGGCACATCTGAAAGGAGAGTGAGAATCCAACTAAGATCAGTTTTCTTCACTTTTGTAGAGCATTCTATGATACATTAGACTGCCAGTTTGATATCTTCATAGAGGACTTAAAACCGTTTGTGTTTATAAAATACTAGCCTTCCGCCCGCGGCTCCGCCCACGTGGATCTCTTATCTTCGGTTATACTCAACCGATTGCAATCAAACAAACGTAAGATTTTAAGTCTGACCAAGATCTTTCTAATGAAAAAACCGCATCAAAATCCGTTCAGTAGTTTTTGCATCCATCGCGGACAAACATTTCCAATTTACAATTATATAATAGTATAGATAGATTACAACAATGCCATACTCGCAGGCGAAGTGGAACTTCTCAGCCTTAGAAGGGACTTTGCCTCGTTGTGTGTTCTTCTACCGCCTATAAGTACTATGGTTTGTGCTCACGTGAATTTTTGACGTGATGCCCATAGCTACATTTTATCATTGCCCCGCTCGTCATAGGCTGGAATTCATTCTCACATATTGCAACAAAAAACGGTGCGTATTGTGCGTTATGAAAGGAACTTCATCCCCCGCACGCTCAAGCTGTGGCCACGGTAAACACTTGACATCAGGTGGGCCGTGTGCTTGTCTGCCACCTAAGTGGTATAAAAAAACTAATTTCAAAAATATAATTCTGACAACAATACATCAATGTTCAACCCATTACTAAGTAATTTAGGTTTTCACATCACTCGCAAATTAATTACAATAATTGTAGGAAGTACAGTTAATTATGTTTTATATGTGATGACAACAGTAAAATTACAACCGCGTACTTCCTTGAGCTGTCGTATCGCTCCGTAAAAAGAAATTAATGTTGGGAAGTGACGTCGAAATTAGAGCCTACTGACAGAAAGCAGGCCTCGTTATTCATCAAGTTGTTTGTGCGAACCCTCATTCGATGTTGGAAACTGGTGGTTATGTAATGAGAGTCAAAATAGCTTTACAATAGCACTCACGATTGAATGTGAATCTTCTTGCTTCTGTATTTGATGCAAATTATGTTTGTGAAGATGTTTAGATGTTTGTTCTTAATCACACTCAAACGCCGAACTACCCCACTAAACAAGGTGGCAAATCGTTGACCGGCGTATTGTAGCATAAAATGATAAATGTATGGAATTTGACGTACATGACAGTCTTCAAAGTATGTCATACACGTCAAAATACGGGTCATATACGTCAAATCCTATAAATCCCTGATCTGGCTGTTTGCTACAAGATGCATTATAGTCTAGAATGACAAATACGCGGTGGAGGTCAGATAGCAATCGTTTCATGGAAAATATCGAAATGCGATTACTGACGAAAAGCTGACCACAACTGGGCACCTAACCCAAGGATTGGAGGATGATGAATATTTTTCTTTTCAGCATTAAAGTGATAAATAGTTTGGATATTTGATGTTGAAAATTAAATTTTTGGAACCGCCCGAAAACGCTCCATACAAAATTGTGGCACGTGGTGACGTCACAGCTTGCTGACGCGTAGTACAAACTTATTTATTATGCATTTCTATAAGTCCACATTGCGTTTACACAAAGTACAATGCATAACAAGATTGATTTAAAATTTAATAAGGAATCTAAAAAGTTACATGCCTTATTTCGATTGTTTGTATAATGACCTATTTTGGGAATTAAAAATAATGATAAATCATAGTTTCAGTTAAGTTAGGCAATATTGTAATTTACTATGAATATATTAAGCAGTATCACGAAATAAATAAATTTGAAATTTGAAAGTATCGGTAAGAATTCGATAACTTAGGATACCACCATATTCGTACAACACATACATTCTAAAATTAAACATTGTTCTATTAATACAATCCCAAAGGACATACTCGACAATAAGATATACATTTTCCTTTCATATTCTTTTGTTATACGGACTTATTTTGTTAAGCCGACCTTAATTGCAATTTACTTTGGTCCTGTTTGAGGTTATTTAATAAAAGATCAACATTGTAAAGGATTTCTTTGTGCCTACAGTAAAAACATTTCTTTGTGTTGCTAGCTAACATTGCGCATTGTAATCTTCATGAAAGAACTTTTAGCCTAGACGACCCTTATCTTAATTTGAGATTTTTGCTGTAGGTTACGTTTCAAGGAATTTTGGCTACAATTGAAGCAAGTCACTCAATTAAACTAAATTAAATAGAGACTAGATAGTTGTCTCAATCTTCAATTTAATCTTTTGAGTTGGTTGTTTACATAAATCTTAATAGGAAACCCTCATTCTTGGTTATATCCGAGGCTTTCACCTCGGTCCACCTCGGTTCACTTGTCCCAGTGGACTGCGAGTTCCGCATATACTTAAAATCTAAAACGTTCCCTTATATATAAAGTGTGCGGTTTTTGTGGAAATGTTTGCCGTATGTTCTCCCAACCTCGAGAAGAAAGCCGTCTAAGTTTCAACTGTGAATTAACTGGTATTCAGGCGAGGTTGACTTGGCTACAAGGGTGTTGGAAAGGCCCTATTTATACCCCACTAGCTATTGCTTATGGCTCCGCCCTTGTGGATGTCGATTATCGGGATTAAACATAGTCTATGTCCTTTCTCTCAAAATCAAAATCGGTTCAGTGGTTTAGGCGTGAAAGTGTAACAGACAGACTGACATACAAAAAGACAGACAGACAGAGTTACTTTCACATTTATTATATTAGTATGGATGCATTATTTACAGTTCTTAGGTATTCTACATAATTCATAACGACAAAATTATATAGTGAAAAGTTTTCTATTAAAGTGAGATTCCACTTACCTTTGAATAATATTCAAGAAACATTATTCCAAATATTTTATTATAATCACACTTACATTTAATAAATAATGAGCTCACAATTTCTCTAAGCCCTTTTTAAACACTGGGTACAAACAAAACTGGTCACGTATTTATGGTAATGACTAGTAAATAAAGTCAGAATTAATGACTGCCTGAAATAGGTTTCAAGAGTTAAAAACAAAGCTTTAGTTGGTTATGAAAAAACTTTGCTTTTACGTAATGACTTTGATGGTAATTAGGGCATGGTAAGGGTTATATGGGACCCCGCTTCTTCTTCTGTCGAGTCGACGGCATAGAAAGGGGACTCTTTTTATCCGTACTTAGCCTCCTTCTTGGGCCATTGTGCGTGGAGAGTGCTGGCTATAGCAGCCAGCGAGTCGACGGCACATCATGTCATACATATCTCAGAGGTACTAATGAGTTCTTCCGGTGTACACGTGGGATACCTTGGAAGACAATTTTGAGTACCTTGAATTCTTACACCGATCTGCTCTTCTAGACAAGTGGCAATTCGTTGGCCAGCGTATTGTAGAATAGAATGACGAATGTATGGGATTTGATGTATATGACAGTCGTCAACGTATGTCATACCAAACTCCTCTATACAACCGTCTAGGGCGACGGTGACGTCAGAGCGTCAGAGCATTCCCCCTGTAAAGGAAAGATCGCGGGTTCGAGTCCCGTCTGAGGTCGATTCTCTTTTCTCTTTCTTAATCGATATGAACAGTTAGTATAATAAATGCTTCAAAATTTCATTCAAACGTATGTCATAATTGTCAAATCCTCCTCGCGCCATCCGCCTCGATTCTGCTAAAGCAAAACCACCGTCATAACACGAACACTGCAAAAAATAATAATTTAATTTTAGACCTTAAAGCAATGTCGTTTAAGTCTAAAATTAAATGATTTTAATACCTTGTAGTATTAAGATCATCATGACTCTTGTGTATTTGCTAATCAAGATCGATCTGATGCTGACTGTACCTCAAATGGAAAATATGGCAACCTCAATTTCGGCAATAAATCCGACTTTCACATAAATAAAGTTAATAGTTGAATTATTCAGTCAATTTTCATGAATTTAAAATAACGAAACGACTTGTAATTAATTGCGAGAAATTCATGAAAAAATCACAGACGGAATGGGTCTATAAAAGCATAATCTTGTTTTAGTTTATTAACCTTCAAGATATTAAATGAAAACGATTTAGATTCTTAGGTTCTCACTTTTAAAATGGTAGTTATTAGGGATCCCCCCTGAGGGAGACCCCTCGTAACCAATTTTCAAACAATTCGCGTTATACTCTGCTAATATGCACACACAAGAACTTTTTAAATTCTAGAATATGACTTTTATCGGGTTATTCGATTAATATACATCGATTTATTTCTTATTCATTTTATACTATCTGCGTGCCCTAGCTTCGTCCCAGTGCAATTATAGAAATTTCCATCACACAAACTTTGTCCTGATAAGAACGAATACAAAAAAGGAAGATCCTCTACTGTTGGGGCCGAAACCATGCAGCAATCGAAAATCGAAATCGATCGGAAACACCAATTACTGATTTATCACGATATTTCGGAAAATAGCACCTTAATAAAAAAAAAACTACTCACTTCAAATTTGGCAGGTAGGTTTTTTTTTATAGGGTGTAGAAATCGCTAAGAATGGTTTTTACGAAACTGCACCCTTACGTACGTACCCATACGTACGACATTGCAGGCGGCCGCTAGTCTATTTACGAGTAGGTATGTAAATAAAAATGACTCACCCAAATCACGGCCGAAATGTATGTACGTGTATAACTTCCGAACGACTGCACCATTCGAAAAGTACATTATCTTCGATGGACATTGGCTATACATCACGCTACTACCCAAGGGAGCGGAGCAATAACGTAAATGTCAAAAATCCGGCAGAGTCCCAAACATTATTTGAAATGTAATAAATTACGGACATATATGGGTTTAAGGGATGCACCAGGGTTGTGAAGCAGGGCCAGCTAGTAAAATATACTTTTGACAAAAATATTAATATAGTCGCATCACTAACATTGTGAGTCGTGCGGTGAAAATGATGCATGGTAACTTTATGAGGCCCTGGTAGGTCGGAGGTAGATTATATGGCGGTGCATTTGCGTTTTAATAACTCCACTATATTTTACCTTCCTAAAATGGGAATACGGTTTGCTCTTTTGTCTGGAGAACACAATATATAAAGCATCTAAACATTATGTAGTACGTGAGATAATGTTATGAGATACCAGTAAATTATTACGGATACAATATTGCAGTTTTTTTCTCAATTGCCAATGTTATGTTACACGACTGCTTTGAAATGAGTATCATATTTTCATGGTTCATGGTAAAAGATTTTTTCTACTATAATTTGTATCCCATACTTTTCTTAAGTAGGTACTTACATCATTCCTAATGACACTGACTATGATTTTTTATATTTAGTTACCTATTTTACTTTTACTTCCTTTCTTGATGATGCAGCTGTTCTTTTTAACTATTTTTTTAGATATGACTTCGAGTTTCTTCCTACCACTTCGCTGAAAGCATGATGAAGCGCATATATCAGTAACAAAAACAAAACACGAATATCGAATGATTCACTCAAACGTAGAGTGAGGCACGACGAAACTGATAGGACAGAGAAATAGACGAAAATAAATAGCAACGCCAGACAGAGTAGAAACAAAGTTGTATGCAATTTCATTTAACTAAACCTAATTTATTAGCACGAGTACTAAGAGCTGCATTCGCACTTAATTATACAGCAGCTAGCGGCTGTTATGAACTCCTGGTACAATCCGCTGGAAAAAGGGTTATGTTGTTGGCATTTTATCTTTGTACTAATCTAATGCACTTACTTTTCTTTATTGTGGCATTCTTTTTTTTCTTTTTTTATATAGGATACGTCATATTGACTTCGCCTCACCTGATGGTAAGCTGAAGGCAAAGTCTCATCTACTATCTACCACACATATTATTACCCTAACTAACATTCCCTTGTCCGCTACATGCAGACGACTTTAAGCCAGTGGCGAAGGGTGATTTTTTTCAAAAGGAAAGCCGGTGGAATTAAATTAAGCTCTTATAGAATGACCATAGCGATTTTGTGTAGAATTTCCTCAATTTTGGATACAAAATTTCAAGTACATACCTAGAGTTTAAAAGCAATGTTGCCATATAAATCAGAAAAAAAAGAACTAGCAACGTTCAGACTTGACAAACTGAAACAATCAAGAAAGCCGCGCATTATTCAGATGACAGATTTATGTTCCATTCAACAGGCTAACTTGTAACTTCAGAGCTAAGTAAATGAATTCAAACTTTTCAACATTAATTTTGTGTCAAAAACATTCGCACAAATAATACATTGTTTTCAACTGTGACCCGAAAGACACAGTTTTAAAAGTTTGTTGCGTAAAAGGTGGTTCAGACTGACATACTATTATATGATACAGTTGGTAGTCGTGATGATCAACAAAAGTCATTAGTACGGTACAAATGATACGAAAATCGTAGAAGCGACGCACGAAGCACAAAGTTACGAGGGGTTGAACGACATTGGTCAAATCTGATATAGCATGTGGCATACTTTTAATGGGTCTACCACACTCACAAACTTCACTATCAAGTTTTGCCATTTTTTACTAGCACACGTGCTTCCTTCTTTCTACAGTCCCAGGTCCTTTAAGCAGGGCGTAACATCCCATGAGGCTATCAAGCTGAAGGCCACTAATTTAACAATTGTTTGTGTCTGCAATAGTAACCCACTTTCCTCAGACTTTCCTTAAGCTCACCATTAGGTGGGTTGAACTCATATTGAAATATCCATATAAATATTTAAAAAAAAAATTTTTTTGCCTGTGCAATCCGGTATAAACACGGAAAAAACACAGTTGGTAAAACTGATACAGTTACGCAAAATGTTCCGTGTACATACCGTACTGCGTGTGGTACCTCGGGACACGTATCTTGGACCTAAGTCACGAGACAAACGAGGCCCTACCGCCCGAGCATTGCTTAGTAATAATCTATGATTAGTGAATTTTCATCCACCGCAGTAGCACCACGTGCTATCCTCAGAGACACACAAGAAACGTGTACAGCCCACTTTAGGTCTAAGATAAAGTCCCAAGCAATAGGCCCAAAACGCGTCGATCTCTTTAAGTAAAACAACAAGAAATATCCAACGAGTTCAGAAACTCCTTCTTTTAAAGTCCATTAAAACACAAACGGATCTCGGTACCAGAGAATCCCAGTATAATAGTTTGTAGATCAGGATTGCCTTACCGCAAACATGCCCCCGCTTCGAGTTTCAATTTATTCCTTCGCGTTGAACTTTCTATGGAGCCATTAGTGATTGTAAACAGAATGTGCAAAAGCTTTTAAAAGTCCAGAAGTTATGATTGTATGAATAAATATTATGTTTGATACCAAATGCCGGATTCCCTGTTTGTTATTTTAGTGCCATTGTTGGATATTTGTTTTTTCCTTTTACTGTCAGTAGGGCTTTATCATTTTTTTTCTTAAATAGTTGTGATTTTTTTCAAACTTCGATATCGCCTAATGTTAACATTGGGTTGTTGAGGTCAGATGACAATCGCTTCACAGAAAATATCGAGGTCTAGCCAAATCCGTGGTTAAGACTGGTAAAAGCGGACCCCAGACTCCGAGCTGAAAGCTTCGGATGCGACTGGGAATTAACGCTAAGAGGAAGAAGTTGTGATTTTTTATATTTTTTTATATATAGGACACGTCAAATTGACTTCGCCTCGCCTTGGTTCTTGATGGAATATTCTGCACCGTATGCGGGTGGCATCCAAATCCTGCACGTGTTGTCCTTTAAAGGAAAGGAGAGGGTGGGATTAGTTGGAAGAGCTCATCTTATCATCATCATCATATTTCCAACATATTGGATCAACACTTTCTGCTTTATTTGTAGATGTGTTGAAGATAATACAAATCAGCCAAGTATTTCTTACTATTATGTATACAACTCATGGGACGATATAATCTAGGTATTTGAAGCGTCGGTAGCTTAGTGGTTAAGGAGTCGGCCTTACGATCGAGAGGTCCCGGGTTCGAATCCTGGCCATTACACTACCGACGTGAACCCATTCCTAGCACAAGCAATTTAGCTTAGTTGGAGGGGTTAACGGGAATATTAGTAATTTCGGTTGCTAATATTAAATCATTCTCTGAGCCTTTTCCCAACTCAGTTGGGGTCGGCTTTCCAGTATTCCTCTAACTAACTACATCACACTACAATATTCTGTGAATATTTCAAGCGTGTACCTATTGCCGTTATTTCCTGATTTCCTGAATTTCCTGATTGTCAAGAAAAATATGCAAAAGATCACGTTTGTAAATGGCAGCCCCACTACAATTACACTACTCGTACGTTCGTTTTTTATGTTTGCATATTATATTTGCATGTTTGTACATTTTCACAGGCTCCGCATAGGCCGTCCTTAAATATGGACAATCATTGTAAACTTAAGATTCTTTAAAAAAAATTTAATATAAATATTTTGACTATTTATTGGAAACGCGTTCCATCACATTGTTGCTCCTATACTCTTATTAATTACAACTAAGATTCATCTATGTTGCAAAACTCAGTGTAATTAATTTCTAATTACCACAAGTTCACATAGATACCTCCGATAGCGGCTAACTTTGTAATTACACAACTTCTTGCTAATGTAATTGCAAAAACTTCCGCAGGTACAATACAAGGACGGCCAAGTTTGAAGTACAGAGCTGTGTCGCATCTTAAGCCTTTCTTTAGTCTTTGGGACAAGTTATTAATTTGCATTTTAATTATTTTCATTATTATAAAGAGGTACTTGTTTATTCTTGAGTAGTCAAAAGGCGAGATACTACCCCAATACTATAGACATAACATAACATAAACTCACGCCTTTATCCCCGAAGGGGTAGGCAGAGGTGCTAGCACCCACATTTCGCCGTTTATGTTTAGGTCCCAATGTAATAGGTGGCGAGCCTATTGCCATTAACCGGGCACTTATTAACCTGCGATAAATACACACATAACTTCGAAAAGCATCGAAAAGTCATTGGTGTGTGCCATGGTACACATTTATTGTATTACATGGTTTACATTTACATATACATATATAATGTATATGTAAATAAATATTATATACAGTCGTGGAGTTCCCGGCAGAATTTGGCCTTTTTTTCTTGAACCACCCCATCTTCTCCCATGCGGTGTCGTACAAGGCGACTAAGGGATAGGGCTGTTAAACATCAGACAGATATATAGAGCCCATACTCAGCCTCAGATGCATGGCTCGAGCCAACAATTAATACGGCAATAAGCTCACCCTCTATTACATGGGACCTAATATAATGATTGGTGAAATATGGGTGTTAATTCACCTCTGCCTAACCCGCCGGTTATAAATACGTGATATATGTATGTATGCAAATATTATATTATTAACCTCACTTAAAGTTTCCGGCTCGAGACAGCCCCGAAGTAAGGTCAATAAAACATATTATTCATGAATAGTTTTACACCCGTATTCACAAACAATACTGTGAGGTCTCATAGGACGTCCAGATCTAAACTCAGATTGTGATAATGTAATGTAGTTAGTACTCACAGCTAAAACATAGTTCATTCATTTAAAATTACACAACATTTTAGTAAAATGGAACAAACGAAAAACCACAAAGGCTTACCAAAATAATTTACCCAAATATTTACGCATTACAACCCGTTAATGTACGTCAAGATAAATGGTCTAAAATTACGAGGAGAGATAAATTACCAAATTACCGATGATCATAAATCATATGCGCGGGGAACGTGCGGGGTATGTGCGGGGAACGCGCGGAGAACGCGCGGACGGTGATTAAATTCTATAATGAATGTGTTTCGGCGTGAAGATTATAGTCTCGCACCTGGGCTAAAATTTGCACTTATGTGTTGGGTCATTGTTCAGCCCCCCTAAAAAAGTGGCAATTCGTTGACTGACGTATTGTAAAATAGAATGATGAATGAATAGACACGTATTTTGACATTTATGGGAAACGTTGACGACTGTCATAAACGTCAAAATTCGTGTCAATCCCTTACACTCAGAATTCTAACTGCCTCTGGGGCGTAGCGGTAGAGAACGCGACCGCTACGCAGGAGGCGCGGGTTCGATCCCCGCTCAGTGCAAATATTTATATGCATGAATATGAATATTTGCATTGGTCTATGTGTTTCTATGCATGATATGTACCTACCTATGTATTCACGAAAAAATGTATCTAAGTATGTTTATTCGCATTCTAGAACCCATTAGTTAAGCTATGCTTACTTTGGGTTTAGATAGCGTTGTGTAAAATGTCCTACAATATTTATTTATTTATAATTCTATTCTTCAATAGACCGAGCAACGAAATGCCACATGTCTAAGGGGTAGACTAGTGCAAACTCGCTTGCTGGCGTTGTCTACTTTCCGTACTAAATCGTTTGTCCGCGATGAACGCAAAAACTACTTCACGGATTCGGATGCTGCTTTTTCTTCGTTAGAAAAAGTCTTGTTCAGCTTAAAATCGTACTACATAAGTTTGGTCACAATCGGTTGAGTAGAACCGGAGATATAACGATAATATCCACCAACCGCAGGCATAGTAATCTCGATTCTCCATTCCGTTTTATTCGGTGTATTGATTATTGTGGACACTAGTGCCCACTGGTAAGCTCGTATTGCGTGTTCACGAACAAGCTTGCATTGGTATAATTGTAAGTTTCCTTTGCTCATGTTCTTTATACCTATATATATTTTTTTTCGTATTTGATATTTTCTGAAGCTAACGCGAATATTGAAATGTGCGACCATGGCCGCTGAAAAGTAGCCGAGACGTCGAACTAAAAGACAGAAGTACACATCATCATCATCATCACCATTTCAGCCATAGGAAGTCCACTGCTGGACATAGGCCTCCCCTATAGATCTTCAATAAGACCGGTTGGAAGCGGCTCTCATCTAGCGCGTTCCCGCGGCCTTAATGAGGTCGTCTGTCCGCCTTGTGAAGTACACACACTGAAACATTATTATTACTTCCTAAAACAACAAGAGTAGGTATATTAATTTGATATTAATCAGTCTCCTTGATTACAGCATATCATCTCCGGTCTCATAACTCTTGTTTAATATCAATATAATTTACATCGAGTATCAACTTGCCACTATCACAGGGCTGCCATCACTTGAATTGCCAACACCTGACAAAATCTTATGTTGCGTTTACACACTCGACGATGAGCGAGGGAAGTGGCGAGAGAAGTGGGCAGAGACGTGGTGTGAATGGTATATTCGTCATACCGCGAGTGCTGCCGCGAATGTCGGCTTCACGCATACTTTAGTCGAAATTGAGGTATTTATTTTTATTTTATCTTATTATATTTGGAAAACTTACAGCTAGTGTACAGATCATAGTCTTACATAATATATAGTTGAAGACAATTGACAAGTTTTCATGAGTAATAAGAAAGAGATGAGCAGGTAGATAAAATTATATAAATTGCAGTACTGCAGATAATTTAACTTCAAAGAATATCTTCGCTAGAACGAGCTTTAAGCGTGAAATATTAGTATTGAATAAATCTAAAACCCGACATAAAGTACCCGGACAGCCCTATTTCTGCACACAATGTTTATATTCTAATTAACACAATATACAGACATACATAGCTCATAATTTAATTAATTTGATACACACATGACACAAACTTCATACTGACATTTTTTGAAAACTCCGAACGCTCCCGCATACTGAAGCTAGAACGAATTCGGGGAAAACCCGAACGGATGGTAACCCTACACTGCCGTATCTTAAGTAGGTCCTAGTTAATAAAGTACTTACAAAAGCCACTTCAGACGTATCTGTTACGATGTTAAGAGACCTCTTAGGTGATAAGTAAGAGTCATAAATGCCGTTTTATTATATAACTAGCTTATGCCCGCGGCTCCGCCCGCGTGGATGTCGCTTATCGCGTAGTGTTGTAACTTTTACAGCTGAGACTCGACTTCATACTTGATTCTTCTAATGCCCCCACCCTTTTCACCCTTCCCCCACTCATACCCCCACCGCTTGCCCGTTTGCCATGACCCCCTTCCTCCACTCATGCCCCCACCTATTCCCCTATCTCTGACCCATACCCCACCATTTTCATCTTCCTCCACTCATACCACCACCCTTACCCCCATCCCTAAAACATACATTCCTGCCCCCTTCCCCCTCTCATGCCCTCAACATTTCCTTCTTCCTCCTCCCATTCCCCACCATTTCCTCCTTCCCCCACTCATGCCCCACTATTTTCACCTTCCCCCACTTATGCACCCTGGATGGTTTGGATTCACAAAAAAAAGACGTTGTCCTGCATGATATTTCTTTTTGTGTGAATGAATCTAAACCATCCAGGGTACGTGCCTTTGCACATTGTAAGAAAATTTCTGGTGCTTGACAAGAAATTTCTTATAAGAAATGCAGTCGCCTTTGTTGTTATATGAGACCGTGCACTGGTGCACATTGTAAGAATTTTTTTCTTGTGTCTGATAAGACACACGCATTTTGGCGGATCTAGACCAGAAATTTCTTACGTACGTGGGACACTCAATTACATCAAGTTTTTTTTTGAGAAATTATAAAATTAACTTCGATGTATAAAATATTTTTATTAAATCCACCAGGCCGTTTCCTCGTGGTCATACTAGTTTGTCATACCACCAGCCTCTACACAAAGTTTCATGCGTCTGAACCAATTTTCGCACAATCATCGTACGAAAATGTTCTCGATGCAGATCCATTTTTAAATGAGACACAATGGCTCTCAAAAATTGTGGAGAGATATTAAAAATTGGAACATTGCTATTTTTACTTTTAAATATAAGCACTTAAATATAAGACTGCGCGGGAGTGGGCGACCAGGCCCCCGCGTCGGTAAATACTACTGGCAGTGCAAGCAAAAAATTAATACAACAGGCTTTTCATCCAAGCCTGTTTCACACCAGACCTAGATCGTCCTCTTTAGGGACCATAACACCTAGTGATTCCAGAAATCGATCAACAAAAATCACCACTAATGATGGTAATGATACCTGCCCTCCCTCATGGCAAAGAGTACCCACAGATCGCCACCCTAAAAGGAGGAGAATATCTGAAAGCCCACCAAATATACAAAAATCGGGTGAAACAACACAAACAGGAGTTAATTCTACTAACAGATTCGGTGGACTACCAGTAGATGAAACCGAAGAGGCAATGGATGACTCAAACATACGTACTAAAAAAATCAACAAACCACCACCTATTATTTTATACGGAATTGAAGATCTATCAAAGCTAACGGAACTTTTAAATACAGCTGCAACTAGTGATAGCTACTCATATAAGATCATAAATAGGGACCAGCTCAGAGTGATGGCACAAACGCCAGAAATATACAAAAACTTGATCGACCTAATCCGGGCCAATGGTCTGATTGGACATACTTTCACACAAAAACAAAATAAATGTTACAGAATTGTAATCAAAAATTTACATCATACCACTCCTAAAACTGCAATAATCGATGCAATTGAAAAAACAGATAATAAGGTAAGAGGTGAGATTATCTGCGCAATGTCTAAAAAACATAAACAGCCACTAAACATGTTCTTTGTGAACATTGAACCAAGCTGTAACAATCCAAAAATAAAGAGCATAGAATATATTTATCACACTAGAGTCAAGATCGAAGACCCAATAAAGTCAACAGAAATTCCTCAGTGTATCAGGTGCCAACAATATGGACATACAAAAAATAACTGCATGCGCCCCTACAGGTGTGTCAAATGTGGCAAAGGACACAAAACAATAGATTGTCCAAAAAAAGACAAAAACACGCCAGCCACATGCGCTCTGTGCCACGGTGATCACCCAGCCAATTATAAGGGCTGCCAGGTGTACAAAGAGATTAGAGCACGAAAAATGGCACATACAATACCCAGGAAAAACCTACCCACAAACACTAAGCAGTCTAGTAGAAATATTGCTCCACCGTCCCTCTCGCAAGACGAATTTCCTCCCTTAAAACACAGTAGATATACTACACATCATACGAGAAAACAGCTTGCATACAGCCAGGAAAGAAAACCCCTAGGACCATCTAATACAGCAAATGATGCATACTGGTCCAGAAAAATAGAGAACATACAGTCTCAGCCAACAAACTCATTAGAGAAAGTTATAATAAAACAATCAGAGAAGATAGATATCCTCATACAACAAATGGGCACCCTAATGGGCCTCCTAACGACACTCATAGCCCAGCAGCAAAAATGAAGTTCCTACGAATTGCTACATGGAATATAAATGGCCTATCTCCGAATAAGCATGAAACCGAGGTATTCATAAATCACAACAAAATAGATGTTCTTCTGATTACTGAAACACACATGATCGACCAAAGAGTCATCAGGATAAAAGGATACAACATATACTATGCTAACCATCCAGATGGGACATCTCATGCTGGAGCGGCTATAATAATCCGTGAAAACATAAGGCACCATATCCTGTCTCATTATAAAACACCTCATATACAAGCCGCTGTAATCTCAGTGGACGACTGGTTGGGAACATTGAACATGGCTTCAGTGTACTGCCCTCCACGGCATCGAATAGACGCGCAAAAGTTCACTGACTTTTTCCACACCCTTGGGTGTAGATATATCTCAGGTGGTGACTGGAATGCCAAACACACCTTCTGGGGCTCGCGACTGACAACAACAAAAGGTCGAGAACTGAAAAAAGTCATCGATAGTAATGCTCTCAATGTACTGTCAACAGGGGAACCAACCTCTTGGCCAAAAGACCGTAACAGAAAGCCCGATTTAATAGACTTTTTCATCACCAAGGGAGTGTCAGGACTCTACACAAAAGTGGAATCGTGTCTGGATGGGTCCTCTGACCACATACCTGTAATATGTACAGTGAGCACTGAAGTCATCTTGATGGAACCTCGTGAGACTCTATACAATCATAAAACTGATTGGCAAGCCTTCCAAGACTACATAGAAGAAAATACGGAACTGTGTATACCTCTTAAAACCGAAGATGACATAGAAAATACTGCATGGTATACGACCAGCCTCATCCAAAGAGCAGCCTGGCTATCAACACCTTATATAGAACAGAAACTACAGACAGAAGACATTACCCTGGAAATACGGGAGATGATAGCATTGAAGAGAAGACTCAGACGTCAATGGCACACAAGTAGAAATAGAGAAGACAAACAAGCCCTTAACAAAGCTCAGAAAGATCTGAAGAAAACACTCAAAGAAAATAAGAATATCACTCTGCAAGACAAGCTGAAGTCACTATCACCATATAAGTCTGAGGACTACTCACTTTGGAAAATGACCAAATCACTAAAAAGGCCAAAAGAACATATGCCTCCATTAAGACAACCTGATGGTGAATGGGCAAGGAAACCGTCAGATAAGTCAGAACTATTTGCTAACTTCTTAAAAGACGTGTTTAAACCCAATGATGCTGATCCAATGAACACAGAGGAGGAGATCAATCTATTTCTACACAGTGACCAGCAAATGTCTTTACCTATGAAGCCGGTTACACCAACAGAGGTTAGAAAAGGCATAGCACATCTAAAGCAAAGAAAGGCACCTGGCTTCGATCTGATAACAGCTGAAGTCCTTAAACAACTACCAAAAAAAGGTATAGTATTGCTGACGATCCTCTTCAATGCTATACTGAGATTGCAGTGCTTCCCAAGGCTATGGAAAGTGTCAACAATAAACATGGTTGCCAAACCAGGAAAACCTCCAACAGAGGTCTCCTCATATAGACCGATAAGTCTCCTGCCACTGATGTCGAAAGTCCTCGAGAAACTGATACTTAAACGCCTAATTCCAGTCCTGCATGAACAAAAAATAATACCAGACCATCAATTCGGTTTTCGTGAACACCATGGAACGACAGAGCAAATACACCGAGTAGGCCACACCATACGGCAGACACTAGAGAGGAAAGAATACTGCTCCGCTGCTTTCCTTGATATCCAGCAGGCCTTTGACCGTGTTTGGCATGAGGGCTTACTATATAAGTTAAAACTCCACCTCCCAAACACTATGTATATGCTCTTGAAGTCCTATCTGCAGCACAGAATGTTTCAGGTCAAGTGTGTGGACTCCCTTTCATCCATTTACCGAATAGAGGCAGGAGTACCTCAGGGCTCTGTGCTGGGTCCTGTCCTCTACACAATCTATACCGCTGACCTACCCGTCACGGATGAAGTGGTAATTGCAACTTATGCAGATGACACAGCAGTTCTCTCTTCTAATAACAGTCCAAATATAGCATCTGCTAAGCTACAGGAACACCTGAATAAAATTGGATTATGGCTGAAAGCGTGGAGAATAAGAGCTAGTCCGGCAAAATCGGTCCATATAACATTCACACTAAGGAGAGGAGAATGCCCACCTGTAACATTGGACGGAGCTGTGTTGCCACAACATACAACAGTCAAATATCTGGGTATGCATTTGGATAAGCGCCTAACCTGGAAAGACCATATAAAGATGAAAAGGGAACAAGCAAATAAAAAGTTCAGAGATATGTGTTGGTTATTGGGCAGGCAATCATCACTAAGTCTAGAAAATAAACTTATTATCTACAAATGCATCATAAAACCAGTATGGACATATGGCATACAGCTCTGGGGTTCAGCAAGCCATTCAAACATCGAAATCCTCCAGCGCTTCCAGAACAAGGCACTAAAAACTATAAGCAATGCCCCATGGTACATACGTAATACAGAAGTACATGAGTATCTGCAAATTCAGACAGTTGAAGAGGAAATAAGAAATTCTTCCGAAACATACAAACAAAGACTTGTAGTACATAAAAACCAACTGGCCGCCTCACTACTGAACACCAGCGGCTGTGTATTTCGTTTAAAAAGATCCCGATTGGCCACAATCTAGTGGTTAATATATGAAATACGAGATGATATGTCACAGGATATACATATCTCAAATTCACAACAATGGACCCATCAAATCTGATTATAGCTTCGGGGCTGATTGCAGATAGAGAAAGGAAAAAAAAAAAAAAAAAAAAAAAAAAAAAAAAAAAAAAAAAAAAAATATAAGCAAAGTTTTCAAAATAATTACAAGTAGGTAACTAAGGTACTTCCTTACACAAAAACTCGCAAGACGTTGTTGAACGGCCCACTCGGTACCTATTCATTCTGCGGCGGCGGCGGCGCGGCTGCCGCGGCGGCGGCGCCTTTGTGCCCCTCCCCCGACATACCGCACCTCACTCTACACGTGCCGCTAGCGTCTGTCGGGGCGGCGGTGCGGCTTTTGATTTTTACCCGACTACGGTGAAGCCAAAGGAGGGTTATGATTCTATGCCAAATGACTTTCAGTTTGCTAGTACATTTTTAAATGCAGTTTCGGTTGTGAGTTGTAACTGGTGACGTCTCGATGAACTAAATAGGTAGGTATTAAAATCCTTAGGTACCTACCTGAGAGTTACAGCTAGCATTCCACGTGGGGATATAGCTTCTATAAATTGCGTATTTTGACGATGTAATGAAATCTTCAAGTAAGTACCTATTTTAACAACTCGTCAAAAGTTGTTTGGGACATATAGGTAGGTATGTACGTACGTAGGTCATTAAAAACTTTCTTTCGTTTCGCATTAATTCTGGTACCTACAAGCTTTGTATTATGTCCCATCGCTGATTCTCGAGTCTCGTCATATTATTATTATTATACTAGCTGTTGCCCGCGGCTCCACCCGCGTGGAATTCGGATTCCGTGCCAACTTTAGCCTACCTAAGTTACTTCTTATTACATAAGCTATCTGCCAGAGAAAGTCACGTCCAAATGGTTCAGCCGTTCCAGAGATTAGCCGGAACAAACAGACAGACAGACAAAAATTAAAAAAATATATATTTTGGTACCTATGTGTACCGTATACAATACATTCATATGTATGTAGTAGAAACCGGTTATTTTAATATTACAAACAGACACTCCAATTTTATTTGTATAGATTTAAAGTTCCCGTCTATGATATAGATAGGTATGCAATCAAAAAAAGACGCTGTCGTCTGTCTATTTTGTACCTACCTAGGTAAGTATATGATTGTGAGGATTGTGTATCCTCCGTCAAATTATGGTTAGGTACATACTAATGAATGAAGTAAAGAAATAAGAAATTACCTAAGTAGGTACTTCGTTCTGTACCTACATTACGAGGTTAAGTTATACCTATTGGCTAGGAGCAATATTGGCTGAGAGAAAGTAAAAATCAATTTTCTTTCTTTCTTTCTAAGCAATATTGGCTGGGTCAGGTTTTGGATGGGTGACCGTTCTTTGCATTACGACGTTAAGCAACATTGGGTAAGTGCCCGCTTGACGGCAATAGGCTCGCTCCTATTACGTGGTACCGAAAATAATTTGATGGAATGTGCTGTTAATACACCTCTGCTTACCCCTTCGGGAATTTACAGCACTCCTGTAAAACCCCTAAGTATAATAATATGTATGTATGTATAATATATTTTTTGTTACAAACATGTTTTATCATTCTATACAGAATGATAAACAAAACATGTTTGCAACAAACAGAAATGTTTGTAACAAACATAAATGTTTGTGGCTACGTAAGAAATTTCTGGTGTACGTAAGAAATTTCTTGTCGATAATTTCTTACAGTGTGCAAGGTGTTCTCTTCATTAGACACGAAATATTTCTTGTCTGGCGTACGTATCTTATAATGTGCAAAAGGCCTACCACCCAAACCCATATAAAAAAATCATTCAAATCGGTCCAGCCGTTTAGGAGGAGTTCAGTGACATACACACGTACAGTAGAATTACATATATAAAGAAGATATAGACTCGGTGACTGCCATTACCGTGTTTCTTCATTCGCAATTTAGTGCTCGGCGACTTATGACACTAACATTAAAGAATATAGATTACATTTAAAAATGTCTAAACAAAAAGTAACTCGAACATGTGAAGAAGAATTCCAACATTTGATGCGGAAAATGCGTAAGCTGGAAAAGAAAATTCACCCGACATGACATTACCGGAACAATTACCGGAGCCAGATTATGCAGATGAAGCAGGTATCTATTATTACATCTTGATCTACTCATATTGAAATGTAAACATTAAAAAATTAAAAACAATACTCTAATGACACTCTTTACGCACAGAGTAACTAAGTATCAAAAAAATTTAAAATAAAATTACGATATTGCTCTTCTATGGCCACCTCCTGTATCATACTCGTAATATAACTTTTTTTCCATTACGATACAACTTCAGCTAGATCAAGTAGGTTTCTATGCAGTTTGTCTCTATATAATCTAAATAATTAAAAAATAATGCGCGATGAGTAAATTTTTTTTTTGGATTTTTCCGCTCAACAATTCTGTCATTTTTCATAAATATAATAATTATTTCATGAAATTAAATAAAGTAGTGTATGAAACTACACATAATTTGGTCATATCACACTCGTGTTTTAAGAACCCTTATTATGTAACAGTTTCATAAACTACTATTATTATAATAGGCTATTTGACTAATATTCAAAAACCACTTTAAATGATTGCTTATTACAATATAAACATATCATATTAATATTTCTGTAAAAAAACAATGCATTATGTTAAAAAGTCAATGATCAAGTTTAAATATTCAAAAAAGCGCGAAAAACGCTATATTTAATCAAAATGGCGATGCGTGTGAGTATTGACGTCACTGTAAGTTGCTGTTATCATCAGCTCGCACAAAATTTGTATTCATTTCGAACTTAATCACAAAATATGTCCATAAAACTCGCGATAATCAAGGAAAAAGCAAATAATAACACCGAAACAAACAATAATAGCTCATACAACTGGAGATATTTTGTAGGAATGACGTCACCCAGAGCTCGGACCAATCACGAGCGTTTTTACCATAGACAAGAAATAAACAAATTATAACATTTTTATACTTGAAATTCTCATAAAATACACATATTTGAGAGTAAATTGTAGTCTCCTAGGTCTTTTAACGTTATTTTCTAATAGGATGACCAAAATTTGTAGTATATTTTTAAAGTTGTCAAATAGCCTATTCTACTGGCCCTCGATTCTGCTAAAGCACTACCACCGTGCACCGTCACACCACAGAGACTGCAAAAAATGGCATTAAATTTTAGACCTTATTTCCACAGACTTACAGTCACAAAATTAAATGAAAAGAGTTTCATTACACCTTTTCATTCACTCTACAAAAAGCCATTTAATTTTCAACTTTAACTACATTACTTTATAGGCTAAAATCAAATGGAATTCTCTCGCAGTCTCTGAGGTGTGACAGTGGTTGTGCTTTAGCAGAATCGAGGCCCTGTACATGTGTACCTCACTGAACTCCTCTTATACGGCTAGACCGATTTGAATGATTTTTTTGTATGCGTTTGGGTGGCACTCTGGATGGTTTAGATTCACAAATCAGACTGACAGATTGCGCTGCAGAAAATATCATGCAGGATAACGTCTGTTGGTTCCGCTAGTACTATTATATAATTGTAAAGTAGTAGTGTCTGTACATTGGAGATATTAACAAAAAATAAACACTTGGCCTAAGTTATGTTAACGATACTGAATACGATGGACACAAAAACTACTACTACTACAAAGCGATATCCACGCGGGCGGAGCTGCGGGCAACAGCTAGTAATATATAAAAGTGAAAGTGATAAATAAAAATATATCGTGTTATCTTGGGTTACAGTACAATTAAAATCAGTTGAACATTCGGCTGTTTTCGGGTATCATCGACTAAATCCGGAGACGGAAATGACACGACATACATTACCGCGATTTCTTTTATGTAGTATTTAATTTGAAATATCATAAACGCAATGTGTAGCATCTGCCAAGATGACATTACTAACCGTAGACCTAAGAAAATTATGCAGAAGCGACATGAATTTGAAAATTCATTATTTATTGAAGCTATACTTGTAACATTAAATAAAAAAATACATCGATATAAGTCAATATTTTACTGTTTGACAGTACGATACTGTTACTTACATCGGATTAATAATTGATAATAAATACCAAATTAAAAATTTTAGAAACCGACTTCTACCGAAAAGAAGAAAGTAAATTTTCTTCTTTTTTAAATAAATTATCTTCTTTTTTTAAATAGTTATATACATTATTTACAATTTCACGAGATTGAGCAACAATTATTTTACCACGCTTTAAATTTGTTGAAGCCATGATACATAACTACTGTAAGGTAATTTTGATAAAATTTGATAGAATCGAATATTTTCACGAATGAAATTAGCGTTCATAAACATAAATGTATCATAATAATCGTCAAAATAATATTTTTGTGTTAGTTTTGGGCTACAAAGGAGGTTTTGTTGCTCATGTCGTGCTTGTATTGTATTCAATAAGACAACGGGTAATATAATTAAAGGTCATATCTGTAAATTAATAACTCTATGTGAGAGACGAGGGATTCACGACAATTACCGAGGTTGGCCGAATCTTCAACTGATTTTAATCGTACTGTACCTACATGTTGCTATCAAAGTCTTTCTCTAATCCCTTAGATTACGAAATGGGGTTCCGGTTACTATCGGCAGTCTACGAAATGTTTATCTTGTTTGTGGCACTGTAAACTACTTATTTTTGTGAAATAAATTTATTTATTATTAATGTAAATGGGGTATTTTCTTTTCGCAAAAATTAAAAAAAAAATATTTTAACAATTTTTTGTGACGGTTAGCTGTGCGGTTAGCGTTCAATTCTTTGAGGATTGTTACCTAACCTGAACACTGGTTGTTAACATATTAAGTGCCTATAATATTAATCAATTTAGTACATTTATGCACTTTAAAGATGATGTATATTTTATTTTAACGTATTTAAAATGTTACAATACTAAGTGTGCAAGCTGAATAGTCACTGAAGCTATTTAACCGCACGCTTAAAAGTTAAAAATAACGATTATCATAACCGATATTCGTGTTTTTTCCCAGACACACCCACGGTATTTCAACCATTTCAACATGAACAGCCCAGCACATCTGCGCCAAATGATATACTGGCTACCCTAGACCAGCCTAGCACGTCTGCGCCTCCCACACAGGAGGAGCCTACAGACACAGTGCAGTCACAAACGTTAGACACAGACGTTCTAGAAATCCTTGGTGAAGACCCTTCACTTACAGAGAAACGTGCAAAGGATATCCATAAGGAAATAGCCTCTCGCTTTACACATATAGCTACAGAGGGATTAAACAGAGACATCAGAAATGAATTGATATTGAAATACCCGCTTCCTGCAAACTGCCTTTGTACTGATTCGCCAAAAATAAATGCAGAAATCAAAGCCGCTTTGCCAGATAGTTTTATGAAACGCGATAAAGGTATCGAAGCGAAACAAAAACAGATAGCTAGCGCAATTTCTTGCCTGGGTGACATAATAACAACTCAGCTGAATTCCGGGAGCAAAGATAAGGTCCTTCTTCACAAATTAATGGATCTTGGCAGACTAATATGTGATGTACAACACGCCAACTCCGTGACAAGAAGAAAATTTATTTTATATGTGCTAGAGAAAGACATGTCTGAACATCTGTGGAATACAAAAATCGATAACTACCTATTTGGACAGACGTTGGCTGATACTTTGAAGGCAACCAAATCCATTAATAAATCAGGAGTCGAGCTTAAAACTGACCAATCTACCAGCAAATCGTTGGAACGAGCTAAATTACCAACTCAGAGGAATTTAAACAGGAAGAGAGAAACCGCGGAAACTCAACAGAGGAACCACGCGCCTGCACTGAGAGCACGCAGAGTCCCGCCGCCACACGCACACTCATCGAAACAGAGCCCGCGTCAGCAGCAGCCACCGCTGTCCACACCCCAGTTACGACGCCGTTTTTAAATACAGTTGAGTATGCTGGTCGATTACACTTTTTTCGAGATCAGTGGTCACTAATAACAGAAGATCATGTATACAATCCTTTCTTGGTAGCAAATCCCCTTCTCGAGCCCAGTAGTTCAAAAATTTGTTCCGTCTTTCCAACTCAGTCCAGTGTAGAAAAAATCAGTTTCATACAGCAATAAGTGACTTATTACACATTGGAATAGTGAACGCGGCCGCTACGCAGGAGGCGCGGGTTCGATCCCCGCTCAGTGCAAATATTTGTGTTCATGAAATATGGGTATTTGCATTGGTCTGGAGAGCACGTTAAGCCGTCGGTCCCGGTTGCCATAAGAACATCTATGGCAGTCGTTACACCCGTAACGACTGCCATAGATGTTCTTACCTACCCAGTTGGGGCCCTAAAAAGTCCAAAAACAACGGTCTAGCTGCAAAGCTTCGATATCGCCTAATGTTACCATTGGGCTGTGGAGATCAGATGGCAATCGCTTCACGGAAAAATATCGAGGTCTAGCCAAATCTGTACCAGGTTAAGACTGGTTAAGCGGACCCCAGACTCCGAGCTGAAAGCTTCGGATGCGACTGGGAATTAACGCTAGGATGAGAGAAGTGCGAAATCAATGTGTGAACCCTGCGAGGGCCATATAGATTACTACAAAGCAATCCGCGGGTGCCAGAGCCTCGTTTGTCTTGCGATTTAGGTCCAAGATACGTGTCCGGAGTTATTTATATCCTTAGCTCAGTTGGAGTCCATATTGGCTTACATAAAATTTTAAATCCTATTCTTTGTCTTACTACCGATTTGTGCGCATAATAATCACTCTCCATAATTTTCTTTTTCATATATTTTTTATTCATACATTTCTATTTCTAACAACGGAGTTCATAACCGTTAGTGATCATATTTTTTTTATTCATAACTTTTTTCTTCATAACATTCAATTATCATAATTTTTGTATTAATAAAGGGTATTAAGTACCAAGAAAATATTTTAACTCATATTATCATTTTTCTAGAGTGACAAATTTTGTTTTAAATTTGTTTTTGGATAATATAGAGTTCTGCATGGTTATAAAAAAAAAATAACCACGAAGGCTAATGCGGGAGCGGAGCCTTCTAACCTAATCTATCCAAGTCGGAATGAGCAGCTTTCTCAATGAATCTATTACTAACTGTCTGTTTGCCAAATAAAATGTTTAAAAATAATTAATTTGTGAAATGAAGCCTTATATAAACAACTAGCTGTTGCCCGCGGCTCCGCCCGCGTGGAATTCGGATTCCGTACAAACTTTTCTTTCGTGCTAAAATTGCCTCGGATACCATCCCCGTCAGCCATCAGGAGTGCCATGTGGAATTCGGACCCACTAAACAGCATGCCGTCGCGGGTCTTCAGTTGCTGGAGTGTAAAATTGCCTAGGGCATTTTCCGCACCCTCCGGCTGACCCTGGGCCATCCACAATTTTAAGATGGCCCTCTCAGAAGTGGGAAGCACGATGTCCCATCGAATTCCGGAAAGGGAGGAGACGGGCGTGAAGGGATGACAGGAGGCCGGACCTATAATCCTCACGTCCGCGCTCGGTGACCAGCCCTTCCCTTTCCTGCTCTCTACTGGGCCTCCTCGTAGTCAGAGGGACATGTGGGAAGCCTTTGAGCAGCCCTCTATAGAGCTGGAGCATCTCATGGAGGTTCCAATCCCGCATTCGGATCCCGTTACCGTTGCATCTTGTGTTCAGCTGACCTTCCCTGTCTTCGCTCGTGAAATACTTCGAACACCCGTGGTTGCACCTTTTTAGCCCATGCCCGTAATAATAATTAGTTTTCAAATAATGTATGGTAATTTACCGGATTTATTGACATTATAATTTCGTAATATCTTTTGAATAGAACGTCCGATTTCAATAATTCAAAAAGTAATCAACAGGTATTGAAACAATCTTAAATACCAAACGATTTATTTAGATAAGAATTAATATACAGGTATAGATTCCGTGGTCTGACTTTGATCGGCATTTCGGCTTGAATTTATATCGTCGCGCGTTACTTTCACACTGCAATAGATTCTAAAATATTCATTATAATTATACAGTGTAAAGGGCAATTTTGATCTACATTAAATGTACAATGTATCTAACGTATTTAGTCAGATAAGGCTTAACACTATATTGTTAAAAATAACTTCGAAAATGACACATATTTTTTTTATAATTTGTAAAAGATAAAAATGGTTATTGTGAGCTACCCTTATTAGATAGACATATGCTGTCGCGGACTTTTACGAGTATGTAGACCTTTTTAAGTTATACATTTCTACAGTACATTATTTTGTTCTATCTTCAATAGTTTTCGCAGCGTACGCGATGTAAGAAATTTTTTAGGTCATTGTTTTTACACCTTGGGTTACATTATTGAAGTTTAATCCAGGATCCCTATTTTTTTGAAAATCAATTATAGCCTATGTTAGTCAGTGATAGTGCAGCTTTCTAATGGTAAAAGAATTTTTGAAATCGGTTCAGTAGTTCTTGAGTTTACTCGAATACAAAAATACAAATCTAATATTAGTAAAGAATGTATGGAAATCTGCCCGATTTATTGACATTTATGCTCACTGCTCCGCTCCCTTTAGTAGTAGCGTGATGTTATATAGCCTATGTTACTCCCAGATAGTGTAGCTTTCTATAGGTGAAAGAATTATTGAAATCGGTCCAGTAGTTTCGGAGCCTATTCGTTACAAACAAAAAAACAAAAAAACAAACAAACAGACAAACAAAAAAACAAATCTTTCCTCTTTATAATATTAGTATAGATACTTTGTACAATGATATATTTATCAAGTTATTCAATATTTTTCCAATTTTATTTCAATTTTCAATAATAATAATAATAATAATATATCTCTTTATTGTATGTACACAGATACAGAAGAATACAAAAAAAACATGAAAAATAAAATACAGTAAATACAATTGGCGGCCTTATCGCACAAGGCAATCTCTACCAGGCAACCATGGGATGGAGTCAGTTTGATAGATAGGTATAGCGGGCAGTTTCCGGTGTACATAATATATTACTTATATATAGTTATTTATGGTCTGATATATTATATAGTCATAGATTACATCTACATACATACTAATTACATAATACTTATAAAAGTACTTACTACATATATAATTTATAATGAAATGGTACCTAATTTTAGGTACCTTCCTAATTACTTATACATAATAAACTAAAATACATAATATTAATATACTAAAAACAGCGTGGACATGAATAAGGGAAATATATACAGTGATAGATAGATAATGGTTATGGCTCTTGTAAGTAGTAGGCTGTAACCAGTTTTTTGAAGACGGGCAGAGATTGCGCACGTCTTATGGTAACGGGTAAGGCATTCCACAATCGGACAGCTTGGACAGTGAAAGATTTATCCATGAAACTCGTGGAGTGCGCTGGAATTTTCAGTCTCAAATTCTCCGACGATCTCAAAACCCTAGAATGCGAGTCGCCAAGGAATTCAAAGCGTTCCTTTAGGTAGATAGGAGAAAGAGGATGAAATCAAATATTATACAATAGATAAAGAAAGTGAGCATTTCGGCGAAGGCGTTCAATATTTCAATATTTTAATTCAATAGCTATTAAATATTAGAATAAAACACCTTTACGAACATAAAAGTTATTTATTGAAATGATTATGAGTTTCGATTATTAGTATAAACAAATATATTAAAACAAAATATATTAGTAACAACAAAGGAGACGATTTTTTATGTTAGAGCTTTCGGCCACCTACAAATTTTGGAGAACAATAATGTTTGTAATTTTATCGGGATTACAATGGTACATTGCTTCTTAGCTAGTCTAACCGGAACATTGATATTATAAGCACTATGTTAGAAATAGAACAGTAATTCATATCATATTATTAAATAAATATACTTTAATAACTATACTCGTAATAGTTCATTATCTTAATTAATATTATATAATTTATTTTTAAACCCGTATCGATATTGATCAATATATTTGTGAGCTGGCAATATTGCGAATGGGCGCGAGGCGCGCCAAAAACAAATGATATACGATAATATAGCATTTTAATGTCGACAAGTTTTCACTATAATAATTATTATTACAACGAATAAAACTGTTGTATTCTATTAATCCTGTAGTTTTTCTGAGTTGGAGACAACGAATCTTCAGTTCAGAAGTGGGATTAAGTAGGCCCACGGCATTCAAATAGAAATACAGCTTAACTTTATTGCGAATGGAGAGAATCGTCACGCCGCCTATTCATGATAAAGTCATGTATACCGAATCACGATCAAAAAGGACGAAATGTCGCAGCAAAGAACGCGTGTTGCAAGTGGAGAAACATAGTAAGACACAACGTTCTAGTTATAGACATTCGTCGGAAACGAGCGTAAGTACTGATAAGAATCGGATAAGTTATTCTTCTAAGCGACGGAAGTGTCGTTCTCGTGAGCGTCGTAGCAGCGGCTTACGTGAGCGACGAAGCAAACGTGTACGTGAGGATTCAAGCAGCCGTTCTTCTGAACGGAGAAGCAACTCGAAATCCCTGAGACGAAGACGTAGACGCAGTTGTTCTCGAGACATCCGGAGTATATCACGTATGCGTCGGAGCGTTCACCGCCGGGATCGTCGGATAAGTCGTTGTCCTGAGATGCGCAGTAGTCGATGCCGAAGCCGACGTCACCGTGACCGCACTTCACAAGACATGCAGCGTAACAGTCGAAGGTACAGTAACACTTCGAGCGAGGAGTATAATCCTAGGGAACCTTCGCGGCACCGTCAGGTATGTCATACCAGGAGTAACAATGATAATTCGGCATTAATATCTGAGTTAGTTAAGTCAATAGTGAATAGTCGACCTGAAGGCAATAAATTTCCTATGCTTGGTAATGTTATACCAGAATTTGATCCAATGGTCAAGGGTCAGACTATTCACACTTGGCTCAATAAAGTTGAAGAGTGTTCTAGGTTGTATAAGTGGGGTGATGATCAAGTAATCCACTACGCGTTACCTAAATTGTCAGGTGTTGCGAAGACCTGGTATCAGAATTTACTCACCATGTCTTTTACATGGGCCGAATGGAAAGCTAAACTTACAGAAACTTTCCCTAATACCGATGATTATGCGGAGTTGTTAACAGAAATGCTGGCTAAGCGCGTTAAATATAACGAATCACTAGAGCTATATTACTACGAAAAAATTAATTTATTAAATAGGTGTGAGATAGTAGGTAAGCGAGCAGTTGATTGTTTGCTTCATGGTATTGAAGATAGATCTTTAAGACTAGGTGCTAAGGCTTCAAAGTATCAGGAGCCAGAACAAGTACTCGAGTATTTCCAGTCTAGTAAACAGCAATCACGTGATTTGGATAAGGTAAAAATGCATACTGATAAACGTGCACCTTCGACTATTGGTAGTAATGCTCATAAGTTCTCTAACAGCGACACGAAAACGAGACAGTCGGGTAACTCCGTGGTATGTTATAACTGTAATGAGCCGGGCCATTTCAGTTTTAAGTGTACTAAGAAAATCTTAAAATGTACGGTCTGTAATCGATTAGGACATACAGCTATCAATTGTTCAAGACTACCTTCTGACAATGTTAATAAAGTGGATAAGGGCAGTGAAAAGAATGTAATGTGCATTGAAACGGAATTTTTAAACGATTGTAAGTACATGGTACTGTTAAAAGTAAATGGAAAATCTCTGACAGGATTTGTAGACCTAGGTAGCCAATGCACCTTGTTGCGGTTCAGCGATGCACAACGTTTAGGAATTTCGTTTGAAACACATGATCGTCTACCAGTTATGAGGGGTATTGGGAATAGTATAGTAGTCCCCTTAGGAGTAGCGACTGTTAATATCGAAATACAGAACATCCTAGAGCAAGTCGAGGTGTTCGTAGTTAGTGACGAGATTATGAAGTATTCAGTGTTAATAGGTCATAGTTTTACTGAAAAACCTAATATAACTATAACAAAAACTAACGAGGGTCTTTTTTTCGAAAAGGACACTATAAAGAAAATTGGATTAATTTTAAGTGAGGACACTAAATTAAATCCTTTGACTATGTGTGTAGTACAAGTAATGTGTTCTGATACGTACTCGGGTCCTATTTATGTTCATGGCTCATTGCGGGGTAAACCGAATCAAGCATTTTATCTATTGCCTGGTGAATATCAGATTTCCAAAGGACAGGGTTCTTTACTGATACAAAATGTGTCGGAAGAATTAATATGTTTAAAAAAAGGTACATTATTGACGCGAATACGCCCAGTCGCACATGTTATGAATGTAAGTGCCTTAAATGTAGAAAATGATGAGTTGACCGAAGGTATTAACTTTGATAAGTCCTTGACACGTGGTGAGTTCGAACAATTGAATTCCCTTCTAAAACAGTACAAAGGTTGTTTCTCCAGTAGTTTAAAGGACCTGGGTTTTACAGACATGGTAGAGATGGTAATTGAACTTGAGGATAGTCGACCGGTTGTTTATCGTCCGTATAAGTTATCCTACTCTGAAAGAGACTTGGTGCGATCAATGGTGCAGGAGATGATTGAGTCGGGTATAGTCTGTGAGTCAAAATCACCGTACGCCAGTCCTGTGTTATTAGTAAAGAAAAAGACTGATGAGAAAAGGCTGTGTGTGGACTACAGGGCACTTAACAACAAAACAAAACGAGAACATTATCCCTTGCCATTGATCGACGACCAACTGGATAGATTGGCAGGAAATTTCCTGTTTATAACACTTGACTGTGCATCAGGTTATTACCAAATTCCAATAGCAAAGGAATCACAGGATAAGACTGCGTTTGTAACTCCTGATGGTCAATATCAGTTCAGGCGTATGCCCTTTGGATTGGCCAACGCGCCCTCTGTTTTTCAGAGGACGATCAATAAAATACTTCCCAAATCTAAAGTGGATTTTGCGTTAATATTCATGGATGACATATTAATACCCGCTAAATCATTTCAAGAGGGACTGACTAGATTAGAACAGGTTCTAAAGCTTTTGTTAGAAGCAGGGTTAACTTTGAAAATGAGTAAATGCTATTTCTTTTATAAGGAAATCGATTTTCTTGGTTTTGAGGTAAATGGTAGTGGTATTAAGCCGGGGAAGCGTAAGACTACTGCTATATCACACTTTCCTGAACCACAAAATGTACATGATATGAGACGATTTTTAGGATTAGCTAGTTTCTTTAGGCGTTTTGTAAAGGATTTCGCGCTCATTGCACGACCACTGACAGATTTGCTAAGGTCCAACTTTGAGTGGAAATGGGGAGACAGTCACAAACATGCTTTTCAATTACTGAAACAAAAGCTTGTTGAGCGACCTATTTTAGCCTTGTATGATGTCACACTAGAAACTGAACTGCATACGGACGCCTGTAAATTAGGCGTTGCGGGAATACTAATGCAAAAGCAGGTTGATGGTTCCCTTAGACCAGTTGTTTACTACAGTCGAAAAACAACTGGTGACGAACAAAAGTTGCACTCGTTCGAGTTAGAAACTTTGGCAGTTATTGCTTCGCTAAAACAGTTTAGAGTTTATTTATTAGGTATAAAATTTAAAATTATAACCGATTGTAATGCTTTAAGAACGACTCTAACCAAGCGAGACTTAGTACCCCGAATTTCTCGATGGTGGATACAGCTGCAGGAATACGATTGCGAGATTGAGTACCGTGCGGGAAGCCGCATGAGTCATGTAGATGCACTTAGTCGCGCTCCTGTAACTGATCCCCTACCCGGTGACGAAGACTGTCAGGCACTAGATGTGCTAAACATTGAGTTAAAAGATTGGATTTCTACGGTGCAAGGGAATGATGACGAAATAAAAAGAATTAAAGAAGTTTTACAGGATCCAGAAACTAAACGAGTTGCTGGAATTCATAAAGATTATATGTTAAAGGGGGGGTACGTCTATAAAATCTTGGAAAATGGTATACGATGGGTAGTACCACGCGCAATGCGATGGCAGGTTCTTAAGATGAATCATGATGACGTCGGTCATTTTGGTTTTGATAAGACTCTCAGTCGCTTACAAAGCGTATTATGGTTCCCGAAAATGCGTCGGTTTACAAAAAAATATGTGTCTGCATGTATCGAATGTGCTCATCATAAAATTCCCGGGGGTCGTAAGGAAGGAATGTTACATCCCATTCCTAAGCTTGAAGTACCTTTCCACACATTACATGCTGATCACTTGGGTCCCTTCGTTCGTTCCAGGAGAGGTAATACATATATTTTGGCAATTATTGATTCCTTCACAAAATATATTAATATTCGACCGGTGAGGGATACTAAAAGTACCACAGCAATTTTATTAGAGTTCTTAAGGAACACATTAGTATTTTTGGTACACCATCTCGATTAATAACTGATCGCGGAACTTGTTTTACTAGTACTAAATTTAAAACTTTTGTGACCCATTCGGGTATTAAACATATACTCAATGCGGTAGCAACTCCTAGAGCGAGCGGACAGGTAGAACGATTCAACCGAACCATCTTAGACGCATTAGGTACGAAATGCCATGGTAAAAATGATAATTTGTGGGATGATTATGTAGGTGACATTCAATTGGGCTTAAATACTACGATTAACAAGACCACCGGTAAGACACCTTCTGACCTATTATTTGGGTGCAGGCTAGTTAGTACTTCGGAAAACATATTGAACGACGTAGTGGTAGAGGTTACTGAACGTGTAACGGGTGAAAATTTAGATAAGATGAGAAAGGAAACAAAGAACCGTATAGAAGAGCAACAGCGTAAATCGAAAGAAAAGTTTGACAGACATAGAAAATCAGGTACGAGGTATAATATAGGTGACTTAGTTAGGGTACAAAGAATGATACATGATAAGGAACACTCTGGTAAATCAAAGAAATTAGTACCAAAGCTAGGGTCCGTTAACCCTACCGTATAGTAAAAATTTTAGATAATGATAGGTTCTTAATCGAAGACGCCCTTGACCCGAAAGGGCAATAAGAAATATGAAAATGTTGTAGCGTTGGATAAAATTCATCCTTGGCTTGCATTTAAAAGTATTGCAAGCGAATCCAGTGACAGCGATATAAGCATTAGCAATTCGGACGGAAGTGATGGAACGGAACCAGTATAATATAAGTTGAATTATAACGTGTTATGTTGTGATTAGACTTCATATATTACTCGGGTATACATAACAGGTACTAAACTGGAATTGAATTGAATTGTTTGTAATATAATAATTATATTGATTTATTTTATGGGAAACAGGCTATGACAGCAGACTGTGCGTAATGATGAATAGAATGATGATTTGAGCTTAGGCTATGAGCGGTCAGTGTTGAGGCGTAGATGGCCGTAGATTATAGCAGACTGTGTTTGCGGGTACTCTGTGACATGGGCTATGAGCGACCAGCGCTTAGGCATAGATGACCGTAGATCATAGCAGACTGAGCAGGATATTGTGTGGTATGAGTGCATGAGCAATGAGCGACCAGCGTTCGTAGTAAAGTAGATGGTCGTAGATCATAGTAGATCATGAACTTATATTACACACGTAATAGAATTAGAGTAAATTTATTATTTTGACATATCATACTTTGTGAAGCTTTTCTTATATAGATTTCTATATCCTATAATTTTAATTCGCTACAAACGATTAAATTTGTTGAACATTTATTTAATTTTTTTTGATTATATTATTGTGTGATGTGCAATTTTTTTTTCTTCTTTATTATTGTATTGTATGTCGTGAGAGGACTCACTAAACTAAGGATGGCCGAGCTGTAAGCACTATGTTAGAAATAGAACAGTAATTCATATTATTAAATAAATATACTTTAATAACTATACTCGTAATAGTTCATTATCTTAATTTAATATTATATAATTTATTTTTAAACCCGTATCGATATTGATCAATATATTTGTGAGCTGGCAATATTGCGAGAGGGCGCGAGGCGCGCCAAAAACAAATGATATACGATATATAGCATTTTAATGTCGACAAGTTTTCACTATAATAATTATTATTACAACGAATAAAACTGTTGTATTCTATTAATCCTGTAGTTTTTCTGAGTTGGAGACAACGAATCTTCAATATAAACCAAATCAAAACTGATACTAAAATCAATGTGAAACTAGGTGAAACTGTCATGGCGCCAATCTCAGAAAATTATAATTTTATTGATTATTTAGTATGACATAATAGAGGTCATTAAAATCATGTCCTATGCAATGTATTGAATAAATAAAAGATGGATAGGGCAATAACCTTCTTTTTAACAAGTGGAAATCCACTCAAATCCGTCGGAGCCAGTGAAGGTGGTTATGTCGGACTCGAACCGACAAAACCCGCATGAGCCGTTTTTCACAGTCTATATGTTTTTCGGATGTAGAAAAGCAGGATTATCCTTACTAGTTGAGCGGTCAGACGGCAGCCGCTGCCATAAAAGGCATACCTATTTCCAAACCGAATAAAAGAGAAGGAGCAAGCGGCCGGTAAAAGCCTCGGTTACAACTACAATTCCTAAGATGATGATTCATACTTACACCATGAAATGAAAGTAGGTATCCAATGAAATAAAAACAAACAAAACCATATTATATTAATATTTATTTATTACGTCGTGCCTCGGAGAGCACGTTAAGCCGTCGGTCCCGGTTGCCATAAGAACATCTATGGTAGTCGTTACGGGTAGTTGGAGCCCTCAAAAAAAAAATCCAAAAACAGCAGTCTAGCTGCAAAGTTTCGATATCGCCTAATGTTACCATTGGGATGTGGAGGTCAGATGGCAATCGCTTCACAGAAAATATCGAGGTCTAGCCAAATCCGTAGTTAAGACTGGCAAAAGCGGACCCCAGACTCCGAGCTGAAAGCCTCGGATGCGACTGGGAATTAACGCTAAGAGGAAGAAGAAGATTAATATTTATTTATTACATAGGTATATAAAACGTTTCTTGGAAATTGTTGGTAGGTATGTCGTCCAAAAAGCATACAAATCATAGTGATTATAGTAAATGAGCAGAAAGAAAACTCAATTAATGTAAATAACATACATTCTCCTAATACCTTGGTTTATGTTAGTAATTGTTTGTTTACTGATTTGCAGTAATGCATCTGAAAATAATAAGATGGTTGGCAGCACGGCTGGTATATTTAATAGAATTGTTTGACTACATCACTTATAGACACTGTAGGTAATACTCCACTCGTCCATATTATTCAATACTAGCCATTGATTTATATAGCAGCTGCCTGTGTAACATCTGTATTATATAATACTATTTTTTACAATGAACATTGAACAACGAGAAGAAAATTCACTACAGTACTATAATCAATTTTTTTTTTTTTTTTTTATTTCACTCAAAATAATCACAAAATAACTGTCAAACAATTTTTGGCACTTTTGGGATTGTATTGCCATTCGAAATAATGAAATCGTAATCGCTAACAATTTTTACCACATGGAATCGATTCCTCGATTGATACTTTAAAACGAAATGAAAACATCAGTTTTAAATTAAAATAATCTTCAATAACGGGTTGTGGAGGTCAGATGACTGGAAGAGGTGCACCCGGGACTCCAAGGTAAGGCCAAGATAATGATGACGACAACCAAGTAAGTAAAGAGTGCAATGCCCACCCTAACGTTGTTTTTTTGTATTCGTAAAGCTATAACCTGAGAGTATTATAGTTTAGAGTGTTTACTTTTAGACAGGCATAGTGTAAATAATATAGACTGTTGTGTTATAACATCATTGAAATAAAAATATTTAAACGGATTCTATTACAGCCTATTAAGTGGGACCTAATACAATGATTGGTAAAATGTGGGTGTTAATTCACTCTGCCTAATCCTCCGGGGATAAATGAGTATAATATGATGATGACAGTAGGTAGGTATATAATGAAGTAACTGAAAACGAATCTTCATAGAATGCGTTGTAGATAGTTTCTATGAAGATTCGTTTATAGCAAAATACTTTTACAACACACCTGCTCATAACAGTGATATTATTTTACCGCAATTAAGCACGGAATGACACCTATTATAAAACTGTGACTTTTTCATTACTATAAAGGTGGCTTTTGACTACGGAATATAATATAATATATATTACATCTCGACATATCGCTCGTCATACATTTTGTACGAAACCGTTTACACTACGCTATAATATATATTACATCCCAAACTATAAATATTTTTTCGAGCGATATTTGAAGGTATATTTTACCTCACGTCCCCGGACACCACGCCTCCCCCTGTCTCGCCCGTTTGAATGGCGACGTTTGATCGCGCATGCGAAATCACGTTGCCATTTTAAACTGAGCAATCAGAAGTCATGGAATTCGCGCATGCATTCTACACAGACCAATAGGGTAACGAAGTTGTCAAATTTTGGTGTCAACTCATGGTAAAGCTACTGAACTGTCCCAAATATATATCCCACAGTGTGAACAGCAATCGCGGGATATAATATATAGCTCAAGATGTAATATATATTACATCCCATAGTCAAAAGCCGGCCTTATTCACAAAAGTGAGTTATAGATTCTTTTTTAAATTTTATAGGAAGTGTCTATAATTGTCTATGTTCTTAAAAAAGTTTTGATACAAAAAATAACGTGTTTAATAGTACGAATAAATTAATACGCCTATTGTATGGTCATTTGATGCATTTTCGTATTTAAATAAATAATTTCAACTTGTAATACTTGTGTAATAAACAAAATTTTCGCTCAAATTTAACTTTTTTTTTTTCTCTAAGTACAGAAAAAAAAACAGAGTAAAAAAAAGTTAAGTTCTGTAGGCGATAGAATTAGGTAGAACTAAAAGAATTGTTTAAAAGGTTAGAAAGAGAGAGAGATCGCGGGCAGTAGGTGCGTATACGCAATGTGTGTACTGGACGGTGTCGCCGATGCCACTGGCCGCGCGACCGCCCTCTCGCGTTTATTAAGTTTAGCAAAGAATACAGTAGGTAGGTACAACATAATATTATAAAATATTGGTAGTGCGTCGCTTACAATCTGCCTCCTTAGTGCTAACTAGTTAGTACTACAGTCCTGTGGTGACAACAGAGCGACGCGTGTAACCGGCCGTCGCAGAATGCCTGTGCGTGTGCGTACGTCAACAATACGCACACGTCCGTCCCTGCCCGCATGGGTCGCACTCACCACTCCGCGGCGCCAGTTGTTACGGTCTAGGTTGGGTTCGACTAGAATGACGTAATCACCTACCTTTAAACACCTTTCCTCTCGGTTCCACTTCTGACGTGGCAGCAAGGTGGGCAGATATTCTTTCACCCAGCGGCGCCAAAACATATCTGCCAGTCTCTGCGCTACTCGCCAACGTCTTCTTAGACACAAATCTGAATCGCCATACTTACCGAAATGCTGGCTGGTCGAAGGGGAGCCGATCAAAAAATGATTCGGCGTTAGCGCTTCCGGGTAATGTGGGTCATCAGAGACATGGGTGATGGGACGACTATTAATGAGTGACTCCACTTCGGCTAAAAGGGTGAGAAGTGTGTCAGGGTGGGGGGCACGTTCCTTAAGGACTACTTTAAGGGAGGACTTAACCGTGCGAACCATCCTCTCCCAGGAGCCGCCCATTTCGGGTGCACCTGGTGGAATGAATCGCCATTCCACTCCCCGGACTGCACCGGCCTCACTCACTGCCTCCTTGTCAAGGTCAGCTATGCTGCGTTTCAGCTCAGCGTCGGCACCTCTCAAATTCGTGCCGTTATCTGAGAAGATAACGTCTGGCATACCACGCCGGGCTGCCATACGCCGCAAAGCCATGATGGTGGAGTCAACTGTGAGGTCATCAATCACCTCAATATGGATCGCCCGAACGGTAAGGCATGTGAATAGCATGCCATAGCGTTCTAATTTTCTACGACCGATGGTAACAAACGGTGCGGCTCGCCTATAGCGACAGAACAAACAACGTGACGCAACGGTCCGCACAGTGGGCCTGAGTCTTATTATCCAATAATGGTGCCGTAAATTATTTACGACAAGCTCATTAGCCCCATGTAACGCCTGTCTATGGCGGTGCTCCACCAACAAGCGCGTGATCCTATGGTGGCCGTCTAATAGGTATAGCTGGCCGACAAGTGTTATAGTCAACACCCACTACGTTATCGATACGGCCGCTCACTCGTAAAATGCCTACTTCATCTAAATACGGTGACAACTGTAGCAAACGGCTGTTCGACGCTAGTGCCTTATTTTGTCTTAAACATGACAATTCTGCACTAAAACTGTCAAGTTGACATTTTTTTAATAGTAAGTCCTCTGCCTCCTTCATTAGAAGAACGTCTAGCTTGCATTCCTTACGCTGACATCTTCTAATGAATAACAAAACCCTTGCCGTGGCGCGTATGAGAGTCATCCAACTCGAGATATTATTTTCATTAGGTAAAAATAAATCTGAATTGTTATTGACAACAACATGGACAGATCTCTTCTCACACGTTGTTTCCTCTAATGGTTTCATGCGTTTCAGGTCCCTAGGCCACTGGTCTTCTGCTTAACGCAAGAAGGACGGACCTTGAAACCAATCACTAGAGTAAACAAGTGGCGAAGCGTCCTCGCGCGTCGCGACGTCGTCGGCTACGTTGGAAGCGGTGGGCACATGACGCCACTCGCATGACTTTGTCAGCTCATCGATCTCTCCGAGACGATGGGACACGTATGGCTTATAGTCGCGAGGGTCACTCCGTATCCACTGCAACACGGTACTCGAATCCGTCCAGAATATACGCTTGGTAGGCTGGACATGTTTATGTTCGCGTTGCACAGTGGCCGCGAGTCGCGCTGCCAACAACGCGCCTTGAAGTTCGAGTCTCGGAATAGACAACGGCCGGAGTGGACTAACCCTGCTTTTACTGGCGACAAAACATACAAGTACACGACCATCAGCTCGTGTTAATCGCCAGTAAACTACGGTGGCATAAGCCTTTAAAGATGCATCACAAAAAATATGCATTTGTTTATCAACAATGTCTAAGCTATTTGTTATCGAGTGAGCGCCCGAGTAGCATTCGCCCCACTCACACGCATCGCCATAGTACCGTGGAATACGAAGCGAGCTCAGCTGTTTTAAATCTTTAAGCCAACTAAGCCACAAAGCGAATTCTTCGGGTTGGATGCGGTGGTTCCACTCAACTCCACTACGATGAACAGCTTGAAAAATAATTTTACCTTTTATAATGAAAGGGGACAAAAAACCATGTAAATCATACACAGACATGATTAAACTTAACATTTGTGCCTTAGTGGGTGATACGGAACCGTTCAATATATCAGTAGGAACGCGATGAAAATTAATTTTAAAACCAAAGGTGTCATCATGTGGATACCACATCAACCCGAGAGTGCGCTCAGTCGTGTTCGTAGCTCCATGTTTAAACTCGATGGCAGTCGGCGCTAGCGCATTGGAAGGGATCGATTGCGTTTAGGTTCATCTGGACAACTGTGTCAAATGGACAACTTCCCATATGGCCAACCCAGCATTTCTATTTCCCAGTTCACCAACTTCCCAATTCGCCAACTTCCCATTTCACCAACTTCCCAATTCACCAACTTCCCAATTCACCACCTTTTTTTTTTATATAGGATTTGACTTCGCCTTGCCTGATGGTAAGCTGAGGGCAAAGTCTTGCAAAGAGGGTCACCATTATAGACAAGTTTGTGAGAGTATGTGTGTGTTTTAAAACCGGTTATTTTAATATTACAAACAGACACTCCAATTTTATTTTTTTGTATGGATAACATAATATTATGTATATAATGAACATCACTTCTTTATATCCTAAATCCTAAAAATGTATTTTGTTACGGTATAATAATTTCCCGTTACATAGTTAACTTATATTGTAGTATTTTCATTATTACTAGTATGATTATAAATGTGCATTATTGTATCTACGAGTATAATGCTTGAAACTAATTTATTCTATAAAATAGTTAATTAAAAGTTGGTAGTTCTTTTCGGTTCCGGTTTTTATGAGAAATAGTAGTAGAAGTAGGGTATTAGTAAAATAAATTGAACTGTGTTATAGAATAAATTAGTTTTAAGCACTTATAGTTTCAAGCATTATAGATACAATAATGCACATTTATAATCATACTAGTAATAATGAAAAATACTACAATATAAGTTAACTATGTAACGGGAAATTATTATACCGTAACAAAATACATTTTTAGGATTTAGGACAAAGATATTATATAAAAAGAAGCAGATATGTTATTGCGCGAAAATCGTGAAGATCCGAAAACGAGTCAATTGGAACGTTTGCCTCTAGTACCGCGTGCCGAGCGGCGCCGCACAGTGGTTCGAAATTTGAGCTCCGTTGACATAGAAACTTAAAGTGAGGAAATTAAAAAATAATAATTGTAATGGCTCTGGCATATCTCGCTTTATGTCATATTAACGTATAAATGGTATAAGTGGCTCCACGCGTGAGAAAAAAAAGTTTTGTGTATTTTTTGTATGGGAGAAAACACTTAAAGTGCTTTTTCTTTCAACTGAATGGAACTGAAGGGCTGGTGCTCACATCAGCTATTGTACCACACACGGCGATCAAGATGACATCAAATTCGCGCACCTTTACGCACCACTCCGCACGTAGTAAAACTTTGAAATATTGAATTTTCGATATGTGATTTTTCAAATCTTTGACGTAGTTAAATGTAGTTGCCGGCCCATTTACTTATAATGTCATTAGTTTTTAGCCTATTAGTGACTTTTAGGATGACAATAATTAAAAATAATATTGATTATACGCATAAGTTTTTTACAAAATTGCATTCCGAGAGCTAAGTAGCTCATTTGTTAATCACCGTGATTATGGTTGTTTATGATTAAATATGATTGACGTGAGATTAACCAATTAAGCTCTGGCATATCTCACTTTATGTCATATTAACGTATGAATGGTATAAGTAGCTCCACGCGTGAGAAAAAAAAGTTTTGAGTTTTTTTTGTATGGGAGAAAACACTTAAAGTGCTTTTTCTTTCAACTGAATGGAACTGAAGGGCTGGTGCTCACACCAGCTATTGTACCACACACGGCGATCAAGATGACATCAAATTCACGCACCTTTACGCACCACTCCGCACGTAGTAATATTTTGAAATATTGAATTTTCGATATGTGATTTTTCAAATCTTTGACGTAGTTAAATGTAGTTGCCGGCCCATTTACTTATAATGTCATTAGTTTTTAGCCTATTAGTGACTTTTAGGATGTCAATAATTAAAAATAATATTGATTATACGCATAAGTTTTTTACAAAATTGCATTCCGAGAGCTAAGTAGCTCCCTTGTTAATCACCGTGATTATGGTTGTTTATGATTAAATATTATTGACATGAGATTAACCAATAAGGCTCTAGCGGAGCCAAATAGGTCCTACTCACCTACTCACAATGCAACTCCATTATCTGTAATATAGGTACTTAATTGAACAATAGCGAACGTTAATGAGAGTAGTTGTATAAAAATAGGACGTTGAGCCTAATTTTATCAGTAGCTCTCGGCACTGCCTGCTAACTTATTACCTACATATTATATTTTGTTACTGTGTTATGATGGAAGGTTTTGCTACCAATTTGGACATTTTTATATTTGTGGCAAACAATATTTGTTTTTCACAACCTAGTGTGTTATTTGAAGTTTTTAAAAATATTGTTGTAATGTCAGAAAATGAAAAAAAGGAATTAAAACAATTCATCCAGACCTGTGTGCTCGTTGAGGAATAAATGGGTTTCGTGTAAACGCATTAGACGTACATTCATTAAAAAGTATGAGACATGGCTGCAAGAGGATATAAAATGACCTGAGGTCGTGAGGGGAAAAAATGAACTCCTCTTCAGTGTCAGTAGAGGAGCAACCATGTACCAGTTTTGACTCTAGTTTAAATGAGGGTGCATCCACATCCTCTGCTGTGCAATTCACTAACAAGCACAACGATGCGACAACGATGCGAGTCGCAACGATGTGCGCGATAGACACTGTCATTGGTCGATTTCCAATGACGTGATACAATCTGACCAATGACAATCTACGTTGCGCCTCGCATCGTTGTGCTCGCTTAGTGAATTGCAGTGCTGGACCGGAGACATGCGATGTTGGAACGTCAACATTAGTTGTGAGTCCAAGAAAACCTTTCATGGAGCTAAGTGCGCGACAAAAGAGAAGGAGAGTGGAAGAGCTCCTAACGCATAGCACTGGAAGCCTATTGTCTATTTTTGCTGTTAAAAGCTTTTAACATTTATTTTTTATTTTTGTAGCCTCTTCGGGATGTTCCGTGACAAGTTTAATTATATCTGCTATATTCTGGTTTTGTGATTTTAAAACAGTAGCATGAACAAGGCTTTCAGTGCTATGCGTTAGGAGCTCTTCCACTCTCCTTCTCTTTTCTTATTTTAAAAATCACATATCAGAAATTCAACATTTCAAAATTTTACTACGTGCGGAGTGGCGCGTAAGGGTGCGTGAATTTGATGTCATCTTGATCGCCGTGTGTGGTACAATAGCTGGTGTGAACACCAGCCATTCAGTTGAAAGAAAAAGCACTTTAAGTGTTTTCTCCCATACAAAAAAAAACACAAAACTTTTTTTCTCACGCGTGGGGCTACTTATACCATTCATACGTTAATATGACATAAAGCGAGATATGCCAGAGCCTAATGAGCAGTTTTCCAGTAGGTATAATAATCAGTTGGTTTTTAAGTCATCAGGAGATGGCGCTAGCATAGCTTTTGGTAATTTTAATGTACTCTGTGGTTTGTTTGTGGTATTTTTTCATGAATTTGCGATGTTGCCAAAGTTTAATTTCATTTACCCATATTATAATAGATAAAATATAATAAAACGCTTAATTCTTTTCGCGTCACTGTCTGTAATTTAAAATAATAATATTATATTTAAAATAATTGTATCAGAAAAAAATACAGAATATTTAAGTAAAGTAAATCATTACAAAACCGAAGAACATTTTTTCCATAAATTAGGGAACACTAGATGTGACACCACACTCTTCTTACCAAAAGTGCCGGCTGCGCCATCTAGAGCGTCTTTAGGAACCCTATAAATACCTACTGGAATACTGCTCATTGGTTAATCTCACGTCAATCATATTTAATCATAAACAACCATAATCACGGTGATTAACAAATGAGCTACTTAGCTCTCGGAATGCAATTTTGTAAAAAACTTATGCGTATAATCAATATTATTTTTAATTATTGACATCCTAAAAGTCACTAATAGGCTAAAAACTAATGACATTATAAGTAAATGGGCCGGCAACTACATTTAACTACGTCAAAGATTTGAAAAATCACATATCGAAAATTCAATATTTCAAAATTTTACTACGTGCGGAGTGGTGCGTAAAGGTGCGTGAATTTGATGTCATCTTGATCGCCGTGTGTGGTACAATAGCTGGTGTGAGCACCAGCCCTTCAGTTCCATTCAGTTGAAAGAAAAAGCACTTTAAGTGTTTTCTCCCATACAAAAAAAACTCGAAACTTTTTTTTCTCACGCGTGGAGCCACTTATACCATTCATACGTTAATATGACATACAGCGAGGTATGCCAGAGCCATTACAATTTTTTTTTTTAATTTCCTCACTTTAAGTTTCTATGTCAATGGAGCTCAAATTTCGAACCACTGTGCGCCGGTCGGACGTTGAGCGGAAGCATCAATGACTTAAAAAAATAACGAAAATGCCATCGTATGTTTATAGACACTGCACGAACTATTACTCTAAAGTTAATACACCAAAAGTGTAGATGAATTAAAAATGTGTGTGTGTGAGTTCGGCACATTTTTCTACGTTGATTTGTAAGCATATGACATGTCTATGTTATGAAATGTCATTGATTTAGGATATAAAGAAGTGATGTTCATTATATACATAATATTATGTTATCCATACAAAAAAATAAAATTGGAGTGTCTGTTTGTAATATTAAAATAACCGGTTTTAAAACACACACATACTCTCACAAACTTGTCTATAATGGTGACCCTCTTTGCAAGACTTTGCCCTCAGCTTACCATCAGGCAAGGCGAAGTCAAATCCTATATAAAAAAAAGAAGTTGGTGAATTGGGAAGTTGGTGAATTGGGAAGTTGGTGAAATGGGAAGTTGGCGAATTGGGAAGTTGGTGAACTGGGAAATAGAAATGCTGGGTTGGCCATATGGGAAGTTGTCCATTTGACACAGTTGTCCAGATGAACCTAAAGGATCGATTGCAATACCTTTTTGCTGTTACTCGACCATCGTGTTATCTCGAACCCGCCCGATTTGTGAATGGCTGTTATGTCACGGACTAGTGCGATCGCCTGGCTTTCCGTGTCACATGAATGTAAACAGTCATCCATGTAATGACTATTTATAATTACGTCAACAGCTGCGGGGTGTAAATCCTGAAATTTAAGAGCATTCTTATTTTTAATATATTGTGCAATAAAAGGTGAACAGGTGGCCCCAAACAATAATTTCTGCATGACACAAGTTTTAATGGGTGTTTCATGGTTATCTTTCCACAAAAAGCGAAAAACATGTTGATCCTCAGGACGTATTTTAATTTGAACAAAAAAATCTTTAATATCAGCAATAATTACTATTTTACGCTCACGGAAACGTAACATAATTCCTAATAAAGAATTATACAAATCGGGGCCCGTAAGTAGATAGTCGTTAAGGCAAACACCGTTCACCTTTCCTGCACAGTCAAACACTAACCTTAACTTGCCGGGTTTGTTCGGGTTCAGGACGCCGAAGTGAGACAAGTACCACACGTGACTAGTGTCGAGTTGATCGTCCTCTAGAACTCGAGCGTAGCCGTGGCTGAAGAGCTTCTCCATCTCCTTGCGGTATCTCGCGGCGTAGTCACTGTCCGTCTGAAATTTTCTGAAAATACCTAACAACCTAGACCGTGCATAATTATAAGTGTCTGGCATAGAAAACTCATCCTTAGCAAAAGGTAAGCCAACCTCCCATTGACTACCTACTTGACGCGCAGACTCATCGAGTATACGCACTGCTCTCGCATGTGCCGTATTCTCGCGACGTAAAGTCGACACTCCTATGGCATCTAATTCGAACGATTTTTTAACAAGTTCATTAAGTTCGCTGTAATCAGATGAACAACTGTTCGACTCGGTGTAAGTGAGATGAAAGGTGTGGCCGTTCACGGGAGAATGAGTGCGACCGTAGCAGCCATGAACGGACCATCCCAGGCGGCATCTCGTAGCGTATGGCTCCTCTGTGTCACCATGCAGTATTTCTAACGGGGCGATTAAAGAATAATTATCTTCGCCGATCAATAAGCGAGGCACCACACATTCTTTACACACAAAATCTTTAACATGCAATAAATGTTTACAAGACATATTGTTTACAATAGACAAGTTCTGTTCAGGTAATTTTAATTTTTCAATTTGGCGTAAAGTTATATTAAAATATTTATTTTCATAGTAGCCGCTAACACTAGTGCAGACTTTAGGAGCATCAGACTGATACACCTCAATGCCAAATGCATCAATTAATTTAATAGGACTTGTTTGTACGTTTGTGAGTCCTAACTCATGAACTAATTTTTTATCAATCATTGATATTGCGGCACCATCGTCTAACAAAGCATACGTGCTCACTATGCCCCTGGGGCCACTGAGGTTCACTTTAACAACTTTAAGTAACACATTACCGGGCGATGGAGGCGGGCCGGCGGCGGCTGTGTCCGACGAGTCCGGGGCCGGGCGCGTGCAGCCGCCGCCAGGCTCCGCGATGTGCGCAACTGCTCGCCGCGCGACGTCGAAGGTTCACAGTCTGGTGACCGTGAGGAGTCCACCTCCCGCTCCAATGTTGCTGCCGACGGCGTCGTCGACGAATTTGGCTTCGTGTAGTGAAGCAGACGATGATGTGCGAGGCCGCAACCGTCTATATCGCACAGCGGGGCCGGACACACATTACGTTCATGTTTGGTTTCCTGCAGACAGCCGTAGCACAAACCCTTTGCCTTCGCATGTCTCCAGCGGTCTCTTCTCATAGCCCTTTTGAAGAGACGACAGTCAGGAAGCAAGTGAGCTGACTTCTTGCAAAACCCACATACCTTCTTGTCGGTTTCGGCGTGTGTAGTAAACACGGATCTGTTGTGGCTGTGTGGGCGGATCTCGTCCTTGTGTTTCTTCGCAGGCATAGAATCTTGTCTTTTTGGGTCATGAAGAAATGGGACCCCCACAACCGAAAGCATCTCGGCCTCACGCTTCAAGAAGGCAGCCAAAAGTTGAAGCTTAGGCGTATTGAAAGCAAGCTTGCTATAAGCGTAATCTGTCCACTTACTTATTAAAATACTAGGAAGCTTCGATATAAGAGCAGCTGCTAGTTCAGGGCTTCGTAAATAATCGTGTTGTTGCAGCGAGTATAGTGTGGCAACGCAGTTATTTATTTTCATAGAAAAGTTTATTATGTCATGCTGGTAATCTGTTGGCAGTGGAGAAAGCTTACGCACCTGAGAAGTGAGGTGTTGTATAATTAAGTCAGAGTGACCAAACCGCAATCCAAGTGCTTCCATAATGGTGGCGGGTGAAGTATTTCCAATCAGGAGGTCGGTGACTGCCTCCTTAGCTTCACCCTTGAGGGCCCGTCGTAGTCGCCACAAATTCTCGCCATCAGTGAAATTGCAGATGCGAGTTGATTCCTCATAAGCGCTCTTGAAATGAAGCCATTCGATACATTCTCCGCTGAACATGGGTAGCTCACGTGGGGTTGACATTCGCGTTAGCAGACGATTTTCATCGTTGGTTGACGATGTGGCCATCATATCCTTGAGCGTTTGCGCTAACTGGAGGATGCTGTCGACGGGTGGCCCCTGAGCCGGTGGCGTGCAAACGTTATAAACTATAGGTGCTCGCACTGCCTCCGTCGTCGCTGCCGCCGCCTCACTTACTTGACACGGCTGCACATTGTTGCGCTCCATCCATTCGCGGACATTCGATATGTCAACACCGGGGCGAGTCACGCTCGCCCTTGAATGCCCTTGCGACCCGCGTGTACTTCCTTCGTGACATTCAGACGCAGCCATTGCCAGATCGAATTCGAGCTTCTTCTGAATGAGGTCCACCTGGATCTTTGCCTTGGCCTCGGCAGCTGCCAACTCGAGCTGTTTGCGTCGTACGTAGCTCGATGATGACGATTTAGCCGACCTGGCCGCGGATTCATCTTTAATGGATTGGTACACCATTGCACTACTCATACCATCCGCACAAACACTATGCACCGTTTTGTCCTTGCGTTCGATTTTTTCGTTAGTTTTCGCGAGCACGTGTTCGGATGCGCTTTCTAACCTTTCGTTGATTTTGTCACGTTTCTTTTTCGAGATTAGTCTACCGGGTGGTGGAGTACAAAACATAGTTCTATGGTTAATTTGATTTGGCTTGAAGGATCAGAAAAATATTGTAGGCGATAGAATTAGGTAGAACTAAAAGAATTGTTTAAAAGGTTAGAAAGAGAGAGATCGCGGGCAGTAGGTGCGTATACGCAATGTGTGTACTGGACGGTGTCGCCGATGCCACTGGCCGCGCGACCGCCCTCTCGCGTTTATTAAGTTTAGCAAAGAATACAGTAGGTACAGTAGGTAGGTACAACATAATATTATAAAATATTGGTAGTGCGTCGCTTACAAGTTCAAACCTATTTTTTTTTTAAATATGGTCGACCGCCATTGTTAAATGCGCGCGCATAGGAAAACGAATTAATTTGTAGTATTGTTTATTTAGTATTTGTAGTATTATTTTATTCGCAAGTGTGTTGTAAAACGTCGTATGGCACGTGTGAGCATGATTGCTCACTTGTACCATAATGTACTATTATTAGCAAAAACTTTCGATAATGTCATATTCGTATGGAATGAGAATTGTAAGATTGAAGATTTGAAGAGAAAACCTATACCTATGTGCGTGAAGTTTTATCGAATACAATCGTATTCTTAATCGATTTGAGTCTATGGTAATGGTAAAGAAGATGTCTGGCAACATTCTAACATCTTGTCATGTGAAATATTAAGAATTTTCACAAATACAATAAATAAAAAAACACTCTTTAATAAGTTATCGTGAATCGGTTAGACTTTAGAACATTCTTCGTCCAATTACCATGATAAATGGATTCGAATTTTTTGCATATTGTACAATGACTGTTCATGCCCTATTCTCTGTTGTCTCTCTCTTCTCTCACTCTCTCTTTGATGTTTTACATAAGAAACAAAAACTTAAAAGTCGTTGTATTGATGGGCCCAAAAGAAGTCATCTCCTTTATGAATTTCAATGATTATATATTTCAATATTTATTTGTTAAATTTTTATGAAGAATGATCATTATGACTTTAAATGGTATGAGAATTTTTTTCGGAAATCTGATGATAGGAGTTGAAAAGTTATGTAAGAAAATGCGCACCCGCTCAGTTGATTTATTAACAATAATTAAGTTTAATAACGAAAGTCACAGGAAGCAATTTATATTTATCTTATGTTACAATAGTAATACTCATGTTATACAATGATATACATAATGCAGACGAAATTTTAATTCGAAATATACGTTTTTTGGTTTTATTAAGTTCAAATTGTTTACCACGGAGGAATAAAAATTCGTTTTTTTTTTTCAAATTGAAAGGTGGTATCTTTGACGATATTTCCATGATTCATACTCCCAAAATCTACTTTCAATAGGCTCACCCCCTATTACGTGGGAGCTATCACAATAAATTGGTGAAATGTGTTTATTTACCTCTGCTTAACCCTCCGGGGATAAAGTCCTAATTATACACTATACACATATATAATATTACAGCACTCACCAGAGATCCACGTGCCATTCCACCTAACAGGCTCCAACTCCTCATTCAACAGGTCCTGAATCCTCAACCTCCTCCCTTTGACCCTGGGGCCCTCGTCAGGCGGAGTCAGTAACACTACGGAGGTGACGATCAGAGCCAGAACTGCCACAATCACCAGTAATGCTATCAGGATCCCGCGCCAGTTCCGCTGGTTTGGACTGCCGACGACCAACTTCTGAGAACAAGTGGAACATGGTTAGACAGGTTGATAATAGAACGTAAAGGGTTAAATCACCTAAGGGTTACAATTAGATTATTTCCACTGGCTTCCTTTTCAAAATGTTCGCTCTTTGCCATTAATAGTGCTATAGGGTATAGGTTAATTTTCATTTAGAAATAAAGTAGTATGTATTACTAACTTGAAGGAAAACGGAAGGTAGAACTGACGACCTGAAAAATGTGACTAAGACAGACTAGATGCGGGAGACGGAGGATCGGCAGACGTAGCACACATTGGGAGAGGCCTATGCCAGCAGTGGACTACAATAGACTAATCGATTGATTGATTGATAGTACTTAACCTTATGGATTATGTATTCTGTGCTTAGGGATAAAAAATATCTCCAGCAACCGACGGCGTGTGTTTTAGTCGATTCGAGTCCGAAATAAAGGGGGAGGACCCTCTCCCGCCGGTGCTGGCGGGGGAGGTATCCGTGGGGATTTTTCGTACGATGACACTAACGTGATGTACACTAACACGAGTAAAGCCGCGGCCAAAAGCTAGTAGGTAATACATGATTTCAATTTACAAAAAAGGTAGGTAGAACAGAACAATCAGTGGCTATCAATTATTCCTTTAACTGGCAACTCCTGAATATAAAGGACCCTGCCATCTAAAATAAAAAATACTCCTTCCGATAAACATCCCATTCGTCATTCGGAGGCCATTGATAAACTTGAAAAGGGTTCTAGTGGACCCCTTTGCTGCAATGGGACATGATAGATTAACGCTATCCATTGTATAGTCTAAAATACAGAAATATTACCTATTCAGACTCGAGTAGTATTTTGCGTTAATGAAGGCAGGGGCGGATACGGGGATTTGTTTTGTAGGGAATATAATGAGGCTTCCGGCGACTGGGACCACAATTAACTCGGACCGCGGTCCCAGTTGCCGGATTCATTTAAATTTAATATTTTTCTTCCATCGACTGGGACCACCTATGAATGTATCAAAAAATCTATTGTTTTAGCCAAAACTGACTGACTGTACGTCAAACAAAAAAAGGTTAGTTTTAATTTAAAGAAAAAACTCTTTGATTGAAAAAAGTCATCTATCGTATATGTCACTCATCAACTCCTCCTAAACGGCTGGATCGATTTGAATGAATTTTTTTGTATGCAATTTGGTGGCACCCTGGATGGTATTCTAAGTTATCACCTCTGTTACTTAAAATATCATAGTGATAGTCAACATTCACTATTAGTTTAAAATTAGCGCCGTAGCTTCAAATAGGAGGTCAGTTAGCAGTCGCTTCACGGTAAGTATTAAAGTTCGATCCTAACTGAGTTGGATAAAGGCTCAGGGAATGGATCATATTCGGGCTTCCCTTAAAATAACTTGAAAGTTATGCGAAAAAACGCGGACCCTACATTGACACTCTAGAGTATCAATTTGTTCCTAGACAGTGTTGGTTTGCGGTGGATAGGGCGAACGGATGGAGAACAGCCTTATTCCGTAGTCGCCTTCAACATATTGAAATATGGGCTTTCAGGCGTGAATATGTGTATGTAATAGTCATGAAGGTACGTGTAGGTGTGACCAACCTCCCCCCCCCCCCATATAAGGATAGCTGCAGCTCAGACCGATTTCAACACAATTTTTTTGCTAAAATCGAGGTTTGGTAAAACTGAGCTGATTGAAATATTTTTGACACCGTTTTATTAAGAAATAGCGTATCCCGGTACCTATCTGTCATTTTTTTGTGAAAAACCTTTTTCAAATTTGTCTGGTAGTAGTAGAGGCATTTTTCAGGACGAAAACACGGGTGAGAAAATCTATGGTAAAAGTGACTGCTAGGAAAATGTATCTTTTTGGAATTGCAGGCAATAAACTCATGCCTAGAATAAGAAACTATACCTAGATATTTATACATCCCTACTAATATTATAAATGTGAAAGTAACTCTGTCTGTCTTTCTGTCACGCCCAAACCAGTTCAAACCACTGTACCGATTTTGATGAAATTTGGTATAGGGGTAGATTAGACCTCGAGAAAGGACATAGGCTATGTTTGGTCGCGATAACCGACATCCACGCGGGCGGAGCCGCGGGCAAAAGCTAGTATTATACATAAATGATTTTTTCCCTGAAGGGGTGCACGGCTTTTCCCATAATAAGCTTCTCCTGACCTCTCGAGAACGTCTCAAAAATCTTTCTGCGCATGTGGCATTGGTGCTTTTGCGCATGTGCTTTGCCCTCCCTAAGCTGACGTACCTGCTGCGGACCGTGCTAACCTGGGTTTGTCCGGCAGACGTCGCGGCTTTCGATGACATCCTCAAGTCCACAGTTGAGTCGATCCTCAATGCATGGCTCAACGAAAACCAATGGGTACAGGCGACTCTCCCCAACCGTCACGGGGGTATTGGGTGAAACGCGCGCGGGATGTGGGTTTGCCAGCTATGCTGGCATCGGCACATGGGGTTGCGGACCTTGTTACTGCCATCCTCCATAATAATGGTGGCAGAGTAACCGTGCCCTTTGCAGCGGACGCCGAGACAGTGTGGCTTGCCCGCAGTTCGGCGGCGTCAGGCCCTGTCACGCCTCATGTTCAGCGCGCTTGGGACGATGGCACTCCTGGAAGGCTTAGGAGGGGCTGGTGGAGATGCCACGGGGGCCGAATCTGATCTGGCGAGACTTCGGGCGGTGTCGCAGCCGGAATCGGGAGCATGGCTGCACGCGCTGCCTTCACCTCACCTGGGCACTTTATTGGACGACAATTCTTTGCGGGTGGAAGTGGCCTTCCACCTGGGCTGCAAGGTGTGTGAACCCCATAAATGCACCTGCGGCTCCATGGTGGGCGGCGACGGTCAGCACGCACTGAGTTGTCGAAGAAGCGCGGGTAGGTTTCCGCGTCACCATGCTCTCAACGACATACTCTGGAGAGCCTTTGTATCGACTGATACCCCAACCACGTGTGCCGTACCGTCCTGTCCTGTCTCCAGTAACCGCTACAAGAAAACCGGTGACATTCGCTTCGCCTCGTACCGGGGCAGAGGTTGGCCGTTGCTATGCAGTGGGGCAATGCCGCTAGCGTCATACTTTGCCTCTGTTACGGTGACGGGCGGCGGGGCGGGTTAGTAATCAACTAACCTGCCCCGCCGCCCGTCACCTTTTGACATGATGTTCGAATTTAGTATTTAATTTTAAGGTGACATATTACTGTAGTTTTAATTTGTTTTATTGGTGTACATTAAAGAAATTACTAAAGCCAATGATATTTTTGAATTGATCAGATTTTGCTTTAATTATTACGTCTCTTCGTCTTTTTGTTTGACTGTACTGTTTTTGGTTTTAACTATAATTTTTTTGTTCTTTTTTATGGGTGGTCCCAGTCGCCGGAAGAAAAATATTAAATTTAAAATAAATTTAATTGCGGTCCCAGTCGACGGAAGCCTCATACTGGGACAGTCCGTAAAGCGATTAAATAAATAATAGTAATTTATTTTGGGTGTTAATTGGTCTTGGCAATGAAAGGACTTAAAAATGTTAGCAAACTAAAATTTAAGTTACGCAATCAGTTTTATTTGTTACAAAAATATTCATATTATATGAACAATTTTTATTTTTGTGTTTTTAGCTAGGTGAACTTCTTATCTACTGCTGTCCACATCTAGCCTCTACGAAATTGGTCAATATTAAGTACTTTTGTAATGGATCAGGGGATTCTAAGTGAACAATGGTCTAGATTCGTACTGACGACCCAGTATGAATAATAGTTGGGTATTTCCGTAAGGAAAAAAATATAATTTTGAAACGCTAATAACGAAAAACCTCACTAACACTAACCTGAAAAAGGTAGCTAGAATAAAATGGATGTGCAAAGTCGACTCAAGGAATAGTAGGATACCTACTATGGTATACATTGAGAGAGGCATACATCCATTGTAATAGGCTAATTGATTGTTTGGGGCCCGGAATTCTGGTTTCTAGCAAGCACTTTAAAGAGAACTGAATAAATAGTGAGAACTGGTATCCTTAGCCTTGCACCGTCAGCGCAAGTATTCTACCTACCCTTACAAAAAACTCTTAGGCTGTAGCTACAAAGTACTAAGGACGTATCTATTCAGATCTGAGTGAAATATGGCGACAGCGTTCAACACGGCACGTCACATTATGCTAGCTTATCAGAGTAATAAAATTCAGGGCATTTGTAGTATTTTTTGGACTATGTGTAATAGAATTTCCATGTACCTAATAAATGTTGAAAATTGAATGAATTATGGTATTTGTGTGACTTGTGGTTCCACTCGTAAAATTTTTGTATCGTTGCGCGACGTACAGGAAATGTTTGAATAAAAAAATCAGACTTTAGTCTATGCCTATATACCAAACAGATCCGTTTAGCGGTTTGACGCTCAAATTGAGTAAGGAATGAATTGTAAATTATAATATACAACTAACATTTTTAAATTACATCAAAATTTTTTGTATAGGACTTGAACGATAGTCCAGTCTATGTCGTGCTCCTGCAGGAGATTTTACGCGGGAATCGTGCGGTCTATGGCCCTATACGGGTGCCTTATCATCATCATCATCATTTCAGCCTGCTGGACATAGGCCTCCCCTATAGATCTTCAATAAGACCGGTTGGAATGGGCTCGCATCCAGCGCGTTCCCGCGGCCTAATTTTGTAATATTATTTAATATGTTATAAATATTGTAATTAGTAATTTCGGATGCTAATATTCTTTAATAAAAAAAAGGCGGAGACTCTGAAGACCAAATATGTGTGTGCGTTCAAGTTATTTTCACAAACTTTTACATTAGTAATATTTTTCGTAGTAAGAAATAACTTAAACTATATTCACGTTACTTACAAGACGGCAGTACTCCCAAGACTCTCTTTCAAATGCTGTTCTTGTAGTCGTATCGAACGTGCTAATGGTACTAAGAAGATACAATTTAGAGCAATTTTGAAAGTACAATATTGTGTCGTGTTTATTGAATCCAAGAACATTACAGCATAAATAGTTTGAACTTAGCTGTAACATTTAACGTCTGAAACAACAAACAGAATTGTGTAAAGTTAGTAGTTTAAACAATTATTTTTATTGAATGGTTTAAACAATTTATTTTATTGTTTCAGGGGGAAAATAATTATAAATTGACGACTTCGTACGCGTGAAGTTCGTTTTACCCCCTTAGCAGCTATGCAGCAGTGTATTTTAAAAATTGGATCTTAAAATTAATAATTTTAATGCAGTGAATTTAGACTCATAAGTAACTCTAATAATATGCTACTACGACTACCTAATACTTGGTAAAATGAAATTTTGCCATGTAATTATTTGTTAAACAATAATTTGTCAAAAATAGTATTGCTAACTGTAAAATTGCGAAAAGTTGTTTTGCCTAATGAAAATTTGGGAAACATACTTTGGCATGTGACACTTTGAGAAACGTTTTTTGCCAAACATTTATAAACCCTTGGTGGCATTATGATTGAGAGCACGCGGATTCGAATCCGAGTCATTACACTTACACTACCAACGTGAATTAGTTGTTAGGTTTGTGGAGAATATTAGTCACTAGCTGTTGCCCACGGCTCTGCCCGCGTGGATGTCGGTTATCGCGACCAAACAAAGCCTACGTCCTTTCCCAAGGTCTAATCTATCTCTGTACAAAATTTCATCAAAATCAGTTAAGTGGTTTAGGTGTGAAAGCGTAACAGACAGGCAGACAGAGTTACTTTCCAATTTTATAAAATTAGTGTAGAAGTATGGATATGAATTCGATTAGGTACTAATATTCTTCAAAAACATTTTCACTCCAGACAGTATTCAAATATTAAAACTACTATATAGCTGCAATATAAGGAGAGTTCCTTAAGGAATAAACTGACATAAAAAAGAAATATATTTCGAGCGACAATTAGGAGGCCGTATACAAGGACATGGAGCGATTTCCACTTGATGTGCCAATAAGCTTGACAGTAAGAGTTGATTACTTGACCTCAACCCGAGTTAGGGCCTTCTTACTTTTACGTCCGGGCATAAACATGCGCTATGTGTCCTCAGTCAAGGGAAATAGAAATATATGGATGGGTAATAGATTCTAGATCTCAATTGTATTTAGATTAGTCTATTAAAGTTGTTAGATTAGTAAGGTTCTTACGGCGCGAGTGTGATTTTTATTATAGAATTTATTTAAAAAAAAATCAAAATTCTTTATTCGGTAACAAAATACAACAAGCAGTGGTTTGTGATTGGAGCCTCCCTTTAAGCAAAAAATGCTTGTAGTAGGACACTCCGCTCTTCCATATCAAGAATATTGTTACTATCTAGTCTCTGTTTGTGTGTGTGCGTGTGTGTATGTGCGAGTGTGTGTGGAGTATGAGTGTGTTGTGTATATTTGTGTGCTGCTCGTGTTTAAGAATGAGTTATTATCTTTACATCTATTGATGTAAAGATCCCGAATCAGATCAGCATCGAAAAATCGGTATTTTCGAAACCGTTTTTCTTATTAACTATGAAACCTACAGATCTGGGATTCACATACCTGAATACTACAGAATATACAGAGTAACTTCTTCTTTTCATAAATTAAATAAAAAACGAGAAAATAGTAGAAAATAGGCTCTGAACATTACTCTACTCTTTTTTATGAAACCAAATATTATTTTCTACAATATGTATCCAAATAATCTAAAATTTCACATATATGTTAAATAAGTGTATTAGCATGACGTGATCTTCTTAGTTTGTAATCGTCGCCTATAAAGTTATCTATTAAAATTGGTTTTACTGATTTTTACGGTTCAAATATGAGCCAATGACCTTGATTTGTATGGTCAAAGTCAGTCTCCTTAAACTGTATTCATAAACGCTTATCAGTAGTACTTTAGTTGAAATATGATCTGCTTTCGTCTGTCTTAATCGGCAGACGAGGACGGAATACAATATTTTATTTGTATCAAGAGAGGGGGAAAACAAAATATTCAATAGCTGAAGAATATTTATGATGCGAACGTAGAGGATGCGTGCGAACTGGCCGCCTTAAGGCAGCTTACCATGGTGGTTATACGGGCGGATGTATATCGACGACTTCTGTGGCGTAGCGGTCGGCAGAACATTCGCCTGATAAGTCAGAGGTTTGATACTTATAATTATTTTATTTGTATTTACGTTAGTCTGGATGTTACTATGTATTAACAAAATAAAATATCTAAGTACGTTTATTCCTACTCGTATTCTAGAACTCAATACAAGCTATTTTTACGTTTCCTTTGTTGGTTTAGACAGCACTGTGTAGAATGTCCTAGATCGACTGATACCAACGTGTACCTCGGGCCATACATCTTAGATCTAAAATGTGCTCGAAATATGCTCTGCACGCACATTACACGTTCCTTGAGTATCTTTTGAGGATAGTACGGGGTGCTACGGCGGTGAAAGAGCTCAAATTCACCAAGCATATCTACGCGCGCCAGAGCCTCGTTTGGCTCGCGACTTAGTTCAAGGATATGTGTCCCCGAGGAGTATATTGTGAGAAGAGTATCATTTGTGGTAACACAAACCAGTCCGTAGTGACTCATTGGGACCGCGGTGCGCGGCTTCAAAACAGTCTGAGACACACCATGAAAAATGCACGATGAGCATGAAAAGGATGCACGGTGCGTGGCTATTCATGGATGTCTGTCGAGTGAGATAAAATCTTTAAAGAGCCACCGTGGAAAGCCACCTTTAGAAGAACGCTTACGGATGAAACAGGCACGTCGTCGGAAAAGTTGGGTGCGCCGTAAAAGGAATAATGTATGAAAAGATAGATATGGTGGATATAAGGAAGGCATGGGATGTTTTCAAGGTTTATATTAGTGGTGTTATATTCTCTGCTAATCTCAGTGATAAATGGCGTGAAGTTCCGCTGTATCTATGTAACAATTCGTATGTATGTATGGACTATTTTATACTTATTTTACCGGTACCTGACAGGAAAGTATGGAACGATTTCAATTGAGACAAAAGCAGGAAGATGATGCTTTTTATAGGACACATCAATATGACTTCATCTCGCTTGATGGTAAGCTGAAGGCCAAGTCTCAGGAAAAAGGGTCATTATTACATACACTAAGAAAGTTGCAATGGTGGCCCTTTAATTAAATATAGTATCTTAACTCAAACAGGGCAATCATGCGGTTATGTATGACTTTCACACATTCAAACTTTATAGCTTAAAGAGGTCATGGGGTCCATGGAATTTATAACACTGTTTTGACGTTTCATAAAAAGAAAATTTGACTTCACAGCCAAACCCAATGATGACGTCATCCACACACGATACATTAATATACTCGAAACTCGTAAATAGAAGTCTTTGCTGCAACATGTCAAATAAGAATGGAGCTGTCGATGGCTAAATTTTCAATAGGAATTCGAGCATTTGCGCTTCGTGTAACGTCACTTCATTGAACGCGGGGCAAAATTGCTCCGTCGGAATGCTAGCGATCCGACTGTACGAACACTTTACACCGTTGGGTCTCGGGTCGAGCTGTCAAACGTTATACGCTGTCCTTTCCGTTTCAAATATTCATTGCTACATTTACTTCTGTCGAATTTCTGGGTCCCTGGTACAAATTTTCATGTGTAGTATATGTGTAGTGCAGTAGTGACTACTGTGCGTGAGGACACAGGTTTAGTATCCAGGTTGTGTTGAATAATTTTATTGGATTTTTAGTTGGGAATTTTCAGTGGCAGGATGGAGTTAATATTTTAATTCGTTTTTTTTTAAATGTTCGTTCATATTTGACGAATACCTTCTAAATCGTTTGAAGGATGAAAAAGATGAATACGAAACAACTCAAACATTCCCACAAGCCATGGTAACTTATCCCAGCCTATGTATACCAGATTAAGTAATAGTAAATCTATCTCTGTACTAAATTTCAGAAAAGATCTGTTTTCATTCGTTTGAACGTGATAGCGTGACAAGCATCCAAACATCTTCACCAATTTTATTAGTAGACTAGCTGCCCCGGCGAACTTCGTACCGCCATATTTTCGGCCCGCGTGGTATTCAAATCCCGTTCCCGTTGCACCCTTATCACTTAGGGGGATGAAAAATAGATGTTGGCCGATTCTCATTGATACCGGATAAGCACAAAAAATTTCATCAAAATCGGTCAAGCCGTTTCGGAGGAGTTCGATTACGCACCCCGTGACAGAAGAATTTTATATATTTTACCAAAAAAAAAATAAGGGTTGATCGTAGAGGGGTGAAAATTTAGGGTTGCATGTATTTTTGTATGATGTATCATAAAAAAATAAAAAATAAAAATTTTGTCTGAAAAATAAAAAATAAAAATTAAGGGGTGGACCACCCTTAACATTTAGGGGGATGAAAAATAGATGTTGGCCGATTCTCATAGATACCGGATAAGCACAAAAAATTTCATCAAAATCGGTCGAGCCGTTTCGGAGGAGTTCGATTACGCACCGCGTGACAGAAGAATTTTATATATTTTACCAAATAAAAAATAAGGGTTGATCGTAGATAGGTGAAAATTTAGGGTTGCATGTATTTTTGTATGATGTATCATAAAAAAATAAAAAATAAAAATTTTGTCTGAAAAATAAAAAATAAAAATTAAGGGGTGGACCACCCTTAACATTTAGGGGGATGAAAAATAGATGTTGGCCGATTCTCATAGATACCGGATAAGCACAAAAAATTTCATCAAAATCGGTCGAGCCGTTTCGGAGGAGTTCGATTACGCACATTTGTGACACGAGAATTTTATATATTAGAAGATAGAGTCATGCACAGTGCACACATACCAGTCAAACACATTACCCTACTTTTTTGGCTCCGGTCGAAGAGATACTACTCCAAGGATATCATTTTAAATATGGTTCCAAGGACGAAGATGCCCGATCGATTGCCATACACTAAAGTTCCCCTACTCGTGCACATCCATATGTACCCAATAAAAGGTCCCAATAGTCTTCTTTAAAGTGACAAGGGTTCGTTCGTTCGGAAATTATATGACAATTTAATTTTGAGAACGGACTGTCCAGTCTCTTGATGTATACGTGTTTTATTTATTATGAACGTAAAACCCATCATTGACGTCACGAGTAAGGGTGCTTAGGTACATAGAGTGACGGATAAGGTAAAGGACTGCTGAAGTTGCATGTACACGAGCAAAGGTCCTTGTCACCAAACACCACCGAGTACCACGCCGTGACGAACTAGGTAGGGTTGCTAACACGACTTGGTCTGCCAGGGATTCCCCGAGAGCCAAGCGTGTAGTGCACCGTAGGGCAGCAGTTAGGATTACAGTAGTATAGGGTGACGGGATTAGGATTAGTTAGGATAACTTGCCTTAGGAGTACCTTAAGTACTCAGTCATTAGGATAGACTATGATAGATTAGGATAGCATATTAGGTTAGTCACAATTTCCTGAACAGTCGAGGTAAGTGCTGTTATCTCCCTGTTCATAGAGAAACAGGTTACCGGTATCGGCTTCCTATCCCGACAAGTTTCCATAGCAATAATAATGATGATAGTTCGTCGTTTACAAAAACAATCGCGCGCATTCGCGCCCATAAGTATGTTTAACAACACATGGGCGCGAATACTTTGTGATTTTTCTGGACCAAACGACGAATTGACGTGATGCGTTGCCCTTTTTTTTGCGTTGCCCGTGTTGGAACGTAAACGACGTATCATAATTTTTGTTGCTATGGAAACTTGTCGGTGCAGATAGCCGGTACCGGTAACCTGTTTCTTTATGTAAGCACCCTATGTTAGGATGGTAGCTCGTAGACTAATATGAGAAGTCAGTTATTTATTTTTCATTTTGAAATAGACATACAGTTACGCCATATGTCTAACACTGTATATCTATAGGAAAAATTGCTAGATAGATATGATCGGTACACATGTACGTATACCTCGGGACACATACCTTGGACCTGGGTCGCGACACAAACGAGGCCTTGGCGTGCGCGGATTGTTTTGTAATAATCCATGCTTGGTGAATTTGAGCTCGTCCACCGCAGTAGCATTCTCAAAAGACACCCAAGAAACGCGTACCTACTGTGCTTATAAGACATTTGAGCACATTTATACGTACCGAGGGTAGTATAGGTATATGTACCGAGGTATAATGTGTAAGTTAACGCCTCAAGTACCCTATCTAAAAATGTAATCAACTTTTGTTCTACCACTTATTTCTTTCTAGAAAGTTCCATTTTATGAGCTTCATAACTAGCCCGATGTAGCCCATAAAACGACTAAATGAACAGTGTTTTTTGTTCAAAAATCACCGATGTGGGAAAACTTAAATTTACTTATGAACTCAAAATTGTCCGTAGGACTTCTTGTTTGAACAAAAAAATGCTTATATTACAGTATCACTAAGGCTGAAGCGTTCGGATAATTATGTAAATATTAAAACCAGCTCAGCCTAACAAAAAAGTTTTGAAACTCTTAGGTACTGAAAATTGCTAAATTAAAACTACTTGGTTTTGTTGTAACATGGTATGATTCCGAAGCCGGCCGCATACGACAACTGCCGACGCACGCAGCACATGCGCGTAATTCATTGCGGCTTCTCAATGGTCTCCTTTATCCGTATCGGAGCTTAAGGTGATTACATACGCGAATGACTTTGACCATACAAATGCTCAAGGTCATTCGCTCATATTTGAACCGTAAAAATCAGTAAAACTAATTTTAATAGATAACTTTATAGGCGACGGTTACTTACTAAGAAGGTCACGTCATGCTAATACACTTATTTAACATACATGTGAAATTTTAGATTAGTATCCACATATTGTAGAAAATATTTGGTTTCATAAGAAACAGAAGGGTGATATTCAGAGCCTCTTTTCAACTATTTCCTTCTTTTTTATTTAATATAAGAAAAGGTGAAGTTACTCTGTTTATCCTGTAGTATGCAGGCATGTAAATTCCAGATCTATAGGTTTTATAGTTAAAAAGAAAAACGGTTTCGAAAATACTAATTTTTTGATGCTGATCTGATTCGGGGCCTTAAGAAGTAATGGGCACGCTGTATCTGCTGCATGCGTCTGTCGTTGTCGTATGCGGTCGGCTTCGCAATCATACCTTACTTTACTGAGACTAAATGCTGCAAGTTATAAAAAGTATGGCTAAAAAAATGTTTAATTAAAAATCTAATTATGTACCCGTCAGTCAGCAGGTGGAGTGGGTTGCTGGGAACCTGACTTAGCTCAGAAGGCCTTGGTGGGCATCCCCTTATGTTGTTTTATATTCCGCAGGTACGTTCATTCTTCAATCATCAAGTCACACTAGTGTGACTAGACTACGGATAAATAAGAATTATCTCACAGTGTGACTACGGATAAATAAAATGTACCATAATCATGACACTAGTGCAGTGTGGCAATTTGATGTGACTACGGATCGGACGCCCATAAATTCATTCATTAATTCATAGGAGGAACACTAAATGTGTTTGATTAGAAATGCGTATTGTTATATGTTAATTCTAAAGCACTTCAGAATCAAATGAGACTACAACCAACCAAAATTGTTCATAAAACATATAATCAATTCTATTACTGTCTCAGAACGCTACTTCTAAAGTAACAGCACAATAAAAGCAGCATTGTATACTAAACGACACATAGTACGTCTCTACCGGAATTGAATTAACCCTAAACTGGCGTACCCTAACTAAAAGGAGACGATTTTTTATGTTAGAGCTTTCGGCCACCTACAAATTTTGGAGAACAATAATGAAACGAGTATTGATTTATTTGTAATTTTATCGGGATTACAATGGTACATTGCTTCTTAGCTAGTCTAACCGGAACATTGATATAAACCAAATCAAAACTGATACTAAAATCTATGTGAAACTGTCATGGCGCCAATCTCAGAAAATTATAATTTTATTGATTATTTAGTATGATATAATAGAGGTCATTAAAATCATGTCTTATGCAATGTATTGAATAAATAGAAGATGGATAGGGCAATAACCTTCTTTTTAACAAGTGGAAATCCACTCAAATCCGCCGGAGCCAGTGAAGGTGGTTATGTCGGACTCGAACTGACAAAACCCGCATGAGCCGTTTTTCACAGTCTATATGTTTTTCGGATGTAGAAAAGCAGGATTATCCTTACTAGTTGGGCGGTCAGACGGCAGCCGCTGCCATAAAAGGCATGTTTCCAAATCGAATAAAAGAGAAGGAACAAGCGGCCGGTAAAAGCCTCGGTTACAACTACAATTCCTAAGATGATGATTCATATTATACTTACACCATGAAATGAAAGTAGGTATCCAATGAAATAAAAACAAACAAAACCATATTATATTAATATTTATTTTTTACACAGGTATATAAAACGTTTCTTGGAAATTGTTGGTAGGTATGTCGTCCAAAAAGCATACAAATCATAGTGATTGTAGTAAATGAGCAGAAAGAAAACTCAATTAATGTAAATAACATACATTCTCCTAATACCTTGGTTTATGTTAGTACATAATTGTTTAGTTTACTGATTTGCAGTAATGCATCTGAAATAAGATGGTTGGCGGCACGGCTGGTATATTTATTAGAATTGTTTGACTACATCACTTATAGACACTGTAATACTCCACTCGTCCATATTATTAAATACTAGCCATTGATTTATATAGCAGCTGCCTGTGTAACATCTGTATTATATAATACTATTTTTTTACAATGAACATCGAACAACAAGAAAATTCACTAATCAATCACTCAAAATAATCACAAAATAACTGTCAAACAATTTTTGGCACTTTTGGGATTGTATTGCCATTCGAAATAATGAAATCGTAATCGCTAACAATTTTTACCACATGGAATCGATTCCTCGATTGATACTTTAAAATAAAAATAAAACATCAGTTTTAAATTAAAATAATCTTCATTAACGGGTTGTGGAGGTCAGATGACTGGAAGAGGTGCACCCGGGACTCCAAGGTAAAGCCAAGATAATGATGACGACAACCAAGTAGGTAAAGAGTGCCCAACCTAACGTTTTTGTATTCGTAAAGCTATAACCTGAGAGTATTATAGTTTAGAGTGTTTACTTTTAGACAGGCATAGTGTAAATAATATGGACTGTTGTATTATAACATCATTGAAATAAAAATATTTAAACGGATTCTATTACAGTCTATTAAGTGGGACCTAATACAATGATTGGTAAAATGTGGATGTTAATTCACTCTGCCTAATCCTCCGGGGATAAATGAGTATAATATGATGATGACAGTAGGTATATAATAAAGTAACGTAAGGCCGACTCCTTAACCACTAAGTCGGTAGCTTAGTGGTTAAGGAGTCGGCCTTACGATCGAGAGGTCCCGGGTTCGAATCCTGGCCATTACACTACCGACGTGAACCCACTCCTAGCACAAGCAATTTAGCTTAGTTGGAGGAGTAGTTTCGGTTGCTAATATTCTTTTTAACGAAAAACACATAAACACATAAAGTAACTGAAAACGAATCTTCATAGAATGCGTTGTAGATAGTTTTATTTCAATTACACATTGAAATAAAACTATCTACAAAGCATTCTATGAAGATTCGTTTACAGCAAAAACTTTCGATAATGTCATATGGAATGAGAATTGTAAGATTGAAGATTTGAAGAAAAAACCTATATGTGCCTGAAGTTTCATCGAATACAATCGCATTCTTAATCGATTTGAGTCTATGGTAAAGAAGATGTCTGGCAACATTTTAACATCTTGTCATGTGAAATATTAAGAATTTTCACAAATACAATAAATGAAAAAAACACTCTTTAATAAGTTATCGTGAATCGGTTAGACTTTGGAACATTCTTCGTCCAATTATGATAATAAATGGATTCGTATTTTGTGCATATTGTACAATGACTGTTCATACCCTATTCTCTGTTGTCTCTCTCTTCTCTCACTCTCGCTTTGATGTTTTACATAAGAAACAAAAACTTAAAAGTCGTTGTATTGATGGGCCGAAAATAAATCATCTCCTTTAGCGCCGTCACGTCTACGCAATAACGGGGTTGAGCGTCAATGTAAAATGATCAATTGCTTCTGGCGGGGTTAGCGACGGTCTCGCACACCTCGGCGAGCGGTTACACGGTTAAGCAATAGATTTCGGGATAATAGGAGGTAATCTGTTACGAATCTAGGTTCGGTGTAGGCGTTTTAGGAGGTGAATGACCTGCGATTTATGAGGGGAACTCTTCTTTTAAGTGTACATTGGGTAGTGGAAGTGTTTTATGGAGTTTAGCTTTACCGTTAAGTTTCGATAGGTTTCCTGCCCCCCTAGACAAGTGGCTATTCGTTGGCTGGCGTATCCATACTAATATTATAAATGCGAAAGTAACTCTGTCTGTCTGTCTGTCTGTATATTACGCTTTCACGCCTAAACCGCTGAACCGATTTTGATGAAATTTGGTATAGGGGTGGTTTAGACCTCGAGAATGGACATAGGCTATGTTTGGTCGCGATAACCGACATCCACGCGGGCGGAGCCGCGGGCAAAAGCTAGTTATAGAATAAAATGACAAATGTATGAGATTTGACGTTTATGACATACGTTGACAAATATACGTCAAATTCCATACATTCGTCATTCTAGGGGTACTTAAGTGATGTGGTTTGTGGTGTGCATCCTCATTATCACAGTGTTAATCCGGGTTACATCCGATGTTTGTACTTCAAGCCATATTAGACCTATGATTACAATCTTTTTCTGAGTAAGTGTTTTGGAGCAGGTAAGACACAACGATATTCTGATTATTCTGAAGGGCGCAGGTACTTTCCCAGTCAGACTGCTCAATCGAGACGAAAATACCATAGGAAAAACCCGACCATACTCTCTCTCTCCATACTCTATACTTAATCTAAAATGTCTACGTTTTCACGCCCTAAACCACTGAACCAATTTTGATGACATTTGGTACAGAGATGGATTCGACCTTACGAAAGGCTATGTTTGGTCGCGATAACCAACATCCACCCGGGGGAAGCCGCAGGCAATAGCTAGTAAATAAAATAAAAAAAAAGTTTGCAAAAAACGTGTAACCAAAAGTATTCATAAAAACCGTAGGCTTACAGCCGAAATTCCCGTACGGAAAATACTTGAACCGAAAGCCGTTTTAATAGCCGGTAACTGAGTCCGGTGTAATAGCCACTTTGGGCCGTTAATGGCGCCTTATCTTAACAAGTGCCCCTCTCCGGTGTTACTCTATTACAAAGTTATCTGTGCCAACAAATCTTTTCTGGATCGGATCGACTTTTTTTGCTGTTAATCGCTATATCGGAAATTAGTGAGGTTAATAAATGAGTTTTGTTTTAACTGCCTTGTTATTCGCGTAGCAGGCTCTTCGGGTACAAAGCCATTCGTCACCTAAAATTCGTACACTGCGCCCACTCGTCTCCTCAAATATTTGAGGCTCCCATTTGGTCCCTGGTTTATTATCTTTTAATATATAAAAATCAATGCCACTTTTCGTTGTTATTTTTATAACTCAAGAACGGCTGAACCGATTTGGCTAATTTTAGTCTTGAAATATTTGTGGGTGTCCAGGGAAGGTTTAAAGGATGAGAAAATAGGTACAGCGGGAACGGGAAAAATATGGCGGTACGAAGTTCGCCGGGACAGCTAGTTTGTTATAAAATCATTGCCTGGTCGTGAGAACACTACCGTACCACTACATAAATAAATAAATAAAATCATTTATTTCGGACCAGGGTCCATAGCGTGTTAGTAACAATATAATATTATTAATAGGTAACACATTATGATAGGCCACAATACTAGGACACCGTCTACCTTGCGTGCAATCGTACCCAGTGCCCCAGCATCGGACAGTCCCACCTATCGCACAATACGCTCACGATGCTGTGTGAGCTCCCTCGTACTCTCCGCAAGAGAGTAATAGTACATAGTACCCTGCGCTTCCGCTGTGTCGTCTTAAGCTCATGGTACTCCCTACTGAAGAGAATCAGTTTATGAGACGTTTTCACTAGAGGTAACTCTACATGAGACCGATTTTAAGTCCAGGGAGTCTCTGTCTTGGGACACTATGACGTCAGTTGTCATTACACGTTACATTAGCCAGTGAAGGGTGAGAATTACCCACATTTTTCTGTATCCTGTTTTTATTATCGTGTATTAGATACTAATAATATGGGTAACATAATTTATTATTAGTTCTTTCGGTTATCATCAGTGGGTCGTAGAGGTCAGTCAGAACAAAAATACCGTAGTTAAGCCGTTTCGTAGATAGACGAAAAGTTGATCCGAATTAAGTTGGGAAAAGCCTCATAGAATGACATATTAGTAGTTCTTCTTAACCCCTCCAACGAAGCGAAATTTGTAGTAATATCAGAGGATTATGCTAGGCGAGCTACCAACCCGAAACTTAAATAAGAACATAAAAAGGTTCCGCTAGGCAACCGAGCAAAGATTCATAAATCCCTTTGACAATCCGTTTCAATACGCTCCCAACTTCAAAGGGCCTGCTTTATATCATATTATAATAATATCTTATAGACGCTGGTAGCCTAGTACATTGTAAGTAAAAGGAAGAATCGTATCCCTTTACACGCTTAGGAAAAGTCGAACAAAAAACCAAGCATTATTTTTATTTTACTCGCAAACTTATAACTTTATTCGAATATATATGTACATAATGGGTTTATAGGGCCCCACAAGGATCTACGGGGCTCAAATCTAACTCATCTAAAATATGCTAATTGACGGACAAGGCTCTGACGCAGATATTTCTCTGAGTTGGGAGGTCAATGAATTAGTCGCTCCATTAGAATAAGAAGGAAGCAGACCCCAGGCTCCTAGGTGAAAGGCTCGGATGTAACCGGGAACAATGTTATTCGTACTTCCCACCCTTAAAACTGTAGAAGGTGAGGATGAGAACTACACAGTAGAATCAATACCTTGACACAAGTATCTTAGGCCCGTATTCTAGCACGACACTCAGTCTTGATAGTCTATGCAATCTGTCTTCAGATAAATCTAGATTCAGAACTAAGTACTATTCTAGAATACGGGACTAAAGTACACTAAAAGTTTCACTATTTTACGGAGATCTGGTTAGTTCGTGGTCAATATAATAAAGTCTTAGTACCGCGACGACAAACGAAATTGCCCCACATCAATAAGCAAGAAAGTTAGACTTGTATCCGTGTATCGGCTCGGTTGTCTAGGTGTCACACTGTATAGGAAATACTTTTACCGAGCTTTCATAGTCATTGGTTTATTAATTTTGATCATATATAGACCCGCGTTTGATCACTAGGTATGCCTGCTAGAAAGGGTTAATGTTGATGTTGAGCTGAACTGAACACGCTTTTCTAGAAGAAACCTATACATATTCATTCACTCATGGCTTGATAATTCCCAGTACATTCTACGTATACATCTCGCCCTATAAGTTGAACCAAAAATGTGCTCTATAAAAGCAGTACCTACGCATTTTTTGGGTATGTTTAGAGGATAACACGGGGTGCTACGGCAGTGGACGAGCTCAAATCCGCGCATTATATCAAAACAATCCCCGTGTGCCAAGGACTTGTTTTTCTCGCACCTTTGGTCCCAGATATATGGCAGGAGGTATACTAGAACAGCTACCCACATTCGTGCTCTTTTCTGGTAGGAGATAAAACGAAAGCAAATCAATAAAATTATAGTAGTCATATTGTGGCTAAGCTCCTTAAATAAACATATTGAATAAATCACTTGTACTTTTCCACAATTATCACTTGTACTTTTCCACAATTATATTTGTGGAAAAGTACAAGTGATTTATTCAATATGTGTAGCAAGTTCCACCAAGTGCCATCAATCTCCAGTATAAACAGTCCTTAAATAAAGATTAAAAAAAAAACAATTATCCAGACATACAGCGCTTGCCGCGTTGGTTCCCAGTAGAATAGGGCCACTCTATTTCTTTCCGTGAGTATCTTAGATTGCGACTAAGAGTAAAGGCTGTTCTCTATCCGTCAGTAAACATACAGCCTATGGCAACGTACCCGCTGGACGGCAATAAGCTCCCCCTTTTACGTGGGACCAAAAATCGTAGTTGGCAAAATGTGAGTTAATATACCTCTGTCTACCCCTTCAAGGATTTAAAGGTGTGAATATATGTACAGTGCTAAATCGCGTCTAAGGTGAAGTTACTCGCAACCAAAAATCTAAAAAGATATCGATACGATTATGAAGTCGCCTCAAACTTTTGGGTCCTTCTGATATGTTTCAAACGAAAAAGGATATTGGATGGGAACTTTTATAAAACCTAAATGCTCCGCAGTTCCATCCCCGCTAGGACTTCCTGATCCTTTTTATTCATGGTTAAGAATAAGTATATTGTGTGAGTAATAACTTCTTAATGGCAGTTCCTTTACAGAAATTTGATACCCCAACTGAGTTGGGAAAAAGGCTCAGAGAATGATGATCAATTGTAATTACTTCAAACAATATCTGATTCAGAAGTTGTGTAACAACTAATATACATGCAGATTACATAATATAACATTTCTTAAGAAAGCCTGTTTGGCAGGAGAGACCGCACTGTAAAGTCTCGGAATGCTTTACCAGCTCACGTGATTCCTTCTTCCTGCAGTTACGAATCCTTTAAACGGAGCGTGAAAAAGCATCTGTTGAGACCGTCAAGCGCTGTCCCAGGGGACGGAGTTTGCAATACGGCCAGCATTCCTATTCTTTAGGATATTCTATTTTGGAATCGTGCGAAGTGGAGGAGGAAGAGCCGAAAGGCGGACCCTGAGCTACGAAGTCATCTTGGCTACGGATGCAATCAGGAAAATGCGTCTATATGCAGATGATGATTCTATTTCAGGAATTCTATACCAGGAATACCTGGTGCCTGAGAAACCTTCCTTCCCGAGTCTCGAGAAACTTTCCCTCCTCCTATAGTCCCGGGTCCTTTGAGCGGGGCGTGAAAAAGCATCTGATGAGGCCGTCAAGCTGAGTGCCACCATTGTAACATGGTACATGTCTGTAATGGAGGAAGAGCCGAAAGGCGGACCCTGAGCTACGAAGTCATCTTGGCTACGGATGCAATCAGGAAAATGCGTCTATATGCAGATGATGATTCTATTTCAGGAATTCTATACCAGGAATACCTGGTGCCTGAGAAACCTTCCTTCCCGAGTCTCGAGAAACTTTCCCTCCTCCTATAGTCCCGGGTCCTTTAAGCGGGGCGTGAAAAAGCATCTGATGAGGCCGTCAAGCTGAGTGCCACCATTTAACATGGTACATGTCTGTAATGGTGACCCTCTTTTCAGAGACTTTGCCTTCAGCTTACCATCAGGCGAGGCAAAGTCAAATTGAGGTGTCCTTTATTTAAAAAAAAAAAAAAAAATTATGTCATAATAGGTACAATTCACAAGTTCTTACATTATCCTGGTAACGGTAGAACAGAAAATAATTTCGCTGTTACACGATTTAATGGCCGATTAATCACCAAACTAGTTCATTGTTGACATAAACAATCGTAGTGAGACGAAAACATCCTGCGTTCGCTAAGGTCCTAGTACCTATGAACGTTTTACTGGGAGAGTAGGCACTTTGTTATTTTATGATGTTTTTAAACATCATCATCAGTTATCGATTAAGATAGGAAAAGGAGATACGACTCAGGCGGGACTTGAACCGATGGAAAAGTTGATAATACTAAATGCCTAAATGTTGATAATACTAGATTCCAAAATAGAATATCCTAAAGAATAGGAATGCTGGCCGTATTGCAAACTCCGTTCCCTGGGACAGCGCGGCGGTCTCTTCAGACGCTTTTTCACGCTCCGTTTAAAGGATTCGTAACTGCAGGAAGAAGGAAACACGTGTCCTGGTAAAGAATTCCAAGACTTTATGGTGCTGTCTCAAAAATATTCCATCAAGATGATTCGGTGACTCTTTCCTTTGCCGCATCATTAAGACCTGGAATTCCTTGCCAAATTACGTGTTTCCTTCTTGCTACAGTCCCGGGTCCTTTATGCGGGGTGTTAAAAAGCATCTGATGAGGCCGCCAAGCTGAGTGCCACCAGTGTAACACATAGTACGTGTCTGTAATGGGGACCCTCTTTCCTGACACTTTGTCTTAATTAGCTTAGCTTACCATCCGACGAGGTGGAGTCAAATTGACGGCAATCAATCAATCAATTTAGCCTATTGCAGTCCACTGCTGGACATAGGCCTCTCCCAATATGCGCCACGTTTGCCGATCCTTCGCCTTCCGCAACCAGTCCGTCCCAGCCACATTCCGCAGGTCGTCGTTCCACCTGGCTAGGGGGTGTCCCACCTTCCGTTTTCCTTCTCGCGGTCTCCACTCTAGGACTCGTCTGCTCCAACGGCCATCAGTCCTTCGGCAGATATGGCCAGCCCACTGTCACTTCAGCTTGCTTATTCTGTGCAAATTGACGTATATAATAAAAATAAAATAAAAACTCAAAAAAATCTCCTCCAAAAATTCATTCGTACAATTTACAATAGAGCACGATTTCAGTTACCTCAACACGTGGCGAGGTTAGGCACTTCCGTCGTTAATGTCTCTTTGGAGAACTTTGGGGTAGAATCTGAGCACCGCATTACTTGTTCATGCAAGTTTCCTGACAAACCAACAATGGTTGTCACGTCTGGACCCTCTGTCGCGTGACGTGAGTTATTACTCCTTTACAGAAGTTTGCACATACATGTATTTGCGAGTGTATGTTCCTAAATCGGTAAGTATGGACGTGTTGTACCTACTTATATTTAGTCGGTTACGTTTTTTGATGATCTGACATCGTGGGGCTCGTGTCCACTGCTGAATATAGGCCTCTCCTAATGTTGGGAGCCTTTGGGCTACTGTTTCAGGGGTTTATTTTAAGTTTTCCTTCTCTCTCAATGATATCGTCTGCGTATTTTTCCGTTAGTTGCCTCTTACGACACCCTTCGGTTGAGATGAAATGAAGGAAGAAAGAAATAAGGATTTTTCCTTTATTTTTTATTACGGATCACACATATAATAATATTATAAGAAATGAAAATGGTGATACTTGTATTCTTTACATACATACACATGGATAGATGTTAACTGATTATGTTTTTTATTATCAGTATTATGTTTACTCATTGTAAAGTTAAATTATACTAGCCAGGTCACGGAGCATTTTAATACATTGTCTGTTCACCATAAGCCATCGAAACCATACCATACCAATATCTATAGCAGTCGTCTCATAGTTGGAGCCCTAAAAGTAGGTTGTGGACGTCAGATGGCAGTGTCGCTTCCCGGAAAAGTCGAAGTTTGACTGCTTTGCAGTTATAATGAAAAGCCGATTGCATCGTTACTAAGTTGGGAACGGATAATGATGATTTTTTGTCGACATGTAATAGGGGACGAGGCTGAAACCATTAACAGAATATTATGTAAGTACATGCGAAGTCTTGGAAGCGGTGGCAAACCACGGCTAACTAGTAACTGGTGCCTTGTACCGATCTAATATATTATCACCTGTTAAAAATAATTATAATAATTTTGTTGTTGGCACTGACATGTAATATGATGCGAGACGCACACGTATCGTAACAGTTGGCAGATTCGAAATAATATCTTCAGAGTGCGATAATCAGGTGCGATAGTCAGAGAGGTTTGGTTCAGAATTATAAATGTTATTATAATCATGTGCCTCACCAAAACGTTCAGGGCCAAGTCCACCTCACCTGATAGCCGCTGTACCTGCACGGTAGGTTTTCTTCCCAGGGTTAGGAGGTTAAACGTCAATTCCTTCCAAAAATCGCTATGATGATGGTTGCGGGAATGGAATCTGTAGTATGTAGTAGTTTGATCTATGGCGGATCTATGGTCTGATGTCTCGGTTGTCAGGGTGTCTGAATATACGAGCTCTCAAACTGATTATATAGTTTATTCTGTCCTTCCTCTTATTAGCAGAAATAACAGAATCAAAATCCCACATGAGCCCACGCGGACTACAGCTAGTTTAAAACAATGAAAATAATCCTCACTGCCACCTCTAAAACTTTCATAGCTCTACATACAGCGCGGAACGTGCTCCTAATACCGACACGTTTGCGGTCTTTGTGTAATAGGTGATAGTGTTGACCAGTGCTGTGTAGTAATAAGTCTGACCATGTGGAGAACGTTGCTGTTAGCCGTCATCCTGAGCGTCGTCAGCGCCAAGCTGGACGAAGATGATCTTAAAGACCCTACCGTTTTTTCTGGTATGTATTTAAACCTTACTGTCTTTGTATTTTTTATAAACTATCGCGGTGTAAACTCATAGTTTTTATTGTAATGGGACTTTTCGCGATTAATTATTACGCGCAGCCCCGCATACGCAACGCACCCAAAACGTCGGCACAAGTAAGTTCCATGTAATAATAAAAAATCGCTAAATGTCTCGATTCAACAAAAACTATGTCTTTGTATTGAAAAAGAAAGAGACATAATCGTGAATGTTTTTACTCAATCACGCTCAAACGGCTGAACGGATCTGGCTGAAATTTGGTACAGGCATAGATTATAGTCTGGAATAATAGACCGGGTACTATCCCAGGAATAGGTTCCTGATGAATTACGGAAACTAGTTCAGAATTCCACCCAAATAGCCCTTTTAACGAATAATAATATTCAACCGACCATCATTCGACCGAATTTTGAACCATTCTCCAGAAATTAACAACCAAAATAACTAGTTATTCCTCCTAACTCCTACAGCTTAGCTCACTTGCTTCATGTTAGTACAGTGTAATGGCCAGGATTCAAACCCGGGACCTATCGATCGTTAGCCCGCCTCCCTAACCACCAATATACCTACAGCCAAATCTTTCAGCTAAAGCAAGCTTTCCATCATAACATTATTAATGAATTCTACACCAGAAAGTTCAGACTGCCAGTTTGGCACTTTCTCATTTCAACCTGCTAGTTTGGCACTTTGTCATTTCAATACAAGTTTCTACGGCGCGAACAATAGTTGGATTGTAGTTAGTATAGCTCGTTTGGTTCAATATCGGTTAGCTCGCGATAACGCGTTGTAAAAACGATACAGCTGAAAAACATTGGTTGTTGATAGTCTAGATAACTATAAAATCAACTTTCAATGTTTAGGCAGGTACAGTTTTTGAAGGTACAGATTTTTTTCTGGGGCACAAGCCAATAACACCTGCAACAGGTATAGTTAGCGGCGTAAATGGTGACTACAGTCACGTCATAGTATGTACTACTCTAAATGCACAGTATGCGTTTTTGGGTCTCTTTTGAGGAAAGCACGGTGTGCTACGGTCGCCGAGGAGCGCAAATCTACCAATCTTAGATTAATATGAAACCTTCATCACAAAGAGTCCAATATTGTTAAACTCTTTCCCCTCATTCAGACAGCACACTGGAGGTCCAATAGGCACTACAAAAGAGGTCCAATGGAGCGTTTTTTATTTGATTTAATTTTGAAGGTCTAATGGGCACTAAAAAAGAGGTAAAGTGGGCACATTAATTATTATATTTTGAAGGAGGTCCAGTGGGACCCAAAAATGAGGTCGAGTGAGTACTTTTGTGAGAGGGTCGAATCTTGGAGGTCGAACGGACACTTGTGGGCTACGTACGCCCACAAGTCTCCTTCGCACGTTTGACTTTGGCAGAATTGCCGATACCCACGTCGGCAAAGATTGCCATAATAAAAATAGAAATATAAAACCTCCTACCTCGCGATTTCGGGTCATTTTTTTTTTTTTTTTTTATACCACTTAGTTGTCAGACAAGCACACGGCCCACCTGATGGGCCGTCATACGTGCTGGTAACGATACACTTGCTGGTAAACGGACGAGGCACAAGCTTTCTTCTAAAGTTTAAGTGGTCAAACCGCAGTCACTTCCATTAGCCTTATAAGTGAAACGTACTGAAATTTACCTCAGCTGATACGAATTGTATTATCATTATTAAAATGCCATCTAGTTATCTATCGATGTTTGTGGCCTTTAGCGCTGTATTTCAATTTATTGTAAGAGGATTGAATCTCGACAATTATTTCTAGTCTACTGCACAATTTCAGAGAGCTTAAAATAATATCTGAAAGCAATAATAATGTCGTGGTGTATAAAATAGAGGGAAAGTACCCCTTATTCTCTTTAGACCTTCAGGACTAGGCCGAATACACTTGCAAGCCTGCCCTCTGCCGCCAAAAATCTACTGATTGATGGACGAGGCTCTGGTGCATACTTTCCTATCAGGGTTGCAAGGCCACGCCGCCCCTACGTGTGGTTTTAGTAGGTTCGAGTCTGTCATAATTGCCCTCGCCTGACGGGGTTATCCGAGAGGATTACTACATGAAAAAAAGGTACAATAGGCGCAACATTATGCCTAATAAATAACAAAACATAGTATTGAAACTTGAAGATTCGTAAAATAAGAGGCGCTTCATAGGATTCGCACACAGGCGCTGCCGGGGGTCAGCGCGGCCCTGCGGGGTTGGGTAGTCAGATGGTAGTGATACCCATCTAATCCGTTTAAATCAAACCTACGAATAGATGGAGTAAGCGAACCGAAGTCGCCGACAGCAATACTGAGATGATGATGATGATGTTGTAAGAACGAAAAAAGGAGGGCCCCACAGCTATGGGTCGAGTGCCGCAATGCTGTAAGGTAATTCAGCATATAAGGCAATTGAGAAGCACGAGAAAATAAAACTATCTGACTTGTGTCAATTTTAGTTATGTTACCTTAAAGAGTTACTTGTAACATAATTGAAAATTTACCACCCACAACCGACCGGGCGCGACGTTCAAGTACAACCGAAGTTTTCAATTAAGTTACATTCTGAAGTGTATTTTCTAGAAATCGAAAATAATGTATGTAGCCAACAAATAATATTTTTGTTGCAAAAACCTTAATAAATGTTCAGATGTTAACAACCCACCTACACAGTCTGCGGCTCAAGGACCTACAAGAGTTTTATTCACTGTTGTAGTAGTACATCATTCGCACACTTCTGTCTCTTTAAAATCGGATTTGAGTTAAAGTGAACCAGTGTCCTTCATCCTTCATCCTTGCATTAATTTCCAGTCGCATCCGAAGCTTTCACTTCGGAGTCTGGGGTCCGCTTTACCAGTCTTAACTGCGGAGTTGGCTGGAGCTCGATATTTTCCGTAAAGCGACTGTCATCTGACCTCCACAACCCAATGCTGACATTAGGCGATGTCGAAGCATTGCAGCTAGAACGTTGTTGTTGGACTTTTTAGGGCTCCAACTACCCGTAACGACTTTTCGTATGGCAACCGGGACTGGCGGCTTAGCGTGCTCTCCGAGGCACGACCAGACCAATGCAAATACCCATATTCATGCATACAAATATTTGCACTGAGCGGGGATCGAACCCGCGTCTCCTGCGTGGCAGCCGCGTTCACTACCACTACGCCATAGAGGCTATTCTATATTCTATACCAATAGACTACTAAAGCGGACCCCAGACTCTGAAGCGAAAGCTTTGCATGCGACTGGGATTAACGCTAGAATGAAGAAGAAGCTGTAGTGCTGACAAAAACACCAGATTACTCCTAATATATACAGGCCTTAAGCGGACAAACAGTAACAACCTATTTGTGTTAACTCCACGCTATTTGAGGCTCCACAGCTGTTAGTAACAAAAACTCTAACAAATTGAGAATTTAGTAATTCTAGAAATGTTCACGAATTGTAACTAAACTAACATTTTGTTTAATAGCTATTGCTTGCGGATATACCAGTATGTAAATATCAAAAGTTTACCCTTTGGTTGGCGTGCGATCGTTAGGTTTCCAAATCCCGAATGAGTAAAGTATTAATGACTCTACTTACTCCTTCCTCCTCTATATTTGGTTTATACATACAATACACCTCTGACTACCCCTTCGGGGATTTACAAGCGTTAGTATAAACGTACATTTTTTATGGGAATGGAAAAGGAGGCGGGAGTGGAAATCTTTCGGCAATCCTATGCCAGATTCTCATGAATGGGTTTTATCGAATTGTGAGTAGGGTTAGTCTGAATTCTGAAGATCTTGGTGGACCCTGAAACACCCGTTTTAATTTCACTCCATAGTGTTTAATAAATAATAATAAATAATAATAAATAATAATAAATAATAATAAATAATAATAAATAATAATAAATAATAATAAATAATAATAAATAATAATAAATAATAATAAATAATAATAAATAATAATAAATAATAATAAATAATAATAAATATTGTAGGACATTCTACACAACGCTATCTAGACCCAAAGTAAGCATAGCTTAACTAGCTTGTGTTATGGGTTCTAGAATGCGGATAAACATACTTAGATACATTTTTTTTTTGTAAATACATACATATTATACATGGAAACACCCAGATAGATAGATAGATAATTCTTTATCGTACACCAATAGATTTACAAGTATGACAAGTAGGTAGCTATAGCTGATAACAACGTTTAAAAAGGAACCAATGGGTGTGCGTTGTTTTATAGCTAATTGTTTTATAGAATTTCGTTTCACATAAAATTTTCCTCATATTTTCGTTTCATAGAATAATAAATACACAGAATACTTACTTTGAAGATTTTTGAATCATTGATTTTTGTTTCACATAAAGTTTAATGTTAGAATAATCATATCATAGAATAACAAATCAAATATTCTTTATTATCATAACATAAATTAAATATAAAATCGTTTGACATACCACTCAAAAGATATAAAACTTATTTGCGCTAAGATAATTCGACGGAGCCCCGCTCCGCGGGGCTCCTATTTCTGGGTGGTTTTAAAAAAAATAACCACGAAGGCCTAAGGCGGGAGCTCCGCTCCGCTTCGCTCCCGCCTTAGCCTTCTAACCTAACCTATCTAAGTCGGGGTACTCTGAGTCGGGGTGTAAACTATAATGACGTGTTCTAAATTATTAAACGTTAGACCAAATTATTTTCGATTATGGTGGTGGTTTAATATTCCTTAAAAAATAATTCTACTGTTTGATAAGTTTATTAAACAAAAAAATGTAATTAAAAATTCATTAAATTGTTTTTCTGTGAAATATGTTTCATTCTAGTAAATTGTCTTTGAAACAATAATATTCGAAATAAAAATATAAGTACCAAATATTATGTGAAACATTTTCTGTGAAACGAAATTCTATGAAATTTCTGTCTGCGAAACAAGGGGCTCCCGGAACCAATAGCTGACACCACTGCTATCAGCTATCACACATGGAAGAGTTTTAAATTTAAGCTAGGCAGGACTAGGAACGTCGAGCGAAAAAAATCCGCACGGTGTATTATATATATCATAACTGCCACAAACGCTTTGAGAATTGCCAGCAAAAGGGAATGAATGGTACGAATTTTTCGGTTAGCAAAGTTTGGACAAAAGTTTGACCACAATTGTGCGCCGACCCGTCCCAATTTTTTCGCGAATAAAAATATTTGTACAATTTCGGTGTGTTATTGTTTTGTTTATTTTTAGTTTGTGAATAGAACTATTGCATAGATATTTGTAGGATAGTTGTATTGTAAGGATAAAATAATCATGTACATAAATATTTACACAAGGCACGAATCGAACACGCGATCTCCGACTTAGCAGTCAAACGCTCTACTGCTACGCCACAGAGGTCTTAAAATCACTTTAACAAAAGGCATCTTCTGAAGCGTATACCTATAATACCTATACTTACTTCAGAAGGATGATCTAAACTATTTCCATACCTAATGAAGCTTCCCATTCGCGAATTTTCATACGTCCTACCTGAACCAGAAGGCAGAAATCCCCTCTGCTCATACCTGCAGTAAAACCGCAATAAATTTATCATTTTACTTTATTATTCCAGGAACATTGCCAAACTCATACAACACTACATATTTTAGGTAGTTCAAAACTACAGCCTATCGGAACAAAACATTACTTAAACTCACAGATAAATGAACAATTATTTCAAACCACACTCTGTATTATAAATCAAATAGAATACTTGCTGACTTTGATTATCTTAAGAACAATATATTAGACAGACACCCACAAGCTAATATAAACCATATTTGAATACTGTCAAGGTGCCTTTTCCTTCAAATTATGTAGAAACAGATGTTACGTACACCGAGATCGGTAAGGGCGATACCTAATGGCATTCGTGGTGTCACCACGTACGAGTACTATCGACCACAAAAGTGTGTTCGTATTTCAATATTCTCTTTTGTAATAAGAATATTTTATTTACGGCCAGTTTCATGACTATAGGGAAGTACCTAAGTAGTACCAGTAATACGATTGCGCATAAAATGAGGAATATATCACCGCGACATGCAATCACCGTAAATCATACATCTGTCTGTACCACGCTACGTTTTATTGTGTTTATAACAAGTAATGGTATACGAGATCGTAAAATTGTTTGGGAATAACTGAATAGATGTTTACTGAGGCAGGCATGACTTGGAAAGTAAAGGAAGTATTTTTAAGGGAAAAAATATTATACAGCGGGTAGTCATATGTTACCGAAAGTTGAGTAGTGACTGACGTTATAGGGTATAATAAAATAATATTAGCAGTGAGCACCGAGTAAGGCCCATACACTCCAGTCTGAATAAAGCATCTTGAATAAAGCAATTTTTATTTTTAAAAGTACAAGTGCTTTATTCAATATGTGAAGCAAGTTCCACCAACGCCGTCAATTTCCAGTATAAACATACATTATTGTATATTTCGATTTGTTTATCTAGCCGATGCACAATTGTTATGACTACGAATACAATATACTTATTTTGAAACCTTTCAATTCAATACATTTATTTCTGGATCATAGGTTTAGGGTTTATTTTAGGGTTTTATTGATTAAAATGGTATTCTAGTCCATATATAATATCAGAACAATAAGTCAACCAACAGGAAGGGTGGAACACAAAAGTATTAAGATCATTTTAAATACTTTGCTAGTCAAAATCGATTTGACGCTGACTGTACCTGCCCATACTAGCTCAAAGTTTGTATTGATTGTTTTAATTGATTGAAATTGTATTGATAGCAATAAATATAGTGACCCAAATTGAGCTGTTTATTCCGTTTCGTCTAGACAAAATGCAGTGAGCTAAATACTTATTTATAGCAATCATTTTATTGATGTCGTGCTAAAGCTGTCCCAACGGATAAAACAGCAGGCTTTCAGTCTGGTAATGGATCTTAAATAGCACGGTAGTTTGTTTTAATCGGGTGACCTAAATATACAGAAATAAATGTTGGTTTGTTTGTTCGTATTTTATACTTACCGGTCATTGAATTACGATAAAACTTTGTATAAAATTCAATGACTTTACACTACTTGGTAAACTGTTTAGAAATGAATTAATGCCCAAATAAACTGGTCAAAGATCAGAGCCGGGACCATGGTGCTCTTACAACAGGTTAATAATTGAACGGCTGTCATACTACCAACTGTAAATGTAACTTTGTAATCCCATATACATATATGCAGTTGATAGTATCACACAGATTTTAAGAATCATGGTAGGCCGTTAATAACAATAGCAATTTTATTGTATTTCAGATGAAGACGTAGATGACAGCTTAGAGCATATAGGAGCTATGGTTACCCAAGTCTACCAGCACCCGTATGCTGCTTCCCTGCTATTGAACAACACCTACATCTGCAGCGCGATCATATTGAACACGTACTGGATCCTGGTCCTGTCGAAGTGTTTTGATAACATCACATCGTAAGTATCTTGAGCTTATGTTAGCCTAGTACTTTGGCACCATGCTAATGACATTTAACAAACAGTTGTGTAATGTAAATACACTGGCTTATGTGTAGCCGCACACAAAAGTTGATGACCTTTACGTTGAAATGAGTCAATAAATATTTGTACGATCATAGTCATTTTTAACCAACTTCAAATAAGGAGGAGGTTATATTTATTCGACGTAGGTATAGAATATCGATTCTTCCGTCATTTGTCAACCGATTATAAATTGTTTTGAAGTTTAAACTTCTTTAGGCGCGTTGGGAAGATTATTTTTTATTTTTTTCTGGGTGATCTGAAATCATAGAACTCCCACACTGTCATCAGAATGGAATATGTCCATTGCATCAACGATACAATTCTTTTTAGTACATTTTCTTTAAATTCTATACGGCCAGTAAAGCCTATTTGACAAATTGTGACAATTTGTGACACCTCTTTGAAGTGAAAACTTTTTTGTGAAGTGAATAGTTTTAATTTTTATACAGGCTGTATTCATTTCTGTCCGCACTACCGGCATCTAACGGCGAGTGCTATTTTTTTTAATGTGACTTGAACATTTTAGAATTTAATTTAATTTTATGTAAGGTAGGTAGGTACATGAAATACCTACATCGCCAATATATCCAACTATTATAGAACCTTCCAGGTGGACTTACGTACGTAAAATGGGGTGAATAGGGATCAAAGGGTGAATAAGGATAAAATGGTCGTTAGATTTTTTTAATAATTTCTCTCACGAATTCCAAGTATCCAACCAGATATTATTGATAACTCTGCTCATTATCACATTGAACTAATCCAAAATTTCACTTGAAAGAAAATAACCACAGAATTCAGCTGACCATTTTATCCCTATTCACCCATTGATCCCTATTCACCCCATAGTACCGGTATATTTTCTACGCGTCTAACTACATGAGAACACAACCAAAAACCAACAAAACTAATTAATACGTGCGCTAAAGATAGATTGTGAAACTTCTAATGGGCGGTGTTACGTGTCGGTATACAGGGTGATAACGCTAACCGTGTACGGACCCTAATTATCCTTTAGGCTCATATTATTAGTTTATGAATAGATGTCGGTAACGAAGTAATTACTGATAATTCTACACGACCCATAAATTATGTACCTTTGTTGAGTATACCTCGAAAATTAATCGTAGTACGTGACGTTGCAGGAGGTAGGACACGACGGTATATCCGTACCATCGAACAGTTCGACTGGTGAAGTACCTCCGCCCTATAGAATACCGCGGCTAAATAACCTCGTGTTGTGTTCCCGGCGGTGAGTAGGGTAGCCAGAGCTCACTGGACTTTTGTACTGTCAGTGGGAAGACCAAAGGCTTGTCCTACTTATCTTCTGCGGAGAAGGCACAGAATCTTTTTGTTCTCATAATGTCAGCAGCACGAATGTAACTCCCCTGGTGTTGCACTCGTCCATAGACCACGGTAACCACTTTCCATCAGGTGGGCCGTGCTTGTCTGCAACCTAATTAGTATAAAAAATAGCTGATGTTCTCGCAAAAATACATAACAAATTGGCCAATCCAATATTCCCTGATCCTATTAATTCAAAGTGCGCCAAAAACATGGCTACACCGAACAAGGTCATTACAGCCTGTTAATTCTCAAATAGACAATACTATTTGCGTAAAATTAAGCCCCGATTACGAATCCTTCAGCTCTGTAAATACTGACTACGACTTGGGTGTATAACGTTGTCTTGCTCTAGCAATCTTTTTTATAGTAGGAGGAAAAGAGACGGTTGTGTTTGCTGAACGTGTTAAGTAACGCATTGCGATACGATTTACCTTTCCGGTTGCTTTCACGTGGAAATTGAATGTTTACAAATATTTGTTAACTTGTGTTGCGGCCTTTTTTTCTTTTTATGTTGTTTAGTATGCTGAAGGCGGAGGTACTTACACCAAAACCCACATTTGGCCAACTATTTTTGTCTAAAAATACCTCAATAGATTCACTATTTGAACTTTAGATCTGGCAAACGTGTCTCAAAAAGTCGATACCGGTTGTCATACAAACATCTATGGCAGTCGTTACGGATAGTTGGGGCCCTAATAATTCCAACTAGTCTTACTATAGAACTAAAGAAAATATTGAAGTTCAGCCGCATCACAGTCAAATTGGAAAACCAACCGCAATTGAGGTGGGAAATGACTCAGAGGGTGATCTGAGCCTCGATTCTGCTAAAGCAACACCATTGTCATGCTACTGACACTGCAAAAAATAGCATTAAATTTTAGAGCTACAGTCAAAAATTAAATGAAAAGAGTTTCATTACACTCTTTCATTCGCTTTTCTTTTCATTTCAGCTTGCCATCAGGCGAGGCGAAGTCAAATTGACGTGTCCTATATAAAAAAAGCTTATTTTAAAGGTAGAGAAGAAGAATAAAGAAACTTTAAAGGTTAACATTAAATGGATTTTGACAGTGTCAGTGGCATGATAGTGGTTTTGCTTTAACAGAATCGATGGCCTGGTGAACTGATCTAGCGAAAAACGTAGATACTTTTCAGTAGATCCACACTATCCAAAATTGGATCTAGGGAGAAAAAAAAATCTTCCTGAGGGAATCTACTGAGCGTAATTCCAACTTTCCAATTACAAATCTTTAGCCTTAATTACTTACTACTAGCGGTACCTAAAGTCAAAAACATACTCCATATAATACCACTTAGCTGAAATTCGGCGCTTCACGCACATTTTCTCACGGAGAAGCCATTCCACCGCAGGCTCATTAAAGGTTTACGTCATATAATAAACCAGGGAAGTGCCTGCGAAGCCTGACAATAATAGCCTTACAAGCCACAAATCGGCTCGAAGGATCCTTCAAAAGGGACAAATCTTGTATATTATCGTATATTTTTATTATAATGAGTCTGCAATGGTGCATTATATCGTCGAAATAATATTCTTGATTTGACGTTATAAGAAGACAAACCTAATTTTGCAATCAATCGGGCACTTACTTAATTCAATAGTATTATGTAATACTAGCTGTACCGTACAGTTTCACTGGCTATTGGTATTCGGTTCGCATTCCGCATCGCATCACTCTCTCATCTTTTTTTCTTATTACGCGGTTCCCCGGAAACCGGGTTTTTTTTACACTTAGATGGCAGACATGATGGAAAGTGGTTACCTTGGCCTATGGACGTATGCAACACCAGGGGTGTCACACTCGCTCTGCCGAACCAGTAAGAACCTTCTAATGCCCTTCTTCAAGAACCCCATACTGTAGTCGCTTGGAAAAACCGGGGCAGGGAGTTCATTCCACAGTTTAAGCGTGTGGGGGATGAAGTTTCCAGTTTCCAGTCACAACGTGTTATTATCAATTGCAAAAAAAAAACGATTTGAACAGTTAGCATAATAAATGATTTAAAATTTCATTCAATTGCCCGCTTTGTATACAAAGATTTAACAAAGCGGCTGATCGACGCTACGCGTGACCAGAAGGCTGGTTATTATCTTGCACAGAGAATAAGCATTGCCATTCAACGTGGCAATGCTGCCAGCCTTCTGGGAACGTTACCGGTCGGTGACGATGTGGAGGAATTTCACGACGCATTATGCATGTAAATATTTTATGTATTTAATTTAGTTTATTTTATTAATTATAGTGAGTAGTGTTGATTTAATTTAGTATTATTTTGAACTTGTAATTATTTTTTCATAATAAAATGATTGCAAAAATACTTGTTTAAATAGCACATATAGACCTAGAGATTAGCGCGTTCAAACAAACAAACACTTCAGCTTTATTACTTGAACCTATAAGATAAATAAGAAATGGGAGAAGAATCACTCAACTGAACAACGATTCGAGAACTTCAGTTTGTAAGCTTCGCATTTATGTATTGTTACTTACGCTATTTACGTTTTATCAAATATCAAATATGTCATATTATATGTAGATGACTCAAAAGGCATTAACTTAATGTGAATGACGTATCTGATTTATGTACTCTATAAAACAAAATCCCCTGCCCCACTCGCCTAAATACTAAATAGTGTGCGTGTTTATAGTTTCGGATTGCTATTCTAGTAATTTATAATTTAGTGACGAGTGGAGGCAATTCTACTAGAAAGTTTTGCGCCTAACCACTTTGTATTCACTTTGTTCACGCGCTTAATCACGATTATGTATTTAATTAACACTGAGTTGTACATATATTTATGAAGATATCCTGCGTATTATTGTATCAATCAGTTTTTGACGTTTGAATAAAATAATAAAATTTTCTTCTGTCAATTCTATGTTCAAACTTATAATTGAATATTTTCTGTCAGTGTTTAGCTTTGCGTCTAGAAATAACGGGGGCGTTACGACTGGGGGCTATGGCCGGTGGGGCACTACGATCGGGGACGCTACGGCCGGGGGCGCTACGATCGGGGACGCTACGGCCGGGGGCTCTACAGTCGGGGGCGCTACGGCCGGGGGCATTCCAGCCAGAGTTGTACCGGAATACAATCATAACGGCCGGACCTGTCTTTTTCGTCCTTTGAAGGCCAATAGCGATTCTACTTTGGAGTCATATCCATAATTTGTTTTGGTGAGGTTCACTTGAACCCTTAAGATCTTGATTAGATCCTATATACCCTATATTTACTTTCTTCTATCATGAAATGACGCTATAAAACATAAAACTATTATACTGCTCTTAAGTAGAACTAATAACGGTACGGAAATATATTATGTCACAATACCACGATTTATAATCCCCCCCACCCCCCTTAACAAGGTAGAGAACGATAACTCTATGGTAAGGTAAACGTTTAATGGCGGTAGTAATAATGGTGGTGTTATTTATTACAAACATGGCAATAATTTTGTAGCAACACAATAGTTACAACTTAATCCTATGGGGTAGGGGGTAATTTGTCTGAGGTAAGCATTGTGTGCGGCATGGGGGAAAGAGGATTAGGAAATAATATATGTTGACAATTTTCATACATATTACTCATGTTATTGCATAGCTATGGTTAGAAGGTACAAAATTATTTGGAGTAAAAAGCCAAATATATTAAAAAACTTTTTTTTACGATTTTTTTTTCAGTGATATCTTGTCATCATACGTGGCACACAAAAATCTTGGCAACTACACGATACGCACTGGCAGCTCATATAATCACAAGGGCGGGACTGTCCATAAGGTAAAAATCATATTACTACTCTTTCTAACAATACTATCTATATATTGATCTTTTTAGGGTTCCGTAGCCAAATGGCAAAAAACGGAACCCTTATAGATTCGTCATGTCTGTCCGTCTGTCTGTCCGTCCGTATGTCATAGCCACTTTTCTCCGAAACTATAAGGCCTATGCTGTTGAAACTTGGTAAGAAGATGTATTCTGTGAACCGCATTAAGAATTTCACACAAAAATAAAAAAAAGCATTAAATTTTGTAATGTGGTGGTTAGTCCAGTCTATGTATGGGAAGTTCTCCTAATAAAATAAAATAAAAAGTAAATATTTACCATAGAATTCGGGCGCCAAGGAGAATCCCTAAATAAAAGAAATGCAACGGATAAACTAGCGGTTATTGGAACCTTTAATCTTTAGGGGAGTGGCTAAATAAAATCCCTGTATGAGGTTTGTTGGATTTAATATTAGTCCCAGTGTGCATGTACGTACATTAAGGTCTTACAATGTACTAGATCTTAGGTATTAGTATAAATGTTTGTGTCACACATCACTTATGCATTCTTATGAAGTAAAATTTAAAATAGAAAGGTTATATATAGTTAAATTTACAAGGAACGCGCTCACGACATCCTTGGGCGTGGACAGGCATCCTCGCAGCCAAAATACATCACGAGGCTTCACTCGCTCATGAAAACCATGAGGTCTTCATGACCATCATCAAAATTTGAGTTAAAACGAATGAAATAGGGTAAGAAATAAGGTATAGGAGGTAAAGAGGCGATCCAAAAGGAATCTGCAACTTATAGGATTGCTTATAGGATTGAGTGCAATTTATAGGAAATATGTGCGACTTACCGCCTCATCAGTTAAAACGGTGATTGGTCCAGCAATTACACGTTCAAAATGTAAAATATACTGTAACAAAACACAATCCGTAAGATTTTACGATCACGATGTCTGAGGGAAATCAATCACAGCGAATCGCAGTAAAAAATCAAAACTTACCAAAAATATAGGGTTAACCCCTCTTGAGATTACATGGGCTAGCTTAAGGAAGCTCCTCCATCAAAAATAATTAAGATCCCATCGGGATTTAGGAAGATGGTTATTAAAAAGCCATTTAACGTGACATCTCCATCGGTGTAGGAAGGAAAAGTGAAGTCCAAGTTCTAAGCCTTTGACAGATGACGAAAACGTCAAACAGAAATGTCACTAAAAATTCGTTCAGAAACAGTTGTAACGACGCTTTAAAATCGTGACGTTACAATTTTGGGGGTCCCCATACTTAGAACTGAAACTCAATTTTTTTTTTTTTTCATCAAACCCATACGTGTGGGGTATCTATAGATAGGTCTATAAAAATGCTATTGAGGTTTCTAACATAATTTTTTTCTAAACTGAATAGTTTGCGCGAGAGACACTTCCAAAGTGGAAAAATGTGTCCCCCCCCCCCCCCCTCTAACTTCTAAACTAAGAGAATGATAAATTTAAAAAAAATATATGATGTAAATTGCCATAAAAACTACCACTAAAAATTGGTTCGAACGAGATCCAGTCAGTAGTTTTTTTTTAATACGTCATAAACCGCAATTTTCGCCTTTGCTGCTTCGGAACCCTTCATGGGCGAGTCCGACTCGCACTTGGCCGAATTTATTTTTAATAACAGTCACGCTAATTTGTCCTCATCCCCCCGGATGATAAGCTAAAGGTCAAGTCTTAGGATTTAGGGTCACCATAATGCTACAATAGTGACCCTTAGCACAGTAGTTTGACGGCCTCATCAAATGCCTTTTCATGTCTCGCTTAAAAGACTTGGGATTATTGAAAAAACGAAACACTGATGCTGGTAACAGCTAAAGTCAGTATAAAGTCAGAGAGTGATACTTTGTATACTTAGAGACACGTATCTTGGACCTAGAATTTGAGCTCGTCCATCGCCGTGACAACCCGTGCTATCTTTAAAAAATACACAAGAAACGTATAGAGCACATTTTGAACACATTTTAGATTCGAGATATATATCCTGAGCAATACTTATTGCTGCAAAATTTATCACTCTATCACCCCAGGATTTCAGGAATTGGATACTTACAAAACTACTATTCAACAATAATCTTAATCACTCTATATCAATCAAAGCTTCGGGCACTTTTTTATAAGAATACTAGCTGACCCCGCGAACTTCGTACCGACTTTTTTTTAATTTTTCTCACCGTAAGAACCATCCTCGTACTTCAAGGAATATTCTAAAAAAGAATTTGCGAAATCGGTTCAGCCGTTCTCGAGATTTGCGCTTAGCAACACATTTAGGGATTCATTTTTATATTATAGATTAGCAACCGAAATTACTAATATTCCCTTTAACCCCTCCAGCTAAGCTAAATTATTTGTGTTAGGAGTGGGTTCACGTCAGTAATGTAATGGCCAGGATTCGAACCCGGGACCTTTCGATCGTAAGGCCGACTCCTTAACCACTAAGCTACCGACGCTTCGACTTGATACTATTAACTCGATTATGATTTAAGCTCAAGTATCCGATTATGATTTGTTATATTTATCGATCAATTGTTTTACCCTTACACAATCCTCGATAAACGATTGTATCATAAAAATAAAACAACCGTTTTTATTCGGCATGTACATAAATTTTTACGACATATTATATTGATGGTTAATAAAGGGGCACTGGAGGGGCGATGTAGGGAGGAAGGTAGGAAGGTAATAAATGATATTCTGTCATTTAATCAATAAGTTAACTAATGATGAGAGCTAATAACTGCTAAGTTTACTAGACATTAAGAACAAATAAATTTTGAATTAACAACGGGACTCAAAAACTAGATCGATGAGTAAAAGAATTTTGGAGACCTATCTGAAGCATAACACTCCTTTTCGGTATGTGTATTTATGTGTGAATTAAAGATTCTTTCTTTCTTTTTTTCTCTGTTTCTTTTTTCTTTCTTTGTTTTTTCTTTCTTATTTCTTTCTTTCTTTTCTTCTTTATTTCTTTTCTTTTTCTTTATTTCTTTCTTTCTGCTTGCACATTGTTGGAGTGTTTCTGTTTTTAAAACACGCATGAATTAGCTATCTTTTCCAATATATATCAGGTTCTTGTCCCGTACAGCAAGGTAGTATACGAGTATGTATATGTACAAATCATTGGTATAAGCTGTGTATAACTGTACTTCACTTCACTTGAAATCTAATAAGAAGCCGGAATTATGTGAACCATTTACTCGAACTGCAGTCTATAATACAAAAGTGTTCTTTTTTCAGATAAAAATGTTAATAAACAACTTCGACCACCATGTGTCCGCCGCCAAGTTGGAGGCTCCACTGCAGTTCAGTTCTCAAACCGAGAGCGTGAGGCTAGCTGACTCCAATGAAGAGGTGACGCTGGGGTATTTGGCTTCCATCATCGCGTGGACTCCTACTGGGGTGAGTTATGAATATAAATCAAGATATCATCATCGTCGTAGTGATTTTCCAGTTGCATCCAAATTTTTTAATTCAGAGCCCGAGGTCCATGTATTTTTTGATTGGTGTGTGTTAGACTTTTCCGTGAGCGAGTATACTGTGATCGAAGTTCCTAACCCTGAGAGGAAAACCTGCGTCTAAGTTACATCTATTGTTTAGCAGGTGGTGAGATTAGCTTGAGCTTCAAGGATATGGTAATGTTTGAATGGAAGTAGCCTCAAGATACGATAAGATAAGATAAGATATTCTTTATTGTACACCATAAAAGTATTAAAAGATAACAATCAAGCTTCGGGAGAGCCAGTCGTAAAGGGGATGAATGTGACGATAACGCCAAAATATCACTCAGTTAGGCACTTTGGAGAACACATCCTAGCCGGATCACCGGTACACGATATCAACGGCTTAATGAACGTCATCCAACCCACAAGCTCAGATAGATTCGATGAAATTTCGTATTTGTTATAGCTTACATTTTGAGACCTAAATTATTCTTTTTAGCCTTTTTAGTCTGTGGCGGAACTACATCTGTCAAACCCTATGTCTGGTCCGGACCGGCCTGACGTGAAACCACTCCTAATTCAAACCATATTAGGGTCAGCGAAAATAAAAAACAAAACCTAACTATTTTAAAACAAAAACTTTTATACTTCGCTAGTTGTAAACGGTTTTTTGAAAAACTTTTACATAGAAGTTGAGTCAGATTCTGAATGTGTGATTGTACATTCTACTCCCACGAGCTACAGTAAAGAAATTTTATAAAATACTTTCACTACCGTAAAAGATGTTATGAAAAAAGCATAATTTTATCGCAAAACGTAATTTCCCGCGGGCCTCATATAATGCTCACTAACATGTTATATCAGAAAAATCTCATACAGCCGTTTACTGAACATAGGTAGGCATAGGCACAGAATAAATATACATACAGTAACTTATCTTCATATAAACGGACGAAACGCGTCCTATACCTACGCGCCTCGATCTCGGCATGCGCTCGGCAAGCAACCGGTCGGAACCGGCCAGGAATGTCCCGCAGCGACGATGTCGTTTTTAAACAGTTATTGCGCAATTTTTTTTACTAGAAATATAATAAATATATTATGAATGTTTGTGTATTCACACAAACATTCATAATATATTTATTATAGGTAGGTATATCAGAATACGGAATAAACGGTTTATTCCGTATTCTGAGGTGTGAATATAATAAATATAATATAAATAATATAGGTAGGTATAAAATGATTTTACTTATGTACTAGTGGGTAGGTACCTACGTAATTTGTGTCTTTGACGGAATTCTTTTTCTCTTCCCGAATAAAAGGCCTGGATTAATAAATAAATTGAGTAAAGTGTTTGACACAAGTAAACTACCTATACTCCATTCGGTTAGGTACTTAACCAAAGGTAAACAATATATTGTAGCCACTTTTTAGAAAATCACATAATATATGTATTAAAAATTGAACAAAAAAACTAGGCTAACTAACTTAACTGACTAACTAGTACCTACCTAGTTCGATTTCGGATTTCAGTCTCTTAGTCTAAACAGAATAGTCTTCTTCATCCTAGCGTTAATTCCCAGTCGCATTTTCACCGTCGAAGTCGCTTTACCAGTCTTAACTGCGGATTCGGCTGGACCTCGATATTTTCCAAGAAGACACTGTCATCTGACCTCCACAACCCAATGGTGACATTAGGTGATATCGAAGCATTGCAGCTAGACGGTCGTTGTTGGCCGTTTTAGGGCTATCAATGTTGTTTACGTTTTGTTAAGTAGGTACTTAACCGAATGGAGTATAGGTAGATGGGAAGATCATGATACAGTAGGTAGGTACCTACACTTGTCTTTAAAACCTCGGGATATGTGTGCGTCACCTATGACCTTATAAACCTACATAATAGAAACGTTAATAAACTATTCCATTCACAAAGTATTTGATTTGTTTAATTAAAAAAATAATAGGTACATATTTATAATCACAAAACTATCTTATATATATATAAGTACTTGATAGAAAGTTAAAGTCGGCAGTTGTAATCAAATTGCTGTGGGTGGGCAGCCCTATCGCATGTGTACGTACCGCGCGGCTCTAGGCACTTATCTCTAAAATACGGCCGAGTTACAATACTGTATGGATAGTATTACCGTGGCATAGGTCACATGTTGGCGCACTTAATAGTCTATTATATTATAGTAATATAAGAACTAACGTGTTAAAGAGTCTCGAAGAATATCGAAGAGTCTCGAAAAGTCTAGAAGAGTCTCGTATTGACTTTTGTTACTCAGGCGCTGGCTTTCCTTACGGGGTTGAGGGATCATAAAGTAATATCCCTTGTATAAATCAAGATGCACCAACAGTAGAGAATTAGGTGAACGGAATCCGAGCTCCAAAAAGCAAGCTTTTAGATTAGATACAACCGGGACTGGCGCTCGAATATTTTTGATGAGTCTCTTAGAGTCTGTAAGAGTCTCGACGAGTTTTATAGTGTCTCGAAGAGTTATCGCATGAAATAATCAGCTAATAAAATAATGTGTCTCTTCCAGCACATGCGGGCTGTAAACTCTCCAGTTATTGACCCCTCCATCTGCGAGAGGAACACCAGAATGCTGCCTGGACATTACGTCTGTCTAGGAGGAGTTCAAGATCCTAACAGACATTTTTGTAGAGTAAGTACCCACTTACGTTGTTTTTTATAACTAACTCATGACCCACCTGTTGAGGAGTCATTAATCCTCCAATGATTGAGATATCACTAGCGCCTTTAGAACCCTGATAAAACTATCGAATGTTGTCTTTTTGTCTCCTTGGAATCCAGTTTCCTGGTTATTATAAAGTTGCATTGTGATCAATTCCGAGCGGGACTTGAAAGGATATTTCCAGTCCTTTTGAGACCGTCAAACTGAAGACCATTACTTTAAAATTGTGCTTTAGGCGCGATTGGTTCAATTCGCGATTGATTCGAGTCTAATTCGCAGTTAGCCAAATTCGTGGCATCATGGGTGGTATTTTTTAACTTTATCCGAGGCCATGTATAAAAAAAATAAAAGAAGTGTCACATAGAAACCCACATACATATTCACACAGCGCAGCATAAAGGTGCGTTTCTAACGAAGCGGAGAGAGACACACGGAAATCGACCAATCGTACGGGTAATTGGAGATGACGGCTTAACCATTGTGATTAGTCGATTCCTGCACGAGCTGCACGTCTACTGTTCGTTTGTAAATGTTTGATTACTGACTCGTGGTTCATGGACTACTAATACCTTTCTTTCAATTTGTTTCCATTCCCTTTCTTTTTCATTAAAATATTTAATTAAAAGGGTTAACCTAATCAACAATCAATGTCATGAATAAAAATGGTAAATAATTGAAAAAATTAATGAGCATAATATTATTATGACTTGCATGTGATCGAAGTCCTAGGTTCATAAGTCATTACATCACGGCATCTGAAGACCCGAGACCGGCGTGCGGTTTTAGTCAGTTCGAGTCAGACACAACTGCGGAATATCAGCGGGGATTTCCGGATGATAAAAGCTAATCGTGGTTCATGTCCTTATGTATCTAACGACTTTAGGCCACGGTAACCACTTTGCATCCGGTGGGCCGTGTGCTTGTCTGCCACCTAAGTGGTATTAAAAAATATATGCACCTAACAAGTTACATACACTAATCTTGTTTAGTTATAAAACACCAGCATCCAGTGACACTTTTACATCATGCATGGGACACTTTATCTATACCAGTAACACCAATATTTTGTAGTGTTACACCTTGGCACAAAAAAAGTTGCATACAGTAACACCTGTGACACGTTGGGACAAAAAATATTGCATACGGTATCACCTGTTACTCGTTGGGACAAAAAATGTTGCATCCGGTAACACCTGTTACTCGTTGGGACAAAAAATGTTGCATCCGATAACACCTGTGACCCATTGGGAATTTTTTTCCCAAGCAGTAACAGTGTTACTCGTATGGGTGTTACTGAATGGGCATATACAATTGAAATTAGTAACTGATGTGAAAACTTAAACTCCAGCTGAGTATGGTACACAAGTAGTTAGTAGGTACTTACTATCCGAACTTCCTCTCATTTGAAAACGATGTCATCGAACTTAATTTCCGGTTCAGTTCAACTGAACATCAAACTCCGATTTGGGAAGCTAAAACTAGGGCACGCCCTTTAAGCACTTGAACTAAACACATACTTCTCGAATTTGATCCCCGCTCAGTGCAAATATTTGTGTGCATAAATATGAATATTTGCATTGGTCTGGCTGTTTCTAAGTATAATATTTATGTATTTACAATAAAATAATATGTATCTAAGTATGTTTATCCGCATTTTAGAACCCATAACACAAACTAGTTAAGCTATGTTGAACTGTGTATTGCTAGGTTGAATAAAAAATATTTTCTTTCTTTCTTTCTTTCTTTCTATGCTTACTTTGGGTCTAGATAGCGATGTGTAGAATTCCCTACAATATTTAATATTGTATCTGGAATGTTGACAATTCATTTTCGATTTACTGATTTTGGATGAAATAATATCGACCGGATATCTACCAGTTGCATCCAATGTTTTGCATTTTGGTTCCTTTCACCATCGCTAAATATGCGGGACCAAAAGTCATAGTTGCCTAACTATAGAGCCTATTGCCGTCAATTGGACACAATTTCATGGGCTGTGTATTTGGGCGGCACAATTTTTAGGCTTTTGCGAAGGTGATAAGTAGAATGTCCTAGAATATTATTAGAATTATTTCAAACTATAGTCACGTGGAAAAGACTGAGACTAAGGGAGTCAGTCTTTTCCACGTAACTATGATAAAAAAGTAAAAAAAATACAAAGCACTTATCTAGACAGTACTGATATTTCCAACATTAAAATAAAATTATCTTGTAAAAGAAGATAAGTCCGTTCCTAATAGCATTCACTTAATATCTCCACTTAATCCAATGATATAATCCCTGGTATAATTTACTCAAGAACGGAAATCAGATGCCGCCTGGTAATGACGGTATCTGCTCTTAATGTGCCTGGGCACAGATCTGTAATTAGGTTTCGGAACTTTAGACTTGGGTTTTCGAACGCCAGAATTACTTGAGTCATTGAATAAGAAATTGAATTGTAACTTTTTATGGAATTTATCTTTTAGAAGGGATTGGAAATGTATTTTATGTCACGGTTTTTGGCCGAGACGAAATCCCGGGACCATTATGCAGGGTCTGATGAGGCCGTCAAGCTGAGGGCCACCATTGTAAGATTGTTGGTATCTATAATAGTAGGTATATGATACCTAGAAAAAGTCGTGCATTCAAGTACCAGTCAAACAGTGGATTTTTTGTTTTGTACAGCCTTACAAGTCATTGACAGCCTCAGTTGTGGCGTAGCGATAGTGAACGCGGCCTGAGGCGCGTGTTCAATCGCCGCTCAGTGCAAATATTTGTATGTATGAATATGGGTATCGATCCCGGTTGCCATACGAACATCTATGGCAGTCGTTACAGGTATTTGGGTGCCCTAAAAAGTCCAACAATTGGTCTAGCTGCAATGCTTCGATATTGCTCAATACGTCATTGGGTTGTGAAGGTCAGATAGCAATTGCTGCACGAAAAATATCGAAGTTCAGCCAAATCCTCAGTTAGACTGTTACCAGTCTTGATTACCAGACTCCAAGATCCGTTACCAGACTCCGAGAGACTCCAGAATCCAAGGTCAAAGCTTCGGATGCGACTAGGATTAACGCTAGGATGAATAAGAAGGAGTCATAGAAGTCATTGTTCAAATCACTTTGTTCTTTCCAACTGACAATTTAACGACCAATTTTTCTAGACAATTCCCTCACGTATGCATTACTGACATATTGATTGATTGAACTAAAACTGTTCACATTTCACTCTGCACTCTAGGGAGCCGACTCACTAAATTTAAGGGGAAAAAATAGCGTGTCTTAAGGGTGATTTAAGCTTCCTCTTTGGGAAATTTATCGCTCGTTACCCCGTGATTGACTATATTGAGTTTTCAGTTTGCTGTATTTATTCAGTATTGTAAAGGGAGGCCTAACCTTTGGTGTATTTATTTTAGATTATTCTATTTTATACCTATCTACTACTTTTCTATGGAAATTTTTAGTATGTGCGATAGCATTATCTCGTAAACTTTAAAAGATAGGGATATTTTGTAGGCGGTAGGACACAAAAGTACCTATAATATATCCGTCCGTTGAGGCCGTTGTGTTGTCGGCGGTGAGTAGGGTAGCCAGAGCTCACTGGAGAGATTTTGTGCTGTTAGTGGGAAAACCAAAGGCTTTGTTCTACTTATCTCTTGCGCTGACGGCACAGAATCTCTCTGTTCTTACAGGGTTCTGCAGCACGAGTGTGACTCCCCTAGTGTTGTACTCGCCCATAGGCCACGGTAACCTCTTACCACCAGGAGGGGCGTGTGCTTGTCTGCGACCTAATTAGTATAAAAAAATACCATAGGTACGTATGATACCAATGTGCATAAAACCGTGGATACACAAACAGACACACACCCTTCATACACACGTGCGGCTTCTCTCCACGATATTAAAAGCGTAGATACTTGGATTGGTTGAGAGACACAATCTACTTATCTACCTAAAGAAAGTAAATAGCACAGATGAACTTACTATTACTAACGCTGAAATGATATTTCAGGTTTTTGTTATTCAACCCATATCACTGACTTATTTAAAATCTGTATTTTAAACCTTATTCACAAATTATTTTTTTACAGAGAGACAACGGGGGAGCAGTAATCCAAAACAACACATTAATAGCGGTCGCCTCTTTCATCAACTCCTGCGCACTCTACTCTAAAACTCATGCGTTCCCAAAAGTCAGCGCTTTCTCCCACTGGCTAACTTCCATTATCTGGGACGAAGAGACACAACCAACAACGACTGAAGTTCCTACAACAGTAACGGTGATGGCATCTACAGAAAAAGCACCAGCAAACGCATCTGAAGTACCGAACAATGCACCTTATTATGCTGACCCTAGCAGGTTCATGCTCACATTACCTTTCGACCCAATAAACGTGCCTCTAGAACCAGCAGAAGATAACTCAGTCTTGCCAAGAATGAGTCTCTACGAGTCATATTTGCAAAGCATGTCAAGAAATCGACAGGCAATGACAGATCAGGCTTCGAGTACCGTGAAAGCGATGCCGCAGTCAACGAGAATTGGTTCAAAGGCGCTACCAATGGCGATGCAAATGTATAGACACGTGATGCCAAAGAGATATGAGTTCGATTATAATTAGTGATAGTATAGGTTTTGATATAAACTGCAGAAAATAAAGATTCTTGATGAGATTTGTTTTTTTTTCATTCGTAGTACTAGCTTTTTTTTATAGTGCTAAAAATCCCCACGGATACGTCCCCTGCCGGAGCCGGAGGAGGAGGTTATGTCGGACTCGAACCGACTAAAACGCACGCCGTCTGTGGGCCGACAGTTACCAGAGGTGAGATTGTCGTAGCCATATCCCTCGCACCCCGGCCGACCCAGGGCGTACTACTAGCTATTGCTTACGGCTTCGTCCACGTGAATGTCGGTTATCAAGACTCAAATCGCGTGGATGTTGTTAGTGGTCCTTTCTCAAGGTCTAATCTACCCCTATGCCAAATCTCATCAGAATTGGTTCAGTGGTTTAAACAGAGGTCTGCTAGTTTTGCCTACCCTTAGAAAAGTTTGGAGGTTGCCTACTGCCTATACAATGATGAATTTTCTGATGAGCTATTCCAATTAGTCCCACCCTGTCCTTTCCTTTATAGGACAACACGCAGGGCTTAGATGTCACCTGCATACGGTGCCAATAGAGTGCAGATAATTTGATAAAAATGATATTACATACTACTTTCCTACTATTTCAATACTAAAAATATTTCGGTAGCAATATTTATCCTTTGAGATCAAATACCATTTTCACGTACACTCGTAAAAGCGGGTAGATTAATATTTAATAACGGAGATCTTTCGCTGGTTCACTCCCAGGAGTCGCTGCATTTATTAATATGCAGATGTGTACAGGTAGCGGGACTTTACTCGGATTAATTGACGTTTTAATTGTATTGCAATGTTGGGTTTGTTCGTTTGTAGGAAATTTATTGGTAGCCAATGAATAACTTAAGCTTCCCTGTAAGCTCCTGTGAGCTTAAGATCCCTGTATACCTCAAATGGTTAGGCGTATTAATGCCGTTAATAATATTTTTCCTATTTCATTTTATAAGATATTTGTTTATTTCCGTCAATTGGGTATTTTTTTACTGCCCGTTACGTAAAAAAAAATTGGAAACTGTTTTTTTTTTCTTCGCTTTCCCTTCGTCAATTGTGACTAAAAACTAACTTTTGTTGCAGACTGTACATTATATGATGCTTACAAAAATGACAAAGCTATATCGTTAAAGACTTTTTATATCACTTAGGTCGCAGACAAGCACACGGCCCACCTGATGAGAAGTGGCTACCGTTTGTTCATGCTGCCGATCCTGTCAGAACAGAGAGACAGCGCTGAAGACAAGCACTTTTTTACCACAATTTTTTCTACTAAGGCTTTGTTTTCAATAATTAGTGTTAAGTAACAACAGCACTTTTTCCAAAAACACACTAAAAAAAACTAAACGAAAGAAAAACTCAAAACATAGCACACTAAACTTCTAAAACTGCTCAACTTCAAAGGGACCTTCCGGATACATTTTGTAACTGAAATGCTACAAAAAAATATGTTTGAGGTCGTGGTAATGTGTAATCCTATTAGCATTTGACACGGCCCGGTGCACTTGGCCGCCGTCCAACGGAGCCGTTCCGATATATTTGTCAATTAAAACTGATACTGTCGCTATCATTACTTAACGGATTTTGGGGGCATTTGGTTTAGCCGTATTACAATCAGTTCTGTTTTGTGTTTACTGTTATTGCGATTTGGGGTGATAGGAAATAGTAAGTTTTTCATCATCCTTAGAGCGAGCAAAGTTGGGATCTGTGAGCGCGAAAAACTATAGTAATTGTAGCGGAATCGTATCGACAGAACGGAGCATTGCGATTGGCCGCCTGCCTACTGTGAACCTGCGTGTGTGTAAAGCCAGCCAATCACGATGCTCCGCTTTCTCAATACGTTTACGTTACAACTACGATAGTTTTTCGTGCGAGGGGTACTGCTCATTGTTTTGTCATTTGTCCTCGAATGACGGAGGGCGTACACCACTGAGTCACTCAATTATGCTATAGCCTGTGAAAGCTGGTTAAAATGTCAGGCAACATGTAACAAGGTATGTATTTACGGATACCATAACTGTATTGTAACTTTCAGTACTGTAATTCCAACAAAATTAATAAGTCAGTCGAATGGTAACCTGTTTGTCAGCATTTTGATGACTACAAACCCTTCGTCATACCTACGTATGAGTATGCAGTCCGTATTAAAAATACAGTAGGTAATGTTTTTATTGAAAATTCTGTTTGATCAGATAATGTTTGTAATGAGATACATTTGATTAATAACGTAATTATTGATTTATCGTTTTTATTCATATCCTATGACTTGGTTTAAAGTCTCAATATATTTTATATACAAAATACACTAAATCTTAATTTATTGCTATAAGAAATACCTTCCTCAATGTGCTTAACATCCATTTTATTACTCGACAATCACAATCAAATATTTACAAGTTGACTGCGAGACAAACAAAGAGCAATGAACAACGAACAGGTCAACGAATTGGGTTAATGATCACTAATTATTTATTAGCTATGCTCTCTTTTAGTTATGTTCCCCTGGTAGTTTCATTGAAGTCAAACTTCCGCTGGTGTAATACATACATACATACATACATACAATCACGCCTATATCCCCGGAGGGCCAGGCAGAGGTGAATTGACCCTTGACCTATAGACCTGTGTAATACTACGGCAGTCACACTTATGCTGCCGACCCTGTGAGAACACAGTTGCCGAGCCGTAAGTGCAGAAGAAAAAGCAGGCCTTTGGTCTTCCCACTGACAGCAGAAAACCTCTCCAGTGAGCTTTGGCTACCCTACTCGCCGCCGGGAACACAACATGAGGATATTATGGCCGCGGTTTCTCTAGGACAGAGGTACCTACTTCCCCAGTCGGACTGCTCAATTAAGGCGGAATACCGTCGTGTCCCACCTCCGTAAAAATATTTATTATAAATTATAATAATTTCGTTTCAAGTTACAAGGCTCTACCAACATAACCTTCCCTGCAAGCCTGTAGGCCTGCTGAGTGATGGACAAAGTTTCGGTCCAGGCTTGCCTCTCGGAGATGGTAGGTCAAAAGTAGACATCCTATTAAATAACAATCGGCTGACCTCGGCCTAAAAAATGCAAACTTGGGACACAAATTATTTTGATTAACTTGCTACTTAAATAGACTTTGAACACAGGTTGGCCGAAGCTAGGAGAATCGGTCTAGGTGGGCTTTCTCAGATGATGTGGACCTGCGGATGAGTGACGCAGGTACTTCAATTAGTAGACGTATAAGAGGATGAGTGTACAGTCGCTCCACAGACCATGGCCCAAATGGTACACTGGCGGAACTCAGGAGCGCCTCCGAGAACGCAATCCAGGTAGCAGCATACATACATATAAATATATAATCATGCCTATGACCCCAGAGGATTAGGCAGTGGTGAATTAACACCCACATTACATTTGGTCCCACGAAATAGGGGGTGAGCCTATTGCCGTATTTAGGGAACTATTGTTGACTCGAGCTATGCATTTGAGGCTGAGTCTGGGCTGTATATATCTGTCTGCTGTTAAACAGCCCCATCCCTTAGTCGCCTTGTACGACACCGGGAGGGGGAGGTTGGGAGGACATGGGGTGGCCCAAATTCTACTCTGCTGGGAACCACGTGGCCCACTGGGAATAGTAGCACACTGCTATGAAAATAGAATTTAAGAATTGACGCGAAATCGATTCGGCAGAAGAAGATTATATTCCGCTCCAATAATAATAAGCTTTAAATATTAAACTGCCAAATTGTTATGTTACCGAGCTATCAAAAATTAAGCTGATTACTCAAATATTATGAACAAAAAAAATAACTCAATTTATAGTCCGATTCATTATAAAAGCGATTGACCCACATTTCGCATTTAAACCAATCTTCTGCTCCAGATATTTTAATATACTCTCTAATTTTCCCGTTCTCAGCTAATACCCTTTAATGAACATTTTGAGGATTTGTTAATAAATGAACATACACTTTAGTAAATTTTAACGCATGAGTGGAACTGTAATTTCATAACTTTCAAGCAAAGACTTTAATATATTTTACGAGAGGTATTATGGCGTATTGTAATTTAAACTATCATGGTCGCCATTAGTACCATTAGAGCTATCGGGATATTTACCGGGATATTTCCTCCGTGACCATGGTGCTTGCAACAGTGCCGAAATATCGGAAACTCCAAGCACATGTATTGCTTGGAGTTTCCGATATTTCGACACTAGCTCCCTATAGTAGTGGTATCTCAATAGCACTAATAGTATATGGGGTAATATCCCATCAAGCCATATCATCTTTACTGAAAGCCGGTAAACCTACTGATTGATGAACGATAGGACGATACTCTGGTGCAGGATTTTCTTTCAGGGTTGGAGGATTGGAAAAGATAAACCAAATAAATTATGGAAAGGAGAAAAAATAGTAGGAGAACGAATCCTGGACTCTAACATCCAATCTCTGGATGTGACCGGGATAGTCGCTTGGTTGCAAATGGAACTATTTGTCCATTACGTATTAAGGTATGATTCTAAAGCCGACCTCATACGATAACTGCAGACGCATGCAGCAGATACAGCGCATCCAACAAAGCAACCCTTGATAACCTCCGATACAGATTAAGGGGACCCATGAGAAGTCGCAATGTATTACGTGTATCTCCTGCGTGCGTACAGTTGTCATATGTTACCTTCTGAATCATACCTTTATGTTCATTTGTACAAAACTAGTGAGAAATATTATACCAAGAATGTAGTTGGAACATATTGAACGACTCGAATTGATAGCCAGTAAATTACACCCTAGAGATGCTCTAGCGTGGCTTATTTTAATTTTCCGGTCAACGCGGCAGCTAACTTTAGTTTTGACTGTTACCAAAATGGAGCACGAATTTTGTCATGAATAGCTTTTCTAATACGTAGTATATATTATAACTATAATATGTTATCAATGTCCGCTTGGTCATAGGGGAGTGATCGGTGCATCTATGTCCAGCAGTGGAAGGCGATAGGCTAATTGATTGATTGTGGCCAAAGGAATTACTTTTCTTGGCTCAGAGATATAGCAAAGATATCACTAGTTTTTTAAGTAAGTTAACTTTAACTTGAGTTTCAATTTCGATCTGTAGTTCAAAATCGGACAACGAAAGATCCTATAAGGATACCGTATTTTCCCTTTGAGGTACGGAACCTAAAAATACCTTTTTTTGTAAAAAAAATAAAAATATATTATTAAAAAATAAAAACCCGACATATGTCTCAAAAATCGAAACAAGTTTTATAGCAGGCGGTGCCCATTTGCTTATCATAAACCAAAAGAAAATGAGTGGTTACTATCTGCTATCAACCTCCAGGAACAGAAAGTTGAATTCCGAAAATGTACAAATCCCAAAATGATTACTTTCCCAAAATGATGCCTTTCGGACCGCAATGTTGAATTTGCAAAATGTTGAATTCAAACTTGTTTCAATCTTTGAGACATCACTCATCAGTCGGGTATTTTAGATTTTAATAATTTATTTTGTTTTACACTTAGAGCGCTTAGTTTTTTTTTCCTCGCTGGCGCAGTCGGGTAAAAAACTAAGCGCTCTATACATTTCATTTATATTTCGATCATGCAGTACAGAAAAAGAGGGTTCAATATAGTCAAAAAATGTATATCATAACATTATGCCTTTTCCCAAAGTTTTCCTACACAAAACTGTTTACCGCGCATAATACAAGGCAATTTATTAAACACTCTGCGGTCTTCCAGAAAGGTCCTTGGATTTCTCTCAATAGGATTTCGCTACAAATTGCTGGCGACGGGCACTAATGGCGGCGCTGACACAAAATCGATTGCCTTTTCAATTGTTATTCTAAAGACTTCAAAGAAATTTGCTCTCACAGTCCTCTGTAGTTTTCGCAACTACTTTTCAGGGATTTTCATGCACTTTTACTTCGTATTTGGAAAGTTTGATGTGTTTCAAAGTAACTTCCAAATCTCCAACAACGAATAAAACAGTTGTGAAAACTTGTAAACTTTCTTTTATGTCCATTTTTTTCAAACAAGCTTTTATTGGTTTCTCCTGTAACTGACTATGTATATGTATGGTCAAGTGCGAGTCGAACTCGCGCACTGAGGGTTCCGTACAAAACTCGATTGAAGGACGAAGTTATGTTACATAAACGGAAATATCTTTTTATTGCGATGATCTAGAAGTTTGATGAATATTTCGGACCTGTTTGTGGTATGAATTTCAACTTGATGCCTCTACGTATTCCTGAGGAAGAGGTCTGGACAGACTGACAGACAAACAGACGGACAACGAAGTGATCCAATAAGGGTTCCGTTTTTCTCTTTTTAAGGTAAGTACGGACTGTACAGAGCCCAAAAAAATCTTGGAAGTCGAATTTAATCTTCCAATTAAAGCGGTACTACCATCTCTTGAAGTATAAAAAGAATGATTGAATCAAATATAAATCCCTTTCGGATTGCTTATAGCCCATTTAACTAATTGTCCACTCTGTAAAATGTTGGTTAGGCCGTTTTTGCTCATTGATTATAGTAATGGTTTAAAATTCTGTAGTTAACATATAGTAAAAATGTTACAACCTTAGAGTATACATTAAATAGGTATATACTCTAAGGTTTCAACAGTTAACAGTGTAAATACTACGTAACATCTAATGCCATGCGAACTTCTATGGCAGTCGGTACGGGTAGTTGGAGCCCTAAAAAGTTCAACAACAACGGTCTAGCTGCAATGCTTCGATATCTCCTAATGCACCATTGAGTTGTGGAGGTCATATGGCAGTCGCTTTATGAAAAATATCAAGGTCTAGCCAAATCCGCAGTTAAGACTGGTAAAGCGGACCCCAGACTCCGAGATGAAAGCTTCGGCTGCGACTGGGAATTAACGTTAGGTTAAAGAAGATCTGTTGTTTTTTGTTCTGAAGAATTGTTCACCCCTGAATATAGGTACTATTTTTAGCATTGAAAATCATTCTTTTGTCTCAAGAATTCATAAATATACATGTGTGAAGCATTATTTTTCTGCCTGTAAAGATAAACTACACAGAATTCTATATCTGTTCATATAGAATTCCGTGTAGTTTGCGTGGGCGGAGGTTTTTATATGTTTGTGCTTACACAGGCTCAAACTTAATGGTACAGAGCATTCCATTCTATTTATCAGGAACTGAAGCCCAAGGTCAGATAACGTAATAAGTTGTTAAGAAAATATATTGCTTATTTGTGGGACGAAGTTCTGTGTCGACGTGTTATGCTACGTTTACATACTCGCGGCAGAGCGAGGGAAGTGGCGAGAGAAGTGGGCAGCGACGTGGTGTGAATGGTATATTCGTCATGGCGCGAGTACTGCCGCGTATGTTGCTGCGAATGTCGGCTTGGCGGCGCGAGTCAAAGGAGCGGCAATACTAGCGCGATGAACTATACGAGACCGCTAGATGGCGCTAATCAGTAAACACGGCTTTCGTTATTGCTCCTCGAATATTTACTTTTAAAAATATTTATATCCATCTACGGACAGTGTATAGGTAGTTGAAAGTGATAGTTTTTATTATTAATCTATTTAATCAATTCGCTATGCTGTAAAAGCATAATGCGTACACTGCTACAGCGTTGTCCTCCATACGTTTACGTCCGTCTCCATTGCAGGGCGAATACTGTAATGCGGACCAACACGATGATGCGTACGTGTGAATGCTAGGGCATTATTCGTGGGAATACTTCCGGCAACACGATGAGCAATGCGATGGACAGCGTGTAAACGCGGGGTTACACGGTGTTAGCTGAAGAGATTAAAGGAAGCCTTGTGAGTGATAAGTAAGATAACACGGCTAAGTCAAGCAGGGAATCTACTAAGTAGGTTGATAATATAGATTGGATTTCTAAGGAGTCCCATTACCCTCTTAAAAACAATTTTTCGTATAATTTTGTCACTGATAAGAATAGCGTGAATGAAAACCATAATTGCGTTTTTATTGGGTTAGAAGTTGAATTTACAAAAACTTCTTAAGTAAACTAAAAACTTGATTATTCTGTAACCTACGTTTTCTGTGAACATAACATTATGTTCGTTAAGGATATAACCATGTGTCTGTTTCTAGAATGTAGACTACAATTCGTTAAATATAAGGTAGAGGGAGCCTCTCTTATCCGATTACTTGATAAAGTATGTCGAACATACTTGAATGGGTGCTATGACGTAGATTGGGAGTGACTAGTGTATTCAAGGGCAAAAGAACTGTTTTTCCCGATATGAATGGGCGGGATATATCTATCTATATGTTTTCCTTAAATTGTTTCAGTTCTTATAAACTCAATAGTTTTTTGGTTTTAATATAAGCGTTTCGACAGAAAGGTTTCAAGATACATAGGTATGTGTAAAAATCGTTCCCGTATGAGCTCAAAGTTTGAATCTCATCCAGGGTCTTAAAATGGCGGTCGTATGGGTGATTTTTTGATAAACTTAAACTAAACTTTGCGGTAAGTAACCGAAAAAAAAAAAAATACTTTACAAAATAGTGAGATATAGGTGTTTGAAACAAATTTTATCCATTTTTAAATACATAGTTGACCAGCCCCCTAGATAAGAGGCAATCCTCTGGCCGGCGTACGTAATAGAATGATAATGGGATATGATGTATATGACAGTCATCAACGTATGTCATAAACGTCAAAGTACGTGTCAATCCCATACATTCATCAATCTATTCTACTTTACGCCGACCAACGAATTTTCACTTGTCTAGTGGAGCAGGAATTCAGGAATGAGAAGAGTAATAATAACACAAAATAGTTAAGAACAAACTCGAACAACCCACCTACTCGGTTCAACGACGCCCAGGGGACCCACCGTCCGTGATCTCATCCTAACAGATTGGATTACAAGCACAAATTAAATGTTCCAAGGAAACTTATATATAAATCCATTTGCCGCCAAGCGGTAAGGTTAACTCGTATAGAAGCGAAGCACGTGTAGAGTTTCCACTTCGCAATACTGTATCTAAAAGGTTTAGTGGCTGCCACTTCTGAAAAACAAACTTTTCACTTACTTTAAGAGGATCTAAGGAACTGTTATCTTGCGCGACCAGTATGTTTGGGTGCTTACCTACATATTAAGTAGGTTATCAGTACCGGCTACCTGCATAACTACAAAAATGATGACAGTTCGTCGTTTACGTTCTAACATCGCATTATGTCAAAAAACCATTGCAACACATTCGTGCTCATTCGGCCTTATTACAAAACACGGACTAAGTCTGGTTTAAACCCGAGTCCAGGCTTAACTTTAGACCATGGTTTAAATTTCTCCTTACGAAAGCTGAATAATTCGTAGACTACTTAGTACCAATTTTTTTTTATACCATTTAGGTAGCAGACAAGCACACGGCCCACCTAATGGAAAGTGGTTACCATGGCCTATGGATGGAAGGAAGGAAGGAAGGAAGGAAGGAAGGAACATACTTATCATCATGGCCGTTTTTTGACCCACCTTCGTTATGTAACAAACGGTCACCCATCCAAAACCCGACCCAGCCAATGTTGCAACCCAGAATGCTAACCGGCTTACCTCAAAAAAATGGCAAGTTTTACATAATATTATTATTAATATTGTGATTTACACTTAAGATTTAGACCAACGTTAAACTAGGGGTCACGCAAGTTTATCTTTAGACCAGAGATAGTCCTTGGTTCAGTACTAAAATGCTTTTTTTAATCCACTAAACCATGGTCTAAACACGAAGAAGTTAGTCCGTGTTTTGTAATAAGACCGATTATGTTTAAAAACATGTCATAAGGGCGCGAATATTCTGTATTTTTTGACAAACGATGAATTGACATGATGGCAACACGGACAGGATTACCCGTACTGGTTTGCCCATACCGGTAACGAGTTTCTCTATGAAAGCGCTCTATGTCGCAGTCATTTAATTAAATCAGGTCTAGATCACAGGATGCCTAGGCCGTTCATTTAGAATCGCCAATATCTTTCCTGTAGTTTTCATACATTTTATATACGATACAAATCGTCGCTATTACAAAATTACAGTCAATATGCCGCGTTGGCGCCGGTGGCGGCGTTTTATGACTGTGGCACGCACGAAGGGTTTATAATACTAGTACCTATAGCTATTGTCCGAAACGTCACCTATCCCTTCATTCACATCACTTCTGATTTCACTCAGTACCTCTCAAGACAGACCGTAAAAACCTGTCCCAACCAAATCCGTTATCTTGGCGATCCTATCCAATATGGCGTCTACAATCCCAGCATAAGGTTGAAATTACTTGCCATGCAAATTAGGATTCCCGCGAGATACCGCGTTCGAGACCGGATCTCGGATATTCAATATAGTGATATCGGCTTGGTATTGAAGGAAGGGGTAAATTACTATTTATAGGGATTGCGGTTCGAATGGGTAATAGACTTGAAGATACACGGGCTTGTATAGATTCTTCTGGAAGATAGGTGATTGGATAGCCTTAGGAGTGTACTCCATAAAATTTCAGACAAGTCATATTGGGTGGAGTAGGTACTATCGCGATCATAAGTGCAGTACCAATCTGACGCAACTATTGCGCGTCAACAATAGTCGTACTTATGACCTTATTCTTTGAAGACAATTCACACACACATACACGTCAAAACTACGTCGTACAGTACTCTTACTAAACTTTTGAAGTTATGACCTTAATCTTTGAAGATAATTCACACACACACATACACACACATTAATATTGTTCACTCGTTGATTGATATTGTTAATTTCAATATCATACGTAAGCCGCCCCGTAGCTGAGTGGTTTAAGGTGCGGCTTGATGAATAGTTTGAAACCTGTCGTTGATGGTTCGAACCTACCGGAACTAATATAACTTTTTGTGTTTTATATTTAAAAGTTATGATATATAAATGTTGATACGAATATAAAAATGTTTCTTAGGTAGAATTTTAAACTTAGCGAGAAAATAATTATTTGAGGGTGCATTTGAAATAAAATGGATTCATTGGCTATGAGTGAAGTTGTTGGTTGGTGAAGTCAGTTACGACTACCCTATTTATATTATATCATCTATGGTTACGACTGTTTGTGTTAATTACTGTTCGAGCGATTACATTTCTTTTTTAATAAATCAATAATGTCAAATATAAGTATTGAAGCAAAAGCTAATATTGTGGCCATATTCGAATGGTCTGAATATATCTCAAATTTCTAATGAGACGGGCTTATCTGTAAGTTAATTAATTAATTAATATTGTTGTAGTGCAATTTTGTTCATTGGTTGCAATTGTGTAATATGGTTGTTGTTTTTTTAGAGAAATACTGGGAGTCGTTGCGTGAAACAATTTGAGGAAGAAGAGTTGCAGAGTTGGAGGAGAAGTGGAAGACCTGCTGAAGCGGCGTTATATGGTAGCAGAATATGAAACGAATAACGAAGAGTATTTACTTTAACTGGGAATCAACAATATTTTCTGATGAAAAAACGTTTAAATCATCTCAAAAAGGAAGATTACATTTATGGCATAAGGATAAAACACGGTGGTGTGAAAACTACATAGTACCGAACACTGAATCTAAGTGTAAATTATGTGGGGGTGGATTAGAGCGCTAGGGCCGGGTGAATTAGACCCAATATCTACGCGTGCAAATAGTGCAAATTATGTGAAAGTGTTAGAAGATATAATGTTGCCCACAGTGCGAAATGTCTATCCAGATATAAATGAGGGTTTAAGGGCATTAGAAGGTTTCTTCAGGGTCGGCAGCATGAGTGTGAGGCCCCTGGTGTTGCATACGTCCAAAGGCCACGGTAATCACTTTCTATCAGGTGGGCCGTGTGCTTGTCTCCCACCTAAGTGGTATAAAAAAATGATATAAGTTTTGTGCACGATAATTGTCCCATTCATCGAGCCACCATACTTCGCGAATGGTTTAGTGAACGTAAAGTTATTCCTTGCTGTGGCGAAGGGTGAAAATGTTCAAAAGGGAAGCCGGTGGCAAATCCCAAAGAACAACCATGGCAATTTTGTATGAAATTCTCTCAAATTTTAGATAGGTACTGAATTTTAGGTGTAATACATGTAATAATGCATTAAACTTAAGCATCTTTCATGACTTCCCTTTGCAGAGCAAGCCGGCAGGAATCGTGTTATGAGTACTCCTCGCCACTGAATTTCCTTGGCCAGCACGATCCCTTGATTTGAACCCGATTGAGAATATATGGGGTTTAATGGTGCAAAGAGAGATAAAAGTTATTGTTATTATATATTATATTTTATATAAAATAGTTAGGCTCAATTTAAAGTGAAAGCTCTCGTGATATTGTTACTCCGTGCTAAGCTATTCTGTTTAAATATTTTTGTTATTTAATTTCAGTTGAGCCTATTGAGACTACTGAGCCTATCAAGGGACGTGCTGGCCTGTAATTAGTATAAGACTGTATGGTTGAGGTTAAGTTTCAATCCTCTTTTCCGAAAAAAAACTTTCGAGAAAATGAATAATTAAGCTATAACCTCAATATGCAATATTAATTTTATTATAAAAGTATATTTTTTGGATGAAATTATTATAACCACAAATTAACATTGGATAATTCTTTTAATAAACTTTTTTTTTTAAACTATTGTTTTATTTATAATCTATTGTAAATTAAGTATAATATTTTTCTATTTGTAAATAATTATTTCTAATACTGTTAACTTGTTCCTAAAATTTCATGAAAATAAAACAACAAAAAGTGGAAAAACTAAGATCCGAACCCACAACATCCGATTTCAACACTATCCATAGCAGCCTTGTTACCGACCAGGCTACGCACTGCCTTACGTAGAATAACGAATTTTTGCATTACTTTATATAGATGCATGCTTCGAACATAATAGTATGAAAAGGCAAGCATAACGTTTTCTTTGTTTCGCATCACACACATTTATATTTTCTCATATCGATACTGTGTGACGTATAAATGTATGCGTTAAACATTACATACACATAGATACGCGTTTAACCGGACAAGCGATTATAAACATTACGGTGCTAATGCACTTTTAATTACGATAGTACATAGTGTATTTTGCTTACAAACGCTTTACGCTCCAAAATTTTACCTGTAGATAATAGTTGCCTATAATGTTCTACCTACTTATAATAGTTTGAAAATGTAAGTATTGACATGTTTAAAAATGCTATGAGAAATGATTATTAAAATATTGACGAATTTTTGAATGACATTCTAACACTGATGCGAATTATTTTGAATTGTATTTGATAACAATTTTATTATTTCATTATGTAAAATTTGTACGCCATAATCGGCAGAATATGTGATCCGACCCTTACATGTTAACATCATTTTTGTACCATATTGAACAAATAAAGAATTTTGAACTTTGAACTTTGAACTTTGAAAGTCGCGGACATTCTGCATTAAAATATGAATCCGAAGCCGATCGCATACGACAACGACAGACGCATGCAGCAGATACAGCGTACCCATTACTTGTTAAACTCCGATACGGATAAAAGGCGGATAAAAGAAGCCACAATGAATAACGTGTAGGTGCTGCGTGCGTCGGCAGTTTTTGTATGCGACCGCATACAAAAACTGCCGACGCACGCAGCACCTACAACCGGCTTCGGAATCATATCTTTAGTATTGTTTGAAAGATTATCTAATAGAGCTTTTATAATTTCCGTCTGACTCATTATACAATACATTTTTTTTAATGTACACCATAAAACAATATTTATAGAAATAATTTTAAAGCATTTAGTATGCTAAACTAAACAAATTATTTTAAATTGGAAAAAGCGAAATCAATACTCGGGCAGGACTCGAACAGAAAATGATTGCAACATCATTCATTGATTCCGATAGTTCGTACGAATATCGGTAGATTGCTCCCACCATCGCCCTAAGATCAATCTCGGGCGAAGCTCGGTGGCTCAGTGGTTAGAGCATTCCCCCTGTAAGGGAAAGATCGCGGGTTCGAGTCCTGCCCGAGTATTGATTTCGCTTTTTCCAATTTAAAATAATATTTATAGAAAGTTACAATTTACAAAATACGACGACGGTCTTATCGCTGGGTGCGATTTCTTACAGACAATCTTATTATATTATCATCGTCAACTTAACGTCTCAGTTGCATTCGAGTATGTCAGTTAACGCCTGCTTCTTTTCTTGAATTAGCTTATACGACTTTAATGGGAGCGTCTGCCGACTGACCTCCCAACCCCGAAAGCCTCGCAAGCAAGTACACCGTCTTGCAGGCGAGGTTAGGCTAGCCCTGTAGGTCTTAAATGGCCTCGTATACCCACATCACACATCTGCCTTCACACATCCTTCGCTTCAAAGTAAATAATGTAGTAACAGAACAGTAAAAGTTGGCGCGTAAACAATAATTATGTGAGCACTTAAACTACTTCGTACTTGATGTATGACTGTGTTGATTTCAGTCATCAATCAAAAGTAATTCATTCATCTAGGTCACATAGTACTTAATGTTGTATGAAAGTCAGAACTTCATTTACATTTAAATGCGTTATGGCTATGGCTAATGTGTGGTTATAGATTGGAACCGTACATTAGTCCTGACGATTACGTAAATATAACAATTGGCAGAACTGCTACCCCGAAGAGATCCAGCTCGATAGAGATGACCCTGGGTCGGCAGGGGAGCGAAATGGGTCAGACAATCTCACCTCAGCAATCTAGGACCCACAGGCGGCGTGTTTTAGTCGGTTCGAGTCCGACATAACCGGCTCCAGAGGCTGTTTTATAGTGCAGAAATCCCCACGGATACCGCCCGCCCCCACACCGGAGCCAATGGGTGTGGTCATTCAGACATGACCACCCCCGTTGGCTCCGGCACGCCGTCTTGTGTCACCAGTTGTCGTGGGTAAGATCTCCAGATGGCCCCGTCAGGAGATGGCCCCCTCGGGTGACTCTTTGCTGCTACTAAATATAGGCAGCCAAATATATGCTTACTCCTTTAGGGACATAAAGACATAATACAAATCAATTACGAGTTACATACAGACTTGATCTATTGGTAGATAGAAAAACAAAGCTGTAATCAAGTTTATTGTGATAATGTAATGACATGGCCAACAGTTCCAACATTCACAAAGTCAGCGGTTGCTAAGCAATCTACCAATGTCTGCCTAGTCTCACATTAAAGCTTCTTAGACATGCGTAGACAGCCGACAGACATATATGTTTAGGTAAAAGCTTTCCAATGTACAAGTAACATGCAGAAGTTCAAGTTTCTCATTAATAAAGCCCTAATTTTCGAAGTATAATAAAATTGATAATTAAATAAATATTCTACAACATTCTACCCAGCGCTATCTAGACCCATGGTTAGCATATCTTAACTAGCTTGTGTTACGGAATCTAGAATGCAGATAAACATTCTTAGATACTTTTTTTTTATAAATACGTACATATCGCACTTGAAAACACCCAGACCATTGCAAATATATTTATTACATTTTCATGCATATAAATATTTGCACTGAGCGGGAATCGAACCCGCGCCTCCTGCATAGCAGTCGAAGGTTCTGCCGCTACGCCACAGAAGCCATTAATAAATTGATTGAATCTAAGTAATTAATTTTTAAATTAAAATCGAAAAAATCTAACGGCAGCGTTAAATGACCCAAGTGCAAGAGAAAATACAGACAAAAATCACTTATAACAAATATTGTATAAGGCTTTAATATTGAACTTTAATTTTAAGTAATACTAAAGTCGTGTAAGACATTAGTTTTTTAGAGCCACATGAATACAATAGCAATTTTATCTCTAGAAACTATTACTAAAATAAAAATCATGTTTTCGTGACAGTCCACTAATATTTGCATTATTAATTTACAAAAAAACTCACAAACTTTCACATCTATGTGTATGAATCCCTAAAGATGCGAAATTCCAATTAGAGTTGAACTTCTGCACCTTCAATATCGAGTATTCCACTCATATATTCGTCGCGTTTCGTCAGGCGGAGTAAAACAGCATTTTGCCATTAACGCACTTAGTACATAGGATAACCATATTTTATGCTCTTTCCGAGACATTCAAATGACTTCTTAACGACTAAAAAGATTAACTAATATTAAAGGATTTTGGAAGTGCTATTAATAATTACAGATAATAATTAATCTTTATCAAACTTTTTGTTAGATCATTTTTATTTCAATTGATTATGATTTCTATTTCAAAATCTACACTGTATTGCACTGAATAGTTATAGTACTTAGATAGCTGATGATATAAAAAGTAGCTTAAGCTACTTTTATTTTTGAAAAAGTATGAAGAGTCGCGTGAAAAAATAAAACAGTTTGAAGACCACGCGAACAAAGCCGCAAGCATAACTGGTAGTAATATAAAAACAGACACAGATTTACTTAATCAATTAAACATTACCTGCACGCTAAATAATACGAACAACAGAAGAGTGTTGCCACTCTTTATTTTCAACACAATATTGGCACATAACACACACAATTTGTCACAAAGTATATAAAAGTTCAATTCCCATTTTTCCCATCTGTAGAGGTGGTTTTATATTCACATTGTAATGGTACGGCTCATAAGGTTTATAGCTCATGAAATGTGTTAAAAAGTACCATAACCACAAAAAATCGAATAAGCCCTTATTCCTCAGATATGTTCTTTTGTAAGAGGCGCAAATTCTCTTTTTATTTCCAATTCGCGAGGAAAGTACACCCTACAGATATATGGACAAGACCAATTTAATGTTGAGGAATAAAATAAAAAGCCGATGGTTGCAAGTAGTCATCATCATCATCTTAGGGTTGTTTTCAGTGGCAAGTGAGCCTTTTAGCTTGAAGCTAGGGGTCCATCAACTCCGGCCGCATTGAGGCTGAGGCTGAATTGAACCTCGAAGATCTTAATGGGACCCTAAAAACACCCTATTTAAAAAGCTAAGTAAGTCTTACATTTAAAATATAAATAATTAAAAAAAAAAGACCTGACAGCTGTCTAAAAGATCCAAACAAATTCGATTGCCTTAACAAAGGATATCCTTTGTTAAGGCAATCGAATTTGTTGTACTTACGTCTTTTGTCGACTGTCCGTATATTTGTACTATTCTAGTTGAAAACTATTGTCACCGTAGCGGCAATCACTAAAACGCAAACATTTCATGTCGCACTTAATATCACGATATGTATAAAATTATTATTGTTTGTGTACAATACAATCTCAATATGTACACATTGTGTTGTGTATTTCGCTCTGATGTCTAGTTTTCGGCACACATAATAAATGTATTTCGGTATTTTGCATAATCTTAACATATAAATTTCTACTGAGATTTGAGCCCATTCCCGCGGCCCGTGGGAACCTTTTCCAGAAATAAACAGTAGCCTGTATGTTGTTTCAGTCTGTAATCTATTCCTGTACCAAATTTCAGCCAGATCTGTTCAGCCCTTAGAGCGTGATTGAATAACAAGCAGCCAAACATGCAAACATCTTCAAAAAACAATCACAGTTGTAATATTAGTAGAAGGATTAGTTTTAATAACAATAATCAAAGACGGAGGGTTAGTCTACAAATGAAAAATTAATAAAATCTATTAAAAATTAATCAGAACCAACCATTCAAATATGGAATCTCCGACAACCGCATAAGCGAGATAAATTATGATAAATACGCGTATAATACTGGTATGATGTATAGCGCTTGCGGGAGTAATTAAATCCACTGATAAATGGATATTAGAAATACCTGTATGTAACTGTTATTCATCTGCTATTCACAGCTAGGGCTGTAAACTGTAACGCTATGGGAACGAGTATTTTTAGCGAAAATTTCTTTAAGCGCGATGAGCACTTTTGGATGAACAAAAATGATAAAACTCGCGTCATCGTCACCGAACGCTTGGGCTGTCAGCACACGTGTCACTATTTATTTAGTTTTCACTTCTATAGGTAGTCCCTAAAGACTGCCCCGATTTTTATTTTGTTAAAAGGTGGTACTTTTACATAAATAACTGGGTGCACAGGACTCTAAAAACAACTTTGAGACCTGGAAATTAGTGCACCTGCTAAACAACGGACGAGGCTCTGGCACAGGTTTTTCTCTCAGGGTTGGGTTGGGATATCAGACGGTAAATTCTCACGAAAAAACCGATGTACTAAATAGAAACAATAAGCGGACCCCGGGCTCTAAATTGCAAACTAGGCGTGAAATAATGGCCTATTTTCTATAGACTACAACTTTCCATCAGTAATGTTAAAGTCATATATAAAAAATCATTTAATTTCATCACTCTTTGTGACAGAAATGTCGATACAAATACACAAGTAATCAATCATCACGTCAGCGTGCAGCGTATGTACACAATTTCTAATGGATTGTGGGTAAATGAGGTAAATACCTGCTGGATTTAGAGAGGTAAATCAACGTTAATAGGTACCGACTTGTAGGCTACTAGCTATTGCCTGTGGCTCCGCCCGCGTAAAATTCTGATCCTTATCCTGCAACATTCATCTTTATCCTAACGTTAATTCCAGTCATATTCGAAGCTCTCATCTCGGAGGTTGGGGTCCATTTTACCATTTTAACTGCGGTTCTGGATAGACTTCGATATTTTCCGTGAAGCATCTGCCACCTGACCTGCACAACCCAATAGTAACACTAGGCGATTTTGAAACATTGCAGCTAGACCAGTTGTTGAACTTTTTAGGGCTCCAACTACCCGTAACGACTGCCATAGATGTTCTTATGGCAGTTTAACGTGCTCTCCGAGGCACGACCAGATTCAGACCCTTATTCATGCATACAAATATTTGCACTGACCGGGGTACGAACACGCGCCTCATGCATAACGGCCGCGTTCATTACCGCCACGTCACATGAATTTATTGAAGACCACCAATATGGTGTTCAATAATATGATCTTTCGCGATACATAATATTTTGTTGTCTTTGACTTAAACCTCCATCAAAAACATCAATATAGATGATAAATACAATAGTTCTAAACAGTTTTAAAGTTTAAAACTAATTGCCAAAAGCTACTCTAAATATACTTATGTAGCTACGTATATTATAACGTTTCTGTAACACTGTCATATAAACGCTTTGCCAACCCTACTGAGTAGCGGGCGTTTGGCGGAAATTAATATAATATCCTACGTTTGACGTCACATGTTACATGATATTTGAGCATATCATGAGTGATGTTAGTTCAGCTCCTAGTTAAAGAATATTAATTGTACTGCACTTTCAAAGAGTGAAAGTTTGATAGGAAGTGGGACCCATTTGCAAATGTTAAATCAAAAGAAAATAAATAGGTACATGTTTTGTTGACTACTGTGTTGTATAAGTTGATTCTTTGTCGAGTCGAGTTTTTAAATTGCTTATTCAATTTTATACTTTTTAGTTATGACATATAAATCCTGTTTTTTAAAGTTTTGGTTTCAAAAAATATTTATGACTTACAATTTACATCTTCTTCATAATCTAACGATTTCGGAATCCATCCAGCTATTGAAAACATACCCGGTAATAAAGGAATTTGCAAAAAACCGACAAAAAGTACTATTATGTAGGTTATATTATATTCCCCATTGCCACCGGGGGAATATAGACAAGAAATAACAGTAAACAGTATGGATAAGGATTTATTATCATACGTGCCCGAGTTGCGACGGATTTACGAAAAACCTCTTACAGCCGCCTGGTAGCCTGGTACTCTGAAAAACTATTTGTTATGGAATAACAACGAAATTCCTTTTTTTAAGGTATTCCGACAGATGCGGAAAAGAATACACTCGAAAAATATACGTGAGTATGTAAATCCGTGATAGAAAACAAAAGTGTTACTTAAAAATTCAAGGTAAGCTGCTAAATGCTAAGTCTATTATAATAATACTCTTTGTTACGTACGTTACCTTCCTTTGCTTGTGAATTCCGATAAAATAATATTTTATTTAAAAAATCATGTTTGTTTTTTAAGCTACTCAGAATAAAAATAATAGATTAATATTTTGTATTAAGCTGTCACCAGAAGTAGCAGTATTTTTATAACAGCTTGCATTTTGCATTTTATTTTTAACCGATAAATAATGCCGTATAAACTGATACTTTATCTGTAATTCCGGAAAAGGATCACCCGGTCTCTAGCTGCTAATTCGTCGATTACAATACAACTTTGTGAGTTCAATAGAGCAACACAGTTGACACAATAGTCCCGTTTTGCGATTCTCTCACAGCTTCGAACTTACATATTTATTTAAAGATTTTATTAAAGCGCCCCGGGCCAATTAGTTTTTGAGTCTATCCGTTATATACAAAAATAAAAATATTTTCTCTAAAGAGAAAAGATGTGTAGTTTTGTATATATGTATACACCTCTGCCTACCCCTTCGGGGACATAGGCGTGAGTTTATGTTATGTTATGTTAACAATAATTAAATTGTCAGACGTAAAAGTGTTAATGAAAATGAAATTCGACGTATCTACCAAATTTCAGCTTGTATATAACTTTGTTCGTTATTAAAACTCATCTAGCTTCGCTTAAAATACGTAATGAATTCGTTTTGAACTTCGACATAAGTTGGAATTCTCAGCACCGACACCGTGGCTGCTCTGCGCGGGAATATATAGCACGTAATTATAAACAGATGCAAAAGTTTCGAAGGAAAGGTCTTTCCGTGATAAAAACATATTATGTTGGTACTCGCATATTCCTATGTGTGAATATATATTTGGAACGTTGCAAAGTTAAATGCATGTTGAAGTAGTGTGAAACTTCAGCATAAGTTGCATTTTCTTTTTGTTGTAGTTCTTTAGTCATTTTTTTATACAGGACACTTCAATATGATTTACGAAGCTGCAGGCAAAGTCTCGAGAAAGAGGGACACAATTACAGAGAATAACGATGGTGGCCCTCAGCTTAACGACTTCTTTAGATGCTTTTTCACGCCCGGACTACAGGACCCGAGATTGAAGGTATGTCAATAGTTTGATAACAACAGAACTATTCAGCCATAGCACTATTAGAAAAATATATTTCTACATAATAAAAGAAGTCACAAATATTATGATTGAACAACAGATTGAATAACGAATAAAATAAAATAAAAATTAAACATACAAACAAAACAAAACTAAGAGTGAATTTTGCAACTATTTCTTTCCTATTTCGTTGTGAACTATGAATAAAGGTTATGGTCTCAGTGTTAGCGTGTTTAGTTTTCTATAAGAAATGTCTAGTACATGTAAATAGTCTAAATTCCTTCAGTTTTATATCCTACTCGATAGTTTTAGTTTAAAATTCTCAGAAATATATCTCGGAATTAAAATATATCTCGGAAATTGTATGTTGCTAATAAGCAACATGCAATTTCCGAGAACAAAACTTAGGCAGGGCATTCCACTCCACAGCAGTACGCAATAATCTAAGGCGTTTTAACTCCAAAAATACACCATATTGTTTTTCAACATCAATAGGTACTTATCTATGAACACTTGGTTTTTAATCGACTTTCATGATACCATAATTGGCGTAATTTATCCAGCCATTTGGAAGATATTCAGCAATAAATTAAGTATAAATATACATGGCAATCTATTTTGAAAATGCACACGAAATTGATTGACGAATTGATAGCTTTCCATGGATTCACCGTGTTTTAGAGAGAAAAACTTAAACAGATTCTGAGACTTGTGATACGAGTGTAGGTTTAAGCCCCCCCCCCCCCCTTTCTAACCTAGGTACATAACACTCGGCGGCGCGCATTGCGTGCCTCCCCATAACCGAGGGCGAGATGGGGACTCCGTGGTCCCCACACCGGAAGAGGGCCAGATCGAGAGATATGGCCCTGGGTCGGCCGGGGTGCTAGGGATATGGCTATGACAATCTCATCTCCGGCAACTGACGGCCCACAGAAGGCGTTCGTTTTAGTCGGTTCGAGTCCGACATAACCTCCTCCTCCGGCCCCGGCGGGGGAGGTATCCGTGGGGATTTTTCGCACGATAAAAAAAAAGGTACATAACACTCACATTCACTGCTACCAAGGAAACAGTGCACTACTACCAAGCCAGGGTAAAAACTGAAGCAAAATATGAAATGTATTTTCCATTCTCACTGCGACTGTAAACTGAAACACCCGCTTCCTTCCTTAATTGGAAGCGTCGGACAGAATCCAATTAGAACTAACCATGTATTGATAGCCCAGCTATTGTGAACTTTTTATTGCAACTACCACACTGTTAGTGATTTCTGGAAAGCAATCTCAATCTGTGAGTGAAATGTGAATTGATTAAGGCAATTGGATACTTGATAGTCACGTGATGCGACTTCGGTTGGTCTCACTGGTAAAATCCGAACTTTATTTGCCTGTGTATAGTAATGAAACATATCTAAAAGCAATTACTAGAACTATTTGTATTACATACCATATTTTGTATGATATTACCATGTGTTATACAGTCTAGCCTGACCTAGTAATAATTTATGTACTTTTTTATGCCAATAAAGTTGTTATTATTATTATTATTACTTTCTTTTTATTAAACATGCAAAGCTACCTACAGGGTAGGCAGCACTGGTATGACACCCGTGGTGTTGCACACGCCCATTAGCTACGATAACCACTATCCATCAGGTCGGCCGTGTCAGCTAACTACTTTTATTGAATACGCATTTCAATTTTTCCACAATATCTTGTTATTGAACCTAATCGGTATCGCCGTATGGCTGACATTGACAGTTTCGAACTTTTTAATTTCTAAACACAACGACATTCAATAAAACTTTAGTCACATACCATTTACATACATTGTTTTGAATCAGATAAGTTACTTTTTCTCATAGGTATACAACATAAAATAAGGATATCTTTTTCATATTATTTAAGCCCCAATCCAGTCTCAGAAGTGGTTCACTTTTACATAAAACTTTATGACTTATTATACAGGGTGTTACGTTCAACAACCCTTGCGCGGCATTATGAGCTATAAACAGTAACCATGTATGAACGTTCAGTGATAGATCGGAAAACGTAAGCTTATGGGGTTTATAAAGACGCTTCGCTATGGTGGGATAATACCGTAACTATATCTTTGTCAATGATGCTTTCAGCCCCCCTAGACAAGTGGCAATTCGTTGCTCGGCGTTTGATGGAATACGACGAATGTATAGGATTTGACGTTTTTGACATTCGTTGACGCCTGTCATATACATCAAATCCCATACATTTGGCAATCGATTCTACAAAACGCCGGCTGACGAATTGCCACTTGTCTAGAGGGGCTGAAGTTAATGCGAATATCACTCATTGAAATCCAACCAACCACCAATTGATCATGATACTTGGAGATAACTTGTACCCCAAACTATGTGACAACTACCATTTTTAGTCACCCCGCGACCATGGCTGCTAAAAAGTAGCCAAAACATCACATTCAAAGATCTTCACAAAATTTTCACATTTAACTATAATATTAATAGGAAGTAGGTTAACTTGAAATTCACCTCTCAATTACGAGCACTTCTTAAACTTAAAAAGGCTATAATTAAAACGTTTAACCCAGCTGCCAACGTTTCATTACTGCGCCGCTCCCCAGAGGGCGCTGGTAGCTCAATACAAAAAAAAATTAGTTTTGAAACGACGTCCAAAGGTTTGAAAAGAAACTCCGGATGGAACTGCTAGTTCGTGCAGAAACTGAATTAGTTCTTTAGTATAGTGAAAATTGAAGAAATGTGTTAATTTTTTGTTTTGAGCTTATATGAAAAGTCAAAGCTCTGAAGAAATATTTGTGAATCAGTAAATATGAGTCTTATGGTTTACTAGAGTCCGCTCGCGACTTCGTGTAGGTAGTTCGTTTGACCCTCGAACGACCTATATGAAATTCCAACCCTAAGGTGAAATTTCGTAAAATCCGTTCTTAGCGGATGTCTACACCCTATAAGGAACTTACCTGCCAAATTTCAAGTTTGTAGGTGTTACAGTTTCTGAGATTCGCGATGAGATATAGATTCGTAGGATAGTATTATAAATTACTATCTTAACTATTTATATTTTTGTAAAAAATGTTACATTGGTTTATGTATGCCTTAGTGAAAGAGTGACTGATTTATTTCTCACCACAATCATCATTCTCTTAGCCCTTTCCCAACTCAGTTGGGGTCAGCTTTCCAGTCCGATGCGGCTAAAATTCGATATTTCTCACCACAATAAACATAATAATTAATTATACAGGTCATTTTAGCAGGTAAAATAACGCTGCAATCGGATTATTAATAGCATTTTTTACGAATCAATCACCAGGAGAAGCGTTCCGGTTTTCCCTGGGAATTCATGCGTCAATAACCGGTTCGCAACATTTTTTTTAGAACCTGAACCCTAGCCTAGATGTGCTTGTGTGGCCGCTCGCATATAATCCGGGTTTACCTCATTTCGTGTGGAAATCCCCCCTGATACCCACGACCACCCGGTGGGGGTGGTTATATCGGACTAGAACCAACTTATACCGTATGCTGCATCGGTTCTGCAAAAGTCGTGGTGTAAGGTAGCCCCAAAAGGTGTATCACTCAACCTCACCCACCTCACCCTATATAACCCCTTTTGATCAACCAATTACTTAACCAGTTGACTCAACTAGTCCGTCAATTGATCGTCCATCTCTATTACAAAGTGACCTCTAAAAAGTTTACATTACAATACAAGCCGAAAGCTAATTCATTTTCCATTTAGCTTACACAAACAGCTCACAATGGGTGTTCCCTCCATAATTGTATACATATGAACAAAGAGTTTATGTACACAGTGAGCCCATTGTATGACTTGTGAAATGAGGACAATTAAAACGGGTAGAAATATCTGTTGTTGTGTGTGTAAAATCTAGTTTCGTTTTTAGGTATTACAATTAGATGACAGACGGAGTTGCCCTATTACTATTAGAACTATCGGGATTTTTACCATGTATTGTTTGGAGTTTCCGATATTTCGGCGCTGTTGCAAGCACCGTGATCACGGAGGAACTGTAGTACTGGCGGTAAACGGTGAAAAAGTTTTTAGGAGTAGATATATCGATCTACCCTCTTTCGAGTTCTTTTGCTACGCGTATGGACACTACCACTGGTTTCACTCTCACTACACACTCGAACTCGATCTCGATCACGTTCACGACACTCTATGCTTACTGTATCCACTCGCGATTTTGTTTTGGCTTGCTCCCGGTTGTTTTTACACACACTCTAGAAAAATTATACAATCATGCCTCTTTCTAAATGTAGTAGGTAAAAATGAGAGGGACAATAAGAACTTTGATACTCCCACGACTGTTAGTTAAGGTACTTAAAGTCAAAATTGAGTGCCTTTCACTAAATTCCGACTCGAGTCGAGCCTGCCAATTCATGAAGAAAAAATTGGTAAATACTCTTTCAACTACATTTATTTCTATATATAAAAATGAATCCCTATTTCCCTTGGTCACGCTATCACGCGTGAACGGCTGGACCGATTTCGCTAATTCTTTTTTTAGAACATTCTTTAAAGTACGGGGATGGTTCTTACGGAGAGAAAAAATGAAAAAAAAAAGAATTGACTCTTAGGCGGTACGAAGTACGCGAGGTTAGCTAGTATGAAATAAATCATTGTAATGGATTTCGAGGCAAAAAAGAATAAAACATAGGCAAAAACAGGGGTTTTTTTTGCGAGGTGAACTTTCATTAAAATAATCATCAAAGTTTTTGAGGCAAATACAGGCTTTTCGAGCGAGGTGGGACTGCCACAATAAACATTACCGAGACTAAAAACATGTAACAAAGATAGATTTTTTACGCCAGTGAAACTTTGTAATTCGTATTCAGAACAAACCAAATACCTTCATACGAATCTAAATATATATAACTCAAAGGTGACTGACTGACATAGTGATCTATTAACACACAGCCCAAACCACTGAACGGATCGGGCTGAAATTTGGTATGCAGGTAGATGTTATGACGAAGCCATCCGCTACGAAAGGATTTTGATTAATTCTACCCCCAAGGGGATAAAATAGGGGATGAACAACATTCCGAACTTAACGCAGACGAAGTCGCGGGCAACAGCTAGTAATCTATACAGGTACTTATCCTAATATGTAAAAAGCAATGCCACTTTTCGTTGTAATTTTATAACTCAAGAACGGGCTCACCTATCCAAACCAAATGTTTAGGCTTTGGTCGGAATATTTAGTAGATGGTTTATTTGAAGTTTGCACAAAATCGGTCTAGCGGATCTTCATTTAGGCGGTACGCAGGTCGCGGTACGAAGCTAGTAAATATCCATACTTAATATTATAAATGCGAAAGTAACTCTGTCTGTCTGTCTGTCTATTACGCTTTCACGCCTAAACGACTGAACCGATTTTGATGAAACTTGGTATAGGGGCAGCTTAGACCTTGAGAAAGGACATAGGCTATGTTTGGTCGCGATAACCGACATCCACGCGGGCGGAGCCGCGGGCAAAAGCTAGTATAAAATAAAAGCGTAATTCCACTCACTGATTAATCACGAAATCTCAGAAACTATAACACCTACTAACTTGAAATTTGGTATGTCTGGTTCTGGTCTGTATGGATTTTACGAAACTCCACCCCTAAGGGGGTAAAACGGGGGTTAACTAACTACACGCGTACGAAGTCGTGGACGGCTGCTGGTCAATATACATAAAAGTTTAATACCACTCACTGATTAATCATGAAATCTTGAAAACTATAACACCTACAAACTTGAAATGGGGTAGGTAGGCGGCCATCCGCTAAGAACGGATTTTACGTAACTCCCCCCTTACGAACTCCGCGCGTACGAAGTCGCAGGCGGCCGCTAGAGTTTTCCATTTTCCAAATAGGAATTTAATCGAACCCAACTCCATGTATCGACAAAAAGGCCATAAATCAAAGTCGTTCACATGTGAATATTATCTCAATATGTATATCGAGCTATCATATTCACGAACTACAAAAACCTTTCGGCGTCCAATGGGTAAAATATGGTGACCGCTGTCGGCATTATTTTTTGCGATGCTGGTATTGCCAATCGAATAACAGTTATTTGGCGCTCAGATTTATCTAAATAACAGACTTATTTTTGTGAAATATATTATTGGTTCCAAATAGGTATACTTAATATGTCATTTTCGAAGCGATATTACGAATGTTCAAATGTATGTTTACTTGAAGCGATATGTCCTATGGCGTAATTAAGATTTTATGGGGTCTAGTTAATACAGTTTACACTATCAAATTATCCTTACGTACAAAAATATACTTATTACTTTTATGGACTTCAAAACCAGAGGTTCTAATGTTCAGAAAAATGTCTAACCATATCGTTGCAATGAAGGATCTTATATTAGAAAATCGGTAAGTACATTAGCCCCCCTAGGCAAGTGGGAATTCGTTGGCCGGCGTATTGTAGAATAGAATTATGAATGTACTAGCTGTCCCGGCGAACTTCGTACCGTCATATTTTTCCCGTTCCCGCTGCACCTATTTTCTCATCCTATAAACCTTCCCTGGGCACCCACGAATATTTCAAGACTAAAATTAGCCAAATCGGTTCAGCCGCTCTTGAGTTATAAACTAACAACGAAAAGTGGCATTGATTTTTATTATATAAGTATGTATAGATGGAATTTGATGTTTATAACATACGTTGATGACAGTACCCCTAGCACGAAAAACTATCGTAAACGTAACGAGAGCACGGAGTATTGCGATTTGCAGACTTCACCGGCACACACGCTCACAGTAGGCAGGCGACCAATCGCAATCGTGCTCTCGTTACGTTTACGATAGTTGTTCGTGCTCATTCTACAGGTATTCATCGACCATCAAATAGAATACTTTAATCTGGTGCTGGAATCCATGAAATTATCATTTAAACTTTTAATAGTCACATCTCTAAAAGGATGCTAAGGATGAATCTTAGATGAGCTAAGATCCCACTTAAAAGGCGTGCTTTTTTTTTAGGTTCTGTGTAAGACAATTTATTCATCGGTAAAAAACATTATTACCTGCTATTATTAATGAAAATCCCTCTAATAATGTAGAACCAATAATGGACACATAAACATCCATTAACTGTATATCTGTACGATCGCATGCGATACGTAACCAAGCAAATAGTCATTATGTCACGCACTATGTACACGATACACTAATCAATAAAACCAAACATAGTCGATCAAATTGGTGAGAGAAGAAGAACATAACGGCGTAGTCTGTAGTGTAGACTTGAAGTATTAGTAACATACAGAAAACAAAGAGGGTCAGAAACGTTTTCCAAATATGTAGTACTAGCTGATGCCCGTGACTTAGCCCGCATTCAATTTTATTCCCGTTATCGCGACCCATGGGAAAGTAGATTAGAATAAAATAGAATAGAAATAAACTTTATTATACACCAAACAAAAAGAAAAGTATTCCAGTAATAAACGAATAAAAAGTAGGTACTCTACCTATATGTTATTCCAGATTATAGTCTATCTCTGTACCTACCACCTGTTGTGTGATTGAATAACAAATATACAAAAATCTTCACAATTTTTCACCAATGTTACTAATATCATAAAGATTGGTTTATTTCTGTACAATAAGTGCGAGTAACTTCATCGTATTATTAATATTAAAATCAATACAACCCTTCAACATTACTTCTTTAAAATTATGAAATACGTTTTCCTTCTCCCTCTCTTGATATTAAAAGAGATTTCTTATGTACCTACTAAATATTCGTGAAATAAGTGTTATGTAGAACAGTCTGAGAGTATGCCTACGGCTTTTTTTATTTCGCCGTAGTCCAACCACAACTTTCAAGTTGGAATGGCCGATTACTGTGCGCCTTAAAAAGATCCTGGTTCCTGGAACGCTCAAATTGTAGATATAACTCCTTGTTATAAATTTTCAAGACTACTACTTGGAATTCCTTGACCTCGATTACATTTTGTAAGGGCTTACAGATGAAATGTAAGGTTTACTAACGTCGATCAAAGGTTATTAAACAACTTCCTGAACCACTTCTTAGCTTAAACTAGCTGTTGCTCGCGACTCCGCCCGCGTGGACTTCTGATCTCATTCATCGCTGCAACGCGCGCAACGAGATGTTGATACCTAATAATGTAGCTTTCTAATGGTCAAATAATTTTTGACATCGGTCCAGTAGTTTTTAAGTTTATTCGTTACTACAAAAATACAAATCTTTCCTCTTTATAATATCATTAAATATTATAGTATAGAAGTAAAGATTACCAATTTGAATCCAAAACAAAGTCATCTTATTTATCACATTCGGAAATACAACAGAGGAATTAAAATGACGTCATATGGTGGAAAACGACCTGGCCCTCTAGACAAGTGCCACAATTGTGAGTACAATGGAACAGAATACCTAATCAATGTATGGAATTGACATGTATTTTGACGTTTATGACAGTCAATAAACATATGTTAATTGTCAATTGCCATACATTGAATATTTTATTCAATTCTGTTGACGAATTGGTACTTATCTAGGGGGGGGGGGTGAGGCTGTACAAACCATATATTAGAATACTTTTAGAGTTCAGGATTAGATCTGCCATCTTACGCTACGTTTGACTAGAATAAACGACATTAACGCGGGTGGAGCCGCGAGCAACAGTTAACATAATCAATTGACTTCACTTCGCCTTATGGTTAGCTGAAGGCTAAGTCTCAGGAGATAGGGTCCCCATTATAGACACGTACCATGTTACAATTGTAGCATTCAGCTTGACGGCCTACCTTATGTCTATAATCTTTGATTATACACAAGTCTATGATGGTGAAAATATAACTTACTTATTCATAAAGTAATTACGTACTGCGTAAACAAAAATAGAAATACTTAAAACACATTTCATGTTCTCAAAATAACTTTTAACAAGATAAAAACGTAACGAAAGAAATTTGAGAGCGCTGGCCGTTCTAGCAATTTATTTTTAATTGACATATTTTTACATTTTTAACACAAAATGTTATTACCTAATGAGTTCAAAATAAATTTAATTATGATTGAAGTTTAATAAAGATAAATTGAATTTAGAAATAAGGATTTCTGTCATAATAGCATCAAGAAAATAAAGTTTTTGTTACAGAATATAATAATTGATAATTTAGAATAAAGAGATTTATTTTTGTCTTATTATTATTATCATAGCGTACCTATACTATCTTAAGTCTTTACCAGCACACGTGTTTCCTTTTTCCTACAATCCTTTATTCCGGGCGTAAAAAAGCATAATTATGATGAGACCGTCAAGCTGAGGGACATCGTTGGTGTCTATAATGGTGACCCTCTTACCTTGGGACTTTCGCTTACCATCAGGCGAGGTGAAGTCATATTGATGCTTTACTTATCGAACGGCATACTTCTTTAAAAAGTATGCAATTCAATGAGCAAAACTTATACATTTTAAGTTTTAAATGTTGTTAGTACATCTAAAAGTAAATCGAAAAAAATTACCTCGTCATCGAACGCGTCGGGGTCAGCCATCTTGTGATGTTCTCAACAACTACCGCACGTCGTCACTAACACTGGCACTTTCACTTTATGTCACATAGGTACTATTGGTTTCACAGCTCACTTACAACACCTGTAACAATAGACAGAAGATTAAAAATATTGAAAAGATAATAAAGACCCTGGGGAGCCCTTATTCGCTTTAGGTCAGAAGCATATATATACCTACCTCTCGTGTTTGAACCTATACCTTTTTTTACTTAGACAAAACTTTAGTGTACTGAACTGTACAATTTCTGCCTTAAAGCGAATCTGTCATAAAGCGAATCTGTCCTAAAGCGAATCTGTCTTATAGCGAATCTGTCCTAATGCGAATAAACCCTGGGGCGTGGGGCAAGGAGGCCAAAAGCCTTATAAGGGCTATTGGGTAGAGGCTCATAAAGGCTACTGGAGACCCTCGCTTCCGATCATTCCTGGGGTAGAGACTGGCTATCGCAATCCAGCGGCTATGCGGCAAGTGTGATGAGTACCTTTGCACCGGGGGAGCAAATAACGTCATCAGGTTATTCGATTAGTATCGAATGGTTCTGTAGTACAGACATTATATTATGTAGGTACATATTATTATTAATTTGATATGAATTATTGTGATTTTTACAGTTTTTTAATTAATAAATGACTTGAATTGAAGAAGAATGTGTCGTGGAGAAGCATACATAAAATAGTTATTAGGAAAAAGTTTGTAAATGTCAAAAGTTATGCCTTTCCCTACCTTTTGTAGCTGTCATATCACCTACTAGGTATATGCCAGCTACAAAAGGTTGAGGAAGTTGGTTTACCTAGATATCAATACAAAAATATGCGTAATGCCTGCACAGATAGGTGACTATAATATGCATTCCGTTCCAAATTCGAAATACAAAATGTATTCCTGCTAGTATCTACATTCCGATCTAAATTCTAAATTCAAAATTCACTCCCGCTAGTATCTGCATTCCATTCCAAATTCTAAATTCAATATTATTCCCGCCTCACCCAGGAATTGCGACACATTTTTTATTCTAAACAGTTTGTTTACTAACAAATATGCATGGAAGTCAGTATGCAGAGTTTCTTAATTTCGATATTTTATCGATTAAGTTCTTCCTCCTAGTCAACATCTAATCAATTAAGGAAACCCCACTCAACGTCTATTTATTCGTTAGAAAAGAAGTTAAAAGCCAAAAGTGGCACTCGAAATTTAATATTGTAATAAAATAAAAAATTGGAGTTTCGGATTCTGTAAAATTCACAGAAAATACTTGAATCTTTCTTATTAAGATTACAGATTAATTGCCATTAGGTCTTTAATCATACTGAAGTGATATTAGCTACTTCCTAATAACATTTCTTTTTTAAATTAAAAAATACTTAAGGTATTTTCAGGACTTTTTCATGATGACCAAGAGGTTTGATTCCCGCTCAGTGTAAATATCGATAGTTGCGCGACATAAGGTCACAAGCGACAACAACAATTTAAAGAAAAATCACTATGTAGTAAACTGTCTATAATGACGTTCGAGACCTTTTCTTTTGAAATCGTTGCCTTCACTCACACTCTTACATTAAAACATAACATAACATAAGGTCACGCCTTTATCCCCGAAGGGGTAGGCAGAGGTGCTAGCACCCACATTTCGCCGTTTATGTTTAGGTCCCAATGTAATAGGTGGCGAGCCTATTGCCATTAACCAGGCACTTATAAACCTGCGATAAATACACACATAACTTCGAAAAGCATCGAAAAGTCATTGGTGTGTGTAATGGTAAAACCTGGGATCGAACCCGAGACCTCGTCTCAGCAGTCCATTACCCATACCACTAGGTTAACGTCTGTAATAAGGACGAATATTATACGTAGGTATATTTGCATTGGTCTGGGTATTACTCTTACTGCCAAGAAGGCTACCACTACAGGCTACTAATGAGACTGCACAAGGGTTTTTTTCTACGTTGTTACGTACGGTATCTCCAGCTACGTGGTAACAGCCGGGGATCATATGTGGGACTCTCCCATCCGGATGGAAACACTCACTACACTCATACGCCTCATCGGGGGGGGGGGAGGGGGGGAAGGGGATTGAAACTGTACAGGAATACTTCTATGCAGGCCCACCTATTGCGCGCTGGCTAGCACCTGTAAGGGGGTTCGAGTCCCGCCCGAAGTCGATTCTCTTTTCTCTTTCTAAATCAATTTGAACAGTAAAGAGAAGTCTTAAGTACACTTTGCAATAAAATCGGAGAGGCCGCAATAAGTATTCATGTAAACGCCTCGCTTGAAATAAACCACAGAAAATTAATTTAAGACTTTTCTCAAGCCCAGGGGATTAAATGCAGGGAAAATTAATTAAAACGACTTAGTTGACGTGTCGTTGGGGCGCCATTCGGGCATCGTCGCAGTGAAAGAGAGTATGTCAACATTTCAATCTCAAGATGTATTTAATTTCAATTTATACTAGCTGTTGCCCGCAACCCTACCCGCGTGGATGTCCGTTATCGCGACTAAACATAGCCTATGTCCTTTTCTAAGGTCTAATCTACCCTTGTACCAAATTCCATCAAAATCGGTTCAGCGGTTTAGGTATGAATGCGTAACAGACGGACAGACAGACAGAGTTACTCTCGCATTTATAATATTAGTATGGATAAGTATAGTAAGTAAGTATGTATGGATATCTCAGTGAGTCGCTCACCGAGTGTCCGGCGTGGGAGACGCCGAGACGGGAGCTGGTGGCGACCCTGGGCGTGAGAGTTCTCTCGCTCGCCACTTTGCTCGCGGCGATGGTTCGCTGCGCGGATGCGTGGGCCGCCGCGCGCCGCCGGCGCCCTCTTTCTGCGAGCAAATAATGCTCGTGAAGTGGGCGGCGGAGCGGGAGCAAAGGAGAATCGCAGACCTTGCGGCCCGCGAGGAGCGCAGGAAAATTGCTAACCGCGCAGCCCGCATGGGGGACGGAGGTCGCAGAATGACCTCCGTCCCCCATGAGCGTGAGCCTGGGGGTGACGGGTGGAGCCGCCTGTCACCCTAGCAGAAGCAGGCCGCGGCGGCGGCGCGCATTGCGTGCCTCCCCATACCCGGGGGCGAGTTGGAGACTCTTTGGTTCCCACACCGGAAGAGGGCCAGATCGAGAGATATGGCCCTGGGTCGGCCGGGGTGCGAGGAATATGGCCACGACAATCTCACGTCCGGCAACCGACGGCCCACAGACGGCGTGCGTTTTAGTCGGTTCGAGTCCGACATAACCTCCTCCTCCGGCTCCGGCGGGGGAGGTATCCGTGGGGATTTTTTGCACGATAAAAAAAAGATATCTCGGTGAGTTTTACACTATTAATTTATATTATCGCAATGGCTGTAACCATTTTGACCTGTAGATCATTTGGGGTAAGAAAGACGCTATATAGGGTGTATAGCTCCATCCAACCTTCTCGCTCAGAATACGAACATCTACAGTTACACGGTAGGTTCATGTGCATTTTTGAAAGATTCTGTATGCTTATGTGTATTGGTTTCTGTTGGTATAAGTTTATAATAAAGTAAACGAGGGGTCACTAAATTGTACCGCTACGGTAAATTGTGAATTAGTCTGTCAAATATAACGACGTGACCTCGATCGATACTGATGACATTAGCTGCTCGAACTGATTGACCATGTTTGATTGACTGCCGCACGAATTCGGCATCATGTTAATTCTGATCGAATGTAGAACTGCGCCGATGGTGTTATAACTGGTGTACATATAATCAGGTAAAATTAGTTTCATTTAAATGTAATCTATTAGTGTAGGTATAATGTGTATTTGTTCGATAATATCATATTTTAAAGCATCGATACAGAACAAAGGCAAAATAAAATATGCTTCAATTCTTGAAAATAATATAATTTATTCCCTTTATCAAATCTTTTTGTTTTAAGAATTAGAATGAAGTAGAACAAATTAATAAACAATGATCTAGCAATAACTGGGTATCGTTTATAGATCACGCTAAATTCAAATGTATTCTTCATCAAAAAGATTAAATGAAATTAATTTGTATCTATTTAAGTTGAAATAGTTGGTACTCCATGAATGAATGTAATAAAATAATTGAATGAAATTTTGAAGCATTTATTATGCTAATTGTTCAAATATTTTAATAAAATAATTTATAATAAACATAAAGGCATTTTGGTATAGAAACACAGGTTTCATAATGTTGAAGTTACTAACACTCGAAGCAGCTTTTAAGTATACTAATTCGTACTAGGGAAAACTAACACTCCTTTGAATATGCACAAAAAAGCAAGCACAAAAATCCCAGCTTATACTCGCAGTCACTTAACCGTAGCACATAGTCGTAGCACATGACACTTTACCGTAGCACATTTCCGTAGCACCTGATATCGCGTAGCACAATACTCCGTAGCATCTCGTGAGTTAAAACCGCAGTGCGCAAGGACACTATAATATTATCCAGTTGTTTAAATTGAAATTACAGAAACGCAGCTGTACATTTGAGTTACAGACCTGGAAATTCACCTAGAAATTCCTGAGGGTGTAGGTAGAGGTTGTGTTATTGGTTTTTAGAGGAAAGCTTTTATACTTGGTTGGTAGTGCCGATACATGTAGCAAGAGAACTCGAAAGAGGGTAGATACAATACTCCAGTTCCTCCGTCATCATGGTGCCGACAGCGCCGAAATATCGGAAACTCCAAACAATATATGGTAAATATTCGATAGCTCTAATAGTAATACATACACACAAAATTTTATTTCGATACGACAATAAGAAGTACGGCAATTTTTGATTTATCATTCATCATCATTTCAGCCATAGGAAGTCCACTGCTGGACATAGGCCTCCCCTATAGATCTCCAATAAGACCGGTTGGAAGCGGCTCGCATTTTTGATTAAGAGTGGAAAAAGTGATTTGCTCAGGCTGGACTTGAAACTTCCTACCACCACTGAGCTACAGGGCCTTGCCTGAAGCGTTCTTAATTCTCCTATACAACCATCTTGCCCCGCCTGAGCGATTCACTTTTTCCATTCATAATCGATTTCAATAGTTAGCATTTCAATTCCAAAAGTTCTTTTAATTCCAATTTTTAGTTACATTGTAAGTTAAAGTTTGTAACAATATATCAAGTGAAGGTAACATAAGCGTGCTAACATAATAATGAATAAATAAACACGAAACCTTGCGTTTCAATATTTTCTGCCAATCATTTCCAATTCAATTCACGCTACCGAGTAAAAACACAGATCCAATCAGCAAGAAAAATAAACGCTAGTTGGAAAACCATTAGTATTTCTAATCTAACGGTGGAAAATGTCCGAGGGCACAAAAGGTTTTAGGGGAGTTTAGTAGGGGTTAATTTAGGGGAGAACTATGCTGTTATTATGGCACTTGATATGGCTATTTGTATTTGCGTTTTGACATATTTGACAATAATTATTTGCCACCTATGGAAAAAGATCTCATTGCGGCCAAATAACAAACCGACAAGCGTATGTGGTATTGGCAATAAGGCCAATAATGGCCTATACTTTGTCAAATATACTGTCAACAGTAAATATACTGTAACAGTGTCAAACTGTTATATGTCAAATACGTAAATACAAATAGCCAAGTTAATCTATCCAAATCGGAATGAGCAGCTTTCTCAATAATCTATCACTAACTGTCTGTTTGTCAACTAACATGTTTTGTATGATGCAATGATGCTTTATAATAATGTTTTTTTTTCAACTAAATATTTTGTCTAATGAGTAGTTTATTAAACAATAGTTTGTTAAATAATACATTTATCAAGTATAATTTTGTCAAACGTTGTTTGTCAAATGAAAATTTGTCATTTGTTTTTGTCAAATGATAGGACACCGAAGCCATTACATTTTGAAATCATTCCGTTACAGTACAATAACTTAATATCTTTTGAAATAGTTGTTCCAATTCCAAGTTATCTTAACTTGTACAATAGAACAGACGTGATCTCATTTTAATGTCACAGTCGAGACTAGTTACAGTCGCGAACAACTTTTAATTTGGTGCATCACAGTCAGATATGCAGACATTACGTCATTGCAATATTCAGTTGCAAAAACTGCATTATAGCGTTAGAAATAGTTTTTTGCAATCTTTTAAAAGTTATACGTCTTATACGACATGGTTCGGATCGATTCGAGTTTGAATGAAGTAAGGATATAAGTTAGGTAAACATTTTAATTTTGTATGCAATGTATCAGAATTACGTACATCGTTACTGCCTCTGTGGCGTAGCGGTAGTGAACGCGGCTGCTACGCAGGAGGCGCGGGTTCGATCCCCGCTCAGTGCCAATATTTGTATACTTGAATATAAATATTGCCAATATTTGTATGCTTGAATATAAATATTTGCATTGGTCTGGGTGTTTCTATGTATAATATGTATGTATTTACAAAAAAAAAAGTATCTAAGTATGTATATCTAAGTATGTATATCCGCATTCTAGATTCCATAACACAAGCTAATTAAGCTTACCATGGGTCTAGATAGCGTTGTGTAGAATGTTGTAGAATATTTATTTATTTATTTATACATTCTCGAAGCCTGGAAATATGATTTTGCATTTTTTTTTGCTTTACGGTTTGACATTACAGCTTAATTGAAATGAGAGTAAAAGTTAACTAAAGTTATAATTTTCAACTTGTATTCAGTGTTTCTCAAAGTTGACGAGCAATAACAAATTAACAAACATAATGTTAATAAAAAAATTGCCAGCCGGAATAAGGGCCCCTATAACACAATTCTTGCCAACTTTTATTTGCAGATATATGGTAGAGACCAATGACATTTCATAACATAGACATGTCATATGCTTACAAATCAACGTAGAAAAATGTGCCGAACTCACACACACACATTTTTAATTCATCTACACTTTTGGTGTTTTAACTTTAGAGTAATAGTTCGTGCAGTGTCTATAAACATACGATGGCATTTTCGTTATTTTTTTAAGTCACTGATGCTTCCGCGCAACGTCCGACCGGCGCCGCTCGGCACGCGATACTAGAGGCAAACGTTCCAATTGACTCGTTTTCGGATCTTCAAGATTTTCGCGCAATAACATATCTACTTCTTTTTATATAATATCTTTGGTAGAGACCAATATATAAATCGCATGTTCCGTGTCCAACTTGATCACGGTAAAAACATATCACCGGCTTCCTTTTTGAAAATTTTCACCCTTTGCCACTGTTATACATATAAAGTTTCAGCTACCGATACCAACAATACACATTATGTCCAAGGAAATAAGTACATACTTTTATATACACGCTCACATTTTAAAGATGTATACTTATTTTCTTGGCCATGTGTACAGAAGAGGCAATACATTATGAAAGTATCGCAGCGAGTTGCGAGCACCGCACAGCCATCCAACTTGGACAAAGTTGTCTAATACCACCTGATGCACTGATGGAAACTTTATAAGTACTTAGGTACATATAAATAACGTCATGGTTTTACCGTCGGTCGTCGGTGCTTACCGTCTTGTTGCGGTTTATAGGTTACTAGCTGTTGCCCGCGGCTCCGCCCGCGTGGAATTCTGATCCCGTTCATCGCTGATATATAGCCTATATGTTAATCCAGGGTATAACCTATATACATACCAAATTTCAACCAAATCGGTCCAGCCGTTTATGCGTGAAAGAGTAACAAACATCCACACATCCACACATCCATTCTCACAAACTTTCACATTTATAATAGTAGTAGGATAGATTAATCGTGGTACTTCATATGGCTGTTTGTATTTGCGCATATGACACCTTCGGCAAGTAATTACCACGTCTCGGGACAGTATATTTGTCAAAGTATTGGCCTTATTGCCTACTTTACAAATATGTCCAATACTACATACGTTCATCGTGGATGTTCATCTTTGCCTGTATTTGTATGTTTGCACTTCAAATATTTTACTAAACACAACAAACACTCAATGGCGAACACAGATAGCCATGTGAACTGCCACCATATTAAAATATATTTTCTAATTACAAACAATTAATATTTTTAATTTTTATTTTATATAGTGTTCGGTATTCTACATTCTACACAACGCTATCTAGACCCATGGTAAGCATAGCTTAACTAGCTTGTGTTATGGAATATATGTTATGCGGATAAACATACATAGATACTTTTTATTTATTTATTATAAGTCATGGTTCTTAGGCGTCTAAAATCGACTTCAAAAATTCCGTTACACACAATAACAAGCTAATAAAAACGTGTTTCAGAACTCGAGCAGTAATGCACTCTTTGTGAGAAAGTTACTCACGACGTTCCACTGTACGTGAAGCCACTAGTCTAAATCTCATCACATCCCCCTTCTATGAAGCCTTTGTCTAACTTATGACTGAAGATAGTCTGTAGGAACTTTCAGAATTAATTCTCACCTTCTAGGCGTGCAGCAGAAACTTGGATCTCAGTGCAATAAGGCAAACTTTCACAATAGTCAGCTTCATTACTATCCACGACATCTACTCTGACTTCTACGTAATCAGAGTGTACAAATAGAAAAGGAAGGATTTCATGTACCCAAGTTTTGCTTTTGAGTGTACTGTAGATATAACTCTTAACTTTATTATACCTTGCGCCACCTATTGGGTGACTGGTTGTGAATGCCCATGGTATTAAATCCACTATGTATATGTTTAATAGCTAATTGCCAACTTTATTTCTTAGCATTAAAATGATTTCTCTATCAGCAACGAAAAGAAAAGGAAGTCTGCTTTTCTTTTAGAAATTGATGGCCTTTCCCATGGACTACTGATATTAAATAAAAAAATGAGAATATTAATATGCCTAGTTTGTATGCGGAATATTAACAAAATGCAGCAGAACTTAATGCAAATTATAATACAGCCATCTTTCCCCTACCAGGCTGTCATGAGCATATACGAACGCGAAAACTAAAACCACATTCTGAAGAGTAATTACGTCACGGGTGCTAACTTCCTTTGCAACTATCTCCTAATGAACTGACGCAGTAGTTACCAGAGGCTCATGAGCCGTAAGACATCGTAATTTGGTGAAAAGTTAAATAACATGCAATGCCTTTTCGCTTGTGTCGTCCTATTTGACTACGAGTATTACTGTATAAAACTTAACAGAAAATGTTGGTACTTTGTCCTAAATGTGGCTACTAGTGCATCTTTAGATTATTCTAATACTCGTAGTATGGTATCTTGTAGAATGTATTGAGGATACCCCTTCGCTCGGTCCTCTCTTCAGGTCAACTCCATTTTGAGACGTCTGGGGTCAAGATATATGCCGCCAACTATACCTGAGTAACATCTTGGATTTTGACGTTTTAGATATAAAATTATAATTATTATTCATGTATATATGTATAGATATAAAAATATATTAGATATAAAACATATTTTGAATCAAATGGATTGAGAATAAAGTTTGTTGACCGGGTTGACCTTGCGACCGGTTTGAGCTAGTTACAATTTATAAACATTTTTCACACTGTAGCGAATAATTAAGTATACTTAATGAAAAATTATACACATAAACATACATTAACAGTAGTTCCCACAGTAGCCAAACTTGTCGTATAATGGTGACGTTAGTTGTCTAATTCTCCGAGCTCTATGGAGTAGAAGATATCGTTTGTCTAAGGGCCGGCGCACATTATCAGCATCGACAAGGAAAAAAAATCCTATGTCTTGGCATACTGCAGAGTGACTGTCTGAAGTGTGAAGTGACAGTGAGCTCATTCTACGTAAATAGTAACACCAACAATTCATCATAATTCGGAAACTTTCAGATAACTTACACTTCAAACTCGCGACCATGGCTGTTGAAATTAAGCCGAAACGTCGGGCTAAATGTAAATAATACCAATTGAATGGCAATAGAATGTGTTAACAATTGTCTGAATCTGAAGTCTACGCAACAATCACTCATTAAAATAAAACCACTTTTTTTACACCCCGTGACCATGGCTGATGAAAAGTAGCCGGAACGTCCGGCTAAAAGTAAATAATAACAAATAAATCTCGATAGAATCCGTTAAAAAGTGGTTATATTTCAATGCTAAAAACTGGTTTTATTTCAATGCTAAAAACTGGTTTTATTTCAATGTTACAATGTCCATAGCGATGATGCTAACCTAACCTTTTTCACCGTTTACCGGCAGTACTACAGTTCCTCCGTGATCATGGTGCTTGCAACAGCACCGAAATATCGGAAACTCCAAACAATACATGGTAAATATCCCAATAGTTCTAATAGTGATGCCGAAGGATCCTTTTCCTTGCCCAAGTCGATATTGTGCGCCGACCCTAAAGCGTCACACAGATAGTTCCTAACTTTGTTGTTCGAGTTAAATGAATAGGCAAACGCTTAGTAGTTTTAGTGACATTAGGAAACTCGTGAAGGCGACTGATCGGTAAATTAATGGTTAAGGAGACAACCACACGATCCCGAGGTCCGTGGCTGGAATCCTGGCTTACATTACTGATGTGAACTAATTTCTAACACAAGCGAAGTAGATTACGAGAGTACTAGTAATTTCTGTTGCTAGTGTTCTTTAAAAATGGAATTACGAGAACTCCCTCAGGCTTCATGTCACTGGAGTCAATGATGAGGTGGGTATGTCGGACCGAAACCGACTAAAACCACACAGTATTTCTATCGCTAACCATGCGGTTTCGTACAAGGCGACTAAGGGATAGGGCTGCTTAACATAAGACAGATATATACAGACCAGACTCAGCTTCAGGTGCATAGCTCGAGTCAACAATGGTGACCGGAATGCGGCAATAGACTCACCCCCTATTACGTGGGACCTAATACAATGATTGGTGAAATGAGAGTATTAATTCACCTCTGCTTAACGCTCCGAGGGTAAAGGCATGATTATATGTATGTATCTCAGCGCAACACAGGCAGAGGTGTTTCCAAAAAACTAATACATAGGCCTGAGACCACGAGTCAGGGGTTCCCGACTGGCCCTAACCTCCAGTTACCACCTCTTTGGTAAAGGCAATAAATCTTATCAATAAAACAAATCTAAATTATCCTTTTAAATAACGTTTCATTATATTCATTTTTGAATGTAATGCTCGCAATTCAATACATGTCAAGTGCGGCATTTCCATGGGTGGCTCCGGTTAATCCCAGCTTACAAAGGCCGTTGTGATATATCGTCCTTTAAAAAGCAACTTTAAATAATTTATTAGTGCTCGTTAGCGTGCCCTGCCGTTTTAGAATCCAAAAAAGGGGTGTAATGTTTTCTAAGTCCATAATATGTATGTATTTTTTATTTAACCACAGAATAGATAATAGCCATAATTCTTAAAAGACTGTACAAATTTGAATGAAGAGAATCCTTACTCCATTCCGAGTTACACTGTCAAAAAATTCTGTTTATTATAATTTTAGTTCGTTTTTTTATACCACTTAGGTAGCAGACAAGCACACAGCCCACCTGATGGATGCTTTTTAGCGGGACCATAACTTTTATTATTTTTGCCGTAGATAAATGAATATGGCCATTTAAAAGAATTTTCTGAACGAAAAATGCGTCGATCACGTCAGCTTTGTTTTCTCTTAAGAGATTTTATAATGTAATAGCAGTAAAGAATACGTATAATATATGTATTACGAAAACCATTCACTTATTTCGACTTCAGTAGGTTCAAATATTTCCATTACATTCAGGCGATACAACTCTGATGAAATATCGGAACCATTATTAACGATTATTTCGCTTTTTCCTGAAATAAACAAACCTGTTATCTGTACATCCTTGAACGTGAGAATGAATGATGTTGACACAGTGAGATTTATTGACTGAGGAACATTGTGAAACTCCTAACGACTGCTGTTTGCCTAGTACACAGCCATTGAAAGATGATCGATGTTGTTATGGTGTGAGAGAAAAACAAAGAATTTCTTCCTTTTATTTCTACTATCTTATAAATTACTTTCGCATCTGTCCGTCTGTATTGGCTGCATCTATATGAATCAATATTGTACTGCTCGGGAGATATATCATGGACCTAAAATGTGCTCTATACGCGCAGTACACGTTTCGTTGGTGTACGAGCAGAAATTCACCAAGCATAGATTATTATAAAACAATCCGTGCGCGCCAGGGCCTCGATTGTCTTCGGTTTAGGTCCAAGATACGTGTCCCGAGGTATATCTACCTGTGGATCGGTACTGCACAGTTAGAAATATAGATGTATGTGCCAAAGATAGTATTTTGTACGATTTAAGAAAATTGAAGGGACAGTCATCCTACAATTTACAAATTTACTGGTAACTACAACTATAATTATGAGGTAATGAGAAACAATCATTATGTCAATCAATAAAGTCATATTTTGTTGGTTGGAACTAATACATTAACCGATTGCAATGATTGCTAGAATTTAAATCGTAATCGTTTGCTTCAGGTCTGACGTTATGGATCAGGAGCCTTTCTGTAGTCCCTTTTACAGATTGAAAACCACATAAAGTTCTTTTCCCCGTATAACCACCCCGTTCGAGCCAGCACATATTATATAAAGCTTGCATTATCCAAACGAACAAGATAGAAAATCTGCATATACAAACATGATTACAGCTCATGTATTAAACTCTGTGTGGTCTAGATTTTCTCTCCAATACCCAGATTAGCATAAATATTGATTCCAATGAATATTCTAGCTAGACCTTACATAAAATGTTATCGTCTCATGTACTTTCTACACCAATCTAGTAATGAAAAGGGAGTAAGCTGTGAATCCATTGTGATTGGAGTGGAATTATAATCATGAAATCAAGGAAAAGACTATGTACTCGTATTTATATCTATCCCTATCCCTACTAATATTATAAATGTGAAAGTAACTCTGTCTGTCTGTCTGTCTATCTCGCTTTCACGCCCAAACCACTGAACCGATTTTGATGAAATTTGGTATAGGGGTAGATTAGACCTCGAGAAAGGACATAGGCTATGTTTGGTCGCGATAACCGACATCCACGCGGGCGGAGCCGCGGGCAAAAGCTAGTAATATTATAAAGCTTGAAGAGTTTGTTTGGTTGATCACGCTTATCTCAGAACCTACTGGTTCGAATTATAAAAATATTTTTGTGTTGAACAGTCCATTTATCAAGGCACGTTATGGGCTATGTTTTTTTTTTTATACCACTTGTTGGCAGACAAGCACACGGCCCACCTGATGGGAAGCGGTCACCGTGGCCTATGGACGTATGCAACACCAGGGGCGTCATGTTGAATAATTTGTGTGTAGTATAAGCGGGATTATAGTAATAGTGGGAACCGAACCCGCGCCCCCTTCGTACTTAGTTGAACGCTCATCCGCTACGCCACAGAATCCTATCTTGTGGCGTGACACTGTGAGGTATGAGAGGTATTGACATAACACTGTAGGTGAAGTAGAATCCACTCCCTTACTCTATTTTTGCTCAGGCAACTGCCGTCAGCATCCCCCCCACCCCCCTGATATATATATATATATATAGGTATACCAGATGATGTGATCATAGGCCCGAAAATTCATTGGCGAGGTCTCAAACACCGCAATTTGAAATAAAACGTTTTTTGAACATCATACATAGAAAGCCATGTACACGTACCCATTCCGCCCATTGTATGTAACCCGTTCTAAGCCAAGCATGTATTACTGATGTATGAAGCAACGAAGCATGAATTATCAAATCTCATAATTCAATCTTCATTCGGGTAATCGATTACAGGTTTGCTCAGTGAACTGTGACTGATAAATAATTCATTAACGCAATGGTGACATCCCTGTGGCGGATATGTTACGGTAAAAGTTTCAATGCGGGAATCTTGAATATATACTATAATATTATGAAGAGGAAAGGTTTACTTTGTATTTTTGGTATGTAACGAATAACCTCGAAAAAATTACTGAACCGATTTCAAAAATTACTAACATCCATATCCATACTAATATTATAAATGCGAAAGTAACTCTATCTGTCTGTTTGTCTGTTACGCTTTCACGCCTAAACCACTGAACCGATTTCGATGGGTATAGGGGTAGATTAGACCTTGAGAAAGGACATAGGCTATGTTTGGTCGCGATAACCGACATCCACGCGGGCGGAGCTGCGGGCAAAAGCTAGTAGGCTATATATCATCAATCGCACTACTATCAGCGATGAACGGAATCAGAATTGCACGTGGTTAGAGCCGCGAGCACCAGTTAGTGTAGTATAAATTTGGAACGCTAGTATAAATTTGGAAAGTCAACATGTACTTCAACCCGTGACAAATTCTTTCATAGGGGATACTAACACCAATAAGCCTCGGAGGCTTCTCGGCCCGGGGACGTAGCTGAATAAAAGCTTATCACCATAGGTGCATTCAGTTTAGGAGCGTACACTTATGGGACTCTTTTTTTTTTTTTCTTGTTTAGACAGGAAAGAATGTACCTTCCGCATTTCGCGGGCTCGGGGCAGCCACGCGAGTATGTGGGGCTCTCACCACACTAAAACAACCTGCCGTGTGCCATACGCTGCGACTTAGTGAGTGACCCAACGGAAACACTACGCTCTCGTCGATGGATCACCCAAGCGCAAGCCCGTAAAGGTGCGGTGCGGGCCCGTCTTCTGATTGGGCGATGTCCAGACACACCAGGACATCACCCCTTCGCGGGAGGCTCTACAGCGGGTGGAGGGCTAAACACTTATGGGACCCTAAACCAACCGGGGACTAACGCTGTGATAAGCAGGACGGGAAAAGCATGTGATGAGCCCGTCAAACTGAGGACCACCATTGTAACATTTTTGATATTTGCAAGGATAGCCCTATATCCTGTGACCTTAAACTTATCATCAGGCGAGGTGAAGACATATTGACGTGCCCAAACCAAAAAAATACATTTACCATGAATTTCATAACATCCCTGAATACTGACTGTTCCTGCAACATATCATACCATTGTAATACAAAATGTACCATTCGTACCGTACATGGACACAATACAAATCCCAACGTGAATACATTTGAATATATAACTTTATCTCTCATTTCTGCCTGAGCAAACCTATATGAGCTAAAAATAGGTGGCAGCCGCTCTGTGAGCCTTTTCACTAGTAATGCCTAATACCAGTAGCCGCGAGATGCCCAACAGAGTAGAATTTGGGCCACCCCATCTCCTCTTAAGCGGTGTCGTACAAGGCGACTAAGGGATAGGGCTGTTTAACATCAGACAGTTAGATACATGGCTCGAGGTAACAATAGTGCCCGGAATACGGCAATAGGCTCGCCCCCTACTACGTGGCGAAATGTAGGTGTTAGTTCACCTCTGCCTAACCCTCCGGGGATAAATGCGTGATTATATTATGTATGTATGACAATGTATGTTGTATACATACTTTATATAGTCACAATGAACATTTTTAAATAAAATTTTAACAGTTGAAATGTTTTTTAAGTAACACATTTGCGAAACCTGTATTATGTCATGTCAAATGATTCTTTTTAAAGTAGGTAATGTGTTTGCGAAACGAAAGTTTGTCAAATAATTGACTGCCCCGTGGCACTATCCAATGGCACTACATTAAAATCCGTGGGGTATTTACTTGTATTGTTAGCATTAATCTTACCATTCTGATACCTGAAAAGTCAATGAGATGGCGTAGAAGTAATTAGGTGATTTCAAATGGCTCGACTTAAAAATGCTTTCCATGCGTACAATTATTCATGTCTTTTTATTTCGATAGACAGCAACTCTTTCAACTTGCTACGATCCTGGTAAAAGGCAATACATGCTTACTTCCTTTTAAAAAAGATCGGCCTTTGCCAGTGATATGTTTGCCGGGGCATCGCAATGAAATATTGAAGTCGCGCCCTACCGGCTACCGGCACATACCCATTACATTTTTAATCTACGAGTGAAGCTGTACACTTGCACTCGAGTTTCATGTGTATGACACAATTAGGGACACATATAGTATCTATGACGTATTAATGACGACCTCTGTAGCGTAGTAGTAAAGGGTTCGACTGCTAACCCAGAGATCGCGGATTGGATTCCCGCAGAGTACAAATATATATATATATATAATATATAAATATATATAAATATATAAATATTCTACAACATTCTACACAACGCTATCTAGACCCATGGTAAGCTTAATTAGCTTGTGTTATGGAACCTAGAATGCGGATATACATACTTAGATACTTTTTTTATGCCATATGTAATATGGCAAAAGGACACATATAGTATCTATGACGTATCAATGACGACTTCTGTAGTGTAGGTAGTAGTAGAGGGTTCGACTGCTAAGACAGAGATCGCGGATTCGATTCCCGCAGAGTACAAATAGGCATAAACATGAACATATCCATGTCTTTAAAAATGTATGTTTTTATTCGCATTTTGGAATCGGTAAGTAATACAATCAAGTTAATTATAGGTACTATGTTTACTTACGGTACTGGCACTGTGTAGAATATACCTACTAGAATTTTTATTCCTTATAAAAATTCCCTAAGCCGGCCTCCGTCTTATCTACCGGCAGGTCTCGCGTCGTCGTCCAAAGAAAAAATGACATGCTTTATTCGTGTAATTTACACCTCAAATATGTTAACTGTTTAGTCTAACTGAGCATGTTTCCGTATGCTTCCCTAGTAGTATACATTACAAAGAAAGCCAAAGCTTAATCTGAACAAAAAAAAACTCCGTCAGTTGTAGTCCGTGTAAAGAACGCAATAAATATTATTAAATCTCCTAATTAGATGTTTTCCCACCTGCCCGCATTTATTCGGCCATAAAATGCCCTGTTTCACAGCTAACAATGATAACTCGACCTTAACGCGAAGCAATAACGTACATTTTCGTTTGTCTCATACCGAGCCAGGTCAAATTAAAGCACGTTAATTAATAATTTGATTCTCGTCGACAGAGGAAAAAATGTTTGTTGTATAATGTTGGGTGTATTCAACCAATGTTGGGTCAAATCACAGACTGATGGCCTGTATTTTTCCCATTTGTCCCCTCTAGTCAGCTTTCAAAGGGAACATTCGGCACAAATTGTCACCCCGGTGACAAATGCGAAGATAATTCCCAGCTGTCACCCTGGGGGACAGGGCTAGAGGGGACTACTGGGAATAATCGACACTCAGGCGTGAATCGACTCTCACAGTGACATTAAATCTGTCATCTAGAAATCTCATCATCATCATCGTCAATTTCTCCTCAGCCCCTCTAGGCAAGTAGCAATACGCCGGTATTGTAAAATAGAATGATGAATGTATGGAATTTCACGTATATGACCGTTGTCAACAAATGTAATAAATGTCAAAATAGATGTCATATACGTCAGTACCCATACATTAATCGTTCTACTCTACAATTTGCGACGAACTACCACTTGTCTAGGAGTGCAGATTTAGTTATAAATCGAGAATCAGGACTGAGTATTGTTCAGGAATACGGGCCATAAACGTGTGCATTGAATGTATGAAATGATAAAGGACACGGCGGTATATCCGTTCCCATCGAGCAGTCCGTATGGGGAAGTACTTCCACCCTACAGAAGACCGCGGCTTAATAACCTCATGTTGTGTTTCCGACGGTGACTGGGGTAGCCAGAGCTCACTGGAGAGATTTTGTGCTGTCAGCGGAAAAACCAAAGGCCTACTTATCTTTTGCGCTGACGGCACAGAATCCCTCTGTTCTAACAGGGTCGACAGCCGTGTGCTTGTCTGCGAATTAAGTAATTAAAAAAAGAAAATAAGCAAACAAGTTTTTCACAACCAATGACGTCACTAGAGCCATTTAGTGAAAATGCTCACTGTAAACAGAATCGTTTCAATCACAACCCGTTAGTCGGCACAATTTCACATTTTTTATGTCAATTACCGATCGACAAGGTTGATCGTAGACTAAATTAAAATTATAGCAAGTCACGGAGGGCTGTTACACCGCACCTGATGTATTATACCAACAATATACCTAATACGGTACTATTAGAGCTATCAGAATATTTACCATGTATTGTTTTGAGTATCCGATATTTCGGAGCTGTTGCAAGCACCTTGATTACGGAGGATCGACCATGATAGTTTAAATACATATAGAGTGGAATACGTTATAAAAACGTGTGATTTCAAAACTTATAAGGATTTATAAAAACATTTCAAAAGCTAATTGAAAATACAATCAAACTAATTATTTATGATTCCGAGCACGAAAAATAATCGAATTCGTAACGTAAACGCATCGAGGGAACGAAGCCTTGCGATTGGCCGCCTGCCTACTGTGAATCTGTGTGTGTGTGAAGCCTGCCAATCGCAATGCTCCGTTCTCTCAATGCGTTTAAATTACGAATTCAATTTTTTTTCGTGCTCGGGGCACATATGGTTTAATAACTTCACGTAAATAAAGGTGGGTTATGTTTTGACGGATCCAACTGAAATATCAAATCTTTTTTACGATTTTCTCTCAAATCAAGATGAAATCACGAGTTTTGAAAATATGCCATTACTAAATCAAGCCCATGGTGATATTTATCTACCCTAATCTAAATCTATGAGTCAGACCTTTCGGCTATATACCTACCCGTACGACTTCAAAACTTGAACCTCTTAAAGCTAATTATAGAAATCGATCTTAAAATGAGAGTTGTACGGGTGCTTATAAGATAGGGCCGAGCGCCGAGATTCAATTATATAACAGCAGAAAGTGTTCTTTTTTATAATTAGCAGTATATAGCTATGTACGGTCAGCAGTATAGGTTTGTCCTACTCTACTTCCTACTAATATTACAAGCGTAAAAGTTTGTGAAGACGTTTGTTACTCAGTCACGGTCAAACGCCGGAACGACTATGTTTGTAACTTTGTAACTTGGTACTTTTTTTTTTTTTTTTTTTTTTTTTTTTTTTATATATATGTACAAGGATAGCTTATAGTCTGAACTAACCCATAGGCTACTTTAAACCTGGAATATATTCCCATGGGTAGCGGGAAATCCATACTAATATTATAAACGCAAAAGTAAGGCCCCGGCCACAACTCCACGGCACGGCGCCGCGCCGTGCAACAAAATGGCTACAAAAAGTGGACGGTGTGTTGCAGGGGGCGATTCTCAATCGAAATTTCTCAGTTGGCGAGCGCGCAATGACATATAGTGTCTTACTAAAAATACGTCAATGTTATTAATTTACATGAATTATATTATTATTTATATGACAACATTTTACTTTAATATTTCAGTGATATATTAATAATATTTCATAAAATTACGAATTCATTATTAAAAACATATTTTTTGTGGGTGGCGCATTGTCGCGATTCTGATTAGTAACTAGATACGCAATTGACGCGAAAATCCGCCCCAACACAACATAGGATCACGGTCCTATGTTTCGAATCGCGTCTTTCAAAGACTGATGATACGTCAACCTAGAAGTGACAGTGAGACAACAAACGTATTAAATATATGATGAAAGAGTGCGTTTTTCAGCCTCAAATATCAAAGTACAAACGGAACTACATTTCACGCTTAATTTTTTTTTTTCTATATTTACATTTCTTGAAATAAGATTACGAAACATATTATAAAAATTACAAACTATGTCAAATTTAGGGTTGTCAATACAAATAAAAATTAGTTTTCCCATGCATTTGGAAGATTTTAATTAAAGAGGTGAACTTCTTTGTTAATATCAAAAATGAACTTTAGACAGTAATAATAATTATGTATAATTTAAATCATATTACATATTTTAGTTATCTGAAGATCTAAAATGCGCGTTGGCGTACACTTTTAAGCATTTCAAGTATATAAGGCCATCCTGCTGTACTGTTATGTCCTTTTTGTGGGCATCCGAAGGGATACCCACACGATAAAGAAATAACAGATTTATAGTTTGGATGAAGAAAGAAAGAAAGAAAGAAGAAAGAAAAATCATTTATTATTCTGCGCAATTAAAATATGAAGTACAAACTTTGAGTAAATTAAACCCATGGACACATCTGCAACAGAATAAAGGTCACCTCTCAGCATTATGACATTATAGGCTACATTTTATCCCTGTATAGGTTCCTCTAGATAGTTTTTATAATGACTATCGCATTGAGATTAATAAACCCGACTGCAAGCTACTTTCGACCTTAATGACATTTCTTAAAAAATACGTTTTTTGACATGTATAGATGACGCTGATCTCGAATATGAAAAAAAAACTGGGTATTAGTTGCCGTCGATAAGGTCCAAAATGGCTTGCACCTATTTTTTAGTTTGACTATAACCCAGAGAGTCCAAAAATATGTTTTTTTTTTCATATTCGAGATCAGCGTCATCTATAGATGTCATAAAACATATTTTTTAAGAAATGTCATTAAGGTCGAAAGTAGCTTGCGGTCGGGTTTTTTAATCTCAATGCGATAATCATTATAAAAACTATCTAGAGGAACTATACAGGGATAAAAATGTAGCCTATATTGTCATCCAAACTATAAATCTGTCCTTTCTGTTGAGCGAAAATACTCTCAGATACCCATAAAAAAGGACATAATCGCTAGGCAGGGAGATAGATCTTTTTTCTATACGATTTAGGTGGCAGACAAGCACACGGTCCACTTGATGGGAAGTGGTTACCGTGGCCTTTGGAGGTATGTAACACCTTCTTAATTTGAAATAATACAATTTAGGTATCCCGAAATTAGATTCTTGGGGGTAGAGGAAACAGGATCTCTATTATTTCATACAAGCGGAGCCATGGTCAAGGTCTAGTTACAATATTTACATAAAAATAGAATAGAATCCAATATATAAAATAAATAACAATAGAATCCGCCACAAATCGTTATTTATTCTAATTTAAGTTCAAATTGCAATTTAATTTTTATTCTTATCCTTATTTTTGGTAAAGCTTCACTTTCGCCTCACATTTGCGTTATTTTATCCGAAAAAGAATTAATCGTGAAAGACATTTCAGATGTAATTTAACAATAATTATTTAGGGAAAATTTTCATATGGTACGCCACACTGAATTTTTCTCTAAAATAATATCGCCATTTCAATCAAACCGGGACGTCATCCGTCAAGCTCGCGACTAGTGTGAAAGGGATAAAATAATAAATGTTTAGGTACTTCAGAATTTTTATGTTCAAGCTTCGTAAAGGTTCGTAAAGTTTTGTTTTCAGGTTACCGTTTGGGGAATTGCCCTCCCCTACGTCACACTTTCCACGGCGCCGTAGCACGGCGCCGTGAATTTCTACGGCGCGGCGCCGTCGCCGTCGACGGCGACGGCGGACGGTGCCATGCCGTAGAGATGTAGCCGGGGCCTAACTCTGTATTTCTTTCTGTTACGCTTTCACGGCCTAACCACTGTACCAATTTTGATGAAATTTGGCACAGAGATAAATTAGACCTTTGGGAAAGGACATAGGCTATGGCCGCGATAACTGACATCCACGCGGGCGGAGCCGCGGGCAATAGCTAGTAAACTATAAAATCACCTAACAAAGCTAGAATCTATTTAAAAGTTTAATTGCAGATTATAAAATAAATAGCGATAGAATCTGTAAAAGACAACTTTTCATTCAAAATGTGATATAATTATGTCTATACGTATTCAAATGTGCATAAACTGCAAAATAAATTAGGTACTACTTTGAGTAGATTTTCTAATACATTTCACAACCATTTAACAGTTTAAATGCCTCTTTTCCAATCACAGAATGATAATTTAAAAATCGGACCAACAAAATGTTTGTAGCAATTATTTTAATGGAGCATTCATTTCACTAAGTAGTAACGATCTCGCATAACCCCTTATACAGTTCTGTTGCCCTGGTACCCAAACCATTTTCCTTTTGTTGAATAAATGATTTGAATACTAAACTTTGACTCTGTTCGAGAAAAGGATTCCCGAAATCATTTTGTAATTGGCAGCTCTATTTTCCAGATATTTTAACATGAAATGCAAAAGAAATGATATTGAGTTGGTGAAAGATTTGCTCCAATTTTCACTTCAGTGAACATTTTGATGTTCGTATATAAAATTCGTGTCATCTTTTTGTAGGAGTATGTCCATACGTATCGTTAATATCTTTCTATATAATTATTATATATCAGCTTTCGATTGACTCAAACAAAACATCTTTGTTAGTAAGGAGATAGGTACCTACTTCAGGACTATTGCTAGTTAAGACTTAATGCTCCTTTAGACGTTTCGCGATGTTGGTCATTCAGCTACACCTTCTGATCAGGAGGGATTTATATTGGGTCACGATCTTTTCTTAAACATATCTATTATTTGTGATCTACGTATATTTGACTGTACAGATGAAGTCCAAAAGACCATCGCATTCTGTATGCATTCAGTTCCGTTTTGTTTTGAAGTACACATAAATAGGCGTGTTGAGTACTCTTTGGGTGAACAAAAATCATGGAACTTGGCGTCATCGACACGTCGCGTCAACATCACGTCCATTATGATATCAAGACGACACTATTCACAAGTTACTATTCTATCGGCAGTCCCCAAAGACTGCCCCGCCTGTTGTTTTTTTTCTTTTTAGGATGTGGAATCCTAAAAAATGAATAACAACAGCCATTTCATTTCACTCAACTTCTGTGTTCCTAGTATATTTCTATCCACTAACAATTCCAAATAAAACAAGAATACGGTATGAAACCTGGTTCTTGTTAACTTTTAACGATTGACTGGCTCTTGCCCGGTTCATTAGTTAGTCAAACTTCGTACTGGGAGTCCGACAAATTGTTATACGAAGTGTTATTAAACGCGAGTAGCAATTCGTAAGTAAATATTGAAATAAGTCACTTGTACAGTACCTACAGTCAGAATCAGATCGGTTTTGACTAGAAAAGTACACAAAATGATGGAAAAAGCGAACGAACGAAGGACTCGAACCCGCGATCTTTCTCTTACAGGGGAAATACTCTGACCACTGAGCCACCGAGCTTCGGCAGAGGTTGATCCAAATTCTCCTATACATCTGACTTGGGGCGACACGGGATATCTACCGATATTCGTACTTATTATATATTCGTAGTCCCGCCTGAGCTTTATTTTGCTTTTTCCTATCATTTACATAGCTGGCATACTAAATGCTTTAAAATTCATTCAAATATGTACACAAAATGATCTTAATACCTTGGTATTCCCACCTTTCTGTTGACTGACTGTTCTAATATTTATAGTACACACCTTTAGTTCGGACGATAATACAAATTTAAATCAATAAAACAGTTCAACTTAACTCAAAGTTACTGGTATTAAGATCATTTTGAATACTTTACTAGTCAAGATCAATCTGATTCTGATTGTACTATTCCTGGCCGGTTTTGCCTCATGGCATTTTCAAAGGTTTCTATGACGGCAAGTTACATTAAGTGCCATCAGTCAACAGTATAAATAGACGGAAGTAAATCATTCGTGACTGTGATTTTATTCACTTAAATTCAAATTCAAATTTGTTTATTCTCATAAGACAGGTAAATAAAGTTGGTTTCATAAATTGGTCTTCTATTAAAATGAAGTAGGTATGATTTTATGCTCAGGTATGATTTTATGTTCAGGTATCTCTATACTATCCCTTTACGAAAAAATGCCCCCAGGGGAAGAGTTTGACTGCCCAATTGATGAAGACCAAGAAGAAGACGATAGGGCTTCTGTTGTGGCAGCACCAGCTGCTAGAAATACCTGAACCAGACGAATGTTTCGTGGGAAACCCATACCTTCATTTTATTTAGCCTAAAGTTACTTTTATTTTGCAATACTTGATACTTTCTAAAGTCTACGCGAATATCACTCATTAAAATAAAACTTTTTGAAATAAAAGCAGCCCGCGACCGATGAAAAGTAGCCGAAACTTCGGACTAAAAGTAAATAATAAATAACAAATAAATAGCGATAGAATCCGTTAATAAATTCATTTTTAACAAAAAAGTTTAACCGACTTCAAGAAACGAAAAAGAGGCACTGAAAAGCGAAAAATAACTTAATTTACAGACTTACTGATTTATTAGAAGTCGGTGTCTAGCCCAAGAGAGGCCATATTTCAATTGATTGCATCATAGTAGTTCAGACACAACAAACAAAGTTGGCTGGCACCGACTTCTAATAAATCAGTAAGTCTGTAAATTAAGTTATTTTTCGCTTTTCAGTGCCTCTTTTTCGTTTCTTGAAGTCGGTTAAACTTTTTTGTTAAAAATGAATTTATTTTTCTCTTTTTAGTGAGTTTGTACAGTCTCACGACTGTACATGCGCTGCTGACGCTGCAATACAGATCGAACCGGCCACGCTACAAAAAAAAAATTAAATCATTATTCAAAAATAATTTTTAAAATCAATGCATATACACCGGAAATATAGCTGAATATTCTGAACACTTCTGCGTACCCCTTCAAAGGACTCAGGCGTGATGTTATGATGTGCAATGGCAGAAACATTGCAATAATATGCCATTGCAGCAATCGCGGCTGATTTCCTGGTACTTTTTGAAGAGTTCCTTGGTCTAATCTCGGAAACCCATCATCAGATCTTTACGAAATTTAAATGGGACCACTTCGGAATAATCTACTTACGAACACAAAAAGAATTTTCAAAATCCGTCTAGAATTGGCTTCACAATCGCGTAACAAACATACAAAAAAAAAAAAAAAAAAATTGGGTACGAATTGAGAACCTCCTTTTTTGAAGTCGGTTAAAAAGTGGTTTTATTTCAATGATCAACTTTGTGAATAATACTCTATTCAACAACACCATTACCAATACCTTGTTATTTTTCTTTTACCAAATACATTATTGTGGCACCGAAGCGTCTAATAACGACCACCATTACAAATATGTCACTCACATAACTCATAAATGATTGAATTGGAGAGCTCAATCCCCGGCTGATAAATCGGCTCTTATCCTTAATGGCCTGAAAAGAATGACCTCCTCCATCTTAGCGCTCATTTCAGACATAAATCACCTATAACTTCAAAATTATTCTGTTCATCCCTTTCTCTATAAATGCTTAAAGAGGCACCGTCGAGATATATTACGCTGTGATGAGAGGGATCTCCAGAAATCATAAATATTTGCTACGGAACCCACTTTGCATAATCCGTGGAAGCCGATAGATCACAGACAACCGCGATTTTGAATATTTTATATAGAAATGAAGTCTAAAATATGTAAGACTATTTGTTGGGGAGCAAATTGCTGTGTTAGGAAATTAGCTTTTGACCTTTTCGGAAGAGTCAACAGTCGAAAAAAGAAATAAATATGTTTTTTTTTTAAGCTGCCGGTATACCTACCATGACATGATATAGATATATTAAAAATAAGGTATTCGAAACGCTATCTCTAGTATACCTTAGGACACATATCTAGTACCTAAGTGATGAGACAAACGACAAATTAATTGTTTTGTAATAATCTATTGGTGAATTTGAGCTCGTCCACCGCAGTAGCACCCCGTGCTATCCTCAAAAGATACCCAACAAACATGCACTGCGTGTAGAGAGCACATTTTAGGTCCAAGATATATATCTCAAGGTATATTTAGAATACTTTCCCTCCAGGTAGAATGCAACTGTATAAGCATAGTCAGATTTTATTAATATTTTAGACCTACATTTCAATAACTATGCTGGGTTTCATGATATTATGTAATTCTCATATTTATCAGGCACATTCCTAGACGCCGTTACAACTAAAATAGAGAAAAATCGAATAATATTTTAACAACCTATATAAATAAAAAAGTAAGTACTATAACTTTAATATAATCACGTCACTTATGGGCGGAGAGCACGGTAAGCCCTCTCCAGGCCCTGGTTGCCATATGAAATATCTGCGGTTTTCGTTACCCCCCTGAGAACTTGACTTAGTCTAGCTACAGAACTTTGATATCCATTTAGTCCTTAGTTACTAGTGGATTGTGGAGTTCAGATGGTACTTGCTTGATACAAAATATCGAAGTACATCCGTTTTTTTGTTAAATATGCCGACAACAACTGAGTGGGATAAGGCTCGCAGGATGATTGAGTATTATAAGTACATAGTATCTGTGCTACAGTGTATCATGCCTCAAAACAATGCTTCTAATATTTAGGTAGGTACAGCCAAATAGACAAGGCAATACAGACCCCAGACTACAAGGTGAAGGCCTCGGATGCGACTGGGACTAACGCAAAGACACACAGGCTTTACACATTGCCCTGTGAATCATCATCATCACTGATTCACAAGGCAATACGTAAAGCCTGTGAGAAAAGAATATGGCAATAAAATAAACTAGGCACTAGGTATAACTTTTCTATAATCAGGCCATTTATCGTGAAATCGTGACGCCTACTGCGCTATTCAGCCACCGATAAGGACTCACGATATTCGTGTTAGGTGCTGTATTTCAATCAACATTATTAATTTAGTAGTTTTAACATTAATTAGCTATTGAAATGAAACTATTTTTAACGGGTTTTATCGTGATTTATTTCGTGTTACTTAGGTATATTAAATATTATAACAAAAATACGGGGAGGTTGGTACTTGCCCTTGTGACCTAAAACCCTAAAACAATGATACCAACATAACAATCAACAACGATAACCTGGCTCCGGGGCCTAACTTAAAAATTGTTGTGTGGGTGATGATAGATGTCCAATTCACTTCTTCTTATATCGTGGCGATAGAAGAAGAAGTGAATTATGTTCTCCTGGGTCTCGTATACTGTTACCTGAGCCTCGACTATGCAAAACGACTATCATACCACTAACACTGAAAAAAATCATTTAATTTAGGCTTTAAAGTAATGCCGTTAAAGTCAAAAGATAAATGGCTTTTTGTCGATTTAATGAAAAAGTGTAATTTATACTTTTATCATTGTATGGGCACGTAGCACACGATACCAGGGCGTCGATTCTACTAAAGCAAAACCATTGTCGTACCACAGGACTGGAAAAAATGGCATTGAATTTTAGACTTTATTGCTACAGACTCAAAGTCCAAAATGAAATAAAAAAAAGTTTCATTACACTCTCATTCGCTCTACAAAAATCCATTTCATTTTAAACTTTAACTGCTACACTTTAAAGGCTAAAATTATATGGAAATTTCTTGCAGTGGTAGTGGCATGACAGTGGTTTTGCTTTAGCAGAATCGAGGGCCAGGTGGGCCATTGTCTGTGGAATAACTTCATATTCACAATCTCCGTGAGTAGCGGCGGCAGCCTTTAAACTAATAACTACAATAATGGCAACTCAAAACCAATTCTGCCACTCTGATAGTCTAATTCACTCTTGCCTTATTATGTGGGACTATAAATAGACTTATCGGCAAGCGCAGCGTGGGACATCCACCCACAAGGTGGACAGACGACCTCATTAAGGCCGCGGGAACGCGCTGGATGCGAGACGCTTCCAACCGGTCCTATTGGAGATCTATAGGGGAGGCCTATGTCCAGCAGTGGACTTCCTATGGCTGAAATGATGATGATGATGACGTTTCAAATAATTTATATTACTTCTAGCCTTGGCCTAGCAAAACTAGAGCATCCTCTAACGAAACGCAAACTAGCAATGTTTTATTAGATACCAACTAAAAAACAATAGCATCGTAAAAACGATACCCTAACAAAAACCGTAATTTTCCGACTCTTTGTCTGTCTACTACATAATACTAAATCGATGAAGGTTTATTTCGCGATTAGTGCAAAGAGAATATTAAAGGTAGCCTAACCCTTGCGGCGACAGGTACGAGAGGAAGGTAGCACTATGTTTATTAAGGGTTAACGGACTAACAGTCTAGGAGGCGGGAACATGAAGTTTTAATATGTAGTATAGAGATTAACACCCGTATTCACAAACAATACTTCGCTATGCGTACTACAAAAACTGTGCAAAGAACGACAAATTCTCAGTGCGTTCGTTTTGGCAAGCCTTTTTATTCATAGATAACACTTATGTAATACTTCGTTGAGGGAACGCACTGCGTTAGATACTGCTCCGTGATGTTTGTGAAATAATTTTACCAGCCCTATGGGCTCAAGCACACTATGAGACCTCACAGTATTGTTTGTGAATACGGGTGTAACAGTCTAGGAAGCGGGAACATGAAGTTTTAATAGTATAGAGATTAGGTCAATTTTCGTAATAAGAATATTGACCAAAATTCAGTTCCGATCTCATTGTCTACGACTCTACGCCATACCCTTGCCGTTACTTAGAAGTTGTACCGACTATTTGCAAATTTCGTATACCTTTTTTTTTTTTTTTTATCGTGCGAAAAATCCCCACGGATACCTCCCCCGCCGGAGTCGGAGGAGGAGGTTATGTCGGACTCGAACCGACTAAAACGCACGCCTTCTGTGGGCCGTCAGTTGCCGGAGGTGAGATTTCGTATACCTACACCACTGTATGGGGGAATGTAAATGACTCGTATTGCCACACTAACTGGCGCGTACTATAGCAGGTATTGTTCGAGAGATATATTATCTTGGACCTAAAATCAACTCAAAATGTGCTCTATACACGCAGTACACGTTTCTTGGATGTCTTTTGAGGATAGCACGGGGTGCTAGTGCGGTGGACGAGCTCAAATTCACCAAGCATACATACATGCATACATAATTATCATCGCCCGTTTATACCCGGAGGGTTAAGCAGAGGTGAATTGACACCCACATTTCACCAAGCATAGATTATTACAAATCAATCCGCGGGCGCCAGGATCACGTTTGTCTCGCGTTCCAAAGTAGGTGAGATTAAGGCTGATTTTAGAGTCACGCTGACCATCGGCGCCGACTGCTCAGCGCGTAGCTTGTCAAGCGAACGCACGCGCTGATAGCTACACGTTATTCTAAAACGCTTCCTAGGAGTTCATATGTTTCGGCTGTCAGCGCCGACGGTCAGCGTGCGGTCAGTGCGACTCTAAAATCAGCCTAACTTGGTCCCAACAAAGGTGTTGGTAAGGCCCTGTATAGTGTACAGTACATCCTGACCCCTGCCCCTTCATTCCAACTATAAATAATAAAATTACATCTCAAAATATACAAATCATTGAATGTTTTATAGACATAATGGTCTGTGAAAAAAAAATTCTGCTGAATACAATTCTGCGAAATAACGTTTCATTGAATCAACTTAAATACGAGAGGGCGGGTAAACATTGAATTTATAAATTAAATTTGTTTCTCGTTCATAAATTACAAGAAAAATGGAGCAAAAGTTATTTGTACGGATATTTTAATGTTTCATTCATGTTGAAGGTTCAGCGCTGTGAAAAGTTTTCTTTATGTTATACAATATATTATTGTTCGTGCACTAGAAATATTGTCGTGGATATCTTGATTTATTGTATTTTGAATTTTATGAAGTATCAACTAATAGGTACATGTGGTTCCACTCGCGTTGATGTTGGTTCAACCACAGATTCAACCTTGGTTCAAGCTATTGCGTTTAAACTTACCTAGGGCACCACTGGCAAGGGGTCCCCATAGCCGGCAGCAAGCAGGGGTTTATGGCATAACCCCCTGCTTGCTGCCGGCTATCCAATGGGTCGTATGGTACACATGCCGTGCATGACAAACTAGATAGAGGAAAGAGCGTTTCCACCGGCTTCCCTTTTAAAAATGTTCACTCTTCGCCACTGTAAAGCTTTTAAGTCTGACCAAGACCTTTTTAATAAAAACAAATTGTATTGAATAAAGCACTTGAAATTTGCCACAATTATTTTGTTATTTTGAACCTAACCGGTTTCGCCTTACGGCATTCTCAAAGGTTTACAATGGTTTAAACTCTTATATTTTTTTAAACTACAATACCTATTGTAATTGTAATTCTTCAATACAAACAAAAACAAATTGCATCATAATCAATTCTGTAGTTTTTGAACAAATAGACAAGAATTTCAAAAACAATATTTTTAGTACTTAAACCCAAGTACTTTTTACAACATCTTCAATGCACAGACACATTTTATAATAGTATAATAGTTTTATTTTATTCGCATAACTTCTGGATCCTGCCTTTTCGCCGAAAATTATTTGGCCGATTATCACTTGCCAACCAACGTTTCGCCTATTTTTCACTTTGACGACTAACGATTGCCAAATTTTTGTATGACAACGTTTCATTTGGTAGAATTATTGTTAAGCTGATTATTGTAATGACAAAAAACGTTTGGGGCATTTATCTTTTGTCAAATTATTTATTAGGCCAGACAACTTTTAGACGAATCGAGTATAGCGCGCCCCAACTTGGATAGGTTAGGTTAGAAGGCTAACGCGGGAGCGGAGCGAAGCGGAGCTCCCGCTTTAGCCTTCGTGGTTATTTTTTTATAACCATCCATAAATAGTGGCCCACTTAGTATTTTTGTACGCCACATTCAGTAATTTTGACAACAACTACATGAATATTACGCTAACTAAAACATTCGCTACTTGAAAGTTGGCATTTTGAAAAGTGTCATTCTAAAAGGAAGACCAAACGTAAAATTGGCAACTGTGAGGTTGGGTAATAAAAACAAAATTATATCACAAGTTGGCAAATGATTATTCTGCGAAATAAAATTCTGCGAAACGTTAGTTGGCAAGTGATAATCGGCCAAACAATTTTCGGCGAAAAGGCAGAGATCCGTACTACATACATACATACATATAATCACGCCTTTATCCCCGGAAGGCTCAGCAGAGGTGAATTAACACCCACATTTTACCAATCAATGTATTAGGTCCCACGTAATAGGGGGTGAGCCTATTGCCGTATTCCATTTCAAACCCACGGTACCCCTGGCCATACCCATAAAAACATGACTTTAACTATAGATAGGTATGGATGGGTTCAATTCCCGCTCAGTGCAAATACTTGTATGCATATTTGCATTGGTCTGGGTGTTCCATTCCCGCTCAGTGCAAATACTTGTATGCATATTTGCATTGGTCTGGGTGTTCCTATGTATATCTGCCTTTATGCTAATCCGTCCTTCTGCTAATCTCGGATTTTGCTATTCCGGGATTTTGCGTATCTGTCCTTCTGCTACAGAGGGATCATATGTATGCATTTACAAAAAAAAGTTTCTAAGTATGTTTATCCACATTCTAGATACCATAACACAAGCTAGTTAAGCTATGCTTACATTGGGTCTAGATAGCGCTGTGTAAAATGTAGTGGAATATTTTTATTTAAAGAAAATTTATAGGTAGGTATCAACTACTAGGTATATTTTTTATTATTCTAAAATTATAAAAATTCATTTTGTATAACAAATAAAAGCACACCTTGGGACCTACAGTACTACCAGGGCTATGGCCGGGGGTACCGTGGGTCTGAAGTGGCCATTTTCCGGGCACTATTGTTGACTCGAGTCAAGTATCTAAAGCTGAGTCTGGGCTGTATATTTAACTGCCTGATGTTAGACAGCCCTGTCCCTTAGTCGCCTTGTACGATACCGCATAAGAGGAGATGGGGTGGCCCAAATTCTACACTGCCGGGAACCACGCGACGATATATATTATGTGTACTATAGAAATTAATAATGATCCGATACCTACCTACATAAGAAGTGTTGTCATAAGTGGTAAATCAATCTGGCCGACCGTACCTGAATGCCCCGTACCTTGTATTGTGCTGGCAATCTTCATTTAAGACATTTCCATTCTCATGCATTAATTGTTGTTGCCAAAGTACATTGTAGACATTTCCATTCTTAGGCATTAAACATTGTTGTCAAAGTACATTGTAGGCAAATTAAGTTTTTAGGCATCGTGTAATTTAGGTACTTCGAGTTTCAGGTATTTCGCGTTTTAGGCAATTTGCTTCATAGGCATCGTGAAATTTAGGTACTTCGCTCAAAAGGGATCAAAACATAACAAAAAATTCCTGCAATCTGAGGAGGACACATTGAATAAAACATTTGAAATATAGCAAAATGACAACGTTCTACATTGAATCACTGAACATGAATTATTTAAAGATCTTTGTCTCTGTCTTATCTGTACGTTATACTTATTTCTGTCTCGTTTTCACATGGGGCTGATACAGTTTCAAACTTAAAATTTATAATATTATTGCTTGTTCTTGAAATTGAATTATTGTTCTATAACGTTAAAACTGTTTTTTGGAGATCGAGTTGCGAGGTCAAGCAATACTAACCAGGTCAGTCTTAGGATGGGTGACTACTTTTAACTTTTAATATAAACTTTTAATGTGACCTCTCCATGCCTAGGAGAGCACGTTTAACTGTTGGTTTTTATTACCATACGAATATTTATGGCATTTGTTACGGGTAGTTGGAGCCCTAAAAATGGACACCACCACTACCACCAGCGGGTTGTAGACGTCAGATGGCAGTCGCTACAACCCCACCAACATACCCCCCCCCCCCCCCCCCCCATGTGTTGGCTTCGGTGAAATCACAGAAACCTGAAGGGCTTTCCGTAAGCAAAATAGGCAATATCTATTAAAGGAAGATATTAAAGGTGATTGTATGTATGAAATCTTCTGTAGTTTCTTATATAAACAAAATCAAGAACTAAAATCTCCATCGGAACACACAGCTCTAAGTTCAAAATGTGTACATCCTGCCAACTTATAATTCGAAGTTCAACGTTGGGCAACTGCTCTGGTGACCTGCTGGCATTTTATTTTATTACAGTCTAAAATAAAAGTTAAAAACAAAAGATTTGTGTTTTAAGCACTCTTTATTTGGTTATTCTTCTCTGTTATGTTGGCACCTAGCTGTGCCAGCCTATGACTATATGATGACTATGAATACAAAGTTTAATGTTATGTGTTTAGTATCATTTAACCTTTCAAAACGTATCATCCTTAAAGATTTAGTCATTACTTGTGACAAACCATGCCTAATAATGTTTGTCGACGTATTGTGCTTTGGTGAAAGATTCTGTCCTCGAATCACTCATGAATTAATCGTTCTTCGGCGAAACGTTCGTAGTTGAAAGGTTCTGTCGGTGAACAACTGATAATCGAAACATTCTGTCGGCGACTTATTCGGCGGAGAACCGTTTGTCGGAGTTATGTTTCAGACCCGCCTACGGTTTCATCCGCCGTACAAAATTCTATTTTATCGCGTCGCATTGTTAGCCTTTCCACGACATTTTTTTATTGCTCGACTGTTTTGCATCGTAACCTACCTTCCCCAAGAACTGGGCTACCAAATGTGAAAGACGAAGAAAATTAAGACAAATAAATTCTTCAGCTTTATTGTACCTACCTACATATCTATTACATATATCAGATAAAAAGAAGAATCTATTTCTTTTCGGTTCTACTTCCTCTTAGCGTTAATTCCCAGTCGCATCCGAAGCTTTCAGCTCGGAGTCTGGGGTCCGCTTTTACTAGTCTTAACTACGGATTGGCTAGACCTCGATATTTTCTGTGAAGCGATTGTCATCTGACCTCCACAACCCAATGTTAACATTAGGCGATATCGAAGCTCTGCAGTTAGACCGTTGTTTTTGGAATTTTTTAGGGCTCCAACTACCCGTAACGATTGCCACAGATGTTCTTATGGCAACCGGGACCGACGGCTTAACGTGCTCTCCGAGGCACTACCAGACCAATGCAAATACTCATATTTCATGCACACAAATATTTGCACTGAGCGGGAATCGAACCCGCGCCTCCTGCGTAGCGGCCGCGTTCACTACCGCTACGCCACGGAGGCTGTTCGGTTCTACATACATACATAATATTCACGTCTGAAAATTCGGTTCAGTCCATATATTTACATGTGGACAGTGTAACTGCTCCAGCCAAGGGATCAAACGGATTAGACCCGCCAAGTCGAGCATACGACCAACTCATCACGGATGTCCCATTAAGTTCATACACACTTGACTAAGATTAAGACACGTTCAAGTTTTAACTAGGATTAGCTTCAATTCATCTTCCTATAATGTTATAATAGTGAGTCATCTACCTGTACACCGGAGGACCATTCTCACTCACTCACTCATTAGAGTGCCTCCGAGAACGCGATCCAGGTAGCAGCATACTCGGCCGGGATGCGAAGGATATGGCTACGACAATCTCACCTCCGGCAACCGACGGCCCACAGACGGCGTGAGTTTTAGTCGGTTCGAGTCCGACATAACCCACTTCTCAAAAAAAAGGTAGCAGCATACTGGGAAAATAGAATTTGAGAGTAGAAGCGACATCGATTTGACAGAAGAAGAATACTGAGTGTTAAAGAAGGGCCGAGAGAATATATTGAAAAACTTGACATTGGCGTTTCGCCATTAATAATTTTATAAACATTTACAATTTACTTGACATTGGCGAAATTGCGGCGATTTGCTGCAGAAGCCATTTTAAGAGGAGAAGAAAGAAGGGCAGAAGCATTCGAAGCCGGTGGTCTTGCATGAAATGTTTACTGACAGTAGAGGAAGCTCTTGAAGTATGTCAGGATAAGAAACAAATGGCGAGCTTTTGTCTCTACCTACGCCAAAAGTAACAAGGCGTGTACCTACATTATTTTATTGTATTTATATATTTATTTATTTATACTTTATTGTACACCATTTAAAATACAAATTTAAAAATTATGACTAAGGAATCAGTACAAGGGCGGTCTTATCGCTATAAACGATTTCTGCCAGGCAACCTTTGGATGGTCATTGCATCCCGTTAATTGATTACCTGCTGGATGATATGAAGCTAGGGTAAAGTCCTGAAGATGTCGCCATTTCAAATGCTGACAATCCCAAAATGGTGATCCCTACTTTGACAGATGTACAACAAACACGTGTACGGGCAGAATACTGTTCCACTTCTTTACCATGCGACAAAGGAATGAAATTTCAAACCGTTTGGTTCGAAACGGTACCTCTTCCGTACGTGTAGTCCTGTAATTGATAAAACGAATTGCGTCACAGTTTTTAAATGCCAGGGTTCATAATCTACTAAGTGTAAGCACTTTTATCGCTCCATCAAGCCACACTGTCGAACTAACGATGGAATGCCATGATTAATTGAAGTTCAGTTATCAAACCTCCACGGAGAACTTTATTTTTTATTTTTTAACGGCCAAGGTCAGATAGGCGACTATTAATCAATCGGGGAAGATAAAGGTGCGTGTTAGGGCATCGAGCCCGGGTTTACTCGACTCGAAAAAACCCGGGTTTTCCGGGTTTTCGGTGCGAAAAAAAACCCGGGTTTTTTAAATCAAAACCCGGGTTTTCTCGGGTTTTTTTCTTTTCATTATTTGATAAGTAATTATGAGTATAGGACGCAAAGAGTTCGGCCGAGTTGCTTTTTACCTACAAGACTGGGTAGGAGAAGACGACGGGGGCATCGCGAAAGAAGAGAAAAGCTCAAAAGGTCGGATGAGCAAGGGAGGAAGGGAGTTTTTGAAGGGCATCAAAGAGTTCGCTTATAGTAAAGGGTGGGTCATTATCATAATGACTCCCATCAAAATAATTACGCATCCTTACTCGAGCGAACTCTTTGATGCCTTTCAAAAGTTCAATCCCAAGAATGCTCCGCAGGGGATGGCCTCACTGCACATATCTGCACCATTGAGGCCAACCGCTTGCTCTTCGTGAAGCTGCTGGATCAGTACCTTCACCACGGCTACTTTTCTAAGATGTAGGAGAAAGCTGTAGTGGTGGCACTGAGTAGCCAGGTAAGGATTTGTACACCGTCTCCATGGTCGATGGTCCATCGTTCGTCTTGGAGTAGGTGTACGAGAAGATGCTGGTGGCTCGTCTCAACTTTATCCGCTGTTGAAAACTAGCCCTCGCCTGATAAAGTTATTTCCACTTCTCTCCGCTCAGCTTCGGATAAAACGGATCAAGCTGAAAGGAAAGCAGATGTCTAATTTTTCAGCGGCGCGGAAGAGTGGAGAAGTGTGTAGCCGGGCGGCCTGTAGTGGTTGGCTTTGCCCCGCTCGCAATCCCCGTTCCCCGCGCCTCGGTCACCAGAAGGCGTCATTTGATTGGTGTCCTATGCAAGACACAGCTCACATGTCGTCTCCGCTACGCATCTCCTTTCCGCTTTGGTGAAAATCACCTGTCAGTTTCGCAGCTCCTTTCTCTCTTCTCCGTTTTGGTGGAAACCGGGCCTGAGACTGGTGGAGAAAAATTGCCCCACAAATTTCAGATGAGTTATTACAAGGCTTCCTAAGCGACAGGAAGGTAAGGCTCTGAAGGTAAGGCCTCTGCATTCCATGACCACAAATAGCGGTCGTGGAATGCAGAGGCTCTACGGAGTCCTGATGCGCCCAGGGTTCAATTGGCGGAACCAACTAGATGGTGGAATGGTGCACGTATAATGGACGTGGATGATGTGGTGATTATAATAGATAGAGATAGCGTCCTGGAGATTGAGAGATTTCTTTCGAGCACATTAGAAGTGACTTTTAATATTAAAACTGTTTTTGTGAATTGGGAAGCACTGTTTAATTGTCCGAGCGAGCGAGTCTCCGTTTCGACAAGATGACCGATTTTGCTTTTATCTGTGTTAATGTCTGTGGTCAGCGACACCCCATGCATAATCATTCTGGTGTGACACAGGCTGAAAAGCCGCAAGAGCTTCATCGCGTACGTTGCTCCTATTATCTGCGAGCCCTCTTCAGCCAGAGTTGAACTATGGGGAGCACAGAGGCCACCTATCATCTTCGTCCCGCTATCAGAGAATCTTCCCCCCGGACGGGCCCTTATATAGACTTCGGACGACTTCGAAGTAAGGAAAACCGTATTAGGTGAGGTCATTCAGACGAGATGGATCCACGGTGTGAATGCGGAGCTACTCCACAGACTATGACCCATCTGTTAACTTGTGCTGTCTGCCCAAGCACGTGTACTCCGGAGGAACTTATGAGTGCCTCTGACAACGCTATCGGAGTGGCTACATACTGGGCAAACAAAATATGACAAGATTTTTTTTTGTGACTAAAGAACTCAATGGACTTGCATGTGCTGAACTATTTTATCTAATGATTATAAGTTGTATGATGTGTAATCTAATATTTGCATGCCATAAAATGGTAAATGTGCTGCACAAAACTATTGTACCTGACACCTGTATAACCACATTTAAGCAAATAAATGAATTTGAATTTGAATTTGAATTTGAAAGATATGCCGTTGACTCGACAGAAGAAGAATGTCTGTGGTTATGTTAGTTCCGATCTGGAGGGCGCATTTCTTAACCAATTTTCACCAAATTTGGCACACATGTTCTTTGATTTAAAACACAACTTTTGTCAAGAGCTTTTTTTGATAGGAGAGAAAAAGGGGGAGAAAAGGGGGAAGTTTGCTGTCACGTTATGAAAGATACTTGATGATTTTTAGCTGAAACTTCAAGGACATGATTGCACATAAGCTGTTGTGAAAAAAAATAATGCGTTATAGGGGGTTCCCCCCGTTTACTATAGCGCTTTTTTAAAGCTCGGATCGTCATTACTTTTTGGTGAAACATCCAAGAGGTTTAAAAATAAGAACGTATCGTTTTTTTTGGTTAGTTCTGTGAACAGTAGACCTCGCGAGCAGCCTTTGCCACATTTTTCTGGTACTTTAGTCAAATCTGGTACCCTTAAAAAGAACTTAACCCGTCAGGGGCATAGCTTATAGTTTCTTTGTAATTCAAATAAAAAAAATAAAGAGGATGAAAAAGCTCGAAAAAAACCCGGGTAACCCGGGTTTTGATTAGGATAAAACCCGAAAACCCGGGTTTTCAAAATTGGCTCGGGTTTCGTATGCCCTAGTGCGTGTACACTGTGAGCAATGTGAGGGTCTGATTGATACGTCCCAAGTCAACCTCACTTAGCTCACGTTTCTGCTAAAATAAAACCACTGTCATATTACATACATTGCAAAAAATGGCATTCAATATTAAACTTTGCTGCTATAGACTTAAAATCCAAAATAAAAAGTGTTCCATGACACTTTTTCATTCACTCTACAAAAAGCCATTTGAATTTAGACCTTATAAGCATTGCTTTAAAGTCATTTATGAAATGGAATTTATTTGCAGTGTCCGTAGTATGAAAGTGGTTTTGCTTTTAGTACACACAAGGCCCTGGTAACTGGCCTGCCGCCTCCAGAAAGGAAATCCTTCATCAGAGTCTCGTCCGTCAATAATAAGGGAATAAGTTAATAGCGGCCAAGATGCAGAAGGTAATCTTGTTTCTGTTTAAATTTGGTCACACACAAAAGCTGTCAAATTACACACACAGTTAAATCCGAAATTATTTAGTCTTGTCTTATAATTAAGAACATTTCATTGTAGCATATTCATATATCTTTAGTAATTATGAATACACTAATTATTGTTGTATAACATCCTAGCATGAGGAAAGGATCTTGTAATTTGATCTTTGAGACAATGAACGAGTAAAGGAATAAACAATATGAATATTATGTTAGTACTGAAATGCGGACAGTAAAGAAAACTCTACTCCTGTGTAAACGAGGTCAATATATTATGTAAAAAATGCTTTATTTTTTTTAATAGTTTAATATGCTCGCGTTTGACCACTATCACACTTGGTTTGAAGTGACGTTTGCCTAGAAATAACCTCTTCTTTCTCTTCTTCTAATCTTGAAGACACACTCTACCTATCGGGAAAACAAATTTGGATGGAATACCTTATATTCCACTCCTTGATAGTATCAATAGTCCAATTGTTTTTCCCTTTCTATGTCAAAATGCCCCCGTGTCTAAAGAAGTTTTCGCTTTAAAAATATATTGATAACACACTTCTTGTACTTTTCGGCATTCTCTGTCACGACATTGTAACTGTCATGTGAACCTTTGAGAATGCCGTAAGGCGAAACTGATCAGGTTCAATAATAATTATCGTGGAAAAGCACCAGTGTGTTATTATTGGTGTAAAAATAAGTTTCACCATCATGTGTAGCAATTAGCAACAGTATAAATACTCCAAAAATATATCACACTAGTTTTTGAAACCCCTAGTCGAAGCACTCATACGTATCCTGGGGTTAGTATTGTGTAACAAGCGAATGAGTCGGATGAGCCCCGGCTTACTCCCCATCGTGGCCGCTATGACGTCATCGTACGGTATTGCGTTAAATGCCAGTTATTCACGGTGCTAACTCTGGAGTTTTCTCCCTAAATTTAGTGGTGAAAGAATCTGTATGGGGAGTTTTTGGGAACTTTTATGTTAAAAATAAATACCTTCCTGTTGACTGATTGTTCTGATATTTGGTATAACACAGGACACGTATCTAGGACCTAAATCGCGAGACAAACGAAGCGCTGGTGTGCGCGGATTGTTTTGTAATAAAATAATCTAGGTTTGGTAAATTTGAGTTCGTCCACCAAAGTAGCACCCCGTGATATCCTCAAAAGACCCCTAAGAAACGTGTACTACAAGTATAGGGCACATTTTGAACACATTTTCAGTCCAAGATACGTGTCCAGCCCCCCTAGGCAAGTGACAATTCGTTGCTCGGCGTATCATCACTACATATCATAAAACAAAGTCGCTGTCGCTGTCTGTCCGTCCCTATGTATGCTTAAATCTTCAAAACAACGCAACGGATTTTGAAGCGGGTTTTTTTCAATAGAGTGATACTACTACTATATATTTGTCATTCTATTCCATCATACGCCGAGTAACGAATTGCCTCTTGTCTAGGGGGGCAGTAACGTTTGAATGAGCGGTATCAAAACGCGCTCATCTGTCATTTAAAAGCGACATAACATCTATTTTTAAATGCAATACAAATATTAAACAAATATCATTGTTATAATTTTAGTTGCATCTAATATTAGCACAACGCTGTCTGTCTTTGTAGTTTTGTTACGCTTGTAGAATGCAATCTCAAAATAACTTGAACTTTCGAATACGAGTCGTGGTTCGGAAAGATGGCGTTCTTATTTATCTTTTAATATATATAATTTTTTTTTATTTTTCTGAAATACATCTTATAATTCATTATGAAAACTAAACTAATATATTTTAAGACTAAAACTAATATTATACAAATTGGTCTCTTTTTAGGTCAGAGAATAAGCATTGCCATTCAACGTGGCAATGCTGCCAGTCTTCTGGGAACGTTACCACAAGAGGCATGCGATGCGGAGGAATTCCACGATGCATTTTAATTTATTATTTTTATTCTTTTTTTTTAAATATATATAATTAACTTTCATATCTAAGAGTAAAACAACGTTTATACAAGGTGTTACTCGCAAGTTTTTCGCTAGGTGTAACCCTGTGCCTGAAACACAGCAATAGGCTCACCCTATATTATTACGTGGGACCGAATACAATGATTGGTGAAATGTGGGTGTTAATGCACCTCTGCCTAACCCTTCAGGGATAAAGGCGTGATTATATATAACCCTACATAACAACGAACATTTACCTGCTCTTTGAAAAAGTAGAAGCACATTTTCCTCTATTATTTTAAAGAAGTCCTAGCTTCTAATGGCAGCTCCAACAGAAGCAGAGACTTCTTTAAAGTTATTCTTCTCTTTCTCTACTTTTTGGAAAGTATTCGGTTATGAAATAATTCAACTGTGGCTATGAACAGAAAAGATTAAGATAAGATAAGATAATTCTTTATTGTACACAAACAAACTACAGTACCTACATTAGGGATAATATAAGAGATATGTACAAATGGTGGCCTTATCGCTACATAATTATTAAAGAAAAATCATACGTATCAACGCAATTTTACTCTATGTCGGTACGTACGGTTTGCCTACGCCTTTTCTGTGTTATAAACGAATGAACAAGCATTTTCCTACCCTCAAACAATTCTGCATGTTGCCGCTCTTTGCAAGCACCTACCTATTTAAATTTCGCAAACGTAGCAACCGGTAGAAACTAATTTAAATACTACTCTCCAAGGTTTTTTTGCTCTTTGTAGCCTAGATGCACTAAACAATGTTTCAAAAGAACTTCGTGATAGTGTTGTTGAACTTTAACAGAAAAATAGGACACAGCGGAATTTTAAATTTACTGACGCCTGCGCTGCTGGAGAAACAGAGAGCTTTTTTTATTTACCTAGCTATTGCCCGCGACTCCACCGAATTTTGTTCTCGTTCCCTCAACCCATAGGAACCTATTCCCAGATTATAAAGCCTGTGTTAATCCAGTCCAGACATAGATTAGTTAGAGTGTGATTGAATAACAAACACCCAAACGCCTTTACGACCTTGACCTCTATCTTACCTTATGATAAGATGATGCGTTCTACGATGAAATACGCCTGCCGGGAAAGAACGTATTCACTTGAGATTTGAACGATATCCATAGCTACCTATCTAGCTACCGGATCATAGCTACTCAGAACCACATAGGGTTTAATAGAACCCCTGAAGATCTACGAGCCCTTTATCCAACCTCACCTGCCAGCTGATACTCGTACTGATTGACGATACTCTGCCATACGATTTCCTCTCGGATTTGAAGACTCAGAAGGTAGACACTGTTTTAAAGTGAACAAAACCTAACTATGGAAAGAAGTAAAAGGGTGGATCCTCCAAAGCGCGAGCTATGGATGTAACCGAAAACATTAAACTCTTTTTCAAATGACTTTAAAAAGATGGAGGTTCCCAATTCGATTGAATATAAAAGTATCCCTATTGAAACAAAATGGCGAGACTACTTAAATGTTTGTTTACAGATCTTCAACAATCAAAGTTCACGAGATTATATTTTTATTGCTCGTTGAGTGTCCTCTTAGACGACATAAAAACTTTATGATAGCTGCTACTGCAGTGAACTGCAAACGCTGCAAGCCATAAAAACGTTTGTGGTAAATGACACAGAGTTTATTTCAAAAGCTTTCACATTTAAAACAGTTTTACGAGGACATTTTGATAAGACGCTCTGAGGTTTCTGGAGGCCTAGTCGATCATTGAATTTAACTTTCTTGCTTTGTTTACACGACTGAAGAGAAAGGGAGTGTAATGTTTTCAGGATTCATGTTTGTTTAGTTTCTGTATTTCAGTATAACTTTTGAATGAACAATAGTACATTATGGTACAAGTGAGCAAAGTTGGTGATTACCGCCTAGGCGCTTAGGCGAGGGTCTTAAGAGAGCCGAGGACGGTAATCATCATGCTCACACGTGGCATACGACGTTTTACAACACACTTGCGAATAAAATAACACTACAAATACTAAATAAACAGTACTACAAATGAATTCGTTTTCCTATGCGCGCGCATCTAACAATGGCGATCGGCCATATTTAAAAGAATGAGGTTTGACCAATGATATTTTCATAACATAAATATGTCATATGCTTACAAATCAACGTAGAAATAGCAATAACACATCTATTTATATTTAATATCATTGGGTTTGACTTTAACTTTTTTTTACTGTTTTTTTTTTCTGTACTTAGAGAAAAAAAAATGTTAAATTTGAGTGATAATTTTGTTTATTATACAATTATTACAAGTTGAAATTATTTATTTAAATACGAAAATGCATCAAATGACCATACAATGGGCATATTAATTTATTCGTACTATTAAACACGTTCTTTTTTGTATCAAAACTTTTTTAAGAACATAGACAATTATAGACACTTCCTATAAAATTTAAAAAAGAATCTATAACTCACTTTTGTGAATAATAGCAATGAAAAAGTCACAGTTTGATAATAGGTGTCATTACGTGCCTAATTGCGTTAACATAATATCACTTTTATGAGCAGGTGTGTTGTAAAATAGATTTATGAAGAATAGATTGAATACGCAACCTTCCTACTGGGAGTACTGGGGTTCGCGGAGGTTGCATGACTAAACATTTGTTATCCACGCAGCCTGGCAAAGTGGTAGCACCTACGAAACTGACTCTCCTGCATTTTTTTAAGTTGGTTTAATGACAGTAGAGGAAGACAGAAGTAGATGGTGGGCTGTTGTCTCTGCCTACAACGGAAGAGAGAAAGGTAAGTATGTAAAATAAATGACTGCATCAGTTATTTTTTGCACATTCGTCACCCCCAGCTGTCACCCCAAGACAGATGTATAGGATAGTGTCGCTCGGTGTTTCAGTGGTCAGAGCATGCCCCCTGTAAGGGATAGATCGCGGATTCGAGTCCTGTCTGATTCACTTTTTCCTATCTCAATCGATTACTGCTTATTCATGGGAGCATCATAGTTTTAAGCGAAATATAGGCATATTAATACCCTCCTACCCGTCCCTTTAAAGCTATACGTGAATAATTGAATCGTAAATGAACACTACAACCTATAAACGTAAATTACTTAGCAGTTCACCTTCAATTTACGTACGCCCATCAACATTCCCCCACAGCAGAGCTATTCCAATCACATCTCCTACGATTCCTACTCTCCTAGTGCAATAATCGGTGTAATCATCTCCGTCCGCAGCTTCACACATTCGCTAGTATGTCGATCGGCACGCATAATTGCATTGAGCTTAGCGGTAGGGCGTTAACTGATGAATGTACCTATAGCTGAGCTACATACCAATACATACTAAAGATATGGCATTAGAGCCAATATATACAGTCCTAGTGTCAAATAAAACGACTTTGTTTGAAAATAAATCACTCAAGACGGTGTGCGGTTTTAGTCGGTTCAAGTCCGATATATCACGCTCAGGTTTGGGAGAGGGGATATCCGTAGGAAGGCTACTTAACATTTTATGCAACATCGGATCGAATAAAGAATTCGATCGACAATCCCATTGCCGTCTGCCGTCAACCAAGCGGGTTTTCATAGATGTACAATCTATGAAAACCTGCTCGGTTATTGGTTATTTTTATAGGCGAATAGAGAGCCTTATCAGTAATACGAGATATGGGAAATATATGAACATTACATTACAGATCTCAAAATAAAACTAATTTTAATAGATTCTTTCGCTATTTATATACTATTTTACACTATTCTTCATGTTTCAGTTGCTTTTCAGCAGCCGGAAGACTAAGATCTGTGCTAAGATGGTGTCTTGTAAGATAAAGTCACCTCAATATGTCCAGACTTTCTCATCCACATACAAAATGTTTATCTTAGCATATTCATAATTGTTGAGACAACGTCATCCGCATTAGCTTTCTGTACCGTGCCTAATGTGTGCTCGCGTAAAGCCGATTTACAAGTGTAATTCTCGTTATGAATATGTATCGTGTACACGGTCACTAACTTTTAAAGGTTGTTACAATCGCGATGTTTAAGTTTAAACATGATGTATAATGTACTGTATGTATTATACAAGGTGTAATAAAATAAGCTGTCGGAACTTTGAGTGGTTGGTCGGTAACAGTAACAAAACTATAGTTGGTGCCAACTTAGCTGAGCCTGCCCCCCTAGACAAGTAGCAATTCGTTTGCCGCCATGACGAATGTATGGGATTTGACATTTACGGCAATCGTTGACGTTTGTCATATTATTCAAATTCCTCCATTACCCGTGGCACTACTGCTTGGCACAACCAGTAGTGTCATGGGAAATTTTGTCATTCTATTCAAAAATACGCCGGTCAAAAAATTGCACTGGTCTAGGGGGGTTGAGTTACTTACGATGATGCAATCAAAGTATGACCTGTCGTGCTATGTAGGCACCGCCTTCTAACAGATCTGTAAATTCAAATATTATTTTTCACTTTTCCACGTCTCTTTTTTGTTTCTTGAAGTCGAATTAACTTTTTGTTAAGTAATTTAATAAAGCATAATAGTAAAATCTGAATGCTACATTCAATCATTGCACCGCTCGCCATAGGCAGGGAGTCCATCCTCAAACATAACAACCGAAAACGGCGCGCACCGTGTATTAAAAGGAACTTCATTCCACACACGCTCAAGCTGTGGAATGAACTCCTTGCTATGAATTTTCCAAGTGATTACGATATTTGGGTTCTTTAAGAAGGGCATTAAAAGGATCTTTTAGGGTCGACAGCACAAATATGACGACATTGGTGTTGCACACATCCATAGGCCACGGTAATCACTTTTCATCAGATGGGCCGTGTGCTTAGCTTGACCCCGGAGGTCTTGCTAGGGCCCTATAAACCCTCCTTCGTAATATTGAAAGTTATCATTAAATTTACAATCAAATTTAATAATAACTTCTGTGAGCGATCTTCTGACAAAGTTAAAATTTACTTTTCATTTAGCGCTTTCATTTCAAAGCGCTAGGGAATCTTTCTTATACCACGGGGCTAAGAACTTTTTAGATAACTTAAAAATAATGTAATTGTATTAGCATTTATTTTTTAGGAATGATCATCCGTGTGGTGACGGAGGAAAAATACGCGAACGATATCACTGCAAGAGAAGGAAAACTCGTAATAAAACCCTGTATACCTTGGGACACATATCTTGGACCTAAGTCGCGACTCGCGAGACAAACGAGGCCCTGGGGTGTGCGGATTGTTTTATAACAATCTGTGCTTGGTGAATTTGAACTCGACGTGGCACCCCGTGCTATCCTCAAAAGGTAACCAAAGAAATGTGTACTGCGCGTGTAGAGCACATTTTGAGTACAGTTTAGGTCAAAGATATATCTGTCATCCTAGCGTTAATTTCCAGTCACATCCGAAGCTTTTCAGGTCCGCTTTACCAGTCTTAACTACAGATTTGGCTAGACCTAGATATTTTTTCGTGAAGCGATTGCCATCTGACCTACACAGCCCAATGATAACATTAGGCGATATCGAAGCTTTGCAGCTACACCGTTGTTTTTGAATTTTTTAGGGCTCCAACTACCCGTAACGACTGCCATAGATGTTCTTATGGCAACCGGGACCGACGGCTTAACGTGCTCTCCGAGGCACGACCGGACCAATGCAAATACCCATATTTCATGAACACAAATATTTGCACTGAGCGGGGATCGAACCGTAAGCGCCTCCTGCGTAGCGGCCGCGTTCACTACCGCTACACCACGGAGGCTGGCGGTAGGTCAAAGCTTGCCAAGGTTGGGAGAGCCCTATGTCCAGCAGTGGCGTGAAAAAGCATCTGATGAGGCCGTCAAGCTGAGTGCCACAATTGTAACATGGTACGTGTCTATAATGGTGACCCTCTTTTACTTACCCTTAAAGTCTCGGCTTCGCCTTCAGCTTACCATCAGGCGAGGCGAAGTCAAATTGACGTGTCCTATTTATCTTGAAACCGCAAGTACCTATACTAAACTGGAGTAGTTTTGGTACTCATAATTGACAATACTGCAGCTAGGTAGTAGTAAAAATAACTAAACACTTTCTACCTTTTCGACAGCCTCCGTGGGGTAGCGGTAGTGAATGCGGCCGCTACGCAGGAGGCGCGGGTTCGATCCCCGCTCAGTGCAAATATTTGTGTTCATAAAATATGGGTATTTGCATTGGTCTGGTCGTGCCTCGGAGAGCACGTTAAACCGTCGGTCCCGGTTGCCACAAGAATATCTATGGCAGTCGTTACGGGTAGTTGGAGCCCTAAAAAGTTCAAAAACAACGGTCTAGCCGCAAAGCTTCGATATCTCCTAATGTTACCATTGAGTCGTGGGGGTCAGATGGCAATCGCTTCACGGAAAATATCGAAGTCTAGCCAAATCTGTAGTTAAGACTGGTAAAGCGGACCCCAGACTCCGAGCTGAAAAGCTTCGGATGCGACTGGGAATTAACGCTAGGATGAAAGAAAGCTTTCTTCCTTTATAAGAGGATACAAATGATACATACATAAAGCCTCTGAATTTTAGGCGAGTGCTACGAATGTTTATGTTTTATACAGCCAAGCCAACACAGCGCCTCTAGCAATAGGTGCTATACTCGTAATACGCAATTTTATTCTTCTTACCTTAGGGTATACATTATAAATATATACTCTAAGCTTCTTACATTTTATTTTGCCGCTTCTGAAGTTTGTTATGTTTATTTTCTAAATTGGACACGTAGAATGTGGTGACTGCGCCGTGGCACTACTCAATGACGCTACTGGTAGTGTCAAGGGTAATATTCTTTCCCCATGGCACTACCGGTAGTGTAATGGATAAAAAATAAAAATAAAAAAGTTATGGGTATTTTTCGTAGTTGTAAAGTAATACACGTCAAATATTTTGAAGCTTGTAGAACCGTACGTGCACTGCTGTAAAATGCATATTTTTAAATTACATAGTGTTATATCTCAGCTTAACTTTACAAAGATAAGTAATGAACCAATTTACTTCTACAGTCGCAATTAAATCAAAAATGGAACAGAAGAAAATGCTCTGCCTCCAATGGTGCTTGAGTACAGCTGCCTTAATTATATCTCCCTCCTTGAATTTATGGCAACCTGGTAGCAACAGGGTGGAGAGGTCGTACTTCACACGTCGAGTTTCCCCACAGGAAGCAATTTACGCTTGCACACTAGACGGCCACGCTTTGAGCTTTGAATTCTTATATTTTCTGCCACCCTGGTACTTGTAGTTCTTTTTAAACTGCTGCCAGCTTCAAGCAGTGAGTTGATTAGAAATACGTAGAAATATTGTTTTTTTTATAATATTTGCAAAGTTTTTTAATTAATGCAAGTAAGTACTAACATTTCATTAATCTCTGCCATAAAATACATTCTAAACCGTTAGGTTGAAGGACTTAAAATCCAGGCCATATTTACAAAAATAATAATACGGTAGCAATATTTTATCCGGTTTTTGAAGCTCAAGTTTTCATGAATCATTTTCAAGCTAACCTACATTACTCATTGTTTTAATAAAATGGTTTAGTGTCCAAAATTCCGAAAGATTACTCACCATTTCCGCTTTTCGTCAACTTTTGTGAAAACTCTATGACATTACAAAAGCCATAGGTGTGTTACACTCAGTAATTTTCAATTTCATTCTAAAACATACGACAAGCAACCAAAAAGGTCTAATGACCGGCAAGTGTTTTGAATACAGAACACATTATGTATCTATTTGTCAGTGTACGTACGCGTCGAATGGAATACGTGGAGTTTCTCGCTTATTTACTGTGAAAAAAGAGTGTCGTCACTAGTCAGGTCCCGAGGCAATTTGCTCGGAGCAGCAAGAAAAAGCTTCTATAAATAATAAACGAGTACTCACCTGACTACTCGCCCTACAACAACAGTGTGCAAACAGCCTATTTTTAATAATATCCCTGTTTCGCTACCCGATCCTGTACACTTCACAACCTAGTTTCATTCATAACTGAAACACTCTAACTGTCACTTTGAATTATTGAAATTCGAACACAAAATAACGTAATTTTGTGTGAGGTTATTGTTTTAAATTGATGTTCGTTCAGAATTCGATTGTTCGTACAGGGTGATCGATACTCCGGCCCGTGTGGCAAGACCGAGCTCTCGCGACCGACTGAAACACGCTGAGGCAAGCTCCCCTATTCCCGGTGGTTTTCTTTCAGCTCTGGGTTGCTTACGTTGGAAAATGTTTTCCCGGGCGTTCTAACGAGTTATTAATTGATAACTCTTTATATTTATTTATGATTATTGAAATATAACTATTCAAAATAATGTTTGATATTATATAACTCCTGTTATTAAACTACTGTCCTAAATAAGATATCTTACCCCCAAATTTTAATAAGTATTGTATATACGTATATACACTATATTAATATCACGTATGTTAACTGAAAAGAACAAACATTGATATATTCACAACATAGGCTAAACAAAAATCAACAATAATTTACCCCAAATTCAGGGTAATTGTGTTCTCGTAGCCTAGTGACCCCGAATCCTTTGTACGATCCACAAACTGCGAGCATGCCTTCAATGCTCTATTGTTTTCTGTTACTATCCCTCACATGCTGCGCCACATATGTGCCTCTCGCTTTCGCATTTCAACTTGTTAAACAAATTAAGCGTACCTATACTTTATTCTAATGCTATAGAATTAATTTCTAGGGTTTATTCGGAATTTAGCTGAGTGGAATCTTTTTATAGATTTTGGTTAACTCCTAACTATCGTGCTACCCTGGTGCTATCAACTGAAGTTTTCTTATAATATTAAGGTAGCAAATGAGTAACTGCTCTAACGATGGTAAGCGGTTACCAGAGTGTAGGCCTAAGAGTGATTCAGATATATGGTTCCAGGATTTAATTTAAACAAAAGAAGAACGGTAAATATGCAGAATTTGGTCAGGTTGGCGCACATAATAGATTATAGTACCTACTGTTAAAGGTCTCTATAAAAACTGTAGAAAGAGTACCTACTAATAACAAGACCGGTGCTAATGACAGGATTTTCAACCCCATTTTTAGGTAATCTTTCCAAAATACCCAACATTTTACAACAAAAAGACAAATCAGAAAGCTCCACAGTGCCTTCAAAATGCCGTGGAATCCCAAACGATCCCATCCACGCCATGAAAATACCCAACAGGTTGATGTTATCTGCGTTGGAGGTACTTGTCACGTCCTCCATTCCTTCCTTTGTTAGGCTCGAGCAATACGACGATATAGTCGAACAAGCTCAAATTTACCCGGTGAATATAGATACATAGATAAACTTTACTGTTAGAGCTATCGGGATATTTACCATGTATTGTTTGGACAGCCTCCGTGGCGTAGCGGTAGTGAACGCGGCCGCTACGCAGGAGGCGCGGGTTCGATCCCCGCTCAGTGCAAATATTTGTGTTCATGAAATATGGGTATTTGCATTGGTCTGGTCGTGCCTCGGAGAGCACGTTAAGCCGTCGGTCCCGGTTGCCATAAGAACATCAATGGCAGTCGTTACGGGTAGTTGGAGCCCTCAAAAATCCAAAAACAACAGTCTAGCTGCAAAGCTTCGATATCGCCTGATGTTACCATTGGGATGTGGAGGTCAGATGGCAATCGCTTCACAGAAAATATCGAGGTCTAGCCAAATCCGTAGTTAAGACTGACAAAAAGCGGACCCCAGACTCCGAGCTAAAAGCTTCGGATGCGACTGGGAATTAACGCTAAGAGGAAGAAGATTGTTTGGAGTTTCCGATTTCAGCGCTATTGCAACAAACTTTTTCACCATTTACCGCCAATACTTCGGTTCCTTCATGATCATGGTGCTTGCAACAACGCCGAAATATCGAAAACTCCAAACCCGATAGATCTAATAGTGAAGCGTCCTATAAACATAGACAGATTCATCTGTGGATTTAGCGTCGGACGCGTCCGCCGACTTGTGGACGGGGTGATTTGCTCGTCTGTAGTAGGCATTTAACGTTAGAGGAGCCATTATGTGAACGACCATAGTAGTTTAAATACTTAGATAGATAAACTATTTGTACATGCTTCGTGAACACATTACTGTTTTACAAAAATTTTGCACAAAATAAAATATTGAGACCTTTTACCGCCTAAGGATTTAAATATTAATAGACCACTTTCAACTTTTTTTAGAATATACACCAAAAGTGCCTACTACAAAACTACAAAAACAATAAGTACCTCGCGAAAACCGTATTCCACGAGAACTTCAAACACGTTGAATAAGGAGGCGTAAAAATTAATTTGTTTCGAATATTCAGTTCACCTGGAAATTTTTAATTAGGTATGCTGTAACTTAAACAATAAACGCAAGCGCTACAATGCTGCCACTACAATGTTCCAATTTCGAATATTCGAATTTCGAACGTCTCCATTATTTAAAAGTCTTCTTCGGAACACAGATGAAATATAGGTACTTCGCTTTTTATTGCGACTGTACTGTATTGAAAACGAACTCGCTGACGTAAGGAAATTGGAAAAGATTAAATGGTACAGTCAGCTACACAAGTTGATTAACACCAAAATATTTACAAGTCTTTTTAACTACAATTATTATTATTGTTGAAATAGTTTTAAGCTTATGCAAGTTAAGTGGCAGTGGGCTGACCTCATCTGTCGATGAACTGATGGCCGTTGGAGCAGACAAAATGAAAGGTAGCCTAGCCAGATGAACTGACGACCTGAAAAAGGTTACTGGGACAGACTGGATACGGAAGGTTTGAAGGATTGGCAGAAATGGCGCACATTAGGAGAGGCCTATGTCCAGCAGTGGCTGCAATAGGCTAATTGATTGATTGATTGACCCCCGGAGGACAAAGTTGTTCTACAATCTTCATCTTATTCAAAGTATTGTTCATTATTTTATGTGCGACTTAGAGGCCATAGTGATCAATAAATCATGATCTGTTAAGCTACTTTTGTCGTTGACTGTACATCTCTGTTCTATAGATACCTTTTTAAAAAGTCTTGCTTTTTAAATCAAATCTTGTTATATAGTACTGTCGTTTGACTTGTCAAAGATATTTTCTCCACTTTATTATTATTTTCAAAATTCAATATTCTTTTTGCTATTATTCGGAGTAGCGAAGTGGTGGAGTTTAGGCTGTTACGTAGAGGTCTCGGTTTCGATTACCGCTCCGTGAAAATTGTTGGTTTTTGAATTTTGCCCAATTTTGACATACTTGCACTTTATGTCAATCATATTTTATGCCATTGTACATAATTATCGGATATTACTATGCACCTTGGGACTTTGCTTCAGCTTACCATCAGGCGAGGTGAAGTCAAATTGACGGGTCCTATATAAAAAAAACTTACATACTGCATATGCATTCATTTTTCCAACCTAAGGTTCATTTTACTAATTTAATTTACTTGTACCATCAATTCACGAAATTACTTTAAATTTAAATTCAATTTTATAATTTTAGACTAAAATAAATCCTTCAGTCTGGCACTAGAGTCTGTGCTAGAGTAGTTTATGTAGACATTGGTACCGATTCTGTTGTACATCTTTATTAGATCAATGACTTCAATATAGTGACTGTATGGAAGAAAAAAATAGTATGGAAGAAGATTACCACTATTGCGCGACGTACACATTGTGATGCTGGAAAATTAAATAAATCAGACCAAATAATTAATATAACTAGTTTTAATATTTGGTGAAAACTATTCCCATATAGAATGACAAATGTATATGATTTGACGTTTTTGACATTCGTTGACGCCTGTCATATACGTCAAATCCCATACATTTGGCATTCTATTCCATCATACGCCGAACAACGAATTGCCACTTGTCTAGAGGGGCTGATGAACATACTAATAGACCCTGAGGGTGGGACACGAACAGGCGGCGGGGGTCCCGTTTTGTGGTTTTTTGCTCGTATATTAAAAACTATTAATACTATCTCGTTAGTTACTTCTACATTAGGTATCTATATTAAATTTCCTATAAATTATGATGGTACATTATTACTGTAGGATCAATACTTTAATAAATACGAGAAGTCAAAGATTATAATTCGTGACAAAATCAACTCCTACAGATAGATCGGCGCTTGTTCCATTATTTTTTGGAGAAAAGAGGATTCTATATACCTAGCACCCAAATCTCTAGAATAATTTTCTTCAATCTTCTAATCTTCATACTATTTATAATCGAATGAAAACTTTAACTTGGCATATGAAATTTGTTGAAAGTGGTATTTATACTTTGTGAAAAACGACACGAATAGCGATTTTATTTTATTAAAAAGAATATTAGCAACCGAAATTACTAATATTCCCTTTAACCCCACCAACTAAGCTAAATTGCTTGTGCTAGGAGTGGGTTCACTGGTTTAATCTACTTTAGAGTCTTGTAACAGCAGAATTGGTACCACTATAAAATATTCAATTAAACTGAACATTTATTAAACGTCGTACTGAAAATACAGACGTTAATTCAACTGTCGCAATAGGATTTGTGACGATTTTCACTGGTTTCGAAAAGTTACCCAAGTTAGGGAACCCTCAATTAAGATAATTTATTAAGAAAATTTCCGTAACTAAAATAGGACGGCCATTTTGAAGGATTTATCACATCATTTAAGTACGCGGTTTTTAATTTGGCACATCGGGAAGAAGAGTTACCCTTTTTACTTTAGAGAACTTCAGACGACGCAAATCGTGGAATAACGTCGCCAAAAGCCGTGTACGCACGCACGAACAAATGTGTTGCGTTGCATGATACGCAACAAATTGGTTCGTACGTGTGTACAGTTGATAAAGGACATAAGGTCGCACTTTTTCATAAAAAGTTATATGTAAAGGTGCAACCGCATCTTCTTTGTCGACTGTACGTACCCTAACGAACATCGAACACTCTGTTCGTCAAACATGTTTGTGGCGAACCTATGTGTATGTTCCTGTAGCTTTCAGAAATGTTACGTAACAAAACTGAGCCCGTGCCATAAACTCTTCAAACAGGTCAATTATAATTGAACAGCTGTCATAACACCAACTGTAAATGTAACTTTGTAATCATATATATTTATATGGGATTACAAAGTTACTTATGCCGTTGATAGTATGACAGCCGTTCAATTATTGACCTGTGTTAATGGCCTGCTGGTTGGGTAATTTCACGATGCCAAATTTTTTGCTAATTTCGGTGGTATTTTTCAATCATAGGTTTTCCGATGAAAAAATTGAATGGACTTCTTTTAGAATATCTAGTAGGTAGTATATAGTGTTCTAAAAGAAAATTGAAAATTTTTTTCATCGGAAAACCTATGATTGAAACATATCACCGAAATTAGCAAAAAAATTAGGCATCGTGAAATTACCCGGTTGTATAAAACTTGTGGAGTACAGGTATTTTTATTTTTTGGAAAAAACTGTTTCCCACCACCTTGAATCCGCTTAAACAATATCTCGTGAGTCAAATCGCTGCAAACACCAAAAAGCTTCCGCTAATTCGACCACTTCACTCGCCACTTTCTAAATTTTTTAAATATTAATTCATACCTTTCTGACCGAGTAGCGTCGCTCCTTTCCATCATTCAACAAAGCAATTCCGTAGCAATTTAGATATTAATGAATCAATTAAAGTCTAATATTAGCTATTACAATCTGTGGCAAAGAGTATTTACTAAAAGATGCTGTAGCCATTGTGGTTATAATTACCATAGACATTAATTTCAAACTTTTTATGACGGTAGTAACACTGAACGAATAAATTAGTGTCCAAGCATAGCTTGTGTTGGTTCCCGGTAAAGTAGAATAGGACCCATGACAAGGTGCCCGCTTGACGGCAATAGGCTCGACATATTACGTGGGACTGAAAATCATAGTTGACCAAATGTGGATTTTAATACAATAATAATAATAATAATAATAAATTCATTTATTTGCTTCGAATATGGTTACATTATAGGTCTTAAAAACTAGTGAATACAGCATATTCTGCCCCGTAGAGCGTGCAAATTTTAATGTCATTTTCTTTACAAGCATAGTGTTTCAAAATTATATTATTCGATTTTCCTATCATTGTATTTTCAATGTCAATATTACAGGCATAATGTCAAACAATAAATCAGTTGTAAGTTTTAATGTCAGCAGGTACATAAGCATAATGTCAAATATATATTTATCCGTCTATAATATTGTGGTATTCTTATCGTCAAAGTATTGTTGCACACTGTAATACATTTTGTTTAATAAAAAGTGATGTAATTGTTTTTTAAATTTTGTCAGTGGCAGTTCTTGTAGCGCTCGCGGGAGATGATTATAAATTGAGATTGCCATACAATAGGCATTACCCTTGAACAACTCCAATCTGATCGAGGGAAGCTTAAATCTATGTTTATTTCTAGATGTCACATTAAAGGAAGTAAAGATATCAGAATGCTTTTTTACAAAAATACTTATCTCAAATATATATAAACAAGGCAGGGGTAGGATTTTGTATCTATCGAAAAGTGGTTTACAACTGTCCAGGGGATCAGCTCCGCTTATTGCTCGGATGCACTTTTTTTGTGCCCTAAATGCTTCATCCACCGCTACAGAGTTGCCCCAAATGATAATTCCATATCTCAATACGGATGAGACATAACCATGATAGGCTAACAGAGCTGTTTTTATATTAATTGTTTGTTTTATTTTTTTTATGGCATATACAAAACGATCAACTTTGTTGAGAATCCTTTCGATGTGGGGTCTCCATTTACAATACCTGTCCACTGTGATACCCAAAAACATGCAATCATTGACGCATTTTATGTTGTTTCCTTTATACTGAATATCGAGTGGGGGTAGGGTTGCCGTATATGTCTGGAACTCAACAATATTTGTTTTTAACATATTTATTTTGAGATTATTCTCATTTAACCATTTGATGGCATCCTCGAGAGCTGCACTTATTTCTTTTTGTAGGTCCAATCTATTACTACTTTTGATGATCACTGTTGTGTCATCCGCAAATAGCAGAGTTTTATGTTTAATTGCGTTAGGGAGATCATTAATGTAAAGCAAGAATAATAGGGGAGCCAAAATACTGCCCTGAGGTGTGCCACAGTTTACTTTTTCATAACTAGATCTATATTTTTTTTGTATGTTATTTTCGGTCCTGGTTATCTCGACACACTGTACACGTTGATCTAGATAACTTTTGATCCATTCGTACGCGTTGCCCCTTATTCCATAGTTATACAATTTTGACAGTAGAGTCTTGTGACAAACAAAGTCAAAAGCCTTTGTCATATCTAAGAAAAGACAGGCGACTTTTTGTTTATCGTTGAGGCCTTCGGTGATATGTTTAACTAGTGTGAAGGCAGCCAGTGTTGTGGAGCTTGCCTTCCTAAATCCAAATTGTTCATTGCTTAATATATTGCATGAGTTGAGGAAAGTCTCCATTTTATTGTACATAGCCTTTTCGAAGATTTTGGCTATTACTGGTATTAATGTTATTGGCCGGTAGTTGTTCATGTCTGTGCTATCACCCTTTTTGAAGAGAGGTTTAACTATAGATTTTTTTAGTCGGTCAGGGAATTTTCCTTCTGCCAGCGATAGGTTTATCAGATGTGTTAAAGGTCCTGCTAAGCTTATAGTGCATTTTTTTAATACCTTAGTATTAATATCGTCGTATCCTGTAGAGTTTGTGTCTTTTAAGCTGTTTATCATTTTTATTGTGTCCGTTGTATCTAGGGGTGTCAGGAATATGGTTTTTGAATTTTGTGGGATGTCAATGGCAGGTGCCCGTGGTTGTGTCGTGTCAGAGTAACTGCATAATGATATATAAAAGTCGTTGAATAAATTACAAATCTGAATAGGATCATTATATTTATCAGTATTGGATTCTATGATGTCTATTTCTATGTTAGTTTGCTGATTATTTTTTATGTCGTTCACGAGTTTCCACGTAGCCTTGCTTGTGTTTTTAGATTTTTTAATGTAATTATAGTTATTTATTTGTTGAGCTTTGTTCATACATTGTTGTAAAATCTTACTATAGGTTTCATATTTAATTTTATTTCGTTTTTTATTGTGTTTTTGAAGATGATACTTTAGATAGAGTATTCTTTTTTTTGTACAACATTTCTTTATATTTTTTGTTAAGAATCTGTTTTTGACACGTTTATTATAGCATTTTATTTTTATAATCGGGAAGCATAGGTTGTAGAAGAGGGTAACAGTATCGTGAAAGCTGTTAAAGGCCTCGTCTGTTCTGTCAAGTTCATATACTTCTGAGAACGACAGGCTCAACATGCATTCCTTAAATTTTTGTACATTTTCATTACTTAACAACAATACACTTATGCCTACTGCTCCGGGGCTTTAGAGTATATTAAAATGATTAATAAATGTTTTTCATCAGCCCGACGTTATTCCACGAACATCTGAAGTAATGAAACGAAAAATTATTTCATCTTTTGTATCCACAGGTATACAAATCAAAGCACACATACTTTTACGTTTTATACGCAGTCCCTCACAAGGAGGCATAGGAAGCAAGGATAATGCCTATAAAGGAAATTAACTAGAAAGCCGTTTTCAAAGACTTTGATTTATTTTCTTTAGAATATCATTTGAATTCTGAAATTGGAATGAATACATTGGAAACATTAAAAAGGTTGGTTGATTTGTTTTTTTAACCGACTTCAAAAAGGAGGAGGTTCTCAATTCGATGGGTTTTTTTTTCTTATTTACAGTGTTATGTAGTTTTATTGTACCTATTAAATATGTGCGAGATAAAAATATCTGATTTCGTAGTTTTTAAAATATGCCGTCCGATCGTTTGCAATCATACCAATTGGAGGCATTTCGTAGTTTTATTTTATTCATATAAATGAATAAATGATTGTTATAATGACAATATACTTCAGTTATTTTAAATTGGAAAAAGCGAAATCAATACTCGGGCAGGACTCGAACCCGCGATCTTTCCCTTACAGGGGGAATGCTCTAACCACTGAGCCACCGAGCTTCGCCCGAGATTGATCCAAATTTTCCAATACATCCATCTTAGGGCGATGGTGGGAGCAATCTACCGATATTCGTACGAACTTGCATGCAAGCATACTAAATGCTTTAAAATTATCTCAATATACTTCAGTGCTCTCTTGGCTATAGTGAATCTTAATGAAGAAAAAGCTCCAAAATTTGCATGAATGGACCGAGGTTCTCACTCACCTCAGAACGATAGAACGAATCTGAATGAAATTTAGTATAAAAATGGGTTACAATATTACTGAAACTTCAGTTTACAATAATGTAATAAAAGCGGTTTTGTCGTGATTTCTTTCACGCAGTCATCGTGCAATTTAGGTAATTCGCTCAAAAGGGTATGAAATAGCCCATAAGCTTACTTTTTATCTCGGCAATGGGTTCCTGGGTGTTCCCATACCATGATCAGTTGCGAACAGAGCCACGGGCGACTGCTAGTGAATCAATAAAGCATCGAGGAATTAATTCACAATGCCCATCACGCGCTGACTAATCGCGGACAAAATTTATGGAAATCAAACCATAGTCCTGTCCACAAAACAAAGGGTTCCGCTTAAATTTACATCGAAATAACTATTTCTGAACGAGCGCCCCTCTGTAGGATTGTAAAGTTTTAACGGCCGAGCCAATATTGTATCTTTAGGATTTATAATTAAATTAGTTTTGTGAAACTATACCTACATAGTTATACATAATCCATATTATAAATGCGAAAGTAACTCTTTCCATAATGTCTTTCTGTCTGTCTGTTTGTCTGTCTGTCTGTTTGTCTGTCTGTCTGTCTGTCTGTCTGTCTGTTTGTCTGTCTGTCTATCTGTCTGTCTGTCTGTCTCTCTGTCTGTCTGTCTGTCTTTCTGTTTGCTTTTCTATCTGTTACGCTTTCACGCCTAAACCACTGAAACAATTTTGATGTTTGTTACAGAGATAGATTAGACCTTGGGAAAGGTCTATAGACTATGTTGGGTCGCGATGACCGACATCCACGGGGGCGGAGCCGCGGGCAACAGCTAGTAATTAATAAATCTTAGGTATTAACCGCGATTCGAATTCAAAATCAACAAAAAGTAAAATTTTCTAACACGATCATGTCACGTTAACATAAAATGTTTTATCCTAAAATGTTTTGGCATAATTTTCTTGGCATAATTTTACTATGTAATTATGCCAAAAAATTATGCCAAAAGATCATTAGTCTAAATTACCATATGCCAAAATAGGTTATGGTTATTTTTTTGTGCAAATGGATAGTGAACCTCATGTCACAACTCATCACCATCATCATCGCAGCGTCCCATACATTTGTCATTCTATTAGCTACAATATGATACAACGATTGCCTGAACTAACTCTTGATTTCATTCATCTTGATTTCTACACTAAGTATCATACTCGTTCATACCGCGTACCTATGCGGACGTATCGCTAAATAGATAAAATATTAGTGTGTAGCGCGGCGCCAGCCGTTGCACGACTTTACTTTTTAGCCATGAGTGCCCAACTTGTGGTGAACGAGATGCTGGCGTTCTTGCAGCAGAAACTGGATGTGATGGACGAGGTGTCCGCTATCCAGATCTGTAGCTCCAACTTCAGTCAGGACGAGATAGCGGCATCCAAGCGGCTATTATTTGAAGTACTCAACAAGAGCGACCAGATGGTGTCCCGCCGGCGTGACGGGACCAGCAGAAGCGTACAGGATGTCATCACGCTACTGAAGGAGACCGACCCTGACGACGTGCCAACGTTTGTGGCGAAGGACCTTCATAAGTTGCCTCCCGTCACATTTGATCACGTCGACGTTACGTGCCTTTTGAAGGACATTGTGTCCTTAAAGTCCAGTCTGGTTGACGTCCAAAACAAGCTGGCGAAAACCGAAGATATCGTCGTGGAATTGCGTCAAGAAATTGTGACTTTACGCAATAATGCGGCGATATGTAGGTCACCGTCAACTGCGAACGTCAACACGTGTCGGGGCACTGGCCGCGGCTCAAATTACGCGTCAGCAGTTTCGCTGTCGCTAACAGCTGAGCCTGAGGAACGTGCTACACAAGCGCCCCCCTGCTCTGCCCCCGCCTCCGCGACGCCTACTAGTGAAGCAGCGCGAAGTCCACGTCCAGCACCGAAGCCTGTGACATCAGCCCAGGTGAAACTTCAACCACCACCTCGCCGAAGTTTCGCCAGCGTCGCCCAAAGCGCGCCGGCCGTGACCCCGAAGCCACTGGTAGAACCGGACGGTAAGGGGGCTTCAGATGGCTTTGTGACGGTTCAAAAAAAGAAACGTAAAGTCAATCAGAACCGATGCGGCACTGCACCTGCGATACCCAAACTTTCGCTGCATGCCGCTAAGCCGAACACTCCGGTGTATATCTCCCGTCTGCACTACACGACGACGGCAAAGAGCATTGTGGAGTACGTGCGCCATAAGGTCAACTACACGCCGAGAGTCCAGCTGTTGGAGTCGCGCCGCAACGTCAACTTTTTATCGTTCGTGGTGCGAGTACCCAATTGTTACCTGGACCGCGTTATGAAGGAAGACTTTTGGCCACAGGACGTGGTTTTCCGTCGCTTCCGCGGACCAGTGCCACAGGAACGCACATAGACTTAGTGCATAGGAAGTGCTTACTAACATAGGTTAACTGTTATTTACTAACAACTACTAATAAACTTGTATGTATTTCTAGTTTTAAGGTATATGTCTATGGGCCGTAGTATAAGTTTAGAACATCTGTAAATTTACTCATGTTGCCTGCAATAAAGATTTATTATTATTATTATTATTATTATTATTAAGTAAGTACCTATTTTTCAGAGTTTCATTTTGTTTTAAAGCTGCAGCGTTTCCACATATTGCTGTCGAGAGAACATACGGTGGAGGCACTTGGCACTTGGCTCACGTGTTGCCAACCTAATTAAAGTCTGAAAAAGGATACAAGAAGTGCAGCACTTCGAGATAGAATAAAAATCTACAGTACGGAATTGCTCAGTTTTGTTTAGTTCAGTTTAGTATTAAAAAATACTTTCGGAATTTTATGCGAATATTGGTGATATTTATATAGATGTTGCCCGCTAGACGGCAAATGGCTCGTATTTTGACTGCCTCTGTGGCGTAGCGGTAGTAAACGCGGCTGCTACCCAGGAGGTGCGGGTTCGATCCCCGCTCAATGCCAATATTTGTATGCATGAATATAAATACATATTTGCATTGGTCTGGTTGTTTCTATGTATAATATATGTATGTATTTACAAAAAAAAAAGGTATCTAAGTAACTAAGTATGTATGTATATCCGCATTCTAGGTTCCATAACACAAGCTAATTAAGCTTACCATGGGTCTAGATAGCGTTGTGTAGAATGTTATAGAATATTTATTTATTTATTTATTTATTATGTGCCGAAAATTACAATTGGCGAAATGTGGGTGTTAATACACCTCGTCCTACCCCTTCGGGTGTTTACGGGCGTGTGTATGTATGTACCTATTTGTAGCAAAAATACAGCTTAGAATGTTTTAACTGTCTGTACCTGTTTCTGGTTTTTTGTCTCTTTGTTCCGACTTACCACCGCACCGTAATGGTAGGGCCGATTTTGACGGAATTTTCACTGGCAGATAACTGATGTTGATGGAAAACAAATTAGGGTTCTCTAAAAAGCAGAATCGCCACAATTTTGCTCAAGTCAAGTAAATAGAAGAATAGAGTAGAATACGGCCACCCCTTTTTCTCCTGTGGGTGTCGTAGAAGGCGACTAAGTGATAGTTGTTACTGTTCTCCAAAACCCAACTCCAAAGCCCATGACTAAGTGCCCGTTTGACGACAATAGACTCGCCCCATATTAAGTATGACGGATAAATCAAAGTTGGCGAAATGAGGGTGTTAATACACCTCTGCCTACAGCTTCGGGGATTTACAGGCGTGTGTATGTATGTATGTAACACAAATATCTAAGTCCACGCGGATGTTGTAGGTATACCAGCTGTGCCCAAGTGCACAGCTGGTATACCTACAACATAATACTGCGTTCAACACAAACTCTTCGCAACTCCGCTTCATTCATAACCATAACATAATACCAAGGAAGGATTGTATTTAAACAATTCGGGTGCGCATTGATCAAAACTTTCAAATGCTGTGATCAATACATATAGGTATTATGTCAGGCTCTAAAACGGACTTATCGGAAGAGATGACGTTTTTGAGGCGTCTTGTCAATTCTCCGAAAGGGTAAGCAGTGGTGTATTAATACCTACATTTTGCTATAAATTTCGGTCCATGTAACGGAACATAACCTAACACTCTGTGACCAATCCAAAAAAATACTGTATTTCATATAAATATTTATTTACTAATAATATTTGTCCCTCCTCTTATTTCATTGAACTGCCATGAATAGCCGGAAGGTGGACCCTGAGCTTCCAGGTCATCTTAGCCTCGGATGCAATCAGCTAAATACGTCTCTATGAAGATGATGATGAATCACATAAAAAACTTACCTTGATTCATTCACTGATAGGAGTGGTGAGAATTCATTCACTAATGCACTTGCCATAATCTATCAATCAATTAGACTATCGCAGTCCACTATTGGACATAGGTCTCTCCCAAACTCCCAATGTTGGGAAGCTTTGGCCTACTGTTTCCACGCTAGCCAGACGGGTTGGTACAGGGTTTTATTCCGAAGTTTTGGTCAAAACATCCCGCTTGAAACTTATCCCGCGGGATAAGATCGAGTGGGATGGGTTGACCAAACGATCTTTATTCCGAGTTTTCCTTCTCTCGCAGTGATATCGTCTGCGTATTTATCCGTTAGTCGCCTCTCGGATGAGATGGGGTGGTGATACAAGTATTCTTTCTCCGTCACCACACGTATTACTCATAATCTATAAGTATATTTATTTTAAAAACATACTTATAAACGTACCGTTTCAAGCTCTGACTAAAAATAACTGAACAATTGAAACCGCGATTGCTCGTTATATCAAATTATGCGTGAGGCATTCCGAAGTCCGAACTCCAATAGGATAATATAATTACGTTGGCATAATAAAGTCCGGAATAACGCAGAACTCGTGAGGATTATATTAATTCACTGTATTCGAACTGTCAATCTACAGAGACAGTATCTTTTAATTGCGGTTAATTATTTGAAGTACCATACCAATCAGGTTTGTGTCCTTCTTAGTGGGCTGACTGCTCCCAACAGTATCATGATTTTCAATTGAACTGTCAGAGTTTTTTATTTTTTTTTATTTAACAAATTATGTTACATGACTTATTATGTACTAGCTGTTGCCCGCGACTTCGTCCGCGATAAGTTCGGAATGACTCGAACCCATGGTCACAGACATTGATGGTCACAGAGCTTAATTAATAAAAAAAAAAAGTTAATTCGTTATATTCTCAATTATTTATTATGAAGAAAGTCTTCTTCGAGTGACTGACTAATACATACAGGGCTAAACTACCGAAAACTACGAAATAAGACAGGCTTCTTCTATGGGCTCGGCAAACACTGCGAAAGGGTTTTGAAAAAAAAAAAACTTTTTGCCGACCAAACTTTTTGTATTCACATTTATTTTTGCTCTAAATATCCTCCCTTCCTCCCAACTCCTCAAAATACGCTACTACTACTTACGAATTGAACAGATAATACTACATCGAGAGCATCATGAAAATTTACGTTTTTACACGCTGGAGCAGTGGTTCTCTCCTTTACCGAGTCAATGGCTAATTGGCTACTCTGGTTTTATGTTAAATTTTACCACCCACAGCCACATCGTTGTTCGTTGCCTTACACACAGGTAAATGGGCACAGTGGGCAAGAGAGCAAATGCGGCCTTGACTGGGATAGGGCCTAGCAGTCGCAGGGTACTTCCAACTGGTCGATATGGTCTCATTTCGCCATAATATTTCCCTTGCAGCGGCCAACTTGTGTCCGCAAGTGATAATACTTCTAAGTTGGCAGCAGGAGTTCAGACTGATGGTGATATTTCTGTTGTTCTGATGAAATCTGCCGGAACTGGATATTTCTCTGCCCACATTTTTTGCTCCCTTTCGTATAATAGGAGCAGCGGTATCTTTTTATTATACACAGTTTGCGTGGTACGTATAAGACGCAATCGATAAGATTGCAGAGGTATGCATTGATAGTGTTCAGGTTACAAATATTTTAGAATCTCTGCAGTTGCGTAGAGACGTTGCCTTTCTAAGGCGACGGAAAGGGTACGGAAGAGGACCACTACTCGGACACTACCCAGAATACGTAACGGACATCAGAGAACGTGCAACGATCACCTTGCTCCATGAACGCGCATTTGATGGCGATGAGATGGGCCAACCTAGCCCAAGCAGGGCCGGGACGGTGGTGCGACATGTTACTCACGCAAGGTTCCCTGCTCTCCACGTTAACGCTGCCTATTTGGCTATGCCCCACCTCCTCTGTGAAATTTTAATCGGTTTGATTCCAACATAGCCGCGTCTGCGCTAGCCCTGGTGTGGTGGTTTCCATAGGAGATACCGGATATAAACGGTTTGAATGATTATAATTATATAAAAAACCGGTCAAGTGCAAGTCGCACCCGCGCACCGAGGAGAACTTAAGCTACATAAACCGCAATACCTACCTACCTATTTTGATTGCGTTGACTTTGAAGCTCTATTTTTGCAGTTTCCAGGCGTTATATAGACTTGAGTATGTGGAATGAATTTTACCTTGATACCTCCACGCATTCCTGAGGAAAAGATCTTGACAGACAGACAAAGAAACGGGCAGCGAAGTGATCCTATAAGGTTCCGTGTTGTCCTTTTGAGGTACGGAACCCTAAAAAACATAGTATGTTGATGATCAAAATCCCGAACAAAGTTGAAGGAATAGCTAATTTTGAGTAACGGAAAACCTCAAAACAGAAGTCGAAGTACTAAAACGTTGACTATTCGTACCAGTAGCCAGTGCTAATGTCAATGCATCTTATCAATTTTTAGAGGTGATTGAAGTTTCATGACGTCGCGGGCTGGTGGGATCACCTTCCCTGTCTCCGAAATGAAGAATTTCGTAATGATTTACCTTGTAATACTCGTAATAAGATTATTATGTAATAAGTTAGGATCGATTTTGCTTTGCTACTCCTGTCACACAGCCTATTTTTATCATGAATCTATTGTATGAACCTACCTATAGATAATAATGAGAATAAAATTAATTAATTTAAAACAAAATAATACGTATATAAAAATAATAAAATAACAAAAATAAATTGAAAAGCTATAAAAAAAAACCGTTTTACATGGGTTCGAACCTGGAATAGCAACATTATATGTCCACCGTAGACCCACTAAGCTACAAACACCATGGGATTTCGATGCGAAATAGACATTATTATATTTTTATCAAATTACACACAGAGCGCCTCGTTCCCTATTAGAATAGCGTGATAATATTAATTATCAAAAATATTACCAAACCGGCTGTTCACTATTGTGTCGGATTCGAGAGAAAATCGTATACTTAAGAACAATTTGAACTCTGTCGAGACTCTTCTCGAAGCCGAAGATTCTGCAGTGTGTAACCTGACCTGACTTTGCTGAGATGCAGTAACTCTTGCCTCTCGAAGCTCTTCAGACTGCTATGATCGAAATAATCTCTTCTTTTTAGCATTTTGCTACTTTTATTGTTTCGATCTATCACACAATTCACATTTTCTTAGGTGTGATTTACTATTATTGACATAACTTTCTTATTTATCAACCGATTTTAATAAAAAAAACACTAAATGTTAAGTGAAGCCTACTACAATCAATTAGTGAAAACCGCAACCAAATCGGTTCAGCCGATTCTGAGATTAGCGTGCACAAACGCACAGACAAACAGACAAACAGACAAACAGACAAACAGACAAACAGACAAAAATTCCAAAAATCGTTGTTTTGGCTTCTATTACGTTAATAAAGTCCCCCAATAATAGTTTTTCTCATTTCCAAGCCATGTACAGACACCGATCGGTTACAATTTTATTATATGTATAGATATAGATGTCACTCCCATTATCTAAGGAAATAAAGGATTGTTCTGACGAACCATCCCTACTAATATTATAAATGCGAAAATAACTCTGTCTGTCTGTCTGTCTGCCTGTCTGTCTGTCTCACTTTTACGACTAAACCGCTGAACCGATTTTGATGAAATTTGGTATAGAGGTAGATTAGACCTTGGGAAAGGACATAGGCTATGTTTGGTCGCGATAACCGACATCCACGCGGGCGGAGCCGCGGGCAAAAGCTAGTGTATTTATATGTTCCCGTCATAAGTATAGACAGCAGTGCCGAAGGTTCCCCTTAATTTGATACCTGTCGGTTTCCCAATCGAGGTAAGGAGATTTTTTCACCGGCTTCCCTTTTGAAAATTTTCCTCCTTTTGCTACTAATAAGTAGGTACTCATACCTCTTCCTCTCCGGGGTATACCGGGAAAACAGCTTCTATAAGCTTTTGTCCTCACACATTTCACGAGCTTCCTCTACTGTCATTCTTCATACAAATTTCAGTTAAGTACTATTATCTGTTCTGTGCTTCAGTCATATAAACCGGCTAGTTGTATACCTCGGGGAATTTATCTTGGACCTAAAACGTGCTCAAAAGATGCTCTTTACGCGCAGTATGCGTGTCTTGAAAGAAAGAAAGAAAGAAAGAAGAGCTACTGCTAAGTGAGAGGTCGCGGTTACGATTGCCCCTCAATACAAATATTTGTATGCAAAAATATGTATATTTGCATTGGTAGGCAATTAGGTATAAATATTTTACTCTAACATTGTCATGGTGATTATATATTTTTTTAAAAGCACAGTAATGGTGTTCATTTTTTAAAAGCCTTGTATGTGAAAGACTGCGATTTAAAACATTAATGAACAAAATCTTTTGTAGAAAATAATAGCGCCAATGTTGTATTGTGCGGCGTTCAGGGTCCTAAGCGTTCAAAATTGACATTGATTAATTATCCTCTATACATTAGTAAAACGATAGCTCTGCACGGAGATTTTCTAATATTATTTTACACTAACTGTTGCTCGCGGCTCCGCTCACGTTGAATTCTGGTCCCGTGAGTAGCGTGATGATATAGCCTATGTTATACCTGATAATGTAGCTTTCTGATGGCGAAAGAATTTTTGAAATCAGTCCTGTCTTGTAGCTTTTAAGCGCTACAAAGATACGCTACGTCAGTCACCTGTGAGCACACCAACGAAGCTGTCGTTAACCAGAAGCTGCGGCCGAACCCGAAGGTACCTACTTTTTATTCTGGCTTATTAGTATAGGATAGCTCTTATACTATACCAGACTATGATGATCTATGTCTGTTCTAAATTTCATTCAAATTCGTGCAGCCGTTTTTGCTTGACAGATTTACAAAAATCCCTCCAACCAATTCATCAATCACATATTATATTAGTGGGATATTCAGCTCTTTGAAAAGAAATGATTTGTTACATTATATTTCGATAGGATCCCATCCACCCTAACCCAAGGTTAGTGGAGGGCCACTCAGCCCTTGCGATCCAGTCCGACCTTTCAGAGTACAAAGGTGAGTTTCCCATAAGCGGAACAAAAACAAACCATTTATCAGAATTAGCCTTTTCCCAGTTGTCGCTTTCCTGTCAGTCGCTATAACCCACGTCAACAAAACGCCTATTTTATTACTAATCATCCTGCCACATTCTGCTATCCTGGTACTTACCCCTCCCTACGCATTAGCATATCAATACGCCTAATCGTACCACGGAATATAAAATCAGGAGGAAGAGCTAACTTCGTTAAAATTGAGATAACTTGTAGGTATAATGTTTTCACCCGACTATGACAAAGATAAAGGAGGGTTATAAACAAAGCACAAGCAAAACAATATCAGTTTGTAACCGAAGGCACTACGAATTATTTTAGTGAACATCATTGTGGGGAGCTCGCGACACATATCTTGGACCTTAGTCGTGATGCCAGCTCTACACATAGACAGATGCATCGGCAGACGTCGGCAGATGCATCTGCAGATGTCCGTCAGACGTGTGGACACTTCGCACTCGCTCGCACTGAATCCCTTTGATCCGTGCCACAAAAACTGACAAACCGACAACAAATGGATTAGTGCCAAATGCATCTGCAGACGTTTAATACCCACGACAGACGAGCAAATCACCCTCTCTACACATCAGGGTACGCGTCCGCGGAAGACATCGGCAGATGCATCTGTCTATATGTAGAGCGAGTATGAGACAAATGAGGCCCTGGCGAGCGTGTATTGTTTTGTAATAATCTGAATCTGAACTCAAGTAGGTCAGTCAGTTAACTTTTTTTTTTGAACTGAATACCGCGAGTGATACCGTTAGACAGAACTAGTTCCCTTGGTAGAAGTTATCGACATTTACCGACTCTATTAATTTTGATCCTACGTCTGTCTGTCTGTCTGAGTTAATATTTCAAACATTTTTATTCACAAAATCGTCGTGCACCTGAGTTGTTGCACACCTGGTCAATATTGAACTGCTGTCATTCCACCAACTGCAAATGTCACTTTGTAATGTCATATAAATATATAGGATTACAAAGTGACATTTGCAGATGGTAGAATGGCAGCAGTTCAATATTGACCTGTTTTAAGAGTTCATGGTATGGTCCCAGAGCAGTGATTGAAGTGTTTAAACTTAAATAAAATATATCAATTGTTGGATTCAACCTGCTTATAGTCTGTCGACTGTCTGGTGTTTTATTAAATCTGAAAACATGTAATTAATAACCTATCAAACAATAAAATAATTTTGCAAATCGGTCCAGGCGTCCTTGAGTAATCGGTGAACATACTTACATAAAAATAAATATTCCGACGAATTGAGAACCTCCTCCTTTTTGAAGTCGGTTAAAAATACTAAGCGAACCCCGGACTTCGAAGTGAAAGCCTCGGATGCGACCAGCACAAAGATGATGAGGATGTAATTAAAATGTTTTCCTTTCAGCATTGGAAGGCCAGATGGCATTTGCTCCCATTAAAACTGTACAAGCGAAACCAAGAGGAGAGGGAGCAAGTGGAACCGAGGATCGATATATACCCACATACCAAAAGTCAAACAGAAAACTCTACTTCGAAGCTTCGCCGCAATATTGCTAAAATTATGAACGAAAATAAATAAACAATGTACCGCTCTGTTTAATTCCCAACATAAATGCTGACCTTTTTAACTTAAATATCCACGAAAAACATAGCATACTAAAAGCCTCAATTCTTATTCGTATAATGCCAAAGGTGGCTGTTCATACACAATACAATATTGTTCCCAAAATAATCTCTTTGTACAAAAACACCGACATGCCTACACAAATCTGAACATTCTGACAGATCTGTAAGTGAATGAAAGTTACAACAGAGAGATTTGTCAGAATGAATGTGCTGCCAAACTGTTTCATTTAAATCTATTTCCATTTAGGCCCTACCATGGGTTTGCAGTAGGCATATACAGGGTGATCAATCCAAATGGGTCAGTAGGGAGAAGTCAGAAACTATGAGAGATAGCAAGATTTGTTCTTAGGAACCATGACTTCGATTTTAGAAATAATAAAAAGACATTCAAACTTTTCCTCAAACTCTCATACATAACCGGGAATCGAACCTGGTCGAAGTGAACAAATTCAGATTCTTTTTTCGGTTTTTTTTTTCGTTGTTATTGTTGACGGTGAGAATCATAAGTCACAGCACATAGCACATAACACAATAATAATGTGGAAGTTATCTAAAATTATCACAAAGTGGTTTTGAAAAGGCTCGTTTGATTTAAAACACAACATTCGCTTATCCCAAGAAAACAAAAAGTTATTAAGTGTTCCATTTTCCTCGGGAAATAAATATCTTGAACCTAAAATATACTCAAAATGTGGTCGCGGCTGTTTAGCACAAGGGTGCCCAACCTTTTTAGCTGTCGGGCCAAACTTACGATTTGGACATTTTTGGCGGGCCAGTGCATCTTTTTACCACACACCCAACCCCCCTCCCCCCTCTAGGTTTCGGAAGATGAAGTTGGCTGATCTCTCGCCCATCTCCTTCGAGCTGGCTCTCTTCGGGTATGGGGACGGCCATGTCCCCAGCTAGCCTCTGGGAAACTTCCGACGCCTGCGTCCCCTACGCTCGTCACGGGCTGTGCGGGCTGCGAATCTCCTCCATTCCTACCCGTCATCTCCTTTTGGAGTATTACTTGCTCACAGAAGGAGGGGCGGCAGTCCACGCACTTGCACAGCGTACCATCGCCGTGAGCAAGGTGGCAAGCGAGAGAACTCTCACTCCTAGGATGATGGCGTCTCCCGCGTCATAACGATGGCATTCGGAGGTTGCCTCTTACCGGATAACCTGCAGGATGGAGGAATGGCGAGAGAGGCTACATGGCGGCCTCTCTAGCTTTCCCCCATGATGGGTCTTATCGCCGCTACTACGGTGTGCCCTTCACGGCTCGGGTTTGAGTCCCCGTTCCCGCGCCTTTTTTCGGTAACGATAAGGGACCGAAAGAACTTTTTTTATATATATGGGAGTGGGACACGTGACACGTCGCAGTGGCTTGCGCGTGCCACCCGAAATTATAACAAAACAAACCGCGCGCGCCAGGGCCTCGTTTGTCTCGCGACTTAAGGTCCAAGCATGGAGAAGGAATACTAATCATATTCTGTCCTCCGTGTGTCCAAGATATCCGCCAGTTTCGAGTGCGTCAGTGCATTTACGCTGGCTGACCTACCCATGTAAACTAAATGAATATTTAAAATAAGAATTCGATTTAAAAAAAAATATAAACATCCGAATTGAGAACCTCCTCCTTTTTTGAAGTCGGTTAAAAACAATGGTAAGGTAAGATTTTAACCATGAGTGAGCATTTTCCAAGCACTTGATTGAATGGTCGCTCCAGAGTCCATCCATCACTCGAGTATCGACACCGACGGATTATTCAGCGGTTATTTTGTATTAATGTTGAAGAAGACCTCCTTTTTATGCCGCAAATGTAATTTACATATTGATTGAAACGAATATTCTAGAAGGTGTTTTGCATATCACATCTTGATATAATATGTATGTATTTACGAAAAAAAATGTATCTAAGTATGTTTATCCGCATTCTAGAACCCATAACACAAGCTAGTTAAGCTATGCTTACTTTGGGACTAGATAGCGTGGTGTAGAATGTCCTACATTCCTACAATATATTAATGTCCTACAATATATTATTATATTCGCCTCCGTGGCGTGGCGGTAGTGCACGCGACTGCTACGCACGGGGCGCGGGTTCGATACCCGCTCAGTGCAAAAAGTTGTATGCATGAATATGGCTGTTTGCACTGGTCTGGTCGTGCCTCGGAGAGCACGTTAAGCCGTCGGTCCCGGTTGCCATACAAAGACATCTATGGCAGTTGTTACGGTTAGTTGGACCCCTCAAAAGTCCAACCAGTCTAACTTGGAACTTCGATATCGCCATTGGTCATTAGACCATTGGTTGTGGAGGTCTTTTTTTTTTTTTTTTTACATAACACCTCTGGCCGTATGCGGTGCATAGCAGCGCCAGAGCCTACTCTATACAATGCTTCTTTTGAAACTAGACTTTCTATCTTTCTGAGGCAAAAAACCCACTCAGGGTTCAGTACAATTTCTTAACTATCTAATCCTATTATAAATCAATATTCTCGCTTTCATTCTTGTCCTCTAGTAACATGGTTGTGGAGGTCAGATGGCAGTCGCTTCACGGAAAATATCGAAGTTCAGCCGCATCACAGTTAGACTGGAAAGCCAACCCCAACTGAGTTGGGAAAAGGTTCAGAGAATGATGATGATCTTGATATATTCGACAGCACAGGAAAACGCCCCTGGTGTTGCACACGTGCATCGGCTACAGTAAGAACCACTTCTCATCAGGTGGATGTCAGGCTAGCAAATGGCTTTTTGGACACCTAAGTATTTTTTATACCACTTAGGTAGCAGACAAGCACACGATCCAACTGATAGGAAACGTTTACCATGAACTATGGACGGCTGCAACACCAGGTCGTCACAATAGTCTCATAGTGGTTAATATTGATCTACCGTAACAAATAACCTAGGCCTATACTAATAAAAAATAATAATAGGGATTTACAGCAGGCTGTTCTGTCAAAATTTTATATGGAAACAGCTGACTGTCACCAGGCATGGATAAAGATATAGAAGGTCAATGATTTACTTGTAGCCGCGACCACTTCTCCCTTATTTCGTTTCCGTGTGCAATGTTTAGATCGCTTATGAAATCATGTCCGCCTAGTACCCGCCATGTTGGTAGGAAGGGGTAAATCCGAACAAATTGGATGCTGCAGTGCTATTATTATAACGTTGACCTGTCAGTCGTTATCGTTATTTTCTTGTACTTGAACATGAACGCAATTTACTTTCACTGGTGAAATCCGATCCACGGCACGCGAATGGTAGTAGGTACCTAATTAATGTTCTAAAGTAACTACATATATATTTATTTTCACCATTGACACTCGAAAAAGGGCCCGTGATTCATCAAAAACAGTGAATAAAACGCTCTTTGTTTCACCGAGTGAATAAAAAAATTTGAATTTGGAACATGCGTGAATGTACGGATTCTAGTGAAACATACAAAGAGGTTGCACACTCTCACTATAAAAACGTACTAAAAGCCACCTAAATGTAATCACTGGCTGGATGGAATGTGGCGCAGTTTAAATTAAGAAAAAAAAATGCCGCCATTTTCTGTGTAATTTTCCTTGTAAAAGTTTATGTTTGTCTCATAATCATAAAATGACTTCATCCAGTGATGAAAATGAAACTCATATTCTCGAACGCGAAAAGACTCCTGAGTCTTTTCGCGCTAAAGCGGTAGCTATTACTGATAATTTGCTGCTTCTTTTGTGTACTATCCATAACAAAATGTAATTCATAATCACAGAGTAATCGTTTTCTCGTAGTCAATGGTGAAAAGTTGAGTACCTAACACGTGAAAAAAGAATTCATCTCGGCTCTTGTATCCCTCGATCCACTCAGGTTTCTCTCTAGAACCCCTCGCTACGCTCGGGATTCTACCGGAGAAACCTTCACTCCTCTCGGGATACAACTTGGTGCCTCGAAAAGAATTCACCTTTTTTTCACTTGTTGGGTAATCTACTATTTCACCATTGACACTCGAAAAAGGGCCCGTGATTCATCAAAAACAGTGAATAAAACGCTCTTTGTTTCACCGAGTGAATAAAAAAATTCGAATTTGGAACATGCGCGAATGTACGGATTCTAGTGAAACATACAAAGAGGTTGCACACTCTCACTATAAAAACGTACTAAATGCCACCTAAATGTAATCACTGGCTGGATGGAATGTGGCTCAGTTTAAATTTAAAAAAAAAAATGCCGCCATTTTCTGTGTAATTTTCCTTGTAAAAGTTTATGTTTGTCTCATAATCATAAAATGACTTCATCTAGTGATGAAAATGAAACTCATATTCTCGAACGCGAAAAGACTCCTGAGTCTTTTCGCGCTAAAGCGGTAGCTATTAGTGATAATTTGCTGCTTCTTTTGTGTACTATCCATAACAAAATGTAATTCATAATCACAGAGTAATCGTTTTCTCGTAGTCAATGGTGAAAAGTTGAGTACCTAACACGTGAAAAAAGAATTCATCTCGGCTCTTGTATCCCTCGATCCACTCAGGTTTCTCTCTAGAACCCCTCGCTACGCTCGGGATTCTACCGGAGAAACCTTCACTCCTCTCGGGATACAACTTGGTGCCTCGAAAAGAATTCACCTTTTTTTCACTTGTTGGGTAATCTACTATTTTATACCTGCGCTTAAATAGGTACGTGACGGTTAACAGTGAAAAAAATAAGAGTTCTACTTAGGTAATAACTGTAATTAACCAGTATGCCTGTTAACTCGTACTAAAATTGTTTTTGTTGGGAGTAGGTAGGTAGGTAGGTACACGGCAGTAATGCCATTAGGTAATCTGTGGTAATGAAAAGGAGGTGCTGCCACATTGCGAACGGTTCTGTGCCCCACGAAGCTTCTAAATGATAGGTAAAGATCATTTTCACGTTAAACAAGACAGCTCTGGACATATAGAGCTAAAAAAGGGTGAGATGCTAAAGTTCAAACGAATGTTCTAGGAATTTTCAGCAATGGTCTTAAACAGGTGTAGATGCTGCCATATTGCGAACAGTTCTATGACCCAAGAAGCTTCTTAATGAAAGGTAGAGATCTGTTGCATGCGAAACAAAACAGTTCTAGACATATAGAGCTCAAAAAGGGTGAGATGCTAACATCCAAACGAATGTTCTAGGAATTTTCAGCAACGGTCTTAAACAGATGTAGATGCTGCCACATTGCGAACATGTGCCCCACAATCTGTGGGGCACAAAGCTATTAAATGATAGGTGAAGATCAGTTTCACGTTAAACAAGACAGTTCTGGACATATAGAGCTAAAAAAGGGTGAGATGCTAAAGTTCAAACGAATGTTCTAGGAATTTTCAGCAAAGGTCTAAAACAGGTGTAGATGCAGCCACATTGCTAACAGTTCTGTGCCCCACAAAGCTTCTAAATGATAGGTAAAGATCAGCTGCACGTTAAACAAAACAGTTCTGGATATATAGAGCTAAAAAAGGGTGAGATGCTAACGTTTAATAAACGAATGTTCTAGGAATTTTCAGCAATGGTCTAAAACAGGTGTAGATGCTGCCTAATTGCGAACAGTTCTGTGCCCCATGAAGCTTCTAGATCATAGGTAAAGGTCAGCTGCACGTTAAACAAGACAGTTCTGGACATTTAGAGCTCAAAAAGGGTGAGAATGTTCTACGCAATACTAGGAATTTTCAGCAATAGTCTTAAACAGTTGTAGATGCTGCCATATTTGTGGGACCAAAGTGACTCACAGCCGATATCTCGATCGTGAGGTCGACTCCTTAATTATTAAGCTACCGACGCTTCTTCCCTTTCACGTTTACCTTTTATAGAAAAAGTCCAAATCTAATATAATTATCTCCTCTTTCTGCAGGTACAGAATCCGGAATAGTTATCTACGAGTATTATCTTATTCCACGTTAGTAAGTAGAGTATTATTCATTTCCATTAGCTCTTCGATCTTAGGTCACAGACTTGCCTGGGTTCGTGTTACCAGTTACTTGTAGTGACATCTGTCGTCGATTAGTGAAAACTATTATACAAATTATACCAACAAAATGATACTAGTTTCTTATACATTCTAATAGATGGCAGTTCCATACACAATAACAATACAGTAACATTGTTATTTTTTTACCGATCGTGAACAAAATGTTACTGTCCGTTTGTGTATACTTCAAAGACTCAAAAAGTTCTGCATCGATTGAATTGTTCGTTAAGATATCCTAAGATATTCTTAAATCTTTTTTTAATTATTTTTCACAACGGTAGATGGCGCTTTATTAACATTGTCAATGGCAGATGGCATAAAAATATAAAAATAATAGGTATTTAATTGACTTCAATTAGTAATGGATACTAATTGTAAAGTATTATGAAATAATTCAAAATCAGGATCACCACGTTCCTACTTGGGCGCTACTTTCTTTCGTCGTATTTCAGAGACACATACACATCGAAGAACTTAAATCGCTTATGATACCATGATCGCCTAGTACTCACTGATTTCGTGGGACAATGTTGTGACCTTGTAACAGGCCGTAGTCACAGAATAGTTACTACGTATACGTAACATACTACCGTAATCATAATACATACTCACAGTATAACTACACTGTGGTATACGAGTATACCCCTGTATGTACGGTATAGTGATTGCCTTACTTACTTTAATGTTTGTACGCCTACCTATACTTATCTACCGAATGACTGCACCAAATTTTAACATTTATTTATTTCTAGGCTTAGAGCGGCATGCGGTTAATTTATTTGTACGGCTGTTTGACTGCGACAGATAGGTACATTAATATAATAATATCATTATTAAATATTATATTGGATAATTATTTTTATTGTAACGTACAAAATTCTTCGTTGTCAGGTCAGGACTGTTTAACAAAATATGCGAAGTCAGGGCGAGCAGCCTGTATCACTTCACTATCATCGTCATCATCATCATCATCACTACATATAATAAACAAAGACGCTGTCGCTGTCTGTCCGTCCCTATGTATGCTTAAATCTTCACAACTACGCAACGGATTTTGAAGCGGTTTTTTTTTTAATAGATAGAGCGATTCAAGAGGTTTATATTGTATAATACATGCATAATATTGTAGAGAAACACTGATAAATTTTGAGATAATATATGCAGCGGGAACGGGATCAATATTGGGAAAATATGGCGGTACGAAGTTCGCCGGATCAGCTAGTAAAATATAATATAGGTAGTCAACGTCAGCTATCACGCCACGCTTCACTTCAAATAAAATTCAGTTTGGTTAATTTAAAACAGACTAGCTATTGCTCGAGGCTCCACCCTAGCAGCGTGATGATACAATATACCATATAGCCTATGTCGGCTATGTCGCGTCTTATACCTGTTATCTCAGACTAATAGAATAGTCTCAGACTAATAGTCTGAGCCTGTTATCTGTTATGTTAATGTAGCTTTTACCTTTAATGGCGAAAGAATTTTTGAAACTGTTCCGGTAGTTTTTAAGTTTCAAAAATTCAAATCTATCCTCGTTTTATTATTATATTAGTATAGATGCCGTTAATTTAAAATAATATACAATAAAAAGTAATAGAACGAGGCGATATGAAGGCATCCGGCCCGCGCCGCACGGTGGATCCCGTTGTATGGGATGGTTGGTCATAAATCAAAATTAAAAAAATGCCGGTAGATAATTTTTTTTCATCGATTTAGCAAATAGAGGGTATACCACATTTATTTTATGTTACTAAAGTAGTATTGGTTGTCTAGTTTACTTTTTATGATAGGACAAAGTTGACCTAATTTGTATTTTCCTTGTAGTCAATTACGTTTTCTAAGTTTGGTGCAGTATTGAAACATTTTATCACTTTAAAAGTAACAGCGTATAATTAATAAAAAAAAACATGAGTGATGCTGAAGGTATGTAGTATTTAAAATATTGTAAATTTAGTGCTTCACGATAAATACTTCTTCATAATAAATTTTTATTTAAAAACCAATTTTTCAACAGAAGTGCAGTTTTGATACTGTTTTTTTTCGAAAAAGTGCATTTTGTCAGGGCGCTAAGTAGTTCTCGATAACTCGCTAGTTAGTGTATGTTATAAAGTTGATATCAAAAGTTCTGACAAAATGCTCTTTTTCAAATGACAGTGGTTCATAGTTTCACGGTCGTAGATTAAAAATATCAGCCGCTCATGTTTCGGTTAGTCATTACACTTAACTGTGAATTTTTTTTGTATTTAACATGAATAAATAGTTTTGAGTTGTATTGTAGCCTAATTATATAGGTTATTTTTCGTTTTTTTTTCTTAGGAATAGTGGATTATCCAGTAAAAAGGAGAGATTTGTGCAACAAATTGTTTTCAATTAAATACAAGAAATTAGATAGCAAGTTTTTAAAATTAGAGGAGCTAATTATTGCAGAAACCAATTGTCCTGCTTCAGGTGTAACTTGCCTTAAAGAAACACTGCATATTTTTTTTAAATCTTTTAAAATAAAATGGCTATCGTCGAACAGAAACAAAGAAAGGTTTTTAAAAAATAATTCAACGTGGCTAGAAGGGACTTGCATTTTCAAAAAATATATTATTAAGCAAAGGGTCAGCCCAGGTAGGCCTCCGAAGGATTTTGAGCAGTGTAGTGACCGCAGTAAGCGTAGGAAGACCGAAGTTTTACGTGCGTCCGGTTCTGGCAGTGAACTTCTTTATTCTGCTCAAATGAATTTTCGAACTGAAGGCCACCATTCCCAATTAAATAAATTAAAAGATATTATATCACCGAAAACCACAGTAAATGAACAAGAGGCAGTATCAATGTTCTGCTAACGTTAACGTAAGTGACTACTAACTACTGCTTGAGTACCGCTTCAAAATTTACTCGACCATACCGCAAGTCGCTTGCTTAAAACACAAGAAGAAGTGTTACAGTCAATATCTGAGACAGAATTAACTCTTCTAAGTGGGGTTTCGACGGTAGCTCAGGTCATAGCCGGTACATGCAAAAATTCCATTCAGTATTGAGCGATGACAAATTTGCTTTTTTAAAACCGATCACCAATGAATTATAAAGCAAAATTGTGTGGTTTAATTCCCAATCCTCATCGCCAAGGTTTTGTCAACCTCTAAGCATTGCTTTTAAGCAAGAATCTGTGGAGCTTGTTAAAACCAAGAAGGAAGAGATAGATACTGAGATAAGACAGATCGTTCCTAGTGTGTTAAATATTAACGGCCGTGAATTTGAAGTTAGTTAGTTACACAACGTTGCTATTCACCATAATTGACGGTAAGGTTTGTAATAGCTTGACTGTAATACTGTGTAATAGTAATTAACTTGGAAGTCATAAGTTATTTTGCCTTAAAACGCCTTTAATAAAGAAAATTATGAAAGTCAGGGAGGGGAAAGATGTTCGCCGGGAGCGTTGCAAGCGGAAATCAGTGGTCTCTGTCTACCCAAGTGAGAAATAAGCGTGATTTTATGTATTTAGGTACGTATGTATGTATTATACACCTTTAAGACTTAGCTTAAGTCTCGAAACGTGGTTAAATAATATTGACCAACCATCCCATACAACAGGATCCACCGTGCGCCGGGCTTATCCTGCGCGCGCAATCTTTACCATTACATTGCGTTGGGTTTCGGTTTGGTTACTTCTAATCTACTGAAATATTATTTTGCTCGAAAATATTTTAAATGTCATCGCTATATTGATAGATTACAACTGAGACAACGTTAATAAACATAGATAGGTAAATACAGATGAATTCAAATCTATGTAATTTTGCAAAAGTTCATTATAATGCGAATCAGAGACAACGGAAATTACTTTTTGTCAAATAGACTTTGTTGTCTACTATATCTTTGGTTTACGTCAACGTCATATTATTTCTATTAAATCATAATTATGATTACAATGTGATTACATCATTATTACATCATTACATCATCATTATAAACAAATTGCTGTTAAGAATCGTCATACTATTACCTTTTTTCCAATAATGAGTTGGCAATAATGTATTGTACATACTTTAGTTTGACCGGAACAAGCACAAAACTACCAAATACTACCAATAGTAGCGCCATCTTCTGTGTCAAAGAGCTCTCTTCTCAGTGACGCCACGTCCGCTAACGCAGTTGCCTCCATTTTGTACGCTCGTCTCTTGTCTATAATTTGGAATAGATCGTCTTTATGGGCATGGTCCGTAGATAATTTTTACTCTTTGGAAACCTTATATTGTGGTCTCTGATAACTAACTGTCAAAACAATGCATATCCCTAATGTTTTTATTAATTTTTCCAGGTTTTACTGGTTGGATAATTATGTGTGCCTAGTGAAATGGATACGTGGGCCAATCTTTGTCGGTGCTGTTTGTCTGCCAATTGTGAAGTGTCACTGTTAGATAGAGAGCAAAATGTTAATGAAAAGTTTCTTGAAGTCACTACAATAGAGGTACGTACAATTGTATTATTTGTAAACTAGAAATAGAAAGAACGTTGCGAAATGCGTAATTTAAATATAACAATGTCATAGAAGTATGTCAGTTGTGAATTATTGACATCAAACATAACCTCAAAATTGAAGTTTCGAAAGGCCGCGAAATTGGATAATTACAAAACTAATAACAATAATTATTGCCAATTATGCTATAAAAGTAGCGTGGTCATTATCTAGGATATAGCAGTTAGTAAGTAATATATAACACGCCTATTAGATAATAAAATTGCTCTCTGCTTGTATTTACTCGAAAGAGGTTAGTCAACTATTCCAATATTTATTTTTTTCCAATATTTATTTTTATTATTCTTCTAAATTCATTCTTGTTTTATACCAGTACTACTATGTTAATAGATAATGCTTTTGAATGCTTCCAACAATAATTATTTAAGGTGTTAGGCCAGTGTATAATCCCCATTGAATCTGAAACAGCCCTAACAGGTAATACTTAATACATAAATGCATTTTTAAGCTACTAAGAACTATGACTAACTGTGAGTTATGTTGAGTAGATTTTTATCTGAGCCATGAGAACCTGTTACAGAAGTTTCAAATAGGTTAACATCATTGTAATCTTAGCATAGCTCCCGATTGCATTTGAGGCTTATATCTCCAAGTCTGCTTAGATCTTATTCCTCTTGTAAATTTGGCTTGAGCGGCTTCAGAAGCAGCTTATGGCTGACTTCCCAACTTTGAGAGGGAAGCAAGCGCCAGAACGCCGTCTGTTAATCACCAAGTGTACCTACTTGCAGGTATGGTTGAATTGACAACTTGTGGTTGTTTGGCTGACTGTATCCAGACTGGCCAGATGTGTTGCTACAGGGTTTTATTTCTAGATTTTCCTTCTCTCGCAGTGATATTGTCCACATATTTTTCCGTTAGTTTTATCTTATGACACCCTTGGGTTGAGATGGGGTGGTGAAACTTGTATTCTTTCTCTGCCACTACATGGATATGTCACAGCCAACTAGCTTAATAAGCCATTCAATTAATTGCCTAGGCTGTTAACTAAACGGCGCCATTCAATAAACGGCCTGAATGATATTTAGCCATCTAATTAAGCGGCTAATTAATGGTAGATAATGCCTTTGGCATTAACTCCGCCTTTGTACAATTTTTATGTGCAGTTTAAAAACAAAAATAAATAAATATAACCATTTTAAAATTGTTTTTTCAGGTTAGAGAAGATGATGGTCTACCGCAGAAGCTGTGCAACGACTGTTACAGCACCATGATTTCAGCTCATCAGTTTCGTAAACAATGCATTAAGATGGATAATGAATTGAAACTACAAATTAGTGCTCTGTTAGACTCAGAAGAAGTAGATGAACTGAAACATCACACTGCCCTTCCAGAATTGAATTCTTGTGAAGATGATGATGATGATGATATTGCAAATGACCCTGTGAAGCAATTAGAAGCTATAATAAAGAAAGAACCTACTGACAGTGATGACGATTACTATTATGTGTTGGTGATAGATGACCCTAAGGATAAAAAGGGCAGTGAAGAAAAGGAAAAATTTCCAGATGCGATATGTGAAGATAAAATCAAAGTTGAACCAGAACACCATGATGAACCTATTTTTGAACCAGTGAAGAGTCAAAGCACTGCAAATAGTCAGTATGAGGATTCAATTGAAGCTTTCTTAATGTCTAATACCAAAGTCCCAGCAAATGTACCAGCTACTATTCTAGAAAATGAAGAAGAAGGCCAAGAAACTGATGATTTAGATGATGCTATGAACATTGATGAGACACAAGACAGTACTTCTCAGGATCAACTACTACCACATATTGTAGACTCGCAAGATGGTCAAATCATTGAAACAATAACCCCTGACGATATTAAAGATCTCCCTAATAAAAATTTCATTAAGATATTAACAACTACTGACGCGAATGGTACTATTCTTCTAAAGGGTAATGATAGGATACAATATCTGACTGACACACAACTAGTCACAAATGAGGATGGAGATGAAGATGCTATGTCTCAAGAAGTAATATTCTGTGAAGGAGATGACTCCTCTCAGTTCCAAATACTAAAGTATGATGGCTCAGAATTAGTCATAGAATATGCAGATGAAGGTCACATATCCACAGTCCTTCAACAAGAAGATGGTACATTTTTATGTGAGTGTGGTGAACAATTTGAAGATATAGCCGACTATGAAAAGCATCAATACAAGCATAATCCTGCTGGAGAACACTTGTGTAATTTATGTGGCAAAGGCTTTGAATCTACCGAGATTTTAACTGGACACATGCTACTACACAGCAGCACAGGACTTTTGATCAGCTGTCCCTTCTGCAATCAGCTCATAAGACGCAATGCGTTGACTCAACATATCAAATATGGTCACAATAATATTAAACCTCGCTGTAACATTTGCTTCAAAACCTTTGCAAATCCAAATAATTTAAAACGTCATATGATGATTCACAGCGGTATCAGAGAATTCGAATGTGATATCTGCTTTAAAAGATTCCACCAAAAGATTACTATGCAGACACATCGGTTGACTCATATGCATCCGTATTCTTGCAATCAGTGTGACAAGACTTTCCAAACGAAAAGTAACTTGACATCACACAAGGAGTCCGATGAATGTACAAAATCTAAGGTTATTAAAGTTAAGGAAGAACTGATGAAGACTGTGAAGCAAGAAATTACCACAAATCTCGGCAAACTCTTAGGATTTGCTTGTTCTTTATGCAAGAAAATGTTTTCTGTTGAATCAGCCTTAGAACAACATGTTGAAAGCCATCATATGATAGATCCAACTGACTTGCTATGTTCGGAATGTGGTGAAGTGCTACCGAATAAGAGAGATATGCAAGCCCACATTGCAACTCACAAAAATCTTAAGGCAAAAAATGCTAAGAGATTTGAGTGCACTATTTGTGGGAAAGGGTGTTCGAGCCAGGCTATGTTGCTGATGCATGAACGGGTCCACACAAATGAGAGGCCATTCCCTTGCCAGCTGTGCTCTCTCCGTTTTAAGACCAAAACTCATTTACGAACCCATCAATTGACTCATACAAGGGAAAAGAAATTCGGTTGCTCAGTTTGTATGAAGTTCTTTGCGTTAAAAGGTAATTTAGTGGTTCATTTGCGAACTCATACAGGTGAGAGACCATACGTTTGTTCATTATGTGGAGAGGCTTTCATAGATTCTAAATATTTGAAGAAGCATAAACTTAAGAAGCATGCCATAGATAATGTTCCATGGAACCAGTACTAAAGTATGTTCATTTTAAATATGCTAAATAATCTTAGACATAATAACTTCGGGAACTTGGTTAAACCTGTGCCTCTTAACTTAATTTTGGGCGAAGAAATGTCTTATTAATCAAGCAACATTCTAGAATCAAATATCAACAATTTATACTTTAAAAGTTCAATATTCTTTTTCAATACCTACATATGGAAAAAGCAATATTCTATCCCTATTTCAAGATTAAATTGCACGATTTCAGATTAAATAGAGATATTGCTATTATTGGTATTATAGCCGTAATACAAATAGGTATGGAACATAAACTAGCAGTAATTAAAGTCCGCGCCACATATCTTGGACCCAAGTCGCGAGAGAACCGAGGCCGTAGTGGGTGCGGATTGCTATATTATTATCTATGATTGGTGTATTTGAGCTCGTCCACCACTGTAGCATCCCGTGCTATCCTCAAGAGACACCTAAAAAACGCGTAAAGCGCATATAGAGCACATTTTGGGTGCAAGATAAATGGCAAGGACTATACAACTTTTTTGATGCCGTAGTTCAAGTCCTTAAATGTTAATGCTGTGTGTAGCCTTTTATGAATCTATCTTATGTAGCTTCAACAGTACTTATCGAAAGAGTTTCTTAGACCAAAGTAATATATTTCACTGGCTGAGAGAGGACGTATAAGCAATTATAACATCTTTTCACTTGCTACAATCCTGGTATAAAACCTTAAAATATATGTACGTGTAAAATAACTATAGTACAGGTTACAACGGCCAATGCCCTATAGTACGGTTGTTATCCTCTAAGTAGTATTGTAGTAAATATTTTCACTATCTGTAAAGTACTGGTCGCGGGTTCGATTCCCGCTTAGCTCACTCTTACCATTTTAATAAATTTTTGCTGTTTGTCTCACTCGCACTTATGTGTCATCCGTACTATACTTTTATCAATCGAAATTCAAAAATATTTTGGAATGTATGTCATACATATTGGCCCAACATGTCAAGGCGCCTTAAGCGTCCATAATTCCAGTGTAAAACAGTGGAAATAAGTCGCTTTGTAAAAAGCTTTTTTTGTTAGAATTCAAGAATAATATTAAGCGTTCTAATCAGTGCACAGGTGCAGTTTTTATTTCCTTAATCAGCCGACATAAAGATGGCGAACTGAAAAGTCGAATCAGACGTTTAACTACCGATTATAAAATCAAGAGGGATTAAAATGTTAGCATGGAAACTAATGTCTACAGACTCTTTCATAATTAGGACCAATGACGTCACATCAAGCAGAGACGTGATTGGTTATAATTTTCAAGTGAGAGCAGCAGGCACATGCTGTAAGACCGTTTCGAACGATTAAATGTACTCGACAGCTGAATCCGCGGATTTGGTGACGTCACGAGCACAAGTCGACAGTGACGTATGTTTATCTGCTCGACAACGTGACGTCACCAAACTTACATCATGCGAAATTGAAATCACTATGCTGTCGAGTCGATGTCCGATAGTTCGAAACGTTGTCAGATCAACAACCAATCGCGTTCTGAATTGTGTTGAACGTCACAGCATTGTGAAAGAGATAGCTGTGATAATTTCCTCTTAATTTTAATACTCCGTAGATTAAACAGACCTTTGGAATATATTTAAGTTTTAATATTAATTAGTATTTTAAACCGAGCAGCGTCTTGTCATTATTTTACGTATTTTATTTTAAGCAATCTGTGTGCTGTTTGTTTAGTTTTTTAATCTGTAACAAGTGAATTTAATTGTCGTGTAAATAGTAATTTTGTATCTATAGTAATGCCGTTAAAGTCGAGTTGTCTAGTGAAACTATTGTCTGTCTCGCTTACCTACTCTTCTTCGGTAATGTGCCAATGATCTTATATCGAACAGAGGTAGATACTTCACTAGTTTAAAAGAAGTCACTCAGAACTAGACTACAGATTAACATAAGCGCGAAAGCAACAGGTCATGCACTAAACAGTGAGTGCGAACGAGAATAAACTATATAAATACTTCTGTCATACATCGCGGTACATTTTTAACATTACAGTAGTATCGAAATAATACATATCCACCTCATTTTAATTGATATAAGATCATTGGCCAGACGACTTGTTGCGAACGGCCGAATTATATTAAAACTAATCTCGTAATACGAATACAATCGGTGCTCAGAGCACAAAAAATATTCGAACTCGTAATAGCCCGGGAGATGATGACTACAAAAAAAAGCAAGAGTTTCTGTGTAACAAATCGTTCCAGCTCTGAAATTACTATTTTCGGTTCTCAAATCACCCAATTCGACCCTCTAAGGGTCGCCATACTTGTAACAGATGACTTGAACTTTTCTGTCATCATCTCCCGGTCTATAACGTGAACATATCGAGAGAAGAGAGCATTGCGATAGCAGGATCCACGCATACACCGGTTCATAGCAGGCAGGCGGCCAATCGCCATGCTCCGCTCTGCCGATACGTTTACGTTCCGAATTCGAATATTTTTCGTGTACGGGCACGGAAATGCGACAGCATTTCAGTCTCGATCTCAACTAATAACTAGAAATCGCAAAAAAAAATAGCTGGTTCTAAAAGCACCATAAAAAGGTTTAAAATATCATTTACGTTATGATTAAATATTTAACGCACATAACAGATATAGTTCGTGGCATATACCTTGACCCCAAGTCGTGAGAGAAACGAGGCCCTGGTGGACGCGGATAGGTTGCATTCTATGATTGCTGCTCTTCCGCCGCCGTAGCACCCTGTACCAGCCAAAACGCTTTCGCATACAGAGTACATTTTATGGCGTGACTGGGGTCAAAATATATGCGAGTATTGCACAAGCTTTCCGTTACATCATCCTTAGTCAGAAAAAATTGTCAACTTCAGTTTTCTTATCTTTTTTATTTGAACACAGGATCTAATCCTACTCAGAGTCTGTGGTTCAAAACGGAATAAACATCTAAATCCATACTTGCATTGAAAAATATGCACTGTGATTCTCGATGACGTCAGGGCCTACTCTGACGTCATCACAGTAGGCGTGACCTTAGTTGCCGCCCTAATTAAAGCAAACATACAAATTGAAAACCAAGAGTCCTAAAAAGTCGAGTTACAATCTTTTTCTCTGCAGGTGTCGAAACGATTCCTTTGGTCCATATAAGTTATTTTAATTTATCGCATGATTTTAAGTGTAATTATTTAATTAATATGTACATAATAGTTGTTATTTTAGTAGTTAAATATTGTTTAAGGCATCACAAACTAAAGGCAAGTGGTCTATCAACCAATAAGGATCAAATCTTTCCTTAAACGCTTTATAATCGTTCAAACTTATTTGCAGTAGGTACTCGACCTAGATTTCTGTGCAATTCAATTATTTTTTTTAATGTAAAGGGAATTATGGAGAACTACTTATTTTATTTCTTTTTTTTTTAATGGTGTATGACCGCCTGCCGTCACATCAGACTTTATAATTGTTGCAAACATTGTAATCTGATATGGGATATGGGAAACACATAATATAATGTGTGTGTATGTATGTTTGTGTGGTGCTTCCCTTTGCAATCAATTTTATTTTTGTTTATTTAAACGCAAAACATGATAGATAGAACATAATCACAATGTCATGTGGTACTTGATACTTGTAATAAATACTTAGTGACGTATTTGAGATATGTTTTGTTTTCAAACTATTGAGAGGCAATGAAATAAAGTAAAACATATTTGTTAGTTTTTATTTTTATTTTCAACCTGGTTCATATTGATAGTTTTGAGAAAGAGTTATTTTCTTGCTTATCTAAAAATAGTGATTTATCCACGTGATTTTATCTGTGGAGCTTATGACTCTAATAAGACAGGCTAGGCTGGATTTCACCATCGACAGGAACTGCGATTGAGGCGACATAAGTTACAACAAAACTATTTGTTCTTCGGCCATTCGATTGAATGCCGGCGTTTAATCGATCGCCAGGCCTCAAAATAGTGGACTAGTTCAACCAAACGACTGCGACATTAGATCAGGTTGCGCTGGTCGAAGCGCCGTTATGGAAACGAGCGTCGTCAAATCATGACCAGGGCCTCAAAATAGTGACGACGAAAAAGACTTCGACATACTTAGATACACATACTAAAACTGCTAGCGTTTGTTTAGGTCAGTCGCGCCGCTGGTCAGAATGCACCATGTTCGTGCTCACGGAAACCCCGTTAATATGAAAAGGAGCGTTGTCAAATGATGACCAATCACGTCGCGAATATTTAAAATCTTCACTATTCTTCATGAATCACCGAAATTCGTAACGCGATTATAAAGGTATCTCAAATACCTTCTCAATTGCATCAATATACAGTCCGCCGGAGTATTTGTGGCTACAGCTGCGCAGCATGAAGAATAGCATTTGTCTATAGGGTTCTGGCCGAGATACTGTCCCGAGTTAGAGTTCCTAGGGGTCGCAATATTCAGAGGTGAAGCATGAAGTATATACGTTTTATTCCTCTGTTCATGGTTGTGGCATGGTTTGAAAACTGCTATATTGTCAAGCTTGACTTGACATTCGGATGAAATAGCTCCGATTTCGGTAGGAAAGGATTCTGCTATTATGACTTCAGAAGATCTACATTCATTTTCACAATTCCCAGAATCGCATGCACTATAAGTGTGAGTGCTTGATTTAGATCTCGGTAAAGATTTTTTAGATGATTTGGTGGTAAAAATGGAATGTGACGGCTTTGAGTGGTAAACTTTTGCATTGATTTTCACCGAAGATTTATTTAGATTACCCAGTTGTGCTTCGATTAATACGTCATATATCGCCTTTTCGGCGAACAACCTCTGCTCTGGTGTGAGCGATCTCAACTTGCCAGCCCAGACTTTAACAGTGTGATACTCCTCATAAATATCACTGTCTTTCTTTGTTAATATTGAGATGGTTTGATCTCTAGATAGCGCTAAACAACCTGAGTCACTTTTTGATGTATAGATATGTTTGTCCTTGTCCCCTTGATTAACTTTCTCAATTTCCTTTAATTTCTGTAAATAAAAAACTTAACATTACTTGTTGACATCACTTTCTATATAAACACAACACGGGAATTTGTATTACATACGTCTATTATTATGGAGGACATGATATTGAAGTTGTTAGATGAAGGTTTTGACTATGGAGAACAAAGAGCCATTGGAGCTCTTGGTGTTTCCCTATCGTCTTATTTTCATTTTGTTAGCAATTTTTTTCAGTTTTCAAGTTCTCAATGTCATCTTGATTTACTGTTGACATATTATTGTTCGTTCCATAACCGGTGGCACGAATCCCACTTGTCATAATAATAATGTCCATGAAGTTCTGTACTCCTAGTAGTGGACACGGACATTTTTCGACACTTTTTCGTTCTTTTTATGCTAATCTAAAAAAGCATAAAATATTCTTACAAGACCCTATCTATACGAGTAGTTCAAATAACAGACGAGGTTCTGGCGCAAGCTTTCCTCTCAGGGTTGGGACGTCAGGCGGCAGTCACTCCCGGAAAGGCCAAATGCCAATCAAGCTCAATAGGCAGACCCTGGACTTTGGATGCAATTTGGAAACCACTACGACGATGATTATGCTGCCTAAAGGGTAATGTTTTTCTATCTTGTAGGTAGGTGACTCAGTTTAAAAAAGAACAGGCGAGCGCAGCAGGCAACTGGCAAGGGAGGTTCTATTAGATCTCGATCAACTCCATCAAACAGCTATAAAGGTACCTCTTTACCTGTAGCATGTAGGCTTTACCAATCGATGTACAGTTCAAATTCTTCACTACAGGATGACGAATTCTGATGTCTAGTAGAAATAGGCAGACCGCATTTAACTGTAGGTAGGTGTGAATAGTCATATTCTGATGTTATTACGATGAGTTAGATTTTCTTTTTTATTGATAACAAGAAATTCCAGACAACTATGTGCTTGATTGCCACTTGCCACCTTAAGTAAGTCTTACACAATCACTAAGAGATGGCGCTCTAGAACCATTGCTTATAAGTTTGTTTTCTATTTTTTCACACAAACTATGTAGATACATGTCATAGCATAGGTATCTTCAACCAAAACTGTGAAGTCGACAAAATTGTTCATTTTTAATGGCCAATTTATAATTTGATTCCTAAAATCTACTAACTTCACAAAGCAGTTGTATCTCTGCGCGCCGCCGTCTCTATCTTCGACTTGCGTCGGGTCGCGCGGCTTCGAGATACGCTATTGGTCAACTCACGGCCCCAGTTATTACCGCGCCTTCGATTTCCGCGGCCCCGTTTCTCCAACATTTGCTTTGCATTAATGACTGTAGCTCCATTCACAGCTCGGGCACGCTATCTGTAGAATATAAATTTGAGGTTATAAAATATTCTCTATAGGTACTTAATTCTGTAATTTTGCAAGTAACTCATCATAAAGTGACTTACATCATGTTGTCAAATCAAAGTAAAAGAAAAAGAAAATTGTTAACTTTAAAAACAAAAGTCTATATAATAAACAAGTTTGAAAGCGGTGAAAAAGTGAGCCAAATATCTAAGAACCTTAATCTTTGTAACTCCACGGTAAGCACAATCGTGAGGGACAGAAGAAGAATTATGGCGGCAGCTAAAAACGAATCTGCGCTTAATTCTAGCACGATAATTCGTAAACGCCACGGTATTATAGCCCAAACTGAGTTCGCACTAAAAGCATGGTGCGAAGAGCAAGCGGAACAAAATATACGTCTATCGCAGAATGACATATGCACGCAAGCTAAAAGTATCTTTGAAGGTCTAAAGAAAGATTATGGAGAAGCTGCTAAAGATGGAACTTTTTTGGCTAGTAAAGGCTGGTTTTTTCGCTTTAAGCGTCGCTGTGAAAGAAACCGCATATTTGAGCTTGAAGAGGAGGAAAATCAAGATCTCCAAAACGAAAAAGAAGAAACACAGGTGAAGAAAGAGAGACAGAAAGAAAAAACCCCAATGGTTTATAACATGGGAGTGACATTGGAATCTACTTTCTCCGATAACTTAAAAGCAATATTTGAAGAAGGTTCATATACCCAACAAACAATATTTAATGTAGATGAGATCAGTTTATATTGGAAGAAAATGCCTGAAGGTAGTCACTTAGCGCGTCAAGATCAATCTTTAAGTGGTTTCAATGCATCAAAAGACCGGCTCACTGTATTACTAGGTGGAAATGCAGCGGGCGATTTGAAATTAAAACCTCTTGTGATATATCGTATAGAGAACCCAAGAGCTTTACATAATAAATCCAAAGGTGGTTTACCGGTTATATGGAAATCTAATTCGAGAGCCAGCATGTCTGCTTCATTGTTCGAAGATTGGTTTGGACACTATTTCATTCCTGAAGTAGAACGCTACTGTTATGAAAACAAAATTCCATGTAAAGTGATTCTACTTATAGATAGTGCATCATATCACACTCCTACAACACTAGTGGATTTTGACCATCGTGTAAAAGTTATATTTTTACCCTCACGTGAGGCTAATTCAATACAGCCGATGACTCAAGAAATCTCAACCAAATTCAGAGCTATATACACTCGTCGTATTTTTCATCAGATTGTCGAAGTTTCTAGACAAAACGACGCTGTCACAGCTGAAGAGCTTTGGAAGGAGTTCAATATATTAGATGCAATTCGTATTATTGTGGCTTCATGGACTGAGGTTACTGAAAAAGATTGGAAAATATCGTGGGATAAACTTTTCCCATCTTTCAGTAATACTGAATTAATTAAAGAGCCTCAGGTTAACTCACTATCAGAAATCTTTGAAGAAATTGCTAATCTTGCCTTAAATTTAGATATGAAAGTGAACAGAAAAGATATTTCTGACTTGCTCAATTCACACAACAAAGACCCTACTATTGAAGAGCTGTTAGAAATGCAAGAATTTAGTACTAACGAAGAATTAGATACTCAGGATCCTTTACTTCCAGAAGGAGCCATGACAGTTGAAAACTTGACAGAAGCATTCGGTCATATCAAATTGGGGTTGCAAATTCTAGAAAGTATTGATGTGAATGAGCAAAGAGCACGCACAGCTAAAATAGGAATATTAAAATTATTAAGTGCGTATGAAGAAATATTAAACGAAAAGGTTAAATCTAAGGTTCGTCAAGAACAATCGGGTGACATCAACATGGATTTTAATTCCAATAAATAGATTTTTGATAAAAACTCCTGTTATCATTTGCTAACTATAAATTATGTAAATAAATGTTATGAGATATCTACATTTTTATTTATTTACTGTATTGAGCCTGGCATCTCGGTAAGTAATATCGAGCCTTTTAAACGACACAGGTAAAATAAATTGACTTAGCAGCAGACATTGAATGTCCCACAGCTCTAACAATGATCTGAATTGAGAACCTTCCTCTTTTATAAGTAGGTAAAAGAGTTGGCTCCTTCCTTACACAAATATTTAATACATAAGATGACGTGACGTCATCATTCATTCATTCATTATCGCCAGTTCGCCACCAACGGCAACGCGCTCGCTAACTCCGTGACTGCCGCCGGACCATTTTACCCCGTCACATTTTGTCAAAATGCTACCACCTTAGAGTATCTAGTAATGGATACTCTAAGGCTACCACGTACCAGGCACACATATACTCGTAGGTGTTGTTAAGCCGTTCCCATGATGTAACAAAGGCTCTAATCTATGAACAAAGGCGACGAATAACGTCTGGAAATGTTGTCTGATATTCGGCACACATAACAATAAGAGGTTCTAAAATTTCCCCGCTGTTGCAGAAACTTTTTCACGTCACCATTTAATTTTGCTTTTTTATCCGTTTCTATTCACCCCGTCACGTAGCGCCCGTACTTGTTGCTAGATACTAGGCAAACATAATGTGCCTGATGGTATTTTTCCACGACAAAGCTACGCGACGCGATCGGTATGTTCTCCTCTAGTCACGCTATTTTTTACGAGTTCAGCCAAGAGGCAGTTATGATATTTTTATAATAACTACTAGCTACCCCGGCGAACTTCGTACCGCCATATTTTCGGCCCGCGTGGTATTTAAATCCCGTTCCCGCTGCACCCTTATCACTTAGGGGTATGAAAAATAGATATTGGCCGATTCTCATAGATACCGGATAAGCACAAAAAAATTCATCAAAATCGGTCAAGCCGTTTCGGAGGAGTTCGATTACGCACATTTTGTGACACGAGAATTTTATATATTAGATTAAAGTTTATAATTCACAAAAAAAAATAAGGGTTGATCGTAGAGGGGTGAAAATTTAGGGTTGCATGTATTTTTGTATGAATATGTATCATAAAAAAATAAAAACAAAAAATTTTGTCTGAAAAATAAAAAAAAAACATTAAGGGGTGGACCACCCTTAACATTTAGTGGGATGAAAAATAGATGTTGGCCGATTCTCATAGATACCGGATAAGCACAAAAAAATTCATCAAAATCGATCAAGCCGTTCGGAGGAGTTCGATTACGCACATTTGTGACACGAGAATTTTATATATTAGATTATTTTAATAAATCGGCCCTCACCCACCATCTATAGAAAAATATTATTCGGCAATCCTTTATCTTATTTTAAACTGTCAAACAGATGATGCTGTAATACAGATGCTGAGATAGTCATTTCCCAGGTGCGTCCAAGATTTTTGCACTTTGGAGCCCGAGGTCCGCTTATTATTTTCGATTGGTAGGTAGGCTTTTTCGGGAGAGTCGCCATCTGAACTAAACACAGAGGAGAGGAAAGCCTGCGCCAGAACCACGTCCTATTTTTTGTCCTAGAACAACGACTTGCATGTAGCATGTGTTTGATGGTAAGGCAGGCTCTCTACGGAAAAACCAACTTAATAAGCATTACCATAAGTCGATGGCGAAATTCATGAAATACTTTACTTGCTTTATTTTTATAGTAATTCCAATCCCACCATGTATTGTGTACTGAGGTGGCCATCTTACCCCCACATATTTTGCTTCTTAAACTTCAAGTACCAGGCAAACATAATAGTATGAGATGTGCTAAAAAGATTGTGGCGCTATTGGAGCGCAGTCGCTGCGCCTGCGCCTGTTATTATGCTATTTCTTAAACACGGCTCAACGCGACTGCGCGCGTATTTCACTTCCGTTTAGTTTAGTCATTTCCAAATTAAATTACAAACCACTTTAATCGAGCTCCACTTGAAACTAGAACCCGACTCCACCTGCAAGAGGAGTCCGACTTCCTGGCTCAACCTGTGAACCATACCAATTACCAGGCTTCTACAAATCTGAGGTTATGAATAGACTCAACCGCTCAACGTGAACTTTACCGGAGATTCCTACTAGATGTCTATAGTGTACAAATAAATAATAAATATATGTACACATAAATATTTACTAAAACTAGTACCTAAAAATAAAAAACCCGACTGATACTGATAGAAAAGATCGAAACAAACCTAATAGCAGGCCAGGGCTGTATCCTATTGCAAATCATATTTAAACCGAAAGAAAATTATTAATGTATACCGCCTGCTGCTATCAAGCTTGTTTCGCTCTTTATTGAAAAATACCTACATAAATAAATATAATACGTGTATGATCTTTATCAAAAAACTATTTTCAATTGTTTTGTCTGTCGTTTGATCCGAAGTCCGAATTATTATTTAGAGTTCTGATGCTATGGCCTATGGCACACATTGGGAGATGCTTTTGTCCAGTCCAGCGGTGGACTGCAATAGGCTAAAGATTGATTGATTGATTTGAAGTTCCACGTAGAAACATAAACACAATTTGCAATAAACACACAGAACGCCTCGCGAACGAATTCGCGGGCACAGCGATAATCAAAATATGATCTTACCTATTTAAATAAGTTGTTGACAAAATAATCTAAACTAAAATTTACCTAGGTATATAAAACTCGCCGTACTTTATTTAAACTTATCACAATTAATGGCTTAAAAAGCAATTCACATACAAAAAATTATGTTAAGGCAGGCGCGATGCGATGGCTGGCATTCAAACCGTACGGATTTGCCCCATCACATTGTACCGCAAACACAATGAGTACCAGGCGAACATGACATCATAAGCGATCTACATTACCTATACACAACGAAATGGAACAAGATGAAAGAAAAAGACAACGTTACTTTAGTACACGTAGTCGACGTAGGGTCGTGAATGGTCCGGCTTTAGAGTATAGAAGTAAGGGTCAGGGTACTCAGGGTGACACAGGCACAGGTTTAATTTTAATTAATTCTTGAGTTAAATCCCCAGTAGAAATCTTAGTCAGTTGTGTATTTTTAAATAATGTTGATAATGATACCTAATGCAAGAAAGAGACAAAGATATGTCAGAAGGATTGTTATAAACAATATTATTCTGCCATCTTTATCTATTTATCTGTATGTATGTCAGTTTGCAGTTTTATTTTACCAAGTTTGTAGGATCGGCCAAATGATTTATAAGAACGTTATGTTGACAATAAAATTGGCATAGTTGGTACCTATGTTGTAAGTTTGGTGACTAGCCACTAGATGGCGGCGTAAAACATTTTCTACATTTCTACTTGTCACAGATAATCTGTGATGGAGAACATAAGAAAATTGGTCAAATGCTAGTCGTAATTGCACACTTGAGAGTTCCGTAGGGAACATTAGATAAATAATAGCGTTTATATGTATATAGTTTGATTGCATTGACTTAAAAGCTTGATTTTTCGCAGCTGCAAAACGTTGCAGATCTTTTTTGGATGCAGAATAGGTATGTCCGACTTCAACCGACTAAAACCGCACGATGTTTCGACATATTGCCTTGTGAAGCCGAGACATCTGGTATGGCCTAGAAAGGATATGCCAAATTGGGGGTAACCGGTCCCAAAAATCTTGATCCATGAAATCATAAAACGATATCGTTTAGCATTTTGCCAAGTACAAATCGCGGAGCACTGGTTTTTCAACTAACTTTGATGCACGTATTTCAATCGTATTTTGGAGTCACATGACAGGACGCAACAAATTCGTCGTTCAATGTAGGTATACCTATTCCGAACGTATTCCAGCGCGTTATGTAGTCTTTCATTAATCATTATAAAACTGTGCACCATATACGTAGCTAGGTATACCGTATACGTCAATAAGTGTGTCTGCTATACAGGATCTATACGTGTGTGGTACAAAATATATATAACACGGGACGTACGATGTCGATGCGGCGCCTCCGGTGAATCATTGAGTAAGGTGTTGATAAGTTTTGATACTTGATAGTTTAAAGTTTGAGTTTCTGTCGCAGTTTCAGCAGTTACCATTTTAAAATGTCATTTTTGTTGCTAGAGGAGTTACTAAAGTTGTTTTACCTAGTTATTATAACAATTATACTTTCCTGTGTATGCCCGTATGGGGTTCCACTAAGAACTTCGGGACCAAGCCAACATCTCCTGCAGGGTGGTACACCAACTGAGGGATGAACGAGACTCTGGCACAAGTTTTACTCCTCAGGTTGGTAGATCAAAAAGGAGATTGGGAGGGTCCTCACTTCCAAAGCCAAAGCTTCAATCAAATACAATCGGGGCAGGGATAATGATGATATTTCGCAAAGCGTTCAATCTAATATTGTAGCATTTATAAATATTTTTTTAAACTGCAATATCAAAAATCTACCTTGAAATGTATATACCGTAAATAAAATATTTTTACTTTGCCTTTTATGATAGCGACTGCAATTTGACCAATTTGAACTCTGAAAGAAATATCAGTACAATAATCATTAGAATTACTAACTAAACTACGGTAGGTAATAATATTACGTATGGGTATGGATCAAACACGTTTGTTCACAGTAGCAGTGCGCGGTGAGTGGCGCTCGGGCGCGCGGCTGCTTTGTTCCCGGACTGGCAGCCGAGGCCGACACGCCGTGCTCCGCCCCAACAATACACAGGGCTGCCTCGCAAACCAAATATTTGTATTTATTTAGTTTCGTATGACGGCACCGCCGGCCATCTTGTGGGCTCTCATACATATTCTGTGTGGAATTCGTGTTTAATCTGCTAGTTGGAATACGGCTCTAGCTTTTTATATTCCTGTAGGATTTGCATTTGCGGATAATTGTATCGTGACATAAAATCATGTTACTTCAATATAGACCTCTCTCCTTCTCTTTCATAAATTCGTGACAAAAACCACTTATTCTTAATAATATAAGAAAAATGGAAATAACAATTTGTTAGATACTCTTTAAAATTGGCTACGTGCACGTGACTTGACATCAATTGTAATCAAAATGAAGAATGAATTATGCCGATCATGACTAAGTAAACTCAAAACTCAAACATGCTCATTGTGAGTTAAAATTATCATGTGAATTATTATTGTTAAATATTTTCTAAATCTACAATGTGGCATTACTTATGATCTTTTTGCAAAATAAAATACGTTACAGCGTTCCCGGAACCGGACCGCAACTGAATCTAATAAACTGTTATAATAGTGATGACCTGATGACCCATCGATTATGACGAAAACCAATTTTAACAAAAAGTACACAATTATTACTTTCTCATGTAAGTTTTATACAAGAACAAGATGTGAATAATAGTACATTATGGTACAAGTGAGCAAAGTTGATGATTACCGCCGAGGCACACACCACATGCGCGCGCATAGAAAAACGAATGAATTTGTAGTATTGTTTATTTAATATTTGTAGTATTATTTTATTCGGAAGTGTGTTGTAAAACGTCGTATGCCACGCGTGAGTATGATGATTACCGTCCTTGGCTCTCTTAAGAGCAAAAAATTATTGACGCCTCGGCGGTAATCACTAACTTAACTCACTTATACTATGATGTACTATTAAGTTTAATGACATAAAAAATAAAAGGATAATTATATAATATTCTTAGTTGCCAACCCTACATCGAACCGGGGCGGGCCGATAACAATATCGCTGAGTGCGCGCGTCGGGCTCGCGTTCAGTGTCCGCCGCCTAATTTACTTCCAGCTAGTGCTGCGGCCCTGGTACGAACGACACGCCAACACCCGCTTTCTTGCATTTTAATCATTTTTTACGTAGCATGGCAGCGGGCGACGACGCGGCCGCACCGCTGCTGGGCGGCACAGTGTGAGATGTTAAACAAATTATTCTCTATAGACCACATTCTATACAAGTAAAGAACGATCGCAGATGATATTAACAGAACTATTACAATAATCGTAAGACTGAATTAATTCTATGCTGCTGTACGTTTAAGTACAATTATTTACATAAATTAATTACTAGTATAAAAACAATATCTGTATACCTATATACAAAGCTGCAGGTTTAGGCGTCAAAAAATTCCTCCCCATCGACGTCAACTGGGAGGGTGGCCAGAAGGCTGGCGGCATTGCCACGTTGAATGGCAATGCCAATCCTTTGTGCAAGGAATAAACCAGCCCTCTGGTCACGGGTAGCGTCTATAAGCCGTTTAGAAATTTCTTTAAATAAAAGAAATTAATGTACGTTAATTATATTTCATGTCCCACGTTGATGATTATCAACAGGCATCTGTTTTATTTAAATCATAAAACTTTAAAAATAATTTAATCAGGCGTGGCGATGTCAAATTGACGTGCGGCAGCGGCACGTGCCCTATATTAAAAAAAAACATAGTAAATACCTACAATACAACATATTTCCACGTATGGCAGAGGCCAAAGACATTTCATAACATAGACCTGTCATATGCTTACAAATCAACGTAGAAAAATGTGCCGAACTCACACACACACATTTTTAATTCATCTACACTTCCCTACATAACCAATGGATTGAAAAGAGAGGACATGAAAAATACAATATAAAAGAAGAAGACAGCTATTGTTTGTCACTTGGACTTTAATGATAACAATGTACCAATCACAGTGCGGTTGCTAGTCGGTGACATAGGCTAACAAAATTATTGAAAAAGAAGGTACAGAGCTCTCTGAATTGAGGTTATTGCCTAATTTTGTTTAGACAAAGATGTTTGTTTAACTTTGTTAATGTATTATGAAAAAGCTAGGTATAATTTTTAAATTTCATTATTTTGTTGCTGTCAGTAGTACAATTTTAACAAGTACCTAAGTAGGTACTTGCCAGTAAAGTGAAGTTTGAGATAATTGCGTAATTTTGTTTAGACAAAGATGTTTGTTTGTCATTGTTATTGTATCTTCTAATATATAAAATTCTTCTGTCACGGGGTGCGTAATCGAACTCCTCCGAAACGGCTCGACCGATTTTGATGAAATTTTTTGTGCTTATCCGGTATCTATGAGAATCGGCCAACATCTATTTTTCATCCCCCTAAGTGATAAGGGTGCAGCGGGAACGGGATTTGAATACCACGCGGGCCGAAAATATGGCGGTACGAAGTTCGCCGGGGCAGCTAGTTAAGTATAAAAAAGCTAGGTATGTTTATTCTATTTCATTATTTTGTTGCTGCCAATAGTACCTACAAATTTTAACAAGTAGGTACTTACCTAAGTAGATACTTGCCAGTGAAGTGAAGTTCGCACTTATTAACTTACTTGAACCACATAGTATTAGTAGGCAATTATAAAAAACAACAAATTAAAATTGGGAGGTAGTATGTAGTGAGTTTAATGCCTACGATATTCTCATCTGTACTTTAATCTATGTTCGGATCACACACGTCCTTGTCGCTCACGCACCAAATTATATCATACTGTCTCTTTTTAACAATTTTAACTTGAATATTATGAAAGTCAGAAATTTGGTCTATATCAGTCGAAATATGTATTATTTCCATGTGATATGAACTCCCTTTCGATGTATTAACTTTAGAGTAATAGTTCGTGCAGTGTCTATAAACATACGATGGCATTTTCGTTATTTTTATAAGTCACTGATGCTTCCGCTCAACGTCCGGCCGGCGCCGCTCGGCACGCGGTACTAGAGGCAAACGTTCCAATTGACTCGTTTTCGAATCTTCACGATTTTCGCGCAATAACGAATCTACTTCTTTTTATATATAATATCTTTGGCAGAGGCCCTCACAACTGCCCAACTGCGTAAAATGTCGAGATTTACGAATAAACCAACCAGAATTTACAAAATTATCATCAGCATGAGATTTAACCATAATTCTGTCCTCCGTGGATTTAACGAATCTGACCGAGCGACGCGAGACGTGTCGACTGTGGACTGTGGTGTCGATGTCGCCGTCGTCGTCGTCGTCGTCGCTCGGTGGCTTCGCTTTGGGTTGTTGTCACAAATCAAAGTATTCAACACTGAGTATTGTGCAAAAACAACCAGGAGCCCAGATCATGGTAGGAGTGCGAAACTAATTTAAAATAAAATTATGTACATGCTATCAGTGCTATCACAGAGTGAGTTCTCCGTAAGGAATCGGCATAGTGCTTGCCATTTATACTACCCTAGTTGCCTGACGAGCAAAAATGATACAAGGTGATGTGGTGGTACAAAAATTCAAAGTTGTGGTGATGTCGTAACACCAATCGGGGTCGGTTGTTGGCACCACCCGCTAAGTAGACTGAGGGATGGCGTTATGAGCTAAGCAGTGTTCTTCACTGTTTCAATTACAGCAGTCTACGTAACCTATGATCACCATCATCATCCAAGGGTCCATCCCGACGCACAGCTTGCACTAGGAGCTAGGAGCTCGGGGTTTATCTGCACTTCTGCGGAGGAGATTTGTCGTCTGATCACCTAACCCTAAGTGGAAAACCTGCACCTGAGCCTTATCTGTCATTCGGCAGTCAGATTGGCTTGGACTCCAATGAACTTGGTAGTAAGATTATCAGATTGTCTGAGAGCCTGGGACATCTCTCTCGCACCCTGGCCCTTTTGTGGGGATCATGAATTACGCTTCACGCGCCGCAGCCGTTGCCTGCTTAGGCCGCCACTAGCTCCCGCCTCGACGTCTCACACACCGGGCACTCAGTGGACGTGTGCAACCCCGAGTCCTCGCTCGCTTGTGATGGCAAGCCCAGTGATAACTTGCGTCAGCCGTAACGAGAGGCCGCCGTGTGAGCTCTCTAGCCACCCCTCCAGCATGGGAAGCCTTAGCGCCACCATTACGGCATGGTAATACTATTAGTATTACCGTGATTACGGCGTGCCCTACGCGTGGTTGCCCAAGTAGTCGCTCCCACTCCGCTACCATGTCCCTGTGGAGCTGGAACTTTACGGCCCGAATTTCTTCAGACTCAAGTTCGTGTCCCCGCTCCCGCGCCCCGTTTTGGTACCGCTGTAGCACCGAAAGGGATCTCTCTTCCAAAACGGTAATCGACGATCCGGCGACGATACTCGCCGTCTCAAAGGATAACGTGCGGTACGCTCTGATGGCCCTGATGGTCAGTTCGGGAGCCAGACTTCGGAGATGCTCCCCGAAGTTCCACCGATCGTCGAGCAAAAGCCCCATCATCTAGCCCCCGATATCTCATCTGGGACCTGATGCTGACGAGAGTGTCTTCCACTGAAAGGCTGGATCCCTCCGGTGTGGCGCACGGTTTCGTGCTGAGCCACCTCGAGCACCGCTCGCTCGACGTCATCTAGCGTGTCATCCGCATAACACGTGACTGCAGCACCGTCCTCGAGCTCACCGCGAAGCTCCCAGTCGTATCCGATGTTCCGGGCGGCTCCAGGACCGATCCCAGCGGAACACCGCACGTCTCTCGCACTAGGGTAGATGACGGCTCGAATCCACACTGACTGACACTGCCTGTGTCTGAAACGACGCGACGTGTACTTGTACTTACATACACATCACTGATACTCGGGCGTTGGCTACCGGCGCGATGCAGGTAATCACCGAAGCAGCCATTTGACGCCTTTCCACATAATTATTCCCTCAAGACATTATCCCACCCTCGAAATACATGCACACAATTATGTACCCATTTCATAAACGACCGAAGTATGCGCGCGCGGCTGAGATCGTCTTCGACGACTGCCGTCGAACATTCAGTCTGGCGCAGATACAACCAGGAGCGCAGACAATGATAGGAGTACGAAACTTACGAAAATAAAGTTTTGTACGATCATCGTGACATCGTGGACAGTGTAGGCAGTTTTGAATCTATCGTCAGTATCGTCACAGAAGTCACAGAACAGATAATAAGTAGTACCTATATAGTACACAACACGATAATAGACGCTACTAGCGTCTATCTGTTGTGTTATGGCCTTGTGGCGTTTATCAGTGACTTCAGTGAGCTCCTCCCGCCCGAATCTCCCGATAGTCTGACACCATAGTACGCTCACACTTTAGGTAAATGGGTACCCTATTTAGCACTTACTTATTTTATTACATTACCTGATGTGCCTGCCTGGGTAAAGACATCCTTATTCATGTAAAAAGGACGCTGAAATGTAAGTCTGATGCGGCGATTTCCTTCCTACACTCCTCCTTCCTACCTATGAAGGATGACGTTTATTTATCGTCGACTGCGGTCGACACTGAGTGTTGCGCAGATACAACCAGGAGCCCAGATACTGACAGGAGCACGAAACTTACGAAAGTAAAGTTTTGTCACAGAAGAGGTAATACATAGTAGACCATAGCAGGCTGAGCTGTGTATTTTTTTATACTACCGTAGGCTCATTGTGGTCATGGCCACAGAATACATAATTAATTATCAATTAATAAATTAGTGATCATGTACCATCATAGCATAACCGTTCATGTGTTTTGGCGCTTATTAGAGAGCTCCCCCAATCACAGTAATAGTACGATTATGTACGGTTATCTATTCATGTGTGTTATGGGATGGTTATGGGCTTATGGCGCTTATCAGTGAGCTCCTCCCGATGGTCTAGCACTATCGGTTTTATTGTGAGTCTACCAGACATTCATGATATTCAAAAAATAAATAGAATTATTGTCATTTTGAGTTTCGGGCCTTCAGCTTACAATCAGGCGAGGTGAAGTCAAATTGATGTGTCCTGTCCTGTATAAAAACCTATATAATAAAAAAAGAACATAGCAACTTCACACACAATGTCATGTCAAATTCAACCAGTACATAAAGATTACCATTTTGATAGTAAATTATAATTTATTGTATAAAAGCGTTAAAGTCTGAGGTTAAAATATATAATGTTATTATACATTTTAATGCGTTTACTTTAGTTTAATTAAAGTGCGTTGTAGGAATTTCACTGAATAAGGCTGGATTTTAATCGTTATTTTAACAATGAAAATCCTTTGACATAAAACCACTTTTTAACGAATTCTATCGCGTTTTATTTCAATGAGTGATATTCACGTACAGTTCCGACAGTAGGTATCAAGTGAAAATAGGTTAATAACTAACTGAGTTTTCATGTTTTACTCAATGCTGACAGGCAATTTAAACTGCTTGCCGAAAACTGCGTTCAGTACAAAGATGCTAAAAGTAACGTTTTAAAAAAGTTTCGTACTCTTGATATTGCCTGAGCTCCTGGTACTCGATCAGTTTTGACCTTTTCACTATCGTGCAACCAAGGACTGATTGCGAAGCTACCAAAATTTCGCCGATTCCACGGATATTAATGAAAAATAATAATGTGTGAAGTTAATTATAAATTATCATAGAATTAGATTAATATATATACAGGTCTACATGATGCATGCAGACTGCTTTGATCAGAAAAAAAGGATAGGTCATAGTCGTACAAGTACAATACATAAGCCTCATATCAATTAGTGATGGGGTACCTACCTACATATTTACGTTTATCTACACTTTTTATATAGGTACATACATAATAGGTACTGAAAATTCATGCAAAAAAATAACCCTAATAAGATTTAGTACTTATCAGAAACTAAGTAGGTACACGTATACCTACTCTGAATCGCTCTTCAAAGTCAAGCTAATAACACCGTGCTAAGACTGTCAGACACTAATTAGGTGTGTCTGTAGGCGTATTTTTTTAATTAAACGCTTTAAGTAAGCCGCAGGGCGAGATCTGGGTCAAAAAGGCCGGACGGAAATCATTTTTTTATCGAACTCTGAGGTATGTATACACCCCCTTTTATATGTAAACTAGCGGTTGCCCGCGGCTCCGCCCGCGTGGATGTCGGTTATCGCGACCAAACTTAGCCTATGTCCTTTCTCGAGGTTCAATCTACCCTTCTCAGTACTGAATTGATGACTCTTGACCAATAGGTGGCGCTGTATGTCCGGAATAAATTTTATTTAATTTTTTGTAATAAAAACTATCCTATGTCCTTTCTCAAGTTCCAAACTATGTCTGTACCAAATTTCACACAAATCGGTTCAGTAGTTTAGGCGTGAAGCAAAGACAGACAGACAGACAGACAGAAAGACAGACAGACAGAGTTACTTTCGCATTTATAATATTAGTTTGTAAAAACTATCCTATGTCCTTTCTCAAGTTCCAAACTATGTCTGTACCAAATTTCACACAAATCGGTTCAGTAGTTTAGGCGTGAAGCAAAGACAGACAGACAGACAGACAGAAAGACAGACAGACAGAGTTACTTTCGCATTTATAATATTAGTTTGGATAAAGCCTAGTATTAAATGTAGACGGAGCGCAAAGGATTACTGAAGGTCGTCAATTTGGCCGTCCACAAATAAAACTTTATCTGTCACATTGGAGAAGCATTTTTTGCTTAGCTTTGCTAAATTTATAAAGTCGATAGATCCAAGCCTAGATCCTCGGAACCAAGCCACCTGTAAAGGGTCCTCTACACGTAGACAGATTCATCTGCGGATGTTAGCAGCGGACGCATCCGTCGACTTGTGGACGGTGTGATTTGGTCGTCTATGGTGTGTGTTTAATGGTACATATCTGGCGTAAGTCGCCCCGTCTGCACGTCAGCAGACGCGTCCGCCGAGAACATCTATGGATGTATCTGTCTACGTGTAGAGGATCTACTGATGGATTGGGAGGTCAAACGACCGGCGCGGCCATAACCGCCGTATAAGCCGAATCTAGAGGAACCTGAGGTAAAGAATCACCGGGAACATCGGAGTAATATGATGACGTTGATGACTTTGGCACAAGAGGTAACATCAGAAATTCAGAGCTCACTGATTACAAAAAAAAATGTCAAGTGGTGAGATGAAATATCTTGTCGTTAGGCTTTCGCGACAGATAAGCAGCGGGCCGTGTGGGAGTGACGTCATCCACCCGACGTAGTGGGAGGGGGTAGCGATCAAACCGCAACGCGCGGCACTGGCTCGGCCAGTTTAAGTAGGTGTCGATTGTGAGGGGCAAATTTTTTATGCTCGCGTTTAAAATTATCGATGTTCATTAACATCCAAACGCAGCTGCATCTGAATCCTGCATTTTAGAGTTTAGAGCCCGAAGTCTGATTCTGCTCCTTTCTGTAATTAGTTCAGACCTTCACAGGTTGACTTTCGCTAGCCCATTATCACTTCAGCTTGCTCATTCTGTGAGCTACGAGCATATCGGTAACTTTAGTGCGGTGTCGTACAAGGCGACCGAGGGATAAGGCTGTTTAACATCAGACAGATATTATATACGGCCCGGCATCAGCCTCAGATGTATAGCTCGAGTCAACAATAGTGCCCGAAATACGGCAATGGGCTCACCCCCTATTACGTGGGACCGAATATGTATAAAGATTTTTGTAATATGGGTGTTAATTCACTTTTGCCTAACACTTCGGGGTTAAAAGCGTGATTATATGTATGTATGTATAAATAAAAAACAAAAATATCGATACAATGATCATGCCCTGTCACATCACTAAACATCGGTTGTTGAACGGTGGTCGTGAAGCGAGGAGATGGCGGGCGTCACCGAGCGCACAACGAAATTCCCGGCTTTAGGAGTGACTCGATTGTATTAGCGAGGAGTAAGTAATGTACCGAGTTCGATTCTTGAGCTATGTAAACTCTATAGTTCTTATTTCTGAAAGTTTGTAAATCTCTGTTGCGTCCAAATCTTGCAAGAGGCCTTACTTAATCATTATTTTTGAGATGAGGTGGGATGTCTGCCTGTATAGGCCAACCTCAAACTTAGGTACCGACTAACCGGTGGTACAGTGTCAGGATTGGGAGCTTCTACGGCGGTCGCTCCCGCAAAAGTCAAACCAAACAAATAATTATGTTATTTTCTTCAGGGTCGGCAGCACAAGTGTGACGCCCCTGGTGTTGCATGCGTCCATATGCCCCGGTAACCATTTTCCATCAGGTGGACCGTGTGCTTGTCTGCCACCTATGTGGTATAAAAAAAATATAGTACCTAGCAGAGCGGATCCTGAGCTCCAAAGTACAGTCAGCATCAGATCAATTTTGTAGTATGTACTCAAAATGATCTTAATACCTACTAATGATATTAATATCAAACTATTTTATTAGTTTAAAATGTATCGTCTGGACTAAAGGTGTGTACCAAATATCAAAACAATCTCATTCAAAAAGATCATTTTTTTGAGTAGGTACCTACCTACTTTGCTAGTCAAGATCGATCTGATACTGATTAAGTGATTATACAAGTTTTGATTGCTGAGTAAAACGTGATTTACTTTCATGGTGAAATCCATCCTAAATGCTTTTCTAGGAACGGATTCATGTCGCCGCGTCGCTTAGTCGGTAGCGTAGGATTTTAATGAAATCTGGATGGCCGGTTGCGAGGTTACCGAACCGGGGCCACCGGGGCCGATGTGGCGCGGTGTCAAGTTACAGAAACGACAGCAGATTTCCAGATCTTAACTCATACAAAATTTTTGAATATAGCAAGGAAAAAATATTATTTTTGGTTAAAAAGATATTAGTGGAAAATATCTATACCGTTTGGAGCCTGGCTTCAAGTAATATTGTCTTTCAATGAAACATTTCACTTATAATTTAGTCATACCTAAACATTTTGCACATTAAACGAACCTACAAATGGTCGCCATCTCAGCATAAATACTGCAGACATGCCGTTGACTCCGTTGAGTATCAGCGCTGGTTTTCTCAATTTTCATTTTCCTTCCAGTCATGCACACCCTGGTACTTTTCATAATATTCTCGAGCAAACAAGAAATTTTATTGGGAAGTGGATTACTTTTTTACTCAACCTCTGCAAACATATGATGCCCTAGTAAATCGGGCTACGCCAGAACGTGCAATATGTCACTGACACAGAGCGAGCAAAGGAGAATACGGAGAATAGTTGAACTGCTTGTACCAGCATCTTGTTTTATTCCTAGAAAGGGACAGCATTATTATTTTTAGCAGTTTGCAAAAAGCTTGAATTTCCGACGCAGAGATACGCGGTTTTCGAGTTTCTTTAGGAACACTAACACTAGGAGCGCATATATTAAATTGCTATACTTGACTATAATAATATACGTAATAAACTGTATTACTGATTACTATTGCTACCTTATGAAACCCTGATACAACAGCGATTCTGTAAAATCAAAACCACGTAAGTCATCTATGTTCGTCAAAATATCTTATAGGAAAGAAGTGTATTCCAACTACGGTAAAATGGGGTGAATAGGGATCAAAGGGTGAATAGGGATAAAATGGTTGTTAGATTTTCTTCTAACTAGATATTAGATCAATAAAACATTGAACTAATCCATAATGTCCACCCATTCTATTCACCCATCTATTCACCCATTGATCCCTATTCACCCCATAGTACCGGTATAATAGCAATGAAAAAGTCACAGATTACGTGGCTAATTGCGGTGAAATAATAGCAATTTTATGAGCAGGTGTGTTGTAATAGTACATTATGGTACAAGTGAGTGGTCTTAAGAGAGCCGAGGACGGTAATCATCATGCTCACGCGTGGCATACGACGTTTTACAACACACTTGCGAATAAAATAATACCTACTACAAATACTAAATAAACAATACTACAAATTAAATTAAAATTAACAATGGCGATCGGCCATATTTAAAAGAATGAGGTTTGACTTTAACTTTTTTTACTCTGTTTTTTTTTTCTGTACTTAGAGAAACAAAAAAGTTAAAGTAGACGGGGATTTCTGGGCCAAAATGTAATGAGTTGAGATATGACTCAAAAAAATCAAATTCTCTAACATCACAAATTAAAAATAATTGCAACGATTCTTCAGACAATTTAGATCCAAAATTTACAATTTTTCGCAAAAATAATATTTACAATTTAGTGGAATCTAAATAATTAAGGGATGGTGATATTAGTGGTGCATCGAGACTACTTTTTAGTAGCGACGTAGTGGCGCCTTGCTCTCCGGAAACCCTTGCTGGTCTGCGGAGTAAGCATCCGGCGCCTGTGGATGACCTTTCTTTTCCTGAGACGCCTGACGCCAACACTGAGTGCCTATGCGTAACGGCCAAGGAAGTGTTGGCAGCCGTTACCTCCTTTCGAAGTGGCTCTGCTGGCGGCCTCGATGCATTAACCCCACAGCATTTAAAAGATCTTCTGGGGTCGAGTGCTGGGGAGGCTGGCGAGGCACTTCTGAAGGAGCTAACGGCCCTCATGAATATGATGCTCTCCGGCAGTGTGGACGATGCCATCATAGACATTCTGTATGGGGCTAATTTGTGTGCCCTACGCAAGGGAGATGGTGGCATTCGTCCCATTGCCGTGGGATGCACATATAGACGTATGGCAGCCAAGCTTTGCTGCCGTTACTACAAAGATGACCTAGGTATGAAATTCCAGCCCCTCCAACTTGGTTTTGGTTCCAAGGGGGGCTGTGAGGCTGCCATACATGCGTTGTCAACCTACCTTGACTCCAGGAAGAGCGAGGTTATCCTCAAGGTTGACGTGAAGAATGCTTTCAACTCGGTGAACAGGGACACCTTGTTGACTCAAGCAAAATTAGAAACTCCCAAAATTTATAACTACCTTTGGCAATGTTACAGATATCCCTCTAAATTATTATACAAGGACCATCTTTTGGAATCTGCTGTTGGTTGTCAACAAGGAGACCCTCTTGGACCGGTAATTTTCAGTTTAGCTATTCAACCTATTATTCGGCAGTTAAATTCTAAATTTAACGTATGGTACCTAGACGACGGGACCCTAGGAGGAGATGTGGAGACAGTTTTACAAGATTTGGCCTTTATTAAAAATGAATTTAGTTTAATTGGTTTAGAACTAAATTACAACAAATGCGAGATCTTTTTAAATGACGTTTCGGACAAAATTCCTACTATCTCTAAATTCAATTCATTAGCTCCGAACATCAAAATTATCGAAAAAGATGCCCTACGTCTCCTCGGATCCCCAATCTTAGAAGATGCCTACACCTCATTTATTGAGGAAAAAATTCAAAATTTTAGTGACATTTCGGATCGCCTACTGAAAATTAATATCCATTCGGCTTTCACTATCCTTCGGTATTGCCTTTTTGTTCCTAAATTCACCCATGCTCTGAGATCTGTACCATTTTGGAAACATTTACCAATTTTAGAAAAAATGGACAAAATTATACAAAATACTCTTACCAAAATTTTAAATGTGGCCTTGGTTGACCGAGCTTCACTACAAGCGTCTCTACCGATTCGCTTGGGTGGGCTCGGTATTCGCAAAATTTCAGATGTCAGCTTACCAGCGTTCCTGTCTTCAATCCACAGTACGGAAGAATTAACTAGGAAAATCCTTGCACCTACACTAGTTAATTCTGAAGTATTGTGTAAGACTGACGCAGTGAACGCTTGGAAAATTGCATGTCCAAACACCGATCTCCCAAAGAACCTTTTCTCACAGCGTCGGTGGGACGGGCCGCTCTGCAGCTTAGTAAGACAAAATTTACTCAATACATGCTCTAATGCTGCTGAGCGTGCCCGTTTATTGGCGGTTGGTGAGTGGGAATCGGGTCTTTGGCTACAAGCTCTTCCGTCATCTAACGTAGGGACTATGTTAGATGACACTACCTTCCGCATCGCAACGTGCCTCCGATTAGGCGCGCCGTGTGTTTCTCCGCATCGATGCCGTTGTGGAGAAGCAGTTGACCGACTCGGACACCATGGCCTGTCGTGCTGCAGGAGCGCTGGGCGAATTCCACGACACGCCAGCCTAAACGACATTATCCGCCGTGCTCTTGTCACCGCCGGTGTGCCAGCCGTGCTTGAACCAAACGGTTTGGCGCGCGACGATGGCAAGAGACCGGATGGTATGTCGTTAATGCCATGGAAAATGGGTAGGACTCTGGTGTGGGACGCAACATGCGTCGACACCATTGCCCCTACCCATATTCCTGGCACGGCTGGCTGTGCCGGTGTTGCTGCTGCTTCTGCAGAGGCTCTCAAGCGGCGCAAATACTCCAATCTCATTGGAGATTATGAATTTGTGCCGTTTGGAGTCGAAACGTTGGGACCATGGGGTCCGAGCGCGCGCAATCTCTTCAGGGAGATTGCGAAGCGTATGGTCGACGCTTCTCGTGACCAGAAGGCTGGTCTCTTTTTAGGTCAGAGAATAAGCATTACCATACAACGTGGCAATGCTGCCAGTCTTCTGGGAACGTTACCACAAGAGGCATGCGATGCGGAGGAATTCCACGACGCGTTCGGTTTTAGTTTTTAATTTGTCCTTTTATAATATATATGACGGCGTTTACGTGAAACGTCAGGTTGACAGGTGACAGTCGATGTCAACCTAGCGGAGCGTCATTGTCGATGGTGCTACGGGCGGCCATCTTGACACACATTGGATCAAGACAGCGCCCGCGCACCACGCTTTTGACGAATCGCTTTACATCTCCAGTATCACGTTACGTTATTATTTTAAATAAGTTGATTCGTGTCGTAGTGTTCACTAACTACCTGATTCTAGTGTGATTTATGTGCATACTGATTAAAAGACAGTGATTATAATCGGAAGCCATTTATTTTCACTCCCACGCCCATCTACCACTTAATTCGAAGATGAGTTCTGGTGAAGGCCCCCCTGGCTCTTCATCAGAAGTGGGATGCGATGGGGCCCAAGTTGAGGGCCAGCGGACCAAAACGGATGCCGAGAAACTTCTCACCCACATGGAAACGCTGTTATCTCGAGTTCTCGCGTCTCAGCAAATACCAACAGTGAACCCAAGTCATTCTACGCAATTGTTACCCTTCAACCCAGACGATCCAGAGGCGGACGTGGATGGTTGGTGCAATATAACTGAAGCTATCGTTCAAAAAAGGAGTTTGGATGGAATAGATCTACTCATGGCTCTTACGTGTGCTTTAAAAGGACGAGCTGCATCCTGTATTACCAAATTGAACCTACACGAAATGACCTGGAGCGTGGTCAAGCAGTCTCTTTTAGCGATGTTTTCAAAACCTAAATTACATCAAGATTACTTTGATGACATTCTCCGATTCCAAATCGGAGCAAAAGAAACAGCATCAGAATCCGCACTTCGCCTGTGGAACTTGATAGAACGAATTCCAAAGATTGTGATGCCAGAAGAAGCGGTGACCGGATTCGTGATTTCAGTACTTTGTCAAAAGGATAGCGTGATACGTCGCGAATTAATCGCTCACAATATCACCACTCGCACCCAACTGTTCCGAATACTTGGAGGTGTATCTCTCAAGCGTCGGTCGGATGGTGGAGAAATCAGCGAACCAGAGACCAAGCGCTATCGCCCCATTGAAAGGTTTTCAGGCAAATGTCACTTTTGTGGAATAATAGGTCATCGCTTGGCAGAGTGTCGAAAACGTCGTGAAAACTCCGGACCCTCTCAAGACACCTCAAGTTCATCACGAGCTTCGGATAACATACCTTCTGTGATCTGCTACACGTGTGGACAAAAGGGGCACGTGACAACTAACTGCCCCGACAAGAAGGACGGAAGCAAGGCTGCGGTCAAGGAGGTTCATCATTGTGAGCACCGCCCTTCTAGGGGCACTTTGAAAACATCATCCGGTGAGCCTGTCCCTTTTTTATTTGATAGTGGATCGTCTTGTTCACTTTTAAAGGAAAGCTTTTGTGATAAGCTCTCGGGTACTGTGTGTAAAGATACTGTTTATCTTAGTGGTATCGGAGGCAATGACATTCAATGCACTACACAAATTCAGAGCGAGGTTAGAATCGATGACCGTTTAATAAGCTTGCTTTTCCATGTGGTTCCGGATTGTAATATATCAGATCCTATAATTATTGGTAGGGATATTTTAGATTTAGGGCTATGCGTGAAAATTGATAATGATAGCCTTGTCATATACACTAAAGAGCAATCTCATTTTTGTAGTAGGAATTTAGATACATTAAATATTAATCAGATTGACACAGACTTGCAGGGACATGATAAAGAAATGTTGATTTCAATTCTGAAGAAGTATTCGAATCATTTTATCGAAGGTATACCTACCAAACGGGTTAAGACTGGGGTATGTGAGCTTAAATTAGTAGATCCGCAAAAAGCCGTATATAGGTGTCCCGGTAAACGCTCCCCAATAGAAAAACAAATAATCAGCGACCAGGTCCAAAAATTATTAGATGCAGGAGTGATTCGGGAAAGTTATTCCCCTTTTGCAAGTCCTATTGTCCTTGTTAAAAAGAAGGACAATACGGACCGATTATGTGTCGATTATAGGGAGCTAAATTCCAATACCGCGCCCGAACGTTACCCTTTGCCCCGTATCGAGGAACAAATTGATCAGCTTAATGGAGCCAATTTCTTCTCCTCGTTAGATATGGCTGCTGGCTTCCACCAGATCCCTATCCACCCCGATTCAGTGGAGAAGACAGCCTTTGTCACAAATGAGAGTCAATACGAATATCTTGCCATGCCATTTGGTTTACGGAATGCGCCTTCAGTTTTTCAGAGATGTACTGGGTGGCGCAAAAGTAGTGGCACCAAAGAAAATACCTTTATTTTTTTTATATGAAATTTTCTGTCATTCTGTTGTTGAAAATTGTGTAGTGAACAAATGTAAAATACACTGAAAATAAACATGGACCGTTTTACTCCCCAAGAACGTGGAATAATTGTGTCAAACGCTTTTCCAGGCCGAGTTATCTCTCGTTTTGGCGATTTGCCTTGGCCTGCAAGATCACCCGATCTGACCAGTCCAGACTTCTTTCTTTGGGGTTTTTTGAAATCTCGGGTGTATGTGAACAAGCCACAGACTCTCGCAGCTCTAAAAGAAAACATTCGTCAAGAAATAACGAACATATCGCAGGTAGTGTTACGGCAAGTTATGCAAAATGTCATAAATAGGGCTCAAATGTATCAACTCTGGAGGTCACCATTTAAAAGACATCATCTTTAAATCCTAATGGTACGAAATTTAATGGTACAAATATACATTTAAAAAAACCTAAATCTAGTTTTCTAATTTAGAAAAAATGTTATAGCCGAACCAAATAGGGTCTTTACTTTTGCGCCACCCAGTATAACAAAAGCCATGAGTCATTTAAAAGATAAACCTTTAATTTATATGGACGATGTACTTTCCTATTCTGTGGACATCTCTGAAGGTCTCCAGCGTCTTGACGACGTGTTGGCCGCATTATCGGAGGCTGGCTTCTCATTAAACCTTAAAAAATGTAAATTCATGAAACAAAAGATTGATTATCTGGGATATTCTGTGCAATCAGGTGTGATTAAACCAAATTCCCGTAAAATTCAAGCATTGGTAGAAGCTCCTGAACCAAAAACAGCTACGAATGTCCGGCAATTCCTTGGGTTAGCGTCTTATTTCCGGAAATTTATCCCTGATTTTACACGGATTGTGGGTCCCTTATATCCTCTTACAAAATTAAAAGGGCGAATTACTTGGACTTCTGAACATGAAAGAATACGCAAAAAGTTAATAGACATTCTTACATCTGAACCCGTACTTACCATTTTTGACCCAGATCTTCCTGTAGAGCTACATACAGACGCTAGCTCGGACGGTTATGGAGCAATCCTCTTACAAAAGAAAGACAACCTACCCCACGTTGTAGAATACTTTAGCCGTCGAACATCGGACGCAGAGTCTCGCTACCACTCTTATGAGCTAGAGACATTAGCAGTCGTCAGGGCGGTAGAACATTTCAGACACTATCTATATGGTAGGAGTTTTGTAGTTGTTACAGATTGCAATTCATTAAAGGCGTCGAAGTCTAAGAAGGATTTAACTCCCCGTGTATATCGCTGGTGGGCATATCTGCAGGCTTACGACTTCGATATTGTTTACCGCGAAGGCAGTAGAATGGAACACGCTGACTTTTTGTCTCGAAATCCTTTACCAAATTCCGATACAGTTAGTCCCTTAGAATCTGAAAAGATTAAAACTAAATCCGTTCAATTTATTGAACTCCACCATGGCTGGTTATCAGTGGAACAGAAAAGGGATGCAGAAATCCAAGATCTTATCACAAAATACCACAATAACAGTTTTCCCGAAAGCGTAGGGCAGACATATGATGTCAGAGAAGGCATCCTCTATAGGAAAATTGTCCGTAATAAAGTGGTCTCCTGGTTGCCAGTAGTTCCAAGATCTCTTATTTGGACACTCATAAATCATGTCCACAATGAATTGCAGCATCTAGGTAGGGATAAAACCTTAGACAAGCTTTATGAGAAGTATTGGTTTCCGGATATGTCTAAATGTGTTCGAAAATTCATAGATTCGTGCATTATTTGCAAGGCTTCCAAAGGTCCGTCGGGAGCTCAGCCCGTTCAGCTGCACCCGATACCGAAAGTGTCTGTGCCTTGGCACACAATTCATATAGACTTCACGGGAAAGCTTAGCGGGAAGAGCGACCGAAAGGAGTATTGCTCAGTTATCATTGACGGTTTCACGAAGTACGTTTTACTCGAACATACCTTGTCTGTTGATGCGAAGAGTGCGATATGTGCTCTGCAAAAGGCAGTTAACCTTTTTGGAGCGCCAAAAAGAATCGTCTCAGATCAAGGCCGTTGTTATATCAGTTCTGATTTTAAAACTTTTTGTGACGAGCATAAAATAGAACTTCACTTCATCGCGACGGGTTCAAGTAGAGCGAATGGCCAGGTCGAACGAGTGATGCGTACATTAAAAAGCCTTTTAACTATAGTCGAAAATGATCCTAATAAAACATGGCGCGACGAATTAGGAAATATTCAGCTTGCACTAAATAGTACAAAATCTAGTGTAACTAAGTATTCCCCATCAGAGCTTATGTTCGGGATCCGTTCTGAATCGCTGGGTATGTCCAAAATTAACAGTAATGATAAAGACAATGAGGTTCGCTTGGATCTTGATTCAATTAGAGAAGATGCGTCAGCAAACATTCAAAAAGCTGCTGAATCCGAAACTGTTAGGTTTAACCGTGGTCGCGCAAAAATTACACCATTTTCTAAAGGAGATTACGTGTTTATCAAAAACTGTGAGCGGAATCAGACAAAACTAGATAGGAAATTTAGGGGTCCATTCGTGATTACAGAAGTTCTAAATAATGATCGCTATGAACTTAAAAGCGTAGTAGGTGCTTCCTGTCGAACTCTCAAATATTCCCACGAAAATTTGCGCGCAGTACCCCAGGGACATGACGGATTACTCGAAATCGCGTCTAGTCTTTTATATGAAATTGAGGCCGAGACGGCGTCTGATGATGTAGACAATACTTGGTGCTCAAACAATGACAACGAGTCATTAGACCGTCTCGATACTTTGACCGTATGCTCAGACACTGCTTCCGCTGATTCGCGCACTGTCACAGCGAATTCAGACACCCTGAGTGTACACTCAGACCCAGAAACATGGGAAGTCCTACATGAAGTTGAAGTACACGCGGAGCAAGACAATTCACTATTATAGGTATAGTAAAACTATTGTTATAGGTACTTTAACATACACGTGTGATAATTCTACAAATGGTTGATCCTGGGCGGAGAAGTGTCGTCCTTACTATTCCACAGTGATTAGCTAGAGGGCATACTTCACTCGTCTCAGAAGGTAGACGAAATGTGTCGTCCGAGTCATACCCGCGTGTCGGGTTGGCTTGTCACAGTGAGTAGACGAAACGTGTCGTCCGAGTCATACCTGCCGGTCGGGTTGGCTTGTCTGAGCATCATCCGGCGAAATTTGTCGCCCGAGTCAGGTCCCTCGAGAGGGCTGACTTGTCCTGGATGACTGCTTGTTATTAGTGAGATGTCGTCCGGGTCACATTGTGGTCTGTCTAGACGTTTATAAAGATGATTTTAGTATTGGTGCACTGATGAAAATGATTAAGTCAGGATGAGCGAACGGACTGTGCAGTTATCCCAATTTGTTGCAGATAAATCGCCCGAGGACGGTCGTGTGTCAGTCCGGCCGTGACGGCGTTTACGTGAAACGTCAGGTTGACAGGTGACAGTCGATGTCAACCTAGCGGAGCGTCATTGTCGATGGTGCTACGGGCGGCCATCTTGACACACATTGGATCAAGACAGCGCCCGCGCACCACGCTTTTGACGAATCGCTTTACATCTCCAGTATCACGTTACGTTATTATTTTAAATAAGTTGATTCGTGTCGTAGTGTTCACTAACTACCTGATTCTAGTGTGATTTATGTGCATACTGATTAAAAGACAGTGATTATAATCGGAAGCCATTTATTTTCACTCCCACGCCCATCTACCACTTAATTCGAAGATGAGTTCTGGTGAAGGCCCCCCTGGCTCTTCATATATTTTTAGTTTTATTGTTAATATTGTACATATTTAAATTGTATTATAGTAGGATTAACCAGGATAAAACTTGACTTGGCTTAAAATAAAAAAGCGGTATATTTTTATATTTCAAAATATAAAAAAACCGCTCAATTGATAATCTGGAAGACGAGAACTCTTAAAACTAAGTTTATTCCACTAATAAAATAAAATAGGTAGGTATCGATTACTATGAACGATTTAAACATTATTGTCTATAAAAACACTTGCATCGCAGTATTATTTCAATCAGATTGAACAAATAGAATAAAGAGATAACAATAACCATTTAAAATCATAATAATAATGTAGGTAATAAAAATAAATTATGAATCGATTTTCGTTAATCGATTAATTATTTCTCATGTGTATCAACTGTATTTTTTATCTGTGCTATGATAGCTGACAACTCTCTGACTTTCAGTCAATCCGTTTATTTATTCAAGTCACAGTTTGATAATAGGTGTCATTACGTGCCTAATTGCGGCTTAGATTAATAAATAGTTACTACGTAAATTGCGGTAGAATAATAGCGATTTTATGAGCAGGTGTGTTGTAAATACTTATTTATTCCATTACCTAAATATTAGTCAAATTTGCGCCATCTAGTACTTTATATTAAAACTATGAGGACCTCAACCAACAACCTTCCGATAGCTTCAATCGATTATACCTCTATATAATCATGACAACCTAGTAGAAATTCGTTCAACGAAGCAACATCTATTCTTTTTACTAATCTAGTTTGATCAACTATAATTTTGATTCATGATTGTATGATTTTACATTTTATATTCTTTTTGTTTACCCTTTCCTTGCCTTTCCTACGATTCCATCCGTATCGATTGAGCAGAAACCTTGTAAGGACCAATGAAAATGATTAAAAGTGTATTTTATTAAACATAAGTTATGTTTTATTTGGTATTAAGATCGTTGTAAATGTTAATAAGAGAAATGAATGTCGACACTTCGACAGTGTTGTTAAGTAACTTGGTCTAGGCTAGGGATTTACGTATCGATAAAAAAAAATCAATACAAAATAATGATCCGAAATCATGGCTAACGTGTTCATCATGTTCACAGGATATCATAGAAGCAAAGAATTTTTCTTAACATGATGTAGTAAAGTGGTTAAAAGTTTGGCCTGTGGTTTGGCAGTGACCAATCCGTTAAAACTATACAGTAGTAAATAGTAATACACTTTATTTCAACGCAATAAGAACTAAAATTAAATGAAGCGAGTATTTATAAACGAAGATAACGAGCAAGCGCGCGCGCCGATATCGCAGTCGGTGGTCCCGCCGCCTTCACGGCTCTTCTTACTTTATGTGCGCCTAGTAATATGCGCACGTTTCGCGCAAGAGTGCGGGCTTTCGTGCGCACCAGATTCGTGCGCGATGCGCGCGCACTTATTACTGTCGGTATTGTAAGGGTGTAAGTGTACTCTTATAGAAAATCTATGTATGTTTTAAATGCATGAAAATAAAGTATAAAATTGTTTCAACGTATATCTCAATCAAGTCGATGTGAATTTGACGATGAGTAAGCGCGCGCGCGCATGTCGAGCCGCGCCAGCCGTCACGTCATTCAATGTTGAACGCGCGGATCACGACCCGGCGACCGGCGGCATTGCAGTGCAGGCAGTGCTGTTTTATTTATCAACGTTATATAATTTGTTTATTTATTGGTTTTGTAATTAGTGTTTTAATCTTGTTGTAATTTGTAATGTATTTGGTTAAGTAGTGTACACCCTACGCTACAAAACATAACGGGTATTTAGCATTCGGATTTGTTTGTACTGTAGCTGCTGTAATAAGTAAAGTAGGTACTCGTACCTACGTACATACCGGTAGCGAGGATTCCCTATAATTTGATTTCTGTCGGCTTGCTCTGCAAGGAGAAGCCGTAGTAGAATTCCATACAAAATTGCTATGGTTGTTACGGCGTACTTTTACAAAAATTCCACCTTACACTGGTACGTAGTACGTGCTGTAAAGGCTGTAAAGTACGTAATCTACCCTAAACGGCTGAACCCCATAGAACAGAACATACCTATTATTCCTATTAGGTTATCTGTGATAAAGTGGTTAACCGTTAAAGAAAACTAAATTGCTCTGGTGGCAAGTGGGGTCGGTAGAGCTACATGAGTTGGGAGGAGGAGGGTTAGGGATTATTATCAGTCTAATCAACTCTTCCAGAAGAATAAATTCGTTGTGTATTGAGCTAAGTAAAACTTGAATACTCAAATTAACTTTATTTTACCAATCCATTTTTTTAACCATGCTACCTGTGATGCTACACACACGCACACCTAGCACATTGGCTGGCTTCCGCCCACCCTTGTGAAATTCATTATTTTTATTTTAACTGCCATACATATAAAACAGAAATTATACATGGGGAAAAAGTTTCAGTAGGTAAGAGGTTAAGGAGTCGACGTTATCAAGAAGTCCTGGGTTCGAATCCTCCGATGTGAACGCCCTTCTATCTTCGCTCTCGGAGGTAGATGGCCCCCAAGATGGAATTGCAAGATTAAAATTCCATTTGGAAAGCAATCTTTGCACAATGACAATAGTGAAGAACTGCACTGCACTTAGATGTCAATGAATAATAACAAGCCTCTATAGCCACAGATTGCTATAGCTCTTAGCAGTAGTAATAGTAATTAAGATACCTAGGTAAATTATGAGTTTATGCGGCTGTCACCCTAGTCATAGTTTCGCTCAATGTCTGATATTCAAACTAACCCAGCATTGAAGGACTCTGAACTTGATCATCGATCGCTCCATACGGTATACCTAGTTCACCTCTGCTTATATGACCTTCCTATTTGTATTTCAGCGGCATTCGAACCTCCGCACCGCCACCGCACAGCCACCGGGTGTAAATGATATTGGAACGCGCCGGCAAACAATAAAGCCAACACATGCATAGCTAGGTGCGAGTAAAGTTATCTATGGAACAATAGCCGTGTCGTGTTATCTAAGAGACTGACGGGCACAACACAACACAAGTGTGGTGTGAGTATTATCGGTGTATGGCGGCGCCCCGCGGCCGACGAGACGATCGGCCCGATTGTTTTGCGGGCAATTAGCGCTGGCCCGTCCCGCACGTGCCGCGTACCGCGCTTCGACGCGCCGCCTAGCGCCCGTACCCGTACCGTACTTTTAGAGTCAGTACTCCGCGCGCGCTGTCCGCGAGCGGCCGTCACGGTGGGATCTGTGTCGCGCAGCCCTATATCCGCCGCGCGAACTCCGCACGGGACGCCTGCCCCCACACAATTCAGTAGTTTTAGTTTGGCTACAATTTTTTTTTCTTATTCCCAACTTCGATCGCTGACACCTGTTGCCAGCTGATCTGTTTATCAACAAGTCTGTTTGACTCGGAAAATATTAAATTTTCTAATAAATTGGACTGTAGTATAAAATATACTATAGTTACTTCTGAAATGCCATTGATCCATAAACGGCTTCACAGTAATCAAAAATATTGAAAGGGCGATTGACGTCCTCTCGCTGTGGTTGAAATAGCCGCCCGACGGGAAAACTTTTCCTCAACACAAGTCCTTATAGGTCGATGCGAACTTCGCAGTCAAAAGTTCGCGTTCTCAAAGTTGTACGCATGAGACTCGAAACTTTTCAGTTCGAAAACTTTCTGCGAAAACAATTCTTCAACCGTTTCTTGGAACGATACGAGTTGCGTTTGCCGGTGCCCTAATGGAAAACAAAAGAGTACTTACTTCGGAAGACGTGCAGTGACTTTGTGTACAGTTCACAGACAAATTAAACTTGTAACTGGACTATGAGTAGCTAACTTTTAAGTGCAGTGCTAATTACTTTAATCATGGCAGCGGCGATGATAAGTGATCGGGGACTTCGGAAAAAGTTAACACAAGAAGCTATCCCGGAGAAAACTCCGCGGAAACCTTCGAAACGCAAGTCTACGGCAGGCAGTTCGAAGACAGATAAAAAGAACGAGCAGAACAACAATAAGAGACCAAAGACGCACACGGGAGATCCTAAATTGGATCTGTTTTCGACATACCAGCCGTGGGTGATCCAAACATATGGAGATTTCGCTAAAACTAAAACGATAACTTTGAAGAAGTATGCACGAATTCTGCGTACGCTACGAGGGGAGGAATGCAATAGTTCCGACAGTTCCAAGTTTCGCTTTTGGGTGAAAGCGAAGGGATTCCATGTGGGGAAACCGCCAGGCTACGACGCAAAGCCGGCGGATGGAATCGTGTGCAGATATAGTATCAATGATGCTGAAGGGTGCAAAACGGGGGTGGATGGTCAAGATGTATACAGCGGCTCCCAAAATGATCCCCCCCTGTATATACCTACTCCGCCGGTGAAGGTGAGAATGTCTTCAGATTTATTTTGCGGTTCCATTTTATTTCAATACAACTGCATCGTAAATATTTTATTGTATTGCTTCTGTTTGCATGGTAACTGTAATTCTAAAAATATTTAATTTTGGTAGTACCTACCTAGTATGTAAGAGAATGACATCTTGCATTGACCCAAATGATCAAAATGATAGAGACAAGAGCAGGCAGTGGATGATGATTCCAAAGTACACAAGTTTTCCCCTTAATTAATCATCCAGTCATCAACTATACCAGCCAGGGTTTCTTAAACTTCTGGCGCCACGAACCCTTGTTAAAGTTTCTAGATGACAGCGAACCCCTTAACGAATTACCCGTGCTCCATCACCTTGATATCAAGTCGTTTACTTTATTTCGTTTTTATAAGTAGGCAGGCTGCCTTGTATGTAGCAAAATGGAAAAACAAAATTTCTCACTTTGCGTAAGAGTTGTAGCTTCCTGTCTAGCTACCCAAAAATCTATCAAACAAGTACTTATTATCCTTTTTAAAATAAGCTTGAAGAGTGTTTGAGAGCCTTTGAGAGCGTGCTACGAATACCGCACAATCGCTTGCGCACTACGATGCGCCCTGTGTGTGTCACACCGTCACACGACACGTGTCTACCAGCCATCAATCCACAGTTACGTGAATCTTGTCGCAAACCCCCTACCCTCGAATGGTGAACCCCTAGGGGTTCACGTACGCCACTTTGAGAAACCCTGAACTATATAATACTATATAATACCCAGTAGATATACAAACAGAAGCTACCCATGCTACATCATGCTACCCACCTGATCGGAAGTTTTCTTAAAATCTCTTTTCATTAACAGGTGATTTCGGATAAATTTGTACTAAGGAAACATAAAACTTTAGGTGTTGTATTGCTGTAGTATCGACGTATTTGTTGATCGAAGTTTGCACCAACTTCCAATAACAAATATTACCTGACGTAGTCTGGCTGGATTCTTGTAATCAAATTACAGGTTTTGTGAGTAGCCATGCCTAGATGAAGGACAGCCTGGAAGGTGATGAAGACTGAAGGATTAAAGGCTGGTAGTAATTTGACTGATTGCAGAGTTGGTCAGGTTGTGACGACGCGACGTGCAACGTTATGTTAATATTATTGTAATTTTTGTATGTAAACTTAGATCAATAAATACGGCTCTTAAGGCGTTATGTTGCCTTAGTAATATTGCGAACGAAATCATCTGTTTATGAAGAGCGACAAGAACTTGGAGTGCTTAGGTACTCTGTAATGTAATTTCCCTAACGTCAAGAAGGTACATAGTGCTTGAAAGTAGTAACTACTGGACTTATATAAATTGGGTAGTGTCCTGGGTCAGCCCAGATCCCTTACCAATAAATACTGCTTAGTATCTTAGTTTTTTCTCAAAAAATATACATAGTAAACTAAGATTTTTGTAGGAGCGTTTTCGGGCGTTTTATAATGTAAGCGAATGTCCATGATATGACTTCTTCTTCATCCTAGCGTCAATCCCAGGCGCATCCGAAGCTTTCACCTCGTAGTCTGGGGTTTCCCTTTACCAGTATAACTGCTGCTTTGGCTGGACTTCTATATTTTCCGTGAGGCGATTGCCGTCTGACCTCCACAACCCAATGGCAATATTGGGCGATATCGAAGCATTGCAGCTGTTGGATTTTTTAGGGCTCCATCTGCCTGTAACGAGTGTAACGACTGCCATAAATGTTTGTATGGCAACAGGGACCGACGGCTTAACGTGATCTCCGAGGCACGACCAGACCAATGCAAATACCCATATTCATGTCATGCATATAAATATTTACACAAAGCGGGGACGAGGACGTGAAGTTTTGGAAATATCGTTTCATACAAAATGTATGCGGCAAGCGGCAATGCATATGTCACGGGGCCACGGACGGGACGGGACGGGATGGGCCGCATACATTTTGCTTCACGTCCCGTCCCGTCCGTGAAAAAACCCGTTACGTATGCAGAGACCTCTATTCTCATTGAAATAATCACCGTTTCCACGAGTTGTGGGAATCTATATCCCTAATTATTCGGCTAATTATAGATGACGTATACAAACTTACAGGAGGTTAAGGAGAAAACTAGCAATATGGTAAAATCCAAGAGGGTGAGCTGTTAACAATCATATCAGTCCTATTCTATAGTGTTTATCAAGACCATCTATCAATATATCACGGCTATATTGGAGTCGGTACCGGGACAAAATCTCGTAAACTGTCGAGTGCGCGAGGCAGGGCAAATCACAGATGTTCTTAATTAAGAACTCAATCAACTACCTCTTATCAAACGTTAGCGTGTATAATGGAACTGCATTATTAGATGATATTGTCCGAATCAGAAGTTTATGCGAATGCTATACCTCGAGACACGTATCTTGGGTCTAAATCGCGACTATCGCGAGACAAACGAGGCCCTGGCGCGCTTGACTTTGTATAACCCGCGCCACGTATCTTGGACCTAAATCGTAAGACATACGAGGCTCTGGCGCCCGCGGATTGCTTTGTAATAGTCTATGCTTGGTGAATTTGAGCTCGTCTACCGCAGTAACACACCGTGCTATCCTCAAAAAACACCCAAGAACTGTGTACTGCGCGTATCGTATACCTAGAGCACATTTTAGTTCCAAGATTGTAGATAGATAGATAGATAGATAATGCTTTATTGTACACCAATAGATTTACAGTATAGACAAAGTAGGTAGCATGTATACAGTTTAATGTACAATGGGCGGCCTTATCGCTGGAAGCGATTTCTTCCAGGCAACCATTGGGATGGACAGTGATGAGACAGCACAAAAGATATGGTGTAGTTATTATATAAACAATATAATACAAAAGAATACAATACAAGGTGTAATAATACGAAAGAAAGAGAGAGAGAGAGAGAGAAAAGTACAACTAACGTAAATCAAAATAAATAAATATAGGTACAGCTTAACGTCACGTAATTATTAACATACTAAACACATAAATAGATACGAGATAATGATTAGGGATAAATTAATCATTGTGTACACGATAATAGGTAGTAGTCCTTTACCATTCTTTTGAAGATGTTAAGGGTTTTTGCCTGTTTGATATTCAAGGGTAGCGCATTCCATAAGCGCACAGCCCTGACAGTAAATGATTTGTCAACAAATTCAGTGGAATGTATTGGCATTCTCAGCCTCAAATTCTCGGATGACCTCAGACATCTCGCATGTGTGTCATGGAGGAACTGGAAGCGTTCTTTGAGATAAGAGGGAGTAGTGGGATTAAACAAAACATTATATAACAATGTTAGAATATGAGCATTCCTGCGAAGCCGGATTGGAAGCCACTTGAGTTGTTTACGAAACTCTGAAATGTGATCATACTTGCGAAGACCAAATATGAATCGTACGCAGAAATTTTGAAGTCGCTCAAGTTTATCTAGTTGCTCCTCAGTGAGATCGGGATAGCTGACATCGGCGTAATCAAGAACAGGAAGAAGAAGCGATTGTGCGAGTGCAGTTTTAGTGGCAATTGGAAGGAAGTTACGCAGCCTTCGCAAGGCACCCGCTGAGGCGAATAGTTTTCGACTGGTTTCCTGTAACTGGATATTCCAAGAAAATGATTTATCCATGTAGATACCCAAGTTCTTGACATTGTCGCTAACCGGCACGACTGTTCTACCCATATTAATCTGGGGAAGCTGGGTCCAATCAATTTTTGTAGTCAACCTTTGACTACCAATAACAATTACCTGTGTCTTGGATGAGTTTAGGGTAAGGCCATGGTTTTTACTCCATTCACATATCCTATCCAAGTCCTTGTTGAGCACAGTAAATGCATCGGACAAGGTGATTAGAGGAGCTTGGGCGTAAATTTGCAGGTATATCCTGAGTGATACACGTTGGAATAGAATTATCCTTAACTAGAATCCATTCGGTTAGGTATTTAACTAAAGGTAAACAATCTTCTAGCCATTTATAATAAAAACACATAGGTATGTAATTAAACAAATAAACTAGGCTAACTGATTAACTAGTGGATGGTTTTCGATTTTTAGTCTTCAAAATAAGTTTCTAAACAGAAAAATATTTATAAATGGCGCTGGTTTTCCTGTGGGTTGCGAAGGCAAATGGTAGACATTCCCATAATAGCCAAAATCCCTACTAATATTATAAATGTGAAAGTAACTCTGTCTGTCTGTCTGTCTGTCTGTCTGTCTCGCTTTCACGCCCAAACCACTGAACCGATTTTGATGAAATTTGGTATAGGGGTAGATTAGACCTTGAGAAAGGACATAGGCTATATTTGGTCGCGATAACCGACATCCACGCGGGCGGAGCCGCGGGCAAAAGCTAGTAAGTCATATTTAGAGAAAGATTAGAAGACCGGAACCCGGTCTCCATGATGTCATCATTAGTGCGGGAAATTCAGTTGCTTAGTGATGACGGTCCCGAATTGGAATCCTGATCATTACATTACCCACGTGGCCCCACTCCTAACACAAGCTTAGCTGGAGGGGTAACAGGGTATATTAGTTATTTAGGTTACTAATATTCTTCTAACAACGACGGAACGGAGATGGTATATGCGATAGGGGTGAAAGAACGTTTGTTTGTGCAAAACCATATTGCCATTTTTCTCCAAAACTACTAGTTCGAATTTGATGCCGTTTTCAGTTATGGGTTCGGGTATAGTTGGTGCATATCCTTATTAAAAATATCTTCGGCGCCCGGGATCCGCTCTCCTACTATTCCTGAATATTTATATATTGTTAATCTCGACTTTTATGAAGGCAACTGGCACCTGACTCCTTTTTTTATACCACTTAGGTGGCCGACAAGCACACGGCCTACCTGATGGAAAGTGGTTACCGTGGCCTATGGACGAGCAACTCCTAGAGGAAAATCTGTGTCAGATCCTCGTCCTTCAGTCAGGTTACTTGAGCGTGAGCCCCGAAAATCTTGGGTGGGGCCCGTCACATACAATATACCGGTAGCCGATTAAAAAGTAAGGTTCAGATGTCAGTGAACCCTGTCTTCACAGATCGGCACCCAGGTGCATCCGTCCCTACAGCTCCCACGGAAATGATTTGTGATAACTACATACTGATAAAAAATATTTATGGGTATTAGAAAACTGGTCCCGCGCTTTGCTGTTTGTGAGGAATAAAAACCTGTGTTGGTAAATTTGTTGCATTGCAGCATCTTCTACATTTTGTGCATAAAGTAAAACCATTAAATTAGTGTTGATTATACTCAACGAATTACGCGACTTTCATCGGCAGCACAGGTGTGACTCCCCTGGTGTTGCACTTGCACACATCTAAAGGGGTAACCTATTGAAATATCGAATTTCTGTTACCCGAATCTTAAAACCCCGAAAACGGTTGGTAGAACTTTTAAAAGACAGATGTAATGAATGACAACTTTCTATAATTCCGTTTTTCATTTCCCAGATAAATCAATTACCAGGTGCACTAAAACCAAATTTTCAAATAGCTTTTTTTTGTTTCCCATATTGTCATAATCCAAATATAGTTATACCAGATTCTCAAATATTTTGTTTTGTTTCCCATCGTACCATTTACCAAATTTTCATAATCGTTTTATTTGGTTCCCATACAATCGTATTCCAGCTAAACTAGTTTTATACAAGTATAGTAAAATTCAGTAAATTTATATGATTCATTTATTAGGTACAGTAAGTAATTTAGAAATTAAGGTACATTAATTTAGAAATTTCAATGTCGAAATTATTAAAATTATCGTTAACACCCCGACTCAGTGCAATCCGATTCGGATAGGTTAGGTTTTTTTTTATTTTTTATTTATCCCTGTATGGAATTTTATACGGAAAAATTAACAGTTTAACCCTTAAATTATTGGTTTGAAAAGTCAAAAATTGTCACAAAAAAGTTAGTGAAAGAAATGAATTGCCGCAAATCCGACTTCACGTAGTCTTGTTTGCCCTACCCCTAGAGTGTTATTTAAGCCCGCGTAGGCGCGGAGGGGCGAGGCGGCCCACGAGCTGAGGAGCAGGTGGTTACAATGGCCACCGCCGCGGCTGAGGCTGGCCGGCACAGCCGGCAAGCCGAAGCTGCGGTGGTGGGCGTTACAACCATCTGCGACGATAAGCTCGTGTGGGGCCGCTGGAGCCCCACAGCGCCGGAGCTGTGACAGAAACGATGCTTGCTGCATGCTGCATGCCTGATAGTTGCTGCATAGTAAATGCCTGATGTTTGCTGCATGCTAAATGCCTGATGCTTGCTGCATGCTAAATGCCTGATGCTTGCTGCATGGTAAATGCCTGATGCTTGCTGCATGCATTATGCATGCTGCATGCCTGATGCATGCTGCATGCCTGATGCATGCTTGATGCATGCTGCATGCCTGATGCATGCTGCATGCCTGATGCATGCTGCATGCCTGATGCTTGCTGCATGCTAAATGCTTGATGCTTGCTGCATGTTGCATGCCTGATGCTTGCTGCATGCTAAATTCCTGATGCTTGCTGCATGCTGCATGCCTTATGCTAGCTGGTTTTAAAAATCTGGATATTGTTTGTCTGGTTATCAATTAAATGCATTTCAAAAAATTGTGTTTTAAAATTTGGGCATTCATGCATATATGGATTACGGTCATCTGGATTTTGTGCATTTAGATTTCGTGTGTCTGGAACTCGTTCGTCTGGATTATAAAACGTCGTACAAATGAATAATAATTGGGCAAATGAAATTCGGAGTTGCGATTAAATGGCAAATAAAACTTCGGAATTTGAAAAAACGGGATTATGAAAAAATGGCCAAACGTTTTCGGGATTATGATATTCGGAATATTAAAATTCGGGATTAAGATAGGTAACCATCTAAAGGCCATGGTAACTACTTTCCATCAGGTGTACGGTGTGCTTGTCTACCACCCAAGTGGTATTAAAAATGAAAACAGTTTAGTTAAACGAGTTTATATAGGGTTTCATCCAGTCTTGATGGGATTCAATATATTAAAGAGATATGTCCGCATCAGCCTGCTGTATGTGACAGCACCGCTGCGCAAAGTAAAATGTATATTTCACTTCATAACACTACTAGGATTTCATCAAATCGTAATGAGTAACATTAGTTATAAGACGTAGTTATACTCTCCTGGTGCCTCGCGCCGGCTGTGCAGACGTGCCGGCCGCTCGCTCGCTCATTTATTATTAGCGGCCCAGCCTGCTGCCTCATGTTTATTAAAGAGTCGGCTATCCCGCGAGTCAGGTCTCACCTGAACTCACTGCGGCCCACAGATCCGCTTATTATTAATATTTCGTTTGGTTCCTTTCAAGTTAGGAATTAAAACTAGGGATGAGCTAAAAGGCTTAGTTATATCAAAAGAGACGGTATCAAAATAATTATCCACATGGTGTAGCAAAATGAAAAGCAGTACGCAAGTGACAAAATAAAAATAAAACGTTATTTATAATAAATTGGAAAAAGCGAAATCAATTCTCGGGCGGGACTCGAACCCGCGATCTTTCCCTTACAGGGGGAACGCTCTGACCACTGAGCCACCGAGCTTCGCCCGAGAGTGACCCAATTTTTCCAATACATCCATCTTACGGCGATGGTGGGAGTAATCTACCGATATTCGTACGAACTATCGGAAGATTACTCCCACCATCGCCGTAAGATGGATGTATTGGAAAAATTGGGTCACTCTCGGGCGAAGCTCGGTGGCTCAGTGGTCAGAGCGTTCCCCCTGTAAGGGAAAGATCGCGGGTTCGAGTCCCGCCCGAGAATTGATTTCGCTTTTTCCAATTTATTATAATTTGTTTAGTCTAGCAAACTAATTGCTTTAAAATTATCTCAAATAAAACGTTATTTGCCAGTTCTTGAAAAGCTAACCATCAGCTATGCGTATCTTGCTGGCGAATACTGATCAGAATCTCTGAGATATCTTTTATATGGCACATTATATTCCCCGGCCATAAAGCCCGTATAACCCGCGCCACGTATCTTGGACCTAAAATGTGCTTAAAACGTGCCCTATACGCGCAGTATACATTTCTTGGGTATCTTTTGAGGATAGCGCGGGATTACCTAACACATAGTTGACCGGTACGACGAAGCACTGTGCGGTTTTGTCAGGTTAAGTCTGTACCCATGCCCTTTCATCTTATGGTTAACTTCGGTGAGGTGATGCCAGTGGTCAGAAAATGTAGGAGGTTCTACTGTGTGTAGGCTTTGCACTAAAGAAAACATTGCTATATCCATCATCAGTTCATAGGACATGAAATACCTTGTTGTTGAGAGATAAGAACTTAAGTCCGATTTTGTGATCAAGTGAAAATATTTTTTATTGGGATCAGACCCAACAATGAAAATTCAGTAAAATTGATGATACAGTTTAGTTATTGGTGAAATCCGCTCTAAATACATAGTACAACCTACTTGTAATTTTTTTTACGTTTAAGCAGAGCGTGAAAAAGTATCTGATGAGACCGTCAAGCTGAAGGCTACCATTGTAGCATTACTTATTTCAATCTGCTACGGTGACCCACACTAGCGATATTGAAGTTCTATAGTTATACTGACTTGTTTAGGGGCGTAAGCACCCGTAGCGAATGCCAATATGGTATGGGAACCGGGAACGACGACGCGTCGGCGGCGGCACGGGGCTAAATATGCTCTGCGTGGTACGGAAGGGTATCAATATGTTAAGAAAGGTCTCTAATCCTAGGACTTCCGTGGCTAGTACTTCTTAACTTAATCTACTTGGTTACGTTACTACTTAAGCCACGATCCCCTAATCTATATCGAGATATGTAATTACAATATTTAGCAGGGTATGGTTAAGGTACAAAAATATGTGTTCCTGGTGGTGCTCACCAACTCATAGCACAAATATCGTCGTGCGGTGCGACGCATTGCTGGCGGGCGATACGACCACTCGTGGGGAACGGGCAGTCTAATTTACGATTTACGAGTTTATTTGCAACACAAGCTTTCAATACCAGGGGACTTGTAAAAGCGGCGCGTTGTGGGACATTTCACCCATATCTATGCAGACATGACAATACAGACGCGGTGTGAAAATTTAAACAAACGCGCGCATTCAATTTATATTCACCGAGCGCTCCGGGCGCACGGTTTAGCAAAAACGCCGAGAACAATGGGCGGCGTGGTCGCGGCGACCACACATAGATGCGAGTACCTACCACTGCTGATGTGTGGGCGATAACAGCGATCGATTCAACTCACCTTGTTCGACTTGATAGCAACCTCCTGTCATAGTATGAAGCCCTGGTGATTCATATCGAATGTATCGATCAATGGTGTGATTGTTGGTCGGTTGACAGGTTTTGGGAGATAGAGTTGTCTCTCACTCGATATTGGATGAAAGAACTCGATGATTGAGCAAAGAACCAAACGTCCGGCGGAAATACGTTCTTTTTTATACTGTCAAAAACATTGCATGTGCAATGAAAAACTTATACTGACAGCTACCGAAAATAGTCCAAAAAAGCTAAGGCGTCGGACTTGGGTTGGGATTACTTGGGATTGAGAGGTCACGAATTCAAACCCCGACTATTGCAATACCCTCTATTAATTTGAGCAATTTAATGTGGAAGGGTTGCTTAAATAAAAGAAAAGCTCAAGATATGTATGTATTTAATTTATAGACCATAAAATTTTATCAAACTAGATTTGATACCGGTCAACCGGACTATGGAACAAAATAAATTTTCCATAGTCCGGTTAACTGTAGGTACTATGGATATTTTTTTTACCCATAGTCCGGTTAACCGGACAACTCAACCGTACTACGGGTGATAGATCAAACATTAACTAAATCTCGAACAAATCTTATGAAGACGTCTCGCTAATATTGTGCTAATGTAGTCCGTGTCACAATTTTTTTAATCGAACGTGTCACTGCAAACATTAATAAAACAAAGCTGCGGTTGTATAATTCATCTGGATATCGGGCGGTTCGGACTGACATACTTGATTAAAATGAATGCTGGACCACAACCACACCCTGCCGTTTTTACCTGCACCAGAATTAAACGCTTATTAGCTGCGGGGACCTTTTAAATTCCATTAATTTATGGGTTTCCTAATCCTTTAACTAATAAAGATAAATCCTATGTCTTTTGTTCGTTGCCTTTTTTGCATAATAAAAAAAATGGCATTAATATTGCGATTCCGAATTCGAAATTTGATATTTAAATATTAGAACGATTAAAACTATAATTTTGACACGATAAGGCCGGAAGGACAAAAACAAAAAAAAAAAAAAAACACAATGTAAGTGCGAGCGCGCGGCAATGGCGGATGCAGTGGTGTTGCTCGGCAATTAAATTATTCCACATCATCACATTTGAGCCGGGGCGAGCTCAGCATGTGTAAGAAATGCTTAGTACCAGACCCAGTATGTAGGGTTAACAACGAAAAAAAAATAATGTACGAGTACATAATACCTAGTGTAAATGTTCATAGACTTATAGGATGTCGAATTACGAATACTAGGCGATGCATTTGAATGGACTAGTGTTCGCAGCGCATGCTACTTACTGATAAGCTAGCTACTTTTTTATCGGTCTAGAAGTACTCAAGGAAACATTACGTATTTGCCCATATTCCTTCGCCTCATATGTCTGTTTTATCTATCTTCTCTAAGTGTCCGACTTATCTAACTCATCTAAGCATACCTTTCCATCTTGATCACTACATCTTCTACTGAAACGTTCTCACGCTGTTCGTTGAACAAATGAAAAATTTAGTTTTAACCAGTCTAGTAGATACATAACTCTTTGTAAATTTTAATCAAATCAACTGCATGGCGACTTCTCCGGAACATTTGGTGGATGGCGGAACACTAACACGGTAGGTACGGAACGTACAGACAATTACTGAACGTGGAAAATTACGTTAACCAGAACGAGTTTTGTTCTAGAACTTGCGGAACAACTGCCCAACTCTAGTTTAACAGGTGATCATCGCAGACCGTCACATGTTAGTGCGGGAATTAAGTAAAATTTACTTTATACTGCCTTCTGTTATGTGTTCCGGCGGAACATGTACGTTATGATCAGTGTTGGAGCAAAATAACATAAATCATCATCATCATCTGCATATAGACGTATTCTCCTGATTGCATCCGTGGCCAAGATAACCTCGGAGCTCAGGGTCCGCCTTCCGGCTCTTCCTTCTCCACTTCGCACGATCTTGGGCGTCCATGGTAGTGAGACCATTTGCACGCATATCACCCTCCACGACGTCAAGCCAGGACTTCTTTGGTCTACCCCTTTTACCTGGACCCGGCGGGGGTACCATTGCCAGGCATTTGTTCCCCACGTAGCCTGGCGGTTGCCGCAAGACGTGGCCGCACCAGCGAAGGCGGCTCTCTTGCATTTTATCCGCGATGTCACGGACATGGAGGCTGCCGCGGATGCGAGAGTTCCGTACGCGATCTTTACGCGTATCTAACGCCGCACATCCACCGCAACATTTTCATCTCCGTGACACGCAGCTCTTGCTTGTGTCGCTCGAGCAGCGGCCACGCCTCACAACCATACAAGAGAACAGGCCTAATGATCGTCTTATAGACCTGCCCCTTCAACCTGACTGGCATTTTAGGATCACAGGTCACGCCAGTCATTTCTCGCCACTTGGCCCACGCGGCAGCAATGCGTGCCTTGACGTCGTGGTCGATCTCACCGGTCACATGAAGTACAGATCCCAGGTACTTAACCTGGTCCGTGCGCTCGACCAAATCATCGCCTATGCGGACGGGTGTGGGATCTGTGGAGTTTAACGCTAAGTACATCTAATACCACGCTGAACAGGTAAGGACTAAGGACGGATCCTTGGTGTACCCCGACGGTGATGGGGAAGGCTTTCGAGTCGCCAACAGCAGTCCGAACCACGGAACCGGAATCGTAGTACATGTCTCGGATGGTGTCAATGTAAGTCTCTGGGACACCCTTGGCCCGCAGTGCCCACCAGATCACCTCGCGAGGAACACAGTCGAAGGCCTTCTGCATGTCTAAGAATAGGCAGTGCAGGGGCGTGTTCTTCGCCCTGTATTTCCCCGCCACAACCCTTAGGGCGAACACTGGGTCCATGGTCCCGTGCCCGGGACGGAACCCGTACTGGCACTCCGAGAGTGTACTTTCCTGTCGGATCCGGGAGTCGATTATCCGCTCATAGAGCTTCATGGTGTGGGACATTATCTTTATACCGCGGTAACTACCACACTCCTGCACCGATCCCTTGCCTTTGAAGACTGGCGTGATGATGCTCAGCCTCCACTGGCTCGGGATCTCGCCGGTGAGGAGTACGCGGTTATAAAGATTTGCTAGAATGCCCACACCACGGGCGCCCATTGCCTTCCAAGCCTCGATGGGGACTTCATCGGGTCCGACAGCTTTCCGGTTCTTCATGCGGCGAATGGCAGTCTGGACTCCCGCAGGCGTTATCGGTGGCACTAGTCCTTGATTCGGAGGGAGGTCTGGTGGCTGCACCTCTTTATGCTGCTTATTCAGCAGCTCGTGGAAGTATGAGCGCCATCTCTCCTTCACCGCGACTTTCTCGTACAACAAATTGCCCCCAGGGTCTTTAATGCAGCGGCACTTGGATAGACCCTGCGCCGCTTTGGCCCTGGAACGCGCCAACTTATATATGAGCTTTTGCCCCTCAGACGATTCCAACTTGGTATATAGAGGTTGCAAGTGGTCTCGTTTGGCCCTGGCTACGGCTCTCCTGGTGGCGCGTTTTGCATCTTTGTACGCATCGCGGTCGTCGGAAGATTTGGACGCTTGCCACTTTTTAAAGAGGGCTTTCTTCACCCTGATCTCTCTCTGGACTGTGTCGTTCCACCACCAGGTGTCCTTGTCACACTTGCGTCCACCCTTAGACATGCCGAGCACCACCCTCCCCGCCTCAAGAATAGCTGCCCGAATCCTGTCCCAAGAAACCTGTACTGGTTCGTCTACAGCATCGGCGCACTTGTCACCGATGGCTGAGACGAAACTTTGGGACTTAGCTTCATCAAGCAGCCACCACCTGATTTTGCGTTGGGCACGCTCGGCACGTTTGTCTTTGGGTTTCACGCGGAGGTCCATGACAAGGAGACGGTGTTGGCTAGTGAGACTCTCCCCGGGTATAACCTTGCAGTTGGCCACCCTGCTGATGCTGTGCCTCCTAGTGAGCAGGAAATCAACCTGGGTTAAGCGCCCCCCGCTCTTGTAGGTGACAAGATGTTCGGATTTCTTTTTGAAGTACGTGTTCACGATGGCCAGGTCGGCAGTCGCACACGTTCTAAGGATGTGCTCACCCTCTGGGTTGCGACTACCGTATCCAAAACCGCCGTGGACACGCCCAAACTCCTCACATCCGTCACCCACGTGACCGTTCAGGTCACCGCCCAGGACAATCTCCTGCGACAGCGGGACGTCACGAAGCACTCCCCCGAGTTGGTCCCAGAACAAGATCTTTTCGGCTTCGCCACGCCCAGCCTGTGGAGCGTAAGCACTTATCAGGTGGGTTATAATCCCATCGATAAGCACCCTCACAACCATAAGTCGGGCGCTATAGCTCTTCACCTCCAAGATGTCATCCTGCAACGCCCGGGAGAGCACCACGCCCACCCCGGCCTGCCCGTCAGGTGCACCTGTGTACATCAGCTGGTAGCCGTCCCCAATGTGCATGGTGCTATCGCCACCCCACCGAGTCTCCTGCAGGAACGCCACGGCCACTCTCCGCCTGCAGAGTACGTCAGCCAACTCCCTCGTGCGACCGGTCAACGTGCCGATGTTCCACGTTGCGAAGCGGAGTTTCCGGGAATCACAAAGTTGGCCTAACATCTTTAGCCGTGCCCGGCTCAGGCACGGTAGCCCTTGCCCACTTGCGACACGAGGCGGGCGACCCTCATGCGCGCCGTTTTGCGGCGGCGCCCTACCCTCATTGCGATTCCTTTTTTTTTTACGAGCCATTTATTTTTAAATTTGGCAATTTTGGCTTTTCCGGGGGCGACTGCCGTCCGACCCCCCAACACCGAGGGGAAAGCCAGCGCCAGAGCCTCGTCCGTTGTTCAGCAGGTGCACCAGCTTGCAGGTGAGGTTGGCTTGGGGCTCAAGATCTAGGTGAGCCCCCATACACCCAACATAACCAAGAGCAAAATAACATAAATATGATGTACTTTTCTAATTTTCTGGTAAAGTTTGAAAAGTGTGCTATAATAGCAGCTAGAATAATCTAGCTAGATTATTCTAGCTGCTTCCCGCGACTTCGCCCACGTGGAACATATTCTTTTGTATACAGTTCATGGGTTTTAATTCGTTCCGTAATTTTTGCGTCCATCGTGAACTAACATTTCCAATGTACAATTACACAATAATATATCTTGTCTTATCTCTATAATTATTATAGACAAACATTTTACACAGCAGATAAAAAAACCTTAAAATACATACTTAGAATAGGTAATAAGAGCTTATAACAAGCTTGATTTCTTAGTAAACCAAAATATTCTCTGACAGAGGGGCACTTCTCTCGCTATCATAGAGCTCGTGTAAAATATATATCTAAAATATTCGTTCTCAGATCGCGCCCGTTCATCCCTCGGGATGAAACAGAAATGATGAAATGCTACAAGCACACCAATTCGTCTCTGATTCCCGTTGCCGTCTCCGCTAAGGAAATTGCGTTACTTTTTTTTGCTTTGCTTGTTTCGAACGCATGTTAAGTACTCAAAAGGGATGTATATAAATAAATCGTTGTTATGTAACTAGTGGCTGGATGCTGGCTTCGCCCGGGACCCGGGACTAAATTGTTGTGTCTGGAACCATCAAGCGAGGTGAAGACATATTGAAGTGTGAAAAAAAAATTGTAAAGTAATCTTTTGGTAAGCGTAGTTACAATTTTCAATATAGATGACGTACTTTATGTATTTCCGTATAGGGGTAGGCAGGTTAGTCATCCGTATTTTTTTTCACCAAATTTGAACTATAATTCATACGGCCTCACTATGATACTAATGGTATTTTGACTACGAACTCGAGGACAGCGTGACCAAATGGGTGTGACCGTCACACCCACTTTGTCACACCGGTGTGAATACTGTAATAGGGTAGTTGACGCTCAAATCGCATCAGTTATTTTTATCTAAACTTCAGGAACTTATGATACTGTCTGAAGTTTACCCGAATCTCACTCACTGAAATAAAACTGCTTTTTAACGGATTCTATCTAATAATGAAAAATACAGTAAATAATAACAAATATATCGCAATAGAATTCGTTGAAAAATTGTTTTATTTCAATTCGGTATTCGGTAGCTTAATCGTCTAAAAAAAGAACTTTTTCGTGTCAATCTGTTTCATATTTTTTGAAGGCATAACTGACAAAGCATGAGCAATGAACTGCCGCTATTCCAAAAAATAAAGTTTTTTTTAAAACATTGCTGATAGGGAGAAGAAAATTAGTTTTTCATCCCACCATCTCGGAAAGAGTACTTTTTTTCTTCGATATCTGAGTGTAAAAGTCGCTTTTATCCTCTAGAGTGGTAAAGTAAATTTGAATTTAGAACATCGTGTGTACTAGGTTTGTGAACTCAAAACATCATTAAACCTATTTACTTCTACCTCTATGGTGCCGATTTATCATACAACTTTTTTTTAATTTATGAAAAACTCAACTTGGAACCTCCTTGGTGTACCTACTTTTTTTTTTAAATTTGCTTTGCGCGCATAATTTTTTTTCACGTCCTATGGTTGAACATTGTTGTTGAATTTTATTTGTTGATATTTTATTATTAGTATTATTACACATAATTATTATACAGCCTCCGTGGCGTAGTGGTAGTGAACGTGGCCGCAACGCAGGAGGCGCGGGTCCGATCCCCGCTCAGTGCAAATATTTTGTATGCATAAAAAGTTCAACAACAATGCTTCGATATCGCCTAATGTCACCATTGGGTTGTGGAGGTCACATGGCAGTCGCTTTACGGAAAATATCGAGGTCCAGCTAAATCCGCAGTTAAGACTGGTAAAGCGGACCCCGAACTCCGAGGTGAAAGCTTCGGATGCGACTGGGAATTAACGCTAGGAAGAAGAAGCATTTCATTATTTCCTCGCTGAGGTGGGATGAAAAGTTACGTGTTGCACTCGAGTGCAAAGATTTTACACCTTGTGCTCTTTTGATTCCCTCGCTAACGCTCAAGATTCTAATTTATGAATCACTCGCTATGCTCGTGATTCAAATTTAGAATCTTTCGCTTGCTCGGTCATCAAAACTGAGCACGCGGTTAAAAAGCAACTTTGCACTCTTGTATAACAAATAACTATTACCTCGCTTATTGTCTGCTCCGTCGATCGAAAGTTTCAATAAACGAGTTAATCGCAACCTCACAAGTTGCAGCATACCGCTACCTCGGAACTCAAAGTCTAAATTAGTTCATAAGATCGTACACTGTCTGTCGAATAAGCATTTTTACCTTAGTTGGCAGTAATTTATGAACAACGAATTATAATCTGAGAGCGGGTAGGAGCACATTCTTGAGGTATGCTGAAAACTTGACACACAACTCTCCTGTTATACCCCAACACGAAGCTGCAGACCTGGCTGGTGGGGGGCTAAATCAATTAAAATTGAAAAAGAAATTCCAAAAAACATATTTGAGGCAACATGCAATTTTTATAATGTTGTTTGAGGAATATATGTATAAAACAAGACAGGCGACTTGGTGGGGGCTTTACCATTGCGAAGCGGGTCCAAAGGTCCTGAAGTGAATATAAGTAAAAATACACATGACAAACGGAATGAAGCTACATCACCTATTATTCAAAAATTTAGCTCTATCCCAGAAGTGTTAATCCTTCATATCTCTCGGCCCGGGAGCATGTACGATGCAACCGTACACTGCACTGCCGAAAGCATTTTTAATAGATAGTAGGGAGTAATTTATGAACAACGAATTAGTAGGTACTCGATTAGTTCGAATTTTTGACCTTTACAGGATATTTTACTAGAGACTACTCGTAGACGATATTTTCTTTTCAAAAAGTAAATATTTTTAATCATCATCTAATATTTTTAAATGAAATTCTACCTAAATAACCCGCTTCTCACTACGGTGAGAAGCGGGGTACGCCCTGTGCAAAGGTGACCATCGCACTGGCTACATTACCCTGTTGGATAGGGATATCTAACATTTTGCTCAAGGCAGAAAAGACTGCTTTATTGGTAAAAATATAACAAGATTCTGTTTGCGTCTATTGTTTAATCTACACTTTAATTTATACCAGTTTCTTTTCGGCGTTTTTCCGTTAGCATTTAGGCAACTGGGAATACAGCATGTCTTCTGTGTAAGTACATGGTCTTTTTTAAAATGTGGAATTCCCGTGGGTTCACCGCAACTGAGCTAACGATGAGATGAGTATATGTCGGACTCGAACCGAATGAAACTGCACGGGTTCCTTCACACTTCTGTATTGCCCGTGAACTACGTATGCTGATATCCTTGAGACTTCGACTGGCCTTGACAACCCCGATGGATGCATGCACATAGCCCTTCATAGTTTGACAAATTTGTCAACGACAAATAATCGAACTTTTCGGAAATATCAAGTCGTTGACAGATAAATGTTCACGGTGATAAATCACCTTACTGTACTTATCTAACGCCGACTGCGGCAGATATAAGTGCACACTGTCTATGTAAAGTTTCTATAAAATTATTAGCATTACTTGTTCTAAACTAGGCTTATAATGGTTCGTTTTATTAGGTTAAGTCATAGGTCTAGTACTGGGCCCTCTCTACTCAAACTAAGACCAATGATCTTTGCTTAGTTTTAGTTAATTTGATTTAAGAACCAACGAACGTTGTGAAACGGGCAGCCAAAGCTTCCGACAATTAATGGTTCAATTTTGACCTTCGCCCGAAACAATGGCAACATTGCTCATGTTGGACAGATGCTCCCTAACTTCTCATAAATGAAACGTTTTGACAGTTCTTTACGGAGTGCTCAAACCCTCTGACCCTTTTGTTTTGATTCCAAATGGTTCAAAATAATAATCACTGTTAAGATTACCATACTAGCGCAATCGTTTCAGTAATTATGCAAGCACAGCAGAAGCATTCATAGCCGGTTTTGTAATCACGATATTTCAAAATGAAGCCTACCTAACTCCCTTCAGTTACCAGGCCACCATATACTATAGAGAGCTACGTTGTACGTATAACACACTGAACAATACGTTACTCTCGACTCAATGCACCGCAGGACGGTCAAGTACTGTATAATTCCGGCGGGCGGCATAGGTCGGCGGGCCATTGTAAAAATTACGCTATAAATTGGGCCCGGCTCGCGCCCGACGACGAGCCGACGCAGCCCCAGTCGTAAATTATTGCCAGGGCTGGCCAAAGCGGAGTAGGTGTATTTTTGGATTCCCTTGACGGTGTTATATCTTTTTAAGTTCGGTACAAGTTGAGGTTGGAGTTAAGTTGTAGTTTTATTTCTGTGTTGATTTATTTATTTCTTACTGGGAACCTTTTAGTCGACAGAGATTTTGTGCCTCTTGGTACAAAATAAAATAAAATTAGTACAAGATTTTTGATCTCTGAGAGAATGTTCGGCGCGTGACTGTGGGGTCGAAAGATTAGTGTAAATTACGAATGGTGTAACTAATTTTGCAAATTAGTGTGGTTTTATATAATAACTAGCTTTTGCCCGCGACTCCGGCCGCGTGGATGTCAGTTATCGCGACCAAAAATAGCCTATGTCCTTTCTCAAGGTCTAATCTACCCCTGTACTAAATTTCATCAAAATCGGTTCTGTGGTTTGAGCGTGAAAGCGTAACAGACAGACAGAGTTACTTTCGCATTTGTAATATTAGTATGGAGTATGGATATGTGTTAGTAATTTTGTGTGAGACATTTTAGTCTTAGTTGTGTCCATAGTTAAATCTGGTAATACTTAAATCCTTCGTAAGCTTCTTCGTGAAACTTTTATGTAAAATCCTTGGGCGTATCAGTGCAAAACAAAATATGTATCCACCCACCGACCAACACATTCTTGAGAAAAAATAATCTGTCCTAGTTCCAGTCATACTCTATCTGCATGCACAGTGTCAAGTAAATCTATACAGCCCTTTTTGTATGAGAACAAACATCTATCTAAACATGCAATTTCACATTTATTATTAGACGGAGGGCTCCACCCGTGTATAATTTTGAACTTATTGGCTATCCTAGGTATAAAAATGCGTTATTTTTAGATTAATGTTTCTAATTTTAGTCTGATCTGTTCTACCGTGTGAGCGTGATTGAGTAATAAACAACCTAATCCAAACGGACTGAAAAATTATACCAACATAACTTACATTAAATACTAATCACGTTAGGAAATTACTACAATTATAATTATGCTACAATTACAGTATAATTAATTACACACAATTAACAATTATAACTTCTGGAAAATAATCGATTTAGATTGGAAATATGTAAATTATGTAATAGAAGTAAATCAATTGTAATAATTAATTAATTAAAATATCTAACCAATATTTGGGACAGCCCTATATCTTGGAGGAACGCGAGACAACCGGCAGACGCGACTTCACAGGGGCGCGGCAAAAAACTCAGATAAGCGATGTGGCTACATGTTAAATGCGAGATTTGTGACGGCTTGATACGTGAGTGGGGTAGATAGTGTGACCAGCACTCGACACCTAAATACTTGCGTTGCTTGCCAAGAGTTTGAGTGTGTGAGAATTTTGCCCTAATTTGCATAAACAGATCGATGTTAGTTGCAAACGCGAACCCACTCTGTAACACAAGCGATTTAGCTTAGATGAATTATGTATAGTAATTTCTTTTACTAGTAAATATTGAAAAGTCGTCCGATTATATTACTTGATCAGGCGCCTAATACAGATTTATGAATATCAAGGTTCGTAAGTATGGGACGAATGTGTGTCAATGTGTTACTCTTCCACGCAAAATAGCTGAAAGGTTTTGGATGATATTTGACATGGATGTAGATGTAGATTAAAGTCTGAAATGACGTTAGGCATATTTTTTATATTTCTACTTATAACCTTTATTGTAAGTACACCAAGTAAAAATACGTAATCAAAATCTTTAAAACTACAGAAGCAGTAAAATGGGTGACCTTGTCACTCTAAACGGTTTCTGCCAGGTAACTTTTTACCCCTGGTATAGTTGCCCATGGCTTGCAGGATCGGACTCAGAATTCCACCTTAGTAAATTATAATTTTGCGCAGTACAGTTTTTAGTAACAACAAAATTTATTCAGTTTGTTTTTGTGCCAACCCTAGGCAACGAGGCGAACGGGCGGGTGCGACATTACCAAGGCGAGGCAAAAAATATAGATAACCATGCGGCTACGTGTTGGTCTTGAGCTGTGACGGGTGGTGCGTGCCTCGTTTAGGGTTGTCAATCATTGGGATTATTTTTGACACGGTTAAACTTCCCTGTAATCTCCATATTTTCTTCTTTCTCCGAGCACCAATCCCAGTTGCATCACTAGCTTGCATTTTAGTACTTAAGGTTGCTCTCCTTCTCCTCTTTTGTCTGACTCGGTTGGCTTTTATGGCTGCAATGACTATCGTTATTTCGCTTCAAATGTAAACAAGTCAACCTCATATCCTCTCGGGTGCTCAGGCTTTTCACAGGCAATGGGTTCAGACGGCAGTTACTCTCGTAAAGGCTAATATAAACTTCATATCAAAATGAGAAGTAGGAAAACAGACCCCGGCACTGAAAACGCTATGATATCCATACAACTAGCTCTAGTCTAATATCTCAAGGATTTAGTACTTAGAGCTACTTTTTGCCAACACAAATGGACTGGCTCTCTGCATGACTTATATATTGATTTCACATGATTTGAGAGTGCTGGCCGCCGCTGGAGGTTTTCTATTTCTCACTTTTCTTCTCTACAGATACCTCGCTTACAGGCTAACGTACTAAAACACCACTCTTTGCGATGGTGGTTAATAAAAATCATTCAGAAGAAAAAAATATTTTGTACCTTTCGTTACTTTTGACAGCCCTATCTAGAAGTTGTCAACAAAATATTAATGTATACTACGTACATTCTCGCCGAGAACTCTCTGAGATTCTCGGACGAATGGGCAATGTTGAAAGAGCGAGCAACTTTATAAAGCCAGCTTGGCTCGTCCGGGGATGCTTTCAGGCCGTTGGAGTAAGCTATGCGGCACTTAAATAAGGCACTGCGAAGGAAAATTAAAAGGAGTGCACGAATTTTGTTGTATGGCGGACGAAACTTCGAGACTTTGAGGCTTATAAGACTTTGTCTCATTTGGTTTGGTCATCCTGAATAGGGTTACACATGAAAATGTCATCCTTGCCTTGTTGCTAAGTGGTAACCAAGCTAGGTCATTCTAGGTGTAGGTGACCATTCTTAACACGCACTGACTTCACTTGCCTCGGAGAGCAGGTTAAGCTGTCGGTCCCGGTTGCCATACGAGCATCCAGGGCATCTGTTACGTGTAGTTAAATTCGTCAAAATGCCGACAACCTTTTCTAACTATAGAACTTTGATATCGCTAGTGGGATGTAGAGGTCATATGGCAGTTACTTCATGAAAAATATAGAAGTTATGGCGTTTCGTATTTTGATTGAAAGCCGAACCCAATAACTGAATTTGGACAGCAACAATGACTTCCGACGTCACGGAGATACTAAGGCCAGATTCCACTAAAATCCGTTCAACTAAACTAGGCTCTCTTTAATCTGAATATCGTAATGTTGCCAAACCACAAATCCGAGTCCCCCCAACGGGTACACTACATAAATACGAAAAGCCTTATTCCGAAAGTTACAATCACGAATTTCAAAATTCCGAATTTCATAATTCCGAATCATTCAAAATTCCGAAAGTCAGATATCCGATGTATCATAAATCCTATTTATTGAAAACCCGAATTTCAAAATTCCTAACGGTTATAACTGCGAATATTAAAATTCCGAATTTGAAGATACCGAACCATTACAATTCCGAATTATTAATAATCCGAAATATCATAAATACGAATTCCGATTATCAAAACTCCGAAACAATACAAACCCGACAATCAAGCGCCTTGTAAACCTGCATGAGGTAAGTAGGATAGTTGCTATTTTCGGGGTACACGAGATAAACAGGAAATAGAATTATTGAAGTATTATTTTAATTTACTTATCCTAATGATTACAAAATACACGTTGCCATACAATTTTCAGTAACAAGCATGCATGCAGGCAAGCATGCATGCAGGCAAGCATACATGCAGGCAAGCATGCACGCAGGCAAGCATGCATTCAGGCAAGCATGCGTTCAGGCAAGCATGCAGGCATGCATTAGTTTCGCTCTTCTCCGGCGCTACGGGATGTGCAGTCCTTCCGCCCTTGCGTAACAAAGTTCGGGCACCCATGCTCGCTTCCGCAGCTTCGGCTTGCTGGTCGCCTCAGGCGACCAGCCTCAGCCGCTCCAGCTCGCCCGGGCGCCTGAGCTTCGTTACTGCGGGCGAGGACTGCCCTCCCTCCGCGCCTCCGGTTTTTAAATAACACTCTAGTGTAGGGCAAACAAGTACCACGGTAGTAGGACCACGGCAAGTCGGGTTTGGCTTAATTTTTATACGTAATAATTGGCGAGAAAATTAATTTATTACTATAAAAAATCAACTCTAAATGCGCAACATGTCAAATCAATTTTAACTCTATTTTTGATACAAATTTTCAATTTGAGCAATGAATTTTCGGAAATTTGAAATTCGGAATAACGTTTTTCGGGCCAATAATACTACGGAGTTTTAATTATTCGTAAAAATGAAATTCGGAAGAATGAACATTCGTATTTATAACTTTCGGATAAATAACTATCGTGTTTTTGAATACTCGGAGTTTTGTTTCTTAGGAATTATAATATTCGGAATTTTGAAAATCGGAATATTTAATTGTTGGATGTTCCCCCCCCCAACATCGCGAGCTGAGTGAACGCAAATAAACTGAGTGAATGATTAACGATCCCCATAAATAATTAACTCATCGAGGAATATCATTATTGAAACAGAGCCTATGGGACATTACCACAGACTGCCTAATATTAAGTACTAAGAATAAGTACTAGTTATATGCCATGACTTCTATGTTAGATATAATACTACTGGGCTAGTTGTATGGCACAAAAAATAAAAAAAGCAATTTTCAATTAGAAATTTCTAATCTGACCGCATCAAAATCAGGTATAGCTTTTGCAATAATTGCGTATTTTGAATACCTAAATAGATCAGAAAAAAGAAAATCTTGTTCAAATTAGTTTGAGATAATCGAAGTTTTTTTTTAATAAGGGATTATCTCCAATGTGCCGACACCACTTTAACAATTTTATAATGCTACTGTTACCGCGGCTCAGCCGACATAGGTGTCGGTTATAAATCTGATCAAGACATTTCAAACAAAAAAACCGCATCAAAACCATTCAGTAGTTTTTGCATCCATCGGGAACATAAGATAAGATAAGATAAGATAAGATATTCTTTATTTTACACCATAAAAGTACAACATAAAATAATATTTACTTAAAATGCAAAATAGGCGGCCTTATCGCTAACAGCGATTTCTTCCAGGCAACCTTTGGATGGATAGAAGCGATACCAACAAGAATTCGAAAAAATCAATGTAACATATCGACACCTCTGGGTTCAATTGGCGTATAAACCAAAACACGACTTTTCAGGAGAGCAAAAAAACGATTTTATTTTTAGAAAAAAAATCATAACTTTTTTATTTTAGAAGCTACGTAAAAAATTCCAAAGAGAAAGGTTCTTAGAATTTGGGCATGAAGAAGGCTAAATCATTCAATCATATCTATCTTCTTTGGTTTGGAAGTTAGCATGGATATACGTCTTAGAAAATACCAATTTATGGTGTATACACCCCATAAAAATTGGATGAAAAACCAAATATGGATATAAGCTGTACTTATATCCATATTTGGTATAATTAAGTTCATATTTACTGATGTAAAAGCACGTAACTGTAGATTTTTTTGTTGTAAAAACTATTTACTTTGTACATCAATAGAATGATGATTAATAAAAACAATCTCGATACTGTTAGAATGTGGCAGAATTACATTAATATTAGTCTTACTACAGAATTGTGGTCGATATATACGAAATTAAACTACCAGAAACGAAATTAACTTAGTTTTATTAAATAAAACAGATAATTATGGCACACATTATCAGTCATGATCAGATTAAGCAATAGCTCCAACTGTACATGCCTAGAAATTACCCGGGTCGATCAGGTGAAATACTTGGGAGTACTTATCGATCACAGGCTTAAATGGGATAGGCATATAGATTTGGTTACAACCAGGGTGAGGCGTCTGATGTACGTTTTGAAGCCACTTAAAGAAGTCCTATCGACAGACAAACTAACTATGGTTTATATGGCGTTATGCCAGTCAGTGATACAATACTGCATCTCAGTGTGGGGAGGGGCGGCAAAGACACACCTCCTCAAACTAGAGAGAGCTCAAAGATCAGTACTAAAGGTGATGTTCAAAAAACCTTATAGATACCCGACTTCTAGTCTGTATGCTGAATGTAAGATGCAAACGGTCCGACAACTGTATATCCTGAAGTCTGTTCTCAGGAAACATCGGAATGTGCCTCGCCCTGATCCAAAAAAGCGCAGTTTGTCATCGGTGTGCCCTCCGGTCATCTGTAGAACCTCTCTCGCTAGAAGGCAGGATCAAAGTCTAAGTACAAAGCTATACAACTATATAAATAAGATATTAAAAATAGTTGGTTCGAGCAGACGTCAAACTAGAGACAAACTTATCAGTTGGCTTCTACAACTCGACTACAGTTCGACTGAGGAACTCGTCTTTTACCAATCATAAGTACCTACTACAAACCATCTACACTCTTATACTCACACACTCATACCTACAAACACACACACACACACACACACCCACAGACACACACACCTACAAACACACTTATACGCACACTCAAGAATACACTTACACACACACTAATGAACACAACCCATAATACAATAATCACAAAGACTACACTGCGATCAAATAATGTGAAGTAGAAACAGTAAAATAAATAAAGTGTCAACGACTGAACTCTGTTTACCTGTTTACCTAAAATACAGGCAATAGCCTAGTTTAGGAAACAGTTCTCGTACCTACTAAAATACACAATGTAATAATCTACTTACAATGTTATAGTGTAATTTTTGTGAAAATAAACATTTTTTTTTTTTTTTTTTTTTATTACCAAACTAATAAAGGCAATTATTTAAATCTGTAGCTCTTCCACAGCCATCTCTCCTTCACCGCGACTTCCTCGTACATCAGATTGTCCTCAGGGTCTTTGTCTTTAATTCAGCGGCACTTGAACAGAGCCTGCGCCATTTTGGCCGTGGAACGCGCCAACTTATAGATAAGCTTTTGCCCCTCAGACGATTCCAACTTGTTATATGGCGGTTGCAAGTGGTCTCGTTTGGCCCTGGCTACCGCTCTACTGGTGACGCGTTTTGCATCTTTGTACGCGTCGCGGTCATCGAAAGATTTGGACGCTTGCCACTTTTTTAAGGAGGGCTTTCTTCACCCTGATCTCTCTCTGCACTGTGTCGTTCCACCACCAAGTGTCCCTGTCATAGATGCGTCCACCCTTAGACGTACCGAGCACCGCCCTCCCCGCCTCAAGGATAGCTGCCTGAATCCTGTCCCAGCAAACCTGTACTGGTTCGTCTACAGCATCAGCGCACTTGTCACCGATAGCTGAGACGAGACTTTGGGACTACCTTGCAGTTGGCCACCCTGCTGATGCTATGCCTCTTAGTGAGTAGGAAATCGATCTGGGTAGCGTGCTCTCCGCTCTTGCAGGTGACAAGAAGTTCGGCTTTCTTTTTGAAGAACCTGTTCACGACGGCAAGTTCGGAGGCCGTACACGTTTTGAGGATGTGCTCACTCTCTGGGTTACGGCTACCGTGTCCAAAACCGCCGTGGGCATGTCCAAACTCCTCACACCTGTCACCCACATGACTGTTCGTGCAGTGGTTTTGGTGCAGTGCAGTGGTGGTGCAGGGCCTCGATTCTGCTAAAGCAAAACCACCGTCATAACATGGACACTGTAATTTTTTTTTTTTAATTTTTACCATTTAATTTAAGACTTTAAAGCAATGTATGTAAAATCTAAAATTAAATGGCCTATTGTAGAGTGAACGAAAGCGTGTAGTAAAAATATTGTCATTTAATTTTGGACTTTAATTCTATAGCAATAAAGTCTAAAATTGAATACCATTTTTTGCAATGGATATGGTTTATACGTCCATATGTTATTTAAATGTTTGGATTTACGACCTCAATTTTAAATTACGTTTAAGAAATATATTTATTCGTCACGGTGTAAAAACCATTTACAATCAAGGCAGATCTTACGCCCCGGGTTGGTAAAAATCTTGGTCATAACGTCTTACTAAAAATTTAAAAAAGAAAAATTTGGCTGTTACATTAACATTTTATCTTTTTTGTGGTAGGATGATCTAAATTTTTTGGGTCGTAAAAGCATTTTTTTTGCGAATTTGAACATTTTGAATATACAGATCGATAGAGAAAAAAATTCTGAACTAAATTGTGTATATAACTCATTTTGGCCAAAATGGTTTATACGCCAATTGAACCCAGAGGTGTCGATATCATAACTATTTACTTATATTATTACTACATATACTACAATAATTATGCGTATTATTATTATTATTTTATTATCATAATAATATTATTACGGCTTACGTGTATTGAACCGATTATATTATTTATTAAACGTAGCACATCAATTTCTCATGGTACATAATATGTACTTACATACATAATTCAGACGAAAAGATAAGCATATTTACTTATTCCACTAAACCTACTCCACTATACATGTAGTAGATACTATTATTTTATTTGTTGACTGTACATACCTACTATAATTTATTTTTATCAAGTGCAATGAATTTCACAAAATATATTTTAAAGCGAATACCTACTTAAAGAATTGAAGAAACAAATCGTGCATAGTGGTTATTTTATACCTACTATGCGATGAATTTAGTGATGTACCGGTTATTCGTATCCGCGGATCTTAACACCAAAATAAATATCCGTATTTCATTCCATATCCGCAGTTATTCTTTCGTATCTAGTACATCACTAATGCCCAAGCATAAAGGGAGTTAATTTTAGTTTCTATGTTGATTGGACCTAATAAATGCCTTCTATTTTTAAATTATCATGTCGAGAACCCAACTGGTCTCATTATTTATCACTTACTAGAGTTACTAGTTCACGCGGGACGTTTTAAAATTGTATTGTTACATGTCAACCCATTAATGATCCAACCCTAACTCTAACTGCTCTTAAGTGATAATTTATGCATTTTGTGGCTACGGTAGTTAATAAATGGGGTTGAATGATAACTTGGAATATAATAATATAGGTACCAATAAGTGTAAGTTAAGAATGATAAAAAATTGGTACGTTTTTATTTCAATTCTGAAATACTTTTCTGTCTCAGTATACTCTTGTTTTTAATATTGTCCTCTAACAGTAAAATATAGCTGCGAAATGTGGACTTATGCTTCAGATACAGACCATCTGCATCTGCCTACTAGCCACTTTATGCATGCATAGAGGTCTGATATGTAACTTGGTAGATTCAATATCATTTTTATTGTCGGATATGTATGATTATTACTTGCTCGTGACCGTGGCAGGGTTATATTTTATACAGTTGCGTGCGATTTGTGCACGAACACGCAACCACTGTATTTATTTAGCATATGCTATCGCTCCGAAAAAATGCTGAAGGGGTAAAAGTACGCACATGATGATCGTGCGACAAAAAGCTGCGGCGCATTCGCATTGCGGGCGTATGGCTGGCGGCAGAGTACCAGGGCCGCAGCGGTGCGAGGAGATAAGTAATTCTGCGGCGCGTCGTGAACGAGGCGGGCGGGTGTGTGAAGTGGGGAGAGAGGGAGGGGGAGTAAATGCCCGCGCGGCGGCGGCGGGTAATTGGTTCGCGCCGCCCGAGGCGAGCCCGTAGTATCGCGCTTTAGCGACGGCGCCCTCCGGTGTCGAGCGCGCACTCAGTGAGTGCGGAGTCGAAACGATACTAGATTTTTTTTTTTGTATAAATTTTCAACAAAATTAGTCGCAGTAATTTTGAGTCTAGGATCAAACAGAAAATTAGATAGTTCACATTCACATTATCATGTATGTAGATAGACTCTTAATAACCTGATGAACAATTTAAATTTAAAATGTAAACCAGTACTGTCACGGACTCGGACTCCACACTAACCAAAAAACTTATTACCATAATGTAAACTGCAGGCTGTTCAGATTATAACGCTGCGATATATTCCTATTTAGTTCACAATATAATATTTGTAGCGGTAAATATATTTCTGGGCATTCAAAATTACATGAACGGTTTCATGACAGTAGAGACAGCTCGTAAATTATATAAGAATGGAAGCAAATGGTGGGCTATTGTCTCTACCTGCCCAAAAAATAGGTGTGAGCATATGGTACCTATGACATCGAAAAATGTTATCAGATATAAGTAAATAAATTATATGAATTAAAACAGTGTCGTCTCCACGCCATCCTCGTCGGCTGTTTGTCATGCTACCGCGGAGTTATAGCTATGTCATGCGGCCACCGGCGCGCCACTTTATACATCCGACCGACGGCGCTACCGCCCGCCACGAGCTCCGAACACCTCTATATACATCTGTATACCTAGTATTCCCGCTCGGTATATCGAGTGCCATGTCGTTACCTCTCTACTGAAAAGTTAACATTTTGCGCCAGGGTTACTTTGGTTTATTACCAGTTTAGGTTCGCACGTCGTAAATTTTATAGCCGGTGAGATATTAGAAAAATATGTGAAGTCATTATATCAGCAGGATATCATGGTAGAGTATTAAAATCTCTTCCATGGTATCCTACGTTTTCCATCATCTCGGCAACTTGCATCACTGCCTCGCTAAGGCGAAGATCTCATCATCTCTAAATTATATTTACCTAAATATCTTAATTTAATATTGTGATCAAATATTGTAATCAAAATATTTGAATTCAGAAAAACACGATCTAATCATATGTTAATGCGATTTTCATGAACGAATATCTGCGGATATCCGAGGGAGAACAAAGATTCGTATTCGTTACTTTGTTGGCGGATTAATAAGGTTAAAACCTTATTAATTTTGCAATACGTAGATGATATCCACTAACATAGTTCATTCAGTTGCAATGAAATACTATTGAAGTCCATTCAAATTACACACAACACCGATTGAGTACTTATTAATTTCCGTATCCGCGGATATTTTAACGATCCGGCACATCACTAGTTGTCATTATAATACGTTTTTAAATTGATTTCTAGTGCATGTCTATCGATAAACCTTTCTAGTTCTCTAGCTAGAATAATATGCGTATTTTGTAGAGGTGGGTAGAGGCAGTAGAGGTATGTTTAATAAACCCACATATCCACACATATACAAGCAGGCGAGCCCATTACCGTTAACGGACTAGGTATTCCTGACAAAAAGGCTAGGTAATAAATAACCCGTTTTCTAAGCTAGAAATTGAAACCGGAGCCTTGATGAACAGCAGTCACAACCACGCTACCAATTTCTAATTGTATAATGTATAATGTACCTGATTGTATTATGTAGTTGTTTTTTTTTGTTTGATAGGATGGTAGTATTATAAGGTTACCAGGGTATGATACTATCTTAGGAGATCTTGGTACTTTGTCAAAGCGATCGTTTCGGCCTCGGCTCATCTATTATGTTTCCTAGCCTGTGGTGCTTTTCATTTTATTTGACTACTAGCGGCCGCCTTCGGCTTCGTACGCGGGGAGTTTGTTTTACCCCCCTTAGGGGTTCGTTTCATAAAATCCGTTCATTGCGGATGTCTACACCCTATAAGGAACCTACCTGCCAAATTTCAAGTTTGTAGGTGTTTGTATTTTCTGAGAATCAGTGAGTGATATTTCGCTTTTAATATCCCCCAAACCTCGTGCAGTCGTGCATTGATCTGCAGGAGTACCAGGCTAGCAGCTAGCAAGTTAGGGTGACTAGAAAATGTTATTAGGACCCCATACACCCACCCGCGGTGTTCCATGCTCTTACGTAATATCGGCCTGTATACTCGTAACAAGTATTCCAGTCCTAATCATGCCCACAAGTTGTGTGGGTGGCAACACTGACGACTGTAAGCCTATAGAAATACGAGTACAAAAAATTTTTTTTTTCGTTTGATCTTAAAAACGTATTTTCACCGCCTAATTAAAAAAATTTGATGTTGTAATACGATACCATATAAAGTACGGCATTTATATTATTTAATTTAACTAACAATTATCCAACTGTTGCCCGCGGCTCCGCCCTCGTGGATAGACCAAACCTAGCCTATGTCCTTTCCCAACATCTGGGGGCACGGCAGTGCCTCCGCCAAGTCGAGCAAGAAAAGTGCCGCCTTTTTTAATTCTATGTAATACCAAGTCGGTTAATTTATTCAGTCGCTACTTCAGGGACCTTCTGTCCTAAGTTATTACGTAATAAGCTTTTACGTTTTAAATATAAGGAATTTACTTGGCCAAGGCGGCGAGACTTGGAATTTTTTTACAAGTATTGTTTTTGATGGGATCTAATCTACCCCTGGCCCTGTAAAAATTTCATCAAAATAGGTTCAGTGTTTTAGGCGTGAAATGGTAATAACACTAATAACAGTCATAATAACAGGCAGAACAACTCTATAAATTATTAAGCTATTGCATAGCTTCTATCGCGGGCCTTGAGCGTGGAGACCGAATCCAGAAATTCCGTAACGAAAAAAACCTAACACCCCCCACTCCGAGCTCGCACGAATCGAGCCGAGCTGCTCCGAAGTAGCTCCGCTTAACGTAAGTAATTATACCTAATTGCATAAGTTGATAAAAAATGCTATGCAATAGCTTTACCGCGGCAGTCCCCGAGTGCCACACGTCTTTTTTTAGTATCACTATCATCATCATCATCACTTCACTACATATTATAAAACAAAGTCGTCACTTCACTACATTATTATAAAACAAAGTCGCTGTCGCTGTCTGTCCGTCCCCTATGTATGCTTAAATCTTCAAAAGTACGCAACGGATTTTGAAGCGGTTTTTTTAATAGATAGAGTGATTCAGGAGGAAGGTTTATATGTATAAATGTATAATACATGCATAATATTGTAGAGAAACATTGATAAATTTAGAGATAATACCACGCGGGCGGAAAATATGGCGGTACGTAGTTCGCCGGGTCAGCTAGTTATAGATAAATCAATATTTTAGTCCCCAACTAAGATAGGTATCTTGTAATAGGTATAGGTTCTACAATGCGAATATTCCCTTATAATACTTAATAATTAAGTCATAATAAAAAGTCATTTGTACACTTGCATACGTGAATTATTCACGTATGCAAGTGTACAAATGACTTTTTATTAATTAATTTGTCCAGGTCCTCTGACTTAATAAATCTTGTTAGCGCCCTTCATTTTAATACATATTTTCGCTTTAAATTTTCACTTAAAATTTATGACCCCAACATTTTTTCCTTCAATAAATTTTGAACGCATTATCTGTAGCGACACCTCGGTAGCCAGTCCTCGTTGTGAGAAACAGTAATTAACACTGGAACATCAATTAACATTGAACAAAAACATCATCTCATTATAATTCGTAGGGCTGGCTGTGCTCGCTCGCTCGGGACTGTCATTAGGCGGAGTCGGGCGGACTCATGCGAGGTCGCAGCGGTCGGGTTAGGGATGCCATTTAATTTTGGAACAACGAAACAAAATTGTACGATTGTTTGAATTTCGAACTTTCGAACGTCAAAAGATATTTTTTTAAATTGTTTTTTTGAAGACAATCGAACATTTTTCTGGCTATATGTAGCTATTTTTTTGTAGATTCGAACTGCGATGTGTCATCGGAAGCCTTACCTTTTATTTTTCTTTTCCCCTCTTTACACTTAATTCTATAATCCCGAGTTCTATAAGAAGAGTGAAAAATATCCATTGAGCCAATAATGCTAAAACAAATGTCACACACTAGTACTACATAGTAGGTACTTTGGTTAGCGCAGCTTCACTACTGCACTCGCTTTTGTGCCTTAGTAGCAATCCGGTGAAGTAGGTAGATATTCGCTGGATCTGAAAGTGGAGAGGGTAATATCACAGGTAATTCTGGCATCTGTGACCTGTGACTGTGAAATCTGAAGCGATTTGACTAAAACCACTCAGTACCTGGCATACCTACCACACACCTACCATAGCAAATTATTAAGTAGAAATTAATTTCCAATGAACCTCAGTACTTAGCCAACTTACCAAACATCCAACGGAACTTACTAAGAGGCTATAAGGCTAAACCAACTATTATAAATTATAATATTATGCATAATAATATAAAAAGTAACTAGGCACACATAAAACATTCGCGACACTTTTGTCTTGTGAGAACCCTTCGCCGCTGCTGTCGAGTTCGCTCGGATGCGGTCGGGGCCGCGCGACGGGGCGCATAAAATACGCCGCGCGGTGTCGTCGGCTCCACTACACGATGTGTCACGGATACCCGACCCAACTAGGGTTGTAGCAAGAGTCGATAATGTCGATATATTTGGTTTAATTAATAAAATTCTTTCATTACATATTGTGTTTGGATTTAATATAAATCATAAACGAATGATAATGTGAATGAACATAAAGTGTGGCAAACTATAAGAAAGATAGTTAAAAACGAACATGTGACTTAGCTCTTTCGTTCTACAGAGTCTAGAGCTACACATAATTATGTAGATAATAATATTCTGAAAATCTGGTCCGTTCAAGTCTGTTTTATTTTTGAAGGATTAAGTATTTTCTCCTTTTCATTTTCGAATAATTTTAAAGACTTTAGTTACAATAGTTACCAGTACCTTTTTCGCTAAAACTACTGCATAGTTCAGGAGTTGAAATTCTAAGTCCAAAATTAGGCAAAATAGTGTCAACTAATTTGAATTTAGAAGCCATCCAGCCAAATATTATATTTATCGACAAAATTATAACTGTGAAAGGAAGGCCCTATCACGTGGTGCCCTCGCATGCAATCAGTCGGGGCGAGCCGCGGCGACGCCACTCAACGCGCCTCGTAAACGTTATCGCGTACATCGTAAAAACGCTACGTAAAATGGCGAACGTGCCGCCCGCCGAGCGCCAACCACCACTCGCCCGGCCCGCACACGTTCTATATCTGAATCGTATTTCGAACTATAGAATATATTTTGAATTTTATTAGAATTTCGAATAACTTGATAGATTTTATTTTTCTTTAGGGGAACCTGCCAGCAACTCTTTGTAGAGATATCATCAGGGTTTTCCAGACCTAGAGCTCCTCATATTAACCTGATGATAGTTTTACATTGAATGCTATTGTTTCGATTTTAGGGGGTCATGTGACCTCCCCCCTTCCCCTCGGATCGCGCATGCATACATTGCATACTCATGTATGATGTATAAGTATTATAATTAAGTAGGTCTGTCTGTCTACTTATCTATTCGCACTGCAGTTTACCACTTGTAGAAAAAACAGAATTCATTTTGAAAATAGCCAATTTCAGCTAGCAGCAGAAAAAAAAATCATTTTTTTCAAGTCAGTTAAATAAAGAAAACGCGCTATATAGAAATTGTGTGGTCATGTTAACCGTCAGCAAAAGTAGAAAGTACTAATTAGACAGATTTTCATGCATTACGAACTGTATTAACTCGTGTCAAATGTTTGCAAATATGAGTATGAAGCGAGTTTAGTAGTTTAAATGAAACATTTGAAAACAACCAGTAAATATTACAAGCTTACTTTTATGCAAAAAACAATGCACTTGCCTTGACATAAACACGTTTTTATACCTGGCAAGCTACATAACCTGTCTTATTTATGAATCCTAGCAACACCACCGGAGATGTCATTAGCAAGTTGCCGTCCATATTCAAAGTACCTAGTTAAGTTACCTACCTATCTCCCCAGACGGGTGGTTCTAAATTTTAACGATTACGCGTTCAAATTTAGAACCACCACATCTAGTGGATTATTTCATATCGAGAATGCCCACAAGAATTCTAAATTTAAACATTTTAATATCGATTCCAATTTTATCGATACTATTTTAAACTACATCCCGTCATCAGCAAAGGCGCATCATTAGCGTAACTCTGAATTTAGCATTATGGTCCCGGAGTTCCGCCCAAAAGGGTCCGAAATAGAGCCCTATTGTTGACGCAATACAACGGGACTATCTGTCCTTCTGTCAAAAGGCTTCTAATACAGACAAATGTGTATACCTTTGAACTCGCGAATTGTAACAGATAGGGTTGTATTCATAATATTGTGTGATTAGATAGGAGGCGTGAAACCTATCATAATCTAATATATAAAAATCAATGCCACTTTACGTTGTAATTTTATAACTCAAGAACGGGCTCACCAATCCAAACCAAATGTTTAGGCTTTGTTCGGACTATTTAGTAGATGGTTTATATGAAGTTTGCACAAAATCGGTCTAGCGGTTCTTCATTTAGGCGGTACGAAGTTCGCGGGGTCAGCTAGTATTATAATATTTTTAGCTACTACTAATGACGTCACGTGAGCTTTTAGTGATAGTGCTCACCGCAAACAGATTCATTATAATCGCATCGTTAATACATTTCGACATTTTTGAAAATTTGCAAAATAAAGGCAGTGGAAAAAAAACTTGCGTTGATCTAATTTGTCATGCACCATGCTATACATTGGGAAGCCCTTTTAGTCCCGGTAGGAATCATGGTATGAAGACCTCTCAACACTGGTAGCCTATGTTCTTACCCAAGGTCTAACCTACCTTAGTACCAAATTTCATCAAAATCGGTTCAGTGGTTTAGGCGTGCAATCGTAACAGACAGACATTACTTTAACATTTATAATATTAGTATAGATTTTACTTCGATTACAATTACAATTACGATTACCCTATTCTATAACACACAACACACTCCCTTTCGCCGCATCCACACAATTACCCATAAAAAGTCCGAACAAGTAAAACGAAAGCGATCCCTTCCCGGACACTGCGGTCATCGATCCGTGCCACAACAAGTACACAAACACTGCCAGTACTGCCACCAGATGTAATAGGAGCAGTAAATCATGCAACACAGATCCCTCAATCGCGCCTATGGGCCCGGAGGCAAATTCACACCCCAATTAGCATCTGATCGAACTTCGAACGACTAGGCCGGTGCGACCCTTGGACCACGGATGTAGAGGTATGCTGGAAGTGCTGGAACGGTATTAGTTTCGCAAGGTGGCATTTAAAAAAATTTTTGTTTGTGTGTGTATGCCTGTGTCTGTATGTGTGTGTGTGTGTGTACCTGAATAGTGTGTTTGTGTTGTGTGGTTTATGTGATATTTATGAAAGAAAGAAAGAAAGAAAAAAATATTTACAATCCTCACAATGTGTTTTTTATGTACCTATGTACAATAATTCGTAACTTAATTTTAGGTACAACTTTCACACTGTGTGAACCTAAATTGAATGCTACGCACACTGCGCAGCGCTGGTTTTCAGATGGAGCCGCTAGGTAGCGCTGAGGCGCTGACGCCACGCTCGTATACTAATATGTACATTTTAATTTATTACCTTCCACCTCAGATTCCTCCCGACACAATTCCATGTCAACAAATAATGTGCAACAAATAATGACTTTTGTGACTACGACTTAGCCGCGGTCTAACCTTACCCTAACCCTTTTATTTTTTGTAAACTGACGTTCTTAAAATGCCGCAGTGGAGTTTGTTGCGCCGTTTCTTCTCCATTAGCGCTTAGGAAGCGGTGGGAAACTTAGTTTTGAGGAGTTTTTGACGTCAAAAAGCTGTAACTGTGTTGCACTATTTTGAGAAATAAAGACTTTGACTTTGACTTTGGTCGCGGCACATAGGTATCAAACTGTATGTCAGAGAGGTGCGGGTTTTAAAAAAACAATAATAGTTCTATCTAACTTGACCGGTACATGTATTACTTAGATTTCAGGGGTCCCAGGTCCAAGCGCTAATTGGCAGACGTGGCTCTGGTGCAGGCCTGCAGGCTTTCCTCTCGTTACGTTACGTTAATTGGTCAGACAGCAATCGCTCCTACAAAAGTCAAAACAATCCAACAAAATATACAACTGAAGTGCGGACCTCGGGCTCTAAAGTAAGAGCGTAGTAGGAGATTGGGGTGGTGCTTGGACGAAGAAGAAACCAGTGTGAAACTTGACTGAGTTCAGAGCATATCCTGAAAATTCTGAAACTCCTCTACTAGAGGAAGCGAGTAGAGAGAATATTTGTATGCTCTGTTTCTGGTCCTTTTCCGGCCATCTACAGAAAAATTGTCAGATACGAACATTTGAACCAAGGTTGTTCAAGCAAAAGTAAATATTGTTTCCTGTCACATCTAGTATTTACAAAACTTTTAATTCAAGGCACAGTCTCGTGGCGCATATCCCCGGGACGGTCGGTCCCGGCGGCGTTTAATTCCATTCCATCCAACCTTCCCGGGGACTCGCCGACGGCTTAATGAGATATTACAGCTGTAAAATGGCGTCCCCCATCTGTTTCTGCGCTCCTGGTACCTATCGACAAATTCTTCTTGAACATCTTTTGGTATTAAGTAGAACGTTTCTGCAGTATTTCAGGCTCTCATTCTCATTTCTTCTTTCTCTCTCTTTAATTATCACCTTTTTTATTTTTCACTCATGTGTTCCGTTTTTTATAAAGTAAACCTCGGGGACACGTATCTTGTACCTAAATCGCGACACAAACGATACCCTGGCGCACGCGGATTGTTTTGTAATAAAATAATCTCTTGGTGAATTTGAGCTCGTTCACCGCCGTAGCACCCATGCTGACCTCAAGAGAGATCCAAGAAACGTGTACTGCGCGTATAAAGCACATTTTAGGTCCAAGGTATATGTCCCGAGCAATAATTTACGTCCAACAAACTGGAATACTTCAACACTTGAGTGCGGGTAGGTAATCTGTGGTGCGGGGTGCACCAACAACAGACGAAGCTCTGGAGCAGACTTCCCTTTCACGTTTAAGTGGTCCTACGTTAAAACTTTCCATACAACTAGGTAATCTGTTTCTTACGCTTTCGCGCCTAAACTACTGAACCGATTTTGATGAAATTTCATACATTGGATAAAAACATAGTCTATGTTCGGTCGCGGACCGACATCCACGCAGGTGGAGCCGCGGGCAGCCTGCTATATTTCGTAGACCATATTATACTTACTTATTCTGAAGCAAGATGAGATAGATAGATAGATAAATCTTTATTGTACACAAATACCTACATTACAGTACATTTACGGACAGTATAAGACATTATGTTACAGAAGACACACTTGGAGATTTTAACTTCGATATCGAAGACGTAGCATTGTCTTCGTAGCTAAACGTTTCCAATCAGTTTTATCTCCAAGTCTACTATCGGCTACTGATGCAAGAAAAATACCAGCGCCGATTTATCCTACTTTCTTTAACGTTTCGCCAAACGATTCTTCATTAGCTAAAAAGTTTTTGCCGAGGTAGGTGAAGCGCGAATAAAAGTAAGTTTGTTGGGTAATTTTTTATTTTTGAATATAGTAACTCTTCAGTTGCATTTTGAAGTTATACAAATCAGAGGCGCATTTAACAAGTTTTGCTCCGTTGGTAACGCTTTTTTTATTTTGAAAAGATTCTACATTTTATGTTTTTTGTAAATAAAATTGTGGATATGTACACACATGTTATACATATAAACATCTAGACCAATGCAAACATACATAATTCATTAATATAAATATGTAGTTGCACTGTGCGGGAATCGAACCCGCAGACCCGCACCCCCTTCGTAGCAGTCGACGCTCTACCGCTACGCCATAGAGGCTACGTATTTTAATATAGTATTATTTACTTTTTAACTAATTTCTTCCTGAATAAATGTGTAATTAGTATTACTTAATTAGCATAGATTTAACAATATTAGCAAGTTGTTTACTTAAATTTTAAGAATATGCTTTTTATGACGTGCAGTTAATATGACGTATTTCGCACTCTTCAATGTCATTATAAGCGGATTATATTATGTAATTTCCTTTTTATGTGATTTCTTCCTGAATAAATGTGTAATTAGCATTGTTTGATAAAACACTACCTACACTTTGTAATAGCTACTCATAATATGTACGGCATAAGTACTTATTATCTATACTGTGACATAAGCCTCTATTAAGAATTAAACCACTCGGGCACTCGCACATGAACAACACAACACATACGGCTGCTAGAATGTTATCGTTTCATTCGGTAGAATTACGATTTACATAAAAATAATAAACAGCGAGCGGAGCTGGCACTAAAAACCATATCTTTTTCTCCCGGATAAGCCTCGGGCCGGGGTTGTGGGTACCCGGGTCACGGGATTGCGGATCCCGGGACGTTATCAAGTTATCAATTTGGCCCGCCCGCCATATGTCCGGAGAAGAGCCGGGTTTTACAGATGTGTGGGTGTGATTTAGTGTTCGGTATGGAATCGTTGATGTTCAATATTGTTTTTGGTTTCTGAACGAATTCGATTTTTGAAATTGGAATTTAAGATTCGAATTAGGAATTACTCTCTTGTCTTCTTATTCCTTAAATTCTTACATCATCCTAAGTGATACTTTCTTGTCTTATTTTCAATTTTTAGTTCGTTTTATCGTGTTTTTGAAAAATGTTAATAAAAGCAGTTGCACTTATTGGCCCTGAGACGTATCACAGCAATATTTTGCCGAATCAACGATCGACAATCACCACATAAAACCGGTTGCGAGCAAAAAAAAGTTCCTCTCCCTAAAAGGATCTCGGATTTGCTGCGAAAGTCATTGCGTGCCTCGTAATCCACTTTTAATTTTGATTAATGCGCCCCCGACCGCGCCGTGTTCCCGAGCAAGCGCAGACCTAATACTAAATTAGGTGACTCGCCAATTAGGGTAACTGATCCCTGGCTCATGCTTTCCTGGTCACATTTATTTTGTAATCATGTAGAAGCAGGTATTTTTTTAACGTTTTCTTTTTTTCAGATTGTATGGGTATGATTTTACATGATACTTTCTGAAGTTTACGCGAATATCACTTCTTGAAATAAAACCACTTTTTAACGGATTCTATCGCGATTTAATTGTTATTATTTACTTTTAGCCCAACGTTTCGGCTACTTAACAGCAGCCATGGCTGCGGGGTGATTAAAGATGGTAGGTAGTGTTGTCACATAGTTTGAAGTATATGTTATCTCAAACTACTCGAATCATGATGAATTGTTGGCTATTTACGCAGAATGAGCTCACTGTGTCTGTCGTTAAGTCTTGCTGTATTTTGCTGCTTACTTGGTTTGATTAAGTGGATGACTGGGTCTCAGACTGGTCGAACGCTCCAACCATCTTCTCTATTATTGAGTGCTTTTTTAATTTCATTAGTCTCGCGCATACAAATAATAATGACAAATAAATTGCAAAAGATTCCTTTAAATAAAATCCGAATCCGAAAAAGTGGATTTATTCCATGAATTAATAATTTTAATTTTATGTACATTATTAACATGATTAATCGTTACATTGTAAGCTTGTAACAAAACAGCAAAAAAAAACGAAATTATTAGTGATGAAAATAGAGAAAAAATAGGAAACGATTGAAAACAGAGATTTCAACTTTATTTCAATACGAAACATTATAAGTGGTAACGTGTCAACCACGGATATCGGATATCTGTGGTGTCAACATTGCCAATTTGCCTCTTGTAATGTATGACGTACCTTGAAACATAATGACTAATGACGTAAATATGTATATTATGTGAAACAGAAAAGTTGCAAAACCTAGGCAATGCTGCCTAGGTTTTAAACTTTTTTGTCTTTTTAACTTGATCACGTCATCGTATGATTTTAAAATGAGTGATTTATGTTTAATACATTTTGTTCCTTTATTTTTCAGGTACGTTAAACAGTTTCGTCAGATTATCATCAAAAACATAATGTAAGTCTTTTAAAACCTTAACAACTTCAACAGAATAAGCTTAGCTACATATTACAATAAAAGCTACAATTACTAAAAGCTCAACGAAGCGGGGTGCTTGGAAACCCACCGCAGCGGAATAAACTTTGGAAGACTTAGGCGTGCCATACCCGTATCATAATCTAGTGCAGACACCAGGCGCATATAACTCAGCAGCAGTAGGAGCGAAGTAACTTAGCGACAGGCGAGGCGGACGCGGCGCGGCTTCCGGGCGTTCTTCCTTCCGGAAATAGGGCCCGTTCCGGGGCGCCCGCGCCCGCCGCCCAGCCAACGTCTAATGGCGCGTGCCTCTACTATAATGTCATGCCACCCTGGTACCCGACGCTCGTTAGCCCTCGCTCCCCCGTGACGATTTTTCGTTTTTTTTTTTGTTTTGATTTTTGTAACCATTATTATTTCCAGAGGTCTTGCTCAGCTGCTTGTTAGGTCTGTTTCGCCATGTTGTTATTTTCTGTAGTAAGACTCCAAGCATCAGTTTCTTCAAAGAAACTAAAATGACAGCAAGTTTTACGCAGCGCTTTCTTTTTTATTAAAATCCGACCGGGGGTTAACAAGGTTGAACGGTGTTAAATTATCACTTAGTAGGGTTTATCTGGTTTCTGCTTATTTAAGACGTGACGAACCCTTTTGAGCGAAGTACCTAAATTTCACGATGCCTATGAAGCAAATTGCCTAAAACGCGAAATACCTAAAACTCGAAGTACCTAAATTGCACGATGCCTAAAAACTTAATTTGCCTACAATGTACTTTGACAACAATGTTTAATGCCTAAGAATGGAAATGTCTACAATGTACTTTGACAACAATGTTTAATGCATAAGAATGGAAATGTCTTAAATGAAGATTGCCAGCACAATACAAGGTACGGGGCATTCAGGTATGATCGGCCAGATTGATTCACCACTTATGACAACACTTCTTATGTAGGTAGGCCTCGGATCATTATTAATTTCTATAGTAGGTAGGTACACATAATATATCGTCGCGTGGTTCCCGGCAGTGTAGAATTTGGGCCACCCCATCTCCTCTCATGCGGTATCGTACAAGGCGACTAAGGGACAGGGCTGTTTAACATCAGGCAGTTAAATATACAGCCCTGACTCAGCTTTAGATACTTGACTCGAGTCAACAATAGTGCCCGGAAAATGGCCACTTCAGACCCACGCACGGTGCCCTGGCCATACCCCCGGTAGTACCGTAGGTCCCAAGGTGTGCTTTTATTTGTTATACAAAATGTATTTTTATAATTTTAGAATAATAAAAAATATAGTAGTTGATACCTACCTATAAATATTCCTTAAATATAAATATTCCACTACATTTTACACAGCGCTATCTAGACCCAATGTAAGCATAGCTTAACTAGCTTGTGTTATGGTATCTAGAATGTGGATAAACATACTTAGAAACTTTTTTTTGTAAATGCATACATATGATACATAGGAACACCCAGACCAATGCAAATATAGATATTCATTCATACAAGTATTTGCAATTGAACCCATCCATACTTATCTACAGTTAAAGTCATGTTTTTATGGGTATGGCCAGGGGTACCGTGGGTCTGAAATGAAATACGGCAATAGGCTCACCCCCTATTACGTGGGTGGGACCTAATACATTGATTGGTAAAAATGTGGGTATTAATTCACCTCTGCCTAACCCTGCGGGGATATAAGCGTGATTGTATGACTATTATTACATTAAGACTAAAGAGTCGAAATATGTGTCATATTTTAGCAAAAAGATTTCTTGATGTAATAAAATTGGACTCATGCTTTGTAGGCAATTGACTAGCACCGGCATTATACTTTGTAGACATTAAACAACATAAGCATTTTGCTTCGTAGGCATTAAAACCTTATAGACATTAAACTTTATAGGCATCCTGCATTTTAGACATTGACTTTAGGCAATTTGCTTCATAGGCATCGTGCAATTTAGGTAATTCGCTCAAAAGGGGTGACGAACAGTAGGTATGGCATCTTATATTATAAATAGAACAACATACAAAAAAAATAACATTGCGTAAACATACGTGTCGACTCAACTTCTCACATCACACGTAAACAAGCACTAAAGCTATACATAGGTGTAAATACAAGTTAGTAAGCGTTAGTATTTGTACTGGATGTACTAACTGTATGGTATACAAAGTCAATACCCAGATGCCTACACAGTACCTGTAGCTATTAACTGTTACCTAGGTGCTGTGGACCTGCGGTGACTGTCCCGCTTCCGCGTATAGGTGAGAACTACGGTTACAAAATATTGGTACTGATTATTATATATGATATTTGTATTGTTGCTCATCTCACTAAACTTAACTATTTCTGATGCTACGTTTACATACTCGCGGCAGAGCGAGGGAAGTGGCGAGAGAAGTGGGCAGAGACGTGGTGTGAATGGTATATTCGTCATGCCGCGAGTACTGCCGCGTATGTTGCGCAAATACTAGCGCGATGAACTATACGAGACCGCTAGATGGCGCTAAGCTAAATAAAACACGACTTTCGTTATTGCTCCTCGAATATTTACTTTTAAAAATATTTATATCGATCTACGGAAAGTGTATAGTAGTTGAAAGTGATAGTTTTTATTAATAATCTATTTAATTAATTCGCTGTGCTGTAAAAGCTTATTGCGTACACTGCTACAGCGTTGTCCTCCATACGTTTACGTCCGTCTCCGTTGCAGAGCGAATACTGTAATGCGGACCAACGCGATGATGGGAGTGTGTGAATGCTAGCCTGCTAGGGCATTAATCGCGCGAATATTTCTGGCAACACGATGAGCAATGCGAGCGGCAGTATGTAAACGCGGGGTGAAATGTTTCATTTGGATTTTAAAACTTCGGCCAACTTATACAAATATATAATGAATATAAACTCTCAGACTCTCAGACTAAAAGAATAGTTGGTCTGAGTATAAACTCTATATCTACTAACTTACATGATACCTACATCATAACGGAAAACTGATTGCTAAGATGGTTTGACCACTCTGGATGCTGGATGCTGGCGACTATTTAGAATTTTGGTTTTCAGACCATACTCATATTTTGAACACTTTTCTGGTTAATATTAATCTATTTGATCTAGAAAAATTGTTATGCACATTCAGTACTTAACAATTTTTCTAAAGGCAGTTAAGCTAAGAGCTACGTAAATAAAATTACCAATAAAAGTAGTTAGATAACGTGTTACTAAACGAATGCATAATATCATATTGTGGTGCCGCGTGTCGTGGTAGGTGGGTGGTATTGCATCGTTCGAGTCTCGTGGTAGGTGGTTGCCGCCGCGCCCCGGGCCGCGCCTCGCGCGGCTGTCGAGTGCCAGTGTGCTGACGGGCTATACGCCGACGCAAACACACTTGATACTTGAACCTTTTTATTTTATTTTTGTAACACTTTTTCTCTCTTTTATTTTATAGTGATATTTAAAAAAATTACATTCCTTTACGAATCTGATAGACTTGCTTATCAAAAAACTTAAATGTTTCTTAACTCTACGGAACTCAAAATTAGATATAATAATGAATTCCTTGTCTTTCTTTATTATTTAGCTGTCATTAGTAAAACTGTGAAGATTTCTGTGACATCTGTAATATGTAGATAATATAATACATACGTAAGCTAAAATACTTTGGCAATTTTTTTTGCTAGTCTGGTAAAAATGTGCATCTATACTTCTAGTACACAGCTAGGTCAACCTTACCTAGGTTGACCCAGTTGATTAAATTGAACCCATTTTCTAAAGAGTTAATATTTGAAGCTCGCTATATTTTATTCCTTTGGGATTCAATGCTATTTGTTATCCAGTAAAGTTAATTATTTTATTTTTTTGTAAAACGGAACTATTTCACGCAACGTTCTTATTATATCTATTAGTTTCTGTCAATTATTTTAATAATAATTATATGTTAACGAGGTGAACTCTGATATTGCTGTGCTCAGAACAAGGTTGCAACCTTTGCTGGAAATCGTGGCGAATAAACTATGTATTTCAATAGTTTCCATCACATTTTAAACATATTCTTGTACTTCGATCATACGCCTTGTGAATTCAAAAACTTGGTAATATGTATTTCTAAAAAGCAGATAGATAACGACTTTTCCTTATTAAACTACGCAGCATTCTGTATCTTTATCAGGCGCCTCATTTTAAGTTCACCGGCAAAAAATGTGAGAAATATATCAAAATATATCAGCACGTCGCTAACGACCAAACACATTCCGGCGGCGGTCGGCAGCTCGTCAAAGGGCCAGGGGGCTCGAGCCTGTTAGCCTCCCACGCCGACACCGCCCGTGCTGTCACCCTCATTATGTTACCGCGTGATACATTCTGCAAAATGGCGCTTCGCTACGTAGACTTGTCAATTTACAGCTCTGTTCATTTGTAACGTACCTTTGCTCCTGTATATTATGATTCTCCAAAATTCTACCTCTCTTATTACGAAAGGTGGACTAACAAAAAATTTAAACTACATACATACATACTCACGCTTCCTGTAAATCCCCGAAGGGCTAGCGAGCCTATTGCCGTCAAGCGGGCACTGTCATGGGCAGTATGTTTACTGTCAGATCATGGTCAGATGGAGAACAGTCCTATCTCTTAGTCGCCTTCTACAATACCCACAGGAAGAGATGGGGTGGTCCTATTGTACTCCACCAGGTGGAGGTATTCTACTCCTACGAACAGTTTAAACTTTTGCCGTGTTGGTTACACGGCAAAAGTTTAAACTGTTCGTTTTTATTTTTTTATACCACTCAGGTGGCAGACAAGCACACGGCCCACCTGATGGAAAGTGGTTACCCTGGCCTATGGACGTATGCAACACCAGGGGCGTCACACTCGTACTGCCGACCCTGAAGAAACCTTCTAATGCCCTTCCTGAAGAACCGCATATTGTAGTCGCTTGGGAAAACCATCGCGGGGAGTTCATTCCACAGATTGAGCAATTATTAATTAATTAGCATAAAATGTCAGTGCTACGAGTATATATTATTCGCCTATTTTTTAAGATTCCTGTCCTAGTGATACTAAAAGTCAAAGTTTTTGAAGATGTTTGTTACTCAATTGCTCGGCATTTGGTACAGTGATACATAATAATCTGCAATTTATAATATATCACTGTACCAAAGCAGATTATCCCTAGAATAAGTTCTCATGGGTTGCAGGGTCTGGATCAGAAATCCACGTGGGCTAGTAAGATCATTGCGTTTTGTAGGTACCTAGTTAGTTTATGAGACCATCCACGTGAGTCCCCATAAATAACTACCTTACCTATTCGGAGAGAATGCGGATATGTTCTGATATAATTATTTTAAGTACATATTTTTCTCAAGCTTTGCAATGCAAATCATGTAGAGGACGCACAGATAGCAGCATAGACCACACACAGACCATTTGTTATTCATACCATACGATTAAATGGAAAACTAAAACTGCACTTTTATGTGTTGGTTTGCGCTTACTTCCTTCTTAATCGTTAAATATAATTGAGATTTTAAATTGTTGTATTAGTTGCAGTATCTTACTTTATTATTTTTGTGAATAATATCAATGTTATAACTGGCGATTACAGTTACACATTTTAAGTATTACTTCCTTGCCTTTTATCTGGTTAAAACAGAATTAGGGTTCTGTGCAAAAAAGAAAACCAGACCTAAGTATAAGGGGACAGAGTCGCGGGCACAGTATTTTTATAAAAATATTATGTCTTTAGTTGGTTTTCTTTACAATATAGTCAAGTGCTACACCAAGTGATTTGTGTAGCATCATACGTTTTCTACAGCTGTCACGCCGAGAAAGGATCTTGATCGGAAACCGTGCAGATAAAAGTCCTGCCAAACAAAAGCTCACACAATAATCGTAAAAGCAGTCTTCACTTAGTTATCGCCGTGATAAATATACGCGGGATTGCTAACGCCTCGGTAGCAAGAGCGGGAAAATTACTGACCGACCACTTCAAAGCGATGCGATGAGTATAAAGCGATATTTATCTGTCTCTTGGCCTCGCTTCCACCGCCACCTAGCAAGTCGAGTGGCACACAGGATTTTTCCAACATCACCGACTGTATTTCTTCGTGATAAGGCTTATTATTGAGTGGCGGATGAAGATTTTATATCGGAGTATACAGCCGTAGATAGATGTATGTGCTCGCGTGCAGTGACGCAACGCGAGATCGTTTGACATCTATATAGGCATATTTAGTACAATGTGTGATGGTAACAGTTTTGCTGAGTGAATGACACGCCAGGTATGTAAGGCGCGAATTCTTCTTTCGTAGCTGATTATTATTAAAGCAAGGAAAAACATTCCATGTTGCTGGATATCAAAAATCAGTTACGAAAGTGGACGTACCCCGGTGAAAGAGGGTAGGAAAGTTGAGGTCAACCTCGGATACAAGATCAAATTAATTATGGTGTTGAAATAAATAGCATAATACAAGAAGAAGGGATAGAGTTGTTTAACATCAGACAGATATATAGAGCTCAGACTGAGCCTCAGATACATGGTTCGAGTCAATAATAGTGCTTGGAAATCGGCTATAGGCTTACGTTGGACCTTGGTGAAATAAGGGTGTTAATTCACAACTGCCTAATCCTCCGGGGATAAAGGCGTGATTGTATGTACGAGTATGTATGTCGAAGCATTTGGAACCAGCGGGCTAGTATGAGAGGTAACAGATGAAGGTGACAGTAGAGGAAGCTTGTGAAGTGGGTAGGGTCAGAAACTCAGAAATACGGGCCGTTGTGTGTGTCTGCCCCGGAGGGAGAAAAGCGCGAGTATATGTATGTACGTGTATGTATGTGTTATAGTTTTAAAGTTTATAAAACATACATATAGCATTTATATGTTTTATACGCTATGTAAGGAATTATGTGCGACAAAAGCTTAACTAAACTTGTTGTAAGTTAGCTGAACTAAAATAATACCGCCTAAGCCTATTTCCATCCATTTATCCTGGCATTTTTGTGATTTTGATATTTTTTGTAATCTCTTCGAGAAGCCAAAACTCTAAACAGTCGACATCGCAGCCACTGCATAATTATTTCAACTACAAAATTGAAAAAAGCTGAAAAATATTATCATCTGCGCTTAGTAAATAGTAAAATGATAGGATCTTTAGTCCCGGTTGCATCCAATCGTTTGAAGTTATATTTTCTCTTTATTTTTGCTTATTTTGATTTTTCTGGGAGCGACTGCCTTTGACCTTCTAACCCCGAGAGAAAAGCCTGCGCCAGAACTTCTCTTTATACTTTTCTTAATTTTGGGTAACTTGCACTACATAAGAGACTGACATGATTCACTAGAATTGCAAAATGCTAGTAATTAAATTCTAAAATGGCCGAGTTCTATGCCAAAGCCACAGCACAAATTAGTAAGTAAGTGTACTTAAGTATACCGTGTGTGTCATACGGTATATTTGCTTAGTGGTCTGTGCTATGCCTCGCGTAATCTGTGTATAAGAGGGTCTCAGTTCAGAAAGTTGAGCATGACGTCACTGTGGTTTGAGTGTAGACGGGAAAGCAAGAATATTGCAAGGGTTTAAGATGTCACCTCACCAACTGCTACTGTGACGAGGGTTGTGGGGGGTTTCGACCCCCATATTGTATATTTTGTATGATTGTTATATGTGTAGAACCTAGTTATTATACGTTTGAGAAATAGGATTAGAGACTGGATGGTAACTCAATAACTTCAGGGTGTCATCTGCTCGAGTGGTATAGGGCTTCTTTATAACGACATTCATCAGCATCAGAGGTCATCATCGAGAGGTCCCGGATTTGAATCCTGGCCATTACACTAACGACGTAAACCCACCCCTAACATAAGCAATTTAGCTTAGCTAGAGAGGTTTACGGGAATACTAGTAATTTGGATTGCAAATTTTTTTTAAAGCCTGTAATAAAATTTCAACTTGACGAAAACTACCACTAAAATAACAGTGCCAGTCTAAACGAATTACACATGAAATACAGACGTGTGTGAGTACATAATTACACCACACAACTACCACAATGTCGCTATAATAAAATCGTAGTGGCAATATTCGTACGTTCGCGTCTGACAGCGGCTGTGAAACGACAAGCTCGGAGATAAGATGCCGGGCGAGACGGGGCGGAAAGCGGTGGAAATCTCAGCGATGTGATGTGATCCCGTGAAATATGTCCGGGAAATGTGTGCCGCTGTGCCCGCTGTACGGTTAAATATTGCCCCGGTTCACTGTAGTGAGATGAAAGCTGCTGAATTGAATTGTTGTCATATTACATGTTGTGAGTGAGCAGATGTTTATTAACGTTGCTTTGAATTTGTACTTGATATTGAGGGAGACTTGTTAAAATGACTCTGTATGGACTGTATGATAGTTTAAGGAGTTGTCTTTCCCTCTTTTGAATCTGCAACATACCTTTCGGTGGTAAAGTAGAACGGCAACGTGAAGTTTCCATTGAATATTATATGTATTTATGTAAATTACAAACAATGTAACGGACACAGAATCAACTTATTAGGTACATCTTCTATGCTTATAAATTGGTAAATACAATAGATACAGTTCAGTATCCTTTTCTCCTCTCATGTCTATCCATTGTTTTTTTTTTTTGTCATATATCTTAGTTATTAAAGAGTTTTTCTTATCAATAAAAAGACGGTACCAAATTAATTTTTCCTCATTTTACTCATATTTTCAAACATGTACTCACGCTCGTAAATTCCCGAAGGGGTTAGCAGAGGTCTATTAACACGAACATTTTTCCTACTATGATTTTCGGTCCCACGTAATAAAGGACGAGCCTATTGCCGACGCGGGGACTCAATCACTCTATCTATATGGTATATTTTCCTAACTTTTTATAATTATCAGTTGTGGTCAAATTTCGACCAGCGAACGGAGCAATATTCAAAATAAACATCATAATAAAGTACTATAATCAAAGTCAGTACTCACGCCCCCATTACCAAGTCAACACGTCAACTTATCAATACAATAAACAAATGAGCAAATATGACGCCAACTGGTTTAAGGAATTTCATTTCACCCCTCAACATTCGGAAGTGATGAGGTGGAATGTTAATTGGAATACTGCTTATTTATTTATACTTTGGCTTTGCTTTATTATTGCAGGGAGAGGACTTGGTCTGCTGAGAACTTCTCCCTTCAGATTAGACCCCTTTGGACATTTAATCTTTGATAAAGATGAGATTATAATGTAACTGCCCGATACTTAGCGTCTTCTAGAATATTAAAATTTGAAGTTTCTTTCTTTCTGATTTTCAAATCAGGATTAGCTTGTATATCGCATACAGAAACGCAAAATAACAAAGCCCAGTCGTAATCAAATGAATTGAGACTATACGGTATTAATAACTTCATCAGAGTAAAAATTTCAAAAGCTTTTGCTACTAGAGCGGGGGCCAAACTCAAATGGCTAAACGGATCTAGCTGGCTTTGGTACAGTGATTATAGTCTGGAATAAGATTCCATGGCAATCACTGGAACTGGATCAGAATTCCACCCTTCGGTCACAATAGAATAGTTACTAAACAACACAGATAATATATGTCACAGTTTGATTTATCCTTAAGCTATAACGACACGTGTAAATTACGATTAACATTTTTGATACTTTCATAACCTAAACGGTTATGAAAGTATCAAAAATGTTAATCGTTTAATATGTATAATTTAAATTATATTATATTTATGTATTTAGTTCAAATTCCTTTTTACCCGATTCACAAGGAACCCTCCTTGTGAATCGAGTAAAAAGGAATTTGAACTTTATGCAACTTAATATTGACCCCATTATTGTGCATAATCGAGGGCACTGTCGAACCCTGACTTTACCGTAAACAACACAGACAACACAAAGAAAAGAGTTATTTGCATAGTCTGCTTTTTTATTACGCGGTCCAGTCGATTCTGTAGGCTGCGATAATGTAACCAAACCACTACAATATTATCGTACCTATTATCGCATTGTTGTTTCATTAAAGTGCACAAAATGCACTCTATTTGTCTCTATGTTGAATTGAAAGTCTCTGCCATGAACTGGACTGAATTTCACCAGTGAAAATTTATAAAAAGTAAATAAAATTAGTTTTCACATTTTATTTACTGTCATTTATTGTGTACACTGCACTGGTAAAGAAGCTTAAGCTTTATTTGCGGTTCACTCACACGTCTCAATTGTCGCTTAAATGCTTAGTTGGAATTTACAGAAAGAAATATGCTTTTAAATGTCTGTAGTATTTAAGAGGTTTTCCTCTAAAAGTACCTAGTAAACCTAATATTTGTATGTATTTGTAAAGCTTGAAATTGTACTTAATATCCTTTCAATCAATTAGCCTCATGCAGTCCACTGCTGGACATAGGCACAAAATAAATATCTACAACGTGTTACATAAAGGTGTGGTCATATTTAAGGGTCGTTACACATGTCTGATAAGGAACTCCTGGGCACCGACTAAAGTACAAATAGTAATAAAGTGATGGCATCGTTAATCATCATACAAAATTTTAAAATTCCTTAAATTAATCGATACATTAGTAAACGGGGTAGGTGACATCACTATTGTATTTTGTCCTTTTGCAATAAGTTCACTCAGCTGTTCGCCTGGTAGCCAAACAGTATTTCGGCTATCAGGCGAACAGCTGCGTAGAGGTGTAAGTACCTACCTACAATGCAGCTTACGGATACATTGACTAACACTTACCGGGGTCTACTTTCAGCGAAACGGTGATATACCTAATCTGGTAAGTGTACCTACAGCCACAGAAATGTACTTATTTATCACTTCACGAGCACGACTCAATGAGTTTTAACTATCACCTAAGTATGTCACATCACAAACACAAGTACTGAGGAGTTCATGCTGCCACAGTATGCGTAAATCTCCACGGCGGCATGCGGCATACGTTTTTAAAATCTAAACAACGGCTCAAAATCACATACTATGTTCGCTATTTTTTCGTAATATTTTACACAAAATTGCATATTTTTAATAAACTTCAGATACAATGACTAAACAACGTGGTTGCTAAGAAACCACGGTCAAAAAGGTACATCTTATACCAGGAATGCAGAAAATAGTTTTTATTATGAATTATTTTAGGGTAACGTAGCATAATATTTTAAAAACTCTGACGAAATCGCTCTTACATGTTATGTTATCCTGGTATTTGAATATGCTTTTTGTTTATTTTACTATGCTATTTTTTTAATTTTTTCATAACATTTTGATAAAATAAAACGTAAATTGATCCAAAAAATTTAAATTGGGTACGGAACCAATTTTAATTAGTATAATATTATGAGGTGTGGCTGCAAATTCGGTTGTCCACGGCTCCTGGTATTGAATGTAGGTTAACCTTAGGCAAAGGAAGCGTTTGAGACAGTCTCACATACAGCTGATGAATGATTTCAGAAACATAAAAACGTTTTCTTATTAATTAAGTGAATTCTATCAACATTTTTAGACTATTTTAATAAGTTAGAAGCTACTTCAGAATTTCTTTGCCCGATAACATCATAAAATGAACTTATCTGGTAGTTGAGTAGGACGATATTGAGACTGTCTCACCAATTTAGATCGTTTGGTAAACCTACTCGGGTTCAAATTGTAGTTTATTTGTAAACAGCTCTTAACAGCGTGCTGTAGCCCTGGTTATTTTGTAGTGTTGTACGTTTATCGGCAATTTCCACCAGTTTACACATGGTCGATAGAAAAGAAAAGCATTTTTCTACGTCATAGCAAGTAAATCTGATTTGTTCCCCAAGCCAATATGTTATTTATATGACACTTAATGCGTCCCCCGAATATGACCACACCTTTCTGTAACACGTTGTATATTATTCTGTGACATAGGCCTCTCCTAATATGCGCCACGTTTGCCGTTTTAATGTCCTTTATATTCTAACGTTACTAAATATCCTACAAATATTTCTCTGTCTTGACGACAACAACAATATAAGCTGAAATGTATTTCTACACAACTATCAAAATGCACGCATAAAATCACGCAAATTGGTTGAACAATTATTATTACGCGCAACGATATCGTGGGCGGCGAGATTATCGGCTGCAAACATGTGCAGACGTTAGGGCGGCAGGGACAATCGGCCGATACGCCGTGATCGCCGACCGGCTCGAGTAAATGGCCCGCGCCGCGCCTCCCCGGCCGAACGACCGCCACCGAGCGAGCCAGCAGAGGCGAAGGATCAAGGAGCTTCGGGAAGCGTACTTATTTTAAATTCGAAATTTAAAATTTCTTGGCATATTGTGACATGCAATGTTCGATGTTTTAATTTAAATTTTTAATTATTTTTCTTATAAATTTGAATTTAGATATCAATATGGAGGTCCTTGAAAAAAGAAGAACTTAAACTATTTTTTTTTGGACTTTTGATCGTTTTGATTAGGACTGTAGCTGTAACTAAAAAGTAAAAATTAAGCTTCAAGCTTTCCTATGCCAAAATTGCAACAAATAATCCCTTGTTGCTCCTACTTAAAAATAAGCAGAAGTTTCTAACTTATTGTTCAAAACTAAACAAAAGGGTTTTAAAAGTAAAAACAAAGTTTATAAAGTCAAGGTAAGTAAACACTAACATGAAATTCAAATCAATACGATTTCCGTTTACGGTTCACCATTACACGATCTCTATGGCTAAAGGAAATCTAAAATTCAATATCGCCGAACACCGTAAGTGCTTCAATTGAAACGTGAATGTGACAATAGTAGGCGAGTCGACACGAGCGATCGCCGGTCGACGTAGTGCGAACGAGTAGACGTCCGTCCGCCGGCGACGGCCACAAATCTTCCGTTTCACTCGTGCCCAGCCTCCGAGCGGTGAGAAGAGGAAACAGCACGCTCCAAAGCACGCGGCTGCGTGATACCGGCTACTCCCGAAATAGACCCCCCGCGCGGGGTGCCGGCCCATCGACGTGCTTTTAGTATGCTGCGCGCATGCGAACCGCCCGCACCCTTCTGCGCTCCTAGTACTTACAATACTATACTCGCGAAAATAAATAACAAAGCCAACTGAATAAGAAAATTACCGTGCTAAATAGCATGCTGTAAATCAAAATGGTCGCTATCCTGGCCAACCCCAAGTGGAGCGAGGATCTCACCATTCAGATGATAATAGAGTACGAAAAGCGTGAATACCTTTGGAATCCGGTGTCGGAACACTACAAGAATAAGAAAATAAGAGAGCAAGGATACATTGAAATAATAAATGCGCTGAGTTTGGTCGACGTCACCGTTAAAGAATTGAAAAATAAAATAAAAAACATTCGGTCGTCGTACAGCGTCGAGTTGAAGAAGATTCGCGCGGCGAGGAAGGCTGGCGCGCATGCGTATCGCCCGAGCGTCACGTGGTTTGAACATGCAGACAGGTTTCTACGGGCGATCGTAACACCCAGCTCGGTGAGTTTATATTTTAGTTGTTTACGACGCTTACATTGTTTACACATGCGCTAATAATGCTAAAGGTTATGTTTGTTTGATAGGTGGACAACAGTTTGCTGGAGATTCCTGTGAGTGACGACAGCGATGCTGTGCAGGACCTCAGCGAGCGCAAATCGCCGGAAAAGAAAAGTCCCCGAAAGCGCCGCAGCTCTACACGTTCGTCGACACCGTACGTGCTCAACACGCCGTCCCCGCGTCCCGGAACCCCATTCGGCTTGAATCAGGGGACGTTTGGCATCCTGCCGCCAGTTACATCCGCTCCATTTCTTAACCCCCCTGTAGGGATCGCTACACCGCTAACTACCTCACTTGCTACAATCTACCCGGTGCCCACGAAACAAAAGAAGGGTAATTCTGATAGTGGTGATCATACAGATTTACCGCAGGATCTGAGTCAACATTCGGAGAATGGGAATGAAAACGAGTTCGAAATGTTTGGGAAATTGATTGCAAGTCAACTGCGAAAGTTGCCCTTAAGTCTGGCGTTGGATACGCAGTTAAAAATACAGACTTTGGTCAACGCTGCACGTATACAAGCTGTTTACCAGCAATACAGCTACGCTGGGCCTTCTCAAGAGGCTTTGTCCGTGCAAGCTTTGTCGAACGGGATCCTGGCCAGCATGGCCACACAGAGCTCATATGCTTCCCGATCTTTGGGCTTGCGAAATGATTCCCCTGAGGATATGAGCAGGGATTTGAAGACAGAGTATTCTTTGGGTTCAGAAACGGAAGACTAAACTCCGATATACTTTGACACCTGTTTTTGCTCACCTATAACCTAAAGTACCTCATTAATCTCATTGTGAGAAGTATGCTCACGAAATTTATTTATAATCTATGTCGTATCAATATTGCGTGCGACGCGCTACAGTCACTTCCCGGTGATTTGGGTAAAATATTAATGTTATACGTGTTTTAGATGGGGTTATTATTGTGATCGATGTGTAGTTGAAGAAATTTTAAAAGTATTTTCTAAAAATTTAAAGGTAGTCTTTTTTTTAAACTAGTCATTTCGATTTGACGTAGATCTCGATGTTTCGGCTGTGTTATTTTATTTTACGAACAATAGTTACCATTTAGTATTTTTCTACTAATGTAGTAAGATTTTTTTTTAAATTATGTGTCAGAATTTTAAATGTTGCCAACGTTACGAATTTATTTTGATTGTGATAGGTTTAAAATAGTAGATGTATGTGTTATAAATGTGAATTATAATTATATAAATGATACGATTCCTTGTCCATTATGGAAATTACACTGAATATGTCATAGAAACCTGCTCTTTCGGCTTCTGATTACATAGTCAGTTCAGTTTGATTTCCGGGCCTATCTTTGGATATAACTACCCTTGTATTAGTATAAATGCATGTTAATAATGTGAAATTAAATACCTCAAAATAGTGACAGTATGTAATAGTACAGTTTATAATTTGGAATATTATATAATCTGTTGTTCTATGTGCCACAATTAGATTGTAACCAGAATGTGATTTATTGACAAAATAAATATTTTATAAATGTGATAAAGTTATCGTTTTTTATATCACTTTGATGGCAGACAAGCACATGTCAAACTTGTTTATATTTTGTTAGTTCAAATATTTTTGCATTATCCACTTTAAAAAAAAAACAGAAAAAGTAAATGCAAATATTGCTGTTGAATTAAGTAACAATTTAAATCAATGGTTGTATCCATTAAACATTTTTCAACAAATAATAAAGTATCAAGAATGATTACGCTATAAGAAAAATCGGTTGTTCAACGAGTTTTCAAGTTTTGGCAAAAGTAACTCTGTAAAGCCAAAAGAGCGTATTTTTTTGAGGCACATCGCGTAATTTTTGCTGCATTCGGTTTGCTAGAAAAGGCCAGTAGGCACATGCTGTAACTATGATCGAAGTGAGCTCGATAGCTGAATCCGCGGTGATTTGTCAATTTCCCGAAATTGACCAATCACCGCGGATTCAGCTATCGAGCTCACTTCGATCATTCGAGATGTTTGTTACAGCATGTGCCTGCTGTTGTTCAGTTACAAAAGTGGCGCATTTTTGGTATACCTAATCCATCCACTTTATGGCACTTCTACTCTCAACTCTATTTTCCCAGTATGCTGCTACCTGGATCGCGTTCTCGGAGGTTTCTTCGTAACAACAATTTATAGATAGAAGGACTAGACTAGAATTAGATAGCCTCTGTGACGTAGCGGTGAACGCGGCCGCTGCCCAGGAGGCGCGGGTTCGATCCCCGCTCAGTGCAAATACTTGTATGCATGAATATGATTATTTGCATTGGTTTGGTCGTGCCTCGGAGAGCACGTTAAGCCATCGGTCCCGGTTGCCATACGAACATCTATGGCAAACGTTACAGGTAGTTGGAGCCCTACAAACTACAAAGTCCAACAACAACACGGTCTAGCTGCAATGCTTCGATATAGCCTAAAGTCAAAGTGGTTGTGGAGGTCAGGTGGCAGTCGCTTTACAGAAGGTAAGACTGGTAAGGCTTCGGATGCGACTGGGAATTAACGCTAGGATGAAGAAGAACAATTTATATGTACATAGAAGTTATTGCATCTAACTATCGTATATAGACGCAGGAAGGTTCCGTCAATGGCGTCAATCCACAGATTGCACCGCGTCTCGCTCCATTACGGTTTATTATTATTCGTAGCGATCATCGGCGCGTTGCGTCGCGACCCGCCATTATTATGATAATATACTGCGCCGACGGGGACCGGGTAGAATGTGCCTTTATTTATCGACGGGACCCTATGACTTTAACGTATACCACTAGACTGGTGGACGGAAACGAATATATCGTATCGCGAAAGACCACAACCTAATGACTAAAGCCTCTTGAATGACATTTTGAAGCATTTATTATGCTAAATATATATAACGCCCTAAAGACGGAATTGTAGAGGAATTTGGATTGGCTTTGGTCAAAGCATTCCCCCTGTAAGGGAAAGATCGCGGGTTCGAATCCCGCCCGAGGTCGATTCTCTTTTCTCTTTCTAAATCGACTACAGCCTCGTTCAGAGTGCATGTTTTTCGCAACATTTTTACTAGCACAACACAACGTGGAAATATCTACGTCTCTATAGTTTTTCACAACATTTTTAAGCTATTGCATAGCTTCTATCGCGGGCCTTGAGCGTGGAGACCGAATCCAGAAATTCCGTAACGAAAAAAACCTAACACCCCGAAGCTCGCACGAATCGAGCCGAGCTGCTCCGAAGTAGCTCCGCTTAACGTAAGTAATTATAATTGCATAAGTTGATAAAAAATGCTATGCAATAGCTTTACCGCGGCAGTCCCCGAGTGCCACACGTCTTTTTTATGATGTTTCCATAGAGATGTAGGGACTTGTATTGTGATAGTGAAAATGTTGTGAAAAACATGACTGTCATTTGTATGACGTTACAAAAAGGCACGCTGTTTATACAGATAAATGTCATTAATTAATTACCTCATTTATCTAGTTTCTACTGCCCGTTCCCAGAAAGTAGTTGCTCCTATAAAAATCGAAATAACCCTAGAAATAGGAGAAGGAGAATGAACTCCTAGCTCCGTTTAAGCTTTGGATGTAACGAGAATTAACGCTAGGATATGATGAATATGATGTACGTATGTCAATGCAACTTTCTTGGGTGACTGTTCTTAATTAATGCGAAGGTCAATCGTTACTCGACTAGACGGACATCAATGTGAAGACAGTTGACATTTCTGGATTATTATTTAAGCTGCCTATTTTCCTGTTAAAATGAACTTCAGATAAAAGATCTCATTCTCATTTCCATTCCCAGTCGCATCCAATTCACGCATTTTGGATCCCAGACACATTAAAGGTCCAACCCCACCAAACGGACGGCATCGACCCGGATTTTACAATCTTTAAACAAAATTAAATCTTATTATCACAGTGTTTGAAGTTTATATTACCAAGTCACACACAACAGCTTGACAGCGACGTGCGGCGGCATGACGCACGTCAAGCTGTCATGCGTGACTTGGTAATATAAACTTTAAATGCTGTGATATAAGATTTATTTTGTTTAAAGATTATAAAATCCGTTCCGATGCCGTCCGTTTGGTGGGGTTGGACCTTAATAATCAAAGATCCCAGATTGGTTTCATTAAGATTGTTATGGAAGTCCAACCCCGAGAAAGCCTATGCTAAAACCTTGACCGTCAATCAGGAAATGGTTTGGGTCCCCAAGACTTTAATCGGACCCCAAAAGCTCATATAAATCATAGCAAAATATAGCCAACAAAATGTGACAACTAATCCATACACGTGACTTTTAGCCTCGAATAACAGATCCAGCTTATGTGAACCGCGATTACTGCAAAGTTTTCGACAACCCGTAATTCACAAATCTCTGCTCTATGGTGGTGAGTGAGAAGAATGTATGTGTGAAAGAGGGAGCGATAGGATTGCTAGTGGGGTCTCGGTACGGGACTTAGCTTATGCTGACCGCGGTCGCGTATGAGGAATCAATGGTTTTGATACTTGAAATATTTATGGTTAAAAATTTATTTTTTTAAGCTTAGTCATATAGAAATAGAAATAGATATAGAAAGCTTAGTCATATAGATATAGAAAGGGAGCGCAGGGCGCTAGCGGTCCGAGGTAACATGCTGGCCCGTAGATTCTATCGGTGTAGTAGAAGTGTAAAGCTGACGCTTTTTAAAGCATATTGCCAGGGTTTTTACACAGGGAGTCTATGGGTCAGTTACACTAAAAGGTCGCTGGACGAGCTGCGTGTCCAGTATAATAACGTCTTTAGGGTGATGTTGGGACTACCACGTTTCTGTAGCGCGTCGGAGATGTTTGTGCAGAATAGGACTGACGGTTTCCACGCCGTCATTCGCAAAAAAACTGCATCGCTGCTACGCAGAATACGGGATAGTGACAACAGCATCCTGAAAACAGTGGCGGAGAGTATTGATTCTCCGATTATTAAGTTTCTTGTGAGAAGGGCGATCAGTTAGGAACTCGGATCTGTCTGGGGTCCTCCTTACAAGAAATAAAAGTTAATTTGAAAGCTAGAGGTAAAATAAATAAAAATATATTGGTTAATGTGCATACTAACCCTAATTTTAAGTAATTACTAACAAAATGGATCAATGTAATCTGAGAAATAAATGATTATTATTATTATTATTATTATTATTATATATAAATTGTAAGATGTTAACACTGCGTTAGTTAGACCTAAACTAATTTAAGCTTGTCATATGCATTCAAGCTGAATACAATCTACTTAGATTTTTTGTTTGTAAATTTTGTACAATGGAACTTTAACAGTCATTTAATTCTTATACGCTCGAATTCGACCCGGATTGTTCCTGATGCAGAAGCATCGCAATCTAGGGAGGAAACGCGGCGAGGGTGATGGGCACTTTAGGCCCGGGAACTGCTAGGGCAGCTTTTTAATTAGTACTTGATTGTTATTTAGATGAAATATACTGTATTTAATTCCATTTTATATCATATCTTAAAAATGTACCTATATTATACTACAATCTCAAAAATGTGTAAAGTATTTCTCATATCATAATAAAATTTAAAAACTCTTAAGACAAATTTCTTATCTAAGAAGCGGTGATACGATACACCACGTTGCGTAAGGAGTTCAATATCAAATATCATTTAACGACATAGTAAACAAATTATTTTTAAAAAGGTCTTATTTTAAAGTCACCATTAGTTGACCTTATCATTCGTGACATCTTAGTAATTAATTATTGTTGCTATTCGATTTGGGAAATGTAGGTGTTATTAAATCTGCCTACAATAAGGATACATAGACGTAGCTGTATAATATAGATTTGTGTTCGAGTTTTCGTGCCTACAATATAACTATAATCTTTTATTATCTACTAATAATTTCCTACTACTAGTGAGTACTAATAATGCCTGATAGTTTCAGTAAAAAAAAAAGTGAAACATACATATATATTAAGTGACATTCATTTATTTTAATTATTTTAATACATATTTACCTACAATGGTGACAACCATTATGATCTAACTCATTCACTTTAAATCACCCTAAAAACGAAATATAATTAAATTTTCATGTCCCCTGGTGTGTCACCGGATTCACTTCCTTAATTTTGTGATGCCTAATTTAACCTGTTCCCTCTCAATAATTACCGATAAAAGAACTTAACAAATAAAAACATTTTTAAGTATCACCTATTGAGTGAAACTAATATAATAACGCAAATTAGTTAAAAGTCAAACAGTCAGCATAAAATTGATCTCTTTGTATCCTCGTATACAAAAACAATCAGAAACATTAATTTCATACTCTTAGATTTTGCAAGAAGGGATAAGTTCCATATACTTAGTAAATACAGTTGTAGAATAAATAATCTCCCGAACTTTATTTAATAGGCAACAATTAGCGTTTGGCTGCGGAGAAGACATGTTTTACTACGCCAACACATAGTTTCGGCCCCCTCACTTTTCAAGGGTCCTATTGGAAATCTGACCTTTACAAACAAAACGATAACAGTATTCTGAGGTTAAGTTAATTTACTTTTACAAAAAAGAAGTGTAACAATTTATCACAATAACCACATAACACAAACGGGGCAACCACCTAACACGCATTCTATAAATCACTCCCCTTCTTTTCTTCACTACTTACACTAGTTTACACCGGGCTCTTTATAATAATTGTCGATGCGCGGTCGGCGGCCACGATAAGGGATTACGGTCTCTCCCTCTTTCAAAAGGGGGAGAGGGAGGCTTCCCACCCCACTCTGCCCTGCTGGCTTTTTTCCCGCGCGCTTGCACTTTGCCACAGAAAGCGGAGTGAATATTGAATTATGAATTAAGATATGAAGCTAGTTCTCCTTAAGAAGGCGTTTTATGCCGCTCTTGGAAACTGCGGAAGAAGGCTCACTTGCAAAGTTTGTTGTTATGACAGTTTTCGTTACATGTTACCCTGGTTAAAATGTTTCGTACGTTAAGTTAAATACTTTAGTGACACATTTCAAGCCGGTTTCCTATAGGTGCGTAGGAATTTTCGAAAGTTCCTAATAGGGTTTATCCTATAGGTAATATGAGTACCTAATGGGACAACTCAAAGAATTTTGATGCATGGTTAAAAGGAGTTAACTGTTTTCATTCCAAAAACACCGTTGAATAGTTTTCTGCTTTGGCAATGTGTTTTTTGGAATTGTGCCAATATTGTCCATTGTTAATCAAGTGCACATACACAACATGTTCCAGCCAACGCTAAGCTGTTGTCTTACCCATCGATCAAGACTAACAGCATAAAAAAATATTAGAATAACGGCTACTTTTTTTGCCATCCCAATGCCATTTTTTTTTGCGTTTTATTATCAGTATCAGCACTGCAATTCACTAAGCGAGCACAACGATGCGACAACGATGCAAGGCGCAACGTAGATTGTCATTGGTCAGATTGTATCACGTCATTGGAAATCGACCAATGACAGTGTCTATCGTGCACATCGTTGCGACTCGCATCGTTGTCGCATCGTTGTGCTTGTTAGTGAATTGCACAGCAGGATAAAGTATTCTGAAACCAAAATATTGGTGAGGTAACTTATGCAGTCATATGTTCTGAATCAATGTGCCACACTTGTGCAATATTAAAGATTACTTGAGGTTCCAATAGATAAAAAAGTCGGAGTGCGGTTGACCCTTCAATAATTTAAATATTCCATGAGACGACAAACTTTTCTATTGTATTCTACGGATATTCTTGAGTCAAGTTCCAAGAGTTCGTGACGGGGATAACATTTTTCGGCTTACGATGTCCCCCGCCATATTTTAAGATACGACCTCTAGTCGCAAAATTCGTCCGGATATGCTGTAAAAGTAAAAAGGTATTTTTATAACAACTATTTCACGCCTATTTAAGTCTACGGTATAAGTTGTCTCAAGAAAATAACTTTAATAACATTACGAGGACTTCGCACAGGCAAGTTTTCTTATGTTATTTTCCGACCACTTTCCGTGAACAATTAATTAATTAGTGAAACAGAATATAAATACACAAGCCCACAGGCGTCGACGACAATACATTGGCCGAAACATAAATCGGCGGCTCGGTCCGTATTCAGCACGCCCACTCGCCAATAAAGTAGCGATTCCTCATCAGGCAGCCCTGCGGAGCGAGCGATAGAGCCATAACGAAACACAAAGCGAAGCGGCGCGGCGCCCGGACAGAAACCAGTCCTGGCAAATTAAATATGTAGGAGGCAAGCTCGCACCCACGCTGACAACCAGGGCTGTGCCGGCTGCGTGACGCGTTTTTAATTTGTGCACGCTTATTACTTATTTATGAGCGGAAAATTCTTTTTTGAGAAAAATTTCGCTACAATTGGAAATGTTCTTTTATAAAAGCTAAACATTTCAGTTGCTACTTTATACTTGATTTTTTGTTTCAGCTCCTTTTCAAATCATCTGCTCAACGAGATTGTATTGGTACTAGATGAATGAAAAAAGTCTTAATATTAAGAAAGTTCTAATCTATACAGTTTGCTGCAAGTTTATTTTCTCCAGACTTTGCTAACGGCGCAATCAAACAATAAGCGATTTTTTTTGATAAAGCAATATTACCAGTCCATTCATAACCTAGCCTACTGCAGCCCACTGCAGAACGAAGGCCTCAATCAACGCACGTCATAACATTCAATTCCTCCCCTTCGCCGTCCAGCCTATCTCAGCTACCTTATCATCAAAATAAAATTGTTATAATTGGCATAAAACAAAAATGACAACCAAAAAAATAATAATAATATTGTATTACTGAAAGCACAACCCTATGCACAAAGCGTTCGCGTCGAGCGCGCCGTCATTAGAGCCGGCGTTAGCGACCCGCGCCGCCAGCCAGACATTTTTTATACAGCCCACTAGCCGCCGCGCGCCGCCCGACAGCCAGTACCGACGGTTTTCGACACAAACATAACGACTAATGTTGATGCAACAGTGAAATTAATGGTTAAGAAGCCTCCTTAGAAGATTTAACATTTTGGTTTGCTGATAAAACTTAACTAGAATAAAAGTTAACTAGAATTAGATGAGATACTAAAGTCCTGTTGTGATATTTTTGCAGTTTTTTCGTTTGAATTTGAAAATGTATATGAATTTAGTGCACCTGGAGTTGATATAAACAGTATATTAGTATGATAACTATTCAAATCTATTAAGATAGGAAAAAGTGAAACGATTCAGACGGAACTTGAACCCGTAAGGGCCTGGTTGGTCCCGGGTCTCGCCTGAGTCGTTTCACTTTTTCTTATATTAATCGAACATAGTATTTAGTTTCTGGTCGTATTTTTAGTTAATCACAGCAAAAGAAAACCGTCCTTTTTCTGTAAACTCTTGTCTGGCTTTTACCATTCCGGTAGCTCTACATTAATATTTCACATTTTTTATACCGCGTTATCAATTAGTGAATATCACACATCACGTTAATCTTACACACACCAAGAGCTGACATTAAAATTAATTACAGGAAAACGCTCATCGTAATTCATATAAAAACTAATGCAAGCAGACGCACGCTGGTAGTCTCTAAATATTCATAATATATGCCAAAAACTATCAAAGCAATATGTTTCTTAATCTAGCAAGCCATGAAAGGAAACTTGACAATTCTGCTTTTACATAACATTATGTATATTTGGTTAAACGCGAACATATTGACAAGCGACCCAATTTGGAACTAATAACATTTTGAGTTAGTTCCGAGAGCGTTCGGCAAAACTACTATAAGCTACTTTAAGTTGATGTGAATAACGAATTTAACGAAGCTTTGAATTCGCAGATACTGCATCTAAATATCGATCTTGTATTAAAAATGAATAAAACAGGACATGCACTTATGAGGACGAAGTATGACTTCTATCAAAAGTAATAAAATCTTTATCTACCTCATCTTAGTATCAAGATTATTTTGTCTATTCACTTTATAATGAGCACAAAAAAGCGTTGTTTAAGCGTTACCATTTTTAAACGACTGACGATTGTAATTCTTTATATAAAATACGATAGAGACTAGAAAACTTGATCCTGTAGTACAAATGCAATTCTTAATGAGGATCCATCAAATGCTCATAGAACAATATGTATTCACCACCTTGAGCGTTAATGATAAAATACATTAGTAAGGCATAATGCGAAACGTGACTCATTAGTGAGACGGGTGGTCTTCTAATCTACTAGGCACCTAGGTACACTTCAAGCGATATCTATAAGTGAATATTAATCTGTCAAGAGTGATAATGATAGATAGGGTAAAGGAATTTTTAGGTACAATGACTGACGACATAAAGGTATGCAGTAGATTTATTGAGTTTTTTTTTTGCACTCAGATTTTTGGTTCAGTATAATAAAATTTAGATCTATGTCGACAGGGAGATATGCGAAATTGATATTCTGTATTAGACCAAAGTTGCTTAAAACCTCTACCAATGTACACTGGAGCTCCAGCAACCTTTTTGGAGATGATATTCCAAAAGTGTATATTCTAAAGTATTCCAAAAGTCGCTGGGTGCGGGTGTTATAAAAAATCCAAATGACTTCATCACCGCAATAGACCACGATTGAGTAAATTTCAATTTAAAATAAACGAGGTTCATAAATTGCGCGCTGATTTTTGAAATTTCATCATCACCAGACGATAACCGAGGAGACTTGACTCCAGAACAATCCCTTTCCAGGGGAATAATCATTTCGGTTTTAAATTCTTAGGAAAAACTATACAAAGTGCTATAAAACTTAATTCGAACATCAATTTATTTATGTTTACAGAGATGAGTGTCGTTTACATTGAAATGTCCGTAAAGATTGTAAACACGATAGCAAATGATAACAACTCCTTTTAACAAGAACAAAATAAATATCGCATTACACTTGCAGTGCGTGTCCTTAGTAATCAAGAAAAACTTGCAAGTGTAAGTTATCGTGTTGCGTGGCACAAGTGGCCTAAAAAAACAAAGAGTGTCCCACACCCCGTGTTGAAGCCGGGTCGGTGCGCGGTGGGCGCGGCCCACTACGGCGGCAATGGCTCGGCGGCGCTCGCCCGCAGGCCACAGGCTTAACTGTATACGTTGCTATGCTCCCCACGTATACCGCACGGAACATGCATTTCACGCTTTGAAGAATTATATTTTATACTAGCTGCTCGTGCCCCGTGAATCCCATGATATCCGGGTTCCATTTTTTTTACCGTAGTCTTTTTTCCAAAATTTTCTTGGGAATCTTATTCCAAAAATTACGAAAATAGCCAAAAAGGTAGTATGATCAAAATTTATGAAGCCAGGTTTTGAGCTTAGCAACAAAATTAGCGTATTGATATGGATGGTTCCAACTTCCATGTATGGCATCTATCCTTCTTATGTGTTGTTTCGTAATTATTATTTATAAGAAATATGGTGATAATTTTTGACTTGAATAAATTATGTTATATTTAGCCATGAATGTCATGTTCTGTTAAATAAGTAGGTATAAGACACGTTATGCTAGTAACCCCATTATAGGTTTACATATACGTTAAAGCTTCGAAAAATGGTATAAAGTAATAATTGAAGTCTGAATGAACTAGGATCCAATTCATCGCATTTTGTTTTCTTTTAAAATCAATAACATAAATAAAAATTATAGCAGAGTCAGGGGTTTTTACCCTGCAGTTTAATTCTGTATATTTAATTCCCATGCATTACTACGCAACATCTCAATATAATGATTTTGATCAAAATTACTTAATCGCACTACAATAAAATTATCGTCATAAATAAATTGTGAACCCAATTTTCTAAATAATGACGAACTAATAAATACATTTATCATGGAGCGCACACGTAGGTACCGGGGTGTCATAAATCAAAGAAGCATCAAGCCGGAGCGGGCGGCGTACACGGCAGCCCATTAAACCGGCTCGGTGACAAGGTGACGTGCCCACCGCGGGGGTGCGATAACGCGGCCCGTATCCTGTGTCGTGCGAACTAGGGCTGTCATAGAAAACTCAACTTACTGATTTGAGTGGGTGATTGCCTGGTGAACATCAAATGATTAGTTATGAACGACCTTTGTGTCTAGTTGGTAAACATGACTTGGTTGGTACAGTTGTGCGTTTCCGTAGTAAATAAAGCAAGATTTCATATTGAAATATTTAAGGAGTTGCGTAAAATAAAACTAAAAGCAATATCATTGCATAGTAATCTAGACGACAAAGAAGTATTAAAATTTACATTATCATTCTAAACGCCGCAATGCTGTTTATTTTTTCTTTGTTTCAGATTATCCTATGATACTAAATTCTTTTATTTTATTAAATACGTAGGTATGCTTTTTGTACATTACGTGCCTCATGTCTTTTGACGAGTGTATTGATTACAAAAATGCCGAAACACATATTCGAATTCCGTGAAATAATGCGAAAATTGTGACACCATTTAGCTCGTGCAAAAAGTACCCTCGTTGGTAACTTTATCGTGTGGTCGTCTACAACCCTACCCGTGATGCTCGCTCGCCTGCCTCGTTCAATATTTGAGTATCTATACATGTTATGGACGCCTGGTACTTTCGGTGGATTACCGCACGGCTGGCTACGCTCGGCTCAACGCTCGCTCCTTTATTGTATCTACCTATATTGTATATACCCTCTGTGATATTAACCGTGTTTCCTTCATGAAACACTCATATTTTATAATTCTATGTTTAGGCTATACACCTTTTACAACTGAACAGATTTTTTATTCGAATCTTCTTAATATCCCAAAATTGGCTTTTGCTTGCTTTGCTTCAAAAACTCAAAAAATCTGCATCGAGTGAGCTCTGGCATTCGCGTCGATACGTGGCGTTGCGATAGGGTTATAAGGAAGTTTTCACTAGTTTATACCCGGGTGAAACCGGGACACGGCCCGCTAGTGTTCAATGAACATAATAAAATTATAAACCAACTACTCTGAATAGTCCTAACTTTCGGGCTCAGAGGAATTATGCAGGCTTGCACCTCTAGTAAATGGTTCACGTTTGCGTGATAGGAATGAACTATGAAGGGTAGTTAAGGAGTTGAAATGTTTTAATCATGAGCGATATGACATCAATGACACGCTCAGTGTTTCAGTTTTTGACTTTTGACCGCAGAAGTTTTTTTTTAATGAAATTTCAAGTTTTAGGACTTTTCTTATTTAAATCTCACAAAACAGACACAAACGTTGTGGACGTAGAAGATGTAAAAATTGTATTTGGTGGTGCATATCTCATATGTATATAAAATTTTCTATAAATTCATGAAGTCATCGCATCGTGGTGGTTATTTGACAAAAATATCACATCCATGACAGACGAGTTCAATAATACTAGGAACGCATAATATATACGAGAGTCACGTTATTACACCAAGACTCATTATTTATATGTCGCATGAAATGAAGTGATCGCGATTCGCCGACACGTCCCGACGCCACTTTTATAAGATCCTGACAGACATTACCCACTCACAAGGTGCAGTCTGACTATACTACCGAGATCGAGGTTTAACGTGTTACGTGTAGTTATAAAATGGTAGAAGCTGTTATTCTGACATACCTACTTGTAAATATATCTGACTTATGTGGTTTCTTTGGTTTTTTATTCAAAGATCAACCGACTAACAGAATGTAACATAGGATATTATTTTATTTCAGTCTTAAACACAGCAGTACGTATAATCGGTGAAGTTTCATCGGTTAATATTATAAAGAAAAGGACTGGCGTAAAACCAGACCAAAATGTTTAGGTTCATTAGATTTCAGGGGGTACCGCACGATATCCTTTGAAGCGGCGAGTCTCCTCGCCGGATCGCTACCGTGGATCCTGGAAGCGAGATCCCTTTCGGCGCTATACCGCTTCCGAAAGGCGGCGCGGGAGCGGGGACACGATCCTGAGCCTGAAGAAATTCGGGCCGTGAGATCCCGGCTCCACAGGGACATGGTGGCGGAGTGGGAGCTACAACTTGGGCAACCACGCGCAGGGCACGCCGTAGTAGCGGCGGTAAGACCCATCATGGGGGAGTGGCTAGAGAGGCCACACGGCGGCCTCTCGTTCTGGCTGACGCAGATCATCACCAATCATGGGTGTTTTGGGCGGTATCTGCATCGGACCGCGAAGAAAGAGCCAACGTCCGAGTGCCATCACTGCGACGCGAGCGAGGACTCGGCGCTGCACACGCTCACCGATTGTCCGGCGTGGGAGACGCCGAGACGGGAGCTGGTGGCGACCCTAGGAGTGAGAGTTCTCACGCTCGCCACTTTGCTCGCAGCGATGGTTCGCTGCGCAGATTCGTGGGCCGTCGGCGACTCCTTCTGCGAGCAAGTAATGCTCGTGAAGGAGGCGGCGGAGCGGGAGCGCGAGGAGCGAAGGAGAATCGCAAACCGCGCGGCCCGCAACGAGCAGCGGCAACTCGGGCGTCGGAGGTCGCAGAATGACCTCCGTCCCCCATGAGCGCGGGCCTGGGGGTGACGGGTAGAGCCGCCTGTCACCCTAGCAGAAGCAGGCCGCGGCGGCGGCACGCATTGCGTGCCTCCCCATACCCGGGGGCGGGTTGGGGACTCTGTGGTCCCCTCACCGGAAGAGGGCCAGATCGAGAGATATGGTCCTGGGTCGGCCGGGGTGCGAGGGATATGGCTACGACAATCTCACCTCCGGCAACTGACGGCCCACAGACGGCGTGCGTTTTAGTCGGTTCGAGTCCGACATAACCTCCTCCTCCGGCTACGGTGGGGGAGGTATCCGTGGGGATTTTGCGCACGATAAAAAAAAAAAAAAAAAAAAAAGGTTCATTAGATTAAGTTAACGCGTTATGCCGATTACGAACAGTAACGTTGGTCAATTTTAATTTACCTACATAGGTAGACTAATTGATTTGCGACCATGATAAAAATGAGATAGCTAGAAACAGTAGGATATAATTACATAATTAATTATATAGAGTGTGATTTTTTTTATGTCGACAGTTAAAAAAAATATGATGCCATAAGAGAAGATCTCATTTTTACGCCATAAACCACCACGTCACACATACATACCGATCTTATAACAAGAACATACTTAATACTATATTACCAAAAGAACGTATCTTCAATAGTTTTGTTAAAGTATCAAGTGCCGTCGGTCGCGGTATGTTTCACGTCCCGGGCCGACCGAAGTGATCCCGTGTCACTACAACAAGTCTGGCGCAATGCCAGCTGATCACACCGCAGTCGGCGACCGGCACGGCATTGGCACGAAATATTTGCCATATTAGTTTTAACCGGTCGCCTTCTGTATTCAACTTGGACTTTGTTTTAAAAGGAATCGTGGAAACATTGTTTACTTTATAAAAATGGTATTATTTCAAAGGAATGATAAAGGTTGTGTTAGTGAGTAGGTTCCAGGATCTGATTCTATGGAACCGGTTCTCTGAACTAGCAAGTATGTATTACAGAATAACACTGTAGTTAATTTCTACATTACTTACAGTAATTTCAATTTGTAAAAATTGCCTGAAAATTTATTCATTCATCCAGTTATTTAAGGCAGACATTTTCTCAAAATCAAACCTTGTAAACTTACATGTCAATTGTAGTAAAATAACCCACATTAACTTTCTTATCGAATTCAAGATGCAATAAATTACAAATGACAACCCTAGCGATTACCACAAGCGACAAAAATTCTCACTCCAGTCAGTCACTTCACTCGCATACTCGCATCGCATCTTGTGCACGATAAATCTCATAATATTTATGCCTTTCAGTACCTTAGCACCTACCCTCCCGCATTCAATTCGCCGCGGATATTACTGCGCCACAAACGACTCCTATCCCATCTTATGCAAACTTGTGGTACCCTAGTATTTATTATAAATTTACAGCGTAAAAAGACGTAACTGCAGCCACGCGTGATCTTCTCAGAAATTATATTGATAATGTAACTTCTTATGTTTTCATCATAATCCACAGCTGAAAATGAATATTGTCATCAAATCAATCACAGTGATAGTGAGATTATTATTAAATACTAGCCTTCCGCCCGAAGCTCCGCCCGCGTGCATCTCGGTTAACGCGACCTTTTTGCTCATATCTCCGGTTCTACTCAACCGATTGCGATCAAACAAACGTAAGATTTTAAGTCTGACCAAGCCCTTTCTCACAAAAAAAACCGCATCAAAATCCGTCCAGTAGTTTTTGCGTCCATCGCGGAAAAACAGACAAACAGACAGGAAATTCAAAAAAAATATTTTCGTGTTCAGTATCGTTAAAATAACATAACCCAAGTATTTTTTTTTAAATATCTCCAATGTACAGACACGACCACTTTACAATTATATAATTATTATTAAATATGTTCCTAATGTTATTAAGTACACCATTATCATTGGCTAACAAATTGCACACAGAACATTCAAAATATTTGAATGTTCTGTGTGCAATTTGTGTGTTAACAGTGCGAAGCGTCGCGATTATTGGTACCTACTAATAATTACTCAAAAGTCATGATCGCCTGGTAATCGTTGTAACTTAGCAAATCTAAAGAAAGAGACTCGAAAAATCAGGGTTGAAGATTCTTTTTTACAGACTTGTTTAGAGATGCGAAGGTAATACGAGTATATTATTATGGTACATCATTATGTATGGAACATTATTATTCCTCGATGATGGAACATAATCATGAAACGAAGTAAATGATTGTCTTTTGCATTGCAGGTTGCAGGTTATATAAAAAACCAACCTATCTGGATCACAAGTCTTGTGATAAATCTGTGCCTCTGGACAAATGGATGTGGATAAAAAAATAATCAGATACTTATTATTATGGGATCACCATTAATTAACTTATTAGGGTGAAGTCTCCTAGTATCGGCCACGTCCTAATATCGGCCTTTTCGAGAAAATGAAACATAACTATGAAAATAACCCTAAAATGATGATAGTTTTTATGCAAAAAGCGACTCTATGTCCGTACGAATAACATCCCATATTTTAGTGCGGGTACCTCCACATTTGAACGTTCAGATGGCAATAGAGCACGCGCAGGTATCGACGGGTGTGATTTGGTGGCAATACCGAGTCAAATCCCGGAGTCGACGCACTGAGTGGGAAAGTATTTGAAAGGAATTAAATATACCTATGGTATTTTATATAATTTTTTATTAAAGAAAAACAGTCGAAGTACCGTTTAGGTGGTGTGTTTTTAAATTTATTTTTACTTTTTATGAAATAATCGCGGGGTCGAGATTAGGGATCTTTATTTTGGATAAATCTCAATATCGGCCACCTGGTCGATATTGGGGAAATGCATGAAAACACTAAACTGTATGTTTAGCTATTTTATATGTTAGCAGTAACATTAATGAGGTTAAAAATGAAATAGCAGCTCTGTTTGAGCACCAGATCCTAACATCGGCCGCCTAAAAACTTTTTTTGCCAGCTACGGCCGATATCTAGAAAGTCGATGCGTAATAACGGCCACCTTAGTTTGTATAGGGTACTTACTTTCCTACAACCTTCGAACTTTACAATAAACAGGAACGTGGTGCAAAATGAACAAATACTTTGTATTTTAATTTAATCAATAATATAATCATGTCGTCCCAACAAAAAGAGAAACGTTTCAAACCTATGGTTATATGACCATAGGTTCTATGACCCCTATAGGTTCTATGACCCCTACAGGTTCTATGACCTCTATAGGTTCTTTGACCCCTATAGGTTCTATGACCCCTATAGGTTCTATGACCCCTATAGGTTCTATGACCCCTATAGTTTCTATGACCGTAGTAGAATAAGAGATGGAGTAAATGCCGTTCAAAGAAGCAGGCAGTAATGTAATGCTTCGATATTGTCTAATGTTACCATTGGGGTTGTGGAGTATAGATGGAAGTCGCTTCGCGGAAAATATCGAGGTCTAGCCAAATCCGCAGTTAAGACTGGCAATGCGGACTCCAGAATCCGAGGTGTAAGCTTCGGTTGCGACTGGGAATTAATGATAGGATGAAGTAGAGTAGCATTTCGACAATACGAAATTCCCAGCACCACTTTACAAGATAGACTTCCTGGAAGAATAGATACAGAGAGGAAGAAAAATCTGGAAAATAGAATATAAAACATAAACCAGTCAAATAAAACAAAACTAGTAGATAAAAGAAGAAGAGTATTAAAATAGAAGAAGAGAATATTATAGGACAGCGTAACTGACCTCATGATTTACCTTCTCAAAAAGAAAAGGAGAATTTTTTTTGTGGTGGCTGTGAAGTAGAACTAATTAATGATGTCGAAGAAGATGAAGCCAAAAAAATATTGAATGTGACATATGCTCCAAACGGCCTTAAATACAGTTGATCGTGGGCAAAATTATATTGATGTGGCTATAGAAGATTTTACTTGCCGTCACTGTTTAGTGCATTTAAATTGAAAAGCCTTCAAAGAAAGTCAAGTTTTCTTTTGACTTTATCTAATAATATATTTTCTTTATAATAATATATTTTGGAAATCTTTATTTGTCTTAAATTTTTTTAATCATTGTGATCATTAGTTTATAATAACAGCAATTACTGTAATTTTTAAGGCTGAGATATAAAGAAAAGACAAATTAATGATAGGTAAGCGTTAAAAAAATTATTTGAACCTGAATTGGAATATAAAACGTAATAATTTTTTACTCTACTTAGTTTTATTGACCTAAATTCACGTTGGAAAAGGTATGACGATATTAGGGTCACAGGCGGCAGAAATTAGGGTGTTAGAGGCCGATATTAAGGGAAATCGACATACTCGGAAAAAAACATCTATATTTTCAAAAATAACAAATAATTGGAAATTTTGCGAATGTAGTAATGGAGTTTCAGTATCCCTCTACCCAAAAAAGGCATTGCAAGAAAGCAAATGCTATAAACCATAAAATTACAATCAATCAAAGGTCAAAAAATGTTGACATGGCCGATAATTGGTGCCACCACCCTATTATAATAATGAGTATGTCATTACTAATTACACTAATTACAATACAATAATCGAAGGTTGTAGTTACGTAAATTAGGAGTTTTGAGACACAGATTTTTGATTTCAGAGATGTTTCAGACTGAATACTGTCGCTGTCGCCAGAGCTCAGGCCGTTCATCAACCAAAAAAAAACAGGCGCGAACAAAATAAGTGCAACAAGGCAAAGTAACCTCTATTCCGAACGTGACTGAAATACTAGGAGTGCAAGAACAAAGAGAAGTGGTCGGCGCGCGCTTGGGCTGTGTCGCATTAGCGACGCGGCACCTACATAATTTAGTTATAATGACGGCGCGCTCGTTACCTCCCGGGCCATTAGGTGCCGAGTTGCCGACTACCTACGTTGACGTCGTCGCTCACGCTTCGTGTGAATCCACACCTAACATAGCGATATAACTTTAGCACGTTTATACATACCTAGTAACTATACATATATATTTTGTTATATACTAATCTTACTTGTTTGCTATTAATATTTAGAGCTAACATCCTACTTGTTCGACATTGACGAATGACAAGGCATAGTATTAGATGTATAAGCATAGGAATTAGGTTTTATACTCACTCCTTCCACTTATGAAGTAAAGTAAGTAGTACTTATGTATTCGACTGAATTACAGGACTTGAAGCAAGTATTTTGACTCTAAATATAATTAATTAATTTAGAAAATATTCCATACAACAGCATCGTCCCCAAGATTACAACAATAAACATTTATGGAATATCAGAACGTACTTCTACGCCCTTATCTCACCCCCGCAATTTTGCTAAGAAAAAAGCTTTCGAAATATCTACGGTCTCCTACAGACGTGCTTAAGTAGACATCTGTCAGATGATCACGACACGACAACCGTGACAAAGTCACGGCTTTCCTGCAAAAATGTGCGCAGCCGTAGTTCTGCAATATCTGTGTATATTTCGTAGGAACGCTCCGGGATAAACGGTAAGTGCCATTCATCCGGGTTAACCAAAAATAGGAAGCAGAATAATTGCTTGACAGAGCTTGATTTCATTTGCGTGAGATTGTCTTGAGTATTTTATTTGGCAACGAAAAGAAAATACAATTCATGCATTGCGGAACAAATTAAAAAAATTCTAAATTCGAATTCTTATTTTTTTTAAGCTATTGCATAGCTTCTATCGCGGGCCTTGAGCGTGGAGACCGAATCCAGAAATTCCGTAACGAAAAAAAGGTAACACCCCCAACTCCGAGCTCGCACGAATCGAGCCGAGCTGCTCCGAAGCAGCTCCGCTTAACGTAAGTAATTATAATTGCGTAAGTTGTTAGTTTTCAAATTCAAATTCAAATTCAGACTCAGATTCAAATTCAAATTCAATTTCAGACTCAGACTCAGACTCAGATTCAGATTCAAATTCAAATTAAAATTCAAATTCAAATTCAAATTATATTATTATTTATTATAATTGCATAAAGTTCATAAAACATGCTATGCAATAGCTTTACCGCGGCAGTCCCCGAGTGCCACACGTCCTTTTTTTTTAATAAATTTTTAGAGACAAACTCGATGACAGTTGGACAAAAAATCGAATCAAAGTAAGTATATCGATTGTTCAGAACTGGAACATAACAAGTGAGGTGGTGCCCCTAAACAGTTTAATAGCCGACATCGCTCCGTGATACCTCCCCTTCGTATTTTTCCGGCCACTTGTTCCGTGTTCCCCCTCTTCATCCCTCGCTGAACTGACACTCAACATGACTTTAGAGGCTTCTGTTTTTTAGGACCTATTTAGAAATTCTAGTTAGAAATGTAATAGACAGGAAATATAGTGAAACTGGTTTTTATCGTTAATTCAGTCACTATATTTCCTGTCTTCAACTTTCAACTTGAAAATCATTCATAACATAAATTTCAGCTAGATATTCTAGCAGCTGTTAAGTTTTGATTGACCTCAATTTCAATTATCGGTAAAAACCTTCTCAAAACCTGCGAAAACTCTGTTATATTGTCTTGACCAAGGTTCCTTGGTCTGTAAACCACAATTTATACAACCAAATGGAATTTTCTGCACAGGCAAGGGTAATAATATAAAATTGACCCAAACTCATTAATTACAACCGCCAACCGTATCGTTTCGGTACCAAATCGACAAACATGAAACGTAGGCGCGATGCGAACATATTAATGAGTTATTTTAATCAACAAACCTCATGAGATTTTTGATCGGAGTGGCGTGAAAATGGCGAATATTAATTATACTTACAGTCCGCGCGCGAGCTCCGAGGAATCAGAACTGAGAAGAAAATGAAAAAAAAAAATTATTGGGTACGAATTGAGAACCTCCTTTTTTGAAGTCGGTTAAAAATGGGGACCATGGGCTGTAAAGCTGAATTTTAGATGTAACCAGGTACTTGACGTCGCTATCTTTGCTTACGAAATCGTAAGCAAAGATAGCGACGGCTTTCGGTATGTTTGCGTCGTATAAACCCAAGTCTGGACCACTTGACATACCGAGCAAATTTTTTGAGGAGTGGCAACGAAACTTCGGTAAAGTTTGCGACGACATTCGTTACAAATACCGAAAAAATCCTTAACTTTCGATAGAGACTTGGGTATTTCGGTCGCTGTCGCTACCTAGTTAACATACGAATTCGGTCGCTATCTAAAGTACAGACTGCCAGCCCAGGACCTACCGCTAGGATGAGGATTATGATGGAGTATCGATAGCGCAATGTCGACTAAACCACAACTTCCTGATAATTCCTCGAAGATCGCGGGAGGACTGTAGTTATATTTGTATGCTTCTTCTATTAAAAGTATGAAGGCACATTCACAGTTCAGTAGATATTATTGTCTAATTGGTATAAAACGGATTTTTGGTATCACCACTTTAGTCTTGCAGCATAGCCATTTCGTGTTCTCCATTTAAAGACGCGGTTCATGTAAAGAAGCTGTGGAATGAACTCCCTGCGGTGGTTTTCCCAAGCGACTACAATATGGGGTTCTTCAAGAAGGGCATTAGAAGGTTTCTTCAGGGTCGGCAGCGCGAGTGTGATGCCCCTGGTGTTGCATACGTCCATAGGCCACGGTGACCACTTCCCATCTGGTGGCCCGTGTGCTTGTCTGCCACCTAAGTGGTATAAAAAAAAAGCGGTTAATGATATACATAACATCGAGGAATCTGATCAGACTCGAGTAAGTGTAATCAGCTCTTTACGCTATAAAACATACAGACGAACCTGTTGGGTGATGCTATAATGACGTTAAGTTCTCGATCAATGATGTGGAAGATCGTTAGAACTGCAACCGTACAAAAAAACCTTCATAATCTTCGACTGCTGACATAGAGGATTCTACTAGGAAAACATTATTCTTAAGGAAGTTGCATTCACCAATTTCATTCAATTGGTACCTACCTAGGTACAACGACGTTAGATATTCGTAAGTGGTTAATTAGAGGCTGAAGTACGAATTCGCAGCAGGTTTTAGGGCTTTTCCTTTGTTCCGTATGTAGGTTAGCATCGCTAGCAAGATGTGGGAATAAGCGAAGCGAACGTACGTGAGCCGCGGCTACTGACTTCCGGAAATCTGAAAATATAGCCATTGATTAGTTGAAAAACATCCGGTAGGTAAGTATGAAGCCCTGTCCTCCCTTCCATGACTTGGTTTATTTGACTTAGCCGGTGGCGACTACCGTATGACCCCCCAGCTGCAGCCCTGCTATAGGGGCTATGACCTATGACATTTATCATAATTCACAGTGTCCGAGATTTTACCACACACAACACAGATTACTTAAGCTGCAATGGAGCGGTGCGGTCGGCAGCTTGCCACTTTGGCAGTCGCATTGGTACATCCATTTATATTATTTTGTACTTTGTTCAGGTACCTGTCTACTTTATCATTTGATTAAGTATAAAATAAAGTACTTAACTAAATTGTAGATTCACTAAGTTATAATAAAGTACTGTTAATGCCTACCTTACTTAGATACAAGGATACAAGTTATCAAAACAATGCAAGAGGAATAATGTTCTCGTTCCGTACTTAACGATGATAGCCACTGCTGTTTGCTGCACCCCGCATCTCCCATCACTATACATATCTAGCTGCCATCTTGGTAATGGCGCCGACGCGCCATCTACCGGCGGCGGCGCTCCCTGCTCATTACCCGCGCCACTTTCCCTCCACCGCGTTGATTGATTGATTCATTCGCGCGGCCCGTAACGATAAGTGTTCAGTTTAGCTTGTTATCAAGTCTGCGCTCCTAGTAATTTCGCATCAATTGTATGATGCCTGCCAGTTTTGTTGTTTACTTTATTTAGAGCCACTGAGGTTGAATAATGATTAGTACTTCTCCACGATTAGAGCTGATTTCACCAGTGGCAAACCGAGATTAATTAAAATTGAACTGCGTTCTCACGTTGTTGAATGAATTTGCACTAGTGTAATCCAGCCTCAGACAGTGTAACAGAAATAATGCCAAAATTGCAGTAGGTTTATTAGATAAGCATAAATCTTGTACCTACTTATTTATAAGCTATTTATTGACCTCTAACTAAAATAGTTTCTACTTTAGCTATGCGTCTAGCTAATACTCGTATACACCCACATGACTATGTCTCCATCTCCAGGGAGCACTGTATAGAAATTCCACAAATAGGCAGGTTTCTACATAATTTGTGAGGTAATAATCCTTCTTGGATCCAGATCTAGTATCTGGATAATTAGATAGGTTACCTACCTAATTATCCTTTTCATTTCGAGGTGCTCTGCTCCCTGTTCTATATTATTTTCAAACACATTTTACCAGCCCCTTTTTACCCCTCATGACGGAATGACTATCATGCCTCAGTATCATGCTTACGAATCAATTCTTTCTAGCAATGTGCTAAATACTTTCCCATCAAAAAGCAAATAGGTAAAAACGAAAAAGCATAATGATAAAACCGCTAAAATACTTAAACAAACCAAAATTCTGTTGAAAGCATCTTTACGGGCGTTATTTATGGGTAACGTTGACGTGGTCGGTTTACGATGGTGAAATGGTACAGGTTTACGGCAGATACGGCCGGTATCTCATGGCGTTAAAGTGCGCCATTATCGGACCCACGGCATTGTGCGAACGGTAATGATAAAGGTGTTTTGGAAGCGCCGACTGTGAAGCCTGTGAAGTCGTTATGCTAATTTGCATGTACGAACGAAAGATTCGTGGAATAGTAGACAGTTTTAATATTTGCCTTTGGTTTTTATGCTGACAGATACGCATTGCGTGTGCAGTTTTATTTACACGCTTTATGCTCATATGCACTTAAGAAGTCATACAAAGCATGCATTAGCAGAGAAAGGGACAAAGACTGAATGAGCTGAAATTATGTCAGTAGTTCAGTCAGTTGATCTCTTCTTGCAAGCTCTTTTGAAAGAATTTGCTTTGAGAAGAACTACTTACAACGGGTTATGGGACACACAACAGCATCTCCTTATGCCGCTGTGGTCAGTTCTTGACCAGCATAATAATAGAAAACTAGATTATACTACATATTGAAGTTTTAAGTGTGGTTTCACCTAGCTACAACACGGACTAGGAAAAGCATCGATATTCGATAGGGAAAGAAACGGGACTAGGTATATGACAATGTGATCAAAGTACTTACATAATTATGTCAAATAAACTCCGAGAGAACTACTTCGTCCTATCCTCGGTGGATGGTAGCACTAGCATACCACCACCAACGATAAGTAGAAAGATTATTAAGGCTTGCAGATACATGCACAATTGCACAACTTTTATTAAAAAGCCTATAGGACAATTTACATGATACTTTGCAAGTGTGTCAAATAAAACCTGATTCAACATTTTTTAGCCAGATTAGTACTAAACACTGATTTTCAACCAGCAAAAAAGTACTTAAGTAATAATAGCATCTACAATGAAAGCAATAACTTCAGTGCAGTCCACCAACATATATATTTTAGTTGCACAGATTTCAGTAACGAGGTACCTAACTACAGTACTACACACCTAATCCCCTCTTATAAGGTAATCAAGAAAGATATGTGTGTTCAGGGAGGCAACTGGACTCGAGCACGTCGAGGCGAGCGACCGGCGAGTCGAGCAGCCTGAGGCATGTCGAGCCCGAGCGTGCCGCGGCGAGCCCGCCCGCGCCTTATAATTAGAGGCGCATTGATAATTACGTTGGGAGCGAATAATTAATCTGTGTGGGCGAGATTGGAGGCGGCGTCTGTCGTGCCTCTACGGTTTAGTGCGTTTATTAATAATAAACCGTTTACATAGTACTTTATTGGTGTGGATTATCGTATATTATGCGTGATTTATTATACGTGGTGTTATAAAATCAAATCTAAATTTGGTCATAAAGTAGTTATTCCGGTTGGATCCCCAAATATGATCCACTGCCGATTTTTATTCATCATAGGCATAACCCTAGCACATTCTTACGAGTTGTGGGTCAATGGCTGGGTCAGGTTTTGGATGGGTGACCGTTGTTTACATTACGAGGTTAAGCTTAATTGAGTGGGTCGGGTTTTGGATGGGTGACCGTTGTTTACATTACGAGGTTAAGCTTAATTGAGTGGGTCGGGTTTTGGATGGGTGACCGTTGTTTACATTACGAGGTTAAGCTTAATTGAGTGGGTCGGGTTTTGGATGGGTGACCGTTGTTTACATTACGAGGTTAAGCTTAATTGAGTGGGTCGGGTTTTGGATAGGTGATGTATTGTACATATTTGAAAAATAAACAATCTTAAATGAATAAATTAAAAAAAAAACTAAAGTAAATATTAAAAAAATGTAATCTTGACAAGTTTATAGGCTGTAATATGAAAAACAAAATTGTTGCAATTATTTTTTGTCAATCGACAGGTGATTGAAAAATTAACTGATTGACTCCCTACACTGAATGAAACCATCGTGTTTCTAAGTGCCAAGTCTATACTATATTATTCTTTGTAAAAGTGCAGAAGAAATCCGCCTTTATAAGGACTCAAAGATCCATATATCTAGACCCAAAGTAACCACACCAACTAGCTTGGGTCATGGATTCTGATATACGAATATACATACTTAGTTAAGTTTCCTTTTGTAAATACATACATAAAAACACCCAGGCCAATGCAAATAGATACATTCATGCATACAAATATTTGCAATGAGCGGGAATCGAACCCGCGACGTCGAACGCTCTTACGCTACGCCACGATCATCGCCGTATAATCGTAAATGTTCAGAGCCTCTTTTCTACTATTTCCTCCTTTTTATTAGGGTTCCGTAGCCAAATGGCAAAAAACGGAACCTTTATAGATTCGTCATGTCTGTCCGTCCGTCCGTCTGTCTGTCTGTCTGTCCGTCCGTATGTCACAGCCACTTTTCTCCGAAACTATAAGGCCTATGCTGTTGAAACTTGGTAAGAAGATGTATTCTGTGAACCGCATTAAGAATTTCACACAAAAATAAATAAAAAGCATTAAATTTTGGGGGTCCCCATACTTAGAACTGAAACACAAAATTTTTTTTTTTCATCAAACCCATACGTGTGTGGTATCTATAGATAGGTCTTTAAAAATGCTATTGAGGTTTCTAACATAATTTTTTTCTATACTGAATAGTTTGCGCGAGAGACACTTCCAAAATGGAAAAATGTGTGGTCCCCTCCCCCCCTCTAACTTCTAAAATAAGAGAATGATAAATCTAAAAAAAATATATGATATAAATTGCCATGCAAACTACCACTAAAAATGGATTCGAATGAGATCCAGTCAGTAGTTTTTTTTTAATACGTCATAAACAGCAATTTTCGCCTTTGCTACTACGGAACCCTTTATGGGCGAGTCCGACTCGCACTTGGCCGATTTTATTTAATTAATGAAAAGGTGAAATTCTTCCATATATCCTGTAGAATGCAGGCGTATAAATTCCAGATCTGTAATTCTTAACATTAATAAGAAAAACGGTTTCGAAATTACCGATTTTTCGACGTTGACCTGATTAGGGGCCTTAATTGGGACAAGTTTCTTACAGCCTCAACTTTTCCAGACAGTGACCGACTGAAATTTTCCCAGTTAGAAGTTGATCAGTAACATGTTGGTACCACTTATCGGTTGCAATTTCTTTTGTTAGCCGTCGTTTTGGGTTTGGCAATTCCACACTATTAATTTTTATAATATTTACAATTTGCAAATTTATTTAAACATACATAGATTTTTTTTTATTTTTATATAGGACACGTCAATTTGACTTCGCCTCGCCTGATGGTAAGCTGAAGGCAAAGTCTCTGAAAAGAGCGTCACCATTACAGACACGTATCATGTTACAATGGTGGCACTCAGCTTGACGGCCTCATCAGATGCTTTTTCACGCCCCGCTTAAAGGACCCGGGACTGTAGGAGGAAGCAAACACTAAGGATTTCGCGATTTCACGGAATCGTTGGTTTTACTATAACTCGCTCACGACTCTCCTGATCATGTGACCTAAAAATCAAATTAGCTACGAAGCACAATAACTCCATATGCAATTTAAGCATTTTGCTTTATAGACGAAAGACGAAATGTAAAGAATCAACGGTCACCCATCCAAAACATGGCCCAGTCAATTAAGCTTAGCCTCGTAATGTAAGAACGGCCACCCATCCAAATCCTGACCCAGCCAATTAAGCTTGACCTCGCAATGTAAAGAACGGCCACCCATCCAAAACCCGACCTAGCCAATTTTGCTTAACCTCGTAATGTAAACAACGGCCGCCCATCTAAATCCTGACCCAGCCAATTTTGCTTAACTTCGTAATGTAAACAACGGTCACCCATCCAAAACCCGACCCAGCCAATTTTGCTTAACTTCGTAATGTAAACAACGGTCACCCATCTAAATCCTGACCCAGCCAATTTTGCTTAACCTCGTAATGTAAACAACGGCCACCCATCTAAATCCTGACCCAGCCAATTTTGCTTAACTTCGTAATATAAACAACGGTCACCTATCCAAAACCCGACCCACTCAATTAAGCTTAACCTCGTAATGTAAACAACGGTCACCCATCCAAAACCCGACCTAGCCAATTTTGCTTAACCTCGTAATGTAAACAACGGCCACCCATCTAAATCCTGACCCAGCCAATTTTGCTTAACTTCGTAATATAAACAACGGTCACCTATCCAAAACCCGACCCACTCAATTAAGCTTAACCTCGTAATGTAAACAACGGTCACCCATCCAAAACCCGACCTAGCCAATTTTGCTTAACCTCGTAATGTAAACAACGGCCACCCATCTAAATCCTGACCCAGCCAATTTTGCTTAACTTCGTAATGTAAACAACGGTCACCCATCCAAAACCCGACCCAGCCAATTTTGCTTAACTTCGTAATGTAAACAACGGTCACCCATCTAAATCCTGACCCAGCCAATTTTGCTTAACCTCGTAATGTAAACAACGGCCACCCATCTAAATCCTGACCCAGCCAATTTTGCTTAACTTCGTAATATAAACAACGGTCACCTATCCAAAACCCGACCCACTCAATTAAGCTTAACCTCGTAATGTAAACAACGGTCACCCATCCAAAACCCGACCCACTCAATTAAGCTTAACCTCGTAATGTAAACAACGGTCACCCATCCAAAACCTGACCCAGCCATTGACCCACAACTCGTAAGAATGTGCTAGGGTTATGCCTATGATGAATAAAAATCGGCAGTGGATCATATTTGGGGATCCAACCGGAATAACTCGACTTATGAACGTCGAGATAAATGCATCTAAATATGTATTTTGTTTTTACGTTACAGCTTTGGCATGGCAATATATATTATTAGATAAGTGCGATAGGGGAGTAGAACCTATCCTTGATTGATAAGGTAATAAGTAACTGTTGACAAATATTTGCAACAGTGAAATGATTACGATTACGTCTAATATCACCCCTTTAATCACCTGTAATGTTCTTTCATCGAACCGCGTCTTTGTCCGATTAATCGGGCAAAATAATCGGCCCAACGATCACATCCTTAATACAATAGATTTGCCTAAAGTAGTCCTGTCCTACAAATCAATAAAAGACAATCGTAATTTTCAGTCGATTTCAACATTCGATTGTGCTTCAGCTTCAACCGCGTTCTAATTACGCGTCATCAACGTTGCCGCGCCTGCATGTGGCCCGATCCCAGTTAGTACTCACTCGAACAAACTTTATCACTACTTATAACACCTGTATCTCTATAAACATAAGGTTGATTTTTGCTCAGCTCAACCGCAGTCTTAACTTTGCAGAATTGTAATTACGGACCGCTAGTGCAATGGTAGCTTGTAATTTATGATAGCCTGGTACCGCCGCGCCGTTAAATGTCGTCACCGGTCGGAGTGGTCAGTGTGCTTTTCAGGAAAAACATTTTTTTTATGAATTAGTTCGAGTTTTATGTGGAAAAGAAAGGTCCTATAGTATGTTCTTTCAACGCTGTTTTTAGCAGTCTATGCTATTATTCAACCTTGAATGGGGATACATGAAGTGATTTTACATATTATGTAGGATGGATTCATTTATTTTGACCAAAGTGATTCTGAAAACTATAATGAAATAATTAATGTTATCAAGCTAGTATGTGTTTAAGTACAGGCAGGACATTACGGGAAGAGTTCACGTCGACAGTAAACAGCGTGTCGAATTTTCTGTTTACAAAATAAGTCTCGAGCGCACAGACCAGCCATTCTCAACAAGTTGCAATAAAAAAAGAAGGAATTAAATAAACGTAGACGCGAAAATAAATAAAAATGGAGTTGGCTTGTGCTTGTGCTCCGGTTAGCGCGAGTAGACGACGAGCGACGACGCATTGTTCTTGTGGCGCCGCCGCGCGCCGCCGCCCGCCACCGTCGCGTGCAAACGGTGGCGGATTGGGCAGCTGACGGGGCAGAGCCGCTAGATACGGCAGAATTGCTTTTATTTATGTACTCCTAGTATTTCGGAACATGTGAAAACGAATTGTATTGCGCAATATCGCTAGAGAGGCTAACTAACTACACAAACAACATTGCCAGTTGACATGTTCTTTATGCATTTAATATTTCAATGTCATTTTTTACGGAGTCCTTACAATTTTTAGCAGCATAATCTTTTATTTTTTTATTTTTTACCTAACCAAAATATCTAAATAACTACATAATATGTAATAAGGTTTGTATAGATATAGCATAGCACCTTCTAGCATCCTTACAAAGTCTACATCCGTTATACGAGCCTGCGGGTAATTGTGAGAAAGTGCGGGCAACGGGCTGACGAGAACTGCGAGAAGAGGCGAGATGGCGGGATCGCGCGGGCGGGAACAAGTGCGTCATTAGCGTCGAGTGATGCTTGTAACGCGACGCCTGCCAGGCGCGCCGTGCGCCGATGAAATTTATCAGACCTATATAACTCTTGTATATATACTTCATATACACGTACTTCACTACTTCCTGGCTGATTCATTTGTAATTTATAAATTAAAGTACGTACTTGCATCCTAATTATATATTAATGCCACAATTACACAAGCCAACTCCACTCCAATTACACAATGCCACAATACTTTGACTTCTTCTTCCTCTTAGCGTTAATTCCCAGTCGCATCCGAAGCTTTCAGCTCGGAGTCTGGGGTCCGCTTTTTGCCAGTCTTAACTACGGATTTGGCTAGACCTCGATATTTTCTGTGAAGCGATTGCCATCTGACCTCCACATCCCAATGGTAACATTAGGCGATATCGAAGCTTTGCAGCTAGACTGTTGTTTTTGGATTTTTGCGGGCTCCAACTACCCGTAACGACTGCCATAGATGTTCTTATGGCAACCGGGACCGACGGCTTAACGTGCTCTCCGAGGCACGACCAGACCAATGCAAATACCCATATTTCATGAACACAAATATTTGCACTGAGCGGGGATCGAACCCACGCCTCCTGCGTAGCGGCCGCGTTCACTACCGCTACGCCACGGAGGCTTTGACTATTTTCAGTTAAATCGAACATAGTACCTACTACAGTACCTACTGGATATGTTGGGAAGTTTCTTTAAATCTAGATCAAATTTGAATTTTTAACCGACTTAAAAAAAGGAGGTTCTCAATTCGTACCCATTTTTTTTGTATGTTTGTTACGCGATTGTGAAGCCAATTCTAGACGGATTTTTTATTATAATAAGTTCCTACCAGTACAATCATATTATTATGCAATCATTAAATAAATGCTATTTCAATTCATAATTATGTAGAGAATAGAATAGAATAGAATAGAAATAAACTTTATTGTACACCATACAAAGTAGAGAATGAGTCAGGTACAATATCGAATAAGCTAATTGTTAACCACGGGTCGTCACTGTCGTCAGGATTACGTCCCTTGTCCTATTTCTGTGTACAAATTCTAAACATCGACCTCGTAGCCTCGTCTGATTTCCCAGTACTCCGGTGTACAAAAGTAACATTTTTCAAAAACATGATAAAGTTTTTACACCTAGGTATATCTATCTCAATTCTCATGTCGGCACAGGCTGGTGAGTATGTAGCCATTTGTGATGACATAAGGCTCGTAAAAGCCATGACAATCTTCCTTGGCGTTTTCGTAATTTATGGGAATGGGGTCCTGCAGCCTCGACTTGAAACTCTTCGTGATGAAATGTAATGTGCATGTGTGTGTGCGTGCATGAGCTTCATACAATGCCTATGTCGCCATGCCGAGGTGCTGGTGAGAGCGCCACAACAGTCATGCTTCCCATTGTAGCGTGGTATGCGAATGCGGTACGGGAGCTGGTACTTTTATTTCCAGTATATGAAAATTTCCCGGTGGTAGAATAGGGCCGCCACCCCATCTCTTCCTGTGGGTGTCGTAGAAGGCGACTATAAGAGATAGGGCTGTTCTCCATCCGAAAGTAAACATACAGCCCATGACTAAGTGCCCGCTTAACGGCAATAGGCTCGCCCCTATTACGTGGGACCGGAAATCTTAGTTGGCAAAATGTGGGTGTTAATACACCTCAGCCTACCCCTCCGGGGATTCACAGGCGTGTGTTATTGTACGAGTATGTATAAGAAAATGGCGGTTGTCATAATTACAAGTTACCAGCGCACATGCGCGACAGCGCGTGTGACCATTAGTAGACCGACACTATTTAGCCAAGAGCACGCTTTTTAACAGTCAACGCAAATAGAGGGGTGATAAGTTTAACATCTGTTTTTGGTATCGTAGCTCCTAAACAGATGGATCGAGTTTAAGTTTTGTTGTGAAGGCTTGATGGAAAGTGGGAAACTAATCAAATAGTGTTGTAGTAATTTCGATTATAAATATATCGAAGTACTATAGGTAGACCGGATTATCGAACTTTTTAGGGCTCCAACTACCAGTAACAAATGCCAAAGATGGTATGACACCGAGGAGAGACGGCCTAACATAACTCTCCAAGGCGTGGATGAGTCTCACTCAATATGTTAACAATGGTCACTCATCCTAAGACTAAGAGACTAGTATTGCATAACTTTGCATTATGCAATCTACCAGGTTATACGCATATCTCGGGTCACATATCTTGGACCCAAGTCGCGTGAGAAACGATGTCCTGGAGGCGCGGATTATTTACATTATAATCTATGACTGGTGAGCTCGTCCAGTGCCGTAGCCGTAGTCCACCCCATGCTATCCTCAAAAGACACCCAAAAAACGCGTAGTATAACGTGTTTTGAGCACATTTTGGGTACAAGATCCATGCCCCATGGTACACTAAGTACAGTAAGTACCCACCGAATCTTTACGTTAAAAACTCTGATTTCTGAGGTTACAAAATAATGTAAGGCATGTAAGCTAACAGATTCGATGTCCCCGCCCGCGTACCGGACGCCTGCGGTGGGTGCACATCAGTACACAGCTATAACTACCCACCTCCTGCTACCTACACGGAGCACGGACGGCCCGCTGTAGGTAGCCGCCTGCTGCCGCCCGCGTAGATATGTATCGGCCGCGGGTCACCTGGGTTTGCGCCAGTTTGAAACTTGTCGCCCGCTCGTAAATCGCGCTCGGCATGCGATAGTGATGGGCCACGGAGGCGATTATCGTTATCGATGTTCTGGAAGATATTAAAGTTAAATGTGTGTTGTGTACGCTTAATAATTTTGTGATGTTAAGTGTTAAACTGACGTGAGTGGTAAAGAAAATATATATTTTAGCATACGTAAAAAAATACATAATGTTGTAAATTATGGTAAAATGATTCACAACATCATGGACTATCATTTAAGTAACTTTGTATTGTTCTTTCCTCAAAAATTGCAAGACGTACAATAAAATTGTCTGGAAATATAATTATGGACTTATTAATACAATATTTTTAATATTTTGCTTTTACTTGTACGTACCGTAATGTTATTTAACAAACTTTTGCCGTAGCGGTAGTACGTTCGACTGCTACACAGGGGGCGTGGGTTCGATTCCCGCTCAGTGCAAAAAAATTGTATGCGTATATTTGTATTGGCCTGGGCGTTTCTAAGTATAATAATGTATTAACAAGAAAAAAAAGGTTTTTAAGTATGTTTATATCTGCATTATAGATTCCATAACACACGCTAGTAAACCTATGCTTTCCATGAATCTAGATAGCGTTGAGTAGAATGTTAAATTAAATTTGACTTTTGACCTTAAATTTGACGGAATACAATCAATATCCATGTCAAGTTGCCTCTCTGGAAGTCTATTATTTCATTACTAGCTTAACCCGACCGAGCTTCGTTGTAGAATTATCTGAATATTTTCCGTTCCCATGGGAACTTATAGATACAAAGTGTGTATCAACTGTTGGGGAGAATGCAATGACCTGATAAAATTTCAAGTCAAATATATCGAGCTTTGCGACCACGAAAATACTGATGCTAGATTTTTATGTACAGTCGACAAAAAGAGATAATGTCACACTTTCACATACAACTTTATATTAAAAAGTGTAACTGTATCTCTTTTGTTGACTGTACATACTAGCTGTTGCCCGCGATCGCGCTCACGTGACGTACTGATCTCGTTTCCGCAATCCAGATGACACTATTCCTAAGATCAAAAGTAGCCTATAAGTTCACTGGATCCGCTCTCTGTTAGTAAAAGGCGAATACACAAAACATTAAAAGTTACATAACTAGGATTTTCAGGGACCATAACTTGTTTAAGCTATTGCTTGAACCCCCAACCTCTTCCATAATGGATATCCTCTTATTTCGTTAATTCACCGTTTACATAGGTACCTACTCCATACCTTCACATCCGTCCATCTCAACGTGACCCGTTTACAGTAAAAAGCTCACCAAAAAATATGACTGGCAATATAAACCTCTGCCTACCTCTCGAAGACATAAAGCTTGAGATATGTAAGTCAAACTATAAAAAAATACAATTCACACTAAAGGAAGTCGCATAAGGATACAGATAATAGGAGCATTTATATTCCTATATTTCACGTTCGTCTGCCATTCGTTCGTTGGATTTCGGGAGGATTTGCACCGTCATCGTGCAAAGCTTCACTGGTCGAAGACATTTGTCTAGTACCTATGTAGAAGATTAATGTTTGAGAGTTTTGCTACAGTTTATCAATCTTATGTTTAGCATTTATTAATAGAGAAAGTGTATTTGTTTGACTTTTGGTCATAAACTTTCATAAATATAGGGGCCGTATTACAAGAGCCAAGTTCTTGAGTTAAGCCTTTAGAGTTAGATAAGAACATGTCTTAAATTAACTAATAGCAGAAAAACTGGCATTAAATGCGACAATATAACCGTGCTAAAAGGTGTTATACATACATACAGTCACGCCCCTTTTTCAGTAGGGAAGCTAGAGACCACAGTTTTCCATTTGCTACGATCCTGGCATACGTCTTTCGCTTCTTCTTCTTTCTTATATGCTTTTCCGCCGGTTTTGGGTACTCTTAAAATGTCCTTTCTTATAAATGCCTTCGATCATTGATATAAAGGCGTTATCTTAAAGAATAATGTAGTCCGGTTTTTTTTAGAAAAGTTATACATTACCATACAAAAACTGTTGGTTACATCAACTACAATATAAATAATTAAGCCTTTTTGCCAAGGATAGATAATAATTTCATCAATGAAATGCGGCAGACCTTTTACCAGCGAAATAAACAATTACGCTCAACTAAAGCTCAATTGTCTCAATAGATAGAAGTGATTTCATTAATATTCTAGGCTTTTGCTCGATTTTTAGGGAAGCCTTGTAACACTTAGTACGATGGGGCTCTTACGGAACGAGTACCGAAAGTAAGTTTTAAACTTACACGTATTCACTAAACCCAACCAAAACTAACTTGCACGAAATTCCTTCTCTTGTTCATAAAACTTCAGAATATTCAATATAAGGGTGAGTCTTAGTAATGTGGCGTTAGCATTACAGCTACTTGTATAGTGTGGGCATAGTTGATGTATTATTAAATATCGTGGAGAATACGGAGAACAGAACTTCGGAGCTATGCTCGCAGTCACAACACGTACAAGCACAGACGGGTACCGTGTTTACTGACGCCAGGGCTGTACGAAGTAATTATAGTCATTTGGAGTTTGCTAGCACCCTGGTGTTACGAATGCTGATGTGTGTTTGACTTTTTGAAGTATTTCAATGTTTTCCTTTTATCTTTTGTGTATATGTTCAACAATTTACTTTGCTGACATAAGTGTACTTAAATTGGACTGTTCGCATGTAGTCTGATGAATACCTTCTCTTAAAGATTTGTATTTCTTCAAAGGTGATTGTAAAATACTCAATCATTTAACTTTAAGGCAAGTGAAATAATTTGAGCTGCCCCTACAAGTACAAACGAATTGACGAGCTTTAGTATTTTGCTGTCGACAATTTTAGAAACAGATTTTCTCTCCACATACTACGGTTTTATGCTCACAGGATAGAAGGAGCGAAGGATACTAGTAGTTGGCGGGCTTTTGTTTCTGCCTACCTCACACTACTGCGCACTCTAGTCTTTTTTAATACATATTATGATGACACATTGGAACGTTATTACTCTTTAGTCGTTTACACTAAAAAAACCTCCCCACATATGTTTATATCTGTCCCCGCACAGATCAAAAAACCTCCCATCGATGGAACACTAGTATTTTACCAGCTACAAGTATTTGATATAATACGAGTATTTTATCAGATATTAGTCCTTGACTCAGCGATCGTGCTATTACCGACCTTGTGAATATACAGCTACATACATAAACATAGATAAGCACATAGGAGTTGATGTGTAACACAAGTTTGTTCCGCCGCGCACGTAGTCTGACACGTAGATAAGTACAGTTGGATGCCGTGTTTACCGCCCCAGGGTTGACAACGACGGCTAATTATTTTATCTAAGAGAACAACATACATTACTACAATATGTATGATCGGATAACGGTTTCTGATCTGGTTGAAATTTGGCACAGAGAGAGGTTAATTATAGTTTGCAATAGTACATAAGCTTCAGACAAGACTCTATACTTTGTTTTTCACACGGGTGGAGTTATAGACAAAAGTTAATATTAGTCAGACCTGAGAGCGGTTCCTCTGATTTGAATAACTTGTGTTCGCAAATTATTAACATAAAAGTCTGTCGAATAGCAACAACATAAAATTCAAGTTTGAACCAAACTAAAATCTATAAATAACGAATTATTAGACAAACTATTTGTAGAAAACCACAGTATCCGGTTATAAACCAAAATGAATGTGAATAAGTTTCAATTTTGATAAATATGAGTGAACTAATAAAAATATGCGAAAACAATCCGCTTTTATTACCCAACTAAGGCAAAGCCGAAGGAGGATTACTATCGTATAAAAATAACTTTGCTACTTAGATTTAAAAGTAATGAAAACTAAAGCAAATATTTCCCATGAAAAAAATATAGCTGAACTTAGTTTTGTAAGTTGTGGCACCCCTGTGCTAAGTACATAGTGTCTACGCCCGTAGCTACATGTAGGTGTGCTGTGTAGTGCCGCCGACAGAATCACCTGGTCTCGCAATTTTACGACCAGCCCGCCGCTTCCACCGACTTTCACGAGCATAGTGATGTGGTAGAAGAAACCGTAGAATATATCGATAAATTTATTCTAAGTACTTATTTCTAACTTGAAGGATATTTTTGGGTGGTTATTTAATCAACGACCTTATTAAGGCCGCGGGAACGCGCTGGATGCGAGCCGCTTCCAACCGGTCTTATTGGAGATCTATAGGGGAGGCCTATGTCCAGCAGTGGACTTCCTATGGCTGAAATGATGATGATGATTTAATCAAATGTTTCCGTTTTGAAATAATAAAATATGAGTTACTTTTAGGTAGCAAATCGGGTTAGTGTAATGTCTAATTAAGTTTACAATTTTCTAACTCGTAGCAGCATATAAATTGCCCGAGAAAATATAACTATATATTTTTGTTGATATTATCGTAGTACCTATATTATACTCGCTTATATTTTATTCCCTAAAGTAGACAACAATCAATATACCTGTCTACCTTGTATTTTAAATTTCCGTTTTCCCAATTATGACTCTTGTTCTCACGTACCAGCCTATTGCTCTCGAATGGGTCATCGGTATAAAAAGTTAAAGTAATGTACACGAAATGTAAAATAAAAAGGAAATGCAAGAAACCAAAACGCAATCTTCAGTTCAGGGTTAATAACTAATTTTTTTGTGGGAAAGGTGTCAGAAACCAAAAGTTGTAAATAATCACTCAGCTGCAAGCAGCACTGTCGATACCCGATAGTATCGATAAATAAAATATTTCACGTCCCAAAGGTTCAAGTGTGCTTGGGCCGTCGTCGTCCCGGGCGCGCCGACGATGGAATTAAATCGCACGCACGACACTTCCGCCCCCCCGTCGCTTCTCCCCCACCCCTTGCGCTGTTGCTCCCGTCGCGGGTAGGGTTGGCACGAGCATACTTTAGTCTAATTTAATATTTTGTTTTAATTTATTTTTGGGAAACAATTCAAAAAGTTTATCCATTCTCAATATTATTGTGAAAGTAACAATGTCTATCTGTCTTTCTGTCTGTCTGTCTATCTGTCTATCTGTCTGTCTATTACGCTTTCAGTCTTAAACCACTGTACTGATATTGATGAAATTTGGTACAGAGATAGATGAGACCTTGGGATAGGACATAGGATTGGTGTGGTTGTTGTTTGGTTGCGATGACCGACATGCACGCGGGCGGACCCGCGGGCAACAGCTGGTACTTAATAAAGAATCATTGGTTACTCTCTATCAAGGAATTACTATTATTGTGAGAAATTAGAAGTATTTGAAGGTGTATGGTTAAAGTGATTGACTAAATGTTGCTGTGAGAATAACTTTAGGCGTTATACGAAAAAACAATATTATGTTCACAAAAGTTAAGTTAGGTAAGTATAAAGAACGCCAAAAAGCACGTAGGTCTTATAAATTATATTAAACTGAATATTTTATAGAAAAAAAAAACATTATTTTAAGTAGAGCAACATTATTTTATAGTTCCCTACTTTATTAAAAGAATAATAATATAATATCTTAATAGTAAAGATGATATCTTAACCCCTATCATAGTTTATACGAAAAATTCGCCATAAATAGCTAACTAGCAAACACTTAACATGCATTTCTCATCGTCAAAAGGGTGTCGTCAAACTAGGGATGTGACATTGAAGGAAAAGAATCGATTAAATAAAAATCGATTTTTTCTTTACTCAATATAAATCGATTTTTTAAAAATCGATTTTTTTATAATAAATAATCGATTTCTGTGAAAAAATCGATTTTTTTCCTAATTTTTAAAAATCTGCATGCTTTTCGTATTCTAATAATAAACCTACTGACATTACGAAATTATCAGATTAAAAATAAAATAAAATAATATGATTAATAAAATTAATAACCAATTCAAAACTAAATCTCAAAGAAAATGTTCTTTTAAACTTTCAAGGTATTTCAATCCATTCTTCCTTTCTTTCTTCTTTCTTCTTTCTAATATTATAAATGCGAAAGTAACTCTGTCTGTCTGTCTGTCTGTCCGACTGTCTGTCTGTTACGCTTTCACACCTAAACCACTTAACCGATTTTGATGAAATTTGGTATAGAGGTAGATTACACCTTGAGAACGGATATAGGCTATGTTTGGTCGCGATAAACGACATCCACGCGGGCGGAGCCGCAGGCAAAAGCTAGTTTCTTATAAATGTAGAAATTGATTTCCGCAAAACTATTTTTTTTTTACTGGCAACACTAAAAGAAACGACGACCCACTAACCGTCCGTAACACCACTGTGTCACACTGGCACTGGTGTGACGGTTAGGGAAGAAAATTATAATCGTCACACTATTCGCCAATTATAAATTAAATAAAACTATAAACTGAACAGATAATAGTACTAGCGTAACCATAGTGTGTGTGAGTGACTCGAGAACTTAGGCCTCATGCCCACGAGACGGTTTTAACACGGCCCGGTTTTTTGCCGGCGCCGGGTAGAAACCGCCCGACCGTGCACACTAGACGGTTTTGTACACGATCCGGTTTCAAGGGGTTGTCACCTTCATTCGCTCGTTTCATTTCGTGAATTGTGAACGTACAAAATGTTGAGTGTTAAGAAAAGAAAATGTATTATTGCGTGGTACATGTATAAAAAGCTAAAAAAAGACGAGAAAAAAATGCAAGACGGTATTGGGTACATCCTATGCTAACAGAAAGAGAAGATCATGGTGCATTTCATACGCTCGTTCAGAAGCAACTAATGGAAGATGATAAGAAATTTGAGATGTAGGTATTTTCGAATGGAAAAAGAAACATTTCACAAAATGTTACACATTTTGGATCCCAAACTTAAACACGAAGACACAAATATGCGCAGTTGTATATCTCCAGCGGAGAGATTGGCTGTTACTCTACGGTAAGTAAAAAAATCAAAAACTAGACTAGATAATGTAGGGGAGAGGGGAGCAGATTTGAAAGGTTTTAATTATTTCAATGAGGACAATGGCGATAATAGTTTGAGAGTGCAAAATGCGCTCCGCTGCGCTCCGCCAGATCTGCGCCGGCCCTTATTTGCCGTACGTTATCCATTAAATTTTAAATCTCACACGCGATCAAAACTGTATTTTGATCATTTTTATGGGGTACCCCTGTGCACGCGCCGCCCGTAGGTCCGGTCTCGTGTGCATGCGCTCACACACTGCCATACTCCACTGCGAGCCGGACGTATACGCGGCGAGCACCGTGCCCGGTTGCACGGCGAGCCGGCGCTAGAGCCGGCGTCGTGTGGTTAGCTTCATAGAGTTTCATACACGACTGACGACTGCCCGTAGACCCGGTTTGACGCCGGGCCTAGCTCCGGCGCAAAAACGTCTCGTGGGCATGAGGCCTTAGAAGTCATATTGTACAAAGTGTTCATAAATGTTATGAAAATTTCGCATTTATGAAAATCGATTTAAACGCGTAAGTTAAAAAAATCGATTTTTTAAAAATCGATTAATATTACTATAAAAATCGCTAATAAAAAATCGATTATTAGAAAAAAATAATCGATTTTTTTAAAAATCGATTATTTTTTAACATCCCTACGTCAAACCCGTCAGCCCTAAACCAGATCGCTAGGGGCAAGCCGCTCGGTGACACGGAGGTGAATGATGCTTGAGGCGAGGCACATGTGCTACACGGGCACGTCACTTAGCCTACGTCATCTTATTACCTACAACGTGTTTAGTTTTTCTAAATTTGAATTACTCCTATAATTTACTGTTAGCCTGGTACTCTGACTTAGAAATAGCGCTTGTGTTCTCTGCATAGAGAGTAATTTCGAGCGTCTAGTATGGATTGTATTTTTCAAACTATTATCGACTTTACGCTTATTCTAATAGGGAATCCCCTCGGAATAACAGATAAATTATAATTAATACCGGTATCTAATCTATTAACATAACGATTCATGTATGAATCTATGTTTTGAGATTAAATAACTTAGATTGTAACCATCAAACGTCAATAATAGTCATAAATAGTGCTAAGTTTTTTAAAGATTAGTTTTTTGATGAAGTGACCATGACTTTAAATGTTACACTAGCGCCGCTTGCGACTTCGTACGCGTCACGCGTGAAGTGAGTTAGATCTTCATAAAAACTACCATCTCCCGTTTTAACCACAAAGGGGGTTGCTTTATAAGGATACATTATTAGTACATCTCTAAATTTTAAATTTCAGCATACATTTAACTTTCAAGTCTTACTTCAAAAACTTAGGATTTTTATACAAACTTTTTTTCCGTTCTACTTCCTTAGGCTTGGAATTTCGTAACATCCGTTCTTAGCGGATATCTACAGGAACCAACCTGCCAAATTTCAACTTTATAGGTGTTATAGTTTCTGAGATTTTGTGATTATTCAGTGAGTGCTAAGTACATATTTCGCTTTTACCTATATGTAGATTATACACTAAAACTTCACAATTCTAATTCCAACAATGTTATAAAATATACTTAGTATAAAACAATACTCAAATGTAGCGCGTAGCACCCAAGCGCCTCCAACTTTGCTGAACAGTAGGGAAGTCTTGAGAAGTTCACTTGGTTTTCCGGGGATTGATCGCGACAGCGGCAGCTAAGTGACTGATGCCCCGGGCACCATGTGCTACAGCTATCTATAGCTACACGAACGGAGGCGGCTCGTGGTATAGTTAAGCACTTGTGTGCGTATATGTACTGAATTTTGAAGTGATAAAATAGCATGTCAAGCAGACGTCGATAAAGGTTCCTTTATTCTTTATTTCACACTGAAAACAATACAATAAGAAATAATCAATGGCTAAACAAAGATGACTGAATTTTGTACAAGAATTGGTTTTAATCTGGAGTAATTCATATCAATCAATCAATCAATTATCCTAATTGCTGTCCACTGCTGGACATAGGCCTCTCCCATTATGCGCTACCTTTGACGATCATCCGCCTGCCGCATTCCTGATTTTTATTCCTAGATAGGTAGGTACCATGGAGGTACTATGACAGTAGCTACGGGTAGTTAGAGCCATAAAAAGTCCAACAACTGGTGTAGCTGCAATGCTTCGATATCGCCTCTGGGTCGTGTAGGTCCACGGAGGACAGAATAATATGATTAAGTTGTAGGTCAGATTGCAGCCGCTTCACGGAAAATATCGAAGTCCAGCCAAGTCCGCAGTTAAACTGGTTAATTGGTTAAGCAGACCTCAGACTCAAAGCTTCAGATGCGATTGGAATTAACGCTAGGATGAAGAAGAGGGTAGGAGGTATAGGTACCATAGATGGCGGGAAGGGCATCAGAGTTCCATGCGGGCAACAGCAAAGTGGGAAATATACCAAGAAGCCATTTTGAAACAAGGATTACAGAGTGTAAGGTACAAGCCTTCGCCGCCATTTCAGCGGGAAACCGTAACGTAGCTTGCGAGATTCACTAATTCTATTATAATATTATCGCGTAGGTGCTCGTACATAAAATCTATACAAAGAAATGAAACTTATATTGAAGTGTCTGTTCGTGACTCAGAATTAATAATTAAGAGTATGGTTATAATGTTAAAATAAATAGCTTTATAGCAATTACATATTATGACTATATACACGGTTATTATAAACAAAAGAAAATCAATTAATAGGTACAATTTTTGTCTCTTTGTCTTTTTATCTGTCTAATCTCTGAAATAGCTGGGCCCACTTTAAGTTTTTCGCTGCCAAATAGCTATTCAACTGAATTTCAAATAATAACATAACATCGCGCCTGTTATCTGTTTTTATGTTCGATAGAGGTGGAACACGCGCGTACATTTTGTGTACTATGGAGCCGGTGACCCAAATTACGGTAATTATGTCATCTGGGACACAGTCTAGTTGTCCTTGTCTTGACCTACTAGGGAAACAGATAGTTTAAGTATTGGTCTTTACTGGCTATTTAGAAAAATCAAATGCCACGTTCAACCGATTTTACTGGGTTTTTTTTTCTGATCGTAATATTTCCAGATGGAAAACGGATACGCATCAAAGTGAACTTTTAAAAGAAAACTGGTCGAAGGATTTTTTAAGTTGAAATAGATTTTCTCGTTGTTATTTACCGGTGTCTTTTGAGGTTGTAGGCGTTTGTACCTAAGCGTATGTACTTTATGTACCTGTCAACAGTCGTTCCAGTGCAAAATACTTTAGTTTTCAGTTACGCTGTAAATATAAAGCGTAAAAACCAGTGGAGTGTATATATCTGACGTTTTGCCGCGCTGTTAAGCGCCCGAGTATCGACACGGGCGGACTATTGTCATGCCCGCGCTACGCTTGCCGCCGGCCCGCTTGTTTACGCCCCGAGGCTCCCCCGACCTCCACCCGGTTGGTGCTCCCCTGGTAGTTTTTATGTTCCTTTATTACGTCACGTTCTCGTTTGCTCCCGTTTACCAGTTACTTGTCTTTGTTAATTGCGGCTGTCTTCTACTTTAGTGGGTTTCCTGTACCTACTTGCCCGAAATAGTATTAAGCCCTTTTTGTGTCATGGTGTATTCCAGAAAAATAAGAACTAGGTTGACTGAAAAGTCTAGAAAAACGCCACATTATCAATTTGAAAAAACCTACCTACAAAGAAGAAAATTCATGGCTAAGAGAATTCATGGCTGTCTGTTACATACTAACAGTTGAAGATCTTTTAGAGACCTTAGATCTTCAGGGCCCAAGCCAACATCATTTGCAAGTCGGTACACCTAATGATTGACGGATGTGGCTCTGACGCAGAAAGTCTTCGTCAGAAGAGTCTTTTGGGCTTGGAAGTTCAGCCGACAGTCTTTCTCAACAAGCCGTATTTAAGTCAAACCAAATAGGGTAGGCAGACCCCGGGCTCCGAAGTGAACGCCGCGCATACAACAGAAGTCATCGCTAGGAAGGTGATGATGATTTGACTACACCAGCGTTTCTCAAACTTTATTAGACAGGCCATGACCCGCGACGCAGAAATTTCTGTGATCCATCAGCAATGACAATGACAGATCACAAAACCAATACAAAAAAAATCTCCCAGTCACGGAGGACAGAATATTTCCTTCATGGAGAAGGCTCCCAGTAGTTTCACTAAAACACTAAACACGGAAACCAGTATTACTAGGACACCATAAAAACATAAACGTAACTGCAATATATCCCACAAAACGTGCCGGTTATATTTTTACGGCTGCGGTGAGTGCTCGCGGTCGCCTTGATGCGGGACTTGGGAGCCGGGCGTGAACGTATATACTCATACGTATATCCTGTAAACAAAAACCTCCAGCCTTTGTCTGGGCGGGCGCTGAGTACCAATATACACCTATATTAATATAGCCATAAATAGTCATAAACGTTGAGGTACTAGAAAACTGATCGATTCTAAAAGTTTTTAAGTCGTATTTATAAGGGTATGAATATAATAAATGACGTCACATTCCTTTTTGCTTACTGCCCCAAAAGAAGTGTTTAAAAAAAGGTATTCACAGTTTTCAGGGTCCATGAATGTATCTAAATATGGCATTTAAAAAGTTATTATAGAATACGACATCATATATTTTTTTAAAGGCGTTTAATTAAACTCCGTTAGCACCTTTTATTCAAAGAATTTAACTGTGTTCAAACTCAGTTTTGTTAAACGGATTATTACTGGTGACATTCAGCCTTAACAAACTCAGTTAAACCACTGATTTTAACTATAAAAAACTGAAAAAAAGAAGCCATTGCCAGTTATTACCCGCGACTTCGTTTTAACTAGGCAATATTGACAATCCAATCCACGAAAGCTATCCTATTTCCCACCCGAGCATCTGCGCACTCAAGATATGCAGAGCTCCATCAAAATGTCTGCGTTCTATATGAATACTAAATGTATAGATTATGAGATTAATATGTACTAGCCTTCCGCCCGCGGTTCCACATACAATCACGCCTTTATTCCCAAAGGGTTAAACAGAGGTGAATTAACACCCACGTTTCACCAATCATGTATTCGGTCCCACGTAATAGGGGATGAGCCTATTGTCGTTTTCCGGGCACTATAGTTAACTCAAGTCATGCATTTGAGGCTGAGGAAAGATTATAAAAAAACCGCATCGAAATCCGTTCGGTAGTTTTTGCGTTTATCGCGGGCGAAGAGACATGGACAATAATGGACATGTTTATTTATGTTAATACCGGTATTGTTATAGGTATTTCTGAATCTTAGTGAACCCAGTCTATTCTGAAATCAAATTTTCGAAATGAATATAGGAATTCAGGTTGAAAATTTGAAATCAAGCCACCTTAGTATGTTGTACTCATTCAACCCTCTACCGCTAATCTGGGTCAGAGTGACACTTGACAGGTAAAAATCGTCTCTCAACAATAGAAGGGACCCGATTCTTTATGAGGGTTACTTATGAGTGCTTTCTGCGTGATTTCGGTGCAAGCCGAGATTTTGGACGTGACTTTTTTTTTAATATCTGAAGTTTTCGGTAAATGTGGACGCTTCTCAAGGAATTATAATGCCATTTTTTGTTTACTACATCGTGACTGCCCCCTGGCACTACCCAATGACACTAATGGTAGTGTCAAGGGTAATATCTAACCCCATACCGACTACCGATAGGGTAGTCTCAAGGAAAAAAATTAAATACAGTGGGTATCGTGTCGTGACAAACGCCTGAAATCATAGAGCTGTCACTCGCATATTCTATTTTTTTATGCTCTGGCCCAGTTATTTTAATGTTTCCTCGTCTTGACCCATCACTAGCTTTTTGACTCTTCATGCAGTCGGAGGGAGTAGTAGGGACAATTAAAGAAACACTCTTCAATGTTTATATTAATTTGAGTTTAATAAAGTTAAAAGACGTTTGCCGAGCGTTTTCGTTGACATAAGAATGCTCTTATGTATGTAATGCTATATCTCCTGGTCATGAAGGAGTACCATTGATTACCAAGTAAGAGTGTTATATTCTACTGCGCAAGGAGCCACACGAAATGCTACATACTGCTATTCATATTCATACTTCGAATAGCATACGATCGAAAAAATCTAGCATAATAACAAAATGTGATCTACAAAATTATATTTTTTACAAAAATATTAAACAAAATTAGATATTGCTTTTATTCTTTCAAGGCTTCAAGTATATACTATTATTGCTACTTTTATGGGGCTACTCGTTGTGCAAGACGATTTTATCTCTACATTTATAGCCGAAAGCGGCGAGCTAGAAATTTTAATATTTGAAATCGGATGTCATATTATGTGTGTACGTGGTGCAATGCTGCAGCTGTCACGGGTGAGTCTGCGATGAATAGTACAGACTTGTAGTGGGAGGGTTAAGGCATACCAGGAAGACAAAATCTGTGAGAAGTCGAAACATCATTTTAGAGCGTAAGCGTAAACGCAAATATTGCATTTATCGACTTTGTATTCTGTGTATTTATGAGTCGCTGGTATGCTCTGATTGAAGTTTTTGTTTTAAGCGTGTCCTAAGTTCCAATACCGAAATACGCAAAAGGATAGCTACTGAGTTTTTCTCTAAGGAATTCCTTGGTAAACACACTCGAAATTATGCAGTTGACGACCCCTATAACGGGTACACTACATAAATACGAAAAGCCTTATTCCGAAAGTTACAATCACGAATTTCAAAATTCCGAATTTCATAATTCCGAATCATTCAAAATTCCGAAAGTCAGATATCCGATGTATCATAAATCCTATTTATTGAAAACCCGAATTTCAAAATTCCTAACGATTATAACTGCGAATATTAAAATTCCGAATTTGAAGATACCGAACCATTACAATTCCGAATTATTAATAATCCGAAATATCATAAATACGAATTCCGATTATCAAAACTCCGAAACAACACAAACCCGACAATCAAGCGCCTTGTAAGCCTGCATGAGGTAAGTAGGATAGTTGCTATTTTCGGGGTACACGAGATAAACAGGAAATAGAATTATTGAACTATTATTTTAATTTATTTATGCTAATGATTACAAAATACACGTTGCCATACAACTTTCAGTAACAAGCATGCATGCAGGCAAGCATGCAGGCAAGCGTGCAGGCAAGCATGCAGGCAAGCATGCATGCAGGCAAGCATGCAGGCAAGCATGCAGGCAAGCATGCATGCAGGCAAGCATGCAGGCAAGCATGCATGCAGGCAAGCATGCATTCAGGCAAGCATGCATTCAGGCAAGCATGCAGGCATGCATTAGTTTCGCTCTTCTCCGGCGCTACGGGATGTGCAGTCCTTCCGCCCTTGCGTAACAAAGTTCGGGCACCCATGCTCGCTTCCGCAGCTTCGGCTTGCTGGTCGCCTCCGGCGACCAGCCTCAGCCGCTCCAGCTCGCCCGGGCGCCTGAGCTTCGTTACTGCGGGCGAGGACTGCCCTCCCTCCGCGCCTCCGGTTTTTAAATAACACTCTAGTGTAGGGCAAACAAGTACCACGGCAGTAGGACCACGGCAAGTCGGGTTTGGCTTAATTTTATCTATCTATACTAATATTATAAAGAGGAAAGATTTGTTTGTTTGTTTGTTTGTTTGTTTGTTTGTTTTTTTGTTTGTAACGAATAGGCTCCGAAACTACTGGACCGATTTCAATAATTCTTTCACCTATAGAAAGCTACACTATCTGGGAGTAACATAGGTTATATAACATCACGCTACTACTAAAGGGAGCGGAGCAGTGAGCATAAATGTCAATAAATCGGGCAGATTTCCATACATTCTTTACTAATATTAGATTTGTATTTTTGTATTCGAGTAAACTCAAGAACTACTGAACCGATTTCAATAATTCTTTTACCATTAGAAAGCTGCACTATCACTGACTAACATAGGCTATAATTAATTTTCAAAAAAATAGGGATCCTGGATAAAACTTCAATAATGTAACCCAAGGTGTAAAAAAATGACCTAAAAAATTCCTTACATCGCGTACGCTGCGAAAACTATTGAAGATAGAACAAAATAATGTACTGTAGAAATGTATAACTTAAAAAGGTCTACATAAAAGTCCGCGACAGCATATGTCTATCTAATAAGGGTAGCTCACAATAACCATTTTTATCTTTTACAAATTATAAAAAAAATATGTGTCATTTTCGAAGCTATTTTTAACAATATAGTGTTAAGCCTTATCTGACTAAATACGTTAGATACATTGTACATTTAATGTAGATCAAAATTGCCCTTTACACTGTATAATTATAATGAATATTTTAGAATCTATTGCAGTATGAAAGTAACGCGCGACGATATAAATTTAAGCCGAAATGCCGATCAAAGTCAGACCACGGAATCTATACCTTTATATTAATTCTTATCTAAATAAATCGTTTGGTATTTAAGATTGTTTCAATGCCTGTTGATTACTTTTTGAATTATTGAAATCGGACGTTCTATTCAAAAGATATTACGAAATTATAATGTCAATAAATCCGGTAAATTACCATACATTATTTGAAAACTAATTATTATTACGGGCATGGGCTAAAAGGGTGCAACCACGGGTGTTCGAAGTATTTCACGAGCGAAGACAGGGAAGGTCAGCTGAACACAAGATGCAACGGTAACGGGATCCGAATGCGGGATTGGAACCTCCATGTGATGCATCCTGGGTAACGGAGGCATTAACGCCCCTCACCCAGGGGAGGCGCTACCGCCTACGGCAAATACATACAGCAACGGGAGCAGCTCTATAGAGGGCTGCTCAAAGGCTTCCCACATGTCCCTCTGACTACGAGGAGGCCCAGTAGAGAGCAGGAAAGGGAAGGGCTGGTCACCGAGCGCGGACGTGAGGATTATAGGTCCGGCCTCCTGTCATCCCTTCACGCCCGTCTCCTCCCTTTCCGGAATTCGATGGGACATCGTGCTTCCCACTTCTGAGAGGGCCATCTTAAAATTGTAGATGGCCCAGGGTCAGCCGGGGGGTGTGGAAAATGCCCTAGGCAATTTTACACTCCAGCAACTGAAGGCCCGCGACGGCATGCTGTTTAGTGGGTCCGAATTCCACATGGCACTCCTGATGGCTGACGGGGATGGTATCCGAGGCAATTTTAGCACGAAAGAAAAGTTTGTACGGAATCCGAATTCCACGCGGGCGGAGCCGCGGGCAACAGCTAGTACGTAATAATTGGCGAGAAAATTAATTTATTATTATAAAAAATCAACTCTAAAATTTGCAACATGTCAAATCAATTTTAACTTTTACCTATTTTTGATACAAATTTTCAATTTGAGCAATGAATTTTCGGAAATTTGAAATTCGGAATAACGTTTTTCGGCCCAATAATACTACGGATTTTTAATTATTCGTAAAAATGAAATTCGGAAGAATGAACATTCGTATTTATAACTTTCGGATAAATAACTATCGTGTTTTTGAATACTCGGAGTTTTGTTTCTTAGGAATTATAAAATTCGGAATTTTGAAAGTCGGAATATTGAAATTCGGAATTAAGTATTTCGGAATTGTTGGGTGTTCCCCCCCTATAACAAATCAGTTCTATTTTTTGTCGTGATTAATAGTAAAAAACTAATAAAAACCAACTAACCTCTTCTATCTACTATTTGGGGTAGGGTAATATGATATAGTGTGATAGAGTAGAATATAAATAAAATAATATAGACGACATAGTCACGGAATTCCTTGCAAAACTTGTTCAAAGTCCCACAATTGTCGAACGGGTACTTATTTAACGAGTCAGCCTTGCTACTGTGCAAACTAATTGTAGAATCAGATCGACTGCAAGTCTCCTCACAAAGTTGTTTGATCGCTCGTCGGCGGGCGGCGCGGCCACAAAACAGTTGCCATTGGCCGAAGTAAAAAGCGGTATTGAACATCATGGGCTGTAGGATGACCAGTATTCTGGATTAATTAATTAGGATGGATATTGTTTTGAGAGCGTGGAAAAATCGTAAATTTATTACATTTATTAGTATTATTACGTAGTAATTGTATTGCACGAAAACTTTTTCGTAAATGGCACAGCATTCACACGGTTTGCGGTGAGTGGATATTCAGTTTGTATGTGATCGTCAAGTGACCTTCCCAGGGGCCATTATTATTAGGTGTTTTTGTTAGAAAGTTCTTATTAGCAGCGCAAAGATTGAGGATCCATCCGGTAGTTGGAAAAGGATTTGCCTTTCCACCTATTACATACTACATATATTATTATGTATTAATCAATTAGCCTATCACAGTCCAATGCTGGACATAGGCTTCTCCTAATGTTGGAAGGCTTTGGCCTACTGGTTCCACGTACTATTACGTATCACACGTATTTATAATACATGAGAAATATGAGGGTAAAATACACGTCTGCTTACCACTTCGGTTATATTCAAGTGTCAAGTATATTCCTCTCATTATAATAATCAGCTTTTCTCATTATTTCGTCATTGTACACAAATTGAACGACTGTTCACAACAAAACAGCTACAGCGAACAGGCCAAACAAAAATGGAATTCCTACTTCCTTTACTCTCCTGGTCACCGTACTTCTAGCCAACTAGACAAAAGTGTTGGTGCGCAAACAGACCGGATGGCGTCGACCGGGCGACAATCGAGAGCTGCGGGTCTCTAACAGTTAAGAGCTCTTTTAGACCCTTTGGAAACATACGGGCACCCCGAAATGAGGCCGGGACGAGGGTTTCTCTGAGCTAGACAAGCCTTTTTCACACGACTGCCCAAAAGGTTTCCAGTGTTTATGCATTTATGTGAGGTTTTTATTCCACATTAGCTTTTAAATGCCTTCAGATTTGTATGATTAGTCGTATCATTAGATGCCTTACTCTATCTATATTTTAATATTTTTTGGTTCGTCATTTGACAGAGTATTATTTCTTTCAAATGAATATTTCGCACCTATTAAGATTTATGTAATTCAACGCACTTATTTGTTTCATTCCAAATAGTTTTATTTTATCATTTAGTTATTGTTACCACTCCAGTTACCTAGTATGTTAGGGTTACATAACGATCACAGATCTGGCACTTGATCAAAGACTTTGATCGAGTAGCTGTCAATTGCTTCTGCAAGCAATATTCTGCAGTGCATACGCACCGTGCACGGTTAAACAGACTATTTACCGTACTCATATAATATTTAATAAGTGTCTATAGTCGTATGAGGGGCCAGAATAGCGCGTGACACTCACCGTGTGACACGCTTGTGCGTTTGACATGTCACGCCGCACGCGTGACACTTTTTTGAGTGAGTGTTGTAGGGTTGACATGTTTTTCGTATTTTTGTAGTTGGCCACAATAAAGGCGTTGTTAGATATTGAACAGAATTTAGAAGCGTTATGCGTGAAAAATTACTAGCTTGAAGAACTTAGGGTTTGTGCAATTTTATAAAAAAATATGGTCGGGGAATGGTCCATATAACCCGATTTCTGCCGGTTTGCTCTACATGGGGAGCCGTGGTATCAATCAATCAATCAAGAAATAATCTACATAATGAATGCATTTATCTAAAACTGAATATATCTAAATATCTGTAGGTAACTAAGAGAGACTTGCTAAGGTTCTATGACAGGTATCATTTTTTTCACGGCCTTCCTTTTTGAAAAATTTCACCCTGCACCACTGAATTTTATTGTAGGTACGAGTATGTTACCTTTTCTTCTTTTTCTCAATTCCAATCACCCCCACTTAAAAAATACCATATAAATTAATTACGACTCTTATCGATTAGACGACTTCTCCTTAGAAAATGAGCCACTATGGAATAAGATCACACAAAACGTTTGAACAAACTACAAAATCAACAAGTTTACATCGTGAGCCCTCAGCGATCAATCTACCCACACAGCTGTACGGTTCCAGCACTCTCCAGTTACAAACATACATACGAATGTATAGCTGGAGGATAATATATGACGGCGAGTCTTGGCGCGCTGTCGCGAGGGATCGCGGATCAAGTGTCGCGGGGTAGCGAAGATAGGGATCGTTAGGGCTGCCAACTGTAAATTTAGTAATTTTATGACTATTTTTTTCAAGCTACTGTTGCAGATTCTTGATATCGGATTCTAAATCTTCCAACATGTGCCCATGCACCCATGCATTTGATCCTCCGTGTTCTAAATCAAGCTGATTTCATGTCGTCAAGCCTGTCTGGTCGATAGTCTAGTTTAGATTAATTATTCCGATTTAAGAGTTACAGCGAATTATAGTCTACGTAAGTTCCATAATATTAAATACTAATACAGGAACACAGGATTATACATAATTTTTGTTTCCTATTAAGATAATGTGGCAATTTGGCTATACGAGATTGAAGATTGAACTGAACTAGGTTGCCATCATATAAAATTCTTTAAACACTACTACAAGAGCCAATAAATAGCATTTTTTTACTCATAATAAATTCATTTATTCTAAAAGGCCCGGTTGCCAACCCTAACTCACTCACGTTTCGTGCAACGAATGTTAGGGGCCGGGTGGGCGCGACTAACGAGCGCGCATCCAGCCTGGCCCGGGCCCCTGATCGCTTCTTAATCATAATAATATATTTCACAGTTTCGTTTAGTTACTTTCGTATTGATCAGTCAAGGATTATAGGATTCAAGCTATATTATTACCGTGGCGTCTGCAATGATATTAGAAGACCAAATTGTAAATCGAATAATTCGAAACATTGAATGATATAAACCGGGCGACGAGCGAACATCTTGCTTAACTTCATTAACGTAATCTTTAGGCAAGGCCAGTAGTCATCTTAACATAATATGAAATAATGTCACTTTTAACGTGTCTGTCTGTTTTTCCGCTACGTGGCATTTCACTGTACTTCAGATAATAATTTTTCGGCAGGTATTAATATACTATGTATCAATCAATTAAATAATTTATTACAGTCTTCTGTGCACCCTAGGTTTCTCCCGTATGTATAATTCATCGTAAATAAGGCTTTGAAGAGCGGGAAATCAAATTACACCCGTACGAAGCCGTAGCGGGCCGCTAGTTAGTAATATGACGCATTAATGACAGGCTCACTACCGGCCGCGTGAACTCGTAAGCGAGTTATACGTGTCCCACAGGTCCCACTAAATGCGCATCGTATGCCTCCCCCTTAACCGCATCGCATTTGAGGGTTAAATATGACCGCTTTGTATATTTACAAAAGTGTAGTAGAAAAATGAAGTACACTGCCTCTCTTGGCCGATAATTACAATAAGTTTTATGATTTAAATTAGAAGTCCACCTTACAAAATTTTCAAAAAAAAAGCTACACCAATGTTTAGCTTGTGAGCAAAATGCATTATCGGTTCACAAAGAAAACTGCGGAACTCAACTTGGTAGGTAGAGTATTATGATTATATGAGAATAAAAAAAAAATAAGTCAAGGAGGACAGCTAGCTACTACGTCCCGGCTTTTCACGGGAAAATTTCATGAAAAAAAAAAGCGCTATAAAAGCGATTGCGTCTAAAGTGTAACTAAACTTTCTCTGTCCATGTATGCCTTCGTGCAAGTAGAGTCTGATCGATTCGATTGAATTCAACCTCAACCGAATGAACGGTACCTACTGCAACTATAGTAACTATACGAACATTTGTATATATGTTAGAATTTCGTCCATGGAATTTGTAATCCCCGATGTCAAGTTCAAACAGCCTTCACAAGTACCTATACCTCCCTTTCATCCCTAATCCGACTTCTGTAGTAACTGTACAGTTCAATATTGTACTAAACGAAGCGAGTATAAGTAAGTCCGTATAATAATGTCGTCGGCGTCATATCCGCTTATCGGTGTACAAGACGACCGGATATTCCCCACTGTCTGTTCTTCCCACATCCGGCGCCCGTCCTCCCCCGCAAGTACCAGGATAGCATATCGTGGGGGTGGTTGAGCTTCGCCTGTTTTAAATTGTTCGGAATTATTTTCGATGTTGTTTTAAGAAGTTCGCTTTATTTTAAGTTGGGAATTTGTATGCCAGTGTTGGTGTTAAGAATTTTTTTTTAAAGACGAAAAGATAGAAATGTGATTCTTTGGCATCGGTCCCCGGTTCCGTGGTACATATAAGTTTGTATGTGAACGGGTATACAGGCATTTCCTCGTTCTATAAATACAAATACTCGTATTTTTGATCGATGGCATTGCTGGAGTCTCGTCTAGATTGGAGTGCGACTGTACTCAGCAACGATACCTTCTTTGTTCAGCATGATTCAGCGATTACTTGCTAAGGGCTGTGAATATGCCTGACGTGAAGGGTAATTTTAATACTTATATCAGTCCTCTTCATCCTAGTAAGTAAGTGCAGGTTACCTCCAATGGTCATTCGATTGAGATAAACCTTCCACTTTGGAGTCCGGTTCACTTTCTTCTTTCTTTGACAATTTTTGATTAGAATATTGGTTATTTGAAGTGCGACTGCTGCCAGCACTCCTAACCCTGTGTTAAGTTCCTACGCCAAAAGAATATAGCCAGACCCAGCAATATAATCTACTCCAGGCTGAAAATGTTTTCATTTTTCAAAATTGGAACGTGAAGTACCATTTGTAAGAAAGACGTTATCTAATCTACCCATTTCAAATATCGAGCAGTCAGGTGTGAGCGAATAAAACATTGCTCGCAAGTCACATTCTCCACCTGTTGCTGCTTGCCGGGTACTTCGATGTTTATCACAACATGTACTCCTTTGAAGTCATTTTATTTTGTTTGTTTTGTCTGTTAGTTTTCTTACCTCTTTGGCGAGAATAGATTTAACTGCAAAAAGGGATGAAATAGGGACTATTTCTTGTTAGATTAGACAAATCTAACACATTTCTAATTATTTTTGAGTGTCACAAGAGACATACTCAAACAACGCAACGAGGTGCTACGGCGGTAGAGGAGACCAAATCCATCAATCTAAAAACAATCCGCGCGCGGCAAGTTCTCAATCTCTCGAGACTTAACAGGGCATAATTTTTTTTGTCAAAGTTGCGTGCCCTAAAGGCAAACTTACACGTTCAAGCTTAAGAACTAGAGGGAAAACGGGCCTTTCCGTTTGAATTTGTCGCTGCCCGCTTACGGAGGTGTGGGAGGTAGCGTCAATACACGTAGGCGACACCTCGGGATGCCTCAGGCGTGCCGGCGTTTATTTATAGGCATATTTGTCGTAACCCATCGATATTTTCTATACGGTAGGCGAAAATGCAGATGCTAAAGCTCAATCATACCAAAGCCGCTAGCATCCTGGTGGATATAAAAAAACGGAAGCAAACTTGATCCAAAATGAGGCCATCAGCCTTAGGAAAAGTTTAGAGGAAGCCGCGCCAGAATCTCGGCTTTCCTCTCATAAAAGAGAAAAGAAAAGAAAAAACTACTCAATTTATTAGTTGTACAATTAATCAATCTCTCCGTGTGTTAACGGAGGAAGTACACAAGTATCACCGCCCTATCTCATCCGAAGGGTGTTGTAAGAGGCGACTAACGGAAAAATACGCAGACGATATCACTGCGAGAGAAGGAATACTCGAAATAAAATTTTGTATATGCCAACCTGTCTGGCCAGCGTGGAAACAGTACGCCAAAGCCTCCCAAGATTAGGAGAGGCAGATGTCCAGCAGTGGATTGCGATAGGCTAATTGATTGACAATTAATCAATTAATCTATTGAAGACCACTGAGCCAGGCCACTGACCTATGTCCCAGGTCTCATTGTGCGCCATAGCACTCGATCCTTCGACTTATGTATTTAGTCTATCTCAGCCAGCTTAATTGTTTAGGTCATCCATCCACCGTGCAGGAAGGTGACACACATGTACATTATTTTCCATAACGCCTCAACTTATACCTCGGGACACGTATCTTGGACCTAAATCGCGAGATTGTTTTTTAATAATCTATGCTTGGTGAATTTAAGTTCGTCCACCGCAGTGGCACCCTGTGCTATCCTCAAAAAACACCCAAGAAATACTGCGCGTATAGAGCACATTTTGAACACATTTTAGGTCCAAGAATGTCCTGAGAAATACTTCCTCACTACCGTCCATGAAGAGTTAACAGTCTTCTCAAGTAACTTAAGTTCTTCAACATTAGCTTAACGAGCAGAGTAAATAAATGGCGTGCCACAAAATTTATGTTGACTTGTAAACGACTTGTTAATGAATTGCGTATAATTAGGACGTATGGTTGTCGCTTGACTTCAGCTAAATCTGTTAAATGTGACTATTATACGTTTGTAAAGCATGGTACACATCAACGGAATGATGAAAACGAACAGTGTGTGTTTGGCGGCGCTACCAAGATCTTTGGAGCCCAGTTAGAACTGTGGTTAAAGTCAGTGGCTAGCCGGTACACCTACTGTTTAACGGGTGAGGCTCTTTCGCAGACTTTCTTGGGCAGTCAGACGTAGCATGATGAACAGTAGAAGAAAAGTAAACCCGGGTTCGAAGGTGAACATCTTTGGCGCAATCGGAGTCATTGCTTAAAGATAATGATGATGAAATTGATGAAGAACGAACTTTCGTTCACAGGCACGTCCGTAACAAGTTTAAAACAACATACATACTCGTACTTATCAGACTCGCTTTCTCTGCGACGGCGACGTTCACAGAGATCAGTTCGCGTTTCTTCTGTTCATAGATTGCATACGTCCGCTTGGTGTGTACCGGGCACCGTAAGAGTGTTATCCGCAATACATACATAAAATCAAGAGGATGAGCCTTGCAGATATTGCTTGTCATCATCATCATCTTCGCGTTAGTCGCGGTCGTATCCGACACTCTCACCTCACCTCAGAGACAGGAGCCCGCCTTCACCTCCCCTCCACCTATACACTATTTATTTGGCTATTACGGGAACAACTACTGTTTGACTGATTGCTTCAAATCCCACATATTTTGAAGTAGCTCAGTTGGTCAGATTATTCCCCTGTAGGTAGCAGGTTCAAGCCCCGTCGTGGATTATGACGTTTTCGAATCTAAAATCTTTTTCTACAACATAATTCGTAATGAGATTCTGGCTCAATTTGTTTCTCTCTTACCATGGATAGGAGTTCAATCGAAATTATATTGATTAATTGATGATCATTCAACTTAAATATCAATAATATCAATTTCAAATTAAACGAATATCGAAGTCCAGCCAATTCCGAGTCCAGACTTCGAGGTGAAAGCTTTGGATGTCACTTGGATTAACGCTAGGCTGAAGAAGAAATTGATGATCAGTCAACTTATCGTAATAAAATAAGACGAAACACACGCGTCGCGACTCTTGCCGGAGTATTCGACTCCAAAAGCGGAGAGCGAGCTATCCGAGGAATGAGACAGGCCTTGACAAATTTATAGCCAACTGAAATATATCTGACAAATTGCCTGGAAGCAAACTCAAGCGTGCGAAGAGATGTATTTAGGGTGTATTAAAATCACTTCATATTTCCTCAAATATGGTTTAGTACACACTATTGCAGTTTACCGGACCCATTTTCATTCGCTGCTGAAGCCTGGAGCTACAACATTGAAAGGAAAGACCCGATTTTCATACAAAATTTATAATGAGAAGTGATGATGATACACTGTGAATTAAACAATAAAAAAGCATTTTAGTTTTCTAAAGACCCATTTTTTCTAGCGATCAATGTAAAATGCCAAATGACAACAATGATCAATGCTTTAATTAGGTATTAATAGGTCATGTGAATGGACCAGAAACTCAGTACGCAGGTATATTCTTACATAAAGTGAACTAAGTTTACGGTCATACAAAGTAAATTCATACTAGGGCTAGGCCCATAAATGTCAGAACGACACTGAATACGGACCTAATAGGTCTTAAAAGGGCCTACCAGGGCTTAACAGGGCCTAAGTTTATGAAGTAGACGTACACATATTTTATTTAGAACATTTTATTCTAGTTTAATGAATTCTGCTAAGTTCACGGAGGATGCAAATCTCATCTCGCTGTATTACGAAGTCGAGATACACTAGGTACCAGGGTAGCAGAAGGCGCGAGGCGTTTGCCGATATTTCGTACAATTTATTTTTATTTGGCGCGGGAATTGTCTTGGCGCGCGAATGGCGCGGGCGGGCACGCTGCTAATTGGCGTGCCCGACATAATAGGGCTGTGAAATACTCGACTCGGTGAAGTTGAAATGTTTTCGGTCCAAATTCTCTTGGAATTTTTGTATTGGGCACTAAGAACGGTAGTGGGTGTCCTGGTAAGTATCATCGACAATTTACGGAGTGAGTTTTACTGTTAGGTTTTTTTTTTAACTTTTAAAAAGCTTTTTATGTAGAAAAAATGTGACTTGATATTCTTTTCTAAATATGCATAAATATTATGTAATAACACGAAAAACTTTACTTACTTTGCTTGGTAGTCTTGGTACCTACATTGTTCTTTCGGCTCTTATTACAGTAACGCCTATGTTGCATTTTTTGTGCATTGTGTGTTGGTTTGTAGCCTTTTTTTTTATCGTGCGAAAAATCCCCGCGGATACCTCCCCCGCCGGAGCCGGAGGAGGAGGTTATGTCGGACTCGAACCGACTAAAACGCACGCCGACTGTGGGCCGTCAGTTGCTGGAGGTGAGATTGTTGTAGCCATATCCCTCGCACCCCGGCCGACCCAGGGCCATATCTCTCGATCTGGCCCTCTCCCGATGTGGGGACCGTAGAGTCCCCAACTCGCCCCTGGGTATGGGGAGGCACGCAATGCGCACCGCCGCCGTGGCCTGCTTCTGCTAGGGTGACAGGCGGCTCCACCCGTCACCCCCAGGCTGTTGGTTTGTAGCCTATCTACTTATATAAATGTTTTTGTGTACTTGTGTAAATAATTCCAAAAATATAAATCTTAAGTCTAGAAAAGGTCTTTCTTCGATTCGGTATCTGGCTCTTATGAACATAATTTTGACTATTCTGACTTACATAAAATTCAAAATTGCCACTCGTTGGCCCAGAGGAGAGACAAGAATCTCATAAACCGCACAAAATAATATAATATATGTAATACGTAGGTAATATTAATGTGGTTTAAAATGTCGATATAAAGTGAAAATTCCCATCACTAGTGTGCACGGATGGCGCGCTTCGCCCGTGTAATTGCCGGGGCCATTAGTCCTGCCCCGGGCCACTTTCAGACCGCGGGGATAAGGATCTCTGATGATACCGCTGTTTCGTCGACACCCGTCTGAAACTTATTTTTTTTTGTTCCGGTAAATAAATTCAAAACCTTTTCTGTAAATAAAAACCGCGGCAGAGTTTTAAAATTTCGAGCTTAGTGTAAAAAATAACGCATTTTAAACTTGGAACACTTTAAAACATTTTAGGTTTTAAGCGATATAATACGAGACAATCTGTTTAGAACAAAGATTTTGTCACGGTTCTTCCTGGATGAGGTGGGAATGAATTTTGAATTTCGAATGGAATACAGACTAGTTAAATGAGTTAATGAATCAATTAAGATAGAAAAAAGCGAATCCACCTCAGGCGGGACTCGAACCTGCGATCTTTCCCCCTCGCCTGAGGTGGATTCGTTTTTGTTTGTTAACTATTCAAATCGATTAGGATAATCGATTAGCATACTAAATTCTTCAAAAATTTTGTTCAATGAGGTAATGAATTCAGATTGTTTGATTAAAAGCATAGCGCGCCTTATTTTAATGTCATCCGTATGACAGTGACAAAAAGTTGCGCGTTGTTGGTGGCCGATTACTGGTCTTTCGCGATACAAATTTTTTTTTCTGTTCTGCGACCCACGGCCAGTTTTATAAGGAGCATACCTACCTAACAGAACTACATATATGCAAGCTCTAGGTTTTCAGAAAAAAAAAGAAAACCGAATTTCGACGGTAGGTTATTTTGAAGTTGTCGAAAGGTTATGCGAATGTTACACATTGAAATAAAACTATTTTTATCAGATTCAATCGCAAGTTACCTCGATCAATCAATTAGCCTACTACTGCAGCCCACTGCTGGACGATACTGCGCCTTGCGCATGCTAACCATCCATCCCCCAGCCACCAACCTATTTGGTGTTTTTAGGCTGGATTTCACCAGTGCAAATTAGTTTAAGATCCCACGTTTTATTCAACGAGATTTATAATGGAATGAAATTTTGAAGCATTCATTATGCTGATTTATAAGATATAATATTATGCTGATCTATAAGAAAAAAAAAAGAGATTTATAATTTTCTTTTATCTGAACGGAGTCGAATACCTAATTGATATTATAGTTTTTATGTGTGATTCTTTGGTATCGTTAAAAAAATAAATTTGTTTGCATTTGCACTCCTTCCAGTGTAACAGTAACAATACAGTTGTAACTATCTGAATTCTGAAGCATAAACTGCAAATCCCGGCAATGCACATCATTATTTTGCGTAAACTAGTTTGCAAACCGTAATGCATAGTGCGGCGCTTCGCAACAGATTCCGTAATTACCGCGGTCCCGGGACTGAACGTCCGGCTAATTACAGCGGTCCCGTACTCCCGGGACGGCCTAATTACGGTCGAGCCGCGATCGCGATCCTAATTGCCCACCGCTGGTAATTTATGAAACAAATTACATGATTCACTTTGTTCATCCCTGCTGTGTTGTCGTCTGATTTTGAATTCTGAAGACTCATCTCGATAGCGTGTTATTTACGATTATTATTTTAATTTTAGCTGTATCATACAATAATTTGGAGTAATTTGCAAAATTTGCAGAATTTGGCGCCAAAATTATAGCGCCCTCTGTAGATTATCGTCCATGACTATTCGCTTGCAACTTTATTCAAGTACGACAATATTGTGTATGGTTAGCCACCTAGTAGCGCATAGCGGAACTAAAATGTATAAAGTTCTCATAAAAGTCCACTAGGTGGCGATTAATCGTATCAAATAGACGAAATATTTTTAACTTTTATTTCTTTTGTTACAGAATGCACCAAACCAAGAGCCAGTTTACAGAAAAGTAGCTGTTGTTGAAAATTTCTTCGATATCATCTACACTGTACATGTGGAACTAGAAGGACGGCCTGGTAAACATGCTGGACAGAAGCGTACTTATAGAACCGTGAGTAGAATATTTTTTTATTGTTAATAGCATATTATTAGGTAGGTAAAATAACTTCCAAAAGCAATATTAAAAAATTGTGAAATAATAATATATGTACTTCCGATTTTAGTTTAGCGTCATCTAGCGGCAGCTACTTGAAACAGCTGTCTGTGTAGGTGCCCATCCAACTGTTTGTTTGAAAACCAGTTTTTATACTTTTCACCGATAGATGGCACTGTTAGGAAATCTTCCATTTTTGCATCTACTCGTATATGCGATAGTACAAAATGTGTCGCAATAATCGCAAAGGTTCTCATGATTATGCACTGCATGTTTTATTCAGCAAGTTCTGTTTCCTGCATGCCCACTTTTTATGAATCCTTGTTGAGTTTATGTTTATTTTCCTTTTTAATTTAAAAAATTTTGTTTCCTTTTTTTTTTCTCAATAGTATTATTTACTTTTCTTCAATATACAATGTACGCCAAACTGCCCTAAAATTTTCTTCTCCTATTTTCTGTCTCCATCCTATGGTTGCCTGTAAGAGATTACCGCAGAGTGATAAGGCCACCATTTGTATGTGCCACATGTATTATATAAAGACGTTTATTGTTATTATTATTATTAAAATTAATGATTCGAATGTTTTATGATAATTTTTATCATTAAGAATTGCGAAGTCATTATAGGTAGGTACAATTGATATTCGTTACTGGACAATATTTTTTTTTCTAATCTCTGAGTTGAATTTTACAACGAACCCTTTGCGGAACATGTAGGTACTAAGGAACTAAAAATACCTTAACTGGTATCAGGTACTCAAAATGGCGAAAGTTGAACCGCCTCAAGATATAGAAGATACAAAATTTATAAACATAATATAAAGGCGGCATCTCGACGCTGGGTTCCAAGGTATACCTTAGATGCAGCTGGAACCCATGGCTTGCGATGGATGATGTTGATGATGATGATGATGGGAGTAATGTATCAAAATAGTGTGTGTATGTATGTAGGACCATTTGAATTAGATACCTATCTCTACTTTCACTCTAGGCACACTATGGATGAAGGAAAAGGTTGTGGTAAAGAATAACAAATATCAGTGCGAAGAATTCATATAAAATTATTTCTACCGATTCCTTTGTTTTCAAAATTTTCATATTAATCATCACTTTTTTAATGAATTGAAATACTTGAAATTGAAATTATTAGGTAAGCATGCACTACTTACTCGTGCTCTATAAAATATCTATCGGTATATAACTTTATTATAAATTAAACTCAATTATTTTTGTTGTCAATGCTATTGTCTTGTAAAATATTCATTGTACTTAAATATATCATAATTTGAAAAACAATTAGAGTTATATCTTCTAAAAGTCAGCCATTCCCCAACATGCGTAGTATGCGCACTAACCTATATTTTAGATTCTAGACCTAAGTCGACAGTATCAAAGCAAACTCATTATCTAAGCTCAACTTTACAAACACAACAAAAGAAATACGCTTTCCCTTAATCACGGATGTTTTCGCCAACAGATCACGGAGACCTACGCGTTCCTGCCGCGGGAGGCAGTCACGCGCTTCCTCACCGGATGTGCCGAGTGCGCGCGGCGCCCGCGCAGTACCTCCCCACCTCCCCTACCCACACCTTCCCCATCCCCAACTAGACACCCCACCTACCTCCCTTTTTTACCCCACAACGTGCCTGATTACACACGAAACTGGGAATCAGAAATAGACGCTGCACATTCGAACTATTACGAACCGAAGTTTGACTATACGGACTTACAGCCTCTCAAGAAAGTCGAAAGCCCAAAGCCTACTGACATCGAAGAGGAACCTACCTATATTGAATTAACGTCAAAGAAAATAGGCCCGTTTATTGTGACACCTCTCATAAATAGGTGTTCGCCAGCTGAACCTCCGTTCAGGGAGGAGGAACCAGTGAGAACAGACCCTGAGATAGATAAAGATGATAATAGTCTCATAGATGTAGAAGATGTTAATCCTGAACCTGAACCTCTCCCATCATTGAATGATGAAGAGTCGAAATCTGAAAGTGAAAGTACTAGGGTCGTAGAAAATGGAGAAGTTAAAGAAAAGACTGAACCTAAGAAAAAGTACAACCCACTCGATGTAGCTAATTTAACCTCTAAAGATCCGCCTAAAGTAAGATCGCCTCCTAGAAAGAAGTTACTGCCTTCTAGTATGGACTGCTCGAACGCGTATGGGAGAGCCCCAAAACCTTGGAGGCCAGATGGAGGGCTTTTTTATGGAGGGGAGGAGATGGACTATAGTGTTCCGATTACGACGGCGTATTTGAAACACATGAGAAGTATGGCATACCAGGAACGCATGGACACGGAGAATAAGGTAAGTTTTTTCATTAGCATAAGAATCTTCTAGGAATAAATATGAAATAAAATACCATAATACTTCACTACATACTTAAATTAAGTACATAAGTAATTTAGCTTATCTGTAGACATAGACAGTAGGGACTTGAAAAACAGAATAAAAAATACATTGTAGAACCACACATAGCTTCTTTTTTTGACTTAGCTTCATGTAAAATGCAGTAACCTAATCAAATTATGAGATTTTAAATTAAAATTTTCGATTCTGAAATCTTATGGAACTAAAATTACACACAGGGCCAAGCTTGTCTCGCGACTTAGGTACAAGGTATGTGTCCCAGGTATACACTCTGCCTACCCCACTGGGAAGGAGGCGTCACAAAATTCAATAACTCATGCTACGAAAGACGTTGAGATCAACAATGTGATTCTTCACGAAGCCCTTAGACATAATGCCGGGCGTTCAATAATTTCAGCGTTACAACGAATGCGGTCTTTAGAATCATAACAAGCTTGGGTATAAAGGGCCGGTACAAAGGCGCGTTTGGGGTCGGACCGACCGCCACAGCTTTCTGCCAGTTTGTTGTCCAAAGTTTAAGCTAGGGTTAAGTGGTTCGCTCCGTAAAATCATATGTTTATTTTGTATTCTGAATTTTGTTTGGACAAAAATTATTTCATCAGGTCTCTGCGGTTTGATATGTTTAAGTTGATGAGGAATCTGAGGCGAAATGCAGGAATTTGAATTTTTTGTGAGTCGAAAATTCGAGTTCAAAATGTCGCATCTTCAACACGCCTTTATTAGCTTTATTGCTCTATTAGCTTTAGTTTATGCTGTTGACGAATCTGGAGGCCTAAAAAGGTCTTCCAGGGCGCGTGCGGATTGTTCTGTAATACTAATAACATGTACTGCGTATATACAGCACATTTTGAGCACATTTTAGGATAGATGACCCGAGGTATACATATCTTTTTAGTTAGTTGTAGTTAGACAACGAAATTAGTTTGTCCTAGATGTAATTTTTTATAATAAGTACTCATCATGAAAGGAACTTCATCCCTCGCACACTCAAGCTGTGGAATGAACTCCCCGCGATGGTTTTCCCAAGCGACTACAATATGGGGTTCTTCAAGAAGGGCATTAGAAGGTTTCTTCAGGGTCGGCAGCACGAGTGTGACGCCCCTGGTGTTGCATACGTCCATAGGCCACGGTAACCACTTCCCATCAGGTGGGCCGTGTGCTTGTCTGCCACTCAAGTGGTATAAAAAAAAATATCAGTCATTCACACCAGTCATCTTAGTATTAATCTCGGTTGCATCTAAGCCCTTTAGTTCGGTCGGAGTGTGTCTGCCTGCTCCTTTTCCTTTTTGTAGTTTAGCCAGAGTTTAGCTTACACAACGCACAACGATATTCCCATCCCAATTGAGCAGGTCGACTGGGAAAGTACGCCCTACAAAATACCGCGGCCATAATAACCTTGTGTTGTGTTCCCGGCGGTTAGTAGCGTAGCCTCCGTGGCGTAGCGGTAGTGAACGCGGCCGCTACGCAGGAGGCACGGGTTCGATCCCCGCTCAGTGCAAATATTTGTGTGCATGAAATATGAGTATTAGCATTGGTCTGGTCGTGCCTCGGAGAGCACGTTAAGCCGTCGGTCCCGGTTGCCATAAGAACATCTATGGCAGTCGTTACGGGTAGTTGGAGCCCTAAAAATCCATAAAACAACGGTCTAGCTGCAAAGCTTCGATATCGCCTAATGTTAACATGGGGTTGTGGAGGTTAGATGACAATCGCTTCTCGGAAAATATCGAGGTCTAGCCAAATCCGTAGTTAGACTGGTAAAGCGGACCCCAGACTCCGAGGTGAAAGCTTCGGATGCGACTGGGAATTACCGCTAAGAGGAAGAAGAAGTAGGGTAGCCAGAGTTTAGTGGAGAGTTATTGTGCTCAGTCAGTCAGTCAGTCAGTGGGAAGACCAAAACTAAAGTCCTGCTTTGTCTTCTGCACTGACGGTACAGAAACTCTGTTCTTACAGGTTCGGCAGCACAAGTGTGACAGTGTGACTTCTTTGATGGTGCACGCGTCCACGGGCCACGGTGGCCACTTTCCATCAAGTGGGCTCTGTGCTTGTCTGCAACCTAAGCGATATAAAATAATAGTTTATAGCTACGGTTTTTATGGGACGACTGCCGTTTGATCTGCGCAAGTGGATTAGTCCAGAGATTTTAGTGGGCCTTTTATATTTGCCTAGCCTATTGTCGCCTACAACACATTTACAGCATTCGTATTGCTACGGTGAGTTTCCTAACAAAAAGCGCAAGGGCGCTTTCCTCGGCCGGAAATCGAACCCTCGCGATCGCACACAAGCATACACGCAAATTAAACAAAGGAATGAGGGGTCCACTCCTACGGCACACATACACACACACACACACACATACTCTTGTTTTTTGCCCTAAAACGTTATAATAATATTTCGCAAGGTTAAAACTCAATACACACATACACACAACACATACACTCTTGTTAGCCCTAAAATATTATATTTCACAAAGTTAAAATTTAACAGACAAAGTTATTTACTTATTTGTTTGAGTATAGTATAACTCACATAACTAGAGGGTCCAGCCAACGTCAGCTGCAAGTCGTCACACGCTAGTGTGAGAGTTAGAGGGTAAGGCGGCAGTCGCTCCCGTAGAAGCCAAATAAATTATGGAGGAGTAGCTGAATGGACCCAGGACCCTAAACTGAAATGTGATGATGATGATTATTTCTTCATTCTCGACAGCATTAGATCCAATATAAGCACAGCTTGAGTAGCCCTTAACATAAATTCAGTATGCGTAATTAATTGCATATCAACAAATATTTTTACATATTTTTTTTTTGTAAACATGGATATACACACAACAATCCAGCCCAATGCAATTAAAATGTATGAATACAAAACATTATTTACACTGAGCGGGAATCGAACTTACGTCACATAACTTAGCAGTCGGGCGCTCTACATAGCGGTAGAGCGCGGTAGAACCATAGACAGGACAGACATTTGACAAACAGATAAAAAAAGTTTCAGATTTTTTTGCTTAGTGTACTAATGTATAGATTACATACTAATATGCTCACGCTTGGTCTTTCTAGGGTAGGCAGTGATTCAGGGGTCTTCTGACATTCTGAGACTATGGTCTACATATTTACTTCCAGCCTTACACAGTACAAAACATCTTCACGAAACTTTCACATTCACAATATAAAGCCGCGTCCGCTGCCCCATGTTTTGAAGAGAACATTGTTCATGAACATAAATAAGGGGAGGTGCGTATAGATCATGTAACATGTTGTATAACTTGTGTTATATAACACGTCCACATTATCTAAACATTGTTTTATAACTTTGCAACATTGTACTAACTTCAGTGTCTACATTACTGAAACATGTTATATAACATGTTATGCTATATAATGTGTACGCACCGTAAATCGTTTTTTCGAACAAAAACATCTGAACGTGTATGTTCAAGAACAATGTTCTGCTCAAAACATGGCGCAGCGGAAGCGGCTTTAGTAGGATTCCTTCTAAGTGTTTTCATCAGAAAAATACTAATTTGTGAACATATTATGTACATATGGAACATATGCCTAACTTGATGGTAACCACCATGGCTTACGAACGGCTGCGACGCAAATTCCTAATAAACATTTTTATGTCCTTTAAAAGGGCCCCTGCTGAGTTCTCATGGGAATGCCGTCGTAGGGAGCTTTTCCGCAATCTGAGGGTACTATATAATGTTATACGTATAATCTTATGTAGCACATGTTATGAAGACACACTTCGTATTTTGTTGTCGCACTTATCGTAATTATAAGTATACTAAATTAAATGATGGTGTGAGTAATAGTGATGATCTTATATTAAGTTTATGACTCTTTTCTGAGACTTTGCCTTCGGCCTACCATCAGGTGAGGTGAAGTGAAATTGACGAATCCTATATTAAAAAAAAATATTTTTAAAATTTTTTATGTGAAATAAGTTTGATGTGAAGAAATATGATTCTAGATGGCATAAAATAAAATAATTACTTAACTACCGGCTATTTTCTATACCTACCTATAAAAATTTCACGTGAGGGACATAAGATTTGGAATATAAGTAATGGCATTTCGCCCATTTCGGTATTAACATATTGTTTTAAAATTAATATTACTAATTAATATTAAACCATTAATATCGGGATATATTATATGAATTTGCTAAGAAACAATAATTTATTAATACAAGAAGATAGATACATCTCCACACATTTTGAACAACAACACTAGAAACAAAACATGAATCAAAAATAATTGAAAATTGCGGTGCCAAATCCTTTTGCATTCCTACTTGAAAATTAAACGAATTCAACTGACAAAATATGTCAAAAAAATGTGGAACGCTTCACGATTTTGCGTGTCATCCTTGCGCAGGGGCCATGCTAATCTTCTCTGTATCGTTCCAATTTTAGTATATGTACTGCCGAAGCAAGTACACTTGTTAGTGAAATTTTTTTGTATATATACGTAATAAGTCTAAAATCTTCTATAACGCGATTCAGACTTTCATACTTTTAGCAGACTTTGTATAGAAAACAGCAGTTATTGTGAAAAGCGCCATCTGTTGTAAGGACAATGTATTACATCGAAATGCAATGAGTTGTGTTGTAAGCATGGTTGTAAGAATTTTAAATAATGGTCCTATTTAAAAGTCTTACAACCCCTAAGCTTTTTTTGGTATGGCTCGATTGGAGAAGTAACCCCCGTTTTAAATAGCACTATATTGCATTTCGTAAGACGTAACTGGCGGCGGAGCCTTCAAATTCCTACGTGTTTTTCTCCCTTTCTCTTAGACGTTTCAGGCAACATGCAAATTACACCCCCATTACCCTTCATGGTCAACTGAGCCCACATCCCATTGAGCCCGCGGGCTCAGTTGACCACGTTCGTTTTTTTTTGGGAGTGATTCAGCCCACTAACCAGCCAACTTAACCTGCGGGCTCAGTTAACCACTTGCTACGGCTATGGGTCTACTCAGCCCGTGGGCTCAGTTAACCACTTGCTACGGCTATGGGTCTACTCAGCCCGTGGGCTCAGTTAACCACTTGGAACGGCTAAGGGTTTACCCAGCACACGGACAAAATATCCATTTAAACTGCCGAATCTAGAATTTTTGCTCACTTTTGCATAAATTAAAACATTTAAACAAACAGCGAATGGTTTTTTATTTAAAAATTATTTAAATAAAAATAATTAAGATGTACTTCATTATCCATTTTTTTTCTCTTCCAATAAAACTAAATAACTACAATCTAGTTATTTATTGACGCAATGGCATACTGCGATCCATTCAATCAGCCCAGGGCAAGTAAATACATTATACATTTATATAATATGTTATAGGCAATGTGTATAATCCGGCATTGTATAGAATGCCTAGGCATTCTATACATTGCCTAAAACGTTCAGGCAATGTGTATAATACGATTAATTTCATACATTGCCTAGGTATTGTATTAAATGCCCGAAGCGCATCAGGCAATGTGTATAATGGACGGGTAGAGATTATTAATTATTGAAAGCATCTTATAGAAATTCCCTTAAATCTGCTAATTTGCATATTGTGTCCGCGTACTGGGTGTGTGCTGGGTAAACCCTTAGCCGTACCAAGTGGTTAATTGAGCCCACGGGCTGAGTAGACCCATAGCCGTAGCAAGTGGTTATCTGAGCCCACGGGCTGAGTAGACCCATAGCCGTAGCAAGTGGTTAACTGCGCCCGCAGGGTAAGTTGGCTGGTTAGTGGGCTGAGTCACTCCCAAAAAAAAACGAACGTGGTCAACTGAGCCCGCGGGCTCAATGGGATGTGGGCTCAGTTGACCATGAAAGGCCCCATTAAATTTCAACCTACGGGTAACATCTGAGGTGCATACTATTTAACTAATTGGTATTAATATCATAATTTTCTAAAATATTTTTGTTAGACGTCACTTCTACAAGACATACATTTGCATGGAATACATTCTACATAATTTGACCAACCAATTTGTAGGAACCTAATATGCATTGAAAATCGTTATAAAAGACGATGCGAATCCATACACTTGAAATCCCCACATTTGAAATCCCCATACTTGAAATTCCCACGAATCCAAAATAAAAAAATAGGGATGTTTTGTTGAACTGTCATTCAAAAATAGTTAATATTCTCTACGAAAAGTAAAATGAACGAAATCAATTCTATCATAGAGTAATTAATACGAATTAATTTAACGTCATCTTTAATAATTCGCTTTTAAGTACCGGGCTCACAGAATACAATAGGCGTTAGTGCGTACCTGACACATAACCGTGCAAAGCTCGCTGTGTCCCGCCGACCCGATTGATTCAGACGAATGTCCCTTACAAAGGACCACAGGGCGTCACGCCATAATCGGGCGCCGCATCTTTTCTAACTCATTTTTCTCGCTTGGGGCGAACGGGAGAGGGTGGTGGGTGGAAGGTTTCATCAGCCTGAGGGGGCGTCACGGTATTAGACAAGACACAAAAACGATGCCCGACGGAGAAGTGGGCAAGTAAGTTTTCTGATGACGGTTATATTTGCTATATCTCCTATATAATAGGTTTTTCAGAGCTAAGTAATGTTACACGCGGCGGCAAGTTCGTTATGATATATTTTTGATGGCTTTTGTTATTGTATAATCTTTATTTTGGTTTATGGTAAAGCATATCATCTTGTATAACTTGGAGTAACATTTTTTTTTTGCTAAGCATAAATTATAGACATAAATTAGATCTGTTTAACGCTTTTTTTTAAATTAACATTTGTATCTATAGTGCGCTATAGACTATAGTGAGCTAATAGTGACGTCAAAATATCCATTTTTTTTGATTGAAATATTATTTTTTCTTACATTAAATATAAAATATTGTTAGTAATATACTGAACATTAATTGCTAAACCACATAAAGCTCGTATTATGATGCGACCGAACGTACAAAATATCCTACTAACAAAAAGTTTATGTTTGACCTTTTTCGTGTGGAGCCTCCCGAAGGGTCAGTCGGGCCCGTCCATAAGAGGGTATCGTCCCTTCGACCTCCCAAAAGTACCTTATCCCCCCTCGGCCCCCGCATCGCACTGCGACTTGTAAGATTGATTGGGGCTCCTTCAGTCCATTGCCGACCACCCTTGTGGGATATTCGACCCTCCCCCCTTTTTTCTCGGGTACTTGCCACCGAGATATAGATTAGATGGAACGGTTTTATTTTTCACGGCTTTCTTGAGGCGTTAGGGTCTTTTAATGTAATTATTCCTTTTCTGGATCATTGAATTTTTGTTTTGTTTCAATTGCTGAATCAAATGAATTATTGTAAGTACAAAAGTGGTATTGTTTGTTAAAATTTGTTTAAGTAATTAAATAGTTTCCTATGATTAAAATAAGTTTATTAACTAAGTAAATAGATACAAAATTGGGTAGCTAATTAAAAAAAATATGAATCAGCCAATAATAGATAGTAAATAATTGACAATAATACGGTATTACGTCATACTCTTCGATAACAAATTTTTCGGTTGACGTTTAATGAATTAAAAATACACTGATTTGACAGTCCGCTATTTGATTTGAAATATGTAAAAAAATGTGGAACGCTTCACGATTTTGCGTGTCATCCTTGCGCAGGGGCCATGCTAATCTTCTCTGTATCGTTCCAATTTTAGTATATGTACTGCCGAAGCAAGTACACTTATTGGTGAAAAAATGGTGTATATATACGTAACAAGCCTAAAATCTTCCATAACGCGATTCAGACTACCATACATTTATCAGAATTTGTATAGAAAACTGCCGTTCTTTTGAAAAGCGCCATCTTTAATTTGTGTAGTGTACCACGTTGAAATCAAAAGGGTTGTAAGTTAGGGCCATGCTTTTTTTGGCACGAATGGATTGGCTCGACCGGAGAAGTGGCGGTTTTTTTTAAATAGCAATTTAGCATCTTGCATTTCGCACGGTTGGTAGGCTTTAGTTTCCTACCTGCTTTTAATCCCTTTCTCTCCGACTTATCAATTTTCATCCATTACCAAACCAGGTAGGCAACATGTGTTCCAAGCAATTACCGCATATTTTAAAGTAAAGTAGTGATTATTTCAATCACAAAGTAGTAGACTAGTAAAGATACAGATAAAAGTTAGTTCAAATAAAAGAATTAATTAATGAATGAAAAAAAGAAACGAATGCGGTGGGTGGAATATCCTTTATTAATGAGTGGAGCGGACTCGGGCTCCAAAGTGCAGAAAGATGCAACCAGTATTGACGATAATGGAAATATATGATAATGGAAATGTACGTAAGAATTTCGCTAAAAATATCCTTCAGAAATTAAAAAAGAAATCCACAATTTTCATATCAGCATCAACCCTCACAACGCTCCACTTTTACACCATCCCCATAAAACGTACTAAACCAACATTGTATGTCTCATCCAGTCCTTTCTCGCTCCACCACCCCCTTTTTTCTCGTCGGGGGCTGTTAATAACACAACAGGCTATTTTATTCGTGGACCGCCACTTGCGGGCCGTGCGCGGGCTTTGATGTCAGAGATTAGAAGTCGGTTTACTTATATCGTGTTGTTGTAGCAAATCTGTATGTTCTAAACACGCTATATGAATATTACGAGACGTTAAGATGAGCTGAAACTGTATGGACGCGTATAGCCGTAGATTCACCAAACTTGGAACTCTTTGCTAGCACATAGGTTTTCTTCTTCCCAGTTGCAGCCGAAGCTTTTACCTCGGAGTCTGGGGTCCGCTTTACTAGTCTTAACTGCGGATTTGGTTGGACCTCGATATTTTGTTTTCTTCACCTTTTTTTTCTATCTGATGGAATGTGGTTACCGTGGCCTATGAGCAAGCCAGGGGAGTCACACTCGTGCTGCTGACCCTGTAAGAACAGAGAGATTCTGTGCCGTCAGCGCAAAATATAAGTAGGACAAGCCTTTGGTTTTCTTTCTCACTGACAGCATATCTTCCTACAATCTCGGGCACTTTAAGCGGGGCCGTAAAGCTCAGGGTCGCGATTGTAGCATTGTTGGTATCTGTAATGATGACCCTTATTCGTAAGACTTCACCTTTAAGGAAGAAATATTTACGTGGAATAAAGAAAAAAAACTTTCAATTCATAATAAACTTTACAAAATTCCTTTAATGTAATCAAACCTTCTTAAGATCTTCTTTCCTTCTTCTAAATCTTCTTTAGTGTAATCAAATTCTCTTTATAAGGCATCGCTTACATAATTAGTATCATGACGCCGACCTTGACTAGTCCTACTACTACTACCGAAATGGTTGTACAGCTAATATAAATTTAAGCAACTTTATAAAAAAACATTAGAGGCCGCTCAAAATAATTAAAACTCAGATCTAAGTCCACGCTGACGGAGTCGTGGACACGTTTTGTGACGAAAACACAAAAGTATTGTAGGACATTCTACACAACGCTATCTAGACCCAAAGTAAGCATAGCTTAACTAGCTTGTGTTATAGGTTCTAGAAATGCGGATAAACATACTTCGATGCATTTTTTTGTAAATACATACATATTATACATAGAAAACACCCAGACCAATGCAAATATACATATTCATGCATACAAATATTTGCACTGAGCGGGGATCGAACCCGCGCCTCCTGCGTAGCAGCTGCGTTCACTACCGCTACGCCACCGCACCGCACCGCAATGTCTACGCAAATTTTCAACGAATCATTTTGACATCACTACAATAAGATTTTCTCGTAAAGTTTTTTCTTAGTGAGTTCGCCGTGAATTTGTCTTAAGCGTATTTAAGTGTATAGATCACTCGGGGCCAATGTTTACGTCCAAATTGTTAATTTACTTTAGTGGCATAACAATTTACTTCACTCCCTTTCCACTCTGATACAACCTTGTGGGATAGCTGGTTGCCATTTTAATTTAGGCAGATACTTCATTGAAAGCAAACAAATGCGTTGTTATTATTGACGATATTATTTTAAATTCATAGAATTATTCACTATTTTATTTCACGATTTTGATTTAATGTTATTATTCAAGTGCACAAGTATGTAAGGCGTATTATGATTTTTATTTATTTAAAAAGGCATAAAGCAAAAACGCATCTGCATAAGGCTTAAGGCATAAGGCGACGAGTTTGCTTTAATAATTTATGTATTACGCCTCATGCTTGTAATCAATAAGTATAATTTTGGCATGCGTAAAGCAGTATGCCGGTTTCGACGTCCCTGATGATGTATAGACAAAGTGGTATTGAAACTCGAAATCACCGAGCTTGAACGAAAAAAATCATCATAACACCAAGTCCCGACTGCATTTAAGACCTGTACTTGGCAGAGGTTCACTCTCCTATTTTTCTTGATTGACTTATCCTAGCCTTTATGGGATTGACTATCTGACCTAACCTAACCTAACCCCCAGTGAAAACCTCGTGAAAGAGCTTCGTTCGTTAATCAGCAGTCTACCGGCTGGTCTGTACGTGGAGCCGCGGGCAAAAACTAGTTATACATAAATTACGTCTTTGATTTTTTTTATTTAGTAACTATTAGTACAGTCAGCAATGTCAGCATCATATCGATTGCAGCTGTTAAAATCCGCAAAAATGTCTCAACATTAAGAAATACAACAATTTGATCAATAAATACCACATTCAAATCAATATATCAGTAAACAATTGCCTTATAACTAAATTACTTCTCTATTTTCAAGTAGCCCCTGAAGAAAGCAATTATTAAGTTATTCAAAAGCAATTCGTCGAAAAGTGAATTTACGTGCGGATCGAGTGCGTATGCATCTCGACCTTGAGCTGTGACATAATTAAGTTTGGTCCCCTAGCGGATCGATTCTGCGTTTCATTACCATGAGGGTCCGCGAGACACCCGCGTGCATCCATAGGGTTGGTTGGTGAAGGATAAAGGACGCAAAAACCAAACATGTGTGAATGATTATAATATCTAAAGAAATTCTATTTTAGTTCATTTCAGTTTGTGCATTATTACAGTTTGAACTAAAAGGATTACGAAGAATTGCTTTATTCATTACGTTTTCTACACGTGTTTTGCTTAGAATGTCATGTTACTAGGTCAGCCATTCATGTCAAATATTCAATAAGCAAGCCAAAATATGAATAAACTGTGTACATTTTATACGTTTTGTGTTTATCCTTTAGAGACATCGTGAGTTGACTAAAGTGTACAAAATCCTGGACTTAAGTGTTATTTCGTCGGCACGTTTAAATCAACCAAGTTGAATTTACCCCTCGTGCCGTGCCAAGTCGGGTTGAAGAGCTAGTCGCAAATAAACGCGAGCTTAAAGCCCTTGCGCCACGGGGGCGGGTGCCAGCCAACTGGCAACCACCCTGTTGTCATTTACCCTACTTACCGTCGGCGTCGCTACCAGGGAAGTATAACAGCAGAGAATTTTAACGGAATTAGTCGCGAGGCTGCTCGCCGCCTGCAGGGCGCCGTAGTAAATTCACACATGTACCTAGAAACGTAAGGCGAAGGGTAGGAGCGCCTGCCACCCACCTCCACGCCTAGTTTTAGCGCCTAGTAACTCGTGCACGAGGTGTCTACACGCAATGCCGCAAAAACAATATTAACTGGAGGAAAAAATATTTTTAACTATGTTTATTACGTAACCCAGCCTGAAGTTCTGGTTTTACTTGCCTGACTAAGAAAATGGAGTAGAAAATGCTAAAGATTAGGAGTAAATATTTATTGTGATCGTGGCTTCTAGAGGAGGGAGGAACGTAGTATACCTCGGGACACACATCTTGGACCTAAGTCGGAAGAAAAACGAGGCTCTGGCGCGCGGATTGTTTTCTTATAATCTATGCTTGGAAAATTAGAGCTCGTCCACCGCAGTAGCACCCCGTGCTATCCTCAAGACATCTAAGAAACGTGAACTGCGCGTATATAACACATTTTGAGCACATTTTAGGTCCAAGATACATAATCGCCGCCCGAGGTATATATAATTTTTTTAAATCTTATTTATTTAGTTGTGTTTTACAACTTGAATACGTGTAAACTAATGTTGAAAAAAAAAGCAGCTGATATAAAGTTACTTATTTTGTGCGCAAATAATCATTTCAGTTCTATAGGCTCAATTTATTCTCGTGAAGTTTAAGCATGAGAATTGCTTGCCAAGGGTCCTTCCTCAAAATGTTACCGCCTACAACGAATACTTGAAGACATTGACTTCACAACCTAACCCCATTTAAATAATTCCCGAAATCAATGCAGTCGTATAGCAGGTACAGTCCATTCGTTTTATATATTTATCTAGCGGGTAGACGAAAAAAACACGCTTGCATAAGTTATCTGGAGGTCCCAATAAATGTTTTAAGGGTGCGTAAATCATTACTGAACCCGCTACCCCGGGATGGGCAGAGGACGTGGCCAAGAATATCGAAATAAAGGACAAGGCATATTTTATTATGAAGCTACAATAAACAAAGGGGGTTGGGTAATGTTGGCGTCGTGTCGGAATTGAGCGGCCATCAATGAAATTGGTATAATATGAAAGTACAGTATAAAGTGATCAAAAGTTACTATGGACAAACTTCTCTAAACTATATCGGGACTTAGCTATACAGGGTGGTATTTTTCAACTTTACTTAGATGGAAGTACTCTAAATACTGAAGATAGCGAATTCCACTGAAAAGAAACATTCCCTTATTTTTAAAAAGAATCAAAACTGCATTCATAGTTTTCTGAAAATGCCACACCCGGTAGTCGAACCGACTAAAATCTTCCTATAACCTTCTATTTCATAGATTTCCTTTTACTTAATTTACCAAGTTTGTTAGAGAGATTTGAACCTTATGATCGACCCTATAGATTGATGTAATAAAAATACAGGGTGTTATTTTTTCGAATTGTAGTCGGTTCGATTATAAGGCGTGGTAAACGAGTTTTCAGCATTCCTTAAATGCAGTTCTGTTTCTTTTTTAAAAACATACTAAACTGTATGCAAAGTTTTCTGAAAATGCCACACCCGGTAGTCGAACCGACTAAAATCTTCCTAAATATTTTTAAATCTTCTATTTCATGGATTTCCTTTTATTTAATTTACCAAGTTTGTTAGAGAGATTTGATCCTTATGATCGACCCTATCGATTGATGCAATAAAAATACAGGGTTTTATTTTTTCAAATTGTAGTCGGTTCGATTATGAGGCGTGGCAAATGATTTTTCAGCATTCCTTCAATGCAGGGCTGTTTCTTTTTCAAAAACACACTAAACTGTATTCAAAGTTTTCTGAAAATGCCACACCTAGTAGTCGAACCGAATAAAATCTTTCTAAATCTTCTATTTCATGGATTTCCTTTCATTTAATTTACCAAGTTTGTTAGAGAGATTAGATCCTTATAATTGACCCTATCGATTGATGCAATAAAAATACAGGGTTTTATTTTTTCAAATTGTAGTCGGTTCGATTATGAGGCGTGGCAAATGATTTTTCAGCATTCCTTCAATGCAGGGCTGTTTCTTTTTCAAAAACACACTAAACTGTATTCAAAGTTTTCTGAAAATGCCACACCTAGTAGTCGAACCGAATAAAATCTTTCTAAATCTTCTATTTCATGGATTTCCTTTCATTTAATTTACCAAGTTTGTTAGAGAGATTAGATCCTTATGATCAACCCTATCGATTGATGCAATAAAAATATAGGGTGTTATTTTTTAGAATTTTAGTCGGTTCGATTACAGGGCGTGGCAAACGATCTTTCGAAATTCCTTAAATGCAGCTTTGTATTCTTTTTTAAATAAGAGAGTGTTTCCTTTGAATGAAATTAACTATCTCCGGTAGTAAGAGTACTCGTACCCGGTTCGACTACCGTGTGTGGCATTTTCAGAAAACTTTGAATACAGTTTAGTGTGTTTTTAAAATAGAAACAGCACTGCATTTAAGGAATGCTGAAAAATCGTTTGCCACGCCTTATAATCGAACAAACTACAATTCGAAAAAATAACACCCTGTATTTTTATTACATCAATCGATAGGGTAGATCATAGGGATCAAATCTCTCTAACAAACTTGGTAAATTAAATAAAAGGAAGTCCATGAAAAAGAAGGTTTTGTAAAATATTAGTCGGTTCGACTACCGGGTGTGGCATTTTCAAAAATCTTTGAATGCAGTTTTGTTTCTTTTAAAAAATAAGGTAAAGTTTCCTTTAAGTAAAATTCGCTATCTTTAGTATGAGGGTACTTTCCTTCAAGGTAAAGTCGAAATGTTCCACCCTGTATATCGCAGCTCCGATATTACTTACAATGAAAATAATGACATGTGTACGTGTGTTTAACACAGTACAATGAAGTGGTATCAAAATTAATTATGGCCGCTGAAAAAATTAAGAACGCCACTGTCCATACTAGATTACCCAATCCCCTTTACAAATCTTTTTATTTCCAATTTTCAAGATCTGTTTAAGTTGTAATCGCGTTTATTGAATCGCCAATTGTCGAAATCTTTTTTTCTAAAGTAACTACAAGCTACTTCGTTAAAACTTTGTGATTTGGAGCGCTACAAAAGTAATGGTTTCAAGAATAGTACCCAGTTTCAGAACCTATTTGGCAACTAAAACTAAGTGAAGTGCAAAAAAAAAAACAAATTGAGACTTCTTTCTGTAAGTTACGGCAAACTTAGCATTTGTTTTTGTCGACTGTACCTACCTACGCGCATGAAGAAAGTTTGAATTTATGAATCCAGAAACATAATAACTTGTATTTAATATATGACATCCTGGTAGCAAGCCGTTTCGGGTCCAGGGTATCACCCGCGGGAGCCCTTGCGACGCACAGCCCTATATAATCTGCACTGACAGCCGAACCCTCCACTATATACGCATTATCCTCATATATCATAGATCCCTGGTATTCTGTAACAGCATTCTACTTTATTTTCACGTATTCATTGTGATTATTATTATTATTTATATGAAAATATGTAGACAAAGTAAATAAGCAGAGTAATTAGGTATTTTAGTTAGATACAAGGCAACTAAAAGGTTTATACCGCGCATTATGGCGCCCACCTGAATTTCACACAATAATCGTTTCTTCTAACTTGTTATAATAAACCGCATACGACTCGCATTAGTTTTGGGCTCATTAAATTTGTAGAACAACGATGGGCGTGCAGTCGCATGTTAAAAATATTTAAGTTATAGAATAGAATAGAATAGAATAGAATATGCTTTATTTCAGATCATTACATCCATAGTTTGTTATTGAGTCACATACAATAAATTATAAAATTCAATAAAAAATAGCATACAATTAATTGAATAAATAAGATATAGAATAAAATAAAATTTATAAACTAAACATTGATGTCAGGTAATTATTAATTAAATTTGAGTCACTTACAATTCATTAAACATTCCATATAAAATAAAATACAATTCATCGAATACAATAAAATAAAATTTATAAACTACATTGATGTCAGAAAATTATTATGTATTTAAATTTGCGTCCCATAAAATTCATAAAAAATTCAATATAACATAAAATCAATTTAATAGATACTTATCATAGAATACATAAAATCACTATACCTAGTACCTTCTCTTAGGCATCGGGACAGCAATATGTCTGTCGCAACAATGACGAAGGAAGGGACACGCGACCATACGGCCTGTTACCATTGTCAGAACGCCATTGGAGCTGTCCCGCACCCTGCGCACCAGAGACGCACACCGTTTGCGTATAGTCGCGTGAAAACAGTCTACACGTGCGTCCGCGAACATGCCAGAGGCGCTGCAGAATCGGGGCAGCCCCAACACCATTCTAAAAGCATTATTGTACAGGACGCGGAGGGCGCTGTAGCTCTTTTTAGTATAGTCAGCCCACAGGCAGCACGTGTACAGTGACGTACAGTACGCTCTAAAAAGTGTAATCTTTACTTCAGCCGAGCAACGTGCGAACCTGCGAGCTATCATGTTCGCTCGTATCGAAAGCGCTCTCCGCTCCCGCTCAATGTCCGCATCATCTGTAAGGTCGGCAGTGACCACATGTCCCAGGTACTTAAAATGTTCTACAGTGTCTAAGACCTCGCCATATAGCCGAACCGGTGGTAAATTTTGTGGACAATTGGTGCCGGCCTTAAAGACCATACATTTACTCTTGTTTACATTATATTTTAGGCCGAGACCACACGCGTACTCCTCACAGGTCTTTATTAGTTGCCTTATACCACAGATTGACGCGCTCAGCAACACCATGTCATCTGCGTAGCTCAAGTTGTTGACACAGACTCCATCAACATAACAACCCACATGCTGACTACTGAGCGCGACTATCAATTCGTTTATGTATAAGTTGAACAGGGTTGGGGACGTCAGTCCACCCTGCCTCACCCCACATTCAAGCTTGTATGAGTCTGACATTATGCCCGCCCATCTTACATTATTATTTTGGTTTGTGTACCAATACTGGAACATATACACTAGTTCATGTGGTAGGTTTATACCTCTTAGTTTTCTCCACAGAACATCGTATGACACCAGATCAAAGGCCCTGGATAAGTCGAGGAAGCAGGCATATACGGGCGTCCTACGAGCCGTATAGTATCTAACTGAAAATATTATAACAATAATATTTTCATTTAAAATATGATGTCTTGTTTACTTATGATAGGGTAAGTTAAATAAAACTAATGAAGTCACTTTTTAACGTGTTTATCCGTATTTCCGCAAACTTCTTCTAAATGAAATTTTATATCGTTTCAAATGAGTCAGAGTTTTTACGTTGCGTAATTAATTGAAAAACAGGATATTATATTTATTGTAGTCGTCACTAGTTTTATGTAAATACCACGTGCGCTGTGCTTCACGCATGTTAATCTTGGAAAAGTTCCAGCTGATTTCAAAGAAAATTGTAAATGTGCGTGATTGGTTTCAGTTTGAAAGATGGACAAGTTTAAAAATGGGTGGCGCACTATTGTCATGATAAATTTTCTTTTATATTACGGGCAATTACATGGTAGGATAACGACTGTCCTGGCCCACTAATTTGTTTATGTTTTAAACACGGCCGATATTTCATTCTTGCTTAACCTAATATATTGTGTCTTTACAATTTACACGACTCAAGTCTTTGAATAACATACATAATAAACAAGTACAATACACTACTCCGTAACTTTCTCTGTCGAGTCCACTAGTTTGATAGACGTGGCAGCAAAACTTTTTCTAGGGTCTGTACCCCACAGGCCGTGGGGAGGCTTTCTATTAAATAATCATTTTGGTGCCGTTGTAGATGCGTCACTGTTAACTGTGCGAATTAGCCCTCTTTATATTTTATGCGAGTCTAATATTTTGATAGTAAGATGACGAGAAAATTTATGTTGTCATGGTTGATAGAGACGAGATATGTAGATAACACCTTCGTTTGAGAATGAGAATGTTATTAGTATTATTACCTAAAAAGTTGATATCCTACTATCCTACTCCTACTAATATTATAAATGTGAAAGTTTGTGAGAATGGACGTGTGGATGTGTGGATGTTTGTTACTCTTTCACGCATAAACGGCTGGACTGATTTGGTTGAAATTTAGTATGTATATAGGTTATACCCTGGATTAACATATAGGCTATATATTAGCGTCGAATGGGATCAGAATTCCACGCGGGCGGAGCCGCGGGCAACAGCTAGTTTAAAATATTGTGACCATTGAAAGTATAGTATTTTTTTATTATTTATTTTCATATAATAAAACAATGAAAGTAACACATCAAAAAGGGTTGGGTTGCGGAAATAAGACCAGAAACAAGACTTAGGCGGGATAGACCCGCGGGCAATAACTAGTTCATAATATCTTAACTGTTCGACCTCCACAATGTTAGTTAGTCCAAAAAAAATAAAACCATTAAAAAGAAGAATTTACTCTCAACTTCAGAATCCTTTTAATTTTTTTTGGAAGATCCACGGATCCCTAAATATGATAATTTATTTTTATTTTCAGCTCCAAGTCGGTCATAAAAAAGTTTACGTTAACATTTTAGAACATTAAAACTTATAACCCCCTATGTACCCTTAGTCATCTGGAATCGTGACGTCACTGATCATTTTTATTAAAAAAATATCTTAGAACACAAGATCCACCTACTTCGGATGCTGGCAAGGGCCGGGTGCCTATCGAGTAATACGGGGTTTCGTACCCCTCGCCTTTGCCTCCCTCTCTTGCCCCAGGGGGCGCGTGAGAGGGACGAAACCTCTTAATTATTGTCACATATGAATTATTTTGATATTGACGCGCGTCTCGACCTCCTCTCGTTAGCGTCCCTTTGGATTTCTTTTGAAAGCTTTGCCAATGCTATGTTTTCCTAGTACTGCAGAACTGAGATTTATTTCATTTCAGTTGAATTCCTCTCAAAAGACTACGCTTTGAAATTACTTTTTTACTATCTTTTACATAAATTACTGTATAGATTTTATATTCAATTGTAATTAAGTTTTCTGAAGTTCTTTTTGAGTAATAAATATTTACAACACACCTGCTCATAAAAGTGCTATTATTTCACCGAAAATAGGCACGTAATGACACCTATTATCAAACTGTGACTTTTTCATTGCTATTATTCACAAGTGAGTTATAGATTCTTTTTTAAATTTTATAGGTTAAGTTTCTATGTTCTTAAAAAAGTTTCGATACAAAAAAGAACGTGTTTAATAGTACGAATAAATTAATATGCCTATCGTATGTTCATTTGATGCATTTTCGTATTTAAATAAATAATTTCAACTCGTAATACTTGTTTAACTTTTTTTTTCTCTAAGTACAGAAAAAAACTGTAAAAAAAATTACATTCAAACCTCTTTTTTTTTTTAAATATGGCCGACTGCCACGCCATTGTTAGATGCGCGCACATAGGAAACGAATTAATTTGTAGTATTGTTTATTTAGTATTTGTAGTATGATTTTATTCGCAAGTGTGTTGTAAAACGTCGTATGGCACGCTTGAGTATGATGATTACAGTCCTCGGCTCTCTTAACGGCTCGCCTAGCGGCTCGGGTCTCAAGGGCGCCTCGGCGGTAATCACCAACTTTGTTCACTTGTACCATAATGTACTATTACCTCTCTAAGTAAAAACCAGTGATTGTAAAAGGGTGTCCCTCATAATGTGGATATCTTCCGCGTACGATTTGTAGCATCATGCAAGAATGATCAATAATCTAGAGAAGCCCTTGAACTTCATTGGTACTTCACGCAAGAAGACAGTGACATGATTGACCATGAATCAACAGTGAAATAACCTAATAGTAAATCTCAGCTAATATTCTATACTCTATAGCGTTGCGAGTTATGGTGAATTCATGACCCCCCTTAGACGAGTGGCATAGAATAGAATGACAAATGTATGGGATTTAACGTTTATGACATAGGTTGACGACTAGCATATACGTCAAATCCCATACATTTCCCATACATTTGTCATTCCATTCTACAAAACGCCGGTCAACGAATTGCCACCTTAGGGGGGCAGCACTATGGCACACAAGCGAAGGGGTACTTCCTATATTTCAAAGTCTTGAGAGGTCAAAGTAAATCTTTGCCACTCCTTTAAAACCCTTTATAAGAGCACTTAAACGCAAAATTGTAAGAAGATTCCTCTAAAACGATAAAATCGCGTGGGCAAGACGTATTTATCATATTTTCAGAAATTTACTCTGGTATTGCTATTATTAGCACAAAGTTGATAAATAGATTACAGATAAAATATCAGGATATTTACCATGTATTATTGTGCTGAATATCCGATATTTCGGCACATATATATTGTACAAGTACCGAAATATCCTAAATACCTTAGAAACTGCTAACAAACGAGCAAGCATACCTCTAATAGTAATGTGACCACCCATGATAGTTTAACTACCTATTTTAATTCTGGTAATTTCCATTATGGACTAATTCACTTTGGTGGTAAGTGTCGCCCATATCTAAATGTTATTCATAAGTATGTGTCGTGTCGCATCTACAATTAAGCCGAGCCTTAGTCCCACTACCCAACTAATAGCAACTTTAATTTTCCAAATTCACCTGGCGTTTATGTAATTCACCCCATACATGCGCCCCCAGGCCCCGGGGTGTCTAATGTAAGGCCTGGGGTGGCAAGCGACGCTCACGAAAAGGAAAAGGGGTGGTTCTAGCAATTTTTTTCTGATTTACCCCCACCCTTTTTGCCCGATAATACCCTAATGGTCGCTTGCTTCCTTTTCGGTGGACTTTTTTTTCGACGACGAAGATCGAGACGTATTTTTTACTCGCTTGTAATTTCCTCGTTTCCCCACGCAATGAAAAATAAACGGTCAGATTTTTCCTATTGACGTATGATTTTGAAGGTCGTTGGGTGATGGAGAGAAATTACAAGTTTGTATGGACGCAGGATAGAGGTGCGACCGCTAGGAGGCACTTCCAAATAGGTGCGTCTGACACGACAGGTATGAAAGGAATGATTATTAAAAACGTTGTTATCAATGTAATTAAAAATAAAGTGTGTTAGTTTATGGTGTTTCTTTTTTAGGCAAAGGCAGCGTGTTGTTCGTTCTAATCACTGTTCAATGTTATCAATATCGTATTTAGGTAATAAAAAATAACAAATTATTATTGGTGTGTTGCAGTAGTAGCAGAACACGTATTGTAGAATATTTATTTATTTCAATCAATCAATTAGCCTATTGCAGTCCACTGCTGGACATAAGCCTCTCCCAATGTGCGCCACGTCTGCCGATTTATATTAACACTCATCATCATCGCATCATCAGTCCGAATACATCCTAAGCTCGTTTTGAAGCACGGAGCCTGCTTTTCTACTTTTTTTGAGGTTTATTATGGGAGCGACTGGCTCTTTGACTCCCCAACCCCGATAGCAAAGCCTGCACTATTAATCAGAGTTGTACAGGCTAGCAGGTGAGTTTGATTTAAGGCCCAGAAGATTTTGATAGGGTCCAAATGCGCCTTTCAAAATATTAGCACCTACGAACCAAAATCGTCAAACTAGTATTATTATCAATTCAAGAATATTGCCATTTCAATTTATTTCGTATTTTACAATGATAAGGGACTAAATGAACATTTTGTTAAATCTAGCAACCCGCACTTAGCCAGCGGGGGGCCAAAACTAATCGCAGAATCTTAGGAGTCCTGATACCCTTTGCAAATTTTTGTTATACTTCTTATATTTAGGCTGAAGATGTCTTGAAATGCTGTAATTTTTAGTGGAGGTACCTAATGGAATTAAATATCTTTTTATCATACAATATTTTCAGTTATCTAAGTTATTTTCGAAATTAAGTTTTCAAAACGTGTCATTACTAAAGTTATGAATGATGGTAAATTGAAATGAAATCACTTTTTCACGGATTCTTTTTGTGTACACAAAAAGAAGCTATATTGCGTGGCGGTAGAGTTCAATTGGTTGTCAGAGGTAGCGGGTTCGATTGCTGCTCAATGAAAATAAGTACATGCATGAATAAATGTTTAAATATAGGTATAATTACGTATGTTTTTATACGTTTGGGTCAAAATAGAGCTCTTTAGCATGTCCCAGAGTAGCGCTGTGAATCTCAAACATTATTAATTGTAATTTATTTATCTAGCAAACTGTAGCCCGCGGCTCTGTGCGGAATATCCAACGCGTTCTCGTAACTTATTGTCTTGGGATAGAAAGTCGACTATTTGCTATTCTGGACAACACTAATCAATTAGGCCATATTTATCCACGTCAGTTCAGATGTTTTGGCGTAATTAAGTAACAAACATCTATCCATTCAAATTTCGTATTTAGAACAGTAGTAAGATTTCTAGATATTTTAGATTTTTGCAGTGGACAGCTTTAAAAAGGTTCTATCGGATGCCGCAAGGAAATTCTCAACAAGCAAGCCTCGCATGCGAGCGCAAGTAACATTACTTTTATTTTGGCATCGATAAATTTTCGTACCCGCGTACCTCCCTGCATAATGCATGCTGCGAAAAAGTAGGGAAAATAGAGAAAAATCGAGGAAAATTTTCGCCCCCTCGACGGGGTTCCTTAGGCACCACCTACCAGGAAAGCAGGGGCGTATAGAAGGTTACCGTCCGCCAAGATTAATACGGTACGGTACGACCGCCCGACGCCGCAGCTTTCATTAAAAATACTGGAATTCTGATGGGTTCGCTGGCAGGCTCGCAGACTAGTGTCGGTTTAGGGTGCCGTCTGCGGTTCCCACTGAACACGTTCTACTAAAATGAATTCCGAATCTCTCCTTTTCTTTTGTGAAGTTGTGAAATTTTGCACTGAGCTAAAAACGCCGGCATGTGAAGTTTTTAGATCCAACATGCATTCTTACAGGCTATAACATCTTAGTATTTAGCTTAGTGCCCAAGTGATAAGGGGAGATTATTGACTATAGACTATGTTTATCCCCTTTTAACTTTCTTTTGTTACCTCGAGTCAGATGATTGGTTTGGTAGATTATTGCTACGGTCGTAGCAAGTTCTACGTATTTGAACGGAGGGTGCGCTACGCGGTATGGTCTACGAGGCAGCAGTAATAAATTTTGATAATTATAATTGAAGACGTGAGTGGAAGAAGGAGGTAACTAACAATTTCTAAATATTGAGATAATCGGCTTCAAAGTTTGAACATTTCATTTGCAATTATTATGTTTTCTGGTTATTTATGTCAAAATATTAAAGTGTCAAATTATTGTAATTGTCCATATTTATTATTAGGGAAGCATAAAAATAAAAATGAGTGGATGGAAATTAATTTATTTGACAAAATGTGCATATACATTCTTCATCCACTGACAATGTAATATGATATTATGCATACTATGCGTGGAAGAAGGGAGTATATAACATTATATATATAAAAAACTAGCTATTGCCCGTGGCACCGCCCACGTAGATGTCGGTTATCGCGACTAATCATAGCCTATGATATTTTTTTATACAATTGAGGTCGCAGACAAGCACACGATCCTCCTGGTGGTAAGTGGTTACCGCCTATGGCCTATGGGCGAGTGCAACACCAGTCACGCTCGTGCAGCCGACCCTGTAAGAACAGAGAGATTGTGTGCCGTCAGCGCAAGAGATAAGTAGGCCTTTAGTTATCCCACTGATAACACAAAACCTCTCCAGTGAGCTCTGGCTACCCTACTCACCGTCGGAAACAACACGATTTTAAGCCACGGTCTTCTGTAGGGCGGAGGTTCTTCTTCAGTCGGACTGCTTGATTGGGACGGATATACCGTCGTGTCCTATTCTTTTTTTTATACTACTTAAGTCGCAGACAAGCACACGGCCCTCCTGATGGAAAGAGGTTACCGTGGCCTATGGGCGAGTACAGTAAGCTTCAGAGAAAAGGGACCCCCCTTGATAATGACATGAAAGCATTGAAGTTTTTTGAAACTTTGTGTAAATGTCATGTTGGTCTAGTGGTTATGACCTATGCTTTGTGAATACGGTAACCGGGTGTTCAAATCCTAGAACACAAAGTTTTTTTTTTATTTCGTATAATTATTTTTTTATACTCAGCACTTTTTGTTAATTATTATTTAAGGAATCAAATTTTATAGTAGGTATGAGGTTTGTAAGAAAAGATAGGCTTGTTGTATAAACAATATTAATTTATTTCTCGAATAACATTTCTAGGACTACATGGAGTCCATTTCCTGGTTGAGTATACAGTTTTTCTATCTGAGTTAAATTGGGGTTACTTATTTTTAGATTTACTTATTTTTAGAACGTAAATTTATTGACAAAACACAATACCCTAAATATAAAATGTTTACTTCACTTAGGGTCTAAGTGAAGTATAAAATGTTTAATATTATACATAGTTCTAGAAACATAACTACAATATTTATTTACTTATTTATTTAAAGTTGCAAACATTAATTTTTTACACACTGTATAATCTTTGAATATTTAAAAGAATGGTTGAAAAATGAAATGTTATTTGTGCCTATGAATCACAAAGAAAGAACCAACATGCTAAACTATCAGTATAGCAATATACATCTTCCTCTTTGATCACATTTTCTGATAGGTAAGTAACCCTTTTAACACAACATTAGAAAAATATGTGAGGTCAGATGGTGCATCGTTAACACATTAGAAGATTACTAAACTTGTAAACAAGAGTAATGGGATTAGGTATTAATAATATAATATTATTATTATGAATGTTAGGACACTATTTTGCATTAGTTCTCAATTTCTGTTTACCTTAGTCCCAGTTTAAAACCATCTGACCCCACAAGTTTTATGAAGGATTAAGATCCGGGCTTTAAGCCGGCCACTCAAACACCGTTATATCTTCTAGTGCATTTAGCCAGTCTTGCACAATTCGGATGCACTGAAGGGTTATCCTGAACCAGGTAAATTTGTCCTTCTGGATATGCGACCCGCACTGATTATGCATCACGTCTTTCAACACTTCAAGATATCGCTCACTGTTCATGCGGCCACCTCCAGTAACCTAAAATAATAAACCTTTTCAAATCTGTTTTTTTTTGTGATTTTATGTTAAAGAATATTATTATAATCATTTACTTACCTACCTAATGTTAACCGCCCGCTTGTTCTTAAGTCTTATACGTTTTTAGGGTTGAAGGGTGCCACTGAGTGAACTTCCACAATATCATGGTGCCGTTCTGATTCATGAGTGTAAGCAACTGGGCGAGGTCCTTGGCGTTCACATTTTATATCACCCGCCGCTTGATACCTTCGAATCCATCTACGCACTGTATTTCTCTGTAATGAAAATGATAATAAATAAAAGAAACTCCAAAAATCTAACTTGTAAATGAAAATGTAACATGATTAAGCAATAAATAGGTATATAATATATTTTTATCGTAACTCTTACCGTTATGCCCATATCTCGTGCTATTTTCCTTATGCTTTGTTCTTGCTCCCAGTCAATAACAATATTAGCTTTCAAAATGTTGTTATTCGAACCATACTTTCAATTTACTCAAAAAACTGATCAACAACTTAATAAATTGAATAATATTACGAGGAGGATTAACACCAATGCAAATTACCACGAATTATAAAGTTACCTTCAATCACAGTTTAGTAAATAAGACAAAGAAGTATTCTAATTGCAACCTTAGCGCGCTGTCACAGATATTATAATACTATAGCCGCAGCTCATACAGCAGATAAGTTTTTGAAATAAAAAACAAAATGACGGTAGTGCAATAAGCTGTTTCAAACGTAATCTATTGAACTAAACGAGAAATCTATACTAATTTCAACCTTATCTTTTAGTCAATTGAGCAGTTATTATTATCACATGGTGTAGTTCAAATTTAAACTTTAAGGTCTACATAATAACACCGTAATCAACTTTGTTCGATAATAGGAGTAGGTAATGTAATTCATATTTTCGCCATTATTATCAAGTGAACCGATAGTCTAGTGGAGTAAGGCGCGGTCTAAGTAATCGGCTGGCGCTGGAGATGCGGGTTCGTATCCTCAAACGGCACATAAATTAATGTGGCATCTTTTTGTGAGTATGTTGTATCTCTTGGTATACAATTGAGCCGAAAGACGAAAAATATCAGAAAATTACAAATATGAACATGCAAATAAAAGGCAGATGAAGCTGTTTGCAGCTCAGCGACGATCGCATCGCGTGACGTCATTCGTGAGTCATGTGACGCGGCCGGCGCAGGCGGCGATATTCTTTAAGTATTGAGGGGGTCTGTTTTCTCTGACGCTGACTGTACAACATCAGGGTAGTCACACTCGTGCTGCCGACCCTGTAAGATGAGAGATTCTGTGCCGTCAGCGCAAAAGATAAGTAGGACAAAGCCTTTGATTTTTCACTGACAGCACAAAACCTCTCCAGTGAGCTCTGGCTACCCTACTCACCGTCGGAAATAACACGAGGTTATTAAGCCGCAGTCTTTTGTAGAGCGGAGGTACTTCGCCAGTCGGACTGCTTGATTGGGACGGATGTACCGTCGTGTCCTATTTTTTTTATACTACTTAAGTCGCAGACAAGCACACGGCCCTCCTGATGATCTCTGTACCAGATATCATCAAAATTGGTTAGGTGGTTTAGGGGTGAAAGCGTAACAGACAGTTACTTTTTATTTTTTCATACTACTTAGGTCGTAGACAAGCACACGGCCCTTCTGGCCCTAACTTTGGCATTTAATACAATATTAGTATGGATTAGAATGGATATACCTTGGATATACATACATGTTGCAACTTTTTGTCATCGGCAATAATGTTATCAATATTGATATTCTGGTTTTAGGTTCAACCTTAATGTCTGCTGCTCAAACTTTTAACATATAGATATATCATCATCATCTCAGTGTTGAAGCCGTCACAGTTTTTTTTACTTTAAAACAGTCAAGACAGTCATTCGTCATCATCTTTACAATAGTCGGTCGCATCCGAGACTTTCACCTCGGAGTCCGTAATCCGCTTTCCGGCTTTTACTTTTCCACCGTGCACGGTCTTGGACAGAGGTAGAGAGGAGTCGGTTTAAAGTGGGAGTCAGGGGCGTATTTAAAGATTTGGCGCCCCGGGCCACTTAGGTTTGCCGCCCCCTATGCAGGCGCGGTCCGAGGGGGGGGGGGTCACAGGGGACATGACCCCTCCCCCCCCCCCCAAAACCATGCACGTCATATTGAAAAGTCCCAGTACGAGGGGAGGGGGGGGGGGGGGTTAAATTTCTTAACGAATTTCCGAAGTAACCCCCCCCCCCAAACTTCAAGCTGCGACCGCGCCTGCCCCTATGTGACGTTCGCGTTCACCGTTAGCCTGCGCCCAAGGGGCTGACACAAAATAGGGGTCCGTCAGAAATTGCTGGAGATTTTCAAGCCTGATTCGTGAGATCTCTATCTTATGGTGCGAGGGAAGTGACTTCCATCGATCTCTCCACTAACCCAGGCTCCCAACCAGAATCCCTTCAAGGGGAAATATTTGCATTTCATTCCATTAAAGCGCCCTACGTAGAAGATGATATCGCAACCACAATCACTTGAGTACAGCAATAGCTTGTGAAGAACGATGTTTTATGGCTCAAAGGCAACAGCAAAAGCACCGCTTTGGGACCTGGCAGCACTCTAGGCTCTAAAGGCACTCGGATCCCGTTTTGAAGGGCTCTATAACATATGCCTCAAGTAGAGACGGATTCCGAAAATTTGAAAGACAGGAAAACTGGTCCTCTTCTGCAAAGTTACCGTCCGCCTATCGGCTCAGACGCCTATTGATGGACAAGGTGTGCAGTCATGCAGGTGTTTTAAACGAATTATTCCTCGTGAAATGCCACATCGAGCGCCTTACAGGAGTGAGGCCGAATTTGGTAGACAATAAATTTGGTTATAGTCGGGAGCACCGTGGATGCCAACACGCGCTTGAGGGCCCTGGTGGAAGAAGCAGTGGCACGGCGAGTTGATGCTGGCAGTGTCTATTGTTGCCTACGTCTTTAACACCTTGCCATGGAGCTGCATCAGAGCTGCACTCTTTCAGCACGGGGTGCCTCTCTATCCTCGCGTCATTGTCGGGCTTACTTATCGGTGAAAGCCAGTATCTACCCATGTAGGACAGGGCTTGGTAAGTGAGATATGTGGCGGGGTGTTCCGGCTGGCGCAGATCTGGGGCACTTCTGTGGAACATCGGCTAGGACTGGATGGTGACGGCACGAATTCAGAAGCAACCAAGTAAGCCACAACTGGAGTTACCCAAGTCCTTGGACGTATTTGGTGACTGGATCTGAAGTGGGCATACCTGGTTCTCTTACTTACGAACCCTTTCTGGCCAATTGATGTGTGGGGAGCACACGTCTTCCACACGTCTTCGCTGCCGATAACGCTGCCGGTATCATGATAGCCTCTCCTACCAGTAGACGCAATGCGCCCAGCTATGGCTGCTTCGGTGAGTTCCTGAGACATACAGATCAGGAGCCGACCCCTGCAATGCCACCTCTGCCTGGGCTCCTCCATGTATATGCCACTTCATGCGTTGTATTCTTTAAGCAACCGTCAGAGCGGGAAACCTCTCGCCGCAGGTCCTGGTGCTAGCTAGGTGCGAGGGGTGATTATTCCTCGTGAAGTGCCACATGCGGTCTCGGTTTAAAACCGCACACCGTAGGGAGATAAAAAGGTGTAATGTCAATAAAGTTTGACCACAAGGAAACATAATTCCTCATAGTCAAACCAGTTTGGCCAAAAAGTTTGACTACGAGGCAGCACCGTCTCTGTCGGGTCTCAATTATCGGGTGTAAAGTTACCCAATTATATATTTCCCTCGCAACCCAGCTGACCTTTTAAGATAGCTCCTTCGGGTGTGGGTAGTCGGTGTCCCCATCGAACCCCGGAAAGGTACGGGTTTCACCGCCGCGTTACCGGTCTGTGATATATTGGAGTAACAGGCGACCGCACCTGTCGCCCCCAGGTCTCGAGGAACTAGCCGCCCCTTAGCTGCTCTTATCTGTGCTCTCTGCTAGTCATAAGGATACGTGGAAACCCTATGAGTAGCCATTTACAGCGCCTCGGCCGGAATTAACCGTAGGCGGTAGCGTCTCCCTGCGAGAGAAAGGCGCTGCCGTCTTCGGCGCCCAAGCTGCTTGGCCCCAGTTACACCGTACTTGAACGCAAATGTTATTTAGGGTTTTCTAATTTGAATGCAATTAAAATAATGAGTGACATAGTCATTATTGTAACTAAGTAAGCTCCGAAAAAAAAAAGTCTAGTCTATCTCCGGGCGCCTTTTAGAGCAAGATTAAGGCGCCCAGAGATAGACGTTCGGGGCGGCAGGTTGCGAGGGGCGGCGGAACCGCCCCGAACGTCTCTCTGGGCGCCTTTTAGAGCAAGATTAAGGCGCCCAGAGATAGACGTTTGGGGCGGCAGAGCCGCCCCGAGCGTCTATCTCCGGGCGCCTTTTAGAACAAGATTAAGGCGCCCAGAGATAGACTTTCGGGGCGGCAGGTTGCGAGGGGCGGCGGAACCGCCCCGAGCGTCTATCTCCGGGCGCCTTTTAGAGCAAGATTAAGGCGCCCAGAGATAGACGTTCGGGGCGGCACGTAGCGAGGGAGCCGCCTCGAGCGTCTATCTCCGGGCGCCTTTTAGAGCAAGATTAAGGCGCCCCGAGATATACGTTCGGGGCGGCAGGTTGCGAGGGGCGGCGAAACCGCCCCGAGCGTCTATCTCTGGGCGCCTCTTAGAGACAAGATTAAAGCGCCCAGATCAGATCTTCAGGGTCGGCAGCACGAGTGTGACGCCCCTGGTGTTGCATACGTCCATAGGCCACGGTAACCACTTTCCATCAGGTGGGCCGCACCGTGTGCTTGTCGGCAAACTAGGTGGTATAAAAAAAAAATTAGACGCTCGGGGCGGCTCCGCCGCCCCTCGCAACCTGCCGCCCCCCGGGGCGGCAGGTTGCGAGGTTACCCTAGGGCCAAGAGTTTGCGAGGTTACCCTAGGGCCAAGGGGGCCATGGCCCGCCATGGCCCCCTTGGCCCTAGGGTAAATACGCCCCTGGTGGGAGTGAAGAAAGAGAGACTGTTTGGAGTTGAAGTGGGAGTAGAGTTGGAGGGAGACGGAGTGGAATAGAAGGGAGTCGGTTTGGAGTCGAAGTTGAGTTGCTTGGCAACCAGAGTGGAGTCGGTTTAAATCGGAGTGAAGTCTTTCCAAAGTTATAGTAAAGAAGTCGGTTTGAGTCGGATTGAAGTCGGTAAGGGATCGAAGTGAAGTTGCTATGGAATTGGAGCAGAGTCTGAGTGGAGTCGTCCTGCCGACTCCACTCTGACTCTGCTCTCTGTCGGTTTAGAGTTGGAGTAAAGTCGGTTTGGAGTTGGAGTCGGAGGGAATCGAAGTGAAGTTGGTTTGAAGTTAGAGTGTAGTCGGTGCAGATTCAGAGTGAAGTCGGAGTATCAGAGTGAAGTTGAAGTGAAGTTCGTTTGGAGTTGGATGGAGTCGGTTTGGAGTTGAAATAAAGAAGTCGGTTTGGAGTCGGAGTGAAGTCGGTATTGAGCCGTAGGTTAGAGTGGATGCAGTTTCGAATCGGAATAGAGGTGTTTGGAGTCGGAAGTCGGCATGGGTTCGAAGTGAGGTTGCTATGGAGTTGGAATGGAGTCAAAGTGGAGTGGAAGTGGAGTCGGCAGGAGTCGGTTTAAAATTAGAATGAATTCGGAGTTGTAGTGAAGTTGGAGTCGGAGGGAGTCGAAATGAAGTCGGTTTGAAGTTGGCGGAAATCAGAGTGAAGTCAGTTCTGAGTCGGAGTGAAATCTAAGTGGGTCTTTTAGCGTCCATAGGCCGCGGTAACCACTTCCCATCAGGCGGGCCGTGTGCTTGTCTGCCATATATGTGATATAAAAACAAGATCAGCTAATGAATTTCGACATCATTCTGTATATAGTGCGCCTTTTTGTACTGTTATGTATGACGGCAACAAAAAGTTGCTCTTTGTTGCTGGTTATGTAGTGGTTTTCAAAAATGTTACAATTTTTTTTTGTTACATACAGCCACCCTAGTAATATACATAGAAGAGCAGGAATGAAAGAGCATGATCATGAATGAAATAAAGCATCGTGGCAGTGCATTTTCTTACACATAACCCCTTCTTCCATTGAAGAAATACGTTTAATGGACCGATTTTCAATGGAAGAAGGCGTTAAGGCACATACCTCCTTCTTCCATGTAACTTTTGCTTTTTTTGTTGCAGTTATGCCCTTCATCTTCTGGTATTTTGGAAACTAAGCTTAAATTTCGGAATTTTTTGGTCTAATATAGTTTATATACACCTATAACCGTCATATAACGCAAAAAATCAAAAATTTCAAAAATGTTAGTTACCCCCTTCATCCACTCACGTCTTTAATTATTAATATTTGTGACGTCATTTTTTTTACGTTTATTAATCTAATCATATTTATTTAATAAACTTCATTCGTTACGATAATAATATATAATTAGTATTAGTACTGATATTGAATAGTTAGTGTAATGTGATAAGTTATTGTATCAAAAAGTATTTTTGAAATTCGTTCACAATAACTATATTATTCTCAAAATGTTTAATTTTTTGTTCAATCAAGAATCAAAGAATCAAGAATCAAGAAACTAATTTATAAACTAGGCTAACTGACTAATTCATTAGTACAAGTTATGGGATTTATCTCGTATTGTACCTATAATTTAGTCAGTTTATTACTTAGTGGTTCTCACAATGTATTTTTTAAATTCTACAACAACAGTTTTGTATTTACCAGGTTAGCATGCAACTAATCCAAAGTATACGTACCAGGGGCTAGTCATTAGGATTCCATCACTCACAAAAGTGTGTCCGGTCGCCCCTACCTCTTGCATGCTCTACAGTTATTATTTCTTAGCTCTTGCACCCCATGTCCCCCTAGTCGTGCTAAGTACTAAGCGGACTGTTTGTAGGCAAAAAGTAGAGTTACCCTCTACTCCCCCCTCCCCCGCTCACGCTTTTAAACCTCAAGCGTCCAAGTGCGGGGAATATGAAATTTTCGAAATGATAAAGCCGGTAAATAATAACTAGTAGTACGCCGGGCACGGCCGTCTAATGTACTGCCTGCAAAAAAATGTACGCACTATTATTTTTTTGAAATAAGGAATATTTTTGGCATAGATGTTAGTTTTCAGATAAGATGTTTTTTAATGCATCTAAAGACATAGATTACCAATTTAATTTTATTATTTAACTGTACCACACACGCACAAGGTTTGGTATACCATGTTCTTTTAATGATTTAACTATAAAATTTCACTGTTATATTTTCGAAAAAATAATAATTTGTCGGTTTTCCAAGTGTTTTATTTTTAATCAATATTAATCAATGTTATCTTTATTATCGCATGTTCAGAGCGAACCGAAATGACTGGTAACAAACAGAAAATGTCGGATGCAAACTTAAAAAAAATATGTATGCACATCAGACGACTACATAAATTATTTATTCTATGTCAGAAGATCGTACTTCCTTGTCAAAAATAACAAAAACTAAACTTTTTGAATTCAAGTTTTTCATTTGTTTTGCTGGGTTTTATCAACGAAAAGGAAGTTGCAGTAAAGCCTTTTGAAAATAATAATAATTTGTAAAAAATATATAATTAGGGATGTTTTATGCAGTCAGTACCGGGGCAGCAGCGGGGTTCGTGTGTCTGCTTTCACATTTCCCACTCGCAACGTAAGGCGGGGTACGGTACACCCCACCACCCGCTGTGCTCCTGGTGCCTACACCCGCTTTTTATACCTTCCTACCCGTCGAAAGTAATCAATTTGCGACTTAATTAATTAAGAAAAAAGCTTTGTACGACGTTTACTAACTTCAAATGACTTGTGTTATTTTTCTCGCTGTTTTTTGTTTACAAATTTTGAGCGGATCATAGCTTCTCCATAAAAATTATCTTCAGATTCTTCACCATCAAATAAATTGTTCTCAAATTGCAATTAGAAAGATGGTTCAAAAATAGCTGGCTTTATTACAAGATCTTAAATCATGTCTTAAAATATTTCAGTTTGTGTGTCCAATTCAATGTTTTTTTTCCTTTTTTGGCAAGCAAAGTTTAGGTATATCGACCAGGTATCGACAGTTTTGACGTGTGATGGGGACTGAGGCCCGTATTTAGTTGTGAATTGACTCTCACTGACATTAGAACTGTTATCTAGCTAGAACACAATCTGTCCTCAGATCTAGTTATAAATCGAGATTCAGGACTTAGTATCTTTCAGGAATATGGGCCTGAATCTTACTCTGTATGAAATTGCAATAGAAAATAAAATAAAAACTTGTAAAAAGAGAATAATTTTGAGGAACTTGTCAATTTTATTGGACCAGTTGTAGTTTGCTTTTATGGTCTTAACCCGCTGTCGGTCCAGGTTAGAACTGTCAGATGCAGAACTTTTGATTTTTTTGTCATCCTAGCGTTAATTCCCAGTCGCATCCGAAGCTTTTCAGCTTCTCTGGGGTCCGCTTTACCGTCTTAACTACAGATTTGGCTAGACCTCGATATTTTTTCGTGAAGCGATTGCCATCTGACCTCCACAGCCCAATGATAACATTAGGCGATATCGAAGCTTTGCAGCTAGACCGTTGTTTTTTGGATTTTTTAGGGCTCCAACTACCCGTAACGACTGCCATAGATGTTCTTATGGCAACCGGGACCGACGGCTTAACGTGCTCTCCGAGGCACGACCAGACCAATGCAAATACCCATATTTCATGAACACAAATATTTGCACTGAGCGGGGATCGAACCCGCGCCTCCTGCGTAGCGGCCGCGTTCACTACCGCTACGCCACGGAGGCTGTCTGATTTTGACTTCTATAGTATTATTACACTGAAAATAATTCTGCGTGGTTTAGTACCTTATTGCGTCTGTACCACAGATCATAATCTATATATGGATATGAAAGTGAAAACCACTCACTAATTAATTACGAAATCACAGAAACTATAACACCTACAAACTTGAAATTTGGCAGATAGGCTGTAGACATCCGCTAAGAACGGATTTTACGAAACTCCACGCGTACGAAGTTGCAGGCGGCCGAAGTCCATTGCGAATTGCGAATAGTACCTAATAATTATGTAAGATTAAGTTTCTTGCTTATATTATTCCACTAATTTGTCGTGGGTTGATGTTCAATGATATCGATAATGAAGATTGAAGAAATATTACATCACAAAAGTGAAATATTTAGTGTTGAACATAAAAGTATAGTTTAACTAGCCTTCTGCCCGCGTGGATCTTTTATCTCCGATTTTACTTAACCAATTGCAATCAAAGAAACGTAAAATTTTAAGTCTGACCAAGACCTTTCTACCAAAAAAAAAAACATGAAAATCCGTTCAGCCCCCTAGACAAGTAACAATTCATTGGCGGCGTATTGTAGATTAGAATGACAAATGTATGGGGATTTGACCTTTTTGACATACGTCAAATCCCAAATACAATTACATATATAAAAGTATACCTAGATAGATATTTTGTCAAATTCTATGTTCAAAAAAGAGGTGAGTATCGTCTCCTTGTATACCTACACTGCCACGGCAGTACTGCGAAGATACTAATGAATCTTTAATTAAATTTGTGTCGTATCTGTCGAAGTATAAGTCTATTGAAGCGCCTACAGAGCTTTATACTTGCTGTATATACGCAAAACCGATCTGTTTACAGCGCGCTGCTCAAGTTTGCGTTAATTATCAGATTGAACTTGAGTCTGTACCAATACTTAAAAGTTACTATTTTTGGACAATCTTTTGAGCGGATATAGATTTGATGATGGTTAAGTTATAGCTTTGTAGATCTTGAAATTGCAAATTATATAATACCGACAACATAAATAGCACTGTCACATCTATTAATTAAACTGTCTGTCACTGGTAAAATGTCAGTAAAATGTAAATAAAAATAGTGGCGCAGTCAGAGGGTTAGCTAGATTAGTCATTTGAGTTTTTACTTTTTTACTAGCCTTCCGCCCGCGGCTCCGCCCCCGTGGGTCACTTATCTACGGTTCTTGTCAACCGATTGCAATCTAAGAAACGTAAGAGTTTGAGTCTGACCAAGACCTTTCTAACAAAAAAAAAATGCATAAAGTTCAGTAGTTTTTGCGTTCATCGCGAACAAACATTTCCATAGAAATAAAATAGAAAGTTCACATATTTACTGTTCAATTATTGTGGTTGGTTTTCAGTTTTTTGACAGCAAACTTACTGTTAGTTCAGTTGTGAAAAAAGCTATTAAGTTATAAGCATTACTTAAAAGCTTATTCTACAATTCTACATAAGTATGTATAACAGAACATTGTATTCCACTTAGAAAATATACCGAATTGGTCGGCAAATTCTTGATTATCAAACAAACCGCTTTACAGAAATGCTTATAAAGCTCACTAAAAGTTCGAAAAGGCCGAGTCAGCGCGCAAACATGTTAATTTACCACGCGACCCAATTCCCCCATCCTAATTCTGTACAGTTTCCACACTAGCAGAGCTACAAATACTTTTCCTTTAGTTTCGTTTCACCCGATATCGTCGTTATCTAGTTAGCCCGGGTCGACGAGGGTCCGAAGGGTCCGGACTAAGTACCAGGACCGCATAGGTAGGCAGGAGGCTCGCGTGATGCTTGCCCCACACCCGCCTCGACTATTTATAAACGCTCGTGCTACGCAATGCTACCAGTGAGGGATTGTGTTCACGTACGCCGAAACCAATTAGAGCTTATATGATCCTGGTAATGTATTTTTCTCTAATTAATATTTTCTTTTTCACTAAGATACAGTTTTCTCCAGTTTACTTCTAAAAATAAGAGGTTACTTACCGCTCTCAATTTCATAAGTGTCTTCTCTCTTGTAAGTAAGTAATTTTCAATACTTGACATTAGTTTTTACCAACTTTAGTGTACACCACGTACAAAACAAACCAACCTTTAATACTATAATATAAGTCTGGCTGTCGGCACTAATAACCTGTTTAAAGTAAGCAAAACTTGCCATTTGTTTCTATACTTGCACACATCACCGCAATCTTAGGTAATGACATCAAATAATTTCAAAACAAAAATGAGAATGTCTGGCACTTCAAGGTATGCCTATACCTACAGACTGTATAGTACAATGATTGCAAAAATCACCTTAAATCAGTTGATTCCAGTGTAAATTGCCAAAGAACAGAACAAGATAGATAACATAGAAAAGAAAAATAGGTGAGGTTCGATTCTCGCACTTAGTATTACTGTTTCTATGTGTAATATGTACAAATAATTTCGGCCTACCACATTATAGAAAGTCCTAGAATTATTATCATACCGACAACCAGTGTTACCAAACACAAAAATAAGTTTGGTTATTTTCATAATATTCAGTTCGGTGTTTAACAGAAGAGGCGCCTAAACTTAAAAGTATAATGCCATCGGCCGAAGCATTTCATAGAGCCCACCCCTATATAAATTTTACCTTAAAAATCCGCAAATTCGGGGCTCCGGCACGGTCGCTAGACCTTTCGGAAAAGGGTCCACCAAAAGGGATTTGCCTTGGGATCGGGGTATTGGGCCCTACACTTATACAAAATGTCCAATATGGGCCCGCCCTGCGAACCCTCGGGGGTCCGGCGTAGCCTGTGAATGTAAACACACGAGTTTGTTGCTTAACCGATGGTCTATTATGTAAGTGGATGTCAGTTGTGGCCGCAATCACGGCGATCATTCGGTAGGTTTAATAGAGGAATGTCTACCGATTTAATGTTCCTGAAAGTTAATATTACAATATAATAAAACTTGCAAAGTAGCAATGGTTACAAACATCACAAATAGAATCGGTTATCACTTCATCATCACTACATATTATAAAACAAAGTCGCTGTCGCTGTCTGTCCGTCCCTATGTACGCTTAAATCTTCAAAAGTACGCAACGGATTTTGAAGCGGTTTTTTTTGATAGATAGAGTGATTCAAGAGGAAGGTTTATATGTATAATACATGCATAATATTGTAGAGAAACACTGATAAATCGGGATCAGAATACCACGCGGGTGGAAAATATGGCGGTACGAAGTTCGCTGGGTCAGCTAGTGTTATATAAATAACATAGTTCTATGTCAATATCTATTAACATTTCAAATGTATGTTTACAATACTCTGATATTTAAAATTAGTTGAACATGGAGATATTGGAGATACTTATTTCAAAAAAATATTGAATAATGTTACATTAACGATTCAAAAACATCTTTTTAAAAATTCTTGACTTTTTGTTTGTTTACGTTTATAGCTAAAACGTAAAAACGACAAAAGATTTTGATATGGTTTTTCTTACTCGGATGTTCTTGGTTATATTTAAAAACTACCGTATGCTTGATTTCTTTAGACTATAAAGATTTCCCATACTTTTTCTGTTGTATTTCTTCTCAACACATATTAATATCACGATTTTCTTTTCCAGGTAAGAACCCAAACTTCTTCTAAAATGCAGCACTACAAACTTCGCAGGTAATAAATCTAGGTCTATTGTACGAACGTTTTATTTAACGGTCTGCGTGTCGTGGCGATAGAGCGTTCGATTACTGGTTCGATTCCCGCTCAGTGCAAATTTTCATCGGACTGTGTGGCTATGTTTTCGAAACAAAATATTTAAGTATGTTTATCGGCATTCTAGAATATTATATTATAGCATGATTAGTTTTGGTCTATATGTCTATTGGTTTGGTCTAATTCCTAGACTATTATCACAACATTTGAAATCTATAGTTATTCAGAAGGAAATCTATTCATGGGTAAAGCATTAGTGCAACTGTTGATGAAGAGCGAGTACATACATAAGTCAGGGATACTACAAAATCAATTAGCTCATCAGGCTATCTCATACGGTACCTTATATTGTAAGTAGCGATTTCTTTGTTTTATTCTTTAGAATTTGGCATCCTACTTCCTACTAATATTATAAAATGTGAAAGTTTGTGAGAATGGATGTGTGGATGTGTGGATGTTTGTTACTCTTTCACGCATAAACGGCTGGACCGATTTGGTTGAAATTTGGTATGTATATAGGTTATACCCTGGATTAACATATAGGCTATATATTAGCGTCGAATGGGATCAGAATTCCACGCGGGCGGAGCCGCGGGCAACAGCTAGTAACAAATAAGTGGTCAAAAGAAGAAGTTTTTTTTTATATTGGACACGTCATTTTGACCTTACCTCGCCTGATGGTAAACTGAAGGCAAAGTCTCGGAAAAAGGGTCACTATTATAGACACGTATCATGTCACAATGGTGGCACTCAGCTTGACGGCCTATAATGCTGAAACCTAAAGATACTACAAAAAATGCGGTCTCTGAATTGTTTTTCTTCAATCAATCAATCAATTAGCCTATTGCAGTCCACTGCTGCACATAGGCCTCTCCCAATATGCGCCACGTTTGCCTTATGTTTCTTATAAAGGTGGACTTAGACCAAACGAACATAGAGCTGTAATTAAAATAGTAAGAAAGAAACGCAATCTTTCTTAATATTTTAGTGTAAACGAAACCTTGTTTTCACCGTTTACATAAGAAAGAACAACGAACATAATAATATTCTGTCACTGTTTACACTAATAGAATTTGACGTAGAGGGGATAGACTGAGAGTCGCTCGTCGGATGTAAATCAGCCTTAACATGTGTGCGATGCCTATTCAGTCAGTCTACGACCCAAACATTAAATCGCTGAAACTCGTGCAGTGTGACCTATACTTTATACGCTGCCATGGAAAGTATTATACAGATACAGGATGTTTCTTTATCTGCTAACGGAACTATGGTCTTTTAACAAGAGAGGTTATTGATTTTCTGTTTTGACGACCTCTTTGGCATAGCTGTAGAGCATTCAAATACTAAGTCAGAGGTCGCGCATTTGATGCCCGCTCATTGCAAATATTTATATGTTTGTATTAATCTAGTTAGGTGTCATTATTATTAAAAAAAGTATTAATGTTTATTCACATTGTAGAACCTATAACACAAGATTAGTGTAGGTAGCGCTGTATGGAATGTCGTGGAATTGAATATAAACATTGCTACATTCGTTTTGGGACATGATTTTAATAAATTAACACACAGTGCGATCAGCGGTACATGAATGTATGTGTGGACATACGTCATTGTATTTTTAGAAATTAATATCTATAGCAAGGAAGGTAATATATAGAAATATGGCGAGCGATCGACATTTTTATATAATTAAACTTATTTATCCTCTCAAATTTCCTTAACAAAAGAGAAGAGGTAGAGGAAAAGTAAAATATAAATAGATTTATTTTGAAAGACTCACCTTCGAAACTTAAAAAAAAAATGTGTAAACTGAATAACAACCTCTAATAATTTTTATATAGAAGCGAAGATTCCATACCATAGCCTTTTAGTAGACGCCAAGGTCAAATAAAAAAAATATATTTTATGGAACAATTTGAGGGTAGTACTCAGCTGCTCTTTACGGCGAATACAGGATGTGCTAAAAGTACGAGTACATATAGGAGTGTCGGGGAAAAAGTTATAATAACATTAATGTAGGTTCTTTTGACAGCTCGCCGGTCGTCGTTAGCAGCCCTGTGCGCTGTATCTTGTCATAATCTTTTAGTGTTGTGGCGACTGTCGATAGTTTACGCATATCGATAAAATTTAGTTTATAGTTTTAGGGTGAAAACAAAGGGTGAATGTAATGTAAATTGAATGGTTAGTAAATTAACAAAAAAATAACTAATCGTAATTGCCCATATCTGTATTTTGTTAAGTTTCTTTTAGATATACTGAAATAATTGTTATTGTAATAATTATCATTGAATTAAGATTATACATTTTCAGAACAATATTTTCTAAACCAACATTGAAATAGGCAACAAACTAAACTATTGTATACTCTTCTGTTTTTATCTTGTTTTTTTTTTAAACTATAATTTACTATATTATAACGTTTTTGTGTTTCACACGCATACATGTTATTAAGTTTCATATTTAAACACTTACTTTTCGCTATGTTTAACTTATTATTCCATGTGACACTTCTGAGTAATAAATAAATATTTAAACGGTACTTTTTATCAAAAATATATCGAACGAATGCTAAACATCTGTGCGTTCTATTTGTAAATATTCTAAAAGTAAACCAAAAAATATCGACGAGTATATTATCGACAGAGCAGCAACTCACATAAGGCCGCATCACTAATTACGGGCGCAGACGGCGGCGCCGGGTCGAGCCAAGGGTACACGGTCCTCTCGACTGAATTTTTTCCCTAACACCCCACACCCCACCGGATGGGGTGGGGGCTTCCTGTCCCTCCCGGACCCTTCTTAACATTTCCCTGGCTCGGAGGCACAGAAGGAAGACGCCTCGCTTATATGAAACCCTGGTACGTACCGCTCGGGTTATATACTTTTTTAGGGTCGGTCAGACCCTTTGAGGCCTTTCTCTCGAGTTAGGGACCTACATATTCCCTTTTCAGGCCCTTTTTGACCTTTGTAGGTTTAGGCGGCGTTGTTTCGTCGTTATATTATATAAAAGTTTCAGATTTCTCTTAGTAAGGGACGCCGTTGACACGGTCGCTATGTGAATTTTTGGCATTTACTATCAGAACTACGCATGGTTTAATTAAGTTTGGTAGCATATATTACACTCCAGAGTAACAATTACTTGTTCTATTTATAATCTCTTTCAAGTCTTATATTAAACTTCAATCGGATTGGGCGACAGATATTTAGATTGGTATGTACAGGGGTTAATAGACGTTTTATCAAGAAAAGTATTAGGATATGTTGAAACAAGTATGAGTCTCAACACTATGATCTTCAATAAGATAGACGACATACAAATTGATTCATCCTTTCAGCCGTTATTATTCACTTCCCATTGTATCTGTGGTAAGATTTTTTTTCATAAGAAAATTGAAAATATTTTGATTCGGTTTAGATATTTACTACTTATTAACAACCTTCTTAGTTGTCTATAACAACTTTTTCACAGGAATACTGAATTCTACCCCTTCAGATATATTTAAGGTTTTTCCAAGCGACTACAATATGGGGTTCTTCAAGAAGGGCATTAGAAGGTTTCTTCAGTATCGGCAGCACGAGTGTGACGCCCCTGGTGTTGCATACGTCCATAGGCCACGGTAATCAATTTCCATCAGGTGGGCCGTGTGCTTGTCTGCCACCTAAGTGGTATAAAAAAAAAGATGTATAAAGTAATACGTACATCGGAGTTTCCTACAGCTTCGCTCATGTTAATGTATAGTCATCTAAAAGTTATTCCCTATCCCTAAGAAACAGTTTTTTTTTAATGATAAGCACTATAATGTCCTTTTCTATACTCTGATAAAGTATAAGGAAATTTGTTGTAGATAGTTTAGGGGAAAGGACCTCGTCCTACAGAAACCTATCCCAGAAAATAAGTTCTAGGTCACGGGAACAAAATCAGTATTTCATGCGGGCAGAGCCGCGAGTTACGGTTCACCCTTTGTACCAACTTTTCACCTCAAAGTACCAGGTGACTAGAACATCGAAGAGATGTATCGAAAGTTGTTACTAATCGTAAGACAATACATCGACAGTATAATAGTTATGTACTAGGGACGGCTGCCTGCTCCAACGGCGAAGATGCGCACTGAATTTTTATGGCTTATTTTTCATACATGACCACTTGTTTGTAGCACAGATAATGTAGCATTGATTTTAATGTTCTCTTTCTAATATAACTTAAGTTAAAGGATGTACATACCCTACTTGGATGAAATAACATTTATCTTTGTGTTTGTTACAGTTTTTTTTATTTACTTTTCTATTCTTTTTTATTTTATTTACTTCAATGAATCTTTTAGATATTCAATTTTCTTTTATGGTGAACATACGCTAGATTTTAGGCCTGACCTTCTCTGTAATGAAAAGCCTGAGCTCTGTAATGAAAATACCGCATTATAGTTTTAATTACATATCTCAAATCTAAACATATTTTTTAAGTTTCCTTCACATTCATTTCAACACCTCATTTGGTAACCGATTGGTCAGTTTTGCTGTTCAATTAATTACCAAATAATATAGTTTTTCTCTTGTAGCTTTTCAGTTTTTCCTTGACACAAAAATTATACCCTGTACACATTATCTCTCCAATATTTTTTTATTAATTATTATTATAACGAATTCTAAAAACGGGGTTGTATTTGGTAATCAAGTAACAAATATAAAAATCATTTCACAACCTTTTATTGTCGCACCGATCCGGTTCGAATCGAATAAAAATTGTATATCGATGTCATCAAATCGCATGGCACTCCTAAACAAGACGGAGATATTGATATTGTATGTAATATTTATCGAATAATTTTGTCGCAATTTAACTGTCATTTGAAAAAATTGTCCTTAACATACAAATCAACATCGATATTTATTCCACATCACTAATAAATTTTTCGATACTGTTTATGCTCGATTTTCAAAAAATTGCGTGACGTGCACGTGATTACTCAAGAGTGCTATTGACGAATCGATTAATTCTTTTCATTTTTCGTAATCGATGTGAATGAGTGAGATATTTTATGGGGTAAGGGTAAGGTTACATCGAATCGGGAGGAGTTAGATTTATTATATCGATGGTCTAGAGGAAAAACGTGCTAAGGGCGAAATTTTGTACGTAATATTAATATGTATAAATACAGTAGTTACGTACATCTCTCCTCTGATTCATTATCATCATTTCAGCCATAGAATGTCCTCTGCTGGACATAGGCCTCCCCTAGAGATCTCCAATAAGACCGGTTGGAAGCGGCTCGCATCCAGCGCATTACAAAATAACAAAAGCAACAAAAGCCTCATCCTGCAATCAGTAGGATCATACCTGAGGTTGACTTGAATTGATGGGGCCTCAAAAACACCCCTTTCTTAAATGTCTCCCCCTTTTTTAAATTGACTGCCATCGGACCTCCACTACCAATTGAATATATTGGCGTTTTCAAAATTCTGTAATTAGACTAGTCAGACTTTTATGGGCTCCAACTACCCGTAATGGCTGCCTTAGATGTTCGTATGCCCACTCCGGAGCACGACCAGAGCAACGTAAATAACCATATTCATGCATACAAATATTTGCACTGAGCGGGAATCGAACCTTCGTCTCCTACTTAGCAGTCGCTTTCACTACCGCCACACCACAGTTCCTAAAAGTACCCTAATAATAATAATATGTACTGTTGAATGAGCTGAATGCCTATTCTGGACTCTAGAGTAGGTTCACTTAGGGAGTTGTGAGCGCGAGATTAAAACTCCCTACCAATTGCACGCACTTCTCCAACTTTTGTACTGCGCCTAAGTATGTTAGGTATGTATGCGTGTATGGGAAATGGTGTGGCCACGAGAACATAAGAAATAGCGGTTAGTGATTTGAAAAAAAAAGTAATTGTGTAGCGTATAGCTAAAGTAATGATACTACAAGATTAAATATATAAAAATATAATATTAATATAAAAATAAAAAAATGTGAAAAATGTTACTATAAAATTACAAAGGCAAATTCTGTCTGTCTGTTACCTATGTTTTTACGCTTTGACAGCTGAATAATTTCTATCCGATTAAAAAAAAATTTAAACAGGCTTATTTTCCAAAATAAAAAAGGTTTACACGTGAGAAAAGTCACGTGTGTCAGTGAGTTACTAAACATTACTGATTTGGGTTCCAATTCATACTTCAGAATATGATGTTTTTAAGGTTCTTGTGCTAACACTAGGTATAGTTACCATTATCAAACCTATTTAATAACCATTTGCTTATTTAATGCCAGCACCGTGATCACAGAACACAGAATAACATCATTATCTCCCTAAATTAGTGGTATTTTTGAAACGTAACACTTGCTCTTTATCTCACTCACAAGAGACTGTCCCATCACTTTAATTCATCGTTCTCAAGATATTATCGCACATCTGACATTTCGACTCTGAGATTACCAACGAACTTTGCCGAGTCAGTCGTAAGCGCCCGCCAACTTACTAAGGATTATACTACTTTAATATAGCACTGCGGCCGTGTGTACCTCCCTTAAGTGCCACTGTCACGAGCCAAAAGGCGAACAAAGTAGCAGAGGCAGTACCCTCCTACACGAAGTATAGCCGCCGCGCGCCACGGGGGTAAACTTTGATACCCCAAAACCTCCACCCGCGTTATGCCTCCCTGGTACCCGGCCCACCCACTGCGGGGCTTTGAGGACGTCTTTGAGCCCAACTTTAGCGGGGAAAACCCCAAAATTCAAGTTGGGGCCACGTTCCCGATTACGAGCCGACGATATCTTTGAAAATTTCTGGTCTCCGGGTATTTTTTTGTTATACTTCAGACGCGCTTATGTCGGGATTATTTGGTTTTTGTTAGTTTACACTTATATTTGAAAGGTTTTGGGAACGTTAAATCACATTTCCGACTGAAATATCTGGAATTTGTTGTTAATTTTGTAATATTTTGTAACGCTATTAATCTAAAACGATGTATTAAGATAGAATACCGATAAACAATATGTACAACGAATAAATAAAGTTTAACGACTCAGAGTTGTTTGATTGTACTTTTGAGGTTTACTGACTGATTTCAGCCTAAGCCTAACAGGATTATCACTTAAAAGTTACCTCCAGTCACGTTTTAGCATCATTGCCGATAATAAAATAGACAAAAGTAACTACATTTAGTTCTAAAGCCGTAACGAAAACTTATAAGCAGTCTTAAAAATAATCAAAAAACGGTATTCTCAAGAGACTTGTCAAATAAAAGACATCAACGTGCGACTTAAAAGATTATTTTAAAATTTTAGATGGAATTTATTTGAAAGTTTTATTTTTTGTATATATTCATAGTGTTCTTGGGTATGTACTTGTTTTAGCATTTTATTTTAGTGATATGTTAGTTTAGGTTTTCGTAAAAATATAATTTTACAACACACCTGCTCATAACAGTGATATTATTTTACCGCAATTAAGCACGGAATGACACCTATTATAAAACTGTGACTTTTTCATTACTATTATTCACAAATGTGAGTTATAGATTCTTTTTTAAATTTTATAGGAAGTGTCTATAATTGTCTATGTTCTTAAAAAAGATTTGATACAAAAAATAACGTGTTTAATAGTACGAATAAATTAATACGCCTATTGTATGGTCATTTGATGCATTTTCGTATTTAAATAAATAATTTCAACTTGTAATACTTGTGTAATAAACAAAATTTTCGCTCAAATTTAACTTTTTTTTTCTCTAAGTACAGAAAAAAAAACAGTAAAAAAAAAGTTAAGTTCAAACCTCATTTTTTTTTAAATATGGTCGACCGCCATTGTTAAATGCGCGCGCATAGGAAAACGAATTAATTTGTAGTATTGTTTATTTAGTATTTGTAGTATTATTTTATTCGCAAGTGTGTTGTAAAACGTCGTATGGCACGTGTGAGCATGATGATTACCGTCCTCGGCTGTCTTAAGACCCTCGCCTTACGGCTCGGGTCTCAATGGCGCCTCGGCGGTAATCACCAACGTTGCTCACTTGTACCATAATGTACTATTACGTATGTTATTTTTTGTGTATGATTCTTATAGCTTGATTCGAGCTCGATCGTATTAATTTATTTGCATGTCCGTCGTTTTTGACTTACATATCATATTAAATTATATAATTAATATTTTAAATTATGTATTATTTATTATTAAATTGTAAATATATTATGTTATTGTCAGGGATGTTTTTATTTACACTTACTATTAAGTGGATATTATTTCAAGGTCTGCAACTTATTTTCTAAGTAATTTTGCACATAACTCTGTGAAATTATTAAATAGGTAAAAACTTTATTTACATACTCAATGAGCAAGTTAATAAACAAACAGTCAAAATGGGTGCATTATTCCCAATTTACCGATACTAACACCACATATTCGCAAGGAGATGTATTTTAGCTTCCAAACCTACCCGGAGTACGATATAACCAGGCGTAATGAGATACGATATTACCAGGGTAGCAGGATCCGCAAGAGGTATAAACAAGGATAGCGTTGCGTGATCGTGAACGTAGAACACTGGGCTGCTTATTTCGGGACGGCGAGTGTGATTTTAGTAGGCATGGGTTTTGTAATATTTACCTACTTCATCGTTAGCAAACTTATAAATGCTAGTTGAAATCCGTAACTTCGTCCGTGTGGAGTTCACAATTTTGTGGTTTTATTAGTTTTGCGCGGAACCCATTTTTCTTCATAAAATATTAGCTACCTGCTAGTAAAAATTCCGTCAAAATGATTCGGGACAACCAGATACGAAAGCAAATAGACGAAATTTTATTTTTTTACGTTTTTCTTCGTAAGTAAAGCCGGGCCGGGACCCAGGCCGCCGAATTTTCACATTCTCAATGTGACTATTTTGAGAATGTGAAAATTTGGTAGATGATTTTCACATAAAAACGGCTAAACGAATCTTAATGAAATTTGACAGAGGAACTAGCTCGGCTCGTATGCTACTGTTTATCATAGGAATATGATCCCATAACTCGCGCCTATCGCGGAAACGAGATAAGTATATCACACGGGTGAACCATCGGGTAACAGCTAGTAATCGATAATGCTAAGCTAAGGCTCCCAAAATGATTTTCATTACAGCTCATAATGGTCCGCCATTCGGTGTTGTTAGTTACCACTTACCACTTTCCATAAATTATAATACGATATTAAAAGGGCTTTATGATAGAATATAAACTGCGGCTAAAAGGGAAAAGGGTTTTTTATTATTTCCGAAATGCCTACAGCCTGGGGCGAGAAAGCACGGCTATCTATCGTTTACGATCGCCCAAGTTAAGATTGGGTTAGGTATTCTTAACGGGAATAAAGCAAGCATCATAATAATAACGAATAATTATTTTGTATCTTTCACTTCGAAGTTTGGTGTAGAACGTTTGACTGAGGTCGCTGGTTCGATTCTGTGCAATGTACAAATATTTTTATACCTCGGGATATATATCTAGGTCGCGAGGCAAACTAACAATCTATGCTTGGTGAATTTAAGCTCGTCCTCCGCTGTAGCACCCGGTGCATCCTCAAACGACACCCAAGAAACGTGTACTGCGTGTACAGAGCACATTTTCAGCACATTTTGGGTTCAAGATATATGTTCCGAGGCATATGCGATGTTAAGCACTTACAAAACGTATCTCAATATGTTTTCTGCATTCTAGAAACTATATTACAAGTTCGAAGCTACATCTCAGAATATTGTTATTCCTTGTATGTATTGAGTCGCTAACAAAATAATTAAATTATTGTATTACTTGTTATTGTCAAAGTTATGTGGGTTTTCATTAATTAACTTTTGATTTAAGATGAACTTAATGTTTATGGCTACTAGGATGGCAGCGCACCACAGGAGGTTCGATTAACTACTTCGTAAATAAGCAAAGTAATACTGCAAGAAGAATTACCGGCTGGCCGCCAGTGGCCGGGTAAGGCAACCGGATATTTCTTTTAGCTGTCCAAAGAACCCCCCGGTCATAATGCCCTAGTGGGGGCCGCAGGGGGGCAGATATAAAGATACAGACCCCCCACTTATCCCGGGACCATACCCGGTCCTTTTGCTTTTATAGGGGGTGTGTATAAAACCGAATCGCCCGGTTTTAGCTGTGCTAGAGTGTTACGATCGGGGCCGGCGGCGGTGGTCGCATTATGCCGACGGAACGAGACTATATCTGATGTGGCTATGGTGCTCTGGTACTTATATACAATGTTTAGACGATGGTTTCGCTCATTTATTAGTCTGGCGCTTGAAACGGTCAATAAAATGTTGAAGGCTCTGTAATAAACGGAAATTAGTCGAGAAAAAATGCGGTACGCACCGGCCTAGATTTTTATAAGTCTTTTGTAAGCTTATTTTATATCAAGTTTGATAAATTATAACTCTGCATTAGTGTGTACTTCATGAAATTCCTCTAAAGGAATAGAAAACGCTTTGTTTTTGAATATCAACAAAAAGTAAAGCACTAAATCTGAAGCTATAAGTATTAACAAACAGAATAGAATTTGGGCCACCCCATCTCATCCCTTGCGGTGTCGTACAAGGCGACTAGGATAGAACAAGGGATAGGGCTGTTTAACATCAGATATATAGAGCCCAGACTCAGCCTCAGATATATGGCTCGAGTCAACAACAGTGCCCAGAATACGGCAATAGGCTCACCCCCTATTACGTGGGACCTAATACAATGATTGGTGAAATGTGGGTAATAATTCACCTCTGCCTAACCCTCTGGGGATAAAGGCGTGATTGTCCCTCCGTCGCTATATATCATACTAGCTTTTGCCCGCGGCTCCGCCCGCGTGGATATCGGTTATCGCGACCAAACATAGCCTATGTCCTTTCTCAAAGTCTAATCTACCCCTATACCAAATTTCATCAAAATCGGTTCAGCGGTTTAGTCGTAAAAGCGAGACAGACAGACAGACAGACAGACAGACAGACAGACAGGCAGACAGACAGACAGAGTTACTTTCGCATTTATAATATTAGTAGGGATTCTCAAAAGACCACAATCGTAAAACATCACATTCGCAAAACACGATATTCGCAACACATGATATTCTCATAATATCATATTCTGAAAACACATACATGTTACTTGTACATGTACTTACGAGTACTTGCAATAAAATTGATACCTTTGTTAAATAATATGGCGCTATTGTGAACAACACATACAATAGTGTCTATATATTATGTTTATGAATAGCCATATTTGTTTGCCACCTTAGTGAGTGATACCACAGATAACATAATAATGTACTAAAGTGATACAAAACAAACTAATGTAATTGATAATATTTTCATGTGTCACCTGTATGGCGTGACATTTTAAGAGCATTTGCTACGATAGGGATCGCGGGGTCGATTCCCGCTTAGTGCAAGTATTATGTATGTATGATTTACGTTAGTTTGGGTGTTTACATAGCATTTATTCGAGGCTTTCGCGTACTGATCAACGGCGCTTTGTTCTAGGCTTTCCTCTCAGGGTTAAGGAGGGCAGATGGCAGTCGCTGCCGTTATAGCCAAGATATGCCACCTCAGGGTGAGAAAGCGTATGAGACTGAAACCAGGGCTATGTACTAAACCGAGATAACCACAGGGATGGCGATCAGTCGTAGAAATACCAGGAGCACATAAAATGATGTGTACTTGTGATACATATAGAAACTAGGATTTTAATTAGAAATGTTTCGAATGTTGATGTAGAATTCTCAGAAGTTTTGTTCCGCTTCTCAAAGGAAATCTGTGTGCTAAAAAGTAGCGTCTTGTTCTACAAAATGAACACACGTGCATTTAACTAGTTGTCTTGAAGAAACTTTCTTGTACAATTAAAAATTATACGTTAAAAAGCTCAGTCTGTAGGCTTGTTGTGTCTAGCCTATGTAGTCTAGGCTCTATGGAGCTGGCCTAGTTTGATCAAAGAGCGGCCTTGTCAGTGGATAGTCAAAATATAAATGCCGAATTCGATTGAAAATTGACTGACGCGTTGCGATTGAAGGAATTATGATTTCCGTGAGTGTTATTAACTAAACTAGCGGATGCTCGCGAAGTTCTGGTTCTGCTCCCGCAAGCAACCTATGGGTAGGTTACCACATTCCAGCTTCTAGGGACAAAAAGTAGCCCACTATGTGTTAATCTTATTACTGAAAATGATATATCCCTGTATCAAATATTAACCAGGTACGTTCAGCCGTTCGAGCGTGATTGGGTAACACATTCACATTTTATAATATTAATGGGATAACTAATGTGACGTCATCGTATCTAGCTTCCCCTATATCTGTGGCGCAGTACTTTCCAAACCAAGCTCTGTCCTATGGCCTTCGCGAGCTCCTAGGGAGAGAGATGACTGTAACCTCAAGATATTAATTTCTCTTTATTACGAGGGCGACATGTGCGTATAGGAGCTATAAGATGAAGGTAACTATGTTGTTTCATTATTCGAATGTCGGAGGCTTCGGGTGACGGGGGCAGGGTGGAAACCGTATAAAAACGACAATTTCCTCAAAACGCCGCGCCCGCGCCCGCGCCTGTCTCGCCGCGCCCTTCGGTACTAATTAACTGCCATGCGGTTATGTCACCCTGGTACCCCTGTTTGTAGGGCGGTGTTTAATTTTTTTTGTTTGGTGGTTGACAGCTTGACCTTTCCTATATAAATGCCCATTACAGTTAAATATAGGTCCTATACCTGTCTACTCCTTCAGGGATATGTTTGTATTAACAGCCACTATAATAAATACCACCTTGTGAAATTATTTTATCCTTACGGTGTAAGTGCAGTATATGTATTATGAAATATAACAACTAGAAATGGTCCTTTAATATGTGTTAATTAATAATAGTCCTGCCCTATGTTTCAATAATACTTACTAGCACTCACGGCAGACGTCCTACCCAGAAAGTAGTGTACATAACGCGCCACCTACTGGGTCCAATTGTGCTTTTAAACCATTTAGGAATCCATTGAATATACACACAAAATTTCTAATAAATGTCTTAAATTGACAAACGTAGGTTCAGAACACGTGAAAAAAAAACTAGCTGTTGCCGTGGGCCCATGTGAAATATTTGTCTTACCCCCGCAACCCACAGGAATCTATTCCAGGGGTAAAAGAAGCAACTATTCCAGATTACTATTCCATTCCCAATGACTGCAATTCACTCCAAGTTCTCTACAAAAAATATCAGTGAAGCTTATATAAAATTATTTCTATTGTAAGACCACTCGTCTGTCTCTAGCAAAATATTAATATCATATGTATATGAAAATTAACGAGAGTTTTCAAGAGTTTTGTGCTATTTATATAGGCTTCTCGCATTTTTATTCGATGGGTAGAAAAAACATAAAAGAGCTCTTGAGACAAAGGTTTCTCTGGGGTGAGAGGGTGATGCGCCTACTTGGATTTTCAGTATAAAAACCTTAATAATAAGACTTAGGAAGGAGCTCACTTGATGATAAGCTAGTAAAATCTGGGTGGCTGTAAAATTTCATCAAAAATGGCTCGATATTTTGAAATGTAAATGAAACGCTTATTAAGTGACAAAAGTTAATGAAGGAATGTTATTAGAGATTTCTCATTAAGAAATAATATTATATGTGATGACAGCCTCCGTGGCGTAGCGGTAGTGAACGCGGCCGCTACGCAGGAGGCGCGGGTTCGATCCCCGCTCAGTGCAAATGTTTGTGTTAATTAAATATGGGTATTTGCATTGGTCTGGGTGTTTCTATGTATAATATGTATGTATTTACAAAAAAAAAAGTATCTAAGTATGTTTATCCGCAATCTAGATTCCATAACACAAGCTAGTTAAGCTATGCTTACCATGGGTCTAGATAGCGTTGTGTGGGATGTTGTGGAATATAAAGTTGTGGAATATAAATTTTGGTATTGTGTTTTTACAATTTTACAGGAGAACAAAAAAATCTTTTTATCTTTTTAAAATGTCGCACTTTATTGATTGTGACTCAATTAAAAAAGTACGACTGTTCCGTAGTCACACCAAATTGCCGAATGTGACGATGGAAGCGCTTCAGTAATTTATTACTGAAAAAATATAAATTACATAAAGCGCGTCAAGTCACTGTATTCAATGGCATGATTGGTTATTTGACTGTCTGTTTAAAGTAGTTACTCTTTACTGCTACCACTAGCTGGCATAGCACTTCCCAGCGTACGCAAAGACTAGGCGTCATCCATGGAGAGAGGCATAGAGCTGAATCAACGACACCCCATGCACGGCCACCATCACGTGCCAAAAAGGCTGAAAAGCCGAAGCGTTTAGAATGCTGCTGAATTCTTATGTTCGCCTCTTTACTCAAATATTTGCATTTTGCGGTTCGGACAAATGTGTGGAGTTAGCATTAGATTTCAATTGTTTGCCAACTCAGCGTTGCAAACGTTTGTTTACATTATGTGTCCGATTCAATTCGCTTTTGGACTCTGACTAAACTAGATTTGAAAGCTAAATATTATGCTATTTATGCGTTTATATAAAAAATAGTATTAGTTCGTTATTACGTCTTAAATCTGTGTTAATGTTAATTTAAATATTCGAAAAAAAAAACTCATTTAAGATACTTAAACTTATTTCGTAATATTCATATTTATTTTTATTTTGATTATTCATATTCATATTTATTTTTTCGTCAATTTGACTTCGCCTCGCTTGATGGTAAGCTGAAGGCAAAGTCTCTGAAAAGAGGGTCACCATTACAGACACGTACCATGTTACAATGGTGGCACTCAGCTTGACGGCCTCATCAGATGCTTTTTCACGCCCTGCTTAAAGGACCCGGGACTGTAGGAGGACCGAAACACGTGAACTAGTAAGGAATTCCAAGACTTAATGGTGCGGCAGATAATACCTACAGTGTTGATTGCTTAACAGTATTTTGACGCGAACGGAACCACGGAAAACAGCTAGTCAGTGGAAAAAAAACGAAAGTTGGAAACCAGAAGATACAGGTTTCGAACTTTTTTGTTTTTTAATACAATGAGTATACAAAAATACAGTTCTAAAACACGAGTCTGCAACAAATAATACATTTTACCATAAACACGCTGGCGGAATGGGGGGTACACCTTTGCCTCATAACACGATATAGGTGTTTCTGTTATGTCATGCGTACACTATCTGTGGCGAGGCGAAGGCAGTTAGTAATAACAGTCAATGACTAGTAATAAGGCTGTGAACACAAGTTCGGTAAACGACGTAAGACCTTACATTGGCATGTCTTTGGCTTACTTTGGCCACCTAATCGTCGAACCGACATTATAATAAATGAGCACCATTAGATATTGGACCTTGTGGTTGTCTGTTTAAGGTAGGTAATAGGATAATAGGGGCCGGTACTTATACGTACGGTACGTACCTATTTAGTAGTTCATTATTATGATCGGTTTGTTGTGTGTTGTAGGTAGAGTGTACGTTAAGACTATTATGAAATGGATGAAGATTAACCCTGAAGTAAATTATTTTGTTACGTACATATGTATGAAATAAACATGCTGCCTTTAAATTCTATTTATCTATAGAACAATTAGTACAGATTGACAAAAGACGGTGCGAAGTGGAGAAGGAAAAGTCGGCAAGCGGACCTGGGACTCCGAGTTAAAGGCTTCAGATGCAACCGGGGTTAACGTAAAGACGATGATGATGAATGAGTACAGTTTAATAAGCAATCCCCGGAAATTATCGCCTTCCATTTTGTATATTATGTCACTTGTCGCCACTAGGCAATAACGTAGTATTATAAAAAAATATGTGGCGTAAAGGGAACTACATCAGAAACCGCGGGTTTGAACCCCGGATATTATAATATCGACCTGAAGTCACTTCTAACCTTGATGATAAGCGGCCACCATAGCTAATGAACACTGTATTTAACCATCAATATCTATTAAAAAGACCTATTAAGTATCTATTTCAACAAAATAATGAATAGTGAGATTTCTATTATAAAACATACCGTTTTGTAGTGTTGAACAAAGGGGGTTGGGTAATGTTGGCGTCGTGTCGGAATTGAGCGGCCATCAATGAAATTGGTATAATATGAAAGTACAGTATAAAGTGATCAAAAGTTACTACGGACAAACTTCTCTAAACTATATCGGGACTTAGCTATACAGGGTGGTATTTTTCAACTTTACTTAGATGGAAGTACTCTAAATACTGGAGATAGCGAATTCCACTGAAAGGAAACATTCCCTTATTTTTTAAAAGAAACAAAACTGCATTCAAAGTTTTCTGAAAATGCCACACCCGGTAGTCGAACCGACTAAAATCTTCCTATAACCTTCTATTTCATAGATTACCTTTTACTTAATTTACCAAGTTTGTTAGAGAGATTTGAACCTTATGATCGACCCTATAGATTGATGTAATAAAAATACAGGGTGTTATTTTTTCGAATTGTAGTCGGTTCGATTATAAGGCGTGGTAAACGAGTTTTCAGCATTCCTTAAATGCAGTTCTGTTTCTTTTTTAAAAACATACTAAACTGTATGCAAAGTTTTCTGAAAATGCCACACCCGGTAGTCGAACCGACTAAAATCTTCCTAAATCTTCTTAAATCTTCTATTTCGTGGATTTCCTTTTATTTAATTTACCAAGTTTGTTAGAGAGATTTGATCCTTATGATCGACCCTATCGATTGATACAATAAAAATACAGGGTGTTATTTTTTCGAATTGTTCGATTATAGGGCGGGGCAAACGATTTTTCAGCATTACTTAAATGCAGTTCTATTTCTTTTTTAAAAACATACTAAACTGTATTCAAAGTTTTCCGAAAATGCCACACCCGATAGTCGAACCGACTAAAATCTTTCTAAATCTTCTATTTCATGGATTTCCTTTTATTTAATTTACCAAGTTTGTTAAAGAGATTTGATCCTTATAATTGACCCTATCGATTGATGCAATAAAAATACAGGGTGTTATTTTTTCAAATTGTAGTCGGTTCGATCATGAGGCGTGGCAAATGATTTTTCAGCATTCCTTCAATGCAGGGCTGTTTCTTTTTCAAAAACACACTAAACTGTATTCAAAGTTTTCTGAAAATGCCACACCTAGTAGTCGAACCGAATAAAATCTTTCTAAATCTTCTATTTCATGGATTTCCTTTCATTTAATTTACCAAGTTTGTTAGAGAGATTAGATCCTTATGATCAACCCTATCGATTGATGCAATAAAAATATAGGGTGTTATTTTTTAGAATTTTAGTCGGTTCGATTACAGGGCGTGGCAAGCGATCTTTCGAAATTCCTTAAATGCAGCTTTGTATTCTTTTCTAACTAAGAGAGTGTTTCCTTTGAATGAAATTAACTATCTCCGGTAGTAAGAGTAGGTACTCGTACCCGGTTCGACTACCGTGTGTGGCATTTTCAGAAAACTTTGAATACAGTTTAGTGTGTTTTTAAAAAAGAGACAGCACTGCATTTAAGGAATGCTGAAAAATCGTTTGCCACGCCTTATAATCGAACCGACTACAATTCGAAAAAATAACACCCTGTATTTTTATTACATCAATCGATAGGGTCGATCATAGGGATCAAATCTCTCTAACAAACTTGGTAAATTAAATAAAAGGAAGTCCATGAAAAAGAAGGTTTTGTAAAATATTAGTCGGTTCGACTACCGGGTGTGGCATTTTCAAAAGTCTTTGAATGCAGTTTTGTTTCTTATAAAAAATAAGGTAAAGTTTCCTTTAAGTAAAATTCGCTATCTTTAGTATGAGGGTACTTTCCTTCAAGGTAAAGTCGAAATGTTCCACCCTGTATATCGCAGCTCCGATATTACTTACAATGAAAATAATGACATTTGTGCGTGTGTTTAACACAGTACAATGAAGTGGTATCAAAATTAATTACGGCCGCTGAAAAAATTAAGAACGCCACTGTCCATACTAGATTACCCAATCCCCTTTTAATTGCAATTAAAAATCTCGATTGCTGTCTAAAAAATCGAAACAAGTAAACCCGATTGCAGCTGTCTAAAAGATCGAAACACTTTTAACAGCAGGCTGTACCCTATTACCGAAAGAAAATTAATGAGTACCGCCTGCTGTCAAATTTATTTCGACAACACCCATCATCCTTTGATCTCGAGTTATTTTTACTATGTGTCAAATCGATGAGGACTTTTTAAATTTCATTTATGATGGTGTTTCGAACAATCCTATCAACTTTGAGGTGGGTGCGAGTTATTGTACTCTCACTCCTATTTTATGGTCCAATATGACTGGTCTATAGGTACGTCAGTGTTGCCAGATGACTGTTTAGAATTCTCCCCAAAAATATTCCGAAAAACCCCCAAAACTCACAATTTTCTTAAAAAACCCCCCAAAATTTACAGAACAATTATTTAGGTATTAATAAGACGATACACAGTTATATTGCTCCAGATTCTCACACGATAGAAAATATCCTCGATATCGATACAAACTTTTTTTGTTATCGTGCGAAACATCCCCACGGATACCCCTCCCCCCCCCTCTTCCCCGGGAGCCGGAGCCGGTAGAGGAGGTTATGTCGGACTCGAACCGACTAAAACGCACGCCATCTGTGGGCCGTCGGTTGCTGGAGATGAGGTTATCGTAGACATGCCGACCGACACAGGGCCCTAACTCTCGATCTGGCCCTCTTCCGGTGTGGGGACTACGGAGTCCCCAACGCGGCCCCGGGTATGGGGAGACGCGCAACGCGCACCGCCGCCGGGGCCTGCTTCTGCTAGGGTGACGGGCGCCTCCACCCGTCACCCCCAGGCTCACGCTCATGGGGGACAGAGGTCATTCTCCGACCTCCGACGCCCGAGTTGCCTCCGCTCGTCACGGGCCGCGCGGTAGGTGATTTTCCTTCGCTCCCGCTCCACCGACCTCTTCATGAGACATACATACCTACATAGGTACCTAACTCACACCTAGGTGTATTAATAGGGGGTAACGTAATAGGGGGCGAGCCTATTGCCATCTAGCGGGCACGTGTCATGGGCTGTATGTTTCCTGTTGGATGAAGAACAGCCCTATCCCTTAGTCGCATTTTACGAAACCCACTGGAAGAGATGGGGTGGCCCAATCCTACTCCACAGGGAACGGCAAATGTTTTAATGGTCTATCTATCAACAAATTTTCAACCAGAACGGATAAATTATTAATGTGGCATTGAGCAACAATCATTCAAACATCTTTACAAACTTTCGTTTATATTAGGTACAAATTAGGAAAAATAGAAATAGAAAAAAAAATATTTTTCAAGGTTTCCAGAGCACCTAGTCTCATAAACAACGTATTTATTGTGTTCTTGCAAAGTGAAGCGTCGTGGACGTGATTAATGAACATAAAAAGTTATATTATAATCTCAGCTATTGCTTCTAGCACTGGGTCACCATCTTCAGATTCATTCGTGTCATACATTTTTACTGACTTGAATCTGGCAAGCATCTTTGGCCATGGTGTGAAGTTCATCCGTCCATCTTCTTGTAGAGTGTATCTTAATCTTATGATGGATTCGGCAAATAATTAGGTATAATATGTTTTGTATAGTGTTTATGGTATAATTTTAAAAGAATAAAATAAAAATAAGATTCATTATTATGATTATATTTTTAAATATCACGGATTCCAAATCACTGACTTGCTGGTTAAAATCACCCAATTCCCTCCAAACCCATTATTTTCCCTCCGAAAATCCCCCCAAAGATATTGCCCCCCCAAATATCCCCCCGGAACTATAAAAAACCCCCAAATTTGGGGGGAATCCCCCCAATCTGGCAACAGTGTGGTACGTACGTAGGTCCCATTTTAGCCGTTTCACCAATAACCTAAATTCCTTTTACTGCATGCAGCACAGTACAGCTGTGTTAAATACATCTATACACAAGTAGGTATGTATTACGTGTACATATGAGATGCGGCGTCTTACCTGACACACGTCTTGTACGGATACGACGATAATAGCCATGCAGAATTAAACTCTGAACTATTTAGGCTATGTTCTTGTGTAATTATGCTATCCTGGTTCAAAGGAGAAAGGAAAATGATCATTTAATGATAAATAGACTGAAAAACCAAATGGGTAGCCTTCAAAATTGTTTTTTTAACATAATATTTATTTATACCTCAGGACACGTATCTTGGACCTAAATCGCGAGAAAGATGGTGTAATAAATAATAATCTATGCTTGGTGAGTTAAAGCTCGTCCACCGCAGTAGCACCCTGTGCTATCCTCAAAAGACACCCAAGAAACGTGTACTGCGCGTATAGAGCACATTTTGAACATATTTTAGGTCCAGTCCGGAGCAGTATAAGATTGACACCCGTGGTTTTGTAAGCGTTCATTTCTTACGATGACCACTTACTGATAGAACCATATCCTTGTTGACTAGGAATATCAAAATGTCTCATCTGTTTAGCTTTGTCATAAAGTGTTTCAGTCAAAACTCATACTTTTGCAAAAAAGGTCAAGCAATATCACCTTAATTTTCAGAAAATTTCTGAAATAATTGATTAAAGTCTTAAAAAAAAGAAAACCTAAATTAAATTAGTCCGTTTTTTTAATTTAAAATCAGTAAGGACATCGAAATGTTTTCACAATTCGATGACTCTACATGATTATAAGTTACTACACCACGTTAGTTTAAATAGCAGATTCGACTTTTGAAATATCATTTTAAAAAAGTCGTAACTACATGTGACAAATTAAGAATAACAAAATGATGTTACTCTTAAATTTTAAGTAAACTGTCGAGCTAGTGTCTGAAATAATCGGCACTTAGTTTACCAGCGATGTAAAATAATTAGTTGTACCTAACGATGAAACCTGCTGACTCAGATGATTCTTTGCAGCGTGAAAATCAGTTCATATTGACGTATGTAGGTAGTAATAAGTAAACAAATATTTTCAAACAAAGCGATTTCATAATCAGCAGAAAATGCGTATTTTTGTTCGATACTGGGTCAAAACTCAAAACTATCTTACATTTCTTTTTGCGCCATTTAAACACCCGCATGGAAAATAGAACTATCGCTTTATATATAATGGAACCCTGGTACCTCGTTCCCGTGAATATACACGTATGAACACATACATACTGTCTTTATTTCAATGTGTGTATGTACTAGACAAAGGATATAATATGTATTGTGTGAATGTGTGCGTTGTGATGTGTAATTACATCATCATTATCAGTTTATAGTCATGCTACATTGGTTAAATTGATTTTCCTAATTGATATGAGGCTAAGCATCTGGGGTTAGTAGGGAGGTTGAGATAAGTCGTCCATGCTCTGGTATTGAATGTGGTTCATGTGAATTTAGGCCTTATTATCATTGAGTTTCCATGTTGTATGGCCTATTTTCCTACAATTTATCATTGCAACATTACAGTGCACAGGATTGCACTTTCAATGTCAAGATGAATGTCCAAGAATTAATAGATATCAAAGTGCCTAGTCGTTCTCAGTGCAAGTACAAGGTAAATACTTCGAACGAATTAGTCTTATAACTTGTATGAGAACTATCGTTGATAGGCAAGCACGCTTTAGGACACCTAATGAATTGACAAACATTTTTTACCTATCGATTGTCCCCACAGTTCAGAATGTGCGTGTGTTTCGAGTGTCATTGATGCATTTCGGTATGGGGACAGGGGGCGATGGGGGCAGGCGGCCGGACAGAGCGAACGGAACGCACCTCGACCACGGCTCCGCGCCAGTGTGCGTTGAAACTCTGAGAGGCGAACACGCGCGTTGCGCCCACCCGCAACTTCCTCGCGAAATACGAACGATTTGGGACTGAACATCGCAAATTTCACACGAAGAAAAATAACTTTTGTGTTTCCATAGGTTGGTTAGCGATTGTGCTTCGTATATGTTTCCTATTTTAGTAATAAAAGTTGCAATTATACGTCTACGCGCGAAGTTTTATCATCTTGACATACTAGTTTTTGCACGAATGCAGGTTTGCATAGACCGTCAGGAATGGACATAGGAACTCGATGAGTAAGTAAGCCTTGGCATTAGTACATGGTGACAGCAAAAAGTGCAATTAGTCCACGGCTTCGTGTCGCTAAGTTTTCTTTGTCACGCCAGTTTGAGCAACACTGGGCATTGTTTTAAAGAATTTATTAGCATAACTGACACTTGCATCGATTTACTGTTAGATACTATGCAATTTCCTACTAATAAACTGTACTATAAGTATGCCTGCCACTTATTTCATCATAATTAGAATTTAGTATGCCTTTGTACTGTCATCTTTATTAAACGATAACTTTTAGTATCATAGCAATAAATATTGACCTCACGAATTTGAAACAAATATATCTTGAAATAACATATTTTATTGAAAAAATTAACGTGAAAACCTATGTAAAAATATATTTACTGATTACTAACTAGACAATTCTAAGTACAGATAAACTAACTTAAGTAGTGCTACCAGGGCTATCTGAGCTCATGTAAATTTACCTAACGATACTAGGCTCGTATACGTTTACAGAACTTCCTATGTTAGAGAACGCAGCGAAGTTTGAAAGTAATTTTGGAGTGCAAGCGCGCGTCGAACTAATCAAATCGTTCACGGTCCTTACTTCGCTGATAACACTACCCACACTGTTATGTTGCTCTAGTAACTGTGCAACTTTTTCATTGCCTTTTCGTAGATATTTCCGTATACCTAGAAAGGAAAGAAAACGAATTTCTATCTATCGGCTAATTAGTATATGTACTGTTATTGTATATACCAAAACCTTTATATGTACAGTATATACAGGTATATTTTCTTTCAATACAAGTACTATACCGCATTGATCCGCACAAATTGTATAGGTAACCCTTATCCCAAGTTTCTCCGTGCGTTTAATTAGTATATTCATGAAAAAAGGAACAAACCACCGGGTACCTACGACTGGGGACAATAAGAGTGGAGGACCGTTACTCGGGTAATGAGCCCCCTCACATTCGACTAGCCGAGGAATAACGTGCAAGGGCCGGTTGTCCGCCTCTCACACCGATGTGTAACGAAACCACTTTATATTATAGCTTGTAAGACTACGATCAAAGATGTGTATTGATTGAAACTAAGGATTGAAATTATATAGAGAAACTTATAAACATCATTTACTGTTTCATCCCTTGGTAAATACGGAGGTACAGTCAATGACAATAGCACTTGATGATTGCATAGATTTCAAACTTGAAAACCTATTGAAAATAAAATTGTTCATTATAAAATTTAAAAATATTTCAATAGAGCCCACTAAGTTTTTCCTTAGAACATATAAATTACTTTTGTCAAAAGTTAACTTTTTAAATCTGTAAATGATCAACTACTATTGATGTTGAATGTGCATTGTAGATTACACGTTAGAAAGATTTTTCATTGCAACATTCTACAGACTGATGGAGATTTGACTTTAACACCACACATAATTTATTTAATTTCTAGTAGAAACATCAAAAATTCAGATCATACATCCTATTGTTTCAATGGTCTATAGATTTATAGAGAACTTTAACATTTTGAGATTGGCAGTTTATTTTTTTTGCCACAAATTATCCATTTTTAATTAAATCTAGATACTAAATATGTAAGTCATCTCCAAATATTTTAATGATAACATAATTATAACGCAAGTAGATACGAAGTATGAATCCACAACTGCAGATACGACTTTAAAAAGGGTTTTTTTTTTAATTTTTAATTGATCGTATTATAATTTGAAAAATTCTTAACCAATAACATCGACGTATCTGCCAGTTAGGTTCTTTTACACGAAAACAATTTTTGAATAAAGAACACGTTGTACCTGGTTACGCAGCATTGTGAATGTAGAAGTTAATTCGCAAACTAGGCAGTTAATAAAAAACGTTACGGACCACCGTACCCAAAGCTATTAAAGTGGCCTTGTCGTTATCGCTAAAAAGAAAATAGCTGCTAGTACAGTGACCGAAGTACCGTGCGGTTTCCAGCTACCATTTTATGCCACACCGTGTCATATTATTGAAGTTTTTGATACTAGGTAATATGCTCATTTCTGAAGTAACAATACTAGCATATTATTATATAAGTTAAGCTAGGTTATGCCACTTATATAAGCTTATATATGTGGCATAAAATTGTACTAACTTTTACGTGCAACAGTGAGATTGGAGACAGATTCGATTCCCGGAATTAGGCAAGATATTTATTGTAGTTTCTGATGTGAAATTCAGGGTAGCAACGTGCCCAGTAGGTTTTAATAGGCTTGACCTTCTATTACGTGAAATCTTCGAATCATAAATACAGAAATGAGACCTTCCCATCCTCTTTCCGGTCTTCGGGGAAATAGAGAGAGATGTATATATAAAAAAATATGCTATTTTGTAGCTCGTTTCTTATATTTATGAGTTTGTATGAGAGAGTAGGGAGACTATGGTTTAATTTGAAATATACGACATGTTTAAAATAGGTAGTAGTTAAAATCAATAAAACAGTTTGATTTGCTCATAATACCTTAGTATTAAGCTCAGTCAAGATCGTTTTATCGCTGACTGTACAGTCGGCAAAGAACATACAAAAACTACGCCTCAAAAGGTGTACCTATATTTATTTTTATTTATCTCCTTAGCCGAATGTACACACTAATGGTATGGCAAGCAACTAAAATCTGACTCTCCACTAATTTTAAAAGTGATTAGCGATACTTTTATTAGAGAATTTACAGAAAACTTTGTTATCGAAAGTGCGAAAAGCGCGTAAGCTGAATGGAAAATGGACTTATAAAAAACTTTAAAGTAATGCGAAATCAGCGGAGGTGGGACTCGAACTCGCGATCTTTCCCTTACAGCTGGAATGCGCTGACCACTGAGCCATCCTATCTTAATCGATTTGAATAGTAAATGTTTTGAAAATTTCATTTAAAGTACCTAGTGGTTTTATTTTAGGTTTTTTAGTTGGCCTAATTTTAATAACAAGTCTCATTATCACAACTAGACATTGGCTAGCAGTGGCGAGGGGAGGATTAAAAAGGAGAGCTTAAAGGGCTAGAACAATTTTAGTAGCTGTTACCTACAAAAAGGGCTAAAATAGTGAAATTAAACATACATATACTCACGCCTGTAAATTCTCGAAGGGGTAGGCAGAGTTGTATACTCACATTCGCCAACAATGATTTACGCACTCACGTAATAGGGGTGAGCCTATTGCCGTCTAGAGGACGGAGAACAGCCCATCCCTTAGTCGCCTTTTACGGACATCCACAGGATGAGATGGGGTGGGCCCTATTGTACTCCATTGGGAACCAAGACGGCTAAATTAAACATGTCCATAAATTAGAGCCCCGTTGAAGGCTTACATCCTATAAGGACTAAATTAGTGATTTTTGAAGTTTTAGTTTTCTCTGCCTACTCCGGACGAAAAAAGACGTAAGTATATGTACGTATGAATTTTATTCAAGTCAAGCCGAACCAACCTCTACCAACTGGCGAGATGTAGTATTAGATTCTACCTAGACCTCTACGTTTACGTATGTACTAATATACCTCTACGTTTGTACTATTGCTCAGCGCAGTGGGCAGATAGGCATCTTGACTGTGTTTAGTCACCGATTCGAGTCCTAACCGGACTATGGATGAGATTATTAACAAAGTTTTGTGTTGACGTAAACAAACACAAAACGTAATTTAATATCGTCTTCGTTTCTAAATATAAAATTTAATTACCTGTGTGTGAAATAACAAAAATGACGTTATAACGTGGGCGTTACTTGTATGGGAGATGACTATTTTAAGAAAATTGATCGGCTTTTAAGGAGCCATAGAAATAGGCAGATAATTTTAACTTTTTTGTATAATAACTGCCTATTACGGTACCCAGCCTTTCAATAGCCTAATAAGAAATTCAAATTTTATGTACAAGGAATTTTTAATTAATTCAATGACTTGTGTCTTTGGTGTACATTGAAGAGTATCTTCTATCTATCTAACTCCAAACTAAGAATGGATTCGTCATTTCACCAATGATAGGAAATGCGATAGTACGTTTTTTGTAATAAATTTAATTGAGTGTAAGAAACAATTGGTTAAAATTTTGTGTTTTTCATTAGTGATATCTAGCTTAAGTAGCTAGACAATTTCGATGGTAGGCTTCTTCTGCCATACCTTTAAATTTTGATGAAATAATATAAAAAATAAATATTTTGCTTAGTTTTAGTCAAACATCTAAGAACTTCTAATACATAAAACTTATTTACCAATGCGAAATTTCGTTTACGCATTAAAAAGACGTATGTGGCAGTTATATAAATTAGTCTGCTATTTATTTCTAATAGACGGTTAACACATCTAAGTATTGCTACGAGATTGCATTAATATTGTAAAAATAAAAGATTTGTAAAACAAAATGGACTGCCATAAGAATAGCAAACGTCAACTTGAAGTATTTCATTCGGAGATACGGATCGCGTAAGGCACGTAAGCCCGGTGCTTGCAGATGGAAAACGGCCTATGCTGTTATCGCGCTCAGCATGAGAATGAGAGCCTTTGCGATTTAATCTGTATAAAGCTGTACTATACTTATGCAGTCCTAGTACTTTCGTCGTTCATTTTTTGTTATATTGCGTTTGTTTGTGCACCGACACCGGCACACGTGACTTCTTTATCCCAGAAGGGGTAGTCAGAGACGCTTATTACGCAGACTTTTCAGTTCTAATCTGAACGTGACCGATGAAAGTAATAAACATAGACATAAACATAGAAACATACACATAGTATTGCTTGGGACATTATCATGTGACATATTTGGACCTAAAATGTGCTCAAAATATGTTCTATACACGCAGTGCACGTTTCATGGGTATCTTTTGAGGATAGCATGGGGTGCTACGGCGGTAGACGAAATTCCTCAAGCATAGATTGTTACAAAACTATCCACGGGCGCCAGGGCCTCGTTTATATCACAATTTAGGTCCTCCAAGATACGTGTCTCGATGTAGGTACCTATATGTAGTATTGCAGCAGAAAAAAAAAACATTACACAGGTGAAACTGCGATAGTTGAGTATACGTTTTATTTTTCTTTTAAATTCGTTAATTAAAAACTAGTTATCTCACGCACGGTGCGCTTGATGACAGGTGATAATTGTGTCTTAATGACAATATCAGGGGTATCTCTTTCAAGTCTTGTTGCCCTGATCAACTTACAAATATCAGGCAACACAAAATAAGTGATATTAAGTATATGCCTCTTAATGTATAGAAATGCAACTTAAACTCCACCGCTTCCCGTAAAAGGCTAGATAATTTATGTATGAATGAGGAGAAAAAGCAAGGCTCTGAGCAAAACCTGAGATCATCACTAAGAAGATGATGAACATACATATCTATTAGTACCTATATTAGTAAGTATATAAAAGTTTTTTTTTAATTTTAATGAGAGTTGATACTAATACATCGAAAACAAATGAAGCAGAACTTCTTTTATAGGATGAATAAAATAAAACGCAAGGTTTAAAACTTGAATTAGTTTTTGCATTTAAGAATTTGTCGACTAGTTGTCGAAAAATGACTTAATTTCCATATAAAATCAGTCTTATAAGCTTTAAAACAAAGTGTTGTGAATCGTTATGTAAATATTTAAAAGGCATCGAAATATATAATAAACACTGGGTGAAGTCCGCAGCTCCGTCCGCGTATAAACCTAAAATAAATAGTATATACTTATTCCTTATTCAGAACATAAGCTAGCACTATGCCGAATTTAAAAAAAAAAATTGAGTTCAGCAGTCTCACTGGGTATGAAAAGGTCACACACAGATTATATATTATTATTATTTATAAGATGTACTTTATTTATTATAATTTGAAGTGCTCGAAGGATTGTGATATAAATTTGGTCTATAATAGTAGGTATAATCAATATTACAATGACGACGTTCAGTCGCGTATGGTCAAATTCGCAATCGGTCAAATTCATAAAATCGCGACTAGTCAAAATAGCAGTTAGTCAAAATAGTGAACCGTCAATATAGCAAGTCGTCATTATAGCAAAGCGTCAAAACAGCAAACCGCCAAAATAGTAAAGCGTCAAAATAGCAAACCGTCAAATTAGCAAACCGTCAAAATAGCAAAACTTCAAAATAGCAAAACGTCAAGTGGCGAACATTCTATAATGAACGATTCATTTATTGGACGATTGGTATGATGGACGATTCATATAATTGCGCGGAGTGGACACCGCCCACCCCGACTTGGATAGGTTAGGTTAGAAGGCTAAGGCGGGAGTGGAGCGAAGCGGAGCTCCCGCCTTAGCCTTTGTGGTTATTTTTTTATAACCACCCATACAAGGATTTTCCGCTCCGCTTCAAATTGAGTTAATATGTTTTAATTCTCATTTTGAATTCAACTTAATTACGTAAATAAACATGATTTAACGTCCTTTTGTGTTTATACTAAAATCCTGAAGTTCAAAATCCTTGTACCTACGTGTGGTTATAAAAAAAAATAGCTTCGCTCCCGCCTTAGCCTTCTAACCTAACCTATCCGACTCGGGGTGGACAGTGTTCATTTTTTATAACCCATTCCACATATATTTAATAATATAAATATTCGACCGATTGCGATCTAGACTTTTTGCGAATTTGACCGTTTGCGATTAGAAAAAAATGCAAATAGACCATCCGCGATATGGACCAATTGCTATTTTGACCGGTCGCGATATAGACCAATCGCAATTTTGACCTCATACGATTTCGACGGTTTTCAGTCACTTGACCTATTGCGAATTTGACCATACGCGACTGAACGCAATGACGATACTACGTCAGCTCAAGGTCTTCGATTGTCAGCTGTCAGCGTCCTTACACTCCTAGCGTGATGGTTCGTTCAATGTGATGATATTTCGGTTTTTTTTTATCAATTAGGAGGCTAACAAGCGTATGGTGCGCGTATGGGTAAGCAGGATGTATCACTTGATCACACACGATTTGTGTAGCTTTGTAAAAATCTTTAGAAGTTTTTAAAGAACTAGTACCTGCGACTCCGCCCGCGTGGAAAAGATTTATCGCGGAAAAAAGCTATTTCGTATATAAAAGTGTGCTATGTGCTTTATTGGGTTTGTAATTTGTAACAAATTCGGTCTAGAGATGAAAATAGATTGATCACAAAACTCATTTAAGGAGGTCTGCAAAGCCTACTCCTAAAATAGTAGTTTAAAAAATCGTGGCTATTTTAAAATGTTTCATAGTTCCATTTACAAAAAATACAGTTAAAAATAGAATGAAAAAGAAATTCTCTGCCATTTGAAAAGGTTTTTAATTCTAATTTTAAAACGAAGAATGTTTAATTTTTACTCTGCAGTATCAAGACTGGGACCAAGATTCTTGAATTTATCTGTACATCAAAAGGCGTTTCTAGATTTTTCGAGCAAACATCTCATTAAGGGCGCAAAAGAACGGCGCAAATGGGTGACGTATTTAACTTTGTCCAGGTTAATCATATAAATACTTCTCAGCGACAAACACTTTGATCTCAACTTTTTTCTGCTCGCCTGGTATCAGATAGCTCCTAAGTAATTTGTATTCCTAAAATATATTTGGATGTTAGAAATTTTAATTAATGACACAACTATTCAAAAAAGAGTACCTAGTGTTTTCAAGTTAAAATGCATATTTGTGAGTTGCAAAATTAATTCCACCCTGATTTAAATACTTGAACCGATTGTATTTGGATGTTATTAGAATCCTTAAATCATCTTGGCGTCGTGTTACAACTTAGTCTCGAGAAGGAAAAAACCGTACTTTTCGAACCGAAGAAGTAGATATTCATAAACATTCACATTTATTTTATCAGTAGGATTCAAAATACCATAAAACACATACCATAGTCTTTATAACTTTCAATAAAATAATTACAATTCATAATACACATTGCATATTGATACAAAATCAATACAATCCTGTTTTATCTGGAGAGGGGTACTGTACAATTGAATAGATGAATAGAAAAGCGAAAGAAACTGGTTGTGAAACCAGTAATGGTCATTTCAAAGCCGTAATTTGCGAGTGCACAGTGTGCTCACCCTATTTCTATTCCAACAAAATACTGACAGACAAGTATAGGAGTTGCAAACAATGGAACAGTTCATTGAAAAGTATTGTGCAAATAGGGGAGAGCGGGGTTGCGTAAAAGTAGCCTCGTTTCGAAAAATGCTGGGATATTCTGAACTGACCTTACACAACTGTACTTGTATAACCGCGTCTAGAGAATTACAATTTTGATACTTTTAGTTGAGTGTCTGAGTTTGAGTGAAAACTGGGATATTGTGAAACAAAAAAAAAATCGCTAAAAGATTTATGATTATTGATTCATCTAGCCATTTGGATCATAAATTATTTCATTACATCATAGTAGATCAGGCACCGACTTGAATTTGTTTAAAAACATTAAATAAATAACAATAGAATCCGTTAAAAAATAATTTGATTTCAATAAAACGACATAATATTTATATTTTTTGTGACATCGGCTATAATAACCGCAATAGAGTTTAATCGATTTCTAGATGACGCGATGAGAACATTTTCCTTCAGTGAATGCCGCAACAGGTGACGATAATTGCAACTTGAAATACTTAGAAATCATAAATTTTACCTCAACCGCGGGAAATTGTCCTGTAGCACCTGATACGGATGCCACGAGACAGTTTTACGATGTGAAAAACTTTAGCGTTTACTTCACTGAATATAAAATCGTGAAGGAGTTTGATTAAACCTTGTTAGTATTGAAACTAGTGTGTGACAGCCTTTGACAGCCTCTGTGGCGTAGCGGTAGTGAACGCGGCCGCTACGCAGGAGGCGCAGATTCGTTCCCGGCTCAGTGCAAATATTTGTATACATGAATTATGGTATTTGCATTGATCTGGTCGTGTATCGTAGAGCACGTTAAGCCGTCGGACCCGGTTGCCATATGAAAATGTATGGCAGTCGTTACGAGTAGTTGGAGCCCTAAAAAGTCCCTAAGAACTGGTCCATCTGCAATAATTCGATGTCTCCCAATATCGTTAATGGGTTGTGGAGATCATATGGCACTCGCATCATGAAATATATCGAAGTCCAACCAAAACCGTAGTTAGACTGTTAAAGCGAACCCCAGACTCTGAGGTGAAAGCTTCGAATGCGATTCTTAAATGTTACTTATTGGTCAAAAACGTTGTGAATTATCTTGACTATCTATCTATACAGTATTCTAGCATACGAAAGATAGGTGGGACAATGATTGTGATCCCACAAATTTAGATTTCACTTTACGCTTGACATCCAAAGAATAAAATATCGTTTTCTTCAAAATAAACTTTTGGACGCTAAGCCTAAATAAGTGAATATTTCAATGGACTCTAGTCCTTTACGACAGTTGAAAAGTAAAAGTACTTTTTTAAAAGTATTTTATTGCTTAAAGACATAAGAGAGAGTTTTTAGGGTTACAGAATTTGACACATTGCATACGATTGACATTTGACAGCAGGTTGACAGTTTTGACAGTTTATTTTTTTTTATACGTTCCCGTCTTTTCTAGTCTTTTCTATTTAATAAAGTGGTTGGGTATAGTTTATGGTGATATTTATGGGAAACATATTCGAAGCATCGTGAAATTTTATTTTTAGTAACTGAGATGGGGTCCATGGATTGAATACTTCTGAAGAAATAACATAACGAAACCAAAGACATAAGTGCTGTGTGTGAACCGCCAAAAACAACTAAGATGGCTGCCAAAAGGAAAGCTGGCGCTCTCCTTCAACATGTTCTGCCAAAGGTACTGTTTCTGTTATATTTCATACTTTTTTCATTGATGTAACTTGACCATTTGTAGTGTTTTGAATCATTATCAAGGAGTGTCCACTCAGTCGTTTCCCTGGAGGAATGCGTGAGCTACATGACCTCACACCGGCAGCAATAGACTGGCTTCGCCAACTGGACGTTGACATATATGCAAAAGCCATATATGACATGATGATGATGGTTCTCAGTATCTCCGAATAGAGTTTCGAGACGATATTGTCAGTGACAACTTCAGTCCCGATTTTAGCCATTGCACGGAATCATTGATTCATTTATTAATGCTATTTTTGTCGCAATGTCCGCAGTCTATACAACAAAGTAGAAAAAAAGTACCTACAATTAGATAAAGGAATTTATAATGACACCGTGGCGATGTAATCGACAAAACTGCGTTTTCAGCAGTTAGCACAGGCTAATGTATAGTGTCTGATCATCTTGATACTATCAGATAGCTGAGTCGTCGCCGCATCGAAATTGGCGCCAAAGTCAGTTTTCCCGCCGCGGGCGGTTCGCCTTGCAAAATGGCGGAGTCTCAAGTGACACGAGGCAGGCGTTGATGGCGGCTTAGGATGGATAAGACAGTTACTAATCAATGTTTGTTGACGACAATCCGGTAACAGGAAAATGATTGCTTTTGCTGTTCCTGGAAAGTAGACTAGATCTATTATTCAATTTCTTTAAATAAAGGTGGAGTCTGAAGTCTTATTTGCTCAACAGTGAAAAATATTTGATTAAAAAGTAATCTAAGCTTATATTCTAGGAATTTCTCGCCCCAACCAGGGCGAGGTATATCTAGTTTAGTTTTATAGTTTTCTCTATTATTATGTTCTTTGAACAAATATTGTAAATTACAAGGAGTATACTTGTCTAATGTTTAAAGTGTTATAAAAAGTCGAATTTAGTGATCTGCCTTAATTTTTGAAGTCGGTTAAAAAGTTGAGGAGATTCTGCATACTCAAGTCTAATCAGAACATAAACCTGCATAATTATACACAACCCACACCCTTTTTCCATTTGCGTCGGCAGACTGATTTTAGGTAGAAACGGACTTTAATTTTACAATTAAATATACTTCTTAATCTTACTTAAATAAGGCTAAGCACTAAACCGAAGGCATGATTGAGGCACAAACTTTCTCATTTATAATATTAATAGGATAATCCCTTAAGAATTATGTTCACTAGAATAAGCCTTTCAATAAATCAGACTCAGGTCAGAAAATTTACTGATTCTAAAATATGAAACTCCTCAATCTGTTATAGGTACCTACGTTTGTCCCAAATGAGGAATTTGAGGATCCTCATCTCACACATTTGAAATATATCTGCCTCTTTCTTTGCATAATAACAATACATAACAACAATAGTTCAATCGTTCTCTAATAAAAAACAACTCCAAAAAATATAACAACGAAATACAATAATGTTAACAGGAATAAACGCGATCATAGTATAGGTACATCACCTTTGATTTGCGTGACGTTGTATATCAAGGAATTTAAGAGTTTAAAAGTTAGTATAACAGCGAAAAACAATCATACATTTCAAAAATCAAATCACGAAGAAGTAAAAAAAATTAAGCTTCTACATAAATGCGTTAGACAGGTCCACACTAAGACATCTAGCGAGCAATGAGGCGCCGCCGGGCGACCTTGCATGCTGGCCGTACTACTGCCCATGCCCACCCTACATCTTAACATAGCTATTTAGTCTTTATTGCCGTGCCTAGATCATATAACGAATAACTTATCTCAATGTTGTTTTTGCATAGAATTGATTGTGTAGGTACTTGCAGTTGTCTTCTTTTGAGTAAATAATTAACTTTTATGGGAGCAACTGCCATCTTACCTCCCAATTTTGAGAGAATAGGAGCGTGAAAAAGAATCTGATGAGGCCGTTAAGCTGAGTGTCATTCCGTCACCATTGTATGTAACCATGATACGTGTCTGTAATGGTGACCCTCTTTTCTGAGTCTTTGCCTTCAGCTTACCATCAAGCGAGGTGAACTCAAATTGACGTGTCTATTTGCTTGACAAATAGACACGTCGATTTGAGTTGTGTAAATGGTAGTCAGAAGGTGTAGTGGATAACTGTTGGCCTTGGGCTTTACAGATCTTAAGGCCGTCCGCTGCTACGTTCGTACGTACGCGTGCCTGTTTCATACAAATATATAGTGAGCGAATTTGCAATCAAATGTGTGATGGTTCTTAAGCATGGCTAAGACCTTTCTAATAAATAAAACGCATCTGAAGCCGTACAGTGATTATTTCATAAATGCAGACAAACAGACAAGAATTTAAACAAATATCAATGAAAATCATCGAGTAAAACGTGAGATTACAGTCTGATTGAACGCTCCATTCGAAGTTTTTACCAAGAGTTTAAAATTAGATAAATTATATTGTTTAGAGAAGTTTAGTAGGCTAGAGGCGTTCAGGGTTGGTAGGGGAAATCAGTAAAAGAGATAGAGGAGTGCGGACCCTGGGTTCAAAAGTGCAATTCTTCTTGTGCCTCTTAAGACCAAGTTTTACTTGGTTAAAGAGATAGTGGTAAAAAAATACTATAAAGAAGAGTAGTATTAGAGTAGTTTTTTTTTTATAAATACTAGCTGATTTTTCCAGCTTTGCATGGCAAATATCGTAAAAAAAAACCCCGAATCCAGTGCATCCTACCGGATCCAACAATTGTACGAGTACATAGTGCTTTCCGCAGGAGCAAACTATAAGTTGACAAAGTTTTATCGCAATCGGAACGACAGTAATGTAATGCATAAAATACGAGAGTAAAGTCGTGCTCAGTAAACAGCGATCAGCTTGATCTTATTACGTGGGGCTAGAGATATCTCTGCTTACCTCTATGGGAATACATCATCGTGATTTTATCAAAAGAAATTAATCTACCAGCAATATTCTCTATATTCTCTATTCTTTATAGCAAGATTACTAATTTTCTCTCATAAAATTAGGCCACCGATTGTAATGGTTGAAAATCAATAGGACTTGGCAAGTCCTCAGGGATAAACTACCAGGCAGGTAGAGGCAGCCAAGAGATCGAGCTGGGATTAGACTATTAGCTGTCAAGATGTTCCGTAGACGATGTCCTTGTACTTTGGGACGGTCGCTCGTGTTCAGTTACTTGCGACTACCTAAGTATGTTATGTACAATGTTGTGTTTGCATGTACTGTGGACCGTGTGGCATTGTTTAATATTAAACGTCAGATATTTAAGTATGTATAGTAGTATACAATTAGCTGAGTCATCATCGCAGAGCCAAAACCGCTAGGCCCTGAAAACGTGAAAATTTGAAAGTAATACCTTTTATATCGTAAGCGTCCATTTCACTGTGGAAAGGTTTTTGCAAATAAGAGATAAACGGTAGTAAGTACTATTGCCTAGTGACGGCAGCATAGAATTCATAATTATCAAAGTAGTAAGCATGAAATTCGTGCGTTTATAAGCGAATATATTTGGCGTTTTTGAAAATCTTCACCCCTAATTCACACCCTAAGGGCTAACCTTAGAGAGTAAATTAGGGGTTAAAACTTTATAGAGTAAAAACTTTTTCGTTCAAAAATGACAAACTTCACTGCCACTACATATTGAATAAACATAATTTCGCTATAGAAAATTTATGTATATTAAAGTCACGAATTACTTTATGGAGGCTTGTAGAACCTATTATAAAGATCCCTTTCTTAATATTTAAAACTCCTTAAAACCTCGTCGAGCACCAGGGTATTATAATACTGAGGCGGTGTCCGCTGAGACAGCGCGTACATTATTCAACGCGCGCTCGCGCTCGCCTGCATTCCGTGTACCTACCCGCATTGTTTGTGTGTCCACCTGATATCCATGCAAGACTTGGTGCCTAAACTTTGTACATGAATTCAAGAATAACCGGACACAGCAGTTGGTACTTACCTGAGCGGTTCTGTACATGGTCATAGATTTGATTACTAGGTACCTATGCTCTCTAGAAGATAGGTATGCAACGATTGCTCATGGAATGTGTGAAGTGTGTGTGAAGAATAAAAAATAATACGAAATAAGTGAATCATTTATGATGAATTAAGAAGTTTTCACTGATGATAGCAACCACGATTATGTTAAACTAACGAAGCATTTCGCTTCATTTTGCTGAATGAATGAATCATATCGAGTCAAGCTGAATTTCATCAGTCCAAATCCTTTCTACTCCCTTTGGCCACGTGTGCTGATTACTTCGTCCGACTCATCGGTTCAGAGAAAGAGAGTATATCACACAGCACAGTGGAATTTACGTAGAATGTGTTCGACATTATGAATTGTAGATATATATAATAGTAGGTACGGTCTCTTTTTTTTTTCTTCTTCTCTTAATCTCTAATACCAACTTCAATGTGTTTCATTATGACGACCTTTTGGCGTGGCGGTAGACCGTTCGATTAGCTCATGGAGTTACTGTGCTTAGTTTTGGGTCTAAATATTATGTATATTATGTCGTACATTAATTATATTTTCTCCTAATTTCATCCCTTAATACTTGCTCCTTGAATTTCTTCACGCAACAATATTCAAGTCCAAAACGACCTTGTACTACATTCTCTGCCAGCCCCAGCAAGACATAATGCAGACGTCACATCCGAAGAAAGTCGCCAGAGCCAACAGATATCAGGAAAGCCGCCACTAATTCCATTTTCACCCCCAATTTATATCTGTCACTTTTGGTGCCGTGGACGTTGCGCGTAAAAATATTGTTTTTACTTATCCCCGTCGGGCGGGGGTATTACGCCCCCTGAAGGGGGCCAGGGGCCGTAATTACTTGAGCAGCCAGACGCTGCGAGACGCTCTGTGGGGGTCGGAATTACGAACGGAGGTTTGCCCGCAAGCTGCTTTCGTTTTTTCTGTAGGTGACGCTAGAGAATTTTTCTTAATCCGCTGTGTGTACGCTCCTCCGTACGGTATCTTTGTGCCGATTTTCCTTTACACATATCAGGTTATTAAGTTAACTAACTTTTGTAGGTATTTATTTGGTGTCTTATCTTATAGGAATGAAGACGCTACTCTACGTGCGCTACTATTAAATGGAAGCCTGTAAAAAGTGCTTGACATCTTAATAAATTCAAAATAGTTAATGATTTATCAGACATTTTGTAAAGGGATCGCAGTGGAAGGACACTAATCGCATCCCTTTTGGATAAATGTCTAAAATAATGTGTGATAGTTTATAATAATCGATTTAGAGGTCAGTTTCAATATTACAGTTGACTTCTCTTTATACGTCCAATTCAAAACTATAGAAAGAGATTATAATTTGTATTTGACGTTACTGGGGTGCAGTGATGTAGAGTCAACGACAAAAGTCACTATTTACTATCTTTATATTGAAATACTAGCCTTTCGCCCGCGGCTCCGCCCGCGTGGATCTCTTATCTTCGGTTCTACTCAACCGATTGCATTAAAACATACCTAAGATTTTAAGTCTGACCAAGACCTTTCTAACAAAAAAAAAACCGCATCAAAATCCGTCCAGCAGTTTTTACGTCCATCGCGGACAAACATTTGCAATTTACAATTATATAATAGTTGAAATATATATTATTGTTTTCATGTTTTGTTTATTCATATTCTTTTTTTTTTTGACTCAGTCAAGCAATTACTTGAGTGGAATTAAAACTCAAAACCTTCCCACTCGGCACTTACTTTACTTAAAAGTACTCATAGTACCTACCTATTGTCTTATTGGCAGCGTCCACAAAACCTTCATCTATATAAGTAAAAATTTAAATAGTGCTTACCTTGTGGTTGCGAGTCAGAACAACTAACCCAAGATGTAGATCTGTGATGTTAATTCAGTGTTTGTATGCTGCGTGCGTGCCAAACATTTCCTTGACATGACCTATGCTAATTTAAGATCTCCTGGTACTCTAGCAATTGATACTGTGGTGTACGAGGTAGGTGAATAAGACAAAAATAAAATACCTTACGAACGAACCTACGAACATAATTATTATGAATATTAAGTTCGTTAGTATTAACAGTATGAGAGGGGACAGCACCAAATCTAGTTTGACACGTCTTTGAGACAATACAGCAATAGGCTCACCCCCTATTACATGGGACCGAATACAATGATTGATGAAATGTGGGTGTTAATGCACCTGTGCCTAACCCTGCGGGGATAAAGGTGTGATTATATTTTATGTATGTATGTATGTATGTACAATATGTACATCTTTGATCAATGGTTTTTCATACACAGATTTGATAGGCCTGATTTTTGCTGGTAGATAATCTTATCATAATTATTATTTATGTACAGTCGAGTTCAATAATATATTGGCACTGCCAAGGATTCAATATATTGTGAGCGTTGGAAAGTTCAATAAATTCTATAGAACCTATAGATCAAAAATATGTGCTCATGTGAACGTTTCAATAATACATGCTATGTATTAAGCAATAATTTGTGATCACGCTTTTCAACAAAAAATTCTAATCTATATTGGCTTCAATAATATCTGAGCAGGCTAAGATTCTTAATTATCTCTAATATCCCGGAACAAATAAGATCTAGTTTACATTGACAGAAATGACAGTAGCTTCCATTGTTTTCTAGTTTTTGAAATGAGTGTCTTTCAATGTTCTTTTCGACAGCTTGTGTTTATATGAATACCGGAGGGATTACATCCAAGCATAAATATATACTAGCTTTGCCCGCGGATGGGGTTGAGGTCAGGGCTACGGTGGAATATTTATTAATTCCAAGTTTCTTGCTCAGTTATCCAATTTTGAACTCGTCTGGCATTGTGAACGGAACTATTATCTTGTATAAAAGTTATTCGGTGATTATAAGGATACACGATTTTTGCACTTGGTAAAAACACGTCTTTTAGAATATCAAAATCGGCATCACTATTCATTTGGTCAGATATTTCGCACAATTCTATTGGCCCACCCGAATTTATCCACCCCCAAAATCCGAATGTAAAGCGTCCACTACGTCTATTTGGCAATACATTCCTTTCATCATATCGTGTATTGGCTGCACGATACAAAAAGATCCGCCCGTGCACCGATGAAACAAAAACTTAACAATTTAAAAATTTAAAAAAAAAATCCAAAATTATAATTAGAATCTGCTTAGTTCAGATATTATTGTTTTCATGTGTGTATCTATACATGATTATGATTTCTACAGTCTTCACATAATAATAATCATGTTCCTATTGTTGTATCCATATAATAATGTGCCTTTGGCTGTATACATGTTAATGAGACAAAGCAGTCACATATTAATGAATCTAAATCGTGTCCACAATTTAATGATGCTTATAGTTGTCACAATATTATTAACTTTTTTAACGTTCATATATTTATGAAGCTTGGAGGTGTCAATATATTATTGAACTCGACTGTACTATCTTTCTGGGATTTTTAAATGTTTTTTTTTTTGTATCCCGACCAGGTTTTCAAACCTTACAGCATAGCCATTTCATGTTCACCTATTAAAGACGTGTCTAATGATATAATATCATCAATGGTAATTTGATCGAACTAGGTTTACAGCTGTCCCTTCTCATACTATGTATAAGGAGTTGGAATTTAATACCTAATCACTTATACGTTCAGCCGTCTGCTGTGATTGGGGAAACAAATCAACCTACAACAATCTTTAAATCCAGTGATCATGCAATATTATCATCAGTGATAGATAATCTAACGATCATTCAGTATTATCATCTTAGAGCTCGGAGTTCGCTATCCATTTTGTTTGACTTACCATTTTGGTTATTATGGAAGCCACTGCCGTCTGCCCACCAACCCTGAGAGGAAACTAGCGCTAGTTCCACTTTGTTGATCGACCGGTGTACCAGTTAGCAGACGAGGGTTGCATGGACCCCGAAGTCTTAAAAAAAACCATTTAGGATGACTGAATCTGGGGGCATTGTAGTACCCCCACCAAGACGAGACAAACAGAAACGCAGGCAAAACCCTGCATTACATTTTCTTGCAAACTATTACCGTATTTTTAACCGACTGCAAAAAAGGGATATATTGAGGATTTATCGCAACCTAATTTCTCCGTCATTTGTAGATCAATTCTTTGTAGGTACTCTAGATTCAGTCCGAATATAATAATCTAGATGAGTCACAAAAATAAGTGCGTACCAGACTACCAGTGTCTGTCCTATTTCGACCCCAATCGATAGTTTAAAAATAGTTTCTAAGTGCTCGACATGTCCACAATGTCCACAAGTCCACACGTCAATTTGCTTAAAATTCGGCATGAACTTGTGATAGCTTTAGTTTTAAACTTTGTTTAGTTTTCTCTGCAATTAGATTTTGATAATTCACAGGGCAGACGCTTCTCCACATCTCTCGATATTTAACAAATGTTTCGTAAGTGATTGTGTATTATTTGTAGGTAGTGTTAGGAATGTCGTCATTCTGAACTATAGTTGTACGTATATAAGTCACATCTCATTTCGATTGCAGTAGCAGTAGACAATATTTTTCCACTTGCTACCATCCTGGCATACGACAATCTGAAATGTCGTATATCGGAAGTCGGAACATGCGTTGTATTTGTAAACCTAACCACCACAGCTATTTACCAGCAAGATATAACAGTAAATTTAACCACGTTTATAAATCTCAGCTACTAGGGGAGCAGGCGGCGGCAGGAGTCTCCAGGCGAGACGTGGCACGCACTCCTACGTACCTATCCATATTTAGTGGCTCCGCTCGCTCAGTTTATCACACTTCAAAGCGCACGAGTAAGCGCCGACTTGTAACCGCGTCTCCCCAGCGATACCCCAGTAACTAGGAAGCCGCTTTGTGAAATTCGCGATGCTTTTCGACGTAGACGCGACCCCCATTCGGTTTTTCGAGGTCGGCCCGCTTCCCCCTCACATAATGCGAGTATCTACATCGCACCGTTTCTGCTACACTGGTACTTAACACGCGGTAACAACGCGGTTTCTGCACCTAGTTTCTCACTAAACTTGGAGTAAATGTGGCTGTTTAATTATTTATTCAATCTGTTAGAAAGATTTTTCATTACGTGTTCCCTTGTTTTAGTTTTAATCCGATTAGTGAAGAACAATGTGTCATTCGATATCTGCTTAACGTTGAGGTTGTCATCAAAATTGAAAAGTAATGACCTGGTTAGTTGGTGTATTCGTTACAAAGCATTTTTTTATGTACGAGTAGAACAAATTTTGATACGTGTCGTAAGTAACATAATTATTTAATTTTGTGGATATCTTAGTATACCTCAGGACATATATCTAGGATCTAAAATGTGGTTAATACGCACAGTACACGTTTCTCGTATGTCTTTTGAGGATAGAATGGGGTGCTACGGCGGTGAACTAGCTCAAATTCACCTCGTTTAGGTTCAAGATATGTGCCCGAGGTTATACTATTGCTGATTATGAAGAAAACCTGGCTCGCCACCCGCGGTCTCCCGTAATCAGGGTCTAAAGACAAAGTGACACTCTATTTCTCCGTTGTAAAGGTAGCTGAGATAGACTGGATGTGGAAGGTGAAGGGCCTGGTACCATGGCACACATTGGGAGAGGTCTACGTCCAACAGTAGGCCACGAAGCTTATTGGTTGATTGATATGCTCTCCATCAAATCAACCAATTAGCCTATTGAAGTTCACGATATGTGTTCGCAGTCGTCTAATTAACAGGCAATAAGGTAGGATAAGGTAAGGTAAGATAGTGGAATAATTAAATTTAGATAGAGTCATCAGTAATAGACATGCACTGAGCAGGAATCGAACCTGCTAACTCTAACTTAGCAGTCAAAAACTCTACCGCTACGCCACAGGTATTCACGCTATTGTAAGTATGATCAATGAGGTGTCCGTTTTTATATCGAATAGTAGGTATTCGACGAATACCTACTAGTAACCGAAATTACTAGCAAAAGTACTCTCCTCCCTCCAGTCTGCGACGTAGGTAGTATAGAAAAAAAATTAGGGTAAATTGCTCGCTAAGAGCAACTGAAGACGCTATTGCCGTGGCCAAGTTTTAGGCAGACAAAATTTAAAAATCCAGATCTAGCCATTGACTCCCAAGAAGAAAAAGCTAAGTTGCTTGTGTTAGGACTAGGTTCCAACCAGGATTCGAACCCAGGACTGTCGGCCACAAGACCTACTCCTTAACCACCAAAGTATCGTCGGTCTCTGTTGTCATACGAACATCCCCCTCTGGTACTGAAGTACAACTATCTAGTTCAACTAGTTGTACAAACGATACACTGCTGTAGCGTTTGTACAACCTCAAAATATACATGCGTATACACTCGGTGTCACTTATTATATTAGTTTAAGTATGGTTGTACAAAAAATTCACCACAAAAGCGTTTGTACAATTTAAAAACGCGTTTTCTTGATTAGGTATCAAGCCTTTCAGCTGACAATGTCACCTTTTCAATATACACACTTCCCATAATGTACACTTTGTCTAAGCTGACTGCATTTCACAATGTCTTGTTCACGAAAAGTACACTCCAAATTTCGTATAGTCTCCGAAATGTCTGGTTCCCAAAATGTCCACTCCCCCTGAATGTAAACATGATTTTGAATATGATTTTTTTAATTTATTTGGCATAAGTGCGTAAATTACCGGAACCACATTATTTTTGACTGAACTACTACCTAAATCACAAAATATTACATACAGTTGCTTAAATGGTCTAGGGCATCTCTTAAAAGTTCCATCAGCTATAAATGTTTTACCGACTTTTAGAAGTTCTCGTGCTTCATGAGACGCAAAAATAAGTATGCGATTGTTTTTTTTATTATCATTGTAATCTCCGAGGAGAAAATCGTTGAATGCTGGGGGTATTTCAACCTTTTTCAAATCTGTATACACTAAAGAAGATAATTTCGTAATTTTTTTCCGTCTATTGTTAGCAATACTACGGTAATTATCGTATGCCGGCAATTTTTCAACTAGATCCAGACCCTTATCCATCATGGATGCGACTGTTTTTTTATAAATTGAAAATACAGTTTCTTCTATATTTGATGCTGCCGTTTCTATACTTGAGCATATTATCGAAGAAACAATGTTTTTATTTTCATTAGGAAAACACACTGAAGAATGTGAAGTCCTTTTAAGTACTTTTGACTGATTCTGAAAAAAAGGATGTAAGCAGATAAAAAAACAAATGACCATCGGGAAAACAAATGAGAAACAGAAAATATGCGTTTAATTCAATTAAATGATCCTCACCTCTGCAACAGTTATACTCCCACTACATTTTTTTAATCTGTAATCTTTGCACCTCCAAATAGTAGCAAGATTTTTATATGTTTTTATTAAATAATACTGATAACCATTATTAAGTAACACTTTCCCACGACCGCGTTTTACAATTTCTATTTCACCGAAACAATTAGCCGAAGATGAATCTACCATTTTTAAATATTATTTATTAAATAAACCACCAAATAGCTTTATCAACAATCAAACTGCTGGGCAGGTACTTAATAGGTACGTAGGGAGTGCTCCGTACGCGAACCCCCTACCATCACCCCTTCGTTGAGGCATCTGTTAGGTGACAGTGTCATTTATTAACATTTATAATCACTAAGGACTCTAAGGAGGTAAGTATGTACTTACTTCATTATTTTCAAGTGGCCAGTATAAATTAGCATGGTTGTACAAATAACCCTTCAACAAGGTTGCCTGATGACTAGTACAACTGGTTGTACAAACGCTACAGCAGTGTATCATTTGTACAACTAGTTGAACTACATAGTTGTACTTCAGTACCAGAGGGGAACATCTATAGCAGCCACCCGTAACTTAAGTTGGAGCCGAAAAATTTACCACTAGTGTGACTGCAAAACTTACTTCAGTATTGCCAATTGATTGTGGAGGTCAGATAGCAGTCGCTTCACGGAAAATATCGAAGTTCAGCCGCATCACATTTAATCAGGAAAGTCGACCTCAACATGAGGAATGATATAATTCCGAATACGTATCTTGAACCCTAAATGTGCTCAAAATGTGCCCTATACGCGCAGCACACATTTCTTGGGTGTATTTTGAGGATAGCACAGGGTGATACTGCGGTGGACGAACTCAAATTCACCAAACATAAATGATTACAAAGCACATATTGAATAAATCACTTGTACTTTTCCACAATTATTTATTTATTTGAACCTTACCGGTTAATTTTTTTTTATTTTTATTTTATTTTATTTCAAACCATTGTAAACCTTTGATAATGCCGTAAGGTGAAACCGGTAAGGTTCACATCCTTACTAATATTATAAATGCGAAAGTAACTCTGTCTGTCTGTCTGTCTGTCTTTCACGCCTAAACCACTGAACCGATTTCGATGTAATTTGGTATAGGGGTAGATTAGACCTTGAGAAAGGACATAGGCTATGTTTGGTCGCGATAACCGACATCCACGCGGGCGGAGCCGCGGGCAAAAGCTAGTAAATAAATAATTGTGGAAAAGTACAAGTGATTTATTCAATATGTGTAGCAAGTTCCACCAAGTGCCATCAATCTCCAGTATAAACAGTATTACAAAGCAATCCGCGGGCGCCAGAGCCTCTTTTGTGTTGCGATTTAGGTCCAAGATACGTGGCCGGAGTTATACTGTTAAAAAGTTACAGAAACAAAACTCCATATCACTTTGCCTAAACCGGGAACTCATGACCCACATCACACGCGAATGTTACAGCAAACTTGTACCACAAAACCATCTAGGCTGACTGGTATCGTAGCACTCATATACATAATAATACATGTTGTACGCGAATGTAACAGCAAACTTGTACCATGAAACCATCGAGGCTGACCGGAACTGTAGCACTTATATACATACATGTTCTATATTATTATACACGTGCAAGTTATATACATCCGTTTATATACTGTGTTACAATTCGGCCATATTGATTTTGGATATACCTCTACCGGCTTTGTCCCCGTAAAGCCTGGACAGGACAGGGTATGAACGCTTCATGCTATTAAAGCTATATTCGTTTTTATTACTGAAAGTAGAACTGTTCATTATACCTTAAAGTTGTCAAACTACATATTCACATTTGTACAGAAATTGAAGCGCCAGTGGCTTAGTGGTTAAGGGGTCGGTCTTGCGATCGAGAGATCCTAGGTTCGAATCTCGGTCATTACACTGTCGACGTGAATCCACTCCTAACACAAGGAATTTAGCTTAACTGAAGACGTTAAAAAATATACTAGTTATTTTGGTTAGGACTATTCTTTAAAAATATTTTCGTCCTATGTCTAATATAGATAGAGCCTATTGACATCTATTAGGCACTGTTTCAAAATTCAATAACGTTATCATTGAAATATATTGACGCTTTGACTGACCCGGGAATCGAACTATGGGTGTGCTACCGAATCATCCGATCGAATAACATTGTTAGGTATAAGCTGATGCTGCGACTTCGTCCGTGTAGAATTCTGATCTTGTTCCCATAGTCTTTTCGTAGACAAAAGTAGCCTATGTATTACTCCAGACTATTATTCTATACCTGTACTAAGTTCACTCAAATCCGTTCAGCCGTTTCAGCGTGATTGGGTAATAAACATAAGTCTATTTTTCGCTTATCGATATTCATCATCATGAGCCTTAGATACATGGCTCGAGTCAACAATAGTGCAAACCTATTACGTGGGACCTAATACAATGATTTGTGAAATGTGGGTGTGTGTGGGTGGGTGGGTCCGTGATGGTTTTCCCAAGCGACTACAATATGGGGTTCTTCAAGAAGGGCATTAGAAGGTTTCTTCAGGGTCGGCAGCACGAGTGTGACGCCCCTGGTGTTGCATACGTCCATAGGCCACGGTAACCACTTTCCATCAGGTGGGCCGTGTGCTTGTCTGCCACCTAAGTGGTATAAACAAAAAAAAACTTCTGCCTAACCCTCCGGGGATATAAGCGTGATTGTATGTATGTTATCGATATTTGTAGAGTTCCGTTAATATCAAGCAATCTATAATCTAATAGGTACTATCCTATGGTAAGGGTCTGCCATAAATAATGTTTTTAGTAATATTTCCAACAGAATAAAAGAATTTAAAAATCCCGAAATCTTCCTTTACCCTCTGTCTCAAAAGGCTGTGTCCGCCCCTTGCGAGAAGGGACTGAAGGTACTACACACTTCTTAACAAGGGATTGTATTTTAAGAAGGGAACCATTTTTGGCCCTTTTAGTTTGAGTTCTTTCGGTATTATTATTAAATAGTAAACTTAGACGACCTTTGGTGTTGCGGTAGAGCGTTCGACTGCGAAGTTATAGGTTACGGGTTCGAGTCCCCCTCAGTGCAAATATTTGTATGCCAAGTTAACCTAACCTAACCCAAAGGGTTGGGTAACGAAGAAGTAATAATTAATAATTATGTTTTTCCACATTCTAGAAGCCATAACACAAGCTAGTTAAGCTATGCTTATTTCGGGTCTAGATAGTGCTGCATATTTTCTTCATATTTATATTATTGAGTTGATTTGTTACAGGTAGAAATTAATTTTATGAGCTCAAGTCACGTATACGGCGTCTGATCACTATGTCCACTGAGTCTATGGAACTGCTTTGCTAGAAACTTAAAGTGTGATACTTTTGAATGTAGAATGTGATGTTGGATATAGCCTACATCTCTACATTCTCTACCTCCTGCAATCAACTTCAATGATGACCAGATGAAAAATTTCAACCAAAATTTTACGAAATATTTAATTGTTGTTCAGTTACTTAAACATTCCCGCACGATAACTTGAGAATAAGAAAAAAAACAATAGTTGTAAGGACATTTTTGTTGTTTCGAAGTCCTTATGTATAATTATAGTAATTTTACGTAATTATTACGGCAGCTGAATCCGTTATTCGAGTAAATTTTTGCTTGCGTCCATGTAATCGTCATTGTGCTCGATGACAGGTAGCGTCCGGCCCGGTAAATCAATGCCCTGTTATGTACTACAGTCATCGCTTATATGCCTATGTATTCCTGGTATATACCCAACGTATGTATTGGTATAGTGGATACGCGTGTACGTAGATAATCTCGTCATAGCTCGCACCCGTTATGGTATTACTGTGTGTGGGCGAGGGGGTGTGTGGGGCACGAGGGAGCCGCGGGCCCCGCGAGTGCCGCAGGGGGGTGCTGTCCGCTTTAAAAATACTGGGGCACAAGCGGCGGGCGAAACTACCGAGCAAGCAGAATGCTAAAGGAAGCCGTTTATTTTGAAAGACCGAAGACTTTCAACTCGCCTCTCGCTCCTGGTTGAGACGGGTAAAAAGTTGTAAAAATGGCGAATAAAAAAGCGAACCCGTTGTAGCTAGAGCTATTAGTTGCGAGCTTGCAAAACTGTGTTTGGCTCATGAAACCGGCCGTTTTAAAGGAGTGCCTGGCGCATAAAAGTTTTAAATCTTAAGTTTAAGTTGGCAATCGCTGAGAATGATTCATGCACACATTTAAAGTTTATTTATATTTTAGGATAATGGATATCTCTTGTGAAATTCCTTCGTGTACCACGAAAATGAAGATCTTTAAGATGCCTAAGTTACTGCACTTACCGACATATTTTGTATGCTTATGAACTTTTTAGATACAATATTTTTGAATTCAATCACATATATAGTGATTTAGTAATCTAAGTCAATCGATACACGACACTTCTCCTAAGCATGTATAGCAAGGCGACCACAGTAAGGATGTGGTCGCTCTCGCGCTCATTATCGATAATCACGAGGACATTGTGTTTAACGTCCTTTGACGTTCGGAAAACGTTCCAAATTTGTATTTTGTTCGTATTTTCATAATTGGGTGCGGGTGGGCAGGGGTGCCGGGTGGCGCCGCGGGCGTCATCGCACCCCTTCGCGTGGGTATTTAATGATTATACGCTGACTGCCACCTGATTGCTGGTTGGTACTACGGCGCGCTATCGATGATTACGTGTTATCGATGAACTGATTGATAGGGGACCGAGTCTTGTTTTATTTTTATGTGAGCGAATAATAAATGAAGTATTAAACTGTATACTTTATATAAAAATGTTTGATGAATAAGTAACAGTTATCAAATTCATGTACGCTTGATCAGGTCTGGCTTCAATAATTATTTATTGAAATTAATTTCAGGTTTCATTTAAATAATTTCTTTACAATTTTCCTAACAAACTTTTACGTAATAGTCTTTCATGTGAGTTCTAATAATTCTCTTCCAAAACTATTCCATTATTTTTATCGACTGTCGATAAACCTGAAGCACCTATGGCAGTAGTGTCGCAGCGCGATCACTCGCGGGGTGGCAAGCACTACACGGGTAACACGCGGAGTGTGCTGGCGCGGGAGGCCGTGGCAGCGGGGTGAGGGGGCCACACCACAGTACATAGGCCATGTATCAGTACATACCAGGCCCTCAGCACATAACCGTTGGTGGATTCCCGAAATTTTGCAGTTATTTTGTATGGAAAACTAGGTTATCCCGCGATTTATTCGTCTATCAGCAGATGACCTGCCGCGTGATCGCTGCGCTGCGTTGTCGTTGAAGCATAATATATATTTATATATTGTTGCTGTTTCCTTTATGAAAATTATTTTTTTATAGAGAAAATACTTCGACTATAACATAACGATGTTTCTACATCATTACAAAAGTTTTGTTGAGTAACAAAACCAAAGAAACATTAACATAATTCTGAGTATTTTTGGTTAATGTAATAGATTTTGAGTATCATCATCATAGTGACGTCATTGTCAAGGAGGTTGACTTTGGCCTCAAGGATGTTGATTTTCTTTCATTTTTTTTTTCATAATATACAAAGTTATGTATTTATTTACATTGCAAATACAGGTAAAGGGTTGGTACAAAGTTGTTCGTTACAAGTATCACTACATTTTGCCTTGCGGCATGCAAAGTATGACATGAATTCTTTTAAATCATAACTTGAAATTACAGTCCATTTTGATTTCTTTCGTACCTATTTGATGTGCCTGACCTACATCAAATTCTTGCATGCAAACTTTAGTGAAATACAAACTAACATAACTAATGTAGCCTGATCGTACTGTATCAGTTCATTCGATCAAATTTAAACGAAATTGACCGTAACGAAGTAACCAAAATTGTTGTCATCATACATCTGTATAAATTCAATAATGATGTCGCAATTATTCGTATTTTTGAAATAGCAGTCATTACTTAGCGATATGTTCGACAAGCGTTCTAACAACCCAAGTTGACCTTTATATTTAATGAGACGCTAGCTAATACATAATACTGTAGATGGCCATACACGCGCCACTGCACCTTATCTGTCATTGAGGTGTAATTAATTACCAAGTAAATTGCAATAGCATCAACCTAACTATACTAGGTGCGTATGACCGACGAAGGGTCAACGGATATTTAGTGTCCGCATAGCAGATGCGGTCCTTGGCCACCGCCCTGAAGACGGTCGATATCTAGCTTGTCACCCCACCTAACTGCCTATGTACACCTGGTACTTAGACGCCTCAAGTACTAGTTGTGTGTAGCGTTCCACAAATTCGATTTGAATTTGAATGATTATTCGAAACTTGAAATTATAAATTGCGGTTCTAGAGTTGCGCTAATTCTCCAATGTCATTGAGTTATAAAATCAATGCAATAAAATGTAGGTTAACAATAATTACGAACTGAATAAATTACATAAAATGTGTACTCGGCACTACAAAACATGCGAGAGCAGCAGTCTAACCTGTATTACGAAAACAACACGAATAACTAAATTTAAACAAGTATTTAGCTGAGTAATAGATACAAATCTAATTCGTTTTACGGGCACAGAACATCATAAAAGGAATTACGAAACCAGTTTCAAAGGACGCAAACTTTTTCTTCTCAACTTATTTAAACCAACTTACATCGGTTAATGAATGATTCAATCCTTGTAAGAACAGCAAAAAAGTTATCCAACACATAAATTCCTTTGCTGACAACCGTAGTCTAAAACAACTTGTACAGAATTGTATCAACCCGCATCACTTAACCACACTTAAAACAATAACGAAAATGTAAAAGAAAAGCAATTCACGTAAGTTCAAATGAACTTCAATATTTCTCCACTTTCCGTTCTCGGAAACTTAGAGTAAACGTAGTGGCAGATTGATGACGCTTTGCATGGGATAGCGGCCACTTGTTGAATGAAAATCTTCGTATGTTTTCGTAAGTCTACGCCAACGTCAGCTGTTCAAAAGCGGGAAAATGCTGCTGCGATTTTCGTGAACTTTTCAAACTTCGAATATTTTAGATTCGAATGTCAAATGAGGTTTGTTATCTTTTGGTGTTTTAGATATCGTGTTTATATGTGTTGTAGCTTGAACATTTATAGAGACGTTGTGCATCTTACCTTGAAAAATGCCAGACTTTCATCTGTTTTATGCCCGGAGTTTCATTTCATATTTAACTCTAATTTAAAATCCTTCTTTCGACATAAAAACTGCAAATTGCTACATGTTTGTAGTTTAGACACTGCGTTAATGAATCAGTCAGTTAGTCAAGATTTTTTTTCTCAAATCTTAAACTAGGTATACATCTGAAAGCTATTATTTCAAGTTATAATTTAATTCTATTTTGCGATTACTACCATTGGCTCCGAGCTCCGACTGAGGTACCTGCTATACCTACTGAATCGTAAGCTACTTTATTAAAACCTAGCACTGCATAATTGATATAAAACAAGTAATAATTACCGTTGTAATAAAACATTCACGTTCTATCGAAAATTTTCTCGTTCTATAAATCGGGTTAGTAGCTTTATGAATCTAAGCAACATTTTAGCGCTCATTCGCCTGCATGTGTGAGTGTGAGAGTATTGTTGTGATTTATAATTTAAACGTTAGAACATGCAGGCATTTTCTCTTATATTATGTCATACTGCCAGTCTTGGTTAAATTATTTTTACCTAAATCTATTCTGTGCTTTTCATTACATTCAACTAACTTTGACTTATCCTGTTCGTCTAAATTCTTCTGCTGATTTCTAATTACTTCTATATGCCTTTCTTCGTCATCTTAGCGTTAGTCCGGCTTCCCTCCAAACCTTTCGCTTTGGAGCCGATCTTTAGCCTCACACTCACCATCATACCCTGGCGGATATCCTGGTTACATTTTCTTTTTTCTTAGGCCGGAATCCGCTCACTGAATTTTTTTTCTCCTGTCTCTTCTTTGTTTCTCTCTTCTTTCTTCTTCATATAGCTTTTAAGGGGGCGACGATTTCAAGAGTCGTTTATTCTGCTTAATACTATTGTTAAAATACACTATCACAGGTACGTTTCCGCTACGCGGTTCTCAACGAGCTTTCCTATTATTGAATATACATCTTAATAAACTATGTAAATGAATACTAGAATTACATAATGGCATTGAGTTACTACACTTTATTAAATGAATTGAGGTAATTAACTCGACCACCTGGACATTGCTGAGTGCTTGGTAGGTTGAAGTAGACAATTGTGCGGATTTATTATAAGCGAGTTCTTTGTTTTATGTTTATACTAGCGTACCCCCAACTTAGCACGGGTGCAATTCGTTTGCTCATTCTTCAAAAGTTTATTTAGGATGAATTATATACAAACCTTCCTTAAAAAAATATCACGATGAATACCGTACTAAAATCGGATGTATGGTTTAGCATTCGTTATAAAAAAATAGCGGGGAAACAGACAGAGTGGAAATATCTATCATAATCTTCGCGTTGATTCTGGTTGCATAGTAGGGTTCCCTTCCAAAATTTTCGGGGTCCAGGTAATGTCACTTCTGGCGTAGGTTTTCCTCTAGGGCGGCGGTGTGGCGTTAGCAGGTCAGACGTAAAGGACCGCGCGGGTTCCAAAGATGGAAGTCAAAAAAGGTTCAATAAAGTGTCCTATACAATAAAAAATGTTCAAATGGAGCCACCTATCGTCAACAGTTCCCAGGTCTATTAGCTTCTAGACAAAATTAATCTGCTGGCTTCAGGGATCAGGGGACCAGCTGATGTTGGGTGTATATCCGGCTATATTTAATTTAGTGGCTTATCCATTTGAAGCACTATCGATTTGTATCCGCGAGCCGGAGCGTTGACCCGCCCATCACGGCCCGGCGCGGCTGTTTCGCTAATTTATTAATTATTTAAACTTTCGAACGCATATGAGATCCTGGTAACAAGGCATGCGTATTCCTGCCTCGTTCACAATTACCAGACAAAATCCGCCTCTGCGTCTATCTTTTTTCAATATATTCGCTTCGATACAATTATTAAAATATTGATATAACAAAGGCTTGTTTTTTTTTTTTTTGCGAGGAATACACAACTTCGCTTTATTGCGGCGACCTACGCTCGTGATGAAGGCGTTTCAAAATTAAATATTTTTTGTTCATTTAGGTCACAAAGTGACACAAACGTCCAGTTTCGAGTTTAATGTTATGTACAAGTTTTAATCGCTGTTTCTGTTGTTCCAGGATAACTTAACCCCCGAACCAGCGGACATGAACGACGACGATAATTTCTCTAGTGAGTATCACAATAGAACTAGTCTCATTCATGTTACTCTTTCACCAACCACTTGCATCAAATCAACTTATAACAGCGAGTGTTTATGCGAAAAGTCTTTCAAAAAAGCATAAACCACTCCCGAATTGGCTTTTATTTAAAAAAAGTGTTTCAAAAACAAAATTTTTGGATTGATTGGAGAATGTGATCTGATGCAGGTCAGGGCCTCGCGAAAGATGCGGAGAAGTTGAAAATGATGTTGCTTGCATGGAATTACCACAGTCAGAACCAAGGTAAAGAATTTTGTTAATTTGTAAAAAGCCATAAATGTAAGAAACTTTAATTTTGGATTTTCATATTTCGTGTTATTATAAATTTATGATTATGGGAAAACCGAACGAACGGAACTAATACAAAAACAGACAGGCTAAACTTATAACACCCTCGTTTTTCGTCGGGGGTTAGAATACTTTTGCCACTGCTCACCATTCAGTTCGCTTCTTGATATATCACCACCAGATAGTAATCCATTCGCCAAACCGATTCCGTCGTTATCATTTTAGGACATCGTTTTTATAATTTAAGGTAAAAAATATCTTCCATTGATTTTCCTACATTGTGAGAGAAATGCCTCGCCCCGATAGAATTAATAAGACCCTTGTTATTGGGCCCCGCTGTTTTCATAATCGGCCATAAATTCGTCCCTTACATTTTACGTCGGTTTACTGAATTAGAATTACATTAATGTGTTACCTACAGGCTCAATTTCTAATTTAAATCAAACATATAGGCACTCTGTATCATGTTGGAATAGACAGCCAGGAACCTACCACACATTTCCACTATTAAAATTATAATTTTTTTGTACATACTTGCCGGTAGCGAAGAGTACCCTCTTGACATAATCTTCCGACATTAATCTAATCGAGACGTGAATCGAGATTGTGTGTTGAATTTTTCTATGTTCAATCCGTCAATTGAATGCATCCCACTGGATGATAAGAGACTAGGGAGAAATCCAGATGATGAGGACCGTATAATGGTACCGTACCTTGACCTCAACAAATGCTTTTTCACGCCTCGCTTAAAGAAACTGAAATGCGTCTAGATCAACCTTTACTGGTTCTAAGTCTGTCGCCCTCTACTGAAACATCCAATGCTGGCAACAGCTAATCCTAAGCGACAGGCCTGCGGCGTGGCGGTAGTGAACGCGGTCGCTACGCAGGCGGTGCTGGTTCGATCCCTGCTCAGGGCAAATATTTGTATTCATGACTATAGGTATTTGCATTAGTTTGGTCGTGCCTCGGAGAGCACGTTAAGCCGTCGGTCCCGGTTGCCATACGAACATCTATGGCAGTCGTTACGGGTAGTTGGAACCGACTGGTATTAGATGAAGAAGAATCCTAAGATAAAACATTCACAAGGAAAACTTATAAAATCAAAAAGTCAATAGAGTTTTGTAATTACTTAGTTAATCGTTCTATTGGAGGAACTCAGTAATTTAACTGGTTAAGAATGAGGAAAACGGCCGAATACAATGAAGTAAAATTGATCTTTTTTAAAACGTCGCTGTGTCTGTCTTTTACCTTCGTATCTTGAAAACGGCTGTAGAAACATTTCAAAGATCATCCTATCATCATCCTTATAGCGATTTCCTATTTGCATCCAAAGTTTTTACTTTGGAGGTAAGCTTGATATTTTGATTGATACGACGGCTTTTCCGGAAACGACTGCTGTTTGACCACCCAATCCTGAAAGGAAAGCGTGTGTTGTACAGCAGGTGCACCGACTTGCAGGTGTAGTTGGCTAGAACCTCTTCTTTCTTAGCAACCTATACTACTAGTCCTGCTAATATTATAAATGTGACTGTTTGTGAAGATATTTGGATGTTTGTTACTCAATAACGCTCTAACGACTGGACGGATCTGGCTGAAATTTGGTACAAGGATAGATTATAGTCTGGATTAACACATATTCTTATCTCTTATCCCGGGATTAGGATCCCATGGGTGCGAGTACGGGATCAAAATTTCACGTTTCATCAGGCAGTGTTTTTTTTTTTGCAAGTTATTTCGCTAGGAGATTCATTCCATATCGGTAACAGTGATATAAACGGCGGTCCTTAACAAGCAACTATAATAAAAACTACATGTCTCTGTACCAAACATCGTAAAAAAGAAAATATAATTTTGCAAGTAACGATAGCTTCTCTTCTGCGAATAGCTGTATTACTTCAATCTCGACTTCAAAAATTTTTTTTGAAAGCCTGTGTGTCAATTGTGTTATTATTTTTTTGAAATCATTGTTATATGCTAACTATGCCAGCGGCTTCTTCCGTGTGGACTTCAATCTGGGTTTTCATTTCTTTTCACGGAAACTTAATAATTTTTCCAAAATAAAAGTATCTAGCCTAAATTACACCGTATAAGGTCAGCAATTTCCAGTAAAAATCTTATCGAAATTGCTCCAGCCACTATGGAGGTTACCGATTACAAATTACAAACAGACAGATGTCATCTAATTCATAGAACGCCTATAATCCGAAAAAGATAGGTATTATTATTATACGTATCTACTAATTACCTAAATCAAACTGGAATAATCATGTTTTTGGATGGTAACAAGTACCAAGACAACATAAGTACAACGCAAGCATGATTAATTAGAAGGGCGTCGCGCGTTGCGTGCCACACATCTCTATCAGTACTATCTACGTGTGTACAGCACCTTATTGATTATCTTAAGAGCGTTCTATTGTATACATATTACTCAAATCTAATGAATTGGAGGCTAAGGTAACAAAGAAGCGTACAAAAATGCAAACAATTCGATGTCATCATCACGAGGCTTTTCCAAAGCCCGGGATCCATTTAAATTTTCTCCATCTTTGGATTTTGGCTTTTTTGAAAACAACAATCATCTGACCTCCCCATGAGTAAAGCCTACGCTAGAGCCTAGTCCATAAATCAGATGGTATACCGGCTTGCAGGTGAGGTTGACTACTACCCAGTAGATCTAGATGGGACCTCTATCCGAACATGTCGATAACTGGTAAGCATTATAACGACAACGCAAAAAATGGAATTAAAAAAATACATCTCTAATTCCGATCACGTTCCGCGATCCCAAAGAACCTATTACCTGGATAAAGGGAAGGCCATCTGCTATTCCAGACTATAGATATATACCTACAGTAGTTCCTGCCGGTTCTGTCGTCACTGTACCTACTGCAGGATCCGGCGCCATGCCAGGTCGCGAGGCTGTCGGAAATACGCATCCGTTAGTCTAAGGCTTGTAAAATGCTGCTAAATTTAAATTCCGTGGTTTATTATTCGTAATGTGATTGCAGTTCTAGCTGACTACCTAGCTACATGCTGCGTTTCCGAGGCCTTATTCAAATTTTCCATTTGAAGATATTTTAGTTTCATAAATGTCCACGAAGCAGGCTACTTTTCTGATCATTGTACAAATATTTTTAAATGTGCCGCTTACGCAATCTTTCTACCTATGAGGCCTACGAACTTATTGGCTGGACCAAAAGCCTCTTAGACCTACCGTTTGCCTTCAATTATTTTAGATGTAATAGGTACTGTAAGTGTACAGACGCCTTCGCAATGTCCTAAAATAGTTTTCTTAAATGTCTAAGTAGATTCTTAAATAATAAAAAGTTAGATTAGCCGTTACTGAAGTTAAGATCTTTAGGGTCTATGTAATTGCTGTGCTAATTGCTAATGTGTAAGCCATTAAAACTGTTGATTGACGATCGAATCGATGATGGCAGAAGCCCTAGCACAGAATTTTCTCACGGGTTTTGGGGGTCAGATGGTAGTTTCGGCACTGATGGTAGTGTCATAACAGGCATGTCAGGTACGATGTAATAGATAAAGGTATGTGAATATTTACGGCTGCTTTAAAACTTTTATTCACCAAGAGAGCTTCAATTTTGCCTAATTTTTTGTCTATTGTTGGTGTTTATTACATTTTTAATATTATGCAAAACTGTAGATAGTATAAATGTCGTTATTCACGTAGCTTAAAGTAGGGTCAATTTATTTAAGGGTAATTTCACACCCATCACTAATTAATACAACAGCCGTTCTTAAATATTTGACATAAAACCTAACCTGTTACTGGTAGAATAGCCTTTCAAGACCACTTTTCTTGTAGTCTAAACGATGTCGCCTGCATAATTTTCACTTTGAACGGAACGCATCGGCTATTTTTATTACAGAAGCCATATCGAGAGTAACAGGGGGGCAGACGACGCAAGCACCTTCTCAAATTATTTATAACCAAGGGGGCTTGTTCGAGTTGACATTTAAGGCAGATGCACCGGCCCTTTGCGTTCTGTAGGCCCTCATTAATTTCTGCCGCCTTGGTAACTAACTGTGCGAATACTTAAATTATATTATGAACTTTTCTGTTTGTATTTGGGGGCGGTAAGTAGGACTTACGGCCATTATTTAGAAGTGAGGACAGGATGATGACTTCAAATTGTATCTTAGCAATTTTACGTTAATACGCTAATTAAGACATGCAAAAACGACTTGCAATTAGCAAAGAATCGATAATACTGTCGTTGTCAATGATGTAACATTAAAATGAGGTAGATATGTTATTATCACCAGACTTAGGTACTCGTTCGCATTCACTGATTAGTACATGTTCTGTTGCACTTGTTCATAATATTTTTTGATAGTTTTCGTGCTACTTCGAATCCCTAGAGGAAAGCCTATGCCAGAGCCTTGTCCTTTAATCAGCAACTATACCTGTTTGACCATCTCCACCTCTTCGTAGGTCTTCGTAGAGTCCATACAATATATCCAAGGTATCTCAAGCATATTCCGTCATCAGTATATTTACAAAAGTTTAATTACAAAGGCTCATTATACCTCGAAAGAAGCAAAACTAATTACGTTCTTTCAAGACACAAACTCCTGACAAGGAAATGATTAACTATACCTTTACCCGCCCGAAGAGAGCCTCAAGGTACAGGATTTAGGATACTATAAATTGCGAGCAGTCGTGCCAGGCTCACATAGTTTTAATGAGCTGGTAAATGAGGTGTAGAACAACACAGTTCATAAATACATGGGTTTATAACTGTAGGTTTAGGGATGGGAGAGTGACTGTTAACTCGAATAGGTATGTGGTTAACTCGAGCAATACTCTCATAGATACTTCGGTCCGTATGTGTATAAAATCTGGAATTATTTGTGTCCAAAAATACTATTATTCCCCTTAACTCCTCCAGCTATGTTAAATTTCAAACTTACAGAGCAGTGGCAGAGCAGTGGCAGTCTCATCCCTCTCATCACTAATAGTAGCGAGATAACATATATAACCTATGTTGGTACCTGAAAATGAAGCTTTCTAATGGCGAAAGAATTTTTGAAATCGGTCTAGTATTTTTTGAGTTTATTCGTTACACACAAAAATACAAATCTTTCCTCCTTATAAAATTAGTATAGAAGTATAAATGAGGAAATATAGAGTAGGACATACATAGTCAAACACAAAACTCTCCTTTATTAGCTTTGCTGCAGTCGGATAAATTACGACAATGTTTCTGCGTCAACTTGCTATGGCAGGGCACCGACCCTACCGACTCATAATAAAGTTTCAACCATATTTTGCCAGTGGCGTACTAAAACGTTTCTTAAGTGCGCAACTCGAAGATCTCGAGTTTGAATGTCGCATCACTACAAACGTCAACTGTCTGAGCAGTTAAAATGGGAGTTACAAATGAGTACAAGGGACCTAGTAATGTGTTCTGTGTTTATAGCTATGAAATTACATGCACTTTCAAGTTATGAACCAGAATTCACTTATTTTCTTAACTACAATGAAAGGAATTCAATCCTTTATTTAATTTTATTCCAGTTTTATGTTTAGCATCAAGAAATTTCTTATGAGATGTTCTAGGAAATGTGTTTTTGAATTAACCTCGGCCGCTTTTATGAGTAGAATTTTTATGCTTCCCTTGATTTTTTGCTAAAGTATGCGCTCCTGATATTTGCAGGCCGCAACGGTGACATTACTGAGAGTGGCGGAGACAGCATGGCAGACCTTTGGGCATCATACCATAGTGCACTCGGTCTTGGCAGCAAGCCTCCGAAACCTCCAACACCTATGGCCACTGGCCACTCGGTGAGTTTTAAGGTCTAGCAGCGTTTCATATTGTTATGATGGTGATGATTGAATTTTGTAATAATATTTTTCTATGTAAGGCCGCATTTTTGTGAAACGGTTTCTAACCGGCCTGACCAACCGTGTCCGGTCGACAGCTTTGTACAGTCTCAAAGTACTCAAAATGACCTTTGATATTCCCCCCTTTCTTGTTGAATGATTGTTCTGATATTTGGTACACACTTTTAGTTCCGACGATAATACAATTTATATCAATATATTAGTTTGGTATTAACAGCATTAGTAGGTATTAAGTATGTGATGTAATTCATTTTGAGTACTTTGCCAGTCCAGATCTATATGATGCTGACTGTATGGCTATTTCCATGATGCTGGCCCTTGTGCCGTTTCACTACGGTATGCTGATGCTGTGAAACTGAACCGCGTAGAAACCGTCTCGTAGAAATGCCATCGTTGCAAGTTCGTACGAAATTTGCGTACGATGTTCGTTCAAAGATAACTGATGTCGAACAGGTATACACAAATGCCAAGGTCATACAATGATCAATCGCCGATTCGCGCGAAGATCGCGAAATCGCTTTGAATTATGAGGACGCGGCGTCGCGTAGAGATGAACGATAAAGTGATGTGCCCTGCCTTTCGATAAGAACATATTGGTATTTTCATATGCAGATTTTTAACGCGTTGCGTACAGTGTACATGACGCTGGAAATAAGATATTGCGCTGCCCTGTATATTAAAATATCTGAAAGTGTAAAGGTGGATATGAAAATCGTATCTGAAAAGTGAATGCTTACTTCATAGAAGATGTTTGAATGATAGCGCTCATATGTAGGTACAATAATGTTCTACCAAATATGCTGCCCTGCGCTCATGTTACAATGTAGGTAAGCGACTTACGTCGTAAAATCCTAGCAGGCTCAGATTAGCCTTCACCTGGCCATGCTAAACACAAACAATTTTACACGCTACTTTTGTTTAGTTTTAATATCACGCTTCATTTGTCTCACATTCGATTCTCTTATAAATTTTATTGGTACAGAGTCCTATCCACGTGGGGTCGATGACGCCCGGAGTGGAACCGGCGTCCACACACGACGAGACTTCTTCATCTGATCGAACCAAGGATGATGATGACGGTGGAGCATCTGATGATGACTCTGATGACCGCGTGGATCCACAGCATCATGACCCGGAGAGACTAAAGGCATTTAACGTACGTATCTAGACTTACTCATTTGAATCTGAACATTATTGTTGTATTGCATTTTCATGGTGTTTTCATGGCCTTATTTCAGATGTTTGTTCGTCTTTTCGTGGATGAGAACTTAGACAGAATAGTTCCAATCTCCAAGCAGCCAAAGGAGAAGATCCAAGCTATCATCGACTCCTGCACTCGACAGTTTCCGGAATTTGCCGAGCGTGCTCGAAAGCGTATCCGCACTTACTTGAAGAGTTGCAGAAGGAATAAGAAAGTGCGTGGTGAAGGCCCGACTCCCGGCAACGGTGGCAGTACTCCTGGTACTGGCAACGCTTGGGATACTGCGGTGAGGGTTCGATCTCTACTTGATTTATGTTATCTTGGTATATTGAAGAGATTTGTGAGGTTTCTTTCTATCCCTATGGAAGTTTTGAATCTAACATCTTCTTCAGTCTACTTGGGAGGACTGTGGTCATGTTTTGGTCCGCATTTAACTATTATTGTCTCTTTCAGGTGCGGCCGACTCCAGCCCACCTGACTTCAGTGCAAGCTGAGCACATTTTGGCGCAGGCGTGCGAGAACGAGAGCCTGAATGCCAAACGCATGCGCCTCGGACTCGACCCGGTCAGTCAGCCCATGCCGACAGTACCAACGCCCATGGTACGTTTTTAATTTCCCTTGTTCTAAACTTATTTTGCCTGGTGCTGGATGGAATTATTATGACTTTAACTTTGGGCCTAGAACAGTAAAATCACAAAAATTCAATCCTGGAGCAAATGCATTGGGATCTCCTTAGAAAATCTAGTAACCCATTTGAAAAAAAAGAAACATATTTTTTTCTATTAGATCACAGATCAAAATTATAAGTTGTCATTGATCTGAATCATAAGTTTCAATTTCTTTTTTACAGGCTATCGATACTACAGCCACCTCAGCCGTTGCCTCTTCATTCTTGGGGCTATACAGTGGAGCCATCAGTAGCCCAGCGGCGACTCCGGCCACAACTACATCCACTACATCACTGGCCACTGCTGGGCACAGCAAGGCCGCTGCTGACACTACCAGGCCATCAGCTAGCCCAACAATGGATACTTCGCTGCTCAACAATAATAATTTAAAGCTTGACAACGCTAATGGGAATGCTGGGAGTAAGACAGCTAGGTTAGTTATGTGCTCCTAGTACTTCATCCGCACGCTGCACGCAAAAAGGCAGAGTAATATTATTTCAGAGGATCTTTATTTTTTAACCTTTTTACGGTATTTTACAGCCCAGCGTCATCGCCAGCGCCGCTGTTCAGACCTTCATTCCCCAACACATTCGGGACTCCACAGACTTTCGGGCGGCAAAGGTAAGACATATTCCATCTCAATTTTATATAGACTACGAGTATTTATTAATTAACGAGTCATTTATCAGTCTCTTGATGAGGCATAACTCACCTTTTACAGGAGCTACTGACATCTGACCCCCTAACTCTGACAGGAAAGCCTGTACCAGAGCTTCAGTCGATATAAAGCAGTCACTTAATTAAAAAAGAAATAAGTAACAATTACTACGAAAATTGTAGTACACTATTTACGCAGTCCAATATAATTTGATGTCACTTTAATTAATTAATGTAATGTAATTATTTCCAGCACCAACACGAATTCCGCTTCGTCAGCACTGTCAAGCAGTGCCCTATTGTCGACTCTGACGGCGCTCCCTCCTACCGGTGAGCCATATTTTTGTTAATTTTATATTATTTGTTCATACATCATCCATTTCTGTTAGGTAATTCCCAGTAACAACATACTAAATAATGTCCGATAGATGGTTAAATGTTACGCATTACGCAAAGTTAGGCTCAGAGGGCGCCACTAGTAGAGAGGCGCCCTCTATGCAGTAAACTGAGTGAACAAGCATTCTCTCACTTGTCACAGTTACTTGAAATTGGCAAAATAGCGACGATTTGAGCTATAAACAACATGTCAAAAAACTATTTACTCTAGTGCTGCACCCTGGCGCTAGAACTTTGCAGTATTATCTCTCATTGATACACCAGCCCATAATTAAAATATGTGCTTTCTTTGAAGGTGTAGGTGTGAACGCAGCGATGGCGGCCTACCAGAGCGCTCTGCTGTCGGCGATGGCTGCGCACACGCATACATTCCCCACTAACCTAAGTGGTGAGTACAGCTGGCAGGACGGTTAATATCCACTATACTTACTATTGAAATCATATAATTGCTAAATTGAATCATAAAAAACAAACTAGTGGTAAAAAAATAATATGGCAATTTTAAATCCTCCGTTATATCATAATTTTAAAAATTAAGATTTTAAATGAATTTGTAGTAAAGTTGCACCTTTTAAACAAATTTTTACTTATTTTAGTTTTCACATGCCTTTCAATTTTCGTCAATCAATAACGTGATCCTAACATCAATTAGTGCGATCGTATTTGGGAGCTTTATCGACATTATAATTATCATCAAACTCATTTGATTCCAGCTCCAACAGACTTGTCTCTGAAGAACACCACTCCAACCTCCCTCCACGTGACATCCACGGCTTCGAGCCTAGCCGGTTCCACCACGCCCAGCCAGACCAAGCCACTTCTCTCCCACAAGCTGTCTGGAGCCGAGGTGGGCGCTGTAAGGCAACTAATCACTGGCTACCGTGAGTCGGCTGCCTTCCTCCTGCGGTCCGCCGACGAATTAGAGGCATTATTGCTGAACCAACCCTAGGATCCGGTTAAACCTCTCTCCGATGTTTTCGGTTTCAAATTTGGATATTTCTAGAACATCTGTGCACAACTCCAGTGAAAGTGTTGAGTGATTTCGTTTTTGTGTTTTAGTCTTCATGTACAAGCTACTTATTGTTAACCAGTAATTTGATGTCAAATTATTGGTAAAAAACTTTGCAAGAAGTAAAAAAGAGATTAATACAATGGTTAAAGTCAATCGTAATAATTCTCAGGTAAAATTTCGATTAAGAGTATCACTAAGTGGTATCGTCCGATAATTGGCAACAAAAAGTGGCTGGTATGTGTAGCTTAATGTTCACGTGAAATAATGACAGCACAGATTGAAATTATAGACTTGGAGAAGGATCTAAAGGATAAAAAGTATGGTGTAATCGATTATGTAATAAAAGCTTAATAATTTATTATGGCTATTAGTAAAAAATGCCATTTATGATAATATTAATCTAATTTTTACGTACTTACCAGAAAATTACGAGGAGGAATTATATAGTTGACTATGTACATTTTACCTCAAGTCTGTACAATTTAGTAAAATATTTCGTACATATAGCTTAATCCATTTTTTACAGGTAATGATTCACCAAATCATTGTAAATTATTTAGTTTTTGTTACATAAAAATAATGAAATTTATAAAAAGTCAAATCAGTAACATCTGAGAAGATTTTTAATCGCAAATGTCAAAAGTTAAACATATTAAATTTGTGATGAAAATAAGCAAATTTTACCCACAGCATTTTCATATTGTTTCTACATGTTATTAAAATGGTTATCGTATTTTTTTGTTAAAATATTAGTAACAATTCTGAGGATGAGACAGGCAACAGAAATATATACGGCAAGTCAGTATTTCTCTTGTTTTGTTTTCACCTTAAAATACGAGTAGATTAAATACAATTTTTAATAGACATTTTCACATCGTTTAAAAACCTATAGGAACCCCAAAAATAGATAAATACAAAAACAATAGTTTAATTAAAACTTGTATGTTGGTAACATTAGTTGTGTATTGCCATTTATCGCAACAATGTTGAGTACACTCCAAAGAGACACAGTGACAAGTCATTTTGACTCTTTTCCCTTATTGTTATGAAATATTGGAACAGCATATTAAAACTGCTATGGTGCCATATTTGTTATTCGATTTGCGACAATAGCAGTTATCTTTCGATCTAATGTATGTACAATATTTCAGTGTTGCCACATACTAATGAATTATTCAGATTATAGACTAGTATTACAATTATCCACGGATTGTATAGGTACTTTATCGAAGAATGTGCACATATTTAATGACAGTTAAAAGTAGTACATTGACGAGTGTGTGCGAATTCTTAGATAATTGCAAAAATAACGTACATAAATAAATGAACTGCGAAATGAAGTATGACAAAATGAAATGACAAACTTATTTCGTCAATGTAAGTTGGTAAGGTTGAAAAAATGTAGATTTTGGCGATCGTACAAAGCTGCCATAATTATTGTAAAAATCTAAATGTTGCCATTTGAAACTCGTTGAGAGAGTACAAAATTATTTTTGTGTATATTTAGAATTTAAGAGAAAAAAATCAGGGAGTCTTTAGAGTTAGATTATTAAAAAAAAAACGATTTCTTGCCTGGTGCGTTTTATAGTATAGAATATGGATTATCTCATCGAAATTTGCTTAAAAGGCGGCTAAAGTTTGGAGACGAACGACATCTTTACTAAAATTGGTTAACTTCGAAACAAAGATGTAATCGGAACCACAACGAAGTCTTAATTCGTTAGAAAAAAGTACCATTTTTGAACTAATTTTAAGACAGTGGGACTTTCAAGAATGGTACATTTTGCTTAGCTATTTTGTTACGTCATCGTTTCGAAGCAAGCCGAAAGTATTTAGGTTTAATGCGGCATTCTAGTTTTAAGAGGCACGAATTTATTTGTTGTTTTGTAAAGTAACGCTCTAGCTGTACTATGAGTAATATATATTATTTATAATTTAAAAAATCATTATTATAAAAATCAACTATAGCTCTTTATATATCGCGATCGGCTCCATCCAATTTTTTTGCTAGTATTTATTTTTTTATTGGATTTTGTTATTTGACCTCGCTTTGCTCAGTACGACTTTGTCGATATTCGACTATATCTATTTGTTACCATAGATTTATGGCCAAGTACTGTAGATAAGATATAAAAATAAGTTAATTGCTTATGGTGTACAAAATAGGATTCCACTTGAAATAGTTTGTTTAGATGTTTCTATTTTTGGCCTAATTTCATTGAGCAAAAAGTGGGTTTAAGTATACCTCGTAATGTTATTTCAGTTACTAAGTAGGTATAATTTAGTTTAACATTTTGGCCAGTTTTAGTCGATTTTTTGTAATCTATTTTGTAATAAAGTTGATAAGGCTAAAACGGAATAATTACAATAGAGTAAGTCATTTGACTTTAAAAGCTTATTATGTTGCTACTGATTTCATAATTTCAAATTGTTACACCATTGTGGAACAAGCTTGTGGAATTATTCAACCAATAATGACACAACTGCAGTGGTTCTAAATCAATCAGTAATAATGGTTATTCTACAATGGTGTAATTTATTTGAATTCTGCAAATACATGTATAATAGTTTCTCAACTTTGCCAGTTTTCCTCAATAGTGTTAAAAGCTTAACGCCAGTTTAAAATAAAATTGTAAATTCACTTTTGAATACTAAAATTGCCAAAGAAACGAATTGATTTTTTATAATTGAATTATGTATGTACGTGGAATTGCTGATTAGTTTACATTATTGTAATATTTTCTAAAAAATTAAGTATAATTTTAAGGTCAGGTTTTCTTTTCCAAAAAGTCATTCCAATATTTTTCTAAAAAGGTTACTATCGGTGCGATGAACACGCTGTAGTCAATGTATATGGAAAAAATGTAAAAAGTACGTTTAGAATTATAAAAAAAGTTGATTAGAATACGAGAAAGTTGATGTTGGGATAACGATTAAAACGAAAATGGTGGTAAAACGTTGAGAAAATGAATTTGTTAGACTTTAAAATATATTATTATTAGAGATGTATAAATGGTTTACAATTATTATTATTAGTTCGAGAGAAATACAAAATGGTAAAAAAATTACAAATGGCGATTGTTACTATTACGATATGAGAATTTAGTTATAATTTTGCAATTTCAAAATGTGAGTTTTACAATTTTGAAAAGGAAAATATTAAATATGCTCATATCCTTACATAATTGTTTTATTTTATGATTAACATAAAACGTCATCAAAAACAACTGAGTTCAGCTGTCAGTAAAAAAAGAGTGACTGCGAATTTTTACTGCCAAAATCTTTCACCCTTTAATTTATTGTCTTACAAATCTGACTGTAAATTTTATATCAATCAATAATTAGCCACAAGTTCACTGCTGGACAAAGGTCAAGATTAAGAGACTATATAATAGACAATGTTAAGAGACTGGCCTACTGTTTCCACGCTAGCCAGACGGGTTGGTACAGGGTTTTATTTCGACTTTTCCTTCTCTCCTAGTGATATCGTCTGTGTATTTTTCCGTTAGTCACCTCTTACGATACCCTTCGGCTAAAATGGGTGGTGTGGTGAAACTTTTATTCTTTCACCGTCATCACACGGATAAATAATGTTTGTAATTTAATAAAACAGAAGCAGAAGTATTTTATCTTATCTTATCGTAAACAATGACTTAGACTTTCATTCATATATTCTATACTCTATACTAATATTATAAATGTCTGCTACGCTTTCATGCCTAAAACACCGAACCGATTTTGATGGGTACAGAGATACATTAGACCTTGGGAAAGGACATAGGCTATGTTTGGTCGCGATAACCGACATCCACGGCGGGTGGAGCTGCGGGCAACAGCTGGTAACCTATATTAATACAAATCTTATATACTACTAGCCTTCCGCCCGCGGCTCCGCCCGCGTGTATCTCGGTTAACGCGACCTTTGCTCAATATCTTCGGTTCTACTCAACCGATTGCGATCAAACAAACGTAAGATTTTAAGTCTGAGTAAGCCCTTTCTAACAAAAAAACCGCATCCAAATCCGTCCAGTAGTTTTTGCTTCCATCGCGGACAAACAGACAAACAGACAGGAAATTAAAAAAAAATATTTTTGTGTTCAGTATCGTTAACATAACATAACCCAAGTATTTTTTTTTAAATATCTCCAATGTACAGACACGACCACTTTACATTATAGTATAGATAGATAGATAGATAGATAGATAGATAGACAATAATAACAAAAGTTTGTACTGATTATTACTTTATTATGTTAGGCTACGATGGGCGTTTGAGTGGTAGGAAAGTTCCTTAGCTTGGGCGCGAAGGAGCGGTCCAGGAACGGGTACACACGTTTCTCGGACATCAGCTGACGAGTAGCCTCGGTGATGAAGTCCATGTTAGAGTGAGAGGCTAGATACGAGAACATCGAAGGGAAGCGCTCAGTTCCGCACCTGGAATGTACTTAGTGGTTAAGCATTCGGCCTTACAATCGAGAGGATCCGGGTTCTGATCTGAAGTAAGCTGAAGGAATTGAAAATACCTATAAGAAAATAACTTATCTCCTTGGCAAAGCAGAAGGCAAAAGGGTGAAGTAATAGGAGTTGAGCATCGCTACTTACAATTTTCTGATACTCCATGAAGCAAGCCCCCATAGCACACCATCACTGACTGCTGGTGCCCCAGTATCACGCTGCAAAATATCAAGGTCATTGTGAAAGTATTTATAATATTTAAAACTGGTATATGATATGGTAGGTATTGACGGACGAGGTTCCAGTGCTGGTACGAGTATATTCCTCTCAGAGTACGGTCAGACGGCATGACAGCATTCGCTCCCTTAAACGCTAAGATAGACAAAATGATTATGGAAGGGAATCTAGCTAGACTGAAGCAATCGAAGTGCAAGCTTTGAATGTTTTGGCGCTTGAAGATGATGAACGAGTAGGTACATAATTATTTTGTCCAGCGTTTTACACAGGGATTCCCTTTTTTTTAAGAATAAGTACCCTTAAATAAATATTTCACTTCCATTAAATCTCTTCGAAAAATGTAAGGTTAAAAAATACCATAGCGTACGAATTGAGAACCTCCTTTTTTAAGTCGGTTAAAAAGTACCAGGATACTAACAGTGCAAGGAGAAGTTTTGCCGGTCTGGGAGAAGCATATAAAGTTTTCGGTGACAGAAACGCCGAACCGTGTTGTAATATTGTTGCAGGTCTCGTTGCTCATCAAGTGCGTGTGGTATACTTGCAAATTGGTTTCGTGTTCTTCGAAGATTCCATCGCGCTAGAAAATATAATTAGATGATCTGGATTTAAGTGACACAAATCAATATTATTTTTAAACTATTCTAGACGATCTACAGTACCTATTGATATTATTTATATTAATTTTTGTTGTTTGGAAGCGATTTCTTCCAGGCAATCCCTCCAGGCTTCCAGCAATAAGGCCGCCTATTGTACACTATACTGTATTCACATGCTTCCTACTTGTCCTACTGTAAATCTATTCGTGTACAATAAAGAATTATAAGATCTATCTATCTATCTTTTCTGGTTAAGTAGGTATAAAGGTAAGCAGGCCGTGAAAGGAGGTCTGGCACATGCATGACGAGGCATCATGTTTGACTCCAACAGATGCGAGTAGGTAAGTGGAAATAACTTACTCTTTCTGATCCGAAGCTTGTGACCCAGGCGTCATCGAAGGCAGGATACATCACGCGATTCGGTAGATCCACTGCGTGAACGCTGTGCGAGAATCTGTGAACAGCCAAAAATTGCTCACTTATACAATTGAGGGGCTCGTAGCAACACTAGCCAGGTCAGTCTTAGGATGGGTGACTATTCTTAGAGTTCCCTCCATGTCTCGGAGAGCACGTTAAGCTGTCGGTTCCGGTTGCTATGGCAGTCGATAAAGGTAGTTGGACCCTTAAAAATTTGACAACGTGCTAAGGCATGGCAATGTCATAATAAAAGCCGGTCAAGTGCCAGTCGGACTCGAGTACCGAGGGTTCCGTCACATATGCTACATAAACACTGTAATATATATTTTGATTGTATTGACTTTGAAGTTTGATTTTTTTACAGTTTCAAGACGTTTTTGGTATTAATTTTAATTTGATGCCTCCACGCATTCCTGAGAAAAAAGTCTTGACAAACAGACAACAAAGTGATCCTATAGCGTTTCCGGTTTTTCCTTTTGAGTTACAGAGCAATTTAGCATTAAGGCGAGGTTGTAGTGAGACGAGTAGGTATTTTACGTCACTTCAAACCCTGCAGCACATGCGCAATCGACGCAACATGTCACGCCAATGTATAGAAAAATCAGTAGATACATTCTTAAAATAAGATTCAAAAACGTATTATAAAAATTACAAACTATGTATTTTTTTTTTCATTTTTCGTTTTCACTCAAAATTACATATCTCATTAAGTCATTATCAAAGTAACGATAAATGCCGATTGAACTACCTAACAAATGACAAGATCTAACCATGTTGAATAGGATCGGTTCAATTATGGCATGTGGTGTCTTTCACTCTCGCTCCCATTGAACGCGCAATGAAAGGTCTGAACACTGATTGAACATTAATTCGGGTTCGGTTATTTTGTCTCGTATGCTGCAGGCTGCAGCCCATGAATATAAAAGTATCATGTTCATAACATTGCTTTTGAATCTTGTAAAACTACTGTGTTTAATAAAGAATAATTCGGAACGGACTAAGATTCGGACTAGGCGCCATACTAGTAACTTATATTCAGCTCAAAAATACCTATCCAGCGATGTGACACACATAGCTATTGAAGGTAGGATCAGGTTTCATACAAAAACTGGCATTGTCCAAACATACAAAAAATATTGTTATTCCCATGCATGTGGGAGATTTAAATTAATGAGGAGAACTTCTTTACTAAATTTAAACAAATATATGGGATATACTTTAGACAATAACAATATGTATAATTTAAATAACGGGCCTGTCCAGATCGGATGGCAAGAGGCCGGACGGCTTAACTCTCGTACCGTGGGGGGGGGGGGGGGGGGGGGGGTAAATGCTTGGTTTGGGACGCGATTGCGTCAGTACTGTGGCTGCGAGTCACCTGGGCCGCACGGCTCTTTCCCCTGCGGCTGCGGCCGAAGATGCAGCTAGCAAAAAGCACCAGAAGTATGCAGCCTTAGAACCGCAATATATTGTGGTACCAGTCGCGGTCGAGACCATGGGCAGTTGGGGCATAGAAGCCAAAAAAATTGTTGTAGATAAAGGCCGAAGAATTAGGGAGAAAACTGGTGACTCTCGCTCTGGCTCGTACCTGGTGCAAAGGTTGACTATTGCGATCCAGCGTGGAAACGCGGCCAGTGTTCTGGGCTCCATTACACCAGATACGACCCGGGCGGGTTATTAGGCTAACAATGGTTCTGTTAGCTGGTTGACAATTTTAAATTTGTGTAGTTAATATATCAATTAGCCTATTGCAGTCCACTGCTGTACATAGGCCTCTCCCAACATGCGCCACGTCTGCCGATCCTCCGCCTTCCGCATCCAGTCCGTCCCAGCCACCCTTCGCAGATCGTCAGTCCACCTGGCCTGGGGGTGTCCCACCTTTCGCTTTCCTTCTCCACTCCACTCTAGGACCCTTCTGCTCCAGCGGCCATCAGTCCTTCGACAGATGTGGCCAGCCTACTGCCATTTCAGCCTGCTGATTCTGCGAGCTATGTCGGTAACCTTAGTTCTATGTCGGATGATCTCGTTGCGAATTTTATCCTTCAAAGAAACTCCAAGCATAGCTCGCTCCATTGCCCGCTGCGCAACCTTCAGGTCGTGGACTAACCCCACCTTCAGTGGCTACATTTCGGCACTGTAAGTCATATAATAACAGGTAGGATGCACTGGTCGAAAACCTTTGTTCTGAGGCATTGCGGTAGGGGTGCGGAGAAAACCCGACGTAGTTAATATAATATAATTTCAAATTTTATAAAACGCTAATTAATTGTGCATAAATAGTTTGAAATCTGGAAAAGACAGTTAGTCCTGAAATACTGACTGTAAATATCTATTATAGGTCCAAAAATAATTTAAATAATACTATTTATTTTCGGTATCTGAATATCCAAGACGCGCAGTGGCGTGCACTTTTAATCAGTTCGAGTATTTAGTCCTGAAATACTGGCTGTAAATATCTATTATAGGTCCAAAAATAATTTAAATAATACTATTTATTTTCGGTATCTGAATATCCAAGACGCGCAGTGGCGTGCACTTTTAATCAGTTCGAGTATATAAGCGGTAGGTTTATGTCCATTCATGGGTATCCGCGAGGATTCCCGCAGAACAGATTTATACTTTGGATGAAATATAGGCTACATTTTATCCCTGTATAGGTTCCTCTGGCTAGTTTTTATAATGATTATCGCATAGGGATTAAAAAGACCGATGGCAAGCTACTTTCGACCTTAATGGCATTGCTTAATAAATACGTTTTTTAACATCTATAAATGACGCTGATCAACAATATGAAAAAAAAAACTGGATTCTAGTTGCCGTCAATAAGGTCGAAAAGGGCTTGCACATATTTTTGGAGGCTCTGGGTTATGGTCAATGTAAAAAATAGGTGCAAGCCATTTTCGACCTTATCGATGGCAACTAGTACCCAACTTTTTTTTTCATATTAGTGATCAGCGGCATCTATAGTTGTTAAAAAACATATTTTTTAAGAAATGTCGTTAAGATCGGAAGTAGCTTGCATTCGGTTTTATTAATCTCTTTGCGATAATAATTATAAAAACTAGTAAAAGGACCCTTTTAATTGGTAGACGAGCACATGGTCCATACGATGGGAAGTGGTTACCGAGGCCTATGGATGTATGTAACGCCCTCTTAGTTTGAAATAGTACTTTAGGTATCCCGAAATAGATTCTTGGGGTAGCGGGAAAAGGATCTCTATTATTTCATTATAGTGGAGCCATGGCCAATGTCTAGTTATAATATTTATTAGTTATAATATATAATATTTACATAAAAATAGAAATAATAGTAAAATCCGTTACAATTCGTTTGTCTAAGTAATTTAAGTTCAAATTGTAATTTATTTTTTATTCTTATTCACATTATGTGGTATAGCTTCATTTTCTTTTTTACATCTAGGTTTTTATTTTATCAGAAAAAGAATTATTAATCGTGATAGATTATGTATTTCAGATGTAATTTATTATTCATTATCGTATAGGGGAAATTTTATGTGGTAGGTATGCCACACTGAATTTTTCTCTGAAATATTAATATTATCAAACCATTTATGTCAAACTGGGACATCATTCGTGAAACTCGCGACTAGTGTGAAACTTGTGAAAGGGATAAATATATTATTAAGTTTAAGTTTACGGGATAAATAAATTATTAGTTTAGAATTTTTACGTTCTTTCATGCTTCGTCGTCTACTCGTTGAGTCGTTTCTAAGGTTTCCAGTTTTTTTGTATCAACTATTTATGTTTTTTGATAACATTTCATACATTGTCTAGGCATTGTATAGAATACCGGCCGAAGTTAACCTACTTCTATTTTTTATACTATGATCGATATTGTATGTATACGTAATGACGTGCGGGGTGCGGCGCGAGGGGGGTTCGCCGAAAAAACCAGCACACGTCCAACCTCGAACGCGCCTCAGCGGCGTAGGGATGCAAACGATACATCGATGTTTCCGAAACATCGATGTTTCAGTGCATAAACATCGATGTTTGCCATCGATGTTCACTATTGAAAAATATCGATGTATCGATGTTATATTATACGATGTTTATACATCGATGTTTTGCCTGCCATCAGCGGCGACTGATTGATGGCCGCGACAGCTCGAATACAGCAATTTTGATGATTTTTGCGGTTTATAGAAAAAAATAATACCTGCTTGATAAAATATAATTTTATCATTCGCTAGATATTTTTATGCTCTATTTTTTAATACAAACTTCGGCATGATTTGATAATGGTGTCTTAGTGAGAAACGTCTTTGAAATAGAGATTTGGAGCGTTTTAGACCCATGTTTGACGCTAATTTCTATCGAGCCAATTATCATGAATCGTGTTTCTATTTTTGTAATAAACTTGGGGGTTTAGTCTATTTTATGAATATGCTTTTTATTTGACGCAATTTGCTATATTACTTGATATCCACACGTTTAAAAATGTTAAAAACTACTGCAACCCGGCCTTAACTTACCCAAAGTACAAAAACTACTGGGACATGAAAATACTTACTTGATGTTCCTATCAAGCAGTATAAGTGCCACGTCGTTGTCAGGGGTGTTCCTCAGCCCCCACCGAGGGTGTTTCATCACTTCCGATATCTCGGCCACCTGGCCGCCTTGGTCAGTATACGAAGACCCACAACGAACCTCCATCCGACTAATGCGTTCTGCTCTGTATTGTGAAACAGATATGTCAATATTGTTTGTTGCCTTTTTTAAAGATTTTTTTTGACGCGGTGAAGGGACCGATCAGTTATATATCTATACCTATTGAAAATATAATTTACTTAGGTATATATTTCGTAGTGTCTACATATTTGTCTAACGATGCTCTAACCAGACAAACATGTTATGTATGATACTTAAAATACATTAAACAACTCTGTGAAATAAATTACGGCTTTTTCTTTAAAGTGCGTAACGGATTTACGACGTTTATCCTCATGGATACCTCCCCTCTCGTGGTTATGTCGGACTCAAACCGACGCCGTCTGTGTCGTAGGATGCAGGCGCGGTCCGAGGGGGGGGGGGGGGTGGGTCACAGGGGACATGACCCCCCCCCCCCCTAAAACCATGCACGTCATATTGAAAAGTCCCAGTACGAGGGGAGGGGGGGTTAAATTTCTTAAGGAATTTCCAAAGTGACCCCCCCCCCCAAACTTCAAGCTGCGACCGCGCCTGGTAGGTTGCCGGACGGAGGTGAGATTGCCGGAGACATCTCGCGTACCCTGGTCGACCCAGGGCCATATCTTTTGAGCTGGCCCTCAGCGGGAATGAGGGCCACAGTGTCCCCATTTAGCTACCGGGTTAACCGGGTATGGGGAGGCTTGTAATGCTTTTCAAATATTCGAAGGCATTTTATATTGTGTTTTTTTTTTTATAATGGACACGTCAGTGACTTAACATCGCTGATGGAAAGCTATACCTAGGCTAGTCTTAAGCAAGACACCATCAATTGTGTAATGGTACTGGTTGTTATAGGAGCGCCTGCCGTCTGAACCCCCAATCCTGCGCCAGAGCTTCGACCGTCAATAAGTTGGTGAAGGTCCAATCTAAACAGTGGTGATTGATTTTGTGATGTCAAGTCAAAAGTTTTGGAAGTTACTCCCTGTATAGGTACACCATCATGCATCAGGTCGATCTTGACTAGCAAAGTACTCAAAATGATTTTAATACCTTAGTATTCCCGCCTTCCTGTTGCCTGATCGTTCTGATATTTGGTACAAACCTTTAGTTCGGACGATAATACAATTTATATCCATAAAACAGTTTGGTGTTCACATCATTAGTAGGTATTAAAATCATTTTGAGTACCTTGCTTGTTACTTGGCTTGCTTGCTAGTCAAGATCCATCTGATGCAGACTGTACAAACTTTAAATTTTTATAATTCTCGGGTGGATATCATTTTCATTTGTTTTTTTATTCCCTTTATATTTCATTTAGATGCTTGTATTAAAGAAGGTTTGCCTTAGAGAGTTTTGGTATACTTACCAAAACTCTCTAACGCCTGTAGTCACTTCATGGAAAATAGACCGGGAGATGATGACAGAAAAGTTCAAGTCATTTGTTACAAGTATGGCGACCCTTAGAGGGTCGAATTGGGTGATTTGAGAACCGAAAATAGTAATCTGAGTTGGCCCGCGGGGCGCTTAATTACAGGCTGATAAATTAAATTTGTCGGAAAAAATACGGCGTTCAAACGATTTGTTACACAAAAACTCTTGCTTTTTTTTTGTAATCCATGAAAAATAAACTTAGCGCCAGCGTAATGCCATCCCTTTTTGCGGGTTTTATGGCCCGCTATCTTAATTAAATTGCATTAATTAATTTACGTATTAAAATCTTGTTATAAAATAAGAATGGCCTCGCGTACGTGTTAGAAATGTTATACTTACGTTGCTTGCATTTTCTGCTTGTATAAAAAAATTATGCCATACTGTAACAAATTGTTTTAATCAGCCTGTAATTACGCCCCGCGGGCCAACTCTGAGATTACTATTTTCGGTTCTCAAATCACCCAATTCGACCCTCTAAGGGTCGCCATACTTGTAACAATGACTTGAACTTTTCTGTCATCATCTCCCGGTCTAAAATATTGATGTTCGGCCATTTCATAGTTGGATCGATATTCTGAGTCAAGAAAAGTCAAGACGGGGTCGGCAGCGTGAATGTGACGCCCCTGGTGTTACATTCGTCCATAGGCCACGGTAACTACTTCCCATCAGGTGGGCCGTGTGCTTGTCTGCCATCTAAGTTGTATAAAAAAAATACATATTTGTATAGGGTACGCAGAAGACGAATTGTAATGTTTATGAAAGGATTGAAATAAAAAGAACAGTATTTTATTCAAGCTTCTCACAATTTTTCTTTCAGCATCACTCGGTTGTAATATCTTAAAATGTAAGAGGCAAGCAGCTATGTCTACCGAAATAGTTTATGACTGGGAACTTGGGATCAGTTTAAAGGTATGATTCCGTAGCCGACCGCATACGACAACTGCCGACGACGCACGCAGCACATGCGCGTAATTCACTTCTCAATGTACCCCTTTACCTGCTGCATACGCTGTATCTGCTGCATGCGTATGAAGTTGTCGTATGCGGTCAGCTTCGGAATCATATATTATCTTTACGCAAGGACGAAGATGAGTGGAGAACCATTTAGGAGTAATTTCTTCTGGACATCAACACGTGACTTCATGGGTGTATGGGAACTCATCAAAACCTTCGGAGCCGAGGTAACTTCACCTGCTAGTACCTGCTGATCGATGGATGAGGTGCATTCAAATAAAAAAAGAAGTAAATAAGAAGAGGATGCTAGACTCCGAGGTGAAAGCCTTGATAAGTAGCCGTAATGAACAGGTCAGATTCTTCTTCAGGAGACACATCTTGAGAGAGTGCTAGTATAAAGCAGTTCCCACATAGATTAGAAGATAGTCACCGACTTCCAATCACTAATTACTACAAGGTTGGAACATTTACCCATCAAAAAATATGACAGCCAATAATGTTTTACTACAAGATTGGAACACTTACTCATTAAATATGTGACAACCAATAGTGTTTTTACAACAAGATAGTAATACTTACCCAATAAATATGTGACAACCAATAGTGTTTTTACTACAAGATTGGAACACTTACCCATTAAAATGTTACAACGAATAGTGTTTACTCCAAGATTAGAAAAACTTACCCATTTATGTTACTCATACTCACTTCCAAAGACAGTTTGCCGTGGTGATGACCATTCTTGGGTTCACCAGGGCGCCGGAACACCAGTGCTCGCCGTCTTTTTGGATGGACACCACGTAAGGATAGTCTTCTATCAGTGCCTCTTTAGCAGCTGTAAGTCTTCTCGTCTCTAGGACAATGGGAAAGGAATCAAATAAAAAATAAACATCAATTGAATATTTTATTCAAACTTGTGCACTATCTTTACCTTTCAGAATGTTAATGTCTGTAGAGTTTGTTTCCCTGTGTGTACGCCTCTTTCCCTTTCTTGAAGATTTTTTCGATTTCGAGCGCTTCGAGTCTTTCTTCGATTTCTTCGATTTCTTTTTCTTAGATTTAGATTTTCGTCTGCGCCCGTTTTTAGATTTTGTTTTTTTACCGTTTTTCGATTTCGATTTCCGTTTTAATTTCTTTTTGGATCTAGTACCATTAGTTTTGCTGGAACGAGCTGTATTATTTCGTTTCTTGATAGGCTTTTTTTTCTTTGCCGCTCTTGTAACACGCTTCAAATTTTCATTGTTTAGTTCAGTTTCTGTTTCATTCGAAATTTGAGCTACTGCAGTTGATTCCGCTTTTAGTTTAGCTCGTGTAACACGTTTTAAATCTACTTTGTTTAGTTTAGTTTTTATTTTATTCGAAATTTTAGGTGCTGCAGTTGATTCCGCTCTTAGTTTAGCTCGTGTAACATGCTTCAAATCTTCTTTGTTTAGTTTAGTTTTTATTTTATTCGAAATTTTAGGCGCTACAGTTGATTCCGCTTTTAGGCTTGCTCGTGTAACTCGCTTCAAATCTTCTTTGTTTACTTTAGTTTTTATTTTATTTGAAATTTTAGATACTGCAGCAGATTTCGCTATCGGTTTAGCTCTTGTAGCATGCTTCAAATCTACTTTGTTTATTTTAGTTTCTATTTTAGATACTACAGTTGATACCGCTTTCAGTTTAGTTTTTAATTTCTCCACTCTTTTTGTCGTAGGCAGATTTCTCTTTTTGGGATCTTTAGACGCGACTCCATCGCGTGCTCTTAGTACTAAATCCTGTTTTGTTTCAGGCTCTTGTGATATTGTCTGTACTTCTTTTTTCTCTGGTGGCTTGTTTGTCGTTGAGGTTTCTGTTTTACCTTTGCTTTTCGGTTCCGGTGTACTTTCTACTTTAGGTGCCTCGCTTTCTGCTTTAGGTACTATACTTTCTACTTTGGGTGCTATACTTTCTGGATTAGGGGCTTCACTTTTTGCTTTAGGAGCTTCACTTGCCACTATAGGAGCTTTACTTGCCACTACAAGAGCTTCACTTGCCACTATAGGAGCTTCACTTTCCGCCTTAGGTACTTCGCTTTCCGCTTTAGATGCTTCAATTTCCGCTTCGGGGGCTTCGGGAGCGGACCTTTTGACCCGACCTAGGGCCGACCATACATAATCTGGTAAAATTTTTTTCACTCTCGGTTTGTGGTCAATGGTCTGGTCTACTGAAAAGTAGGGGCTGTCAGGAACACCTCGATTAGTTTTCGAATTGCCAATCACTTGGAATACGGTATACTGATTGTTCTTATCTGACGAGGTCTTTAAAGGGTTAGGTGATGTGGTTTTGAACATATATTTGGCAGGATTGATCAGAATTTTTCCAGCTCCAAAAGGTTTAACTTTCTTTGGGAAAGTCTTGACTGCATATTTTTCGTGGGCTGTGACGTAGTTTAAATAAAAAACAGATATTACCAATAGCGTCTTCATCGCGGCCGGTGCCGACGCGAATTATATATTTCAACTTCAATTTTAGTTTATGATCCTTAGATGGATTTATTTATTACCCGATACGCTATATATTTTTTAAATTATATTTTTATTAACTGTGAGTTTTGAAATATATATTTTATAAGAGTAACCAAAATGCAAGGCTACGTTATTGCGTTTCTCTATCTAACTGATTTGTGGGCGTTGTGGAGACAATGAAGAATTGTTTACTAACTACAATTGTATTGAAATAAAACAATGTAAATGATTCGTGTCCGTTTATTTGATCACAATGCTTACAACTTGCCATTAATATTTTCATACTGTCCGTCATATTCATTCATAAGTCTTTCTGCCCCCCTAGACAAGTGGCAATTTGTTGCTCGGCGTATGATGGAATAGAATGACAAATGTATGGGATTTGACGTTTTTGACATTCGTTGACGCCTGTCATATACGTCAAATCCCATACATTTGGCATTCTATTCCATCATACGCCGAGCAACGAATTGCCACTTGTCTAGGGGGGCTGGGGTCCAACAGAGTAACGCTACGATTGCAAAACGCGTGATTCCAATTCGATTAGAAAGTACAGTTTTCAAGAAAATCTTTGGTAATCCGTATGATTCGTAAAACAAAACCTAGGTACCTATGAGGTTATTTCAAATCTTTCGGGGTGCGTGGATTATGACTTATACAATCTAACACCCCAGCATCTTAAGACCAAATACGGCGTGTGCTTTTAGTCGGTTCGAATCCGACATAACCGTCCCCGTCGTGCGGCCGGGGATGCCCAAACAGATTATGAAATATGAATCCTGTAAATTTTCCTAAATTTTGGAATCATACGTTTTAAAACGCAATTCTACTGAATCAAAGAGATCCCAGTAAGATTTTAGTCTTTAGGGGCGATTTTCTTGTACGTGGCGAGCTGAACTGCTAACTGATGGAGTATGGCTTTTCCAGCGGGACCCGAATCTGCGGGCAACGCCTTTGAAAGTCGGACGACTCGTCCGCATTCACGAACGAAGTACTCCAGCTCGTTTTCTAATTGTCGGCCATCTCCTGGTGACAATAACAACTAAATTGAACCCGTAATTATTTTAAATCATTGAAAACTACTTTGGGTCATTATTCTCTGATCCCATTCCCAACTCAGATGAGGTTGGCTTTCCAGTCGTGAAGCGACTGCCATATCAATCTGACCTTCAGAATCAATTTGATATAATATGATATCGAAGTTGTGTAGTAAGACTAATTAGCAGAGGTCGGAATTAGGTAGAGTGATTTATGTACTTGCGACGAAATGTTGATATTAATGGGTTGTGGATCTTCCTCGGATTTCTGACGGACAACCCCGTGTAGCCGTCTGATTTTGATGCAGTTTTCAGTTAAAGGTCCTGGTTTGATTGGCGTATGTTCTTAGATAGCTGTTATGGTGAAAACTCACCAGGGGGCGCTGCAGCAAACGTTTTTTGAGCAAATTAATATTTTTTTTTTTTTTATAATATAATATACTCATTGTTCACTAAAACTGCTGGTCCGATTTTAATGCAGTTTTCAGTTATAGGTTCGGGTTTGATTAGAGAATATTCCCAAATACTTAGATGTAAGAACTCACCAGGGGGCGCTGCAGCAAACATAATGTACCTATACTCTCTCTAAAAAGTTTAAAATAAAAAAAAATTGAAAGCACCCACGACGATTAAAAATAATTTAAAAAGCAATAATTTCGTAATAAAATATTTAAAGAATCCCCGACAAGAAATAAATCGTGTGCCCTTTTCCTTTGATATACGTCCCTAGTAATATTTTGATTTAAGCGTTGTAGTGTTAGCGGATCTTGGATCTCGTGGTTTATACAACAAGTCCGTCAGTTTAGAAAAAATATTTTGGTGGCGTTAACACACATCCACGCAAGCGGAACTGCGGGTGAAAAGTTTTCTATAAACGCGATCACATTTCTGTACCCTGATCAACACCGGAGCTTCAGTATCAGAGCCGTCGTCGGGCAAAAAACAAATGAAGTACATATTTTTGTATTGACCTTCACACAGACACTGCGAAAAACAGTGTAAGCGACTTTCGACCTTAATGACATTTTATTGACAACATTTTTTTTTGCACTCGGAGATGACGTTGATCAAGAATATAGAAAAGTTCTATACTTTGTGATGTCAATAAGGTCAAAAATCGATTGGCCTACTTTTTTCATGTATTCGTAGGTGGAGAACATCGCAAGAAATAGGTGCAAGCTATTTTGGACTTTATCGACTAGAGATATAGACGATTATGTACATGTAATTAATAAAATCTGAGTAAAACTAATGAAGTACATATTTTTTGTGTCCACTCCATGGCACTGTCACGTCACTGACGTTTGTGAACGGAAAGGCCTCGCCGGCGCACGGATGCTTAGATGGCCACGTTCCTGCCACGGCACGGACCAGTGTGCACAGGCCCGCAACAAGATTTAGAGCATGGACAAGTAATTTTAAAAAGCTAATCCACTTAAACATTTCTCAACAATGATTCACTGAGGGTATGCATTAATCACGTGAGGCTCAACAGGGGGAGGGGGGGGGGGGTTCGGAAAAAATCACGAAATGTCACCAGGGGGGAGGAAGGGGTTGAGATATCTCGTGTATTTATTTTTTCTTATAAGTCGCGTTTTTGTCACGATTCTTAGTTTTCTAGCACTAAATAATATAAAAACACGTGATTTTGGCTAGGGGGAGGGGGGGGGGGGGGTAGTTTAAAACCTCACCACGTATCACCATGGGGGAGAGGGGGGTTAGAAAATTGCTAAAAAACATCACGTGATTAATGGACAGATTGGACAGCCCCACTAGGTACAGGTGGTTTAATATTTTTGCAATTGCAACACTTTCAAAATTCAACTTTTCCAAAAATGTTTTAAATGCATTGTTGCACAGTTGGGACCATGGTATGTTACAAAGAACGATAAATCACTCAATTAATAAATCACGGGATTTTTTTCTGCTCTTTAACAATAATCTTGGGATTCGAGGTATATCCACATTATTAAAAATCAGTGCAAGTACATAAATCACTCTACCTAATTCCGACCACTGCTAATTAGACTTTTAAGGGCTCTTACTACTCGTAACGACTACCATAGATGTTCGTATGGCAACCGGGGCCAACGGCTTAACGTGCTCTGCGAGACATCCTCTCCACTCCCGAGGCAGAGAGGCGAGTGTAGTGCAGTTGCTCCGTCCGCATGGATGTCAGTTATCGCGACCAAACTAGCCTATGTCCTTTTCCAAGGTCTAATCTATCTCTGTACCAAATTTGATCAAAATCGGTTCAGTAGTTTAGGCGTGAATTAACAGACAGACTGACAGAGTTACTTTCGCATTTATAATATTAGTACGGGAGGCCCAAAATAACGTTGACAAAATGTTTTCACATTTTTTTATTTAATAACAATTATAAACAGAATTATGTTTAATAAAACGTAACTAGGTCTCATTGTGCACCATATTTTCTATTTATCTTCAAAATAGCCCCCTTTAGCACTGATACAGAGCGACAAACGCTTCGTGAAATTTGATACAATTTTCCGCAATTCCTCGACGGATATTTTGTCCCACTCCCGCTTGAGGGAGGACTTCAGCTCGTCGACACTTTGGTGACGCTTAGCACAGGCCCTTGCCTCTAAGATGGACCATAAACTATAATCCATTGGATTAAGATCTGGCGAGTAAGGTGGCCATTCTTTTGAGCTAATGAACCCTGGTAAGTTGGTCATGCACCACTGCTGAACACTTGAAGCCCTGTGAGCTGGCGCAGAGTCCTGTTGGAATATCCATGGTTGGTTGCCGAAGTGTTGTTGGCTCCAGGGAAGCAGCACAGTTTCGAGAATGTCTTGTCGGTAATATTCTTGATTGATTTTTATGCCTTTATCTATGAAAACTAAGGGAGTTTTGCCAGTGGAACATATTCCTCCCCAAACCATAACTGTTTGTGCGTTTTGACGATACGGAACAACCGCAGTAGCTCCAGGACGAGTTGCTGACCAGATCCTGTCATTTTGGTGATTGTGGGCTTGCTCAATCGAAAATAATTTTTCATCAGAAAAAACGATATGTTCCCAATTTGAAGCTACAGAACGCTGTTTAAGCAATCTGCACCTCTCAAGACGAACTTTTTTGTCTTTATCTGTTAGCAATTGAGCTTTTCTAATTTTATAAGGGATCAATTGGAGGTCATGTTTCACTATACGTTGCACGGTGGAGCGACTAATCCCCAAGTCTCGTGACATTTTTCTCACCTTTGTCTGTGGATTGCGTAGCAACCTTTGTTTGATGATGTGTCTATTCCTAGAAGTTCGAACAGTCCTCTTACGTCCTCTTCCAGGACGGTCCTCAATGCTGCCCAACTCATTATAGCGTCTAATTGTCGCAGAAACTAACTGACGGCTTACACCAAGAATGCTTGCTATCTCACACTGCCTTTTTCCACGCTCATGCAAAGTAAGTATGGACACTCGTTTCGCTGACATTGCGAAATAAATTAATTGCAACAAGTTTTCAACCGAAAAACAATATAGATTTGGCGCCAAGGAACTAGCAAATAATATAGTAAAACAAAAGAGAACAAATCGCGTTCCATTTTTAAATTTGCTTTTTTTAAATTTTGTCAACGTTATTTTGGGCCACGGTGTATAGAGTACAGATGGATATGGATGAGATCGCAGGTTCACTGTCTGGTCTAAGCCTGCTACATACCTACATGCGAATGGTGAATGTATTATATATATTCACACTTTTCTCCCTTTGGGGTAGGTAGAGACAGCGTGTTAAGTGTGTAAGTTCACTTACCTTGTCCTAACCGAGATGAAGGAGGCTGTAGACACTTGTTAGCAAGCCTCGCTAGTTGTGACTTCTCGGAGCTGAATGCTTCATCCAGGTCAAAGAGTTCTAATGGTGGAGGAGGTGGCTCTCGAAACGTAGGTGGAAACACCTGTAATAGCAGATTTGGATGGGTTAAGATTGGAAAAAGTGCAACGTTCAAATGGGATTTGAACCCGCCACCAGCCCCTTACAGGGGGAAATGCTCTGACCACTGAGCTACCTATGAGCCAAAGCTAACTAATTGCTTTAGAAAGATTTGAATAGATTTTAAAGGTCAACTTGTGTTTTACGTTTAACGTTAGTTTCGCTTAACTTTTCAATACGTTGTCCTCATTATAGAAAATATACCTAAGTCTGTCATATTTAAGGAACATTTTTAAGACCCGAACCGAAAATTGTTAATTTAATAAGTTTTCTTATACGTACTGCTAATTGTAGCGGAGGGAACGGAGTCTCGAACTGCGGTGCGATCAGCCGTAACGGTTCGTGTTTAACTCCTAGCGGCTCATACAGTCCTAGTACTTCAGGCACTGAAAGTATAAAACAGACTAAGCATTAAAAAGCGGTTTAGGGCCCTGCCTACCAATATCTTCGGACTTATTTGCAACGGACGAGTCTCTGACGGAGACTTTAATATTGAGGTTGACAGGACAGGTGACAGTTGCTCTCGTAAAAAAAATAGTAAGTGGACTCCGGGCTCCAAAGTGTAAATTTTTGACGAAACTGGAAAATGGCTTGGAGGATGATGTATCAAGAGCTTACAAGAAGCAGTTTCAATTTTCAATTTCGTATGAATGAGCTACCTACATTTCTAACTATATTATTATATCAAGTGCTACTCACACTGAGCCAGATTCAGTGAGAACAGTCTCCAAGTGAACAGCGCATGTGGATGTAAGGGAGTCATCCTCGGAGGGGGCGCAGTCGCCGGCTCTGGTAATGGCAGCGTGCTCAACCACATCATATCTCCTAGAGTTCGGTATTCGTTAATCTGTTGGCATGGAACTATCAGATTATCTCGAGCACTATCTAGTTTAATAAAAAAATCGAAGAGTTGCTTGTTTGGATGCACTAACCTTTATCTACCTCGACAAATCTCTGCATCACCCAAAGGTTGACTGGCAGAAAATGCCCATGGCATTCAGTCCGTCTTTGTACACTTATTTTATTTATATTTGTGTATAAAGATTAAATAAATAAATAAATTACAGATGTGATTAGAATTTTCGTTATCGCAAATTGGGTCTCCCCTTGCCGGAAGTGAGATTGCCCCAGGGCCATTTCCGTTTTCAAGATGACCTCCTACAGCGTGGGCACGGTTTATCCCACTCATATTGTCCCTGGAAGTGGTGGGAGGGAGGCATGACACCGCCAGCCTGCTTCTGCTAGGGTGGTGGGCGGCTCCACCTCTCATCCTAGTCCCGCGCTCATGGACGATGGAGGTCATTGAGCGAGCCTAAAATACTATATAAAAATAATTAGGATTTACAACACTTACGTCAGGGTCCTCCACATCCACGGGATTGAGGTGTAGGTCTGTGGTGCCCCCCAAGTAGCTAAACACCATTTCTCTGATGAGATCATTGCACTCACACTCCAGGTACTGATCCGCGAAGAAATGTCCCGAGCCTATCACGAATAGTTTGCCTGGGAAAGGAAACAGCATTAAGACCTGCTATTTGCGTACCTACGTATAAGTTAGTCTTTTCTCAATTCAGGTGGGAAAAAACTCGAAGGCAGTTGGGCTTGGGCTAAGTAATTACAAAGCAGCCAAACCACAAACAAACAGTGAGAAAACCAAAGGCTTTGTCCTACTTATCTTTTGCGCTGACGGCACAGAATCTGTCTGTTCTTACAGTATCGGCAGCACGAGTGTGACTCCCCTGGTATTGCACTCGCCCATAGGCCAAGGTAACCTCTTACCATCAGGAGGGCCGTGTGCTTGTTAGTGACCTAAATGGTATAAAAAAAAACTTGGATGTTTCCGTGAAGTGACTGCCATTTCACCACCATAATCCACAGGCAATATTCAAGTTCTGTAATTAGACGAGTTATCGGACTTTTTAGAGCTCCACCTGTAACGATTGCCATAGATCTTCTTATGACAACTGGAACCGACCGCCTTAACGTGCTCTACGAGACCCAGAGGGTTTCAATTTGACCCCTGAAGTGAACTCACCTCCACTTTTATCAGAAGTGTACATAGCGGCCACGGGTCTTTTTACTGGGTAACACACGTCGCTGCTGGACAAGACGGCAGAAGCTGGCCTCTTCACCGTCAGCGTGGCTCCGTAAGGGTACACAAAGTTCGGCGTTGCTGGGTCCTCGCTATGGATAATTGTCATTGTTATCGTTACCAACTTTGTCATAGGACGTCAGTTGCTATACATGTTTTGTCATCGACCTCCTTAATAGGCGGCCTTACCATCGTCGGTTCATGTGGGGGGTTTATTTATCGCAAGCACGCACGCACACACATACATAACATTGGAGCCCCCTTATTGTTTTTGACTGGTATATAAACTTTTCCGCCAGAGGCAGCCGTCTAGCCGTCTGACTTCCTAACTCTGAGAGGAAAGCCCGCTCCAGTGTTTTATCGAATGTTTAGCTGGTGAACAGGTGAGGTATATACCCCTGAGACGTGCCACGTTCTAGCTTACTACGAGTAGGCAGGCACTTAACATACTGGATCTGCAGGCATTGGCAGAAACACAGTTCCCACTTAGTTCAATGGGCACAGGGCCTGATTAACCCTTAGGCTAATTAGGCTGTAGCCTAGGGCGCGAGAATCGGGGGGGCGCGAGAATCGGGGCGGGGCGCAGGATTGGGGGCGCGCGCGCTGAAATCGTGTCTTCGCAAGCACTATTCATCTAATATCATTGCACCCACCCTACATATTTCAAATAGGCACTTAAACTAAATGCGCTATGAACTGATTAATTTTGAGAGACCCTATTTTAAGAAATATTAAAAAGTGCGCACAAAACCAACACCGACTCGAATCGAGTCACTCGAATTAAATAGTTTGCAAAAAATCACTTTCTATGGCAACTGCCCCCACCCTGGAATTCTGGCAGAAGATGTATGACTCGCGTTAATCACTATAATACTGCATAATCGAGTTATAAACGGGGCCATCTGAGCTGACTTTTGAATAAACCCCTGGCGAAATGTTGCATGGTACCTATTTTTAGGCAAGTTGTCCTTTCAAAATAAGTAAACCATTTTTCGGACGCTTCGTTCGTCTACCGGCTCTTCCGCCGCCCCCCTTCGCATGATCTTGTGCGTGATAGTAGTAAGACTATAGCACGCGCATTTCACCCTCCACGACGCTAATCCAGGAATTCTTGGGCCTACCCCTTCTATCTGGACCCGGTGGGGGCGCCATTGTCAGTAGCCTGGCGATTTTCGTAAAATGTGACCGCACCTTTTTTTAATCATGCGAAATACACCCGTCACCCCTAGGCCATCGCTCATGGGGGACGGAGGTCATTCTGCGACCTCCGACGCCCGAGTTGCCGCCGCTCGTCGCGAGCCGTGCGGTTTGCGATTCTCCTCCGCTCGTTGCGGGCCGCAAGGTCTGCGATTCTCCTTCGCTCCCGCTCCACCCCCGCCTCCTTCACGAGCATTATTTGCTCACAAAAGGAGGTGCCGGCAGCCCACGCATCCCAGAGCCCGTCTCGGCGTCTCCCACGCCGGACACTCGGTGAGCGTGTGCAGCGCCGAGTCCTCGCTCGCGTCGCAGTAATGGCACTCGTTGGCTCTTTCTTCGCGATCATAAGCAGATACCACCCGAAGCACCCATGCCCGGTGATAATCTGCGTATTTGGTACACCGCTGTCACCATATTATATTTTCAATAAAATCACCAAGCGCTGGACCGCAACTGACGTTTACTCATAGACAACCCAAAATATCGTTATAACAATCACAACAGCGCCGAAAGGGTTCTCGCGGTTCTCGAAAGCCAGACCGCACGACACCCGCGTAGAGTCTCCTGCAGGAGTCCTCCGAGCCCCTAAAATTGGGCAGCGTCAAAAAGTTAGCTGTGAGCACCAATTTGGGGACTAGACTTTGGAAATGCTCCCCGAAGTGCCACCGACCGTCGAGCATGAGCCTCAGATAATTAATCTGGCGCTTGATATCGATGGGAGAGTCTCCCACTGTGATGCTGGACCCCGCTGGCGGTGGTCCGCGCCGGGGTCCATGAAAGAACATGGCCTCGGTTTTCTGCGGAGTCACCTCGAGACCTAGCCGCCGGATCCGTTCCACGACTTGGGCAACCGCGGTCGCGGCCTTCAGGGTCGCTTCGCGGTGTGTAGCCCCGCTCGCCGTCACTAGCGTATCGTCCGCATAGCACGTCACGGCGGCACCATCCACGAACTCATTGCGAAATACCCAGTCGTATCCGATGTTCCACAGGAGAGGCCTCAGGACCGATCCCTGCAGAACACCGCACCACATCTATCTCCGACCGACACCGGTCGTACTTGGGTAGATGACGGAACGTGACTGCACTAGCAAAGGCGACTTTCTTGCCATTTATCTGCCATGTTACAGACATGAGGGCTGCAGGGGATGCGAGAGTTCCTTTTGCGATCTTTACGCGTGTCTCCGCACATCCACCGCATTATTTTCATGTCCGTGACACGTAGCTACTGCTTATGTCGCTCCAGCAGCGGACACGCTTCACAGTGCCCGAGGAATAGGCAATGTGGAGGCGTATTCTTCGCCTTGTATTTCTCCGCAAATCCTTAGGGCATACGTCGGATTCATGGTCCCGTGACCGGAACGAAACTCAAACTGACGCTTCGTGAGTGCACTCTCCGCCGGTCAGCTAAAGAAATGGTTTGCCACCCTAAGGTTGATTGTCGAGTAAATTAAAGAACAACGTTAGTTTTGCTTGCAGATCGATATGAAAACTTTTATAGTTATGAATGTTAAACCATGTTAAAATTTTCACACTTCTAAACAAAGTCAAAACTGCTATACTACTCTTTAAGGTAACGGTAGAAATACTTGATGGGGGCACGTCCTCAAATTTAGCCTAGGGCGGTCAGAACTCTTGATCAGTCCCTGAATGGGCACACACTCCTTTTGCTTCTTCCCCTTTTCTCTTTCTGAGTAATTTTTAATTTGAAAAGCTTACAGAAAGTCATCGGACTCGCTGCTGTAGTGAGGCATCTTCATCAGGTACTTGGTGATGGCGCGATTCAGTATTCCGTTTGAGATGTGGCACTCTTTCGGGTGGTAGAATTTGTGGTACTTCGCACGAACTACACAGTCTGGGAATAAGAAACATATTAAGTCACATAAACTGTACCTACAAGCGCCTTTTTACTGCAGAGACCTACCACCGATAGATAAGTCCCAGGAGCTTAAACCCTTCCTATCCAGATGCAGCACTGAGTTGTCACTTTTTTACGGAAGTAACAATTCCGACTCGATTCTACCTCCTTGCCATGTTGGTTCCCCGTGCAGTAGAATAGAGCCACCACATTTCTTCCTGTGGGTGTCGTACAAAGCGACTAAGGGATAGGGCTGTTCTCCATACGACATTAAATATTAAATACTAGCTGTTGCCCGCGGCTCCGCCCGCGTGGAATTCTGATCCCGTTCATCGCTGATATATAGCCTATATGTTAATCCAGGGTATAACCTATATACATACCAAATTTCAACCAAATCGGTCCCGCTGTTTATGCGTGAAAGAATAACAAACATCCACACATCCACACATCCACACATCCATTCTCACAAACTTTCACATTTATAATATTAGTAGGATAACACACACAGCCCACGACAAACTGCCCGTTTGACAGCGATAGGAGACGGGAGCCTATTACCGTGGGGGCGAGTTCGGGACCCCGTGGTCCCCACACCGGATGAGGTCCGGATCGAGAGATGTGGCCCTGGGTCGGCCGGGGTACGACGGATATAGCTACGGCAACCGACGGCCCACAGACGGCGTGTGTTTTAGTCGGTTCGAGTCCGACATAACCTCCTTCTCCGGCTTCGGCGGGGGAGGTATCCGTGGAGATTTTTTCGCACGATAAAAAAAAAGGGAGCCTATTACTGTCAAAAGAGCACTGGGACGTGGATACGTGAGACCGAAAATCATAGTAGGCAAAATGTGTGTGTTACTTCGAGTACTCCACAGACATTGGATATACTGGATGTACATAATTCAAACTTAAGTTGCATACCGTTATTTACAACAATCCCAAACTCTTCTAGAAAGAAGTTTATATTGGTATTCGTCCGTTCTTCTCCGCCGTCCGACATGGCCACCAGGACGGAGTCTCCTCGCTCCACCATGTTCTTTAGACAGGACAGTTCGTCATCTGTGAACGCGTTCTGAGGTCCTGGTATCACCAGAATTCTAACATCTTCTAGAATGTGAGATGAAAGTTCTTCGCGATTTCTGTAGTTTGGAGAGAATAGGATAGTCAGTGCTCACTGGACAGGGTTTGTGCTGTCAGTGGGAAGACCAAAGGCTTGCCTGCTTGTCTTCTGCGCTGACGGCACTGAATCTCTCTGTTCTTACAGGGTCGGTAAGACGAATGTGATTCCCCTGGTGTTGCACTCGTCCATAGGCCACGGTAACGGTAACTTTCTACCAGATAGGCCGTGTGCTTGTCTGCGCCTTAAGTGGTATAAAAAAAGAAAATTTGATAAACCAATCAAACATAACATAACATAAACTCACGCCTGTATCCTCGAAGGGGTAGGCAGAGGTGCTAGCACCCACATTTCGCCGTTTATGTTTAGGTCCCAATGTAATAGGTGGCGAGCCTATTGCCATTGTTTCTGGAAACCGTAACTACTTCTTTTCATTTGCTTTAAACAGCTTTTATAGGAGCGACTGCCGCATGGGCTCCCAACCCCGAAAGAAAATCCCACAACAAAGCCTTATCCGTTCATCAACCGGTATACCCAGGCTTGGATTTGGTCCCGAAGGCTTGTTTGTTGTTTTGTCCCTATGCCTTACACATTTTTGAGTCTTCGTCGTTAGCTTACCATCAGGCGAGGTGACGTGCTAAGGTCGTCCGATTCTTCCCAATACTGCTTAATATTTAGTTTGTTCTGAAAAAATACCTATGTCTTGCAAAATAAGATATTGCCTAACTACCTGGATGGCGTTCTTGGAGGTGCGCATGAGCTCCTCCGGTGTATAACCCGCGCCACGTATCTTGGACCTAAAATGTGCCCTATACGCGCAGTTCATATTACTTGGGTGTCTTTTGAGGATAGTACGGGATGCTACTGCTGTAGACGAACTCAAATTCACCAAGCATAGACTATTACAAAGCAATCAACGGGCGCCAGAGCCTCGTGTGACTTACGATTTAGGTCAAAGATACGTGGTGCGGGTATACATGTGTATGGGCATTGGCATTGGGCATATAGCACACTTTACATTATCACTTACCAACGAGTGAGAAAGTGGTCATACGCGAGTCTGTCAACCATATAATACGTAGTGGAACTCACATCATAACTTTCCAAGTCGTCTTCAGTTTCCTGTGCAGCATTTTGAAATTCTCCGTGATCTTGAACAGCTCATTCTTGGACACGTCGAACAATATCGTGTCTACTGACCTCATTTTCTGCATTAATACTTACTATACATTAACAATTACGTTCACAATCCACGTTAAGCTTATTTTTATACGCATATGCCTTTGTTGTGTTTTCAATAATTGTAATGACGGTTGCCTAGCGACTGCAGTTGACGAATTGACACTGACGTTGAACGCAATACGCAGGCGTATCGAGGCTTATCAATGAATTGTATCTCTGCGTACCCCAATGGGAAAGAGGCTCCGATGATTTTAGAATAAATGAGACTTTACTATAGGTAGATCTCTTTGTCTAGGACAGAAGTTGTATATCACCACTCACCACTTCCCATCAGGTGGGCCGTGACTTAGGTGGCAGACCTTAGAGAAAGTGATAGTGGTGGTGTGGTATGGCCGTTCGATGCCCTGTGCGTAGTGTGCGTGCATGAATGCGGCGCATTAAACGACAGGCGTCTCTGTCGTTTCGTGCAAATTTTATTGTACTTTTGCACAAATTTCGGAAAAATCATCTACACGAAATTTGCTCCATAATATTTGAACGAAATTGGTGCCTACATATCTGCGCATGCACGAGGCAGCAGACGGCATGTCTTGCTCAAACCGACTAAAAACGCACGGCGGTCTTACGTGTTGTGGAAATCCCCTTTTGTACCCTTTTATTATTATAGTAGTCACACCAAGGACATAAGAGCTTCCTCTTTTTAAAGTCGGTTATATAAGCGACAATTACTTTCACGTATATGATAATGATTATGAAGTAAAGTTATAGAACAATAAAACAATAAATAAATTGTCAAATAATATAATTTTATTTACAAATCGAATAATGATAACTTTCGAACTATAATAATAAACTATGTCTAATCTAGAATTTAGTTTTGTATTTACAATTTTGTCTATTATTAATTATATTAAAAATATTGCTACTCGTCGTAAAAATCTGTATTTTTTAGTAAGGACTACTTTACTTTTTTGGAAGATATGCCTACAAATAAATTTATATGTATTGTAGTGATAACGGCAATGACAATTCGTAATTTTTTTCTTATAGTTCCTCATACAAACGGACAAACTCTCTATAGATGGCGCCACTTGTGTCATACATAATACTAGAGTAAACTAAACTTCAGAGTTGATAAAAAGAGGAGAAACATTTCTAACATAGTAAATATATTTTTCTTTCACTCTTCAAATCAAAAAGTCCGTCATAGAGATAGAAACCGGAAACACTAGGTGCCCTAATTTGCAAATTTGCGATACTGCCAGTTCTCCAAAAATGGACTTGGTCAACATTCTATAAACGTTAAAGTAAACTAAGTGCGACGACTCAATGGACTTACACACATGTGTATGTGCGAGTTTACGAGGAAACCAACAGTAGGCGACAGTACAAGCAATATCGCCATCTCATTTACCATTTAAACGATATGTATAAGTGAGAGTAGAGACGAATGGATATATTCTAGTTCAACTCTTTCAGCTCTGTTTACGATAATAAGTAGTGATAAGTGGCGCCTCTAGTGGCCAATTATTGTAGGATGACAATGCTCTTACAAGGTCATATTGCTCATATTTTCAAATTCTAAAACTGTATCATTCTAAAGACGCAATAATAAAATAAAATAAAAGAGTTTTAATTCGCTATACATTGCCCTAAACATTATTTTAAATCTGTACATTGTATAGAATATATAAAACTTATGTAATAGGAATGGACTTATAAAAAAAAACTATGTATCTACTATTTTCAGTAAATATTTACAAAAGAATTATTTTAGTTTCATAGATTTTTGAGCTGACTTTGAGCTTTTATGAAATAAAATAACATTAATTAATATTTAAATAGCAGATAGCTCCATCTGGTGGTTGAAAAATGTACTTATATGGAGCTCGAATGAATTATTTTTTTGCCAAATATTATGTGGAATACACACAATTCAAAATATATTTGAAATATATTTCCACAAGTAGTATTTGATTCCACCAATAGAATTTTGGGCATTTAGATTATATGGCATCACACAAATATCTTAGCTTCTTTCTTGAAAATAAAAATAGTAAAATGGCAACACTGATATTTGACAATAACTGTAACAATCTTAAAAATAACCATTTTGCTGTTTGCAAATTCAGTTCTAAACCTACAGTTACTAATATCAAGTTAAAATAATATCAAATCTGTAAAATAAATAAAAATATGTTTGTATTTAGGACTGAACTTATGTTCGGTAATTTTAACTATTGAACCATGAACATACAATCTACAATCTTTGAACTTTTTTTCAAAATCAGACATGTATTACGAACCCTAATAAGCCCGCCACAATATACACAGAGTGTAAATTTTCGTAATCGGCCACCCATCCTAAAAATGGCAATTTTAATCTCGCTTGACCATCAGTCAAAATAATGTCTTTTGATGGCAATTATTATAGAGAGTGAATAAAGGAGAGATTGAGAGAAGAGACAGTAGTTACCGTTTCTCTATTGATCTAATTAAATGTACCAGTGTAGCAACACTTGTGAAGATATTGCTCTGACCTGTAATGATTGGAAGAACAAGAGTATATTATTATCTAATATACTTAAGTTGGAACCACTAGGCTCATGCTGTCTCTATCTAACACGATATGAGAGTTAGATAGAGACAGCATGAGATAACCACAAGATACCACATGAGACACATAAGCCATTGCCTATCAATTTCAAATAACAACAATACAAGCTAACATAACTCTATCTGTCTCATTCCCTCTCATTTCTCTCCTACACTCTCCTCTCGCACATTTTCGTATCTCAAGTACTAGGCTAGCAGCAGATCATAAGAAGCCCATGTCGAGTGCGTTGTACAGCGCGGCTATATCTGAATGGCTGGATATCCTCCAAAATGGATAGTTCTTAGCTTTGGCGGCCGCTTCTTCGTCTTGACCGTCTCCGATGACTACGTACGTGCAACGTTCTCCGAAGCGCTGTTTTATTTTTTCGAAGCAAGTTTCTTTACCTGTAAAATGAAATTGTTATTTAGACAATTTGTACCTATTATGCATGGGGTAGAAGTTACTGTTTCTCTCCACAGGGATTAGTAGAGGAGGGACGTCTACAGCTCTCACCAAAATCTTTGGGAGCAAATCCAATCTCATCTACAAGCTATTGGACCTGCTAATTGACGGACGAGGCTATGGTGAAGGCTATCCTTTTGGGGTTGAGAGGTCAGAGTCGCTCCCGTAAGTGACAAAATAAACTAACTAAACTAGTAGATATTGAGCAATTCCAGTCGCATCCAAGCAGGTTAGGAAGGTTAAAGCAATTCCAACTAACCTGTAGATGCAAGCATCAATAGCCTGCAAAAACTACTTGCCATAAGAACTTAAGTAGTTCATTAGGAGTTCATTTACTTACCAGTTTTGGTGGCGGAGTAAATATTCTCGATGGGGAATACCCCTCCTAGTCCGAACAGAAGAACTTTGGCTAGCGCCGGCACCAGCTGAGTCGTCGTCACTAGCACGTTCACACAGTTTTCCCTGCAATCATAAACGATAATCATCATCATCATCATCATCATTTTAGCCATAGGAAGTCCACTGCTGGACATAGGCCTCTCCTATAGATCTCCAATAAGACCGGTTGGAAGAGGCTCGATAGTAAAAAAAAATAAAAAATTATAATACTTGTAGAAAATTATGCAGTCTTATTACAAAAAACAGAAAAAAGTCTGGTTTAGACCCGAACTACAGAGTCCAGGCTTAATCTCAAGACCATGGTTTACACCTCTCCTTATTACAAAAGCTGAATAATCCGGAGACTACTTAGTACCTGGTTTAGACCTTGGCCTAAATAACAACCACAGATAACTCCAACTATTGTTCGTTCATTATGATATCATTCGGTCGCAACGTTTCGTTTCTAAAATTTCTGAAATCACTAATAAATAATATTTACTAAAAATGCTGAAAAAAATATTTAATCATAAATATTTTCATTAAATTCAATTGCATGAATAATAGTTATACTTTATTTTATAATATAATATCATTATTATGCTATTAATTAGCAATCATTGTTATAATATTGTTATCATTGTTATAAGACGTTAAATGGAACGAAACGTAGTTTGCCGAAGTTCGCGCGTTCTGTTCTAAAATTTTTCCAATTTTTATACCCACTTTTAAATTTAGTTTAGTATACTTAATATACCTACCTATTGCATGTTATTTTACGAGTTGGAACGAGAAAAGAAAAAGAGAGCCGAAAATTGGACTTCCGAAAAAAAAGTACCTATGCCAAAATATGACGTATGTCAAGTCTGATGTATTAATTATTGTGATTTATACTTAGACCAACGTTAAACTAGGTGTCACGCAGATTTATCTTTAGACCAGAGATAGTCCTAGGTTTAGTACTAAAACGCTTTTTGTAATAACATTTTCTTTAGACCATGGTCCAAAGACGATTTAGACCTGGGTTTAGAGTTAGTCCGTGTTTTGTAATAAGGCTGATGATGTTTATGGCAGTTGCGACGAACTCACACTAGATGTCACTAATTACACAGATCACAGAGCGCCATCTAGCATCGAGTAGAAATACATTTGAATACTTTGAGGCTAAGAGTGATGTGCACAAGACAAAAAGTATACACTAAAGGGTTCTTATCTAATATATAAAAATCAATGGCACTTTTCGTTGTTTAGTTTATAACTCAAGAACGGCTGAACCGATTTGGCTAATTTTAGTCTTGAAATATTCGTGGGTGTCCAAGGAATGTTTAAAGGATGACAAAATAGGTGCAGCGGTAACGGGAAAAATATGGCGGTACGAAGTTCGCCGGGACAGCTAGTTCTTATATAAAGAAAAATGTTACCGGTATCGGCTACATACACCGACAAGTTTCCATAGCAACAAAAATAATGAAAGTTCGGCGCCAATACTTACTTTGTGATTTTTCTGACAAACGACGAATAGGCTATTTGACAACATTAAAAATATACTACAAATTATGGCCATCCTATTAGAAAATAACGTTAAAAGACCTACGAGACTACAATTTACTCTCAAATATGTGTATTTTATGAGAATTTCAAATATAAAAATGTTATATTTTGTTGATTTATTGTCTATGACAAAAACGCTCGTGATTGGTCAGAGCTCTGGGTGACGTCATTGCTACAAAATATCTCCAGTTGTATGAGCTACTATTGTTTGTTTCGGTGTTATTATTTGCTTTTTCCTTGATTATCGCGAGTTTTATGGACATATTTTGTGATTAAGTTCGAAATGGATACAAATTTTGTGCGAGCCGATGATAACAGCAACTTACCTAAAATAGAGTGACGTCACAACTCACACGCATCGCCATGTTTAAATATCCTAACGTTTTTCGCGCACTTTTGAAAATGATTTTTTAACATAATGCATTGTTTTTTTACAGAAATATTAATGTGATATGTTTATACTGTAATAAGCAATCATTTAAAATGGTTTTTGAAAATTAGTCAAATAGCCTATTGACATGATAGCAACCGATAGCCGATACTGGGAACCTGTTTCTTTTTATAAGCACCCTAAGAGGGAAGTGCACAAGACGAAAAGCATAGTACACTAAGGTCAGATCTATTTTGATGACGTCATGAGTCGTCTCTGTGTTTACTCTGTGGTAGTAATGTTCATCTAAGTAGACTTACCTAGAATTAATCATGTTGAGACACTTGCAAGCCAATGTTAGCCAATTGTCTGTTGCCTGTTCGAGTTCTGCTCTGAGTTGTAGCCACTGTTCTCTTTTGGCTGGGCCTAGGAGACCGCCCACACTGTAATAGAATACAACACTAGTATTTAGTACAGAATGTTTCGAAACAGCTAAGAGCTTGGAAGAGACCATGGAGGGTCATAAAGATTAAAATTTTCTATTTATTCATTTATTTTCTTCAAAAAAATATCAAAACCAAATTTTAAAAAAAAATCAAAAAGGCAACGAGAACAAACCCGTGCAGATCAAATATGGGTTTTGAGTCGCATTCCGTTTTTTTTTCACTAAGTCATGATCCTTGTGTTATAATAGTCCCAGTCGCATCCAAGATACCTTGGAGTCCAAGGTTTGCTTGAATATGATGTGGCACGGTTTTTTCGGCTATATTGGAAACAACTGCCGTCTGACCTCCCAGCATGTGGGTAGTGGCCAATTAGGTACTGATAGTGCTGTTCTGGTCGCTCATATAAGCTTACCTAACGTTTATTGACAGCCGGTGACTACTTAACGTACCCTCCAAAGCACGGAAGCGCCATAAGAGCCATTTATCTGAATTTATACCTAAACAAGATCCCGCCTCACCTATTCCTATAATTATTGTACGTGTCCTTGATCTTCCTATATCTGAAGGCGAGCTTCCTCATCCAGTCCACGCCGCCTCTCACACCAGGCGCACATAACCCGGTGTTAGGTGCGGCGCCTGCGTGGAAGCCATCCGCAGAGAAGTTGTACGCCGATAGGTCTTGCCCGTTGTCGTCCGCCGCCACTGCATCTATGTGCTCCTGGTCACAATCCTGTATGGAAAATTGGTTCTGTTGTAGTTATTAATATTTTTATAGGAAAATTTATTAAGTAAGGTACCTAGTTTCAGACCTTACCCGATTTTAATCTTAGGCCTGTGTTCTAGAACGATACTAAGTCCGGAAACTCGATTTATCTGAGAATTAGTACGCGCCAGTTAGTGTGGCAATACGAGTCATTTACATTCCCCCTACAGTGGTGTAGGTATACGAAATTTGCAAAAACGACAGTTTCAAAAGATAATGTAATAATTCTTAATTCTTAATATTTTTGATTTACCTTTCTTGTTACTTCGTATTCGTAAGACTTTGTTCCACTCGTATTGCCACACTAACTGGCGCGTACTATAGACAGATTTGACAGATTGTCCTCAGATAGAATTGAGCTTCAGAACTGAGTACCATTCTAGAATACGAAACAAATACGAATACGTATAGACAATGGCCAAATCCATCAAAATAACCACATAGTTTATTGGGCCCCACCGACTGCCACTTGTCTAAGGAGGCAGATTATGCTCAATTCACACACTTAACACTGACAAGAAGAATATACCTAGAGATTTTATAACAATATCTTACCTCAACATCATTGAAGAAGAAATGTGTGTCAGCCAGGCTGAAGATCATCTCTTCCATTCTAAAACCCAATTGAACTATTTGTTGTGTATCCTGAAAAACAAACAAATATTTTTTAGTAAGTGTCCATGTTTTGGCCAATGCTTTCGCAGGATAAATGGCATGAATCAATCAGAGAAACCCATATCACTTAGCATTGTGCATTTTATGTAGTTGGTGTGACTTTCCTTCTTCTAATCATAGGTTGCGAATGACACATCGGGTGTGGGAATTGACCACAGGTTACGGTAATCGCTGGCCATGCAGTTTTTATCATAGTGTGAGTAGTTGATGCATTTTAACTGATTAAAAATAAAATAGAGAGAACTGGCGTAAATCAATGTATACGTCACAGTCACAATCATGTCAAAATCAAGCGCATGTAAAGGGTCCTCTACACTACAGATTCATCTGCGGATGTTGGCGGCGGACGCGTCCACCGACGAGTTGTTCGTCTGTGGTAGGTATTTAATGTCAGATATCTACTACAGACAAGTAGCCAATCTGCACGTCGACGGACGCATTTGCAAATAAGATCTGCGGATGAATCTCTCTATGTGTAAAGGAGCCATTGTGGTTGGATACTCTGAAAAGGGGGCCTTGTGTTGTGTTTGTTAACTTAACAGAGAATAGCATACCTTACTGTACTTAGTGGCATATGTCCCCGTTAGAAGCGAGTGGAATATGATGATGGTCTCGTCCAAGTCCCATATAAATACGCGGTCGGTAGCCGGCTCAGGTACGTGTTGTGCTGGTGACGATGAGGTGTTGCGCCTGCCGCGGCCTCGAGAGCGGGATGCTGTGCTTTCACTAAAAATAATAATAGGTAATCAAGGTCAAAGTCAAATTCAACACTCATTTCTTCAGTAGACCATTAAAACAGCACTTGTAAGACATCAAAATTAAAAATACTATTAAAGACCAGTTTAGGAAATGGACATCGCCGGTTCGAAATGCAGCTGAAGAAAACTCCGGCAAGAAATTCAGCAGGCATTTTTTTTAGTCTATTTACACACATTTACAATACATTGGTATTAAAAATTTAGAGTGGTGTACTGCATGAAAATATGTACAAGTGTACACATGGAGTAAGTTTCGGATGCAACTGGGGCCAACATTGTGATTATGATGACATTGAAGCAGAAAGTACTAGGACTTACCCCGAGTTCTCTCGACACCTCCGACTGGCTGCATGTACTTCTGTTTTGATAGGAGATAGTGGACTTGCGTCGTTTATTGATGGCAGCATTGACGATGGAGATTCTGTGAGCAAAAAACAAAATTATAAGCTTTTTAGAAAGTTAGTAATTTTCGTAAGTTAACTTATTTGCTTAGTACAAGCTCACTCCTTCACCACCCCTTTAGGCTGGTAATTTTTTAGTCCTACAAGAATGTATGGAAATCTGCCAGATCTGTTGACATTTTTTATGATCACTGCTCTGCTCCCTTGTGTAGTAGCGTGATGATATATTGCTAAAAGCTTTGTTGATACAGAGTATTCAACGCTAAAATATCAGTAGTTCCTGAGATTAGAGTATTCAAGCAAACAAACAAATAATCTCTTCAGCTTTATAACATTTTTAAGTACAAAGCGGATATGAGCCAAGATCCGGGATCCAACTTCAATCTATCTATACAACGTACTCTGCAGACTGAGCTGCCAGGCCCTGTCCTGGACAGCTAACATCCTCTGTGTCTGAGAATAATAATCATTATTCCTGATTTAACTCTTTTCTTTGTACCAAAACTTTATACAAGTTTTACAAACTTTTTATGTATCTAACCCATTAACTTTTAAAATCTATCCATAAAGTTTGGAAAGAAATTGTTTAATACTAAGAAGTATTCCTGAAAAAGCTATTCATGTATCCGAATCTTATTATGGTCATGACTTCTGAACCAAATTACTATATCTATATCCTTGAGATTAAATAGAACAAGTTAGATTGTTGTTATCATTTATATTAAGTGTTTTACTGTATAAGCAATTGATACAACACAACCTTAGCATAAATTCGTTCAATGTCAAGGCGGAACTGGGAATTTTTTGTAAACACGGGCTTCACACACGGGGTTTTAAGAAAAAAAGGTTTTATACCGTCATCACTGGAATCTGGCCAGTAGTCGGAATCATCAAAATGATTATCAGAGGCACTTTCATCCAATTTTCTTCGTTTATTATTATGAAAACTCTCGTTTTCTTTATTCATTATGTATCACTATGAACACTGTTGATATTAAGTCAAGGAATGGTAATCAGTCTTTTCAAAGATGGCTAATTGTTAGCATATAAGTTTGTACAAAGTAATTTGTCATACTACAAGGTATTTGTTTTAAAAACACTGCTTTGTAAAGGTAAACATCCAATATCGGCAACAAGTAAAAATTCTGACTTCTGTCAAATTCGATTCGACATTTTGTCATTCGATGACATAAGTGCTATTAGGGCTACCAAACGAAAATTAAAATTTCTTTATATCAATTGAAGACGTGAGTGGAAGAAGGAGGTAACTAACAATTTCTAAATATTGAGATAATCGGCTTCAAAGTTTGTACATTTCATTTGCAAATATTATGTTTTCTGGTTATTTATGTCAAAATATTAAGGTATTAAATTATTGTAATTGTCCATATTTATTATTAGGGAAGCATAAAAATAAAAATGAGTGGATGGAAATTAATTTATTTGACAAAATGTGCATATACATTCTTCATCCACTGACAATGTAATATGATATTATGCATACTAAGCGTGGAAGAAGGGAGTATATAACATTATATATATAAAAAACTAGCTATTGCCCGTGGCTCCGCCCGCATAGATGTCGGTTATCGCGACTAAACATAGCCTATGACAGTTTTTTATACAATTGAGGTCGCAGACAAGCACACGGTCCTCCTGGTGGTAAGTGGTTACCGTAGCCTATGGGCGAGTGCAACACCAGGCGAGTCACGCTCGTGCAGCCGACCCTGTAAGAACAGAGAGATTCTGTGCCGTCAGTGCAAGAGATGAGTATGCCTTTAGTTATCCCACTGATAACACAAAACCTCTCCAGTGAGCTCTGGCTACCCTGCTCACCGTCGGAAACAACACGATTTTAAGCCACGGTCTTCTGTAGGGCGGAGGTTCTTCCCCAGTCGGACTGCTTGATTGGGACGGATATACCTTCGTGTCCTATTCTTTTTTTTTATACTACTTAAGTCGCAGACAAGCACACGGTCCTCTTGATGGTAAGAGGTTACCGTGGCCTGTGGGCGAGTGCAACACCAGAGGAGTCACACTCGTGCTGCCGACCCTGTAAGAACAGAGAGATTCTGTGCCGTCAGCGCATAAGATAACCTCCTATATTGGTAGCTATGTCCTTTCCTAAGGTCTAATCTATCTCTGTACTAGATTTCATCAAAATCGGTTTAGTGGTTTAGACGTGAAAGCGTAATAGACAGACCGAGTGACTCTTTTTTTGTTATACTACTTAGGTCGCAGACAAGCACACGGCCCTCCAGTCCTGGCCCTTACTTTCGCATTTATAATATTAGTATGGCAATACATTATACATAGTTATTGCAACTTTTTGTCATGGGTAATAATACTATCAACACCTATTGATATTCTGGTTTCAGAAATTTTATGTTTTTCATATTAACCTACGATTGTACAGAAATAAATTTGTTAGTAGGTACTATATTTTCATCCAACCTCAATGTCTACTGCTCAACCTTTAAACATAATTATCATCATAATTTTTGACTGCCTCTGTGGCGTAGCGGTAGCGAACGCGACCGCTACGCAGGAAGCACGGGTTCGATCCCCGCTCAGTGCGAATATATTTGTATGCAAGAATTTGCATTGGTCTGGGTGTTTCTATGTGTAAATGTATCTAAATCTAAATATGTTTATCGGCATTCTAGAACCCATAACACAAGCTAGATAAGCTATGCTTCGAATCTGAGTAGAGTTGTTTGGAGTCGGATTGAATTCGGCATGAGGTTGAAGTGAAGTTGCTATAGAGTTGAAATAGGGTCAGAGTGAAGTGGGAGTGGAGTCGGCAGGAGTCGGTTTAAAGTCGGAGTTGTAGTAAAGATGGAGCCGTTGGGAGTCGAAGTGAATTCGGTTTGAAGTTGGAGGAATTCGGAGTGAAGTCGGTTCTGAGTTGTAGTAAAGAAGTCGGTTTGAGTTGGATTGAAGTCGGAGTGGAGTAGAAGGGGGTTTGGAGTTGGAGTGGAGTCGGAGTTGAGTTACTTTGGAACCGGAGTGAGTCGGTTTACAGCCAGAGTGGAGTCGGTTTGGAGTTGGAGGAAATCGGAGAGTTATAGTAAAGAAGTCGATTTGAGTCGGATTGAAATCGGTAAGGGGTCGAAGTGAAGTTACTATGGAGGTGGAGCAGAGTCAGAGTTTAGTCGGCAGGAGTCGGTTTAGAGTTGGAGTCGCAGGGAGTCGAAGTGAAGTTGGTTTGAAGTTAGAGTGTAGTCGGTGCAGATTCGGAGTGAAGTCGGTATAGAGTCTGAGTATCAGAGTGAAGTTGGAGTGAAGTTCGTTTGGAGTTGGACCGAGTCGTAGTGGAATCGGTACGGAGTTACGAGTAAAGAAGTCGGTTTGGAGTCGGTATGGAGCCGAAGGTTAAAGTGGAGTTGGTTTCAAATCAGAGTAGAATTGTTTGGAGTCGGATCGAAGTCGGCATGGGGTCAAAGTGAAGTTGCTATGTAGTTGGAATAGAGTCAGAGTGGAGTGGGAGTGGAGTCTGCAGTCGGTTTAGAGTTGTAGTGAGGTTGGAGTCGAAAGGAGTCGAAATGAAGTCGGTTTGAATTTGGAGGAAATCAGAGTGAAGTCGGTTCTGAGTGGGAGTGAAATCAAAGTAGTCTTTCGCATTTAACGCGCAACACGTGACGCCCCTGGTGTTGCATACATCCATAGGCCGCGGTAACCACTTCCCATCAGGCGGGCCGTGTGCTTATCTGCCATCAAAGTGGTATAGAAATGCTTACCATCTCGCTAGGCGAAGTCAAATTGTAACATGGTACGTGTCTATAATGGTGACCTTCTTTTCCGAGACTTTACCTTCAGCTTACCATCAGGCGAGGTGAAGTCCAATTGTAACACGGTAAGTGTCTATAATGGTGACCCTTTTTTCCGAGACTTTGCTTTCAGCTTACCATCAGGCGAGGTGAAGTCCAATTGTAACATGGTACGTGTCTATAATGATGACAATACTATTGTAAATTGGCAAACAATCGATAGTCTAAAACAATCGATAGTATCGATACTATCGATAATTTATTCTTCGTGAGCTGCAATACTATCGATACTATCGATACTATCGATTGTTTATTCTTCGTGAGTTACAATACTATCGATAGTATCGATAGTATTGCCCTCATTCGATAGTATTGTCTCATTCTGAGCAATCGATAGTATCGATAGTATCGATACTATCGATAGGTCTATCGATTGTTCCACGATAACCTGACTATCGATAGACTATCGATCGGCAACACTAATACACATAGAAGAGCAGGAATGAAAGAGCGTGGTCATTAATGAAATAAATGCTTTATTTAATGCATTTGGCATTCGTGGCAGTGCATTTTCTTGCACATAACTCCTTCTTCCATTGAAGAAATACGTTTAATGAACCGATTTCCAATGGAAGAAGGCGTTAAGGCACATACCTCCTTCTTCCATGTTACTTTTGTACATTTTGTTGCAGTTATGCCCTTCATCTTCTGGTATTTTTGAAACTAAGCTTAAATTGCGGAGTTTTTTGGTCTAATATAATTTATATACACCTATAACCGTCATATAACGCAAAAAATCAAAAATCTCAAAAATGTTAGTTACCCCCTTCATCCACTCACGTCTTTAATTAATAAGTATTATTATTAATTAAGTTCATGTAATATATTAATATTTCTCGATTCTTCTGTGTTTCCTAAATAAAATATGTTTCAGTCAATAACATAGGTATTTATAGTTAGTTACAAAATTAAAAAATAGATGGCGGTAGTTGGCAGTTGTAAAACGGAAATTAAACAACAGCCCGCTCAAGCGACTGATTTATTTTTATTACTGAACAAGATTGATTATTATTTCTGATAAGTATGAATTAACGAATATTATTTAGGGCTCTCCACCCGCATTATGCACTGAGAAGTAAGTAGATTACCTGAACCAAATCTTCCGAGCGTAGTGACTAGGCACCTACGTACCTGATAAAGCCCCTCCTAAGTGGTAGGACGTGTGTCCGGCGCTGCCGCTGCTGCTGGGCGAGCTGACGTAGGGCGAGTAGCTCGGCGCGGCGTAGTACCCGCTGTACTGCGCTACGTTGTGCTCCGCGTAGCCCGCCGCGTAGCTGCTGTAGTCCTGCGTACAACAGGGTAGGTGTCAAAAATCATAGCATAGGTCAGGGTTTTTGGGTCTACGAATCTACGATCAGACTAGATGTTCACTTTGGAATCTTTCATAGCGCGATTTGTAAAAATGAGCTCCGTCGTAATTCAATTCACGGTCACTATATGGCGCTACATGTAAAGTAACCAGAGCATGAAGCATGAAGAAGGAACATCTGTCCTCCGTGAGCCAGATTCTGCCAGATATATTGCAAAATGGTTTCTGTTTTCCTTATAATAATGAGGTTGCAAAGAAGCACACGGTTCGGTTCACTTAATGATAACCACTTCCCATCAGGTGGGCTGCGAGCTTTTCTGCCACCTAAGTGGTATAAAAAAGCAAGTAAAGAACGCTTGTAAGACTAAAGGTAGTCCTTGAACGCTTCTATTTGCAGAAGAGAATAGACTGAGAAAAGAGTAAAAACAGAGAAAGACCTATTTCTGCTTTTTAAAAAAAAGATATAGGTATGTGTGGGTACCTATGTGTACAGATTTAGCTTGTTAAAATTACTCACTTGTTGGGCAGTAGGAAAGGACTGCGTGAGTCCGCCATTGTACGAGGAGTACGCGTACGGAGATGGCTGGGCACCGAACCCGGTACTCGGCACTCCGCTGACGCCACTCACGCCGTACGCGCTCAGGTATGTGGGCGTCGCTTTACATGAAGACCTGGTTTACAAATAGATATAATCAATCAATATATCGACTTTGAACTGTTAATATAGGTTGTATCTAAGTAAAGATGCGATGAAAAGGGAAACCCGACGAGTACATAGGTGGGACAGATGGTGTTTGGGGGCCCTACCAAGAACTGCTGATTTATAGGCTCTAACATCCAACCTCGAGAGAGAAGCCTTCGCAAGAGCCTGCCTCGTCCGTTAACTAGCAAGCCGGCTGAGAGACCTCAAAGATATAGGGGCTCTACATCTATAATCTATATTGGATATACTGGACCCTCTTTTTCTTGTGGAAATCCTCCCAGAAACCCCTCGTTGCCTGGTGGGGGCGGTTATGTTGGACTCGAACCGACTAAAACCGCACGCCACTTTGGATCTTCAGAGGCCGGGGTGTGAGAATGCCTAAGATATATCCCACACACCACGGCTGACCCAAGACCATCTCCAGTTTCGGGATGGCGCCCTTGAGTTTGGGAACCACGGTGATGTTCCCGGAAAGGTGAAAGGCATCGTGCTCCCGCTACCTACAGGACCCTAAGCGGGATGAGTACGTACCTATTGTTGGTGTTGTGTGGTGGTGGGTACGCGCCATAGGGCTGGTTGTACAGCGTCGAGCTGACGTACGATGAGGCTGCACTCCCGCTACCATATTGCTGCATGCTGCAAAAGAAAGTATTCGTTGTCATATGCCTTTACTTCTTCACCCTTGTGTTATTCCTCGGAGTTCGGGGTCCGCTTTTTCCAGTTTAAATGCGTCATACCTATAGTAATATGGGTACGTAGAAAAGAGATGAAAATAAATAGATTTGAAAAGGCATTAGTTTATTCATTTCTATTACAGAATTTCGATATTTTCCGTGAAGCATCTGCTATCTAACTTTCACAACTTATTGACGATATCGAAATAGGTATTGCAGTTAGACAAGTTTTTGAACTTATTAGGGCATCAACTACCCGTAACGATTGCCATAGATGTAGTCAGACATGGCTAAGTCGGTAGATTCAAGACCAGATCTTGAGTGATCGAGGGCTTACAGTCTTGAAGTGCTATTCTGTTATTATACCTATAGTTATACGAATTCGATTTTATATAATATTAGCTCGCAATACGGAAAATATCGAAATGCAGTCAAAACTCGCAGTTATACTGGAAAATGCGGACCCCGGAATCCGAGGTGAAAGCTTCGAGTCGCTATACTTGAGCCTGCAGGTGTGCTCTTAACTTCTTTAATTACCAGGTCCTACCACAGATAAAATAATACTGCCACTCATGAAAATTAATAAGAAACTTTAGCGCCATTACAACAGCGGTAAATGTCATCATAATTTCAAACTATTAAACGTTTTGAAAGCTGTTGTGCATCTAACAAGATCTAGAAATTAAACATAGATATAAATATAAGATAAATAACCAGTTAACATATTTTAAATTACTGCCTTCTGGCTTCCAAATATTCAAGTTATTTTTTAACTAATCTCAAATGAGATTAGGATTGACGTGTGCGTAGCGTTTGTTTACATAAGTATCTTCAACAGTTTTATGAATTTTGTGAGCTTGTATGGTTTCATGTTGAGTTCAATGACCGACTAAGCCCTGTTGTATAATTTTGTTTGGCGTGGTCAGGCGTGCAAATTGATTAATGAGATTGGTAGGCATACAAAATACATATAGGCACCTAATTAACCTTTCTTCTTGTTACTTTGCGGAGTAGGAACTCAGGAAATCCACTTATAAGGTAGGTATTTCTTAGGCTATTTTATTTGATTACCTAATTTAAATATTTTACATAAGTAGCCGCGTGGTTCCGGGCAGAGTGGAATTTGGGCCACCCCATCGCTTCCTAATTGATGCATAGAAATATGTATCCACCTAACTTTCGGTCTGAAACTTTAACATAGCTATGATCGTATTGCAATAGTATCATGTATGTACCTATGCTTTCATTTGCATATCCCAGAAGGAGTAAGCGGAAGCGTATTAATTTAGGTATGATTGGGGTGCGTGCGCTCTAATTACGTTAAGTTTCTCTTCCCCCCTTAGTGTTTCTGCTACCAACTAGTATTCTGACGAGAGTGATTCATTCGTTTGGTTTTTATTCGAGAATACAGTTAGGAGACGTCTCTCGTGGAGGACATGGTTTGGCACAACTATCGGTCGGTATCGTGTCCCCTAATAACCAGTTTTCTTATGCCCTTGGCAGATAATGAACAGCCCTCTGAAGGCTGAATATACTAAACTTATTATATAGTTAATTATTGTAGTACAATAAGTTGCTTTAAAGTGGTACCTATTGTAATATTGGTAGGGTAGTGCCGACTGATCGTACGGCAGTGTTTCCCCGTACAGCGCCACGTCCGCCTCGCACAGGCCCGGGCTACGGACCTCGCTCTTCACACCACCTGGTGACAGAAAAGACTCTAAATTGGATTGCTTTAATAAGATAGGTCTGACAAAATCTATGCGCCAGAATGTGACTCTACCTCTTCATTTCAAAAGTACTAGGAAGACATAATTATGACTAAGTCATTTCAAGGTTGATTAAACTTGGAATTTGAAGGAAACTTAAGGGTTTCGGAGGAGATTTAGCTGACACTCACCCGCACTATCCTCATTCATCAACCAAGCAACCGCTGCCGAAGAGGAGGTGGAACACAATCCTCCAGTTGACGTCAACGGCAGCGCCAAACCCCCTAGCGAAGTACCCGTCGAGCATCCGTTCGCCAAACTACAGCTCTCCACTTCAGAAGTACCAGGGAGACATAAACTATCAACAGCTGATAAACTGAGGGCTGTATTCGTAGTAGACGTCGTGGTCTGGAACAGCGTTGACGCTCCGGATACTAGGAGAGCTGGCAACGTTGCATCTTGCAGCAAGGATGGCGGAGAGTTCGAAGTTGATTCCGATTCGCACGGACTTGTGTTGACTTCGCCTGACAATCTAGAAAAAAAAAACAAATTTCATTTGAGAACAATGGCGGTGTATATTTGAAATGTAAATAAAAAAATCTGAGTTCGCTGTTCGTTTGTTTACGTCAATTAAAAGCTAAAGTGGACAATTAAAGCGCAGTTGTTTACGGAATAACAGCTTTTTAAGCTGGTCTAACAAAACAACCTACTTTTATCATAACAAAGGGTAAAGTAATCGTAAAACTGTCTTCCGTTTCTTTTGCGCGGGTTTTCGAATGCTGATGTCTTAATTTGAGAGCGATAAATTGGAAAGCAATTAAGTTTGATTGCTGCCGCTGTTTTTTGTGGGATATCTAATGTGAAGTCGATGTCCTTATGTTCTATTGACACAGTTGTGGGTAAGTAGGAAGTAATTAAATATTTATTGTGTATATGGGTAGCTACCTGTATCTAGGCAGAAATCGTTATGTCCCAATATTTCGAACTAATATTAAGTAGGTGAAAGAAATTTAAAATGGGGCGAATAAGGTTTTTTTTTGCGTGAGGCGAAATTTCGTGGAGAAAACGTGGAAAAAACCACGGGTAAGAAAACTTACTTCAATTTGTAGCTCAATCACGTAAAATAGAGCTTGATGGATTTAGCTAAAAATCAAACAAAAGCAGACATTTCATAAAGTAGGGAATAGGGCATACGAGTACACTAGGTACTTTTGTCCCTGGAATAGGTTCCTGTGGTTAGCGGGAACCAATAAATCAATATGTTATGACAATATACAATCTGTAAGCATGCCACATTTCAATGATAATATTGCTATAATCAATGTTGGTTCTGGCAGCTCTCATCATTTCGTTTCTGATAAGCAATAATATAAAAAACAAATAAAATAATACGCATTCATAACATCCAACATATTGCCCTAATTAAAAGCGTGTTAATATACTAAATCACGATCAGTGTATTCTAAATTAGTATCATTAAAACAAATCACCAGAATTGTAAAACAGATGCCATAGTTTGTGTCCCCCTATCTCTGGGGACGACTGATTTATCAAACAAAAAAGTTTACACGTGTTTTGATTAATTAAGCCCCTTATCAACACTTGTGAACGCATCCATATCCATATCCATACCACGCATACCATCCGCCATTATTTAATCTATTCCCGCGCTGTCACACTGACTGCAAATGACGTCATGTTAACTTTTTAGCGGCAAAAGCGTTCTTTAATTTGTTTTATTTTTCGAATGTTATAGTCTGTTCCTATTCTTCCTGATCCTCCTCCTGCACAATACATGGTTAGGTATATCTCGTTTGGTTATATTGTGCCGAATCCAAACATATTACGGGTTCATATGATTTTGGACCTTGACAATTAGAATTTATTAGGCTTGTCCTTTGTTTAATTAGACCTATTGTCAGTGACCATGTTTCGGTACCGGACAACACAGGCAGGATACACTGCTTGAAGACCTTTAAAATAATGTAATAGAACCAATCATTTAACATATTTTATTGTATAATGGCTCATTATAAAAAAATGAATAATTTATAAAATTATCACTATGTCATTATGATAATTTGATAATGTTATATGTTAACCATAAATCTTTATTGGCAGATTTATAAAATTGTTTGATTTGCTCTTAGAAACTTGCTTTACTTTTAACTAGTTTTTGCTCGCGGCTGCGCCCGCATGGAACTCTGATCCCATTAATTGCTGATAGTAGCCTAAATTATATTATAGAGTCTATATTATAACTTTCTAATGGTGAAAGATTTTTTGAAATCGGTCTAGTACTTACCTATGTAGTATTTGAATTTATTCGTTACGTATAAAAATACAAATCTTTCCTCTTTATAATATTAGTATAGATAACATATTGCAATTTTATGCAAAACAATCTAGATTCTTAGGATGAGTGTCCATTGAGTCCCCACAGTGCCCCAGAGGGCACATTAGGTCGTTGGTCCCAGATGCCATATGCATGGTAGTCGTTACGAATGGTGCCCTAAAAAGTCAGAAAACTGGTCTATCAGTAGAACTTCGATATCGCCAATCGGTCGTGGAATTCAGATGGCGGTCGTATCATAGAAAATTCACATTGATTCTTTAGTAATATAATACTTATTTGATCACATAAAATTGATATTGAATTACTACTTATTGGTCAAAAATTTGCCACAATACAATTTCTGTCTGCTAAGTGATAACTGATAAGATAGATAGAAATTCAATTTTAATTGGTAACATTTTACAAATAAAACAAAGCACACTATGACAAGAGGCCACACCCAACTACATAAATTGTCAATATTTTACGCAATAAAATAGTTGTAATAACCAATTATGTAGTCAAATCTATGTTAATGCGTGTTTAGCACAGCACCTGGTTAATTTCCGTATGAATATTTGCATATATAACTAAAATTATACATTTGATTAATTGTATTCTAATATTCATTTGGCGGGAACAGCATTAAATATTAAAAAAATGCCTTTAACCTGTTAATTGTCAACGGGGGGTCAACGTCAAATCCTTTGGTACGACTGCGACAGGTTAAAGACTTGCTTTTCCTCAGTTATTTTAAATTTAATTAAATTAGTTAGGTATGTTTTAATAATTTTCTGCAAGAATAATGTATGTTGTTTATGGATTTTTATTTAACTACTAAAAAGCTAAAATAATTCAGTACTCCTATAGTCCTATCGATTTGATCAATGTTCTGCTACGGTTTTTTCTTGTAACTAAATCGCTTTGAATAACATTTTCTATTACGTATGAATTAAGAACAATATCTTGGAAATAATACTGATAAAATATTACTAGTAATCCGTTGAATTACTAAATTACTGATATATATTCCTACCAATAGATTTTTTTATCCTAAAAAAAAGTTGTAGTGGCGAGAAATTTAAAAAATAGAAGTCAGACTGAAATCAGAGAGAAGACTACATTTAAGTTAGGAACTTGCTACGTGTTATGTATTTTTAATTGTTTATGTTTAATAGAACTTCCAATTTACTGCTAAGAACTTAATTATTTTCATTCTATTGTACCTACGATGGAATGTACAAAATTTAAAAAATTTAAATAAAAATACCTGCCCGCCCGCAGGAAAGATTTTCACGGTTTTCTTCCGGTAGGGTTTAATCCGACTTATGGAGTCACGTAACGGCTTCCGAGCCGATTTCTTGATACATGTGCTCCGTAGAATCTATTGTCCGAAACTTCGATCCGTAACTACGATGTTTCATATCATAGTAGGCCTACTCTGTTCTCATGTGATGTGTGAATCTTCAAAACAAGGTTCAAGTGTCGGAGATTGATTACTTCCTACTAATTTAGACTATTTGGAGATTAGTTTATATAATAAAAAAACAATAGCTTGGCCTATTAATCGATATTCGGTTACATCAAAGCCCTAACCAATAAATTAATCAACGTGCTACATAAATAACAGCAAACGTAAATAATACAGCATTTATAAAGTCAAGAGGCCGAACACCAGTGCCTTTGTTAGAAAAAAAAGCTCTTGTTTATATTAGTTCGCGCCTTTTTTCAAGTGTCACTTTCGAATTTCGAGCATCGGAACAACACTATCATATATCAAACGATGGAATTTTTACAGTTAATGTTGGCATTGTCACTATCTTTTTAATTGAAAGCTTTTTTTATGTTTTCGGCTTTTCGTTGAGATTCTTTTTACTCGCGGTAGTCATCGTAAAAGTCGTTAATTTCGTCTAACAAAAGACTTCAAACGGTTTAATAGTTGGACCTTCTCGACATTCCATATGGTGCAGTGATAGTTGTCACATTTTTAGTTTTATGTTCCAGACGAATGGATGTTTGAAATATGTGACAGGGTTGATTAGAAGATTCTTATTTGATCAATTTTATTGTTTCTATTCAGTTTTGAATTAGGAACACGTAATCAGCAGTCCGTCATTCCGATTGTTGACTCAACTGAGAGTAATTTGATACAAATTGCTTTGGATGAAATCGGTTTAAATAAAACGGTGATTTAACCACCTGTCACTCATCGTTATTATCTTAAGAGCGATAATTATGTTGAGGTCATTTCTGAGGCAAATTTTTACTTGGAAGTTACTCGATTACTTTGATATTTTACCGATTCCACATAGTTTATTTAGTATTCATTCATGTTGAAAATGATTTAATGTTATCTGGAAAAAGTGTGAGAATCCAACTAAGGTTAACTTGCTTCGATTTTGTAGAACTTTTGCTCTATCGAACTGACAGTTTGACACCTTCATAGCTTAGTTAAAAGTAATTAACCGGAGGGGTGGAATTATTATTTTCTCACTTTCTATCATCGCTAAATTGCATTGCCGGAAGGTCCTAGGCCTTACCTCCCCTTCCTCTTTCACAATTTATTCTTGCCACCAGTCAAGGCAAGGGCAAGACGTGAATAACTCTTCTGGTATTGTAAGGGTATCTAGAAAGGCCCTGTATTTATTTTCAAAACTGTAGCACCTACCATCGTGTTATAAACATTATTGCTATAAACTCTACCTACACCGTAATTTAAAACAAGCATGCAGATACAAAAATGAACCGCCTCATTATAACAGGCCGTTTATCGTCTCCTAATCCCATATACTTGAAGTTTATGAACGAAACAATAAGGACTCTGTGCCCTTTTGACAAGGGCACAATGAATGGCACACTTCGAGTAAAAGACTCCTTTGTTTGGCAGTGAGGGTTCCGTACGCGATTAGGACGACAAGCCGTGCGTGTGTTTAATTTGAAATTGCTGATTTGTACTTACTTTTTGTATTTTCTCATTATAATTGAGATATTAGCGTTTTTCAGACAGTTTATTTTTACGTTTATTGCAATAAATAATGAATAAAATCTATGCAGAGTATAACTATATAATTATGATTTTTTATTTTTGTTAACGCAAAGTATATATTGAATATTCGAAACTTTGCCGTTCGCGTATTTTAAATGTAGGTAGTATATTTTATTACCCAAACGCTGACAAAAATTTCGGGTGTTTCGAGTAGGCGTTAACATGTGTCTATATTTAAAATATGGATACTAAAATTTACGAATAAATTATAACGATTACTCAAATAATTTAAGGACCCCAAAACCAGTAGGCCCTTCCCGCCATTTGGTTACCACGTGTCAAGTTCAACGTCAAAAATCTATTAATTGCTGTTTTTTTTCAGCTGCCAAATTTTTTACGCGGTAAAATAAACAGATGGCATACGAATGAGTAATGCAAGGGTTAAAAATAACTTTTTAATTTATTGCTCGTTTAGAAACGAGTTCAGCGCGTAGTAAGTGAATGTATTTTTTAAATTTTCTGTTTAGGTATGTTAGAGGTATCTCTAGAAGTGGTATTAAAAAAATCTATGGTTATTTTTTGTAGTCTATCAATCTTATTAAAATAGAAAATGTAACAAGTGAATGAAACATTTCTTTGATAAATTATTTCTTACTTAAATGTAATAAAATAGGGTTCACAGCGAAGCTTACTTATATCTTTCATAATTTTTTTGGAGTCAGTGCCTTAATAATTCTTATTCTAATGCCGCCAAAATAATTTCTTATAAATGAAACCTAGATACACTGGAAGGTTTATAGACCTTATTTAGAAGTACCTCTAAAATGTAGAGCTAGGGGCTCTACATTTTACACGTCTCTGCATCTTAATTCTTGGTGGGTTCTTGGTATGGTATGATTTGGGTTGACTAATAAGTAGACCAGCCAGTAACTTAATTTCTTTGACAGTTGTATACTTGTTTAATGTAGTATTTAAAAAAATAAACTAATACAAAAACTATTCCAACTAAAACATTCATTTAACATATATTTAGGTACCACAGGATATTAATAAAAAACAACAACAAAACATCAACAGGCTCACAGACAAGACATATGATACCACAGATCCTGCATGTCACATTTAAAAAATACACCGTGTAACGGAACGGAATTGTGTCAAAAAAATGATTTATACTGTTCAAAAGATAGTTCAAGTTTAGCCATTCATTATTTTAGTTCAGAAATGTTCGACAACATTTAAAAAGTCAAGGAATGTCATGTTAACCACTAATTAACCTAACTAATATGCTGCTTGCGACGGAATGTGGCCAGTTGGATTCCGAACGTAGTCGTTGATTTTTGTTCGCGAGGCGAGATATGCATGTAATATTATGTTCTTATTTCAAAAACGGAGAGAAAATATTGTGAGAAAGAAAATATAAACGTAATAAAATAAAAATATTAGCATATTAATATTATTTGAGATTTTAATCTGCTATCAGTTGATAGTTTTTATTTAAAAATCTCTTTGTTTGATCCGCCATCGATAATATTTTAGTAAAATGCCCGACGGACAAGTGTTTTTGTGTTTACAGCTGATCTCGAGGCAAAGAACTATCACTGTCTATTGTTATTTGCTTAAGTTCTAAGACTCTATATACCTATATTTTTCCTTCGAGTAAGATAGCTGATGAAAACTGATCGATTATAAATTTCTTAAAAAATCTCCGAAAAACGAATCCTCGGCGATAACATCAAAGATATCGTCAGAAGGACGAATGACTTGAATAGAGTAGCTAGATTAGACTAGATATGGAAGGCGCACATCGCACATAGGGATAGAGAGATTAGAGAGACCGATGTAAACAGCAATAGTAATTGATTGACGGATGATGTTCCCCCATCGAAGGAACATCACCTCCCTTCGATGAACGGAGAAATACTCTGCCTGGTTGGAGTATCCTCTCTTTATGTTGGAGGCATATCACACCCATATTCTTCCAAACCCTCAGCACGAAATTCTTTATAAAAAACCTTAGACCAAGTAGGTTAAAGACTTCTTCTTTATGTTCCAAATTTAAATTTTCACGAAATGCGTTTATCAATCGCACAGAAAAAAAAAAATAAAAAAGGGCCATAGATATAGAATTGCGAAAAAAGCCTCTTCAGGGCCCAACAGACCCAAAATCATCATGTAACATAAAACCTATTGTACTGTCTACTTCCTTTGATCATCGCGTGATAATGTGGAGCGGGGCGTGTCGGTAGTTTTATTAAGTAGCTCTTTTCACGGCAATTGTGTATACAAAATGGCGGATTATGAGGGATTAAGGGCCCTTTGCATTGTGTTCTGAAGCACCATCGACGGGTGTGTAGCGTTTTGACGTAAACCTTAATTTGAGCCCGTGTGAGTGGAATGATTGTGCTTTTGAGATGTGTTTGATTAAACCTGTGTTGTTTATAGGGTGCTAGTTGTAGGGTTGGATGGATGGCTACTTATATCAATTGGTTGTATTGATAGACTGTAGCTTGTTGAATAGAAATTTGTTATTTTAAGTAGCTACGTACAGTGTCTTTTTATTCGACTGTCAAGAAGAATTGTTTTCATTCGGAAATCGCTTCAGATACTTCCCGGTGAAATGGTTATGTCAGATTTGAACCGACTGAAACCGCACGCTGTCTCAGGTCTTCAGATGCCGGTTTATAAGATTGCCTAACTCTAAAACTCTTACTTCGGTACCCGCGTACAGTAGAGTGAGAACCTAGAAAAGATCGGCTTTTTCGGTACTTACCTATTGTAGAGCGTTCGCTCTATCGTGCATCTGACTGACAGGGTAATTCCAGGGGGGCAACCATGAAATAGCCGAAACATCGGGCCCGCACGAATCACGAACAGAAGGCGTGGCATTTCAGCCATGTCGGTACCATGAGGTCACGACGGTTTTCTTCTGGTACAGTTTAACCCGAACCGAAGTACATGAACTTCGGTTCGGCTTAAACTACCTACCGCTTTCAGATCCAATTTCGAGATTTACACCTGTATTCACAAACGATACTGTGAGGTCTCATAGTGTGCTCGAGCGCATAGGGCTGGTAAAATTAATTCACAAACATCACGGAGCAGTATCTAACGCAGTGCGTTCCCTCAACGAAGTATTACTTAAGTGTTATCAATGAATAAAAAGGCTTGCCAAAACGAACGCACTGAGAATTTGTCGTTCTTTGCACAGTTTTAGTGGTACGCATAGTGAAGTATTGTTTGTGAATACGGGTGAAAGTGTTCCACCGAACCGATTGCCCAATACTGCGATCTGCAACTGCGTTTGTTTCATGGTAGGCATCTATAGTAGTGGATAGACTATAGACTAACAGGATTGGGAAAGTAGGAATTTAAACGGCGAACGCGCCGTTACTGTTGCCATAACTTAAAAAGAAAATACTTACCGATCTGATACATCGGTGCCTGTGTCAGGTCTAGGCCGTTTTGCCTGTAACAATAAAAACCAAATTAGTAAGTACGCTGACAGTTGAAATATTTTTTAAGCAATCATGCAGTGTGCGTGAAATGAAGCGCTTCTTGCTTACAAAGGATTTAAGAACTGATTTCAACAGTGATAGAAACAGAATCAATGTCTTTCATTGAGTAAAAGTGAACCTAGTTTAGTTAAACAGATTTACACTGGTGAAATCAGGGTTACATAAATCATCTCATCTATTATGTACTATAGGAATTTTGTGCTGGGAAAAGTTTTATTTTTATCGCTAGTTAAGCTGAGAAAAAATATTTATGAAACGAACCATCAAGAGAGCAACAGGAACTGAGATTTTTTCTTATAAAAAATCAGAAAACTCAACACCCAGGATGGGATTCAAACCAGCGATCAGTTCTTTTTAATCGAGAATACTGTGATTAACTCAGCTATCACTTCCGGGGAAGCCGAAATACTCTTATTACATGCTTTTTCAGGTAACTCTGGTGCCATATACCTGTACATACATCTCCTGAAAATTTGCTCTAATAAACCTCGTAGCATTTTTCCAACCCAGGATCTCCAGACCTCATGCATTACACTCGTATTTAAATTTCGAATTCCAGCTTGCCAGTGCAAATTAATATTTTGTTTCAAAGTTATTTTTTTTTTCATTTAATAATATTCGTATCCGTCTTTCAGAACGCAGATTGACATCCCGCGTTATTCAATATTCGAAATTCGAAATTTGAAATTTTTGCACATGGAAATGGTTATCTACAACCAAAATGATCTGTATCATTTTTTTTTCTATCCAGTACGTTTGTTCTATTTAGCGACATTTTTCACAAACATCTTGTGCCCTTCTCGGAACCACTTTCATTGTGTAGTTGAAGAATGGTGTGTGTTATTGTGTGTCGCAGTAATTGTGATAAAATTTGACATTGTTGAAAACGACTAATCTATATTTTATGGGAAATATATTGAGATCAAATTGAGATGAGATAAGTAGTGAATGTTAACAGATTTTTGATTGATGGATCTCTATCTGCTCTATAAAACTAAAAGAGAAAGGTCAAGTGATGGGTAGTTTGGTAGAGCCATCGTAGATTTATTGAATAACTTTAAATGTATGTTGTAATAGGTATAAATCGCTATGTAATAAATTCTCTGGTGACGAAAATGGTTTAATTACCATTTGATTTCATTGAATCAATATAATTAGTATCAATGAGGCAACCATCCGTTGATAACAAGGTCATTCACAGTAACACATACTTGATTTACAACATTTTAGAAAGCGATTAAGATAACTGCGAAAAATTGAAAACTTTATTATGCCCTCTACACATAATTACGTAGTATGTCTAGTAGTCGCTGCTGAAGAATCACTGCAAAATACTAAAGATGGCCGGTGTTTTTCATATTGGTTAAGACTGAACTTACATTGTGAGCTAGTGGGTTCAAATTCCATCCAGCACTAAGTAGAAATCGAACCCATGACCCAGTCGAACACTCTACCACTAAACCACACAGGTCATCGTCCCAGTTGACTGTTATATTATAAGCTAATCGATGATTGAATGCGAGCCTACTCTAAAAAAGGTATTACTAGAACTTTCTTGCACCGAATCCATGTCTGCTACCAGTCAGATCCACCCATATAACTACCTACCAAACGACCTACCAACCAATCAAAGAGTATGACGGTGGACGTTACCAGGAGATCAGAGAGATAAGGCGAAGATATAAATAATAAAACTCTTAAACGTCGCCTCGCCGGATCAAGATTAACTTAACAACATTAATAAAAACTGAACCGAAACGTAGGGTGAGAGTGGCAGTTATCATCCATGGCACGGCGCTATGTATCGCTATACTAAAAAAATATTTATGATTTTTCTGTAGAGGATCTCTAAACCCTGAATTTTTTTGTGTAATAAGAATTCAGACTTCAAATATTTAACATACTTAGAACCTAGCTGCTGAATGATTATCTTCTTCTTCAAGTATCTGGTATAAAATGGCTAGATTTTAAAATTTTGTCAGCCCAAAACTTAGCTACAGCTACAGCGTGTTCTGTTGCTCTGCAAAGGTCCTCGGTAGTACAGGTGGAGGGGATACTAATAAAAGCATAGCTCCTGCTTGATATAAGTAATGTTAGTGCTTTGCTTGACATCAGTTTATAGTATAGATGAGAAACTCTCAGATGTTATATTATTTCCTTTCATCACTATCACGATTATGATGTTTATATTATCGTAATAATTCATTTAGTTTTTGATAATTTTGACTATTTGCCAAGATCATAGTAGGTATATCATTTTACTAATATTTTTATAAATTTAACGTCTTATATGTAATGATTCTGTCAAATATTATATTGTTAAATTCATTTCATTCAAAATACTAAGACGGAAAGATGGACGTTAGTAGGTGCATTTACCCTAGCCGTCCTCCAGCGGGCGCCATCTCGTCTATATGATATACGGATAGACATTTCGTTGGGCGATGTCGTATAGACGGTGACAATTGAAATGCCTTCACGTCGCTCTCCCAATGTTATCATACCCTGGTACTTTTACGGTATTTAATGGAAATATTCATAAATTGACTGCTCGGAAGACTTGATTTTTTATATTTAACGATATGGCTGCATTTATTTTTTAATTGCGTCCTACATAACTACTAATTAGAAGACCAATAATTCTTGTAATAAAAATCTATTCAAAATTCAGTCTCGATCTGTCAAAATCAAGTGACATGTCAAAAACGTGGTTTTTTCGTAGCACAATTTTTAAAAAAGAACTTTGACATCGAGATCGTTTTTGACAAGAGAATGAAGAAAGAGACGAGAATTTGCCGTCTTTTAATTGAAACCACGAACGTTTTTGACATTTGGGAGTTTGATATTAGATCGAGACTGAATTTTAGTCATATATTGACCTTCCAGGTCTATTGTAGGGTGGGGGCCCAGAATGACTACTCAGTCTATTTGATGGAGCGACCGAAGCGAGTGAGAGTCTTCGTTTCGGCAAGGTAGTCGTTTTTGCTGTTGTCCATATCTTTCTCAGTTTGTTTACCAGTTCCGGTCTAGAGGGCGCATTCCTTAACCAATTTTCACTTAACTTGCCACACATGTTTTGAGAAAAATGGGAAGTTTGCTGTCCCGTTATTCATGAACGAATCGCTGAAACAAAGGATATGATTCCTCACAGGTGTTTGTGAGGGAAAATCATGATTCTTGCAGGTGAACTTCAGTATAATAAACATGAGAAAAAAGGGGAGAAGTCTACATCTTTTTTAAGAACGGATTGTCATTATTATTCGGGAACATCCAGAGTTGTTCGATATAAGAATATACTATTTATACTGTTGATTGCTGGCACTTGGTGGAACTTGTAAATATCGTGGAAAAGTACAAGGTGTGTTATCAATATGTATAAGAAGATACGTTTATTTTTTTAAAGGATACCAGATTTGATTAAGGGTGCAAGAGAAATGTGGCAAAGGGTGCTCGCGAGGTCGACTTTTCGCAGAACTACTAGTCATATGTGAGTAGTGGCATATTTGCATCAGACGTTATAGCATAGCAATAGATGGGCAAGATGCTTGGCTATCTTCAGGCTCTTGAAGTTTTCAGTAAGAAAGTTCCTTGATCATTAAAACTTTTCTAATCTGTATAATTAAATCGCCGTTGAACATAACAACGATTTGAAAGAATTCTGTCCGTTAATGACCGAAACGAATAGTTAATCTAATCTATATCTAGAGATTCAAGGTATGCTCATACAGATATCAAATTTTGATTTGTACGCCGGATGTCACAAAATGATGAGAGAGAATGTTGAGAGGTTTCCTTAACAAGGGGTTTGAAACTTTCTAAAATGGCGCAAGAGCCTTTGAACCAGACTTACGTCACTATAAAGACTGTATTTTCTGAACAATCGACAAAGGAGTTACGGTTGCACTTTTTTAGATACATCTTTATATGAAAAAGTGCGACCGTATCTCTTTTGTCGACTGTACATAATGAGGCAAGAAAATTGAGACTTACACAGAGTGCACCAATGTGTTTAGCACCAAAATTTTAGGAAGAATTTTAGTGCAATTCAAAATTAGTGGTTAACGAACCAGCCTTACATCGAGAGACCCCGTGTTTGAAATCCAGGCTACTCCTGACACCAGCAATTAAGCTTAGCTGGAGAAGTTTGTGGGAATACTAGTAATATCGGTTATTAGTACTCTTTTTCCAAAATATTCAAAAATTGGGGCGCTAAAAGGAATGACTCAGAATATGTATCTAGTAACCTACCTGTGAACGTCGTGGGGTTATTTTGGTAGATAATAGAAGGTTGTATGAAATTGCTGCCCAAAAACGTCTTCGACCACCGTGATCGCCACAACTCAAGGTTATAAACTAGCCAAATATCTTTACAGAAGTGCACAAAAAAATCAGTCTTTGCACTATGACGTAGCCCTGGCATTCACGGACTTCCGAGTTCTGCTCTAAAACCATAAAAAGCCACTCTACGGTGCACAATGTGAACCTGAAGGCTTTGTCTACTACTGCCAATGGGGACACCGTTGACCGGACGGGTGAGCACTTGAGCAGCCCTCCTGTGTCATTTCACCCATTTCCCTTAGATAACGACTGCCTTAGATGTTCGCATAACAATCAAGACCGACGACGACGGTTTAAAGTGCTCTCCGAGACATGGTAACACTCATACGTTCATGCATACAAATATTTGCATTGAGCGAGGATCGAACTCGCGTCCTCTGAGTAGCAGTCTAATATACTACCGCCACGCTACGGATTAACTGGGTATGTCATCTATTTCAAGATTAAATAAAAAAATTAGTAAGCCAGTCCTTAAATTATCCAAAAACAACACTCATTAACATCCTAGCCACCAGGAAAGTATGGGTCCTGAGGAGGTATCGTGTGAGAAAGGACGTAAATCAGCGGGCGCATTCCACTCGAGGTGTGAGGCCGCCCGATCTCGCGATAGCGCGGCTAATTTATACGTTTTACGCGGCGACAACGCGCTTGGCCCGGCCCTCGTTAGTGTACAGGCTGTTTTATTTGTGTGGTAATTTGATTTAAGGACTCCGAGCTGCTATTGACTCGTTGTTTTTGTGAACGTTTATTTTACAGAAAGTGTTTTTTCTTAACGTTTTGTAAGATGTCTTAACTAAAAATATTGTAATGACTGGTAGGTAGGTACCTACTTTATTAAAGTTTTAGGTATGTAGCCAGATTAGTGACCAAAATCTTTCTGTTATGAAAAGAATATTGTTGACACTTTTGGAATGTGTATTAATTGAACAATTGATGGCATTTTTTGATTCAATCAGTTTGCTAAAAAATAGATATCAAAATGCAGTATTGTCTGTCATTGTTTAGTCTACGTGATTTATTTTGTGTTATTTTCTTATATATCCTGGTATCGATGTTTCAGTAGGTTTTCAGGAAACCTAAATAAACCACGAAACATTTTTAAACGGATTTTCCGTTTAAACAAGTTTGATTTATTTTAATGTGTAATATTCGCGAAAACTGCCGATACAAATTTTCATCTTAAAATTTTATTCATTTAATTTTAAAACGTTTAACTTTAAACAACATTCTGTATCCTAAACAAGCATCAGGACAAAACGCTTCTTTATTTAAACATAATTCGTTTATTGTTTTATCTCAGTGCATATTTACGAGCGGGACCTCGGCTCGCTCCCGCATCGTGACGTATAAAACATTCAATTTATTGTCCACCAATTTTATGTTTTATCTCTGATAATAACATGTGATATTGCCGATTATTAATAAGTTGAGAAAGTTTTTTGACGTGTCGTGTGAAATGTCAATTTTAATTGTGATTTATTTTGGAACGATGAATTTTTATTGTTCTACGTTGTCATTTTTTGGTACATGTCAGATTGGGTTTGAATTTGGAATGCCTTTGTCTTGAAGTGACTAATTTGAAATAGGAAAGTGTAAATCAATATAAACCTTCATCAAGGTTTTTATTTTATTTTATGTTACATAATTTAATTTGTAAATGAGCTTAGATATTTTTTGTATCGTCTTAATAGGTTCAATAACACCATATAAATAATTATATATTATGAAGATGGAACTTTAAGTATTATAGATAGACTTTTTTTATTATTTTTTCATTGAGATGGGTATTTAATTAATATAAATTAAATTAATCCTATTTATACAGTACTAAAAATAAAATAAAACAAAATGAACTAATAATAAAAAAAATTGTAAAATATACACTTAAGATTTTAGCCAAATAATCAAGAAAACATAAAATCTTGTTTTTTTTTTTTCAAGAGAAACATTCCATGAATTTTGGTCGCGTTCCTAAATCTTTGCCAGTGTCAAAGGACAAAGTTTGTTTTCGATTACATAAACAAAATGGAGTTAAATCCAATCGATTTAACGCGGGAACTTACAAGTTGTATCGAGAAAGACATCTCAGTCGATAAATCGCACCGTGTTCAGCTATCAAGTTGGACAAATTTGTTTTTATTGCTGTTATCTCTGGGTGGCTTTATGTTTGGTTGTCTTTGCCTTCTATTTTTTCTTTGTTATACTAGTTTATGTGCGGTGCGCGTGATAGGTTAAAAATTGTCCAATGATTTAAATTAATATCTCTATTATTTTAGTCGATTTTTTTTCTGGTTACACTGTAGTTCAATGAACTGTTTGGAATAGTCGATTCTGATGAGTAATGGAGGTTTTAGAATATTTGCATTTTTTTAATCAGAAGTCAAAAGTCGTGGGTCGTATTGATTGATTCAATGGAATATATTATCAAGAGAAAGTGCCAGGCAATTATAGGTTATGTACAGTCAGCGTCAGAGAAAACAGACCCCCTCATGCTTTCATATCATTAACAAGAGGGGTCCCTTCTCTCTAAAGCTTACTGTACCACTGTATATATTTTCAGTAGATATAGGTGCCTAATTTGATACTTGACTATCTAGACAAATTAGTTACTTTTTTCTAAACATCAAGCTCTATGGAAACTTATATGAAATATGGAAGTATGACGTCACACTTTTAATTGTCCAATAATTTACTATTATTGATTGGGTCGACGGATGTTTAAAATTAAATAACAATGATAAATGATGATAAAATAAGAACAAACACAAACTTTTACAGCTTTTTTACAATTCTTAATTTAATAAACTTGTTAAATATTTTAGGGTACCCTAACACAAGTATAGTGTATACTTCAAAGGATACTCTCGTCATGGATATGTTTAAAATTGTACAAGTTAAAGAAATAAAGATTTTTTTTTAAGATTTTTTTAAAATTTTAACCACAGGAAAGTACCCAATTCGCAGCACAAATTGGTTACAAACTAACATTTACTTTTAGATTTTTGTTCTCTGTTTAAAATTACAACCATCATCCTCCTGCCCTTATACCAAGTTTATTTGGAATTAGCTCAACCTGTATACTTTTTTCGTTCATCTCTATTCATCATTCAGCAGTCATCTCAACATTCGTCCCTTCATAACCATATCATCTTTCACACAGTCCATCCACCTCCTTATAGGTCTTCCTCTCCCCTTGTAGCCATTTTGCCAAATACAAGTAAATTAAAAATGTTTATAACATTATCAATGGCGAAATGCCAATGCCAAGTTTCTCAAGATATTTTCCACTAGAGCCACGTTAGCCACGGCAGTAACTTTGTTTCCGCGCCATCCCCCACGAGATTCAGGTGGTCGATCAGAGGGCCAAGTCAACTTCACTTGTCAGACGACGGGACTTTGACGCAGGCTACTCAGGGACCAAGAGATCAGAAGGCTGCCGCTCCCAGAAAAGTCGATATACATACAAAACAATCAGCTGACCTATGGAATGGAAATAGTACCGGCTTGCAGGTGAGAGCCCAAGCATCGAACCATCTTGGTGGGCATTCTGTTCCAAGTTTAAATCGTTCAAGAATTCGAGACCCGTTTAACTCACGACATTACAACTAATCAGTCCCACAATTAGGTATTGTTACACGCTAATCTCTTGCATTCCAAAATTGAACGATCAGCCATCATGTAAGCGAACACCGCCTCCAAGTTATGATACCCTGGTATCAGGTGGCTAACGACGCTCTGTCCCGTAGGTACGAGCCGATGCATTACGACTTTTTAATGGTCGCCATGAATGGGTAACATGAGATCTGACGCCTCACCATGCCTTACCACTTGGAAAACATAAACAGTTTTGTACAATGGGAACAATAAAATTTGGTTTTAGTTACGATGGACAGATAACGCTCGGTGTTAATTAATCTTGGCGGATCGTTCCATAATGTTCGTCATGTCATGTCTCGCATGTGTGCTTAAATGTTGGTTACTTCGTTTTTGAATGCTACTTCTGCTGATCCAGAGGCGGGCGTTAACTGCAACTGCCTCGTCCATATGACTTAGGGAGGCCCCATACCAAAGCAGCATATTAACAAGAGATTTCAAGATGCATTTGCTAAGTAAATGTAGGGCACCAAAGCAGCATTTGGTGGTGTATGCTGCCTTGGTGTGTGCGCCTTTACATGTTATGGTGACTATTGCCACAAGATTTATCTCCACCTGAGTCATCATTCTCTGAAGCTTTTCAACTTAGTTGGGGTCGGCTATCCAACGCCCAGTTTAACTGTGATGCCACTGAACTTCGATATTTGCCGCGAATCGACTGCCAACTGACCACTACAACCAAGTAGATAGCGATATTGAAGTTCTGAGAAGTAAAGCTCTATACCGGTGGATTTTATAGTCGTTTAGGGTGAAAGATTTGGGTAAAGTGTCGATAGAATTTCTCTACGCCAAATTATAACTTCCAGATGATTTTGCTATCGAAACTGTGCATAATCTTTGGCTCCAAAACGACTATAAAATTAGCCCGGTACGTTTACTCACTCTGAACGTAATTCAGTATTTTAAGTACCCTCTTCATTGGACCCTTTAAAATAAATTCAGTAGATACGTGATATATAATATTTGATTAAAATCTAGTGCATTTGATGGCATTACTGTACTTACCAAGATCCTATAAAAATAAATATCAAATGACAAAAAAACTTATTTACATTCTTAAATAAAAAAGTGCTTTAAATATCTAGTGTATTTAGTATTGTAAGGGCAACCATGCAAGCATTATTGTATTAGGCCATACCGTGCAATAAGAGTTAGAAGGTATAAAAAAGAAAACTATCAAACATAAGTGCATTTGTGCGGGTAGACATAGTGCAATACGTGATCAACGTTTTCAAATCGTATGAGCTGTCAAAGTTAATTACTCTACGTGAATTAATTTCTACGAGAATTTCCATGCGATGCTCATTTAATACGTGTTATTTTTAAGAAAGCATTAGTCGTAGATAATTATAGACCTAGGGTCAAAGTGGCGCTATCTATTATTCGAAAATGGAAATTCTCTCAGCTCGTACGTTTGAGACTATCAGAACACATCTGACCTTTGGCTCGGCGTGGTCCAAGCTGCAGCGCGGGGAAGCACCCCCGCCGAGGTAGCTACACGGCATCAGGGTCACCATCCTTTACCCTCGCGGTAATGTCACACACAATGTCACTTTGACAGTTCTTTTGGCGGTAAAAAGTTTTTGTGCTGTCATTTTGCACTTATCTTTTTATTATTGTACGGCAGGCAGTGTCTTTGGTTTTGTGAATGTTTTTCTTTGGTTTTTCGCAATCCATGGCTTGATTACCTTAAAAATTAGAATTTTTTCTTGAAGTATTCTACACAATGTATAATAGGCTCTTGAGAAAAAGGCTTGGAACTAATTCGGTGTAAAACTATTGCTTAAAACGGGTCAATGTTAATTCTAACAACATCGTCAACTCTCATCATTTACAAAGGAAGGTCGGTACGCCAAAAAGTCAAGAACAATTATAACGCTTCGCCGGTGGCTAGTTATTGAGAGCCACTTAGTCATCGCCCTACGGTGGTCGAAATAAAAATAATATTTAAAAATAAAATCAAAATAAAAAAATTACACGCATGCCGGACGGACCACCCATGACGTTACGTCAAACGCCGATCGGCCATGTTCATCAAGTTGTCAAATTGAGTTTGACATAATTGTGAACGAACCTTTTTTGTATAACCTCATCTGTATTCGTTGATAATCTGTAGCTTCTGTTCAAGTGAATAGATTTGGTATGTTACAGTTCAATTTGATTATTTGTTTCTAAAATTCAATTAGATTTTTTCTAAGGAATAGATCTTCATCCGAGTACTAATCTCGGTTGCAACATAAGCTTGCTTTTTGGAGTCTAGGGTTCGCTCTCCTAGCGACTGCCGTCTGACCACCCAACCTAGAGAGGGATGCCTACACCAGAGCCTTATCCGTCAATCCACAGAATTTCTAGATGGGTACACCTTTCCAAAAAGTTAAGTAAGATTATTATCTGTGTTAAAGTTATGATTAGATTGTATTTAATTAAGCACTGTGTAATTAGTCTCATAGAATTATAAAAAAATACTGCTAATATATTCTGTAAACGGATATGTTAAGTGTCTTAAAATTGTACTATTTAAATATTATAATGTATACCTAATGGCACCATTTACCGCATTACAATGACCGTACTCGACAATTACGTGCTATCGGATATCCGCTATACATATTCCATATTCGAAATTCGTATAGTTGACCAACACAAATAAATTAAATTTATTATTTGTCTATATAGGCAAATACATGTTATCTAAACCTTCAAATATCATAAATCCATCCCATCATTTTAAAACAAACGACCTGATGGCTATCTATATTAATAAATACTTAACATAAAACCGATTAAATACGGCCAAAGTCGCGGGCGGTCATTAGCGTAAAAATAAAATATGATAAAACAAGTGTGTTCGTATCAACAGGGGGCTGAACAGTAGCATAGCCCCGCTGAGTGAAACGGAACGCCAGGGTGGCCAACATAACAATAAACTATAGACAATTTGAATACGCTTTTCCGAATGCATTTTGATGATTTAAAAAATTATATAACCTAATAACTAACCTTATATAAAAATCAATGTATGTTTAATCTGTATTTGCGTAACTATCACTTTTCAGTTGACTATACTTACATTCTTCTACTAATATTTTAAATGCGAAAATAATTCTGTCCGTCTGTCTGTCTGTTACACTTTCATGCCTAAACCAATGAACCGATTTTGATGAAATTTGGAATAGGGGTACGTAGATTAGACATTGGGGAAGGACATAGGAGGCTATGTTTGTTCGCGGTAACAGACATCAGCTACGCTACAGCTATCCCTACTAATATTATAAATGTGAAAGTAACTCTGTCTGTCTGTCTGTCTATCTGTCTGTCTGTCTCGCTTTCACGCCCAAACCACTGAACCGATTTTGATGAAATTTGGTATAGGGGTAGATTAGACCTTGAGAAAGGACATAGGCTGTATTTGGTCGCGATAACCGACATCCACGCGGGCGGAGCCGCGGGCAAAAGCTAGTTGGTGATATAAATTACTAGCAGCCGCTCGCGTCTTCGTTCACGTGGAGTTCGTTTAACCCCCCATAGGGGTAGAGTTTTGTAAAATCCGTTCTTAGTCATCCATCTTTATAGGTGTTATAGTTTCAGACATTTCGTGATTCATCAGTAAGTGATGTTTCATTATCACAAGATCCTGTAAACCCATATTTAACATTATTTACAACACACCTGCTCATAACAGTGATATTATTTTACCGCAATTAAGCACGGAATGACACCTATTATAAAACTGTGACTTTTTCATTGCTATTATTCACAAAAGTGAGTTATAGATTCTTTTTTAAATTTTATAGGAAGTGTCTATAATTGTCTATGTTCTTAAAAAAGTTTTGATACAAAAAATAACGTGTTTAATAGTACGAATAAATTAATACGCCTATTGTATGGTCATTTGATGCATTTTCGTATTTAAATAAATAATTTCAACTTGTAATACTTGTGTAATAAACAACATTTTCGCTCAAATTTAACTTTTTTTTTTCTCTAAGTACAGGAAAAAAAACAGAGTAAAAAAAAGTTAAGTTCAAACCTCTTTTTTTTTAAATATGGTCGACCGCCATTGTTAAATGCGCGCGCATAGGAAAACGAATTAATTTGTAGTATTGTTTATTTAGTATTTGTAGTATTATTTTATTCGCAAGTGTGTTGTAAAACGTCGTATGGCACGTGTGAGCATGATGATTACCGTCCTCGGCTGTTTTAAGACCCTCGTCTGGCGGCTCGGGTCTCAATGGCGCCTCGGCGGTAATCACCAACGTTGCTCACTTGTACCATAATGTACTATAATGACTTCATTTGTTCGCAAGTATTGCTCATTATTGCAATCAGGATTAAATTTTATCATCTTATTACTGGCACTTGACCGAAGCTTGCTTTTTAAAATTAGTGCGCTGAACGGCATGCCCTCCAATAAATTAGAGGCGTGCCACTGAGCGCGCCAGTTTAATTCGTACCAAAATTATCTCATTAGATTTTTGGGATAATTATGCTGCTCTAAATGGTATCTCCGAAATTATCGGACCCAGTAGGTGGCGCTGAAGCCTGTGTACGATTGGGATGGGTTGGCTAGTGTGTTATAAAATGTTGTAATTCTCATTTTTAATATGTTTCGGGTTCATTGAACACGACAATGACCTAAAATCTAACCTAATTATCATCCCCATGGAGACGTATTTTCATCCGAGGCCAAGGTGACCTTCGGGCTCAGGTTTCACCTTCCGGTTCTTCCTCCTCCACTGCGCACGATCTTGGGTGTCCATGGTAGTAAGACTCCACGACGTCAAGCCCCAAATTCCCAAAGTGCTATCATTTTTAAAACCATTGTGCCATGACGGTTAATTTTCAGAACTACAAAAAATATAAATAAAATTAAGACTTTAAAGCTTTATGCGAAATGCGAAATTACTGTATAAATTTAAATACGAAAGGTATTAATTTGTGTGAAATTTCGTTAATAGCAGTTCGGTGTTCTTATATTTTAAATCTAAATCGATATCTGTCAGACGACACGTTATGTCCTAAGTTTTATGGACAGCGTTGCCATCCCACTCTAGTAGCCTTTGCCTCCTTCACCACAGGGGGCAAACGCTTCTACGGAAATGTCAAACTCTTCAGTTCTACCAACCTAATTGCAACTATCTAAAAAGTCTTATCACAAAGAAATAGAGTTTAAATTCTAATAACGAAAATACAAAATTAATTTTGTTGAAACAACGTGCAGAACAATATGGTTCATTATTTCTTTAATTCAAATGAATAAAGTTGAATTTAGAACTAAAATTTACGAACCAACCGTAGACAAGAATTGTTTTTCTTAATCATCGAAGAATTTGAATATGGAAGAGATTATAGAAGTTTATACACAGTTAAAGCAGTTTTTATTATTGACATTATGACCTAGAGGTTGTGAGATGATTCCTGCGGGCTGACCGGCGTGGGGTATACCAGTAGCAAGGATCATAAATTAAGAATTAATTTTAACTGTTCAAAATAATATTAGCTACCGTAACGTTTATTGCTTTAGTCCTAGTTAAAACAGGGAGTAGAGAGTGGAGTTTTAACATTGGAGACGCTAACAAGCCATTATTATGACGAAAATCTTCAAGTCAAGAGTGAATAGCTACCTAGCTTCTAGGCTAGCGTACTCGACTATATCATCAGTTAACAATAGGTGAGATAGTCAAAGGCCTATTAAGTATGTATAAAAAATACTGGAATATTAAAAAATAACATAAAATCCTTTCACACAATTTAAATTTCGAATTTAGATGTGATGTTTTTTTAAATTTAATAATCCCCTTCAGACACTACAGATTTCATAACAACAACTTCTGCAGTTTAAGAAAATCATTAACTTGCAACAACATAATATGTCCAGCAAAAAATCTGTCATACTTAACTGAATTATGTAGTTGTTCTTTTTTGTTTCTTATATCATCACCACTAACCTATTTTTTTTAATAACTCACCAATCACAACGTTCTACTTAATTCCTCCGCGACAAAATAAAATTATAGTAAAAATTCGAAATTCAAACTTTTAAGGTGCTCTTCATGAATATTCATTATTCGAATAAAAACAGGCACGGCCAAGATAGTGGTGTCCCGTCACATGCAGCTCTTGAGTCAATAATGTGCTAGTGTTTACGATGGGTTCAAAATCAATTGCTTGTATCACAAGCAGGAATGGAGGCTTGTTTGGCCAGATTTAGTAAGATTAGAATCGATTTGCTTTAATCGAATATCATTTTGTATAAATATGACAATGGTGGTTTAAGATTTTACGATATTTTCACTGTGTGCTTAGAGACTAATAACTAATAAGACTTTTAGAGAGGTTTATTGTGTGCCAAAAGGACCTATATGTATAAATAAATGTATATCTACTACTGTTTGGAACAAAAATTATGTAACAGTTCAGGGTTGAGGCTGTGATCCCCATTCCATTCAGGATATTTAGGTACGGTAGGTGCGTAGAGACAAGATAAATGATTTGTTAAGTTTCAATATCTATCTCTTTAGACTGTGACCTATCTGTATAGTCCTATCGCTCGTTTTTGTGTCTGTATGACAGTAGGTACATCAAGTTACTTGATGGTCTTATGTATCGGTATGAGATTTTTGTTCCGTACCTATCTACTAGTAGGTATACGAGTACATTAGTAATAGAAGCCATTGACTGTATAATTACTTAAGACGGACACAATAACTGCGATGTTTAGTTTTCTCGTTAAAATAAATAACTACATTCCGAGTCACAAGTCACTAACCGGTTACACCTCTAGATAATATCGAAAACTCGTTCAAATTTGTTATAAATTAATCGATTATAATCACTTACGAATCGAGAGAAGGATTTTAGCGATGATAATCTACGAATAATACTCGTATAAAACATGTCCCGTGAACTCATAGTTTAGGAGTTAGGATACAAGAATGTACAGAAATGTACAAATAGGGTAATCTCAATGATTCTGTAGAGCAGGGTGTTTTACTGATTTTGTCGAGTAGGGTTTATTTTGTTTTCACTGATTTAGTAGAGCAGGGTTTGATGCTGATTTTGTACAGCAGGATTTCTTACTGATTTTGTAGAGCAGGGTTTCTCATTGTTGTTGTAGAGCAGGGTTGGACATAGATATTGTAGAGCAGTGATTGAACTAGATTTTGTGAGGTAGGATTTGCCATAGATTTTGTAGAGCAGGGTTTACCACAAATTTTGTAGAGCCGGGATTCTCTGGGTTTTTATAGAGCAGCGTTTCTCCAAAATTTTATTTTATCCGTGCTTGGCGCCAATTTTTGTACACCACACAAATGCCATAAGTCAAAAAATATCATAAAACATACACGGTACCTACAACCAATGTTTATTCTGCACTACCATAACCGTATTTTAAAAAGTTAACGATTATTTGGTAATTACATAAAAATTACAAGACAAATTTACATAAGTATTCATATTTTAATGTGGTGAAATCCGCCATTACACACAGATAATAATTATATCGTTAATTTGTTTATAAAGTGTCACGCATTTTTGTGTGAATTTACATAATATCGGCATTCATTATCGAAATTATTCTGTTGCATTAAGGTAGGGAATGATGAAAGCGGGTCATATTTTGAATAAGTAGGTACCTACTCACTTATTAAAAAGTTAGCTTTTTCAGCTGGTACAGTTCCTATACTTACACTACCGACGTGTCCCCGTCTTCAACACAAACTATACTATAGTTGGATGAGTTTACAAGCAATTTGGTTACACATATTCTTAAATAAAACAAACAAAACCAAAATAAACTAAATAAAAACAATTACATAATAATTTTACACTCTATGTGGCGGTAGAGCGTTTAACTGCTAACTCTTAGTCAGAGATTGTTGATTTTTCTATGTATTTTATCAACAAGAAAAATATATCGCATTCTGGACCTTACTTACTCATAGGACAAGTTATACCTACTTAGTACGCGTATAGATGACTCCGTGTAATAATTATGATTATTAGTAGAAAAATTAAAATAAACTAAGTAGGTAAACTATGTTTGCCTGTATCATTATTAAACTATAAAAAACGTTATTCAAAAATTTTAATACAAAGTGGATTTTATAAAAAAAATATTAAAAAATATCCTTCCTTTTTCAAATAAAATCAGATGCCAAAAATTAGAAAAAAAAAAAACTATCCGATTTTACCGCGCAAATGTTGTACCAAAGTTCTAAATTCAAAACCGATTCACAATGAAACGTCAAACGCCTCTGTTGCTACGCGCCACGATATGAATCAGCAGTATCTTTATCGCCTATTATGGACAGCAGAAACCTGCCGATACATATTTAGTCTACAACACGCCTCCAGGCAGATATCGGCGATCGTTGACAGCTACACTTTGATTACTTGCACCGTTAGCCGTCATGCTATCGTACCTGACGCCTGTGCGTAGACTAAACTGAAAATGAGCTCGAATTTATGTTCAACGTAAATATCATGGACCTAAATTAACCTACTGTGGACCTAATGTGTTCAAAATGTGGTCTATATACGCGCAGTATACGGTTTTTGGGTGTATTTTGAGAACAGCACGGGGTGCTACAGCGGTGGAAGAGCTCTAATTGACTAAGCATGGAAGCGCCAGGGCCTCGTTTGTCTCGCGGTTTAGGTCCAAGAAACGTGTCCCGTGGTATACCACTGAACTTTTAATTTGACTTCATTGCAGATCATTTTTTTTTATGATCCCAGCACTAGTCCCCTTGCACTTTGAAGTCTGGGATCCGCTCTCCTGTTCATCCTGGTTGTAGTTTTCATTTTTTTATGGGAGCGACAGCTGTCTGATTCCCTAAACCCGAGAGCGAACTTTGTTAGTTTGTTAGTCGGCAGGAGTATTAGTTGCAGGTGAGATGAGGATGTCTTGGGTTCAGAAGATTTTTGTTATACATACTACTTATGTGGCAGACAACACAAGTGGAAAGTGGCTACCGTGGCCTATGGACGATTGTAACAGCAGGGGAGTCACACTCGTGCTGCTGACCCTATAAGAACAGAGAGGCAAGACAAGCAGAATAAGCCTTTGGTCTTCCCACTGACAACATAAAACCTCCCCAGTGAGCTCTGGTTACCCTACTCACCGTCGAGGTTATTATGACCGCGGTATTCCGTAGGACGGAGGTACCACCCAGTCGGACTGCTCAATTCAAACGGAATACCGTCTTGTTCTACAAGAACTTTGGTTATACATAGGTACCTTAGAGTATACATTGCTAAATGTATACTCTAAGATAGGTACCAATTAGTTTTTTTAGTTTATTAAACTAAAATAATTACATATTAATTAGTGTATGTACCTGGTTAAGTAAGAATAACAAATTCAACTAGTTGGCGCCTAATCGGCTAGAATATGAGAACTCTTAACACAAGAGACTCCCACTAAAGGAATCCAAGCAAAAAATTGCTTAATGATACATTTTTTATTGAAGTAACTTTTGTATTGAAATCGATACCCCATGTGAATGGACTAAATATTTTAATTGTGGTCAAAACATAGGTAAGATATGGTCAATTGTGGTCAATGTACCGATCAAATTGATCGATTGATTGTATCGGCTACTGATTGACTAATGTCAATGTCAGGTACTAAGGCCGCATGACACAATAAGAACGTTGTTTTATTGTGTGCAAGTACGGAATTACATACGATAATACTGAAATAAATTCTGTGATAGAACCAAAGTAACATTTAAATCAATGGATTGTGTCAGAGCTTCAGAGACCAATAAAAACATTTCAACAAGTAGAATAGGAATAGGAAATATAAGTATTTATAATATATATATATATATATATATATATATAATATATATATTGGTGTATAATAATAAATATATATATATATATATATATATATAGGTGGCAGACAAGCACACGTCACACCTGATGAGTATTGGTTATGGCCTAGGAATGTGTGGAACACCAGGGACATCACACTCGCGCTGTTGACTGTGTAAAAATCTTCTAATACGAATACCCTTTTTGAAAAACTTCATATTGTAGGTAGTCGCTAGGATATCATTCCACAGCTTCAGCGTGCGCTGAATGAGGTTCTTTTCATACTTCATTGTGGCAATGGGCGACGATCACTTTCAAGTTTCATCCTTACACATTAGGTTTCAGCCCCCTTTCCAGTGTTGGATGGAAACTTGTGATTCCACACCCGAGGGGAGCATTTTAAACCATAAATAATTCAAGATCAGCCAGGGCGCGAGGGAAATCTTTCTTATAAAATGAATTGCAAATTCTGTTAGTCTCTCTATAACTCGAAAACGGCTGAACTGATTTGGCTAATTTTAGTCTTGAAATATTCGTGTATGTCCAGGGAAGGTTTAAACGGTGAGAAAATTATGGAAAAAGGATCTGAATTCCACGCGGGCGAAAAAAATATGGCGGTACAAAGTTCGCCGGGTCAGCCAGTGTCTTATAAACATAAATATCAAACAATTGTAAAATGAAATCATCAGAATTTCTAAAAGAAACTTTGATACCTAAAAACCTAATCCAATTAATTTTCACTCACATTTTTTATTGAACTTTTAATTTACACAAACACAGATTCCGATACAGATAATTAATAAGATAACGCGAATAGACACTTCATTTATAATTAATAATCTGTTCACCCAATAAAAAAACAATAAACATGCAGTTTTATTACTTTTTTATAGTCCAAGCTTACGCGACCTCTCTAATGGTACACGGGATAATTATGGTTACCTATAAACTTATGGTTTTGTACCACGGAAATGGTTCTTTTTATATATATATTTTAATAGTTTCAACATTCTTATCCTTGGTAGGGTAGTGTTACAGGCGCTATATCCACCTGGCAATAAGTGGTAACCGTACGAGTGTTTGCTGTAGGTAGGTACTGATACATAGGGTGATCACATAAGTGGCAGGTAAGGATAGAGAATTTCATTAGGAGTTAATTTAGTACTTCGGTTTTGGTGAACTTGTACTTAGGGTGGTATTACACTTATCAAATATCTTTGTCCAAATGACAATTTTCAATTTCCATTAAATCAATTGATGTACAATTTTTGTCAATTTCTTTGATCAAATGTACATTGGACAAAGATATTTAATAAGTGTAATACCACCCTTACCCCTACAGGAAAGAGGAGGGAGCTTCCGGTGAACAGCACTATATTAAAAAGTTTAAATTAAACTGAGAAGAAGTTTTAGTTCAGTATTGATTTGTTCTACGAACATACTCTGGGACTATTGAAAATTGTCATAAGGTAAGGGCATACCTATTCTTATTAATATTTTGATGGAACTAAGACTGATTCCATCCCGTTAAAACAGATTTTCACTGATAAAATCAATCTATGTGCTAATGCCGGTTGAATAGAATTAAACGCGTTTTTACTCACCGGGGAAGAATAAAATACGGCCTAAATTGATCTAATCCTAAACTATCTACCATGATACGTACCTATCCTATCGTAATTTTTACTCGTTTGTGAACAAACTATAATTATGAAGATGAACCAAAGATTCCTTGAAACGCCTAAAATCGTATTGCAAATCAAAGACAATTAAAACGATTTAATAACATTGGAGGGACGGTGGCTTCATCCTTCAGTTCACGGAATTTTAGATCTTTCTATACCAACCGTTATCTACAAATACTACTGTATATTCTATGGTATGAATAAATAAAAACTGAGTCGCTTGATTTCAAACATCACTACAGACTGTCATTACCGATTTTTTTCAATAAATCGTTTAACCCCTCACTGCCAAAGAAACCGTCTCACCGAACCCTCAACCGCTGTACAAAAATGCTAACAAACCCTCCGCTATCTCTATCCGTGTGTTCGAATTTCGAAACATCTCTGGCAGTCCACAGCTGTGCATCTCTGTCTGTCGCCCCGCCCATCGCCCGCCCCGTCCGCACACCGGCCGAATTTCCACAATAGACCACACTATATATTTCTATAGAAAGGTTTTACTATAATACAGATATTGTATACGCGGCCTAATTTTCGTTATAGTCTGTGCTAGCAAACAAATTTGAATTAAGAATAGGGTGATTTCGTTTAAATGGATGTGGGTAGGTAGTTTACGTTTTAATATGTTTTTGATTATTATTTTTAATGATGGCGTATTCTGTTGTAATATTTCACTCAAAAAGGGAATGTTCTATTTTCAGGATTTAGGTAAATTACCTATGTATGTGTATTTCTCTATACCTGTATGTCTTTCACCATCAAAATATGTGAAAAGATTTAGATGTCCCGAGTACTTAACTGATTGATATCATGCTTTACAATCCTTCTGGTTCGATAACAAGAACAGGGCCTCGATTCTGCTAAAGCACAACCACTGTCACACCACAGTGACTGCGAGAAAATTCCATTTGATTTTAGCCTTTAAAGCAGTACATTTAAAGTTTAAAATTAAATGGCTTTTTGTAGAGTGAACGAAAGTTGTCCAATGTTTAATTCTATACAGTAAAATCTAAAATTTAATGCCAATTTTTGCAGAGACTGTGGCACGACAGTGGTTTTGCTTTAGCAGAATCGGCCAGCAGTTCTGTTGTTTTCTATTTAGATAAAGAATCTTTCTACGTCATTCGTTTGTGCACTTTTTGAGATATTTTTGTTTCAGGACTGCTGTATACTGTGGACTAAGCATACCCATACTTAATAACAATTAATAAATGTAGACTGTCCTTTGTTTCTCAACTACTATCATTGAAATACCATTAACTGTCAGTTAACGTCAAATTTCATTCCTCATGCTTCTGTTTCAGGTCCTAGACGGGTCATGATATTATATTACATCATAATATTCAAATCTAGAATCTGTTAGTCTGCATCAATTCATAGACAACGGTTCTCTCAAGATTAATATGAAACTGTAATTTGAATTTCGAACAATATACGTCACATCCGATGGCGATTTATCATAGAGTCGTAGAAATATTACCAGCCTCAACTAACTTATGGAGGTAAGTACTAGTGGTTATATTCTCTTTGGTAAGTATTCGTGAATTGCTACGAGATCTAGTACCTACTTAACTTGAAAGGAGTAGGTTGTGTGTAGGTGTCAAGTGCCTATTTAGACAAAATTAGGTAGTGCTTAATAACTATTGTCTTGCGGCAAGACTTATTTTTTTCGAATATAAATTGTATAGGCGCTTTTGTTGCAAAATAACTTAAAGAGGTGGTTCAGTTAAACAACAGTTCTATTTTCTATGCTAATCAATTGAAATCACGCCATTGCCATCAACGCACGTTATGACTACATACTGGGCAAACAAAATATGACAAGATATGCCGTCGACTCGACAGAAGAAGAAGATGACTACGTTTGAAACTTGACAAATATACAAAACTATCCCGGCGAACTTCGTACCGCCATATTTTTCCCGTTCCTGCTGCACCTATTTTGTCATCAAACCTTCCATGGACACCCACGAATATTTCAAGACTAAAATTAGCCAAATCGGTTCAGCCGTTCTTGAGTTAGAAAATAACAACGAAAAGTAGCATTGATTTTTATATATTAGAAGAAGATTAAGGGCAAATGGCTCCTGAAAAGTAGTCGAAACGTCTGCTTAAAAATAAATAATAACAAATAAAGATTACGATGATTGTTTTGAAATAATCCATGCTTGGTGAATTTGAGCTCGTCCACTGCCGTAGCACCCCATGCTATCCTCAAAAGATACCCAAGTAGCGTGTTTTTGCATGTTCATTCTCCTGATTGCATCCGTGGCCAAGATGACCTCCGAGCTCAGGGTCCGCCTTCCGGCTCTTCCTCCTCCACTTCGCACGATTTTGGGCGTCAATGGTAGTGAGACCATTAGCACGCATATCACCCTCCACGAGGTCAAGCCAGGACTTCTTTGGCCTACCCCTTTTACCTGGACACGGCAGGTCTAAGATATTGTAATATAATTATGTCCTAGCAATAGTAAGATCATTTAGAGTACTTTGCTGTCAAGATCGATGTGATGCTGACTGTATGCATGTCAGATGATTATCTTGGTCTTGGTATGTAAGTACTGCATCGTTATTACCTTGTCTAATCGATCGATGTAGAAGTACAAACCGTATCTTGAACGATTACCTACTTTTATTGCACGCTCGACAACACGGTGCAACAATGTTGCTAGTCTAAAGTTTGATACACACTATTATAACCTATGAATACACCAGTAACACTAGAACTGTTCTTGACGTTGCCACCTGAAGATACAGACAGAGACAGATATAATATAACAAAATAAATGCCTGTCAAAATCATAATGTTATAAAAATTCTACAACATTCTACACAACGCTATCTAGACCCATGGTAAGCTTGTGTTATGGAATGCATACAAATATTGGCACTGAGCGGGGATCGAACATGCGCCTCCTGCGTAGCAGCCGCGTTCACTACCGCTACGCCACAGAGGCAGTCAGAATAACCTTCAAATAACCCTCCTTTGGCTTTGCCGTAGTCGGGTAAAAACTAAACGTGTATATAAAATTTCATCAAAATCGATTAAGGATATCTGCTTCAAAATCGAGTTGCGAGATTTGCCTAGGAAATAATTACATACAGACACATAGTACTAGTTAATAAAAAGCTTGTGAAAAAATGCAAAATTATCATCCTCCGAGCCGCGTGGTACCCGGCAGAGTAGAATTTGGGCCACCCCATCTCCTCCCTTGCGGTATCGTACAAGGCGACTAAGGGATAGGGCTGTTTAACATCAGACATAGGTATAGGCATACAGCCCATGCTCAGCCTCAGATACATGGCTCGACAATAGTGCCCGGAATACGGCAATAGGCTCACCCCCTATTACGTGGGACCTAATACAATGATTGGTGAAATGTGGGCGTTAATTTCCCTCTGCCTAACCCTCCGGGGATAAAGGCGTGATTTTATGTATGTATGTATGTATGTATGTTACAAAATATTCGGAATCGGCAATGTGTACACACGTCCTTACTAGCAAGAATATTATAAAGATATTCAACTTATCTTAATACATATTCTCATATACGCAATCTGTTTGTTCATCTACCTCGGTTACCCGACTTAATGTGTTTATGGAATGTTTATGGTATAAAATGATAGACCAGACCAGACATTACATATGCCTGTTTTAAACAGATTTGTAAACAAATCTTGAGAGGTGCATTTGAATCTTCAATCGTAAAGGTAGCAGGGAAATCACTATGAGGATGATGGGGTCATTCCCGTTGTGACACCATTTTTAAGGATATTCTGCCTAGCCTATCTAATCTAGGAACATTTTAATTTCTGCACCACCACGTAGAATAAGACACAAACTGACAACCTTTTTCCCTGCTAACCATAAAACAGCTATTTTATTGTTTTACTTTTATTCTATTATTAAAGAAATGTGTGTGTGTTTGTGTGCAAATAACTATCGTTCCAGCTCTCGCAAAGTACCAGGACATCACAACCTGCTAGGAGCAGTACATGTTTACATTACCAAGCCCATATCGGGCGAGACACCTAACGCTTGCGTTTGCTGCCACCCTGGTGGTCGCGGGCCGATGATGTCACTATTTTGCAACAAATACCTATTTGTATGGCGTCGTATTCGTATGACGTTTGAGTCACATAGGCGGTTTCTATGATATATAACTCCGTTGTTTTGATTGTTGTTAAATTATTTACAACCTAATAAATTAGCCTTTTTAGATTGAGTACAATCTCATTTCACGTCATCATCATTAAATCAGTATTGTTCCTTTCATCCTGAGCATTCATTTCCAAGTCCTCCTTTTCTTTTTCGGTTTGGCTTGTACCATTTTTATGGGGGTGACTGTCCATGTCGTGACGATTTTCTACTTCTAATTCAGCATTCTACCCATGTTCCTTAAATTCTTCTATTGAAGTCACTGTGTTCAGAAGTTCTTACTTTTATAGAGAGAAGTTTGGAATTCAGCTTTGAAGCTGGTAAAATTTCGTATGTTTATTGGTATCTGAATTGGACTGAAAATAATTGGACCTGATTGATTCTGCTATAATCGGGTTCTAGGAAATAAAATGATCATTTTTTCAAAGTGGATGTAAATGATGATTCCCTGCGTGATTGATTTTCCCAATTGAAACCGAGACTAAGGTCCTGTAATCGAGTAATTTTTTTTAACGAACATCTCCCCTGAAAAGTCAGGAGCACCAGGACGCGCCACTAGTTTTGCAGATGCAAAACTGGGTATAGTTCGTATTATTATGTAGATCTATGAATAATAAATCCAACGTAAATAACTACGCATTTACTCCAAGTTGTGAAATCAGCCATCGTACCTATAACTTTCGTCGTCCTACACGCGACTTGAATAACAAATTGTAATTCATCAAACTAAATTTATCTTAGTACGAGTACATAACATTATTTACAAGTAAGCAATTTCTGCCATCGTTTATTTAACTTAACTACCTATATCTATAGAACTTTGTATTTGAGTGGGTACTTTGTATCAGGATAAAATGTGTTTTGTTTTACATTCTTTGTTATGACCATACTGAAATATTGAACACTGTGGTAACACTAATGTCCGTATTCTAGGACGACACACAGTCCTGAATCTCAATTTATCGGCAGATAGATTCGACAGATTGTCTATACAATCTGTCCTCAAATAAATCGAGATTCAGAAGAACCAAGGTTGTGTACTTTAGGGTTTTTTTGTAACCCATGGAAGATCCTAGGCACTTAAGGATTATAGGGTAGCTATGACTATGTGATGAGAGAAATTACATTTTGTTAAAGCAGCTGAACTTAACTTCAACAAAGAAAACAATAAATTAACCTCAAAATGTACAAACAAACATTCAGTGACAGCCTCAAATGATCGTACAAACATGAACATAATACTTAAATATCTAGCTAATTCAACACTAATCCAATCCTAATCCTAACAAATGAAATAGATCAAGATTATAGAACGCATGTCAAAAAAATACCTCGCTATGAATCAGATGTAAGGAAGAGCGGGGCAATTACATCACGGGGATATTACGTCAAAATGGTTTTTAGCCTGCAATTTAACTCTTACTCAAAAGTGACATCTATGTACTCGTAGGAAAAAAAGAGATGTTTAATTTAATAACTAGATGGTGTTGTTAGCGTGTATGCTGGTCGATCGACATGCATAATTGCATAGACGCCATTTTGGCTGCATACAAGTGGGTAGACGCTCCGCAAGTTTTTTTTTGTCTAAAGTAGTGTTTGTGAATTTAGCGAAGTTTGAGCAAGGTAAGAACGTTTGCTACATATTATAAAGTATTTATAAACAATTACTTTTATTGTACGCTTTGATTTCACTGTGCTATTAACTCTAACGTAATAGCCCCTTGAATTTGAAATGGCGGGGAAATTCAGTCAGATTGAAAGACGTAATAACCCCGTCGTTTTTGTATGAAGTTGCAAAACAGTAGTGATGTCCATAGTGTCGATATACAGATGACGATATAATTATCGTCTCTTACTTTTATATAATAGAATTTGAAGATATTGTTGAATTTCTTCCACATTCTCAAATTAGGGGCAAAGATTATATATTTCCATGCAAAATTGAGATATTAGAATTGTAATGCGCCAACTGGCCCAGCGATTTGCAATAATATTTTTTTAGTTGAACTACTTACAACTTTTTGATTTTTTGATTTTTTAATAAACTTGTTTACGTACGAAAATATATTTTTTATTTCATAAATCAATAATTAATTATACCCTTTATGTACTTCTTTGATCATATTTATCACAGTAGGAGTGACGTGATCGATCAGCCCATATCGATAATTATCAGCACATCCCTAAAATGATAGAAACTTGGCGGAATAACCCCACGAAAATTTAAAACTATATTTTCTCGGAACTGGACCTTATTACTGCAGTATAAAGTGCAGATTCTAATACTCTCAGTCGTCAGTAGTGTCCAGCTCTAAGTCTTATCACAAATTATACATAGATGGCGTTTTTATTATACTTTGACGTAATAACCCGCCGCGGGGTTATTACATCAGTATTCAGTTTTCTCAACATGTTAGTTATTTTTTCAATTATGACACGCGTTTTCTGCTATACAGATATTACAGATAGAATATCAGATAATTATTTCATTAGATAGCTTTCTTAAATTTACTGTAGCTTAATTCTACACAAAATTACAGACGTGTGAAATTTTGACTTTCATTTTTGTGATGGAATAGCCCCGCCCTTCCTTACGATAGTCGAGCACGTTGAAAGGTACCCAGATCTTATCAGCGTTGAGTCGACCTCTTACAAGATTTTGGAAGCCTAGTACATTGTATGAATTTATAATACGAATTTGGGACACGTATGGGTGAAAAAAAAATGAAACATGGGCTTTGTATGGGTATTTGAAGCGATCATAAATATTGGTGGAGTGTGTTGTGGTTCTTGAATGGGTGTTATTAATAACACGATTTGATGTAAATATGTAAGAATCGATGTGTATCCATAGATAGGACATATCCTAAGAACTCCAAAACGGCTGAAGCGAGGAAGTATTCAGATCCAGCAGGTAATAAGGTAACTGTACCAATGCTCGACACTGTACCAATGCTAGACACTTTCGAACAAAACCCAGTATTTTGAGAAAATTATCCATTTATTTTATAAGACTATTGACTTAAAAGATGCCTAATGGTATCTATAAGATATGTTCAAATATTCGCAACACCATCCGAAGTAAATTTAGAAAGACTGTTGACAGCAAATAATGTGACTCCGTGAACACGGTCGTGTTATTTCTTAAGATTTTTGCCAAGGGTACTGATTTTTATAGGTGTGATTTTTTTGTTTATAAGTTATGATTATTACTAATTTTAGTATAAACGTTATAAATATTGAAGTTATTGACATACTTGGACCATTGGGACAATGATGTCTAGCATTGGTGTTTTCGACCAAGTGCATAATAATTTAATTTAAAGTAAAACTATGATAGATTTTAAAGATTTTATGGGCAAAAGTTAATGTCTAATTGTTGCTGTAACAGTTAAAAAAGAATGTAACGACCATGCTGTAATTAATTTGTTAAATTTTTTAGATTGAAATTTTATTTTTCCTTAAAGTGTCGAGCATTGGTACAGTTACCTTAATGGCAGTTTGGTAGCGATTATTGAATCATTAGATTCTATTTTGGGCAATTTGTATTATTTTTATTATACATAAATAGTATGAATACTATGAAATTTTTTGAGCTTAGTAGCAATCGAAAAACTTGTTTTGACCCGGTTTTTGCAATTTTGTAAAGGTTGATTTAAAACAAACGAGCGAATGCTCATTCTATTCGCTCTACGTCAAAATCTATTATTGTAAACACTGACAGAACCTTTCGTTGTTCTTTAAAATGTAAATGCTGAAAGTAAGGTTTCATTTGCACTGAAATATTAAGAAAGAATGCTCTTAGAATGCTCTTGTTCTAGTTCTACCTCTATTTTCGTTTGGTGTAAACCCATCATAACCGAACGGGCAATTTGTAACAGCTCAGTCTACGTTCTGCTGTTTAACCGACTTCAAAAAAGGATGAGTTTATTATATTATTTCACCTAAACTACAGCCTAGCTAAGAACGCTAGCTCTACGTCCTCTGTTCTTTAGCTAAAAGGCTGAAAACTACTCAATAGACATTCTCAAATTTCCGTTTCGTGGTATCCCTTGATTCAAACTTGTATGATTCGCTTGCATTAACAAATAAGTGCCTTTGGTTTCTCACAAACACTACCTCTAATATGTATGTCTGTCCAAGTCAACACCTCGAGACTTCTGAAGAGTGGTTCATAGTCCAGTCATTTAGGATAGCGGCGACGCATTTTTACGCGTAGCACTTATACGGGCTGTTGTTTACACTGCATGATGCAATATCTACACGAGGTGTGTGACGGATTCCGTTGCTGTGCACTATATTAACAGTTAGTTTAAAGGTTTCTCAAAGTTTACTGCTCTTTTCAGCTATTAGATGTTGAGGATAAAGCGGGAATCTCTTCAAGAAATTATCTAGATGTAACATACAGTCAGAGTCACACATGTCTATCATGACCAGAAGGCCAATTATCGTAATAAAAGATGTTCAACATTCAGGCCCGTATTCTATAATGACATAAAGTCCTGAATCTCGTTTTATCGTTGAGGACAGATTGAATAGACAGACTGAAAGATTTGACTTGACAGAGTGTCTATATAAACAGTCCACAGATAAATAGAGGTTCAGGGCCCATACCATGAACTCTTAAAACAGGTCAATAATTGAACTGCTGTCATTCTACCAACTGCAAATGTCACTTTGTAATCCAATATATTTATATGACTTTTTTTTTTTTTTTTTTTTATATAGGACACGTCAATTTGACTTTGCCTCGCCTGATGGTAAGCTGAAGGCAAAGTCTCTGAAAAGAGGGTCACCATTACAGACATGTACCATGTTACAATGGTGGCTCTCAGCTTGACGGCCTCATCAGATGCTTTTTCACGCCCCGCTTAAAGGACCCGGGACTATAGGAGGAGGGAAACACGTGAGCTGGTAAGGAATTCCAAGTCTTAATAGTGCGGCAGAAGAAGGAGTCGCCGAATCGCTTGGTTCTTGATGGAATATTTTGCACCGTATGCGGGTGGCATCTGAGTCCTGCACGTGTTGTCCTATATAGGAAAGGAGAGGGTGGGATTACTTGGAAGAGCTCATCAGAACATTCACCATGGTAGAGACGGTAAAATACCGCCAATTTTTATGACATTACAAAGTGACATTTGCAGTTGGCAGAATGACAGCAGTTCAATTATTGACCTGTTTTAAGGTTTATGGTAAGGCCGCAGAACTGAGTTCCATTCTAGAATACGGGTCTCGCAATCAAAATAAATCTCAAAAACGGTATTCTCGCGATACAATGTTCAAGAAAAAACATTGACATTGTGATCGTTTTTAACATTCGATTGAGGCAGAATTTGCTATCTATTCATTGAATGTGATCGTTTTTGACATTGTGAAGATTGAGAATAGATCAAGACTACATTTTGAATGGGAGAAGAAGAGAAATTGAAAAAGAGAATTCTATTCTGAACAAGTTGCGAGTTTGATACTCATACTTCTTAAATGTTTTATCGTTATATTTCCTCTTCATTAAAACTATATTCTGTGGTGACAGCAGTGGACTTTGAACCAAATCTCTTTGTCCACACTAAAATCCATTCAGACCGGAACTGAGTAATATGAAGTAATTAATAAAATACGTTATAACGATTACTCACTATATAATCAACTTGTTCATTTGGTTGTTAAATGCCGGCCTGAATAACATCCGTTCTGTTTTAAACCAATAATAATTTCATAGTCAAAACATAATCGCACTTGAATATTGACATATTAGTAATCTCAAATCAAGTATTTAGTGTTTCTATGTTTAATAGCTAAAGTCACCGATTTGGCAAGTTGGGTAAAAGACGGTAGGAAAAATTGGCTCGGTTGCAATTTGTTGCATACATCGTCTGTCTGTGTTTCTATCTGTTAGTTCTGCCTAATCTCGAAAATGGCTGAATAGATTCGGTCAAGTTTTTGTTTGGTAGATAATTATATCTAACTGATATTACAACGTGTCTTTCCTTTTTATATGTGTAGGTAAGTAAGTATAAAAACAAAAATAAAAAATAATGATGTTTGAAATGCATCAACACATAAAATTTTATTGATTTTTTAAATTGATTGTGAGGACACTTTGATAGTAAAATTATGATTCAAATCTAGTCATTTTATGGCGTGTTATTCTAAATTTATAACCTATGATACAGATTACAAACAGTGCCGTTTTACAGACTAAAATATATTTTGTTGCCAAAATTCGAACTACTTTCACACAAGTAATAGCTGAACTGGATGGATTAACTAGTGAATCAATCAATCTATTGCAGTTCACTACTGGACGTAGGCCTCTCCTAATGTGCCTCATTACTCCCGAACCTACGCCTTCCACATCCTGTCTATCCCAGTCATCTTTTTCAGGTTGTTAGTCCATCTGGCTATGGAGTGCCCACCTTCTGTTAACCTTCTCACGGTCTCGTATTCTCGACCCGTACAACATCACTCAGTTCTGAATCTCGATTTATCTGAGAACAGATTGACAGATTTGACAGATAGTCTCCTCAGTTGAATTGAGATTCAGAATTGAACTAGAATATGAGCCTAAGACTCGTTAGTGTAAGACTACCAGTCTAATGTGTACCTTTAAAATATCGGTACAAATTGTTTTGTTGTGATCTGTAAGTATCTTTACCTATTACTTTCCTTACTTTTTTTCTATATTGCCTTTTCATTTTAATAACACGGTAAGATAGAGTTATATAGGTAGGTAAATTACTAACATATCTTCTAAGTTAATTTATCAAAAGTATTCACATCTTCAAACAAATCAACTAAAATTGTCTCACATATTGGTGTCAAACAAAAATACACACGAACTGTCAGTCATAAACCACCCCTTATCTCCCATCGGAACATTTGAAGACAAATCACATTTAGCTTCATAAACAAGTGAGCTACGACATATTAATTAAAACAACACCCCAGAAAGTTCAGTAACCATATCCTTACCAACCAAATAAAAGAGAGAACACATCAAAAAGAATGACCATAGGGTCCAAGAACAATCGCCACATGTGGCCTGGAGATTAACCAAAAGAAAAATAAAATTAATATCCTCTATCCCTTTCTTGCAAGTGTGAATTTCGTATCTCTGTCTTGGTTCGTTCGAAATCATTCTTGGAAGTGCCGGGGCCAGCGTACGCGCATACAATGCGGGTGTTGTGAGCACGAATTCCGAATTTAAAAAAAGGTGAAGGAATGAACGCGGTCGTTTGCTAAATCCTTTTCGGTCGCCTAATGTTTGCATAGCGGCGGTTGTGATGAATCTATTAGCCACATAACCTTTGTTTAACATTTGACAACACGCTATAGATATAATTGTTATCGCTGTGATCATCATTTTTTGTAAATTTTGGATAACATTATTTGTGCTTGCTCGAATTTTGCTCATAATGTTGTCATTTTTTAAATTAGATAAGTGGTCTATGATCAATAGTCTTGTAATAAAAAGATGGATATGTTATCTGAATACTAGGACCGCGTTGTAAGTATGATACTCGTAGAAGTTTACGAAGAAACTTCTCCTCTGTTCTTTAGTTAATTATTATTTTTTAGAAAATTAAACATTTTTGAATTAGCCTTATTTGCAGTTATCGTTTCTAAGCGTCAGTATCATAGGTACAGCCAGCAAAAGGATCGAACTTGACTAGCAAAGTACTCAAATGCTACGATATTATAGATCTTTTTGAGTAGGGACTTTGCTAGTCAAGATCAATTCTGATGCTGACTGTACCTACATAATTACCTTTTTAGTGTAAGTTCGTTTTCTGTACTTAAATGATATTCTTTTGTTCAGAATTAAAGTAAGTAATTATACAAGTAGCTCAGTACTTATCTATTGTACGAAGGCAGAGGATCGGGAGCAATGGCGTATATTGGAAGAGGCCTATATCTAGCAGTGGACTGCAATAGGCATATTGATGATCTATTGTATGAATTAACACATACTGTACATATAAAAACGCCTTCATCTAATGTGGGTGTTAATCCTCCGGGGATAAAGGCGTGATTATATGTACTATGCATTAATATCTATGAAATATTTAACCTTTGTTAACCTTTTATTTCTTTTACATTTCCACCAATATTGTATTTCAGTCCTTGCTCAAGCTAAATGCGCCCGTGTCATTGCGCGACAATGACATCGCATCGGTAAAGAATTAAATGTTCACTTTACTGGGTACACTCTTCGACCAAGTAAAAAGTTTTACTTGGTCGAAAGCTACAATAGCAAAGTGCTGTAAAGCGGATATGCATCGATTTTTTGACTAGATCGGCTCTACGGGAAAAACCTTAAGTTTTGTTAATTTACTTCATTTGATATTTTTTAATTCTCAGATTAATAAAAAAGTAGATACTTTTTTATTGGTCTGAGATTTAAATCTCTTCTGATAAGGCACGAAAATGATTTAAGAATTATTTTGTGAAATGATCTTTTAATTTGTGTAAAGTGATTTAGTGTTTTAAAATTAACCTATGACAAATTATTGGAATCGATTAGGAATGAAAAAAGTGAATCGCCCAGGAGGGACTCGAACCCGCGACCAGTCTCTTTACAGGAGGAATGCTCTAATCACTGAGCTACCGGGTCGGAAATTGGAAGATTAATTTACAAAAGTAGTTAATTTTTTGTGTGTGTCCTTTCTTTTCTTCTTATTTCGGTACCTATTTCTAACACATGTTAGGTCGACTACAGCAGACCTAACAAGGTTGAGTCTCACTCAGAGCAAATACCCTAGATCTAGAACCTATATTACATCCTACACATGAATCTGGATAGAGCTGGATAGTATGTCCAGAATCTTATTATTCCAGGCATCGCGTGAGGTAGAACTCGGTAGAGCCCACCTACTATTATATTTCTTACGTAGTCAAGGAGAGTGTTGGAAAAACTATACCTAGCTGGTCCTTAAGTCTGGTGTGCACTAGAACGTAACCGAACACCAAATCACGCGATGTGCACGCCAAAATGACGTCTTCAACATATTTAACCTTTTATTAATGAAGTGTGCATTGTCGTCTTTTTACGGCACGAGTCAATAGTGATGTGACATCGATGATATCAAACCGATATCGATGTTATTTGTCGATAAATTTTGATTTATAAGTTGTGAATTGGTGGTTATTCTTACTAAAATGGAAAATAAAATAAATAATCATTGCAATTACTGCTGGTTAGAAAGAAGTGACTGTGAATTGTTATTATCAGGTTCTTTTCTCATAGCCTTCACCTATCTTAGAGTGTAATGAATCAGGCTGTAAATGTTGAAACTATAATCATAACGTTCATAATTGTTACTTTGTGGCATATATAAATAAAAATATTTAATTCAAATAATTTTAATAGGAAGAAGATCTTTAGTGACAACGATATACCGAAATATTATTTTTAATCTTCAAGTTATCGTTTTGATGTCGTCCGTTTATCGTAAAACGCAAAGAAACGAATACATATTTTATACTAAGCGTTTCTAAATATCGCAGTTTAATAACTATATTTTCCACTGAAATGAGTAACATTAAAATTTGATTTATTATTAAGGCACTTGTCACAAATATACGACAACTTGCTACGACAAAATCTGTACGTGTGGAAATGTAAGCAAATAAAAAAAATAATAGCTTTATTTTTGGAGTAGAGTAGGCATTAAAACTATAAATGTTGGCGGAAATAAAGTAGGTATAATAAACTATTTTGAGGATTAATGTTTTTGAAATGCTCTTAATTCTTGAGCAATGATGTGTTTGTAACCAGGACTTTTATGAATATAGTGAGATCTAAGAAAATTTTCATGAGCAAGAAAATGAGAAAATAGGTATGGTTAGTTCATCAATAAAATTTTCATTTTGACAAATATTGAAGTCGTATCTTTTGAGGAAGTATTTGGTATTAAGCTTGACTGCGCTCTGTGCGTTAAAAATATGGTTAAATCTTTAATCATTATCTACAATATTGTAATCAATCTCTACATCTTCCTCATCAACTAGAAATATAGATACAAACATACAAGTTAATAGTTCAATGCATTTAATAGTTCTCTTAATTATTTTTTTTCTTATTGTCCTACAAAAACTATCGATAACTACTAACACAATCCCAACCCTAAGCCCCATGGCACGCTTGACTAAGCTAAATAATCCCGACTTGGCGAGCTAAAGCTATAATATGAGTTTCGCAGAACCCGCCACCGGCTCTGGACCACTTAGCATCCCTTTGTTTTTACCAACTTTATTATATTTTTATATAATGAATACCGAAAGGGGATTTAGGATGGATGGATTTATTTAATTTTGCTGGTGGATTTATTCTGGGTGGCTAGGTAGGTATATCAGGTTATGCAGATAAACGTTATTTAAAAGATCTTGTGAATTCACAGAATCGTAACTGCATGGAAATTTATACATTTGAAGGGGTAGGCAGAGTTATATTAACTTAACACCCACTTTTGCCGTCAAGGGGACATTTTATCATGGGCTATATACTTATTGTCGGATGGAGAACAGCCCTATCTCTACAAATTATGAAAGAATGAATGACTTTTATATTCAGTCTGTCAATTGACTACACCCTGCTATATGGCAAGAAGCAGGGTGAATGAATAACTAGATGCTAGAGTGAAAGAATGGACCACCATTGCAGATGCTGGTAGTAAAATAAAAAATTGAAGTTTCTTTTGAAAATAGAACATTAAAATCGCGATTTTACGCTCACGATCACTTTACACGAAGGTATTCAATAGACAAACTGCTACCTACAGTATAGTACCTACTGAAAAATAGGTAGGAAAATGCGGGTGGCTAATACGTCTCTACCAACCCTTTTAGGGATATAAACGCGTGATTATACGTATGTTAGTCACACGCTAGCTCCGTTAATAACCTCTACCCACGACATTTCATTTACAATCATTACGGTAATGTTTATGAATCGGAATTGCTTTAGTTCTTACACTAACTACGGTCGTATTCCAAAATACAAGCGTTTTTATTTGATAAACATTACTCGTTACATTTTTTTAAGAGAAATTTATTACACTATTTAGCTTGCAATGTGAATTATTGGGCTGTTTGCAGTCAATAATCCGTGTGTTGAAAGAAAGAATACAAGTATCACCGCCCCATCTCATCCGAAGGGTGTCGTAAGAGTCGACTAGCGGAGACGATATCACTGCGAGAGAAGGAACATTCGAAATAAAACCCTGTACCAACCCGCCTGGTCAACGTGGAAACAGTAGGTCAAAGCCTCAAAACATTTGGGAGAGGTCTATGTCCAGCAGTGGACTGCGATAGGCTAAATTGATTGATGATCGCAGTCAATATACACTTGCTTCTGTAACTTTAAAAGGTTACCCATTCATCATGGTCACATCAAATGGAGTGTAACTATAGGATCCATCAAGATTTCCGTCAGTTCGTAAAAATTCCTATAGATGACTCCAGCATCATTCCAAGACGTATATATAGGAGAATTTTAAATATCCAGGACATGAACAGGTAACTTAGTTTGTCCGTGTATTCCCTCTGAAAGGGACTGGTTGCGAGTGCCCATCGCATCCGGGTTGTTGCCTTTATCTGATCTAAATCTATAAGTTCTTCGGAGCCCAAACCAACATTACCGGCACTCATTTTTTAAGAACACGAGTAACCGAAATATTGTGACTGTATTATGCGATTAAATGAAAAAAAAAATACTAGCATTCCTCTTAACTACTCCTAACCTAACCCCCTAATTACTTACGTTAGTACTGGGTTCTTGTCGGCAACATATTGGCCAGGATTCAAGGCCGGGACCATCTCATCGTAATGCCAATCCTTAACCAGTAATCTACCGACGCTTATGCATTCTATCATCGGTATAACCAAGATCTTATACGATTTTAGAATTTGTTAATTTTTTTATCTCGCTGATCTTACGCTGTAGCGTGTGTCATCTCGCCAAGTACATTAAATTTGTGTATCCGGATTGAGAGATATTTAAATACTTTAAATTCCGAATCCTTATGCGAAATATTTTTATCAGGAATTTAATTTTTTATCACCAATGTTGACACATTGGTACCTACCTTTTTTAGGGTTTCGTACCCAAAGGGTTAAAACAGAACGCTATTACTAAAACTCGACTCCCTGTTTGTCTGTCACCAGACCAATGACCATACTGTGATAGCTAGACAGTTGAAATTTTTACAGTTGTGTTGTATGATGTGCTCGTTGGTGGATATGTATGTGAATGGTGGGTCGTGGAATGAAGAGAAGTTTAACCTTTCGTCATTTGAGATAGGCAACTTTAACACCCTGTTGGTTGCTTCTGTCAGTGCCATCTGGATCATCACCGTCATCATCTTTATGTCGTTTTCTCGATAATAATTAGCTTAGTTAGGTAGATAATAATAAATACATATAATTATTAATGAATCAATCAATCAATTAGCGTATTGCAGTTGACTACTGAACTAGGCTTCTCTCAATATGCGCCATTGCTTTCGGTCTAGCCTACCCTAGCTACGTTTTTCAGATCCTCAATTCATCTCATTTCTCTAGTCCATTATGCCGAAAAAAGTAATAAACCCTATCAATGATGGTGACGTTCGAACTATGTACTGATAAACAATAAAAAATAAATACATATTCTAAGACATACTAGACGGGGCTATCTAGACACAAAGCAAGCATGGCTTTACCATACGTGTAATATGGTTTAACTAGCTTCTATTTATGGGTTTAAGAGTACAGGTATGTTACACACATCTTTGTTTGTACATAGAAATACCTAGACCAGGGATGGCGAACCATTGGCACGCGTGCTAGAGATGGCACGCGGCACAATTTTTTGGGCATGCCACCAATGCCACCAGTGCCACCTGGGTTAGTAGGTGGGCATTCGGTAATCTGTGCCTATACCTGTTTCTTTCTTTCTTCAAAGTAAGATATCTACCATATGCGTTAGAAAATGAACGAATAGACGGACATTTTTTCAGAAAGTATGATATAATTAGAGGCGGACTATTCCATATTATTGGGATATATTTATATGGGGTTGGCCAAATCAAATGTGAAATAATCGATCAATCTGTCCTCCAATCAATTTAGGCGTGAAATATTGTAGCAAACAGACAGAGCAACTTCTGCCAACCCTCCCCCCCCCCCTCCCTGTAGGCACGTCTAGGACTTCATTGAACTTTTTTTTTTAAATTATGGCACGTTGATGCATAAAGGTTCGCCACCCCTGACCTAGAGGAATGCAAATATGACATATTCATATCTACATACAAATATTTGCACTGAGCGGGAATCGACCTTTGCTTAAGCAGTCGACCGCTCTAGGTCATCTCCTAAGGTTTTGGACCTCACAAAAGACTTTTGAAAAACACACTATTAAAGATAGTACTTAACTTCATTACAAGTAATTTACGATGTCATGGACTGAAGTAACATGCTTTATCATGGTAAGTATTAGATACTATAGTGCTTTAGAACTCGTAAAACATCTTGAGGAACACGACTTTGTTTGAGATACAAGACAATAAAAGTTATAGTTACGTTACGGCATATATTTCGACCCCAGTTTCGTCACAAAACGGCGGCGAAGAAGCCGAAATCCACAGCTCTGGTGGAGGTTTTAGTCTCTGGTTTAGAGGTCAGATCACAGTCACTGTTGCGAAGATCTTGAGGGCACAAGTAAATATCAATAAATTTACCAAAAAAGTACTTTAACTAATACACCAAAAGTTATCAGAATTCCAATAAGATGTGTACCAATTACTTGATAGTTTTCGCTATGCATGTATTTTATTAAAGTAGAGATCCTATTAGAAATGTGGGTTTGAAATAGTCAGAATTATTTTAGTCTGAGTTGAAATAGATCTCATTTATCCTCAGTGGTACGGTGGTTGTGAATAATACCTAAGGATAAAATGAAGTTTTGACCGTCCCGGGTTTATTTTTGCGACGGCAAGAGTCTTATTATATTTTTATACTTTTACAATCTCAGCAACAGCAATGCGTGGTAGATATATAAAAAATAGGAAAATAATAGATATGTCTCTCGTCTAAAAAATAATGAAATACGTTTGTTACATATTTTTATCACCATTTTACTATCTCTACTTTTTAACCATAATTATTAATGCCTAAATTAAAGAATGCTTTGTCTTTTTCATTCTTGAGTCAAGAGATCTTCTAAACAGACTTTATTTGAATAGGATGCTGCTCTGCATAGGATGATGCCGTCATTGTAAGTTGTATTGTATAAAAATAGTCTAAAAATATATAATTATTAATTTATACAGTTTTCTCCATATCATAATAAATAGTAATAAATCTTCTGGGCCAAACTAACTACACAGCGCTATTTAAATCCAAACTAAGCATAATCTAATTAATCTATAATGCAATGGGTATATCTCCACTTTTATTTTGTAAAAACATACATGTTATCGTTCACATTAATTTTACACTAAGTGGGAATCGAACCCGTGGCCTCCGACGTATATATCACTCTACCTACTATCTCATTTCACCTATACTTGGGCAATTAAATACATTCGACATATCATCATATTACTCTCTTATATAAAATTAATTCATGGATTTTTTTAGAATAGCAACCGAAATCACTATCTAGTATTCCTCCTAACCCCTCCGACTAAGCTAAATTGCTTGTGTTAGAAGTGGAGATTCATGTCGGTCGGTAGTGTAATGGCCAGGATAGGAACCCGGCATCACTGCCCTTGTCGTCATAAGGCGACTTAAACAACTCTACCTCAACTTTTTTGGAATGGGAAATTGAAATTTTCTTAGACATAATTTTCATACCTATTTTTTTTTATTTCCCTTTTCATCAATTATTACCAGTATTTTTCACGCGATCTTAACTGCCTATTTGATGTAAATAAGTTTGTAGCAATTAAAAATTCGTGGACTTAATTCAAGACTTAGCTTAAATTAAAACAGCACAATGAAAAAATATGATTCAGTACCTAGCTATAGCCTAGATTTTTTGTTAGTTTACATTTTTTAGGCAATAAGGAAGCTTTTTGATTTAAACATGTACTTATAACAATTAACGATAATATATTTAAGTTTATTATGTGTATGTGAGTACCTTCCTATTTGCAAAATAGTATCTAATGAATATTTAGCATAGGTACTAATTGTTATAAAATTTCATTCAAAAGTATCTAAGTATGTTTGTTTATCCGCGTTCTAGAATATGTTATAATAAGCTATAATATATTCTAGTATTCAAATAGGAATTTATTATGTTACTTTTTGATTTCATTCTTGAGAACCCCTTATGGTTCTAGTTTTTTTCAACATGTTTTTATTTCATATTTTCATTTTAACCCCATCTTATCTGCTTCGTGATTTCGGCATAGTGGTCCGTGGCACCCAAGAACGGAAAAAAGTTTTATTTGGTCAAAAATCACATTTTTTCATATAAAACAAGGACACATTGTTAAGGAGCAGCGAAACGTACGTATTTTAGAATATACCAATAGGTACATAACCCATAATTCACCTTAAAAATATACCCATAAATTATCACACAAAAAACTTTAACCCATAATCCTAGTTTTTTTCCTGCGCAACCTATCTATGTCTCATTATGTTTAAAAGGTTTTTGTCGTCTCATACCTAACACAGTTGCCTAGGTTCTAATATTTATTTTAAATAAACTTATCAAACGCCGTCGTTAAAAACCAATAAACATTATTAAAACTTAAGTTTTCATAATAAATACAATTTGGGTTATTGAAAAATTGTAGTTGTAAGTACGAAAGTAAGATTTTGGTGAAAGTTTCCAGATAATATTTACCTCGTCATATTTCAACATAATCTCGGACGAATAATCATCTATTTTCGATCAAAAATATCTTCTCGGTACAAACATCATCCAGCATGCGTTTTTGTTTTATTTTTAATTAAGAAAAAAACATGCCTTTATTATGCCACACCACCACAAAGATTTTATTATTAAAACCTGTTAATCGCCATTCTGTACCAAACACAGCACTTACCTAAATTTAAATTTAGAAAAATCTTCATAAAACACAATTTTTATTACTTTTTAATTATTACCACACACTTTTTAATTCACAAAAGTTCACAAGTCACAAGTTTTTTAAACTTTTGTTTTCGTAATACAATACTGTTGTATCATTTGGTGCGCTTTAAAAAATAAACAAGAAAATCGTTTCATTAAATTCCGGTTCCTATATTTCGCATATAAGATAATAGACGCGAGGGATATTAAAAAAAAATAGTTCTGTAAACAATTGGTGTTCTAACAAAGCAGCGCTTCGCGGCTATCCGAAGCTGTACTGAAATTCTAAACCCTGACTTCGGTGTCCATGTCGCGCACCCCCCATTACTATATTTCGTACCGGATTTAAAACGTCCTAACTCCACACTATTAACAACGTAAAACAAACTTTACTGCACAACTGTCGAGACTATAATGCCGCAACAAATAACGCGACATCCGACAGTCGATAAAATTCCTAACACGCTACAAGGCTATGAGAACGTATAATTTAAAGACGGAGTTGTGCGCCTGCTTGTGTACGTATAGTTGTCTCGTTCGCTCGCATGGAGATGGTTGGACAGCTTTTCGCACAGCGATGTTCGATTGCTCATTTTTTTCGCTATTCAGTATTGAATTACGTATTATTTCGTGAATTAGATTGTGTCGTCGTATCATATTTTGCTCTCTACCTGGCGTTTTAGCGGGGCGGATAGGGAAGCAGGTTGGTGTAATCTTTCTTCATCTTATAATATTTAATAGTAAAAATAATAATGTGTATTTTTAGAAAATTGTTTATTATAATAATGTATTGTATAAAATTGTAAGCCTATAAAAATATAATTCGGTTTGATTTTAATTTGAAATATTTTATTTTCTTTTTTCTTTTGGTACGGTGAAACATTTGATCTTGAGATGGCCACAGATTTGTCGAACCTGTAAAAAACGTAAAAAATGTGTTTTTTATAATTTTCTTGATAATAAATTAAAATTAAAAATTATCTTATGTCTACGACTTAGCCCGCGTAGAACACTGGGCCCGATTTCGCTACGTAACCCGCTGGAACCTATTACTTGCGATACCTATAGGTGGATACCTAAGTTAAACGTAGGTACGTATCATATGTCATAATTACATTCTGTGTACCAAATTCATTTATCTAAAATAGCTTTTGAGTGAGATAGATAGGTTCATAACTAACAAACATAATTATCTTATTAGTAGGATTAACTAATTAAAAAAAGATACCTAGTAAACGGGTGATTTTGGAGCCAAACCAGAATTTTCGGGGCTCATGGCCACCACACTTGCAAGCCCATAGGCCATGCTGAAAGACAGACGAGGTTTTCGTGCAGGTTTTCTTCTCAGGGTTCGGAGTGCCTCGAAGAGCACATTGAGCCGTCGGTTCCGGTTGCTACATGAATATCTTTTTCAAAACGATCACAATGTCAAAATCGTATTACGGGTCGAAACAAAATTTTGAACAAATTTTTATAACGAGAATTGGCCCTCTGGTCTAAATACAGAAATTTTGATATCTCTTATGGGTTGTAGAGGTCAGAATGCACTCGCTTTGCGTCTTTACTGCTGTTTCATAATTAACCTGAAAGCTTGTTCGGGTCACCAACTGAATTGATTACCTGCTCCGACGATATTTTTTATACCAAGGTGGTAGGCGGTGGTCACCGTGGCATATGGACGTGTATAATACCAGGAGCGTCACATTCGTGCTCCCGACCCTGTTAGGACCTGATGCCCTCCTTGAAGAACCCTATATTGTAGTCGTTGGGAGAACCGTAGGGAGTACTCGTACATTCCACAACACAAGCGTGCGCAAGATATACACCCGTATTCACAAACAATACTGAGAGGTCTCATAGTGTGCTCGAGCGCATAGGGCTGGTAAAATTAATTCAGAAACATCATCAAGGAGCAGTATCTAACGCAGTGCGTTCCCTCAACGAAGTATTACTTAAGTGTTATCAATGAATAAAAAGGCTTGCCAAAACGAACGCACTGAGAATTTGTCGTTCTTTGCACAGTTTTGGTGGTACGCATAGCGAAGTATTGTTTGTGAATACGGGTGATAGTCCCTTTCATATTGCTCGGACTAAGGCGACTAAGGGATAGGGCTGTTTAACATCAGACAGATATAATACAACCCAGACTTAGCCTATACATGGCTCGAGTCAACAATAGTGCCTGGGAAACGGCAATAGGCTCACCCCCTATTACGTGGGACCTAATACAATGATTGGTGACTCAAATGTGGAGTCGAAGACGTTTGGGACACAAATTCTACGGACACTGTGTCCCTAAGTGTACTTTCAAATTTATTTATTTTTTCAAAGACGTTACGGACACCAATATAAAACGATAGTTTTGTACAGTCGGATGGAAAACTTATTCAATATTGGATAGGTAGTACAAAAGAAAGTGTTAATACTCGTATGTTGTTGGAGGAAGTGCCTGGAATAAGGGAAATTCGGAGGGGCCCATTGGGCTTCTGGTGGTTTTATTAAAACTAAGGACAGGTGATTCTGATGAAAGAATATCTACATTAGTTAATGTGCCTAGGCGAACTTTAGAAGTTCTTTTACAGGATTTTGTGCCAGCCCAGCTTGGGATTAGCCATATTCAGTGATGCCAACTTAGGGGTTTTCCCCCTAAATTTAGGGGGAAAGAACATGTCTAGGGGATTTTCTAGGGGGTAAATTTATTTAGGGGAATTTTTAGGGGTAGATTATTCAAGGATTATCGTTGTTTTTTTTAAGTGTCCGCCATTGGTGCTTTACTATTAATTTGTTTAATCATCCAAATAATGTTGTGACGTATCTTAGGGGCTGTCCATTAATCACGTGAGACTCAACTGGTCTGTAAAAAATCACGAAATCTAACCAGGGGGGAGGTATAATAAGATATCACGTGTATTTATTTCTTCTTATAACGCGCGATTTTTAGGATAGATAGATAGATAGATAGATAGATAACACTTTATTGTACACCAATAGATGTACAGTAGAGACAAGTAGGTATCATGTATACAGCTAGATTCGATTTTTATCATGTTTCTTAATTATCTAGCATTCAAAAAATTATTACAAAATACACATGATTTTGGGTAAGGGATGGGGGGGGGGAGTCTAAAACCTCACCAGGTACCACCATGGGGGAGGGAGGGTTAAAAAAATTGTAAAAAAGTTTAGGGGTTTGTAATCGATATTTAGAAGAATTTTGTAAGTTGGTTCTAGGGGGGAACATTCCGAAGGAGTTGGCATCACTGGCCATATTGCCAGGGAACAATTAATCAATCGTACTTTGTTAATACCTAATGGGCTGTATGGTAAAAGACATAATAGTATTGTTATCTGTGATGGCAGATATATTAATATTAATAAAAGCGCAAACTATATGTTTCAAAAACAAACATCATTTATCTCTCCAATCGCTACAATCATGAACTTCTCGTCATAGACGGGGAGTTCATCCTCACACATTGCGACCGGAAACGGTGCGCACTGTGCGGTATGAAAGGAACTTCATCCCTCGCACACTCAAGCTGTGGAATGAACTCCCCGCGATGGTTTTCCCAAGCGACTACAATATGGGGTTCTTCAATAAGGGCATTAGAAGGTTTCTTCAGGGTCGGCAGCACGAGTGTGACGCCCCTGGTGTTGCATACGTCCATAGGCCACGGTAACCACTTTCCATCAGGTGGGCCGTGTGCTTGTCTGCCACCTAAGTGGTATAAAAAAAAAATGGTTTTAATAGGTTTTTTTTTTTTTTTTTATATAGGACACGTCAATTTGACTTCGCCTCGCCTGATGGTAAGCTGAAGGCAAAGTCTCTGAAAAGAGGGCCACCATTACAACACGTACCATGTTACAATGGTGGCACTCAGTGCACTCTTTGCGACCTCGAGCCTTTGCAGTTGCGTAGAGATGTGGCATCTTTGGCGGTTTTTTACCGTCTCTACCATGGTGAATGTTCTGACGAGCTCTTCCAAGTAATCCCACCCTCTCCTTTCCTAAATAGGACAACACGTGCAGGACTTAGATGCCACCCGCATACGGTGCAGAATATTCCATCAAGAACCAAGCGATTCGGCGACTCCTTCCTCTGCCGCACTATTAAGACTTGGAATTCCTTGCCAGCTCACGTGTTTCCTTCCTCCTATAGTCCCGGGTCCTTTAAGCGGGGCGTGAAAAAGCATCTGATGAGGCCGTCAAGCTGAGTGCCACCATTGTAACATGGTACGTGTTGTAATGGTGGCCCTCTTTTCAGAGACTTTGCCTTCAGCTTACCATCAGGCGAGGCGAAGTCAAATTGACGTGTCCTATATAAAAAAAAAAAAAAAAACCTACTTGTCTCTATTGTACATCTATTGGTGTACAATAAAGTGTTATCCTAAAAATCGCGCGTTATAAGAAGAAATAAATACACGTGATATCTTATTATACCTCCCCCCTGGTTAGATTTCGTGATTTTTTACAGACCAGTTGAGTCTCACGTGATAAATGGACAGCCCCTAAGATACGTCACAACATTATTTGGATGATTAAACAAATTAATAGTAAAGCACCAATGGCGGACACTTAAAAAAAACAACGATAATCCTTGAATAATCTACCCCTAAAAATTCCCCTAAATAAATTTACCCCCTAGAAAATCCCCTAGACATGTTCTTTCCCCCTAAATTTAGGGGGAAAACCCCTAAGTTGGCATCACTCAATATGGCTAATCCCAAGCTGGGCTGGCACAAAATCCTGTAAAAGAACTTCTAAAGTTCGCCTAGGCACATTAACTAATGTAGATATTCTTTCATCAGAATCACCTGTCCTTAGTTTTAATAAAACCACCAGAAGCCCAATGGGCCCCTCCGAATTTCCCTTATTCCAGGCACTTCCTCCAACAACATACGAGTATTAACACTTTCTTTTGTACAACCTATCCAATATTGAATAAGTTTTCCATCCGACTGTACAAAACTATCGTTTTATATTTTGGTGTCCGTAACGTCTTCGAAAAAATAAATAAATTTGAAAGTACACTTAGGGACACAGTGTCCGTAGAATTTGTGTCCCAAACGTCTTCGACTCGAAATGTGGGTGTTAATTCACCTTTGCCTGACCCTCCGGTGATAAAGGTGTGATTGTATGTATGTATGTATATATATATATATATATGTATTGCTCGGGACATATATCTTGGACCTAAAATATGCTCTATACTCGCACCTTTTGATAATAACACGGGGTGCTACTGCGGTGGATGAGCTCGAAAATACACCAAGCTAGATTATTATAAAACAATCTGTGCACGCCAGGGCCTCGTTTGTCTCGCGATTTCTCCGACAGTAAACATACAGTCGATAAGTGTCCGCTTGACGGCAATAGGCACTCGCACTAAATACGTCGGCTGCCCAAATTCAAAACCCAGTAAGGGGCATTTTTTACGAAAACACTTTTTTTCCATATTTCGAACTTTCATAGGGAACCGCATCAACTTGTGAAGACATCTGCTTTAAAATCTTACAAAATAACAGATATTTTGACACCAATATTTTACTCATTATGTAGTCAGTGGTTAGTACTCTATCCAAAAAATATCACTTTATTACTCTAACTCCAATACTTTTGAAAGGCTTGCCCGTTTTATGTTTTTACGCTCTCCTGTAAAATTTGTTAAAAAACACTTTCTGGGTTTTGAATTTGGGCAGCTGACGTGTCCTGAGGTATACCTCCCTGTGATGCCGTTTCCAAATTATAAAGAAGAACGTATATAAGTCTTCTATTCTATTCTATTCTATTCTAACGTATATAAGTCTTACCACACAAACTCCATAGTGCACATGAGCGAAGACCGTGAGGATTAACAGAGCATGTAGTATAGAGGACTCCAGGTTAGGGAAGTGCAGCGAGGTGGCGATGCCGGCCAGCAGCGGCCACGCCAGCCAGTTGATGACCTCGCACTTCTTGTGGCACATCATGGCTATTATTAGACGACTCTGCGGACAATTGTTTGGATGAAGAAAAGGAACCTGGGTGTAGGTGTTGTAGTGGACTCTGTCATAAGCGAAGCTGGGGGTCTACGCTCATAGTAGAGTCCCCTAAGCTAAAATTTTGTATGGAAATTTTGGCCTATAAGATTTTAGTAATTAAAGCCTACGAATTTATATTTTTTAAACAGTTTAAATAACATATAAAAAACTTGCAAAATAAATAAATAAATTCCCATTCTAAAACAGATGTTTTCTTTTGAAATCTGTGCAACTATAATCTAATTTTAACGCTGACTGTAGGTAACATAATGTAGATAGCTATTTACTTGTCTTGTTCTATATGTAGTAAGTGTTATTCTTTGCCTGTATACACAATGTTTAGGAATTTATACAGTTCCTATTATGTATATGTGTCAAGTGACATACTAAAACAATAATTGTATACCTATCCGATCATATATCGCTTTAGGCACAAATAAATGCTATTATTGTGATTACACTTTCACGGGAAACGCGAATGTGACATTTTTGTAAGTATGTATTTACTTATGGACCACTTCAGACATCCGAGAGTGTACCTCTTTCTTCCTGCCTTCAGCTTACCATCAGGAGAACTGAGGTCAAATTGACATAAATCATACCTATATAGAAAAAGGTCAGGTTTACGAAGGCCTATCGAGAACTACAGTGAAGTTGAGGGCCCCGAAGTTCTCGGTGGGGCCCTCAATCTCAACTGCTAGCCGGTATACCTGCAGATTAAGTGTTAAGTAATTCAGACCAGGTGGGAAAATTACATGTTTGATGTGTCGTTCACTCAATTAGTACTCATTCGTTCTACGTGTACAAACCACCTTAGCATACCCTTCAGAATTCTCGATACAATATTCGTATTTCGTATTTACAATATTATTCTAATAGTAGTAGGTTCCCCCGGCTCCGCCCGGGTAGATGTTGGGTATTTTTTAAATATACCACCTAGATGGCAGATAAGTACATGGTCCACATGATGGAAAGTGGTTACCGTGGACTGTGTACAATGTGTACATTATCCCGACTATCATATCTCCGGTTCTACTCAATCAATTTCAAAAAAACGTTATGAAAATTTTTAAGTCTGCCTTTAAAATCAAAAAACCGCATAAAATGTCAGTCACACAAGCAGACAACAATTTCAAAAAAATATTTTCGGATTCAGAATCGTTAATATAACAATAACCCACGTTTTTAATTATCTTCAATGTACAGACAACTACCTAATTTTTAATAGTACCTAAGTATAGATTCGTCATCTCTAGACTGGTCGGTCTCAAGTTCGATTCGTGTGACTGTCTCTGAAATAGGAGTCGGAGGTAAGTCAATGTCAAAATAAATAGTTTGGCAGGAACACAACAATGGCAGACTAAACCGGTGTTTTTTCTAATTGTGATCAGTTTACAAAGGTCGAAAGAGATATAATGTAAGTTGCTAATTATCTATTTTAGATCTTTAATAGATATTGCTCGGGGCATTTTTTTTTTATAGTTACCACTTAGGTGGCAGACAAGCACACGGCCCACCTGATGGGAAGTGGTCACCGTGGCCTATCGACGTATGCAACTCCAGGGGCGTCTCACCCGCGTTACCGACCTTGGAGAAACCTTCTAATGCCCTTCTTGAAGAACCCCATATTTTAGTCGTTTGGGAAACCACTTGGACCTAAAATGTGCTCTATAAATACGCACAGTACACGTTTCATGGGAGTCTTTTGAGGATAGCACGGGGTACTACTGCGGTGGTAGTGGTGCGCGGGTAACAACTAGTACCTAAGTATAGGCACACATAATATACATGAAATACCCGGACAAATGCAATTAAACATTCATAAAAATATTTGCACGTAACGGGAAACGAATCTGCGATCTCTCAATTAGCAGTCTGTCAACTTCATGTGACTCATACCGTTCTTAAGTGTTAGGTACCTACTTAAAATCCGATACGAAAAACACATCTAATTTGATACTCACAGCAATATTACTGAAGAGTGTCCCAAAGAGAAAGATGAAGGCCCTCGGATGCTGCTCACTGATGCTATTCCTCGAGAAGACCCCCCAGTAGATGTAGGCGATCACCATCAGCGACATCGAGGACAGGGGCTTGATCGTTTCTAAGAATGAGTGCGTTAAGGCGGTATGGTTTTTATGTGACCTGAAAGTACAATCAAAGTAAAATAATACACTTTTTCACCATTGACACTCGAAAAAGGGCCCGTGATTCATCAAAAACAGTGAATAAAACGCTCTTTATTTCACTGAGTGAATAAAAATATTTGAATTTGGAACATGCGCGAATGTACGGATTATAGTAAAACATGCAAAGAGGTTGCACACTCTCATTATAAAAACGTACTAAAGGCCACCTAAATGTAATCACTGGCTGGATGGAATGTGGCTCAGTTTAAATGAAGAAAAAAAAATGCCGCCATTTTTCTGTGCAATAATTTACTGGTAAAAGTTTCTGTTTGTCTTTTAATCTTAAAATGACTTCATCCAGTGATGAAAATGACATTCTCGAACGCGAAAAGACTCCGGAGTCTTTTCGCGCTATAGCGGCAGCTATTACTGATAATTTGCTGCTTTTTTTATGTACTATCCATAACAAAATTTAATTCATAATCACAGAGTAATTGTTTTCTCGTAGCCAATGATGAAAAGTAGCGTACCTAACACGTGAAAAAAGAATTCATCTCGGCTCTTGTATCCCTCGATCCGCGCAGGTTTCTATCTTGAATCCCTCGCTACGCTCGGGATTCTACCGGAGAAACCTTCGCTCCTCTCGGGATACAAGTTAGTGCCTCGAAAAGAATTCATCTTTTTTTCACTTGTTGGGTAATCTACTATTATCTATAGTGCGAAAAGTCCTCACGGATACCCTCCCCCGCCTGAAGCGCATACCGTCTATGGGTCGTCGGTTGCCGGAGGTGAGATTATCGCAGACATATCTCTTGCAGTCCGGCCGACCCAGGGCCATATTTCTCGATCTGGCCCTCTTCCGGTGCGGGGACCACGGAGTCCCCAACTCGCTCCCGGGTATGGGGGGGAGACACGAAATGCGCACCGCCGCCGCGGGTTTCTGCTAGTGTGACAGGCGGCTCCACCCGTCACCCCCAGGCCCGCGCTCATGAGGGAACGGAGGTCATTCTGCGACCTCCGACGCCCGAGTTGCCTCCGCTTGTCGACTTTCTACTACCAACTGATATAATAAATGAGAAAGTTTGTGAAGATATTTGAATGTTTGTTATTCAAGCACGCGCTAATGACTGAACGGATCCAGCAGAAATTTGGTACAAGGATAGGTTATTTTCTGGAGTAGCAAACATGGTCTCGATTCTGTAAGCACAACCACTATCGCACCACAGAGACTGCGAGAAAATTCCATTTGATTTTAGCCTTTAAAGTGATACGTTTAAAGTTTAAAATTAAATGGCTTTTTGTAGAGTAAATGAAAAGGTGTAATGAAACTCTTTTCATTTAATTTTGTTACTGTAAGTCTATGGAAATAAGGTCTAAAATTTAATGCCATTTTTTGCAGTCTCTGTGGTGTGACAGTGGTTGTGCTTTAGCAGAATCGAGGGCCAGGCTTTTATCCTGGGAATATATTCTCATGGGTAGCGAGAACGGGATCAGAACTTCACGCCAGCGGAGCCCCGGGCATCGGCTGCTTACAAATAAATATACTTACAAATAAATGTTATATATAGCGACTGGCAACGTGGTCAGCAGTCCGAAGGTGTGGACGACGAACTCCAGCACGTTGACGAAGGTGTACCCAGGGAACAGGTAGAACTTGTAATACTCTGGCCCGCACACCCCTTCCACCACGAACAGTGCTGAGGACAACTGGAGGAGAAGGATTTGTATCAAGCCAATTTTATATCCTCTAACAGATAATACGTAATGCTTAGCACTATGCTAAAGCACGTAGCTTAGCAGTTAAGGAGTCGGGTTTAAGATCGAAAGGTCCCAGGTTCGAATCCTGGCCACTAGTCTACCGTCGTGAATCCACTCCTAGCACAAGCAATTTAGCTTAGCTGGAAAGGTTAGAGGGAATATTAGTAATGTCGGTTGCTAATATTCTTAAAAAAAAGAGTTTCAACAAAGATTTTCAACAAGGAAACGGTTTTTAACAATGAAAAGCTATTCAAATAAACTTAGTTTTAGGCTCCCAGTTTAACTAAAAAATGACTGAACGTCAATATTTTTCGTGAAGCGACTGTCATCTGACCTCCATAACCTCAGACGACAGCCGCTCTGGTAAAAGTCAAAATAAACCAAACAAAAAAGAGGCGTGAGAAAGTGATTGCCTGGTTTTGGCTTGCTTTAGCACAGCCAGGACTCACTTTGATAAGAAGAGCAGCTAGTATAAAATATGGTACCTAGGTACAAATTACATAGTAGGTATAACATGGTAGGTAGGTACAAGCAAGCAGAGTGAGCTGGCAGATGATGATGATGATGGTACATACCCACATACTCAAGTCGTATCCCCACGGCAGGTACAGCGTTCCTGTGGTGTACTTCTCTATATGGCTCATGTAGAAGTTTAGTACCACGCTCACTATTAGAAGGAAACCTCTGAAATGAAAAAAGAATACAATACTTTGACATTTTATTCAACATATTCCAAAGTTATCGATCACCCTAGCTTTAAAATTTCGAAAATCATAGCTATCAACCACTTTCATCTAAACCCCTAAGTCGCTTCTGAAAATTCGTATTTCGGTAAATAAAAACGCGGAAGTGCAAACTTGGGAGTCTTGGGACTTTGGGACGCAACTGCGAAATCACTATGAGGATGATGATGACCATTGAGTCCACGCAGTCTAACGATTTCAACAATCTTTCCGGGGTAAAACCGAGAGAACAGCCAAACCAATGAAAATATTCATGCATACAAATATTTGCACTGATGGGGAATCAAACCCTCGTATTCAACGACTTAGTATTCGAACGTTCCATATAAATAGGTAAGGCACAGAGCTCATCAATGTCAAACAATATAAACTAATATAATAATAAACGGTCATTTACCTAAAGCACGTCACAGAGTACTCCGGATCCCTTCCAAAGATGGATATCAAAGTGTATGGTATGAGGAACACGATGTAGGAGTCCAGGCCGTGGTCGAACAGCTCCCCTAACGGTCCAGAGACACCGAGTCGACGGGCTTGCTTGCCGTCCAGTCCATCTGAAAATATCTTACATGAGACACTGTCGTAAGCCGTCACCCCACTGCCCCAAGACGGATGTATAGGAGAATTTGGAACGATTCTGGCAAGGCTCAGTAGCTCAGTCAGAGCATTCCCCCTTTATGGGACTGGTCACGAGTTCAAGTCCCACCTGAGCGATTCATCCATAGAATCCATATCCATATCCCGGATCACGGAAAATATCGAGGTCTAGCCAAATCCGTGGTTAAGACTGGTAAAAGCGGACCCCAGACTCTGAGCTGAAAGCTTCGGATGCGACTGGGAATTAACGCTAAGAGGATTTCATCCATATCCTCCATTCTAATATTATAAATGCGAAAGTCACTCTGTCTGTCTGTCTGTCTGTCTGTATGTTACGCTTTCACGATTAAACCACTGAACCGATTTTGATGAAATTTGGTATAGGGGTAGATTAAAACTTGAGAAAGGACATAGGCTATGTTTGGTCGCGATAACCGACATCCACGTGGGCGGAGTCGCGGGCAAAAGCTAGTGTTACATATTTGTAAATCGCCGAAAGAGTAGGCAGAGGTGTGTAACATGTTTCACTTGCTATGATTTTCGGTCCACATAATAGTCGAGCCTATTGCCATCAAGCGGGCAATTTGTTTGCTGTATGTTAACTGTCGGATGGAGGTTGGAGAACAGCCCAGTCCCTTTGTTTCTTTATGGCTCTCCATTTTCAGGGCCTAAGCCAGCTAGCCGTAGCATGGTGCATCTACTGAACGATGGACGAGGTTCTGATGCAGGCTTTCCTCTCGGTTAGACGACATGCGACAGTCACTCCCATAAAGTCAATCAAACTAATATGTAATTAGAGTTATAGATGTAAAGGTAGAATAAGAGTAAGGATATTAGTAATTGCACTGAATGGGAATCGAACCTTTCTGCCTAAACAACCAACACAGCAAATAACTTCCATTGCAGTCAATCAAATCAGTGGAACCCTTAATGTATACTCTAAGGTGGAACCTAATATAATGTTTGTTGAAATGTGGGTGTTAATTCACCTCTGCCTAACCCTCTTGGGATAACGGCGGCGTGATTATATGTATGTATGTATGCATGTATAGCAGTCAAGGGCTCCACCGCTACGCCATAGAGGTCATCTACAATAGCACTAAGCATAAAGACCGGACTAATCTAGCGTTTATTTTTTAAATGACTCACGTGTGTGACACCTTGCACTCGTGTGAAATAGCACGCAGGTTAATTGGGTGCTAAGGTCATTGTTACTTCGCTTCATAATAGCACTGAATACATTTATTATTTTATGTTATTGAGAGAGCAATCTCGTACATGCCAAGATAAGATAAATCAGGAGATAGAGACCAAAACCTTGGCTCCAAAATGCAAGTTTTTAATTAATATAGGCCCTCGGATGAAGTAGAAGAGTTAGATTGCTAGTTAGTAGAAATACGTGATCTGAATATAGATTTTTCGCCAACTAGACTTTATTTTTAAAATAATAATCTGCCAGGGCTACGACCTATACCACAAGTTTACGCAAAAAAAAATCTAATCTATACTTAGGTACCCAAAAATATTATAAATATGAAAGTAACTCTGTCTGTCTGCACAGAGATAGATATGTATAACCTTGGGAAAGGATAGACTATGTTTGGTATATATCCCCACATAGGTCTGCCATAATCCGCTATAATATTATTAAAGATATGGAAATATGTGGTAATAGAAAACTGAAACTTACCCACCTAAATTATACGCCAAAAACATGAGTACCCCACACGTTAGATACAGCCAATTGGGTATTTCACTGGGGTAACTCTTCACCCCGGGTCTTCCCCCAGCGGCATACAACTCAAAATCGTACACAGTGAGGAATAATGTTGCTACAATCATGCAGACAAAACCGGCGAACGTGAGCGCGTTTGGTGCTATTGATTTTGGTATAATCTGTAAAAAAAAATATATTTAAAAAAAAACCGCCGTGTGGTTCCCGGTAGAGTACAAGTAAGCCCATCCTATCTCTTCCCCTGCTCTGTCGTACAAGGCGACTAAGGGATAGGGCTGTTTAACATCAGACAGATATAGCACAGACTCAGCTTCAGATGCTAGGAGTCAACAATAGTGTCCGGAATGCGGCGATAGTCTCACCCCATATTACGTGGGATCTAATACAATGATTGGTAAAATGTGGGTGTTATTTCACCTCTGCCTAACCCTGAGATAAAGGTGTTATTATCTATACTATTATATAATTGTAAAGTGGTTGTGTCTGTACATTGGAGATATTTAAAAAAAAATACTTGGGTTATGTTATGTTAACGATACTGAACACGAAAATATTTTTTTTGAATTTCCTGTCTGTTTGTCTGTTTGTCTGTTTGTCTGTTTGTCTGTTTGTCCGCGATGGACGCAAAAACTACTGGACGGATTTTGATGCGGTTTTTTTTGTTAGAATGGGCTTGCTCAGACTTAAAATCTTACGTTTGTTTCATCGCAATCGGTTGAGTAGAACCGGAGTTGTGAACAATATTGATATTACACGGAATATGAGCGGCAATATAGATGGCGCTTTATAATATTATTGGTCAATTTTTATAGCTTATTACATCCGGGCAAGTATGTAAATTTGTAGATTTTATTTTTACATACACAATTGTGTAAACCAATACGTTTTTAACCATGAAATTAAAATTTGAATTTTAATGATTTAGTACCAGAATCACAACTAGATGGCGTTCTCGCGTTTAAATTCAAGCTATCGTTTGGTTTCAAACTCCCGATATACCCGAACCGGTATATTGTACTTAATTTTTTAATTTCTAATTTGTCATTGTGAAATAGATGCCGGTACATTCTTAAGATCCGTTACAAAATCGTTTTTCACGCAAAGATAAGTAAGAGCTTGGTGAAGTTTATAGTTGAGTAGACAAGAGATACGAGTGATACAACATTACAACGGGAAAGGAGAAGGAGAGGGTGGAAGAAGAAGTCGCCATACCTTTGCCCTTCTTAAGGTATGTATGGGCCATGGGGACTAGAGACTAGAGAGTCAAGTAGATATCCAGGTAGAAAGATTATTTTATACCACTTAAGTGCCAAACAAGCACACGGCGCACCAGATGGAAACTGGTTACTGTGGCCTATGGACGATTTTACGTCGAGTAGAGAGTGGAATACAGAGTGAAGTAGACAGCCGAATAGAGAGGCGAGCACAGTATCTAACCTTTTTTTTATATACTACTTAGGTCGCAGACAAGCACACGGCCCACCTGATGGTAAGAGGTTACCGTGGCCTATGGGCGAGTGCAACACCAGGGGCGTCACACTCGTGCTGTGCTCTAAGAACAGAGAGATTCTGTGCCGTCAGCGCAGAAGATAAGTAGGACAAAGCCTTTGGTTTTCCCACTGACAGCACAAAATCTCTCCAATGAGCTCTGGCTACCCTACTCACCGTCGGAAACTTATCACGAGGTTATTAAGCCACGAGCTTCTTCTGAAGGGCGGAGGTACTTCCCCAGTCGGACTGCTCGATTGGGACGGATATACCGTCGTGTCCTACCTCCTCTAAAAAATAAAGGTCCTCTAATCAGCGTTCAACGCGCAATTCTCTGCACAAAATTTATAACACCACGCGATTAACGACATCCACGCGGGCGGAGCCGCGGGCAACAGCTAGTATGTTATATGTGTGTAGAAAAAAAAATGGTATCGTGTGGAGGTCAGACTATACAGGGTCGGCAGAGCGAGTGTGATGGTTCTATTGTTGCTCACGTCCATAGGCCATGGTAATTGCTTCCAATCAGATGGACCGTGTGTTTGTCTGTCACAAAAGTGAGATAAAAAAGATGACAGTCACTTTACAGAAAAATTGAAGTTCAGCCGCGTCGTAGTAGACTGAAAACTGACTCCAACTGATTTGAGAAAAGACTTGAAGGGAGAGGACTTGATACTAAACCAAGCTACTCCTTCCTTACCTCCTCCTTCCATCACAAGTATGTTAAGTGATTGGCTCTATCATGAAAAAGCTAGTAGGTGCACCTAGCGAAATTTTGCGGAACTTTTATGTCATATTTTTTTTCGCATAAAAACGGATGACATAAAGTTCATTTCGCAGAAAATCGTTTGGAATACACTCATATTTTGTCATACATTCTGTTGTGAAAGAAAAGCAGGCAGACCATAGACTGATTTCTTTATTCAAATATAACTAGCAAATAGGTACAATTCACCACATCTCCCCCCTAACAACCAATAATATAAAATACATTTGTAACCACATTTACCATATTAGGATATAAAACAAACAACTGTCATTTACTAATAATAACTAAATATAGGTTATTTACCAACCAATACCATAAGACACATTTGTAACCACATTTACCATGGGAGATGTGGTGAATTGTACCTATTTGCTTGACACGGAATTCCAGAGGAATTGATTACGGACAATGGGCCAGCATTTGCGTCTAAAGAGTTCAAAATATAACTAGCAAATAGGTACAATTCACCACATCTCCCAAGATCGTCGGCTCTAAGCAATCGGTCGCGTAGCTTACCTTCAATTACGCCACAAACTATACGGTCACGTATGAGCCCTTCCTCCAAATGCTCGAACAAAGGAAGGGCTCATACGTGACCGTATAGTTTGTGGCGTAATTGAAGGTAAGCTACGCGACCGATTGCTTAGAGCCGACGATCTTACTCTCATTAACGAACTTGAAAGTTGTGAAAATGTCATATCCTTCTGCGCCAATAAGATTCACCAACAAACTTGCTTGAATATCCGCTGACTCCTTGTAAACACCTGATGCTTTCAAAAAAACCGTAAATTGTCGATACCACCGACGCCATGCCTCAGCGCGGGTTGCCGGCCCGCCTTCAAGATACAATTCTGATGGCGGCCGTGCATGTTCCATTATGTATTATCAATTTTCCTAATTACTTTTGCAAATGAATATAATAAATAAACGCACAAATAATATCTATTAAACTGTAAATTAAATTAATTTTCGAGACCGCTGTCACCATGTTGTGAAAGAAAAGCAGGCAGACCATAGACTGATTTCTTTATTCAAATATAACTAGCAAATAGGTACAATTCACCACACATTCATCTATCTAATATATAAAAATCAATGCCACTTTTCGTTGTTAGCTTATAACTCAAGAACGGCTGAACCGATTTGGCTAATTTTAGTATTGAAATGTTCACAGATGTCCAGGGAAGGTTTAAACGATGAGAAAATAGGTGCAGCGGGAACGGGAAAAATATGGCGGTACGAAGTTCGCCGGGACAGCTATAATATATAAAAATGAAACCTGTTTTCCGTTGTCACGACATAGCATGAAAACGGCTGGACCAATTTCGATAATTCTTTTTTTAGAACATTCTTTAAAGTACGGGGATGGTTCTTACGGAGAGAAAAATTGAAAAAAAAAAGAATGGACTGTTAGGCGGTACGAAGTTCGCGGGGTCAGCTAGTAACTTATAATTGTGTGAATTTCGGATATCGAGTTTCTGCCAGATAGAGACCCTTACAGATGAGCTCCAAACTGAACTCATACGGGTACAATGCCTCAATTAAAAATCTAATTATATTTTAGTAATTACTACTATAATCTGATAATACTCACTTTTACTATGGTGTTCCATGTTGGATGCATCACATATTGACTTAGTGGGCTTGTGTCTATGGCGCTGTACTGAAAAAAAAAACAATCAAGTTCAACCAAATTTTTTTATACTACTCGACCGCAGAAATGCACACGGCCCACCTGATGGAAAGTGATGATATATAATGCCTGAAAACATAGCTTTCTAATGGTAAAAGAATTTTTTAAATTGGTCCGGTACATAATTTTTGAGTATTTATTACATAAAAAATACAAAATATCTTTTTCTCTTTATAATATCAGTAAATCAAAAGCCGGTCTTAATGGAGATCTATAGGGGAGGCCTATGTCCAGCAGTGGACTTCCTATGGCTGAAATGATGATGATGATGATGATGAAAACAAAAACAAAAGCAAATCTGTTTGACCAACAGATAAGAAAAAAATTTCAGAAGTTTTCACTTGGACTAAAGTCTCGTCCAGAGCTCATGTTTTATCGCAACATTTTCACTAGCACTACACAACAAAATATGGAAACCTCTACATAAACATCATGAAAACTGTTGTGAAAGACGAGTAGTAGTAGAGATGTAGAGATTTTCAAGTTTTGTTGTTTTGTGCCAGTGAAAATGTTGCGAAAAACACGAGCTGTAGCGGTACCCTAAGTGAGTTAATTTATGCAGATAAAATAACGTCATAAAAAAAAGTCAATGGAATCAATAAAATGACAGAAAAATTAAACCAAAATCTTCGATTATTTACAATAATAACATGTAGAGTAAATAAAATTCAACTATAGTAGTGCAAAAATCCACAATATTTCGCACAAATAGTACCAGGCTATCAGAAACGTTCAGAATTCACAACAAAATCTAAAATGACAAGTTTCTTTTGACGCAATAATATCGATAATGTAGGTAGGTATGTTGGTATATACCTAATTTTACTTGTTGCCGATTTAATGAGAGAATCGCAACAATAGTAATTTTACGTCAGAAAAAGGCAACACAACAAACAAATAAGGTTAGAACGTTATTGAGCGATAACGTATTCATGTATTCTTAGTAGACTAGACATATTATGTTATTTTAACATAGAAACTGTATAAAACGTTTTTAATATTGCCCGGGACATAGGTATATCTTGGACCCGAAATGTGCTCAAAATATGCTCTACGATATGGATACGACATATGTGCAAATACTGAAACCGCGAAGCATCCTGGTCCGTAGGAATAGAACCAAATTAAATTTAAACTTAAATTCCCTGATTTATAAAATCCGAAATTTTCTAACAAAATAATTATTAAAATAAATGTAGAAAATGCAACCACTTGTATAAGTCATTAAATAGTTTCATCCATTGCTTTAAAGTCATTGACTGTGTCATAAGTCATTAATAAATACGCACACACCTTCACACACACACACAACAATAGGCATAGTAGGTAACTTACTTGAACAGCTAAGCGGCAACATGCGATTCTACAGAGTGCTCAAAGTTGTTCAAATTCTATAAAATTAAAACTCTAGTTTCTGCCCTTAATACTGGACCAATTTTGTTCATACTTTGCCTACTTGAAGCTTAGGGGGTACCAAGTATATGGTTTCAATTATTGCCTATATGTCGTATCCATATTGTATATGCGCAGTACACGTTTCTTGGGTGTCTTTTGACACTGCGGTGGACGTCGTGGACGAGCTCAAATTCACCAAGCAAAGATTTACAAGACAATCCGCGCACGCCAGGGTAAACCAGGGCCCCGTTTGTCTTGCGATTTAAGTCCAAAATACGTGTCCCAAGGTATACGAATGTACCTAATTTTATTTTGTTGCCAACTTTAATAAGAGAACCCCTAACAGCAATAATAGTAGGTACTTATAGAGGGAAAAAGGCAAAACAACAAACAAGGTCAGAACGTTATTGGTCGTTCATGTATTCATGTGTTCTTAGTACCGGTACTATGGGGTGAATAGGGATCAATGGGTGAATAGGGATAAAATGGTCTGCTGAATTCTGTAGTTATTTTAGTGAAATTATAGATTAGTTCAATGTAATAATGAGCAGAGTTATCAATAATATCTGGTTGGATACTTGGAATTCTAAAAAAATCTAACAACCATTTTATCCCTATTCACCCTTTGATCCCTATTCACCCCATTTTACTATGTTATTTACCATAGAACTATTTATAACGTTGTACTACCTAATACCACTACTTTGACCTCGAATAGCCATCTATAGTGTAGATACCCTACCAGCCTACCAGCCAAATCCGCAGTTAGACTGTAAAGCGGACCCCAGACTCCGAGGTGAAAGCTTCGGATGCGACTGGGAATTAACGCTAGGATGAAGAAGAAGAAGTGTAGATACCCTACGCATCCATTCCTCAGATTTACCATCTTTTTGTACCAAAATGTCTGACTAACAGTAGGTATACTTCGGGACACATACCTATTTTGTATATATATGATAGATTGTTTTGTAATAATAATATATGCTTGGTGAATTTGAGCTCATCCACCGCAGTAGCACCCCTCCTCAAAAGACACCCAAGAAACGTATACTGCGCATTTAGAGCACATTTTAGGTCCAAGATACACATGTCGCGAGCAAAAGTAGGCTTAGTCCAACAATAGAGCTGTCAAAATATCATCATTACAATGCTAAGTTTCAGTTGCTTCCGAAGCCTCACCTCGGAGTCCGGGGTTCACGGGAGATACTGAATCTTAATATGTATAGTGTACCTATAATAACATTTCTGCCTACAAAACAAATACTTACAGGCATGAGTGTAGATAAGTATAATGAAAATAAAAATAATAATTGACACACAAAAATATGTACCTACTAGCTTTTGCCCGCGGCTCCGCCCGCGTGGATGTCGGTTATCGCGACCAAACATAGCCTATGTCCTTTCTCAAGGTCTAACCTACCTCTATACCAAATTTCATCAAAATCGGTTCAGCGGTTTAGTCGTAAAAGTGAGACAGACAGACAGACAGACAGACAGACAGACAGACAGAGTTACTTTCGCATTTATAATATTAGTAGGGATACCTCAGATGTATGGTTCGAGTCAATAATAGTGCTCGGAATATGGCAATAGGCCACATAGGACCTAATACAAATTAGTGGAGAAATGTGGGTGTTAATTCACCTCTACCTAACCTTTTGGGGATAAAAGCGTGATTATTATGTATGTATGCATGTAGGTAAAAAAACAAAGTAATCAATTTTATGAGATTGCTCATAATTTTGTTCATGGACGATATTTTTAACTTAACCAACAAGATATTTTTTTTATTATGTTCAAGAAAAAAAAACAAAAATCTTACCTTATATTTATTTAATCCTTTGAGATGGTCCTTTGACAAGTATTTGTAATCAAACATTTTATACACTGTCACTTATACACAGCAGTAAAACTTAACTGAGGAAAAAAACTGGCGAGTTCCCACAGACTGGCTATTCAAGGTTTTTTATAGAAAAAAACAATGAATAATGTATTTATGTCATTACATATCGTACATAATTCATTTTATAAAAAGAATATGTACATAATAATTCCTATTTTACTGTTACAAAACTCTCTAAACTAGACTAAAAATCGTTAGTATTTTCTTTAATGCTATAAAAACGACATAAACCACGAGGTATACGTATATAAAAATTCACTTCTAATAGCATATAATTAAAGTCTAAATTTATCTGAGATCACTAGAATGAAGATTCAAAATTCAAATGAGAGTATTTTTAAGAAATAGTGTAATTTATAATAGTGAGCTAAGCAACAGAAACGGCACCGGTATTTTCTTGAGAGATCGTTGCGACTGGTTTTGGATGAAGTTCGAATTGTAATAAACGGTATACCTAAGTAATAGAAACGTTATTTTTTATGCATAAACAGTTGACCAGTTGACCTTTAAGACAGATATAAATGTAGTACCACTATTATGGCGAGCTCTATCAATGTTAATCACTCAGCTGTTTACTTCATTCTATTCGACTTTGTAGTACTAGGAGATCATAAAGTTGTGTTCAATACTCCATGTATTGAACTAAGAGATTGGACATGTGTTGGCGGATACGTGGAACTATTATTTCCTACGTATTTATTACTTCATCATCTACCTGATGCCCTTGTTCCAATTATTTGAGGCAGCTACAAATCAATCTCTTTCATACATTCCTGTTTAGATGTTATCTCCTCAGTCACTCTTCTCCTTGTCATATCCACGCAATCCATCACTTTCACTACCTAGAACCTTTTTCATTACTCTCATCTTTTCTCATTTTGTGTGTCCATGAGAATTTCAACATGAAAAGAAATGCACTCAGACCTTATTCTATCCACTCTCATCACATCCCACCCCATATCCATCCATGACACCCACCATACCTATCGCATCTCTCAAAAAAGTACAAAATAAGATGTACAGATTCATACACTACTTATTACAAGAGTTCTAATAGAGATTTTTTGTCATTATGTACAATGCAAATATAAAAAGAAACACCTAGTCATATAAACACAGCTAAGAGCCTACTTTCGTATTAATATTAAAAGTCTAAATAATATTTGATTTTGTATTATATTATAATCAAGTTTATTATGTGAGTAATATCTACAGAATAGCTCCACATCACTAATGTTCCTTAATTGAAAATTTAAGAAGAAATAATTTTGAAGATAGAACACTATTCGCCTGTATTACACTTAACCCTTCACAAGAAGAACATTACACCACAAGTTAAATTTATTACTAAACTTATTCTACACTATTTAATCATTACTAATTATTAAAAAAACATGTGCGTTAACCCACTTACTATTAAAATTACTGATAATTTTACAACACTCAGTAACGAAGGTCTTTTATCATGAGAAGCAGTTCAATGATAAGATATCGCTGATGTAAGTGATAGAGAGGGCTTTTCATATTAAACGTTAACAATTATCACAAGATACAGATTATATTAGTGATTGGAAATATCAAACGGACTTGAAACCCGCTACTAGTTCCTTACAGGGGGAATATTTTGCCCCTCTAGATAAGTGGCAATTCGTCGGCCGGCGTTTTGTAGAATATAATGCCAAAATGTAAGGGATTTGACGTATATGACAGGCGTCAACGAATGTCAAAAACGTCAAATCCTATACATTCGTCATTCTATTCCATGCCGGGTAACGAATTGCCACTTGTCTAGGGGAGCTGTACCTCTAGGACGAAAAACTATCGTAATCGTATATATAAAATGTAAACGCATCGAGGGAACGGAACTTTGCGATTGGCAGGCTTCACACACACAGGTTCAGAGTTAGGCAGGCGGAAAAATAAGCTGAAGGCAAAGTCTTGTAATAGACGGTCACCATTATAGACACGTATTATGTTATAATGGTGGCACTCAGCTTGACGGCCTCATCAGATGCTTTTTTACGCCCCACATAAAGGACGAAACATAAGCTGAAGGCAAAGTCTCGGAAAAGAGGGTCTCATTATAGACACGTACCATGAAACAATACTTTTCTTACTGCCATTCAAACGTCCTTGATCTGGTCGTAGGCTTAGCACATAATTGACTTTTATCTGATTTCCCATCCACCACCTTCGCCTCATAAATCTCTTTCTTTAATCTTCTTTCGCCCATCCTCGCTCTACATATTCGAAAGCGTCTCCATCTTGGTCACTACACTTTTTACCATACCTTTTTTAAAATCGTGCGAAAAATCCCTACGAATACCTCTCCCGCTAGAGCCGGTGGGGAAGGTGTATGTCGGACTCGAACCGGCTAAAACGCACGCCGCCTGTGGGTCGTCTGTTGCCGGAGGTGAGATTATCTTAGAAATATACTTTTTATACCACTTTGGTGGTAGACAAGCACACGGCCCACCTGAAGAGGATACCGTGCCCTAAAGACGTATGGAACACCGGCGTCACACTCGTGCCTCGCATGCCTCGCATGCTAGCCGATCCAGGGCCATTTCCCTAGATCTGACCTTTTTCGGGTGTAAGGACCACGGAGTCCCCATACCCTTTACCATATCTAATCATGCCACAACGTTGTCTTTCTGCCTTTAAAGGCACAAAACTATTTATTATTTAGTCTATTTATAGCGTTATTCGTTATCGCGCCTAATGTTTCGCCATTGGCCACACAGTCTCGCCTCATAGTAAATAAGTTTATTGATACTGTACTTTTATCAATACAGTGGCTCATTATCATTCGTGAGATAATACAATAATATACCTAACCTAAATTTAGTATGTACACTTGTTGAATAAGTAAGTATTACGGTATACAGGGCGGAAGATTTTGAGCTTAGCTGGAGGTAAGGTATTTTAAATACTGGAGATAGCGAATTTCACTTAAAGGAAACATTCCTTTATTTAAAAAAAATAAATATATAGAAAATAAATAGATTTTTGAAAATTCGCTTGCCACCACACTCGGTAATCGAACCGACTAAAATCCGAAAAATAACATCCTGTATTTTTATAGCATCAATCGATAGTGTCAATCATTGGATCAAATCTCTCTAACTTGGTTGGCCTGGACCCATAGGTCTACAGACCGTATCTATACCTTCAGATGGGATCTGATCCCCAGTCAACCTCAGCTGCTACTGCTAGTCGGTGCATAGACATATCTCTTCATTTTCGGCTCGACCAATGAAGTCGAAGAAAAACGTAGAGATTATGTCTAGGTATGTCGACGTGAGTCTTGGTTACGGGCCCCCTTTTTCAAAGATTCCATTGGTCGAAGAAAAGCGAAAAGATATATGTCTATGTCGCCATGCTGAGGCTGCTGCTAAACTCTCGGGGTTAGGAGGTAAAGAAGTACAACTGTTTATTTTTCAATCAGGGTTGGAGCAAGCATTAATAAAAGTTGGGTACTTCTGCAAAAAAAAATCGCCAAATAAATTGTGTAGGTACAGCTTTACGTATCGTTGCCAATTAAATAAAAACATAATTCTGATTTTATTCTGGAGACCATAGCACACTTTGCCCACTATACTCTCCCAGGCAAAGAAGATACAGGACACGCTTGCAGAAAATAGCATGAGAATCCGAACCACGTGTGCAATTTAGTGCCACAGCCAAGCCATTCGTTAATAAAAATTAACCTAGTCATTTGATGCTGTGTTAATTGGTGCATTGTAGGGGAAGCTGCATTAATTCTCGTCTCTGACAGACTCACACTGCAGCTGAGCGGAGATGAGATGATAGATATATAACAAGCTATGAAAATATACAAAAAGTAGACATTTACGACTCAGAAAATGGGTAAATGACATGACTAAGAAGATCTACGCACTTTATAAGTTTTTTCTTACATTTGGATTGGTCCCAAGAGGAAAGCTTGGACTAGAGTTTTATCTGTCGATCGTTGAAGTTTGCTTGGCACCAAAGATCTTGATGGCACCCCATACACCCAACCTAAACCCATAACCATAAAAGACGAAATATCTCCACGCTACGAAGACCATCTCAGCTCAGTTACACCGTACTTTATAACGCACATAAAAATAGAGAATTCATTTGTCGAACGTATACAACGAGTTATGAATGCAGACGCGCTAATTGCTAGTTATTTATGATGTCCTGGTAGCTCCTAATACATTCGTAATTTACGCGCATATCGTATTATTACACTGCTGTCCAAAAAGGAGTGTAAGAGTGTAATTGTTGTTAGGGTTTGAGTTGCTTCCGTCATAACTTTTAAATGTGTGAACAGTTTTGGATGTATGGAGTAGATATCTTTAAGGAGCAATTGGAAAGATGACTGATTGTTGATGTCTTCATCTACCCCAAAATCTAGGCACACCTATATTTTATAAGTTATTTTAAAATATTTTTAAGGTTTCCCAAGAGAAAAGTTAGTGTCACAGGCTCGTTCATAGGCTTTCAGGTAAGTTTGCCTTCAACTCCGAAGATTTTGGTGGGGCACTAAAAACACCCCAGTGGTGCGGTGGGTACCACGCGGGTGTTTTTAGGGCCCCACCAGAATATACTTAAAATTTATCTCCCAAACCGATTCGTGATCTACCACCTTATGGACTCTAGTAGTAACTTACAGGGCATTGCTCAGCCCTATCATACAGGTGTACCGTGGAAAATATCATATTTCTTACTGTACATCCAGGTGGACAAGGTGAACCACTGTAATTTTTTCCAGAATCCAGAATCCAGAATCCAGGTGGTCTGTGCAGGTGGACGGTTGTCAACTAGTCAATGTGGCACACAAGCGATAGAGCTGCGGTATGCTTCCTTATTATTTTATATTTCATACATCTACTAGGTCTGCATTTTCAATTTGCACAGTTAGTGCAGTTAGGTCATTAGTGCAACTGCCACTTGGCCGAATAATACTCCAGACCAGACGGTTTGGCTTACTTACTGAATTATGCTGTTGCGTCTAGCTCATGTCATTGCATGAATTAGTCGAAGAATCTATGCCAATGACTCGTGTGGCTACTTAACTGGCTGTATTAAACAGCGCAGCACTGTGGTTTGTGGCCTACCTTACTATGCATAGAAGTCTTTATTTCAAGTAAATTAGTAAGTACGTTCTAAAATAAATGAAAACCATATTGCTACATCGGTGATATGTTTTATATCATTCCGCGACTCATTTTACAAGCAGTTTATTTCGAAATCAGCTCAGACAGGATACACCCTTAATTATTTCAAAGACACCCTATTCGAAATTACGAGTAATTTTGTCGAAAATAGTGGGCACGCGCCTCCCAACGCAGACATTATGGCGCGGTTCGAATTTCAAATTACGCGCTGGTGTCGGATGGCGCCCTCGCGTCGTCATAGCAACGCACAGGTGTCGTATCGATCTCCCGCCAACTCATGGGCGCCTGGTAACTTTGGTAAAAAGTATTGATAGCTTTGTTTGTTTTATTTTAGTTTTTTAGTGTAAGTGTAGTGTTGAACAGGAAAAGTACAGAAAAGTGATTTGGTCTAGAAATATTTTATCTTGCTGTCTGGGGTCTTCTGTTACCGGAGGTCATTCACATATATCTCTTGCACCCCGACCACAGATTAATAAATAGTTACTCCCCGACCGACCCAGAGCTATATCCGGTTTCGAAATACCTCCCTCGGGTGTGGAAAGCATGGTGCCCGCATCTTGCCCCCGGACAGAGTGAGGCGCACTATCGCCTCTGGCGTCTCGGACTGCTTCTGCTGGGACGCTAAAACATTTTGCGCTTCGTCTGATAGTAACGAAACAGAGCATAGCGTTATCAGTGTCATCACAACATGCTAACTCAAAGAATTTCATTGACTAAGTAAATTAGGACTAAGTGTATGAATACAATTTAGTTGAACGGATTTTGACTGGAAGAAATTCATACTTTTATTTATAAAATCATGACAAGCAAAGATTATTAATACCGATTAAAATAACTGCACAACATTGTGACAGAGCGCAGCACTAAACGCATTCAACACACGCTCCGTAAATTCTACTAAACTAGCTAAACATTAGTTTAAATTAAAACGGTAAAGGCCGTTTTCATTTGCATTGCACGTGATCGTCTGTGGCCACGTCTAGTCGCCTCATCAAGCTGGACTGAGCGATTAATTTGGGGAATAAAGTTAACCAAGACATAAGCTGTAGCGGAGATAAAGGGCTCTTAGTTTTGAGATGGGAAATGCTTATACTAAAATTTTTTTCATGTTAGCCTTAGTTCCGGTTGTCTCAATATTTCCTACTTTGGGTCCAAGGCCGTTTTCCAACTTCTAACAATTTTATTTAACTTAATGTGTTTAGCGACTGCCATTTGGCCCTTAAAAAAGGGAAAAATGTGTGTGCGCATATCGTGACTTTGTAAATTATTTGCAAGGTATTTTTTACATTTGACAGGTACGCTATTAAAGATACCTTGGTATAAAAAAAATACGCGAGGAAGGGTCGCCAACCCTCTATTACTTGAATTATTAACAAAGTCAGAAAACATCTTCTGTTGTTGTGTGGGATGCTGGGGTGGAAGTTTTATTTAGGGTACTATAAATACGAGAATAAATATACTCATTTCTACATGGATGTCTACTTGACATTTCAATAAAATAATTGATGATATTTTTATTTCATCAGTCATCTTTTCTCACTTGGGCCACACCACAGCCATTAGCGCGTCGGGCCGGATGGTCTCAGTCTCACACCTATTTACACAGCTTCCTTTTATGCGCTGTGCTCCTAGTACTCCAACATAATATCCATATGCAATACTTTGTTAACGATTGCTCATCACTCTGGTGACAAATTACAAATACTTACTTACGTGATATCATCATTCTTGTAGCCTGAAAATGATTCATGAAAAACTTCATCATCGTCATCAGGAATGTTCGATTATATTTCTAACTAGCCGACCCATTCATAGCATAGCCACCCATAGCATATTTCGAAATCCTGCAATTTATTAATTTCCCAATAATATGTGGGTATTTGTCAGATTTGTTGACATTTATGATTACTGGGGCCTTACCATAAACTTTTGCTTCAACTGCCATGCGCAGGGCAGCTCAACTTGGCACCCAACCTGGCAGTTTTTCCATTGGTACCATGAACCTCTTCGGTTGAGCTGCAATGTACCGAATACTGACACGCGTAAATTGTCTCTGATCAATTTGGCACACCATCAACGTTCTAAAATACTTCTCGGAATCGTTACCAAAGGAGTTTTATATACCAAATAAATATTATTTATATAATATAGGTATATAGCCGATGATGAAGTTCTTTGAACAAATTTCGATTTCTTCAATAACAACGTACATTATAATATCATTTGAGAGGTTGAGGACTCTTTTAGTCATTTTATATACTCAACTGTAAAAATTATTAAGATGTTACTATTCTTGAACGAAATTTATTATGACAATTTATGAAGGAATCGCCAGAAAAAAAAACTTGACAGTGAGTACTTTTGGTTTTTTATGGAATAAAATAAGAATAAGGTCATACTCTCAAAGAGGTAGGTATACGGTTGATGATTACGAGCATGGCCGGATCTACCATATGGCCAAATGGGCTTAAGCCAAGGGCCCCCGGGCTCTGGGGGCCCCCAACTGAGGCAATTAAAGACAAAAATATAGAACAAAGCGATTTTTTTTTAAATTTAATTCCCTCAAAGCTCTTCAACTACTTATTGGAACTGGACAATTGAGGTATCGTTAAAAGCGTCTTGATCGTGCGCTGGTTATAGGCTATTATTGGTATGGTATGGTATCGCGGGCTGGTTTCCGCAACTCCACGTCAAGGCGCGGTTTTTGAGTGAGGGTGGGCAGTTATTCGATCCACCCCAGATCGGCAAAGAACGCCAGCAGACTGTTTACGCTGCTGGTGATCTTCCGGAGCGTACCTGTATCGTTGAAGTACTTAGCCCTGTATGTGGCGGTTGCAGGTTGCAGGGCAGTGTAGGAGGACGTGTGCCGCCGTTTCCGCCTATGTCATGCATGCTCTGCAGAGAGGGCTGTCAGTGATTCCTAAAATAAAGAGGTGTTTATTGAAAGAGCCATGCCCTGTGATGGCAGCAGTGGCCGTGCGTAGCTGCTATTTGGTCAGTTGTCTGAGATGCTTGGTTATTTTGTTATCCAGCATCGGTAGTGCTTCCCTGGCTTGTCTACATTCCTCCAGGTTTGTCCAGTAACTGTTGTGTTGTTCCCTCGTTCGTTTGACGACTAAGGTTCGTAGGTATGCGAAGGGGATCGGTATTATGGGTTCAGGTCCCATCGCAACCGTGTCTGATCCTCTTCTGGCGAGCTCGTCTGCCGCGTCATTGCCTCACGAGCCACTGTGGCCCTTGATCCATTGCAAGGTTATATTGTTTTTGTGGTCTATTTCGTTTAGTTTGAGGTGGCATTCCAGAATTATTCCTGAGTTTATGGTGTGGCTGTTCAGGGCTAGCAGCGCGGCCCTGCTGTCCGAGAGTATGCGTCGAGTGACCTTCCACTCTCCTCGCCATTACCGCTGAGGCGGCCAAGGTGATTCCCACACATTCAGCTTGAAATACTGTGTTGTGAGCCCCCAGCAGTGTTGAGATGGATATATTGAGGTCCTCTGAGAAAACGCCGGCCCCGGTGCCAGTGTCTGTTTTGGATCCATCAGTGAAGATACGCATTTCTGTTAGGCATAGAGCCTCACATCGGTGGTCTTCATGAAGCTGAATTTTGTACTTTTTGTCAAAGACGTACTGTTTGGGTACGCGATCATTCACTGCTTCTGTGATGGGTATTTCCTTCACAAGCTCTGTAAGCAGTGACGTATGTCGTGTGTATCGGTTGCTCCATAGATTTAGTGCTCTTAGGCGTATGGCCGCAGTTGTTGCTTCCTGGCGGATGAACAGATCCAAGGGTGGGAGACCCAGCATGGCTTCCATTGCCGCGGTGGGGGTAGTTTTCATGCATCCAGTGGTTGCCATGCAGGCCAGTCTTTGGGTCTGTCGTAATTTAGCTGATATTGTGCTGTTTTCGGTTCTTGGCCACCATACGATGGCGCCATATGCTATCATGGGGCGGATTACTGTTTCATACAGCCATAGGATGATTTTCAGTGTTAGCCTCCATTTTTTACCAATAATCCTTCTGCACTGCCAGAAGGTAATCCCGGCCTTTTCTAGTTTGTTAATCTAGGTGGCTTCTCCATTTTAACTTGCTGTCAAGGATAACACCAAGGTATTTGACCTCCTTTGATAGTTGGAGTTCCGTATTAAAGAGTCTTGCTAGCCGGTATTCTCCGAATACCCTTTTGTTCGTGAACATGACTAACTCTGTTTTGTTCGGATTCACCGATAGTTCGAATTCCTCACACCATTTTTCCACGGTTCGTAAGGCTTGTTGGGTAAGGTTGCAGACAGTTCCCGCTACCTTTCCTGAGATAAGGATTGTTAGGTCATCGGCATAGCCTATTATGTAGTCTCGATTATTGTTCAGCCTTGTGATCAGATCGTCTATTACTAGGTTCCACAGAACGGGGGAAATTACCCCACCCTGCGGACAGCCCCTGGCTATCAGAGCCGTCTGATCTTTTTCTCCAAGTCGAACCACTCTTTTGCTGAGCATGTTAGTAACCCAGTCAGATAGCACCAGTTCCACCCCATGTCTTGACAGGGCGGCCTTGATACTCGTGAAACTAGTTTTGTCGAAAGCTCCTTCAATATCAATGAACGTTCCCAAGCAGATGCCTTGTTGTTCAATCTCTTCCTCTATCCGGCTGACTACCAGATGAAGGGCTGATTCTGTTGACTTTCCGGAGCTGTAAGCGTGCTGGCTTTTGTGTAAGGGTATTTGTTTTAGTGCACCATCTCTCATCTCCCTCTCGCATAGACGCTCCATGGTCTTTAGCATGAACGAGGTCAGACTGATTGGTCGATGTGCTTTGGGGTTTGTGTAATCACCCTTTCCTGGCTTTGGGATGAAGATGACTCCTACTTCTCTCCATCCCTTGGGAACGTATCTGTGTGCCAGACAGGCTTTGAAAATGCACTCCAGTCTTCTTGCGACCGGTAAGTCACCCCACTGGTTATAGGCTATATGACATGTCACTAAATCGAATGTGGCGCCCTCTAGCGGTCATAAAGTACTGCATTAAAAAATAAACTTGAGATAAATAGACCGTGATTGTTATCAAATTAAAGGGCTCAATTAGCACATTTCAAATATCTATAAATTATTGGGTGTTTCTTGCCCCAAAATAATATAAATAAAAATTAAGTTTAAAACTAAAACCCGACTGATAATTTCTTGTTTAATACTTTTTAGAGCGTGATTTTGCTGTAGTCGGGTTTTAGTTTTAAACTTAATTTTTCTTCCTATAATTTCAGCAATTAGGAGGGCCCCCAAGTACTACTAGCCCAAGGCCCCCTAAAGTCACGGTCCGGCCCTGATTACGAGCGAAATATGATCATAGAATTATCCACGAGTCCTACACTGCCAAGTATTTAAATTCGGTTATGAAATTAGTAAATGCTTTGAATCTTATCTATTATAGGTATTACAAACCATTTTGAATCTTATCTACCTACAGGAGAAAAAGATCATCGTCATTTGAAGGCGAAGGAGGAGCAGCGCGGCATCGCCAGGCATCGCGCGGGCGCGCAAACCTTCTCGCAATCATTTCTAGTACTAAACCCTGGCCGCTGCTCTTTCAGTGGGCATTGACCTTTAGATTTCCCAAACATTCTAATCTATCTATTTCATCAGGATATCTTCAATGATGTACTAAGTATTACACAAACTTTCATCCCCTATTTCCCTAATTTCTCCCCCCTTTCACCCCTTCTTTTGTGATAAAAGGTAGCCTCTGTCCGTTCCCTAGCTCTAATATGAATTATCAGCAAATTTCATCAAAATCAGTTCAGTGGTTTAGGCGTATAAGCGTAACAGATAAACAGACAGACAGAAATATAGAAATACTAGCTGTTGCCCGCGGCTCCGCCCGCGTGGGTGTTGGTTATGATCAAACATAGCTAAGTCCTCTCCCAAAGTTGAATCTATCTCTGTACCAAATTACAACAAAATAGGTTCATTGGTTTAGGTATCAAAGTGTAACAGACAGACAGACAGAGTTATTATCGGATTTATAATATTAGTATGGATATTAATATATATACTAATGGATATTATAGTATATAGTATGGATGAAGTATGGAAGTAGATGGATTTAAAAGCTTTATTATATAATCAACATTTAATTTCACATAAGCATTTACAATAGCCGCTGCTATAATGGCTTCATAATGTAGAACGTTGTGAGACATCTAAAGCGTACTTTGAGGAGCACAATTTTATCGCCTTTTCTACCACATTGCGAGTTTTCACGTGATGTTCTGTGTTAAATTAGGGTAGGCAGAGATCGCCCGAGACGGCGGAGGTTACTCAGACAAACATATAGTTTATTTATAATATGGTTAAGTGCTGATATTATTGGTATTACGAGTATGTTCACGTTGCAACATAAATGGTATTATTTCACGGCACAGTTCAAGCACACACTTTTTAGACAGTCTATATCGATGCAAATACATTCCGTCCGGCATTTCAAATGATTTTATCACTCTCCAGTCGATATTCCTTAGAATTTTCTTTTCTTTTCGTGTTCTCGACCAAATAAAATCATCTTCTAAAAATTCTCATAATGTCATCTTCATCACACATCTAAAATAATGCAAATATAACGAGATTTGTTTTTTAGAATAATCTTGAAGGATATAGAAAACTTAATCTTTGCACAAATTAACAAACTATTAGGTTTTTATTATGAAAATGAAGAAAACAGTTCAATAAAAGGTGCTCTTGAATGCCTTCAAATTTGACAACCATTATGACAATACTGCAGTTTGGTTTTCTGCGTGAAGATGTCAAAAGCCACTTCATGGTACGAAATTATTACCAGTCGGCGCGAGTCAGCCGGTGAAATGTTAATCACGTGATCACTGACCAGACAATCGCTGTATCGCCTGCTTTAAATAGCGTTCATAGTACGAAATATGACAGCCGTTCATTTCCCGGCCAATATTGACCTGTTTAGCCTGACCTGTAGAGCTTATGGTAAGCCACCTGGTCCGCTCCCTTAAGTAGTAGCGTGATGATGATGATATAGGACCTTCCTCGATAAACGGGCTATTCAACACAAAGATTTTTTCAATTCGAACCAGTACTTCCTGAGATTAGACGCTCATACAAACAAACTCCTCATCTTTATGATGTTAGTATAGATAACTTTATTAAGCTATTGCATAGCTTCTATCGCAGGCTTTGAGCGTGGAGACCGAATCCAGAAATTCCGTAACGAAAAAAACCTAACACCCCGAAGCTCGCACGAATCGAACCGAGCTGCTCCGAAGTAGCTCCGCTTAACGTAAGTTAATATAATTGCATAAGTTGATAAAAAATGCTATGCAATAGCTTTACCGCGGCAGTCCCCGAGTGCCACACGTCTTTTTTTTATTGCAAGAACAAATGCCATAGTTATCACAACTGAGTACTTACAACAAAACTATCCAATGTATACAGGACAATTATGTAATAGTTGTAGAATTTTTTTGTCACTTCTTAAAGAAATAAAGTTATCTTATCTTATCTTATCTATCTTATCCATTTGAGGGTAAGACTGTAGGCCCTAAAGATCTTTTCCCCATACACTAAATACTATAATGCTTTAAGAATATATTCCCATTCTTAACGATATCTATATGACAGCTGGAATGCAAATCAACAACTCTTGCGCCGACAGCTCGCCATAAATTAATTTTAGCTGCACCCGTCCGCGTGCAGTTAATTGATATAGAACTGTGTTGATGCTGTCATCGCTCAGCCATTGCCCATCACGTTAAGGGAGGATAATTACTTCTCCCTGATGAGATGTAGCTGATCTATAAATACTGTATACGTATTCTACATAGTACCTACGAGTTTGGGGAACCACCCCACCAAGAATGTTACTTTAGGGCCCCTAAAAGTCTTGGTCCCATACAGTCATATAGCGTTTGAACCAGGTCAAACTTACCTGAAAAAAGGTAAATCTACTGCTTGACAGATGAGACTCTAGTACATAATATAAGCTTCCTTTTGGGGGTTACGACATACGATAGTCCTGCCCGTAGTAGCGAAAATTCCAATCCATATCCATACTAATATTATAAATGCGAAAGTAACTCTGTCTGTCTGCCTGTCTGTCTGTTTGTTACTCTTTTACGCCTAAACTACTGAACCGATTTTGATGAAATTTGGTATAGGTGTAGATTAGACCTTGAGAAAGGACATAGGCTATGTTTGGTCGTGATAACCGCCATCCACGCGGGCGGAGCCGCGGGCAAAGTTACTTTCGCATTTATAATATTAGTAGGGATTAGTAGGGATTTTGTCTTATGAGTTTTCGGTTTCCTTGACATTCACATAAACGGGAGAACGGATCGGTTGAAGTTTTTCTACAGGTATAGATTAGAATCTGGAATAACTTATGCTAGTCATAAGTTAATATGAAAGTTTGTGAAGAGGTTAAGAATGTTAAGATCGTTTTATTCAATCATTCTCAAATAGTTGAACGATTCTAAAGAGAAAGGGGACACCGGCTTTAAGGTGGAATTGGAAGCCTGAACGCAGCCGGAATCACCACTAAACTAAGTCACTGTTAATATACTCATCTGATGGTGACGTTTTCTCTTTATTTAAGTCAAACAATACTCAAAAACATATTTCTTCTCAACGTTGTACAACTCGATCTCATTTGGAAGCCAAATTAATTGAGACGAGACAGACGGACAGCGTGCGGTCGCTCGGTTGACTTTCCTAATTAATCAGAGTCAATTTAAACCGCTCTGAAATAGCTTCACATTTTCATTAAGGAATATTTGTTTGATTATATATATGAGATATGCGATGAATTAATTAATTTGTGAAATGTTGTTTAATTTATTTGAAAAGATTTCTTTAATAGTAACCTTCATTGTAACCTTTAAAGTTAATCGATAACTTGCAGTGTTCCTTCTATCTATTCATTCTAGGCCAGATTCTATGATGCTAACAGTAACAGAACATTCGTTCGTTGTTCCTTCTTATGTAAACGCGGAAAATAAAGTTTCATTTAAACTAAGAAAGAATGCTCTTCCAGCTTCTAGCTCTATGTTCGTTTGATCTAAACCCACCTTTACAGTTCCAATAAAATGACATTACGTGTCGAATTAGACAGTCTCTTATTTTTTTTGAAGTCGATCAAAAGCTACTCCAAAGGTGCTGATAAACTTGAGCATTCACTTGTAACAGAACATCGAGCATAGGTACGCCGTTTTTAAATTTGTCGAACCGAGCCAAGCGTAGAGCCAAATAATGCTACGAAAATTTACATGATCTTTCTAGTGATCGCTCTAGTCAAAGCAAATTTACAGTCGTTTTGCAAGCATACTCGCCAGAAAGCTCGCCAAAACGCTTGATAGAAAGCTCACTAAAATGCTCTCGTTTATTTTTCTGTAATGTAACATTTGTAAGAATGCTCATTACAAGTGAATGCTCAAGTTTATCAGCACCTTTTTGTAATAATTGCTTATGGTGATCAGAGCAAGCTTGTGAACGATAAACGCCTACAAATTACAGTCAATAAAGAAATTAACGCAAGCAAACCAGCTGGCGTGTGTTGTGTGTTATTGTGTCTAACTACCGAGAATATCGATATTAATTCATAACACGAGTCAGGGTTGTCACATTTAAAATTATGACTACTTATATGAGAAAACCATCACCCTCCGAGCTCTTTCCCAAATACGTTGGGTCGATGCCAGTTTGACAATGAAATGGTGGAACTAAGATATTCTCCGTGAAGTGACTACCATCTGACCTCCATAACCCTGACGATATCGAATGCCCGAGCGTTATTGGGCTAGCCCCCTTAGACAACAATTCGTTGGCCAGCGTATTGTACTATAGAATGATGAATGCGTGGGATTTGACGTACCTATATGTCAGTCGTTAACGTATGTCATTAACGTCAAAATAGGTACGTCTTAATCCTATACATTCATCATTTTCATTCTACAATACGCCGGTCAACGAATTGCCACTTGTCTAGGGGGACCAGGGCTTAAATTACTCGAATCTGGTGATACAGGTGTTCGTATGGCTTACGTCGTGGTTGCCATAGGTAAACCTCGTGCTATCTAAGGCACTAATGCATCCAATATTTAATATCACTAAGTGTTCTTCTTCAAAGAAGATTAAAGGACATACCGGAATGACAAATCAAAAGCGCCTCAGTGGAAAAAGAAATACATATATGAAAAAATTTATAGTTATTTTCCTAATTCTGATTGTTTTTAAAACTTTCGCCAACCCTAATTAACAATGTCGGGCAATTACTCGTGGAATGGACGAATTAGCTCAAACACTAGTCTTTTTGGTGGCGGCTATAAGCGGCGCCCGATCGATTTGTTTGTAAATGCGTCAATTTTTAGTAGCGGACTTGGTAATTTAATAAACCCTCGGCATGCTTACATTGAAAATATTGAAATGCGTTTTAATTGAACGTAGGGTTGTCAACAGATTTAAACTTATCGCGATTAATTATTATTAAGGAACTTACTTTTGCCGACGTTTCGGGTGCGTTGTTGCAACCTTAGTCATGACTTGACTCTATTCACACAATACACACACACCCACCCTCACAACACACACACCCACACACATCCACACACATCCACACACCCACACACATCCACACACCCACACACATCCACACACCCACACACATACAAACTAACCATTAGATTATAAATTATTTATGAAGAGGTATATTACGTTTAATTTAGTTAATATTCATGGAAGAGCGGAGTTTCCTAACACAGGCATCTTTTGCTTAAAAGGAGCTCCCACAAACAATATTGTACAACTCTCTTTTTTGAAATAAATTTATTCTTATTCTTATTCTAATTTATTCTTATTCGTTCAAGAAAAAAAAGATTTACACTGGAAGATGGATGGATATTTGACTCTAACAAGATCGTATTAGGGGTGGGCCTAAACATTGTCTGTGAGACGTTACACCTGCTGCTGATTGGCCGATCGACCGTTGAGGCTCTGGGCGGACCTTCACTTAAGGTTAGTGGATCAGTCATCATGACAGTGGATCGGTCATATTCTAGCAAAGAATTGGAAATTGAAAAGCTCAAGTCAAGTCTAGTCAAAGTCAGCTCAAGAGCAAGATTAACAAAACGTGCATCCGGCTCCAAGATGCAAGCTTTGGATATTGAACCATTTGATTGCAATTTCATTCTCATGCTGTTGATACTGGAGTTAGATCGTTTTGAGGTATTGTCTGAAAAAAAGAAAAAATTAACAATGTCTATTACTAACTCATAGACTTTACCTATATAGAATTGTAAATGTAAAAGTTTGTGAAAATGTTAGGCTATTTGCACTAACAGCTCTGGCAAAAATTTCGTACAGGAATAGATTACAGTATGAAATAAATAGGCTACTTTTTATCCCGGAAATAAGTTCCCATGGGTAGCGGGAACGTAATCAAAAGTAATGGTGCCGCGGGCATCGGTTAGTACTTCATAGACTCGTTATTACTCCGTAGCGTTGGCTCTACGGAGTGTTGCCTGTGCTCGTATCAGTTTCAGTCACGGTTCGCGTCCTTTGATTTCGTCTGTTGGTTTCTGAAAACTACGATATCTGGTTACGAGTCTATTTCGCAACAATTAATTTTTGTAATGAATAGACGTTGATGGCTGGGAAAATTGAGATAATTTATTTATTGGTTCAATTAAAATTTATGAATTTGAAATAGAAATAAATAGACTTACATTCGAGATTGCGAGCCGAGCCGTAAGGCGGACCTAGAGCTACAAGTTCATCTCGACTTCGGATGATATCAAGAAAATATGTCTTCATGATGATGATGATTCGAGATTGCTGCTCATATTCCCTATAGGATTATAGGAGTGGCTACATACTGAGCAAACAAAATATGACAAGATATGCCGTCGACTCGACAGAAGAATCGGATTATATTATAGGTACGCAGGCTTCAGTATAAAAATATTAATATTTTTGGAGTCGAGTCGTGCGAAATGAAAAAAATATTAAATGGTGGCATTAAACGACGTTAAGTTTTTAGTATTTATCTTATCTACTAGCTATCTTATTTTGAATGCGTCTTGTTTTAGTCGAGCGAGTCATATTCCTGCTAATTTATAAAATCTATGACATATTCTATTTGATCATCATATTGAAGATCGGAAATGATTTAATAGTCATTTTGCGTATGTCCGGCGCGGTCACGGTTTGCGCGCCAGATCGACGGTAACCGGACGCCATCTTGCGCCGCCGTAACACCGCTTTGACAGCTGTCATTCGTAGCGAACATTCGAATTTAGAATGTTTGAATCATGTTCTTGGATAATTTTATTTTTAATTTGCATTTGGGTGAATGATATTATTTTGTTTGTCTTTTTTTTTTGACGAAGCTTGCGAAATAGAATATTGTGTAATTTACTTCTAACTGACTAACATTCGAATTATGTAAGTGTTGGTAGTCAGAAACTTGTTCGAATTTCACCAGTTAGGTATTAATAAGTGTTATCAAGTCGAACTAAACTGTATTATCACGTTTTACATAAAGTATTTTGTTGAACTTGAGAAAAAAATCACTACAAAAATCTATTATTCACATCTGCACCCCACCGTAACAGACAGGGTAGAGAAAACCTGACCAATAATTTTCATCTGTAACTCACTAAAAACCTTATAAATTACCTGTTAGTCCTGTTTAAAAGAAGCTAAACATCGACTGCAATTCATCAAAAATATGCGAATAGTAATCAGAGCATTCCCCCTGTAAGGGAAAGATCGCAAGTTCGAGTCCCGCCCGAGGTCGATTCTCTTTTCTCTTTCTTAATCGATATGCATATATTCGTCATTGTCAAAACATGTTATCTACACAAATTCGTCCAAAATAGTTCAACAAGAAAAAAAATGGGGTTCTTCAAAAAGGGCATTAGAAGGCAAGGCAGCACGAGTAGAACACCCCCGGTGTTGCTGCCTCCATACGTTACTGTAGCCACTTTCTGTGGTGGGCCGTGTGCTTGACTACCACCTCTAAAAAAGTTTCTAAACTCCAAAGTCCAGAATCTATTAATGACCTTCCGATCTCGATGTAACACTTAGAGTATACATTATAAATATAGAGCACGCCTATCACTCAGGTCTATGGCGCCGAGTGTTAGCAGATACTTTGCGATGGTATAGTGCACCTATAGTGACGTTTCATGCATTACCGAAAATATCAATAGATGCAATTATTAATGTAGTTTATTGTTATGACGTTTTTTGTTCGATTTGATATGCATGGATAAAATTAAAGCCAAAATACAAAAAAATGGCGCCTTTTTGCGGTATTTTTGCGTCATTATTACTACAAATATACGATGTTGTATAAAATTTTGATTTAACATATCGAATTAAATATTACTTGCGAAGTCATTTTGATAGGTTTTGTTTTGCTACTGACTGAGGTTGAGCCAGGAGCCTCGGTACTGTTCATACCCGTGATAGCAGTTCATACTTGTATGGCGCGCTCTATAGCAATGTATACTCTAAGATGTAACATCATCTGTTGAAGATCGTGAGTCTATCGGAAGGCGGGTAGCATTAAATTAATGTTATTTGCGCTTCCGTCCAATTTGCGGCGAGACCGGACAAGTCGCTGCTAATAGAATGTGTTCAAACGTCGCCCACTTGACAGCCCTAGTTAGAAATGTTTAGCATTCTATATTTGAAAAGGTAGATTAGAAAGATTTGTTTTTGGAATGTTTTTTTTTAAACATCGAATAAGAGGCAGGCACAGCACCAAATAGTTTTGCCAAGTTTCTTTTTATACAGGGCGTCCCACGGCGATGCCACATGGAGGGAAGGTACCTTAAATCCTTAAGTTAGCTCATTTTACTTAAAGGAGACATCATTTTATTTTTAAAAAGAAACAAAACTGCATTTAAAGATTTTTAAAAATTCGCTTGCCACACCCGGTAATCGAACCGACTAAAATCCGAAAAAGTAACACCCTGTATTTTTATGGCATCAATCGATAGTGTCAATCATAAGGATCAAATCTCTCTAAGAAACATGGTAAATTAAATGAAAGGAAGTCCTTGAAATCTAAAATTATAAATTCAATTTGGTAAAATAAAACACTTTAACTCAAAGTTCATCCATCCATCTGATACCATATTAACAATAAAATTCCATATTTAAACTACTTTTCTTTTTTTATCGTGCTGACACTGCTGCTGGTCAGCAGTAGTATTTAGGTATGTCGAACTCAAACCGACTAAAACCGCACGCCGCGCCGTCTAAATTAACAGGTTATAAGTTGATCCATAGGGCAATTCTCTTGCCATTTTCGTTGCCCAGGGTACACCGCGTGCAGGTTTCTAATCAAGCACCCAAAAATAACACCTACCCTACCTACACATACCTCATGCAGTTACCCAATAAAGTTACATTCTAAACAGGTAACAAAGTTCATTCATTTAGTACTCATTTTACTAAATAAATTTCATCAAAGATATCTCTAGTGTTGATACCTTGTGAGAAATTCTTACAAGGTATCAACACTAGAGATATCTTTGATGTGTTGATACCTTGTAAGAAATTCTTACAAGGTATCAACACTAGAGATATCTTTGATTTGATTAGAAACCTGCACGCGGTGTACCCTGTGCAACGAAAATGGCAAGAGAATTGCCCTATGGATCAACTTATAACCTCATAGTTTTTATGTTTCGGGACTTATCGCGATTAATTATTATTTGGAACTTACTTGTGCCGACGTTTCGGGTGCGTTGCAGCACCCGTGGTCACGACTTGACTGGTCTGCGAGCGTCGATAGGTGCGCGGGATTAATTTGTGTGCCTACCCTCCACTACTTATTTGTGAATGGTAAGGCTGGCGACACACAACACTCACTACGTCAGTTTTTAATGGCACTGTGTTTTTGGGTTTGAGTAATTTAATCACTGGATTCCACGTCCCAGACAGCCTGAATCCATCTTCCCTATTGAAATTTTTATATTTTTTGATTTCAATAGCTTCTAATTTTGATTTAGATGGCGTGCGGTTTTAGTCGGTTTGAGTTCGACTTAACTAAATACTACTGCTGACCAGCAGCGGTGTCAGCACGATAAAAAAAGAAAAGTAGTTTAAATATGGAATTTTATTGTTAATATGGTATCAGATGGATGGATGAACTTTGAGTTAAAGTGTTTTATTTTGCCAAATTGAATTTATAATTTTAGATTTCAAGGACTTCCTTTCATTTAATTTACCATGTTTCTTAGAGAGATTTAATCCTTATGATTGACACTATCGATTGATGCCATAAAAATACAGGGTGTTACTTTTTCGGATTTTAGTCGGTTCGATTACCGGGTGTGGCAAGCGAATTTTTAAAAATCTTTGAATGCAGTTTTGTTTCTTTTTAAAAATAAAATGATGTCTCCTTTAAACAAAATGAGCTAACTTAAGGATTTAAGGTACTTTCCCTCCATGTGGCATCGCCGTGGGACGCCCTGTATAATGTCAAAACGGTATTTTTTTTTTTATTTGGGTCGCCAAATTGACTCAAATTCAAATGAGCGCCTGATGGTGAGCTGGGGTGCAGTCTAAAGACTAGTGACCGCCATTACAGATGCTGTTCCTAGAGACTCCGCCGCCGGCCTAGATCCTAGATGTCGGTTAACGCAACCAAACATAGCCTTATGTCCTTTCCTCAAGTTTTAGTCCATCTCCGTACCAAATTTCGTCAAAATCAGTTCAGTGATTTGAAGCAATTACATATAATAGGTAAGTATACTCAACAACAAAATAGGTATAAACAATTTCTTCTAGATGATTGAGCTGTGACTTTTACTATTTCGTGTAAAGTTTTACTTTTAGAAGTACTGTTTAGTTTAAACACTGCATTGTTTAATAACAAATGTTGCTGCGCAATGCAGGGACGACGCACGGACGGAACGACGCCAATTTGTAGTTATATATTACTAGCTAATCTAGCTATGCCTGCTACTGTGTCAGCGTGAATTTCTTCTTTTCTAGGAACATTTTTTTTTAATACAAGTTGCGCAATATAATATCATTTGTCTGCTAGTAAAATCTCCGTCAAAATCAGCCTAGCTATTCCGAAGATTCTTCTTCAGTTAATTCCTAGTCGCATCCGAAGCTTTCACCTCGGGCCCTCTTTACCGGTCCTAACTGCGGATTTGGCTGGACCTAAGGAAGCGTATACTTAAAAGTGTTTAACGTGTTCAATTTATACAAACATTTGAATTTTATTTACTCAGTATAGAATGTAAAAAACTGGTCATGTGCGAGTTCGGCTTGCACACTGAGGGTTCCGTACTTAACTGGGTAGAGGGATGAACTTTTGGTACTCAAGTTCGTCAATCAATTCAGTTTTCGGACTTTTCCATCTACTTGTGCCATAATACCTTGCTTCATGTCAAACATGATTCTAACTCAACGGGAACGAAGCTTCTTAACCTATCAATCTATCAACAGAATCTAATTTTAATAGGTAATTATGTATATATAACTTCTTGTGTGTATGAACTGAAATAGTCTCGACACATAGACGGACAACGAACTGATTCTATACGGGCTCGGTGTTGTCCTCTTGAGTTGCGGTACCCTAAAAACAAAAACAATAAAATTCTGATCTCATAAAAGTTACTTATAATATCATCCACCCCACAATAAGGAACCAAATAATAAAAACCGATAAGTCTAAACTAATAAACACTACCCATAATCCAATATCTTCCACGATCGTCCCATCGCCCGCCCCTCTAGTTTCAAATCGTCGCGCGTCCTCTCGGTGTTAGATTCATTGGATATAATGAATCGGCCATTCGCCCCCTCCTGTGAGGAAGCCTCAAGGGAAGGGGTGAAAATATTCTCGTTATTTGTTTGGGAAATTGATTTGCATGATTGAAGGGAACGGTTTTTGAGTGTGACTTCTAATATTGCAAGCTGTTGGAACAAAATTGTGTTAATGAATGAATTTTGTGTGATAGACTGGAGTGTTGGTTCCCGGTGGAGTAGAATAGCCACCCCATCTCTTCCTGTGGGTGTCGTGGAAGGCGATTAAGGGATAGGGCTGTTCTCCATCCAACAGTAAACATACAGCCCATGACACAGTTCCCGCTTGACGACAATAGGTTCGCCCCCTATTACGTGGGACCGAAAATAATAGTTGGCGAAATGTGGGTGACCTTACACCTCTGCCTACCCCTTCAGGGATTGAATGAATTTTGAATTTCAAATTTTAGAACGGGATGCAGAAACTTGAATTTTGTTTGACAACTAGGTATCTACTATACCTACTAAGGTAGAGGCAATGCATAGCCTAAACCGCTGGTTGTAAAGACTTGGAATTTTTAAAGTGTGTTTGTTTTGATGCGTGGAGGTTTACTAAGAAAGGAAAATTATAGACCTATACTTTTTTATTATACTTAGGTAGAACACGTCAATTTGACTTCACCTCGCCTGATGGTGACCCGTTTGGATTGATCACTCTATATAAAAGAAAAAAATATTTGCTTGCTTGTTCGTAGTTTAAAATAATTAGTAAACCCACACCACCGTGACTAATTAATTCATACCATAACATAATGGGGTGCTAATAACATTATCCACACAATTACCCAATCATATTCACTATCACATGTTCAGTGGTGATGGTATCACCATATCGTGGTGTCTATCACCCCTTCTTGATGTCATCTGTCAAGTCACGCCCTCGCATATGGAATGATAGCGTACCTACAGAATGGGGTAACAGACATTTTGTGGTAATGTAGTAAGTTTAGTACCTACTTAATTCATTTTACCGGTTTTACGATTATTTTAATTAAAAAGTTCTCGTCTGCTTCAATTGTTAAGAGACTTTAAAGAATATAAAAGACTAGCCCGCGTGAAATATGGGTGTACCGTTCACGGAATGAGAGTAAACTGCTTCGGTACAACATACTCCTAATAAATCACAAAAACAGATTTATGCGGCAAATTGTTCTTTTTTTTTAACTTTTTTATATAATAGGCCGGGGTCCCTAGTACATTGCCAAAACCTGACTACTATCAAGCTAATTTTCCGTGAGTAGCTTCGTTTTGACGAGACGCCCAATAATAACTTGTACGCAAATTTCGAATGTGGTAGCTAACAGAGATAGCATGGGTCAAATATGTCGATTTCATGATTCCAAAAAACTTATTACTAACCGGCTAGTTTTTCTTATATCTCAAGATAATTATCTAAGTTCTTTGAAAAAATATTTGTCCTACAAAATATATGGTTTTATTAAAGAGTCCCCCTCTTTGAACATGTATTGATATCGAGGTCATCTGAAATGATTACTAACCGGCTGATTTTTCTTATATTACTTGTTTAATGTTTATATAATTCAACAAACATTATTGTCGTACAAATTGTGTGGTACGTTAGCCCAGTCCTACACTCAAAAGTAGTAGTACTTATCCTTGATATAAAAATTATTACTATCAAGCTGAATCTTCGTGAATAGCTTCGTTTTGTTGAGACGCCCAATAATAGCTTGTAAGCAACTTTCGAATGTGGTAGCTAACAGTGCTAGAATGGGTCAATGAAATCGACATATTATGTCGATTTCATGATTCCAAAAGAATTATTACTAACCGGCTAGTTTTTGTTATATCTCAAGATAATTATCTAAGTCATTCGAAAAAATATTTGTCCTACAAAATGTATGGTTTGATTAAAGAGTCCCCCTCTTCCAACATGTATTGATATCGAGGTCATCAAAAGTGATTACTAACCGGCTGATTTTTCTTTTATTACTTGATTAATATTTATATAATTTAACAAACATTTTGTCCTACAAATTGAGTGGTACGTTATCCCGGTCCTACGCTCAAAATAAAAATAATGTCTCTGCTCAAAATATAGCAATAACTTCATTTCGATGAGACGATGGGTTTATATCGAAAAATATCGATCCTAGGACAAAATTATGAACATCAAATGGCATGGATGGATGGATCTGCATCCCATTCCGAATGGAATGACACCTCAATCATAATAATTTCTGAGGAATCCAAAAATAAATTAACCTAAAAAATACTTGATAAATAGACTATTTATACTGATGATTGATGTCAATTCCTGATATTCCCTCTAACACCTCCAGCTAAGCTAAATTGCTTGTGTTAGAACCCGGGACCGCCGCCCTCTGACCGTCGCTCGGGGGGAATTGGGCATACCAAGGTTTTTAGCGGTCCCCCGAAGAGACAAATGACAAGAGGGTCAATACTTTGGGTAGGTCATAATGTAAGTAGGTATATAATAGTTATTATTTTACTTTTTATAGGCTTTTTTTTTGGGTCGGGCGTTTTAAATATTTTTTTTATTGTACTATGTACGCAAGTAGGTACGTAGTGGCATTGATTTTGTCGCAGTTATTACTAACCTAGTGTAAGGTAAGTGTACAAATAATAGACACTGTACCAATAATAGACACTTTCGAACAAAACCCAGTATTTTAAGAAAAGTAACCATTTGTTTTATAAGACTATTGACTTAAAACATAATTATGTGCATGAAGTTTTAATAAATAAATTTAAAAAAAAGAAAATGTTAATTTAAATGTTATAAGCTTATAAGTTAAGATTTTATGGACTTCCTTTCATTCAATTTACCATATTTATTAGAGAGATTCGATCCTCATGATTGACACTATCGATTGAGACTATAAAAATACAGGATGTTTTTTTTTTTTAATTTTAGTCGGTTCGATTACCAGGCATGGCAAGGGAATTTTCAAAAAACTATGAATGCAGTTTTGTTTCTTATAAAAAATAAAGGAATGTTTCCTTTGAGTGAAATTAGCTATCTTCAGTATTTAAAGTACTTTCCCTCCAGGTAAGGTTAAAATCTTCCACCCTGTATAATATACTACAGCTATACTACATTATATTTTCGTACCTACCTAGTCTACTAAAATATAAAGTTATTTTAATTTGAAAAGAGATTTATTCACAGCATGTTATGTTATAAATAGAAAAATGAAAAAATAACAATTCTTGTCGGACTAGTGATACATACCAGTTTCCTTGTAGGACATTGTTACTTTTGGGGAGAGAACACACTTACCTATTATGTTATATTTTTGTCCTACAGTTAGTAATGAGAAAAAATATCTTGTGGTACTAACAACTTCTGATCGTAGGACCAGGATAACGTACCACTCAATTTGTAGGACAACATGTTTGTTAAATTATATAAATATTAACCAAGTAATAAAAGAAAAATCAGCCGGTTAGTAATCACTTTTGAAGACCTCGATATCAATACATGTTCAAAGAGGGAGACTCTTTAATAAAACCATATATTTTGTAGGACAAATATTTTTTCAAAGAACTTAGATAATTATCTTGAGATATAAGAAAAACTAGCCGGTTAGTAATAAGTTTTTTGGAATCATGAAATCGACATATATGACCCATTCTAGCACTGTTAGCTACCACATTCGAAACTTGCGTACAAGCTATTATTGGGCGTCTCGTCAAAACGAAGCTACTCACGGAAAATTAGCTTGATAGTAATCAAGTTTTGGAAATGTACTAGGGACCCCGGCCTATAACCCGATATCATACGATATTCGTAGCTGTCGCATACGCTATCATTGCACCACTCCGTGGCGATAGCTAATCTTTTGCCAACAGCATTTTATAATAGGAAAAAAAAAATTACCGATTTCATCCCAAGTTAGGCATATTTTGACGACAAATTTTAAGGTACCTAAACTTTCACTGCACAAAATAAATCACAATAAAATCCATTAAAATAATTTTACTACTATGTCCAACATTCAAGTACCTACCTTCATTCGACAGTCATTTACTAAGTAATACTCCATACCAAACGGCTAGCACTCCCAAGGGTGTACACCGGTACATGCCGATTTGTCAGCACTATATCAATTTTATACTCCCATTGTAACCGCACACCATGCGATATGGGAATTCATTAGAACCCACCCCTTTTGACGGCGTTGGGGAGCATAGGTTTAGGGATTAATGGGATCGCCACTCAAGATTATCATCTCAAAGTTACCCCTTATTTCTTAGTTTATTTTATTACAAGCTTATTTTTTTAATTTTCTTCCTTGGTATTTTTTTATACACGTCAATTTGGCTTCACCTCGCCTGATGGTAAGCTGAAGGCAAAATCTCGGAAAAGAGGGTCACCATTATAGACACGTTGGTACGTTACACTGGTGGCACTCAGCTTGAAGGCCTCATCAGATGCTTTAAAGGACCCGGGACTGTAGGAAGAGGGAAATACGTGAACTGGTAAGGAATTCCAGATCTTAATGGTGCGGCAAAAGATAAGATACGATAAAAAATTTTTCTATAACCTAAATAAAATAAAATAAAAAATATTAATAAATTATCATTTAATAAAATTGCCGCATTGTAGTCAATATTTTAACTTTTAATACTATTGACGTACCTATCGATTTTTTTCCGCCACTTACACGTTCGCTGCAGCAGTCACTTTTCACCTGGTAATAAACTTCCATTGTGGCGGTACAAGGCTTATAGACCCTGTAAAATCATTGGATTCTATTTTAATAATACATCTTAGATATATATTCATCTCTTTCCTACACCGAACCAAGTTAAAGTTATGCCTTCCGCACGACAAGGAAGTCTATACTTATCTTAGCCGCACTGTAAGCGTAGACGTATACAAGGTGTTTAGACCTGGTTCCGCAGTCAACAAGTTAACATCTTCTCAAGGAACCTATCATACTGTTTCACAGAAGTGTCTCCATCGCTTCAACAGGCAGCAGTACCACCATTTGTCAGCACCAACATCGTTAATACCGAGTGTAACCACACACCACGTGGTATGGGTATAAATTACCCGTGCGGTACGGGTATAAATTACCCGCGCGGTTTATCAGCAGTGCGATGTAGGTGGCGCCGATATTCTTATAACTATACTTCTGTAACTGTGTATGTATGTGTGTGTTGTGTATGAATGAGTGTGTGTGTTTGTGTGAGGATGTGTGTATGTGTGATAAACTTATGAGGTGGTCTGTTTGTCGCTTTGCGTGTTAAACGTTATTCGCAATGAATAGTATTCGTATATGTGTTCATGTGTAAGGTATGTAATAGCCATTTAGATTTGTTACAACACGATGTTCCACCAAGATCTTTTTTTTTTTAAATACGACACGTCAATTTGACTTCGCCTCGCCTGATGGTAAGGCAAAGTTTCTGAAAAGAGTGTCACCATTACATACACGTACCATGTTACAATGGTGGCACTCAGCTTGACGGCCTCATCAGATGCTTTTTCACGCTTTTTCAGGCCCCGGGACTGTAGGAGGAGGGAAACACGTGAGTTGGTAAGGAATTGCATGTCTTAATGGTATGGCAGAAGTAGGAGTCGCCGAACAGGCCCTTGATTCTGCTAAAGCAAAACCACTGTAGTGCCAGTCTCTTCAAAAATTGGCATTAAATTTTAGACTTTATTGCTATAGGACTAAAGTCCAAAATTAAATGACAATATTTTCATCTCATGCTTTCGTTCACTCTACAAAAAGTCATTTAATTTCAAACTTTAACTGCATTTCTTTAAAGGCTAAAATCAAATGGAATTTTCTCACAGTCTCTGTGGTGTGACGGTGGTTGTACTTTAGCAGAATCGAGGCCCTGCTTGGTTCTTGATGGAATATTCTGCACCGTATGCGGGTGGCATCTAAGTCCTCGACGTGTTGTCCTATATAGGAAAGGAGAGGGTGGGATCGTAGGGCCCAAGCCAAGACACATTTTTATCTTTCTCAAGTTGTGGAATGAACTCACTGCGGTGGTTTTCCCAAGCGACTACAATATGGGGTTCTTCAAGAAGGTTCTTCAGGGTCGGCAGCACAAGTGTAGCGCCTCTGGTGTTGCATACGTTCTTATTTCTCGGTAACCACTTCCCATCAGGTGGGCCGTTTGCTTATCTGCCGCCAAAGTGCTAGATATAAAAAGACAAAAAAAGGTTGGTAGGTATAGCGCATACACCTCTCCCTCAGGCAAAATCCATTCGCAGAACTTTTCCTGTTTAGATAACGATATTGTATCATAATTCCACTAACGTGTGCAATCCGATATTTTACCCAGTTTTATCGATGGATGTCGTACAGGCCATCATAATTCATAATGTGACGTCATCAACACATGGCTACTTGATAACAGAAATGTGTGATTGGAAATGCGTCTGGTTTTACTGTTCTAATAAATTTAAAAAAATTCAGCTAGTAATTTTTTGAGAATGATCAAATCGACATATTTTATGCATACAAACTCTGTTAGCAACCACAATAATAATATGCACTACTTCTAATGTGTATCACTCACTACATAATTATAAAATAATGTCGTTGTCGCTGTCTGTCCGTCCCTATGTATACTTAAATCTTCCAAACTACGCAATGGAATTTGAAGCGGTTTTTTTTCATAGATAGAGTGATTCAAGAGGAAGGTTTATATATATGTATAATACGTGCATAATATGGTAGAGAAACACTGATAAATTTAGAGATACGCAGCGGGAACGGGATCAGAAAATATGGCGGTACGAAGTTCGCCGGGTCAGCTAGTACACTATCACAATCTTAAACTAAAAGATTAAAATGACTACTTATCTTAAGGTAACCAATTGACAAATTGTTTCACTTATCTAACTGTTTGATCGGCGCAACCCACATCATCCGCGAAGGAAGGTTTTGCTAAAAGCTGGGTTGAGCAGAACTGAAGATATGATTAAGGTGATTACATACGCGAATGACTTTGACCATACAAAATGCTCAAGGTCATTCGCTCATATTTGAACCGTAAAAAACAGTAAAATAATAGATAACTTTATAGGCGACGGTTACTAACTAAGAAGATCACGTCATGCTAATACACTTATTTAACATATTTGTGAAATTTTAGATTATTTGGATACATATTGTAGAAAATATTTGGTTTCATAAGAAAGAGTAGAGTGATGTTCAGAGCCTCTTTTCAACTATTTCCTCCTTTTTTATTTAATTTATGAAAAGATGAAGTTACTCTGCATATCCTGTAGTATACAGGCATGTAAATTCCAGATCTGTAGGTTTTATAGTTAAAAAGAAAAACGTTTTCAAAAATACCGATTTTTCGATGCTGATCTGATTCGGGGCCTTAAAAGTCGTGATAATCAACTACCAAATAACTAGGGATAACAGAGGCTAGTCTGTACCTCTACTAATTAAACGTGTGATTATACGAGCTTCACAATAGAACTCCACAGTATAACCCCACACAAGTCATTACCCTTCCTTGTTCGCTCAGGCTACAGGGAAGCTGCCCGTCCTGTTTGAGAAGCCCTGCTAGGGCCTTCCACACACTGCACACCTGAGCCATTGTGGTTTGAACCCATGCGACAGCCACCGTGCATCCGTACCCGCACATCCTTTTCTAAGCTTATTATAATATTGTGGTTTTATTATGGGTTATACGTTTATGGGCAATGCCAATAGGTATATTTAAAATCTAAGCCTATTTCACCAGTGGATCGTGATCAATTTAAATAAAACTGGGTTTTATACGTGACAACTCTTCACTCTTCTGCTCCCTTAGATAAGTGGCAATTCGTTGGAGTATTGTAGAATAGAATGATGAAAGTATGCCATTTGACGTATATGACACGTATTTTGACCATTGACATATTATATGACATACGTTGACGACTGTCATATAGGTCAAATCTCGTACATTCATCATTCTTTTCCACAATACGCTGGCCAAAGACTTGCCACTTGTCTAGGGGGGTAGATCACGACCCATTAGTGATATCCAAAATGCCAGTTGAAGATCAGTTAGCCACGAGCCCTCTTCAAGCACTCTCCCTTGAGAGTAGTAAAACAAAACGGTACCATCTCACTTCTTCATCTAAAGACACGAGATGGCGTGTGGTTTTAGTCGGTTCAAGTTCGACATAACAACCTGCCGATCGGTAGTCGGAGGTACCCGTGGGGAATACCGCACGGAAAAAGGGAGTGTAACAGTTTTTTTATACTACTTAGGTGGCAGACAAGCACACGGCCCAACTGATGGAAAGTGGTTACCGTGGCCTATGGACGTATGCAACACCAGGGGCGTCACACTCGTGCTGCCGACCCTGAAGAAACCTTCTAATGCCCTTCTTGAAGAACCCCATATTGTAGTCGCTTGGGTAAACTACAGTAGGGAATTCATTCCACAACTTGAGCGTGCGACGGATGAAGTTTCTTTCATACCGCACAGTGCGCTTCGTTTCCGGTCACAAGATGAACTCCCTGCCTATACCGTAGTACGAGTATAAGCGCCTAATGGCCATCGATTCTAACACGAAACAATATTTTCTAACATAATATATATGAGCCCGAGAAAGTAAAACATAAATCAAGTTTTAAAACATAAATACTGCATACTTAGTGCAAGATATGATAACGGCGAATCGTTCCCACGCTTCTGCTGACCCAGCTTAACTTATTGTTGTATTAGCAAGCGGTTATTATGACAAAGATTATGGGACGCAGATACGAAAGTACAACGTGAAAACTTGAATATCAATAGGTTAGCTTTGTACCTAAAGAATGAGTGACCTGCCTTGGTGACAGTTATCCCAGCAAATCACATACATACGTCTTCTTCTTCTTCTTCTTCTTCTTCGAGTCAATGGCTGGATTCTTTAAATTTTGTCGGCCACAGCAACAGCACCCTCAGTTGCTCTATAAAGGTCTTCGGTAGTACAGGTGAATGGGCACAGCGAGCATACATACATACGTGAGTATATGAGTCATGCCTGCCTTCTGCTTCATCTTAGTGCTATCCCGGTTGCATCCAAAATTTGTACTTCGGAGGACGGCATACGCTCTTTTCTTCCTCCTTTCTGATTCGTCTGACCCCAAACCTCTCGAGGAAAGCCTACATCAGAGCTTTATCAATTAATCAGCAAGTTTACTAGCTTGCAGATATTACATTCGTTTCCAAAAAATAATAAAATATACTAATTAATAGAATTGTAATCGATTAAGAAAGAGAAAAGACAATCAAAATCGGGCGGGACTCGAACCCGCGATCTATTCCTCACAGGGAGAATGCTCTGACGTCTTTGGGGCGACGGATGTATAGAGGAATTTGGATTGACTTCGTGCGAGTCTCGGTGGCTTAGTGGTCAGAGCATTCCCCCTGTAAGGGAAAGATCGCGGGTTCGAGTCCCGCCCGCGTTCGATTCTCTTTTCTCTTTCTTAATCGATTTGAATAGTTAGCATAAAAAATGCTTCAAAATTTCATTCGATAGAATTTTAGGCGAATGGGACCCTGGTTCCAAAGAGCAATCTTAGCAGCCATATTGGTGCTGTAATGTTTTATACCTTTATGTCTTTGCTCAGTCTGTACAACTCAGTTATTCTTAATCTATAACTCATTTGCGTCACAAATCAACCAATGCCAAGGTCGAGCGGTCACAAATGCACGGTAATCGTGATTACTGTATGTAAACTATTGCAAAACTAGGTTATGTGCGGCACTTGAAAGTGTAATGCACGATAAATAACCTCACTTCTAGGAAACACTGCAGGTGTTGAATGACATACTGGAATGTTGAACTAAAACGCTTCGTAGACGCTTTTATTTATTATGTACTTTTTTACCAACTTTTGAATAGAATTTGGTGAATAGAAGTTTGTGAATGTTCTGATGTATTGTGATCTTCTAATTAGTCCTACCATCTCCTTTCATATACGGGACAACACGTGCAGGATTTAGATGTCACCCGCATACGGTGCAGAATATTTCATCAAGAACCAAGCGGTTCGGCGACTCCTACTTCTGCTGCACCATAAAGACCTCGAATTCCTTACAAGTTCACGTGTTTCCCTCTTCCTACAGTCCCGGGTACTTTTAGCGGGGCTTGAAAAAGCATCTGATGAGGCCGTCAAGCTCTGAGTGCCACCATTGTAACATGGTGGGTACTTGCTGTAATGCCCCCTTTTTCGAGACTTTGCCTTCAACTTACCATCAGGCGAGGCGAAGTCAAATTGACGTGTTTTATGATTATAAAAAAAAGAAAAAAAAGGTGTCTCTTGAATCGACGGCTTAGTACATACGCCCTTCAGCTTCATCCGAGCACCATTCCGGTTGCATTCAAGGTTTGTACTTTGCAGCCCAGCCCTTTGTTCTACCTCTTTCGCCTCTCTAATGAATGACCATTGCCTCCATCGGACCCCCAAATCGGTCGAGGAAAGTCTGCGTCGTATCTATCAATTAGCAAGTTAAACGAATTTTGGTCCAAAAACAGTTTTGGAAATTGTTAAATTATTATAATTCGCGATGAGGTCATCCAACACAGAACTAAAATGGCAATGACAGGTTACATCTGCCGATGGCCATGATTGAATCCTTGGACAGCCTCCGTGGCGTAGCGGTGGTGAACGAGGCCGCTACGCAGGAGGCGCGGGTTCGATCCCCGCTCGGTGCAAATGTTTGTATGCATGAATATGGGTATTTGTATTGGTCTGATCGTGCCTCGGAGAGCATGTTAAGCCGTCAGTCCTGGTTGCCATACGAACATCTGGCAGTCTTTCCAAAAAACTCCAACAGCAGTGGTCTAGCTGCAATGCTCCAATATTGCCTAATGTCACCATTGGATTTTGGAGGTCAGATGGCAGTCGCTTCACGAAAAATATCGAGGTCCAGCCAAATCCGCAGTTAAGACTGGTAAAGCGGACCTCAGAAACCGCGAAAAGAAGAACCCCTATAGCAAAATGGACGGAAAGATATAGCTAGGGTAGACTGAGTGCGCAAGGCAAGGGATTGTAGGTACATTAGGAGATGCCTATATTCAGAAATATAATGTCATGAATAAGATTACGTAGGTCCATCGTACTCTATGGGATAAATAAATAGTAGCCTATGTGCTATTCGCGACTATCTATCCTTTTGCTATTTCATCAAGATCCGATCAACTATTCTAGTCATTGAGTAACGGATCTCCATCCATCTATATTCGCATTCATAATAATTAATAGTACCACGGTCTTACGAACTTGATAGTACTAATGTTATGTAAGTACACATCTGTCTCCCAACACACAGGCTCTAGCCTAGTTTGGAAGCCAGTTACAGTACCTATTGTGAAATTATCCGACACCTTAGTTCTAAGACTTTTGCTGTTGTATTTATTTCTGAGACAATAAACAATTTTATTATTATTATTATTTACATCAATAAATATAATATTCATCTCTTTATTGAATAAATACAGGTTTAATCTTATGACCTTATTAAATTTTATTTAAATTCTCGATTTAATAATTATTAAATAATGAATCTAATAATATAGTACCAGGTTATAATAAATACGAGGCGTCAGCTGATACAGCGGCGGCGAGCAGGCGCCACTCGCGTCGACACTCCAATGCTGACTCAGATTAGAGGAAACACTTCTACTAACTTATGCTCACTTGGTACTTTAGAGGATTTATCGGTCGATTTACATTATAACTCCACAACTGGGTGTCATTATAATGTTATTGGTTGGAAGGTTTGAATCATTCATCTATCTGTCTTTATAGTATTGCTCATAGCAGCCTATTGTTTGAAAATGTTTCAAAGCTTAATGTATTGTTTATTACTGAATATTTAAACATACAGTTATTTATATAGGCATTAGGGTTCATGTGCGTAAACGAGAATCGAAGAAGTGATCATTAACGTAGCAGTCAGACGCTCTACTGCTACCCGTTAAGGTTGATTTAGACCAAACAAGCTAGAACAAAAGCATTCTAAGAACATCCTTTCTTTATATTTTAGTATAAATGAAACCTTATTTTCAGCGTTTACTTAGGAAAGAACAACGAACGAATGTTCTGTCACTGGTTAGACGTAGAGCGGATAGAATGAGCATTTGCTCGTTTGATATAAATCAACTTTTACAGACTCGTACATCATTAAAAGCGGCTCAGCATCCTAGTCGTGAAAGGTAACTGACAGGCAGAGATCACTTTCACATCTGATCAGTGATCACCTTGTCTATTCCTGCTCAGTGCAAATATTTGTATGCATGAATGTCTCTATTTGCATTGGTCTGGATATAGTTAGATCCCTCAATAGTTCGACTAGTCTAACCATAGAACTTCGATATCGCCAATTGATTGTGGAGGTCAGATGTCAGTCGCTTCACGGAAAATATCGAAGCACAGCCGCAGCACAGTTAGACTGGGAAGCCGAACAATGAGGTAACAACTTTTATACCGAATACGACACGGAATAAGTTAAACATGTCGTAAATATGAAATAATATTTTTATATTGAAACAAACCATTAACTGCAGGCACTAACAAGATATTTCAATAAAGAAAATTATATATTTTTTATAAAACCCATCGCTCGAACGTAACTTAATATAGGGGAAACCGGATAGCAGACAGTATGGCGCGACCTAAAGTTTACTTTTAATTTTTGTTTTTTATTTTTATTTTACTACGGCGTTTAAGACGGTGGTGATGAAAAAGGGAGCTATTCTCGAGTGTTTGAAATTAATGAAATTTTGAAGCATTTATTATGCTAACTGTTCAAATCGATTAAGAAAGAAAAAAGAGAATCGACTTCGGACGGGACTCGAACCCGTGATCTTTCCCTTTTTTTATACCACTTAGGTGGCAGACAAGCACACGGCCCACCTGATAGAAAGTGATTACCTTGGCCTATGGCCTATCCCTCACAGGGAGAATGCTCTGACTACTAAGCAACCGAGGCCCGCATGAAGCCGATCCAAATTCCTCTATACATCCGTCTTATGGCGACGGTGGAAGCCATCTACCGATACTCTTACATGCTTTTCTCTTCTCTTTCTTAATAGGTAAATTATAATTCTTTTTGAATGAAGTTGGCACTAAACTAGGGTCAGAGTAGTATGAACTGTACTACTGCTGCCAGTTGCCTGTTGACCAGATGGGTGATCAGTTTTTCTGTGTGGGTCTTTTCACCCATTTATTTTATTATAACGACTGCCATAGATGTTCATATGGCAACCGGGACCGATGGCTTAACGTGCTCTCCGAGGCACGGAAATACCCAGACAATGTAAATAGATATAGGTATGTATATTCATGCGTACAAATATTAGCACTGAGTGGAAATCGAACCCGTGCCCCCTGCGCGTACAACTACACTATACCTACATGTGATTTTTTTCTTTTATGTGGTATGACAATAATGTTTCTAGCCATTTGCATAATTTTTATCAGATAACGTCTCATAATATGCTCATGCCTGCATATTCCTAAGGAGTCGACTGAGGTATTAACATCCCTTTTTCGCAAATAGTACATATTCTCGCTTCTCCAGAATAGTGTTGCAACTCAAAAATATCGATTTTTTATTCTATTATTTAAATCTACCCACCATTTCATGCTCTACCCCGGAAATTTATTTAAAAAAATATTCTGTACTAATTTCATTTTTAATATGTAACAATGCAAAATCTTTTCAAAGTTAACTTGAAAACTGTTTCCTGTAAAATTTACTAATAATGAGTTACTACAGTATTCCGGCGAAGCAACGATATAATTAGGTCCTTCGTATAAAGAGATAAATTCTTTCCACCAATTGTGCAGTTTTACAGAATCTGTAAATCTCTTGTAGTTGGACCTTTTTGATTTCACACCTCATTAAATACACATTTTTTCACTTACACCCTTATTCATAACACTCATGCGCAAGTAGGTACTCTGGTACTTTATTTTTTAAGAGGCACTTTTTGTATCGTGTGTGATCCGGCGGGTGACGGGTGCCGGACGATCGGAAGATAACGTTGTTCGTTACTTTGTTGATAGTGTTCGGAGGTAAGCGTCGCGTGCCGAGGTATGGATATCGATGGGCCATCTTGTGTGTTCTGATTGATGACTGGCACCTGGTGAAGGTGACTGGCATTTGGTGTAACAAGCTTTTAGAACTAATCATATACTATCAGACGAGCCGTGTTCAAATACTTAGTCATTTAAAACTAAGGCTTGTAGTCTAGAATGGTACTCAGTTCTGTCTGTCTGTCTATACAATCTATTGTACAAGCTAGAGCTAGAATATGGACCTAAAACTGGGAGAAAAAATAACTTCATAGAATTTGTTAGATACCAAAGCTATTGCGAGGGATATGGCTACGACAATCTCACCTCCGGCAACCGACGGCCCACAGACGGCGTGCGTTTTAGTCGGTTCGAGTCCGACATAACCCCCTCCTCCGGCTCCGGCGGGGGAGGTATGCGTGGGGATTTTTCGCACGATAAAAAAAAACAATAAAGCTATAAGAAAAATTATAATAGGTAAATATTTTACATGAACCAGAAAATTTTAGGTGTGCACAAATCTTGAATAAAATAAAAAAGCTTTAGGTTTGGGAGGTCAAACGGCAGTATTTTTTTTATACTACTTAGGTAGCAGACAGTGCCATCAGCGCAAAAGATAAGTAGGACAAAGCCTTTAGTTTTCCCACTGACAGCACAAAACCTCTCCAGTGAGCTCTGGCTACCCTAATTACCGTCGGAAACACAACACGAGGTTATTAAGCCGCGGTTTTCTTCTTCTTTCTTTCTCTTTCATAAAAATGAAATAAACCAACCAAAACTTGGACGTAAACTTTGGAAGCAACCGATAATAAAAATAAATAGTTAATAAATAAATATTGTAGGACATTCTACACAACGCTATCAAGATCCAAAGTAAAGTAGCTTAACTAGATTGTGTTATGGGTTCTAGAATGCGGATAAACATACTTAGATACATTTTTTTTGTAAATACATACAACATACTTATTACACATAGAAAACACCCAGACCAATGCAAATATAAATATTCATGCATACAAATATTGGCACTGAGCGGGGATCGAACCCGCGCCTCCTGCGTAGCAGCCGCGTTCACTACCGCTACGCCACAGAGGCACCGATGTCGATCACTAGATGAGTAGTACCCATCACCCTCCTTATTTGGCAACACCAACCACCTCAGCTTCCCGAAAATTGATACTCCCCAAGTTTCGACCGCTCATATTTGTGTACCAAACGAACAGACTCATCGTGTATGTTTATCTGTCTGTCACCGACGAACACAGGGCAACCCTTTAAGTGACAGCACTAATATTTATGGAATTGTATACGGTATACACTTAACAACTAAGTTGGTAAGGAAGAACACGATGGACGTTGTTAGTGAGTAGAGTTAACGTAACTCTGAGCCTGGAAGAAATTGCCTCCAATTGTACTATGCACACAATAAATTAGGTAATTAATACAACATACTTGTTTTGTTCTTGATGTATAATAAAGAGATACTATACTATGAGATAGAGATACAATTCCTCAGGATTTGGTTGACATGCCACTTAATATTTTTAAAATAAACGTGAAATAAAGTCTAATGGAAAAAGCTTATTATAAAGTAGAAGAATATCTTAATGATAAAAATGCATGGTCAGCCTAATCACTTTCTTGCTCGCACATTGTAAATTGTATAAAAACCGTATTAAAAAAAAATAAAAAAAATAAAAAGGATAATTGAGTTCTCTGAGTTTCTTGCTGGTATCTTCTCAGTAGAACCAACTACCGAACCAGCGAAAGAATCATTTTCAAATGGTTTACTTTAATTTATTTAATACTAGCTGTTGCCCGCGGCTCCGCCCGCGTGGAATTCTGATCCCATTCGACGCTAATATATAGCCTATATGTTAATCCAGGGTATAACCTATATACATACCAAATTTCAACCAAATCGGTCCAGCCGTTTATGCGTGAAAGAGTAACAAACATCCACACATCCACACATCCATTCTCACAAACTTTCACATTTATAATATTAAGTAGGATTTTATTTTTTGTTTACATAGTTACTTCTTGACACAATTGTAATATTTTGACGTTCATATGTGCTCTATATGTGCCTAAATTGAATAAACGAAAAATTGATTCTTTGATTCTATGCCTACACCGATTTTTTTTTAGTTTTTAGCGCTGATTTCACCTATAATTTGAACGGTGCTCGATTAAAATCACGTCTAACTCAAATCTCAATACTCTTGAGTAAAACGTGAGCTCTCAATTTAATACGACAAATTTTCAGTAGTGAAATCTAGAAATAGTCAATTAATTAGTAAAACCTAGAAATAGTTAAGTACATAGGTACTAAGTTCCTATTTTTTATTTATTTATTTATTTATATAAACTTCATGCACACATTCAAGACTCAATATTCCTGAGTTTGATGATTGTTCTAGATTCTAGAATGAAATTATGTTAACAAACAAACAAACGTGAGTGATATGAACCAACTTTGCAATACTTTTGACCGTGTGCTTATCTACTGTCGAATACTGATCTTACCAAAGCCAAAGCGACATCTTGGTAACATCCACAAAAAAAGCATCTTCAAAATATTCGTAACGCTTAAAAATATAACAAGATTGACGTTTCCTTTTGTTTTCCGAAAATAATTCGGTCGGTACGCACCTCCGTCAGGCGCACATGTCCAAAATCGAAATCGGCGACCGAAAACTCCAAAAAATTAACAAACAAAACCCCCGGAATAGACGAAACACGATATTTTCGCGTCAAATCAGGGAATATTGTTAGAAAAAATAATACTTTGTAATTTTTCTTACAAATCGATCGCGCATGTGCACCGCGGTTTTAAATTACGCCACAGATGAAAAAATATTATATTCTCTTTTTATTACCTGTCACCTTTTCACTTGAAATATGGACAACCGATTACAGAAAGGGTCAACTTTTTTTGACAAATGTCAAAAATTATTCGCTTTTGTTAACCCTTTCAATAGTTGACCCTTGGGAATTCGCAATCGTTATTTCTATGATTGTTGATTTGACCTTTCCTTTTACGAAAAAAGGGTTTTACAAGTAATAAAAAAAAAATCAAGATATTATTGTGAATTTAAAAATTGTAAGATAAAAAGGAAATACAATGCGCTTTGACTTCCGATTACCCTGGAAGTATTTTAAACTACAGGATTATTAAGAAAGTACCCCAAGCTTATTATGACCAATTTTACGGTATTGTATTTTAAGGCATAATGTTTTTTAGAATAATGTTCTTTTTCACTTCTTAAAAACTTAAACAGGTCTTATTTTGCACGAAAATTTCAGTAAAACGCTGCAGCTCTTGAGCTTTTTTTTAACTGAATTTCGTTAACTATCAAAATATTGCAGATCTTGGTTTAAAACAGCAGTATTTATAAAACCTTAATTAACCTAATGAGGCCGCAACACTTTGTGTCTTCACGTCTGTGGACAGTTTTCAATTAGTACCCATTTAGAATTAAAACTAAAGCAATCCGCCACCGGACACAGCTGGCCCATTTCTAGCCACTATTTAGTTTAGTCGTGTCTCGTTAGTCATTCATTACATTAGTAATGTCTTACAAACTTAACTAAACCATTCAAATAACAAAAAAACATTGTAAACTGGTCCATAACTACTTTAAAATACAGCATAAGTAATTTTCGACACCAGGATTACATAATTTTGTAAAAAGCAATGAGATAAACATGGCGGCCCAACCCGAGTAAGATGTCAATCACCTGTCAACGATGTCCCGCCTTCCTATACTCTCCTGGTACTGCCAAACGTAATGTACTGGGATTTGTCTTGCTTTTTTAACACTGAAAAATGTTTTCCTGTCCGTCTGTCAAGCTTAAAATGTTTTAAGAATGTGATGAACGCTTTATGTTGATTAATTGTAACTTGTTAATTGTGTTGTCAAAAATACAGTGAGTGGTGGCTGTCAACGGGTTAGTTATTTGAAACACTATTTTGTAGGTAATTAATATTGTCTATAAGAATGCTAGAGTGACTTTACACTGAAAACTAATAGATACATTGAAAGCGAATATTACTTATTAAAATAAAACTGTTCTGGTTCTGTTCTAAAATAAACCACAAGCAACATTAGATGGAGGGGGTAAACAGTAATTTAAATACTCAATACCTTAGAGCTCAATACTAATTACTAGTAGTATTCTTATTTTAAAAAAATACCTAAAAAATAAGACAGGTGGTGGTAGGTGGTGTCTACAATGTTTCCACTTCCTTCAACATAAATGTATTAGAAAAAAAAAAGGTAACTTTAATTTGAACAATTTATAATTAAGAGAACTAAAAAAAAAATTTAGTCATCGATACTTCGCACATGTGGTTAGTTAAAGGGTTAAATTTATTATTTTTACAAAGACAAATGTGTGCCAGTACAAAAATACCGTGAAAAGACATTTTTTTGCGATTGTACCCTATATTTCATGTCAAGCGAAGAATAAACCTTTGTATAACAAGAAAAGTACAAATCTTTTACTTGACCTTTTTAACAATAATAAAATTTATTACATTTTTATTACATGAACTTTGACTTACATTTGAAAAGAAGGGTCACCGATTTATTTTTACCGTGATTATTGCCAGTATTGTTCATTTTTTTTATGAAAATGAACAAACCTGATTTCCCCATAAAACGAAAAATGCGTTTAACCTCAAATAAAAGGAAGGAAAATGAATGGAAAAATCAATAAATATTGCACAGTGGTACCGATTACCCGAAAATTGGGTCCACAACTTCGAATGTATGTTTTGTAGCAGCTCTTCTGATTTCAGACTTCTAATTTCAGCTATTACAGCTAGAAACAAGGATAGTTATTACTCCATGATCGTATTAGCATCGTTCCCGGTTGCATTCAAAACACCCCGGGGTCAATTCACTACTTCTTCTCCTTTTGATTTGGCTTATACAGTTCTTATGGGAGTGACTGCTGCCTAACCTCCTAAACCCGAAAGAAATACCTGCGCTTCAGCCTCCTCCGTTAATCAGACAGGTGTACCGACCAGCAGGTGAGGTTGATTTTAGTTCGAAGGTCTTGATGGAGCCCATTAACTATCCTATTAACTATATCTTTAGAGTCATTTACGGTTCTCACCTCTACTTGAGTGGTATTACACACATTTTTATACATGAAACTTGATAACTAAAGTCTTATTACTTATGAATATGATTTTTTTCTATGCAGTATAGAAAGTTATATCTTGGTATAATCAAAGTTTAATCTTGGTCAATAAAGTGTTAGAATGATATTTGTAATGGATACAAAAAAAGTCAAATATACTTACATATTTTACTATTTATTCAAGAGGGGCTCGTGGCTAGGTGGTAACTGAGTGGGTTAGCAACATTGCCAGGTTAAGCAACACTAGTCATATCGGTCTTAGGATGGGTAACCATACTTAAGAAATAGAGATCCTTCCGTGACTCGGAGAGCTCGTTAAGACACCGTCGGTCCCGGTTACCATACTGGCAGTCGTTACGGTTAGTTAGAGCCCTAAAAAGTCCTATAACTGGTCTATCTGCCATAAAATGCCATATCGCCAGTGGCTAATTCAAAACGCCTTTGAGCCTGGGGAGGTGTTCTGCTCTTCTTTTCTATGATTTGGTAAGTTTGTTTCCCCAATCCTAAAAGGAAAACTTATGCCAGTACCTAGGTACCTCGAATCTCGATGAGTCGATTATTTAGATACAGTCAGCCGATCACTTTCTAGAAAATCTAGCTGCAGGTTTAGGTAGGTACCGTCAGCAGTTTGTTCATGGTAAAAATCAAGACAGGGTTATAGTAATGCATAACTGGGCCACCTTATGGTCGGAATTTTAGAGCCAAAGCGTGTGGTTTTAGTCGGTTCAAGTCTGACTTAACCCACCCCGCAGGCTGTTACAGATAACGATGGCGATTTCGAAATACTAAAAAGATATCTCTTGGACTCTGTCTCCAACTGTTATCTTATCACTTATAATTTTTTTTAGGTATATCATTTACGCTTTGTACTAACTCTTCACATTTTATAACGCCCTAGTACATAAACACTAGGACCGTAACAGTAAATCATTGGAAACACGGACAGGATCAAGTTTGTCCACAGACCGCAAGTCAACGCGTTCGGGGCTATAAAATATAATTTTTAGTGCGGTGCAGCGGTCACCACACGCGTGGCGTCTCACGAATATCGTTTCGTTATTAATAAAATTCGAATACAACTATTTTGTAGGATAACGAGACGGGGAATGAAGGTGTCTCTATACTTAAATGGGATGATACCTACTGGCTGGATTTAAATTTTTGAATTATGCTCCATCTTCCAATTAAAATTAAGAAAGAAATCGTTTGTTATGACGTACATGACCCAGTTGAACATAATAATATTTTGATGAAGTTTGATGGAGATAGATATAGATTATTTTATTACATAATACAGTACAACTTAATAAAATTGATATCAAAATTACAAATATCAAAAATTATCATAACAATTAAAATCAGGACAAATTAAATGGCCGGAATAATTTTTCTTAATAAAAAAATAACCTTTTTTGTAATTTTATGACCACTGGTGAAAATGGATAAAAATATTCAACCAAAAAAATAAAAACTTTTATCCAAAGGGAATTAGCAGAAACACACTCAATGTTATTATATTCGATTACTAATAATATTATATTCGATTGAGGCTTCGTGCAATTCATTTAGAAAAACCACTCATTCTTGACTTAACTCAATTAACTTCTATTCATTTTTATTAATCTGATAATCTCATATCAATTGAGAGTTATGGGAAAAAAGTTTTTTTTCTACATTGAAATATAAAAAAAAAACACAAATAGGTAACCCTTTTCTTCAAAAGGTCATAAGACGTCAAAGTTCATCGTATAATTGACAAAAGGTCACGTCTATTTTTATGGTTTTCTTGTTAAGGGTAAACTTTTGAAGTTAACAAAGAAATATGATTACCAAAAAAGAAATTTTGTATTTCTTGTAATTTCTCACACGGTATTGTAATTTTTTATACTAATAATAAATTTAACCCTTTCCCTAACCATTAATATTTATACGCCAATAACAAAAATTTTACCTAGTTTTATAGTGAATTAACTGTAAGAACCTATTTTTTTTTGTAATTTATCATAAAAATAAACGTAAGTAAAAGAAATTAAAAGTATTTTCACAGTCGTGAGAAAAATATACAAAACTTCGAACTTATGTTCATAATTTTGTCTTATTTTTTTAATACCACTTAGGTGACAGACAAGCACACGGCCCATGCGACGAAGAAATTTAGCTAGTCATGTCTCTAGAGTAATCTAGACAGTCTCTAGACTGAGATATTGACTGGATGCGGAAGGCGGAGAATCGGAAGTAATGACGCACATTGGGAGAGTCCTATGTCCAGCAGTCGACTGCGATAGGCTCATTGATTGAATGTAAATTGAAGACATTAAAGCCATCACAAAATTAGTCCCGATGGCATCCAAATCTTGCACTTTAAGGCGCGGGCCAGACAGAAGAGACGTAAGACGTGTGTCGCGTCACTTCTGTACATTTTGTATAGAAGCGACGCGCAAGAGACGCAATAAATTATAAAACAAAGGTCCCATCCGCGTCTTACGTCTCTTCCAGCGACTATACATAATTATGGTTGTATAGTCGTTGGTCTCTTTTGTCTGGCCCGCTCTAAGGCCCGTAGTCCACTCTCCCACTCTTTCTCTTGATTTGGTTTCCAAGGAAGCTTCAAACAGCGGACCAGAATTATATTCAATGCTTCTGTATCACAAAAAAAAAAACATTTTATACCTGTTTAATTGCCCGATAATATGATACCGTATCTGAGTGGAAGCCACATAAGCACGATAAGCTTTTAATGCTATTTGCATATCAGTCATTTTAGGAAGTCACTCACTTGAAGATGGTTCATGAGTGGAATTATATCTACCTTTAAGTAACTCTCGATAGTACTTAGATATACCTAATTATATTCTAGTGCTACACAGCACAATCTAGACTTAATTAAGTTAAATATGTGTGCTTGAATCTACGACGGTTACTATTTTTAGTATTTTTTTTAATCACCTTTGTATAAAATTGGTTAATTTTTTTCAAAATTAAAATCTTCATTTTTCCATTTTAATATTATCTTTCCATTCAAATACAAACTAACATAACTTGGCATAAAATAGGTTAATATAATATTAAATAGGTTAAAATAAAACGAGAACAGCTACTATACAATACATACAGCCAACTTTAGTCCCTTCCCCCGTATGTATACAGAACGGAAGCGCGCAACTGTGCAAATACCTTCGAGTGTTTCACAAATAACGCTTCGCAGCACTGGACTCCTGGTAGTTCGAAGAATTTATGCAATTTCTCTCCTTTGTTCAGTTGATTTTATTTGATTGCAAACTAATTACCCCTCTTTTGTTTTTCAGTGGTTACGTGCACATTATTTTTACATTTTTTGTATGCAATTATTACCTCACAATTACTCGGAAAATATCTATATGGTGGAAATTTTATTTTTGCGGTAATAATCTGCATATTGTAAACCTTTATTGTAGGTAGATTGACTTCATACATAATAGGTGTCGTTTCAACCCTCTTGTAAGAATAAGGTCGAGGGTCTTTGCACATGCGCATTAGGGAGTTGAACCAAATTACACCTTGGAGCTTTGGTATCCTGGTAGTTTGCAAGACATTTACATAATCTTCCTTCTTAGCTAAGTTCTTGCATCTTGCTTGGAGAAAACTACGTTTGGATCTTATTCTCATTCTGTTTAAAAAACAGTGGCAATATCACTTTTTTTTTTTTTTTTTTACTTTTTCTATTGTATGAGTAATGCATGTGTGTGTGTGTGTGTGTGTGTGTGTGTATGTGTGTTTACGCTTTTAGATTAAAAAAGGCAGTGAACAATCCATTTTCTAATCCTTCCTTTTTTCCGCCTTCCTCCCGCGGCTCTGTACACGTGGATGTCAGTTATCACGACTTTTAGCCATATCTCCGGTTCTACTCAGCCAATTGTAATCAAACAAACCGTGAGATTTTGAGTCTAACCAAGACCTTTCAAACAAAAAACTCACATCAAAATCCAGTCAGTAGTTCTTGCGTCCATTGCGAACAATCAGACACACAGACAAGAAATCCATATACATACTTCCATATCCATATCCATACATCCACCATACAAATATTATAAATGCGAAAGTAACTCTGTCTGTCTGTCTGTCTGTCTGTTTGTATGTCTGTTACGCTTTCACGCCCAAACCACAGAACCGATTTTGATGAAATTTGGTACAAAGATAGATTAGACCTTGGGATTGGGAAAGGACATAGGCTATGTTTGGTCGCGATAACCGACATCCACGCGGGCGGAGCCGCGAGCAAAAGCTAGTGCAAATTAAATACTGTTGTATTCAGTTTTTTATTTTTATATCTCCAATGTACAAACACGATCACTTAACATCATTGTAATAGCATAGAATTATTAATTTAGTTATAGCAATAATTTGAATATTAATAGTTTAGTTTTAATTTTATTTTAATTCTTTAGTTCTGTATAACTAGGATTAATTTCAAATTATTTGTCATTTAATTGTAATTATGGAAGAATATTTCGACACCTGAACCTTTTCACCTCCCCCTTTTTATTAATTTAGTTTTAGTATTAGTTTATCCAGTAATAAATTATAATTTATTTTTAAATGAATGAACCTATAGCATAGATAGATTCATATAAAATGTATTTTAATTGTTATTAACATCATAATTATAATGTCCATCATAGGCTCGCAAGTCGCAACCCCCGAGTCACAAGATATACTCTTAGCTAAGTACACAAAGCTCAACAAAGGGTGCAGGCAGGTGGTTGTGCGTCTCTTCGGCGCCTGATGTTTGCACACCGCCACCGTGATCTAGCGCCCTGGTACTCTGTGGCAAATCGGCAAACATTTCGCAAAGGGACAAGCAAACAAGGGGAGGGGTTCAAGACGTGTTGAGGTTTTTTCTAACCCATCTTTGCTTTGTACTTCATTTGGGTTTCTCTAGAAGTCCTTAAAAAGATGATGTGGTTGAAGAGCTATTTATTTGTCTTCTTAGTTGGTTAGTTTAGTAATTTCTCCGCGAAACTTTAACATTTTGGTTAGCTATATTCATAACAAATTATTAAGTATACTTTGATTGAATAAATAAAATACTAGGAAAAAGAAATGTGAATAACTTGCAGTTTTGCCCACGGTTCCGCCCGTTAATAACCACCAGCAAGCCGTTAGATCTAGTGAATAACTGAAGAACGAGGTTTTAGCGCAGATTTTCCTGTCGGTATTGGGGTTCAGACGGCAGTCGCTCCCATAAAAGTCATTAACAACCCATAAAAAATGAGAAGCATAACCCGGGTTTGCATACGTCCATAGGCCACAGTAACCTCTTTCCATCACGTGGGCCGTGGGCTTGTCTGCCACCTAAGTAGTTTATATTGTCTTTTTGATAAAACCTGTCAGTAAGTAACTTTTTCTACTCATTTACATTTTCTGCTCGTTTACAGTTTTACTTTTAATTTACTTTTACAAATGAAATAAGTACCTATTCAAAATATATACCCACTATTGAAAGCCTGAACAAAAGGCCTTGTTTAACAGCCGCGCCACATCCCACCCTCGAGTGATGTCCAAATAGAGGGTATCTTCCAAATTTGTTTGTTTCCACTGCCCCTTTTAATAGAACAAACATTTTAATGGCCCAGTCGACGCCATTTTAGTGCCGATCGATATGACAAAAAATTGGCCATTAATCTAATTTTGACACTTTACTTGGTAATAATAAAATTATAATTAGGTATAGCAACACAAATCTAGGTTGATTGGTGTGACTCTAGTATAGAGCAGGTCTAGTCTAGGCCTTTTAAAGAGAGAGAAGCAACTGAAATTGGGTAAATAGCAATGAAACTATTGAAAAAAATGTTGTAAAAAAGAAAGCATAATCGTCGGAGGTAGCTTATTTTTAAGGAGACGGTCTAACGATTGAGAGGTCACCGGTTCGAATCTTGGCCATTATTCTACCGATATGAACCCTCTCCTAATACAAACAATCTGTCTTAGCTAGAGGGGTTAGAGGACTTAGAAATTTTGGTTATTATTATCAAAAAAAAAATCTTACAGTAATTCACCATCATAGCTCAATTTCGGTAGGTAATCATTTAAGTCGGATTAGGGAATAATAGTTCTTTTTGTTGCAAACTTAATTAAAAATAACAACCAACAATACCTACCAGGCTCACAGACACATCAGGAGCACGTCAAATTATCTTGTTAGGTGCGTCTACAGGGGGAGTCAAAATTGGAATAATTAATTCCATTTGCCGGCGCGTGGCGGTAGATGGCGGTTGCGCGTAATTGCGGAACGGATCATTACTGGCACACTGCACGTGTATTGTGATCTCCTGTGTTTACCGTGCATTTGTTTTGTAATCTTATAAATATGAAATCGTGATAGCGAAAGAGAAAAATTACAGTAAAATGTGGAATATGTAAGTACTAAAATTACCTTATGTACTAAAATTACAGATTATTAGTAATTATGGGGTTCTTGAAGGTTCATAAAGGGTCGGCAGCGCGAGTGTAACGCCCCTGGTATTGCATTCGTCCAGTCCATAGTAACCACTTTCCATCAGGTGGGCCATGTGTTTGACTAGCACCTAAGTGGTATAAAAAATATTATTTTAAATTAGTGATTTTATCCTAGATTTTTTTATATTTATTACTCGTATAGCTGTAGGTATCTTCTATACCTATTATACTCTCTATATCAGTGTTCGAATAAGAAAAAAACAATTTCTGAGAGCAGAACTTTGTGTTTGTTATTGCTAGTACCTAGTAACATTCTTGTTACCATCCTCCGTGTTACTCTAACTCATCCAACCCAGTTGGGATTGGCTTTTCGGGCTACCTTACCTTACCTACGAAGCAAATTTTTTATATTTTCCTAAACAACTCACATACCCGTGATGTCTAAGTTAACATAGAAAACAATCACCAGGGATGCAGATACACATCAACGGTCTACCGTGAAACAAAAAGACAAACAGTTTCCACGGTCACAGGCACAGTGGTCCGGCGCATGGGCAGAGAGCGTGTGACGGCAGGCTGCGGTTTCCGCGAGACAACGCCTTGCGGTCGCCCAGCCAACCGCTCAGCCTCTCGTGAAACTTAGAACTTAGTTACTGTATGGACTTATATGAAGCTGTGTATATTATTCACTACAGTTTTAATTAGTTTCATTCAATATCTGCTCAAAGGACATAAAATATTTTTAATTGGTACCTAATTTAAGTAAAGATTTCGTCAGCCCATCTACGGAATTTCTGCATGTTCTACGGACTAAATTAATTTTATATAGGTTTAGAAGATATCATCCGTTATCTCTTGATAACATAAAAAAATGGCGCTTACCGATAGATAACCGATAAGATGTCGACATTGACATCGATATGATACCTAAACACACACTCACCTATTGTACTAAACATTTGGCTTAGCTATTTAACTGAGTTACATATAGCCACTTCCCGTTTATTTCTAATGTTTTCTAAGTACTTACACCTTGTATCTCCCCGAACGATTGGATATAATATTAATATGTATAATAAAAAATACACCTGCATGGTATAATACCAGCTGTTTTCAGTCTGTACGTATTAGGCGGTAAGCCTTTTGGAGTGAACAGGTAACCATAAACCTGATTTGACTTAATTATATTTATGAGTATCTTCACACTTGGTATATCGCCGAAGAAGCACATTAAGATATATTGAACATCTACTTTTCACCAAGTAATCCCACATTTTAGGATATGAACTATTAAACTAGGTAATTTTACAATTTTTACTCGAATGTAACAGAAAGCAGCATCATTTACTGAAACAAAAAAAAATCCTGGACCCTGGACCTATCTATTTAGTAGTACCTACTACCTACGTGGACGCTGGACCATGAAGCTTACGCTAACGGTCATGGGAATTGGTTATCCCACCATCATTAATAATAATAATAATAATAAATTCATTTATTTGCTTCGAATATGGTTACATTATAGGTCTTAAAAACTAGTGAATACAGCATATTCTGCCCCGTAGAGCGTGCAAATTTTAATGTCATTTTCTTTACAAGCATAGTGTTTCAAAATTATATTATTCGATTTTCCTATCATTGTATTTTCAATGTCAATATTACAGGCATAATGTCAAACAATAAATTAATCAGTTGTAAGTTTTAATGTCAGCAGGTACATAAGCATAATGTCAAATATATATTTATCCGTCTATAATATTGTGGTATTCTTATCGTCAAAGTATTGTTGCACACTGTAATACATTTTGTTTAATAAAAAGTGATGTAATTGTTTTTTAAATTTTGTCAGTGGCAGTTCTTGTAGCGCTCGCGGGAGATGATTATAAATTGAGATTGCCATACAATAGGCATTACCCTTGAACAACTCCAATCTGATCGAGGGAAGCTTAAATCTATGTTTATTTCTAGATGTCACATTAAAGGAAGTAAAGATATCAGAATGCTTTTTTACAAAAATACTTATCTCAAATATATATAAACAAGGCAGGGGTAGGATTTTGTATCTATCGAAAAGTGGTTTACAACTGTCCAGGGGATCAGCTCCGCTTATTGCTCGGATGCACTTTTTTTGTGCCCTAAATGCTTCATCCACCGCTACAGAGTTGCCCCAAATGATAATTCCATATCTCAATACGGATGAGACATAACCATGATAGGCTAACAGAGCTGTTTTTATATTAATTGTTTGTTTTATTTTTTTTATGGCATATACAAAACGATCAACTTTGTTGAGAATCCTTTCGATGTGGGGTCTCCATTTACAATACCTGTCCACTGTGATACCCAAAAACATGCAATCATTGACGCATTTTATGTTGTTTCCTTTATACTGAATATCGAGTGGGGGTAGGGTTGCCGTATATGTCTGGAACTCAACAATATTTGTTTTTAACATATTTATTTTGAGATTATTCTCATTTAACCATTTGATGGCATCCTCGAGAGCTGCACTTATTTCTTTTTGTAGGTCCAATCTATTACTACTTTTGATGATCACTGTTGTGTCATCCGCAAATAGCAGAGTTTTATTCACTACCTACCATGCTCTCGTAGTGTAACTTACACGTAACAGAGAGAGTGTTATGTATATAATATTCTGGATTTTCATGAACCTTCAAATAGCTACGGAGTACTCCCTTTTTTTTTTTTTTTTTTTTTATCGTGCGAAAAATCCCCGCGGATACCTCCCCCGCCGGAGCCGGAGGAGGAGGTTATGTCGGACTCGAACCGACTAAAACGCACGCCGACTGTGGGCCGTCAGTTGCCGGAGGTGAGTCCACCCGTCACCCCCAGGCCCGCGCTCATGGGGGACGGAGGTCGTTCTGCGACCTCCGACGCCCGAGTTGCCGTCGCTCGTTACGGGCCGCGCGGTTAGCGATTCTCCTACGCTCTTCGCGGGCCGCAAGGTCCGCGATTCTCCTTCGCTCCCGCTCCGCCTCCCATTTCACGAGCATTATTTGCTCGCAGAAGGAGGCGCCGGCGGCCCACGCATCCGCGCAGCGAAACGGAGTACTCCCTAGGCATTGAACCTATTAATTGCGATACGGAGTACCTACTCCAGTGTTGTGTTTCAAGTTTCATGAAAATCTAGAATACCTACTAGGGACGGACATCTTTTCCCATGGATATCGTATGTAAGGCTGTTTTCATAGCATAGCTGTTATAGTTCCTAGCATTTATAAATATCTTGTGAAAACACGAGAGAAAGAAGATCCTGGCGCGCGCGTTCTGTTCTGATATAATCTGTGATTGGTAAATTGGAGTTCCTCCGCTCAAAATATACCCAAAGAACGCAACCACTGCGCATTCAGGAGCACATTTTGGAGTCAAGATTTAGGTATACCGGTAACTATATACTTACTATTTAACTAGCATTAACTCATTGATTTAAAGCCTAATTGACATTAATATCTCATTGTTATTTCGTTTGGAGTGCACTGCAGCCGGTTTGTGTTCAACAAGCAATCAATTACGGAGTTTAACTGTCGCATACAATTATTTATTACATGCCTATTAAATTGTGATATCGATACCTTTTCTGGTCACATCACGATTGTAATGGTGCCGTGGTTTTAAAACCACTAAAATTGGTTAATAAGTGTTCATCTAATATATTAATAGGTATATAAAAATCGGGAACACCCAAGAATTCCGAAATACTTAATTCCGAATTTCAATATTCCGATTTTCAAAATTCCGAATATTATAATTCCTAAGAAACAAAACTCCGAGTATTCAAAAACACGATAGTTATTTATCCGAAAGTTATAAATACGAATGTTCATTCTTCCGAACTTCATTTTTACGAATAATTAAAAATCCGTAGTATTATTGGCCCGAAAAACATTATTCCGAATTTCAAATTGCCGAAAATTCATTGCTCAAATTGAAAATTTGTATTAAAAATAGGTAAAAGTTAAAATTGATTTGACATACTGCGCATTTTAGAGTTGATTTTTTATAATAACAAATTAATTTTCTCGCCCATTATTACGTAAAAAAATTAAGCCAAACCCGACTTGCCGTGGTACTTGTTTGCCCTACACTAGAGTGTTATTTAAAAACCGGAGGCGCGGAGGGAGGGCAGTCCTCGCCCGCAGTAACGAAGCTCAGGCGCCCGGGCGAGCTGGAGCGGCTGAGGCTGGTCGCCGGAGGCGACCAGCAAGCCGAAGCTGCGGAAGCGAGCATGGGTGCCCGAACTTTGTTACGCAAGGGCGGAAGGACTGCACATCCCGTAGCGCTGGAGAAGAGCGAAACTAATGCATGCCTGCATGCTTGCCTGCATGTATGCTTGCCTGCATACTTGCCTGCATGCATGCTTGCCTGCATGTATGCTTGCCTGCATGCATGCTTGCCTGCATGCATGCTTGCCTGCATGCATGCTTGCCTGCATTCATGCTTGCCTGCATGCTTGCCTGCATGCTTGCCTGCATGCTTGCCTGCATGCATGCTTGTTACTGAAAGTTGTATGGCAACGTGTATTTTGTAATCATTAGCAATAAATTAAAATAATAGTTCAATAATTCTATTTCCTGTTTATCTCGTGTACCCCGAAAATAGCAACTATCCTACTTACCTAATGCAGGTTTACAAGGCGCTTGATTGTCGGGTTTGTGGTGTTTCGGAGTTTTGATAATCGGAATTCGTATTTATGATATTTCGGATTATTAATAATTCGGAATTGTAATGGTTCGGTATCTTCAAATTCGGAATTTTAATATTCGCAGTTATAATCGTTAGGAATTTTGAAATTCGGGTTTTCAATAAATAGGATTTATGATACATCGGATATCTGACTTTCGGAATTTTGAATGATTCGGAATTATGAAATTCGGAATTTTGAAATTCGTGATTGTAACTTTCGGAATAAGGCTTTTCGTATTTATGTAGTGTACCCATAAAAATCAATGCGTCCATTGATTTTTTTTTTCAAAACTCCCAAACTTACAATGTGACCCTTATAGTAGGTAAGGACTGACACTTTGTAAAAATACTTAGTAAGCTAAGGACATACTTATTTAACTACTTTCTTTCTGTGAAAGCACCTATTAGATTTTTTAATATGTCTTATCTATTAGATACAGCCATCCGCTGCATATTAAATCAAAACGACTAAAGTGATTGCTTGTGTCAACAAAAAAACCTCGCAAGCGTACCAACCTTTCAAAAGCCTCTTTATCCCCGACCGGGAGCGGAAAGCTTCTACCGTCGTCGAATAAAAAAACACTCTGTATATCAAGTTACCGTACATCTGGCTGTCTGGCGAAAAAGCACGACTTGAAAGGAAATTGTATTTGTTATAGGTAGACTCGTCTTTATAGCTTATGATAGCCTAGTACTTACTTTATCTAGTAGTTTATCTAGTTTTGATTCTATTTATGTAAGTACATACTTTGAAAGAGACATTGTTTTAAGTTAATAACTATGTGAAGACAGATGCATTATGTCTTGAAATTTTCTATTTGCGCTAGAAGCTCTACTAAACTATTTACTTTTATCTTCAAAAACTATACCTTGGGACATGTACCTTGGACCTAGGTATATAGCGAGACAAACGAGGCCCCGGTGCACGCGGATTGTTTTGTAATAATCTATGTTTAGTGAATTTGAGCTCGTCCACTGCCACCGCGCCGTAGCACCCCGTTCACTATCCATTTGCATAAAAAATAATAACCATAACCTATTTTGGCATATGGTAATTTGGACTAATGAACTTTTGGCATAATTTTTTTGGCATAATTACATCGTAAAATTATGCCAAGTATAATTATCTATGCCAAAAAAATTGTGCCAAATTCATTATGCCAAAACATTTTAGGACAAAACATGAAATGAAAATGTTGCGGTGGATGTGCGGCGTTACGCGTAAAGATCGCGTACGGAACTCTCGCATCCGCGGCAGCCTCCATGTCCGTGACATCGCGGATAAAATGCAAGAGAGCCACCTTCGCTGGTGCGGCCACGTCTTGCGGCAACCGCCAGGCTACGTGGGGAACAAATACCTGGCAATGGTACCTCCGCCGGGTCCAGGTAAAAGAGGTAGGCCAAAGAAGTCCTGGCTTGACGTCGTGGAGGGTGATATGCGTGCTAATGGTCTCACTACCATGGACGCCCAAGATCGTGCGAAGTGGAGAAGGAAGAGCCGGAAGGCGGACCCTGAGCTCCGAGGTCATCTTGGCCACGGATGCAATCAGGAGAATACGTCTATATGCAGATGATGATTTTAGGACAAAACATTTTATGTTAACGAAGGGGATCCCCTTCAAAAGACATCCAAGTATAGAGTTTTAGGTGCAAGATATATGTCCCGAGCAATACTTAATTAACTGCTTATACGAACCAACTTTATAGTCTGCGACATAGACATATCAATCGCGTGGGTGCGGCCATAATATAAACTGTCTTTATCTCGAAAACATTGTAATGTAACAAGCATTTATTTCGCACTTTGTTTATGGTTATGCCTTCGATATTGACAGCTAAGACAACATTGTCTGATGAATAAAACCAAGTAAATTGAGACCACGTCCTTGTTGGCCTATTTTGAGACCGTTTATATTCTTGCCTTGTGCCTCGACGACATTGATGAAGACTGTCTGGGAATATTACTTTTATATCAAAAATATATTATCTTCTAGATCTGTCATATAGTTCAAATATCTTTTTACCCGAATGCGCCAGCGAGGGTAATGTGTTTCGCGCGTAATATGTGTCAATGTGTGTATGTAGTTTTCTTTGTTCCCCTCTACAGGCCTAACGCCTGGACGGATTTTGATGAATAGGGTCTCAAATGAAAGGTATTCATCTCCCGAGTGTCATAGGGTACATAAAATTCCAACAAAAACTATACGGTAGATTTTTGATGTTAAAATATGTGTTGGCAAAAAATTTTTTTCATTCAAATTTATCGAGTAGGGTATCAAAATGAAGAGAATAAAGGAGATTACAAAAATATATAGATTGTTGTGAAAGAAAGGCAGGTAGACCATAGACTGATTTCTTTATTCAAATATAACTAGCAAATAGGTACAATTCACCACATCTCCCCCTTAACAACCAAAAATATAAAATACATTTGCAACCACATTTACCATCCCTACTAATATTATAAATGCGAAAGTAACTCTGTCTGTCTGTCTGTCTGTCTGTCTGTCTGTCTGTCTCGCTTTTACGACTAAACCGCTGAACCGATTTTGATGAAATTTGGTATAGGGGTAGATTAGACCTTGAGAAAGGACATAGGCTATGTTTGGTCGCGATAACCGACATCCACGCGGGCGGAGCCGCGGGCAAAAGCTAGTATTATATAAAACAAATAACATTTTCAAAATAATTGGGCTATTCTATCTCTAGCCTCTACCGCCGCCCTTCTGCGAACACGCTCCCGTTGTGCGTGTTCATCATCCTCACTCGCGTTTGGATTGGCCCCATTCCCATCATCATCATTCTCCGCGTTAGACCATTCTTCCCCATCACTTGACACTTGGTTATCTACGACCTGATCATTCCCGACCTTTATCAAGTGACGCCTATTTCTTCTAAACCGCTTTCCCGATGAATCAGAAACAAAGTATGAACGTGGTTGTGGGGCTTTCCCCTGCACCCGCGCGTGCTTCCTGCCAGTGGGATCCACCATAACGACCGACTGGCCCGCTCGCAGCTCGGGTAGCGCACGAGCTTGATTATCATAATATATTTTTTTGAGGGCCTGACTGCGCATCATCGTCTCATAGTCTGCAGAGTTATCACGACTAGGTTCCAATCTATCATGATGAGACGGAAGCCTGGTGTTAAGTCTGCGTCCCATCAGCAACTCAGATGGCGAAGCGATCCCGTCTCTCGGCGTCGCTCGAAAGTTTAGCAATCCTGAGTAGAAATCTGAGCCAGATGCCAACGATTTAATCAGCATAGACTTAATAATATGAACGGCCTTTTCACTACGCCCATTTGATTGTGGATAATTAGGAGATGTTGTAACGTGACAGAAGCACCATTCTCTGCTAAATATTTTGAACTCTTTAGACGCAAATGCTGGCCCATTGTCCGTAATCAATTCCTCTGGAATTCCGTGTCTAGCAAATTGATCTTTCATCGCCACTATAACTGATTTACTAGTAATCGTTTTTAACGGACATACTTCAATGTAATTCGAGAAATAATCCACGAGTATCAAAAAATATTTGTTACTATATTGAAAAATATCAGAGCCCACCTTGGCCCACGGTCGGCTGGGTATTGAATGCGGAACAAGCGGCTCTCGTGCAGGCCGCGCCGCCCGCTCGGCACACGTGGTGCACCGGCGCACCGCTTGCTCGATGTCCCGCGACATGCCCGGCCAGAACATCACCTCGCGCGCATGTCTCTTGCACCTATCAATTCCCATATGCCCATCGTGCACACGTCTGATCATCTCAGATCTCAAACCTAGCGGAATGTACACTAAATTATCTTTGAAAATTATATTATCAACGAATTCAAATTTCTCCCTGTACGACCACTGTCCTCTCACTCTCTCATCTACACGGTATTTGTTATCTGGCCAGCCATTTTTAATGTACTCAATTATTAATTGACATTCCTCATCTTTCATTATATACTCTTTAATTAAAGCCATTTTGCTGTCACTAAATCGAACACATTCCAATAGAAAACACGACTGCTCTGCTATTTCATCACAAATTTTTTCTTCTAACAAATCCGGTAACGGGGCCCTTGATAATGTATCCGCTACATACATATATTTACCAGGTTTATAAATAACTTTAAAATCGTATGCTTGAATGCGTAACATCATACGTTGCAATCTAGCAGGGACTGAATTTAAAGGTTTATTGAACAGCGCCTCTAATGGCTTGTGATCGGTCTCAACAGTGATATCCTTTCTACCATAAACGTATTGATGAAACCGTTCTAATGCAAACACTATTGCCAGCAACTCTTTCTCAATTTGCGCATATCTACACTGAGTCTCTGTTAGTGTTGAGGACGCAAACTCGACCGGCCGGCCAGCCTGCAGTAAGACTGCGCCGAGTGCACTAGCGCTGGCATCAACAGATAATAACACCGGTTCCCGTGTTGAATATAATGATAACACGGGCGCAACGCACAGTGACTGTTTTAACCGCTGTATTGCCGCCTCATGCATTTCATCCCAATACCAAATAGAATTCTTTTTTAAAAGAGTGCGTAATTGCGATGTTTGTTCTGAATATTGCGGAATAAATTTTGACAAATAATTCACCATACCTAAAAAGCGTTCTAATGATGCCCTATCATTTGGGCACGGCATATCAATAATAGCCTTTAATTTATTTCTATCTATTTGCATACCCTGAGAGCTAAAGGTGTGGCCTAGATAACTTACACTTTCCACACAAAACTCACACTTGTCTCTATTGAACTTAATACCTGCCTGTCTTGCTCTGTCCAGCAAAACTTTCAACCTCTCGTTGTGTTGGGTAATAGAAGATCCCCACACAATAATATCATCAATAAATGATTCTACCCCATCTAAATCCTCCAGTATTTGCCGTATTTTGGCATGAAATACTTCCGATGCGCAATTGACCCCATAAGGTAAGCGCAAGAACTGATACCTGCCAAATGGCGTTCCAAAAGTACATAAATCTGCACTCTCATCATCAATTTGGACCATCCAAAATCCAGACCTTGCATCTAACTTGCTAAAGTATCGTGCCCCTTCTAGCTTAGTAGCAATCTCCGTGAGCGTCGGTAACGGGTAGTGGGCGCGGCACACTACCTTGTTAAGTGGGCGAGGATCTAAGCACACACGGATAGTGCCATCCTTTTTAGCCGCGACTACTATAGCATTTACCCATGGTGTGGGGTGCGTTACCTTTCTAATAACTCCTATTTTCTCCATTCGTTTTAACTCATCCCGCAATTTGTCCCGCACACCCATAGGTATTTTACGTACTGGGCAGACTGACGGTTGCGCGCCCTGCATCGTTATAATCTTATATTTACCCTCTAGTTTACCCAATCCACGAAAAAGATCACTATATTCATCAATATGTAAGGAAAATACGCGCTTAACCAAACCTAGTTCCTCACACGCGTACTTGCCAAGTACACTTTGACATTCATTCTCAGTAACAACAAATCGTAATGTGTACACAGTATTTTTATATATCCAGTCTATAAGACATGAACCAACAATAGGAATAAAGTTGCCACAAAATGATTGAGCTCTAATGTTGTTGTTATATAAACTAGATATATTAAGACCTAGCGTACAATATTTTTGCAAAGACAAAACATTCAAGTCTGAACCTGTATCTAATTTAAAAGTTACTTTCAAACTACTATGCGATAGGATCAAAGTCTCATACCATTTATTAGAATCCTTACTGGCATTGGGACCATCCACCGTAGACACGAAATACAATTCCGTGTCACTTTCAACATCCTCGTCTATTTGGTAGACTTTGCTTTTTAATTTTGGACACGAATTTTTGAAATGACCTATTTCCTTGCACCAATAACATTGTGCATTTCTAGCCGGACAACTATGGTCATTATCGCACTGTACACGCATACACGCACGACACGCACGCTTGACCGCCACACCCTGCGCCATCTCCCGGGCCCCAGCTCCTCGTACTGCGCCCTTATGCCGCTGCTGCAGTCGGACCCGCGGCGGCCCCCAGCCACCGCGGCCTGCTCCGCCGGTGCTTGCGGCCCGCTGCGTACCACCTGGCCTGCCGCCATGTACTACATTTACCGCTGCAGACGACGCGCTCGTGCTACATACCGCCTTGGTCTCCTCTATCTGCCTCTTCTCTTCAGTGGACATTTCATTCGCCTGACATATTTTAACCGCTCGTTCGAGAGTAAGATCGTCGGCTCTAAGCAATCGGTCGCGTAGCTTACCTTCAATTACGCCACAAACTATACGGTCACGTATGAGCCCTTCCGCCAAATGCTCGAACTCACACTGTTGAGACAAAATTTTCAAAGCCGTTACGTACTCATCTATGGATTCTCCATTTTCCTGATTTCTTGTGAAGAACTTAAAACGAGCCATGGTGGTGTTTTGTTTAGTACCAAAATATTCATTAAATTTCATCACCAATGAATCGAGATTTTCACGATCACTCTCATTAACGAACTTGAAAGTTGTGAAAATGTCATATCCTTCTGCGCCAATAAGATTCACCAACAAACTTGCTTGAATATCCGCTGACTCCTTGTATACACCTGATGCTTTCAAAAAAACCGTAAATTGTCGATACCACCGACGCCATGCCTCAGCGCGGGTTGCCGGCCCGCCTTCAAGATACAATTCTGATGGCGGCCGTGCATGTTCCATTATGTATTATCAATTTTCCTAATTACTTTTGCAAATGAATATAACAAATAAACGCACAAATAATATCTATTAAACTGTAAATAAAATTAATTTTCGAGACCGCTGTCACCATGTTGTGAAAGAAAGGCAGGTAGACCATAGACTGATTTCTTTATTCAAATATAACTAGCAAATAGGTACAATTCACCACATAGATGTCATATCCTAACTAAAAAGGTTAAAATAAAATTAATTATTAAAAAATAAAAAAACCCGACTGCTGTCTAAAAGATTGAAACAAGCTTGATAGCAGGCGGTACCCATTAAATTTCTTTCGGTTTATGATTGGCAAATGGGTACCGCCTGCTATCAAGCTTGTTTCAATCTTTTAGACAGCAGTCGGGTTTTTTTATTTTTTAATAATTAATTTTATTATAGCACTTAGGTGGCAGACAAGCACGCGGCTCACTTAATGGAAAGTGGTCAACGTGGTCATAGACGTATGCAACACCAGGGGCATTACATGATTTTCGGCCCCACGTAATAGGGGGCGAGCCTATTGCGGTTTAGCGGGCACTTTGTCATGTCATGGCTTTTACATGTTTACTGTCGAATGGAGAACAGCCCTATCCCTTAGTCGCCTTTTACGACTCCCGCAGGGGCGCAGGAAGAGATGGGGAGGCCCAGGCCCGGTCGCAGCTTGAAGTTTTGGGGGGGGGGGGGGGTCACTTCGGAAATTCCTTAAGAAATTTAACCCCCCCTCCCCTCGTACTGGGACTTTTCAATATGACGTGCATGGTTTGGGGGGGGGGGGGTCATGTCCCCTGTGACCCCCCCCCCCCTCGGACCTCGCCTGGGGAGGCCCTATTCTACTCCAACGTGATCCAACACGGCATTACTATTATTCATTCTGTGCTAGTAGGTGTACTTTTTACAAAAAATATCTTAGTGACAAATAAATGAAAACATAATATTTTTATTAAGTGTAGGTGAATTACAAGTTAAAAATAATACTAAATTAAATTAAAACTACAAACTATTATTACTAAAATAAACTAAATTAAATAAATAAAATATTTACATGCATAATGCGTCGTGAAATTCCTCCACATCGTCACCGACCGGTAACGTTCCCAGAAGGCTGGCAGCATTGCCACGTTGAATGGCAATGCTTATTCTCTGTGCAAGATAATAACCAGCCTTCTGGTCACGCGTAGCGTCGATCAGCCGCTTTGTCAAATCTTTGTACACAATGCGTGCACTTGGGCCCCATGTCCCCAACGTTTCAACCCCAAACGGCTCAAATATATAATCACCTGTTAGATTACAGTATTTGCGCCGTTTGAGGTTTTCCGCAGATGCAGCAGCAGCACCGGCACAGCCTGCTGTGCCTGAAAGATGTGAAGGCGCAAGGGTGTCGACGCATGTTGCATCCCACACCAAAGGCCTACCCATCTTCCAAGGCAGCAACGACATACCATCCGGTCTCTTGCCATCCTCACGCGCCAGCCCATTAGGTTCACGAATGGCTGGCACGCCAGCAGTGGCAAGAGCACGGCGGATAATGTCGTTGATGCAGGCGTGTCGCGACATACGCCCAGCGCTTCTGCCGCATGAAAGGCCATGGTGCCCAAGGCTGTCGACAGCTTCACCGCAGTGGCAACGATGGGGAGAAACGCACGGCGCTCCTAGGCGAAGGCAAGTGGCAAGGCGGAAAGTAGTATCGTCCAACATAGTACCTATGTTGGGCGATGGAAGTGCCTGAATCCAGAGACCTGACTCCCATTCCCCCACAGCCAACAGGCGCGCACGCTCTGAAACATGGGAAGACGTGCGTATTAAACTGTCTCTTACCAGCTTGCAGAGCGGCGCATCCCATTGTCTCTGGGAGAAAAGGTTACCAGGCAATTCAGTGTTGGGACAAGCAACCTTCCAAGCATTAATGGCATCGGACTTGCACGACACCTCAGAGTTAACCTGTGTATTTATAAGAATTTTCCTGGTTAACTCCTCAGTGCCGTGGACCGATGACAAAAATGCTGGAAGGCTAACATCAGAAATTTTGCGAACGCCGAGACCACCCAAGCGAACTGGTAAGGACGCTTGGAGCCAGGCTCGGTCGTTCAAGGCCACATTTAGAATTTCGCTGAGAGTGTTTTGAAGAATGTTGTCAATTTTTGCTAAAAGTGTCAAATGTTGCCAAAATTGGGATGAACGAAGTGCATGAGTAAATTTAGGGACAAAAAGGCAAAACCGAAGTATAGTAAAGGCTGAATGAACACTTATTTTTTGTAAACGATCTGCAATATTTTCAAAATTTTGAATTTTTTCCTCAATAAATGAATGAAATCCATCTTCCAGAACTGGGGACCCCAGGAGGCGCAGAGAAGCTTTTTCCAGAATTTTGATATTGGGAGCTAAATGGTTAAATTTTTGTATAGTCGAGGGTCTGTCTGTAGTGTCACTAATAAAGATTTCACATTTGTCTGAGTTGAGTTGTAAGCCAATGGATTGAAATTTATTTTTCATGAGTTCTAAATCTTGTAGCACTGTTTGTACATCACCCCCTAAAGTCCCGTCATCTAGATACCAGATGTTGAATTTTGAATTTAACTGTTGTATGATGGGATGTATTGCTAGACTGAAGATGACTGGTCCCAAAGGGTCACCTTGCTGGCAACCAACTGCTGATTCCAAAAGATGATCCTTATAAACTAATTTTGTAGGGTGTCTATAGCACTGCCAAAGGAATTTATATATATGAGGGGTTTCTAATTTTGCTTGGGTCAGCAAGGTATCCCTATTCACTGAATTGAAGGCATTCCTCAGGTCAACCTTCAAAATGACCTCACCTTCACCGCTGCCAAGGTACGTCGAAAGTGCGTGTATGGCAGCCTCACAGCCCCCTTTTGAACCGAAACCAAGTTGAAGGGGCTGGAATTTTGCTGCAAGTTCGGTACTATAGTACTTGCAGCAAATTTTGGCTGCCAACCGCCGTAAGGTACTTCCTACGGCAATGGGACGAATGCCACCATCCCTTTTACGCAGAGCACATAGGTTGGCCCCATATAAAATATGAATGATACCTTCGTCCACATTGCCGGAGAGCATCAAGTTCACTAAAGCCGTCAGCTCCTTCAGAAGGGCATCGCCAGCCTCCCCAGCGCTCGGACACATTAGATCTTTAAGATGCTGGGGGGTCAGGCCGTCAAGACCAGCAGCAGATCCACTCCGGAAGGAGCAAACGGCTGTGAAAACGTCCTTGGCAGTAATACTGAGAGTTTCAGTGTCATCACTCGGTGGTTCTGGGAAAGAGAGATCAATTGAAGCCGGTGGATGCTTACTCTGCAGACCCGCGAGCGTGTCTGGAGAGTAAGGTGCCACCACATCGCTGCTAAAAAGCAACCTCGACGCGCCCCTGATATCACCTTCCCTTATTTTATTTTCAATGTATTTATACTTATTGGATTGAGGGTTAAAGGTATGGTTTAATTTGGATTCAAAATGATACGTGTTGTTAGAACAATTTTCTTTAATTTGGGTTGTCAAAGATCTTTGTGTACTATTGTTTTTAATGTGTAATATTCTGTAAGGGAAGGTTACGTTAAGGTTCTCTTAGTGACTGTAATTTTATTCTCTGCACCACCTATTAGGTTGACTGGTAGAGAATGCCTATGGCATTAAGTCCGCCTATGTACATATGTGCATGAAGTTCAAATAAATAAATAAATAAATAAAGTGTAAATAAACATAGCATGAAAAAGTTTCCGATTGATGGCAATGGCCCACAATGACTGAAATAGTCATAGTAGTTCTGAAAGTCCGCTGTAAAAAAATAGGAATTAGAATAATCTAAGCACAGTTACCAGGACAACAGACATCTAGCAGAAGTAATGTTCATCCACCCTGTTTTCTCACATGCTGAGACACATCACACACGTGCACGTGACCCCTTAATTTAAAATCCTTGACAGGTGATTTGGCGCGAAACGCTGCATAACGTCAGGGGTTGTTCTATATTCAAAACTCAGAATTTATAGATGGAATCATCATTTTGAACCCTATTTTAAGAAACAGAAGCTTGAATTTCGAAGAATAAACGTTTAAGAGGGCAGAATAGAATCAGTATTCTAATATCAAGGTAATTTACACTATATTTCTATTGTACTAAAGTTGACAATGATTTGTGACATAAAATAGAGTAAAAATTAAGTAGTAGAGTACATTTATGAACAAAAGAGAACAGTGAAGTGCCACGTGACATTGTCTATTAAAAGAGAAAATCTCATAATTATGGAGAAAAGAATATCATTAGTGTCATAGAGGGTAGGCAGAGGTGAATTAATACCGACTTTTCGTCGATTATTTTACTAGTACTAGGCATAATGCAGGGTAGAGGTATATTACCAACGTCTATACAACTTCTTAGTTCTCTGTAATACCATACCACTTTGCCTGATTTGCCTTGAACATGAACTGAACACAGACGCCTCTATTCTTTTTCGAAAGCTCGTAGCTAAGTAGAAAAGTAGTCGTACAAAAGTTAAGCAATACTAGCTAGGTCATTCTTTGGATGGGTGTCCATTCTGTTCAGCTCAGTTGATCTTTTCGATCTTTCGATCTTTCATACCTTTTATTGTTTTTTTGATCGTATAGTGAAGCCGCTAACTATTCGAATTTTTTGTTCAATACGTTTGCCGGCACTTAGGAACACATTATTGGCTCAGTGTTCAAAATCTCATTACTTGCTGAACTATTTTATTTTTCTTTAGCTATCACAAATATTGTGTGTTCGCAAATATCACCACATATAATTATTATATCTGGTGATATTTGCGTATTATACGCATACGCATTGCCAATTAACCAGCGAATTGTCAAATGTTTGGATTCAGTACGTAAATACGATCACCGGCATCTTTTTGCTTGTACCTGCTTGCATATTGAAACAACATAAATATGTTTGTGTTGTTGTAATAGATATAAAGAAGAAGATTTTTTTAGAGGAAGAAGAACCTTATTCTTCTTCTAAAAAAATCTTCTAAAAAAATCGATTTATTTTGTAAACTGTAACTGGTAACGCACAAAATAACATAAAAATTTTAATGACTAGCTGACCCGGCAAACTTTGTACCGTCATATTTTTTAGCCCGTTTAGACCGTTTAAACCTTCCCTGGACATCCACGAATATTTCAAGACTAAAATTAACCAAATCGGTCCAGCCGTTCTCGAGTTTTAGCGAGACTAACGAACAGCAATTGATTTTTATATTCAATTTTTTTTTTTCAATTTATTTTTATTTCTGAACAAACATTACACAAATATAAGACTAGCTGCCCCGGCGAACTTCGTACCGCCATATTTTCGGCCCGCGTGGTATTCAAATCCCGTTCCCGCTGCAACTTCCATTTAGGGGGATGAAAAATAGATGTTGGCCGATTCTCATAGATACCGGATAAGCACAAAAAAAATCATCAAAATCGGTCAAGCCGTTTCGGAGGAGTATGGCAACGAAAACTGTGACACGAGAATTTTATATATTAGACTAGCTGCCCCGGCGAACTTCGTACCGCCATATTTTCGGCCCGCGCGGTATTCAAATCCCGTATCCGCTGCACCCTTATCACTTAGGGGGATGAAAAATAGATGTTGGCCGATTCTCATAGATACCGGATAAGCACAAAAAATTTCATGAAAATCGGTCGAGCCGTTTCGGAGGAGTTCGATTACGCACCCCGTGACAGAAGAATTTTATATATTAGACTAGCTGCCCCGGCGAACTTCGTACCGCCATATTTTTGGCCCGCGTGGTATTCAAATCCCGTTCCCGCTGCACCCTTATCACTTAGGGGGATGAAAAATAGATGTTGGCCGATTCTCACACCTACTCAATATGCTCACAAAATTTCATGAGAATCGGTCAAGCCGTTTCGGAGGAGTACGGGAACGAACATTGTGATACGAGAATTTTATATTATAAGATAAGAAGATTACTTACTTACCTATTTTAGTTAGGTAATGCTTAACCCTTACCCTCCTGAAGCTTACCCATCACTATCACATAAGAGACCTAAAAAACGCTTTCTTTGCAAATAGAGTACATTACCAACTTATTTACCGATCATTATAGCCACAGCAGTTGTGAGTGTTCCCTATAACCCGATTGCTGCCAACTGTCAAACTGTCATGCATGAAAAACTACATCGAGGTAGGAATTTTCTTTCAAATGCTCCCTGTTGAAAATTTTCACCCTTCACCACTTCACCACCACAGTATGCACATATTGATAACCCTAGTTATATGTAGGTATTGGTATACTCACACGGCGCGGCGTGTCAGTTAACCGCGGTGTAACTCAATACATTGTGTTTTGCATGTGACTGCAACGCAGTAAGGAGAGGCGCTCTATTAAATTGAGATAATTTAAAAGTAAATACTCTTTGTAGCTACCTAAAATAGCCGTTACAACTTCATCCTAGCTTCTTTCCATCCAACGGGGTGTAGTCAATTGATAGGCTGTCACTGGTGAGTAGTCCATATAACCCGATTCCTACCGTCTTGCTCTGCAGAGGAAATCCCTGGTAGACATATTTAAATTTATACGCTGATAAAATAATATACATAATGCATTATCTAAAACGGAATGTATCTGAAACTATGTACATCTAGATACAATTTCATACGAAATCTTATTGTAAATTGGAAATGTTTGTCCGCGATGGACGCAAAAACTACTGAACGGATTTTGATACGGTTTTTTTTGTTAGAAAGGTCTTGGTCAAACTTAAAATCTTACGTATGTTTTATTGCGATCGGTTGAGTAGAACCGAAGATAAGAGATCCACGCGGGCGGAGCCGCGGGCGGAAGGCTAGTTGCTATATAATATAATCGTTCTATAAAAGGATCTTTTTCTGCTGGCTTCACTCGTGAAAATTTTCACCCTTCGCCACTGCGGGCTGTACTTATATAAATATCTAATCCATCCATCGGACAGTAAATATACAGCACATGACCGCTTGAGAGCTATAGCCTCGTCGCCTATTACATCAGCCTGAAAAATCATACCTACTTAGTTGGCGAAATGTGCTGTCTCATACCTGCCTACCCCTTCAGAAATTAACAACATGTATGTAGGTAATAATAATAAGGAATGATCCAGGACGAGCAGGTCTGGTCGCGTCCTCCTGACCCGCTACACGGAATTATCAATCATATCGTAGTCTTTTATTGGACACTAGCTGACCCCGCGACGGAGATACGTTTGTCGGAGTTATGTTTCAGACCCGCGAACTTCGTACCGCCTAACAGTCGGTTCTTTTTTTTTAAATTTTTCTCTCCGTAAGAACCATCCTTGTACTTTAAGGTATATTCTAAAAAAAGAATTAGCGAAATCGGTTTAGCCGTTCTCGAGATTTGCGCTTAGCAACACATTTAGGGATTCAATTTTATATTATAGATAGGCCTCTCCTAAATACACAGCTCTCGACCTTCCGCCTACTAATGCCACCTTATCAAGTCATCAGCCAATTTGGGGGCATCCCACCTTCCACGTGGTCAGGATCGTAGCAAGTGGAAAGATATTTTTTCTGCCTGCCCCAATGGGAAGGAAGCGTAACTCTAACTATATACCTACTACGAAAAAATTAATATCTACGAGTATCTATCAACGTATGTACACTCAGGTAGTTTCCTCAAACTCCCATCACTCGGTTATTATTTGATTTCCCAAAATGTGTAAGCCGTCATCGGGCCATTGTTCTGTCCTTAATCTGTTTGCCCTTGTGTTTGCGGTCGCCGTTCGAGTCCAGGTCGGTCAATATTTTACCGATCGACTTAGCTTTGTGTCTTTCGGCTGAGTGTTACCGGTTTTTGGGCACTTAAAATGGCGCTTGTGAACTTGTGTAATCTTTCATTAACAAGCGCCAACGTATAATGAAGTAGAGAGATTTTCAAACACAGGTTACGTAGAATAGGGTTAGGCAGAGGTGAATTAACATAATCATAATCATAGTTTATTTGCGAATACAGGTACAGTAAGCTATTACACAGATTTGTAAACATGTAACAATCACATTTCACCAATCTTTGTAATAAGTCCCACGTATTAGGAAGTTTTGCCGTTGCAGAGTAGAATAAGACCACTGCATTTCTTACTGTGGGTGTCGTAAAAGGCGATAAGGCTGTTCTCCATCCAACAGTAAGGACTATAATATATGCATCAGGAACTTCGGGTATGCACGAAACAAAAACGAACAACGAGCATTCATAAAAAGTTACTTTCATTTCTCTCGGTGGGGTTTAGGTCGAAAGTGTCGCGACTCGCGAGTGGATTTCGGGGCCTGATTCTTTTACTCCTTTTTTTGCAGGATTGCGGGATAAATTCTTAAATGTTATACTTTCGCCTCATCATCATCTTCATGTAGACGCAATTTCCTGATTGCATCCGTGGTCAAGATGACCTTGGAGCTCAGGGTCCGCCTTTCGGCTTTTCCTCCTCCACTTCGCACAATCTTGGGCGTCCATAGTAGTGAGACCATTTGCACGCATGTCACCCTCCACGACGTCAAGCCAGGGCCTCGATTCTGCTAAAGCACAACCACTGTCACACCACAGAGACTGCGAGAAAATTCCATTTGATTTTAGCCTTTAAGGCAATGCTGTTAAAGTTTAAAATTAAATGGCTTTTTGCAGAGTGAATGAAAGAGTATAATGAAACTCTTTTCATTTAATTTTGTGATTGTAAGTCTATAGAAATAAGGTCTAAAATTTAATGCCATTTTTTGCAGTTTCTGTGGTGTGACAGTGGTTGTGCTTTAGCAGAATCGAGGGCCAGGACCTCTTGGGCCTACCCCTTCTACCTAGACCCAGCGGGGGTGCCTGTTACAGTCCAGTAAAGTTCTACTAAATATACTTGCTATTCTTTAACCCAAAAGCACAATTTTATCGCTCCCCAACAAGTCCAATATGACTTGGAGTGCGTGTACAGTATGTTTTGTTTGTATGTGTCCGAAGCCACGTGTTTGTATGAACCCACTGTTGTCTGAAGTGGTAGTGAGCCGTGTGACTTAGCGTATTACTAAACGGCTTCATTAAAAGTTGATAGACAACTCTCATTTACGTACTTTTGTTGGTTAAGCCATGCTTTCTCGGTAAGACTTGTGAAGTGGTACTTTCCCAGACAAATCAACCAAGATTTGACTGGGAAAGTACCACTCTATCGCGGAAGATTGATTTCAACTAATACTTCCTAGGTAATCGATGTCTTCATCAGCATGGACACGTATTTTCCGGATTGTCAAGGTGAACTCGGAGTTCAGGGTCCGCCTTCCGGCTCTTCTTCCTCCACTTCTTTTGTAATTAGACCAGATTTTCAAAACTACCTATAGCGATTATCACAGATGATCGTACCCATGCAATGGTAACCGGGGTTTAGGGTGCACGGAGAAATCTCAACGTGTTGAAAAAGAGCACCTATCCTAAAACTAACCTGGCAAATATTGCTTAACTTTGCCACGAATTGACCTAGGTACCCGTTTACCACTTGAATCACAAGCCCTCATAACTAAAAAATACTGTCAGTGGGAAGACCAAAGGCTAGTCCTACTCATCTTCTGCGCTGACGGCACAGAATCTCTCTGTTCTTACAGGGTCTGCAGCGCGAGTGTGACTCCCCTGGTGTAGCGAGCGTCCAAAGGCTACGGTAACCACTTTCCATCAGGTGGGTCGTATGCTTGACTGTGACCTAAGTGGTATAAAAAGACCGATCTGGGTATCAAACCCCGGAGAGCGAAGTAGTTTTTTTGTTTTTTTATCGTGCGAAATATCCCCACGGATACCTCCCCCGCCGAAGCCGGAGAAGGAGGTTATGTCGGACTCGAACCGACTAAAACGCACGCCGTCTGTGGGCCGTCGGTTGCCGGAGGTGAGGTTGTCGTAGCCATATCCCTCGCACCCCGGCCGACACAGGGCCACATCAGGGTAATTTCACGATGCCAAATTTCAATGTTCTTTTAGAACACTATATACTACTGGATATTCTAAAAGAACTCCATTAAATTTTTTCATCGGAAAACCTATGATTGAAAAATACCACCGAAATTAGCAAAACATTAGGCATCGTGAAATTACCCATCAGGAGAGCGAAGTAGTCGCATGTAAACAAAAATCCAAAAACCACAAAGCAAAGAAAATAAACTTTACCAAGACTTAAAAAAAACCTCACAATTTTTAAGCTTTTTATTTCCGAAGGGGAGGTGCTTCCTTAAAGGTTTCACGTTGGTGTACATTTTCATTTTGTTTATAACTTTACTTCCCGCTCCGTCTGCCGTACGGAAAGGGTTGGGAATTGGGAAGCCAGGGAAATGCCCGCCCTTTGTTTTGGGTAAACATTGCGGTAAGTTTTTAAACTTTTTTTTTAAACACGACAATTTACGGGGAATTTTCCTTTTTTTTAGGAAGCGGTTTTCCTTAACCTTCTGTTATTGTGATTCGTTTTTTATGACAATGTATTGTAAGTTTATTAAGGGGTAGGTATAGGAAGGCTCCAACAAAATTGCAAGAATCAAGCCAACCAATTCTGCTAGCCCGAATACCTGAGCCTGACTAATGGAAGAAATTTTGGCGAAGAGTTTTCTTTCCGGGTTCGGGGGTCAGATAGCAGTCGCTTCCACCAAAACCAAGTTAAAAAAAACTAATAGGCACAAGAGAGATATGGAGAATAAGAATCTAAAGAAGATAGAAGTTTTGGATACGACTTGAACTAACATTGATGATGATGATGATTGTAACTTAGTTCATTTTGTGATATAATTACAAACTAATAATATAATTACTTTACAATCCTAGTAGGTCGCTTAATGCCTACTGACTTTTACGTTATCTACCATTATTAAATTATATACAGCATGGCTGTGGCTATCAGCCCTTGAGCCCTGTTGATATACGAACATCTATGACAGTCGTTACAGGCAGTCCAACGACTGGTCTAGAACTGCAATGCTTCGATATCGCCAATGGGATGTAGAATATCGTAGTTCAGTCGAACACTCAGTTAGATTGGAAAAATCTAACTCCGAATTCCGAGATGAAAGCTTTGGATGCAACTGGAATTAACGATAGGATGAAGTAGAAGTTGACAGCCTCCGTGGCGTAGCGGTAGTAAACGCGGCCGCTACGCAGGAGGCGCGGGTTCGATCCCCGCTCAGTGCAAATATTATTTGCATTGGTCTGGTCGTGCCTCGGAGAGCACGTTAAGCCATCGGTCCCGGTTGCCATAAGAACATTTATAGCAGTCGTTACGGGTAGTTGGAGCCTTAAAAAGTTCAACAACAACGGTCTAGCTGCAATGCTTCGATATCGCCTAATGTCACTATTGGGCTATGAAGTTCAGATGGCAGTCGCTTCACGGAAAATATCGATGTATAGCCAAATCCGCAGTTAAGACTGGTAAAGCGAACCCCAAATTCCGAGATGAAAGCTTCGGATGCGACTAAAATGAATGCTAAGATGAGGAAGAAAAAGTGGCCTGATAGCCAACATAATCTACAAAATGGTACATGCTTTCTAGATAATTACACTCAGAATAACAAAAGGTGCATGTCTATTTTTTACAAGTGTCATCCGATACATGCGCATAAACAGCTCGCCCGTGAATATACAATAATTGCTGCGAGTGCACTAAATAAACGCATTCCGCAATGACGACGCGATCATGGCGCCAATGTGTAGTCTCGTTTACCTATGAACTGGCTCATCTATTATTTTCACTAGTGCCTAGCTTAGCTTTAATATTTTCAAAAATATGATAATTTTTTACCCGACTGCACCAGCAAGGGTAGTGTGTGAACCGATTCTATAGCACTATATTTAGGTATGTGTTATCCTATGAAAATATAAATGTGAAAGTTTGTGAAGATAGATAAATCTGAGTCTATGTGAGTCTATCTGAGTGCTTCAGCGGCTTCAGCTAGTGGATATACATATTCGTTTTATTTACACTGTTTTAGATATTTCGGTGGTACATAAAATAAGTCGAATCATCAAATCACATCAGTAGTAGCTGAAATGTGAATGTTAATGTCAGTCTCAGTCAAAGATTCATCTAAGTACAGTCAGCATCAGATCGATCTTGACTAGCAAAGTAGTACCTTCCTATCTTAAATACCACCCGCTCTGCCGATATATTTATCTATCTATAGACTAAATTATAAGAGAGCCTACGTTATGGATTTAATGAGGAGAGGAAAAAAGTTTATTCCAAAATAAATTTAATACTATCCACCAACTATAAGGTAAGTAATCTGTGATACCATTATCCAGTAAGAGTTACACGTGACAACTCAACAAGACTCCACATTACATCCAAACCATTTCCTTACAATAAAGTATTTTTTCCGCTCCTCAAAGGAAAGTGTAACTCAAGCACTTTTAAACGACACCCGATACATGCACAGACAACGTCCAGTCAGCCGCAAATATACAATAATTGCACTCAAGCACTCACTAAACGCATTCAAATTCCAAGATGGCCGGCTTTTGTTATTGGCGCCAAAACTTTGCGTCATCCCTTCGCTTGTCTGAGCAATGAAGGACTTTTTCTAACTTCTGCAACATTAAATTTGTAGAATGTTAATATTCGTTTCGTTTTCTTTTATTTTCACTTTTATTTGGGCGTGCGACAAATAAGTAAGTAGGTTACAATTTGATTTCGTTAGTTTTGAAAAGAAGTTACGCATTTGTGCAATGCTTTTGTACCGACGACATAATCTTTTTAAATCTTAAAGGTGTGTCAGATGCTTGGATCATGATCTTATTGTAGGTTCTTGCACGTAGGAAACAAAAATGTATACAGATAGATATAAACAGTTTAAAACATAGGTACTTAAATGCATTTTCTTATGTGAATTCATTAACAAGATATTATACATAATCCAAACGGACGTACTTAATTAATGTATTCAACTTTTTACACTGATCGGGAATCGGACCTGCGACCTCCGAGCGACGTAGCAAATTCGACTGCTACGTCACAGAGGTCGTCAATCAATATCGTAAAAAGAAAAATTAAGGTGGCAAAAAAATGGTAAGTGGCTACTTCTTTATTAATCTACTATGTTAACAAATAAAACAAGTCCATATTTCACAAATCAGATGCGAATAATGAATAAAGATAACAATTTTAATGGCGTAATAACAATTTGTTAAACTCACTTCATAAATATTCAGTTAAAATAATTGACCACCCCAACCCTCCAATGTCATTACGGGAAAAGCGCATCGAAAAAATGCCGCAGGGGTACAATGTACCCCTATGATATAATAGTATTCACCATATTGGCTGAGTTAGAGCGATGAGAGCACAATTCGGGTGTAATGTGATATTTTATTACTGGGCTTTGTTTAAACAATTGCGTAAGTGATTGTTAGTCCCGACGGGATCTGCACCTTTCGCGCGGTTATGTTCGAGGGAAGCATTGCTGTTCTTTTTTTGAATTTTGAAATTCTGTGTTCGAAATATTAAAAAAAGAACAGCTATGCTTTTTTTAAAGGTAGAATTGTCTTGATTTATTGTAAGGTGCCTAAATTCTCGTTATGGTATTAGGTTTATTTTTATTTTCTTTGTGAGTCAATTAAATAAAAAATATAATCTTATACCAATGATATACTTACTGTAAACTATAGATGCGTTGTCCGCACTCTAAAATGGCGATAAAAATTGCGACAATTATCCTGATATTATGCACCAATTAAAATATCGTTTGCAAAGAGTAAACAAATTTTAGGGCTCTTTTTAATAGTTAACTGTGCCTAGCGCTGACTATGTAGTACTGGCTATGTAGAATGCTGACCACCTAATGTACAGCAAGGTCAAGATATAGCTGCAATCAGTTTATCAAACTTCCGATCTGAGTATTTAATAATAATATTATAATAATAATATACGTCTTTATTGTACACCAAAAAATATCACATTACATAATAGAAAAATAGTCTAATCTATTACCCTAAATTAATTATAAATATTTTCCAATATACACAAACACTTTTCGAATCCAAACAATAATCTACTACGGTGAAAATCGTAGCTTGTGTCTCTATCTCATACCACCATTTCATCAGTATCGAGCGAGTGGCGGCATACGTTCGTAGGGCGCGGGGCGCATACGCGGGGCGCGGGGAGTGTCGTATCGAGTTTCCACTACCTCCTACCTACCCATGCTCTCCTGGTTGTCCGTGCCAGTTTAGATGAGTTTAGTAAGATCAATATAGTTACTGACGATGGTTTTGCTTAGACTGGTTGTCAGTTTATATCTTAATAGGCATGGGAAAGATTAAATGCAAGGATATTATAAAAATTGTCTGATTTTTTGTTTTCAAAATTTATTTTAAGTGCTGTTTATCTACTTAGATAATAGAAGGCTCCACCCGCATGGCTGTCAGTTGTCACGACTATCTTCTTCTTCATCCTAGCGTTAGTTCATTCCCAGTTGCATCCGAAACTTTCACTTCGGAGTCTGGGGTCCGCTTTTTCCTGTCTAACTACGGATTTGGCTGAAATTGGATATTTTCCGTGAAACAACTTCCATTTTGACCTCTACAACTCATTGGTGATATCGAAGCATTGTATTTAGACCAGTTATTGGACTTTTTAATGCTCAAACTACCTGTAACGACTGCCATAGATGTTCGTATGGCAATCGCATCACTGCATATGAAAGCCTAAAATTATCTCCAAACAATACTTTCTCCTGCAACTCCAAAAACAAATGAATCTTGGCGCCAACAAACTAATATTTATCCCAAAACTGTCAATAACCCACAAATCAAACGAAATCACCGTAAAATGAACATTGGTACACAACAATGACCATTTTACCTAAGACTCGAACAAATAAACTTTTTATTTTAAGCACATAATCTTCTTGTGTACTCGAGCGAAAGGGCGCGGCGCCAAACTGTGCAGGTTTTTTTAGTCGGCAAGCATCGAGTGTTTGAGGGTTAATTGTGTTCTTTAGATGATTTAGACCAGTCTTATTTTTCATTCGAACGCCAGTTACCTTGAAAGCCTGTATTTTAGAGGCCTGGGTCAGCTCTCTTGTCCTTCTTTTAGTAGTTTGTTTTGGCTTTAAAGGGAGTGACTGCTGTGTGACCTCCCAAACTGAGGAAAGCCCGTACCAAATCGTCAATCGTGAGATGTACCAGCTTGCAGATGAAGTTGGCTTGGCTACTAAAGATCTTGGGGAGGCCTATAAACCTCCATATTACAAATTATTGTTACAGGTACGTATTCACGATGTTTTACTAAAGTTCTATGTAAAAACTAAGTACAATAGTAACTTTGCCCGAGGTTTCCTTATGCGTAGAACCTCAGGCACCAATAATTTCAAAATGAGATGATTATTTCTATAATAGGATATTCTACACAATAGCGCTATCTAAACCCATAGTAAGCATAGGCTAACTTACTTGTGTTATAGGTTCTACGCATACATAGGTGTTACGTTATTAAAAAATAATGTAGTTTAAAAAGAAGGAAATAATAGTTATAAAAAGAATCAACAATGTAACACCATGGCCTTTTGAAAACCATTTAAAAATGGAACACAATTTCGCAAACTGAAATTATTTTTTTAAATTTTATTTTTTAATCGGACGACGGCAACGCTCTTTCCAGCTGATTTGCGCCGTGACGAGGTTTGACGTAATGCAAGGAGCTGGCAACACCGGCGACCACACAACCTCACGGTTATCGTATTATACTTACTTATATTTATTAACCAAAATCCAATTTTATGGAACCTTTTGTGAATAAACCATGTGTAATGCGGAAGAAATATGGTTATTTTTTTGTTATTTTGCCCTATTTTGATGGGCAGATGGATAGAAGTCGGATAAAGATCAACTTTATGAGTTTAATCTGGTATTACAAGGTGTAGATAATTAATTATAGATAACAACTTATACCTAATTATTATTCGTTCAATAAGTGAGCAAATATAAATAATCCGCTAGTTCATGATTTTATCACGAGATTTTGGTGTGACCAAATACCTTCGGGGCCAAGCTAACCTCCATTACCTACTTATATTCCTATTTTTTACATATTCTATTCCCTTCTCGAAGCTAAGTGGTAACTGAGTATTGCAATAGTAACTAAGGCGGTCTTTGGATGAGTGACCGTTCTTAAGACATTGAGATTGAGACCTCTGAGAGGAGCACGTTAAGCTGTTAGTGCCAGTTGTCATACGAACATCTATGGCAGTCCTTACTAGTAGTTGAAGTCCTAAAAAGTCTGACAACTGGTCTCCTTTCCTATATAGACAACACGTGCAGGACTCAGATGCCACCCGCATACGGTGCAAAATATTCCATCAAGAACCAAGCGATTCGGCGACTCCTTCTTCTGCCGCACTATTAAGACTTGGAATTCCTTACCAGCTCACGTGTTTCCCTCCTCCTATAGTCCCGGGTCCTTTAAGCGGGGCGTGAAAAAGCATCTGATGAGGCCGTCAAGCTGAGTGCCACCATTGTAACATGGTACATGTCTGTAATGGTGACCCTCTTTTCAGAGACTTTGCCTTCAGCTTACCATCAGGCGAGGCAAAGTCAAATTGACGTGTCCTATATAAAAAAAAAAAAAAAAAAAAAATCTGCAAAAAAAGCACCAATGGATTGTAGAGTTCAGTAGCAGTCGCTTCACGGAAAATATAGTTCAGCTGCCTCGCAGTTAGACTGAAAAAAGTGGACTCCGGCCTCCAAATAGAAGGCTTCGGATTTCGACCGGGACTCTACAGGAGCAAGGATTTTATCCCCTTCTCTGCAGTTAGTAAAACCGAGTATCACCTCTGGTTATGGTAATTACTTACCACCAAACGTATACTTGTTAGTAGGACCTACATAAAAATATCTGCCGGATAGTGTAGATACGATTACCGTAATCAGTATTGGGTTACCAGCAATAATAATTGCGAGTTGTTGGGTAAAAGGCCATTCGCCAATTTAGACGGTAATTGTTTTGTCGTATGAATTTTATTGAGTTCAGTTATTCTTTAGAGGGTTTTTTTTGGTACCACACCTAGCAACCTCAAAATGTAACGTCACACTCAAGCTGTGGAATGAACTCCCCGCGGTGGTTTTCCCAAGCGACTACAATATGGGGCACTTCAAGAAGGGCATTAGAAGGTTTCTTCAGGGTCGGCAGCACGAGTGTGACGCCCCTGGTGTTGCACGCGTCCATAGGCCACGGTAACCACTTTCCATCAGGTGGGCCGTGTGCTTGTCTGCCACCTAAGTGGTGTAAAAAAAAAAGAGAATACCTGCCTAATCTATTCTTGGGAACTAACAATAATAGAAAACCATAGTTTCAGGTTTTATCTAGGCCTTATATATCTACCTTTTATAATGTTTTACACTTCACATTTTTTCTAGCGTGATTCTGCGTGATTATGGAATCTGTGTGGTTGAAAATGTAGTTACTAAGATAGAGAAAGGGATGCTTAGATGGTTCGGACACGTGGAGAGGATGGATGAAAGAAGACTGATAAAACAGATTTATGAAGCGAGGGACATTCTACAAACCGGCGAGCATGTATGAAAACAATTATCAAAGTAGAAATAGCGAAAGATGTATGGCAGGATCGTAGCAAGTGGAAACATGGTGATCTCTGCCTACCCTACTGGGAAAAAGGCGTATGTATTTTTTCTGAAAAAGTAAGACATAAAGTAGTAGTAATGGTAAGTATCTGACGTCACCCTTATTCGCTGTAAAGAGCGGTATCGTTTTGAATACGAAAGTCTTTCAAACTTATCACGAGATCTATCTTTTTATCTCACTGTTGTAAAGTTCACGCAAGCGCAGGGGGATTGATGAAAGCGACAACTATCTCATTGTCATAGGCCAGGGTTTCTCAAAGTTGGGTACGCTTACCTATCACTTACCAGGATAAGTAGTTGGTCGTAGGGACTGTGGGTTAAAATTTAGGGAATAGCCAGCGGTACGCACAGGGTTTTTTAGGCAGAAGATAGATGATTATTAAGTTACGAAAAACAATGGTATGTGAGTTTTTATTCGTCATCTTGTCGATAATGTAAGTTATTAATGTATCATGTCACGTATGTAAGTAATTGATTTACCTAACGACGGTCTTGTATTCAAGACTTTAGAATTATGTTATGTGTGATACAAGTAACTTTCGGAGCTTTCACGCAAATTTTTGATGAAATACTTGCTTATTGAATTGTTTTTTTGTCCTTCGTGATGATTTACTTAAAATGTAGGTTTTTCCGTTTTGTTCCCGTAGCGCTGCAACAACAACAACAACAACTACCTACTTAAAACTCAGTCAAATTATGCCAGAAATCGATTCCAAAAATAAGGTAATAGAAATAACGTCGAATCTATTTAAAAATACAGGAGTTTAACATTGTCTTGAAAGTTTAATTATTAGGGGAACGTTCAACCATATCTTTGAGAAACCCTGTCATAGATTAAAGTAAGTAAGTTATATGGATATGGTCACTGTGTTTGTTCTCTCATATTGTTTGTTGCGTACCAAAGGGATATAGGCAAGCTTGCGAAAAATCGCTTTAAAGAAGAATGGGGCTTAAAAGAGCCGCCTTGCTTTGACAATTAGATTTTTTAAGAAAGATATCGTAAGTATTTACCTACTATCTTATTCTGTTCATTACAGTGTGACGTAATCCGTTTCGTGAAGGCATGCTTTTCAGAATTTATTAGTGATTTACCTACTACAAAGGTAGAAAATAAAATAAGTAACGATACACCTGATGATACTAAGTGTGCGTGATTTCTCACATACCTACTTATATTATAGAGGAAAGACATTTGTGAAAAAGAAATGGAGGTTAGACAGGTATATTCGCTTTCAGCCACAAATCCATGCTAATTATTATAAAATGAAAGTCTGTACGTCTGGGTTTCTGTCTGCTACGTTTTCACGTCTAAATCACTAACGGCCGTTCCCAATAACATATCTACAGATAAAGGCAAAGATAGAGATAGTTCCTTTGTCAAATCCTATTGTTATTTTGCTACTATGAATTGCATTACCATAGAGATTGATGACGTTTTTACCCTCTCTAATGTCAAAACTCAAGTGATAGATAGGTTATTCGGAACGGCCGTTACTCTACACTATGGACTATCCCCTATGTCGACTTACTTACATCGTCGATGGCCGCTATTCGTCAAATATATTAAAACCTCCTCTTTTTTTGAAGTCGTTTAATAAGTTAACTATCAGTAAGACTTGCTCCCGCCTTGTTATCTTAGGATGAGAGCAAATAAGTTGTGTGGCGCCAAATGCGGCCGTCGCTCGGTTGCCGTTCTAATCCGAGACCAGCCGTTCCTTGGAGCCGTCGGACGAGAAACAATGTGGGCTTTAAACCTCTGATTTTATAAAAAAATAATGCAAGTACAGTTAATTATATTGTACGTTTTATCTTTTATGTTTTTGAATTTTTTTTTAAGAAGTACTGATTCTAAATAAACTAAATTGGGTACCGTAAGCTGGGGATGCTTGTGACAATTACTATTTTTGGAAAAACTTTATTTTATCATCACTCATAATTATTAATAAACCTGATATAGTGATAATAGATCGATTAGAGCGCCGTGCAGTAATAGTTGATATCTCTATCCCTCATGACGAGAATCTCGTGAAGGCAGAAAAAGAAAACTTGGCCCATGAGATTGTCGACATTTTGTGGGATGTGAACTCGGCTATTATTGTACCGATAGTCGTCTCAGTTCACGGACTTATCGCCAAGAGCCTCGATCAATATCTTAAGAGGCTCTCGTTAGACGGTTGGCTGAAGGGCTTGATGCAGAAGGCAGTTTTGCCTACACTGCACGCATAGTAAGGAAGTTCCTCTCCCTGGAGCCCTAAGCACCGGCAGCTTGGTCCCTGTACCCGATGCCAGTGGGACATTAATTTTTAAATGTATTTATTTTTTTAAGTAGGTATATTTAGAAATATAATTTAGGTATATGTATATACATTGAATAAAGAGGATTAATAATAATAGTAAATTTATCGAAAATTATGGCTTTGGACAGCTCTACCAATACCAGGCCACGCTCACTCTATGTACTTGCGCGCTATATTCACCTACTCGCCGCGGGTCGCCGACGATCCTCAGTCGTCAGTCGGGCTGTCGCTAGCCGCGCGTGTGCACGGTGCACACGCGCGTAATAAAGTAACGTTTGATTACGTTTCAATCGAGTCTTTTTGTTTGTTATTAATATAATTAATACTCAATCTATGATGCTATTATGAAAGCATAACGGAGAAGGCTTCGTGTGCAATGTATGGGTGCGAATCTAACAAATAAAATAAAAATCTTTCCTCTGCTTGCCTGTTAATGAAGAACGACAAGTAGGTAGGTACCTACTTAATAAGTGCAATTACATTCGTTAAGTTACTGTACCTACCTATGACAATATTCAATATAAGTAGGTACATATGTTGTACAAAGTAATATAGGTACCTAGTAGTCTTTCCGTATAGTAGCTAGCGAAGTCGCTAGCTACTATACGGAAAGACTTAAAAAATATTGGATTCAGTACTTGGCTATTTAATAATAGGTTGGTTGGTACATGATGTAGCTATCACTAATCTGACCTAGTATCTACCTACTTATATCTAACGGCCCGGGTCCTGACTTTACACTTGAATGCAATCGTAAATAAAAAAGCGTAGGCAGGATGATAGCGCGGGCGATCAGCGACGGTGACGGCCGGCGCCGCCGCCGCGCCGCGCCGCTGTCGCTTGACTCCCATGTACTTGTGTAGGTAATCTGTCGGTGCGTTACCTCTACTGCATTGTTTTCGTTCAGACCTATAAAGTAGGAATAAGCGCCATTGTGCACTGAGAATAGTAGTTTATCTTAGGTCGTTCCGTGAACTAAGAGCTTACCTACTCTTGAGTTGCTGGTAGGATTGAGATGAAATACAGATTTGACCGAATGTCCATAAATATTCGGATATTATTCGATATTCGATAAATAGGTGAGAAAAATGTCAAACTATTGTAAAAGTATTCCTTTATTAAGCGAGGCAACCCTAGCGTCATAAAGTTTGCTAGTACGTACTACGAGGACGAGGCTGAGCGGCTGCAACATAATAATAACCGTATGGCTGTTTGTTAAGATACATATTCGTATGGAGTGGTTGATCACGTGGACTTGTAGGCACTTAACTGAGTTGGATCGTTGATTTTCCAGGCAGTGAGTTATCTGTTCCAACTATTAAGTAATCTGTGCCAATACATCATAATATCTGTAGGTACCTGTGTCTATAGGCATCTAGATAGCTACACAAAAACATCACCATTAGGTACGTCTCGTCAAGCCCCTAACGAAGTTGATAGGCAGCGATTACTACCTAATTAATTAGGCATGCGTCGCGTGTCTGATAACTAGGCAAATGCCTAATTAGGTAGGTGTTACGATATGGACTATCCGGGGCTTCAGTTAACAGAGGTAAAGTATTAATAATAAATATTGTAGGACATTCTACACAACGCTATCTAGATCCAAAGTAAGCATAGCTTAACTAGCTTGTAACACAAGCTTGTGTTATCCTACATTTTTTTTTCGTAAATACATAGGTACCTACTGTATAATATGCATAGAACAAGCGATTATCTCTAAAACTATATACCTACAACACATCAGTGGCGAGAGGTCCCTATAATCCGCTTCCTGCCGGCTTGTTCTGCAAAGGAAAGCCGTGGTAGAGATGTTTTTTAGGGTTCCGTAACCAAATGGCAAAAAACGGAACCCTTATAGATTCGTCATGTCTGTCCGTCCGTCTGTCTGTCTGTCTGTCTGTCCGTCCGTATGTCACAGCCACTTTTCTCCGAAACTATAAGGCCTATGCTGTTGAAACTTGGTAAGAACATGTATTCTGTGAACCGCACTAAGAATTTCACACAAAAATAAAAAAAATGCATAAAATTTTGGGGGTCCCCATACTTAGAACTGAAACTCTAAATTTTTTTTTTTCATCAAACCCATACGTGTGGGGTATCTATAGATAGGTCTTTAAAAATGCTATTGAGGTTTCTAACATCAGTTTGCGCGAGAGACACTTCCAAAGAGGAAAAATGTGTGTCTCCCCCCCTCCTCTAACTTCTAAAATAAGAGAATGATAAATATAAAAAAAAAATATGATGTACATTGCCATGCAAACTTCCACTAAAAATTAGTTCGAACGAGATCCAGTCAGTAGTTTTTTTTTAATACGTCTAAAACCTCAATTTTCGCCTTTGCTACTACGGAACCCTTCATGGGCAAGTCCGACTCGCACTTGGCCAATTTTATTATACTCTAATCTTGCTGCTTACCTGCTTACCTACCTAGGTGTATGTAAAAGTGAAGTACCACTCACTGATTAATCACGAAATCTTAGACACTATAACACCTATAAACTTGAAATTTGGCAGGTACCTTTTTTTTATATAGGACACGTCAACTTTACTTCGCCTTGCCTGATGGTAAGCTGAGGGCAAAGTCTTGGAAAGAGGGTCACCATTATAGACACGTACCATGCTACAATGGTGGCACTCAGCTTGACGGCCTCATCAGATGCTTTTTCACATCCCGCTTAAAGGACCCGGGACTGTAGGAGGAGGGAAACACGTGAGCTGGTGAAGAATTCCAGGTCTTAATGGTGCGACACAAGAAGGAGTCACCGAACCGCTTGGTTCTTGATGGAATATTCTGCCTTATAGGTATCTAGGGAGTTCACCTCGCCTAAATGGTGAGCATAAAGGAGGTAAGACACGACGGTATATCCATCCCAATCAAGCAGTCCGAGTTGGGTAGCCAGAAGCCAAAGGCTTTGTCCTACTTATCTTTTGCGCTGACGGCACAGAATCTCTCTGCTCTTACAGGGTCGACAGCACGAGTGTGACTACATGACCCCCCCCCCCCCCCCCCAAACCATGCACGTCATATTGAAAAGTCCCAGTACGAGGGGAAGGGGGGTTAAATTCCTTAAGGAATTTCCGAAATGACCCTCCCTCCCAAACTTCAAGCTGCGACCGCGGCTGAATTCATGTTTAAGTACCTAGTTTTATGATCCCCCAAAGGGCAAAGTGTATATATTTGACATTTTGTTCATTATTTTTTGTAAGGTTCAGGCGCCACGGAGATTATTTAATTAGAATTTGTTGTATCGTTTATCGTTGACTGTACTTACGGAGGGCCGCATGCTTGTCTGTGACATAAGTAGTATAAAAAAAAAGTGCTGAGGGCAAAGTTTCAGAAAAGTGAGTCAGTATTACCGACACCAAGATTGTTTCAATAAAATTGTCAATGGTGGTCCTCAGCTTGACGGCATCTTTAGACGCTTTTTCACACTCCGCTTAAAGGAGTCCCGGGTACTTGTGGGGGAAACACGTGAGCTGGTAAAGAATTCCAACACTGTATGGTGACGCTAGATTATCAGACTTTTGAGGCCTGAAGCTGGGTTTCTACTTTTACAAAGGACATAGGAACTTAATTATTTACAGATTAGTATAGCTCTACATTTTACCAAAAATTTCGCTGCAAATTAACAAACTGTACGAATTCGAAACGTAAAAAATAGTGATTGAATTGAGAACCAACATTTTTGAAGTCGGGTAATAAATTTCATATTAAAGTTACTGTTCTAGATGTAGGTAGATGCTCGTGTGTAGGTATAAAGCCACCTATAAATTCAATGATGTTCTCCCTTCGATATTCAAATTCAAATGGATTCTATCTGTAGGCGTTGCTCTTTAGAGGCGTTGTCTACACCGCCCAATCAAAACGCAAGGATCACCCTGCAAGGATAATAGTTGAACATGATTGGTCAGTCCGTTGACACCTTAAAATGATGTCCTGGGGATCCTTTAGTCAGACTATCTCTTTCTGGTTCGGTTTAATTTGTATCGTTTCTTCTAGTTTGCGCTCTCTGTTTAGATATTAATAGATATTATTATAATGATAAAATTATGGAGTTGAATGAAATACTAAGAATTAATTATTATTCAAATCGGTTTAGAATAATAAATGCTTTAAAATTTCATTCAATTAATTATTACATTATTCTTTAAGATACGATACGATACGAGGCGAAGGACTTAATTTTATGGAAATAATTTTCTTCGTAGAAATGAAAATAAATACTGTGATTTGTGTACTTCTCTGCAATCTTAGTAATAAATAAATTATATAAGTTCGCGTTAAGTCACTTGGAGTGATCAGAATATTTTGTTCAAAGATACTATAATATTATATTTTATTAATTTAAATTAATTGCTACTCTATCTAGCGGTCAATAGAGCATTCTATTTCGTTTACAACGACATCTAGTGTCCCATTATCTTGTTAGCTAGAGAGCCATCTATATATTTATGAGTGTAACTTTTGAAAGGGTTGATGCTAGTAGTACTACTTACCGCTAGATGGCACTATGAATGTGAATATTCCAATTTTATTTCGAATCATAGTTGATTATGATTACAAAAATCAACTATGATTTAATATAGTCAAATAAAACAGGTACATAACTGTGAAATTATGCCTGTTGGTTTATTGTAAATATTTTTATTACTCCTTTGAATAAAGTTTTCTATTGCAGCATTATTTTGTTATTGTAACATTATCGAATGCGTGTCTCGTAACATGCGCAACACAACATTTTCTTATGACACGGTTGACGTTTCTGTCATTTCACTTTTTACATACGTGTCAAGCAAACTTGTGCGTTTGGCTGTAGCGGCCCTTAATTTTAGGATTCAACTGTGAGTATACTTTTATATTTGCTTTAAATATAGTCCAATTAATCTAAATTCTATTTGTGTAATACTATTCTATCAAATTTCCGGAATAAAAATCTCTAATAGCGTACTAACTACAGTCAGTCTGTTTACTGTGTACTTTCATACAATACGAGTATGTAATAACATTTTTCCGATAGCCACGGCCAATTTAGTGTGAAATTCACATAAATACCGCGAATATAACACACTAAGATATAAATTGCGCATTCCGTGTTCAGATTTCAGTACGAAAACAGGTTTGTTGTCTCATTATTTTGTGTCCATCTGTGTCAACAAGATTTTTGTGTTTTACGTATTTTCCACCTCATTCGAGAATATTTAATAACTTACGGCGCAAATCAGCGGTGAAACTCTGGTTAATAAGCTGGATTAATGCTCGTCCTTCATATAATTATCTTATTATGCAATTATCATTCACATACGAATATGTTATTGGTTGATAACGAAGATTCGTGACACGTAATCAGTATAGAAAGTATAAAATAATATGTATTGGTTAGTGTCGTCGTGTAGTCGTATCTGTGAAGGTTCAAGCAACAGTTATAAATCTCTTGTTTTGATTTAATACTAGTGTGTACTCAACTGTATTGAAGTGACGTATTTACCTGAGAATTTCAAGGAGAAACCTGTTGAACTCATTGTACATTATTGCACTAAAGAAATTTCTGTTTGTTTAATATCAAGGTAACATGTTTCAATACAAAAATTCAATAATTTGGCAAGGCTGAATTTAATCATTAGTGCCTTTGTCTATCTTTAGTATGTCATTATAAATATTGAAGAAAGAAGTTAATGGTTAAGTTCTGAATTGTGCGTATTTGTTAAATAATGTAGAGTGTTTTAAACCATCCGCAATGAAATATCTTGTTTTATATATTTTTTAAATCTAGACTAGATTATAATATTGACAATAGTAAGTTCCATATTTAATCCAAAAAAGTCCAGAATCATTATAAAAACTAGTTGCAAGTCCCAGTCACCGTCACAGTGTTCCTCTCTGTATCACGATATGGACCCAGCGACTGCACTGTGAATCCATGGAGTGCTGGGAATGGGATCACTCCCTCTTGTAATATAAATAAAGCATTGTATTCAGTACTTTACTAGAAAAAGGATCTAAAAATACATTTAAATTCTAATGCCACATGTTTTATAAAAATAGATTAAGTATATGGATTAGAACTACTATTGATCAATTGCCAATGAAAGATAACATTGTTATTTATGAAAACTGATAATAAATCAAATATCGGGTTGATATCAGCAAGAATTACATTGACGAGTTTGATCAACTGTTCCGAATCTGTACTGAAAAGATTGATTTATCCATATCCATACTTCCATACCAATATCATAAATGTGAAAGTAACTCTATCTGTATGTTACATTTCATACCTGAACCGATTTTGATGAAATTTGTCATAGGGGTCGATTAGATCTTGAGAAAGGACATAGGCTATGTTTGATTGCGATAACCGACATCCACGCTGGTGGAGCCGCGGTCAACAGCTAGTCTTACGTAACTTTGACTGCACATATAATATGCTCACATCTATTTCCCTCTAAGGTAGGTAGAGATAACAGTTATTTACTTTGTATCCCTTCGTACTTGTAATGTCTTAGCATTATATTCTGTCAGTTTTGAAGTATTAGTAGGCCTTTCTCGATGTAGGTACCTGCAGCCAGATTATCCCAGCTGCCATAAAATATTCTTCATTGTGGAAATTCTACTATTTTACTTAATGGATTTTGATCCTCATTATATTATGAAATATTTAAGTGTGCACATACATTATGATAATAATATAATTTGTTAAGTGTGTACACAATTATTAATAATTTATTAATGATTTATCTCATTATTATCAATTTTGTGTAAATAGAACAGAGCTGTTTCCCAGCATAAAGTAATTTTAGACTGATTAAGTAAATTTTCAACCAATTTCTATAAAGGAGAAGGTCCCTAAGGCAGAGGTCCCACCCCCCATGGAATGTCATCAAATACTTTATTTTAAAACTAGCTTTTGCCCGCGGCTCCGCCCGCGTGGATGTCGGTTATCGCGACCAAATATAGCCTATGTCCTTTCTCAAGGTCTAATCTACCCCTATACCAAATTTCATCAAAATCGGTTCAGTGGTTTGGGCGTGAAAGCGAGACAGACAGACAGACAGAGTTACTTTCGCATTTATAATATTAGTAGGGATTTCCCAGTTGCCCCCAGTTGAGATGAAACACTATATTATTAATAAAATATATTAATCACAAAAAAACTGTTCTTATAAGGCTAGGGCTACATGTAATTTTTTTTATAGACTTATTGAAAGTGCATAGATATCTCATGATAACCTCCTCCTCCGGCTCCGGCGGGGGAGGTATCCGTGGGGATTTTTCGCACGATAAAAAAAAGGTATCTCATGATAACAAACTGATGACCTATTTGATGATTGCATAATCAGATATTCTAACTTTCTAATTCCATCGATACAATGTTTTTTTTTACCCAACCATGACTAGGTACCATTCTGTTCTCCTATATTCAGCAGTCCATTCTATTCAACTGTATTCATCCAACTATTCCAACAATGTTCCAAATATATTTCAATGGTTATTGTTGTGTTTCAGGACAAATATATCTACCAAACTTTAAAAATGGCACCGAAACAAAGAATGCGCATCGCCAACGAAATCGCGAGCAAAAACATCACAATGAGGGGCAATGTACCCAAAACCACCAAGGTATGTTCATTTTTTATTAATTTTGGACCTTTGCTAGCCAGTTGTCATCATCATCTTCATGTAGACGCATTTTCCTGATTGCATCCGTGGCCAAGATGACGTCGGAGCTCAGGGTCCGCCTTCCGGCTCTTCCTCCTCCACTTCGCACGATCTTTGGCGTCCATGGTAGGGAGACCATTTGCACGCATATCACGCCAGTTGTATATTATGAATAAGAAACATACATTCGAAGTTTTGGATAATGGATATCAGCAAATAGATAGGAAATAAAGCAGTAAGAGCATTCCCTCTGCTGACTGGTCGTGGGTTCAAATCTCGTCTTGGACGTTCACTTTCTCTGATCGATCTAGTGGGTATCTTGAATTGTATTTATTCTACAATCAGACCTAAAGATAGCATCTAACTCTCAATCTTCTCTGAACTACCGAAAGTTCAACCTAAACCCTATTGGAAGAATTTCGAAGAAATTACTTTTTTTTTCGTCCTAAAATCTCCACAGATACCCGAACCTTATAAGTACCTAAATGCTAGTGGCGAAGTTTGATAATTATCAAAAGGGAAGCTGGTGGAATACAATCTTTCCTCATATAGAATGACCATAGCAATGTTGTATGGAATTCTACCTAGGCTTCCCTTTGCAGAGCAAGCCGAATGGAATCGTGTTATAGAGACCTCTCGCCACTGCTAAATGCTACACCTTTAGTTCGTGTTTCATACAGAGCCTAAAGCCTCAGATCATAGCCTCTCAGAAGAACTAGTGCGAGGCTCTGATGTCTTCTCTTAACTTCCTATTTATAGTGAGGTGAAGTCATATTGATATTATATGCATGTGTACAGAAAAATTAAAATCTCATTGTTTATTTTGATTCATTATGCATTCTTATGCCACTCATCCAATTATTATGAAACTATTAATAAGTGATTGTTCATCCATGTTTCAAGCATAAACAACTCGGGAAAGCCATATTATCCTCTTCTTCATCCTAGCGTTAATTACAGTCCCATCCGAAGTTTTCACCGCGGAGTCTGGAGTCCGCTTTCCCGGTCTAACTGCGGATTTGGCTGGATTTCGATATTTTCCGCGATGCGACTGCCACTGACCTCAATTCAATGACGATATCGAAGCTTTGCAGTTAGACTATTGTTGGACTTTTTAGGGCTCCAACTGACCTCCACAGCCCAATGGCGATATAAGAAAACTTGATAACACAACGTAGGTAAACATGTAACTTTTGATAATTTAATGATAACCCCAAAAGACTTTTACCTCTTTCAAGATTACTACAAAGTTACAAATCGTATGACGTTAGTCGTTACAGTGTCGGAACAAGTTAAAAGTGAAAGTTAATTTGCCCATTGACATCAAGTAACTGCGTTCTTTTTTGTTGATGCTAGGTTTTTTTTGCGCAGTTTTTTGTTATCAAGTTTATCGCTGTTTACATTCGCAATGTAATTTTATCGGTGTTTTTAAGACCCAAGCCAGCTTCACCTGCTAATCAGTGCACTTGCTTAACGCTTAACAACGGACAAGATTCCAGCGCAAGCTTTCCTCTCGGGGTTAGGGTAGGTCAGACGGCCGGCACTTCCATAAAAGTCAAATCTAAAAGGAGTAGGTGCACCCCGGGGTGCGATTTAAAAGCCATGGAAACTCTGGTAACTGCTCTAAGATGATGATGATTTTGAAGTAAAGCGTTTTTAACTAAGTGTATGGAACCTAAGGCAATCTCACCTTTTTTATCGTGCGCAAAATCCCCACGGATGCCCACCCCCACCGGAGCTGGCAGGGCAGGTTATGTCGGACTTGAACCGACCAAAACGCGCGCCGTGTGTGGTTGCCGCAGGGAGATTGTCTGAGACATATCCCTCGCAACCCGGCCCAGGGCCATCTCCTTCGAGCTGGCCCTCTTAAGGCGGCCACCCACTAGCAACTTATCGAACGACAACCGGATGATATCGGTCTGTCAGTTCATCGCAATAGCCCACACACTAACAGTTTTGTTTACGATTTTGGACTGACGGCTAATATGTGTGTGGCCGCTTGACGATTTCGGTCAGCAAAGACAGTTAAAGGCCGGACAGTCCATGGCCGTCGGTATTTTATACGTATTAACATCAGACTAAAAGAATAAAATAATGTTATTATTTTAGTCTGAGGTAATAAAATTATGATGACATTGATGACATAACGACTGCAGGCCGCCGCCGGATAGACGAAAAACTGCAGGCGGACTGTAAGTGGGTGGCCGCCTTTAGAGTGTGGGGACAACTCCACCAATCAATTGCTAATTGATGGCAAAGGTCTACCGGCTTAACTCTTGAGGTTGGCAGCGGCAGTCGCTCTCATAAAAATCAAAACACCAATCAAAAAAGCAAAAGCCTTTGGACGTAAATAGCTAGAACAACGTTGATAAACGAGTTACTTTTAAATAACAAACGCGTATTTGAAACAAGTTATATAAACAGTGCTATTAACTATAAATTATGCATAGCGTTGCAGTTTCCTTTCCGACTCGGGCATGAAATATCAATTAGCTATACTTTTGTAAACATTCTTTTCTTAATTGAAAACTTTTGCCATTTATTTATATTTCGAAATACATTAGCCGCGGTTTCGGTCTCGTTCTCTCAAGATCCTTTTGACCCTAACTGACCTTACCTGCTGGTGCTACCAGGCCTCTATGTATTATCGTGTGTAAAGTCTTCACGGATACCTCCCCCGCCGGAGCCGGTGGAGGTTATGTCGGACTCGAACCGACTAAAACGCACGCCGTCTGTGGGCCGTCGGTTGCCGGAGATAAAATTTTAGTAGACATATCCCTTGCACCTTGACCGATCCAGGGTCATAATCTCTTGATCTGGCCCTCTTCCGGTCACGTATTTTGGCGTTTATGACATGACATGCGTTGACGATTGTCATTATAATGTCGAATCCCGTACATTCATCATTTTATTCTATAATACGCCGGCCAAGGAATTGCCACTTGTCTAGGGGGACTGGTTTGGGAGGCTAGACGACATTCACTCCCGCAATAGCCAAATTAGGACCAAATAGCACAGCGGACCCCGGACACCGCGGTGAGGGCTTCGAATGTGAGATGTGACCGAGACTAGCGAGATGATGATGATGAGTAGGAAAGCGGACGCCGGACTCCAACGTATAAGCTTTGGGTGGAACTGAGGTTAACACTGTGATGATGATGATGACTACGTTGATGACCTCACTCACTGTTTTGTTTGACATATTTTTTTTTATTTTATAAGTTAAAAATCCATATCCATACTAATACTGAACCGATTTCGATGAAATTTGGTACATAGACAGAGTAGAGTCTACTCTATCTCTGTAGCAGGCAAAAGCTAGTCTTTCCATAAACCCACACGGCAGGCAGCACGAGTATGACTCTGTATGACGCTCCTGGCGTTGTACAGTCAGCGTCAGAGAAAACAGAGCATCATGCTTTCATATCATTAACAAGTGGGGTCCCTTTTCTCTGAAGCTTACTGTACACGTCCTTAGGCCACAGTAACCACTTTCCATGAGGTGGACCATGTGCTTGTCTGCCACTTACGTGGTACAAAAAACTATTCAATAATACTTATATTCCATTACAGGAAAAGGAGGACCAGTATCCTGTAGCGCCGTGGTTGCTCGCACTCTTCATTTTCGTAGTCTGTGGCTCAGCAGTTTTCCAGATCATCCAGTCTATAAGACTGGCCTAGGCGTACCCATGACCCCACCCTGACTGAACCTTGTTGTGGCCTGCATAGTTTCCTTTAAACTTATTTAAATATTCTTAAGAACGTACCTAGTAGATAAAAACAGCTCCTTACTGATTCTACCTGCCTGGTACTTGAATTTTTGCTATTTAAATAATATAAAGTGTATTAGTCTTATATATCATTGTGTATTATATTTCAAATAATGAATTGTATCTATTGTTATATTCCGACTTTCATTGAAACTTTGCAAGCCACGAAAACTGTAGAAAAATACAATTTTTTATAACTCAATGTCCAGAGTAGATGATTTTTTTTTAATTTGAAACCTCTACTCTGTACACAGACTGCGCTATCTCTCTATGTAGCTTTCGAAGTTGCATTGTTTTGTGTTTAGTAATTTAAGCGCAGATAAAAACATATAATCTCATCGTGAAAAAAAAAACATGATTGTACGTATATTCTTGTATATTATAAAAATATTGAATTTAATATTAAGGTGCAGAGGTGAATCGGAAGCATTTAGAGATATTGTTGAAAAATTCATTCCTATACATTTTATTTGAGACCAAGTGTTGTAAACGCACAATGAAGCGGCCTGCCCGTCAAGGTCGCGTTTGTTTTTATCGATTTTAGTTCAATTTAAGTATGTAATGTAAAATAATTTTATTTTATATTATCCCCGCCACACTACGAAATTATTTGTCGGTACTATTTTTATCATAATTGTAATTTATTTGATTAAATACAGTATATTTGTCATATTAATTGGATTTTTATTTTTGAGCAGATAACAGAATTGATATCGGTAAAACGAGGTGAATGGAAGTCAAGGAGGTGAATAGAAATCAAATATCGGATAAATTCTGAAGTTATTGTATTTTGTGCGTCATTGAAACGGGACTGTTTCAGTGTACCTTACACCTGTATTCACAAACAATACTGTGAGGTCTCATAGTGTGCTCGAGCGCATAGGGTTGGTAAAATTAATTCACAAACATCAAGGAGCAGTATCTAACGCAGTGCGTTCCCTCAACGAAGTATCACTTAAGTGTTATCAATGAATAAAAAGGCTTGCCAAAACGAACGCACTGAGAATTTGTCGTTCTTTGCACAGTTTTGGTAGTACGCATAGCGAAGTATTGTTTGTGAATACGGGTGTTAGTGGCATTCTAAAATTAGTGGTAGGTAGGTTTTTTTTAAAATGTCTGATGAATATTTTTTCCCATTCACCCCCTTGACTTCCATTCACCCTGTCTTCATGGTTGTATTTCCTAATGGCTCCTAATATCAAAGAGAGCTGATAGGTATATTTTATGCCTTATAAAATAAAAAGAAAGACCAATTAATTTATTTCAATAATTTGTATAATTTCGCAAAATCGTTACAATTTTCCATTTTATCTTCCAAACCACATTCGCATTTTATAATACAATGTTAAAACTATATAATACAAACACTTTATACAATTATGTCATGTAAGTGGTACTAATACCATAGCCAAGCCAGCACTTCTACCAGATACATTATTATTCACCGGGCTGATTCAGATTATACTAAAAATAAATATGACGTCACTACATAGTATATAATGTATATTTTAATAAATAAATCACATATTTTATGTCTAAAATATGGAAGGAAAATAGAATTCCAATTATTTATCTAATATAAGTATAGAAATTATTTTATGCACTGCCGTACCGCTCATACAACAACTTAGTCAACCTATAACCTTCGCTTGGGCGAAGGTTAGAGGTTGATCCGGTAGGTGGCGCTACAATCTGGCATTAATAATTTAACACTAGCTTGTATTTGTTAGCTAGTGTCTTGTAAATGTTCCAAATACTAAGTATTTACCCTTTGTAAGGCTAGTATGGTCTTGTTTAGCTACCTATCTACTTAATCAATCAATCAATAAGTACAATCAAATAAATTTTGAATACCTACATCAGTCAATTTTGTTAAATTTATATGCATGGCTTTGAATACTTTGCATGGGAAGAGATATTTTGTATCTGGTAGTAGTGAACTGTCTCTGAATTTATTCTACTTGAGCACCTTTTAAAGCACCAATAGTGATCAATCTCGTAGGAAATTGAGTTTATTTTTCATATTCATGTGATAGTTTTTTAACACATTATTTTACGAGTATATAATCCACATGTAAAGTAAGACGGAACAAGCATCTACTACAAATTTGAAATAACGCTGCTGTTAAAATGATTTTTGAGTGTTTTACATAATTGATTTTATGTTAGCAAAAATAGATATGATTGTTTTTCACAAATAAAATGATAAATACGACTTTTTCATAGATTCAGGTACTACTATCTCAATTGCCACATTTGTCACGCAAAATAAGTAAAGATATTTTTTGAAAAAATTAAGTAATACCTAGATTAGACTGTATGGTATGTATGATAATTGATAACAGATGATATGAAAAAGTGATATGAAAATATAAACAGGAAATAAAAGTTGTATCTTATACTCGTAGTATACCTACTAGGCTACAACACGTGTCGAGAGTTTTACCTACTTAACTTTTTGATAACGCAATCAATACGATAAAATATTGTTGCGACGCATGTGGAGTGATAAACCATAATAAGCTGATATAGTAAAAACCTACTTATAAGTCTCACAGGATTAGAGATACAATAAAAATTCGGCCAAGTGCGAGTCGGACTCGCCCATGAAGGGTTCCGTGGCTGCAAAGGCGAAAATTGCGGTTTATGACGTATTAAAAAAAAACTACTGATTGGATCTTGTTCGAACCAATTTTTAGTGGAAGTTTGCATGGCAATTTACATCATATATTTTTTTTAGATTTATCATTCTCTTATTTTAGAAGTTAGAGGGGGGGGGGGGGGACACCCATTTTTCCACTTTCTCGCGCAAACTATTCAGTTTAGAAAAAAAATATGTCAGAAACCTCAATAGCATTTTTAAAGACCTATCTATAGATACCCCACACGTATGGGTTTGATGAAAAAAAAATTTTTGAGTTTCAGTTCTAAGTATGGGGACTCCCAAAATTTAATGCTTTTTTTTTACTTTTGTATGAAATTCTTAATGCGGTTCACAGAATACATCTTCATACCGAGTTTCAATAGCATAGACCTTATAGTTTCGGAGAAAAGTGGCTGTGACATACGGACGGACATGACGAATCTATAAGGGTTCCGTTTTTTGCCATTTGGCTACGGAACCCTAAATTTTCATTGATTACCTTCTCATGGCTTTTAGAATTTTTGATCTATCCTCTACATTGGCCGTCGCCTATTTTGCAATACTACATTTATAATACCTACAAAATAATGATGAAATTAAAACAGAAATTCTTATCGCATTTACGCAAGCTACCGTGCAACAGGGTGAATAAAAATCAAGGGGGTGAATGGACACAAAATGGTCTAAGTAATTATTGAATAATTCTTCTCCAAAATTTTAATTAGATAACTAACCAGTTATTTGATGATTTACTTCATTATTACATTGAAATAGGAAGTAACTTTACATAAAACCGACCATTCTATTTCTATTCACCTCTTGACTTCCACTCACCTTGTTTTATCGATGCCTAATAAAGTGTCGCTCTGTCATGTGGATAATACTGGTGGGATAGTAAGGAAGTACAAAACATATTAAAAAATCTATCACATAAGTAAGAACAGCACATGATAAGTATAAGATTACTTTGTATGTATTATTGCAATAACAGATATTAGTAGAGGTGCCTTTCAATAGTGTAAATAATAGTGCTTCACATTATCTGGTACACTTCATATTTAAAATAATAATTATAACTATTTTTACAACACATTTATCACCCAAAGTCGTGTCAGTTTCAATATTATTGTAAAGAGAGCAATTTTATGATTATTCTATAGTTTCATTTTTACTAAACGAAAGATTAAATTATCTTTCATACAGACAACTTTTTGATGACAATGCTGTCCTACGTGGGGCAAAATACAGCGGTTTACTTTATAAACGACTATATTTTATCACACATGATTTTTTTATTCACATAAATCTTTATAAAAGTAAATATATAGATTTAAATCGCAGGTAATTAACTCACATTCTTAATTAGATAACAATTCTGGCACGACTGATACAATTATTTTAAAAATTAAAACTAAAGAACCTTTTTCTTTCAGTAGGTACTAAATACAAATACTTTTTATATTTACTATTTGTCATTCAGTGTGAATGAATAGGTATAGTTTAGATAAATATAGAGTTTAATACCCAATCATTTCATGCCAGATTATATATTATATATCACATCATCACTGGTCCTAATCCCGAATTTAAAATTGATGATGAAAAATTTCAAATCAATATCAAATCTTGACTAAAATAAGTAGTGATTATTGCTAAGCATCTATACATCGAAGCAATATTAACTAAAAAAATGGGGTCAAATCAAAAGTGATTGAATATAAGTGGGACTGTAAGCTATATTTTTATTGGTACATCAAAAAAATATGACTACAAGACACTAATTGTGGCCCCAGTGTAACTATACTAAACTAAAACTATTTTAAAGTATCATAGATGGCTTCGTTGGGATATGTACCATTCAATTGTATACTGTTACTAAAACTTAACGAATTATCTTTACTTAAGCATATTTTAGTTTTATCTAAATTATTATCGTTTTCGTTCGGATATTCGTCAAAGTTACTAGTAATTTCTAATCTGATAGCGTGGATTTTGTTATTCGAGTTATTTTTTTCCCGTTCCCAAGAGTCTATTATTGAGACATCATTCTTACTTCCCAGGTCGTCCACGTCGCTTGATGTTATACTCGAGTTGTCTAAATCAAAGTCCGTCGTCTTCTCAATAACGACAACTTCTATGTGTCTGAATGGGTTTTCCTGATTTTCTATCATCTGTCTCGCTCTTTCGTCGTTTCTAATAATGACTTCTTTTTTAACGTTGCATATTACTGGATCGTTTGCGAGTACATCGATGTTATTATCATAACTTTCTTCATCGCAAGTTTTGTTACCGTTAGGAGTGCAAATCTCTGCATAAATATTGTCAGAGCTTGCGTCTGATTCAACCTTTTCTTCTTCTACATGAACAGCGTCAGCGACTTGACCATAAGGCAAATCTTCGATAACGGGTAGTTTCCTTTTTTGAATAGATGAAATTGATCTACGAATTCTCACCTGCCTTTGCGGTTCTTCTTCAGAAATATCGATAGTTGTGATGTCGTCTTCTAATTCGGATTTTGGCGTGGGGGCTCTGGGTTTATCAATTTTCTTTCTAAAGTTTAACATTTTATCGTTTTCTGTTGATCTCTCCGTTTTAGTTGGCATGCTGTTACTGTTGCTGCCTTCTTTCTTATCATTAGGTTTTTTAGGATGAAGTAAATTTGATGTGGATTTGCTTAACACCCTCTTAGTTTTAACATGAAACTCTGAGCAAAGTTTTTCTGTTATAAATGAATGTTGTTTGTAGTTTATTTCAAAATCGCTATCATTGTATAGAGATCCGACTCCAAACATATTGATTTCTTCACAGCTCTGAATCTGGTTGTACGACTCAGACTTAACCATGGCTTTTTCTGGTATTAAGTCAGGTTGTATCCTCTGCCGTCTTTCAAGATTCGTTGAAGATTTTGTGGCTGATGATTTTTTGAGCATATTTTCATCTAAACTTTTCAGTTTCCTACCAGAACTAGTGTCACTTTCCATAGAACCACAGTAGTTGATTTGATCAACACTAAGATTTTTACGACCATGTTTCATGGCAATGCCACTATCATCTTCCGTGTAAGAGCTATCTGTTATCATTCCTGTCTGAACTGAAACAGACTTGGTTAACACAGGTTTTTTGGGATTTGAACTACACTGACTTGTACCCATTTCTGACGAAGAGGTTGTTAAGCTCTTGTAAGAATGACAGTTTTCAGTCGTCCCATCATTCTTTCTTGATCCGCCAAATCTATCTTCTATTAGTTTAGCCATATCCTGGTATCTTTCTATTGAACTGTGCTTATCTGCTTGCGGATCAAAGGGATCTTTAAAATCTCTTACCTTTTCACCATTCTCAATGTTTGTTAACTTTGCGTCTGTTAATTTTTCTGTACTCTTCAAGAGTTTTAAATTTTTAAACCAACCACTCTTTTTATGTCCGGAATCTTCTCTGAAGACGAGCATCTTATCGCTAGAGAACTGTTCATGCTCAATTTTCTCCTCCGGTTTTTCTTCTTTACTTTCGTCGTCACTATATACATCGTAGTTCATATGCTCGAGTTCGTTCTTACTTAAAAATATGATAGACCCTTCGGTCTCGTCAGGTATATCTTTTAGTACCTTTTCGCTTTTACCAAATAACCTTGACGTGTCAATTTTTAAGCCTTGCAAAGTAAACTTGCGTTCCTTTTCAAATTTTACCGGTTCCTGGTCTTCTTTCATGAGATCTTCAGCAGTTTTTGCTTTCCCAATCACTGTAGAGTTGGCGTAGGAGATCTGCCTGATCCAGTTGTCAACATTGAGTTGACAGAAAGTTAGAGCTTTTTGGAGGCGTGCGGACAGGAACATTCGCTTCTCATTCTCGAAGCCGAGCTGCGTTCGACGTATTTTGATCGTACTGTTAAGTGGGAGGAGTCGTAGCGTTTCCTTGGCGTGGTAGCGGGGATCCACCTGCTTGCTGGGGCTGGATGGCATAGAACCGTATTCCGGAAGCGTGCACATCACGAGAACGGGTTCAGTTACTGCTGCCCGCAGAAGGAGATCGTCTGTAATGCAAAAAGAATATAATGTAAATTAGGAACTCATCTGATGTCCTATCAAGAACTTGACAAAGTGTAGGTAGTAGTGCCTAGTGAAGATATTCTGTTCTCAATGAAGTTTGGTCTGATTGACCGGTTGAGAGTTTATTTCCTGGACCATACAAATTAAGAGTTTATCAAAAGTTCTTGATTGACGGCAATAGGCTCGCCATTTATATCGTGTCTTTACTGTCACCATCTTCACCCTTCAGTGCTATAAATAAAACCAAGGACTTGACCCTGGTGTCAGAAAAATGTTCACGTCGCTAGTATAATGGTCAGGATTCGAACCTGGGACCTCTCGATCTTAAGGCTCCATAAACAATAAGCTGATATGCAGCTTAGTTATAACTAGGTATAACAGTCAGACAGTGACGAATTCCACTCACCGCCAACGTCATGTGCCATTTCAATGGGCACAGTGCCGGCGAGCAGTCTCACACGCGTCGGCAGCCGCCATATACTGAGGAGATGTGGCAGCCTATGAGCGCGAGCAGCGACCTCCGGCGGTGGCGGCGTGGTCCCTCGTCCGTCTCCTGCTGGCTCCCACTCCGCTGGCGACAACTCCTCAGGACATACCTCGTAGAGTTCCCCTTTCGTGTTTATAGGCACGAAGAGCTCCTGTAACGATATAAGCATGGGGTATACTACACAGTATATAACTAAGTGATGCAAAAACTTGTATAGTTTGTTGGTAATAGCCCAGAACTAACAGGGTAGGAAACGCGCCGACCAGCGACGAGTATTTAATCAATCAATTAGCCTATTGTAGTTCACTGCTGGACATAGGCGTCTCCCAATATGCGCCACGTTTGCCGATCCTCCGCCTTCCGCATCCAGTCCGTACGAATTACGATGCTTCGCAACAGGCAAATACGAGTTGTTTGGTGGCAGATTCTAGCAGATATCTACTATTCTAAGGAACACACACCATACACCATAATACTCTCTTTTAATCTGAGTGCCAATCCCGGCTTCCGGAGCCCGGGGTCAGATGGACTGCTGCTCCTTTCCTTAATATGGTTAATTTTAACTATTTCTGAACGACTGCCATCTAATCTCCCAGCCCTGACAATAAAGCTTGAACTAGACTTGTCCGTCATTCGACAGTGGTGCACTGGCAATACCTACCTACACACGAAAAAACTACAAAATATATAAAAAACAAGAATCACACAAATATATTATAAGCATCCGTTTTGAAATCGTACGCGAAAAACATTAATGGCAATAGATTTTCATTAATAAGTATTAACGCTCATTGCCACTAATGAATGAGGAATTATTACACTACTTATTTAATTTCCATAAAAATCCAATCAGCAATTAATTAACATAATGGTAACACTGAATCTAAACGAAAGGGGAGATAAGTACAACTTAGGCAACAGCTACTTAATGATAAGAGACAATTTATATTCTAATGATTTAAATGTGTTCCAAAAATTTTCCAGATAAATGCAGGTAGGTACTTGACTGGTTCAATGAACTTTCATTGAACCGTAGTCCGTACAACCGTAGTCAAGTGTAGATACATAGGTAGTATATGTATTATGTGATATAATAGATAGGCATACCTAACAAAGGCAATGGAAAGGACCTATGACGTGGACTCATACCCTGGGGACTTCCTGGTCCCCACACCGGAAGAGGGCCAGATCGAGAGATATGGTCTTGGGCCGGCCGGGGTGCGAGGGATATGTCTACATAACCTCCTCTACTGGCTACGGTGGCGGAGGAATCCGTGGGGATTTTTCGCACAATAAAAAAATAAGTGCCTATCCCAGTGTGGTGAAGGGTGAGAATTTCATAAGGAAACCCGATGGAAAAAAGCTAGGTACCCGTCGCTACTGCAGTAGGTATACAACTAAAGTAATGCTAACCCTAGCAGAGTGGGAAGTGAATTTATGAAATATCTGTGGCATGAATCTCCCCGGACAAGCCGCTACGTCACAGACCTCAGAGCCGACAAAGACGTTATCTCTAAATAGATTCACTGCTTTCATGACATTCACAAAGAAAGTGAATAGCGCGTCGTGAGGTGTCTTAACCATGGTACGTATTATTGTCGTTAAGAATCCATCATTAATATTCTACACTGTCTTTTAAGTTGTTTATAGATACCGACAAGGTGGCGACACGATGTCGTAGCGACGTTTTATGTTTATTTTATGGTAGGTGAATAGATACTTTCACTGATAATAAAATGTAGGTACTTGTTACTCGTAAATATTTTATAAATATTGCTATGTAGCGAATAAGTATTAAGTAGCTGGTTAATTAACTGTTAAACTACTGACTGTCATCATTATAAAGGTGATTGTAAAGGTTTTAAAGGTGATTCCAGTGCGATTACTTCCATAAACTGTAATTTAGTTACTACCTAATCCAAGATTTTTCCATTGGAAACCGTCCACTGTACCCTTTTATCCCCTTTTAACAGGAGTGACTTCCGCCTAACCCCGAGAGGGAAACCTGCGTCATAGTCCTGCCTGTTGCCTGATGCTCGGTTGGTATACATAGGTACCTACCAACTGGTGGTTAAGTGGGCTTAGGTCCCGAAGATATTCCATAGGTACAGGCTAGTTGATTGTAGTAAGACAGAAACAAAAGTTATGTCACATTTTTTTAAGTATTTTAATCAAACTCTGGTAACACTGGACTATTGCAAGTAACTACCCGGAGTTTAGATATTAAACCATCCAGAAAAATAATCAAACATTAGGTATTTTATTCTAGTAACATCGTGCGGTGTAAACTGCCTTCCATAAAGGTCTTTTATATTCTTCGTCATTCATTTTAATGTATTCTATGTCACGCAAAACCATATTGTTTATGCTTTTCCACATACCAAGGCGGTTAGCGCACAGGGGGGCCCCGTTCAACATATAGAAATTCTAGTTATACAAATATGAGGCAAACATGAATTGAACCTTGATTATATCACTTTGTCTCTTTTTTTCCAATATACAGTTGTGTCTGCTAAAAAGAGACAAAAAATTTAAGTTATTGCTCACTTGGGAAAATGAGTATGAGAATTTGACAGCGTGCCGACGGTACCAACATTTATGAATGATTTGCGCCAACATTATGAATGATTTGCGACAGCCATTGTTGAATTTTTCTAGAACATACTACTACAAGCATAATAGTGATGTACTCCAATAAAAGATTTGACGACGAAACTATTCTTCTTTACAAAAATGTACTCTTTTGAAGAAATACGAATTGACAAAATTGTAATGTCTTCTGTTTTTCCGTATTAGAACTGGGCAATTGTGGTACTGTTAGAAACGTTTTGATCATCCGCTGATCAACTCTGACTATAATGAAAAAAAACTTGAGATAATTATATAGACCGTGTTTGGTATGAAATTAAAGGGCTCAATTAGCACATTAAAAACATGTATACATTATTAGGTGTTGCTTGCACCAAAATAATACAAATAAAAATCAAGTTTCAAACTAAAATCCGACTACTGCAAATCACGCTCTAAGAAGTATTAAGCAAGAAAATATCAAGAATAGCCGTGGTCGTATACCATTTACTCTAATAAAACAATACATTCTAGAGATTCGTGATTTTGCAGTAGTCGGGTTTTAGTTTTAAAGTTATGGTTAGTACACTTTATCAGGTAGTATAGAAAGATATCGACAAATGTTACGATAATAGAAGGTAATCCCTAGCATAGTAACCGTCAGCAAACGTTCATTCATAAAAATGGAACGTAGGTAATACACGTTAATTCTGTAGGTATAACCCATCTGTTATATTATAAATTTATGGGTTAGCGTCAGATATTTATCTGCAGTTCAACGTCAGATTCAACGTCCTGCATGTTTTTGTCTATGATTGTATTAATTTTCGTAATAATCTCCCAAATGTCAAAAACGATCATGATGTCCATGAAAATTGTGTTACCTAATCAAACCAAACCTAAGAGAAGACAGTTTTTGATATTTAGGAAATTGATAATAAATGGCGATTGAATTTTTTACCAAATTTATATTACGAGAATTAGCCTTCTCAGTTATATTTATATTTATTTTATTGATACTGGTCCTATGATGGTACATACCTACTAGATACGGCAGAAGAACTTATCAATAAATAGTTTGTCATGCACTATGCGACCCATTGGGAAGCCGACAAGAATTGGGTTATAAAAATCCCTTGTCACTACTACCTATGAACTTATATCAAACTAAACTACGTTTTCGGTAGATAGGTACCTACTCTATGAATTTCATTGAGCAAAACGTGAGAGGTGAGAATCAAATTAATTGAACGAGAAATTTATCCAGCTTCGGGTTTAATGTATTAACATTAAATTTGGAAACACAGACTATAGAGCGTCATCTTTCGTACGATAGCAGAACTTAATGTTCAGTAATTTTTAAAGTATGAATATACGATAAATAATGCTCATACCAGTTTATAAAATGAGTTTATTACATTAATAAAGGCACACATAAAATAATAGAACTACTTCTATTATGTACTAGTTTTTGTTCTGTCTGTTTACAAAGTAAATACATTTTTAAAGTTTACTTCATATAAATACTAGAGGCCGCTACTAGTCTTCTGAACTACGTAACGTTTAGATATACATACCTAGATATTATTTTGCAGAAGGGTTGTAAGGGTTGTACCTACGCAATACATAACTTATGACGAACGGACAATCAAGTAGCACCCGTTCGAAGCCGGGCAGTTCGCTAGTTTTATGAATGTCTGTAACTAAGTAAGGTAACTGTACCAATGCTCGACACTTTAAGGAAAAATTAAATTTCAATCTAAAAAATTTAACAAATTAATTACAGCATGGTCGTTACATTCTTTTTTAACTGTTACAGCAACAATTAGACATTAACTTTTGCCCATAAAATCTTTAAAATCTATCATACTTTTACTTTAAATTAAATTATTATGCACTTGGTCGAAAACACCAATGCTAGACATCATTGTCCCAATGGTCCAAGTATGTCAATAACTTCAATATTTATAACGTTTATACTAAAATTAGTAATAATCATAACTTATAAACAAAAAAATCACACCTATAAAAAGTACCCTTGGCAAAAATCTTAAGAAATAACACGACCGTGTTCACGGAGTCACATTATTTGCTGTCAACAGTCTTTCTAAATTTACTTCGGATGGTGTTGCGAATATTTGAACATATCTTATAGATACCATTAGGCATCTTTTAAGTCAATAGTCTTATAAAACAAATGGATAATTTTCTCAAAATACTGGGTTTTGTTCGAAAGTGTCTAGCATTGGTACAGTGTCGAGCATTGGTACAGTTACCTTACCTACCTACTTACCTAGTTGTAGGTAAGCTAGGATGTAAATAAAAGGAAGAAGAAAAGTATCTGTTGAGGCCACCATTTTGGAAAACAGCATCTGAAATTGTGCCCCGTCCCGTGGGCTGCACTTCAGCGTTTTACGATCTAGCGAGATGCTGTCAACTGTCGAACCAAATATAAAAAAGTTGACCTAGGTACTTATTAGGTATATTATTTTAGAACGCAAATAATTAACCTGTTACTTGCGATAATATTCTTAGAACTACTTACATTATAAGTGTTGCTTAAATAACACCTGATTACTAACTATAGGATGGCATAAGAATTCGTTAAATAGAACCGGTTTACGAACAACCTAAATAAAAACTAGGCTTCATCAAACAATGGTGCAATTTTACTCCTATCTAGATTTATATACAGGTTTATTACATAATCGATCTTGGCTGAGTGTTGGGTGCGGGCGTCGGCCATTGTGTTAAAAAAATTAAATTTGTCTATGGTGTGCAGATGTGTCTTTGAATGAGGTTCCGTTCGGTTAAAATTTTTCATGAGTAAACTTATCTTTTATTATTTTACGAATTAGTTTAAAGATAAACTAACGATTTCATGCAATGGTGAATAGAGGAACTACGGTTGTCACTGTCAAATGCCTAGGTAGGTACTTTTCTCTTCATTTTAAATGTTAATCCCAGTCGCATCCGAAGTTTTCACCTCGGAGTCTGGGGTCCGCTTTTTCCAATCTAGCTACGGGTTTGACTAGACTTCAATATTTTATCACACGCCCACAGACGGCGTGCGTTTTAGTTCAGTTCAAGTCCGACATAACCTCCTCCACCGGCTCCGGCGGGGGGGTATCCGTGAAAAAGTAGTAGCCATGTTTTAATTCGCGTTGAAATCAATGATGTATTATATCCATAGATATACGTCATACAAGAAGAGGGCGGCTTTCAAAAATGGCGCATACACTAATTATAAAAACAGTTTAGTTACTTATTAAAAATATGTCAATGTTATTAATTTATATGAGTAGGTATATAAGTATATAAGTAATATAATAATGTAATATTATTTATATAAGTATCTACATAAATAATATTACATTATTACGAATTTATTATTATAATTGTTTTTTTTGGTCGCGATTCTGATTGGTGCATAAAATGATGACCAAAAGTCATCATTTTTTTGTCGCCATTTTAGAGTGCGGACAACTTATCTATAGTTTATAATATATCATTGGTTGAAATCACACTTGCTGCATCTATATAGAGTATGTTTATAGTCTAAGCTAATAGCAACAGAGAGAACCCTAAAATATGCATGTCATAACGTTCATCTGTGATCTATTCTCATATCTGTCACTTGTTTGGCCATTGGTCATAGACAATTACACCTTGTACCGGTCTGCTCGGTACCGGTTTATTTGGTACCAGAGAGGACCGATGTAGAGGTGATAGGGTTAATTATATACTTAGCTAAAGTATCAAATAATTTAAATCAATGTTTAGGTATCTATCTATTGTGTTTTGATAAAGTCGAATCACTAAACTTATTCTCCTACTTATCCATAATAATTATTTTAACTTTTTTACTACCTTAGTAATTTAAAACGGAGGTGGTATAGCGAGTAGGGAGTCCCGGTTTGATTCTTGGGTGGTGTCCGTTCGGGTTTCGGCCCGTATAACAAAGTACGACCATTATGGGTTACAATTATCGGTGGTTATTACATTTCTTTTTTTTTGTAACAAAACCATTATTTTTTATTATATTTTCTAATAACATTTGCTGTAAAAAATGTGGTTAAAGTGTGCCTTAACCATTTCGTGTGTTCCATCCTTGTCAAGGGGAGTGCTAACCGTCTCTCCTTTCAATAGACACAAACGTATTTATCAAACAAACAGTATATATTCTAATTTCCTTGCAAACTTTCATAGCGTGATTTAGATTTTTATATTATATTTCAAATTCGGTAATGGTTATCACAATAAGTAAATTGAAATTACGCATTATATAGTTCTATCTTTCGAATTAAATTAAATAAACTATAGTTTTACGAACATACATGATTAATTTAATGTTTTTTAACTTTAAAGGTAACAGTAAGTGTAACAGTGCCATCTATTGAGAGTTAATGAACAACTTCGAATGAACTCGTGAAAAATTTTTCGATACCTTAATAAAATATAGGCACTCGGCAAGCTTTCGGTACCGCGTGTACCGAGCCTGATGATGTCACCACATTACTTTACCAAGCTGCCTAACTAGAAAACGACCTAACGGCCTTTGCATGCATACATTTCTGTTGATGCATGCATGCCAAGAATGTAGTGATGCAGCAACAACTGCTGATGAGAAACACCTGTCTTAGCTCTATCGTGCGCTTATGCGCATCTAAATGATATGTTAATGAAAGCATTAATTGAAGTAATTAATTTATGTTTGTTTGGGTCAATTAACATCTCTCTACTTGACCAGTGCTGTTGGTATGACCTTTTTAGGGACGACTTTGGGTTCATCTATATACCTACGCTCTTCCCCTTCCATAAGCTCTCCAGTCTGCTTGTGTTAGGAGTGTATTCAAATTCGAAACTTCTCATCGTAAGGCTGATTCTTTAAGGTTTTAAGTGGATAAAACACTCTTTTTTCAACGGCAGTGTTACATAATGATTGCGCATAGTATTTGGTACATATTATTTTTCTTAAACGAATGTTTTTTATATGAGTTCAATATGCTAAGAGACCCTGGAGAATCTTGAAGTAGAACTTAACTTAACGTAGCCTTGGTATCTAGCAATAGAACTTCTCTATCAGACCTCGGGCAATGTCTATTGAAATCTAAAAATTAAAACGACAACTGATGATAACAAACTATGTATATTTTTATTCATTATTCTTCTAATATCTTCTGATACTATGAATTACTAGGTTCTTGAGGCTCCTTTGCTAATGGCGGAGTATCCTGCACTTCACTAACACTAAATTTCCTATGATACTGAGGCGCTTTCTGTCCTCGTGGACCAATACCAGTCAAATACTTCCACACAGGGCCATACATGGTCTCCCTACTCAATCTCCGATGAGTTTTATTGTTTGAAGATGATGACAACCACGTTATGAGAACATTTCTTCCGTATTCCTCAAGATCCATGAGCCCACATTGGCTGATGATTGTACCATCAACTCTAGTCACTATCATACACGGTATCGAGGAAATGCCATACATAAATTGCAATAAAGGTATTAAACCATCGTTGAATTTCAGTGTAAACCAGTTAGCTTGCTCTTCAAACGATTCTTGAAAATCTGCATCAGTTTCATCCATAGGTATGTAGATTACTTCTATAGGTAGGTTTACAAGCTTTGCGTTTTCGTACGTTTCATAAAATTTGGGTATTAGGTCTTTGAATTTTACGCCTTTTGCAGTGAAGAAGGCTACTACGATATCGGAATTATTTACGAAACATTCGTAGGGGACTATGTCGAACATTTTGTTGTAGACTTGAGCGTCTTTCAGCCAATTGTAGGGTGATAAGTTTAATGGGGTTACTCTCATTGTGTTAAGGTTTTTAAAAGGCTCACTGGAAGAGAGTTCTTGACTGTCGTGTGCCATTTTGGATATTATTGCGCTCAGATTTGAGTTTCTCGTATGATAAGGTAGTTTTTTATGTAATTAATTGATGTGCAAATATTTATTCTAGTTTTGGACTAGACAAGATTATAAATAATTTCAACTTTATAATCACAGTTGACAAGAATGTGATGCTGTCAAAAATAAGTTTTTATTTTTATAACGCGGCCTTCGCGTATAATTTTTTTTTTAAATCGTACATACGTTAACGTTAACATATTTTGTATTGATGAAGTGAAGTAGGTTGGGTAACTTTGAATAATTTTTAAATATTTTTTCGTTGACTATGATAATGAGACTGTAATGAGACTATATATTATGTCGTTATACCTATCTATAGGTTACCTGGTAAGAGTAAAAAACGTTGATAGATATCTAACGGAAAATTAATTCCTCATTTTACAATAGGCTACTGATGACCTGAAAAAGTGGCTAGGACAGACTGGTTGCGGAAGGGGGATCGTGAGTAATAGCGCACATTGGGAGAGGCCTATATCCAGCAGTGGACTGATGACACGGGCTACATTATGCTACGTTTACATACTCGCGGCAGAGCGAGGGAAGTGGCGAGAGAAGTGGGCAGAGACGTGGTGTGAATGGTATATTCGTCATGCCGCGAGTACTGCCACGTATGTTGCGCAAATACTAGCGCGATTAACTATACGAGACCGCTAGATGGCGCTAAGCTAAATAAAACACGACTTTCGTTATTGCTCCTCGAATATTTACTTTTAAAAATATTTATATCGATCTACGGAAAGTGTATAGTAGTTGAAAGTGATAGTTTTTATTAATAATCTATTTAATTAATTCGCTATGCTGTAAAAGCTTATTGCGTACACTGCTACAGCGTTGTCCTCCATACGTTTACGTCCGTCTCCGTTGCAGGGCGAATACTGTAATGCGGACCAACGCGATGATGGGAGTGTGTGAATGCTAGGGCATTAATCGCGTGAATATTTCCTGCAACACGATGAGCAATGCGAGCGGCAGTATGTAAACGCGGGGTTACATGTAAGGATTTGTGCCTTTAAAGTAAAGAAGATATTTGATTCATTTTTATTTTCAATTTGTAGTGATGTTATAATAGTACATTATGGTACAAGTGAGCAACGTTGGTGATTACCGCCGAGGCGCCATTGAGACCCGAGCCGCCAGGCGAGGGTCTTAAGACAGCCGAGGACGGTAATCATCATGCTCACACGTGCCATACGACGTTTTACAACACACTTGCGAATAAAATAATACTACAAATACTAAATTAAACAATACTACAAATTAATTCGTTTTCCTATGCGCGCGCATTTAACAATGGCGGTCGACCATATTTAAAAAAAAATGAGGTTTGAACTTAACTTTTTTTACTCTGTTTTTTTTTCTGTACTTAGAGAAAAAAAAAAGTTAAATTTGAGTGAAAATCTTGTTTATTACACAAGTATTACAAGTTGAAATTATTTATTTAAATACGAAAATGCATCAAATGACCATACAATAGGCGTATTAATTTATTCGTACTATTAAACACGTTATTTTTTGTATCAAAACTTTTTTAAGAACATAGACAATTATAGACACTTCCTATAAAATTTAAAAAAGAATCTATAACTCACTTTTGTGAATAATAGCAATGAAAAAGTCACAGTTTTATAATAGGTGTCATTCCGTGCTTAATTGCGGTAAAATAATATCACTTTTATGAGCAGGTGTGTTGTAAAAGCATTTTCTATGTTTAGGTCTTCGGTCCATAACATCCTTTATGAAAAGGGAATGAAATTACTATACAGGTTAATGGTACATTAAACTTCTGCATTCAAAATTGAATTTTAACCCAATAGAAATTATATCCACTATGTATCAGTGACTTAGAGTATTGTATACTCTAAGATCAGTGATATTTATGCATTTTTTTATAGTTTCCCTTATAACGGGTGCGCAAAGTGACACAGGTTTTATGTACCTATGGCTTCCTTTTTTGGTTCAAAGTTGAGCGACACAATGCCATTGGCTAGAAACCACATTAATATTACATTCGCGAAACTTAATAACAATACTTATTCCCTTGACATTGAGAGTAGGAAATCGCTTGAGTATTTAAAAATCATCTGCAAGAATATTTATGTCGAACAGGATTCAAATTTGCAAATTAATTTGCGTGCTAATAAATTTCTTATAGAGCTTATTACAATGGACTAAAATTCAAATTTGATTGTGTTATCGTTTAGTCCAGTCATTTGGTATTTTTACCTGGAAAGTTTTCCGGGAGTTTTGAAAATTGGCAATTTTATAGATTTTGATATGCTCTTTCCAAATTTGAACTTTGCCACCTCGTATGTTTGCCGCTCGCGCCGCCATTTTGATAAAATGGCGCCCAAAAGCAGTTTTTTGATAATTACTCCTTTCCGTCGCATTTTACAGGAAAAACATATTTAACAAAATAAAAGTAGAGGAAATTTCCTACAATTTGTGATAAAATTTTTTTCCCTAAAATTAATAGTGTAGGAGGTAGGAGCGCCGTAAAGTGTAATTCAATACACGTTTCGGCAGAAATACTCATTTCCACACCACCATGAGGTAGAGAAATCGGCGCGTTTTTTTATCGTGGTATCCCTTCTATCTACTTCATTAGAAGCCATGGCTCTATAAATGCAAACGACACTGTGAAATGATAAACGTATACTGATGACTCAGACTAAATATTTCTGTTGAGCTCAGCCGGGGCTAGATGTTTCCTAGAAGGGAAAGAAGGGGCCTGACACAGAAGGGGCGCATTTCTTTATACCTGCGGAGACATGACAGACTATAGTTACCTATAATTACTATAGATAACCTTCGTATAATTTTTATAATTTACAAATCACAGTATGAGCAGTTTAAAGTAAATATTACACGTTGGTGTGGATGTATAATGGTTTACGGCGCTCGTACGTCGAAACTATTGATTTTAGGAAAGAAAAGGTTTGACTTAAATTGTAGGAAATTTTCTCTACTTTTATTTTGTGTAATATGTTTTTCCTGTAAAATGCGCCGGAAAGGAGTTATTATCTAAAAACTGCTTTTGGGCGCCATTTTTTCAAAATGGCGGCGCACATACGAGGTGGCAAAGTTCAAATTTGGAAAGAGCATATCAAAATCTATAAAATTGCCAATTTTCAAAACTCCCGGAAAACTTTCCAGGTAATGTTCTAGGTTTTCGCCCAAATGACTGGACTACGTTTGCTAGTTGTACATTTAAATTGGTAAGGTTGATACGTTCGATGCATTCGAAATTCAAAATTGTCAACTATACCAGTGCGAGTCTACGCGCTGTCAAACGTGACTATTAAAACTGTGATGGAATACCAATGAATTATATGATATTTTGTCTCTTGTAATATCAACTGTAATTCTGTCTGCTTAAAGTCGGTATTCCTTTATACATTTGTACATAGATAGGTGATTATATTGTGTTCCAACGCAACCAAACTTATTGTTTTATTTTTTAACCGACTTCAAAAAAGGAGGTTCTCAATTCGTACCCAATTTTTTTTTTTTTTTTTTGTATGTTTGTTACGCGATTGTGAAGCCAATTCTAGACGGATTTTGAAAATTCTTTTTGTGTTCGTAAGTAGATTATTCCGAAGTGGTCCCATTTAAATTTCGTAAAGATCTGATGATGGGTTTCCGAGATTAGACCAAGGAACTCTTCAAAAAGTACCAGGAAATCAGCCGCGATTGCTGCAATGGCATATTATTGCAATGTTTCTGCCATTATACATCATAACATCACGCCTGAGTCCTTTGAAGGGGTACGCAGAAGTGTTCAGAATATTCAGCTATATTTCCGGTGTATATGCATTGATTTTAAAAATTATTTTTGAATAATGATTTAATTTTTTTTTTTTGTAGCGTGGCCGGTTTGATCTGTATTGCAGCGTCAGCAGCGCATGTACAGTCAGGTCACTATACATGCGAAGTACAGTCGTGAGACTGTACAAACTCACTAAAAAGAGAAAAATAAATTCATTTTTAACAAAAAAGTTTAACCGACTTCAAGAAACCAAAAAAGAGGCACTGAAAAGCGAAAAATAACTTAATTTACAGACTTACTGATATAGTAGAAGTCGGTGCCAGCCAACTTTGTTTGTTGTGTCTGAGCTACTATGATGCAATCAATTGAAATATGGCCTCTCTTGGGCTAGGTACCGACTTCTAATAAATCAGTAAGTCTGTAAATTAAGTTATTTTTCGCTTTTCAGTGCCTCTTTTTTGGTTTCTTGAAGTCGGTTAAACTTTTTTGTTAAAAATGAATTTATTTAATACCTGCCAGATTATTGTGGTTCACAAAAACATCCATACTTAATATTATAAATGTGAAAGTAACTCTGTCTGTCTGTTACGCTTTCACGCCTAAACCACTGAACCGAATTTGATGAAATTTGGTACAGAGATAGATTAGTCCTCAGGAAAGGATATAGGCTATGTCTGGTCTCCATAACCGACTTCCACGCGGGCGGAGCCGCGGGCAAAAGCTAGTAAAAATAAAATTAATAATTTGTGAAATAGTACCTATACTATATTGAATTAAAACTTACTGATATCTACGGTTTCACTTGTTACGTGGGACTTAAAAATCATAGTTAGTGTAAAATGAGTGTTAATACAGCTCTACCTACCCCTTTAGTTAGGGAGAGCATGTTAAGCTACTTCCGTAGCTGACTGTACCGCCATTATAATATCAAAGCGATTACCAACACCCCAAGGTTATTATTTGCTGAGAAAAGTGATGATTGCGAACGAAAGTGCGTTATTGTGACAAACTATGAGAAAGTCACAAATTATATGTTTCCGTTGATTTGCAACAATTTGCACCTGGATTGAGGTCTTTACCTAATTACAAATACCTAGCCACTTATAGTTTTGTTTTTTTGAAGTCAAATAGAAAGAATTGTGTGACACATTGGTAGGCACTTGCTCAGAGTTCGTGGATTCGATTCCTGCTAGGAGAAAATTTTATATTATGAAAGATTACCTATTGAAATTGTTCTGGGTTTTTCATGTATGCCTAATTGCATTTGTGTATTTAGTAAAAAATCCTACTAATAGTTTATACGCGAAAGTTTATAAGTACGGATAGATGTTTGTTATTTGTAAAAACTACTGAATGGATTTTAATGAAACTTTACAATAATATAGTAGTAGTGAACGCGGCTGCTACGCAGGAGGCGCGGGTTCAATCCCCGCTCAGTGCAAATATTTGTATGCATGAATATGAATATTTGCATTGGTCTGGGTGTTTTCTATGTATAATATGTATGTATTTACAAAAAAAAATGTATCTATGTATGTTTATCCGCATTCTAGAACCCATAACACAAGCTAGATAAGCTATGCTTACTTTGGGTCTAGATAGCGTTGTGTAGATTGTCGTACAATATTATATTATTATTATTATATATATTATATATAGCTTATACATCAGAATAACACATAGACTACCTTTGGCCGCGATAACCGACATCTACGCGGGCTAGTTTACTTATATAAATATGTATATCCACCTTCTAGAATCCATATTCTATGTGTAGTTTGGGTTGGGATAGTTCCATACAGTATCAATTTACTTTAATACAAAAATCGAGTGTAATTATAAAAATAAAACCGGCTAAGTGCGAGTCGGACTCGTGTACAAAGGGTTCCGCACCATTATCTGTTTTTTTTAGAACCTTTTTGTTGTTATAGCGGCAACAAAAACACATTCTTGTGAAAATATAAACTACTAGCTGACCCCGCAAACTTCGTACCGCCTAAATGAAGAACCGCTCGACCGATTTTGTGCAAACTTCACATAAACCATCTACTAAATAGTCCAAACAAAGCCTAAACATTTGGTTTGGATAGGTGAGCCCGTTCTTGAGTTATAAAATTACAACGAAAAGTGACATTGATTTTTATATATTAGAAGATTGATGATTGATGATTGATTGATATTAATCTAGCTATCACAGTCAGCCTGGTGACAGATAGCCAGACTGACATACCTACAGAAAGACAGACAGAAAGACATACAGACAGACAGACAAACAAACACACAATTGAGTCTTTCATTCACCTTCCCTTGGGTATCAAACGCTAAAAATATCTGTCATTTATATGTTTGAAAGACTACAATTATGTGGTTATAAATTGGAAAAAGCGAAATCAAGCTCAGGCAGGACTCGAACCCGCGATCTTTCCCTTACAAGGGGAATGCTCTGACCACTGAGCCACCGAGCTTCGCCCGAGATTGATCCAAATTTTCCTATAAAGCTGCCTGAGCTAAATAACAGATTATAATTAAGTAAAAATTAATTAAAAGAAAATTGTAAAAAAAAAGAATATTTAGCTAGCTGACCCAGCGAACTTCGTGTCGCCAAATTTTATTCCACTCACGTGGTCACTGATCTCCATTGTCTATATGATATCTATGCACGTGGTATTCAGATCCCGTTCCCGCTGCACCTTCTATTAATTTTTTTTACATAAACCTTGGCCACAAAACAACGAACACAAAACAAAAAGAATTATCCAATTTGGTGCAGTCATTTGGAAGTTATCGTAAGTTATTTTGGGGCTTTCATTTTTATTTAGGTATATAAATTAGGTACCTACTTAAAAGTAAAGTATTTTGCATTTTACCAAAGTGATCTACTAATGGAAAACTAACCGCACTATGATAAAAGTGCCGACATTTTGACAAATAGTGTGTATTGATTAGCACTTAGCCCGGGGCCCTCTAGTGGGTGATGATTAACGACCGGACAGACGGTAATGGGAACAGTTTAATTAATGAATGTGGAAAATATATTACGTGTAGGTACTAAATTCTAGTGGGAGTCTTCTTGCTATGCACGCCCCTCCCCCTCTCCTCTTCAGGCTAAGATGGGACACCTTGGCTCTTTTTTTATATAGGATACGTCAATTTAACTCCACCTTACCTGATGGTAAGCTGAAGGCAAAGTTTCGGAAAAGGGGTCCCATTATATGTAGACACGTACCTGTTCACCTATTCGTAGCTGTTCACTCATGCATGCTTCTCAAACAAATGATTGTATTTAGACTAAGTAGACTAAGCATTTTTTGTAAATAGACCAAAAAAAAAGCCCGCTGAGTTTCTTGCCGGAGTCTTCTCAGGCCGGGGCCGCGTTTCGAACCGGTAGTCCATTTGCTAAGCTAGTCTTTAGTACACATATATGTATATTTTTGACGTTTTGTGAGTTCCGTTTTGATGGTCTATACAGAATAAATGATTTTTTACTATGACTTTGACTTTACCATGTTACAATGGTGGCACTCAGCTTGACGACCTCATCAGATACTTTTTCACGCCCCGCTTAAAGGACCCGGGACTATAGGAGGAAGGAAACACGTGAACTGGTAAGGAATTCCAAGACTTAATGGTGCGGCAGAAGAAGGAGTTGCCGAACCGCTTGGTTCTTGATGGAATATTCTGCACCGTATGCGGGTGGCATCTAAGCCCTGCACGTGTTGTCCTATATAGGAAAGGAGAGGGTGGGATTAATTGGAAGAGCTCATCAGAACATTCACCATGGTAGAGACGGTAAAATACTATAAAGACGCAACTCTTACACCCCGAGGGGACTATCTTGACACTAGAAGTGTCCTTGAACACAGGCGCGGTCCGAGGGGGGGGAGGGGTCACAGGGGACATGACCCCCTCCCCCAACCATGCACGTCCTATTAAAAAGTCCAAGTACGAGTGGAGGGGAGGTTAAATTTCTTAAGGAATATCCGAAGTGACCCCCCCAAAACTTCAAGCTGCGACCGCGCCTGCTTGAACACCTGGGTGATGAGAGATTTATATTTTAGGAAATTTTTAGCCTCCGGGTTCTGAAGACCCGAAATGGCGTGGGGTTTTAGTCTGTTCAACCCCGTCATACTGGAATAGGTAGTTAGTGTCCAATCGAATGGTTTGTTTCTATACCAGAACACAATACATTATGGAATGTTCATATATTAAACATCAACGCGTTCTGCTCTTTCTATATTTTCTAAAATTCATAGATATTTTTCTTTTGGTGCCAGATTTTTCTCAACTTTTGCCTTATAAATCTAGCTATAAATATGGAAGCAATAATCTTGTCGTTGATAAGCATTACTTTGTGATTTTCTTGAGAAAAGATTTGAGATTTAGTCAATATTTGTTGAGGCCTGCCTCCCTAGAAATGTAGCTATTCGTTGGCTAGTGTAATTGTTGAATAGAATGATGAATGTGTGGGATTTGACGTATATGACATTCGTCAACATATGTCACAAATGTCAAATCCCATACATTTGACGTATATGACATTCGTCAACATATATGTCATAAATGTCATATCCCATACATTCGTCATTCTATTCTACAATACGCTAGCCAATGATGGGGCAGGATTCAAACCGGGGAACTCCTGATCATAAGACTGAATCCTTAACCACAAAACTACTGACGTAACTCTTCATCGTAACATAAGTAGGAGCACTCTCGTACAAGAACAGTAATGAGTGGAGTCGCTAACATTATAAACAATTTTAATTAACTGTAATAGCTACTTATGTAAGTAGAGTTTACTTAAAGAGATATATTAATTACACTATCTTTATACATATTTATGATTTACTTTCGCACGTGTTTCTAATTTTAACATACCAGTAAGGTTTATAGGCTTATGTAATTTAATTTCGCTAAAATTCATTCATTTTTGTGGCGTAGCAGTACTTGCAATAGGGTACCAGAATCGCAATCGCAAAGAATCGTGAAGGCAACTCGGGCGTCGGAAGTCACAGAATGACCTCCATCTCCCATGAGTGTGGGTTGGGGGGTGACGGGTGGAGAAGCCTGTCACCCTAGCAGAAGCAAGCGGCGGCGGCGCGCATTGCGTGCCTCCCCATACCCGGGGGCGAGTTGGGGACTCTGTGGGCCCCACACCGGAAGAGGGCCAGATCGAGAGATATGGCCCTGGGTCGGCCGGGGTGCGAGGGATATGTCTCCGACAATCTCACCTCCGCAACCGACGGCCCACAGATGACGTGCGTTTTAGTCGGTTCGAGTCTAACATATCTCTATCCCTTGATAACCGTATCCCTTAGTTCCATTGTACGACACCGCATGGGTATAGATGGGGTGGCACAAATTCTACTCTGCCGGGAACCACGCGGCGGTGAAATTATATACATACATATACTCACGCCTGTAAGACAGCCTCCGTGGCGTAGCGGTAGTGAACACGGCCGCTACGCAGGAGGCGCGGGTTCGATCCCCGCTCAGTGCAAATATTTGTGTTCATAAAATTTGGGTATTTGCATTGGTCTGGTCGTGCCTCGGAGAGCACGTTAAGCCGTCGGTCCCGGTTGCCATAAGAACATCTATGGCAGTCGTTACGGGTAGTTGGAGCCCTAAAAAATCCAAAAACAACGGTCTAGCTGCAAAGCTTCGATATCTCCTATGTTATTATTGGGCTGTGGAGGTCAGATGGCAATCGCTCCACGGAAAATATCGAGGTCTAGCCAAATCTGTAGTTAAGACGGTAAAGCGGACCCCAGACTCCGAGCTAAAAAGCTTCGGATGCGACTGGGAATTAACGCTAGGATGAGAGAGATATACACACGCCTGTAAATCCCTGAAGGGGTAGGCAGAGGCGTATTAACACCCACATTTCGCCAACTTTGATTTTCGGTCCCACGTTAGTCATGGGCTGTATGTTTACTGTCGGATGGAGAACAGCCCTATCCCTTAGTCGCCTTTTACGACACCCACAGGAAGAGATGGGGTGGCCTTATTTTACTCCAGCGGGAAACACGACAATTACAAATGGCCGTGAAATTATAAAACCATTTTTTTAAGCTATTGCATAGCTTCTATCGCGGGCCTTGAGCGTGGAGACCGAATCCAGAAATTCCGTAACGAAAAAAACCTAACACTCCGAAGCTCGCACGAATCGAGCCGAGCTACTCCGAAGTAGCTCCGCTTAACGTAAGTAATTATAATTGCATAAGTTGATAAAAAATGCTATACAATAGCTTTACCGCGGCAGTCCCCGAGTGCCACACGTCTTTTTTTTTATTGTAACAATAATATACCGTACCTATTTCGTGCGAATAAATTATCATTATCATTATCAATATAATAGAATGAAATATAGTACACTCAAATAAAACCGATGCTTAATTCCGCACAACCCATCTATAAAATTATCCGCATGTCACAAAAGCCATAATATCCGACGGCCCCTGTAGTGGACGTCAAACAATAATTTTAGTTCCCCAATAAAAACGAAATAACAAAACTTTCATTTCCAAGTCGTGACAGCCCTGGCCGTTGTCCTAGCAACACGGTTCACCGAGGACACTGCCCCGCGACGAACCAACATACCAACATAACTTTACCTTCCAATTAAACCCTAACACAATTGGCGAGAGTTCAAATTCGCTTGACAAAAGTACTTGAATAATATTGTTATAGCTTATGCATTCCATTTAAAACTATTGAGGAGTATTTGGACTTTATTATGTAGGAAATAAAGTTGCTTTTTGCTTGTGTACGTCTAGTTAATGTCAGATCTTTACTGTCAAGATCCTGTGGAGTGTTACTATGGGTTGTCGAACAAAAATAGACAAAGAATTTAATGTTCTTTCGAGTGTAAAGAAGGCTTTTCTTTTTTGTAATGTATAATCGTACAGTGTTCTTGATCAGAGTATAATTTCACGTTGAATATAAAAAAGGAATTAGCAATTTCAGGTGGAGCATGTAATTTTTGTAATAATAGGAGTTGAATGTTTTATCAAACTATATTTAAGGTAGTTTTAATTTCAGTTCATTTTAAATAAATACATATTCTGTAAATTGTAAACTACCATTAATCTGTAAGCTCCAACTTTTACAAGCTAGCTGTATCCCGCAGCTTCACCCGTATGGAATACTCCACCCATTAACTATCAAAAAGAACCGATAAAACAAGGGTTTATATGCTATTAAAGACGAGGGTCGACAGGGGTCTTGCAACCTCACCTGTGCCCTATGTTGATGCACCTACTAAACAACTGTCGAGGCTCTGCTTTTGCTCTTAGGATTGAAAGGTCAGACGACGAAATCGGACGGTAGACGACTTCAAGAATAGTCGGTATACCAATCAAAAACAAATATCGAGTTAAAATATGTAAAATTTGGATGCAATTAAGAAATCGTTACGATGACTTTTTAGTTAGCGACTGCCTCCTGGCTTCCCAATCCCAAAAGAAAAGTCTACACCATAGTATCGGTGAAAAAAGGTGTTTAGAAGGCACACCGACTACCAGGTTAGTTGACCTTGGGCCTTGGGTTAATTTTTTTCGTTAGGCACCTGTATGTACATAATGCTGGGCCCAGAATTCCTCCAAAATGCGCCATAGCTCCTGATCCGCATTGCGCGAAATTATATTAATTACTAGCTTTTGCCCGCGGCTCCGCCCGCGTGGATGTCGGTTATCGCGACCAAACATAGCCTATGTCCTTTCTCAAGGTCTAACCTACCTCTATACCAAATTTCATCAAAATCGGTTCAGCGGTTTAGTCGTAAAAGTAAGACAGACAGGCAGACAGACAGACAGACAGAGTTACTTTCGCATTTATAATATTAGTAGGGATTTCATGAGATTAGATAAAATAGTGTATGAAACTGTACATAATTTGGTTTTAAGACACTCGTGTGACACTATAAAAAGCCTTGCCTAATGCTCGTTTTTTAACTCACACTCGTATTTTAAGAACCTTTATTATGCAACAGTTTCATAAACTACTAATAACATCTATTTATAGCATCTGCTGTACAATGTTAACAGCTCGGTAAACGATCATTGGGTAAGGCTACCTAGGCGCGGTTACTATTTAGATGGGTGACCACTTAGTAGTATTTCATCCGAGCGCTTCCACGCTTAGGCACGTTAAAGTCGGTTCTGGCTGTCAATGGTCATTAGGTCAAGACGGGGGCCTATATAAGCAACCTGATCAACATTGTCCAGTAAAAGTTAAAAAAATTATTTTTAACTTTAACCTCCCGGTCAGAGGGCAGTCGCTCCCAATATACCCGAAAAAACCAAGATACTTCATATTTAAGCGGACACCGTTTTTTACACTACTTAGGTCGCAGAAAAGCACACGGCCCTCCTGATGGTAAGTGGTTACCGTGCCCTATGGCCGACTGCAACACTAGGGGAGACACACTAGTGCTGCTGACCCTGTAAGAATACAGATTCTGTGCCGTCAGCGCAAAAGATAAGTAGGACAAAGCCTTTGGTTTTCCCACTGACAGCACATAATCTCTCCAGTGAGCTCTGGCTATCCTACTCACCGTCGGAAACACAACAGAAGGTTATTAAGCCGCGGTCTTCTGTAAGGTCAAGGTGGGTAATTTCACGATGCCTAATTTTTTGCTAATTTCGGTGGTATTTTTCAATCATAGGTTTTCCGATGAAAAAATTTAATGGAGTTCTTTTAAACACTAAACACTTCTAGATATTCTAAAAGAACTCCATTAAATTTTTTCATCGGAAAACCTATGATTGAAAAATACCACCGAAATTAGCAAAAAATTAGGCATCGTGAAATTACCCAGGTACTTCCCCAGTCGGACTGCTCGATTAGGACGGATATCCCGTCGTGTTCTACCTCCTCCAAACCGTACTCCGAAGGCTTTGGATGCGACTGGGACTAATGCGAGGAAGATGATGATTGCGAGGTAGGTGGAGGTGTATTATAAAATCTAATTAAGATACAAATCAGGCATAAACGTCTTAATGGCAATAATCGAGCTAGATAATAATCTGCCTTTATTAGTCTGGCTCGATTATTGTCAGGCTCAAGCATATTTATAAGCTTTATAAGGCGTCATTTAGACGGGGTGAGTTTTTTGCATTTCACTCAGAAAAATCGTACGCGATTATCGCTAGCAATAATCGCCATACAGTCGTATCAAAGTGTTTACACACAGACAAACACTAATTTCTCGCCTACGATTTTTTTTTTACATTTTATCGCCTAAGTCAAAATACGATTGTTGCTTGAAAATTCTGTTTAGACACCACTAATATTCAATTGCGAAATTGTGGGGCGATTCTCGCCAGGCGTGGACGAGCGAGATTTTAAGATATTGAACTCTTTTTTGGTCATGAAGAAAGGTGTCATCATGCCATCTTATCCGAAGGGTGTAGAGGCGACTAACGGAAAAACAAGCAGACGATATCACTACGAGAGAAGGAAAACTAGAAATAAAACCCTGTACCAACCCATCTGATTAGCGTGGACACAGTAGACCAACGCCTCCCAACATTGGGAGAGGCCTATGTCCAGCAGTGAACTGCGAAAGGCTAATTGATTGATTGAACAATTTTTCCCGGTTCCATACTCAACACGGAACCATTAGATTAGTATTTAAAAAAGTTACTTTAAACTTGTTGTTCACAATTGTACTAAATCAACGAATTTTATGTAAAAAATATAGCTGTTGGTGTATGATGGGACCTATGGGCACCTGAATAGGGGTCGAATCTATTAATTAAAATTTATTTTATTCCAGAGGACGAATGGGTGCCTTAAAAATTAATTAATATTATTGGTCCCCTACCGAAGGACCAATGGGCACCTAAAAAGGGGTCGAATTTACAACTTTTATGCTAGGGGTCGAGTTTTAGAGGACCAATGGGTGCTGACCCAATAGGTGTTAGGAAACGGGCCTTAAGTGTACCTTCGGGGAATAACCCAAAAAAGAATACAAGACCAAAGTAATTATAGAGTTAATTATATTAAAATCAGAATAGCTAGTCAGTCTTCTAGTCTAAATCGTAAAGATGTCGAGAACCCTTAGTAGGTTGTAGTATCCTTTTTGCATTGTATAGGGACTAGGGACGTGCCCTCAGTGATGGACTTGATTAATCGATATTAGTGGAGATATAAAGCAGTTAGCTATGTATGGGAGGGTGTGTGGTACAAGTCACAAGATAACACGAGTATGCAGAGATTTTGAAAGTAACTCAGTCAACGATACATTCGATGAAATTATATTTTTATATTTTTTGGTATTTATTTGTTGATTTTAGCACTACAAAAATAGTATGACCTTTAACTTGGGGTTTGAAGATAGGAGGTATTAAATAATCAGATAAAAATGTCTGTGGTCACAAGTTTTCTCGTTAGAAAACTGTTTAATAAATGTTAGGTTTCAATATCAAAAAGTTTATCATCAGTTTTTTGACTGCACTGTGCCTTAGAAAATCCCACAAAAAAGTACATTCTGTGCAAAAATTTCACCGTACGCGAAAATAACCTTAACACATTTCATACAAAAGCGACTCAAGTATCTTTTTTATGTATGTGTCACCACTTATCTCTTCTACCTTAAATATGTAAACATGTGGCAAAAGTACGTTATGTTTTACAAATTTAAATTTTACATAATGTTTAATTAAATCATAATTGAATTTTCAAATCGCTACACGCCCCGCTCTCGTTCATACCTTACCCCATCCAATTCATTACGTCGTTGGACTATAAAACCGTAGATATGCTGTCCGTCTGTCCGAACTAAAGGCAGGTTTAGAACCTTCCCGTTGTGTACTAGCTATTGTGTGTTACCCCGCGTTTACATACTGCCGCTCGCATTGCTCATCGCCTTGCCGGCAATATTCACGCGAATAATGCCCTAGCATTCAAACACTCGCATCATCGCGATGTTCATCGCGTTGCCCAACACTCGCATCATCGCGATGTTCATCGCGTTGCCCCGCATACAGTATTCGCCTTGCGATGGAGATGGACGACTTTAGTTAAGTGGACACCTAACCGAATGCAGTATAGGCATTTTATTAGGCTAGGCTATTTACTTAGATACTTAGCTAGTAGGTAATCAGGCTAATTTGGTAGGTAGGTAGGGACCTACCTACCTACCTATTTTAATTTGGTAGGTAATTAGGCTAATTTGGTAGGTAGGTACCTACCTACCTACCTATTCTAATTTGGTCTACCAAATAGGTAGGTAGGTAGGTACCTACCTACCAAATTAGCCTAAGTATACCGACCAAACAGGTAGCTAGGGTACCTACCAAATTAGAATAGGTAGGTAGGTAGGTACCTACCTACCAAATTAGAATAGGCAGGTAGGTAGGTACCTACCTACCAAACTAGAATAGGTAGGTAGGTAGGTAGGTACCTACCTACCAAATTAGCCTAATTACCTACCAAATTAAAATAGGTAGGTAGGTAGGTAGTACCTACCAAATTAGCCTGATTACCTACCAAATAGGTAGGTAGGTAGGTACCTACCTACCAAATTAGAATAGGCAGGTAGGTAGGTACCTACCTACCAAACTAGAATAGGTAGGTAAGTAGGTAGGTACCTACCTACCAAATTAGCCTAATTACCTACCAAATTAAAATAGGTAGGTAGGTAGGTAGTACCTACCAAATTAGCCTGATTACCTACCAAATAGGTAGGTAGGTAGGTACCTACCTACCTACCTATTCTAATTTGGTAGGTAGGTACCTACCTACCTACCTATTCTAATTTGGTAGGTACCCTAGCTACCTGTTTGGTAGGTATACTTAGGCTAATTTGGTAGGTAGGTACCTACCTACCTACCTATTCTAATTTAGTAGGTAGAGGTACCTACCTACCTACCAAATTAAAATAGGTAGGTAGGTAAATTAGGCTAATTTGGTAAGTAGATTACCTACCAAATTAGAATAGGTAGGTAGGTAGGTACCTACCTACCAAATTAGCCTAATTACCTACCAAATTAAAACAGGTAGGTAGGTAGGTAGTACCTACCAAATTAGCCTGATTACCTACCAAATAGGTAGGTAGGTACCTACCTATTCTAGTTTGGTAGGTAGGTACCTACCTACCTACCTATTCTAATTTGGTAGGTACCCTACCTACCTATTTGGTAGGTACTACCTACCTACCTACCTATTTTAATTTGGTAGGTAGGTAGGTACCTACCTACCTACCTATTCTAGTTTGGTAGGTAGGTACCTACCTACTTACCTTTTATATACATATGTATTTCATATATTATTTAATTAGATCCGTAGCAAGTATTTCAATAAATTCTATTGATTTTTCGTTGGACCATTCGATTGGTTGCGTCATTGTCATGATAATAAATTCGAAGTAATCCTGTGACTGTGACACGCGCGTACACAACGAGCGCTCGATGCGAAGTGTGCGCGACGCGAGTATGTGAATGCTTCATCGCGCTAGTATTGCCGCTCTTTCTCGCGCCGCCAAGCCGACACTCGCAGCAACATACGCGGCAGTACTCGCGGCATGACGAATATACCATTCACACCACGTCCCTGCCCACTTCTCTCGCCACTTCCCTCGCTCTGCCGCGAGTATGTATACGAAGCATTAATTATATTTTGTCACAAATTCAATTGGGACATAAATCGCCTTAATAATGTGGTCACTCGCTCGTAAATACCTGTAGCTGAAATTGATTTTAGATCGCCACGATTTAATGTCTTCTAACGGTACTAGATGGCGTTGGCTCTTTTAATAGTTTCTGTGAACCATTAGAATTGATTAGAGGACAATATCGTGCTTTCATAGGTATATAAGTATAGCTGATAAAACATAACATAGGCTAATTTTGTTTTAAAATATAATTAGGGTCGGTTATATTAAGTTTTAAATAGGACTTTTTATGAGTATTGTCCGTGCGAATTAGAGGTATTAGTGCTAAGATGTTATCTAAGACTGAAATGTTAACATTTATATTGCTTGCTATTCGTGACAATACGAAACCTGCTAAAAACAATAAACAATCTCTTCTGTTTATTCGAGAATTAGGAACACAAATGGGCACAGAATAAAAAAAAAATATTTTCTATCGTTAATTAATTAAGTTAGTTATTTTATAATACCTATAATATACCCTAAAACCTCGTAAACCAGGTACGAGGTTTTAGGGTATATTGGTATAGGAGGTATAGGGTAGGTACCTACCTACTTACCTACCTATTCTAGTTTGGTAGGTAGGTACCTACCTACCTGCCTATTCTAATTTGGTAGGTAGGTACCTACCTACCTACCTATTCTAATTTGGTAGGTAGGTACCTACCTACCAAATTAGAATAGGTAGGTAGGTAGGTACCTACCTACCTACCTATTCTAATTTGGTAGGTACCCTACCTACCTATTTGGTAGGTACTACCTACCTACCTACCTATTTTAATTTGGTAGGTAGGTAGGTACCTACCTACCTACCTATTCTAGTTTGGTAGGTAGGTACCTACCTACTTACCTTTTATATACATATGTATTTCATATATTATTTAATTAGATCCGTAGCAAGCATTTCAATAAATTCTATTGATTTTTCGTTGGACCATTCGATTGGTTGCGTCATTGTCATGATAATAAATTCGAAGTAATCCTGTGACTGTGACACGCGCGTACACAACGAGCGCTCGATGCGAAGTGTGCGCGACGCGAGTATGTGAATGCTTCATCGCGCTAGTATTGCCGCTCTTTCTCGCGCCGCCAAGCCGACACTCGCAGCAACATACGCGGCAGTACTCGCGGCATGACGAATATACCATTCACACCACGTCCCTGCCCACTTCTCTCGCCACTTCCCTCGCTCTGCCGCGAGTATGTAAACGAAGCATTAATTATATTTTGTCACAAATTCAATTGGGACATAAATCGCCTTAATAATGTGGTCACTCGCTCGTAAATACCTGTAGCTGAAATTGATTTTAGATCGCCACGATTTAATGTCTTCTAACGGTACTAGATGGCGTTGGCTCTTTTAATAGTTTCTGTGAACCATTAGAATTGATTAGAGGACAATATCGTGCTTTCATAGGTATATAAGTATAGCTGATAAAACATAACATAGGCTAATTTTGTTTTAAAATATAATTAGGGTCGGTTATATTAAGTTTTAAATAGGACTTTTTATGAGTATTGTCCGTGCGAATTAGAGGTATTAGTGCTAAGATGTTATCTAAGACTGAAATGTTAACATTTATATTGCTTGCTATTCGTGACAATACGAAACCTGCTAAAAACAATAAACAATCTCTTCTGTTTATTCGAGAATTAGGAACACAAATGGGCACAGAATAAAAAAAAAATATTTTCTATCGTTAATTAATTAAGTTAGTTATTTTATAATACCTATAATATACCCTAAAACCTCGTAAACCAGGTACGAGGTTTTAGGGTATATTGTAGGTATTATAGGTAGGTACTTCCTTTTGATTGCATATGCTTAGGTCATCATCATCATCCTCCTCCTTATCCCAAGTTTATTTGGGGTCAGCCCAACATATATACTTTTTCCATTCATCTCTAGTTGCAGTCTTCTCAACATTCACTCCCTTCTTAACCATATCATCTTTCACACAGTCCATCCACCTCTTTTTAGGTCTTCCTCTCCCCTTGTAGCCATCCACATCCATAGTTAATGCCTTCCTTGCGACATTATTTTCATCCCTACGCATTACATATCCGAACCAGGACAAACGATTTCCTTATATTAATTGTATATGCTTAGGTATATTTATGTTAAGTACAAGTAGTTGTAAGGTTGTACTTACTGCGTAAAGAAGAGGGTCAACCTGCCATAGTTATCAAAGCCCTAAATCAGATTAAAAACTTAGATATACAATGACTAGTTGCAGGTAGATATTTCAAGAAACCACGGTATTTACTCTTTTTCTATATCATTGCCTATTTACTTATATTATGTTGCATTAACTTTTCTAATGTTTTAAATATGGTTAATCTTAAGCAAACTGTTACTACGTCAGGTATTCATACTTACTTTATTCTAAAGTCCCTGTACTGCCGCATCAGATTTTTTCATGTATATTCATATTCTGTTTGTCTTATGTATTGTATTTATATTCTATTGTTATTTTATATTTATACCCTGTCCGCTCGTTATAAACAATTATTAAACGCTCTCATAGATGTCTGTGGCTGTGATCCTCAACCAAATATTGTGCTTCATTATTCAAAAATGTTGTTTAAATTATGACTTATAACTTAAAAGACGTTGTCACCGATGTTGATAATAATATCAACGTCGGAGACTCTTTTTTGGTTGAGGATCCGGAGTTGCTATTGCATTACAGACTTGATACTGAACTTTCACTCAGGATAATTGTACAGAACATTCGGAGTATAAATAAAAATCTGGATGCTTTCAAGGTTCTTATGGCAAGCACAAGGGTGTACTATGATATGATCATATTAACTGAGTGTTGGCTACCAGATTTGCATTCAATCCCAAACATGGAACAATATAACACCTATTATACCCGTATACATATTAATCAGAATAGCGGTATAGTGGTCTATGTAAAAAGTACTTTGGGAAATGTAAATGTGTATGAACCAAATTTTATGGAGGCTGACTGTCTAGTAGTGGAAATAGATAATCAAAACGCGTTTATTTGCTTGTATAGATCGCCGTCCTTTGCCTCTATAACCAACTTCCTATGTTCGCTTGATGAACTATTGCTTGGGCTTAAAAGTATACCAAATATCTATATTACTGGAGATATGAATATAGATGTTTGTAGCCATGTCAGTGACTCAAAGTCTGCAGAGTACTTAGACCTACTCGCAACGCACTGTTTTTTGCCTAGTCATTTATTCCCTACCCGTCTTGATAAATGCTACGACCACTGTTTTGTAAAATCAAACTCTAGAATGGTGACCGTGGTTTACAAGTCTTCTCTGACTGACCATTACAGTATACATTTGGATGTGCCCATGAGCCAGAAACGTTTAACAAAGAAGCAAACATCGGAAATCCTGAATTTTGACATGGCTCAGGACAGAATGAATGAAATTGATTTTACCAATTTGCTATCCCAAACAGATGCGAATACAGCTACTGAGCTCTTCATCCATACTTTGTCTGGACTCATTAAGGATTGCACACAGATAGTAACAGTGCCAAACCGGAAACAAATACGTCATAAATGGATTACTCCCGGTTTGCTACGTTGTATGAAATTTAGGGACACATTGCATAAAAGGCACTTAAAATCTCCTAATAACAATGAACTAGAAATAACTTACAAACGTTACCGTAATTTTTGTAACAACCTTTTACATCGTTTAAAGAATGATCACGACAAACATAAATTAAATGCAAGCAAAAATGACATAAAAAAGACTTGGACTGTTATAAAAAATGTGTGCAATTTGAATATGTCAGATAGATCCAAAGTGCCCAATGAACTACTCAACATTTCATCCACACCTCAGGAATCTGTTGACTATGCAAATAACTACTTTGTCAATATAGGCGCCAACCTATCAAACAATATCTTGGATAGATTAAAATTAACAGAGAAGGAGTTAGTTAGGAATTTTAAGTGTAACCAATCCCCATTGAGCTCATTCGTAATGCTGGATACCGATGAATCGGAAGTGTACGATGTCATCATGTCTCTGAAGAACACTAAGTCCACGGGTTGGGATGGTATATCTTCACAATTTATGAAAAAATTTATTACTACTCTTACTGCACCTCTTACTTATGTACTGAATTTATGTTTGACAAGTGGCAAGTTTCCGAACGTGTTAAAGGATTCCATTGTGGTACCTATTTTTAAATCAGGAGTCAAGGATAGTCTAACAAACTATCGCCCCATTTCGCTCTTACCTGTTATGGCTAAGATTCTAGAGAAAATTATGAATAAAAGACTAGTTGGCTATTTAGAACACAATAATATCCTGTCAAACCGTCAATATGGCTTTAGGAAGAACGTATCGACTTCGGATGCTCTAGAGGACTTGGTTGCTACTGTGGCAAGGAATCTTGATGATAAGAAAAAATGTATTGGTGTATTTTTGGATTTAACTAAGGCCTTTGATACTATCTCAATTCTGTTGTTAATTCGTAAGCTAGAGTCAATAGGTATTAGAGGTGTACCTCTAGAACTGTTTAAAGATTATCTAACCAATAGGACACAAACTTTAAAAATTGGAGATAATCTTAGTTCAAAATTAAATGTCAAATTTGGTGTTCCACAAGGGTCTGTACTAGGGCCTACATTATTTCTAATCTATGTGAATGAACTCTGCAAGGCGGTAATACCTAATTCAAAGATTATAGCATTTGCGGATGATACTGCCATTTTGTTTGAACATTCATCATGGTCACGCGTTAAAAGAGCAGCTGAAAATGGTCTTAAAAGTATTATAAATTGGCTGGACTGTAACCTATTAACATTGAATGTAGACAAAACAAAATACATTACTTTTAGCATAAGAAATAGCTTACAGCCTTCCGATGATTTTACGTTGAAGGTGCATACTGAGGCATGTACGTCATGTAGTTTTGCTACCACTACAAACTGCAATTGTCAAAGTCTATCGGTTGCAGATAGCACGAAATATTTAGGAATAGAAATAGATAAAAATTTAAATTGGAAACTACATATCAGAAATCTTAGATCTAGAATACGTAAACTTATACCTATTTTTAAAAAAATTAGAAACCTAAAAGACTCTAATACCAACAAGATGGTTTATCTAACTTTATGTCAATCTATAGCTTCATACGGTATTACCGCTTGGGGCGGTGCCAGCAAAACTACGCTTATGGAAGTAGAGAGAGCCCAGCGATGTATTTTGAAGGTGATTAATTTTAAAAAATTTCAATACCCCACGAAAAAACTATACGAAGAATTTGAGGTCTTAACGATTCGCCAACTTTACATTAAAAGCATTGTTTTAAAACAACACCTTTGCCAGGGGCGTTCTAATACATCCCTTAGAAGGTCATACCATGTGTACGACGTTCCAGCATGTAAAACCACCTTTGCTCAAGGATTTTGGTACTTCCTGGCACCGCTACTCTACAACCATATTAGTAAGTTTAAACCTCTAAGATATATGTCAAGATTTGTCTGCAAAACCGCGATACACGAATATCTGAGTAGTTTGGATTACGAACGGACAGAAAATATTATTAAGATATGTATGTGAATAGAGTTATATAATTAATTTATGTTTAATATTGATGCCATTTACATGTATGTGTGTGTGTATATGTGTGTATGTATGTGTATGTGTATATATGTATGTATACGTGGCTTTATGTATTTTATATATGTATGTATGTTTGTACATGGTGTGCGTACGATGTGTGCATGGGCACATATGTGTGAGCATGTACCGATATATGTCTTTTTGTATTTTAAATACTTAATTTTTAATATCACATTGTTCTGGTACTAATTGTAATGATATGTTTTTGTTATTACCTTGGTTAAAACTGTAGTAGCAGATTTTTCATTTTTATCTACAATTCATAAATATACTACTTGTTAAATTAACATCATGTAGGTATGTTTTTATTCGACTCAATACAACTATTTAATATAAGCGTCCTTTTCCACTTGATTTAAGGTTGGTATTTCTGGAGCGAGAATCATTACCTTGCCGTAACACAGTCTTTAGACTAGCACGGGAGGTAAAGTTTTATTTATCTGTATACCGCCAATTTGTTTTTTGTTGAAAAAATCAATGTTTTAGATGTTGTACTTAAACTTTGTTATGAATTATGGACTTATTATAGTATTATTTTGGTGCCTTTCACTATTAGTCAGAAAGTTTTGTGTGCGTTTAAGTGAGAGATGGAAAAAGTGAGAATACCTCATTATTTAGCCTACCTATCATTATGTACGTTGGAGAACGGATATGTAGGTATGTAGTTGTGTCCACTGATATTTTATCATATACTTAAGGTTTTATTATTCAAATCACTTATTGATATTAAATGCGCAATAATTTTGTGGTTGTGGTGTAAGGATACCTACTTGTTTTGTTTTGTTAGGCCGTCACGGATATCGTATTCAATGTAGGACTAAAAGTATGTAGATTGAATTTGTTAATAGCTAATCATAAATTGTTAGCAATTTACAATAACTAATTATTTATCTACCTGAGCATGGATTCAAGCCTAGTATAGTATAATATTATTTTTTAGTTTATGAGGTAGATGCGACACCTGTGACGGATCTTTTTTGCATAAAATAGTTTAATTTTCTTTTACATAGAAAAGTGTACTACGTACTATAAATGAGACCAATGTGTGTGTATACAAGTTTCTTATGTTGAACAATAAATTATTATTATTATTATTATTATTACTTACGTTCCCCTGCGGATCTATAAGCTGCGCGTATTTAGGTGCCTTTGCTTTGCTTCCGTCTGCGAATACGCCGGCAAGGCGCAGTGGCGTGCCGGGTCGAGCAGCCGCACGTTCGTACTGAGCGCCCACTCGCCCGTTTTCTGTGGGACCAGGGGTTTATCATGAACTTTGAGATACACCTTTGAAGATATTTTATCCAGTTATAGTGATGTATCATCATCTTAGCGTGGGTCTCGGTTGCGTGGCCCGCTAACACCTAACTGATAGTGAATAACCAGTCAACTTAGGGTAAGGTTGCCGATATTGTACCAGTTAACGAACTTTACAAGATATCACAAAAACTATGTCACTTAAAAGGATTATATTATAAGAAATAAAAAGGTTGTTCTATTGGTGTCCATATTTTATAACTAGAAAATGCAGCGATATAACCCAATTAGGACAATAAAAGTTTTTCAAAAGGTCTAAAAAAGTACAATTTAGGAAACCGGTTTCCTTAATTGTACCATAGGTATCTTAAATTGTACTTTACGGTCAAAATAAGATTCTAGTATCTCCTAAAAATTGAAATTAGCCTTACCGTTATACATCTTTATAAAAATTGTTACACATAAAGTTTTAAATATTAATAATGTATAATTTTTAAACATCAAGTTATTTCTAAGTTGTACCGGTACATTTTAGGATTACACTACCTACTACTACTGCGGTTTGGTAGATATTGAGGTGATACAAATTACGAGCCGGTACAACTTATGCGACTCCACCCTATAATGATCAATTCAAAGACTGATCATTACAGACAGCTTTTGTGGCATTGGGGTAGTGAACGCGACTGCTTCGCAAGAGGGGTTCGATTAGCCCTTAAAATCCAAAAATATTCAACAACTGGTCTCACTGCAATTACTGCTGATATACTGATGATAACTGCAATAATTAGACCAGTTGGATTGTGGCGCTCAGATGGCAGTTACTTCACGGAAAATATCGAAGATCAGCCATTCCCGCAATTAGACTGGCAAAAGCGAACAAAAACTCAAAGGTGAAAGCCGGATGCGATTGGGATTAATGCTAGGATGAAGCAGAAGAAGATTTATCATAAGTAGCGGGGAAGTCCCAGGTACATAAAAAATAAAGGCGAGACGATGGGTAGTTGGGATGCTGACGCCAAGAATAGTCAGCGAATTGGGGCGCAGGTTGAGGGACAAAACTGGTGACTCTCCCTCCGTCTCGTAATTCAGGCGCAGGTTGAGGGACAAAACTGGTGACTCTCCCTCCGTCTCGTAATTCAGGCGCAGGTTGAGGGACAAAACTGGTGACTCTCCCTCCGTCTCGTAACTGGGGCAAAGTTTGGCCATTACTATTCAGCAGGGCAATACCACCAGCGTGATGGGCACCTTTGCACCTGGTACAGTGAGTGGCGGGTTAACAGGTTAAAATGTAATATGACTTTGTATAACTTTTATATTGTTTACAATAAAGGAAAGGCAATATGAAGTCGAAAGCTCAAATTGGAGAAATTCAGAATGTCGTACTTACCAGAGGCAGGTCGCGCTCTATACGCCGATATAGCGCGGGGTGACACCAGGGCGAAGGCCCTCGCCCTCAGCAGCGCGGAGATGGAGCCCCGGGGTGCCGCCAGCGCCCCCCCTCTGCATCCGCAAGCCGAGAACCAACCTAGAACAAGAAAAGGGTTTATTTAGAACACGTTGCGTGGAGGGACTCTTGGGTAATTTTGGTAACAGTGTAGGTTAAAACATTGTAAGGTTAAGTGATACTAGACAGGGCAGTCTTAGGATTATATCTCATTCCGTCCTAAGTGTGATGGGGTTTAACCTTAGAGTACACATTAAAAAATAGGGAGCGCGCCTATCACTCAGGTCTTTTGCGCCGAGTATTAGCAGATACTTTGCGATGGTATAGTGCACCTATAGTGACGTTTCATGCATTACCGAAAATATCAATAGATGCACTTGTTAATGTAGTTTGTTGTTACGAAGTTTTTTGTTCGATTTGATATGCATGGATAAAATTAAATCCAAAATACAAAACAATGGCGTCATTTTGCGGTATTTTTGCGTCATTATTACTACAAATATACGATGTTGTATAAAATTTTGATTTAACATATCGAATTAAATATTATTTGCGAAGTCATTTTGACGGGTATTGTTTTGCTGCTGATTGAAGTTGAGCCAGGAGCCTCGGTACTGTTCATACCCGTGATAGCAATTCATACTTGTAAGGCGCGCTCTATTAGCAATGTACTTATACTCTAAGGGTTTAACCCTCCGCCTGCAGTAGAGCATAACTAACTATCGCCTAACGAAGACGGGCCCGCACCACAACTTGCCGGGCCAGCGCTTGGGTGTTCCGTCATAGGGTGCGTAGTACTTCTGACGGCTCTCTCAATAAGACATGGTGTACGATACATAGCAGGTTGTTTGAGTGTGGTGAGAGCCCCACATACACGCGGGTATGTGTGATTCTCCGTGCAGAAGGTAGGAAGGTATATTTTATCCTGCCTGAATAAAAAAAAGGTCAGTCTTAGGATGAAAGTGACCATTCTTAACACATTAGTGGTATTGAGACCTCTTCACGCCCCGGAGAGTACATTAAGCCATCGGTCCCGGTTGCTATACAAACACAAATACAGTCCTCCAAAAACCTTCAACGCACCTAAATCAACTTCATTACATTCTGAAAATAACAACAAAACTACTAGTGACAGCTAGTAAGTGACATTTGATCCCATAAGCGTATTCAGTAACACTAAAGGTAAAAACTCCGTGTCGACGGTTGTAACTCTAAAGAGCGCAAACGACGTTAGATACTCGAAGAAAAATAGTCGCAAATGATATCCTAAACACTTGACGGAAGAGTTATTTTCTTGTCAAGTGTAAATGTCAGTTACACCCTTTATTATTTCACCTGTCGATATTATGTCGTTCGCCCCATTACGTTAACCTTGCAGCCTATAAAAACAGACACGCAAAGGGTTAATACCTGTACACACGACCTTTAATTACGTCAGCGTTACAAGGGTTACTTGTTAATGATTCAGTCTGACATTTGTAGGTACTTATTTTACTTTTTAATCGGCAACGACGCAAAGGCATCATGGCCATTCAGTCTAGTGCTTTCAACTTTTTTTTTTCGCTTTCAAATGAAGAGTAATGAAGGGTTCGAGGCTAGATATGCACATCTATATATAGCTGTGTCTGTTAAGGCGGCATTCCACGGTGTTCAATTCTGTGGATATAGTCATGCATGACAAACGACAACCACGTATTTTTTATACATATACAGTCCGTCAATTGACTACACCCTACTGGTTGCTAAGAACTAAGAAGCAAAGGTGAAGTCCAAAAGATACGGGCCACCTTTTCATATTATTATTATGCTGTCGATTCTAAAGTGATTGAAGAACCCGGGATTATAAGAAGAGGAGGTGCGTGTTAGCCGGTTTCTAAGCCAAATATCCGAGTCCCCTCAAATGCGCCTGTCCACAGGATATAATTCTGTGGATGAATGCGGACAGTTCACACCATATAGTGTCGATAGTTTAGTAGCTAAGGAGTTGACCTTACGATCAAGAGATTTCGGGTTCGAATCCGGGCTATTACACTGCCGACGTATACCTACTCTTAACACAAGCAATTTAGCTTAGCTAGAGGGGTAAATTAAAAAAATGCGCCTTTCCTCAGCACGTGATTCTATAGCTGAACGTGAATTAGTATGCACTAATATTTGGAAAGAGTCTGAAAAAGTCTAGATAACTCCACAATTGTCACTTGAATCAGTATATTCGATAAACCGATAAGCAATTAATCCGCGGTTTGTGGCGTGTCCATGATCGCTGGTCTGGTCATGCGTGATTAAATCCGCAGAACCGCGTACCGTGGAGAGTTACCTTAATATACGAACGTTCATTGGTGAATAGTTAATTATAAATAATGACAGATGGCGGGTTTAACCTATTGCATGCCCTGAGCACTTAAGGATAATGAAGCCTCTATGACTATTACGGGTGTGTGAGATCTGTAGGACTATTTTTTATTCCAGGCGTATTATTCTACTTGACAATGAATTTAAAACGCAGTCCGTAAATGTCTGTGTCTCCTACTCCTCTTTTCATCTTAACTTGATTTTGTTTTGGTCTTTATTAGAGAGATAAGGTTGCGCCAGTCTCTCGTTCCTCAATCAGCAAGTCTTTAAATCAGCTTTCAAGTCCAGGGTTCCCATATTATCTCCGACTATGACACCAAATAGCAACTGCTTCTCAATCCCATTGGGGATTGAAATAGGGAAACCTAGTGGAACACGATGTTCCACTAGGTTTCCCTATTTCTATTTCAATGTTTCATCACGCAATAATGCGGGTGTTCAGAACACCCGCATTATTGCGTGATGAAACGCTATTTTGAAACCGAAAGCTTGTCGGGGGGAATCGCGAATAACCCGAAAACCCACGTTAAAAAGAACAGTAAATTGGGCTATTGTTCTCGAAGGACAGTAAACAAAGAGGTGCTGCAGGTCAATTTGTCTTGACTCTTGTCTCCGAACGCACCGGCTCGTCCGAGCATGCGCATATGAAGCGGTTGTTAGTCGTCACACAAAAACACCTCCCATCAGAACCACTCTCACTTGCGTAGAGTTATCAAGGTGTAGACATGAACATGTTTTATTATTGGCTAGCTGTTGCCCGCGGTTTTATCCGGGTGGAATTTTGATCGTATTCCCGCAAACCATGGGATATCCCGATACTGAATTCAGCCAGATCGGATCCAGCGCGATGGAATAACAAACATCTTCATCTTCATTAGCACAAACTTTCACATTTATAATACATATTAGTTAAATTTGTTTTTTTTTTTGGAGGAAACCCTGCGTTGCCGTTGCCGGGTCGTCCGTCAATTGAAAGGTGTCCCGGCTAACACGTGAGATAAGCTTGCGCCCCGAAGATAGTGCCTCATACACCCTTAATGGGGTGTCAGCGTGGGGTGTATCGGGTATGCATATATTCAAACCTACTAAAATCGCCCTCCGTCTCGGGTCTCATATGCCAGAGTTCAAGAAGGCCCAATAAGTAATTTCTCTCCCTTATCCTATAATTAGGTCCTTACATCAAGACGCGAGTAAAGATTTTTAACCGTATTTTACAATACGGTATTTTGATAACAACCCCTCACAACTATTAAAAAACTCCATAAAAGAGCAGCAACTGTAAAACTCATGTTGAAATAAATCAAATGAAAAAAATTACTTGACTAAAGCTATAATTTTTACGACATAATTGACAGTTTATAAAAAATACATTTTTACGGTTGTAAATCTTGATATACAAGTCTTACTCATACTACTCATTGGTCTGTGGAAATATGGCCGCCATATGGCCGATTTTTATGGGTTAAAAAAAAGAGCAGGCACGGGCATCGCGTCCTTCTGCCAAGGACGCCGGGTTGCCATGATCATTTAGTTGGAATAACGTGAAGAGGTGAAATTCATTGTCTTTTGTTTGAGTAGGTACTCAATTTTTAAAAGTTTTATGGGTAAAGCTACGTAGGAAAAGCAACTTTTATTGGTTTAGAAAATAAAATGGTCTAAAGTTTAATATAGAAATAAGTAATTTTGTAAGGCCGTGAAATATGTAAGATAGAGTCAAATGGCGGGCTGTGTCTCTGTCTACCCTGGAGGGAAATAGGCGTGAGCGTATGTATGTCTGTAATTTTCTTTGCTCAAGTATTCCTCAAGTCAATTGACTATTTCTTAAATTCTTTTATGTTATTCGGTCATTTACAAAAAAGAGAAGTAAATATGCTGAAAAAATCTAGAAAATCATTTTATTATGATTACCAAATACAAGTTTTTAGGGTTCCGCACCTCAAGAGGAAAAAACGGAATCGTTGTTCGTTTGTCTGTCCGTTTGTCTGCCTGATAAGACCTTTTTAAACGCTTGCTCCTAGAAACTTTGAAATAGGTATGCCGATGTTCTTTTTGACCTGAATATGGCTATGCATTCACTTAATTTTTAACCGACTTCAAAAAAGGAGGTTCTCAATTCGTACCCAATTTTTTTTTTTTTTTTTTGTATGTTTGTTACGCGATTGTGAAGCCAATTCTAGACGGATTTTGAAAATTCTTCTTGTGTTCGTAAGTAGATTATTCCGAAGTGGTCCCATTTTAATTTCGTAAAGATCTGATGAAGGGTTTCCGAGATTAGACCAAGGAACTCTTCAAAAAGTACCAGGAAATCAGCCGCGATTGCTGCAATGGCATATTATTGCAATGTTTCTGCCATTACACATCATAACATCACGCCTGAGTCCTTTGAAGGGGTACGCAGAAGTGTTTAGAATATTCAGCTATATTTCCGGTGTATATGCATTGATTTTAAAAATTCTTTTTGAATAATGATTTAATTTTTTTTTTGTAGCGTGGCCGGTTCGATCTGTATTGCACCGTCAGCAGCGCATGTACAGTCAGGTCACTATACATGCGATGTACAGTCGTGAGACTGTACAAACTCACTAAAAAGAGAAAAATAAATTCATTTTTGACAAAAAAGTTTAACCGACTTCAAGAAACGAAAAAGAGGCACTGAAAAGCGAAAAATAACTTAATTTACAGACTTACTGATTTATTAGAAGTCGCTGCCAGCCAACTTTGTCGTGTTTGAACTACTATGATGCAATCAATTGAAATATGGCCTCTCTTGGGCTAGGTACCGACTTCTAATAAATCAGTAAGTCTGTAAATTAAGTTATTTTTCGCTTTTCAGTGCCTCTTTTTCGTTTCTTGAAGTCGGTTAAACTTTTTTGTCAAAAATGAATTTATGCGAATTTATTATAAGAGTGTTTAATTATAACTTTATTAATACATAATGTCTTCTGATGTATTGCAATATGAATTTTTAATGAAACAACTTTGTAGTTTTATTCCTACAAGGCCAACTATTCACTAAAATAGTAAATAATGAATGTTACATTCATTGAGAAGTGAATACTAGAATTATTAAAATCAAAATATGTGAATTATATTATTTTCATTGAGAATGTATAACTACTAATAATAATAAAGATGGAGAGTTTGTTTACATATCATATCACGAAAAAATAAATGATTTGATTGATTTGATTTGATACAATATATATGTAATAAACAAAGAAACACAAATTTATAAGAAAAAACTAGCTATTGCCCGCGGCTCCCCCCGCGTTGATGTAGGTCATCGCGACCAAACATAGCCTATGTCCTTTTCCAAGGTCTAATCTATCCCTGTACCAAATTTTCATCGCGATCGGTTCAGTGGTTTAGGCGTGGAAGCGTAACAGATAGACAGACAGACAGACAGATAGATAGACAGACAGACATACAGACGGACAGACAGACAAACAGACAAACAGACAGAGTTACTTTCGCATTTATAATATTAAGTATGGATATGGATAATAAACGAGCATTAAAAAGTGGGTCACGAACCGCTACTCACTTTTATTTAAAAAAAAAAACTTGGTATAGTTACCGGGCATACATCTTGACCCCAAACACTTCATAAAAATCTTTATAACTACGTAGTACTCGATTTTTTAATGTGAGCTGTAGTTTTTTATACCACTTAAATGGCAGACATGCACACGACCCAACTGATGTAAAGTAGTTCCCGTGGCCTATGGACTAACGCCAGGGGCGTTACACTCGTGCTGCCGACCCTAAAGAAACCTTCTAATGGTTCTTGAAAAACCCCATATTATAATCGCTCGGGAAAACCACAGTCCAGTACATACATATTATGCCTATACTATATCGCATTCTACGATACTTTTGGGAATAGGATGGCCCTATTCTACTACACCCGTAACCAACACAGCATTGTTTGCCACTTCAGCTGTATAAAAACTCAACTTATAATCTAAACTAGTCGATTTATCATGAAAGACAATTTGCTCGCTCCAATAAACCCAAATCAAAGTTATCAAAAGCCTGAATCAACAGAATTCTCGGCGTCATGTCCCCAGATATGCGCGCGCGCACTATCGCACTATCTAAGATCACTGTACCAAACGAGGTCGTTGAACTCGACCGGACAGGGAACTATTTCAAGAATGCTACTGATAAGGGTGGTTTATGTTTATGCAAATTTCCTATTTGATATAAGAGGTACTAGGAGAGCAGAATTGTATAGCGGTATTTGTTGAATAAATCCTGTTCGAGTTTATTGTATAAAGGTGACTATAGACAGATTATTGTTGGGGTGCTTAATGTCAAAAAGACGTTGCGATTTCTTTTTGACATACGTGGTGTTAGAATGTAAACGACGAAATAACATCATTTTTGTTGTGCTATGGAAACTTGTCAGTGCAGGTAGCTGGTACTGGTTACCTGTAGCATCGGTATCTCCGCCAGCAGATCGACATACGAGGTTCTGGCTTGGGAGGTTGGATAGCAGTCGCTCCCATAAAAGCAAAGTGGATCCAAAAATGGACAGGGAACTAACTATTCAAGAATGTCCACTAGCTTGCCACACCAAAAAATTGAATTGATAAGGGTGATTTATGTTTATGCAAATTTAATATTGGATATAAGAGGTACTAGGAGAGCAGAATTGTACTAGCGGTATTTGTTGAATAGAGTTTATTGTATAAAGGTGACTATAGACAGGTTAGTATAAAGGTGACTATAGACAGGTTAGTGTTAAGGGTCCTCTACACGTAGCGAATTCATCAGCTGCAGATGTTAGCAGCGGACGCGTCAGCCGACGTGTTGATTTGTTCGTCTGTGGTAGTTATTTTACAAATATTTGCACTGAGCGGGGATCGAACCCGCGCCTCCTACGGAGCAGTAAATTTTTGTCATTGACTGTACCTAGTACCTATATTCCCATACGTAGTCAAGTAGTCGTAATACTCATAATGTCAATACCAGTCGTATATTACTCAATCGGTCTGTTGGTCCAACTGTTTATTTGCCGCTCTGTGCGTGGGAGTCAACATCACAATTTTAGGAGAAATATCGTAAGCCTATTGCCGGTTTTGAACTTTTGGGACTCATAAGTCGATAATGATAAACAAATAACGATGTGGCAACACTGTCAAAGTTACGAAAGCTTTACGCACTAAATAGTTACTACAAAAAATAATACTTACTACAAAAATATATAAATTTTTGAGTTCTAACATTTTTTGTATTCTGTATTTTAATATATTACTTACTAGCTTTTGCCCGCGGCACCACCCGTGTGGATTATGGTAATTTTTTGTTATTGTGGTGTAATGATGTTTATCGCTAGGTAAGGTTAACCCCTGGGTAAGGCGGGTTAAAATGGATGAGTTTCTGAACCGTACCACGATTTTTAGGGTTCACTTCGTTGTCTGTCTGTCAAGACTTTTATTTTTAAACTGCTCATTTTTGAAACTTAGTGGTCATTAATTTTGAAAATTAGAAAATGCTGGTGATGTCACTAGCTTTAGTTAGGAGTTATGTAACATAATAGTGGTGTAATGATTTCAAATTACTTTGATAAGATTATCTCCTAAGTGATTTGAGTTATTTGTCACCCACTTATCTTAATCATAAGATAGAGCTTTAATGGTTAACACTCGAAGAGCATTTAGATGTGAAGATTTAGGATGAAAAATAAATTAACTAATTTCATGTAGATATACATATTTTAACGCATATTGAAAGGAACTTCATCCCTCGCACACTCAAGCTATGGAATGAACTCCCTGCGGTGGTTTTCCCAAGCGACTTCAATACGGGGTTCTTCAAGAAGGGCATTAGAAGGTTTCTTCAGGGTCGGCAGCACGAGTGTGACGCCCCTGGTGTTGCATACGTCCATAGGCACGGTAACCATCTTTCCATCAGGTGGGCCGTGTGCTTGTCTGCCACCTAAGTGGTATTAAAAAAACCCAACAAAAAACGAGAAGCGACTGCCTTTTGACCTCCCAGCCTGAATTGTAGTCAGTGCATGGTCAACCACTGACAGAGTTGTTCAGATTCAGGTCGCCCATATAGGCCTCCGTCTTGACCTAACGACTATTGACTGACTGACATATAGCCGAATTACTCAAAATCCACTAAACGGTTATGATTAAATAGCTTAACACGCTGATCATTCGCGCTTCCAAGTTGGGACTTTTATAAAAATATCAAGCTACTATCATAATAAAACTGACCATATCTCTAAGATGGACTAATAACTAATAGAATAAGTTCGCGTCAAGACCTTTCTCCGACCAAGGAAGTTCATACAAAGGTCGCCTAGATAAGACTGCCTGTAGCACCTATAACGTAACATTCAACTTTATCATACTTGGTATACCTCATGTCCTCGCCTTCTTTTTTCCGGTTGAAATCTTCAAGAGTACTTACCTATCCTCATACCTAGCGCAGGCTTCCTTTCGAGGTATGGAAATCAAGTAACACTTCATGAAAAAAGGCATGAAGTTCAAAATGTAAATTCGTATGTTTGATCGGTGCTTATAGTACACGTCAATTTGACTTCACCTCGCCTGATGATAAGCTGAAAGTGAAGTCTAAGGAATCAGCGTCACCATTACAGATACGTATAATGTAACATTTTACAGAGTATTTTACATTTATGCACACTTACATTTATACACCCTTATAATCATCAAAAATATGCCAATATTCATAGTGTTAGCTCGACAATGCACTCAGCTTGATAGCCTCATCAGCCCCCTTAGACAATGACAATGAAAAATGTATAGGATTTGACATTTTTGACATTCGTTGATGCCTGTCATTACGTCAAATCCCATATATTTGGCATTCTATTCCATCATACGCCGAGCAACGAATTGCCACTTGTCTAGAGGGGCAGCTGCTTTTTCACGCCCCGCTTAAAGGACCCGGGACTGGGGTTAACGCTGGGATGAAGAAGAAGCATAGTGTAGTTTATCTCAGAATATTTATCTACTTGTACTTGAATAAACTGAATACTTTAAATCCGCAATAAAATTTAACCCAATTCCCGACTTTACGATGTACAAAACCGGTACGGGGTCGCTATTCAAACATAAAACTATTCTACCTAGTTGTTTAGAAACTATTCACGATTTATAATTCAGACACAAACAACGACGACAATAAATATAGTATTACGAAACAACACGCCCACAGTCGACTTATAGCCGGAGAACAACCTCGCCGGGTCACTATAGTGATAATAATTTGCATTAGACCGACCGGGAAGCTTACTTATCAATGTACTTGGAGTACATCAAGGCTTTCTCTACTTTCCCCACACGAAAATCAACCCTATACTAAACAAACTTAAGGTTGAAAGTTGCAACAACATTTGTAGACATAATTCTCGCAAAATAGAACAAAATGTTAGACCGGACGAGTTCTATCAAGCGTGATATACCGAACTACCCTCTGATGATATAACTGCATCGAGTGACTGATATTTTGTGTTAAGGTGAAATATCTCGTTGTTATGTAAGAGATTTATCAGATTTGTTATGTACTGTCGCCCCCAGAAGTGAACTCTGACAAAACAAACAATCTTAAGGTGCTTGAGCATTCACTTGTAACAGAACATCGAGCATACGCCGTTTTAAATTTGTCGAACCGAACAACGAACCGAGCCAAGCGTAGAGCCAAATAATGCTAAGAACATTCACATGATCTTTCTAGCGAACGCTCTAATCGAAGCAAATTTACAGTCATTTTGCAAGCATGCTCGCCAGAATGCTCGCCAGAACGCTTGATAGAAAGCTCACTAAATCGTTATCGTTTATTTTTCTGTAATGTAACATTCGTAAGAATGCTCATTACAAATAAATGCTCAAGTTTATCAGCACCTTTAGGTTTGAATAACTCGATGAATAATTGATGGAATTATTCATCGATTTATTTATTATCGTTCATTTTGTCAGATTTCAGCCATTTCTGAGGGCGACAGTCATTATTTATGTAGTCTTTGAAGAACTAAGTTAACATTTTTAAAATGTTTGTGTTTATTTTATGTTATGTTCTAGACTCTGCCTTCAGTCAACAGTAGTGCCCGGAATACGGCAATAGGCCCACCCTCTATTTACGCGGGACCGAATGCAATGATTGGTGAAATGTGGGTGTTAATTCACCTCTTCTTAACACTTCGGGGATAAAGGCGTGATTACCTATACGTATGTATAAAAGTTCTAGACAGATATTAAGCAGATCCCGGATTTTTTTTTTTTTATACCACTTAGTACAGACAAGCACACGGCCCACCTGATGTAAACCGTGGTTACCGTGGCCTATGGACCTATGCAACACCAGGGGCATCACATTCGTGCTGCCGACCCTGAAGAAACCTTCTAATACCCTTCTTGAAGAACCCCGGTGGTTTTCCCAAGCGACTACAACACGCTTGGGAAAACCACCGCGGGGAGGTCATTCCACAGCTTAAGAGTGCGAGGGATGAAGTTCCTTTCATACCGCACAGTGCGCACCGTTTCCGGTCGCAATGTGACCGGATTCACGCACGGATTATGATGATTTATTAGAATTTTAGTGCTCGGTAACTTGGAATATATTTATCTAATACCGATGACGCCTGTACAAGCATACAAATGGAAAATGAAACAAAATTATCATTTATAAAAATTGTGAGAATTAAATTCGTGTTGTTATTTTAACGGTGTTCTTATAAACTGTAAGGTAACGCCAAAAATGAATAAATGCCACACTCTTCGAAAATGCCGTCGCGGATCTTCCGTATCCAAAAGTTATTGCATCTAGGTGATTAATAAAGGGCACATGGCGAGGATCACCAGCTGCTCCATCGCGATTATTTCTATGCACTCATGGCGTTCCAATGCGGAAGATCCGCGACGACATTCAGTGTACCGCAGGCCTTATAGTTTAGCCCTAACCACTATAGGCAATCACCGCTCATCAGTAAGTATCATGTATGTGTTACACGCATAATGTGTGTTACGTTCTAAACAAATACAAGTAGATCGTTAAAGACAATGCGCAAGCGCAATGCGGTGTATCGTGAGCCATGTAGTAGGTATATTATAATGTTACATTATATTCTATAGATCATTTATCAAAATCTATTGATCCATAATGATTACAGACATAGATTACAAGTACACAGACTGATCAATCTTTATAAAACTGATCTGTTAGTACCTAATTCTATGTGACATTACAGAGATTTCGAAAACGTCATGTAGGTACTCAAAATTGTACTTAATTGAAATATGATTTCGTTAGAGTGTCATTTGGGAGATTAAAATTTATGTAAATGAGACGGTAATTTTTAATTAGGTATTATGGGTGATGACTTTCTTAGACAGTTTAAGACCAAGATGTGTGGATGCTCGTTGCTTATTAGTTTACCAGCCGTAGCTTAGGTCCGAAGTTCTGGATATTATTTTACCAGTGTCATTCTTAAAAGAAAAGAAAGATGTCGGTCAGAAAGCTGTCAATGTCAGCAAGCATAACTGTGAAATAACTCTATTCATGTCACAATTATGCTCACTTATCTTATTAAATGAAACCAAAATCAACTATAACTGAAAAAACATGGATGTATACCTAAAATAGGTACTATTTCAAACCCCTTTGAAGATATATAATATCCATCTGAGATATATTAAGTAGGTATAATGATACACGTTTCTTTAGTAGGCATTTAAATACTACGGAAGTAAGTGACACGTCTACGTTTTCTCTTAATCTCTGACCTATCATACCTCGACCAGCGATGCGTGAACCTATTGTTTACATCTGGCGACGTGCCCAGTATTGATGGGTGCGTCTGACAGACTTACATCACCAGTGATGATGAACACGAGCTCGATCGCTTTGTTTTGCTTAGTTAAAGACGTACGTATTTGCTACACGATGTATATTATAATGTATTGCAATCTTGTTTTGTACAATCATCTGTACAAAGAAAGGGAATGTGTATGTGAATCATTCCTTTATGTGTGGTGTGTGCAAAACTCATTACCATAACTTATATAAGTATACATATGTTCAAGCCTTTTGTCCAGACCAGAAAAATATCCAACAATCTTCTTCAGCCTTCACGAGCCTCCTTTATTGTAGTTAAACCTTTCATGCAAGCTTGTTGGATGCGAGTACCTGCCATCTTTTCAGTACATTATTAATTTCATTAGTGTATGTTCTGTGTAGGACCCTATCTGCTCACTTACATGTGCATTAAATATAGGTACTTGATGATTTTATTATATGTATTTGGTCCGTCAATTGACTGCACCCCGCAAGATAATAAACAGCTGAGGTGCAATCCAGAAGATACGAACCATAATTTCTGATGCTATTGACCTTAAAATGCTTTTTAGGCTGTAGGAAGAGGGAAGTACGTGCGCGGGCAGAGCATTCCAGCTCTTCTTCTTCCAGGTTCTCCATGTTTCGCTTACTCAGTACATATTACAGATTCCTTCTACGTGCTCAAACCTTCTTAGTAGCTAGTTACTTTTTATCTTTACTGATCATAGAAGGACTAGGAACTAGTCGGTAGAAATCGTTTATAAGGAGTCTTCACCACTGTACACAGGTATGTGCAGTAGTGTAAAGAAATATAAAAAAAAACCTCAGTCTTTTCATAAGTCGGTTAAAAGGGAGATCTAATAAAACAAGGTCAGCCATTTTATATCTGCTCGGTATTCTTCGGTAAAGTCCGTAACTATCTCGGTATCCGCTTTCCTTGTGGCTTAGTATTCTGCTCTCGCGCAGACAAACGGATTTAAAACTGTACTCGACGTTCACTTTCTTAGAAATTGGGATACTACTACTTCGAACACGTATCTTGGACCTAAAATGTGCTCAAAATGTGTCCTATACGCCCAGTACGAGTACACATTTATTGGGTGTCTTTTGAGGATAGCACGGGGTGCTGCTGCGGTGGACGAACTCAAATTCACCAAGCATAGATTATTACTAAGCCATCCGCAGGCGCCATCCAGAGCCTCGTTTGCCTTGCGATTTAGGTCCAAGATACGTGTCTGGAGTTATACTACTGCATTATATCCGTCTAAAGGTTAGATAGCCCTAAATCTTGGTTAGCAACATATTCGACTGCTCCGCAAGGGGGGGGGGGGGGGGGGGGGGAGCTTTTATTCCCGCTCTATACTACCAAATATTTGGATGCATTAATATGTCTATTTGCATTGCTTTCCTCAGAGAGCACGTTAAGCCGTCGATCCCGGTTGTCATTCGGATATCTGTGGCATCTAGTATTCTCGTTCTCTCGGGTCCCCCCTGAGCGCGGGCCTGGGGGTGACGGGTCGAGCCGCCTGTCATCCTAGCAGAAGCAGGCCGCGGCCTCGTGCGTGCCTCCCCATACGCGGGGGCGAGTTGGGGACTCTGCTGTCCCCACACCAGAAGAGGGCCAGTTCGAGAGATATGGCCCTGGGTCGGCCGGGGTGCGAGGGATATGGCTACCACAATCTCACCTCCGGCAACTGACGGCCCACAGACAGCGTACGTTTTAGTCGGTTCGAGTCCGACATAACGTCCTCCTCTGGCTCCGGCGGGGGAGGTATCCGTGTACGGGAAATCTCGACCGTGTGGCCGACTCCTTAACCACTAAGCTACCGACGCTACATAACACTTCACTACTTTAACAGCATGCCTTATAGTTTCGGATTTGGTCCTTATTTCTCATACAAGCAAAAGCTGTGAGGCTCTACTGTTTGATTTTTCATTTTGCTTCTAAGGGAGAGGTTATATTTGACAATCAACAACCTGTTATTGGACAAAGCGATCGTTGCACGATGGTTGCGCAACAATGCGGTTGCTCACTACATGATTAAAATGCAACTGCGACTAATCGGTAATACTTGTAAGACAAATGGCCGGTTGTGCGGTCGCATTGTAGATTGTTTATGAAATAAGTAACCTATTTCAAGATTGAATGAATGATAGTCTGCTTTTGATGATTACGTACATGTAATTATTACAAGCTTTCATTTATTTCGTCATTATCATGGTGTTAGTCCGAGTTGCATTCTAAGTTCGTACTTGTAACCTGCCACTCTAGACAAGTGGCAATTCGTTGCTCGGCGTATGATGGAATAGAATGACAAATGTATAAGATTTGACGTTTTTGACATTCGTTGACGCCTGTCATATACGTCAAATCCCATAAATTTGGCATTCTATTCCATCATACGCTGAGTAACGAATTGCCACTTGTCTAGGGGGGCTGAGCTTTACGTTTCTTGTTTTCTTGATTTGGGTTATCTCTGCTTTTGCAGGAGCGACTACAGTATGACCCTCTCCTCGATTAATTGTAATCCTTTTGCCAAAAGGTCTATAATACAGTCAACATCAAATCGATCTTAAATAACAAAGATCCGATTCTCAGCACTCCATGGATTCACCGTGCGGTCGCCGGGTCCATAGCGTGATACAGAGAGGAACACCGTGACGGCGACTGGGACTTGCGACCCAGATGTAGGTTTAGGGTTAATATTTTGGTATTCTCCCCCCCCCGCCCTTTCCTGTTGATTTAATAATAATAATAATAATAATAATAATTTTATTTGCCATGAAAACATTTGCATTGTACATTTCACTTACATAAATCTATCCTAGAATTAATAATGAATTTAAACAACAAAGTGAAATTTGCCTATCAACCCCACACTAGGTCTAGCCTGTCTTGTGGAGTTTTTATTTTATACTTTTTCCATCAGTAAAGTTCCCATTTACGTACAGCTCAACATTTACCGTTAGTAAGGACAGTATTTGTATTAAGTAGCTATAACTGTGATTTACAAAAAAAATAAAAATACAAAAAGCAAAAAAAAGAAGGAACAAAAACGCAGAGCAGGATTGGTCGTATACTTTTGGTACACACCTTTAGTTCGGTCAATAATACAATTTAAATCTATAAAACAGTTTGGTATTAACATCATTTTGAGTACTTAGCTAGTCAAGATTCATCTGATACTGATTGTACCTACTAATCTAGTAGAAGTCATTGATTTCCACACGAAAAGAGGCAGTAATATATTATTATCTATGTGTAAATATCTTGTCAAACGTAAGTGTAATCTAAATATAGCGAAGTTTTTATGGCGGCGGACTTCATTCAATATTGACTTTACGACTTATCGATCATCAAGTACCCAACAAACATTTTTGAAGTCGCCACAACGTGCCGAATGTAACTTTTGGTTATATAAGCATGTCGCCAAAACGTCGTTATCACGTCGTTACGACCGAAAAAGGGCCCATTTTATACGACTTAGAGTTGTATAAGAGTCGCATAGTAGTCGTATCAATGACATATTCAGTCGTATAATGGTCGCATAGATGTAGTGAAATTCATTTTTTGCTGCATTATGGTCTACAATACCACTGTTTTACGACACTTTGTCGAATACCAGTGCAAATGACGACATTTTTATTGAATTTTGTTGTACTCATAACAGTGAAGAGTGAAAGAGACATTATAAATTAGAGTTGTCAAAACTCTACCTAGTTTAAGTTAGCCATATTCATTTAATTTCAATATGTTATATCTCGAAACGCGTGTTGAAGTGCATTAATCTATTGGGGAATTAATTTTATCGTGTAATATGCGCTAGTTTTCTTAGTATAATGCACGCGCCTTAGAAATACTTAAAATTAAACAACATTTCTCACTATATTTTTAGCGCACGTGCTAAAAGTTACTTTTATACGACTCTAAGACGCGACACAACCGTAATACGACTACAAAACGACCTTTCATTCTGTGCAGTTAATTTTATGTGCAATAATTAGCCGCCATATTAACAAAATTAGGGTTCAACGAGTAAATTTTAAATTTTATTTTAATAGTAAAAATAATATGATGTGATTTAATGGACGTCGATAAGTTTTTAACCAAGATAGATTTTTCGAAGTTAATACATAATTATGTATTTGAGATGGCTATGGATATCCACACACATCTCTATCACCATTTAAAATAAATAAAACTAACCAATATTACTTGACTATTTTATTTACTTATAACTTCCATGGTGATATACTTATAGAGCTGCGTAATTCTACACCCTTTTGAGCGAAGTACAAACTCTAGTTACCTACCTATATAAATATGAATCAAATAGGTAAGAAACGGACCTTGAAATATCACTTGTCTCTTTTTTTTCTAATATGCAAATAGACAGGGCGATTTTATAGTCATTTCGGAAGAAGAGATTTTGAGCACAGTATAAATATTGTATTTATATCCACGGAATTGCCCCAGAGGAAAATTCCGTAATTCCACTGTATTATATAGTGCAACCTTGATATAACGACCCTTGAAATAACGAATTTCTCGCTTTAACGAATTTTTCATTATCCGAAGTTTATCATTTTTGCTGGTTTCGCTTATTTATCTTGTTTTGTCTCTACTACTTCAAAACAACTAGATCCGCTTTCTGCGCTTTGATTTTGCAAGGAACTCTCCTGAACTCAAAATTAAATTTTGTACGGAACCACCTTCAGTTTCATTAAAAATAGAGATAAAGAATGACTGACTTGTAATGTTAAGGTACTCTACAGCTATGCGACATTCAGTCACTTAATGGTAGTATAATAGTGTTCAAAATGACTAAAAGTCGTGTAAGAGTGCAATTTATCACTCTATTACGATTATCGCGTATAAGTAGTTCTTGCGACTCTAATACGATTCAGTTTGGTGTAAAAGTTGTATAGACGTTAGTAAGACGACATCATCGGTTTTACCACTGAAAGTTGTATAATGGTCATAGAAAACAGTCGCGGAGACGTTTATACGACGTCTTTATACGACTACAAGTTGTATAAGCATAAAGAGGCACTGAGTCGTATTAAAACCTAAAAGACTTCTATACGACGTTTATAGAACATTAAGTCGTGTAATTTTCACTTATACGACTAAAATGTTTGTTGGGTAAACACGCGTGTGAGTATTAAGATAAATATAAAAAAGTTACGAAGCGCAAATAACAGTGTATTATATTTGTGTAGGAGTATTTGCATAGTAGGTGATAACAAATTAATGTATTTTTACACCTAGGATGTTTTTGATCACGCTTGTATAGCCATGAGGGGGTAGGCAGAATAATAGGGGCGAACGACACTGTATCTTGACTTTTTTTATACTTCTTAGGTTGCACACAAACACGGCCATCCTGATGGTAAGAGGTTACCCTGGCCTATGGGCGAGTACTACACCAGGGTAGTCACACTCATGCTGTCGACCCTGTAAGAACAGAGAGATTCTGTGCCGTCAGCGCAAAAGATAAGTAGGACAAAGCCTTTGGTTTTCTCACTGATAGCATAAAATCTCTCCAGTGAGCTCTGGCTACCCTACACACCGTCGAAAACACAACACGCGGTTATTAAGCCGCGGTCTTCTGAAGGGGGGAGGTACTTACCAAGTCAGACTGCTCGATTGGGACGGATATATCATCGTGCCCTACCTCTATACTATACTACTACCTACTATAGGGAACGTCCACTAATATTGAGTACTAGCTGTTGCCCGCGGCTCCACCCGCGTGGAATTCTGATCCCGTTCATCGCTGATATATAGCCTATATGTTAATCCAGGGTATAACCTATATACATACCAAATTTCAACCAAATCGGTCCAGCCGTTTATGCGTGAAAGAGTAACAAACATCCACACATCCACACATCCACACATCCACACATCCACACATCCACACATCCATTCTCACCAACTTTCACATTTATAATATTAGTAGGATACTACCCGCCTAGACAAGTGGCAATTCGTTGACTGCAGAATAGAATGAAGAATCTATGGGATTGACACGTATTTTGACGTTTATGACAGTCGTCAACGTTATGTCACTACCATACATCGATTCATCTATTCTATTCTATAATCGTATTGCTACTTGTCTAAAGAGGCAGGGCCCTGCCAACACCTTCTGAGGCCAAGTCAGCCTCCCTTGCTAGTCGATCCACCTGTCAAACAATAGGGGCCTACTATCCTTCTCGGGCTTGGGTGGTCAGACCGAATAGTTGCTGTCGTAAATCCATCAAACCACCATCCATCCATAACAACCATCAATATCTTCTAATATATAAAATTCTTCTGTCACGGGGTGCGTAATCGAACTCCTCCGAAACGGCTCGACCGATTTTGATGAAATTTTTTGTGCTTATCCGGTATCTATGAGAATCGGCCAACATCTATTTTTCATCCCCCTAAGTGATAAGGGTGCAGCGGGAACGGGATTTGAATACCACGCGGGCCGAAAATATGGCGGTACGAAGTTCGCGGGGCAGCTAGTATTTATATATACCAATGGCGAACAGTCCCTTTAACCCAATTTCTGCCAGTATGCTCTTCAAAGCAAAGTCGTGGTAAAGATGTTTTTAATTCCATACACATATTGCTATGGTCGTTCTTTATGAGGAGATATTTCTTTTTTCTATCGGCTTCCTTTTTGAAATTTTCAACCTTTGCCACTGATATAATACCTACTAAGGTACGTATTTCTAACAAAAAAAATTCAGATGTTTGAGTGTCTTATTGACGGCAATACGCTTAATACCTCCTAAGACATAGCATACCATACAAAACGTCTCTGCCTACCACTTCATGCGTACATACATACTTAAGCCCGTATTCAGTAATTGTACCAACTATCTAACTGACATAGCGCGCATTAAACGCAGGCGCAACTCCTTAAACAACAATAAGGTGGCTTGTGTAGCTGTCATTACGGTAGGCGCGTCGGATTGCTCGATGACCCGCGCGTGCGCACTGATTGCGAAATATTGCGCGCGCGCCGGTTATGCGCTCCATGTGATTGTACCTATTGGACGTACGGTCGAGAACAGAAGTTTCTTTGTTCAAATTTATAGAGTAGATCAGTTTTACGTGTGTATTCAGATTTTTTTTTATACCACTTAGGTGGCAGACAAGCACACGGCCCACCTGATGGAAAGTGGTTACCGTGGCCTATGGACGTATGCAACACCAGGAAGACATCCTGAAGAAACCTTCTAATGCCCTTCTTGAAGAACCCCATATTGTAGTCGCTTGGGAAAACCATCGCGGAATTTGTTGTATTATATGTACATATACCTTTTAGGGTAAACAGACACCCACATATTGATGTCCTCCTACAGTCTCGGATCCTATAAACGGGGTGTGACGAAGTAGCTATGCAGGACATCACATTGGATAATATCATTTTAACACTGCACTTATAGTACACCATCAAGCAGGGTGACATCAAGTTGACGTGTCATACATAACACAAAACTATTGTTGTTTAAGTACTTAACTATCTTTTTTTTTATCGTGCGAAAAATCCCCACGGAAACCCCTCCGCCGGAGCCGGTGGAGGAGGTTATGTCGGACTTGAACCGACTGAAACGCACGCCATCTATGGGCCGTCGGTTGCCGGAGGTGAGATTATCGTAGCTAGTACCTACCTAGTATCGTAATGGAAAAAAAAAATGTATATTAGTCAAACCCACTGTCCGGCCGTCTCTGAAAACCAGCGCTGTCCGCTTGCACTACAACGCGGACAGCATTAAGCTGAGAGGCGGCCTTTATTCTACCTAGCCATATAGATGCATATAACATTGTTATGTATGCACAATTGTTGTAATTTTATTCTGGTTGCTAAGCTGTGTATATTTTTGTTTGCTGGGTTGAATAAAAATATTTTCTTTCTTTCTTTCTACCAACAATACTTAAGTTAATTCGTGTAAAACAATTTCTGTAGCCGACTGTACTAGTTTTATTATGATGAATGCCGTCTCGAGTTAAGCGCGCACCTTATATAAAGCAGACGGCAAGGTTAGAGCTCACCGCCACGCAGCTGGGATTGTATTTATGTCATCACCGTTTAGATACTAGGTAGGTACTACTGTGGCAAACAAGCACACGCTGTACTCGATAGTATCTAACCTTTGGCTTTGGTTCTCATGGAGTAGAATAGAGTCATTCCATCTCTTCCTGTGAGTGTTGAAAGGCGACTAAGGTATAGGGCTGTTCTTCATCCGAAAATAAACATACAGCCCATGATAGTGCCCGCTAGACGGCAATAGGCTCGCCCCCAAGCGAGAGGGCGAAAATCATAGTTAGCAATATGCGGGAGTTAATCTGTTAATATTCCTCTGCCTACCCCTTCGGGGATTTAAAGGCGTGAATATATGTATGTATGTAAGCTGTATCGATCATGCTAGCGTTGTTCCCATAGAAGCATCTAAGGCTTTCACTTTAGAGTCCGGGGTACGTTATACTTATCTCCTTTTAAACTGTTTTTAAATGGTTAACAATGTAAAATTTTCGTCAATGTAAAAATATAAAATTAAATTACGCTTGTTACCACATAAAAAATGTAAGTACCACTACATATTATAAAACAAAGTCGCTGTCGCTGTCTGTCCGTCCCTATATATGCTTTATATTTTCAAAACTACACAACGGATTTTGAAGAGGTTTTTTTAATAGATAGAGTGATTCAAGAGGAAGGTTTATATGTATAATACATGCATAATATTGTAGATAAACACTGATAAATTTATAGATATGCAGCGGGAACGGGGTCAGAAAATATGGCGGTACGAAGTTCGCCGGGTCAGGTAGTAAAAAATAAATAAGTAGATAAGTCTAATATCTCACATAAAAGTGTTAACTAACAATATTAAAAAAATCACACAATATCTCACCTGTCTGCTAAAAATATGAACGAAGTTTAAATATAAAAGTAATTCAGAATACATCTATCGTAAATCAACATAACAAATAATGTAACATGTCGCACAAAAGTGTTAACAAAATATAATCTGCACACACAATAGCTCGTTGGACATGAATAGGCACAGTCACCATCAGATTGATCTTGATGAAATAGGTACTCAACACAATCCGGGGGCGAGTCGGGGACTCTGTGGTCCCCACAGCGGAAGAGGGCCAGATCGAGAGATATGGCCCTGGATCGGCCGGGGTGCGAGGGATATGGCTACGAAAATCTCACCTCCGGCAACTGACGGCCCACAGACGGCGTGCGTTTTAGTCGGTTCGAGTCCGACATAACCTCCTCCTCCGGTTCCGGCGGGGGAGGTATCCGTGGGGATTTTTCGCACGACAAAAAAAAAAAAAACTCACTACAATCTTAATACTGTACTCAACACAATCTTAATGCCTTAGTTTTCCCCCCTTCCTGTTGACTGATTGTTCTGTTATTTGGTACACACCTTTAATTCGAACGATAATTCAATTTAAATTAATAAAACAGTTTGGTTTGCTGTCAGCATATCAATCAATCAATCAATTAGCCTAACGTCCACTGCTGAACATAGGCCTCTCCCAATGTTCATAGGCTTTGGCCTACTGCGGCCTTACCATGAACTCATAAAACAGGTCAATATTTGAACTGCTGTCATTCTACCAACTCCAAATGTCATATAAATATATAGGATTACAAAGTGACATTTGCAGTTGGTAGAATGACAGCAGTTCAAATATTGACCTGTTTTAAGAGTTCATGATATGGACCCTGTTTCCACGTTGACCAGACGGGTTTTTCTTTCGAGTTTTCCGTCTCTCGCAGTGATGTCGTCTGCGTATTTTTCGGTTAGTCGCCTCTTTCGACACCCTTCGGATGAGTTGAGATGGTGATGCTTGTATTCTTTATCCGTCACCTCACGGATAATTCAGTCAGCATAATACCACGGATAATACCAAATTATTAAGATCTTTTTGAGGTAAGTCTCAAAAAGATTTTAAAAATTTGGTAATTTAGCAGTCAAGATCGTTTGACGCTGACTGTACATAACATTCGGACATCAAATGTTCAAATATGGAACATAAAAAACTACACCCAAATCGATACAACATCCTGCTTACATAACACTTAAATATTACCTATAGCAGTATTGCAATGCGCCCACGCATCACACCGGACCATTGTTCGAGAGATCAATATCTGCTAAACATACAGATGTTGGTTATGTGTGAAAGTTTTTGTAGGATAAGTATCTTTTGACGTTTAGTAGGCATTATGATGAGCTATTTGTCCTACATTGAGCAAATTATTCTTCACAATGCTCGGGTTATTCGCATTTTTTTATTTTCTGAGTGTATAAGTAGATACGTGGTACGTATTTTACACCGTTACGTTGCATATTTTTCCATCTTCTTAAACTTCCCGTGGTGGTTTTCCCAAGCGATTACAATATGGGGCACTTCAAGAAATTAGAAGGTTTCTTCAGGGTCGGCAGCGCGAGTGTGACGCCCCTGGTGTTGCATACGTCCATAGGCCACGGTAACCACTTTCCATCAGGAGGGCCGTGTGCTTGTCTGCATCCTAAGTGGTGTAAACAAAAATCCATGTTAATCAGCCATCCGGAGACTCCCTTAAGTCCTCGATAAAAAAACTCACGTGGATGAAACATCGTATGGTTTTAGTCGATTCTTCTGTTGTGAAGATCTTCAAGAAGGGTATTAAAGCTAAACGCCCCCTGTTGTTGCACACATCCATAGGCCACGATAACCACTTTCAATGAGGTGGGCGGTGTTCTTGTCTGCAGCCTAAGCGGTGTAAAAAAAATAACCACCATATTAGCCCTGGCAAGGTGGTTCCCGTTGGGGGTATCTACACGTACAAAAAAAAAGGAAAAAAAGGACCTTTGGACAGAATTACACAAAAAGGATACAACACGGATACGGCACGGATAAGGCGCGGACGATATTTCCTTTAAGCCAGCTTAACTTCAGACATTGCGAAGTCATATTGCCGTGTCCAACATGAAAAAGCAAGCGGAGCCGCGGGCTATAGCTAGTTTCTTTACAAATCATCTCGCAACACTATCAAATTAAGCGTAACTTTGCACACTTGCCCTTTGGATCTTTCGTAAATCGCTAAGTTATTTCAATTTATAAGTTTTTACGTTAGTTACAGTAACCGTCGCGAATCGCATCCAAAAGTGACGTTATCTCATTATTTTATTTTGTAAATTGCACTTTTACATTGAAGCTATAATAATGTATTACAAGCTTGAATGTACAGGGCCCTACCAATCTAATTGAGGCCCAAATCCACCTCACTTATTGAAATGCAACTACTTTTTAACGGATTTTATCACGATATATTTGTTTTAATTTACTTTTAGCCCGACGACGTTTCGCTTACTTTTCTGCAGCCATAATCGCGGGGTGACTAAAGGCCACGGTAACCACTCTCCATCAGGTGGTGCGTGTGCTTGTCTGCCACCTAAGTGGTATAAAAAGCATTTTGTACCACAATTTTTAATTTGTAATAACTAGGTATATGGGAGTTTTCACATAGTTTGAAGTGTAAGATATTTCAAAGTATCCATATCATAATGAATTGTTGGTGACACTTTTTATGCTATGCAGGATGAGCTCACTGTGTCGTTAATGTTGTGAAAGAAAGGCAGGTAGACCATAGACTGATTTCTTTATTCAAATATAACAAGCAAATAGGTACAATTCACCACAGTTAAGTCTTGCTGCTCTATTAAAATCTGAATGTCTTTTTAGTAATAGCCTCCACCTTACTTGCATGTCGGTGTGCCTGCTAAACGGTCCCGGTTCTGGCACAGGCTTTCTTTTCAGGGTTGGGAGGGTGTCGTTCTTGGAAAAATTAACATAATCAAAAGACCTCGAGCTCTAAAGTGCAAAGTTTGGATGCAACTGCGTTCGGAAGATAATGATATAACAGCCCCTCTAGACAAGTGGCAAAACGTTTTATCATCTGCATATAGACGTATTCTCCTAATTGCATCCGCGGCCAAGATGACCTCGAAGCTCAGGGTCCGCCTTCCGGGCCTTCCTCCTCCACTTCGCACGATCTTGGGCGTCCATGGTAGTGAGACCATTAGCACGCATGTCACCCACGCATGGCAAAACATTTATAGAATAGAATACATTAATCAATGTAGGGGATTGACATCATTGATGACTGTCATATACATCAAAATATGTGTCAAATACATTCATCATTCTATTCTAAAATACACCAGTCAACGAAGTGCCATTTGTCTAGGGGAGCTGTAATTACTACACGTAGGTATACTATACAGATAAAATTTTACTTTTAGTAAATTGGAACATAAATACTTATAATCATCATACAACACGCAACAGCACTCAATGTCTTAATCATTGGTCCATATTTTTTTATTAATATAATAAACCCACTATCTACCCTATAAATACTTATCTAAGTTTTCCAATCTAGACCTAATTAGGCAGAATAAGGAAAGTCTAGCTCTTTCTGCATAACACATTCTCCTAGTGACCTCTACAGCCCTAGTAATTAGTGAGGTTAGTGTACTAGGCTCCCAGCTCTTGAGACACTCAAACTAATTGCTAAATGGTGTAACTCGACATTCTGTATCTATCTATATACAATACACTTGTACACCTACTACAATGGTTTATGATTTCCTGGTACTTAGGCAGCGTATTTTTTTTACTATTATTAGATTCAGCAAATTATTTTTACCTTTATTCTTCGTTTACCTTTATTTATAGTAGAAGAGTAGAGAGACAGCCACCGTGGCGTAGCGGTAGTGAACGCGGCCGCTACGCAGGAGGCGCGGGTTCGATCCCCGCTCAGTGCAAATATTTGTGTTCATGAAATATGGGTATTTGCATTGGTCTGGTCGTGCCTCGGAGAGCACGTTAAGCCGTCGGTTCCGGTTGCCATAAGAACATCTATGGCAGTCGTTACGGGTAGTTGGAGCCCTAAAAAAAATCCAAAAAAAAAAAAAAACAACGGTCTAGCTGCAAAGCTTCGATATCGCCTAATGTTATCATTGGGCTGTGGAGGTCAGATGGCAATCGCTTCACGAAAAAATATCGAGGTCTAGCCAAATTCGTAGTTAAGACTGGTAAAGCGGACCCCAGACTCCGAGTTGAAAAGCTTTGGATGCGACTGGGAATTAACGCTAGGATGAGAGAGGATGAGAGAGTAGAAGAGTTAGTTTGTGATTAGATCGCGCTTACCTTTTTAACTGAGAATAAAGGTAATCTGAAAAAATATTTTTACAACACACCTGCTCATAACAGTGATATTATTTTACCGCAATTAAGCACGGAATGACACCTATTATAAAACTGTGAGTTTTTCATTACTATTATTCACAAAAGTGAGTTATAGATTCTTTTTTAAATTTTATAGGAAGTGTCTATAATTGTCTATGTTCTTAAAAAAGTTTTGATACAAAAAATAACGTGTTTAATAGTACGAATAAATTAATACGCCTATTGTGTGGTCATTTGATGCATTTTCGTATTTAAATAAATAATTTCAACTTGTAATACTTGTGTAATAAACAAAATTTTCGCTCAAATTTAACTTTTTTTTTTCTCTAAGTACAGAAAAAAAAACAGAGTAAAAAAAAGTTAAGTTCAAACCTCATTTTTTTTTAAATATGGTCGACCGCCATTTTTAAATGCGCGCGCATAGGAAAACGAATTAATTTGTAGTATTGTTTATTTAGTATTTGTAGTATTATTTTATTCGCAAGTGTGTTGTAAAACGTCGTATGGCACGTGTGAGCATGATGATTACCGTCCTCGGCTGTCTTAAGACCCTCGCCTGGCGGCTCGGGTCTCAATGGCGCCTCGGCGGTAATCACCAACGTTGCTCACTTGTACCATAATGTACTATTGCATTTCAATCAATCAATCAATTTATATCGCAGTCCATTGCTGAACATAGGTCTCTCCCAATGATGGACGGCTTTGGCCTACTGTTTCCACGCTGTCCAGTCGGGTTGGTGCAGGGTTTTTGCATTTAGGGAAGGTTAAAGTTATAAGAAGACCATTGAACATCAAGTTATAATAATATACCTTGTAGGTAGTAAAAAGATCGACTAGTAATGAAAACTAGTAAACTAGCTCCTCGACTGTACGCACTCAGCCTCTTTATTCGCCTTGATTGATTGTTAATACTTTCACAAGCAGTGTTGAGTTTTATAATTAAAATTATACACTTTTGTTGTTATTATACTTACTATTGGCAAACACTTGTTATATAGAACGTACAGTCAACGACAACAGCGCTGAACTCTCATTACAAATTATTTGTAAACTTATGAATAAATAACGAAAAAAATCATCAGAATCTCTTCTTTAAATAAATATTGTAGGACATTCTACACAACGCTATCTAGCTAGACCCAAAGTGAGTACTTATAGCTTAAAAAGCTTGTGTTATTGGTTCTAGAATACGCTTAAACATACTTAGATACTTTTTTTTTTCGTAAATACATACATATTATACATAAAAACACCCAGAGCAATGCAAATATTTATATTCATGCATACAAATATTTGCATTGAGCGGGGATCGAACCCGCGCCTTTTGCGTAGCGGCCGAGTTCACTACAGCTACGCCACAGAGGCAGTCAAACAAAATAGATAGGTAAGCTGAGGTGCAGTTCAAAAGAAAAGTGATTGCCATTACAGATACGGTGTATTGCTTTTTCAAAATATAATAGGTTTATATTTTTTTTCTGCTTGTATTGGATATTATGTATGTAAGATGTTTGCTCCTTTATATGTATATATTTTTATGTAAGTATGTGTTTATATTTTTATTTATATGTATATATTTGTATATTTATTTATGTATGGTCTGTGGTTATATGTATATGTGTATGTTGTTTGTCTTCAATCAAAGTATGTATTATTATTTTCATCATACAATTTATTATTTGTACCAATAAATAGTCCAAACACTCTTAACATTATTTCGTGCACCTACCTTGGATAATGAATATCTCTGCATCACCCTAAGGTTGACTGGCAGAAAATGCCTTTGGCATTAAGTCCGCCTTTGTACAATGATTTTGTATTTGTGCAAAAAGCTTAAATAAATAAATAAATAAATAAAAATAGGTACTAAAATAGAATAGCTTTATATCATTGTAATATACCTTTTTTTCTTGCTGTTTAATATACACATAAAAGATTTCACTATAACAGGACCGATTGCTATCTGTCTACCCAACCCAGAGAGGAGAGCTTTTTCCTTATAAAGGCCTACGTTGATAGGACTCCGGAGTCCGGAGCACCTTTGTCGTTGACTGTACAAAACATGTTCTAAATTGCACGCTGTGTGTAAATAATTTAATTAAGTAGTACATTGATGGCTAACATAACGACCTTGTACAAGATGAGAGATTGAAATAAAACTACTGAAATGTGATGTGAAAGGTTGCATAAGGGTGTGTTTCCATTGAAGTGGACATGAACGATGCGGAGCGGAGCTTTATTTTTTCATATTCACGTTTACACATGTGATGTACAGTAAATACTGTTGAAAAGTTAATACTTTCACGTTTCACTCTTTTCTACTACAGTAACAAGGGCCCCTTACTCTAAATAATGGGTAAATATATCATCTCTAACCACACAGGTCGCCGCAAGACACGGGTTTACGTAACCACATCGGATGGTCAGCGCAACCAATTTACTTGTCTATATAAGGGCCCATACGTGAAATAGTTTAAAATAAATATGCTATACGCTTTTACTTTGTACTTGATTTCTTAAAAGATAATTTCTCATTATCAGAAAATTGTTAGCAAAATATAAGCTGTGCTGCGTGGACGGTGCCTTGTCACAGCCAACTAGCATAATCATTAATCAGTAGGCAGGCACCACAGGCTAGGCAGTTATCTAAACGCCACCGTTCAATTAACGGCCTGAATGATATTCAGCCGTATTGTTCGTTACAATATTGAACAAACTGGTTGGCTAATGCTTAGGCCATTAGCCATATGGAAAGTTAGTGCATTAGCCAAATAAAACAAATGAAATGATGTGTTTTTGTTTATTAACGTTTAAAAAACCTAACTTAACCTTAAATATTTTATTGATTTAATTTAGTTTATTTTAGTAATTAATAATAGTTTGTAGTTTTAATTTAATTAAGTATTATTTTTAACTTGTAATCTTCCTTGCAAATAAATCAACTTAACCTGGGTCGTGGGATATAAGATATCATTTCACAAATTGATTATTTTTAAACACGTTTGTTGAAAAACAGACAGTTAGTGAAAGGTTTATTGAGAAAAGCAGTGCAATCCGACTTGGATAGATTAGGTTAGAAGGCTAATGCGGGAGCGGAGCGGAGTGAAGCTCCGCCGGAGATCACTTGTCCTACTAGAAGCTGTCAAATACTGGGTACCCAAAGAGGTGTAGCAACATGTCTTATACATAGACAAAAAGACAACAGAACATAATGGGATCGTGACGTTCTTATAATGTAACTAATCATATAGCTACCGTACAGTTAAGCTAATATCCTGTCAGTAAGTACTATAATGACACCATTAAACTAAATTGCATGTCGCTCAATGACAGATCATCCATCGAAATGAAGTAATTTAGAAAAAATAAATCGTGTGCCAAACTTTGAGTGTTATGATTGACATCCAATTATTCGTATGCTTACTACTGTTAGCCAATTTTACATACGAAACTGTACTATCGAGGACCTGCCCCCCTAGACAAGTGGCAATTTGTTGCTCGGCGTATGATGGAATAGAATGACAAATGTATGGGATTTGACGTATATGACAGGCGTCAACGAATGTCAAAAACGTCAAATCCTGAGTAAAGCAATGGAGGCGGGCTGGAGGCTGTAGCCGTGGCCAAATATTGAGCCAACAAAATCTAAGAAATTTTATGAGCCATTGAATCGACGAAGAAGAACAACCCTATGGAACTTATAGTGGAAGTGCCCCATAAATGTCATTTGTGTTCCATAGTACTTACTGTAGTTTATATGGTAGAGGATATACCATGACCAGTGCTCTTCCAATCAATTCCACCCGTCTCCTATACTATACAGCCTCCTAGACAAGTGGCAATTTGCTACGCAGCGTATTGTGTTTGCCATATATGACAGTCATCAACGTACTCGTATGTCATAAACGTCAAATTCCATACATTCGTCTTCTAAATTCTACAATACGCCGGCCAGCAAATTGCCACTTGTCCAGGCGTTTATGACGGTCGTCAACGTACTCGTATGTCATAAACGTCAAATTCTATACATTACTAGCTGTCCCGGCGAACTTCGTACCGCCATATTTTTCCCGTTCCCGCTGCACCTATTTTCTCATCCTTAAAACCTTCCCTGGACACTGGAATATTTCAAGACTAAAATTAGCCTAATCGGTTCAGCCGTTTTTGAGTTATAAAATAACAACGAAAAGTGGCATTGATTTTTATATATTAGAAGAGAAGAAGATTAGTAGGTATGTATGTAAAATTGTGCTCATATGAATTTCTATTATCTGATAAATCAATTATTATAAACATATTATTACCAATTTCGGTTGAAAGTATAACCAATCACGTCTCTGCCACGAGTCTAACGTGACCACTCATAATACGAAATGGAATATGCACTATCAATTAAACTCCGACAAGTATTACAATATGAACAATTATAATGCAAATCGGGACAATTCAGTAGCCATTATTTATACAATATGGAATACGTTTTGCCAAACTAAATCTCTCCTGCAAGCAAGTACCGAATGCCATTTGACCTACCAAACCTCAGAGAAAAATTTGTGTCAGAGTCTCGTCCATTGGTTAGCAGGGACAACAATAAGAGGTTGGCTTGAGTCTCAAAGATACACCCCATGATTATACTGACCACTTCTTTCTTGAAAACATCTTTCAGAAAAAATATCATTTTCAACAACTTCTACTAACTAAATAATAATAATATTGCATATTATTATCAATCTATTACCAATAAGTCATGACGTCATTACCAAGGGGAAAGTCAACACCCATCATAGAAAGTGTTCAATGGTACCAGGAAAGCATGTAAGTGCAGTGGGACGTTCACACGTGATAGCTAATTGTTATACCTCAGCTACCTACCCGTGCCGTGGTGAAAACACCCGGATGTTCCACGATAATGTTTTATCTAACTAGTTCGCGATTATGCGAGCCTAGTACTTTTGTTTCGTTTTGTTCTACTTTTTACTCAGATAGCCGCAATGGCCGATAAGAGAAAAAATTTTAAATGCCTATACAATTTCCTGTGTGACAAAATATTTTGATTGTTATCTTTTAAAAAGATAGTGCTATTAACTAATATTAATTATTATTACGCTACACTATTGCGTACATTATTAGATTTTACTAATCTTCATTTTTATGTTTCCTCAGTAGGTTCGTTGTAATTACGTAATTTTACTGCATTTAAATAAATAACTTAACAGTTGTCTTCATTCTCATGGAGCAAAGAATTCGTGGCAAACTTTTCTATCATAATCTCTTCGGTTACTATATCCCTTCGTACATCGAAATGTTATGTTGGCAGGCATTTATTAGTGAATGTGGGGTTGCAACCCTTCTACTTCTACCATCTTAGAAAAACGGGTTCAACGCAATCTCAAATCTAATTTTTCGATGAACTACCTTGTCATGCCCTCTTTCACGTAATCCATCCATCTTTTCTTGGACCTACCTTATTGTATAATAAATTCTACTATATTAAATTAAATGTCAACGGTACTCACTGTCCTAATTTCACGGTTCATTTTCAATATTCATTTTTTGATGAGTTTTATAACAGTTTCTTATTGGCATTTTAACTATATTATGCAATCTATTAAAACGGTATTCTCTATTATTTTTCGGTGAGGCACGTCAATATGACTTCACCTCGCCTAGTGGCAGTAAAAAAATAGTCTTAAAAATAAAGGACACTGTAGATGATAACAATAGGTACTATAATGGTGATCTTTTACATAAAGACCTCATCATCTCCAGGTTCCGTATCATAATATCTAAAGTTATTTCAACTATGTTCAAGATAACTACGGTTGATTCACATATGGTCATAACGCATATTGGTCGACTCGACTACTGGTTCATACACATAATTTCGAATAAACTAAAATTATTCGAACTAACGGACGATTAATATAATGTTCATTTAAGATATTGGACATGTTGACTATGTTTGAAATACCTAATGGTCGATTCGCCTACGGTTTATTGATACTACTACTTTGTGACAGAAATTTACGTTGTTGCAAAACCGACTTCACGTAGTCTTGTCTGCCCTACCCCTAGAGTGTAATTTAAGCCCGCGAAGGCGCGTAGGGGCGAGGCGGCCCGTGAGCTGAGGAGCAGGTGGTTCTAACGAGCACTGCCGCGGCTGAGGCTGGCCGGCACAGCCGGCCAGCAAGCCGAAGCTGCGGTAGTGATCGTCAGATCCATCTGCGACGATAAGGTCGCGTGGGACCGCCGGAGCCCCGCAGCGCCGGAGCCGTTACAGAAGCCATGCTTGCTGCATGATTGCTTGCATGCTGCATGCCTGCTTGCATGCTTGCTTGCATGCATGCCTGCTTGCATGATTGCTTGCATGCTTGCTTGCATGCTTGCTTGCATGCTTGCTTGCATGCTGCATAAAGCATGCATGGCTTCTGTAACGGCTCCGGCGCTGCGGGGCTCCGGCGGTCCCACGCGACCTTATCGTCGCAGATGGATCTGACGATCACTACCGCAGCTTCGGCTTGCTGGCCGGCCGGGCCGGCCAGCCTCAGCCGCGGCAGTGCTCGTTAGAACCACCTGCTCCTCAGCTCGCGGGCCGCCTCACCCCTCCGCGCCTTCGCGGGCTTAAATTACACTCTAGGGGTAGGGCAGACAAGACTACGTGAAGTCGGTTTTGCAACAACGTAAATTTCTGTCACAAAGTAGTAGTATCAATAAACCGTAGGTAAATCGACTATTAGGTATTTCATACATAGTTCAATCAACCTTAGCACAATTAATTGTAGTTGAATAAACCGTAGGTGAATCGTCCATTATTTGTTTCGACCAGTAGTTATTACAAAAATATATGAAACGATCTTTAGGTGTTTTAAACAGTAGTTCTTTTGACCGTAGTTGTCTTGAAAATAGTTAAAATAACTGTAGTTATTATAATACGGAACCCATCTCCACACACAAGTCTGGATTGTACCTATAAAGAAGGAAACGCGTGTGTTTGGGTCCAAGTTAAAATATCTTTAGTGAACAAAGTTTTTCCTAACACTAGAGGCGACTCACGTAATTTATACTCTAAGAAATCAGTAACACGACACGACGGTAAATACCTTAGAGTCCTTAGACGGCAAACAATTAGCGACAATTATTCAGCCATATGAGAACACACCGTATTTACAGTTTGGAAACACGTTCCCGGATCCCAGGGTTTATAAAACACCGGTGAAACCGGACTGTTTCCGTGGATACGGCACGCTAGTATTAACGGTTTTTCGAAAGAAATCGCTCTATCATCCGTATCTACTCACTAACCGGTATAAGGGCCTAGCTAATTGAATACGGAACTATGAAGACATCACTACAAGTTTTTGTTTTTAACATTCAACAAAAACACATACACACAAAGCCCATTATATTTGAAAGATGAATTTTTGGGTTATTATGTTTAGAAATGGATTGCAGATGTGCTAAAATTAAATGATAGGTGCCGATTTTATTTCTGCAAAGACTAACCTTCCTCTTAGACAAGTAACAATTCATTGGTTCCAATATTGTAGAAAAGAATGATGAATTGATTTTTGGCAGTCGTCCACTTATGTCAATTAATCTATTCCATTGTATTCCACAAAAGTATTTCCACTCGTCTAAAGGGGCTTGTCTATCTATCGATAAATAAATACATCCCTACTAATATTATAAATGCGAAAGTAACTCTGTCTGTCTGTCTGTCTGTCTGTCTCGCTTTTACGACTAAACCGCTGAACCGATTTTGATGAAATTTGGTATAGGGGTAGATTAGACCTTGAGATAGGACATAGGCTATATTTGGTCGCGATAACCGACATCCACGCGGGCGGAGCCGCGGGCAAAAGCTAGTAGATAATAAAACAGAGCTAGCTTGATAGAGCTAAAATGTATCCCCACATTTTAGCTCTATCAAGCTAGCTCTGTTTTATTTTTGTTAAATCAAAATCATACTAAAAATCAGGTAATAAAAATGGCTTAGGCCCCAATGATTTTAGTGGAGCCCCAAAAGCAGCCAAATATAGGTCGCACAATTATGTCAATCAATCAATTACCCTATCGCAGTCCACTGCTGGACATAGGCCTCTCCCAAGAGGCTGTTGAGAGGCTTTAGCCTACTGTTACCACGCTGACCTGACAGGTTGGTACAGAGTTTTATTTCGAGTTTTCCTTCTCTCGCAGTGATATCGTCTGCGTATTTTTCCGTTAGTCGCCTCTTACATCACCCTTCGGATGAGATGGGGTGGTGCTACTTGTATTCTTTCACCACACGCTCGCATTTGTACCGACATACAATATTGCTTATCTACAAATAAATGTACTCCAAGACACAACTATGGCGAAGTGCATAACGACCTTTAGTCTTCAGAGCTACAGGTGATTGATGTGTGTGCAACAGTTTCACTCACAGCTGTCACGCATTTCTATAGGTTAAACGTCCACAAGATAGGCGTCATCGTTCGCCTGGATAACGCTTACAAAACTTGTTACCCATTAAATCATAGATCTGCAAATAGTATGAGAGCAGATAACGGTAACTCTAGTCTGATCACATTTCTGGATGTCATCGGGGAATCTGATCAGACTTGAGTTAGTGTTATCGGCTCGTCTTTAAGTATAGTATTTACCTCATAGGAAGACTAATTAATAACCGTGGCTCCGCCTGTTAGATGTCGGTTCTTTCCGAAGGTCTAATCTATGCCCGTACCAAATTCCATTAATATTAGTTCTGTGGTTTAGGCCTGAAAGCGTAACAGACAGATAGACAGGTAGGCAGACAGAAACACAGACAGACATAAAGGCAGTATTGGTACAGAAGTAATAGCTAACTTGAAACGCTTGACAAAAATTTACAATATTTTCTTCATCCGCGTGCGCATCTCGGTTACATCTAAATCTTGTACTTTGCAGCCTAGGACCCGCTTTCCCATCTCTCATTGCCAGAATTTGGTTCCTTTTTACTTTTACTGCGACTGCTGTTCCCAGGAGGAAGCCTGCGTCAGGGCCTCGTCGGTCCATTAGCAGCGGTTTGTATGTGAAATAGGCTTGACCCCGAAGGAATTGGGGCCCCAACCACCATCAATGGAGCTTCATTCTTCTATCCTTATCTCCACTGTGAGGTATGTATGGTGTGAAAAAAAAGAGTTTTTCATAAATACAGGCCATTTTCTCATTCCATCTTTTCTAACAAGGTATCTCAAAATGTTGACCAAGAACATAAATGTTGATGTTTCATTATAATGTTGAAAACAAAACATAAAACCGGTCGATAGTCATTAAGGGCCCGTTAACTAAACACGTCATAATATGTCTTAATGTTGCCACACTCAAAATGCATCGGTGAACATTTATAAACATAATGAATATGGCGCTGATAGAATCGAGAGATAATTTCGGCTGTTACGAAATATGTTGAGACGAGAACGGAATATATAACTTAATGGTTATTAATTGTATTTACAAAAAAGTTAATTAAATATTCTAAAGCGGGTATTTGAAGTTTATGACCTGTGTGGCAAAGCATGTCCAGAAATCAAAGGTTCAACTCCCATACAGAACTTATTCAAAAACGTATACCTTGTCTACCAGGAGTCCATCTATCTATAGGTATATCTACTAGGACGTTATGAATACTGCAGAGTCGTCATTGCTATCACCGTCATCAAATCAACTTGTGCACCACTGGCAGTAAAAGGTTAGCTTAGGTGGACTCCGAAAACTTGATTGGGGTTTCGAACATGACCAACGATTATAATAAAATAGTGTATTGTGTGAGTTATAACAACATACAAAAACAATAGAATATTACTAATCTAAACTTATGATACGTATTTAAGATTCAGTATATCGAAATAGGATGTGGCTGTGCCATGGCCATGTACAGTCGACAGAGGGGGTTGTTATATGGAATAGATGGAATTCATGTTCGGCTTTAGTCATGTTCTACCCTTGGTCATGAATTAATTTGTCAAGTTCACTTTTTGTCATATTCTGATTTTGTCGTGTTCTGCTTTCGTTATGTTATGTTTCGTCATTCTGCTTTCGTCATGTTCTGCTTTTTTGTCATGTTTCAAAGTGCAATCGTATCTCTTTTGTCGACTGTACCTAACTGAGTATTGTTTGTGGAAACGTATAGTCCATCTCTCCCTCTTCCCTCTGTCCTCACTCATCAAAAACACAGATAAATCAAATTGATATCGATACCAAGTCGAACACGGCCTAGCAAATTGAAACACAAACACTTGCTTGTACCAGGAGCCCATAGCTATCTAGAGTACCTACCTAATACAACGAACTCTACAATATTGGCGATAAAAATCTCGCGTTTGATTCAATTGTGTTCGTTATCTTGATGGAGACGTAGCGGTGCGGGTTCGATGTCCAGTTGTATCAACAATCTAATCGAAACTGGCCAGCACTTTTTGAGATTTCCCGTGTATTGTGTTGGTAATTGTTAAGTAAATATACTGAGATGATTTCGTTTTTTTTTTTCGTTTCGTGAAGATTTCAAGCGATGTTGGTTCCGTTAGTGGTATTTTAAAACAACTGTAAAGTTGTTTTTGATATATCAATTAGATGTAAGCAGAGTACTTGTTTACCTATTTCTAAAAAAGAGGAAGTCTGAGGCATATCTATTTATTTATCAGTAGGTAAACAATTCCCAAATAATAGGTATACTTACCTACCCAGATTTTACCAATGATGTTTCTCAACGACATAATTATAGAGATACTGCGCTGCGTGTTATGAATGTTCACTCATCCAAAAATCTTTACTAATCTGTACCTACTAATATTATAAGGCTGAAGAGTGTGTTTGTTTGGTTGAGCGCGAAAGTCTCAGGAACTACTAGTTCCAATTGAAAAATTATTTTTATGTAAAGCGTTGGTAGCTTAGTGTTAAGGAGTCGGCCTTACGATCGAGAGGTCCCGGGTTCGAATCCTGGCCATTACACTACCGACGTGAACCCACTCCTAACACAAGCAATTTAGCTTAACTGGAGGGGTTAACGGGAATATTAGTAATTTCGGTTGCTAATATTCTTTATACAAAAAAAAAAAAGTTGAATAGCCTTCTTATCGAAGGAAGAAAGTTATAGGCTAAATATTATCATGCTCCTACTCAAGGGAGCGTAGCAGTAACCATAAATGTCAACACATCCGGCAAATTCCCCTACGAACATATATATTTTTTATGCCACTTAGGTGGCAGACCAGCACACGGCCCACCTGATGGAAAGTGGTTACCGTGGCCTATGAACTTATGCAACACCAGGGACGTCACACCCACACCGCCGTCCCTGTAAGAACCTTTTAATGCCCTTCTTGAAGAACCCCGTATATGGTTTAAAGGTGAACGCAGATAATATACCTATAGCCGCACCGCACGCACTGAAGTCGCCGCATTCCGAATTCTTTATATGAAATTCTATGCAACCTCGCACACCTAGCTGCGCCGCAGTCGCCGCGGTACCCGAAGCGGTCGCATACAAAAGCGGACTGCGGCGAGTGCGGTGCGGCTAGGTCTGCGTTCACCCTAAAGGAATGATACAGGGTTTTGAAATATGCCACTGGCGAAGTCGGGACGGGGCAGCTCTCTGCCTCTTAGCGTTAGTTCCCAGTCGCATCCGAAGCTTTTTCAGCTCGGAGTCTGGGGTCCGCTTTATCAGTCTTAACTACGAATTTGGCTAGACCTCGATATTTTCCGTGAAGCGATTGTCATCTGACCTCCACAACCCAATGTTAACATTAGGCGACATCGAAGCTTTGCAGTTAGACCGTTGTTTTTGGATTTTTGAGGGCTCCAACTACCCGTAACGACTGCCATAGATGTTCTTATGGCAACCGGGACCGACGGCTTAACGTGCTCTCCGAGGCACGACCAGACCAATGCAAATATCCATATTTCATGAACACAAATATTTGCACTGAGCGGGGATCGAACCCGCGCCTCCTGCGTAGCGGCCGCGTTCACTACCGCTACGCCACGGAGGCTGTCAGTGGGGCAGCTAGTGTATGTATATAATAATATGTATGTCTACCTGGCAGAGGATATAATACAGGATGTTTAGTTTTAGTATTATTAGTAAACCGTCTTACCATAGCTCACAATAAACACAACCTAGAGAACATAACGGATGTTATTGAAGTAATATCTCCTCAGTTGCGTGTGTTCAAGTACAGGCAACGACTGGTGTCAAAGTCGTTGTAACCAGAGCGCGACGGTCACGGTACAGCCTGGCTGTGACGTCACACTGAAGAAAAATATATCACCATCGAGACAGGCGTAGTTGACGTGGTTTTATAGGCTATTGGTGAACAGGCTTTCTTCCTATGACGACCTATGTAAAAAGGTATTCGGATATCTTTACTTCTCAATGCAGACTATAATTATTTACACCGAGAAGGAACTGATTTACACCGAGAAGGAACTGAACCCGCGACCTCTCCACTGCCTCCTCAGAAAATGTAGTGACCAAAGTGGTACTTAGGTGGTTTGAACCATTGATACTTACTCGTAGATTTAGGTTGAAAAAAGGTGAAGTTTAAAGACGGGAATTGAACTAGCTTGAACTAGGGAGCTTGTCTAGGGTTGCAGATAGATACAGATAATGGACGAAAGGAGATCAAGGAACATTGTAAGGGAACATTAAATTTGTCATCGTCTGGAGTCATGATTCCTTACTTGGTCCATGGACCAGGTTAGGTAGGACTTGATCCATGACTTTCAACAGAATATGTATCCACAAAAGATATCCAAATCGGGAAGCCGTTTCTTATACTGGACGGTACGAACAAAAAGGTTTGCAATGCAAAGCCTAGGTAAAACATAAAAGAAGTACTAGGGCCTCATAGAACCTAAAGAAGTAAATTGATATTCTCAAGCTAACATAACACCTTACGTGTGTAATCATAGCATTATGCCCCGTAATGCCATGTAATAATATGTCTTATTGTCTGAACAATAATTAGGTATTACCGTGTGGGCGCAACATTGTATGATTCCAAATACCGTAACAGCTTTTAGCTTTGTTTCCCCACTTTAATAATTATACCTTAGTGCTGTTGTTTTAAGAGTGTTTTTTGCATATCAAGGATTAATAGGTGGTTGAGTTAATAAATTGACGTAATAAGATTTTGAACCTCCTCGGTTTCCTGATTTCCTAAGGCTGGATTGCATTAGTGAAAATATGCTTACTAAGCTGAGTACGTACATGAGTTACGTAGAGTCCAATTTGTAGACACACTACTGATTCGAGATCGCATGACTTCGGTGCTAAGTTTTTCGTGGTGGCGTGCATTTTGTGCTACGTTTTTCGTGGTGGCGTGCATTTTGTGCTACGTTTTTCGTGGTGGCGTGCATTTTGTGCTACGTTTTTCGTGGTGGCGTGCATTCTTTGTTAAGTGATTCGTATTAGCAAACTTACGGGGTCGTGGTATTCGGTGTTACACTTTTCGAAGTCAGGTATTACACCCCTGAAGTAACTTAGTTTAAATTGATTTGAACACGTTTACATGTATCGGTGAAATCGAGTTTTTTTCCAATGAGTTCAACCGGGAAAATACTTTTTATTTATATTCTGACATTCTACCCAGTGCTCTCTTGGTCCAAAGTTTAAGTATCATATGGGTTCTAGAATGCGAATAAACTTGCATAGAAATACCTTTGCCTCTGTTCTGCCTACCCCTTCGGGGATTTACATATATGTATGTGAAAATACGCAGACTAATGTATATTCATACGAAAAAATATTTGCACTGACCGCGAATCGAACCCGCGACATTTGATCTACCGCTACGCCACATCGAAGCACTTACATCTCACACATGCAAACGGTATAAGTTGCAGCAATACCAATAAAGTGGATATTAAGTGAGAGGGTGGCAACTTCCCCGGTTGAGCCAATTATACTATATCTACACACAATCCACTAACACTTGCCCAATATGATTGACTGCGCAGGAGATTGGCTTCGTGATTATTTAGGTTAAGATATTCATAGTTATACATACATACCTAAATACATGTACAAACACATAAACTATACAACACACACATATATATTATACATAACTAGCCTTCCGCCCGGAACTCCGCCCGCGTACATCTCGGACCTTTGCTCATATCTTCGGTTCTACTCAACCGATTGCAATCCAACAAACGTAAAATTTTAACTCTGACCAAGCCCCTTCTAACAAAAAAAAAACGCATCTAAATCCGTCCAGTAGTTTTTGCGTCCATCACGGACAAATTGACAAACCGACAGGAATTTAAAAAACAAAAAATTTTTTGTTCATTTTCGAAAACATAACATAACCCAAGTATTTTTTTTTAAATCTCCAATCTTCAATGTACAGACACGACCACTTTACAATTATAATAGTATAGATAGACTAATTACGTACTGGCTGCGCGTGCGCACCTTCGGTAGCTTTGTTTACGTACCTGTAACAATAAAAATATAAATTATTGATTCCGTTCATACATATGCATGTGCACGTTTTATGATATTGTTTGAGGTCAACCGACTTCTGCCAGGCCCCGTCACAGTATGTCTGATTTTAGGTCTTTGACCTACATTTTGATGCCGCCATGATGCCCGACTTCAAGGTCTGCTGGTACTGCAAGATTTTTTGCTAGATGATGATCTCATGATATAAAATCAATTTAGATTGGAATTAATTGACTAAGTGCCCATTTGACGGCAGTAGGCTAGCCCTCTATTATAATCATACGAACTGTCGTATTAGTTACTACGATACTCATGATATCAGTTTAACTAATAAATAAATAGCTAATAAATAATGATGATAAATAATCACAAATGGATTAAGATAGACAAAAATTAAACCCAGCTCAGGCGGGACTCGAACCCGCTATCTTTTCCTTACAGAGGGAATGGCTCAGTGAATAGATCGCTGAGCCAACGAGCCCTGCCCGAAGTTAATTAAATTTTTTCTATATCTGCATACGTCTTGGGGCGACTGTATTACAATTTAAGCAATTAAGAGTATGTTTATTAAGGAAATAGACTTTACTCTAGAAGTTCTTTAATTAAAACGAAATAGAAGTAAACAAATGATATCTTAAAGACGTCATTAAGTCAGACTTCTTTATTATATATTTCTTCAAACAAAAAGTTCAAATAAATAAAAAATAACGGAAGGAAATAGATCATTAAACTAAAAAGAACAATATAAGCACAATTATCTTAGCGCATAATTAAATAAACAACTTAATATTTACATATACTCGTATTAGTCATCATGTCGTTTGTATTAAAATATTTCCATTTATTTCAGCAGAAACCTTGAATTTATTTATTTTAATGTATTTCCTTAAGTAGCCACGTGGTTCTCGGCAAAGTCGAATTTGGGCCACCCCATCTCCGCCCATTCTTTGTCGTACAAGGCGACTAAGGGATAGGGCTGTTTAACATTAGATAGATATATACCTACAGCCCAGGCTCAGCCTCAGATACATGGCTCGAGTCAACAATAGTGCACACAATCTGCCGACGTCTGCAGATGCATCTGTCTAGGTGTAGAGTGGGCATAACATTGATGCCGATATCGTGATGCCTGCGATATTTTCCGTGAAGCGACTGACCCACAACCAATTGGCGATATCGAAGTTCTATAGGACTAGTCGAAGAATATGTTTGTATGGCAAGCAGGAACGATAGAGGCACCCAGATACAAATAGATATATTCATTCATACAAATATTTGCACTGATCGGGATTCGAATCCGCGCCTCTTGCGTAGCAGTCGCGTTCACTACCGCCACGGCATCCACATAGGCTAAGATAAAGATAGTCAGTAAATTCCCAAGCGACTATAATATGGGGTTCTTCAAAAATGGCATTAGAAGGTTTCTTCAGTTCCTCAGGGTCGGCAGCACGAGTGTGACGCCCCTAGTGTTGCATACGTTCATAGGCCATGGTGACCACTGCATCAGGTGGGCCGTGTGCTTGTCTGCCACCTAAGTGGTATAAAAAAAAATACCTAAGTACTCATTGCGGTGAAACGGAATCAATTTTTGCAGTGCGGTGAAAACGGATTTTCTTATAACATCCGTGTGTGGGTGTGTCAAAAAACATCCGATATTAGGTATGAAGTTATAAAAAGCATATCTCTAACCTTCCTATTATCTAAGCCTCACCCAGAACACTAAACTACCAGGAAACCATAAGTCCCGTACAGCTCACCTGACTATTAACAAATTTATTCCAGCCTCCAGTACAATATTCCCATCCTGTATAACTGTCCAACAATACTGAAAGTTCGTTTCAAAGCTCCGCGATGCATGTACAAGTTTCATTGTCCACTAATGGGCACTGAGCTAAGTCTAGACAATCATGCACAGTCAGAAAACAGGCTTTTATATGGAAATCTGTACATGGCAGGGATTATAACTGTTTGTTTCAAAAGGGTGGGGTTTATTTGCGGTATGCGTCAAATACCTGTATGTATGCTAGAGATAAATGTAGAAAAAAAAATTACGGTTCTTGGGTGAGGCAGGAATTCATTATGAATTTCAAATTTGGAACGAGTTGCAGAGATAAATGAGTTGATGAACTTTGACTCCAGTCCTATCTATTTTTTTTTTAATATTCTACGACATTTTAGTCTAGTGTCTAGCGCTGTGTAAGTGCTATCTAGACTTGTTTTTAAAGGGTAATTGTACGACTCGAATATAAGTGTTCTACTTCAACGATAATCATAAAAGCTATAATTTTTAGTTTAATATTTACTAGCTGTTACTAGCTACTCCACTCCACCCGCGTGAATCAGTATTTCACATCTCATCATCACATATTCAAGAAGGTTTTCTCTTGAATCTCTATAACTATAGCTAAAAACTGCATTAAAATCCGTTGCTTTTAAACTACTTTTAAAAGTCAAAAGACAGCGAAAGCGACTTCATTTTATAATATCTATGTAAAGATTTTGAAAACACCCAAAACAAATAAAATGCATAGTTCCAAAAAATGATTCGACTTCACTCAACCCGTTTGCTATACGAAATAACCGTGTAACAGGCATAACATGTAAATATGCTGGCTGTGACCAATCCAAGGCTGTGGAGATTCGATACGCGGTTGTACCATACAACAATCGGATTCTGCCTTATAGGTTTCACGGTGTATTAGAGATTACGTATATGAAACTTATTTTTAGCTTACAAAGCTAAAACACTGTTTAATCAATTTAGTTATTTTGTTTATTTTAAGAAAAGATCAGGTCAAGAGTACTGCCGTGTCAGACCAATATACGTTATCTTAAGATACATGAGTTACGCGTAAAAGGTGTAATTTGTATTATTTTAACGTCCTTTATACATAGAGCTTACAATTTTTTAAATATATTCTACCAATTACTAGAACGACACTATCTTAAAACTCACGTGACTATGATTTTACCCCATGTAGTAATGGTAAATTGCTGTACATTAAGATACAATGAAATGTGTGATAAGTACAAACACTTAAGCGAAATTATAACTCCGGTATCTATTAAATACATGACATAGCCGTGACAGGATCGTTTAGTATGCGAGCTAACGTCACTAACTCATGTACCAGATTCCTGAATAAGATGTACATCAATAGACGCGCCTTTAATTGGAGAACACGAAATGGCTATGCTGCAAAGCCAAAACCTGGTGGTGATACCAAAAACCAATTTTGAAGAAGCTAAAAAGAATCGGTACCTAATATAGTAAGATTACCAATTTTCGTTTGTTCCTGGAAATAGAGGAGATTTAGGACTATTATATGATAGTGCAGTGCTACAAGCCTCCATAACTGGCCTTGTCAGAGGCAGCAGCTTGCAAAGTGCCGCCTGAAAACAGGTATCTAGTACGATCGAATTACCAAAAAAAAACAGGGCTCATCTGAAAGATCATCAAATTCTGTTAAGAAAAACCGGTGCTGCAAATCTTAAACACTCATGTGAAAATACCAAACTGAGTCGCGCAACGCGCGATCTTCAATCGCTGCTGCAAGCACCTTCACCAGTGTTTAAGATTTGCAGCACCGGTTTTTCTTACACAGAATTTGATGCTCTTTCAGATGAGCCCTGTTTTTGGTAACTCGATCGTACTAATCAACAACATGCAACAGCAGTCACTGAAGCGATCCTATCGAGCATGGAATGTTATATTCACAACCACTGGATCGCAACAGGAGCGAGCAAACGCCCGTGGTTTAATAGGCTTTGTAGAGAAGCTAGAGACTGCAAGCAATCTGCCTATAAGGCTTGGACCACAGCTTTTGCCAATAGGTATCCGGATATCGCTGAAGCGAAGCGGAAATTGAACGCCGCCTCGAGGTCCAGTAAAAAAGCAACAGTCAGCCGAGGGAAACTTCTGCCAGTCCTGGCTTCCACCACTGCAAAAATCCGACGGTAGTCTGGCCCATGGCGCTAAGGAGAAAGCCGATCTCTTGGGTCATCGTTCATCATTGCGTCAAACTCGACTATGATCGACGGGAACGCCGAGCCATCTATTATTCGCAGCTGTGGTCCTTCCATGCCTGAAGTGAAATTCACGCAACGGGTGGCCCGGCGTGAACTTAAATCCCTAGATGTTCGGAAGTCGAGTGGGCCGGATGGTATACCGGCGATGGTGCTTAAAAAGCACTTAAGCACTGTGCCTCCGAGTTGTGCCCAGTGCTTACACGCCTTTTCGCGCTCTTCTACTCCACAAGACAGGTCCCGGCTTCCTGGAAGACTGCATTCATGCACCCTGTGCCTAAGAAAGGCGACAGGACAGATCCGTCCAATTACAGGCCTATCGCTATCACCTCGCTGCTCTCGAGGGTGATGAAGCGTGTGATTAATACACAGCTCCTGATACTTTGAGGGAAACGATCTCCTGAGCGTACGACAGTACGGTTTTCGCCACCGTCACTCTACCGGTGACCTCCTAGTGTATCTCTCAATCGATGGGCGCAAGCCATCGAGAGTCGAGGTAAGGCTTTAGCGGTCAGCCTAGATATAGCGAAGGCCTTCGATCGGGTCTGGCACAGAGGTCTTCTTGCGAAGTTGCCGCGCTATGGACTCCCCGAGGGATTATGCGCATGGATTGCCAACTTTTTGTCCAATAGAAGTATTCAAGCAGTCGTCGATGGCAGCAGTTCGGACCGCATGGACATAAACACTGGTGTTCCACAAGGCTCCGTGTTGTCCCCGACCCTGTTTAATCTGCTGCATATCAATGACATGCTGTCTGATGGCTCCATTCATTGCTATGCAGATGACAGCACCGGGGACACGTATTACACGGGCCGTGCAAATATCCCTAGGTCAGAAGTGGAGGAGAGTCGCGAACAACTTGTGTCCGAAATCGAGACTACTCTCTCTCTGGAGTATCCGATTGGGGAAGACTAAACTTAATCCAATTCAACCCCACTAAGACACAAGTATGTATATTCACCGCTAAGAAGGCTCCATTTGTTGTAGCGCCGCAATTCCTGGGCACACCGCTTACCATCTCCACAAGTATCGGGATTCTTGGTGTCGACATCTCCAGCGACCGACGTCCAATACCGAAGTCATACAAGGTCAGGCTGGCATCAAAGAAACTTAGGGTGCTCAACAAGGTGAAGCAGTACTTCACTGTGGGGCAACGACTCCTCCTTTGTAAGGCACAGGTTCGGGTTCGGCCCCACATGGAGTACTGCTGTCACCTTTTTGCTGGAGCGCCTGCGTGCCAGCTTGACCCTTTCGACTCGGTGCAAAGACGGGCGTTGAGGCTCGTCGGCAATCCCATACGCACAGGCGATGTGGAACCTCTCAGTCTTAGAAGAGACTTTGCCTCACTGTGTGAGTCAGACCAATTTCAGGTAACTTATAAATAACTGAGTTTGGTATAACTCCCCCAAAAGGACTTATCACAGCTAACTCGTATATCTTAACATACGGGGCGTCGCGAATTAGGTAATGTATGGTAGGCTTGCCATGCCTATATCTGTTATGGAGTTTATTATAATAAATACAGTTATTATTAAAAAAATTGCTACATCCCGATATTCGTTACATTAAAATATGTTACATCAATAAAAAATCTCATAGTTATTTGCATTAAATTTCTATAAAAACGCAAATATCTGAAAAAAACTTTAGGATGCGATTTCTCAAAACTACGATTTTTAAGATAACGTAGATAGGTCTGACACGGCAGAGTACCCGCGACCGGCGAGCATTTCTGAAAACAATTATGATGGTAGAAGAAGCGAAAGAAGTATGTTAGCCTCCCCTTGCCGGGGGTAATATGGGGGCATTGTGGCTCCTACACCCGAGATGGCCATCTCGAAGGGGATGGGTCAGTGAGGTTCAGCCAAATCCGCAGTTAAGACTGGTAAAGCGGACCCCAGACTCCGAGCTGAAAGCTTCGGATGCGACTGGGAATTAACGCTAGGATGAAAAAGATAATGGGAAGGTGGCTTGACTTTATGTATGTATGTATGATTTTAGTTATACTATTAAGATAGAAATGACTCATTGATTTATTGATTCAATCACTTAAATTTGCATATATATTTTATGAGTGATTGTGTGACTGCCGAAAGGAAAAACAAATATTGACTGCATACATGATTAAGTGTGACATGTTCGACAATCATGTGCGTACGCGCAAGGTCACTACAGTATTGTATAGTGCTTGCCTACACGAAGCTTATTAAAGAATTGGAAACATTATTATGTAGTTCGACCCACACAGCAATTACGCGATTGCATACGTACTTGTACTTATTAATTTAATAGGTATTAAATTGATTAAGAAGAGGAATGAGAATCGACCTCAGGCGGGACCCGAACCCGCGATCTTTCCCTTACAGGGGGAGAAGAATGCTCTGATAAGCCACCGAGGCTCGCACGAAACAGATACAAATTCCTCCCTACTTTTTTATTGAAGAATATTGAATAGTTAGCATAATAAATGCTTCAAAATTTCATTCAAAGGTATTATATTGACAAACTCTATTGCGAAGTGGCAGTGCGATCGACTGCTATGACAGGGGTTGCGGGATCGATCCCCGCTCAGTGCAATTTCATACAAATGCATGAATATTGCCATCTACTTCATCATCATCAAAACAGCGTGTCCACCTTTGTTTACTATGAAAATCTATGTCATGCCAAACTATACTGTGACTAAACTATTCTATAATCAAACTACGATATTACCCTACACTACTTTATAACGAAGCTACACTAACACCCGTATTCACAAACTATACTGTGAGGTCTCATAGTGTGCTCGAGCGCATAGGTCTGGTAAAATAAATTCACAAACATCACGGAGCAGTATCTAACGCAGTGCGTTCCCTCAACGAAGTATTACTTAAGTGTTATCAATTAATAAAAAGTCTTGCCAAAACGAACGCACTGAGAATTTGTCGTTCTTTGCACAGTTTTGGTGGTACGCATAGCGAAGTATTGTTTGTGAATACGGGTGTAAGGCCTCGGTAACCGCTTTCCATTTGGCAGCCCGTATACTTATTTACCATCATATTATAGTGGTTAAAAAACCCCTATCTACTATTCTAATTATGAATATAATGAGCAACAAAATCATATAACAATTGGTAGAAATCCAACAGTACATTCCCTCTGTCTCAGTAAATGTAGGGCCCATGACGGCAAAACGGTAGAAATCATATATGTAGCAATTGTAATTTAGTAATTTTCTATTAAAATGTACGCTAGCGTAATTCAGTATTGGCTAGTTTTCTACAGTTGCGTAACCTATAATCAAATAATGGAGTGGCATCGAGGAGAACCTGTTTAGAATCTGCGCCCGATGCGAGATCGGCTGCGATGCTAGACGCTGAGTGTGCTCACCGCCTGCAGATACGGTATATTCTACCTGATTCTTATTCTTATTTTTTAATTGAAGCGTCGTCGGTAGCTTACTGGTTAAGGAGTCGGTCTTACCATCGAGAGACCCCGGGTTTTAATCCTGGCCATTACACTATCGACGTGAACCCATTCCTAGCACAAGCAATTTAGCTTAGTTGGAGGGGTTACAGGGAATATTAGAATTTCGGTTCCTAATATTCCTTAGAAAAAAAATTAAATCAAGTAGTAGGTATGCTATATTTTTTCCTATATATTTCGGATCGATCAGTAAAAGTGAACATCCGAGACGGGTTTTGAAACCCGCGACCAACCCCTTACAGGGCCCATACCATGAACTCTTAAAACAGGTCAATAATTGAACTGCTGTCATTCTACCAACTGCAAATGTCACTTTGCAATCCTATGTAAAATATGACATTACAAAGTGACATTTGCAGTTGGTGGAATGACAGCAGTTCAATATTGACCTGTTTTAAGAGTTTATGGTAAGGCCGCAGGAGCAATGCTCTACTAACCAACTGAGCTACATGGAACATGGAAAAGGAGTTTTTGTTTCAGAAAATAGCAATTTTTGCGATGATAATAAAGTTTCCATTATAAATGCAAAAGTGAGTTGGTTAATTTGTATGTTACAATTGTGCAGAAAAATATAACGGGTCGGAAACGGAATGAGTTTTTGTGAGAGTGGACTCAAAAATAGGGGTTACTAGCATAATGTTTTTTTCGCGTAATGACAATTCAGTTAGGTTGACATGAAAGCATGTTACCTAGATAGCTGAAAGACAAATCAGCTAAATGACATAGACATAAACAGAATACCCAGTTAGCAGAGAGTCAACTCAGCTGGAAGACATAAAAGCAGAATGAGCACGTAGCAAAACGTCTGGAATTGCAAATAGTCTGTATGATTAGAAAACCTTATTAGCTAGAATTCAAATTAGTCGGATTTATCGCATACACATATTACAAGCTATGCTCTTTTTGGCTTTTTTTTTTTTTTTTTTTTTTTATCGTGCGAAAAATCCCCTCGGATACCTCCCCCGCCGGAGCCGGAGGAGGAGGTTATGTCGGACTCGAACCGACTAAAACGCACGCCGACTGTGGGCCGTCCGTTGCCGGAGGTGAGATTGTTGTAGCCATATCCCTCGCACCCCGGCCGACCCAGGGCCATATCTCTCGATCTGGCCCTCTCCCGATGTGGGGACCGTAGAGTCCCAACTCGCCCCCGGGTATGGGGAGGCACGCAATGCGCACCGCCGCCGTGGCCTGCTTCTGCTAGGGTGACAGGCGGCTCCACCCGTCACCCCCAGGCCCGCGCTCATGGGGGATGCTCTTTTTGGCTAATCATTGTTGCCTCTACATATATGTGAAGTAATTTTATTATGTGCTACTGCTACTTGGATCTACAAATAACGCTTGGTAATAGGGATACCTACTTAATAGTTTGCCATATCCATCGGTTCTCACTCCCGGCTGTCCCACTTCGCGAGTTTCGAATAACGGTCCCTTTGGTTAACTAACTCGATGTGATAACACAACTGGGCTACCATAGTAGGGCCCACAGATAAATTCACTTGGGTATAAGCATATTTATTGGATACGAAGTGTTATATGGTTAGAATGCGGGGTTTTACTTGTAATCCCTACTAATATTATAAATGTGAAAGTAACTCTGTCTGTCTGTCTGTCTCGCTTTCACGCCCAAACCACTGAACCGATTTTGATGAAATTTGGTATAGGGGTAGATTAGACCTCGAGAAAGGACATAGGCTATGTTTGGTCGCGATAACCGACATCCACGCGGGCGGAGCCGCGGGCAAAAGCTAGTAAGTTTATATTTATATATTCACGTCTGTAAATCCCCGAAGGGGTAGGCAGAGGTGTATTAGCACCCACAATTCGCCAACTAGGTTTTTCAGTCCACTTTGCCATGCACATTGTCATGGGCTGTACGTTTACCTACTGTTGCATGGATAACTTACAGCCATATCCCTTAGTCATCTTTTACACAACCCACGCGAAGAGAAGGGGTGGCCCTATTCTACTCCATATTCTTATGGAACAAAATTTAACCGACATCACAACAAAAATACACTGAAAAGTGAAAAATAATTAGAAGTGGCATTAGAAGGTTTCTTCAGGGTCGGCAGCACGAGTGTGACGCCCCTGGGGTTGCATACGTCTATAGGCCATGGTAACCACTTTCCATCAGGTGGGCCGTGTGCTTGTCTGCCACCTAAGTGGTATAAAAAAAATAAGTAAATTTAATATTACAGATTTCATTCAATAGAAAACAATGCGCGTAAAACTTTTAATGAGTCGGTACTAAAACAAACAGGTATGGGGTACTTCACCATACAGCAGGTGAAACGCCCCCCAGCAAGATGGACGACTGACCTGAAAAAGGTGGCTGAGATTCACTAGATGTAAAAGGTGGAATACCGGGTGCTACGGCGCATATTTGGAGAGACCTGTGTCCAGCAGTGGACTACAATGGGCTAGTTGACTGACTGATTGATTAATTGATTGGTTGGTTGGTTGATGGATTGATTGATTGATTGATTGATTGATTGATTAATCGATTGACAGATTGATTGATTGATTGATTGATTGATTGATTGATTGATTGATTGATTGATTGATTGATTGATTGATTGATTGATTGCTATCTAAATCGTTAAGCTCGTTTTGGAGATAGTAATGTATAAATGAGGGGATCAAAAGTCACTCCAAATAGTTCGTTTAATATTACACACGGTGCCGCTCGCCTTCTGTTTTCCTGACCTTGGCTTACACGCTCCCGTGTGCTTTGATAAGTACAATACAAGAATTACTCTTTTAATAAGATAATTATAATGTTTAATAGAGGATATAAAATAACTTCGTACCCAGGTGTGGTGACGGAAGTGCGTGTAGCCAAGCCCCCGATTCGGGCTGCAATACAGCCCTAAGCCTCGCCAGATCAACGCCCGTTGCACAGTTCTGCATCTCCCCCATAGCCCTTTTAGTACCGATACTAATCCATGCTCGTGGCACTATAATAGTCCCGGGTCCTAAGCGGGGCATGAAAAAGCATCTGATGAGGCCGTCAAGCTGAGTGCCACCATTGTAACATGGTACGTGTCTGTAATGGTGACTCTCTTTTCCGAGACTGCCTTCAGCTTACCATCAGGTGAGGCGCAGTCAAATTGGTGTGTCTTATAAACAAAAAAAATGTGTGGGGTTGCCGGATGCAGCTCATTCTGGTCAGATTAGATTATAAATCGTTCTTAAAAAGTGACTGGTCCAACGGTATCATTTAATTCTCCTTAAATACATTCAAATGAATGTATGAATGAAGTAAAAATAAACGATTGGTCTCGCGTCGCGGACTCACGCGGTACGCCAGGTAACGAGATTAGTGGAACGAAATAAACGAATTAAAAACTTTAAAACTGGTGAAAATATACTCGGATTTGCATAAGCATCGTAAAATGTAAATACAAGCTTTAATTATACTGTAATTATAATGTCCAATGTGTGGGTCCCCACTATATTTTTTTATCGTGCTCAAAATCCCCATGGATAACGAATATATATCCCGAACGCTCTACCACTGCATACATACATACATGTATGCATATAATCACGCCTTTATCCCCGGAGGATTATGCAGAAGTGAATTAACACCCACATTTCGCAAATCACTGTAATAGGTCCCACGTAATAGGGGGTGAGTTATTGCGGTACTCCGGGCACTTTTGTTGACTCGAGCCATGCATCTGAAGCTGAGTCTGGGCTGTATAATCTGTATATTATCTGTCTGATGTTAAACAGCCCTATCCCTTAGTCCCTTGTACGACATAGGTAATTATTGTACCGCATAGGAAGAGATACTACAGATACCATTGCTTGCACAGATAATAAAATGATTACTCCTACTTCCATAATTGTTTTCATACATGCTCGTTTGCGAGTACTCTTGACCTGGCCTTTACCTGGTTACGAATTTACCCTGGCATCTAAAAAACTGGCAATATTAAAAAGGATTCATGATCATGAGTCATATATTTATTACGTACGACGACTAACAAAAGATTTCGAAACAAATTAGTATTCGCATAACATTATATAAGTAATATTTAACAGGCAGAGCAAAAATGATTAACCAAACAAAAAACGTAATTAAAATAATATCTTATTTATTTATTTTATTTATTTATTTTACCAGAATACATAGTTACAATTAAAGCTTAGCTTAGAGTATCGCTAAGGCTACCGGAGCCTGTGCGCGATACCCGTGATTCCCACTTCAGTACACAGACATTACAATTTTATAAATACATAGATAGAAAGATGAATTAAATATACAATCATCGCAAACCAAATACCTTCACAGTACTATTTTAATCATTTAATAAGCAAGTAAACAAAAAGTTAAGTGTTATTCACGCGGGCAAAGACACAGGCAGCAACTAGTAAACCATCCATACTAATATTATAAATGGGAAAGTAACTATGTATCTGTTAGGCTTTCATGCCTAAACCACTGAATGGATATCGATGAAATTTGGTGTAAAGATAGACTGAGTTTGGTAAAAGACATCGGCTATGTTTGTTCGCGATAACCGACAAACGTGGTAAAAACTTATGGTAACCAATAATTCTGTAATGTTTGAGGTATGATTACAAACTCTGCAGCTCGCAGCAGTGCTGCTACGTGCTGCCTGCCATACCGATTCCGAGTGGTGATGTGATTTTATGTATTCATTCAATTGCACGCAGCAGTACTGCACGACATTGTTGCGTAGTTTGGAATGTAAACTCGTATAAACTATAGGAATTAGTAGAGGGGACGTAGTAAGGCTTCCCGAAGAGCAATACATTGTGCTCGGGCTCTCTCCGTGAGTAGCGGCGCTGCCCTGAAACCAATTACTACACCACGATGGCAACTAAAAACCAATCCCACCACTCTGATAGTCCACACCCAAAGTCAGCTCTGCGCATCATCTCCATAAACATTGAACGCTTCTCTCGGGAGATACTTTCTAGTCTTTGCCAGAACACCCGCTGTGATATCCTGTGCGTGCAGGTAACTCACAGAGAAGCTTGCCAGAGCAGACCATACATCCCTGGACTATTACATAACGCCGATCGACACGATAGAAGAAGAAAATTAAGCGCTGTGCAGCACTGCTGCGTATTGCAGAGTTCAGATTCATATCTTTAATGACAATAGAGGACACTAAGGAATTGAGGTGAGTGTGAGGATAGTACTAGCAGTTGTTATCCCGCGGAGGGAAGAAGACGTGACTGTAAGTTATGTGAAGTATATAATTTATGAGCTTTATTATACTAATAATAAAGCTCATGAATTCTATACTTCACATAATTTCTATTAGCAGACGGTGTTTAATCATAAATTATATATTTTATAGCCATCATTGTCTATGCGTCTGGAAATATTAATATCTCATAATGTAAACTAGTGACAGTTGTTCATTTCGTCCGTGCCTAACACTATGAGACCATGGGGCATAGAACTTGATAATTATAAAGACTAGTGTGGTGTCCACGCTTCGCTTTGGTTTATGGCTTATATGCTATGGGTGTGATTTAGGCTGTCTGTCATCAAAATATATTGGTAACCTTTGGCTTATCTGCGGAGCCACACATGCAAGCCTGCAAGCCGGTACACCTTCTAGGTGCATGAGGCTCTGGGCAGGTTTTTCTCGGGGTAAAAGAGAAGACAGTAATCGCTTCAAAAGTTAGAAGAAACCAAATAATGAAGGAGTGGGCGAGTGACTCCGAGACTCCAAGAACTCCTTAGATCATTCTAAGAAGATTAAATGTATTTTTAAAGTTCTTAACCAATAGTCTAGAACTCGAAAGACATATTTTGTCTAAACTGAAATGGTGCTGATGTTTATTCACTTATTTGCAGCAGTGCTGTAGTGACATTGCTGCATAGTTCGCAATATCATACCATATAAACTCATAGAGATCATAGGGGCCAGTAACTCGTAGTGCGCAGCACTGCTGCTTGCTGCAGAGTTCGGAATCATACCTTTTACACCTAGTAGCATCTAAAGAGGTCTCATAAGTGGCAAAAACAGTACATTTTCATGAAAGAGCTCATTATGCGTTAACCTCTACAGGGCGTCCCACGGCGATGCCACATGGAGGGAAAGTACCTTAAATCCTTAAGTTAGCTCATTTTACTTAAAGGAGACATCATTTTATTTTTAAAAAGAAACAAAACTGCATTTAAAGATTTTTAAAAATTCGCTTGCCACACCCCGTAATCGAACCGACTAAAATCCGAAAAAGTAACACCCTGTATTTTTATGGCATCAATCGATAGTGTCAATCATAAGGATCAAATCTCTTTAAGAAACATGGTAAATTAAATGAAAGGAAGTCCTTGAAATCTAAAATTATAAATTCAATTTGGCAAAATAAAACACTTTAACTCAAAGTTCATACATCCATCTGATACCATATTAACAATAAAATTCCATATTTAAACTACTTTTCTTTTTTTATCGTGCTGACACCGCTGCTGGTCAGCAGTAGTATTTAGGTATGGTAACTCAAACCGACTAAAACCGCACGCCGTCTAAATTAACAGGTTATAAGTTGATCCATAGGGCAATTCTCTTGCCATTTTCACAGGGTTGGTACACCGCGTGCAGGTTTCTAATCAAGCACCCAAAAATAACTACCTACCCTACCTACACATACCTCATGCAGTTACCCAATAAAGTTACATTCTAAACAGGTAACAAAGTTCATTCATTTAGTACTCATTTTACTAAATAAATTTCATCAAAGCTATCTCTAGTGTTGATACCTTGTGAGAAATTCTTACAAGGTATCAACACTAGAGATATCTTTGATGTGTTGATACCTTGTAAGAAATTCTTACAAGGTATCAACACTAGAGATATCTTTGATTTGATTAGAAACCTGCACGCGGTGTACCCTGTGCAACGAAAATGGCAAGAAAATTGGCCTAATGGATCAACTTATAACCTGTTAATTTAGACGGCGTGCGGTTTTAGTCGGTTTGAGTTCGACATACCTAAATACTACTGCTGACCAGCAACGGTGTCAGCACGATAAAAAAAGAAAAGCAGTTTAAATATGGAATTTTATTGTTAATATGGTATCAGATGGATGGATGAACTTTGAGTTCAAGTGTTTTATTTTGCCAAATTGAATTTATAATTTTAGATTCCAAGGACTTCCTTTCGTTTAATTTACCATGTTTCTTAGAGAGATTTGATCCTTATGATTGACACTATCGATTGATGCCATAAAAATACAGGATGTTACTTTTTCGGATTTTAGTCGGTTCGATTACCGGGTGTGGCAAGCGAATTTTTAAAAATCTTTGAGTGCAGTTTTGTTTCTTTTTAAAAATAAAATGATGTCTCCTTCAAATAAAATGAGCTAACTTAAGGATTTAAGGTACTTTCCCTCCATGTGGCATCGCCGTGGGACGCCCTGTATATGATTTTATGTTATTTTCCGTTAAAGACCGTTTGCACTAAGGACTACATGAATTGAAGACGACTTGCTCCTTGGCCGTTTTCACGTTGAGGTCACATTATTCGATAGACGTTTTACTATTAGACTAACTCATTCAAAAGACATTCAGCTTCGAGGACGTTCTGCTCAACACTCAATTTTTCTCACACAATAGCCAATCTTACAAACAACTGAATAGGTATGTAATAATTGCAGAAGTCCATCCACTTATAGGATTTTGAACAGGTCAAACTAGTCTTACAGTTGTTTTTTCTGATAAAAGCCAAGTTCAACAGGTTTGTTTTTAATTTTAAAACGCTCTTGAGTGTATCCAAAGATCTTTATGGTGCGAACCATTTCTATAACGGACAGGTATTCCACGCATTTATATGTGGTTACTTATTGAAGGACTCGCTACGCCGTGAAGTGCATATCATGGATATATTCACGCCTGCAAATCCCCGAAGGGGTAGGCAGATATGTTTTAACACCCACGTTTCGTCAACTATGATTTCTGGGGTCTTGAGTGTGACGTGATGCTTTAGGCACACATCTATAGGCCCCAGTAACCACTTAAACCCAAGGATAAAATTTCAAAGCAATTTAGTACGCTAACTATTGAAATCGATTAAGAATGGAAAAAGTGAATAGCCCAGGCGGGATTCGAATCCGCGACCAGTCCCTTACAAGGGGAATTCTCTGACCACTGAACTACCGGGCCCCACCTAAGGGCCATTCACTTATTCCATTCTTAATCCACTTCCCAAGGATCACCAAGTGGGCCGTGTGTTGGTCTGCACCCAAGTGAAATATAAAAAAACTACTCTTCGTTCCGACGTACAAAATGAAAAGTCAAGTACCTAGGTACAGTAAACTAGTTTGACAGGACAACCATGTACTCCCATATCTTTTTTTACCGTTGACAAGATAAGGATGGTGATATTTTAAGAAATTCTCAAAAGTCTCAACTCAGCATGCAGAGTATGCAGCTGCGGGAAACAACCAGTATTTCTATGCAAAAAACTCCGTTTTTTATATATAGGACACATCAATTTGACTTCATCTCGCCTGATGGTAAGCAGAAAGCAAAGTCTCGGACAAGAAGGTTACTATAATTATGTTACAATGGTGGCACTCAGCTTGACGGCCTCATCAGATGCTTTTTCACGCCCCGCTTAAAGGACGTTCAAGGGATCTGCAATAATTATGATAAAGCAAGAACTGCCCAAGTAGGGATTAGGGCGGGATTTAAAAAGAAAATCATAAAAAAAATTGAGTAGGCCAAACCAATGCCTAACCTTCGCAGTTAAACTAATAAGTATAATATAAGTATATATACTTATATATATATATATATATATAAGTTGCATGTGTTAGGAGTAGGTTCACGTCGGCAGCGTAATGAGCAGGATTCGATCCCGGGACCTCTTTATCGTAAGGCCAATTATATAACCACTAAGCTACCGACGATTTCGTTCACACTTAGTTCCCACGTTTTACTTAATGAAATTCTTTGAGTAAAACATGTTAACGCAGTTTATTTCAAATTATTCTACTCTGAGGCTTTCATGTCAAACTACCACCTCAATATTACTGAAAATAAACTCATAATATTCAAGTGAAATATAATAAAAGTAAGAAACGAATTAATATTTAAACTCAGTACGATTAGGTAACTTCATTCAATAGAAAAGAATTACGAAACATTCTAATGAAAGAAATGGCTTTCATGTTATTTATACAAAACCGTGAACATTCACGTAATGTATTATTAATTTACTATTACTTTATTTAACTATTACTTTATTTAACTAGTATACCTCAGGACACGTATCTTGGACCTAAAGCGGGAGACAAACGAGTTGCTATCGTCCCCAGGATTTTTTTGTTTTTTTAGACATTCTACACAACGCTATCTAGACGGTTACCTATCTTAATCCCGAATTTTAATATTCCGAATATCATAATCCCGAAAACGTTTGGCCATTTTTTCATAATCCCGTTTTTTCCAATTCCGAAGTTTTATTTGCCATATAATCGCAACTCCGAATTTCATTTGCCCAATTATTCATTTGTACGACGTTTTATAATCCAGATGAATGAGTTCCAGACACACGAAATCTAAATGCACAAAATCCAGATGACCGTAATCCATATGCATGAATGCCCAAATTTTAAAACACAATTTTTTGAAATGCATTTAATTGATAACGAGACAAACAATATCCAGATTTTTAAAACCAGCTAGCATCAGGCATGCAGCATGCAGCAAGCATCAGGAATTTAGCATGCAGCAAGCATCAGGCATGCAACATGCAGCAAGCATCAAGCATTTAGCATGCAGCAAGCATCAGGCATGCAGCATGCATCAGGCATGCAGCATGCAGCATGCAGCATGCAGCAAGCATCAGGCATTTACCATGCAGCAAGCATCAGGCATTTAGCATGCAGCAAGCATCAGGCATTTAGCATGAAGCAAACATCAGGCATTTACCATGCAGCAAGTATCAGGCATGCAGCATGCAGCAAGCATCGTTTCTGTCACAGCTCCGGCGCTGCGGGGCTCCAGCGGCCCCACACGAGCTTATCGTCGCAGATGGTTGTAACGCCCACCACCGCAGCTTCGGCTTGCTGGCGCCAGCCTCAGCCGCGGCGGCGGCCATTGTAACCACCTGCTCCTCAGCTCGTGGGCCGCCTCGCCCCTCCGCGCCTACGCGGGCTTAAATAACACTCTAGGGGTAGGGCAAACAAGACTACGTGAAGTCGGATTTGCGGCAATTCATTTCTTTCACTAACTTTTTTGTGACAATTTTTGACTTTTCAAACCAATAATTTAAGGGTTAAACTGTTAATTTTTCCGTATAAAATTCCGTACAGGGATAAATAAAAAATAAAAAAAAACCTAACCTATCCGAATCGGATTGCACTGAGTCGGGGTGTTAACGATAATTTTAATAATTTCGACATTGAAATTTCTAAATTAATGTACCTTTATTTCTAAATTACTTACTGTACCTAATAAATGAATCATATAAATTTACTGAATTTTACTATACTTGTATATAGTTTAGCTGGAATACGATTGTATGGGAACCAAATAAAACGATTATGAAAATTTGGTAAATGGTACGATGGGAAACAAAAAAATATATTTTGAGAATCTGGTATAACTATATTTGGATTATGACAATATGGGAAACAAAAAAAAGCTATTTGAAAATTTGGTTTTAGTGCACCTGGTAATTGATTTATCTGGGAAATGAAAAACGGAATTATAGAAAGTTGTCATTCATTACATCTGTCTTTTAAAAGTTCTACCAACCGTTTTCGGGGTTTTAAGATTCGGGTAACAGAAATTCGATATTTCAATAGGTTGCCTATCTAAACCCATGGTAAGCTTATTTATTAGCTTGTGTTATGGAATCTAGAATGCGGATATACATACTTAGATACTTTTTTTTTTGTAAATACATACATATTATACATAAAAACACCCAGACCAATGCAAATATTTATATTCATGCATACAAATATTGGCACTGAGCGGGAATCGAACCCGCGCCTCCTGCGTAGCAGCCGCGTTCACTTCCGCTACGCCACAGAAGCAGTCAAAGTTTTGTAATAATCCAATGCTTGGTAAATTTCTCGTGCACCGCAGTGGCACCCCGTGTTATTCTCAAAAGACACCCTTCCTGGGTGAGTGTTCTGCGCGTATAGAGCACATTTTAGTTCCGAGATATATGCCCCGAGCAATACTTTTGATATTCTTTCCCCGGACTCGGACCGAGACTCAACGTTGAAATGATGATAATGATCTTAGGTACAATTCAGATCGACCGGCTCGCATCGGATCTAGCCAGACGGCTATACAGGGCGTCCCACGGCGATGCCACATGGAGAGAAACTACCTTAAATCCTTAAGTTAGCTCATTTTGTATAAAGGAGACATCGTTTTATTTTTAAAAAGAAACAAAACTGCATTCAAAGATTTAAAAAAATAAAAATACAGAATGTTACTTTTTCGGATTTTAATCGGTTCGATTGCCGGGTGTGGTAAGCGAATTTTTAAAAATCTTTGAATGCAGTTTTGTTTCTTTTTATAAATAAAATGATGTCTCCTTTAAGGTAAATGAGCTAACTTAAGGATTTAAGGTACTTTCCCTCCATGTGGCATCGCCGTGGGACGCCCTGTATATAGACACGAGACGCGAAAATACATTATAAAGGAAATTATATATTTTCGTGCCTCGGAGAGCATGTTAAGCTGCACTTATTGCATTGGTTACGCTCAGTAGGAGTTCTAAAAAAGTTCACCAACTGGTCTAACTACAGATCTTCGATATCGCCAATAGGTTACGGAAATCAGATGGCAAGAGCTTTACTGAAATTATGAAAGACTTTTTTTTATACCACTTACATGACCGACAAGCACACGGCCCACTTGATGGAAAATAGTTGGTGGAAAATGGAAAATGGGAAATGGTGGCCTATGGACGTTGCACACGTCCACGCATAGGCCACGGTAATTATTTTCCAGGGGAGTAACACCCATGCTGCCCACCCTGTAAGAACAGAGAGTTTCTATGTTGTTTCAGGCCCCCTAGACAAGTGACAATTTGTTGCTCGGCGTATCATGGAATAGAATGACAAATGTATAGGATTTGACGTTTTTGACATTCGTTGACGCCTGTCATAAACGTCAAATCCCATACATTTGTCATTCTATTCCATCATACGCCGAGCAACGAATTGCCACTTGTCTAGAGGGGCAGTTGTTTCATCAATTCATCCGCGTCGCAGTTAGACTTGAAAAAACTGACCCATCTTTAATGAAGACATCGGACGCGACCGGGACTAGCGAAATGATGATGATGAGTTAGTTCTTACTACCAATGAAACAAACGTAACAAAACATCGACTAATTAGAAACAACTAGTCTAGGCGCGGTAAACGCTCACTGGAGCGTCGCGGTCGGCTGCGCTTGCGCACCGTGAAAAGGAAAGTGTTCCTTATAATCGTCTGGTGCGTACAGTATTGCATACACATATGGGGCGATATTCTATTTGACTACAAGTTTCAAACGCAGTCGTAACGTGAGCTGTAGACAGTCGATTTTATTGGTTAAAAAAATATATAACTTTTTTTTTATCGCGCGCATAGTCCCCACGGATACAGCCCCGCCGGAGTCAGTGGGAGAGGTTATATAAATCTCTTCGACCTGGCCCTCTTCGGATGTGGGGACCACAGAGTCCCCATCTAACCCCCGGGTATGGGGAGCTGTCTGCCTGTCACCCTGCTTCTGCTAGGATGATAGGCGGCTCCCCCGTCTCACCCAGGCCCACGCTCATGGGGAACGGAGGTCGTTCTACGCTTCCGTTCATCGCGGGCTTATAGAACTAACGTAATACTAAACCAACTTAAATTTGTTGGCTAATACGAAGGCGCGTATTTAAGTAACGGTTGGTCAAGCCGAATAAGTGTACATATAATGAGATCTAAATACCTCTCATTGCGTTTATTGTTCTATGTATGGGTGTGAAAGATTGTGCGAAGTGCTTGTTGTAAGATGCTGATTAATAGGTGCACGAATTAAATTAACATGCTGTAGATAAAAAAGAATGATGGTAATTAAAAATTTTACATACATACAATCGCGCTTATTTCCCATTGGACAGATAGAGACATGTTTCCACTTACTACAATATAAGTATTTAACAAATAATGTGAACAGCTAGCAGAGATAGCCTACTTTTAAGTGGCAAGGGGTCCCTATAACGCGATTATATGCGTGATATGGGGTTCTTCAAGCCTTCTTGAAGAACCCCATATCACGCATATAATCGCGTGGAATCGCGCATTAGAAGGTTTCTTCAGGGTCAGCAGCGCGAGTGTGACGCCTCTGGTGTTGCATACGTCCATGGGCCACGGTAACCACTTCCCACCAGGTGGGCCGTGTGCTTGTCTGCCATCTAAGTGGTACAAAAAAATACTGATTCATGAAAAACTAGATTGAGGTAAGCATTTTTTTACCGACTTCCCTTTTGAAAATTTTCGCATTTCGCCACTGCTACCTTTATCAATTGTCTGAGTGCCATGGACGCCCAAGATCGCGTGGAGGAGGAAGAGCCAGAAGGCGTACTCTGAGCTCTGAGGCCTTGGATGCAATCAGGAAAATATGTCTCAATGATGATGATGCTGAACCTTCTTTTATCTTGGGTGTGTTCCAAACGGTCGGTCGGTCTATTGCCGCGGCCAGGCTAGTCCAGCATAGATTGACCAGTGAACTTTAATTAGGCAAAGATAATGATCCAATAAGGCCGAGTGAAATCGCAGTGAGGTCGTCACAGCCCGGTGAGCACGTAACACATCAGAGCTAATAATGTATACTACACAACAACCTTCGTCTGTGTACCATAAGTGAAGTGTTTAAGTCTAATGTACTTCTGTGTAGTACCTAATTGATAACCGACTTCAAAAAAAAGGCGGAAATTCTTATAAAGTCATGAGCGTCACGATATTCTTTTATTTATTCATTCATTACCACTTTGTTTGACTTCAATGATTTTTTGTGGCCACCTTAGGTGAATATTTGATGATAGCATTGTTTCTTTTCTGGAATTGGAAATTTCGTTTTCACGGTCCATAGAATACTATTTCCGAGATAAAAATAGATTTCCAGAGTAGGTACTTAGTATCGAAAATAGCCAGTAGAAGAACTTGTGCGGTACAAGCTTTTAAAATCAACACAACCCTTGCTTAGAAATTGTTACATTTTAGTAAAATTATTTTTTTAATAAAAACCTGTTTTTGATGAGTTTTTTTTAATAAATTATTTCAAAATAGCAAATAAATAAACGTCAAAATCAGCTAGAATTATGTCAACAAGCTTTGACGTAAATAGTGATGTGACATCGCATTGAAAATCTATTAATTTTCATAGTTTAATAATTAGTTTCTTCATGGCATTGCGTGTACCCCAAAACAACCGAGTTAATAATGTGGTGGCAGTAAGCAGCAAGGTTGCGAAACCACAGACAATGGGCGTCTATGGGACAGGCGCCCCACTGTTGCGACATTACAACAATGCTTGATGATAATTTGTTGCTATATGTCCTTACTAACCGGCTCTACCCGGCTTTGCTCGTGGCATGATTCGAGGCATATCACTTCACTATCACTACATATTAAACAAAGTCGCTGTCACTGTCTGTCCGTCCCTATGTATGCTTAAATCTTCAAAACTACGCAATGGATTTTAGAGCGGTTTTTTTAATAGATAGAGTGATTCAAGAGGAAGGTTTTTTTTTTATACCACTTAGGTGGCAGACAAGCACACGGCCCACCTGATGGAAAGTGGTTACCGTGACCTATGGACGTATGCAACACCAGGGGCGTCACACTCGTGCTGCTGACCCTGAAGAAACCTTCTAATGCATAATGCATAATGCATAATATTGTAGAGAAACACTGATAAATTTAGAGATAATACCACGCGGGCGGAAAATATGGCGGTACGAAGTTCGCCGGGTCAGCTAGTCAAGCATAAGTCATTATATGCCAGCAAATCAAACCTCAGGATACGTATCATGGACCTAAACGAGACAAACAAGGTTTTGGCGTGCGCGGATTGTTTTGTAAAAATCTATGCTTGGTGAATTTGAGCTCGTCCACCGCAGTAGCACCCCGTGCTATCCTCAAAAGACACCCAAGAAACGTGTACTGCGCGTATATAGCACATTTTAGATTCAAGATAATTGTCGCAAACAATATTAATTTTCAAATAATGTTTTGGAATCTACAGAATTTGTTGACGTTTATGATTACTGCTCCGCTCCCTTAGATAGTAGCGTGATGTTATATAGCCTAAAAGATTCTTTGATAAACGGACTATTCAAAATAATAAGAATTTTTCAAGTCGAAGCAGTAGTTTTTGAAATTAACTCGTTCAAACAAACGCACAAACTTCAGTTTTATTATATTAGTAGGTATAGATTACATAAACCATAAGGCATGGTGTCTGTCTACGGTTTTATAATGGGAATTGTTGATAATTTGATTGATAACGTATATTATTTTCAGTGATATAACTTTTCGCATGGCAAAATATGTTTGATAATATTACCAAGTATGAAAGGGATTTAGGAGCTGAGGGGGGCCAAAGAATAGGTATAGAGTGTATAAGCAGATTTAGATATTCCATACTGCTAAAATCCAATACTACTGAGAATTTGTGACCGTGACAGTATGAAACCTTAAACAATTGATACTATTTTATAATGGTTTCATTATTTAAGCCCATGAATAAGTACCTGCTTTACAGCAGTAGGCTCGTCTCCTATCATAACCTTAAACAATGACTAGTTTCATTTGTATTAGCGCAGTTTATATTGTTGATGTAATCAATAGATACACAGCTATCGATAGTTCAAAACTATCTATAGTATCAATTTTATCGATGGTAAAGTCATCTAGTATCTATAAAATATTATCGATACTACTTGGTACGGATCGATTATAATATCTACTAATTTTATTTGTATTAACGCACTTTATATTGTCGATGATTAATAGTCCTGTCGATACTATCGATATTCTAAATCATTTTTTAGACAGATTATCGATAACACAACATCCCTAATCTTATGTATGACAGAATAACTCAGTAGTTGCCAGAAACGTTATTTCAGTAAAATATAACTGTGGGTAGTTATAATGGCAACATTATGTAACTAACAATCTCAAAACACACAGATTATAAATAGACTAAGCATTTAAAAAGAGAAGACGATTTAAAAAGATTCAACCATTGTTACTCTACATTTAAAGCAAAGGTAGCACGACAGTCAGCCTTAATGGTTCTAAAGATAAAAAAGAAAAACTTTCTTTTTTCCTAAATCGTTCGAAAATGAAAAGTTCACGCGCCAAGCATTTAGTTACGTCATACTATTATTAGGCTAATTGTACACTTAAGTAATATAACATTCATGATGTGTGCACGTGCCTTAATGCGTGGCTTTGCAAAAGGCGAATTTACTCATAAAGTACTGTTATGTAATATTACGAGTAAGTTATGACAATATGGAAATGAGGCAGTGAGAATTTGTCAATGACGCATTATTTTTATTGTGGTCCAAAATAAGTAGGTAAATCACTGTTATTATTGTGCATGCAACATAATTATTATGTTTTACGTCAAGTTCTTTATAGTGCTGGTTATTCGTCTATGGAATAAACTATCAGTATAGTAGGAACAAGAAGAGCTCAGAATTAGGCTTATTACTTATTACAAAGCTAGTCGTTGGTATAACTATCAAAGAAACTTTATTCATTGTTGTGAATTTTTTTCTTGTAATTTGTACATCTACTTTAAAAATAAGATTGCTTTTTGGTGTGTATGGATAAATAACATTTTATAATTATGTAGAGATGTAATATAATATATAATTTCATTTATGATTATCGTTTTGTATAATTTGTATATTTTAAAACAATGATTCGGTACGCCAAATAACTACTAACATACTCGTATTAGTTACCATCCAAAGTTTGCCTACAAGGCTTCACGCAATAAAGCGGCCATAGCCTGCGTGATCTAAATTAGGTATATTCATTTAAATGTTCAATCAAGTGTATAATAAACAAAAGAGACAAACAAAACAACTCTATTGTATTTCAACTCTTCCGATTCTATCGCCAATAATTTTAATGTGTGACATTCGCGTAAACCAATCGGGTCGCGGGACAGCCGCGCCTAATTTGTACGCACATACTTCATACAATACATACCAATTTAATTTTTCAGTTTTATCGCTACACGCGTACTTCATGGCCACACACTTAATACCGAAGTCTAATAACGGGCGTAACTGTAGGCTGCCCGGTTATTTGCCTTATTACAGCCAAAGTGACCGTGTACAATGGCCGAGACATCTTTATCGTGAGCCCTTGATGCCTGTCATTCGCTGATAGATACAGTAATTGAGGTGGATGGGCTCCGAGATCGATGTACGGGAAATTGCTATGTGTGTTTATAAGTTTGGTATCTATATTTATTTGCGCGTTTGTTTGGCTACGTATCCGTAATGGTGGCATTTCATATGGCTATTGGGCGTTTGTTGTATTTGGAAAAGTATTTGACGTACATACAATAATGCACTGTGGTTCCTGGCAGAGTAGAATTTGGGCCACCCCATTTTCTTCCTATGCGGTGTTGTAGGTACAAGACGACTAAGCCTCAGATGCATGGCTCGAGTCAACAATAGTGCCCGGAATACGGCAATAGGCTCACCCCCTATTACGTGGGATCGGACGCCTCTCTCACGTGCATTGCGTGCATCCCCATACCCGGGGGCGAGTTGGGGACTCCGTGGTCCCCACACCGGCAGAGGGCCAGATCGAGAGATAAATGGCCCTGGGTCGGCCGGGGTGCGAGGGGTATGGCTATGACAATTTCACCTCCGGCAACTGACGGCCCACAGAAGGCGTGCGTTTTAGTCGGTTCGAGTCCGACATAATATAAGGTATCCGTGGGGATTTTTGGCACGATAAAAAAAAGGAGATGCAGCATACCCATTACTTGTTAAAATCCGATTCGATTAAAGGGGACCACTTAAAAGCTGCAATGTATTACGCGTATGTGCTACTTGCGTCTACAGTTGTCCTTTCTTCCTCCTTCGGAATCATACCTTAAGGCCAGTACTTACTTTATCAAATACTAGCTGACCCGGCGAACTTCGTACCACCATATTTTCCGCCCGCGTGGTATTATCTCTAAATTTATAGTGTTTCTCTACAATATTATGCATGTATTATACATATAAACCTTCCTCTTGAATCACTCTATCTATTAAAAAAAACCGTTTCAAAATCCGTTGCGTAGTTTTGAAGATTTAAACATACATAGGGACGGACAGGCAGTGACAGCGACTTTGTTTTATATTATGTAGTGATAGTGATGATACTGTCCACACGTGGTATTTGCTAAATATGTCAAATACAAATAGTCATGTGAAGTACCGACACCATAAGGCGACAAAATTTAGGCCTCGTCTATATAAGGATTAAAATGAGGGTCACCCGTTAGACCCTTTTTATGGTCCAAAATATCGTCGTACGGATCGTAGTTGTGGGTTTGGGCCTTATATTGCAATGAGGTCTTACTTCAAGAACTGTGTTTGATCATCAACATGCTTGTAACGATTTATCATTATATACTTATACCTTTAAATCCCGAAAAGGGTAAACGAAGGTATATTAATACTCATTTCGCCAAATATGATAATATGATAAATATGATTTTCAGTCCCACGTCACAAGGGGCGACTCTATTGGCATCTAGCGGACACTTTGTCAACTACAGTGGCAATGGGTTCCTATAACCCGCTTCCTGCCTACTTCCTAGTGATTCAGATAGTGCATGACAAACCGGATCAAGGTAAGTTTTTTTTTAAACGACTTTCCTTTTTAAAATTTTCAGCCTTAACTACTGATGTGCTGTATGTTTACTGTCAGATTTTTTTTTATATAGGTCACGTCAATTTGACTTCGCCTTGCCTGATGGTAAGCTGAGGGCAAAGTCTTGGAAAGAGGGTCACCATTATAGAAGAAAAACAGCTCAGCTAGTAGGTATATCTCCTCCTAGATAACAATCAAAATAAACATCCGAAACCTATATTTCTTCGCTCTCAAATCTACATTGTGTATTATAAATTACGTTATACAGATAAATCGAAAGATTATCCATAGCCCTTGAATTGCCAGTCGAAATAATGATGGTGTGAAACCGTTATTAGAAACGCCATATATTCAGCGGAAGTGTGGCAACACTGGCAACGTGCCATAGGAAACATGTTCGTCTAGGAAACATGGCTTTATTCATGCAATTATGTGTCTAAGACCTTAGCCTCGATAGGCGCAGATCCTTTTTTAAATGTTGATTGATGAACGATTGTGTCACTGGTTACTGTAATAATTACGTTTCTGAACGCGGAGTTTATTTATAAAATTGTTTCACGGTTTTGAGGCTGATTTCAAATCTGGAACGAGGCACGCAATATTTTATTTATTCACGCAAATAGAAACACAGATAACATAATACTAAAGTATAGAAGTCAATGTATTTAAGGCTACATTTTGATGACCAATAACAAATTAAAATGATTATTGGAGTGCTTTTTGCCAATAGTTCATATTCCCAACAGCGGCATTATAAAGACGCTCTATAATATCACATAATTTTATCGATATATCGACCTAACATAACATGTTATCATCACATCACCAATAAAAAATATCCAAGAAGATTCTTGGCGGCAAAAGATACCTCGATTTTTTATCTGTGCTTCGCAAATTATGCGATTCGATACCAACCTACATTGTTGCAAGTACGAAATGCGCCTATTTAAAATTTAAATCTCGAACTTGTTTTTTTTTTTTAATAATGGGAATGGGATAAGGTAGCTCCGCTTTGTACCTATATCTGTTACATTGATCGGAATATCCGTTCACCTGCTTGCAATTGATAATGTCTTGTTTCTTTGGTTACGGGATATTTGCCTCCAATTTATTGGTATTTACACTATTTACTTTTGAATTTTAATAAAGTTTGGTGAATAAATAAAAATTAACATGTTAATGGAAGTTTATTATCATCTTCTATCTAGAGATTGCATATTGAAACCCGCGGCCAGTTCTCCTGAACCTCCATGTTTTGGTTTTCCATATTTTAAGGGGACTGCCATCTGAACCAACACGCTTGTCGAAGCCTCGTCCGTCAATCAGCAGATGCACTGGTTTGAAAATAAAGTTGTTTGGAACCCCGAAGGCCTTGGAACTCAGCTCAGGGTTCAGTAAAATCCATCAAACTGTTCGGCGTTTGTGAGAAATAGTAACAGTTACCTTGGACCCCGCAGGTCGTGGCAGGGCTCCATACATCAAGTTTTTACAAACAATACCTACATAAATATCTCAAAGCTAAAGAATAGACAAAATGTAACAAGTAGATACTAAATGTATAAGGAAACCAATGGAACTTGTAACTTGAAACCTAACCAATACTATTATCTGTTCGGAGTCCTAGCTGAACTTTTTATAATTCAAGTAAAACACATCCTTACGACAAGATAGTGCGACGCCTGAACGTGATGACTTCAGTGTGCAATCTTCGTTTGCATCCACACAACTTAACAACAACCCTTATTGCACTACGATAAGGATCATATTCGCTACACTCGCACGTAAAATTAAAATTGTAAGATGCAACATAACCAACTTTGGATATGCGGGTGATTTATGTCATAAGTGCACAGGATAAGGTTGAAAATGCTATGAAAGAGTTGTAAACTTACTAGGTTTCACAGGGTGTTGGTATACGCGTGCTTCAGATCGTCTACAGATATTCAAGGGAATGTCATTGTTCACAGGGTTGTCAGTTTTTGTACAAACATTTTTTTTAATTTATTTATTTTAATTGCATTCTGAAAATATGTTATTATAGCGAAATGTGGATGTTAATACACCTATGCCTACCCTTCGGAAATTTACAGGCATGATTAGGTATATGTATATGTTACTAAAAATAAATCCTTACTTAATATTAAAAACACGAAAGTAACTCTGCCTGTCTGTTTGTTACACTTTCGCCTCTAAAACACTGAACCGATTACACAGCTACACTTTTTTTTTATACATAAAACCATAGTAAAAATAGGAGTGACTGAGGATATAACGTCTGATAGTTATGTATGGAAGATAGTGAAGTACTGCTCAAATATGGGGATCAGACGGCAGTCTAGCTTCCGTAAAGGCAAATAATGGAGGTGTTTAGGAACCCCATATATTATGTTTGGGGCCCAAGCTCTGATGATGGCAAATTCTCGGCATACAGTGAGAATCCTCCTTCCTCAATCGATATAAGCGTGAGTCAACAAAGACCGCCGAAAAATAGGTTATTTTTTCCTTAATATTTATTTATGGCAGCCCTAAATTTCCAAGAAAAGCGAACGTTCCGCATTGTCATGTCACTCACGTAGCTAAACGGACGTGTTTTATAAGTAAAGATTCTCCTACCACTGATTACTGAGTGTACTTTGATCTGCCGTCACTAGAAATGGTACGTTTAAGGGCCTTCGTGCTCTGTGATGTGTGTACAACCCTTATAAAGTAGGAAACACGAAATTATTACCCACGTATGACGACAGATCAAAGCCGTATCCGGACAGCAAAGGAATTGTAAACAAGAGGTCGGGTGTTCGAGCCTCGTTCACTGACCTGTCCCTTAAGACAAGTGGCCATTCGTTGGCCGGCGTATTGCAGAATAGAATGACGAATGTATGGGATTGACGTATGTGACAATCGTCAACATATGTCAAAAAAGTCAAATCCCCTACGGGGCAGAACTGGTGCGTTGCTACTTTTAGAGGTGTAGAAGAATTACGCCCAGTTTCCGAAAGGCTGATCAACGTCAAATTAACAAAACGGCTGTTAAATCTCTTGTCAAGTAGCAATTGGGTTGCTAGAAGCATGGCTTAATAGTTTAATTTGATGTGTGGTTAACCAGCTATTTTAACCGACAAGACGATAAAATAAAACTATTTAACTGTTTCTAGCAACAAAATTGCTACTTGACAAGTGATTTAACAGCCGATTAGTTAATTTGACGTTGATGAGCCTTTCAGAAACTGGGCGTAAAAGATTGGAATAAACGATATGACACGGGCAGTCTCTAACTAGGTACTGTTAGTATGAATAATCATAACGCATATGACATTACTTATCGCGCGTACGGCGAGGGGTAACTGTGGGGTAACTATCCGCAGTTACCCCCAAATATTGAAAGTAATACAAAATACCATTAGAAACTTTTCTCTCACACTTCTACATTATTCTTTTAGTCTGAGTCTTGTCAGTAATAATAACTATTCAGAGCTGATGCCTGCGTACAAAATAGATTTACCTGTTCCCAAAATTAACATAAATATTTCACATTGCCACAAAATATCTGCAAACAAATAATATTTATAACATTACACGGTTTATTCAACCAGAATATTAATCACATAAAACAAGTTAGTATGCGGTGCCAATTGTCAACAGAGCAGACATTTTTTCCATCGCTAAAATGTTGCCGCCAATTCAATAGTATGATTTCAAATCATTCCTGTCAATGTCGCAGTTGAAGTGAGATTTGACAAATGTTTCGACATTCCCAGTCACAGTAATGTTGGACATATTACTCGCGCTTACGTTTGCAATAAGGTGATATTATTATTATTTTATACCACTTAGGCGAAAGGCTGATGGAAAGTGTTTACTGTGTTCACTGTCTATGGACGTGTGCTACACCAGGGGAATCATACCCGTACTGCCCACCCTCTAAGAACCTTCTAATGCACATACCATATTGTAGTCGCTTGGAAAAACCACAGCAGGTAGTTCATTCCACAGTTTCACCTAATATTATTTCAGTAATAGGTATGTATAATGTCACCCACTATAATCCCACCCGAACACGAAAAATATTCGATTTCGTAACGAAAACGTGTCGAGAGAAAGAAGCATTGCGATTGGCCGCCTGCCTACTGTGAACCTGTGTGTGTGTGAAACCTACCAATCGCAGTGCTCCGTTCTCTCGAGACGTTTAGGTTACGTATTCAAATGGTTTTCGTACGTATAGGTGGGCTCTGTAGAAGCCTGAAAATGGAGGTCGTTAACCTAGTCGACCAAGAAAACGTTGGTGGGATAATGGACACGTTTACTACTGATTAGCGAAATATAGCAAGTGAGAGAAAGGCGTGAAAGTATCTGGAGGATCCATTTTGGCCTAGCAGAGTGATAAAATGGGCTAAAAGCAATCATGTAATTACAGCGATCTCAGTTAACCCGAGTTAGTCGCACTACCCCCTAAAATTCGGATTTAGAATAGCTAAGCGTTTTATCGAAAAAACTTTGGGGTAATAGCGTCAAACTAATTAACCAAGGTATTTAATAAAACATCTAAATTGTCACGCTATCTGCAACACACACATTGTAAATACGATTTCGCATGCGTTGCAATTGTTTAGCAAACAATCGCCATGCCCGCACAAAGGCATGCTTAGAATACTTCACGCTACCATTGATGTGTGATTAATCAAAGTATCTGCGCACTCAGTTGCATTGTAACGCGCACCAGCGGAACGAGCAACTTAAGTGTTTTTACTCTTTAGCTAGTAAATAAGCATTATACTTCCACTCATTTGATAAAAGACTGAAATGACCTGTACTAGAGTGGTTGTATGGAACAGGAAAATTGGTATCTCACAGCATGTCCAGCAACCACACGCAGCTTTTAAATGAAATTTTGAAGCATTTATTATGCTATCTATTCAAATCGATTTAGAAAGAGAAAAGAGAACCGACCTCGGGCGGTACTCGAACCCGCGATCTTTCCCTTACAGGGGGAATGCTCTGACCACTAAGCCACCGAAACCGCACGAAGCCAATCCAAATTCCTCTATACTTCCGTCTTTGGGGCGACCACACGCAGCTTTTTGTAGCTGATATGCCATACATTTGTAGATGATATTACCAAAAGGCGCGCTATGCAGATGGGTGTAAAAATTCAATAAGTCATTCATCTAGGCATTTTTTTAACGTGCGAGAACCCACGAATTCTCCCCACCGGAGCTAACAAGGGTGGTTATGTTCGACTCGAACCCACCAAAACTGCACGGTCGTCTCGGGCCATCACCTGCCGGAGGTAAAATAGTCTCTGGCATATCCCTTGCACACCCCCGCTGACCCAGAGCTCTCGGGTGTCCTCTCCGGACTACGGCGTGTCCTCCCCAGAAAAGTCTCGGCCTGCTTAGGTTAGTAGTGACAGCCGGCTCCACGCCTCCAGGCCCGCGCTCATGGAGGACGGGGGTCGTTCAGCGATCCAGTTATCTAGGCTGTACAGTACATGCCGTTACACCTATTTCCGCCTCACCCAAAAAACAACCCTATCCTCCACTTTCCCTCCCAATCCGCGCCTACAAAGAACTACAAGGCAGTGATTAAGATAAAATGTCATAGGTGTTGCACTTACATGTTATGTACGGAATACTGATATCAAAAATGCCAGCATACCAGCAAAACAATTCATAAAACACAAACTATAGCCAAGTACGATGTACCTAACGGTTGGCGGTCACCGTTGCTAGCAATGCTGAGGTCGCAGGTTCACTATCCGAGTGCAGTTAAAATTCTATCTTCGGTATTATGCGGCGTACAAAAGACATGATGCTGACGTGAAGTTCTACAGATATTATCTTAACTAGAGGTCAAGATTTTGATTGGATAAGTTGAACAGGTCAATTTTGTATCATTAAGTAGGTAGGTACTATTATTGTTAAGGTTTCTTGACGGAGAAGGCGGATTAAGACACCGAATGTCAAGAATAGACTGATCATCGTCATAGCTATTTCCCAGTTGCGTGTAAAGTTTTTTTTTTTATAAAGGACACGTCAATTTGACTTCACCTCGCCTGAAGCTCTCGAAAATAAGGGTCACCACTATAGACACGTACTATGTTGACGCACTCAGCTCGAGGGCCTCATAAGATGGATTTTCACGCCCCGGGAACACGGGAACTGGTAAGGAATTCCAGGTCTTAATGGTGCGGTAGAAGAAGGAGTCAATGGTGCGGTAGAAGAAGGAGTCACTAAACCTTATACTTTGGAGCCAGAGGTCAGATTGTTGTTTTTGATTGGTATGTCGACTTGACTTTTTTATGACATAGCGCCATTTGACCTCCCAATCGTGGACCTGTCAGCACCAGGAACGTGACATTCGTGCTGCTGACCTTGTAGAAACCTTCGAATGCCCTTCTTGGAGGATAGAATATAGGATATTGTAGTCGCTCGGAAAAACCACAGCAGGGAATTCATTTCATAGATTGAGCGTGCCTGGGAGGAAGTTTCTCCAGGTGAGGCTATCTTGACCCCCAAGGGGTTGGTAGAACCCTGTACACTCTTGACACTCTCAATTGCTCTCAACACACTTCCTTGATGAGGACAGCGAAAGACACCAAATGTCGAGCAATTACTGACGTCAAATATTTTGCAGAATTCAATTTAAAAAGCGAATATTTAGGTACACTCAATGGTATGCCAATTAGATTCAAAAATCAATATTTGTTTGTTTGTATTTTATGCGCTGCCGTACTGCTAATTGGAGCTTGCTCTTGCGTGAAGGTTAAAGGCATAACGCAATCGTAGGTAACGAGTCCAACGATCGTATTATGCCTATAACCTACGGTAGTTCTGCAGGGTAATGAATTTTTTAAAGAAAATTTCACCCCCAACCCCGAAAGGAAAGCCTGTGCCAGAACCTAGTATAGAAGATGTAACAGTTTAAATGAGATTAACTTGGACCCAAAGTTTACAGTAGAGTCTCATTTGGTACCATACATCCAACTGCAAACTAAAATAAACATATTTTTGTACTCCAAAGTTCTAATACCTACTTAAAAGTTAATGACCGACAACTACTAAAAAATGAAACATCACTTTTTACTTCAAGATATCAACATACAAAACACATACATCTTATAGAGATGTATGTGAGACTTATTTAAATTAATAGCTTAATTAATCACTAACACTATAGAACAAAAACACCCACTTATTTCTCAATACATCAACTAAACCCACTGGCTCGTGTCGGGGTATTCAAAGAGCATCGTAAGGCCATAACCTTGTCGATATGTCTCTAAATAAGGTATATGCTTAATAGGCCTGCTCTCCCACACGGAAGGCCCAAGGCCCGGTGTGTCTATGCCCAAACAGTAGCAATGAGCAGTTTTCCAGTAGGTATAATAATCAGTTGGTTTTTAAGTCATCAGGAGATGGCGCTAGCATAGCTTTTGGTAATTTTAATGTACTCCGTGGTTTGTTAGTGGTATTTTCATTGTATCAGAAAAAATGACAGACTATTTAAGTAAAGTAAATCATTACAAAACCGAAGAACATTTTTTCCATAAATTACACTAGATGTGACACCACACTCTTCTTACCAAAAGTGCCGGCTACGCCATCTAGCGCGTCTTTAGGAACCCTTTAAATACCTACTGGAAAACTGCTCATTAAAGCCGTTTAAGAATGCATCCGTAATATTATTCTGGAGAGATTTAAACTTCGAACTTCGATTTATTTTAACGACAATTTAAGAAAAATAAATAGGCACAGGCATTCAATTACCGTTGTTTTTTTATACCACACACTTTGCTTACGTAATAGGATAGGAATAGATCGAGAGGTTCCGGGTTCGAATACTGACCGTTACACTACTGTAAATCCTCTCCACTGATGTAAATCCACTCCTAATACAAGAAATTTAGCTTAGCTGGAGGGGTTAACGGGAATACTAGCAATTTGTTACTCTCATTTTTTTATGAGAGTGATTCCTTCCTACCTGAAGGGAAAACCTGCGCCAGAGCCTCTTTCTTGCGTCAATCAGCAGGTGTACATCTACAAGCAACGTTGCCACGTTTGCTTGTCCCCATAGGTCTAAGTGGAGACCTATTCACCAAGTTCCTCACAATTTTCCTTAACGTTGCCTATCTTCAAAGAAAAGACAGGTCAGAAGCACTCGAAACCAGCGAGCTTTCATGAAAGGTTTAATGATAGTAAAGGAAGCTTGTGAAGTATGTAAGGATAGAAACAGATAGCAAGCTGTTGTCTGCCTACCCCAGCAGGAAACAGACGTGAGCATTAAAATTATCTTCAAACGACCAATAGAAAAACACTGTTTACTTAAATAGAAATTCTTATGTAAATTAAATCCAAAATTAGATATGCAGATCCAATACACAAAGTGGGTAGGTTTCACAGATAAGTAATAACGATAGATCAGATAGGCTGCGTATGCACATGTCTGGGGCGCGACCTGCCCTATACGGTACTGTAATGGGACATTGCTCCCGTACTGGCTAACACGGTGAGTCGCTCACGTGAATGTATGTGTGAAGGAATTTTGACTTCATACGATTTTGAATAGTATTCCGATGTCTGTTTTAGACTTTATTGCTGGCGTGAATGGGGAAAAGCTTGTGTTATTTGTATAAGAATGATCGAAAGGATAAGTCAGGTGTGTGAGCATTACGAGTATCAATTACGTTTTCGTTTATCTTTAAGGGTATTATGCACTTTTACGTGACTACGTGTTGTTGTTGAAAATTTCTTAAAAGAAGAACTAAATAAAACTTTGGTCAAACTAGTAGTCGAACTCAGTATTTATTAGACAGTAGTCATTCTCGCAACCCTGCTAAACACCGGTTGAGGCTCAAGCGTAGATTTTCATCTAGGAATTAGGAGGTCAGACGATAGATTCCCGGAAAGGCTGACAAACCAATTAAAAAGTGGCTCCAAAGTGCAAATTTTGTACGCTACTACGAAATTTTGGGATGCTTAGTAGATACGGGTCATAATTGTCTTAATGGCACTGCGTAATCAATCAATCAATTAGCCTATCGCAGTCCACTGCTGGACATAGGCCTCTCCCAATGTTGGAAGGCGTTGACCAACTGTTGCCACGCTGGCCAGACAGGTTGGTACAGGGTGTTATTTTGAGTTTTCCTTCTCTCGCAGTGATATCGTCTGCGTATTTTGCCGCTAGTCGCCCTTCGGATGAGATGGGGTGGTGATACTTGTAGGTAATCATGTCCAAATAATTGTAAGTACTAAGAAAAATCAATTACTTTAGCTTAGGTACATACCTAAAAATTTACAAGTTTCAATAAACATGAATAAGACATTATTATACTATTAAATAAGACCAATCAACTGAACGATATAATTATTATGGCCTTATATGATCGCGTATTTTGATAGAATATTATTTTGATCTAAATATTATGCGATTTCCGCATTATTAAGATTATAATAATTTTAATTAGAATAAGCATATTTAACAATACGATTTCAAGAAGGAAAACGTATGAACTTTTTGTGGAAGATTAATTTTTTAGGGTTTGACACTTCCAAGGTCAGTTTTTTTTTAACTAAAGATGTATTCGTAATTAAGATTCATAGGTATTAAATACTAGTTGTGCCCACGATTTCGCTCAGGCTTCAATCTGGATTTTTTTGTAACCCTAACAATTTTCTGAAAATTAAAGTAGACTAAGTTACACCTTGTAGCATCAACTATCTATAGTAAAAGTCCCGACATAATCGACTGAACCATTTCGGAGAATACCCGTTACAAACAGACAAACTGGTAGACAGATAGAGGGTTGGCAGCACGAGTGTGTTGCACACGTCTATAGGTCATAGTAACCACTTTCCAATAAGTGAGCCGTGTGCTTATCTGCCAACTAAGTGGTATAAAAAAGGCTGACTAACACACAGACTAATAGACAAACAAAAATTTTTAAAAATGCGTTTTTATAATAAGTATCGTATATTCTTAAGCCACTTCGGAGATAACCATTTTGGTACCTTGACCACAGATTACCTAACCACAAAATAGACACAGTCTGCCTTGGCAGCAAAATCATCATGTTGTCATGACTCCTCAGTCTCATTATAATTAAAAATTAAACGAGGAATTAATTAATAAATTAAATTGTGGATTTAATGGGCTCATGTCGGAAAACTGTCGTTCCTGCATCACGATATTAAAGTTCGGTTCGATACACTGTCGGGATTATAATAGCCAATATTATTCAATTCTCTATAATAATAAATCCGTTAAAATTTGTGCTTAACAATAAATTTATTATCACCGTTTCATTTCAAAGAGACCAACTGAATTTATAACTACGACACAAATAATATAGTTATGTTCTACGATCGACAACATAACTATTATCAAGAACATAAATATTATATTTAAGTAGCTGAAGTTTTATGATGTAATTATTATAAAACTATGAGTTTGACTGCCTAGGCATTAGGCAACTCACTACCTAATGAGTTGCAGCCTACTTGTGATTGAATGACGTGATCGTATAATTAATATTCGCAAATTTGCCCATGTGAAATACTGACCCCGTTCCCACGAACCACTGGAACGTATTTCTGGGATAAAAAGCCTGTATGTGTATACGTATTCTAGACATAATAATAGATACATATATTGGACAGAGTCGCGGGCATAAATATTGTATTATAAGGTATTTACACTCAGCGAATAATTGTACGTAAGTATATAATATTTATCTTATTACTACAACAAACAAAAAAATAAGTAGTCAAAGTTGACAAAACATTCGAAATTCAACCACATCACACTAAAAAAACCTAGTAAATAATGTCCAAAAAAACTTACCATCATAGGAATCCGGAATATACAACGGTTTCCCGACTAGCTTGCCTTTCTTCCCAGACAACGGCACCGCCTCCACTCTCCTATGCGCCTCCAGCACCCTATACAGAAGCACTGGCCTATCTTCCCCCTCAAATTTCACCACACGCGGTAAAGAAAACTTATCCACAAATTCTTTCAAAGTCATCACTTCACTTATATCATCTTCTGGCTCCACAGAACCATTTCTTCTTCCTAAAAGAAAGTTGTCAGCCCATTCGGGAGCGTTTGGTCTTCGCTCCAGATAATCCGGCCGTCTTTCGCTACTCCTCGGCTTGTACCTTGGAGGTCTATCCCTTCTGACTAAAGCCTCGTTGGCTTCTGCAAGCCATCTTGTGACTAGCCGTTCTCGTTCTACGTCCAAGTAGCGGGGTTTCGAAGCGTCGCAGGCGAACCTGGCGGCATCGAAGCAGTATTGGGGAGGGGGTGGACGGATTCGGGGAGGGAAGAAGCGGGGTGGGACGTAAGGGGGGTGTGGGGCGTAGGCCGGCGGCGTCCTCGGCCCGGAGCCCTCGACTGACGCCGTTCTGAACATTTTGTCAGGCCATTGATGTTGCTCCCGTCACCTGGAACAAAGATGATTTGTGATCAGTTGCGGGAACATTGTAATTAAATTTAGTAAGAAATGTTAGCCTCCGATGCAACCGAGACTAAAGCAAATATGATGGTGATGATGACTATTTAATTATTTAGGTGAAGTCGTTTTACGGACATGGTAGGAGTATCTACCCGCAAATGGTAAGCATGTAGTTGTGTGGGTATGAGGGTGAATGTATGTTCTTATTAAATAATCCATGGTATTACTTAATATTGCACGAACACAATCATATACCTACACATAAACGTAATAATTTGTTTACGCACACATTGTAATTTATTTATTTGCATAAAATAAATTACATTACATCAGATCAGAGTTTACAGTAATAGAGGCTCCATAAAACAGAAATCATAAAACAACTTTTTACAAATCGAAATCAAACGCAATAGCATAACTTGCGCGTGCGCATAACCTACCAATTAATCACTAAATACTTTCCTGCAGCCCACGGTAGCTCTCATTAGTAACGCAACTGCCTCATCGATCTAACGAACCGCTCACAACACAAATATTTGAACTTAGACCCGATACTAACGAATATTACGTAAATATTAATGGTCAGTTTGTTTACGTCATGCGACGTGCCCGGCTCGATGGACCATTAATGAGGAATGAGGATTTACGTCATACGACGTGCCCGGCTCGATGGACCATTAATGAGGAATGAGGATTTACGTCACACGACGCACCCGTTGGACCATTAAACGGGAATGAGAACAAATCACACGGGCAGCCGATTGCGAGATTTTGTTGTATTGGTAATTAATTCAGGTTTATGATGACATAGGAAATATATTATGAACATTATTTTCGTGATTGGAAGAGCTGTAACATTAAAAGACTGGGTAAACGTGAATTAACTAGCTCATTAAGCAGTCGGTAGCTGGAAAATTTTCGTTAATTGTTTAGTTTGCCTACTTTTATGGCTTTTTTGTTTTATCGTGGAGTTGTACGCTATTTTAATAATAATTGGTTAATAAAATTAATTGAATAAAATTTATATTATTTTTACAGTTGACTGTTGAGTAATGAAAGATGTTTTATAAGTAAAAGTATCAGCAATTTTTATCACGCTTGTATACCTATTCCTGGATTAATTGATAGTTGCTTGTTCACAATCTAATATTTGTACATGAACAATAAGGGTCCTCTACATGTATACAGATTCATCTACAGATGTTAGCGGCGTTTTGAGTCATAGTAAATTAACAAATAGACTTATAATTGCGGTATAAGAGGACCTTTACTAACATGGTGTGGTGATTATCTACAAAACAGTAACACAATGTTAGTCACCAAAGGCATGGCCCAGGGGTCAGTCTTAGGACCTTTACATTTTTTATTATATGTAAACAATATGTACAACTGCGTTGGGCTTGGTATGTGCTAATCTGTCTACGTGCAGAGACAGATTCATCTGCAGATATTAGCGGCGGACGCGTTCGCTGACGTGTGGATGGGGTCAAATCACCCCTCGTCTATTCTATTATTCTTCTAGACGTGTAAATCGACCCGTTAGCATTTCCACGAACGCGTCCACCAACTATTAAAGAAGTACGTCACAAGACGTTCTATATTCCTTATCTTTGAGGACCACTGCTAACCTTACCCCACTTATCTGTACCTTCATTAAAAATACCCCTTCACAATACAATGTTGAAACAAAACACTCCTCAACTATGAAAATTCCCGCCGTTTTTCATCTTACCCAACAATTTTCCTATAGTTTTAATTATTGCAAAATATCCGCCGCACTGGGCAAACGTACAATTTACTACAAATCTCCATATAAAGGTGTTTCCCATCAGTAACTAGACAGGACAAACGTATATAAATGATGTTCACACGACGATAGTGAACCTCTATGGAGGTGGTGGACTTGAGTTTCCTGTCCCCCCTCCCTAGACAAGTAGCACTTTGTTAGTGGAATAGAATAGAGTAATCAATATATGGGATTGATATTATGTTGACGATGGTATTCTACTAACGTTGTGCCAATGAAATGTCATTAATATGTTTTTTATAGCGTGTAACCCCTACTATTAGGATCGGATCGGATCGGATCGAAGAGATCTGGTGGTAATGTCACACTGGAACCGACTAAAACCGGATGCCGCCGTCTTGAGTCATCAATTGCTGAGGGTGAGGTGCCAGAAACATGGTATATCCCCCACAATCCCTAGACTAAACTAGTGAGGCTTTTGGCAGAAGCCAAAGTAACTATTGAAAAAAAATAGGTAGATACAAGTCCTTTTTGAGGTCGATCAATTTTTAAATGAATGTTTAGGTGTTTAATCAAAGAGGTGTATCGTTCAAACTCATTTTCAAGCTGGTATGCCTACTGATTGACGGCCAAGGCTCTGGAGCAAGCTTTCCTCTCTGGGTTAGAAGGTCGGATGACAGTCGCTCCCATAAGTCGTATGAACCGAACCAAAAGGAGGAAAGGTCCTGGATGCAACCAGGAATAACGCCAAAATAATGATAATGACTTTAGAACTCGAAATACGAACAAAAAGTTACTATTACCAATATCTCTCCATAAAAATACAATTCAAATCTCAATCCGTTTCTATTCAGAGCATATAACTACTTAAAAAAATAAGTCGATGTCCCCACTAATCAAAATTTGATGAACACTCCCCAAGCACCTGTTCCTACCATAATTAACTTCCATCGCATTGAATTATGAATTTTAATGGCATGTAAATAAGACATAATATTGTTCGCTGCATACTGGTATGACAGGACAAGTTTATGAATAAAACCAATATACAAATACAGCTGTCAAATTCAATTACTATTCAGTATTGAACCATAACCCATTGCAATAATGATTCTATAAGTAATTCAACAGGTTTTTCAACTGCAAAATCAAGTTGGTCGTTGTTTATTTGATAGAACTCAGATGCTTAGTACCGATTGCTCTATTTTTTTTAATAAATCCTGATGTAACAATAGAGTTTTTGTGTTGTATAAAGTAATTAATTTTAGATCTGATATGGAAGTTTTCTAATTCAGACTGAAGGGATTACTGTGTTTGGTATAACATTTATGTAGGTACCTAGTTTCTCGCAAAAGAGGATCACCGTTATAGACACGTACCATGTTATAATGGTGGCACTCAGCTTGACGGTCTCATCAGATGCTTTATAAGCCCTGCTTAAAGGACCCGGGACTGTAGGCAGAGGGAAACACGTGGACTGGTAAGGAATTCCAGGACTTAATAGTGCGGCAGAGGAGAAGCTTGGTTTTTGATGGAATATTCTGCACCATATGCGGGAGACATCCAGCTTCTGCACGTGTTGTCTTGTGTAGTAAAGGACAGGGTGGGACTAATTAGGAGTCGAATACGGGACATCTCAATCTAAAGGCCGTCAGACTCAGGCCTCCTAAGTCTTTAGCCTGTAGTACGGCTCTGGAGTCTCAAGTCCATCGACTTCGGTTAAGGGTAAAGTGTACCATGATTACTAAAAACAACCGTTGCCAATATACATTTCTGCATATAATATTGCCCTGAGAAATTATCCAGAATCCGTTTACTTTATAGCTTAACAAGAAAAGATAGTAAAAATATTATAGAAACGATATTTTATGACTCCATGGCTTCCGGCGAAGAACAAAACCTGTCTGCAGTCACAGAAAATCTAATAGCTTGGAATTTTCATCATAATAGATTTCTTTTATGTACCTATACTTATATTTTTAATGTGAAAGATTCTACAGATTGGACAGCCTCCGTGGCGTAGCAGTGTTGTGAACGCAGCTGCTCAGTGCAAATATTTGTATGCATGAATATGAATATTTGCATTGCTCTGGTCGTGCCTCGAAAGCACGTTAAGCCGTCGATCCCGGTTGCCCATACGAACATCTATGGCAGTTGTTACGGGTAGTTGGAGTCCTAAAAACTCCAACAATAACGGTCTAGCTGCAATGTATCGATATCGTCTAATATCACTATTGGGTTGTGGAGGTCAGATGGCAGTCGCTTCATGGAAAATACCGAGGTCTAGCCAAATCTGCAGTTAGCACTGATAAAGCGGACCCCAGACTCCGAGGTGAAAGATTCGGATGCGACTGGGAATTAACGCTAGGATGAAGAATGTGAAAGATTCTACACCGGTGCAGTTGTTGACATGTCGCGACGCCACGCACTCGTAAGGCAATTCTTGACTTGACTTTGACTCATTTAGACGGGGAGACTGGGAGAGTTACTCATACGTTTCGGTCTGTAAAATAGTACGCCACTATCACTAACAATAATAATTTGACGATTATGTAGAGTAGACGTTCGAGCAGACGAGTCCTAGAGTGGAGACTGCGAGAAGGAAACCGGAAGGTGGGACACCCGACAACCGAAACGTGGCCATTGAAGGTGGGGTTAGTCCGTGACCTAAAAGTCGCGCAGCGGGCTAAGGAGCGAGCTATGCTTGGAGTATCTTTGAAAGATAGAATTCGAAACGAGGTCATCCGACATAGAACCAAAGTTACCGACATAGCTCGCAGAATAAACAAGCTAAAGTGGCAGTGGGCTGGCCACATCTGCCGAAGGACTGATGGCCGTTGGAGCAGACGTGTGAGTGGAGACCGCGAGAAGGAAAACTGAAGGTGGGACCCCCCTAGCCAAGTGGACTGACGACCTGCGAAAAGTGCCTGGGACGGACTGGATGCGTAAGGCGGAGGAGCGGCAAACGTGGCGCATATTGGGAGAGGCCTATGTCCAGCAGTGGACTGCAATAGGCTAATTGATTGATTGATTGACATACGTTGATGACTGCTATATACGTCAAATCGCCAGTTTTCGCCGGGCAACGAATTGCCACTTGTCTAGGGGGGCAATTACTAGTACAGATCATAAATAGGAAGACTTAGCGGTCCCCTCTATTGTGTTTCCACGTTTAGATAATTTATTCCCGGGCTTGCAATAATGGCCGGGATATTACATTAAATCATTAATTTTCCTTTACTTTGGACATAAATCGGAAAGATGTATCGTCTGCAGCGCACGAAGTCATAAATCATTAATGATTTACGGGTATATATTAATAAGTGCTTTTGAGTATTTATAAATCCATCATCATCCTCATAGTTTGTAGTTTAGTGACGTTTTGTAAGTACCGGTTTAATGGTATATACAGAATAAATTCTTTTAACATTGACTACAACGATTTCTAAATTACTTTCAATGTTTTAACTTTGGTGTCTGAGGTCCAATTATATTATTATTATTTATGATTGATATCTACTTATATTGGTTTTTCAGATAGTTGTAGTCCTGTAAGTCGTACGTTCTATCCTTTCTATCATCGCACTACTCGCTACTGGCAGATAATAATTCATCCTCACACATTGCGACCGGAAACGGTGCGCACTGTGTGGTATGAAAGGAACTTCATCCCACGCACGCTCAAGCTGTGGAATGAACTCCCTGCTGTGGTTTTGCCAAACGACTACAATATAGGGTTCATAAAGAAGGGCATTAGAAGGTTTCTTCAGGGTCGGCAGCACGAGTGTAACGCTCCTAGTGTTGCATACGTCCCTAGGCCACGGTAACCACTTTCCGTCAGGTGTAAAAAGTAGTACAAAAAAGCTAAGATTAGTCGAATCTATCCTCCCTTAAAATTCATTCATTAATTTTTAAACCTGTCCCCTATCTATTAAGGAATGCAGTTTGTAAGTCTATATCACCCACAGTCTAAATATAAATCCACGTAAATAAAAACACGCGAGCTATGTGAACGAACTTCAATATTAACAGTATGACCAAATTGGGCAGCTTGCTCGCAAAGAATTCGCTCGGGCCGTGACCGCGCGGCTACGTCACTTAGGATCTTTTAGCGAAGCATTGCACCTTGGTGGCACAGCTTTTGTACCATAGATTTAGAGCAAGCTAGATCCAGCACGGTAGCCGCAGTGTATTTTATGTATACCACTGTACTAGATGTAGGAAATAAATATAATGAAATAAAGTGAGTTTTCACGCCAGTCTACCTCTTCTTATTACTATAGTTCCTATAATTAAAAAAAAAAACTACTTAAGGTCAGTGATCCATGCCTGTCTGCGGTCCTACTATAGTATATTGTTTACGTTTAACTTACGGGCAGCGCGAGTGTGACGCCCCTGGTGTTGCATACTTCCATAGGCCACGGTGACCGCTTCCCATCAGGTGGGCCGTGTGCTTGTCTGCCACCTAAGTGGTATAAAAAAAAACTTTTTTTTCGTGAGGATTCTGTTATTTATATCAATATGGAATTATGCCGATTATTGACACATTGTGTTTAATAAGATTCTGTTACAGTGAGAACATAAATACCAATTCAAATGAATGAAGCGTCGGCTGTTTAGTGGTTAAGGAGTCGGCCTTACGATCTAGAGGTCCCGGGTTCGAATCCTGGCCATTACACTACCGACGTGAACCCACTCCTAGCACAAGCAATATAGCTTAGTTGGAGGGGTTAACGGGAATATTAGTAATTTCGGTTGCTAATATTCTCTTAAAAAAATGTTTACTCACTCACACATAAACCAATATTTCTATAGGAGGAGTAGGAGAACCGACGCTAGGCTCCAAAGCTCAAACTTCAGATGCAACTGAATTGACACCCAGATGATGATGATGATGATGATGACATACTATTGACTGCGAGAAAACTCCCTCCGGCATAGACGGAGACCACAAACCACCATTAGCTTCTGTCCAAAAGCCTTCCATTTTTTTTTTAAGTGGTTTTTTTGACATTCGTTGACGCCTGTCATATACGTCAAATCCCATACATTTGGCATTCTATTCCATCATACGCCGATCAACGAATTGCCACTTGTCTAGAGGGGCTGTTCTGTCATCTTTCTACACTTGGTTTTCTATCTAGCCCACTCTAAATCTATGTTCGATACGGACTTAATAAGCATGGAACTTAACGTTTCAGATGATAAAGGTGGATAATGCCGGTAGATACCGGTCCAATATCATTTCTTGGTGGCTAAAGTTTTAGTTTCATAAACAATAGCCTTGAAATTAGTCGCTCGTCGAATTGGGCTTAAGAATTTGACCAAAATGGTGGCAAAGTCATTTGTTTTATAAGTGCGGAAGTTCCGGTTTTGCCTTACGGGAGCTAACGGTAGTTATATGGGAGCCGAACTGTCTTCCTTCACATCTGCCTGTGTGGCCGGAGAATCAGTTGCATTCTAGTAAATGTTGGCTACCCCAGTAACCAAAGTTACTAGTATTTCCTATAATCTCTCCAGTTAAAGTAAATTCGGTTACTAGTATTCTTTTTCAATTGTTTGTGTTAAAAATGGATTCACGCGTCGGTAGTGTTAAGCCACCTCGATGATTTTCAACATAGATTAAAAGATTCCTTTATACACAAATATATAATGCCTAATACAAGAGTACTTAAAAAGTTTTATTCATACAAAGAAAGAAAAGATAAATCAACTGATAGGAGAACTACTGTATCCATAGAGTCTTTAATAATAATAAGATAGACAGACAGACAATCCTTCGAATTCTATGACTGCATCAGTTGTCCCGAAAAAATCTCTTATGGAACTAAAATTCATTCATTCATTCACAACCAGGGTTCAAAGGGTTAGAATGATCTCTATAGGGTTAAGTATTATAATTACCATTCTAATGAAAATTCGAAATTCAAAATTGCTGTTAAAGATATCACGTTCATAGAATAATTTAAAATGCGACACGGAACCACACACACAGTACAAAAACTCAATGTCTTTATAATAACTCTACGAAAAAATCTTCTTTGATTCTTGCGCTCCTAGTACCTACCAAAAAAAATAAAGCCATTTGATTGACACTTCGATCGAAACAAAAACCGTATTACATAAATGGGACAAAGAGGTCAGGGACCTTTTGATGTCGTCATAAAACGTTCCATATTTAAAAAGAACACGTGTGATGGTAGAAGTCCTGTTAGGAACAATGGTGGAATGAGTAGCGTCCTTTTATTGTGTGAGAATTGGGTTAATATACGTATAGAAAACATCCTATTGACGACACCTGGGCTTTATAGGTTCGATTTTTATGCTAATAAGAATCTATAATGGGTAACCAACGGGTATTGTAAAGGTGTATTGTAAATATTAGGTACCTACTGAGTAGCGTGAAATTTGATATTGATAATGCAATTTAGTTAAAATTAGAATCATTGCTGTCTTTTCGTAAATAGGTAAGAGAAGGTAGGGAATTTTTAATTTAGAGGTGAATGACTGGGAAAATACCTTCGCCATACAGACCTTTACACTTTACTACCCAATTTATTTTATTATTACTTTTTTTTTCTTGTGGTAAAATTGCCCAAGCTTCTTAAAGATATTTTTAACAGTAAAGCAAACTGTGCTATTTGTTGACTCAATATTTAAATAAAAAATAATGTTAATACTCCTGATCGACCCTAAAAATATAGTCGAGCTTTGATAAAATGGATCAAACAACTTAATCCAACTATGTGCTTTCCCATTTTCTTTAAGAAATGGGGCAAAAGTCAAATCGGATCTCGTGCTGCCGTGTGTTTTAAAATTCATAACTTCGGGCAGAGCAGGGTGGGGCAAGCACCCCACTTGCCCTTCCTAGCCCTCGATGAATCCAACTATCCATCTATCTTTCGCGACATATAAGATGTTAATCTTTCTGTGACATCAACACGCCATAATCCGAATCATAGTGGACTTAAAGCATCAAGTACAATAAATAACAAAACGTAATGTGACAAGCACCCAAAGTTTAACTTTTTTGTCACATGCAAAAACGATAAAAGCTTTTATTAAATAAGAACAAATGAGTCATACATGCGCATGAGACGATAAGGTCTGTTACACACCTGAGTCAGCCAAAGTCAAAAGCTTATCTTTTGTACAAGTCATAGATGAGCTATTTATGTTCATGTTATGGAAGATTCTAAGTCTAAGTCTAAGTCTTTATTTCTCAAAATAGTGCAACATTGTTACAGCTTTTTGACGTCAAAAACTCCTTAAAACTAAGTTTACCACCGCTTCCTAAGCGCTAATGGAGAAGAAACGGCGCAACAAACTCCACTGCGGCATTTTAAGGACGTCAGTTTACAAAAAAAATAAAAGGGTTTCTTAAGACTAAATATGAACGTATGTACATTTGTCTCGCGTCAAGTAGGTATATAAAAATAAAAATAAGACAACTTCAAGAGGGGCCTGCACCATGCTCAAGCCATACATTTTTGTCTTTAATATAGGTAATCGTCTGTCCTATAGTATGCTTTTTTGCATAGGGTGGTCTTTACATGATTTTTAAATTGGTTTTCAGGCATACCAAGGACCGATTCAGGCAACTTATTATAAAATCGTATACCTTCCCCTTTAAAAGAATCACTAACTTTGCTAAGCCGATAGCATGGAAGGAGCAGTTTATTTTTATTGCGCAGATTTCTGTCTGTAATGTCACTTACTTTTGTAAATTTAGTAATATTTTTCCTGACATATAGTATGTTTTCAAATATATATTGGGAAGCTACAGTTAAAATATTAATGTCCTTAAATCGTTCCCTAAGAGAATCTCTCTTGCCTAAACAATAAATGGCACGTACTGCCCTTTTTTGTAATATAAAGATAGTCTCTAAATCTGCCGCATTTCCCCAAAGTAGTATTCCATAGGACATCAAGCTATGAAAATAACTAAAGTACACCAGCCTAGCGGTAGCTACGTCTGTCAACTGCCTTATCCGTCTGACAGCATAAGCAGCAGAGCTGAGTTTATTGGCCAAAATAGTGATATGGTCACCCCATTGTAACTTCGAATCTATGGTAATTCCTAGGAAAGTAGTGCTTCTTACAAATTCCAATCTTTGTCCCTCCAGCACGACATCAACGTGAGCTTGCCTTACATTAGGCAGTGTGAACCTAATGCATTTGGTCTTTTCTGCATTCAACAGTAGATTGTTTACAGAAAACCAATTTGAAATAGAGTTTAAAATATTATTAACAATAGTCACATCTGTATTACGCCGATCCACTTTGAATATTAGCGATGTATCATCTGCAAACAATACTATGCCCGCTTGTGTCTCGATCATATATGGTAGGTCATTAACGTAAACCAAAAAAAGAAAAGGTCCTAGGATTGATCCTTGGGGTACGCCTATTTTGACGTTACATCCGTTTGACTTTACGTTATTCACATCAACAGTCTGAAGCCTATCTGTCAAGTAAGATTCTAATAGTTTTGTGGATTTCTTGTCAAAACCGTAGCGACGTAACTTGAGCAAAAGTGTCTGATGGTCCACACAATCAAATGCCTTAGAAAGATCGCAGAATACCCCAATAGCATCCCGCGATCCCTCCCAAGCGTCGTAAATTAGGTCAACTAGGCTAACTCCCGCATCGGTGGTAGATTTCCCGCCAGTAAAGCCATATTGTTGGCTGTGGAAAAGATTATTGGTCTTGAAGTGTTGTTGCATCTGACTGAGCATCACTCTCTCAAACACCTTACTCAGAGTTGGCAAAATAGAGATGGGACGGTAGTTCCCAAGTTCTGACTTAGATCCCTTCTTAAATAATGGTATTATTTTACTATGTTTCATTAAGTTGGGAAACGTGCCTTCATCTACACATTCATTAAATATAAGTGCCAAATCAGGTGCAATGATATTAATTACATGACTAATTAAACTAACTGATATGCCCCAGTAATCTATGGACTTTTTCATTTTCAGATTTTTAAATGCTTTTAAGATGTCATTGGGATCAATATGTTTGAAGCTAAATTTATAAGAACTAATATTACTGTCGAGAAGGGCCACAGCACTGTGAGCGTTAGAATTAATAGAGGAAGTGAGTTTAATCGGAATATTGGTAAAATAATCTTCAAAAGCATTGACAATATCTTTTGAAGAGGTAATATCCTTGTTTTCTAATTTAATTTTAGTAACACTATCCCTCATTCTACATTTACCAGACTCTTTATGAATAACTTTCCAAGTTTCCTTCATTTTGTTAGGGGCCTCAGTTATTTTTCTTTTAATGTGAATGGCCTTTGCTTGTCTACATACTTTTTTGAACACCTTGGAGTAATTTTTAACATGTTCAATGAAACTACTGTCAAATCTGTACTGTTTTTGGGCGTATAAATCGAATAGCGTTCGTCTGCTTTTATAAATGCCTACAGTAGCCCATTCACAGAATTTAGATTTCGCACTATGCTTTTGACATTTTTGTTTGAATATGTGCGAAAAAGCATCAGTTAATGTACTGAATAAACTATTGTAATGAATCTCAGGATTATTACCTAAGTAAGCTATAGAATTGAGTTTATTCTCTAACAAGTCCTTAAATTCTTTAATCTTATTAGAAGTTATGGGTCTACACATTATTTTCTCTTTAGGTTTACTATTATTACCCTTACAAAAGGAGACTATTTGACCACAGTGATCTGAGGGCAGCTTGCTTATTACAGACTTGTTTATGTACACGCTATCACTAAAAAAATTATCCAGACAACTGGCAGTGGTAGCAGTGATTCTAGTTGGTTCACAGAAAATATTTTCAAGATTATAGCTCTTGAATATGTTTAGAAATTGAGTACTTTTCCTACACTGTTCTAAGATGTTTATATTAAAGTCACCGCACACAATTAGACTCTTCCTTTTATTTGATGCTATCCCAAGGACTTGGTCCATGACCCCTACAAAAGTTCCAAAATCACTACTGGGTGGACTATATACGCATACTACTATACAACTATCAAGCTCGGCACAGGCCACCTCAGCACATCGCTCAACAGAAAGTCTAACAATGTCACTCCGCTCTTTGCTGCGGAGACAATTTTTAACTAAGACCATGGAGCCACCTCTTTCAGCAGACCTTCTGTTAAAGCAACTTACAATATTGTAATTGTCTATACTAAACATCATCTCACTCTCCTTGAGCCAATGTTCAGTCAAACACAAAATATCCACATTTAATTGCTCTAGGAATAATTCAATAACTAATTCCTTGCTAGGAAGACCTTGTATGTTTTGATGAGCTATCTTTAGCTCTGGCATTCCTATTGTCTGGACACTTAGTTTAAATCAATACTACTATTTGAACATACAGAATTGTTACTACAAGTACCTAGCAAATCTATAGGTATCAGGTTATTACTTTGTTTACAATGTAAACTTGTCCAGAAATTAATATTATGTGCTACTAATGTAGCAATTTTATATTTGTCATACTTTGTAAGATAAATACTATCTTTGGTCTTAAAACAATAATTACTAATAAAATTATTAGTGTCAAAAAAAGTAAAAGTGTCATTATGACGACATGTCAGAGTATGAATAATATTATTCAAATAATGTATCTTATTATTATATGATGGGGACTGGCAACACACATATGGGAATGCACATAATATTATTTTAAATACTCTTAGTTTACTTAGGCGTTCTATACAATACAATAATTCCCTCTTGCCCACTTTGTTGCTCTCACCTACCAGTAATACAATAGTGGAATTACTATTACACTTAGAAGACACAATTTTATCTATAATTTGATTGTAAGTTGCATTGGGCAGGGAATAGTGAATACAGTTCTTTAAATATTTCCTAAACATATAACCCATATTGCGACCCACACTGTCAGAGAATACCATGGTATTACTAGGTGGCTCAATGTTGTCAGAAGAATCACATCCAGTGTTCAGAGTACTGGTGCAAGTAGAGGGAGCTGATATGATTTCACTGACAGGGGGAGTGGAGCATGGCAAAGATTTTTCACATTCACATCTTTGCCTGTACAGGTTTTCTAGTGAATAAAACCTTTCTTCATTACTGTGGCATGAGTCCACTAGACTATTTAAGGCCTCAATGTACTCGCCTATCTCCTTTTGTGCAATTTCATATTTTATTGTTATTGAATTTAAACAGTCATTCAAACGCCTGATTTCCAACTGCAGCTGATATAAATCAGACTCATATTGGTCTGTCTGGGTTTTACCTACATCTAGTATCTCCCTTAATTGTAAATTAGACTTACAGGCACTATGATATTTTTTAAGGCCCATTTTGAGGTGCCTGATCTGTTTCTGTGACTTAGAAATAGATTTATTAAGTTTTGTATATTTTTTAAATTTATTTCTGCCAGTACTAACTAATTTTATAGAAGAATCTAATAATAGTGATTGATTGTCACAGGTTTTATTTATTGATGCAGTTGGACTATCAGGTATTGAGATATCTACCAGGTTAGCGGTGATGCATGGGTCGAGACAGATAAGGTCAGGCTCCCCAGCCACCAGCTCATTATAGAGGCTGTTGGAGAGGGCAGCCTATCGGCCAATCTGACTGATTCCATGTGAGTGATTGAATTATGTACATCACTCAATTCACACTCCAGAAAGCTAATGCGTTTCAAGGCTTGTTCATGGGTGTTGCTGCATTCCTCTAAGCCGGTCAGTGTTGCCTGGAGGTGATCCCGCTGGAGTGTGAGCTCCACAACCTGAGTATGTAAACCGATTAAGTCTTTTTTAAGTTGGGTGTTTTTATCTACTACAATTAGAACCTCCTTTTCACTTTCTTCCCGTTCTTCCATCAATTGCTTGTTTAGGCATTTGCTTATGTCCAGCTCCTTTAAGGCGAGGTTTAGCTTCTGTTGTAAGTCCCGGGATAGAGCACTACGGGTCATCATTGTTGTTGCTTTTCTTAACAATTAATTGCCTCACAAGGGTGTATTAGGTAGTACTGAAATGAAAAGAAGGGTGGTTAGTAACTAGGTATAGTATTGATAAGGTTAAGGGAATAAAAAGTAAGTTTATTGCAGATAATTTTTAGGTTGAGAAGGGAGGGTACAAAAACAAAAGAAAAGTTTTTTTTTTTTTTTAATTAGGTAAGTATGTAGCTAAAGTAGACTTAAGTAGAAATATGTTTGAAAATGTACTGTGTGAGTGTGTTAAACTTGTCTGAGGCTATATTGTTGGCGTCGTCAAATTGGCTTCCACAATTTGTCAAGGCAATTGAGACTGTAACAGAGCCCGCTGTGTGGATGGACGTTGCTCACAGTTATGTGAGCGTTTGTGTAGTATTGTAGTGTACAGAAGGTGTAAGGAATAAGTGAACACCAAATACTTCCCCTGATTTCCAACGTAGCGTAGGCGCAAGTTTCAAAAACAGATTCAGTTACACCAGTTTCACCAGTTCCTCAGTTCACTTATTTAGTCGTTTTACAACAATTGACGCAGCAGAAAACTCACAAACATTAATGTTATTGTTAATATAACTAAATTAAACAATGCAATACAAATTATTCAATAAATAACTAATTTATTTTAATAAATTTATACGAGCTACAAATTTAACAGCTGTTCGGGCCAGTGTTGCCAGTGCTCGCCAGTGTTGCTAGTCTGTTTGTCTATTACTTAAGTAATAAAAGTGGCTTTTTGCAGATAAGACAGAGGCAAAATATTATTTAAATATCTCTTTGAACAACAATACCATAACTAGGATAACACTTATTTATAAATTTATAAGTCAAAAACTATGCCACGCATGACTACAGACACTTCGCCTACAGCCTGGCCGGCGCGCATACCAAAAGTACTCGAGTTTTTTGTTGTTAAGGGTCTAATTTCTCCTTAATACAATGCGTTAAGGCGAGTTCTATAAAAGAGAAAGAAACATAACGTTTTGAAGCTGTTTTTCTCTCCTCTTTTATACACTTAATTGTATAATATCTAGAACAGAATTTCAGAAAGTATCGTTACATTTGTCTTAAGTAGACAAATATAAGACTACATCAATAAATATGTCACGAAGTATAATCTCACCGTGTGTGCAACACGCCTAAACTGGGTTCCCTCCATCTGGCAGAAACTTAATACTCCGAAATTCATTTGGCATAACTCATTTGGCATAATTTTATTTAATCGAACATTTTCAAGGCATAACGATTTATTTAATAGAATCATATTTTGGCAGAATGGTCATATATCCGAATTAGCAATGGCATACTCTTCAGTTGGCAGAAAAGTTAAAATTTGTTACAAAAAAGTTAGTGACAGAAATGAATTGCTGCAAATCCGACTTCACGTAGTCTTGTTTGCCCTACCCCTAGAGTGTTATTTAAGCCCGCGTAGGCGCGGAGGGGCGAGGCGGCCCACGAGCTGAGGAGCAGGTGGTTTTAATGGCCGCCGCCGCGGCTGAGGCTGGCCGGCGCAGCCGGCCAGCATGCCGAAGCTGCGGTGGTGGGAGTTACAACCATCTGCGACGGTAAGCTCGTGTGGGGCCGCCGGAGCCCCGCAGCGCCGGAGCTGTGACAGAAACGATGCTTGCTGCATGTTTACTGCCTGATGCTTGCTGCATGATGCTTGCTGCATGATGCTTGCTGCATGATACTTGCTGCATGCATGCTGCATGCCTGATGCTTGCTGCATGCTGCATGCTTGATGCTTGCTGCATGCTGCATGCCTGATGCTTGCTGCATGCTGCATGCTGCATGCCTGAAGCATGCTGCATGTCTGATGCTTGCTGCATGCACGGTTTTACTTTTTGATTATTATGCTTTAAAAGTTTATGCCAAAAGATGATTCTGACTTACAAAATTATGCGTTATGAAAGTATGACGAATGAGTGTATGCCAAACCTTTTTCTGTGAAATGAAGTTTATGCTATGCGTTGTTATGCGAAACAAAATTATGACATAAAAATTTCGGTGAAACGGGGGGGAACCGCCTAAACTATTCAATGCCATTGAACATTTTTTATTCAATACAGTTTTTATTATTTAATTCACACGATTTTTTTGTGAAGAACACACCCTTGAATTATGCCGGCTTGCTAACAATATTTAGTTCTCATTTACATTCTGAGAAGCCTATCAGGCAAAGATTAATTGTTGTGAGGCCTTACGACCTTCATAATTATATGAAAATACAATACGACGATTAGTTTAACTAATATTTTAGAGAAACATGATCAAAATCCAGACCGGTCTTCTTATGTTTTGTTGAGTAATTATATCATTACATTGTGGGTACGACGAAGCAGTAATTTTGCACGACACGTCAACTTGACTTAACCTCGCCTGATGGTATGCTAAAGATAAAATCTCGCTAAAGAGGGTCACCATTACAGACTCGTCCCGTGTTACAATGGTGGCACTCAGCTTGACGGCCTCATCAGATACTTTTTCACGTCACGCTTAAAGGACCCGGAACTGTAGGAAATCATTTCATTATTATCATTCGATACCACATAACAAGGTATCTTCGATTTTGAACTTACTTATTGCTGGGATAGGCGGTTTGCCTGCGATACGGAATAACTATGACCAACCGGCATGTCTTGGCTATCAATGCTGGCGACTCTGCAGGAAAACCAGACCTCATTGTAATACCTCATTCTTGACATAATTGTAATATTTTGACGTTCCTATTTACCTAAACTGATTCTTTGTTTCTTCTTTGATTCATCCCCTCTTGGGGAGCGCACTTGATACACGAATGGGTCACCTAAGTCCCATTTAACCCCTCTATAGAGTGACGAGCTGTCCTTTGCGTGCTTCTAATTTATCTTTCTCACAGGATATCACCAATTTGTTCAGCATAATGTTTTCGAGGTTACAACCAACTGAATTACCTCCTATTATATTGCACAAGTTCTGATAAAAATTGTATAATTCTAGGTAATTAACATCACAAATTTTAGCGTAATTTTCACATTAAACTGAACGGATGCGCAGTAATTATTGCTAATGTTTAATGCAAACATAATTTAAGAATAATAGGATATGAAAAATTAAAAAGAGTTCTTAGCTATGTTTCCTTGTAAAGGATTAGGTGAGACATCAAAACATAAAAGGATTGTTCCCTTAAAGAATCATTAAACTAAGCAAGTATTCACGTTTTATGAAATTTATGTAGTAAAATGTGCTAACGTAGTGAGTAGGGCAGCCAGAGTTCACAGGAGAGGTTTTGTGCTGTCAGTGGGTAGACCAAAGGCTTGTCCTGCTTGTCTCCTTCGCTGACGGCACAGAATCTATCTGTTCTTACAGGGTTGGCAGCAAGAGTGCGACTCCCCTGGTGTTGCACTCATCCTATGGCCACGGTAACCACTTTCCATCAGGTGGACTGTGTTCTACGACCTAAGCGGTATAAAAAACGTAGGTAGTTTAAATAGAATTAAACGCGTTAATTTTTACATCGTTCAACGATCTCTGTCCTCCACAAGTGCAGGCCTGGAGGTGACAGGTGTAGCCGCCTGTCATCCTAGCAGAAGCACGCCAGACACAAGATGGGGACACTGAGACTGCATACCCGAAGGGGCCATCTCGAAGCCAGAGAAAAAGATGGAAGATAGAAACAGAAGAGAAGTTATAATCCTGCGTCGGCTGAAATGCGAGAGATATACTAAAATTTATTATCCTTCTTTTTGGCATTGCCAAATGGAGATCAACAGTATCAGTTATAAAAATATTAGTATCATATTAGATATGCAACAAATCTTAGACGCTTAGTATTGAAATGAAATTCGTATCATTGTGTAACGTCAGCAAAAACAACTATTAGTTTCACGGTACGGATGGAACTGAGTCTGCTATTGTCAAAAAAGGTGAAACTCAAAAGCTTGCAGTAAAAGAAATGTTTTGTTGCTACAGGGGTAGTAAACAAGCATACGGTCTGTCTGATTGTAGGTGGTTACCGTTGCCTATATACCCTTGTTACTTCTGAGATTTCACTCGCACTTTGTCATTTGTAGAGTAAAAAGAGGAATGAATAAGAATGAAAAGAGGTTAAACAAAACGGGAGAGTGAAAGAGCGGCGAAGTAGGTATATAGCGTACCATCATTACGGGGACTTCACCTAGCTACCAAGAGAGATCCGATTCTCAGCACTCCATGGATTCACCGTGCGGTCGCCGGGTCCATAGCGTGATACAGAGAGGAACACCGTGACGGTGACTGGGACTTGCGACCCAGATGTAGGTTTAGGGTGGCCACCTTGTGTTGCATTGTCCCGCCCCCCCCCTCCCCCCCCCTACCTATCCAAATTTGGTAAGATCCCAGCAATGCCGCTCTTGATATTCGATTTAGTAAAGAGCTTACTGAAGCTCTTGGCAATCCGAGGTCTTTAAGTAAGTTGTATAAGGATTTAGCTGGAATTCCCCTTGCTCCTACTTCTACGGCATAGAGTTTAACCATTTAGCCATTTTTGGTTAACTCGTTAGTCAAGTCAAAGTATTTGATACCTGTTGATTGTCAGATGAAGCTCGGGCATAGATTTCCCTCTCGTAGTTGAAGATCAGACAGTATAAGCTAACCAAACCAAATCATGGAATTTAGGGACCAAGGAGCAAATCAGGAGACTTCAGGATACCGACGTATGGCACTTATGGAATGGGATTTGGAATGTTGGAATCACACCAGAAGAGATGGGATGGTCCTTAAATTGCATATTGCTGGGAACAGACAAGCTTCAAATATGAAGTATCAACTCTCATATTGAAAGATTCGTCTCCTTAAATGAAGTTCAGATTAGATTCGGATTTCAAAACGTTTTAGTTTTCCCCGGGAATTAGTGATCGTCATGCTCGGCATTATCATTCGTCACGGGATCATGACTCAGCGACCATAGTAACGTTAGTCGACTAAATGGATGCACAATTGCGAAGAGTCATCTTTTTCTTATATAGGACACTTCAATTTGACTTCAACTCACCTGATGGTAAGCTGAAGGCAAAGTCTCGGAAATGAGAGTCACCATTATAAACACGTACCATGAAGCACTCAGCTGGACGACCTCGTCAGATGCTTTTTCACATCCCGCTTAAAGGACCCACGACTGTAGAAAGAGGGAAACACGTAGGTACCTGCTTATAGAAGATGGGCCATGCTTTTCTCATCATGTTTAATCTTGCCCGACAGAGGATTTACTACTTAACAATTTAAAGTAATACCGGAAGCTCTAATCCCGGTTGTATCCAAACTGGGAAAGTGTGAAAATTTTCAAAAGGGAAGCCGGTGGAAAAAAAAACTAATCTCGATCTAGTTAGTGCAACCGGGACCCCATTGGGAAACCGACGGGAATAGGGTTACAAGGACCCCTCGCCATTGATCCAAATGTTGTACTTTGGAGTTCGCGGTTTGGTTTACTACAATAATTCCATCATTTAATTGACTTTTACGGTAGTGACGACTGTTTGACCCCCAACTCTCAGAGGTTTGCAAGTAAGATTATTACTATACACACAGTTTGTACATTAACATATTGGTGGCATTTTAAGGATGGGATTGATTAGTATGTGTTATCAGTCTATGGAACAAGCTTCAGAGGAGTTGCTTTTAAGAGTTGTGCTGTATCAAAGCCTGAAGGATACCCCTTAGCCAGGTGGACTGACGACCTGAAAAGGTGACTGGGACAGACTGGATGCGGAAGGCGGAGTATAGGGAAAAATGGAGCACATTGGGCGACGCCTATGTCCAACAGTGGACTGCAATAGGCTAATTGATTGATATATTAATGCCTAATTCTTAAATCAATACCATAACATCAAGGCTTTCGTCTCTCGCTTAGCTCAACTACTTCGTTGTGCTCAGATTTCTTCAGAAAAAAAAAATAAAGAATCAACCACAAGATACATAAAAATTCCCCGACCATAGACAGACATTTCATAACACGGTCCGTCTTGTCGTCATAGTCAGTTGCGAAAAAATACAATAATAAAACACGTTTTCCCCATAAAACATTGCTTTAAAAATATTCAACGCAATTTTGCAGCAACTTGTTTTGCTAACGGTACTTCTAATGCGGCGGAGTAGCCTTGGAGAGTGGTCAAAAAACTGTGTGGGATGAAAAAAGCCGGTAGACGACTGTTCAAGGAAAATGGCTAGGCTTTTATTATTTTTGTGTCTTAAATTGGGGTATTCTTGTGTGGTGGGAATATTGGGAATGGCTGATGGGCGTGGAATACGTGGTGAGGTCATTAGAGTTTAAATGTGCCGTCTAAGATATTAAGGCAAGGTCATTCAAGGTTACGTTATAACTTCTGACACGTTTTAAAAACGTAATTTTACTGAATCGGATTCAGTAAAATTACGTTTTTAAAACGTGTTATTTGAAAACTTACGTAAACTTATATTTACAATTTCAATATCTTCACGACAATTTATTTAGGCATTTTCCTCGCACAATAGTGCCCGAAATACGGCACTACTAGGCTCACCCCCTATTACGTGGGACCTAATACAAAGATAAGTAAAAAGTGGGTGTTAATTCACCTCTGCCAAACCCTCCGGGGATAAAGGCGTGATTGTATGTATGTATGTATTTTCCTAGCACTCCGTTTGAACCAGGGCAATTTCTAGATAGCCCCGGGTGTGGGTACCACGGTGTCCCCATCTTACCCCGAAGAAAGGTAAGGACAAACAAACAATTACTTGAAAATGAAAAACTTTATACTCATGTCGTTGGGGATTATCCACAGCCTTTCCTCTGCAGCTGACTGTACCTACAGAATACTGCATTCACACGGTTTATGCACTCTTATTTTATTAATAGCTACACGTGAGCGACACTTCGGGTGTTATAATATTATTATACATTAAGTACTTCATATTGCATCATACTCTTATGTAGTCATACATACAATAGGTAATAAAATAATATTTGTGTCACAAATTATAATATTGTTCCATTTATTTCAGACTTTTGGCATTTCAGCATTGTCTGCGTCCTAAGTAGAATAAAAAAAAACTAATATTCCCTCCATCCGAGGGTTTCACCTCAAAATGCGAAGTTCGCTCACCTACTTTTTATCTCTATCTCTTGATTCGATTTATTTCTATTTTCACGATAGCGATCGCCGACTGCTACTATTGTTTGCTGCCTTAGTAGTTTAAACGGAATATTAGTGAACCTTGTTTTGGTAACGACGCTGCAACCAATTGGAGGTCGGTTTTTTCTCACATTAAGTATATCATAACATAATGCACTCGTATTTCCTTAAAACTTGGAATCCATTACACCCACGTTTTGTGAATAAACGTCATGGTACATACTGTGTGGGAGAAGGCGAACGATAACCAACGAACGGCAAGTAGAACATCACCATTATAATCTTCCCTGTTATTGCAAACAACCAGCCGTGTGGTGACGGAGAATACAAGTATCACCACCCCATCCCAAGGATGTCGTAAGAGGAAACTAACAGAAAAATACGCAGACGATATCACTACGAGAGAAGGAAAACTCGAAATAAAACCCTGTACTAACCCATCTGGCCAGCGTGAAAACAGTTGGTCAATGCCTCCCAAAATTGGGAGAGGCTTATGTCTAGCAGTGGACTGTGATAAGCTATTTTAATGCAAACTGCAGCAGCCTGGTTACGTGGTACATAAATATTTGGTCATGCCGAGCAGTAGACCCAATAATACCTATTGACTTGACGTCGTGAGGCATGACAAGCATATCAGTGGTCTCACTACAACGGATGCCGAAGATCGTCCAAAGTTGTGTTGAATAATGTACCAAAAACACTGAAACTTTGTCGCTATTTTTGAATCCCAGTCGTTTACGTGCATTCACCTACATTCTATTGGTGTGTACCTAGCATTAAATGCGTCACATTTCGTTTCACCAACAAAACTGCAAGCAAAATTGAGTCTTAACTACATCGAATCCTTCACAATTTGTCAAAATATCAAGTGATTTATAAAACAACATTGTTATGCACGCAAGTGTCATCCTTACCGATATGGCGTGCTGAGGTCAGGCACGCACAGAGCCATGATAGCCGACAGCACAAGTTATGGGAAGTCGCTATTGTGAGACTTCTATGGTACACTTTATTGGTGTTAGGTGGTTGTGGACGTGTGTAGTGTGAGGTATGTGAAATAGTTCATTTTGGGACAGTCAAATTATAAGTACTTTGGTTCTAGAAGCAATAACTAATAAGGGGCGGTTTACTACCTCTCAATTTCTGGTGCGGGAAAAAAGTGAGGTATTTTTGCCGCACCGGAAATTATTTGAATTTATTTATCAGCACACGTGTTTCCTTCTTCTTACAGACCTGCCGCTCTAGAAGTCTAGACAAGTAGCAATTCGTTGCTCGGCGTATGATGGAATAGAATGACAAATATATAGGATTTGACGTTTTTGACATTCGTTGACGCCTGTCATATACGTCAAATCCCATACATTTGGCATTCTATTCCATCATACGCCGAGCAACGAATTGCCACTTGTCTAGGGGGTCTGGGCCATCTGGCAATGGTCAACGTATGTCATAAACGTCAAAATACCTGAATATACATAAAATCCCAAATATTCATAATTATATTCTACAATACGCCGGCTTCTTCTGTCGAATCAATGGTGCTTCTACTCTCAAACTCTATTTTCCTAGAATGCTGCTACCTGGATCACGTTCTCCGAGGCACTCATTAGGTCACCGTCATACCGCAGGGCCGCGTTATCTAAGAAACCTCACCTAGACCGATTCTCCCTGCTTCGTCCGACCTATGTTCGAGGTCTGTTTAGGCACTTCCACCTGATCCAGGAAAGGTCATGTCCGGGGGAGACTCTCCGAACGCTGGACGAAAAGGGTTGAAAATCCTGTGCAATAAGATCTAAGCCAAAATGTTTAAGGAACTTCAAGAATCTTAATATCGCGATCGCTCCCGCCTATACCTCGTCTCTCTTAACCATTGAGGTCGACCAGACTACGTTTCTTTATAAGGGAACACGTCATAAGGGCTACGTGCCTCACTCTTGTGGTACACAATACAATAAATAATAACTAGCATTTATTATGAACTTGCGCAAAATTGTGCACATTGTAGTGTCATATAGAAATGTTAGGAAACTTTCTGTTTAGATAATATTGTCGTAAGTGACAAGTGAATAAATCTGTCCTATTTATAAGTTGTCTAAAATATATTGTATCAATAGATCGGCTACTGAACAAGGAAATAAAGCTGGTTATTCACCCTTTTCATAAAACCAATACTTTAATAGGTACATACAAAAAAATTCGTTAATTTTGGTTTTATTAACCAAATTAATACATAGTCGATGTTTTTACTAAGCTCTTGTAATCCTTTAAGAGTATGTACCATTCCATTTACGTGGTAGGTACCTATTTACCATACCTACCTATTACCGACACTATCATTATATACTCGCACTTTTTTAATCTAAACATATTATTTAAAGTTACCTGATGGTGTATACGTATACATACACTCCCCACTATTTTCTTCCAGGGTAGGTAGAGACATTAGCCTGCCACTTGACTTTATACTTACATACTAGCTGAAGGTTATTAAGGATATTGTTTGAATTGTAGGAAACAATTATTTTACACAATAGTACTTGTGTTATTTTGCACATTAATTTTATAGCATTAGAAAAACATGAAGTTCAAATAAAATGATCTCCATTGACCTTAAAAACAATCTTTTAAACACCGTGATCGACTATCGATTGTAACACGCACTTCCTTCATTGGAAAATACGCCAACGTTGCGTCCAAAGTTTGCACTTTTGAGTCCAAGGTCGGGAGTCGGACCATCTGACCTCCAAACCCTGAGACATTCTTCTTAGAGTTGAGAGGTCAGCATCTTCCAATGTTTAGCAGATGTAGTGACTAGCAGCTGGTTGGCTTGAGCCTCAAGGACGTTCTAGCCCTCCTCCACCTGCTGTAGAGCCTCCCGCAAAGTCTAGACATCGCATATCAGAAGACGGGCCCGCACCGCACCTTTGCGGGTCAGCCCTTCGGTGATCATAATAGAGTCTAGTGTTTCCGATGGCAGATTGTTTTAATGTGGTGAGAGCCACACTTATTTTTTATTTTCTTTGCTGTCATTATACATTTTTCATTAGAAAGTATTTCTGGATTTTCTCATAATTATCATTTTTTCACAAAGGTCTTAAAGTCGCAACGACCATATGTGACATAGGCCCAAAATTTAAAAAATATATGTAGGTACTTACGTTCTGTATACATATTTACCAGCTAAGTATATCAGCTGTAACTTTTCCGTCAAAATAAAATAAAATGAAAAAAAAAGCTTGTAAAAATACAAAGAACCTCGAAGAATTTAAACGAAGATAAGTTTAAAATTATCTCTAACATTTCCAAGGGCTACCACGTAATAAATTAACCATAATCCGTCAAAAGATCGTAACATATGTCGCCAAAATCCATTTAAATCATCACGTAGGGTCACACTTAAGTTTCCTATTTCCCAACTGTCCGATTGTTAAACAAATGAAACAATAAACAATTATGCGTAATGGCTAGTTCACACGGTAATAATTGTATTTGAGAAGCCTTGAGGTCTTGCTAGCAGTGTCTGATACGAATCTAAAGGTTGCGTATAGTAGGAGCAATGTTTTTTGGCTTTGTCAACCAGTATTAATTGTTTACTTACGTTTTTACCCACGGTGCTGCTAGCTATGAATTTGTGCTATCAGTATTTGGAACAAAATATTATGTAAATTGCACAAAAGACATAGAAATGTGTGTGCAATATTGCCCACGGTTTAGAATTTTGGAAGATTGGACAATGTTTTATTGGGCTGGTTTTACGTATTTTCGCATGTCTAAAGCTTGGTAGGTATATTTTAAGCGTAGTTGAAACCGGAGCTGTACTTTTAATATTTTATAAACATAAACTTTTAAGTACCTACTCTTTAAAGATGACCTCTGTTGCGTAGTTGTAGAGCGTTCGACTGCCACGTCGGAGGTCGCTGGTTCGATTCCCACTCAGTGCAGATGTTTGTATGCATGAATATGTGTATTTACGATCAGATATCGTGACCCGGTGAAGGATCAATCGCTTTCGTAACCACTTGATATTTATTGATGTGAAACCAACAGATAGCAATATTAGCAATATATTAACAGTCTATACGCACCCTTACAACACTAAATTTAAAATTGGCGCAATTAATAATTCAGCTACTAATAGTCGAACCGATACCATACATTTAAAATGTCCGGATACAGAAGATTGCCGCGCTAATTGAATCTGAATCTATAACTCAACTTGAGACAAATTGATCTTCCGTTATCAATTCATCACTCATCGATTGATTGAGCGATAATTAATTAATATTCTGTCGTTCATTGTACGATTTCATATTCATTAAGAAGGAAATTTAATATCGTCAATGAATGGTTATAATATCGTTCGTGCGGCTTCCTCGCAGAATTATTCTATTATGATGGTAATTGATACAGACTGGTTTGATATATAGTGGAAGAGCGCGGACGAATTTGATGAAATATTACACTACGCTATCTAGAATTCTAGACCGCAGAGCAGAGTTTAACTACATACTCGTAGTTTGTGTTATGAATATAATTTTTTTTATATAGGACACGTCAATTTGACTTCGCCTCACTGATGGTAAGCTGAAGGCAAAGTCCTGGAAAAAATAGATACATTTTATTTTTAATCAGTATATAGATAGAACAACAAATAAATTACGATAAACCCCCCTAGACAAGTACAAACGTATCTTAAAAACCAGGCTCTGGCGCCTGCGGATTTCTTTGTAATAATTTAAGCTTGGTGAATTTGAGTTCGTCCACCGCAGTAGCACCCCGTGTTATCCTCAAAAGACACCCAAGAAATCTGTACTGCGCGTATAGGGCACATTTTGAGCACATTTTAGGTCTAAGATACGTGTCCGGAGTTATACAAATATCTAAAATCTTTATACGCTACAATGTAGACAGTGTCTAGATATTACAAATCGAGGTCTGGTTTGTTCTCGAATGTGGCACGCGTTTGGATCAAGTTACATGCAGTTGTGGTCGACGCAGGCGCATTATCCCGACATTGTTTACTGTAATCGTTTGATAACACAACAACCGGGAGGTATTTGGTTGTGCAGTTTATGAACGTTTTGAATTACAGGTATTAAATATGTAGGATATAACTTGGGCGGTTCCAGTGGAATGTCTAAGCACCTGACTTGCGATTGGTGGCTGAGTAATAAATAAATATTGTACGACATTATTACACTGCAAAATCTAGACCTATGGTAAATTAAACTACATGTAAATATTTATTTATCAGATCGAAAAAGAAACATCTGGGCTGGATTTAAATGATACGGTGATATGCGTGCCAATGGTCTCACTACCATGGACGCCCAAGATCGTGCGAAGTGGAGGAGGAACAGCTGGAAGACCCTAAGCTCCGTGGCCACCTTGACCTCGGATGCAATCTGTAAAATACGTCTCCATGAGGATGATGATATAACTACAATGCAAATGTAATGCAAAGGTAATTCATACACTGAGTGGATGTTGGGTTCGTCGTCAAGTCCAGCTCACCTAGCGGTTTGCTATAACTGCTGAGTCACAGACGAGGACCTGGATCTGGTGTAGACTTATCTCTTCTTGGGGATTGGATGGCAGGCTCCCATAAAAGTCAAATAAAACGTAAAAGGAGTAAGTGCACTCCGAGTTCTAACGTGAAAGCCTCAAACGCAACCGGGTTCCTTCTAAGATGATGATTCACTGAACGGAAATTGAAATAGCGGCCTCAGATTCAGCAGTTCAACAATCTACTACTCGCCACGTAGGGGCTAATATGAAATATTCATGCTCAACTCTGGGCCCGCACACTTTCCGGGGCAAGATTGGGTCACCGTGGTTCCCGCACCTGGGGGGGGTAATCTCAAAGCCAGAGACAGTTCAGGGTTAGCCGAGGTGCGAAGGAAATGTCTTATTGAGCCACTTACACTAGCATTTGAGATCCTAGACAGCGGCGTGCGGCTTTAGTCAGTTCGTCAAGGTACCAAAAAGTTTCTTCGTATTTCTTTCAGTAAAGTAGGGACCGTCTGCGGACTCGACGACGGGATAAACAATACCAATTGCCCGAAATGTCGGTCCGCAATTTCCTAAGTTTCGTGGTAGGCCTAACTGTGCTCAAAATTATTGTAGCTGTTACTTAACCCTTGACCCCACATAATTGTGGTCTTCAACCACTAGAGTTGCAACCGTGTACAATTTCAAGTGACCTTGTGTTTACGAAAGAATGCCAAAAATCCGCAGCTCCGCTCAACTGTGAACAATGCCACGAGCCACCGCGGCGAGTAACTTGACACACATGAGTAAGGTGTGACGCACTCACGCATGGCGTAGTGCGTGTTTTTTATGTTTTTTCATATTATTTCTTGGACCTAAATCAGCCACGTATCTTGGACCTGAATCGTAAGACATTCGTATGGCTCTGACGCCCGCGGATTGCTTTGTAATAGTCTATGCTTGGTGAATTTGAGTTCGTCTACCGCAGTAGCATCCCGTACTATTCTCAAAAGACACTCAAGAAATATATATTAGGCGTATAGGTATAGGGCACATTTTGAGCACATTTTATGTCCAAGATACGTGGCGCGAGTTATATATTTGTGATTTTACCAAACTTAAACTTACTTTATCTTGACCAGCCTCACTAGACAAGTGGCAATTCGTTCGCCGGCGTATTGTAGAATAGATTGAAAAATGTATGGGATTTGACGTATAAGACAATATTCAACGTATGTCATAAACGTCAAAATAAGTGCCAAATATGTATGTCAAATCCATTACATTCATCGTTCTATTTACAATACGAATTTCCACTTGTCTATGGAACAGGTTGGACAAAAATCTATTTCCAATTTTTTCCAACATAGACTTCACGAAAAAATTTAACATAACATAACATAAGTACAAGTAGTGACCGGTTGTTGGGGACTCTGTGGTCCCCACACCGGAAGAGGGCCAGATCGAGAGATATGGCCCTGGGCCGGCCGGGGTGCGAGGAATATGGCTACGACAATCTCACCTCCGGCAACTGACGGCCCACAGACGGCGTGCGTTTTAGTCGGTTCGAGTCCGACATAACCTCGTCCTCCGGCTCCGGCGGGGGAGGTATCCGTGGGGGTTTTTCGCACTATAAAAAAAAAGTAGTGACCGGTTATAATTGAAGAAATAACTACTAGGGTCATTTTGTCTATTCCCGCAGGTGTAATATAAGGGCAATCTCTGTTCTATAGTAAACGTGAAGCTCATACAGTAGTGCCCCTTAGACGGAAATAGGGTCTTAAGTGAGATTGAAATACATAGTTTCTCTGCTGATAAAAAATCACAAAACCGTTGCTCATCTATCTATTATTTATTATTTAAGTATTACTACGTAATCCTAGTAATACAAATAAAAAATCCAAATATATAAAATCGAAATACCACTTACTGATTAGGTACACAGGCAATCTCAAAAACTATAATACCTACAAACTTGAAATTAGGCAGTGCGGTTCTTTATAGGGTGTAGACATCCACTTAGAACGGATTTTACGAAACTCCATCTAAACTGAACGGGGTAAACTGAACTCCACGCGTACGAAGTCGCGAGCGACCGCTAAGTGTGGTACCTACACGTATTAATGTATATAATATTACAACGAACAACACTGGTAATAGATTATGCTATAAACTATAAAATTATAGGTACATAAATCTGTACTGCCTGCAGTGGCTGCACACTTGATACCAAAATACATCAAAATGCAGGGTCAAATGCGAGCAATATTATAATAGGATTCGCTTTAACACCCGCTTACGAAATTAATAGTTAGTAATTAATAGTGTTAATTATAATCACAGATATTTAACAGGTATGTTATTTCATATCGTCGTAACACGATATTTTAGCTCTGGTATTTCTACCGGTATTACCGGTACCTATTACGATTGTTTTAGTGCCACCTCTAGCACCCGAGCGTGGTTGAAATTACATTTTACGTAATCATACATACCCACGATTAAATAAACCAACTTGTAATAATTCATTGTTGTGATCAAGATACATACATACATATGATCACGCCTTTATTTTCGATCACGCCTATTAATTTCTATATTATTTTTGTGACTAAAGAACTCAATGGACTTGCATGTGCTGAACTATTTTATTTAATGATTATATAAATATAAATATATAAATATTGTACGACAATCTACACAACGCCATCTAGACCCAAAGTAAGCATAGCTTAACTAGCTTGTGTTATGGGTTCTAGAATGCGGATAAACATACATAGATACATTTTTTTTTTTTTTGTAAATACATAAGTACATCATAGAAAACACCCAGACCAATGCAAATATTTATATTCATGCATACAAATATTTGCACTGAGCGGGGATCGAACCCGCGCCTCCTGCGTAGCAGCCGCGTTCACTACCGCTACGCCACAGAGACAGTAAGTTGTATGATGTGATATCTAATATTTGCATGCCATAAAATGGTAAATGTGCTGCACAAAACTATTGTACCTGACACCTGTATAACCACATTTAAGCAAATAAATGAATTATTATTATTATTATTTATCCCCGAAGGGTTAGGCAGAGGTGAATTAACACCCACATTTCACCAGTCATTGTATTCGGTCCCACGTAATAGCGGGTGAGCATATTATATTGCCGTATTCCAGGCACTATTGTTCTGATCAAGAGAGCCTGAAAAATTAGGATACCTTTTTTGCATGTGTAGAATCGATGGGGATTTTTCGGTAGTACTAAGACCCGAGACGGCATGCCGGAGTGTAGGAATATCAAATAGGTAGGCATTTCCCTTAATTACCGGGGTGTAAGAATAGGGCCAAGAAGACACTTCCCTCACACCCCGACTGGGACATCTGCTGTTTTGAGATGACCTCTTGCTATCGCAGACCGCAGAGAGGAGGCGGGAGGAACGTCTTGACTGTTATACAGCAAGCGAAGCGTTAGAACCAGTCTGAATAATAAAATATTACCAAATAAATAGCGATAGAGTACATTATAAATAATTTTATCTTGAATTCCGAATGCTAAAGGTTGTCGATTCCGAATCCGACCGCATATTATGACAAAAACAGACGCATGCAGCAGATTTTCAGTATATAGTATAGTACTCTGTGCAGCAGATACAACGGAACCATTACTTGTTGAACTCCGATACGGATAAATGGGACCATTGAGAAGCCGCAATGAATTACGCGTATCTTCTGTGTGCGTTTGCAGTTGTCGTATGCGATCACCTTCAGAATCATAACTTTTAGTATCCCGGGCAAACAGCTGGTACGAAATGATATTTATTATTACATACAGTTGTTTGAGTCCTAAAACACCCACGTTACCAGTCCTTAGGTCCGTGAATGTACTTGTTTACTGCAAAATTTAGGCCAAGTACATACGTGACCGCCTAAATAGTGCTTACGTCATAATAGGCGGTGTTCACACGCGCGTATAATAATGCGGATGGATTGTTTCATGTTTTTCGTTTTCTTTACAATTGTGTACACCGTCTTCCGCGTGTGATTACTGATACAATTTAAGTTTACAACTATAAAATGGCGTGTTCTTATCTCGGAAACTGCTGTAACAATTTGGATTAATATTAAACGCGATTAAGTATAGAGATCGTTAAATTTAAGTCAGGATACACAAAGCGCGTTTTAGGTCTCTTCGAATAACGCAATGATGATGATGAATTTTAAAGACTCATGTCGATTAGGATATAGAAAAGTAAGATAATTAGCATAATAAGTCGACTCGACAGAAGAAGATGCATACTTACAAATATTTACACTAAACGGTAACCAAACCCGCGACCTACGACTATCAGCGAACGTTCTACCTTCTAAAGGGTTATAAATATATCGCACATACATAAAATCCTCGTTAACATAAACCTGCGAACACATCCAATGAACTAATTAAAGCCGATTCTCCGTAATCACTATTACAAAACGACCATGGGAAACCCTTACTCTCATGGTTGGAACACCCATTGTTCGTCAGGTTTTGCGACGAGTGAAGACGAAAGTTATCACTTCACTCATCGCTGTTCGTAACAATCATTATTTCCTGATTGCTTTAAGAATTAGAACAGTTTTTATTGACACATTGATACTTATCGATGAGAGAATCGTAACAGACAGCGCGCAAGTTAATGCTTGCAAAAACATGCCCAAAAAATCATGCACAACGGCCCAAAAAGAGGTTAGGGGTGAACAAAAGAGTCCTCTTGCCGAGCATGCCCAATTTGACAGACTTAGAACTCTAGGGAGACTGTAACAGAGTCACGCACAATGGCCCAAAGAGAGACTAAGTGCGGACAGAAGAGTCCTCTTTCAAAGCATGCCCAATTTGACAGACTTAGAATTCTAGGAAGACTGTAACAGAGGCGAGAGGTTCTTCTAAATATATCCTACGGGTTTCCTAATGAGTCGCATGGTGTTGGTGAACAAACTGGATAGAAGTAAGGCAGGACGCAGAGAAGCAGGAGCCATCTTGGATGCAGAGGGGTCATTCTTTGAAACCGAGTGTATTTGCCTCATTGATATGGCTCAATTTTTTTTTCACTTTTAGACTTTAACTCACTTAATATCGTGACCAGATCATTGTATGTTATATCATATTTCGAAGGCACTGATTTGTACCCAGTAGTTTAGGATATAGACTGTGCTGATAAATTCGTCAACCAGATTAATGATGACCAAGGCAGATGAATGGGCTTTTGCACCATATTAATTAGAAGCATGCAGATAAATGAGAACAACATATTATCTTCAATCAACTTTACTATAAAATATCTGGCAATCATCATCACCACCTGCATAGAGACACATTTTCCTGATTGCATCCGTGGCCAAGATGACCTCGGAGCTCAGGGTCCGCCTTCCGGCTCTTCCTCCTCCACTTCGCACGATCTTGGGCGTCAATGGCAGTGAGACGATTTGCACGCATGTCACCCTCCATGGCATCAAGCCAGGACTTCTTGGGCCTACCCCTTTTACCTGGACTCGGCGGGGGCACCATCCGCGCCATTGCTAGGCAATTGTTACCCACGTAGCCTGGCGGTTGCCGCAAGACGTGGCCGCACCAGCGAAGGCGGCTCTCTTGCATTTTATCCGCGATGTCACGGACATGAAGACTGCCGCGGATGCGAGAGTCCACACATCCATCGCAGCATTTTCATCACCGTGACACGTATTTCTTGCTTGTGTCGCTCCAGGAGCGGCCACACCTCTCAACCATGTAAGAGAGGACAGATCTAATAATCGTCTTATGTCTACGTCCACGCGGCAGCAATGCGTGCCTTGACGTCGTGGTCGATCTCACCGGTCACATGAAGTACAGATCCCAGGTACTTAACCTGGTCCGTGCGCTCGACCAAGTCATCGCCTATGTGAATGGGTATGGGATCTGTGGAGTTTAACGCTAAGTATTCTGTCTTCGCTACATTTAGCTTCAGACCGCCGCCGTTCTCAAGCACTTCCTTCCACCCTTTCACGCGTCGCATCAATCTGCTCCTGTCCACGTCCATCAGCGCAATATCAACAGCATACATGAGCAAGCACGGGGGCTGCTCATGCGAGTTTCTGATGCTGTCCAACAAAACGTATTAATACTACGCTGAACAGGTAAGGACTAAGGACGGATCCTTGGTGTACCCCGACGGTGATGGGGAAGGCTTTGGAGTCACCAACAGCAGTCCGAACCACAGAACCGGAATGTCTCGGATGGTGTCAATGTAAGTTTCTGGGACTCCCTTGGCCCGCAATGCCCATCAGATCACCGCGCGAGGAACACAGTCGAAGGCCTTCTGTATGTCTAAGAATAGACAGTGCAGAGGCGTGTTCTTCGCCCTGTGTTTCCCCACCACAATCCTTAGGGCGAACACCGGGTCCATGGTTCCGAAACCCGTACTGACAACCCGAGAGTGTACTTTCCTGTCGGATCCGGGAGTCGTTTATCTGCGGTAACTGCCACTCTCCTGCACCGATTCCTTGCCTTTGAAGATTGGTGTGATGATGCTCAGCCTCCACTGGCTTGGGATCTCACCGGGTACGCGGTTATAGAGATTTGCTAGAATGCTTACACCATGGGCACCCTTTGCCTTCCAAGCCTCGATAGGGACTTCGTCGGGTCCTACAGCTTTCCGGTTCTTCATGCGGCGAATGGCAGTCTCGAATTGTGCAGGTCTTCGGAAGATTTAAACGCTTGCTACTTTTTAAAGAGGGCTATCTTCGCCCTGATCTATTTCTGGACTGTGTCGTTCCACCAAGAAGTGTCCCTGTCACACTTTCGTCCACCCATAGACATACCGAGCGCCGCCCTCCCCGGTTCAAGAATAGCTGCCTGAATCCTGTCGACTGGCAAGGAGACGGTGTTGGCTAGTGAGAGTCGCCCCGGGTGTAACCTTGCAGTTGGCCACCTAGCTGATCCTGTGCCTCCTAGTAAGTAGGAAATCTACCTGGGTAGAGCGCCCTCCGCTCTTGTACGAGTAGGTGTTAAGATGTTCGGATTTCTTTTTGAAGTACATGTTCACGATGGTATGAACGGCAGTCGCATAGGGTTGCAACTTGCGACTACCGTATCGAAAACCACCGTGGACTCGCTCAATCTCCTCACACCCGCCACCCACATGACCGTTCAGGTCACCACCCAGGACGATTCCCTGCGACAGCGGGATGTCACGAAGACTGCACTTCCCCGAGTTGGTCCCAGAATGATCTTTTCGGTTTCGCTACGACTAGCCTGTGACGCGTAGCCACTTATCAGGTGGGTTACAATTCCATTGATAAGCACCCTCACGACCATAAGTCGCAATGTCCGGGAGAGCACCACGAATCAGGTGTACCAGTGTACATCAGCTAGTAGCCGTCCCCAATGTGCATGGAGCTACTGCCACCCCAACGAGTCTCCTGCAGGAACGCCACGGCCACTCTCTGCCTGCAGAGTACGTCAGCCATTTTTTGGCCTTTCCGGGGGCAATTGCCAACCTCCAACCCCGAAGGGAAAGCCAGCGCCAGAGCCTCGTCCGTTCTTCAGCAGGTGCACCGGCTTGCAGGTGAGGTTGGCCTGGGGCCCTAGATCTTGGTGGACCCCCTTGCACCTAAAAATTATTTTTCATTAAAGCTCATAAAAACGTAAAAAACTGGTCATAAGTTGAGATTATTGTTGTTATTTTTAATTAATCCTAATTTATCTGGCCCGGTCAAATTCATCTGGGCATAAGAGCCAGATAAAACCAGACTAATGGGAGCCAGACAAATTAGAAAGTTATAGTTAATCGAACCCTGCCCCTTTATTTATGAACAGATAGAATTAAAGGTGTAATTAACATGAATAGATAACATTATGACAGACCTTGGTTAAGTTTCAAAACATAACTAAAAACCCGCAATCCATGAAAGAATACAGATTAATTATGCGACATGCGTGACAAACTCCCAAATAACAACTTTCAGTCGTATTTTTTAACAAAATATAACACTTGAACGTGCTAGTGTTCGCTAGCTCGCTACTGACTGACGCGACCAATCACGAGTCGGTATTCATTAAGCAAATATTTTGTGTTTACATTGAAATTATGCTTGAACAAGATGCGCCAGTTGAATTATCATTATCGTCGGGGACATTTTTTAAAGTAATGTAATTACGAAGATATCCAATTATTTTGAATTTCAGTTATAACATATCAAGAAACATATATTCAAATATCGATGCAAGCTTCTTATTTTAATATAATTGCTTCTTAAGATCGCAAAAAATCTAATAATTCAACAAAAAGCGGCATTGGGACACACCAGATTAATTAGTTTTTACTGTTTTCTGTTAGTTAAATTATTGCTTGTATTCAATAATCCCAATTAATTAATATATGCGTCGATAGACATTTTTATTTACTATGTAACCTGAAATTTTTGTGTTATTTGGAGAATAAATTGATGTGTTCTTCAGTAAAAAACATGTCTAATCTGGTTTACAAAGAATCACCCAGAGGGTACAATAATACAAGCCTATAAATAATATCTATTTCTATTGTATTTTTTTAACTTTAATAAATAATGTGTATTTTTTTGTTCATTAATGTACACAAAACATTGCCTCTCATTAGATTGCAATTTCTCTGTGCACTCCCGGGTTTGCTGGAAAAAAACTCATACTTGAGTTAAGTTCGCCTTTGTACATAAAATCTCACTAATTTGTATAAATGCCATGTAAGTGTACAATAAATAATAAATAAAAAAATATATATTTTACCCTCTCTAAGGTCAAACCACCGGCATTCTTGACTATTTCAAAATCTTAAATTTGCTTTCGTATTAGCATTAAAAGAATATAAAAATAATTTTACTGAATGCTAAGTAATTGAAAAAATAAGTGGGTAGGTGCCTTTTTTTTCATTTAGGACCCCATCATTAGGTACTTGTGATTTGATAAATGCTACATTACGCCAAAAAAGTCGCCCCTACTTAGGAAAATTCGCCAGACTGCAATGCAATGCAATGCACTTAAAAACATCCTTACTTCCTATCGTTGGTGAAATCCTGCCTGACCTTAGCCGTTTTCCCGTGACCATGATTGCTGAAAAACAACCAATATGTCGACAATAGGTAATATATAACCAAAAAAATAACACAAAATAAATCGAATATTTGACAAAAAGTGAAGACATTTTAAAGAGGAAGGTATATCTCGAGACACGTATCTTGGACCTAAATCGTGAGACAAAGGCTCTGGTGGCGCGCGCGGATAGTTTTGTAATATAATCTATGCTTGTCGAATTAATGCTCGTCCACCGCAGTAGCACCCCGTGCTATCCTCAAAAGACACCCAAGATACGTATACTGCACGTACAGAGCACATTTTAAGTCCAAGGTATATCAACCAATCAATCAATTCAATTATCCTATTGCAGTCCACTGACATAGGCCTCTCGCAATATGCGCCACGTTTGCCTATCCTCCGCCTTTTGAAAGAAGGAAAACTCGAGAAAAACCCTTTGTCAACCTGTCTGGCCAGCGTTGCAACAGTATGCTAAACACCCTCAAAATATGCACAGACGCCAAGATATATGTCCCGAGCTATATCGCAGTTAGTTAAAAATTCAAACATATGTTTTACACGATCCTCAATCAATTTTCCTAACAATTAGAGTGAGCGACACCGCAACTCAACACAGTTTCCACGGCGTTGGCCAACAATTGCGCTACGAAATTAATACCTCGTGTTATAACGCTTATGTTTAGTTGTACGGAAATCTACTAGGTACATCGCTTTATGTTGCGAAGATTGGGTATTGCACGGGACATATCGGCTGCCCAAATTCAAAACCCAGAAAGTGTTTTTTAACAAATTTTACAGGAGAGCATAAAAACATAAAACGGGCAAGCCTTTCAAAAGTATTGGGGTTAGAGTAATAAAGTGATATTTTTTGGATAGAGTACTAACCACTGACTACATAATGAGTAAAATATTTCGATAATAATGTATATTGAACCTAAAATATATACTACTAGCTGTCCCAGCGAACTTCGTACCGCCATATTTTTTTCAACCCGCGTGAATTTTTGATCCCGTTCCCGCTGCACCTATTTTCTCATCTTTAAACCTTCCCTGGACATCCACGAATATTTCAAGACTAAAATTAGCCAAATCGGTTCAGCCGTTCTTGAATTATAAACTAACAACGAAAAGTGGCATTGATTTTTATACGCGCAGTACACGTTTATTGAGTGTCTTTTGAGGATAGCACGGGGTGCTACTGCGGTGGAACTGAAATTCACCAAGCAAACAGTATTACAAAACAATCTGCGGGCGTCAGGGTCTCGTTTGTCTCGCGATTTAGGTCCAAGGTACGTCTCCTGAGGTATACTTGACTGTCTAGTCAAATTAACAACTTTTTACCAAACGTCAAAACAACAAGGTATAGTAAAACCAACGATTCCGTGGAATAGGAAAATAAGAACTCTTTTTTATACCACATAGATAGCAGAGAAGCACACGACCCACCTGATGGAAAGTGGTTACCGTGGCTTATGGGCGTATGCAACATCAGTAAGAAGATGAGATCCCGTAAGAACCTTCTAATGCTTTCGTATCGAAAGGACATTTAAGCACAACGCCCTAATAGTGCCCTTCTTGAGGAACCCCATACTGTAGTCGCTTGGAAAAACCACGCCTGGGTTTAGATCCATTTTCTCTGACACTGACTGACTGAATGCACGTGAGTTGACGACAAAAAATATCTGAAAATGCTAACTCGCACGCGCTAGCGAGTTCCAGATTAGTGAGTTTAGAATGACCCATTTTTAGTTACATTCAGTGAGTAGTCTAATGGATAAGTTATTAGAAGGTAGATATATACTACAAACCAATATCCTTTTTTAACATCACGACCTTATTGTACTCCAAATTACCTGAAAAAGGAAAAAAGCAATAAGAAAGTTATTCATCATAATGATTCCACTTAATAAGTATTAAATAATAGTTAAACAAATACAAAACATGATTTTATAGAAGACCAAACTGAAAATCTTTATATAATTGTCGCAAGCCGTTCAATTAACTGCCTAGAGTCTAGGCAATTAATTGAACGGCTTGCTAGGCCCTAGACTGTTAACTAAACGGCGTCGTTCAATGAATGGCCTAGATATTCTTATATTTTATAATAGCTGTTAGCCTATGTCCTTTTCCTAGTTCTGATCTATAGATCAGATTTATAAATCGGTTTAGTGGTTTAGGCGTGAAAGCGTAACAGACAGACAGTTACTTTCGCATTTATAATATTAGTATGAATTATACTGATTTAAGTACCTTGTGTTCATAATTGCAAAATTTTATAATTTTGTACTTTAAAATTAAAAAATTTGTACTTAGCATGTTTGTCTTCTAGACTATCGAAATATTACTTACAGTACTTAGTCTATCCAAAACAAAAGCTCAATATGACAGTACAAAATGAGCGAAAAAACGAATAGTAACACACTAATAAAATTCAACAGTTAGGCCCTATTTTGAAATACAAATAAGCTGATAATGATTCCGAACAAGGCTTCGAACCCACTGCGACGCATTAGCAGTCTGTCTGGTCCCTTGTACGACTATCAAACGACGTAATAACATAAGTTAAACCGCTTGTTACCCTGTTTCGTGCTGTAGTTAAACTTTACGGACGAGTTTTACCATAAGTTAAGATAGATCGAGGATAATTGGTTTTTTTCGTACTGCTGAGGTTATAGACAGACTGACAGACAAACAGTTTATTTTCTGTACATTGGAAATATTTAAAAAGAAATGGTATATGCCTTTTTAACGATAGACACTATCACTAGCCAGCAATAGTGCCCGGAAAACGGCAATAGACTCAACCCCTATTACGTGGGACCTAATACAATGATTGGTGAAATGTAGGTGGTGGGCGTGATTGTATGTAGTAATGATAAACACTAAAACTAATCTCTGTTTGTTCGCAATGAATGCAAAAACTGTTGAATGGATTTTGATGCGGTTTTTTTTGTTCTTAGTCAGACTTAAAATCTTACATTTGTTTGATCGCAATTGGTTGAGTAGAATCCCAAAGTCAAAGTCAAAGTCAAAAATCATTTATTATTCTGTATAGACCATCAAAACGGCACTTACAAAACGTCAAAATTATACATATATGTACTAAAGACTAGCTTAGCAAATGGACCACCGGTTCGAAACGCGGCCCCGGCCTGAGAAGACTCCGGCAAGAAACTCAGCGGGCCTTTTTTTTTTTGGTCTATTTACAAAAAATGCTTATTGCCGTTCCCTGATTTCAATTAGATTAAAGAGAAATATGTAAAAATCAACTTTGGTTTTCAATATAACCTATCACAAACACAAATCAAACCCACTATAGAAATCAAATTTTTATAAACGTTCCTGAATTAGGCTCTAGGTTGACCTGACCTCAACCAAAATAGCCACGAGCTAGTAGGTACTTACTGTGAAGATGACGTCACAAATGTCGACTAACCTGGGACTCGAATGTCGCACAATAAGTGTTCAACCCGAGTCGTATATAACTTCAGTTTATAGGCACTGCCAGGCGTGTTGCCCTGACAGTTATATTTTGTAATACGCATAAAATCAGAAGGCCTACCATGAAATAAACATCCGAAGTTACGGACTGCATTTTCGGGTAGGTAATAATAACATACATAGCCGACCGCATACGACAACTGCGTATGCAGCAGATACTGCGTACCCATTACTTGTCAAACTCCGATACGGATGAAGGGGACCATTGAGAAGCCGCAATGAATTACGTGCATTTTTGTCGTATGCGGTCTGTTACGGAATCATACCTTAATAAGGGTAATATTTCACGAAACATTTATGAAGTAAACATAGCTCAACCAGCTTAAAATATGTATTTTCTTTTATAGAAAATACATATTTTATATACATACATACACACACAAATACTCGATTAATTTCATTCATGATCATCATCAACAAAATATTCAGAACTAGCTGACCCGGCGAACTTTGTACCGCCATATTTTTTTGCCCGTTTAAAGCGTTTAAACCTTCCCAAGACATCCACGAATATTTCAAGACTAAAATTAGCCAAACCGGTCCAGCCGTTCTCGAGTTGTAGCGAGACTAACGAACAGCAATTGATTTTTATATATAAGATAATGCATATTCAAGTATAATAATGCATAGCACTGAGCGGGAATTCAACTCTCTACTTCCACGCATCAGAGTGACGAACATACACAATATATACACGTACATTTCATATTAAGAAAGAAAGAAAGAAAAATTACTAATTTTAAAAACATTAAACTTATTTTATTCAGTAATTGGAACCGAAGACGCCACTCAACACTTTCGTCTCTTAAAAGTCGAAAGAAATCCGTAGTAACTTCATGCTACGTAAGTGCTACGTGTTTCGGTCGTGCGCACTCAAAGTTTCGTATACACGTTTCGTGGTAGCCCCCTACTTTATCTCAGCAATGAGAACATTTTTACGTTCGTAACATTCTCAGAGAGTGCGTAAACGTGTTTAAATGTTTTAATATTTTGAATTCCAGGAGCTGTTTGCAGAAAAAGTTTTGCAATAAATTAAATTGATAATAGTGATAGTGGTCGCTCGCATTTTTCGCAAGAAATCGCGCTACGAAATAAAACTTCTCATGTAACCAGTAACTTCAATGTCTACTATACTATAGAATTATTATGTACTAGCTTTTGCCCGCGGCTCCGCCCGCGTGGATGTCGGTTATCGCGACCAAACATAGCCTATGTCCTTTCCCAAGGTCTAATCTACCTCTATACCAAATTTCATCAAAATCGGTTCAGCGGTTTAGTCGTAAAAGTGAGACAGACAGACAGACAGACAGACAGATAGACAGAGTTACTTTCGCATTGCGAGATGCTAAAACAGAAGGTCTCGGCCCGCAACAGCCTTCTAAAAAGGCTGACAAGCACAACATGGGGGGCCGCACCGCAAGTACTGCGAACAACAGGGCTAGCTCTGTGTTATTCTGCGGGTGAATATGCCTGTCCCGTATGGGGTCGTTCCGCACATGCTGGGCTGGTGGATGTAGCACTAAATGAGACCTGCCGGATAATAACTGGTTGTCTCAAGCCGACTCCGGTACGGATGCTATATCCAATAGCTGGCATAGCACCTCCCAGCGTACGCAGAGACGTGGCGTCATCAATGGAGAGAGGCAAGCTGGAGCTGGATCAGCGACATCCCATGCACGGCCATTATCACGTGCCTAGAAGATTGAAAAGCCGAAAGAGTTTCTGGGCATGCGTTGCTCCCGCTGATGGCGATCCCTCCAGGGCCAGAGTAAGAATTTGGAAATCGCGGAGCCCGCCACCAACCCCTTTCGTCCCGCTGTCGGAGAGTCTTCCCCCCGGACATGACCTCCCCTGGATCAGGTGGAAGTCCCTAAATAGACTTCGAACACAAGTCGGCCGAAGCAGGGAGAATCGATCTAGGTGGGGTTACTCAGATGACGTGGACCTGGGGTGTGAGTGTGGAGTAGCTCCACAGACCATGGCCCACCTGCTGACGTGTGCTGCATGTCCATCTACCTGTACTCCGGAGGACCTAATGTGTGCCTCCGAGAATGCGATTCAGGTAGCAGCATACTGGGAAGATAGAATTTGAGAGTAGAAGCACCATCGATTCGACTGAATGAATGAATCTCTTTCCGTGGGTGGCGTAGAACGCCTTCTACGACACCCACAGGACCTATCCCTTAGTCCCCACTAAGGGATAGGGCTGTTGTCCATCCAAGAATAGGTAAATAGACAGCCCATGAATAAGTGCCCACTTGACCGCAATAAGCTCGCCCCGTTTACGTGGGACCGAAAATAATAGCGAAATCATGACGAAATGTGGAAAAAGAACAAGAATGCACATTCCGCAAGGGTGGAACGAGCAACAGTTAAAAAAATGTAAGGAAAATGCCTACTGCCATAGAATCATCATCACTATCACTACATAATATTATAAAACAAAGTCACTGTCGCTGTCTGTCCGTCCCTATGTATGCTTAAATCTTCAAAACTACGCAACGGATTTTGAAGCCGTTTTTTTTAATAGATAGAGAGAGGGATTCAAGAGGAAGGTTTATAATTATGTATAATATATGCATAATATTGTAGAGAAACACTGACAAATTTAGAGATAATACCACGCGGGCGGAAAATATGGCGGTACGAAGTTTAGTAATAGTATAATTTACAGGTAACTACAAAATACTATAATGTATCAGTTATAATGGCAAATTGCAAGACTTTTGTTTTGCGCAATACTAATCTTAGATGCCTGTGAGAAGTTTCAAACAATATAATATCAATTTGATAGCAAAATTTCTATAAAACCAAGTTCTCACGTTCGATTTCAAACATTACTGGAATTGGTATATATTTCTGGTACTGACCGAGAACCGATGATAGGGTTCTAGTGAGGATGGTTGCAGGGGTTTAGGTCAACCCAAGACAAGTGGCTATAATCTGTTTGTAGACTAGAATAGATTGATCCATATATGCGAGTGAATTTTTTTTTATAGGACACGTCAATTTGACTTCACCTCGTCTGATGGTAAGCTGAAGAAGAAGAAGAAGAAAAGAATTAGCAAAATCTGTTCAGCTGTTCTCGAGATTTTTATTTTTCAGCCTTAATTCTTTCATCCGTTTATACCTGATTGAGTAACAAATAAATAACCAAACAAAGTTACATAATTTTACTTTTATAATATTAGTAGAATATAAGGTGCGTCATATATAATAAGAGATTATTAATACAGATATTATTTAGACACCCACACTGTATGCTAGTTGCATAAAATAATAATGTATCGAATTACGACGCAATTGACATTTGGCTCAGAGCCAAGTGTCGACGACCAGTAGGTCATAGACTATAGCACTTTCATAGGTTCAACAAACTATATAGCTTCGTTTCCTCAACCTCGGTAGACACCATGGCATTTTATAGTTATACCTACTACACCCCAGCCCCTCTAGACAAGTGGCAATTCGTTGCTCCGCGTATGATGGAATAGAATGCCAAATGTATGGGATTTGACGTATATGACAGGTGTCAACGAATGTCGAAAACGTCAAATTCTATACATTTTTCATTCTATTCCATCATACGCCCAGCAACGAATTGCCACTTGTCTAGAGGGGCAGAACTATTAAAAAGGTCTAATTTAACCTCTACTAAAGGGTGGCGCTTGACCCTGTACAATTCCTGCGTATTGGAGAATAGAATGACGAATGTATGGGATATGACGTATATGACAGTCTTCGATGCATGTCATGAACGTCAAGTCCCATACATTGACAACGAATTGACACTTGTCTAGAGGGGCAGGATATTAGGATATTCCTAAAATTGGTTTACATAACTCAAGATTTAAGTTTTATTTTGCTAAAACAAGGTATTTTTATACTTAGCAGACAAACACACGGCCCACTTGATGGAAAGATGGTTACGGTGGCCTACGGACGTGTGCAACGATAAGGGCGTCATAGTCATGGAACCCTCTAAAGCCCTTCTTGAAGAACCCCACATTATAGTCGCTTGGGAAACCCACAGCAGGAAGTTCATTCCACAGCCTGAGCGTGCAAACGAATGTGTTTAAAGGTAGAGTATGATTCCGAAGGTGGCCGCATACGACAACTGCAGACGCCACACCTCATGCGCGTAATTCATTGCGGTTTCTTAATGGTCCCCTTTATCCGTATCGGAGTTTAACAAGTAATGGCAATGACATTTCATAACATAGACATGTCATATGCTTACAAATCAACGTAGAAAGATGTGCCGAACTCACACACACACATTTTTAATTCATCTACACTTTTGGTGTATTAACTTTAGAGTAATAGTTCGTGCAGTGTCTATAAACATACGATGGCATTTTCGTTATTTTTTTAAGTCACTGATGCTTCCGCTCAACGTCCGACCGGCGCCGCTCGGCACGCGATACTAGAGGCAAACGTTCCAATTGACTCGTTTTCGGATCTTCACGATTTTCGCGCAATAACATATCTACTTCTTTTTATATAATATCTTTGAGTAATGGGTACGCTGTATCTGCTGCATGCGTCAGCAGTTGTAGTATACGGTCGACTATATTTTGAGGATAGCAACACCAGGCAAGGCACAATTGTACACTGGAGTCCAATCAGCACGATTAACAAGAAGCACGTCCAATTTTTTATTGCCTATTTAACGTCAAATATGTTAAATGGCTATTTGCCAGCAACAAAAATCGCGTCAAGTGTAAATACACCGGCACCTCACAATAAAAGAACATGGAGTGCAAGAGATAGTTACAAATACATTTAGTTATACGCAGAAGCCGTTATTCTGAATGTAAAGCATAGAAATTATACGTAAAAGTAATGATTTTAAGTATTTTTTTTTTTTGTGTGTTGACTGTTGAGCGATTTTTGTTAGAGTTTTGTTGAGCGATGTTTTTATACCACTTAGGTGGCAGACAAGCACACGGCCCACCTGATGGAAAGTGGTTACCGTGGCCTACGGACGTATGCGACACTAGGGGCGCTAAACTCTGCTGCTGACCTTGAAGAAAACTTCTAATGCCCTTCCCGAAGAGCCCCAGACCGTAGTCACTTGGCAAAACCTCTGCAGGGAGTTCATTCCACAGCTTGAGTGTGCACGAGATGAAGTTCATTTCATACCGCTCAGTGCGCACCAGGGGTTTTCGTCATGTCACAAATTTTAACGGTAGAGAGATGGAGGCACATTTGAATAAGGATAGCATCGGTGACAACACTTTATACTTTTTTCACTTTTTTTAGTCACTCTAGAGTCTAAGACTAGGCGACACCAACGGAAAGGACTGTACTGTACACCCAAGCTACTAAATGATCACCAGTTGTGGAGCTCCAAAGCAGACAACGATGCATATAGCAGAGGAGTGTCCACTCCGTTGTTTCCCTGGAGGAATGCGTGAACACTCACACCGGCAGCAATAGACTGACTTCGCCATTGACATATGAGGACTCGAGCTAAAGCCATACGACATGATGATGATGATCATCAGATTATACTGCTCCCTGCAGCTATTAACCTAACGGCCGGACGGATTTCGATGAATGAAGTCTCTAATAAAAAGTACAAAGTTATACATATTATCTAGTCTTCCAAGTGTTACAGGGTACATCCAATGTGAACAAAAAAAGGTGCTACATCTTCAATACGAGCAAATCAAAGTACAAAACATTATCGCACGTATGTTCCAACCCAGTTCCACTTACAAACCAATTCTTACACAATTATAACGACCGCAACATTTGTATAAGCACCCATTCACACAGAGGAAGCGTTTAAATTTATAACAGTACACACTCAATACTTTGTGCAGTAATAAAAAGTTCTATACCGTAACCTTGTTCAAAGATGCTCTCGCATAGAGGTCAGTGTGTACACGACCTGAGCTTTTTCAATACATACGTATAGCTGTAAACTTCGAATAAGTTGTGCTGACTGTACTTTCTGTACAATTGCAGATATAATAATGATGATGCAGCCGCGGTGCTCGATTATGCGCATCTCCCAATATAACTGCGGACGCGTACCTTGGATGCTCTATACGCGCAGTACACATTTCTTGGGTGTCTTTTGAGGATAGCACGGGGTGCTACTGAGGTGGAAGAACTTAAATTCATCAAGCATATATAATTACAAAGCAATACGCGGGTGCCAGAGCCTTGTTTGTCTTGCGATTTAGGTCCAAGATTCGTGTCCGGAGGGGTGTGCGTTGTTTTATAGCTAATTGTTTTATAGAATTTCGATTCACATAAATTTTTTCTCATATTTTCATTTCATAGAATAATCAATACACAGAATACTTACTTTGAAGATTTTTAAATCATTGATTTTTGTTTCACATAAAGTTTAATGTTAGAATAATCATATCATAGAATAACAAATCAAATATTCTTTATTATCATAACATACATTAAATATAAAATTGTTTGACATACCACTCAGAAGATATAAAACTTATTTGCGCTAAGATAATTCGACGGAGCCGGAGCCCCGCTCCGCGGAGCTCCTATTTCTGGGTGGTTTAAAAAAAAATAACCACGAAGGCCTAAGGCGGGAGCTCCGCTCCGCTTCGCTCCCGCCTTAGCCTTCTAACCTAACCTATCCAAGTCGGGGTACTCTGAGTCGGGGTGTAAACTATAATCACAGTAAATGACGTGTTCTAATTTATTAAACGTTAGACCAAATTATTTTCGATTATGGTGGTGGTTTAATATTCCTTAAAAAATAATTCTACTGTTTGATAAGTTTAATAAACAAAAAAATATAAATAAAAATTCATTAAATTGTTTTTCTGTGAAATATGTTTCATTCTGGTAAATTGTCTTTGAAACAATAATATTCGAAATAAAAATATAACTACCAAATATTATGTGAAACATTTTCTGTGAAACGAAATTCTATGAAATTTCTGTCTGCGAAACAAGGGGCTCCCGTGTCCGGAGATATACCCAGGGGCGAGATGGGAAAGCCGCGGTCCCTACACCCGAAGAGAGCCAGCTCGGAAGAGATGGCCTTGGGTTGGCCGAGGTACAAGAGATATGTCTAAGACAATCTCACTCCCCGGCAACCTACGACTCATAGACGGTGTGCGTTTTAGTCAGTTCAAGTCCGACATAACAAGCAATATTCTGCATGCAGTGAACCTGTGAAACGTGTCGAACACTATTTTCTATTACACCTGTACACCCGACCATGTTGCAAGCAATAAAATGAATTATTTGAATTTGAACCTCCGACACCGGCTCAGGCGGAGGTATGAGTCAGCGTGGGTATTTTCAAAGTGGTTACCGTGGCCTATGAACGAGTGCAACACCAGGGGAGTCACAATCGTGCTGCCGAACCTGTAAGAACAGAGAGATTCTGTGTTGTCAGCGCAGATGACAAGCAGGACAAGCCTTTGGTCTTCCCACTGGCAGCACAAAACCTCTCCATTGAACTCTGGCTACCCTACTCACCGCCGGGTATATTCCCGGTTATTATAGCACACGAGGTTATTATAGCCGCGGTAATCTTCTGTAGGGTGGAGGTGCTTCCCTGTCGGACTGCTCGTTTAGGACGGAAATATCGTCGTGCCCTACCGCCTTTATAAACCTCCCAACCCCGAATGGAAAGTCTGCGTCCAGGCGCGGTCGCAGCTTGAAGTTTTGGGGGAGGTCACTTCGGAAATTCCTTAAGAAATTTAACCCCCCCCCCCCCCCTTTCCTCGTACTGGGACTTTTCAATATGAAGTGCATGGTTTTGGGGGGGGAGGTCATGTCCCCTGTGACCCCCCCCCCCTCACCCCTCTCGGACCGCGCCTGCCTGCATCAGAGTCTCGTTCTTCAATCAGCAGGTGTACATGTTTGCAGGATAGGTTGGCTTCGTAATCGAGATCGGACGCCATTAGATGTATGATTTATGTTTCTTTTATTTGAAATCAGAACGTGGTAGCAATTGAGTGGTAAACTTTATTACAAGTACTGTTAACCGAACGGAGCCTTCGCAGTCAAATAATAACTCACTTCCACTATGTGTAACAACTCAGAACCTCAGCATAGTTTTTCTCCACATGTTATATTCCTACACGCCTCGCTAACAACCAACACCTGAACGAGTACCTAAATTATCTAACTCCCAAGTACCGCAATGGCCTTTTTTTCACACTTGCATCTCAGACGTGCGACCACCTATTTATTTACTTAGCTGTTACGGTTCAACGAACTTACCTAGCACTTAAATTGTCGAAGAAAAATCACTCTTATTGTTAAGACAAAAGGTTTATATAACCGCAAACGCAAGTTGGTAACTTGAACCTTGCAAACCACGGACCACTCACGAATCGCGCTATTCACGCATTTATTACTAAAGAGATAAGGCTTCGAGTCTGTTCGCGATAGACGTATAATTTGTGGCTGGCTAATAGCTTATCATGACAGTGTTGTGTTAAGTAAGAGATTATGCAGATGAAGGCTCGAATGACTTAAGAGATCATACCTGTGACTGAATGAGGTGTGAATTGTTCTCAGGAGGAATTTCAAAGCCTTAGAACTAATCCGTATTGGTAAAGCTTTTATGACATTATTTTGCAGCAAAAATTTCCATTTGGTTGGATATGGTTGACAGCAGCTTCATTATTCAAATGTCAAAACCTTATAACTGACACTTGGAAAAGTCACTTGAGTTCACTGTCTGGCTCTTTTCCTTATAACTCTACCTGTTGCATTGTAACTCTACCTTATAACTCTACCTGTTGCATTGTAAACCGGGCATCAAAATGTAAACTCTAGTCGTCATAGATGGCACATTGTAAACCACATTAAATCATTTCGTTTAACATCTAATCCAACTGAAAAATGACTTCCCTTATAAAAATACAAAATCATTTTTCAAACTTCACGTGGAAATGAATATAGACTGTGTCACAGAACACAACATAATGCAAGGAAATTGCGGCAAACAGTTAGCTTCTTACTGTTTGCTAACTGCGTTTGTGTTCTAAACCAGCGGTTTCGTAAAGACAAAAAAGCTTGAACCCTATTTACCTTTACAATTTACCTACGTGACGATACGTTCAGTGGCTTTCAATAAAAATTTTACACAAAAAAATCTCTGTAGCCATCTATGGTTTTTGCGTTGAGTCAATTTGCTTATACCTCTGACTTTGACACCATTACATGGCGGCTTTCCGCTTTTTAAGCGGTCGTTGTCTCGTTTTGACATTACGACATTATATCACTGAAGTGATGGAGACGTGGCGGTACGGTACGGTGCCGGTTAGCCCTAATGTGCGCAAAAAATATCTGATGTTTATGTTGAAAGATGCAGTGTAAGATTGGTCTGAATTTGGTGTTCAACTTTCTAAGTGATCTAATTATTGTTAGTGATTTATTTATTTCCACCCTTTACAGGATAACCCCCTGCGATATTGTAGACATTTTTAAAATGAATGATAAACCATTGAGAGAGGCCTATGTCACAGAACAGATGATGATTGATTTGTGGTTTGTGTGTATGTGTGTGTGTATAGGATAAATGTGCACGTATAGTGATTTGTATTTCCATGTATAATAGGTATGTATTTACATAAAAAAATCTAAGTTCTTATGTTTAACCGCATTCTACAACTAATAATACAAACTAGTTTGTTAAGCTGTAGCGTAGCGTGTGTAGAATGCCGTAGAATATGATCAAAATCATCAGTGCTGTAACTTCTATAAATTCATAATATTTATATGAGAATCGAGTATCTTCTTGTTTTGTGTGTTGTTAGGAATAAGTGAATGACCCTGTCTTATGGAAATCGATTCCCTGTAGGGTATTTCCACATTTGGCTAATTCGAAAGTGAAAACTGTAGAGTATCAGGTCCAGTGAAAATACAAACAATTTGCTTCATGAATAACGTATTTATATCTGCTCACAAACTTTTTCAAGTAGGTATTTATCTTACAGAACAACAACCGCACGCTCGCATCGAGCATTCAATACGAGTATAGCGCCCTAGCGGCGACGCGAAGTAACCATATTTTCGAGTCAATTACAATCCTTTTTATGACATACATTTACAATGATTAACTACTTTATAAAATAATAATGTAAATATGGATTAATACAATAATAATTACTTAACATAAAATGTATCTCAAATACAATATCATATTAATACTAACTAATCTCTTTAAAGTTGTTCCCTTTTGTAAGCTAATGAGCTTACAAAAGGGAACTACCTCCTGCAGTGAAAAATTATGAAACTTGTCGTCAAAAGCCACCTTCACTGGCAGGCCCATCACGGCCTTAGCATGAGTATTGCTCAAACGTAATCCACAGACCAAACAGTTCCAAATTTCCATTCAGCAAATAGAGCGTATCGACGTTTGACCCCTTCTTGCAGAATTCATTTACTTTTAAAAGCCAGATTCTGTACAATATGACACTATAAGTGGAAAAACAGAGCTGTTTAGAGCCCCAACGAAATCTTCGAGACGCCCGCCAGTCTACTTCTAGACAAGACAAGGAGACAAGGCACTTCCCTTGTCTCCTGTCTGTATCTGTGTAACTGAGGTATTACACTCATTGGAAAGTTTAGTATCAAAGAGAGTTACATGTTAAGCCGATATAATTTCATCCAGATCCGTACAGCCATTCTGGCGTGGCGAGGTTGAGTAACATATATCCGTCCATACATTCGCCCAAATGTTTGTACAGTAAGATAGTAAGTTCACCATGTAGGATGTATCATTTCATATGCCTAATAACTAAAATTTGATCGCTAGTTGAACAATGACTCGATAAAAAAGCCATTAATCTAGATCAAACGTCACGTGCTTAACCATGAGTCCAAACTTTGGAAAAAAAACACGCCACCTGGAACCAAAAAGCTCAGAGCAGATGTCAGCAGGGTTCAATATGTACATTATACTTTGTAACATACCGTATCAGGCTGAACATTTATTACACCCAAAAATGAACCCTACTTCATTAGATATTAAGTTTAAATTTCCGTTAGCACACTCAACAGCTGATCAAGTACATCTTGTGTAATTGTACATAGAATTATGAATCTTATTTTGTTATCCATAACGTCTGAATTCAGTTAATGGTAATAAAGGCAGATGGTAGGTTGTGAGCACGTGCCTTCCAATTGCTTAGAAAAGGGACAATGGGTGAAGTAACAATAGTTTTTTTTGTTATCGCAACGCGTGACGCATCCTTACTTTTGTAACAATTGAAAGAATAAGCAGAAATGCTCTAACTGCGTATACCAAACCCGATTGATGTGCGTTAATGCTTATAAACTTAGAGTATCTATCTTACCTGCTTATAAATGTAACGACCTCGATAGTAGAGCTGTACTTTTGACGAGTTGACTGGCTGGTTGAAAGACTTGAAAGTACTTACGTTACACTTGATGGATCTCTTTTTGGTTTACTAATGTTTGGCAAAAAACGTTTCCCAAAGTGTCACATGCCATAGTATGTTTCCCAAATTTTCATTTGGCAAAAAAACATTTGGCAAAACAACTTTTCGCAATTTTACAGTTAACAATAGGTACTATTTTTGGCAAATTATTGTTTATCAAATAATTACATGGCAAAGTTTCATTTTACCAAGTTATTAGGTAGTCAAATAGGGTTGGGCATACCTATATGATTTCCTTAAGAGTCTAAATTCACTGCATTAAAAGGATCCCTCTCTTCTTAATGTACGAATCAAACGGTTTGAGGCCTCCTTCCTCTGCCACACGATAAAGAGCTGGAACGCTCTGCACGTGTTTCCCTCTTCCTACAGTCCCGGGTCCTTCAAGCGGGGCGTGAAAAACCTCCTATCAAGGCCGTCAAGTTAGGGACCACCATTTTAAGGTCAATAGTATCAGAAATGGTGGTCCGTATCTTCTGGACTGCACGTCAGCTTTTTACTGTTTAGCGGGGTGCAGTCAATTGACGGACCAAATATCTTCAATGTCTTTACTTCTTAAAATAGTAGAGAGATCCGATTCTCAGCACTCCATGGATTCACCGTGCGGTCGCCGGGTCCATAGCGTGATACAGAGAGGAACACCGTGACGGCGACTGGGACTTGCGACCCAGATGTAGGTTTAGGGTGGCCACCTTGTGATGCATCAGCGCTCACCTCCACCGTCAGTAGTGTCCCCCCCCCCCCCCCTACCTATCCAAATTTGGTAAGATCCTATCAATGCCGCTTTTGATATTCGATTTAGTAAAGAGCTTACTGAAGCTCTTGGCAATCCGAGGCAAGTGGAATGGACGTCAAAAAGATGTAATCTAAGTTTACCACCGATTCCTAAGTGCTAGTGGAGAAGAAACTGAGCAACAAACTCTACTACAGCAATTCTTCTTCTGTCTTTCTTCTATTCTTCCATCGTGGATCTGTTGCGTGGATATGCCATTACATACATTGTATCCATACTAATATTATATACGAAAGTAACTCTGTCTGTCTGTCTGTCTGTTACGCTTTCACGCCTAAACCACTGAGCCGTCCATGCGGGCGAAGCCGCGAGCAAAAGCTAGTCGCATATAAATCTGCCCGCGACAGAGTGACGAATCTCCCGCGTAGTATGCCATTTGATTTCAGCCGGTTCAACTCTGACATAGGCGCTTCAGCCACTTCGTCGTGCCAAACAGACAAAAATCCGAGATCTTAGGTGCTCCCACGTCCCAGTTAATTACAAGTATAGCCAATAAAAGCGTTTTATGACACCACATACAATATGAACAATTAAAACTGCACAGCATTGGCGGAAATCGAGTCTTCTAATAAAATAAATCACTTTATTAATTTTCATTTCTATTACTATCGTCCGCATCCGTTTACCTCATCGTCAGTCAGGGTTGCCAGACATAATAAAATACACCCACACATCATTCTTATCGCAATGCCTCAAAATAAAGACCTTCGACCATCCTGCCAGTCTTCCTTCATCATCATTCCGGCTCCTAGTTTTATGTCGGGTCAGAACTGGGCATAGCCACAGCGTTGTCCGTTGCCCTACACCCTACACAGAGCTGTTTATGACTTACCGTACCGAAACGTGGACATTGATAGTGGGGCTAGTCCACAAAATAAAAGTAACAAAGTAGGGTATGGAGCAAACTGTATTTGGAGTTTCTTTGAAGAATGCAAATGCAAGAGATGATCCGGTAAAGAACTTAGGCTAATAACAAAGCTCAAAAAATAAGTAAGCTGAAGTGGCAATGCGCCATCCACAGCTTGCTCCATGCTCCACTGGCGAAGGATCGATGGCCGGTGGAGCACACGAGTTAGAGTGGAGGGAGGACAGGACAGGAGGACGACCTGAAGAAGACTGAATTAGATCGGATGCTGAAAACAGAGGGCCGGGTGCTATGGCGCACATTGGAAGAGGCCTATGTCCAACAGTGGACTGCAACATACTTATTGATTAATAGGTGCATGCAGTCGCACCTCTTTCCCACTAGGCCAGGAGGCAGAGACTACATGTTTCCACCTGCTACGATTCTGGCTTACGTACATCTTTCTTTGTTTTCATACATGCTCACCGGTTATCTTTTTCAGATGAAATTTTGAAGCATTGTATGCTAACTATTCGAATCGATCGACCACTGAGCCACCGAGCCTCGCCCGAAGTTGATACAATTTTTTCTATACATTCCCCTCCGGTCAGAGCATTCCCCTTGTAAGGGAAAGATCGTGGATTCGAGTCCCGCCTGAGCTGTATTCACTTTTTTCTATCTTAATCTTTTTCTGAATCCAGCGCTCTGGCAACCCTGTCGCCAGCTATAAAATCGCGTTGTAAAAACTATAATGGCAGGTCCATTACACAACGTGTTAATGTACCGTATACTTATATGAGTATATAAATATAATATTTATTACGTATTATCCCCTAGCCCCGCATTTTATTGATATAACACCGGCTTGTGCCCGATAAACGGTAATGGGCTGGCTATACGTGGGGCTAAAAATAGAGCTGGCTTGTAGCACGATCCTATAGACTTGTGGCTTTTGAGTATCCGAGACATCCGAGCACCAATCTTAGCTACGTACCCGTACGTACGTACGTAACCCTATGATGGCGTATGATGGAACATAATGCTAAATGTATGGGATTTGACGTATATGACAGGCGTCAACTAATGTCAAAAACGTCAAATCCTATACATTTGAAAATTTGAATCCTGTTAGAAAAACACTTGCATAGCTCATATTTTATGGATGAGGTTCAATCTTCAGGGTCGCAAGGATCCTACGACTGCATCTTTTTTGCTTAAGCTATGCATGCCAGCATGCAGCTTTAGCTAGCACTTAGAAGCTCCGGATCCGCTCTCTTATTCCTCCTGAATAGTTTCTTCTTCTTCATCCTAGCGTTAATTCCAGTCGCATCCCAAGCTTTCAACCCCGGAGTTTGGGGTTCGCGGTTTCCAGTCTAACTGCGGATTTGGCTGAACTTCGATATTTTCCGTGAAGCAACTGCCATCTGACCTCCACAACTTAGTTTACAATAGTGTTATTATCTATTCTGTGTTACAAAGTACAGCACTATGAGGAAACAAACTAGCAATGATTTATCAAAGCGTTGCTTGGACAGCATAAATGGATTTTCAGTACCCACAACGTAACAACGTGCTCACAGTCAATGTTACATTAAGTAACATTAGGTACACCTTGTAACACCAGTTACAACACTATGCAGCTACATAAGTATGAATAAAAAAAAGCTTACGTTATCTATAATTTTATTGTGACACACTTGTGACAGATGAAAAAAAAATAGACATGCCCCTGGTTTTATAAGTGTCCACTTAGCAGACCACACACGAGTGTGCCTTTGCCCATATTGGCTGATTAAAAAAAAGTTTGGACAAAAAGTTAGCTGTTAGCGTTAAGTATTTAAAAAAAAAAGCATTTTGTTTTTGACAATCTCGTTTAGTCTATATGGTTATTTTTAAAGAGTCATTCACCATCTCGCGATCGTCAAATTCGCGAGCGCGCGCGAGTTGGCAATTTTTGATTTCGAATTATTTTTTCGTCATCATCTCGCGCGCATGCTGAAGTACAGTCAGATAAAAAAGGATCAAAGAAAACATGAAAAGGAAACTAATGTATACTCGCGTCTTTACCTGCATTGGTTGATGCGCTGCGAATGTTTTTTTTTTTTTTCATCTTAGATTTCGATATAGACTTGCGAAGTGAGACTACGCCACTAGGGGGACACGGCCGATATTATGATATCTGTTATGAGTAGCTATGTCATCTTAATATGCGTCGTATGAAATTAGATATTTTTTTTTGCTTATCTTTTACTTTAGGCTGTATTTAAGATAAATTTCATAATGTTTCACATATTAAACTGGTTAAAACATTTACAAGAATAAAAAAAAGTATTTATTGCAATTTTTATTTCATTACATATATTTTTTATGATATTTGTAATTCATTTTAAATTAGTATAGTGTTTTAATGTATATATTTATTATAAAAATATTAAATAACGCTATTATTTTTGTTGGAATAAAAAATGGATAAATAGTTGGGGTAAGTAGTTCGGGTATCGAATAATTCCTCCTCATCGATTTTTACTAGTAAAGTGCCCAAAAGACGGGCGGCATTGCGCCGTCGGATGGTAAGCTTTTTTTTATGCCAAACTAATTTCGTATCTTTTTCAAGGATCGTATATTTTCCACAACCTTTTTTTTATTAGACAGTTTTTATTATTATTTAAGCATCGTGTTTTAAATATAATTCAAGAATAAAATATACCTAATCGATTACTATAAAAAACGATTATTTATTTCCCACGCTTACCAAAAAGCGATTTCAGGAGTATTTTTTACTGTGAATCCCTTAAAGTAGGTATATATATATGTGTTACGGGCAACTTGAGAAATCTGGTCCCTATGAATAGTGACCGGCCTGTATACATAATGCCCTTCTCACATGGGCAATTTGATAAAATTTCATTTCTAATTACTTTTCCCGGTCAGTATGAATCCTCAATATTATGCCCTTGTAAATACGTTTTGGGCAAAATGATAAAAAAATGAAATGAAGCGTTTTTGTTTATTAACGTTAAAAAAATACCTAACCTAACCTGGGGTGTGGGATATATACCAGTACAGTGCAGTAAAATTGTATGCATTTAAGTTAAGATTGCCGTTTAGTAAAAATGTGGCAGCCTTTTGTGTTTTTTATGTATTGTGGAGGTAAGTTTTACATTTAGCTTAGGTATAAAAGCTATACAAATAAAGAAAATTGAATGTCTGTAACTTTAAAATAACAGCTTTTGAACTGAAATTGTAACACACAAAAAGATGGATAGACAGAGTTACTTTCGCATTTATATTATTAGTATGTATACGAGATACCTACCTATAACAAAATAGTTATTTTTTTAATTTTGTGATCTGTCTACGGATTGTTGGCTACGGATAGTCTCCAAAGTGGCTGAACCGATTCTGGAAGGACGTCTCGTAATATATTATCTCGTAGTATTTATAACATATATATACATTTCTTTATAACATACAAAATAATAACTTCTTCCACGTCCATTTTCTAAGCTCTGTCGAAACAAACTGACAAACTCTCGCAAAACGCGGTAGCGCTTATACCTCGGGATCGGGACCCGTATCTTAGACCTGAATCACGAGACTAACGAGGTCCTGGCTCCCGCCGTAGCACCTCATGCTATCCTCAAAAAACACATTTTAGGTGCAAGATATAATGTTAACGCGCGTTACATGTGAAGCTAGCCTAAAATATCCTGTACATTTAAAATAGGTACCTAATTTAATCCATTACAACGTTTTTGTAGCTGACTGTACACAAATACGTCATATTTTCACAAACGCGCGAGTTGATGACACAAAAATAATTCAAAATCGAAATTTGCCAACTCGCGCGCGCTCGCGAATTTGACGATCGCGAGATGGTGAATGACTCTTTTTAAATATTTCGCGCGCATTTTAAGAATGTGAAAAAATGTTCAGTTTTATATAACTTTTATGTAGATACGATTTGAAATCGTAACGACGATGTCATTACGTCATAATGATGGTCATTCTGAGGGTCAATCACTCATATCTTTGCAAAACTGTCAAAAATTATTGCAGTTATGTTCGTAAGTTAGTGTTACTTCATCCACTATTCGTCCAACATAGCCCCTACAGGCTTCCACTTATTGCATTTTTTATATATCTTATATATATCTTATATTATACCTAATCGTAAAGTGGTCGTGTCTGTACATTTAAGATACCTATTTAAAAAAAAATACTTGGGTTATGTTAGGTTAACGATACCTACTGAACACGAAAATATTTTTTTTGGATTTCCTGTTGTGTGTTTGTGTTTGTCTGTTTGTCCGCGATAGACGCAAAAACTACAGGACGGATTTTGATGCGGTTTTTTTTTGTTAGAAAGGGCTTGCTCAGACTTAAAATCTTACGTTTCTTTGATCGGAATCGGTTGAGTAGAGCCGGAGATATGAGCAAAGGTCACGTTAACCGAAATGCACGCGGGCGGAGCCGCGGGCGGAAGGCTAGTTTTTTATATCTTATGCATTTTTAAACTGTTATAACGTAAGGACTATCAGAATTACAAATTCAAATTCGAACACTCTCTCTCTCACTCACTCACTCACTACCACTCAATCCTACAACCGTTCTGACCATCCAAAGGTTGCCTGGCAGAAATCGCTTGAAGCGATAAGGCCGCCCTTGTACTATTTCCATAGTGAATATTATGTTTTAATTTTGTATTTTTAATGTTGTACCTACAAAAAGTGTAAAATAAATAAATAAACAACTACAATACGGGGCTTTTCAAGAAAGGTATTAGAACGTTCCTACAGGGTCGGCAGTGCAAGTGCGCCGCCCCTGGTAGGTATTCCATACGTCCATAGGCCACGTCAACGGCTTTCCATCAGGTGGGTCATGTGCTTATCTGCCACCTAAGTATGTGGAATAAATAAAAATTCAGGAAGAATTATAAAGCAAAATCGAATGACGACATATCGATGCAATTTTGCTCTACGATCGTGTCGATACGTAGATATTATGGTTTGATTTAGCCTGACGCCTTAGGTACCCATACGCTAGGAGTATAATATACTGTATACTCTAACTAAGGGTATAGTCTTGCCTTTTTATAAAATATATGCCTAAAACCGCGAATATTTATCGTTGGCAACGCATAAGCGCGGTAGGTAAGGTGTATCTACAAAATGAGTTGTTGCAACTGTTGCAAGTAACCATAAGATATGGTAACCGTTTAACTACCTTAAAAAAAGTTTCAACCATTTATTAAATGAACCCCGTCGCGATTACTCAAAAAAGTGAAATCATTACAAAGACCAAAATAAAAAACTTCAACACAACACAAGGAGACGAAGCTGAGAAATTCCAACCAAACTGATGAAGCAAGAAAAAAAGACTCGCATCAGTCATAGTAGATGTCCCTGAGAAAATCCTTCGACACTGCCAGGCAACGAAATATTAATCTATCTATACTATTATATAATTGTACAGGTTATGTCTGTACATTCGAGACATTTGAAAAAAAACTTGGGCTTTGTTATATTATTGACTCCGCCCGCTTGGATGTCGGTTATCGCGATCAAACATAGCCTATGTCCTTTCCCAAGGTCTAATCTACCTCTGTACCAAATTTCATCAAAATCTGTTCAGTGGTTTAGGCGTGAAAGCATAACAGACAGACAGAGTTACTTTCGCATTTATATTAAAGTATGGTGTATGGATACTGAACACAATTTTTTTTTAATCCTAATCTGCTTGTCCACGATGGACGCAAAACAACTTAAATTTGATGTTTTTTTTTGTTTGATCCTCAAATCATGTCTTTAAAATGGTCAGACAAAGAGGTCAAAGATTTTAAATCTTAGGGAAGTTTGATCGCAGTCGGTGGAGTAGAGCTCAGACATGACAAAAGTCGCAAAAACTGACATACACGCAGGCAGACCCGCTGGCATAAGCTAGTTTTAAAATAAAAACGGATCTGTCGGCCGATGGTTGTTAAAACGCATCGTTTAACAATTAACCGGCCTTCGTTGCGCGTGCGCTTGTGAGCCACGGCCGGTCAGACACTTAATGAATGTTTAGGATTCCATTTTCAAACTAGATATTTCTTATCCTACGTGTTGCCCTTATATGATTTTTCCAAGGAACTACAATATGGGGTTCTTCAAGAATTACATTAGCACACGTTCATAGGCCAAAGTAACTACTTCACACCGGGGCCACCTGGTGGAAAGTGGCTACCGTGGTCTATGGGCGTGTGCAACTCTAGGGGAGTCACACTCGTGCTACCGACCCTGTAAGAACGAAAAGTTTCTGTACCGTCAGTGCAGAAGTGTATGGTTTCGATTCGGTTTCGATATCCATACTCCATACTAATATTATAAATGCGAAAGTAACTCTGTCTGTCTGTCTATCTGTCTGTCTGTCTGTCTGTTACGCTTTCACACCTAAACCACTGAACCGATTTTTATGAAATTTGCTATAGGGGTAGATTAGACCTTGAGAAAGGACATAGGCTATGTTTGATCGCGATAACCCACATCCACGCAGGCGGAGCCGCGGGCAAAAGCTAGTATTCGATAAATACTTTGAAATCGAAACAGTGAAAAAGCTTCTTCTTCATCATCCTAGCGTTAATCCCAGCCACATCCGAAACTTTCACTAACTTCCTCAAAAAAACTCGAAGCAACTCAAGCAACACACTAGCATTTATCAGAAAATACCTCACCAGTCACAATTAGCTCAATGTAAATGAGACCTCATTTGTCATAGACAGTTGCGACCATAGAGAAAGTGTTCGTCAACTCACGATCGCTTAATGTTCTCCATAAACGTTATGCGCGCGCGCATAACAGCGTAAGTGGAACTTCATGATTGTTACGATTTTATGTATTTATAAAAGGGTGTAATATTGAATGAATTAAAAAGCATTTATAGTATACTAACTATACAAAATGATTAAGATAGGAAAAGCGAAGCGAAGTGGTCAGAGCGTTCCCCCTGTAAGGGAGAGATCGCGGGTTCGAGTCCCGCCTGAGCTTGATTCGCTTTTTATAGCTGCAATGCTTCGATCGGGGGAATCGCGACTAATCCGATGAACTGACGAGGATCTGATAGCCTTTCTCACCACAGAGGCCGGGGTTCACTTTTCATGTAATGCTTGACTTATTTTGTCTATTGCGGGAGCGACTACCGACTACCGTATGACCTCCCAACCCTGAGAGGATAACCCAAGTCAGAGCCTCATTCGTTGATCGGCAGATGTACCAGCTGGAAGTGACGTTAGCCTAGGCTCTGAAGAGTTAAATTTAAATGACTTAAGTTATTTGATTTACTGCTTTGTTTAGATGAACTTTAAATATAAGGTAAATAAGGTTGATATTTGAACAGCAAACTGATAACTCGTGAATAGCTCAAATCGCACTACCACGCACAGCAGTACGACTAGTCTGCGGTTGTGAAGTCCCACTCGAGTGATATAATGGCCGATCAAACTGCGACATCCAATTACTATCTGATTAAATTATTAGGTATTGCTCGTGACATATATCTGGGACCTAAAATGTGCTCTATTTATTCATTTATTTATTTTTAGTTAGAAATCATTTAACATTAATAGGGTTATAGTCTAAATATATACAGATAAAAAAAAACTAAATTATTAAATAAAAATATTTACAAGATTAAAAAAAAGAAAGGGAAATGAAAAAGGAGTCAGGTGTCGAAGAATTCCTCCCCATCGATGTCGACTGGTAACGTACCCAAAAGGCTGGCGGCATTACCCCGTTGAATGGCAATGCCAATCCTTTGGGCAAAATACAGGCCAGCCCTTTGGTCACGCGAAGCATCGACCAGTCGCTTTGCAATTTCCGTGTAAAGCGACCGTGCGCTCGGACCCCACGAACCCAACGTTTCGACGTTTATTTATTTATTTATTTAGAAACTTAACACCTTATATAATATGATACATGAGTAAATTAAGAATAAATTACATTGGACACTTAGGCATACACGCAGTACACGTTTCTTGGGTGTCTTTTGAGGATAGCACGGGGTGCTACTGCGGTGGACGAGCTCAAATTCACCAAGCATAGATTAAAAACAATCCGCGTGCGTCAGGGCCTCGTTACGCGTTAGTCTCGCGATTTAGGTCCAAGAGGTGTCCCGTGGTATACAAAGATATTTATATTTTGACATAAAATTTCTAATCACAAGTTTTCACATTTATTTATAACTAAAATATATATTAGACTAGCTTTTGCCCGCGGCTCCGCCCGCGTGGATGTCGGTTATCGCGACCAAACATAGCCTATGTTCTTTCTCAAGGTCTAATCTACCTCTATACCAAATTTCATCAAAATCGGTTAAGTGGTTTAGGCGTGAAAGCGAACAGACAGACAGACAGAGTTACTTTCGCATTTATAATATTAGTATGGATACATGCCATTAGACAGGATACTGGTAGTTAAAAATTTATTATTTATGATATTAGTATCAGTTTTAATATCATAAAAACTTGTAAAAAACATATTCAGGCACATAATGTACCTACATATAGTCATTGAATAGTTCCTAGAAGTAATAATGGTAGCAAAATAAATCGCCCACTTAATGAACAGGTAATGCGATCAGAGCGAGTCGATACAAATCAGTGCAAAATAAAGCGTTCAGCAGACACGCGATCACGCAAGTGTAACTCTTAGTTTAATTGAAAGGTTATATTTGATTAATATACTAGCTATTCACTGTGGTTTCACTCGCCATAATCACTTGGTACTTGTATGCTCAGCTCCTAGAAGCCAAATTAAAATTCTTTATTTCTCAAAATAGTGCAACACTGTTACAGCTTTTTGACGTCAAATTCTGCTTAAAACTAAGTTTACCACCGCTTCCTAGGCGCTAATGGAGAAGAAACGGCGCAACAGCCGTAGCGTGATATATAATTATATATTAGCCCTTCCCCTATTAAGCTATCAAATGCAAAAGATTTTTTCAAATCGCACAAATAGTTCCAAAGATAAGTACGTACAAAAAATTAACGCTTGATTCCCATTTTCCCTATGCAAGTTTACCTGATTTGATACCTCTGGTTAAATTAGGATAGGCTTACCATCACGTGACACACGTGCTTTTTTGCGAGTAGATCTCACCACCTCCCTAGGGCTCTCCAGTGACTCTACTTACCCTACTAACGTATCCCAGCGCACAAATAGTTTCTAGCTTTCTGAGTATTTTTTAGCACTGGCAACCCACCATCAGCTAGCAGGCAGCAACCTATACCTACTTACCTACTTATTTACTCCTCGATGTATTCTGTACAACATGTTACACAGTAGCTTAGAAAGTAAGTTAAGTCATACACAAGTACAGTACTTAAACATAACATAAAAACTTGTTTAAAACCGTACTCATCCAATACAATCCAAAAATGTTATTTTCACATACAATTCATACACATACATATTGACTCATACAAACGTCTAAATACAACGCTTTCAATGCCAATAGGCATAAAATCAAACAGTTTATCTGCCTGTATATCATTTCAAATGTAGAAAAGAAATAAAACTACCTGTTTAGTGCACGCAAAAAGTTAGTGGAGGTGCGCGTGCGCGGCAGACTCATGCGCGTCATCTCTGTCGTCCATAAGAATAAAGGTCGTAAGTGCCTTAACGTTGTTTCCGAGATATTTGAAATTGTATCTACTAGCTGATACCCATGGTTCCTCCTGCGTGGATGTTGCTTATCGTAACTTTTGGGCATATCTCCAGTTCTACTCAGTCAATTGCGATCAAACAAACGTAAGATTTCAAGTCTCTCCGAGACCTTTCCAATAAAAAAAAACACAATAAATTCCGTTCTTGCGTTCATCCCGAGCAAACAAACAAGAATTATAAAAAATATATATTTTTGTGTTCAGAATCGTTAATATTTTTTCAAATATCCCCAATGTACAGACATAAAATAAAATAATATCTAAAATGAAAGACCACGATTCAATTTAGTTAGTGATTCTTGTTTTATGATGATGAATCACTAACTAAAACAATTCAGTAAATCACAGGCTTTAATTTAGCTATAACATCAATTATCTCGAAATCAACTTAAAAGTACTTACGGCCTTCTTTCATAAGACAGTAGATGTGCACGCGCAGTGGAATGTCGCACTCACATCGCCGCGGGCGCACACTAGACGTATTTTGCGAGTTAATGGACGCCTTTGGAAAATAGACGAGGATTAAGTACCCATTTTGTTGATGTTTTTTTAAGTATTAAGTTTAAAAGTCAATGGGTTTTAAACTGTTATTACTTGCCATAAATGTTACATAAAGATACGATGGTTGTGGTAGAGATGAGAGGGTTACGATTAATTAATATTTGCATATTTAATTTCTTGTTTATGAGGCCCCATAAGGTTCTATAGGAGGTAGGACACGATGGTATTTCCGTCCCAATCGAGCAATCCAACTGGGGAAGTACCTCCGCCCTACAGAATACCGCGGCTAAATATTCTCGTGTTGTATTCCCGGCAGTGAGTAGGGTAGCCAGAGCTCTCTGGAGACGTTTTGTGCTGTCAAAGACTTGTCCTACTTATCTTCTGCGCTGACGGCACAGAATCTCTCTGTTGTTATAGGATCAGCAGCACGAATGTGACTCCGCTGGTGTTGTGGATACCATTTTGCCCCTGGAAAGGGAGGCGCATCGCGCTACTGCCCCGGCCTGCTTCTGCAAGGGTGACGGAGGGAGCAGGTCGTTGCTAGTCGATACACCTACTAATAGATAGACGTGGCTCTGATACTTTCCTATCAGGATTGAGGGGTCAGGCGGTAGACGAACCCATAAAACCCATCCAAACCAAACTATCGAAAGGACCAAAAAATTACAGCGGAGAACAGGAGTTCAAAAGTCAAATAGGTATATTTATCTACCGATCAGCATTCGCTTAAAGCCACCCACTTATAAAACCAACACAGTAGCAGTTCACTTTTAAATTTTAAGCCATACAGATATATTTATCTACATAATGACCTCCACTTAATGGTTGGTTAGAGTCTATACAAGATATTACGTACATTTTCCTCCTCCATAAATACAAGGACCCCATAAGTCTCGGTCCATTCCCATATTTGCACTTAGCCGCGACTTTGACGAGCTCGTATCTATAAATTTATGGCGCCATTGAAGTTTATATGCAAAACTCTTTAATAGCTTAAGATATGTATAAGTTCCCGTGTGTTAGACGTGCTAGGGATACTATATTCGTTGACTATTATACTGTACTAGCTGTCCCGGCGAACTTCGTACCGCCATATTTTTCCCGTTCCCGCTGCACCTATAAACCTTCCCTGGACACCCACGAATATTTCAAGATTCAAATGAGCCAAATCGGTTCAGCCGTTCTTGAGTTATAGCGTCAGGAAGGAAAACCCGACTTATTTTTATATAGTAGATATAGATAGAAAAACAGTATTTCTAACAAAATACATCGCAAATGAATTCTTGACGCATTATATGTGTAGTATTTTAAACCACTTCGGTGGCATAAAAGCACATGACCCGCCTGATGGAATGTGGTTACACCAGGGGAGTCACACTCCTGCTGCTGACAATGTAAGAACAGAGTTTCTGTACCGTCAGTGAAGAAGACAAAGTAGGCCAGGCCTTTGGTCTTCCCACTGACAACACAAAAACTCTCCAGAGAGCTCTGGTAATACCTACTACTCCCCGCCCGAAACACAACACAAGGTTATTATGGCCGCGGTTTTCTGTAGAGCGGAGATATTTCCCCAGTAGAACTGTTCAGCCCCCCTAGACAAATGGCAATTCGTTGCTCGGCGTACGATGGAATAGAATGACAAATGTATGGGATTTGACGTTTTTGACATTCGTTGACGCCTGTCATATACGTCAAATCCCATACATTTGGCATTCTATTCCATCACACGCCGAGTAACGAATTGCCACTTGTCTAGAGGGGCAGGTTGGGACGACAATACCGTCATGTCCTACTATTACTATGTCTATAGAATTTGTCAATCTCACTGCAAGCCTGTACACGTACTGATTGACAACTCTGACAATGACTGTCTTCTCGAGGTTGTGAGGTCAGAGGGCCTACCATAGTTCCATGAAACCATACAGAAAGAAGGAGAAGTAAGCAGACCACGAACTCCTAGGTTAAAACCTCGGATGCAACCGGCAACAATACCTACCAAGATGATGCTGAATGATGTTTTTTATAGCTTTATAGTTTTAATGACTCCAAGGTTTATCATGACATACATACGCTCCACGGCTTTACCTCGATGACGACTGCACGCGTTTACATTCCTTATTAAATGATCTTCTGTAGAGCATCATCTGCATAATAATGCTGTCATCCTTAACAAGACAGCCTTATTATGCATCTAAAGTAGGTTGAATAGGCCCCCGTTAAAGTCTATCTTACATTATCTTATTGCGTACTCATAAGATTATCTTTTTAACCGTAAGATCAATTTTAAATTGGATCAAAAATAAACTGAGGCACCTACTACCTTTACTCGAAGTTAACTCGATTGTAAATTACGAAGGGTGAGATTGCGTGAGGTTGAAAGCAGAAGTTGTTGGTTGTATAATCAGATGAGTTCAAGATCAAAACACAATTTAAATAATAAATAAATAAATAATAAATATTCTACAACATTCTACACAACGCTATCTAGACCCATGGTAAGCTTAATTAGCTTGTGTTATGGAATCTAGAATGCGGATATACATACTTAGATACTTTTTTTTTTGTAAATACATACATAATATTATACATAGAAACACCCAGACCAATGCAAATATTTATATTCATGCATACAAATATTGGCACTGAGCGGGGATCGAACCCGCGCCTCCTGCGTAGCAGCCGCGTTCACTACCGCTACGCCACAGAGGCAGTCAAAATGCATGATAATATATGAGTATGATAATTCTGTCAATTTAGTTTGTTTATTTTGCGAGGTTATACTGATAACAGCAATGTTAAATCCCTCAATCCAGTTTTACTTCAGACATTCAGTGCGCGAATCCCATTCGGTTTTGACTAGTTTTTTATATATTACTAGCTTACCCCGCGAACTTCGTACCGCCCAACAGTGTTACAAAAAATGTGATAAATGAAGAACCGCTCGACCGATTTTGTGCAAACTTCACATAAACTATCTACTAAATAGTCCAAACAAAACCTAAATTTGTTAAGTGAGCCCGTTCTTGAGTTATAAAATTACAACGAAATTGTAAACATAATATACCTATTTGTGAGTGGCATTGATTTTTATATATGTACCTACATCAAATTTTACATCTGACAGATATAATACAGCCCAGACTCAGCCTCAGATGCATGGTTCGAGTCAACAATAGTTCCCGGAATACGGCAATAGGCTCACCCTCTATTACCTACCGAATACTGGTAATTCACCTCTGCTTAACCCTTCGGGGATAAAAGCGTGATTATATGTATGTATTTGTAAATACTTGACGTATTGTTAAACGCCATTTATTTTTGACCCCGGCTAAACAAAACACAATAACCGTCTGTCTTATTGTTATCATGGCTGCGTAGTCAGTAAAATATAAATATTAGAGTAATTCATCGTCTGACCTCATGCAATTATAATAATTTAATTATTCATTCATACCAAGAGCAAACGTACAGGCACATGCTTGTATAATGATTCGACGCAATTTATGACGCCATAGAGTATCAAAATTTCATATTAAAATATTTAAGTTTCTATCCCATGAATCTTCATTCTGTGATTCCGGACTGTGATCTATTATGACAAAATCTCATGCTTCTTCAGCTTATTTCCATATATGACAGTAATATTATTATAATCTGTAAATGGATTGCGTTAACTACGTGCTGCGTGTTATTTTATCAACGCAAGTCGGCGTGGTTTCTGTTACTGAAAATCCATATTATTCACTTTCAATGGTTAATTTCCATAGGTATGTTAAAATTTCTCATACGGAATAATAATATTGGGATTATTTAAATTATATCACTTATGATATGACTCAGAAACCTTGAATTCATTTTTGTACCTATCTTTATTACTTCCGATTTGTTTATAAAGAAATCGGGAACCAATAAAGTATTTATGATTGAATTTACTTGTGTGTTCAAGACAGTTTAACTAAGTCTGACTCACCGAGTGTCATGCTCAATATTTCTATGGGTAAGAAGGTTGGTACTAACTTCTACAGGTGACAAAATGTAGGTATTGGTAGAAGTGGGATAAGTTACATATTTAAGGCTCGTTTAGACGTGGAGAGTTCCTCGCCTGCAAGATACGATTTATACACACTTTGATAAGATAATGGTATAACGATTATTGCTAGTGATAGTCGCGTACGATTTTTTTAACCGAACCGTGCGAGAACTCTCCGCGTCTAAATGAGCGTTAAAAGTAGATATTAATTTATAGACATTCTTCATCTTAGCGTAAATTCCCAGTCGCGTCCGAAAATTTCAGCTTGGATGCTGGGGTCCGCTTTACCAGTCTTAACCACAGATTTGGCTAGACCTCGATATTTTCCGTGAAGCGATTGCCATCTGACCTCCACAACGCAGTGGTAACATTAGGCGATATCGAAGCTTTGCAGTTAGACCGTTGTTTTTGGACTTCTTAGGGCTCCAACTACCCGTAACGACTGCCATAGATGTTCTTATATGAACCGGGACCGACGGCTTAACGTGCTCTCCGAGGCACGACCAGACCAATGCAAATACCCATATTTCATGCACACAAATATTATTAACGTATAATTATTTTCACTGAGCGGGGATCGAACCCGCACCTCCTATGCAGCGGCCGCGTTCACTACCGCTACTCATTTATAGACAATACTTGATAGGTATTGTCTATAAAATAATATTACACATAATGATTTTCGAAAACCATTCGAGTTCTCATAGTACCGACTAAGTTATTCAACATACAGTGTGTGTACCAAATAAAAATAAAAAAGTCTCGTCCTATTTGCATTAACACCAAATGTTATACAGGGTGAATGGAAAAAGGAATTATAATGTCTTTCTAGGTACGGGACGCAGGCTGAATAACTAACTTGCGGTTGCATCTTGGACGGACTATGGTTTTAATTCTTTTTTTTATAGACTTGTTATGATATGGCAAAAATAATTAATGATGGATGGCTGCTAAACTAAAGGTGTGGTTAGAAGTAAGCGTACAAACAAATATTTTTACTATTTATTATAGTAATATTCTGCGGGCCAAGTCCCGTACTTATAAGTACAGTCAGCAACAAAAGTAGTTCCACAATTTTCAATATACAGATCACCTTAGCCAACTTTAGAGGTACATCTTTTCATCATAAGAATTCGTTTGTGAAGATGGTTGGATGTTTGTTACTCAATCACTTGAAAATTTTGTACATACTGTTATTATTCACGCTCATAAATCCCCAAAGGGGTAGGCTGAGCTATAGTAACGTTTCCTCAACTATGATTTTCGATAATAGGGGTATTACCTATTGCCGTCAAATGGGCAGCCCTATCCCTAAATCGCCATAATGGGAGTAAAACGTGAAATATATTTTCCTGTGAGTATTAAGTACACAAATACTTAGCATATCATTATTTATTTAAGTATTTCAACGTAGAGATTATTTATTGTGTTAAGCAATTTATGTTGCTAACTGTACCCACATTTATAATTGCATACCATCAGATATGATTAAAGACAAGCATTATTGAGACATGCACATTTGCATTTAATCGAATAAAACGTTCATTTACGAACATTAATCATTTAAATATGTACATACGTTAATAATTATACTGTGTATTAAATGAAAAAAAGTAAACCCTACGAGTATGTTAGCGAGGCGGTCCATGTTCGATTAATCTACATCTATATCTATCTATCCATCTGAAATATTATAAAATTCTAATTTAGTTGTGTCTGTACATTGAAGATATTTAAAAAAAACTTGTTATGTATATTAACGATACTGAACGCAAAATAGTTATTTGTTATACAAGAGTGCAAAGTTGCTTTTTAACCGCGTGCTCATTTTTGATGACCGAGCAAGCGAAAGATTCTAAATTTGAATCACGAGCGTAGCGAGTGATTCACAAATTAGAATCTTGAGCGTTAGCGAGGGAATCAAAAGAGCACAAGGTGAAAAATCTTTGCACTCGAGTGCAACACGTAACTTTTCATCCCACCTCAGCGAGGAAATAATGAAATGCTTCTCCTTCCTAGCGTTAATTCCCAGTCAGCATCCGAAGCTTTCACCTCGGAGTCCGGGGTCCGCTTTACCAGTCTTAACTGCGGATTTGGCTGGACCTCGATATTTGCCGTGAAGCGACTGCCATCTGACCTCCACAACCCAATGATGACATTAGGCGATATCGAAGCATTGCAGCCAGACCGTTGTTGTTGAACTTTTTAGGGCTCCAACTACCCGTAACGACTGCCATAGATGTTCGTATGGCATCCGTGACCGACGGCTTAACGTGCTCTCCAAGGCACGACCAGACCAATGCAAATACCCATTTTCATGCATAAAAAATATTTGCACTGAGCGGGGATCGAACTCGTGCCTCCTGCGTAGCGGCCGCGTTCAATACCACTACGCCATGGAGGCTGTATAATATGTGTATTAATACTAGTAATAAAATACAACAAAATAAAAATTCAACAACAATGTCAACAATATGACGTGAAAAAAATTGATGCGCGCAAAGCAAATTAAAAAAAAAGTACACCAAGGAGGTTACGAGTCTGAGTTTTTCATGAATTAAAAAAAAGTTGTATGATAAATTCGGCACCATAGAGGTAGAAGTAAATAGGTTTAATGATGTTTTGAGTCCACAAACCTAGTACACACGATGTTCTAAATTCAAATTTACTTTACCTCTCTAGAGGATAAAAACGACTTTTACGCTCAGTTATCGAAGAGCAAAAATAGTCTTTCCGAGATGGTGGGATGAAAATGTTTTTTGAGGTTTTGTCTGTTCGTTTCAACGCAAAAACTACTGAACCGATTGCGATGCGATTTTTTTACTCAAATGGTCTTAGTCAAGCCTATAACCTGCAGTTTAATTAATCACAAATAAAAAAAAATCTGGAATATCATCGCGATAACCGACATCAACGTGGGCAGAGCCGTAGGCATCTCCTAGTTAAAAAAAAACCTAAAAGCCTAGGAGGATGTTAATAGGCATTCCGTGTTCGATTAATAAATTGATATATCCTGTCTCTTTATATAAACCAGACTTACCTGGAATATGTTCCAGGTAAATTATGTTAACATAAAGATTACAATCATGAATTTAAACATATATAATTTTAAAATTACGATTAAAATGATTACTAGCTATGCCCACGACTTCGCCGTATAGACTTAGATCAGATTTTTTTTTGCTTGGAATCGTAATTATTTTCCTAATATCAAAGAAGCCTAAGTAACACCTTATAACATCAGCTGCTACCTACAGTTAAAATACCAACAAAATTGGCACTTCTGCTCGGTTACCCAAGTAATAGTACCAATTTTGTTAGTATACCCGGCACAAACATACAAAAAGACAGACACATGGACAAAAATTAAATAATAACCTGCACCTATTGATTCTAGCGTTTTCTTGTTGTGGGACCTCGGACCGACCCGATAATATGTAATATGTAAGACTGGTTTTACCAATTAAAGGTCCCCGATGAGACTTAAATATAATTAATATTTTGATTGTAGTATAGCGACAATCAAAATATTAATTATATTTAAGTTAAAAGGCCCCTTTTTTACTTTTTGGAGATTCCTTTTATGTCGGGGTTCTACAAATTCTTAATTATAGGACACGTCAATATGACTTCAACTCGCCTGATGATCCCTATCGCCCTGACTCCTATCTCAACCTGAGCCTAAGGCTCCCTACGAATAAGTTTGTAGTAATGAATCAGTATTTTATACGAACAGAGCTGCGGACAACACAGTCTTGTCTAAACCGTTTATCAATCGTATAATTGTTCGTAAGCTATGCATACGTTTCGGTCACGCTCTGACATGCGCGCACGCAGACCTGAACTAGTCAATTAAATAATGTTTTTATTTTCACGGGATTGCTTTAAAAATATATTTGCGTTATGGTATTTAAATGTTTCGGTGTATGTATGAGTCATTCACGAAAATACATTGAGAATTTATCCGCAGATCCGGGTATAAATCGATGGCCATATTGGTCATGAATTACAAGTAATTGCACTCAACGTTTTATTCTAAAACCTATTTATTGGATGATTTTATGGTCTAGGTACCTAATTTGGATTATTTTGAGAAAATTTACACTTATGCGAATGAATGCAATGCCTTAATAGGTACTCTTAGGATATTTCACTGAAGTAATTTAATTTCAATAAGTACCTAGAGAAAATTAGTACAAGACAGAAAGCGACCCCTGGACTCGGAGTTGAAAGCCTTAGATGAAACCGGGAAAAAGTTAGCATGCAAAAGTTTCAAAATAGGTTACCTACATAAGATACAAGAGGGGGGCATACAATTACAATAGGCTCAAGGTTGTGTTAGTGCCCTCAAGATTTCCAAGAGTGTTCTTGACAGAAAATTAATGACTCAAAGATGTTAGTGCCCTCAATACTGCCAAGTGTGATCACTAAACAACGTTAAAAGCTCAAGGTTGTTATTACCCTCAAGATTCCCAAGAAGTATTTCCAAAAAACAGCAAAAGCTCAAGGATATTAGTACCCTCAGGACTGCCAAGAATGATCTTCAAACAACAGCAAAAGCTCAAGCATGTTAGTGCACTCAGGGCTGACAAAAATATTCTCCACGCAACTGCTTAGCGATGTTAGTGCCCTCAAGACTGCCAAGAATGATCTTCAAACAACAAGAAGCAAAAAGCTCAAGCAAGTTAGTGCCCTCAGGACTATCAAAAGTATTCTCCACGCAACTGCCAAGGCTTAGCGATGTTAGTGCCCTCAAGACTGGCAAGAAAAACAACAGCAAAGGCTCAAGGATCTTCGGTTACCCGACAACGGCACAACTCAAGGCTGTTAGTAGGTACCATCAAGACTACCAATGATGTTTTCCATACAACGGCAAAAACCCCAAGATGTTAATGCCCTTCCAAGTGTGATCTCCGCATAACTGTCGAGGCTCAAGGATGTTAGTGCCCTCAAGAATCCCAAAAATGATATTCAAAGAACAGCAAAAGCTCTAGGATTTTAGTGCCCTCAAGACTTTCCAAGACGGATATTGCACTTATTTCAGAAAAAAAGACGCTTGAAGCTGTAAAAAGTAAATGAATTAATTACATTTAATGACTTAACAATACAGTCTTCATCTCTGTTTACCTAATAACCGATTTTTTAAATTACGCTAGTTATGTTGTCGTGCAAGCGATCGTCGACCCCGAATCAACATAAAAAACCGGTATTTTATGTGAATTTTTAGTCAATAATAATATAATTAGCTATGAATAAATTCTTATTTATGTTATGGCGCGAAACTTGTTCTGTTATGCGGATTTGGTCGTTGTTTTATAATAATAGTAATAATACTGTTATAACCTACGCCACGTATCTTGGACCTAAAATGTGCTCAAAATGTGCCCTATACACGCCGTACACATTTCTTGGGTGTCTTTTGAGGATAGCACGGGATGCTACTGCGGTAGACGAACTCAAATTCACCAAGCATAGACTATTACAAAGCAATCCGCGGGTGCCAGAGCCTCGTATGTCTTACGATTTAGGTCCAAGATACGTAGCGCGGGTTTATATATGTTATAGTAACGACATTATATAACTAAGTTTTTTTTTTTTCAGTATTCTCAGTGGAGTGGAACAGGGCCACCCCACCCCATATCTTCCCGTGGGTTCGCAGAGAGTGATTAAGAGATAGGGCTGTGTTCTCCACCCGACAATAAACATAGGTACAACTCATGACAAAATACCCGCTTGACGGCAATAGGCTCGCCCTCTATTACGTGGGACCGAAAATTATGGTTGGTGAAATATGTTATACGTATGTATGTTTTACTTGGTAAGATAATATTTCACCATATAAAATAATATTACCTCACTGCCTGTTTTTTTATAAAGAGTACCTATTAGCAACCGAGTACTAATATTCCCTGTAACCCCTCCAGCTAAGCTAAATTGCTTGTGTTAGGAGTGGTTTCACGTCGGTAGTATGGCCAGGATTCGAACCCGGGACCTCTCGATCATAAGGCCAACTCCTTAACCATTAAGCTGTCAACGCTTTGGGTACAGGGATCTACAAAACATGTTATTTACGGAACGCACAACAAAAAACGTATAATCTTATCACCCTTGTATCTTAATCTAATTTATTTATCCTACCGCCTTACCTCCCTTTAATTTTTCCCGTTCTCCTATTTTTCCGCTAGAGCACATAGCGCGCGATTGACACCTATAGTGTTGCTAGCATTTGAAAACCATTTACTACCAAACGGACTGTATATTTGTCTACTTTCTTAGTAGAATAAAAATGTTACAGTCCCAAAGATTACAGAACAAACTCACATCCTTAGCTTACGACATAGACATTGAAACTAGTCTGTATAATCTCGCAGATTGGTTGCATCATTTTATATTTCTCCGTAATACGAGACATAAGTTTATTGCCAACATTATTACCATATCACTCGCATACCTACCACTTTTAATAGATTTTTTGCAGTAGAATTTATTAAAAAGTAAAATTTGTTGACATTTTTATTAATGATTAGTCTGGTCAAACGACCAATGTGTGACGATATGAGACTTAATGAGCCACAGGAAACGCTAATTATTATTTTAATTTGGTTACTAATTCAGTCATTGATAGTTGCTTTCACAGGGGAAGGGGAAAGAAGTTAGGAGAGTGCGAAAAATTAAAGGAAGGAAGGGAATCTGACGATTTTTAGTGCTATGATTAAAGAAATTGAGACCTACCGAAAGGTAGGGCTCCTTCTCCCTATATTCCTATAGGGAGAAGGAGCCCTACTTTAGAAACTGGTATGTTTTTCAACTGGAAGTGGGGTACAGTTGAAGTTATACAATACTTCCCTGTTAAAGTCTGCCCATTCGCAGTAGGCAAAGCATAACCTAGTAGAGTCTTACTTTTCATGAATCACACACAGCTCCGCCTAACTATTCAAGAGCCAAAAAATAATTTAAAAATACCATTTCTGTTCATCTCTAGACAGAAATATGCACAAATTCAATATAATTTCCAGCCTATCAGACTAAACACCATCCAGGATATTACCACTAGAGATTCTCTACATATCTCTTACAGTATAGTTAAATACAATACATTATGTCCCGTTACTATACTTTTTTTTTATCGTGCGAAAAATCCCTACGGATACCTCCCCTGCCAGAGCCGGAGAAGGAGGTTATGTCGGACTCGAACCGACTAAAACGCACTCTTGTTACTATACTTTCCTGTGTCACTGTACTTCACCAGTCGGACTGCCCAATTGGGACAGGAATAACGCCGTGTCCTGCCTCCTTATAATTGACTTCAAGAGTATGGATTACTCTTCTATTTGTTAATATCCTCGATGCTAAACACTAACCTACATCACTACCGTATAATACCCAATTAATTAGTTTCATTCAATACTGTTATCAAGCAAAAACCACCGACAAAAACAAAACACTGTCGCTTACGAAATTCACTTGCCAATTTCGAAATACATATATCAACCTTATAGAAACGGAAATTCACAATGTCAAAAGTAATACGTCGTAACAACATTATGTTAAAACGTTCCAAGTGACGTTCCATTTCTAAAGTGTAAACCGTGAAACTACAGGATGCGCCGAGGCCGACGCTGGCGTTTAGCACGTTGTAATGATTTAGTACCCGCAGGAAAACATGCAATCACGAAACGTAACGTTATTTCAATAGCCGTTTCTTAAACGTCAGGTCCAGAGGAACCGGATTGCGTTTTGTTGTTAATAGAAAAGTTGATTGCTAAGTTCACCAGACTGCTGTCAATCATAGATGCTCTGCAAACCTGTAGAGTTCTATGATTAACAAAAGTGCAGTGGCAGCAATATAATTTCCTCTCAAAAGTTAAGGGCTGTGCTCTTGTCAGTGGAGTAATTGCCATACATCCCTTTCCTCTGCCAATCCCTTCACCTCTTGTATCTATTCCTTAATCTGTTCCACCCGTTCTTCAGGACCTCTTCCTTTCTTTCCTTCTATCTTCCCTGCTATGATGTTAAAATACCAGCTTGATGCATGTCTCTCGGTTTTTTATCGGATACACTTCGGAGAGTGTGCGTTGGACTTACACAACCTAATTCTGCCAAAGCCCTTCCATCACCGAACGACCAGACACACGGCGACGCGGCACCTATACTTTGTGGACATTTCACTTATCATACGACTTGGCGATACGTTCACCATTCGGGCAGGGCATTCCACTCCTTGGCAGTAGCCAAAGAAATGCTCTGTTCGAATCTGTGTTTCCGGATACCTACAATTTGTATGCCCTCAAGACTAGAGTGAATAGGTTACTTCTAGGCAAGCTTGCTGCACCGTCGACCACATCGTCAATTATCAACAGGTGGTCAAACGCGAGCCTATCAACCAAAAATAAAGAAAATGTTTTTAGAAACTCCTATGCAAGAATTTTCTTTCAAGCGCAATGTCATCAAACGTCTTGGTTAGGCCACATGCTCATTACATACAAATATGCCATAGGTAATACAATATACATAGTTATTAATATGTATAGTATTAATACCTTTAACTGTAATTAACATCTCAGTTTTCTCATTTCAAAGTCTATTCCATATGCGAACAGCTGTGACAGTAAAGTACTTATCAACAAAGTTTGTGGAATGCATTGACCTTCCTTAATGTATGTACAGGCGTGACAGGTGTACTCTTCTCCTAGCACAGCATACAGTTATAGTATATCGTTATAGGTAGGTATAGTATCGATCGGATCCCACGAACCGCCCACAGCTGATCAATCAATATTACGAACATAAATTTTATTTCAGCTATTAACATAATGGGAAGCTATTATCATTGTATGCTTGTTGCAAAATTTACTAAACAAACATTTTATAAATGTTGCCATAACTGTTTATTTATTGAAGCGTTATTTGCAATTTTTGTTACGTTGCAACATTCTTTCAGCCTTCAAGTGGTTGCTGTTCACGGCACAAAAAAAAAACAAATTGGTAAAGATGATTGAATATTTTTATGCCTTCAATTTCTAAAAGTGGGTGACCAGCCTTATTTTTTAGAATGAACGTGTCATCAATTTCCCAATTTCATCCAAAATTTATCTTCAAGAGCCCGTTTACTAATTTGATTGGTATGCCAGTTTTCCAGCAGCCACTGCAGTCTGATATGCCAATCCAGCACCAGAACCGACCCAGTACCAGCACCAAAGCCTGGTATGGACTTACAGGTAATGTTCTTTCAGGCCCTAAAGATCTTGATGTGGCCCAAAAATCTTGATGGGGCCCCAAAGAGTTTGATGGGGCCCCAAAGAACTTGATGGGGCCTTAAAGATCTTGATGGATCCTCAAAGATCTTGTGGTAAAACACTACTACTTAGTCAGCTGTATGAATAAGTATGATAAAACTTTGGTTACTTTTAGGCGTGGTTCATTCTCCTAAATCGATTTTAGTTTGGCTGCCATTTGTAAAAACCGCAAACATTCTTATCCGAGGTATTTTACGAAATTTATCGGTAATTTATGCAAAGCGAGTGATAAAGACTGATTGAAAACGTATTACGCATATTGGAAGTTAATTTCATTGTCACATGTGTGTTTACGACATAGTCTCGAACTATGACACCACTGTTATTTTAAACTGTAGACTGTAGACTAGTCTAGTAGGCTTACTTAAGAGTACTAGACTAAGAAATAGTGTATGGGACGGTACCCAGCTCTTCTCGCCTACGAGCGCGTCTAAGGTCACATTGAGCGTTTCTATTAAAAACAAGTAAGTAACTAAATTCTCAGTAGAGATTCGTATGAAATTCATATAATAATCACTTAGGATATGAGAAGAATCACAATAATTCATTTATGAAGCAGATTCTAATTTCGTGTAAATAACGTCGCATGACAAAATATTATCCTAAACATCATTGGGTATATACGATTCCGATAAAGTGGCCTTTTTAGACCTCCTGCTGGTAGACAAACGAGGCTCTGGGTAAAGTCTTCCTCTCGGAGTTGGGAGGATTAGACGGGATTCGCTTCTGAAAAACCAAACTAAACCAAATAATATACCTAGTCAAGAAGTGCGGACTCATAGCGTAAGCGAAAGCGATTTTAGAGTCTATCTATACTATACTCTAATATGTTTATTACAAAAAAAGTCCATATGTATTCTTGGAACAACAAAATGCAATAATGTGATATTAGGAAGCGGAAAACCTTATTTCTGTAAAGTTATTATGTCTTACATTCTTGTACCTCATAATCATCATAATTATTATTCAATTCCTAAGAATATGAGAATGAATCAATATCTAGGTAGTACTAAATTCCTCAAGTTTTATAAATATTTTAATGTTATGAGCCATTGAGGCTTTATTTTTTTCATTGGTCAAGTTATTTGACCACGTTTAAAGAAAATGATCACCAAGATTGGTTACCATTTTCTTTGAATAGCTAGCTCTGTATACTTTATAGATACTGGATACTGTGAATTTCTGAAGTAATAATTATTTGTTTTCACTTTTCAGAAATGTTATAAAAGTTTTCAATATCCAACAATGATGTTATTGTTCTTTTCAATAATAAAAAGATACTCAAGAACGTGTACTACGCGTATAGAGCACATTTTTAGGTCCATGATAGGTATTATGTCCCGAGAAATACACAGTCCTAGTGTCACGTAGATGACCTTTGAACACGCAATGGGTACACATGGCTGAAGAGATAACTAAACACCTTTTACATGCACCTTTCCATGTTGTAAAGGTGCACACTTATCTCCTTGGTCGTGTGTACATGCTGATGTTGTTTGACGTAAAGTAAAAATAACAATAGGTGCAATAGGTACCAACGATTCATCATAGTTCGTCATCACCGAACATCGGTAGTTAAACATCAAGTACTTAACTATCACGGAGGTTGCTCATGCTCAGTTTCTGATGCTGTCTGACAAAACGTCAAGGCTTCCCGGCCCACTCTGCGAACTGCCCTCCTAGACACGTGAAAATTAGTTAGCCGGTGTTTTGTGGAATAGTTGACGTTTAAGATATACGTTGATGAGTGTCATACAGGTACGTCAAATTCCATACATTCGTCATTCTATTCTTCAATACGGCCAATGAATTGTGACTTGTCTAGGTGGGCAATTCACAAGTGCAGATTTAACTGCTAAGATAGAGATCATGGATTTAGCTCTACAAACGTATTTGTGTTTAAAAACAATTTTTTATCCCAGGAATACTTGTAGAAATCAATGTCGTGTCATCTTAAAGTCTTGCTTATATTGTGGAATTTGTCTTGACTTGTCTAGGGGGGCTGGTACCATATTGCCAGGTCAGAGGGCGCAGATTCGATTCCTGCTTGGTACAAATTATGTACCTACCCATTTACAAAAAAAAGATAGCGTACAAATTGAGAACTTTCTTTTTGGAAGTCGGTTAAAAAGAACAGAAAAGTAGGTAGGTATATGTACCTACTTATAAACCATGTTGATCCGCATTCTAGACACAGCTCTTATTAGCAATGCTTAGTTTATAGGTCTAGATATCATTGTTTAATATGTACGAAAAGACTTAAAGTTACTAGGGTCTCAGGAGTTAACTAGTTGTCAATTAGACTAACTGTTAGTGAATACGAATAGTTTGACAATTAGGTACTTAGCTGTGAACGTCAAATGTGTGAAACTTATAAGAGAATTATAGGTATTAATAACTGTTGGTGAATCTAATAAATAAATAGATAAATAAATTAACTGTAGCTACAAAGCTGCAAATGCAGGCTAAAATATCAGTGACGTTCATAATCTCAAATATGTAATTAAATACTTAGAACTGAATATTAAAAACGTGTGAAAAATTACTAGGTAATTGTTATGTAAATGAAGAACACCAGACATTCAACTGACATGTCTGTTCAAAGTTTAAGTCCTAACAATATCCACACAATACTGTGATCCTGGTACCTATATCTCGGGACACGTATCTTGGACCTAAATCTTGAGACCAACGAAGCCCTGGCGCCCGCGGATTGTTTTGTAATAATCTATGCTTCGTGAATTTGAGCTCGTCCACCGCTGTAGCACCCCGTGCTGCTCAAAAGACACCTAAGAAACGTGTACTGCGCGTATATAGCGCCTATCACGGATATCTGTGGCACCTATACAGGACAACACGTGCAGGACTTAGATGCCACCCGCATACGGTGCAGAATATTCCATCAAGAACCAAGCGGTTCGGTGACTCCTTCTTGTGCACAATTATGACAATTAAGACCTGCCCCCCTAGACAAGTGGCAATTCGTTGCTCGGCGTATGATGGAATAGAATGACAAATGTATAGGATTTGACGTTTTTGACATTCGTTGACGCCTGTCATATACGTCAAATCCCATATATTTGGCATTCTATTCCCTCATACGCCGAGCAACGAATTGCCACTTGTCTAGAGGGGCTGGAATTCTTTACCAGCTCACGTGTTTCCCTCCTCCTACAGTCCCGGGTCCTTTAAGCGGGGCGTGAAAAAGCATCTGATGAGGCCGTCAAGCTGAGTACCACCATTGTAGCATGGTACGTGTCTATAATGGTGACCCTCTTTCCAAGACTTTGCCCTCAGCTTACCATCAGGCAAGGCGAAGTCAAATTGACGTGTCCTATATTAAAAAAAAAATAGAGCACCATAGGTCCAAGATATATGTCCCGAGCAATACCCAACTTTACGTATAAAACAACTTTATGTAATAACTAACTTAACTACCTATCTCGACATCACAGTTCACTTAATCGTTTCGCATAATCACAAACTTGCAGGCCATGAGTAATGACTCCAGTAATTCACAAGGCTCGAATAAAAATCACAATTATTATGCGAGAACTTGCACAAGCATTACGACGAAAGCTGTGTTATAAAACTATCAATCAAGACGTCTACGCATAATTAAAGTCAATTGTAAATCTTAACTGCATTAATGCAATTAATAGATCTATTGAGTAGTCTACAAACAGTATCAAACGTTCACATTATCCTAAGAACAGCATTCCAATTCCACAAGGCCGGAGAGATTGACAATTCGAAACGTAATTGAATTACAAAACAAGGGTCACAATTCTATCAAAATTTAAATTCACGTTGCACAATAATTGTTGACAAATGGTCCCGAGAGTCAGAATGTGATCCGCCTTGCAAAACCCGCCTAACCCTTTCGAAAAGAACTTGAACCGCTAAAATAGCTAGTAATAGAGCCCTCCTCAACTCGGCCGTGTTACAATAGCTTACCTTTACAAAATCAGCGTTACGGCTAACGCGCATTTATCCAAGTATTTGCATGAGGCACTGCGCTTTATCAATTAAAACTTTTTACAGATACACGCCAAAAAAACGTTGGGCACAATTGGGTAACACTGTTTCCGAACGCACGGCAATATGATTTTGCAATAATTAGGGGGACGAAACGTCCGCGCCCCACGACGTCTTACGCATAACTGGCGAGTTGAGAGCGGAAACTTGCTCGGCGAGTCTGCGCTGCGCCCGCGCAGGCCTGCGCGCCCAACGGATGGTCCGGTTTACGCTTGCCTTTCGTTACCTTTTGTCATACCAATAAATTGGTATCGGATAAATGAAATTATGTAATATTTACCATCATGAGTGTCCCACCATGGTTTATGTTCGTCTTGGGTGAGAGCGTGAAATGGAACGTTTATTCCGACTTTAAAAAAGTAGGTTATGTAAGGCGTTTCGGTATTAACCGTGTATCCTCCGGCGATGTCTAATTTTTGATAGGAGCTGTTGGATAGGTATGACTGTCCTTGAGCAATTGTGCAAGCAAGTAGGCTTGCGTCCTAAATACGTCAATAGGTTGAATAATAGCTTGGGTATCTGTTGAAAAGAGAAAAGATAAAGACACTAAGTAGGTACCAATACATTCTCTTAAAGTCGGCACTGACCTATGAGACGACGTGTGCTTTCTAAACAGTATCATTTTTTAGAAAAATCCAGACTCAGATTTTTCAATAACGTAAACGTGAATTCCCATAATCCATTGTTGGGACACGATTCAGAAACGACATGTTTTCAAAACGCGTGATTTCAATTCGATTTTAAAGAAACAAAAAAATACTTTAATATGCAATAGTAGGTACAGAGTGGAGGCTTCCGGCGACTGGGACCACAATTAACTCGGACCGCGGTCCCAGTTGCCGGATTCATTTAAATTTAATATTTTTCTTCCATCGACTGGGACCACCTATAAATGTGTGAAAAAATCTATTGTTTTAGCCAAAACAGTACAGTCAAACAAAAAAAGGTTAGTTTTAATTTAAAGAAAATACTCTTTGATTGAAAAATGTCATCTATCGTACAATATATTATATATGTCACTCATTGTATTGTATATGTCACTCATCAACTCCTCCTAAACGGCTGGATCGATTTGAATGAATTTTTTTGTATACGATTTGGTGGCACCCTGGATGGTATTCTAAGTAACGATGATATTTTAACAGAGGTGATACCTCTGTTACTTAAAATGTTATATTGATAGTCAACATTCACTATTAGTTTAAAATTAGCGCCATAGCTACAAATAGGAGTGGATGTCAGGTAGCAGTCGCTTCACGGTAAGTATTAAAGTTCGATTCTAACTGAGTTGGATAAAGGCTCAGGGAATGGATCAATGGTAGGTATTAGAAACATATTCGGGCTTCCCTTAAAATAACTTAAAAGTTATGCGAAAAAACGCGGACCCTACATTGACATTTGTTCCTAGACAGTGTTGGTTTGCGGTGGATAGGGCGAACGGATGGAGAACAGCCTATCCCGTAGTCTCCTTCGACTACAGGAACTCCATCAGTCATGTCTGGGCTGTTCTTCATCCGTCAGTAAATACTACCTACAGCCTAAGACACAGTGCCCACTTGACGGCTGTAGGCTCGTCCCCTGAGACTGGTTACACGGGACCGAAAACATAATGAAATATGGGCTTTCAGGCGTGAATATGTCGACACCTCTGGGTTCAATTGGCGTATAAACCATTTTGGCCAAAATGAGTTATATACACCGTTTAATTCAGAATTTTTTTCTCTATCGATCTGTATATTTAAAATGTTCAAATTCGCAAAAAAAATGCTTTTACGACCCAAAAAATTTAGATCATCCTACCACAAAAAAGATAAAATGTTAATGTAACAGCCAAAATTTTCTTTTTTAAATTTTTAGTAAGACGTTATGACCAAGATTTTTACCAACCCGGGGCGTAAGATCTGCCTTGATTGTAAATGGATTTTACGCCATGACGAGTAAATATATTTCTTCAACGTAATTTAAAATTGAGGTCGTAAATCCAAACATTTAAATAACATATGGACGTATAAACCATATCCATTGCAAAAAGTGGTATTCAATTTTAGACTTTATTGCTATAGAATTAAAGTCCAAAATTAAATGACAAAATTTTTACTACACGCTTTCGTTCACTCTACAATACTATACACTATACAAAGTCTAAAATTAAATGGTAAAAATATAAAAAATTATTACAGTGTCCGTGTTATGACGGTGGTTTTGCCTTAGTAGAATCGAGTCCCAAAGTCTCGTCTCAGCCATCGGTGACAAGTGCGCTGATGCTGTAGACGAACCAGTACCTACAGGTTTGCTGGGACAGGATTCAGGCAGCTATCCTTGAGGCGGGGAGGGCGGTGCTCGGTACGTCTAAGGGTGGACGCAAGTATGACAGGGACACTTGGTGGTGGAATGACACAGTCCAGAGAGAGATCAGGGTGAAGAAAGCCCTCCTTAAAAAAGTGGCAAGCGTCCTAATCTTCCGAAGACCGCGACGCGTACAAAGATGCAAATCGCGCCACCAGGAGAGCGGTAGATTTAAATAATTGCCTTTTTTAGTTTGATAATCTGATCATGACTGATAATGTGTGCCATAATTATCTGTTTTATTTAATAAGACTAAATTTCTGGTAGTTTAATTTCGTGTATATCAATCATAATTCTATAGTAAGACTAATATTAATGTAATTCTGCCACATTCTAACAGCATCGGGATTGTTTTTATTAATTATAATTCTATTGAGATGTGCAAAGTAAAGATTTTACAGCAAAAAAATCTACAGCTACATGCTTTTACATCAGTAAATGTGGACTTAATTTTACCAAATATGGAAATAAGTACAGCTTATATCCATATTTGATTTTCCATCCAATTTTCATGGGGTGTATACACCATAAATTGGTATTTTGTAAGACGTATATCCATGCTAACTTCCAAACCAAAGAAGATAGATATGATTGAATAATTTAGCCTTCTTCATCCCCAAATTCTAAGAATCTTTCTCCTTGGAATTTTTTATGTAACTTCTAAAATAATAAAGTTATGATTTTTTTTCTGAAAATAAAATCGTTTTTTTGCTCTCCTGAAAAGTCGTGTTTTGGTTTATACGCCAATTGAACCCAGAGGTGTCGATGTGTATGTAATAGTCATGAAGGTATGTGTAGGTGTGTCCAACTCCCTCCCTCCCCCCCATATAAGGATAGCCGCAGCTCAGACCGATTTCAACAATCGAGGTTTCGTAAAACTGAGCCCATTGAAATATTTTTGACACCGTTTTATTAAGAAATAGCGTATCCCGGTACCTATCTGCCATTTCTTTTTCAAATTTGTCTGGTAGTAGTAGAGGCATTTTTCAGAACGAAAACACGGGTAAGAAAATGTATGGAAAAGTGACTGCTAGGAAAATCTATCTTTTTGGAATTGCAGGCAATAAACTCATGCCTAGAATAAGTAATCTTTCTGCGCATGTGGCATTGGTGCTTTTGTGCATGTGTCGATCTTCAATGTATGGCTCAACGAAAACCAATGGGTACAGGCGACTCTCCCCAACCGTCACGGGGGTATTGGGTGAAACGCGCGCGGGATGTGGGTTTGCCGGCTATGCTGGCATCGGCACATGGCGCTGCGGACCTTGTTACTGCCATCCTCCATAATAATGGTGGCAGAGTAACCGTGCCCTTTGCAGCGGACGCCGAGACAGTGTGGCTTGCCCGCAGTTCGGCGGCGTCAGGCCCTGTCACGCCTCATGTCCAGCGCGCTTGGGACGATGGCACTGCTGGAAGGCTTAGGAGGGGCTGGTGGAGATGCCACGGGGGCCGAATCCGATCTGGCGAGGCTTCGGGCGGTGTCGCAGCCGGAATCGGGAGCATGGCTGCACGCGCTGCCTTCACCTCACCTGGGCACTTTATTGGACGACAATTCATTGCAGGTGGCAGTGGCTCTCCACCTGGGCTGCAAGTTTTGTGAACCCCATAAATGCACCTGCGGCTCCATGGAGTTGTCGAAGAAGCGCGGGTAGGTTTCCGCGTCACCATGCTGTCAACGACATACTCCGGAGAGCCTTTGTATCGACTGATACCCCAACCACGTGTGCCGTACCGTTCTGTCTCCAGTAACCGCTGCAAGAAAACCGGTGACATTCGCTTTGCCTCGTACCTGGGGCAGAGGTTGGCCGTTGCTATACAGCGGGGCAACGCCGCCGCTAGCGTCATGCTTCGCCCCTGTTACGGTGATAGGCGGCGGGGCGAGTTAGTTGATTAATTTTGACATGATGTTCGAATTTAGTATTTAAGGTGACATATTACTGTAGTTTTAATTTGTTTTATTGGTGTACATTAAAGAAATTACTAAAGCCAATGATATTTTTGAATTGATCAGATTTTGCTTTAATTATTACTTGAAATGTCTTTTTGTTTGACTGTACTGTTTTTGGTTTTAACTATAATTTTTTTTGTTCTTTTTTATGGGTGGTCCCAGTCGCCGGAAGAAAAATATTAAATTTAAAATAAATTTAATTGCGGTCCCAGTCGCTGGAAGCCTCCAGAGTGCAGTGAAAAATTAAGAGAGAAGAATTGCTACATTAAAGACGAGAGGATTGGCTCTACCGTCTGCAGAGCGCATCGTTTTCCACCACTGGAATTAATTATTTTTCAGAGCTACCAAGCTTAGAGAAGTACAAAGAAATTTCATAAGATAGTGTAAAATTGATCTATAAGCCATAAATAGCCCGGTTCCAGTAGCATTCTAGCACCGGATTCACTCACTGGACTGAACTATTACAGTAACTGGAATGTGCCCACCCCAGTGAGTAATCCAGTCCAGTGACTGGATTGCCGGTCTACTTTTCATTCCAGCTCGCTCATTCCAGCGCCGCAAGTCTTACGCCTCTCAATTCGCTTGACTGTATCTACATAGAGTCATTGTAGAAGATATTACACTCTCATTTACGTTACACATTGTAACAGAATGTAATGAGTAGAGTGCTATGTAGAGTAGAGCCAGAGCGCACTGTAGCGGAGAATGCGATGTAAAAGAGAGTGGAATGTAGAGGTGAAAATCACAATGTTTTTGGTTCTATTCAACACTTTGTATTTGGCGTCTATTAACTTAAATCAGATATACCTACTTCTTCTGCATCCTAGCATTAACCCCAGACGCATCCGAAGCTTTCACCTCGGAGTCTGGGGTCCGCTTTACAGTCTAACTGCGGATTTAGCTGGACTTCGATATATTCCTGTGAAGCGAATGCCATCTGACTTCCACAACCCAATAGGGTAAAAGGGTGAAAAAATTTAATGGAGTTCTTTTAGAATATCTAGTAGTATATAGTGTTCTAAAAGAACCTTAAAATTTTTTTTTATCGGAAAACCTATGATTGAAAACTGCCACCGAAATTAGCAAAAAATTTGGCATCGTGAAATTACCCAATAACGATATTGATCGATATCGAAGCATTGCAGCTAGACTGATGTTAGATTTTTAGGGCTCTAACTACCCGTAACAACTGCCATAGATGTTCGTATGGCAACCGGGACCGACGACGGCTTAACGTGCTCTCCGAGACACGACCAGATCAATGCAAATTCTAATATTCGTGCATACAAATATTTGCACTGAGCGGGGATCGAACGCACGCCTCCTGCACAGCGGCTGCGTTCACTACCACCACGCCACCGAGGCTGTCAGGCCATTCCAGGCTCCGTAATGAGAATTTTCTAACCGGAAAGCCCATCATCGTATTGCTTGACCCAGCACTCTATGTGTGTATATTGTACCCAGAATTCTATGTGTACTTATGTATAAATTAATGAATTAACAATATGGCCCCATTTATAAACAATTCAAACCATTGTTTGCTTTCTAATTTCTTATAATTCAGTGTAACAGTAGCGCGTTAAATACTGCACACGATTTGGTTACGCTTCTACATTGTAACCATGATTTATTCATATTTACGGATTTTTATAAAATATTTGGATAGGTATGACAAGTCAAGAAGTGGAATATGACAAGTCAACTTAGCTTCACCTCGATGATAAACCGAAGGTAAAGTCTCAGGAAATTAGGGTACCATTATAGACACACCTACCATGTTACAATGGTGGCACTCAGCTTGACGGCCTCATCAGATGCTTTTTCGCACTTCGCTTAAAGGACCCGGAACTGTAAGGAGGAAACACGTGTGCTGGTAAGAAATTTCAAGACTTTATGATGCGGCATATAAAAGCAAATAAATTCGAGAAATACGAAATTTAACAACGTGATTATCATACTAGGAAAGTAAATATTTACGTGCGTATAGAGACTATGACTAAGTTGCGTAAAACTGCAAAAATAACAAGAAAACACGTAGCTACTTTTGCACGCGCAACAATGAATGTGGCAATACATAATATATTTATGTCCAGCAGTGGACTGCAATTAGATAGGCTAATTGATTGATTGATTGATTATGTACATTCTGTATAGCGATTATCTACTTTAGTACCAATCTTTGAGAGTTATTCCTGGTTGCAATCAAAGCTTGTATATTCCAGGGTCTTCTCCACCCTTTCTCTTGACTTAGCTTCTCTTGTTTGGCTATAACTTGCCCCCTAATCCGTCAATCAAAAAGTGTATACTTGTAAGTGAGGTTAACTTACAGCTTAGGGTCACTACACACGAAGCAGCGGCCACAACCCTGAAAACGCTACCACCGAATTTTCTGTAGTTTTCAGATATTTTATATAGACTTGTCACACAAGGTTGACACCGGTGACCGCCACACACGACAAATCATCGCTGTTACAGAATTACAGCCCCTCTAGACAAATGGCAATACGTTTATAGAATAGAATAAAATAGATTGATCAATGTATGAGATAGACATACGTTGACGACTGTTATTAACCTCAAAATACTTGTCAATCGCATACATTCATCATCCTATTCTTCAATACGCCAACCAACGAATTGCCATTTGTCTAGAGGGGGGGGCAGGAAATACGTCAGTGGCGGTGTCTTATACTTGTGGCCAGATGCCCCGAAGGTCTTGGCCCAAAACTCAATCCATTCATAGACTATCCCAACTATATGCGAATTCATGGAGTCCCTACTAAGCTACCTTAATTAATAAGGAGTAGTACAAAGTACGGTATTATTATATAAGTGTTATGTAGTAGTACGCGTTACATGCATGTTGAATAACTACAGACAAGAAATACCCGTGAAAAACCAGAATAATGCATCGTGACGCAATTGTTTAGGCTGCGATCATTATGCGTACTTATGTTAGTTTTGTAAATAGTGGGGCGTATTTTATTAACATTTATGTAGATACATACACACATAATATCCACGTCTTAATATCCCGAAGGGCTACCCCTTCGAGAGGAGGTGTATTAACAACCATATTTCGAAAACTATTATTTTCGGTTTCACGAGCGTATTGCAGTCAAGCAGGCACTTTATCATGGGTTGTATGTTTACTATTGGATGAAGAACAGCCCTATCCCTCAATCGCTCTAGGATACCCACAGGAAGAGACAGGGGGTCCCTATTCTACACCACCGAGTCCGTACAGATTTAGTTGAAAATTAGTGCTAGGCTCCATCCTCCTGAATCAGGTTCCACACCCTCTGCAACGCGCGAATGTAGGTACCCCTTCTTCCTCTTAGCGTTAATTCCCAGTCGCATCCGAAGCCTTCAGATTGGAGTCTGGGGTCCGCTTTACCAGTATTAACTACGGATTTGGCTAGACCTCGATATTTTCCGTAGAGCGATTATCATCTCACCTCCACAACCCAATGTTAACATTAGACGATATCGAAGCTTTGCAGCTAGACCGTTGCTTTTGGATTTTTTAGGGCTCCAACTACCCGTAACGACTGCCATATATCGACCACACCTACGCATAAGGTCGAAACGCTAAAAAGCTGTTTTTTCAGGAGAGCCGTTTTAAGATATTTTCTTGTCTAATTCGAGTTTTTAAATCTTTTTCACCGATGTTTTTGTGTAATGTTATGAATAATTGACATAATAATATTGTGCCGAAATATGGATTTCATAAAAGTCATATTTACGAAAATATAGCCTTATTTAGTGAATTACGACCTTATACGAGTAGTCCAAAGGTCGTATGTCATTGATATGACTATATGCCGCTATTCAGACCAATTTAGACAACACGAATAAGGTCGTGTGTTTAAGTTACGACGGTATACCGCGTAGTATTTCACGTGGCATACCGTTATACATCTAAGAAAAACAGTCGTATCAGGGTATCACACAATACAAAACTGCAATAATGCTTGTTCAAATCATACACAATGTTTGTTCTCTATAAACATCCCTGAACTATTATTTTTTATTGATACAAAACATAAAATTTAACGGAACTTCTCTGTGAGTCTTTGCTTGAAAAATAAAGATTAATTAATAATAAATGATAATGTAATACTTATGATATGAGAACAACTTTATTCCAATTTACTCGTATTAAAAAAACAAATGCAAAAAAAGTAGTTACATTTTGTGAATTTTGGCATTTAATTAGGTACCTATATTAGGTGAGTGTCTATTGCTCTAATATTATAGACACGTGTTGGAATAAAAAAATCATACTTATATTTATATGAATTTTTTATAACTATAATGGATGCGGAAGGCGGAGGATCGGCAAACGTGGCGCACATTGGGGGAGGCCTATGTCCAGAAGTGGACTGCAGTAGGCTAATTGATTGATTGATAACTATAATAACCTAATTCTTGACAATATAGAAAAATGGGAAGTTACCTGTAAAACTATTTTAAAGGTTACCTAACAGGAATCTAACAGGTAAGGACAGGAGTCTAACCGTATTACACAAACAAAATTATTCAGATAAATCTAGTGAAATTTTACTGTGGACCGAAAGTACACTACTCGCGGGCTCCTTTACTGGATTACTATACTTGCCTTTACGTTTTTAATTGACGTCAAAAAACATGTTGTTGTAGTGCATTATTTTGAGGAACAAAATACTTCCTCATAACACACAGATATACCTCAGCCTCTACGACGTCAAACTAGCTCGTTTTGGGTCTACCCCTTACCAGAACCCAGTGAAGGAGCCATTGCCAGTTATTTGTTTCCCACGTTGCTTGGCGGTAGCCACAAAACATAACCGTAACAGCAAAGAAGACCTACCATTTTATCTGGGATGTCACGTATATGAAATCAGCCGTGGATACGGGAGTACCTCACGCGATCATTATGTGTGACTCCGTACATCCAACGCAGTATTTTTATCTCCATGACGAGCAGCTCCTGCTTATATCACACCAGCAGCAGCCATATAGAAAGATAGACCTAATGATCCCTTATAAACGTTGCTCAATACTTAACAAATAATTAAAATAAATGTAGCTCATGTAATAGGTAAAGGAACAACATAAAATTGGTCCAAAAGTCCTGAATCTTACAAAACTTTTTAACTATTTTAGCAACGTATGCACCATGCTTTCTTGCAATAATAATTTAACTATAAAAAGCAAATACAGCAATGTCAGTTTCTGTTGGATTTTGTAAACCTAATCATTCGTCATCATTCTTTGGATAAAATTAGCAAAAATTTTGCGCGCATAATAATATTTAACCGGGACCAGTAACTTTTAGGGCATGTTAAGACCTTCAAAAATAGGTCCAGTTTACTCCAACTAATCTTGAGAAACAGATCATTTACCTAAGTACCAATTTTTTATAATGTTTGAACTATTCTCTTCCCTATTGAAAGAGTGTAAAGGTATTTTGTTTTAAAGATGAACACCTTAAAAGGTATATCCGAGTTAGATTTAGTAAAAGGTACGATTAACAATGTAATTTCATTACCTAGAATGATACCCGAGTTGTAGTGGTGTACATTTTCATATAATTATCTGTATTCCTTTTGCTATTAGTCCATCTTCCTTGTTACATTATCCTAATTTTAGAAGATTTTTGCCCAGAAATTGAACATGGTAGTGCGCGCTCCATTTTTACTCAAATAAATGCACTTTCCTCAATTATTCAAATATTTTAATTTCATATTTTTGCAATCTTTATGTTGATTCACTGTTATTAGACAAGCAAACTAAAGTATTCTGATTCAAAATGGTAGTGAACTGTGTACTGGCTCTCCTAACACTGATTGATGATTAAAATCTGAAACTCAGTTTCAAGTGCCACCGGTACTTCGAACACATAGGGAAATAATGATTATTGACATAAATTGTACAATATCTACGAAAAAGTAAAATTTTAATAGTATTTATGTGAATTATTAAAAAACAAATAGCAGTATCTTTAGTATGTAACATAGCATACAGTCTTATCTTTGTGATACGCCTATATACGCTTGTATAATTTAAAATTACAACAGCGCATATGGCCTTAAGTATAAGTTACGACCCAGGTGTAATATTTTTGAAGAGTATAAAGTCGTAACTAATCACAAAATATGCTAATAGACTGTCACATAGAGTCGTAACATGCATGTTACGACGTTGTGCGTTGGAACCATGTGTCATACGACGTCGGAACTCTGTTGAGTTTGACCCATGCGCAATCAACTGATCGGCGCATATGATTGTAACTTGCAATGCCACTGTATGCGCGGGTGTGTTTAAAAGTTACAACTGTTATCGATTGAAAATCTCCTTATTTATTGACATTTTAAAAATTATGTCTTCATGAAAAGTTAGTATGATATAATATTGTTCTGATGGCACAAAAATCTCAATTTGTGAAAAAATCGCGTTACGACTTAATGCGTAGGCGTGGTCGATATGTTCTTATGGCAACCGGGACCGACGGCTTAACGTGCTCTCCGAGGCACGACCAGACCAATGCAAATACTCAAATTTCATGCACACAAATATTTGCACTGAGCGGGGGTGTAGGTACCCCTAACATTGCAAAAGTGCATGTTGACTATTGTTGACTGAAGCGTCAGTAGCTAAGTAGAACTTCATCCCCCGCACGCTTAAACTGTGTACTGAACTCCCTGTCGTGGTTTTCCCAAGCGACTACAGTATGGGGTTCTTCAAGAAGGGCATTAGAAGGTTCTTACGGGGTCGTCAGCGCGAGTGTTTTTTTTTTTTTTTTTTATATATATAGGACACGTCAATTTGACTTCGCCTCGCCTGATGATAAGCTGAAGGCAAAGTCTCTGAAAAGAGGGTCACAATTACAGACACGTATCATGTTACAATGGTGGCACTCAGCTTGACGGCCTCATCAGATGCTTTTCACGCCCCGCTTAAAGGACCCGGGACTGTAGGAGGAGGGAAACACGTGAACTGGTAAGGAATTCCAAGACTTAATGGTGCGGCAGAAGAAGGAGTCGCCGAACCGCTTGGTTCTCGATGGAATATTCTGCACCGTATGCGGGTGGCATCAAAGCCCTGCGTGTGAGGCCTCTGGTGGTGCATACGTCCATGGGCCACAGTAACCACTTTCCACCAGTGGGCCGTGTGCTTGTCTGCCACCTAAATAGTATAAAAAAGCCGGTAAAGTGCAAGTCGGACTCGCGCGCCGAGGCTTCCGTAACTAAAGCTACATAAACCGCAATATAATTTGATTGCGTTGACTTAGAAACTTAATTTTTACACAGTTTCAAGACGTTATAAACCTGAGCATGTGGTATACATTTCTACTTGATACCTCCGCGCGTTCCTGAGAAAAGGGTCTTGGCAGACAGACAGATGAGACAGACAGACAGAAAACGAAGCGATCCTATAAGGATTCCGTTTTTTCCTGTAATGCTACGTTTACATACTCGCGGCAGAGCGAGGGAAGTGGCGAGAGAAGTGGGCAGGGACGTGGTGTGAATGGTATATTCGTCATGCCGCGAGTACCTACTGCCGCGTATGTTGCGCAAATACTAGCGCGATGAACTATACGAGACCGCTAGATGGCGCTAAGCTAAATAAAACACGACTTTCGTTATTGCTCCTCGAATATTTACTTTTAAAAATATTTATATCGATCTACGGAAAGTGTATAGTAGTTGAAAGTGATAGTTTTTATTAATAATCTATTTAATTAATTCGCTATGCTGTAAAAGCTTATTGCGTACACTGCTACAGCGTTGTCCTCCATACGTTTACGTCCGTCTCCGTTGCAGGGCGAATACTGTAATGCGGACCAACGCGATGATGGGAGTGTGTGTGTGAATGCTAGGGCATTAATCGCGCGAATATTTCTGGCAACACGATGAGCAATGCGAGCGACAGTATGTAAACGCGGGGTAAGGTACGGAACGCTAAAAATGACCCAGATACCTACAACGCGTGTTTGCTACCTCAGTAGCGTAACACAACTTGATGTAGTAGCCAGTTTCCATGTTATGTCATGTTGGTTCCACGTGCTGACAATCGCGTGACATGCCAACGTATTTACCTTCCCGCGAGAATTAAACCACATACAACATGCAATGCAAAGTATTCGAGTTTCTTTACAACAGACACCAACTTTGTAGGCAAGTAGTTAGTGTTTTTTATACGATGGCAGACAAGCACACGGCCCACCTGATGGGTAGTAGATACCGTGGCCTATTAGATGTATGCAACACCAGGGGCGTTACACTCGTGCTGGCGAGCCTAAAGAAACCTTCTTATGCCTTTCTTGAAGAACCCCATGTTGTAGTCGCTTGGGAAAACCACAGCAGGGAGGATTAAGCTATATTTGGATGTATAGCCAGCTACAAAGTTGATTTAGATCGGAAAAAGTAAATGCTTGACGGCAGCAAAATTGCCGCAGTGGAGTTTGTTGCGCCGTTTCTTCTCCACTAGCGCCTAGGAAGCGGTGGTAAACTTAGTGTCAAGGAGAATTTGACGTCAAAAAGCTGTAACAGTGTTGCACTATTTTGAATTTTGAATTTGGCACTCTTGAAATTGCGACCAGTCCCTTACAAGCAGGTTCAAGTCCCGTTTTGATTATTTTGATATTGAAATAATAATACTTTTTTTTTTTCAAAATAGGTAAACAGTTGATGCCACTTTCCTTCACTTTGATTTCAACTTAATATCACGCTGCGAAGTGAAACTGTGATTGGTAGAGAGTGTTTTTCACAAACCACCGCGTTCTGTGGCCCCACACAGGAGTACAAAGACCTAAAGCGTAACTGAAAGTGACTTCAAATGTATGAAAATGGACTAACCTATTCATTCTTCTATGTGTTTGTGGTCATCATCATCTCAGACATTTTCCCAGTTGGATGAGAGTCTCGCTCTCCCTTTTAACCCTACATTTCGCTGGGCTTCCCTAGTATTGTGAGACCAAGAAACCATGAACTCATCCCTTTAAATCCCTTATGACATCAAGTCGACATTACTTGAGCCTTCCCCTCCTACCAGGGCCTGGCAGTAGGTACCAGACATTTAAGTTACGCACATTGCTTGGTATTCACCGCAGAATGTGACCGAAACAGCAAGGCGAGTTTTTTTTTTTTTTGCAATGTCACGTCCTACCACATGAAGGCTGCTGTGGATATGGGAATTCATAACACTATGAAATCGACACAGATTGCGACATGACTCCTACAATGGCGACGGGTGAACGGGAAGCCGGTGGAAAGAAAAGAACTTACCTGGATCCGGTTTGTCATGCACCAAGTGAACCAATGAACAGTCGGCAGGAATCGGATTATAGGGACCCTCGCCACTGGACTCTGCACATCCACCACAGTATAGTCATTTCGGTAATTCCCAATTTTTTTTTAAATACTTTGTTTAACGATTAGGTAGATATATATAAATAAAGGAATAAAACATTATACAGACAGCCTCCGTGGCGTAGCGGTAGTGAACGCGGCCGCTACGCAGGAGGCGTGGGTTCGATCCCCGCTCAGTGCAAATATTTGTGTTCATGAAATATGGGTATTTGCATTGGTCTGGTCGTGCCTCGAAGTGCACGTTAAGCCGTCGGTCCCGGTTGTCATACTAACATCTATGGCAGTCGTTACGGATAGTTGGAGCCCTAAATAGTCTTAACAACTGGTCTAGCTGCAATGCTTCGATATCGCCCAATATCGTTATTAGGTTGTGGAGGTCAGATGGCAGTCGCTTCACGAAAAATATCGAAATCCAGCCAAATCCGCAGTAGACTGGTAAAGCTGACCCCAGACTCCGAGGTGAAAGCTTCGGATGCGACTGGGAAGTAACGCTGGGATGAAGAAGCCTTTTTTGTGGTAATCCATATCTACTTCCATACTTCCATACTCCATACTAATATTATGAATGCGAAAGTAACTCTGTCTGTCTGTCTGTTACGCTTACGCTTTCACGTCTAAACCACTGAACCGATTTTGAAAAAAAATTGTAAGTACACGAAAAAATTTTGAGAAAGGACATAGGCAATGTTTGGCCGCGATAACCGGCATCCATGCGGGCGGAGCCGCGGGCAAAAGCAAAAGTAATAGATATTAGCAGCGCTTCCTACAACTTATATTTCTTCGTAACCCTTGTAGCACCTACCTACAAGTTTCACTGAAAACATCACGACTAGGTGTAACGCTATATTGCGAATTAGAAAATATACCGCAGTCTGTGGTCACTGTGACAATATTGATTAATATTATAATTGAGGGCGTATTCAACTGCCTATATTGTGGTGTCCTTGTTTGCAGCTCCAACAACCACAGATAATAATGAAGCAGTGAACTACCACTACACAAACATATGCAAGCTTTCCTACATTTTGCATGAAAACGTTTTGAAGCGCAGGGCGAGAATGTGGCCAACAAAAAACCAAGGTGGTCTTTGTCACCTTAGATCCTAGACCACGCGGGATGGCGGGATCTCGCCTCTCTCACCTTACCGAGATAGAGTCGGGGAGTCGAGTGCCCGCAGAGTAGGTACCTACCTGTACCTACTAGGACATAATCAAAACCAATGATTCTCTCGAAACTTACGACAATTTTTTTTTTTATACCACTTAGGTGGCAGACAAGCATACGGCCCACCTGAAAGTGGTTATCGTGGCCTATGGTATGGCCTGTGAGTATGGGATTGCCGACGAGCCTCAACGCCCATCTTTGCACCGAGTCAAAGATATTGTAAAATGTTTCAAGCAAAGATAGGATAGCGAAGATAGTCTGTTGTCGCAATGTTAATTCCAACTGCTCCCAGGTACCTACAGAAGCTCTTTTGAATTTTAGTGTTGCGAAATAATAAACATTTTAGTTCTTGTTCATGCATCGATAAATCGCCGCGGTATATTTATCAAGTTTAGTAGTTTCACTCACAGATCACAGCATAATTTTTTGGGTCCCGTACGTAGTTTCGAATGACGTTGCAGCGACAGGTCGTTGTGGCGAAAAACTTTCAGCGTGGTACGCTGGAGCGAAAAGTCATTGAAGCGAATTCCACCAGGGCGAATGACACTGCAGCGACAAACATTGTGGCGAAAAATGTTTGAAATTACATATATCGACGCTGGAAAGGCAAAATGTTTTAACAGCCATTTAGTAAAATGTTCAGGAGAGACGATTAAAGTTTCAAAAACGTCGTAACTTCTAAAGTATTGAAGATATCTCTATGAAATTTGGGTCAATTAATAATAAATTTATTACAATTATATACAAATGAACAAAAATAATGTGTGTCTATTACTTCTATCAATTATTGGAGTTAATACAAAATACCTCAAAATTTCAGATAGGTAAAATTAGTTTAAATGCCGAATGTCAAGCAAAGTGTTTTATCTCCAAAATAAATTTTATTATTTTCAAGTAAGGTGTTTTATATCCAAACGAACTGGATATTGTTATCGAGTAGAATTACTTAAAAGCATATCTAATCATGGCTAAAAAGAGGTAAATAGTTTTATGTAACCATTTTATATCTATGCCATCCTGGAAAAACAGTTGTACTGACATCATTGAGCTCTAACAAAGAGAGCGAAGTGACTTAACTTTATACCTTACTGTAATTTATTCCCAAACATTTTCTTTTTTCAAGTTAATAAAAACCTGAAAATTTAAGAAAAATGAAATACAAGAGGTACTTATAGTTTTTTACTAAAGTTATTTAATTATTGTAATGTTTACAAAATAAGCATATTTGCTTGGTTGTAGGTGAATGTTTTATCACATTGAGACTGGCATAACCAACAATCAAAAAACAAATTTTCATGACGAGACACTGTAAACTTTTATCAAACATAAACGTTATTATAAAAATATAAAAGTAACATTAACATTTAGCTTTCAACTGAAACAATGTATGAATCATCATCACCATCTGCTTAAAGACGTATTCTCCTGATTGCATCCATCGCCAAGATGACCACGGAGCTCAGGGTCCGCAGTCCAGCTCTTCCTCCTCCACTTCGCACGATCTTGGGCGTCCATGGTAGTGAGACCATTTGCACGCATGTCAGCTTCCACGATGTCAAGCCAGGACTTCTTTGGCCTACGCCTTTTACCTGAACCCGGTGGGGGCGCCATTGCCAGCCATTTGTTCCCCACGTAGCCTGGCAAGACGTGGCCGCACCAGCAAAGGCGCTTCTCAAGCGCTTTTTTCCACCCTTTCACGCGTCGCACCAGTCTGCTCCTGTCCGCGTCCATCAGCGCAATATCTTTAGCATACATGAGCAACCATGGGGGCTGCTCATGTGAGTTTCTGATGCTGTCCGACAAAACGTCTAATACGACGGATCCTTCGTGTATCTCCTCGGGGATGGTGAAGGCTTTCGAGTCACCAACAGCAGTCCGAACTAAGGAACCAGAGTCGTAGTACAATCTCGGATGGTGTCAATGTAAATCTCTGAAACTCCCTTGGACCGCAGTGCCCACCAGATCACAGCGCGAGGAACACAGTCGAAGGCCTTCTGCATGTCTAAGAATAGGCAGTGCAGGGGCGTGTTCTTCGCCCTGTATTTTCCCGCCACAATCCTTAGGGTAAACACCGGGTCCATGGTCCCGTGCCCGGGACGAAACCTGTACTGACACTCCAAGAGTGTACTTTCCTGTCGGATCCGGGAGTCGATTATCCGCTCATAGAGCTTCATGTTATGGGACATTATCTTTATACCGCGGTAACTGCCACATTCCTGCACCGATCCCTTGTCTTTGAAGACTGGTGTGATGATGTTCAGCCTCCACTGGCTTGGGATCACACCGGTGAAGAGTACGCGGTTATAAAGATTTGCTAGAATATTCACACCACGGGCACCCATGGCCTTCCAAGCCTCTATGGGGACTTCATCGGGTCCGAATGCTTTCCGGTTTTTCATGCGGGGAATGGCAGTCTGGACTTCTGCAAGTGTTATCGGTGGCACTAGTCCTTGATTCGGAACGAAGTCTGGTGGCTGCACCTCTTTATGCTGCTTATTCAGCAGCTCTTGGAAGTATAAGCGCCATCTCTCCTTCACCACGACTTTCTCGTACAACGAATTGCCCCCAGGGTCTTTAATGCAGCCGCACTAGCACCGCCTTCCCGCCTCAAGAATAGCTGCCTGAATCCTGTCCCAAGAAACCTGTACTGGTTCATCTACAACACCGGTGCACTTTTCACCGATGGCTGATGACTTGGCTTCATCAAGCAGCCAACACCTGATTCTGCGTTGGGCATGCTCGGCACGTTTGCTTTTGGGTTTCACGCGGAGGTCCATGGCAAGGAGATGATGTTGGCTAGTGAGGCTCTCCCCGGGTATAACTTTACAGTTAGTTACCTTGCTGATACTGTGCCTCCTAGTGAGTAGGAAATTTACCTGAGTTGAGCGTCCCCTGCTCCTGTAGGTGACAAGATGTTCAGATTTATTTTTGAAGTATGTGTTCACGATGGCAAGATCGGCAGTCGCACACGTTCCAAGGATGTGCTCACCCACTGGGTTGCGACTACCGTATCCAAAACCGCTGTGGACACGTCCAAACTCCTCACACCCATGAGATCAGGTGGGTTACAATTCCGTCAATAAGCACCCTCACAACCAGAAGCCGAGCGTTATAGCTCTTCACCTCCAAGATGTCATCCTGCAACGCCCGGGAGAGCACCACCCCCAGCCCGGCCTGCCCATCAGGTGCCGTCCCCAATGTGCATGGACGACTGCCGTTCGACCCCCCAAACCTTGAAGGGAAAGCCAGCGCCAGAGCGTCGTCCATTGTTCAGCAGGTGCACCGGCTTCTAGGTGAGGTTGGATTTGGGCCCAAGATCTTGGTGGACCCCCATAGCACCTATGATGATGATGAAAGTATGAATCATACAAATACTAATTAACGCTTAAATATTACAGGAAGTTCAAGTTATCGTGTCAAGTTTCAAGACTTTAAAGTATCACAATTGCATAATAGACATCAGTGTAGACCTTATAAAAAACAATAATTCAATAATGACCCTGTGCATTGCCTATTAAATCGTAATCGTAAGTTTAGGTCTCTACTTCAATCTTACATATAAAAACATAAAACTGTTCTTTGTATAACATCAAAGTGTTATTTCTTGAACATAAAACTTCTGTTTCTTGCGCGCACAACCGCCCTTTTTGGCACGAGAGGGGTGACTGAAGCGACAGATTAGCTTTATTTCGTATGAATGAACCACCGATTTTGATTTGCGATACAAAAAATTATGACAGTTTAAGGCAAATAATAAAACTAGTACAGACAGTTTAAACGCATGTTTTATTTGAAAAAAAAGCAAGTAAATTTGTATTATTGTACTAAAATTTGCTTTTAGAAAGAACAGTAAAACGACTCAATGCATGATGTCCCCATATTTTGGATAGTGTAAAATGTATTATCTTGTGAACAATATTATTCTAGAGTGGAGTAAAACGTTTTAACTTACAATGACTAATATTTAAAATTCGGGTAAAATGTATTAACTGACAATGAATAATATTAAAACTCGGAGTAAAATGTTTTAACTCCATTGATTAAGCATAATCAAGTTGGGTATAATGTATCAAATACGAAACAGACAATATTAAAATTTGGTAAAGTGTTTTAACATTTTTAGTTAGTTAAAGTCATATAGGGCAAAGTGGCTTAAAGTCATTTTTCAAATTAAGAGGTGTCTTAATGAAAAAATGCATCATTTACTATGGAGTTAAAACACACAAAAATATGAAAATCATCAAAATCACAGGTGTATTAACGACCATAAAAGTCGTCAGATCGAGCTGAAACCGAGACCATTCGAAAAATCTCGTTTTCCTGATTCCAACCATATATATAAGTAAATATCGCCCAAAATGGCTGTTAAAACATTTTGCCTTTCCAGCGTCGATATAGGTATGCAACTTTAAACCCATTTTTTTATGAATTATTATTTTAATTAAATATCAACAAACTTACAATTATGTGTATGAGTGTAATATATACTGTTATTACACTGTAGTGTACATTCATATATCATCTTTTATAGACATCAAAATAAGGTGATCTTTCTAGGGTTAATAATAATTTAATTTAGTTAAAAACTGACAATCAAATAAATATTCATTAGTAAATAACTGTTGTTTTTTGTTGATTAAACTAAAACTATTACTTTCTGTCTTTTATTTCGCCTTCATAGTTTTAAAGTTGCATATATGTAATTTCAAACATTTTTCGCCACAATGTTTGTCGCTGCAGTGTCATTCGCCCTGGTGGAATTCGCTTCAATGACTTTTCGCTCCAGCGTACCACGCTGAAAGTTTTTCGCCACAACGACCTATCGTTGCAACGTCATTCGAAACTACGTACGGGACCCTAATTTTTTATGTTCCATTCCATCCTTAATATTTATAACCCCATCTAGTGAGGAATAGGCTCTCTACTTCTAAAATATTTTTCATATTACGACTAGTTTCACACAGAAAGTTTCAAATACCTAACTATACATTCTAAAATAATGTTTCCGTCCCCATTCTTGTATGTCGATATTGTTATGCCTTGGTTCACTCTCCTACAATAGAAAAGAAAAGTATTTGCTATTATAATACAGATTATTCTGATTTTATGTCAGTTAATCAGTTGATAAAAAATTAACTTAGTTCAATGAACTAATCGTATTGCGTGTTCTGGAATACAACAGGTGTCAAAATAATTAGTTTATTTACTTTCTTTTTCGTAAAAATTGTTTAGAATATTATCTATTTTTATTAAATATTGACCGTATTTATTGGAATTAGATACAACAATAACATTATTTTTTAAAGGCCATGTCGGAAAGTGTGACGGAAAACAAAAGTGAGGATACAGTGAATAACAACACTGTAGAATCAAAACCCGTTGATGAAAAGCAATTGAAAATAAATAACATGCTGAAAGACCGACTCAGGAAATACATCAAGAAGCTAGACGGTAAGTCCTACACTTCTTTTCGTAGTGGCAACCTTTAATTCACTCAATATTTATATAAAGTATTCAATATTCTGGGCCATACCACAAATCACTACTATATAGTTTATATTATCTCTTTTACAGACACTAATACAAGCATAACAAAAGAAGAGAGTGATAAAATAGAAGTAGAAACCTTTGAACAGCTGTACAGACCAAAACTTGCGGGTGACAATGAATCCTACAAAACAGTACCTAAATTCTACTTCAAACTGCCAAGACCCGATGATGTTCTCGCACAGAAGCTACGAGAAGAAACCCGAGCACAGTTTTTACAGAAGAAGAGTAAAGAGTTGCTGGATAACAGTGAATTGAAGCACCTGTGGAGTTTGTTGGAGAAGACAAACCCGAATATGTCAGCGGGGAGTAATGATGAATTGATTATTGATTATTTTCAGTTTAGAAAGATTAGGGAAGAGGCTGGACCAAAATATAAGTAAGTCTTGTAGTGTTACTATTTCTAGAATTGAAATTTTATTCTCTCACTAGCCTTCCGCCAGCGTGCATCTCGGTTAACCTTTGCTCATATCTCCGGTTCTACTCAACCGATTGCGATTAAACACACATAAGATTTTAAGTCTGAGTAAGCCCTATGTAACAAAAAAAATCGCATCAAAATCGGTCCAGTAGTTTTTGCGGACAAACAGACAAACAGACAGGAAATTCAAAAAAAATATTTTCGTGTTCAGTATCGTTAACATAACATAACCCAAGTATTTTTTTTTAAATATCTCCAATGTACAAACACGACCACTTTGCAATTATTATAATAGTATAGATAGATTATGCAGCTAAGCAATTTTATTCTTGGGTCTAAGAGCGCTTGTAGACGTCCGTTTTTTTCACCAGATAACGGACCGTGTTTCTTGTCGGATGCCCGGTGGTGTATGATTTGTAATGGATGTGTGTACATGCACCGGACGATGGACAAGAAACACGGTCCGTTATCCGGTGAAAAAAACGGACATCTACTAGCGCTCTAAGAAAGCATAATTGTCGTCCACATAGGGAATGCTCAGTTGCATCTTATGTTTACACTTGTTGGTTCCAGGTAGTTATTGGCTATTGGCATTGGTTAGAATATTCAGAAAGGGACAGTTATGAATGGTCAGCCTAACCTGATGTAGACTTTTTCATTTTAATAAAGGCCAAATTTCCATCCTAGTTGCTTCAAATAATTTATACTTTTTGTTAGGAAGTATTGAAAAACTGCCTATTAATGAATACAGCATATTACTTATATTGTTGCTTAAGTTCTAATACCGCATAAGTGGTATGTGAATCTATCATAATTCCATTTTTTTTTTTGTTCAGACCGTATTTCACAGCTGAAGTATTCGGGCGGCTCCAGGCAGCTGAAGGAGGTATAGGCCGCGTTCGCGCTGTCTCGCTATTCAACTATGTGATGCGCCGTGTATGGCTGCAGCAGACCAGGATCGGGCTGTCCTTGTATGACGTCACAGGGCAGGGATATCTTACTGAGCACGTAAGTTTTCATCATCCTCTGAGTCTTTACCCACCTCAGAGTCAGCTGTCAGTCCAACTGTGAATCAGCTGAATTTTGAAGGGACCAGGGCCCATTTCTACTAATTTTATTACTAACCACTGAAACTTTAAAAAATACTATCAAATTTTAGTCTTTACTAATATAGACTTATAGTCTAAAATCCAAGGGACTGATGGTTCAACATGCTCTCCGCGGCACAAAGGAGGCTTAATGTTAAAAATGGTCATCTATCAACCTTCAGAACCTCTTTCAGGACCTGGAGAGCTACATAGCTGAGTTAGTACCATCCCTGGCAGCTCTCGACGGCCTGGACTCGTCATTCAGTTCGTTCTACGTGTGTACAGCTGCTAGAAAGTTCCTGTTCTTCCTAGACCCGCTCCGAGTGGGCAGGGTGAGGATACGAGATGTTCTGTCCTGCTCGTTCCTTGATGATCTACTAGAGGTAAGAAAGAGTAAGGTTACGTTTACTTCGGATAGGTCCAACAGCCACAGACCACCATTACTAAGGCTTCTCTTTGTGTTTGCTTTATAGATGTTATATTGATACTCAAATTGGGCAGCAGAAAAGTCGCCTCAAGCAAGACGGATGTATAAAAAAAATTATGACGGATGTAAGGGAACAATCGCGGGTTCGAGTCCCGCCTGAGCTGTATTCGCTATTTTCTGTCATAATCGATTTAAATAGCATACTAAATGCTTTAGAATTCCATTCAACAGCAAAAAAGTTATTTTTTATTTACTACCCAAATGTCTTTAAAAAAAACGTGGTGTTTGAAAAAAAAACAAAACGTCGGATTTTTGGCGCTAAATTTTCAACCTAAAATAATTTTATTTTGGATCATTTTGGACAATGCTAATCAATGCTTTATGATACACCTCCTCACTGTATGATCTGATGTGTGATGTATCAACTTTACAGCTTCGCGAAGAAGACCTGCCAATGGAGTTGCAGGAGCAGAACTGGTTCAGTGCGGCCTCTGCCCTGCGCGTGTACGGCCAGTACCTGAACCTAGACAGGGATCATAATGGCATGCTTAGCATCAATGAACTTGCTGGGTGAGTGAATTTTTTTATTCAATTATCAGAATAACCACACATGCAAGGTTTAGATTGAACCGGGCCTGGTGCTCAGTTGAATAAAAGTAATATTATTTGTGTTTTCATCTTTATTTTGGCGTTGTTTCCGGTTGCTTCCAAATCTTGCATTTTGGGTCCAGCTGTTGTTGCTTCCATAAAAGCTGTCGTCCACCTGACCCCCTAATATGGGTGTCCCCCAAAGGGTGTAAAGTAAGTAAGTAATGGGTGTCGCCAGGGATGTTTAAAACACACATCTAGGGGTTCCAATTAGATTTTTTGCCCCAACCCTTAAAGAATGCTGGGTACGCCCATGCCTCCTAACCCTCTTAAGCTTGCGCAAAACCCTCATCTGTCAGTCAGCAGGTGTGCCTTGAATGGCTTACAGGTGAGGTTGTCTTGGGTCAAAATTATAACACACATTCTTTCGCAGGTACGGCTCAGGTACTCTAACCCGAGCATTTCTCCAACGCGTTTTCCAACAGTGCCTAACCTACGACGGAGAGATGGACTACAAGACATACCTGGACCTAGTACTGGCGTTAGAGAACAGGAAGCAGCCGGCCGCACTCGCCTACCTGTTCAGGGTGCTCGATATCAACTCTGTGGGGTACCTTGATGCCTTCACGCTCAATTATTTCTTTAAGGTAATTGTATCTTCATCCTAGCTGAAATTAATCCGAAACTTTCATCTCGGAGTCTGGGGTCCGCTTTTTCCAGCGGGTTTGGCTAAACTTAGATATACCAATGTTCCATGACCCATCTGATATCCGACTGCCACCATCTAACCTTCATAATTCTGTTATTAGACTAGTCGGACTTTTGAGGGCTCCAACTACGACCAGATCATTTCTTTTTCAATATAAAAATATTAGTAACCGAAATTACTAATAATTCCTTTTAATCCCTCTAACTAAGCTAAATTATAATTAATTAATAGGAGTGGATTCACGTCGGTAGTGTAATAGCCAAGATTCGAACCTGGTACCTCTCAATCGTAAGGTCGATTCCTTAACCACTAAGCTATTGACGCTTTACGCAATGTAACGGCGTCCCTCCCATAAAACGAAATAATAATCAGATCATGGAAAAGGGTAGTAGGACAGTAGATCCTGGAGCAGGAAAACTTTAGATGGGATTGGAAATTTAAAACCCCAAAAGCGTACCCTAGAACCCCAACCCAGTCGTCAATCAACAAGTGTGCCTGCAGCTGATGTCGATTTGGACTCCAAAGTACTTTATTGGGGTCACATCATATTTTGTATTCCTTTAAGAAATTACACTACCCTTTAATTCCCTTTCACCAGGCAATCCAAGACCAAATGATAGCTCACGGTGCTGAACCAGTCAATTTCGATGACGTCAAAGACGAAATTTTCGACATGATAAGACCAGAGCACCCATCCAGGATAACCCTACAGGACCTGATCCGCAGTGGGCATGGCCATACAGCTGTGTCCATCCTTCTAGAGTTGCATGGCTTCTGGGCTTATGAGAATAGAGAAGCGTTGGCGGCTGCAGGAGACCATGCCTGACAAACGAAGGAATTCAAGTTCAATATGGACAAGTTTAAACTGTGATAAACGGACAAAGACTGCTGTTTCAAAATTTAGTAAGGGATACTTGCTAAAAAAATTGCTTTTATCATTTTGTAGGGTACCATAAAGTAAGTACCATAGATTAGCATTGTCCAAATAAGTAGAAAAAATCAAAATGACTTACAATTTAGCGCCAAAATGCCGTCATTACAATTTTTTTTAAACATCTGACACTTGGGTTTTGAAGGTAAATTATGTCCCTTACTAAATTTTGAAATTGCACACTGCACACCTAAATAAAAAATGTGAGAAATGTTATGTGAATAGACACTGAAAGTGTATTGTGATTTTGGATTTTTAAAATGTGTTATAAATTTGATGTATCAAATTCTATAAATGTAGAAAAAGTAGCAAAAACAGTATTGATTGACACTCGGTCTTTTAGGTAGACTAATTTTGGCCTAGGTCTTTAAAATTATAAGAAACTGCGCGTTATTTCTGCGACCAAAATTATTCTGCACAATACATAGCACTTCATATTGGATTAATGTGTCGAGCCTTTTCGGCCATGAAGTGATCATTTCATTGGTCAATGATATTCTAGCGATATATAATATTACTATATAAATAAAATAATATAATGTAATCATATTTTTGTTTTTGTCTTTACCCACGAGATTGTCGAAAATGGAATACAGCGAGCTGTTGCAAAAATTCTCTTCATTTTATGTGAATGTAACTTTACGTAACTCAAAGTGTCGCCATCTAGCATCGAGTAGGATTATATTTTAAGACAGGTACACTGACAAGACTACGCCTACTGACATGACGTCAAGATCCCTCGTCCTACATCTGTTAAATCTCTCCTAGCCTTAGTATATACGCCCTTTGTTAAAATACTTGCCAAATTTACAGAAATTAACTCATTAAAATTGTAAATTCTTTTTGACTAAGATTCTGCGGGAAGTAACTGCAAACTCGAGGCAACCGGTCAAATTCTGGGCCACTCTATCTCCTGCGTTAGTAGCCCATTCATTATGAATTGAATTGAAGCAATCAAATAACAATTATTTAATTCACCTTTCTTTAAGACTTTTTAGAAGATTCATCACCATTGACATAAACATTAAATTTTTCTTGAAACAAAAGACCTGTATCCTAAAACATATTTTTGTATTCTGTTCTGAGTGGTTTGGTTTGGGTTTTTGTTTTTAACATTAACTTGTCAAAATTGTCAAATTGACGATTTGACGTTTATTCAATTTATTGTTATTTATATTTACCTATGTACCTATTAATGTTGAATTCAATTCGGTGTTTTCGTTGAGTAATTGATAATATTAGGATAGAAATACAATATTATAAGTATCCAATTATCAATATTTTATTTACTACTACAGTTCCAATTATCCTGACTTTCGAAAATAACTTTAGTATTTTAGTAGAACAGAACTTTGGTGGAATATTTGCTGAAATAGCTGATATTCTCCTCAATAGACTAAGTCTTAGTCACATAGCATTTGTAAGGTTTGTATAGACACTTAAATTAAAATAATTTACGAAATTTTTTACATTTAACCTGACAAAGTTAAGATGATATGGAAACCTTGTCTTTCTCGGTTTATTTGAACTGTGATGAAAACGATTGCCGCTGACCCCCTTACCCCAAGAAATTAGAGCCTTGAGGCCACAAATTAAATATTGATATTGCCAACTCTAGGGCTCTTCTCTTCCCCCTAGCATTTAGGATTATCAGTATATGAGGCCATTGCCTTATCAGACTGTTTTTTGCAGCTCATACTCCAGGAATTATTATGGAAACGGACCAAGAGAACAATGTGTCTACTGCGGGCGAGTCTCCTGAACAGCCTGACATACAGATGGAAACTGAAAAAGTAATAGATGTATTTAATTTTATTGAAGAGTCTCATGAAAGACCAGTTTGGTGGTCAGACGAACTTAGTGCCTTGCGGAAAACTTTTGTGGCATCTCGAAGGCTATTGAAGAAAGAAAAAAAGAAGGCAACAAAAACAAATGATTACCTCATGGCCGATATGGCAAATGCCGCATACCAACATGATAAAATAGTGCTAAGGGCGGCTTGCATTGGGGCTAAAGCCCGATACAAGTTGGCTGGAAGAAATAGCAATGCTACAAGCACAACGTAGCATCACATATTTGACGACTCTTATTTCATAAACTAGGAGATATGGTTGCACCTATACATACACCTTTGTATGAAAAAGTGCAACCATTATCTCCTTTGTTGACTGTACCTACATAAAATTCAATATCTTATATCAATATCAGTGGCAGAAAGTGTGAACATTTTCATAACAGAAGCCAGTGAAAAAAAATTCCTTGATCTAATTTGTCAGGCACAATACGGTAGTGTGTGATCCGTTGGTTAGTACTTACCCATCACACATAATATGTCCGTAATAACAATTAAAACACGAAATTATGTAACTGCATGTTTATTGTGCTAGGTAGCAAGTCATGATACATAGATTGAGAACTACCCCCAACTTAGTTTATCTTATATGTCAACAAGACGAACAAGTACCTGCAACTGTCAATACACACCTATCTGAACTACACTCACAAACTACAATCATGTATATGACATACCCTTCCCCCAAGTAAACACACAAAATAATAGATAACAAAATAAAGAATAACATTCTACTGATTAGAACAAAGCCTACAACATACAATTAACAATTTCAACATCTTAAGAATCAACTTAACAATATTATTATTTAGGTATTCCTAAAATATCAGCCCAAGACTCATCACTAGGAATTTGTATAATTTGCTCTGGCTCCTGGTCTGTCAGGTCTCCAGAGTCTTCCCTTATCTCTCTTCTCTCATTTTGTGGGCTTTCGACATGCGATGCAACTTTAATAAGTTGATCAATATGTCTGTTGACAATAGGACCATCATCTGCTTGCACCTTGTAACTGGACGGACCAGTTTTCTCCACAATTCTGCCGGGTAACCACTTCGGACCATCGCTGTAATTCCTATATCTAACTCTACAGCCTACTTCAGACTCTCTGTTTCGCCTCTGATTATTGTCGAAGACCTGTTGTTCAGTCTTATTTCTTTGTATGTGATCCGGGTGTATCGCGTCCAGTAAGGTGCGAAGTTTTCGGCCCATCAGGAGTTCTGCAGGACTCTTCTGTGTTCCAGCACACGGTGTCGCGCGGAGGCCCAGTAGCATACTTGGAATTTTTACGTCCCACGCCATATTGTCCATTTTTCGTATCTTGTCCTTTACCGTTTGGACCATCCTCTCTGCTAATCCATTGGTGGCAGGATGATACGGCGCTGTCGTGATGTGTCTTATTTTATTTGAGTTAAGAAACTGTCTCATTTCTTCGGATACAAAAGCTGACCCATTATCAGACACCAATATCTCACATAAGCCGTGAGTCGCAAATACCATCCGTAGATGTCGAATTACTGTCGCAGTAGTCGTGTTGTTAACCATGAACACCTCGGGCCACCGTGAGTAAGCGTCGACGATGATCAAAAAATTTTTGTTTCGAAAAGGCCCGGCGAAGTCGATGTGTACTCTAGACCAAGGTCTGGTGGGCATGATCCACGTATGCTGTGATCGGGGAGGCATATGTCGGTGTTCGAGACACTTGTCGCACTGGCCCACAAGTGCTTCTATGTCTTCATTTAAGTGGGGCCACCAAATGTAACTTCTTGCGAGTGCTTTCGTTTGTACGATTCCACTGTGCGTCTTATGTAAGGCCTGTAAAGTAGCTGTGCGCAGCGGCTGTGGCACCACTACGCGGTTACCCAGTAACAGACACCCGTCTTGCAAAGACAGTTCAGTACGGTGAAGCCAGTATGTATGCAAATCTGCCTCCTTCACCTTGGCAGGCCAGCCCCGTTGAACGTAGTGTACAACCTGTGATAGTGTTTTGTCTTTCAACGTTTCCGCCGCGATACTCTCTGCATCGAACGGGAAATCTTCTGGTTTTTCAGCCATTAGCAATATCTCACTCAGTTCTGCCTCAGGTCGCTCAGGCACTGGTTGTGGCCATCTACTCAAATTGTCTGCGCTACCTATTTGTGTTCCAGGTTTGTACCGAATATCATAGTCATGAGCGGTAAGCGCAATTGCAATTCTTGTCAATCGAGGTGACAGTATGTTTGGTGTCGGTTTTTTTGGACCAAATATACCCAGCAGAGGCTTATGATCCGTGACTACGGTGAATGGCCTTCCTGCCAAGTAGTTGTGAAATTTTTGTATTCCAAACAAAATTGCCGTTGCCTCTTTATCTAGTTGTGAATAGCGCCTTTCGGTGGAGTTTAAGGTTCGGGAACTCATAGCAACAGGACTCTCTTTGCCATCTTCCATCACGTGTGATAATACGGCTCCGACGCCGTATTCTGAGCTGTCGCATGTCAGTATCAGAGGTTTATTTAAATCGTAGTGCACTAAAGTCATGTCAAATGTTAGTGCCTGCTTAGCAGTGTTGAAAGCGTTTTGTTCCCGCTCGGTCCAGCGCCACGTTTGACCTTTGTCTAGTAACCGATGTAAAGGTTCAAGTATGGTGGCTTTGTGAGTGATAAACCTCTCGTAGAAATTGTATAAGCCGAGGAACGCTTGTAATTCTTGAATATTCTTGGGTTCTGGAGTGTTCGTAATTGATTCTATCTTACTCGGTGACGGATGAATGCCATCCGCATCAATGATGAATCCCAAGAAGTCAACTTTTTCTTTGGCGAACTTGCATTTCTTTTTGTTGAGGTGAAATCCTGCTTGTTCAATGCGTTGCAGAACCCTGTCTAGGCGCTGTAGCATCTCAGGCATGGTGCGCCCTGCAACTATGATGTCATCGATCAGCACTGCGACTCCTGGGATGCCCCCTAGTAGCGCTGTCATCAGCCTCTGAAAAATACCGGGGCAGGCCTTCACCCCAAATGCAAGTCTATGAACGGTATACAATCCTTTACAGGTATTCAAAGTTAAAAGCTTGGCTGTTTCATCTTTGACCGTCACTTGAGTGTAAGCACGGTCTAAGTCCAATGTTGTGTAGAATTTTCCACCCGCTACAGCAGCAAATACTTCATTCGCCGTTGGCATAGGATAAGTGTCTGACTCTGTCGCTTGATTAACTGTACAACGGTAGTCGCCGCACAACCGAATCTCGCCCGACTTCTTCACAACCGGCACTACTGGCGTGGCCCACTCAGAGTACGCAACCGGTCGCAGAACGCCCTCGGATACAAGGCGGTCGATTTCATTCTCCACTCTGTCCTTGATAGCGTATGGAACGGGACGGGCTTTTAGAAATTTCGGAGTAGCGCCCGGTTTCAAATGTATCGCTACTGGATCTCCACGGTACGTACCGAGACCATCCTTGAATACATCACCATGTTTAGCAATTATTTCCTCCAGTTCTGCGTAATCTCCGTTCGATATGAAATTAATATTCATAGTAATGCCTAGATGCATAAGCCAGTCTCTTCCCAAAAGATTCGGTCCGTTGCCCTTAGCCACTAGCAACGGAAGGCGATATTCAATGTCCTTATAGAGCACAGGCAGCACCGTCCGGCCCAGCAGGTGCACGGGCGCGTTGGTCCACGTGCGCAGCGCGAGCGGCGCCGCGGCGAGGCGGTGCGGCAGCGGCAGGCGCGCCCGCAGCGCGTGCCACGTGCGCTCGTTCACCAGCGTGTAGCAGGCGCCCGTGTCCACTTGCAGCGTGACGGGCTCGCCCGCCACCGTCACGCGAATCACGTAGGGTGGTACTCGACTGGTACTCTGCACGACGTATATGCCGTTTAAATTCGCGTCTTTCTCCTCCTCTGTAAAGTTCACTTTGTTTGCGTTCTTTTTAGAAATGCAGATTTTCTCCAGGTGTCCCTTTTTGTTGCAATATCGACACGTGACGTTGATGAACCGACACTCGCCCTCGTGGCGATCACCACAACGATAGCAAAAACGAGGCGCGGGGCGCGGAACGGGGCGCGGCGCAGCGGCGCGCGGGGCGGGCCGCGGGCGCAGCGCGTTAATGTCCATAGGCTCCGGCGGCGGCACGGGCGGCGGCGCGGCCGGCCCGGGCGGCGCGGCGGGTGCCGGCGGCGCGGCGCTGCAGCCGGCGCCGTCCCCCACGCGCATCATGCGCACGTCGACACCGGCACTTTCGGATGACAGCATCGCATCGACTACATTGTGGTAGCTTAAAGTGTCTTTCTTTAATAGCTCATACTGCAATTTATCGTCTCTCATACCACACACAAGCCTGTCACGTAACGTACGTTCCAAATCACTGAAATTGCAGCGAGCACTGATCTTACGAAGTTGAGCTATGTACTTGGCAGCCGATTCACCACGATTTTGATCGCGTTTATAAAACTTGTATGACATAGATATCTCGTTCGGTTTCGGACTGTAATGTTTGGTTAGAATTTCAATGATTTCATTGAATGTCACTTCAGTGGGTTTTCGTGGCGTAATTAGTGCCAAAAAAGTTTCAAACACTTGCGAACCACACACAGTAAAGAAATTAGCACGTTTTACATTGTCTATCACGATCCCGTTGGCCTCGAAACAAAACTTCAGTCTATCTATGTAATTGTCCCAATTGTCCGTTTGTGGGTTAAACTCACTGAACTTTACTCCTTTACGATCCATTTTCACTTATTTTACTCCGTCGTCGCCACTAATATGTCCGTAATAACAATTAAAACACGAAATTATGTAACTGCATGTTTATTGTGCTAGGTAGCAAGTCATGATACATAGATTGAGAACTACCCCCAACTTAGTTTATCTTATATGTCAACAAGACGAACAAGTACCTGCAACTGTCAATACACACCTATCTGAACTACACTCACAAACTACAATCATGTATATGACAACACAATGGCCGAAAAAAGAGGCTAAGTGCGGATAAAAGAGTCCTCTTTTCACCTACTGCTACTGTTTCTGCTTTTTCACCATACTACTTCCATTGAGGACGTCTTTGTAGAGACGAGTGATCGCTGTAATCAGCCCAAGTGGCCCATTTCACTCATTTCCCCTGAATAAAAACTGCCATAGATGTTCATTTGGCAATTGGGACGTCTTAACATGCTCTCAGAGGCATGACTAGACCTAAGTAAATATCCATATTCATGCATACAAATTTGCACTGAGCAGTGATCGAACCCGCGCCTCCTGTGTAGCTGTGTTGTGGTCGCGTTCACTACCACCACGCCACATAGGCTACATCCACCATAAGTATTGATGTAGTTTAGCTCTATGTCTTATATTTAGGATAAAGGCGAGACAAAAACAAGCCAGCGGCAATTGGGTTATAGGGACCTCTTCACCACTGATCAATATAGTGTTGTAGAACTATTCTTCACCACTGATCAATATAGTGTTGTAGAACTATTAAACATTATGTTAGGATAGGGTCCCTGATTGCATCCTAAAAACTCTTATTACCAGTACTCCAAGCACGAAAAATATTTGAATTCGTAAGGTAAATGTATTCAGAGAACGGAGCATTGCGATTGGCCACCTGCCTACTGTGAACCTGTGTGTTAATGTTTGTACTGGGAATATCTACTGGTTCTGTGATTGAATCAAACTAGACAAAAATGAATGCTCTGATTTTAGATTTTACAAATTGGATTTATTGAAATTATGAATTATATTTTTAACAAACTGGATTATATTAATTACAATATTAGAGCCGAGCAAACAGCCAGTCGCAGCTGGAATTTGAGAAAAAGGTTCAGATTCTGAAGACGCATCGGGTTTTATTCCTCATTAGCGCGCCCTCCTGTGTCGTCTACGGGAACTTCTTGCGCGGCAGGCGATCGATCGATGCGTGCGTATGTTGAGTAGGCAGCCGACGACGCGGCCCTCGGGTTCCGTCTTAGCGGGATAGATGGCACGTTAACATATTCGGCCCCTTTGAGATGGTCTCAAATCTCAATGTAAGGCTATTCTTCATCATCTGTGGCTGGTGGTATTGGCAGGGGACATATTTTAGAGAATGCCCTCTGGATGTCGCCGGTCGCCGTGCGGATAATGGCGACTCTGGGCACACCATCCTTGCCTGGGAGTAGTTGAGTGATCCTGCCCAAACGCCACTTGAGAGGGGGCAGGTGCTCTTCCTTTATCACCACCAGCATGTTCGGAGTCAGGATCCCGCTAGACGTCTTCCACTTGAGGCGTCGTTGTAGCTCTGACACGTACTCGGATGCCCAGCGCTTCCAGAAGTGTTGTTTGAGTTGGTCGACTCTCTGGTATCGTGAGAGCGAGAGCGTGGGTTTCCTGGTGAAGTCTTCGCCTGCAGGAGCTGTCAGTGGGCGGCCAATGAGGAAATGGCCCGGCGTGAGCGGTGTGAAGTCTTCAGGATCTGGGGACATGGGATACATTGGACGGGAGTTCAGGACGGATTCTATTTGTACTAAAACCGTGCTGAACTCCTCGTAGGTTAAATTAGCATTCCCTACGACGCGCGTGAGGTGGTGCTTGCAGGATTTACCCCTGCTTCCCATAAGCCGCCAAAATGAGGTGCGTATAAACTTGAATAGGAATAAACTTGAATTCGATTTGGTTATTTGATGCGTAATCAATAATTCCCTGAGATCCGCTCTCTAAAACACCTGTAAACTCCTTAGCCGCTCCTACGAAGTTTCTACCATTGTCAGAAAATAATTGAATAGGTTTTCCTCTCCGCGATATAAATCGTTTCAAGGCTAGGATATAACTTTCAGTTGATAATGATTTAACAAGCTCCAAATGTACGGCTCGAGTTGAAAAACAAATCGAAACATAATTGTATGAGCATAAGCGCGTTTAAGTCTAATGTATGATGAGAATCTATAGATGTCCATTACCTATAGTCACTACTAATTACATAGCACACTTACAGTTTTATTCGGCCTCAATTCCGGCAATGTACCAGTCTGAGGATTGTCTAGATTATCTTGTGTCCAATCTACTACATTCTCCGATAAAATGCAGGTCCGTTCCACCACAGTGTACTATCATTAAGCGCATCTAGTGTCATTCCGCGTGATAATAAATCAGCCGGGTTGCATTTGCCGTTCACGTGATACCAGCACGCATTGTTTGTTAGATCATTAATTTCTACTACACGGTTCTGCACAAACGTTTTAAGTTAATACCGTGACATTTCCAACCAACTTAACACAATAGCTGAATCTGCCCAAATACTACAGTGTCGAACTTTAAACGCAATGAATCAATAACCTTTTCACACAATTTCGCACCGATCAGTGCTGCACAGAGCTCGAGTCGCGGGACAATGATTGGTTTAATGGGGGGGACTCGTCCTTACGAACACATGGTCTAACTGTGACGTCACCATAACTATTGAAAGTGCGTATGTAGGCACATTCCCCATACTGCCTCACTCGCGTCTGTAAAGATGTGCAACTCGAAACGCACGGAGTCATTACCAATTACATGACGGGGAACCCGGAGATCTTTCCATCTAGACAATGAACTAATGAAGTTTAGCCAACAAGTCTTTTTTTTTCTTTTTTTATAGCACTTAGTTGGCAGACAAGCACATGGCCCACCTGATGGTTTGATATATTTGGATACATTTTCAGGTACTAAATCGTCTCGAATTAAGCGTTTAGTAATTTTGCGTACGTCTTTATTTACGTTGGAGGTAAAATGAAATTCATCGCTACAGTAATACCAACCTATACCTAATGTTTTACTAGTACTATTTTCTTCGAATATCATTTGCTTTGAATCACCACTGCAAAATGTATTTGAATCTAAATCTGGCGTATTATAGACCCATTTTCGCAATGGTAAACAAGAACGAATACCCAGATAAAGCGCGGACGCCGCCGCCGTCCCGTACGTAACAGTGTTCAGACGGTAGTGACGGTACACACCGAGGGGTTCCGACGGATTTTTACGCCACAAAATTAGTTTTAAATTTCGTTTTTCGTCGTGAATTAGTATGTGCCTGAACATTTTCTCTATATCCGCACAAGCTACATATTTATACTGCCGGAAACATAATGGTATTCCCACTAAGTCATTTTGCAAAGGGGGACCGGTCATTTGAATGTCGTTAAGTGATTTACCAGTCGATGTTTTTTGACTAGCATCAAATACGACTCTTAACTTTGTAGTAGTGCTTTGTTCACGAAACACACCATGGTGAGGCAAAAAATAATAAGGCGAATTAAATCCGTCAACGCGTGTCATGTGCCCAAGGCCTAAGTATTCTTGCATAAACTCGTCGTACATAGTTTTATAAGTAGGTTGACGTGCGAGTTTACCCTCAAGTTTTAAAAAACGAGATTTTGCGATTTCGTAACTATCACCAAGTGTTTCTGGTGATTCCTTGAAGGGAATACGAACGGAAAATCTGCCTGCATGTTCCCTTCTAGTAGTATCTATGAAGAGTTGTTCACATACACGATCTTCGTTCTTATAATGCGATTTAGGAGGCGAAATCTCCTCGATTTCCCAAAATCTTTTGAACTGTGCGTTCAGTTCGAGAGTTTGAGAGGTACCTACATGACATTGAACTTGATGATTAATGCGCAAGTTCGTATTCACAGGACCTGAGATTATCCATCCTAGCTTTGTATTCTGTAGATAAGGTCCACTAGCTAGGTGAATTCTACCCTCATTTAACAAATCCCAAAAATAGTTCGCACCGATTAGAATATCCACCTCCGACGGAGAATTGAAGGTAGGATCGGCAAGCTTAATATCCTTCGGAATGTTAAGATTGTGCGTATTTATATATGAAGAGGGTATGCATGAAGTTATGTTTTCCATAACCAAGCAATGAATGCGCGTATTATATTCGCTATTTAACGAACGAATTGTAATTTCACAAGAATGATTTGACTGTGCGATTGATTGTCCTATTCCTGTGATTTGAAAAGTGGACTGTATAACCTTAGCGTTTAATTTATTGCGTAAAGAACTGGAAATGATGCAGTTCTGACTCCCACAATCCAAGAGTAAGCGGGCTATCGTGGTTTTATTATCGTCGCCGGTTATTTCTACCAGCGCAGTAGACAACAATACCGGTACTAAAGTGTTGGATATTTTATTTGATTCCTTACTAACGTGATTGCTAGTATTAGAATGTAGAACAGTAGAAGATTCCTTACTTGAGGTTGTGGATTGCGCGTTAGAGGAACCCGTAGAAAATTGGGTTTCTCCATTCCTAAATGCCTCATGAATCAAGCTATTGTGTTTTTTATTACATACCCTACATGGCCCACAGAAACAGCCATCAATAGAATGTCCCTCTCGTAAGCAATTCGTACATAGATTCTTACGTTTAATAAGAGCTAACTTTTCGTTGCAAGGTAAGTTAATAAACTGAGTGCACGAATAAACAGGATGATTACCTGCACACATAGAACATACACGAATCCGTTTAGAATTTTTAGCGTTATTATTATTAGTTTGCGTGGACACAAGACTTTGAACTTTAGACGTTGGTTTTTTGTGACTATCTTGGGAAAGATTCTTATTATTAAAGCTTGCGGAATGATTTGCTTTAATCATTTCCAACATATCCGCTTTATTTCTTAAAAATGAAATAAGCTCATCTAGTTTCAAATCTACCTTCTTATTTTTTATAGAAATTAATTTAAATTGCTCCCAGTCCTTTTCCATAGAAACATCGAACTTAGAAACAATTATATAAATTAATAAGGTATCCCAAGTATCCACCGGCTCGCCTAAGCTCTTTAAAGCACGTAAATTCTTAAGGACGGTATCTATAAGTTTTCTTATGCAAGCAGGCGACTCCCTAGACAAAGGTTGTATAGAAAATATAGATTTGATATAATTGTGAATTAAAAGCTTTTTATTATTGTATCTAGCCACAAGCAGATCCCAAGCTATTATATAGTTATCGGCCGAGAATTCTAGAGATTTGATGACTTGCATGGCATTACCCGTGAGAGCCGATCTTAAGTAATGATATTTTTGAATATTATCGAGCTCTTCCGAAGTATGAATCATGGACAAAAAAGTATCTCGAAACTCTAACCAATTGTCATACGAACCATCAAACGAGGGCAGCGATATAGTGGGTAACTTAACTAGCGATTTACTACCCTTGCATTTAGCATTATTATTGGAATTTTCGCTTTGTAATAGACACTCGATAGATGCCATGACACTAAAATAACTGTTTTCAAAGGATTCGCGTTCCTTTAATTGCTCTGCCGGATCCGATTCCGGAGCTATATCAATCCTATCCTGAAAGTTATTAAAATTAGTTAACAGACTGCATAGCGCCTGCTGTTTTCTTAACTTTAACTCTGAAATTTGTCTTGCGGACAATAAAACGCCGTCTAAGGAATCTACGTATTTCACAAGTAGGGTCAGGGAACCCTTGACCGAACCCCGTTTTTTAATTAAATCTTTTATGGTTTCACTCATTTTGGCACTTATTAAGGAATCAGAGGTACTCACGGTTGTTCTGCAGCCACTTGGTGAATAATGCGCACCGCCGCGTAGATATCTATAAGCAACAAACGGTTTTAGTACAAATAGAAAATATGCGGGTGAGTAGGGTAGGAAATAAGGATAGGAAAAAATGGAATTGCTGCGACTGGGCTGCTACCCCCTACTTACGGTTACTTGAAAAGCTTAAATAATCACTAATAATCCGGCTCGAAGGACCAAAATGTTAATGTTTGTACTGGGAATATCTACTGGTTCTGTGATTGAATCAAACTAGACAAAAATGAATGCTCTGATTTTAGATTTTACAAATTGGATTTATTGAAATTATGAATTATATTTTTAACAAACTGGATTATATTAATTACAATATTAGAGCCGAGCAAACAGCCAGTCGCAGCTGGAATTTGAGAAAAAGGTTCAGATTCTGAAGACGCATCGGGTTTTATTCCTCATTAGCGCGCCCTCCTGTGTCGTCTACGGGAACTTCTTGCGCGGCAGGCGATCGATCGATGCGTGCGTATGTTGAGTAGGCAGCCGACGACGCGGCCCTCGGGTTCCGTCTTAGCGGGATAGATGGCACGTTAACACTGTGTGTGTGTGTAGTCTACCAATTGCAACTCTCCATTCTATCAATACATGCTCGGAGCACTATTATCATTAATAAATTAGGAGTTTGTTATTATGTATAACCTTGATTGCAATATATGAATATGACAACGAATTTTGTTTTCTTTTTTATATTTGGTCCATCAATTGACTGTACATCTTAAGTCCTGCATGTGTTGTCCCGTGTAGGAAAGGAGAGGGTGGGATGAATGAGAAATAAAATAGACGGAAATTTTATTATTGTGCTTATATTTCAATAACAACATGATCATAATTATTCCAAAGATATAAGAACAATGTGTATATTGTAGATTTTTTTTAAATATGATAACAATTAAATATAACAGTATAATATGTATGATATTATTAGTAATAATTATTAAAAGCATTATTAAAGCTTAGGTATATTTTAACTATTCCAAACTTAACACAGCTAGTATTTTAATAAAACTATAACAACAGAACAATCTAAATATAATTCATAATTATTATATTGCACGCGACACAAATGAGTACCAAAGGATAAATTAACAACTTATCAAAAATCAGAAAAAAATACCAAAAATGAATTTTTCAATAAATATGAGACGAAATTACGAGAGTAAGGAACCCCCCCCCCCCCCCTCCCTCTCCAGCGGACCCGAGACTTGTGTCTCAGGTGTAGGTAGAGGCCCCTTTCCGATGTGCAGGCGACAAAAAAGATACGGTTGCACTTTTACATGCATGTTATATGTAAAGCTGCAACCGTATCTCCTATAAACGCATCTTCCCTACTCGTGTATCTCTCCTTGCCTAGCTGTTTTTGAAATGCATGTATTAAAAAACTGTTTTGATATTATACGGAGTTCAATTTTAATTATTTTAGTAATTCATTCACTATTATTATTGGCCTTCACTTGGCCGGTGGCATGCAATAATGGAAAACAAATTAAAACTTAAATGTAAAATTCAGATCAAAAGATCAACAGTTATACAATATCAACATATTATATCAAAGTAAAATACTGCATAGAAAAATAAAAATTAAACAAGAAATCAAGCTCCATCTATTACAAAAAAATAAGTAAAAAATGCATTCGTTTTTAAAAAAAGTAGGTACCTACCTACCTATACTGCTTATAGAGAAGGTGATTAATCGCAATTATTTGTGTATTTTTCTGTCTACACCAGAAAGAGAAAAACGTAAGTGAAAAATATCTTAATGTATCTTTAGGAAGCCCTGTTTATAACAACGTATCAAAAATATATTGGCATAATCAGAAAAATATTAAGCACACTTTAATCTTATCCATAACCTTTCTTAACTAAGTATCAATTCTCACTGAAAGAGCAGCGGTCGGATTTGTTGCTAGAAGGTTCGAGTCTGCTTTCCAACGAATATGAACTTTATCTCCCGTAAATAAGATTCAAATTCCTCTGTCTACACAGATTCCTGCGCACTCCTGTACTCGAACACGCTACCTCTCTCTAGAAACTCGCTGCGTTGTTTATTCAATTGATCATCTGTGACGTTGGTATCTGAGGGAAGACCGTAGCCACCACCGCTGGGAGAATTCATCATGTATTTATCCTGGTATAGAAAAAGTTATAATAAAAAGCTAGTACGCCAGATCTCTTAATGTGACTGCTACGCGGGGGCGCCGGCTCGGTTCCTGCTAAGTGCAAATATAGTGTTTCCGTGCCTCAGCGTATTAAACCGTTGGTCCCAGTTGCCATACGAACATCTATGGCAGTCGTTACGGGTAGTTGGAGCTCTGATATCGCCTAGATATCGTCAATCTATAATAATAAATTACACTTACTCCCGGATATGCATCTATGGAAGCTTTCCCACCGAGGTTGATCAGACGTCCGTCGACGCGCTGCAGTAGGTTCACACCTCTTTCCCCTGGTTCACCACCTGCCAATTTATTTTATGAAGGTCAATAAAATAGGAACTGCTAAGCTGAGAACAGTATCGTATAGTCTTGTGGATGAATACTGTTTATTAAATGTGTGAATTATCAAAAATCTAAATAACCACTAATCTGTATGTAGATATTTAAGTAGTTAATCTGCATCCTAAAACCCATCAATCAATTAGACTATTGCAATTCAGGCCTATTGCCGCCTGAATGTACGGAGCATGTAAATTATTATTCAAGTAAATAAACTATTTGAAATAATTTTAAAGCATTTAGTATGCTAAACTAAACTAACTAAAAAAAACTAAACGCTTTTTCCAATTTAAAATAAAAAATAAATAAACTATTAATTTTTATTTACTGCTGGATAGGGTCCTAAAACCCATATTACAAGCTAATTTACTGAAGTTTATTTTTATTGAATACCGAATTACCGACCGTTCATTCCATACGGCTGGAAAGACCGGCGTTCCGTCAACACAGACAGTTGTACGCTACGACGGAATACCAGCTCTCGAGACACTCCATCTCCACCGCGCCAACGACCTGCAATGGAATGAGCATGCTTAGCAAGGCAACAGCTAGAGTGCCTTTTCCGCAAGCTATTATACATATAAACTTCCTTCTTGAATCACTCTATCTATTACTGAAAACTGCATTAAAATCCGTTGAGTAGTTTAAAAGATATATCATATAAGTGAAAGAGTATAGCTGTTCTGTAAATCGTGATGGACCTAACATCGTACCTTGCGTGATCCCCTAACTACTATAAGTTACCAAAGAACGAAATTTGTCTTTAGTGATAATAATCGAGTGTATCAATAGCCTATGCGCAGTCCATGGCAAACAAAATTTTATGCTCATTTGTCTCCTGCTTTGCGTAGATTGGAGAACTCACCCTGGAACTTTAGTGTCATGTTCAGTGATACTGCTTGAAAGTGCTGTTCTTAGTATTTATATCTCACAATAATGGGGACGTGGATGGGATAAATCACAGAAAAAAAAATACCTTTCCCGCCTGATTCAGATCTAAGTGAGAACTTAGTAACAAGCATTGGATATCTCCTCTCGACAATTTCCACATCTGTGATGCGAGTGTTCGTCATGTGTGTGTGAACGCCTCCCGAACCATGCCAGCCGGGACCCTGCGGGAGAATCAGACAAAGATATATTAACTTTTCAAGGCCGACCCAAGACAAAATACCCACTTGACGGCAATAGGCTCGCCCCTTAATACATGAGACCGAAAATAATTTTTAACATAGTATAATCAAATTGGCATGAGTATTGATGTGATAAAATTTGAATAAATTTAATGAGTAATGGTTTAAAGAAATATAAATTTGATCAAACTGTTGGAAACTACCAGCGCCATCAAATTAACTAAACATATAGTGCGGTCATTAGAATATAAATAAATCTATACTAGAATCCTTCGCTACGCTCGTAATTCTATTCTAGAATCCTTAGCTTCGCTCGTGGTTCAACGTAGCGCCCTCTTTGTAAAAATAATATTTTGCTCCCTTGTCATACAATCTACTAATGTAACATATTCTGGTATACTCACAGCGCCACTGCCACCAGCAACGGTTTCGTAATAACCCCAATCCTTTTCACCCAATGTCAAGTTGTTCATACATCCTTGAGATGCGGCGCAGACCTGGAAATGATGACCATATTAAAATTGATAGATATTACCTGTGTATAATAACAGTGTTTGTGTATAATGATAGTGCCTGTGTATAATGATAGTGCCTGTGTATAATGATAGTGCTTGTGTATAATGTTAGGGTCTGTGTATAATGAGTGTCTGTGTATAATGATAGTGCCTGTGTATAATGATAGTATCTGTGTAATACGATAGTATCTGTGTATAAATAGTGCCTGTGTGTAAAAATAGTGTATGTGTATAATGATACTGTCTGTGTATAATAATAGTGCCTGTGTATAATGGTAGTACCTGTGTGTAATATTAATAGTGCCAGTGTTTAATGGATAGTGCCTGTGTATAATAACAAGTGACTATATAATGTATACAGTTTATATCTCTATTGTCTTTTGCCCATGAGGATGATATTTACAGAGGGTAATGAGGTAAATAAAAGCTTTTTGGAAACGTATCTGATTGGTGTATTAAGTCCGCATTATTAGATTTTTCAGGCCCAAAACTAGATTTCTCCATAAACAACATTTAGTTTTGTACGAGGGGGGTGAACAGAATTAACAAAAATTTAAAAATATACTTAAAAAAAAGGAAAAGGAGTTACTTGGAAAGCTTTTAGCACAACATCGACTATACGTTGCGAGGTAAGCACGTTACCGCCCACGACGGCCGCGCCCTCTGACGGGTCCAGGATGGAGCCCGGCGGGATTATCACTTTCACTGGATTGAGGCAACCCTGGAAACAAAGAAAAATAAGTTTAGAGGATTCAGCACTTGTTAGAATCAGATGCACTTGATGAAATTAGATGCACTTGTTAGAATCAGATGCACTTGATGAAATCAGATGCTCTTGTTGGAATCAGATGCACTTGTTGGAATCAGATGCACTTGTTGTAATCAGATGCATTTGGTAGAATCAGATGCTCTTGTTGGAATCAGATGCACTTGTTAGAATCAGATGCTCTTGTTGGAATCAGATGGACTTGTTGGATCAAATGCACTTGTTGGAATCAGATGGATTTGTTGGAATCAGGTGCACTTGATTAATTCAGATGCACTTGTTGGAATCAGATGCACTTGTTGTAATCAGATGCATTTGGTAGAATCAGATGCTCTTGTTGGAATCAGATGCACTTGTTAGAATCAGATGCTCTTGTTGGAATCAGATGGACTTGTTGGATCAGATGCACTTGTTGGAATCAGATGGATTTGTTGGAATCAGGTGCACTTGATTAATTCAGATGCATTTGATGGAATCAGATGCACTTGTTGGAATCAGGTGCACTTGTTAGAATCAGATGCTCTTGTTGGAATCAGATGGACTTGTTGGAATCAGGTGCACTTGTTAGAATCAGATGCTCTTGTTGGAATCAGATGGACTTGTTGGATCAGATGCACTTGTTGGAATTAGATGGATTTGTTGGAATCAGGTGCACTTGATTAATTCAGATGCATTTGATGGAATCAGATGCACTTGTGCACTTGTTAGAATCAGATGATCTTGTTGGAATCAGATGGACTTGTTGGAATCAAGTGCACTTGATTAATTCAGATGCATTTGATGGAATCAGATGCACTTGTTGGAATCAGGTGCTCTTGTTAGAATCAGATGCTCTTGTTGGAATTAGATGGATTTGTTGGAATCAGGTGCACTTGATTAATTCAGATGCATTTGATGGAATCAGATGCACTTGTGCACTTGTTAGAATCAGATGATCTTGTTGGAATCAGATGGACTTGTTGGAATCAAGTGCACTTGATTAATTCAGATGCATTTGATGGAATCAGATGCACTTGTTGGAATCAGGTGCTCTTGTTAGAATCAGATGCTCTTGTTGGAATCAGATGGACTTGTTGTAATCAGGTGCACTTGTTAGAATCAGATGCTCTTGTTGGAATCAGATGCCCTGATTAATTCAGATGCATTTGATGGAATCAGGTGCACTTATTGGAATCAGATGCTCTTGTTGGAATCAGATGGACTTGTTGGAATCAGGTGCGCTTGTTACAATAAGATGCTCTTGTTGGAATCAGATGGACTTGTTGGAATCAGGTGCACTTGTTGGAATCAGATGCACTTGTTGGAATCAGATGCTCTTGTTGGAATCAGGTGCACTTGTTAGAATCAGATGCTCTTGTTGGAATCAGATGGACTTGTTGGAATCAGGTGCACTTGTTACAATCAGATGCTCTTGTTGGAATCAGATAGACTTGTTGGAATCAGGTGCACTTGTTAGAATCAGATGCACCTGTTGGAATCAGTGCATTTATTGGAATCAGATGCGGTTATTAGTATCAGATAAAGCAGAGACTTTAATAAGTTTCGACATTTGAAGTAAAACGTTTTATATAAAGCGTAGTTATCTTAGTGGTTAAGGAGCCAGGGTTACTATTAAGAGGTCCCTGTTTCGAATCTTGGCCATTACACTACCGACGTGAACCCACTCCTATCACAAGCAATTTAACTAACCAAATTCCTAGTTAACCATGCATTCACCGTGCATGTGCCGGGTCCATCGTGTGTCAGATAAAAAGTTATGCGTTGGGTATAGATTGAAGGACCTCTTTAGGATGTACACAAAGAAGATACGATTGCACCTTTACATACAACTTTATATGAAAAAGTGCGACCGTGTCTCCTTTGTCGACTGTACATCAACACTCACCTCATGTGTCTCTATATTCTATATTATCTTTATGTAAAAAGTTACCTGGTTCAAAGGCACATCATGGCCGACCATGCAGCGGAGGCAGTAGATGAGAGCGGACAGGGTGATGGCGCGGGGAGCGTTCAAGTTGCCCCACACCTCCACACCCGTGCCACTGGAATTGTTAAAAATGATCATGCATGCCTACAATCATTCAAACACACATTGCTTCACTATTTTTTCACAATTCAGTTTCAAAATGTCAAAATGAAAGGTAGAGGTGTATTATCTTATCACCCACATTTCGCCAACTATGATTTTCGCTCCCACGTAATAGGGGGCGAGCCTATTGCCGTCAAGCGGACACTCATGGGTTGTATGTTTACTGTCGGATGGAGAACAGCCCTATCTCTTAGTCGCTTTCTACGATACCCACAGGACAGCCAAAATCAAATGAAATGTCAAAAATGGTCATGATGATGATGAAAAGAGGGCCAATTCTCATAATTTTTTTTTTTCGAAATTAAGCCTCGATCTAATTAAGAAAAAATACAGCGTGTTGTTTTAATAGGATCGAGTCCGACATAATCAACCCGCCAGCAGCAAAAAGTAACAGCTAAGTTGGCAGAATATCCCCGTAGAACGTGTCTCACCGGTTCAAAATAGGAAAGTTAGGATACTAATTAATTGATCAAAACGAGCAAGCAAGAAACGAAGAATATTAGCCGCGTGGTTCCCGGCAGAGTAGAATTTGGGCCACCCCATCTCTTCTCATGCGGTGTCGTACAAGGCGACTAAGGGATAGGACTGTTTAACATCAGACAGATTTAAACAGCCCTGGCTCAGCCTCAGATACATGGCCCGAGTCAACAATAGTGCCCGGAATACGGCAATAGGCTCACACCCTATTAATATGTGGGACCTAATACAATGATTGGAGAAATGTGGATGTTAATTCACCTCTGCCTAAACCTCCGGGGATAAATTATTGTATATATGTATGTATCAAAACGAAAAAGTTAACATACTGATTTTTTTTATACCACCTTAGGTCGCAGACAAGCACACGGCCCACCTGATGGAAACTGGATACCGCGGTTACCGTGACCTTGGTTGGTTCAAGTTTTCATTCATCAATCAAACACCATAATGAGTCTCGAATAATTACTACTCACGTGAAATCACATACTGCACTGCCTAGCTCCTTATCCAAAGTAACTGTGAGTGTAATAGGCGTGCCGTTATCCATGTACTCCGTCGCTTTCAGCACTGCTGACCCAGTTTTTACTAGCGCGTTATTTGCTATTTCCTAAAACAATTCATACTAATATTATAAATGCGAAAGTAACTCTCTCTAAGGTAAAGTCTGTCTATAAGACTCACGCTTAAACCACTCAACCGATCTAGATGAAATTTGACACATTGATTGACTAGAGTCAGCATATTACGTTATTGTTGTTGTTTATGTTAATAAACTTTCTTCATCAGCAAACAGCAAACAATCATATTTAAACCCCTGAGGAAAATAATATTGACCCTAGTATACTTCCCTGTGGGACACCAAAAGTGATTGCATTTAGGCTCTGAATAAAAAGTGACAATACTGTTTCTGTTGATGTTATATACCAATATATGCGCTAAGCGAGGAATAAACCCACAGCCTGAGACGTAGGAATAGAATACTCTATTACCACACAGCTCAAATAAAATGAAATAAAGTTATGGTTGCCTGTAAGAAATTGCCACAGAGCGATAAGGCCGCCATCTGTTCTTACCATAAACTTGTAACTCATGTAATAATGTAAAATCCCTGGTGTACAATAAAGACGTTTTTATTCATTATTTATTTATTTATACCTTCAGCATATCCCTGACTGCCAGCTCAGCATTTTTCTGTATGTGTGTCATGTAAGCTTGGACAACTTCGAGACCATACTCGTCTATTAGCTCTCCTACCAGCTGGATACCCTGTAACAAAAGAGATTTTACAACACACCTGCTCATAACAGTGATATTATTTTACCGCAATTAAGCACGGAATGACACCTATTATAAAACTGTGACTTTTTCATTACTATTATTCACAAAAGTGAGTTATAGATTCTTTTTTAAATTTTATAGGAAGTGTCTATAATTGTCTATGTTCTTAAAAAAGTTTTGATACTAAAAATAAGGTGTTTAATAGTACGAATAAATTAATACGCCTATTGTATGGTCATTTGATGCATTTTCGTATTTAAATAAATAATTTCAACTTGTAATACTTGTGTAATAAACAAAATTTTCGCTCAAATTTAACTTTTTTTTTTCTCTAAGTACAGAAAAAAAAACAGATTAAAAAAAAGTTAAGTTCAAACCTCTTTTTTTTTAAATATGGTCGACCGCCATTGTTAAATGCGCGCGCATAGGAAAACGAATTAATTTGTAGTATTGTTTATTTAGTATTTGTAGTATTATTTTATTCGCAAGTGTGTTGTAAAACGTCGTATGGCACGTGTGAGCATGATGATTACCGTCCTCGGCTGTCTTAAGACCCTCGCCTGGCGGCTCGGGTCTCAATGGTGCCTCGGCGGTAATCACCAACGTTGCTCACTTGTACCATAATGTACTATTACCCTATTACGAGTACGAGCCTTATTCATGTAAGTGTTTTTGGAACCCACCATTATTTTTGGCGCCCAAGGCAACCTCGATTTAGAAAGGAAAAAGAATCGACTTCGGGCGGGACTCGAACCCGCGATCTTTCCCTAGCAGGGGGAATGCTCTGACCGCTAAGCCACCGAAACCCGCACGAAGCCGATCCAAATTCTTCTATACTACCGTCTTTCCCGCCAGAAGTCGATTCTTTTTCCTTTCTAAATCGATTTGAATAGTTAGCATAATAAATGCTTCAAAATTTCATCAAAAAAAAAAAAACCGCGGTGGCCTAGTGGTATGGGTATTGGACTGCTGAGACGAGGTCTCGGGTTCGATCCCAGGTTTTACCATGGCACACACCAATGACTTTTCGATGCTTTTCGAAGTTATGTGTGTATTTATCGCAGGTTTATAAGTGCCCGGTTAATGGCAATAGGCTCGCCACCTATTACATTGGGACCTAAACATAAACAGCGAAATGTGGGTGCTAGCACCTCTGCCTACCCCTTCGGGGATATAGGCGTGAGTTTATGTTATGTTATGTTAAATTTCATCCAAGGCAACCTCGTCTTGAGACATCTTTGAGGCTCAGGAAGCACGTTAAGTCGTGCGTCTCATACAGTCTCTAAGAACAACTGCGGCAGCCGTTAACAGACGGACACAGAAGAAACTACAGAACTTCGATATCGGTAGTGGTATGGAGGTCAGATAGCAGTCGCTTCACGGAAAATATCAAAGTTCAGCTATTTAGACAGAAAATTACTGGCCATGAGCGGAAGTAAAATTGGCGATTTTAGCTACTCAATACTTTGTTAAAATGGCTAGACATCTCACCCGTTGGTTGGCGGCTACCTGCGCCTTCAGATCTGACAGATTATCAGCTAAGTTCCTTGTGCCCGAGCAGCCTGGCTCTTGTCCAGGCCTCATCAGTTCTGAAACATAACTCTAATTTTCAAAGGGTCAAAGAGGAGGGTTACATATCAAAATCCTGAATCCTCATAATACCGATGTACGAAAGTCCGAAGTTCAAAATCCAGAATGTTCGTTTGACCGAATGTTTAAAATACCGAAAGTACAAGATGCCAAAAGTAAAAAATCCTGTGGTACAAAGTTCTGAGGTACAAAATCCAGAGGTACAAATCCTGAAGTACAAAATCACTTAATGAGCAGTTTTCCAGTAGGTATTTATAGGGTTCCTAAAGACAAGCTAGATGGCGCAGCCGGCACTTTTGGTAACTAATTTATGGAAAAAATGATCTTCGGTTTTGTATTGATTTACTTTACATAGATGTTTTGACATGTTTTCTGATGAAATTATTTTAAATTATAATATTATTATTTTAAATTACAGACCGACGCGAAAAGAACAACAACAAACCACAGATTATATTAAAATTACCAAAAGTTATGCTAGCGCCATCTCTTGATGAATTAATAACCAACTGATTATTATACCTACTGGAAAACTGCTCATTGAGACTACATGTCTTTTACGATCCTGGTATACTCCAATACATTGATCATCTCACCTTCTGTAAGTTCCTTCTCTTTGAAATTCCCTCCATCTACCAGCAGCATAGACTTAAAAGCAGCCCCTTCCTGAGCCAAGTTGACAGAATGGGGTGGCATGGACCCTGGAGTGAGACCACCGATGTCTGCGTGGTGACCGCGCGACGCCACGAAGAATATCGGCCGGTTATGGGACCTGTAAGTACAAATGGATGGATATAGACTATTTTCCTAAAAAGCCCTACCAAGTTCTTTGGGGCCCCACCAAATTCTTCGGCGCCTTACCAAATTCTTCGGGCCCCTACCAAATTCTTTAGGTTCCCACCAAATTCTTCGGGGCCTAACCAAGTTCTTTGGGGCCCCACCAAATTCTTCAGGGCCTACCAAGTTCTTTGGGGCCCCACCAAATTTTTTCGGGGCCCTACCAAGTTCTTTGGGGTCCCACCAAACTCTTCGGGGCCCTACCAATTTCTTTGGGGTCCCACAAAACTCTTCGGGGCCCTACCAAATTCTTCAGGGCCCTACCAAATTCTTCGGGGCCCCACCAAATTCTTCGAGGCCCTGTCAAATTCTTCAAGGCCCAAGCGAACCACACCTGTAAGCCGTTACATCTGCCGGTTGTCCGACGAAGTTCTGGCTCTTTCTTGTACTTAACGGTAATAAGCTCGCTATAACGTCTAAGTAAATGTTAGAAATATAACTGAATGACATGAACATGAAAATAAATCTATAGTGGACTTACTTATGAAAAACTGGAGTAATAACAGTCAGATCAGGTAAATGAGAGCCACCAGCTTTCGGGTGGTTTGCGAGTAGAACGTCGCCAGCCTTCAGAGAATCGCCGCGGACTTTCATCTGAAATGTAGATAAGTATTGTTAGGCAGGCAACCCCGAGTTCCGAAAAATGAAATAAATTCGGCCAAGTGCGAGTCGGACTCGCCCATGAAGGGTTCCGTAGTAGCAAAGGCGAAAATTGCGGTTTATGACGTATTAAAAAAAAACTACTGACTGGATCTCGTTCGAACCAATTTTTAGTGGTAGTTTGCATGGCAATTTACATCATATTTATGTTTTTTAGATTTATCATTCTATTATTTTAAAAGTTAGAGGGAGGGGGACACACGTTTTTTCACTTTGAAAGTGTCTCTCGCGCAAACTATTCAGTTTAGAAAAAAATTATGTTAGAAACCTCAATAGCATTTTTAAAGACCTATCTATAGATATCCCACACGTATGGGTTTGATGAAAAAAAAAATTTTGAGTTTCAGTTCTAAGTATGGGGACCCCCAAAATTTAATACTTTTTTTTTATTTTTGTGTGAAATTCTTAATGCGGTTCACAGAATACATCTTCTTACCAAGTTTCAACAGCATAGGCCTTATAGTTTCGGAGAAAAGTGGCTGTGACATACGGACGGACGGACAGACAGACAGACAGACGGACGGACGGACAGACATGACGAATCTATAAGGGTTCCGTTTTTTGCCATTTGGATACGGAACCCTAAAAACACAAATAAGTACGCTTAAAAACCAAATTTTAACAATCATAAAATTTTAATGTCTTTTCGTTTATTTTTACGGACAACCAAAATTATTATAGTATTTTTGTTAACACCTCCAGCTCAGCTAAATTGCTTATGTTTACAGCGGGTTCACATCAGTAATGGCCAGGAGTTGAACCTGGGACTTCTCTATCGACGTCTCCATAGTCACTAAGCTGCTGGTGCTTTTGCTTGTGCTAGTGACATCCAAAGCATGCATCTTGGAACCCGAAATCTGCTATGCTATTACACGATTTTGTTTATTTTGGCTCTTATGAATGAAAGTATAGTAAATCACAAAAATGTTATGAAGAATCATACATCATTTTCATCATTATGATACAATTTTTTTAGATATATTGCCCACTTAACTGTACATACACAAATCTGGACACGCGGCTATGTTCAGTAGGGTCAAAATTTTTGAAAAGAGGTATACCTGATATTGTACAGTCTCCTGCATAGCTCCAAGATGCACAGGAATGTGTGGCGCGTTGGAAACCAGTCCGCCATCCGCTCCGAACAACGCACACGAGAAGTCGAGACGCTCTTTAATGTTCACTGATATTGATGTGCGTTGGAGCACCCTGTGAGCAAACAGATTTATACAGGGTACAAGAAAGAGTTTTTTATAATGGAGAGAGCAAATTTTAGTCAAGAAACATTCCTTTATTTTGAAAACGATACACATCTATAGTTTTGCCCTTATCCTTGCCCTCTATAGTTTTGAAGCGATGTAGCAAGGTTCTCTGCCATCAGTTGGCACATATAATGAATATGTCTCTCGAAACTGGTATGCTTCCTCAGGAGTGGAAAGAGGCACATGTCACCCCTATATACAAGAAGGGTGATAAGTGCTTAGCAGCCAACTACCGTCCCATCAGCCTAACAAGTATAGCCTGTAAAACTATGGAAAAAATATTGGCAGCAGAAATACGACAATTCATCATGAAGGAGAACATTATCATAGATGAACAGCATGGGTTTGTACCTAAAAGATCCACTGTCACAAATCTTCTTACTTGTCTCGACAAATGGACTTATAATTGGAATAATAACCAACCAACTGACACCATTTACTTGGACTATGAGAAAGCGTTTGATCGAGTGCCTATCAGAAGGTTAATAACAAAACTTGAGCACTTTGGAATCCGTGGACAGCTCTTGCAGTGGATATCTGACTTCTTAACAAATAGAAAATTCAAGGTTAGAGTGGGAGACATATTATCAGAAGCCCACGGTGTACACAGTGGCGTGCCTCAAGGATCTGTGCTTGGACCTATCCTGTTTGGTATATTCATTACTGACCTCAGAAGCGTTATCAAATCGGACTTGTCCTTATTTGACGATGATACCAAAATAATGGGAAATCCTCTTATCAGTCACAATATTATACAGCAAGACTTAGATCGCATAGTACAGTGGACCCAGGACTGGCTTATCACACTGAACGCAGCAAAGTGCACAGTCCTACATATTGGCAGTAACAACCTCAAATTGCAATACAATATAGACTCAGTGGTAATGCAATCCGTAAGTTCCCAAAAGGATCTAGGGGTAACCATCATAACCTCAAGTGGGAGGAGCACATCATGAACGTGACCAAAAGGGCAAATTCGATGATGTACATGATCAGAAAAGCATTCTATGTTATCACAAAGGAGTTGTTTCTTAATATCTACAAAACATACATACGACCTCTGCTGGAATACGCCTTTCAAATTTGGAGTCCATACTTTAAAAAAGATATCCTATTGCTGGAAGGGGTGCAAAGAAGAGTTACCAAAATGGTTACAGGATTAAAAGCGATGTCATACGAGGAACGCCTCCTCGAACTGAACCTTACCACACTTGAAGAGAGAAGGAAAAGAGGAGACCTCATCGAAACATACAAAATACTAACGAAACATTACAACGTAGCGAACATTGAGGACATCTACACCATGAACTCTAACAGACATCTAAGAGGCCATTCAATGAAACTAAGTAAGCCTCGGTGTGCCAGCAACCCTAGGTATCACTTCCTGCCAAACCGTGTAGTGCGAATGTGGAACTCTCTACCGGAACATGTAATAGGTGCTCCTAGTGTAAATGCTTTTAAGGAGCGACTCGATAGACATTGGACAAATTTTAAAACACAAAGCACTGAGTGATATGGACATATCAGCAAGCGCTGCTCGTCCATTAATTAATAATAATAATAATAATAATCTGTGCCTCGAAAACGAAAAATATTCGATTTCGTAACGTAGGTAAATGTATCGAGAGAACGGAGCATTACGATTAGCCACCAACCTGTGTGTGTGTGTGTGTGTGTGTGTGTGTGTGTGTCTGTGTCTGTGTCTGTCTGTGTCTGTCTGTGTCTGTGTCTGTGTGTGTGTGTGTGTCTGTGTGTCTGTGTGTCTGTGTGTCTGTGTGTGTGTGTCTGTGTGTGTGTGTGTGTCTGTGTCTGTGTCTGTCTGTGTCTGTGTCTGTGTCTGTGTCTGTCTGTGTCTGTGTGTGTGTCTGTGTCTGTGTCTGTGTGTGTGTGTGTGTGTGTCTGTGTGTCTGTGTGTCTGTGTGTGTGTGTCTGTGTGTGTGTGTGTGTGTGTGTGTGTGTCTGTGTGTGTGTGTGTGTCTGTGTGTGTGTGTCTGTGTGTGTGTCTGTGTGTGTGTGTGTCTGTGTGTCTGTCTGTGTGTGTGTGTGTCTGTGTGTGTGTGTCTGTGTGTGTGTCTGTGTGTGTGTCTGTGTGTGTTTGTGTGTCTGTGTGTGTGTGTCTGTGTGTGTGTCTGTGTGTGTGTCTGTGTGTGTGTCTGTGTGTGTCTGTGTATGTGTGTGTGTGTGTGTGTGTGTGTGTATGTGTGTGTGTGTGTGTGCGTGTGCGTGTGCGTGTGCGTGTGCGTGTGCGTGTGCGTGTGCGTGTGTGTTTGTGTGTATGTGTCGTTCGTATTTTCTTGGCACATTATTCAAAGATTTTCGGTAATTCGCTTTCCTTTTTCCTACAGTCTCGCCTTAAACGGGGCATGGTCATGGCAGAACATTTGCGGACTCCGGCAAGGTACTGCCATTTTGGGGACAAAATCTGTAATGGCTGCTACCTACTATTCTTTGCCTACTCCCAGCTTACCATCATACGGCGACCTAAATATAAAAAAGTGAAAACACCTACTGTGCTATTCTATAAGCATTGAGCGTCGAGTGACGTCAGTCGTCGAGAGATTGTCATTGGTCGGACTGTGTGACGTCACTGGAGATCGACCAATGACAATCTCGATCAAAGTCGATCGCTGGGCTCGATTCTAAATGCTTAGAGAATTGTTTATTTGTTACACATATTGAATAAATCACTTGTACTTTTCCACAATTATTTATTTATTTGAACCTTACCGGTTTCACCTTACGGCATCATCATCGGTAGCAAGTTCCACCAAGTGCCATCAATCTCCAGTATAAACAGTCTGTTTATTTGTTCTTTTATGATATCAATCGATAATTATTTAACCATGTAGACACCATGAAGTCACTTGGTTTTTTTTTACCGTAAAGTTTGAACCGAAATAAAGTCTGATATACTGTCTTCGGATCCGATATCGGTAGGTACTTATAAATGGAACCGATTGCCCGAAACTTCGACCCGTAATTGCGGATGGTAGATACATTAACTGACCTGCCCATCTGTTCAGCAATAGACATGAAGCGATGACTGAAGATGCTCAGCTGGATGGAGTCCAAGTCGGTGGTGACTCGCTTCGGCTGCCCAGACCCGATTATGATGCGAATGTCACCGAATTTCGTGATCTCGGCGCGACAATCTGAAAGTTCGCATACTGTGATCATATCATGTAGCGCAGCGGCTGTTAAGTCTAAGGTCGCGGGCTCGATTCCCGTTCAGTGCAAATATGTATTTGTGTGCATGCATTTGAATATTTGCATTGGTCACCGTTAAGAGATGATGTACAGGCACAGGCTTCTCAGGTGGATCAGACGGCAGTCGCTCACCTAAAAAGAGATTCAGTGTCGAAAAGTTTGTTCCGGAGATTGAGTCGCTGCAGTAAATCTATTTACGCGTACAGGCGCATAAAAGTATAATTTCGTAGCCGACCGCATACGACAACTGCCGACGCACGCAACACGTGTGCGTTCATTGCGGCTTCTCAATGGTCCCCTTTAGCCGTATCGAAGTTTAACAAGTAATGGGTACGCTGTATCTGCTGCATGCGTCTGTCGTTGTCGTATGCGGTCGGCTCCGGAATCATACCTTAAACCGTCTTACTGCGTGGGGCACCCCTACGAAATTCACTGGACAAAAAAAACGAATCCCGTGATCACCAAATTAATGATGAATGTGTAATTAGTGTAATTGTGTGTAATTAATAATTAATGAAGATTCGAACCTGGTTCCACGAGAATAGTAGACAGGCTGTCCATGATGATGGCTGGTCCGGAGACCGTCTGCTCAGGCTTTAGTTTCTCCAGCAAGTAAATAGTCGTGTCCTGGTACCCGCCTTCGAAGTATACCTTCACTGTCTGCAAATGGTAAAAAATTGTAAATATTGCGAGCTAACTGTAAGCCTGCTATGAAACGTGTATCCGAAGTTGCGGACCGAAAACGAGCCGTAGGCGAGGTTTTTTATAGAATCACACGAGTGTTTTAAGACCACATTATGTGCAGTTTCATACACAACTTCATATAATCTCATGAAATAATTTATAGAATATTATTTGCGTAAAATGACAGAAATGTTGAGCGCCAAAATCCATTTGCTATTTTGATACTCTGTGCGTAAAGACTGTCATTAAAGGTTTGTTTTTAATTTTTTAATGTTTACATTTCAGTATGAGAGTAGGTAAAGATTATTTTACGATTATATACTCGCCTTTTACGATACTACTAGCCGTTTACGATTATACGAGCCTTTTACGATTATACTAGCCTTTTACGATTATACTAGCCTTTTACGATTATACTAGCCTTTTCAGGAGCAGGTGTGGTCCCCTTCCCGCTAGGCGGCGCCACTTGCTCAGGGACATCGCTGAGACCCACGCCGCGTACGCGCACGTCGTCCACTATGACGTCACGATCCACGAGAGTGAAGCCGAACTCGTTCTTGTACCTGGATGAACAAATCAGACACTTGGTGTGAAAAGTCTTCACCTGCTAAATGGGGCACCTACTGACTATAACTAAGCGCGCTGTATAAGCGCGCCGATTAACCAAACACGCTGTGTAAGCGTGCCAATTAACCAAACACGCTATGTAAGCGTGCCAATTAACCAAACACGCTGTGTAAGCGTGCCAATTAACCAAACACGCTGCGTAAACGTGCCAATTAACCAAGCGCGCTACAGAAGCGCGCCAATTACCTAAGCGATGCGCTTACCACCGAAGACCTACTGACCAACAGACAAAACTATGACGAAGGTACCTCTTTCGGAGCTGGGAGGTCAGACGGCAGTCGATCATAGTATAAATTGAAATCTTAAAACTAGCAGACATCGGGGTTATGAGGTGAAAACATCGGATACGACAAAAATCAACGTTATTATAATGAAAATTGTTACTCATTTGAATAACGGCGTTTTAGCTCAGTCAAACGAGTTTAATTCAATTTTTATATCAACAAAATAAGTTACATTACCTATTCACAAACGCAGTGTAGAAGTCACCATGTTTGCAAGCAGTAGAAGACTTCTGGTCTAAAGGAGACACCATAAGGGCGCAGTCCGTCCCTTGGTAACGCAGATGTAGGTACGGCTCTGTCACAATCTGCGCGTCGGGGATTCCCTGTACAAACAAAATTCAAATATGAATAAAATAATTCGAAAGTAACCAAACAGCCCATGATTAAGTGCCCGCTTGACGTCAATAGGCTCACCCTCTTTTACGTGGGACCGAAAATCACAGTTGGCGAAATGTGGGTGTTAATACACCTACCCCTTCGGGGATTTTCAGGCGTGAGTATATGTATGTATGAATAAAAAAATCTTCATTGAAATATAATCATCATTACTATTCGAGCGCATAATATATCCCGGTTGCATCCAAAATATGCACTTTGAAGCCCAAATCCACTCCGCTCTCACAATTTGGTTTATTTTAGCTACCAGTCTCCCAGTCAGTCTACTAGTCCGACCACCTAACCCCAAAAAAGCCTGCGCAAGAGCCTAAAAAATCGACAGTTTAATCGGCTTGCAGGTAAAGTTGGCTAGGGCCCTGAAAATTTTGGTAGGGGCACCATACACGGGGGAGCATGCATGTATGTGTGTATGTATAGTCGACAAAGCAGATACGGTGCACCTTTACATACATCTTTATATGAAAAAGTGCAACCGTATCTCCTTTGTCGACTGTACATATAAATTACGACAGCCTGCTGTCCAGTTTTATTTGGATTTTTATTTCTGCTCCCGTAAAATTCATCTAAGAAACCCAATATGGAGTGGTAGCGAACCCCTGGCTTCAGTGCAAGCTTTGGTTGGATTAGCGCTCAAATAAAGAAGACGACTGGCTGAATGATGATGACGACTTTGCTTGCCCCGTTGAAGGTAGTTATAACCAAGGTGGTCGGTAGGGCCATGGAAAGGAAGTAGGAATACGGTGTAGGTAGCAACACATACCTGTTTCCTGAGCTTTTCTCTCGCGACTGCAGCCAGCACATCGAGTTGTTCGTCTAGCTTCTCGAAGTTGTCCTTACAGTACACCGCCGCTGCGGGCTGTTGGACTTCCTGCACTATGTGGGCAAGGGCCATGCCGTACGCGGAGAGGATACCTGGAGACGAAATGACTAGTTTTTACCCGACTGCGCCAGCGAGGGTAATGTGTTTCGCGCGTATGTATGTATGTAGTTTTCTTTGTTTCCCTCTACAGGCCTAACGCCTAGACGGATTTCGATGAATGAGGTCTCAAATGAAAGGTATTTATCTCCCGACTGCCATAGGGTAGGTACATAAAATTCCAACAAATACGGTAGATTTTTATGCTAAAATAAATGTTGTCAAAAATTTTTTTTTCATTCAAATTTATCGAGTAGGGTATCAAAATGAAGAGAATTAAAAGGAGATTACAAAAATATATAGATGTCATATCTTAACTAAAACAGTTTAAAATAAAATTAATTATTAAAAAATAATAAAAAAACGACTGCTGTCCAAAAGATCGAAACAAGCTGATAGCAGGCGGCACCCATTTGCCAATCATAAACTGAAAGAAATTTAATGGGTCGGGTTTTTTTATTTTATAATAATTAATTTTTATATCATTATCATCTTAGCGTTGAGCCCGCTTACATCCTAGACTATCAATTTGGAGTCCCTGGTCAGCTTTAAAAGTTGTTGCTCCCGTAGACTCACGAAGGGTATGGCAAAGGATCACCGCCATACCCTTCGTACTTAACCTTCCAATTTAGTCTATCCATGTCGGGCGCGCTGTTTTAATGATTACTACCGCCGCCGAAATAACCGAAATAATTGTCATCTATTAGGAGAGTCTTGGCAACCATTTTCAAAGGCCGGTTAAAAAACAATCAGGGCGCCCAAATAAGTGGCAAATTTAATCAGTGCCCGCTTGACGGCAATAGGCTTACCCCTGTTATGTAACAAGAGTAAGCCTATTGCCGTAAGCGAAATGAGGCTTTTAATACACCTCTGCCTGCCCCTTCGAGGACTTACAGTCGTTAATTAATTTTTAGAAATTTAATATTTAGAAATGTAAGTTACAGCTGTACCTATAGTACAGCTGTAACATACATTTCTAAATATTTTCTGCCCTCGTGCTTCACTTACCAGCATACTTATGTATGAGCACAGTGGTTATGCCGAGCTGGCGTGCTACGCTGCAAGCGTGCTGCCCTCCGGCGCCTCCGAAGCATGCGAGGGCATGCTGCGAAGCGTCATGACCGCGGGCTGTAGTCAACGCTCTAAAAACGAAGCATATTGTGTGAACGAGAATGGGGTAACTTGAATGGGAACGGAATGACGAGAATTGAAAAAAGGTACGATGACGATGAGGTAATGTCAGTGAAAACAGTATTGAACGAATGAAATGAATAACAAATGTAAGTAAGGAAGTTAATTGCGGTCAACACCGAAATCTAGTCTGAAGATATTCGCGACATTTTGAAAAAAAAAGGGTAGGCCAGAATTCGACAATTAAAAAAATAGTTGGTATCAAAAATCATTCTTTTTGTATTGACTATTAAAACGAAACTTACAAAACGTCAAACAATACCTGATGGGCCTGCACATGGCTTCATTAGCAACATTCAAGAATCCCATTGCAACTTCCTCCGTAGTCATCTGAAAGACACATTCAGTATGTTAAAACATCTGCATCATCTCACAGGTACACTATCCATTTGCATAAAAATATTAACCATAAAATATTTTGGCATAATTATGGTAATTTAGACTAATGATATTCATGCACATTTTTATATCATAATTATATAAGTAGTAAAATTATGCCATGTATAATTATGCTAAAAAAATTATGCCAAATTCATAATGCCAAAACATTTTAGGACAAAACATTTTATGTTAAATATGATTATGGTTAAATAATGATTATGCTAATTTACAATGCTGCTAAAAATCAATTATGCCCAAGTATAATTATGCCAAAAGAAGTATACCAAATTCATTATGCCAAAAAATTTTAGGATAGAAGAATGTTTTACCATAGAAAAATGGTGATATAAGGGTGAAAATCTGAAGTACCTTTTAATGCCATCATTGCCATAATAATTAAAAATATATTATGTATTAAAAAAATATCCAAAAATAAAACCATTTCTGGGAAGGGGCAAAAAATCATAAGACTTAGTCAGGCCGTTTAGTAAGAAACACTGTGACATAAGAATTTTATATTTAGGAAAAAAAAATTTGTGTACACAAAGAGAGACTAACCAAAGTTTCTTTATAACTAACCTCTTTCCCTCCGTCCTGTCTCAAAAACGTATTAATTTCATCTGTCATCTTTTTAAAGGCAGTGATGGTTGCTTCCTTGTCTAGCGGCTCCTTCTCAGAGTGGCCGAATATCTTAGGGAAGTATTCAGGTAACAGTCGACCTGGCAATGACAATGAAAAAAGGGGTCATGGAAACGAAATAACACAAAATTTGCCTGAAACTCTATCATTATATCGATTAAGGAAGGAAAAAGTGCATCACCAAGGCGGGACTCGAACCCGCGACCAGTTCCTTGCAGGGGGAACTCTGGTCTGACCACTAAACTATGGGGCTCCGTCTGGGCGTCGATTCTGCTAAAACAAAACCATTGTGACAGACAGAGACTGCAAAAAATGCCAATAAATTTTGAACTTTATTAATATAGACTCAAAGTCCAAAATCAAATGAAAAGAGTTTCGTTACACTCTTGCATTCACTCTACAAAAAGCCATTTAATTTTAGACTTTAGGAGGATTATTTTAAAGTTCAAAATTATATGGCATTTTTTGTAATGTCCGTGGTGTTGCTGTGGTTTTGCTTTAGCGGAATCGAGGGCCTGAAGCGTTTCAAATTCATACATCATGGCAGACGGGTAGTTTGTGCTTTGTAGACTGTACCTTTTTATATTCAGTCGGTCAATTGACGAATGTGTGAAGTGGGGTGCCACTGGATGGTTGCTAGGCCGTGTGCTTGTCTGCCACCTAAGTGGTATAAAAAAAAAAAAAAAGGATCCAGAACCTACTAAAATAACTTAGTTAAACATTTTCAGTATTACTTACCCAGTAATAAGTTGGCATCAGTGACAGTCAAAGGTCCGCCTTTCCTGTAGCAAGCGGGCCCAGGCTCGGCCCCAGCTGATTCCGGACCTGCTACTAGCAGCCCTGATCTGAACATCAGCATAGACCCACCACCCGCTGCTACCGTGTTAATATCTGTAGACGAAAAAATTGGTGATTGGTGACATATTCCTTCTCTAATATATAAAAATCAATGCCACTTTTCGTTGTTAGTTTATAACTCGAGAACGGCTGAACCGATTTGGCTAATTTTAGTCTTGAAATGTTCGTGGATGTCCAGGGAAGGTTTAAAGGATGAGAAAATAGGTGCAGCGGGCATAGCAAAAATATGGCGGTACGAAGTTCGCCGGGACAGCTAGTTACGTATATTTTGGCTTTCAAGAAAGCTTGCACCAGTACCTTCATCCGTCAGTGTAAGTGCACCAGCAAACAGATGAGGTTGGTTTGGACCAAGCCAACCTCATCTGTCTTGTCAAGATCTTTGGGGTTCAACTTGTACCTCGTACACCAAACGAAAACAGTCATAGCGCGATTCAGAATCAGTGCCTCCTTTCCCTCACTAGATGGCGCTATACAGATATTGAGTCGCGATATTAGTATAATAAAATGTAAACACAATACCTAACTGAGGTGCTTGTATAGTCACTCCAGCGGTGGTAGCCTCGTGAACATGCTCCAACGAACCAGCATATCTTGACACGTCAGTTGAAGTACCGCCCATGTCAAATCCTAGAATATACACCGAAGTTATGAAACAGATTTTTTTTACCGACTTTAAAAAAGGAAAGTTTTATATTCGACGGTCAGGTCGACCGTATGTGATATGTAAGAGTATGATCATATTACTTTCCAATTTAAAAAAAAATATATTGTAACCTACGCAAAAAATACACAAAATAAAACTGTCTTAACGGTTTTTATTTCGATTAATTATATGTTAATTTATTTATTCTATCGCGATTAAATTTGTTATTTATAAAACCCGTAAATTAGTTTTATTTCAATATTTATGAGTATGTACTTTAAGGCTGTGAATTTCTCAAAAATCAAAGAATTTTTAGAACTCAACATACCTATGACTGGTAACCCCGTTTCTTTTTGATATGACGTCATCGCATACCCTACGACACCACCAGCAGGACCAGATAGGATAGCTCTTGACCCATTAAACCTAAAAAAAAAAATTGTATGTTATTAACGGCGATTGATAAAGAGCGACACTAGATCTATAACCTAGCTGATGCCCGCGGCTCCACCCGCGAGGTATTTTGATTCCGTTTTCGCAATCCATGAACACCTATTCCCCGGAAAAAGCCAGATTCGTTCAACCGTTGGAGTGTGATTGACTAAAAAACATACAAATATCTTCACAAACTTACACAGTTATAATATTAAGAGAATTACTGTTGCAGCACGTTGTGTCAAAACGGCCGTTTTCTCTTTTTGGTGCGCTTAATATTGGACAACGAACTATTAGATGCAAAACTTATAAAAAAATATGGTGAGACTGAGCCAAAAGAAAATAAATTTCACACACCAAAAAGAGAAAGCGAACAAAACCAGTCATGACAAAACGGTCATCATAGTGTGCCACAACTATAGGATGCTTTGGTGTAAATCCCATTCTGGATGTTGACTTTCCGATTTCTTTTTAGGGTTCCGTAGCCAAATGGCAAAAAACGGAACCCTTATAGATTCGTCATGTCTGTCCGTCTGTCTGTCTGTCCGTCCGTATGTCACAGCCACTTTTCTCCGAAACTATAAGGCCTATGCTGTTGAAACTTGGTAAGGAGATATATTCTGTGAACCGCATTAAGAATTTCACACAAAAATAAAAAAAAGCATTAAATTTTGGGGGTCCCCATACTTAGAACTGAAACTCAAATTTTTTTTTTCATCAAACCCATACGTGTGGGGTATCTATAGATAGGTCTTTAAAAATGCTATTGAGGTTTCTAAAATATTTTTTTTCTAAACTGAATAGTTTGCGCAAGAGACACTTCCAAAGTGGAAAAATGTGTCCCCCCCCCCCCCTCTAACTTCTAAACTAAGAGAATGATAAATCTAAAAAAAAATATATGATGTAAATTGCCATGAAAACTACCACTAAAAATTGGTTCGAACGAGATCCAGTCAGTAGTTTTTTTTTAATACGTCATAAACCGCAATTTTCGCCTTTGCTGCTACGGAACCCTTCATGGGCGAGTCCGACTCGCACTTGGCCGAATTTATTTAAGTATAAGATAACTAAAGAAGCCAATTACTCACATGTTCATAGGAGTGAGCCCACCATCCGACTGCATAAACAGAACATTGCCCCCTTTCAAGCCGTCAGTGAAGCCGTCAGCAAACCCTCGCACGTACTCCCGGATGTGAGGAGTCAGGTACGCATCAGCAGACGCCGTGAACCCTCGGGGTACCATGCGGACCATGGATGTCACCACGTGGGATAGAGATACTTGTTTGAAACCTGGAGGAACAGAGAAGAAACCTTCAAATTTTAAAGATATGACATGATGCCCACAGCTACATTCTATCATCGCACCTCTCGACACAGGCAGGGAATTTATCCTCACACACTGCGTCCGGAAACAGCGCGCACTGTGTGGTATAAAATTCCTTTCACGCCACTCAAGCTGTGGAATGAACTCCCTGCGGTGGTTTTCCTAAGCGACTACAATATGGAGTTCTTCAGGGTTGGCAGCGCGATTGTGACGCCCCTGGTGTTGCATACGTCCATAGGCCACGGTAGCCACTTCCCATCAGGTGGGCCGTGTGCTTGTCTGCCACCTAAGTGGTATAAAAAAAAGGATAAATGGTGCTAGCTACTAGCTTGTGTGTAAGATGGCCCCACCAAGATCTCCTGAATCCAAGCAAACCTTATCTGCTAGTTTACTTCTTCAAGCAGGGGACGCCGTTGACTGGACGGGAGATCTGCCCTTCTGCATGGGTCATTTCACCCAATTCCTCCCCTGGGGCGACTGAGTCACGGCATTCCTTCAACCTCACCTGTTAGCCAGTACACCTGCATGAACAACGGACGATGTTCTGCAGCAGGTTTTTTTTTCTCGAGGTCAAGGCGAGGAAAGAGGGTCAGGCATGCGGAGGTCGGTGGGTGGATTTGGATGTTATTTTCTTTATTATAAGGTTCTTGATCAGACTTCAGATCTATCGCTTTAGTAGAACAACCAGCATGACCAAAGATCGACGAAGTAGAAAAAATGTTACTTACCAATTTCGTTCGCTATCCTCCCAATTCTGACTTCATGGTCATGATAAGTGTAACTGTGTGCCAACACCACCGCCACACTCTCAATCCCTCTCTTTTTCAGCTCTTGCAGATCTCTTTTTATCACATCTTCCTCCACGTCTTTTATCACAAACATCGTCTCTCCTGTGGTGCCGACTACTTTCTGCCAGTTCTTTCCTTTTTCCATCTGGCACCGGTCTTCTAGCGCTGGGATGACACGACAGTCTACTTCGATTACTTCAGAGTATAGGACTCCTGGGCGTTGGATGTTCTGGAAATCAGTTACATTGTTCTCAACCAATCTTTAGGTGGCAGAGCTATGCTTTTTTGAGTCGCTAGCTCAGTACTTACGTAGTCGACCCAACGATCGACAGGAACCCACTCATAAGTAATTTAGCTCTGCTGGTTTCACACGAAGCAAGCGTGAATACCATCTCCTAATTAAAAAAAAACTTACCAATTGAAATATGTTAGGTCTAGCCTGATTGCCAATATACAGCAGATCCTTAAACCCCTTGTTGATGATCAGCGCCATCTTTGCTCCTTTCCTTTCCAAAAGTGCGTTGGTGGCTACCGTTGTACCCATACGGATTGATTCTATAAGGGATGAATTGACCTTGCCATCCTTGTCTAGAGCATTGCCTGTTTCCTGCAAGTTAGTGAAAAATTTGATCATCATGGACTATTTGCTGATCCCAAGTCCCCTAATGGGGGCCTAAGGGTCTAAGATAAGGAATTTAGCTTAGCAGAAAAGGTTACGTATCTAGCTAGATTGCAGCGGAGGCGAATCAGACGTCGGAAGTCACTCAACTACCTTCAACCAACATGAATGCAGGTCTGGGGGTGGCAGGTGGGACCACCTGTTACCTTAGCAGAAACAGGCTGGGGTGAAGGCGCGATGCGCACCCCCTTCCCCCCTTACCGGAGCAATATGAGAAAACCGTGACTCCTCTAATTACACTCCGGTAATTGAGACTCGAGATGTGTGTGCGGTTTTAGTTGGTCCGAGTCCGATTGCGAGTCCGACATAACCAGCCCCGCTGGCTGGCAAGAGTAGAATCCGTGGGGAATATCGCACGAAAACAGGTGTCTTCATGGGTACAACATATAATAATGCTACAGGAATGTATACAGGATAAATAAAGAGAAAAACAGTCATTTATGTATAGACTAATGAGATTGCAAAAAATACACATTGCAATTTTGTCCTATTCCTATGACATCACCTGCCGTAACAGGAAAAATATTAAATTCCAATACGCACCTGCGTGCAATCATCATCATAATATTCGCGATGTTCTGATGTTCTCGGTTGCATCCGAGGCTTTTACGTCAGAACCCGATGTTCGCCTTCGCCTACACCTTCTCATTATGGTTTGGTTTATATAGCTTTTCCGCCCGTCCAACATTTGCCCTTCCATACCGAGAGGAAAGCCCGACGTTATGGCCTCGTCAATCAGCAGGAACATCCATATACCTGACTAAAAATCAGGGTATCTGCAGCTAAAATATCAACCTAGTCTCATACCTCTTGCAATATTCTTCTGATAGCTTCTCTAGGAGCGTCGTCATAGTTCTGTGGGTCTACTGACAGGAGTTTCATCACCCGCACCTTGCCATTGGGGCAGCGGGCGTACACATCCGTGAATGTACCTCCACGGTCTATCGCGAACTGGAAACCGTTTTGTGGTGCCATGGTGTTCTGAAAGTGAACGACAACCAATTTTTAAAACTACCTATAATATTATTAAAGTGAAAACTTCTTGGCCAGTTCTTGTTGAACATATTTTGGGTGAAAAATCATGGTTGTCGTGCTATCGGCACCGCCCCGACATCGCCATTCTGACGTCACAACTTACTGTATTTTTTCTGCAGTCCCAAAGACTGCCCCGTATGTCTTTTTTTTTCGATTGTTAGGAAGGTTTGTTAGCAAAGGAACAGGAAGTAGGAATGTGAAAGAGCTTTAAGAGTTAGGAGCAGAGATTAGTTAAAAAGATGGAGAGATTGCGTGAATGAAGACAAAGCAAGAGAAGTATTTAAAGGTCGATATGGGGCTGGTCGCATGCAGTGCGCTTCCATACAAAAGCAGACATCAGGCTAGCCGCAAATGTTTTGTGCCTCTTGCTGAGGAGACGGTTCTGTCTGATTCAATTAAAATATTCTTCAAACTGAGAAACCCACCTAGCCTGTAGCAAATCGCACTTGCTTAGTACAGAGTGTTTCTTTAAATGAATTTAAATAATAAAATGCTTCTCCACGCTTCAATTGACCTTGTATATACATTTCTTTATTAACAGTTCTAACAGCGCAGATTCATCTTCAAGGTTATGTGGCAGGAATTCATTTGTAACAATTGTCGAAACCGTTGGCAACAATTACCATCAATAAATATGATAAATCGGTACTACACCAAGCTCATTGTACCTAGGTAAGTAGGACCTATTGTACAATAATTTTCACATCTGTTTATCCCCAAAGGGTAGATAGATAGAGGTGTAAAGGAACGTAAGACGTTTGGCACTCTTCTGTGTGAACGCGCACCTGTTAGCCGACCCTGACCTCCGTCTCAGAACGATATCTGTCCTCCATGAGCCTTGGTTGTTATGGTTAGGGCCATCCGTCATTCTAACAGCAGCAGGCCCAGGGTGGTGGCGCGTCGTGTTTCCGGGCGCGGCTTCTGATAGAAGGCGGTGGACTTCGAACCCAAAAACAGGTCAGAGTCGCCTAAATTAGGGTCCAAGGTCGGTCCAAGTCTCAGATCTTTTCAGCCTTTCCGTTCTGGACGTTCTGGTACAGCTGGCCTGATTGTGCAATAAACTCACATCCAAACGTTCGCAATATAGTAGGTATTAAGATAAATTGGAAAATTCAAAGGAACGGGAACCTGGCGGGCTTGCATGCAAGTTAATGAAAGTAGAGCAAGCTCGTGTAGGTAATGTGTCCGTAAGGATAGATGCATATGGTGGACTGTTGTCTCTGCCTGCCCCAGTGGGAGAAAGCCGTGAATTTAAATGATGGTTATAAAGAATACTATAAAAAACGTAGCAATACCTAAGCTAATGTAAAAATATGCAACAGATATTAATTTTACGAGCATAATTATCTACCATCATCACGAGTTCACATTATATCAGACATTTACTGCAGATAAGAGATGAATTAGGTATTGTTCAACTGATTACACTAACTACAAGAACGTGAAACAGACACACACATAGAGTTAAAGTTAGTATTTACTTGCCAGACTGTTTTTATTTGAATACATACCTAAGTATCACGTTGTTAGTGTTTGACCAACAGAAAGCAACAGTGTTGTGTAATGTAATAAGCAATCCATAAATCAATAAATACCTACTATTAGGTATTATAAAGATGTAAAGTTTGTGAGTTTTTGACGTTATATTGTAGGAGGTAATTTCTGGATCTAGGGAACCGATTTTGTGGCTTACCAATAGTAAGCCACATTCACGTACAGGCCAAGTCCACGGAGGCAGTCTTCTGCGCTGGTCACCACCAGCCTGGTGGTTGCCGCAACCACCAATGGTGCCACCGCCGCCGGGTAGAAGGGGAGGGGGCAGTAGAATTGAAGTCCTGACTTGACGTCGTGGAGGTTGTCATGCGTGCCTCTGTGGCGTAGCGGTAGTGAACGCGGCCGCTACGCAGGAGGCGCGGGTTCGATCTCCGCTCAGTGCCAATATTTGTATGCATGAATATGAATATTTGCATTGGTCTGGATGTTTCTATGTATAATATGTACCTACTAGCTGTTGCCCGCGGCTCCGCCCACGTGGAATTCTGATCCCGTTCATCGCTGATATATAGCCTATATGTTAATCCAGGGTATAACCTATATACATACCAAATTTCAACCAAATCGGTCCAGCCGTTTATGCGTGAAAGAGTAACAAACATCCACACATCCACACATCCACACATCCATTCTCACAAACTTTCACATTTATAATATTAGTAGGATGTATTTACAAAATAAAAAGTAGCTAAGTATGTTTATCCGCATTTTAGAACCCATAAAACAAGCTAGTTAAGCTATGCTTTCATTGGGTCCTGATAGCGTTGTGTAGAGTGTCCTACAATGGTCTAATTACCGCCCAAGATCATACGAAGTGAAGGAGGATGAACCGGAAGGCGAATCCTGAGCTCCGAGGTCACCTTGGCCTCGGATGCAATCAGGAAAATACGTCTCCATGAAGATGATGATTCCTCCGATGATGATCGGTAGATTACTCCCACTATCGCCGTAAGATGGATGTATTGGAAAAATTGGATCACTCTCGGGCGAAGCTCGGTGGCTCAGTGGTCAGATAGTTCCCCCTGTAAGGAAAAGATCGCGGGTTCGAGTCCCGCCCGAGAATTGATATCGCTTTTTCCAATTTATTATAATTTGTTTAGTTTAGCAAACTAATTGCTCTAAAATTATCTCAAGATGATGATTATTTAAGAGTGTCAAAGGCTTTATTATAGGGAGGGTTAGCAGCAAGAGTGGGATAAGAAGTCCATGCAGGCGGAGCCGCGGGCAACAGCTAGTAACTAAATAAGGGCAAGATAAAGTAGTAAAGTATGTCGAAGTCACGCCCAAGGTCAGCCGGGGTGCGAGGGAATTTTCTTATTAGTTATTGGGCCACCTTAAACCGATATGAGACCAGAAACGGCGTGCGGTTTTAGTCGGTCCGAGGGGGGGTATCCGGTGGGGAGTTTCCGGCGGAGGGTATGCGGTGGGGGGTATCCGGCGAGTGGTATCCGTAGGAATATCCATGAGAAAGTATCTCAGACTCAAATTGACTGAGTCCAATTGGTATTTTTGTTGTAAGACCTATTTATCGGAAGTGGTTTTTGCACGCGTTTTTGCAGCATAATAAACACAAGCTATAAAAAATAACATTCACTTATCAGGTAATTTGTCATAATAATGTTTATCTTTTATTGACTCCCATATTGACATGTTTTATTAATTTTGAGTTCCTTCTAGGTACTTTTTTTAATTGACTAAATATTGCACGACATAAGGCTAAAATATAGTGTAACCTAAATATATGAACATAAAATCCCATATACCAGTATTTTGTAATTGTAAGAATAAATCAATTAATTTGATGAAACATTGTCTATTAGAGTTATAAAATGTTATCGACCAAACCATGTTCAATAGGGTATAAGTACCCCTATTGAACATGGTTCTAATTCTTTACTCATCAGTCCATTAGACTCGGTACCCCAAGGTGCTCTCTGATTTGCAAGATTTAATTTTTAAGGCTGTCTGTGTGTGCAAATGCATAAGATAGTAGGTAGACAATCTATTTGTAAGATCAAGTTCAAAGGCTCAATTTTAAAAATTAGGGACCCCAGGAAAATATTATCCTTAGGTATTTATAATTTTTTTGTAAATTAAATAAATAAAATAAATATTCTGGGCTATTCTACATAACACTATTGACCCAAAGCAAGCCTAGTTTAATTTACTTATGTTATGGGTATTAGAATGGAAAAATTAAATAAACTAGTTTAACTAACTTGCATTATGGGAAGGTACTAGAATGTGACAATTAAATACATTTTCTTTTGTAAATAAACAGGTTTGTAAAATATAAAAGCCCTATTTTAGGTCTCTCTAGATATTTGGAGGATGCAAAATCGATACTTTATGGTCTGTTAAGTTAACATCTATTTCGTCTGGCCATTATCCCTCATTAGATTTCGAGATGGCACAGTCTGCAAAGTCGGACTAATTTTTAAACTTGGAATTGATACCTGAAAAATCTATGATTCCATGGCACATAAATAAAAAAATTTTTAGCTGTTATTTGGTTAGTAATAAATGTATAGCATGATTTAATATCATTAGATGATTATAAAACCATGGAACTGGTTAATTTGCATAAATAATTGTCAGTAAAAATGCTGATAGTAATCACTTACTTAGTCATTAAATTATTTTTGGACAACACCAAAAAAATTAAGAGGTTAATTAAAATTACACAGGGTTATAAGATATTCAAAATTTAGTCCCTACATTTAAAAAAATATTTTTATATTTACCTAATTGGTGCCTATCTTAAAACTTGAAATAAACGAATTATCATGAACCATACCCTATAACGGTAAGAAGACATAACATACCTTATAATTAAATATTTATTACCTTAAATAACTTCGATTGTATCAAGAGAAATCACACAACACCCTACACCGGAGAAGTTCTACAAACTAAATGAGAGACTTGTCAAAGTATGTATTGTAGACGTCTTATCAATCTAATCAGCATTACATTTTTATTTACTCTGAACAGAGGACAGAGGCCTGGCAAGTGGCAGAGAGGAGAGAGGACACAAATAAAAATCATGTGTGTTGTGTTGTGCTCGTGTTGTATTGACATTATGACATTTCGTTTTTCATGAATTCTGAACGCAGCCAATTATCAGCTGACTGCTGAATATTTGTGGCATTTGGAAAATGTGGATCTAAGGTATGTGTGTAAGTTTGATTAATTATTAATTAATAATTCTCCAGTCCCTACTATTCCCTAACTTTGAAATATGAATCAAATATCAAAATATCATACAATACTTATTGTTCTTAATTTTGAACACACCCACCACAGAACACTTATAAACGGACACCCACCCTTGGTTTATGCCGTAGACAAGATAACCTCACTTTTTTTTTGCACTTTTCATTGCAGTTTGTTTATGGGAAATTGTCAAACGTCAACCAAAACAACATTCCGATTCCGGCTTTTATTTATTGAATGCTGGCAAATTTTTCACAAATAAGATTAGTTTCACTAGGTGCTTATTTGAAAAGAATGGGTCGTAAAAATGGAGGCCGAAGAGGGCAAGTTAATAAGTTTGCGCAACGGAAAAGGGATCGCAAAGAACAGGTAATTATGGAAGTAAAAAGTTCAAACTTCAAAACTATAACCTATTCGATGCAGAAACACTGATGATAATGGATGATTATACCTAATTTTAGGAGAAAAATCCTCAAGAAAAGCCGTCTGGAGACACAAGAAAACATTACGAAGATATTGTAAGGGAAAATGCTGCTTTTGAAGAATATTATAAGGTAATACATATTCCAATCATGGTGCACATGGAAACCTTACTGCAATCTATTGCCACCACTGCCACGGCATATTGCTCCATATGTTCTTTCATACAAGCCTATATAATAGAAAAAAGAACAATATTATTTTCAGTTTCAAAAAGTATGTCCGGAAGCTCAATGGGATACCTTCATGAAGTCTTTGAAGGATAACCTTCCAACCGCATTCCGCATTACTGGCTCTAAGTGTGAAGCATCTGCCCTTATGAAGATTGTTCAGAGCCAGTACTTCTCTGAGATTCTGAATATGAAGTTACATGCTGATGATAAAGAGGATGGCGAGGAAATCAAGCCTATTAATTTACCATGGTAAGTTCTTTTACTAGGCTTTCACTTAAGCCTAGTAAGAACTGGTAACAGATAGAAATTGTACAATAAAATAGAATAGTAATATGTACTATTTAATTTATTTTAAACTCTTTCGGTTATTGTGACCAAACATAGGCTATGTCCTTTCTTAAGATCTAATCTACCCCTGTGCTAAATTTCATCAAAATCGGTTCAGTGGTATAATTTTTAAAGCATTTGTATTATTGACGAAATGTGGGTGTTAATACACCTCTGCCTACCTCTTAGGGGATTTATAGGAGTGACAATATGTATGTATGTATGTAAAAATTAATAACCAGGACAACAACAATGAGTGACCCAATTATTCAACTACAAGTAATTTATAATACTCAGGTATCCTGGTGGATTTGCATGGCAGCTTCGGCTTTCCCGCACAGACATCAGGAGGAATGAAGCTCTGTACCGTCTGCACAACTTCCTAGTTGCCGAGACAGCAGCTGGTGGAGTGTCAAGACAGGAAACAGTGTCCATGATACCGCCAGTTGTACTGGATGTGCAACCTCACCATAAGGTTAGACTACTGCCACGGATTACATTAAATTGATTTATTACTTTTGAATTTATAGAACATTAGAATACTTATGACAACATCAGTATAATTACGACAACATCAGAATAATAAGTCTAATATGGGAAACTACTACTACTTACTGTGTGGGGACACCCAGAGTAAGGGTGCGGCCACACGGCGCGGCGCGTCCCCGCTCCCCGCACCGCAAAAATTTCGGCGAATCGGCGGCCACACCAGCGGCGCCGCACTACTCATGTGGCCTATGTGAAATGGCACACTTCTGTGTGGGTCATTTCATAACTACTGGCCAATGACCAATGCAAATAGACAAATTCATGAATAGAAATATAATGCGCCAAGAATCAAAGACACCACAGAGGCTTTCATAATGTGGGGAAACAATAAGTGTAATTTCTTTAAAGTACTTTTATGTTACCCTACAGCAAAGTATTAAAATTTCTAGGTATTAGACATGTGTGCTGCTCCAGGTTCGAAAACGGCTCAGCTGATTGAATTTCTTCACGCAGACGAAGACAAAATGCCTACTGGTATGTTACTGTGTCATTACCTACTGCCTTGTCAATACACTGCAGCAATTTGCACTGCGCTGAGCATTCTGTGAAGCTTCAATGTAAAACACACTAAAGACTCATTTAGATGAAGAGAGTTTCTTTCGCCTGCAAGATACGATTATCGAAAGGATGGAAAAAAGTTGCTTCGTCTCAACATTCGCACCAACAATAGCCGCTCGCTCGTCCATGCCTAGCGAGAATGGCCTTGCTATTGAATATTGATAGTGATAGTCTCAACAGAATCTTCAAGCAATAATCGTATTTTGACATCCCTACTAATATTATAAATGCGAAAGTAACTCTGTCTGTCTGTCTCACTTTTACGACTAAACCGCTGAACCGATTTTGATGAAATTTGGTATAGAGGTAGGTTAGTCCTTGAGAAAGGACATAGGCTATGTTTGGTCGCGATAACCGACATCCACGCGGGCGGAGCCGCGGGCAAAAGCTAGTAGACAATAATTATGTCCTTTGCGAATCTCGTATGATATAATCGTAGGTGTGAATGGATTAGGCGCACAATGCCACATTTCCAAAATGACATTTTGTCGCAAAATGACACATTTGCTAAATGTCTTTTCTCAATATGCCACACTAGCAAAAGGCCACACTAGCAAAATGCCACACTAGCAGAATGCCACACTATCAAAATGACACATTCAATGTGCGGATTAGGCGCACAATGCCCCATTTATCCGGTCAGTTAACCAATATTAGGGTTATAAAAAAATGGACACTGCCTACCCCGACTCGGATAGGTTAGGTTAGAAGGCTAAAGCGGGAGCGCTTATTTTTGCGATGTGGCGTTTTCAGAATATGACAATTTGAGAATTTGTCATTTTACGAAATTTCAATTATGTCATTTTGCGTATGTGGCATTGTGCGCCTAATCCGTGTGAATTTAGTGATTGCCTGTGTGTTAATACTTTGATACTAAAATGGTATGGCGATTTTTGCTAGTGATAGTTGCGTAAGATTTTTCTGACCGAAACGTGCGAGAAACTCTCTTCGCCCAAATGACGTATAACAGATATAGAGTACTAGCTTTTGCCCGCGGCTCCGCCCGCGTGGATGTCGGTTATCGCGATCAAACATAGCCTATGTCCTATCTCAAGGTCTAATCTACCCCTATACCAAATTTCATCAAAATCGGTTCAGTTGTTTAAGCGTGACAGCGTAACAGACAGACATACAGACAGACGGACAGACAGACAGACAGAGTTACTTTCGCATTTAAAATATTAGTATGGATATGGATTAGTATGGAATTATTGATTAGTATGGGATGTGTCCTTGTGATCTGAAAATTCTGTCGAGTTTGTTTTTAAAAGCATTCACGTTTGGCGACAGAACCACGTCTGTCGGCAGTCCGTTCATATTGCATAAGAAAAGTGTTAGAAAGTCAAAGTCAAAGTCAAAAATCATTTATTCTGTATAGACTATCAAAACGCACTTACAAAACGTCAAAATTAACAATAACAAAAATATATTACTAAAGACTAGCTTAGCAAATAGACCACCGGTTCGAAACGTGGCCCCCGCCTGAGAAGACTCCGGCAAGAAACTCAGCGGGCTTTTTTCTTTGGTCTATTTATAAAAAATGCTTAGTCTACTTAGTACTTATTGTCTTTCAGGTTTTGTAATGGCAAATGACGTGGATAACAACAGGTGCTACATGTTGGTACATCAAGCGAAGAGGTTGAACTCACCCTGTATATTGATCACGAACCACGATTCTGCTGTCATGCCAGCTTTGGAAATCAGTGATGAGCAGGTTAGAAACTTTTTGTTTCCTAAAATTTTATGTAAAGGTATGTAATGTAAATAAAAATACGTAATGAGGAGACTACTAACTGAATCACAAACCGCGCGGCCCGCGACGAGCGGCGGCAACTCGGGCGTCGGAGGTCGCAGAATGACCTCCGTCCCCCATGAGCGCGGGCCTGGGGGTGACGGGTGGAGCCGCCTGGAGCCCTAGCAGAAGCAGGCCGCGGCGGCGGCGCGCATTGCGTGCCTCCCCCTACCCGGGGGCGAGTTCACCGGAAGAGGGCCAGATCGAGAGATATGGCCCTGGGTCGGCCGGGGTGCGAGGGATATGGCTATGACAATCTCACCTCCGGCAACTGACGGCCCACAGACGGCGTGCGTTTTAGTCGGTTCGAGTCCGACATAACCTCCTCCTCCGGCCCCGGCGGGGGAGGTATCCGTGGGGATTTTTCGCACGATAAAACAAAAAGAAAAAGAAAGGTGACTACTAACTTGGTTCGAACTTGCAACAGTTCCTTTTTTCCCGTATTAAGATTATTTGACTTTGAAATAAAACCTCGCATACATGGCTGCTGAAAAGTAGCCAAAAAGTCGGGCTAGAAGTAAATAATAACAAATAAATCGTGATAGATTCAGTTAAAAAGGTTTGGTTTTATTTCAATGAGTGATACCGCCAAGTAATGATACTCGTCTTTTTTTTATCGTGCGAAAAATCCCCACGGATACCCCCGACTAAAACGCACGCCGTCTGTGGGCCGTCGGTTGCTGGAGGTGAGGTTATCGTAGACATACCCCTCGCACCCCGGCCAAACCAGGGCCATATCTCTCGATTTGGCCCTCTTTCTCGATCTGGCCCTCTTAGTAATGATACTGTCTGAAACTTCAGACTCCATCAGAGGTTGCTCATCATGCAACAGGCGACATGGAGTGAAGCATGAAGTCCCTTGTGGCTTGTAGTCTATGGTCAGGCTGCCTGCATCTGTTAGGTGGACAGGTAGCGACTTTCTTATGACAGAAAGAATTCATTATAACTCTATTGAGTCAATTATATTTATTTACAGAATCCAGGAAAGACAAAACCGTTGAAGTTTGACCGCATCTTATGTGACGTACCATGTTCTGGGGACGCGACTTTAAGAAAGAACCCGGATATCTGGCTCAAATGGTCGACTGGCAATGGGAACAATTTGCATGGGTAAGAGGAACATGTTTATATTCGCGTAAAATACATTTCTTTGTATCCTGTTAGATATACATTTTCTAATCCATACCTAATATTATAAATGCGAAAGTAATTCTGTCTGTCTATCTCTCTGTCTGTTACGCTTCCAAGCCTAAACCACTAAACCGATTTTGATGAAATTTGGTATAGGGGTAGATTAGACCTTGAGAAAGGACATAGGCGGAGCCGCGGGCAACAGCTAGTTAAAAATACAATGACTTTTTTACCAACACGAGCATCGAATCTTAAACCTCTTGCAGAGCAGTTATACTTTCAAAAATAATCTATTTTCTAATTCCCTTTTAAGCATCCAATATCGCGTGCTCAAACGGGGCTGTGAACTGCTAGCCATCGGAGGTCGTCTGGTCTACTCGACGTGTTCCTTCAACCCTGTGGAGAATGAGGCTGTAGTGCATCGGGTACTGCAGGAGACAGGCGACGCGGTGAAGCTGGTTGATGTGGAGCATATGCTGCCTGGACTGAAGTTCCATAAAGGTATACTAATATGGTCTTTGAAATATGGCCCGGATCCCGAATAGCTATTGCCCGCGGTTTCGGCCGCGTGGATTTGTGATCCCGTTCCCACAAGCCATGGAAACCTATTGACAAAAAATAACCCATGTGTTATTGCAGACTGTATTTGCAGAATTTTAGCCAGATTTGGTCAGTCCTTAGAGCGTGATTAAATAATAAACATCTTTACAAACGTTCAAGTTTTGACAGACTCTGTGGCGTAGCGGTAGTGTTCGATCCCCGCTCAGTGCAAATATTTGTATGCATGAATACGGGTATTTGCATTGGTCTGACCCTGTCTCGAAGAGCACATTAAGCCGTCGGTCCCGACTGTCATACGAACATCTATGGCAGTCGTTACGGTTAGTTGAAGCCTTAAAAAGTCTAACAACTGGACTAGCTGCAATGCTTCTAAATCCCCCGATATCGTTATTGGGTTGTGGAGGTCCGCGGCAGTCGCTTGATTTGATTTGAATGCTTGAATTTGCTACCTTAATTAATTGTATAAAAAATCCATCCACTTCTTACCCAGGCATGACATACTGGCGTCCAGCATCCAAAGACATGGTGTTCTACGAGAAATATGAAGATGTGCCAGAGAAATGGCAGACAGTGGTGCGACCGCAGATGTTCCCACCCAGCCCTGAAGACTTGCCGAAGTATAATTTAGAAAAATGGTTAGTACTCATTTTCTATTGATATTTTTGTGTCGCTATTTCATCACTGTCCTCTTAGCCTAACGCATTATGTTGTCTATATTGATTTATCTGTGTGTGTGTGTGTGTGTGCACGTATGAGGGTATGTGTGTAATGTAAAGTAAAATTTATGTGCCATTACAAAAACTGTATTACAACTACTAATACAAGTTTTACAAGTGTGTATGTGTACTTATGAAGGCAAGTGCGTGCTAGTGTACGTGCGTGCGTGCGTGCTTGCGTGCTTGCGTGTGTGTTTGTATGTGTTTAGATGTTTGTATGGGCACGAGAGGGCTCACATATGAGGTTTTATTCACGGGTTGCTGCCTGCAAAGGAACAGGGAACGACTACTAATACTTGAAATTATTTAAACAGTGTACGCATTCTGCCTCACCACCAAGACACCGGTGGTTTCTTCGTAGCAGTCTTCGAAAAGACAGCTCCCCTTCCATGGGAGAAAGAAGAGAAGCCCGCAGGCGTGGCAGATAAGAAGGAGGCATCAGAAGCGAGTAGTACACCGGCAAAGGAACCGCCTAAGAAGCGGAGAAGAATGGGAGGTTACAGAGAAGACCCGTTCGTCTTCTTCTCAGGTTGACTAACATATATCTTAGTCTATCTATCTATCTATCTATCATCATCATCATCATCATTTCAGCCATAGGTAGTCCACTGCTGGACATAGGCCTCCCCTATTATATAATTGTAAAGTGGTCGTGTCTGTACATTGGAGATATTTAAAAAAAAATACTTGGGTTATGTTATGTTAACGATACTGAACACGGAAATTTTTTTTTTTGATTTCCTGTCTGTTTGTCCGCGATGGACGCAAAAACTACTGAACGGATTTCGATGCGGTTTTTTTGTTAGAAAGGTCTCGGTCAGACTTAAAATCTTACATTTGTTTGATTGCAATCGGTTGACTAGAACCGGCAGGTCGCCCGTCACATGATTTCTTCGCAACGTAAGCTGTAGTAGACGTTTGTACATGAGGGACTCGACGCAGTGGATGACCTTACGCCTGTATATCTTTGTGGCGCTTAGGCAGAAATGTATTTTACTTCCATATTTAGAAACTATATCTATTTTTGAATAGAAAGAAGTATTTATAGACAAATAGAACATAAGAATTTTAACAGCCTCCGTGGCGTAGCGGTAGTGAACGCGGCCGCTACGCAGGAGGCGCGGGTTCGATCCCCGCTCAGTTGAAATATTTGTGTGAATGAAATATGAGTATTTGCATTGGTCTGGTCGTGCCTCGGAGAGCACGTTAAGCTGTCGGTCCCGGTTGCCATGAGAACATCTATGGCAGTCGTTACGGGTAGTTGGAGCCCTCAAAAATCCAAAAACAACGGTCTAACTGCAAAGCTTCGATATCGCCTAATGTTAACATTGGGTTGTGGAGGTCAGATGACAATCGCTTCACGGAAAATATCGAGGTCTAGCCAAATCCGTGGTTAAGACTGGTAAAAGCGGACCACAGACTCCGAGCTGAAAGCTTCGGATGCGACTGGGAATTAACGCTAGGAGGAAGAAGAACATAAGAACTTTTGGTATTAGTTGACTAAGAAGTAGGACTTGAATTTACGACCCCCACAATAGCTTAAGTCCAAACCTATGCCTTAGGTTAACTACGAAAATACTAATCAACTCAAATGTTCTTTTAGGAGACAAAGAAGACGTATATCCTTCAATAAAAGACTTCTACGACCTCCAAGAGACCTTCGACCCCACTTGCCTCCTCACCAGGTGTCACATCGGCAAGAAGAAGAACATATACCTGGTGTCCCCCATAGTGAAAGATGTGGTGTCGAGGAATGAATCCAATATCAAAATTATTAACACCGGTGTTAAAACTTTTGTGAGGTGTGATAATAAGAACATGGTGTGTCCTTTTAGGTAAGTTTATTATTTTATCTATCTATCTATCTATCTTTTCTATATATAAAAGAAAGCCGTGTCGGTGTTAGTTACACTATTTATAACTCAAGAACGGCTGAACTGATTTGGCTGAAAATTAGTGGGAAGGTAGCTTAGTACCAGGAGCAGGACATAGAATACTTTTTATCACGTTCCCGTGGAACGTGACATAAACCCCAAATGTATGTACGCGCATAACCTCGCAATGACTGGAGCAAATTGGATAATTCTTTTTGTTTTGTGTTCTTTATTGTGTAGCTAAGGTTTTAATAAAAAAAATAAATGGAAGGTGTAGAGAGAGCGGGATCAGAATCTTACATGGAAATTTGAATTGAAGGTACAGCGGGAACGGGATCGGAATACCACGCGGGCGGGTAATATGGCAGTTCGAAGTTCGCCGGGTCAGCTAGTATTCATTTAATTAAGTCGCATGGTTCCCGTCAAAGTAGAATTTGGGCCACTCCACTTCCCATGCGGTGTTGTACCAGGCGACTAAAGGATAGGCCTGTTTAACATCAGTCATACAGTCCAAACTCAGCCTCAGATGCATGGCTCGAGTTAACAATAGTGTCCGGAATACGGCAATAGGTTCACCGACGAAGGCGGACAGAGCCGTGGGAAACAGCTAGTATACTACTATACTATGAAATCTCTGTAAAAACAGTGGTATTTGGAAACTAAACCGTCATCGTCGCCCATAAGACGGATGAATAGAAGAATTTGGATCGGTTTCGTGCGAGCCGCGGTGGCTTAGTGGTCAGAACATTCCCCCTGTAAGGGAAAGATCGCGGGTTCGAGTCCCGCCCGAGGTCGATTCTCTTTTCTGCTATACGGTTTGAATTGTTAGCTTAATAAATGCTTCAAAATTTCATTCAATAAAATATCCTTATATTTCACACACCCACTTCTCGAGAATCATGATATCATTTTCCTTTTCAGATTATCTCAAGAAGGTCTACAAAGCATCACTCAGTTCATAGGACCAAAACGTCGCGTTCGCATACTGAAGGAGGATCTGATTCTAGTTCTACAGAGCGATAATCCTAACAAACCACCAAATGTGACACAGTTCTCTGAACAAACTCAAGAATTGGTCAAAGACTTTGGTAAGTTTGAACTCTTTATTTTTATTTCAGTTGTATTTTGATCGACTTTCTACCCTACTCATCTCTCCGAGGTTTTTCCTAAGTCAGGTGTGGTCGGTATTCCATATTTACTGTGACGCTGAACGCTTATTTTCTATACACAGTAAGTGAAGCCTACTTCTATTGAGCGTTGGGCTATATTTTTTTTAATGGCAACCGAATTTACTAATATTTTCGTTAACCCCTCCAGCTAAGCTAAATTGCTTGTGTTAGGAGTGGGTTCATGTCGGTAGTGTAATGGCCAGGATTCGAACCCGAGACCTCTCGATCGTAAGGCCGACTCCTTAACCACTAAGCTACCGACGCTTCAAGGTATAGACGCAATAAAGAGCGAGAGTCGGATTATCAGCAGTTTAAAACAGAACTGCTAAACGGATTTTGATGCGATTTTAATAGAAAGGTCTTGGTCTGCCGTAAGCTTAATTACGATTGGTTAAGTACGACCGGCGCTATAACCAAGAAAATCTCAATAACCTACATCGAGTAGAGCCGCGGACATCGACTAGTATCATAACAAAAATCAATAAACACTATTTAAATTCCACAGCGACCGGTAGCTGCGTCCTAGAATACAAAGAAGAGGGCCAGGATTCGAACCTGGAACTAACGCTGGTGGGCTGGCGCGGAGTCCACTCGCTTAGAGCGTACACCGCTACACCCGATACTGTGCACTATCTACGGCTGTTGGGAGCCGACTACAGCAAATATGGTGAGAATATAGTATTTAATAGTCTGTAAGCTACGCAGGAGGCGCGGGTTCGATCCCCGCTCGGTGCAAATATTTGTGTGCATGACATATGGGTATTTGCATTGGTCTGGTCGTGCCTCGGAGAGCACGTTAAGCCGTCGGACACGGTTACCATAAGAACATCTATGGCAGTCGTTACGGGTAGTTGGAGCCCTAAACAGTCCAAAAACAACGGTCTAGCTGCAAAGCTTCGATATCGCCTAATGTTACCATTGGGTTGTGGTCAGATGGCAATCGCTTCACGCATAATATCGAGGTCTAGCCAAATCCGTAGTTAAGACTGGTAAAGCGGACCCCAGACCCGAGCTGAAAAAGCTTCGGATGCGACTGGGAATTAACGCTAGCTGTAAGAAGTAAAACCGGCGGTCTCTGTTGTCATACAAACATCTATGGCAATTGTTCGTTGAAGCCCTAAGTTTTAGCGATAATGTGCTTTCATACAGACAAAATATATAGATAGCTTTGAACTTAAACAGTATTTGCCAAGGCGAACTCTCCTAGCTTTCTGGGTTATTCTTAAGGCTAATGTCAATAACTTCACGGAAAAAACAAGGTTTTAGTTTAGTCGTTTCAAGGTTTTAGTTTAGTCGTTTCGTTAACTATTCTCTTGGGTGAGTGCGGGTGTTATCACTCGTCCGAAAGGCATGCTTTAAAATTCGAACAAAACAGTTGGGTTTTTTCATAATTTTGAAGTAGGAAATGTATGCTACTTTCCGATCTGATGGTAACCCGCTACTTTGGCTCATGAATGCTGACTGACTTGACGTCATGAGGGATGACATGCGTGCCATTGATCTCACTATCAGGTATGTCGAAGACCGTGAGAAATGGATTAGGGAAAGCGGAGAAGCGGGCCTTGGGTTCTGGAGATAAAAAACTTGAATGCTACCGAAATCTAACTCTGAGATGATTATAACTTGGCTATATTGATCTAAATTCACCAAAATTATTCACACATGCCGTGTTGGTTACCGGTGGAGCAGAATAGGGTCACCCCATCTCTTCCTGTGGGTGTCGTAGAAGGCGATTAAGGGATAGGGCTGTTTTCCATCCGACAGTTAACATACAGCCCATGATTAAGTGCCCGCTTGACGGCAATAGGCTCATCCCCTATTACGTGGCGTGAATATATGTTATAATTTTTTTTTATTTATTTCAGACGTCAATAAATTTAAAAAGGCATCGGAGGTGCCTGAAGGTGATGCTGACGCCAATGATGTCACAGGCTCCACATGTGACGTAGCAGAGAAACAAAATGGCGGCGATGATACTCCAATGACGGAAGTTGCAGCGGAAAACGGCGCAGACGCAGATGTTTCCAAAACAGAACAAAACGCTACGTAGTGGAGTGTTTAAATTAGTTTGTAAGTGATATTGTTATTATATTTGTATTTTATTCAATATAAAATATTATAACCATATTTATTTGAGTTTTTGACTTATTTAATACTAGCTGTTGACCGCGGCTCCACCCTCGTGGATGTCGGTTATCACGACCAAACATAGCCTATGTCCCTTTCACAAGGTCTAGTCTATCTCTGTACCAAATTTCATCAAATTCGGTTCCGTGGTTTAGGCGTGAAAGTGTATCAGACAGAGTCACTCTCGCATTTATAATATTAGTACTTACTAATCATATAAATAGTATAGTACGTACTAATCCATAGTATGAATTTAGCAATTCATCACTATCATCCAAAGTGTTATTCCTGGGCTCCTGTGGCGTCCACATTCACACCGTCTTATCCGAGAAACCCCACTTAGTCCAGTTTTCATTACTTTTTCTTCTTTTTTTTTAAGCTATTGCATAGCTTCTATCGCGGGCCTTGAGCGTGGAGACCGAATCCAGAAATTCCGTAACGAAAAATGGTAACACCCCCAACTCCGAGCTGGTACGAATCGAGCCGAGCTGCTCCGAATGCTATGCAATAGCTTTACCGCGGCAGTCCCCGAGTGCCACAAGTCAAGGTCAAGGTCAGGTCAGGTCCAAACCTAGGCTGACACTCCGAGCTCGCACGAATCAAGCCGATTTCGGAGCAGCTCGGCTCGATTCGTGCGAGCTCGGAGTCATAGTATAAATAGAGTCGGAGTGGGGGGATAATTGCATAAGTTGATAAAAAATGCTATGCAATAGCTTTACCGCGGCAGTCCCCGAGTGCCACACGTCTTTTTTTTTTCTTTTATAATTTTACTATACACAGTAATTCTAACGGCTATTTATGTGGTTCACAAAACTTCTAGGTGACCAAGAGAAGGTCCAATCCAGGGGGAATAAATTAAACACGTATAATGTTAAGAAACCCTTTATTCTTCTTTCGCTCAATTACATTCGCATTACCAGCGATAACAACCCTTATCGTACAGCCTTTAAAGCCCATATTTGTGTAACACATTTGGGGTCAATACATGTTGGCAACAAAATATTACATGATACAAATAAAATCTAACAAAATACAATAACATTTTTATTCAGAATTGATTATTGAATGGTTTTTGATTACTTTTATTTGTATCGTGATAAAATTGGATCAATAATCACACTGCTGCAGACATTTATGAGGGCAAAATTGATTTGAATTGATCAACAATAAATCAATAGAACGATTAAAAGTGATCTATGTCACTCTCCTATACAAGAAATAATTACTACTTAAGAACAAATATTGCACATACAAGATAGGTACGGTATTCATATATTGGGCCGACATACCTAACAATTCCTTACAATTGACTCCTCCAACACATCTTGAAGTCCTACCACCCTCCTAGACAAGTGGAAATCCGTTGCATGATTGTAGAATAAAATGAGGAATGTAAGGCATTGTCCTAAGGCCTTGTCCTACACGCTTATTCAAGCGTCATGCATCATGCCGTCAATCATGAATGTTATTGGTCAATCGGTTATTAGCCGTTATGTTATTGGTCAATCACGGCGTGATTGATGGTTAAACTGACAGCAAAACCTACCGTGTAATGGACCCTTAAGTGAGCGACAAGCGTGACAACGCGACGCCTTTCGACGCCCACGTAGGACAACGGGTATGGGATTTGACGTATTTGAAAGTCATCAACGTATGTCATGAACGTCAAATTCCATACATTCATCATTCTATTCTACAATACGCTGGTCAAGGAATTGCTATTGTCTAGGGGGGCAGTTGTTTACATCTGTCCATGAACAATGCAGCAGAAAGTTGGAAATAAGAATGAGATCAACAGACACACTGGCTTTGAAATTGTAACATTTAGTTCGACAATATTCTTCTTTACAAATGGAAATGTCTATTTTTGAAGTTCTGTTTTCCTAAAATCAATCAAAATAATAGACTTATTAGACGGCAACTTACACCAAAAGAGAAAAAAGAAGAAAATAGAGAAGCTATGTGTCAGGATCGTAATCAGTTTTGCCAAAAAATGGGAAAAAAGGTGTGAACATAGAGAACTTAGAAAAAAAAACAGGGGCATTCCGGGAGGGCCAACAGAAGTGTAAACTTGGCCATTATTTATGTAGGACACGGTTAATTGTCCAAATCTGTCAAAAGAGGTGTCGGTTACGGTGTTTCGAGTTCAATGTGTTTTTCCCACCACCAGAAAGGTTCTACGAAAAAAGTCCAACGCGTCCGAAAGAAGTGGTCACTTCGGAAGGTGTCTGTTGATCTTAGTATTCAAATACTTGAGTTATTAGCTTAGCTGTGCAATTCTCTAAGCACGCAGCGTCGAGCACATCGCTGCGACAGCCTTGAAAGAGATTGTCATTGGTCGATCTCCGGTGACGTCACCCAGTCCGACCAATGACAATTGCACAGCAGGTTAGATTAATGTATGAAGTAATATTCAAATACAGGCATAAAATACAAGCTGAAAAGTAGTTTAATTTCGCATTTCTTTACTATCAGTCCAATTAGTTACGATAATACTTAATTTTTTAAATACCTTTTTTTAAGAACATTGGCAAAGTTCATATCTAATTTTTTATGTGAAGAATTTTATGAAAGACTAAATTTTGCATTTTTATCGTTAGCGTAGTACCGCTTTATTACACAATTTACGTAGACTTTTGTTAGTCCATGTTATGTAATAAAGCGGAGTTAGAACTAGGTTTACGCATAGTTTAAACCAGGCAAGTTCATTAACAGACATTATTTTGTTTATATAATGATTTTATCTTCTGTGCGAATTTAAACTTAACCATATCATTACGCCTTACAGTAATGCTTGTTTCTTTCTATTCCACATGTGTAATAATATGATAACAAGAACCATCTTTTATTAAAAATTAATGTAGACCGAAATATTTTGGCATAAATAATACAATTTGAATCATAATACATGTAAGTAGGTGCAATAATATGTGTTAGTTTGCAGTAGTACCGTTTTGTACAGTATGGTACAGCTGCAAAAAAAATGGTTCGCAGTAATTTATAATGGTACATTTATCGTATATCGTATATTTAGTAGATACAATGTTAAAACAATATAAAGTTGCTAAGAAAATATTACAAATAGTATTATTAGTCAAATGGATTTGTAAAAATATACAAATATCTTTATTTAGGTTAGAGAAGTTAGGAACAACATAATAAGGTATCTTTATATTCCCTGTAGGTACTTAAAATATAGGTAGGTATTATAAATTGAATGCTTAATTAAAGGTTATTAACTATTTAAATAGGTTATTTTATATTATGAAGTATTTTGAAATAAAACAATATATTTGAAAGTAGACTATCGTAATAGTAGTTTTCCCATTAATAATTAAAAAATTAAAATAAAGAAAAAGTGCTCCGTAGCTATCGCTCGTGTCCCACATGTTGAATAACATTTATTTTATGATCAATTACGTCACTGTTTTGTGTGACGTGATTGGTCATGTGAGAGTTCTGCGACAATAGTTTTTACACTCAATCAGGTTCAAGGGTACATTCTCTTATTTTTATATTCTGTGGTTCCTTTCCTTTCCTTTTTCTTACTTCTTTATATAATGTCCGCTGTAGCCTAGTTCAGATATATTATGACCTCCGAAAGACGGTATTAGTTTGAAGAAGCTGTCTGTGATTTTTCCCTTTTTAAGCGTTAACATTGTTAAAATCTTACCTCCAGTCCTCTTTCGACTATAGTTACCCGTTTAAATCACCGCTAGGGGCGCCACTGTTTCCAGTCGCACATCTTTATGTCAATCATAGATCATAGCGTTTTGTGATTTTACCGCGTAAAGGTGAAAAAATTTTCAAGTCAAGAAAAAGTTATTAAATAACTAATTAAATAGTAATTACATTGTTTTTACCGTATGTATGTGTACAGTGCAACATAAATAAGTACAAGGTATCTTATTTATTGAAGTTTCTTTCCGTGAGCTTCGGTAAGTAGATTGTACCATACTAATTAATGAATACCGCTGAGGAATTGTTGCTCCCGAGGGAGAGCGAAGAGCGAAGCACTAATAAGTCCAAAAATAGTTCTCATCTTCGGAAGATCAGAACGACTTTGCCTCGCCATCCTCGAATAAATAAGCGGTTTAACCAAGTCATTTCGAAATGTGTTTGAGAGTTCGGTCTCACGCTCGGAACTCATTCCGCAATATGGTAAGGTTTTTTTTACAAAAAATCAACCTGTTAAAATTATATTAATAATCATTTACATTCGTTAGTTAATGATGTAGGTACTTTAATTTTTTTATTGGAAAATATAAAATTATTATATTTGTTACGAAAACAATAAGATCGTTCCTTGGAAACCTGGAGAGGTACTTGATTTATGGACTATTATAATGAGTGTAGTGTCACTTGGATTTACCGGCCCAATAAAAATAAAAAAGTTATATGATGTATCACCTTAATAAAAGGTACGATTATGTTCCCAGCACTGAACAGTCAATGTCGTACATATATACATAGTATTGCAGGATCAGGAACTTCTAAAATCTGGCTAACAAAATGGCAATATTATAACATTCCAAGTCTTTTTATACCATTAAACAATAGGCCCAATGACTTGTAACAACCCAGTGCCCAATGACTGCATTTTAAGTCTTATTCCAAGATTATTCCAAGTTGAATTCATGAGGGTGTCCTAGTTGGCGTGATATTCATACGTTAAAACAAAAAAATTTATAAAAATACTAATCTATATTGTAAGAAAGTAGTAAGCATAAATGCATGTCATCTTAGGATGCAAAGAATTTAAATTTTTTTTTATAACTACTAATTTACACATACCCACATAAGTAGTTAAAAAATAATTAAATCAAATGTTGAGGAACAGCTCTTTCTTGTTCATAAACATCTTTAATAAAAGTTCAGATGGGACATTATACCCCTTTTTAAACTTAAAAGCCTAAATTAACATGTTTGAACTTAACATGTCAGTTGAAATTCCAATTATTTGGGATTCAGTTCTTACAACAGGTAGATTGGGTGACAAGACTTGCACCAGGCATTTCTTCATCTATGCATAAAGTAATTTCACAGGAGGCTCTTGCGAGTAATACCTAATATGGAAAAGAAATTGTCTCTCTAAGAGCCCACTCTTTCAGCCTCATCTTTACCTTATACCATTGTAACTGCGACTAATTGGATTGCGGAAATCCTTTGGAAACAAGTCATGGTCATGGTTCATTTGCTAATCAATTCCTTCACAATTTTTGTTTTGGGCCTTTGGTTAATACCTACTTAATGATGCCATAATAATGTTTTTATCCGTGAACATATCTAAAGTATAACATATTATAGTCACATTGTTAAAGTTGGATCGGTAGGTAATCCAATCAATTCACCTAGAGTCACTTGAAACACAGATTTCAACTTGATGCCTTTGCCCACAAAGTAACTAAACTAGGTAATTGGTATATTTACCAAAAAATTGAAAAACTATGACTTGCCTCCAAGCGATACAGTCAACATCAAAAGTCCATAAAATCAATTTTTTTAATTAAAAAAAAAAAAAAAAGAAATCAACATTACATTGCTTAATAATGTGTCAATTAAGTTGATGTATAAGTAGTTGTATAATATTTAGAAAACAAGTAACTACATAGTACTACTAATCAATCTACTTTTGTCGTTGACTGTACTATAGTTGCAAGACATTTGAAGTTAACCTGACGACTAGGATGATCAATATCATTGTCTCAGGATGCAATTTTATTTTTGCTTGCTTCAAACAAGGTAGGCTAAGAGAAAGATGGGCTCTGGATCCCTTAGTGAGGTGCAAATTGCAGTGGTGGCTCAGGAATGGGAACCACAGTGCACAAGTGATACACAGGCAAAATGTGACTCACTTTCTCACTACAGAACGCGGCGGACGCGGGCTGGGGAGTGAAGTTGAACAACTTTATGTTGTCAAGCAAATGGAGTTGAGCCTACAAAAAACGGCATTCCAATGTGAGGGAGTTGTTTGCAGTGCATGCAGCATTATTGCTTATGTACAAAATGCACTACTGGTTCAGTCGGACAGCCAACTGAAATGATGGGCGCACTTGCCCCTTAACCCCTCTAGAGCTGACCAATCAACCGAGCAGTTCAATATAATACTGACGGTTATCTCCCTGAGAAGTTAAACGGATTCTTTGACCTCGTCTCAAGAGGCTGATTCGTTCATGAACGTGAACTTCTGCTAGGAGTGGCAATGGCCTCGATCAAAGATCAGGACATATGCAATATCAACCCTTTTACATCAAAGGGACTCACCCGTCGTTCCCCAGTGCATGACGCGGGACTCAAAGGTGGTTCAGTGCCCACATGAAAGGCTTTCAGTTAAACTGGAACTACATCATACCTATCAGTACTTTAGGCTGATTGATCTCAGATTGACAGTCCTAACGGCCCTGACTAATAAAGGATCTGCGGAAGATTCTAATAGATCAGTTAGGATGGAGGTTTTCCCCCCACCCATTTTAATCATTCTAAATATAGCCCCATAGTGGGATCAGTACTTTGGGCTGATTAATCTCAGATTGACAGCCCTAACGGCCCCTGACAAATAAAGGATCTGCGGAAGATCCTAATAAATCAGTTGGGATGGAGGTTTTCTCCCATCTATTTTAATACTTCAGTGGCTGGCCCTTTTATATATTGCCAAGGGAACACAAATTCTAAACATAGCCCCGTAGTGGGGTCAATACTTTGGGCTGATTGATCTCAGATTGAGAGCCCTAATCGACCCCTTGCCGATAAAAGATCTCCGGGAGATCCTAATAGACTCCTCAGCAGGGAGTTGCTATCCTCCTTAAAAAAAGGGGGGGGGGGAGGGGTTAGAAATAAAGAATTGAAAAAGAGGAAAACTGGAATTATCAAGTTGTAGTTAACGGACAACCACTCTTGATCAATACTTTGACTATACACTGTATTGACAAAGTATCAGTTGCATGTCAAATTTGCATATTATGAGATTATAGTATATCTCAAACTTGTTCCAAAGTAGTAACTATTTTTTACGTCGTGAAGGTAATGGCCATTTACTGGGTCTGTATAGATTGTGTATAGTCTAAGTGTACGGGATATCTACCCATACAACTATGGGTTACATATTGCATATTCAATGGCAATATTTTATGTCATACGGCAAGGATGTATTTTGCATATCCCCATGTTAAACATAATTTTAATTTTGGGCTTACATTTCAATTGATTTAATAATTAACATCTGCAGGGCCTGCAGATCTATAGGATCTGCAGTGTTTCCGTACTGTGCTACAAATGTAGACAGTTTTTCTAAGGAAAGCCCAGGCCATTAATAAATTATTACGCCTGTGAACCCCCCATGGGGCAGAGGTGTAATATTTGACAACCACATTTGGCCAGATAGTTATGATTTCACATGACGGGGGCCAGACCTATTGCGGTCAGATAAACGCTTTGTCATGAGTCATGACTAATCACTAATGTCTACTGTTGGATGGGGAATAGCCCTATTCCTTGGTAACCCATACCACGAGAAGTGATGGGATACCCAAATAATATCTAACTGACTATTTTCAGTACCATATAGCAGTTCATTTTAGACATTTCTAGAAGAGTTGCCATTATTCTGTCTCTAGCTTCAGACAGGTGAGTACATGACTTCAAGTATTAGATAAATTTTGCAGTATCTTCGCAGAAGTCGAAGAGAGAATTAAGTGAAAGCCAGAATTCATTATATATTCTAAAACTGATTGTAGCTAGCATAGGCAATCGGTGCTAATTGTCGAACACCAAAATGCCTAGTTAGGTACTTCAGTACACTCAACCTTGCGGTCTATGTTACTGATGTAACTAGTTGTTTTATCTCAATTAGAGCAGCTACCACAACACTCCTAGGAGAATGGATAAGATCTATTTTTATGCAGTACATATTGATGCGGCTCAAGGTAGCTTCAGATCCGCAGTTGCCTTCAAAGGTTGACTTGTAATTATGCCCATGGCATAGGTTTTATGTTGAGGAAATTGGAAGTCTCAATTTGGTAATAAATTTTAATTAATGTTTGATGTTATAAATATGATATGATATACATCTTGGTTGCATGTTTTGTATAAACATTCTATTATGATTAATAATTATAATAATGCATTATTTTAACTCATATGCTCAATAATACTGTTATCTATATTATCACATAGCGTTGTTATAGTTACCATCACCAGCAGAAACCAAACAGGTCTTCAAACTAATACCGTCTTTCGGAGGTCATAATAGAGCTGTTTTACATAAAATAAAACAGTTATTATGGCCGAAAGAAAGACGGTATTAGAGCAAGGTCCTTGCTGGCGAGAAGACACTATGATCTATGATTGACATAAAGATGTGCGACTGGAAACAGTGGCGCCCCTAGCGGTGATTTAAACGGGTAACTATAGTCGAAAGAGGACTGGAGGTAAGATTTTAACAATGTTAACGCTTAAAAAGGGAAAAATCACAGACAGCTTCTTCAAACTAATACCGTCTTTCTTTCGGCCATAATAACTGTTTTATTTTATGTAAAACAGCTCTATTATTTTCTTTCTTGAAAATACTTTACTTATTCACTTTGCATAAATTCATCAGAAAAGTGAAGTATTGCAAATGAAAAGTTTAGTCAAAAGTACAGGAAGTAGGAACTGGATAAGACTTATTATTAATGCAATATTTACACGACTGCTCAAAAAATAAGTGCAGTGTTTTTTGGGTTCATGTAAATCACGTATGAAACTATTGTGCCATTCCTTTTGACTGTTTAACAGAATGCCCAGACAGAGTATAATCTGTGACACTAGCTCAATATGGCACCAGTACGTATTTTCAAATATGAAAAACTTGAGGTAATTTTTGACAGGGCAGTCGTGTACTTTAATAATTTTTATTTGCACTTCGTGTAGCAAAATTAATGTCAACAAGTGTAGTAGGTACAAATGTCAACTAGTGTAGTACAAATGTCAACAAGTGTAGTACAAATGTCAACAAGTGTAGTAGAAATGTCAACTAGTGTAGTACAAATGTCAACTAGTATGGTACAAATGTCAACTAGTGTAGTACAAATGTTAAGAATTATTATTATTGGGTTTATATTATTGAGACTTACTATCTATTACTTAATCCGTGTCTGTACTACAATGATTTTAGGTCACTGTTTAAGATACCTACCTATTAGGTAAACAAACAAAATTATAGAAAATAGACGTTATAACCAAAGTTATCTTAAATTGCATTTGGCCAGTAATTGTACAGTTTTATGATATACTTTAACTATTATAATAATGTGAATAAAATTATAGAAATAGGAAGGTAGGAAGTACCTAGATAGGAAAGAGAAATATGTAGTAAAGTGAATTATTCTATCTACCTAGATAGAATAATTCTAAAAGACTGCGAATTTATAGCTATACAAATTATGGTACAATAAATAATAACTGGAATTGCTAAGCTACTTTTATAGTTGACTGTAGGTACCTAAATAATTATAAAGATAAACTAATTGAAGTGAATAGTACAGTAAGCAGTAAATTGTACAGTGAATTGTACCGTGAATAGTACCTACAGTGAATAATACAGTTAATAGTACCGCGTATAATACAATGAATAGTAATTAATGTACAATTACTGACCAATAAACAATGCATTATGATCCTTACGACTACCTACTTAAAGTACTATACCGACAACTGAGAACCCACGCGTTATACCAATACCATTGCAACTCGATCCATTATCACAGTGGGTGATGTGGTTTGTTGAAGCTAAAGCTAATATTAGGCTAGTTATTCTAATGTAGAGGACAGTTGAGAACAAAAATAACGTTAGAAATGGAAATATAACAATTACTCATTAATTTGATACGAAACGCCTCTAGGATTCAACGTGGGATCTATCTATAGTATGGAGGTTATTTTTACTGTATGTAAAAATAAGGTCCATACTATACATAGATTACCGATTTTAATTGACCAATACCTAGTCTCGGAAGACGTGCAGTGTGCTTATTATAATTAATGCACACTGATCATATTAAAGTTAATTTGACCGATTTCATTACCCTCTGTTTATAAAAACATCGAAAATTTCCGCATTCAGGATTTGTAAGCCCTTGCTATAAATATATAATTATATTTATATCTTTTGTATTTTCTGGATGGCTGGAAATCTCTCTCTCTCTACATACGTCTTAGGGCGACATAAGAGCCATCTACCGATCCTGTATGTTGACTTTTCCAAATGAAGGATTTCTGTTTCAAAAGTCATCTAAATTTTCACTTGGTCATTTTGTATTCTTCTGGTCAGGTTCAACGAATTGAAAGGCACCTTGCGAACTGTGGAGGATATCATTCACTCTCTGTTTCACTGAAGTTCTAGTTTCTGATTAAACTTCAATTAAAATTACAAAAGAATTGAAGAAATAGGATGATTGATAGAAAACCCATAATTCTTAAGCTACAGCTACTTACTTACGTTGTCACTAAACTAGATCTAATACTATAACTACTAAACTTTGCTACGAATCAATTACCAAATCCATTTGACTAAATAATATACTTTCTAGCGCAAAACTAAAATCATGAGATTCTACACATTATTTTTGACGGTTGACAGGAAAATCTCTGTGCTGCAAAATGGTTTTGATGTACTTTAGGACCCTTTTTCTATGAAAAGTGGATGTCGCTTGCACCCTTCCGTGTTTCAACCGTCGATTATATCATAAAATGATTAATAATTTGCACAATACTATTATTATTTAAAGTTGGCATCGGTATAGTGGCTTAACTAACGAAAACATTGCTACAAGTGCTTCTAACAAAACAAAATTACATCGGTGCCAAGGCTTCAGGTATCGACAGCAAATGTTGACAGGAAAATCACTATGGTGTAAGATTTCATATCGTTTAGCACATTTTTTCTTTGAAAAGTTGCTGTCGCAAGAATAATTTTACTAGTCAGTTTAGGAGATTTTTAAAATGATTAATATCATAAGTAAGAATATTGAGTATTGCCTAATATCAGATATAATAGTTAATGATATAGATACAGTCTATTGCACCATATATTGAATATTTAATACCGAAGCCTAGGACGAAGATCGGAAATAGTAACTTGACTTTCAGAATCGGTAACTTGACTATCATAATCGGTAACATGACTATCAAAATCTGTAAAATGACTATCACAATCGGTTACATGACTATCAAAATCTGTAACATGACTATCAAAACCGAAACAATGACTATCAAAATTTGAATATTATTCTAGTTGCTATTTCATAGTCTGCATAGTTTTAATTAATTTGTATCTGTATTTTAACCGACTACAAAATGGGAGGTTATCAATTCAGCTGTAGGTATATTTTTTGTGTATAATTTTTGACATGTTTATCAATATATGGTGCAAGAGTCTCAAGAAATCAATGAGCAATCTAAGACGGAATTTATAATTTTGGACGGTAGTTACCGGACTAACAAGCAGTGCTCTCTTAACATTAGTGGATAGTATTCGCAAATTGACGGATGCTGTAGAATAATTATAGTTCTAATCTAGTAGATATTTTATGGGCAAAATCACGGGCTATAAGACCAAAAGGAAATAACGTAATTCACAACGATATTGCCTAACTACAGGTCTAAAAAGCCACTATTGGAATCGTATTAGGATAATATTCTATCATGCGGCGATATTTTCATGGAACTAGAATCTGCTTAGTAAATGAATTATTGAGATTCTACTCATATGAATGACCATTTTACGAATTTTATAGAAATCTATTGAGATCTACTGGAAATTCATGAAGTTACTCGTTTTTAGCAGAATCATTCAATGTGGCCTTTTTAGACCCGTTGCGTTGGTATCTTTTCTATTGAAAATTGTAACCAATTAATTCACTGTTTTGTGTGACGTCATTGACGTACCTATGTGAAATTTTGGCGACACTATGTAGTTTCTAAACTTATGGGATAACGTATAGGACCGTTCCTTTTGATTTTGTATTTCGTGGGTGAACTCATTATTAAGTAGGTATCTATTATTCATATAGAAATTAATAAATGTACGTGATCGTTGAGGTCATAAAATTATAGTTTCTCTAAATCTACGAAAGAAAAATTGGTTATCTGCTATGCAGTTAATAAAAGTCTAAGACTGCTTGCATTCTTATACTTAATTGTAACGCAGTCATCATAGAAGATTCAAGATCGTTCATTTACAAATTTCTGAACGATCGTAAACGTTTAGAAATTCTTTTTACCAAAAGATACATAGGTATTTAAAAAGTTATAATAAAATTATTCGTGAAGAAAGTGTTTATACGATCAACAGATTTATTCTTTTTTCAAAATTTTCAATTTATTTTTCTTATTTTGTTTAAAATGTTGAGCCAATTACATTAATATTGTTTTAAAGTCATCAAAAAATAAACAGTAATGTTGAGCATTTTAAACATTGATTAAAAATTTTTAATTGATTTTGCGAAAATGTTGATCAATATTCAATTTTTAAGCATTTTTTTTACTGTTTGATTAAAATTTAATATCCTAAAAATTGGTAGATTCGTAGTTATTTTCAAGATAGCTACTATAAGAAGTTATAATTACTTAGACGCACAGACTACTACGAGATGCTACGCGCGATGATAAAATGATTTGCAGAATTATAGAGCTTATGATTAGTACGTACGTACGTATGTACGTTAGTAAATGATTGCTAACACGGTATCATTGCCTTGAGGAACTATTCGAATCGATTGGTAGATACATTTTCTATTTTAATAACATGTCGTTATTATTGTTTGATCAGTTTTATTAGGTAGAGTTTATTATTACATACATACATACATAAAGTCACGCCTCTTTCCCAGCGGGGTAGGCAGAGACCACTGCTTTCCACCTGCTACGATCCTGGCATACATCTTTCGCTTCTTCTACTTTCATAATTGTTTTCATACATGCTCGCCGGTTTCGAGTACTCTTGACATTTCCTTTCTTTAATATGTCTTCAATCTGTCTGACATACGTATGTCTAGGTCGACCTCTACCGGGTTGCCCATTCACCCTCGCTTCATAAATCTGTTTCGTCAGTCTTCTTTCGTCCATTCTCTCCACGTGTCCGAACCATCTAAGCATCCCTTTTTCTATCTTAGTCACTACATCTTCAACCATACCACAACGTTCCCTTATTACAGTGTTCCTCACTCGATCCGTCATCTTCACCCCAGCTATACTTCTCAGGCTTCTCATTTCCACAGCATTCAATTTACTTTCATACTTCTTCTTCAAAACCCAACATTCACTACCATACATAAGTGTAGGGACGAGCACTCCTCTATGTACAGCCAGGCGCGCCCCTCTCGATACATTCTGGCTGCTCATAAAGTTATGCATTGCCCCGTTTACTTGATTTCCAGCCATAACTCTTCTTTCAATATCACTTTCATATTTTCCATCTCTCGTAAACTTCGACCCCAGATACACAAACTCTTTCACTTGTTCTAAACTCTCTCCTTCAATCACAACTGTGCAGTCTGTCATACTTTCTTCTCTTTCAAAAAACGTTTATTATTGATCAACTTATATCATTAACGATATGATCAAATTAATAAATATTGAACAAAAGTACCTGTGTTGCGAATATAGGTGTTCTGCCACTTCAGTTGGTAAGTGATACCTACCAGCTTGATTTAAATTTTTAGAAATATTTAGTTTGTAGGTACATAAATCATATAATCACTTTCTTTTGAAGATATTAACACAATAGGTTGTGGTAGCACCGTGCACTATATTAACCACTATAGGACTGATTAACCAATAACGCGAACCTTTTAAACCCATGATTGGTTTAATATAATCTATGATTGGTTAATTGGCGCACCTCGGTCGTTGCGTCATAACCACCAAACAGATCCAAAAACCTTTTCTGCACAGCTAGAGTACATTATCAAGATATTTGCCGATCACTTTATTGTCACTCTACTCCTTATCGTATAAAGCAGGTACAGTCAGCATCAGATCGATCTTCATTTAGTTCCGTAAAAGATTGACGGAGTTCATTTTATACTGGTTGGCGGTGAGTAGATGCAATGAATGGCAATATTCATATCTCTTTCTTACACACGTACATTTGAATTTATCTATTTCGTTCGGTCAATCGGTTCGGTTCGGTTCTACTATTTTACGATCGCGCGTTATCGGAATGACATTTGTTAGACCAATCAAAAGCAGTTATTTGCCTCTCCCCGCGACTCCTACCTCAGCAAGCTGCCAGAATTTTTTGTTCGTAAAATATGAAAGAATAGGTGTCTATTGGTTGTATAGTCGCTGATCTTTACGAACAAAGCACTCAACATGATCCTAATGCCTTGGTTTTCCTCCCTTCCTGTCGACTGATTGTTGTGACATTTGGCACACACCTTTAGTTCGGACAATAATACAATTTAAATCAATAAAACAGTCTGCTCTTAAAGCCTTGGTAAGAACATCTTGAGACCTTGCAGCATCAACATCGAGACGCTGACTGTAAAGAACCTTTGAGTTACACAGTACTACCACATACACAAATCAAAAAAGGCATTCATACACAACACCTCCAACCGATCCTCCTCATCGTTCCTATACTATGAAGACTGGGTGAGCCTCGGGTTGCGGGGGCACTGCATCAGGTGACGCTGCCAGGGCAAGTCTCGAGCTAGGACGTTCGTGAAACAGTAGGGGCACTTCCACTCGTCCATACCGAGAGCTGGAAATTATAATAACGCAAATTATTCAACTTTGGTGTACGGTCTGTCTCACGTACAAGCTAGGCCCCGATTCTGCTAAAGCAATACCACTGTCATACCACAGACACCGCAAAAAATGGCAGTAAATTTTGGACGTTATTGCTATGGATTAAAGTCCAAAATGAAATAAAAAAAGATTCATTACACTTTTTCTTCTTCTTTTTTGTAGTATCTGTAGTATGACAGTGGTTGACTTTAGCCGAATCCAGGCTCTGCTGATTAATGAGGGATTTTTGTAACCTGGCTGATATTAATAGACGAAGCTCGGGCATAATGGTTTCCTCTCAAGGCAAGATTAAAAGGTCATGTTGTTTCCTGACAATCACCACAAGCTGAATATATAGCAGATCCGGGTTTACGATGCAACCGGGAGTCGTGACAGGATAATGAATACGAATTATTTAACTTTTACTTACGTATACAGTTGACATGGTAATCTGAGTCGTCAGTTCGGAGTGCCGCGCCGCACTTGTGACACGCCTTCCAACTTGCCTCGCTCATTGTGCACTCCTCTGTGAATATAAAAGCAAAATCTTGAATCCTCATTCCTCATACCGAAACTATAAGGGTTCTGCGTTGACTAAAGAACCCTAAAAATACTTAGTAAAGTATTAATATACCTAGTACCTACATTTCTTACAATAAAAAAGTTATAGACAGACACAAACATGCGGAAAACAATGGAGGAGTTACCTACTCTATAGAGAGGTCATTTATAAGTTAAACAATATTTTACTTATTATCTATTGTAAATTGCATGTTTTTTTATAAAGGAATAAATGAGGTTTTCTTATTATTATTACATTTCTAACTTAGCAATTTTATTATAGCGTTTAAGTGGGCCATATGCTCGATACGGCTCACCTGAAGGGAAGCGATTACCACAGCCTATGAACATCTGCGTCACTAGGAGCGCCCTGCTGCTGCTTATTGGTGCCTATTCTGTTTTTACGCTACTAAAAATAACATAAACACTACTACAACACAACTAAAATTTAACAGGTATAAAATGCATCTCAATCTTTGTCTTATCTCTGGTAAAACGAAACACGATTCACACCCAATCCACAATCGGCAGCATTCTCTGGCTAAGGAAGAAATGGGATAGGTACGTACCAAGTAGATGCGCGTGCAGCATCCTGGCTTCGAGCGCGACGCGGCAGTGCGGGCAGCGCGCCAGCAGCACGCAGCGCCGCCAGTAGTGCGACTCCAGCGCGTCAGCTCTCACCCGACGACCGCACCACGTGCAGGTCGTACTGGAGACCAATCAGGAAGAACAGTTGAGTTACTACACCAATAGCGCTTTTACATTAGATTCACGACCCTTATTATCTTCTATTTCTTGTCAGTGGCAACAATTTAAAATAGCTAGATGCGTCCAGTCCAATATTCGGCGACAATGACCGCACCTTCCGTCGCTTAATTCATACATGACAGGACGGGACAGACTAGAAGGTGGTCCACCACCACAAACACAGTCACCAAAGTCACATCATCACATTTAACAACTATTATAAAATGGTTTATAAAAAAAAATTAGCAAAATTCATACTCACCTTTTTTGTTTGGTCTGTTAATTTAACCAAACCGGTGTGCTGGCAAACTGAGGTAAATTGAGATAATTTTAAAGCAATTAGTTTGCTAGACTAAACAAATTATAATAAATTGGAAAAAGCGAAATCAATTCTCGGGCGGGACTCGAACCCGCGATCTTTCCCTTACAGGGGGAAACCCTCTGACCACTGAGCCACCGAGCTTCGCCCGAGAGTGACCCAATTTTTCCAATACATCCATCTTACGGCGATGGTAGGAGTAATCTACCGATATATTGTTTAGTCTAGCAAACTAATTGCTTTAAAATTATCTCAATTGATTGTGCGGATGCCGTAAGATGGATGTATTGGAAAAATTGGGTCACTCTCGGGCGAAGCTCGGTGGCTCAGTGGTCAGAGGGTTTCCCCCTGTAAGGGAAAGATCGCGGGTTCGAGTCCCGCCCGAGAATTGATTTCGCTTTTTCCAATTTATTATAATTTGTTTAGTCTAGCAAACTAATTGCTTTAAAATTATCTCAATTGATTGTGCGGAGTTATCAAAAATCAATGTTTAAAAATGATTGCAACATCATTCATTGATTCCGATAGTTCGTACGAATATCGGTAGATTACTCCTACCATCGCCGTAAGATGGATGTATTGGAAAAATTGGGTCACTCTCGGGCGAAGCTCGGTGGCTCAGTGGTCAGAGGGTTTCCCCCTGTAAGGGAAAGATCGCGGGTTCGAGTCCCGCCCGAGAATTGATTTCGCTTTTTCCAATTTATTATAAACTGAGGTGAAGTTCAAAAAGTAGTAGCCAGCATTTTAGCAATAATTGTTGTGTAATGTTTATTACTATTTTTAATTTTTACCCCCGTGTGGAAGCATCTTAACGCTCAATCAAATGATCTTGACCTATACTACTTAACATTAATGTCCTCGTGGCGAGACGAATCAATAAAGACTCTTTATAGACTTGACAGCTGCGCTGCAGGCATCAGGCAACAGACTGACGACGTTGTATCTCGATAATGTTGATAGTTTGCGCAGACAGTCCATAACTACTTATTACTATAATGTAACTGTAAAGTGGTCGTGTCTGTACATTGAAGATTAATTTTAAAAAACACTTGGATTATGTCAGGATTGGATTATGAGTTGAGTATAGAATGAGACATACTGCAGAGTAATGGTATCTGGTGTGCTATCTCCAGCATCTCCTCCCCCGATGTCGTAGCCCTCGTAGTGTCTCTCATCACTCCCCGTCGCTTGATGTCTTCTACCTAGAATCATATGTACTTCCATTAAAAAATCTTGTTCAATACCAGTGAATAGTGAATTTAATAAAACTTTAGCTCCTATGTTTTTTGGGATCGATTTTAGGCACTGCCCATGTCCAAATAAACTCAACATTAAATTGAATGCGAATCTCATATAATATAGGGATAATAATGAGCCTTATTTAAGCAGAATGAAGCCGCACTGTTCCATTCTACATACTATGTGGCATAAGGTCTAATGAAAAGTTAAGAGAAATGAAGATCTTCACAAAGTCAAGACTCACCTGGACTATAGTAACCGCTTTCATCCATCTGGCTATGCTCATCAAGATGCAAGTTCCTCAAACCAGCTACCAACCTCGGAGATTCCAAAATGCCTTCCCTAAAATAATCCGCTCTGACCTTCGGAGAGTCTAGACTTCTACAGTCAGAATCGCATCTCAAATCATTTCTCGACATTTGTGGGGAATCCATCGGCAGGGAATCCATACTTCTCAGGTCATTTTTGGACGTTTTAGGAGACCCCAAAGTAGGGGATTCTCGATAATCTAGGTGCAAGGGTTCATAGACTGTAACTGGTCGTTCCTTGAGCTGAGGTTTCGAAGGTTCGTGGTCATAATGGATCATTGAGTGACGGTTTTCGCTGTTTCGATTTGTACGACGATACACTACTTGGTCTTCGGATTGACTCTGCGTTTGGGATTCTTGGAAATGTACCTGAAATAGGGATATATTAGGTAAAATATAGAATTGTTGACTATAGCACAATAGATACCTGCCTTTCGGTATAAACGTGCCTACCTACGGTCTTTCTAAACAACATCACTACGTAGACTTGTATCAAATGAACTAACCTTCTCGGCTCCAGAGGTATTGGATCTCGGTGAATGTTTCGGGCTAGCAGCACTATCCAACCTCAGTTTATTATAACCAATATTATAATTTGAGAAGTCCTTCGGCGTTCTACTCGGAGTGTATCTTTTCGTGGGTGTTTTCTTCAAACTGCTCTTCGTTTTCGATGTGGTGTAACTCCCACTTATACTTGAAGGTGCTAGAGTGCCTGCACTGGTATTTGACGTCATAGATTTTAGACTGTATGATGAGGTGGCGCCTATGGATGACGTCATGCCCAATGAGGCTGTAGTGCCACTGACGGTGGTGCCGCTACGAGTGGATTGAGCTAGGCTGGCTGTTTCGAGGGAGCTATCAGCCATGGACTGGTCCATTCCGTTTAGAAGTTGTTCTTCCGTTGGCGCTTGGTTCAGCATTTTCTGTAAGTGATGGATGTTTTAAAGTTTCTGTGGTGATTTTAAGAGTGATAAAGGTTAAAGCTTGTCATTGACGCTTACAAAGCCCAAACTACTACTAATACAACAAATATTCACTTACAATTTGAGCCAAGTTAGTGACAAAAGAATTATTTTATGTTATAAAATAATGTGCAAACCAGTCTGATGACAGCGACAGCATTTTTATGCTAAGCTACCTGAATCAAATGAAACATCCTTAACACAAACCTGCATATCAATCCTGTCGAACTGCTGGAATAGGTGCCTATAGATCAGGTTCCTTCTGGTAACTGCGTCATCCGGAGGCAGTTGGGCTCGTACGACCCTGGGCGAACGGGCATAAGCTGCGAGAAGTATACGTTCAGCTGCAGCTCGGACTGAACCTGCTGCATGCTGGGCCCCGGCTGCTCCGCATTCTGCTAGACGACGGACGGTGAGACCGCTGGAGGGAGAAATGTATTATGTTTTAGTTCATTAGGGTAATAGTTTTTGGCACTAGTTTTACCCATGATGGTTTCCATACTTTGGCAATATTGACATATCTACCTATGGGTGTTACCTACACTTTCCCGTTAAAGAATCCGGGCTCTTCGAAAGATGGGAACACGTATGTGGGTAGAATCGCCCAGTTTTTGATCGTGTGATAAAAGGAAGTACAGAACTGTTTGAGTCGAAACAGTTATTGTTGTATAAGGTGACATCTCAGTTCAGCAAGAAGTGTTCTACTGAATAGGAAGGGAGAGGGTAGAATTTTTGAGAATGCTCATTAGAAAACTGGGGCGGTATAATACTGCTAGGGAGACATCGTCTAGTTACGCAGTTTTAAGTTGTTAGTAACCTCAGGACAGCCTCCGTTGCGTAGCGGTAGTGAACGCGGCCGCTACGCAGGAGGCGTGGGTTCGATCCCCGCTCAGTGCAAATATTTGTGTTAATGAAATAGGGGTATTTGCATTGGTCTGGTCGTGCCTCGGAGAGCACGTTAAGCCGTCGGTCCCGGTTGCCATAAGAACATCTATGGCAGTCGTTACGGGTAGTTGGAGCCCTCAAAAATCCAAAAACAACAGTCTAGCTGCAAAGCTTCGATATCGCCTAATGTTACCATTGGGATGTGAAGGTCAGATGGCAATCGCTTCACAGAAAATATCGAGGTCTAGCCAAATCCGTAGTTAAGACTGGCAAAAGCGGACCCCAGACTCCGAGCTGAGAGCTGAAAGCTTCGGATGCGACTGGGAATTAACGCTAAGAGGAAGAAGAAGTAACCTCAGGACTCAAAGATTCGGATTACACGCCACAACTTATCTTAACCAAGTGAACCATAGGTGTACTTGTTTGCTATCTAAGTAGCATAAATAAATGTTACATATAGTAAAATAGTCCTTTTGAATGTCTATTAACCACTGAACCATCTTGTATCTATTAAGTAAGCTGATGCAATATTGCCTGAGTGTACGTAATAGATTCTTTATAGGGAAATTTGCACCCACACATGCAAATGACTTATAAAACAAATGACTCATGTCATAGCATGCAATATTTAATTTGAAGACGTATAGTATCTGGGGATATAGCTCAGTGGTAGAGCAATCGACTGCAGATCGATAGGTCCCTGGTTCAAGTCCGGGTGTCCCCTATTTTGAGGCAACATTTTTTTTCTAAATTTTAGGATAAATTTGGTTGTAATGAATCAATCAAAGTGCTACATTTGATTTATCCAAATTCTTAATTTTTCCCTTTTTTCCGCGCAGGGTCGTATCCAGTGCAATAGCTGGTCATGGCCATCCAAAGAGGCAATGCGGCCACCGTTATGGCACCTTGTATCGGGCACAGGCCTGAACGCATCGTAAGACGAACTCGATAGGATATATTATGTATGAAGAATGTCTATTCTACGGTTGATATTAAAGATTGTGAAATTTTTACTTTTTTATATAGGATAGGACACGTCATTTGGACTTCACCTTGCCTGATGGTAAGCTGAAGGCAAAGTCTCAGGAAAAGGGGTTACCATTACGTGGTGGCACTCAGCTTGACGGCCTCATCAGGTGTGACGAAGAAGCAAACACGTGTGCTGGTAGGGAATTTCAGGTTTTATTTTATCCCGGGAATAGGGTATAGGGTATTTTTTCCGCCGGCGGAGCCTTGTGCATCAACTAGTAAGATATAATTGAATTTATATGAACATAGCTTTTGCCCGCGGCTCCGCCCGCGTGGATGTCGGTTATCGCGACCAAACAAGGTCCTGTCCTTTCTCAAGGTCTAACCTACCTCTATACCAAATTTCATCAAAATCGGTTCAGTGGTTTGGGCGTGAAAGCGAGACAGACAGACAGACAGACAGACAGAGTTACTTTCACATTTATAATATTAGTAGGGAAGTAGGGATTATCAATGTTGGTTGATATTTTATGCGCTGCCTAATATCTCATTGCTGCAGCGAAACTTCACTTCGCCTCCTTATTCCTGAAATACTAGTGGCATTGCTTGGCCCTTGGGACCTTTATGATTAGGGCCCCAAACTTCAAGAGATCCCGGGATTGTAAGAACAAAGCCAGAACTGAAATGGTCTAGCACAGACCTCCTCTCGGTCAAAAGCATCGCTAGTGGTTACGATACAAATTCCCGAGTTCGAATCCGGGCTATTAGGTACTCTATCAACGTGAATAGGAGTGGGGAATTGTTATGCTTATTAGTAAAGGTATGACTCCGAAGCCGACCGCATACGACAACTGCAGACGCATGCAGCAGATACGGCACACCCATTACTTGTTACTCCGATACGGATAAAGGAGACCATTAAGAAACCGCAATGAATTACGTGCATGTGCTGCATGCGTCGGCAGTTGTCGTATGCGGTCGGCATATCACTTAAAAAATGATGGTGGATTCTTGCAGTTGAAATGACTAATAGTTTAGAATGCCATATTTACTTTCAAATCTTTCTCTATCGGGGATATAGCTCAGTGGTAGAGCAATCGACTGCAGATCGATAGGTCCCCGGTTCAAACCCGGGTGTCCCCTACTTCTGATAACATTTTTGCTTCAATAAGCACCATACTTAATACATGCTTTTTTTAAATATATACGCCTGATCCTACGTAGGGCATAAGGTTCGATTATTTTATTATTTATTTTGATTTTTTTTTATAAAATGGAAAAATATAGGATAAAGAGTGTGCCTTTTTCTGTGAATGCAGAAAATGTTTTAAAATATTACCTGCAAGCCGGTGTTCCTACTTTGACAGACCTGATTGACGGAAGACACTATAGCGCAGCCTGTACCGCACAGGTTTTCCTGTTAGGGTTCATTGGTAGTCGCTCCCGTACGACCCAAATTATGGAAAGGAGGAGAAAGAGTTGGAGATCGAATCCCGGGATCCAAAGCATTTTTGGATCCCATAGGTTTTGTGATAATGATGAATGGAGAAACTAAATCACCTGTTCTTATCTGTGGAGATTCCATGACTCAGTATGAGCTGTTCCAACATTTGCAGCCGGGAGAGCGCGAGGCGGGGATGCATCGACGCGGCCACGGGACGCACCAACTGCTGGGGTATACTGTGTATAGCTCTGTGAAATACGTACATACTTAGGTTATCAGCCCCTCTAGACAAGTGGCAATTCGTCGCATGGCGTTTTGTAGAATAGCATGCCAAATGTATGGGATTTGACGTATATGACAGGCGTCAACGAATGTCAAAAACGTCGAATCCGACACATTCGTCATCCTATTCCATGATACGCCGAGCAACGAATTGCCACTTTGTCTAAGGGGGCAGACGGCTTCTGTGGCGTAGCGATAGAACGTTCGACTGCTATGCAGGAGGAACGGCTTTGATTCCGGCTCAGTGCAAATGTTTTATTTGTCGTCTGGGTGTTTCTATGTATAATATTAATATGAATGTATTTACAGAAAGTATCTTAGTATTTTTACCCGCATTCTAGATTCCATGACACAAGCTAGTTAAACTATGCTTACCAGGGATCTAGATAGAGTTGTGTACGAGTAGAAAGTTGTAGAATATTCATTGTTTATTAATAGTGGCTCAGTAGTGCTGCGGCAGCAGGGGTCCCACCAACCGAGGTCTTCAGGGTTCAAGATAACCTCAAGCCTAAAGCCAGTATACTTATAGATTTAGGACCGAAGTTTTAGCGACAGCTTTTCTCCCGAAATGGAGGATCAGATGGGAGTCGCTCTCGTAAAAGATTACAAGCCAAATCAAGAGAAAGAGTAGGAGAGCGGGCCTCGAGCTTTGGATGCAACCGGTATTGGCGCTCAAATGATAATGCTTTTTTTTTTCTTTTTTATTATTTTATTTTACTACGTGTGGTCCAATAGCGTTCTATCAAATTCTGTAGACTTCACACTCACCTAACTTGTGGGCAGTCAGCGACAGTGAGGACAGTATGCTGTGCTGTGGAGTGCACCCTCGGCGCAGGGTCTCCACATGCACGGAGTAACTCGGGCAGAAGCTTTTCTATACAACGTCCTACTTCAGCACCGCAGACTCTGAAATTTAATTATCATTATGAGTATTGTTGACAGCATGTTGTACTGCAGAATATCCCTACTAATATTATAAATGCGAAAGTAACTCTGTCTGTCTGTCTGTCTATCTGTCTGTCTGTCTGTCTCACTTTTACGACTAAACCGCTGAACCGATTTTGATGAAATTTGGTATAGAGGTAGATTAGACCTTGAGAAAGGACATAGGCTATGTTTGGTCGCGATAACCGACATCCACGCGGGCGGAGCCGCGGGCAAAAGCTAGTTGTACAAATAAGTACGAATAACAAAAAAAAACAATATAATTCTGCCTACCCCTACAGGTATATAAAAGTAGTAAGGTAGTATATAAACACAAATGCGAAAGTATGCATAGATTTTTCAGGGACCCCAGCAAAAAACACCATCCTGACCGATTTTTTTGATTTTTTTTCATTGTGTATATTTTTAGATTTGGTTGTACTCGTATTAGGCTACTTTTATTTTATCATCGTATCGACATCTAAAATATTTATCTATCTTGGGATTTTACCTGTCTGGCACAAATTCTTTGAACAGCACTTTCACCACCTCATTGGCCAGGCTGTACACTGAGAACACTTTGTCTCTCAGAGTCCTCTGCAGTAATATGGCGGCTGCTCTAGCAGTTTTGTTGGGGGAAGTCTTGGTACTGCCGTTGGACGGAGATGTAAGTTCAGCTCGCAGACGGGACAGGCCTTCTTCTTTGTCTAGATAGTTCTTGGAGAAGAATTTTTCTACCTGGAAGTGCAAAATCTCTTTTTAAAAGTCATTAGCAAAAATATTTACCGGAATATCTATCATTTGACTATCTAGTTGGTTGATTGCATAGAAGCGTTATGGGTTTGATAATCAATTTAACAACTCTAATTGCTTAGTTTTCAGACCCTGCCGTACAGATCAGTAAGGGCACAGAGAGGGTTGGAGCTATATAGGGTGTACGGCTCCATAAAGATGGAGCCGTACACCCTAGCTCCAATCCTCTCTCTCTGGATCGCGGCCCAAGATACGATCCCTTCTAGCACTTCATGGCAGGCCAGCAAAGCTCTTCTCAAGGACACCAATACGTAAGAGAGTGTTGCTAACGTTCAAAATTGCTGTATTGTTGGTTTGCCATAAGGTGAAGAGGCCTATGTCCAGCAGTGGACTGCAATAGGCTAATTGATTGATTGATTGCCAGTGGACCAGAACCAGGAGCTCATAAGATGGTGGGTATTCTGATAATTTTAATACTATACTTACTAGGTTATAACCAAATATAAGTATAGGTAGCGCAGCATATTTCCTCTCCCGCTCATTTAGCTTGTGTGGCTGCGGCGGCGCAGTACGGGAGTGAGATGTTGCTGCACTGCCGCCACTGCACTCCTCCTCTCGGGCTTCTCGCAGGTATTCGTTAGTGTGGGAACTGGATAAATGGATAGTAAGAAGAATAAGCTAAAGAAAACTTTATTGCCATGCGATGAGACACATGACTTACTTGACACAGTGATATGGCTGTATTTTCCACATCAGCATTAGTCAGATTAGTTCACAGGAACCTGGCTTTTATTATTAACTCATCCATTCTAGCGTTACTTGAACGTCGTAGCCAGGGGTTCCCTTACTCCTACTCTAAGTTTAACTTTTGTGCCGTTATGGGAGTGATTGCTGTCTGACCTCATAACCTTGACAGGAAAGCCTGCACCAGAGCCTCGATCGTCAATCAGCAGGTGCACCGACTTGCTGGTGAGATTGGCTGAGTGTGGTCACATGAACCCCAGACCTGGCTGTACTTTGGGCTTAGATATGAATCATTAATTTCCTTACCTCTTCAGAGATATTTATATATTACATAATTTATAATTTGAATGATACATACTGTCTCAATGCGGGTAGTAACCGTTCTTCATAAGCTTCGAAAGTTGAGCGAGGGCCTGCACTTTTGTTTCTGCGACGCACAAGAGAACCTGGGAGAAGACCTACAATATTAAGACTAACATCTTTCAAAGTGCAAATGGCATAATGAGGTTTGGAAAAGTGCCGGCTGAAAGACGATTTTTCAATAATTTAGGTGACATGTAGTTTCAAAAATGCAGCACTTTAATTGTGTTTTTATACGACCGCATACGACAACGACAGACGCATGCAGCAGATACAGCGTACCCATTACATATTAAACTCCGATACGGATAAACGGGACCATTGACAAACCGCAATGAATTACGAGCATCTGCTGCGTGCGTCGGCAGTTGTCGTATGCGGTCGGCTACGGAATCATACCTTATTAATAGGGCGAGCAGTAGAATTATGAACTATGTACAGTAAGAAAACTACGATGTGTATCTAATAGATTTATGTGAGCGTCTACTTACCAAAACGATACTCACCATTAGCAGCATTAGGCGTGACACTCCTTCTGGGACTATCCGTCTCCTTCTGCAGCTCTTCTTCTTCCAGTTTTTTGTGAACTTCAATTTTTTCTCTTTCTTTTTCTTCTTGTATCAGTTGTGCTTGGACGGCTTGGATTGGTTCAGGGTGAGGAAATGTAGGCAATGAAGGCGGTATTTCTTCTTGAAGTGTTTGTTCGGGCGACTGAAACATGTGAATACATATTACTACAATTGTACATTACATTCTACGTAGTGATACATCCATTATTTTCATTATTAATTAACTAGTTTGTTTTTTGATTTTACTTTTAGGGAATGTATGGTGAACATTAATGAAATTAATGCCGCTTTTCATACGACTGATGAGAACATCGCAGGTTTTTCTTTTTCTTTTTTCCTGTTTACCCTTCCCTTTGTCTATAGCAGATGATAATACTCAAGTGATACCTCTTGTGTTTATAGACCCTAGCAACACCCTGTTTGGCTTGGGTAACAAAAACTTTGGCAATTTTTTGTTGAGGTTAATTAGTGGATTTTGAGGGTCCGCCACATGTACACCTTTGTGGTGTTATAGAAGTCAGTAGTATATTAAATTGACTGTTTACTTTCAGGTGACACCTTACAGTCCAAGTCCAGTCCAAGTCTTACTACATAAAAGCTTACCGGAGGTGTATCATCCACATCTTCTTCCTGACCGTTTACGTATTCTTGTTCCTGTTCGGTTTCAGCTTCTATTGGAGGTACTGGCGACGGTATATCCAAACTGAGGGAGCCAGCTACCACAGATGGAGAAAGGTGATGGGAGAAGTCGTATTCTTGTGGCATGGATGAGTCGTTACGGCGGTCTGGCTAGAGAATTTATGGGACATGTTAAAGTCTATTGAAATAGTAAATTGAAATAAAGATAAAACAATACAATGCATGCAAATCGTCTCATTATCATAGCGTCTACATGAAGATGATGATGATCTCTCTACGTGAATAGGTATGTGATTTAGTTCTTCTTCAGATAGAATTCTACTATGCTATAGAAATTGCCGATTTCAATTTACAATTCAGATTTTCAACTTACCCCTTCCTCTTCAAACAGTCTACAAAGCGCAGGGTCTTCTTTGACCCCACATAGAGCATCAGCTATTCGATCCCGCATGCGCCTCGCCAGCTCAAAGTCATCACGTGCAGCCGCTGTTCGCTTCCGTAAACGCCATCGTCCAATTCGAATACCAGCTGAAGCAAGCGCTGCGCCTGCAGATTTTAAGCGACGGGCATATTCGAAGCGCTCCTCTGAAACAATCAATTTCCATTTTATGTTTATGATATTTATGCCTACCACATATAAATAGGTTTAGAGGGCCCCCGTTTACAACAAGTTTAACTTAATATACCAGAAAAACTTGAATTTTTTTACCAGCAAATATGTTTCCGTCGTCAAAAATTCTAGGATCCTTGAAGAACCTCGGGAAAAGTGACTATCGTGGTTGTCAAATTGAGTTCTGACTATCTCTTTTAAGGCATCTGCCCTGAAGCCTCACACGTATCAAGCATGCCAGCGCGGCGCTTACGTTTCTTGTAAATCGTACTATTTTTTTTTGTGCATATGATTTATGTACCTACGAAATTAGCTTCACATTATTTGCACATATTAAACCAGACCAGAAGAACTACGTTGCTTTACCTTCAACTGCATTTTTCTTCTTCTCATCCAGGTTCCGGATCAGATCAGCGATGTCATTATCGACGTACATGATGAAGGCGAGGTCATCATACGGAGAATAGGCGGGTTCTTTGCTGGCTGTCGGTGTGGTCTCCGCCTCTTCAGCTTCTTCGCCAAGAACGTTGACGGCCATAAGTGCCACCTGGTGATTATTTGTTACTATTATAAAGGCGAATGATTGTGTGGATGTTAGCTACTCAATTATGCCCCAATGTATCAACGGGTCAGGATAAAATTGGGCTTAGAGGTAGGTTATAGTCATGATTGTCACATAGACTACTTTTGCTTGTTTGCCGTCTAAATTAAGTTTCAAAAATATCTGGGTCATGAAGACCTGGCTAAAAGTTCCCGAAATTGGCGAGCACATATAAAAACAGAAGAAGAAAGTAGAAGAAGTCGAAGGCGTATGCTAAAACAGTAGCAAGTTGAGAAATACTGTCTCTCCCTCTGTTGGCTCCAATGGGAAAATTACCGACTAAGACTTAGAAAGGTTTCGAAAATGTCTTTGAGTTACCTGATCATCTTCTTTGGCAGGTGGGTGTGGTCCGGATAGCCTGAGTTTAACGAAGCGTGCTACTGTAGGTTCGGGGAGGGCAGCAGATCTGCAAATATCAATATTTTATAACAGCCGTGAAGAGATCCCTTTTTTTTTAATCAGCCAAGATATTATTCTTACCTTAATTCTCTGGTTCTGGCTTGATGTGCAGGCTTAGCCAGCGTGACCCTCCCCACACTGGTATACGTAGCCCCACATGGAGTCGCCGCTCCTTCGGAGACCAGGCCACCAGACACGAGAACTTCTACGCATGACGCTGTCAAGCAAATTAAATAATTTATCAAAATTACAATAATTGTATGTGGCCCACTAAAATCTTCGGAACCTCACTTGTAAAACAGTGCCCTTTGCAACGATATATCTACAATTTCTTTGTTATATCTTTGCAATTTTTTTTAAAGAAATGAAACGTTATCTTACGTTTAATTTCTTTGTTGAATTCTCACTTCACTGTTCGTACATTTTTTCATTGAAGGTAGTCAATACCCTCAATATAAAAAAGATTGGGCCCCAGCGACTATACAACCATGGTCGTCGTTGGGCCCTAATCGACAGCCTGTGACTGGTAAAGAAAGTTGATCTTAATCACTGCGACCCTTGTTATTGATATTAAAAAAAAAAATACAAACACACCTTTCTTCACTTCCACCTTTCTTTCCTGGGATAGCCAGAAACAAAAGCACTTCATTTGCATCGATCCCCACACACTTTACTAGCTTCCTCAACTGAAAATAAAGCGAGAAAATCTTGACATGGTACTTACGAATCAACTGATGGTGTGCCAGTAGTTGCAGCTTATGTACGGAGGTAACACGGGTGAGTCTGAGGAGTAGCTCGTGAGGGGGAGAACCCTCGCTGCGCCAGCCGCGCGCCGCTGGGCCCTGCGCGTTCAGCTCGCATGCTGGGTACGAACTGTCTTCGCCTGGGTAACAGAGAAGACGAAATATTCTAAGGTACTATTTAGATTTAGGAGGCCCTTTAAATCTTAGTAGGGCTATATTTTTAGGGGCCCTATTGGGAATTTTAGGGTCCAAGAAAAACTCACTTGCCAGTTGCCAGCCAGTACACCTACTGATTGATGGTGGAGGATCTGGCGCTAGCTTTCCTTTTAGGGTTGAGAAGTCATGTCAATTCCTCCTATAAGAGTCAAACCAAATGGAGGAAGAGTAAGTGGACTCCGGACTCTGAGGTGCAAGCCTCGGATGCAACCAGGAGTAAGCCGCTAAGATGATTAATGATTATGAAACTATTATACATTATACCCTCAAGACATTGCCCCCATGGGCATGATTTTACAGCCTCAATCGTATTGAATGTTCTGAACATTACGTTCAAATATTGAAACTTTTCTTCTTATAAAGTCATATCCTATTTAAACGAAACTCGCTTGATCATCCGTACTAATATTATAAATGCGAAAGTAACTCTGTCTGTCTGTCTGTCTGTCTGACTGTCTGTCTCGCTTTTACGACTAAACCGCCGAACCGATTTTGATGAAATTTGGTATAGGGGTAGATTAGACCTTGAGAAAGGACATAGGCTGTTTGGTCGCGATAACCGACATCCACGCGGGCGGAGCCGCGGGCAAAAGCTAGTTGCAAATAAAATGTCCAAAATATTCAAAGTTCGATGCGGTCGTTCAGATGTTGTTGTTTATGACACGATAACGGGAGATGAAATGTGGATTTATTGTTACGATCCAGGGTAAAGAAGCAATCTTGTGAATCAAATAAATGTTCAAGTGTGACAACAGCCAAGAAAATTGGGGACAGTTGAGGAAAAAATGTCCGTATTTTTTTCGACTGACGTCTTCTTCTGGGATAATCGATACTGTTATACTTGCTTCTGGATACAAATACAGTAGTAATACTTAGTAAAGGTCATGAAAAATGACTGGACTGGTGAAGTTACAAAGGCGGGTTGTAAGTGTTGTGACGTGTGTGTGTTCTTTCTACTAAATGACTGAACTTGTAGAAAGAAATTGTAATATTTGCATGCCATTACTGGTAATAATACAATGTACTGATTCTATTTTATGTGACCAACTTTGTGACTGTATTATGCGAATAAATAAATATTATTATTATTATTATTATTATACTGATTTAGTTAAATGATATATCTACATTTTGTTGAGGCACGTTTTCTTGTGCGAGTGTTCAAATATAAAAATTATAAGACTACGTTAGTAACGGGTCTGATAATATTATGTAGTTTCGAATACCGTACCGAAGCCTGTTGGAATCCCAGGGTTTACCTTCGTAGAGCTCACTACGTTCCCTGGTAAAATTGTAGACGTGAGAAACACATTTTACTCGTATTGAAAACCTAACACACTTGTACTTTTCCACTTTATTTTGTTTATCAACCTGACCGGTGTCGTCTCACGGCACGTTTTAGTCATATTTGGTAGTTAAGTCAGTATAATTATGCACTTTAAAAGACCTAACTCCCAAATTTTCAGTTAAGATAGTGTTAAATGCTGATTGTTGCGCGAATCCTAATTTAAAGTCATATTGAAGTGTAGAAAAGTACAAGGTTGTGAAGGTCTGATGACCGACTGTCATTCACTGACCGACCTTCACAACCTTGTACTTTCCGCATCACAGTTAGGCTGAAAATCCGACTTGAACTGAGTTGGGAACAAAGGCTCAGAGTCTACAATAGGTTCTCCTTTTCATTCCGTGAAAAGGTTAAGGGTCAAAGAGGATCAATAGATATTCATGCGGGTGGAGCCGTAGGCAACAGTTAGTAGTTGACTATCGAGAAAATACATACACAGAAATAATAACATGGTGAAGCAATATCGATCGATTCTATGAGGCGCCGTCAGTACGATACTGAACATTGAATAAAATAGAGACTCGTACCCTTGTCAAAGAATATTATAGTAGCTCATGCGTGTTATTAGCTGGCTAGACGTAGAATTGGAAACTGACAGACGGATCGATTGACAATAATATTGTATAATGATGAATAATGACGAACGGAAAACATATTTTATAGATCGTTTATTGCGTGATTTATGTTGTTGCACATTTAACATAACATAAACTCACGCCTATATCCCCGAAGGGGTAGGCAGAGGTGCCAGCACCCACATTTCGCCGTTTATGTTTAGGTCCCAATGTAATAGGTGGCGAGCCTATTGCCATTAACCGGGTACTTGTACATTTAACCGACTTCTTTAGTTTTATGTTTGGTATCTCAAAAATATTCCGCAAATCTTCGAGGAGGTGCAAGCATTTTTTGTCAGGTTCAAGCATATATTATGCACTTTATTTCTATGTTTAAAGTTGATTTTTCAAGTGCATTAATAAAATGCTCTCCGCTGTGCTCCTATCTGTCTGCGCAGGCTGCTAATATTCATTTACATTAATATATCGATATACATCTTCTTCGGTGATATTCCTGCAATACATGCGTTGCGTCTAGAATTTGCGTGAGTAGTTAATTCCATAAGTTGTACTATGGATACAGGAATGGATTATGGATATCGAATAAATTCTCATTTAGCAATCTCTAAATTATATTGAAACCTTCAGTCAAGACAAAGAAAGCTTGATAAAACAGAAAAATATCAAAAATATCGAAGTTTAGTTCGTTCTACTTAAACTAGAAAAAGCAGACCTCGACTCCAAGGTGCCTAAAGACCTCCAATAATTAAGGGGATGATGAATATGATGATACAAAAAAACCCTGTAACTATACAGCAGGTACAACTGCATTGTAATAACAAATAGATCTAGATGAATAAGTCACGTACTTAATTAACGTTCCATTAAAAATATACGATCAAGGTAATGTATTACTACGAGTAGATAAGCATATTACAACAAAATGTTTCAGCAAGTAAGTAATTAAGAGGTATTTCATGAATTTGGGCATTTCAAGCCAGCCGGCGGCTGAAATCATGAGAGGCCTTTTAAATAGGAACCATTTTTATACCACAAAGGTCGCAGATAAGCACCCGGTCCACCTGATGAAAAATGGTTACCGTGGCCTACGGACGAGTGCAACACCAGGGGAGTCATACTCGTGATGGTGACCCTATAAGAACAGAGAGATTCTGTGCTATCAGCTAAGAAGACAAGCGGGACAAGCCTTTGGTTTTCCCACTGACAAAACCACTCCAGTGTGCTCTGGCTACCCTACTCACCCTAACTTTTTGGAAGATTGTGTGCCATGGCATAAGAGTAAAAAAATAATGACACAGAAAAAGCTAGTTAAGAGCGTTAGTCGAAAGGGTAAAAAAGAAGAAATTACATAATAGGTAAATCTGGCTTGGAAAATGTCAGTATTCCAGTTCGCGGTATTTCCAGTTGCATCCGAGGATTTCATCTCGGAGCCCGATATCCTCTTCTCCTTTAGTTTTAGCTAGTACGGCTTTTATGGGAACCACTGCCATCCTACCTCTCAACCCTGAAAAGACGATCTGCGGCAGCCCTTTTTCCGCCAATCAGCCGGTATACCGGCTTGCAGAAAATGTTGTATTGAGCCTCAAAAACGCACTAAAGCCTAAAATATGCTCGACTAAAGCATCTTAAAGTACTCTACAACAAAGACTTCTATAATTAAACGATAAAATGTATCGACAAGTTCACGACCCTGTGTGAATCCAGTTAACGATGTCAACTATATCATTATACAATCATAATTTCGTATAGATCTACAGCTTTGGTGCAAAAAGGGCATAAAAATCACTTACTTGTTGCGTAGACAATGTGAAACGGAATACGTTTTGGCATTCTAGAACCACTACCTTTTAACTTTAGAACATAATCTAATATTCACTTCCATTGTTACAAATTTTGAACACACATAAAACCAAAAATAATCCTAAAATATATATTTCAAACGAATAATATTTATTAGGAGCATATTTTGAGATGAATTTTTACATTTTATTGTTAAAATGGACAGTATTTTTGCTAAATAATTGTACTGTGGTGTAGAATAGAATGAGAAGCGAACTGAAGTTGGGTCCGAGAGGGTGCCGGTAAAGTAATCAATATATGCGCGGCTAAATACATTGGTTTCAATATACCGCGCAGGCTGCATTGATTGTTACGCCATCTAGTAGAACATGCTGTAGATTATGATATTTTTGTTCTTAATTAATTGGTGAATAATTCACCATAACCATGATGTTTTATAGGTTACTTTTTGCTATGGTGTACCACAGGGTAGTAAATTAGGTCCTTTATGTGGGCTTGTTTAGTTCAGGCAAATTGTTACTTGTATGATACTACAGTCTTTGAATTTTCAAACTTTTCAAGGTTTTAGTATTACAGTTATACAGTTATTCTACTTTTCTATATTGGAGGGAGCGAGCTCTAGCAGTTTGACATTGATGGATTGATTTGTTTTAGTATTGATTATTGTAATGATAACAGTATATTTCTGAATGCCGAAAAATTCTATCATCAGCACTATAACTGCCCTGAAGATCTAAGTGTTATTTACAGCAATGATACCTCGAAACATTTTATCTTTCTGAGGCTCACATGTAGTTACATCTATTTCTTGTTTTTGTAAAGGATAATGAATTCGAGATTGCCCTGAAATGTTATCTAGGATTAGCTTCTATTATTTGCTAACACGGCTGCCGCAGCTGGCGACCTTGTAACTTCTCAGAGATCACAAACACACACAAATAGGGATTTAATTCACCCTTGGTCTAAATTATTGGATCTTAATCTATTTACCATAATACCACTGTTTACAAAATAATAAAACGATAAGGTTAACCTTTATGTACCTACGCTTCATTCTTTTTATCGTTTTTTGTACTTGATTTTTCAAGTGATTTCGATTTTCTCGTTTCAGCTTTTACTTGCTTTTTGTCCTTCCTGAAGTTGTCTTCTATCCTTTTCCGGTGCTATATATACCTTTCTTTGTTCACGATTTTGTAGAAGGCCTAAACCTGCCCTGTCCCCTTTTACATTCTCTTCTTCCTTCATATTTTTTCTATTCTTCTGCAGATAGAATCGCAAGTTGAACATCTACTACTGCACGTGTTCGTATTATTAACAGCTTAGTAGTTATTACGTGTGCGGTTTGTGTGTTTGCTACCTACCTTAAGTACCTACCGGCTACCATTCCAGATGCTGTTTGATTCTTAAGCTAGATGACTGGTGAAAAACTAAATAACACAGATAAGAATTAGATAAGCAACAGTAACTATGACGCTTATTATTTATTTGTTCCCATTTCAACTTATGAACAATAACAGACTAAGATATCAATTGGCAATCAGTGGGAATCACAGCTGAAATAGCACGTTAGTAACAAATTTTCTTTAATTTGGAATGTTATCAGGCCACTCACACTTATCTGTATTATCATAGAACATCTAAACAACCGTATCTAAGGGTTATCAGGGTAATTAAATATGTTAGGAACGATTATGTTTATGTTATAATAATATGTATTCAGTGTATTGTCGAACGACAGCAGGTATGTCCGTTTGAATTTAGAATTTTAAATTTTATTTATTCGCGCCATTTTAGGGTGCTCCGCCATTTTGTGCAGAATGTTAATAATTTCAAATTGAAGTTCTAAAATTGAAAATTGTTAATAATTCTATTGGTATAATATTATTTGTATCAAATGGCAAATGGTCTGATTTAATCCTTTCAAGTTAATAATTACATTGACTTCTCCATATGTATTTGGATCTTCAGAGTTTGTCGCTAAAAATAATGGTTATTTTTAGGAATGATTTTGATATCAACCATACTCCTTCTGGGAGTACATCTTGCGGCATCCCAGAATCCCGCCTGTGATTTCTATCAACAGGTGAGTAATGAAGTCGTTTTAGATATTTAATGTTTATATTTATTTGCCCTGATAACCAAATACAGAAAGATTGTCTGATTGAAAACAAGTAGGTATATTAGGCCGGTCGGTCTCATATACAGAACTAATAAGAGGTTACCTTTTCTGTGATCTCATCTTATCATTTGATGAGACTTCGAAAAATGACTACGGCTCTGATCACCCGTAACGACGGTTTAACGAGCTCTAGCACGAGCCGTACACGATGCGGGGATTCCATTTTTCCAATCTCCTTTAAGAGAATTTTAAATATTCACACTGTCATTTATACATCGATTTTGTCCAGATTGCTGTTGGGAGATCATACACTATCAACAGTCCAGGATGGCCTAACTACTACGGACCCAATGCGTCATGCCGTTGGATAGCTGACTGTCCCACTGGCTACCGGTGTCGCCTCACGTGCTCTGAGATCACATTACCTCAGGTAATATCATGACGATGATATGTAGTATGAAAGGTGCTCCACTAAGATTTTTGGCTCCAAAACAGAGTCAACTTCATCTACTAGAGGTGCTCCTACTGACCTACGGACGACGGTTTGACGAAGGACCAAATTAGTCAATTCTTAAATTCTCACATTTTCTTGACCAAAATATGAATGTTTCTTTGCATTCAACACCTGGTGCTAGAATTTGAAATTTTAAAGCATTTAGAATGATAACTATTCAAATCGATAAAGAAAAGTAAAAATGCTCAGACGGGACTTGAACCCGCGATCAGTCCCTTACAGGGGGAATGCTCTGACTATTGAGCTACTGAGCCACGTTTTGATCATGCCAAATTCTCCTATACAACCATCTCGAAGTGACGACGGTTGGAGCTGTCTACCGATAGTCGTACGAGCTATCGAAAACAATTAATGATAATTAACTACAATCATTTTTAAACATTTTTTTTTGATTACCCTACCCAAATAGTTAATTAAATCTAAAGATAGTAATTAACCTCTTGAAAGACAATGTGCTTATTTTCAGAGGGATCCCTCCTCTTGGCATAAAATTTTAAGGCAGAATATAGTTTGGCATAACGTTTTCGCATAACTTTCACTAGCATAATAATACTACTGCATAAAAATCCTTTGGCATAATGCAAATGTTAGCATAACTATCATTTAGTATAATATGTTTTGCCATAAGGAGTTGCATAAATTTTAAAGGCATGATGATTATTCGTCTATTAATTATGAGCCATAAATATAAAAGGTCACAACATTCCTCCTTATTCTGACTTGGATAGATTAGATTAGAAGGCTAATGCGGGAGCAAAGCGGAGCGGAGCTCCCGCATTAGCCTTCGTGGTTATTTTTTTTTTATAACCATGAAGAACTTTAGCATAATATTAACAGTTTTATTCTAAAGAACATTATGTGTTTATATCATTATGCATTTCTAACATTATACTTTATAAAATTATGCTTCATTATTATTATGCTATTAGTATTTATGACAACAAGCATTATGCCAAAACATTTATGCTTAATAATATTATGCGTTATGATAATTATGCTGAATTTCGTTATGCCAATGTAATTTACGTCTATATATTTTATGCTTTTCATTAGTAAACCATTTTCAGACAGAGCAATGTACTGGAGATCGTCTGCTGGTCTCTCTGACTGGAAACACTGCTCTCAGCGACGCTCAGAGTTACTGCGGCAGGGGCACGCTGAATGTTCTGTCTACGAACACCAGGATAAGCATGGGTAGATACTATAATGTTATGTTTTACTATAACCACAGAATACTAAAACTTCACGATAAATGATCAGTATATTTCAATGAATGAATTTGGAAATAGAATGCTAGTTTTCTTCTTATTCAGGGTAGCAGCGGTAGAACATTTCTCCGAAGGCTGATTTACATCAGACGAGGGAATGCTCATTCTATCCCCCCTCCGTCAAATTCTATTAATGTTATGGTTAATTTACGTCCATTGATTTTTTTGACAAACGATGAATCAACATGATAGCAACATGGATAGGTTTACCCATACCGGCCCGCCTGTATCGGTAACCTGTTTCTTTATGTAAGCACCCTAAGCTCCAACCCCACCAAACGGACGGCATCGGAACGGATTTTACAATCTTTAAACAAAATAAATCTTATATCACAGCGTTTAAAGTTTATATTACCAAGTCACGCATGACAGCTTGACGTGCGTCATGCCGCCGCACGTCGCTGTCAAGCTGTTGTGCGTGACTTGGTAATATAAACTTCAAACACTGTGATAATAAGATTTAAATTTGTTTCAAGATTGTAAAATCCGGGCCGATGCCGTCCGTTTGGTGGGGTTGGAGCTTAAGCTACGATTCCGTAGCCGACCGCATACGACAACTGCCGACACACGCAGCAGATGCACGTAATTCATTGCGGTTTCTCAATGGTCCCCTTTATCTGTATCGGAGTTTGACAAGTAATGGTACGCTGTATCTACTGCATGCGTCTGTCGTTGTCGTATGCGGTTGACCTCGGAATCAAATCTTAAATGATGATTGATATCGAAGCTTAGCCGCGTCCCAATTCCCAAACCAAGAGATTTCACGATTTCCTTGATCGCACTTCACACGGTCAACCTCAAGCTCTGAAAATCTCTTATAAATATGTTTTCAGGTTTGATTTCAAGTTCAAGAACTAGTGGCGGTAGATTCACGTGTCAGATATCAGCAGAGGCTGGCAACATCGTGCCTAGCTGTAGATGTGGAGATAGGAGATTGGTACGGTTCATTATACTCGTATCTACGTGCATCTAATGGCCTAACTTTATCCCACGCACAGTCAAGCTGTGGAATGAACTCCCTGAGGTGGTTTTCCCAAACGACTACAATATGGGGTTCTTCAAGAAGGGCATTAGAAGGTTTCTTCAGGGTCAGCGGCACGAGTGTGAGGCCCCTGGGGTTGTATACGTCCATAGGCCACGGCAACCACTTTCCATCAGGTGGGCCGTGTGCTTGCCTGCCACGTACAGTGGTATAAAAAATTTAAAAAAAATACAAGGAAGCATTTTCTGTAGTACGCGACCACGGAACCTTCTGCGGAAATGTTTGTAGTAGTCTTTGCGCTTGTCCGTGGATTCGCAAATCACTATGCTCGTCGCTCACTTCTAAGGGGAGGTTATAGACTATTGCTACGACTTTTTGGAGTTTAGCAACAAGAAAAAAAAAGCACAGTAAGAACTGGAGCGGTTCTCTGACATACAAAGCCAAAACTAGCTTATTTTCTTCGTTTTTCAGAGTCGCATCGTAGGAGGTGTTGAGACAGGAATAAACGAGTTTCCTAGTATGGTCGCTATAGTTGACGCCAGAACCTCTCAGATCAGGTGTGGGGGAACGATTATTTCGGAATGGTTCGTGCTGTCAGCTGCGCATTGTTTGATAGGAGAATCAGCCCAGAACTATGCTGTAATCGTCGGAGAACATGACATCACTGTAGGTGAGTTTTATTGACGTCTTTTTAGCAGTCGTGTCTGTCTGCCTGTCCGTCCGTCTGTCTGTTTCACCAGGCTGTATCTCGTGAACCGTGATAGCTAGACTGTTAAAATTTTTATAGATGATGTATTTTTGTTAAGTTCTAATGGCCAAAACTTAAAACTCACACTAATTGGAATCTTTGATTATGAGCATTTAGGCCTACTGATTTAAGTTAGTCGGATTTTTAAAGGGGATATTAAAACGGTTAGGATAAGGATAACGCTAGACTAAATTCCCTTTCGGATCGTTTCTGGTGCAGAGGCTGGCCATTGCAACCCAGCATGGAAAGGCGGCGAGTGTAATGGGCACTTTGATCAGTTTATTAAGTTGGCTATATTGTATACATAATGGAGTTAATGTATTTATTATTGTATACTCATTAATATTACTTGATAAGTACACTAGATTTGAATATATTCTAGAAAACGTGAAATATTTTCAGGTGATTCACCGGCTACACAGGGTTACAGGATATCTGCTTTTATTAACCACCCATGGTTCACAGAGTAAGTGTTTCTGGCAAAATTATTTCAGCATTCTAATTTAAATAAAACTTTTAAGTTTCACTCACTCTTACTATATCTTATCTACATAGTAGTTAGCTATCTCTTAAAATCATGAAGTTATTTGGCTTTATTTTTGTGACTTATGAGAGACTATGTCGTGTGTATAAAAATGATGTCATGTGACTATTCAGTACTTTTTTTTTTTTAAAGAGAGAGAAATAGGAAAGGAAATAGAAATATCATAATTGAGAGCCGTTCGATTTGACAGAGGAAAAAGAAGTAAGTAATAATAATAATAATAATAAAAACTTTATTGAGAATAAAACAATGTAACACTTATCCACTAAGTAACAATTTGGTATACACTTAAGAAGAATACATGTAGCCGCAAGAGCCATCCAGACTAAGCCCTCCCATTCCCGTGCTAGTAAGGTAACTGTATTACAGGTAGGTAAAGGATAATCTCAGACAAGACAATTGTGGCTATCGCATCGTAACTTGAAGTGGATCTTTGATTATCTGAGTCCCCAAACTAGGTGAGCCTGTTTTTCGGGGATCAACTAATATGTTTGTGTGCGTGTGTGTGTATGTGTGTGTGTGTGTGTGTGTGTGTGTGTGTGTGTGTGTGTGTGTGTGTGTGTGAGTGTGTGTGTGTACGTGTGTGTGCGTGCGTATGTGCGTGCGTGCGCGCGTGTGTGTGTGTTAATGTTTATGCGTGCAACTCTTGGCCATAGAACCACTCAGGATGTTGGTGATGCGAACAGACGTGCGTTTATGTGATTTGGAGCTCCGACTGCAGGAGTTCTTCCGAGTATTCATAGCTTTGCTCTTGGAGCCAGGTTTTTAATTTTGTTTTACATTGGTAGAAGTTGAGAGGGTAGATATGTATGATTTTATTGATTTTATTGTATAGGTAACAGCTGATGATGGTATTGTGGCGATCTGCTAGGGTTGTTTTATGTTTAATGGGGGGGCATACCCTATCAAAGCGGCGTTTCCTAGTATATATATCCGGATCATATGGCAGGTTTACGTGCTTTTTGAGGACTACTTGTAGAATGAAGAGTTGTCTAACCGTGAGGACCGGGAAATCTATGTAAAGTTGACGAGTGGGGTATCTGAAAGATTTTCTGGACAACACCTTCAAGATGGCCCTTTGCGCCCTTTCTAGTGGCAACATAATTGTCTTTGCAGCTCCGCCCCAGGATGTTATGGAGTATGACAGAATAGACTGTACTAAAGCGTAGTAAGTTAGCGTGAGTATATTCATGTTTGCAGAATTCCGGAGATGTTTGAAAACATAAATAAGCTTCCTTACTCGCCCTACCAGTTGGTCAATCTGTTGTTTCCATTTCATAAATTGGTCAATATAAATACCGAGGTATTTAACATTAGGGACATTTGATACTATTTTACAGACACAGCTAGAGGATGGTTCCAAGCAGTTATGTGCTTTCAGTACAAAGGTGTCTGGGGATGGGAGCATACGTGTATTATGGGCGAAGGTTATGTAACAAGTTTTGTCAAGATTTAAGGTTAGTAAATTAAGAGAGAGCCAGGACATGGCCGTGGCAAGAGCGGTTTCTGAGTGAGTTTTTAGTTCATCCCAGTTTGAGCCATGGATGAGAAGCGCGGTATCATCTGCGTAAGCGACTACCCTACAATTTTGTGATGATAATTCACAGAGATCGTTCACGTAAATCGTAAACAAGGTAGGGCCCAAGATACTTCCTTGTGGAACGCCGTAATCTAGTGGCTCCTCCGCACTGATGATGCGCTCGATTTTTACAGATTGAGTTCTGTTACTTAAGTAATCCGCTAGCAGCTTTAACACAGTCCCACGTATTCCAATCTTTTCTATCTTATTTATTAGGTTAGGGATTGGGACTGTATCGAAGGCCTTGGCGAGGTCCATAAACACTCCCAGGCACTTTTGACCCTTATCCATGAAATCCACAACTCCAGAGACCAAGGATAGTACAGCATCTTCTGCAGATATATGCCGTCTGAAACCAAATTGATTAGGTGATATGAGGTTTTTGGACTCTAAGAATTTCACTAAGCGATTGTTGATGGCTCTCTCCAACACCTTCGAAATGGCAGGCAAGACTGAAATTGGTCTGTAATTGCTGGCCATATTTCCATCTCCACCCTTGTAAATCGGATGCACTATGGCTTTTTTTAATATTTTGGGAAAAACACCAGTCTCGAATGACAAATTACATATATGTGTGAGGAGGGGAATAAAAGTCACGCATGAGTCCTGTAAAATCGCTGTGGAGATACCATCTATTCCGACAGCACAGTCCCTACGAAGGCCTTTTATAATTGATTCAATTTCTATGTAATCAACATCTAAGAGAGCCATAGAATCTCGTAATCGGTAATCATCTGGTGTATTGTTTGAAGCTGTCGACATAGGTAAGTGAGTACATGTATTTTTGATTTTATTAGCGAGTTGCTTACCAATATTTGTGAAATAGTGATTGACGGCATTAGCTGACATCATAGGGTTTTCTTTTATTTTTAGGAGCTGAGAAGCTGGGGAAGCAGTTTGTTTGGTGTTTATGATTTTTTTTATTGCGTCCCAAGTAGCCCGGATATTGTTTTTGGCTTTTTGAAGTAAGTTTTGTTCATAGTTACGTTTCAATCTTTTCAGTAGGTTGTTAAGGAAATTTCGATATCTAATGTAGGTTATATTCAAAGTAATATTGGTAGGATCTTTTATTTGTTTTTTATGCATTTTGTCACGATTGCGGATACAGCGAATTAAGCCCTGGGTAATCCATGGCTTAATTATTATCTTTCTACGCGGTATTTTGTATGAGATGGTGTGATTTCTTATAATGTTTGAAATATGTGTTATCATATATTCTGTGGCCCTATTTGCGTCGGTTGAGCAAAAGACAGGGGAAAAATCAAAGCTTTTTATATCCCTGTGAACAGCAGAATAATCTATTTTTTTATAGAACACGGGAGAGAACTCTAGTTGGTTCTTTAGTGATAGTGACACAATAATAGGGCGATGATCAGTTATAAAGCTTTCTATGACTAAGGTGACGGCAGATAGTTGCGTTTTGAGTATTGCGTGGTCGTAACATTTGTCTCCCCGCGTGATCAATGTGTGTGTTGGTATCATACCGTGTGACATTAGGAAGTCTTGATAGTTACCTGATCTGTTATCATTGTTATTGGGTTTGATATCTATGTTCATATCGCCTACGATACAAACTGTTTTAAATGACTTTAGGGACAGCAGTATATCATTGAGTCCGTTTAGGAAATTATCCGTGTTTCGATGGGAAGGTGACCTATATATACACACAATCGCTATGTCTCTGCCTATATTGCAGACCAGACAGTTGAATTCCCTAATGTCCTGAGGTTCTATTATTGTGTGATTCAATTCCATTTTCACGTAGATGACAGTGCCGTCATTTTGATTTGATAGATTTCGTGTAAAATGAGAGTGATATCCGTCTAGGATCGGTAAGTTGTCTGTGGTCGATAGCCAGCACTCGGTTAAGACTATAACATCGCATTGAAGTCGTAGATCGGCAAGAGTAGCAAGTAATTGGTTGAAATTTTGATTTATACTACGAATATTGAGATGAAAAATCGTAAAGGGATTTATTAACTGTGTTATATAGTCTGCGCATTTTTCCATCGGGCATAAATAAGATTGATCAGCTTTGAATGTTTCAAGTTCTCCTGATATTATATTTAGATTATGAGTCATTATATGTCAGGTATTGAAGAACAGCTTCTTAGTGTTATATAGAAATGAAACAGACGTGCCTCTCAATATCCCTCGCCCCCTAATTAGATCTAAGACAGTCGTACGGTCAAATAAGTTACACTTGTGATATGTATGTCTATGTTGTATATTTGTATGTATAAGCTTATGTGTAAATGTATGATATTTTGTGTGTAAATGACTTAAATAGTGTCCGAGAGTAATTGTTTTCATTTTCAAGGAACTACTATCTATATTGTGAGAGTTTGTGTTTGTAGAAAAAGCAAAAAAAGCAAAGAAGTAAAACAATGAATTTTTTATAATAAACCTACCGATAATAATAAAGTAATGGTGACAAGTAAAGTAATCGTGTCTGAGTGTGTTTATCCTTATTTTTATGTGGGTAACAGAACCAATAATGCCCAAGAGAGTAATACAATACAGTAGGATAGTAGACACAGTTTGTGAACACATTTCTAGTCAGTCTATTTCAATTAAAGCGTTTAAATCTTCTTCTGATTTGATTCTAATTCGATCGGTGTTGGAATGGTCTTTACGTAAAAATATTTGTTGATTTGTAGTCCAGCAGTAGTCATACTTATGTTTCCTCGCGAATTCTCGTGCTTGGTAGAAAAGCCTTCTATTGGAACCAGTCAAGTACTCCGATAGGTATATCGGGAATGGTTGCCCAGCTATACCAGCATGGTTTGAGTTTAGTTTTTTATCGGAGGTTCTAGACTTGTTGTATTCACGTGCAGAGCTAAGTAGTTTTTGTTTCAGTATTACAGTGTTAAAATCCACTACGATGGCCCTATTTCGACCAGGTTTGCCCGGGAGACGGTATGCGTCACGGAAGTGTGATACGACGACGTCCAATCCTAGTTCTTTGCCAATATGATTCACGTATTTATAAATATCATCCGTAGTCTCATTTTCCTTGTAAGGGATGTTACGCAGTTCGATACTCGATGATCTGGAAGCGAGTTGTAGATCCTCAACTTTTTGTTCTAGCTTTTTAATATAATTGTAGCAATTTAACCGCTCCTTTTCCAGTTTATCCAGTTTCAATTTCATATCCTCATAGTTTATTTTGATCATTTCAATTGAATTCTCTATTTCTAGATTACTTTTACGAATAGTTTCATTTTGGGTTTTTATCTCATTAATATCCTTTGCTAGCTTGTTAAACATAGTTGTTTGATTCGAAGATGCAGCCTCAAACATAACTCGCATTTCAACTTGAAACTTTGCAAATTCGCTCATAGGAGGTGACTGTTCAGTCCTTGGTCTTTTGTAGCGTGTTGAAATGTTGACAATATTATCGTCTACGGTGCTCGGGATATCCGTATCCGACTGTGTCATACTAAGCTTCAATAGATTAGGTGTACTAGGAGTTGACATAATTATTTTTTTATCGCTAATAACAGAATCAGTGCAGGCGTAGGATAATAACTGTTTTTCGAAATGTCTGCATACGAGTACTATATTTGTTTTGGTATAGAATCTGTAGTGGGATATCGTAGCACAAGCACGCGTAGCGTATGCAACGCTAGTAACTCACGTGTAGCATTTGTTGGGATGGTCTCTCTTGCGCACGCTATTCGTAGCGGTAGTGGCGTCTCACTCACCCAGGTGACGCGATCAGTCGTAGCGGTTTGATTTTAGCGTAGGTGTATTTCACTTGACTCGTTACTGTCACGGTGGTCCCGTGTCGCAACCATGCGCCTGCGGCGGTGGACCGCGTTTGAAAGTGTCTTGAGATCGAATCCGGGTTTGGTGGGGGCACTAGTTTTGTTCGGCAATAACGAAGCACTCAACACAAGAACATTTAAATGTTATTTGTCTCTTTCTAACAACGCCCAAGGGGTGGAGTAACCGTATTTAAGGGCCACAAGAAGGAGCGAGAATTGGAATTATAGTTCTAAGCCAATCAGAGATTTTCGACAGCAGTTTATACAGTAAAAAGCGACACGCGTCTGATCGTACTGACCGCACAAATGACACTCACACAAGTACTTAAATAAAAAGAAAAAAAACCTATTATCCAGTTTGTTTAAAAGTGAAACATTTTCTCACAATTCCATTTCCTTCAACATTTTTCTCCTTTTCTTTTGATTAGAAAAATAACTGAAATATTTTGGTTTTTACCTCCACTTTAACTACCTATAGGTATGTAATTGTATTTTTCACTATTTCAGCTCAAATTACGACTATGACATATCGATAGTCAGAGTGGCGAACGCAATACTATTCAGCGATCGTGTGGGTCCCGTGTGTTTACCTTTCAAGTTCCGGAACTGGGACCTCGCTGGATCCACGGTTATAATGCTAGGTAAGTCCAGTACAAACAGTAACTAAATGAAATTTTAAAACAATTAGTACATATGCTAACTATTCCTATTGATTTAGATTAGAAAAAGTGATTGTCCAAGACGGGATTGTAACCCGCGACAGTCCCTTACAGGGGGAATTAGTCCAGTAAGATTATTACGCAAGTTTCATCTATTTGTTCTCTGTGGTGTAGCGGGAGGACGTTCGACTGCTAACACAGAAATTGCGGGTTCAATTGTATTCGGGCAAATATTTGAGTATGATCAACATCAGATAGATCTATCTTGACTTCAAAGTCTCAAAATGATCTTAATACCAAGGTATACTAATAATATCGGCATACTAACCCATAACACAAGCTTGTTAAACTATGCTTACTTTAGGTTTATGTAAATAGCGCTATATATTTTTTAAGGTTGGGGTACACTGTTCCCTGGTGGTCCCAACTCCAACACGCTGCAGAAGGTGGAGGTGAATGTAGTGACACAGAACACCTGCCGGGCACAAGTCTCCACGGTCACAGACAGACAAATGTGCACGTTTACTCCAGGAAGGGACGCCTGTCAGGTGAGAACTAGGTTTTTGTTATGACAAGAAGTCCTGGCTACATCTAGCTTACATTTCGAAACCTAGCCGTCGATTCTGCTAAAGCAAAACCACTGCAACACCACGGACACTGCAAAAAATGCGATATAATTTTGGACTTTAAGTTAATCTAAAATGGCATTTAATGCCATTTTTGACAGTCTCTGTGGTATGACAATGGTTTTGCCTGAGATCCACATATTAACGGAGCTACTGTCACCTGACCTCCCAACCCCGAGAGGAAACCTCTAACAGAGCCTGGTCCGTAATTCTATTTTCGTAACTTGTTATGAAAGCAAGAAAAAAATTCCACGTTCGTAGCTGGTTATGAAAATGACAGTTACAAAAATGGACGGACCCCGTTAATCAGGTCCACTAGCAGATTGCCTTGGGCCCTGAAGATGTTGGTGAGATGCCATATACCCTTGTCAACAATGATAGTCCGGTACACACACGAAAGTATTTTTTTTAAAATAATCATTTACTTCAGGAACAATATGGATACAAATGATTACATAACTATTACACACAGTGGTGAAGTAATAACATTTTTTTTCGGTTACGAACCAAAAAAAAATGCGATCGCTCGTGACTTGAGTTGAAAATCAAAATTGTAATTTTGAAGCAATTTACTATGAACTTTTTCTATAGTCGACATTCAGAACATATATCACAGTGGATCAGTCTGTCAGAGAGAAAGACTGAATTTGGACCCGTGACTGACTGACTGATGTCATGACAGTCACGGGTTCAAATCTCGTCCTGAATGTTTATTTTTCTGATTACAAATGCTGTAATTTTGTTCTCCAGAACGACTCTGGCGGTCCTGTGCTATATTCAGACCCTACCGCGGGTGGGCGACTCTTCAGCGTCGGCATCATCAGCTACGGTAGATTCTGCGCGTCAGGATATCCGGGCGTCAACACCCGAGTGACGTCATTACTGGATTGGATCGTTCAAAATACTCCTGGGGCCAATTACTGTGTTGTCTAATAAACCGAAAATGATGGACAAGTTTTTTAATGGTTTAATTTTTGTTTAGATATTTTCTACATTTTATCAGCCAAAAATTTGGCTATAGCCAGTGCGTTTTCCTTTATCCTACATAAGTCTTCGGTACTACAGGAGGAGGGGGCTATAGATAGTGGGCAATAGAGCAAATACAATACAATATGATATAAAGAAGAAGAATGTTTTCTTTTAACGACCAGAGGGAGCTCATGAAGTGTATCAGACCAGAAGCAAATGGCGGGCTATTGTTTGTCGACCTCAGAGAGAGGCAATCTTTATGCGACTTGTGAGAATATCGGAGGCCTTATTTTCTTACCTTTTCCCCCCAATCTAACTCTTTTGCCCTCCTTGTTCATCAAGTAAAACGACATGCACCTATTATTGCAAGCTACATACTAGCTGCATATACCACATGCAGTTAGTATTTTTTTTAAGTAGACACGACAATTTGATTTCACCTCACCTGATAGTAAGCTGAAGGCAAAGTCTCAAAGGAAAAGAGTCACCAAACATATAGTAATGTGCAGAACGTAATGAAACAAAATGAAACGAAATAGAATAAAATGAAACAAAATTAATGTTAATAAATTAATTATTTAATAAATAGACCTAAAAATAATTCTAATGTGGAGGTACAAGGCACTTGCGGCTGCCAAATGAATAGATGTTTATTTTCATACAACTAGTACTTCGACGGTTTGGCGTCCGTGTGTCACTGTCCAAATGGTCTCCAGTTAAAAACCAGGGTCAGGTTCCTACCTGGCACATGTTGAGAACTGGACATAATTTGGTGATTGAAATTGGAGGTATGCTTATTCATTTGAAAAAGTTGACAATTGGCTTGCAGGCCAGTTTTTACGTGGGCGAGATGTCCAATAACCCTCTTTATGAGAGGACACTCTTCTAATCTCCAATGTTTTCAATGTTATTATTGTTCGTTAATACGATGTATTGTAATGTGATCGCTCTGCACCAATTAATGTTTCTTTCTTTCTGTTTCTTTCGTACATGCGGAGAGCCTTGTGCGACTGCCCGATCCGCAAGTGCGTTGTGGTTACGCTGTTATTTATTACAAAAGTTGACTCTTGTGGTGGCGACTATCCAGTCGAGGAACGAAGTCACCCTGGTGTTAATGCCTGGTTGCCTGGACGCGCAGGAGCGCCCTGTGCTCACGATACCCGCAGCATACAGTAAAGCATTTCCTGGATCCGTATACAGCAGTGGTCCGCCGGAATCGAACTGCGAACAATTCAACATTACCTAAGTTTTTAAAGGATATTGGGATCCCGGCAAACAAGGAAACTTCCAGGTAGCTAAGATCAGAGTATCCCTCTATAAAACGACTGGCTGTGGGCTCAAGTCTCATCTTTAAAACTTATAGAAAAAGTAGTATCTCCGAAGGATTTTTTTATACAGGTCGTCATTGGCTACATACCGCCTGATGCCATTTTAGATGCTGTGAATGGCAAACCCTACCCTAATGGCCTCGACCGATGTTTTTTCACGCCGCACTTTAAGGACCCGGGACTTTAAGAGGAAGCAGAGGCGTCTCTAGCCCATGTAGCGTCCGTGAACAATCACAACCCTAACGCTCTGTTGAGCAATTTTTCAAGCATTCAGTGTCGACCGCGACCGACCTTGATAAAGATTGTCATTGGTCGGACTGAATGACGTCACTGGGGATCGAGCAATGACACTCTCTATCAAGGTCGGTCGCAGTGCTGCGCTCGATGCTGAATGCTTAGAGAATTACACAGCTGATCCGAGTGAATAGTGTTGCTCGACGAGGCGGTGCACACGGGCGTCCCCTGATACCCCGCGCCCGTATCACCGCATACCCTGCACCATACGTAAAAATGCCTCTGGGAGGAAGAAAACACGTGTGCTGGTAAAGAATTTCAAAAATTCATGGTTCGGCAAGGAAAAGAGATAACAAAGCGCTTGGTTCTTGATGGAATTGTTTGTTCCGTATGCGTAACGGTTGATTTACATCAGTCGAGTGAATGCTCATTCTATCCCCTTTACGTCAAATTCTATTAGTGTAAACACTCTGTAAACAGTGATAGAACATTCCTGTTCCTTCATGTAAACACTGAAAATAAGGTTTCATTTACACTATTAAGAAAAAATGCTCTTGTTAGAACAAGAGCATTTTTGCTCCATTCTAGCTCTATCTTCGTTTGGTCTAAATCCATATTAACGCAAGCAATCTACCCTAGATTGCCTGCTTGTAAAATGTAATCCTGTAAAGTTGTACCTGACAGGCGTCCTTCCCTGCAGTGTAGGTGCATAACTGTCGGCTCGTAACCTTCGGTTCGCTGTACCTGCACCGCATTTCGGTTATCACAGTGACATCCACCTTCTCAAGGACGTCGGAGACTGGACCACCGGGAAAGAGGGTGCCCCAACCTGAAAGTACCTTTACGTTAATTATCTAAAACTTGGAGGAGAATTACTCATTTATAACAAAAAGACGTTCGATATTCAGGCTCGATCTGACAAAATCAAATGAAATGACAAAAACGGTATTCTCGTAATTCAATATTCAAGACAGAACGTTTACATCGTTTATAACATTAGATTGAGGTAAAATTAATGAATAAATTTTTACCACGAGAATTCCTCTTTTTATTGAAACCACGATTGTTTGAGAGGGAGACGAGAGTAGATCCAGACTGAATTTTGAACATCTTTTTAAGTAGGTAGGTAAAGTGGCCTTCTTTTTTTCTTTTTATTAGGAAAACAACAGGTTCCAGATCTCAAAGTAACTCCCTTTTGGGATCGGGAACCTGTTCTTATATAAACTGTGCACTTTTTCTTATTCCTAGCGTTAATCCTGCGATAATAATAAAGCGATTGCCAAGTGACATCTGCCATCGGACCGGCGGCTTAACGTGCTCTCCGAGGCACGACCAGACCAATGCAAATACCCATAATTCATGAACACAAATATTTGCACTGTGCGGTGATCGAACCCGCGCCTCCTGCGTAGCGGCCGCGTTCACTACCGCTACGCCACGGAGGCTGTCCTTCCACAAATTAGTACCTATATAAACAATAATTCATTACCTAATATCGTGACGTTATTGCCAGCAAAATCTTTATTCAAATACTTGAATGGTAGGCAGACGGGTCCGACACGGTCACTGAACGCGATTGTACCCTCCACGGTCAGAATTGCTATATCGTAGTCGTAGGTAGAACTGCAAATAGAAACACAATTATGGTTAACTAGCTTTTGCCCGTGGCTCCGCCCGCGTGGATGTCGGTTATCGCGACCAAACATAACCTTTGTCCATTCTCAAGGTCTAACCTACCTCTATACCAAATTTCATCAAAATCGGTTCAGCGGTTTAGTCGTAAAAGCGAGACAGACAGACAGACAGACAGACAGACAGACAGAGTTACTTTCGCATTTATAATATTAGTAGGGATGGCTATTTTATAGGTTAGGGCTTTTTATATTTAGGTCATCAAATTGATACCCATCAATTACCCACTAGCATAATGTCCACTTTGTAAAACGTCGATGTTGCTCAAAATTGCACCCCGCCTGTGGAAGCTGCACTGCAATTCACTAAGCGAGCACAACGATGCGAGTCGCAATGTTGTGCTCGATAGACATTGTCATTGGTCGGATTGGGTCACGTCACTTGAGATCGACCAATGACAATCTCTATCGAGCACCACGTTGCGACTCGCATCGTTGTGCTCGCTTAGTGAATTGCACAGCTGCAGTTCAGTCCAAAGAATGGTGGCCGCCATTAAGATCAAGAATCCATACTAATATTATAAATGCGAAAGTAACTCTGTCTGTCTGTTACGCTTTCACGCATAAACCATTGAATCGATTTCAATGAAATTTAGTATAGGGGTAGATTAGGCCTTGAGAAAGGACATAGGCTATGTTTGGTCCGATAACCGACATTCACGCGGGCGGAGCCGCGGGCAAAAGCTAGTCAAGAATAAATTTGATTTATTCCCTTCTGACCCATGGTTACACTGATTGGTTACACTGATGTAACCACGGAGCATACCTATGATCGTTAGTTACACTGATGTAACAACGGAGCATACCTATGATCGGTAGTTACACTGATGTAACAACGGAGCATTGAGCATTGATCGGTAGTTACACTAAAACTTATATAAAATACTGGCCGCCTAGATTTCGATTGTTCGCTATTCAGTGTAGGCACATAAAGAGCACATATGAACGTCAAAATATTACAATTATATCAAGAAGTTAAATATATTATTAAATAAAGTAAAATAAACCATTTGAAAATGATTCTTTCACTGGTTCGGTAACTCGGTTCTACTGAGAAGATACCAGCAAGAAACTCAGAGAACTAGATTCCCAAGGAAGGTGGTCCCAACTTTGATGGCCATATGTTTCACGCCCTGATTAAAGGACCTGGGATTATAGAAAGAAGGAAACACGTGTGCTGGTAAATAGTTCCAAGACTTTATAATGCGACGAAGGATATTTTTAGACCCTATCAAGATCTGCGGGGCCCAAGGCAACCTCAACTGCAAGGATTCAGATTCATCATTTTAGACCTTAAAGTAATGCCGTAAAAGTCGAAAATTAAATGGCTCTTTGTAGAGTGAACGAAAGTGTAATGAAGCTCTTTTCATTTAATTTTGGACTTTAAATCAATAGCCATAAAGTCTAAAATAAAATGTCATTTTTGCATGACAATGGTTTTGCTTTAGCAGAATCAAAGGTCAGGTAATTCATGGACGAGGCTCTGGCGATAATTGAGAAAGGTCCTATGTCCAGCAGCGGACTGCAATGCGATAATTGATTGATAGTCTGACACTCACTCAGAGAACAGCGGGTGTTGATCAATCTTGGTCACTCTGTATCCTTTTGTAGCTGGTGAATCGTCTGTAAATAATGAAATTTTAGTTGACACTAATGTACTTTTTGCACCCTAAAATGAGATTAATCAGCTGTACAATTCTCTAGCACAGCGTTGTCGAGCACAACGTTGCTACAGCCTTAATATAGATTGTCATTGGTAGATCTCCAGTGACGTCACCCAGTCCGACCAATGAGAACCTCTATCTAGGTTGTCACAACGTTGTGCTCGACGCTGTGTGCTTAGCGAATTGCATAACAGGACAGATCTTTGACAGGCAGGAACAGACATATAAAATAGGTATATTTGAACATTATTGTTATACTGGGTGGCGCAAAAGTACTGGCACTAAAGAAAATACCTTTATTTTTTTTATATGACATTTTCTGTCATTCTGTTGTTGAAAATTGTGTAGTGAACAAATGTAAAATACACTGAAAATAAACATGGACCGTTTTACTCCCCAAGAACGTGGAATAATTGTGTCAATGTTCTTACGGAATAATTCATCAGTGATAAGAACACAACGTGAATTTCGTCGACGATTTCCCCACCGTCCGGCACCGATTGGTCGCACAATTCGACGCTTTGCCACACGCCTTGAAGCAACTGGCTCAACATTGGATAGACCTAAGTCTGGGAGACCAAGAACAGGCCGTTCAGCTGAAAATATCGATGCTGTGCGCGAAGATGTGGAAGAGTGTCCAGAAACATCAACGAGGCGACGTGCCACGCAATTGGGCATTTCCAGACGGACCCTGCAGCGTATTTTGGTGAAAGACTTAAAGATGTTCCCGTATAAAACTCAAATGACTCATCAGCTGCTGCCTGCTGACCACCGAGCTCGTCTAGATTACTGCCAGCGCGTCATAAACCTCAACCTTGAAGAGGATGATTTTCCTTCAAAATTGGTTATGAGTGACGAAGCGCATTTCCATCTCTCAGGGCATGTCAATAAGCAGAATACTCGGTTCTGGGGCACTGATAATCCGCGCATTATTCAAGAAACACCTCTACACCCACTAAAAGTTACTGTATGGTGTGGCATCTGTGTTGACAGAGTGATCGGACCCTATTTTTTCGAAGACGCTGGAGGCAATGCGATAACTGTCACTGGAGAACGCTACAGAACCATGTTACGTGAGTTTTTGATACCCAGTTTGGACGAATTGGGGCTGGAGCACATCTGGTTTCAACAAGACGGCGCTACGGCACACACAGCGCGCGACACTATGGACTTAGTGAGGGACGCTTTTCCAGGCCGAGTTATCTCTCGTTTTGGCGATTTGCCTTGGCCTGCAAGATCACCCGATCTGACCAGTCCAGACTTCTTTCTTTGGGGTTTTTTGAAATCTCGGGTGTATGTGAACAAGCCACAGACTCTCGCAGCTCTAAAAGAAAACATTCGTCAAGAAATAACGAACATATCGCAGGAAGTGTTACGGCAAGTTATGCAAAATGTCATAAATAGGGCTCAAATGTGTATCAACTCTGGAGGTCACCATTTAAAAGACATCATCTTTAAATCCTAATGGTACGAAATTTAATGGTACAAATATACATTTAAAAAAACCTAAATCTAGTTTTCTAATTTAGAAAAAATGTTATAGCCGAACCAAATAGGGTCTTTACTTTTGCGCCACCCAGTATAAATATAATAATAGTAATGGACTGCAGAGACGAGGTCTCGGGTTCGATCCCAGGTTTTACCATGGCACACACCAATGACTTTTCATGCTTTTCGAAGTTATGTGTGTATTTATCACAGGTTTATAAGTGCCCAGCTCGCCACATATTACATTGGGACCTAAACATAAACGGCGAAATGTGGTGTTAGCACCTCTGCCTACCCCTTCTGGGATATAGGCGTGAGTTTATGTTATGTTATTGTTATATGCTGGATAAAGTGCCGAAGCTAGATTCTGCACATTTCTTAGAGGAATAACTACCAAAACCATTATACATAAATGGTTTTAAAGGAAGGAAATATTCCAAAAAATCTTATAAATGTGAAAGTTTCTGAAGATGTTTGGATATTTGTAACTTAATCACGCTCATACGGCTGAATGCCACAATACATAGTGGGTACTTTTATAAAATCTGGAATACGTTAGGGAATAGCATCAGAATTCTACGCGGGTGGTACCGCGGACAACAGCAGCTACGAGTAGTAAGGCAATTGATCTATATACTCAAGGTCATCATCACTCACTTAAGGTAAGGCAACCTTGTCCCCATTTGTTGTACAAATCTCGAAAAAACTGAAGTAGGCACATTATTATTTAAGTCAACAAGATAAGTTTAATTATATCTAATAATAAAAATACATTTAATCATCATGTTCTCAATACCGTGTGAATTATCGCCCACATCAACTGAAAATATGCTTTTTGCTTATCTAAAAACTGACTTTGAACTAGAATGTTGCCCCAAGGGCACACACGAGAGACGTTAGGGTAATTAGATTAAAGAGGTCTTGACAGACATACAAACAGACAGACGGACAGACAAACAACGAAGTGATCCTATAAGGTTTCCGTTCTTTTTTGTCTTGAGATACGAAACTTTTAGAGTTTCGTACCTCAAGACATGGAGACAACCATGGAGTATACAAGGAAAGGCCAAAAGTCGGGGCATTTATCAAACGGTGTATTTTGCAAATTGAGAACATCCGAAATGAACACTTTTTTTATACCACATAGGTGGCAGATAAGCACACGGGCCACCTGATGCAAAGTGGTTACCGTGGCCTTTGGACGTATGCATCACCAGGGGCGTCACACTTGTGCTGCCGACCCTGAAGAAACCTTCTAATACTCTTATTGAAGAACCCCATATCGCAGTCACTTGGGAAAACCACCGCGGGGACTTCATTCCACAGCTTGAGTGTATGCTGACCAAGGCCCTATAAGCATATGTCTGATCACGAATGCTCATAGGTTTATTTATAAATAAACATTTTTTTTCTTTCTAGTAATACATACATGTAGTGGTATTGTGTTCTCCAACAATCACGGCAATGTCCTCCTTGAGCTGATTGTAGACGCAGTGTGCGGCTGTCATCACATGCGAGTTCGATATGATCACCCCCCCGCACGTGATTTGTGCGATCCTCCGGTCCGCGATTCCGATCATCATAGGAAACTCATTGATGCCAGTCTCTTGGCCGCCTACAATACGGGTCTGAAATTGCAAAAGTTTTTTATGTTCTTATGTACTACAGGGCCAAACAATACGTACTTGGCATTCTCGAAATTCTTTTTTTTTATACCACTTAGGTCGTAGACAAGCACACAGCCCACCTGGCCCTCGATTCTGCTAAAGCAAACCCACTGTAATACTACTGTGATACTACGGACACTGCAAAAAATGCCATTTAATTTTGAACTATGAACCTATAGCAATAATCTGTCTCAAGCGTTCCCTCCTTCCTACAATCCCGGGTCCTTTAAGCGGGGCATGAAAAAGTATCTGATAAGGCCTTGAAGCTGAGCGCCACCATGCCAAGCCATTATTAATGTTTGTAATGGTGTTTGTTCTTCCAACAATACAAAAAGTATCTGATGAAGACGTCAGACTGATAGCCACCATTTTAATAATAACGGTGTTTGTAATAGTAACCCTTTTCCCCGAGACTTTATACTAATCGGCATATGTACCTATTGAATCATGAAACCAATCACGACACAAAATTAACTCTATGTGCGCAGTACGTGTTTTCTGGATGTCTTTTGAGGATAGCACGGGTTTCTACGGCGGTAGAGGAGCTCAAATCCACCAATCATAGATTATATCAAAACATCCGCACGCGCCAGGGTCAAAATCCTTTAGTCTCAGTAGTCCGGTTGCTAGTCCATGTGTAGGGTGTATGGGGGTCCGCCTAGATCTTGGGCCCCAAGCCAATCTCACCTGCAAGCCGGTGCACCTGCTGAACAACGGACGAGGCTCTGGCGCTGGCTTTCCCTTCGGGGTTGGGGGGTCGGACGGCAGTCACCCCCGGAAAGGCCAAACATGACCAAATCACTATGAAATTCATCTTGGCCACGGATGCAATCAGGAGAATACATCTATATGCAGATGAAATGAAAATACATCTATATGATGATGAGTCCGGTTGCTAGTCCGGTTGATCGGACTCGAGTAAGAGTAACTATATCTTTAGTGTACCATCGCCAAATGAAATCATACTGTGACCATTATGAAAGAAGCTATCTTTTTACTGAATGTCCCAAATATTGAAAACGAACCTGTCTTCGGTATCCACAAGAGCAGGACGTGTCTGGGGCAGCTGGCTGCGCTGTGATGTCACAGATAAATCGCCCACCCGTCGTATCCGCGGGTGCCACTAGACCTTAAAGTTGATCAATCATAAAATTTAATTTTGGAATCATTAAACACGAATAGTCATAATTATTGTGTTTATACAGGACCCTACCAAGGCCTATGGGGCCCAAACTAAGGTCAGACGGAAGTCGCCAAAGATGTCGACTTTTCTGGAAACGATTTCCCACTATCACTACTTCCTACTATCCAACTAATATTATACATTTTTGTGAAGTTGAGTATGTGAAGATGTTTGAATGTTTGTAATTCAATCACACTCTAACGGCTGAATGGATCTGGCTTAAATTTGATACAGGGATAGATTATAGTCTGGAATAACACATACCTATAGTTCCCACGGGTAGCGAGGACCTAGGGCTTCAGTAGCGCATATCGCTTCGAAGATGATGATGATGGTAGTTAGATATTAAGATAGTACTTGATAGAAATGTACGAACCTACAGTCAACCTCTGGCCACTGGTCACGAGCGATACAGACCCCCTGCCGCAGTATGTTTTCGCTCCCGCCAACTGTGGGTCTCCACTCTGCGATACCAAGTACCTATCCCTACTGCATCCGCTTGACTGGAAACGTGTGAAAAGTTTAATTAATATGTAGGTACTCCGTTAAGGCACGTACAGATTGCTGCAATACAACATACAATGTAACAACGAAAGAAGCAGTGTGATGTGTATGCCACGCACGAACCGAGCAAGTAGGTATTCAGTCAGCATCAGATCGATCTAGACTGACATTGTCCTGGATCTTAATACCATTTTTCAGTACTTACCTGGTCAAGATAGATCTGATGGTAATTGTACCTATTCGCATTTATTTCTGGCATGCGCGCGGTAAGTAGACACCTAGTAACTATAGACAAGCGCAGCACTGGCGCTCTAGCGCACCGGCGAAAATGCACAATTTTTTTTTACGCTACTTAGGTCGCAGTTAAGCACACGTCTCACTTGATGGTAAGTGGTTACCGTGGCTTATGGGTGAGTGCAATACCAGGGGAGTTACACACGTGCTGCCGACCCTGTAAGAACAGAGAGATTCTGTGCCGTCAGCGAAGAAGAAATTGATCAAACTTTTTGCTATCAAACTAGTAACAAGACAAAAGTTATTTCAATTAAAGCTTAGCTAACCTGAGGCAGATCGACTTCAGGGCAGTCCAGGCGACAGTTGTATCCCACAGGACAGTCGACTATCCACCGACATGTCTGTGCTCCTGTGTATTTCGAAGGATACCCCGGACTCGTAATGCTTACTCTGGAAGTTGCTTCCAGCTGAAACAAATGTGGTTAAGATTCATCATCATCATGAATAAAAAAAGATGTTTATATACAGTCAATTTCCTTTCAATGAGGCAGGCAGACACAGTATAGTTGTCATAGTTTGATATACTGAGGAAAAATATTAATTATCTCTCTACTTGACTACGATCCTGGCATACGAATTTCACAACTTCAAATTTTTTTTCATACCTGCTCGACACCAGAAGCAGCGATGAAGTGCCTTTGTATCGGAATTCCTTCCGCCTTAAAGGTGTGATTCCGGAGGTGACCGCATACGAAAACTGTAAACGCACGTATACGCGTAATTCATTGCGGCTTCTCAATGCATGCATGCGTCTGCAGTTGTCGTATGCGGTCATTTCCGGCATCATATCTATTCCCCAGGGAGTGAGTACTCTTTACCTGGTTTCATTAAGATGTGGTACGATATACCGTCGACTCGACAGAAGAAAAAGATGTCCTTCATATTATTGCGATTTATTTCTATTCAATAAAAATCTTTTTTCCCTACCATACGGCTGGCCAGTACAGAGCGTTTCATCATCATCATTTCAGCCATAGGAAGTCCACTGCTGGACATAGGCCTCCCCTACAGAGCCTTTACGCTGTTTAAATCATACTTACTTTCTGATAATAGTCACAAGCACCATTTTGAGTTGTGACTGTTCTGAGGTACCAAAAAAGCAGCATCCATTTGATATTCATCTGAAACATACATAGTAGTATTATATTCACACGAGGGTTTCTCTCTCTCTTTGGAGAGGTTACACCGTCGGGTCCCGATTGTCATACGAACGTCTGAGGCATTCTATAAAGGTAGTTGGAGCCCTAAAAAGTCCGACAACCTGAAGCCCGATTTTGCTAATTGTCAACTTTTCATTTGAGATTTCAGTCATTGATTCAGAATATTATATAAGGTAACAATAGTTATTTGTTATACAAGAGTGCAAAGTTGCTTTTTAACCGCGTGCTCAGTTTTGATGACCGAGCAAGCGAAAGATTCTAAATTTGAATCACGAGCATAGCGAGTGATTCATAAATTAGAATCTTGAGCGTTAGCGAGGGAATCAAAAGAGCACAAGGTGTAAAATCTTTGCACTCGAGTGCAACACGTAACTTTTCATCCCACCTCAGCGAGGAAATAATGAAATGCTTCTTCTTCCTAGCGTTAATTCCCAGTCGCATACGAAGCTTTCACCTCGGAGTTCGGGGTCCGCTTTACCAGTCTTAACTGCGGATTTGGCTGGACCTCGATATTTTCCGTAAAGCGACTGCCATGTGACCTCCACAACCCAATGGTGACATTAGGCGATATCGAAGCATTGCAGCTAGACCGTTGTTATTGAACTTTTTATGCATACAAATATTTGCACTGAGCGGGGATCGGACCCGCGCCTCCTGCGTTGCGGCCACGTTCACTACCACTACGCCACGGAGGCTGTATAATAATTATGTGTAATAATACTAATAATAAAATATCAACAAATAAAATTCAACAAAAATGTTCAACCATAGGACGTGAAAAAAAAATTATGCGCGCAAAGCAAATTAAAAAAAAAAAGTAGGTACACTAAGGAGGTTCCGAGTTGAGTTTTTCATAAATTAAAAAAAAGTTGTATGATAAATCGGCACCATAGAGGTAGAAGTAAATAGGTTTAATGATGTTTTGAGTTCACAAACCTAGTACACACGATGTTCTAAATTCAAATTTACTTTACCACTCTAGAGGGTAAAAACGACTTTTACACTCAGATATCGAAGAAAAAAAGTACTCTTTCCGAGATGGTGGGATGAAAAGAATATTACAAACAATACATACCTATAGGAAAGTTACAGCACACCAGACAAGCTCAAGTAGCTCATGGTTTGCTTTCTATGTACTCAAATTGTATATTGTGAATGGTAATAAATAAATTTAAAAAAAACATACTAAATAATCGCAAAAAACATAACCCTTCTTGGCAGTTGGGTAAAAGTGCAATGAACTATTTTTCATTTATTTTGTACTTTAAGACTAACAAATAAGTTTAAAATTTAATGGCATTTTTTACAGTTTCAGTGGTAACAGTGCTTTTTCTTTAGCATAATCGAGGGCCAGGTGTATTACAGAACTTCAATATTACCTGTAGGTTGTGAAGGTCAGATGGTCTGATTTGTTCGTATACATTTAGTGGAGATGTTTGGATGTTTCTATGCATAAATTGTTTGTATTCACAAATAATATGTTTTTCCGCTTTCTACAACCCTACAAGGTATGCTTAGGTTAGGTCTAGATTTTGCTATGTACAGTCAAAAAAAGAGATACGGTTGCACCTGTACATAAACTTTATAATATGAAAAAGTTCAACTATATCTCTTTTGCCGACTGTACAATGTCCTAAAATATATAGTCATTATTATTTTATTATCTATTATTTATTTGTATTCTTCTTCCTCTTAGCGTTAATTCCCAGTCGCATCCGAAGTTTTCAGCTCGGAGTCTGGGGTCCACTTTACCAGTCTTAACTACGGATTTGGCTAGACCTCGATACTTTCCGTGAAGCGATTGTCATCTGACCTCCACAACCCAATGTTAACATTAGGCGATACCGAAGCTTTGCAGCTAGACCGTTGTTTTTGGATTTTTTAGGGCTCCAACTACCCGTAACGACTGCCATAGATGTTCTTATGGCAACCGGGTCCGACGGCTTAACGTGCTCTCCGAGACACGACCAGACCAATGCAAATACTCATATTTCATGCACACAAATATTTGCACTGAGCGGGGATCGAACCCGCGCTTCCTGCGTAGCGGCAGTGAACGTCTGATTTTTATTATCTATTACTAATTCTCGTGACTATTATAAAAATACATAAAAATACAAATCACGTAAGTAATAAATCGCAATATACATAATACAATAAAAATGATTTTATTACAATGTACCTAGTTCTGTACAATTGACTACATTTGAGTCTTGAAATTATATAAATATTGTAATTATTTTTCTGTGATTGACTTATCTATCATGTTTTCAAAATTCCATACTTTTGTTTTAGAAATCCGAAAGTGGTATCATGTTGTATAAACAAAATATACTATTATTATGTTATTGTGTCCTTTTTATCGTGCGCAAAAAAATCCCCATGCGTAGGTACCTATCTCCCCCGCCAGAGTCAGTGGAGGAGGCTATTTTGGACTCGAACCGACTAAAACGCACGCCGTCTGTGGGCCGTCCGTCGTCGGTTGCCGGAGGTGAGATTATCGTAGACATAGCCCTCGCACTCCGGCCGGCCCAGGGCCATATCTCTCGATCTGGCCCTCTTCCGATGTGGGGACCATGGAGTCCCCACGGACGATCTTGTTAAATAGCATATTGCAAAATTCCACTCTTTATAAAAAAATCCGTTAGTGGTATGGTGAATAATACACATACATACATACATACAATCACGCCTTTATCTCCGAAGGGTTAGGCAGAGATGAATTAACACCCACATTTCACCAATCATTGTAATAAGTCCCACGTATAGCCTATACGTGGGACTTATTACAATGATTGGTGAAATATAATAGGCTCACCCCCTACACGGTATAGGAAGTGAGCCTATTGCCGTATTCCGGGCACTATTGTTGACTCGAGCCATGCACCTGAGGCGAGCCTGGGCATAATACACGTCTGTACAAAAATAACTGCACCTTATTTTCAACACTATTTATATAAGAAGACACTTTGATTTATCTCAATATTATATTGTTATATCACATGTTCACCGGTAGCTCGTCGGACACGATATACAATCGCAGAACGTTATACATTGCAGTATAATAATTAACATAATAATTGTTTCACGAACACTTGAACAAATGATCGCTTTTCTATATTTAATTTACATTTGAACTAACGTCAAAGGTACTTCTCTGTTTGTACAAAGACTGCGAAATTTGCATAGGTATACACAAAGTTTGCATACGTCCATAGGCCACGGTAACCACTTTCCGTCAGGTGGGTCGTGTGCTTGTCTGACACCTAACTTAAAAAAAAACAGTGACAGTTGCGAATGGTTCCTATCACACGATTTCTTGGCGGCTTGCACTGCAAATAAAACTGAGGCAGTGTTGATTCTGAAATTCAGTGTCTGAAATCAGAAGGGTAAAGTTTTCGTCCCACCGGTTTCCCTTTTGAAAATTTGCTCCCCTAGCCACTGACGGATAGGTGCAGGAATTGTATTAACAATTCCTTGTTTAGATATCTGTGAAGGGTTAAAATACCCCTAGCCAGTTTAGTTTTTTTTTTATACCACTTAGTTGGCAGACAAGCACACGGCCCACCTGATGGGAAGCGGTCAGCGTGGCCTATGGACGTATGCAACACCAGGGGCGTCACACTCGCGCTGCCGACCCTGAAGAAACCTTCTAATGCCCTGCTTGAAGAACCCCATATTGTAGTCGCTTAGGAAAACCACCGCAGGGAGTTCATTCCACAGCCGAGTATGCGTGGGTGTGTTTGTATTATGTGTGTATGTATCAAAACGGTGAGCGGTTTTAATCGGTTCAAGTTCGAAATACAAACTAGGAGTTTTTCTACACATTAGTTTCTACATACATACATGCATACAAATAATTACGCCTTTATCCCCGGAGGGCTAGGCAGAGGTGAATGAACACCCACATTTCACCAATCATTATATTCGGTCCCACGTAATAGGGGGTGAGCCTATTGCCCTATGCCGGGTACTATTGTTGACTCGAACCATAGATCTGAGGCTGAGTCGGGGCTGTATATATTTGTCTGATGTTAAACAGCCCTATCCCTTAGTCGCCTTGTACGACACCGCATGGGATGAGATGAGGTGGCCCAAATTCTACTCAGCCGGCTTTCTGTACAATCAAATACACTGATGGTATTGTACTGTAGAAGAAATTCCAATATTTTTGAAGTTGGTTAGAACCTATTCAATCTGAAAACACGTGTGTACATATATTTTTGCTAAATCCATGTATACGTAGGTTAGTTTTACATATTATTTTTCAGAAAAACCGTGAAGTATCAAATTAACCCCATTTTAGAAGTTATTTGCATAAAGTTGGTGTATCTACATACTCTACATAGTTGACCACCGCACTTCTTGTCTGTCCGTCTATATGCGTCATCAGCATCACCATCCCAAAGCGGTAACTTTTTACGCTTTCAGTGGGCATGCTGCCTTATCTGAACTTTTACGGGAGTGACTACCACCTTATACCCAATATCAGCAATTGTACATGCAATATTTTTTTGTATTTGCAATGAAAGGAATTGTAACAATAAAGCAATTGTTATTGCAATAGTTAGAATAGATGTTCCCCAATATAGAATCAAATCATATCGTATATAACTATGTGATTCATACATAAAGTTGTAGTTACCTATACGTGACAAAGATCAAAAAAATACCTACTCAGAAAAAGACACATCTAGGTATTTACCTAGGTATTAGTCTTCTTATAAAATATTATAATGTCACAGTATAACATATTATTAGATATTATAAAGTCGATGTCTGTCAACATTTTGTCGTTACTCTAATTTAAGGTTATAATTATTATTTTATTATTTATGTTGAACACAATATTGAGCTGATGCGTGTGTGTCCTGTGATCTGGAGATTTTATCAAGTCTGTTTTTAAAAACATTCACATTGGGTGCCAAAAGATCGTTATGTAAATCCAAAACAAAAGATAAATAATGTATGTAAATCCAAAACAAAAGATAACAGTAGGTACTTATTATTACAGTTAATTTTAATAAAATGTGGGTCAGTACAAGACAGCCTATATCTCTTTACTGACCTGCCCTCTTTTGATCTAAATCTATAGTAGGACCTTATACTATCTATCAAACAACGGATAGCTTGAAGTGGAGTTACAGTCTCTGCTGTTTAAACTACTGAAGTAAAAAACATACATACAATCTTTTCAATGGTTAGCTGTTACTGTTCATGAGCGCTTGCAATATCAAAAATGGTGTGTTGTCGCTTAAATGGAGGGAAACACAGAAAAATAGGGAAAATCGTGTTTTTGATACGGAAGTACGGCAGTATATAGCCGCGTGGTTCCCGGCAGAGTAAAATTTGGACCACCTTATCTCTTTCCATGCGGTGTCATACAAGGCGACTGAGGGATAGAGCTGTTTAACATCAGACAGATATACAGGTCGTCCCACGGCGTTGCCACATGGAGGGAAAGTACCTTAAATCCTTAAGTTAGCTCATTTTACTTAAAGGAGACATCATTTTATTTTTAAAAAGAAACAAAACTGCATTCAAAGATTTTTAAAAATTCGCTTGCCGCACCCGGTAATCGAACCGACTACAATTCGAAAAAGTAACATCCTGTATTTTTATGGCATCAATCGATAGTCTATTAACAATGATTGGTGAAATATGGGTGTTTATTCACCTCTGCCTAACCCTCCAGGGATAAAGGCGATAAGTACGCAGAAAGAGGCTTCAGTAACGATAATATTGAAACGCTTACCTTATATAAATTCAATTGCAGCCCATCAAAGTCATCAGAACTTAATTAAAAAACCAAATGAAATTAAAAGTTAGCACTTGTTTTTTCAGTTTTTTACTTCACGACACTAACGCGAATTAAAACAATTACAATTATAATTTATTATAATATAAACGGTTATATTCATAAAACATTTTAGTAATTGTCAACCTACGTTACAGATATCCTAGCGAATTCACTAGCAACGCGTTGTAAACCCACTCCTAACACAAACAATGTAGCTGGAGAGGTTAAATATTAGTGATTTCGATTACTTTTTGTAGTAGTAACGCTACTACAAAAAGTTCACTACAAGCAATTTAGCTTAACCTAACATGGAATGTTAGTGAGAATTTAAATAATTACGGATACTAGTACACTTTTATACAAAATACAAAGGAATAAAACAATTAATAACTATTTAAAAGTGTTAATGACTGCACGAGTCCCGAACAAGTAAGTATATGTAAGTAATAATCGTGTGTTGGTAATATAATATGCAGTGATAACGAAGACAGTGAAGGCTTCTCTGCTGATAACAATGTTTTCAATTGAAATTTATTGTTGAGGTAAAACTGATGTCAATTTCCTAGGATTAATACACATCGGAAGTGTTATCTCGTGGCTGACATTGCGTGAAATATGAAAATTTCAATGATATGTATTATAGCATAAGTAGCATTAGCGACTTTTTCCATGAAAAACCAAGTGGTTCAGTGATTCTTTACTTTGCCGCACCATGAATACTTGGAATTCCTTGCCAGCTCACGTGTTTCCTTCTTCTTACAGCCCCGGGTCTTTAAGCGGGGCGTGAAAAAGCATCTGATCAGCCCCTCTAGACAAGTGGCAATTCGTTGCTCGGCGTATGATGGAATAGAATGCCAAATGTATGGGATTTGACGTATATGACAGGCGTCAACGAATGTCAAAAACGTCAAATCCTATACATTTGTCATTCTATTCCATCATACGCCGAGCAACGAGTCAAATAAAATCAAAATCAAAGTTCATTTATTTGCAAAAATTTACAGTTTCACATAGTTAGACAATTGCCACTTGTCTAGGGGGGCAGGCCGTCAAGCTGAGTGTTACCATTGTAACATAGTACGTGTATGACAGTGAATTGAATGATGACACTCTTTGTCATCATCGACACTCTTTCCTGAGACTTTGCCTTCAACTTACCATCAGGCGAGGTGAAGTCAAATGGAGGAATCCTTATCCTATTTAAAAAATATATGGGTACAGTTGTAGGACACAACGCTATCTAGACCCAAAGTATAATCACAGAACAGATAATAGGTACAGTTCAACATACTTAATATGGATATTCCCCGAAATTGCTAATAAAAATCTATTAACGCCTTAAGGAGTAATGATATGGTACACTTCCTCTCTGACGCGTAAGTATAAGGACGGGTTAAACGATGGTACAATAAATAAATAGAAACTTGAATCAATAAACCTCGTATATTTCAAGACTCAACAATCATTTAACATGTTTATATTGCAGTTGTGCAAGATACTTACTGTCGGTAAACTGTTGCAGTTTGCAGTCTACTAGCGCAGAAAGAGAACAACAGCCCCTCTAGACAAGTGGCAATTCGTTGGTCGGCGTATGATGGAATAGAATGACAAATGTATAGGATTTGACGTTTTTGACATTCGTTGACGCCTGTCATATACGTCAAATCCCATACATTTGGCATTCTATTCCATCATACGCCGAGCAACGAATTGCCACTTGTCTAGAGGGGCAGCAAATGCTTCTCTCCTTGAATTTGAGCGGCAACGTCGTGCGTTTGAACAAAAATTGGCAACGTATTGCTGTTAATAATTAAATTTGAAGCTAAATTAAATTTAAATTAATTAATAGCAGGCGGTACCCATTTTCCAATCATAAACCGAATGAAAAATAGGTACCGCCTGCTATAAAACTTGTTTCGATCTTCTAGAAAGCAGTCGGATTTTTTATTTTTGATTAAATTAATTTTATTTTAAACTTTTTGGTTAAGATAATTGACATCTAACTATATATTTTTGTAATCTCCTTTAAATTCCCTACACTTTGATACCCTACTCGATAAATTTGAATGAAAATAAAATTGACAACAAACATTTTAGCACCAAAAATCCATCGTATAGTTTTAGTTGACATATTATACCCTACAACCCTCAGGAGACGAATACCTTTAATTTGAGACACCATTGGTCGAAATCTGTCCAGCCGCTAGGCCTGTATAGGGGAATAAAGAAAACTACAACTACATACATACATAGGTACATAGATACATAATAATATATACATACATACGTGCGTAACAAATTACCCTCGCTGGCACAGTCGGGTAAAAAGAATGATATTCATTTAAATCCCTGAGTATAATTCGGAATTCCATGGAATATCCATATTAATTATCATCAATGTTTACGGTCAATTAACCTAAATAGCTCCCTCAATTCCGATCTATGGTTACGTATTTTGGAATGTGGATACTTAGATACATTTTCTTTAGTAAATACATACATTTTTGTATAGAAACAATGCAAATAGACATTCATGTTTTAATTTTTTTGCATATTGCAGGAATTGAATTGAGTGTATGTAGAATTCGTAACGAGGTTATCCGACAAAGAACCAAAGTTACCGACATAGCTCGCAGAATAAGCAAGCTGAAGTGGCTGGCCACATCTGCCGAAGGACTGATGGCCGTTGTAGCAAACGAGTCCTAGAGTGGAGACCGCGCGTAGGAAAACGGAGGGTAGGAAATCCCCTAGCCAGATGGACCGACGACCTGCGAAAGGTGGCTGGGACGGACTGGATGCGGAAGGCGGAGGATCGGCAAACGTGGCGCACATTGGGGGAGGCCTATGTCCAGCAGTGGACTGCAGTATAGCCTACATCAGTCTATTTATTGATTTTGATTGATGCATGTATGTATGTATGTATATATGTATGTATGTATGTGAAAAACAAAGAAGGAAGTAACTGAAGAAATGACAACTGACAGGAATGTATATGTCGCCGCCAACTAGTTTAATCAGCCGTTCAATTAATTGCCTAGGCTGTTAACTAAACGACGCCGTTCAATTAACGGCCTGAATGATATTCAGCCGTAACGTTTATTACAACATTTAACAAACTGGCTGACTATTGATTGGGCCATTCTCATTGCTTAGCAGTCCAAAGTGAATGATAGGTTTTTTTCAGTATATTTTATTCATGAACAATTTTTACATTGTGTTTAAATTTTTACAATATATAACAAAATAATTATAGTAGTTTTTTTATTGAGAAACCTGCTTAATCCGACTTGGATAGATTAGGTTAGAAGGCTAATGTGGGAGTTGAGCTCCCGCTTTAGCCTTCGTGGTTATTTTTTTTTATAGCCATGCAGAAACAAGTCATTTCCCTAGCTGTTTAATTAAATGGCTAGGCAAGTGATTAAACGTCATCGATCCAAGCCATTCGCCTAGCCGTTTAATTAAATGACTAAATATCATTCTACATTCTACTCTACAACATTCTACACAACGCTATCTACACCCATGGTAAGCTTAATTAGCTTGTGTTATGGAATCTAGAATGCGGATATACATACTTAGATACTTTTTTTTTGTAAATACATACATATTATACATTCCGTTCAATTAACAGCCCCTAGGCAGTTAATTGAACGGCTCATTAAGCTAGTTGGCTGCGACATATAGATGAGAATAATTGGGGGTATTGCAAGGATATAAAACATTGTTTTTTTGGGACGTCGCGTCGTGTTAAAAGAAGATGACATTGGGCTAGTTAAAAAGGTAACAAACAGAGTAAGCTCTGAAATAATGTTAGAAGGCATGTAAATAATTCACAATATACTATGTCGCAGCCAACTAGCTGAATCAGCCGTTCAATTAATGGCGTAGGCTGTTAACTAAACGGCGCCGTTCAATTAACGGCCTGAATGATATTCAGCCATTTAATTAAAATGGCTTGGATCGATGACGTTTAATTACTTGCCTAGCCATTTAATTAAACAGCTAGGCAAATGACTTGTTTCTGCATGGCTATAAAAAAAACAACCACGAAGGCTAAAGCGGGAGCTCCGCTCCGCTCGCGCATTAGCTTTCTAACCTCATCTATCCAAGTCGGATTGCCCAGCTTTCTCAATAAAGCTACTATTATTATTTTATTATATACTAGCAGACCCTGCGAACTTCGTACCGCCTTACAGTCGATCCTTTTTTTTAAATTTTTCTCTCCGTAAGAACCATCCCCGTATTTCAAGGAATATTCCTAAAAAAGAATTAGCGAAATCGGTTCAGCCGTTCTCGAAATTTGCGCTTAGTAACACATTTAGCGATTCATTTTTATATTATACTAGCTGTTGCCCGCGGCTCCGCCCGCGTGGAATTCGGATTCCGTACAAACTTTTCTTTCGTGCTAAAATTGCCTCGGATACCATCCCCGTCAGCCATCAGGAGTGCCATGTGGAATTCGGACCCACTAAACAGCATGCCGTCGCGGGTCTTCAGTTGCTGGAGTGTAAAATTGCCTAGGGCATTTTCCGCACCCCCCGCGCGGCTGACCCTGGGCCATCTACAATTTTAAGATGGCCCCCTCAGAAGTGGGAAGCACGATGTCCCATCGAATTCCGGAAAGGGAGGAGACGGGCGTGAAGGGATGACAGGAGGCCGGACCTATAATCCTCACGTCCGCGCTCGGTGACCAGCCCTTCCCTTTCCTGCTCTCTACTGGGCCTCCTCGTAGTCAGAGGGACATGTGGGAAGCCTTTGAGCAGCCCTCTATAGAGCTGCTCCCGTTGCTGTATGTATTTGCCGTAGGCGGTAGCGCCTCCCCTGGGTGAGGGGCGTTAATGCCTCCGTTACCCAGGATGCATCACATGGAGGTTCCAATCCCGCATTCGGATCCCGTTACCGTTGCATCTTGTGTTCAGCTGACCTTCCCTGTCTTCGCTCATGAAATACTTCGAACACCCGTGGTTGCACCCTTTTAGCCCATGCCCGTAATAATAATTAGTTTTCAAATAATGCATGGTAATTGACCGGATTTATTGACATTATAATTCCTTAATATCTTTTGAATAGAACGTCCGATTTCAATAATTCAAAAAGTAATCAACAGGCATTGAAACAATCTTAAATACCAAATGTTTTTTTTAGATAAGAATTAATATAAAGGTATAGATTCCGTGGTCTGACTTTGATCGGCATTTCGGCTTGAATTTATATCGTCGCGCGTTACTTTCATACTGCAATAGATTCTAAAATATTCATTATAAATTATACAATGTAAAGGGCAATTTTGATCTACATTAAATGTATAATGTATCTAACGTATTTAGTCAGATAAGGCTTAACACTATATTGTTCAAAATAGCTTCGAAAATGACACATATTTTTTTTATAATTTGTAAAAGATAAAAATGGTTATTGTGAGCTACCCTTATTAGATAGACATATGCTGTCGCGGACTTTTATGTAGACCTTTTTAAGTTATACATTTATACAGTACATTATTTTGTTCTATCTTCAATAGTTTTCGCAGCGTACGCGATGTAAGGAATTTTTTAGGTCATTTTTTTTACACCTTGGGTTACATTATTGAAGTTTTATCCAGGATCCCTATTTTTTTGAAAATTAATTATAGCCTATGTTAGTCAGTGATAGTGCAGCTTTCTAATGGTAAAAGAATTTTTGAAATCGGTTCAGTAGTTCTTGAGTTTACTCGAATACAAAAATACAAATCTAATATTAGTAAAGAATGTATGGAAATCTGCCCGATTTATTGACATTTATGCTCACTGCTCGACCGCTCCCTTTAGTAGTAGCGTGATGTTATATAGCCTATGTTACTCCCAGATAGTGTAGCTTTCTATAGGTGAAAGAATTATTGAAATCGGTCCAGTAGTTTCGGAGCCTATTCGTTACAAACAAAAAAACAAACAAACAAACAAACAAACAAATCTTTCCTCTTTATAATATTAGTATAGAGTATAGGTATTGTAAAAATGTTCAAACACAATGTAAAAATTGTTCATGAATAAAATATACTGAATATACTGAAAAAAAATCCATCACTAACTTTGTGTCATATTTCGGGGTGGTGCCCTATCGTGCGAATGGCCTAAGCAATATAGTCAGCCAGTTTGTTAAATGTTGTAATAAACGAGTTTAGTTAACAGGCTAGGCCTAGGCAGTTAATTGAACGGCTGATTTAATTGACTGCGACATGTACACTATGCTAATATTATGGACGTTATCTATTATTCTCAAGAGCCACTGGCCTTGACCAAATAAACTGACTTATTTATTTATCTCAGGGCTTGGGGTCGTTCATAAAACCTGCCTACTCGGGTCTGCATGCGCATGATTCGAAAATTAACATGATTTATCTATATTTACACAAGTGTAGTCTTCTTCTATATCATTGTGTAAGTGGCAGGAATTTTAAATAATAATAGGTTAACCCAGTCCAAAACTCGGCGACATTGGCTGCACCATCCGTTGCTTCATTTAGGTCGGCAGTTTTGCAGGTGTAGGGGCACAACGGGCACGACAGGTGATGGTCCATCGACTGCAGAGGTAGACCACCAGTCACAACCACCACCCCCCGCGTCCCGGTACCATTTTACCAGGTTCGCCCAACAGCAGCCGACCTGAGATCTCAACCTATTTAGGGAGTTCCAGGTGGCCTATTTCAGTTCAATCTTGATTAGTTTGTTGGTAAATAAATAAATAAATATTCTGCAACATTCTACACATCGCTATCTAGACCCATGGTAAGCTTAATTAGCTTGTGTTATGGAATCTAGAATGCGGATATACGTACTTAGATACTTTTTTTTTTTTGTAAAAACATACATATTATACGTACCCAGACCAATGCAAATATTTATATTCATGCATACAAATATTGGCACTGAGCGGGGATCGAACCCGCGCCTCCTGCGTAGCAGCCGCGTTCACTACCGCTACGCCACTGAGGCAGTCAAGTGGTTTGATATTCCGCCGATATAAAGGGGGATAGAATTTGTAAATACATCATAATGTACATCAGTGGCGATGGTTAAAATTTTCAGAAAGGGAAGCCTGTGAAAAAATATCTTACCTCGCTCTACTTAGTTTTCCATGTGATCCATTGGGAACCTATTTCAGGGATAAAAAGTAGCTTATGTGTTATTCCTGAGTAATCTATCCCTGTATTGTTCAGGACATTCTATTGGACTTAAAGTTTGTTCAAAATGTGCTCTGCGTATAGAGCACATTTTGCAGTACACGTGAATTGGGTGTCTTTTGAGGATAGTGCTCGGTGCTACTGCGGTGGATGAGCTCAAAAACACCAAATATAGATTATTACAAAATAATCCGCGCGGGTAATTTCACGATGCCTAATTTTTTGCTAATTTCGGTGGTATTTTTCAATTATAGGTTTTCCGATGAAAAAAAATGGAGTTCTTTTAGAATATCTAGTAGTATATAGTGTTCTAAAAGAACATTCAAAAATTTTTTCATCGGAAAACCTATGATTGAAAAATACCACCGAAATTAGCAAAAAATTAGGCATCGTGAAATTACCCGCGCGCGCCAAAGCTTCGTTTGTCTCGTGATTTAGGTACAAGATACGTGTCCCGTGGTATACCAAAGTTCAGGCAGATCCGTTCAGCCGTTAGAGCGTGATTGAATAACAAACACCTTCACAAACCTTCACATTTATAATATTAGTAGGAAGTAGGACAGAAACACAGGGTAAATTCGCATTGGTACATGCATAGAAACATTGACTCAAAGCAGGAATCGAACCCGCACCTCGACATAGCAATCAAAAACACTACCGCTGCACCACAGAGGCCATCAAAATGTTAATTGTATAGATACATGCGACCTTCGCAATGAAAACTGCTACCCTTGAAACCAATTTACGGATGAGTTCTCGAAACTGATTAAAATATCGCCATTCGGAAATTCATGACATTGATTTTGTTTTTCCCCGTATGGAAACCTTCAAATATCAAATCTCTGACTAGCTGGTGCCCACGGCTCCGCCCGCGTGCACTTTTGCTCCCTTTCCTTCCTGTAAACAGCAATCTATGGGAACCTAGTCCAGGGATAAAAAAATTGTGTTATTCGGGACTTTAATCTATCCCGGTACCAAATTGAAACTTTGGACCTCCTTATACATATTATAGTTACGATCTTCAAACCTGGATTTTGCTTATGCATTACTGCCTGTTGGACCTAGTCCTGGCTTGACGTCGTGAGGGTGACATACGTGTAAATGGCCTCACTACTATAGACGCCCAATACCGTGTGAAGTGGAGGAGGAAGAGACGAAAGGTGGACCCTGAGCTCCGAGGTCACCTTGGCCGCGGAAGCAATCAGGAAAATACGTCTCTATGAGGATGATGATCGCCTGTTGAACCTACTATCAAATCTTCTTCCGTTGGATCTCTTTTATGCACCTTCGTACAATCATACACAAAATTGAAAAGACTCATCCTATTGTTGGATACCCTTGGCAGGTCCCAGCTACCATTGCTGGCGACTCCATCCTTTCTGATGCTAGAAAAGGAACAATACTATCCGCCTTTTCTGACCCTCTAGATGATAATGATGACAATCGGGGCAATAGGTTTGTAGAATAGAAGAGACTAGATCGACCAAAGTCTGGGATTGACATAAGTCGACGACTGTTATAAATGTCAAAATACGCATCAATCCCATACTCCGATCAACGAATTGCCACTACTAAACTTGTCTAGGGAGGCTGTCTTTAAATTGTTATAAGTTACAAATTGTTACAAAGATAGCTATTTTCTATGACATAGAACAAGTATTAATTACTATAATATGCTCATTATTATTTCTTATTATGGTATCGTTTATCCCTTCCTGATAAGGGAGACCAGTGTTATTATTGCTTAAAACAATAGCATCATCTCTACACCATAAGCTCACATCCTGAATGCACTATTGTAATAATCGAGCTATTATATTCCGATAAACAAATACACCATATTACATCACTGCTTTCCGGAACTAAAATCTGTTTTTTATTTCCTGTAAAAATATGGGCCAAATCTCAGACAATTCGGTGTTTTTAGTCAAACGCCGGTTATTTAATATAGGTTTTTTCAAATTTCAGATCATTCGATTGATACCAGTTGTCAAATTCAGTGTCTTTTTAATTTTTTAAGAATTTCGTTTTTAAATTCATCTTTTGGGAATATGTCGGTTATTAACTCAAGAAGGTAATCGTAATTTTATTAACTTTACCGAAATATTAAAACCAACCCAGTGCAAGTCGGATCGGTTGGCTTAGTATTTATTTTATTCTTTTTAGTATGTTGTCATAGCGTCAACAGAAATACTTACATCATCTGTGAAAATTAGAATTGTCTAGCTATCATAGTTCATGCATAGTTCAAGCTTGGTGACAGACAGACGGAGGTTTTTACCCTATGGAACCCTAAAAAAGTGTCGCTAAACTCTCTTCTCCTGTCACTCTTTTGCGTGTAAACAGGTGTAAACAGAAATATTATCTACTGCTAAGTCTGCTATGACTATTCTTCTGATTTAACTTACTATCTTATCTTTCAGGATGTATTTTGTATTAACATTAAGTCTCCTCATCAACCTGGTATCACTTCAGCCTCTTAGTCTTCTAGTTCGGGACTGCGATCAAGTTGAGATAGTGAGTACATCTAGTTCTTTTGTTGCCTGTTATAGTGTTGTCGAGCCACTTACTTGATAGAAAGTCAAATTTTACCCCGTAAAGTCTAATAGTGCCCGGAATACGGCAATAGGCTCACCCCCTATTAAGGTGTGATTCGGTAGTCATTGGTGAAATGTGGGTGTCAATTCGTCTCTACCTAACCATCCGGGGATAAAAGCGTGATTATATGTGTGTATGAAGTCTAATAGAGCCACCCCATCTCTGCCTGTAGGTATCGTAGAACGCAACTAAGAGACTACAGGGCTGTTCTTTATCCAATAGTAAACATACAGCCAATAATGAAGTGCCCACTTAACAGTACCTACTCAATAGCCCCGTATCATGTGAAATCGAGAACCATAGTGGTTGATTTCTGCACACCTCTGCCTACCCCAATGGTACCCAACGGTGAGTATGGTAGCCAGAGCTCACTGGAGATATTTTGTGCTGTCAGTGGGAAGAACAAAGGCCTACTTATTTTTTGCGCTGACGGCACAGAATCTCTCTGTTCTTACAGGGTCAACAGCACGAGTGTGACTCCCCTGGTGTTGCAATCGCCCATAGGCCACGGTAACCTCCTACTATCAGGAGGGCCGTGTGTTTGTCTGCGACCTACGTAGTATGTAAAAAAAAACCCTTCGAGAATTTACGTGAATAATTGTATATAAATTAATAAAAAAATACCTATTCATACCGCAGGTTGAAATCGACACCATCGTCCCCTTCATGAACCCCAACTTCCCAGGTAGCTACGAACCTGGAGCAATCTGTCGTTGGGTCTTCAGGTGCCATGTGGGGTACGCCTGCCGGCTCGTCTGCCGGAGCCTCGGGCTACCTTCTGTGAGTGTTTTTTACTATTTCTAACCTAAAAAGGAGAAGTTTCTAAATGCCAGCTGTAGAGCGTTTTAGGCCTGTATTCTAAACCGATACTCAGGCCTAAATCTCGATTTTTATTGAGAGATTTCACAGAATATCAACGACAGTCTGTCCTCAGTACCAGTTATAAATCGAGATTCAGGATTGTGGAGTCCAGGAGTTCGGGAGCGAATACGGGCCTCAAACTGCTAAGTCAGAGGTTCGATTCACCCTCTGTGCAAACATTCATGCATTGCTAAATTACTCAATTTGAATTTATATTTTCAAAAAAAAATAACGAAGTATGTTCATCCACATTCCAGAATTCATATTACAAGGTAGTCAGGCTTTGCTTACTTTGGTTATTTCCTAGAATATTTACTTATTAAACTTCTTCTTCGTCCTAGCGTTAATTCCCAGTCGCATCCGAAGGTTTCACCTCGGAGTCTGGGGTTCGCTTTATCAGTCTTAACTGTGGATTTGGCTGGACCTCGATATTTTCCGCGAAGCGACGGCCACCTGACCTCCATAACCCAATGGTGACATTTGGCGATATCGAAGCATTGCATTACTTATTTATTAAACATTCACATATATTTTTTACACATTCTTTCAGTGTTCATGAATCAGTCATTCCTAAAAGTTTTTCTACTACATGTGTTTATTTTTTCAGTCCGAGGGTTGTTTTATGGACAAGCTTTTGGTATCGACCAATTCAGCAGACCCAAGTCTGGATGGCTCGCGAGTGTACTGCGGTGGAATGAGTATCAATGCCAAGTCCAGCGGCTCTACGTTAAGCATGAGTAATATATAATATCTAATATATAAAATTCTCGTGTCACGGGGTGCGTAATCGAACTCCTCCGAAACGGCTCGACCGATTTTGATGAAATTTTTTGTGCTTATCCGGTATCTATGAGAATCGGCCAACATCTATTTTTCATCCCCCTAAGTGATAAGGGTGCAGCGGGAACGGGATTTGAATACCACGCGGGCCGAAAATATGGCGGTACGAAGTTCGCCGGGGCAGCTAGTCTAATATATAAAATTCTTCTGTCACGGGGTGCGTAATCGAACTCCTCCGAAACGGCTCGACCGATTTTGATGAAATTTTTTGTGCTTATCCGGTATCTATGAGAATCGGCCAACATCTATTTTTCATCCCCCTAAGTGATAAGGGTGCAGCGGGAACGGGATTTGAATACCACGAGGCCGAAAATATGGCGGTACGAAGTTCGCCGGGGCAGCTAGTCTTTTTATATTATTTGCCGCGTGGTCCCCGGCAGCGCAGAATATGGTCACCCTATCTCGCCCCATGCGGTGTCGTACAAGATGACCAAGGGCTGTTTAACATCAGACAGATATTAGAGCCGAGGCTCTGTCTCAGATGCATGGCTTGTGTCAACAATAGTGCCCGATATACGGCAAAAGGGACCGAATACAATGATTGGTGGAAAATGTGGGTGTTAATTTAGAAGCATCGGTAGCTAAGTGGTTAAGAGGTCGGCCTTACTGGGTCCCGGGTTCGAATCCTGGCCGAACCCACTCCTAGCACAAGCAATATAGCTTAGTTGGAGGGGTTAACGGGAATATTAGTAATTTCGGTTGCTAATATTATTTTTAAAAGAAAAAAATAAATCACCTCTGCGTAGCCCGGGGATAACGACGTGATTGTACGTGTATGTATGTAATGAAATGTTGTTAGGTTTGAATTAGTTTCAGGGTCCGCACTCCGACCCCTCCTTTCCACGATATAATTGGAGATTCTTCAATATTGGTTAGGTTTTAATGCTATTGCTTTTTTTCTAGTGTTGGTGGCAGGCGAGAAGTCTCTCGGGGGCAGATTCATGTGCACAGTGAGATCGGAGCCCACGATCAATAGCGGTAGGAGTATTGAGGAGAGAAAACAGGAAGATTAATTGTAATAACGTGTCTAACCGTTTTGTGCTATTAATGTCGTTAGAGCGGACTGTCATCGTTAATTTTAAGTTTATAATAAGTTAAGCGTGTCACTTTTAAAGATGTAGCAAATGTTGCAATTCATTCATAATTGATTTCTTTTCTCAGAATTCCGCCACAGCTATAAAGGAAGCAATGCAATACAAACTTCGTTATTTAAATCTTTACATAATAATTTGCGGATAAGCGTTGGTAGCTTTAGTTCCGGATGGATTTGAATCCTAGCCATTACACTACCGACGTTTTTTTTAACGCTCTTCTACCTAACACAAGCACAACTGGAGGGGTTAGGGGGAATATTAGTAATTTCGATTACTTATGATATTCTTTAAAAAAAATAGTCAGATGGCAGTCGCTTCAGTGAAAATATCGAAGTTCATTCCCATCACATCAACTGGAAAGCCGGCCCCAAGTCTCAAGGCTCAGAGAATGATGATATTGAATCGCATAGCAGTTTATCCGACTAGTTTTTTGAAGTATTGTTAGGTACTGTGCTCATCATATCAATTGAGATTTAACTGGCGCAACACCAGCGCGATATTTCCAAGATTTATAATTAAGTACATTAATTTATATACCTTAATTATACTTATTAATAAAAAAATGTGAACTATATCTCGTTTTTATTTAATACTAGCTTTTGCCCGCGGCTCCGCCCGAGTGGTTGTCGGTTATCGCGACCAACCATAGCCTATGTCCTTTCTCAAAATGTAATCTACCCCTAAACCAAATTTCATCAAAATCGGTTCAGTGGTTTAGGCATGAAAGCGTAACAGACAGACAGACAGAGTTACTTTCGCATCTATACTATTATATAATTGTAAAGTGGTCGTGTCTGTACATTGAAGATATTTAAAAAAAAAATACTTGGGTTATGTTATGTTAACGATACTGAACACGAAAATATTTTTTTTGAATTTCCTGTCTGTTTGTCTGTTTGTCCGCGATGGACGCAAAAACTACTGGACGGATTTTGATGCAGTTTTTTTTGTTAGAAAGGGCTCACTCAGACTTAAAATCTTACGTTTATTTGATCACAATCGGTTGGGTAGAACCGAAGATATGAGCAAAGGTCGCGTTAACCGAGATGCACGCGGGCGGAGCCGCGGGCGGAAGGCTAGTTTATAATATTAGTATGGTATGGATGGATTAGTATGGATATGGATATGGATATGGATTTGTGGTGAGCCCGCTCAACCGCGTGGTTCCCGGCAGAGTAGAATTTGTGCCACCCCATCTCATCCCATGCGGTGTCGTACAAGGCGACTAAGGGATAGGACTGATTAACATCAGACAGATATATACAGCCCTGACTCAGCCTCAGATGCATGTCTGAGTCAGTAATAGTGCCCGGAAAACGGCAACAGGCTTATCCCCTAATACGTGGGAGCTAATACAATGATTAGTGGAATGTGGGTGTTAATTCAATTCTGCCTAACCCTTTGATGATTGTGTATGTATCTATTTGTGGTGTTGATATGGGTTCTAGAAATGACTTTTGAAATGGTTGATGTTATTGAACCGGTTTACCTGTAGTATTTTTTCACGATATAATATCCCGCTTCGCTAGTTATTATTAAAACAAAACACAAACACATTATTGTTCCTATTGTTTTATTTGAGATGAAAAGACAATGGCACTCTTCTGCGGACCCAGTATTAATTAACTTAGGCTATAAGATCTGCCTCACTTCTCAGTAGACCTTCAGTTATTAAATTTTAGATGACCATATTCTCTTCATACAGGTTTCGTATTCATTTTCAAAAGACATTTTTGCGAAGACCGTTTGTACAGTGAACCTAAGAGCTATTCATAAAATGTACTATCAGTAATATGGGAATTTATATACCTACGTTATTAAATTAAATGGCCCATCGTTTTAATGACTCTTCGATAATTTGACATTATAGAAACGGACTTAGTAAAAATATCTGTCTTAAATGAGTACAAAACGACGAAACACCTTATAACCCCCCTACACAAGTGGCAATTTGCTGGCGGGCGTATCGTATAATAGAATGACGAATGTATGGGATTTGACGTATGTGGCATACGTTGACGACTGTCATATACGTCAAATTCCATACATTTGTCCTTCTATTCGACAATACGTCTGCCAACGATTTGTCACTTCTCTAGGGAGGCAGGGTAGTCAAGGAAAATGAAGGAAAAGGTCATCTAACATGCAGTTTGCTCTAAGTTTTAATATTTTAAAAAGTGTTCAAAAGTGTGTTTCAGAAGGGATTCAGGGATTCATAATATATTATCTTTTGGGTTAACAGACACCAACCTGGCCGTTTGTGTGAACTTCAGAATGATTTTAGGAACTATATTCTTACTTTTACTTGACTTTGCTTCTACTGGATTGTTTCGTAAACAACAAGATGATTGTGCCTTTGAAGAAAGAGTAAGTACTTATTATATATGTTTATATTTGTGGTTCTACCTACCTAGACAAGTCACAATTCGTTAGAATAGAATAGAATCCCATTCCCATCCCATCAATGTATAGGATTGACATAATGTGCACGATTGTAATAAACGTCAAAATAATAACTAATGTGTCAATCCCCTACATTAAGTATTCTACTCTATTATACTAACGATTGTATAGTGACTGGCCCTGATTATCACTATACAGTCTTTAGTATATGGCCATGATCATCAGGGCCTGATCAAGGACTTTCAAACAAAAACAATCGCATGAAAATCCGTTCAGTAGTTGCGTCCATTGCAATAAAAATTATAAATAAAAGCTATTTTTGTGTTTAGTAACGTTAATATAACATACTTAACCCAAATTTTCAACAGTCACGACCTTAGAAATATATTATACATGTTTACTATTCTTTCAGGCTACAGTCGGCAATGCGTTCATCTTTGCCAACCCGTATTGGCCAAATCACTACAAAGCGAATACAACCTGTAAATGGGTTTTCGACTGTTACAAGAACTACATCTGTAGACTTCGCTGTGACCCTCTCTGGCTTCCACAGGTTAGTTTTTGTAGTATTCAGACACTGCTAGAACGTACGTTGAAATAAATAAAGAAAGAAAGAATCAAAAAGAACGAAAGAAAGAAAGAAAGAAAGAGAAATAGAAAAAGAAAGAAATTAATAAAGAAATCACTATAAAGTCAAACCGGTACTCTCCTTTATCTGAGTCAATCATAGTCGCATCCAAAGCTTACATTTTGGAGCCTGGGGTCCGCTCTTCTGCTCTTTTTTTTTCATATAGGACACGTCAATTTGACTTCGCCTCGCCTGATGGTAAGCTGAAGGCAAAGTCTCTGAAAAGAGGGTCACCATTACAGACACGTACCATGTTACAATGGTGGCACTCAGCTTGACGGCCTCATCAGATGCTTTTTCACGCCCTGCTTAAAGGACCCGGTACTGTAAGAGGAGAGAAACACGTGAACTGGTAAGGAATTCCAAGACTTAATGGTGCGGCAGAAGAAGGAGTCGCCGAACCGCTTGGTTCTTGATGGAATATCTGCACCGTATGCGGGTGGCATCTAAGTCCTGCACGTGTTGTCCTATATAGGAAAGGAGAGGGTGGGATTAAGTGGCTCTTCATTTTATTGGTTTGTTCAGAGCTTTATTTAAGGAAGCTATTGCCGTCTGATTCTCTAACCCCAAGAGCCTACATCACAGCCTCATCCGTCAATCATCGGATGTATTAGTTTGCTGGTAGGATTGGATACCAAAGATATTTTTATTAACTTTTAAAACAATTTCAGTCCACCAACTGTTCGGTTGATAGCCTCAGAGTGTCTGATTTGGGTCACTCAAAATTAAGAAGGAAATTCAAGCTGACGTTCTGCGGCCGCAGCACCATCGATGTCTCTTTCAATGGCAGTAAACTAGCTTTGGGTAAAATATTTGTTTACGTAACGTCAAAGTTGTCATTAACATGTTAGTGTTAAATACTCTAGTAACAAAGGTACCTAAACCTAAGTGTTAAATATTAAGAGTCAAACTGTTTCGTAGCCACGCGCGTTCGTAATAGCCGACACATTTAGCTTGGTCTAGTTTGCCTCCAGTTACATCTTATAAATTAACCAATTGAAATCTACGGTCTTTTCACGTTATGAATTTTTAGGGTGGCGAGGCGAGTATTTCTGGGTCCCGATTCTGATAATTTCATGTCATAACAAAAGCACTATTATACCACAGGCACTAAAAAAATATCATTACTTACATAATTTTACCAGTAGGTTTATTGTCACCGCGTCTTTTTACTTTGACAAAATTATCAAAATCGGGGTCAAGAAAAGTCAAAATAATCTTTAAAAGTACCCGAAATTTCTCTTGTTTCAGAATTAACAGCGAGTAGTAACTCTCCAGGCGGTAGATTCAAGTGCTCAGTAAGAACGGAGTCGCTGTTAAATGCAAATTATTTGCAAATGTAGTAATAGATACCAGTGACTCAAAGATGACATAGGTATACCTACTAAATCAATGGGTCCTATGTATATGGGCCAAACTAACGATTCGGCGTTTTTTATGTTAACTACAAATTGATTTATTTATTTATTTATTTATTTATTCCACAATTTAATCCACGACCTTCACAGGGATAACTATATAAGTAATTAATATTAATCATGTGAGCTATTAAAAACAGAACATTTCTGCATGAAAACACGATTTTTATTGAAGTATAACGGCATATGTGACCTGAATTTAAATGTACAAAGTTCAAGGAGTAGTTTGAGACTTATATGCGGGGAGTACCCATACGGTTTTTTTTTTAAATTTTGGACCAATCAGCCAGTTTGTCACTTATATGTTTAACAATCTGCTAACCTACCAACTAAGTTTTCAGTTAGATGATTCAAATTATAGAAAACACACAATATTTAGTTTATTTATTTATTGAAATAAAAATTGTATTAGCCTTAAAACTACAATTATGAACCCGTTCCATGTTTGTGGTATTCTCATGAGAAAAAAATTAACAAATAAATTAAGTAAAAAGGAGAAACTGTAGCATACTACACGTATAATAGCCAATTTGACACATTGGTCCTTTTAGGGTGCTTTTAAAGAATTTTTAACAAAAAGTAGCGTAGAAGGGTCAATGTGCAGTAAAAAGGACCTTGATACATGTATTTATAAAACGCTGTAATATGAATAAGTAGAATAGCTGTCTTAGCAAAGTGAAATTTCGTAAAATTCGATTTTATCAATCAAAAGTTAAGTATAGCAAATTGAAATTTTGGAAGCCTCTCCTGTAAAGTTGTCATTTTGCATTTTGGCCCATACCCATCGAAATATTGGATGGATTAACTGTTGCTATTCTGTGCAACCGTAGGGATAGTAGCAGTGGGGTGGTGGATACGTAGGCGGTGCCGGCGCTGCTTGCTGTTTACTCATACGACCTCCAAGTCTGGATCCTTTTTTTAAGTGCGGAAGTCTCCATAGATATCCACCGGAGCCAACGGGGGCGGTTATGTCGGAGTCAAACTGATCAAAACAACAGGGCCGCCTCGGGCCATCGCCTGGGGTAGCATCTGGCGTAACTCCCCCCTCCCTCCTCCGTGAGGAGCTAATTTTAAGATGCTGTCCAAACTTTGATAGTTTCTAAGAATATGAGAAATTAAACAGTATTTATTGTAAGTCTTTGTTTTTGTTCATATAAGTATACCTACATTCCTCTATGCCGAGGCCTTTTTCAGGGTTCCGTAGCCAAATGGCTAAAAACGGAACCCTTATAGATTCGTCATGTCTGTCCGTCTGTCTGTCCATCCGTATGTCACAGTCACTTTTCTCCGAAACTATAAGACCTATGCAGCTGAAACTTGGTAAGTAAATGTATTCTGTGAACCGCATTAAGAATTTCACACAAAAATAAAAAAGCATTAAATGGGGGTCCCCAAACTTAGAACTGAAACTCAAAAAAAAAATTTTCATCAAACCTGTAGCGGACGACATCCTTACCTTGATGGTAAGAGTGGGCGATCCGCTCCGCTTATGAATATTGGACCAACACCTTAGCGAACCGGTTTCGCGGCGACCGCTGTCGATCGCGCTAGGACATCGGAACACTAATCAGCTGTTCCTACTCGCGCGCGTACGTTTTAATTGCTCTGTAGATTCATCTAGTCGCTTGCATATTTTATGTTAATATTATAATTATATTTAATATGTATGCAGTAATGTAGTGCAATATAAATATACTTTCATTCTATCGCATAATAATATATTCTTCATTTCACCGCCTATTGTGTTCGTCCGCTTACTTCATCTCATCTCATCTATCACTCAACCTTCCATTCTTCATTCTTCTGGACTACCGTTAGAGGTATCTTGCTGATACTTACACCTACGGCAAGCTACATCTACATTGGTGACCCCGACGTGATCTGAACGCGGAACCTTGCAAGCAAAACACAATTATATACCAGAAGAATATCTACATTGGTGACCCTCGACATCTGGACTGCAGCACATCGCAAGGTTTGGAGTGAAAATTAAAAATAAAAACAGTTCTGGAACATTCTTTTTGACCTTACATATTTTTCAAAGTCAAAGTGTAAGGCGCTGGTACAATCCATAAGCGGTGAGCGATTTTATTTTATCTTTCGTTATGTCTAATCCAACCTCGGAGGAGGATTTTAAAGATGCAGAAGTGGCGGAGACCACTGAAGTTTTACGGGTTGGGGTTAAATTACCCCCTTTTTGGCCTCGGGAGCCAGAACTTTGGTTCAGTCAGGTGGAGAGCCAATTTAAAATTTCAAAGATTACGACTGACGATACTAAATTCTGTTACGTAGTGGCACACTTAGAGCATCAGTACGCAGCCGAGGTTAAGGATGTTATCTTCAACCCTCCACCATTAGACAAATACGAAAAACTTAAAGCAGAACTAATAAAGCGCCTTTCTGCATCACAGGAGAAGCGAGTGAGACAATTGCTTATGCATGAGGAACTAGGCGATAGGAAGCCCTCGCAATTGTTGCGTCACATGCAGAGCTTGGCTGGCCCATCCGTACCGGCTGATTTCTTAAAAACCATTTGGCGCAGTAGGTTACCTGGTACCGTGCAAACTATTATTGCTTCGCAGGACGACTTACCGGTGGAAAAACTAGCCGACCTCGCAGACAAAGTGCACGAGATAGCTCCGTCAGCACCTCAGGTTGCAAGCACCACTGCCGCATCTTCACCTGAACAGCTGTACACCGAGTTAGCCAAGCAGGTCTCCGAACTCACCAAACAGGTAGCGTTATTATCTACACGTAAGGATCATAGCAGGCGTAACTCAGGACCACGTAACTGGAGGCAAGGTCGCTCACGCTCACGTTCCCGCTCTCACAGCCGCTCGAGATACCCGCCGCAACAGCAGCCACCACCTGGACACCCTCACTGTTTTTATCACTACACATATGGCACGAAGGCGAGTAAGTGTAGGCAGCCATGCAACTTCCCGGCGGAAAACTCTCAGGGCAGTCGCAAGTAGCGGCCAACGACTGTCCTTCATCAACAGGCCGTCTATTTATTACTGACCGTGCATCAAAAATGCAGTTCCTCGTGGACACTGGCTCAGACTTGTGTGTTTTTCCGCGGTCGGCGCTAAGGACGCCCTGTACTAAATCTAAGTACGATCTGATTGCAGCCAATAGTACAGTGATTCATACGTACGGTCTCAAGTCACTGCATTTAGATTTTGGCCTTCGACGGGACTTCATATGGAGTTTCACGGTAGCAGACGTCTCGAAGCCGATTATTGGTGCTGACTTCCTTTCTTTTTACAATCTCCTAGTAGACTGCAGGAAACAACGCTTGGTGGACGGTGTGACTTCTATGTCAGTTTCTGCTGTGCGTTCTTCTACACCTAACGACACGATCCTCTCAGTCAAAGCAGTTACAGGTGAATCGGATTACCACAATCTCCTACGCGAATTCCCTGAGATTACCCGTCCTGCAGGAGTATTTAAAGCACCCAACAACAAGACGCTGCATTACATTCGTACCACTCCAGGTCCTCCAGTTAGTACTAAACCACGTCGTCTCGACCCAGTTCGCCTTCAAGCTGCTAAAAAGGAGTTTCAGGACATGATGACGGCAGGTACAGCACGACGCTCTGACAGCCCATGGTCTTCTGCGCTGCACCTCGTAAAGAAGAAAGACGACGGGTGGAGACCATGCGGTGACTACCGCGCTCTCAACGCGAGAACCATACCTGATCGTTACCCAATCCGTCACATACACGATTTCTCGCATCAGCTTTCAGGATGTTCTGTCTTTTCAACAATAGACCTCGTGAAAGCTTACAACCAAATAGCCTTGAACCCTGACGATATCCCTAAGACAGCGATTGCAACTCCAATAGGAATGTTTGAGTTCCCTTTTATGATGTTTGGGCTCCGAAATGCAGCCCAAACGTTCCAGCGGTTCATCGACGAGGTTCTGCTAGGCCTCGACTTCTGTTATGGCTACATAGACGACATTTTGGTGTTTTCGAAGGGAAAAGATGAACATTTATGTCACTTGCATCAGCTTTTCGAACGTCTCAAGCAGTACGGGTTACTGGTGAACACTTCTAAATGCACATTTGGTCAAGAAAGCGTCAAATTTCTAGGGTACACCGTTTCAGAGGCTGGAACTAAGCCATTGACGATCAAAGTCCAGGCTATACAGGACTACCCGTTCCCGAAAACGGTGAAAGAGTTGCGACGTTTCTTAGGAATGCTAAATTTTTACCGTCGATTTACACCAAATGCTGCACAGTTACAGGCCCCGCTAAACTCAATTCTTGCTGGTTCTAACGTTAAAGGAGCTCATCCTGTGAATCAGACTCCAGACTTGTTGAACGCTTTCGAAGCCTGCAAATCATCGCTTTCTAACGCTACTCTACTGGCACACCCTGACGCATCAGCTGATTTAGCTGTTGTTACAGACGCGTCCGATACAGCCCTTGGTGCCGTTCTTCAGCAACGCAAAGGAACCATCTGGCAGCCACTTGCATTTTATTCCCACAAGCTAAATAATGCACAGAGGAAATACAGCCCGTACGACCGAGAACTGTTGGCGGTATATGAAGCCATCAAATATTTTCGGCATATGGTCGAAGCTAGGCCTTTCACCATCTTTACTGACCATAAGCCACTTACCTTTGCCTTCAAATTGAACCGGGATAAAAGCTCTCCACGACAATTTAGATATCTAGATTTTATATCACAATTTACTACGGACCTAAGGTACTTACCTGGTAGGGAGAACGTAGTAGCTGATGCACTGTCACGCGTGGAAGAGATATCAGCAGCCATCAACTTCGAGGAACTTGCAAAACTTCAGGAATCTGACCCTGAACTGCAATGTTTACTTCGCAATGGTTCCAGCCTGCATTTAGAGAAAGTTATTACGCCAGCTTACAATAACTTACCTGTTTATTGCGACGTGTCTATGAACACACCTCGTCCCTACGTTACGCCGTCGCTCAGAAGAGATGTCTTCAACTCGCTGCACAATCTTCATCATCCCGGCATTTCAGCTACAGTGCGACTGGTCTCACAAAGCTTTGTGTGGCCAGGGATGCGCAGAGATTGTAGAGAGTGGTCTAGACAGTGTTTGCATTGTCAAACATGCAAAATTACACGTCACACTATCTCTCCTCTTTCCACTTACCTTACTCCTTCCTCCAGATTTTCTCACATAAATCTGGACCTTATAGGGCCCCTAACACCTTCTTCTGATTACAGATACTGCCTCACCGTAATCGATCGATTTACTCGATGGCCTGAGGCGTTTCCTTTGAAGGATATAACAGCAGAAACCTGCGCAGCTGCCCTTGTATCCGGTTGGATAGCTCGATTTGGCTGTCCTGCCCGCATCACTACTGACAGAGGACGTCAATTTGAGAGCAGCCTTTTCAATGCCCTATCTGCTTTAGTAGGTGCACGTCACTTTCGCACCACTGCCTATCACCCCGCTGCGAACGGCATGGTGGAGCGCCTACATCGTCAGCTGAAAGCCTCCATCATGTGTCACACGTCGTCGTCATGGACTGAAGCGCTTCCTCTTGTTCTTCTTGGTATGAGAAGCGCCCTCAAAGAAGACCTACAGACTTCCCCTGCAGAGCTCGTTTATGGCGAGCCACTTCACCTGCCAGGACAGTTCATCTGTCCCAAAGACGACTACACCGCAGCTGACGTCACAGAATATGCAAGCCGTCTTCGATGTCACATGGCCAAGTTGACACCACGTCCCACTTCATGGCATACATCTTCGTCGCCTTTCTACATACCGCGAGACTTATCAACTTCGTCTCACGTGTTCCTGCGTCAAGATCGCGTTCGCAGCTCACTAGAAGCACCATACGCTGGCCCTTTCAAAGTTCTACAACGGCAGCCGAAATTTTTCACCATTGACGTACGAGGCAAGAAGATGAACGTCACCGTTGATAGATTGAAGCCAGCGTATTTACTCAGAGAAGAAGCAAAACCACCGATGCCCTCTCCTCTTCCTTCTACGACACCAGATTTCGCAGAAGAGAAGAGAACCAGAAGCGGCAGAAGAGTCCGGTTCCCAGATTTTTATCGACCGTAGTTACGGTCTGGCCAGGGGGAAGATGTAGCGGACGACATCCTTACCTTGATGGTAAGAGTGGGCGATCCGCTCCGCTTATGAATATTGGACCAACACCTTAGCGAACCGGTTTCGCGGCGACCGCTGTCGATCGCGCTAGGACATCGGAACACTAATCAGCTGTTCCTACTCGCGCGCGTACGTTTTAATTGCTCTGTAGATTCATCTAGTCGCTTGCATATTTTATGTTAATATTATAATTATATTTAATATGTATGCAGTAATGTAGTGCAATATAAATATACTTTCATTCTATCGCATAATAATATATTCTTCATTTCACCGCCTATTGTGTTCGTCCGCTTACTTCATCTCATCTCATCTATCACTCAACCTTCCATTCTTCATTCTTCTGGACTACCGTTAGAGGTATCTTGCTGATACTTACACCTACGGCAAGCTACATCTACAAACCCATACGTGGGGGTATTTATAGATCTCTTTAAAAATGCTATTGAGGTTTCTAACATCATTTTTCAATAGTTTGCGCGAGAGACACTCACCATTCATAAACCGCAATTTTCAAAATGATCATAATACTACCAAACTATGCTATCGATTTAAATAGGTAGTACTAATAGTAGTAAAAGGTGTGTACCAAATATCAGAACAATCAGTCAAAAGGAAGGGACTTTGAACGTCAAGATCGATCTGATGCTGATTGTACCTAGTGTCTCGAATAAATCAGCCTATCTCGTTGAAATAAAATCGCGAATGATTCGTTATTATTTACTTTGTATTTATAAATGTTCACGTGAACTTCAGACATCATCAGGTTATCTCTTCAAGGGTCCACACGGTACACCACAACCAATAGGTCCAATAGGTCCAATTTTGGTCCAATTGGTTGTGGAGATCCGATCATTTCACAGTTAGACTGGAAAACCGACCCCAACTGTGTTGGGAAAGCGCTCGATGACGATGAGAAAATGATGATTGATAGTAATATTTTAATCAACTAGCCTATTGCAGTCCACTGCTGGACATAGGCCTCTCCCAATATGCGCCATTCATTGTGGCGTCGGTATATATGGAAGGTTTTTTAGTCTACTGTTGCCACGCTGCGCTGGCTAGACAGATTGGGATAGGGTTTTTCCCAAATTTTCCTTCTCTCAGGTCGTTCCAACCTCGGCAGAATACCGGCCAGAAGCCGCAACTCCTCCTCAAAATTGAGGGATGAGATGTCGCTTCGGTTGACCAGAGCGCACCGCGAGGAGGTTTTCTAGCAAGCCCCTCTGTGAGTAATATTTAAGGTATGATTCCGAAGCCGACCGCATACGACAACCACAGACGCATGCAGCAGATACAGCGTACCCATTACTTGTCAAACTCCGATACGGATAAAGGAGACTATAGAGAAACCGCAATGAATTACGCGCATGTGCTGCGTGCGTTATTAGCTTGGGCCCCCAGGGTCTTTGTGGGGCCCCAAACAATCAAGGAAGAGAGGAACTAAACAATTCTTCTAAACCATTTCTAATTAAGGATGTTTCAGTCACTAATCCTACTAATCTTATAAAAGCGAAAGTTTGTAAGTATGTGAGGATGTAAGTATGGATGGATGTTTGTTACTCTTTCACGTAAAAATTACTGGATGGATTTTAATGAAACTTTACAATAATATAGGTTATACATAAGAATAACACATAGGCTATATATCAGCGATGAACGGGATCAGAATTCTACGCGGGTGGAGCCGCGGGTAACAGCTAGTGTAACATTGAGATCCGATTCTCAGCACTCCATGGATTCACCGTGCGGTCGCCGGGTCCATAGCGTGATACAGAGAGGAACACCGTGACGGCGACTGGGACTTGCGACCCAGATGTAGGTTTAGGGTGGCCACCTTGTGATGCATCAGCGCTCACCTCCACCGTCAGTAGTGTTCCCCCCCCTACCTATCCAAATTTGGTAAGATCCTATCAATGCCGCTTTTGATATTCGATTTAGTAAAGAGCTTACTGAAGCTCTTGGCAATCCGAGGTCTTTAAGTAAGTTGTACAGGGATTTAGCTGGAATTCCCCTTGCTCCTACTTCTACGGCGTAGAGTTTAACCACGTAGCCGTTCTTGGTTAACTCGTTAGTCAAGTCAAAGTATTTGTTTGTCTTTATAGCGTGGTCTTTAGGTATATTAGTTTCCCACGGTACTGTGAGTTCTACAAGCACTGCACGCCTATGCGATCGTGAAAAAAGGAATATGTCGGGTCTGGATGATGAGGCACATATATCCTCCGGTATTTTATAGTGCTTCTCATACGTGTCTACGAGTATTGTCCAGTCAACGGCAGCTATTAAAATTGAATATGGCTTTTGAGGTGATTTCTTTGAGCAGCCTTCCTTTACAAACACAATGTCATTTCTTTGGTTTGTGGTTAATCCTTTTTTCGCTCTAGCTACCGCCAAACTTACAGCCTCACGTATGATTTCTAATACCTTATCATGTCGGCGCGAGTAATGACCCCGGTCTAATAGCGTCCTACAACCCACTAGCAGGTGCCTAGCCGTTCCAGTTGCTTCACCACATGAGTTACATGTTTTATCTGTGGCTTTTCCCCACCTGACTAGATTGCTTTGGTCGGGGAGGGTCAACTGGAATGCATTTAGGTAAAATTTAAGTAAGGCCGGTGACCAGTCGTATATTATGGTACGCCATTTTAAGGCTATGGGAATACAAAATTCACCTAGGGTCAACCATTCGTTTTGCATTTCTAGGTTCATTGCGTGCACCTTATAGGTGTTGTTTTCGTCTGTTTGAAGAAAAGATTTTGTTATTTCTTTATCTGTTTGTTTCTGAATATTCCCTAGACCTACTCTACCAGTCTGCGAGCCTATCATGAATTTTTTATGGAACTGGAGGCGTGATTCGAGCTCCGATGCATTTTTATCTTTTGGAAGGACTTTTACTATTTCGTCTTTAGATTTCGATAAGACGTGCATTTTAGTTACTCTTAGGTGTTTATAGAGTTCTGATGGCTTCTTTAACGTCATTCCAAAATTATTCGCGGATCTATATAGTGCCGACGGGTCGGCCGACTGAGCTAGCCCTAGCCACGACTTCAGTGTCTTTGTGACACTCGCATCTAGTTTTTTGAGGAGGCTCTGGTTTATATCATATATAAGAAACGGCCAGTTAAGACGCGAGGTTAAATAGTTGTCATAGATCCAAGCTTTTTTAACATTACTTATTGGTTGTTGGTCTACCTTTTTTAAATCGATAATGAAACTATCAATTAATTCGTCCAAAGCCGGAGTGCAACCTCTGTTATCAATCTTTCTTCCGAGGAATTTAAAGGGCACGGTTTCAGATATAGTTGAAACGTTTTCCCCGCCTATACTAAGCCCTGGGTCATATGAAGTATACCTGGTACCCCGCCTACCCAGACATAGACAGTAGCATTTGCTAGGTTTTGTTCTCATTCCATCTGTCCATGCACAGAAATCATCCACTCTACGCAGTAGGTCCTGGCACTGCTTTGGGTTGCGAGTCAGTATTGCCAAATCGTCCGCGAATGCGAGGATGGACTCCGTATATTTACCGTTTAGCTTAAACCGATAGCCCCACTTCTTGTCATGTGTGGAAATGTTGTCTATTAAAATATTTATTACTATATTGAAAACTATAGGTGATAAACAGCAACCTTGGAACAAACCGACATTATAATTTAAAGGTTGCGTGTATCCATCTTTGGTATTAATCACAAACTTTAATTTACCATAATAAGAGGATATTATTTCCCAAATGGTGGACGGAAAGTGATACCATTTTAATGCAAACAACATAAGCTCGTGTTGTACTGAGCCAAAAGCGTTTTCTAAGTCTATCCAACAAACTGTTATTTGCTTTTCGTTTGATCTGGCATCTTTTAAACTTTCCGCCAGTAACGAATTGTGTTCTAGACATCCTGAAATTCCGGGTAAGAACCCTTTTTGGTGATTTGGTCTGAAATAGATATTCTAATAATAAAACATCATATTTTCATAAATCAACATTTTATTAACAAATATCTTAATAAGTAGGTGTGCTGTACATTGTGCATTTATCAGAACTATAGCTTGTTAGGCGATACAACAAAATTTACAGATATAGCTCATTAACTTGAAAAAACAACTATCCAGATCGATTATGATTGAGAAAAGAGAATCGACCTCGGGCGGGAATCGAACCGCGATCTTTTTCTTACATCCATCCGTCTTGAGGCGACTTATTTAGAAGAATTTAGATCGCTTTTGGGCGGGCTTCGGTGGCTTAGCGGTCCCCCTGTAAGGAGTCCCGCCCGAGTTCGATTCTCTTTTTTCTATCTTATTCGATTTAAATAAATGCTTTAATAATGCTTAAAATATCATTCAACTATCTAGATATTTGATTTGAATACATAACAGTGGTCAACTTGGTCGATTTGTGTATTCGTTTAGTACACCGTTTCTTTCTGTCTTGCTTTAACCTTTTTAATTTTATATGAAAAGGTATCACTGTTGGATAGTACCAGACCTCTTTCCACATTTCTGTTGAAACGGTACATCTGAATCTCCCGCCTGGACTGAATCTGCTTGTTATCAACTCTGAAACAGAATTTTAAAATTAAAATCTAGAACCAGTATTTAATAGCGACTTAAGGATTCGTTATTACCATTCACATTGTTTATTTATATAGAGTGTGCAATACTTCGATAACGTCAACGAATTGTGGAAGTCAGATGGCAGACGCTTCACGGAAAATATAAAAATTTAGCCGCGTCGCAGTTAGACTGGAAAAAGCGGACTCTGGGCTCTGAGATAGGTTCTCCTGCCCCCCTAGACAAATGGCAATTCGTTAGCCAGGGTATTGTAGAATAAAATGACGAATGTATGATATTTGACGTCTATGACAATGTGTTGACGACTGTCATATACGTCAAATCCCATACATTCGTCTTTCTATTCTACAATACGCCTACCAACCAATTGCCACTTGTCTAGGGGGGCTGTTGAGATTGGAAGTCACATGCAGCTGTTTCCGCAAATGTCAAATCTATTAATTATTTAAAGGTACACATAGACATTTGAAAGAAAAGTAAGAAAACTAAACTAATATATTTTAAAACTAAAACTGATAATATACAAATTATAATTTTAAAAAAATGCGTCGTAGAATTCCTCCGCATCGCATACCTCTTGTGGTAACATTCCCAGAAGACTGGCAGCATTGCCACGTTGATTGGCAATGCTTATTCTCTGATCTAAAAAGAGGCCAGCCTTCTGGTCACGAGAAGCGTCGACCATACCAATCTATTAATGGTATAGAAGAATGGACACGAACTCCGAAGTGCAAGATTTGGATGCAATCGGTATTGGAGGTCCGACGGAGAAGAGAGAAGAGATCGGACTGCCAGAAGATGTCTGCGTACGAATCAAAATTTAAATTACTCAAGGTTATCTTAGTTCCAAGGGATCTGAGGTTGATGATGACGCGACCGCAGTACACGCGAGCACCCAGCATCGTGTTGGTTGAAGTGTAGACCAGCAGCTTGTCCATATAACACCCCAATGTCTGCAATTAGGGAAAGAGTACCTTTAAAATTCAGAAAATACAAATATGAAAATTATTTATTTTAATATGATACAGCTTACCCAAAAACGGTTACGTATCAATTCGCATAACTTAATTTCGCATATGGTCGATTCATATAAGGACGATACATATAATGGATGATACACATTTATAACGGTTGTTTCATATAAGCTCATAATAAATAATGGACTAAATACATAATGCCTTAACTTATGCGATTTGATACGTAACCCCAGAAAACCGCTGAACGCCTTCCAACGAAAATATAATAAAATACATGTATTTTGAGAGCTATCTCCAGCTCTACAACAATAGCAATACAAACTATAGTTTGAGCGACCTCTTGTGAAAGCTAATTTCCTCAAAAGAGACCCAAACGCGTACTGCGCTTAATATATAAGTAGAAGACGTAGAAGACATACTGTGATGTTTGAATGAAATTTTGAAACATTTATTATGCTAAGCCCTGTAAGCGAAAGATCGTGGGTTCGAGTCCCGCCCAAAGTTGATTCTTTTTCCTTTCTAAATCGATGCTGTGATGTGACTAGGGCCACCGAAAACTATATTTAAAACACGTCAAACTAACCCGCTAGCCTCTAAGATTTTAGTTAAGTATATTTGTTTACCAGGTATACATACATACAATCACGCCTTTATCCCCGAACAGAGGTGAGGTTTCCAGATTTCACCAATCATTGTATTAGGTCCCACGTAATAGGGAGTGAGCCTATTACCGTATTCCGGCCACTATTGTTGACTCGAGCCATGTATCTGAGGCTGAGTCTGGGCTGTATATATCTGTCTGATGTTAAACAATAAAGTGTTATTCTAGGATCTAGATACAAACAGACGGGTAGGTACTCACAGCAGGTAGTCCTACATCATTGCACTGTAATCGACACGCATACCCTTCGATGCAGTGGAAGGTCCATCGGCAATTGATGCCCATGTCGTAGGTGTCTGGCCAGTTCTCGTTGGCGAAAGAGAACATTTGAGTGGGTAAAATCTGTAACATTATAATGGAGTTTACTGAGTTTTCAATGTAAAACTGGAAGAAAATCATAGCTACCTATTAAGTACCTACATACACTGCAAAACATACAGGTTGGCCCAAATAATAGTATTTCATTTATATGCTTAGCCTGCATACCTGAGCCACACTTGAACTTAAAACTCAATCAATCAATTGACCTATTGCAGTCCACTGCTAGATCTGCCTCTCCCAATGTGTGCCGTGGCTCTTGATCCTCTACCCTCCGCACCCAATCTACCCCAGCCACCTTTTTCAGGTCGCCAGTCCATCTGTCTAGGGGGCGTCCCACCATCGTCGTTTGCTCCAACGGCCATCAGTCCTTTAATAGATGTGGCCTGCCCACTGCCACTTCAGCTTGCTTATTCTGCGAGCCATGTTGATAATTTTAGTTCTTTGTTGGATGACCTCGTTGCAAATTCTATCCTTCAAAGAGACTCCAAGCTCGGACTTGAACCGACTAAAACGCACGCCGTCTGTGGGCCGTCAGTTGCTGGAGGTGAGGTAGTCATAAACAAACATATCCCTCGCACCCCGGCCGACCCAGGGCCATATCTTTCGATCTGGCCCTCTTCCAGTGTGGGAACCATAGTGTCCCCAACTCGCCCCCGGGTATAGGGGTGGCACGCAACAGTTAAATAGACTTACAGTTGCATTGAAGTCACAGCTGTCTCGCGGAGTGTGATGTTGGATGATCAGCTCAACTGTCATCAAATGGGCCAAGAGGAGTAACGATGGTAAAAATGTCATTCTGAAATATAAAACATAATTACACACACTGAAAGTGCAATTTAGGTATGAATTCGTACTACACACATTACAAACGGAAATAGCGCAAACTGTGCGATATGAAAGGAACTTCATTCCACGCACACTCAAGATGTGGAATCAACTCCCTGCTGTGATTTTTCCAAGCGACTACAATATTCTTACAGAGTCAGTATTACGAGTGTATTCTCCCCTGGTTTTGCACATGTCCATAAGCTACAGTAACAACTTTCCATCAGGTGGGCCATGTTCTTGTCATGCCACATAAGTAAGTGTGCAGTGTCAAAACAGTGTCTTGATGGCCCGAGACGGCCGTGCGCATTTAATCGGTTCGAGTCCGACATGACATAACTACCCTCGTGGGCTCCGGCAGGGGGATTCCGAGGGGATTTCCGCAAAAAAAAAAGTGTCGCAGCAGTACTAAACTTAACCATATGGAGTATAGTTAATGTCTTCATCGACTTACCTTTGGGTGTGTTGAGATTTTAGATAACGGTATTTGACTGTCCAAAACAAAACTTGAAACGGTAGTGAACCACATTTTTAATGCCCAACGACTGTTTTGCAGACCCGGAAATCTATATTGACTAGCTATTGTTGACCACAACTATCCTATTGTCCACACCCCGCTTGTTATTTTATCTCAAAATAAATATTTCACGATCATAAAACAATCATTAAATCATCATCATCATATCCGCCTAAAAGGAATGACTTTCGTACACTAATCAGGGATACACCTGAAGTCCTTTCACTTAATTCGGCATCGCATCTTTGGGCTAAGCGAAATTTGAATACAGAAAAATATTAAGAACATTTATAAGATTTTTTATTTTGTATTTATTTAGAGCTCAGTCCAGTCCAGAATCCAGAGTCTCAGGCAATTTCATTTTGGCGAAGCGAAAAATAAATTCTTTCTTTCCCAATAAGAAACTTTTCTTTTATTTCCCCACTTTGGTAGCTTTCCATTGCGCGCTGAAACCCCATGGGCTTTAGTTACCGGAGCTAGTGGTGAGGCATATCGTACTGGAAGCTACTAAAACTACTCAGTGTTTTCTCACATCAGCCTGTGTAGCTGCGGGTATTCTGGTGTGGTCGAATAATCTGGAGTACCCTTAAAAAGATATCTTAAAGACCCCCTATTATCTTGGAGTCCTTGAACCTACTTCTACTAGAACGACGGCTCTTTTGTGCACGGACTAGAAAGAAGACCTCTTTTGTGCACGCTTAGCCTCTTTTTTGGGCCATTGTGCGTTCGGCTAGCCCTATCCGCCACCCCAGAAGATGACGATCGGTCTGCGATCTGTTACATTCCTTTTCCGACGCCTCTTTTGCATCACTGCTTCGCAAAAGTTGGTGGCAGCGTACACTGCCGACCATGGCATTAAGGCACCTTTTTTTTTTTTTTTTATCGTGCGCAAAATCCCCACGGATACCTCCCCCACCGTAGCCGGAGGAGGAGGTTATGTCGGACTCGAACCGACTAAAACGCACGCCGTCTGTGGGCCGTCTGTTGCCGGAGGTGAGATTGTCGTAGCCATATCCCTCGCACCCCGGCCGACCCAGGACCATATCTCTCGATCTGGCCCTCTTCCGGTGAGGGGACCACAGAGTCCCCAACCCGCCCCCGGGTATGGGGAGGCACGCAATGCGTGCCGCCGCCGCGGCCTGCTTCTGCTAGGGTGACAGGCGGCTCTACCCGTCACCCCCAGGCCCGCGCTCATGGGGGACGGAGTTCATTCTGCGACCTCCGACGCCCGAGTTGCCGCTGCTCGTTGCGGGCCGCGCGGTTTGCGATTCTCCTTCGCTCCTCGCGCTCCCGCTCTGCCGCCTCCTTCACGAGCATTACTTGCTCGCAGAAGGAGACGCCGGCGGGGCATTAAGGCACCTTGCAGTTTGTATCCTTTTCCATAATACTAACATTATACTTATTATTTACACAACATCCTAGACATCACATTTATGATGAGATAACCATAGCGACAGACTAGCTTTATGTAGTTTGAATAGTTCTTTATTTTATTTATTATTATGGAGTTGTATGTTATAAATATGTTTAATTAAAACAAATAAACCTCGTGATATTAAATGCTACAATCTGGAGCGATAGCTCAGTTGAAGGGTGGAAATAGTAAGGCTCACAACCTTTCATAGATAAGGATTAATTCTGAAGGATCCTATGCCTTTCAAGACTTGTTCTTCTTATGACAGTGGTATTATTTATCAGGTATGTACTCGTAGTTATTTAAAGTAACATAATTATTATGTATCTTATATGACATGTCAATTCGAATTTAACCCTTTTTTTGTGCGGATATCCCCTGGGTTTGATCAAATGCACTTCAAAACCCACCGATTTGGAGTGCATTTGACCTGTCCGTTTTTCAATACAATCATTTCTAGTGAGTGAAAATTTTTGTACAGATTTTCTGCTCATTGAAGAAGCTTTCGTACAGTTTTGCAATACTTTCATTAATTAATCAGTATTGAATAGTTTATAGTTATAAATTTTATGTTGCCATAAAATATTTTCTAATGAAGGAAATGGCGTAACATTTAGTTTTCATTTCAGAATGTGTTCTCGCACTGCTCTACTTCTCCTGGTTGGCATGAGTTCGGTTCTGTTGTCCAAGGTCACTCGTCCTGGATCTGATGAATGTTATTTTGTTGTCAATGTAAGTACAAGAACGATTCTAAATAAAGTGTTTTCACCCACGCCAATGAAGGAGGCTATCATTTTGAGCTACATATTTGTATGTATTATTCATTCTTGTGTTCCATCACAACTAAATAGCTGAGAAGTTGATGAAGCATGATGTAACGTTAGATTTCTCTGTATTGCGTGTCAATGGATATATTATAATGATAATATCTAAATGGCTGATTGCACCAAATGTATGGTTGCTTTTCGATTTCGATCCTCTGGATGATCGTAGTAGAATAGCAAATGCTTTTTGATCCCCTGGGTGATCGAAATAGGGGTTCCAAAGAGTGCCGCAGTAAAATTTTGTAACAAGTATTTTGTAATTGTTTATTTAGTTTACTTTATTTAAATCAATGATCGAGTTTGAACATAAAATGACTTCGTCGGTAATTCAAAACTCCCTCATTTTATGCCCTGCTCGTTACGTAAAAGTTAATCACTTACAAGTTTAACGGTTACTCCAGGTCCCTGGAAAACGGATGGTCTCATTTGGCAACATCAACTGGCCGGACAAGTACAGCAGTGGTGAGATCTGCCAGTGGATATTCCACTGTCCTAGCGAGACTTTATGCCGACTGCGGTGCCCTGACGTCGGGCTACCGAAAGTAAGTTATATATATCAAATTGTACTTTACGTATAGTATACCTTAAATGGTCTCGTAGAGTCTTTTGAACTCCACATGAAATACCTAGATTCTAGAATCGATGCACCAAAAAAAATTTTTTAGACCTTTTAGCATTTTTCTCGTTGACTGCAGAAGGTTGCAGTTCAGAATATCTGAAAAAGTTAGGAATAGTCTCCTAAGACGTTTTGTTGGGACTATAACGGTTGAAGTACATGCCCTTTTTTATATAGGACACGTCAATTTGACTTCACCTCGCCTGATGGTAAGCTGAAGGCAAAGTCTTGAATAAGAGGGTCACCATTACAGACACGTACCATGCTACAATGGTGGCACTCAGCTTGACGGCCTCATCAGATGCTTTTTCACGCCCCGCTTAATCGACGCCGCCCTTATCGACCCGTTTTAAAAAATACATTCTGTTATGATTTTTTTTTGCTTTGCTTTTTTTTGGATTGCTTTTTTTTTTCATTTTGGTTTTGGTTTGAATTTGGATTGGCTTCGTGCGGGCTTCGGTGGCTTAGCGGTCAGAGCATTCCCCCTGTAAGGGAAAGATCGCGGGTTCGAGTCCCGCCCGAGGTCAATTCTTTTTCCTTTCTAAATCCACTCTGTATATGGTATGTATGAACAATTTTAACTTTTACAGACTGATGACTGTTACATGGACAAGTTGCTAGTGTACAGCAAGGGTTCACCCAACGTTGCGACGACTAAGAAACCTTTTCGAATGTCTTCTACGAGGCACTACACACCCGGCCACCACAACAGGAGCCAGGAACCAGACCACGCCAGGATGTACTGTGGACGAACCACCATCAACGTCAGGTCTAATGCTACCAAGATTGCTATGGGTAATATATTTTTGTACCACTATTTTTTTGGTAGCGAAAAGCAGCGACAGACTAAAGGGGTAGGGCTTATTCTCCACCTGATAGTAAACATACTTCACTTAAGGTCCTGTGGCCCCTAGATGGGGCAGAGGGCGTCCACAGTGCGCCGCCATCCCTGTCGGTCTTGAGCATCGCGTTTTGTTTCGCTACAAGTCTTGCCGATGCCTTGCGCCTCTGCAATAATACTCCGTCTCCAAATCTGTTTGAGACGGCCACGCTTACGCTTTCCTTGGCGTTTCCAGTCTAAGGCTTGCGTTAGTATGTGATAATAGTCCCTTCAGAGCGTGTGACCAATCCAGCTCCTTTTCCGGCGTTTAACCTGTTGGTGGATAGGGGTCTTGTTACAGCGTTCCCATAGGCTTGCGTTGGTGATTCCACCAATCACCATAGTAAACATACAGCCGGTGATAAAGTGCCCGCTTGAGCCTATTACGAGCTCACTCGTTATGGAGGACTGAAAGGCCTTCAGGGTGTGAACATATCTATACTCTGTACTTAATATTAAAAAGCTGAAAAGTTTGTTTGTTTAGTTACTTTAGTTGAACGCTCCAATCTCAGGAACTACTGGGTTAAATTGAAGAATTATTTCTGTGTCGTTTAATTCAATAATATTGTTTGTTTCAGTGCTAATATCAAACGAAGCTAGCCCCGGAGGAAGATTTAGATGTACCGTGACTCCTGAGAAGGCGGTGCAAAGGAAATGGAAACCTCGTGCAACAACGACGACGACGGCGGCACCAATTCTTATCGCCACAGATAAATATGACGCTTCATACTAATAAAGAGAATATCATGTAAATCTATTTATTTCAATTAATATTAGCCCATTCCTCAAAGTTCGAATTTTAACTGCGTAGTTATTCCTAATTCATATCTCGCCAATCTCTCTCTAAACTTTAGAGCAGCGCTCTTGTCGGTGGAGTAATCGCCACTCTTCTCTCTCCTCCGCCAAACCCTTGACCTCCTGGTACGACGCAACTTGTATCTTTTCCTTTATCTGTACCATAAACGTTCCTCTTGGTCTACCTCTTTTCCTCTTTCCTTCCACCTTCCCTTCCATGATGTTTTTTAAAAATAAGTCGTGTCTTATCAAATGACCAATCTCCCCAATTTCGCCAATACGACTCGAAAATATGAGTTCGGGCTTTTATTCAGGAGGTGGGAATCTCTTTTCCATCAGTAGCGAACTAAAAAAAAAGTCGGTTGAAAAATAATAGAGAAAGGGTTTGTTTGTTAGGTTTATGACCGAAACCATGTCCTGTGGTCACGTCAATAATGTGACGGGCTGTGACGACAGAGAAGAAGGTGCAAACTGGTTGACGATTCAGAAACCTTGACATTAGCGTCTGGCCATTAATAATTTTACTTACAATTTACTGGAATTGGCAGAATTGCAGTGATTAACTGCAGAAGCCACTAAGAAGAATAAAGAATAAAATGGCTTAGGCCCATTTGCACGTTCCTGGGTTAACTATGCTAACTCAGAGTTAACCGCTAACACAGGGTTAAATAAATAATTTGTCTTGCGCCGCCACAAATAAGGATTATTTTTTAAAATATTTAACCTAGCCACGTGAAAGAGTTAAAGATAGAAGAAGTTAGATAGATTAACTAGTAGTTATTAATACCTAAAGGGTTTCAACAGGGATGGGTGGATGCTAAAAAAAATCAGTTGTGTGTGAGATATTAATACGAGGCCCATTTATGCCAGTAGTTACGGAATATGACATCGTTCAAATATCCACCGCGGCTTCGAATGGTGGCACGGATTCGAGAGGTTCATTTTTCAACGACTCTGCTGAATCTAAGCGATGGCTTTCAGAGCATCAGTCGATTGTAGCTTATTGGCATAGACCTGTGACTTCAGAAATTACCAAAGGAAAACTTCCGAAGCCTAGTCAGCGAACAAACGCCGTCGTCTATGGTCATTAACTTAGAGTTCCTGGGTAGGTAGCATCATGTACGGGTGCATGCCGAAGTTCCGCTGCAAATTACTCAATGTTGAAGTCTGCGAAAGGCCTAATTCTTGTGCAAGGCGAAAAATTGACTACCTCGGAGTCATCTGCACACTTCCACCGACAGTGGTAATTTTCTCGGCTGATTAGGGCGTTCTTTTGGAGTAAGGGTGTTGGTTGATTTTGTACTGAACCGGTCGTCACGAATTTGGTCACTAAACGTTGGAGACTCGATTTTGAAGGTCCACCGCGTCTGCTGTGAAATGGATGCAACGTTGCAAACGTTGATTTGGTTTTAATCATAAAGTATTATCATTTGGACATGCTGCTCAATCGTGAAACTTGCCACCAGCCACCAGTGATTGTGATTTGGCACCAGTGACTGAACAAGGAACACCAGATTTGACAGATGTCGCAAAATAACGTGGCCGCTACAAACTGCCAATTTGAAAGAGGCGCTAGTTCTATTTGTTTGTTACAATTTGAAAATAAGTAAAATTCAAATATAAAAATGTCAAATACAAATATAAAAATGTCCATTGGCTAAAAAAGCCTTGTTAGCTAAATAACCCGCCCCGGGTCGTATCTGGTGCGAAGGAGCCCAGAACACTGGCCACATTTCCGCGCTGGATCGCAATAACCAACCTTTGCACCAGGTATGAGCCGGAGCGAGAGTCACTAGTTTTCTCCCTAATTCTTCGGCTTATATTGAAGAATAGCTTTTGCCTGCGGCTCCGCCCGTGTGGATGTCGGTTATCGCGACCAAACATAGCCTATGTCCTTTCTCAAGGTCTAATCTACCCCTTTACCAAATTTAATCACGATCGGTTCAGTGCCTTAGGTGTGAAAGCATACCAGACAGACAGACAGAGAGACAGACTGACAGACAGACATGCAGACAGAGTTACTTTCGCATGTATAATATTAAGTATGGATGAAATAAATATTTTAGGAATACCCCCGAATAGCTAACCATATAGCTTTTTGACGATATGAAGTAAAATACAAGCTATATACCTAAGTATGATCATAAGCTTCGCTATCTATACGTATATATCATTATCACGCTATTATTGATGTGTTAGGAGCAGTAGGGTAAAATTTTATCGAAACTATGTAGGTAACCCTATAACTAAAATGTCAAGAGCAAAAATGTAAAATCTCGAAAATTCACCTCATGCATAAATCGTTACGTATTAAACATAGGTCTTAGAGACTCATGTCATAAACATGCAGGCAGAATTTATTTTGATGTTACGTAGGTATAAACCTGCGTGGTTCCCGGCAGAGTAGAATTTGGGCCACCTCATTTCCCCCCAAGCGGTGTCGTACAAGGAGACTAAGGGACAGGGCTGTTTAACATCAGACAGATATATACAGCCCAGGCTCAGCCTCAGGCAATAGGCGGGTGAGCCCATTACATGGGACCTGGGACCTAATACAATGATTGATGAAAATGTAGGTGTTGATTCACCTCTGCCTAACACTGATAAAGGCAAGATTGTATGTATGTATGTATGTATGTATGTATTAGTAAACCTCTATTTCTCAACTGTATTTTCATTTCATTCAATACTTGGGTTGTCTGTTTGAAATAATCATATCGCGTAACAAAAAAACAGACACGGTAAAAAATGCCATTGACTTTTAGATTTTACTGTTACGCTGTGAATGAAAAAATAAAATGAATTCTTTTTCATTTAATAACTTAACAACTAATAAGTTTCAAATGTAATATATAAAATTCTATTGTAGCAGTGTTTGTTTGCAAACTCCTCCGAAACGACTCGACCTTTTTGTGCATACCTATTGGTTAGGTCTGCAAATTATTTTTTTAAACCTCTAAGCTAAGTTATACCTCTAAGGGTACCCCAAAATATTTTCTTAAAATTTTATAACAATTTTTTTTATTACGATTTGACTAATCCCAAATTTTCCCCCTTCTACTACCGACCCCCATTTAATAATAGCGGCAGAAGAACGTTTGCCGGGTCAGCTAGTTTTACAATAAAATATCTAAATTTCACAATAGGTCTTTTATTAGTTTCCGTCGTTAGTGCACAAAGCTCTGGTCGCAGTAGGGTCCGCATCTAGCCCGGTACCATGGGTGTGTCCACTGTTCAGATCGCACGGTACACCTGAATCTGCCACCTGGACTGAATCTGCTTGTAATAAGAGCTGAAACAAAATGAAGATAATCTGTCAATATTGTTGTACCTATATCACCGGGACTGCCTGTTTTACCTCTCTTGACAAGTGACAATACGTTTGAATAGAATAGACTAGTAAACTCTTCCTACAGTCCCGGGTCCTATTAAGCGAAGCGTGAAAAAGCATCTGATGAGGTTGTCAAGCTGAGTGACTAACATTGTTCGTGTCTATAATGGTGACTCTCCTTCCTTTCTGAGCACTCTTAAGCTTACCATCAGGCGAGGTGAAGTCGTATTAACGTGTCCTATGTATATAAAAAAATAGTAGTACTAGCAAGGTCAATCTTAGGATTGAGACCCTCTCTCCTTGAAGAACAGACCAATTCATCAGTTCCGGTTACCATACAAACATCTATGGCAGTCTTTACCGGCAGATGGAGCCCTAAAAAGGTTGACAATCAGCTCTAACCAAGGAACTTCGATATCGCCAGTAGATTGCGGAGATCAGACCCTTATACAAGTGGTAATTCGTGGGTATTTGTCATTCTGTTCTACACCGGTAAACTGGGGCTGATAGCAGTCGTTTCACGGAAAATTTTAAAGTTCAGCGAATTTCCTCAGAGTCCCGTAAATTGTAAATTAACCAAATTACCTATGCTTATCCTAGTTTCATAAGATCGGATGTTGATATTTGTTTGGCCGCAGTAAACACGAGCATCTCGCAGTTGTGGGCTGCCTGTGGGGGAGACCAGTAGCTTGTCCATGTAGCAGCCTTGGGTCTGAAAATGAAAATATTTTTACACTTTTCCGTCTTTCTGTCTGTTTCTCTAGCTTCGAAATGACTGGGCTAATTTTTACGAAATTTTCAGTAGCAGTTACTGATATTTTGTGACGTAACTTCGGGTACCTACTTTTTATAATTATATGGAAAAAGAAATTTAAACCGAAGATCTAAGTCCACGTGAACGAAGTCCTTGCGATTGAGAAGCCTCAGGTTCAAATCCTGGCAGTTACACTACTGACGTGGACCGTATCTTACCTACAAGAAACGTATTTTGAGGGATTAGAGGAAATACTTGCTAGTTATTTCAGTTAAACTGCGCTACGACCAGCTAAATCCATGCTAATATTATAAATGCGAAAGTAACTCTGTCTGTCTGCCTGTTACGCTTGCACGCCTAAACCACTGAACCGATTTTGTTGAAAGGGGATTGGGTAATCTAGTATGGACAGTGGCGTCCTTAATTTTTTCAGAGGCCATCAATAATTTTGATACCATTTCATTGTACTGTGTTAAACACACGTACAAATGTCATTATTTTCACTGTAAGTAATATCGGAGCTGCGATATACAGGGTGCAACATTTCGACTTTACCTTGAAGGAAAGTACCCTCATACTAAAGATAGCGAATTTTACTTAAAGGAAACATTACCTTATTTTTAAAAAGAAACAAAACTGCATTCAAAGTTTTCTGAAAATGCCACACCCGGTAGTCGAACCGACTAAAATTTTCCTAAACCTTCTATTTCATGGATTTCCTTTTATTTAATTTGCCAAGTTTATTAGAGAGATTTGATCCTTATGATTGACCCTATCGATTGATGCAATAAAAATACAGGGTGTTATTTTTTCGAATTGTAGTCGGTTCGATTATAGGGCGTGGCAAACGATTTTTCGGCATTCCTTAAATGCAGTTCTGTTTCTTTTTAAAAAACATACTAAACTGTATTTAAAGTTTTCTGAAAATGCCACACCCGATAGTCGAACAGACTAAAATCTTCCTAAACCTTCTATTTATTGGATTTCCTTTTATTTATTTTACCAAGTTTGTTAAAGAGGTTTGATCCTTATGACTGATGATGATGATTGACAATAAAAATACAGGGTGTTATTTTTTCGAATTTTAGTCGGTTCGACTACCGGGTGTGGCATTTTCAGAAAACTTTGAATACAGTTTAGTATGTTTTTTAAAAAGAAAACTTTTGATCACTATAAACTGTACTTTCATATTATACCAATTGCATTGATGGCCGCTCAATTCCAACACGACGCCAACATTACCCAACCCCCTTAAACCGAAGATATACTTAAGTCCACGTGAACGAAGTCCTTACGATTGAGAAGCCTCAGGTTCGAATCCTAGCAATTACACTACTGACGTGAACCGTATCTTACCTACAAGAAACGTATTTTGAGGGATTAGAGGAAATACTTGCTAGTTATTTCAGTTAAACTGCGCTACGACCAGCCACTAACACCCAAACTAGGTAATATTATAAATGCGAAAATAACTCTGTATCTATCTATATCTACCCAAATATTTGTGTTCGTGAAATATGGGTATTTGCATTGGTCTGGTCGTGCCTCGGAGAGCACGTTAAGCCGTCGGTCCCGGTTGCCATAAGAACATCTATGGCAGTCGTTACGGGTAGTTGGAGCCCTAAAAAAATCCAAAAACAACGGTCTAGCTGCAAAGCTTCGATATCGCCTAATGTTATCATTGGGCTGTGGAGGTCAGATGGCAATCGCTTCACGAAAAAACATCGAGGTCTAGCCAAATCTGTAGTTAAGACTGATAATGCGGACCTCAGACTCCGAGCTGAAAAAGCTTCGGATGCGACTGGGAATTAACGCTAGGATGAGAGAGACGCTTTACGCCTAAACCTCTGAACTGATTTTGAACTGAAATTTAGTACAGAGATAAATTAGACCTTGGGAAAGGACTTAGGCTATGTTTGGTCACGATAACCGACATCCACACGGGCGGAGCCGCGGGCAACAGCTAGTTTATTAGATTTCTAACTCCTCCAAGTCCAATTCGGTTTCCAAGATAGTTTAACTTTCCTGGGAACTTCTCAAGTGCCATTACTCGTGTGTTCGTGGTTCACTACTATTGACCACGGTGTATAGGAGTTACTGTAGGAGGAATATGGGTAAGATCAGTCCCAATAAAAAAGCTACTTACTGCAGGTAGTCCAATTTCCCGGCATCGCAATCGGCATATATACCCAGTGTGGCAGTCGAAGGTCCAGCGACACGTGCCGCCTGAGCTGTACGGGCTGGGCCACGCCGGGTTCGCGAACACTACCTTCTGGCCGATGTTTATCTGCACAAATAGATCATCATTCTTATCATCAGCATTAGGTAGTAGGTACTTGCAGCATTGATGGCGGCTACGCAGGGAGTACGGATTCGATTCCCGTTCATTCATGCACACAAATATTTGCACTGAACATGTAATGTATATTAGCATTGGTCTGACACGACCAGACATGGAGAAGCACATTAAGCCGTCGGTTCCAGTTATCAAACGAACATGGCCGTGCAGTCTCAGCATGAACTATGGCAGTTTAGTTGGACCTCTAAAGAGTCTCATAACTGGTCTCGGAAGATCGCCTATGGATTGTGGAGGTCAGATGACAGTCGCTCCATAACGAAGGTAAGCCAAAACCGCAGTTAGACTGGAAAAGGCGAAACCCAGACTACGAGATGAAAGCTTGCCATGTGACTGGAATTAACGCTAGGATGAAGAAGTGCAACAAACATTAAACGATTATAACTTACTTAAAATCGAATTTATACTAACTAAGCACACTTACTTTTTCATAAAAATCACAGTTGCTGTTAAGATGTTGCAGATTTGCCAACTGAATCACGCAGAAGTTGATCAGAAGTAGTAATCCTGCTCTGACTTTCATTCTGTAATACAAATATCAGTAATTTAAATAATATCCGTAACAGTTAAACACTGACATTTAGAATTAAAAAGCTGAGAAACAAGCTAATACTTTACGTAGTTGGGTTAAGTTATTTTTATTAGCACAGTGCTTGAACAATTCCAATTCCTAAGATTAACATTTTTGCAAGAGATACTTATCTACTATTTGGTGAACTTACCTGGCTGAACAATGATATTTAACTACTTCTTGAAAGATAAATCAATCCTCTGAAGTTTCTTGAATCCCTAAGATTCAATGTATTTAAAGAAATACTAGTGTAGTTGATAAAACACGCCTTGCGACTGGAGTGGATGTACAGAGACCAACGTTAAATATCCCTTGGGCAGAAGCCACCAGCTACTACACCATTGTCTGAGACTTGCTTGTTGTTTGTGCTAGCAATAATAAAAATAATAGACTAGAATATATCAGATAATACTTCACCTACTTTAAGTTATCCGCAAGAAAAGAAAAATAAATATTGAGTCACATCTATTGGCTTACCGTTTTACTCGTAGTTTGTAAATATAACGAAGTCAATGATAAAAGTAAATAGAAATAAATAATTAACTTCTATAATGATTATAAATATGTTAAGTAAATAAAAGTATGGTAAACATAATACTTATCTGTGCAAAATCAGCGTGTGTAGAGAAACGCAAAAAAATATATTTTCGAGATATTTTTTCAATTATTTTTAAACTATGCAAAGAACTGAAATAAAATGACTGCCTCTGTGGCGTAGCGGTAGTGAACGCGGCTGCTACGCAGGAGGCGCGGGTTCGATCCCCGTTCAGTGCCAATATTTGTATGCATGAATATAAATATTTGCATTGGTCTGGGTGTTTCTATGTAAATATAATATGTATTTACAAAAAAAAAGTATCTAAATATGTATATCCGCATTCTAGATTCCATAACACAAGTTAATTACTAAGGCTACTTTCTAGCAGTAATAACATAGTTCAATTTCAATGAGTGAGATTCGCGTAAACTTCAGACAGTATCTTCAAATAATATTTTCATGTTCATTTGCATTTCAGGCGTATTATCGAAAGAAGCTGCTATTTTTTTTAATAGATTTGAATCGCCAAATTTATTACTCCTGCTTGATAGTAAACTGGTGCGAGTCCAAAGAATAGCCATCGACATTACAGAAGCTCTCCCTAGAATGGCAGTCCATAACTTGACGGCCTAGAAGTACATGTCTAGCCAATCTTAGGATTCTGATCTCAATTCACTTACCTATAATTATTATAACCGCACCCGCGAACTCTTAGTTAGCGGTCAAACGCTCTAGCGCTATGCCACAGAGGTTGTCGAATCTCCAAAATGAATTCGGAGATGGCAAAACCATACAGAGTTCATAACACTATTAGGCAGAACCCATCAGATTAAATAGATGGGGTGCTAACATGGTGGTGGCAGCCGTTATGGGTAGTTCGAGCCCACAAAAGTCGGACCAGTCTAACTACAGAACTTCGATATCACCAATAGGTTGTGGAGATCAGGTGGTAGTCGATTCACGGAAAATATCGAAATTCAGCCGCATCACAGTTAGACTGGAAATCTGACCCCAACTGAATTGGAAAAAGGCTCAGAGAATGATTATTACAGGGTGGTTCAAAAGATGAAGCAATTCCACCTCAATAAAGTAATTCTCTATTATTTTCACTGTATTGTAATTCTCTAGTATTATTGATCCCGTTCCTGCTTCCTTTGGGAACATATTTCCGAGATAATAGTAGGCCTATGTGTCATTTCAGATTATGTATAATCTATCCAGATTAAAATTTCAGCCAGATCCATTCAGCTATTAGAGCGAGATTGAATAACAAACATCCAAACATCTTCACAAACTCACAGTTATAGTAGGAAGTAGGATAGGATAGGGCAGAATTAAACAAAAACTAAACCACTATCACACTACAGACAATACAAAAATGGCATTAGCAATTTTAGACTTTATTGCTACGGACTTCAAGTCCAAAATTAAATGAAACAAGTTTCATCACACTTTTTCATTCATTCATTCTACAAAAAGCCATTTAAATTTCAACTTTAACAACCTCACTTTAAACTCAAAAATTAAATGATATGCCATTAGTTTTGCAGAATCGATGCCCAGGTCCAGTGATACCAAAGTAAAAAAAGTAATTATTACAGATACTTAAATTTTATTTATTTAAGAAAATAATACAAAGTTGATGAGTATTCTGTGGTGCTACTTGGTCTTGTTGTTGTGTCCATGGTTGGATTGGTTAGCGTCTCCGTGCCCATGGAAACATCTCGCAGACGTCGGTGCCTGAGTATTCTTGGCCGATCAGTTTTTACTATACATCTGAACCTACCGCCTGGAGTCGAATCACTCGTTGCTAGTACTGAAACAATGTTATAACAAAATTATCGGAGTTCAGCCAAATCCGTAGTTCGACTGGAAAAGCGGACCCCAGACACCGAGGTGAAAGCTTCGGATGCGACTGGCATTAACGCTAGGATGAAGAAGAAGAATCGAAGATGTGAATGGATGAAGGGGCTATCTGACAATCTCAAAATATTGAGATAGTAAACTTCGAAGCTAAAAGATTCATTGACAGATAACTATGGCGTTTTCTGACTAGTTTTCTGGCGCCCCGGGTTCCCTTTAAGACACATTTTATTAATTAATTTTCAAATAATGTATGGGGGTTTACTGGATTTGTTGACATTTATGGTTACTGCTCCACTCTCTTGAGTAGTAGCGCGATAATACTTAGCGTATAACCTACCTCGATGAACAAGATATTATAACACAAAAAGAATATTCGTCGTAGACGAAGCGTCGGTAGCTTAGTGGTTAAGGAGTCGGCCTTACGATCGAGAGGTCCCGGGTTCGAATCCTGCCCATTACACTACTGACGTGAACCCACTCCTAGCACAAGCAATTTAGCTTAGTTGGAGGGGTTAACGGGAATATTAGTAATTCCGGTTGCTAATATTCTTTAAAAAAAAAATACAATTCGGACCACGCGTGCGACGGTGGGAGCTTATTCCTCTCTTTATCGAATTTATCTATAATTATGTTCCACCCAAATGACAGTATTTGACATTATCGTGCAGGGGTAACGCACTCCGACCTAAATAGTGGTCATATAAATCTGATATGAAAAAATGTATTTATAAAAATGATATTACCCATACTTATCCTGGTACCCAGAGACCTGACATTGATCCTCCGCCTGCCACAGTACTTCTTAGCATCACGAAACAATGTGTCGCCTGTAGGGGACACAAGCAGCTTATCCATGTAACATCCCTTTGACTGAAAATAATTACAGAATCTAAAGACCAGGGCCTCGAATTTGCTGAGGGAAAACCACTGTCATAGCACGGACACTGCAAATAGATCCATTTGATTATAAACTTAAACGAAATGCTGTTAAAGTTGAAAATTAAATGGCTTTGTAATTTAGAGTGAATGAAAAAGTGTAGTGTAACTCGTTTAATTTAATTTTGACCTTGAAAGTTCAAAATTAAATTAAACGAGTTGAAGTTAAAAATTTAATACCATTTTTTGCAGTCTGTGCTTTTTGCATGACAGTAGTTTTGCTTTATAAGTAATATATTATAGTAAAATAATAAAATAAAGTACATAAGTATGTTTATCCGTATTCTAGATTTTCTAACACAAGCTTGTTAAGCTTTACTTACCAAGGGTCTAGATAGCTACAAGCAGGTGACGACACGGCTGTAATGGGAGGCAATACAAGTGAAAGAGGGTGGTGGGAGGGGGGGTGGAAAAACTCACTTGAGGTAGACCAACGTCTCGGCATCGTAGATGACAGATGTACCCCGTATGGCACTTAAAGTCCCATCGACAGGATTCTCGTGGTCTATAGGTGGCCGGCCAGTTGGGGTTGGTGAAGGAGATCACGGTATTGATACCAACCTGGGGACAATATTATATTTATACTTAAACAAAAAGAAAAAAAAAACTACCGGCCGGTACCTATTTCGAATGGATTTTTCTTCGCGGTTATTTTTATAATATTAGTAAACGGTACTTACACTCTCTGAGTAACTGCAGGTCAAAGGAGCGCGTAGAACTACTGGCAGTAATGCTGAGGCCAGATCAACCAAAATTGCGATAGTCACTCCGAAAATCATACTGTAATAAATAAATCAATATTCTATGACATTCTATTGCTATATGTAGCTTTTTTATAGTGCGCAAAATTTTCACGTAAGTATATTGACGATTACGTTACACGATTATGAGAAATAAAGAAATTGAGAAATTTGAAATTAAAATTTGAATTTGAAATTTGATTCATGGAGGATGGTAACCCCATAGAACCCCGAAAAAGGGGAGGGAGTGGTGCGGGGGGACCGGTGGGCGCACCAATAAGAAATTCAGATCAAATCAAACATAATTTGTGACGTCCTTCACGGTATGGCTACGGGGTTTGACTTCTACGAAGTGCTACGCCGTAGATTGCGGTTTGATTCTCGCTCAGTGCAATACTAATTTTGTGTATATAAATATGTCTATTTGCATTGATCTAAGTATTTCTATGTACAATATGTATGTATTTACAAATAAAAACAAAAAAAAAAAACAAAAAAAAAATTTCTAAGTTTAGTTTTTTTTTTTCGTGCGGCAGTCCCCTCGGATACCACCCCGGTCCGCCATAGGAGGTGGTTATGTCGGACTCGCACCGACTAAAACCGTAAGGCCAGCTCTTTAATCACTAAGCTACCGGCAGTACCGACGCTTCGGAGTACCAAGTCCGCGCCCGTCGCGGCTAGTATTTGCCGTAGGCGGCAGCATCTCCCCTGGGAGAGAGGCGCTGCCGTCTCCTTTCCGTCCAGCGTGCATCATATATTCGTGTAGTTTTGAAAATTGGTACAATTATTCCCTAAGGTACCCAGATGAAGGGGGAAGGGGGGAAAAGTCCTTTTTCTTAGGTTTTTGCTTGTACGTGATCTCTATTAATTACTTCTACATTATTTATCTTAATTGTCTTATTTAACTTTAGTTACTTCTACATTAAATTTCCTATAGATTATGTCTAGACAGTTTTACCGTAGAATCAATACTTTAATAAATATTACAGGTCTGATGTAATAAAACTTACAATTTGCGAAGTTTGCTGAGCCACAGAGAGACCTTGGCTTTTTGTCTTAAATTTTGCATAAAAAACTGAAATCGAACCACAAGTTTTAGCAGCAGTTTATTTGTTGAATATGTATTTGTGTAAACAGTCACATCAAAATTGTTTACATTTAGTAAGTACCTAACTAAACGGAGTATAGGACAGCCTTATTATAATATTTCTTACCCGATAACCATCACACGTGGACTTTAAACATGTAACTATAAAAAGTAATACCTATTCCTCGAAATCACAAAAAGAACTCGAGTCAATTAACGCAAGACACCGAATTTGGCCACTCATTTCTTATGAATGAACCATAGCCAAAAGAACCGACGCTAAATAACCTATACGAAATGGCCAAGTCTATTGTCCTGAATATTGATGAAATTCGCAAAAATAACACATCACAGAAACTCATATAATGAGATGATTGAGACGTCACAATTCAAAAATTTATTTCCGGATGTTGTGATAACGAATTGGAGTCACAATAGGCTATTCGTCAAGGTCAACCGATTCTTCCTTATACTGCTTAATATTTTAGTTTATACTGAAAACAATATACCTTGCAAAATAAGTTTTTGCCTCACTAAACTGAAACTATGACTTCTCCTTATTTTCAATTAGCAAAGTAAGTTATGTAAAGTAAAAGCAAAGTAAAATGTATGTATTTGTGTATATATGTAATATAAATTTGATATGATACCTGTGTATTATGTATGTACGCCAAAACAACTACCACCCAATCCTACAACCGTTCTGACCATCCAAAGGTTGCCTGGCAGAAATCGCTTGTAGCGATAAGGCCGGCCTTGTACCTACTATTTCCATAGTGATTATATTGTGTTTTTAATTTTGTATTTTTAAATGGTGTACAAAAAGTGTAAAATAAATAAATAAATAAGTCAAAATGTAAACAATCAAATTCAGTCCAAGTTTATAACATTTTAGATTCCTCATTAAATTTCGTAGATTAACAATGAGATCTTTACTCTTCTAACAATGAGTTAATCATAATAATAACTATCATAAGGACATTTAAGTAACATGTTTGTATGCTTTGTTGAGTTTTCAGTATCGTTATATAGATCATGTGTAGTCAGGTAGAGGTAACTAACTAGTCCGTAGTATTTCAGTATATTCGTAATCATAGCGCTTGTAACAGTGCCGAAATATCGAAAACTCGACAAAAAATAACCGACTTAAAAACTAAATAGTTATAGGCACTGGAAAGTGATTAATAACTGAATTATAGATTCAATTCAAAATTATAAACAATCATACATACATAGAATTGCCGCCATGGAGAGTACTAGTAGCGTAGTGCTGAAAGAGAGTCATACCCTATTGCCACATGAACATCTATGGCAGTTGGTACGTGTAGTTGGAGCCTTCTAAAGCTCAACTAGTCTAACTACAGAGCTTCGATATCGTTAATTGATTGTGGAGGTCAGATGGCACTCGCTTCACGGAAAATACCAAAGTTCAGCCGCATCACAGTTAGACTGGAAAACCGACCCCTACAGTAACTATTTATTAATCTGTGCCCCTACTGAGTTAGGAAAAGGTTCCTACTTCCTCCTTACACTACACGTGCACTACAACACGTGCAGGACTTAGATGCCACGGTGCAGAATATTCCATCAAGAACCAAGCGGTTCGGTGACTCCTTCTTCTGCCGCACCATTAAGTCTTGGAATTCCTTACCAGTTCACGTGTTTCCCTCCTCCTACAGTCCCGAGTCCTTTAAGCGGGGCGTGAAACAGCATCTGATGAGGCCCTCAAGCTGAGTGCCAGTATTGTAACATGGTACGTGTCTGTAATGGTGACCCCCTTTTCAGAGACTTTGCCTTCGGCTTACCATCAGGCGAGGCGAAGTAAAATTGACGTGTCCTATATAAAAAAAAATATAAAAAAGGTAGGTGCAGGTGGGTAAAATTGAACTTCCACAACATACATTATATATAATCAGGCATTTATCCCCGGAGGGTTAAGCAGAGGTGAATAAACACCCACATTTCATCAATCTTTGTATTCTGTCTCACGTAATAGGCGGTGAGCCTATTGCCGTATTCCGGGTACTATCGATAATGATGTCACACTATTATCAATATAGTGTTTTGATGGTAATTGAAAACAGTCTCTCAATATTAGGAACTCTATTATTCTATTAGAAAAACAATAATAAAACTAAACGATTCGCGAGTGTTTATTAAAGGTTGGATTATAGGTCAGTAGTTCAGTCTGACAATACGATTGGTCACATTCACTCTTTTGATAAATATACCAGTGCGAGGCCGACGTGGTTTTGACTGACATAGACTATAAACTTTAAAATAGACTGGAAATTTTTCATGGACGTGTTTTTAAATTTCTTTGGGCGTCGATTGCGTTACGCGTGACTGAACCTAACCCTCCGAGGAGTAACTTTCCAACACACGTTCTCAAAGTTTCATAGAAATCGGTTCAGACGTATCGCAGATTAAAGTGTACAAACATAGTGACACTATAGATCATCATCATCACATCATCTTCGCGTTATTCCAGTCGCATCCCCGGCTTCCATTTCAGAGTCCGGGGTCCGTTTTCCGGCTTTTTAAACTTTTCGACTAATTTTATTGAAATTTAGGTTTTCAGAATGGTATTTGCATCGTCATTGCTTCTCTTGTTGGAGCTGGCTACAGTCGAACTCATTTTTCAGCCAAAAAGCAGCTGTGATTTCGCTATGGCAGTAAGTACAAGACATCCCATTTCTTAATATTGTAGGAAGTTTATGCAAAAACATATATAAATAAAACTATATTATAATATTGCGATCAGTGCCTCAAGCAAGAAAAGCAAGCTGTACCGTTAGTGCAAGACCAAAGGCTTTTGCACTAACGGCACCGCTCTGTTCTTCTAGGGTTGGCAGCACAAGTGCGACTCCTCTGGTGCTGCACACGTTCATAGGCCACGGTAGACACTTTCCATAAGGTAGGCCGTGGGCTTATCTGCTCACTTAAGTTGATTAAAAAAATCCACTTATTTTTACAGGTGATGCCACGCGAAGTGTATGCATTCAACAATCCAAATTTCCCGAGCACGTACAGCGCTGGTATGATTTGCAGGTGGATATTTGACTGTCCTGCTGAGTACGCCTGCCGAATACAGTGTCGTGATATTGGGTTACCTAGAGTGAGTATTAGAATTAAAAAAATTATAATCGGATCAAAAATGGCGGAGAAATCGATAGACATACATTGGAGATGAATTTTAGTTTTACGATAAAGTTATTCAAGAAGAGCATTAGAATAGACGGTTCCCACAGGGTCGGCGGCACGAGTGTGATGCTCCTGCTATTGCTCATGTCCATAGGCCATAGTAATCACTTTCCAGCAAATGGACCATATACTTGTCTTCCAACAAGTGGTATGCCTCGGGATACGCATCTTGGCCTAAATCGCAAGACAAACGAGACTAAACGCGGGCGGATTTTTTTGGTAATAATTGGTTGGTGAACTTGAGCTCATTCGCACAGCAGTAGTACCCCGTGCTATCCTCAAAAGACACCCAAGAAACGCGTATTGCGCGTATGGAGCACATTTTGAGCACATTTTAGGTCTAAGATATATGCCTTGAGCAATATAATAAAAAGCCTGTCACCGTTAAGTCTGTACACTATTCATAAAACTTGAAATTTCCAGACTACTGGCTGTTTCATGGACCGCCTGCTGGTCGCTCCTAATGGCAACTTGTTCTTCGAGGGTGCGCAAGTGTTCTGCGGGCAGACCACCATTAACTCCACCTCCGTCGGCTCCAGGATAACCTTGGGTTTGTTCATCGTTACGTAAAACTATTTTTTTTTTCATGCGGATTACCGCTTGAGAAAAGTACTTCTACCTCGTCTTACGTCTTAGGTCTCAAATGCTGAGTTGTAAGGTGGCCCAATAAGGTAATTCTCTCACACCCCGGCTAGGCAAAACTATTTGTACATCCCTACTAATATTATAAATGCGAAAGTAACTCTGTCTGTCTGTCTGTCTGTCTGTCTCACTTTTACGACTAAACCGCTGAACTGATTTTGATGAAATTTGGTATAGAGGTAGGTTAGACCTTGAGAAAGGACATAGGCTATGTTTGGTCGCGATAACCGACATCCACGCGAGCGAAGCCGCGGGCAAAAGCTAGTATTCGTATAAAACAGTACAACGAATTTAATAAGCGTCGCTTTTCCGTTGTAGTACGTACGTAGCGTATTGTCTCGTTTCAGCAGATTTATATATCCGACACGTCAATATAACTTCACCTTATCTGATGATATGCTGAAAGGAAAATATCAGGAAAGAGGGTCACTATTACAGACACCAACAATGTTACAAAGGTGGCCCTCAGCTTGACGACCTCATCAGATGCTATTTTCACACCCCTCTTGAAAGACCCATGACTGTATGAAGAAGGAAACTCGTGTGCTGGTGAAGAATTCCTAGATTTTATGGCGCGGCAAAGGCTTTTAAGGCTTGGTTCTTGATGGTTTTTAGTGTGTTTATTATATAGAAAGCATGTTAACTTTTGAGGTTGAGCCTTTTGTAAGCTATACAATAGACAATAACTAAATACTTCTATATTTTTCTTTTCAGGATTGGTGTCACGGTCTAGGAGCCCAGGCGGGAGGTTCAGATGTTCGGTGACAACTGATCCTTGGGCACACCCATGGTCAAGATTTAATTATTCATAAGAAATCAGGATACTCCAGCCCAAATGTTTGTGCCTAGGGCAAGTACACAGCAGCAGCAGTCAGACCCATACTGTAAATAATCTTCGTTAAGTTAGGGCAATTAATAATAATAAAATTTGTAATGTGCAATTTTGTAATGTAGTAAAATGATAGAAATTACAATAAAGGTCAAAACTGTAGATTGTGTTTGTTTTCTTCTTTCAACGAGCGTCAATTTCAGCTGTATCTAAAGCTAGTATTGGGCTCTTTGGAGCCTGAAGTCCACTTTCCCAACCCTCCCTACCACAATTGGCAAATTTTCCAAATTTTGGCTTCTATGGGAGCAACTGCCTGCAATCTGACACTCCTAGCCTTGAAAGAATAGCCTGCGTCAGAGGCTCTTTCATCATAAAGTGAAAAAAAATCACAATAAATTACAAAAAAATATACATGTTAGCCTATTGGTAAAATATAGCCTATTGGTAAAAAATGTAAACAATGTAAGTTAGGTAAATAAAAATTAAAGAGTAGGATTGAAGTAGTAATTATTTATTTCACCTACAGTTAATCCCCGCGCTGGTATTATCTTTGCAAGTCATAATATAATTAATCAAACTATATAATTATTTTTTACATAATACATATAATCACGCCTTTATCCTGGAGGGTTAGGCAGAGGTGAATTAACACCCACATTTCACCAATACTTGTATTAGGTCCCACGTATATTATGGGATCAGTCTATTACCGTATTGCTGGCACTGTTGTTGACACGAGCCATGCATCTCGTAGGCTGAGTTTGGGTTGTATATCTATATCCGTCTGATGTTAAACAGCCCTATCCCTTAGTCGCCTTGTACGATATCGCATGGGAAGAGATGGGGTGGCCCAAATTTTACTCTGCCGAGAGCCACGCCTATCTGAAATCCATTATAAAATTGCTATGATCGTTATATGAGGACAGTTACCTAATTTTTTTTTTTTTTTGAAAATTCCTCTTTTGATTTTCACTTTTCGCCACTGATCAACAGAGTAAACAGTATTTCCAATTTATTAATAAGTCAATTACTATATGTAACAGTCTGAATTCATTATATGAATTCCACAATGCGAATACTTACTTACATACTTTTTTGGATACATAAAAACATCCAGACTACTGCAAAAAGTCATATTCATGCATACCTACAAGTATTGTACTGTACTGTACAAATATTGTACTGAGCAAGAATCAAACCTGCGGCCTCTGACGTAGTGTACACCATACGGATAAAGTAAAAGTCGACCAGAAGACCCCGAACTCCGAGGTGAGTCCTGGGATGTGACCGAAACTATCGTGATGATAAGCTGATGGCAAGGTCTCAGGCAAGAGGGTCACTATTACAGACATGTACCATATTAATATGGTGGCACTAAGCTTGACGGCCTCATCAGATGCTTTTGCACGCCCCTCTTAAAGGACCTGGAACTGTAGGAAGAAAGAAACGCATGAGCTGGTAAGGAATTCCAGGTCTTAATGTTGCGGGAGAAGAAGGTGTCACCAAAACGCTTGGTTCTTGATGGAATATTCTGCACCGTATGAGGGTGACATCTAAACTCTGAATGAATTGATGGTGGTACGCTCCAGCCATGTTCTCTATTGATAACCCCCCTTTTTCGTACCACCAGCCTGGGACCTAGTCATCCACTTAATCAAACCCAGTAAACAGCAAAATACGGTAAAACTTAACGACACAGTGAGCTTATTCTGCGTAAATAGTAACATCATCATTATGATTCGGGTACTTTGAGAAAATTATACTTCAAATTATGTAACAACTACCATTTCTAGTCACCCCAAGACCATGGCTGCTGAAAAGTAGACGAAACGTTCGGGCGAACTATTACTCATTGAAATAAAACCACTTTTTAACGGATTGTATCGCGATTTATTTGCAATTATTTACTTTAAGGCCCCGAATCAGATCAGCATCGAAAAATCGGTATTTTCGAAACCGTTTTTCGTTTTAACTATAAAACCTTAGTTTTACTGATTTATACGGTTCAAAATATGAGCGAATGACCTTGAGTATTTGTATGGTCAAAGTCATTAACGTATGTAATCACCTTAAGTGGTAACAAAGTAAGTTACAGTGGCGAGGGGTCACTATAACAAGATTCTCACCGGTGTGCTCTGCAAAGGGAAACTGTGGTCGAGATGAAACAGGTTGAAACATAAAATATGGTTTAGATCTGTACAATACATGAACGCAAATAAAGACTTTAACTTTAAATTTATACTCATTCCATACAAGATTGCTATGGTCATTCTGTAAGAGGTAAGATTTCTTTTTCACCAGCTTCCCTTTTGAAAATTTTCACCGCTCGCCATTTGGTAGGTTAAAATATTGCAAGGGGTGAGCCTGCTGAGCCTGTACGGCTCACCCCTTAGGACCTCAGAGAGTATGGTTAAAAACAGTCGATCACGATTACCATACGAACAACTGTGGCATTACAGGTAGTCGGAGCCCTGAAAAATCCGACAATCTGCTCTAACTACAGAATTTCGATATCGCCAGCGAGTTATCATGTGGCAATCGCTTCACGGAAAATATTGAAGTATAGTTTCGTAGTTACTACAAAAAAATCGATCCCGACTAAGTTGGAGAAAGGTCTGAAAAAATAATCAGTGAGTATGTAAAGTTAGAAATATATTTTCTACCTAACTTAGTGATTATTTTTTCAGTAAGTATGGTCAAATCCCAGGCTCCGTGGTGAATGCACGGATGCTGTCAGGAACAACACTGAGATGATAGATAGGTCTATAACTCGTTAGTAAACAACGATACACCTATCTACCAACGTCACAGTCCCATTGAAATTGATTCTATACCCGGCGCATCCATGTTATCATAACCATTCTATTTTCATTACGATTTTCATGATAAACATATGGTTTTATTTATTTATGAACTAAACAACAAGCAGTGCTATACAATACGTATAGGAAAGGGTATTTAAGCTGACTTCTGGGTCTAGGAAACCATCAGTCATTCAGCATCCTCCTTCAGTACAGTTTCCAGTAATAAGTTTAATATTATTACGACCAGTCCTATAGGATTTACCTATTGAGGCTTGGATTGGATCTTATTGATTGTCAGGTAAGTCAACATCATCTACATCACCGTTCTTCATCTTAACGTGGTTGCAGGTTGAGAGGTTTTGACCTGGGAACCAGGACCTGTTATAGCAATGGCTTCCGTCTTACCTAAGAGCAACCCAAGACAACCCATAAACTCGTTCGTTAATCATCAGGTGCAACAGCCTGCAGGTGAAGTTACTGGGTTCCGTTTACGATACATCTTTAAATTGTTATCACCCACTTTAAATTGCAAGATATTTATATAAAATATTTGTCACTTTAGTCTGGCAATGACTGCCAAGAAACACTATAGGAACTCAATTCTCGTTAGTGTTATCTTAAGTACGAGTACTATCACAGTGCTCTTTTTAAAAATATTAATGAACCTTTTTATTCCAGAATGGCTTATAAAGCAGGATTACTTCTCTTGCTGAACCTGGCGTTTGTACAAATGTTGCTTACGCCAGATAATGACTGCGATTTTGTTGAGAGTGTAAGTACAAGATACCTATCTATACTAATATTATGAAGACGTAAAATTTGTAAGTTAGTGAGGCAATTTCTGCATCTCTGTCCGCAGCTCTCGAGCGCGCAGACTAAACCTTTCCAAAACCCTCACTGGCCAGCCACCTACATGTCCGGTTCCACCTGCCGATGGACCTTCGACTGTCCTATGTGGTTCGCCTGTCGACTGAGATGCCTCGACGTTGGTTTACCCCAAGTGAGTATTCCTTAACCTAGTAAAGATTTCCTACGTTATCTGGTTAGACGGGTATGACCTTCCACCCGCAATAGGGCCTCTGTCGAAATGGTATCCATATTGGATATCATCCAGTACGAAGACGGAGCGTACAAACAACCTTGTGGGATATTGCTAGTACTTCATCCTCAGTATTGCTCAATTGCATCCAAAGTTTGGACTTTAGAGCGCTTTGCTTTTACTGATTTTGATTGATGTGTCGGCTTTTCCGTGGGCATCTACTGTCTGACTTTCCTGCTGAGCAAAAAATTTCTATTTAAAATATGTGTTACAGACGGACGATTGCTACATGGACAAGCTATTAGTCTCCGGTTCGGGCAACTTAGAACTCGAAGGAGCACAGGTCTTCTGCGGTCGAACTGAAATCAACTTCAGATCTATTGGTTCAAGGATGACTTTAGGTAAGAAGTATTTTTTGACATTTATTTCTTTATCCCGAAATATCACGACGAAGACAATGAAAAGAGAATGACAAAGATAGAATTTGGAGATGTTTTAATCGTTCTATGTACTATATTGTACTATCGAACTGTAATATCAAGGATTGTGGATTTGATCTCCGCCCTGTAAATTACAATTAACCACGATTTCGTGTCAAACTCTATTTAATTCATCATCATCATCCTCTTTATTAGCTATTTTCCCGTTGAGTCTAAAGTTAATACTTCAGAGCCGCTTATTACTTTTAGTTGATTGGTTGGTACTAACATTTATAACTTTTTTTCAGCTCTAGTTACTAGCCAGTTGAGTCCAGGTGGTAGATTCAGGTGCACCATAAGTTCTGAACCTTGGACACAGCCATGGTTCGTATCCCCGTGTACACCAAACCCAGAGCATCTTGAAAGAAGAGGAAGTACATCAGCAGAGAAAGAATCAACAGAACTACCAAAGCAAAACATGACACCAGCTGTAGATGTCGGATATAAACGGACGGATGGACGTATAAGCACTGGGCTTATCCAAGCCAGAATTCCAATCAGCCAATACGAACCAGGACGATTACCACATGCCAAGAATGAGAAGCCAGAAACCAAACGCTCCAAGTATATTGACGCGATATCTTCTTACGTGAAATATGTCCCCATAGAATCCGTGCAACCAAAATATATAAAAGTAGATCAACAATACAGTGGACAAGAAGAACAGGAACTGTTATCCAATAAGAATCTAGTGGAAACACATGCAATGACCCCTCCGAGACACGGCAAAACTATTGTACCAATGGCTAAGGCTTATAAAGTAGGATTTACTAATGCAAACCGCATAAAAGTTAACGACTCACCTTTCGCTCTCCGTGTAGAAGAACCATCACCATTGCTTGAGATTGTACAAGCAGATCCGTCGGCCGTGCAACCAGCGAAGGCAGCATCACCGTTCGATAAACGCGTTCATAGACGAGCAGACTCTTCTCGCAAGCATAAAATACAGCACACATTGTCTTCGCACATCAGACGCCCCCGTAAAGGGTCGAGGCGAATGAAAAAAGTACAGCCAGGGACCCGACATGTCCGGCATGAGCTGATCCGTACCCCTAAAGCGCACAACAATAGGCGTATGAAGGTTAAGTTCCCACGCGTTGCACACCGCACTGGGTTGCCCCACACCAGGCGCGTGCGCACTCAGTTAAAGCGATCCAGCAAACGTCCAACAGTCCCACCGTACATTCGTGGCATTAGACAAAATAAAGGACGATCAGTAGAAATATTTTCGAGGAACCTATAATATAAAACTTAATTTACAATGTTATTCTCAAACTCTGTTAGATGTACGTCTTGTCTAAATATTTCAAAATTGTATTTATTTATCTTTTGTAATTAATAAAATATGAAAAGTTACTTTGTTTTTAATTATCTCTCTAACCCTCTAGGAATAAAGGCGTGATTATAGGTATATGTAGGTATGTATGTATGTAGATTCTGAGTGTACCGACTCTATCATACTACCAAATATTTCAAAATTTGTTACCTTGTAAGCATTTATAATAATTAACGAAATTCTATCCTTTCTACTTCCTACTTCCTAGTATCTAATCCAAATAATATTATAAATGTGAAAATTTAGTATTATAATATATCTACTAACATAAGTTCTTATATAATGTGAAAATTAGTGAAGATGTTTGTCAATCACGCTAAACGGATTCCTCTAAAACTTGGTACAGAGATAGAGTATAGTCTAGAAGAACACCATAGGCTTATTCTTATTCCTAGAATAGGTTTCCATGGGTAGTGAGAACGGGATCTGAATTCATCAGAATGTTAATTAACATTCATGTTTTACACATTTATAAAAATATTAAAAATTAAATTAAATAGAAAATTTTGTATTTTTAAAAGTGCTCTTTGCGCTCTTGAAAAAATGAATGCAAAAAATGTTATAAATAATGTCTGAAGCATAATTCCACTTCCATTCACTAGTGTGTTATCTTCAGTCCTTAACGTTCGCTTGAAACGGAAGTGCAAACGCATAATTTCCGTTCGACTAATTTCTATTCTATTGTGTTATATTAGTCTATGTGTGTATATACGAGCAATTATGGCAAAATTATGTGTTTGGAGTTTGATTTTGGGAGTGGTCGGCGTGTGCGCACAAGTAATCTTACAGCCTTTCTTTTATAACTTACTAGCTGACCCGGCGAACTTCGTACCGCCATATTTTACACCCGCGTGGTATTCCGATCCCGCTGGACCTTCTATTCAAATTTCCATGTTAGATTCTAATCCCGTTCCCGCTGCACCATTCCCGACCCGTGCATGAACATGCCACATATAAATGACCATGGGAAAAATATGGCTTTTCTAAATTCAAACCCGTTCCCGCTGTACCTTCTATTCAAACTTCCATGTTAGATTCTGATCCCGTTCCCGCTGCACCGTCCCCGACCTGTGAACAATGTGAACATGCCACATAATTGACAATGGGAAAAACGATTAAACGTCATCGATCCAAGCCATTTGCCTAGCCGTTTAATTAAATGGCTGAATATCATTCAGGCCGTTAATTGAACGGTGCCGTTTAGTTAACAGCCTAGGCAGTTAATTGAACGGCTGAATAAGCTAGTTGGCAGCGACACATATAATACAAGATACACGAGAAAAAAACATAACCCTTCTTGGCAGTCGGGTAAAAGACATGACAAAAAATTAAGTCATTAGCATCTTTATCTCTCTTTAGTCTTTACTATATTTAAACTTTATCCTTGGGTATTTTATTTTCAACTGATTTTAACTTTATTCCAGGAAAAATATGACTTATTCGTTAGCTCGCCACTTGAAAACTCACCACTCGGTGGCGAGTTGCCCCGAATTATTTTAATTTATTTTTCATTCGTCAACTCGGCACTGGCATAGAAGTACAGTCGATAACAAAATGTTTAATACATTTTATAAGTTAAATAAAATTCCCCAAGAAATAGATTTGCCCCGACCACCTCCTGTATTTACGAAACTAATCAAAAACGATCTAATCTATAGACACAAAATGATAAACTTCCGCGGTTATGAATACAAGATCATAAGTGATACTGAATATATAAGAACATACAAACCAATGCAGGTGGAGGTGTGTGCTATCGATGTATAAGAAGAAACGCGATTGGTATAAAGGTGGATTTAGACCAAACGAACATTTAACGAACGAACAACGGCCAACGAACGAAACGAGATAGAGCTAGAACAAGAGTATTCTTTCTTAATTAGTATTTTAATCTTTTAGTGTAAGTACCTAAACGAAACCTCGTTATCAACGAGCAAGAATGAGAACCAAGAACTAGAATTTTTGTATAAGTTTTTGTTTGTTGGTTTAGATTAGCCGAACGAATGCTCATTGCTTATTAGTGTCGATTCAAAAACACGTAAGAATGCTCTAAGTTATTATTCGCGCGCTCTAGTGGCGTTTATATGAAGTAAGCGAGTATACTTAGATTAGAATCTACTTGAATGTTCTGTTTCTTTTTAATAAAAATTTACGCAAAGGGAATAGATTGAGCCTTCGCTCGCCTGATGTGAATCAACCTTAACAAACATAGAATAAAATAGATAATGATAGAGTATTTTTGTTGTATTTTATTGATTTTATTATTTAATTGATTTGCTCAGCACCGACGCATCATGTGTGCTAGTTATAAGTTAAGTTGTGCTTCATCCGAAACTCCCACATGGTGTGCACCCTAGGCAACAGAGACGGCATCTCCTTTCATCCCCGGAGGATACCTGCTCTGGCTCTGTAAACGGCTGCTCGGAGGTTCTCTACATGTGCCTCTGACTAGAAGAGGGCATAGTGGAGAGCAGCCGGATAAAAAAGCCTGCCCCAGAACGTTGTCCGTCAATCAGCAGGTTTACCGGCTTTCAGATAAGGTTGACTTGAGTCCCGAAGACCTTGGTTTGGCTCCATAGACTTTTGATGATGATAACATTATTTATCAGTTAGTGATGGACCATGAAAGATTAAAGTAAAGAAGCTAGACAAGCTAGCAAAGCAATCGAGCCACGAACCATTTTGGTAAAAAGCGGTCGAGGTGATGTCAGAATAGGTGAAGTGTTCGGTTTCACTATGCCCCACTAGATGGATTTCTTAAAAGTGGGAGGGAAACTTAGGGAACGCGGGTGGAAGAGGTACTTAGACTCCATGCCATCCGCTGCATTTGGCGACGCGTTTTTCTAAAGAGAAATTTCACTGTGGCATCTCTGCTATCTAATCATATTCTATCCTCCGTGGATAGGACCCATACACCGGTAGTGAGTCTTACATACACGACAATGACGAGAAATGCGATGAGAAGTAGGAAATAAAACTGTCCGAACCGCATCAGTTTTCCCACATCATATAAATGTATTATATTGTCGTTTTTTCGATAACAAGATGATTGTTCTATTATAAAATAGGTCACATCTAATACATAAAATTTCCGCAAACAATCAGACAATGGATTACCCTTTCAACTAGTTTCTCAGGTTCATTTGGCAAAGATCTTTGGTCAGTTGCTGGATAAGAATTGCAGATGCAGTAGCATAGCCGTTAAAAATATAATTTTTGACATGTAATTTCACTGAAGAAATTCTTTACAAAGGATATTCAAAAAAACTACAGCAGTGATTTTCATATAACAAGTGTGTTTATATTAAACCGACAGAATCTTGTGAATTAATGTGAAGAGAAGTATCCTTGGCTGACAAAAAGCTAGGTAGGTACTTACTTCTTCCGAAGGAAATTATCTCGAAACTAGAGATGGTGAAGGTTGAAACGGTGTGCGAGGCAATGCCTTATTGGGCCACTTTACACCCAGGCATTTTCGATTTGAAACGTCGTCGTGTCGTGCTATTTTAGTCGGTTTGAACCCGAAATATCCGACCTGCTGCTGGCTTAAAAGTTACTTACATTATCTGATCTCTCTAGCTCTCCCTCATGGATAGAGAATGCTCGGAGCCTTTTGTGAACTCTGTTGGGGTCGGCATTTGACTGCCTCTGTGGCGTAGCGATAGTGAACGCGGCTGCTACGCAGGAGGCGCAGGTTCGATCCCCGCTCAGTGCCAATATTTGTATGCATGAATAGGTATAAATATTTGCATTGGTCTGGTTGTTTCTATGTATAATATGTAGATATGTATTTACAAAAAAAAAAAGTATCTAAGTATGTATATGTATCCGCATTCTAGATTCCATAACACAAGCTAATTAAGCTTACCATGGGTCTAGATAGCGTTGAGTAGAATGTTGTAGAATATAGTTGTAGAATATAATATTTATTCAATCTAACTATGAAGCGGCCAAACTTCGATATTTTCCATGAAGCGACTACCTACCATCTTACTTCCAAAACCGGTTGACGATATCAAAGTTCCGTAACTTTAGATCCATTTTCAGACTTTTTAGAGATTCAACTACTCGTAACTCGGTACAGCCATAGATATTTGTAATATGATGACCTAGCGCAACCGATGACTGCGTGCGATCACCCGGTCTGCGACTGACCTGGTTAGTAATATTTATCTTTGCTGTACTCGATTGCTAATTTCAACTCAGACTATCTAAAACTAAGGTTACCTAAGGTACGTACATACCTACCCCATTCTTAGTAAACTTGCTTATTACCTACTTAGTAATATTTTGTTTCAGGATGCCTTTTAGAAATGTATTCCTTCTTGTGGTGACGGCGACGGCGAGCCAAGTAATGGAGCATCCAGGTCCCTATTGTGACCATTTAATACGAGTAAGTATCTATAGGAGATGAGTTCTACTTTTTTTCGTAAGCTGCTGCCCGCGACTCCGACGGCGTGGATTACGGTTATCGCGACCAAACATAAAAAAAAAAAAATTACGCCTTGAGTAGATAACTAACTACTTATTATTTAGTATCTATTCCAATATTCGATACTATTAGAGCTTTCGGGATATTTACCATGTATTGTTTGGAGTGCCCGATATTTCAGCGTCTCTGCAAATACACAAGCCAAAACAAAATCGCGAGTGGATACAGACAGTAAGCATACCTAGTGTGTCGTGATCGTGAACCTCTTGGAGTAGGTATATTTGTTCTGTGGTCGTGAACTTGATCCAGTTCGAGTTTGTAGTTATATTGAAACCAGTGGTAGTGCTCATACGCGTAGCAAGAGAACTCGAAAGTGGGTAGATCGATATTTACTCCTAAAAACTTTTTCACCGTTTACCGCCAATAGGTACCTACAGTTCCTCCGTGATCATGGTGCTTGCAACAGCGCCAAAATATCGGAAACTCCAAACAATACATGGTAAATATCATAATGTGAATGACCATGATAGTTTAAATATATATTCCAATATTTCTGAAAATTCTCACAGGTGCCCAACCAACAGATGCTAATTATTTCCAACCCAGAATGGCCAAGTCCCTACTCGCCAAATTTAGCTTGTAGGTGGATATTTGAGTGCCCTGCTGGGTACGCCTGCAGACTCCGGTGCCGTGATGTTGGACTACCCAAGGTGAGTCGGTTGTTTCGTTTCTACATACTTAGATATTGAAATCAGACAGTTCTTTTACGATACGAGGTTGGGAGGCTAGATGACAAAACCATTTTTTATACTTTTTAAGCTTAAACGTCAATAGTAAGCTAGGTAAGTTCTTATGTCCATAAGAAATAGATAGTACCTATATTCCGTCGCGGACTAGTCAAATATGCCAAATCAAGCAAGAGTAGATGAGCGGAGACTGGGCTGCAAAGTTCATGCTGCATTTGGATGTAACTGGAACTAACGCATGATGATGATGATGATGAACAAAACAACCTCATCGCCCATAAGATTCTAAAGGAACTAAAAGCGAGATTACATCAGTGTACTCCTCTGTCTTCCTTAGTAGCTAAAGCACTTTTGGTTCTCTTAACAAACTAATAACCTATAGTTATCGGCACAATGATGACACCAAGTCTATGATTGGTGGGTTGGCGCCCTTCTAAAAAGCCATTGCACCCCACGCGTGCGAATATCTTGTGTGATCATCATACAGGCATGCCGGTAACAACTATATGTTTAAATTTCAGACAAAAGGGTGCCATCTAGACAGGATATTGATATCGACAGTTGGCACTTTGGACCTGAGTGACGCACATGTATACTGCGGCGGAAAGAAAATTAATGCCAGGTCCATTGGCTCAAGACTAGTCATGGGTAATATGATTTATTCTACTGTTAGGCATATCTATACAAGTTACAATGCCTTATTCACGCATTTGCTGCTATTCAGACTTAGTAATTGCTAAAAATCTATTTCATTTTCTGGCGTCAATATAAAATCTTATAGAAAGTTTCCCCTCCTCTGGATAGTTTTGGTAAATCGGATGAAGAAATCACTAGGAACGGACGCAGGACTGTCAAATAGTAGGCACCTTCACTGTGGAGCGTGAAAGGCCGTACCGTCTTCATACCCTCTTTAGTAAAGGTTGTGCTATAGGTACAGGCCCTCGATTCTGCTAAAGCACAACCACTGTCACGGACTGCGAGAAATTTGATTTTAGCCTTTAAAGTAATGCAGTTAAAGTTTAAAATTAAATGGCTTTTTGTAGAGCGAATGAGAGAGTGTAATGAAACTTTTTTTCCGTTAATTTTGGACTTTGAGTCTGCAGCAATGAAGTCTAAAATTTAATGCCATTTTCTGCAGTCTCGGTGGCATGACAATGGTTTTGCTTTAGTAGAATCGACGCCCAGTTAAGATCAGTTGTTGCCGTACCGTACCTCCTACCAGCTGCTCTTAAAATCTGTTCAAATTACTCCCGCATTGCCTAAACTGATAGAAGTATTAGAGAGGAGCTCCTCGCAAGCTATATGGTAGAAATGCCGAAAACTTCGGAGTTTTATCAAGTATATACCTCGGGACACGTATCTGGCGCCCGCGGATTGTTTTGTAATAATCTATGCTTGGTGAATTTGAGCTCGACCACCGGCGTAGCACCTCGTGCAATCCTCAAAAGTCACCCAGGAAACGTGTATTACGCGTATAAAGCTAATAATACTAAATTAAATTAACACTACAAACTATTATTACTAATTGTAATTTAATTGCAGGATTGGTAGCGAATATCGAGAGTCCAGGCGGTAGATTTAGATGTAAAGTGAGACCTGAACCATGGATGTAAGTAATCTACATATTTGAAAATTAGCCTATAACCTTTCTCGATATATAAGTAGACTATTCACCAATCAATGTTTTTTTAATTCGATCCAGTAGTTTCAGAGATTAGCGCATTCAAACAAACCGTGAAGGGTTTGTTTGAATTTTATAATATTAGTATAGACACCTATAATACCTCTTTTCACCTTTATTATTTTATTATTTTATTTTTATTTTATTAATCTTGAAAACTTACAGCTAGATACACAAATAAAAAAGGAAACATAGTATGCATAAGGCCAATTACAAGTTTTCACCATTAAATAAATTCATTAGAGGTAAATTACGTTAAAGTCGGTAAACAAAACCAACGAATGAAACAAACAAAAAAATAACAATAATTAACGACATTACGCAGATCAACACCCAATGAAAAAGGCATCACACAAAGTTTTTTTAAGCTTGTTGACACTTGTATGGAATACATCGATATCGACATCCCGGCACGCCGCGTTGTACGATATTATATTAGTACCTATAGATTATATTATATTATATTATATACCTATATACCGACTATATTATATTATATTATGTACCTATAGATTATATTATATTAGATTATATTATATTATATTAGTACCTATAGATTAGTTTGTGATGTCTATCTTATAGGCAGGTAAGATAAGATAACCCATTAAGATATCTACCTCTATTTTGTTTTGTTAAAGATTTTCTGTAAAGTATCTAAGTTTAGTTGGGCAAAAAAATGATTAACTTTTTCTATAAGCGAAATCTGAGGTCACCGGTGCTGGAAACAACGTATCTTCGAAGGAAGAAACAGAGATATAAGGGTCAGCGCCGCCATTGCCATCTTTTCTTATCTTTTACTAGATTTGTTTCGCTCTAGATACTGTATAAATTCTTAACGTCTACACTTCTCCCCTGCCTTCCGGTTGCCTCAACACCCTAATATTATGACTGCAACACGTTTCCAGCACTGTACTTATGTAGGCACTTAGATATAGTTGGCGGCGTCTTGACCCCAAGTCATGAGAGAAACGAGACCTTGGCGCGCGTGTATTGGTTTGATATAATCTATGATTGGTGGATATCCTCATGAGGCACCCTAAAAACGTAGGTACTGCGCAATATAGCGTACTTATAGTGATGTACCTGGGGTCAACATGTATGCCGGCAACTATACTCACCTATTGCACTCTTTTCAGTCCTCCAAGTGGGAGATCTGAGGAATTTAGAAGGTGATTTAATGAGAAGCAAATTAGTCCTGAAGACGTCACATATCTATTAAAAAATTACTAGTTCTTTCAAATAAAACTTTCAACGGATTCTGTCGCAATTTATTGTGTTATTGTAGTTACTGTTCCCGAGGTTTCGACTGCTTTTCAGCAGAAGTTTCGGTCATGGGGAGATCAATCTGATTTTGGCACCTTCATTTAAATTTTCCCTTCATTTTGGGAGTTTCTGAAGTGAGGGATGAATCTTGTGAAACAATCTCATACACGTAGAAGTTCTATATTTTTTGCGTACCTACTATTGTTTCTGAATCACCCGCCTTATTTCCACTTATTCTACCTTATTTTCTGATTGGACGGCATCGGACTACTCTACAATGCGAAGACTGAACCACCGCCTCACTGGATTCCTTTTAAGGGATAGTGTCTAAGATATATCAGACTCGGATCAAGAATATCCATACCTCCTGTTTTTTGAAAACCAATGGTGCCATCCGAAGGACAAGGCAACTGTTTTCTACAACACAAAATAGATAATACTGCCAAGAAATATAAGACTCTCGACCATTCGAATAAGAACTCAGACTCAAAGTTAATTTGTTTGTTTTTATGTAATAAATTATATTATCAAGTGTTACAAAAATATGTGTTTTATTGCAAACTAGCTGACCCTGCGAACTTCGTACCGCCTAACAGTCAATTTTTTTTTGTATGTTTTTCTCTCCGTCAGAACCATCCTCGAGCTTCAAGGAATATTCTAAAAAAAGAATTACGAAATCGGTTCAGCTGTTCGCGAGATTTGCGCTTAGCAACACATTTAGGGATTCATTTTTATATAATAGAAGATAGATGAAAGTTTTGAACTTAAGACAGAGCAGGGTGTGGTAAGTGCCCCCAACTGGGTATGCCCATGAAGTGTATAGAGATAAGCTTGGGCCTAGAAGATTTTTGGGCCACCTAAGACCCCGGCATCATAGACCCGAAGGTGATTTTGGTCGGTTCAAGTCCGATATAACCATATCGGCCGACGGAGGTGGCATCCAAGATAAATTAAAACAAACATATTATAATTTATTAATATACTTTTATTTCTACAATATTCTAATTACAATAAAGTAATTTTTTATATTACTCTTTCTTTAAATACATAATAATATCATTGTTAATTTACTAGAAAGCTTATTTTTTAATAATATAGTTTAATATAAATACTATGAGATATGTCTACGTACAACTTACAACGTTATTTTTGGTATAGAACTAAAAGCAGAATACCTCAATAAAAAAAGGTTCAAGTATACCTCGAGACACAATACATAATTTGGACCTAAATCGAATTGAAGAAACGTCGGTAGCTTACTGGTTAAGGAGTTGACCTTACGATCGAGAGGTCCCGGGTTCGATTCCTGGCCATTACACTACCGACGTGAACCTACTCCTAGCACAAGCAATTTAGCTTAGTTGGAGAGGTTAACTGGAATATTAGTAATTTCGGTTGCTAATATTCTTAAAAAAAATATCGCCAGACAAACGAGGCCTTGGCACACGCAGATTCATCATCATCATCATCATTTCAGCCATAGGAAGTCCACTGCTGGACATAGGTCTCCTCTATAGATCTCCTATAAGACCGGTTGGAAGCGGCTCGCATCCAGCGCGTTCCCGCGGCCTTAATGAGGTCGTCGTCAGATTGTTTTGTAATAATCTATGCTTAGTGAATTTGAGCTCGTCCACCGCAGTAGCACCCCATGCTATCCTCAAAAGACACACAAGAAACGTGTACTGTTCCCATAACGAGCACATTTTAGTTCCAAGACACAATGTCCCGAGCATAGGGCGATACCACATGTACCCAGCGCCATCTAGTGATAGCAAGTCGAACTATCTCGATACTACTACGTCACTAGCAATCCTGCATCGCGAAAGTGAAGTTTTCGCCCCAAGCTCGACAAATATTCGAATTTGTAACGTAAACCACAGAATAGATCATTGCGATTGGCCGACTGCTTTCTATACACCTGTGTGTGAGTGTGTGTGTGAGAAGTCTGCCAATCGCAATGATACCTTCTGGAGATACTTTTTTTTATCTTTATCTCCGGCACTGGTCGGAGGATTCTCCCTTTCTGCTTCTTCATCATCCTAGCGTTAATTCCCAGTCGCATCCGAAGCTTTTAGCTCGGAGTCTGGGGTCCGCTTTACTAGTCTTAACTACAGATTTGGCTAGACCTCGATATTTTCCGTGAAGCGATTGCCATTTGACCTTCACAACCCAATGGTAACATTAGGCGATATCGAAGCTTTTCAGCTAGACCATTCTTTTTGGACTTTTCAGGGCTCCAACTACCCGTAACGACTGCCATAGATGTTCTTATGGCAACCGGGATCGACGGCTTAACGTGCTCTCCGCCGTAGGTTTCCCCCTTTGTGTCGGAGAAATGGGATCCCTTTCGTTAACATAAAACGTTCTGTCCTAAAATGTATTGGCATAATGAATTTGGCATATTTTTTTGGGCATAATTACATAGTAAAATTATGCCAAGTATAATTATGTCAAAAAAATTATGCCAAATTCATTATGCCAAAATTTGCCATTTTAGGACTAAATATTTTATGTGAAGAAAAAGATCATTAGTCTCAATATTATGCCAAAATAGGTTATGGTTATTTTTTTTTATGCAAATGGAGAACCGGAGAAACATATCACCCTATTCTACTAAATAGCTGTACCAAAAGTAATGGTGTATATTTAAAATATAGCTATTTTTGAAGCATTTATTATGCTAACTATTCAACCGTCGCCCTAAGACGGATGTATATGAGAATTTGGATCGACTCCATGCGGGTCTGTGGCTTAGTGGTCAGAGCGTGCCCCCTGTAAGAGAAAGATCGCGGGTTCGAGTCCCGCTCCGAGGTCGATTCTCTTCTATTTCTTAATCGATAGCTACTAATAGTTTTCTAGTACTTTCACTCAAGTCCTAACATCATAGTATGCCAAAACATTTTAGGACAAAATATTTTATGTGAAGAAAAAGATCATTAGTCTAAATAAGCATTATGCCAAAATAGATTATGGTTACTTTTTTTATACAAATGGAGAACCGGAGAAACATATCACCCTATTCTACTAAATAGCTGTACCAAAAGTAATGGTGTATACTTAAAATATAGCTATTTTTAAAGCATTTATTATGCTAACTATTCAACCGTCGCCCTAAGACGGATGTATATGAGAATTTGGATCGACTTCATGCGGGTTTGTGGCTTAGTAGTCAGAGCGTGCCCCCTGTAAGGGAAAGATCGCGGGTTCGAGTCCCGCCCGAGGTCGATTCTCTTTTCTCTTTCTAACGGCCGTTCTTAATAACCTATCTATCGCCAGTTTTGACATTAGAAAGTATAAAAACGTCTTCAATCTCTATGGTAACGCAATTCATAGTAGCAAAATAACAATAGGATTTGACAAAGGAACTATCTCTACCTTTACCTTAAACTGTAGATAGGTTATTGGGAACGGCCGTTAATCGATAGCTACTAATAGTTAATGGCAGTATACTGTTGTAACTAATAATTCATTTTCTTTTTTTTTTAAACTTTCACTCAAGTCCCAACATCTAAGTATCGTCTAGAACAAAATGCTTCACTCTATTACTTTCAATAAGAACTTCCTTATATTATTGTGAACTAGCTGACCCGGCGAACTTCGTACCGCCATATTTTCCGCCCGCGTGGTATTATCTCTAAATTTATCAGTGTTTCTCTACAATATTATGCATGTATTATTCATATAAACCTTCCTCTTGAATCACTCTATCTATTAAAAAAAAACCGCTTCAAAATCCGTTGCGTAGTTTTGAAGATTTAAGCATACATAGGGACGGACAGGCAGCGACAGCGACTTTATTTTATAATATGTAGTGAAGTGATGTAGTGATAATGATATAAGTGAAGTAATAGATAACGTTTATGGAGAACAAAATAGTGCCCGGCAAAATACTTGACAATGTACTCAATCTATACTCACGGCAATCTATACATATACTCACGGCTGTAAATCCCCGAGGGGTAGGCAGAGGTGTATTAACACTTAACGCCCACATTTCGCCAACTACGATTTTCGGTTCCGTAATAAAATAGTGCCCGGCAAACTACTTGACAATGGACTCAATATGTATGTGCAAGAAGAATAAGATCGATCTCATAATCAGATTCGTTGATATGTACATAGAGCAAACACAGAGAGGAGGTGTTATAGATTTCTCTATGAAAGTATGATTGATGATGATACCTAACGGGGGGTGAGGGTGTGGTAAGAGGGATTAGACCTCATTGCCTCTCTGTTATTGGGCTGAGGATAATCACGAGTCTATTTCCACGTAAAATGTAACATCTGAATACTGCCGTTGGTGATGAATTGGTTAGTGTCCTATATTATTTATACAAGAGAAAAAAAACTATACAGATGGCAAAAGTACTATTGAAGTACAAAAAGTATCTTTTACGTATTCTTTCATATGAGTTATAGCGCTATTACCAATTGTAATATTTTGTCTGATATTTTAACACGGTGATCACGGAGGAACTAAAAAAACTGCCGAAATATCGGGCACTTTACGACACAACGTCAGATCATGCCCTAAGAATCACAACTCACAATTGCTTAGAACACCTCCTCTCTGTGTTTCCTCTATGGTAGAGCCTACAATACATTACATTGACTAAGGCCACACCAACTGCGATGACGACAGATCATGCCTTGACAATCACAGTGCAGTTTCTTAGAACGCCTCCTCTCTGCGTTTGCTCTTTGATAATGTCTACGCTACACTGACTGCCCTGAGAATTACAGCGCATGGGTACTTAGAATGCCTCCTCTCTGCGTTTGCTCTTTGAAAATGTCTGTTGCATACTACAATGACTAAGGCCACATCTACTGCAATGACGTCAGACTGTGCCCAGAGAGTCACAGCACAAAGTTGCTTAGAATGCCTCTTCTCTGTATTTGCGCAATGGTAAAATCTACAGTACACTACACTAAGGCCACGGTTACAATGACGTCATAAAATACCCTGAGAATCACAGCGCACACTGTTTAGAACGCCTCCTCTCTTCATTTGCTCTTTGATAATGTCTACAGTACACTAAACTAAGGCCACGCCTACTGCAATGACGTCGACCATGGTTTGAGACTCACAGCGCAATTACTTAGAACACATCCTCTCTGCATTTGCTCTTTGATAATGTCTACAGTACACTAAACTAAGGCCACGCCTCTACAATGACGTCGACCATGGTTTGAGACTCACAGCGCAGTTACTTAGAATGCCTCCTCTCTGTATTTACTCTATAGTAAATTCTGCAGTACACTACACTAATTCCACGCCTAATACAATGACGTCAAGCTAGGCCCTTAATCACAGTTACTTAGAACACCTCCTCTCTGTGATTGCTGTCATAGTATCTATAACACCAGTAAGAATTATTACATTCTATAAAGCAAATAACTGATCTCCCCTAGAAATTGACTAGACTATTTCTCCTGTCTTCTCTTGGCACCCTTGCCTTCCTTCTCGTGGAAGTACCCACCGTGCCCGGGCACTAGCTTTATTGGGGTCTTGGTTTCCCTGCGTTCAGGGTCTGGAGAAGTTCTCTCTGGCGAGGAGTCGGTCACGATGCCTTGAAGGCGATGGGTGTTGGTTTGACTTAACCTGGGAATGGAAATGTTGAATTAGGGCAATGGTGGCATTTGCTGGCAATCATCGCAGAAGTCTTCTTCTCCATCTTAGAGTTAATTCCAGTCGCATTCGAAGCTTTCACCTCGGAGTCTGGGTTCCGCTTTTATAGTCTAACTGCGGTTTTGGCTGCGAACCGACTGCCATCTGACCTCCACAACACATTGGCGATATCGAAGGTATTGCAATTAGATCAGTTGTTGGACTTCTTGGGATTCGATACTCCCAGTGCGCAAACGCAACTCGCTTCTAAGGGGCTGTCCATTAATCACGTGACGTTTTTTTTAGCAATTTTCTAACACCTCCCCTCCCCCATGGTAATACATGGTGAGGTTTTAGACTACTCCCCCCCCCCCCCCCCTAGCCAAAATCACGTGTATTTTTTTAATTAATATTTAATGCTAGAATACTAAGAATCATGACAAAAATCGCGACTTATAAGAAAAAATAAATACACGTGATATCTCAATATACCCCTCCCTCCCCCCTGGTGATATGTCGTGATTTTTTCCGAACCCCCCCCCCCCACCCCTGTTGAGCTTCGCGTGATTAATGGACAGCCCCTAACGTAGTAAAGTGGGACTCCCCCGAACTCCAACATGCAAGTTTTGTATACTTGTTTGTATGAAGAACATGGTGTGTTTCACTCACCTAACTTCCTCCACATCAGCCACCTTGTCGATAAGACTGCGTATGATAGCCTCCTTATGTTCCAACGCTAGAGAGGCCCGCTCTAGTTCGCGTCGATACTCCGAGTGCGCAAGCGCAGCCCGCTTCTCTTGCTCCACTATACGACGCTCGAGCTCTTCTAGAGATGTGAATGCTCGGGATTTTACGGCCTGGAGGGTAGAATAATGGAGTATATTGTAAGGGTTTATGGCAGTAGGATAATTTTAAGGTTACTCTTCATCTGTACTAATATAATAAAGAGCAAAAGATTTGTATTCTTGTAGATAACAAGTAAACTAGATTTCAAAAACTGTCCGATATCAAAAGTTTTGTCGCCATTCGTAAGCTACATTAGGCTATATTTCATCACAGTACCATCAGCAATGAACGGTATTAGAAATCTACGCGTGCGCGGCCGCGAGCAACAGCTTATAATTCATATTTTGTTGATGGAAGTAAAACGCTTTTTGTTCTTTTTTTCCCATTTCTCCTCCCCATTTTCCCCATAATTCTTATTTACCCATTCCCTTTTTTCCATCCTCTTTCCCCATCCTCCTCGTGTAGTAGACCACCAGGTAAGTCCCCCGTACCTTGATCTCGTGCTTGATCCTGTCGAGCGCGTGCACAGCCTGCCGCAGCGGCTCACTGTTGTTGCGCGTGCGTCGAGCGCTGGTGCGCACGCGCAGCGCTCGCGCACTCGCCGCCTTCAGCCTCTGGCGGAATATCACCGCCGCCTTGCGGTACAACCTGCAGGGGGAGGGGGGATGAAGATAATTGAGGTCGAAAGATACCTCAAGTTGATTAAGAAAGAGAAAAGAGAATCGACCACGGGCGGGACTCGAACCTGCGACCACTCCACTGTCGCCCTAAGACGGATGTATAGAGGAATTTGGAATGGCTTCATGCGGGCCTCGGTGTTTTAGTGGTCAGAGCTAGAGCATTCCCCCTGTAAGGGAAAGATCGCGGGTTCGAGTCCCGCTCGAGGTCGATTCTCTTTTCTTTTTCTTAATAGATTTGTTAACATAATAAATACTTCAAAATTTCATTCAAATACCACAAGTTGCCAACGCATTGATAGGTTTTGTATGTGTACGTTGTAAGTTCCACTTACTGTCGTTAGAGGGCGCTGGGTACATATGGTACAGGTGGTATACAATGATAAAGGTACCTCGACACACGTATCTTGGACCTAAATCGCAAGACAAGCGAGGCCCTGGCGAGCGCGGATTGTTTAGTAACAATCTATGTTTGGTGAATTTGAGTTTATCCACGGCAGTATGTAGCTCCCCGTGCTATCCTCAAAAGACACCCAAAAAAACTAATAAGTACTATTTGGCATTTAACGAGAAATAATACTTTTTCTAAAGTGCCAAATAAAATAAAAAATGTTATGAAAAGCCATAGAGATCTTAATCTCTATAATTTATGTTGTGTTGCGTGTTTTTAGTAAAAAATTTGAGAAAAACATTAGCTCCAGACGCACCTTAACAGGTTGTTATATGAACATATTTTCTACTCTTTTTGCCAAGCTATAGCGTATCTTTACTTGCCACGATTATTGATCCCCCTGATTTGACCCCTTCACTTAAAGTCGGATCCGCCTCTAAGTAGAGGAAGCTAACGGTAGGTGAAAAAACCAATGCAACTAAAAACCTGCCAATGACAAAACTTACCTGACATTCTTTAGCGCCTTTTCCAACTCTTCTTTCAACTTCTCGTTCTCATGACAAGCTTTGGTATACTTCTCTTCTATCACACGAAGCTGTTCTTGAAGCTTGGTGACCTGTTCACTTTTGCGTTCAGTCTCCATGCCGTACTGATGTTTTAGTTCTTCTAACAACCTGTAAGTTTCATATTTCAACTGAGCTTAGGAGTGAAATCTACCATTTTGTTTAAGCATTTTGTATTAGCTTCAACAACAGAAGTCTTCTCAGGACGGGGCCATCATCGAGTCCATTTAGGAGACAATAAATAAAATAAATAAATATTCTACAACATTCTACACAACGCTATCTAGACCCATGGTATGCTTAATTAGCTTGTGTTATGGAATCTAGAGTGCGGATATAGATACTTAAATACTTTTTTTTTTGTAAATACATACATATTATACATAGAAACACCAGACCAATGCAAATATTTATATTCATGCATACAAATATTGGCATTGAGCGGGGATCGAACCCGCTACGCCACAATAGTCTAGTGTTGTTATTTTCTTTCTTTTTTTGTAAGTGCCGCTTTTCTTATTCATTCTAGCATTAATCACAGTCGCATCCGAAACTTTCGCCTCTAAGTATGGGTTCCGCTTTACCAGTTTAAAGTTATAATTCCGAAGCCGACCGCATACGACAACTGCCGACGCATGCAACACATACAGCGTACCCATTACTTGTTAAACGCCGATACGAATAAAGAGGACCATTGGGAAGCCGCAATGAACTACGTGCATATCCTGCGTGCGTCGTCAGTTGTCATATGCGGTTGGCTACGGAATCATATCTTAACTGTGGATTTGGTTGAATTTCTATGTTTCCCGTAAAGCGACTTCCATTTGACCTCCATAACCCAATAGCGATATTGGGCAATATCGAAGCATTGCAGCTGGACCGGTTTTCGGACTTTTTATAGGGTTACAACTACTCTTAACAACTGCCATAGATGTTCGTATGGCAACCGGGACCGACGGCTTAAAGTGCTTTTTGAGGCACGATCAGACCAATGCAAATACCCATATTCATACATACAAATATTGAATTAAATTAGTGTATTAGTAACAATGTGCCTAATTACTATATGAAATGAAAGCAACCCTACCGTTTGCAGTGATCCAGCCGTCTCTCGTGCATATCGGCGGGCACGGTGCGCGCGCGCATGGCGTCCAGCTGCGCCAGCTTGCCCTCCGACAGCTCTAGCGCACTCTTCACGCTGAAGTACTCGCGGTGTACCGTCTCGTAGTCACGCAGCATCGCCGACACTGAGGGAACGATAATGTACAACTACACACATTAGTGTATAATATACAAATACCCACTGTAGTGTAATATACAATCAACCCATTCCAATGTATAGTCCCGGAAGGTATAATATACTACTACCCACTTCAATGTATATAATATACAACTACCCAATTCAATGTATATAATATACTACTGCCTACTTCCGTGTATAAATACAACTACTCACTCCAATGTATAATATGGAACTACCCACTGTAGTGTAATATACAACTACTTCAAGGTATCATATACAACTACCCACTCCAATGTATAAAATTCAACTAGCCACTTCAAGGTACAATATACAGCAGACGTATACGATACGTATTTTGACGTATATGACATAAGTTGACGTCTGTCATATACGTCAAATCTCATACATTCATCATTCTATTCTGCAATACTCCTGCCAACGAATTGCCACTTGTCTATGGGGGCAGATAAGGTTTAGAGCCTCAAGTCTTGATGGATCCCAATACACCCCACTTCTAAGTAATTAATATAAATATAATCCTAATTTCACTCACTTTTATCTTCATACAATTCGTAAACCTCCTTCAATTTGGACTCGGCCCTTTCAGCCCTCTCAACACACGTCACCTTCTCAATATCTGCCGTCTCTTTCTCTACTACCAACTTCTTCTGACTCTGTCTCACGTGCGCCAACTCATCCTCCAGTGCTTTCACTCTTTCGACTAAAGTTTTGTTCTCAGAGACGATATCTTTTGACTTTTTGTTGATGTTTTCGAATTGTTTCTCGTAATCTGAGATCAGGCTATCTTTTTCTTGGAGATTTTCTTGGTAAGCGTCGAAGAGTGGTGCTGCAAAGGTTATTGAATAATAATAATAAATCAATGTTCATTTGTTTCAAAAATAATTAGTTACAATATTTTTACAAACAATGTTTTTACAAATAATTATCAGTACCTAATATAATCATTACAATGTAGGTTTTGTCGAATTCTGTGCTAGTCAATGTCGAGTAGTGGATATTATAGGAGGATATTATAATGGTGGGCGTGATTGATTGAAAGGTAGTCCCCAGCCATGCTATTTTATAATATCGACTTTCAACAGTATACATTAAGAAGCTCTAACCATATTTTCTGTTTTCTGTTCTCTTGTTCCAACATTTTCAACATCTACCATTATATTGGTGACAACTCTTGTGTTGCAAAAATGTATAGGCTCAGTATATTAATTTAAAATACAAAAGAGTATTCCTACACTATTTGAACCTACCTAGCACGATCACACCTATAGCAGTAGCATTAAATAATACATACCTAAAGCTTGAGCGCTCAACAATCCCGATAGATCAACAGTTCGGTTTGTATGTGGGGGGTCATCTAGCTTAGTAGTCTGTCCTTCATCTGCATTCACGGTATCTAGAAATAAAAATAGTTGATGTTAAAAATTAGGCTGGGTGATTTAAGAATTACTGGAGAGCAAATAAGGTTGAATTGGGCACCGAAGGGTATTATGTGCTATGTGCAATATTCACGTTTAAAATGATTGTAACATCATTCATTGTTTTCGTTAGTTCCGAGGATTTTTGGTAGATGGCTCTAGTGTCGCCCCAAGATAAATGTATGGAAATATGATGAATATTCAGGACGTAGCCAGATCAGCTCAGTTATTCAAAGTATTTCTTGCAGAAAGAGACTGGTCGCGGGTTGATCCTGTCCTGAATGTTGACTTTCTCTGATTTAAATTTCTAGAAAAATATTTGAAAATAGTTTTGTTTCAAAATTTCATTTATTTAATAGTATTAATGGAAGGTATTAAGACTATCCATACCATCAGGCGAAGCGAAGAATGTCCAAAATAAAAAAGTATGTATAACAATTACCTGGTCTTCTGTACCCTAAGCTGGCAGTGATGAGCGAATCCAAAGCGTCATACTTGTTGTCTGTCAATTTGTACACTTGCTCAGATTTCTCACCAGCCATTGATTGGATATTCTGACGAAGTTTTTCTTGGTAGCGAGATAATTGGACGTTCAATCTGGAAACATAAACAAAAAATCCCTAGGATGAATTGACCCACTATCTACTATTCTGTAGACGGAACTCGGATTCAACTATCGGGGGTGAGTCATCCAAAAGGTTGTTTTTTTCATTTTCAGTAGCAGCATGTAGAAAGTATCGAGTTGACGTTCTTTCTCCAAAGCTTACTGTATAACTTTGGAGTCTGAGGTCCATTCTAGTACTGTTTCTATAGATCTTGCTTGTCTTAGCTTTCCCAACCTGGCCCCTCTAGACAAGTGGCAATTCGTTGCTCGGCGTATGATGGAGTAGAATGCCAAATGTATGGGATTTGACGTATATGACAGGCGTCAACGAATGTCAAAAACGTCAAATCCTATACATTTGTCATTCTATTCCATCATACGCCGAGCAACGAATTGCCACTTGTCTAGGGGGAGAGAAAAGCCTGTGTACCAGAGTTTCGCTCACCAATTAGCAGACGTAACAGCTGAGGTCGGCTTGGGCCCCGAAAATCTTGGTGAAGCCCCAATACACTTAATAGCAATAGCTTAACTATGATTACTTTAAATGAGTGAATGAGCAGTTTTCCAGTAGGTATAATAATCAGTTGGTTTTTAAGTCATCAGGAGATGGCGCTAGCATAGCTTTTGGTAATTTTAATGTACTCTGTTGTTTGTTAGTGGTATTTTCATTGTATCAGAAAAAATGACAGAATATTTAAGTAAAGTAAATCATTACAAAACCGAAGAACATTTTTTCCATAAATTACACTAGATGTGACACCACACTCTTCTTACCAAAAGTGCCGGCTGCGCCATCTAGCGCGTCTTTAGGAACCCTTTAAATACCTACTGGAAAACTGCTCATTGATGGATTTATGGATGTTTGTGCTCAATCTCACCAAAATACTTGACCAGAGCTGGAAGAAATTTGACACAAAAATAGGTTATAGCATACAATAGTACATAGGTGTTTATCCTGGGAATAAGTTCCTGTAGGTAAGCAGTAACATAATATTCGAACATACCTGTACAGCACATCTTTAAGTGCCTGCATATCCTTTTGTAGCCTAGCATTGTGTTCTCTCGCTTGGTTCACGATTATCTGACGACTGCTACAACTCATACATACTTGTACAAGAGGGATTGCTGTGGGCGGTTCAGGGTCTGAAAACATATAGACAGGCTATTAGCTTTAGTAGGTGGGAAAATCATAGTTTTTCAAGCTAGTATGGACGGATTGAACTAGACCAGTCTCCACACGCCCGTATTGGTGGCAGTGGAGTAGAATAAGGCCACCTCAGCTCTTCCTGTGAGTGTTGTAGAAGGTGACTAAGGGACATTACATTATCATTACCCGGGGCCTAGATGGGGACTTCATGGTCCCCACACTCGAAGAGGACCAGCTCGAAGCTGGGGTGCGAGACACATGTCTCGACCAATCTCACCTCCGGCAACCTATGACTCACAGACGGCGTGCAGTTTAGTCGGTTCAAGTCTGACATAACCTCCTCTGCCATCTCCAGTGGGGTGGGGGGGAGGTATCAAGTTGTTTGCAGGTCATTACAAATGACTTTCATAAGGCATACCTCTATCAGGTAGCTCATACTGTCTCACTTTCTCTTCCAGCTCTTTCCTTTTCGCCTCCAATTCTCTATTCTTCTCTCTCTCCTCTCTAATGACTTTCTTACACTCTTCCACATACTTGACAAGAGTGTCGTATTGGCTTCTCAATTGATCATTCTCTTCTGCAAATAACTTGTTGTATTCTAACACAGCTTTCAGCTTCTCCTTTAGTTTTGATATTTGGGTATCTTTACTGGATAGCTGTAGATATAAAAAGAATATTTACAATTTTTTTGTCAATAAAATATAACTTCTTCTTCATCCTAGCGGTAATCCTAGTCGCATCCGAAGCTTTCACCTCGGAGTCTGGTGTCCACTTTACCGATCTTAAAGCTCGGTCAAACCAATGCGTTCAGCTCGCGTCCGCGGTGGCGATCAGCTGCTGGCCAATAGCAGGCCGCGGCGGTGGCCTCCGATTGGCCGGCAACTGATCGCCACCGCGCACGTCACCGCGGACGCGAGCTGAACGCGTTGGTTTGACCGAGCCCTAACTGCGAATTTGGCTGCACTTTGATATTTTAATTTACATTAAAAATAATTTTAATAAAATATAACTATTGTGAAACTATAATATATCATATGTGTCAAGGGCGAAGTCTAGGTCCCATATCCTTGAACCTGAGCCAACCTCACCTGATAGTGGCTGCACCCGCTAAACAATCAAGGAATCTCTGACACTGGCTTTCCGCACATAGTTAAGAGGTCAAATACAAAAAGCAGTCCTCCTAAAGTGCAGACTTTCAAAATCACTATGAGGATAATTATTACAATAAGAAACAATTTCAAACAAACCTGCACCACATTCTCCTCACATCTTTCCATAAGAGAAGTAATCAGCTGTTCATATTTCTTGGTGAGTTTCCTCTTCTGTTCCTTGAGAAGAGACTTGCCTTCTTTAGAAACTCGAGGAGATGTAATCGCTATCCCTTGAATGTTTCGTTTTCTTGGAGGCTTAGCTGGTTTCACTTCTGAAGGAAATACATTTTTCTATAGTGGGAGGCTATGGAATGTTATTCAACATTTCATTAGTTATCAACATTCAATACCATGAATGGGTGGATCCAATATTATGATGGGGACCCCCCATCATAATATTGGAGCCCAAACTAATCTTGTCTGTAACTGGCTGCAAGCACAATTTGTAAATGTATAGACATTTACCAATTCCATAGGTATTCCTCACAGAAATGTATGTCTGCGAAATTGGTAAATGTATGTTGATAACCAACAAATGTTATACAACATTTCGTTAGTTATCAACATTCAATACCATGTATAGGTGGAGGGGTCCTCATCATAATATTGGAGCCCAAAGTGCCCAAACTAATATTGCCTGTAAGTGGCTACAAGACTTCTGCAGGCATTCCTCACAGCCTACTCTCTGTGAGGAATGCCTCAAATGGGTCAAATGGATTATGGAACAGAGCATGCACTCTGATGATGAAGAATGTCAAGGCATAATAATAATAATAAAATTTACATACCAATCATATCTTTAGGATCCTCATACATTGGATTATCATCTACAATTCCTTTCTCTCCAACAATTCTAGACTCAGTCCTCCGAGCGACAATATCTAGTATGTCCTGTCTCATGCTGGCTCTTCTAAGTGGAAAGGAAATATCAAATTCCTTGTGCTTCCTTGTGAAGTTTCCCGATAATGTCAACTTTTCTGGTGAAAAGTTGGCTGAGCATTTCTTTGAGACTCTGCCGTAATTTGAGCGCTGAAATACAATTTATTTTATTTTGTTATATTGATGATTACACTCTTTATTTGTATAGCGTAGTAGTGAGTTCCTGAAAGTAGAAGAGGTACATGTATTTGAGGAGTCTGTGGCTTTTCTGGGGTATATTGTGAACTTACTTAATAACTTAATATTCTACAAATATTCTACAACATTCTACACAACGCTATCTAGACCCAAGGTAAGCTTAATTAGCTTGTGTTATGGAATATAGAATGCGGATATAAATACTTAGATACTTTTTTTTTTGTAAATACATACATATTAATATTATACATAGAAACACCCAGACCAATGCAAATATTCATATTCATGCATACAAATATTGGCACTGAGCGGGGATCGAACCCGCGCCTCCTGCGTAGCAGCCGCGTTCACTACCGCTACGCCACAGAGGCAGTCATTGTATTTTATTGTATGATATAGCAATAATAAATAATGGGTATAACTTTATGTGAATGATATAGTAGGTATGGGAAACAGCATACAGGGGAAGTGGGTCAAATTTCCCATAACCAAGGGCAGATCACCCATCCGGTCAACGGGTACCCCTTCTGGCAGTAAGTATGTAAAATAGCATTGGCAAAAACCTGGGCTTATAAAGTTTGGCACTGACTCTATGCCATCAAGAACTGTATATAGTTGGTTGCTGGCTCATAGATAGGTACCATTTAATAAAAAGAATAAGTTTTATTTCAAAACAGAACATCACAATACATACCCTGGGAGTGCTCACATCCATCGTCAACTTTTCAATCTAAATATTTGCGATTTAAACATTTTTCTTTATTTATTAGAAAAGCTTTGAAGGTGAAAAATACACTCTCTCTGAATTCAGTTTTCATTGGTTGCCTATGTTGTAACTACTTAAACGTATAAACATAACATCAAACAAAGACAACAAAAGAAATTAATAAACTAGGTCACTAGAGCAACTCAATAAAATTGGGAGCGAATTTGGGAAAAAATCTTCCAAGTTATTGAACAAACTTCGAACTACTTAAGTTATGGCAGTCATTTTCGCGCGGTAATTGAATTAAAAGTGCCTGTTACACACATTTATCAGTAAATATTTATTCATAGCTGTATCAGTGTCATAAATTTAGCAAAAACCTTTATCCATGTGTTTTGTAATGCTCATTTTCCTCCAGAAATCAAAATTATAAACACCGGTATTTTGACAGTCTTGTTGTCATGGTAACGGAAAGTTACCTAAATTGCCAGCATGAATAAAAAAAGTTAAAGCAAAATCCTCCTCGACGAACGAGGTAGACAACGCCTAATGAGCATAAAATTAACAAACATTACTTCAACTTTCAGGCATTTTATTGTCAACAAAACATTTCAATCCATTTATATGAAAAGTAAATCAACCTTCCTCTCTCACCCTTGAGGAGTGATGGGCAAAGTAAGTACGGCTCGCGGGCCAGCTTCGGCCCGCGAAAGCATTTAATCCGGCCAGCCATGTGAATTGTATATTTTATGGCCTGCTAAGTATATTATTATATTATAACTGCAAGCAGATTCGGGTGTCACAGTAACTGCTTGAAAGTCACCTCAACCACGCACTATGGCCCACTATGGGGTAACTCCAAGATATTATCGCGCGTGGGTTCTGTGCTCTTCATCACTCACTGTACATTTTCCCGATAATTTGGCGCTTAAAACATCATAGCCCCCCGTTATGAAAGTTTGCTAACCACTGCCCTAGAGGGTTTGTGTATCTGTCGCAGTAAGATAAATAAAGCCGTAATATAGTTATATCCCTAGCGTTATATACCGTAGTTATATACCCTAGTTATACCGTAACATAGTTATAGTATCCACTCCATTTTTTTATGTTAAGACCATCAAGAAATTGAAGTCTCGTTTCACTAAACTTAATCTAGTAGTAATATAAGTATATCACTAAACTTGGACCGTTTTGTATCTATATTCCTAGTGAGATAATAATAGATCGCTTTCGTATAACTATGTTACGGTATATAATAATATCCCTAGGGATATAACTATATTACGGCTTTATCTATCTTACTGCAACATATCCATGCCCTAGCTCCCATTTCAGTCCACTTAGCTCTCCTTTTCATAACGACAGAACATAATTTTTCGGTTTCGTGTCGTGAAGTTTTGCTGTTCTGTGCTTACAACTTATTAAATTAGGTTAATGATTTTCTTCTTCATCTTCATCTTAGCGTTTATTCCCAGTCGCATCCGAAGCTTTCACCCGGAGGAGTCGGAGGCTGGGGTCCGCTTTACCAGTTTTAACTGCAGATATGGCTGGACATCGATATTTTCCGTGAAGCAACTTCCATCGGACCTCCATAACCCAATGGTGACATTAGGCGATATCGAAGCATTGCAGCTAGACCGTTGTTGTTGAACTTTTTAGGGCTCCAACTACCCGTAACGACTGCCATCATAGATTTTGTATGGCAACCGGGACCGATAGCTTAACGTGCTCTCCGAGGCACGACTAGACCAATGCAAATACCCATATTCATGTATACAAATATTTGCACTGAGTGGGGATCGAACCCGCCATATTAATGATTTTTTTTTAACTTTCCTGTTTTTGTCGGACATCCGAGGTACTTTAAGTTTTAGACTGCCTAATTTTACATAATTGTTACTTACCTACATCTTATTAGGTTTAAACATACAACCTTTTCGCATTATATAGCTTAGGTAGCAAACAAACCCATGGGCCATGGGTGGCCCACGTAGCTGAGTTAAGTTCAGATTACTTCAGGTAACGGAAGAACTTCTGTGGATAAGTAGGTACATAATAGGATGCCTGTACTGGATATTTACAAGGAGATAATTGTAGTTTAAATAAGTTATAATAAAGTTTAATCTGCTGTTGACTCGTTTGATTCGTATAACACCTACCCAGGAGTTTGTAGCATGGCCACTAGTGCCGATCCTCGGAGTCTGATGACCAGTAAACTCCTCACTCTCCCATTCCATTTCGGGAATAGGTTACAAGTCTGTAATACGACCCCTAACCAGGTGGACTGACGACCTACGAAACGTGGCTGGGACAGAATGGATGCGAAAGTCGGAGGATCGGCGCATATTGGGAGATGGCTATGTCCGGCAGTAAATTGATTGATTGATTGAATACGACTGTAATTATGGCAACTCCTTTGAAATAATACAGAGAAATCCTTAAAAAGTTTCAACTTCTGTTCGAAACTTGAGGGGATTCCCCTGCATTCTTTTGTTTCTGCAGTGATGATGACCCAAAGATCGACTATTGAAAAACAACATTAAATCACTGACATCTTTTGGATATTAGTAAAAACAACTAAAAATTATTAGTTTTAAAATTTTGTGTAGGTGGCGGTAGTGGCATCAATAAAATATAAGCTTCTAAATTGAAAAGAGTTGCCAAACATAGAGAAACCGTTATGGAACATTTTTTACATTTTGGTCGGTTAGTACGCGGCGTGAGCATGCGTGAAAACAGCTGAGCGATAACAGCGACTTAAAGCGGCGAATTAGAGAACTAGGCAGTCGCATCGTATCGCATCATGTCTGCCTGCCGGTTCGGTGTATGACGCTCGGCGGCTAGAATAACCTCTAAACAGTTTGTTGTGACTCCGTCCCTTTTACCGGAGTTCCTTTTTATTGATTTTACATTTGTTTTAGTAACTGCATAGTTATTATTGTTTAAGTGTTGCATACTAGTGAATTATATCAGTGTATTTGTCGATCGTCGGATACGCACTTGCTGTCGTATCCTTGCTGGCATTTATCGATTTTCATTTTACAATGAACGTAACGTTTTGTTTACTTATTATTTGCTGGTAATATTGTGATAATCATGTTCATGATGTGCATAGTTCGACGATAGTGCTGTGAATTGTGATCGATTCAAGTATGTGCGAGAGTTCGCGCGAGACTTTGTGTTTTGGATGACAGAAAAATGGAATTTGCGAACGATTTCAGCTTGAAAGAATGGGCGAAGGACAAACCTTTGTCCATTCTGCAGTTGGACCCGGCCGACCGTGCAGTTCTAAGGATAGCAGGTTTGTTGGAATCCATATTCAGGGGGCCTTCGCCGGGAAGTTGTTTCGTGATGCAAATAACAGTCGTATCGTATCCTTGTTTTTTCATGTAATCAGGTTACGCTATCGTTCACAATGATAATGACGACAGTTAAGATTAATATGCAGTGTAAACTCGATAAAATGTGTGTTGTGTTACCTTTTATTCATTATCTAATTGTTTACTTTCGCGTCTACGTTTCAGCGCCTAGCTTGAATGGTTTTTTTCACGTGATCATACTTCTGAACGGCCTCGCAGCTTTGTTTTCACTTTCATCCAATTGTTTTTCATGATATAAGAATTATTTTCTTTGTACCTGTGCTGGCAAGTCTTCGCCACGACTTGCCAGTGTTTCCAATGGTCACTGCTAACAATTCTATAATCCCAATCATCATTATTTAACCTTACATAGGGTTAACCCGGTTAACTGATGAAAATTCATCAAACATGGCAATGAATGAACAAGGTAAACACAGTACGATGTACCTACGTACCTATCTAAATTGAGTTCGTTCTAGATGAAGCCTTCCGTTCGGCAGACTCATCTACAGCAGGAGATTGAAATTGCATGTAGTAAATTTGTAACACCTCCCTAGAGCAATTACGCCGTAACGTCTCATTTCCGTACATCCACTCGAATTACGATTGATGAAATATACCTATTTAGCTACATATTTACGAATATTACGATGTTTTGTTTTTCTAACTTCTAATCAAAACAAGCGCCTAAATCCGAATAAAGAAAAAACAAAACTTAAGAAACGTAAACGTCAGTCAATACCATCGAGCAGTAAATTGGATTAAAGTGATGTTCTTTTGTCCTTTAAATTTTAACTCTATAGTTACAAGTAAGCAACCAAAATATTCTAAATTGAAAAAAAGTAGCGTTCAACACAACAGTCAGCACCTTCTAAATTCAAATGATGTCGCCATATAACAAACAAAGAAGCCTAAGAAAAGTTTAGTAGGTATGTTATGTCTATGATGTAGGTAGATTTTGGCGTAGAAGGCACGCACGCAGCTATATTTTCGAAGAAATAAACCAAGGTGTAGTGGTGTTAGGAGATGATCAGTAACAAAACAGTTTCTTAGGACATAAATATCTGATAAATACGTTAATAGGCCGTTCTGAACTCACAATAGGTAATTATTGACTTAAACTAAGAGCAAGCTGCATGTCTTTCGGTTTTATTGAAAGTACTACGGACAAGCCTTACGGACTTAACAAGCCGATGAAATTCTCATTGCGATTATGAAGCATGATAACCTCTTACCGTCAAGTAGGTTGTGTGTCTGTTTTCTCAGTATTATAAAAACGTTCTGATAAGGAATCAGGTTAAGAAGTAGAATATAGAAAAGGAAGAAGTTTTGTCACAGTCCTTAGGTCGCTAATTGGTTGTGGTAAGATGTCAATCGTTTCACAAAAAAATTCGAAGTTCAGCCGTTCGTAGTTGAACTGTAAGCCGGAAACTAAGTTGGAAATTGATTCGAAAGATGATGGCCTGTTTAGCATTCTAAAGACGTCAACACTATGGCGCGTAAAGTTAGAACAGCATTTGGACGAGTTGCGAATGGGACGATTTGCTTCAGACCCATCTTCTCGATTCCAAGTCCGGCGCCAAAGTCCCCCCATCTTCCTCCACAATTAAAACCTTTAAACTCTCGAACACGATGTTTCTTTTCCCGGACTAAGTTCTTCAAAAATGGCAATAAAAGATTAAAAGTATTTTAATTTAATCACATCAAACAACTATACTGAGCTACAAACGCTAATAACTTCGTGTGAAACAAAAATAATTATGTTGAGAATACTTGTGAATAAGAAATTAAAACCTCATATTATATCTCTGTGCTTTCAACTATCAAGTTTTCGCTGTGTTTAATATTATAATGTTACGAAAATGGCAGCCGTAGTTGCAGTAGTTGAGAGTTCACAAAAGTCCGATTAGTGTAACTGCACTTCATTGCAGAACTTCGATATTGCCATTCAAGTCGATTATCTTTTCTCTTTCTTAATCGATTCGAATAGTTAGCTTAATAAATGCTTCAAAAGGACATCACCCATTTTGGTCCAAAATTGAAAGAGTCGGCCATAGAAAAAAAATACGATATTCCGTTAGAGCAATTCGATTATTCCGTTCAATTCGATATTGCCAATTTGTTGTTGACTTTGTTGAGGTAACTTCACGGATAATATCAAAGTTCAAATGCATCACAAACTGGGAAGACCTACTCCCAACTGACTTGGGAGTCGGTCTTCGGTAGCTCAAAGAATGATGATTGTTGCGAAAATAAATCATTTCGAGATTAACGCGAATAACCACCTCCTTTTTTAAAGTTCGTTGAAAATACGGATAATTTGTGGCGTTCTAAAATTGATTTGTATTTTACCATTATCTACATCACCGTTAGTTGTAGTGCAGTAACGCACCACGAACAAAACAATTTATTTAAGCGCCATTATAGAACCCTAGTTACTCCACCGCTCGGCCACTCCCGTCCCTTCATTAACACAGGCACACGGCAGTGTACTTGTCATGTTGCAGCCCTCGTTTGTGAACTAAAATTTATTGTGTACCTTTATCCTTTTAGCATTATCAATACGCAAGGAACAAACCCTTTTAACCGTTACTATGCAGGTGTTACGTTACTAATAATAGCAACCTAATGGTAACTTTTGTTGCATACCCCGATATATTATGTTATCCCGCTTTTGCATACGAAACAACACATTGACATCTCTTTCTATAAACTATTCATTCCGGTTTTTTTTTGTCAGAATACTCTGTTTATGGTCAGAAGTGAGTATACCTATTCTAAATTTAAATTCTTGTAAATTAAAGGTCAAGCTGATAACTTTATTTGAACATTTTGCAGCTTTTGCATTTGTTCGTTTTCTTTTCTTTTTTAAATTCAGGTACAGGTCATACTTACTTAATTACTGTAAATAGAGCACAAAGTCTTCAGCGAATATACGTTGGATGAAACGTTGGATTGCTTGCACTTTTTGTATTACTCCAGTCCAAACGCAAAAATTTGCCAAATCCGTCAGGTTTAGTTAGCAGAATGCATGTTGGGGCGTAACTCTTCGTAATTTCAATCCCAGTGAATCTATTAATGGTATAAAATCATGGACCACGTATTCATCATCCGTATCTGCCGCATCCTGTGGTTTCGGAATCCCGTCCGGAAAAAAACTGCTCTGAACGGAAGTCTTCCATAATTTTTATAAGAGTCGCGATAAAAAACACACTTACATTCCGTATGGAATATCCGATGACATTACTTGTTTAAAAACAAAGTCTGCATTTGCTTTTTCTACATAATATTCACACAAACACGTGTGAAATGTGTATCCAGAGAATCCCGAATCGATATTTCAAAACGAAATTCCAAAAGTATAAGCCCGTCCTAAGATTGAACGGACGTACATACAAGAAAAAATAATAGTACCTATTGATGCAAGTAACGCAATAAATAATACCTGTTTCGAAACAGCCGCAAGACAAGCTCTCAGCGCATACAAAAGGAAGAGCGCGCAAATACTTCATTGTCAGAAAACGATTAACTTGAACAGAAACGGAGCCAAGTAATTAAAAATAAATCAGGCCTAACACCTTACCGATAACGTTATACAATGGGCGGCCTGCACAAAGCTTACTAAAATCTGTTCCGTCAGAAAAAAAAGAACAGATTGTTGAATTTTGTCTGTTTTGAAATTCAAAAATGGAAACTCTCAAAGTCATTGTTTTGTTTTTAAATTTTCATAGGACACGAGTATTTTTTGTGTGCAAATAACTAAAAAAATGTAAACAGTTGCGATTTTTTATTTGTATATTTATGACTTTGCATTAGGCAATCCGATGTAACAGAATTGCCTAACAGCTACGCAACGATTGGCACAATAACAATGATATAAATTGATCAGACCATAGTGTTCGAATTTCGAATAATTCCTTAGTTTTTTTTCTAGTAACAAGTAATCCGTGTCTTGCTTTCACCATTGTAGTCGATTCATTAGAATTGTGACAATCGATTCTATCATGGTCCAATGAGAACGATTAAATCACTATCTTAGATCTACTCATCTGGAATGTGATTTTTGAGTGATTAGTTTTAAAATTTTATTTAAAAAATCATCAATCGAGCATCTCTTAAAACAACTGCTTATGGTTTTAACGAATCGCACGTTAGGATCAAACTAAGAAGAAAAAAAAATGCTCTTACACGAAGAACATCCATTAGCGAGTATAGAAGATACAAAATTATGGTACAGAGTTTTATCTAAAATTTAAGTGGTTTATGTTATAATTCCTTCACGGTGGTATTTTAATTGCAGCATTTACTTCCTGGCGCAGTTCATAAACACAGGCATATTGTAAGTATTGGTAATTTAAAAATAATGGCCGTGGGTTTTTATCGCCAGATTCTTTTCTCACAGACTTTACCTATATTGTCTTGCCATTCTGTTTTCTTAATAAACTGAATCTTAATTTCGTATTCCATGGGAAAAAGCAAAGATTCAAAGTTTATATCAGAGGGCAAAACTACGCTTACTCTAAATTAAAAGGGTGAAAATCTCATTCTGAGAAGTGCCTGTTATGAAAAGTGCACCAAATGCGAAGCGCGCCATTTTTCAGTGCACTTGTGTCGCCGCGCCTAAGCCGTGTCAAAAACAAGTTCTAATTTCAAAATGAAACTTTTTCTTAAATTACACACCGGATTGCGTTAACCGTTTTATTACAGTCATTACCTACTCGAAAAAGCTGATGTTCTTTTTTTAAAATGAATGCAACACAGTAGCGGCCAGTATATTTGATATGGTCATCAGTGGAGTACTTACTTTCGATTTCTTAAGTTTTTACTTTTGGTAATACTGGGGAGTTTGTTACCTTTCCTTTTTAAATCTTGAAGTGCCACTATTTTTATTCGATTTATGATGGATGGCCTTACCCCTCTCTCCATCTCATAATGGCGGGCACGAAACATGTCACACCACATTCTTGGGCCGGGGATCCGATTCACACTAGTATCATAGGACACAGTAACATAGAATTTGAACTTTGAGTATTTAACTTCAAACCTAAATATATTAAATTAAAAAATCTAACTTAAAACAAATGAAAATACGAGCAATTCTGATAGTTATAACCTCACGAAAATATAGGTAATACCAAGCAAATACGTAGAATTTGTTTTGACAGATGTATAAAAATATGAAGTCTTCCCCGTTCATTTTGTTCATCAAGCACTTGGATGTGGTATTCGAAACATTCACAGGCGACGACCGACGGTATCCGCTCAACTCTCCAGTGATATGAGTTTAGTGTAGGCAATAAAAAATAATTACATGTTTGTTTAGCTTTTGTATGCAAAAGTAATAAAAGGTTATTAAAAACAAAACAGCTCTTGAATAACTTATCTATTTAGAACATCTTCACATTAAATAGCACAAACATGGCGAATTAATTCCAACTTGGCTACTGAACGTGAGAAAGTCATTAGGCTTGAATAATATGCTTCATTATAAGTTTCAGCTTAGAAACCGGTTAGTTTTATAGCAGCTCACAAAATAACGTTATCAGAATAACTAGTTGCGTTTCGCAGAAACAACGTTATTATGTAACTATGCGAATTATTGGAATTATTATTTATCTATTCGTTTTTGCTCTAGTTATGTAGACTACATGAATAATAATATCCCCCGTCATAATTTTAGTCTCGGCAGATGTAGCCAGTCCATTTTGGATTACAGTTCTTTTTTTTTTCTGCAATGTTTATTAGATTATGTCTCTCAAACCAGTTTTGTACGGAATCCTCAGTGCGCGAATTCGTTTCGCACTTGAACGGTTTTTATTTTACTGGCGAAGTCTGTTGTGGACATAGGATTTCGTTCAGATGGGGTAAACGTAAATCCGGCAAATGTACTCATGATGAAATGTGATAGATAAATTTTCTATGTAGGTAATTTGTCAAAATTAAGTCGTCCATGTATACGCACTTGGGTGAAGCACTTCCATCTGATATCTGATGAAAACCTTCTATTTGTTAGAATATCTGACACTACCGTCTCCTTCCCTCCCTTTCTCATTCTCATCTCCAGTCTCTTGATCCTTTTTGTCCAATGAAATGAACCTTTTGGTCACGCTTCAGACATTTCTACTATTGGACTCGCAAGCGTGGAGTCCCTTTAACTAAATAAACATCATAAAAATTATTTAAAGAGTGTTGTGAACCGCAGTGCAGTGAACAGAAAAAGCTGGTGGAAAATAATAGTAAGGGAAACTTATGTTCATCGTAACTTACATTTTTAAGTCGACGTCACAATGAATTTATTGCTGCAGTGCATGCGTTTTAAATACTCGTAAATATACCTGAAAACGTCATTTATACTGTCATTTGTAATCTGGCTTATTTCTAAAGCGCGATGCAGATAGCGCGATGCAGATAACCCGCGCCACGTATCTTGGACCTAAAATGTGCTCAAAATGTGCCCTATACGCGCAGTACACGTTTCTGTACGGGGTGCTACTGCGGTGGACGAACTCAAATTCACCAAGCATATACTATTACAAAGCAATCCGCGAGTGCCAGAGCCTCGTATGTCTTACGATTTAGGTCCAAGATACGTGGCGCGGGTTATATCTGCATATTACTTTTTGCCTTTTTTTATCTCGCAACTTGCACAGCTCATACCTCGACAGAATTTTTTTTGGACTCAAATAGGTAATAGAAGGAAGGAAGGAAGGAAAGGAGGAAGTGTAAAACTGACCACACCACGCCACCGAACAGTCGCGATACTCGTATTTTAGATGAATAAATATTACACCAAGCACATGATGTGTTTTATCGTAAACCGTATCATTAATTGAAATTGAGGCCATTACTCCCAATACTAATTGCAATCAACAAAAGGTATTCTTCATTGAAGTATACGAAGCGCGCTACTTGTAATTAAATTTTGTTTCTTTCGTGTATGAGTCAAGTTTTCGAAGACTATTGTAGTTTCACAGTTGGTTCGCAACTAACAGGTAGTCACCCGTAGCCTACAAGTCAATAAGCTTCCGTAATAGTGTGTTTGGTTCTTTTCTGCTCGATTCCAACCAAACCACGTCACACCATTGGCCCCGGTATGTTGGTACCGTGGGGTTTCCACACTCCAAAAAGAAAAAAAGTAGTAGGTAAGTACCGGTACAGATAAATAAAAAGTAGTAAACTCAAATGAATTCCATTCACTGGCCGTATGTTTGCTTACCATACCACAATCGTCAAAATAAAAAAGTTAAAATTGATTACCGAAACGTACTATGGAAATGTGAAGCAAAGTTCGTCGAATTGGTTTTTTTTTAAATCTCATGAGTTACATCACTGAATAAACGTAAAGTTCACAAAAAAATCGTCTATTCATCATTAGCCTTGGACGACAACAGTCGTAAGTGCGTGAGCATCCAATCAATTACTTATTATTATGTAGCTGAATAGTTCAATCTGTAAATCATTAGATTATTATCGAGTAAGTTCAGTCGGGGGCAGAGATAAGGAGGCTATAATTAATTACGTTTGCTTTGTGCGCGGTTCGGACTTTTTCCTTTGATGTAGCGCAATGGCGTCGGCTACGTGTGGACATTATTCGTTAAAGGAAATTAAGATTAAATCAAATAAAAACCATATTTATTTTATTTTCGGCTTTAAAAGTTCAGTGACAGAGTTTAAATTAGATTAAAATATTTTATTTGCCATTTTTATGTTTTAATAATGTGAACAAGATGTGAACCAAACCAAACCTTAGATGGTATTCGGTTCTTTGCAATATTATGCAAATTTTCCAATAGTATTATTTTACACGACTAATAAATGCTACAGAACGGAACCCACATTACCAATAAGTTGAAAAGTAACTGTAAAGTACTCAGATAATGGAAATATTATAATAACAACCATCTCTCTCCAAGTGAATACACTGTCCAAAGAATTCTGCGCACGTATCGAACATTCCACCATATTTGGTAGCATTTCGTTGCGGTTTCACTACAGATTACTAATAAGTTATTTCATTAGCTGTACCTCGACCAAGTTTCCCGGGAATCCCGATCCCAGGAGAATAGAACTGAGACTTGAAAAGGAAAATAATAAAAGGGACTACCTAACTAATATTTTAATGTGAGAGTTTGTGAGGATTTCTGAGTTCCTTTTTCACGCAATAGTGGCTGCACGTGGCTGCGAATTTGGATGACACTTGGCATACAATTGTGGTCTGGAATATTTACTATTCTACGCGGAATATAGGGTACTTTTATTCCGTTTAGGTTTCTTTCCGTTGCGAACACGGCGGGCACTGGTTATTTATTATTTTATAAGTACTTTTGCAGGGCTTGTGTATTTCAAAACAAATAAAGCCTTATGGATTACAGAAATTCTATTTTTCATTGGAATGGAATTCTTATAATTGATGGGTACTTAAGTGCTGTGTGATGTATAATATTCTACAATTAATCAAATCTTATTGCTTTAACATTTCATGTTACATTATTTGATTAATGATGGTTGCGTTTCTGGACTGACACTATCAAAAATCGTTTTAGTTGTTAAACTGTTTATTAAAATGTTCAGAACCACTAAACGATTTAAAAGATTAAAGTTACTATTACTTTTCATTTCAAAAAGTAATTGAAAAATATTCTTGTAGCGTTATGTACAATACCTGAACGTCTACTTTTTCCTGATGAGATCACAATCTCCTCCTAGCGTTAATTCCCAGTCGCATCCGAAGCTTTCAGCTCGGAGTCTGGGGTCCGCTTTACCAGTCCTCACTACGGATTTGGCTAGATCTCGATATTTTCCGTGAAACGATTGCCATCTGACCTCCACAACCCAATGTTATCATTAGGTGATATCGAAGCTTTGCAGCTAGACCGTTGTTTTTGGACTTTTTTTTTACCAATGGGTACTTACCAAATACATTTTTCTGTAGATCAATTTTTTTTTCCTATTTTATATTCCTGCCAATATATCCCACACTTGCTTTGAAATGACATTAACATTTTGAAGCTTTGTATGCTAACCATTAAAATCGATTGTCGAATCAAATCGAGTCGAATCGAGTCTGGAGGGACTGGTCGCCGGTAAGTTCCGTCTGAGCATTTCACTTTTTCCAATCTTAATCGATATCCTACACTGTTCCTTTATTCGTCTAATATGGTCAGAATATAAAGGCAAAACATTCAATGGGATGCCATCCGAACAAGCTTTCTTTGCTGGATGGTCAGCAATATCATTCTCTTCAATATCTATGCAGTCGTTTTGGTTCCCGGTGGAATAGAATAGGACCACCCCATCTCTTCCTGTGGGTGTCATAGAAGGGGACTAAGGTGTATGGCTTTTCTCCATCAGACAGTAAACATACAGCCCATGACTAAATGCCGGCTTGACGGATTTGGCTCGCCCCTATTACGTGGGACCGAAAATCACGATCAATCTCAGTAGATCCATTGACCAGATCCATTATGGATTGTACTATGTGTGTAATGTGTATGTACCCTCTATCTATGTGTGAAGAATGCCAATTTACGTTGTATGTTGTGCATTATGCAAGTGCGACGCACAAGCACAACATGCAACACACGTCAGTATCATTACTTTACCGCTCAATACTTCTTCGCCTAATGTGTGTTCATTTGTGAAAATAAATCGGCACTTTTTTTCGTCATTTCTCACGGTCGGATGCTGATCACGTACACTTTACTGTCTTGTGTCGTCCAACAATCCGTAGGTATTGGAAATTCTTTAGACGTCTCGCCTCGTTTTGTCAACATTCATTTAGTTAGATACTTATTTTATGCTAGCAACTTCATTAGAGCTCAATCGATGCAGCAAATATTCCATTTTTAAACCACACAAAGTAAAATGAACATTTTTATGTACAGTCGGCAACGTGCAAAAGTGCAACCGTATGCTGCACTTTTTCATATAAAGTTGTAGGTATGTAAAGGAGCAACCGCATCTTCTTTATCGACTGTACACTAGCTGATGTTCACGTTAAATTCTGTTTCCGTTCCCGTGACCCATGGGAACTTCTTTTTTACATAAAACATTCTGGGAACTTAAAAAAACATACGAATATTAGCCTAATTGGTCGAGCCGTTCTCGAGTTTTGCGTCTAGCAACATTATTTTTTATTAATAAATATAATAATAGATAGGTTTCTGCTGGTAAGTGGTACGTATCCAAAAATAACAACGACCTTTAGTTACGCGACAATTAAGTGTTGAAAAACCCGGGATTAAAATGTCCGGGATAATAAAGACGACACTACTTAATACTTAACAAGTCTAACTAATAAATAAAATTGTTTAAGACGTCGTAAAATTGAGGCGACAGGTCTCAATTCCACTCAAGCTTCACAACAGATACACATCGAGAGGATGCTTCTAATTTCGGAGTACATTGACCTAACTACACCGGCCTATGCAGATAGAACACACTAAAAATTCATTAGTGCTGTCCAATTTGCATGAACAATGTGTACTTGAATTTATACTACCTATAATAAAATAGTAAATTATTTGTGTCTGTAACAATGTATATTAGATATATTTAAAAAATAACTTGGGTTTTAAATTACCGATTCTGAAACCCATATTTTTTTATTATTCTAAATTGTGTATTGTGTATTGTGCGTTGTGTTTTGCAATAAATGTGTTTTCTTTCTTTCGTTCTTTTCTTTCCATATTATTTCTTTTTCAAATTCTTGTTTGTTTGTATATTTTTCATGCGATGGACGCTAAAACTACTGAACGGATTTCGATACGGTGTTTTTTCATTTTGGTCGAATTTGAAATAATTATTTATGACTGCATCTTGTTGGGTAAAACGAAAGATAGATGAACCAAAGTCGCGATAACTGAAATCCATGCCGATGGTGGAGCCACGAGCATCAGCTAGTACAGTACACTAAAAATTCATTAGTGCTGTCCAATTTGCATGAACATGGACTCCAGATTGACTCCGACATGGTAATGTACTTGAATATAAATATTTCAGGTTTTGTTTCACAGTTTTTTGTTAATTATGTACTTCTATTTTAAACAACCACTGTTGGAATAGTTACGCAAGTTCAGAAGAGAGTAGGTATGTTCAGAGTTCATTGGCTGTTTTCTTTGTATACAATCTTTTACGCCGGAATAAAATGAGCGTGGAAAATGTATAGTTGAATAACGCCTAAACATATTATAATTAGGTAGGTAAGTGTCGTAAAACTCAAGGCTTTATAATTCGATTTATTTGCGTACCTAATCAGTTATACTTAGAAACAAATAGACACTCCCACCTTCCACGCATACTACTGGCCATAGTGGCCATCAACAATGTGCAATTGTGCAATTTGTGCACCTACTGACAAACTTAAATGATAGCTGTCATTTCGCTATTTATGTCCAGTTCCAAATTCAAAACTCAAAATTATTGCCCGCCCCACCGACTTTTTTCTAAATAGCTTGTCATTGAATTAACTGCATTTGACCAAGGTTGTCGTGCAGTTGGTCACATTTGACCAGTTTCGATATTATAGGGAGTGTCGAAATACGTAATTATGTCAAGGACGATCGGTTCGTTACCCTGCCCGCGGAACCAAGGAGTTGACTCACTAATGATATCCCAATTTGGACTTTCTTTGTTTGTAAATTGTATTCTGTAATTATACCTACACAGAAAATTTATTTGTCCATGAATGTGGGAATTGAGACTATAATAAATAAATTTTCGACTTATTCCAGATTCCCCTTTTTACCGATTCCTCCCTAGCGCCCCCCCCCCCTCAAATTTATCGTTCTATCGATAAGAGTTATTTTAGATAAGCATTCGGCATTACGGGTTCTACAATGCGGATAATAATTTGTGCATTTTTTCTTAATCCAAAGCTCACTTCTCCTTAACTAAGTTTATTTTGCGGGGGCAACCGCTGTCTGATCCCCAAACTCAGGGTTTGATACAGGCTAGCTTGCATCAAAGTATCTATAGTAAACAATATTATAGTAAACCGTAAATCCTTGTAGAAATGTTCAATCAAAGAACTTCTATTTTTAGTACAAAAGACAAAAACAGTATAGAATAAAAGACTAGCCAGACAACGGAGATATTGTGAGAGGATAGACAATACAAAGTATTGTTTACTTAATATAATATGTACTGTATTATTATGGACCCTACGTCATCACTATGTTGACTACAAAGTTGAAACTTTGCTACAATCTTAAAAAAAAAACATTGTTTAAATTTTAAGTATGGTGAAAGAGCGAACCCAGTAAAAGTTGCAATTTCTTTTTTTTTTTACTAGACCAGACCAGTGATGGCCAAAGAACGGCCCGCGGGACGGGACAGCTCTGTATGCATAATAGGTTCTGGCAGCTACTGTGTGCTTGAAAGCCACCTCTACTCTCACTGCTCGATATTGGGTATCTGCTCAGTATAATTTCGCGTTAGTGAGGTCTTCATCGCTATGTATTTTTTCAAATACTTCTGGCCCTCGTCTAAAAATTTCTGGCCGCTCATTAAGAAAGTTTGCCCACCACTGGACTAGATAGTCAAATATTGAATGTTAAAAAACCTTTAAGTGGGCAATAAATATTTAGATACTTTGTCTAGACGACTAATATGTATTCAGATTCTTTTTGTTCTCTTCTGTGCAAATGTCTAGACTGCCTTGGTGGTACCGAGCGTAAGTTTGCGTGATGAATTTTTACATAACTTTCTCAGTCGTGTAGTCCTTGTGTTTAATTTAACCTGTGGCAAGAATATTATGCATATTTTTCTCGTCATTATCCCAACTAACACTGCCAAGGTTGTATTCTTTTTCACTTTGGAGCCATTGAGAGAACATTGGTATACATGTCATCTTTTAAAAAGTCCCCGGATCCCGGATGTAGCGGCATAGCCAGACTGGACCGATTTAAAAAAATATTTCATCAATAGAAAGCTACAGTATCAGGTACCAACTGAGGCTAATATATCATCAGTCATCACATCACGCTAAACGCACGATGAACGGCATCAAAATTCCACGCGGGCGGAGCCGCGAGCAACTGTTAGTTTTAAGTAATTATGGAAATGAAGTGATATCTAAATCGAGCAGTCTTCATATTTTTATAGATTTTAGTGTCAGACTAGTTCGAATAGAAGCGTAAGATAATGAAGTCAGTTCAATATGTACACAGGTGACTTGGTCTGCGTAAACACATAAATTATATTCGACGCGACGCGCGACGTTCGGAATTGAATTGTTCAACAATGAGCAGTAGATAGTAGACAGCCAAAGCACCTACTAGTGGCGAAAGGTGAAACTTTTCAAAAAGCCCGTGGAAATGTTAGATAAATGTATTATAAACATCTCTATTACGGCTTCCCTTTGCAGAGCAAGCCGGCTGGAATCGTGTTATAGGGACCCCTCGCTACTGGTACCTACCTTTTACCCGACTAGTGAAGGAAAAATAGCATGTGTTTATACTCATAGATGTTCTCCCTAGAATGTGTGAGACGGCCTGAATTTTTAACTTGCCCTAATTTTCATCGAGATTAAGTAGTATGTCTAGTCTTTCTATCTACAAAATTCCTTAGAATTTAATTGATGATTGAACAAGTATTGCTTGGGACATATAACTTTAACCTAAAAGGTACTCAAAATGTGCTCTATACGCGCATCACACGTTTCTTGGGTATATTTTGAGGATAGCACGAGGTGCTACTGCGGTGGACGACCAGTACCTATAGATTATTATAATCCGCGTGGACCTAGGACCTCTTTTTTCTCGCGATTTAGGTCCAACATCGGTGTCGCAAGGAATATCATAAGAGTGAATTCCATTTTGCACTTAGCTCGCTGGCGGTTAATCCTCAAATGGCTTTCCTTCACCTCAAGAAACGAATGAAAACATTGGTTTTAGTGTAAGCTCCTTTGTTACTCACAATAAAATATTGTACGGCCTGCTTCTATCTTGAAGCAAAAGTAAACAGCAACAGCTCACTATTCAAACTTTGCATTGAAATTAGGGCTCATTCACTATACTAACTTTTTTAGGTTATATTTGTGTAACTAGAATTACTTTAGCATTTTTTGATATGAATACTTCTTTAGATGCGTCGGGCTTTTTTGAGATGGGAAAAACAATTGAACTCGCGACACTGTTGCTGTTACCGACACCTTCACTAAATTGTTACAATATTTTTCTTCTTTTTATTATGGCGTAATACTTGCACGGTTGCCTGTGCCTGAAGATTTTAAGATTTAATAAGCAGGTAATTAAAGCCCGACCAGTAAAATAAAATACCTCGCCATATTGCGGTAAACTATTGGAACTAATTTCTTCATATGGTAACAATCTATACAATGTCATTATGGTCATCTGTCAGTGTGGTGTCAATTGTGCGTGTTGTTGAGTTTGAGAGCGCTACAAAACTACAAAACTATAGTAATATGCCGAAAACTATTAAAAGCCAGTTAAGAAAAGTAATTTATAATATAATAAAGTATTTGTCGGATAAAAAGTAGGAAGGATTGGACTCTGTTCCTCTAAATAACATCACAGACCTTGTTGTCAACATGACGGGTAAGTACATCATAGAGTACGTGCAATGAAATTGGCCTAAACTACTGATTTTACTGTGACTAATTATTATTCACATTTTTAGGTATATCCCGATCTTCTGTAATAAAAATACGAGGAGAAGGTCAAACGTCAAATGTATTTTCTACGCCTAAGAAAAATAAGCCTAACGCAAAAAAGAAAATCATGCTCGATTATTTTGATCTCTGTGCTGTTAGGCATAAAATACAAGAATTTTATGCAGTCCGAAAACCAATATCGCGTGGTCCCTGTTCTATACATAGTGTAATGTAACTGTATGTCTAACTTGTATTTACCATTCCAAGCAGTAAACTATTATACGGATACTACTGTGTTTTGATTTGTGCCCAGTCCTTGTAACCAGTATAACACGCCGCGTCTATTTTTCTATTTTAACCAGAAAACTTAACAGAGAAAAACTTAACTTTTTAACAGAGAAAAAAAAAATACATTTTAGTGAAAGTTTTGTATATTAAACACGTACTACAAGTTGAAATTATCTTTTAAAATACGAAGCTGCATGAAATGAGCAAGCAATAGGTATATTAATTTTTGACGTCAAAAACTCCTTAAAACTAAGTTTACTACCGCTTCCTAAGCGCTAATGGAGAAGAAACGGCGCAACAAACTCCACTGCGGCATTTTAAGGACGTCAGTTTACAAAAAATAAAAGGGTTTCTTAAGACTAAATATGAACGTGTGTACATTTGTCTCGCGTCAAGTAGGTATATAAAAAATAAAAATAAAACCTTATATAAGAACAAAGCAACTTAATCAATGAAATTAAAAAAAGAAGTCTATAACTCACTTTTGTGAATAATAGCAATGAAAAACATGACAGCCTCCGTGGCGTAGCGGTAGTGAACGCGGCCGCTACGCAGGAGGCGCGGGTTCGATCCCCGCTCAGTGCAAATATTTGTGTGCATTAAATAAGGGTATTTGCATTGGTCTGGTCGTGCCTCGGACAGCACGTTAAGCCGTCGGTCCCGGTTGCCATAAGAACATCTATGGCAGTCGTTACGGGTAGTTGGTGCCCTAAAAAGTCCAAAAACAACGGTCTAGCTGCAAAGCTTCGATATCGCCTAATGTTAACATTGGGTCGTGGAGGTCAGGTGGCAATCGCTTCACGGAAAATATCGAGGTCTAGCCAAATCTGTAGCTATGACTGGTAAAAGCGGACCCCAGACTCCAAGCTGAAAGCTTCGGATGCGACTGGGAATAACGCTAGGAGGAAGAAGAAGCAATGAAAAAGTCACAGTTTTATATTAGGTGTCATTCCGTGCTTAATTGCGGGGAAATAAAAGCCTGTTCATAAGCAAGTGTGTTGAAAAAATATTTGTACACTTGGCATTTTACATGTGTATCACTATACTTGGTGTTGTCATATCATAGATGTTTTTGGCGCCCCCAGTACGGGTTTTTTATTTTATTGGTCGGACTTTACAAGTGTTTATTTCTATTTTGTCACTACACTCCAGGGTAAAAAAGACGTGTGGCACTCGGGGACTGCCGCGGTAAAGCTATTGCATAGCATTTTTTATCAACTTATGCAATTATAATTACTTACGTTAAGCGGAGATACTTCGGAGCAGCTCGGCTCGATTCGTGCGAGCTTCGGGGTGTTAGGTTTTTTCGTTACGGAATTTCTGGATTCGGTCTCCACGCTCAAGGCCCGCGATAGAAGCTATGCAATAGCTTAAAAATCTAATAATTTATTTCCTTTTTTACGCTGCTGTAGTGACAGTTTTATTACCGACAGTTTTGGTAATTAAAACCGGTTTCAATTAATATGTAAACTAACATAATTAAAAGGTGTGATCACGTTTATTTACAAAAAAAAGTCAATGTAATAAACTCGTTTTATACTATTAAGTATATTAGTTTTATCTTGAAGTCTGCCTATGAGATGACGCTAGCCAAACTTGCCTTGACCAATTCATTAATCAGTTTGAATTACCTCCGACATTTACAGTAATTTTTATAATTAAGTCATTCAAATCACTTCTAATTCTAAACTTGAAAATAGGGATGACGTACCCGTGAGGAGGTAAAAAGAGAGGGTTAATGACCCGTGGAGAGGTAAATATTAAGGATATTTAATTAGTTCTAGTGATATTTGAAATAATTTAAGTTAGGTTAATTATTTTATTTAAAAAATGTTGATTAAAATATTTTATTATAAGTTGTATATTTTATTATAAGTTGTATATTTTATTATAAGTTGCTTGACACGAGATAAATGCGGCATTTTCATGACGTCTTAAGACTTGGGCAAATGTACATCGCAAGTGTGAACCTGGTCTTACAACCCAACATGTCTGAACACTCGTGCTAAACAAATATGTACACTCAGCGCTATTGTTCAGGTGTTTCACACCTTGCATACTGACTCATGGTCTTGTGAATTTCCTGCAAAAGGCGTCTTGCCTCAACCGACACCTGCTTGTGAAACAAAAAGACTCAAGTGACTGTGTTGAAGAGAAATATGAGACGGGGAACTTGAATTCTCTTTAGAGGAAAGACGGATGTAGAGTCTTTTGTTTTTATTTTAAGTTTATTATAGATTCACTCTTTTCATCCCTGACTCATTCCAAAACAATTTCTTAGAGTTCTGTACCTAAAGGGTTAAAAACGACACCCTATTACTAAGACTCCGCTGTAGCCCTGTATGGTGTCGGTCTCATGTCTCCACTGATCAACCCCCTGGGGGAGACATAAGGATTTTTAAGTCCTAGTGTTTCCCCTTACTAGGGGAGACACCAGTACTGTATAGTCTGTAGCTAGACAGCTGAAATTTTCAAAGATGATGTATTTCTGTTGCTGCTTCAACACTAAATACCTACTAAAATAAAGTGCAAATGAATACTACGAGTAATAACGGCTACTGCAATTTAACCACTTTTCTATAAAAACCTGCGCCGTATGAAATAATTTTTCATATCAAAACGTGCAACGTAGAGAGAGACAGATCGATAGAACTTTAACGTAGGTGGCCCATGTTTATACAATACGAAACGAGACAGAGTATCTGCTGAAAATCAATGCGATCGCGCCGAACATAGAGTTCACTAAAATAGCGTGACCCAATAATTTCTTTTTTGGACCTGCTGATAAATAGTTGAGGCTCTACCGCAGGCTTTTCTGCTAGTGTGTTTGTGTATGTGTGTGTGTGTACGTGTGCGTGTGCGTGCGTGCTTGTGCGTGTACAAGCGTGCGTACGATAAAAACTATGCCGTTCTAGATTTTACTGTCGGAAGTTTACGCGAACATCATCTATTGAAATAAAATTACTTCTTTTAACAGGTTCAACTTTTTATTTTCTTTTCTTCATTGTTTTTTTTTAAGCATTCGATGCAGTGTAAACGGTACAGTGCAATCGTTACGATTTCATATAGCGTGTTCCCGCCCATCACAAATGTTTGATAGAATGTTGGTAAGGTCGTTCTCAGTCGCGATCGTATTTGTCTTACAGAGCCCTTGTAACATATCACACGGATTTGTTCACTTCTAAAATTGGGCATCTCCCACTCCTCACTAAATGAATGATTGCATTGAGGATGTCATTGTCAAATTTGAGTCAGGATGTTAATTTCCAGTTCCTTAGCGTATATTATACGTGTTTGTTCATCAATTACAACCAAGTGTTGTCGTACATCGTTTAAAAATAATGGAGTTTTTTTAAACCATGCGGTGTAAACTCATGGTTTTTATAATGGTTCGGGATTTATCGCGATTAAATAAGGAACTTGTAAATTGTCTAAGTATGGAAATTACTTTTACCATTATTAAAACTATGGATATTTTTGTAGATACTGCAATGAAGATTGCAATACTGGAAAGATGTTCAATATGAACTGCGATGCCATTGGTTGCCTTTTGTATTGTTCCGTCTATAGTTCTATACTCTATACAATCGTCCAATAACCCACAAACTCTATAGACACAGTAAGCGGCACTGCAATAGATTTCTGTGTTGTAAATTATAACCAATCACGTCAATTTGGTGACAATTCCAAATGCAAGTGTTAAGACACTTGTACAGGCAGCATCAGATCGATCTTGACTAGCAAAGTACTCAAAATTATCTTAATACCAATTTCTATTATTAGTAGATACTCTACTGATAAAAAAAAATATAATATGGAGCCCACTACATGCCACTACTCGAATATGTACACTTGACCAAACTGTACCTCCCGATTTGTTTGTTTGCTACATTAGTACCTAATATAAAATTAATGATTAAACGAACTTACCTGTACGTGAAGTTCTATCATAATTATACGAAATGTTTCGCCCGAAGAGATTAGCGGTAATATAATTATTCGTAATTCTATTTACTTGTAGTATCGCGTTATTGACTTCCACTCTATCACTAAAGTTGAGAAAAAGGTGTCGCCACAAGCGACACAAAACTCAATTTAATTATTTTTTTCCGTTTCCGTTTCCTGTCACCTGTCACTATAACCCGCACTTGCGAGATCTCCACAGTTTCGTCTTCATTACGTTGAGAGATTCATATTTCCGTAACGTCTAGGGCTACTTAGGGAGGGCGGGTGTCTCCCGCTAATCTCTTCGGGCGAAACATTTCGTATAATTATGATAGAACTTCACGTACAGGTAAGTTCGTTTAATCATTAATTATACTCCATGTTTCGCCCTCGAGATTAGCGGTAATATAATTATTCGTAATTCTATTTACTTGTAGATATTGAGAGCACGTGGAGGAAATATCCATAACTCTAAAAATAATAAACCAAGTAATTTAATTATTACTTTTATTAATAACCGTAGTTAAATAGGTATCAAAAATAAACAGAATCGAATATAACAAAATTAAAACTAAACCACTTATAGGATCTAAGTCACAATATTATTGTATTTATAATCAGACTATTGTCTAGGTATGTAACTGGATATACGCCATCAAACGAATACCTATTCGTAATCAACGAGAACAGATCGTTCGTGCCAAAGTTATACTATCTTCCGAATTACAGACAGGCCTATTGTAAAATTTCGCAAAGGTGGAAGAGTTGCCACTCCATCCAGCCGTTTGTCTTATTATATCTAAGCTGACTCCTAGACTATGAGCTTTGGATGTTGCAGCGTGACGAGTACTATGCGAGGAAAAGACAGAGACGTCAATTCCACTCTCCTTTAACATGGCCTTAACCCATCTACTGAGCGTCTGCGAAGAAACCGGTTTGTAAGGCTTGCGAGCACTAATAAACAAGTTGTCTGATTCTCTTAAATTCTTCGTTTTATCTAAATATGACAAGAGTGTCTTTGCCGGACAAATGCCAGGCCGGTCTACAAAGAAAGGCAGATGTAAAGTTGGTTGTTTGTTACCAACTCTAGATGTCTTAATCAAATCGCTAATTTTTATTATAATTTGATTATTTAGAATCACTATTTGGTCAGTCTTAATTTTAGAAAGTGTTTGTAATCTATGAGCCGTCACGAGAGCTAGCAATGTTACACATTTTTTCGATAATCGTTCAAAGGTTAGAGTTTCATTGGGATATAATGAGTCTAAAAAGTCCAGGACTACACTGACATCCCAAGTAGTGTTATAACGGGGTAGCGGAGGTCGTAGCCTATAGACACCCTTACAAAATCTAGATATCCTATCGTCGTCTGATATGTTTCCAACGATTAAGGAAAGTGCGGAGCGATGGGAATTTATCGTACCGTATTGGCCACCATTATTAAAAATGATAGTTAGAAATTCCAAAATTATTGAAATGGACGGCTCGTACATGTTCACCTTATTTTCAATGCAAAATAAATACCATTTTTTGAAGCAAACGTCATATTGCTTAAGTGTATTATCCGAAAAGGAAGCCATCATGATGTCTACTGCCGGAGGTGGGACTAGACGTTTAAGCAACGCCTTCCTGACAAAATCCCGGCCACCAGGGTAGTGCTGGCTCGTATGTTGCTGTTGCTGGAATCAGGAATAAAAACATCCTCAGAATTCAGTTCCACAAGGTCAGATGAGAGCAGTTTCACAAAAAGTGGGTACCATGGCTGTGAGGGCCAGCGAGGAATAACCATAATACCCTGCGCTTTGTCGGATATTATTTTCCGCAAAGATTTTAATATTACAGCCACTGGCGGAAAAGCATAAAACAAATGATTAGACCAATCCAAAGTAAAGGCGTCAATAGCATAAGCCTCTGGATCCCTATGCCATGATACGAATACATCGCATTTCTTGTTTATGCGGTTGGCAAATAAATCTATCTCTGGGGTTAATAAATGTTTTAAAATTTTTTCGAAGCCACTGTTAGAAAGTTCCCATTCCACATCAGGATGGGTTCGTCTAGATTCTCTGTCTGCAGTGAAATTATCCTGCGATTTTATGTATGAAGCTACTACTAAAATCTTTCGTGATTCACACCACTGCCATATGTCTTTTGTGACCCTGGTCAAATGAGGGTATTGAACACCTCCCATTCGATTTATATAACTAACTGCGGTAGTGTTATCAATGCGTAAAAGTATTTGACAGTTAAAATAGTTTCTTGCAAAGATCTTAAGAGCGAAAAAGGCCGCAATAAGTTCCAATTGATTTATATGCATTGTTTTTTCAGTATGGGACCACTGACCACTAGCCGTTTGTTCACCACAAGCAGCTCCCCACCCAGTCGTTGAGGCGTCAGAATATATCTCTAAAGTAAAGTTACCGCCTCGGATTCTATGAACAGAATGATCAATGGCCCCTAACCACCAATTTATGTCCGGTAATGACATGTACTTGTCATAGTTGTCATTATTAATCAAGTTTAAAAACTTACAACGTTCTAATTCTTTAGTGTAAAGCAGCCCGTATTCTATTGCAGGACATGCGGATACTAATAAACCTATTAATTGTGCGAATTGTCTTATCTTGCAACGTTTAAGTTTTTTAGTCTTTACTAGCTCGTCTTTAATACGAACTCTTTTGTCTGCAGGTAAACTTAACTGCCACTTGTGGGTATCTACAATATACCCTAAGTACTTGCAAGATTGAGACGGTATCAAAATGCTTTTTTCGTAATTGATAATGAATCCTAATGATTCTAGTAATTTTCGAGTAATTTCTATATTTTGAAGGCATTCCTGATAGGTATATCCAGTTAGAAAGAAATCATCTAAATAAATTGATGACAGATAGCCACAAGCTCGTAATAATTTTACAACCGGTTTCATAAGTTTAGTAAATATAAACGGTGACGTACAAAGACCAAATGGGACAACATTGAACTCGTACAGTCTACCCTCAAAGTAAAATCTCAAATATTTCCGAGAATTTGGATGGACTCTAATTAAAAAGTATGCATCTTTTAAGTCTAAAGTAGCTACATAGCAATCTTTAGATATTAACTTTAGAGCAGTTCGAATGTCTTCTAATTTAAAATGTTGTGTATTTATGAATTTATTTAATCCCTTTAAATTTAAAATAAATCTCGTCTTCCCATTTGGTTTAGGTACAGTAAACACTCGTGACACATATTGGTCAGGGCTAGATTCACATTCAGAAACGGCCCCAATAGACATTAAGCTATGAACAGCTTCAGCTATGTTCTTTCTTTCAGAAACCGAAAAAACTGATTTAGGTAAGCAGGGCTGATTAACCGGGCAATCAAATCTGATTCGGTAGCCCTTTATCCATGACAAAATGGATTGATCCTTAGTTATACGGGACCATTGATTATAAAAAAGTGCAAGTCTGCCTGCATAACGTACCTTGTCTACTGGCGGCGGGTCTGCTTGGACCGCTGCGTGTAGCTCTGCGACGAGGTTGACTGCTGCCTCGCGTTCTGCTGAGCAGGCGGCTGGTAACGTTGCTGCGGGGCCATCGTCTGCCTGCGGGCCGGTGTCCTCGCTTTCCAGTTTAAATGGTTCTTGCTTGAAGAACCCTTATTCTGGTTTAAATATTTAGGCTTCTTAGCTGCCTCAGGCTTCAAGTCGGATGAGGATTTTGAAACCACCTTGGCCGTTCTAAGGGTTTCGGCGAAGTTGTCTCCAAAAAGAAATTTGTCAATTTTGGTTAGTGCCAATTGATCTTTAAGATCCTTCTTGACGTTGTTAAGCACCAAGTGGCGTCTCGCTTCAGACTCAGAATGTTGGACGTCACAAAACAGCCGACCTATTTCCATCAAGCTTTTTATTAGGTCACCATCTTTATCTGCTTTACTTAGCTGGTCGGAAATTATTTTCGACAAAAATGTAATGCCGGCTGCTATTTGCCTTTGCCTGGCCTCCATAGCCTTGTCCCTTTTGACCTCGTATTCAGGCAAGGCAGCCTTAATTTCCGTATTAAGCTGCGGTGCAGCTACGTTTGTGCAGTTGCCAGGGACTAAATGTTTCCTTATGAGTTCTTTACGAACCTCTTTGTCCAAGCCGGATGATGTAAAGTGCGCAAATCTGGATGCCACTTCCTTGTTGATGTCCGGACCGTAGTCCTGAGAGGCTGAAGGATCATCGCCTAGGATCTCAATGATGTCTGCCGAGGTAGTAGCTTCCTCAAAATGGCTGAGGTTTGGTACTTCAACCGGAGTGTCCGGTATGATTATTGTAGGTGTGGTCTCCTGCTGTGGTGACGCAGGCGGTTCTGTGACCACCGCAGTATTTACGACCGGGTTTGATGCACCTTCGTGAACTGCAATAATAGACAGTAACACTGCATTCTTCGGCTCTAGATTATTGCTAATCAGAGGGTAGCACTGTATAAAAACACAAATTCCTATGAATCTTTAGGTTTTTCCAGCATTAAAGTAAAACTGATATAAATCACCTTCTAGGCCAAACTTAGGCCCCTAGGACTGGGATTCGTATAAACCCTGTCATCTGAAATCAGATGCAACGAATGCAACCATATGACCACCCTAGGTAGTCTGGGTGCACTGTGTTAGACCCTAGGTCTAAGTTTCGGATCGACCCTGGGTCATCCTGGTGCGACGAATGCTAGCCATTTGGTATAGACGGACCCTCGGTCGTCCTGGCGCATTGATTTAGACCCTAGGTCTAAGATTCGGATCGGCCCTGGGCCATCCTTTGTAATCTTCACTTTTTCACAAAATTATAAAAAAATGAGGGTACTTACTTGTGACATTCTCAGCAGGAATTGGTGAGGGATCTCTTGAAGAGCCCGAAGATGATCCTGATGAAGATAGACTTGATGGGCTCGATCGAGAAAGAACACTTTCGCGACGCGATTCTTTAACACGTTTTTCTAATTTTCGAATTTTACTAATCAAATAGTTAAAATCACTATCATGGCGGCGCTTCGGCATGATTTATTTTATTTTTTATTACTTGTGCGAAGTAGTGAACCGGAGCGGATGAGCACTAAAACACGAATGAAGACGAAACTGTGGAGATCTCGCAAGTGCGGGTTATAGTGACAGGTGACAGGAAACGGAAACGGAAAAAATTAATTAAATTGAGTTTTGTGTCGCTTGTGGCGACACCTTTTTCTCAACTTTAGTGATAGAGTGGAAGTCAATAACGCGATACTACAAGTAAATAGAATTACGAATAATTATATTACCGCTAATCTCGAGGGCGAAACATGGAGTATAATGCAAATTCTCAAAACGAATCCCAAAATAAATAACATCGTAAGTAGTGTTTGCGGTATCTTGATAGGAATACTAAACAATCTGGAAGCTGTGTCTAAACATCAGTACATTTAGACAGACATTACAATATTTATTGCTAAATAAAATAACAAATGTTGCGACTGAAGTTTATTTACTTCTCCATTAGATTCATTATCCAATATATTCTTAGTTTATTTATCATACATAGGTACTACCTACATACACAATGCTAACAGCATTATCAGTATTTTAGCACATATATGAATAGCTAATATTATCTAAAAATAGTTGTCATACGTAAATATTGCTGATAGATAACAATATTTCCATCCTTTTTTTATATAGGACACGTCAATTTGAATTCGCCTCGCCTGATGATAAGCTGAAGGCAGTCTCTGAAAACTAGTAGGACATAGTTTACTTATATTAATTATTTTAAGATCTCTGTAAAACCTATGCTCCACAATGTAATAAATAAAGAGGGTCACCAATATAGACACCATGTTACAATGGGCCACCACAACTGAGTGCCAACTCAGCTGTGACAGTCTCACATCAGATGCTTTATCACGCTCCGCTTAAAGGACCCGGGACTGTAGTAAGTTCCGACAGCAAAATATGAACCTTTGACTTCACGTTGACATTAGTTTCACATGACTGCCAAAAGAAGTGGAATCTTTTCAGGGTTCGTATAGTATGGTAGCTTCTTTATTCCCATCATAAAATTTAAATGTACTGAACAGTTTTGGAAGCACAAAATAGATTGGAATGGAATGGAATGGAAACTACTTACATATTATAACGGTGCACCGTTATAATTCTTACATCATCCCAATTAAGTACCCCTGGGATTTTTTTGTACCTGTCATATTTTAGCAGGACAGTAGAAATAAAAGTAAAAAAAAATCATTTGCTGTTTAACTTTTTTGTTATTATTTCACTTGTGTTACGAGCTGAAACCGAGCCAACCAACTCCCGTAAGAATATTCTCTATCAAGCCGCACTATTCTCAAATTAGATTATACATCTGTGAATTAGCTATTCATTATAATGAACCGTGGGTGTTTAGCGCCAATAGTAGTGAATCAGAGGTAGAGAGGTCATGGTTAAAAGGTCACTGACCTGAGAAGTTTTACCATTATCTCAGCTCCGAGGTGGCCTTCTTTGAGTTAGTGTATGTCAAAATCGAGTCCACTACTGTCACCACATCGATGTATGACATCGAATGCGTTATCGGATTTTTATGAGTTCAATTGTTTATGACATCGAACTTTACAAACATTAGTAAATCGATAGGTCGTGACTCGTGCGTGACATCGAAATCTTGTCAGTCAGAGGTCAGTTTCTATTCAGAGGTCATGGTTAAAAGTCACTGAATTGCGAAGTTTTACTACTGTGGTTTTACCATTAGCCATGCGAAACCAGATCGATTGCCACTATATCGATGTTCATAATTCGAACGCCGACCTTTCATCCCATCGAATGTTTATGAGTTCGATCATTGTTCATATCGAAACTTTACGAGATCGAGCCATAAATAAATCGATAGGTCGAGGTGATCTTGTGTGACTAATTAAATCATTCACCATCTCACGATAGTCAAATTCGCGAACGCGCGCGAGTTGGCAATTTTCGATTATGAATTATTTTTGTGTCATCAACTCGCCCGATTGTTAAGGGGCATGGTCATGGTTGAGTTGAGCGTCACTGACCTGCGAAGTTTTATCTACATATCAGCCCCTATAGTGGTCCGCAAATCACCACCTTTGAAGTAGAGTATCATATAAAAAAATAGAGTACAACAGAGCCCCAATATCGATTGTGATATCGATGCTCATTCATCGACCTTTCATCTCATCGAATGTTTATGACTTCGATCGAAACATCACTAACTTCACGAGATCGAGCCATAAATAAATCGATAGGTCGAGACTCGAGACATCGTAATCTGACTGATAAAGAGGTCATGGTTGAAGGTCACTGACCTGTGAAATTAGCCTCGTCTTGACTACGAGATGGTCCGCAATGCACCACCTTTGCGCCAGTGTATGCCAAGATTTATGGGTAGTAAACTTGAACTTTTAATAGGTTTTGCTCGACTTTTTTCTAGAACTTGGTCGTATAAAATAAGCGATTGGTTTTCAGGGCATAAAAGGAATTGTAATAAAAGAATTATGAATCGTAATACAATTAAAATGGTAAAAAAAAAACAATAACATAGTAAATATCCCAGTGAGTCTTATATACTTTTAATGTTAAATAAAAAATTGTTCTCAACATATTCAATTTGGTACATATACTATTTTCAAAAATGTACTACTAAAAGTCGATTTTTTGGTCATGGTCAGCTAAGCCCATTCCAAGCCCATTCTAAGCCATTTTCAGTTTTAGCAAAAATCGACTGAAGATTGGGTGCTATGGTGCAAATAGAAGAGGTCTATGCCCAGCAGTGGACTGCAAGAGACCATGTAATTGATTGATACAAAAAGTTCCTCTTTTTATTAAAGTTGTTAAAAAACAATCTGATATCCTGTTAGGAGTTGGTATCACACTTATCACGTAGACTCTGTTTACTGTTATTATTATTATACAGAGATTATATTATTATACGGTCTGACTAATGCTTTGTGCCATTATCACCTGACTCATAAAATTGTTACACTAAAATCTAGTTGTGCAATATTGTGTACTCGTGAAACTTTCCCGGTTTTAATAATTCGCCGTACGTAATCATATCCGCTATAAACATGGCCTCGACCTACCGTAATATCAATGAGAATGTAGGTACATTATGTCGATTTATAAATAATATACAAAAAAAAAAAAAACATTTTGTACCAATTTTATGAGTACGTATCGAAATATGAAACACACGTACTATCAAGTGGCGAATCATTGGCCGCGCCGGGTTCTGTAGAATATAATGATAAATGTACGTTTGACATACGTTGCCCAATCGTCAAATCCCATATATTTGTCATTCTATGGGGTGTATAACGCCCCATTAAGATCATCGGGGTCCAAGGTCCAAGCCAACCTTACCTGCCGATTAACGGATGAAGTTTCGGCGCAGGTTTCCCTCTAGGGTTAAGGGAACACACGAAAACCGCTCCAGCAAAAGCCGATATGAACCCCAAAGAAAACAGTAGAAGAGCAAATCCTGGGCTCTGAAGTGCAAGTTGTTAATTTTAAGGCCATCGTCGCCCATCTACTGGCTGGAAGCCAGGTGTAACTAGTTAACCCTAGCTATGGTAACCACATGTTACGGCTTAGGGGTCTCAATTGCTTCACCTAGTACATTTTACCTAACTTCTCAGCCAGAGTTAGTATCAAGCTATAATAGTCTCATTATTCTCTTATGAATAAGCTGAGATGAAATTTTAATTTGTCAAATAACCTAAAATATTAAAGAGGATCTAACAACTTCAATAGACAAAATAGACATTTTATTACTGTCCTACAAAGTAAACAAAATCATGACCACTCACACGGGTGGCAGTGGAAGAAGTGTTCTGTGTGGAAGCGCTACTAAAATTAAATTTAACTGCTGCCACCTGTCACTTTGATGACAAGTGACGTCAGTATTGTCAACGAGGTGTCATTTCTGATTTGAATTTCGAATGTTCGACTTACAGACTTACATTACGTAACATAGTTTAGCTTGTTAGAAATTCAAATGTTTAACATGTATGTTCTGTAGGTAATCTGTACAACATTATGTTAATTACTGAACATAAGCATAAATAGTTGATTTATCTTCACCGACATATTGGCTAACTTAATAGTGTAATTATTCTAATGATTCTACTAATTTCTTAAATATATTATTATGTTTTACCTTCCTGTCTTTTTAGATGACGGTCATTACTATAATGTAAAATGTGTAGGATGTAACTTTTGTTTGGTGTAAGTTATGGATTCAGGGAAAGGATGCAAAGTAAAGTTCCTTCAGTCAGAGGACTGTCAGGGGTCGATCAGAGTCCTTCAGAGTCGCGATGTAGTAGAAGTTTACGTACTAGGTGCTATCCTACCAGAAAAGGTGATTCCCCTCACGAAAAAATGGTGCTCCTTTCCTTAAAAAAAGTCGTACCACACCTCTGAGACTCAACAACAACAATGCTACTTCAATCAATCAACCAATTATTCTACAACTACAGCATAGGCATTCATACATACATACTTTCATACAACAATGTGCGGCATTGCTCCCGATCCTCCGCCTTACGCATCCAGTCTGTTTCAGCCACATGTTTAAGGTCGTCAGTCCATCACAATAACTTAAATCCATCTAAACAATTTCATGTTACGACTATTGAAAGTAAAAAAAAGTAAAACCACGTAACTTGAAAGTGCTTACAAATACGCATTACGCCTATAGTAATTTATTATCGACATCCATCTTCAATAAACCACATAATTGCAGTAATGATGATTGCGTATGGCTTATAGTTGGTTGACATCTCAACTGTTACGATAGATACTTTCCCTAGAAGATAAAGGCAGACAGTAAATTTTACAATAAAGATATGATTCCGTAGCCGACCGCATACGACAACTGCCGACGCACGCAGCAGTTGCACATAATTCATTGCAGCTTCTCAATGGTCCCCTTTATCCGTATCGGAGTTTGACAAGTAATGGGTATGCTGTACGTATGTGCTGCATGCGGACTAGGCAAGTAATGAAACGTCATCGATTTTGTGTTTTGTTGTGTTCCCCGCGGTGAGTAGGGTAGCCGGAGCTTACTGAAGAGGTTTTGTGCTGGCAGTGGGAAGACCAAAGGGTTGTCCTGCTTGTCTTCTGCGCTAATGGCACAGAATTTCTCTGTTCTTATAGGGTCAGGAGCACGAGTGTGACTCCCCTGGTGTTGCACTCGGCCATGAAAACGGCTTTCCATCATGTGGCCGTATGCTTGTCTGCGTCCTAAGTGGTATAAGAAAAAAATTCGACGAACGACATTTGCATAGCTGTTTGATCGAATGGCTGAATATAATTCAGGAAGCTCATTGATAGGCGCTATTTAGTAAAGAGGCAGTTGGCTGCGAGCTGCGACATCTACATACATCTAATCATAATAATGTATAATCTATTTCCCATCTACCTGATATTCTTATCATAATGCTCGCATTGCCGTGCCGCTTTCGAAATAGAACACAAACACTTTTTTTTTCAGCGGCATGTTCGCGGTCCCTTTGAACGAAATCTCTGACGTCACTTGTCACTTGTCACACACACACGTGCCACACATGGACCACTTGTTCACTTCAATACATGATTGCACATAATAATTATGAGTGTATCATGAAACGCGAGAGCCTAAAAGTTAGATGAGTGTTTTCCATTCGAGTGCTAATTCCAGTTGCTTCCAAAGCTTGCACCTTGACCACAGATTAATAAATAGTTACTTTGACTCAGTATACCTTGACTCAGTGTACCTATACGTATCTTGGACCTAAATCGCGTGATAAACGAGGCCCTGGCGCGTGCGGATTGTTTTGTAATAAGATGCTTGGTGAATTCTTCTTGGTGGGATCGTCTACCCCAGACCCACTACACCTCGTACTATGAGGTAGTACACTAGGCAGTACACGTTCCTTGTGTGTCTTTTGAGGAAAAGACACACAAGGAACGTGTACTGCGCGTATAGAACACATTTTAGTTCCAAGATATATGTCTCGAGCAATATTTAGGGAATTCATTTCATACTATGCCCTTGACCTAGAATCTTCTTTTAATACTATGACCTTGGAGCACGAGGTCTATTCTCCTGCTCCTCCATACTCTTGTTTGATTGAATTTTACGGACCCGGCTGAATTCGAACCTCCCAACCCGGAGAGTAAAACCTGCGCCAGAGGATCATCCGTGTCCTGTACACGAACAATGCTCTGGTAAAGATAGCTCAAAGAAAAAAACAAAGTCCCGAAGATATTGGCCCTATATTCCCTACCGCTTCCAATCAGGTGTTACGTATGCTTGTCTACCACCAAAGTGTTATAAAACTATTAAAAATAATAATGAACGACTCCTCTATGATAATCTTCATCAGCCCACACAGAGACCTATTACTTCAGTTCATAAAGCTACAACGACGTTCGACCCATACGTTCATTCATTCGCCAACAACTCCGCTCTATTTAACACATACTCTCTTGAACGGTTCAATGCCCTCATATCCATTCATTTCACTCTCTCCATTAATGGGCTTAATAAGGCATTGTGTGCACTTTCAGACGTCAACAGGTTCATTTGTGTCGCCCATATTATACACTTTATCTTTGTAATTAATTACTTGTTCTGACGGATTCATTAACGCCATAGAACTAATAATAATAAAAATTAAGTATTTGAACTTGATCGTCATGTGGGATGTGGACTCAGCTATTATTGTACCGATATAGTCGTTTCAGTTCACGGACTTATCGCCAAGCCTCGATCAACATCTTAAGAGGCTTCAGTTAGGCTGGCTCAAGGACTTGATGCAGAAGGCAGTTCTGCTAGGCACGGCATATCTCCGGGGGTGGTTATATTATATCGGACATGAACTAACTTAAATTGCACCCCGTTTCGGGTCTTCCAATGCCGGGTGAAAGGTGACCATAAGGCATTTGCCTAGCACTCGGGCTGGCCCAAGTCAATCTCCGGTTTCGAGATGGCTCCCTCGGGGTGTAAGAGAGTGGACCCTAGTTCCTAGTGTCTCCAAAGTGTAAGCTTTGGTTGCAACCGAGATTGGCTCGGATACTTAAAGGATCAGACGCAGACGACGCCTTTTATTCTATGTATGTACTAACTTCCAATCCAAGTACTAAGAAATAATAAAGCAGAGCTCACTCTCGCATGTCTGAAGAAGGCATGAAACAGGCTTCTTCTTATTGCATGGCTATCGCCTAGAATACCTAAGTTACGCTTTTTACTTTCCCATATAACTCTTTTTTTTTTCTTTCACATGCTCGACGCGGCGGCTTCGACCACATAACAGTTAACTTATGTGGTCGAGGTCGCCCAAATAACAGTCGGCTAACCGCATTAACCACGAAAAAACATCTGTTAATCATAAGAAATAATTGTCTCATATGGCAATATGAGACAATTATATTTACGACTCACAGATAATTATGTCGAGTTTGGATTGGTTACCAGACAGGGATACTTTCCTAGTATGTAACTTAAAAATGGTGATTGAACTAATTATATTATTTTAACGGAGTTTATCGCGATTTGTTTGCTTGCTCTGCGAACGTTTCGGTTGCTTTTCAGCACCTAAGATCACGTTGAGATAAAAGGTGCTGGCTGTCTCATAGTTTGAAGAGTAAGTTCAGGAAAATGTAGGTAGATTTTGTTTTGACCAGATCATAATTATGAGTATATTCGCTGACAGCACAGAATCTCTTTGTTTTTAAAGGATCCGCAGCACTAGTGTGAATTTCTCTGGTGTTGCCCTCGTTCATAGGACATGGTAACCGTCATCAGGTGGACCGTGTGCTTGTCTGCGATCTAAGAGGTATAATTTTTTTTTACGGAATACCAAGGCTTTTATAATTTTTTCCTTTTGTGCTATTGTTTCGGACCCCTGACAGACATTCCGGAATAGCTCCAAATAAAGGAACTCTTCAACGGTCACCAGCACAGACATAAAATTGCGTACGCATTTTAAAAATTAATTTAAAGGTTGTTTACTTTTAATTTATTCTGCACAGATAACGTAACAAGTTGCCTTGGCACATTGACTTTGCGACATGTACCTAGCCCGCCTATTTCCACTTCCATTGGACGGACGTTTGGGCAATATCCGTAACTTGCGTAAAATGTTATTAATAAAAACATTACTGAATATAGTCGACTTGATTATTATCATATTTTTGTAGCGGGCCCCGTCGCGAAAAGCCTGTATATCACTAGTGGTTGCATCTAAGGCTTTCACTTTGAAACTTAAGGTCTTACTTCTCCTCCTATTGGTTTGGTTTATACTGATTTTATGAGAGCGACTGCCGTCTGACAGATCTCACCGACTCCCAACCGTAAAGAGCACGTCAAATTCGTTAATTTTTTTTGGTGAAAATCAACGTCTAGACGTATAAAGGAGAACAGCTATCTTAAACTTATTGATGTAGCTCAGTTGCTTAAAAATTTCATTCATTTAACAACTCTCGAGTTCTCACTTTGCTGCTGTTCCATGCCATACATGGCGTATAAAGTAAACCCAATTCAATAAAATCAATCACTTGCCCGGTAAACTTAAACTAGCACGTAACGGCTTGCATATGCCGCACAAGCTTGGTACAGAGCCAGCAGATGAATTTATTGCCGGGGTACTGTGTGCAAGCCTGAACTAGATTCATCGGAGACGACGCGTCTCGGCGGCTGGCGCCTGTGACGTCATAGGTCGGCTGATAGGAGATAAGTTAGTGGGTGCACGCTTAGACAAGTAGGTATGGCTTGGTAAGATGTATTACTTCGCGGTTTCATCCTTTATTAAAGTTGCTGATTTGCTCCTATGCACATAGCCATACCTACTGTGTGGTGTTAATAGTAATCGTAGGTGCTAGAAGTATTAAGTTATTGCCAGGAATTTGTGTTATTTTTATATACAGGGTAAAACCACCATAAAATTATTGAATAAATGTAGGGTTTCTGTCTCCCCCGTTTAGGAGAGCTACGACCTCTATCAACAACCCGTTGCCACCCCAGGGGAGCCACCGGGAACACACGACCCCGACACCTTTTTTTGTTTCGTTTTCGCAGATGACAATGCACGGAATTGACGTGGCAAAACATTACCGTTCGTATCATAGGCCACCTCAAAATCTATTTTATCATTCATTCTGCACATCCATAGGTACTATCCATACTAATCCATATCCATACTAATATTATAAATGCGACGCCTAAACCACTGAACCGATTTTGATGAGATTTGGTATAGGGGTAGATTAGACCTTGACAAAGGACATAGGCTATGTTTGGTCGCGATAACCGACATCCACGCGGGCGAGGCGCGGGCAACAGCTAGTATCATATAAAAGGCAGTTATAAAACGTAAGAAAACTCGGGATTGTATGCAAAAAGAGGACGTTCGTGTGTGGGCATAACAAAAAAGAAAGTACGGACCCTTTTGGTTTTTAAAGACGCTATACCATGAACCTACAGGTCTTCGCTGTAATAATGTGTACAATGTTAATCTCAAGTACTACTGAGTATTGAGACAAGCAATTACAATAATTATCCACAATAACATTCTTATACATCGCAATGCTCCCGCCTCGGATGATTAAAAGGCGTTTGAGATGCTCATTGAGAGGTAACCAGGGTTGCCAGCCAGTTGGTATTTTAAAAATAGAAATTTGTGAAAATAATATTTTAGGTTTCTCTGAATATTACACCTACACTGCGCTGTCTAGCTAGACCAAACTTGTTACAATGCAGGCAGTGCTCAAATAAGTGTACGTAAATACATTTCCTTTTGTAAATACTCACAATATACATAGGGACACCCATATCAATGCAAATATGTATACATATTTAATCATACAAATATATCCCAGTCAGTACAATATCAGTGCAAATATTTGTTCGGTTTCCGTAAATATAAAATACTAGCTTTTGCCCGCGGCTCCGCCCGCGTGGATGTCGGTTATCGCGACCAAACATAGCCTATGTCCTTTCTCAAGGTCTAATCTACCTCTATACCAAATTTCATCAAAATCGGTTCAGTGGTTTACTCGTAAAAGTGAAACAGACAGACAGACAGACAGACAGACAGGCAGACAGACAGACAGAGTTACTTTCGCATTTAAAATATTATATAGGATATAGGATAGGATTCATCATTCTATCCTACAATACGCCGATCAACGATTTGCTACTTGTCTAGACGGATAGGCAGGAAGCGAACCCGTGTCCTCTGACGTTGCAATAAATTGAGCTGAGAATAATCTCAGCCCCTCTAGACAAGTGGCAATTCGTTGCTCGGCGTATGATGGAATAGAATGCCAAATGTATGGGATTTGACATATATGACAGGCGTCAACGAATGTCAAAAACGTCAATTTAAAACGCCATTCTATTCCATCATACGCCGAGTAACGAATTGCCACTTGTCTAGGGGGCACCACGGTAGAGCTTATCAGGCTTCGTGCGAATAGTCGCATGAATCCTGGCTCTAATAAAAAACTGCAGGCATAGTTAAAATTCCATTGACTTTTACGAGCACGATTTACGATTTTATCGATTTCATAAAAAACTAGTTCTCGACAAATTGTACACACAAGACGGTCACACTTTATCGCTATTTATTTGCGGTATTATTGATATACTATTATGCATTTTTACATAAAACCAAATTCTATCTAACATAAAAAATTCTCTTAGCACAGTATTTATCTGCAAATTTTTTGTATTTATTTGGCAAGGCAAGGCTTAAATTATTTTTAAACCTATGTGATTGGGATCAGAATTTCACGCGGGCGGAACCGCGGGTGAAGTGAAAATATATTATGATAGTTTAATAATATTGGTGGTATTGGGGGCCCAAAATAACACTTACTGGCCTGACTGACGAGCCCAGACCAACCTCACCTGGGTCTTAGGTCGTCAGTCAGCAGTCAGACGAGACGGTTGTGTTGACGTTCCTCTCAAACTTAAAGACTCAGGAGCAAACACTCTCGATAAAGTCAATTAAACTAAATGATAGAAACTTCCACCATACGGAATTTTTACATACGTAAAAATTACTTATACTCCAGTATCAAGCATACATTTTTTTTAACCGACTTCAAAAAGGAGGAGGTGCTCAATTCGATGAGTATTTTTTTTATTTTTTTAATACACGTTCTCAGCATCAAGGGTTCTTCGAACCGGTCTTCAACAGAATTATATTCCATTACAACTCACATAGGTTTAATTTACGTGGATTCTCCGAAATATTCTAAACGCTACCAGCCCTGACACAATCGAGATTTGAATGCGAAAATTGCAATTACTTGTGCCCGCCCAGACAGTATCGTAAACGGATCGGTGCTCGTAAAGACATTGCGATGAGAACAAATTAACGTTTGTGGATGTAAGTCTCCGGCCTTTCTTCCTGGATTTATTGGAATTGATGAATGGCATAATAATAATGGCTTTGTTGTACAGTCAGCGGTAAAAGCGGTATAATATTTTACACTACGTTCAACTTTACAGATTATTGAGTCTTCATATGGTAAGCAGAGGCAACGTCTTTACACTTTTTGGAATATGCCTTTCATTTCTTCTACTTGCTGCTACTATTACTAATTACCTCGATCTGATTCACATACCTATGTGTAGATCGCATCGTCTTCGCCTCATAACTTCACACGTCCATCCTATGATGATATGGAAAGAAACAAGATATAGAAAGGAATGCTTAGATGCTGTGTCCACGGCATCTTAGCATTCCTTTCTATATCTTGTTTTTTTTTTTTTTAATATTATTTAGTCCGTCACTGTGACTATTACTACACTGTAACATGATACGTGTCTATAATGGTGACCCTCTTTTCAGAGACTTTGCCTTCAGCTTACCATCAGGCGAGGCGAAGTCAAATTGACGAAGCGTATTTAAAAAAAAACACCAAACTACATAGTTAATTAAAAAATACTCATCCTATTAGTGGGCCATTATCACAGTACTTGCACGAGCACATACCACTTAATGTCAGTCACTCCAGTGTGTAGATTGTGGATCCTCTCACCAGGATGCCCTTCAAACTCGTCTTTTAATCTTCTTTCTGCCATGGTAGAAAAAAGGAGATTATGGTGGCAGTGCCATCCTCTCCCCTTGTTGTCATCGTAAAATTTTAAGTAACATCATCCTATTAGTGTTTCATTATCATGTTACACTATATTTACACGTACGTAACACTTCACGTCAGCCGCTCCAGTAAGCAGATTGCTAAACATAGAAATAAGTAATACAACCTGTTAAAATAATCTCGCTTTTCATCATACGTTGATTAGTTTCGCTTGAGTAAAATTACGTCTAGCACAAAACAAGGCGAAAGAAACTTAACCACAGACCCAAAAGCGAAATCTAGGACCTATTACGTACTGAAACATAATGTAAACAATTTAGATTTAGTGGTAATGGAGTGTTATCACTTTTTTTTACTGTGGTTTTGCTACTTGAGTGAGTTTCCAAGCGCATACGACAGTGACAATTTCCCAGTGCTCGAGAATTGTCGGGATACATTCATCGGCGATTCAGTAATGACTATAATAATAAGATTCTAGGACATAACTACACAGCGCTACCTATTAAACTCAGCAACTATAATATAGATTGAACTGTAATTATTAACCGCAGGAATTACATGGGCACTGGGCACCATTTTTATGTCGGCGAATATACGCAAAAAATATAATACAAAAATGCAAAAAACATTGAATTCCAAAATACTAGAAATCAGTTTATAGAATGACATGTCGAAGGTGGTCTTATCACGGTTTCTGTATCTGTGCTGTCATTAGCCCGGTGGCGATTGCTGAATATCTGAATGCTCCGGCAAACCTTGGGAACCTATTCCAGGCATAAAAAGTCAGCCTTGTATAGCAAGATCTACAGAAGTCGGTCAGTAAATGTGAAAGGTTCGGCCCATTTTCGTGATATTCATATCAATCAATAAGACAAACACGACCCAATCCTTTATGAGGTCAAGGGCGAACGACCCCTGGAAACGAGCGCGCTCTAAAAGCATAGGGCTGCTACCGGGAGGGAATTCGGAACACATTAATTCGATACATTTTTAATATTGTACTGGCCTATATGCAATACTTTCTGCGGCCTTACCATAAACTCTTAAAACAGGGCAATAATTGAACTGCTGTCATTCTACCAGCTGCAAATGTCACTTTATCCCTACTTCCCTACTAATATTATAAATGTGAAAGTAACTCTGTCTGTTTGTCTGTCTGTCTGTCTGTCTGTCTGTCTGTCACGCCCAAACCACTGTACCGATTTTGATGAAATTTGGTATAGGGGTAGATTAGACCTCGAGAAAGGACATAGGCTATGTTTGGTCGCGATAACCGACATCCACGCGGGCGGAGCCGCGGGCAAAAGCTAGTAATACTATATGTTTCAAGTTTAATTATTGACCTGTTCATGGATAATTTTAGGGTGTGTCATGGCGGTTGGAGGTCGCGGATGCAATTGCCGGTCCATGCAAATATTATATTGGTCTGTATGTTTGAATATCCGCGATTTTATCCAAATTAACGAATCGTTTAATTTGTGATTAAATGATGCAAGTTACTTTGAGGTAGGTTTTAGTTAAGACATAAAGTAATTATTTAGAAACAGTATCTTTACCATGAGTTTAAAGATTTACAATAACCAGTCCAATGAACGTTAAAAATAAGGCTTCAAAAATTTTTGGTCAGCAAAGTTTTGTGAATTGCATTAAGTATAATAAAAGACTTTAAGATATTTTATTATTTATTTTATTTTTTATTTTACAGACTATATTTTAGTTTTAACTAAAAAAAGTAATAGCTTCATTCTTTATCAGCGTCTTGATGAATAAATTATTTAGATTATGACATTGAATTTTTGTTTGAAAGTACATTGATCTGAGTGACGGAGACACGCGATAGGTAGCGACTAGAACAAAAATGTATGTAAAACAATCTATTTCTAGATATTGCTGCAGCAATATTTAAAATTGACAAAAAAAAATTATAAGGTAGACTAAATAGCCAGAAACAACTAACATTACTAGATTACTAATAGATTTCCATAAGTTCCTTCTTAGAAACAGCAGAAAACAAAGATATCTAAAATTATCCGTATCAAGCTAACTTGTACCACTGCTGCCTCTGTCCAATATCTAATTATTCATGAATGTACCTAATGATAATCATGGGTGTGTACAGGGAGCCCGCCAAGGTTTTGGGGATTAAGCCACTGCTAAGTGGTTTACCTGCTGATTAACGGACCAAACTCTGGCACAGACTTACCTCCAGGGGTTAGATCAGACGCTGATCTTTCCTGCAAAGACCAAAGAAGCCACACCAGGAGAAGAAAGTGTAGGAGAGCGAAACCTGAAGTCCAGGATGTAATTTTTGCAGCTTTGGATGCAATCGGGATGACCAATAACGATTCCTTGATAAAGAAAACATGCGAATTGTCAAAATCTGTGAATTGTTGCAATTTGTCAAAAGAGGTATCGGTAACGGTGTTGCGAGTTCAATATCTGGCGCATGTCAAAAAATGTTTTCCGATAAATGTCCAACGCGCCTAAAGAAACTCTCACTTCAAAACTATGAAACATATCCGAGAAAACGCTCGGGTCGACAACCCTAATTCTGTTGAATAAATCGTGCAGCAAGATGCTTACTCATGCCGCTTCAGTCTACATTCATAACAGCAACTAGTCATGCAACTATGTTGAGCTAGACTCAAAGCTCGGTGTGTTTTTGTAAAGGTGAAAAGCGCCTGTATTATAAGGATGACACTCATCAGTACAGTACGACCGTTCTTTATCATTTTGTGAGTGCTTTTTTCACTAGGCTGTGCTTTTTAAAAGAAATGGTAAGAAAGTATGGAAAGGGAGTTTGGAGATAGGATGGATACGGCTCACCCTGATGTTAAGCGGTTACCACAGTGAATATGTACGGCAGTGGCGAGAGGTCTTCTTATAACTCCACTCCAACCGCCTTCAGAATAGGTACGAGTAACCGTAATGTCTTAGGAATAGATTCACATCGGTATGGTATGGCCGATCGATCGAACCATAGACTTAATAGCAGGAGTTATTTTTTTATAAATTATTTTATTAAAGAATATTTGTGCGCCGCGTGGTTCCCGGCAGAGTAGAATTTGGGCCACCCCATCTCCTCCCTTGCGGTGTCGTACAAGACGAGAGCTGTATAACAGACATGACATATACAATACAGCCCAGACTCAGCCTCAGATATATGGCTCGAGTCAACAACAGTTCCCGGAATACGGCAATAGGCTCACCCCTATTACGTGGGACCTAATACAATGATTGTTGAAATGTGGGTGTTAATTCACCTCTGCCTTACCCTCCGGGGATAAAGGCGTATGTAATGTATGTATGTATGTAATATTTGTTACAGAAATTGCTAACATTCCCTCTAACAGTCTAACCTCTCCAGCTACTGCTAAGGTGGAGACGGGGACCTTGGTATACCGTGTGTTCCAGGCCAACCTCAATAAAAAGAAGCTCGCGACGGAAGAGCTCATCATTGAGGCTTCCAAACGTAAGATTGCGGCCGCCCTAATCCAGGAACCTTACGTCGGTGCGGCTCGAGGTATGAGGAACTACGCTGGCGTCCGGATCTTTCAAAACAATGCCACGGGGGAGGGTACCGTTAAAGCGGCAATTGCCGTATTTGACGGTAGCCTAGATGTTGTGCAATACCCCCACCTCACCACCGACCACATCGTGGTGGTGGGACTCTCGACCACGGCATGGAGGATCACGCTAGTATCCTTTTACTTCGAGCCGGACCGCCCTATAGGTCCGTACATTCGTGAGCTTAAGAATGTAGCTCTAACACCTGGATTGGGGCTGAAAATCATGGGGGGTGACGCCAATGCCTGGAACACATGGTGGGGCAGCGTCGAAGTGGACGAGCGGGGGGAGGAAATAATGGAGATGTTCGACGAGTTGGGTCTCCATATTTTAAATGAGGGCGACACCCCTACATTTGATACCGTCAGGGGTGGTCGACGATTCCAAAGTCATGTGGACATAACCGCCTGCTCGTCCAACGCGCTAAACCTGGTGGTGAACTGGAAGGTAGAGGAGAACCTCACGAGCTCGGACCACAACGGAATCACTTTTGGCATCAGACTGCGAAGGTCACAAGGTGCCGATATTAAGCGCACAACCAGGCTGTATAATACACGGAAAGCTAGTTGGGATCAGTTTCACAACGAACTAACTAAGTTGAAAACGGAAAACAGCCTAACCATTACAGAGGTGGAAAACATCAGGGATTGGGGTCAACTGGAGGATACTGTGACAAGGTACACGTCACTGGTCACGAAAGCATGTACCACATCTATACCAACAAAAAGCGCTGACCAAAAGATTAGGATTCCGTGGTGGTCAGAGGAACTCGCCAAGCTAAAGAGGGAGGTCACCACCAGGAGGCGCAGGATTAAAGGTGCCGCGCCGGCCCGACGCGATAGGGTAGGTAGTGAACGAGTACTTAAGCAGCAAAGAACGATATGAAATGGAGGCTAAAAAAGCCCAGATTACAAGCTGGAAGGAGTTTTGCTGCAAACAAGATAGAGAAGGGATGTGGGAGGGGATTTACAGGGTGATTGGTAAAACTGCCAAGAGGGCGGAGGACGTACTCCTGGAGCTGAATGGCGTGGCCATGACCGCGGAACAGTCCGTGAGGCTTCTGGCGGACGTGTTTTATCCGGAAGACTTGGAGGAGGAGGATACGGCAGAACAGGCCCGCTTGAGGGAAAGGGCGGGGGGGGTGAGCGGGGAGCCCTGCGCTGAGCAGCGGGACCCGCCGTTCACTCTTCTAGAACTTGAAACGGCGGCCAAATCCTTCAACTCCAAGAAGGCACCAGGGGCCGACGGTCTCACGGCTGACATCTGCAGCCACGCCATCAGAAACGAACCACAGCTGTTCCTTGCCATGGCAAATAAATGCCTAACACTTCACCACTTTCCGATCATCTGGAAAGAAGCAACTGTCGTCGCGCTCCGTAAGCCAGGTCGTGAAAGCTACAGTCTTCCCAAATCATATAGGCCCATCGGACTACTTCCAGTCATGGGCAAGATACTCGAGAAGATGATAATGGCAAGACTGCGACACCATCTCCACCCGAGTATCAGCGCCCGCCAATACGGGTTCATGCCATAAAGGAGTATACCCTGGTCCAGCACATAAGATCAAAGCTTGATGACAAGCAGATCGTGGTGCTGGTCTCCCTGGATATAGAGGGCGCCTTCGACAGCGCCTGGTGGCCAGCGATTAAAGTCCGACTCGTGGAGGAAAAATGTCCGGAGGGCCTTAGAAGGCTCATTAATAGCTACCTGGAAGACAGACAGGTCAGGGTGAGGTACGCCGGCAAGGAATATAGCAAAAGCACAAGAAAGGGTTGCGTCCAAGGCTCAATTGGTGGGCCAATCCTCTGGAATCTCCTGCTGGATCCACTGCTGCGGGGGCTTAATGATGGGGGTTACTACGTCCAGGCGTTCGCGGATGACGTCACCCTAGTTTTCCACGGTGACACAGCCACTGAGATAGAGAGGCGTGCCAATGCCGCTCTCGCCTATGTTCAGGCGTGGGGAGATGCAAATAAACTAAAATTTGCACCTCATAAAACCAATGCAATGGTCGTAACACGAAAACTAAAATACGACACACCACGTCTGAGCATGGGCGGGATAGGCATAAACATCTCAAAGGAGGTTAAGATTCTTGGGTTAACCATCGACGACAAGCTAACCTTCAATCAGCACGTCGATAACGTCTGTAAAAGAGTCACCGGTGTATATAAACAACTGACTAGGGCGGCTAGGGCAAGTTGGGGTTTGCACCCAGAGGTTATCCACACAATCTACACTGCCACAGTCGAACCGATAGTGTTGTATGCGGCCAGCGCGTGGGCTCCGGCGGTTGGGAAGCTGGGGGTCCAAAAGAGGTTAAACTTCATTCAGAGAGGATTCGCACAGAAAATCTGCAAGGCATATCGCACGGTCTCCCTCCACTCGGCAATGCTCCTGGCGGGGGTACTCCCTCTTGACCTTCGCGTTCGCGAAGCAGCTTTGCTGTACAGAGTCAAGAGGGGGGATCCCATCCCGGATCTGGGGGGGAGGGAGATCGAGCGAATGGCATCGGCCATGGAGAACCCACATCCTGCGGAACATATGCGCCTGGAGTTCCTAAGCCTGGAGACCAACGAGCAAGTGGAAGGTACTCTTGGCACCACTATGCAAATCTATACGGACGGCAGCAAGATTGAGGGCAGGGTGGGAGCCGCACTCTCCATGTGGAGAGGCGGAACGGAAACCCGGGCCCTCAAGCTTGCCTTGCCGTCCTATTGTACTGTCTACTAGGCGGAACTCTTGGCGATATGTGAAGCAACAAGGGTGATCCTGAAACATGAGCCGGCCTCTTTTGGAATCTACAGCGACTCAACCGCTGCACTCCAGACGGTCGCAAACCCGCATCCCCTGGCAGTGCAAGCACGGAAAAACCTTAGAGCATCTTTTCACCAGAACAAAATTGTTAATTTGTTCTGGATAAAGGCCCATGCGGGGATGGAGGGAAACGAGAGGGCCGACCAACTGGCAAAAGAGGCAGCGTTGGGGCTGAGGCGGGCGCCCGATTACGACCTTTGTCCGGTCTCATTCGTGAAACGGAAAATCCGAAAGGATACGCTTGGCGAGTGGAACCGGAGGTACGTGTCGGGCGAAACCGCCTCAGTCACAAGGCTCTTCTTCCCAAGTGCGTTGGACGCATATATCACTATCAGGAAATTCGAACCCACCAAATTCACAACGCAGCTTCTGACGGGGCACGGTGGGTTCTCTGCGTACTTGGCGAGGTTCAAGTGCAAGGAGGATCCATCGTGTGCCTGCGATCCGGATCAACCCGAGAGTATTCCTCACTTGATCACAGAATGCCCGATATACGCAGGGCAAAGATTTGACCTGGAACAAAAAGTAGAAACACAAATAACATTGGAAAACTTGATGCAAATCATAAGTTGTAAAAAGAGTAGACAACAGTTTTTAGATTTCTGTATTAGCATTGTTAAAGCAGTAAACAATAGAAATAAAGTAGATTAAGTTTATTAATATTAAGATAACATAAGGTTATCATTATATATGTAATAAGACTAAATAGTATACATAATAGATGTAAGAGAATACAGAAACAAATGTTTTAAATGTCTAAGTTAAGAATAAGATAAAACTACTGTAATAAGCATAGATCTAAGTATTGTTATTTAGCTAAGTGTGAATAAAAATTAAGAAAATAAATCAGTTAAGCCCTATCCCAATACCCAACATGAAATAAGGAAATAAAGAAAAAAGAATGTGTACACAATTTATTTACCCGTGTTATTAGAGTAAGAAAACAAATAAAAGTAAAAATAAATAAAGTAGACAGTAGCATAGAAGCAAACAATTGCTTGGGTACGAAAGGATGAATGAAAGAAAGAACAAGTATGCGGAATGAAAGTACGAGAAGTAGCAAAAGCGAGAACTGGAATGAAAGGAATAGTCTAGGAAGAACTCCGAATTATGAATATCGGAGAACTAGGTGTAGATAAAAAAAAAAAAAAAAAAAAAAGAAAAAAAAAAAAAAAAAAAACCTCTCCAGCTAAGCTAAATTGCTTGTGCTAGGAGTGGGTTCACGGTTCCTTTTAAAATGGCTGTAGAAATACAACCTTCCTTCATCATATCGATTTTAACTTAGTCTTACGTCAACGTCTACAGGCCACCGCCTTCATACGCAAATTTCTCATCCATTACTGTATACAATTCACTTATAATAAAGTCAATGTATTCAAATGCTCTCGGGGTGACGACTGGCTTGTAGAAAGTGCGCTGCTCTGCGGTTACGCACCAGCGTCCCCATGTGAATGTAATGTGCTGTTTTCTAAGCATTTTATTGCTATACTTATGTTGTTATGATAATGTACATTGATTCTAAATTTCTCAAGCATGTAAATTTGAAAATGCACGCTGCGAAGTGGAGATGCTTAGTGCTTTACACTTCATCAATACAACAACGACAGACGCATGCAGCAGATACAGCGTACCCATCTGGGTGTTTCTATGTATAATATGTATGTATTTACAAAAAAAAAGTATCTAAGTATGTATATCCGCTGTGCTATCGCTGTGCCAAGTCAATTTATTACATTTAAAACATAAAAGCTTATTACGTAATAACTTAGGACAGAAGGTTTCTGAAGTAGGGACTGAATAAATTAACCGACTTGGTATTACATGGATCTCACAACTTTTTGCGGTAGAAGAACCGAGGGCGGCGAGGCTTGGCATTTTTTTACAAGTATTGTTTTTGATGGGATAGGTACTGTTTTCGATATGCCTATGTGTTGTTTCAGATTGTAATCTGTATCTGTTCCAATAACAATTTCAGCCAGATCCGTTTTGAATCCGTTTAGAGCGTGATTGAATAACGCTCAACAAACATTCAAACATCTTTACAAACTTTCACATTTATAATATTAATAGGATAGGCTGCTCGGGTCCGGATATCTTCATAATCTATGATTCAGCGACTGACGTCATATAGATGACGCATATGAATGAAAGTTCACGTATAGCGTCATGGTCTGAATGTAAATATCACTTTGATTGAACTGTTAATAAAAGTATCTACCATAGCTTCGATAGGAAGTAGAGCCATTCTTTTGCCGAGTATCAAGGCCAGCGCTAGAGGAAGGGTAATATCGTTTTGCTATAGTAAAAAAAAACTCTTTTTCTTATGAACTGCGGCAGTACTTCTTCTTTCTCATCCGAGTGCCGATACTGGCAGGTAAGGCAGTACCTGCTTATTTGTACCTATAGAAATTATTGATGCTATATTTGGTGCCCGGCGTCATAAGAGTTAAGTGAAACTCAAGCCTGTGGACTCAGCAACTCCGGACACGAGTCTTGAACCTAAATCGCAAGACAAACGAGGCTCTGGCGCTCGCGGATTGCTTTGTAATAATCCATGCTTGGTGAATTTGAGCTCGTCCACCGCAGTAGCACCCCGTGCTATCGTCAAAAGACACCCAAGAAATGTGTACTGCGCGTATAGGGCACATTTTGAGCACATTTTAGGTCCAAGATACGTGTCCGGAGTTATATTCCCTGTCTTCATGACATTAAAAAAACCATTCAAATCGGCCGAGCCGTTATCGAGTTAGATAATTATGCTTGTAATTATTTTGTTATTTCAGTTTGAAGGTTTTTATTTATTTACATCCTGAAATAAACCGCCGGTAAAAGCTAGTATGTAAGTAATAAACTTACTTATAACAGCAATAGGTACGTATATGGTATTGGCAGCAATAGAATTTTTATGACGATTTTTTACTCAATCAATACCTATTTCTACGAAACCTATCTATCTATTTACGGCTAATTTTGTCTAATCGGAAGGTAAATCGTAAACTTCAGTGAAACCGAAAGTCATATACGGAAAATGTAATGTATGTATACCTCGGAACACGTATTTTGGACCTAAATCGTTAGACAAACGAGGATCTGGTGCGCGCGGATTGTATTGTAATAAAATAACCTACGATTTGGGAATTTGAGCTCGTCCACCGCAGTAGCAACCCGTACTATCCTCAAAAGACACTCAAGAAACGTGTTTAGAGCACATTTTAGGTCCGAGATATATGTCCCAGGTTATAAATAAAGTAATACTAATAGATTTCTATGTAAACGTTTACTTACGATGTGTAAGTTTACTCTGTCTCTGTTAACATTTTACAGTAATACGAGTAGCTTATGTAACTAAAGAACATATAGACTACCACGGTTTCTCGTATACGTTTGTCAAACACTAAACATTGTACGCTCAATTAAATCTAAACTTGGTCGGTAAATCAACGTGATAATCCGATTTTTTTTTGTAGTTTGTATTTTATTTACGTACTTAACCTGTTAAATCAGCATATCTTCAGCAGCTAGTTTCTACAGCTTCCATCCAAGCTAGCACAAGACTAGCAAGGATGGAACCGGGATTAACTCTGAGAAGATGAACTTATACAACACCAGGGCCAGGGCCATCACTCTCGCGCTGCCGATCCCGTTTAAACCTAACTTCGAATGCATTTCTTGAAGATTCCCATATTGTAGTCGCTTGGGAAAACCACAACAGGGAGTTCATTCTACAGCTTGAGCGTGCGTAGGATGAAGTTCCTTTCATACCGCACAGTGCGCACCGTTTCCTGTCCTAATGTATGAGGATGAATTCCCCGCCAATAGCGAGCGGTGCGATGATAGAATGTAGCTGTGGGCATCATGTCAAACAATTCTTCTGAACACGAACCATTTGATAGGCGGTAAAACACACACAGCTCGTTAGATATCCTAACAGTCATATATAGTTTGATTGTTACTTAGGTAGTTTATTTGATAGTGATAAATTGTAATTGAAGTGGAGCATGCGTGTAGCAGAGCAAGTAGATGTTATCGCGCAAACCACGCCGCTGCCAATCGGATCGTCAAACGTAATCCCTGACTTGGCATTTAAGCTTGTATTTTAACAAAACAACATGCCGATATTAACGACACTTCTGGGGTTTTACCTTTCTCATAGTCCGAGCCTTTCCTCATTCAGCAATTTCCGAGACTTTGTGTACCACTCGGTGTTGAAAGTATAGGAAATTCCCGAAACTTTCTGTACTAGATAATAGACATACCTGTTACTCCACAGAAATGATTTGGAATACTTTTAAGACTAGAGTTAGTAATAGTAATACATATTTGGTAAGATACTAATAGTAAATCATTGTAGTAAAATTGTACTAGGTACTGTAATCATCAAATAATTCACAATTTTATACCAAATTGCTTTAAATAAAATTAGAACCAACGGCATTGCTGACAAAATTCTATACACTAATTCTCATTATCAAATCTATAAATATCTAATAATTAATAGTAGCAGATATCAAAAAAGTTACATCTAATCACTATTAATACACACATTAATAGCATTGACATCTTGTATCTACTTGGCACTTTTTTACCCGTTTCCGGCTAATTAAATTAATTACCCTCATCCTATTTTTTTTTTAAATATTGCGATCCTTTCATGTATAAATATAAAATAAAGGCTGTCTGCCACCTAATAAACAACGAACTACTCGTATAAAAAAAGCAACCGTGTGGTTGCGAATCTCAAAAAGTAGTTGAAACTTTTTTTTATTGAATTTTTGTTTTTTTTTGCTCAAAAGTATCTATTTAACATTCTATTGGATCCGTTAAGTGATGTTCCTATCAGTTTATAGGAATTTTGTACAAAATTTTCGAGTACGCCGCCGGAACAAATGATTTATTTTCATTTAAATGTACAGACGACACTCTTTAAACGAAAAACAAGCTAAAAATTTTGCTATTTTTTCGTTAAAGGAGTGTAAAGATAATATAATATAAATGTTTTGCATTAAAACAAAACAGGTATTATGTGTTGGAGAAAACACACAGCATTGAGATGAAGAAGCAGCTCAGTGACTTGCTTTGAGTATCGAGAATAACAGAGAAAACATACCTGAATCCGATTAAGTTAAGTAAATTGTTTCACCAGAGGGCGCTTATGACATCTGTCGTCAGTGTCATCGTTCACTTCGCGCTCAAATAGCTGTCAAGTCTCATAGTGTCTTCATCGCCAGCAAGACCCTTGAACCAATGCTGTGTGTTTTCTCCAACACATAATACCTGTTTTGTTTTAATGCAAAACATTTATATTATGTGTCTTCAAAAACACACAGCATTGAGATGAAGACCTGTTTGATATCTGCTGGTGAAAAGGATTGCACATGAAATCTATGTGAATTAACAAATGATTATGAACACAAAAGATCTGCTTATTTGTTTCATAATTTATTTTTATCTTTAAGTAATCAAAATTACAAATTAAATCCAAATTAAATTTTAAAAAAACCACTTGGTATATTATTAACACTGAACTTAAATATCTTAAGTTATCAACAAAATTATTAACTTTCTTAAAACTCAACATTTTAAAATTATAAATTTATAATGTAATAAGAAAAATCAACTATTAAAATCTTTCTAAGTTTTCTGGAATCAAATCAACATAAAAAATGTTAGATACAATTGACATCTATAGAATGTACTGCTAAACAGTCTTAAAATTCTTATATAATGAATCAGTACTCTCATTGTGAGATCTATTTACTTCTCTACAGTAAAACTTGGAGAATGTTTCTACACATTTCCAATTCCCTCTTTGCAGGATTTCATCAATAGGTTGGCCATCCAGCCATCCCCGAGATGCTACAGCCGACCTTATACTGCCTGGAGATGCTACTATATTTGTCTGTTTAAATATTGAACGTATCCATCCAGCTATGATAGTTCTGGAAGCTGATTTCACTTGGCCCGTAATTGTGATGAAAAGGCACTTTAATTCTTTTCCTTTAATGCGTCTAGCTTCCGAAGCTGCAATAAGATCTTTTACATGGGCTACTGGGCAAAGACGGCGGTCCTGGTGCTCCGTAAGGAGCCACCCTGACTGTCTGTGATTACCTGAGTCAGTTTTAGAGCCAAACCTTGGCCAGAATGTTAAAGTATCTTTAGTCTCTGAGAATCTGTCCTCGGAGATCTCCAGAAGGGTAAGATCATGTAATCTCCGGCCTGAGGCAAGTAACAATATTATAGCTGTTCTCCTACTTATATCAAATAAAGAACCAGAACATGAGGATGACTTTAACCAGTCAAATAGTATATTAATGTCCCATATGGGTAATTTTACTGCTTGTGGTTTAGAAAGAGAGATTGCCTTTAAGACCTGTTGAATAAAAAAGTTTTTAGACAGATTGTCTGCTGTGGCTGCACAATAGGTAGAGATGGCAGACTTATGCAATAAAATTGTACTATATGCAAATTTATTTTCTAAATATAGATCAGCTAAAAACTTTGCTACATCTTTCCCTTCTGGGTTCCTACTATTAACATTGTTATTATTACACCAAAATAACCACCTTTTTATTGGAGTACTGTAGGTACTTAAAGTGGATGAACGCCAGCTTTTCATTAATAACTGCTGTTCATCTTTGCTCCAATCGGCTATTTGGTCGGCCCACCCCCAATTTTCCAAGCCTGAAGTACCAACTTCTCCACTTGTGGAGGGCTTGTCCCTGTTGCCCAATCGACAAGAACCTTCCGCAAGTTCTCTATGGGTAAGGGACTGGACAGCGCTCTCGCCTGGAGGTCTGGGAACCAAAAGCATTGAGTCCAACGAGGTGCTATTAGGATATACATTCCTGTTGCCTTGTTTAGGTGGGCTAAGACCCTGGGAATCATGTTGGGGGGTGGGAACACCCAAGCGGTCTGAAATTCCCACCTTCGACTGAAGGCGTCGTAAAAAAGAGCTGATCCATCTCTTGAATCTAATGTCACATAATGCTGTACGACGGCGGTTTCTTTGGATGCGAACAGGTCTACATCTGGGGTGCCCCACCTTTGGAATATTGCCTCTGTGGCTGATGGTAGTAGATGCCATTCGGGTACTTGTTGGCCCCTTGATAGGCGATCTGCGATACCGTTTAATTTTCCTGGTAGATAAAAGGCTGTCATTGTTATGTTGAGGGAACTGGTTAAGTTTAGTAGCCTGGTAGTTAGACCCAGAAGATTCATGGATCGAGTGCCGCCCTGATTCCGTATGTAAGCAACTAGAGTCTGATTGTCGGACTGCACTAGAATGTGTGCATTCTTCAGAATGACACTCTGAGACCTTATTACAGCAAAGACTGCGTACATCTCTTTTAAATTCGAGTGCCATGATTTTTGATTCAGAGCCCATTTGCCAGACAGGTACTGGTTGTTCAAATGTGCTCCCCAGCCCGCATCCGCTGCGTCTGTTGTTAAGAAGTATGTCACTTCTTTCTTGTGAAGTGGGGCTGGACTGCAATCTACTGCATCCAGCCACCACGTCAATTCCTGTCGCACACTGGGGCACAGTTTCTCTCTCTGACCTCTCCGGGTGAACCTTTTCAGAAAAAGTTGTGCTCTGCGACAGTGAAGTCGACCTTGAGGGACTGCATGGTTGGCAAAATTTAACATGCCTAACACGCTTTGTAGCTCCTTTAGTGAGCAGCTGTCTTTGTTCAGCATCTGACACAAAGATCTCTTTATTTTGAGGACCTTCTGGGTTGGCAAGGCTAGAGTTAGGTTCTGGGTATTCCAGACCAAGCCCAAGTATTCCACTTCTTGTGTGGGCTCTATGACGGATTTCTGGTAATTTATGTGCCAACCCAGAGATTCCAGGGTTGAGAGCGTTTCCGTAACCTGCACAACCAACCTGGATCTGTCCTGGCATGCTAGCAGAAAATCGTCTAAATAAACTATTAGACGAATACCTTGCCGTCGAAGGGTTTCCGCAACCCAGTTTGATACTGCTGCAAAGGTACGGGGGGCAGAAGACAGGCCAAACGGCAGTGCTGTCAGCTGAAGGATTTCCCCGTTGTAAATGACCCGTAAAAACCTTCTGTGTGCCTCCGCTATGCACAAATGAAAATAGGCCTGGTGAATATCTATCTTTACTAGCCAATCGTTGGCTTGGAGAAAATTCACTACATCTACCTGAGATATTAAATAAAAATGTTTTGTTGATATGTGAGTATTTAAAGCCCTGAGGTCGAAAATGGGCCTCAGTCCCCCATCTGTTTTCTTCACTAAAAACATTTTTGAAAAGAAGCCGGGATCCCGAGCTGGTGGTATCTCTAGGATTCCCTTGTCTTTTAATTCCTGAACTGTCCGAGTCATGTCTGGTGTAACCTGGGTAGCTAAGGTTCTTAAAAGGTTTCGGCATGGGAACTTTAGAGGAGGTTTCATTTTGAAGGGTAAACGACAGTTGCTTATTGACTTGATAATGAATTGATTGGCTCCCCTTTGAATCCATCTGTCTGTGGATAATCTTAGGCATCCTCCTCTGAAGTTCCGTTGAGACTCATGCTTGTTTACTATTAGGGGCGGAGGCTCCTTTATTGGTGTCATGTTGACGAAAGGGATGAATCCTTTTAGAATTATTGTACTTAATTTTCCTTTCAGGTCTTTTAGTTTTAACTGCGTTTTTGTATCTTTTATTTGAAAATTTATCAGAGCGTTCTGAACGTTCCGGTACCTTCCTATCCTTCAAATAAGATGGAGTATTGAGCCAGACCTGGGAGCCACCAAGAGATTGAATAATTGGTTGTAATGCGTCCCGACTAAATAGATGTTCTGAACTTGGTGGAACATTCTGTAAGGTTGTTCTAAGATTCAGGTTACTGATTTCTTTCAGAATTCGGTCACGCCTAATCTCTATACATTCTGAACGTTTGCCGCATAGGACTTGCATAGTGGTCTCTGAATTTTTGTGAGTTGCAGAGCCTGGACCGAAAGTTTCTAATATCTTGTCGAACAAGGAATTTGGATCTAAGTCCCTTGGATTGGCTGTAGCCCAGCCAATTATAGACTGTAAACCTGTTTTTAACAATTGTCTTTGTTCTAAGACCTTATTAGAAAGGCCTGCTAATAAAAGTTCAGTTGGAGCTAAATAATCCTTATTTTTATTGAAGTGGCATAGTTCGTCATTTACTTTTAGCCCTACAAATCCAGGGGAAGCCAAGCAGTCTTGAAGAGACTTCTTATACCTGATTGCTCTCCAGGTGGGAGCATCAAATTGTTGAAGCTTCATTAGCTCTTTAAGTCTCTCACTATCACTAGGTTGAATTAGCTTCTTTTCGTCGAAGTCTGTACCTAGACTACCAAGAGCTAATGTCAGAGGTTCATCCTGAGACTGACTACTCGACGCTTGTGTAGGTCTAATAAGAAACTGGTTAGAACTTGTGCTAGTACTAGGTTTATCTTGAGTATAAATATATGGCGGTAATTGAGAGAGGAAGTTGGATATATAAGATACCTGCGACATTAAAGTGTCGACACGGGGATCGGAGCGCTCGGAACGTGTCGTGACCTGTCTACATTTCCTTTTTTGACCCATTCTTGGACGCTTGTTGGGTAGGGGTGATGCCAAGCCCTCCTCAACCTCCGAGGAAGAGGAAGAGCTATTCCCCGATAAGGTCGAAGCTTGTTCTCCATCCGAAGCAACAAACTCTCGACCGGCACCCTGTGCGTCCTCGTCCTGTAATGACTCCATTACAACAAAAAGAAAAGCGCTTACCCCGTTGAAAAGAAAACAATGCTGTGTTATCACTTTACACACTATTACTAGTAAAATAATTATGTATTTCACTCTTTTTTGTATTTCAAAAAATTTTCTGTGCGTACTCTCGCAAATCATGAAATGCTATGAGACTTGACAGCTATTTGAGCGCGAAGTGAACGATGACACTGACGACAGATGTCATAAGCGCCCTCTGGTGAAACAATTTACTTAACTTAATCGGATTCAGGTATGTTTTCTCTGTTATTCTCGATACTCAAAGCAAGTCACTGAGCTGCTTCTTCATCTCAATGCTGTGTGTTTTTGAAGACACATAATGTTTTTTTTTAGTGTTGAGCTACTTTGTGGGCCGCTGTCTTTTTCTTACGAGGTGACACTTATTACATCAAGTCTACATTTTTTTAAATTTTCCATACCGATCTAGCATACGGATTGAAAGAAGCGAAGATATTCTGTACATGAATATCTTCGCTTCTTTCAATCTGATTTAACAAACATGTTCACAGTCTGTATCTGCATTACATGCTGTTGATCTTAACGTTTTCACTTTCATGTGTGTACAATGTCGTGAAAACTAGTATTTACGGGTATATTCGTCTTGTCAATACACAATTTACATGATTACTAATTGGCACACATCACGAGAGCTGGCAGCTCAACCGTAACACTTTCTATGATACGAGATCAGTATAAGTGTATGTCTTTATATTTTTTCTTGGTTTTTTTTTTTATGTTTGGTCCGTTGATCCCCTGCACGGTGGATCCAAGCGGAATAGAAAATATTATAAAAATAAAATGATCCCCCAGGGTATCAAATACGGGGTATCCAACCGGAATAACTCGTTAATTGGACTGCATGGCAAGCTGAGGTGATGCCCAAAAAGTTTCAGACACTGTTCCTAGATATAATGAATGAATGTATGATAGAATGATGAATTTATGTTTATGACAGTCAAAATACGTCATGAACGTCAAAAGACGTGTCAGTCGTAGGTACTGTCATAAAGTTCAAAATACGTCATGAACGTCAAAAAAAGTGTCAGTCGTACTGTCATAAACTTCAAAATACGTCATAAACGTCAAAATACGTGTCAATCCCATACATTCATCACTATTCTACAATACGCCGGCCAAAGAATTGCCATTTGTCTAGCTAACAGTGTAGTTCTTCTTATGATACAGGGGCAACCCTAGTTTAAGAGGCAGGGCAAGCACAATTTTGTTCACACGTTATAATAAGTTCTCTAATTATAATAATTAACGTCATACTGTTGAATTATCACATGTAGATACTGTAATTTAAGGTTACATTGTACTTTTTGTGATGAAAATAAATGTATCTTTATCATATGTCAGGATCGGCAGCACTAATGTAACGCCCCTGGCGTTGCATACGTTTATAGGCCACGGTAACCACTTTCCACCAGGTGGGTCGTGTGCCTGTCTGCCACCTTGGTGGAATAAATTTTCGAACCACTTGGTTCGCGATGGTTACAAAGTATCGATTGCACTTGCACCATATGGGGTGTACCTAAGTCCTTCACGTGTCGTTCGGGATCTAATTGTACTTACTGTGTCAGGATGACCCTGACATCATAACATAAAATTGTTATTGTAATATAATACAAACTTCTTATATTTGTTTTTATTATTCTTCTAATAAATAATTTATTGTTATTGCACTACCAATGAGATTAATCAATCGGTTTAATTGAAGTTTTCGTTTTCTTTGCGTAATTACATTGGCCTGGTTCAATAAATAACAATATCTAATGAATGAATTCATGATTGCACGAAACATGCTGGGAGAATTTTTGTGTTTTTTAGGTGGTACAGCATTCTCGACGCGAATAGTTTCGTTGTTGTATGGGGGACTTTAAATCGTTTCGATAACATGGCGGAGTGCTTTACCAGTCAGAGGTCCCTCTAATGCGAGAAATATGCCAATGACAATCTGCTACGGCATCTGAAGACCCAAAACGGCTTGCGGTTTTAGTCAGTTCGAGTCGGACATAATGCGGATCCGCACTATAAAATAGTGTCTCCCGACAGGAAAACGCTTGGATCAAAATATTCAAAGTTTTCTTTTTCAATGTATTTTTTTTTTAAATTTGCCGGGGAATCTCCGTAGTGATTGAGTCATTTTGACGGATTTTTCTACTGTAGGTGAATGATGTTATAAGGCGTAACTTGGTTACTTTATTTTTCGAAAAAATATTAGGGCAAAAAAAGCCCCAGATCATAATTCAAACGGATGTGGTCACACACAGCTAATTTATTAATAATATGTAATAACAAATTCCATGCCGCCTATTTAATATTACTACCTACAAGCCTTTTAGGCGCTAATTAAAACTAAAACCGGCACGTGTAACATGCCATCCAATAAATCAAGTTGTTCACTTGCGTGTGATACACACGCTAAGTTAATCTCTTGCATCAGGATTGGTCGAGATATTTTTTTATACTAGGTTTATACTAAGCGGCCTACTTTATATTAAGCAGTTATCGTAAGCTTGCAACACTCGTTACTTACTATCTGCAGGTTGCAGAGGGATAGGGGAGTTTTGAGGTCAACGCGAAGGGCGCATCGCGGTATTATTTTATTTTCCGAAATTGATGATGGATTTGTTCTTAGACAATACAAGAGTAGGAAAGTGGCATATTGCAGTGAATTGTGACTTTTCGTGTTGGTGCCAAATCTCCCTAAAAACCTCTAGTAAAGTCTCCACTACTTTATTGAGGCACCAATCATCATCATCGTCAACAGCATCAAATAAGATAATAAAATACAAAATAGAGACATGGCTTGAAGGTCTTATAACCAAGTCAAAAATCTTCCAAAAAAAAAGCTGAGGGACAGAAAGAAAAACAAATTGGTAAGCTAAGGAATAAGGTAGTTGTCCTTGTTGGAGGATGTACTCGACCCGAAAATATCAAGCAATCTGCTTATAGTCAGATGAGAACAGAAAAAAAAAGATAAGTAAGTCAAAAGTAAGGCGGTTGGCACACTGTCCCGCATAACGCAGCGAGCGTAGCGCAGAAATGCGCTAGGTGTACGCCAGAAATGCGTGTTTGTTTATTTAATTTATATTATTATGTTATTCAATTTTATTTATTAGACAATTTAGTGTTTACTGTGACTTATACTTGATACATGATACTAACATAATTTAGAAATCTTTACTAACAAACTATGGATGTCATATCTGAAAATAAAGTTTATTGAATTGATTTGAATTTATAATTAAGAAACTGCGCATTACAATACAATACACAATTGACTTATTTCAATGTTAAGATTTGTAAATGTAGCGTTTAGAAACTTTGTTGCCGACTGTACCAGAAATATACTTTTACTTTCTTGTTATCTAAATTTTTCTTATCAAACAAAATATTTTCATAAACCAGGTTGCGTCTGAATCACACTTTCACTAGTTTTCAGCGAATTGGAGTAAGTAATGGCTTATGGCTACTATGCAATTAGGAAGTCTAGTTTCGGACTACAAATCAAGATATTTGAATGTGACTGAACATTAATTTATGTTTTTGTATTGTTTGCGACTAGGGCTGTTCTCCATCCGACAGTAAACATACAGCCCATAACAAAGTGTCCGCTAGACGGCAATAGGCTCGCCCTCTATTACGTGAGACCGAAAATCAAGTTAATACACCTTGCCTACCCCTTCGGGGATTTCCAGGCGTGAGCATATGTATATGTACCTATGTATTAATTTAAGTAAATATACATACTTGCAACAATTTGTCATCAGTGCATCACTATAAGCTGTAATCGATTCCGATTAAACTGATTACAAAAACACTAGCTGACATTTTATAAAATCGTAAAAGGAACATGCAATGTCAAGACGGGACCGTGACCGGACATTGGTCAGTTCTGTTGAGCTATGGAGGTCATTCACCCGCGATCGCGATTTTAGATTGGTGGATTATACGCGTGCGCTGAATCGCGCGGGAAACCGTGGTTCCAATTTTGAATTTTTATTATGACAGTCACAGACCTTGTCTATTATTTATACTTCCGACTTTATTATAATTTTATGAGGTGCTTTTTTATTTTTTTCAACAATTTACAAAAAACTATTAAAACAACAAAAAAGAGGCTGTCGAAAGCGTTCTTAATAGCATTTAATGGCAATAATACAAGAGATTTTTGTTTTTAGATTTAAGGACATTTACCTATAGGTATAATCAACGGATTTAAGTTAGGCTTCAAAGACCCGTATCCCTGACTCTTAAAAAAAAAAAAAATAACAATAATAAAATAAAAAATAAAAATAAAAACAATAACAAAACAATAATAAAATGTTATCAGATATATTTGTCACTGTATTCAAATAATTACGTTTAAAGGCCGATGGATCATCCTAGCATATTAAGGCCGCTTCCCACCGTCCGCGATTCTGCGGATCATCACGCACAGCCGACGATCGCGGACGGCAACGCACGCAGACAGGGCTCTTCCAACGGTGCGTGTTGGTCTGTGTAGATCTTTTGATAACTTCATTTCAAAATGCAAAGTGAAAGAGAACGTGTCGTCGCTGCAGCCGCGGCTGTGGTATTAGTTAATTAACAATTACCAAATTATGCGATCTAGTAAAAGTAAAAAGAAACCACGTCGCTGGTGGATATCAGCATACAACAAAATGTCGTTTAACGTAAGTGTACATAGACATACCTATATCAAATTTTATTTATTTTTTGTTTTGTCACCCATAGCAGTGGAATCACGGTAGAAAATTACCGAATGACATAAAATACTCCTTGTCCTGTGATCCTACCACCGGCGCGGTGGGATTATGATTCGGAAAATGATCGCGCCGCACCGCACCTTTGAAGTTACCGCCTCGCGACGGATACCGGCGCACCGCCACGGACGTCCTCTGCTACCACGGACGAGACCCTTCCCACGGTGTGCCGTGCGAGCTGGTCCGCGTCCGTCCGCGATATCGCAGACCGTGGGAACCGGCTATTACCGAACCGATCAAGACATTGTATACGGTCTGTTTTTTTGTACCAGTTTGCCCCTACTGTGTTTGCATATGGGGTCAGCCCTTACACACTAGCTGTTGAAGGCAGGCAGGGAATTTTAACCCGATCCCGCAACACATGAGAACCTCTCCCGGGATAAAAAGTATGTGTTATATTCCAGACTACAATCTCGTTCAGCAGTTAGGACGTGATTGAGTAAAGATTAATTTACATCAGACGAGCGAATGCTCATTCTATACTCTCTACGTCAAAATATTATATTAGTGTAAAGAGTGACAGAACATTCGTTCGTTGTTCTTTCTTATGTAAACGCTGTAAATAAGGTTTCATTTACACTAAAATATTAAGAAAGAACGCTCTTAGAGTGAACGCTCTTAGAATGCTCTAATACTAGCTCTATGGTCGTTAAGTCTAAATTCACGTTAAGAAACATCCAAACATACAAAACATACAACCTCACCATTACAAGGCCGGTGACTGACTTACCTGTTTATTTCAATAACAATTGAAAAGTCTGCTTTTTGTTACGCGCCTCTGGCAGCAGTATCAGGTTTCAAAATAAAGGTCGAATGCTACTGTAGCGATTGCAATCTTACCAGATTGTGTTCGATAAGCAAAATGTCGTTGGTTTTGAAAAGTGGTCTCAGAAACGACGCTTGTCGACTAACAGCTCACTTACTGTAAACAAAATTAAATGACGGTAATAAATTTCATTTAGGACTTAAATTAAAATATGTATGATAAAAGTTTCCTTTTGAAGTCTTTAAAAAGACCAATTCATGCAATAAAACTTGACGCGTTCACAGCTCTTGATCAGATTATTTTAAATTATCATTTTAACGCCATTATTATTTGCAACATCAAATAGATACTTATCTAATTGCAGATAATAATGTTTATTATTCTAACGTGTTCAAAAAATCCCTGTTTTTTCCACGAGGCTACAAAGGTTCCGGCGTAGGCTTACTGGCTCTAAGTAATGCTTTTAGTCAGTTTCCCTAACGATTGTCATTCATGTCATTCAGCGTGAACGACAACTAGAACATGCCAGTTAACAACGATTCACAAGGTCCGTACATACAGTTGACTTATTCGGTCCATTCGAATTTTACATTTCAAACACGTTTAGTTCTTTGGCTAGCTATTGATGAAGTACCTAATGAATGATAAAAATTAAAAACCCTTGAAGACATTATATAAATTTTCTCTTCATTAGTATTGACTCCATGTCTGAGAGATGCACGGGAGCATTTGTACCCGTCTAATTAAATTAAGGACGGTCAGTACAAGTGTCGCATTAGCCTGAAAGAAGAATCAGCGCCTAGCCGTGCATCAACTGGTAAAAAACATCCATTCATTAATCGATTAGAAAGATGCGACATTGTTCTATTCTTTTTATTTGGGCTAAAAGACCGTTTGCGCATCAATACCGTAGCGTAGTTGATTCGACATTCTCTTTAAGACCGCAACTTTTTTACGATTATTACGCCGCCAAAATCGTAATATAAGTCTGTTAAGACTTGCGACAGTTTTTTACTGTAATGACTTATTTATTCAACGAGGACGAGTAAACCAACGGGTTTTTTTTGTGAACCAGTTTCGGCTTGTGGAGATAAGATCTAAAAAAATACTATTCGGATGTTTTATGTTTGGCAATAAAATGTGAAATATGTTTGTCTTATTGTATTATTGTGTTACCTACGTGCTTGCTACATTAGACGTGGATCAAGTTCAACAAATAAAATTATCTTATCTTATCAATCTCAGCCTCAACTCGTGTACCGTAGGATCCGACTCTGTATGAGAACGGAAAACTTTAAAACATGGGCTTATTTTCTCTTCAACCCTATGTGGTCATACTTCGACAGAGAACACACCTAGCGTATTGGATGACCGAACCGGAGAAATAGATAACGAATGGGCGAAGGAATGAGTGATATGCGTGTTAACTTCGGACAGTATCAAACACCAAACGTATTTAAACTAATATTTGTGTATCTCACCTTTATTTTCGCTTTTATTAAAGGGACTGCAGTTTGACCTTTTAACCCGAGAGCAAAGACTCCCCCGTTAAATTAGCGTTATTTTAATTAACTTAAGATCAGATCCTATTTTCTGCTTCTACTTGCCATATTGAAAGACAATATGACAGAATAATGAACGAACATAATAATATCGTTCATTATGCGATCTAAGACTCAAATGTGAACTCGTCCTAACAACTAATTGGAGTTAATAGCCGTGGCGCTTTCTTTCAATTGTGTATATCGCCGGCAGCCTGCTACTTAGTAGACAGTAGAATCAAGGGCTTTTCTAAGAGCCTGTCGTTACTAGGGACATCTCCTGTTAGCTATGGCAACCTGGTATCTCGGCGTAATACGAACAAAATATATCTATGGAAATCTTTGGTGTTGCTTTGCTTGTCAGTTTTCGTATTACATATATATACAAAATGTACATAAGTAGTAAGATAATATTTGATTGTAGGAATATCGTCCTTATCGTCACAGCTTTACTCCCAGTTGCATCTAAAGCGTGTGTCCTATTCATCGGCTCCGCTATCCCTCTTTACGGGATCCCCGCTCAGTGCAAATATTTGTGTGCATGAATGTGAATGTTGGCATTGGTCTGGGTGTTTCTATGTATAATATGTATGTATTTACGAAAAAAATGTATCTAAGTATGTTTATCCGCATTATAGATTCCATAACACAAGCTAGTTAAGCTATGCTTACTTTGGGTCTAGATAGCGTTGTGTAGGAAGTCCTACAAAGTCCTACAACTACTACCTTCGAGAGGAAAGCCAACACCAGAACCTCTTCCGTTAAGTGTATGTGCACCTACCGGCTTGCAGGTGAATTTGACTTGGGCCGAAAGATTTTAATAGGACCATACACAGCAAGTTTTTAAATCAATTAATTAATAAAACTGTTTTGACTCGTTAAAAATCTAAAAAGTCATTTACACAAACATTTATCTATAAATATACAGCTCATCATTTGGCCGTGACCGTGAACCAATTATTTTAACAGGTTTTAGTACACACAATAGATTACATAAACATATTTTAGGGCGATAAAACTCAATGACCATACAGTTTGGCGGCCATTACGAAATAGTGTTCAGTGTAGTCATAGACAAGGAAAATTAAAAAAAAAACTTTTAAGAATTTTATTGCAAAGGGCTTAAGGTAGCTTGTTCACTAGACTGTTTCTACACGATCCGGTTCGTGGGAATCGTAGAAAAATGGAAGAACGCCGTATTCGATTCTCGGGAAGCCACCCGTCCGTTTGCAAGACGGACGAGACTCGGACGCAAGCTTTCCTCCCGTGTGAAATTTTAAAGCAATTAGTATGCTAATGCTAAGGTTGTATAGGAGAATTTGGAACGCTTCAGGCAGGGTCCTGAAGCTCAGTGGTCAGAGCATTCTCCCCTGTAAGGGACTGATCGCAGGTTCGAGTCACGCCTGGGCGATTCACTTTTTCCATTCTAAATCGATTTTCTCTCGGGGTTCAGTGGCCAGACGGTAGTATCTTAACAGCGAAGATGAACTAAACTATAAGGACAGAAGAATATGGCCGAACACGTTGTCCAAAGTGCATGTTTAGGATGTAACTGGAATTGGAACTTTGAGGACCCGTCTCAAGGGTCATATACATAATACATTACACTAGAATCAAACTATTATGTTTTAATTCAGTATTTATTATCTACAGCGTATTATGGCATTAAACGATTATTACAAATTATAATCTGTATTATAATATTAAGCGCCATAATAAATTATGAATATTTATGATTCGATTTGACAGCGGGTTGGACTTTGATCACTTTAAATATGTTCAACATAATTAAGAATTCATTAGAACTTTATTATGGGGGCACCTAAGCCACCTGGTTCTCATCGAAGTAGGGCAAGGTCAAGGATAATGGCTTAGTTATCGTTTCCCATCAGTGTTATGTTACATAGCGACTATTACCTTCCATATTTATGTAAATTTAAATGTATCCATTCAGTAGTTTTTACGTGAAAGAGTAATAAACATCCTGACATAGATAGATCCCTACGTACATCCTCACATACTTACAAACTTTCGCGTTTATAATATTAGTAAGAGTATAGATAGAAAGAAGATGTGCAAACGCGATTCATTGGCTTGCGTTCGCGATATTTATTTGTCGGTCTATTCCCCACATTATAAGTTAAAAATATAGTTTTTTAACTCGACATTCTTTTGTTACAGGTACTACAAGATGAGACGCCTATACATCCGCCAGTAATGACATAACTACTCAATACTCCGCGTAAGCTTATCCTATGCCAAGGATTGCTACTGCACTTTTGAGTTCTACTGTACAAGGCCTACTATATACTTAAATATTTATCCTTGAAAAAAAAATTCGGTCTTGTTTTCAGATCAAGAAATAATAATCTTATCTTATTGTCTATGTCAAACTATTTGTCTCTCATTAATTTGAATCTTGTGACTTTGTGAATGAATTGTTTTGGATGCGTTTGCATAACGGAATATATCTTGTTGGTAAATCGATTTTCAATAATTTATTTCAACTAGTAATATTGTAATTATTTAAACTTTCATGGTCGTTCACATTATTATTAGAGCTATCGGGATATCATCGGGATATCGGGATATCGGGATGATCATGGTGCTTGCAACAGCGCCGAAATATCGGAAACTCCAAACAATACATGGTAAATATCCCGATAGTTCTAATAATAATATTGTAATTAGATTAAGTTAAATATATTTGTAAGTGGACCACACCGGAGTCTCACGATGGGGCCGCGTTTCGCACCGATATATAGTGTAGTAAAAATAATAAATTGCCGCCTCTCCATAGCTTACGCGGGGGTGTAATCATACATACGGAACATAACTAGTGTTCTTAGGAAACTTTACAAACATTCCGCCCTACAATTTCCCTAAAAAGTCTCATTTCCCCGCAATCGGAGGAATGGAATAGCTACTCATAAAAAGAAAAACAAAAACAGACTAACGTGTACAATAAATTACCTCACATCTTCACCTTGGTCACAAAAGTTAAATATATTGCTCTAAATTAAGTAACTTCAAAATGTATTTTTACCTTGACATTTTACATTAGAATGTATCAGGCTCAGGCATCACAATAGCTCCATGCATGAGTCATCGTAACAAAATATTTGTGTTTCTGTAACTACACCAGGTACACAAACTGAAGGCTTTTGTACGTACTGAAGTACGATAAATGATTCAATCGAATGTATAAAAAATCGGTAATAAAAGCTGGGTACAAGTACAACTATTAACAGTAAAATTACTTAGAACTACTCAGGGTCCTTATTCGGTTTGACTTACCGTAACTTAACTAAGTGCGTTCGTATTAAACAACACATTTAAGCTGGTTTAGTTCTTCGTCAATTCTATGTTTGTGTTAACCTATTGAAATCTACCGTCTATTTATGTTACGATTGCAATAAAAACTCATTGTCAAGTACAATACAGGTAGGTTTCTGAAGCCGTGAGAACCAACATTATTTTCAAAAAGTCAATGAATCTTAGAAAGATAAGTAAACCAAGTCAATGTTTTCGCTTCGCGTCACTTCCGTAACTTGAACCTTTTTGCGCGTGAATTCCGGCAACAAGTTTTTTCCTGTGGAAAAACATCTGTTGAAAAGAAAACCGCACAGTAGTTGATGAACTTCACCACCAAAGGTGCAATGAACCTTCTGTTCTTACGGAATAAATTATTGAACCTTGTTGTAGTTTTCGAGTCTTTTTAATCGTACGAAAAATCCCCACGGATACCTCCCCGTCAGAGCCGGTGGAGGAGGTTATGTCGGACTCGAACCGACTCAAACGCACGCCGTCTCGCACCCCGGCGGGCCCAGGGTCATATCTTTCGATCTGGCTCTCTTCCGGTGTGGGGACCACGGAGTCCCCAACTGGCCCCCGGGTATGAAGTGGCGCGATAAGCACGTCGCCGCCGTGGCCTTCTTCTGCCAGGGTGACAGGCGGCTCCACCCGTCACCACCTGTAGTTTTCCAGCCTAGATATATCTTGAACCCAAGTCGCGAGAAAAACGAAATCTTGGCGCGACCGGAATGGTGTGATATAGTCTATGATTGGTAGAACTGAGTTCCTCAGCCGCGCCGTAGCACCCCGTGTTATCCTTCAGAAAACCCCCAAAAACGCGCACTACGTATAATAGAATGAAATACAAAAATCGATGTATGAGATTGACATTATGTTTACGACTGCCATAAACGTAATAAATACGTAATATGTTAATCCCATACAATTATAACTCTATTCTTATTATTGTTACAATAATAGTTCTCAAGATATGTATTCTGATTATTATTAACGAACCCGTAGTAAATAATCTCTATGCAATTTACATATAAAATTATAAGCCTCTAGTCACATCACTACTGAGAAGACCTTGACGCTGATCAATGTCTGATGGAGTGTACACCAATAGCATCAACAACAGAGCTCCAGTTAGCGACACTAGTGATGTCATAGGGCGCGGCTCACTTGTGCTGTTAGTACCTGTCATAGTGTTTACCTAGGTGAGGCGCGCGTTGCAGACGAGCAACTATTCTTTACAAGCAAAAGATATTACCTAGGTGAGGTGTCGGGTTGCAGACGACCAACTATTCTTTACAAGCAATATTACAGGTGAGGCGCCGGGTTGCAGACGACCAACTATTATTTACAAGCAAAAGATATTTACTTATGTTTGAAAGATATATTTATAGGTACATACAGTCACGCCTCTTTTCCGGCGGTGTAGGCAGAGACCACAGCTTTCCACTTGCTACGATCCTGGCTATTCGCTTCTTCTACTTTCATAATGGTTTTCATACATGCTCGCCGGTTTCTGGTATTCTTGACAAGTCCTTTATTTATATTATAATAGCTGACCCGGCGAACATCGTACCGCCATATTTTCCGCCCGCGTGGTATTATCTCTAAATTTATCAGTGTTTCTCTACAATATTTTGCATGTATTATACATATAAACCTTCCTCTTAAATCACTCTATCTATTAAAAAAACCGCTTCAAAATCCGTTGCGTAGTTTTGAAGATTTAAGCATACATAGGGACGGACAGACAGTGACAGCGACTTTGTTTTATAATATGTAGTGATAAGTAGGGGTCGACTAGATATACGTATGTCAATCGTTATTATTAAGTTAATTTATGAGTAATAAAATACATTATGGCCCACAGAGGGCGTGCGTTTTAGTCGGTTCGAGTCCGACATAACCTCCCCCAGGCTCCGGCAGGGGTACTCCGTGGGGTTTATCGCACGATAAAAAAAAGTAAAGTTGCTTTGGCACTAGGGTCTTCATACACTCACTGTTTATAGTGCCAAATAATTCTGAGTCATATCCCCACACTGATTAAAGCGTAGACTACTAAAAATCAGACACATTGCATGTGTAAACTCTGTGATTAGTTCAAACAGCGTACGAAATGGATGATGAGTGAGACCAATCGTTTAGTTCTAGGCGGACAGTTTGATCGCCGACGCGTCTGGTGGGTAATAAGCACGTGTTGGGCTCGTCGCCGGTAATTTATGTTGAGTTATGATTATGTTTGGGTTGTGCTTGCCATAGCACTCGACCGCGGACTAGTTTAGACGAGTGTTTAATAAGTGTAACTAGCAAAAAGCTGAGCTTTATGAGGGCTCGCGTAACAAAAGTTACAAAAAATTGACAAGTTAAATTATTATGTTAAAGCATAAAGTTTAACACGAAAAAGCACAGGTTGAGGGATAGTATTAAAATTCGCTTCGCTCGCCCTGTAATATTAAGAAAGGTCCGAATCTTCAAGATCTTTAAAAGTATAATGTCTGTTAGTAACTAATCACGTTACGAATTACGCTGAACATTTTTTACGGATTCTATAAATTCGTGACTACATCTCTGATTACCCCTTCGGAAGCATACAGACTTATTTACACAATAAAAAAGTTTATATTGTAGCTGTAGCATAAAGTTAATAAGGTAAACTACATCCATATCTGCGCTCAAGTTGGCGCTAAGAAAAATAAAACTTCATCAAACTCTCCCTGGGGTATCTTACGTCTTCACCAACAATTCTTATCAAGTTCCACGGAGTAAGTCTTGAACAACAAACTTGGTTCATAAACCCAGGGTTTCTAAAATTAATCACAAGGGTACGTCAGAAAATCTACGTAACGGCGACGATCTTAAAATGATTTTTAGGAGCCAAAGAAGAATATACTTTTCACATTAAGTTGTGAAATCCATCCATGTGTGTGGGGTTAACTGGAGTTCCACATTTGATCATAATAAAGACGAAATAACTACAAAAAATAAACCAAAATAATATTACATTATCACAATAATAATAAATTGAAAAAAAAAATGAAAAAAAATTCCGATCACTATACTGTCTGTCTAGAAAGCAAGTAAGCATATCTTATATAACTTGTAGGCTAGTAATTGAGTGTATTTTTGGGTTGTTCCGTAATGATCCCACGAAAATTGTCCCGAATTCGAAAATTCTTTATTGATCCCACTTTTACTCTTAATACATACCTATATTATTTCGTTTCTTAATAAAGTTGTTCGCAGAGGTATAACTTTGAGAAACTATGCATTAATCAAATGAGCAGTTTTCCAGTAGGTATAATAATCAGTTGCTTTTTAAATCATCAAGAGATGGCGCTAGCATAGCTTTTGGTAATTTTAATGTAGTGGTGTGGTTTATTTGTGCGATGTTGCCAAAGTTTAATTTCATTTACCCATATTACAATAGATAAAATATGATAAAACGCTTAATTCTTTTCGCGTCACTGTGTGTTATTTAAAATAATATTATATTTAAAATAATTTTATCAAAAAAAAAAATGTCAAAACATTTATGTAAAGTAAATCATTACAAAACCGAAGAACATTTTTTCCATAAATTAGGGAACACTAGATGTGAGACCACACTCTACTTACCAAAAGTGCCGGCTGCGCCATCTAGCTTGTCTTTAGGAACGCTATAAATACCTACTGGAAAACTGCTCATTACTACAAAACTCTAGTTTGTTCGTCCGTTTCAACGCTACCTTAATAGTACAATTTACTAGTTAAGATCAATTTAAAGAAGTCGTTTGAAGTAACGACTAAAAGTTGCCGGTCTGTCGTGTACACCGCTGTGGTCTAATTCGTGTAATTGATGGTAAATGAGCTTACTAATTTTCAGTCACGTACAGTCAGCGACAAGGAAGTTGAACTACAGACGATATTTCAGGAGGTGCAAAAGGGGTTGGGTTTAGTTAAGTATAAATTAACTAAACCCAACCCCTTTTGCACACTTTATATTGTAATTTATGTTTGATTCATGTAACATTATCCGTGTGGTGACGAAGAGAGAATATAAGTATCACCACCCCATCTCATCCGAAGGGTGTCGTAAGACGCGACTAACGGAAAAATACTGATGGTATCACTGCGAGAGAAGGAAAACTCGAAATAAAACCCTGTACCAACCCTAGAGAGGTAGGAGAGGCCTATGTCCAGTAGTGGACTGCGATAGGCTAATTGATTGCATGTAACATGCTCAGATTGTGATAAAGTACTTGACTAAATTAATCAGTAGCATCGATAACCAAGATCAGCTACATAATAATAGATTCTTCTCGATGGTGAACTGAGGCGCTCAATTATAGTAGGTATACTTAGCGTAATAGCCGATGAAGGAGCCAGTGTGTTGTTAACAGCCATAATTTCTCCGATCGTATAATCACAAAGGGCGGATAATCGACTCGTTACTGGGATGTTAACAGATGTAAAGATACCTTTTTATCGTGCGCAAAATCCCCACGGATACCCCCCTCGCCGGAGCCGGCAGGGCAGGTTATGTCGGACTTGAACCGACCAAAACGCATGTCGTCTGTGGGTCGTTGGATGCCGAAGGTGAGATTATCTGAGACATAACCTCACACCCTGGCCGACCCAGGGCCATCTCTTTCAAGCTGGCCCTCTTCGGGTGTGGGGACAACGGAGTCCCCACCTAGTCCCCGGGAGGTATACCCTCGTAAGTTTCTGAACACAAGCAAGTTTTAATATAAATACATACATGCAATTTTTACATGAAAAAATACCAAGAAATAATACTTGATGGATGGTGGAGACCGCGACAAGGCATTCGGAAGGTGGGATGCCCCCTAACTAGATAGAAAGACGTCCTGGAAAAGGTGGTTAGGATAGACTGGATGTGGAAGGCGGAGGATAAGTGGGCTGCAATAGCCTAATCGATTGATGACTTATTTTTGTAATTTTCAGAAGACAAATTAATTTAAAATAATATTAACCTAATACCAATGGCGACTGTACTGGCCGGAAAAATTCGCAATTCCCCCTTGTAAAGTTGCACGCCCCAATGTCACACACATTGGGCGTACAACTTATTGCCCCTAATCGAATAGCAATCGTAATTGGGAATGCTATTCATGAATCATTAATTTCGTGTTGAGGAATGTTGGAAGGACTTTTGACTTGTGGTACAAAATTATAATAAATTGGAAAAAGCGAAATCAATTCTCGGGCGGGACTCGAACCCGCGATCTTTCCCTTACAGGGGGAACGCTCTGACCACTGAGCCACCGAGCTTCGCCCGAGAGTGACCCAATTTTTCCAATACATCCATCTTACGGCGCCTACCATCGCCGTCTTTTAGTCGCCGGTTAGTCTAGCAAACTAATTGCTTTGAAATTATCTTAATTGTGGTACAAAAGTTGTTATTCTAATTTGAATGCGTATTTAATGGTGAAAGGAATTTGGGAAAGAAAGCAAGTAAATAGAGGTTAGGTTGCCCATTCGACTGTTCAGAATTACGCCATCTTGTTCAGAGAACTCGTAAATGAGCAGAACCATGTTTATCCTCCGGGCACGACTGCCAGCTGTGATTTGTCCGAGGAAATTACTTAGAAGTCTGGTGTCGAGTGTCGTGTTACCGACGAGACGTAGAAGGCAGGACCTAATGTTTTGCTAATAAAGGGTATGAATTAATTAAGGCAAATGGTCCGTGATGTAGGTAACTACCGGCAGTACTGGCTTGCAACTGAGGTTGGCTTGGCCTTGAAATTCGATTTTTTCAATATTTAGTCCGTGAATTGACTGCACCTCGCTAGATAGCATTGATTTATATTGTTACTTAGCTAGGTAGTAAAAAGCTGAGGTGCAGTCCAAAAGATACGGACCACGAATCCAGATACTGTTGACCTTAGAATGGCGGTCATGATCATCGATACCACGATAGATGCTTTTTCACGCCCCATTCGAAGAACCCAAAATTAGAAAAAGAAGAAGAGGGAAACACGTGCGCGGGCAGAGCATTTCAGCAATGCAATTCTGTAAGCGCACAACGACAAGCACAACGTTGCGACAGCCTTGATCGAGATTGTCATTGGTCGGACTTAGTGACGTCACTGGAGATCGATCAATCATCAGAAGAGAGAAGAGGGAAGAGAAATATCATCAAGGCTGTCGCAAAGTTGTGCTCGTCATCATCATCTGCATATAGACGTATTCTCCTGATTGCATCCGTGGCCGTGACCTCGGAGCTCAGGGTCCGCCTTCCGGCTCTTCCTTCTCCACTTCGCACGATCTTGGGCGTCCTCGCACGATCTTGGGCTCGTCGTTTTGCGCTTATAGAATTGCATTGCAGATCATTATCGAGCGACAGAGGAAGGAGGTCTCAAACCGCTTGGTGCGAGACGTATGGATTCCACCTTTGTGGTGTATTTGTAACCTTAATTAGATTCCTCTCAGATTTCAGGTCAGAGGTTATACCAGATTATTCCAACTCATTGGCCAAGTACCACAAAAGTGCCGGCTTGTTTTGCACAACCTGGTCCACCATTTAATTTTACGACTCCTTAAGTGGTTACCTCATCTTTTGCGTATACATTCCTGGGCCCCTGGAAACCAAATTGACTTCATTAGGACATCGTTTCGTTCAATTGATTTTATGATCGACAACTTGTGTAATGAGATGGCTGATTTTATTACGTCGTCGTGAATGGTGTAAATCGCGTTTCTTGAAGGTTTCTAGTGATGGTACCACCAATATTTTTTAGAGAGTTTAGTCTTAAACTCAAAAATCTTAAGCTCACAACCTACTGATTGATGGTCGAGGTTCTGGCGCAAGGTTTCCTCTTGGGTTTGGGGGTTAGACGACAGTCGCTGCCGTAAAAAGAACTCTGGGATTAACATCTGTCAAGGTACCGACCACCATTTTAGGATAGGATAAGTCAGCATCTGGAATGGTGGCCCATATCTTCTGGATTTTACCCAAACTTTTTACACCCCTTATAGACACCCCTATATAACGCATACTACGCATATAGAGTACATTTTGTAACGTGACTGGAGTCAAAAATTCAAGAGAACGGCAGCGCCAGTGGGTCACCCCTGATGTTGCGCTCCACCATAGGACACGGTAACCGCTTTCCATCAGGCAGACTGCTTGTCTGCCACCTTAGTAAAAAAACCTAGAATGCCTCTAAGTCGCATAGGAGGAAGGATATATCTCAAGACATAATCAAATTACAATAGCGTTTATCTACTTAGCATCAGAGTGGTACTATTTTGTTCTGTGGCATCAGGTGCGCACGCGCAGAACAAACAATACACTACAGTCGTACACATTCGTGATGCATGACTGGCTAGAAACAAGTGTCAGTCAGCGTCACAATACTGCGCTGGAGTCTATGAGCCGTGGGCTAAATATGTGTTGAGGTAATGGAGCATGACTTTCATGCGATAAATCAATCATTCGATCAATTAACAGACAGACGGACGAACAATAAAGTTTTATACAAGGGTTCTGTTTTTTCTTTTGAGTTACGGAACCCTAAAAGCTGTGTATACCTCGGGACACATTATCTTGGACCTTAATTATGAGACCAATGAGGCCCTGGAGCGCGCGGATTGCTTTGTAATAATCTATGCATGGTGAATTTGAGCTCGTCCGCCGAAGCAGTACCCCGTGCTATCGTCAAAAGACACTCAAGAATGGTACCTATACTGTGTGTATAGAGCATATTAAGTCCAAGATCTTGGGAGCGATGGATATAAATAAAGCGGGCTTCCTTCTTCCTACGGTCCGGGTCCTTAGGGCCACCATTATTACATCATAATAGGTGCCTGTAATGGTGACCCTATTTTCTGAGACCTTTGCCTTCAGCTTACCATCGCGGTGAAGTCAAATTGACGCATCCTATGAAGCTTATTTTTTCTTAGAAAATATTTTAGCTTTCACTCAACGCAGAATAAAACATTGAACCAGTCTAATCAATCATCTTGACAATTCCTGAGTATGAAGCATGTTACAAAAGTAAAAAATATTTTTGAAATCTTTTTCTTTTAGTCTTTTAGTTAATTATCGGTGCCTATAGAAGCTAGAATATGTGGAAATAATAGAAATTTTGTCGTTACATGAGTCCTTAGAAAACGGCCAAGTACGAGTCGGACTCGTGCAGTCGGGTTCTGTACCATTATCTAGTCCTTCCCCCCTTTAAAATAATGTTTATTGTATTGTATAACCATACGAAAAATTGGCCAAGTGTGAGTCGGATTCCCACACGAAGTGTTCCTTTCATTATCGAGATTATCGAACACTAAACGACACAAATAATTCACGTCTTTCTTATTGTTTTTAGTATTTGTTGTTTTAGCGGCAACAAAAATACATCATCTGTGAAAATTTCAACTGTCTAGCTATCAAGGTATACGCATGGAACTATTAAGTACTACGTACAAAAGGAAAGAGCTGTTGTCGCATAATTGAAGCCGAGCGAGAGCTCAATAACTGTACTTCTTATCCCTCTCTGGCGATGGTGACTATATTGAAATATGATTTCAGGACAATAATAAAATTATAAAAAATGATTTGTGATCTGATGTCAGCAGATTATTGCTTCAGATGGATTTTAATCGAAGATGCTAATGAAAACTTGCCTTTTGTGGCACTATACATTTCTTGTTTTTAACCCCCGACGTAAAAACGAGGGGGTGTTATAATAAGTTTCGTTAAGTTGTGTGTGTCTGTCTGTGACATCGTAGCTCCCGAACGGATGAACCGATTTTGATCTAGTTTTGTTGTTTAAAAGGTGAATTAGTCAGGAGTGTTCTTATCTATGTTTGATGGAAATCAGTCCAAGATGGCTACCTCCACAAAATGGCGGATTACATATTTTTTCGCAAGAACCTCAATATGGGTGTCAAATGAAAGGGCTTAGCTAGTGGAATACGATACACTAAGTCAAATTTCAAACCTTTTTATATTTCACTAGTCCCTCAATATGGGTATCAAATGAAAGGGCTTGATTAGGAGATCAATTTAAAAAGTAGTTACCTATGAAATAAAAATAAACCAAAATTTAAAAAAATCCCGACATAAAATAAAGCTTTGGAAAAGTAAAAGTAAAGCGTTGTCGTGTCGGGGGACCTTGGATCGTTTCAAAACATGTGGGAATCCTTTAGCAGTTAGAGGTCCCCCGACACGACAACGCTTGAATTTTTTTTTTTTACTTTTGAAGTTTTTTTGAGTCTGGGGTTTTAAAATTGACAATTTATTTTTTGCACGCTTTTCACACTCGCGTCATATAGGTAGGTACTTACCTGGTCCTTGTGGGACACGATATGTAGCTAGACTGAGATAAAATTACGATAAGCTATTGTGGTTAATATATTTAATTAATAAGGTAAGAAAAAAACAGTTAGGTACGTTTACATATAAGATAAATTCTAAATCAGACATTGCTGAATAAAACAGTTTTGTGAAGTTTCTGCCGCAAACCCAGCTTATTCCTTATAATATTATGTTTCATTGACTCTAATTTTGCATTATGAGTTAATTTTTGGGTATAATAAAATTTTTATTCATATTTCCCTAACATTAGGATCTTTAGGAAATCTGAAATTGAAACAAAGTTATTATAATAGAGAAAGAAATAAAAATTCCAATAGGTATTTAAGTTATTTGTTCTTGACCTAGGATTGAATAGTCAACGCATGGTCACCGTAATTCTTCACAAAAAAATATGTTTAAAACTGTTACCTGTGAAAAGATAAACCACAATCAGGATAATACTCGCTTCCGCAAGCCTCCACGACAAGTTCTCCTCATTTGAACTAAAATTCTTCAAAAATATCACGAAATCAAAAAACACTCCGCCATTATAATTTCATGTGGGGTTGTCAGGTCAGGTGTCCGTATTTCATACAAATAGAAGAAAAACTCTCTCTCTCTCCGGCACAGAATGAGCACATCTCAAAATGACCACATCTCAGAACGACTGCTCTTAGATTGACCATTTCCCAAAAAGACAACGTCCCAAAAATAAAGATTGGACAATTTCTATGGTTGGACAATTATAGAGTAATTGTCATTTTTCATAAAGGGATTTTTCAAATGTCAAAATGTCTGTCAAAATGTCCAGTTTTACAAAACGTCCACAGTGTCAAAATGTCCAGTTTTACAAAATGTCCGCAGTGTCAAAATGTCCAGTTTTACGAAATGTCCGAAATGTCAAAATATCTCTGGACATTTTGTAAAACTGGGCATTTTGACACTGTGGACATTTTGTTAAACTGGACATTGTGAAACTCCAGACATTTTGACACTCTGGACATTTTGTATAACTGTACTAAACTTCAGCCAAATCCGTTGAACCGCTAGAGCATGATTGAGTAACAAACATACAAACATCTTCACAAGATTTCACATTAATTTTAATATAATATTATATATTACTAGCTGCCCCGGCGAACTTCGTACCGCCATATTTTCGGCCCGCGTGGTATTCAAATCCCGTTCCCGCTGCACCCTTATCACTTAGGGGGATGAAAAATAGATGTTGGCCGATTCTCATAGATACCGGATAAGCACAAAAAATTTCATCAAAATCGGTCGAGCCGTTTCGGAGGAGTTCGATTACGCACCCCGTGACAGAAGAATTTTATATATTAGAAAATAAAACTTTTTAATTACCAAATAAAAAATAAGGGTTGATCGTAGAGGGGTGAAAATTTAGGGTTGCATGTATTTTTATATGATGTATTATAAAAAAATAAAAACAAAAAATTTTGTCTGAAAAATAAAAAATAAAATTAAGGGGTGGACCACCCTTAACATTTAGGGGGATGAAAAATAGATGTTGGCCGATTCTCATAGATACCGGATAAGCACAAAAAATTTCATCAAAATCGGTCAAGCCGTTTCGGAGGAGTTCGATTACGCACATTTGTGACATGAGAATTTTATATATTAGATAATAGTAGGAAGTAAGATTATTGGGGATCACTTGCCTTCCTTACAAAGTTCATGTAATTGTTAATTATTCATTTTGTTATATTTAAAAACATTTTAGAAGTAAATGTTTTTTATTATATTATATACATTACCTACATCAATCGCATATTTTTCTACCAACAACCAAAGGATTGTAATTAACTTAACTCTGGCAACTCTAAGTCACTGATAGAACGGGACACAGCGGACACTGGATGCCCTCTCACTCGACTTCATTTATATTATGCGTGCAACAAAACTCTCACGACCTTAACATAAGGTTTTATTTTCTTTGTTTTAACTGCAAGATGCACATATAGAGCTTGTTCCTTTTGTACGTAGTACTTAATAATTCCATGGGTATACGAGATACAGCCTGGTGACCGACAGATAAGAAATCGGACTCTTAGTAATATGGTTCCAATATTTACCCTTTCGGAATGGAATACGGAACCCTAAAAAAATATTAAGTGCGGTGATTAGTCTATGTCAGTGTTTTCCAAATGGAGGGTCGCATTCCGGCATCGGGCTATTAAATAAAATTCCGGGTCGCAGCATTGTCTCATTGTTTATAATTAATCATATTCGTCCATGATCAAGATGTTGAAATAACGGAACCATATACCAATTCGAACTGACGGAGACAATTAATTATGACCCATGTAGTCGCGAAGTACAGCTATCCAACTCGAACCGAAACCAAAGGCTTTGTCCTACTATCTTTTGCGCTGACGGTAGAGAATCTTGCTGTTTTACAGGGTCGACAGCATGAGTGTGACTCCCCTGGTGTTGCACTCGCCCATAGGCCACTGTACCTAGTGATGTACAAGTCTCGAGGCGTCCGAGTCCCTTTGCCTAGAGCTCGGTGTCATTTACAAGGCTCGCCTCGTTTGTATGGCGCCCGACGACTCGGGAGTCTTTTTCAGAGCTCGAGCTTTTTTGAAGTCACGAGTCCTTTTTGAAGGCTCGAGCTCTTTTTGAAGGCTCGAGCTCTTTTGAAGGTTCGAGTTCTTTTGAAGACTCGAGCCTTTTTTAAAGGCACGAGCTCTTTTGAGCGCTCGGTCGATCTCGAAGCATTTCTCTTAAGCGCACTAGTCCTTTTCTGCCCAGATGTTCACTGTTGTGAATCCTGTCTCCTAAACCAGGCGGGAAGGCCTGTCTCAGGAAACAGTGAGTAGATAAAAATTATAATATTTCAGGTTATTGTTACGAAATGAACTAATGTATTATGTATATTATATTATGTAAGGCTCCGGCTACATCTCTACGGCACGGCACCGTCCGCCGTCGCCGTCGACGGCGACGGCGCCGCGCCGTAGAAATTCACGGCGCCGTGGAAAGTGTGACATAAGGGAGGGCAATTCCCCAATTAGTAGTCGACTTCATAGTTCGACGTCAAAAAAACTGTAACCTGAAAACGAAACTTTACGAACCTTTACGAAGCTTTACGAACGTAAAAATTCTGAAGTAAACATTTATATTTTATCCCTTTCACACTAGTCGCGAGCTTGACGGATGACGTCTCGGTTTGATTGATATGGCGATATTAATTCAGAGAAAAATTCAGTGTGGCGTAGCATATGAAAATTTTCCCTAAATAATTATTGTTAAATTACATCTGAAATGTCTTTCACGATTAATTCTTTTTCGGATAAAATAACGCAAATGTGAGAAGAAAGTGAAGCTATACCAAAAAATAAGGATAAGAATAAAAACCAAATTGCAATTTGAACTTAAATTAGAATAAAAAACGAATTGTAACGGATTCTATTATTGTTTCTATTTTATGTAAATACTAGCTTTTGCCCGCGGCTCCGCCCGCGTGGATGTCGGTTATCGCGACCAAACATAGCCTATGTCCTTTCTCAAGGTCTAACCTACCTCTATACCAAATTTCATCAAAATCGGTTCAGCGGTTTAGTCGTAAAAGTGAGACAGACAGACAGACAGACAGACAGACAGACAGACAGACAGAGTTACTTTCGCATTTATAATATTAGTAGGGATTATAACAAGACGTTGACCATGGCTCCGCTTGCATGAAATAAAAGAGATCCTATTTCCGCAATCCCCAAGAATCTAATTTCGGGATACCTAAATTGTATTATTTCAAATTAAGAGGGTGTTACATACCTCCAAAGGCCACGGTAACCACTTCCCATCAGGTGGACCGTGTGCTAGTCTGCCACCTAAATCGTATAGAAAAAAGATCTATCTCCCTGCCTAGCGATTATGTCCTTTTTTATGGGTATCTGAGAGGATTTTCGCTCAACAAAAAGGACAGATTTATAGTTTGGATGACAATATAGGCTACATTTTATCCCTGTATAGGTTCCTCTAGATAGTTTTTATAATGACTATCGCATTGAGATTAAAAAACCCGACCGCAAGCTACTTTCGACCTTAATGACATTTCTTAAAAAATATGTTTTTTGACATCTATAGATGACGCTGATCTCGAATATGAAAAAAAAACTGGGTATTAGTTGCTGTCGATAAGGTCGAAAATGGCTTGCGTCTATTTTTTACATTGACTATAACCCAGAGACTCCAAAAATACGTGCAAGCCATTTTCAACCTTATCGACGGCAACTAATACCCAGTTTTTTTTTCATATTCGTGATCAACGTCATCTATACATCTCAAAAAACGTATTTTTTAAGAAATGTCATTAAGGTCGAAAGTAGCTTGCAGTCGGGTTTTTTAATCTCAATGCGATAGTCATTATAAAAACTATCTAGAGGAACCTATACAGGGATAAATAATAATAATAATAATAATAATAATACATCTGGCAACACTGGTTGCTAACGGTCGCATATATTTTTCTCATCCATTTCTTTTTGTTTTTTCGTTCGCAAATCAATACAAATACCACTGTGCTTTTTATAATTTACCCAGCTCATAATTTCTAATCAATAAAAATATAAAACCTAACTATAATGAAGTGCACAATAAATAGGACAAAATATAAAAACAATCCCAAGAACCTATGACAGACAGGAGATGTCAAAATCCGACCGAACCAAATAATGAAGAAATAATAAATGTTGACCCGGGCAAAAGCCAGACAGATACAACAAAATGCACAAACAACACCCACGGACTCGTCGTGCAGCTCCGCCTCGCAGCCTCCGGACGCCATATCTCCGAGGCTAGCTACTGCTGAGGCGTCGAGCTCCGACGAGTATTTCTCTCCGCCGACGTCGCCAACACCCGTGCGTCGGCCGGGGAGAGGCCGACCACCGGCCAGCTTGGGGCCCCGAGGCCCACCGGCCTCGAATAGGGCTCTCGCTACCGGTGGCAATGTGCGCCGCATGGCATGGACATCATCAATAAATGAAAACGTCATGCGGGCATATTATGTGGCTACAGAGTTAGGAACCAACCTCACTGCGTATCGTGGTCGTTTACTGTCTCTGTTTCAGGAACTTGAACCGGCTGTCAACGTATCTGCACAAAGACTATCGGACCAGGTTCGGGCTATTCAGCGGTGTAACTTGTTGGATGGTGCCGTACTTGAGAGGCTATTCTCTGACGTACAGAATAGTCTTGCTATTCCCACTTCATCGCAAGCTGTGCCTCCGGTGGAAACCAGTGCGCCTACGCGTGTAAGTCCACCACAGCTCGTCTCCGCTGATGAAGTGGAGGAAAGTGAGACTATATCCGTAAGTACCCAGTATAATGAACTATTAAGGAGCACTTTGGAGGATGCGATGCTGGAATACCGATCCATGATACCAAGCAGTCGACCTCGCTTGCCTCATTTGCCTATGCATAAACGCAATATAGCGCTAGTATGTGCCCTAGATTCGCTATTACCTAATTATTTAGAAAATAGCGAAGACCTCGGTGATACACATTCAATTTTGTATTGTGCGGCCGTTGCAGCGTGCCGAGTGGCAGGTGTCAAATTTATTGTCAATAAACCTGCTACTCGACCTAAGCATGCTGTGCCGGCCTGGCAGTATAGGATTGAGTGTCGTATTGCTGAGGCTAGGGCACTTATTGGCAAGCTAATCTGCTTCAGATCGGGCAATACGCGCCCGAGGGTGATGCGCTTTGTGACACAGGCATTTTCAGGGACTAACGTTAGTCCTCAACTGTACGCGTCATGTGTCACAGAGCGCATCGACTTTCTGAAGCAGAAAGTTTATGCATGGGCAAATCGAATTCGTCGCTATAAAAAGCGCGTGGATAGGTATAACCAGAATCGCATTTTCCAGAAGGATGAAAGGTGGGTTTATCGGAAATGGGAACAACCCGAGTCAGGTGTGGACGACGTTGCTCGACCGGATGCTGATGCTACGAATACATTCTGGTGTAGCATCTGGTCAACACCTGTCGTCCACACGGAAGGCGATTGGATAAGAGAGGTTGAACAAGCGTGTGAGGATATACAGATTATGGAGCCAATCATCATTACGCCTGATGATGTTGCGAGTGCAGTCCGTTCGTTACCGAATTGGAAATCGCCAGGACCGGACGGACTGCACAACTTTTGGCTGAAGTGGCTCCGTAACTCACATGCTTGTTTAGCAACTCAATTCCAATCGGCTTTAGACTCGGGTTCACTACCTAATTTCGTAACAACTGGCATAACCCACTTACTTCATAAGTCCGGTAGTGCTACGGATCCCAAAAATTATAGACCAATTACTTGCTTACCGACGGTCTATAAGCTTCTTACTTCCATTCTGAGAGTCAAAATTAATTCTCATTTAGAAAAAAATTCGGTCATCTCTATCTTTCAGAATGGATGTAGGAAGGGGGCCCGCGGCACTAAAGAGCTCCTTATAGTTGACATGGCCATTAGTCAACAGGTGCGTCGTAAACGTAGGAATCTGGCAACATCCTGGATAGATTATAAGAAAGCTTATGACTCTGTACCACATACATGGCTTCTGAGGGTGCTAGAGTTGTATAAGATTGATACAACTTTAGCCACCTTCTTGAGGTCATGTATGGGGCAATGGAAGACAGTTCTTCGCTATCCAGGATGTTGCCAGACAAACGATGCACCCATAAGAATCGAGAGGGGTATATTCCAGGGTGACAGTCTGAGTCCCCTGTGGTTCTGTCTAGCACTGAATCCTCTTAGTACAATACTGGAGAATTCAGGGCTAGGCTATCGGTTGCGGAGAGAGGGTCGAGTTATATCCCACCTTCTCTACATGGATGACATCAAATTATTTGCTCCAAATAATACCCAATTGATAGAACTACTAAAGATGACTGAAAGCTTTAGTAGCTCTATCAAGATGGAATTTGGTTTGGACAAGTGTGCGGTCATGCATGTGGAAAGGGGTGGAATAGTGGAATCTGAAGGCTTAATACTTTCGGATTCCATTAAACTTAAATCTCTTTCCTCAACCGAAACCTACAAATATCTGGGTATGTCACAGGCATTAGGAATTCCTGAAGCTGGCGTGAAACAGGCATTGCGGGAGCGTTTCTTTGGCCGCCTGAAAAAAGTCCTAAAAAGCTTTTTATCGGGCGGTAACAAGGTGCGCGCCTGCAATGGTTGGGTCATGCCAGTCCTAATGTACTCCTTTGGCATACTTAGATGGACTCAGACTGAACTAGACGCCCTGGATAGAAAAGTACGATCACTGTTAACCACATTTCGGATGCATCACCCACGATCTTCCGTAATGAGGTTGTATATCCCGCGGAAGCTGGGGGGTCGTGGCTTTCTTAATATTAAGAACCTCCATAACCGTGAGATATACAACCTCAGACAATATTGTCTACAGCAAGCAAACACGGATATGCACCGTGATGTGGTTGCAGTGGACAATGGTTTAACCCCTCTTGCGTTGGCTAAAGAGAACTGGCGCAAACCTGTAGTACTTAGTACTGCTGATCGCAGGGAGGTATGGATGGGCAAAGAGCTACATGGACGGTTTTATCGGGCCTTAAATGGACCCGATATAGACTTAAAAGCGTCCGTATCTTGGCTACGGTTCGGTGATCTTTTCGGAGAAACCGAGGGTTTTGTCTTTGCAATTATGGACGAAGTTGTCATGACGAATAATTACCGGAAGTATATAATGAAGGACGGTACGGTGGACATCTGTCGGGCATGCCACCGCCCCGGTGAATCACTCAGACACATTATTTCTGGTTGTTCTCGTCTTGCCAACGGCGAGTATTTGCACAGGCATAACCAAGTGGCCAAGATTGTACATCAGCAACTTGCCCTGAAATACAACCTTGTGACTTCGGAGGTGCCATACTACAGGTATGTGCCCGACCCAGTTCTCGAAAATGGTCGTGTCACATTATATTGGGATCGATCTATTATCACTGACAGGACTATTGTCGCCAATAAGCCTGATATAGTGGTGATAGATCGATTAGAGCGCCTTGCAATGATTGTTGATATCACCATTCCTCATGACGAAAACCTCATGAAAGCCGAAAAAGACAAACAAATAAAATATTTGGATCTGGCTCATGAGGTTGTTGACATGTGGAGTGTTGATTCAGCAATCATTGTCCCGATAGTCATATCGGCCCATGGGCTGATTGCTAAGAGCCTCGATCAACACCTTAAGAGGCTCTCGTTAGGCAGCTGGATCAAGGGCTTGATGCAGAAGGCGGTACTCCTCGACACGGCACGTATTGTGAGGAGGTTCCTCTCTCTGGAGCCCTAACCACCGGTAGCTTGGTCCCTATACCCGATACCGGTGGGGCACTATTTTTTATATTTTTAAATATATGTTTTTGCTTTATATAATTATGTATTTAAAAATATAATTTATAAGAGTTTTTAAAAATAATAAAGAGGAATAATAATAATAATAAAATGTAGCCTATAATGTCATCCAAACTATAAGTCTGTTATTTCTTTATCGTGTAGGTATCCCTTCGGATGCCCACAAAAAGGACATAACAGTACAGCAGGATGGCTGGTACCTTATATACTCGAAATGCTTAAAAGCGTAGGCCAACGCGCATCTTAGATCTTCAGATAACTAAAATAGTAATAATTATGATTTAAATTATACATAATTATTATTACTGTCTAAAGTTCATTTTGGATATTAGCAAAGAAGTTTACCTCATTAATTAAAATCTTCCAAATGCATGGGTAAACTAATTTTTATTTGTATTGACAACCCTAAATTTGACATAGTTTGTAATTTTTATAATACGTTTCGTAATCTTATTTCAAGAAATGTAAATATAGAAAAAAAAAATTAAGCGTGAAATGTAGCTCCGTTTGTTCTTTGATATTTGAGGCTGAAAAATGCACTCTTTCATCATATATTTAATACGTTTGTTGTCTCACTGTCACTTCTTGGTTGACGTATCATCAGTCTTTGAAAGACGCGATTCGAAACATAGGACCGTGATCCTATGTTGTGTTGGGGCGGATTTTCACGTCAATTGCGTATCTAGTTACCAATCAGAATCGCGACAATGCGCCACCCACAAAAAATATGTTTTTAATAATGAATTCGTAATTTTATGAAATATTATTTATTAATATATCACTGAAATATTAAAGTAAAATGTTGTAATATAAATAATAATATAATTCATGTAAATTAATAACATTGACGTATTTTTAGTAAGACACTATTATGTCATTGCGCGCTCGCCAACTGAGAAATTTCGATTGAGAATCGCCCCATGCAACACACCGTCCACGGCGTCGCGCCGTAGCACGGCGGCGCCGTGAATTTCGACGGCGCGGCGCCGTCGCCGTCACCGGCGACGGTGAACGGCGCCGTGCCGTGGAGTTGTGGCCGGGGCCTAAACTGTTAAAATAAGAAGAATAAGAATAAGAAGAATATATAAATAAGTTTCAAGAGCAAGATAAGATAAATATAGATAGATAGATATTTTAAGACTCGAGCTTGTTTTACGACTCTTTTGAAGACTCGAGTTGTTTGAAGGCTCGAGCTCTTTTGAAAGGCTCGAGCTCTTTTGAAGTATCGAGCTCTTTTGATAGGTTCAAGCTCTTTTGAAGGCTCGAACTCTTTTGAAGCCTCGAGCCATGGCTCATAAAACTCGCGGCTTGGCTAGGCTCGGGACTCCGAGCTTACCGAGCTCACTGAGTCTTGCCATTCCGCCTCGAGGCTTCAGAAATAGGACTCGACGCCTCGAGGCTTGTACATCACTAACTGTACCTAACCTCTTACCATCTAAGACCTAAGTAGTAATAAAAAAAAAACCAACTAAATCAGCATGTCATCTTAGGAGCACCCCAGCCTGTCGGTATAATCTATATCATCGTCAAGGTCATGATTGGGTCTAGTTTCTCCTTTACAGACAATTATTAAATGGATCGTATAAACTGTGCAGATCTGAGGTTGTCGTTTTAAGTAATCGGAGCTTCAATGATCTGGTGGAAATATATCCGTGACATTTTAGTCTGAGGGTCTGACCATCTGTCTTGGATAATTAATCAGTAATCTATCTTTGTAAGAGCAGTAACGACATTTATTTTATCTTAGAGCACTTTAGGACCAGAAAGTGTGACGCGAGTGATCGATTAACAATGTTTAAAAATCTAGCTTCGGTCTAAGCACGGGTTTGTAGCAGATACAGCGTACCTTGAAAAAGATTTGAATATGATATTTGTTACCGTTCATTGCGGCTTCTCGATGGTGACAATGTGGTGACGAAGAAAGACTACAAGTATCACCCATATCATCCGAATGGTGTGGTAAGAGGCGACTAACTGAAAAAAACGCAGACGATATCACGGCGAGAGAAGAAAAACTCGAAACAAAATCCTGTACCAACCCATCTGGTCAGCATGGAAACAATAGGCCAAAGCCTCCCAACATTGGGAGAGGCCTATCTCCAGCAGTGGACTGCGATAGGCTAATTGACAATGGTACTGTTTACTTGTATCAAAATTTATGTTATAAAATACGAGCAGCCAACCAAGTCTCCGTTACAAGTGTGGTAATCAGATATCTGGATTTGTCCTAATATTGTCAGGATTTTAGGCACTTGTCAGGATTCGGGCCGGATGTTTTAAAATATTTGAATTTTTGTGTCTTCTATGAAGTAACTCGCCTATATTCGCCTCACTTACGAACTTGTTTTTAGGCCGCCACATTTAATTTCTCTTTCACCCCAAAAGTTAATCCCCAATTTTTAATTACCTTTGGAACTTTCTTCTGAAAGTTTAAGGACATCGTTAAATCTATTTATAGTTAGATCATTCTCATTAATTACAAGAGCGGATCCATGCAGCATGGGTAAATGTAAAGAAATGTGACAAGAAAAATGCACTTTATAAGATTTATTTCATTTAAAAAACAAGTTCCTTTTTATAGTTTATTTTTAAGGATCTCTCACACAACGTTGCACTCCATACAGCAGTGAATAATATGACTCATGAAAGGAAGATGGCCGCCTATAACACGAGGCCGATAAACCAATATTTGTTAACTCAAACGGCTGAACGGATCTGACTGAAATTTGATAGAGGGATAGCGTATAGTCTGGACTAATATGGAGAAATAAGATAGGATTTTTTATCCCTGGAATAGGTTCTTATGAAAAACGGGAAAGGGATTAAAAATCTCCGCTGGCGAAGCCAAACAGCGGGTTATCGCTTGCCTTTAAGAGTTTTAACTTTAAAAAATACGTTCTAACCTCAAAAGACACTGTAAAACGCGTACTTACTGCGTTTTGTGAAGTGTTTGTGTTATATGCCGGGCACTATAACAAAGTAGTACTTTTCAAACCAACCATCCACTTAATTGTATTCACACCTCAACATTAAACTCTAACTACTAGTAACACATACATACAAATATAATTAAAACGGCACTTAAGTACCCTGACTGAACCAAAACACATATTATTATTCACCACCGTTCTTCAATGGCCCAGTGGTTAACGGGCCACGCACGTGGGCTGCATTTCTGGACTGGTTTACAGTTGTGTGTGCATCAGGCGATTTTTTCAGGCGACAGCGATGCTGCACGATTGTGGATAACGGAATCCTGCAAATTCGACTATGTACGACTTCAAAGTTTGGACCTCATTGCTGTGTCGCACAAGGCGAGGGATAGGGCTGTTTAACATCAGGCAGATATATGTATACAGCCCAGACTCATCCTCAGATGCATCGCTCGAGTCATAATAGTGCTCGGAACACGGCAATAAGCTCATCTCCTATTACGTGGGACCTATAAAATTTGGTATATGGATAGATTAGAAACACGACTTTCCATCGGGTGCACCGTGTGCTTATCTACCATCTTATGACCTAACTGGCATAAAAGAATTGCCAGCAAGCTCAAGGCGGGAGACGGATTGTGGGGAGCGAAGTAAGCGTGAGATGTAGTAACTATTTATTAATCTGTGGCGTGAGGCAGAAAACATCACACGATCAAACTGCGACAATAATGTCGTCCCAGCAACTCTTTCCTACGTGTAAAGTCTCGTCGTTTAAGATTATAATTGTTACTTTTTTCTTTGCAGGTATGGCAGATGTCTTTGCTTCTAAGAAAAATAACGCTGTGGTAATGTACGTAGTGCTGCACTTAAAATGGTATATTCAGACTGATGTATAAATTCATTGTATAAAAATGTTTAATTGTCCGTGACAGCGTGCCGTTCATTCTCTTAATTCGAGTAAAAAATGTGGGGTAAACGTTTTAATAGGGTTCCGTACCTACACGAAGAGAAAAACCATATTACTTAGTCTCCGCTGTCTGTCTGTCTGTTTGTTTGTCAACTGGCCGTAACTTGTTGTAAACCTTGATTGCTAGACAGTTAAAATTTTCACAAATCAATATTCATACTTTCATACTAATGTTATAAATGCGAAAGTAACTCTGTCTGTCTGTTACACTTTCACGCCTAAACTACTAAACCAATTTTGATGAAATATGGTATAGGGGTAGATTAGGCCTTGACAAAGGACATAGGCTATGTTTGGTCGCGATAACGGACATCCACGCAGGCGGAGCCGCGGTCAAAAGCTAGTGCTATATAAATAAATAAATATGGTAGGACATTATACACATCGCTATCTAGTCTCAAAGTGAGCATAGCTTAACTAGCTAGATGTACTTCTGTTGCCGCTATAACAATATGTCCACAGGCCACGGTTACCATTAAGTAGACCGTGTGCTTATCTGCCACCTAAGTAGTTTAAAACTTTTAAAAAAGTAAAACACAATCGTACAGACAGAATCACAGAACACGTCGTGCGCGAGGCCGACTCGCACTTGGCCGGTTTTTTATAGCATGAGTGTACATAGATTGCACATCGTGTGCACATAATATTATGAAATTAGTGAAATGTAATTCAGTTTTTTATTTATTTCTTTTATACTAAATTCTATAACATTTATGTTAATTACGTTTACATTACGTACATAATAATTTTGAGAAGTTTACCTAAATACCTAACTTTGATTTGTATTTTACCACCTCAACTTTTTAACATCTAACGGGTGAGTCAATTGACGGACCATTATTATAACGAAAATCATAGTTCTGTTGACGAAATATGGGTGTTAATAAACCTCTACTCTACCTAACCCTTTGGAGAATACAGGTGTGAACATATTATGTTAGTAATAATTATAAATCATACGTAACTACGTATGATTTATAATTATTACTGTTTGTAGTGCATTTATTTATATTATGCATAAAAATATATGATAAAAAATAAATTACTTATCAAAGAGTAATAAATTCAAGAAAAAGTATCAATTGCATTTCTACCACTATCATATCTGTTACTACTCATTGAACAAACAAATCAATAAGTACCAAGTACCGCAATAACTCACTCCACAGATAATAACACGTCTCAGGTCACTCACCTCCCATAAATTATAATAATACGGCACTATAGTTACAAAGTATCTTAGTACGCTTATGGTAATGCCGCGAAAAAAATACTCCGCCCATCATACGTGCTCTAAAATGTGCCTGGACCTACCTCAATATGAATCGATAAGACACAGAAGAGTCAGTTCTCTGACTTTTATTGATTTGGGTTGACTTTTATACCTTTCGATAGATATTGATATGCATTAGGAGAGCGGTTGGTAAGCATTGTTTTAATATGCTTGAGGGATTGTAGCGCGACATTTTTATGTTCTAAGAATGTTATGTATGTAATCTAGGATACGAGGTATTCGGATGGCGCAACTGTTTTGAAATCTCTATTATACGTTTTACAGACGAATGACGCAGAAAGGCGAGACACAAATATCATGCTCGAGTATTCAAGTTTTACGAATTATTGATATACATACATACGATGACGCCTTTATCCCTGGAGGGTTAGGCAGAGGTGAATTAACACCCACATTTCACTTATTTATTATATTAGGTTCCACGTAATAAGGGGTGAGCCATTGACAAACAATTGAATAGTATGTATTAAAATAATACCATTTATATTAATTAATCTATTTTTTTGATTTTTCATTCAGGATCTTCTTGTGAAATTATTTTGGGGCACAAAAAATCGCAACTTAATCATTATTATTTCAAAGGTTCAATATGAATAGGAGATCTATAGGGGAGGCCTATGTCCAGCAGTGGACTTCCTATGGCTAAAATGATCATGATGACGAATATGAATAACTAGCTGTTGCCCGCGGCTCCGCCCGCGTGGAATTCTGATCCCGTTCATCGCTGATATATAGCCTATATGTTAATCCAGGGTATAACCTATATACATACCAAATTTCAACCAAATCGGTCCAGCCGTTTATGCGTGAAAGAGTAACAAACATCCACACATCTACACATCCACACATCCATTCTCACAAACTTTCACATTTATAATATTAGTAGGATTTATAATATTAGTAGGATTATAAAATTGTTTCTGACCGAGAGAGGAAAGTGAGTTTGTTTTAAAAAACAACTTTTTTCGAGAACTATTTTTGATACGGAGGAAAATCGCTAGGTCTACGAGAGTTCGATGAAAACTGCTAGTTTTCAATATGGTTAGAAAAAACAGATAGATAAATATGTATCTAGTGCACAATCACAATGAATCGTATCTGTAGAAATTCAAATCTATGCGATGTAGGTATCCGTGTTAGTTAACACATTTGATTGATACATTCATTACGTGCCCGTTGTCGGACGTGTCACGATTGTGGACAGTTAGACGACAAGGCCTAGGACAATTTAATTATTGTAGGTAAAGTACCAAGTTGTATTGAAGGAAGATGGTTGATAGAAATTAGAAAGAATCGCAGAATTATTACTGGAAATGTCTTTCACAAATGTTTTGAGATTATTACTTTATTCAATGAGTATCAATTAAGGAAAGCGTGATATTTAAAAAAAAAAACTAGTTAAGTGCAGCGTTCCGGCATTTTATTCCATTCTCCCAACCCCTAGGAACCTATTGCCGGGATAAAAATAGCCTATGTATTATTCCAGACTATAATATATCCCTGTACCAGATTTCAGCCAAATCAGTTCAGCCGCTAGCGTGATTGATTAACAAATGTTTAAACCTTTTTACAAGTTTCACTTTTATAATATTAGGAGGATAAGATTAATAAACATCAATCAATACTTAGCCTATTGAAGGCCACTTCTGGACATAGGCCTATCCCAATGTGCGCCATGTCGACTGCGTAAAAAACATTAACAAAGAAATATATTTATTAAAAATATCAGAACTGAGCACATTTCGACTTCAGACTCAGGAGAGCAAACAATTTGTTCTATTTCCCTTTAAAATTAGAGAAAGCATTGACTACTCATTACTCGATAAGGAGGAGGAAGGAAGAGCCTCGTTGAGGAAGAAGAGCCGAAAGGCGGACCCTAAGCTCCGAGGTCATCTTGGCCACGGATGCAATCAAGAATATGCGTCTACATGAAGATGATGATGACTAGATATACAAAACATGATTAAAAATCAGCGAATCTCAAACGCAAGTGTCAATGACCAATATCTGAAAGTCACCGCGATAAGATAATATCATTGTTATCAATGACATACATGCAATGATGTTGCTTACATGCAACGTTCGCGTCACGTAAACACAACATACATTGTTATCATGCCTCGGGACATATATCTCGGACCTAAAATGTGCTCCATACGCGCAAGCACACGTTCCTTAGGTGTCTATTGACGATAGCACGGTGTGCTACTGCGGTGGGCAAGCTCAAATTCACCAAGTATAGATTGTATCAAAATAAATTATTTTAAATTGGAAAAGCGAAATCAATACTCGGGCAGGACTCGAACCCGCGATCTTTCCCTTACAGGAGGAATGCTCTGACCACTGATTCTTGATTGATTCCGATAGTTCGTACGAATATCGGTAGATTGCTCCCACCATTGCGCATCGCCCTAAGATGGATGTATTGGAAAATTTGGATCAATCTCGGGCGAAACTCGGTGGCTCAGTGGTCAGAGCATTCCCCCTGTAAGGGAAAGATCGCGGGTTCGAGTCCTGCCCGAGTATTGATTTCGCTTTTTCCAATTTAAAATAATTTGTTTAGTTTAGCATACTAAATGCTTTAAAATTATCTCAATTGTATCAAAATAATCTGCACGCGGCAGGGCCTCGTTTGTCTCGCCACAATAAGATAGATAAGAAGATAATATAAGAAGGATAAGACCAAAAGTTGTAATAACAGTCATCTATGCGGGCGGAACCGCGGGCATTTGATAATATATCATAATATTCATAATACATAGTAAGACAGTACATTTGCAAGTTGTGTCACACGCCAGAGACACCGCTGAGAAAGTACTCGTTCCGGTACAGTGGACCATGGCGGTTTGTATGCAATACGCGGTACGGTCGCAAGCTATAAGCGATAGCGGGTTTCGGTTTTAAGTTGTTAAAAAAAATACCCCGATCTCAATTATTATTCTGGACGATCAGCGATAATCTATACCACGATTATTGATTTCATAGATTCTTTTTTTTACTCTTCAGGTATCTTTCCATGTTTTTTAGCTTCAACAGAAACACCCCATCGAGCCCGCCCACGTCATTCTGATCAAATAAATTCGATCAAGTGGACCTGATCCTGTTACCTGTGCGTCCCTTTTTATTTCTATACTTGGAATTAAATATTACTATATCATTTATTTTGCTAATTTCTCTATTATTGTAAGTAATGAATCGCCTTCTTTTCTTTGATGTCGGCAAACGTAGTTATACCTTAATTGTAAACAAACACTAGCAAATCACTTTATGTATATATTATCCCAGTAATATATACATAAAGCGATAGTAAACTATAAAGCACTAAATTCTTAATCTCAATCACATACATTTATAATACTTAAATTATATCAAATTTATTTTAATACTTATGTTAATATATATCTTATATTGTCCCTAATGTACTGTAGTTTGTTTGTGTATAAAAAAGAATTATCTTATCTTAATGGCAGCTGTTACGTGTTCATTTGTTTCATTTAAAAACGACCTACAAATTATGGCAATTGATTGACTTTAGTTAAGTTCTCAATCACAATTTTATTGAATGTTCTAAATTAATTCTAATACTCAATTAGTGACTTCTAAAATGATTGACTTAATAAATTTTGTAACATTATATGTTAAAAGCTACCAACAACATTTAACCCGCCCCAAAAATTGAATCCAAGACATCACTGAATGTTACGGGGGCAACCGTAAAAATCGAATATTTTACACGCTCTCCGCTTAGAACATAACCCAACTTGCATAATATGTTTATACATTGAAAGATACTAATCAAATCAATACACCATGCACTTATTTATTGTTGTTTTCACACTGCTAACTAGACTGAGGTTTTCTAATCGTGTTTCATTAATTAATTAAAGGTCTTCAACAGTTTTAATTAAATTAAGTTGTTAATTATTCCAGTTATATATTTTGGTAATGTGGGAAAATGTATTTAACTTTTAATAAACTTTGCGTAACTATTGTTAATATTTGAAAATAACTCAAGCAAGCAAGTGAGTACTTAATGAGGCTGCAGACATTCTACATAATATACATATAATCACACCTTTATCTCTCAAAGGGTTAGGCAGTTACCCCCACATTTCACCAATCATTGTATTAGGTCCCACGTAATAATAGGTGATCCTATTGCCGTATTCCGGGCACTATTGTTGACTCGAGCCATGTATCTGAGGCTGAGTCTGTATCTGTCTGATGAGCCCTATCCCTTAGCCGTCTTGTACGACACCGCATGGGAGGAGATGAAGTGGCCCAAATTCTACTCTGCCGGGAACCACGTTTATAAAAGAAAATGCCTTTAATGATAAAACATGATAAAAACTCGGCACTGAGAATATTTAAATTTGTTTTATCGCTCCTCGAGGTTAGAAAAAAGGAGAAAATCCACTTTCTCTAGGTATAATGTGCACATTTCAGGGTAAATTTAGAACATTACTGTGAAATATGAGCTCTCTCCAACATTGTTTTGTGATCCCTGGGGGCAATTTTGAACATAATTTTAGAAAAAGGTTTGCTGAAAGATACATTATATAGGTACAAAATATATGAAAGCAGAGTAAGGAAATGTAGTGAGAAGGAATAAATTATTGATATCTTGGATTTGTTAAGAAGTCCATGCCTGTTTTGGAAATATTAATAAGTACCTGTTGGTGCCTAATGCCCGCCACCCGGGGTTCCAACTCTTCGGTTCGTCACCGTTTCACCACATTCACCCTACGCTTGCACTTGGAGCCCGGGGCCAACTATTAGGTAATCTGTGCCCGGGGCCATGGGGCCCACTCACCTTCCCCGGTGTTGCACTTATCCATAGGCCACGGTAACCACTTTCCATCAGGTGAGTCGTGTGTTTGTGTTTTGGTTCGGTTTGTTTGTTTGTTTGATTGATTGATTTATGGCCGATGAATGCGAACAGCAACTGCAGTCTGCAAATTATTACGTGTGCACCAGCCTCTCCACCTTCCGAATCCAATCTACCCCAGCTAACCTTTTAAGTTCATAGACCTTATAGTAACTGCTTTTTCCTCAAACGGGGGGTCCATTTGAGGAAAAGCAGTTTCTATAAGGTCTATGTGCTCCTTTAATAGAATACGCACAGTAAAAATAATCATAAATATTATCACAGCCATTTGGAGTACGACCACAGAAAAAGTACGACAACGAATAATTCATCGTCGTACTTTTTCTGTGACTCGTGCTCGTAAATATGGTCGCCATACGCACAACCGGCGTATACATAATTGAATATACAATTCCGCAACTTATAAATAATTCTTGTGTGATGTGTCGTGGCCGCACGGGTAGACTTAGGTGACATCTCATGATGAAATGAAATGAAATCAGATGAAATGTCACCCTTTTTAACCGACTTCAAAAAAGGAGGTTCTCAATTCGTACGCAATTTTTATTTTTTTTATTTTTTTTATTTTTTTGTATGTTTGTTACGCGATTGTGAAGCCAATCCTGGACGGATTTTGAAAATTCTTTTTTTGTTTGATAGAGGATACTTTCAGAGTGGTCCCATATCCAAGATGTCCGGATCTAATGCTATGATCCTGGAGAAATCAAGGGAAATCCTCCGAAACCAGACTGATGCGCCTTCAAGCGCCTACCCTTTTATATTAGCAATCAGATGAATGTTGTTTTATTTTCAAAGAACATGCAGGCGTTGCTCTTAAAATTACAGTATAGCGAAAATAATATAAAAAATACAACTTTATTAATGATACTTTACAGTACGTACGTAATAATCAATATTTATGAAATACAGTGACTTAATAGTCATAAGTACGCGTTCTACATGGCTATGCTAGGGAGTATCTATAATATAATATATTATAGTAGTACGAGTAATAGTAGAGTCATAGATGAATACCTATGTGTACCGGCATTTTCCAAAATTTTGATACTATGGGGGTAAAATAGGTGACGAACCGTTGTATGTAAAATCCGTATTTTGTGAAACGGATTTTATGATCTTTGTTTTGTTGGAGAGAGAAAGGTGGTTCAGGGAGCCAGAATCGTATGACAGGATTCAGGAAGTCAGGATTGGATTATGGGATCTAGGGAAATCCTCAAAATGATGACAAAACACTGTTTCTGCTGCTTTAACATATTTAATTTCAATAATTGCCTTTTAAAATTATCTTCACGTGATTTTTAAGCTGCTGATGATAGGAACCTAAGCAGAGGGTGGGATTATAACTCACTAAAAAGAGGAAAATAAATTCTTTTTAACAAAAAAGTTTAACCGACTTCAAGAAATGGCAAAGAGGCACTGAAAAGTGAAAAATAACGTAATTTACAGACTTACTGATTTATTAGAAGTCGGTGCCAGCCAACTTTGTTTGTTGTGTCTAAACTACTCGTACTATGATGCAATCCATTGAAATATTGCCTCTCGGGCTTGGCACCGACTTCTAATAAATCAGTAAGTCTGTAAATTACGTTATTTTTCACTTTTCAGTGCCTCTTTGCCATTTCTTGAAGTCGGTTAAACTTTTTTGTTAAAAAGAATTTATTAAATTGTTAGGTCACAAATCATCCGCACTTGAAATTGATTTCGGATGAGTTGTCATAATGAATACTAATAGTGGTCTTTTCCGCCAAAATAAAATACTTCTTTGTTTATGACGACTAACGTCTAAATAATTAGATATATTTCGATTACGATTTCTATTACCTGTATCCTGTTTACGTACGTTATAAAATAATGTTCACACGTTTAATTTAAAATCGTTCTTTGTGAAGTACATTCCCTAATAAATAATTAAATTAAAACCTCAATCGAGGTACTAAACATTCACGATCATTCTTGACCAAAAGAATGATCGTGAATGTTGAGGGAATGTACTTCACAAAGAACGATTTTAAATTAAACGTGTGAACATTTTTTTATAACGTACGTAAATAGGATACAGGTAATAGAAATCGTAATCGAAATATATCTAATTATTTAGACGTTAGTCGTCATAAACAAAGAAGTATTTTAGCACAACTGATTTAGCTCAATTAAGGGGCAAACCTAGAAATAATTCCTAGTAGCAATTTTCTTTCTGAATTCGTTGAGGGAGGTCCCTGGTAGTTTAAGTTTCGATTTGCGTGGTATTCGGTTCGTTGCGTTCTCCGTGATCTTGAATTTAAGGATACATTTTTGTTTACTGAATAAATCGTTTAGTTCTAATATTTTACACAAAAAGTTGTTACTACAAAGTTGTTTAGAATTCAATTTTCTACAATCTAACTATTAGCAATTTTTTTCTAGGATCGATATTTTTTGATTTATACCCCAAAAAGTGGTAAATCTTTGTTTGACTTTTTTGACTTATGAAAAATTCCTGGTAGCAATTTTCTTTCGGAAATCATTAAGGAAGGTCCCTAGCAGTCTACGTTTGGTTTTGCGTGGTATTCGGTTTGTTGCGTTATCGGCCATCTTGAATTTAAGGATAAATTTTTGTTTACCGAATAAGTCGTTTAGTTTTATTTTTACACGAAAAATATTTACTACGAAGTTGTTAAGAATTAAATTTACTACCGTTTAATATTCATAATTTTCTCCTAGGATCAATATTTTTCGATGTATACCCCAATAAGGTGGTGAAATTGCATTAGATTTTTTGACAAAGGAAAAACTCCTAGTAGTTATTTTCTTTGGAAATTCGTTAAAGCAGGTCACTGGCAGTCTAAATTTCGATTTGTGTGGTATTCGGTTCATTGCATTCTTCACCATTTTGAATTTAAGGTTGCAATTTTAGTTACTGAATAAGTCGTCTATTTTTAATTTTATACTATAAATGGTAATTTAAAATTTGTTTAGAATTAAATTTCAAAAAGAAAAAAAGATGTTTTATCACCATTATTCGTGTAAAACTAAAAATAGACGACTTATTCAGTAACTAAAATTTCACCCTTAAATTCAAAATGGTGAAGAATGCAATGAACCGAATACCACGCAAATCGAAATTTAGACTGCCAGTGACCTGCTTTATCTAATTACCAAAGAAAATAACTACTAGGAGTTTTTCCTTTGTCAAAAAATCGAATACAACTTCACCACCTTATTGGGGTATACATCGAAAAATATTGATCCTAGGAGAAAATTATGAATATTAAACGGTAGTAAATTTAATTCTTAACAACTTTGTAATAAATATTTTTCGTGTAAAAATAAAACTAAACGACTTATTCGGCAAACAAAAATTTACCCTTAAATTCAAGATGGCCGATAACGCAACAAAGCGAATACCACGCAAAACCAAATGTAGACTGCTAGTAACCTCCCTTATTGAATTCCGAAAGAAAATTGCTACTAGGCATTTTTCTTAAGTCAAAAAAAGTCAATAAAGATTTACCACTTTTTGGGGTATAAATCAAAAAATATCGATCCTAGGAAAAAAACATTAACGGCAAAGTTGTAGAAAATTAAATTCTAAACAACTTTGTAGTAATAATTTTTCGTGTAAAATTAAAAATAAATGACTTATTTAGTAAACAAAAATGTACCCTTAAATTCAAGATGGCGGAGAACGCAACGAACCGAATACCACGCAAATCGAAATTTAGACTGCCAGTAACCTCCCTCTATGAATTCCGAAAGAACATTGCTACTAGGAATTATTGTGTGCCAAATCCTAATTTTATCGTACTATTTTATTTTGGCGGAAAAGACCACTATTAGTATTCATTATGACAACTCATCCGAAATCAATTTCAAGTGCGGATGATTTGTGACCTAACAATTTAAAAAGGGTGGCATTTCATCCGAAGATGAAATCTTTCGCGGATGAGATGTCACCTAAGTCCACGGGTATGCCAACATATTAAAGGGTAGAAGGAAAACCAAAATGGGAACGATTGTTTATACTGATATTTAACATTTAGGATAAACATTATCGTTTTAGATTCATTACTATTACTATATGAAATTATTATCAATAGGCATGTTGATACGTATAAGTCAGGAAGTTAACAACCACGGAATTGGAGAAGGAGGATACTGTCCAATTCTGTGGCAACGACAGTGTTCTTCATTCGAGTGTTCTTCACCTAGTGCCAGTTGCATCAAATTTTTGCATTTTGGGTCCGCTCTCATCACAGATATCCGTGGCTCACGTCCTGAGCAACAGATATAGATGATATCCGTGGCTCTCATGCTCCTCCTTTTATTGCTTTTTATCTTTAGACTCTGACCTTGCCTCCACCTATGCCTTCCAACTACGAAAGGCGTATCTGCACCACAAGGAGAGCCTCGTCCGTCAATCAGCAGGTTTAACCATGGCGATATTAATAGAACCCCATACACCCAGACCCTGACGTGTAAAAACGGTCACGTGTAAATAATGCCTTTATCATCATCTCGGCTATAAATATTTCACTTCTACTTTGTCAAACATCTAGGAATTTGAACAAAAAACCTCCTGTATCCATTCAATTATAGACAGTCATTGAAAACAATCTAAATTTATGGATGCTGACATAATCGTGTAAAACATTGATTTCTAAGAACGATTAAATAAATAATGACATATCTATATTTATAGCATGTGATATCAAATGTTTATTGTGCCCTTTAAGGTGTAATCGTCTTATCTCAAGGTTTCTACTATTACTTATGGAATTCTAGTTACGCCTCAAGGATTAGCGCGTTTGGGCTTATGTCACTTGTTGAGCCTTCGCCTTGAGTAGTGATCGATATGAACAAACTATGTCATAGGTGTTTTTGGGGCTTCACCAATATTGATTGATTGTTTATTGATCTTCGGGGCCGAAGCAAGTTAATGTAACTTGCAAGCAGGTATACACTTGACGAAGGACAAAGCTATGGCGCAGGTTTTTCTCTCGTAGTTGGGAGATCAGCTAGCAGTAACTCCCCCAACAGCCATATATGAGATACATCCCAATAAAATAGTATCCTGTAAAGGAAAACAGATCCACCATCTATTGCATTTAACCGAAGCAATTGACGAAATGTAAGTGTAATAATACCTCTGTCCATTCCTTTGCGGCCATTAGGCGACAGTAGTGTAGAGGCCACAAATCCGCCGTTATACATTGTCAGTAACCCGGCGCCTACGCACCTAATCAGCGCGCTAATCTTTAGGGTTAAGTGATAAGATTCGAGTTTTTTGTGTAAAGCCTAGATTATTAGAAAATAATTTTTATTTTTAATAGTAGTCTGACTCCGCACCCCGAGAGGAAATTTTGCGACAGAGCCAAAGCGTCCGACAATAACCACGTGACCCAGGTTATAGGTGAGGTTGCTTGGGGTGCAAAGGAAGTGCTTTTTAGTTGGTTCGAGGTGATTTACGATTTCCGCACGAAATAAAGATTGCTTTGCTTCTCAAACATCCTAGTGGAGCCTTATACACCCACACAATTGGTTGAACTACCCACCTATCTATCAGTTAACACCTGTATAAACATTTCTCCTTACACGCTCCATCACGCTCATTATATTTTTCGAAAATGCTGTCGACAATACAGTTTTTGTAGTACGTGATGACCACTCTAGATCCGGTTGAATTGATTACTTGCACTCGACTATAACAACTCAATCTAACGTCACTATACGAGATCCATATTGGAACAAAGTAACAAAAAAAAGCAGTTTTCGATAGTATTGATTGTGTTCTTAGGCTATTTAGATTTTGACATCTTTGTTAAATGCACTTTTTGCTTTTAGTTTACTAAATAACTAGTAGGTGATATTCATGTGAATGGAATACCGTTTTAGAGCAATATTTGTGAGTTTTTTTTGGTTTTTCTACTAGTTATACCCAGCGGTTTCACCTGCTATATATACGGTTCTATTCAGTCGGCTGGCTGGTCTTATTGCTTGGCTTTAGGGGGGGCACGATATTGAATAGTCTAAAAATTCCCCCTAAAACTGGGTTATCAAATTCAAATAGATTTTTAAGTAGCACAAACGACTTGACACGATAGTTGCCGATAGTGGCAGATTATGGTACAGACGCAGGATGACACTTTAATGTTGGCTATAGCTCCATTCTTCTTTCGAATCCAGAATTCAACAACAACTCGTCCCGGTAGCCCTTTATCTGGGTCATTCGTCAACACGCTAAAAAAAACTCGCCAAATTCCGCGGGTTGGCACCTTTTGATTTTGCATCTGATTGCCCGCTATCATCTTATGACTTGTACCAAACATATGAGAGCATTCAAACTTAAATCGAATGCAAATCAGTGTCAATGATTCCAACGACGCGATGTAACGACGCAATTTGCATTTTGATATTGCAGTATGTATCTTTTCTTATGTATTCTCGAATTATTTTGTAAGTAGGTATTTGCAGTGGAAGTACCTACAGGGTAAAAAATAAAAAAAAGCTTTATGCTAATAGATATTGTACGTATATGAATGATTATTAGAGGTCAGATGGCAGTCGCTTCACGGAAAATATCGAAGTTCTGCCGCATCACAGTTGAGAAAAGGCTTGGAGAATGATGAATTTCAGCATGCGATTCATAGTCATCTTAGCGTTTCTGAGTTGGGATTAACGATACCTACTGAAAACGATAATATTTTTTTTTTTGAATTCTTGTTTCTTCGCTATGGATGCCAAAACAACTGAACGGATTTTCATATGGTTTTCTTGTTTAAAAGGTCTTGGTCAGACTTAAAATCATACGTAAGTTTGATTGCAATCGGTCCATTGGAACAGGAGACACCGGTAATAAACTGGCAAACCGACATCCACGTGCGGGTGGAAGGCTAGTCCATATAAACATTATGACTTTTTAAAGTGCATCATAGTGTTCAAATAACAATAAAATTTGTGCACGATAATGCTTCAGTTAGGTACTATATCGACCTTGCACCACGAAACTCATTTGCAACAACCATCACGCTATCGTAAAAACCGGTCAAATGCATAATGTAGGTAATGAGTCGGACTTGCACACTACCTGCTGAAGGACATACAACGGAGTTGAGCGGAGCCTGGTTCCGATGGGTACCTTTCGGGCATGGAACGCTAAAAACGAACTTCCTCATTAGTATCTTCATAACTTTTTGTCTGTTACGCTTTTACGCCTAACCTACTAAACCGATTTGGATGGAATTGGGTATACTTAGATAGTTTAGACATTGCGAAAATAACCCTGTCCGTCTGTTAACGCTTTCACGCCTAAACCATTGAACCGATTTTGATTTGGTACAGAGATTGATCAGATCATGGCACGGAGTCTAGGAAAGGACATAGGCTATGTTTGGTCGCGATAACCGACATCCACGTGGTTGGAGCCGCGAACAACAGCTAGTTACTCATAAATTGTGATGTACTTATAGACGGAACTAAAACTGTCTACCGAAGCACTTGAGACGTACTTATCTATAAGTAGCTTTACGTTTTAATGATCTCGAGAGAACTTGCAAGTACCTTAGCACTCTATAGATCTACCGTGAATGATGTGGTAGTAATGTATCTGAGGAATTCTACACGAGAATGCTTCGAATGGGTTGTAGACGGAATTGCTCAGACATTCGTTCTGGAATTTATATTATCTATGGATGTATAATTCTTGAGTCGTTTTCTGTTTCAGATCTCTTAATCATATTGTCCTTATGATTTTGAGATCTGAATCAGAAAACGACTCAGCTTATGGTACAGTTCTATCTACCGGCAGCCTCAACTAAACATAAATACATTTTCAATTATAATGGTTTCCCCAAAGACAATACCAGTCAATAGCCCGGCCGTAGCGTGCATGACATTGCACGCGAATGACGTCACCGCGGGAAAATCCATGATTACCTAGGGTAAAACATGGTACATTTAAATTATAGTTTGATTATAATGAACAATGATTATATTTGTTTGTGGTGATGACATCTGATTCTCGTTTTAAATTATACACCGCTAGGGCCTTTGATTTTATTACATAACCTATAAAATGACTAAATCTCTATGAAAAAAGACGAATAGCTGTAGCTAAACAAGCTTATGCTGGACCCAAAATGGGCCCCCTCATTGCCTATTCTCCATTATTCTCCATTATTGGTGGTTCGAGTACCTAGCTAGATCATTGCTGTTTCGAGAACCTCTATCATTACCGATTAGAGTTCCTCCATACTTGCCTTTTCGAGAACCATTTAGAAAGAACTACCAATCAACTTAATAATTTCTTTCTACCATCCATTTTATGTAGTTTTTGTGTTCAGATATTTTCTAAACACATCTATGCTATAAACACTCAGAAAATCGTTAGTATATTTGAATCCTGTGAATATTAGGAACAAAAAGGCCAACAAATTATACTAGGATCCCATAGGATCCAAGTGGCCGGAGGCTACCATGAACAATATTTTGCTTGTTCGCATGTAATCAAGCTCTAAATTATTCTATCTCTATCAACACGACCTTGTACTGTACAGAATTTTGTCGCAAACTGCAGCTATTATCACCCTCCAGGGAAGAAATGGAACAGTACCTAATAAATCGTACTCCGCTACCCCACGTACCTAATGTTACTCTCGCTGCGATTAACCTTGAATTGTTAAGTGATTACCCTTGACCCAGTTGCACCCTCTTCCTTTGTGTATGGGGTTCTCCCCTGGCGAGAACTTTAGCTTTTAATAAAATGTCAGAGATTGTTATGGAAGATTGACTCGGTAAGTTAGTGAGCATAGTTGGGTGTTTACTCATATGCGGTAATATAACTCCGGACACGTATCTTGGACCTAAATCGCAAGACAAACGAGGCTCTGGCACCCGCGGATTGCTTTGTAAGAATCTATGCTTGGTGAATGGTGAATGTGAGTTCGTCGACCACCCCGTGCTATCCTCAAAAGACGCCCAAGAAATGTGTACCTACTGCGTATATTTTGAGCACATTTTAGGTCCGAAGTTATATCTCTTTTAATTTTATAAAAAGATAACTTACAGCTACCTACAAAATCCAGTCAGACTAGCCGCCAACGACTTCTTCACCGAGAATAGTGATCAAGTACAGATTAAATTAAATTGATCCATCATGGTACTTATATTTAATTGATTCCTTTGATGGGGACTACTTTATGTTATTTATACGAAGGTACTTACGTGTGTATGCCACAAACGCCCTTCAGTCACATACACTTGAGGACGCTTTTCCTGTGGGCTGGATCATGAAATGATAAGTCGTTTGAGTGATTTGCAATTTGTTCTAGAGAACCTGTGCATTAATAGTATGGATTATCTATATGACAGTTATTAAGTACTAGCTGCTCTGGTATTTATTATTTTTTCTTAGGTTTTGTTAAGTCTTTTTCTAATTAAAAAGTCGGTCAAGTACGAGTCGGACTCGTGCATCGAGGATTCCGTTACGAAGCTGAGTATGTGGTATAAATTTCTTGCTTTCACACATTCCTGAGAAAAAAGTAAGGCGACAGACGAACAACAAAGTGATGAGTGAGGTACGGAACCGTAAAAAGTTGGTAGTCTAAGATACTATAAATTATCTGTCATTGAAAATGAAAATACTGTGAACCCACTTCCGAGATTAGGCGGACCAGACAAAGACAGACAAAATATTAGTGCTAGTTTAAAAAAAAAATGATTAGAGTAGTGTGTAGTGTAGTAGCGAGGGGTCCTTATAACCCAAATGGCTGCAATGTCAATGGTGCATGACAAACTACTTCCAAATAAGATTTTTTTTTCATTTTTGCTACCCCTTTGAAAATTTTCTCTCTTCGCCACGTGGTGTGTAGAGATAGAAGCAAATAGCAGGCTACCTACCCCATACCTAGAAAGGCAGGCGTGAATAGTATGTAGGTATGTTATCTATGCAAATATTTCAAAAAGTAATCAGACTGCATATCTTTTTACGACTAGGTACTCAAGATTTGGCGAAACCCAACACGGATTTCCTACGAATACAGATTACACGACCATTATCAATATAAAATCAATAAATCCACTAGATAACACTGGTATGCTATACGAATTGAGGAATTGCTGATAAGCGTATGTGAACTTCAATTTAATGAAATATCAAATTTTTTATTCCACTAAGGTGGCAAACAAGCACACGGTCTAGCTGAAGGAAAGTGGTTACCGTGGCCCATGGACATGTGCAACACCAGAAGAGGCACACTTTTTTATACCTATATATTTCGTCCATCAATTGATTGCACCCCGCTAGATGGTGTTGTGATTGTGCTAGCGACCTTGTAAGAACAGAGGAACGTTAGGTAAGAATTCCGGCAGTTTCACAGACCCTCCTCCTAACCTTTAGAAGGTATTTAGGTATTTACCATTTACCAACTACATATTACCACTTCCTTTCTCCTGTGTAGGAAGCAACGTGTTCCTCTGGTTTTGTATCAACCGTCTATAGATCACTACTATCAGATGGGCTGTGTGCTTTGCTATCATAGCAGTAAAAAATAATTGAAGATATAATAATTTGAAACGTGTGTCGCAAGTGTAGCCGCAGACAGAAGATAATAAATAATTATATCAAACAAATATTTGCAAAAACTAATCGGATTAAGATTAAATGAAAGATTAAATAAATAAAACTTGATATACCAATAGAAATTATTGACAGGTAATAAATTCATAATTTGTGTTGCTCGGAATGTTCGGTTGGTTATTAAGCGATTAGGGTTAGGCTATTCTCCATTCAGAGGTGAACATGGGGCCTCTGAAGAAGTGAAGGCAAGGGAGAGCCCCATGACGTGGGAATTGAAAAACATAGTTGTCAAAATTTATGCGGACGCATAAATTATATGTGTGCAAACAATCGACTGTTTCTTTCTTCTGAACAGTAGCAGTAATACAGCGGAAATACCCCTTCAGAGCATAATGACCAAAAAGCAAAATGAGCACTACAATCAAAATGTTCAATATGCAAAATGTTCAGAATGCAAACACGTGTTATATAATACAATGTATACTTAATAAACCCTTATGATTTGAAGTTGTTATAAGGCGATTTGCTTGTACTAAACCAGTACAATGATCTTCTACATAACTTTAAAACGTCAGCAAAATTTTATACTTGCAAAATTGCTAACAATATTAGTAACGGTACGCGTTTTAGTAACTATGTGAGTACTGCGTGGTGTAGTTGTAGTAGTAATCTGTGTATTGTATACCTAGGCACAAAATAATAATACTATATACTACTAGACCCAGGTACTAATAGACTGTGGCCGCATGGTTTCCGGCAGAGTATAATTGGGGCAGCCCATCTCTTCCCATGCGGTGTCGTACAAGGTGACTAAGGGATAGGGCTGTTTAACATCAGACAGATATTCAGCCCAGACTCAGCCTCAGATGCATGACTCGAGTCAACAACAGTGCCCCGGAATACGTCAATAGGCTCGTCTCCTATTTCGTGGGACCGAATACAATGATTGGTGAAATGTTGGTGTTAACCCACCTCTGTCTGACCCTCCGGGGATAAAGACGTGTTTATATGTATGTATGTGTAAAAATTCATTTTTAACAAAAAAGTTTAACCGACTTCAAGAAACGAATAAAAAGAGGCACTGAAAAGCGAAAAATAACTTAATTTACAGACTTACTGATTTATTAGAAGTCGGTGCCTAGCCCAAGGGAGGCCATATTTCAATTGATTGCATCATAGTAATGTAGTTCAGACACAACAAACAAAGTTGGCTGGCACCGACTTCTAATAAATCAGTAAGTCTGTAAATTAAGTTATTTTTCGCTTTTCAGTGCCTCTTTTTATTCGTTTCTTGAAGTCGGTTAAACTTTTTTGTTAAAAATGAATTTATTTTTCTCTTTTTAGTGAGTTTGTACAGTCTCAAGACTGTACATCGCATGTATAGTGACCTGACTGTACATGCGCTGCTGACGCTACACTACAGATCGAACCGGCCACGCCAAATAAAAAAAATATTAAAGCATTATTCAAAAATAATTTTTAAAATCAATGCATACCTATACACCGGAAATATAGCGGAATATTCTGAATACTTCTGCGTACCCCTTCAAAGGACTCAGGCGTGATGTTATGATGTGTAATGGCAGAAACATTGCAATAACATGCCATTGCAGCTATCGCGGCTGATTTCCTGGTACTTTTTGAAGAGTTCCTTGGTCTAATCTCGGAAACCCGTCATCAGATCTTTACGAAATTTGAATGGGACCACTTCGGAATAATCTACTTACGAACAGAAAAAGAATTTTCAAAATCCGTCTAGAATTGGCTTCACAATCGCGTAACAAACATACAAAAAAAAAATAAAAAAAAAAATTGCGTACGAATTGAGAACCTCCTTTTTTGAAGTCGGTTAAAAAGTTGATCATATACTTGTTGCAATTTTTTGTAGCGGTCATCAGTTCTCATCTTCAGCAAAGGCACCAAAATTCAATAATTCATGACTAGCCTCTGCGTCCCATTACTCATTATTAATTTCCTTCCTAAAAAAAAAGCATTGAACGTGAGACTAAAACGAGACTAAACACAAACTGGATCGTAACAGGAGGTGTTAAATGGTTCGCCATACTTGGTTATACTTCAAAGCGCTATACTGGGTAGTAGGGACACCTATAAAGTAGGTTATTTCAGGACAATCTTGGATGTGAATTATACGGTAAAAATGCTCCTGGCCAGGCACAGATCATTTACCGAACAGTGAGCTGTTCGGTAAATGATCTGTGTGTTAAGCTACCTAGGCGCGGCTGCCAGTTGGATGGGTGTCCGCTTAGTGGTATTTCATCCGAGTGCTTCCATGCTTCGGAGGGCACGATGTACGGAGAGACTTATAGAATAATCTGTACTAATATTATGAAGCTGAAGTTTTTGTTTGTTTTGTTAAACGCGCTCATCTCAGGAACAATTGGTTCAAATTGAAAAAATAATTTTCCGTTTATCGAGGAGGATATATATTATCACGCTACTGCTCAGGAGAGTGGAGCAGTAACCATAAATGTCTATAAATCCGGCAGATTCCCATACATTATTTGAGTTTTTTTTACGGTTTTCGAAATATACCAGAGGGCTACGAAAAGAAGGATCGGCCAGAACCAAATAAATCGCCTTAAATGTTTTCTCATGAGACAAATCCGTAACAAATCGCGAACCGTGGTCACCGTCCTGCACACTATAATAAAACCGCGCCGGCGCGTATGAGTGGGATCAAAATAACTCTTCCCGGTTTGATGAACTTGACATCGGCGATAGCGCGTACTGCCGCCTACATTGTACTCTGTGATGCAGTTCTAATGTGTGCGGTAATATTATGCAAGCGCGAACGCAAGAATGGCATTAAGACCTTGAATTCCTTACCAGTTCACGTGCTTCCCTCTTTCTACAGTCCCGGGTCCTTTAAGCGGGATGTGAAAAAGCATCTGATGAGACCGTCAAGCTGAGTGCCACCATTGTAACATGGTACGTGTCTATAATGGTGACCCTCTTTTCCGATACTTTGCTTTTAGCTTACCATCAGGCGAGGCGAAGTCAAATTGACGTGTCCGATTTAAATAAATACATATCAGGGTTTCACAAAGTGGGGTACGCGGACCTGGGGTTCGGCATTCGACTGTAGGGACAAGATTAACGTAAATTGTGTCTCGATGGTCGGTAGGTAGACACGTGACGTGCGGCATGCATCATCGCTCGCTCTTACAAGGTCTTCAATGAAACTCTTCAATCTGATTTCAAAATTATTTCTTTGATAGATTTATGATTCGTTATGAGGTTTGCTGTCATCTAGAAACCTTAATAGGGGTTCATAGAGCCAACATTTTAAGAAATCCTGTATTAGATGAATTGTTCTTGGACCTAAAATGTGCTCTATACGCGCAATACACGATTCATGGGTGTCTTTTGAGGATAGTGCGGGGTGCTACTGCGGTAGACGAGCTCAAATTCACCTAGCAAAGATTATTACAAAACAATCCAAACGCGCCAAGGCCTTGCTCGTCTCGCGATTTAGGTCCAAGATACGAGGTATACCGAGGTAGATAAAACCTAAATACTTTGGTGGAAAAAGTGTGCCAACTTAAATCCAGACCTGCCCCCTAGACCGTTTCTCGGCGTATGATGGAATAGAATGACAAATGTATAGGATTTGACGTTTTTAACATTCGTTGACGCCTGTCATATACGTCAAATCCCATACATTTGGCATTATATTCCACATACGCCGAGGAACAAATTTCCACTTGTCTAGAGGGGCAGTTTTTCATCTTGAGCTGACGTTTGGCACCCTGGTTGCGCAGGAGAAACGAGCACACTTGGGCTATTTCTTGTATAATCGCTGTGTAAAAGCAGTGATTTAACAGTAGTTACATTAATAGAACAAAATTGGTTTATAATATTAGAATGGATGTACTACAACTTGTGAAACAAAAACATTATATAATTATGTACTAGTAACCTACAAAACCGCTTATCGTGACTGCAGGAAATGTATGAATAATGTATGGGATCACTATACACATATATTACACTAGTCTTCCGCCCGTGGCTTCGTCCGCGTGAATCTCTTATCTCTAGTTCTACTCAACCGACAGCAATTTCCTTTCTGCCAAAAGCCTTTCTACCAAAAAAACCGAATCAAAATCCGTTCAGTAGTTTTTGCGTCAATCGCGAAAAAACATTTCCAATGTACAATTATAACATAGTATGGTCGTTACATACACATATTATGGCGGTTAGGATAACAGGATATTATCCTATAAAGTTATCGTATGGGATTTCCTGTATGACGTCATTGATATTCCAATAGGTAATGTTACAAAAACAACATACTTACCTAACTTAATCCGTACGGATTACCGCAGGTATGTTGTTAAAAGTAGCGTAAGGTCAACATTAATTCAAGGGAAGCCAATAAAGTTATCTTGTTTTCCCCCGTTCTCGATTGCCCCCGATTTTTTTTGCCTTATAATAGCGTGATAAAACGCTATTTTATAACCAAAATATTTTCAGGGGGAATAAAAAACGGGGGTAAGTACCTTAATCAATTTCAATTTGCCTATCGCTGTCCACTGCTGGACATAGGTCTTTCCCAATGTTGCGAGGCTTTGGCTTACTGTTTCCACGGGCCAGACGGCTTGGTACAGGGTTTTATTTCGAGTTTTCCTTCTCTCGCAGTGACACCCTTCGGATGAGATGCGGTGGTGATACTTGTATTCTTTCTACGTCACCTCACGTATAATGGTAGATAACATCAATCAATCAATCAATTAGTCTATTGCAGTCCACTGCTGGACATAGGCCTCTCCCAATGTGCGCCACGTCTACCGATCCTCCGTCTTCCACATCCAGTCTATCCATATAACATAATTTGGTAAGATTTTTTTTTTAAATCCAATCTTTCCTCTCCTCCTCCTCCCTCCTCCTCACACATCAACCTAAATACTCCTTTAACTAAAAAAAAACAATCCAAAAAAAAGAAAACTATGTATTTCAAATTTCTTCGCGAGTGGTGTTGCGAGCATCAGCTAGTAAAAACAAAGTTGTTTACAGTTATCATGATTATATCAAAGGCAGCAAAGGTAACAGTCTCATAGAAAATTGTTAGAGGAACATAACAATTTCTTATCTTGTTAGATAAATAGAAAGATAAAGTTTATCTACCCTCGGCTATCTCATAGGACGCGAGATCGTACACGAGTACACGGCATTACCTATGTAGATTTGAGATAGTGCGAGATTGAGATTGTATGTCGAGTTGAACTTGGGGGACTTGTTGCTATGTGAATCTGAGATCCCTCATCATTACAATGTTGGTCCTGCATACATACATACAATCACGCCTTTATCCCCGGAGGGTTAGGCAGAGGTGAATTAACACCCACATTTCAACAATTATTGTATTCGGTCCCACGTATTAGGCGATGAGCCTATTGCCGTTTTCCGGGCACTATTGTTGGCTCGAGCCATGTATAGGCTGAGTCTGGGCTGTATATGTCTGTCTGATGTTAAGTAGCCTTATCCCTTAGTCGCCTTTTACGACACCACCTGGGAGGAGATGGCCCAAATTCTACTCTGCCGGGAACCACGCATTACGCAATGCATTCAATTCAATATACCGACATTGCACTACGAAACAAGCTCGTTTACAACAACGATCACGCTATCACCAAAGTATTAACCACGGGAATTCTGGTCCCGTTCCCGTTGCACCTTCTGTTTAATAGATCCTCCTTCCCTAGTTTTGGAGACCACTGGAGACCACACCCACTGGCCTTATAGAAGATTACAGAATTTAGTACCCGTAAAGAATGTTCTTGGTGGCATGGAGTGGTCTCATTGTATTAAGACTGGTCACGCATCGTAAGACTGGCTTAGCTAATATTGCTTAACCTTGTAATGTACTATTTACCTACTTGAGTAATCCCAGTAATCGAACCCACAGCATACTTAACCACTGTATACAGTTGAAACCAATCTTCCTAAAGGATGATATCAATTGAGACAACGAGTGACAGAACTAACAGGTACGCTAAGGGAATTACGCCATGGCATAACTACTTGCTTCCTACGGAGTGGCGAGTGACGCCTGATTGTGATATATGTATGCAACGCAATTGACGAATTTATGAATGAATGAATGGATGAATGAAATAATTGGGCACGATTTTGTAACTGTCTTATTCATGACAGCTAGGGTTTCTCAAAGTTACAGGGGAAATTAGAAGCGTCGCCGTCGGTAACTAAGGAGTCGGCCTTACGATCGAAAGGTACCGGGTTCGAATCCTTGTCATTACACTATCGACGTGAACCCACCCCTAACACAAGCACATTAGTTCAGCTCGAGGGGTTAAAGGGAATATTAGTAATTTCGGTTACCTACAAATCTATACTATTATACTGGGTGGCGCAAAAGTACTGGCACTAAAGAAAATACCTTTATTTTTTTTATATGACATTTTCTGTCATTCTGTTGTTGAAAATTGTGTAGTGAACAAATGTAAAATACACTGAAAATAAACATGGACCGTTTTACTCCCCAAGAACGTGGAATAATTGTGTCAATGTTCTTACGGAATAATTCATCAGTGATAAGAACACAACGTGAATTTCGTCGACGATTTCCCCACCGTCCGGCACCGATTGGTCGCACAATTCGACGCTTTGCCACACGCCTTGAAGCAACTGGCTCAACATTGGATAGACCTAAGTCTGGGAGACCAAGAACAGGCCGTTCAGCTGAAAATATCGATGCTGTGCGCGAAGATGTGGAAGAGTGTCCAGAAACATCAACGAGGCGACGTGCCACGCAATTGGGCATTTCCAGACGGACCCTGCAGCGTATTTTGGTGAAAGACTTAAAGATGTTCCCGTATAAAACTCAAATGACTCATCAGCTGCTGCCTGCTGACCACCGAGCTCGTCTAGATTACTGCCAGCGCGTCATAAACCTCAACCTTGAAGAGGATGATTTTCCTTCAAAATTGGTTATGAGTGACGAAGCGCATTTCCATCTCTCAGGGCATGTCAATAAGCAGAATACTCGGTTCTGGGGCACTGATAATCCGCGCATTATTCAAGAAACACCTCTACACCCACTAAAAGTTACTGTATGGTGTGGCATCTGTGTTGACAGAGTGATCGGACCCTATTTTTTCGAAGACGCTGGAGGCAATGCGATAACTGTCACTGGAGAACGCTACAGAACCATGTTACGTGAGTTTTTGATACCCAGTTTGGACGAATTGGGGCTGGAGCACATCTGGTTTCAACAAGACGGCGCTACGGCACACACAGCGCGCGACACTATGGACTTAGTGAGGGACGCTTTTCCAGGCCGAGTTATCTCTCGTTTTGGCGATTTGCCTTGGCCTGCAAGATCACCCGATCTGACCAGTCCAGACTTCTTTCTTTGGGGTTTTTTGAAATCTCGGGTGTATGTGAACAAGCCACAGACTCTCGCAGCTCTAAAAGAAAACATTCGTCAAGAAATAACGAACATATCGCAGGAAGTGTTACGGCAAGTTATGCAAAATGTCATAAATAGGGCTCAAATGTGTATCAACTCTGGAGGTCACCATTTAAAAGACATCATCTTTAAATCCTAATGGTACGTAATTTAATGGTACAAATATACATTTAAAAAAACCTAAATCTAGTTTTCTAATTTAGAAAAAATGTTATAGCCGAACCAAATAGGGTCTTTACTTTTGCGCCACCCAGTATAATTATAAAGTGATCGTGTCTGTACATTGGAGATATTTAAAAAAAAATACTTGGGTTATGTTATGTTAACGATACTGAACACGAAAATATTTTTTTTTAATTTCCTGTCTGTTTGTCTGTTTGTTCGCGATGGACGCAAAAACTATTGGACGGATTTTGATGCGGTTTTTTTTTATTAAAAAGGGCTTGGTCAGACTTAAAATCTTACGTTTGCTTGATCGGAATCGGTTGAGTAGAACCGAAGATATGAGCAAAGGTCGCGCTAACCGAGATGCACGCGGGCGGAACGCTAGTTACATATATTATATTCTTAAAATTTGATGAGGCCGTCAAGGTGAGGGCCATTATTGTAACATTGTAGGTGTCTATAATGGTGACCCCCTTTCCTGAGACTTTGCCTTCAGCTTACCATATGGCTAGGTGGGGTCATATTAACGTGCCCTAAGTTAAAAACGACTTAAGGTATGTCAATTGACAGTCAGTGGCACGCGAGGTAGGTTCCGGCGGGGGAGGTATCCGTTGGGATTTTTCGCACGATAAAAAAAATAAAAAAATAAAGGCACGTAATGGCGATGTACAGCCTTAATTGATTTTTTCGGTATGTATAGGGTCCCCTAGCTCAACCAAGACCCTTGGGGCCAACGCCAAGCCAATCTAATTGCAAGCCGGTAAGCCTGCTGAGACAGGGCTTTCCTTTTGGGGTTGGAAGACGTAGTATCGCGAAAGACCACTTTATTGTATCGTGCGAAAAATCCCCACGGATACCTCGGCTGCCCAAATTCAAAACCCAGTAAGTGTTTTTTCACAAATTTTACAGGAGAGCGTAAAAACATAAAACGGGCAAGCCTTTCAAAAGTATTGCTGAGTTTTGAAGTTGTAAATGCAAGTTGCTAAGTTTTTGATCTTGTTTTCTGAGAGTGAAAATGCACTTACTAGGTTTTATGGTGTCAAAATATCTGTTATTTTGTAGGATTTTAAAGCAGGTGTCTTCACAGGTCGATGCGGTTCCCTATGAAAGTTCGAAATAAAGTGTTTTCGTAAAAAATGTCCCTTACTGGGTTTTGAATTTGGGCAGCCGACCTCCTCGCACTGTAGCCGGTGGAGGAGGTTATGTCGGACTCGAACCGACTAAAACTGTGAAAGACCACTGCTTGATTAGCAACAATACGCGATTATCTAAAGCTGTCATACAGACAGTTCAAAAGGCACGCCATACCCTTACAGATTAGTGTCAAAAGTCATTATCTAATTTATCTAGTTTCTGTGCCTGTCTCACCCAGGGAACAAACTTTGTTCTAAACGCCTTGTCTAGTATAGGTACATAGAAGTCAATGACCTTGGTTAAATGAAGTTCTAGTGTTAAATCGATACTTCTTGTGTAGCCATAGCGTTAGCGTCTTCGTCGTGTCTTGCAAGGCCACTTAAGTACCAAGTAAAACTTGGTGAATGTGAATAGAGATAAACCGGTCGTTAGATTTTTCTTTTACAAAATTTCAAGTACCTATTTATTTGATAATTCTGTTCATACAAAAAAGGTCAGGAAGCTCAAAATTCGATGTGCAAAGGTCATCATCATCATCCTTGAGTTAGTCCCGGTCGCATTCGAGGCATTAACCTCTTTTAAAATGTCGCACACATTGTAGTTCTAAGAAAGTGACTGATTGTAATTGTGACATAATTATAACAATAAGGTTACAAAATGATTTATTGGAATCATCCTTCATTGTTTTGTACAGTCGACAAAGGAGATTCAGTTGCACCTTTACATACAACTTTAGTTATTTGAAAAAGCAAAGAGGTCAAAAACCGTGTAAAGGTAATTGAAAACATAGAGACAAGGTGACTAGAATGACAAATGTATAGGATTTGACGTTTTTGACATTCGTTGACGCCTGTCATATACGTCAATTCCCATACATTTGGCATTTTATTCCATCATACGCCGAGCAACGAATTGCCACTTATCTAGGAGGGGCTGGTGCCTTTGCACCAGGAAGAAACGTTCCGCGTTTCCACGCTTTTCCATGCACCGTTTGCGCCGGGAACGGGCGTCAGGGGCGGGTCATTTGGCTAATTTATTTACTAAACTATAATAGTGCCTAATTGTATACTTTTACGTTTAAATAAACTATCATAAAAATTATCCAAAAAAATCGATATTATTATATCTTTGTGTACTAATATGTATTTTGTAAAAGTATACTAAACTTGTTTATGTTTAGTTATACCATATACTACGTACCTCACTTTCTCTCTCTCTCTCTCTCTCTCTCTCTCTCTCTCTCTCTCTCTCTCTCTCTCTCTCTCTCTCTCTCTCTCTCTCTCTCTCTCTCTCTCTCCCTCTTATTCGACTGTACTAGTTTTTACACTATTCTTGAAAAAATCTGGCTAGCAGGAAAGCACCTTGCTCTAATTAAATATTACTTACTTCCAAATTCCATATTTTCTAGATAGTAAATAAAGACATAATACTGGGGCAATCACAGGCGCTCCTAGGCCATGGTAATCACTTACCATCCATAGGCCGCGTAAGTGACCCTAAAAAAACAATAACAACAGTTCATAACGTTGAAACACCGTTATAATAGCTTTATCTCAATAAAAAAATAAGTTTAAGAAAAATAAACACAGAAGAAATAGCGTGGGAATGCCCAACTGTTAGAAATTCCCCCCTAATTTGTGAAAAGTTAATTTATAAGGTTAATAGTCGATGTTTATTACGCCTAAGGCTCTGCATGGTAACAAATATTATAATACGGCCGCAGTCGTATTGTTGCGGTGAACAATGATAGGTATGTGTGCATTATGTAGTCGTAAGATATTTTTGAATGGCCACGAAATGAGCGGTTTCTTTATTTATATTGCACTAACTACGATTACGAGGCAATGAGGCAATTGAAAGTATTTTGGACGATTTAGAAATTGACGAATAGGGTTGTGATACTACCTATATACTATGACCATAGTAATCGGATCCCTACCAATAGGTACCTAATATAACTAGCTGACCCGGCGAACTTCGTACTGCCATTTATATTTTTCCGCCGCGTGGAAATCAGTTCCCATTCCCGTTGCACGTTCTATTCGAATTTCCGCGTGTATTTCTGATCCCTTTCTGCTGCATCTACCATTTAATTTCTTTATACAAACCTTGGCCATACAATAAAGAACACAAAACAAAAATAATTATCCAATTTGGTGTAGTCGTTCGGAAGTTATGCGCGGACATACATTTGGGAGATTTGATTCTCGGGATCCTTGGAATGAGAACTTCCTCTCCTTTGAGAAAAAAAATTAAAACTATCCTATGTCCATCCACAGTGTGACATCACCATTTACCGTGTTAGTAATGGGTTCACGTCACGTCGGTAGTGTAATGTCCAGCATTCAAACCCATGACCTCTTCATCGGCAGGTCGACTCCGCTAAGCTACGTAAGTATAAGATTTCACGTAGCATCATTTAAATGTAGAGCACATTTAAATGATGCATACGTGAAATCTTATACTCGCTGCGCTTGTACACAACCGCTTTCTCGTATCGATCCCCGCGTATTTAGTGGCCACACATAATAGCAGCTCCATGTGTTCCGCTACGTATATTTTGGCTAGCGTGCATTTCACACGGTTTAAACCAGGCTGAATAATAATTGCCTTTGTCTTTGTAGGTCAGGGTTCAGGTCAGTTTTATTAATTTCGCCCAAATGTTTACTGAGGAAGCGTGATATGATTTAGTTTTTTTATTGACGTTAAATAACAGCCCGCTTGACGGCAATAGGCTCGCCCCCTATTACGTGGAACCGAAAATGATAGTCGGTGAAATGCTGAAAAATATTATGCTCCCTCTACTTCCTACCTGGGCATGAACTGCAATGAATGACCTAGGACTAGGAGTCCCTTAATAGATTAAGGTCCCGGGCCTGCTGCACGGTAAACCGGGCGATTTAGCTGCCCCAGAATATATTTGCTAAGTAAAAAATAACTTTAAAACTTACTTCGGTAGTCAGGGAAAACCTTACAATATTGTAAATTGTAATCTTAATTACCCATCTTCCGGCACGTTTTCAAGGTCGTCCATGGTATAATTTGCGTATCACCATTTCCAAGTAGGCTTACGTAGGTACCTACGATTATACTATGGAATATAATAAGAACGGGTTAAGTAAGGAATGCGCTTTTGGGATGATTTTCTAAAGGGATGAGTTTTAATAGGGGGATGAATACGGAACAACCAATATCTTACAAAAAAGGGTATAGATTTTGTACCCATGAAATAGTAAGAAGTTGAAAGTTAAAAGAATTATTAAATCTAATTAAGTAATCCTTTTAATCTTCAATTAAACGAAATATGCAATTTCGCATGTTGTTTACATCGAAACAAGCGAAACTGAAGTGAAGGAGCGCACTCTGCTGAACGATAAAGTAACTAAACGTTATCCATTGAAACAGTGAATGACTTGAGGCTTGCGTAGTAAAGCGTCTTTACGATAGATGTCGTTGTGTTCAATTTCTTATAATGTTTTTTTCTTTTTTCAGGTACAACCATTTTTTGCAATGTTCTCGAAGAAATACTTTTAAATGGCCTCATGAAGTAAGTAAATAATAATCTAAAATTAAACAACCAATTGAATTTTATAGATGGACTTATTACATGATGGATTGAAAATATCTTATCGTGTATTGTTTTCTTAAAAGTTGTAAAGACACTGTAAGTAATATAAACTTCGATTTCTACTGAAAAAGGATTATGAGGTTTTCTCCGTACTATAATCTCGCAGACGTCAATCTATAGATAGTTTGTCTGTATTTGTCACGTAGGCCAATACAAAAATAATACTATGCACGTGTAATATTATGCACGGGCGTATAAACCCGCGCCACGTATCTTGGACCTAAATTGTAAGACATACGAGGCTCTGGCGCCCGCGGATTGATTTGTAATAGTCTATGCTTGGTGAATTTGAGTTCGTCTACTGCAGTAGCACCCCGTGCTATCCTCAAAAGACACCCAAGAAATGTGTACTGCGCGTATAGAGCACGTTTTAAGCACATTTTAGGTCCAAGATACGTGGCGTGGGTTTTTATACACTGACTGAACAGGGTTTTAGTTTTGGGTTGTAGAAAATAAAAGAAAATAAAATATGTTTCAAAAAATATTTAAATCAATGATTAAAAAAATTATAAATCATAAAATAAATAATTCTGTTCGTATATCTATGAAACGAAATTGAACCCGATAAATAGATGGCGCTGTTGTTGTTGATGTCGAGTTATAAAAACCTCGACGTCGTTTTATGACAGAACCACATTTGCTGGGGCCCACTGAGTAGTTACGACCTCAAGGGTATGAAACCACCCAATGACACTACTGATGGTGTCAACACTACTGGTGGTGTCAACACTACCGGTGGTGTCAGCACTACTAGTGGTGTCATTGGGTGGTACCACGAGTCCGTCACGTTATTACCAAATCAACTTATTTTCGAATAGTAAAACGGCAGCTACGTTCAGGTCTTCACTTGTGAATCTTCTTTCTCGGCATTTTCCTGTTCAATCTGCCTTATATAGGTCCTCACAGTGTCACGCTTCAGCATGGATACTGGTTGACCCCCTCGCATGATGGCCACCTGTATTGTGAACACAAAATATGTCAACAATGTCAGTAAAAATGAGAATGACAAAGTAAATGGTTCAAAGGAGGAAGGCCCGTTGCTGGTCTAGCTAAGATGACAATCTACTTAGCCTTATTCAGCGTCAAAAAGGTGTATAAGCCTTCACTTCAGCAACACTTACGTCTATGTTCCTGTGCCCAGCATACACGGCTTCCATTAAAGCTCGGATGGCTAACTTAATCGTTTTCTCATCAGTATCCACTGCCGCAGAGCTGTAGTTCTTCTCCAAAAATTCTCTCACCACCTTTTCTGATCTACCTGTGGCAGCTGCCTGTAGAAAAAGTGTATTAAAATCGGAAATATACGTGTCGTACTCTTTACGACATTAGAGAAGACATTCTCTGTCTGTGACGTGGCGGTAATACATTCGACTGCTAAGCGCGGGTTCGATTCTCGCTCAATGCTCCGAACACGCAGAATATACGTAAGTATTTGTAACGTAAACCTATCGGGAGAACGGAGCACTGCGATTGAAGATTCCTTGTAGGCTTGTTTGCTACCTTAATTTATAGAACCAAAGTAACCTTCCTTGTCGACTTACTTTCCACTTGGGGACTCTGTGGTCCCCACACCGGAAGAGGGCCAAATCGAGAGATATGGCCCTGAGTCGGCCGGGGTGCGAGAGATATGGTTACGACAATCTCACCTCCGGCAACTGACGGCCCACAGACGGCGTGCGTTTTAGTCGGTTCGAGTCCGACATAACCTCCTCCTCCGACTCCGGCGGGGGAGGTATCCGTGGGGATTTTTCGCACGATAAAAAAAAAAAAACTTACTTTCCACTCATAGAAAATACCAGACGGCTCGGTCTGGAACAGGTGAGGGCTCCCGTCATAATTGTAGCCTGCTATTAAGCAGGAGATTCCGAATGGCCTCCTGCCATTGCTCTGGGTGTAGTTCTGCTTCATCTCCGCCAGATAGCGCGCGATGTACTCCACGGAGACGGGGTCCTCGACTGTGAGGCGGTAGGATTGGCATTCGATTTGGGCTCTGCGAAATATGATAGGCCAAGATAAGAGAAAATGTGAGCAGGTATGGGAAAATAGCTTCTGATGCTTAGTGGTGTTGGCGTTACGATCGAGAGGTGCCGGGTTTAATCCTGGTGATAATACAACCCAAGTGAACTCACTTAATGGGTTAAAGGGAATATGAGAGGGGATCGAGAGTCATAGTTGGCGAAATGTGGGAACTAATACACCTCTGCCTACCCCTTCGAGGATTTACAGGCGTAAGATATATTTATGCCTTTCTCCTGCAGGGGTAGGTATGTATAGGCAATAGCCCGCTATAAACCAAAAATTACTAAACACAGGGATAGTTTAGTTTTAGTTGTTTAAACTAAAACTAAACTATCCCTGTACCAATTTTCAGCCAAATTCGTTCAGTCGTTAGACCATGATTGAATAACAAACACCCAAACATCTTCACAAACTTTTTTTAATTTTATTAGGATTATGATAGATCTTATTTTCTTCTTCTGAAACATAAATTTGGTTGTTTGGGGTTTAAAATATCATTATAACCTTTTTTGCTACTCAAGTACACTCAAGCTGTGGAATGAACTCCCCGCGGTGGTTTTTCCAAGCGACTACAATATGGGGTTCTCCAAGAAAGGCATTAGAAGGTTTCTTCTGGGCCGACAGCACGAGTGTGACGCCCCTGGTGTTGCATTCGTCCATAGGCCAAGGTTTGGTTTTCATCAGGTGGGCCGTGTGCTTGTCTGCCACCTAAGTGGTATGAAAAAAAAAGACCAACCTTGATATTAATACTCTCGCATCTGCCCTCAACCCTGCAAACCCTAGTACAATATGTCCGTCCAAAGGAACAATTTTCTTCTCCGTACGGTTTTCCTGAAGTGACTCCACTGCTCTCCTCTCTACCGCTAGGACTATAGCAGTGGCTCCCTTCACGCCCACTAGTGGAGAACCTCGACGGACTGCCTCTTGGGCATACTGAACTTGAAGGAGCTGGCCGTCTGGTGAAAATACTGTGATAGCTCTGTCATATCTAGACATGGTTATTTAAAAAAATAAAACAATAAAAAAATTAAAGAGTTATAAAAAATATACGTCCGTAAAAGACGCGCGAGTTCAATAGCAAAAATGTAATGTCAGATCTGTCAGATTTATGCGTTTATGGTACAGTGCTTTGAGTTTTAATTTTTATAGGCAAAGACTATTTTATGAATATGATGGAGCCAAATGCGGACTTTTTGCGTATTCAAATTGGATTATGAGCGGCGGTTATTTATATACCATCACTGGCTCATCAGCCACTATTGCCATTGGCAATAAAAAAGAAATTGTACTTTAATTTTTATCTCGTTAAAATGCAAAATGTGTGAATTGTGTGTATTTTTCTAGAGGTGTCGTTTCGCACACTAATAAGTTCAGTAAATGCGAATCGATCACTAAAATATTTATTTTAAAATGGGTCCTTTCGCATGCAATCAAATCTGTGCGAATAGACCCTTTTATTAATTTATTTAAACTTTATAAATTAAGACAATAAAATATATAAAAAAATTAAATTCATGTTGGCTGTTTCTTTGTAAATATTTTTACTTTCTCAGCACTTCTTTAATACCCACTCAGGTAACCGAAAGCACATGGTCTATGAACACATGCAACACAAAAGGCAGTGACTCCCACGTTGCCTCCTGTGGAGATAATTTATGTATTTATTATATTATAGGGTTATTGTTCAGGGTCCTACGAACACGTTTTGAACTCAAATGAATTTCACCTGCTAGTCGGGCACTTGCTAAAGGCTCTCCTCTCGAAGTTGCGAGGACAGACGGCAGTCACTCCTGGAATAACCAACATACCACAGAACAGATAATGGTACTAGCGTCCTAGACCCTAGACTCCAACAACTCCACTCCATTAGAATGATGATGGTATAGTATACTCGTAGATAATATTATGAACCGGGAACAAACCAAAAACTGCACACTGTGCGGTTTGAAAGGCACTTCATCCCACGCACACTCAAGCTGTGGAATGAACTCCCTGCGGTGGTTTTCCCAAGCGACTACAATATGGGGTTCTTCAAGAAGGGCATTAGAAGGTTTCTTCAGGGTCGGCAGCGCGAGTGTGACGCCCTGAGTGTTGCATACGTCCATAGGCCACGGTGACCGCTTCCCATCAGATGGGCCGTGTGCTTGTCTTGCCAGGTAAGTGGTATAAAAAAAAATCGTGAGTTGTCATTCCGGCGCGGTGGTAGGGTTATGCTGTACTCGAACCGACTAAAACCGCACGCCGTCTCGGGTCTCAAATGCAGGGATGTAAGATGACCCGATAAGGTACTTCCCGACTGACTCTAGGAAATCCACGGTTTCGAGATGGCCTACTTCGGTGTGGGAATCACGGTGCCCCATCTTGTCCCTGTTGTTGCTACACCTCAGTGGAGCACTTGACTCCTAGTTGTTTCTCAGAAGTATAACTGTTCCAGTAGCAAAATCACAATCGGGCGAATGTGGCCCCAATATTTGATCACAGATGCTTTGAGATTTCATGTATGTGCGCCTCTCGAATTTCAGTTGCCTGTATTATTTCCTTCAATGAAAAAGAAGAAGAATGATTGAAATCCTTGAAAGAAATGCATCGAAGCATTTGACAAGATAGATAAGAAGTAATCAATGCATTTCAAATGTCATTGCTGAAAGGTTTGATAAGATTATATTTTAACTTCGTGGTACCATTCGTGATTCGTGCGAGCCCAAAGTTACGGATATTATTATAGGTACGCTCCATTGTAGCTAGTAGCCCCCCCTGGTGCCAAGAACTCTGGCAACAACTGGCAATAGGTAGTTAAGTTCTAGCAGATGCCATTTTAAGATAATCTTATTGTTAAAATGAGATAATAATTAATATATACGGGGTTACTGACATATAAATAGATCGAGAGCCAAATAAATATGTCGTTTTGATGGCGTTCGCCAAATTATTCGGAAACAAGTTTGGGCAAATTACGAAGAACCGTCACGACGTTGATAACTTTTTATTATTATCTTTTTATTTTATGATATTTGGATAGGTGAAGAATTTATGTGATCATCAAATTTTACAATCACATTCGAATCTTTTTTCTAGAACTTTCATGGTAATAAAATCCTTTCAAATCGAGACGCTAATCACTCTAAAACGAGCGATAGCGTCTCGATTTTAAAGGATTTTGCTGCTTTGAGCTTGGAGCAGAGTTGCGGAGTTCCGTATGTAATTTTTATTCGTAATCTAGTTGTTCGTTCCAATATCGACCAGAAGCCGCAACTCCTCCCCCAAATTCGGCAGCGCGAGTGTGACGCCCCTGGTGTTGCATACGTCCATAGGCCACGGTGACCGCTTCCCATCAGGTGGGCCGTGTGCTTGTCTGCCAACTAAGTGGTATAAAAAAAAAATTGAGGGAAGAGTTGCCGCTACCGTTGTCTAGGATCCACCGTGTTTAGGTTTTCTAGCACGCCCCATGTGGATCATATTTCCATAGATATTAAATTTCTTGTATATAGCATTGCGTTTTTAACTGTCGGAGGTGCTAAAGACCCACAAAGCGGAGGAGTAAAAACTGGAAAGTGAACACCAGGTTCTAAGGTGCAGGCCTCGAATTCGACCGGGACTCAGTGCTAAGAAGATAATAATGACGTGTGTTATAGATGTAAATTTTGACGTTTTTTATATAGGACACGTCAATATGACTTAGTCTGATGGTAAGCGGAAGGCGAAGGCACTATTACAGACACCTACAATATTACAATGGTGGGCCACAGCTTGACAGCCCCATCAAATGCTTTTTTTTATACGCACCGCTTAAAAGACCCGGGACTGTAGGAAGAAGGAAATACGTGAACTGGTAGAGTTTCAAATGGTGCGGCAAAGAAGTGAGTCACCAAACTGATTGGTTGTCAATAGAACATTCTGCATCGGATGCATGTGACATCTACGCTCTGCACGCGTTGTCCTATGTAGAAAAGGTGAGCATAGGACTAATTCAAATATAGCTTTCTTAAACCAAGATGTAAGGTTTATTATTCATTCCCACCATGACGACAAAGGCATCTCACATACGTAATACGTGAAAGTGGTCACACAATGCCTGAGCATATTCTAATCTCCCAAGATAAATCCAGATACCGTGTATCACCTACAAATTGCTGTGCCATCAGGTTATCGTAGTGAATACGTTTCTTTCTTCCACAATTATGTCATGCTGATAGCATATCGGGCTTGTAATAGTACGCTCATTAATCGCGACTTTGTACTTGTGCTCTGTTTACTGGGGTCACATTCAGTGGAGCAATAGGTCGACTATTTAGGACACCTCTAGGTATGTTTACCCGATTTCCTACGTGAGCGAGCGATCTTAGGTGACGTGTTCACGCGACCCAGCGTAGGTCACAATAAAAAATGACTGTTTGATATTTTCGGATCGCGTTATCGCCAAATATTAGTAGGACAACGCCTTGTTTGTAATACAAGTTCCATTTTTGTGCGGTACAGTGTGTGGTAATCCCTTGGAGCTCCACCTCATAGGTGGATATTTCGGGATCGATCTGGCTAAAACAGCAGGGTAGGCTGTGGTCTAGATGCAGAGCGGTGGAGCTAAGAAGAACAGCTCCATCCAACTTTCTCTGGGCCGCGGCCTCAAAACGATCCATTATACGCGTCCCCATAGTCGGTTTTTTTTAGGTGTGAGCGTATTTAACAAAATTCAACAGCTGGAATCGAACTCACGACCACTAACCCAACATCCAAACACCCGAACCTCTCATCAAACAGGTTTCGAAGTAACAAGGCTACATAAGTGTTAACGAGTTAAAATTCACTTATGCAATCACCGATGACTCAAATGTTATTCGAACCGCCAGTCCTTCCGACCGTGCCCTTACTAACTACTGAGTTATTTCCTTACCGTGGGCGCGGTGGGGGCGAGAGTTGCCTAATATGCAAGTTTGATACCCGGCTGATGTCATCGACAAACAGTATCGATCGATATGAGCTCATTGTATGTCGTTTAGCTCTTAAGATAATATTTTTGGTTTGGTTGTAAATCTTTTCTCATTAGTATGGATTGACGGTTGGAGTTGCATGTAATGATTTATAGGGTGCCTAATGTGATGTATTTGTTTATTTATGCTTTAGAACAATTAAATAGATTGCTAAATGTAAGCTGTACATAAATGTGCGACTTGCTTAAAGCGATTTCTTCGAGGAGCCATAATCACCACACGTTGCGACTGGAAGCAGTACGCAGTCAGCCCTCTCTAGACAAGTGGCAATTCGTTGCTCGGCGTATGATGGAATCGAATGACAACTGTATAGGATTTGACGTTTTTGACATTCGTTGACACCTGTCGTATACGTCAAATCCCATACATTTGGCATTCAATTCCATCATACGCCGAGTAGCGAATTGCCACTAGTCTAGAGGGGCAGGTATGAAAGGAACTTCATCCCCCGCACGCTTAAACTGTGGAATGAACTCCCCAGCCGTGGTTTTTCCAAGCGACTACAGTATGGGGTTATTCAAGAAGGGCATTAGAAGGTTCTTACGGGGTCGGCAGCGCGAGGGTATCGCCCCTGGTGTTACATACATTCATGGGTTAGTAGCTTTATGCCTATATCTCGATAAGACTAGGTATCAATATTGGCTAGATCGCATAGGCAACGGTAACCACTTTCCATCATGTGGGACGTGTGCTTGTCTGTCACCTAAGTGGTATAGAAAAAAATTAAGCAAAGTAAAGTAAAGTAAAAACGTCTTTATTGTACACCATAGATATAATAATATAACATAGAGAACTGAGTTATGTGGTAAGTGCAGATGGCGGCCTTATCACTCTGCGGCAATTTCTTACAGGCAACCATAATGGTGTTTTGTATGTCCAGTCCATGGTAACCTCACCTCCGGCAAATGATCCAAGGTGGCGTGCGGTTTTAGTCGGTTGAAGCCTTGGAGCCAGCCTAGTGGTGGTGGTATTGAAGCGTCGGTAGCGGCCGGTCGGCCTTACAATCGAGAGATCCCGGGTTCCATACCTGGCCATTACACTACCAACGCAAACCAACTCCTAACACAAGTAATTTAGCTTAGCTGAAGGGGCAAGGGACTAGTAAATTCGGTTTCTAATATTCTTTAAAAAAAATCATTCAAGGTCACCCAAGTGCACGACCTCTTATAGAATCAAACTCCCGGTTCTGAAACGCGTTATACTCACATAAAAAGTTATCCGCGGTGACCGTTAGTCATGCCTCTTCCTAAGTTTTTGCCCACTAATCTCACCGTGCCTATATAAGGTCGCCGCCGATAAATACAGCTGGTGACGAGAGTATTATATATAGAGTAGTTGTCAATAGGTGTTTTTTGTTGATAGGCACTGCGTGCACTGCCACTATGTACACGTCAACCCAGTTACCGAAATTTTTATAGGGCTGTCAAACTTGATTTAGGTATTGAATGAAATTTCAAAGCATTTACACCCGTATTCACAAAAAATACTTCGCTATGCGTACTACAAAAGCTGTGCAAAGAACGACAAATTCTCAGTGCGTTCGTTTTGGCAAGCCTTTTTATTCATAGACAACACTTAATTAATACTTCGTTGAGGGAACGCACTGCGTTAGACACTGCTCCGTGATATTTGTGAATTAATTTTACCAGCCCTATGCGCTCGAGCACACTATGATACCTCACAGTGTTGTTTATGAATACGGGTGTTAGTATGCTAATTATAAAAATCGATTAAGATAGAAAAAAGCGAATACACCTCAAGCGGGAGTCGCACCCGCGATCTTTCCCTTACAGGGGGAATGCTTTGACCACTGAGCCACCAAGGCTGATCCAAATTTTTCTTTACATCCGTCTTGGGGCGACGCGACGGATGTAAGGGGAAAATCGCAGTTTCGAGTCCCGCCTGAGCTGTATTAGTTTTTTATAAAATCATAGTTGGTGAAATGTGGGTGTTAATACACCTCTGCCTACACCTTCGGGGATTGACAGGCGTTTGTATATGTATGTATAAGTTTCCCACCCCTTGCAAGACGCTAGCGAAGAAGAAACGGCGCACCAAACACTGAAGTGGACCATCAAGTCCCCATACTGCTAATATCTACCAAGTGACAGCCCTAATTACAAGCTTATGAGTAGTTAGTAGCTGATTAAAGTAACGGTCATATTTATAGACAGTTATCGTTTATTAGCTATTTATTTGACTACTCTTTTTATTGTTACTTTCGAATATGAACCATTTTTTGTCTGATATTGGTCCGAAATCCGATCATTCGTTTATCGACGCTCACTGGCGCTCACTCCCCCTTTTGAGTTCATTTATACAGCAGAAAGTTCGCGCCGTAGCACGCCGTAGTCTCATCCAGTAATTAAGCTCCAAGATTTCTTAACTTCGTAATGTAAAGAACGGTCACCCACCTAATACCCGACCCAGCCAATGGCCTACAGGGTTGTGCAAAAGTAGGAACAGTACAAATTTGGATTCGGGGGCCTCGGCCACGGGGGTGTCGACCACCGGGGGCCTAAACCACGAACCCGGTACACTTGCACCAGCTTGTGCGGTTTTAGTTGGTTTGGTATAGCACGAAAATAAAGGTGAGATTGGGGGATTGTTGGCATGGGGAATGCCGGGGTGCATGGGATATGTTTAACACTTTCATCTGAAAACCCGAGACGGGCGTGCGGTTTTAATCGGTTCAGTTCCGCACAAAAAAAAGTTTGCCATGGCCCGCAGGTTTTGGAGAGGATAACCACCAAAAAGTATTACATCTTATAAATTAGTATTTGTCTTATCTTATCTTAAAAATCTAACAATGTTAAATTCGTGAAAGTTATGAAGCAATTAAAAGCAAAACTCGTGTAGAAAGTGACAAAATAAAGCAAAAACTGAAGAACTCAATTTACAAACTGTATGTAGTAATATCTCATTTAGTTATTGTAATAACAACTAACTAAGCAATATTTCTAGTGTTTGTCTACTTCCTTTATCGAATCGATGGTGCTTCTAGTCTCAAATTCTATTTTCCCAGTATGCTGCTACCTGGGTCGCATTCTAGGAGTCCTCCAGTGTACAGGTAGATGAGCATGCAGCACACTTTAGCAGGTGGGCCATGGTCTGTGGACAGAAGAAGAAGTGTTTGTTTTGTACGTACTTATACTGTGGTACTGCTCCCAACTTAGATACAGGGGATCATATTATCAGGGGATCCAACCGGAATAACTCGATATTTTCCGTGAAGGCTGCCGCGGATGCGAGAGTTCCTCACGTGACTTTTACGCGTGACACCGCAAACCGAGGCTAAATAGCCAAGAACCACACTACTTTTGTTTCAACTCATATTATACATTATACTTATTCATAAGGGAAGTGTGATAGGTTCTACAGTTAGTAGTCGTAAATAATTGTAATAGTCATAATTTGTGGTAATAAAGTACTCTAGATGCTAGATGCAATGCCCATTAGAACGTGTAGGACATTTAGTCAATAATGGATGCTAAATGCATATGCCACTCGAATAATTAAACGAGTTTTATGGGTACAGTTAGCAACAGTTGCTGAATCGGAAAATATTATTTCGGTTACGAAAAATGTTCCCACAAAAGCACAACCATTGTAGTTTGTAGTGCCCTGAGGTGCCCTCCAAACACTGATATTTTTCGCGAAATAGTGGTTTCTGACCTCCACAACCAACTGGCGATATCGAAGCATTGCAGTTAGAACAGATGGTGGACTTTTTAGGGCTTTGGGAGTTTGGAGGTCGGACGGCAGTTGCTTCTAAATAAGAGATCCCATCAAATGTAAAAATGGCAAGCCTCGCCCTCGGTTCTTCTACCGCAAAAAATTGTGAGATCCATGTAATACCAAGTCGGTTAATTTATTCAGGCTCTACTTCAGGGACTTTCCGTCCTAAGTTATTAAGTACTTAATAAGCTTTTATATTTTAAATATCATAATATATTGACTTGACAATCGCACTAAACAATCTTATTTCATATAATTAATAATTATTGTGATGTGCGATACATCGTGTTTTCATGCACGTCGGAGCCTGGGGTCTTAATTTCACAGTGAAGGTCTAAACTAAACAATGGCTACCGTAACAATATTTTTATAAGAAAACATGTCGTCACAACTGTACGCTCGCGTTAAATCAGAGTTGTAATACAAATATGGAGATTGCAACACCCTTAGTCACTCACTGCAAGTTTACAGAAACTAGGTGAGACTGTGTGGGATGTATCTGACTGGATGTCATTGTTCCAGGACTGGTGTTTATACAGCTGGGTTTATCTTACTGTTGTATTTTTAACACCTGTGTTTTAATTGTAGAGATCGGCAAACATCTTGACAATGAAGTTGCGTAGAATACGTTTTGGGTCTCTTTCGTGGTTGACGCCGCAATTGATCAATCATAAATTTGAAGCCAATCGCGGTCCTGAGAGTCCATGATTGACTTAAAATTTGACTCGCGTCATTGGTTGGTTTGTCGACCTTTGCACCTCGGAACCCCAATAGTAGGAGCTTATTTTTTTGCACATACGCGAACTGTAGATCATTTCATCGACCTGTGCTTGTGTTTTTAAGACTTGTATCTTTTTTGTGCGAAAATTCCCACGGATTACACCCCCAATCGGGCGGCATGGCGGACTTCCTTCTGAATGAAATATTACAGAATTATAAGCTACAAACTGTTACCCGTGGCTCCGCCTGCGCGAATGTCAGTTATCGCTATCAAACATAGTCTAGGTCTTTTATTGTAATTTCATCTTTTAAAGATGATAAAGATGGTTGTTTAGTTCTTTTATTTCTTAGTTCTAGATTCTTAATATTTTTCAATTCAAATTACTTTAATCCGCTTAAAAAACTAAACGTATGTGATCCAATTATCTTTTCGATCTCCAGCAATATCTTTATTATGTTATAATTTCTTTAAGTGTATGCAAATGAAGTGGAATCTCCATCTATTGCTATAAGTCAATTATAATGAGACAATATACATGCCAAATAACATACAAACAATCTATAAAATAGGCTACCTGTATATGGGCCGGTGGAAAACACTCTACACGTGATTACTGACTTATATTCTATACGTTAGCATTGGCAGAAAGTTTGTGGCAAACTGTTATCAACTGAACTAAAGATAGTTGGACGTTCGATTTTTACAACATCATAGTTACAATATAATAACAGTTGAATTACGTATTTTTGCTCTCAGTGCCATCTGAGCTTTTTATTTTTATTTTATGGTACTTAGGGAATCACTTTCCGGTTCCCTTGGCCTACACCAGGGGCGTCACACTCGTGCTGCTAACTCTGTAGGACTTGTAAAATTTTCAGGATATCGCAATTAGCAAGAAAGAGAAACCGACTCATTTCACTAATTTTGCGTAGTCCATATTTGCAAAAAAAAAGAAATAGAAAATGCTACATTTAACAGCATAGAAAAAGCACACAACATGTGCCAACCCTTAAATATAGGATAAAGGCAGAAGTATGAATTATATTTCGCATGAACTTATTTACAAGAATGTAGTTCTTTTGCTAATTCTCAGTTTATAAGATAGCTGCAAAGAACCTGCCACCCTAGACAGTGGCAATTCGTTGGCCGGCGTATTGTAGAATTAAATAATGAATGTATGGAATTTGACGTATATGACAGTCCTCAACGTATGTCTTAAACGTCAAATCCCATCATTCTATTCTGCAATGCACCGGCCAACGAATGTCTAGGGGGCAGTTCAATATAATAATAATAATAATAATATATTTTATTTGTTCAAAATCGTGTTGATGAGTCCAATCATGTTTTGCCTCATATAGTGGCGTACAAATAAAATAAACGCGTCATAATGATCTTTCAATGTAAACATTTGTACACTTTTCTCAATTAGACAGGTAGGCACACTGGGCAAACAGAATTCGAAAGTTGAAGCGCCGTCAATTCGCCAGAAGAATTAGGCAGCTCACAAATCTGCCTAGTATGAACAACGCCTAACCTCGGAAAACTGCACCATATTAGGTTGGCATTGTAGCTCGCCTACGAGTTGCCTACGCAGTCCTTAGCGCCTTAATCGTATTGTTGACGACATTCCTAAGTGTTGCCTAGTGACAGATGAGGTTGTAATGATGGTATTAATGGCTTTAAACCTTCGCTTGTTGCTAAACGGCATATGAGTTGGGAATGGAGACTTTGGGTAGGGAAAACTGTCACCTTTATTGACAACATTCTTGGTTCTATATACTTAGGTGCATTTTTATGTTAGTTACGTAACTTTGGTTACGTCATCACGTGAGATGAGTAAAAGACTTTTATTAGGTGGCAGATAAGTACATGGTTCTCCAGAGGGAAATTGCTTACCGTAGCAAATGGCCGTGTAGTACACCAGGGGCGATACATCCGTGCTGCAGATCTTTTAGGAACCTTCTAGTGCCCTTCTTGAAGAACCCCATAATGTAGTCGCTTCGAAAAGCTACAGCAGGGCCGATCATTCCACATCATTCCTTACACCTACACTGAATATTGATGAAACAATTGAATGGTTGTAGTGAAACTACTTTTTTTAATAATTTTACTATCATCATCTAACTTTGATCCCGGTCGCATCCGAGACTGAGTTAACCTGTATCTAGACTAGTGGCAATACGTTTGTAGAAAACATGAGATTGATCAATGTATGGGATTGACATACGTTAACGACTGTCATAAACGTCAACGTCAAAATACGTGTAAACTCCATACGTTCATCATTCTATTCTCCCGAACTATCGAATTGCCACTTGTGTAGAGGGACTAAGTTTTCGTCTTCTTCATACGTTTTTAAGCTATTGCATAGCTTCTATCGCGGGCCTTGAGCGTGGAGACCGAATCCAGAAATTCCGTAACGAAAAATGGTAACACCCCCAACTCCGAGCTCGCACGAATCTAGACGAGCTGCTCCGAAGTAGCTCCGCGTAACGTAAGTAATTATAATTGCATAAGTTGTTAGTTTTCAAATTCAAATTCAAATTCAAATTCAGACTTAGACTCAGAACTCAGAACTCAGAACTCAGAACTCAGAACTCAGAACTCAGAACTCAGAACTCAGAACTCAGAACTTAGACTCAAATACAAATTCAAATTCAAATTCAAATTATTATTTATTATAATTGCATAAGTTCATAAAAAATGCTATGCAATAGCTTTACCGCGGCAGTCCCCGAGTGCCACACGTCTTTTATCTCCCCTTCTCCCCTAAAACGCACGCCGTCTGCCTCTGCACCCTGGCCGGCTCTTCTGCTTACCCGATACTATGTGCTGATGACACCTCTGATGTCGCAAGCGTAAACCATGATAAACGCAACCTAAAAAGATATCTTATGGCGTAAAGCGTGCAATCCATGTTTGTTTGCTCTAAATTTAACTAATAGGTACTTTGTTTGTAGTTACCGTGGTTCTATTGAACAAGGCAGTTAATTAACTAAAGCTAATTATTAATAACACAAACGGTCCTTTCCTTATTCAAACCATTTCCTACAACATCCAGGAACCCAATCCGTACCTATATTAAAAGGTCAGTTTCCTAGGCCATAAACTATTTCAATATCACTAAACAATATGCTAAAACAATAACTCTTATTGCGTACGCATAGGGTATAAAATCGGCTGAACTCCCCACCAGCTGTGGTTCCGTTCGCGAAGATCGTTAAAGTCTAGAAACGTTCAAACGTAAATAGAAATCATGTGAATGAACCCCGTTAACAACAATTTTGATTGTTCTTCTAAAAGCATAAGTTAATAATTATAATTTTCTTACTACTTTCACGTATATATTTCCCGTGAAATAATCGGCAGAGGTAGGCCACATGTCTACACTTTACCCATCACATTCGGTTCTATTTAATAGGTTCGGAGCATATTGTTTTTTTTACATTTAGTCCGTCAATTGACTGCTAGATGGTAAAAAGCTGAGGTGCAATCCAGTAGATTCGGACTAAGACCTTTGTTGCCACCTGCAAGCAGGTACACTAGCTGACTGACGGAGGAGGTTCTGTTATAGGCTTTCCTCTCAATTAACACATAATTGTTTTTCTCTAATCCCGAGCCAGTTCTATGATATAACATTGTACGAAGCAGATTATTAGTTCATCGACTAAAACTTCTGAGACATCCAAAAATATAATGTATCAAGTGACGACATCACGTATTCACAAATTTCACACTGGTATCACATTTCTCGGTGACGAAGCGTTTTGATGCTATGGTTGAACGCTCACCTTCGTCGGCATGTCTTGCTTTGGCTCGAGCTTCAGAGTGAGTTCCTCCCGCTATGAAGCATTTACTTCATAGAAAGATGGTTGTTATCTCAAACCTGTAAAAAATGTACCTTCCGCATTTCGTAGCTTGGGGAAGCCACGCGGGTATGTAGGGCTCTCACTATACTAAATCAACTTTCCGTGTGCCATACGCCGCGCGACTTAGTGAGTGACCTGTCGAAAACACGACGGATCACCCAAGCGCTGGCCCGCAAAGGTGCGGTGCGGACCCGTCTTCTGATTGGGCGATGTCCATTGTCCACACACCAGGACATCACCCCTTCGCTTCGGCAGGCTGTACAGCGGTTAGAGGGCTAGCCCCGACCTATCCACCCGCGGCCACACTTGGGTGGTAAACCTACCCCAAAAGGAATAAGGTGTGAATATTATGTATGTATGTTTGCAAAATCATAACCCTCCTTTGACTTTGCCGTAGTCAGGTTTTACCCGACTAGTCCACTCAGTTTCTTGACGGAGTTTTACATTTTTTTATCTAAACCTACTGAACCCTGGTCGCTAGTGAAGGTAATGAATATAATAAGTAAAAGTGCGTAAACCGGGTAGACAACAGAATCATAAATAGCAGATATTAATGTATGTATCCAGTGGTACAGTTGCGCTAGGAGTGGCAGGGAAAGTGCACCGGTTTGTGTTCAGTCCGATATCTGCTATGCTAATCTGAAAGATTTATTGCCTGGAAAGAACCTGGTGCTAGTAATTAGCTGGCTTTTGTCCGCAAATATTACCGTAGAAATTAATATTCATTACAATAGTTTCAATAGGATCAACAAAGGTTGCTGGTCTCGTAGTTAGTTTAGGTGTAGATACCTTTGTTTGGAATCGTAAAAATCCTAGGAATATGCACCATAGAACTCGATTTTCCGCCTTCCGCGATCGTTCTATCCCAGCTACCTTTTCAGGTTGGCAGTCCACCTGGCTGGCAGCGTCCCAGATAGTTTTCTTCTACCGTAACTGGTTACTAGTTAAAAGTTTCGTACGTGACCGTGGATTATATCTATAAAATTGTAGTGTTAACGTTCAGGTAACGACTTTAAACCCATAAATTCTTATCTGTTTTTGATGCAATTGTTTCATTAGAAATTTCTTGGTCAGTTATACAATATACCGTATGTTTTTGCAATTGCAATTGGTTGAGTAGATCCGGAGATATGACCAAAAGCCGCAACATCCGACATCCACACGGGTGGAACCGCGGATTTCAACTAAATTATTAGATTGAATGTAACATTCCCTTACATTCAAACGACACAACTTAGGTCACCATTCACCCTGCCAGATTTCGCCATCGCGAGCGCAGTCAGGGCTCAATTTAACTGGCACTTTACATTGGAGGTAGTCCACTCGCCCACGCACCACTTAATAAGGCTATGTTCATATCATATGACTTATTTTATTAGACTAAGTATTATAACTATTGGACCTACTGGTCCCGTGGTAGGTATATTTTGTATTTGTATGTGCGATCGTGAAGTCTTGGACTCAATTCCAGGTTTGGGCAAAGTGTGTTTTTTTATACTACTTAGTTCAGGACAAGCACACAGCACACCTGGTGGTAAGTGGTTACTGTGTCCTATGGGCGAGTGCAACATCAGGGGAGTCACATTCGTGCTGCCGACCCTGTAAACTGTAAGAACAGAGAGATTCTGTGCCGTCAGCGCAAAAGATAAGCAGGACAAGCCTTTGGTTTTCCCACTGACAGCACAAAACCTCTCCAGTAGGCTCTGGCTACCCTACTTTCATATTGTTAGGAAATATTTGGTGAAAGCACAGACTCTGGCAACGTGGCTACTAAATGGTAAGACGCTCAATCTCAATTTGACAGACTTGGAGTGTCCTACGCGGGACCTAAAGTACTATATTGGTACTAACGATTAAAAGCATCGGTAAGGACAAGATTGATATCTACCATTCATTGATAGTATCAATGCTATCAATTAATAGTATTTCAACAAAGACAATATTGATACTATCGATTGACGGCATCGATAGATGCTAGGTAGATATTGATAATCGATAGTATCGTAGATGCAAGGTTGATACAAACAATCGGTAGTATCGATACTATCATTTTGATATCATCAATATTGTCTGAGGACACCGAGTGCCGTTTCACGGTTTATTTGACGTGACGTGGTGTTGGGATTTTGGGAACAAACTTATACCTATAAGAATATATTTTGTCATTCATTAATGACTTACGTCAATATTTTGGTCACCTGCATACCGGCAGCCGGCACACCACCTAATTAATGGCTGAAGTCGTACTTCTAAGGAGGGGAAGGAAAAAGTCGACCCCGGGTTCGGAGGTGAAAAAGAATGCAACCAATTACCCTACAACCCTTTTTTTTAAAGTACCAATATCCCCTCGTATAAGCCAGATGGGGGCGGTTATGTCAAACTCGAACCGACTTGAACCGCACGCCGTCTTGAGTCTTCAGATGCCTGGGTGTGAGATTGCCTCGGGCATATCCGGCTCCGGCTGATCCAGGGTCTAAACCGGTTCCCAGATGGCCCCACCAGGAGCAACCCTAATATGGTAGTGATGACTCATACGTTTAAAACATCATCAAAAGCACAATAAACTTGTTAAAGTTCTCTTAATTACTGCTGTTATTATGAATGGGACCATTCAAGATGTAGGTCATAAATCTATTAACGCCTTTTTTCTTGGTAGTATTTGCAGTTCCAACTGAACACTATATTATTTTTATTTTAACTAATAATTACTAAGAATTCACGAGAGCATTCTCATTAATCACCATACTCTTGGTGTTAACGTGAAACATAAATAATGACGTCACAATTAGTCAGATTAATAGTCATGCCCACATTTATCCTTATAGGATAACTTAACATAGCTAAAAAATATGTATATTATTTATTCATGTCTATGAATGAAATACTTAGACTTTTTTTTAATGAAACGGTATGAGAAGATGTGAATGAAAAATTGGGAGGCAAGTGAAAACGATAATGATAATGTCTATGCCGCAGTTTCGTGTACCTAATGTCCTACCTCCTGCACTGGCGATCTAAATAAAGCTACCGACAGCGTGGTCCAGATGCCAAATAATTAAAACCCTAAATAGACACGAAAAAAGGAAGAAGTTGGTGCTGGGTGTGTTTTCTGAAAACCTTTGAGATGCAGAGCCGCTTGCAGTGATCGGTCAATAATTTTCTGCAAGTGGTATCCCCCACGAGGCAATAGTGAAAGAGTGCTGTTTTCATAAAAAGTTTTCTTCTAACTTTTGAGCACGAATGGACCGATTGTTTTCATCATCATCAAATTTGCGATAGTCCCGGTCGCATCCGAGGCTTTCACATTGGCGTCCGGGATGCCCTTCATTGATTCTGCCTCCGTAAAGTTATTATTAATTTGCCGGTACATATATGTTTTCATCCTGTAAAAGCAAGCTGAGTGCCACTGTTGTAACATGCCTTGAGACTTTGCCTTTCGGGCGAGGTCCATTCAAATTGACGTGTCCTATTAAAAAAAACTAGAAATCCAGTCTCAAACGGGTCTGTAGCTAGTGTAAAAAGGCAATCAAAGGACTAATCGTCCTTACTTTATTTAGACCTATAGAAGGTGCCGCAACCTTAACAACCTACATACAAATCAACTGCATTTTACCATAATATGTTGTACATACTAGGACACATACCTCCGCCATATTTGAATATACAAGGGAATCGATTAAAGATTACGGTTACATCATTAATCACTTCATCACCCACCTATGTCGCAGCCAACTAGCTTATTCAGCCGGTCAATTAACCGCCTAGCCTATTAATTAAACAGCGCTGTTCAATTAACCCTGAATGATATTCAGCCGTAGCGTTTAATACAACATTTAATAAACTGGCTTAACCAGCCAGGTAGGCCTTGCTTAGGCCATTCGTACGACGTGATACCACCCAGAAAGTTAGTGATAGGTTTATTGAGAAAAGTAGCGCAATCCGACTTGGATAGGTTAGGTTAGAAGGCTAGTGGGGGGAGGGGGAGGGGGGGGGGAGCTCCCGCTTTAGCCTAGTTTAGTTATTTTTTTTTTATAACCAGCTGTTAATTGAACGGCGATGAAGCTGATGTATCCTCAACCGATTTTGATGAAATATTGCAGACACGTTTAATTTGAATAGAGTAGGAAGGTGGCCATAGCAACTCCTAAATTAAATAAGATAAACTCATCTAGTTTTGTCTCATTTGTTTTGTCTTAAACATACTTTCAAAGCAAAAAACAAAAAAAGGACTTGCACGATACTAGCTTTTCAAATCAGCACACTGCCTAAGGGTTATGCAGTGTGCTGATTTGAAAAGCTAAGCTAAGCGAAGCAAAAAAATATTATTATAGTTTTAGTACAACAGATTCTTTAAAGAAAAGCTTGTTTTAAAAAGTTTTTTTAATAAATAATGTGTATTGCAAATTGCAAATGACATTATAAAGTTTGTTCACTCAAAAGTGTGCCTATTGGCGCCCTCGCAGCCTGCCTTCGCCTATCTCCTATTCCCACCGTTCCAGTCAATGGCCAGTATTTCTGATAAGTTTGTGTTGATCGTATACACACGGCCTTATTGATAACCATCAGTATAATACTTTGTTTACAAAAGAATAATTACTATGATTAAAAAATTAAATAATGTTTATTAAATTAATGTGTGAACCTCGTTAAATAAATAAAGTAAACCTGCAGTTTGTGGGGAATAAGTGAGGTTGGTCACACCAAGACTTGGGGTAAAGCCAACTTGTCCTGCAAGCCGGGTGTTCCTGCTGATTAAAGAATGTTACTTAAACTACTTACTAATAATTTAATATATTTATTTTATTTTATATAAATTAAGATAATAATGTAATATTAGGTAGTTTAATTTTGGCACTGATTAAAAACGTTCTTTTTCGAAATAATTCATCATCATCATCATCATTTCAGCCATAGGAAGTTCACTGCTGTAATAATAAGACCGGTTGGAAGCGGCTCGCATCCATAATTAATAGCATCGAATTTATTTAATTGTATTACATCATAATACGAAAATAAGTGAATTATTTATTAATATTTTATTTAATAAATACAACTCATATTAAGTATGTCATAATATCTAATGAAATTATAAGATGGTTCTAGAAAATATTTATTTTCTGATATTTTGTTGCGACTATAATCTTTTTTTCGTCTCGTCCGTTACCCAGCATACACACTGGCCGACAGATGATGGTCCTTGGGGGCTTCTTACACCCATCTCTGTTGAGAATTTTAACCCTCAACCATGTGTAAGTGGACAAAAACAACTGGAGCTGAAAAGTATCTGGAAGGGTTAACAGGAATATTAGTAATTTCGGTTACCTACTATATTACAAAACATCCTAAGAAATCCTACCAAAATATTCTAAGTAGGTCCTTTATTATTTAATCAAAGTATAGCCATACTTATGTAGCTTTTCGCAGTTGGGTAATCTATACTAATATTATAAAGCAGAAGAGTTGGTTTGGTTTAACACGCTAATCTCAGGAACTAATGATTCGAATTATAAAAATATTTTAATGTTAAAAAGTCCGTCTATCGAGGAAGGCTATACGCTATGTAACATCACGCTACTAGCCAAGGGAGTGGAGCAGTAGTCATCACCCGATAGACTCCCATACCTTATGAGAAAATAAAAATTAATGAATTGCGGGTGTATATGGTATTAAAAGTATGCTTCAAAGTATGCCACGGGCCAAACCGGGGAGGGCCAACTCGTAATATTGCAAATGTTGTTCAACTTGACCATATTTGATGCCCACAGCAAGTTCTCAATGAAACAAAAATAAACTTTGATCAAAACTTCTTCGTCGCAACTTATTTGCACATGGCGCCATGTTTTTCACAAAGCGGTCCACTTATTACTTATTGGCAACATTAATTTATTTGTGTCAATTCTGACTCAAGCCTGACATCTGTCCTTCCATAGAAGTGTGACATCACCGCAATCACGTTTTGACTGTGACTTGAATTAGAAATAGCGAGGAAAAATATAATGTGGCCTAGATTCCAATTAGGTCATTTTGCAATTTTGTTCAAGGAAAGAGTTGTTGGTCCAACGGTCAGACTGCGAATATTTTTGCGTACGATCGTGAGATCCTTCTTACTTTTATATGTGGAAACCCCTAACGCATACATAGCCAATCTGATTTTGACTGTACATAGTGTACATACACTATGTACAGTCAAAAACAGATTGGCTTAACACATTTCGATATAGATTAGCTCTAAAACCTTTAATGAAATAATTACCATACTATTTTCGAGGATTCCGGCGACTGGGACCGAAATTAACTCGGACCGCGGTCCCAGTTGCCGGATTCATTTAAATTTAATATTTTTCTTCCATCGACTGGGACCACCTATAAATGTATCAAAAAATCTATTGTTTTAGCCAAAACAGTACAGTCAAACAAAAAAAGGTTAGTTTTAATTTAAAGAAGAAACTCTGATTGAAAAATGTCATCTATCGTATATATGTCACTCATCAACTCCTCCTAAACGGCTGGATCGATTTGAATGTTTTTTTTTGTATCTGATTTGGTGGCACCTTGGATGGTATTCTAAGTTATCACCTCTGTTGTTTAAAATATCATAGTGATAGTCAACATTCACTATTAGTTTAAAATTAGCGCCATAGCTTCAAATAGGAGTGGAGGTCAGGTAGCAGTCGCTTCACGGTAAGTACATATTAAAGTTCGATCCTAAATGAGTTGGATAAAGGCTCAGGGAATGGATCAATGGTAGGTATTTGAAACATATTCGGGCTTCCCTTAAAATAACTTATAAGTTATGCGAAAAAAAGCGGACCCTACATTGTACAGCCTAAGACACAGTGCCCACTTGACGGCAATAGGCTCGCCCCCTGAGACTGGTTACACGGGACCGAAAACATAGTGAAATATGAGCTTACAGGCGTGAATATGTGTATGTAATAGTCATGAAGGTACGTGTAGGTGTGACCAAACCATATAAGGATAGCCGCAGCTCAGACGGATTCAACACAATTGTTTTTTGCTGAAATCGAGGTTTCGTAAAACTGAACCGATTGAAATATTTTTGACACCGTTTTATTAAGAAATAGCGTATCCCGGTATCTGTAATTTTTTTGTGAAAAATCTTTTTCAAATTTGTCTGGTAGTAGTAGAGGCATTTTTCAGGACGAAAACACGGGTAAGAAAATCTATGGAAAAGTGACTGCCAGGAAAATCTATCTTTTCGGAATTGCAGGCAATAAACTCATGCCTATAATAAGTATACCTAGATCTTCTTCTTCCTCTTAGCGTTAATTCCCAGTCGCATCCGAAGCTTTCAGCTCGGAGTCTGGGGTCCGCTTTTTGCCACTCTTAACTACGGATTTGGCTAGACCTCGATATTTTCTGTGAAGCGATTGCCATCTGACCTCCACATCCCAATGGTAACATTAGGCGATATCGAAGCTTTGCAGCTAGACTGTTGTTTTTTTTTGGATTTTTGAGGACTCCAACTACCCGTAACGACTGCCATAGATGTTCTTATGGCAACCGGGACCGACGGCTTAACGTGCTCTCCGAGGCACGACCAGACCAATGCAAATACTCATATTTCATGCACACAAATATTTGCACTGAGCGGGGATCGAACCCGCGCCTCCTGCGTAACGGCCGCGTTCACTATCGCTACGCCACGGAGGCTGTCAAGTATACCTAGATATTTATACATATTATACATAAATGATTTTTTCCCTGAAGGGGTGCCAGAGGCAATCTTTTCCCGTAATAAGCTTCTCCTGACCGCTCGAGAACGTCTCAAAAATCTTTTTGCGCATGTGGCATTGGTGCTTTTGCGCATGTGCTTTGCCCTCCCTAAGCTGACGTACCTGCTGCGGACCGCGCTAACCTGGGTTTGTCCGGCAGACGTCGCGGCTTTCGATGACATCTTCAAGTCCACAGTTGAGTCGATCCTCAATGTATGGCTTAACGAAAACCAATGGGTACAGGCGACTCTCCCCAACTGTCACGGGGGTATTGGGTGAAACGCGCGCGGGATGTGGGTTTGGCATCGGCACATGGGGCTGCGGACCTTGTTACTGCCATCCTCCATAATAATGGTGGCAGAGTAACAGTGCCCATTGCAGCGGACGCCGAGACAGTGTGGCTTGCCCGCAGTTCGGTGGCGTCAGGCCCTGTCACGCCTCATGTCCAGCGCGCTTGGGACGATGGCACTGCTGGAAAGCTTAGGAGGGGCTGGTGGAGATGCCACGGGGGCCGAATCCGATCTGGCGAGGCTTCGGGCGGTGTCGCAGCCGGAATCGGGAGAATGGCTGCACGCGCTGCCTTCACCTCACCTGGGCACTTTATTGGACGACAATTCTTTGCGGGTAGCAGTGGCCCTCCACCTGGGCTGCAAGGTGTGTGAACCCCATAAATGCACCTGCGGCTCCATGGTGGGCGGCGACGGTCAGCATGCACTGGGTTGTCGAAGAAGCGCGGGTAGGTTTCCGCGTCACCATGCTTTCAACGACATACTCCGGAGAGCCTTTGTATCGACTGATACCCCAACCACGTGTGCCGTACCGTCCTGTCTCCAGTAACCGCTGCAAGAAAACCGGTGACATTCGCTTCGCCTCGTACCTGGGGCAGACATATTACTGTAGTTATTTTTGAATTGATCAGATTTTGCTTTAATTATTACTTGAAATGTCTTTTTGTTTGACTGTACTGTTTTTGGTTTTAACTATATTTTTTTTGTTCTTTTTTATGCGTGGTCCTAGTCGCCGGAAGAAAAATATTAAATTTAAAATAAATTTAATTGCGGTCCCAGTCGCCGGAAGACTCCTATTTTCATGGTGTAGGTACAATAAAGTGCATAATGAATAAATAAAAAATAAATACCAAAGCATGCTATTATTAACTGTTTCCTCTAAAGATTACGCAAAATACTTATCAATTATTTACTGACATTTCTGCCGTGAATTTTGCAGAAAAGGCCTGCCTTTCTAAGCCAAAATCCAAGCAAATTCGCCGTGTAACGTATAAGAAGACGAAAGGGCGTGGATGTTGCTTGGATGTTCAATGCCTTATACCTTTTCTGTATAATTCACGCTATATTTCATCTATAAGGTATCTTTTTCTGAATAAATAACCATAAATGCCCAAACGAAGCTCGATCGCCCTCCTACAGTCCCGGGGCGGGGCGTGAAAAATCATCTGATGAGGTCGTCAAGCTGAGTGCCACCATTGTAACATGGTACGTGTCTATAATGGTGACCCTCTTTTCTTTTCCGAGACTGCCTTCAGCTTACCATCAGGCGAGGCGAAGTCAAATTGACGTGTCCTATATAAAAAAATGAACTTATTTCATATATCCTTATAATTTAATCAGGTCACCATGTGCTATTTTATGAGGAAAAACGCATCACCATTGGATTTTCATTGTAATTTACATGAGAATATACAGGATTTATTTATATTCAACTAGCTGTCTCGGCGAACTTCGTACCGCCATATTTTCCACCCGCGTGCAATTCCGTTCCCATTCCTGTTCCCGTTCCCATTCCCATTACTATTCCCATTCCTATTCCTATTCTCATTCCCATTCTCATTCCTACTACTACCTACTACTACTAAATACTAATCCCGTAACGTAAACATAAACTTCTCTCACATAATAGAAAAAGTTTGTATGAGAAAAAGAAAAGTTACTTTCTGAAATTTTCTGTACAACTGTTTTATTATTTTTTTTCGTAAGAACCTTCTCCCGATAATAACAAACACAACAAAAAAAGAATTAGTGAAATCGGTAGAGCCGTTGGTGAGTTATGCGCTTACCAACACATTTTGCGATTCATTTTTATATTATCCTTATAATTTAATCAGGTCACCATGTGCTATTTTATGAGGAAAAACGCATCACCATTGGATTTTCATTGTAATTTACATGAGAATATACAGGATTTATTTATATTCAACTAGCTGTCTCGGCGAACTTCGTACCGCCATATTTTCCACCCGCGTGCAATTCCGTTCCCATTCCTGTTCCCGTTCCCATTCCCATTACTATTCCCATTCCTATTCCTATTCTCATTCCCATTCTCATTCCTACTACTACCTACTACTACTAAATACTAATCCCGTAACGTAAACATAAACTTCTCTCACATAATAGAAAAAGTTTGTATGAGAAAAAGAAAAGTTACTTTCTGAAATTTTCTGTACAACTGTTTTATTATTTTTTTTCGTAAGAACCTTCTCCCGATAATAACAAACACAACAAAAAAAGAATTAGTGAAATCGGTAGAGCCGTTGGTGAGTTATGCGCTTACCAACACATTTTGCGATTCATTTTTATATTATCCTTATAATTTAATCAGGTCACCATGTGCTATTTTATGAGGAAAAACGCATCACCATTGGATTTTCATTGTAATTTACATGAGAATATACAGGATTTATTTATATTCAACTAGCTGTCTCGGCGAACTTCGTACCGCCATATTTTCCACCCGCGTGCAATTCCGTTCCCATTCCTGTTCCCGTTCCCATTCCCATTACTATTCCCATTCCTATTCCTATTCTCATTCCCATTCTCATTCCTACTACTACCTACTACTACTAAATACTAATCCCGTAACGTAAACATAAACTTCTCTCACATAATAGAAAAAGTTTGTATGAGAAAAAGAAAAGTTACTTTCTGAAATTTTCTGTACAACTGTTTTATTATTTTTTTTCGTAAGAACCTTCTCCCGATAATAACAAACACAACAAAAAAAGAATTAGTGAAATCGGTAGAGCCGTTGGTGAGTTATGCGCTTACCAACACATTTTGCGATTCATTTTTATATTATAGATTGTATATTTTATATGGTTCAAGTGCAATAAGTAGGTAGGTACTAACATGGTAAACAACCGCAACTATTTCAGACTTGCCTATTTATTTGTAACCTAGGTATCTTTATTTTTAACTTTGTTTTATGTTCTGTTTGTTTGTTTGAGGTTTATTCTAAAAATATTTTCTATGATAGAAGTGGATTAAACTCCACTTTTGACACTGTTCTGCCACATTCCCTTTTTCTTTTAAAGAATACTAGTTACCGATGTTATTAGTATTCTATTGACCCCTCCAGCTAAGCTAAATTGCTTGTGTTAGGAGTGGGTTCACGTCGGTAGTGTAATGGCCAGGATTCGAACCCGGGACCTCTCGATCGTGAGGCCGACTCCTTAACCACTAAGCTACCGACGCTTCCTAAATAGCAACACATTGTATTCTTGTGCTGATGTTTCATACATACTACTAAGATGGCCAACTTTAAAAATTAAAGTTTTTTTCTTTGTTACAGGTAAATAAGGGGCCACGTAATTTCAGGAATAGACAAAAGAAGAAAAGTAATACAGTCAGTCAAAATGATTTAATACAAGGCATTAAATTAAGATAATTTTGAGTATTTTTTCTCATACATCAACACCTCCGTGCCTGTACAGTCAGCATCAGTACCCTTAGCACGAAAAACTATTGTATTCGTAACGTAAAAGTATCGATAGAACGGAGCACTGCGATTGGTAGACTTCATACACACACAAGCTCACAGTAGGCAGGCGGCCAATCACAGTGCTCCATTCTCTCGATACGTTCGCGTACCAAGGTAATCATATCTTTTTGAGTACTTTGCTAGTCAAGATCATTCCCCTGCTGCCTATTGACTGTCTATTTTGACAAACATTCCGGAGCCACTAAAGCATCATTATAGTAGATCGTTCTCATGCTGCTTATTGACTGTTTATTTTGACAAACATTCCGGAGCCACTACAGCATCATAGTAGTACCAATAACATTCTGAAAGCATTGTTGAACCACATATATCTGATATGAAACATTTCAACAATTTATGAATTTATGTGATAGGTAATAATTGTGTAATCTATTATTAGAAATTATTGAATAGCTACTATTATTTTATATAGGAACAATGATAGTCATTATTTTGTCCTCCCTTTTATTAATAGACATTACATAGTCCTAAAACTATTATTACTTACAGGTAATGTACTTACTATGTTTACTGGCTTTTACTGTGTATCTCCAAAAGTTGAGATAGGCAGAGGCACTACGAGTACTACATATTTCACACACTTTTTTGTAATTATGATGATGATGATGACGTAATACGTTGGACCTCAATCAAAATTTTTTTTAACATTCTACACAACGCTATCTAGACCCATGGTAAGCTTAATTAGCTTGTGTTATGGAATCTAGAATGCGGATATACATACTTAGATACTTTTTTTTTTTTTTGTAAATACATACATATTATACATAGAAACACCCAGACCAATGCAAATATTTATATTCATGCATACAAATATTTGCACTGAGCGGGGATCGAACCCGCGCCTCCTGCGTAGCAGCCGCGTTCACTACCGCTACGCCACAGAGGCAGTCATTAAACGTTAGACAATATCATATAGAATAGTTTCATCTTCAATTTTTAAAAAACCTTTTACTTGCGACACCTAATACTTCGATAATGTTATTTAACCTTGCTTATGCTAATGAATGTTAATTAGTGAGCCTTTTGTTGTTCACAGCTGGAAGTAACCTTCTGAACGAGTATATATTATGTCACTACATCCGGCCCTTACCACATCTTCCATATATACCTAATTATGTATTGTGTTTATGTGGCAAACACGTTAAGGTGGATTTATGTAGACTAAACGAACACAGAGCTAGAGCTAGGACAAGAGCATTCTTCCTTAATATTTTAGTGTAAACGAATTCAACGCGTGGTTCCCGGCAGAGTAGAATTTGGGCCACCCCATCTCCTCCCATGCGGTGTCGTACAAGGCGACTAAGGGATAGGGTTGTTTAACATCAGACAGATATATACAGCCCAGACTCAGCCTAAACATGGCTCGAGCCAACAACAGAGCCCGGAAAATTGCAATAGGCTCACCCCCTATTACGTGGGACCTAATACAATGATTGGTGGAATGTGGGTGTTAATTCACCTCTGCCTTACCCTCCGGGGATAAAGGCGTGATTGTATGTATGTGTGTATGTTATGTAGGTATGTAAACGAAACCTTTCAGCGTTTACATAAGGTAGAACAACGAACGAATATTCGGTCACTGTTTACACTAATGGAATTTGACGTAGGGGGCTTAGAATGAGCATTCGCTCGTCTGATGTAAATCAACCTTTAGGAGAATTACGTTCGCACTGTACTTACCGTTTCAACTGCACCGATAAAGAGATGCGTTATATGTGCCCACCCATTTCCACACACTTTCTTAACCAATCAGCAGCCAACCAGCTTAATCAGCCATTCAATTAACTGCCTAGGCTGTTAACTAAACGCCACCGTTCAATTAACGGCCTGCCCCCCTAGACAAGTGGCAATTCGTTGTATTCGGCGTATCATGGAATAGAATGACGAATGTATAGGATTTGACGTTTTTGACATTCGTTGACGCCTGTCATATACGTCAAATCCAATATATTTGGCATTCTATTCCATCATACGCCGAGCAACGAATTGCCACTTGTCTAGAGGGGCAGAGCAGCTGTTTAATCAATGGCTGGATATCATTCAGGTCGTTAATTGAACGAAATTTTAGTTAACAGCCTAAGTAGTTCATTTTACGGCTGATTGGCTACGACATACTTATACATGCCCTATAAACTTAATACACACATAGGTACATAAGACATCTCACATGTTTTCCAGAGTCATCTTTTTCTCACATCATGATAGCCCAGGGTCCTCTACTGTTTCCCTTTTTCATATTCAGATTATCTTGTACCTACGTCTCTTTCTAGGGCAACAAGAGTATTTATATTTTGTAGTATTTTAGGGAAGGGACTGCTGCCCGACCCTCGACCGTTAACTGGGTTGCTGCTCAGCACTTGGTAATGGCCACCAAGGTTTAGTTGCGGTCATACACCCCACACCACACGTTCTAATTCACGTCATTGACTGATTTGCCCATTTGCCCATTCATTCATAATATAATCTATGTATTTAACGAGCCTTAACAATTTAGACTTTTCAAAAGCTTCAAAACATGGCGTGTAGGCGGAATTGGTTAAAAAAATTGAGGCTGCACATGAAAGAGAAAGAAGCCTTGACATTAGTCGTTATTTGAAATCGCCTATGAAAAATAATTGCGATTATTTTGCCACCCACTTCGTAGTGACTCATTGGGGACGGTGGTGCTATAGTGAATTCATTAATGACTGAGAATGGCGGTGAAATCGAACTTGTTCAACTTGAACGGTTGTATTGTTTTTGACGACGAATGAGCAATGAAAACGTCGCTGCGTCTGCTGAAAAGCAACAGTAACGTCGAGAACTATGTAAATAATAAAATAACACGGAGTAAATCTCTATACATTTGTTAAAAATAGTTTTATTTTCAATGTCAGAAAGGTCTGTTGTAGGGGTTTCAAAGTACCTAGGCAAATGGCACAATCGTTAGTAGAATAGGATAGAATAATCAATTATAATTCGTGGAGGGTGACATGCGTGCAAATGGTCTCAAACGACGCCCAAAATCGTGCGAAGTGGAGGAGGAAGAGCCGGAAGTCAGACCCTGAGCTCCGAGGTCATCTTGGCCACGGATGCAATCGGGAAAATGCATCCCCATGAGGATGATGATGAATTAATTCTACTAACTTAAAGGGTAGTGGGGTTGGCGAATCAAGTCGTACTTAAACATTTGTCTAAGATTTTATTAAGGCTTATGCCACTTGTCTAGGTTAGCAGATCCTATCCTGCTTTTTTTCTTCTTTCTTTTTTGCCTATTTTCTGTATTTACATAAGTAACTTTACCATATCTGCCTACTTTAACAAACAGTAATGATTTTATTATGTGTATGCAATTAATTGTTATTGGTGCCAAATAATCGAACTCGGAAATTTTGGCAGTAAATGCTGATATTTATTATTTAATGACGCCAATTAGATAAGGGGCGTTATGAGTTCATTGCATCATATTAATTAGTAGTCCGTATCACATTTTTATTCGCATGCCAAAAACAGATAAAATCCTTGGAATAATGTAGATTTTAATTCGGTTTTCAATATCGAGGGATTTATCTAAATAACAGAAATAAAGAATCCCGGTTTCCCTTGGTCACACACATCAAAATTTGAGAACGACTTTACAGATTTTACTGATACTGTGGTTCCCTATCTTTATTTCCAAATTTACTTTCTGGAAGAAATTTTTACAAAATGACAAAAATAGTTTTTTTTGGCATTTTGTAAAAGGTTTTTCCGGAAAGAAAATTTCAGTGAATTGCGCAGAAAATTGGAGAATTCCAGGAAACTTAACGACTATTTCAGTATTCTATGCGGGCAGAGTTGCGGGAAATAACTGGTATACAATAAACAAAACTGTGGATTTCTGTCTTCTGCTTTGAACATTATCATTTGATTTATTGACACTTTGTATCTTGCATTTTAATGTCTTATATGATCATTCACGGCAACCGATGACGTGTTAGGATCCATTTGCATGTCTTTAAAGCCACCGACATTCTGATTCGCTATTTTAGAATTACCAGTTAAGATGACATCAAACGGCTTAAACGCTTATGGAATTCCTATAACTGATGCCCCAAATGTTTTGAAAATAGAACTGAAAATAGTTGAGTTCTATGAAAAATGTTTAATAGCAACACTTGAGCGAGCAGTGGTCGTCTACTGCCAACATACTGCCAAGATACTGCCAAGATACTGCCAACTTTGTATTATGAGCCTTTATTCATTCAAGCCTCCGCGCACACATTCACAACCTACTACATGCACACAGATAAACGGAGCGAGTTTGACAGTTCGCAGCAGTCGGATCAGTTGGCCGATGCTCGGCGTCGCGGTACGAGCGTTCACCGCCGCCATCTTGAATTTACGAAACACGGGCTATTTTTTTTATTAAAAATAAACTATACGTGTCAATTGTGTAAGTGTGTGTTATACGATCTTGTGGAGGTTTTTAAAATAAGAATTTGTTTCGGATACAACTACGAGGATTTCGGTATTGATAATATTATTATTGTTTACGTGGCATGAACCGGTGTTATGTAAATTGCAAAATAATTATCGGGGGATCAATATATGTACATATATTGTATGCCTGCGTAAGTACTCACTAATGTGTTGACTATGGTGAACTACCTCAACGTCTGTGCTGGAAATTTTACCATTATTATTTAGTTTGTTTGTAGGTGAGCGTCCCGCCAAAATGTAGGTTACGGTTAAATGACTTCAACGCATATCTTGACGACCGTTAATCCCTATGCTGGGAAACAAAAATATAATTAAAACTAAAAAATAATTTTGAAGAACAATGAAATAACGACATTGAATTAATAAGTGTGGTTCTGGTAAACAATAAAATATTTATCATTGTTATTCTAATATAACCTGTCATAGTGTGATGTCAGAATTAGCACTAATAACATTCTGAAACAATTGTATTTCTTTAACCAAGGATAATTTAATGTGACATATTTCCATTATTAGTTCTGTAAATTAAATGACCAATAATAATGGTTTTACCAATCATTGTTGTTGATGATGTCATTACGCTTATTTGAAATTTAACAATTTACTTACCTATAGGAAAATTGGCAAATAATTGCGAAAGGGAACACGGCAAAAATTCCATTTGGCATGAAAATCTGGCATACTTACAAATCTGGTTAGGCTGATTAAGACGATCCTCACATATTAAACCAATACTTAAGCTAGTTAGGCTGTAAATATAGATTACCTATACTTGATGTCAAATCTTGATATTTGTTTAGTTTTGCAGTTATTTTTTCATAGTTTACCTGTCAGTATTTAATTAATAAAGACCTAAATTTTATCTCTTACCTACGAATGGCATAAGTTACTTTATTTATTTATCCAAAACAATAACGTACCTACTTAACTTCCTGTTTGTAACAAACTTCAAACAGGAAGACAGCATGATTTAGGCATCAGATGATGGGAATAACCTACAATTTTTTGATACCTGCTACGAATAACGATGCCAGTGCCGCAAAATTTAGAAAAAAAAAAATCAAACATGAATACCTATTATGTTTTCAAAAATGGAACAATATTCGTTGAAGGGTAGATACGATATTTTTCTGCAAATCGAACAGATTGACATAAAAATAAATACGTTTGATGAATAGTGAGGAAAAAAAGAGCATTTGGTCTCGAACGTTATTTTAGCGGCTAATGTGAATCGAATTGCTGGAAACAAATTAAGTAGATACAACACTTTACCTACGTATCAAATGGTCAGTTTTGTTTTTGTTCATCCTTACTTTTAGAAACGAATACTTTGATGCTTTTCTTACAAGTCAATGTGCCTATAAAATGTAACTGTCTGAACCTGACGAGGCATGAAAGACATTTACTATACCTTTTTAAATTAAGAAAACTTTACCTTACCTGACACAAATCTTAAAAGCACTATAATAACCAAACTTGGATACGAAGTCCACCTCATGCGCATGCGCAAGGTGATCAGCTCAATGACGTCACCATTCGAATTCTTTTTTTGAATAAAACCGATCTTTTTATTACACACCTGACTCACTGATAACGTCACTGTTTGAAGACGACAAAATTCTTTCGACTGTCATGATGTTCATAGGATTAGAGACTTTAAAAGCTAAGATAGAAAGATTATTGTTGTGTATCTTTATGTTTAGTTTGGGTGTAAATAATAATAGGTGTAATGTAAGACGAATTTATGAACGCGTGTGAAAATCGTACGGTGATGAATTAGGTTGTTTTCGGATTGTTCGATAATCGCAAATCTAGCAACTCTCAAAATTTCAAATTTGGATATCAACACTGTTACCATATTTATAAGATTAAATAGTCTTCATCCATTTTAGTGTGAAAACTTCAGAATAATATAGGTCAGGATTTAGGAAAATATTACGTAGGTTTTTTTACGTCAAAAGGAAGACTAAGCTGATACCCAGTCGAAGTGACTAAAATCTCTTAACGTCTCCCGACATCAGACATTTACTGCCGGGAAATGTATAGGAATAACTTCGTCATCATTGCTGACAGTTCCGTGGTTATGCTATTTAATAAAAGTGTGTTGCTAAGTCAACATTTTCCTTTCAAGATATTCTTTAGCACATTTTTAAATAATATTCTTATACCTATTAGCAATCTAATAACCAAATAAAGTTAACTAATTAGTTTTTTTTTCTTATGACACAGCTTAAAAACACATTAATTACCGCTATGACAACCAATTTAAACACATTCCTAACACAAGCGTTTCAATTTCAACAAACCAAACAAGAATGTTAGCAATATCCGACTCTTGTTATTACCTAATCGAAAAATACACAAAATACCTGTTTACCAACAAATATGTGAATAACGATTTGGGTAATTATTTTTACGTGTTTTTATGTATTTACAAACATAAGTATTATGCAAACTTACATTTTAAAACTCATATTACTAGCTAGTTAAGCTATACTCAGTACTTTAAGTGTAGACCTGAAATATTGACCTGAATACTATATTTTGAACGATTCAAAAGAAACTTACAATTATTGATTACAGTAATAAATCACAAAAACTATCCTATTAGCGTCAACAATTTTGTCGCAAGATAAAGTAGGTCAGTCAGAACGCACCCTTAGCATTCGAGATAATTTTCGATTGGGTAATAGTGGTGTAGAATTGGCGAGACCTGTTTCGATAGATCGATACTTTAGACTGTATATTCGTGAAGGTAATCGACTGGTTTCGGATAAGTTAGGTTTAGTAGCTCAAGTTATTGGATTTATTTTATTACTAGCTGTTTTAGCTCCTACTTACTAGTTCTGCGTTGAATTTTGATCTCGTTACGAGAATTCATGGGAATGTAGGAATTTATAGCATTTGTGCCGGTACCAAATTTCAGTCAAATCGGCTCAGCCGTTTGATCGTAACAAACATATAAACATCTTCTCATGAAGTGTGTAAATACAGAAACTAATGGCGGGGGACTGTTAGAGACCCGAAGGGAAAAAGGAGGAGTAATCTTTATATCTAAAACGACACGTTTCATTGGTCGACAGACATGAGTCCATGCAGCTGTGCAACACTACAGGTCAAGTTCAATTAAAAAAAGAAAACAATTCTTTATTTAAATATCTAGTGTATTTATAGTATTCCTTTTAAAGTTATGAAAGTCAGGTATTACACGAAAATATGTAATGGAATCAGTTCCGCCTCAAGAGTTTCCTATCTGTCGCTTATCAACACCGATAGCAATGATATTCACGCGTCGTTCGATGTTTAAAATTTAGTTTGTTTTGACATTCTTTTTTTTTTAATTTTCAGGCCCTTAAGGTACGAACGCATCATTAATATTGACCCTATTATGACAAGTAATTATATCGTTCGGGAAACTGAGAAAAGGTTAAACCTTAGGAAAGAATAATTAAGTTGAAGATTCCTCTAAGTAAGGAGCAGTAACCTGGGAATCCTTAAGTCTTGAGTGAATAGATCCCTTCTAGGCAAACATGTTTCATCGTAGACACAGACCACATCATCGCTTACTAGCAGTTGAAATAATTAAGCGTGAGCCTATCAATGATAGAACAAGGAACCTATAAAAAAATCGCAGAGCTTAACGAGAATGTTAATAAAGTATGACACACGTGTTACTGGAAAGTCTTTAAAAACAGAATACCACCATTTGACACTTAGCTTTATACAAATCTAATGGCGAAATCTGACATGTGAGTGTCTTAATGTCAAATTGACATAGAACGTCAAATTATTTAAATACGTTCCAAATACAAAATAATCTCAACTGACAGACATCTTTAATAGACATGTTAGGTTTTTAATTTAACTAATTTCGTCTGTAATGTTATTTATATTGAGTTGAGACGTGTCTACACTGAATTACGTACGTACTTACGTTCTAATATTATTTTAATTGCTCGTTTTTTATTTGTTTTTTTTTTCTTTTCTACTAGTGTTGTCGATTATTAGTTTTCTTTTTAAAAAGCAGCTAAAGATTTAGGGATTCTTATAAAATTCACATTTTATTATTCAGTCACTTATTTAGGATATGGTCAAAGTAGTAGCACATAATAGATAATAGTAAATGTACCCCGAACACGAAATATATTCGAATTCGTAACGTAAACGTATCTAGTGAACGGAGCAATGCGATTGGTCGCCTGCCCACTGTGAACCTGTGTGTGGGTGAAGCCGGCCAATCGCGATGCTCCGTTCTGTCGATACGTTTAAGTTCCGAATTCGAATATTTTTCGTGCTCGGAGCACTGATGGTAGTGTTGTGTGTGCATATATTTGGTTAAAAAGAAAACATTCAAATGAATTATATGTGAAAACGATGTGAAGAAGAAAGTACGGACCGTGACGGAGGTGTGTTTGAGCTAAAAATACTTAGACGGTTTGATTTACTTAATTTCTAACATGACAGCCGTACATCACTACAATAGAACACGTTGCCGGTTCGCATTCTCTAGGGTTGTCAACTTTTTAGAAAGCTCATCTACATCTACACTAGCATTATAAAGAGGAAATATTTGTATTTTTTTGACCAATAAACGCGAAACTACTGGACCGATTTAAATGAAATTTTCGTCTTATCAGAATGTTACGTTATCCGTGATGGGGGATATAAGTATTTTTTATTGTGATATTCCCTTTTCCATTGGGCCGTTAAAACCGCATGGCATTGCTAGCAACAAACATTTTGAAAATCTATCTATCACTAAACGCTTACTTGCAATGCTTAATATTTGGATGATGATTTTAAGTAATTTATTGATTGAATTAATAATTTCATTTACTTAATTTTTCATACAAACTCAAATTATACGTAAAACAAAACATCTTTGATCCAAATTCGTTCACATAAGTTAATAATATGACCTTCGTACAATATCTTGATCCACGGGCCGAGATTAAGGCCATTTGCAATAAGAGCAATCTTTGTACCAATTACAAAAAGTTGAAACACACCACTGTTCCTAAATCACGTACATTTAAAACACATTACACTAATTTAATGATTCTTAATTGATGATTCTTCGTGAGAGATCAGAATTTTAAATATTGACGATGCATTTGTTTTAAGTGATTTCATTTTTTTTGGTAGGCACTTAGTACTATTAATTCTACTCTTGCGAATCATTCGTGAAGATCACGAATCGGCACACGGAAAGTAGGACCTCCCACTAAGATGGATAGACTACCTGAAAAGGGCGATTGAGATGGACTGACTGCACAAGGATGCTATGATGCACATTGGGAGAAGACTATGTCCAGCAGTGGACTGCAGTAGGCTAATTTATTGCCTTCTATGGCCTTGGGTAAGTCGGGAATATGCGAGAGGCTACCTCACACCCGGCAACAGATGGCCCGAAGAAGCCGTGCAGTTTTGGTCGGTTCGAGTCCGATATAACCACCCCCGCTGGCTCCATCCATCATTTCCGAGTGGATTTCTGCACGGGTCAAAAGGTCAATTGATCGATAGATTGATATATTGAAGATAAATATTATTGAAGTCTTAGTTGTCCATTGACAACACCCAAAACACAATTGCCGATTGTTGAGACTGCTAAAAACAAGGTTTTTTTTCTGATTGTTACCTCAGAACACACATTTTTTAAATTAGTCAGCTAATAATTACGACAGGGACCATGGGTAGTTGATTTCCCCGTGGTCCCTGCAGGTACCATTGCAGGGACCACGGGCAATAAAGGTATTTAAGTGTTTTTTTTCACTGTTCAGCTTTATATCATACAATGATCTTTGTTACATTATGACCGCATAAGACATTCCTTTCTTGTTCATTCACATCTATGAATTCAAAAAATCCTAAGTACTTTGTCTAGGAATTCAGTGATTTGAATGGGATAATCATAATACAATCTTTTATCATGACCCAGGCAAACGTGATAGAATAATGGGAATTTTCCCACGTGTCACTTGATGCAATGAAAGAAGAAAGTTAGGTAACCTAGACTGAATTGTTTCGTAAAACCACTTAATCGGCATATAATCTGGATCAGATGACTATCTAAATCAAAGGCTATGTAAGTACTGAAAAAGTTCGTAATTATTCTACGGCTACACTGCCTTTTCCGCAAGAATTATGGCATTAATATACCTATTCAATTAAAATTTTAGAATAAACTTAATATTCCTATGTTTACTAATGAAATCTATTCATGTAGATGATAATTCGATTCTTTTTAATCCCTACGTAAACCCTAATCATTTTATCTGACCATTCATAAATAATCTCGTGTTCAAATAAACCCACTTTAATAAAGAAATAATCATATGATTATGTTGTTGACGAAAATAAGATTATGGGAACCTACGGAGAATTCTTACAAACCGAGCAATTATGAGAAACTTCGCACAGTAATGACATTAATATTGTTACAAGCTTGAATATAAGTAGAATATAAAAAAAGAAAAGCTAAACAAATCCCGGGTTTCGAGGTGGAAGCCTCGAATGTAACCGGGAAACACACTAAGAATATGATGGTAATGATTGAGACATCAAACTACTAAATATTATAAATGGAAAAGTTTGTGAATTGTTTGGATGTTAGTTATTCAAACATGATCTAACGGCTCAACGGACCTGGCTGAAATTTGGTACAAGGATAGAGTTATAGTCTGGAATAACACGGGTTACTTTTTATCCCGGGGATAGTTTCCTATGGGTTGCAAGAGCGAGATCAAACATACACACAGGTGGAGCAGTGGATGATGACATGTTATTATAGCGCCATCAAGAAATAAACTAAGCATAGCTTGAAAAATGGGGCCTAGAATGTAGAATATACAACATTATACACAGAAAAGCCCAGGCCAATGCAAATAGACACAGGTATTCCTTCCAGCATACAAATATTTGCACTACAAATCAATACAATCTATACGGCTTCACCTCGTTTAGTTAAGCAGTTTAGTCAAGATTTCTCTCTTGGGAGCAAGTAGAGCTTGAAATTTAACCAATTCGTGGTTTGATCGAGATTATGTTACGTAGGTATCAATAATTGCAATAGTCAAAGAACTTATAGATGTAGCCGTTACGAGTATTTCTTAAGATTAGTCCGGCATAATATCTAAATGTAGATTTCAATATTGAAATGTCTTTCTTTTTTTCGAAAAGAATAACAAGCATTCATAATTTTATAGCTGATGCAGTTATTAGAAAAATACATTTAGTGTGTAAGGTAAGGCCTCTATTAAAATCTTCGAGGTCCAACTTTGTAGGAGGCTCAGATGAAACGATTTACGCACGAGGTTCTGGAGCAGGATTTGCTAGCTTTGGGTGCAACCAGGATAAAAGCTGAGAAGATGATGATGCAGTTATTAGTATTACGTTGATGTTTTTTCTTTCAACGCGCAATTTGTACTAGTTAACTACTTCATAAAAATGTTCAAGTATTTAAACTAATAACTCACTAAAGTAACAACCCACACTATACTCGTACCTACTGTTTACTAAAACAATTTCTAACATTTTAATCTATTCATAAAACAAGACCATACTCAGTAGATAATGAAACGCCAGAATTACTCCACTACCGGTGATACACAAACTCAGCTTTACATTGAAGGTTTTGTTTTGATACTTCGATACCCTAAAACTATTGAAGCTGCAATGGTAATCGATTCTCGAGATATTTTGAAAAGAGGTGAAAGTTGAATGTAAAGGGGCATTTAATTGCATCGCACGGAGCATCATGATGAAATGCTTTACTTAATGAGAGACGAGCTATTTAAATCGATTTGACGATTGATTTTAACGATTTTAGTCATAATAGTCTTGTCGATGTATTTGTTAATTGCGTATATAGTTTTATAAATTAAAGAACCGCAAGTTAATAATTAGCTGCAGGTACAGTGAATACAATTGTGATTTATTGATCACCTTAGGCCCTTAAACATATGATAAATTCATAAACAAAAATGAAATATTTTAAATTTGCCTTTGGGTACATGTATTTTAAAATAATTTAGTATTAAGGAACTTTCGTCGTTGACTGTACATGTATAAAATCTCGCTTCAAGTCATCTTAATTGTAAATGTTGCAAAAAATAGATTAGCAATGAATAATGATGTTTTTTGTCTGACCAAAGTTTTTAGTAGTATTAGTTCAATCAAATTCTCATTTAATACTTCATACTGATCATACATCTTCTTCAACTACGGCGTTACTTGCTATTTTCTCCGTCCCTGCGGCACTACGTGGCTTGTACCACAGATCATCTACAACTGCCGTATCAAATCTGAGGTTTCGTGCATCCCGCAGTACTTATAGCTATCCCGTTAGCACAGAACCGGTCTCAACATGCCGCGCGTTCCGAGCATTGTTTTGATGAATTCTCATTATTTTAGCTTACAAAACTATTACTTCTTCGTCTTCTTGATTAGTTTTGAAAATTATTAGCAGTTCTTTTATAGTTTAGCAGCTATTATTATCTATTTTCTACGTTTCTATACTTGTAAAAGAAAACGACGATACTTTTGCGGTTGTACTTATTATTATCGTCGCATTTTCAATATGTTCTTATGTGTGGTTTTGCGTGTAATTTGTGGTATGATCTTTACTCGTTGTTATTATCTCTATGTGCGCATCTAAAAGAGTATCCGTGTATTGTTTGTTACATCCAAACTTCTTTGTCGTTGGTGTCTATTTAAATATCTCTTTGACGCATGAGGATTGCTTTTATTCTAATATGATTCACAATTCTAGCTATAGTGTTAGTCACATCTTATGCAATTTAGCTTAAATGAGCCAGTTTCAAATCACCTGACTGTTTTCTCAATAGATATTTTGTCTACTAAGATGATAGATGCCACCTTTGTTATTACATTCACAAATGTACTGGTTAGTAAAGTTAAATACATTTGGATCTTGGGAACAATACAGAATAAATATGCGTTTCCTTGTTGCATAAAATAATAACTTAACCTTTTCTAAATATGGGAAATATTTTGAAAACGTAAATAGTGATTTAAATTCTTCAGGGTCGGCAGCACGAGTGTGACGCCCCTGGTGTTGCATACGTCCATAGGCCACGGTAACCACTTTCCATCAGGTGGGCCGTGTGCTTGTCTGCCACCTAAGTGGTATAAAAAAAAATATTATAGACTTTTGTTCACTAACCTTCCCTTGTGAATAGAAGATAAGATAGATAAAAGAAGATAAATATACACTGAATACCTATCAGTTCTATTGCAATTTAAACAACTAAAACACAAAGAAAACGAGATAATCCAAAACGTTTGGACTCTGTAATATCTGCATATAAGTGATTTCACGGCGATGTCAAGTAACGGTGTGCGGCGGTCAATGGTCATAGAATTGGATCTTGTTCGTATGCGCAAACGCTGCTCTGACACGCACAATAGGTGATTCGTCTTTTAAAATTTAATTAGTTCGCACGAGACCTGGGGTTTGAAAAAGTCCTGTGTTGGAGAATGATATTTGTATTTTTTCAATTTATGTAGATGATGTTCTTATTTTATGTTGTGTATTTTATGAACAGCGGGTAGTGACAACTATAATTTAAGCTGTTTAAGTGAGTTGTTTAGGTAATTGAGGTTATTAATTAAAGAATAGTAAGAGTCGTTAAATTTACGTTCCTGTTTATTCAGTTTTAATTATTCACCCAAGTATTAATAGTAAATTATTTGACTATAACGAGCTTTGACGTAATGAATTGTTATATAGTACAATTATTTTATTTTATTTATTTTATAAAATATACTTACTCATTTAACTTGACAGTCACCTTCTCTACTTTTATTTTCTGATTGATTCTTTTTTTTTCTTTATTGACTTTTTATCTTTTAAATTCGTTATCATAAAATCCCATACTATGGATTAACTTAACAAGATTGTCAACCAATGTAGTCGTCTGTAATCTATCCGCCAATGAAATTGATACATATATTGAACTTGCATAAATTGCTCAAACGACCCGACACCAAAGTATCTTGATCCTTTTTAATATCAATATCTTAATGTCACTTTTTACAGGAGGCACCCGCATGTTATTTTTTTCATCAATTATATTCACTATCGATGTTACAAGTTATTTTAAAACTTATCTCTTCGTAATTAGGTTGCCAATTGATTGAATGTAGTTTTGTAATTCAATATGCTTGACGGTATCGCGAGGTTCATGGTCCTCTGAAACTGGTTTTCTTATTTAGAGGACGTTGGGCTTAGTCATTAATAAAATGCAGTGGTCAGTTTTTGTGCTTTTTGGGGTAATTCCAAATTAATAATTAGGCGGCGGTACCATAGGGGCTAAGACATTGGAATGGAAACCTCAGGCCCAATCTCACTCCTAATTGACTTCGTTAAATGATATCGAAGTTCTATAATTAGACCAGGTTCCCGTTACTAACGGTCATGACAAAATGGCACCAGTGGCTAAATGTGCTCTCCAAGGCACGGACCCTCTCAATGTGTCAAGAATGGTTACTTCTCTTTTGTAGAAATATTTGCATATTCATTTATTATTCCGTAAAATCCTTTAGGTCATGATTTACTAGGACCTAGTTATGCTAGAGATGTATCTCTAGAATATACTTAACATCATCAACGTCTAGGCTTAATCCTCAATGAAAAAGGAGCACCTATAGAATTGGCCAAAAGTATATTTTTTTTCTAAATACTTAGTGGCAAATGTAAACCACAACAATGTATATTGAGCATGCGGTTTGCACAAACGATCACACCTCATTAGGCAGGCTTCGCTAAAAGCGCACTCGAGACCGTCCGAGTGGTTTGTTGTTGTACTATCTCATATTTATTTTTAGAATAATCATTATATATATCATAATAACACGTATTGTGTCATACTTAAGAAGGCTACCTTGAAATGAGCACCCGAAAGTCTCGTCCGAAATATAAAGTTACTTCAGATTTCTTACTCGTCTTCGGGCGCAATTGCAGGATAAATTCGTTTCACTGTATCCAATGTCCACAGTTCGATATTTCGTTCCACAACTTTAGGTGCCACCTACCATAAAACGTCTAACGTTTTATAGCAGGCCTATCGATATTCGTAATGTAATTTTTCCTGAAGGTTTCTTGTTGTACTCAGGGTACAACAAGAAACCTTCTGGAAAAATTATTTGGATGATTCTGGAATTAAATTGAAACTGAAAAATCTGCAAGTATTATTGTGCAAGTTGAATTTCACCAACTGTATACACGTGTGTGCAGTCTCTTGTGTCCAGCTTGGTGGAGATCACCGAACAGGTAGCACTAGAAAAACCATCTAACGACCTGACGTACGGTGACCCGTCACCCGTCACCGATACGCCTTGGACATTCCACTTATACATACCAAACGATTCGGTGATACGTTTACCGTCAAGGTGCCCGAATTGTTTCCGGATATCTTAGGTGTCTTCAAGATTAGAGTGAATAGGTTACTTCTAGGCAAGCGTGCACCGTCGGCCATATCGTCACTTACCAGCTGGTGATATAGGGGTCAAACGCGAGCCTATCTATATATATCTATATATATATAAATCAATTGCTGTTCGTTAGTCTCGCTACAACTCGAGAACGGCTGAACGGATTTATCTTATCTTGGTCTTGAAATGTTCGTGGAGGTCTAGGGAAGGTTTAAAAGGTGAGAAAAAATGGAAAACGGGCGAAAAAAAAATGGCGGTACGAAGTTCGCCGGGTCAGCTAGTAAGTAAGTCATAAAAAAAAGAAAAAAACATGTAGGGTAGTTATGAATTCATAATAATGTTTTCCTTACCCTTTCAATAATGATGATTGTGGTCGTATTTCCATCACTGGGTCAGTTAAATGAAACTCATATCGACAAATAGAAGGCTTACCGTCTTCTTTAGCGTTATACCATTTTTTACTGTCGATTACACAAGTGTGTGTAGTTCCTGATGTGTTTGCATAGCGAGTAGTGTAGTTCAAATATTTGGACGAAGGCTCGACAAACTAACTGAATAAGTCGATGTAGATCGTATTGGGTCACCGGCGTTTTCGTCTATGAGTTCATGTGTTCGTTTTTAAAAACTTTTTGGTTAACGTAAATAGTTTTAAGTACAGTACAGTCGACAATATAAAAAAGTGTGTACTTGTATTTAATAAGCATACTTAACGATACTTAATAAGTATATCGACTATACGGTAACCTATTGAAATATCGAATTTCTGTTACCCGAATCTTAAAACCCCGAAAACGGTTGGTAGAACTTTTAAAAGACAGATGTAATGAATGACAACTTTCTATAATTCCGTTTTTCATTTCCCAGATAAATCAATAACCAGGTGCACTAAAACCAAATTTTCAAATGGCTTTTTTTTGTTTCCCATATTGTCATAATCCAAATATAGTTATACCAGATTCTCAAAATATTTTTTTTTGTTTCCCATCGTACCATTTACCAAATTTTCATAATCGTTTTATTTGGTTCCCATACAATCGTATTCCAGCTAAACTATATACAAGTATAGTAAAATTCAGTAAATTTATATGATTCATTTATTAGGTACATGTAATTTAGAAATTAAGGTACCTACATTAATTTAGAAATTTCAATGTCGAAATTATTAAAATTATCGTTAACACCCCGACTCAGTGCAATCCGATTCGGATAGGTTAGGTTTATTTTTTATTTTTTATTTATCCCTGTACGGAATTTTATACGGAAAAATTAACAGTAAACCCTTAAATTATTGGTTTGAAAAGTCAAAAATTGTCACAAAAAAGTTAGTGAAAGAAATGAATTGCCGCAAATGCGACTTCACGTAGTCTTGTTTGCCCTGCTCCTAGAGTGTTATTTAAGCCCGCGTAGGCGCGGAGGGGCGAGGCGGCCCACGAGCTGAGGAGCAGGTGGTTACAATGGCCGCCGCCGCGGCTGAGGCTGGCCGGCGCAGCCGGCCAGCAAGCCGAAGCTGCGGTGGTGGGCGTTACAACCATCTGCGATGATAAGCTCGTGTGGGGCCGCTGGAGCCCCGCAGCGCCGGAGCTGTGACAGAAACGATGCTTGCTGCATGCTGCATGCCTGATACTTGCTGCATGGTAAATGCCTGATGTTTGCTGCATGCTAAATGCCTGATGCTTGCTGCATGCTAAATGCCTGATGCTTGCTGCATGCTAAATGCCTGATGCTTGCTGCATGCTGCATGCATTATGCATGCTGCATGCCTGATGCATGCTGCATGCCTGATGCTTGCTGCATGCTAAATGCTTGATGCTTGCTGCATGTTGCATGCCTGATGCTTGTTGCATGCTAAATTCCTGATGCTTGCTGCATGCTGCATGCCTGATGCTAGCTGGTTTTAAAAATCTGGATATTGTTTGTCTGGTTATCAATTAAATGCATTTCAAAAAATTGTGTTTTAAAATTTGGGCATTCATGCATATGGATTACGGTCATCTGGATTTTGTGCATTTAGATTTCGTGTGTCTGGAACTCGTTCGTCTGGATTATAAAACGTCGTACAAATGAATAATTGGGCAAATGAAATTCGGAGTTGCGATTATATGGCAAATAAAACTTCGGAATTTGAAAAAACGGGATTATGAAAAAATGGCCAAACGTTTTCGGGATTATGATATTCGGAATATTAAAATTCGGGATTAAGATAGGTAACCCGACTATACCTAGAGTTTAAGTGACAACTTGAATTAGTTACCGTAATAGGGCTCGTGGTTAAATGATAACCGAGTAAGTTAGCACATTACAAGGTTAAGCCATACTGGCTAGATCGGTCTTGGAATGCGTGCCCATTCTGAACACATTGAGACCTCTCCCTGCCTCGGAGAGTACGTTAATCCGTCGGTTCCGCCCACCTAGACAAGTGGCAATTCGTTGCTCGGCGTATGATGGAATAGAATGACGAATTTGACGTTTTTGACATTCGTTGACGCCTGTCATATACGTCAAATCATTTGGCATTCTATTCTACGTAACGTCGACCGACGAATTGTCACTTGTCTAGAGGGGCCGGTTGCTATACGAATATCTATGGCATACTTGGTACGAAGTTAGAGCCCTTAAAAGTCCAAAACCTGGTCTAACTACAGCACTTTTCTATCAGCAGTGGATGGTAGGGGTCAAATTGCAGACGCTTCTGGAAAAATATCGAAGTTCGACCACTTTGTAGTTAAAGCTGACCCTGAGTTGGGAAAAGCTTGGAGGATGATTGCACGTTTTTAAGTATAATTATGTATTTTAAGTAATAACTCATTTTTTTGCTGCCGTAGTAGGTAGGAATTATGACTACCAACCGTTATCGTTAAGTCTAGTTTTTTTGTAAAATGACGTCACTTTAAGATCTAGTCTACTTATTTCTGAGTCACAAGGTCTTTTCATTTCGGATGAAGTGATTAGATCTGTTATTGAAATGATTGTGTAACACAGACAACGTCACGGTTTAATGTACGGTTCGAGGATATCTTGATAATTTGGTTGTGAGTTTGATTCTTTTTGCTGAGGAAGGATAGTAATGAAATTCATCAGTGATAACCTCCTCCTTTTTTGAAGTCAGTTAAAAATATAGTCCAAAAAACTGATCTCGGTTCCAATAAAATTGACCTTAGGTATCAGGATATCCTCCATAAGACTATTAATATCGATAGAAGAATATCGACTTCAAAAAAATCCTCCGAGTTATGGAACGAGTCGACAAATTCTTTTCGGTTCAAAACGCGGTGTAGTGGGACCAACTTAGGTAGTAGGTACCACTGAACAGCATTTTTTTTTAAATCATTGACAGTAATAGGTGTTTTTCATAGCTGCTGCAACTTAAAAAAATATATAAGTATTCATAATTTTTGGTTTCAAGTAATTATACTTACATGCACTGACCAAGGTTTTCCTTCTTTTTTGAATCTGCTGACCTTTTTATCTACCAATTCCAACTCTTATCTTCGAATTGAAGCAACTAAACATAAAATATTCAACCTTTAGCACTAAAGCGGATAGCTGCGACGTTAGTGAATGGAAGGAAATGCACCAGACTGAGTCGAACTCGGTAAAAGCCACTCACTGAAGGCTACAAGACGTCTAATGTTCAAAATAGGCCCATCAACTTCAGTTCTAATAGCTCCTTTTTTAATTATACATCGCACGGCTCATTTGAAGTAATGGGAGAGGAAATCACCTTTGAAATAATGTGGAAATCCCCGAACTGGTTAATGAGTCGTTTGATTGTTAAAGCAAGTACCTATGAATAACAATGTACCACTGTAACTTACTGGTGGTGACTGTTGTGTACTTCTACAGTCAATGGGCCACCTCCTGTCGTGCCCGTTGTGCCCCTACACCTGCATAACTGCATAACTAAATAAAGCGATGGAAGGTGCAGACAATTTCGCTGAGTTTAGGGCTGGGTGCATCTTATTATTACTTTAAATTGTCGCCACTGATACGATGAAGAAGAGGAAGACTGTAACTGGGACCAGCCGTGGCCAAGCTTTCTGCCGGGTCAACCTACACATTGGATAAAATAGCATTTAGAAGAGGGTTGGAACTGTCGTCGTGGAGATCGTTGTTTAAGACGTGACGATGCGAATTCCGTGATTTTTGCGCATCCGACATTTTCTATGAAAATTGCACAATGGGCTCAAAGTCTTCACTTCAAAAATTGTTCTATCAATTTTATTTATTTTTTAATTGCAACATGAATGCTGCAATAATCTGCGAAGACGAGATCGGACATTTAAAAAACTCTTAACCTAATTCCCCATAGTAAATTAATTAGGTTACCAACTGTCGGCTCAAGCCACAGCGATACAAGTAATTGGAAAATTGTGTTCGATTAATACAAGTGGTAAGGGCTTGGACACATCGTGACGATATGATATCGTTGCCGTGAAACTGTACGACAATGTCGTGTCGTCATACGCGAACACATTTGCAAATTAACGCATAGTAGCAGTGACCAAGGGTGAAAATTTCCAGAAACCGGTGGAAAAAATCTTACCTGTTATAAAACGACTATAGCAATTTTGTTTAAAATTCTCTTATAGAATTCTTTGCAGAGGAAGCCAACAGGATTCGGGTTATAGGGACCCCTTGTGAAAACAGTCTTTATTATTATCTGAGCGTTGCACGTTGGGCCAAAGCTTTCACTTTGGATCCTAGAGGTCATTTTCCGACTTTTCAGGCAGAGGCTGGGCACTTGGGTCGCGAGAGATAGAGTAGGGATAGTAGGTACTATCAGTATTTACGCGTGCGAAACTGCGGGCAGCAGCTTGTATAACACTAGCTTTTGCCCACGGCTCCGCCCGCGTGGATGTCGGTTATCGCGACCAAACATAGCCTATGTCCTTTTTCAAGGTCTAATCTACCCCTATACCAAATTTCATCAAAATCGGTTCAGTGGTTTAGGCGTGAGAGCGTAACAGACAGACATACGTACTTTCGCATTTATAATATTAGTATGGAAATGGATATGTTCATGTCCTTTAATTTCAACTAAAACTACTCTTGAGTAGCTGAAACTACGATGTTTCAAAATATCTACAGCACATGGCCTTAACAGTGTTTCGACAATAGCCTGAAGCACAGTCACTTACTCGTTTAGCCAAGCAATATAAATTTCGTATTATTCAAATAGGTATTTCGAGTCCATTATCTAATTAGTGTTCATGTTTTTTTATGCTAAGCTAAATTTAATTTGAGTTTTTAACATGTTAAATAGCGTCAGTGTGTACACATACATTCTAAACAGTTAGCTACAGTTCAATTGAATCCATACTAATAATATAAATGCGAAAGTAACTCTGTCTGTCTGTCTTTCTGTCTGTTTGTATGTCTGTTTGTCTGTTACGCTTTCACTCCTGAACCAATGAACAGATTTTGATGAAATTTGGTAAAGAGATAAATTAGACCCTGGGAAAGGACACAGACTATGTTTGGTCGCGATAACCGTAATCTACGCGGGAATCCATCAAACTATAATATGCCTAATTAGACACAACAACTCTTTCCCGCCTGTAACCGGTATTGTTTCACGATGTTCTACTTAATTTGGCACTATTTATTGACTGTACACCACTTGTGCAGTACAAACAGTACGATGATATCAGTATTGACAGTTCTATAGAATCTCACACCATAGCCGATGGGTTTGGTTCCACATCAGCTCATTTCAATGGGTTGTTATCACATTTCGACAGATGTGTCGTAATTTACGTCATTTTATTGTCATAATTGTTTTCAAGATGGTTTATTGGTTCATGCATATATTATTTTATTGGAAGGTTGAATATTTGATTAAAAGCTGGTGGTAAAATTTTGTAACGTGTATGATTTGACACATTTTAACCGTATTGTATTAACGTTCTTTAATTTTTATGGAATTTTAAAGCAGTAAGGGTCGTGGGTTCAAATCCCGCCTGAGCATTTCACTTTTAATCTACATCATAGAACCCATATAACAAGCTAGTTAATCTACGACATTTAGTTATGTATGACCCAAACATTAGGTGGGTCATACGAAAGTCATAATTTTATCTAAAAAAGTTATCTAGGTAGAATGTGTGAATATGTATATTTGCATTGGTCTTTGTGTTTCTATGCATAATATGAATAGATTTACAAAATAAGTATCTAAGTATGTTTATCTGCATTCTAGACTCCATAACACGAGCTAGTTAAGCTAAGCTAACTATGGTTCTAGATAGCGTTGTGTAGAATATTGTAAAATATCTATTACATATTAAAGTATTTGTAGTCAAAATTCACAATATTAATCATCAAGTTAGGATTATCGTTGAAAATGATACAAAACATGGTATGTAATAATGTTGGTTCGCCTTAACCTACATTTCATTATGCAATATGCTTAATGACCGATGTCGGATTCGTTAATTACCTGAGAAAATAGAACATAACAACTTGTTTCTTATTAAATAGTAGGTAATACAAAATACCCAAAATAGTAGGTAAAAAAAGCGTCGGCAACTTAGTGGTTAAGGGATCGGCCTTACGATCGGAAGGTCCCGAGTTCGAATCACACACTACCGACGTGAACCCACTCCTAATACAAGCAATTTAGCTTAGCTGGAGGGGTTACGGAAAATATTAGTAATTTAGGTTGGTAGTAGGTAGGTACTGTTTAAAAAAAACAGAAAAAATAAAAAATAAATTATGTTTACTAATATCTTCTGTCGAGTTCATTGCGTTATATGAGATGCTGCTGAACATTATCGGTTCCTTTGACCCTGATTGCTTCGTTGGTGTGAGTGATCGTTAGAGAGATCTTGGATTTGATTCCTGTTTCGAGTTATCTCTTCTTCGTCCTAGCGTTGTCCCAGTTGCCTCCGAAACTTCCACTTTGGAAACTAGGGTCTATTTTCTTACTGCTTGCAACCTTGGCTTATTGATTGTTTTATGGAAGCTACTGCCGTTACCCCCACGTCCAAGAGGAACGACTGTCTATACTGGAGATTGATGGCGCTTGGTGGAACTTGCTACACATTTTGAATAAAGCACTTGGTAGGTACTTTTCCACAATATTTTTTTGTAAAACCATTGTAAACTTTTGAGAATGCCGTAAGGCGAAACAGGTTAGGTTCAAAATAAAAAAAATGTGGAAAAGTGCAAGTGCTTTATTCAATACCCAAGAGAAAAGCTTGCGCCAAAGTCTCGTCTTTTGTTCGGTAGGTGAGGTTAGAGGCTTGAATCGCATACACCCGGTGTCGAAATAATTGCGATGATCTGTGAGGCAAATTCTAAATAGTAAAGATTCTAGAGACGTGACCGGTAGACGACAAATAGACTCACCCAAAATTACAGCGACATACAAATACGCGTTGAAGTCTTTGTTACCTCCAAAATTTTTCGTTTGATATCGAATTATAATTAAGCCACTGTTGGTGGTACAGTGTGGCTGCGAAACCGACTTTTAAGTGATTCCCGAATTTATGGTCATTTGCTTGAGTTAAACATATTTTTTTTTAAAGAAAGTAAGAAAAAAAAATACGTTTATTTCGACCAAAGTCGTCATTAGTCGTTTGTTTTTCATAAATACAATCATACATATTATACATCCAGACCAATTCAAATAAACATATTTATGCATACAAATATTTTTGCACTGAGCGAGAATCGAACCTTTGACTGACGCCATAGAGATCGTCACACAAAATAGTGCACATTTAGATCTAGTTATGTAACACATAATCACGTACCCGAGCAACCTCTTTTTGTCTCTTTCTGTCTAACGTGACAATAATTACGGGTAGTTGCGAAACACTCAATCTGTTTTAAATTACAAAATGTATTTGAAATAATTTGGTAGCTTGTTATGGGAAAAGTTGAAAGAACAATAGCGTTTTGTGGGTCGCAAATGTGTTGCTATAGTCAAAAATCTTAAATATTACCTTACTGCAGTTAAATGGCCGAAAACAAGTAAATCGGGATAGAATCCGTTAAAAAGTGTTTTTTTTTAAATTATATTCGCGTTAACTTCAGAAAATATCATACGGTAGTAGCAAACAAGCATACATTATAAAAACTTCTCTCTTCCTCCGAGTGCCAATTTCGGTTTGCAGTTCGGATTTCCGCTCCTCCTTCCAATATTTGGTTTATTCTCGACTTTTAAAGAAGTGACTGCCGTCTGACCTTGAAGCATGAGACATAAGCCATCAACAGACCTTCGTCAGTCAACCAACACGTGTCTACTGGGTACGGGTTCCTAGGTGAGGCTGGTAAGATCTTGATGGGGCACTTTTTACATGAAATAGAAACATTTCTTACAAAACATACAATGCTATGTAATCAATCCATTATTTGGGATTTGAAAGAGCGAACAATGTGGCAAATCCGGACCCTATCATGTCATTGTCTGCGACCTTAACAAATAAGTGCTGTCCTACTGACAGCGGATGTCTCGAGACTGTAGAGATTACAATTTTATGTAAATAATTATATTACTTTTATCTTAGTTGAGAATCAGAATATTAGGTCAATTCAATGAAATTTTTAGATTTAGATTTAAACTAAAATTATCTGCAAACTGGCTGCACCTGGTCATTGAAGGACGAGGTTCTGGAGCAAGCTTTTCTCTCAGGCTTGGCTTCTTTAAAAGCCAAGATAAGCGAAACCAAGAGAAAGATTAGAATAGTGGACTCTAGGCTCCAAAATATAAGCTTTGGATGCAACTAACGCGGTGAAGATGTTAATAATAAATACAATAAATTGAAATTCTCTCTAAAATAGGTTGCTAAATAATTTATAAACATTTACAATAATTTTAAACTCCTAACATTTATTCGACGGTTAAAATATGGCAGATTAGTATTTACGACCTATTGTTAACTTGATTTTGCAGATAAACCATTCTAGGTATCCTTAAGATGTGGTCATAATTACGTTAAATAGAAACCTTAGCCTTTAATAAACTGGGTTCCCACGTTTCACTCAATGAAATTCATTGAGTCCTCAAAATCATATAAGTTACTCGTAATAAAAGTTCTAAAAATGTCTTGGACGCCCTTTAGTCGCAGTAGTTCGGTTGCTAGGCTAGTCCAGTTGATCGAACTACTGCAACTGTTCAGTTGCAATAGTCCGGTTGTCAAACGGGATCGAACTATTGCTACTTTTGTGCAGCAGTAGCCCGGTGAGTAGTTCGGTTGATCAGACTACTGCAACTCTTCAGTTGCATTAGTTCAGTTGTCAAACAGCACAGTCACGATGTAACGCCAAAAATGGTAAATTTCAAAACAGCTACCACATTTCAAATATGAACAAATTACGAATTTTAATATAATATTCAATATGAATAGGGTGATCTTATCGCCAAATTCATTTCTAAACGCCCTTCAAAAGTATTTTTATAGCTTGTCTTCGTAACCGTCCCCTTTCCGCACTTTCCGCTCCGCGCGTCCGCTAGCACTGAGACCCTACCCGAATTATTGTTTACTTTTTCCCACGGCCGCTTGGTCAGTTACTGAAGGTTTTGACCTTGGAGTTTTGTCTGCAGTCGGGATGTCGCTCAGCGCGATTTGGGCCACTCGACTTGTTGCCAAACCTGTTTGAAAACTAATTGTATGAGAATTTTGTTGTTCGTATTGTGAAGATCTTTGTTAAAATTTAGCAGTATCGGAGTTCATGTTTTGTATTTTTACAATGTTTATTGAAAAGCAAAAATCTTGTCTTACTGAGGGGCTTGTATTTATATTGCATCAGTCAATTTGACACTACACTCTGCCTGATGGTAACGCAAAACGCAAAAAAAAAAAAAAATTTAAAAAAAAAAATCGCGTCCGGGCCTTAACCTTCCCGCACTTGTTTCTTTGATTTTATTCCCTACACCTTTCACCTTATCTGTATAATTCATGCCTAAGTGAAATTCAAAGTAGATCTAAAATGGTGTTCCCTAATTTAACGATCTCGATACCCCATTTTCGGGAAAGATTACGGAATACGACCTTCGGGAGCTGTCCAAATAGTACTAAGTTTATCAGGTGAAACCGCGGTACTTCACTGGTATAGGTATGATAGATTTTTTTCTATCATTCTGAAGGCGCCATACTTTATACGGTACTGAGTACACTCCTATAAATATTTAAAGGTATACTTCACCATAATGCGCCGTTTTGATTCGACACACACTCGTTCGCTAGCGTAACAGAACGAGATTTAGAAAAAAAAAGTAGATTGGAATCACTAGTGTTGTGTGGCATGCACACTTGACTTAGTAATCATGGGAGGTAGGCAGACATCTCACGGTTCTGGTCGGTTCTTTACAGATTGTTTCAATAATGTCGAAGCTTTCATCATCATTATTTCCTTATTTCTGATTGCATCTAGGGTATTTATCTCGGAACCCCGGGTCCGTTCACTCTTCCTTTTAATTTGGTTTGTCGTGGCTTTTATAGGTAGCGACTGCCACCATTGTAGCATTTTATTAGTATTTTTATTAAATACAGCCCAGACTCAGCCTCAGATGCATGGCTCGAGTCAACAATAGTTCCCGGAATACAGCAATAGGCTGACCCCCTATGACCTAGGACCAATGATTGGTGAAATGTGGGTGTTAATTCACCTCTGTCTAATCCTCTGGGGGATAAAGGCTTGATTATATGTATGTACTAGCTGTTGCCCGCGACTTCGTCCGCGTTAAGTTCGGAATGTTGTTCATCTCCTATTTTATCCCCTTGGGGGTAGAATTAATCAAAATCCTTTCTTAGCGGATGCCTACGTCATAGTAGCTTTATGCATGCAAAGTCTCAGCCCGATCGGTTTAAAATTGACAAAGTTTTATACAAACTTTCATCCCCTATTTTATCCCCTTGGGGGTAGAATTAATCAAAATCTTTTCTTAGGGGATGCCTACGTCATAGTAGCTTTATGCATGCAAAGTCTCAACCCGATCGGTTTAAAATTGACAAAGTTTCATACAAACTTTCATCCCCTATTTTATCCCCTTGGGGGTAGAATTAATCAAAATCCTTTCTTAGCGGATGCCTACGTCATAACATCTACCTGCATGCCAAATTTCAACCTGATTCGTCCCGTGGTTTGGGCTGTGCGTTGATAGATCACTATGTCAGTCAGTCAGTCAGTCAGTAACCTTTGAGTTATATATATTTAGATTGGAGACCCTATGTGATGATAATTCCAATTACGCTTTTTTTAAACATATAAGGAAGTAAGTACTCCTGAGATAGAAGTGTATGACTGTAAGGTTGTTCAAATTCGATTTTCCTATTTCCTATACATCTTTCGTAGAATCGTGACAAGCAGTCCATTATTTAAACGTTTAATTATATTATTGGCGTACAATGATAGGAAATAATATTTGTGCAATCAAAGCGTTTAGATTTAATCGAGTTCTTAAGTATTACAAGGTTCGATTTTATTGGAGCAATAACCTTCTCATCTCAATTTTTGAATTTAATTTAAGAAACTTATTAAAATACATTTTTCAAGATGGTGTTAAAATTATCAAAGAAAAATCGTCAATCAATAAATCACTGCGGGATGTAGGGCCACAGTAGGGCTCGTCCAGTGCGCACCATGACCCTTGCTTGAATATTCAAAAAGGCCACTTTATTGAAATCGTATTAGAATAATAAATAATAAATAAATAAATAATAAATCTTTAATAAACATTACATTGCGTAGAGTACAAAATTATTAGGATAATATTATGTGGTGCGGCGATATTTACACGAAATTAGAATCTGCTTAGTAAATGATTTTTGATTCTGCTGCTGCTGATGAGTGACCATTTTATGAATTTTATAGGAACCTATGAGATCTACTGGGAATTCATAATGTTACTCGTTACGCTGTAAGTGTGCATTCTTGTCGTTTGTTCGCGATAGACGCAAAAACTTCTCAACAAATTTTGACGCGATTCGTTTGTTTGAAAGGTCATGGTTAGACTTAAAATATCTTACTTTGTCTGATCGCAGTTGATTGAGTAGAACTGGAGAAATAACCAAAAATCACGATATGAGGTTTTTAAAACAGGCATCAGAATGTTTTTACAGGATTGGCAGCACAAGTGTAATGCTCCTGGAGTTGTTTTCGTCTGTATACCACAATTACCACTTCCCATCAGGTGGGCCGTATGCTTATCTGCCTTTATCCCCGAAGGTTAGGCAGAGGTGAATTAATACCCAATCAATCAATAAATCAATTAGCCTACTGCAGTCCACTGCTGGACATAGGCCTCTCCCAATATGCGCCACGTTTGCCGATCATCCGCCTTCCGCATCCAGTCTATCCCAGCTACCTTTCGCAGGTCGTCAGTCCACCTGGCTAGGGGATGTCCCACCTTCCGTTTTCCACATTTCACCAATCACTTTATTAGGTTAGGTCCCACGTAATAGGAGGTGAGCCTATAGCCATATTCCGGGCACTATTGTTGACTCGAGCTATGTATCTTAGTAGAGAGCCACCTAAGTAGTATAAAAATAGGTTCTCTTACGGAATAAGGAAACAATATTTGATTTTGAGTTATTCGATATTAATGCAGACCAAGAATTTAGCCATTCCGATATATTAACACAACTGCGCAGTGAAGATTATTGATTCGTATTACAAACTGAAGATTCGCGAGCAAGCGAAGGACGTTTTTTAATCACGTATTTTCTGATAGGTATTCTATTCGATCTAGTGGAGATTCTCCTCATTAGCTTATTAACTATTTATAATTCTTGGCGCCTCTTTACCATACTAAATGTCTGGTCCAGTTTAGTGTTTGGTATCCGCATTCTTTGAGGAGGCTAGGGTGATAAATTGAAGTGCGAATTGCTTTACAGCGACAGTAATACCTGGTCGGGTTTCCAATTCACCATTAACATACGTAATAGGTTTCTGTCTTCGAGTATCTAGCGAATCTTTGCATACGCATTATTTTTCTATCCGTATCACTCCTTTAGGACATATTATATGCTAGAAAGTTATGAATCTTCATATAATGTATGGAAATTTGTCGGATTAGTTAACATTTATGGTTACTGCTCCGCTCCCTTGAGTAGTAGTGGGATGATATGTAGACTATAATCTTTCTCGATAAACGGGCTATTCATAGCAAAATTTCTCAATTCGAAATAGTAGTTTCTGAGATTAGCGCTTAAAACAAAACAAACAAACAAACTCTTCAGCTTTATAATATTAATACCTATAGATAAATAGTTAAATATGTATAACAGTTATAAAGTATAAACTGTAATTTACAGTTAGTTACATAGATGCATAACAGGATTCAGGATACTGAATATCCGGCTAACCTTAAAGTCAGTTGATCGGATATCCGGCCACCGGATATAATGTTTAAAGTAATGTGCAAATATTTTATCCTCACAGATACTCCAGTATCCAGCTGAATAGTAAATAGCATAGACCTGATAGTCCGGATACCGGATAGGGATTAGGCCTTTTGGCCAAGCCAACCACACCTGCAAATAGATACACCTACTGAGTAAGCGACTAGGTCACACGGCAGTCGCTGCCGGAAAAACCGGATAAGGAAACTAAATAACACTTCTTCCTACCGATGAAGAGGCTTTCCCTGGCTTCTTATGTTGGAGGTAGATTTAACAATATAGACGGACGCGTTTAGTATTGCCATCAGCAAACGCTCTGTATAGTAGAGGGTAGTGTCAATAATATTAGAGCGACACATTTGGTGTTGCCAGCAGCAACCGTTCATCTGGCGGATAATCTTTACAGTAAAAACAAAATCTTCGTACCCATCCACGTTTATGTAATATAGTTTTAAATATAAAACATAACGACCGTGACACTGCGTTGTGCGGACATAATAAACCTTGACAAAATACATTTTTGCGGATACCAGTTTTTTTAATTATGCATACTGACCGGTATTTACATCTGGAACTATTACTTAATAACGTATATCTATAATTAATTCTAATTTTATTCATAAACATTATTTCTTTTTAAGAAAATCGTTGCAATTTGATAAACGAACGCTATTTTTTTTCTTAATGAGTTTCTTTTGTTTCTAAGCATTCGGTGCGCTAACCAGCCAGACAAATGTTAGAAGTTGGAGCATAGACAACTTACAACTACAAATGAGGTCGTTCACCAAAGATTTTAATAGCTATTTTCGTCGCGTAGACGTTATTACTTTTTCATTCAAGGTCATCACAATTACCTTAATCCTCGTTCTCATGGTAAAATAGCATTATTAAACCTCCTAAAGAACGTGTGACTCATTATTTGTGTGTGGTAATTCAGACCTCGTGAAACATAATGTAAATCTTTCGTTCTCTTTGTTTCCACAGGCCGTTTCCAGTCTTATTTACACAAATGTGTGAGACGTTTTATGTGAAAAACCTAACATCGAGTGAATCATACTGTACCAACTGCAGTGTATCCGAACGAATTTTTGTATTATAAAAAAATATCTAAGCATTCCAAATTTAAAGAAAAACTAACGTCTAATTAAGTGTTGCCATATTAACATTAACAAGCTTTTTTAATACTCGATAAGGCAGACGAAGTGAGTAATAACAGAAAAAAATTGTGTCAAGATCAATAAGTGTGTGTCAAGGGGTTTCTGCAACTTTCCTTTTGTAGAACAAGCCGACTGGATGACATCGATCGTGATAAAATAGTGGTGAATCGTTTAAATTCGACCTTAAACGGGTTTATTGTGGATGGATTTTGGCGGATCCCTTCACAATAACTCGCGAAGCGGCAGTGCTCGGATCCTTATTAAAAAAAAAACAAAAAGTGCTCACAAATATTCCAAATCGAACAAAAACATAACAAGCCGGTTTAAAAAATAAGTGCTCGAACCTTTAAAAAAATAAAAAAGTGCGGTTCTAAATTCGAACTATGCTGAGTGTGTGCACGTGAAGATGTCTACACAAGCGTATTACAAGGAACGCCTCGGGTTCGACCCGCAAGAGGTCATGCAGGATGGCGTGAATGGCGGCGGTGCTTACTACGATGGACCTCACCAACCGAAACGACACAGGGGTGACCATCACTCCGAGACCCACGACCAGGTTTACGAGGAAAACCTGACGAAATTCAAAGGTACAACATGTTGGGGATTCTTTATTCAACAGTCAGGTTCGTGGTGGCGGGTTATAGAGAATGCGCGTGTGTGCGTGTGAATGCATACGTGTGTCGCATCTCTGTATGTGTAGCGTTTGTTTTTTAAAAACAGTGGATTGTTTTGATGCAACGGCGGTGTTTTAACATTCTTTGCGTAGTCTCTTTGGTACTAATACGGTGTTGCCATCCGTTCATTTGTTCGTCCTAGAGGTCAAATTATAAAGTCAAAATCATTAGCGAAGTTTGTGGTTAGTAATGATTTTATTTTGCCTTATATTGAGTCAAGACAAATTCAGGTAAAGTGACATAATATACCTAAAGGCAAAATGAGGGATTATTATACAAATACCTCAGACCGTATACCGTTCAGGCATAGACTGATGAATGAAAAACGACAAAATTGACACACATCATTATGTGTTTGTTTTAAGAACATAGTTTTTTTCTTTTTTTAAACATTTTATTAATAATTTTGTCGAATGGCAACTCCATACTAATTTCATGTTCTTGTTTCATTAGCATAATAACATGTCGCTGTAGTGTATTTTTTTTATTATAGATATTTTTCTTTTAACAGTGTGATTTTGAACTTCCTTACGAATTTAGCTCCCATCATTGTTGGTAGAATCTGTTATTCTGAAAAGACATAGAGTTTTTAATAATATTTTTCTGTTAGCTTCATAACGAATTGATCTTTCTCACTCTTCTACCTACAATTTTAAATTTAGATAAGTACTTACTGTAGAATCAAAGGTAGCTCTTTTCCATGTGGAAACCTCCGGGTGCATATCACCGAAGGCCTTCAGTCTTCGAAATGAAACTCATTGCCAGGAGATTTATCTCTGTTAGGTCTTGGCTGCATTTTAGAGCAAATAGAGATTCCGCGAGACAAGAGAGAACTAGAAAGTAGAACTGAAAAGTTGCAACATTACTGAATTATTTATACGAGTACGAATTTTCTTAAAACCATAAACACCAAACTAAAATCTAAATTTAGCGCTCTTAGCTCATAAATCTTAAAAGCCTGTTTCACTAATTCAAGTTTTATTTTACCTCTATGGTTGCTGTTGCCTTCCTAATTTAAATAATTCAAATTGTAGTGCGTTAACGATGTTTTAGATTTATAGGTTCACTTTTTAAAATGTAACGTACTTTAATTGCGTGTTTACTAATTTTAATGAGAATTTTGTTTTGTTTTGTCTAGATTTATGTGGTGCTCCTGAGATGTTTTTTTTTTCATCATGTGACTTACATATACTGGTTTGCTGTTGTAATGTCTAAATGTATAGCTTTATAAGTATCTACTTATACGTGTACATAATAGAACAGGGATGGCGAACCTAAGGCACGCGTGCCAAAGATGGAAGTTATTTAGTATTTAGATGCGCCCTAGCCATACCTTAGGCGCTAAAAAATGAATGAACAGACGGACATTTTTTCAGAAAGCATAATAAGAGTACTTTCTTCTTTTTCTTAAAAATCTTTTCAGCTGTTTAGGCGTGAAAGCGTAGCAAACAGACAGAGTAACTTCCGCATTAGTATGGATTTATTATTATACCAATAATCACGAAGTCATACCACGGGCGTATCCAGTTTTCTTTAAAAAATGGGGTATAAGTCAAATCGGATGGGGCTGTCGTGTGTTTTAAATGTTTTAACTTCGGGCTGGACGGGTTAAGCGCGCAACTTCTTTACCACGGCTTTCCTTCGAAGAGCTTCATTTAATCTATCACTTTCTTTACCACATTTTTAACACAAACCCTTATAGTATGATTCCGAAGTCGACCGCATACGACAACTGCCGACGCATGCAGCACATACAGCGTACCCATTACTTGTTAAACTCCGATACGGATAAAGGAGACAATTGAGAAGCCGCAATGAATTACGCGCATGTGCTGCGTGCGTCGGCAGTTGTCTTCTGCAGTCGGCTACGGAATCATATCTTTACGCAGCTGCAATAATGTTTGTATAATAACACAGTCGGTAATCACAAATGACTTGCATTTGCACCCACTTTGTGTTTCGCAAGCCCTCTGACTCAGGGGTTTGAAAGTCAGTCTATGACATCAGTCAAAATGTTCTTAGGAGTGTGGTTGACCTGGTTACGCCGATTCTCAGATGTATAGACGAAAATCTAAAGCACTACCGATCATTTTGATAGCTGAAGTTGTGTTTTGTACATTCAGATTTAAGTATAACTTGGTAATAATATACAAAGATGGGAGCAATGACGTACATTGAGAAAGGCCTATGTCCAGCAGTGGACTGCAATGGTTTAATGGTTAATGAGACCTTAGATCTCATTAGATCTCATCAGACTTGAAGAAATTTAAAAAAAAAGTCATGTGAAGAGTAGCTACTCGCAACCAGCGTGGTTTATGTATGAAATCAAATTATAGAAGTGGAAGATGTCGTGTCTTCCAAAGCGAAAGAAGTGAGACTTAATTTTTTATTTATTTTATAAAACTTCATGCACAAGTACATAGGCGGACTTAATGCCACATGCATTGTCTACCAGTTAACAAAAGGAGAAAAACTTTGCATCTACTGCATTAGTCGTATTTCATTTAGGGTCAGCTCTTGTTAATGTTAGGGGTATTAGGAAAGGTAAGGTGAGGGAGCCACACATCAAAACAACAAATGCACCAAAGCAGCAAATGCTTCTGGATATCTCTTGTCAAGAACTATTTTACTTGGCAATTTGCCCTGTGCGCAGCAAATGCTGCTTACCCTTAACAGTAGAAAGTATTATCTTATAAGGTATTTCCTTAAGGCAGATCTGAGCGCCAATTCTGATTGCATCTAGTTCAGAGCTTGTAACAGCAGAATTGTCACCAATGTGTAATCAAATCAAGGATAAACTTTTAAATTGCCTTCTAGCTAGGTATTCCCAGAACTGAGTCAGCCTCACTGTGATTGCTGTCCGTCAAATTGAACCGAATCAGAGACGCGGGGTGGTGACTGATGACTCGATGCCTCTGACATTGAGCCAACCTCTTTGTCAAATTGTACTTTTTGTTGACTTGTTGACTTGAAAAACTAACATCGTTATATTAAAGTCATTTGCGAATATTTGTTGCTATGGTCACAGAATAAGTAATAGTACTACGTCTATGGTGCCATAACAGGTAGTAGTTTACGGTCAAATCAAAACTCAAATCGGTTACTTTTTATTGAATTGAATGTCATAAAAGAGAGATGTTTGAGAGATGTTGCTAATGTTTAGAAGAACGATTTTATGCGAAGAGGAATAAGTTTCTTGTTAACGTTCTTAGTAGTATACTCGTAGCATGGGCATAACTAGGGCGGTGTTTTACGAATGATAACCGCCTCCATATACAAGATCCTACTAATGAAAAGATGTTTGGATGTTTATTATTCAATCACGCGCTAACGGCTAAACGAATCTGGCTGAAATTTGGAACAGGGATAGATTAGCTCGTACATAGAGGACGAATCAACAACTTTTATTCTGGGGGACTAATTTTGAGAGACGAGTGGGTTCGTCGCGTTCGTGTAAAATACACAATTTCGGTATTGATAGCCTTAAAACGACACATTCATAAAAATATGGAAAATTCGTAGTACAGATACTGTTCAAAGTTATCCATTTATGTAGATACATGTGTTATGCTGTAATCCTTGCTATCTGATTATTCAATATCTTATCTTACAACTGTTGTACTAAACATAGATACAAGTAAATGCATGTTATATCATTTAAACTTATGTTTGTTATTGTGTAGACTGGCTAAAAAAATTAAAACATTTGCAATATCTGCCGACAACTGTTTTTCTATTGACTGTACTTGCCTGTAAAAAAGACTAAGGGGATCAGACCGGAATGACACGGATTACGGTGGATCAATCGGGAATTAAAACTTAATAACAATCGGCAGGGAATCAGATCAGGGGATCCAACCGGAATAACTCGAATGCCTTACTTCTTAGATGACATTCAAGAACCTTTCCTGATCGCATCCGAGGCTTTCACTCTGGATTTTTGTCTGCTATATAGGGAGTGAATGCCATCTGAACTCCCAGCCTGAGTTGTGGCCGGTAGTGTAACCCACCTGGTAGCTAAACCCACTGAACGTATACCGAGCAGTGAGCAAACCTGCCCCTTATTATAGAATGACAAATATATGGGATTTGACGTTTATGACATGCGTTGACGACTGTCATATACAGGGTGTAATCGTTAAGTGTGTCCAGGCGATTATTCCGTAACTATTACAGATATCACAAAACTTTAAACTGATATCGAAAGTACGTTACCTAATGAGTAAAATGACATCAATAACTTTTTAAAAATCAAACGAGAGGTATCTAACATTTTGACATTAAACACTCCCATACATTTAGTATTAGATTAGTAGAAAGGTTTTAGTGTCCTTATTTTAGAAGTATATTTTAGCTTAGTACTGATATTAAAGGAAACTGTTTATTAACCTAACAGAGACTATCTTTTAATTGAATAATATTTATTTCTTAGTAAGTACAAAATTTGGTATTTAAAGCAGATGTTCGAAGTGACGTCCTTATTGTGCGATACAATGACGAGCTCTACTTACAGTTTCTAAATGATTGCACGACGTACACGATTCTGTAAGTATTCTAGGCTGTGCATTCTCTCAGCGTACCTACACTTTGTCTTTGATAAATCCCCATAGGAAGAAATCACAAGGCGTGAGATCCGGGGATCTGGCCGGCCAAGGGGTTGCACTGTTATTGGCTATTAAACCATCAAATTTGAAATGGTAAGATAATTAATCTACACGTGTATCTACTTGCAAATCATCATTGTCATATCATACGTAATCATAAAATGTGATTAAGGTAAAATGAGTACTAGACCACTTAAAATACCTAGGAAACTAAAACCTTTCTACTAATCTAATACTAAATGTATGGGAGTGTTTAATGTCCAAATGTTAGATACTTCTCGTTTGATTTTTAAAAAGTTAATGATGTCATTTTACTCATTAGGTAACGTACTTTCGATATCAGTTTATTTTTTTTTGATATCTGTAATAGTTACGGAATAATCGCCTGGACACACTTAACGATTACACCCTGTATGTACGTCAAATCCCAAAGAAATATAGAACTATATACATATTTATATCAGGATAGTTTTGCCCGCGGCTCCGCCCGCGTGGATGTCGGTTATCGCGACCAAACATAGCCTATGTTCTTTCTCAAGATCTAATCTACCCCTATACCAAGTTTCATCAAAATCGGTTCAGTGGTTTAGGTGTGAAAGCGTTACAGACAGACAGACAGACAGAGTTACTTTCGCATTTATAATATTATTATGGATATGGATTATCAAACAGACATAATGTTCACGCCTATATACAAGGCAATTCGTTGGCCGGCGTATTGTAGAATAAAATGACGAATGTAATTTGACGTTTATGACATGCGTTGACGACTGTCAATTCTATACATTCGTCATTCTATTCTATAATACGCCAGCCAACGAATTGCCACTTGTCTAGGGGAGCTTTTCACACCTTAAGGTATATTATCTATAGGCGTGAACATAATGTTGTATGTATGATAATAAAGATATAAATATGTATAGATATGCTTTGATTTCCTTATTAGGTCGAGGTTGTACCAGTTGTTTTAATTACTTGTATTCGCCATTGATAGTCGCACCTACCTACAGATCTGTCTGACATATCTAGGAATCTATATTTGTCTTGAGTTTTTATAATTGCTGATACAGTATGTTTTGTCACGTACAGTCGACAAAGCAGATACGTATACACCTTCTTTTATAACGGTGTATGTAAAGGAGATACGTATGCAGTGTCTTCTTTGAGGCTGTCGGAGAGGAGAGGGGAGATACGTACCTATACAGTATCTGTATTATTAAAGGAGATGCTGAAGATGAAGATTACGCGAATATCACTCATTGAAGTAAAACCTATTTTAACTAGTGGGGTTCCATACACTCAAATTAAGCTCACTTTTGTACATAATTTATTTACCTGTATTTTGTGCACATTTTTTTACAAAAAATGTATCTTGGTATGTTTATCCGTATTCTAGAATCCATAACACAAGCTAGTTAAGCTTATGATTAATTTGGGTCTAGAGATAGAGTGGTGTGTTATGTAGAATGTCTTAGAATATTTATACAATATTTGTTGTATATCGGGACTTATGCAAGTGAAACCGCAAGACGATACTAGTATCCTACATAATGATGATGCACAATGCACCAAGCAATTATGTCCGATGCGCAAGCGAAAGGGACTGGCCTTTAAATTCGACCTCTGATTTTATTTCGTTGACCCGTAAACCGTAAACGTTAAGACGAATTGGTTGATTAATACAATTGGTACTCTTCAAGAGGGGAATTATTTAAAAAAAAAAAACTTTCTGAGACGAATTTTAAAACCTAACGGGGTTTTAAGTGGTGTTATTTGAATTAAGTGCGTACATATTTGTACTGGGTGGCGCAAAAGTAGTGGCACCAAAGAAAATACCTTTATTTTTTTTATATGAAATTTTCTGTCATTCTGTTGTTGAAAATTGTGTAGTGAACAAATGTAAAATACACTGAAAATAAACATGGACCGTTTTACTCCCCAAGAACGTGGAATAATTGTGTCAAACGCTTTTCCAGGCCGAGTTATCTCTCGTTTTGGCGATTTGCCTTGGCCTGCAAGATCACCCGATCTGACCAGTCCAGACTTCTTTCTTTGGGGTTTTTTGAAATCTCGGGTGTATGTGAACAAGCCACAGACTCTCGCAGCTCTAAAAGAAAACATTCGTCAAGAAATAACGAACATATCGCAGGTAGTGTTACGGCAAGTTATGCAAAATGTCATAAATAGGGCTCAAATGTATCAACTCTGGAGGTCACCATTTAAAAGACATCATCTTTAAATCCTAATGGTACGAAATTTAATGGTACAAATATACATTTAAAAAAACCTAAATCTAGTTTTCTAATTTAGAAAAAATGTTATAGCCGAACCAAATAGGGTCTTTACTTTTGCGCCACCCGTTATAAAAGAGGTATGTGATATCCATACTGATATTATTAATGCGAAGGTAACTCTGTCCGCCTGTCTTTCGATCTGTCTGTTACGCTTTCACGTCTGAACCACTGAACCGATCTTGATGAATTTTGGTAAAGAGATAGTTCATCTCTTTACCAAAATTCATCAAGAGCTTGGGTAAACGCGTACGCTTCCTTATATGGCGAAAAGGGGGGTTCAAATAGGTTACGAAAGATCGTTTATAGTTCCCGTAAACTGTAAAAGTTAAAAACAAAACTCAACTTTTACACATATAACTCTAGTCAAGACAGATCGTTGACAAGTATAGATAACAAATTAAGCTATTATTGTTTATGATTGTCTGAGTGACACTAGACAGAGACAACGAGTCTGGGAGCTCGAATGGATTACCTCTTATCTAACGGGTAGGAGTCAGAGGGAAATAGGCCATTAGTAGCCTATCTCGAGCGATGACAGTGCTGTAATAAAACCAAAAATATCTGTCCATTAGAATATCATGCCGGTGGGTCAAGTCTTCCAAGTCTTAATTTAATATTCAATTGTTTTAAGCTCAATTATCAATGCGTTTTAATTCACTGAATTTTTTGATTTTTATTATTATATCACTATCTTATGACGGAAACACTTCAGACTCGGGTAGGATAGGAAGTTCTGACACTACCGGTAGTGCCATGGGGAAAGAATTTTACCCTTGACACTACAAGTAGTGCCATCGGGTAGTGCCACGGGGCAGTCACGATTACTAATATTTTAAACTAGCCTTCCGCCCGCGGCTCCGCCCGCGCGCATCTCGGTTAACGCGAACTTTGCTCATATCTTCGGTTCCACTCAACCGATTGCGATCAAACAAACGTAAGATTTTAAGTCTGAGTAAGCCCTTTCTAACAAAAAAAAACGCATCAAAATCCGTCCAGTAGTTTTTGCGTCCATCGCGGACAAACAGACTAACAGACAAACAGACAAACAGACAGGAAATTCAAAAAAAATATTTTCGTGTTCAGTATCGTTAACATAACATAACCCAAGTATTTTTTTTTAAATATCTCCAATGTACAGACACGACCACTTTACAATTATATAATAGTATAGATAGATAGATAGATGCGAAATATAGTAGTCCAAAAGTATTTCACACCTAACCTACTGAACTGATTTTGATGAAATTTCTCATAAAGGTATATTAGACCTTCGAAAAGGACATGGGAGGACTATGTTTGGTCGCGATAACCGATATCCACGCGTACAAAAATGCGAGCAACAGCTAGTAGGTATATACCTAAGGCATGTTTATCCTGCAGCAGTCTCCTGGTATAGATCACTAATTCCTGTAAGATATCTCAATCCCTGTGATATGCAAGCATGTCCCACTTATCAGCACAGCAGTTTGACGTCATCATTGGCACCGTGTGAATGTCCGTTAACGCGCATCGCGAAGCACGCTCGATTCGATCAACACGCTGCAATTGGTGCTAAAGTGCGATGCACTACACAAACACATACCTACTGTTTATGAATGAATATTGTACGGTTCATCAGTTTGCGCGTCGTAAACGAAGTAATTTAGCTACATACTTTCTTTCTGTGTGACACTGGTCTTATAATAAAACGAGGTACGAGTAGATACGGCACTGGGCGGTGTACGGGGTTTTACCAAGATCTTTTTTTTTATACCACTTATGCCGCAGACAAGCACACGGTCCACCCGATGGAAAGGAAGTCACACTCGCGCTGCCGGCCCCATCGATATATATTAACTGTGCTGGTCCTGTAAGAAAGAACAGAGAGATTCTGTGCTGTCAGCGCAGAAGATAAGTAGGACAAGCCTTTGGTATTCTCACTGACAACAAAATCCTCTTCAGTGAGCTCTGGCTACCCTACTCACCGCCGGGAACACAACACAAGGTTAAGATTTTGAAAAGAGAATCGACCTCGGGCGGGACTCGAACCCGCGATCTTTCCTTTACAGGGGAATGCTCTGACCACTAAGCCACCGAGGCCCGCGCGAAGTCGAACCAAATACTTCTATACATTTGTCCTACGGCACGGTCCCGCCCGAGGTCGATTCTCTTTTCTAAATCTTAATCGATTCGAATAGTTCATTCAACAACACAAGGATATTTAGCCGCGGTATTCTGTAGGGCGGATAGCTCGATGGGGACGGTAATATCGTCGTGTCCTAACCTCCTACAATGTGTTGTGTTTCCAGCGGTGAGGAGGGTAGCCGAAAAATTGTTGTTACTTCCCCTATAATGAAAGGTAAATAAAGAAAGTTAAAGTTTGACAGGCTAAGTTTGTATGTACAATATCTAATTTAAAAAATTCTCGTGTCACAGTTTTCGTTGCCATACTCCTCCGAAACGGCTTGACCGATTTTGATGAAATTTTTTGTGCTTATCCGGTATCTATGAGAATCGGCTTTTTTCTTTTTTCTTTTTCATCCCCCTAAGTGATAAGGGTGCAGCGGGAACGGGATTTGAATACCACGCGGGCCGAAAATATGGTGGTACGAAGTTCGCCGGGGCAGCTAGTGTACATATATAAATATGTATGTTCGTTTGTTCCCTCATAGCTCTTCAACTACTTATTAGAATTAGACAACTGAGGTATCGTTAGAAGCGTGTTGATCGTCCGCTGGTTATAGGCAATATATATCAAGTGTCACTGAATTTAATGTGGCGCTCTTAGCGGTCGTAAAGTACATAACCCTCCTTTGGCTTCGCCGTAGTCGGGTAAATAGTGCCCGCAAAGGCGCAGAAAATTTTATTGGTCGAATGTGCAAACTAGTTTACTTGCAGTCATTTTAATCAACGCTTCGCCTCACGTATCATTGCAACTGATGGACTGGTTAACATTTCAACTGGTTACTTCCACTTGACGGTAATGGGTCTCACTTTCTTTATGGCTGCATTAAAATACCTAATTGGTTGTAAACTTGAGTAGTGAGAGAATACGGTTACACATACGGACATACGGTTTTTTGTAGGTTTGAAAGTAGATATCAGTGGGGAAGGGTCCGTGTACAAACGACTTTCTACCTTCGGGGTGGCCAGTTTTTTATGCATGGGCGTACCCTGCTCTGTTCTGCCTGAAGGAAAGGAGAGCAGGATGCTCACCTCCCCAGATCCGATTTGACTTTTGCCCTATCCCTTAAAGGAAGCTGGGTACACCCATGCTTTTATATAGTTCATTCATTCACGCCTCCTTTCTATTAGGGTAGGCGAAGGTCCTGGCATATACCTTTTACTACTGTAATATAAATATACCGCCTCTACAAAGTGTCAGCTTGATGGCAATAGGCTCGCTCCTTATTACGTAGGACCGTAAATCATAGTTTGCGTAGGTAATGTATAACACCTCTGACTACCCCTTTGGGAATTTACAGATATTTTTTACAAGTTTGGTTTCCATAGATGTTCGATAGTTGCGAGTACTAGCATAGGTTTTTCTTTTTCTTAATACACACACATTATATACAGAAACACTGAGCTGAAAAAATGTATCTATGTATGTTTATTCGCATTCTAGAACCCATAACACAAGCTATTTAAGCTATGCTTACTATCGATCTAGACAGCGTTGTGTAAAATGTCCTACAATAAATCGAACCCGCTACCTTTTACTTCACAGTCAAACTGTCAACTGCTGCACAGGTCGTGAAAATTATTAACGAGCATATTCGTCATGTAAATTTCCTAAGCCTTTATCATTCCACCCCCACGTACTAAGCCCATTTCGACAGACAAGTCTTTACGCAATGAACCAAAACGAAGTGGGTAGGCCTACCAGGGCCCTGAGTCAGCAAGATTATGTTTTTAAAACATATTATGATGTCAAAATTTCAAAACTAGAGTCGGCAGTGTGACGCCCCTGGTATTTCACACGCCCATAAGCCACGATAATCACTTTCCATCAGGTGGGTCATGCCAGGTGCTTGTCTGCCTCCTACGTGGTATAAAAAAGTAGTTACAAATTTTTGAAAAAATATTTAAAAATCTAATGTGAGTCAAACTATGAGTGATTTTGAATCTGAAGGCTTGTTAACCTCACGAAACCGTACACATGTTTTGTTTTGACAGATCATACGGAATACCATAGTATTTTTTACTTACGTTGTGCTATCGAAACGGATTGAAATCACAAGTTTTGAAAACGTATTGTTACTGAAGGCCCAGGCTAGCACAATAGATCATACAGTGGGTGTACTGTACGTACGAAAACTCTCTAGCGCCTTGAGAAATGCAAATTATGCGTACCGCATTGACCTACTTGCTAATCTCAAGATATTCTTGATATTGTTTATGTACTTGTTCGTTATTACATAATACCTGATGTATAATGCTAGTGTACACCTTTTCTTTCGTGTGGAAATGCCCTCGGAAACCCCACTAAGTCGAACCGATGTCTGCGGTCTTCAGATCAGGGCCCATACCATGAACTCTTAAAACAGGTCAATAATTGAACTGCTGTCATTCTACCAACTGCAAATGTCACTTGGTAATCCTATATATTTATATGACATTACAAAGTGACATTTGCAGTTGGCAGAATGACAGCAGTTCAATTATTGACCTGTTTTAAGGTTTATGGCAAGGCTGCAGGTGTAAGATTGCCTAAAACAAAAAGGTTGCTTTCCACCCGTCCGCCTGTCCGCGTGGTTCCGGCAGAGTAGAATTTGGGTCACCCCATCTCCTCCCATGCGGTGTTATACAAGGCGACTAAGGGATAGGGCTGTTTAACGTCAGACAGATATATACAGGCCAGACTCAGCCTATACATGGCTCGAGCCAACAATAGTGCCCGTAAAACGGCAGTAGGGTCACCCCCTATTCCGTGGGACCTGATACAATGATTGGTGAAATATCGGTGTTAATTCACCTCTGCCTAACCCTACGGGGATAGAGGCGTGATGTATGTATGTATTGTCTTGACTGCCTCTGTGGCGTAGCGGTAGTGAACGCGGCCGCTACGCAGGAGGCGCGGGTTCGATCCCCGCTCAGTGCAAATATTTGTGTGCATGAAATATGAATATTTGCATTGGTCTGGGTGTTTCTATGTATAATATGTATGTATTTACAAAAAAAAAAAAAAAGATCTAAGTATGTTTATCCGCATTCTAGAACCCATAATACAAGCTAGTAAAACTATGCTTACTTTGGGTCTAGATAGCGTTGTGTAGAATGTCCTACAATATTTATTTATTTATTTATGTATGTTTTCACTTGTCAAAATCAGTTTGTCAGTATTTGTCGAGATACAATGCCTATCTGAAACAATTACTACACTGCAGATACATACAGCATACCCATTACTTGTGAACCTCCGATACGGATAAGTACATTGCGAAGACGCGGTACCTTTGGAATCATACCTTTATGTTAATGCATATGTGTGTACATCCCCCTTATAAATATGTAAAGATTCACACTTCTTAGAGCAACCGCTTCCTTAATAAATCACATCAAACCGAGTCACACATCGCAAGTAAACAACGATGTGCGTGCGCATTACATGCACTTAAATTGATAAATCCGTCAATTAGTTCGCAAAGCAATTGAAGTGCCACTTAGGTGTTGCGCCGACGCATCGGCGAGATTACTGTGAGAATACTATCCATGCAAACTGTGTCAGCATGTACGTCTCAATGACGATGGGAATTGTTGAAGTAAAAGTTATATGGAAGACTAGCTGATGCCCGAGGCTCCGCCCGCATGAAATTTTAATCCCGTTCCAGCTACCCATGGGGACCTATACCCGGGATTATGGCCTGTGTGTTATTCCAGACAATAATCTATCCCGGTACCAATTTCCAGATCCGTTCTGCCGTTAGAGCGTGACTGAATAACAAACATACAAACATCTTTACATACTAGTAAGGTTACAGTAAAGACGTTTCAATCAACCAAAAGCTTTGAATCCGAGCAAACCTCAGCAATGTCCATTGTCCAAGCATCTATTGCTTCGCACGAAGCTTTGGCACAGACTCTCGTGCGTCCAAACCTAAGAATCCGCGAGCGGACCCCTGGTATAAAGTGCAACTTTGGGTGCAACCTGCACTTTTTTTTCTTACTTCTTAATTCTTTATTGTACACTGAAAATATAACATTAAAAAATAAAAAATAAAAAACTTGGAATATAACATTATGAACATTAATAACAAAGGGGAGCTTAACTCAGTATTGAGTTTTTTCCCAGCAAAACTTTTGGAGATAGAGATTTTTGATCTCGAAACACTCAATATCATTGTACATAATATTCAATCAATCAATTAGCCTATCGCAGTCAATTTCTGTATAGGCCGCTCTATATATTACTTGCTGATTTTATCATTGAATGAAATCATGTCCGTGCTAATTTAAAACATACGATTGAGTGGTTTACGGTTTTATAATGATGCCTCCGTTGATACGTAACATATCTATGACAATTGAATGTCGGCATACAACCAATCTGTAATTCACACTCTGGTTCAAAATACTTGACTGGAGTGCTTTGCGCCTAAGCTTATATGTCAGTAATAGTGGAAATAATTTACCGGTCCCTTTTATTGTTACCTTAAGAGTTATAGTTTTTCCTGGTTCGGACATGTAATGCGGAGTCATTCACCATCTCGCGATCGTCAAATTCGCGAGCGCGCGCGAGTTGGCAAGTTTCGATTTTGAATTATTTTTGTGTCATCAACTCGCGCGTTTGTGAAAATATGACGTATTTGTGTACAGTCAGCTACAAAAACGTTGTAATAGATTAAATAAAAAAAGGATATTTTAGGCTAGCTTCACATGTAACGCGCGTTAACGGAGGTCAGTGGTTACTCGGAACATTATATCTTGCACCTAATATGTGTCTTTTGAGGATAGCATGGGGTGCTACGGCGGGAGCCAGGACCTCGTTAGTCTCGTGATTCAGGTCTAAGATACGGGTCCCGATCCCGAGGTATAAGCGCTACCGCGTTTTGCGAGAGTTTGTCAGTTTGTTTCGGCAGAGCTTAGAAAATGGACGTGGAAGAAGCTATTATTTTGTATGTTATAAAGAAATGTATATATATGTTATAAATACTACGAGATAATATATTACGAGACGTCCTTCCAGAATCGGTTCAGCCACTTTGGAGACTATCCGTAGCCAACAATCCGTAGACAGATCACAAAATTAAAAAAAAAAACTATTTTGTTATAGGTAGGTATCTCGTATACATACTAATAATATAAATGCGAAAGTAACTCTGTCTATCCATCTTTTTGTGTGTTACAATTTCAGTTAAAAAGCTGTTATTTTAAAGTTACAGACATTCAATTTTCTTTATTTGTATAGTTTTTATACCTAAGCTAAATGTAAAACTTACCTCCACAATACATAAAAAACACAAAAGGCTGCCACATTTTTACTAAACGGCAATCTTAACTTAAATGCATAAAATTTTACTGCACTGTACTGGTATATATCTAGGGTTGCCAACCATACTGTTTAAAACAGTATTATACTGTTTTACACCCAATTATACTGTTTACTGTTCAACAAACAAACAGTATCCAAAATACTGTTTTCAGCATCAAAATGCATAACACTACAAAAATATGCAGCAATTGATACAATTTTAATTAATTGGGCACCAATTTGCAATTATTTTATAAGTTTAGGTGTTGATTGTCCCATGATAATCCAAAATTTATTAAATGATAAATCATAATATAGAAAATAATACAAAGTCAAAGTCAAAGTCAAAGTCAAAAATCATTTATTCTGTATAGACCATTAAAACGGCACTTACAAAACGTCAAAAATATATAATTATGTACTAAAGACTAGGTTAGCAAATGGACCACCGGTTCGAAACGCGGCCCTGGCCTGAGAAGACTCCGGCAAGAAACTCAGCGGGCTTTTTTTTTTTGGTCTATTTACAAATCTGTATTTAAAAATAGTTCACAGCTATCTTCTATTTGCCAGCCATATATTAAATCTTTTAATTTATCCACCGGTGGCACACACCAATGACTTTTCGATGCTTTTCGAAGTTATGTGTGTATTTATCGCAAGTTTATAAGTGCCCGGTTAATGGCAATAGGCTCGCCACCTATTACATTGGGACCTAAACATAAACGGAGCAATGTGGGTGCTAGCACCTCTGCCTACCCCTTCGGGGATATAGGCGTGAGTTTATGATATGTTATGTTTAATTTATCCATAAAAAAATTGATGGGAACCATATTACCATTTTAGATGTTTACGAAACCGTGCTTTTCTTTTAAGACAGACAGACCTAAGGGGGCAAAATAGGTGACGAACCGTTGTATGTAAAACCGTATTATTTTAAACGGATTTTTATGATCTTTGTTTTGATTTAGGGAGCCAGAATAGGATGACAGGATCAAGGGAGTTAGGATTGGATAACAGGATCTAGGGAAATTCTCAAAATGATGGCAAAACACTGTTTCTGCTGTTTTAACATAATTTAATTTCAGTAGGTACCTATTTGCATTTAAAAATTATCTGCTCGTGATTTTAAGCTGCTGATGATAGGAACCTAAGCAAAGGATGGACGATGGATCGATTATAACTCACTAAAAAGAGAAAAATAAATTAAAAGCCTCTCGGGCTAGGCACCGCAGTTATTTTCCGCTTTTTAGTGCCTCTTTTTCGTTTCTTGAAGTCGGTTAAACTTTTTTGTTAAAATGAATTTATGTAATTGTAAAATACTGTTCTATTTTCTAGAATACTGTTCAATTTTCTTCTCAGACCTAAATATACTTTTTTTCTCGAAAAAAGAGTTGGCAACCCTATATATATCCCACACCCCAGGTTAGGTTAGGTATTTTTTTAACGTTAATAAACAAAAACGCTTCATTTAATTTTTTTATCATTTTGTCCAAGGCAAGGACATAATATTGAGGATTCATACTGACCGGGAAAAGTAATTAGAAATGAAATTTTATCAAATTGCCCATGTGAGAAGGGCATTATGTATACAGGCCGGTCACTATTCATAGGGACCAGATTTCTCAAGTTGCCCGTAACATATATACCTACTTTAAGGGATTCACAGTAAAAAATACTCCTGAAATCGCTTTTGGGGAAGCGTGGGAAATAAATAATCGTTTTTTATAGTAATCGATTAGGTATATTTTATTCTTGAATTATATTTTACAATACGATGCTTAAATAATAATAAAAACTGTCTAATAAAAAAAAGGTTGTGGAAAATATACGATCCTTGAAAAAGATACGAAATTAGTTTGGCATAAAAAAAAGCTTACCATCCGACGGCGCAATGCCGCCCGTCTTTTGGGCACTTTACCAGTAAAAATCGATGAGGAGGAATTATTCGATACCCGAACTACTTACCCCAACTATTTATCCATTTTTTATTCCAACAAAAATAATAGCTTTATTTATGTAATATTTTTATAATAAATAGATATATACATTAAAACACTATACTAATATATAATGAATTACAAATATCATAAAAAATATATGTAATGAAATAAAAATTGCAATAAATACTTTTTTTATTCTTGTACATATTTTAACTAGTTTAATATGTGAAACATTATGAAAGGAGAACATTCACTCTCCATACATATCTGGGCTAATTTTGAAAGTGCCGGCCAAAGAAAAAAAATACGATATTCTGTTAGAGCTTGTTCTTACTAGCATTTTTTTATATTGCGTCAAAGTTGAGAGATCACTTCCAACGGTTTTATTTGAGTTTAAAAATCTTAAAAATATACACTTTTTAAGATACGAACTATTAAAAATAAATGAAAAATATTGTTCTACATTGGAAGAATAGTTAATAAAAGCAATATAAAATAAACCCTATACTGCATATTGTTGTTTTTCGTCCATTCATTTAGATCCAAAATTGAAAGTGCCGGTCAAAGAAAACAAATATGATATTCCGCTAGAGCTTGTCCTCATCAGCACTTTTTATTACGTCGTCAAAGCTGAGAGACCACTGCCCTCGGTTTTATTGGCGTTCAAAAATCTTAGAAACATATAATTTTTATGATACGATATATTGAAAATGAATGAAAAATATTGTTCTATATTGGAAGAATAGTTATTAAACGCAATAACAAATAAACCCCATACTGCATATCGCTGTTTTTCGTTAGTTTATTTAGGTCTAAAATTGAAAGTGCCGGCCAAAAAAAAATTATATTCCGTTAGCGCTTGTCCTTATTGGCATAAGCATATAAAAATAAAATACACGAGCAATAATACTGTTTCATTGCACTTCACCCTTCTTGTTTTATCTATGATAATGTATGTATAATGTTGACGAACCTGGACATGACGTGACTGCTATCGTCCACGAATCATCCATAAGGCATTGCCATTAGTGCCTTGTAACTGTGGAATATGATGAACTCATTTACTAAGTTCAATTGGAAATGCACTTTTAACCAATATAAATCAATATTTCTCATTCATTTTCAATAATTCGTAAAAAAAAAATGTATATATCCAAGATTTTTGAACTCAAATAAAACCGAGGGAAGTTATCCTTCAGCTTTGACACCATAAAAAAATGCTAATGAGGACAAGCTCTAGCGGAATATCATATCTATTTGTTTTCTTTGACCGGCACTTTCAATTTTTGAACTAAGTAATTAAATAGTCACACATAATACTAAATATTGAACCCTAAATAAAATCTCAAGGAATCGATTTAGAACTTTGGTGTAGTAATAAAAAATGCTTACAATGTTGTGTTCTATCAAAAGCTTGTTCTTACTAACATTTAATAATCGGACTACTGATACTAGGGGCACGATTGCACGAATCATCCATAAGGCATTGCCATTAATGCCTTGTAACTGTGGAATATGATTAACTCATTTACTAAGTTCAATTGAAAATGCACCTTTACTTTAACCAATATAAATCAATATTTCTCGTTCATTTTCAATAATACGTATAAAAAATGTATATATCCAAGATTTTTGAACTCAAAAAAAAAAACCAAGGGAAGTTGTCCTTCAGCTTTGACACCATAATAAAAATGCAAACGCGTACAAGCTCTAGCGGAATATCACATTTGTTTTCTTTGACTGGCACTTTCAATTTTTAACCTAGATAAATGGATGAAAAACAACGATATGTAATATGCGGTTTATTTTTTATTACTTATATGAACTACTCTTCCAATATAGAACAATATTTTTAATTCATTTTCAATAGTTCGTATCATAAAAAATGTACGTTTTCAAGATTTTTGAATATAAATAAAACCGAGGGAAGTGGTCCCTCAATTTTGACGCCATAATAAAAAATGCTAATAAGGAAAAATTCTAGCGGATTTTATTTTCTTTAATCGACACTTTTAATTTTAGCCGTAAATAAATGGACGAAAAACAACAATATGCAGTATGGGGTTTATTTTTTATTGCTTTTATTAACTATTCTTCCAATGTATAACAATATTTTTCATTTATTTTCAATAGTTCGTATCATAAAAAGTGTATATTTTTAAGATTTTTGAACTCTAATAAAACCGTTGGAAGTGGTCCCTCAACTTTGACGCACTAATAAAAAATGTTAGTAAGAACAAGCTCTAACCGAATATCGTATTTTTTTTCTTTGGCCGGCAAAATAAAAATTAGCCCAATCTGAATGATGTCCTTTATCTTAAATACAGCCTAAAGTAAAAGATAAGCAAAAAAAAAATCTAATTTCATACGACGCATATTAAGATGACATAGCTACTCAAAGTCAAAAAGTCAAAGTCAAAAATCATTTATTCTGTATAGACCATTAAAACGGCACTTACAAAACGTCAAAATTATATAATTATGTACTAAAGACTAGCTTAGCAAATGGACCACCGGCACAGAATAAGTAATAGTACTACGTACAGAAGTTGCACTCCTTTATTATTGACGAAAGCCGCCGTTATATTAACCTACAATATTTTCTTGGAATCGCCCATTGTTCCGAATATCCAACGCCACCAACTTGAGTGTTAGGGTTGTCACCTTGTCAGAGAATAAAATAAAACAATCCGATAAAATGTTTACAATCACTATTCATTTTGTAACCCCCCGACGCAAAAATGGCTGGGTGTTATAATAATAAAAATAATGATAATTGTTCGCGTCAAAATGCAGCGATGAGTGTGGACGACTGAGGTACGAGTACAGCCGAACCTAGTCGAACACAGCCCAACACACGTTCGCTGTGCCTTTTTTTTTATCGTGCGAAAAATCCCCACGGATACTCCCCCGCTGGAGCCGGAGGAGGAGGTTATGTCGGACTCGAACCGACTATAACGCACGCCGTCTGTGGGCCGTCAGTTGCCGGTGGTGAGATTGTCATAGCCATATCCCTCGCACCCCGGCCGACCCAGGGCCATATCTCTTGATCTGACCCTCTTCCGGTGTGGGGACCACAGAGTCCCCAACTCACCCCCGGGCATGGGGAGGCACACAATGCGTGCAGCCGCCGCCGCGGCCTGCTTCTGCTAGGGTGACAGGCGGCCCCACCCATCATCATTCATCATGTAGTAGGTGCGGTACTAATACAAATTAAATAAACTAGGTAGTCATTAAAATACCAGCACGACATAAATACATACTTGTTTCAAAATAAGTACCTACAGAATAATTTTTAGTTCTTACGAACTCATTATTATAGGTAAGTACCAATGTCGTAGGTTCACGACGATTTAGTTATTTAACTATACCTACATACATAAATAACACGAAGGTGTCAACTAGAACGTAATGGCTTTGGTACTAATTCATCAAAAAGTAATCTATGCATAAAAATAGTAAAAACTTACATTTTACGCTCTTCTAATTTAAAAAAAGAGAATTTAGAGTTCTTTATTTGTAAATTTCGACATATTTGTATTGCGATCCCAATATGATGCGATCACAATACGCAAATTACGTCACGCGTGTGCTCGCCGTCGCGCGCCGGCCCCCACTGCTATAACAACTCAGGGGTTTGGCGCATTGTAGGTGCTTATCTCCGCAGCTACGGGCGAGTGACGGAGGCCTGCCACCGGTTCGAAACGCGGCCCTGGCCTGAGAAGACTCCGGCAAGAAACTCAGCGGGCTTTAGCGACTCTTTAGCGACTCATAACAGATATCATAATATCGGCCGTGTCCCCCTAGCTAGTGGCGTAGTCTCACTTCGCAAGTCTATATCGAAATCTAAGATGAAAAAAAAAAAACATTCGCAGCGCATCAACCAATGCAGGTAAAGACGCGAGTATACATTAGTTTCCTTTTCATGTTTTCTTTGACCCTTTTTTATCTGACTGTATTTTAGCATGCGCGCGAGATGATGACGAAAAAATAATTCGAAATCAAAAATTGCCAACTCGCGCGCGCTCGCGAATTTGACGATCGCGAGATGGTGAATGACTCGTAATGCGTAGGGATGAAACTAATGTCGCAAGAAAGACATTCTTTGGAAGTGGACGGTTGCAAGGGGTGAGAAAGACCTCAAGGGAGATGGATGGACTGCGTAAAAGATGATATGGCTAGGAAGGGAGCAACTGGAGATGAATGGAATAAGCACAACATGTTAAGGCACAGTACATGATAATAGCAAATGCTACTTTAAGAGGTATTTAGGATAGGTAATAAGGAAACAGGTCTACAGGGCCCTACCAATATCCTTGAGACCCAAGCTAAGCTCGCATGTAAGTAGGTGCCCTTATAAACAACGGACGAGGCTCTTACGTAGGCTTATCTCTCGGGATTGTGAGGTCAGACGGCAGTCGCTCACGAAAAATTCGACCTACGAATTAAAATAAGCGAACCTCGCCCTCTAGGCTGTAGTCTAGTATTTCAAAAAATTGTTGTTTGCGATTTGCTCTAGCCTGTCAATATGAAAGAGTTAATTAAACCAGATAATAATGTAATAAAATACATAAATAGCAACCACTGGTTTACAAATGTTCATGTATGTGCTCTAAGCTATGTGTATAAGCTCTAGTTTCTCAAACTTGCAAAGTTAAATCTCTTACAAATTCTGAGAATTAATCCCAGAGCTCTCAGCCTCAGCTGACGTTGGCATCCAAACATGGACGCCTGATAGCCTGGTACGCTAAACATTTTAATGAACTATCGCCACGCTTAATTAAGATATCGCCAACATCTTCCCTCTCTTTCCCACCAACATAACATAAACTTTTAGAGGTCTCTCCTTCTCATTCGCTCCTGGTATGTCCAGATAGATTTCCTGTTTTATATCTAGGTACAATCTAGATTGCGTCGCTTTTCTGTCATTTCTACATTGTAGCTTTTTATTTATAGCTACCATGAGTGGTATTAATTATGCGTTTAAATGCGAATGCATCGTCAACTGCGGTAATTTTAGAAAGTACAAACTAAATGCGTCTTTAAATGTATTTGAATAAGGAGCGTTTCTGGCCTGTATGTAATTTTTGTTTTTCAGTTTTTCTTTTGAGTACCTACTTACAAGTTACGCAACATGTATTTTTTTTAGTAACAACTATTTCTTTCAAATAGTTAACTGTCAAGTCAAGTCAGCATCTTTTCATTAAACATCTAAATGCTATAAAAATATTTGGGAATCTGTATGGAAAATAACGCATAATAATTTGAAAATAATCACGTTAAAGTGAACGGAACTGGATCCTCCCATTTTACTCAATGAAATTGTAAAGACGCAGTTTAGTGTTTTTTTTTTAGAGCGGAACTCCCCACGTATTGCCCTTCCTCCCCCTCTCTCTGTTATTTCAGACTCAAACTGACTAAAACTTGATCTCGATCATAATCACTTATGAAATCCGTTCTTACTGTGAAGGGAAAATGTTTTCAATTTTCATAGCTTCCAAAAATGAAGACAAAATATAACACAATAGAAAAATCTAGAACACAAGAAATATGTTAAAACTTTTGTACAATTGCTGAAATAAATCAACGACTATCATCTCGAATGAAAGCACCACTAAAAACGCTATACAAATCATAAAAGTAATAAAATGTGGGCCATAAAATATTCGATATTCAATCATTGCGGTAAAAAATGTGTAGACAGGCTCTCCATACATCGGTACTTCCGATCTACAAATAATTTGGCAACGGTTTACCCGCCAAAATAGTACAAGTATTAATAGACCAAATAAGAATGTTATCGATCACGGCTCAAGTTCGTTGACCCGTGACAGCTGTTCTATTCGGCCGCCTTATACCTATTACGCGATTAAGATCGCAATATTCGCAATTAAAAAAATGGCGCGATATTGTTATTGCGCGATAGCAAAGAAAACATTCTGTATCGGTTAAGTACCCGTGGCACCCCCAGAGGTATCATCCAGGGAGGCCACGGGTCCGGCAGGGGTTTTTTTACCATGTGTGTGATAAAGGGATGGATTTCATTGGGGAAAATCGGTTCATTGACAATTAAATAGATTGATATCAATAAGATTTATTTTACAACTATTAGTTACAGCATTGTTTCTAAACCAACCAACAAATTACAAGCTTCATTTTTATAATCCCACCTAATTCTACAATCGAAAAAGAATTTTTAAAATGATTTTTTAATTATTTTGATACACAATCATCATTATCCTGCCCTCATCCCAAGTTTATTTGGGGTCGGCGCAACATGTATGCTTTTTCCATTCATCTCTAGTTGCAGTCATCTCAACATTCACTCCCTTCTTAACCATATCATCTTTCACACAGTCCATCCACCTACTTTTAGGTCTTCCTCTCCCTCTTGTAGCCATCCACATACATTGTTAATACCTTCCTTGCGATATTACTTTCATCCCTACGCATTAATGTCCGAACCAGGATAAAACGAATATTTTGGTAATACTTAGGTAAAATCTAAACCTTATTAAGGTAAAATCGTGTCACTGTTTTGTGTATATTTTTTTACAATAGGTAACATTTAAAAAGTTTTGTTTTTCTTTTGTTAATTTCAATTTTCTTTTCTTTTTCAGATGAACGTGACGCGATTCAAAAGAAGACATTCACAAAGTGGGTCAACAAACATCTTAAAAAGGTAACAATATTTTACTTTTTTTAATTTTTTTTATAAAATAGTTCAAGCTGCCACAATTTGCTTTTAAATAATTGAAGTATTTCATGTACGTAATAACAAAATTGACGCATTCCTCGAAGTGAGTTTATAATAGTCAGATGCCTGAAGAATTCTTTTGTGAGGTATTTCACATTATAACTGAAATGGGATGATCTATTTACTTACATGTTTCGCATTGATACTATGTTGAATATAAATACCACAGAATTATTACTCACGGACCCGACTATCTAACTATAAAAATTGAATATATTACAAACTAGCTTTTGCCCGCGGCTCCGCCCGCGTGGATGTCGGTTATCGCGACCAAACATAGCCTATGTCCTTTCTCAAGGTCTAACCTACCTCTATACCAAATTTCATCAAAATCGGTTCAGCTGTTTAGTCGTAAAAGTGAGACAGACAGACAGACAGACAGACAGACAGACAGACAGAGTTACTTTCGCATTTATAATATTAGTAGGGATGTAACTAACCTTCCGCCCGCGTGTATCTCTTATCTCCGGTTCTACTCAATCGATTGCAATCACACAAACGTAAGATTTTAAGTCTGACCAAGACCTTTCTAACAAAAAAAACCGCATCGAAATCCGCTCAGTAGTTTTAGCGTCCATCGCGGACAAACATTTCCAATGTACAATTGTATAATAGGATAGAAGATAGATAGATAGATAACACACCTATCTGCGGCTCGCGGCTACACCCTCTTGGCCCTTTTCTTGTCGAAAATTAGATAATTTCAAAATGTGAGGCCTTCGTAAGCCCGTATTCCAGAATGATACTCAGTCTTGTTGAATCTCGGTTTTTAAAGATAGACTATGATTGTCATTGATAAATCTGTTAACTCAGTATTAGTTATAAATCGAGATTCAGGACTGGGTATCACTTTGGAATACGGGAATATGATTGGTTAATTAGCGCGTATCGTCCATCACTTACGATTACCAAAGAGATTTAAAAAAACTTTGCGCTTTAGAGTATATTGTCAAGATATTTGCCGGATTATAAAGACAACAGCCGGTAACTTAGTATCTATTTCACACCAACCACTCGTATTGAAATCGTATGATCAATCACGTTTTATGGTACGAACTTATTTCATAGCCAATTAAACCGCCATCAGGCAGTAAGATAGCAGAAGTACAATTATCTCATTTTTAGGATGATGACTTTTAGTGCCTGTGGCGGCAAACGGCATCTATTGAATACTTATGTATTAAATTATTAGAATTATGCAATCATTAAATGATATTATTTTATTAAATTGCGGAAATATTCCCACATTAATTGAAGTGACTTGTAGAACATATTATGATGACTATTATGTAATGAAGTTACGAAATAGATATTTGGAATGTATGGGGCGTTACCAATATCTTTTAGTCGATTAAGATAGGAAAAATATAAAGGATTTAAGTGAAAGAAAAGAAAGAAAGAAAGAAATTTTTTTTATTCAACCCAGCTTACATAAACAAAAATATAAAAGTAGGAGGGGAGTGTAAAGTAATAAGTAATATAATAAAAGTCTATAAGTGGGACTCGAACCCGCGACCAATCCCTTACAGGGGTCGCCGCGAGATGGTTATTATATGGAGTATTTTGGATCTAATTCATCACTCCTCGAAAGCACTACAATTTTCTATAAGCAAAGTTCCAAACTCCACAGTAAAAATTCATGCACAAATCGAAACTACACTTCTGTGACTTACCTGTTCCGTGTCAAAGCGCCATGTTCACTTTGTAAGTAAGTCGTGTTCAGTAAATTGTCACTTTGATAGACACTCCCGTCAATATTCATTGGGCGAGCGATCGTGAGCCGCGTATGTGCCGGCGAGGAATATTGATTGTTCAATGTACCCTACATGTAGATGTGCACTTGACTTAGTTGCAAGTAGTTGTTAGTACTAATGAAGCTATATTTGTGCTGAATAAAGTAATATCAGCTCTATTTTGTAAGTTGTCCTCCTTGGGTATAAATGTATTTTTAATAGAGTTCAAAGAAAATTGTCTATTCCACATGTATGTAATGTACATACATTACATACATGTCGAATTGACAATTGTAAATTGTAAAGGTATGATTCAGATGCCGACCGCATTTTGACAACTGTCGACGCATGCAGCAGATACAGCGTACACATTACTTGTTAAACTCCAATACATATAAAGAGGACCATTGAGAAGCCGCAATGAATTATGCGTATCTGCTGCGTGCGTCTGTAGTTGTCGTATGTGGTTACTTTCAGAATCATACCTTAATTTTATTGGAATTAAATGCCTTTGGAGCAAACGAGTCCTAGAGTGGAGACCGCGAGAAGGCTGACGGAAAGTATGACGCCCCCTAGCTGACAACCGGAGTTGGGTGGTTGTGATGGACTGGATGCGGAAGGGGGGGGGGGTATGGAGGCAATAGCTCACATTAGGAAAGGCATATGTCCAGCAGTGGACTGAAATAAGCTAATTCATTGTTCATTACTATCCAGAATGTGTTTAGCAAAACGCTGGTGTTACTAACAATGCAATCTTTCATTTCTTGCATCAACAATCCTTGCGAATTTCTTCGTATGTCTGTCCAGATGTATGTAATCCAACCCTTGGTCATACAAACAAACTTCGGCTGTAATGGTGCAAATGCACAAAGGCACTTAGGTGCCTCATCATTCAAAGTTCAAAAGCCTTCAAACAAAGGATGAGCAGGGATCAAATGTAAAATACAACGTTCCTTTGAAATCCTTTGTAAATACACACAGTAGTACTGCATCCTTTATTTGTTTATGGATTAACCATACTTGTGTATTTTCGCAAATTGTGTATTACTACAAAATACCGCGGGTATAATAACCTCATGTTGTGATTCCGGCGGTGAGTAGAATAGCCAGAGCTCACTGGAGAGGTTTTGTGCTGTCAGTGGGAAGACCAAAGGCTTGTCCTGCCTGTCTTCCTTGCTGACGGCACAGAATCCCTCTGTTCTTAAGGGTCGGTAGCACAAGTGTGACTCCCCTGGTGTTGCACTTGTCCATAGGCCACGGTAACCACTTTCCATCAGGTGGGCCGTGTAACTTTTCTGCCACCTAAGTGGTATATAAAAAAAAAACATTTCTTGTGGAGCAAAAAACTTTAAATTTACTCCTACACGATAGTGTCTGAATGCATTTCGCAATAATCACTGGTGTGATCACAGCCTAATGTGACTACTTAACTTAGTGAAGGGACAAGACAAGGGACACGACGTTACTACGATCCGTATAAGGTAGTTCGTAAAAGTTAGATCCGGCACATAATAAGTACAATACCAGTGACCGATTTATGTTTTTAAAACATGTGACTTCCAAAATTGGAATACTTTTAAGATTAAAATTTCATAAACCTATCAAATATGCTTCAGAAGGTTTAACCCCGTGGTTGAACCTCACGAAAATGTAGGTAGGTTTGGTTTTTTACAGATTTAGTTACAAAAGTTTTGCTCTGTGGCGTAGCGGTAGTGAACGCGGCTGCTACGCAGGAGGCGCGGGTTCGATCCCCGCTCAGTGCCAATATTTGTATGCATGAATATAAATATTTGCATTGGTCTGGGTGTTTCTATGTATAATATGTATGTATTTACAAAAAAAAAGTATCTAAGTATGTATATCCGCATTCTAGATTCCATAACACAAGCTAATTAAGCTTACCATGGGTCTAGAAAGCGTTGTGTAGAATGTTGTGGAATATTTATTATTTATTTAATCAAATTGAAATATTTATTTATTTGTTTGTTCATATTTTATACACTTCAATACCGTTCATCCAGCTGCGGTAAAATTGTGTCACCTTAAGCATTGGACTTTTTTTTTAAGATTATAAGTCTTTTCACGTGCGATATATTATGTCTATTATTATTATTATGTATTATGTATGTGAGACGAAAATTACGAAATATTGCGCGCACGGAGGAGCGTGAGATTTAACACAATTATACCTAATTTATTTTGAGAAGAGGTGCTAAATTATACATGAAATCAAATTAAATATTAAAATTTATACAAGTTCATTAAAAAAAACATTTATATTATTTTATTTTAGACGTCATCTGCAGGTAAATCGCCGTAATTCTAAGTGGAATTAATTTCAACATTCAATTTAATATTGCTTTAAGTATGTCAAACGAATAGGGACAACTCCTTTTTCAAAGAAAAACTGGGGCTAACTACTGGAATTTTAACTCGAGCTAAGTGTAGAACATACTTATGACGTTTTTGTGTAGGTACATTTTTAAATATTAAAACACCCAAAGCAATGCAAGTAGACATATTTAATGCATACTTATATTTTTTTTGCTGAGCGGTAATCGAACCCGCAAGCCTCGACTTAAGAATCAAACACATTACCACCAGGTGAGCTACAGGTAGTAATCATTAATGTCAGGCTATGACCCTGCATTTCACAATAGTCACTAGTGTGATAACAGCCTAATCTGATCACTTAGTGAAGGGACAAGAGACAGAATATTAGCACAATCCTTATAAGGCAGTGCGTAAACGTTAGATCCGGGACATAATACAACACCGGTATGGAAATTAATGTATCTCTTTAGTACTAATATGGTACCTGTTGCTTGCAGCTGAGGGCATGCTAGTGAGTGGATTTGCAATTCAAAAAGTAACCATGTGTAATGGAACTTTGAATAATAATATATATGGTGTCAGTTTAATCCGATAATAGTATGTTGGTTTCTGAGGTTTTTGTATAGAGTACAGTACAGGGCTTCTCTCTCATTTTGTTTCTTCATACTTGGTAGGCCAAGAAAGAAAGAAAATTAATTATGATGCTCACATTGTGTAGCTTATGATATGAGTATAATCATTGGTAACAGTACAATCTCTCACACTGTGAACCTAAGTAGGACCCAATGGTTTTGAGCTCCAGGTCATGGGAGGACTTCATAAATTCCCGAGTACTTTAGGCGGTCGAAGTAACGGTAGCGGAACACCCCAGACCCCAGCTTATTATCAGGCGCAGGTCAGTCAATTTGATGATCTAAAAAAAAAACAATCTCACCTGCTAGTCGGAGCAGTTGCTGACATAACAAAGAAACAATAAACAAACTGCGAATCAGCGTACTTCATGTATAGTTATTGCTAAACCGAGCACTTTAACCACTGCGCCATTCATTCAAATGATTATTATGAGCTCAACAAGGTCCTGTTTATTAATTCGCCCGATATGATCAGCAATCTGCGCAGATAGTCATCTCGTGAACAAAGACCTCGCTTTGGGCAGCTCTGACTCACAGGCAGACGGACGAAAGCATACGCATACTTAATAATTTTTATATGAAAGTGCTCCTTGTTTTTTTAGCGGCAGGAATGTGGAGTTTCTAGGTCAAAGCTTGAGTGATTCCTTTTATGGCTTATAAGAGCAGCTTTGTTGGAACGAAAGTCTGGTCTTATATTAAAAGTCATGTTATAAAAAGTGGTCGAAAATTTTGTTACTTACTTACATATGAATGAATTGGGCAACGTCCGCACTCGTCTCCTAAAATTCGCCCCTCGGAATGAAAGTTGTAGATTCGTCCCCTATGCAGGTGCCCATTCGTCTCCTGCTGCAAGTTAAATAAGAACTTGTAAATAATGTAAATATGCTCAATTTAATTTCTTATTTTTTTATTCTGTCTTCAGTATTTGTTGTTATAACGGTAACAGAAATACATCATCTGTGAATCATTTTAACTGTCTAGCATCACGGTTCATGAGATACAGCCTGACAACAGACAGACAGACAGTGGAATCTTAGTATTAGGGTTCCGGTTTTACCCTTTGGGTACGGAACACAAAACGTAGGTACTTGTACTTATCAATAAATACCTATGCTATGTTCGCTAATATCACTAATATGTAGGTATTCTAAGTTTACATTTGAGAACTAGGTGAATAATCCAATTTGTTGCCACGTCCTCGCGTATGTTTACGTACCAAGGTGTTGGGTTGCCATAACAAAGGATGTTGTCCTATGAGTCAGGGCTGAGCTATGTCGCAATTGACCGGCTGACCTGATGGAGCTTAGTCAACTGAGATAAGGTATGATAAAGATACGATATGAAAGTAGGTGTCACGTCACTATTGTTGCATGAATGTGCAAGTTTTGTTCAGCGGTTTTTTTTTTCTACTGCCGGTACTTTGAATTCAAATTTCGAAGTAATGATAGCTCAAAATCGAAATTTAAATAATAATTAGGTTGCAAACCAACTGGTCCCTTAAAATTCGTACTCTGTGTCTACTCGCCCCCTCAAAGTGTCAGGATATCAAATTTAAATTTAATGTCATTGAATGCTAGGATTTCACTTTTTACTTTCTACTTAAGTGGCACTCAAGCACACGGTCCACCGGATGGAAAACTGTTACCGTAGGGCGTAGCCTATAGACGTGTGTAACACCAGGGGCGTCATATTCACGCGTCTAACCTTGTAAAAACCCTTCTTCAAGAAGGTTCCCATAGGTTCCGGGAACGGTATAGCAATTCCACGCGGGCGAAGCCTTAGGCAACAGCTAGTATTTAATATTGTTTTTAAGGCCATGGTCGTCATCCTACACTTGAAGCAAAATATCGTGAAATTACAAAAATGGCGATCAGTGACATAATCTTTCGTTAAGTGGGTGTCGAAATTTGAATTTATGGTTGGTGGCCAGTCATATAATATGAGCTAAGACCATATCTGGCAACATCCCGGTGATAGCGCCCACAGCTCGGGTCTGCCCACTGTTGAGAATATCAAAGATTTTTGTTTCAAGAGATAGACGTGAGAGATTTCTGGTTTCAAAATGTTTAGCAAGCTTATACACTCACTCATGTTTATTGTTGACTAGCTTTTGCCCGCGGCTCCGCACGCGTGGATGTCGGTTATCGTGACCAAACATAGCCTATGTCCTTTCCCAAGGTCTAATTTATCTCTGTACCAAATTTCATCAAAATCGGTTCAGTGGTTTAGGCGTGAAAGCGTGACAGACAGATAGACAGAGTTACTTTCGCATTTATAATATTAGTCTGGATAACAAATTATTGATATTGATTGTGTAGGTACTAGGTATACACATATCAATATCAATATTTTCTTTTTAATATTAATAGTGGAAAGTGTAGATTGCAGCAATAATTTGTACCTACATGCAATCTACCCGGTCAGCAATCATCTTCAAGAGGGAGTAGAAATTAATAAAGTTGTTTGTTAGTTTTGTGTGATTGCCATGAGCAATTAAAAAAGTTATAGGTAGGATTAAAAAATACAGCAGTATAGAAGGCAGAGAAAGAACAGGAGAAGAAAGAGGTTCTCTATTTTTATTCCCAAAATTTTATGTCATAATTTAACATTGCATAATGTTACAGCTTTACAACTTTATGCATATCAAAGTTATGAATAAAAACATTAGGATATACAATATTTATGCTTAATGACATAGTATGCTAAAAACCAATTATGACATAGGTACTTACTATTATTATGACAAAGAAAATTATGCCTAACTTGTTATGACAATTTAAATTAGGACAAAAACCATTATGAGAAAAAATGGAATCCCGAAGAAAGAAGGTGAAGTAGAGAGCTATTGTTACGGTGTATAGAGTCCTATTACTTGGACCCGGAGGTGTTATTTCGGGTTCAAAATAACCTCTCCTGCAAGCTAGTATGGTTAGCAACGGGGATTGACACTAGAATGATGACGAACAAACGTAAATTAAGAAGACCTTTTAAAACAATACTAACGTCTGTAAATCCCCTAGGGGTAGGCAGAAGTGTATTAACACCCACATTTCGCCAACCAAGACTTTCGGAGAATAGGAGGCGAGCCTATTGCCGTCTAGTGGGCTGTCATCGGCTGTATGTTTACTGTCGGAGACGGAAATAATAAATATTGTAGGACATTCTACACAACGCTATCTAGACCCAAAGTAAGCATAGCTTAACTAGCTTGTGTTATGGAATCTAGAATGCGGATAAACATACTTAGATACATTTTTTTTCATACATAGAAACACCCAGACCAATGCAAATATTCACATTCATGCACACAAATATTTGCACACAATAGATATGTGCCAAATAACAATAATTCAGTTTTCATGTTATTGCTAAGTCAACAAATAATTACACCAAGAATATGTGTAACGTTCAATAACCTTAGCGAAGTTCCTACTTAACTGTTATCTTAAAAGCAAAACGATGTTTTTAGTATCACATATTTATTATCTTTCAAAGACGTGTTTCGTCAAGCTTAATAAAACACCATTGTTAAGGAGTCATAGATTAATTATGTAGACACCTGCCTGGCTCCTGGGCACCTGAAGGTCTCTTCTCGTAAATCTTAAACTGTCAGAACGAAAAGTGATTGAATTAAGAATTGACTGAAAAATGCAGTGGTCTGTGGTACTAATTAAGAGTAAAAATAAATAAAAATCAGTATGAGTTAATATATTTTAAAATGGTATGAGTTTTCGTGGTACGAAGGCGGAACAACCCGAAAATAGTTTATACTAGCTGTTGCCCGCGGCTCCGCCCGCGTGGAATTCTGATCCCGTTCATCGCTGATATATAGCCTTATGTTAATCCAGGGTATAACCTATATACATACCAAATTTCAACCAAATCGGTCTAGCCGTTTATGCGTGAAAGAGTAACAAACATCCACACATCCATTCTCACAAACTTTCACATTTATAATATTAGTAGGATTAGTAGGATTATCTTGGTATTAGTTCCGGTTGCAACCGAGGCCTTCCCTTCTGACCCCTGGGTCACTTACTCTTTCTTCTCCTAGTAAATTGGCTTTTATGTGAACTACTGATGTCTGACCTCCAGACCTCCAGTGGTGAAGGATGAAGATTTTCAAAAGGGAATACTGTGGGAAAAGCAACTCGCATCGATCTAGTTTGTTATGCGAACCATTGGGGAAACGGAAGGAATCGGGTTATTGGAACCCCTCGCCATTGTTTGTTAACCTCTCAACCTCTAGAAGGAAACCTGCGCTAGAGCCTTAACCGGCAATCAACAGAGGTACCAACTTGCAAGTAACCTGACTTGAACCTCCAAGACCTTGGTAAGCCCTATAAACTTAGTTTTCTTCTCAATTCAACCCTATTAAGTTCCGGTTGTATGTTTGACGGATAACAAAGCTATCGTTTGATATTCCGAAGCCGAGATAACCTGTATCTGAAGCCGCGTCAATAACCATCGACCGATAAGTTTGTCAGGTCATGCTTCGTGCATAATGATGTCACTTCCAACATTAGCAATACAAAGTTCTCCTAGAAAAAGTCACCAAACAGTCTGCCCTACTAGACCTAGAATTGTTTTTTTTCATTATGGTAATTTTGCCATCAACTATCACGTAACTTTTAAATTCTCATAACCGCGCTACGCCTTCTATACAGTGTTGAGGTTTGAGGATCTTTTTGAGCACTTTGCTAGTCAAGATCGATCTGATGAACTCATTTATCTATCTCTGCGTTCCGTGCAAATATTTTCTTTTCTTTTTTAATGTCCAAAGCCTACCAAAGCGTACTCACTTTGAAAGCCCTCTACATTCATACTTGGAACCTTTCTAACATGACGAATACAGTACGGCAGCGCCCAAAATACAAACAAACCAACATTGATTTTATATATTAAATTTAATTACCAATTAAAGTATCAATCAGTCAATAAATTACTTATAATTTTATCATTATTATATTAATATTGATGCCGAAGATTCATTTGATCACGACCTATAATAAGTATAATATCGGACGCGCGTACATCGATCAGTCACGCGGCTATTTTATTTTTTAATTAAAAAGTTATAGAGCCCTATTCGTAGGTACAGTTACCTCGATATGCCACTACACAATGCCATCGGCTTCGTACTTTATATAATTTTATATTATAAAGGCTCAGCTATCCTATCAACACTTTCGCAGCTATTGCTGGGAACATCTTGGACCTAAAATGTGTTCTTCTTCTATCGTGGCGATTGCGCCTATACTCTCAAATGGTGTTCTCCCAGTGTGCTGCTACCTGGATAGCGCTCTCGGAGGCGCACATGAGGTCCTCCGGTGTACATGCGTGTGGGCATGTAGCACACGTCAGCAGGTGGGCCATTGTCTGTGGTGTAACTCCGCATTCACATCTCAGGTGTTGTTTACATCAATGTGCTCAAAATGTGCTTTATACGCACAGTACACGTTTCTCAGGTGTCTGTTGAGGATAGCACGGATGCTACGACGGTGGACGAGCTCAAATTCATCAAGCATAGATTATTACAAAACAATCCGGGCGCGTCAGAGCCTCGTTTGTTTCGCCATTTAGGTCCAAGATACGTGTCCCGAGGTATAACTGTCTTGGTGGCTTACCGGCAAGTATTGCTTGAAGCCATACAATAGTTTAGGATTGTTTGCCTTCGGATGCCTGCAAAGCAACGAACCCCACCGAATACATAATGCTGTTATGTATGTTACATACAGACAGACACGCCTGTTATCCTAGAAGACTTACACCCGTATTCACAAACGATACTGTGAGGTCTCATAATGTGCTCGAGCGCATAGGGCTGGTAAAATTATTTCACAAACATCACGGAGCAGTATCTAACGCAGTGCGTTCCCTCAACGAAGTATCACTTAAGTCTTATCAATGAATAAAAAGGCTTGCCAAAACGAACGCACTGAGAATTTGTCGTTCTTTGCACAGTTTTGGTGGTACGCATAGCGAAGTATTGTTTGTGAATACGGGTGTTAAACAGAAGTGACTAAACAACCACGTTTCACCATGCTCTGTATTCCGTCCCACGTAATAGAGGGTGAGACTATTGCCGTTTTATATATTTTCGTGATCCACGCCACTGAGGCTGAGTTTTGGCTATTGGCTTGATCTCGCCTGATGGTAAGCTGAAGGCAAAGTCTCAGAAAAGAGGGTCACCTTTACAGATACGTACCATGTTGCAATTGTGGCACTTAGCTTGACGCCCTCATCAGATGCTTTTTCACGCCCCACTTAAAAGACCCGGGTGGGACTGTAGGAAGAGGGTAACACGTAAGCTGGTAAGGAATTCCAGCTCTTAATATCTCGACAAAAGAAAGAAGCTCCGAACCGCTTGGTTCTTGATAGTGTAAAAACATGTATTCGCGTTCCGACGCGGAAATCCGCGACAGTAATTTCTGTCGAGTGTAGCTTAGACCTTAAACCAGCCTAACAGCAATCTTCAAACTTATCGAAGCATCCTTTGCGTCGGAAGCATAATTAAGATGTAAAGATAAATCATACTCGTCTTCCTATCAATATAATAGCATTCATCAATCTACCAGGAGATGAATCGCACTTGAATGTACATCAAATGTGTCTTACATCCGCCAAATAACATTTAACAGGCATTGAATGTTTTGATGGCTATCTCTCTGAGCAGGAATCACTACTTAGATCGAATCGTCGACACTCATTACACACAGACCTACATACATAATAAAATTGATAAAGTGCGAGTCGAATTCATGCACTGAGGGTTCCGTACAAGAAGAAAAGTTTCTTAAGAAAGAAACTTAATGTTACTTTTGGTAAACTGCAGACATAAATAATTATAACTCGCAGTTTACTGAAGTGAAACCATATCTGCCGAAGGTTCATCGCCAATGAAAATGGCCCCACGTCCATTTTCATTGCCTAAATCGAAGGACTGGAGACCGTTAATCTGGTAACTGATTATCGGATGTTGGAACAACAGACATACGGACAACAAAGTGATCTTATAACCGTTCCATATCATCATTTATTAACCTACTAGCTTTTGCCCGCGGCTCCGCCCGCGTGGATGTCGGTTATCGCGACCAAACATAGCCTATGTCCTTTCTCAAGGTCTAATCTACCCCTATACCAAATTTCATCAAAATCGGTTCAGCGGTTTAGTCGTAAAAGCGAGACAGACAGACAGACAGACAGAGTTACTTTCGCATTTATAATATTAGTAGGGATAAGAAGTTTATATGTATCAGGATATGTGGAATCATGCTAACTCTGTGTACCTCAATGACAATGATACGTGATTATATGTATATTGTTCCACTAAAACTCACCGATCAAAGCTTGTCAATTTGTCTCTCTTTCATAATATTACGTCATTCTTTGTAATTTTAATGTTCTCATCCAAAATTCAATTTGGACCGCTTATAAAGAACACGAGCACACTGTTTATCGTCCGCCTATAAAACAAATGTGCCTTATAGGAATGCACTGTTACTTTTGAGTCGTTATGGAAGATTAATACATCCATTAAGATGTTACCATATGTGTCTTGTGATCTACGGATTGGTAGCATTTGTACGGAGATTAATTTGAGAGTTTATTGCTGGCGAGAGGAGTAAGATTAATATAATCGTTTAAAGGTTACATTTGTCTTACGATTCTACTTGTAGGGAACTTTTAATGTAGGTACTATGCCATCATACTGAGCGATTAAGTAACTTGGACATGTTAATAAGTTGGTCAGTCTTTTATAAAAGAGGTTCACGTGCGTTCATTTTATTTGGTTTTATATCGTTTAGATAAAATGAAGGTATAGTTTTAGTCTAAATGAAGGTGCTCATGGAATCAAAATAATTGTAGTTTACTTAGTACTAGCACGTCATTCCTTCAGAGGATATTTTTAAGAATTCTCGATTATTTGAATGAAGTCTAGCGATAGGGTATTAAATATCATATTCAGTTCCATTATGTCTAGATTTGTATCTTCCTATTTCGCTAACTGTATGTCATTTAATCCTATAGTTAAGGTAGCTGGCTAGGCTACTAACTACTCAGGGTTATAGTGACTTTGGTTCCATTTAAGCGAAGTGAACTTTTCGAATGTCCAATAGTAGATAAGTATTTCCCGAGAGAACGTCTGAATTCCAGTGGAAATGAACTCATTTATCCTTTAGAGTTAGAGGGATAATTTCGTACTACATTAGATTTTAATTTAAATCAAATAAGCGCAACAATCTGAACAAAGAAATCCTATTTTTTAGCAGAATTGTAGGTAAGAATGCCTGCAGTTCTGTTGGAGGGTACGCGTACGACTTTTGCTTACTTGATTGTATGTACTGTGTAGGTATTTTGTTTGCAATGATTGTATATTTAATTCATCCTTCTATCTATGTATTTTATAAAATTGTAATGTCTGTGTACTGAAGTGGGAATCACGTGTATCGCGCACAGGCTCCGGTAGCCTTAGCGATACTTTAAGCTAAGCTTTAATTGTAACTATGTATTCTGGTAAAATAAATAAAAAAAAAAAAAAAAATGTACCTGTTAAATTTTGATAAGAAATATAAGACCATGAAAATAATTTGACATTTTAAAATTTAAATGGGACCATTTTGGAATAAACTTCTTTCGAACAAAAAAAGTATTTTGCAAATCCGTATTGAGCTATGAGCGTACAAACATAATAAAATAAACATTATTGGAATTCGGTTAAAAAAAAATATACTCCTACGTCCTCATGTAAAACTATTATATCCCTATATACTTTCGTACATGGCAATTGCAAAATATAGTTAAAATTCATAACGATTTACCCAAGTTGATTGAAAGAGTAAATTAAATAATATGAACGTCAAGATTCTCGAAAATCTTCCAACCAAGGCACATTAATTTCGTAAAGATGCAATTGAGATAAAAATATTGAGTGAAACAATTGTCCGCCCATTCATACCGCCGCCATATTTAACGTTGTGTAAGTTCATACAATTGATGTAATCGATTAAGTGCGTGTCAATGACCGTTTTTTAACGACCTTCTTTTTTCTATTTTTACCGTTTCGTTTTCTATATGGTTTGTGAAGCAAATTGTGGCAGTCTGTACACCTGACAAAATAATACCTCCTATCCAATACAGTACTTGCTACACCTACTGATGAAATCAAGAGAAGCAAAAAATGTTCGAGTCTTGCTCGGTCTAGATGTTATGAGATTAAGTTTTTTAAATTGACAATTGAATTGTTTTTTTATCGTTTGTACGACAACGTTGCGAACTGTTGTTTGTGTATTGTTATCCTTACGATAGTACGTAACGTTATAGATCAAATTCAATGGTACTTTATGGATATGGGGTGATTTTAGATATTTGGGATTGTTTATAACAAGCATCTGTATAAGAAAATGTTTCTTGCTTTCAAATATTGTATAAAAAATGGTGCCAAATTCAATGCTGTAAGCAATCCCGTTTTAAATTATTTCCCACCGAATTTGTTTTGTCAATAAAAGTTCTCACTAATACAAAAGTCTATATGTTTGATTTTTCATCGCTTGTCATTTGGATATGGAGCAGCACTGGAAATATCTCAAGGTCTGTAGTATACACAGCTATCGTTCAGTTTTTTTTTTCTTTTTTTTCTTCTTAGGCTCATCTCATGAACTGCCAAAACATCATCACTTTGATTCACTCATTCAAAAGCTTAACTAAAGTCAAAGTAAAAGACGTGTATAGACATGGTTATGCGTGTGATGTTTTAATAACGGCTTTTAAACGACATGTCAGGTACAAGTCAATCAGCTAAAAGACAGTTATGTTTGCTATGTAAAGTCAAAGAACTTGAAATTACGTGCTAAAAATGAAGTTTGATAAATAATTGCATGAATAATGCAAAATTACTGTCAACAGAACAGTGAATAATTTTAGTTTTCGCATGACATAAATGTTGGCAAACTCAGATAGTAATCAGTCAATCAAAATAGTAATGTTAATGCAAAACAAATAAATTTCTATTTTTTTGTTGAAATCTTTCAAGTGAAGAAGTTTCATCGTGTGATTTACTATAAATAAATTTCAGTGTCAATAGTATGGTCTCGCTTGATGACGATCTGAAAATTGAAATGCTTGACCGTTTTCTACTGTCAGTTCAGTCCCCAACAAGTGGCAATTCGTTTGTAGAATAATATCAATGTATGAGATTGACATATGTTTACGGCTGTCATAAACGTCAAAATACGTCACAATCCCATAAATTGATTATTCTATTCTATTTTACTGATGATTGTAATACTTGCTTAGTGGGGCAGATTATTCTTCATACATTCTCTACTAAGCATGAAATGTATCATGTTTATCGAGAACTAAATCGAGATGTCCATAATGCAAAATAGCTTTACTTTCTAATAGGCTATTTTCTTGAACACTCAACAAGAAAAGCTGATAGATTTGGACTAACATCGTCATTGTGTTGATAGATCAATCATCACTTTGGTTTATTTGCATGCTCTTCGCCAGTTTTATCGTAAAAGTTATTTTTTCGTTGTATTCTGTGACACTTAGTATTTTGCTGTTGTTAGAGCTTATTTTTTTGTTGTTAGAGCTTATTTCGTTTTGACTAATTGATTCATTCATCAAGTTTTTCGTTGTTATATCTTTGTAGTTTGTATAACATAAGATGTTAGTATTCTGTACATAGTACCATTTGTATTTAGAGATATTATTGTAATGTGACAAAATTGAAATTCATTATATATCATATTATTCATTAGTTGGTGTCCGTTACAATTTTGTCACATTACCTTCACGTGGCTCTCTGTATCTCTAGCTGTAGGCTTTCACTCCGTGTTCTCATCCAGGTGTTAACGTATCTTTGTCCCACGCTGCCCGGACAGACCTACACGCGACTCCACGTGTGCGAGATCATCAACAACCAACTGTGTTGTCCGCCGCAGCAAGTGAGTTGTTGTTGTTTACAGTTAGATGTTGTTGTAGTTGATTGATTGGGAAAAACAATTCGGAATTACTGATAGCAAAAGTTATTCATATGGAATACGCACCTTTACTTTTCCACAGTATTTTATTATGTCATCTTTCAACAGTGTCAATAGATAGTAAAATTAATTGTCTAAGTTCGCTTATAAGTATGAATTTATTTTGAGTCAATTCTGTTTAAGTTTACTTTTGGTCGCCAAATATTTAGAATTGAATCTCAGACCGACGTTCATTTGAAAACTATTTTTTATTAAAGCTCCTCACTATTAAATAGACTACTTACTCTATCAATCATTTTGGATCTTTTCCAGAGTTTTGATTTTCCCATGATATTTATTTTATTTATAATGATGACATTAATTAATTTTAATTGTAGCATGAACTTTCGTTTTGTAGTTATTTTTCTTTTTTTTTAATATGTAGCAGCACTTGTTTTATCCTCAGATGCTTTATTGTCTTGTTGTTTGTTGTCTTAGTTGTTGTTGTTACAGGTTTTTATTTTGATGCATCATTGTTAGGCTTCACTAATCATTATTTGGCTGCGTTTTTTGTTGTTGAATATCTTAACATTTTTTACCATCTTAATATATTATTGTTTCTTTTTCCTTGATTTTTGTATTGTCGTTAATGTCTTCATTTCCAGAAGATTCGTTATCGGGAGAGTCTGGTCATAACGTTTTAGTAACAGTCACCCTAGAGAAGTAGCAATTGGTTAATAGAGTAGAATGATCAAATTGACATGTTTGTATGTTTACGACTGTCATTAATGTCATAAACGTCAAAATTCGTATCAATCCCATAACTTGACTATTCTGTTCTGTTCTATTCTACTAATTTATTGTGCTACTTGTCTAGAGTAGTAGTTTAATTTACAATTAAGTAAGTTTGTTTGAAAATGCATTTTGATTTAATACATTTAGTGATTTATTTATTGATATTATATCTCTTTTAGGTTTTAAATTTTAATGACATGTTTTCTGTGCAGGTGAATCGCCACGTGAACGACCTATTCGAAGATCTGCGCGATGGACTCAACCTCATCTCTCTGCTGGAGGTGCTTTCTGGCGAACACCTCGTAAGTATCATCATATTCATCATCATCATCATCATCATTGTATTCTACCCAGTTATCATTATTATCATTAGTATTACCGGGTGTTTCCAAGGCTTACACCTCGGGCCCGGGGTTTCTTTTACCACATACGTAGACAAGCACACGGTACTCTTGATGGAAAGTGGCGACACACTCGCGCTGCCGACCGCTTATTACTTCCTCTTTTGGTTTGGCTTATAAGGTATTTATGGGACCGACCTCTAGATAACTCCGAGAGGAAAGCCTGCGCATCCCTATTTATTTAGGAGCTTTTGGCCTAAATAACCATGCCAGCTTCATTGTACTTAGGGTACGATGGTTCGTCCAGTAATGAGCGGATCTTGTTAGGATCCCAAAAACACCACTCATTCAAACTAAGAGTGATTCACAAAATTTTTGAAAGTTTATTCAGATGATTTCACCCGTTGTCGGTTGCAATTACAAGATCTTTTTATTTACTTTGTATGTTTATTCACTTGGCTACACCAAGACATGGATGTAATAAATCACCTCTTTAGAATTTCATTTTCAGATGTGCAAAACATTTTAAAATGTTGAACACTTATTTACTACTAGTTAATAAACAAACATATCCAATTCTTTTGTTCAAATTCTTCTTCATTCAGGTGTCAATCCTGGTTTTCATTCAAATCTTTTACATTTGAGCCAGAGAGCTACGCTCACCTCCTTCTTCTTCCTCCTAACGTTAATTCCCAGTCGCATCCGAAGCTTTCAGCTCGGAGTCTGGGGTCCGCTTTTACCAGTCATAGCTACAGATTTGGCTAGACCTCGATATTTTCCGTGAAGCGATTGCCATCTGACCTCCACGACACAATGTTAACATTAGGCGATATCGAAGCTTTGCAACTAGACCGTTGTTTTTGGACTTTTTAGGGCACCAACTACCCGTAACGACTGCCATAGATGTTCTTATGGCAACCGGAACCGACGGCTTAACGTGCTCTCACCTCCTTCTCTTTTCGAAATGGTTTTACTTTTGGTGTTAACGTGAGCAACTTCCGACTGACTCCCTCAATTGCTAGACCTCGTCCGTCTATCTGAAGGTGTAGTCTAGCAGGTGAGGTTTGCTTGGACCTTGGGTTATCACGGTGAGGTGATACACCACAATCTTTTGACAATATCACACCGTATTATCCATATCCATACTTCCATCCATATTTAATATTGTAAATGCGAAAATAACTCTGTCAGTCTATCTGTTACGCTTTCACGCTCAAACCACTGAACCGATTTTGATGAAAGTTGGTACAGGGGTAGATTAGACGTTGGGAAAAGACATAGGCTATGTTTGGTCGCGATAACCGACATCCACGCGGGCGGGGCCGCGGGCAAAAGCTAGTTATTTATAACTGCAAATCTAGGCTGTCCTGCATGCCTAAACCACTGAACCGATTTTGATGAAATTCGGTAGAGAGGTGGACTAGAGTTTGGGGAAGGACTAGGACAGGCTATGATTGGTCACGATAACCGTCATCGACACGGGTAGACCCGCTGGCAATAACTACTTAGTGTGTTTCTGTAATTTGTTCAAACTATTTTTTTTTTCGATTATTACCTCTGACAAGGGCGTGAACAGACACATATCATGTCATGTACTCATAATACATGTGTATGACCATATGTATATGGGCTTCAGAATGGTACATATCTAGATTAATTGTTGAATCGCGTGTTATACTTATGTTTAATCTACTCTTGTATTTACAAAGTCATTATAAGTAGTTGATAGTTCCGTGAACATGCAAAAGCGTGTATAGTTTTTGTATTCCGTTTGTCTATCTTTCTACTATTATAGCTTAAGGTTAAAGTTTGGGAGGTTATAATGATTGTTATTCAATCACACCACGCCAACGAGGGCTGAACGTATCTCGATAAAGTTTGGCTCAGAAATAGACCATAGTCTGGAATAGTTCATACCTATACGATACTTATAAACTGACAAAGATATTATTCCGAAGCCGACTGCATACGACAACGATAGACGCATGCAGCACATACAGCATACCCATCACTTGTCAAACTCCGATACGGATAAAGGGACCATTGAGAAGCCGAGCCGCAATGAATAACGCGCATGTGCTGCGTGCGTCGGCAGTTCTCGTATGCGGTCGGTTTAAATCATGGGATCGTAATCACTTGTTCCACACCACCGCCCACAATTAGAACCTATCCCAAAAACTACTTCCTAAATTAAAGTATTGGTGAATCTTGATAACCATAGAGCACTCCAGATTTTAACTATCGATTAACAGTTAACCTACAAACCTCGGCTAGTAACCGTCTTATCTAGATCCATTTATATGAATCAGGGCGATAGTAGGTGTGGCCAATCTTTGCCTACCCTACCCCGTTGCTAGGGGTTGTTAGAGTGATTAATGCAAGGAAATACGAATTTCGTTTAGATATATTTACTTACATTGATACTTACACCTGGATCTCTTCTACCGGGGATAAAAGTAGTCTATATACTTTTCCAGATTATATCTATCTTTGTGCCAAATTTGACCCAATATCGTTGAGCCATTATGGTGTCATTGAGCCATCCAGCCATCGAAACTTTCGCATTTATATAGAGACTAGCTGTTGCCCGCAGCTTTGCCCACGTGGAATTCTGATCTTATTCCGTAACGCTTGGGAAGCTATTCCAAGGATATAACATATCCTATGTGTTATTCCAGACTAAAATTTATTCCTGTACGATTTCAGCCAGATGTGTTCAGCTGTTTGAGCATGATTGAGTAACAAACATCCAACCATCATCACAAACTATCCGTTACAATCTCTCAAATTTTGAATCTTCCACCTATTTCATGTTCAATCTCTCCATTACAGCCGCGCGAGAGAGGCAGGATGCGGTTCCACATGCTGCAGAACGTCCAAATGGCTCTCGACTTCCTCCGCTACAAGAAGATCAAGCTCGTCAACATCCGCGCTGAAGATATCGTCGACGGCAACCCCAAGCTGACCCTCGGACTCATATGGACCATCATCTTACACTTCCAGGTCAGTGAGCATGCTAGAGTAGGAAGAAAAGTACTGAAAGGCGGTATACGGCTCAATGTAATAAAGAAGCCAGTTGTTAGGTTTGCATTCTGGTATGCTCCCGACTGGGACGCACCAGTGAAAAAGTTTCGAGAAAAACGGTTGAGCGAGAATTCTTGGAGTCAGTCAGTACGGGGCTGTTTCCCCGTACCTACTGACTGACTCCTAGAAGTTGACGTGGAAATTAATTTTGAATTTTGAATTTGGAACGGAAAACGAATGAGTTTTGACACTCATGACCTATACTTGCTATACGACAGTGCATCTTTTTTTAATGTCATCTATTACAGCTACAAAAACTTAGAGGTCGGATTGCGGTCTTACGCGAATCCAAATTTTTACAACCAGCCAATCCAATATTATACATAGAAGTCGTTGATGAATGTTTTTCTTCACTAAATCGAAATATTTATAACGTATTGACAGCAATAGGTACATCAGTGTCATTATTATCTGATTCTTAGACAGATGAATGTTCAAATTAACTGATGCTGAGCCGTTGACTGACGTTTTAAATCGAAGATAGTGTGGGGCTTGCGTCACTTGCTTATGATGGAGGCTTTGAATGATTACGGTTCCTTTATGAATAAGTAGTAATCCTTTTAGGCACTGAATGAAGTAATCACGCTACATTGTAGAAACTAATGTTAGGGTATCTGTAGGTGCATTTACTACAAGTAGCAGAATCTTTATATTTAAATTGGTAAAAGCTAACATCTATAACGAGACTTGAACCTGAGACTAGTCTCTTTTTAGGGGGAATTCTCTGGCCAATTGAGATACCTGTCACAACGTCACAATAACATGTCCCAATTCATCTATTCATACGTCTCCTTATTACGAATCGATCTTTACTGAATTGTGGACCCAGGTTTGTCCTGATACACTCCACAGAATCCGAAAAGGTTGAGATGTACAAACATTAAACAGACAGACACCTTATTAATTCCGTTTTGATGGTCTATACAGAATAAATGATTTTTGACTTTGACTTTGAACTATAAATTAAATTATGCTTAACATTGTGTTAGCTTCTACAAAAACTTTCTTATGTAGATTGCCCAATCAATTAGTAATTGGACCCAATAGCCGGCGACTTGGCAACGATGGCCAGTGTCGGTTGGCTTAGCCAAGTGTTGCCTAAGCTTCCGAGTGAAAGAATACAAATAGATTGTATTGAAAAGGTGTGAACAAAGTGGACTCGCTATACTTTTTGTTATCCACAAACTCAAAAAAAAAATGCGTGATTGATTCAGAATCAGTACTCAACAGAGATTGAAGGTGTATTCTGAGAAATTCACGTAATAAAAGTTTGTTCATTATTCAGTCACGATCTAATCTAATTTCCCAAATGTCAATCTGATTTGTCCCTGATACAAAACACGGGTGGTCCCGGCAGTGTAGAATTTGGGCCTCCCCATCTCTTCCCATGCGGTGTCGTACAAGGCGACTATGGGATAAGACTGTTTAACATTATACAGATATATACAGTCAAGACTCAGCCTCAGATACATGACTCGAGTCAACAATACTGCCCGGAATACAGCAATAGGCTCACCCCCTATTACATGGGATGGAATACAAATGGTGAAATGGGGGTGAAAATTCACCTCTGCCTAACCCTCCGGGGATAAAGGCATGATTATATGTATGTACAACGCACACTAGAGTCTAGACAATCAGATAGAATTATTTCGCCAGGCAACACGCTTATTATCATCTATTTAGATGTTACACAAAATATTTCCTTGGTTCTTCGCGTATTTTGCATTATTCAACAGTTTTATATACATTAACCAAAAAATATGCAAAAAGTGAATATAAAATATATGTAAGTTACTGGATCATAGTATATTCAAATGTCATTTGTTTTCAAGTTTCGTGACGGCTACTTCATCATCAATATCTTAGCGTTGCTCCCAGTTGCATCCGGAGCCGGAGATCCCCTTATAGCTTTGGTGCGACTACCGTCACAATTCCAATCTGAAAGGAAACCTGCGTCAGAGCCTGGTCCGTCAAAATAAGACTGGCCCTGAAAATGAGACTGCCCCTGAAAATGAGACTGGCCCTGAAAATGAGACTGGCCCTGCAAATGGGCCCCGTAGATCTTGGGCTCCAAAAATATCCGTCGTGACGGCTATTTCATAGTATTCGTATGACTCGACGTAGGCCCGTAAAATAGGTGCTCGCGTAAAAGAAAATATGTCTTTATCCCTACTAATATTATAAATGCGAAAGTAACTCTGTCTGTCTGTCTGTCTGTCTCACTTTTACGACTAAACCGCTGAACCGATTTTGATGAAATTTAGTATAGAGGTAGGTTAGACCTTGAGAAAGGACATAGGCTATGTTTGGTCGCGATAACCGACATCCACCGGGCGGAGTCGCGGGTAAAAGCTAGTATTTTTATATTGCTAAAGGTTGAAGTGGATTAAGATAATATTTGATAGCATTGTTATGGCGCTTCTTTACTTATGTAATTTTGTTACTGATTATGATCTTTGATAAAATGCACTAGAATTATACAACAAAACAAAGTTCCCGCGTGGCTCTTCGCGATTTCATAATTACCGTTTCATCCATATTATGCGTAACTAAACTTTCGTAACCAGCTACGAATATAGAATTTCTTTCTCGGTTGATAGCTAGCTACGAAAACAGAATTCAAATGCGCAATTTGGGTAAAACATCTCGTTCATAACTTAGGTAAGTAGTTGTTTTTAGCCATATAAGGTATATAGCGATGAAACTTTGTTAACTCATAGTTTGAACTTGGTTTTGAGCTCGCTGCAATCGGATTAGGTATAGGATTTTCTAATGCACAACTGGGATTGGTTAGCTAGACCATAGATCAAGCTACACAGAGTTGAAATAGTTCCGGAAATACAGTCATACATAAACTTTTAACGAAGCAGAAGAGCGGAAGTCTCAGATTTCAAATAATTAGCGTGTAATGTTTTATTTAGTGCACATAGTAATTATGAGAGAGTGCGCATTACCGCTACCGTTTCACAGTTCTACAATTTTGTACATCTTTTTTTTTGTTACGTTTTAGTCTGAAAAATAAAAGTACTACACGTAATAATGGAATTTGTAAAGCATTTGTTTGAAATGAAAGTGTTCAGGAGATTTTTAAGCTCGACTTTAAATCTAAACAAAGTTTCGGTCACCCTCTCCTTTCCTATACAGTACAACACGTGTGTGACTGACGTATTACTCTCATACGGCCGCTCATCGACCCGGAACCTCATTTTCTTTGCGCACCCTAAAGAATTAGATTTTTTTACTACTTTTAAGAAACAAAAATAGTGTATGAATTGAGAACCTCCTTTTTTGAAGTCGGTTAAAAAGGTAGGTTTGGCTTAGGCACCTTTAATAGGAAGGTCTATCATGTAAGCGCAAAAACCCGAAGTATGCGGCCCAAGACCTTTACTCTCAAGAGCAAAGGTTTTGGGCCGCATATAACCGAATATTATTTATACCACTTAGGTGGCAGACAAGCACACGGCCCACCTGATGGAAAGTGGTTACCGTGGCCTATGGACGTATGCAACACCAGGGGCGTCACACTCGTGCTGCCGACCCTGAAGAAACCTTTTAATACCCTTCTTGAAGAACCCCATATTTAGTTTCCTGGTAATCAGACTATTGTCAAGTGAGGTGGTACAGAAACTGTTTTCTGCCTCTTTCCTTTTTGTTCTATCATCTTCGCTGTACCCAATTGAGGACTTATACAAAGCCGCCAATGTCAGCAAATTTTGGGCTAAACCACTGTAGAAGATGTGTCCAGCCAGTAATTTTCGGTGGCAAATTGCCATCGACTCATTGAAAAGGATACCTCTTTCGGGAGAATTCGACAGCGTAGACTTAAAAGGCTTTGTAGGTACTAAATTCTTGTTAAAATATCCAGTAAACCGGGTAATAAAACAACAGTTAACAACTCTAAGCACACACTACTACGGGGTAATATTAACACATTAAAAATTCGACAAACATAACTGAATAGCGTTCTGAGAGACGCGACGGACAAATGTTTGGCTATAAGTGCTAAAACCGTGGCATGAACGTGACATTGATATTACAAAGCCACCGTCTGAGGTGTTATATATTACGTCAGTTTTATTTTGTTGTACTGAGTGAGTTCCGCTTTTTATAAGACTTGTCATAGATGAGAATGGTGATGGGGAAATGAATGAAATAGTCCTGTCCATCGTTCGTTTGGTCACTGGCGTTTTACAATACGGGTTTACAATATCTATGGTTCTGAGTGGAACAATCTAGATCTAAATTCAAAATTATGCATAATAGTCTTAGTTCAGGCACAGAATAGATAATAGTAGTTCAGGTCTAGTAGGGTAGTCCTAAAATAAGCATAGGTACATAGCATATGTTTCGGACATGGAGAAGGAAATGATAAATTGTCTAATCATATTCTGTCGTCCGTGGTTTTGGACAATTGATTCCATGGAACATATTTATCCTAAAATCGAATCCGAAGCCGGCAAGTACGTGCGAGTAGCTTCATGGTACCTACATGGCTAAATATTTCGTTTCTCGTTCATGTTTCGCGAGGGCCTAGAATTTAGGATGTTTCGTGGTAGTTCCCTAGATTACGCTGTGTAAACTGTTCTAGAATGTTTATTTATTGGATTGTTTACAATATGTACCCTTTTGTTAACAAAAGTATTGCATGTAAATATAAATGTAGATATTACGTACGTATATAGCAGAGTTCATGAAACCCGAGGCTCGATGCCAAGCCCTCTGGCGCCCCGCCATGCACCACAAGGCTTCCTCGCGGTGCTACTTACGCTTAGCTCATTATAGGATAATCGATGAATTTCACACAATTGTTTGAACTAAATGTCTCCTTACTGAAAATTATGTATACTGCGAACAGAGTATAGATTGTAGGTATACCTACTATACTACTTATAGTAGGTACCCAATATTAGTATACATTAGTCCTACAAATTTTAGTCGGGCCCGCGGTTGTATAGCAACAGTAGCACGCCTGAAATGCACTTTAAACAACTCGGGTGCAATTACGTTTGTTTTGTTTAGATGCACCTATTTGATGTTTCTTTATAACTCTTCGATAGCTACTACGGAACCTTTCCGGTAAAGTATGGATCTCACAGGTAATTAAAACCTTCATTGATTTAAATATAAAAATACAATACTTACCGGCTTTGCTTTGGCATGTCGCATCAGAAAGAAGAGTAATTTTATCTGAACTCATCTCATTTTTAGCTCCAAAGAGTGAACTGAGCATACCAAAAAACAGACAATACGCTTATTTGATAGCATCTAATCCAATTACATTCAGTACGGACCTACAATCACCTCTACTTAGAATTGAAACCTTTGAAGCTCCTAAAATGTTAAGTTACATAATGGTTCAACCATCTCACATCAAAGCTCAATAAGAATGTGCACTTTCTCTTTCACCCACATTACATAATGCATATCCTGCTTTGCCGTCTTTGTCTCACAACCAGGATGTCACGCGTTTGGGTGGACAATCGGAAATGCATTGCTAATGCAGTTAATATGATGGGCTGGTGACTGGTGACCTCCCAAGTCTTTCGTGGAAAGTAACGTCGAAGTAGCGGTTTGTGCAATAAATTCCTCATTAGTACCTTAAAGATGCTATATATATTTTATGACGCAATCTCACAATATCTTAGATTGAATTTTTAAGCAATTAGTACCGCTCACTTTTCATATAAATGTATAACCTCTTTTCTCTTTGAGGTAGGTAGAGACAATAGCCCACCATATGTTTCTATCCTTCCTTAGACTATTCCTGAACTTCCCCTAGTCATCTCTAGTGCCACTGAAAGAGCAGCCAGATTTTGTTACTAGAAATGGTTACGAAAAAGCTACAGACTCGCGGCGGGCCTTTTACCTTCAAATAACTATAACATTTTCACCCCGCAGATGAGATTCAAAGTCCGTGTAATATCTGCTCTTTCATTGGAAATTTACTCTAAACGTTTCATGCAAACCCGCCGTACCTATTGGTATCATTCTAGTTATTGTTATTTCTAAACATAAGTTTTTAATCACACCAAACTGAGATAAACTGACCAAACAAAACTTACTAAACTGAGTGATTCTGACAGTTTTATAACCCTCGCGAAAACGTGCTTGAACAGATCATACGGAATAAGCTCTTTCTTCATATTTCTTTCTAATCGAATTGAAACCACGCGTTTTGAAATCGTGGTTTAAAAGCTGCTCTATCTCAAAACGACATAGATCGTCGATTATTATGACCACTTTATAACTTCGCATGCATAACAAGCATGTAATTAAAGTTTACGCCATGCATTGCGTTGCATTATCGTGCTTATGTGTTAGCATATAATTATTAGCGAAAGAAAAGTAAATTATCCTACTATTGTGATTCTAAACAGAGAAAACGAGACTTTCGATGTGGATTTTAATGTTTATATGACTTGTTAACTCATTTATTCGAGTTAACTGTATGTTTCATTTAAGAAATGACATTCTAATATGGGTGTATTTTTTATACCACTTAGGCGGCAGACAAGCACCCGGCCCACCTTATGGTAAGTGGTTACCGTGGCCTATGGACGTATGCAACACCAAGGGCGTCACACTCGTGCTGCCGACCCTGAAAAAACCTTCTAATGCCCTTCCGCGACTACAATATGGGGTTTTCATCATCAACCCCATATTGTATGTATTGTATATACAATATAATATTGTAGTCGCTTGGGAAAACCACCGCGGGGAGTTTATTCCACAGCTTGAGTGTGTAGTTCCTAGAGTAGTAAAATACTAGTGGGTCTAGATAGCGTTGTGTAGAATGTCCTACAATACAACAATAATAATATATTTACCTTCATTAGTTACAAAGAGCATAGAGCCTTCAGAGCTGTCTGCAGTCTGATGTTTCTGACTCAGCCGTGATGCAACGGTATTGTTCGGTGAATAATTACATAATACTTTCGCTGTATTATTGTGTGTTAGTTTTTGTTATCTGCGCCGGCGCGGCGCAGCGAGAGCGGCATAGAATTTAGATTTGTGGATAGGTTTGAGATGAGAGTGTGAGTGTTTTGGAGGATAGTTTGGAAAAAGTAAATCTGAATCGGCCTAATTAATGAGAGTAAATCAAATGTTGTGTTCTTTTGTGTCATCAGTTATCAGTGCATTTTTATTTCGTATTTTGCGCATATTTCCGGTCCTACTGAACCGTTTGCGATAAAAAAATTAAAGATGTTAGGTCTGACCAAAACCTTCCAAAACGGCATCAAAATTCGTTCAGTAGTTTTGGCACCCATCACAGACAAACAGACAAGGAATTAAAAAAAATATTTTCGTGTTGAGTATAACATAACAAAGTATTTTTCATAGTTATTCCAAATAATGATATTACCCTTCGACCATAAAAGTGTTATAGTCTGCTGAAGATTACAAAAATAATTATAGGCAGGTACATAAACTTATTTACTGATCCTGATCTTGTAAAGATCTTTTTGTAAATTATTTGTTAATGATCATCAACTTATAAGTACGACTGTAGCTCATTAAAGGACAGGATAATTTAAATGACTAATAAATAACGAGTATGAGCCACTCCGGCCTCGTCCCACTTAACAAATCGAAAGTTATTTATCTCATGCATGCACGAGTGGACGATGGTCCACACGTAAATAATACAGTAATGAGAAACATCTTGTGTGACGTGGGTGGCGGCATACTTACAGCACCCCTTATATGGAGTGGCGCTTATACCTACAGGAGGTTGTGGTTTTCAGTTCAATTTTTTTTAAAATTTATTTATGTCAACATCGTCATCCGATCGGCTTATACAGCGGCCTTACCATAAACCTTAAAACAGGTCAATAATTGAACTGCTGTCATTCTACCAACTGCAAATGTCTCTTTGTAATGTCATATAAATAAATAGGATTACAAAGTGACATTTGCAGTTGGTTTCTACCAACTTGGGACAGCAGTTCAATTATTGATCTGTTTTAAGAGTTCATGGTATGGGCCCTGGTCGTTGTGGTTTACAGTTCAATTTTTTATTTTTTTATTTATGTTATCGTCACGTCACGGTTGTATTGTATCCAAAGCTTGCACTTAGGAGCCTAGTGTCCGCTCTTCTACTTATTCTGATTTGTTTTCCTTCATGGATCACTTCCATTCCACCATTGTTGATGACAACAAATAAAAATAAAATTATCTCCATAAAGACTTTTTTGTAATACATCAGAGCCCGGACAATAACGCAAAGATGATGATGATGACTCTGTTTTGCATTCCCGAGAATGCCGAGTAATGACGACAAATTGTCGTCATATAGTCTGATAAATATTTAAATTTTAACCTATTTCGTTGTACAAGCAGAGTAACCCAGTTGGCGGCAAGCCAGTATGGTCCCCATTATGACTACATTTTTTTAAAGACTACTAATAGCGTCAGTTACAGAAGATGAGCATTCTCGTTAATCTATACAGCTAAGCTAAATTGCTTGTATAGCTGTGAATGAGTAATATATCTCTAAACTCATTTGATAATAATAATTCTAAGTACCTATCACGGTCAACAGGAAGACCTAGGTGAAGAAACATGTATCTTAATCCTTAGTCATCTGCGGACACCTCCGCTTCCAATGTCCATACATCATCTACACAACGTAATATCTTTTCTGAGTAAATAAGTTGAATCATCCTGTATGTGGCAACTTCTCTCTCCTTGTAAATACATCGCGATGTTTAAAAAAAAATGTTAACTGATATTACTGTAGTGGAAGATCAATGTTTTTCCCAATCGTAGTCTCACAGTTATGTAGTAGTATGAAAACTTAGCAGGCTGCGAAATAATCATTTTCAAATTATTTAATTTACTTTATTCAATATTAGCTTTTGCTAGCGGCTCTGCCCGCGTGGATGTCGGTTATCGCGACCAAACATACCCTATGTTCTTTCTCAAGGTATTGTCTACCACTATACCAAATTTAATCAAAATCGGTTTAGTGGTTTAGGCGTGAAATCGTTACAGACAGGCAGATAGAGTTACTTTCGCATTTATAATATACGGATATGGATTCTTCTGGACATAATTGTAATATTTTGACGTTCATATGTGCTCTTTATGTGCCTAAACTGAATAAACGAAATTGATACTTTAATACAGCTTAGTGATAAAGGAGTTTGTCTTAGGAACGATAGGTGACGGGTTCGAACCCTGGCTATTAGAGTATCTACGTGCACCCACAATTACATAAGCAATTTACAGGCACGAGTTTGAGTATAATGTAATAAAGTGTGGGTTGATAGGACTAAAATTGGGCAACACCAGTGATGTCAAGACAGAAATTTAGACCGATTTGGTCACTTTTACGATCTACAAATTTGTTACTGGTTCAGAAACAATTTAGCGATCGTTGGTTTACAAGCTTTTATTTATTTGTAACTTTTTTTAAACAACAGCGTTAAATAATTGTTACATTTACTTTATATGTAGTTACATTCGATCAACGACCACACAACCAATATGGTTGTATAGTCGCTGCATTCGATGTTCAATGTTACGTACACTGAAAGTTTATTAATGTTTTTATTACGTTTACATACATAATCATACATACATATTGAGCAAAAGGTTATAAATTTACAGGATAATGTCTCAATGATCTCTTTATTTCTTACTTCGTTCGAAATGTTGCCAATTTATGGCACTATAACTGTAAGCTTTAATTTTCTGCCGTAACCGAATATCGTTATTTATGAGTACGTGTTTTTTAATATAATTTTTAATCCGACGAAAGTAAAATATGGACCATTCAGAATCCTGTTTTAGTTACCTCGATGTTGATGATAATGTAATCTTACTGACATCTATAAGGTGTAGACACCAAGCATAACATACTAGTTCATAGGTAAGCATTAGAGAGTCAATATATTCTTATCGCGATATCAACAAATATTGATATTATAATTTGATTTCTAAACAAGATTCCCATTTGTCACCAGTGGTGGCGTCGACAGTAGGGGCTACTGGGAATAACCCATCGTATTGGCACCGGACTATGATATTACTTCACGCACAATGGCCCAATAAGGAAGCTAAGTGCGGACAAAAGATTCCCCTTTCCTTTTCGGACCACGATATTAGATCGCAAATTGTCTGTCTCTGCTATATGCTTAATATCACGGATAATAGTTTTTATCTAGAATTAAAGGTACTTATCCTATATTCTTCTTTAGTTTATAGGTCATTTACTCGTAAATGTCAAATGTTAACAAATTTAAGGCAGCTGTATAGGCCTTAAAATGTAACAGACAGGTTACTTTCGCATCTATAATAATAAAAATCAATTGATCGCATATGTTTATTCGCGCGTTACCATTTTATACTGTAGACTGGTGTTACCATAATATAGGAACTATATACGTAGGTACCTAACTCACTAAGTTAATGTTAGGTACCAAATCTTATCAATGAAAACAGGCCTCTTATCATGTAGATAATTGAGATAAACACTTGTATGAATCATTATCCGATAATGTTCGCATGCTTTTGTTTACTAGGGATGCTGGTATATGTAATCTTGTCTAGTTCTTGCTACACTATAGATTTGTACCATAATTTTAGCTACAAATTCCTCAGTTACTGATTTTGCAGTAGCAAAAACTCTAGGGATCATAATATATAGGTCCATACTTTTCAATTGTCTGATAATTCGACGAGCTTACACCGTCCGTGGTCACAGGCTGACTGCGATTGCGGGGTCCAATCCCAGTCCATTTCACATTTGCTCTCCTGCTCGCTGTGCCCCTTCACCTTCCGATTACATTTGTAGACATCGAACAACGGAGGGCGCTGTTGCTGTGGCCGATGAAATAAAAAAAAACTAGTCAGTATATGTCAGATCTAGCCATTGACTCGAAGACAGGCTAACTGGCTTATTGGTACACACCTTCAGTCGTCGAGTCTGTGAGATAGAAGGTTCTTCATCCACGCGTTAATTCCCGTTAACACATTGTATGTATTTATCATGGATTCATGGACCGCGAAAGTTTAAAAGATAATATTTAGTTATAATGAAAAGATTTGCAAAGAGTGATTGGTATTATATTCGATAATATTCGTAAACTCCTTAGTCAACATAATTGTTACATTTACTTTACCAATCTTCTTCTTCATCCTAGCGTTAATTCCCAGTCGCATCCGAAGCATTCAACTCGGAGTCTGGGGTCCGCTTTACCAGTCTTAACTACGGATTTGGCTGGACCTCGATATTTTCCGTGAAGCGATTGCCATTTACTTTACCATACATCCCATCAGGCGAGGCGAAGTCAAATTGACGTGTCCTATATAAAAAAAAACCAGCTGCATTCGATGGTCAATGTTACATACAGTTACATGATAATATTGAGCAAAAGCTAATTTTACAGAATACTAAACGTCTTAATAATATCTTTATTTCTTACTTCGTTCGAAATGTCAGCATCTGTGTAACTTTCGGACACCATACCTATGCACATGACCCATGTCTTGAATAGTTTCTCTAACATAGTAGGCATTTCTCTATTAATAAATATGTAATTGCAGTTCCGAAGAAACTTGCAAAGACCAGTATAACTATTGTACTAACATCTTAACCCTTTATAACATTAGAAGCAATAGTTTCCTAGCCGGAACTGCTAAATCCGAGTTACTGCGGTGCGCAAGAGCACGTACAGTTACGCAGGTCGAGGGTCAACGACCCAGCGACGCGTACGTGCCTTTTTATTTCAAACAAAGTCGTGCTGAAATCTAGACTTCCTCTATTCTCGTATGTGAAATGTATGGGGGAAATTGATCGTGCGTTAAAATTAAGATTTTAGAAAAAAATAATCTGCCTTTCGCTGAAAAAAATAGGTAATAATTCATGGAACTTTGTCTAAAATATGTTTATTGAACACATCTAAGAAAATATCTACACTTCGCTACAGTTTTTTTTTGGAATTTCATACAGACTAGAAGAATGAAGTTCAATGTCATTAACTTTCAATACTTAATTCACTTTCTTAGTAGTAAATATTTGAACCCTAGAGGGCACATTAAAGGTTGAAAGTTTATTTTAGAGGTTGAACATTGAAAGGAAGGTTTTTAGTAGGTAGGTATTAATTTTAGTTTTAAGAGCTGCTAAACACAATTTAAAATAACTTAGTCTGAACTTAACATAAAACCTGATGAGTTAGCACAACTGTAAACTCTTTATTGTGATGACGTCATCGCTGATTTGACATTGTCCTTGTTAGTTTTCAAGGTCTTTCTCGTTTTGAACGCGTAGCGCCATCTAGTAGCGAGGTGTTGAACTATATACGTAAATTTTTGAAGTTTATGTATGTGTCGAGGGCTTTATATTATTGGGTCATTACCAAAAATAATTTTACTGTTAGGAAGTGTTAAAAAACGACATTTATAAATAAAAAGGTAATTCGGTGAAAAAAGTAATTGTCTGAAAGCTTTTTTTTTCTTATGAAATCTTTTTTTAATCTATTGGATGTAAAGAATCAGTTTATAACATCGCATCGTCTAGAGATTCAATAAGGAGGATACGCCAGGAGCAATCAATAAGGGAGGGATAGGGGTTCGGTCACCAGTCGGTGTCTCGCGAAAAGTTCGAAAATCCCGGTTTCATTTAAAGTCGTTCAGATATGTAAGTCTATCTGAACGACTTTAAATGGAACAGGGTTTTTTGAACTTTGGAGAGTGCACTCTCCTACTCTACTCCTCGATTATTGGGTTGTCATGGCATTTAAGGGAGTGATTACTGTTCGGCCTCTCAACACACCCTTTTAAAATATGTTTTAAAGAGCATTACTCTAGCTATACTCTCTTCTGGAGGACTACAGAACAACAATAAAATAATTAATATACAGCAGAGGCGGTATTTACATACGTACGTATCACATTTTCCGGTTGCAAGTTGCAACAGTGACGCCATAATCGTCACCCGGCTGACCTATACTCCGTAGGGCTCATGTAGGCTGGCGCAAGGCCACAGACCAGATGGCAACTCCTACGATACGCCCTCACACCCTCTTGCAAAACATATTTTTGAATATTTCTCTGATCCTACCTTGATATGATTTGTTGATCTTGAAGCTTGTGTCGACCTTCTTATAGTAACATTACGATTTAATATTACTGCTATTATAAATGCAAACATGTTGATGGATGCTTGTTGCTCAATAATTACAGAACGGCTAAACGGATCTGCCTTCCTAGAAAAGTGGCAATTCGTTTGCCGGCTTATAATAGAATGATGAATGTACGGGATTTGACGTATATGACATGTATTTTGACGTTTATGACATACGTTGACATACGTCAAATCCCATACATTCATCATTCTATTCTACAATACACCGGCCAATGATTGCCACTTGTCAAGAGGGACTGAATGAAATTCACAACAGGGACAGATAATCGGACTGTCAATTTGTCTGTGACTGCAATTTGTATGCACTACTTTCTCGAATTAATATGTGGACTCAGTACGTAAAGTAAAACTAATTGGATTTATACCGACTATAAATAACAAATTGCTAATTCGATTAGTTTTACACAATAATCCGGTGATAGTATCCACAGCGAGGCTGTACATCCCTAAAATGAACTTTCTCATCTAATTGAAACTCGACGTCGAATATGTATAGGTATTGCAGAATAATCCTTAAATTTGAAGGGATAGTTAATAATTCAATAACTTCTACAGCAGCTCCATGTTTATGCGGAACTTATTGTCGGTGTACGGAGCTAAATGAAGCCTGTACCATTTCATTTACATATACATTTAGTTACATTGTTGAACTACGAGTCAGTTGTTGTATCCTATTCAATTTAAATAGCCGTTATTATGACTTGAATTTTATTATGACACGGTTGTACAATCAACGACAAAAGTAGCTTAACACATTCTAATATTTGATCGCCTTGGCTTTAAAACCTTACGTAAAATTATGAAAAATTCTTAGAATATATTAAGTTATCCTCATACATGTCGACATCATACATAGGCACAATAAAGTTAGATATGATTATTTTTTGTATATTTTTGTCGGTAATATTATCCATAACAATCAATTGTTCATGTGAGATAATCACGCAAATTCTATCTAAGGCATTTTAAATCGTTGTCCTGTAAAGTTCGATAGATAGGCTAATATATTTCAATGGAAGGAAAAAATTGAAAATATTTTAGCCTTACATATTGAATAAATCACTTGTACATTTTCACAGTATCGCCTAACGGCATTCTCAAAGGTTTCAAGTTCCACCAAGTGCCATCAATCTCCAGTATGAACATTTTAGCTCTAATCAACTTTTGTCGTCGACTGTACGTTTTTTATGAATCCTTTGGCATTTGCGTCTGTTATGTGTGATTTATAGCTGACGTAATTGTTTGACGGTTGTAGTTTGTTTACTTTATTAAATTAAACTAATTTATTGTGTACATGTTGTAGGACTAGGTCATCTTTGTTAACTACACTGCTAATGTAGGTGGATTAGTATGAGGGGCTCCTTCGTGGGATGTCATTATTCATAACCTGTAATGATAGTTGTAAGGAGAAATAAATGAATAAAAAAATGTTTTCAGTATGTTCATATGTTTTTAAGACATCTTTTGCCTTTAAATAAATTAATAATAATTTTCTTGGTGCATTCGAAAAAAAAACGAATGCTATTGGAAAAATCAAACAACGCGCAGAAGATGATGATTTTGATGAAGAGATGTGGAATTAAAGAGATTTGGAATTAAAGAGATTAATAGAACAGACATTAGAAGGAAAAAATAAGCTTGAGTATACTACAAGTGGACTTCCTATGGCTGAAATGATGATGATGATGATGATGAAGATACTACAAATTGGCAGCCACATCGCTAAAACAATCGATTTTTTTTTCTTCAATGAATGAATTTGAAGAAAAATTTGAATCAGCTTCGGGCGAGGTTCGGTGGCTCAGTGGTGAGAGCATTCCCCCTTGAAGGCAAATATCGCACTAAAACTAGTAGCTATATGGAAACAATTGTATAGTCTAGGTATCTACTCCTTCCATTATTATTATCACATCTAGGTTGTAAATCATTGGTTAAGCTTGGTTAACTTTAAAATGTTAGTAACTATGTATATTCATAGTTTTTTTATTCATGTGTTCGTTCCGTCCACGTTTTCAGTTTCCACGTGCTGTTAACCATCCTCATATTGTTGCTACAATAATATATTCTATTGGTAGATTTACTGATAAAACTTATGTGTGTGAACTTAAGAGGCTGAACAAAAAAAAAATAGCCTCTATTATTTTAATTATGCCTATTATATTGATACTCACACACTTTATTTGTACATGCGAACTCTGGCCAGACCATAATGGTAAGTTGTCAGAGCGAAAAAAACGCAGAAATAAAAAAGCTTGCTTGCTTAATGTTGTTGGTATTATTAACTAGATGGCGCTAACCGCGTGGTTCGCGCAGCTGTCAAGGTTCGTATCGAAGTTGCTCGAAAGCTTTACTATTGACGCCAAGAGATGGCGTTAGCAGTCTCTTTGTTAGTAAATATTGTAATACTCGTACAAACTCTTACTATAACAGCTTTATTCTTGTAATTAGTATATTTATATTATTTTATATGAAATATAATATGATATGTTTTTCTTAGCATCGCTTTTTATATATTTATTATTATATTATTGTAACTTATCGGAAAATTGTTTATTTGCTACTTATAAAATATAAACACGATTAACAATTACAATTCAAAACAGGTCTATTTGAATAATACTTGTCTTTGTATCTAGTTTAATCTGTCACATTAGCATTACGATTACCATAAAACCATGTAGGCAGACTTATACATTATATAGATCAGATATAAACATAAATCTCTTTTTTTATAGCGACACTAATGCAAATCGACATATTCATATAAATATTAGCACTGAGCAGGAATCGAACTCGTGATCCTTGATGTTCAAATACTCTACCATTACACCACTTGCTGTTCAAATACTCTACCATACACTGTATCCTTGATGTTCAAATACTCTACCATACACTGTAACATCTCTTACTAGGTTTTAAAAAAGCCCAACCAACATAAAATATTATCATTCAAAAACCTCTTCCTTTTTTAAATTATTTAAAAAAATATTGCGCACTTGGTAATTAAATTCTGTATTAAAAAAAAGAAAAGTTATCTATGCGTCGTATGTGCTAAAAGACAATAGCCTATTTCCAACTTACCACATCATAAATGTTTGCTTCATACCACTTAGTGTTTTACTTTCACTGCTGACGTCACAAGCATCAGGGAAAAATATTTTTTTATTTGTATACGAAAGACCGGACGTACAGTGACAGTGACACGCCACAGTTATGTACTTAATATGGTGGATGTTCCACTCATACGCATATCGATTCGATAACTCGTTCAATGTGAGTAGTGCCTTAAGAATTAAATCTCTGTGTTTCCGGGAAGATACACCTACATTATATACTAGCAACCGTCTGCGACTTCGTACGCGTGTTGTTCTTTTTATCCCCTTAGGAGTGGAGTTTCGTAAAATCCTCCAGATGTCTACACTGTATAAGGAACCTATCTGCCAAATTTTAAGTTTGTAGATGTTATACATACATACAATCACGCCTCAATCCCCGGAGGGTTAGGCAGAGGTGAATTAACACCCACATTTCACCAATCATTGTATTAGGTCCCACGTAATAGGGGGTGAGCCTATTGCCGTTTTCCGGGCACTATTGTTGGCTCGAGCCATGTATAGGCTGAGTCGTGGCTGTAATATCTGTCTGATGTTAAACAGCCCTATCCCTTAGTCGCCTTGTACGACACCACATGGGAGGAGATGGGGTGGCCCAAATTCTACTCTACCGGGAACCACGGCGCGGTAGATGTTATACTTTCTGTGATTTCGTGATTATCAGTAAGGGGTATTTCGCTACGTTTGTAAATCTCCAAAGAGGTATGCAGAGGTGTATCAATACTCTCATATATCGCTATCTATGCTTTCCGGTCCCACATAATAGGGAGCTAGACTATTGCCGTTAAGCGGGCTATTTGTCAAGAGCTATGTTTGTTGTGGGATAAAAAACAGCTCTATCCCTTAGTCGCTTTCTCGACCCCCGAGAAGAGATGGGGTGACCCTATTCTACTTCAGTAGGAAAGAGGTGAGATTATATATTATGTATGTATGTACGTACTTATGTATTTAGTTCAAGTATAACTAGGACTGGCTAGACATTTTTCCTGTTTATGTCATCTAGTTTAAATATACCAATTATGTTATAATAAACTTGGAGTTAATATACATATCTAATATAATAATATACATATTAATATACAGTAGATAAGAATCTATGAATAGGGAGGGTGAGGGCCCTAGGAACCTTGGTCTTCGGGACCCTAGCCAACCTCACCTGCAAGGTACACCTGCCTATTGGCGGACCAGGCTCTGGCACAAGCTTCAAGCAAGCAAGCACGCAAGCACAGGGAGAATGAGTAAATAAACAAAAAAAAAATACTTTGTGTACCTACTCTGTGCTCGCGGTTCAGCCCATCTAGAATACTGACCCCATTCATATGGCCTACATAAATCTCGATCTAAAATAACAAAGTATTTGAATTTAGATAAAACAAATTGTCATATTGCATTACAGCCAAATTCATCCAGTTTTTTTTTGCGCTATTATCTCACTTTCGAATCCATATTATTATTATAAACGAGAAGTAATGTGTCTGTATGTTTCCTACCTTTTATTCGGTTTCAAGCTCAAGTATAAAGATTATAACTTGAATATTCCAAGAGTTACTTTTTCGGAAAACCGTAATTTTCCAATTTTCACACAGGTGCAGCCGCGTGACGTTGCTAGTATTATAATATCAGTTAGGATGGAGACAGCTTGTCTAAAGTACTTTATCAAAATCGCAATCTCTATTATCCACCTGTAGCGTACAGACAAAAATAGCAATTGTTTGCATAATTAAAAACACTTGAAATAATAACGCTCTACAGCAGCTACCATACCACATCTATGATAGTGTCTGTTCAACTTAGGTATACCAATATTGCATATTTTGTCCACACTTTGCTTAACCGAAACTACGTAATAACAATTATCAATATATAATCGCGAATAATATTGTTCAACGCAACCTCATTAACTAAGTCATAATCCCACGTACAAAATACTTCAATTTTTTACCGACATAGTCCGTCACGGGTAACTTACCGTAGATTTGCGCTTGCGCAGGCAGTCACCTGCAAGCTACCGGCGCAGACGCGCGCATCGCGGCACAAACAAACATTAAAACAACGAACACGACTTCGAAAAATCGAAAAGCTGACTTGACTAACAAACTAACAGTGATTTGAAAATCGAACTAGTGGTGTGTAGTGTTTTTTTTATTAGTGTTGTGCCGTGCCATATTAGGGATTCGATACGATTATCGATTTTTTTAACGTTACCGGTGACAGCGTAACGGTTTACGGACGTCATTGTAGTTTTATCAATGAGTTATTGAATGAAGATGTTTGGGTTTCGAAATATCTGTTTCATTAGTGTGTATTAGGTACATCATAAACAAGGACTCTGTGAGCTGTAGTGTTAATTAGCCTCCTCTAATTCAGTTTTACCACATCATATTGGTACATTGGTTTGTTGATGTAACTGACGTCATGCTACTCAAAAATAGAGAAGGATATCTATGGGAAAACATATGCAAAGTAGACAATAGTGCCGGTTTTGTTACGCACCTCTCTAAAATATACTACCTCAGAAGTGTTTTATTTGAATTTCGATTTTCATTCTATTAACCATCGGATAGACCTTAAAGAATTAGCAGTAAATGTGAATTTTTAGTAATTCATACTTCATGATTTACGTCCTTTTGAAATGACTTGACAAAATTTCAACTGTTTGGGTCTAGTTAAAAGATTTTTATGACATTAGAATCGTCAGTAAGAAATATATGAAAAAAAAAAAAAACAAAACACTTGATATTATCTGAAGTATAAGCGAACCTCATACATTGAAATAAAACTACTTTTGAACAGATTCTCGATCATGACCACTGAAAAGTAGCCGAAACGTGGAGATTAAAATAAAAGTAAATAATAACAAATAACTATATCGCGATAGAATTCGTTAAAAAGTAAGTTTCATTTCAAAATAACATACATTCGTACCAAACACGCTGAATACAATCAACAGTGATATCTATAGAATAAATTATAATACCGTCATGGCCAATGACATTTCATAACATAGACATGTCATATGCTTACAAATCAACGTAGAAAAATGTGCCGAACTCACACACAGACATTTTTAATTCATCTACACTTTTGGTGTTTTAACTTTAGAGTAATAGTTCGTGCAGTGTCTATAAACATACGATGGCATTTTCGTTATTTTTTTAAGTCCGCGCAACGTCCGACCGGCGCCGCTCGGCACGCGATACTAGAGGCAAACGTTCCAATTGACTCGTTTTCGGATCTTCAAGATTTTCGCGCAATGACATATCTACTTCTTTTTATATATAATATCTTTGGTCATGGCCGAACATGGTAGATGTATCATTCATAAAGTTGTATAGGAATCCATAAATCTATACAAACTTATTGTTATCAAACAGCACATTAGACTTAATTATTTCATAGATGTTGTTGAATATATTTTTAGATATGACATTATGCAAATTAAACACACTCACACTTGACACAGAATCACACGAATTTTGTAAATATGACGTAAACATTGGTGAATATTTGAATACTATCACCATCTATCAAATAAATAGATGATATTGTCTTGAAGGCAGTGCTTATAAACCTCGTTAGTATTTAGACTAGTGTTGTCACTCTATCACATATTTGTCACTCTATCACACATATGTGACAGTTTCACAACATAAAGTTTTAGGGTAGTAAACAAACTACAATGCGTATGACATAAAAATATTACCTATGCACTTCTGAAAAAAAAATAGCTTGGAAGCCTTAACAGATCATCAATTTTTTGTAAATGTAGTGCAGTTCATACTCTACTTCTTTTTGGAAGGCGGCTGAATATTTCACAACAATTTGCATGCCATATGGTTGAATATGGTGATACTTCTTTCCAACTATTAACATCACAGAACTTATAAAATTAATAAATAAAAAAAATAAAAAAATATTTATTTATAAAATCCTAGTTTATACAATAATAAACAATAGCAAACCCCAGCTCTATTGAATAAGTATTATTCAAATTAGTCAAATATCATATTACCCATAAACGGAAGTAAATTATGAGTAGTTCCGTTTTCACGATATCAGCTTTTGAAATATTTTCACGAACAAGATTGTAAAATTGAATACTTCCAAAACTGTATTTTTAAGTAAAACTTTCACATGTAAATAAACTGTTAGTGGTTTTTATTTTATAAAGAAAGAAAGTACCTATACAGTCCACAGCTTTGTCTTAAATTATAAAGCTTATTCGTTCTGAACGCATCCAAAGACTTTGAAAGCTAACGGATGACTTAATTTTGCAAAAAAGCCTGCAACATGGCGTATTGTTTCTGGTTAGCAGCTGTTATAAACAAGTTAGTATAAAGTAGCTCAAAGTTATTATGGAGTTGTTGCAAAAAATATGGAATTTATCAGCTGCGTGCTATCTTGAGCACGTCGTAATAGTAGCAAGTAGTAGCAATGCGTTAACTATTTCGGTTGCAAAACCACTAGTAGGTAAGGGACATATTATATGGTTAGTTTTTAATTTAGTAGTTTTTACAGGTTTGCAGCTACGTACTAGCGTTTTCCCGTTACAACTGTCATATTTCTCGACCTTTTTATATATTTGGATAATCGGAATCGATGTTTTATGGTCTAGTAATCTGCTAAATGCAAAAGGAGTTTTATCTAGCAGGTGTCCCTTATTAGGTTTGGTATTCAAAGCTTATGCAACTTTATCAATATTACCATTAATTTTTGGATTGTTGAATAAAGTATCGGTAGTTGTAGGTAGTATGACATGAGGTTCTGACTACACTTTTACATTGCGAAACATCGACTGACGTATAGTTTGGTATATAAGGAGTGTGATGTCAATTCTCTTTCATATTCTTTTGTTCTTGAGCTAATCCTCTTCAGATTAACGGCTAATCATCATCCCAACTTCTGGCTTCTAGATTACCATTCCGTCATGGTTTTACTCACATTTTTCTCTCTCCTCTAGCTAGCTTAGTTTATCCAACAAGAGAATTGACAGCAGTAATTAGCAATAAGTGTGGATAAAGTAACTAATTAATTACAATTATTATTCACTGTTCAATCCAACACTTGTACTATTATAACCATGAAATAATGCTCACCAATAAAAAAATGCATTATGCAAGAATTTCGAACGCCCAATTAAAACGAACCCGACAATTATTCTATAAAGTCGTCCATATAAAGGTGTCCAAGGTCCGTCGACGTAGGAGTCACCATTGAAACCTAACACCTCCTCCGCAAATTGAGCATTTTAAATCACCCACACGAAGTATCATTGAATATAGACTGGCGTATTGAAACATATTCAATAAAAAAGTTATACAAGATTCTGTTGCTATGCGAAAAAGCTTTAAATGACTTTAAAATGTTAACCTACCGTAGTTATTTTAACTCGAAATATATGCAAATTCTGTTATCTGTATTCGTGAATTTGTTAATGCTATCAATGAGAATGTGTGGTAGATGATATTACGTCAGGTGGAAGATATTTGAAGAACGGGTTGGTCTTGAAATACTTCTAATGATGACAAGGATTGCGATAAACGTGAATGATGCTATCCATAATACCTGTAACATCAACATGTATTGATAGAGCGCAGATACAAAGAGATATTGTATTCATATTGGCGAAAAATTTGTAAAAACATTGAGAAGATTCTTCTTTAAACTCGCTCAAGACAAACTTAATGAATACATTTTTTTACGCGTATTGGCACTCTTTACTTTAAAATCATCTCATTTGGGAGATTGAAGAATACATCGAGACTGAATTTTAAACATCTTTATCTGAGGAGAATTGGTCGGATTTGAATTTATATTTGATTTTATAAGAAGAAGTGGGCGAATTTAATTTTATTAGGAGAATTGGCGAAATTGGCCGGATTGACAGAATTGGCAGAATTAGAGCTTGAATTAAGTACTTTCTTCAATGTCAACACATTATAGCAGTTGAATTAAAATGTTTCATATATTTTCTATCAAGCTACAGTTGGTCAAAAAATTCAAAGGACCGCATTGACATTAATTATATAACTATATTTCAAAGGTATTGCAAACTTCTAACTTTTTTTTGTGAAGTGAAGCAACATCTTTTCAGTAGGTTCCATTCAAATCACGTATTGTGCAACAACTCGCATATTTGAGGGACCTCGACACAAAACACTCGTGTGATCATCACCATTATACTTATTTACTACTTACAGTCTAATTGCGAGCATTTGCAGTTTATCTACATTACATTTTAGGCTCGTTATATATTTTTACGCATAATTTATGTACTTATCGTCTATTTTTATTCGTTGACGGTCAACAAGATTTAAGGTGCGGTTTTTTCAGAAATCTTTACGAGTGATAGAGTGTTACTTCTAAGTGATAGAGTGATACTTTTCTGAGTGATAGGGTTATGATTTTCCTAGTACATATGGGCCATTTCTTAGCAAAAGCTTTTAGATTTTAAGCAGTAGAATGTCGTATTTCATACAAGCAGAAAGAGATACTAGTAGATAAAATTCGGAATTCATAAAAGTATTGTAAACCAGAATTAATATTAGTTTTGTGTCGTACTAGTTATACAAATGAAGAAAATATGTGACTTTTCGACACGTGTATCACAAAAACAAGTTTAATAAATATTTATTCACAACTATTATTTGCTATTTAGGGTTCTCTTTGCGATCACAGAATCACGATCGATCCATTATATTTTCTCGGAGTGAAACGTACGAAAGTCGTTATATTTTTTAGCAAGGGTATTTTAAAAGATCAAAACGTGATATCGAATAAGTTTATCTATTATACATACATAGTGGTAGCCCCCACCTAATGTCTATTTTAATTGTAGTAACCCGTGGATTTTCCAATAATATTCTTTCATACAAACCTCGTCTGAAAAAGACCAAGTGGCACATGCAGCCGCTTTGAAGTGATGCACTGATAACACATTTTCCATTGATATTCATTTGTATAGGCACGTTAAATTAAAATAGCGTACGAAATTAGTTTATTACTTTAATGTCTTAACGATTTCCTATATCTATCGGCCTTGTACGCTTTTTGATATATTTTATGAATTTCCTGCAAGAATGCATTTGGATGACGCATAAGTTATTTCAAAGTCAAATGGGATGCGGTCTCTTGTACAGAAACAAATTTATTATAGCATTGCATTTTTATTGAAATATTTATTAACAGGAGGAAGGCTTAATAAAAATATCAAAGGAAACGCTGTGGTGTTGCATTCACATTTCTATCATCAACACCTAAATTTTAATAACATCACTCGATAGCTAAAAGATCAAAGTATTTTTAACTTACCTCTACTACTACTCCTCGAGAATATGACTATAATAAGTAATGTAAAGTATTAAAAACTAAAATTAGCTACAAATGTCTGGTCCAGCATAACAGAAAGCGAGCTTAAAATTTCCTACTTAATTTTTTTTCACTTAGAATTTAATTTTTTTTTAGCTAAAAAAAAAGTTTAATTTTTCAATTTATCCTTAGGTACTGATTACTTAAAATTAACTAGCAAAACCGTTAACGGGTTTACTGTAGTAAAAATAACAAAAAAAAAGTTCACGATAAACCAAATAAAAGTTCAACGTTACTCAATACTTGCGCATCAATTTCCAAAACTATCATCTCTCATTTCACAAGTGGTCGAATATCGTTACCACAAAAACTCACCTTCGCAACGTAACCAGATGCTGTTATGTAAAACGTTCGCATCACTATTTGGGTCAAGTTTACTACTGACTTTGACAATGACATTCTTCATGACAAACATATTATTTTTTTGTTGTACAGTTTTAGAACATACTTAGTTATTACTTAGCCATCAATTTAGTTTAGTATTATTTATATTTTATCGCCTATTATTCTTTTTATATTTTTCATACCAGTTAGGTGGCAGAAAAGCGTTCGGCCAACCTGATGAAAAGTGGTTACCATGTACGTATGTAACACCAGGGGCGTTACACTCGTACTGTCGAGAATTTTTTGTTGAGAATGAAAAAACAAAGATAACTTTTGTTTTGTTACTTTATTAGCTAGTTTTTTACGTTATAAACAAGGAAATCTAAAAAAGAAACGTATTTACGTTGTAAATTGAATCGAGTTTCGTTGTATAGAATGTTTTATGAGCTTCGTTCTCAGGATCGTCAGTACTAAACAATAACCTTTAGAATGGGGTCAAATGGATGAAAGGTTATGTAGGTAGATGCTTGCTTCACATTCAAGATACACCTTTATACTTACACCTATACTAATATTATAAAGCTTGTGTGTTTGGTTGAACGCGTTAATCTCAGGAACTTCTTCATCCGTTAACTGCAGATTTGGCCGGAGTTCAATATTTTCCGTGAAGCGACGGCCGTCTGACCTCCACAACCCATTAGCGATATTGGGCGATATCGAAGCAGCAGCTAAACCAGTTGCTGCTAATCTCAGGAACTATTGATGCGAATTGAAAAATTCTTTTTGTGTTGAATAGTCCGTTTATCGACGAAGCTTCTAGGCTATAAATCATATCGCTACTACTCAAGGAAGCGGAGCAGTGATCATAAATGTCAACGAATCCGGCAGATTTCCATACATTATTTAAAAAGTAAAAAATACGGGCATATATTATACCTATAACCTAAAGTGATACGGGGTTTTGAAATATGCCACGGGAAGCCGGGCGGGTTGGCTGGTAAATGATACACTTAAAAAGATATTGGCGTCAACTGATACCATTATTAATACGGTATATAGTATTAATCATGGCACCTATTGGTACCCACAAGAACAGCTATTTTTAATCTTAATGTGTATATAAATTGCGGAAGTTTGAAATTAAATCAATGGTCTTTTAATTACTCTAAAAGTCATTGAACTATTTTTCTTACATATCTATGTACTTAATTCTCAACTACAGAAAAAAATATTAATAACTAGCCAACCCACCCTGGCTTTTGCCCATAGCATCCTAATCTATGAAACCCTCCTCCTTTAAAACATAATACCCATAATTTAAGAATTTTCAGAATAAGTTATGTATGGAAATGTGCAAGATTTTTTGACATTTAAGATTACTGCTCCGCTCCCTTGAGTAGTAGCGTGATGTTATAAAGCTATAACCTTCTTCAATAAACGGACTATTCAACAAGAAAAAAAATTTCAATTCGAACCAGTAGTTTCTGAGAATAATGCGTAAAACCAAATTAACTCTTCAGCTTTTTAGAGTATAGATTTTGTTGAATGAAGTTGAAAGAGTTGATTACTCCTTAGTGATAGATATTACAAACGGATGTCCACAATATTTATGAAAGGAATGATTTCAATATTGTTCTATTCTAAATTAGTAGCTTGTCCTTAGTTTCCTGGTGGTGCGCACCGGAAGGGCCTCGCCATTCCGGCTGTCCACGCTCTCCATATACGGTCACCACTCCTAATCCGTCCTTCGTTTAGTACGCAACCACTTTTGGTTTCAACTGCTGTTATTTAACTCTACTAAGTTTTTTATTTTTGAAGAAGTTTCATCTTAGAGATTAAACTTCTTCAAAAATACTAGTAAATATACTAGTAAAGTTGGTTTCACTTTACTAGTGATTGAAACCCTTCCGATTATAATTATGTTATTAGTAGGTTCACATCAATGTTAGAACCTACTGGGTTACGCAACCTTTGCTATGGTTACGTTTTTAACTATGAATCTTATATCGGTATCTGTTGCGTCTTATTAGTATCCACAATACAATTTTAGGGTTTCATTTAAGATGCATTCATTGTAGTGTCATCTGTTTTCATCGCGTACCAAATTGTGTATATAGCATTACACAACTTTACCTAAGAACCGTTTAAATAACTTTGCATAGGTTTCCTTAATGCGTTAAGAATTCACACCATAAGCTGTCACCGGTACGTGAATAAGCAAACGCGAGACGCGTATCGAAACCGTAATAAGTGGGTATTACCTTGCAGAGAACAGTATTATGTGTTACGAAGGCCCTAAGGCCTGAGCGAAGTCATGTCGATGTATAGATTTGTGAAAGAAGGCGGTAGCAGTAAGCGCCTTTTCGTCCAGGGAACGCTGGAAAGCGATGACTCGAAACCCTTGAAATCAAGTTTGAAGAAGTCCTCTCCATCCTCTGTTGGTTCACCCATCACGACAAGTTTGAATTTGGCCTCAGTGCCCAGGAGTTTGAGGGAAGGATTGACGAGACACGAGACAGTATACGATGGAAATTATCCAGGTATTGAAAGAACGTCAAGCTATCGATCTGGATCTTACCGAGACGAGAGCTACAACGGACGGGTAGTACATGATGGGAACCAAACTCATTTCGAATACGATGGAGAGAGTGCTATAGCAGTGCCGACATCAGCCGGTGGCCTAGGAATGTCAGAGTTGCAGGCGATTCACACGAACAAAAGAATGTCGACCGAGGTTCTAGGTTCGTCTTTAGAGTCGACCAAAATCTCGAAGAAAGACGACAGTGGGCAGCGGAGAATCACCACGAGGATTGTGAGGAAGGTGACAACCTTGACTCGTGGTGAGGAAAAGGCTTCAGCAGAAGATGTTAGAGGAGGGACTGTGCAGCGGTCTGCGGAACATTACAGACACGTGGAGATGGAGTCATCATCGCTTCCACGAAGAGTAAAGGTATGCTAACTTGATGGTATTTTATTCGTTACTCGTACATATACTTTCGAACAAGTGTGCAATCGTTGTGACTTATTAGGTAGACAAGTAACATTAACTCACATGTTAAACTCCACTGTGACTCAATTACTTAACACTAATTTTGTCGTAACAACTATTCTACGAAATTCAGCATAAACTTCTTCAAAGACAACTTTAACATTCAAACTCACATGAGTATGGGACGCAACACCATATGATTATTTCCACTATAATAATACCATATCAGAAACAGTAAACTGATGGCACCCGTCAAATTGATAGTCTCTTTAATGATAAAATTACAAAGTTTGAAAGAAGTGTAATTACTGCAGACGTCTAACAAATTGCCACCATTCGAACAACGGCTATTAGGTATGATTTTCGACAACCTAGATAGTTTAGAATTCGTGTCTAAATGTTTTAATGTGTATCAATTTGCTGAGAATTGTTTTTGACACGCAACTATCTATATTTGTTCTTAAAAGTAAATCAAACTTTACTAACAAGAAATTGGTCATGAATTCTTAATATTTTGAATTTGAGAGCTTAACTTTGAAATAATATTTCATCTCAATAATCAATTACATCTCTTTATGTATCATCTTGGTTATTTAAAGAGTATATTAATTTTGAGTGCCCTCCTTCATTTTCTTTAAAGAGGCCACTCAAAATTAAGCCACTTGATTTCGAAATTGTGATCCAGAAATACACAACAACATTGATTGCACTCTTCCAAATCTCTTGAATGTGATTAATTTGTATCTTCGTGTTTATCTCTCTACAGAGCTGTTTGTATGTTGTTATACATTAATCTTGTACAATTGAAAGGTAGAGATAGTTCATTTGTGTGGATAGTTTTCGACATATGACACTGTTTTGTTAAAGGTAGACTAATGATGAAGATGTGGTCTACTTCTCTGTCAAAGTGTGATTAATGATGCGATTGAATACGTTTTAGTTCTAACTTATTAAATACTTTAAAATTTTACGTCTTTATCGTGAAGTTTCTTGTCAGGACACTCAGGACCACTTGTTTGTAATAGCTTAGGTATAATCATACGCAAATATATGAGACGAATTTATGATAATATCCGTGTTAATTTCGTGATATACCTACCTGTTTTAAATCCAGTTTGAGCGCGACAATAATAACGTGAATGTATTTATTTTTCGTAAAGCTCTTCTAATGTTCTTATATTATTTGCGCTACTTGGTTGTATTCGCGTTATTTTATTATTTTGATCAAAAGCAGATTAGAATATGTTAATCCAAAATATACCCCACATTATTGAATTATTGTCTCCACATTATTGTCTCTATTTGCAATTTCACTAGGTTTTTTACTGTCCAGTTGTTTCATCGCACTTCATGTTTCATTTGTTGCTTTTTGTTTATAAATAAATCCTTTATTATCTCTCTATGGGCGTAGATTACCTACTATCTGAACAATTTAATACTATTTATCTTGATTTTAATTGTTTAAAACTTTTATTTTACCTTCTCTAGCGGCTTCCTTGACAACTACGAACAGCCATTTTTTTTTAACCTGGACACAATAGGAATAAACAGCGTATATCCATGCTCACAACGCAAGCCTCTAATCGTTGTCCATATGGTTATGCAAATGACAATAATGAATTGCGCACGCGCATGACCCGCGCAGCCTTCATGACGTCATCTCCTATTTCATCTATAACCTTACTTACATCAAATTTAGGCTCGTTTTGCGTCCGTTTTATACAATATATTTATTTGTAATACAAGACTCACTGGAAATTGTACATAACTTGAGTGTTACTCAAGAGTAATGTGGTGTAGTCTTACCCTAAAAACATTGTTGAAAAAAAAAAACATGTACATACGTATACCTACTTACGCCTGTAAATCCCCTAAGGGGTAGGCAGAGGTATTATCACCTACATTTCGCCTACTATGATCTGCTTTCCACATAGTATGGGGCGAGCCTATAGCCGTCTAGCGGGCACTTTGTCATGGGCTGTATGTTTACTGTCGGATGGAGAACAGCCCTATCCCTGCCAGAATATATACTGTCACTACACTGGAGTATGGTCTTATTGGGTTAAAAAAATATTTGTTCTACCTACCCTAAAAACCTTGTTGAGAAATTAATAATTTGAAAAAAATAATTGGGATTAAATAATCGCAATGTAACCTTGTCATCTAATTGATTGATCACCATTCATATGAATATTTATTCGGTAAATAGTAACTTGAGGTCAATGTGTATCAGTCAAATAACTTTTTGATTAGGTCGCAAATGTTTCAAGTGAGAGGTCATCATCACCATCATGCAATTGTAATTGTGTAGGTGTTTCATCTTAATTAATTTTAACCTCGATAATTTAGCTGCTAGATTTACTTTATAATTACTTAAACGATTCCCTTTCAATATGTTCATTGCATCTTGATTTGAATGCTATTTAAAATCATCTTCGGTTTTCATTGTCTTAGATGCTATTGCCAAGACAAGAGTTACTTTCTTGTCTAAAGTTCCTTTGTCTCCTTCTATTTAATTATTTTAATACTGGTGTCTTGAAGGTACAGCAGTATTAGTTTGAATGAGATTAGTGTCTTTGACGAATTTGTAAAACTCGGATTTGGACAAATACAACAGAACAATGACTTTTATTGCAATGCCAATCTCATTGTCAACTATGGTCTTAATACCTGTAACCAAATATGGCGTTAGAGACTTGAAAACCCTGCTTACCTATATCTGTCAGTCATTAATGCCAATTGTTATGTACTTATTGCCACTAACCCAGACATAAGCCCTTCTTCAAGATAGAAAGTACGAGATAAATCGCCGATTGAATTTTAAAGTTCACCTCTTGAAATAAACGGAATAATGTCACGAAGATACCTAACTCCTATAGAAATATAGTCCTTATTATTGTGAGCAATAGAGATGGTATTTAGATGCTCATATCTGGTATTTCAGTAACCTACTTCGCGCTGTGTATTGTTGCATATGCAGGATGCGATGTTGAATTACGAAGATTTAGTCTCTGCATTGTTCTTTATGGCTTGATGTATTTATTTGATGCGTTTAGTGCTATTTAAGGCAATATTGAAATTACAACACACAAATTTATAGTTTTAACTCAAGTTATTTGATTGAAATCTATACTAGGACATTAGTGTGCGAGAATATTTTTTAAAACGTCTAGAAAGATCTATATTTTGCCACTAATATTCTTATTCTGATTTATTACTCTAAAATCTATCAAAACACTTTTGGGTTTATGAACTAAACCCAGTAAAAGAGCATAACATTTTTAAGACTTGATACGAGGATGTATAAAATGGTCTATATCCAAAAGTGGTCAAGATTTTCGTGTTGTTTTGTTTACAACAATATAAGAATGACGATAATAATAATTTTCTCGCTTCATCTTGAAAGATCTTTTGCGTGTCCAAGTCTCAAAGCTACAATGTCTTGCGTAACAAAATTCTCGAACTTCTCTTACCGTTAAAACTTATAATTGCAATTGTTTAAAAATGTGATTATAATTTAAAAAAGACAAAACTTATAATTGCAATTCTTTAAAAATGTGATTGTAATTTAAAAAAAAGACAAAGCCTAGTAAATTGGTATTGAGGTCGGACGTCAATTCAACGGTTTTAACGTTTGACAGTAACTACAATAAAACTAATAAACTATGAGAAAAACAAAAACTTTAGCAAGTGAAAGTAGTCTTTCGACTTCATTAAGACTATCTCGTCACTGAAAATCAGATAGAAACGGCTACTAATGAATAATTTGTATTACACGATGGTAAGCTACACATAGATCTGTTAATCAAATTGATGGCAATACTAGACTGCTGTCAATCATAATTGTAATCTTAATTCGTTATTTTCTTGTTCGATAATTGACTTGCTTTGTTGAATGCTAGTGTTTAGGACTTATCGAAAAGATTTTATAATCCAGATATCAACAACGGTGATTTTTAGATTTGTATCATACAAATTTTGACTCATATTTGCACTTTCTTTTCCTTTTGTGACGTCTACAGGCAAACCCATTCTTTTTCTGTCTGATATTTATTAATCCTACTTATTGCCAAGGTTCATACTTTCTCTATTTTGCTCAATTTTTAACACTCTCTCATATCTATTGCTTTCGTACTTTAACCTACGATGTCTGGCTAACGCGTCTTGGGTCAGCCGCAAGGTCACACCCATAATATTCCAAACAATATAGAATCAATGCTATGACTCTGCATATTTGACTTCACGTTGTTCAAACAGGCGCCGCTTGGCATATCAGGCATCTTAGCATTGCGAGTGGAATTTTAAACAGACCTATTTATGTCATAAGTCATTTTGACTTATATGGAACATATCTTAATTATATAATAATAGGCTCTTACTGTTTCTTTTTTGGCTATCGCAGGATTATGAATGAAGAATACGTATTAGGATATCATTATACGTGGTTGAGTAATTGTGAGTTTTTAGTGTAACCTTAAACATCATAAAGGTTTATTTGAAATCGTCAGAATTGATTTTGACACATTTTGGAAGTCAATATTGCCCATATATTTTTAATGTTTCGATGTAAACACACCATTATGTTCGCTATGTATTATTTACGCATCGCAAGCAAACTGAGTGTTAACCTTGACATACACCTGATTCTGGTTTTCCGTGTTTATACATAATTTATTATCAAAGATTTGTTGACAAGAGCTTCTGTATGCAAACATACTATCAATAAAAATTAGGAAGACCCTGTCTTTGTTCAACAGGGATGGATGTACTATGACTGAAATAGTAATAGCATCTAGACTCCAGGACAATTTAATGCATTGCCGAATTTTGGAAAGGACAGAAAGAAATATGAATGAGGATCTCTGTTCTTTCAGTTGATGATTTGCAAATGTTCCAACTTCTATCAAACCTTTTCCAGTCTTTTCGGGCATTACTTATAAGTTGATTTCTTTGCAGCTGGGTATTATATTTTGTAAATATCATTACATACAGTACAGAACCGAAGCAAGCTTATTTTGGCCGGACTCTTACTCTTAAAAACTAGGTGCTGTTATCTGTCTTTTTTATCGCTATCTCCCTGACAGCCTGTCTGTTCTGCCGTTTATCAATAATTGTCTGTAAGCTATTATGTATTCTGTACTATTCTATCTATATTTTAAAACTGACATGCTGCCTCAATAACCGTGAGGTACTTGCGACTCATGATAGTTTATATACAGTATTTTTTGTTGTATCAAATTCCTATTCATTGTTATGGAAATATTGTAATAGTGAAATAAATTTTGTATGGCCTGTAACAGTTATTCCTACAGTATTTGTGGAGCAATGTTGTATTGAATGAAAGATTGTATCGTGCGTATTCGTGAGATCAGTTTATTTGCACTTTTTAAGTTCCAATTCGAAAGTGATCCAATTTTGGAAACTGGTTCGATATTAACTTTATTTATTGACAATATTACTACAATTTCAAGCAATATTTGGTCTCTGATGTAGGTGGAATGAATGAATAAATATTCATATGAGCTGAGAGTAACATTCTTGACTTAAAATCAGATTTTTAAGTGCATTGTTAAATTGCTGACACTAATAACTATTAAATCATTACAACCAAAATCAATTTTTTACGGTAATCAATGGTTATGAAAGTTCATTTCATCAAGGATAGGAACAGAGTCAGTTTGCTCAATGACTTTCTTTGTACAAAGCAGAATAACTCAATGAATTCGAACGGATCTATAGTGATGAAAATCCAGCCACAAAGTTCGTAAAAATACGACTTTAGAATTTTTCACTTCGTACTAAGTTATTCTGGGCAATTCCATTCTTACTCATAAACATTCTCAATATAGTGAGCAATTAAGATGTTTACTCCGCCGTGGGTCAAAGGTCTTCTCGCTCGAATCCGCGGCACAAGAAGCCGCCATCATAATCCTCGCCACTAGCTACTCACTTAGTAATTAATTTCACCTAGCAGGTATAAGAAATGTTTAAAAGTTGAAACATCTTTATTTGCTAAATTAAATTCTGGTGCTTCAGCCCCCCTAGACAAGTGGCAGTTAGTTGGCCAGTGTATTGGAGAATAGAATGCCGAATGTATGGGATCTTGACATACGTTGAAGACTGCACCTGATACCATTATAATAACCTCTTTAATAACAATGCATCTCTGGATCTACTGAACCGATTTTGAAAATACTTTTACCGATAGAAAGCCACATTATTTGTGAGTGTCAATGGCTATATATCATTATGCTATCGGGGAAGGTTAGCAGGGAGAACTGTAACATCAAGTACTATATGTTTATAACTCTATCAGAAATCTCCAGATAATCACATACCTAGGTAATGCTGCGATTTCATTAATAAGGCATGCATGCAAATGTAGACTTTCAGTGGCGTGTCTGAGCTGATCTCATGCACCGATGCCTCGCAATTACACGTTTGGAGAAAAAACTAATGAGCTATAATATATTGTGGCGTTAACTGATTATTTCCTTTTAAAACATTTTGTTTCAAGGATTTCTGACTCGCATCATATTATATGCTCGGTAAGTATTTTACTGCTGAATAAGAAAGTATAGATTGATGGATTTTTTTATTCAGATTATTTTCATTTTCAACCCACTTTTTTCTACTCACGAATTTTCATTTCCGGTTTCATCCCAAAGTAATTCCGTTTTCTACCCACGAATTTTTTTTTCGGTATTATTCCAAAAACCTAATCCGGTTTCAACCCAATGCAATCGTCTCAGTGAGACTGTAAAAAGACCCCGGACTCATTGGTGAAGGCCTCCAATGTGACCGGGACTAATGTAATAATAATGATGACACCCTTACTGGTTGAGTTAGTATATATTACAATGTTTAGCTAATAAAGTCACCTTTAGAGCTAACGGCTATTACCTTTATGGTCAATTACGGGTTTCTATAATTTTCACTGAATTAGCACCTAGTTATATCCCTGCATTCATATAACAAGTTTAATTCATTACCCAGTATGGCCGGTTCGTTCAATTTTGTGTATCATTAATAGTTTTCTCTGTTCTTGCCTGCCTCTGTGGCGTAGCGGTAGTGAACGCGGCCGCTACGCAGGAGGCGCGGGTTCGATCCCCGCTCAGTGCAAATATTTGTGTGCATAAATTATGAATATTTGCATTGGTCTGGGTGTTTCTATGTATAATATGTATGTATTTACAAAAAAATGTATCTAAGTATGTTTATCAGCATTCTAGAATCCATAACACAAGCTAGTTAAGCTATGCTTACTTTGGGTCTAGATAGCGTTGTGTAAAAAAAAATGTTCTACAATATTCTATTCTATTCTATTACACAAGAAAGGTAGCAAATAAATACACATCTGATGGTAAGTGGTTAACGTGACCTATGGACGTTACCAACACGGAACACCAGAAGCTATATTAGCAGTCTCTAAAATCGTGCGAACAAAGCATACTTCTACTTAACTTGGTAATCTGTCACTTAGTGCTCTTCAGCTTAATGGCCTTGATAGATTCTTTTCCACACCCCACTTAAAGGGCTTGGTTTTTCAATTGCCATGAAAAGCTGTATACTTATATAGTAGGTATAGTATGAATTTAAATACATACGCTCATCTGTGTCGAAGGGTGAAACTTTTGAGTCATACATCATACATCTCATAGAACGACTATAGTATGTATGGATTTCTGGGCTTTCTAATCTTCTTTATAAAGAGCAAGCCGACGGGAATCGGTTTTTAAAGACCCCTCGCCACTGACGCTCACGCCTATTCATACTTCACGCTTACTCTACTATCATTTAACCTTTCATACAGGCCGGCCAGTTTCGAATTAATTCTGTTATAGTTTTTACAAATAAGTACCGACATAAAACTCCCCTATAACATGCACAAACTGGGAACCAAACGGAATTAATGTTTCTATTCAATGGTTTAGAGTTCCGCGGGTTTGACGCATTGAACCGGAACGGGATTTGTTGCTTACATCCGTTCACGGGTTCGCTCGTACCACCATAAAACAATTTGATATCTTTATCCCATAGCCCCATAGGTCTTTGTTTTTCAATTTATATTCTGTTTGGTTAGGTACTTAATTAAAGGTAATCTTAATGTGACTTTTTACACAAATTAAACAAATAAGGGGCTGTCCATTAATCACGTTATGTTTTTTTTTAGCAATTTTCTGACCCCCCCTCCCCCATGGTGATACGTGGTGAGGTTTTAGATTTAACCTTTTTTTGATTTAATTTTTTTTTTAAAGTGTTTTTAAATAAAAAAAAGATTAGTAACGTGAGACTTTAGTTAAGTTAAACAAAAAATAGTTCAGGAATATTGGTTTTTCATATGATAATTATTTTAGTTAGCGACCAAAAGAAACATCTCATCTTTTGTTTTTAGCTCAATATTGACCGATTTCTGAATCGAGACAAAACGGCTGAGCTTTTATATTTTCCGTAAAGCAACTGCCATTCAACTCCAAAACTTATAGCAATATCTAAGTTCTTTTCTGTTGTTCTGTTCAATACCAAAACTTATGTTTTCGGTTTTCCTTTTGTAGTGAACATTCTTAATTCTAATAGAGCTTCAAGCTGACAATAGGTGAGAAAAATGCGTCGGCTATTTCTCTAATGCATACGATATGTTCTCACACGAAGTGTTCTTTGTGTGGCGAGCTTATTGTTGGACAGATGGCGTCTTTATCATTTACTGACCTGATATTAGTATTATAATAAAATTGTACTTATAATTTCAAGGTTTTCATTATTATTTTTTAAAGGGAATATAGAATGTTCTTACAGATACAGAACTATTTAACATGCCTTCTAAGATACGAAAGCACTCCGATGAGAAACCATTAATCGGTCACCAATCCAAATGGTAATCGCGTCTAGATAGCTTAACCCATTGATCGTTTACTGTACAGTGACCGCACCTGGCCACGTGCGCTTTTAGGGGTTCAGTGTTGTCTCTTCATCCTAGCGTTAATCCCAGCAGTCGCATCCGTAGCGTTCACCTCGGAGTCTGGGGTCCGCTTTTTCCAGTATAACCGCGGGTTTGGCTATACTTCGATATTTTCTCCACAATCCATTGGCGATATCGAATCATTACAGTTAGACCAGTAGTTGAACTTTTTAGGGCTCCGACTACCCGTGACTACTGTCATAAATGTTCGTATGACAACCGGGATCGACGGCTTAACTTGCTCTCCGAAGCACGGCCCCAGACCAATGCAAATACCCATATTTAGGCAATAAATATTGGCACTGAGCGGGGATCGAACTTTAAACGAAGCAGTCGTGTTCGCTACCGCTACACCACAGAGGCTGTTGGTGTTTTTATGCATCGTGAACAGATATTATTATAAAATTCCTAAACATCCATGCTTACAAACTCATCATAGCATTTTATAGATAGGTACTTGTTGTATCTAGAAACAACAAGAGTTTGATCATCATCATAACAGCATTCGGTAACACGCAGCCCGGAGACCGCTTCCACTTCGCACGTTCTTAGGCGTCCCTGGCAATGATACCATTGTATTATAATTTTGATATCATAAACATAATTTCAATTATTTACGCGCAACCTGAACATGTTTCACACATATTTACAGCATTTCCTGCTAACAGTACATTCATATACAATAGTATTTTCTTCCGACATGTTGACTCGCGACTAACACTTGAATATGTAATAACATAAGCGTGAGACTGCGTCCACATCTAGCAGATTTCTTAGATTAGTCACAGTGGTCGTTATGTGAGGAGCTCATCCATCTAGTACAGTTCAGTATTTCTTGTCAACAAATCTGTTGCAGGGACATTATGCAGAGAATATAATATATCAAAATGGTTTGTTTGAAAATCACTTTTTGTGAGGAATAAAACTATCAAAGCTTTGTACACTCGTATTTTGTCTAGAAAACCAGTTCAATACACAATGAATCGCTATTTTCATGTGGAAATACCTTCGGTTACCTCCATCCCTCCACCACCTAGTGGGGGCGGTTATCGATATAACCACCCCTTGCAATTTGGTCAATTCTAGTCCGACGACTGGAACTAACTGGAACTGACTGGACTGGAAAAATTGCACGCCGCCGATTTGCGTCTTCAGATGACAGGGTGTAAGCTAGTGTAAAGGGGCTACTAGTATCTCGAAGCCCGCGGTCCTAGCCAACCTTAGATGCGTGTAAGTGCAACTACGGACGAGGCTCTGACGCAGACTTCCCTCTCAAGGTTAGGAGGTCAAATGACAGTTGCTCTCTGAAAAACTTATCAATCGAAAAGGATTCGGACTGGGAAATCGCGATAATTCCTGAGGAGTATGATCACTGAGATTGTTCTATATGCTCTCGTTTACAGAATCACACAACATACATTTTTGCATCGCATGAAGAATAAATAAATATTTCTTGAAATAAAACTACTTTTTGACGGATTCTATCGCGATTTATTTATTATTTACTTTTAGTCCGATGTTTCGGCCAATTTTTAGCAGCCATGTTCGCGGGGTGACTAGAGATGGTAGTTGTCAACTTGTCACATAGTTTGAAGTATAAGTTTTCTCAGCGTACCCGGACCAGCCTGAAACCCAGTCATCCACTTAATCAAAACCAGTAAACAGCAAAATACAGCAATCTTACACCCGTATTCACAAACAACACTGTGAGGTCTCATAGTGTGCTCGAGCGCATAGGGCTGGTAAAATTAATTCACAAACATCACGGAGCTGTATCTAACGCAGTGCGTTCCCTCAACGAAGTATTAATTAAGTGTTGTCTATGAATAAAAAGGCTTGCCAAAACAAACGCACTGAGAATTTGTCGTTCTTTGCACAGTTTTTGTAGTACGCATAGCGAAGTATTGTTTGTGAATACGGGTGTTAGAGTATATCAATACTCTGAGACAGCAATACTTAACGACACAGTGAGCTCATTCTGCGTAAATAGTAACACCAACAAGTCATCGTGATATATTTCAATGAGTGACATTCGCGAATCGCGTAAACTTAAGAAAATATCAAATAAATATTTAATATACTGCATAATGAATGCGACTGTGACATCATCAGCCTGCAATATCGTTGTGGTGATTTCTATCAATGAATGTCTCAATTGTACTGAATGTACTGTGTAATTTTCAATTGTAATTTTTTAAATTATACGTTTGAGGGATTTAATAGAATATGAATATTGCGCTTTGCTATGCTTGGATGAAGCTGAGGTATGTCACTGTCTATTTAGAGTCATTTTAGTCTGTTTTCTTTTATAGAGGACGTTGTACGTTTAACTACAAATTTTACTATTTGGCGCCTACGAATAAGTTTCAGAAAGTAATTGCAAGCTATTGCCTAGTTCTATGATCACCATTATTATGTTCTTCTTCTTCTATTTCTTCTATCGTGTCAATAGCTTTCATAGATACATAACTACATACATGAATTCTCGCCTTTATCATTTCACCAACTTAGTCCCACGTAATAGGGGGTCAGCCTGGTCTGAAGCCCATTATTCTGGGCACTATTGTTAACTCGAGCCATGCACTTGAGGCTGAGTCTGGACTCTTTAAATCTGTCTGATGTTAAACAATCCTATCCTTTTGTCGCCTTGTACGGACACCGCATGGGAAGAGATGTGGTGGCCCAAATTCTACCCTGCCGTGAACCACGCGGCTATGAATATGATAGTTAAGCAACGCTATTTTCTATACCAACATCCTCCAAGTTATGTTCTGTGGTGTGCGAAAAACTTCGACACGAATGCGAAAAATACTTGTGTCTGGAAATAAACATTTTGCGCACTTACGTCTGCAAGTAGCATACTGCACGAGGTCAATATATCGTCCACAGTTACTTGTCTTCGCGGTTCACAGTACGTAACGGATCGTAGTTCACTCAGCGAATCGTGGCTTACCTACCGCTTTTTGTGGCGTATTTTTTACTTAGAACTGAAGATTTTATTAAATTTTGGCAGATTACGTGTCTGCGAAATGCTGTCTGGTGTGTTTGAAATCAAATGTTGTAAAAGATAAGATTTGTGTAGCTAAGCTGGTAGTTCTTTTGTTATTTTTTAACTTAGAAGAAGAGTTGTAGAATATTGATGAATGATTTAAGTAAGTAATTGTAAAAATTAAACTATGTGAGGATAAAAGCGGGCTATTGATTCTGCCTATTGAGAGGGAAATGGCGCGAGTAATTACTTAATTGGATCTAGATTAATAATAATCTGATTAATTGCTAAATGAAGTCTACTGTGCTAGAGCAGTGACTTCATTTACGCTATCATCTTCAATTTCGAATCTCAAATCGATTACCTCAAAGAATACAAACTTACTTCAATCTTTCCTAAAACTCTTAAAAATCAATTAAGCATACGATCATATGGTAAGCGATTACCGTGTCCTATGATCGCTTACAAGACCCGAAGTGTTACCCGTTCATTGCTAAGGCACAGATTACTAAATAGTTACTACGTAAGCTAAGGGTAGTTAGAGCTATCGTCAGCGACTATACAACCAGCTATCGTACTGGCCAAAATGCAGCATACTGCTACATAAGATTGATTCATACTGCGCGAAAAATAAGTCTTAGTACCCCTTTCCATGATCTGTCTTGTTTAAGTTATAAATAGCATTAGTGTGTCAACAACAAATACAGACTTATTCGACCTTAGCTACAGCAGTAGGTACAGACGCTTAATCCAAAACAAAGGAAACCTTACAATGTAACTGTCGCAACCAATTATCCTAAATCTTCGTTACAAGGCTTCTGATATTAGGGTTCGCTCGCAAGATGGCGGACAGGAAACGTGCAGGTGCGCCCATGCGCATGGTCATACCGCGCGCATGCGCGGCGGTGCGTTACCGCGGTCGTCGCATGTCGTACTTTGTGAGCATTTGGCGTGTGTAGAAATCTGCTGGTTTCTTTAAGTATTACATACATACATAAATTCACACGTGTAAATTCCTGAAATGGAGTTCTATTAACACCCACATTTCGGTCCCACGTAATAAGGAGCTTTTTAGAGTTACTTGCATTTTTTTTATATAGAAATCGTCAAGTTGACTTCACCTCGCCTGATGGTAAGCTAAAGGCAAAGGTTCAGAAAAGAGGATCACCATTATAGACACGTATACAATGTTACAATGGGGGCACTCAGCTTTACGCCGACATCGGCTTGAGCGAATACAAAGATTGCTAAAATATGCCGATATTTTAGCAATCTTTGTATTCAATCCTACCCTACGGTATATTATAAAAGGGGTTGAGGGATTTCCTTCTTTCACGCGTGAGGCCTTTTATTAAATGGTAAACTCAAAATAAGTTCTAAGTATCGAAAAAATTTACCTAAGTACTGTATTATCTGTCGCTACTTTAAAATTACAAATGAAAACAAACAATGAATAATTAAAATGGATAAATTATCTTTATAAAGATACGAAGACATTTAGTTAAATAAAATTACACCGGATGAATATATACGTATTAATTTAATTGTTATTCATTAACGCATTGCATCTCTGTTAGGATTGAACAGACGTATAATTTGAGGGAGGTTAATTCAGAACAATTAACAATGAATCAATGAAAGAAACAGTAAATCAACAAAATTTAAACCGCGTTGAAGTCATATGGACGTGTTCTATGTGTGTATAAAAAAAAAGAATCAAACGTCATCATTAAGATATCACAAAGAAAATTTGCAAATATCTATTTGCAATTTTTTTGTATGAAAGTTAAGTAGACTATTCAAACGGAGCATCAATTCAAACGCACTCAAGAACACGTGTAATATTTCACAAGTATCTCAAACTCTTTCTAAAAGGACTACAGAACCCCTCAGTAACAACGAAAGTGTGGTTCCGTGCTAATAACCACCGCTTGCGCAGGCGCCGCTAGAAAGCAAAGGGCTCGCTCACACTTGACACTTCGAGAAAGTGAGAATACGATAAATGGAGACAGTATATTCGTGAGATTGGAATGTTTTTAATTTATCTGCATTTTGAGGAAGCAGAAATGAACAGATTCAATAAAGTGGGCATAAAGATGAAAGTTGTCAGGTTTTGTAAACACTTCTTAATTAACTTGTAATGATAATTACTTTTGGTGAGCTGATTTTTAAGTAGATATAAACTAATTATACCACTTATTTTATGGTAATAGAGCTTTTTTTCTCCCATCATAGAGAATATCTCGATAGCAACTGCAGTAGTAGGTATTACGTATTCTGTAACTTACGAATTCGATGTCGAGTTCGGCAATATTCGTGGTGTTCGCTACTGGTACTATAAGGGCACTTTTACTTAATCATTAACGACTTTTGGCCTCAGTTAGCCGAAGTGGATAACAGCCTGCTGATAGCTCCAATAATGATTTTCCGTAATATCTCACAAATAAGTCTCGTCTAAAATGAGACTCGACATCGAATTTTTGCAAATATATTTCAAGGTCCCTAGTAATGTATTTTTCAGAGCAAAAATGCATTTTCTCGATTATATGCATCACATTACACATTTAAATCGTATTTCCATAATATGACGGTCTTATCAACCAGTGCTAAAATTCTGTCACTTAAGTGCGGTTTTATTGCTGAACATTCTTAACGATGTCAACAGAGCTACCGTCAGCTGCCTCCTTCCTAGAAACTGTTGCACTTAAAGTGTCATTCACTTGACTGGTTTGGATATTAGCGAATATAAAATGTACTTACATGTTATGACATCCAGTCAGATTGTAAATAGTCTAAAAGTTCTGATGTTACTTTTGATAAGAACGCAAAGTGCGGATTATCGATATTGCTAGTGAACATTTGGAGCATGTTGTGTTGCTAGGTATCGTCAGTTTTTTGGGCAATATATATGGTTGATAACGCGGAGGAGTACCTATCATAGTTGGGTAACCACATACCAAGTGGAATGTGGAAAACTACTGGAGTTTACCATGACTGTCCCACTTAATTTCGAAGTGCAAAATCGCGATGAACAGTAGTCCTTTAATACAGAAACGCGACTCACGTTAGTGCAAAAATGCGCCACATCGATACACATTGTCGAATTATAATAAATTGGAAAAAGCGAAATCAATTCTCGGGCGGGACATTGTCAAATGTTTGCCACCGCCTAATACAAAGTTCCTGAACGTTTTAGATATTTTTAGAATACCGGATTATACTATATATTACCTATCACTAAAAGAACAATATCTGTTGAATGATGCAGCAGCTTTGTATAAATTAGAATGATTTCCTTTGTATGACATCATTCATTGCCATTTGCTGACAAATTATTTATTGTTCCGTTAAATCTTGTTTAATGTTTTATATTTCAATCGTAGCGATAAATTATACAGTTCACATCTGATTCAAATCAACTGGAGCTGATAAAAAGTAAATAAGTAATTTAGAATTACCTGTAGTGTAATTAAATTATTCCTTTTGTCGATAACACGTTCGTTTAGATTTCAATTTTAAACTATTCCCTGAATACACTGATTTATTTATAAACACATGCGAAATTTCATCCTTAATACTTCAGCATTTCTTCAATTTTGAAATTAAAATATCGACAATTGTTGCAACAAAGATGCGCTCACGCAATACACAGTGGAACTAACTATGATGGACTATTTAGATTGAGATCTTAAATCGCACAATACAAATTATACACCATTTATCTTAAATATATATTTGATAGCATCTGACTAATCGTCCGCTATCCACAAATATTCTAAAGACGTTGTACCAAAGTACCGTATTAGTAAAGAGGCCGACACTAAACGGCACTAAAGTGCACTAAATCTTTCTCACCATATGTTCACCGTTATGGACCAGAATTTCTGTAAAAGGATGGCCAATCTTGACGATAGTGCGTCATCTGATGTCATTGCTAACTGTATTTGAGAGGTATAAATGGATTAAGATTGTGTGGTCTGGTTTATTGATATTTGGACTATTATCAAGATTTCTTAGAAGCTGGTGTATGTCTAAGGCTTAACTAGCGTAGTGTTTATTTAACTATTGTCGACCTCGGTGCCGTGGTGGTAGAACGTTCGACTGCTATGTCGGAGGTCTCGAGTTAGATTCCTACTCAGTGCAAATATTTGTATGTATATTTGTATTTTTGTGTGCATGAATATCTCTTTGTGTTATTCTGGACGTGCCTATGTACGTATTTACAAATGGATGTATCTAAGTATGTTTATCCTCATTCTATTCTAGAATCTACATAATATGTAAAAACTGGTTAAACTATGATTTGCATATAGATAGGGTTGTGTAGAATGTTCTAGATATTTATTTATTTATAAATATTTATAGAGCTTCAGGTTAACGTTGATTATGCAAGAAAAAAAAATATTTTTAACAAGACACTGATGATTTCCAAGTGGGGTACCAAAAAAAATTACATTTTGTATATTCATGCATAATAACGCTAATAATACACACCTGGCTAGGCTTTACAACCTCCAATTTTTTTAAACATTTTAATCCTGGCTTCACTTGGAGCGGAACAACCTCGTTTACTCATATTTCTCACCAAAGAATGGGTGGAGATATAAAAAAAAAGAAACAGTTAAACATATTTCTTATTTTTTTTTAATTTTAACTTACTAGAGACAATTTCAGGTCACTGCTGGACATAGGCCTCTCCTAACGTGGCGCACGTTATAGCACGTAGTACTTTTCTGTGGCCATAATAGTTCCTGGACCTCCACTCCAGTTGCACATGTAGTGTACCTCAGATACCTTTTAGAGGTTATCTGTCCATCTGGCTGGAGGGAACCTTCTATTTGTGATTTTTTTTGTGGTCTTCACTCCAGCACTCGTTTGCACCAACGGCCAACTGGTCTTCGGCAAATGGCGATATACACTTACAAATGCTCTATTAATAAGGCTTTGTGCTTTGTCGTTAAATGCCTTAATAGTCCTTGATATTTTGCAAGAAACTGTGATGAATTAGGCTAAAGAAGACATAAGTTTAAGCTTGACGTAGGTAATATAGATCATATGAACCTTCCAAAATAGTACCTATATACCTAATATCATATACCCAATATCCCTATTTAGGTAATCTATGTCAATTGATCACTGTTTTTTTTTAAAGAATATTAGCAACCGAAATTACTAATATTCTCTCTAACCCCTCCAGCTAAATTGCTTGTGTTAGGAGTGGGTTCACGTCGGTAGTGTAATGGCCAGGATTCGAACCTGGGACCTTTCGTTCATAAAGCCGACTCCTTCACCGCTTAGCTACCGATAAATGTCATAATCCAAAATTATTGCTTCCCATAAAAGAGTTAACAATTAACTCCTATAATCAAGCGATTGTCCGACCACAGGTCTTCATAAATCTTAGTTATGATCGTAAGAACTCCTACTCGACGGTATCTTTGAACTTTTTGCAGCAAGAGCTGTGACCACATATGCCGCGATGACCATATACGGGCATGATGTCAAAGGATGACCTCACTGCCCAGGATCTTGATATTATCGTGTCGTGTCGTTTATTATTTATTGGTTTACTTTCAATAACATTGAACGATTTAGTAGCCTTTGAATGGCCGAGGTATTAATTATTGTCATCTTGCTATTTTACCTAGTTACATTCGAAGCTTTGTCCCCAAAGCCCAGGTTTTGCTTTACAGCGTTTTCTCCTCTCCTCCACCCAGTCTTCAGTATCCCTGACAGCATGTCTTCTTTTACGATAGGAGCCCAGCAATTCTTGCTTCTCCCGGGGCGTCCTAAAACAAAGGAATAAATATTGACCTATCGAATCTCTTGCCCGCAATTCCACCCGCGTGGATGTTGGTTATCGCGACCAAACATAGCCTATGTCCTTTCCCAAGGTCTAATCTATCCCTGTATCTGCGTTCATCAAAATCAATTGAGTGGTTTAGGCGTGAAAGCGAAACAGACAGAAAGACAGAGTGACTTTCGCATTTCTAATAGGAGTATGGGTTATATCCATTTCGTTATTTGCATGTCATACCATGCAATCATATTGAACATGAACTGGGCCATACATTACAGACTCGAAATATTATTGTGTATTGTAACACTCACAATTAGCAACGTGTCCGACTGGATCCGAATCAAAGACTTTAAGTATCACAAGCGCTCGCTTATTGGCCATCAAATTTTAATGAAACCGTACAGTCATGCTTCAAGAAATTGCCAACTTAATAATGCGGTTCAGAAAGTATCTTCTTCAGAAAATTTTCGTTGAAATAGAGAGGATTTAGCTGAAAGTGTGACTTTGTAGACACCTTGCGGTTTGCCTACAGAAATGAATAGACAATGGTATTCCGTGAAATATGGACTGTGTGAGTTTTTGTGGTGCGAATCACAGCTATTATTAAACCTAGGATTTGTGGTTTAGTGTTCATCGTATTGTCACTAACTTTGAAATACTTGGAACATTTTTTGTTAGTATTGACAAATTAATTGACAATAGATCTTCGTTTAGTGATGGTTGATGACACACCTGATACTCGTTGGGATAAAAATGTTGCATCCAGTAACACCTGTGACTCGTTGGGACAAAAACTGTTGCATCCAGTAACACCTGTTACTCGTTGGGACAAAAACTGTTGCATCCAGTTACACCTGTGACTCGTTGGGACAAAAACTGTTGAACCCAGTAACACCTGTTACTCATTGGGACAAAAACTGTTGAATCCAGTAACACCTGTGACTCGTTGGGACAAAAACTGTTGCATCCAGTAACACCTGTGACTCGTTGGAAATTTTTTTCCAACCAGTAACAGTGTTACTCGTTTGGGTGTTACTAGATGGGCATATACCGTCCTGTGCAGTGAGGATGTAGTGTTGGATTACTATGTCAGAGATCGCGGGTTCTACTCCCACTTAGTGTAAATATTTGTTACATGAATATTTCTATTTGCATTGATCTCATTTTTCGTATTTATCGATAGAATATCGAAGAAGAAGATGACAATAGATGAGACTAGAATCTTATTAGAAAAGTTCAAATTTTAGAGGGTTTTAGGCCCAAATAAATTTAAGTGAACTGCTTGGGGTTCTTGAGGAGATGACGAATCGTAAAAGGCGACTAAGGGATAAAGCTGTTCTCCCTCCAACAGCAAACAAAATCCATGAGAAAGTTCCCGCTTGACGGCAATAAGCTCGCCCGTTATTTCGTGGGACAGAAAATCATATGTGTGAAAATGAAGGTCGAACGAGTGATTTAATGGTAGGGTCCCAACTTTTGCCCATACTGGTACGCAGCGTTTTATTGCCCTATAACAAATAGAGTAAAATACAATTTTCTAGGCATTATTTTCAATCGTAAGTGTTAGTATTTAATGATATAGTCGAGCACTTTCTATTTCTTTTTATCTTACCTCACGACACGCACGAATTTAAAAATGATTGGTTATTTTGAAGTTACATAAAAACTGTCTTATGTTGTTTACCGATAGTTAATAACTTGTGCATTGATTCAATTGCTACATTAGAAGGTCACGAGTTTGATTCCTGCTCAGTGCAAATATTTGTTACTTAAATATGTCTGTCATTGGTCTGGGTATTCCTATGTTTTTTTTTAATATTTTATAAGTATCGACATATTCGACATACATACAGTCACTCTTTCCGAATACGGTAGGCAGAGACTTATCCATAATGTGTATTTTACAAAAAAAATGCATATAAATATTCCTTATGGAACTTATACAACAAGCTTTATGCCGTTTGGGCGACAAAATGACCCTGCCTAATCAAACATTATAAAATATTTATGTATTTATTCAAACTAAAACAAATATAGCTCTTGTATCCGGACTTCACTTCGCAATATTTACCGTCGTTTTCAAACTATTTTAGTTATTACATCCTCAACTAGTTCGGCATTTCCAACTAAATATCCTAAAACAAGATTATCTACGTGTACAACCTTCTATAAAAGGCAATGGCGCCTCGCCAAGATCCTATCGAGTATTTAGAACGGTGTTCATTGCGGGTCTAGCTTCGGTGTTGAGTAAAATATCGAATATTTCAATTTGTTTATCAATGATCGTTTGACCTCGATTTTACCTGCTGGTAATAAGTGATGATGTAGTCTACGATGAAACATGCTTGTCCAGAAGAGACCTATGTACTCAAGACTTAGATAAAGTCTTCTTTACTTAAGAAATATAATTTTAAAAGTAAGTTCTGATGTCACCCCAAGCCTAGGGGAGACAACAAGACTGAAAAAGTCCTGATATCTCCTTGAGGGGTACCATCTCTGAAGACACGAGACCGAAGCCTGGAACTCAGATACAGTAGCAACCAGACGAAATAAAATATCCTACACATAGTATTAAGTTAATTAGACTTGCATTATATTTTACTGCTCTTTTTAAGTTAGAAAACACCCAAGCAGCCAGACATACCTTATCTGATGCTTAGTTAATAAGTAAACTGAAAGTACTACGTAACTGGCACAAAAAATGAGATGTTATCACTAAAACTTTTTGCGCCTACTTAAATTTGACACGATATTATATACGTTAATAGACGTAATTAAGATTATAATGCATAGATTATTTTGATGAGTTAATCCACAGAGTAAAAAACGGATAAACATAATGTAAACGGAGTATAATATCAAAAATGCCACCGCAACTGTTGCCTATGTGCCGTGCCGTAATGTAGTAAAATACTTAGATATTTATCATAAATATTTATTATGAAACCACATTTCTTTTCGGTTTTATTATCTGTTGAAAACTATAACTTACTAGCTGTTGGCGGCAACTCCTCCTTTAATTTTTCTGCGCAATTTTCTATTTGATACAATCCTTGCAAATTTTTTTGCAAGGAATAAGAAGTGAAATGGCAATGGCACATACATACATATGCTCACGGCTATTTTCTTCCGGGCGGTAGGCAGTGACAACAGCTCACCAGTTCTTCAACTATCATAAAACTTTCCATGCAAGCCAGCCAGTAGGTACTCGTACACATGCGGATAAAACACTATTTTTAACGGACTCTATTATTGCGGTTTATTTTTTATACTGTTCCCAACGTTTCAATTGCTTTTCATAGACAATTGGCAATTCGTTGGCTGGCGTATTGTAGAAAAGAATGACGAATGTACAGGATTTGACATTCTTCTTCTTCGAGTCAATATGGCTAGATCTGGATTTTTAAAGTTTGGCGGCCCAAAACTTGGCCACAGCAATAGCGTCTTCAGTTGCTCTATAAAAGTCGGCGGTAGTACAAGTGACGGGGCAAAGCGAGCAAGAAAGCAAATGCGACATGGACTGGGATTGGACCCCGCAATCCCAGGACACTTGCGACCGGTCGATAAAGCCCCATTTTGCCATATTTGACGTTTATGACAAGCGTTGACGACTGACATATACGTCAAATCCCATACATGTGATCGTGACAGTGGAATACAATTTTATTTTTAAAAGAAGAAAAAAGTAGATAGTGATTACAATTACGTACTCTGGCCCTTGAAGAAAGTAAACACAATTCTTTATTTGAAAGCAAAGGCAACAAGATGTTGAGCCTCAATAAAATTATTTCCGGACACGATTGATCAGTTTATATTCGGACATGATTTGATCGAATCGGTTTAGTTCAGCATTGAACTTCAAGTGTGGAGCAATGAACCGATTGACTGCCATTGTTATAAGCCAGTGGTGATTCGATGCTGAGAGCTAAGCGAGTGTTGGTGTTATTATTAATAATGTTGTCTGGTTTATTAAAAATTGATCCATGAATTTGACAGCTACCTAAGTTTGGAACCTATCACAAAACACCCGTATGACCTCAAATTTTCGACCCATTTTTAAATGAGGTCCAAACTTTTAGGTCATTAGCGTAGGTAGCCAATTTAACTGCACTCTATCTGATGGTAAACTAAGGTAAAGTACACAAAGTAATTGCACTATTTCTCCTCAGTTTGACGACCTAGAGCTCCTTTGACTGAATGTCATTAATGAAAATCCGTATTTATTATGAATTGGTAGCTACTGTTCAAATTGGCGCGGTCAATGGCATGCCCCAGTACTTTACTTCTATTTTTTGAATTTTCTATCCAATATTTTTTTGTGATGCTTATTGCAATAGTTGAGAAGCATTCTTGTTTGTCGTGACTAGGTGCAGCGCGTTTTTGATCTTCACAGCAGGATTCGGAATTGGATATCAAAAACCTACTTTACACAAATTATCAACAAAATACCAACTGAAAATAAATCATAACAGTTAAAAGGAAACAAATTAAGCGTCTAAATATTCCGTTATACCAGTAGTACATAATCAGCGAGACCAGTGTTTCCTAAACGTTACTATAAGGACCAGTTATTTTAGTGTGTGCTTATTGGGATGAACCGCAAGATTTTTGAGCGTGAAAAGACAATATGAAACACATTTCAATGTCCGTATAATACATATAAGGTGAGTTTATTATATTTGAAGAAGTTAAACTCCATAATACAACAGCGAGCGGAGCGAGAGTAACGAGCTTTTGCGTCAATACAAAAGCAACTCGTCTCTTGATCATGAACGAGAATGATCGATTGTATAATGATCGGCAAATTACTTGACAATGCAGACAACGTTTTCAGGTCACGCACAACTACCAAGGTTGTGCGTGAGGCGGTGGCCGAAGGTGCCAATTCAATAACCCAATGTGATATTAAATTAAACCAATCATGGGCGAAAAGGGCTCACGCCATTTCCCTTCTGCTACGCTGACTTGTATTTAAAATATTTACCGGTACTTATAAACAATGAGACAATACTGCGACGCGGTATTTCGCTTTCGGGGTCCAGGTCCATCGTTTGAGAACCGCTGAGCTAGACGGGTGCTCTAAATAAATATCAGCACCGTGGATTTGGTTCGTGAGGCGCGCGCGTGATCAGCCGATAACTATCTGCCCACGAAACCGACGTCACTGAGAAAAACGCCCGTCAGCCTGACGGACGAGGGGAAATGTAGAAAGTTTACTTTCCTTTGCTAATACAGGCATTAGTTTAAGGACTTAAAGGGCCAATCCCCACTGAAAGAGCAGCAGCAGCCAAAGTTTGTTACCTACTAGAAATGATTGCGAGAAGGCCCGGGCCAGTTGCACCAGCTTGCTAGTTGGGTTAGCTGAGCCATGAAAATCTTGATGGGAGCCCACTCCACTATTCTTCGTTCATTTGTCTTTCACTTAAAATTTTTGTGGTGTCCTAGGCAATAAAATACTTAGGTCACAAAAGCTATTGTAAAGTCCGACCAATAAAATAAAAAACCTGTACTGGGGGCGCCAAAAACACTATGATTATGACAACACCAAGTATAGTGATACACATGTTAAATGCCAAGTATACAAATATTTTTTCAACACACTTGCTTATGAATAGGCTTTTATTTCCCCGCAATTAAGCACGGAATGACACCTAATATAAAACTGTGACTTTTTCATTGCTTCTTCTTCCTCCTAGCGTTATTCCCAGTCGCATCCGAAGCTTTCAGCTTGGAGTCTGGGGTCCGCTTTTACCAGTCATAGCTACAGATTTGGCTAGACCTCGATATTTTCCGTGAAGCGATTGCCACCTAACCTCCACGACCCAATGTTAACATTAGGTGATATCGAAGCTTTGCAGCTAGACCGGCGCTAGTGAACGCGGCCGCTACGCAGGAGGCGCGGGTTCGATCCCCGCTCAGTGCAAATATTTGTGTGCATGAAATATGAATATTTGCATTGGTCTGGGTGTTTCTATGTATAATATGTATGTATTTACAAAAAAAAAAATGTATCTAAGTATGTTTATCCGCATTCTAGAACCCATAACACAAGCTAGTTAAGCTATGCTTACTTTGGGTCTAGATAGCGTTGTGTAGAATGTCCTACAATATTAATTTATTTATTATTTATTTAGGGCACCAACTACCCGTAACGACTGCCATAGATGTTCTTATGGCAACCGGGACCGACGGCTTAACGTGCTCTCCGAGGCACGACCAGACCAATGCAAATACCCATATTTAATGCACACAAATATTTGCACTGAGCGGGGATCGAACCCGCGCCTAGTGCGTAGCGACCGCGTTCACTACCGCTACGCCACGGAGGCTGTCATGTTTTTCATTGCTATTATTCACAAAAGTGAGTTATAGACTTACAAGGACTGGGCACAAATCACAACACAGTAGTATCCGTATAATAGTTTACTGCTTGGAATGGTAAATACAAGTTAGACATACAGTTACATTACACTATGTATAGAACAGGGACCACGCGATATTGTTTTTCGGACTGCATAAAATTCTTGTATTTTATGCCTAACAGCACAGAGATCAAAATAATCGAGCATGATTTTCTTTTTTGCGTTAGGCTTATTTTTCTTAGGCGTAGAAAATACATTTGACGTTTGACCTTCTCTTCGTATTTTTATTACAGAAGATCGGGATATACCTAAAAATGTGAATAATAATTAGTCACAGTAAAATTAGTAGTTTAGGCCAATTTCATTGCACGTACTCTATGATGTACCTACCCGTCATGTTGACAACAAGGTCCGTGATGTTATTTAGAGGAACAGAGTCCAATCCTTCCTACTTTTTATCCGACAAATACTTTGTTATATTATAAATTACTTTTCATAACTGGCTTTTATTAGTTTTCGGCATATTACTATAGTTTTGTAGTTTTGTAGCGCTCTCAAACTCAACAACACGCACAATTGACACCACACTGACAGATGACCATAATGACATTGTATAGATTGTTACCATATGAAGAAATTAGTTCCAATAGTTTACCGCAATATGGCGAGGTATTTTATTTTACTGGTCGGGCTTTACGAAATGGTATTCATGACACACCTGAATTCTAAAGTGACTTATAAACGATCTTGACGTAGCAATATCCTTTGAGGCCAAGGTGTTAGACCAAACCCAATGGTGTGGCAAACATAACGATCCAAGACATAATTCCTCTCTAACTGAGAGGTCATGAGTAGCTTTTATTACATCGACAGCAGCTGTAAATTAAATAATGCCAAGCATAACTGGCCCCTTATTTTGAATGACAAACTTTTCGTAACTATGCGCGTTCGTTAAAGCCGAGAAATTTAAGTAGATCTAGTTTTATACCAGTTCTCTCTTCTATGTTCATCAATTATACCACCGTCTTTTCACGTTATGACTGCGTTTTAAACTTGATGTTACTGAGAATAATGCACCTGAAGTGAGCTTTCTCGCCTGAGTGAGAGTCTACATCGAATTCCAATATTACCGAATTTACACTTTCCTATGAGTTTTTCATAATTATATTACAATTTCTGAACAGCTAAACATCTAGACTACACCCTAGCTTCTTACCATTCAGCGGGGCGTAGGTAATTGACAGTTTGTAGGTATACTATACAATAAAAAAAATAACCAACATTCTCATCCTACATTCAATAAAAACAACACTGCGTTATCAATCAACAAATATATCTCCCAAAAAACTGCACTGCAGTTAACACAACCGTGAAAGATAGCGTTCTGAAACAATCGACCAATTACTTTACACGAATGTGGGTAAGTGAAAGAGATAGATCGGCAGATAGGAGTGGGAACGAACCATTGAACAAGCCTGAGGCTATTGTCGTGGTGAAGAATCACTCGATTGTTAGCGCTATCAGTGCTGAGGCTATCGTTAGCGGCTTTTAGTGAAGTGACGGAAATAAGGCTGTTTATGCCTGTAGGTAATAAATTTATAGGTCTGAGTCCCGTAAAACGTACGGGATTCTAGTGGTCTTGTGAATAAGGGATAGAACTTGTGAACGAGAATTCTTGGTTTGAGACATTGGTCGTGAACCCACCCCTAATTTACTTAAGCTGGAAACTAGTAATTTCGCTAACTACATCGTTCCTATTTTTATACAAGTCGTAGCTTATGGCATAGCGTCGTCGTAGTACTATTTCTCTCTCTCTCTCTCTACGCGAGTTCAAGTTGCTATGCACCTACATTATTTCACTTTTACGATAATTTCAGAGTACCTACCTCTACCCGCCTACCTTCATCCCCCGTTCATATGTTATACATATACATATCAGTATTTTGCATAGGTAGACATTGACAGAAATACTAGTCTCATTTCTCTTTATCATTTAAATAATCATCATTAATATAACATCCACTTCTTATAAGATAATTCTAGATAACAAGTTTGAAACTGTTACACCTAATTCAAGTACTTTGTAACACTAAGTACACTATACGTACTCATTCAATTTGTATAATATAGTAAATAAACGTAGGAGCCGTACAAATTGATTTCAAACGTGTTTATTATTGTTCGTTATGAAGTAGGACGGCACAATTGATTACCACACTGATTCTAAAAGGTGTATTCACTTCGTTCATCCACTTACAGATTATTCAATTAGAGGTAAAAGTTTAATTGAAATAAGACGGTCGAGAGTCGAGACGTCTATTGTAAATTCAAGTACAGATCGATTGGTGGGCGATTAACTGTTTGCTTTACTAGGCTATTCAAGCAAAACGTTAGATATAATCAGATCAAGTATGTTTCTAAATAGTTCACAAAAAGCCCCTGAGTTTCTTGCCGGAGACTTCTTATGATTGAGCCGCGCATGAGGCAGCGGTCAGAAAGATTATATTATGGATTAATGACATTTTTTAATTTATGCAAGACGTAAAATTTTGTATTTATTTATGAAATTACTAGCTGACCCGGCGAACTTCGTACCGGCATATTTTCCGCCCGCGTGGTGTCTGATCCCGATTTATCAGTGTTTCTCTACAATATTATGCATGTATTATACATATAAACCTTCCTCTTGAATCACTCTATTTATTTAAAAAAACCGCTTCAAAATCCGTTGCGTAGTTTTAAAGATTTAAGCATAAAAGGGACGGACAGACAGCGACAGCGACTTTGTATTATAATATGTATATTGGAGCCCGATATGTCACAAACATAATATAGAATACTAGTAACTAAACTAATTTTATCCCGGCAATAGGTTGTAGAAGGGGTTAGTACGCCATACGAACAGAGCCTCATGCGTCATTTAGTTAAATTATATCTGCGTACAAGACGAAATTGCATTACCGCGTGTTATAAAGGAAAGCGGCGCATCCAACCGAAACTAAAGCCGGCGTAAAAACCGATTTGAACTCTTTATTCTATAGCAAAAAAATATCCGTATAGGGCAGTCGGTATTTACTGTCGATACATGATTGTTCCTGACTTCGAATGGGTTAACTTTACAGTATAACAGAAACCAACAGATCTTCCTATCCGATCATCGAACCCGTTTGCATTCAAATCTTACACTAGAAAGCTCACGGTCTACTCTCCAATTCCTCCTAACTATAGTTTGATAGCCAAAATATGGCTATCACGGAGGCCACTGCCGTTTAACTTCCCCGAGAGGCAAGCTGTGCCAAAAATTGGCCGACTCGTCAGCCTGTTTGAACGGCAATGTTAGACATAGAAGAAACATAGGCCACGGTAACCACTATCCATCAGGTGGGCCGTGTGCTTTTCTGCCACCTAAGTGATATAAAAAAATATATATAAGAAAAATCGCTGTATTATGCCTTCTATACTAAGTATCATAGTTTTTAACATAAGTAGGTAAGTACATGTTTTTGTTAAAAGGCAGCGATTTGGCTCAGCTTCTAATGTTTTTTATTCGACTTAGTCTCCAATTTCATTTAACCTTGGAATGTAAGATGAGGACATTTTAAGGTCTAAACCTTTTTATTTTTAGTTCTGTTTGTTACGAGAAGATACAAAATCATTTGATAGAGACGTCAAGTAACTTATTACAGTCTAAAGTTCTAGGTCTAACTAGATCGATCGTCTGTGTATTTAAGTGCACTTGATCTTTATATAACAGGTACCTTAGCCTATCTTAGTAGCTGGGATCTAGATAGCTCACTTGTTATTTAACTTACTTTTTTTATCACTTAGGTGGCAGACAAGCACACGGCCCACTTGATGGAAAGTGGTTACCGTGGCCTATGGACGTATGCAACACTAGGGACGTCACACTCGTGCTGCCGACCCTGAAATTTTAGATTTACTTATTAAGTCAAAATATTATATAAAGACCACCAAAATCTATCTAAGACACTATCGGCAGTTTAGCCAAGTACCACTCATTGAAAAAAAAACCGACCATAACTGCCAAAAAGTAGCTGAAACGTCAGGCAAAATGTAAAGCAAATAAATCGCCATAATCCGTTAAAAAGTTATTTTATTTCGATCAATCAAATATCTAAAATTTCCCCTTATTCTCGACTGCTTAAATTCAAAGAGCTCAGAATTTAAAAGGTTAAATCTGCCAACTAATTGATAAACAGATACCTAAGTGTATATCCATTCTTGTACATAAATTCTATTAAATGCAACAATTGATACTAAAATAAGTACAGACTAAGTGAAGACCATGACACGGACTGAATGACATCACGGATACCAACCTCGCCGCCCACGCCTTACCAACATCGTGTTGTAACCAAGAAAATTAACTATACCACCTTATCTATATAGCTATAAGAGCGAAATTTGATTAACAGTTATTAAAACCAGATGCAAATAAAGTTTGTGTAACATAAGTATTACTTTGATCTTGTGTGTAAAGTTACGGAAATTCTGTTATCTTTTAATTCTGCGCAATTTATATGTACCTACCAATATGTTAAAGTTAAATCAATATACTTACGTAAGCATTGAGTGTATAGGGGCCCTAACAATATCTTTGGGGTCTCCTGGGTTTGCCAGGAAGTTGCCTGGACGATATATATAGGAAAGTAGGTACCCAATTGTTAATATTATTAGATGAAAAGTACTAGGTACATAACGAATCATAAGTACCACATAACGAATCAAAAGTATCACATAACGAACATTTCGTTACGTGGTACTTTTCTTCCGACAATTTGATTCAAATGTAACATTACATTGTGTTGATATTAGAGAAGTCATGAAAGTACAATCATCGTGTTCATTGGCTCGGCTCACGGGAATTAGTCCATGAAAGCATGAACCATGCGCAAGAGTTTATTCACTACTTTCACTGATTCCTCTGTTAATCAATATTGGGTAAAGTGATTACTTAATGTGCATTACCGTTTCCAGCTTCTAATTCAAAGGTTCTATTCCCGCTCGTTACAAATATTTGTAGGCAAGAATGAGTATAGAGTTGACTGGTCTGAATGCATAAAATCATAGGATAAAAATCATATTGGCCGTGTTGGAATAGAGCCACCCCGTCTCATCCTGTGGGTGTCGTAAAAGGCGACTAAGGGATAGGGATGTTCTCTATCCGACAGTAAACATAATTGTAACCCATGAAAAAGTGCCCGCTGGTCGGCAAGGCTCGCCCCCTATTACGTGGGATCGAAAATCACAGTTGGCGAAATGTGGGTGTTAATACACCACTGCCTACCCCTTCGGGAATTTACAGGCTATATAATGTGTCCTAGATAATTTTATTCTAATATTTATTAAGCACTTCTGTAGACGACTGTACATTTGAATAATTTAGCATCATAATAATCAATTTTTGAATCATAATCATACGCATCGAAGTTGAAATTAAATTTTAATTGAATCGAATTCCAACTTAATATTTATAATATCTTATTCAATTATGTTCAAAATTTTAATAACTTTTAATTCAATGCAGTATTATTAATATTATTATTGATATAAATTTTATTGGATTATTAATATTACTGCATTCTACATCATCACTGTAAAGATAATATTATATCGACGAATCAAATTATGAAGATTATTTAATTTAATAATCTTAATCAAGTAATTATAATTTTAATTCAATGTCGATTTGGAAGCAATAAAACAAGATAAATATGCAGTATTTTACTGTATTGGACATTTTGGACATTTACCCTTTAGACATTTTGAACATTTGCCCTATAAAGGGTTTTTAGATTTGGAACATTTTGGAACTTAGATATTTTGGACCTGAATACAAATTTTACCTACTTTAATCCTTTTCTACTCATATATTAAAAGGCAGCTCAGAATCACTCTATACTGTCGGGTGTGACAGTAGAAAATGCTTTTAAAACATGTACTAAGAATAAAAGCAAGTGGCGGACTTTTGTGTTTGCCTATTCTGGAGAGAAATAGCCCCAAGCATATGCAATATATGCATGTACTTATTACATTTCCTCCATAACTGTTATTCTAGTGATTCTCAAAAGCCCTGACCACACTTTCCTGGAAATTCAAAAGGCTATAACATAAAACAATCCATCCGTTTTTTTTCAATTGTCTAGCGTAAAATAAGGCCGTCTATAACAGTTACTGTGGCTTAACGAATCGATTGACAGTTCGGCAGTCGGTTCATTGATCTTTCAATGTTTTGAGCTAAAATTTGACGTCTCCGGTGAAAATCCGCTGTGGTGTAACGGATGCTAAGTTTTTGCCAGTTTTTCTTAAGTTCGTAGATCAGCTGTAAGATTTTATAATTCTACATACATATTATTAACCACACCATCCCGGACCACTCACTTTTTACGGATGATTATATCGGACTCAAACCGACTAAGAGGTGGGAGCCTATGGATCTTTAACACAGGTTTTCCTGCTACAGACTACCTCCTAATTGAATGAAAGTAAATGAACTAACCTATAACATGATTTCTAAAAATTCTTGGGTACATTTTTCCATGTTTTTCAGTAGGTACCTCGTTACAAAGGGAAATATTGCGTGCAACCGGGAACAGAGACGTTTTTCATAAATCTCGGAAGGATCAAACAATATTTGAAGCGTGTGAATCTATAGCAATATTTTACATTTCATACTATTGCCGGTTTGAGTGTCACTTCAATAGGCCTAGGAATAAATCCAGACGCATTTCCTCATAGTTTCGTCTATTATTGGGCCTGGATGTAAGCCAGGAGCGCGGATCTAACACTGTTTGCTGGAACCATAGTATAAAGAGGACTGGAAACTACTGCTTTGATGTTCATCAGACTAACGTTATGGAAATTATTGCATATTAACTGTATCAAGGTCGATATGAATATGCATGTAGTATATCGTTGGTTAAGAGGCCAAAAGGTGTAAGTGACATAATAGATGACAGGAAAATCGTTGTACTGTAAAGTGTTTTTGAGGTTATTTAGGACCAATATTACATAATAAACTTATGTATATCAAGGTCGATATGAAAATGCATGTATAATAGCGACGATTATGAAGCCAAAGGCCTAAGAGTCGTAACAGGTGACAGGAAAATCGCAGCGCTGTAAAGGTTTTTTAGGACTATGTTTATCTGAAAAGTTAATGTCGCTTGTCCCCTTTTGCCTTTTAATCTTTAAGTTAGGTACAACACTCCGTAAAAGTGTATACGGAACATTGTAACAATAAATAAGTAAAAATGTCTGCAAATACGGACCCCGAATAAAATATATAAATGAAACTGACTGTATAATTGCAGGGTAAATTGCAAAGCTGTAGGTCAAATATTAATCTGTCTATGTAGAGATATATATTTCGATTGGCAGATAGCTTCATAATGGTAAAACAATATTGTAGATCACTATCTTATGAAACATTGACGGGTCTATGATCTTTTCACTGTGCACAGTGAGCCAAGTTTCTTAACAAATGATTTTAAACTTTATGAACCTTATTTTAGGATTAAGATTTGCTTAAAATTTGATCAAAATAAGTTTCCTCGTTAGTATGCCATTTTTGACTATAATTTTTGCGCGGCGGTTCACTTTGTATTGTTATGAAGAATTTTAATAAGCCATTGTAGTAATTGCTTAATTGAGTGTATTCTCATGGCTGGTTATTTTTTTTTAAGATAACATCGGTATAGATAGTTGACGGTTTCGTTTCTTCTTCGTGTCTTATCTGTTGCGTAGTTGCTGTCGATGAAAAATAACGTTTTATTAAAATGAACCTTATAATTACTTCGCTAAAGTTCAAGCTTCTGTTAGCAACTTATTCGAACTTTTAAGTTTGTTGAAATTATTTGAGATGAAATAGACTTATTCGGCTAATTAAGCATCACAGACGACTTTCAAATAGCGGTTATTTCAGCTGTCGAAGTAATATGAGTCAGATATTTTATGTTATATTTATTTATTTTTGTAACATTTTTCGGTTTTGGTCGCGCATTAAAAATCGCTGCCGATTTTTAATAAATATCATGCGAAATAGAATACATAATCTTAAAATCTCAAAAAGAGTTTATCAAAATTGGTTCATCAGTAATGCAACTTTATTATCCATCAGCGGAATCGATATTCATTTACTTTTTGTAGTCGGTAGCCTGTTGCCATTGACCCCAGTGTCTTTAGCTTGGGATGAAACTCCCCAGAAACCCCATAAGGTTTTAACTCCTTATCAATCATCAGATGGCTTAAGGTATAATCCCGAAGCCGATCACATACTACAACTGCATGCAGCAGATACAGCGTACCTATTATTTGTTAAACTCCAATAAGGATAAAGGGGACCATTGAGAAGCCGCAATGAATTACGCGAATCTGTTGTGTGCGTCTGCAGATTTGATTCCCAATCAAACAGAGCAACTATTATCGAACATATTAATCGCATACCTTCGCGTGTAAATCATCCAAAATTGGCATTTAGAACCTTATCTAATTGTAATTTATTCTTTGCTCACAGATATCCGACATAGTGATCGGTCAGGAAGCGAACGTAACAGCTCGGGAGGCCCTGCTAAGCTGGGCCCGGCGTTCCACCGCCAAGTACCCGGGAGTGAGGGTGGCTGACTTCACATCTTCCTGGCGGGATGGACTCGCCTTCAACGCGCTCATACATAGGAACCGTCCTGATTTGATAGACTGGCGTAATATCAGGTGAGATTCTTTAATCACATATTGGAGGGTACTCCATTATTTTTGGTCCTCCAACCATCCCCCTGCTGAGTGCGCTTGACTTCAGGACTCAAGCCAACCTCACCTGATATCCGGTGGGCGAGGCTCTGGTCCAGGTATTTCTTTCGCAGTTGTAAAGTCAGATGGCAGTCGCTTCCGCAAAACCAAGATTAGTCAAAACAAGAGAATAGCGGACCCGGGGTCAAAGTATGATTTTTGGTCCCACAAATAAGGGGGTAAACCCATTGCCGTGGCCGTGACCAACGCTATTACGATGATTTTTTGATCACATATTTATCTTTGTGCCCTAACATTATGGTTGACATGATGCTTCATGAGGTAAATTGAAGCCGTTTTCAATCGATCTCTATCATAGTGGCTGATATAGCTGATATGCCGCGGTAGCCTAGTGGTATGGGTAATGGACTGCTGAGACAAGGTCTCGGGTTCGATCCCAGGTATTACCATGGCACACACCAATGACTTTTCGATGCTTTTCGAAGTTATGTGTGTATTTATCGCAGGTTTATAAGTGCCCGGTTAATGGCAATAGGCTCGCCACCTATTACATTGGGACCTAAACATAAACGGCGAAATGTGGGTGCTAGCACCTCTGCCTACCCCTTCGGGGATATAGGCGTGAGTTTATGTTATGTAGACAGACTATAAAATTCCAAGACATAGATATTATCACGGATGCAGTATCAATAAATGCCAATTTGACCAGCTCATTGGGCACTACTAGAATGGAGGAAGTGCTTTTTTGCTTCAAACTTTTTAACTAATCTGTTGACATACTGCAAACTTTATGAATATTTTTATATCCCATGCAGTAGTCACAATGATGTTCAATCGTGTTACAGATCAAGACAAGTCCGTGAGCGCTTGGAGACAGCTTTCCACGTGGTCGAGAAGGAGTATGGAGTCACTAGACTATTGGATCCCGAAGGTAAGTCCATCTCGATTGGTATAAAAAAATTCAGAGCTTATCTGCCCCCCCGCCCCTAGACAAGTATCAATTCGTTGGCGTATTGAATAAATTGAATAGAACGATGAATGTATGAGATTGATACGTATTTGGACGTTTATGACGTATCAATGTATGTCAATCCTATGTATGGATCCAATCTATTTTAACCTATTCTACAAACGTATTGTTCCCCCTTGTCTAGACAATATGCCGCATTGTAAAATAGAATAATGTATAATCACATTTGACGTATGACAGTTGTCATAAACGTCAAAATATCTGTCATATACGACAAAACCTATACATTCATCATTCTATCATCACCCTGAAAACCTTTTCTCAACACTGTTGCGGTCGGCTATCAGTCTACGAAAGGACTGAACTTTGGTAGCTTCCACGAAGGCACTGAGAGGCCTCAATATAATTGAAGACGAATATTATGGTGTCAAACTATTACAATTATTGTGTCAACAGTCATAAAACGTCATAGTTATCTGTAAATGAAGTATTAAAGCTTCCAAGTTCAACATGTCAATATTGTGAGCTAACCGTGCAGAAACCCGTGTCCACTGTAATAATTTCCACATCATCGGTGGTCAATATTGTGATATAGTCAGATACCCCCTTCATTCACTTACGTCTTCAATTAAGAATGGATTAGTCACCCATCCTAAGACTGATTTGGCTAGTATTCATAAACCTTGCAATATGCTCACACGGTTACCACCGAACCCCCATGAATGAATGAATCTATGATCCAACGAAAAATGAATCAGTATCGCTATGACGTTATAAAATAGGAATCTTTTGAACATTGTCCTTGTCCCCGCAAAAGCTCCACGAACTAAATGAAACGGCCAGCACATTAAATATCACTCGCAACAGGTTACATATTCATATTCAATGCGAATCACTTTACGAGCCATTGTTCTGTTCATACATGTGGAGAACTATACAGGTGTGACGTCACGGCTTAGTGCTCTGGGCCTCGATTCTGCTAAAGCAAAACCACTGTCATGCCACGGACACTGAAGAAAATTTTATTCAATTTTAGCCTTTACAGTAATGCAATTAAATTGAATAAAATTTTGAAGCTCCACCGTCGCGCGTCGCCCCAAAGACGGAAGTATAGAGGAATTTGGATCGGCTTCGTGCGGTCTCGGTGGCTTACACCCGTATTCACAAACAACACTGTGAGGTCTCATAGTGTGCTCGAGCGCATAGGGCTGGTAAAATTAATTCACAAACATCACGGAGCAGTATCTAACGCAGTGTGTTCCCTCAACGAAGTATTACATAAGTGTTATCAATGAATAAAAAGGCTTGCCAAAACGCACGCACTGAGAATTTGTCGTTCTTTGCACAGTTTTGGTTCTACGCATAGCGAAGTATTGTTTGTGAATACGGGTGTTAGTGGTCAGCGCATCCCCCTGTAAGGGAAAGATCGCGGGTTCGAGTTCTGTTTTCTCTTTCTAAATCGAAATGCAATGAAAGTTAAAAATTGAATGGCTTTTTGTAGAGTGTATGAAAGAGTGAAATAAAACTATTTTCATTTAATTTTTGACTGTAAGTCTATAGAAATAAGGTCTATAATTTAATGACGTTTTTTGCAGTCTCTGTGGTATGACAGTGGTTGTGCTTTAGCAGAATTGAGGGCCTGCTGGTGTGGACATGGCTTTGTGGTAATTCGATACGTCAAACTTACGAACCCGTATCCATACTATCCATACTAATATTATAAATGTCAAAAAACTCTGTCTGTCCTGCCTAAACCACTGAACCGATTTTAATAAAATTTGGTACAGAGATGGACTAGAGCTTGGAAAAGGATATAGGCTACTTTTTACCGCAAAAACGGATTTAAGGGGTTCATATGAGTAATGAAACTTTGTATAGAAGTCATTTTCGAAGATGCCTTCATGTAATTTGGTACATACACAGAAAGACTAGAGTTTGCGAAAGGAAGAGTTTAAGGATAATAAATAAGCTATGGCTGGTCGCGATAACCTACTGCCATGGACGGAGCCGCAGCTAACAGCTAGTGTTTTATAATTATGATTTGTCAATTTGGAAGCCGGTTGTTAAATGGTGATATTTATTTTAATGAACAGTGATTTTAATTATGTTGATTTGATTCAAGAATTGCATAGTAAATGAATTGATTTAAGACAATAAATTAACGGAATAATCTTCTTCTTTATTATCACATATTGAATATTTAACATCTTTGTTCAGCCCAGGAAGGCACAAAAGGTTGCCATTTGACCCTGTCCTTAGTGTTCGTACACACCTATATTAATTGCTTTAACTAAATCTACTGTATAAATTAATAACCACCTACCTGAGCAGTCCGTACTCCCTACCTACACTTAGTGTCTAAGTACGGAGTACGGACTGCTCAATAGTGCTCAATTCACTGCAGTGAGCTTAAATTCTCCTACCCACAAGCGGGTGAAGGGTTGGCGGGTCGTGAAATTTGAACAATTAAAAAAACCTAATTAGAAACCGGATCCATATGTAACGTTCCTATATTTTGTTAATTCACACTATTTATATCCTTATACAATTAAATTCTCATTTAAATTGTAAATAAAGCGAATAAACCGGTACACAGTAAATTGTAATAGTAAGTATATTTTCATATTAATTTATGTTAATTCCTGTGTTTTGAAGATTCGTATCTAAACGTTTTACATACCTATATTTATCGTTAGATTATCATGTTTGTTATGTACCATTTCACCTTGAACTTCAGTATTTAGGGTAGTAGATAAATGTTTGAGGGTCTAAACAGGGTAAGGAGGTCGAACGGTACATATTTACTGATGAAGTCGTACTGGTACGAAATCAATTTTTAACTGAGGGAATTTAATAGGTGGTATCTGGCCTTGCCAAAACCTTCTGGTCCCAAGCTAACTTCACGGTGATATAAAGGACAGCTTGCCATGAAAATTCCGCAATGGCGTTGAATTTTCCCCGAAGTCCGAAAAACGGTACGTGATACTTCGGTTCGGCTTAAACCATATCGAAAGAAAACCGAAGTGGGTTCATCTTACCTGCATGGGTAAATGCAACGTCTTTCCTTCACGTTTCACGCAGGCCCGAAGTTTCAAATGTTTCATGGTATAGTGTGATTGCAAGCCTTTACCGTTCTCATGATAAACGCGGGGTGGCGAGGGACGGGATAAAAATAGACAGAAAGAGCCTGAGACATGATGCTCACGGCGCGGTATCTCCACACACTATACTCCCATTCTATTTTTAGCGTGAAAACTTAGGTCATTCTGATTATTACTATGATTGTATGTGAGACAAAGCATTTAATAATAATTGTACTCTTTTCAAGTGACACATACAAAGACGTAATTACACTTCAGAGTTGCAGTCCGCGGTGTCTCTTGGCGTAAATAATGGCTACAGCCTCGGCACTAAAACGCGATTTTATTGCGCGATTTGTCGTGCGATAAAAGAATACGGCAACGCGGCGACTAATTGCAGTGGTTTTGAAACAATTTTGTTTAATAGGGGACATGACCTCTAGAGAAATTTTTAATGTGAATACATAATATTCACTACTTGATGTGTGATAAAACTAGTTATTCCAAGATAGGTAAAAGACTTAAATGGGTCTTTGGTTTTATTTTGCGTTAGACTCTTTTTGTGATACACATTTAAATAACAAGGACAAGTAAGGTGACCACACGACACCGCCTAACCAGATACTTGATATATTTTTAAGTTCGAAGCTTCGGTCTCTTACCTCGAGGGGCTAGTGGTAACCGAGTAGGTTAGTACATTGCAAGGTTAAACTATTCTGGCCGTTAATCTTAGCATGGATGACCACTTTAACACTACATCGAGACCTCTGTACCTTGAAGAACACTTGCCGTCTCCGTACCATCGGTTTCGGTTGTCATACGAACATCTGTGTCATGTGTCTGTCATTTCATTAGCTTTTAATTTCATACTGAATGATTTTAAACTTCCTTTCCAGATGTTGACACCCACGAACCTGATGAGAAGTCCCTCATTACGTACATCTCGTCTCTATACGAGACGTTCCCGGAGCCGCCGACGGTACACCCACTCTTCGACGCCGAATCCCAGCGTCGGGCCGCCGCTTACACCGAGCAGGCCGCGCAGCATCGTGCCTGGTTGCACGAGAAGTGTGCACTTATGCAGGTAAATATCTTCGGTGCGGTCACGTTTTACGGAAAAAAGTAGAATACCTGGTAATGGCGCCCCTGCCGGATCCAGGTAGCCGTCTACCTGGACACGGCGGGGGCCCAAAAGTCCTGGCTTGACGTCGTGAAGGGTGACATACGTGCCAATGGTCTAACCACCATTGGTGTGAAGTGGACGAAAAAGAGTCGAAAGGTGGACCCTGAGCTCCGAGTTCACCTTGACCTCGAACGCAATCAGAAAAATACGTCTCCATGATGATGATGATGGTCTTCGATTTGATAGCAGCAATTATAACCGTCACGTCGATGCGAGACGATAAGACTCGTGGTAACTTTATTGTACGTTACAGAACAAAGTAATTGAGACCTTAACTGAAATGTATGAAGATATATTTTTCAATGAGGATGTCTGTATAACGATAACGAACTTAGCTCAATTAATTAATTTCATTACATTTAATGACGATTCTGGACTTAAATACTTATAGGAGATGATATGGCATATTTGTTATGTCAATCCCGAAGACGGGCTCCTTTGCATTCAAAGTAATATTTCAACATGCATATAATCACGCGTCTAAATCCCCAAAGTGGTAGGCAGAGGTGTATTTACACCCACATGTCGCCAACTATGTTTATGATTATGTCCGACGCGAGGACGAATTTATTGCCGTTAAGCGGGTACTTTTTCATGGGCTGTATTTTACGTTTTTTGTCGCAGGACCGTGCTTTCCCGTCAACTTTGATTGAGATGAAGAAGCTGCTCAGCGAGAGCACGCGTTTCCGGCAAGAGGAGGTGCCACTCAGACAGAGGGAGAAACAGAAGCTCTTCCACCATTACAGGGAATTAGAGGTACTGGCCTTACCACTTAAGATATACATTTCATAACACTATACACGCTAGTCACACATAAAATGTCTGCGAATGTGCGATTATGAGTTGTTTTCCAAGGACGAATGATCGGGGAACTACCCATCCGTCAATTAATATAGAGGGTTAATCTCGGTCGCTTTCACCTTGTAGTCTGGGATGCGCTTGTTATAGATTTGGCTAATTTGATCGATTAAATCATCGATTCATAATGCATTGTGTCTGACTTCTCAATATACATACAACCACGCCTTTATCCCCGGAGGGTTAGGCAGAGGTGAAGTAACACCCACATTTCACAATAATTGTATTAGGTCCCACTTAAAAGGCACCCCCTATATAGGCTATTGCCGTTTTCTGGGCACTATTGTTGACTCGAGCCATTCATCTGAAGCTGAGTTGTATATATCTGTCTGATGTTAAACAGCCCTATCCCTTAGTCGCTATGTACGACACCGTATGGGAGAAGATGGGGTAACCAAAATTCTATTCTGTCGGGAACCACGCGGCTTCTCAATCTAAAAAGTGCATATTGGACAGCAACTGCACCAAGGCCAAGGGCCCCAAGGATCTTAGCAGGAGCCCTTTAACACTAGTATGAACCACATTTGGCAGGTTATACCTCCACTAAACCTGTCTGTTCCTCCCACAGAAGTACTTCGAGACGGTGGGCGAGTGCGACATCGAGCCCACGCTGCGGCCGGACGCGCTGGAGCAGGCGTGGGCGCGCCTGCTCATGGCGCAGCAGGAGCGCGAGCGGGACCTCGCCGACGAGATCCGCCGCCTCGAGCGGCTGCAGCGGCTCGCCGAGAAACTGCACAGGTACGATGCGATGCGTGACATATTCTTCCATACTCCATGTGACATATTCACGCGACACAACGTAGGACACAATAAAGAACAACGAACATTTTTACGCGCGGCGTCGTAGCGCGACGCGTTTTCGCGCTTGTTGCACACGTTGCATAATGCCTTACACTAACTGAGCCAAATTGTGTGCTTATGTTTAAATTATTGGATTTTGGGATCTAGGGGGCTAACATGGAATGTATACGTTAGCCCCCTAGATCCCAAAATTCGGGAAGTTCGGGAAATCGATATCATGAAGCTTGATTAGCCAGTAATCTTTCTGGATAAAAAAAAACTCACAACCACTCTTCGAGTATTGATTTTTCTTTGCACCACTCATCTGGTAATATACCTAGAGCATGAAGTTCACCTTCATTAAATTTAAATGAATCTAGTAGCCTATTGCACAGTCCTGCGATAGTCTGCGTCAAAACTAGACCTCTCCCAATATAAGCATTTGATCGACCACCTTTAACATCTAGTTTATCTTAGATACAGGATGGTTACAGAGAACAGTTCCAATTTTCGGGCACATACGTTTCACTGCCATATGCCATCATTGCTAATTCTGCACATATACTCTATGCTCTCCAGGGACATAAAGCAGACAGAGGGCGGACTAGACAGTGTCGAACGGCACATCGAGAGCGAGATCCGTCGCGTGGAGCGCGGCGTGCACCCCGCCGACGCTAAGCTCGCCGCGGAACAGATCGAGCAGGAACTGCGCGCCATGGAGCACACCATCACTGAGATGTTCCAGGATTCCCACGCGCTCAGAGACGGCCGGTATCCGCAGGCCGCTGACTTGCATAGGAGGTAAGGCTACTATCTAGTAGGGTAACATGGTTCCTCCATTGAAATTCTGCTGCCTGATGAAGTCATATGTTATATGAGAAATGTTATTATAATTTTGACGAACTTTTGAATGATAGACTTTAATACTGACATGAATTATTTTGAATTGTATTGCACATGTATTTAATCATTATTTAATTGAATTAAAATGTAAAATTTGAACACCAGAACCGGCAGAATATGTGATCCGACACTATAATGTAAACATCACTTTTGTACCATATTCAAAAAATAAAGAACTTTGAACTTTGTCAGGAACTCTTCAACGACTAAGAGCAAACCCCTCAAGATTGGGCTCATTTGTTTCAGTTTCACGTGCTTCTTGCACAACAACACATTACGTCAAGAGAGTCGAGCTTTTTCCTGCAATTTATTGACAATTTAATGTTATTGCAGAGTACAACAAGTCCACGACCGCTGGCTAAACGCCCGCCAAGCATTCACCGGGCGGCTACTGCCCCGGTTATCGTCCGTCCGCATGCCCGTACAGCAGACCACTGTGCGACGGGAGACGCGCACGGTCCTGGAGACCAGAGTCCACGATGCAGACCCCAAGTTCCAACAGCTTAGTGAAGCCACCAGATGGTGTAAGGAGAGATTGGTAAGCATATTTATAGATTATGTTCTTAATTAGCACTACTTACTAGCTATCATCATCATTGCGTAAATCACCATCGCATCCGATGCTTTCACCTCGTAGTCCGGGGTCCGTCTTTTCCAGTCTAATTGTGTCACGGCTGAACTTCGATATTTTCCGCGGAGCGAAGCGACTGCCATCTGTGACAACCCGTTGGGGATGTCGAAGTATTGCAGTTAGACTAGTAGTTGAACTTTTTGCGGCTAGAACTACCTGTAAGAGCGGGGGCACACGATGCGTTGCGTCGCCGCAGCGTTGTTATCAAACAAATGAGCGGCGCCGCTCCAACGTCGCAACGCATTCACCCCTCCCCGCCTCGTCTCGGTGGTTGCAAATCCGGTGCGGCGCCGCAGCGCATCGTGTGACATGCCACAGATATTTCTATGTAAAACGACGCAGCGACACCGCTCGGGCGCCGCACCGCCGCCGCAACGCATCGTGTGCCCCCCGCTGTAATGACTGCCATAGGCGCTCCTATTACTAGCTATCATCATCCTCCACGCTCTGACTACGAAAATGTCGAACTTCAATATTTTCCGTGCCCTATGACTCAGATGTGCATGTTAACCAATCGCTTCATCTTGCGTCAGTTATATTAAGTATACAATTTGTGTTACAGAAAAAGCTTCACGAGTCGGACTATGGCTCGGACCTGCCATCTGTGCAACACGAACTCGACAAGCACCAGAAAGAACACAAACAAATCGATATGTTCCATTCAAAGGTAAAGTTTATTAAGTTAAAGAAGAAAAGCTACATTTTATTTTTATTAACTACAGAAATTGTAAAAAAATACAGTCACGCCTCTTTACCATCGAGTTAGGCAGACAGATCACATGTTTTTACTTGCTACAATCCTGACCTATGCCTTTCGATTATAATTTTTTGTGAAGAAAATTATAATTATCCCTATTTGTGTGATTTTATGCCAATACCAATTTTGTATAGTTTAAAAAACTTGACGAGTTAATAAATATATTGAATAATTAAAATGTAATTCGAACTTTATTTAGTAGAAAACACGTGGCGCACATTGGGGGAGGCCTATGTCCAGCAGTGGACTGTAGTAGGCTAATTGATATCAATCAATCAATCAATCATGATTGATTGATTAGTAGAAAAATGTAGGTATATCCCCATTTTGATTTTGCCAGATTAGTTTAAAAAGTATTGTTTAGGTGATGAAGAATTCCTCCCCATCGACGTCGACTGATAAAGTACCCAAAAGACTGGCGTCTACATTAGATTGCATGAAAATTTCGTTGAGTTGAATTTTCTTGAAGAACTAAATAGCCACCAAAACTTTATTGAACGTGAAATTAAAACGATATAACGTATCTGTCCAGGTGGAGCAGTGTGTCCACCACCGCGCCAACTTCACGGGCGAGGAGCTCAACCTGTACAACCAGCACCTCAGCCAGCTGCAGAAACTCTACGCTGAACTGCTCTCAACCAGCACTAAACGGTAAGGGACATTTATTCTTGTTTACCTGACTGTCAATGAATTAATGATTTTAATGTTGAGCATGTCATTATGAGTATATTGATACAAGTAAAATATGAGCGCCGGTAAACATCTTGAACAAACTACAGAAATTTCGCGCATGTCCCCTAATTATGACCAACCAAAAAATCAATACATAAACTATTAAAATAATGACTCGATCCCGTACGCCTGTGATTGGTTTAATATAAGCTATGATTCGTTAATTGACGCGCTACTTTTGACTATTATTTCTTTGATAGATATCGAGGAGACTTAAAAACGCGTTCTGCGCAACTAGAGATGATGTACATCAAGAACCTTGTCAGAAGAGTCATTTTGAAGTCTTGCCAAATAAAAATGGTTCTTAAAACCCAGATATTAAAGATCGTTTTCCTTCACAGTATGTCCGACTTGGACGCTTTACAAGACTTCTTGCAATCAGCCACCGCAGAGCTGAACTGGCTCAACGAGAAAGAACAGGTGGAGTTGTCCCGCGACTGGGCTGACCCACACATCAACCTGCCGGCGATACAGCACTATTACGAGGTATTTATTACAGCTAACTTTCACACTTACACCTTGTATAGGAATAGGTCAAAATAAAAAAAAACCTGCATCTCCATTTATCATTATTACCTCTATCACCACAATCGCACCAATATCACTATCACAATCACTAACATCTTAAAGGATTTTTTGGAATTGGAAGGGTTTTTTCAGGGTCAGTATGAGTTTTCAGAGCCACGGCAGGCGCGGTCGCAGCTTGAAATTTTGCCTTCCATTCCATTGGAAAATCCTTAAGAAATTTAACCCCCCCCCTCCCCTCGTACTGGGACTTTTCAATATGACGTGCATGGTTTTGGGGGGGAGGGGGGGGGGTCATGTCCCCTGTGACCCCCCCCCCCCTCGGACCGCGCCTGAGCCACGGTGATCATTTTTCTTCAGATAGGCCGTGTAGGTACTCGTCTGCCACCTAAGTGGTATAGATAAAACATCACTATCAACATTATCACACTCAACAATATCACTATCACCAACATCATTACATTATCACCAATAAGGTTAATAAAGAACAAGTTATATCTCTAGTATTGAGAATGTTTATAAGTATTGCTAACTCATATGCATGATCACCCACCTTAGCAATCACCTATCTTGAATTTGTACTGTCGATATAAATCATCTAAGTTCCTGTACTATATGTCATACCCTTAGAGTATCTACTTACTATAGAGCAAGTCTAACACTATGGTCCATTGTGCCGAGTGTAAGCAGTTTTTTATCTGTGGTATAAAGCGCCTATAGTGATGTTTCATGTACATATTACCAAAATTATCGATAGTTGGTTATGTTGTGAATTTAGTGTGACGCATGCGTGGATGAATGGATAAAATTAAAACCAAGATACAAATATATTAGTATCATTTAATGAATTATAGAAATTAAAATCCCACAAATCTAACATATCAACAGACAGAGTCGTATATAATATTAGTATGGATAAGCATATAAAGTTTTGACGCACTTTGGAAGAGGCCAGTGGTTAATTGAAATATAAAGTTTTGCATAAGCATTTACCTACGTGGAGGTAAAGTTCTGGTACTGCATCGTCATTCAGTTTGCAAAGCCTTTTCTTAGTTACTTATTTGAAATCAAGCTTAAAATAGATAGCACAGATGAAACTTCGAATATTCGGCTCCCAATCAGGCCTCTTTATAGCTTTTAGCTTTCACTTATGCATCTATTATTATGCATCTTAATATTTTTGTAAACCTAACAAAAATAATAGTGCATAATATATAAAAGTAAAATGAGCAGATTTATTTGTTTACGCAGTAAATACTCTATACTATAAAAGAAAATAAACCTACAATGAAATTCTACTGCAAAAAGAAAATTATCGTAACCGAAAGTGCATGTGCTACATCACTATTCATTTAAAAGAAAATATGGCCGGTGACAGCCGTCAGCTGTAACCCGCCCCGCGTTTCTCGCATCCCCCTAGGAGACCCGTATAAATTTTATGAAAACAAATAAATTAGTCATATAATACTACTCACGGGTGATATGAAATGTTATCATTCTTTTTATTTTTCTTTCGGGAATCGTTTTGAGAGCCTGGCAATGCACAGTTCACCATTATTACCACAAAATGAAATAAACTGTTATTTGCAAAATCACTTTGGCAGATATTGTTTTGCTACTGATTGCAGTTGTCAAAAATTCTAGGTACTGTTCACACCCGTGATAGCAGTTCATACTTGCTAAGACGCGCTCTACAGGTAAGATAGATACTCTAAGGTCATACCCTATATCCGAATATGAACCCTAATGTCTTGTAATAGAGTGTTAAATTGTTTTACAATATGTTGACACGATTCGTTTGTTTACAAGCATTCGTTTGGGGATGATAGAGAGGTTTGTTTACACATTATTTATAATTCTTTTTTAAATTATATTCTGTTTGCATCTTTGGTTTTCGATGTGCTTTTTATTTAAATTTATTAGTTAAGTATGATAAAATATGTCAGGTACTGAATGTATATAAATTAAATTGGATAATATAATAAACAATTCCGTAATTATCTTTATTTTAAATAAAACTATCGTTAAGTACACAGTGCCAAAAATATACATGGATCAAATATTTTTCCTTAAATTCCCAGTAGCAATTAAAAGTTACCGAAATTCATTTACTCTATTTTTTAATCTATATAATAGGTACTCTTGCAACACCTTACTTGTAAACCATATTAAAAACAAAAATTCCCGTAGAAATCATGACCGCTTACCATTAGATAATGCACCTGTACATAACATTTTTATTTAACTATAACATTGTGGGATTTTGAGGAATTGTTTGGAAAATTACTAAAACAGATTATCAATCAATCAATCAATTAGCCTATTGCAGTCCACTGCTGGACATAGGCCTCTCCCAATCAGATTAAATCAACCAAGAATTCATTTAGAACTTTTCTTAATAAAATATCTTTTCCATAGCAACTGATGTCGTCATTGGAGAAGCGAGAGTTACAATTCAGCAACGTGATCGACCGCGGAGAGGCGTTGATCGCGCAGCACCACCCGGCCACCAAGACTATCGAATCTCATCTACAGGTCAGTTACCTTACGCTTTAAAAATCTATCAAATCAATGAAATCAATCAATTAGGTTATCGCAGTTCACTGTGAGACATTATGATTTTCCCAATGTACGCCATCAAACCAGCCATTTCTCCTGACCCGCTTTGCATCCAATATAAAAAATCTATGCTATTGTACAATATTCTTGTAAATTAGATGTTGTGACATTGAAGATGTTAGAAACAGAACTCGGGTAATGTTCAACTGTTCTAAACCTATTTATTTTAAAGCGCCATCTATTGATAGCAAGCTGAACTTCTTCGATACTACTAATCTTGCATCGCGCAATTGAAGTACTGGCGCAGATTATGGTCGTGTAATATTTCTACGAGGCTCGAGAGGCTAACCAAAGCTTGTCTGGTCGGAGAAACCTTCCCCATCAACGTGGTGCGGTCCTCAATAAAGATTTGTTTGTACGAGTGAATATTTTTGCTTCTAGGTGATGCAGTCCCAATGGGCGTGGGTACTCCAACTGACGCTGTGCCTAGAGACGCATCTGAAGCACACGACGCAGTACCATAACTTCTTCGAAGAGGTGAAAGAAGCTGAGAAGTGGATACAGAAGTAAGTACCTCATTCTTTCATAATTTAATATAGCATAGGTACCAGTGGCGAAGGGGTAAAATTTTGAAAAGGAAGCCGGTGGAAACATGTTCTTAGCTCGATCTAGTTTGTTAGATTAGATAGACATCTCTACCATCTCTGCAAAGGGAAGCCGGCAGAAATCGGTTTATAGGGACCTCTCGCCACTGTTAGGTACCCTGTGGTGCCCTAACAAGCAACCCAATTTGATCCGTAAGTCTACGTGATTCAAAAACTTTCCAAAGAGTTTGCATTTACCGAAAGCTTTATGGCCGAACTAGCTGTTACCCCCTTTATTGCCCGTGGACCACCTCGTAGTTCACCCAGGTGAGCCACGGGGATTTTTTATTACCCATAGTCCACCAGCATAGCCATCCGCCCGCGTGGATGTCGGTTAAGGCGACCGAACATTACCTATGTCCTTTCCCAAGCTCTAATCTATATTTGTTGTAGTCTCATGAAAATCGATTCAGTAGTTGAGGTGTGAAAGCGTAACAGACGGACAGAGTTACTTTCGCATTTGTAATATTAGTATGGATAAGTCTTATAACAAGCTTCCATGTGACCATAAAGATAGTACATATGTATTTTCGGTCATAGTATGTTGGAATACCAAGTCCAGTCTTTGTATTTACAATTTTATAAACAAACTATTGACACAACCTGCTTAAATTTTGTTATCTTTGCTACAACACACTAATAGTGTACCATACGTGGTACACTGTATTAAAATTTGTTCGTTATATCCTAGCAATAAAGTTCATTATAAAATTCCCAGTAGCCTAACAAACCTTTCTATTTTAGACGAGAAGAAGCTCTCAATTCAACATTCTCCCAGTCCGAGTTCACCCTAGACCAGGGTGAGAGGTTACTCAAGGGTATGCAGGAACTCCGCGAAGAGTTGAACTCTCACGGAGGTCTGGTGTCGCGCCTCGTGGAGAACGCGCAGGAGGTCCGCCCTGTCAAACAGAGGAGGTCACCTATCGCCAGGCCTATTAGAGCCGAGACCGTGTGTGCTTATAAACATGCTAACGTAAGTGTACTAGTTATAAGGTCCATTTTTGAATGCATTTGATTTTTGTAAGAAAATATGAGAGGGTAGTATTTCGCAAAAATGTGGAAATGTCTACAGTCGAGTTTTACTGGTAAGGGATTGGGATTTAAATTTTCAGTAGTTCTACTGAGTTTTTAAAGTAATTCCATTGGGATGAATATTCCCAGTAGTACTACTGGGAAGACTAGACGGGAATAGGTGGAAATATGGAAGTAAACAGTAAAATTTGTAAAACTTAAGTAATTTATTGTATTTGCTTTCAACATCATTGTAATACGAGTATTAATTTTCAACGAACTTTAAGAAAGGCAGATTTTTTTTTAAAATATTCTCTCTCTCTCTCTCTCTCTCTTTGTCTCTCTCTTTGTCTCTTCTTCTTCTGAGGTTATTAGAGGTCTCACCCTTCACAAGTAATGATTCAAGACGGTTTTAGTTGACTCGATTCCGACATGACCACGACATGACATGACGACGTTCATAAAGGGTTGGCTTGGGCCCGAAATGTCTTGGTGGGCCCTAAAATAATCTAAATTAAATGACTATTCGCCTACAGGTGGGTATCGAGAAAGGTTGTGCAGTGAGTGTAGTGGACAACTCGGGTCGTGTCCGCTGGCGCGTACGTCTGGGCGGCGCGGGAACCGAAGTGCAACTGCCCGGCGCCGTGCTAGCGCTACCACCACCGTGCCAGGAGGCCATCGACGCTGCCGCCGCGCTAAGGCAGGCCTACGATAGAGTGAGTATATAAACCATATCATACATACATACATACAATCACGCCTTTATCCCCGGAGGGTTAGGCAAAGGTGAATTAACACCCACATTTCACCAATCATTGTTTTAGGTCCCACGTAATAGGTGGTGGGTGAGCCTATTGCCATATTCCAGGCACTATTGGCCCTTTATCTGAGGCTAAGCCTGGGCTGTTTATATCTGTCTGATGTTAAACAGCCCTATCCCTTAGCCGCCTTGTTCGACACCGCATGGGAGGCGATGGGGTGGCCCAAATTCCACTCTGCCGGGAACCACGCAGCCCCTTAATATAATGAACACTTAATATCATGGCCCCTTAATATCATGGCCCCTTAATATCATGGCCTCTTAATATCATGACCACTTTTGATCTCTTATACTGCTTTTTCTTGATCTCATTGACTGCCAGAAATCTTGATAATGCGTTTTTCGGTAGTCGACTAATCTAAGCCATGCAAATGAGACAACCCGAATGTGAGAAAGCCCAGATTATGGCTTATATCAGCCTATCCGTACATTCTAAGATACGTTATTTTTTTTCTTGTAAATACATACAATGTACACATTAATAACTTTTGAAACGAATAGTAATGACCTAAGTGCATATCTTCCGCACTAACCTATCCCTTATCTAAAGTACAAACATACCGATACCAATTATTAATTAACAAACAAATCCAGTCTCTATTGAGCATAGCATCAGTATTCAAACGATGCGTGTTGCGAGTGTGTTGTGTACGGTACCTTTCTATGCCGTGATGTTACTACTATTTTGTTTGATAAAGGTGATTCAACTATGGCAGCGGAAGCAACTCCGGATGAGACAGAACATGATCTTTGCGACCATCAAGGTTGTGAAAGGATGGGACTTCCCACAAGTAAGTCCTACTAATATTATAAATGTGAAAGTTTGTGAGAATGGATGTGTGGATGTGTGGATGTTTGTTACTCTTTCACGCATAAACGGCTGGACCGATTTGGTTGAAATTTGGTATGTATATAGGTTATACCCTGGATTAACATATAGGCTATATATCAGCGATGAACGGGATCAGAATTCCACGCGGGCGGAGCCGCGGGCAACAGCTAGTATTTTTATAATTGTTGAAATTGAATGAAGTGTCGTCGGTAGCTTAGTGGTTAAGGAGTCAGCCTTACGATCGAGAGGTCCCAGGTTCGAATCCTGGCGATTACACTATCGACGTGAACTCTCCTAATACAAGCAATTTAGCTTAGCTGGAGGGGTTATCGGTTACTAATATTCTGTTTAAAACAAAAAAAAAAATTGTTCCCCTTCAAAAACCAACCTGCAAGCCTACTGTTACTAATGGTGCTGATGATAAACTAATCATCATTATCATCTCAGCGTCGTTTCACTGGTGTGGCTTAGTATACGACTTTTATGACAGCGATTACCATCTGTCCTCTCAACCCCGAGAGAGAAACCTGCATCTGAGTCTTGTCTGGCAATCAGCAAATATACTAGCTTGTAAGTAAAGTTAGCTTGGGCTCAAAGGTCTTGGTGAGGCTACATGACCGAATAATTTTACATAGCTTTAAAGAACAAAGTATATACTTTCGCATTTTTCGCAAACGGTTTGGCGGCCGCCAAAACCACTGAACCGTTTTTTATGAAACTTTGTATAGGGGTAGATTAGACCTTAGGAAAAGATATATAAAGTACGCGCCAGTTAGTGTGGCAATACGAGTCATTTACATTCCCCCATACAGTGGTGTAGGTATACGAAATTTGCAAAAACGACAGTTTCAATGTTAAAAGATAATGTAATAATTCTTAATTCTTAATATTTTTGATTTGATTTACCTTTCTTGTTACTTCGTATTCGTAAGACTTTGTTCCACTCGTATTGCCACACTAACTGGCGCGTACTATAGGCTGTTTGGACGCGGTAACCGACTTCCACACGAGCATAGCTGCGGGCAATCTAATATTTGCCGTGTTTCATCCCAGTTCGTAGCCATGGGTGCGGAGCAGCGCCAGGCCATACGGCGCGCGCTGAACGAGGACGCGGAGAAGCTGCTGGCGGAGGGCGACCCCGCCGACCCGCAGCTGCGGCGCCTGCGCAGGGAGATCGACGACGTCAACCGCCTGTTCGACGAGTTCGAGCGCCGGGCCAGGGCTGAAGGTACGGCACTAGCTCTTTAGTTTAGATATAGATATTTTTATTTCCGAAAAAATGGAATGTAAGTCGAAAAATATTGTGATTACCAGTCCCAATCTAGGGTATCCTGCCCCTCTAGACAAGTGACTATTCGTCGGCCGGCGTTTTGTAGAATAGAATGCGAAATGTATGGGATTTGACGTATATGACAGGCGTCAACGAATGTCAAAAACGTCAAATCCTATATTCCATGATATGCCGAGCAATGACTTGCCACTTGTCTAGGGGTGCTGGACTGCCAAATTGCCAAATTTGAATCTTTGAATCTTAATTAAAATTGGAAAAAGTGAAACGACTCATACAGGACTTGAAAACGCGACCAGTCCTTTACAGGGGGAACACTCTAATCACTGAGCTGAGAGTCACGTCTCAATACTTTTCTAATCTTAATCAATTTTAATAGTTTGCATACTAACTGCTTTAAAATTTCATTAAAAAGCCAAATTTTTATGTACATACGTCTTACACTGACACTGAAGATGGCGTTGTGTAGAACGTCCTACAATATTTATTTATTGAAGCCATATCAAAAATTCTTATGTACTGACGAAACAATTAATAATGTTACAATTGTTTTTAAATATTGCTAGCATATTTAGGTTTCTCGGTACGAGCCCCCTTCCCCCGTCTTTTCTTATTATAGTGTTGCCGCGTTATGATTGTTATTTATTACTATTTACAGGAAATCTATGATCACTTCGTAGTGTTGATTGCACTAACGATAACAGATGCTCCACCAATTATAGCATAAAAATACTTACTTTTTTATTGGTTTAATTGAATGATTGTCTTCACCACACGAGCTACTCACGATGCGAAACAATTTTTCAATCTTTATTTCTTTCTAGTATAATTATTTTTTGCTGTCTTAATGGCGGCTTAGAGTTACTGAATCATCATTTCTTAGCTGCTAATTAATTTTGTATGTGTTTCTTCAATGTCTTATATATTTTTAGTTGTACAGTTAGCATCAAATCGATCTTAACTAGCAAGTCCTTTTTGTCACACATCAACACCACCGTACATGTACAGTCAGCATCAGATCTATGCAAAGATGCTTACTCTGTTTGCTTGTTTTTGCTAGTCAAAATCGATTTGATGCTGACTGTAGTACTGTAGGCATTCATACATGTTAACACTCACGCCTTTTTCGCTCCGGGGTAGGCAGAGAATAGTCTGCTATTTGCTTCTGTCCTTACACAAACATAAGATCCCGAATCTTCCTCTACTGTCATTGAACCTTTCATTCAAACGCGCGGATTTCGAGAGCTTTTGAATGTGGTATATAATCTGCTAAAATATAATAAAACCTTACCTGCCAACTGTTATACCTACCTGATTGATGGATCAGACTCAATGGTAGGAGTTCCTCTTAGAATTAGAGGCTCAAATGGCAGTCGCTCCCGTGAAAATTCTTGATAAACCAATCCATAAGGAAAGAAGGAACGAATCAGACTCTGGGCAACGTAAATTTTGTATGTAACCAGGATCAATCCTGATTACATACAAAACTTGCAGACAAAATATTTACACTAAATGGTAATCGAACTCACGACCTCACAAAGTAGCCGTCGAAAGTCTACCACCACGGCACACGGGCGTCTCATAGTGATAAAACCTGTAATATAACTATATCAATTAATCAACAAATTAGCCTATAGTGGTCCACTGCTGGACATACAATACAATATGTTGGGAGGCTTTAGCCTACTGTTTCCACACTGGCCAGACGGGTTGGTACAAGGTTTTATTTCTAGATTTCCTTCTCTCCCTCAGTAATATCGTCTGCGTTATTATAGTTAGCCATAAAGTCTAACTACACTTCGAAGTCATGTAGGACGATATAAACGATCCTATGTGTGAACACAATAGGACATTATAAACAATATCTTACTCATAGCCTGCCCATAGCTCTTCATTTGAATATAATGGCGATACACCTTGTGCATTGAGTGATAATACTTGCATTGCAAGAACTGCCACTGTCTAAACTTGCAGTAGAATTTGTTCCATATCTTATTTTTTTTTATGTGAATCACCTGATCATCATGCTTCATCTGGCTTTCATTTTGATCACAGAGTTCATGTATTATTTCTCCTCTTGATTTGATCTATATTGGCTTTTACGGGTGCCACTGCCGTCTGACCCCCAACCCCGAAAAGAAAACCGCTAGGACATCCGCCATTAATCAGCAAGTGCACTGACTTCTTGTGAGGTTAGTTTGGGCCCCAAAGATCTTGTTGGTCGCAATCTAAAAACTAAGTATTTTCTTCTTCATCCTAGCGTTAATCTCAGTCGCATCTGAAGCTTTCAGCTCGGAGGATTTGGCTGGATTTCAGTATTTTCTGTGAAGCGTCTGCCGTCCAACCTGCACAAATAAGCATATTTTACGAAAACTGCTGGGGAAACTTGAATATAAAACTTTATCCTGCTCAATTGATACTACCTATAGGTACAAGACCAATCGATTTTATTGAATTATCAACTTGGTTACTAAACAAAATATATCTTTGTATATTGTATGAACATATAGGTATGAGTGGCAGCACAGAAGCATGCAACGACACAAAGTGAACGATGTCCTGCTAATGGAGATAACGTAATTTATTTGCTGTTAGTGATTGCACCTTGACATGTAACAAAACGAACAATTTTGATACTTGCGACCACAAAAATGTTGTGTTCTTAATTAATTCAATAAAATTCAATTCAACGCTCTCGCCTAATACATCCACTTAATTACCACCACGATGTACCTGAATTATCTACACAGATACTATTTAATATTTTTAGAAGGAAAGGTATAGCGTAATCAAATATTTACCTGTTAGGATCATTAAGCTTATACTTTTTTTTAGTACATCATGATTATGTAAAGTAATTGAAATCCAAGAGTTGACCATGATTATCATAATTTACCTTAACACCACATTCTTTTACCTACTGCCCGAGATCTATTCTCGAATTAATTTATGCGAAGACATGTTTTGTGCCAAATATCTTTTTACTATATAAAATCTCACGTGTTGAATGAATCCGGATATACTGGTAATTTTAATCAATCGCCTATAGTATTATAATTATGTCTCGACAAACAAGTAGGTAACACAAACAGTCTACTGGTTTGTCCAACTTGTAATCAGATCAAAACAGGTTTCATCTTTTACTTTATAGCAGATATATTTTAATCAAGTATCAAATATGTACCAGCCTCGTGTAATGTCATAGACATATTATAATTAGAACAGGAGAGTTATGATATGACACAACTATTTGAGAGTTATTTTTTCTAAATTTTTATATTGTTAAAACATATTATTATTGTCAGAAACATGATTAAATTAACGATCTAAGCTAGAAAAATGTACCTATTTTACATATTAAACTGCGTCCTTGATTTCAAGAAGATTTTACGTGTTCTAGGCTTCAAGTAATTAATCAATACTTAAATAACATGAGAAAAAAAACTAGTATCGTCTACATAACATCACGCAGTTTTAATCTAGCATTCCAACTCTATACGCATTAATTCTATGGTCCGTATAGACGTAAGCGACATAGGACTCAGTCCTACGGGCGCTCAGTCGCAATTAACTATCGTAACCGATGTCACTTACGCGTATATTTGAGTAGCGAATTGTCGTAGTGAGTGAAATAGTAGGTCAGTGTGTAGTGTGAACAATAATATTGTGATTTGTGGTTTTGGAACATAGATGGCGTTGTACAACCTGTTTTTTTAAATATAGTATTCTATGAATTAGTTTTAATTGAGATTCCGGTTGAAATTGGACGAGTTTTAATTTTTGTAGATACAATTAGCAACTATCCAAGTTTTTTTTTTTTTTTTCAGATATTAGGGTAGCACTTTTTATACCTACCTACTTGGAAAACGCTCTCTATTTTTTCAGAAATACTTTTCATTACAAAATATAGAAAAAAAACTTTCTTTTTTTGACTTAGTATGTTGCCAGACTATCGTTTTTATTCTCACTTCAAATTAATTGCCAGTAAGGGCATGTCGGGACCATCAGAAAACCCACACAATAGGTACTGGTATGCCTAGTGTTGCATTCCTGCAAATGATTATATTATGATTGAGCTCAATTTATTTGCTTTTCCTTATAGACTCGACTCAAGCTCAGGTGCACCTTGTAGAAAAGAACGAAATGTATTGATTGATTTTCTTTTGATTGATTGATGGATTTTAAGGTGATTTATAGACTCCCATTTTTCGTCAAAAATGTTTGTTTCACTCCCATGTAACATTCGCCTATTACCGTCAATCGAGCACTTTTCATTACTATTTACTATCATAGGTACCTATATAATCTAAATCAAGTAATTTATATGTTAAAATTGATACGGGCCTGTGATATAAGAATGGTCTACGAATTGGGATACGTTCATTCCCTATCTACGTAACAAGCGATTAGCTTACGGTTATTGCGTAAAACTAGTGCAATAACGCTTATCTGCTTCTCTATAATGAGGCTGTTGACACGACCTGCTACATTTAGGTGCAGTTTTGCAATGAAGCAAATACTTTATTGCTGTAATAGTACTTGTATTTTGGGAAAGTTTCGATAGCGAACATTACTCGTTAATCATCATCCTCCTGCCCTTATTCCATACTAACTTATGCCCGCGGCTCCGCACGCGTGGATGTCGGTTATCGCGACCAATCATAGCCTATGTCCTTTCTCAAGGTCTAATCTACCCCTATATCAAATTTCATGATAATCGGTTCAGTGGTTTAGGCACGAAAGCGTAACAGATAGGCAGATAGACAGAGTTACTTTCGCATTTATAATATTAGTAGGCATGGAGTATGGATTTTTTGGGTAGGCGCAACATGTGTGCTTTTTCCATTCATTTCTGGATGCAGATATCCCAATATTCAATCCATTCAGTCACATCTTCCACACAGCCCATCCATCTTCTCTTAGTACTTGCTCTCCCCTTGTAGCCAAGTAGCCATCCACTTCCATAGTTAATACCTTTCTTATGACAATACTCTTTATTGCACTTTCTATAATAGTGTAATCAACTCATGTGCGTTTTTGTTCTGTCATGCGATTGATTTCGATATCTGGCAATTTTTTTTCGATATTTTATTGATCTGGCAACACAAAAACAGTATCGTAAATATATGTATACATCTTAGTAACATTATCTCTTTGAATGATGTTTCTGTTACTAAAGTAACCAATGTACCTACGTTAAATAATAATGATTATTGTATTATGCTATCAGTAAATGAAAGCATTGTAAATTTTCAACCTTGTTTTGAACTTCGAACAACCTTTTTACTCCTTATTATCTCCTGGTACTTTCTCTAGACATACGAATAAAAGTTTTCTTAGTTTAAGAATGAAATAAACTAGTGATAATGACCTCAGTGATTTATTTGTGACCTAAAGTGATTATGTTCATGTGAGTGGTACAAAAAGTGAACATGAAGAAAATAAAACGTATCTTTTCCTTTGGGAAAGGAGGTAAAGTATTATATTTTCATTATATTTACTCCTTTAAAATGGTTTCTTCTAATAATGTATAATGTATTTTACAAAAAGTAACTAGCCTGGTGTTGCATACGTCCTTATGGCCACGGTTATCACTTTCCATCAGGTGGTCCGTGTGCTTGTCTGCTATCGAAGTGGTATAAAAAACGTCTTAGTTGCGAAAGCCCTATCACTAACGGTAATGTCAAATCAGGTGGCAAATTGTACGAGCAGTTTTGAAGTGGTAATTAAATATCAACTTTACTCCATCAAGACAATGCTTAAAATAGTAAGCAACAACGCGCTACTGTGCTATCGGATAAGATTCATATCATTTTCAGCTTTATCTAAATGGAATAAAGCTGATATTTACTTGATTACCTTTCAACAACTCCGTGACTATTTTTCCGCCTAATCTAAATTGACCCTAAGGCATTCCACAATGTCACTGATGTAATAATCTTAACAGCCTATTAACCAACCCTTCATATATCTCCAAAACAAGCATACATATAAATTTCGCCTACTCCCAATTGAGGATGATATCACGCACGTACTCAGCTCCAATTGTAGTCAAGTCGACCTTGTATCGCCAGATATTTCACAAATGAATCAAAGACACCCACTTTTTAAATTATTCATGGCAGGGAAACGGGAGGAGTAAAGCCATGATCTCGAATTAGGGCGGTTGAACCTATGATGTCATTGTAGGACATAATTATGCTATAAAATTGACGGTTGAGAAGTCGGCTGGGTCGGCTGCGCTTCTGGATCGCTGGTTCGATTCCGGCTTGCTTAAAATATTTGTTTACAAGAGCACAGCGTAAGAAAAAAATACGTTTAAGACCGTCAATTGCCTTATGCGTGTCTCGCATGCCGCGCCCTCATGTATTACTAATCGTACGTATGTTGTGCAAAGCGTATTCACGGCTTGCGGGCGCCTGTTTCGTGTACATAAAGCACAAAGCTTTCAGTACACGAAACAGGCGGACGCAAGCGTGCATACACTGCATACGCACGAAGCAGTAACGGTATTTTATTAACAAGATTATTTTATTTATTTATAGTACTTTATGCACTAAGTTAAGTTCCCACATTGACGGACTTAATGCCGGCAGTACGATGATTATTTACTAATTAAAATCACATGCTTCTTCTCTCGTCATGTCCACTATTGAATAGTCCCCAATTAGCTCAAAAAGTGCAATTTATATCCTGATGTCATACTATGACAGACGCTGATTCGGGTGACCTTGCGTGCTGAAATACACAGGTTGTGACAGTTACCTAGGTAATTCGGAATTGAACGAGAGTGGGTTGCATAGAGTAGAAATATCAGTAGGTCAAGTCAAATCCTAAAGTCACGTAAAGAGAATGTGAAAATATGCTATTTTGACCAGATATCCTGTTGAACGGTCAAACGCTTTGTACATTTGCGCCATAAAAAAATAGATTTCCTACAATCCCTTTGGCACTTCATTCTACAGTCCTTTTGGCAGGGCGGGAAAAAGCATCTGATGAGGCCGTCAAGCTGAGTACCACCATTGTAGCATGGTACGTATCTGTAATGGTGACCCTCTTTTCTGAGACTTTGCGTTCAGCTTACAATCAGGCAAGGTGAAGTCAAATTGACGTGTCCTTTAAGTATAAAAAAATAACCGAAACTACGTGAATACTAGTATCTCAACGGGAATGCACTGTGAAAAAAGCCATGCTGCATGAATGTATGAAATTCAAATCGATATCATATTAAAAAGTTGCCGAAATTAGTCTTCCAATCCAAGATTGGTTTACATACATAGTTTCAACTAAATTGAGTTTTCACGTTAAACTCAATTAATTTCTTAGAATTCTTACAGCAAAATGAGCTGTTATTCGGTGGAACCTAACTATGTCTAACAGATGAATCATTAAGTGTTTTAAAGAACGCTGATTGCTTTTTGCGTGTTTAAACCAAAACTCACGAACGTTTGACTAATTCTTTCATACCTAACCTTAACTATATTGTCGAAAACATACAATTTGTCACGCTGCTATTTTTACTCTATATTCCTTCGTAGCTGTGGTCGTCTACATCTCGATATTGCAGTAACACGATCGCTCTGTTCAACTTAGCTCGTACTTTAACGTAATTTAAATGTATTTGAGGTTCTATGTAGTGTATGTCGAACGGACGATCGAAAGGGTCGCACTGCGGAGACCGACAGGTGGTTATAGGGTGATTCTCTACCCAGTATTGTGTGTAATTTTTGATCCTTTTCATAGAACAGTGTTAGGATGAGTGTAGAATTCATTGATAAAGTTTAGAATTTTTGATACTTTTTGGTTATTCGTGTAAATAATGAGATGACAGTGCGTATAGTGAGTGTAACAAATGGTGATGTTGGTGGATGAAATTAAGGAAATGAGGTTTTAAAACATAATGTTTTTCGAAAGTTTTTGCGTTAGGAGTTGTCGGTACCTTTAGTTTCCTACCAGCAGATTCTCTCGTGTATGGCCAAGTTGTGAGTTCAAGAGTTCCGACTTTCACATAGCAATTCGCAGTGCATGCCAAAGTTTCCACACATAGAAGTCGTCGAAGGTACTGCAAGCCGGTATCAAGACGAATGAATTTCAAGTGTAGGCTTTCCTCTCTGGGAAGAATAGATGATAGTCAGTTTAGTAAAAGCCAAGATAATCCACATCAGGAGTAGAGCAGACCTCGGGCTCCAAAGTGCAAATTTTGAATTAAACTGGGTAATCATTCTTAAACCGCACCATTAAGACCTGGAATTCCTTACCAGTTCACGTGTTTCCCTCCTCCTACAGTCCCAGGTCATCCTCCTCCTACAGTGCATCTAGCATATCTATAACGCCGACCCTCTTTTTCGACATTTGGTCTTAGTTTACCATCAGGCGAGGTGAAGTCAAATTGATGTCTACTATGCAAAAATGATATAATACTATGAAAAAATAATATAATAGAGCAGATTTTGTCATTGATTTATTTTTCTGCACGATAGCGTTAATGAGATTGCAAATTCGAATTCGACATAGCGCTATTATATACTAAGTGACATTATAATAAAGTGATAAACTATTATTACCATCAGTAGGTATACCTATATTGATCTATGTTGAACTGATTACTATTAAGTTCACCTCAAGCACGAGTCAAGGCATATCATTCAAATGTATTGCAAGCGACAATCTGATTTGTGACTCAGCCTCTATGTATAGAACTCATTGAATCGTTATCTCATTGTGAGAGATATTATGTACCTTCATATTGTTTAGATGGGTTCACTATCCATTTGCATAAAAAAAATAACCATAAACTATTTTGGCATATGGTAATTTAGACTAATGATCTTTTGGCATAATTTTTTTGGCATAATTACATAGTAAAATTATGCCAAGTATAATTGTGCCAAAAAAATTATGCCAAAACATTTTAGTGCAAAACATTTTATGTTAACGAAAGGGATCCCGTTTAGATGACTTAATTCGAAAATATCTAGCCAAACCCGCCGTTAGACTAGTAAAGCGGTCACTAGACTCCGAGGTGAAAGCTTCGGATGCGACTGGGCTTAACGCTAGGATGAAGAAGATGACTTAATTCTTATAAAACTAGTCAATATAGGTAACCTGACTTTATCGAGCATTTGACGTTAAAGACATACATGCTGTATAATTATAATGTAGTTCCTGAAGAATTAGAAACCGTAATCTAGTAAAATTAGTATTGTTATATCTATCATCATCATTACTTCAGCGTTAATGCACTTCTGCTGCCCTACGGTCGTATCTAAGTTATAAATATAAACCTCGTCAGGGTGCGATAGACCTGGGTATGGCCCTCTGAATCGAAAGCTCCAAAATTAATATAGGTTTTAAAACTAAAGGCTTTTGTAATTTTTTGACTACAATATATCCTGAATTACGAGAACAGAAAAAGGAAAGGGTAAAGATATAACCTCTGCCTACCCTAATAGGAACGAGGGGTCTATCTATGCTGAGTTACCCACTAACCCACCTTGGTATACGTAATATTATAAAGTACTATTAGAGCTATCAAGATATTTACCATGTTTTGTTTTGAGTCTCTGATATTATACGTCAGAGTGCTCCAGTTCCTCCGTGATCATGGTGCTTGCAACAGCGCCGAAATATCGGAGGCTCAGGTACATGGTAAATATCCCGATAATTCTAATAAGAATGAGAACGACCATGATAGTTTAAATTCCTATAAATATTATAAAACCTACCCAACACCCTCTTTTTCTTCTCACAGAGGATTCGAAGAATGCCGCCCGCATATTCACAGAGCAGTCGTCGAACCTTCTCGAACGGCTGGAGATCTTAGAACGACAGCTGCACGAGAGGATAGCTAGCCACATCCCACGAGATTTGGACACCTTGGAACACTTGGTACTGCAGCACAAAGACTGGGAGACCAGCGTACATGCCTGCACTCATGATGTTGAGGAAGTGCAGAATACGTTTAGAGGTAAGGCTTTTACTATCTTGAAGTCATCTTTTATAACACCCCCATTTACAACAGTAAGTAATAAATTTATTTACTGTAAGTTTATTTTAAGTGTAAAGGTGGCCTTAGATATTTGCCGTGAAGCGACTTTTATCTGACCTGCAGACCCAACTGGCTATATTGAAGTTCTATAGTTAAATCACTTTGTCAGACTTTTAGGGTTCAAACTGCGGCAAATCGGTTCCTGTAGGTCGCGGGTCCAAGATCAGTATTTGTGGGCTTCAGTTAGTATAATATTTATGTCTTAGTGTCCAACTACAGTTTCCGTGTTTCGCAGGCATCGCGCTCAAGACGCCCGCCATGAAGAAGAACCTAGACAAGGTGATGGGCAAGTGGAACGACATGCAGTCCAAGAGCCAACTCTTTGTTGAAAGGTAAACTAAGGTTTTTAAACAGGGAGAACCATTTTAGGGACAGCATCTGTAATGGCAGCCACTATACTTTGGGCTGTACTTCAGCTTACCATCATTGACTGCAGGTAGCAGTCAATTTCACGCACTGGATATAAAATAAAAAACCTCTAGTTTAGGTAAATTGATTGTGTTTGGAATAAGTTCACGTAGGTAGTTAAATGGCCAGGATTAGAACCTCCCGGGGTCGAATCCTGGTAATTCCACTATCTCTCGATCGTAAGGCGTCCTTAACCACTAAGCTGCCGCATTTTTTTTAATAAACTCTTTATACCATTTGAATTCTGTAGTTGGTAGAGTCACGCTTTCCCCTACAGAAAAGAAAGGCTTGTAGGTGTCTTTGTGAATCACTAATGTTTATCCTGGTATACAGGAGTACCAGTAGAGGGAATGTTGGCGGGATTCATCCCTTACATTATCTAAAAAAAAATTATATTTGCCCCCAGGTTGAAGTTTGTAGAGATCGTAGTGAACAGCATGGAGGAGAACCACCAGACGATCTCGGAGTTCGAAATCAAACTCGCGCAGTTCAATGACCTGCCTAACGATGTCGAGCTCCTGAAGGACGTAAGTGACATTTTATTTAATAATTCCTGCTGTGTAATTGTAAATATTACTGCTATAGTTTATAAGGTGTATAATTCATCCATAAATTTTATTGAAAACATAACGTGCTCTGGATCAGGTGGAAGCCTCTAAACAGATTTCAGGCCGAAGCATAAAAATCTGTCTAGGTGGGTGGCGTTTCTTAGGTGATGCAGGCCTGCAGTGACTATGAAGTTACAACTTAGTGCCAGCACACCGTTAATCGTATGGGTGATTTACCCTTCTGTGTGGGCCATTTTACCCATTTCCCCTATACCTTCCTTGAGAAGCCTGCATGCCCATATAAATGTACCTTCCCCTGAGGAACTCATGAGTACCTCTGAGAACTCAATCCAGGCACCAGCACACTGGCAAAACATAAAAGTTAATATACTATCGACGCAGTGGAAGCAGTAACTTAGCATAGTAACTTTTTCTATATGCAGTCTTTCTTTATCTTATAGATGCATGAAGATCTACTCCGCATGCAAGTAGCAGTATCGAAGCAACAGATCCAAGTAGACCAGATGAACGACGATGCAGAGAACTGCAGACGCCTGGTCGAGACCTCCAGGGCTGCCCTACCTCACTCCTCCCTGCCACGGTCAGGGAAACACATCGACCTGGAGAGGCTGGACAAAGAAGTCTCACAGCTGAACAATAGGTGGAATAGTGTCTGCAGTCAGCTGGCTGAGAGGTGAGTGAGATGGAATATCTACGTCAGAGCCCCCGTACCATCGGCCATACCACTAGTGGTGTGGTGGGTTCAAAACGGTACCACTCTGGGTGTTGGATATAATTTGAGTGTTTTTGGGGCCCAAAAAAGTCTACGTTGTCCAAGCCAATCTAACCTCCAAGCCGGCCAACTGCTACGGTAATGGTAAATGAACTCTGATAGGCTTGGGATCTGAGAGTTTAGATGGCAGTTGCTCTCATTTTAACCTAAAGGGTAATGTGTAAGCGGACTCAGAGCTCCAAGGTAGAGCCTCAGATGCAATCGAGAACAACGCAAAAATGATTAATAATACTACAGTTTCACAGTTAGACGCTATTGTTCTCTCCCAGTTTCCCGGCATTGTAGGAAGAAGAAAACACTTATTTACTAAGAAATGTTTCTCCACCAGACTCCGCAGCTGCGAGGCAGCATACCAACTCTTACGCAACTACAACGCCGGGCTGGAGAAGGAGGCGGAGTGGATCGACGACGCGTACAGTAAGCTGCAGGCGCAGCCGCCCGTGGAGATCCGCCCTAAGGAGCAGTTCGAACCCACCAGGGTGAGATGAACCACCAACAGTATTGTACCTAGCCCGGTGACGTTTCTACTTTCAGCATAATTTATACTACAGTAGAGACTCGATTAACAGGGTTAATTGTTGTCGAGTCATCCGGAATAATTTATACCCTTAACACTACCGGTGGTGTCATGGGGATAAAATATTATCCTTGCACCACCAGTAGTGTCATTGGGTAGCGCGGATTTTCACCGAAAATCCGATTAATTTAAACTTTCATTGACCGCTAGAGGTTATCTGTATAGGTATCGGATAATCAGATTTAGGGGGAATAATTAGGGGGCTTAGATAATCGAGTTTCTACTGCATTTGTGTTGTTGAAATGTTCGTAGACAGGTTAAACATAGGCATCGATGCAGGCGGAGTGATCGAATCAGAACATCCTCGTTGCACTTGTTAATCGTTTTGATATTGAAGTTTATTGGTATATCCTAAAACGGTGTATAATATTGACTAATTTGAGGATTTTGGCGTCATAATTAAACTACCGGGTTTGGATATTAGTAAATTAAGTTACACCAGTTAATAAAACAATGAATTAACTGCATAATTAAAATGCATGTTCTGATGTTTTTTTTTTTGGAACAGACAACAGGGATTTGGGGAATTATAATTTTGTTTTAACCTAACTATGAATTAATTAATACAAGAACACAAAAATTGTATTGTTGCACTTACTAATATTAAGTTGCTATATATTTGGGTGTTGGTATTCACAGAATCTACTCACCAGCGTGGTGGAGAGGACGCCTAAGATAGAAAAAGTTAATGTGGACGGTGGCAGATACATTCGTGAGGCAAAGGTAACTATGATTAGGCCGAGGATTTCCGATTTCGGTTAAGTCGTTTTGTGGAATATTCGATTTTCAAAATTGACTTTTTATGGAACTAAATTACAATTCCTCAAATAAATATTTGGATGTCATATATATTTGAATTATATTTCGTAAAAAAATTATATTGCAGCACCACATACCAGGTCAAATATTTTTTGCTATGTCCTATAACCTTCGCAAATTATAATTGAGAAAGTTTTATCGCACTCGAAGAAATATTTAATGAATTTTTATAGCAATTATAGCTAAATTTTCCTATAGATTCGAAATTGGAAAAAGTTATATTCACTTTTTCCGATCTAATCAATAGTTCGTAAAACAACAGTGTGGCGGCGCTGCACTCGAGCAGGATTTCTTTGGTATCAATGATTTTTTGTATTAATTTTACCGATTGATTTGTAGCATATACCTACCACCTACATAAAAAGAAATTATAACCAATTGTTTTTTGAGAAATTTTACTTTAGAGCTATTTATGTTACATAAAATAAAATATTAAAAGTTTTTATTCCACAAAACGTCTACTGCCGTTATTACGGCAACTTTTTTGATGAAAGGTTCTGAATGTCAAAAAGAGAAGGAAGTTCGAGTCCAGCGTTTTGTCTTTATCTTTGCTTATGGTCTTTGTCTTTGGGTCTTCAAAGTCTCTTCATATATCAGAGGAATCTCGAGTCTCATCAAATGCACGTTTGCTTCCGCTCTTACACTAATGCTTGCGATTTTTTTACTAATCGATGCTTCTATAGTCAAATATAATCGATTTTGCTCACTAATCGTAATCATTCGAATGTGAGATGTGTGTGCGTGTGAGTAGTAGATCAAACTAAGAAGCAAAATAGTGTGCACTGTGACTAAGAAACCTAAACTTTAATTCGGGGATTGTAGCGGATATTATGTTAATGACTGACTGGCTCCCTGACTATCAACTGTCATGTCAATCGAAGTATAGCTCAAAGTTGGTAATCTCAAAGTTGACAGTCGTAATCCTATAACTTTTTAAACTGTGGAATGAACCACGACATCTTTGCAGACAAAACACAAGAATGTAGGTACCTTTTTAGACCTATTCCCCCTTCCCGTTATCACTTTCTGTACCTCTCTTCCATTTTCTCCATGAATACTGCGTTATAAATTATCATAAATTATATCCCCCACTCAATACATATTGAATGGGATAGAAATTTACAATATCAATAAATGTCATCTAAATATATGAATTGAGAAATCACAATTCCTTAGAGATTTCCCATCTTCCTCAATTCTCCTTGTGACAGTAAGAAATGCAATAAGAGCAAACGTATTTTATCAACGGCCTCGAATAAGTGTACTTAATGTGCCGGCTTTGTGTTTGAAGTTTAAAGTAAAGTGCTTCTTTTAATTGCCAGTTTAACACGTTTTTTACGTAAAAAAAGTATGTTCAGCGTCTAATCGATGCAGATAACATCATAACTTAAAATTTAAATTAGTTTCTTGTAAATAGCACAAAGGATGTCTAAAACTAGGAGTTCATTGGTCTTCCAAATTTAAGCTTTGCATGCAATTATGGTGTTTCAATGTTGTCAGAACTACACATTTATTTCTACCATTCCTTATACACACTTCTATTTTTTTTGTTTCATGAAAATATTTTGCTTGAATGTGCACGAAAATGGTACTGTGTTGCACATTTGGTGTTGCACGCTTAAAAACCTGAATACTGAACAGGCTCTTCCAGCATGATTTCATTCCCGCGGTGTGAAGCTGGACTTTCAGTGTTGCCAGTGAACAAAAATGTTTTGTAAGATAGGAGAGAATGGTGAAGACGGATGAAATATTTTCATAAGGCGAAAAAATACCTTATTTGAAATATTGATATTTTGCAATAGTGAAGCATGAAAGAGAGAGTAATAATAAAATTATTCAGTTAATAGTGTGAAAGGAAATCGAAGGATCAAAATATTAATTCTAATATGAATGCTTTATTTAACACACAGATTGTTTTTTTTTCTCAATATCTAGATCGTATTTGTTCTACAAACAAAATTAAGTTTAAAAAAAAAAAACAATCTGTTAAAAAACTAACCGACGTAACCCGCTTGATCCTAACCCTACCTAGATATACTCATCACGGTGCCAACGCTACGTCGAATGGCTATGCGAGGAAGTCCACCCATCACTGGACATGCGACACTTACGAAGACAAGCCGACATGGAGCTGGCTGAAAGGCTCCGAGCGAGAGGACTACCTGTCGACCCTGAACGATTGCCAGCGGGCTCCGAAGGAGTTGCGAGAGAACTTGATGAGCTCAACGCGAAGTACCAGAGGCTCATGGATATGCTATATGAGAGGCTGAGAAGGATCGCCGCTGCTAATCCAGGAGACATCGTTACTTTGGTAAGTGGTAGTTTTTAATTTAAACTTTTGGTAGTATTTTAAGGTGTTGCCATTTACCAATGTTGATTTTCTACCGTGTTATGTTTACTTTTTATAGGAAAGAGATAAAATGACACCAAAAATATATATTTATAGTGTGCATTGAAAATGTTTTATATTGCAATTAGAATAATAATATTGTTTATCCTGAAAACGTACTGCACTCGCGTTTTATTAGTTTTGTCGACTATCACTTATTCCCCTGTCTAATTTATTTATATTCTAGTGTCTAGTGTTCGTGACTATACCTACGCATTCCTAAATATGACGACATTATCCTTGCTATGCGGTTTTCGATTAATCATATTTTTTCATGGTCAAGACCGAGTCGTATGATATTTGCCTTAAATGACTATTTCATTACCTTGATAGTAATATTTAGCAGTTATCTTATGAAATTATCAACAATCTCAATACAGAGTAACAAATAAAGTAAATAAACCAATTGAACGTTTAATGAAACTAGTCATTAGGGGAATGAATACAACCTCTGCTGTGACATTATTACTGTGTACTTTGTTGGATGCGTTTAAAATTGTAGCAGAGCGATATCAATGAAAGTTTACGACATGTACACATTGTACACTTCAAGATACATACTGAAAAACTTTTTTCTTTTGTGGGTAATTCCCCAGAGAAAGTAGATAACTCCTTTGTGTATGAGCACCACCGTGTCCCCATGTTGTCGCCGGAAAGGGGGGGGGGGGAGGGGACAGATACTGATATGAATAAATTGGTTATTTATCGTATAACGTATTCGTGATATAAGTTGAATATTAAATATTGAATGAATCTCAAAAATCTACACATTCCATCAATTATTTCCACGTGTAAATCAAGTTTAGTGAGAATGGCCTTCTAATAAAATGTCAAATGTTAAGATTTTCATAATTATATATGTATGAGATTTGGCACAGAAGCAGATTGTATACCCTGAAGTTAACTAGCTCCTTATAAACTAACACACAATTCACCGATTGGTAAGCGGTTACCGTGACCAACGATTTCTGAGATACTAAAATGTATACAAGAATTATTCACGAATAAAATTTTAATTTTATACAGCTCCGGTTATGGAATATTCAAACAAACATCACTTCTGTATCACATATTTGTATACCCAAAACATAACACAAAATATATTGTTTATTTACTCGGCCAATATTTCACTAGGCGCCGGCGCTTTTTACATACCACGAACACAATAATTATGTATCCGTGTCACGTAGTTGGAAAACGTACAATTGGCATTACATAAGAAGTTAATCTTGTGCCGCGTCCATATTGGAACTGCCTACGAATATTGTTTTTAGTGTAAATGTGTACACAATACGTGTACGAGTAATTGACCTGAATTTAAGTACTGGTACACGGTATTACTTAGTATCGACTTAAGATAAAGATAAAGATAATTTATTTGCGGAAACACTTACTTATTTTCAATATGGTAAAGGCAAGTGATTCTGCCAATTTCATATCAAAATTGCATTGGCGATTAGCGTTACTTTAGATATGAGATAATAATTTTAAATTTAAATTTCCTAATAACAAAAAAAAAGAACTTGACCATTGAACTCGACCATTGAACTCGTTCTGAATTTTGATGGAGTTCGCACACTGAACAAATATAACATGGACTGGACATATCGGCTTATCACTTCATAACATACTAGAAAATACAAAACATACTATAAAATCAGTTTTCCGCGTCTGTCTTTCCATGCATCCCACGCAAAAGTGCACCTTACAGCTTTTGACTTTCATTCAAGTTCCCATAAAAATTCAACTTTTACAGGAGAAAGGTACTAAATAGTGGCATTTAGCCTGCCCTCCGGTGATATAAAGATGTGAATATAATATACATTGTATTGACTATCTGAGCGTAGCGTGTGTGTGAACACGGCATTATAAAAAGTTTACCTAATTCAGTTATGCCTAGTGATGTCACCATTAGGTCATCACTCAGACCTCTTTCAAGGTCATGCTATTTAAATATCGAATGTTTGTTTTAAGTTTAACGTTTTTAAAAGTCTACTAATGTGAATCAATATGTTAGGTTGTTTACATGTTAATAACTTATTCTTTTTGAACATGGAAATAATATAATTGAAAAGAAATGTTGCCAGTATGAAAAATAATGACAGGCATTATAGTAGTTTTCCGTAAGGTAGTGGTAGTATTTCCGGTAGCAACATTCTTGTTTACTAAAACAGTATATGAGCAGATTACAATTTATTTAAAAATTATAAAATGAATGAAGAGTCGCCTTATTATTATAGATTATGCTAATTTAGCATTAGCACTTTATTCTTCTTTGGAACTTAATTAACATATTAATTTTGTTATTTTGAAAACCAGTTTGATAGGACTGAAATGTATCCCCGCCTCTCTTTTTCTACCAATTGCGAAACAAGATAAAGATACATTTTAGTCCTGGGAAACTATTTAGTTAGTAACAACGGTAACGTCATCATAAATGTATACCTAGTTTTCGTTTAAAATTCGAATGTCAACAAAACAAAACACTCCAAACGCCATATAAAACAGGTTATTAATTTATAAAAAAAAAAGATTTATTTAAAATCAGAACATCTAAAACCGGTATTGGCTAAATTAGTAGATTTGTATTAGGAATAAAAATGTCGGATTGCTTGATTTATAGATATTATTGTATTATGGTACATACGAGTTTTGTTTTATTATACCTAAAATAGTATGTTTTTAATTTTTAAAAATGGAACTTATCTTTTTCTTGTAACCTATAAACCAGACAGTAGTTTTGATTTATTGTTTTTTAATATCTCCTTGCAGCAACTGTTTTTATTTCACAAGGTAGATGGAGAGCCAGTTGCTGTCAACGGGTACTCTTTTCTGCCTATAAGCTACTAAGATCGCTAGAACCAACTCATGATTCATACTATGCCACTATCTGTATATTTATCAGTCTACTGTTAAACATTCCTATCCGTTAGTCGCCTTGTAAGACACCACATGGTAAGAGATGGTAGCTCTGACTCTAGCACCAAATATTGGTTCTCAAAATGGTAGATCTACCACCGAATATGGGAGATCTGCTGCCAAAATATTTTGGTGGCAGATTTAGGTACTATTTTGATGACTATTACCTACATATATTTTTTGGCGACAGCTTAAATTACACTCAAAAAAACTCAATTTATCTCTTACAGTAAAAATCTATTAATATGCCTATTCGTTAAAAACAACAACTACGTTAACATAATCCCAAAACAACTTCTAAAATCGAGGCTCAAATTGTTGGACAATTAAGAACCATTTATCTTCGGCCCACGGCTGGCCATATAAGGCCACGGCGTGGGCTAAAAACAGTTCTATATGGCTGCAGCTAGAAGTACTTAAATTGATGATTTCATGCTAGGTAATGGCTTACCGCATTGCAGTCTTACATATATGGAAAAGTTTATTAAAATTTGTCGTAGTTAAAGGATTTGACATGCGTGCCAATGGTCTTACTACCATGGACGCCCAAGATCGTGCGAAGTGGAGGAGGATGAGGCGGAAGGCGGACCCTGAGCTCTGAGTTCAAATTGACCTCGGATGCAATCAGGAAACTATGTCTCCATGATCTTCTTCCTCCTAGCGTTAATTCCCAGTCGCATCCGAAGCTTTCAGCTCGGAGTCTGGGGTCCGCTTTTACCAGTCATAGCTACAGATTTGGCTAGACCTCGATATTTTCCGTGAAGCGATTGCCATCTGACCTCCACGACCCAATGTTAACATTAGGCGATATCGAAGCTTTGCAGCTAGACCGTTGTTTTTGGACTTTTTAGGGCACCAACTACCCGTAACGACTGCCATAGATGTTCTTATGGCAACCGGGACCGACGGCTTAACGTGCTCTCCGATCTCCGAGGCACGACCAGACCAATGCAAATACCCATATTTAATGCACACAAATATTTGCACTGAGCGGGGATCGAACCCGCTGTCCGCGGCTGTCTCCATGATATTTCGTGATTAATCAGTGAGTGGTATTTCGCTTTTGAGTATATATCTAGGTGCTGATAAACTTGAGCATTCACTTGTAATGAGTATTCTTACGAATGTTACATTACAGCATGATTGCAAAACGACTGTAAATTTGCTTCGACTAGAGCGTTCGCTAGAAAGATCGTGTACCTAAATGTTCGTAGCAATATTTGGCCCTACACTTGACTCGGTTCGTTGTTCGGTGCGACAAATTTAAAAGCAGCGAATGCTCGATGGTCTGTTACAAGTGAATGCTAAAGTCTATCAGCACCTTTAGATGTAGATTCGACCGCTCCTTAGCTAGATTGAAATCCTACTCAAAATAGTTAGAAAAAGTCGCGTAGGATGATGATACAAGTACAGAAATACCAAACAAAACGAGGGCGAATCACTAGTGTAATAAAACGTGACGAAGGATTTAATAATATAGGCCATTGATTGAAATGTATACAGGCTAAGGATACTTACTCACTGGCTTACGTGTGCCCATAAATATGCTATGTTGAACCTTGATAAGCTGCCAGGTCATTTTGTAAAACAATAGCAACCTTCTTTCATTAATAATAACTTAATATAACCTTTAACAATGTAGTATAATAAGTGTCTAACAACGAGGATAACCTAAAGAGAATATGTTTTGATAATAACGAATTTCTAATTGTGTCAGTCTTGTTTTGAGAAATTATGAACGTTAGTATTTACGAGAAAGGCGAGGACTACATAGACATATTTCAGGCTCGAGAATGTCTGTAATGGTGACCCTCTTTCCTGAGATTTTGCTTTCAGCTTACCATCAGGCAGGTGAAGTCAAATCGACGTGTCCTATTTAAAAAAAAAAGAAATAATTATATTCTATAAGCTGTCTGCTTCACCGCTTATCGCGTGACAAATGACATGGTCAGTATACGCGAAACTCGCGCCCACCAAGCCCCCATCGACGTCACTACATAGGGTTTGTCAGCAAAATAGTACGGTAGATGTACTATTTTGCTGACTAACCCGTATTATTTTGCCGACAGCTTAAATACGACCCGTAAAACTGCCTTGTTTGACTGTAAACTATATAGTGCATTGACCCCACTGTGTTGCCAACAAAAAATGCTAATGCATAAGCGTCTACGTTCTCCGAGTGTTAATGATATTGTAATTTCGCGCGGACGCACATCATAATTATGAAATAGACAGCTTGAGCACGTGCCTAATTATTGTAGACATGCATCCTTGCCTGTTTTTAAGATTATGATACGTATATTCTCCCTTTTATATCTACGAAAGGGTAGACAGAAGTGTATAGATAGATAGGTACTCTTTATTGGATACCAAACATAGGATCCGCGTATTAGAAGGTTCCTAGTGTCGGCAGCAAGATTATGTTGCACACGTCTATTTAGGCCACGGTAACCACTTTCCACTAGATGGATCATGTGCTAGGATATAAACTAAGAATAATACATGAAAGTTATCTAAAGTAAGACCAACGATTCCGTGAAAGGGCGAAAATCGGTTGTCACAGTCAAATGCGTACTGTTTTATTGCAAATCAAAAACAATTTAGCACGATTTAACATTCTTTAAAAGAAAGTGACGGCTTCCTTCAGTGCCCCGAGATACATTTGAATTCGTAACGTAGACGTATCGAGAAAACAGAGCATTGTGATTGGCAGGCTTTTCACACACACAGGTGCACAGTAGGCAGGCGGCCAATCGCAATGCTCCGTTCTGTCGATACGTTTACTTTACGAATTCAAATATTTCTCGTGATTGGGGCACAGTTCACGAGGATGTTGGTTTTACTATAGTAGTTTAACTTATGCAAATGAGTTATACGAGGGTCGTCAACCCTATATTCGGTAGGTAGGTACGGCAATAGCGTGATGTGAAGTCATAAAAACCAGTTTTTATGCATTTTTTACCCCATTTACAAACTTTAGCTTACCTATACTCAAAGTTTTTTGTACACCGTGTCATCAATCTTCAGTTTAGAATGATTCAGTAAAATTGTCTCGACTAAAAATATATTTAGTCATGATCAGAAAATATCTAAGATACTCATGACGTAAACATAATGACGTCATACATACGATTGCAAATGACCGTCGATTATGATGTTATATTTACCTATTTCATGGTCTTCAATTCAAAATCAACCTTGATTTTGAATTACCTTTGCGGTCAGCTGATTGTTGTTCCGTTTTCCTGTTTCAAAGATTTCAATCTAAATTTATTTATTTGTAGATTTTTAGATTCAAATTCTGAATTTCGGGGGGGGCAGTCAGAATCCCTAAATTCCCCCTGGACCCCAAGACATGATATATATAACACCTTGTCTCTGCCTACCCCGGAGGAAAATAGTCGTGAGCATATTTATGTGTTATGTAATACTTACTTCCTCTTAGCGTTAATTCCCAGTCGCATCCGAAGCTTTCAGCTCGGAGTCTGGGGTCCGCTTTTACCAGTCTTAACCACGGATTTGGCTAGACCTCGATATTTTCCGTGAAGCGATTGTCATCCGACCTCCACAACCCAATTTTAACATTAGGCGATATCGAAGCTTTGCAGTTAGACCGTTGTTTTTGGATTTTTGAGGGCTCCAACTACCCGTAACGACTGCCATAGATGTTCTCATGGCAACCGGGACCGACGGCTTAACGTGCTCTCCGAGGCACGACCAGACCAATGCAAATACCCATATTTAATGCACACAAATATTTGCATTGAGCGGGGATCGAACCCGCGCCTCCTGCGTAGCGGCCGCGTTCACTACCGCTACGCCACGGAGGCTGTCATGTGTTATGTAATGTATACTATTTATGCTTTAGATGTAACTGATAACGTAACATTATCCAAATAAATAGTACTTCCTAAGTAAACAGCGAGCGGTAACAAAAACAGAATTAATTCTCTGATGATCTCATAAGTAAGAGCAATGGTTACAAAACGCACAGTAATTAAGTTTCACAATTAAGAGGGTTAATGTACAATGACGTCAGCACTTACTCAGAAACGTAGAAATGTGCAAAAACTACTCAGGCTACTGACCAACACTGACACTTTGAGAATCTCAGAATACACAAAACAAGATGGTTGATTTTGAAAAAATAGTAATAAAACTTTACGGTACAGTCAGTGAAATAAGTTGCTCAACGCTAAAGAATTTATAAACGGTTTCAAATCCGAGAAATCGATAAAAACTAATGTGTAACTATTCTTGTGATCGTCTTCGGACAGGGTTTGTTGACAGTTTTATATAGATACGGTTTTAGAGCTAAGCTTTTCAGTTAATTGGAATCTGATAAGCAACTTTTGTCACTTGTTTATTGTAATAGTAATGGATAGATGGTAATTTTACCAAAGTCGATATGCCTACAATAATCTAGCAATTTCCGCGATCATGAGGCCCTGACTTCGAATCCAGGCTCTGGCATAGTGATAAAAAAGATAAAAGAAAATTTACTCCACACTACGCATTTTATTCGGTTCGATAAATTAGTTGTTGAAATGTAAGTATTGGTACATCACTACTCACTCCTACGAAGAAGTATAAGCGTAGGAATACATATGTACAAATTAATAGCACTTAAACTAAACATATTATACATATATCTCAATCAATTCACTCTAATCACAGACAAATAACGTAACCAATAATAACGAATTTAAATAAGATAAAGTGTTTCTCATACTTCGTTATCGTTACCATAACTGTTATGCACCGCCCACATCCCTACTTTGTAAACGTCTGCTACGTGACTAAAGGTTGGTCTACACCAGAGTTTCCCAAACTAGTTTTTCTCATAGACCTCTTTGAAAATTTTCCTGTTTCTGCTGTACCCCCTTTTTTTCGTGCGACCTTCTCTCGGATAAATCACCAGACGGAGGCGATTATGTGCAGCCGTCGCGGGTCTTCCGATGCCGGGTGTAAGATTAGCTAGAGACATATCTCTCGCATGTCGGCTGAGGTGGCACCCGGTGGCTTCCCAACTCCTCAGCTCACGGATTGTGTACCTAAATCATCATGGAGTATATACCTAAGTCTTCGTGAAGACGCATTTTCCTGATTGCATCCGTGGCCAAGATGACCTCGGAGCTCAGAGTCCGCCTTCCGGATCTCCACTTCGCACGATCCATGGTAGTGAGACCATTTGTACGCATGTCACCCTCCACGACGTCAAGCCATTATGCCATCAAGACTTGTGTACCTAAGTACTCCTTTTTTTATTATCATGCCAACGTAGACCCCCGTCAAGTCTCCACTGGACCCCTGGGGGTCTATCTAGACCACTTTGGGAGCTAATGGTCTAGGTAATATGTAAGCAAGACCGTTACACGCTGTATTATTAGCAATAGCACCCACTCATGAAAGGTGACTAACCTAGTTTATCGACCGATGCAGTCAATGCGAAATGTTTTGGTATATTGGTGCCGATTACTATAGTCACTAATTCTAGGAACTAGACTTAAGGTATGATTCCGAAGTCGACCGCATACGACAACGACAGACGCATGCAGCAGATACAGCGTACCAATTACTTGTTAAACTCCGATACGGATAAAGAGGACCTTTGAGAAGTCGCAATGAATGAACAGTTTTCCAGTAGGTATTTATAGTGTTCCTAAAGACAAGCTAGATGGCGCAGCCGGCACTTTTGGTACCTAAGTAGAGTGTGGTCTAACATCTAGTGTTCCCTAATTTATGGAAAAAATGTTCTTCGATTTTTTAATGATTTACTTTACATAAATGTTTTGACATTTTTTTTTTTGATAAAATTATTTTAAATATAATATTATTCTAAATTACAGACAGTGACGCGAAAAGAATTAAGCGTTTTATCATGTTTTATCTATTGTAATATGGGTAAATGAAATTAAACTTTGGCAACATCGCACAAATAAACCACAGAGTACATTAAAATTACCAAAAGCTATGCTAGCGCCATCTCTTGATGATTTAAAAACCAACTGATTATTATACCTACTGGAAAACTGCTCATTATGGGCATCTGCGTGTGCAGTTTTCGTGTGCGGTCGCCTTCGGAATCATACCTTTTAGATCACGTAAATGAACCATCCGTTTATTACCGTGGCGGTCGTAGTACAGTTAACGATATAAATTGATTAACACTAAAATATTTACATTGATGTATATAAGCAGTTTTATGATCCCCAGACAACAAAATTAATATGTTTTATGTTTAGTTCATTATTTTATGAGGGTTATGCTTAGCGTCTTATAAATTTGAATTTGTTAAGCTACTTTTGTCATTGACTGTGTGGCGGAATGGAACACATCGCTATCCTTATACAATCCAGCACCTAGACACGTACTTTGACATTCGTTCGTTCGTGATATTTGCTTTGACTGTATTGTGTACTGCGGGTCAAAATAAATATATTTTTCTTTCTTTCTTCTTTCTTTCTTTCTTCTTTCTTTCTATGACATACGTTGACGACTGCCATATACATTAAATCCCATAAATTCGTCATTCTATTCTACATTACGCCGGCCAACTAATTGCCAGCTGCAGGGGCTGGACAGATTGTCTAGTTGACGGCAATAAAAATATTATAATAACACCCAATACTTCGCGATTATTAAGTACTATTATTATAAACGGCTATTACATATATACTTTGATATCCATTTTGCCTAGCCCATATGGCATAAAGCTGCTAAATCTATAAATATATTCGCATTAGGCCACACGCTGAACGAGTTACGTAGAGGACCATGATCGTTATGTGTACGATGACGTCACTACAAACATGACATTGCTGGTGTCAAGGTCTATAAGTTGTCATTAACTCTGCACATAAACAGCCGCTCTATGGGTAATATTTTATGGAAACAGTTCTAAGGTTGACTGCCTTGATTGCGGCAAGGCAGCGACACATAGTCATATATTCCACCTTGTATAGTAGCGATAGCGACTCGTTCTTTTGCCGCACCATTAACACCTGGAATTCCTTACCAGTACACCTTTTTCCTCTCCTCTCCGGAATCCCTTACCAATACAAGTGTTTCCCTCTTCCTACAGTCCCGGATCCTATAAGCGGGGCTTGCAAAATCATCTGATGAGGCCGTCAAGCTGAGTGCCACTATTGTAACATGGTACGTGTCTATAATGGTGACCCTCTTTCCCGAGACTTTGCCTTCAGCTTACCATCAGTATCATCAATTGTGGGTCAACCTATTCTCGTCCAAACCCAGCATCTCAAACACCCACATTTCGCCAAATATGATTTACGATCCCACATAATTTTTGAACCTATTGCGGTCAAACCGGCACTTCGTCATGGACTGTATGTTTAGCGTCGGATGGAGAACAGCCCTTGCCCCTAGTCTATGATACCCACAGGAAGAGATGAGGTGACTCTATTCTACTCCACTGGGAAACAACCAATAATTGGACAATAAACATGCGATTAACATGATTTAACAGAAGGTGATTTGTCACCTTACGTACAAAGAAGAAACCTTTACGCGTTAGTTTAGTTGACTTTTGACTAGGTATACTAACGCGTTAAGGTTTGTGCAGTCAACCTTGATTAGCAAATTGCGTAGCTGAAACCTTGGATAAAATAAACTAGGTAACTAAAGCATAAATTATTGCAAAAACAAAAATACCATTACAATTGCAAAATCCATTAAATTTTTGCTAAGTACTGAAACTAAGTATTGGTTCACAAAAAGTCCATTAGTTAACTAAGTATGTTTACGTTACTTTAGGTATTGTTTTTATGTGCATATTTTAAAAATAGATTTATTTTGAAAACTAAAAAAGCACGTAATGTGTTAATATTTTAGTCAAGAAGCAGAAAGGCATAATATTAGATACCTAAGCGTTTTGAAAAAAAAACATAATTTCCGTAAACTTAAATAATGAGAATGAAGTTAGACAGTACCTGAATGAAATTTCAAGATCTTGTCACGATTGATCACTCTCAAATAATATTAGCTCAAATTTAGTTTGAGTTTGAGATTAGTTTAGAGTGATTAACTTTCACATAGATCAAAAATAATCAGCTCTCGATTTAATTTATAGGGAACCTTTTAGGTGGATCTTCTGTCATACAGTATAAGACATACAGACTCCCCAAAATAAAAAAAAGTGATAAAAATATTCAGCAAATTAACAAACTTCGCAATGAAGTGGTTTAAAAAGTAAACAGGATCGTAATATTAATGTCCCTAACACCAGACATTGATTCTACCCAATTACGAAACCAATTCATTATTTTTACATACTTAATTGGATCTTCGCCTGCAGCTTTTAATAAATAAAGGGTGGGGTATAGATTAAGGTCAAGACAATAAATGCCAAGGTCGTGTAACACCGATAACGTCTCAAAACAAACTGCCAAATGATAAGAGAATCCATATAGATAGAAGTGGATTATAAAGCGATTGGATTTTCTTCGGCTTATTCGAAGAGGAGAATGAGAATAAAGGAATATGCGGGAGATAATCGGAGAGTTCGTAGAGGCATTTCCATAATATCTATTTCTCTTTTCCTTTTTGACATTTCCTTTTTGTGGATAGCAACATTGGCTACACTTCTGTTGTGATTTTAAGGTTGTATTTTTGACTTCTGTTTTTGCAATTGTACCTACTGCTTAATTTTTAGCGCCATTTCGGTACTAAAAAAAAAGGCCCAGTAAACCTGGGCCCAAGCTAACCTGTTAGTTGATACACCTGCCGAGGCTCTACCGAAGGCTCTCTCTTTGAAGGTTTTGGAGGTTTTGCCATAATAACCAAAATTAACCAATAATAAAATGGGAAGTGGACCTCAGACTCCGAGGTGAAAGCCTCGGATGCAACTGGGATCATTGCTACAATGAAGATGGCGATGAACTTTTCTGTGTCACTTCATAGAGCGGTCCTATTGATTGGATGAAGAGTCCATCTAGGGGAAAAACCCTCCGCCCATGTATTCTAGTTTGCCGAAAACCACCACTCAAAAAACAGACAATCGCCGGTTGGGTGTTCAGCAATGGTACAATGGACTTGCCGTCACTTGGAACGATGCAACGAATACCTATTCGTGATAGCGACAATTTTGTTACGATGACTGTTCGAGTTCATGTTTTAGTATTGCGCGAACGACGACTGGCGATCGACGCGCGCCACGCGACACTGAATTTACCGAACGAATTATTTTGGATTTCGAATTACAATTTCGTAGTGCATGGTTTTTTGTGCCAGTGTTAGTGGGTTTTATGAATAGTGTGTGTTCAACAGTTCGATTTTTAAATTATTGTTCTTCTTTTTCGTTTTTTCGTTTTTATTCTGTATTCGTTTAGAAAATTTTCTTCGCGGTTTTTTTATCTTTGTATTTTACAACAGCGGTTTAGTTTTATCTTTATTCCAATTACTACAAATTAGGTATTTTATTTTCTGAGAATTCACAATAGGATATTATTGCTAAGAATAATCGATGAAGTAATTTCAACGACCTTCGCCGACTCTCTTTGAGTAATGAAAACGAGTGAAAATATTATTGTAACCCGTTTGAAAGCATTGCATTACGTGAAATCGTAGGTACGTGTTTTCATAAGTTGTGAAAATAAATTTTAACACTTGCAACACTGACACTATCATATAGTCATACTTTATTTTTGTTTTGTTTACATGGTCAAGGTTGGCTATCAAGTAGTTTTTATACATAAGTATCATACAAAAAGAGGATTATTTGTTAGGTAATAGGTACTTACGCTTTAAAAATATATGACTGTACAATATCTGAGGTGGAAAAATAACTGGCTGAATAAAATATAGTGCCTTTTGAGCATTGTTAGTGCAATAAAAAATTTAATGACTAACTTTCAGTAGCCAACAATTATTATTACGGAATAAATAAAAGTCAGTACCATAACCCGAGTCTTTCTGAGTCTCAATATCCGGGATCTACATGGGTTTCTGTTCTGTCTCTGCCCCACGATGGACCCGGCACCCGGACGATGGATCCATGAATAACTAAGAATTTCGTCTGTCAGCATTTTCTACTTCTGCTAAGAAAATAAACAAGGGGTTATTGTATCACAAGGAAAATTTAACACATCCATAAATTCTAGTAAACTCGCATCAGTGTTATTTTAATTAAATACTAGCTGTTGCCCGCGGCTCCGCCCGCGTGGAATTCTGATCCCGTTCATCGCTGATATATAGCCTATATGTTAATCCAGGGTATAACCTATATACATACCAAATTTCAACCAAATCGGTCCAGCCGTTTATGCGTGAAAGAGTAACAAACATCCACACATCCACACATCCATTCTCACAAACTTTCACATTTATAATATTAGTAGGATGAACAATCAGGAAATACGAAAAAAGAAAAACGAGCTAACTTTTTTCCTAGGCTGCGTATCAGCCTTAATAACACACATAGTCATACCTACATACATACAGTCACGCCTCTTTCCCAGTGGGGTAGGCGGAGACCACAGTTACCCGCTTGCTACGATCCTGGCATACCTACATCTTTTGCTTCTTCTACTTTCATAATTGTTTTCATACATGCTCGCCGGTTTCGGGTACCCTTGACATATCCTTTCTTTACAATGCCTTTGCTCTGATTGACATAAATGGATGTCTAGATCGACCCCTAAATAAAAATAAATAAATAACTATTCAAAGATATCATTGACTTGTATTATCAGTTGTATCAGAAGCATTAACACTCGCGATAATGCACTTAGAAGTAATCGCCATTGGCGATATCCATGCTATATTTTAAACGGTATAGGTTATCTTAGATTATTACATAGGTGACATCATCTACTTAAATTATACAACATTATTGTTAAGTATATACCTAGTTAAAAAATCTTCATGATTACATTTACATACAAAATTCCTCATACACACACGTACAAAAGTTTGGATGAATGGATGGATATGTTTGTTACTCAGTCATAGTAGAACAGCTGAGCGAATCAAATCCTGATAAAATTTGCACAGATAGATTTATTTGCATCTCTCGCTTCTTTTCATAATTGGTTTCATACAGGTCACAATCGGTGAATTGTTACAATTTGTCAAAATATAAGTAATTTTGAATTGTGTCGTCGTGAAAGGAGGTGACGATGACGCGATTCTATGATGTTTGTGCACCCTAAAAGTGCTCAACTATAGGCGCAGACAGAATAGGTATAAATTTAGCGTACCTACCTACTTACTTACTTATATACATGGATATACTACTTCCTCTTAGCGTTAATTCCCAGTCGCATCCGAAGCTTTCAGCTCGGAGTCTGGGGTCCGCTTTTACCAGTCTTAACCACGGATTTGACTAGACCTCGATATTTTCCGTGAAGCGATTGTCATCTGACCTCCACAACCCAATGTTAACATTAGGCGATATCGAAGTTTAGCAGTTAGACCGTTGTTTTTGGATTTTTGAGGGCTCCAACTACCCGTAACGACTGCCATAGATGTTCTCATGGCAACCGGGACCGACGGCTTAACGTGCTCTCCGAGGCACGACCAGACCAATGCAATACTCATATTTCATTCACACAAATATTTGCACTGAGCGGGGATCGAACCCGCGCCTCCTGCGTAGCGGCCGCGTTCACTACCGCTACGCCACGGAGGCTGTCATGTACTTATATACATGGATATGTTTGTTCATATTGTTCGTGGACAAAAATAATTGGTGCTAAGCAATTGTCTGTTTAATTAACTTAATGCCGGAAAACGGTAAAATTAAAATACAATACAGTTAATATTTAGGCATGTTCAACGTTTCTAAAACTAGGTAATTAAATTATATTTGCTTGGCGAATTTATTACTAGATTTACCCCATAACCCTCGTAGTATTTGTGTTATTCGAGGACAGTACTAAGTAATTGTCGTTAAAAAATTGTCTGCCTACCCCATTAACCTAAAGCATGAAAACAGCTCGAATAAATGTATTATATGGTACCATTTTCGCCGTTCAACGTAATAGGTTTCAATTGGATTGTTAGGAAATCGTTTCCCCACACGCAATATTCGGTTTAAGTATAGCTTAGTTTAGTATACATAACTCACTCCATGTGACGTCACCTACGGTATAAAAGGCAGCCGATATCTAGGGTATACAAGACCCTGCTTACCAAGACATTCAGGGTCCAAATCACCCGCACTATTTATTCAGTGCACCTGCTAAACAACGTAAGAGACTTTGACACAAACTTCAGACGGCCGTCGCTCTCGTAAAGCTTTCTCGTTCTGGTTCAGCGTAAAATAATATGCGGACCTCAGGCTCCAAAAGGCAAACTTTGGCCTCGATTTCCGCACTATAAAAAAAAAGGTTATATTATCAGAGAGCCTCGGTAATAGGCACCTATAAAAGAATACGTAATTCTCATATAGCTCTCTCCTAATTAGACATAATTAGGCACGAGGTTCCAAGTGTGAACTAATTATCCCCTTCGTCCAAAATGAAATTACTCTCGTACTAGGTACGAAATCCGAATCCAGCATCATGTTTCTGTCAGAACGTTCGCTGAAACCGTACCTGAAACATAACTCGAGAAAGAATGCTACTGATTTACACAGATATATCTACTTCTCTGTCTGTTTGACCCTGTAGATAAATATGTGTGTGATTTTTTGGGTTCTATACCCAAAGGGTAAAAACGGAGCCCTACTACTAAGACTCTATTGTCCATCTGTCTGTCTGTCAGTCTGTCACCAAGCTGTATCTCGTAAGCTAGGCATTTGCCATTTTCTCCAATGGTTTATCGATGTATTCCTGTTACCATTATACTTACTAAAAACAGAAAAAAAATATATTCAGGCCAAATAATAGTACCTACAGAACTATTCGTTCGCAAGTCCGATTCGCACCATTTTAAATAATATTCTCCTTCAGACGCTCTTCACTTTTAATATAATAATAATAATAATAACTGGCAACACTGGTTGCTAACGGTCGCATATATTTTTCTCATCCATTATTTTTGTTTTTTTCTTCGAATACCAATATAAATACCACTGTGCTTTCTATAATTTCCCCAGTTCATAATTTCCAAGCAATAAAAATAATAGCTACAATGAAGTGGACAATAAATAGAACGAAATATAAAAATAATCCCAAAAACTTGTGACAGACAGGAGATGTCAAAATCCGACCGAACCAATGAAGAAATATTATGTTGACCCGAGCAAAAGCCAGAGAGATAGTACAGAATGCACAAAATACACCTACGGACTCGTCGTGCAGCTCCGCCTCGCAGCCTCCGGACACCATATCTCCGAGACTAGCTACTGCTGAGGCGTCGAGCTCCGACGAGTATTTCTCTCCGCCGACGACGCCAACACCTGTGCGTCGGCCGGGGAGAGGCCGACCACCGGCCAGCTTGGGGCCCCGAGGCCTACCGGCCTCGAATAGGGCTCTCGCTACCGGTGGCAATGTGCGCCGCATGGCATGGACACCAGCAATAAATGAAAACGTCATGCGGGCATATTATGTGGCTACAGAGTTGGGAACCAACCTCACTGCGTATCGTGGTCGTTTACTGTCTCTGTTTCAGGAACTTGAACCGGCTGTCAACGTATCTGCACAAAGACTATCGGACCAGGTTCGGGCTATTCAGCGTTGTAACTTGCTGGATGGTGCCGTACTTGAGAGGCTATTCTCTGACGTACAGAATAGTCTTGCTATTCTCACTTCATCGCAAGCTGTGCCTCCGGTGGAAACCAGTGCGCCTACGCGTGTAAGCTCACCACAGCTCGGTTACGCTGATGAAGTGGAGGAAAGTGAGACTATATCCGTAAGTACCCAGTATAATGAACTATTAAGGAGCACTTTGGAAGATGCGATTCTGGAATACCGATCCATGATACCAAGCAGTCGACCTCGCTTGCCTCATTTGCCTATGCATAAACGCAATATAGCGCTGGTATGTGCCCTAGATTCGATATTACCTAATTATTTAGAAAATAGCGAAGACCTCGGTGATACACATTCAATTTTGTATTGTGCGGCCGTTGCAGCGTGCCGAGTGGCAGGTGTCAAATTTATTGTCACTAAACCTGCTACTCGACCTAAGCATGCTGTGCCGGCCTGGCAGTATAGGATTGAGTGTCGTATTGCCGAGGCTAGGGCACTTATTGGCAAGCTAATCTGCTTCAGATCGGGCAATACGCGCCCGAGGGTGATGCGCTTTGTGACACAGGCATTTTCAGGCACTAACGTTAGTCCTCAACTGTACGCGTCATGTGTCACAGAGCGCATCGACTTTCTGAAGCAGAAAGTTTATGCATGGGCAAATCGAATCCGTCGCTATAAAAAGCGCGTGGATAGGTATTATCAGAATCGCATTTTCCAGAAGGATGAGAGGTGGGTTTATCGGAAATGGGAACAACCCGAGTCAGGTGTGGATGACATTGCTCGACCGGATGCTGATGCTACGAATACATTCTGGTGTAGCATCTGGTCGACACCTGTCGTCCACACAGAAGGTGATTGGATAGGGGAGGTTGAACAAGCATGTGAGAATATACAGATTATGGAGCCAGTAACCATAACACCTGATGATGTTGCAAGTGCAGTCCGTTCGTTACCGAATTGGAAATCGCCAGGGCCGGACGGATTGCACAACTTTTGGCTGAAGTGGCTCCGTAACTCACATGCTTGTTTAGCAACTCAATTCCAATCGGCTTTAGACTCGGGTTCACTTCCTAATTTCGTAACAACTGGCATAACCCACTTACTTCATAAGTCCGGTAGTGTTACGGACCCCAAAAATTATAGACCAATTACTTGCTTACCGACGGTCTATAAGCTTCTTACTTCCATTCTGAGAGTCAAAATTAATTCTCATTTAGAAAAAAATTCGGTCATCTCTATCTTTCAGAATGGATGTAGAAGGGGGGCCCGCGGCACTAAAGAGCTCCTTTTAGTTGACATGACCATCAGTCAACAGGTGCGTCGTAAACGTAGGAATCTGGCAACGTCCTGGATAGATTATAAGAAGGCTTATGACTCTGTACCTCATACATGGCTTCTGAGGGTGCTAGAGTTGTATAAAATTGATACAACTCTGGCTACCTTCTTGAGGTCATGTATGGGGCAATGGAAGACGGTTCTTCGCTATCCAGGATGTTGTCAGACAAACGATGCACCCATAAGAATCGAGAGGGGTATATTCCAGGGTGACAGTCTGAGTCCCCTGTGGTTCTGTCTAGCACTGAATCCTCTTAGTACAATACTGGAGAATTCAGGGCTAGGCTATCGGTTGCGGAGAGAGGGTCGAGTTATATCCCACCTTCTCTACATGGATGACATCAAATTATTTGCTCCAAATAATACCCAATTGATAGAACTACTAAAGATGACTGAAAGCTTTAGTAGCTCTATCAAGATGGAATTTGGTTTGGACAAGTGTGCGGTCATGCATGTGGAAAGGGGTGGAATAGTGGAATCCGAAGGCTTAATACTTTCGGATTCCATTAAACTTAAATCTCTTTCTTCAACCGAAACCTACAAATATCTGGGTATGTCACAGGCATTAGGAATTCCTGAAGCTGGCGTGAAACAGGCATTGCGGGAGCGTTTCTTTGGCCGCCTGAAAAAAGTCTTAAAAAGCTTTTTATCGGGCGGTAACAAGGTGCGCGCCTGCAATGGTTGGGTCATGCCAGTCCTAATGTACTCCTTTGGCATACTTAGATGGACTCAGACTGAACTAGACGCCCTGGATAGAAAAGTTCGTACACTGTTAACCACATTTCGGATGCATCACCCACGATCTTCCGTAATGAGGTTGTATATCCCGCGGAAGTTGGGGGGTCGTGGCTTTCTTAATATTAAGAACCTCCATAACCGTGAGATATACAACCTCAGACAATATTGTCTACAGGCAAACACGGATATGCACCGTGATGTGGTTGCAGTGGACAACGGTTTAACCCCTCTTGCGTTGGCTAAAGAGAACTGGCGCAAACCTGTAGTACTTGGTACTGCTGATCGCAGGGAGGTATGGATGGGCAAAGAGCTACATGGACGGTTTTATCGGGCCTTAAATGGGCCCGATATAGACTTAAAAGCGTCCGTATCCTGGCTACGGTTCGGTGATCTCTTTGGAGAAACCGAGGGTTTTGTCTTTGCAATTACGGACGAAGTTATCATGACGAACAACTACCGGAAGTATATTCTGAAGGACGGTACGGTGGACATCTGTCGGGCATGCCACCGCCCCGGTGAATCACTCAGACACATTATCTCTGGTTGTTCTCGTCTTGCCAACGGCGAGTATTTGCACAGGCATAACCAAGTGGCCAAGATTGTACATCAGCAACTTGCCCTGAAATACAACCTTGTGACTTCGGAGGTGCCATACTACAGGTATGTGCCCGACCCAGTTCTCGAGAATGGTCGTGTCACATTATATTGGGATCGATCTATTATCACTGACAGGACTATTGTCGCCAATAAGCCTGATATAGTGGTGATAGATCGATTAGAGCGCCTTGCAATGATTGTTGATATCACCGTTCCTCATGACGAAAACCTCATGAAAGCCGAAAAAGACAAACAAATAAAATATTTGGATCTGGCTCATGAGGTTGTTGACATGTGGAATGTTGATACGGCAATCATTGTACCGATAGTCATATCGGCCCATGGGCTGATTGCTAAGAGCCTCGACCAACACCTTAAGAGGCTCTCGTTAGGCAGCTGGATCAAGGGCTTGATGCAGAAGGCGGTACTCCTCGACACGGCTCGTATTGTGAGGAGGTTCCTCTCTCTGGAGCCCTAACCACCGGTAGCTTGGTCCCTGTACCCGATACCGGTGGGGCACTATTTTTTATATTTTTAAATATATGTTTTTGTATGTATATGTATTTAAAAATATAATTTATAAGATTTTACAACTAATAAAGAGGAATAATAATAATAATAAATATTCTACAACATTCTACACATCGCTATCTAGACCCATGGTAAGCTTAATTAGCTTGTGTTATGGAATCTAGAATGCGGATATACATACTTAGATACTTTTTTTTTTGTAAATACATACATATTATACATAGAAACACCCAGACCAATGCAAATATTTATATTCACGCATACAAATATTGGCACTGAGCGGGGATCGAACCCGCGCCTCCTGCGTAGCAGCCGCGTTCACTACCGCTACGCCACAGAGGCAGTCAATATATTGAAGGTCGGTTTTATCTTGTTTATTTAGTTAACCGGTAACCTTAAACTACTGCACTTGAAGTTAAATAAAGCAGTGATTCATCTTGTACCTACATTACAGTAATAGTCATAGTCATTTTTTTTAAACTATCGCGGTGTAAACTCATAGTTTTTATGTTTCGGGACTTATCGCGATTAATTATTATTTGGAACTTACTTCCAAATAATCGTTCCAAATAAGTCGGCACAAGTAAGTTCCAAATAATAATTAATCGCGATAAGTCCCGAAACATAAAAACTATATAGTCATTTTTATCCTTATTTGTATTTTGTCTGTATTGTTCAGGTATACGTCAACCGTCAACGATCGTGTTTTGTCAATCATGAAACCATGTCCTCGTTTTATAAGTGTTGATGTGACAATAGCATTTTCTTGATATTTGGTTCAAGTTTTGCTTTATGACTTTATGATTACTACTCCGCTCCCTTGCATAGTAGCGCTTATCTTTCTCTGATACCAGGCAGTGAGTCTAATCTATAATTTGTAGAACATGGATAATTGCGATGCCTCTCTCGCGATATAAGGTTCTTCTGACCTGCTCTTTCTTCAAGATCATCATTTTAATCACTGTATGTTCTTCAATGTCGATGTTTAGATTTATCATTCAATCAGTATTCGTTCCACTCTAATCTAGAACTCTAACATACGTTTCAACTCTCATCATTACATCCTCTTTCGAGCCACACAACACGCGTAGGACACAAATAGATAATTGAGTTACAGTGACCTAATTTGACGTATGTCCTTCAGCACTAAATATATTTCTAAATAAGTCACTTTTATTTTGACAGGAAAAATTTTGGAGGTATTTTGTATGCAATAGTTAAATCGCGCAATGCTTGACGATTCATTGAGTTACTCAAGGTGACACAGTACACTTTGCAGGGAACGGCGAGGATAACAAAATGAATAAATTCATTTGTCTACATGCAATAACGGATAAATTGAATAATTCACTTGAATTAATTAAAGTAGAACATGTATTGCAAATCACATAATGTCTTGTGGTAGTGCAGGTTATGATGAAAGAACTAAATATAACTAAGTTTAAGGAAAATAGGCTAAGAACTGGAGATTTCACATGCTGGGATTCTCAAAAGGTTCTTAGTTTCACTGTGCTATCTCATTCTTCTTTGAGCCTTTTCCAACTTTCCATTCTAAAACTGAATGTGATGTGGCAGAACTTCTATATTTGAAGACGAAAAGACTGTTATCTGGCCTCCACAACCACTTGGCGATATAGAAGTTCTGAAGTTAGACTTGTAGGACTTTTGTGGGCTCCAACTACCGTACGGCTGCCATAGATGTTCGTGTTCGCACACCTTATGACGCACTCTTTATGACGTGACCTTTCTATAGTACCTAAACACGAGGTTATCCTCATTCTATGTCACATATAAATGGGGCCCCTACTTTGGTAAATTTCACACGTGTAAACCAAAACCCTGGCCCGATTAGAATAATGTCATATGCTCTCAACCTAAAATTCATCGTACAATCATCACAATGCATGAAGCTGTTCACCTTGTGTATTATATGAACCATTCATGCTGCCATTTGGCAATCAGTTTAAAACTAAATTGGTTCACCACACGTGCCAGAATCATTATTTTTATACACTTCAACGTTTTGAAAACGAATTAAATGATATTTACTTTGTATTGTTGATAATTACTGTCTTATCTTCATATCCAGTGATTGGATCAGCAGTGTTTGTGCGACTATCGTTGCTCCCGTTTGTGATATATGGATTATTTTTGCTTTTTAACTGTAAGTTGTAATGTTTGTTTTCATCCTTGTAATGTTCACTTTCATCTTGTTGTATTTTGTTGACATAACATCTTCTGCGCGCATGGCGTATATTGGGAGAAGCCTATGTCCAGCAGTGGAATGCAATAGGCTAATTGATTGATTGACCTCTTCTGCATATGGATATTGCTCAGTAACATTGTCAAAATATGTGTTGTTTTATGGATTTGTCTAATCCAGCTTAGATTTGTCTAATCTAGATTGGATTTGTAGTTATCAGGTCTTTGCTATCTATACATTTAGATATATAGTTTTTTTTTTAATCGTTTAATGTTCTTATTCATTATTACTTGGAGCGGATAGTGACGTAATGAAATTGACAAGATAATTATAGTAAGTCAATTATTGTTACACTAGTAAGCGTATTTAGGAGTCATGTAAGACATGTTGTTTATTAAACTAATTTAAGATTGTGTATCAAAAGGATTAATTAAACAATTAGGATCTTATCTTGACTTGACATGTTTTGATAATATCTTGACATATAAATCAATTCGTCAAACATAATTCACATTTCTATCCAAAAAATGCAAGTACCGCTTAAAAGGGATGGTATATATTATTATGATATCATTTTGTGAATCTTTTCTCAGAGAATGTTTTTGTTAATGATTTATTTTTAAAGAAATCTTAATTTTATGTAAGAATTTTCTTCAGAAATGTTTTTGGTATGCGCGATAACGAATGTAGGTAATTTATTATTGTAGTATTTTTAAGAGGTGAGATATAGCATCACGGTTCTTATAAAATACTACTGTAGGAAATTTGTCTGAAGTTCACGCGAATCTCACTCATTGAAACAAAACTACTTATTAACGGATTCTATCGTGATATATTTCGCTGCTGAAAAGTACCTGAAACGTCGGGTGAAAAGTTATTAATTTCTCTCTATTAACACTTTAACTGTATCAGAATTTTGTTATCGTTTACAGACTGAATCGAATATATTCTTTCAAGGTTAGGCTAGCATTTCTATCGTTATACCTGAAACCGTTTACTTAACAAAGTGAAGGTCATCGCGTGTTTATTGTTAGATTTGACATGTCTATGAGAGATTCAACACTAGCCACTGTAATTATATGTGTCACTTTTATGTTTATTGTTTTTGTTAGAAGAAATAATCGTGAATGAAAAGACGTATCCGCTCCGTTGTACACGAACATTAGTAATGCTGTCGAAAATAAATCTAGAATGAAGTCATTTTTATTTAATAAATATTTTTGCAAAATATTTCTGTATTAAGATACATACATCCATAAATAACATATATACCCACGCCTGTTTCCTTCCGGCCCTGAATTTTAACGAAATATGGGTATTTATACACCTATGCCTACCCCTTCGGGAATTTACAAGCGTGAGTAACTAATTTTATAATCCTCATAACATTCGTGACATTAGTTCGTGATAAAGTTAATTTCATGTTTTGTTTATTACGTATTTTATGTACTGAGTACTTAACTACTTTTATCGTCGACTGTACGTAAAGGAACATGACATTATGTGTAGTGTACTCAGCCTATACATGGCTCGAGTCAACAATAGTGCCCGGAAAACGGCAATAGGCTCACCCCCTATTACGTGGGACCTAATACTATGGTTGGTGAAATGGGGGTGTTAATTCACCTCTGCCTAACCCTCCCGGGATAAAGGCGTCATTGTGTGTGTGTGTGTGTGTGTGTGTAGGTACTACCAATAGTACACATAATGTCATGTTTCTTTGTGTTGTTCAACTAAACACAAACTTGTCACATGTGGGCTTATAGCACGCCCTAAATATTTTGAAATATTTTGTAGACTCTATTAGAGCCGGCTTATAAAAATATCACGTGTCTCGCTCCCGATTCATTCCCGACTCTCGTTATTGCGCAAAGTAACGGAACATAAAGAAGATTTGTGTTTATTGTTTGTGGATATATTAAATTTATATCCACTGTTAAAACTGATGTAGGGCGATGAACTACTGCTCAAGTCGATTATAGATTCTGAAGTTATATTACGTTGTGTACACGCAATGTTAACAAGAATGCCTGCCCCCTAGAATAATGTATGGGATTTGACGTAGTTATATGACAGTCGTCAACATAATGTCATATCATAAGCTATAATCATCATAATCCATACTATTATAATAGTACCAATAAAAATGCGAAAGTAACTCTATCTGTCTGTCTGTTACGCTTTCCCGCCTAAACCACTGAGCGGATTTTGATGAAATTTGGCATAGGGGTAGATTAGACATTGAGAAAGGACATAGGCTATGTTTGGTCGCGATAACCGATATCCTCGCGGGCGGAGCCGCTGGCAACAGCCAGTCTATAATAAAAGCAAAATTATTATAGTTTTTAATAAGTGTCGTTAGTTTTGTAATATTTATTTATATTATTAACAAAACAAGTAATAATGACGTGAAAGAATCTTGTTAAGATTTGCTTTCTCTGCCACGCTCTGTTTATAAAGAGAGTGCTAACTTTTTTAATCAGTAAATTGCGCCAATCGATTTCTTTATGAAGGTAATTACTAAAGAGTAAATGAAATTGAAAATACATACTAGAATTTTATTATGAATGCGAAAGTATCTCTGTCTGTTCGGTACGCTTTACGCAGAGATAGAATTAGGCCTTGAGAAAAGACAGCCTATGTTTGATAATTGGTCGCGATAACCGACATCCATGCGGACGGAGCCATGGGTAACAGCTAGTTTTATTATATACCCATGCTAGTATACCCCCAGGCTAGATAATCCATACTAATATTATAAATGCGAAAGTAACTCTGTCTCTCTGATTGTCTATCTGTCTGTCTGTTACGCTTTCACGCTTTCACGCCTAAACCACTGAACCGATTTTGATGAAGTTTGGTATAGAGGTAGATTAGACCTTGTAACGTTGTGGATTTTATTCAAAATTTTATTTAATTAGTTCCACAACTTACTCAATTAATTCTAGTATTTCGATACTAAATCGACTAATTGTCTATGGTAGCGCGAGCGAGACTGGACATCACTAGTACACTACCTCAAGTGTCAAAACTATGGCACTTAATCGTCCCTTTCTTTTGGCGAACTCCGCCAAGGCAGGTCGCATTTGACCCCGGGCCTACTGCTGTCGGCTACGGGGTCTTCGCACCGGGCTTCACGCCATCATTCGGTCGTGAGGCACACCAGCGAGGACCCTGGCACGCCGTCAACAACACCAGCTCCGGTGTCACCAGCTAAGTGCTACTACCATCTTGCACAACGGATCAAGCAACGCCACGGCAGAATATTTTTTATACCGAACCTACCCCTGAGGTTCCCTTCTTAATTACCTTCATACAAATTCATGTAACGCCCTTTTTATCATCAAGATTATAATTATTTAATTGTAATCATATTTTATTTATCTCTTGCGTCTCCAATAGCTAGCCAGGTAGACCCAATTACATTCACCTTCTATAATTAATTTTTAGGCTCATATAGCCACTTTTAAATATCATTATTTAGGTTTCATACTAACCTAACTAAACACAATTTTTTTCGTTACAACCTTGAGAAAGGACATAGGCTATATTCGGTCGCGATAACCGACATCCACGCGGGCGGAGCCGCGGGCAGAAGCTAGTAATATATAAAAATACAAACAATTCCTTTAAGGGGCGTAAAAAAACATCTGATGAGGCCGTCAAGCTGAGTGCCACCATTGTAACATGTTACGTGTCTATAATGGTGACCCTCTTTCCAGAAACTTTGCTTTCACGTACCGTCAGGGAAAGTGAAGTCAAATTGTCGTGTCCTATGTAAAAAAAAAACTAAACTGATGTCATGCAAGTGAAACCGCGGGCAGCAGTTAGTGGCCAATATTTTCTCACTCCGTTATATCAGTACCTACCAATTTTGTTCTACAACGGTCGTCCCGGAATAGACATCGCAGCTAATATAGGTGCTTCCTGTTCGTTGCCCTGTCGTCTGTTGGACTTTATTGCCGGGGCCATGATACAATGCGTAAAGACCTACCACAATATCTAATCATTCTCTGAGGACTTCGTTTTTTCTTGAAGCGACTGCCATCTGACCTCTATAACAGGCGATATTGAAGTGGTGTAGTTAGATTAGTCAGATTTGTAGGTCTCCAAATAGCGTAGCGACTGCTATAGATGTTTGTATGGCAACCGTGATCGACGGTTTAAACGTGCTCTCCAGAGCACGGATATTATACCTATACCAATTTGCGCAGACATACATATTCATGCATATTTGCATTGAGCGGAAATCGAATCCGCGCCCCCTGTGTAGCAGTCACTACAGCCACACTACAGGGCGTTCCCTTTGGCGTGGCTGTAGTGACTGCCAAAAACGTCAAAACAAAATCTACGTTTCATGAAAACGTAAATTTTGTTTTGACAGATCACACTGAATACCAAATCAGACCAAATCATTTTCTTTCTAATCTAATCGAATTGAAATCACACGTTTTGTATACGTGGTGTTACTGAATCGGACCCTAGTCGGATCTCCTCACTGGTATATAGATGCATGTGATTTTATAATGGGTGAGCAGACTGCGATAGATGGGCAATGGGGCATGACGCATACCAACACTTATAAATATTTATTAAAGATCGTTGTCGACAGATTTATAGGGCGGAGAATTTATGTGATAGAGCTATGCTTTTCCTAGCACGAATGAGTTGGTCGATAAATTAGGGTAGTACCCATGGAATTTTTTCGAACCCCATAATTCATGTCCCGTCTGAACATTCACTTTTATAATCTTAATTGATTCGCATGAAAAAGTTAACAAACATCAATGCATCACAAACTTTTACACAATCATATTATTTAGCAAGATTAACAACCATTTAGTATTATGGTTTACGATCCATTCACCAATTACTTAATAGATTCAAGTGAATGTCGAGCGCTACACCCCCGTAGACAATTGGTAATACGTTTGTAGAATAGATAGAATAGAATAAATTGATCAATGTATGAGTTTGACATACGTTGACGCCTGTCATATACGCCATAAATGTCAAAATACGTGTCAATCATCGTTCAATATTCATCATTCTATTCTAAAATACGCCGGATACTAGGATACTCGGCGTATCATGGAATAGAATGACGAATGTATAGGATTTGACGTTTTTGACATTCGTTGACGCCTGTCGGCCTGTCAGATACGTCAAATCCAATACATTTGGCATTCTATTCTACAAAACGCCGGCCGACGAATTCTCACTTGTCTAGAAGGGCAGATGTTTAAGAGCTACGTTTACCGTATATCACATTGTACATTAATTTGTAAATAGATATATCTCTGAAGTCATAGACAGAGGTATATTTTACATCCACCTTTCACGAACTATAAAATTGATCCAATGTAACAAGGGACGAGCTTATTACCGTCTAGCGGGTCTGTTTTCAGACGACACCTATTGACAGTTTTCTAATAACCATAAACTCAGCATAAACTTCACCCGGGAAATAAATACTTTCATCTGTAGATACAATCTCTATCGCCGCGATTTCGAAATACGTCTATCTTAATTTAGCAGTATCGACTGTCTGAGCCAATGTTATGATTACAAAATTGGGCGTGACATTGTGACACATATATCGTATGCTAGCTCGAAAAAGACGTATTGCGTCGAAGAGTTAATTTAAATATAGGGTTCATAAAGGCAGGTAATACGGTGTAAGGTTTGGTCATATTGTTACCGAAATACGTGTCAGAGTGTCAAGATTAGCAGGCGTCGCACCGGCGCGGGAAGGATGCGCGCGCACCGACCTCAAATTTTCCTCCGTAGTATTGAATCAGCCAGTCACTTTTCTAACCTCTAAACTAACACCGCAAACAGCTGTTTCGTAATTCCCGTTTAAACAAACACGAAGTTAATTAATATTACCGCACGTACAATCGGCACGTCTAGACGCTTCAAATGCCATTACGAAATTGTTTAAATTTAGAATCTGACTATATTTTTTTTTCAATTTACGGCTTTCTTGGCTTTCATTCAGTTTCTAGCCAGCCGGATCTCGGACTGTACTATCGTGAAATTTAATTTAAAACTCTTTTGTTGATAGTAGTTATTTAGTTCATATTTATTTATTTTCTTTAATAGGTTACTTTCATGTTCCGAAATTATAGTTTTTGTTTAATTAAAAGTGGAATGACTATTAGTAGACATGTGTGTGTTAAGTGAACATAGAGATTAATACATATTAGTGTTGTGAAGTGTACTTACCTCAAAATGGACGAGTACGAGTATGACTTCGCGTACGAGTGCCGGGTTGGTATATTTTATTACTCCTATTACAAATATTTGTATTATGTACAAAATGTACAAATGTTTGTTCCAATGCAGGTAATGCATTTCGCACGTGACTACGCATCGCGAACAAAACAATTCTATATTTTATTATATCAATAGGTATGTATAAAATATGTAACGAAATAAAAACTAACTGCCAGTTACTATGTAATAAAATTTTACTTAAATGTTTTAAGTGTTGTGGGTTCGATTCCCTGGGCCACGATTTGTGTAACTTACAAATAAGTAAACCCCTTTTCAAACAGGGTACACTTTAAGTTACATTTTTGAATAGCACTGTTTGTAAAGACAGGACATAAAACCCTATTAAATAGACAGCATTAACCTATATTAGTATTAGCAATGTGTGGTACATTGCTAATGCGATTTAATAAGGTAGCAGGTACCTCTATCAATAGCAGGTACCTGCTAACTATAGCCTGAAATTGTACTACAGCAGTTCCTTGTAAGGCTTCTACTACTTCACGTAAAATTGACTGTGATTTTGTAGAATGGAACTTACCTTGAGGAATTACCTATTCAAGTTCGTTTAAGTAACTAAAATTATAAGCAAGCTAGCCTTTTTACGCATCAATGGATAGCCACTAGTTTCTCCTCACCGGACCTAAATGATGTAGGTAAATTGGGCTTTAAACGACTAAAACTGCTCGGTGTTCCTTCACGCCCGTTGAAATTGAGCTAAAATTATGCTTTATATGCTTTCCGATGCATTTAAACATTCCTATTGCTCGGAACATTTATTTGGATTAGGACGGTTTAGGTCCTTTCGCTATATGTCACGGATACTCAGTACGACCCTTTCGCGGAACGGCCCTTTCGCGGAGCGGCCCTTTCGCCGAACGGCCCTTTCGCGGAATGGCCCTTTCTCGGCACGGCCCTTTATCGGTACGGCTCTTACTCGTCAAGGCCCGTTCGGTGCTTTTTTGTTTTTATTATGGACCTAAAATGTGCTCAAAGTGTGCTCTATACGCACAGTACTGCAGTACACGTTTCTTACGTGTCTTTTGAGGATACTACGGGGTGCTACTGCAGCAGACGAGCTCAAATGTATCAAGCTTAAATTATTACAAAACAATCCACGAGTGCCAGGGCGTCGTTTGACTCGTGATTTAGGTCCCGAGGTATAACACTGGTGGCATTGAAATCAAGTCCTGAAATCACCAATACCCTCGAGCCTTTGCAGTTGCGTAGAGATGTGGCATCTTTGGCGGTATTTTACCGTCTCTACCATGGTGAATATTCTGATGAGCTCTTCCAATTAATCCCACCCTCTCCTTGCCTATATAGGACAACACGTGCAGGGCTTAGATGCCACCCGCATACGGTGCAGAATATTCCATCAAGAACCAAGCGGTTCGGCGACTCCTTCTTCTGCCGCACCATTAAGTCTTGGAATTCCTTACCAGTTCACGTGTTTCACTGCTCCTACAGTCCCGGGTCCTTTAAGCGGGGCGTGAAAAAGCATCTGATGAGGCCGTCAAGCTGAGTGCCACCATTGTAACATGATACGTGTCTGTAATGGTGACGCTCCTTTCAGAGACTTTGCCTTCAGCTTACCATCAGGCGAGGCGAAGTCAAATAAAATTGACGTGTCCTATATAAAAAAAAAAAGTTATGGGTTTTCCTTGTTAGTTTCCTTAAGTCTCCTAAATAGTTTCATATTTTGATATTCAAACCCTTATTTGAGTAAGATATCTATTGTTAATTCGTTGCTGACTGCCAATTAAAATAGCCACGTTTGGCATTCGACATTATCACGGGGAAAATCAGCTATTTATAATTACAGACAACAATGATGTTTGAAAAACAGACTGCATCGAGAGTAGTTACTTAAAAGTTGCAAGTTGCAGTCTTTTGAGGTGGAAGTTATCCTTCAAAACTGAAATGAGACCATCCTCCAGATATAACCATAGTAAATTTTCTTCTTCCATAACTTATCGACGTTGAAAGAGGTGTAAGCATCATTGAATAATTCAAACGATTTTCTTGTCAACTGTTATTTTTGCTTCGTCCTTTTAACCTTTCAAACACGGATATGCTTTCTCTACTTGCCAAACATAGGCAACGCTTTCGTAGCTAATAATATAATTTATACTTTTAATATGAGTTGAGTAGGTACCTATATCGATGATTCGAATGTTTTCCTATCGAAAATCTATCAACAAGCTTAAAAAAAGTATCTCTTCATTTAAAAATACTGTTATATTAAGAATTTCCTCCTTTTTTGAGGTCGATAAAAAGTATTTTTTTTGTTAAATAAATACTACAATAGTCACCCGAAATAGCAACCGGTATTCAATAAATTACAATACCGGTGTTACCTTATACGAAAACTCGCAATTTTGTAATACATCCATTGCGTCGGTCAATAACCTGCACCGACAATGTTTTTGCACTAAAATGTCAACGAGAATAAAAAGTGTTCGTGGCCTTAAAAAGATTTTATAGTCTACTAAGGTTATAAATAATCGTCTGGGATTAATGGAACTGGACTATCCCTCGTACACGTCAATAGACACGGATTTCCCATAATGTGGACTAGGCCTGGGCTTAGGGCAATATTATATAGACCAATATTTTTATTGTTCCATGTTCCTTTAAGAATACAGGTAAATTAGCTTGGAGAAATTTTTGCGTTTGTAGTAGTGTATGGTCAGCAAATAAAAAAAAAACAACATTTTATTTTTAGTTTTTATTTTTTTAAAGGTAATATACGTTTGTGGCTGGAGCACACCAAATGCGTACACGTCTACGCATACGCACTACGTACTAATACGGACGTGAAAATGTGTATCCACTGCATTGTAATATATGGAACTGTATGGGGCAGACAAGCCAGTTCCAAACATTACAAGCAGTGAATGCCGGTTTTCACTTCAGTGAAGACGTGTATGAATTAGGTGTTCTCCGGCCATAAATGTTTTATTCTAATAATTCATCAACCCCAGGCATATCACAATCATCCCCATCCTCGCTTTCATCAGATGAATTATTTAAATTAATTATGATTCGTTCTGATATTGTGTCTAAAGCTGCGTCTCTACCCTGATATTTGTTTTCCTCCTCAATAGCATGCAGACAAACTTTTCTCCATTCCTCTACAGTTATGGCGTTCATTTTTTCTTCAGCTAATGACATCATAACCTTCATATTCATTGCGAAATTCTTTTTTGCGACATATGTTTTCACTATCCCCCATATATTTTCTATAGGATTAAACTCCGGATAGTATGGTGGTAAACGCAGCACAGTATGACCGTGCTGTCGTAATATTTCGTACTCTCTTTTTCGTACTAATCTTGTACTCTACAAATCTCGCCTGGTTTTGCAGAATCAGTTCATATAATTGAGGCTTAAGCAACGTGGATGAATGCTCAATGTTTCGAAATGTCAACCAGTCAATCATTTGCTGTTTTCTAGAATTACTATTCGGTGCAGGATTTTGTATTGAGTTATGATATGGTGCGTTGTCAACAACAACAACACTATTTGGTTGTAAGTTGGGTATTAATTGATTTTGAATCCACCTTGAATAGTTGTCATAGTTCATTGTCGTGGTAATCTCCACTTTTTTGGTTGGCTTTAAACATAAGCAATGCATTTGGTATAAAGCCATCCATACCACCGGCATGAACAATGATTAAGCGGTTGCCTTTCGATATAATGTTGCTTCAAATCTGAAGTGCTTCCATCTGACCAAGATTTCGAGAGGGTATGTGATGTATGTATATATGTTTGATCGGTGTAAACAATTGGTCGGCGTTGTTTTTTTTTTTTTTTATATATAGGACACGTCAATTTGACTTTGCCTCGCCTGATGGTAAGCTGAAGGCAAAGTCTCTGAAAAGAGGGTCACCATTACAGACATGTACGATATTCAGCAATTTTCATCAAATAATTAATTCGCAAGTATCTAATTTCGTGTTTTTCCATAAGAAGTTTCCGGTTATCTTCTGTTTGCTTCCAATTAAAACCTAATGACATGACGTGTTTTCGTAACGTGCTGACACAACCTTTATAATCGATATCTTCTTTCAATTCAATTTTTGAATGAAATGTGTGCTTTATGTTCTAACGGTACCAAGCGCGTGGCACCTGCGGACAGCGTAAACTGGTTTATTCTGGTTTTGTGCGTGTTTCCACTATCAAGTGACGATTTATTTATTTGTTTTGTTTCGTAATTATTATGGTCAAAACTTTTTACCTATAGCTAAACTACTATCATCTAAAAATCTAAAAGAACGACACGATATTTTATTGTTTCACGGTAGTCGCCTTATCGTTTGCTCAAGGACGTGATATTGAATGATTTTTTTTTTTTATAAAGTCAAAACCGTTTTCTTTAAAATAAAAACTTGTTTTTATTGAAAACAAAAATCAGAGTGTTGTTAGGGATAAGTATAAAATTAAATAGTAATGTTAGGATATCGAAACATTTTTGTATAGGCCAGAACGATATAGTGGAAACGCGCTCTAAGATCTGAGTAATATACACACCACTACATATGCAAAAATTTCTCGAGACTAATTTCACTGTACTCTGGTTTATTTTGACTTATAACCATACCCCGGGCCTTTTGAAAAATTGTATGGGCATTATATCATACGTCAATACTATTATCTATTAAGTGATAATATAACTGTCACACTACTATACTTCGTTTTTTCTTTTTAATTTTTAAGTATTTGGTTAAATGGCAATACCTTTAAACATGCTACCTTTATATACCTAGTACTATAACAGTAAATTAGACGTTCAATCCTCTTCATCTTTTATCATAATATTGCAATTATTTAATAGTAAAGATAATCACATACCATATAAATTACAGGTATAGTGTATATTTTTAAATTGCCTTGGACAAAAAATATTAGGTGGATGCAGGGGGAATGTGACCCTATACATCCACTACGATATGATCGTAAATAACTTTACTAAAGATTCTGGAACAGTCATGTGATAAACCGATTAATCAATTTTAACGAGCAATGAGAAGGTTGTTACTTTCTGTCGTCATACTTCCAGCAACTATAGTACTTTCATGTACTTATAGTCATTGTTCTTTTTTCACAGCGTCTCGTGGAGGCGATGGCGCCTCGTTCAGCGCGGTCCTTCCGCCAAGAGTTTAACATGCAAGACTTGACCACAGAACACACGTATACAACGCACTATACCACAGAAAAGTAAGTACATACTACTAAGAAAATAATAATATGAGTACATAACGCCAATAAATTGTGCTTAAAACAATAATAATATTACAGAAGCAAGTTAATTTGATAGTTCAAAATAATTTTGTTGTTATTTTTTCCCCTATAAAACAGATACGTTAGGACGTCACATTCGTCAGAGCTAGACGGTCAACCAGTTAAATCAATGACTAATGGCAAACTAAACTCACCTAATTATACAACGAAAACAATAATAACGGATGACGACAGACCCGACGTCAGAAAACTGAAACGTGTCCACAGAATGTACGAAGGACCAAATATTATTGAATCTAAAGGTATACTGCATCCTGAGACTAGAGAAATACTCACAGTCGGACAAGCAATCAGCATGAGAATACTTGACGTACGATCAGGAAGACTATTGTCTTCTCCTGAAACAAGACAAACAATGAGCATTGATCAAGCAGCCAAAGAAGGTCTTATAGATCCTAAATTAGCTGCGAGATTAACAGGGCCGTGTGGTATGACTGAAGACGGAAACGAAGTAACATTATTAGAAGCAATACAACGAGAACTATATGACGCCGAACAAGGATTTGCTGACCCAGCCGAGAAAAGAATCAAGGTAACTGTTGAAGGCGAACAGTCGGCACAAGGAATGAGTATCTCAGATGCACTAAATTGTGGGCAAGTTGACTTACAAAGGGGTCTTTATAGACTACCGAATGGAAGCTATATAACAATAGCAGAAGCGTATCAAAGGGGCTACCTCATCTATAACGAGATTATTAAAATTAAATCAAGTGTTCTGTGTCTATCCGATGCGATCAGTCAAGATTTAGTTGATAATAGCGGTTGGATTCTGGATAGGAATTCGGGTGACAAATTCCAAATAGACGTAGCTATTAAAAACGAATTAATCAATCCTAACATTAGAGAAGTTGTTGATCCTAAAAATGATACAAAAATAACACTTGCTGAAGCGATAGAAAAAAATATAATAAATACTAAACATTCTAAATACGTACATAACATAACTAAAGAGAAACTAACTTTTAAAGACGCTGCAATTAAACGGTATATTTGTAAGCCCATGACCCTTAAAGACGTATGTGATAATAATCTTATGACTAATGATGGTAAAATTTTCTCTCCAGCCAATAGGGCTCCTTTAAACATTCTGGAAGCAATATCTGCTGGTGTTCTTGATAGTGACAACGTAAAATGTATTACTAACACAACAACGGGAAGTCTTCTTACACTATCTGAAGCATTAGGTGCTAAAATAATTTTACATGATAATAAATTCCGTGACAACTTGACAGGTGAAATCTGTACCATCCCCGAAGCAGTAGACCGTGGTTTAATAACTTCCGTATCTCAAAGATCGATTTTTGATATTGATGGTTTTAAAGATCCTAAGACGGGAGAATTCGTGTCATTTAATATCACAATGAGCAAGGGTAATCTAAAGTACGTAAATGGTGAGACTTTCCTTAAGTCAGAAAGTGGAGACTGGGTTTTCTTAGAAGACTGCACTAAAGTGTCTTTAGTTAGAGCTGAAGTATTAGAAATGTTAAATCGTAAGATAGGTGTATATGAAAACGGTAAGGAACTGTCGGTTTTAGATGCTGTATTTAAAAATATACTAGATCCCAAAACGGGCCATCTGTTGGACTCTAGTACCAAAAAGCCAATTCCATTTAATAAGGCTGTTGAAATAAATATGATAACACCTGAAGGTGCTGCACTACTTAATTCTCTTCTTAATATCATACTCACTTTGCAGACTGTTACTAAAACAGTAAAACGTTACGTGACAGTTACGAATACTAATACCTCGCAAAGATCGGATACAACAATCACTTTTACTGAGGCAATTAGACGCGGTCTTATAGATGAACATACACAAACTTTCACAGATCCAACGACAGGTATCGTATTTCCGATACAACAAGCGCTAGATGAAGGATTACTGGGTGTAGAAAAGAATGAACCTCGTGTTGTTCATATATCTGATCGCATCTCTAAAAAAGATTTAATCCCAGGTCAAGTTGTAGAGCTGAAAATCACAAAAAAATCTTTCATAAAAGACATGCCGCCCAGCCCTGAGGGTAAAGTTGTAAGAGATAACAGACCTGAGACCTTGAAAAGTCCAGATTATGCTATTAGGGAAACTAGTGTACGTCGAGAAGGTACAGATGATAGCAGGGTGACCATTTCAAAATCCTTAGTTCAGGAACCGTCAGTTACCTCGATGACTATTAAAAAGAATACGATAGAGTTACCACATGGTGGCTGGACGTTGAAAGAAGCTATACAAGAAAATCTTTTTGATCCAGTCGCTGGCGTATTCATAATACCAGGAACAGACAGGGTTTTGGAGCTAGGCGAAGCTCTACGGCTCAATATTATTAATTCAGATTCAGCAATCGTTGTTGAACCTAGAACTAAGAAAGATTTTCCTCTTAATAGAGCTTTGGAGTATGGTATAATTGACAATACAGGTCATTACAAATTTATATCCGAAATCATAACTATGAAAGAAGCAATTGAACGCAAATATATAATATTTATTCAGTTAACTAGAACAGTGTCTTCTCAGAAAGTAATAACTATCACTTCCGTAGCCGGTATGCCTGACAAGATGGAAATATCTGAAATGTACGAAACGCCTTCTCAGGAGCTTTCGGAGGATCAATCTGCTTTAGAACCTGTGCAAGTAACGCCAGGAGTGATCTTCGACCCTGCAACGGCTTTGATTATTTCTACCTCGTCAGGTGTGTCTGAGAATGTTTTTGAAGCTGTGGAGCGTGGTATCATATCATCAGATATTGTTCAAGTAATTAACCCACGATCAGACAGGTCTATTACATTTAAACAGGCTGTAGAGCAAGGTATCATTGATTTAAGAACAAGTGAGTATGTTGATAAGAAGGGCAAAAGAATAAGCCTTATTGATGCTGCTAAAGTAGGTCTAATTGCGGTAGTAGGAGCACCTTTAGTAGCAGCCTCTAAAGTTATTCAAGTTGTCAGAAGCACTATGGTCGTAGATCCACAAACGGGTGAAAACTTACCTTTGGAAGTGGCCTATGAACGTGGCTTAGTCGATCCAGCTACATACCGGAAATACGAGGAATCTATTAGAGATAAATCCCCCATTACGGAGGTAACAAAGGAAATTAAAACATCAACTACAACAAATGTGACATATTCTCATGTAACAACAAAAACGATGCCTACAGAAACTACTGTAACTGTTGTAGTTGACCCCAATACAGGCGAAAAACTGCCAATAGATGTGGCTTTTGAAAGGGGTCTAATTGACCCGGTCTCTTATAAAAAATATGAATTGTCAATCAAGGACAATTTACCTGAGTTTACGCAGAGAGTTAGTCCTAAAGACGTAACATTTACGCAAGTGTCAAGCGAAACTTCTCCAGATACAATCATAACGATGGTAGTTGACCCTAAAACTGGTGAACAGCTGCCAATTGAAGAAGCTTATAAGAGAGGTATAATTGATTCTGTGACATACAAAATATATCGCGATGCTTTAATTACTAAACAAAACTTTGTACGATCTGCAACAGAAACGAGAAATGTGCCTGGAGTAAGCTCAGTTACTTCCCAAGTAACATCCAAACCAATATCGGTAGGAGCAGCAGTTTCTGAAGGTTTTATAACTGTTGAATCTATTCAAAATAGTATTTTAGCTGATAACCGGAAAGTCATTGAAACTACAACTATTGACAAAACAAAAGCACAGCCAACAGATATAATTCAAATTAGTAAATCTTCTATTGGTCTTAAGCCTAAGTATAAAGTCAGTATTAGCCGAGAACAAACGCCAGAATATCAAGTTATAGAATCAAAACCTATCGTATTACAGAAGTTACGAAAACATGTCATTTTACCTTTCGAAGCTATTGAAAAAGGTTTATTAGATGACGAAACTGCTAAAATGTTGGATGCCGTGAAATATTACAAAGACGAAAGTGGATCTCCTATAACACTCGAAAAAGCTATAGAAAAGGGTTTGATTAGTGAAAATAAAGGTAAGATTACTGATCCTGTACACGGTGATATCATTTCAATAAAAGAAGCCCTGAAAAGAGGAATATTAGACGGCGAAGGACAGAATGAGGTATTGATTCCTTTAGCTAGAAGTTTATCCGTAGCTGAAGTTCTTGAACAGGGACTACTGGACCCAGCAACCGGCAAAATAATTCATCCTGAAACAGGAAACTTATTAACATTGAGAGAAGCTATAATTTGCGATATTGTTGATCCTTTATCGAGTATTACAATAGGGCCTGGAAAGAAGATCACATTGGCTGAAGCAATCGAAAGAACCGTTATCGATAGCGATAAAAATGTGGTTAAAACAAGTGACGGGCCGCTTAGCTTTGTAGCGGCTGTGAATGCTGAGCTATTCCCTGCCTCGGACATTAAAACCATAGAGAATATACCCCGTGCGGCCATGACATTAAATATTGCAGTTCAAAAGAATTTAATAAATCCACATACTGGAGAAATGAAACATCTTCTTACTGGTGAACTAATTTCTGTTAATGAAGCTGTCAAAAAAGATTTAATTATGGCTATACCCTATCCTCAAACTTCAAAAACAATTACTTTAGAGGAGGCTCTTGATAAAGGTGCTGTAAATCTCAAACACGCAACATTTGTTGATCCCACCACTAAAGAAATAGTTCCTTTAGACAAAGCCTTGGAACAAGGATTGTTGGCAATTAAACCTTTAGGTGACGGACAAGCAACAGGTGTAGTGACTACGATTACAGAAACATTCTCTTCTGAACATACTATAACAACTAAGATGATTGAGCTTCTTTCTGACTATGTATTAGTAAATTCAAACCAAGTGCAAAATACAAAGACAGGGGAAATAATGTCTATTGACGAAGCACGTATTAAAGGCATTGTTAGAGATGAACAAACAAGCAAAGAACAATTTATTACTAGTGACTCAGATATTGCCTTTGCCGACGCTCTTAATCTCGGCTACATAAATATTACGACTGGAACATTTACCCATCCCAAAACTGGTGAAACTGTAACAATATCAAAAGCCATTGAAAGCGGTGTGTTAAGTACTGAGGTACCTTCAGAACCAACTAAATCAACTCCTAAAAAAGAGAGTTTGGAGCTACTTGATCTGAACGAAGCGTTTGAACTCCTATTTGATGAGAAAACTCAAAAGTTTAGAGATCCTAAATCGCCAAATAAGGTTCTAACGTTCAAAGAGGCCCTAGATAAAAACATCATTAACCCTAAGTCTGTTATTTATAATGTTGAAGCTGCTAAACCAATAACATTACAAGAAGCTCTGAGTACTGGATTGATTGATAAGAAAACTGGCAAGGTAAAGGATACTAAGACTGGTAAATCTATTGATGTTAAGAAGGCTGCAAAGATGGGCTTAATAGCAATGGTTGCTGCTCCAGTGTTGGCTGGTATGGCAGTAGTACAAGGAGCCAAAGCAGTAACTAGTAAATTAGTGCAATCCAAACAAGAAAAGGCAGTTGAATTGCCAAGTCGTATCGTTAAGATGCAGGAAACCACTAAAGATGAGCCTGTGAAACATAAGAAAGAGGAAAAACGTGAAGAAAAGAAACCCGAGTTAAGAAGTGTATTATCGCCAGTTGATTCTCCAGTGCTTATACCTAAACCTATAGATAGAACTACTATTGTAGAGAAAACGGCAGTTGTAAAGAATGAAGCTTCTGAATATCTTCCTGAAATACACAAGATACACGAAGTTATTACATCAGAGAACAAAACGGAAGCTACTGGAATTGAAACTTTAGTCATAGAAAAGAAAAACATCGTAATTGAAAAGGAAATTACATCAGCAGAAACATCTTCCACCAAAGAAAAATTACCTATTAAGGTTTCCTCAAAGCAAGAATTAATATCCAAGAAAATTCCACCACAAGGAGATGGTAAACCTGTGGAATATACCTCTGAAAAAGAAACAAAATCAAATAAGGCAGCATCGCCCAGGGAATCAACTTCAAAACCACAATTGGAAACACAGGATATTGTGGAAATTGAAAACATTCAGTCTAAACAACCAAGTAGTGAAAAGAAAATTACAGAAACGACTATTGTAACCAATGTTTCTAAAATAGTAAACGAACCTAAGCCAAAAGAATTAGACATCGTTCAAGGAAAAGCCATGATTGAGAAACCTAGCCCGATCAAAGATATAGAACATGTCGTATTTGAAGAAAAACCAGTAGTGCAAGAATTTAGGCAAGTTACTTCCGATGGTGAAGAAATAGTTACTGTGATTACGAAAACTACAGTAACTAAGACTGAATTCGAAACTGCAGAAGAAGCAACATTAGAAGAGCTGAAATATGAAACACCCAAAGAGGATGCTAGAGATCAATCACAAAGTGAGACGACAACGGTTCATCATAAAGTAACTGAAGATCAAATTAAACCAGAATCCATTGTCAAAAAACCATCCTTGACTGACGAAAACAAATCTACCGTCAAAGCAAATATTATTCAAGAAAAGTCTAAAGTTCAGAATCTTGTAGATAAGGTCATTTTAACACCAAAAGAGGATATTGATGATTTTGAAATCATTGAAGAAAGACCAGTAATACAAGAAATTCATGAAGTCTTACCGGATGGCAGAGAAATTACGAGTATTGTCAAATCTACAATAACTAAATCAGAACCAACCGAATTCTTTGCTGAACATAGTAATACAATTGTAACTTCAACGTCTACTGTTACTACCTTCACCGAGATAACACAAAGTGAATCTTACCAAGTAGTGACAGATGAAATTAGTGGATCTCAAGATAAGACCGAAACTAATGTACAAGAGTATTACGTCACAGAAGCACCAGATGAAGCTGACAATATTCAAGTGGTAGTAAAAGAGACAATATCTCCTGATAGTAGTAGCGTTATCAGTACATTTGAAAAATATGCTAAACTCACACCTGAAAAGGCACAAACTACAGAGATGATAATAGATACAGTACTAAGTACTAAGGACCAAAAAGAAACTAAATCTGAGAAACCTTTAGAAGTGGCTCCTGGTGTGATATACGATCCAAACGCCTCAATTGTAATTTCTTCACAGACAGGTGTAGCTGGTAATCTTTTGGAAGCGGTAAACAAAGGCATAGTGCCTTCGGAAACGGTAAAAGTAATTGAACCTAGCACTGGTAAAGAAATCACTTTACAAGAAGCTATTAACAAGGGAGTTGTTGATAGCAAAAGCGGGGAGGTAAAAGATAAATCAGGAAAAAGAATTGGTATCGCTGAAGCTGCCAAGTTAGGGTTAATAGCTGTTGTAGGTGCACCAATTTTAGCAGCGGCTAAAGTGGTTGAAGTTGTCAAAAATGTAGTTATACCTGACCCTAAGACCGGTGAAAAGCTTCCAGTGGATAAAGCATATGAAAGAAATTTGGTGGACGCTGATACTTACAAAAAGTATATAGAAAATATCAAGTCTCAAACACCTGAGAAGATAATTATTGAAAAAATTGAGCAATCGACTTCTGAGCATCCTAAAGATGTCACTATCACTGAAGAGGTCGTTAAGCAGTATATCACTACCAAAACTGTCTCACAACCAGGTGAGATAATTATCACAGAAACAACAGAGTATACCAAACCTGTTGTATCTAAAATAACTACATCCACAATAGAGCAAAATGTAATAGAATTCGGTGCTACTCAAACTAATATCCTCGATGCGAAGTCTATTTCTGCCATGTTAATTGATGCTGAAAAACAGCCTCTGAGAGTGATTGACGAAATCACTGAACAAAACTTAACAAAGGAAAAAGTAGAACCTATAAAGCCACTTTATGAAAACATTCCATTAATAGACGCTATTGCTCAAGGTAAAATCGAACCTAAAGTTTGTAGAATTATCATAAATGGCGTTGAATCTCCCCTAACAGTACAAGACTCATTAGAACAGGAACAAATAAGTAGATTTGCTCCTGTAGACATAATTTCTAAAAACTGCGTGGTTGTTAAAGAAGTTAAACCAAATTATTGTGTTGCTATTTCTCAAAGAATCACTCCACAAGAGTTATCTGAAATGGGCGTATATGACATCGAAAAACAAATATTCTTGAATCCCGAAACTGGTGCTAAAATAACATTTGAAGAACTTGTTTACGGACTACAAATTTTTGATCCAGAATCTATTTTGGTAAAAGACTTGACTTCAAAATCAGACAACTATATTTCATTTGATGATGCTATTGCTAGGCCTCTCATTGACAAAACTACTGGTCATATGGTTAATCCCAAAACAGGCAAACGCGTGCCTTTCTTAGAATGCGTACGATTAGGCTGGATAGTAGAAAAGCCCGAGGACGTGTCTATTACTGAGCAAGTAACTATAGAGTCTGCTTTCGAACAAGGTCTATACAATCCCAAGACTGGTGAAATCAAAGATGTAAATACTGGCGCGTTGGTGCCTATCGGCCAGGCTGTTGAGAAAGGCCTGATTGATCAGGAGACATTATTAATAAAAGTACCTCACACTAACGAAATTCTTACGGTATCAGATGCCATTGAACAAAACATTATCGAAATTCATGAAGGTGTAATTACTATAATTGAAACTCAAGAAATTATAGAGATATCGGTTGCCATTCAACGTGGGTGGATTACTATTATTCGCAGGCCTATCTCTATTGAGGCAGTTATTGAAAATAAAATGTATGAACCTAAAACGGGAAAAATTATCGACAAAATTACAGATCAATTAGTTACTGTGGGAGATGCTGTTGATAGGAACATTGTACATCCTACAATTTCAGAGATTAAAGATACTGCTTTAGAAAAGTTTGTGCCTCTTAATGAAGCTTTAGATACGAAACTTATTGATCCAGAAACCGGTAAAATTAATGATAAAAAGACTGGTAAACACATTCCATTAGATGACGCTTTAAAGAGAGGATTAATTGCAACAAAATCAGTTACTTTCTCTCTATTTGATATTATAGAATTAGCTTATTACTCTCCCGAATCTGGCAAAGTTTTGAATCCTAAAACAGGGGAAACAATCACTTTGGGTGAAGCTATAAGGCAACAACTTGTAGATCCAAGTGATATCAGAATTAAGGATGACAAATCTGAAGCTGTTATTCCATTCGATAAGGCAGTTAAAATAGGACTTGTTGACTTAGAAAAAGGCGTCTTAACATCACCGCTTACTAATCTTAAAGATGCTAGCGATAGGGGCTATCTACTTAGCGATAAGAAACCTTGGACTTTGCAAGAAGGTCTAGTCCAAGGCTTCTATGATCCCGAAACAGGTCTATTAACTATCAATGATTCCACTATGACTCTAGACGATGCAATCCAGATCGGTAACATCAACCCTGAAGCTTTAACCGTTAGAAACTCTGTTACGGGAGAAATTATTAGTTTAGCCGATGCTATTCGTGCTGGTATTATTGATTCGAAAGAAGGTAAAGCTAGGGATCCTATTCATGGCGATAAAATATCTCTCACCGATGCATCGGAGCGAGGACTGATTATTCCAGCGAAACGTAAACTTAGTTTGCCAGAAGCTGTATTCAAAGGCTTTTATGACCCGAAAACTGGCAAGTTCTCTAATCCTCTTAGCAAAGAAAAGGTACCAACAGATAGAGCTATAAAGAAACGTTTGATTGATCCACAATCTACTTTAGTTCACGCCGCAGGTAAAGTTATACCATTTGAATTTGCTGTTGAGAGAGGAATTATTGATAGCAGAACAGGCACTATTAGGTTAGGCGATGAAAATATTGACTTCCGTGAAGCGTTTGAAAGGGGAATACTTGTTGAAGTTCGAAAACCCATGTCTCTTATTGAAGCACTTGAAAAAGGTGTATACAATGAAATTACAGGACTCTTTATGGACCCACAAAGCGGCAAAAAGTATACTCTTGTTGAAGCCATAAGGTTGAACTTGATTGATGTTCATTCTGTTCACATATTAGACAATAGGTTAGGTAAATGGGACAAAATCACAATTTCAGAATCTCTGGAAATTGGTGTTATAGACGATCAAACTGGTAAGATTAGGAACATTAACAACGACAATGAAGAAATCAGCCTTCGTAAAGCTTTTGAAATTGGTTTATTAGTAGATGGTAAAGCACCTGTTAGCTTACAGCGTGCTTTGCACCAAGGTCTCTATGAAGACACCACAGGTAAAATTATCGACCCAGTTACAAACCGCAAGATAACTTTACACGAGGCTATTAGACGTTCTATCATTAGTCCAAGATATCTTTGCTATTTCGATAAAAAATCGGAGAAACCATTGTCGTTAGCCGACTGTTGTCGTAGTGAGATTATTGATAGAAGAAGTGGAAAATTCCGTGAACCTGGATCTGATATTCAGATTACTTTATCTGAAGCAATGGGTCTAGGGCTTATCGTAGACATTGAAAGTGCAGGATTTACTTTGTATGACACCTTAGCTATGAATATGTATAATATAACCGAATTAATATTTGTACACCCAGTTACTGAAAGAAAAATATCTTTAAAAACGGCCATTGTCGAAGAATTCATTAATCCAGAAACATCACTAGTAAAACATATTCCCAGCAGCAAGTACATTCCGCTAAATGAAGCAATTCAAAATGGTATTATGGATGATGAAAATAATGTATATATCTTACCGAATGGCAACCAAATCAACTTGTTGGATGCTAAACACCGCGGTCTCATAGTTACGGCAAAGAAAAATTTGAGCCTCGAAGAGATTATTCGTAATGGTCTTTTCAGAGCTGATAACGGCAAAATCGTTGATCCTAACACTAACGAATATCTCGATATCAATAAAGCTATAGAGACAGGGCTCCTTAATCCTGATTTTACTGCAGTTAAAGACACCTTGACGAATAAGTTCAAACCTTTACCAATCGCTATACAACAAGGTGACGTAGATGTCACTAAAGCTCGAGTTATCGATACTAAAGCTAAGAAAACATTCAGCTTTGACATTGCTTTTGATAAAGGCCTGCTCGTCACTGTTACACAACCACTCACGTTACAAACAATATCTAAAAAACATGTAGCAGATTCATCTGCATCGAAAGAACCGGTGCTTAGGGAATTCACATTAGATGAAGCTATCAAATATGAATTTATCGACCCTGAAACGGCTGTAATAAAAGATCCTCATAAGAATAAATACATTCCATTAAAATTAGGCATAACTGAGGGCATTATTGATAAAAATGCGAAAGGTTCTTTCGATGCACAAAACCGAGCTCGTACCCTTTGCTTCGTCTTTGAAAATGGTTTGATTGTTTATGTGCGCGAACCACTAACGTTTGAGCAAGCTATTGAAAACGGTCACTTAAACGTTGCTACCGCTCGATTCACCGATCCAAATTCCAAAGAAGTCCTTACAATCAGAGACGCAGCTACATTAGGCTACATCGATTCAGACACAGCACTTATAAAGGATAATCTCAAGAAGAGGTTAGTTAAGCTTCCTGAGGCATTCCGCAAGGGTCTCATGGATGCTGAAAAAGGCAATATCTTAGACACTGATACTTCCAAACTGAACACACTAAGCGCTGCTATTGAAAGTGGGCTTCTGATGACTCCTAAGAAAAGCTTCAGCTTAATAGAGACCTTGAACTTCGGTATTTACAATCCCACTACCGGAGCTCTTAACGATCCTTTCATAACCACAAGTGTGATGGATAGAAAGAGATTGAATTTAGGTGAAGCGATCCAACAAGGAATTGTAGATCCCTCAAGTACTGTCGTCAAAGATCCTGAGACAGGAAAAATATGTCCATTGGTACAAGCGATAGAACAAAAGGTGGTTGATCCCGTCGAAGGCAAGCTCATCATAAATCCAGTAAAGTCGCTCAGTTTGGACTTGGTTAAAGCTCTGAAAAAGGGCTACTTGCTGCCAGCAGAAACAAGGGTAAGATTATTTTTGTTTGCTTTCAATTATGTGCTTCTATCAAGCAGAGGTGTTGCTTTACATCTTCCTGTTTCCATTCTTAGAAGGTGATCTCTATCTAAAGCGTTTGGCTTAAAACATTGGCATGGCACGACACCCGCCGGACTCATAGTGTCGATTTTCGGGGTTGTTGAACGATTTGATGCGTCACAGTTTGTACATGTGGCCTACACTAATGAACATAACATAACATATTATGAACATTTGAACATTGATACTAGATTTTTTTAATAAATAGAATTTTTCATATTGTAAGAGTAGTGGCAGCACATATACATTATTCACGTACTTTTCATTTTTTTGAGTTCAGTAAGGATAGCTTTTCACTTTATTAGAGGAAAGATAAGCTTAAAATGTAGTGATAAACTTCAAGAGGACAGTTCTACTGGTAAAATGTTTGACCTTCGCTGGCGATAATGACTGTTTTTGGATTGAGTGCCTACATATCACTACTGCAATCATCGGATGAAAGAGTTAAGGACGGTCTTTTAAACTTTCATGGTCGTTCACATTGTTATTAGAACTATCGGGATATTTACCATGTATTGTTTGGAGTTTCCGATATTTCGGCGCTGTTGCAAGCACCATGATCACGGAGGAACTGTCCAAACCATCCAAACAATACATGGTAAATATCCCGATAGTTCTAATAACAATAAGGACGGTCTGTTTTGTATTTGTTGGACGAAAATATTGCAAATAATAATTTCAGTAATTGCTTAACGCCAAGGTTATATTTGAAAATACCAACCTGAAAATATCGCATAGCATCGTGAGATTGCATGCATAATACAATACTTTTTAACTAACCGTGAAAACAATCTAAATTGTCATGTTTTGATAAAAAAGTAAGTCATTGTTACCAAATTACTATACAGAATTGACCGACTATGCTTCAGTTTTTTTTTTCATATAGTAATTTAAAATGGCTTCAGCGTTTCGGTCTCCAATTGAATTGACAATTTATAATTCTTGAATTCATCAAGTTACGATTTGATCTCACCCAAAACATGACTTGTCTTCAAAATTCAAAGGAAATTTAAAAAAATACTGTCTTGCAAATTAACAGTGATCACCAAGCAGCGCTCGTCAAACAAATTTATTAGCAGAATTGTCCTCAATGCCTCCTGTGTTGTCCTTAAACGCATAAGCGCCGCGACGAGCGCTGTAACCTATAAAGGTTACAGCGCTCGTCGATTGCAAGTCTTTCGCAGAAAGACTAGCGATTGGACAGTGTGCTTACCTCCCATGTACTAAGGCTCGATGTATGTTGTTTTTATTTCCAGCCGTTGCCTGCGATGCTAAAGAACCCTTTTGAGCTAAATCGTGAATGCTTGCCTGTGAGGGATCATATTAACGACGATATAAAGAACCATCACCGTTTCGCCAAATACCTAACCTCCCATATATCAATCACATTGTGCTAAGATTTTGCGGTCATTTTAGTGGGCTGACGGTAGCCCATTTGGCCGAGCTTATTTTGTTCGCTTCCATTCAAAACCAGTGTACTATGACTACTGGTTCCGATATTGATTAGATTTTTTAAAGATTTTTTTCGATGATATACTCATTCCTTGGAACCCGTATTCACATGTTTTGGAATGCATGAACAACGCTATGCTCTTGTGATGTCGATATAAGGCGGATTCGCGCAAACATTCACAAAATCGAAATGGTAAAACATTTTCAACACAAACACGGAAGGTAGTATTTATTCATTATCGTCTTTATATAAATGATCGTTCGTCGGTAGCGCGTTTAGTTTATGTTCTGGAGCTGATGACACACAGCCAGTTACTTTTGAGGGTGTTTCATTCATTCGAAAAGTGGGGTCAGTTTCGAAGTTTATCTTCTATTTCTAAACCTTTCAATTTCCATATAAACCATCGCACCCACATATTATATTCAGAACGGCAGTTTTGTAGGTGCTTCATACGAAATATCTTTCAATTCATCAGAATCATATTTTTACAAACTAAGTAGGTATATTGCAAAAGTCGTGGTTGTGTCTCATGCATCGTAAAACATATCCTAAACGCGTGAACGACTTACAAGTGACTTCATTTATTTGCATTTAAAGTAGTATTACCCATTAATGGCCCGCATATTCATAACTGCTTTGGATTTCTGAAAGATTCTGCGTTTTTGAATATACTGGCCATTAATTTGTTAAAGTAAATGAAGTCACAATTTGTTTCTTATAAATGTAAAGTACGTCCCGCAGTTACGTGTAAATTCTTACTTTTATACTTACTTCATTTTATATTTTTCAAGTACACTATTTTTTTCTTACTTCATTTACTGTTCAAAAATACTTTTTCAAAGTTTCAGATTTTCGAGAAGGTATTCTTTAACTTTTTTTATCTTACTTTAACACATAACTCTAATAAAACATTAATTATAAGATTTATAATTATTGGAAGATGTTGATACCATATTATTATGCTTATGTCAGAAATATTTTTTGGGTTGGCAACATTCGGGAATCTTTAACGGATAGTGTGTATAGAGACTGAATCAAACCTTTTTAACATAAACGATCTATGATTTCATTCTCTGCTCACACTATGAGTCAATTTAAATGCTCTAGTGGTCACAAATACTTTACATGCGTGTTCAATGAATATTTCTGACATACGCATGTATTCACTGCTTGCATGCTCAGCTTTAGCATGATATTGTTACGGTCCGTGTGTTTCTAGTTGGTTGTCATTTTCATTATCTATCGGCTGTCTATTGTCGCTCGTCAGGATGTTTCGACTTCGCTTACTGTCTGCGTACCTAGTTCTATGTATAATAAACTTTTATTGCAGGTATAGATGGTGCATGAGCTAAATTCCAAAGAAATGGTATTTGTTATAGCGTCTTGCAACTGTAAATTTATTTCTACAAACCCCTTCTAAAAGACATGGTATAGACTACGATGGACAGTGATTCGTTATCACTGTCAATCGTAGTTATAATTATTTTTATTAAACCTTCTTGAACATTTCGGAGCATGTCATTAAGCCATTAAATGCACCGTTTCGTAACGCACCAAAATTATTTCATACAGCTACGTACTCAATAATTTTCGTACGATTCGAATTGGTGCAATACTTTATTAGCTAAATGGAATGCCCGAAATTTCGACCAAACATTTTCAAAGTTGCAAGTCGTTTTTTTTAATCAGTTCTTGTCCTCGTCTGGAGTATGATTTGTACAGTTTAAAATTCTGTCTTTATGTACCGACACAGAGTAGCTAGTGTGCATTGTAAAATAGCTCCGTAGTTTAGATGCACTTGAGCTCAATGAGCATTGTGAATGAAATTGCCAATTGTGTGAGGTCTTGTACTGATGATTATATTTTATATGTAGCAAGCAGTAGAAGAGAAATACAGGCTTTGCGATGAGACACTGTCAAAGTTGCTGGAATGGATCGCTGTGGTTGAGGAGAGACTCGCCAACCAAGAAGCCGTGAAGGAGGATATCGATGATCTTCGCAACCAGATTAATATTCTCAAGGTATTATTACTTACGTCTTCAGAAAGAACATTATCAATTTCAACATACAACTACAGAAATGGATTAGGGATTGAACTACGATGATACAAAAAAAATATTACTTATCTACAATCGTACACACTCGCTCGCACGCACACACACGCTCGCTCGCACACACAAGCACACATAAAGAACATTGCTCTTATTTACTTTTTAATTGTGAATCATTGTTTACCCTCTTATGGAAATAGCTCTGTTTCTCCTTATCTAGATGATCGTATCATCTAGGAAAACAGCTGACCACCCATCTTATTAGATACTGGTTAAATCTACTACTACTAAATGTGTTTAAAAATTGTGTGCGATGAACTATAGTAAAACCAACATTCCCGTGAACTGAAGGACACTTTGCTTTCAGGAGTGTCAAATCGTGCTAAATTGACTTTGACTTGAAACAGTATCCATTTAACAGTGACGGCGGAGCCTGAGCTCCGAGGTCATTTTGGCCACGGATGCAATCAGGAAAATGCGTCTCCATGAAGATGATGATGACGGTGACAACCGTAATTCCTATTTTCGCTATTTCACAGAATCGTTGGTTTGGTTTACTATGTTTTACTCTAGGTATGTTGCAGACGATAATAAAAATACCCTAAATTGAAGAAAAAACGCCATCTTTTTTTGAAAATGGTGGGTAGAAATTTATAATCCTGATTATTGTTTACAGCTGATAAAGGATGATTTAGAGAGTCATCAACGCCAGGTGTCCGCGTGCGCTGACCAAGCTAAACAGCTGCTCGTCTCTGGAGGCGATGTACTGGCACCTCATGAGGTAATTTCTTCGCTTAATTACAACTTGTTCAGTGACCAAACTACTAACCGTTGCCGTTTATAGTGATGCTACACTAAAAACGAACGCGAGTGTAGAACCTTCATCCTAAGAAGGCTGATGTTCATTTACGGCCGTTCCCAATAACCTATCTATCGCCAGTTTTGTTATGACATTAGAAAGGATGAAAACGTCATCAATCTCTATGGTAACGCAATTCATAGTAGCAAAATAACAATAGGATTTGACAAAGGAACTATCTCTACGTTTACCTTTATCTGTAGATATGTTATTGGAAAAGCCCGTAAACGAGCGAATGTTCTATCTATCCCTTCTACGTCAAATTCTATTAGTGTAAACAGTGATAGAACATTCGTTCGTTGTTCTTTCAAGTAAACGCTGAAAGCAAGGTTTAGTTTTCACTATAATATTAAGAAAGAATGCTCTTGTTCTAGCTACTCTAGCTCTATGTTCGTTTGGTCTAAATCCACCTTGAGAGAAATGTTGGTCCAACGCCATCTAACGTATTTAAATAATAAGCATAATTATATATTTAAAATAACGTGCGTGTTAATCCATACTAATACCTATTATAAATACGAAAATAACTCGGTCTGTTTGTCTGTCTATCTGTCCAAACCACTAAACCGATTTTAATGAAATTTGGTTTAGAAAGGACATAGGCTATGTTTGGTCGCGATAACCGACATCCACGCGGGCGGAGCCCTGGGCAAAGCTAGTTTAGAAGGGTTAGACTCATATTGACTTGGTTGTAAAAGACCTACTTTGCAAAAAATAGTCTAGAATACCTAGTCCAAGAATAACCGAAATCATAATCTTTTATTGAAGTTTGTAAGAAGACAATTATTGAAAATACCACAAAAATATCTTAACCTATCTGTTGATCGCGGCTTCACCTGCGTGGATGTCGTTTATGGCGATTAAACATAGTGTATGTCCTTTTCCAAGCTCTACTGTTTGAAACTTTATCAAAAGTGGTTCAGTAGATCCAGAGATTACCCCTATAACCTCACAATTTTTACCTCTTAATAGATAACACGGAAGAGTCTGTAGATAAAACGGAAATATTAAATTAACCCTCGCAATTGATAAATGAATGTGTTTGACTACGCTTCATCGCTATATTAATTAACTTTGAAATAGGAAACGAACTCATCAATCTACCTTAGAAAGCAGCTTTCACTTTCAGCAAGTTATAACTCTCAAATCATAAGTCTTAATAACAAACAATTACAGAAATTCATTGGACCATGGCCTATTACCCACTATAATAATACACCGGCTGTACAACCATTGTTAGAAGAACTCTTCAACCGTGAATCAAGATCATTTGTTTTTTAGTACATTGCAACCTGTAGAGTCGTTTTAGAGATATGAAAAACTAGTATCGTGTACCAAATTTCATCAGATTATCTTCAAAAATGATGAACTTTCCTACAAACGATCACCCCCTAATTAAACACATTTGACCCCTTTTTCGGGACATAGGAGCCTATGTCCTTTCCCAAAATATATCCATCTCTGTACCAAAATTTCATCACGATCGGTTCAATGGTCAGGCGTGAAAGTGTAACAGACAGACAGTCATAGTTACTTTTGTATTTATAATACATATTAGTATGGATGTAATAAATCCAGTTTCAGACTCCCTAACATTTAACTATACTTTTATGTTACACTAGTTACATTATTGGTTACTGCTCCGCTCGCTTGAGGACTAGCGTGATGATATATAGCCTATAACCTTCCTCGATGAACGGGCTATTCAACACAAAAATATTTTTTCACATCGAACCAGAATCAAATAACAAACAAACTGAATGAAATTTTGAAGCATTTACTATGCTAACTGTTCAAATCGATTAAGAAGACCGTCGCCCTTAAGACGGTTGTATAAGGGAATTTGGATTGATTTCGTACGTGTCTCGGTGGCTTAGTGGTCAGAGCGTTCCCCCTGTAAGGGAAAGATCGCGGGTTCGAGTCCCGTCCGAGGTCGATTCTTTTTCCCTTTCTTAATCGAAACAAACAAACTCTTCACCTTCGTAATATTAGGTTAATAATTACGTTAATCTATTATCTTAAACCTTGGATTCTGTATATAACATTAGATGTCGTATCGTCCCAACAGGTGGCGGCACTGGAGCGAGGCGTGCGCCAGCTGAAGCAGCGCTGCGACAAGTGCGCTGACAAGTGCGACAAGATGCTCCGGAGGCTCGCCGCCGCCAGAGATGAACTTGGGAAGTTCAAGTAAGGAATTATACCTGCGTCTTTTTTTTCTAAGATACTGAATAATACTTTTATCTACTTGGTTGACTTATCACTTTGTTAATTTTTAATTTAACCCCGTTTTGAGAAAAGCCTCGTTCTAAGTGAGCCTCGTTTTTTGAAAAAGCCCCGTTTTATAAAAAAGCCCCGTTTTATTAAAAGCCCGTTTTGAAAGAAGCTCCGTTCACGTCAAGGCGTGATACTATACCATTCAATTCCTTAACTATTCCATCATCAGTAACAAGAATGGGAAGGGGTGGAACACTTAGGTCAGATATTGAATGAATGGAATAAATTATTCAATTTCACCTATCTGTATAGCCATAGCGCACCTTTTTGTATTGTCAACTGCACTATGACAGCTACAATAAGTAAGTACGGTTGATGGTCGCTAGATGGCCATACGCGATTCTAAACTTTCTTCTATAAATAGCCTTCTATTCTATACAAAGCCAGTCTTCTATACATATAAGTCATTATTAAAACTTTATTCTTTTAGTAACGAACTGACCACGTTCAACACGTGGATGGAAGGCGCCTACCGCACCCTAGAAGACAAAGAGGCGGCGTTGTCCAAGTTGAACTCGCTGCCCGACCAGAGCGAGGATGTGCGCGAGTTCGTGAGTGACGTCATCGCACACCAGGCAGACCTGCGGTTCATCACTATGTCCGCGCAGAAGTTCGTGGACGAGAGCAAGGTGACTTACTTTGATTTTAATACTGTCTGTTGCTCGATTAATACTGATCCGTTCCACAAACCATGAGAAGTTACCTTTATATGGGGTGAATAGGGATCAATGGGTGAATAGGGATATATTATAATGGTCAGCTAAATTCTGTAGTTATTTTCTTTCAAGTGAAATTATGGATTAGTTCAATGTAATAATGAGCAGAGTTATCAATAATATCTGGTTAGATACTTGGAATTAAACATACTAAATATATAAAATTAAATTAAATAATTATTATATTAAATTACTTGGAATTTGGGAAAGAAATTATTAAAAAAATCTAACAACCATTTTATTCCTATTCACCCCATTTTACGGATTCCATGGATAGAAAACCTATTATATGTGTTATTCCAGATTTATTCCAAAACTTTCAACCAGCTCCTTTGGACATGATGGTAATGTCATTTTCTACAAAAAGTTCTATGTATAAAAGATTGATCAATATATTTATAGTATTGACATACATTGACGAGGAATCGCATACATTCATCTTTCTATGCCAATGATTGCTACCTTGTCTAAAGGGTCAGCTCTATTTAACCCTTTGAGCGTTATTAAGTAACCATCCAAAATTTCCTCACAAGCAGTAACTATCAATCTCAAGTACTGAAGTAACCAATTTCTTACAGGAATTCCTATCAATCCTGAACGAGTACCGCACGTCCCTCCCATCCCGGCTGTCCCACGTGGGCGCGCGGCCTGACAGCGCCGTACGCGACCACGCCGCGGCGGCGCGCAGGCGCCACGCCGACCTATGTGCGCGTGCGCAGCGTCTACACGACCGACTGCGCGGCGCCGCTGACGTCACGCGACAGTACCACGACGCGCTGCACAGGGCTACTCGGTGGATCTCTGAGGTTAGCTGACACTTAATTCAGCTTTTAGATGTCTTATAATATGCTCGTATTGATTTTGTCAATCAATCAATTAGCCTATTGCAGTCCACTGCTGGACATAGACCTCTCCCAATATGCGCCACGTCGGCCGATCCTGCGTCTTCCGCATCCAGTCTGTCCCAGCCACCTTTATCAGGTCGTCAGATTGAGAGAACGGAATTAGCCAGATTAATTTTGACATCATTATTTTTATTCAGGATTTATTCAGGACCTATATATTTAAAGAAATATGGATTATATGATTATCCTTGTATATGTTTTTGATTAGTGAAACAACTGCTTAGAACATTATAGAATTCGTAATATTGATCGATTTATCGAGTACAATAATGTAATAAAATAAAACTAGGAATCGGCTCAAAGGACCAAAAAATCCAAACAACCACCTCATTCGACGACTAAAAAAAATGAAAAGCTTTTTATTTGAATAAAAAATTATTGGTCGAAAAATTAGCAGTCTTGCAAATTCTGTTAAATTAATATTTTTTAAATTACGTAAGGATTTATTATAGGTGTTAAAGAAAGTAGAGAGTACAAAATCTATTTTTTTTTTCAGGTCGAACCCCAAGTTCGCTCAGTACTATCAGAACCCGTGGGCGGAGAACCCCGCGCAGTAGAATCTCAACTGTCGAAGGCCAAAACTCTTCACAACGAAATCCTATCTCAAGGCCGTCTTATCGACAACGTTAGAGACGTAAGTAGAACGATTCTCTTCAATAACTGCATCAAGATCTTACTGCAATAGATGGGAAGAATGTTTTATGGATGTATGGAGCCAAACCATGATCTTATGTACTCAAGTGAACACAAGTATTTTTAAAGTGTGTTCACTTACAAACAGCTAAACCGATTTTGATGAATGATAATGTTGTTAAATTTGTACTCACTTTGAGCATCACTTGAGAATGACGTACAAAAATATGTCGGATTTTTGACCCCAAATTTGTTTCAAAAAGTACCGCTGTAACATTTTTTATTATCATTATTTAGAATGTTTCCTTTTTTATAATATCTGAACGGTAGCTACAAGTGACACTAGTACTAGTGTGACTACGGATAAAGAAAATAAACCATAGTCACACCAGTGTTGTAAATTGATATAACTACGGATCGGTTAAAACGTCCATTTTAGAGATAAAATCGAATACTTCCAAACTACTGACTCATGTATGTTTTTACAAAAAAATATATGACAATACTTTTATTCATATTCCTAGAAATACGTATCCCTCATATCACAAGCTATTCTTACCCACTAGATAGTGTTGTATACTTTACCCCAGTTCTTATTCACCCCACTTTCCCCGCAGGCGTGTGAGCAGCTAGTCAAGTCCCTGGAAGGCAACCTCACCCCCTCAGAGATTCGCCAACTGGAGGTGCCCGTGTTGGACCTGACGGGGCGCTACAAGGACATGTCGGAGGCCGTGGGAGGGCGCTGCACGGAACTCGAAGCCGCACTGCTGCAGTGCCAGGGGCTACAGGACGCCGCTGAGGCACAGGCGCATTGGTTGTCGCAGGCGGAGAGCAATCTCAAGTGAGTTGTTTTGTAATATACCTAGCATTTAGGGACTGGGATGACTGGTACTTTGATACTTTGATCTGATACTTTGACGAGTATGATGTTAATTTATTTGCTAACGTAACCTATCCAAGTCGGATTGCGCTACTTTTACTATCTAACTTTCTGTCTTGTTTATACTGGAGATTGATGGCACTTGGTGGAACTTGCTACACATATTGAATAAATCACTTGTACTTTTCCACAATTATTTATTTATTTGAACCTTACCGGTTTCACCTTACGGCATTATCAAAGGTTTACAATGGTTTAAACTAAAAAAAACTACAATATTTTATGTGTGGGTACTTTTAAAAAAAGAGTATACCAGCTTCAACTTTTTTCCCCAAAATTTGGGGGAAAATTTAAATTTTGTTTGTTAAATGTTGTAACAAACAATACAGCTGAATATCATTCAGGTAGTAAATTGAACGACGCCGTTTATTTAACAGCCTAGGCAGTTAATTGAACAGCTGATAAAGCTAGTTGGCTGCGATAGATCCAAGTCATTTCCCTTGATGTTTAATCAAATGACTGAATATCATTCAGGCCGTTAATTCAACGGCACCGTTCAGTTAACAGCCTAGGCAGTTAATTGAACGGCTGATTAAGCTAGTTGGCTTCAACATAAGATTGTTAGTGCCCTTCTAAACGGGCCATGTTTTTCTGCAATATGTAGCTGCACTATTGGCAACTGATTACCCGGCAATCTCAAAAATATTTCATTGCAACTGATGGCCGAACAATCAATGGCTGGGCAATGTTTTGCAAATATATCTGCAATAGTATGACTCTTGATGCAGTTTCATAAACGGGCTACACAAACTGGCAACAATGGCTGACGAAATCACACTTGTTGTAGCAGCTTATATTGTTTTATTAAAAAATAAAAAGAAAAAGAAGAGATTGTGGATTCGACCTTACTTAGATAGGCGTGAAACTTTAGATAATTTAAGTCTAGAAATAAGCCTTGATAGTAAATTATTTAACAATTCGCGTAGAAAAGGATAGACTGTGCAATAACAAAGAGAGCGACTGAAACAACAATAGAACTGGCCGAGCAATATTGCAGTAAAATCGACTGCCTAGCGATCGTCCGGCAACCCATTGCGGCAACATCGGCCATATGTTGCAACATAAAACATGTTTGGCTATATTGCCGGGACATTACTGCAATACTGGCCGGTATTGCTTGCAATACCGGCCAGTATTGCTTGCAATAGTTGCAATGTTGCTGGGCCACAGTGTTGCAGCCACTAATTGCAGTAAAACATTGCCCGTTTAGAAGCACCTTTATACCAAAATTTAACTATTTTTATCCTCATTCTAGAACCCACTGCTAACTACGCTTAGTTTTAGTCCAGATAGCGCACTATACTATATCCTCAAACATATTACATTAGTATTGTGTAAAAGTTTTTAGAAAAGCATATCCTTAACGAAACTAACTTGATCCGTTTATATGCTTTAGGACCCAATACAAACCAGCGTCTCTCATACGAGAACGCTTAGACGAGCAAGTCCGCGAGCAACGCCTATCTCTCGCTGAGTTGGAGGCGCGCCGACCAACGTTGGCCAAACTGTTGGCCAACGCTCGAGAGGCCGCCCTGACGCCTTCCAACGCCAGGATCGCCAAGAAACTGGAACAGAGGGCCGAAGATATTTATACCAGGTAAAGTAACCTTTTTTATACCACTTAGGTGGCAGAAAAATACACGGCCCACCTGATGAAAAGTGGTTCCCGTGGTTCCCGTGCTGCTGATCCTGTAGGAACCTTCTAATGTCATATTTAGGAAGCAAAGGTCGACATTTTTCTTCAGCTATGTTTTTCAATCTTTTTCTTTCAGTGTGAAAAAAGTGCCTTAGTGTCTAGGCAACTGTTGCATTGACTAGGTTTTTAGACTCAAAGATATTTCTGAGATTTATTAACAAAGCCGATCTGTGCATCGATCGTAAGGAAAAAAAACGAAACTATCGGAAAGCTTGATATCCAGGACGGTTCAAATTATCGGTGCAGTTTAATATTGAATTTAAATTAATTTGAGACATTATTTGAAGAGGTATTGCAGACTAATCATGCCATTATAAACATCCATAACAATTTTAATTTATCATTGATAGTTAAGGGGAACAACACACAAGAACAGAGGGGGAAAAGAACAACAGGGGGCTATCGATCCGGGTCGTCGCAATCCAGCGTGGAAACGCGGCGAGTGTGATGGGCACTTTTGCGCCGGGAACGGTTAGGGACGGGCTATGTAATTAGTTTAGACATATTAAATATTTGAAATATATTGTAAACCTTTAATAAGATATTTATCGTCCCAACAGATACGAGAAGCTAATCGAGCGCGCTCACAAGCGCAACGAGTTCCTGGACGAGGTGTCGGGCTCGCTGGCGCAGTTCGCGCAGTTGGCCAACTTGCTGGAGGCGGCGCACGCGCAGCTGCTCGAGCAGGCCGACGCGCGCGAGCTGGCGCGCCTGCCCGCCGAGGAGCTGGGCGGCCGGCTCGCGCACCTGGCCGGCTACAGGTCAGTGTATACGAGATATAATTATGTACGAATAAATTATCATTCATTCGTTCATTCCTTCATGCCATTCATTTATTCGTTCATTCATTCATTTCATTCATTCATTGTTATTACTCGGGACCTATATCTGGGACCTAAAATGTGCTCAAAATGTGCTCTATACGCGCAGTACACGTATCTTTTGAGAATAGCACGGGGTACTACTGCGGTGGACGAGACACATGTGCTATTCTCAAAAGATACGTGTACTCACCAGACAAACGAGTCTCTAGCGCGGATTGTTTTGTAATAATCTTATTATCATTATCACTCCTAACACAACTCTAGCTTAGCTAAAGGCGTCAGTAGAAACACAAGTAATTTCGATTACTAAGATTCTTAAAAAAAACTACTTATAAACAAAAATAACCTATGAATATAAAGGTCTGTAGCAGGGGTGGCAAACCTTTATGCATCAACGTGCCATCATTCTAAAAGTTAAATGAAGCCCTAGGCGTGCCATCAAATAACTTCGAGAGAGTTGGGGAGGCAAATTTGGTTCGCCATCCCTGCGGCCTTAACATAAACTCTTAAAACAGGTCAATAATTGAATTACTGTCATTCTAACAACTGCAAATGTCACTTTGTAATGTCATATAAATATATATAGGATTACAAAGTGATATTTGCAGTTGATAGAATGACAGCAGTTGAATTATTGATCTGTTTTAAGAGTTTCATGGTATGGGCCCTGGTCTATAGAATATTAAAAGCAATACCTAAGGTACTGATGTCACTACTCTAGCACCAGAGTATACGAATGCCACGGTATACGAGTATTTATTATGTTTACTTATTTCTCTTATTTGTCCCTAGGGATAAACAAATGCCGCATCTGGACGAGTGCCTACGCGCCGGCAAGCAGCTGATCGCTAAGAAGGATGTCACCGATACACACGTCATTCGGGACAGGATGAAGGTACTTGTTCTTTACAAATTGAAGGAGAATATAAGGTGTTAATAAAAGGGGGTAGATGGCCATGTTTCAGCCTGGCAGATGTTGAACTACCCCCCTAGACAAGTGGCAATTCGTTGGCCGGCGTATTGTACAATAGAATGATGAATGTATGAGATTTGACGTATATGACACGTATGTGGACGTTTGTGACGTACATTGTTGACTGTCATATATTGTTTTAGGGGTATAAACACCCATTTTGCGTTTGTTTGTTTCTGTTGTTTTGGAGATTAGAAGTACGAATACGTTTGCACTTAACTACCTGTTGCCCACTTATTTTCGATTAGTGTTTCTCATATAGAACCTTCCTCTCGAATCAATCTTTTGCTGAAAACTGCAATAAATATCGTTAAATAATTTAAAAGATCTAAACAAACGAACAACGGAAGTGTTTTCATTTTATGCTATGTAAAGATGATTAAACGTTATTCTATTTTTCAGCGCTATGCAACATATGTTAAATATGTTATTTATGACCACTTTGCAGCAACTAATATTTCTTTTTTCTTCAATGTCACTAAACATAAACTTGTTCTAGGCTCTGGAGAACTTGTGGCGCGATTTCAACGCGACCCTTGAAGAGAAACAGAAGCTGTCCAAGCAGAGGGCCGATCAGCTCAACCAGTATGAGACACTCAAGTTGCAGGTGAGTTCTATACACAAATATTATATTGAGAGGTAGTTCCATCTATTGCTTACAAAATCAACCGGTTCGATTCCTGGTATATTGATTTTGAAAAAATTAGAATTTCGAGAAGTCAAATCTTTTCGCTCTGTAAAATTATCCGATACTTATCAACCTATACAGATTTTTTTTCACAGCCCTATCTAAACCCAAAACACAGATAATAACTAAACATGTCATACAAAGATTCTATAACCCTGTACTTCCTCAGATCTTCGACTGGCTGCAAGCGATGGAGAGTCGCGTGAACCGGCTCCAACCCGTCGCCGTCGACCTCGACGTCATCAAGCAACAACAGGACGAGCTGAGACCCCTGGCCAAGGAATACAGAGATGCCTCCATTACTATCGACAAGGTACACGCTAGTTTGACTCTTATTGCTAGGAGGGTAATGTTTCTTTTTGCAAGGAAATAGTTGAATAACTTCGGTCATATGAAGAATATTTAAGCGGCATAATATATTATGAGTTCCAGAAAAATATCTAATTGAATGCATTTTAGAAAAATGTAAAAAGTTAAGTGTGGTAACACTACACTGAGGTCTCTCTTAGATACATAACACTTGTCTAGAATGTCGTAGAATATTATTATTATTAACTTTTTTTCAATAAACCATGTATAACTGTTTTTCGATCTATTTGAGTGAATGAATGATTTAATGATGCTTTATTTGCACGAATGGCATGTAAGTCAACTGCTACAAATATACTGATTTATAGAACGAACTTAAAACTTCCGATATTTAAAAAAAAAGTGTTATGTATAAAGTCTGTCGAAGTTGCATCCACTCTTATTTTTACTTTTATACAGCTACTGTAATATCAAGCCAGCCATCAAATAATCAAAGGACAAACCTTTACCCTAGTTTTTACAAGTATTGTCCTCGTCCACAGGTGAACGAAGCTGGAGCGGTGTACGAAGCTCTAGCACGTGGTGACCGCGCCGACAGTCCGCACCGCAAGCGGCAGATCTATAGCCCCACAAAGCGGCAGACGCCCAGTGAGTACACTGAGTACCTTTATACTACGTGCTATACAGGGTGGAAGATTTTAACCCTGCCTGGAGGGAAAGTACTTTAAATATTGGAGATAGCGAATTTCACTCAAAGGAAACATTCCTTTATTTTTAAAAAGAAACAAAACTACAATCATAGATTCTTGGAAATTCACTTGCCACGCCTGGTAATCGAACCGACTAAAATCCTAAAAAATAACATCCTGTATTTTCATAGCATCAATCGATAGTGTCAATCATAAGGATCAAATCTCTCTAACGAACATGGTGAATTAAACGAAAGGAAGTCTATAAAATCTTAACTTATAAATTCTATTCTAACAGACACAGCACTTTTACTCAAGGACTGATTCTTTAAGATCATTTAACCATTTACGATGTTTCCCAACCAAATTTTTTTTTCCCCCGCAGGTCGTACCCTGGACGGACGCTCTCCCTCCCCCAGCAAGGGCCACGGCCTGGTCAGCCCGGGCTCCACGCACTCCACCTCCAGTGGCTTCTCGTCCAGACGCTCCAGCCAGGACGGATTCCACTTAGAAGGTAACACTTGTTTTTTTAGGTAACCCGTGGTATATTACACATTCACATTCTGCGTCTACACACAAGTACACACATACCAGCTATCTGAAATAAAGTATCTGTATATCTTCTAAAAGGAGAGTCGTAAACGTCAATCAATTAGCCTATTGCAGTCCACTGCTGGACATAGGCCTCTCCCACTGCATGTCGTAAACGTATATCTGATCAATTATGTTTTTCCGTGGAACACATTTAATGCACACGTTCCGTGGAACACTAAACCTTACCTACATAGCTTTAATTATGCTCTTTCATTCGGGCCCGAAATTTCGTATGTTTCATTGTAGCTGTTATCCCACAGAGTTATCGCCAGTACAGCAGCAGCTAGCAGAGATCAACAACCGCTACAGTCTGCTGGGCACCAAGCTGGCCGACCGCCAGGCCGAACTCGACGCCGTACGCGAGGAGTTGAAGAAACACCTCGACAGTCTGCGAGCGCTGAATACGTTCTTGGACAAGGTTGGTACACATGCATTATTGTACACAGTAAACAATATCTAAACCTTTGCGAAATAATACAGAAAATATTAAGGAAAGGGTAAAACTGTAAAAAGCCAAGGTACTTTTGACACACAATAAAAACACTTTAAGTGTACCCTGTACCAAAACATGTGAACGGTGTAGCCCGAGCTACAAAAATGCGGGCTTGGGATCCTACCGGGATTGGCGATCGGTTAAAAAGAAAATTGACAATGTATTTTACTCTGAAGTGAACCTATTTCTACAAGTCACAATTTCAGAAAATGAAGCGCAACTTGCTGATAATGTTAACGCAATATTTTATAGGTGCAAAGACAACTGCCTAAAGAGACAGTTCCCAACACAAAGGAGGAAGCCGACAAGACAATCAAGCAAGCGCGTGCAGTGCTCGAAGAGATGTACGAGAAGCAGAGCATCCTGGACTCCACTAAAACTCAGGTAAAATCCTATTTGTAGTTACTAGAATGTTATTTTTTATAGTTGATAGGCCAGCGCTTGACCACTATTTCAGTGAGTATATATTGACGATCAAACATGTTGCCTAATAGCAATCTATTCACTAGTGACTTGAAGATTCCCAAGTTAAAACACACCACAACCCCAAAGGGTCACATTTGAACCTTCCCTTATAGAAAGCTGGGTACGCCCATGCTAAGATCCATCCTTCTGAACTAATACATTGATAATATTTTGTACGCAGGTCCGCGAGCTATTGAAGCGTAAGCAGAGTGTAATGGGCGCGGACCGCCTGCACGACGAAATGGAAGACGTGGGCGCGAGGTGGAAGGCGCTGCACGATGCCTTCAAGGACAAGTGAGTTGACTATCAGACGTTCATGCCCTATTTCCCTACTTTGATCCCCTATTTCCCTACTTTGACCTCCTATTTTTGAAAAAAAAAAAAGGTGACCTATGTCCGTTCCCATGCTTCAATCTATCTCTGTACCAAATGTCATCAATCCTCCTAATGGCTTCTAGGTACAGGCCACAATAAACCTACGTTCACTTCTGAAGATTCGACAAACAGAATAGACAAATATCGCGTAGGGACGAATTGTGTTTGTTTACACATCAATAATATGTATTAATATCGACAGGATCGCGAAGATTGCGACATTATATTAAAGTTTGCTGTATATATTGACTTTCTAATCGCCCGCTATCATTTATTAATTTATTATCAAGATGACTCTAATTTTATTATGGGTTGGAAATTTCAATTATTATGAAACCGTCATAAAATAGTTAAAAAAAAAAGATAGCTCTATAAAAGTGCCCTTTCAGATGGCAAGCGTGGAACGTGAGCTTAGATCGTTTTGGTTTAAAAACACGCACTCTACGCGTGTGATCTGAACATAACCAAAATCTATTTCAATTTCTGAGCCAATTTATCTAGATATTAAATTTCTCCTATTTTTTTTTTAAGGATCCGCCTAATGGAAGAAATGAAGGACTTCCACGACACTCACAGCAACCTGTCGCAGTGGCTGAGCGCCAAGGACCGTATGATGACCGCTTTGGGACCCATCTCTTCGGATTCCAGAATGGTCCAAACACAAGTACAACAGGTAAGATAATAGAAGCAGGGTTTATGCTCTTACAAATTTTGTACAGGGCTTCAGGTGCCGCTAAGGATCTATGGAGGTCAAAGCAGCTCACCTGCAGGTTTTACGCCTCAGAGTTAGGGGTCAGATGGTCGGCATGCGTGGTCCTAGGGGGGGGGGGGAGTCACAGGGTTCCAAAAAGGTATTTTTTGATGGAATTTCCGTACGTGATCCCTCCCCCTCCCCTAAACTTCAGACTACGGCCGCACCTGATGGTTGGGGCTCCCTAATCGTAATTGGTTTTTCTTGTCAGTTACGGGTGCGACTGCCATCTGATATAGAGAATAAAAGTGTACTCGAGGCTTGGGAGCTCGTATGAGGAAGAAAGAGTTTGGGATCTCCTCGCCTACTCTTTCACCTCCTTCTCTTATTGGGTTTATCTTGGCTTAAGGGAGCAAATGCCGACTGACTCCCCTATCTCAATATAGTAAAATACAAATATAAATCGTTTAGGTTCGGAATGTCCAATTCCCAAAATATCTAGAAGGTGCAAAATATCCCAAAATGTTCAAATCCCGGAATTTCCTAATCCCAGAATGTCCAAAAAGTACAAGGTTCATGTTTTACAGTATTAGATAATTTAGACTATATACAAGCTAGCACGCAGTAAGTGTCATGCCAAAACTGCGTAAAAAAAAAAAAGGTACTACTTTTTGCGATTATACTTTTACGTTGCATTTTGTTATAGATACTGGGAAGTATAATGGTCTAAGATAACATAGGTAGTCTCTTGGACATGTGAACTACAAGGTTCGCCTTTTTCACGTCCCAAACACAACATATCCATACAATTCACTAATTCCTGTCCACCTATCCCCAGGTCCAGGTCCTCCGCGAGGAGTTCCGCGGCCAGCAGCCGCAGTTAGTGCACCTGGAGGAGGTGGGCGCGGCGGTGCTGGACCGCCTGGAGCCGCAGTCGCCCGACGCCAACAAACTGCGCCAGAAGGTCGCGGACCTCCAGGATAGGTGGAACGATCTGCTGAACAAGTAAGTGAATACATATCCTACTAATATTATAAACGCGAAAGTTTGTAAGTGTGAATGGATGTATGTGAGGATGTTTGTTACTCTTTCATGTAAAAACTAATGAATAGATTTTGTAAGTAATTGTATTTTCTTTTCCATTTTTTTTATAATAACCTAGTATAATTATTGTAAATATTATTGTCATAGATTTTATTAAAACTTTACAATAATATAGATTACTAGCTTTTGCCCGTGGCTTCGTCCGCGTTGATGTCGGTTATCGCGACCAAACATAGCCTTTGTCCTTTCTCAAGGTCTTATCTACCCCTATACCAAATTTCATCAAAATCGGTTCAGGGGTTTAGACGTGAAAGCGTATCAGAGACAGACAGACAGAGTTACTGTCGCATTTATAATATTAGTATGGATACATCAGAATAACACATAGGCTATATATCAGCGATGAACGGGATCAGAATTCCACGCGGGCGAAGCCGCGGGCAACAGCTAGTTTTTTTAATATTTCGGGAATTATCGCGATTCTATGAAGGTTGATTTATATCAGACGAGCGAATGCTCAATCTATCTCCTATACATCAAATTCTATTAGTGTAAAAAGTGACAAACATTATTTCATTGTTGTTTCTTATGTTGATCCCATTGAAAATATTTGAAAATATATTTATTTCTGTAACAAAAAGGTACTTTTAACAATATTTTTGTCGTTGTGACCTTCTATTAAGTGAAATACACCTGTATCAGAAGGATTGTAAGTGTATCACCTGTATCAGACCCATTGATGCCATTAAACTTCAGACTTTATTGAAATAGACTTAAGGTTCAACCTCACCAAACGGACGGCATCGGAGCGGATTTTACAATCTTTAAACAAAATAAATCTTATATCACAGCATTTAAAGTTTATATTACCAAGTCACGCATGACAGCTTGACGTGCGTCATGCCGCCGCACGTCGCTGTCAAGCTGTTGTGCGATGCGGAGTTGGACCTATAAAGTCCAAAATGAAATGAGTATTGTAAAGGCGTATAATCTTCAATTATTATAATTAACACAGACTGGAGAAGCGTGCGGATAGTCTCGGCGCGGCCGCAGACACATCTCGCGAGTTCGACGCAGGTTTCACACGCCTCCGCGACGCGTTGCACACCATTAGCGACAAACTTGATGACGTTGCCATGGAGAATGAGCCTGAAGACCAGCTCAGGAAGATCGAGGTAAGAGAAGAATTAACTGCTTGTATAAAGCTATGTCCAAGTCTATATTTAAAGACTACTTCAACATTAGAGATCATCGTTATGGGTTAAGCTTTTTTATATTAAAGTTTACAACCAGGACAGGACTTACGTATGAGTATAACTTGCACCAGTACCTGTCAGGTGGAAAAATGCTCGAACAGTTTTTTAGTGGTAATTAAATATCAACCTTATTCCGTTAACGCAGAGCTTAAAATAGTGAGCAACAACTCTTATCAGATAAAATTTAATGCTGCATACTATTTTCACCCTTGTCTAAATGGAATAAGGTCGATATTTAGTTAACACTTAAAATCCTGCTCGAGCATTTGGCCGACTGATTTGCATTGACCGTAAACGTATATAGATGAAAATTAACCACTCTACTCTCCAAAGTATAGGTAGTGTAATTTACAGAATATTACTACTAGGAAAGGTCTATCGTAATCATTTTTCGATTGTAAGTGGAATGGAATGTATATTACTTGTACAGATACCCAAAAAACCTTCCCTATTTAATGTCTATATAATATCACAGTTTAACCCTCATGAATTTTCGTTCAGAACCTAGAACGTCAACTAGAAGGCCAGCGTCCCCTACTAGCGGACTTAGAAGCGGCTGGAGCAGCTCTATCCACGGTACTGTCGGACCCCGCGTCACGACAGGACATACAGAGCAAGCTGGCGGCGGTGGCGCGCCAGTACGACAACCTGCAGAGGAAACTCGACCATAGGAAGGCGGAAATAGAGGCGGCTTTGAAGTGAGTACTCAACTGTTGAAATCTCTAATGTGCTTGCACATCAATAGCTTTGTATTAACTAATTTGAAAGAAGTGTACTATAAAATTCTTGCGCCAGAACGCTTATTCGGATTGTGAGAGGTTTAGGAAGTGAATTTAGAACCTATAATATTTATACTGGGTGATTTTATAGACGTTTCGGATAAAAACATGTTTCATTAGCAAAATCGTGTGGAAGTATTATTTTGGCGAAAAAAAAATTTTTTTTTTACAGCTTCATACAGTATGCCTTTCACCTATACATTATTCCCATACATAAAAAAAAATCCGCCAACTTAATAGATTTTGCTAACGATATTGTGCCTAAAATCTTTTTATCCGAAACAACTATAAAATCACCCTGTATAATCCTTAAAATATCAAAAAAGTACAGGTTCAACTAGCGATGGACGGAAAAACTCCGTCACAGGCTTTCTCTATGGGGATTGGGGAATCAGACCTTTGCTCCCAAGTCCCGCTAAAAAGTAACCGTAAACTGATGAATAATCTACGACGATTTCCTTTGCCATTTGGTTTTACACATGTGTATATTAAAAAAAAGTAATCTGACGATGTTATTACAATCTTCTAAAACCACCGTTTCGTTGTTCTACCAGGGACGGTCGCAACCTGGAAGAGAACGTGTCCCGCACGTTAGGCTGGCTGCAGTCGGAGCTAGGCGCGCTGCCGGGCCGCCTGCAGGTGTCGGCCGACTGCAACAAGCTGCAGCAGCAGCTGGAGCGCCACGAACCGCTGTACCGGGAGCTCACGCAGAAGGAACACGAGCTTATCATGCTGCTTGACAAAGGTAACGTACATAAATTTATACATACATACATACATTCATACATTCATACATTCATACATACATTCATACATACATTCATACATTCATACATAAATACATTCATACATTCATTCATGCATACATTCATTCATACATACATACATACATCCATACAATCATACATACTTTCATACACACATACATACACTCATATATTCATTCATACAGTCATACATACATACATGTATTCATATTGAATAAATCACTTGTACTTTTCCACAATTATTTCCACAATAATTGTGGAAAAGTACAAGTGATTTATTCAATATGTGTAGCAAGTTCCACCAAGTGCCATCAATCTCCAGTATAAACAATACATGTATTCATTCATACAGTCATACATACATTCTATTGAAACACCGCCAAGATAGAAGGATTTTGCGATTTTGAAGATAAAGGGCTAATTTATTAACATTCGATGTTTGCGAAGGTCGCGAGATGGAGAAGAAGCCAGCGCACCAGAACCTGCGCAAGGACCTGGACAGGATCCAGGCGCAGTGGGACAAACTCAAGCGGGAGACCGTCGACAGGTACACCCGGCTGCAGACCGCTATGGTGAGTTACATTTATATTTCTTTTTAATACTTACTCCTTCAAATGAGACGATTGGTAACCTTCTGTCCAGTATATCTTTTTCCCTTTCCCCTCTCGCCTTTATACCTAGAGGGTTAGGCAGAGGTGTTCCAACATTTTCATCAATCTACAATGATTTGGTCCTACGTAATAGAGGGTGAACCTATTGTCGTATTCCGGGCACTATTGTTGCCTCGAGACATGTATCTGAGGCTGAGTCTGGGCTGTATATATCTGTCTGATGTTAAACAGCCCTATCCCTTAGTCACCTTGTACGACACCGCGTGGTTAGATATAGGGTGACCCAATTTCTACTCTCCCGGGAACCACGCGGATTTTTTTAACGTAGAAATAACTTACAATACACAAGATACAATTGCTTGGGTTACTAGCATAATGTTTTTTTCGCGTAATGACAATTCAGTTAGGTTGACATGAAAGCATGTTACCTAGATAGCTGAAAGACAATTCAGCTAACTTGTAGGTCCGTATCACTAACACTAATTGTGTGGGGATGCTTCAAAAAGATAATCACTTTTAAATTCCAAAAAAATCAAAAGAAAACACTTAGTGAGCTCTATTTAAAAAATACAATAAAATATAATTATGAATAATTGTCGTTCACATTTTTAATTTTGAAATCAGTGCAATCACCATCTATTTTGTGGCTGTTGCTGACAGTACGTGCTTGAACTAGAATTATTCCTAAATATACTAATATTTGATCATCATTCTGTCACACAGGAGCACTGCCGTAAGTTCCACAAGGCCCAGGAATCCTTCACGCCCTGGCTGTCAGACGCAGAAGACAGGCTGAACAAACTGCCGGCTACTGCCTTCACCAAGAAGGAGGTGGAGAAGCAGTTGAGAGAACTGCAGCAGATCAGAAATGATATCTGGAAGAGGTGAGCACTCTTCATCCCCATTATAGACTAGATATGTTCCGGGATGTTCTAGTAATGCTTTTACACTGAAATACATTTAGCGCTATTAGCGTGCTATTAGGCCTATGAGTCAATAGCGCACATTGTATTTAAAAGTTGCTTTCTAATCTGCTTTCTCTCAATATTGATGATTTATTAATTGAATTAATTTTGAATGTAAGGTCTTCAGATTTATATTTACGTCATAGCAACATAATATTTGATTAGAAACTAGCTGGAACCCGCGGGTTCGCCCGCATAGAATTTCAACGCCTTGTCGCAACTCATGGAAACCTATTGCAAAGATAAAAAATAGCCTTTGTGTCATACCAAATTTCAACTGGATCCGTTCAGCCGTTAGAGCGTGATTAAACATCAAAACATCTTCACAAAAATGTATATTTATAATATTAGTAGGATAGGATGTTAGTTTGTTAGCCATTGCTTAGTAGTTTACAATGTGTTGTTTCTTCTAGGTCTGGTGAATACGAGAACAATAAGACTCTTGGCGAGACCTTTATTTCTGCGTGCGATATCGACCAAGAAATCGTGAGGAAGTTGCTAGACAGCATGAAGGAACGATGGGACAGGATTAACAACGGTACGGATGATAAACTTGAATGGGTCACTTTCATTACTTACCTCATTTTGAGGAACTTTGAATCTAAGCCATGCTCTTGTGCTACTTGGTACACTGGTTGACTGATGTACGAGGTTTTGGAGTAGGTTTTTGTTTTCGGATTGGTCGGTCAGATGGTGGTGTCCCTGTATACACCTAGTCAAAAGGAGAAGAAGTAAGCAGACCTCAAGCTCTGAGGTGTAAGCCTTTAATGCAACCGAGAACAATGCTAAAATGATTAGATAAATCTACTTTTTTAGCTTAGAATCTGCTAAACCTCTTTCCCTCGGCTATACCCTTGCTATCATCGCTACTATATCGAAAATTCCACTTTATTTTTTTCCCATTTAAACTGGCAGTTTCAAACAGTTTGAGGAAATTTATATTTTCTCAAACCATTGATACACACACGCACTCATGCCAATTTGATCAAACTATTTGAAAATGCCATTCCGGTCAAATTAACTGAAATAATGGCGGCTATAATTGATTTAGTGTGATTTTGAGGGTAGTTACAAATATATTCTATCTCCCTACAGAGGTACTCCAACAAGTGGAGTTCCTAGAGAGCACGGCGCGCAAGTTGGGCGAGTTCGCCGAGCGCGTGCGCGCTGTACACACACCGCTGCAGCGCTGCGAGGAGCGTCTAACGGACGCGCTGAGTGCGCCGCCTGCGCACGCGCAAGAGGCCGTGGCCAGACTCGCTGACCAGATACACGCGCTTAGAGCGCCGCTACAGGTACGCTTCTAGAATAATTCGGTGTATGCGTTGGAGTCAATGATCATATGGAACTAAAATATTGGTTACTTAGTTGATGGCAATTGATCAACCAAACTTTTAGTGAAACGGCAGAAAATTATTAAGCCATTATTAGTCTTTTCGCCCCGTAAGGGTTAAAGACTGATCACGGGTTCAAACCCCGTCCTGTATACTGATTCTTCCGATTTAAAATATAAACATGAACATTACACACACAGAAGTCATTTTGGGATGCCTGTTGTGTGGACCAGGCATCCCAAAATGACTGCTTTCTAACAAAACACGACACTAACCCCCCACCTCCCCGCAGAGTACAACCGCCGCTGCGGACGACATCGTGACCCTCGCCCTAGAGTGCAGTGGGCGTGACGCAGGCAACCGCGCGCGAGCCGTCCTGGACGAACAGGTGCAGGCCTTAGCCGAACGCCTGGACGACCTGGAGGCGCGGGCGGGAGAGGCCAAGGGACGTCTGGCCGGCGCCGCCGCTGCCACGCAACTGTTCCAAGTAAGCTTGCAACAACATTTTGATTCTTTATTTAAATTTAGTAATTTTTTTTATTTTAATTTCTTTGGAAGTTTTTTTTTTTTTTCAATTTAAGAATACAAATTATAAGTGCCAATGTTAAGTCGAGCTATCGTATCTTTTTATTGTATTGTTGAGTGTTATTCAATTTTTTTTACCACGGAATTTGTGAAAAAAATACCAGCATTCTAGTAAAAATCTTTAAAAACAGTACAACAGTAACATCTTGAAAAGTGAAAACAATATTTTTTCCAGTCACAAACTAAATATTTGAAACTATCTTATCTAACTAATTTTTCTTGTAGGACAAAGTGAAGTCCCTTGCCAACGACTTATCCGACTTAGAGAAAGAGCTCGACGGCATGAAGCCGCCAGGCCGCGACATCAAGACGGTCAGGCAACAGCTGGACGACATCGGCCGGTTCTACAAGCGCCTGGAGAACGCCGACGACCTGGTCGGAGACACGGAGAGGGCTGCAGAACAGCTGGTCGACAGTGGCTACACTGTTGATACTGCTAAGACCAGGGATCAGGTATGTGGGACATTTTTAGACTTAACGTAATTGTAAAACTATATGGAGGGATTTGTGATGCTGATGACAGTTTCCATGGATAGTATAGTGGTTCCATTGACTCAAAAACCGTTGTGAAGGGTGTAGTCGGTTCGATTTCTATATTATGGCTATTATTTGTGTGATTTTGTGATAGCATTCAGTCTAGGTGGGTTATGTGTCCGGTAATAGTATTAACGTAATTTCCCAAATATGGGAGTTTTCTCCGAAAAAATTATTTAAGTTCAAAATGTACTATGTTACCTATATGTACTAAACATTACACTTCGGAGGCACAGTGGCGGCTTATATGACTGGTATACATAAGTTCCGGATTTGATTCCTGAATCACACACAATGTTATTGAGCGTTTCTGTTTAGTAAATTCTCAGTAGTAGTTAACAAATATCCCCTCCGGAGATATACAATCTATGTTAAGAAATATATATCTGACCACCAGCTATGAGACATAAAAAACTCAATAAATGAAGACTGTATACATATTTTATTTCCTACCAGGTGGAAGGACTCCGTAAGCAACTCGCCAAACTGGACGAGCGTGCGCGCTCCAAGGAGCAAGACCTGGACGATACGCTCAGCAAACTGGAGGCTTTCTACAAGGCGTACGACTCCGTCATGGATGACGTCAACGAGGTGAGCACATGAGCCAGAGATGAACATCTCCAGGCAAAATCTATAATAATAATAGTTACTGACGTTCCTCCTGTAGTCCCGATATTTTAGCATTGAACCCGGAGCTTAAAATAAGTACCTGTGTACTTTCTGTAAATAATCCGATTGCTTTAGAATACTTTAGATTAAATTATAAAGCAGGTGACCGTGGGCATAGCTTCTTCTTATCATTAAACATATTCCAGGTTAAAAAAATTGTCCAGGTAACACAAAATTTGGTCTAAGTAACACAAAATATTGTCCAGATAACACAAAATTTTGCCCTAATTTCCTCTGACTATATTAATAATTGCAAAATTTTCCTTACCAGGCCTCTGAACAAGTCCGCAGTCTGAAACCTGTATCCTCCGAAGTGGAACAAATCCGTGCCCAACAAAAGGACTTCACGGAACTTAAACGCCGTACTCTAGAACCTCTAGGACAGAACGTGGCCCACTGCAACAAGATCGGGCAGGGCCTGGTGCGGTCTGCCTTGCAAGGCGTCAGTACTCAGGTCTTGGAGAAAGACCTGGAGAAGATGAATGACAAGTGGAACGCTTTGAAGGAGAAGGTTAGTGACTTACGCATATTTTATCGTTTTAAGTTCTAATACGATGTATGTACAAAAAAATTGCAACGCATTCACGCCTGTATGCATAAACACATACGGGCGCGAATGCGTTGCATTGTTTTTTTGGATATTGTGGCAAGAGACAGCTGTTCCGTAGACAGAAGATCTGATGAACTAGATAAGTAGCAATTCTTTGGCAGGCGTATTGTAGAACAGAATGATAAATGTATGGAATTGACATGTATTTTGACGTTTATGACAGTTGTCAACATTATGTCAATCCCATACATTGACCAATCTATTCTATTTTACAAACGTATTGCCACTTTTCTAGAAGGGCAGGTGCTTTAGAAAAGTATGATGACGTACTATTAAATAAATAAATAAATATAAATATTTTAGGACAACATTTATTTTACACAACGCTATCTAGTCCCAAAGTAAGCGTAGCTTAACCAGCTTGTATTCTCTATCTATAGACAAACGAACGCGAACGTCGTTTGGACGTGGGTCTTCTGCAGTCCGGCAAGTTCGCCGAAGCCCTCGCTGGCCTGGAGAAGTGGCTGGCGGATACAGAAGACATGGTCAACAACCAGAAACCACCCTCGGCTGATTACAAGGTGGTGAAGGCTCAACTGCAGGAACAGAAGGTAAGGACTTATTCTCCGAATATTTCAAATCCATGCTCTTGTTAAACAAAAAAGAAATCTTTGTGAAGAAACAAAGCTTTTATATAACTACAAAGTTCTTGATAGATATATCAATCAATCAATCAGCCTATCACAGTCCATTGCTGGACATAGACCTCTCCCAATGTGCGCTATTGGTTCCCAGTTATCCAATATTCAATATTCTTTTATAAATAAACTATAAACTTAAAAGTATATAGGTATTAAGTTTATGAAATAAACTAGCCTTCCGCCCGCGCGGTGATCGGCTAATGTTGACTAATGCTCATTAAGATTACAATTCGGACTAAGACCTTTTAAATAAAAAGGAAACCGCATCAAACTCCGTTCACTAGTTCTTGTGTCCATCAGGGAAAAACAGACAAGAATTCCAAAATGAGATTTTTTTTGTGTTCAGTTTATCACAACCCAAGTTTTTTTTTTAAATATCTCCAATGTAAAGACGTAACCTATACAATATTACACTATATGCCTCACAATCAGATATTTATCAGTATTCTTTCTCCACAGTTCCTCAAGAAAATGCTAATGGACCGTCAGAACTCGATGTCGTCCCTATTCGCCATGGGCAGTGAAGTAGCGGCCGGGTGCGAGGCGGGCGAGCGCAAGACCATCGAGAAGCAGCTCAAGGGGCTCATGGAGCGCTTCGACGCGCTCACTAATGGCGCTCAGCAGAGAATGCTGGACCTCGAACAGGCTATGAGGGTGAGTTTCCGAATTCGGTACACAACACCCAAACGAGTAACACTGTTACTGATTGCGAAAAAAATTCCCAACGACTGTGACTCGTTGGGAATTTTTTTACTGGATGCAACATTTTTTGTCCCAACGTGTAACAGGTGTTACTGGATGCAACATTTTTTGTCCCAACTAGTCACAGGTGTTACTGAATGCGACAATGTTTTGTCCCAACGAGTAACAGGTGTTACTGGATGCAACATTTTTTTTGTCCCAACGAGTAACAGGTGTTACTGGATGCATTATTTTTTGTCCCAACGAGTAACAGGTGTTATTGGATGCAACGTTTTTGTCCCAACGAGTTTCAGGTGTTACTGGATGCAACATTTTTTGTCCCAACGAGTAACAGGTTTTACTAGATGCTATTTTTTTTGTCCCAACCGCTGACCTCCTGACCTCCGCAACCCAATGGCGACATTAGGCAATATCGAAGCATTGCAGCTAGACCACTTGTTGGTAAAATAATTACGAAAGTTTTCTTTTGATGTTTATCATATTCAAGTATATGATGTCCACGCATGTATACCGCTCCTCTCGGCAATAGGTCTAATATCGCATAAAATGTAAAATGTCGGTCGATCGGTCTAGTGTCGGTGAAACGCTAGCTCGTAATATTGATGATTGTGGTTTTCGCTTACTTATCTTTAAGCCTTTAAGTGAAATCCGTTTGATCTCCCAACACACGAGAGGAAACACGCTAGAGCCTCGTCTCTTAAGTTCTATGACCCTTCTATTATTTATATTCGTTTTTTTTTACCTCAGGTGGCGAAACAGTTCCAAGAAGAGTTACAACCCCTGGTGGAGTGGCTCGGCACTACCGAGCGAAAGGTCAAGGTGCTGCAGCTGGTGCCCACCGACGAGGAGAAGATACAGCACAAGATCAGAGAACACAAGGTGAGGGTTCACATTGATGAAGGGAATTGCGAGCGTCTTCGTCCACTTTCTCCTTCTATATGTGGATGAAAGTAGAGGCAACCCGTCTAGGAAAGCGCGTGATTATTATTAATATCGCGCGTGATTATAATACAAATGCAATGTCTTGCAAAAAAAGCTAGCGATACACAGCCAAATATGTTCAGAATTTTAAAAGTTATTTTCAAAAAAATTAAACCTACTTGAATCCTGAAAATTACATCCCTCTTTTGGGCAGTAGGATAGAAGTAATTAATTTTATTTTTAACTAGCTTTTGCCCGCGGCTTCGCCCGCGTGGATGTCGGTTATCGCGACCAAACATAGCCTATGTTCTTTCTCAAGGTCTAATCTACCTCTATACCAAATTTCATCAAAATCGGTTCAGTGGTTTGGGTGTGAAAGCGTGACAGACAGACAGACAGACAGACAGACAGACAGACAGACAGACAGACAGACAGACAGACAGACAGACAGACAGACAGAGTTACTTTCACATTTATAATATTAGTAGGGATCATAATTTTTCGCTAATTCTTTTTTTATATTATTCCTTGAAGTACGAGGATGGTTCTTACGGAGAGAAAAAATTAAAAAAAGTCTGATAAAGTCTTAACACAACACTTTTCTATACTCCCATACAAACGATTCATATTATTACTTAAAAGTCAATTTGAACTTTAATACCATACCATAAAGTTCAAAGTGTTAGTATAGAGGTTCCGGGCAGGCAAAACAATTGAGTGACGTTACTATCGTTGAATATTGACATGTTATATTGTTAAGTTAAGGCGGTACGAAGATCGCGGAGTCAGCTAGTTTTTTATAATGGTGAATTTCAAAATTATACAAAGGGGTTTTCCCTTTCCCATTCCTGAAAGAATTGATCTATCATCGACACATATCTAACAAAAGCATTTCCATGTCAGGCCCTTCACGAAGACATCATATCGAAGCAGCCTCCGTTCAAGCAGCTGACTGAGACAGCTTCCACCCTGATGGGTCTGGTCGGAGATGACGAGGCCACGGCACTCGCTGACAGACTGCAGGCTGCTACAGACAGGTAACTATCGATATTGCTCAGGACATATATTCTTCTTCCTCTTAGCGTTAATTCCCAGTCGCATCCGAAGCTTTTTCAGCTCGGAGTCTGGGGTCCGCTTTATCAGTCTTAACTACGAATTTCACTAGACCTCGATATTTTCCGTGAAGCGATTGTCATCTGACCTCCACAACCCAATGTTAACATTAGGCGATATCGAAGCTTTGCAGTTAGACCGTTGTTTTTGGATTTTTGAGGGCTCCAACTACCCGTAACGACTGCCATAGATGTTCTTATGGCAACCGGGACCGACGGCTTAACGTGCTCTCCGAGGCACGACCAGACCAATGCAAATACCCATATTTCATGAACACAAATATTTGCACTGAGCGGGGATCGAACCCGCGCCTCCTGCGTAGCGGCCGCGTTCACTACCGCTACGCCACGGAGGCTGTCCTCAGTGCTGTGTCCTCTGTACTCAGGACATATATCTTGAACCTAAAATGTGCCCTATACGCGCAGTACACGTTTCTTGGGTGTCTTTGGAGGATAGCACGGGGTGCTACTGCGGTGGACGAACTCAAATTCACCAAGCATAGATTATTACAAAACAATCCGCGGTCGCCAGGGCCTATTTTTCTTGCGATTTAGGTCCAAGATACGTGGCCCGAGGTATATCTTTTGTTGATGACCTCAGTGGTATGACGATAAAACGTTCGACTACTATATCGATGGTCACGGTTTCGATGCACGCTCTGCGCAAATATTTGTTGATCTATTTGCATTGGTTTGTGTATTTCTGTGTACAATATATCTACAAAGGGCTCGCCCCCCTATCATGGGATTGGTGCAATGTAGGTGCTAATTCACCTTTGCTTAACCCGGGGATAAAGGCGTGTATGTATATGTTTGTATGTATTATACCATTCAAGACTTTACCCAATTCAGTTGGGGTCGGCTTTTAATCCAACTGCCAAACATACAAACTATCGATGTTCCTTGAAACTACTATCATCTGACCTCCACAACCCGCTGCATATGATAGATCTAGGAAGATACTCTTCTTAAAATTTTAGACTCTAATCGTCCGTCTAACATACAATTTCTTGTTCCCAGATACCAAGCATTAGTGGACCACAGCCTGAACGTCGGCGACTTGCTGGAGAGCTCCCGCAAGGGTCTGCGCCACCTGGTGCTCACGTACCAGGACCTGTCCGCCTGGATGGACAGCATGGAGCAGTACCTGGCCAAGAGGAAGGTGCTGCCGGTCCACATGGAGAAACTGCTGAGGCAGATGGATGAACTGGCTGTACGTACACTTGTATTTTGTATGAACTAATTGCCGTGTTAGGTTCAGGATTCGATTCTCAATTTAAGCTGTGATATTTTGCTGTATTTGAGTTGTATTGTATTTAAATCGTTAATAACGGCATTAAGTTTGAAACGTCAATAGGCTACCCGTACCCGTTAAATGTATACATGCGGATATGTTTCTAAGATACGTGCGAACATATCCGCACGTATGTAGTTACGTATATTCGCAAAAAAAAAAGTATTTTAGTATCCGCAGTCTAGAACCCATCAAGTTACACTGTCTACAAAAACTCAAATCACTTACGATCCTAACCTCCTTACAGGAAAAGACCGAAGAAATCGCCTCCAAGCAGGAAGCCGTCGACAGCACCGTGGAGTCAGGGCTCGAGCTGATGAAGCACATCTCAGGAGATGAGGCTCTGCAGCTCAAGGACAAGCTGGACGCTCTGCAGCGGCGGTACAACGACCTCACCAGTCGCGGCGCTGAGCTGCTCAGGGTGGCTTCGGAGACATTGCCGCTGGTGCAACAGCTGTATAACAGCCATGGCAGGTCAGTTTCAACTGTTGAGCTATCTCCGTTTTTATCCAAGGTCTTTCAAGCTGCCTCTTCCGCTTGTCATGCTTCGAGCCTTCCCAGCTTCGTTGAGATCGGCTTGCCGTCAACTACGAAGTTCGAAATTTTCCATGAAGCATCTGCCGCCTGACCTGATCTTTGGCGATATCGAATTTCTGTAATTACACCAGGCTATTGGATTTTTAGGACTCCCAACTACCCGTAACAACTGCCATTTTCAATGTTACTGCTACATTCGCTATGCACCTACAGATAAAGATGCTTTAAGTAGTTTTCGTTTAAATAATAACAGACTTCCTGGACCTCGATTCTGCTAAAGCACAACCACTGTCACACCACAGAGATTGCGAGAAAATTACATTTGATTTTAGCCTCTAAAGTAATGCAGTTAAAGTTTAAAATTAAATGACTTTTTGTAGAGTGAACAAAGGCGTCTAATGAAAATATTGTCATTTAATTTTGGACTTTAACTTTATAGAAATAAGGTCTAAAATTTAATGCCATTTTTTGCAGTCTCGGTGGTGTGACAATGGTTGTGCTTTAGTAGAATCGAGGGCCAGCTTTCTGATTTCTTATACCACTTAGGTGGTAGACAAACAGAAACGCCATCTTAAAAAGAAGCTATAAATAGATAGAAATAATATTTGAAACGGGTTGTATAACGTGTCAAAATTTTCTAGAGAACTGAACTGTTCTATAGTGCTCTTTATGGATCCTATACTAATCTATACTATCTCCACAGACTCACGGACTGGATGGCGGGAGCTGAATCATGTCTACAGTCTGTGGAACCTCGTGAGGAAGATATCTTGAGGCTAGAGGCGGAGTTGCAGGAGTTCAGGCCCGTGCTGGATAATATCAACCTTATTGGACCCCAGCTGTGTCAGGTATGTACTTATTTACATATATTTAGTGCCAAAAGAATTTCCTGTTGGATCGCCATGTAATCTTTGTAAGAGTGTAATCATTTTTTTTTTAAGTGTAAACTTTTGTAGGCGCGTTGGGCAGTTTTCATAGATTTTTTTCATGCAGTCATGGAATTCGTGTCAGCGTCAGCGTCACGCACGTCCTGCTGACGTCACGACGATACGATTCACAAGATACTTAGTTTTTTTTTTTTAATTCTATACGACCAGTAGTACCTATTTGCCAAATTGTGACACTTCACATGTGACACCTCTTTGAAATGCGCGTTGAGTAATTTTTTTTTTGTGAAGTATATGCTATTTATACCGACTGTTTTCACTTCTTTCCGCATGCCCAGTGCCATAATTTTATTTTTTCTTACATTTGGAGCTTATTCATATTTTCTTTTATCAGATATCGCCTGGAGAGGGAGCCACGTACATCGAGAGCATTGTGACGCGCGACAATCGCCGGTTTGACGTCATCGCAGAACAAGTGCAGCGCAAGGCCGAGAGGTTGCTGCTTAGTAAGAAGGTACGCTTGTCTCTCTGATTGTTGAAAACGATTCTTATTTGACTCACAAATCAGTTAATGCTAAGTTACATTTAAACTAGTAGTAGTATTTTGTATTGGAACTGCATTTTTTTTAATTAAAAATCTTTTGAATATACCTATAAATGTCAAGGTCTCTATCAAGGTGACCTTATTGTTTACTAGCTGTTGCCCGCGGCTCCGCCCGCGTGGAATTCGGATTCCGGTCCAACTTTAATGTATGGAAATCTGCCCGATTTATTGACATTTATGCTCACTGCTCCGCTCCCTTTAGTAGTAGCGTGATGTTATATAGCCTATGTTACTCCCAGATAGTGTAGCTTTCTATAGGTGAAAGAATTATTGAAATCGGTACAGTAGTTCCGGAGCCTATTCATTACAAACATACAAAAATAGGTACAAATCTTTCCTCTTTATAATATTAGTGTATATGTAGATGTAGATAACTCTAACCCACGAATATCTGCGGATATCTGGGTTCGCCATTAAATGAAAAATCAATACCAACATTTTTAAATTTATTAATCTAATACACTATATTCATTTATACAGGGTGTCCCATAATTCAAGGATAAGCCGGTAACAGAGGGTGGCCCTACTTATGGCTGCTCTGGAAAAAAAAAGAAAAAAATGTATCTCTATTTTTTTTTTTAATTATTTAAACTTTTTTAAAATCTTTGGAAATTCGGTACCCCTAATAATATTTTCAACTACCAGGTCCACAATTTTGCAAATATTTCTGAACGCTTTTCTGTATTAGCAAGCTAAGAAGCATGACTATCCACCAACACCCTGAAAAATTATGGAATATTTGTAATTATTTTACAAAAATAAGTCAAAATATTTTTTTGTCGTCAAATTTTCATACATTTTTACTTTCGACCCAATTTATCTTATCTCGGTGAAAAAAAAAAGTATGGACACCACTATGGCATTCTTTTTCAAAAATTGGCGCAACTATCCAAGATTTCAAAATGGTATAATTTGGGTATGATACTATAATGAAATACAAAAAAAAATTTATTTTTGTAAATAAGAATCACATTTAATACATTGCTCTTATTGAAAATCACCAGATTTACTTTGTACACAATGCATTCATCCTCAATAAAAAAATCATTAACGGGACTTGTGACAAAGTGGTAACCGAGTAGGTTATCACATTACGAGGTTAAGCAACATAAGCCAGGGTGGTTTTCGGATGGATGACCATTCTTAAGACATTAAGACACCTCCGTCCTCTGTTTCTCAGAGAGTACGTTAGGTCGTAGATCCCGGTGGCCATATGAGTATCTATGACAGTTAGTCGGACCCCTAAAAGTCCAACAACTGGACTCACTACATAACTTTGATATAGCCAGTGGGATGTGAAGGTCAGGTGGCAGTCGCTTCACGGCAAATTTCGCATTTTTGCTGTTTCACAGTTAGCAGGGAAATCCGAGGCTCAGAGTTTTATTGGAATTGTTTTAAGAACAATTAGGTTTCCGAAAGCAATTGCAACGCTGGACTAGTTTCATTCAAATATCAATGCGACTACGGATTATATTTCTGACAAAAGAAAAAAATAAAATGTATTAATGCCGGTGGCAAACAGTTAAAAATGTAAAATAAAAAAAATATTAACAATAATGCAATAATTATAAAATTATACCATTATGTTTGTTTAACATTTTAACAGTATGGATTTTCATCCTCTGGACCTTTACAAAATACAGAGTCGGTTTTTATGGTTAACTGTGAAACAGCAGAATCACGAAATTTTCTTTAAAGCGACTGCCACCTGACCTCCACAACCCATTGGCGATATCAAAGTTATGTAGTGCGTCCAGTTGTTGGACTTTTAGGGCTCCGACTACCCGTAACAACTGTCATAGATGCTCGTATGGCCACTACGATCGACGGCCTAACGTACTTTCTGAGGAATGGAGGTGTCTCAATGTCTTAAGAATGGTCATCCATCCGAAAACCACCCTGGCTTATGTTGCTTAACCTCGTAATGTGATAACCTACTCAGTTACCTCTTTGTCACAAGTCCCGTCAATGATTTTTTATTGAGGACGAATGCATTGTGTCCAAAGTAAATCTGGTGATTTTCAATAAGAGCAATGTATTAAATGTGATTCTTATTTACAAAAAAAAAAAAATTTTTTTAGTATTTCATTATAGTATCATACCCAAATTATACCATTTTGAAATCTTGGATAGTTGCGCCAATTTTTGAAAAAGAATGCCATAGTGGTGTCCGTACTTTTTTTTTCACCGAGATAAGATAAAGTGGGTCGAAAGTAAAAATGTATGAAAATTTGACGACAAAAAAATATTTTGACTTATTTTTGTAAAATAACTACAAATATCCTATAATTTTTCAGGGTATTGATGGATAGCCATGCTTCTTAGCTTGCTAATACAGAAAAGAGTTCAAAAATATTTACAAAATTGTGGACCTGGTAGTTGAAAATATCATTAAGGGTACCGAATTTCGAGGGATTTTAAAAAAGTTCGAATAATTAAAAAAAAAATAGAGATATATTTTTTTTATAATTTTTTCCTAAGTAGCCATAAGTAGGGCCACCCCCTGTTGCCGGCTTATCCTTGAATTTTGGGACACCCTGTATACACTACACTTTAGTAAACTTTTTATTGATCCTTCGAACCGGCTCTTACCTGTAACATTTTCTCGTAGCGTTCTCTGGAAGTAGTCGGTGACATGGAGGAAGTACTGGAGTGGCTACGCGGCGTAGAGGGAGTGCTACGCGCCGCAGAGCCGCCAGCGGCCGACGCTGCTACGGTGCGACGTCAGCTCAACGCGCAACGACCGCTGAGTGATGACGTAGCCGCGCAGAGAGTGCGCGTGCGCGATTTACTCAGTCAAGCTAAGAAGGTAGCTACTTTTTTTTATTATTTTAGTTGCCATGGAAACAACGGCCAATAAACGTTTACTGCAGCTAGATATACGGGAGTAGTCAGTTACGCGTTAGCTACAGTGAGGAAAGAGAAGGAAAAGTAAGGGGGAAAACACCTCAGATGCTTTACACACCATGTTAATATTGTAGTTTGCTAGTTACCGTTTATGTTGAGTTTCCTGGCCAGAATATATTAATACATCTTTTGTCTTTTCTCCCCCTCTCGCTATCTCTCTCTCTCTCTCTTTCACTTTCTCTCTTTCTCACTGTCTCTCTCTCTGTCTCTCTCTCTCTCTCTTTCTCTCTATCCCTCTCTCTCTCTTTATCTCTCTCTCTCTTTTACGTTAAAAATATATGCCTATTCCCGTCCCAGGTCCTCCGAGAGTGCCAGTCATCAGACGAGACCGCTGTCATCCGCGACCGCAGCGAGGAGTTGAAGGAGACCATGGAAGAGGTGGGACACCTGAGTGCAGCCCGCCTGGCCGCTCTAGAGCAAGCGCTGCCTCTCGCCGAACACTTCGCTGATACGCACCACGGGTGAGTCATACTGAAAAGAAAAAAAGTGCCTCGTAGAGCTTGGTATTGCTCGGAACACATATCTTGGACCTAGAATGTGCTCAAAATGTGCTCTAAAAAAACGTCTACTACGCGTAGACGTTTAAAAAAACGTCTACTACGGGTAGACGTTTTTTGGGTGTCTTTTGAGGATAGCACGGGGTGTTTCTGCGGTGAATAGGATAGTGTTCCTACGCTCAAATTCACCAAACATAGATTATTAAAAAACAATCCGGGAGCGTCAGAGCTTCGCTTGCCCCGCGATTTAGGTCCAAGATAAGTGTCCCGAGGTATAAGGCAATTAGGTACTGATTGCCATACGAACTTCTATGGCCGTCGTTACGTGTAGCCGGAGCCCTCAAAATTCCGACTACCTAGTCTAACTACAAAACTTTGATATCGCCAATTAGTTGAGAAGGTCACAGTTGCTTTAAGGAAAATATCGAAGTTAGCCGCATCACAGTTAAACCTGCTGACCTTAAAGCTGACCCCAACTGAGTTGAGCTCAAACTGAGTTGGGCTCAAACTGAGTTGGCTTCAAACTGAATTGGGCTCAAACTGAGTTGGGCTCAAACTGAGTTGGGCTCAAACTGAGTTGGGTTCAAACTGAGTTGGACTTGAACCGAGTTGGACTCAAACTGAGTTGGGCCAAGGCTCGGAGAATGATAATATGTTTATTTCCACAGCCTGTCGTCGTGGTTGGACGATATGGAGAAGCAGATCCAGATGCTGGCCATGCCCGCGCTCCGACCAGAGCAGATCGTTCAGCAGCAAGACAAAAATGAGGTATGTGCCATACAACCATTTATTTACTGATTATTTCTATAGGTAATATAATCTACCAGTAGGTACTTAGGCCTTCCTATACCTTATGCATGTGGACGTTCACACTACGTACTGTTTCGTGCAAATCCTGCCTTCTTTTATCGTGCGAAAATATCCCCACGGATACCTCCCCCGCCGAAGCCGGAGGAGAAGGTTATGTCGGACTCAAACCGACTAAAACGCACGCGCCGTCTGTGGGCCGTCGATTGCCGGAGGTGAGATTGTCGTGGACATATCCCTCACACCCCGGCCGATGGTGCCCGCATGCCTGCATTCTCATGAGACCTTGAAACATGAAAAATGCTGATACTATAATTAATCAAAATAACCAAGTATTTCAGTGGCAATTCACTGTGTACTTTAATTTCCATTCAATATTTTCACCCCCTTGTCCAATAGACTAAGCACCAAACAGTCAGGACATCAATCAATCAATTTTATTAGCCTATTGCAGTCCACTGCTGGACATAGGCCTCTCCCAATATGCGCCACGTTTGCCGACCCTCCGCCTTCCGCATCAGGACATGTCATCACCCAATAAAAAAAAAACATCAAAACCAATATCAAACCTAAATCTCCCTCCCCAGATGCTGCAACAATCCATCAGCAACCACAAACCTTTAGTAGACAAGCTGGTGAAGACCGGCGAGGCGTTATCCAAGCTCTGTGGAGAAGACGACGTGGCCAAGGTTCAGGATATAGTGGACACTGACTGCGAGAGGTACAACGCTCTGCGGGCAGAACTCAGGCAGAGGCAGCAGGAGCTGGAGCAGGCGCTGCAGGAGTCTTCGCAGTTCTCGGATAAGCTGGAGGGGATGCTGCGGGCTTTGAATGGAGCGGCCGATCAGTTGCAGAGGGCTGAGCCTGTGTCGGCCCATCCGCCTAAGATTGAGTGAGTTCCTTATTGTAATGACAGCGTTAGTACCGGTTGCTTCCTTAGCTTGTTCTTTGGAGTTCAGGGTCCGCAATTCGAATCTTTGACTTTTGCGAGACTGATAACAGTCTGAACTACGAACCACGAATGGAAAGCTAGAGCTTTTTTCGTTAATCAGATGTGTGCTGCAGTAGATACCGCATATCTTTATTCTATCTAGCATTTGATTTGATTTGATCTACGTTATTGTATTTTTTTGGAACGGTGGTTTTTATAATTTTAATTCATTTATAAGGAAAAGTGAATCCAATGAATATAAGGCTGGTTCTTGTCTGCTATGTAGAGAGGAAATAATTTTTTTATATATAATTGTATAAATGTATTAATGTATTTTTTATACATGTAATATAGGTAACCTATATTACTACTATTTTCATTTATATCTAAGTATATTAAATTAATCTTATATTCGAGATTAAAACGTTTTTTTAAAGATTAACCTAAAAAAATGCATGTCGGCTTCGGAAAATTACCTACGTAGTTTCATATTACATTATTCATCACATTTAAAAACTTTAATTACGTCTTATATTCGAGACTAAACCTTATAATTTTTACAGGGACCAAATAGAAGAAAACAACGCACTAATAGAAGACCTCGACAAACGGCAAGAGGCTTACAACGCGGTACAGCGAGCTGCCTCTGACGTCATGAGCAAGGCGAACAAGAGCGACCCCGCCGTCAGAGATATTAGGAACAAACTTGATAAACTTAGCAAGTAAGTATACCTATAACATACACACATATAATCACGCCTATATCCCTAGAGGTTTAGGTAGAGGTGAATTAACACCCACCTTTCATCAATCATTGTATTCGGTCCCATGTAATAGGTTGTGAGATAATAGTCGTGTTCCGGGCACTATTGTTGACTTGTGCCATGCATCTGAGGCTGAGTCTGCCTCTGCTCTGCACAAATGCCTATAAACATACTGACATTCTATGCTAACATAGTTCAACATAGCTGATCACCTTAGTAGATCCAATTTATTACAGTTACATGTCATATACTTATGTTTTAGATAAGCGTTTTTTCGTATCTAAAATTTGCAGAAAATTAAAATATGCAGAGTAAAATGTCTAATGACATTTTAAACAATATGAGAAGGGGTTTTGTATATAACTTACACTCCTGTAGAATAAACACTTATTACATTATCGTGTCATTTTTGTCAATATATTACAGCTTATCAAAAAGTAAAATCATAAGTCCCATATTAGTCTCAACTTCTTCATAAAACTCTCAAGTTTCACATATAAATCTAAAATCTACCATATAAGTCTTATCTTAAGTCTCACATATAAGTCTAAAGTCTACCATATTAGTCTAAAGTCTACCACATAACTCTAAAGTCTCCCACTCTAAGTCCCATTCTCCCTACAGACTATGGGACGAGGTACAGAAGGCGAGTGGCGAGCGCGGCCGATCACTCGACAGCACATTAGAAATCGCTCGACGATTCTGGCAACAACTCAACGCCGTAATGGCACAACTGAGCGAGTTGGAAGACACACTGTCTGCGCAGGCGCCGCCTGCCGCTCAACCTAGAGACATCCAGGCCCAACAGTTAGCACTCCAGGAAATCCGACATGAGATCGACCATACTAAACCTGAGGTCGAAAAGGTCCGTAAGACCGGTTCGACCCTCATGTCGCTCTGTGGAGAGCCTGACAAGCCTGAGGTGAAGAAACATATGGAGGATTTGGATAATGCCTGGGATAATATCACCGCGCTCTACGCCAGGAGGGAGGAGAATCTCATCGACGCAATGGAGAAGGCTATGGAGTTCCATGACACTTTGCAGGTGAGATTTTTAATTATTTAAAAAACAATTTATAGCCATAATTGGGTGCTTTATTGCTGACTTACTAGCGGATAAAAAGGGATATTGAGCGGACTATTTTTAAAGTACTCGTAGGTACCTACAAATTGATATCGGACCAAAATTTTGGTGCGTTTGGTGCTCTAAATGGCATTTTCTGATCAAATTCTATCCGACTTCTATCACTTAAAAACCAACTTAGCTGTTACCATCCTCTCAAGTCATGTGATATATTAGTCCCGCGACCCACAGAAATCTGTTACCAGAGTATGCTTTCAGAAGAGTAAACAACCATTCATTCAACCGATTTAGCAGGAATTAGGATATTGTAAGTTCGTACTAAAGCGTATTTACTTCTTTCTAGAATCTCCAAGAATTCCTCGACAAAGCAGAAGATAAGTTCTCCCGTATGGGTCCGTTAGGATCTGACATCGACGCAGTCAAACGCCAGATCGCTCAGCTGGCCAGCTTCAAGCAGGAAGTCGACCCTCACATGGTCAAGGTGGAAGCCCTGAACAGGTATGTTGGGAACTGACTGAATTACTGCATGGGGTAGTGTTTGAGGAAGGACCTTTGAATCGGTAGTTTTTTTATCCCGGGGTCGGTATTTTTTGGAAAAGAAACTGTATTTTTTCTACAGTATCTACCCTATTACGAAGCGAGCTTAATAATGGTATATTAGGGTAATTATGAAAACATCTGAAATCAAGATGACACTTTTCAGAGCACACGTTCTAAATTTAAAAGAAAGCACCAACTTCACTTCACTACAGACTAGTTTTTTTTTTTCATTTTAATGAAGATTCAAATGACATTGTATCATTTATTTTGTTATGGCTCCTCTACACGTGGAAAGATACGTGTAGAGGACCCTTTAAATATAAACGTCAAATTAGTTTTATGGATTGCCACAGTTTTCGTGTTCACATACACGCAGACCTACTTTTTTTTCTCTTATAATGACACACAAAACAGTATATCTTTGTTAATCTTTTTCTAATTATTAATTGTGTATTTTATTCCCTGTTTTACCTAAATTAGTTACATACATAGCTGTGTTCCCCTTTTTAATCCTAATATTTATAAGCTTAAAGAATTCTTCAAAAATATGAACTAAAATGTTACTGCCACTATCTCTTAAGTTTCATTTCTTTTGACATTTGAACATTTCTTTGAGCTTGTAATATTCACCTATCTACCCATCCATATAATAGCCGTAAATAAACTTCTACATTCCCCTGTATATCTCCAAGTACTAATATTGTATTTTTCTATGCGCCCCTTCCCGGACTGACCAACATGAAGGAGTCTCATGAGGCAAGATTTGTTTTACCTACGAGTGTACGCTTGTGTGTGTGTTATATGCATGTACATACTTGTCCCTAGTTATGTGTGTGTGCGTTTCTATTTGGTAGTTTGTAGTTTCATTCATTTCTTTGTTTGTTTTTTTGTTATTAGTCTTAGACTGGCGTCATTTAGACGGGGAGATTTTCTCGCACGTTTGGGTTCGAGAAATCGTGACTATCACTAGCAATAATTGCCATACTATCATTATCAAAGTGCTTACACACAGGCAAACAATACATTCTCGCCTACGATTATATCATACGAGACTCGCAAATGACATCGCCTAAGTCAAAATACGATTACTGCACGAAAATTTTGTATATACTCGTACGGACACTACCTATATTCAATTGCAAAGCAATTCTCGCCAGGCGTGGACGAGCGAGCGGCTATTATATCTGCGAATGTTTAGTTTAGACGAAGCAAATTTTTTCTGTCCTTTCTTTAAATCGTATCTTGCAGGCGAGAAACGCGCCGTCTAAATGACGTGAAAATAAATATCATAGACGGAACGAATAGAACCTAACATGTGAAGTCGCCTAAAGTTATACTAAAGTGGTTTCATTTCACTCGCACTCGTGCATACAACAAAGGCGACGGCTTCACACGCTAGTTCTATGTGTTCCGTCTATGATATTCTTTTAGTCTGAGTTATTAGTTTACTAAATTGTTAGTTAGTTTTGTGTTAAGATTTACTTTCCTTGCTATTCTATTCGATAGCAGACTTTATTACCAATGAAATAGAAATCAAAATTAAAGTTAACTACGAATGGAAATCATTGTAATAGTTTGTACGTTGCGCTTCTATAACCTCTGTAACAATATCAATGAAGTCATAACAGGTTAGATAAAGAAAACGCTATACAAATTGCAGTGCTGTCTCTTTCTTTCAATGACTTAGGACTATAATGCTAAAAGAGGTTATATTAACTATAGTTTGCTTAGTAAAAAGTTCTGTTATGTATGTTAAATGTTTGTAAAAGGCCATTAGTGATGAAACCGGGATTGATGCCAATTGTTTTGTATATCGGTACATCAGCCCTATTTAGTAGATACTCTTATTCTGCAGGTCTACCATGAACTCTTAAAACAGATCAACAATTGAACGCCTGTCATATACCAACTGCAAAAATAACTTTGTAATCCCATCTAAAATGTAGGATTACAAAGTTAGATTTGCAGTTGATAGTATGATGTTGGTGATCAATTATTGACTTGTTCTAAGATTTCATGGTATGGGCTCTGGTCTTCTCTCTGAATGCTAAGAGTAGACCAGACCAGACCAGAAAATCAGTATGCACAAGATGTGAGTTTCTGTAACTTTTTCCCTTTCTATCTTCTTATCATTACATATTTTATAATAGCCAGACGATTACTGACACTTTCGAACCTGCCCTTTATTCAAAACACCACCAAATTTATTGATATCATGGTGGATCCGTTCCGATTCGATTCCCTTACCACAACTGTATATCATAGAACCAGATTATTCAAAATTTTCAAATGATATTTCTTTTTTTATGGACGCCATTTTTAAAACATTAGAATTGGCAACATTTTTGCATGTTACAACAAAATTACATCACCATTCGAACTGACAATTAATCAATCAACTAACATAACATTCAATTTGCAGACAAGCCCAAGAGCTCACTGAACGCACCTCCTCTGAACAAGCGTCGTCTATCAAGGCGCCTCTGACAGAGGTCAACTCAAGGTGGTCGGCCTTACTGCGGGGCATGGTGGAGAGGCAGCAACAACTAGAGAGGGCTCTACTTAGACTGGGCCAGTTACAGCACGCGTTACAGGAACTGCTGAGCTGGATACAACATACTAGTGATACGTTGGATTCTTTGAGACCGGTGAGTGGCTTAGATTAATTAATTGCTATTAATTTAAGATTAGTCTTTTCTTTTATGGCCCTAGAATACAACGCCAAGGAAGCTATGTCAGAATTGAAGTGACTAAAATAACATGTTGTTTCATCAGGGGACCCTATTCACCCCGTGAGACCGGTTAGTTGCTTAGATTCATTAATTGCTATTAATTTAAGATTAGTCTTTTCTTTTGTGGCCCTCGAATACAACGCCAAGGAAGCTATGTCAGAATTGAAGTGACTAAAATAACATGGTGTTTTATCAGGGGAGCCTATTTACCCTGTGTATAGCCTAGGAAGGCAATTCCAGTAACCTCTTTTTTGTGCCCTCGGATACCGCTTCGCCGGCCGACGAAGGTGGTAATGCCCCACTCGAACCGACTAAAACCACAAATCGTCGGTCTCAGATGTCCAGGATGTAATGTGGCCTATAAGGCATTTCTGTCGCACCCAGTAATCCCAGAAACCGCAACGAATATTATGACGCTGGTGGTCTCGCAATAAAATGCGAGGAGCCTCGCGTTTTTTATGACACTTTGATGGAGGCACGTCTAACAACCACCAATATAAACCAATCACGAGCTCAGAAGACTCGCAGAATTGGTTGGGTCCATCCATATAGTGCACATAACTGCACAAACGCGATCTTTCCCACACATTACCGACTTTTGTTCAAAAGTTTTTCAGCTATTATAATAATGGTCCCCGTTGTGTTGTGCAGGTGGCCGGCGACCCACAGATCCTGGAAGTAGAACTAGCCAAGCTGAAGGTGTTAGTCAACGACATCGCGGCGCACCAGGCCAGCGTCGACACGCTCAACGACGCGGGATCGCAGATCGTGCAGCACGGTACGGGTATGTGCCGCTTGCGCTTGTTATAACTGTCTCTTAGGTCATCCGTTGCCTCATGCGTGACCCGCTTGCGGGCGCCCGCACGCTGTGCAAATTATTTTTTTGCACGACTTTTGTGCACATATTTTGCACGAAATTAGCTATATAGCTAATTTTGTGCTGCATACATGAGGCACTGGATGGCTTTACATACCTCATTACAGCTTTTAATACTACATAACATAGGCTCATTTCTGAGGGGTTTAAGATTGAGGGGTTAAGAAGACAAAACCGCAAAAATGTTCATTTACATTTCATTTACATATGAACATTTTACAACAGCAAGTTGATTTTTTAACAATCTTTTAATTTTCGAAAGGGAGGATAAAGCAGTCATCCATACAAAAAAAATAATTTAGTTACATGCATGTATCAAACACATTCATTAAAAAGCAGTTATTTTAACCTTACAAACAGACACGATATGACATCATACATTATATATTTCATACAAACTTTTCACAGAAACTACCTTTTTGCCGTTTAATAAAAAATACTATTTTATTAGTGTAACTATACTGTACATAACAAAGTATATTTAAGCTTGTCGTCCGATAACTTCATCTCACGTCACCTTATTGTCGACTGTCCTGTGCAACATGCTATAACGCTTCTAGCTTTCAATATTTGTGTTCGTTATTTATTTTTTTTTTTTTTTTTAGATTAATCAAAGGTTTAATTATTATTGTATACGTTATTTAATATTAATTAATACGGAAAATATTAACAGATGTGAAGTACATGTTGAGTACTTCAAGTTATTTCTCAGTATCCATGTAAAAATTTTAAATATTCGTTCATTTGTCAAGACAACATTCAAGAATTACCTACTATACCAATTTTGTTGCAAACACAATGCAACAATTTTAGTTGAAGTTTTAAAATTTATGATTAACGGTTTTTTTTTTTCATTCTTGCCTATTTTTTTTGAAAACTCTATGATAATCTGTTTGAGAAACATAAACCACTCCTTTGTTTGATTTCTTGTCTTTGAATCGTCTTCTTTTAACTTAATTAGGAGCCCTCAGGTTTTTACATAAGCACTCCTAAATAATAGGTACTTAACTATTATTATTATTTCACCATAAACTATAGGTACCGAGGAGGCTGGAGAAACGGCAGAAAAACTGGCAACACTGAACCGCAAATGGCGCGAACTGCAACAGAAGGCGCGCGACCGGCAGACAGAGCTGGAGGACGCGCTTAGAGAAGCTCAGAGGTACGACATGTCATTCCTTATACAGCACTTTGGCTTATGGAGGGCAGAGAGGGTTCCTTATAACCCCCCGGGTTTTATAGAATGTAAGGAGTCTAACGATAACACTAGGAGTCTGTTAAAAAATCTTTACTTTTCTCTTCTACCGTATTGTTGAATATAATGACAAATGTATGGGATTTGTGACATAATCATCTAATATATAAAATTCTCGTGTCACAGTTTTCGTTGCCATACTCCTCCGAAACGGCTTGACCGATTTTGATGAAATTTTTTGTGCTTATCCGGTATCTATGAGAATCGGCCAACATCTATTTTTCATCCCCCTAAGTGATAAGGGTGCAGCGGGAACGGGATTTGAATACCACGCGGGCCGAAAATATGGCGGTACGAAGTTCGCCGGGGCAGCTAGTATATGTATAATATGTGAAATGATGATGTTGGATCAATTTGATTGAGTAAAACATGATGAGAACCCAGTTTCGTCAAATTTCTCTTATGAAACCCACATTTTATGTTCAGAGCAAATAATATTGAAGATATTTTGTGTGCAGCTTCAACGCGGAAATCGGTGACCTGTTGAGCTGGTTGTCTGAAGTGGACAGTGTGATCGCAGCCTCCAAGCCCGTTGGTGGTCTGCCAGAGACTGCCACGGAACAGCTCGAGAGATTCATGGTAAGCCATTGTTTTAATGCTCGGGGCATATATCTTGAACCTAAAATGTGCTCTATACGCGCAGTATACGTTTCTTGGATTTCTTTTAAGGATAGCACAGGTGCTACTGTGGTGGACGAACTGTAATTCACCAAGCTTAGATTTATTATAAAACAATCCGCGCACGCCAGGGCCTCGTTTGTCTCGCCATTTAAGTCCAAGATATGTGTCCCATCCCGTATACACTTTTACTTTCATGCCTTTCGATGGCAATACCATCGAACGGTATGAAAGTAAAATACACATACACAATTACCTAAGATACCTCCGTGGCGTAGCGGTAGTGAACGTGGCGGCTACGCAGAAGGCGCGGTTTCGATCCCAGCTCAGTACAAATATTTGTGTGCATGAAATATGGGTATTTGCATTGGTCTGGTCGTGCCTCGGAGAGCACGTTAAGCCGTCGGTCCCGGTTGCCATAAGAACATCTATGGCAGTCGTTACGGGTAGTTGGAGCCCTAAAAAATCCAAAAACATCGGTCTAGCTGCAAAGCTTCGATATCGCCTAATGTTACCATTGGGTTGTGGAAGTCAGATGGCAATCGCTCCAAGGAAAATATCGAGGTCCAGCCAAATCCGTAGTTAAGACTGATAAAACGGACCCCAGACTCCGACCTAAAAGCTTCGGATGTGACTGGGAATTAACGCTAGGATGAAGAAGATACGTGTCCCGTCCCGTATACACTTTTACTTTCATAACTTTCGATGGCAATACTGTCATTCAGGTTCTATCTCTATTGTGGGACAAAACCTGAATTTATTTTTGGAAATATCCAGACACAAGTACCTAATAAACACCTTTAACCAACAGGAGGTATACAACGAGATCGAAGCGAACCGACCCAAGGTGGAAGCTGTTCTGCAGCAAGGTCAGGAGTACCTGAAGCGGCAGGACAAGCCCAACCCCACGTCACAGCTGCACCATAACCTCAAGAACTTGAAGTCACGGTGGGACAACGTCACTGCCAGGTAAGGAGACGTCTGAGAAAATAGGTATAGAATAAGTGCGGTCCCAGATCCATTGTACGTATTACTAGTGAATGGATCTCCTTGCGGTCTGTCTGTGCTTCGTCTTCCATTCTTAAGTCTCGTGTGATTGGATTACTTCTAGGCAAGCGTGTTTCAAATAAAGTTGCAAATGAAGCATTGCGTCTATAATGGTGACCCTCTTTTCTGAGACTTTGCCTTCAGCTTACCATCAGGCGAAGCGTAGTTAAATTGACGTATCCTTTAAAAAAATCTACTGCATTGTGCGTGTAATGATTCTAAGCAATCTTCTAAAAACTACAACACGTACATAATTTTTTTTAAATTGACTATATTAAATCGTCTAATTTGACTGCATCTCACCTGATGGTAAACTAAGATTATGTCCAAGAAGTTCACCCTTCAATCAATCTATCAGCCTATTGCAGTCCACTGCTGGACATAGGCCTCTCCTAATGTGCGCCATTGCTTCCGATCCTTCACTTTCTGTTAATTCTAAAATGGAAGTCAAAAAATTGATAAATTTATATCCAGAATATTCCATCTAAGTCCATATCTGTGTTCCACAGGGCCTCTGACAAGAAGATCAAGCTGGAGATCGCTCTGAAGGAAGCCACGGAGTTCCACGATGCTCTGCAGGCGTTCGTCGACTGGTTGACCAGTGCTGAAAAGACTCTGACCTCCGCCAAACCTGTCTCTAGGGTCATGGAGACTCTCCTCAGTAAGTACTTTTAATAACCACCAAAATATGTCATAGCTAGGTCATAAAATAAAGGGCTCCATGGTACCTGTTTCAAGGATGAAAAGTATACAGTGTATTAATCCAGGAAATGGTTTTAACTATGTGCCAAAAGGGTAGTGTCCTGGGTTATTAGATTCTTACCAATACTGCTTAATATTGTTTTTGTCAAAAAATATACAAAGTAAATTACATTTAAATTAGATATTGCCTAACTAAATTGAAACTGCGACTTTTCATAATTTTTAAATCCCAAAACATAAACAATCGAAATAATGCAAATTTTATAACTTTTTAGATTCCTATAAAATCAATCTTCGCATGCTCTTAGTTTCAATTTTCCATAACTATTGGCAGAGTCCAGAGTCTTAAAAGCAGCATGGATTGAAAAAAATTGAAAAAATAAACAATACATACATACAAACATACATACATACATACAATCACGCCTTTATCCCCGGAGGGTTAGGTAGAGGTGAATTAACACCCACATTTCACCAATCATTGTATTAGGTCCCACTCAATGGGGGGTGAGCTTATTGCCGTTTTCCGGGTACTATTGTTGGATCGAGCCATGTATGTATAGGCTGAGTCTGACTCAAAATAAAAAATAAACGATAGTACATTTTTTTCTCACAATAAACCCCTTCTACAGCCCAAATCGAAGAACACAAGTCCTTCCAAAAGGAGGTAGCGACCCACCGCGAGACGATGCTCCACCTGGACAAGAAGGGCACCCACCTCAAGTACTTCAGCCAGAAGCAGGACGTCATCCTCATCAAGAACCTGCTGGTGTCCGTGCAGCATCGCTGGGAGAGGGTCGTGTCCAAGGCGGCCGAGCGCACCCGGGCCCTGGACCATGGCTTCAAGGAGGCCAAGGAGTTTAACGACATGTGGTCAGTGGAGAATTCGAAAATTGATGATCTAGTCTAGAAGATAACATCCTAAGTGAAATATTTTGCACTTATCATATTTGTCTTTTTTCCATCAAAGTAGAGTTCATACTCCCACTTATGACACCAATGATCTAGAATGTGAAAAAATATGCATAGCATTTATTTATGTCTTCTTTACCATTAAAATAGGGTTCTTATTTGAATGAACAACATTTTTCACTTAGTATGTTTGTCTTCTAGACCGTTATAGATTTTGCACTTAGCATATTTGTTTTCATTACCATCGAAATATGGTTCATAATTAAACTTGTAAAATTTTTCACTTAGTATGTTCGTCTTCTAGACCATTATAGATTTTGCACTTAGCATATATTTTGTTTTCATCACCATCGAAATAAGGTTCCTAATTAAACTTGTAAAATCTTTCACTTAAATAGTATGTTCGTCTTCTAGGCTATCGAAATTTCCAGATTTAAAATCGGTAATCCATTAGTTTTTTCGCAAGTTGCAACTCGTGTCATTTCTTTTTTTTTTATGAATGTCTAGTTTGTCTATCATTCCAATCTTATGTAAACTGTATCTCAATACCTTTTCAATGTAGGAACAACTTGATGAGCTGGCTGAATGACACGGAGCAGCAATTGGATGAACTCAACTCTGAAGCGACCGTCAACGACCCTGAGAAGATCAAACAGAGGTGAGTGACTTTTACACCTTACCTATTTAGATTATATTCAGTTATTTAGATTAGATTCAGTTATTTAGATTAGATTCAGTTATTTAGATCAGATTCAGTTATTTAGATCAGATTCAGTTATGTAGATTAGATTCAGTTATTTAGATCAGATTCAGTTATTTAGATCAGACTCAGTTATGTAGATTAGATTCAGTTATTTAGATCAGATTCAGTTATGTAGTTTCGATTCAGTTATTTAGATCAGATTCAGTTATTTGGATTAGATTCACCTACTTGGATTAGATTCATCTATTTTGATTAGATATTGCGTGACAAATACGTCCCGTACCACTGTAGAGACTAGGGACGGGACGCAACACGCAACTCGCACGATACGACATTCAACTTTCAAAATCGTCTTATTTACTAATCGAGTATTATATTATCACCAACCCTACCAATATGTTGACTCGATGACACAGTCACGCAATTCTCAACTTTCGGATCGCAACCTTAAGGTATATTTCTGCTTGCATCTATAACTATACATCTCGCTTTTGTACGGAAGTAATATATCTGTCACATAGTAACTATCATCTTAACTATAACTTAACCCTCTTCACACATTTCTTCCCGTAGGCTAACCAAACACCGTGAGTTCCAAAAGGCCCTAGCGTCCAAACAGCCGGTGTACGACCAGACCATGAAGTCTGGCAAGGCGCTCAAGGACAAGGCGCCCAAGAGCGACGAGAACACGCTCAAGACTATGATGGCGGACATGAAGACTAAATGGACCACCGTCTGCTCGAAGGCTGTTGACAGGTATGTGGGAGAAAAAGTCGAACGATCGAGACGTCCCGGGTTCGAATCCTGGCCATTATCGACATGAACCTACTCCTAACACAAGCAATGTAGCTTAGTTGGAGGGGTTAAAGGAATATTAGTAATTTCGATTGCTAATATTATTTAAAATGAAAATGGATATGGCCCGTCGTATGTTTCACGTGTGACATAAGTATTTTGTTAAAAATTAGATATTTCCTTAAGTTTGGTGTATTTTATTGCTTTCCGGAATTATTAGCAAGTCTTCCTTATCCTTTCGGGGAGAAATGACCATGGTGCTATAAAGACCATGGTGCTATAATGACTACGGTGCTATAATGACTATGGTGCTATAATGACCATGGTCGTAATGATACAGGCTGTTTTTATTTTCAATTTCGATTTCTAGTTTTTTTTTTCTTGATCCACATAGTTTCATTATCGCCTGAAACACCTTTGAGCATTTTTCAAATTTAGCCATCCATGCCAGTTAAAAAATCTATTTATATAAATTAATAATATATTCCTTAAAAACTATGTAGGTAGTACAAAAAGTTTTTTTTTGTTAAGTAAATGACAATAAATAGTTATGAATTTTCTTAGCTTCCAAGGACGATGTAAATTCAATATCTCCGTCCCACAGACAACGCAGACTGGAAGAAGCTCTGCTATACTCCGGCCAGTTCAAGGACGCCATGTCAGCTCTGCTGGAGTGGCTCAAGAAGCAGCAGAAGGAACTGTCGGCGGACTCTCCCGTGCACGGCGACCTCGACACTGTCATGGCGCTCATTGAACAGCACAAGGTACTTCTAGAACCTCCTAGAACCTTCTAGAAACTATTCTTTTTTTATACCACTTAGATGGCAGACAAGCAACGTGCACAAACAATGGCCCATGGGCGTATGCAACACCAGGACAGTACACTTCTTGTGCTGCCGACCCTGAAGATACTTTCTAATGCCCTTCTTGAAGAACCCCATAATGTAGTCGCTTGAGAAATTTATGGCAGGGAGTTCATTCCACAGCTTGAGTGTGCGTGATTCTACTCCAATTGACTGTTAATTAAGTTCTTTATGGGTTTCAAGGCGACTTAACTTTCGATAGGACTTCCCTAGTGCTGTTTCATTACTCGGTGTGATGGTAGGTCACTGCTGTTGATCGTAGTGTATAGGATTTAAGGCTCTAGACATACGGACTGCATTTTTACTGTATTTTGACTTCATTTCGAGTACATTTCGACTACAGTCCGACTGCAAATTTGAAATTTCGATCGATAAATCGGCATGTAATCATAGTTAAGTTGTACATCAACTGCACACCGACAGTATCGGCATGTAATCGTAGTTAAGTTGTACATCAACTGCGCACCGACAGTAATCAAGTAGTTTGCGTCTGTACGACCTGCATTCCAACTGCAAAGCAGTCGAAGTATAATTAAAATGGAATTTACCGAGAAGCTAATAGACTTGTAACCTTACAGCAATTCGAGGAAGACCTCCACTCCCGCTCGCAGCAGATGACGTCAGTCCTGAAGACCGGCCGCGAACTGGAAGCGACCGTGCCGCCCGCAGACGCAGACAACATCCGCGCGCAGTGCGCAGAGTTACAGGCCGCCTGGGAACGCGTACATGCGCTTACTGACACCAAGGCGCATAAACTCGACGCGGCACTCAAGGAGGTATGTATTTTCGTCACTTACATCTAAATATATACAGGGTGTCCCAAAATTCAAGGATAAGCCGGCAACAGAGGGTGGCCCTACTTATGGCTGCTCTGGAAAAAATAAGAAAAAAAATATATCTCTATTTTTATTAAATTATTTAAACTTTTTTAAAATCCTTCAAAATTCGGTACCCCTAATGATATTTTCAACTACCACACCCACAATTTTGCAAATATTTTGGAACTCTTTTCTGTATTAGCAAGCTAAAAAGCATGGCTATCTATCACTACCCTGAATAAATATAGAATATTTGTAGTTATTTTACAAAAATAAGTCAAAATATTTTTTTGTCGTCAAATTTTCATACATTTTTACTTTCGACCCACTTTATCTTATCGCGGTGAAAAAAAAAGTAAAGACACCACTATGGCATCCTTTTTTAAAAATTGGCGCAACTATCCAGGATTTCAAAATGGTATGATTTGGGTATGATAATCCAATAAAAACTCGAAAAAATTTTTTTATGTAAAGCCCGACCAGTAAAATAAAAAACCTCGCCATATTGCGGTAAACTATTGGAACTAATTTCTTCATATGGTAACAATCTATACAATGTCATTATGGTCATCTGTCAGTGTGGTGTCAATTGTGCGTGTTGTTGAGTTTGAGAGCGCTACAAAACTACAAAACTATAGTAATATGCCGAAAACTATTAAAAGCCAGTTAAGAAAAGTAATTTATAATATAACAAAGTATTTGTCGGATAAAAAGTAGGAAGGATTGGACTCTGTTCCTCTAAATAACATCACGGACCTTGTTGTCAACATGACGGGTAGGACATCATAGAGTACGTGCAACTGAAATTGGCCTAATCTACTGATTTTACTGTGACTAATTATTATTCACATTTTTAGGTATATCCCGATCTTCTGTAATAAAAATACGAAGAGAAGGTCAAACGTCAAATGTATTTTCTACGCCTAAGAAAAATAAGCCTAACGCAAAAAAGAAAATCATGCTCGATTATTTTGATCTCTGTGCTGTTAGGCATAAAATACAAGAATTTTATGCAGTCCGAAAAACAATATCGCGTGGTCCCTGTTCTATACATGGTGTAACTGTATGTCTAACTTGTATTTACCATTCCAAGCAGTAAACTATTATACGGATACTACTGTGTTGTGATTTGTGCCCAGTCCTTGTAACCAGTATAACACGCCGCGTCTATTTTTCTATTTCAACCAGAAAACTTAACAGAGAAAAACTTAACTTTTTAACAGAGAAAAAAAAAATACATTTTAGTGAAAGTTTTGTATATTAAACACGTACTACAAGTTCTTTCTTTTTCTTTTCTTTCTATATTAATTCGTTTATAATATTGGACACGATCTTTTTTGTATCGAAACTTAAGAACAAAGCAACTTAATGAAATTAAAAAAAAGAAGTCTATAACTCACTTTTGTGAATAATAGCAATGAAAAACATGACAGCCTCCGTGGCGTAGCGGTAGTGAACGCGGCCGCTACGCAGGAGGCGCGGGTTCGATCCCCGCTCAGTGCAAATATTTGTGTGCATTAAATATGGGTATTTGCATTGGTCTGGTCGTGCCTCGGAGAGCACGTTAAGCCGTCGGTCCCGGTTGCCATAAGGACATCTATGGCAGTCGTTACGGGTAGTTGGTGCCCTAAAAAGTCCAAAAACAACGGTCTAGCTGCAAAGCTTCGATATCGCCTAATGTTAACATTGGGTCGTGGAGGTCAGGTGGCAATCGCTTCACGGAAAATATCGAGGTCTAGCCAAATCTGTAGCTATGACTGGTAAAAGCGGACCCCAGACTCCAAGCTGAAAGCTTCGGATGCGACTGGGAATAACGCTAGGAGGAAGAAGAAGCAATGAAAAAGTCACAGTTTTATATTAGGTGTCATTCCGTGCTTAATTGCGGGGAAATAAAAGCCTGTTCATAAGCAAGTGTGTTGAAAAATATTGGCATTTTACATGTGTATCACTATACTTGGTGTTGTCATAATCATAGATGTTTTTGGCGCCCCCAGTACGGGTTTTTTATTTTATTGGTCGGACTTTAAATAAGAATCACATTTCATTCATTGCTTTTATTGAAAATCACCAGATTTATTTTGTACACAATGCATTCATCATCAATAAAAAAACATTGACGGGACTCGTGACTAATTGGTAACCTAGTAGGTTAACACATAACGAGGTTAAGCAACACAAGTCAGGTTGGTTTTCGGATGGATGACCATTCTTAAGACATTGAGACACCTCCATTCCTCAGAGAGTACGTTAGGCCGTCGATCCCGGTGGCCATACGAGCATCTATGACAGCTGTTACGGGTAGTCGGAGCCCTAAAAGTCCAACAACTGGACTACATACCTTGGATATCGCCAATGGGTTGTGGAGGTCAGGTGGCAGTCGCATCACGGAAAATTTCACGGTTCTGCTGTTTCACAGTTAACCATAAAATCCGACTCCGTATTTAGTAAAGGCTCAGAGGATGATGAGTGTTGAAAATCCATACCGTTAAAAAATAATTAAACAAATATAATGGTATAATGAGAAATGACTGGCGTGACCTGTGATCCTAAAATGCCAGTCAGGTTGAAGGGGCAGGTCTATAAGACGATCATTAGGCCTGTTCTCTTGTATGGTTGTGAGGCGTGGCCGCTGCTCGAGCGACACAAGCAAGAGCTGCGTGTCACGGAGATGAAAATGTTGCGGTGGATGTGCGGCGTTACGCGTAAAGATCGCGTACGTAACTCTCGCATCCGCGGCAGCCTCCATGTCCGTGACATCGCGGATAAAATGCAAGAGAGCCGCCTTCGCTGGTGCGGCCACGTCTTGCGGCAACCGCCAGGCTACGTGGGGAACAAATGCCTGGCAATGGTACCCCCGCCGGGTCCAGGTAAAAGGGGTAGGCCAAAGAAGTCCTGGCTTGACGTCGTGGAGGGTGATATGCGTGCTAATGGTCTCACTACCATGGACGCCCAAGATCGTGCGAAGTGGAGAAGGAGGAGCCGGAAGGCGGACCCTGAGCTCCGGGGTCATCTTGGCCACGGATGCAATCGGGAGAATACGTCTATATGCAGATGATGATGATGATGATGAATGGTATAATTTTATAATTATTGCATTATTGTTACTATTTTTTTTGATGACCTAATTGTTCTTAAGACAATTCCAAAACTCTGAGCCTCGGATTTCCGGGCTAACTGTGAAGCGCAGAACTTCGATATTTTCCGGGAGGCGACTGCCACCTGATCTCCACAACCCACTGCCGATATTGAAGCTATCTAGTTAGACCAGTTTGACTTGGCGAAGTGGAGGAGAAAGGACTGGAAGGCGGACTCTGACCTCCGAGGTTATCTTGGCCACGGATGCAATCAGGAAAATGCGTATCCATGAAGATGATGATGACTAGTTGTTAGACTTTTAGGACTCCCACTACCTGTAACAACTGTCATAGATATTCGTATGGCCACCGTGATCGACGGTCTAAGGTACTCTCTAAGGAACGGAGGTGTCGCAATGTCTTAAGAATGGTCATCCATCCGAAAACCAACCTGGCTTGTGTTGCTTAACCTTGTTATGTGTTAACCTACTAGGTTACCAATTAGTCACGAGCCCCGTCAATGATTTTTTATTGATGATGAATGCATTGTGTACAAAATAAATTTGGTGATTTTCAATAAAAGCAATGTATGAAATGTGATTCTTATTTACATAAAAAATTTTTTTTGAGTATTTTATTGGATTATCATACCCAAATCATACCATTTTGAAATCCTGGATAGTTGCGCCAATTTTTAAAAAAGGATGCCATAGTGGTGTCAGTACTTTTTTTTCACTGCGATAAGATAAAGTGGGTCGAAAGTAAAAATGTATGAAAATTTGACGACAAAAAAATATTTTGACTTATTTTATGTAAAATAACTACAAATATTCTATATTTATTCAGGGTGGTGATGGATAGCCATACTTTTTAGCTTGCTAATACATAAAAGAGTTCCAAAATATTTGCAAAATTGTGGGCGTGCTAGTTGAAAATATCATTAGGGGTACCGAATTTTGAAGGATTTTAAAAAAGTTTAAATAATTAAAAAAAAAATAGAGATATATTTTTTTTCTTATTTTTTCCAGAGCAGCCATAAGTGGGGCCACCCTCTGTTGCCGGCTTATTCTTGAATTTTGGGACACCCTGTATATAACTCAAAGGTGACTGACCGACTGACTGACTGACTGACATAGTGATCTATCAACGCACAGCCCAAACCGCTGGACGGATCGGGCTGAAATTTGGCATGCAGGTTGATGTTATGACGTAGGCATCCGCTAAGAAAGGATTTTGATTAATTCTACCCCCAAGGGGATAAAATAGGGGATGAAACTTTGTCAATTTGAAACCGATCGGGCTAAGACTTCGCATGCATAAAGCTACTATGACGTAGGCATCCCCTAAGAATAGATTTTGAGATGCAGGGTATATAAATACTAAGCGATAACCGACATCCACGCGGGCGAAGCCGCGGTTAACAGCTAGTACATACGTATAATCTCGCCTTTATCCCAGTTAGGCAGAGGTGAATTAACACTCACATTTCACTAATCATTGTATTAGGGTCCTTGTAATAGGGGGTGAGCCTATTGCCGTGTAGTGGGCACTTTGTCATTGGCTGAAAATTTATGTCGGATGGAGAACAGCCTTATCCCTTTGTCGCCTTTTAAGATGGACAAGAATACATGAGGCTACATAACAAACAAATCCTACTAATATTATAATCCTACTAATATTATAAATGTGAAAGTTTGTGAGAATGGATGTGTGGATGTTTGTTACTCTTTCACGCATAAACTGCTGGACCGATTTGGTTGAAATTTGGTATGTATATAGGTTATATCCTGGATTAACATATAGGCTATATATCAGCGATGAACGGGATCAGAATTCCACGCGGGCGGAGCCGCGGGCAACAGCTAGTTAATTCATATTTGTACTCTTTACTCAAAACACTATGATGTATAACTAAAATAATTATTAATTCTCTATAGGCTGAAAAACTACACCGTTCAGTGAACATGCTACTCGAATGGCTATCCGACGCGGAGACCAAGCTTCGATTCTCCGGCCAGCTGCCCGAAGGAGATCAGGAAACGCAGCAGCAGATCCGAGATCACGAACGCTTCGTGCGAGAACTCAACGAGAAGCAGAAAGACAAGGAGGACACCATCACGCTTGCTCACTCTATCTTGAGCAAGGCGCATCCTGATGCAGTGACTGTCATCAAACACTGGATTACTATCATTCAAAGTCGATGGGATGAGGTAAGATTTGCTTTTGAATTGTTATCAAACACAGTCGAATATCTATCTTACTAGATAGATAGCACACAAAACAGGATAGATTGTTTATTTATTTATTTATTTTAAACTTTATTGCACAAATAAAATGTACAAAGGCGGACTTAATGCCATAGGCATTTTCTACCAGTCAACCTTAGGGTGATGCAGAGAATAGTTGAGGTAGGTGCTTGAAAATTGTTATGAGAGTGTGTAATCTAGTACAGTATAAATATTGGGTGAACATAATCAAACAATTAACATATTAATACATATATAATCATAATTATATATATATATATATATATATATATATATATATATATATATACATACACATACACACACATACATACACATACATAACTATATACATATATATATATATACACATATATACACAGTACAGTAGGTACACAGCAAAACCTTTAAAATTTATGATATAAAGCCAACGTTACAATGTGAAACAATAGAACTGGAAGCTAATGAAAGTAGGGCAAGGAGCTATTTAAAATTTTAAGAAGTATGCGATTACAAGCGGTGTAAGAATATTAAAACTAGAAAATGATGTTCAACACTTATAACCACGCTAGTCCCTGGAGCTCAGTGATGGTTTGGGATGCTTTTCTATGATCCGTTGAAGATCCTCGGCAGTAGTGAGTTTGCAGCGCTGTCCATCCTGCGTTTTGACCACTATTACGCCATCCTGCGTCCAGCAGCAACGCATTCCGAAGTGCAAGCGGGCCTTGATAAACACTGACTGTCTGATCCTCGTTAAAAACTCCTTTACGGATATGGAGGAACCTCTTAAGCGTGTCTTAGCGCTCCAGACTTCGGCTTTTACACTCTGAGTGCTAAACCTCACCAGGATGGGACGGTTGTGGCCTACTCTAAGGGCTCCAAGACGATGACAAGTCTTTATGGAGGTTGTTGTGAGCTCTTTGAGGCCCATCTTGCTGTGTAGGATACCCAATATGGTACTGGTGCAGCTTTCTTTGTCAGCATCTGGAACCCCCGAGAACACGATGGCTTTGCGGCGCTGCCAAGCATCGATGGAGTCCGTTACCACTATGCATTCAGATATTTGTTTCCTGAGTAGCCCAAGAATGTTGAAAATGAGCTCCCTGAATGTCCGGAATTCATCGGCAACCTTTGCCACTGTGTCTTTGGCTGTTCCTCCAAGTTGTAGTTGGGCTTGCAGCTCATCCATCTTCTTATAAAAACTCTCTTCAAGACTCTTCTGCACCGATTTAATTTCTTCAAGCTGTGACATGTCCAATGTTTTCAATATACAGTGACTAATGTTTGTGAACTGTATGAAGCTGGCAGGTGGTGTTTAAATTCTGGTTATAATGTCACATATGGTGCCACTAACGTAAGTTACACTATATTACTGTTTGTTGAAGATATATATTTAAAAATTAATGATGAATTTATATTACTTTTCTTTTTAAATTGAGGAGCAAATTTTAGAAACTTTTTAGGTTTTTAACACCTACCGCCTTATTATGTTTGTGTGTGTTTTTAGGTTTTTAACACCTACCGCCTTATATTGTTTCTGTCCTATGTTTGGTGGATATAGATAGATATACATAGATAGGATGGTACAAGATACAGTTCAATTGGCTGTCTTATCGCAGTACCTATCAGAAATTGTAAATTCAGTAATTTTAATTTTTAATTCAGTGATTTATTGTTCACTGTGTTATCTGATTCTGATGATTTTTTCTAAATATTTCTAATAAAAAAAAAACTATTTTTCTAGTTTTCAAGCTTAATGTTCTGTTTTACAAAGTAAATAAGTACAATATCGATTAGCTTCACGAATGTCACAGTTTGTGGTTCATGTCATGTATTCGACATCTGAACGGAACAATTATTTGTGTAATCGTTATTTGCGTAATGCCGTAAGGTGAAACCGGTAAGGTTCAAATAAATAAATAATTGTGGAAAAGTACAAGTGATTTATTCAATATGTGTAGCAAGTTCCACCAAGTGCCATCAATCTCCAGTATAAACAGTCTGTGTAATCGTTGCTGAGTCTCTCTCTGAGATCTTAGCATACAGAGATGCTAAGATAAGGACCTCACCCTCGGCTCCCCTTGACAAGAGGCAATTCGTTAGTAAAATAGAATAGAATAGATCATGGGATTGACATACGTTTACGACTGACATAAGTCAAAGTCAAAAATCATTATATTCTGTATAGAACGGCACTTACAAAACGTCAAATATATAAAATAAAAAATTAAAACATCAAAATACGTGTCATTCTCATGCATTGATTAATCTATTCTACTAACAATTTGTGTCACTTGTCTAGACAGGGCTATACCCACTGACTGCAATGCAGCATAATCGTACCATGTGAGAAATGACATCATCATTTCCCTGCAATCGAATCTTGCGATAAAAGCAGATATAATTAATTAATCAGCGTCGATTAACAGTATCGATAATATTATAATTATAGTATCGATAACACAGATTACAAGTTTTGCATTAAACGTAAATAATATTATTCATGTGATTTTTAGTTATGTAAAGCTTGTGTTTTGGTAATGTTTTGGTATGAATATTGTGTAGTGTTAGAAGTGAATATACAGTTAAAAAAATGAGTGACGATAAAAGAGAATTAGTGACGTCAATACGGCCGGTTTTGCAAATATTTCGGAAGGTTACTCCGGGACAGGTAATCATTATTAGTTTTTTTACGCGTCTGCTAAAAAAATTAGTGTTTTTTTAAGGTTTATGGATGTGAGTTTCTATATTCCAACATAAGTTATTACTACTATAGTAACTAGTATTAGCTATTTTCGTATAAATAACACGTTTGAAGATAAAAAAAAATTACGGAATGTGTGTAAATAGAAGTTAACCAGAATTTCCCTTCAAACCTGAAGGCCAGCAGGCCCCTATTCTTTAATCTTTGTGTCGATCCCATACTTATTACAAAACCGAGGTGATAAATGTATTGATTTGTACAATAAAAGCTTAAAAACGTAGCGTAGTAGTCTTTTACACATATTAACAGCAGTTTAAGCTAAATCAGCGTGAAAAGACATAACTACACGTCATATACAAACAAATATGTACTTTAATTACTTACAAATGCGTGATCGTTGACAACGATTTTGTGTGCTAACCGAAAGCGGTTCATATCTTTTAAAATTATTATTAATATTATGGCTTCAAAGTATTCACGCCATAATAATATTATCTTTGGTGCAGGTATGGCAATGGGCTATGCAGCGTGGCAGCAAGCTGGACACGCATATGCAGAGCTTAAAGGACTTAGATCTTGTGCTAGAAGAACTGCTGCAATGGCTCATTGGACTTGAGAACACCCTGCTTTGTAAGTATACATATTTATACTCACCCCTGTTTATTCCTGAAGGTATAGAACTATAGACTACTTTTATCCCTTTTTCCATGCAGAAATCCCCACAGATACTCCCTCCCTCTCCGCTGCAGGGGGAGCGATATTTCGGACGTAATCTGACTAAAACCACATGCTTTCTTGGGTCCAGTCAACTGACAGATCAAGCATAAAAATATTTATTTCCATAATTTTTAAGCATAAATTTTAGTTTCGTCCATTCCATTTTTACAATAAATTTTTTTTACCCATTAGCGCTTGAAGCGGAACCTCTACCAGAATCAATCGAGCTACTGGAAGGTCTCATTGAGGACCATAAGGAATTGATGGAACACACGCAGAAGAGACAGAACGAGGTCGACAGAGTCTGCAAGGCTTACCAGGTAAGGAACCTACCTTCTATGTTTGAAATATTCTTAGTTGTGCTGAGGGGAAGTCCCTTCAGTTTATCACCAGGCGAGATGAAGGAATAGACGTGCCCTATATTAAAAATATATTATCTAGTAGTGATCAAGAGACTGATGTAACTATTCTTCTTCATCCTAGCGTTAATTCCCAGTCGCATCCGAAGCTTTCATCTCGGAGTCAGGGGTCCGCTTTACCAGTCTAACTGTGGATTTGGCTGGATTTCGATATTTTACGTGAAGTGACTGCCATCTGACCTACATAATCCAATAGCGATATTAGGCGATATCTAAACATTATAGTAGAGACGATATCTAAATATCTCATAAAATATTATGATATAATAGGTAGGTACATTGATCCTTTTTTCATTTCCCGATGACGATAATATTTAGTAATTACGTACTGAGAAATCTTATTTCTTGTTTAATGCTTGGTGCACACCAACTAAACGAATGTGAATAAAGATAAGCAAGCTTAATTCTTCAGTCATTACTGCAAATTTAATACCGTGTCGTGGTGATGGCGAAATAATGCTTCCGTAGTGATGACGAAATATCCACACTGATGAATTCACGTTCAATCGTTAAGTATCGTTCGCCGTCATTCGATATCGTTCACGATCGTTCGTATGTACTAAACACGCATTAATTGTACCTGCAGTTACAGTAGCAGTAACGACAGTAAAATTAACTGTTTATCTACTTTCTCAAGGTTAAGACCCAAAGCCAGAGCCAGGGTCGCGAGAGTACACCACGCAAGATCTCAGCGAAGACCGCCACTAAGGGAGCACCTGGGTACGTACTGGAATATGTAGTTAGTACTCTGCGGATATATGTGTGTGTACTTCTTTACAATTCAATGCATAAGGGTTAATTGACTAGCATCGCCACGCGGTTTTACTTGCGTCTGTCTTAATCTTGTGGGAATATCGGGATAAAAGTAGTTTTGTAACTTAGGGATAATATGGCATTATTTGGTAAATTTTTATAATATTGATCCTATAGTTTTTGAGTTTATCGATTACAAAGAAACAAATATTGCCCTTTTATAGTAGCCTCTTTAGTATATATAAAGTCAACACACATAATGTCCAAAGAGTGTATTTATTTTATGTTTTACAAAAACTTTTGTAATGTTTTGTGCGTGAAACTTCACATTTTTTAATACTATTTTATGTTCTATGTTCGTTTTCTATCACCTTATGTTTATGTTCGTTTTTGTCTTTGTCCAATCACGTTCATGCACGCTGCGGCCATCTTGTGACGTCATTGCATGGTGTGTATATAGACGCGGTTCACAGCACGACCTTCATAGGGAGAGATCAGTGTCGCCTGATTACTATGGATCTAGGCGATTCAGGTGTGTTTTCATTTTTTTTATGGCAAATCTGTACCATGCTTTAGTTGGGTACACATTTTTAGTAATTTTTGTACCACATACCATTCACTAACTAGAATACACTGTTATTTTAAATGTTTAGAGAAATGTTTAAAGGAAGGGGTTTTTATTTAGTTCATGGGTGTAGCCAGGGGTTTTGGGGGTTCAGCTCAATTTTTCAAATTGATTTTAATATCGTAACTTTGTTTTATTAAGATCGAGAAACTAAAACTTGGTTACATCCATGATTTAATTAATATAGAAAGTTGATTAATTATTAAATTATTTGTTTCTTTTGGAGATATAAACATTTTTTGTTTATTAAGTAGGTAATTTTTTTATGTGGAAGTAGTTATGTCTATTCAATGTTACGTAACTTAATTTTATTTATAATTTTATTATGCCTACAATATTTTATACGAAGTCATAATTTTATTTTATTTTATATGTCAATTTGACAGATAAAATATGTCAAAATATAAAATAATCTTGCTCTTCAAAAGGTACCAAGATCCAAAATTCTTAATAGTCAATGATATTGCCTACCACTGTGTATATTTAGGCACAAAAAACAGCCTGTATACTATGACGTAGGTCTGGCGTTCACAGGCTCTTGGACTATAAGATATTGTAGGTATAATGTATGTACGTTCAGTTTACTTTCATGTGCTTACAAGTTCATCTGTGGGTTTCATTGTCATAGAAGTCTCATAAAATAATAGCTAATAAAAAAATACTGTTATTACTAAACTTTTACGTTGGCCGATTTGTTGGCAGACTTGTTGTCGGTACTGTCTATAGATTTGTTTAATAAATATTGTCACGTGTATGTACATGATCACGTAAAAAAAAATCTACAGCAAAATTTTAAAGAAGTTCCAATGCTCTCTGACAATGTAACCAACAAACGTAGCTTCATCCCGCTCTAACACATTGTAAACGTTGCTTTCCGTCTCGCTCTGTGGCACGCTTCAACGGCAGGTCCCGGATTCACACTCGCAGTAGGAGAGGAAGGTTTGACAGATTCTTTTTTTAAGAGTGATGTAGTTAGTTGCCTGTGTTGTAGAAAATTAGTAGTTTGTTCAGTGTTGCCAAATTACCCAAAATAACGGGAGATATTTGCGTTGCTTTTTATATGGGGGATTTTATTTTACATTATTTGAAAGTTATTTTATTTCCTTTTTTTTTCATAAATACATTCATTATACCAGGAGAATAAACATTGATATTTAAAAAAAAACGGAAAATAGACAAAATTATAGACCTCATAGTTATGTATTATTCTATACTCTTATGTAGTAATGTATTAGGAAAAAAGCATAATTGGCTTCCGCTAAATCCGCATGCTAACCCCACAAGCAGTAAATCTCTAACCCTGAACCATGCATGCCTAATTAACTATCAATTGCCAATGTAATTTAACTATTATCCCTCTGAGAATAAAGTCGAAAATGGTAATTTATTAGCGTCAACTTTATGAACGTCATATAAAGAAGAACTTACGTACCAAAACTTGCTCATAAAAATCGACCTTACGGGTAACTTTATATGAATGAATTTCTTGTACCTATTCGTAGATATAATAGGCTTTGACACATTTAACCAGTGAATTGAATTTACGTAAGTAGGTATCCTAGTTGATATAAAGATCTAAGGTACTCATACTACAGTCCTTGGTCGCTCAATCAATGCATGTTGTTGACCCAGAGCATTCCATCTCGATATTCTAAACAGACGCACATACTTAACGAAATAAACTAAAAAGTGCCATACAAAAAACAACGTTACCTAATTAAAATAAAGTTCTATTTTTAAAGTCCAAGTCTCGCCACCAAAATTATCGGAAACCTGTTTTGTAAATAAACAGCTAAATGCACAATTTTACTAACATCGCTAAGTCTTCGATAACTAACACAACACACAAAAATAAACTTTATCTCCTGAAGATACGGTCTATTTCTCTGCACATTACTAATAGGGTTGTCTCTTCGTTTGTTTCGTAACTAACCTCACGCATTCATGGTTGCAAAGGACTAACAACTGCTCGGTTTGGTTGTTGTTTCCCTGTGATTACATTGTTGCGTGTGTGTAGTCGCGTGAGTCCCGGGCGGGAGTCGCCGGATCGCAACCTGCCGCACTACGGACCCAGGTTCCCGGCCAAGGGAAGGTAAGGACATCACTCCCCGTCCATATTTGTTTCGTGTAATTTAACAATATTTACCTATATATATTTCACGGCTGAATGTCCCCGAAGGGACAGGCAAAGGAACACACACATTTCGCCAACTTTGATTTGCGGTCCCACGTAAGAGGGGGCGAGCCTATTGACGTCAAGCGGGCACTTAGTCATGTTTGTATGTTTGCTGTCGGATGGGTTTTCTTACGGGTTATAATAAAACTAAAGTCGAATATTATATCGTTCTGAAATAAAAACTCAAAATTTTACGTAGGTGAGCCGTAAAAAATAGGTACTATTGCCATATAGAAAAATAAGTCTTTTTTGGGTTTATTATAAACTTATCATTAAAATCATCAAGTTCATTAAACCAGGGAGTTTTTGTGTAATTTATTTTGTATGCTTTATCTTTTTTAATTATGTTTTTGCTGGGTTTCTGTGTGGCAACCCTGTTGCTGTATTGTTTATTTTAATTTGGCATGGTAAGTAGGCATGCTGGCAAATTTATTTATAAGCTGCTGAGTGCTGGTGTTTATTTTGTCGAATCAGTTTACTGAACAATGAACCGGTTTAATTCAATAATAAGAAAGAATAAGCTGCAAGAAAATTAAGGTATCTTACAGTGGAGTATAATCCCGAATGAAAAATAAAAGAAATCCTACAAAATTTACAAAATGTGATGAACTGTGCGGATGGCACACTACCAAAATATGATACCTCAACAACTGTGACTGAGTCATTGTGGGTTCGATTCTCACATGGGACAACTTTTTGTTTTAAATCAAAGACAACCGTTAGTTTGATTTTCTTGTGTCAATGATGTTACTATTTATAAAAAAAAACATAGTTAATATACTGAAACACAATATAAGCCATTTCTTTTTCGGACAAAAATTATAATTTATCCACTTACAATTAAACTTAAATTCCAATCATATTTCACCTTTCTAACTAATATTACACGAGCCATTACTCATGGTATCCACTTCGTCTAACAGCAAGGGCGCTGAGCCAGAGTTCAGGTCTCCTCGCGTGAAGCAACTGTGGGACAAGTGGCGCACGGTGTGGCTCCTGGCGTGGGAGAGGCAGAGGCGCCTGCACGAGAGGCTCGTGCACTTGAAGGAGCTGCAGAGAGTGTCCAACTTCAGCTGGGACGATTGGAGAAAGCGGGTTTGTAGACATTCTTTTAGATACTACTTTTAACTTCCACGATAGGTGCAGCTGCAGCCTGAAGTCTTCAAAAAATGCCTTTTTAGGAAACTTTTTAATTTGACGTGCATGATTTTGAATTGTTACGGGTTATTGGAACCCTAAAAGTCTTACAATTGAGCTATAAAAAACTCCTATATCGCCAATTGTGAACGTTAGATGGTACACGCTGCACGCAAGATATATCGAAGTTTGGCTGCTTCTTAGTTTGGCTGAAAAACCGACTCCAACTGAGTTGGGCAAAGGCTTGGGGGCTGATGGCTTCTGACTTCTACCTCTTAGGAAAAGTAAATTAAATATACTCACAATATACACACATTATTTCTTCAAAAATTAACTAAATACCTAACAGTGAAGTTTGTACCAAAATCCGTTATGTGGATTAGAAGAAATAAACGGCAAAACAAACACGAGTATATAAGGATCACGGAGGACAGAATATGATTAGTATTTTCTTCTCCATGATAAGGACCAACTAGACCTTTGCACCTGATAATTAATGGTCGGAATTCTAACACGGGCTTTCCTCTCGAGGTTGGGTGATCAAATGGCAGTCACTCTCACATAGGTAGATACTTATTAAGAATAGCCAAATACAATTATAACAAAACTGATTGTTTGCCCACAGTTCCTCAAGTTCATGAACCACAAGAAGTCAAGACTGACAGACCTGTTCCGCAAAATGGATAAGGACAACAACGGACTCATACCGAGACACGAGTTCATCGACGGAATTATCAACACCAGTGAGTACCAATGTTTCTTTTAAACTGAAATAACTAATAAGTATTCCACCTATACTAGAACATCATTTATATCCGTGTATTGACCAAGATTTGGACCCAGGATCTTTTGATCGTAACGGCGACTCCTCAACCATTAAGCTACCGATGCGACGAGTATCGACTGCAACTTTTTTCTCCACTTTTGCGGTAAATCTATAGGAAATTACCAAATTTATCTTTTGTTTGTTTCAATTTGAATTAGAAAAAGTGTGAATGCTCAAGACATTGTCTTGAACCTGCGACTAATCCCAGATCAGATTTGAATAGTGAGCGATAGCATACTAAATGCTGTATTTGTTTGTTTGTCTAGAATTCGACACATCCCGTCTGGAGATGGGCGCTGTAGCCGATCTGTTCGACAGAAACGGCGGCGGCCTCATCGACTGGGAGGAGTTCATCGCTGCGCTCAGGCCGGACTGGGTATGCCGTGCCTTATATTAAACACATGTAGATAATTTGGTGTAAAGCCCTGCCCCTCTAGACAAGTGGCAATTCCTCGGCCGGCGTTTTGTAGAATAGAATGCCAAATGTATGGGATTTGACGTATATGACAGGCGTCAACGAATGTCAAAAACGTCAAATCCTTTAAATTCGTCTTTCTATTCAATGATACCTACGCCGAGCATTAATATACTCGAACAGCGCAGAAAGCGCTTTTTGGGTTTCCTTGGTGTATGCATGGGGTGCGAAGGCCGAGAAGCGCAAACTAACCAGTACCGTATATTTATAAAACTACTAGCATTCCGCCCGCGACTCCGCCCGCGTGCATCTCGGTTAACGCGACCTTTGCTCATATCTTCGGTTCTACTCAACCGATTGCGATCAAACAAACTTAAGATTTTAAGTCTGAGTAAGCCCTTTCTAACAAAAAAAACCGCATCAAAATCCGTCCTTACTTTTTATAACATTAACACGAACTAAACTGGTAAACCATTGAGAACTCTGTTATTTAAACGAATTTTCATTGATAAAATCCAGTCTAATTGTGTTTTTTTTTATCAAAACTGATGCTATTTCACCATCTGTCGTTGCATTTTATCTGGATAAATAATCTTATCTAGAACACACAGTATCGACACCGACAGGACGTAGCGTATGAACTTGTGACAAGCCGAAAGCCGACTGTTTGCACTATTTTGTTGATCAAATAACATGTTTTACAAGTGTTCACATAAAGGTACGTAAACACTATTGACACAAAATTTGAAAGTTAAGTGAATGCTGCCTTTAAAATTTAACACTTATTGGTTAAATTGGTTACATATCAAAATTTGAAGAAGCTGAAGCTGAAGAATTCCCGAAGCTTACAATACCGAATTTCATAATACCGACGTACGAAAGACCAAAATTCTAAATCCCGAATGTTCGTTTGACCGATGTTCAAAATACCGGAAGTATAAAATACCGAAAGTTCGGGATTCTAAACTTCGGGATTTAAAATTTCGGTATTTTAATACGTAACTGTTAAATTACATTTAACACCCTGATGTTATGTAGGACACCTAGGATGTAATATTACAGAAGGACATCAGTGTGTAACGTCATGTGTAATAGTTTGTGTCATCCACAAAGATCTTTGGGGCTCAAGTCAACCTTACGTGCCTGATTGACGGACGAGGCTCTGGTGCGGATTTTTCTTCTGGAGTTGAGGGGTCAGGCGACAGTCGCTCTCAAGAGAAGTAGGAAAGTGGACGCTAGGGTCCGATGTGCAAGCTTTGGATTTAATCTACATCTACTGATTATAACTAAAAATTGTGCGTAATTCATTGCGGCTTTTCAATGTTCTCCTTTATCCGTATCGGAGTTTAACGAGTAATGGGTACGCTGTATCTGCTGCATGCGTCTGTCGTCGTATGCGGTCGACTTTGGAATAATATCTTTACTATTTCTTTTCACGACTGCACAAAAAGGGATGTAGTGTGTCCATGGTATGTGAATTTCTTTATTCCACTTTAACTTTAAACAATTTTGTTAGGGCAGTCGTTTTTTTTTTATATCAAAACCTCGGATCTCCCAAAGCAATAGGCCTTCGTTAAAAAGGATATTGGGGAAATATACTACTACCAGGTCGAATAATTTATACTCTGCCTTAGAGTGTTTACATCATAGACTTAGATACTATAGACAGGGTATACCTACAGAATTGACGTGTATACCTATGTTCCATTTTTATGAATGAACGTTTGACGACGGTTACTATGCTAGGGATGCACCTTCTACTATCGTAATATTTGTCGATATCTATTTATACTATAACCCGCGCCACGTATCTTGGACCTAAAATGTGCTCAAAACGTGCCCTATACGCGCAGTACACATTTCTTGGGTGTCTATTGAGGATAGCACGGGATGCTACTGCCGTAGACGAACTCAAATTCACCCAGCATAGAATATTACAAAGCATTCCGCGGGCGCCAGCCAGAGCCTCGTATGTCTTATGATTTAGGTTCAAGATACGTGGCGCAACTATAAAACTAAAACCCGACTACTGCAGAATCACGAATCCCTAGAATGTATTGTTTTGTTAGAGTAAATGGTATGCGACCACGGTTATTCTTGATATTTTCTTGCATAATACTTCTTAGGGCGTGATTTGCAGTAGTCGGATTTTAGTTTTAGACTTGATTTTTATTTGTATTATTTTGGTGCAAGCAACACCCAATAATGTATACATGTTTTTTAATGTGCTAATAGAGCCCTTTAATTTCATACCAAACACAGTCTATATATCTCAAGTGTTTTTTCATTATAGTCAGAGTTTCAGAGAGTCATTCACACGTCATATTGCCTATAACCAGCGGATGATCAAGACGTTTCTAACAATACCACAATTGCCCAGTTCTAATACGGAAAAACAGAAGACATTACAATTTTGTCGATTCGTATTTCTTCAAAAGAGTACATTTTTGTAAAGCAAGAATAGTTTCGTCGTCAAATCTTTTATTGGAGTACATCACTATTATGCTTGTAGTAGTATGTTCTAGAAAAATTCAACAATGGCTGTCGCAAATCATTCATAATGTTGGCGCAAATCATTCATAAATGTTGGCACCGTCGGCACGCTGTCAAATTCTCATACTCATTTTCCCAAGTGAGCAATAACTTAAATTTTTTGTCTCTTTTTAGCAGACACGACTGTATATTGGAAAAAAAGAGACAAAGTGATATAATCAAGGTTCAATTCATGTTTGCCTCATATTTGTATAACTAGAATTTCTATATGTAGAACGGGGCCCCCCTGTGGTTTACATAGAGAACAACAAAACGTATCAGTGTTGCCATAATTTAAATTCGTCGTTTGTCAAAAAAAAAATCGCAAAGTATTCGCGCCCAAAAGTTTTAAAACATAGGTCGCGATTTTATTTTTGACAAGTGGTGTTAGAACGTAGACGAACGACGAATTATCAACATTTTTGTTGCTATGGAAACTTGCCGATGTAGGTGGCCGGCAACCTGTTTATAATATAAGCACTCTTATAAAAAAATGCAAGCAGTAGTTGACAAAGCAATCAAACAAAATATTGATTTATTTTGAAATAAAATCGGCCAAGTGCGAGTCGGACTCGCCCATGAAGGGTTCCGTAGTAGCAAAGGCGAAAATTGCGGTTTATGACGTATTAAAAAAAAACTACTGACTGGATCTCGTTCGAACCAATTTTTAGTGGTAGTTTGCATAGCAATTTACATTATATATTTTTTTTAGATTTATCATTCTCTTATTTTAGAAGTTAGAGGGGGGGGGGGGACACACATTTTTCCTCTTTGGAAGTATCTCTCGCGCAAACTATTCAGTTTAGAAAAAAATGATGTTAGAAACCTCAATAGCATTTTTAAAGACCTATCTATAGATACCCCAAACGTATGGGATTGATGAAAAAAAAATTTTGAGTTTCAGTTCTAAGTATGGGGACCCCCTAAATTTTATGCATTTTTTTTATTTTTGTGTGAAATTCTTAATGCGGTTCACAGAATACATCTTCTTACCAAGTTTCAACAGCATAGGCCTTATAGTTTCGGAGAAAAGTGGCTGTGACATACGGACGGACAGACAGACAGACAGACAGACGGGCGGACAGACATGACGAATCTATAAGGGTTCCGTTTTTTGCCATTTGGCTACGGAACCCTAAAAAGAAAGAAAAATATTTATCAAGCACGCGCACAGGATCATAATATCTTAGAAAAGTACATAATTTCCGATTATATGCACTATTTATAACTTAGTGGTATTTAGAAAAGAAAAGCAAGAAATATCTTCTGTATGTGACCCACATTCTTTTTTTTATTAGGTTGAACGTCCACGTGGTCCACCTACGGACGCAGACAAGATCCATGATGAAGTGAAACGGCTCGTCATGCTGTGTACTTGCAGGCAAAAGTTCAGGGTATTCCAGGTCGGAGAGGGCAAGTACAGGGTAAGTGTTTTGTATTTAACTTAAGAAAACTTATGTGAACCTGGATGGTACAGTTATCGATGGATAGTACAGTTATCGATGGATAGTACAGTTTGTTAACTGTTCTATCCATCGATAACTGTTAATAATTAATAATTACCTATCCATTGTTATGGATAGGTAGTACAGTTAGCGATGACTAGTACAGTGAACGACAAAAGTTGTCTAACACAAAAATATTTACAAGGCTTTTTTTACATTGAAATACATAGTACCAATAAAATTATTATACAAAATAAAGATTTATGAAAATAAAATAAAATTTGCGAAGCGACCTTTGTCGTTAACTTTACTTATATTAAAATATCAATTGTAGCTCATTACGTTGAACTTGCTATCTATAGGCTCGTGAGTTCGAATCACGTAAATAAATAATTAGCAAATATTAGAATGTGTAACTCTCCCACAGTTCGGCGACTCACAGAAACTGCGACTCGTGCGCATCCTCCGCTCCACCGTCATGGTGCGAGTGGGAGGAGGCTGGGTCGCGCTCGACGAGTTCTTGGTCAAGAACGACCCCTGCCGAGGTACGTATCTATCTGTGTGGGATGGCGGATGAGGGGTTAATACCTAATAGTTTATTGTAGGAAATCGATCTATGACAATGGAGGCAGTATTCTGCAATTGCATATAGAAACAGACCTATATTTTTTATCTGTTACTCTATTATTGGGCAAAAAAGATTGTTATTGTAACATTTTTTTTCATTTTTTTTGGTAAATATTATCAACACTGCTTAGGTTAACGAAAAATATTTTGTTGTTTTAATGAAAAAAATAATATTATAAATAATTTAATAGATACTGAAAATAATATATAAAGAAAACAAAAAAGGGAGAATATTGATTTTCTTTCTGCCTATTATGATACAAATATGTACGATTTCCTACACTAATCTATTAGAAAAAAAGTAAAAATGTATTTACTCTCCCAATCTTTTCGACCTTACCGCTGATCAAATGGTTATTGATTAAATATCTTAGTAGAGAATTTCATTGAGTTGCAGAAAATATAAGTTACAAAAAATAGGTATACTTATATAAATTTTATTCATTTTACAAGCGGCAAGATCGACCATTATATAGACCAATACGAGAGGATTTTTGAATGATTTAATTAATAAATTCATTAAAAAAAAACTAAGTAGTACAGTCTGTGACAAAAGTTGTTGAACAAGTCTATATTTTTAAATATCACATTTAAACCCTCGGACACCTAGTAATCCAAATCCCAATACTTATATGCATTACGACGTGAAAATTTCAGTAATTTCAATACACAAAAGTAGTAAAAACTCTTGTCGCTGACTGTACCAACCAAAAGAAAGTTTCTGAAAGTCCTCTCTGTAACGAAAACACCAATGTGATATCCTGTGTAATTCAAATTCTTTTATAAGTATAATATGGAATATACAACTCAAAATTCCCCTATCAAATAATATTTTTATATTTTACACATTGCATTGTTCTGAAATTAATTTCAAAACTATTCACAGAAAATTTGTTGAAGAATTTAACTTTATAAGTATTTATATGATTATGAATAAGAACTTCTACAGTGCTTTAAAATATAAAGCACTTTAAAAGTTGTTAATATTTGGTTTGACTTCGCAAGCACTACACTTCGATATCGAAACTTTTTAACTAATTTGAAATTCGAACTCTAATTTGTATTACTATCTTGAAGTCGGAATAATTTAAGAGCAGTGCTTCGAAGTCGGAATATGTTTTTTAATAATAGGTAGATATTATGGTTATTATTCAAAGTGTCAATCAAACCGGTTTAACGTTATATGTGTTAACACCCTAATGAGGGTTCATTGACTAATATATGTGAACGTCCCCTAACCTTGTGGGCAAGTATTTTTGTGGCGAGGTCTTTTCGTATTAGGTTAACGTTTTTAAAAGGTACCTTTTTCTTTATGGCGTTATAGTTTTAAATCCGGTCCGGCCGGCGGTGACGGTTATGTCGGGCTCGAACCGACTAAAACCGCACGCGGGTCTTCAGATACCAGGGTTTGAGGTTGTCTAAAGAACTTCCCTCGCACCCCAGACTGATATACAAAAACTATAATGTCGTTTTGTAACTCAAAAGCGCCTTTTAAAAACAATTATCCTAATATATTCAGATTTATTAGGAAAATATTTGCTCAATAGTGTTTTAAATAACAAAATAACTCATTTTTAATATAATTTTATTACGCGTACAAATATTAAATACACAATACAAAATTAATTTCATAGTAAACTTACATTAGATTCATAAGTTATTAAGTAGCTGGCAATACTATAATAAACATTTTTAAAACTAGCAATACTGTATAGAAATGCAAATAATAATCACAGAATATAGAATTACATGCTAAAATATTAGACTTGTTCACGGCAGCTCCAAACTGGAAAGATCCAAGGTTAAACTACCTGTTTTATGATCTATAAAATATTTTTAGCATGACACACACATTTAGCTGCCTAAAGTTGACTCAGATATAATTGGCAGACTAAATAAACTCACATAACAACATAGCAATCCGTACAATGATCTATATTAATATAAATATAATAGAAAAAAATCAACTTAATATTAAAATTAAATTAGTAAAACCAAGCATTAAGTCTTTAAAAGTACTCTTACAGTTAACATTATTGTTCGGCAAAGTTAGGCTTATAGAGCTATATAGAGGTCCATTAAATATCCAAGTACAAAATTAGTTCAGCAATACACTACATCTAAAAGGCTAATGCCCATAATAAGAAATTCTATCGGGGTCTATATAATTACTGCCCACATAAATAATTGCGCAGACTGCCTAATATAACTATTGATCTTGTCTATAATCTCGTAAACGGCAGCTTGCGTAATCGAGTTTGCTTGCGCTCGATTGATCACAAACATTTGGGCCAATACGAAACTACACAGTCTAAAGACGCCAATGTCGGCCATAGTTTTATTTCCCATTCAAGGAATTAACATGTATCAAAACAGATGGAAGAGCACATAATCTCTAAACACTAAGGGAAAAACTACTAATATCGGAGTACTTAGTCAACAGTAGTTTTTCTAATAAAAGATGTGAGTGATGATATCTCACTGGTGGCCCTCTCGCTGGGCAGAGGACTGAATTCCACCTCCTCGCTCAAATTCTGTGTGTCTGAGGTATTCTCAACAGCGGGCCAACGTTTGTGACTTGGTGCATACAGCACCAATAATGCAAAGATGTAAATATTCCACATGCCATAAACCCCGGTGAAAAATGCAGAAGTATATTCTAGTTCAATGTTCTCATCCCATTTCCACTGTCCCTCAGCAACTTGGCCCAATATAAAACCTATAACAGTGAGTGCAGCGCAAAGTAGAGTGGTCAACATAAGAAACTTGAAACGGTAGATGATCCCTTCATAGTGTAAGCGCCTTACGGAGCACATAGTCGGTAATGACTGTCTCTTATGGGAAATGTTGATGAAAACCTGCCATATCATGTAACACAAGAATAGGAAGTACACTCCAGTAGAGATTCCAGCCAGAATGATGAAAGTCAGAGCCAAATTAGTTCCAATGTCAGTTACCCAGATGGAATAGAATGGGTTCCTAAGCTGTACACCTCTTTCGCACATATCAAATATGAAAAGTGAAATGCAGCCAATAGCAACAGCACTTAAATGTCTCCAATACTGCTTTAGAGAGCTCTGAGCGGAAGTGTCTTGTATCAACATGTGTTCCCCAGCGAATATCAACCAAAATGAGAACAATGTCGCATAGAATACACCTTGACGGATGTCTCCCAGTAATAACATAAACGGCAAGTCAAAATGTAGTGTTAGATATTCAATCGGCATATTTAGAAGACAAAGTGCTATACCTAAACTCAAAAGCATTTTTTCCAACAAAACAGGCTTTCGTGAAAGCATATGAATACGCCTCCAGAACCAAATGAGAATAGCGATAATACAAGGGAAAAATGCAGTTTTTAAAGAAAGCCACACTTTTGTAAAACCACCATTTTGGTTGATGACAGTCAACCACATGTCTTGTATATGACCAATATGAGAATTCGTATGTGAATCAACTGGTAACCTCACATTAAGTAAATAATAATCATGAAACAAAGAACCAAGCTCAAATAATGGTATTGCTGAACAATTGTACAGATATTCCTCACTTTTAACACCAATATCGCAATCTAAATTTCGTTTTTCGACGGACTGTGTGTATAGTCTCCATTCGTCCTCGGCATCACCTTTATTCCGGTAGGCTAGACGCGCGTCAAACGTAATTGTAGTACGCGATTTTCTCTCAAATTGCGAATGGTATTTTATATCGACCTGCAATACTCCGATTAAGTTCTGTTGCCATCTTGAATAGTCCAAGATCTTGCCTCCGCGAGGATTCGGCATTTGAAATGCGAAAACTATGTCCGTTTCCGACAAGTCGTGATGCATCTGCCCAAGGTCGAGAGTTTTGCACGAGCCCTTCCCACGATTGTAAAACCACTTTGTCGTGTCATTCTTCATTGTTGTTGTATCTCTACATACGGTTGCGAGTACGAGTTGAGCATTTGCTGGCATGGGCGCGACCAATCCTCCGATAAGAAAACATATTAGCTGACACAATAATAGGAAACTCACAAGAACGGCCAGTTTTCTACCACTTAAGTTTTCAATTATCGTTCCGGTCATTTTGTACGCTTAACTACGTGGAGTACATTTAAAGAACTTAGTTGACGCGAATTAAAATCGACCGGCGGTGATTTTCATTGTTCTTGTTTTCTTTTCGACGCCGATGTATTTGACATGCGCAGTAAACAGTGTTGCCAGTGAAAAGATAATAACGTTAAGTAACGATTTATTTGTAGGCGTTGATAACTAACAGTAACGTTATGGAAATAACATTATATGGCGATACGATAACATTATAACGAAATAACGTAATGATTTAAACGGGATTACCTTTAACATTATAACTTGATAACGATTCATACAGAATGATAATGAACGGGATTACTTTAATAAATTATTAACTTATTTAAAAACTTAATGTACTAATAATAATAATTTAATTACATTAATATTCACACAGACACATTATTCATTCACTTCCATCGTGAAGCATTAATATCAACGAATAGCTAGGAATAAATGTATAAGCTAAAGTAAGCATTGATGTCCACATAAAATTTCGATTTTGCTACTAATTTACTAATTCGTATTCGCTTTGCCCAATCCACCTCCCGTGGTCCTTTATAAAAATTCGTTTATTTTCATTATTTTTATATTTTTTTATATCCTTACGGTATCCCATTACATAAGTAGTATCATTAGTGCTACCGCTGCCTGATCCGAGCAAGCCGGAGCAGCATGAAGCTTGTTGCCCGCTCGGTAAGAAATACGACCTGTCTTGGAACCATAACCATAGTTAATTCTGTGTTACGATCACATTTTGGCTTTTTCCAACACAATTTAAAAATCTGGTTCCATCATAGACCGTTGTAGTTGGTGTGGCTTAGTATTTTATTTTGCAATGTTGTAGAATTATTTCGCTCTAAAGTACATTTTACACGTTTGGTGCTTTTATTGTTATACAGCTTTGTATAAAATTATCCAATGTGTGGAATGCTACTATTGTAGTTTGGTATTATTTATAAAGAATATATAATAAAATTAATTAATGTAGTTATTATAGGTAAATATAACAAAAAAATATGCTTAATGTTGTAATGGCATGAAAATGGAAAATGGTTCTTTATTTGCATATAGTTTTTTTTTGGAAAGTTTATTTATTTGGTATGTACTAATAGTATTATAACTCAAGCGCAAGATGTTCACTACAGGCCCACGAAAATATAATCACTGCAATCGACATTGTAAATACTTCATTATAGTTTCTGCACATATAATTATATTATATTCGGTGAAGAAAGAAGCGAACAATAAAAAGGCCATTGTAAACAAAATAATATAAACCTTCTCAATGGCAGCTACTATCTATCTTGCTCTTGACTTATATTGTTGCATAACACTTGGTGAGAGAATAAACTAATTATATTTTATTATTCCTATTCCTAACTGCACACGAATACAAAATCCCCCGATTGTTTTTATTATTGTTATGTTTTGTTTTTGTTTGACATGTTCTGATTTGTTTGTTATTTTTTTCTTTCCTCACAACCAATGCACGCTGTCCCGTTTTTAAACACTTATTGGTGTTATTTTTCCGTCTGCCTTTTTACCGTACGGTTTACTTTGGCCCTATCCTCTCCCAACCTGTTTTTTATCCCGCGCACCGGACGCCGCCCGCATGCAGCCAAGGGACGCACGAACATCGAACTGCGAGAACAATTTATTCTGGCTGATGGAGTATCACAGAGCATGGCAGCGTTCAGACCGCGTACGCCCCGCTCTAACACAAACACACCACCGTCCACTGGACCTATTACCAAGGTAAGTAGTAATATTACTGTACTTACTCAAGTCTTCTCTCCTACAGGATAGAACTTAGTCATAATTTCGCACAAGTAAAAAAGCGCACAGTAGTTGTTGGAGGGAGCATCGGTTTGGGACTCAAGTTTTTTCGCTTTGTTTTCTAATTGCACTTTGCACATGGATTTATTATAAATCCATATGCAAGGTTCATTGTCGTGAGTACCGCATGTGTTAAGCTCGTAGAGTTTGGTCGTATTGCATTAGTGTTCAAGCTATGCATTGATGCACAGGCTCGTGTAGTGTTTTGGTGTTGTTTGTTATTGTATTTCATTGGACCCACTGCATTGGAGAGGTGGCACGTCTGCGCCTATGGATGTTATGGTAACGTATTTCGTTTCACCCATCCCTCTAGACCCCATTCATACCCTCATTGGCAAATTCACTCGCGTTCAACTAAACGTGTGGACTAATCGTAACTGCGTGAAAATTCGTCCTAAACAATCGCGTTTCGGCAAAAACGATTGGCACTATGAAGGCAAAAACGATTTTGTGTTTCGTTTTGTACTATTCCTTCTTTATTTATAAGCCCCCCGGTTTTGTATTGGTACGTCTAGCTGAGGAGTTCTTGGAGCAGCTGAAGCCTATATTTGAGGCTCTACGGCAGCGAGAAGAACTTCCTTGTTCGTATCCACTGCACGTCGGTTCAACACATGGCACTAAGCAGGCCTTCATATATGGCCATTCAAGATCTCAAGGTTCTACGACGCCGGGCGCACACCACTATAGCCACCACCACGGCTATCAGCCGTCTCCAGGATATCATTGGGTAATGCTATTTAGGCAGTGTGAAAGTGTCGTGATTGACTGCACTCTCGATTCATTAAAGGTTTCTTTTTGTTAATTTGTCTATTTCGTAAGCCTCATCGTAGGTACATGTTCTAGTACAGTAGTAAAAGTTGTGAAGTTCTTTAGATTGGCATGATTTTAGTAAATCGCGATTTTTTGTACGAAATTTGCTTTATCATTTCATTGAAATCACTTCTTCATAAACATCAACACTGTTTTTAGTAGTATGCTATCTTTGAGCAACCACTATCTATATTCTGGGCACAAAGATAATAATATTTCATGATATAGGTGAGAGAACGAACTGCACGCTCTGTGCCCATGTCTGCGGGAGGAGTAGCGGGCAGAGCATCACGGTCGTCACTCAGCGCAGGCACGCCTGATTCCTTGAGTGACAACGAAGCCGCGAGTGGTCTTGGAAATAGATATAGGAAACCTAGTGCGCCTAGGTAAGTTATTTAAAAAATGTAATTTTGAAAAGATTTGTAGTCTTAAGTGAAAAGCTAACATTAAATTTAATTTAATCTTAGATCTACATTAACACCTGGAGGATCTCGACCAGGATCTCGACCAGGATCAAGAACTGGATCAAAACCCCCATCCAGGCATGGATCTAACCTCTCTCTAGACAGTACAGGTAAACACAACCCAATTATTTTTTTTTTTTTTTCAATTCTTATATGTTCATATTCGAATGACAATGTTTTAATACCAATTACTGTTTTTATTATTTTATTTCCTTTACTAATATACCAAGTAATTAATGTAATGAAATACCTCTAATTCTAGATGACGTTTCAACGCCATCCCGTATTCCCATGCGTAAAGTAACCAATACGCGAACATCAATAGCACGTGCAGCCGCCAATGCCAGTAAACTCGGCGTTGCTACACCCAACGGTGGCTCTAGGCCTCGCACTCCAACTGGGCTTTTGACGCCAGCAAGTGGCAGGTATGTAAAATATCATTACTGTTAAATAATTGATCTATATGAATGTAGAATGACAGATGATTCAATAATTCTTACACTGTGCGGTAAGTGTTTTGATTAAACATTTTAGACAAGAAGTGTACCTACTCGTCTATCTACATTAATTTTTGTTTGAAGAAATGAAAGCATTTAATGTTGAATATTAGTATATACTTACTAAAACACATCATTTCAATTATTCTGTGTTCCTTTCGTAATAAGATAAAGGTCGTAGACGTTCTTTTTGAACTTCATTTCTTCACAATCTTTTTAGAAAAAAAGTATATAAAGTAATTAGTGTACTGATACGCACGGACAGGTTACCTATCAGCGGGATGTACCGCACCTCCAGTATACCAACACTGTCACCGGTGCCCGCGCTAGTGAGGTACACAATAAAGAGTTTGCGATTGACTTGTTTGTCCAAACGTGTATCTTAACTGACCGACGTACTTTGATTTTCGAAATTTGACTACATTTAATTTTTGCGTCCATATTGCATAATTAATCAAATCCTAATTATAATTTATTGATACTAGTCTCGCTAATTGAATTACGTCTGTGCAATATTGTCGAAGATACACACATTCTGAGCACGTCACGCTTGTTGAGGGTACATAGGTGTAGTGACGTCTAGAACCGTTGGGTGCACCTGTATGGGGCCAGATCAATATTCTTCGTTGTTGTTTATGTAAACAGTGTAAAGATGGTGGTGGGTCTTCTTTAGTCTTATTAAGGTTTTGGTTAAAAAGGTCAAAAGGCATGAAGTAGACAGCTATACACCGCTTCACACAGTGTGGATTTTACTAACATATTAGACAGAATATTAAGAGCGTAAACTAAATAAATATTTTTTTCCTTCGCATGCAATTACGAAACTGGAAAACAAAATAAATCAGCTCTACGCATTCCCAGCCATCATCAATGGTATCAGAATATCCTAAATCCTTATCCCATACTCATCCTGCATTCCAAACCCAAGGTTCCACCAAAATTCCAGTTTACGTCGGCAACCGCTCCCAGCGATCCCCGTCTGTTGAAAGGCGTCTGAAAATATCCAGAAAGTCTCACTCTAGAGAAACTTCACAAGAACCTAGTCCTACATCCCAAGATCCTTCGAGAAAGTCCGAGCAGAGAAGTCCTGAAGACGATTCCTCACTATTCAGCATATCGGGAATGACGAGTGACAATGAATATGAGAGTAACATAAGTGAATCGAGCGGCGATGCATCAAAGCCGACCCAGCGCGACGTCAAAGGGTACAGCTTGTAGAATGCTAGCTTCGGATTTTGCCCGATTATTTTTGATTCATGCTCTTTGAATTTTGGAAGTCATGTTTTCATATAATCGCCTCGTCAAATTTCATCTTCCAGATCAGTTGCTTGTCGATTCATGAATACGCTCATAAAAGTTTATTGCACTTTTGACATGATATTATTTATAATAATTACTGCATACATTAATATATTATCACCTGAAGCACTAACATCCTACGAAAGCTTGCACCAATTAGTTGCGTTACGTTCTCATCAGATTTTGAATCTTGAACACGCAATCATCCTCGCATTCATATGATATGCCTTATTATGTACAGTTTGAAACTACTCTAAGTGCAATTTGCCTTCTGTCTTGTCATGTTGCGAAATTGTTGCAGTATGTGCAGACTTTATAACCCCATAACTTAACCTAACCCAACGATGTTACACACATTGTTGAGTAACTAAAGTTAATAAAATCATATTGCAGCATTTTAGCATTGTATATTTTGTTCTGTTTCTTATCGTTTCTGCACATACATTATTTTCTTCATTGTCGATATTTCTAAGTAGAAAAAAGTTTAACTCAATTACCCTAAAAATCTATTTAACTAATGTCTAGCTATCGATATTCGTGTTCGTACTTATGTTCTAGGAATGATGAATATTATATAAATTAGACTATTTTGCTCCCAGGACCTCATGCTATATATCTAGACACTTCTATAAGTACAGTACAGCCGTTAACATCAGCCATAAGTCGTCCGATCATAATAAACGTCAAGTTGTTATGGCGCTCCCTATGAACAATGAGAACGAGTGAGATAGATAGGAAAAAGAGTTATGACTGTATGAAAATAACACTTTTTCTATATATACGAATTCCTACTTACATGTGTCTTTGGACATTTTTTTTATTTGCAATCATGAGACATTTTTTTAGAATACTCAATTTAGACAAAATTTTCTAAGTTTACAGCTTGATGTATGTGCAGTAACTGGCTAACCGTATTTCCTTTTCTATTGTCCTGACTAATTTTCTGTCTGTCCGTCTGTGTGCTCGCTAACATCAACATAGGAGTGGGTCGTTTGCCTCTACTGAAGGACAAACGCCCGGCCGAAGTCGTATTCCAGTTCTTAAGGATCACCATACTAACAGTAATATAAATAGGTAACTACTAAATTTATGTAGTGTGTTTTTCTTTTAGTTGTTTTGTTTTCTCGCAATCAAAATTGTGTATAGGTGTTATATAAAACACTATTGGCAAAAAGGGTCTGAGATTGTGTTCGGATTTATATTAGATTAGCTTTGCATGTTATATTTATATTGTGGAGAAGTTGCTAACATTTTTGTTTTATGACAGGCAAAGAACACCTTCGGGGAGCACAACGCCTGTGCGTTCAGGTCAGCAGACTGCAGTGACGCGGCTGTTACGGAAGCCCTCAGACTTATCCGATTCCGGTACTCCCACCACACCGGCCTCACGACGCGGCACTCCGGTATCTTCTCGAACTACGGAGAAACGCGAACCATTCCGACTTTAGACGATTAGTTTACACGCCAAGCTCTACACATCACGATGTTGAACGTAAAAAATATGAAAACGGGGTTCGATCCTTCCGTGAAGCAAGTCGCTCTTACGCAAAGCTATTCCATATAAAATCATGTTTAATCAATTGCCAAAATTATATTGTATACCCCACCTTGAAATTTTGTCAGAACGACTTGCTTACGTAGGCAAGTGCCGACATAACTGTAATAACTAACATAAAATTAACAAACACGCGAATTAAGCCAAGCTTAATAAAATATATGCCAACATGGCTTTTAATTTAAGTAAGAACAATTTATAGATGGTATTAGTAAAACTTAAAGTCTGCACTTGTTGCCTTGAATTTTTTTCTAAAATCCGCGCCAGTTTTTGCACTTCGTAATTATACTTGTTTTATTTATTTGTGCTGTCGAGACTTACAGGTTCGTTCATTAGTGGATGTGAATAAATACTTATCTTATTTATTGTCAACGTTGCCATAATTGTTAGTGTACCTATGTTTTGTATGTAAAATGCGTATTTTTGTCTCTTTACAGAGACTGTTAAAGTGTGATGACGTTTATATGTTTTCTTTAGGGACCATTTTGGTTTAACGGATTAATGAGTGGTCACTTGCTAAGGCTTTTAGGGTGTCAAAATCTTGCGTACATAACGCCAGATGTACGCTGAGATAGATTACTTAAAAGTAATAGTACGTGATTCGTTAAGGTGATAATAGAATACTTTCTTTTGTAATGCACAATTATGTGTTTCCCTTTATATTTTTAAGCCTTTTTGTCATTAGACAAGATTTTTGATTAAATGATACTTCTGTAATATATATTATAGTAGGTATATTGTTTTTATGTTTATCAACAGCACAATTTTGTATGAGAATAAAACCAATTGTCGGATTTATTAAAATAAGGTAAAGCCATCGCGATTATCGCCAGAATCGTGTTGGTTATACGCTACAAAAATCAAAAATCTGATCATAATGACCGATATAATTTTAAGTACATCAAGTACACTGTCGTAAAAGACATTGTTTAATAAAGCTCTAAGAATATTTTGATATTTATTGTAATAATTGCTTTAAAATATAACCACTTTCAAAATGTTAACCATCGCTCACCATTTATTTGTAAGATTTTAATATAAATCTGTCCCTGTTATTTAAGCTTAATTATTATTATTACGAAAATTATTAATCTGGTCATTTTTATTTAAATCATTGTTATATTTGTTATGTAAATCGTGGCAAATTTACTAAAAAGCTTTGATATTTCTTTGTATAAAAAAAGATATCGTTGAATTACATCAGTTTAAAATCTCATAACAAAATACCTATCAAATAAATGAAAAGTAACAATTACTCTATCGTTTTAATTTCCTGTGTTACCGCCAAAGACTGCGGGGGCACACGGTGCGTTGCGGCGCCGCACCGCAGAAATTTCGACCAATCGGTGGCCATACGAGCGGCCCCGCACCGCTCGCGTGACTGTCGATTGGCCGAAATTTCTGCGGCACTTTCTTCACAACGCATCGTGTGCCCCCGCTGTAATGTATGAAGATTAAATTATCTTGGCGTACCTATTTCATCTAAGTTGACGAACAATACCGACCTAAAGTAGAAAGCATTTAAAATCATCAGCAAAGTGTTTTGTGGGTTACGTATCATAATATCTTAAGTTATTTCAACTATGCTCAAGATAACTACGGTTATTCGGATTCACATTATGGTCATAACGCATATTGGTCGACTCGACTACTGGTTCATACACATAATTTCGAATAAACTAAAATTATTTGAACTAACGGACGATTAATATAATGTTCATTTAAGATATTTGACATGTTGATTATGTTTGAAATACCTAATGGTCGATTCGCCTACGGTTTATTGATACTACTACTTTGTGACAGAAATTTACGTTGTTGCAAAACCGACTTCACGTAGTCTTGTCTGCCCTACCCCTAGAGTGTAATTTAAGCCCGCGAAGGCGCGGAGGGGCGAGGCGGCCCGCGAGCTGAGGAGCAGGTCGCGTGGGACCGCCGGAGCCGTTACAGAAGCCATGCTTGCTGCATGATTGCTTGCATGCTGCTTGCCTGCTTGCATGATTGCTTGCATGCATGTCTGCTTGCATGATTGCTTGCATGCTGCATGCCTGCTTGCATGTTTGCTTGCATGCATGCTGCATACTGCATGCATGGCTTCTGTAACGGCTCCGGCGGCGCTGCGGGGCTCAGGCGGCGCTGCGGGGCTCCGGCGGTCCCACGCGACCTTATCGTCGCAGATGGATCTGACGGTCACTACCGCAGCTTCGGCTTGCTGGCCGGCGCCGTGGCAGTGCTCGTTAGAACCACCTGCTCCTCAGCTCGCGGGCCGCCTCGCCCCTCCGCGCCTTCGCGGGCTTAAATTACACTCTAGGGGTAGGGCAGACAAGACTACGTGAAGTCGGTTTTGCAACAACGTAAATTTCTGTCACAAAGTAGTAGTATCAATAAACCGTAGGTGAATCGACTATTAGGTATTTCATACATAGTTCAGTCAACCTTAGCACAATTAATTGTAGTTGAAAAAACCCTAGGTGAATCGTCCATTATTTGTTACGACCAGTAGTTATTACAAAAATATGTGAAACGATCTTTAGGTGTTTTAAACAGTAGTTTTTTTTGACCGTAGTTGTCTTGAAAATAGTTAAAATAACTGTAGTTATTATAATACGTAACCTGTTTTGTGTATTTTCCAATCCCCTCCATTTCCTTCTCATTTTTCTCTATCTTGCTTGCCGTTCATCTGTTATGCTGAGTTTTAATTCAGTCTCAAAAGGAGAAAGTTTTAATTTTAGACCGGGTTCCCTAGAACATTTCCAAAACTTGATTACTATCAAGCTAATTTTCCGTGAGTAGCTTCGTTTTGATGAGACGCCCAACAAAAGCTTGTATGCAATTTTCTAATGTGGTAGCTAACAGAGGTGGCATGGGTCAAATATGTCGATTTCATGATTCCAAAAAACTTATTACTAACCGGCTAGTTTTTCTTATATCTCAAGATAATTATCTAAGTTATTTAAAAAAATATTTGTCCTACAAAAAGTATGGTTTGATTAAAGAGTCCCCCTCTCCGAATATGTATTGATATCGAGGTCATCAAAAGTGATTACTAACCGGCTGATTTTTCTTTTATTACTTGGTTAATCCCTACTAATATTATAAATGTGAAAGTAACTCTGTCTGTCTGTCTGTCACGCCCAAACCACTGTACCGATTTTGATGAAATTTGGTATAGGGGTAGATTAGACCTCGAGAAAGGACATAGGCTATGTTTGGTCGCGATAACCGACATCCACGCGGGCGGAGCCGCGGGCAAAAGCTAGTATTTATATAATATAACAAACATGTTGTCCTACAAATTGAGTGGTACGTTATCCTGGTCCTACGATCAGAAGTTGTTAGTACCACAAGATATTTTTTCTCATTACTAACTGTAGGACAAAAATATAACATGATAGGTAAGTGTGTTCTCTGCCCAAAAGTAACAATGTCCTACAAGGAAACTGGTATGTATCACTAGTTCGACAAAGCTACCGACGGCGACGCTACAATTATGTCGATTTAGGTCCAAGATACGTGTCTCGAGGTATAGGTTGGACTTGGAAACCACTGCGTGATACACCGCATCGCACCCTGGACAACGGAGATGACGAGAGAATTGCCTTATTGGTTCGTCTAATACGTTAATTGAGACGTTAATAGTCTATTTTTCAAGTACTTTGTAGGTCAATTTTTTTAGGTATTCCTCAGAAATTATTATGATTGAGGTGTCATTCCATTCGGAATGGGATGCAGATCCATCCATCCATGCCATAATTTTTTCCTAGGATCGATATTTTTCGATATAAACCCATCGTCTCATCGAAACGAAGTTATTGCTATATTATAATAAATTGGAAAAAGCGAAATCAATTCTCGGGCGGGACTCGAACCCGCGATCTTTCCCTCACAGGGGATAACGTTCCCCCTTGTTTAGTTTAGCAAACTAATTGCTTTAAAATTATCTCAATTATTGCTATATTTTGAGCAGAGCCATTATTTTTATTTTGAGCATAGGACCGGGATAACGAACCACTCAATTTGTAGGACAACATGTTTGTTAAATTATATAAATATTAAACAAGTAATATAAGAAAAATCAGCCGGTTAGTAATAATTTCAGATGACCTCGATATCATTACATGTTCGAAGAGGGGGACTCTTTAATCAGACCATATATTTTGTAGGACAAATATTTTTTCAAAGAACTTAGATAATTATCTTGAGATATAAGAAAAACTAGCCGGTTAGTAATAAGTTTTTTGGAATCATGAAATCGACATATTTGACCCATGCCACCTCTGTTAGCTACCACATTAAAAAATTGCATACAAGCTTTTGTTGGGCGTCTCATCAAAACGAAGCTACTCACGGAAAATTAGCTTGATAGTTATCAAGTTTTGGAAATGTTCTAGGGAACCCGGTCTATTTATATGGGTAAGCTGTAAAAAAAAAAAGTTATATATTGAAATACTAGTAACTTAATTGTACATACACAGTAACGATAAAATTATCGTTTTGCACCATTTCGTTATTTAATAGCATGTAAGGACGTTATTGGTTGTTACGCTTTTTAATCTGGTAACGCAAATCTGGAATAATAATATAGATTTTGAATTTCACCGATCGATCTGACAGAATAAGCCCCAATGGTACTTCAGCCCGTATGTATCTTGGCATTTTAAGTATCATATCATTAATGCATTGTATATCTAAACCTGACTTGTCCCCCTCACGGTTCTCTCACAGTTGAATGAGCTAGATCATTTCTATCAATCAGATATATAATTTGTATGTATAATTATGTATCTACAGTTTGGATTTTGACTACACTAATAACTACCCACAAGTTATTATTGTAATGATATTTTTTTTTAATATGTCCATCCTAAGGATGCCTGTAAGAGATCGCTTGTAGCGATAAGGCCGCCGATTGTACATAATTGTCTTATATTGTCCGTTTTACTGTAATGCTAATGTATTTGTGTACAATAGAGAATTATCTATCTATCTATCTATCAGAATTCAGATTGAGAAATTCAGAATCTGATTTATTCCGTGTGACTGATTAACTTCTGAAACTATAAGTATAATCTGTGTCAGTCTGTCAAGTCGAGTGTCTACAACTGTCAAGTACAAACTACAAAGTACAAAACAAAAGCAAATAAATTGTCAAATATATCGGCGTCGAAAAGAAAAACAACAACAAATAACAATGAAAATCACCGCCGGTCGATTTTAATTCGCGTCAACTAAGTTCTTTAAATGTACTCCGCGTTGTTAAGCGTACAAAATGACCGGAACGATAATTGAAAACTTAAGTGGTAGAAAACTGGCCGTTCTTGTGAGTTTCCTATTATTGTGTCAGCTAACATGTTTTCTTATCGGAGGATTGGTCGCGCCCATGCCAGCAAATGCTCAACTCGTACTCGCAACCGTATGCAGAGATACAACAACAATGAAGAATGACACGACAAAGTGGTTTTACAATCGGGGGAAGGGCTCGTGCAAAACTCTCGACCTTGGGCAGATGCATCACGACTTGTCGGGAACGGACATAGTTTTCGCATTTCAAATGCCGAATCCTCGCGGAGGCAAGATCTTGGACTATTCAAGATGGCAACAGAACTTAATCGGAGTATTGCAGGTCGATATAAAATACCATTCGCAATTTGAGTTCAAACCGCGTACTACAATTAAGATTGACGCGCGTCTAGCCTACCGGAATAAAGGCGATGCTGAGGATGAATGGAAACTATATACACAGTCCGTCGAAAAACGTTATTTAGATTGCGATATTGATGTTAAAAGTGAGGAATATCTGTACAATTGTTCAGCAATACCATTATTTGAGCTTGGTTCTTTGTTTCATGATTATTATCTTCTTAATGTGAGGTTACCAGTTGATTCACCTACAATGAATTTTCATATTGGTCATATACAAGACATGTGGTTGACTGTCATCAACCAAAATGGTGGTTTTACAAAAGTGTGGCTTTCTTTAAAAACTGCATTTTTCCCTTGTATTATCGCTATTCTCATTTGGTTCTGGAGGCGTATTCATATGCTTTCACGAAAGCCTGTTTTGTTGGAAAAAATGCTTTTGAGTTTAGGTATAGCACTTTGTCTTCTAAACATGCCGATTGAATATCTAACACTACATTTTGACTTGCCGTTTATGTTATTACTGGGAGACATCCGTCAAGGTGTATTCTATGCGACATTGTTCTCATTTTGGTTGATATTCGCTGGGGAACACATGTTGATACAAGACACTTCCGCTCAGAGCTCTCTAAAGCAGTATTGGAGACATTTAAGTGCTGTTGCTATTGGCTGCATTTCACTTTTCATATTTGATATGTGCGAAAGAGGTGTACAGCTTAGGAACCCATTCTATTCCATCTGGGTAACTGATATTGGATATAATTTGGCTCTGACTTTCATCATTCTGGCTGGAATCTCTACTGGAGTGTATTTCCTATTCTTGTGTTATATGATATGGCAGGTTTTCATCAACATTTCCCATAAGAGACAGTCATTACCGACTATGTGCTCCGTAAGGCGCTTACACTATGAAGGGATCATCTACCGTTTCAAGTTTCTTATGTTGACCACTCTACTTTGCGCTGCACTCACTGTTATAGGTTTTATATTGGGCCAAGTTGCTGAGGGTCAGTGGAAATGGGATGAGAACATTGAACTAGAATATACTTCTGCATTTTTCACCGGGGTTTATGGCATGTGGAATATTTATATCTTTGCATTATTGGTGCTGCATGCACCAATGTTACTTTTAGGAGATGGTGGTAAAGCTTCTATAATATTGTTTTAATATGTTTAATTTTTCTATAACATTGTTTTAATATGTTTAATTTGTTGGTACTTAAGAGTCAAATTGCTAAGACTTGGTTGTAGCTTGTAAGTTATTATAATTACGTAAATAAAAATAGTTAAAGAAAGGTTTGTTTTTGGTTTGAACTCATTTTATTAATATTGACTAACCAATTATTTAGGTCTGGGCTCACACCACTAAACCAGTCATTGTACTCGTTTTTTTATAATCAATCATATAATTAAGAAAAATCTGAATTTGTTTGCAGAGACTTCGACCAGGTTCGATTCCTGGTTATGTATGAGGGTTTGAAGAAAAGTTTGAATGTCATTATCATTAAATTTAAAATCGAAGCCATGGTTCCATGAATAGATCTCGCTATCACTCATAGTTTCTGACTTCTCCCTACTGACCCATTTGGATTGATCACCCTGTATAGCTTATATGAAAGTGTGGACACGAGTGATGGACCTAAATCGGCAAGTTCGCGCATGGTGCACTACCGGACAAAAAAATGGCTACTCTATTTTGTGTTTTAGCGTTTCTGACATTTATCGCTCGAACTATTAAAAATCTTCATTTTAAATTACCTATTTAAATTATTTAGGTATTATGTAGAAATTGTTACGTAATAATATTTAACAGTTAATCGAGTTAATCCCCGTCAACATGATTGTAGGCGTATTAGTATTATATCATGAAACGCAAAGACATTTCATAACATAGACATGTCATATGCTTACAAATCAACGTAGAAAAATGTGCCGAACTCACACACACACATTTTTAATTCATCTACACTTCCCTACATAACCAATGGATTGAAAAGAGAGGACATGAAAAATACAATATAAAAGAAGAAGACAGCTATTGTTTGTCACTTGGACTTTAATGATAACAATGTACCAATCACAGTGCGGTTGCTAGTCGGTGACATAGGCTAACAAAATTATTAAAAAAGAAGGTACAGAGCTCTCTGAATTGAGGTTATTGCCTAATTTTGTTTAGACAAAGATGTTTGTTTAACTTTGTTAATGTATTATGAAAAAGCTAGGTAGGTATAATTTTTAAATTTCATTATTTTGTTGCTGTCAGTAGTACAATTTTAACAAGTACCTAAGTTAGGTACTTGCCAGTAAAGTGAAGTTTGAGATAATTGCGTAATTTTGTTTAGACAAAGATGTTTGTTTGTCATTGTTATTGTATCTTCTAATATATAAAATTCTTCTGTCACGGGGTGCGTAATCGAACTCCTCCGAAACGGCTCGACCGATTTTGATGAAATTTTTTGTGCTTATCCGGTATCTATGAGAATCGGCCAACATCTATTTTTCATCCCCCTAAGTGATAAGGGTGCAGCGGGAACGGGATTTGAATACCACGCGGGCCGAAAATATGGCGGTACGAAGTTCGCCGGGGCAGCTAGTTAAGTATAAAAAAGCTAGGTATGTTTATTCTATTTCATTATTTTGTTGCTGCCAATAGTACCTACAAATTTTAAAAAGTAGGTACTTACCTAAGTAGATACTTGCCAGTGAAGTGAAGTTCGCACTTATTAACTTACTTGAACCACATATCTAGTATTAGTAGGCAATTATAAAAAACAACAAATTAAAATTGGGAGGTAGTATGTAGTGAGTTTAATGCCTACGATATTCTCATCTGTACTTTAATCTATGTTCGGATCACACACGTCCTTGTCGCTCACGCACCAAATTATATCATACTGTCTCTTTTTAACAATTTTAACTTGAATATTATGAAAGTCAGAAATTTGGTCTTTATCAGTCGAAATATGTATTATTTCCATGTGATATGAAATCCCTTTTGATGTATTAACTTAAGAGTAATAGTTCGTGCAGTGTCTATAAACATACGATGGCATTTTCGTTATTTTTATAAGTCACTGATGCTTCCGCTCAACGTCCGGCCGGCGCCGCTCGGCACGCGGTACTAGAGGCAAACGTTCCAATTGACTCGTTTTCGAATCTTCACGATTTTCGCGCAATAACGAATCTACTTCTTTTTATATATAATATCTTTGATGAAACGCTATAATTTAATGGTTAGAAATTAGAATATATTTAATGAGGATGAATCACATAATGGAATATTGTATTTTTAATCAGTATACCAGGTGCGCTATACCTTTCTGAGTATCCTATTTTTTAAATAATCAAAATCCGTCAAGAAATGACGAAGCTATTAGGGATTTCTTAACGAGTACTTAAAAACGCCCGCTTACACTGCGATTTAGACGATGACGTCATCTGTTATGAACGCGTCCCGACTAGCGCAGTCGCCAGTCAGTCAGTACAAATTCTTTCGTGGATCGACTAGTAGTGCTTGCGTTTTATTGGTTTTTCTTAGTACTTTATTTGTGTTTTAAGTTCTTTGGTGATTATTCAAATACAGTTTGTTTTTAAAATACTTTATAATATACGTAGTTCGTCCTAACGCTTGTACTTATTTACCTACCTTATGATGTTCTGTCGAAAGTTGTACCTACTGTGTTGTCAAGCAAGTAATAAACCACGTTAGAAATGACGTGAAATAACTGAAGCTAGTATAATACAGGTTCAGAAAAGGTATTACGTTTTATAATAAAATGAAGTACTTAAGTAGATATTGCCGATGCCGTCATGACCACTTCAAAAGTATTTAGGAGACTTATTCGTAGTGGTGCAAGTCTGTAACTTTTAAAAATGATAGAATAGGTAGGTATATAGTATACGCCTGCAGGATAATCTCTAGACTGAATTTTGTTATCATGTATAGACATAGGTAGGTACGCAATATAGGTATTTAAACTTTCATGGCCTTTCACATTACTATTATTGGAAATATCTCGATAGTTCTAATAGTAATAGGTACACAATACCTACTTACGACAAAATGATCTTCGCAACAATGTAAAACACTTTCGCTTGAAAGAAGAGTTTTATCATCTCTTCTCATTACTTTAACCCATTTTTAGGGTTCCGTAGCCAAATGGCAAAAAACGGAACCCTTATAGATTCGTCATGTCTGTCCGTCCGTCTGTCTGTCTGTCTGTCTGTCCGTCCGTATGTCACAGCCACTTTTCTCCGAAACTATAAGGCCTATGCTGTTGAAACTTGGTAAGAAAATGTATTCTGTGAACCGCATTAGCAAAATAAAAAAAAAGCATTACATTTTGGGGGTCCCCATACTTAGAACTGAAACTCAATTTTTTTTTTTTTTTCATCAAACGCATACGTGTGGGGGGGTATCTATAGATAGGTCTTCAAAAATGCTATTGAGGTTTCTAACATATTTTTTTTCTAAACTGAACAGTTTGCGCGAGAGACACTTCCAAAGTGGAAAAATGTGTTCCCCCCCCCCCCCCCTCTAACTTCTAAACTAAGAGAATGATAAATCTAAAAAAATATATGATGTAAATTGCCATGAAAACTACCACTAAAAATTGGTTCGAACGAGATCCAGTCAGTAGTTTTTTTCTAATACGTCATAAACCGCAATTTTCGCCTTTGCTACTACGGAACCCTTCATGGGCGAGTCCGACTCGCACTTGGCCGATTTTATTTTCTTATCTTTGCATCTCTCGGAACTTAAAAAAACAATTGATTAGGCGTAGTAACACTTGTATTCTTGCATTTTGGCACAATACAATATTTGTATGGGTGCATTATTACCACCGAAACAATAACAAACGTTCCAGTCTATACACTACAGTGGACTGCGTTGCGTCAGGCCTCCGTTCTCTTAGGAGATAGACATATGCTATCGCGGACTTTTATGTAGACCTTTTTAAGTTATATATTGCCGCAGTACATTATCTTATTCTATCATCAATAGTTTTCGCAGCGTACGCGATGTAAGAAATATTTTAAGTAATTTTTTTACATCTTGGATTTCATTATTGAAGTTTTAGTAAGGATTCCTAATTTGTTTGAAAATAAAATAAAGTCTATGTTAGTCAGTGATAATGCAGCTTTCTAATGGTAAAAGAATTTTCGAAATCGGTCTAGTAGTTTTTGAGTTTAATCGAATACAAAAATACAAATCTTCCCTCTTTATGTTAACATAGATGTATGGAAGTCTGCCGGATTTGTTGACATTTATGAACACTGCTCCGCTCCCTTTTGTAGTAGCGTGATGTTATATAGCCTATAACCTTAATCGATAAATGGACTATTCAACAGAAAAAGAGCTTTTCAATTCGAACCGGTGGTTCCTGAGATTAGCGCGTTCAAACAAACAAACTCTTCAGTTTCATAATATTATAAGTAGGTATAGATATAGTTATTTTTATTAAAAAAAATATTGAAGTAAATAGCACAAAAACTATATTATTATAAGCTTTGTAAATTACTTAAAATCCGTACAAAAGTTCAAAATTATACGTTACGAAATAAAACAGCTATGGAGTCTTAACCCAAAAGAGCCCTAAGTCTTCATACTCTCCATAGCGGCGGCGCGCGCTGTCATAACAGATGACGTCACACAGTATTTTGGCGCGGCGCACAGTGCATTGAGCTGAAGACAAAAACAAAAAACATGATTATCTATTTCCACGCAACTTTGTTTATTTTTTAAAAGGTTATTATTTGTAACAAAATTTCAAGCTGTTAATAATCTGTGGCTTTACATATTTACTTAGTTTTTAACTACCCTCATTAAGTAATATGAATTGTAACAAAACAATCCCTTCATTGTCATTCAATAATTGTTATTTATACGAAACGCATATCTTACGGAAATTTCCCCATTATTTGATAACTGATTATGGAGATCACAGGTCAAGGTATGTGCTTTCAAATAGTAATATAAATAAGGCTTAAACTGATTTTAAATATGTTCCTACATGTCCTTTATTATACCGTGTAAAATTCATTTATCATTTATGTATTATCAAACTTTGATGAAGGTTTTAAACGAAAACGTCAAAAAAACGTGTTTGTGATTTTGCTTCTAATTCGTTCTATATGAAATGTAGTTTCATATTTACATTCATTTATCTGCGTTTGTTTGCTACATTTTTTTTAATACTTTTTTTCCAGACAGTGGCAGCTTAATAAAAAACTCTGATCTTGTTGAAGCATGGATAGAAAACGAAAAAAATGAAAAACAATTTGCTGTTTTTAATAAAATATGTTCCCTAGTACAAGCACAACAGTATTCAGAACAAATTCGAGACGAAATTATGACTGCAAGCAGACTTTTTTGTGTGCAAATGAGCAAAAAATGGAAAGAAGTTTGTAGAAATCGCCATCTGCTTTTACGACGATACCAGACGTGGTTGCAGCAGAAGGTATGGTTGCCACATTGTCTAATAGCTAATCCAGTAGACCATGAACAGCCTGGCCCTAGTCGTCCACGTGGTCGGCCACCCAAGCCTTTTGGAGAAGCATCTTTAAAAACAAAAAAAAGGCGTTTAGCTGAACTCGCTTCTAGTAGAACATCTGATGAGCTACGTTTCGCTGCGGAGATGGCTGATAATGCGACTGCACCAGATCAGAATACTACATTAAATCCGCATCAAGGGCTGGCTTTGTATTTAGATTTAGATTTATCGGAACATAAGTATAAAGTTTTAAGATCAGTGGTGAATTCTGTACATCCGAACTTCTTTCCGAGTCTATATAGCTTGAATCAAGTCAAAAGTTTTCTCCTCCCTTCATCACTGATAGTCACTGAAACTTCAGCTGAAACTAATCTACAAGAACTTCTTGAGCTAACAGCCCGCAGTATCCTTCATCTCGCCGATTTAGAAGATGACAGTAATCGATTCGAACTGATTTGCAAATGGGGCTTTGATGGCAGTTCTGGTCACAGCCAATACAAACATACATTTTCTGTTGCTACAAACACTGATGAATTTTTGTTCCTAGTCGCATTTGTGCCCTTGAGACTGAGATATTTAATCACTGGAAAAGATGCATGGATCAATTCTAAGCCATCATCAACCCTTTATTGCAGGCCGATAAAATTCATTTTCCAAAAAGAAAGTGCAGCGCTAATACGAAATGAAGAGAAAGAGATGAACGAAAAAATCAGCCAAATTCAAAATAGTGTCCTTACAACACAGAGTGGGCATGAGTGTCATGTTAGGTACAAGATGCTTTTCACAATGATAGATGGCAGTGTAACCAATATACTATCAGGCACTAACGCCACATCTAAGTGTATTATTTGTGGTGCAACTCCAACACAGATGAATACTCAATCCGTGTTAAATCGGTCGCCTAATGTGGAGCACTTTAACTTTGGTTTGTCTACATTACATTGTTGGATTCGATTTTTTGAATGCCTTTTGCATATAGCCTACCGACTACCTATAAAAACTTGGCAAGTTAGAGGAAATGAGCACAAACAAATATTCGAAAATACAAAAAAGAAAATCCAGTCGGAATTTAAATCTAAAATGGGTCTATTAGTTGATAAACCGAAGCCAGGGTATGGCTCCACAAACGACGGTAACACAGCTAGACGTTTTTTTCTAAATCCTGATATATCCTCTGAGATCACCGGAATCAATAAGGAGCTGATTATCAAATTCTCTATCATATTAAGAGTGTTAGCAAGTGGGTATAACATCGACATAGATAAATTTAGAACTCTTTTAGACGAGACTAAGCAATCATACTTAAGTCTGTATAAATGGTATTATATGCCTAGCAGTGTTCACAAGGTGCTAGTTCACGGATGTGACATAATCGGTGCGTTCACATTGCCAATTATTGAGGTAATTGAGAAACGTAAACATAAGAGATATATATGTTTATTTAACTTTTCTATTTCAATTACAATATTAAACACGAAACAATTCACATGTTACATATGACAGACAAACTCAATAGAAAAATACACCCGTATTTTAAACATCCATCATTCTCTCATTCCAGCCAGTCAGTATTCAGCTACGCTTGCAAACCTTCTTCTAATACTCCTCCTCAAGCGTATCCCTCATACTTACTCATGCGTACACACACACACACACCCATCTCCCTTCGACAAAATTCCAGCTTGCCCTTTGGCAATGATTTTGTCAAAATGTCCGCAACCATCAACTGTGTCTCTAAATAATTCACTTTTATAAAGTCATTCTCTAACGCTTCTCTTACAAAGTGATGCCTTACGTCAATATGCTTGGTACGCTGATGGTGGACTGGATTTATTGATATGGCCATGGCAGACTGACTATCCGTATATATCATTATAGGAAGCATTGGCGTCTGCATCAACTCTTCCAGGAACCGTTTTAAAAATATTGCTTCTTTAGCAGCTTCCGATAGGCTGACATACTCAGCCTCTGCGGTTGAAATTGCAATGCTCCTCTGTTTTGTGCTTTGCCAAGAAATTGCCCCATTCGCCATCTTAAAAACACAGCCTGAGTACGACCGTCTATCTACAAGGTCGCTGGCATGATCGGCGTCTGCAAAGCCTATAATTTCTTTATTAGCACCTTTATAATACTTAAGGCCCATACTCTTTGTCCCTTTAAGATACCTTAAGATTCTTTTGGTGGCCATCCAATGGATCTCTTCGTAGTGGCTGCAGAACTGGCTCATGTAATTTACTGTGTGTGCAATGTCTGGTCTCGTACAGACTGCTAAATACATCAGTGAGCCTATAAGTTCTCGATAAGGTATTCTCTCATCTGGCTTAGATCCTTCTTGTTTTCTGAAATGTTGACCAGCAACTCCAGGAGTGGAAACTGATTTACACTCGGTCATTCCAAACTTGTTTAGAAGCTTGTCAACATACTCCTCTTGATCAACACTAATACAATCATTCTCTTGCTTGATTCTCATACCTAAAAATAGGCTAACTCGTCCTAAGTCCTTCATTTTGAATTTGGACATAAGTTCTCGTTTCATAATCTGCATCTCTCGCTCATTATTATAGAACACAAGTATATCATCCACATAAATAGCGAGGATAATCCTATCCCTGCCATTGGTTCTTGTGTACACACATGGTTCATTCTTGCATCTCTTGAAGTTTAAGTTCTCTAGCTCTGAGTGCAATCTCAAATTCCAAGAACGCGGAGCTTGTTTAAGACCGTATAGTGATTTCTTAAGTAAACACAAGTGATCCTCCTTCCCTCGTTCCTCAAACTGTGGTGGCTGTCTCATATAAATAACTTCATCTATATTTCCGTTGAGAAATGCAGTGGTCACATCCATGTGATCTACTTTCAGCTGCAAATTAACAGCTAACGCTAACAGTAACCTCAGAGTACTGTGGCGAATGACAGGTGCAAAAGTTTCATCATAGTCAATTCCTCTTCTTTGACTAAAACCACGAGCAACCAAACGTGCTTTGTATCGTGTTATATTTCCCCCCTGTTTTTTAATTCTAAAAATCCATTTAGAATCAACAACATTTACACGTTGCTCGGGTTTAACTAGCACCCAAGTACCATTATTTTTAAGAGAATCTAACTCCTCCTTAATAGCTGCTCTCCAGAATTTCGCATCTTTGCGAGATAATGCCTCTTGCACTGTGACTGGATCACTGTCTTCCGACATAGTTTGGTAAGTGACGTAATCAGGGAAAGTAGTTGGCCTTCTATCTCTTTGAGGATATCTTCTTTCTCTCTCAACTTCTGTCTCTGTCACTCTCTCATTGTCTTCACCGTCATCTTCATCTAAAGATTCCCAGTGTTCATTCTCAACTATTTCAGGTTCTTCACCATCACGTGACTCATCTTCCTGAAGTGACTCTTCAAGTTGAATAGTTGCTCTCTGTGGCATCGGTTCTTCTTGATTACCATGGCTTCTCATCTTCTTCTGAGTTTTTGACACATCTTTATATAACTGCTTTTCGAAAAATACTACATCTCTCGCTCTGCAAAGTTCTCCGCTAACTGGATTAATAAGCCTGTATCCTTTCGACTCAGAGCAGTATCCCACGAATATCAACTCTTCACTCTTTTTATCCCATTTAGTTTGTCTGTCATATGTAACATGTGAATTGTTTCGTGTTTAATATTGTAATTGAAATAGAAAAGTTAAATAAACATATATATCTCTTATGTTTACGTTTCTCAATTACCTCAATAGGTTATGGACCTAGCACGGTATTGTTTTCGAGAACATTAACTTTTTTTTGCAAGAGTGCAAAAACAAAATTTCAATGATGAGTACGCCGACTACATCGAGTTCCATTGAGAAGCTACGAGGGAGTTCAAATTTTGATAGCTGGAAATTTGACATGGAGTGCATACTCGTCCATGATGATTTGTGGCAGTATGTTGAGAGTCCTCCTGGCGATGAAACTAAAATACGTGGTGACCAGAAAGCAAGGACGAAAATATGTCTTCTGATTGAGAATCAATGCAAGGTACATGTACGTAGAGCGAAGACGGCGCATGAAACGTGGAACAATCTGAGAGCCGCATATGAAGATAAGGGCATTAACAACAGGTGCAGACTGTTATCCAAGTTAGTCAGCCTTAAGTTGAACATGTTTGCGACAATTACAGACTATGTTACGGAGTTGATGAGAGTATCGAATCAGCTGTCTGACTTAGGCAAAGAGATAGACGACGAACTTTTAGCTGCATTAATGTTACAAGGGATGCCAGATGAGTATACACCAATGAGATTGGCGTTAGAGAGCACCAATACTATCTTGACAACAGATTTTGTCAAAACAAAACTTTTACAACTCGATGGAGACAACCAGAATAAAGACTTGAGTGCTGCAAGTCCTACTTCTGCGTTTACTGCGAAGCCTAAGGGTCGGAGGGAAGGTGTTCAAAGGAATGATAACAGGAAAAAGGTTAATAAGACTATTAAGTGCTTCATATGTGCGGGGCCACATAAAGCAATCGACTGTCCTGTTAACCCGAGGAAAACGAGTAAGAAGAATGACGTTTCTTTGGCAACGGCACTTGGTTCACAGTATAAAGAAAAGTCTACTCAAGATCAAGATGATTCCTGGATACTCGATTCCGGAGCTTCAGAGAATATGACCTACAAGAAGGATTGGATGCATGATATTGGAAAAGTTAATCGTAAGATAGAGGTTACTTGTGCGAATGGAGGTAAGGTTTATGGTGAAGGATTTGGTACTGTAGCTTGTGAGAAGCTGAATTTTACTGTTGATAATGTAATGTATGTACCTGATATTAATTCAAACCTTATTAGTGTTAGTAAAATCACAGCTAAACAAAAGATTGTCGTATTTTCAGATGAGGACTGTAAAATTTATAATGCAAGCGATTGTAAAGTTACAGGTGTACCAGTTTTAAGAGGTGTGGTTGAGAAAGGCATTTATAAACTTAAATGTTCACAGGCGAGTGTGTATGCAACCACAGCAGCTAGTGCTGATATGGAGTTATGGCACAAGAGGCTGGCGCATCTGGGTATGAAAAATCTTTGCTTGTTGAGTGAGAAAATGGCGACTGGGTTGAGTTTTTCAAAATCGAACGTTCAAAAGTTAGAGTGTGTTGCTTGTCTTTTAGGTAAGCAAACTAGACAACCGTTTGAACGCAATAAGGCTACACGAGCTAAAGGTGTTCTAGAGCTAGTACATTCTGACCTTTGTGGGCCAATGTCTAGTGATTCTTTGGGTGGTAAACGGTATTTTATGACTTTTATAGACGATTATACACGAAAAACTTATGTTTATTTTCTCAAGCAGAAGAGTGAAGCTTTTGAAGTTTTTAAAGAATTTAAAGCTCATGCGGAAACTCAGACGGGCAACAAGATGAAGATTTGGAGGACTGACAATGGATCTGAATTTGTCAATAAGAGATTTGACAGTTTTCTGAAGGAGCACGGAATTAAACACCAACTTACAATTCCGTATACACCACCACAACAAAATGGGGTTGCTGAGCGTGCGAATCGTACTATTGTCGAAAAGGCACGGACTATGCTGCAGGAAGCAGGGCTACCCGTTAGTTATTGGGCTGAAGCAGTGAATACGGCGGTCTATTTAAAGAATAGAAGTCCAACTGTAGCAGTGAGAAACAAAACGCCAGAAGAGGCGTGGTCAGGTCGTAGAGTCGATCTGAGTCATTTAAAAGTGTTCGGTTGCAGGGCATTTGCACATATTCCAGATGAAAAGAGAACCAAATGGGATAAAAAGAGTGAAGAGTTGATATTCGTGGGATACTGCTCTGAGTCGAAAGGATACAGGCTTATTAATCCAGTTAGCGGAGAACTTTGCAGAGCGAGAGATGTAGTATTTTTCGAAAAGCAGTTATATAAAGATGTGTCAAAAACTCAGAAGAAGATGAGAAGCCATGGTAATCAAGAAGAACCGATGCCACAGAGAGCAACTATTCAACTTGAAGAGTCATTTATCTGAGGATGCACTTGAGGCGAGACACAAGGAGGTAAGAAAACACCGGTTATCTCACACTCGAAAAACCTCGAGGGTAGACTCCAATAAAGACCTTTTGAGGATATTGCTCATAACTTCTGAACCTCTTATATCAAGTAAAAGGAAAATTATCACAAAAAAACCAGCCATAAATGATTCAGAGGTTCTGAAATATGTCATCTTAAGAGATGCAGCATCCACTTCCTACAACTTGGATATCGACTTACCTATTGATCAAGAATCTTCAGATTCAGACTAACACCAAATATTTTTTTTAGTTTTTTTTGTTAGATCATGGATAATAGATATTGTTTCAGCAATAAATATTTTTTTTTACCACATATAAATAGAGATATGATTTTTGACCAACTTTCCTATACATTCAATGCACTGTGCGGCGGCGAGCGTTTTTGAGATTACTGCATTAAAATTGCTGTATCTTCGTCATTTTTGATCGGATTGAAATAATTTTTTCACAGTGTTTATTGTTTTTTTAATCATTATAAATCTGCATACTCAGCTAAAAACGTGAATGATCCTCATTGTCAACAGTATAAAAAATGTGTCTTATTCTGTCAATTTATTTATTTAAGTATTAACTATACCAATAGATAGGTACTAGCCTACAGAATTAATAACCTCGTGTTATGTTTCCGACGGTGAGTAGGGTAGCCAGAGCTCACAGGAGAGGTTTTGTGCTATCAGTGGGAAAACCAAAGGCTTTGTCCTACTATCTTTTCGGTTAATGGCACACAATCTCTCTGTTCTTACAGGGTCGGCAGCACGAGTGTGGCTCCCCTGGTGTTGCACTCGCCTATAGGCCTCGGTAACCACTTACCACCAGGAGGGCCGTGTGCTTGTCTGCGACCTAAGTAGTATAAATAAATAGTAACCAAAATTACTAATATTCTCATTAATCCCTCACCCCTCCAGCTAAGCCAAATTGCGTGTGTTAGGAGTTCACGTCAGCAGTCCCGTAGGATTTGAACCCGTCCCGAGTTTGATTCGAACACGGGACCTCTCGCTCGTAAGGCCGACTCCTTAACCACTAAGCTCCCGATGATAAAAATAGTTTATTAATCATAAAGAGTATGTGCCTACGCTCGCGTTAAAAAAGCTAGTAGGTTTCCTAGGGTAAACAAAAACCGTATAAATCAAGATCAACATATAAATCGCAAAATAAAAAACTTATATGATATCTTAAAAAATTATATTGTATATACTAATTCGAAATAATTATTGTGGTGATAAATTCAAATTTATTTTTGCACGCAAGTGTACGGAGTAGGACGCGGGAGTTTAGCGCCCGCTGATTGGTTTAAAACGTTGGCACGCAGCTCTATGATTGGTGGATGCGTCGTATTTCCTCCGCCGTCGCACCCCCGTGCTTTCCTCAAAGGGGACCTAAAAATCGTCTACTGCGCAGGGTCCAAGACATATGTCTTATAGAATCATTCATTTACAAAACTTGTAATGTTGCCAAAAAAAAAATAGAAATTTGAAGTTTCCCGCTCAGAACAAAGGTAATTAAAAAAAATTGGTGTGAATTCAAAATGGGGTCCTACCAAAAGCTTATAGCCTCGGCGGGCTTTTAGGGTTCCCGAAGAGGAAAAAACGCGTAGTGTAGTACTGGTTGTTAAACTTTGTAATTATTCCTTGAAATCGTTACAGAACAGTATTATTACAATTTAGCACTAACTCTAACTTAAAACTACTTAAAGGTTAGCGTCAAGCGTGCGTGTCACATTGTTATTGTTACTCTTATATACTCTTTGTTACTATACTGTTAAACTATACTATGGTTACTAAAGATGGCGTGCGCGGGAGTATAGCTCAGTGTTGCCACTATATAAATTCAATCCCGATACCGTGCCGGGAGGCGGCGCTCGCGAATAGGTCACTCGGCTATAAGCTCTTAAAACAGGTCAATATTGGCCGGGAAATTAACGAACTTTAATTTATTTTCAAATAGCTGACCCGGCGAACTTCGTACCGCCATATTTTTCGCCCACGTGGTATTCTGATCCCGATTTATCAGTGTTTCTCTACAATATTATGCATCTTTTATATATATAAACCTTCCTCTTGAATCACTCTATCTATTTAAAAAAAACCGCTTCAAAATCCGTTGCGTAGTTTTGAAGATTTAAGCGTGAAAAGAATAGGTACTAGGTAGGACCCCTAGGACTATCCTACCAGCTACGGCGGTCCTGTGCCCGCCCGCTGTTGTGACAGTAGTAAGTAATATTGTCCTTGACCAAGGGCAAGCCGAGATCAAGTGATGTGAATTATTGCATAAAATAGTTACTGCAGCACCCGAATCAAGTAACCCGAACATTTCGGTCGGACATGACCGTCACGAAAGTGTACGGACAAAGATCATTAGGGGGTTTACATAAGGAGACCGACAGAGGCCACCTCCCGGTTGTTTTCGACCGATTGGTGTTCCCTTAATGCCCTATCACCAAGGTGCCGAGCTTTGCCCCCCTTTTTTAGTTTTTTGGTCTTGACCTGGGTGCAGACTGAGAAGCACTAGGGGCATTAGTAGGTTGAGTCTCAGCCGGCCGATTACCGGCGGGCAGGTTAGCAGTGCAAGTCGGGCATTCAATTACCCCGTACCCCTTTCCTACCACAGCCGAAGCACACTATGTCCCTATTTCTAGGGCACCGTCGTCGGGCCCAGTAACTGTGCGCCCCACAACGAAAACAATTATTATGACTTTGTTGATTATTTTGCCTATCCGTGTGAGTGTTCCTACTATAGTGACCGTTGAAGTCAGCCACCCACTAACAGTTTATCGAACGACAACCGCATGATATCGGTCTGTCAGTTCATCGCAATAGCCCACACACTTACAGCTTTGTATACGATTTTGGACTGACGGCTAATAATATGTGTGTGGCCGCTTGACGATTTCGGTCAGCAAAGACAGTTAAAGGCCGGACAGTCTATGGCCGTCGGCATTTTATACGTAATAACATCAGATTAGAAGAATAAAATAATGTTATTATTTTAGTCTGAGGTAATAAAATATGATGACATTAATGACATAAGGACTGCAGGCCGCCGCACAGTGGTTCGAAATTTGAGCTCCATTGACATAGAAACTTAAAGTGAGGAAATTAAAAAAAAAAAATTGTAATGGCTCTGGCATACCTCGCTATATGTCATATTAACGTATGAATGGTATAAATAGCCCCACGCGTGAGAAAAAAAAGTTTTGTGTTTTTTTTGTATGGGAGAAAACACTTAAAGTGCTTTTTCTTTCAACTGAATGAAACTGAAGGGCTAGTGCTCACACCAGCTATTGTACCACACACGGCGATCAAGATGACATCAAATTCACACACCTTTACGCACCACTCCGCACGTAGTAAAATTTTGAAATATTGAATTTTCGATATGTGATTTTACAAAACTTTGACGTAGTTAAATGTAGTTGCCGGTCCATTTACTTATAATGTCATTAGTTTTTAGCCTATTAGTGACTTTTAGGATGACAATAATTAAAAATAATATTGATTATTCGCATAAGTTTTTTACAAAATTGCATTCCGAGAGCTAAGTAGCTCATTTGTTAATCACCGTGATTATGGTTGTTTATGATTAAATATGAATGACGTGAGATTAACCGATTAGGCTCTGGCATACCTCGCTATATGCCATATTAACGTATGAATGGTATAAGTAGCTCCACGCGTGAGAAAAAAAAGTTTTGTGTTTTTTTTGTATGGGAGAAAACACTTAAAGTGCTTTTTCTTTCAACTGAATGGAACTGAAGGGCTGGTGATCACACTAGCTATTGTACCACACACGGCGATCAAGATGACATCAAATTCACACACCTTTACGCACCACTCCGCACGTAGTAAAATTTTGAAATATTGAATTTTTGATATGTGATTTTTCAAATCTTTGACGTAGTTAAATGTAGTTGCCGGTCCATTTACTTATAATGTCATTAGTTTTTAACCTATTAGTGACTTTTAGGATGACAATAATTAAAAATAATATTGATTATACGCATAAGTTTTTTACAAAATTGCATTCCGAGAGCTAAGTAGCTCATTTGTTAATCACCGTGATTATGGTTATTTATGATTAAATATGATTGACGTGAGATTAACCGATTAGGCTCTGGCATACCTCGCTATATGTCATATTAACGTATGAATGGTATAAGTAGCCCCACGCGTGAGAAAAAAAAGTTTTGTGTTTTTTTTTGTATGGGAGAAAACACTGAAAGTGCTTTTTCTTTCAACTGAATGGAACTGAAGGGCTAGTGCTCACACCAGCTATTGTACCACACACGGCGATCAAGATGACATCAAATTCACGCACCTTTACGCGCCACTCCGCACGTAGTAAAATTTTGAAATGTTGAATTTCTGATATGTGATTTTTAAAATCTTTGACGTAGTTAAATGTAGTTGCCGATCCAATTACTTATAATGTCAATAGTTTTTAGCCTATTAGTGACTTATATGATGACAATAATTAAAAATAATATTGATTATACGCATAAGTTTTTTACAAAATTGCATTCCGAGAGCTAAGTAGCTCATTTGTTAATCACCGTGATTATGGTTGTTTATGATTAAATATTATTGACATGAGATTAACCAATGAGCAGTTTTCCAGTAGGTATTTAAAGGGTTCCTAAGGACGCGCTAGATGGCGCAGCCGGCACTTTTGGTAAGTTAGGCTCTAGCGGAGCCAAATAGGTCCTACTCACTACATATCGAAAATTCAATATTTCAAAATTTTATTACGTGCGGAGTGGTGCGTAAAGGTGCGTGAATTTGATGTCATCTTGATCGCCGTGTGTGGTACAATAGCTGGTGTGAGCACTAGCCCTTCAGTTCCATTCAGTTGAAAGAAAAAGCACTTTAAGTGTTTTCTCCCATACAAAACAAAACACAAAACTTTTTTTTCTCTCGCTTGGGGCTACTTATACCATTCATACGTTAATATGACATAAAGCGAGATATGCCAGAGCCTAATTGGTTAATCTCACGTCAATCATAATTAATCATAAACAACCATAATCACGGTGATTAACAAATGAGCTACTTAGCTCTCGGAATGAAATTTTGTAAAAAACTTATGCGAATAATCAATATTATTTTTAATTATTGTCATTCTAAAAGTCACTAATAGGCTTAAAACTAATGACATTATAAGTAAATGGACCGACAACTACATTTAACTACGTCAAAGATTTGAAAAATCACATATCGAAAATTCAATATTTCAAAATTTTACTACGTGCGGAGTGGTGCGTAAAGGTGCGTGAATTTGATGTCATCTTGATCGCCGTGTGTGGTACAATAGCTGGTGTGAGCACTAGCCCTTCAGTTCCATTCAGTTGAAAGAAAAATCACTTTAAGTGTTTTCTCCCATACAAAAAAAAACACAAAACTTTTTTTTCTCACGCGTGGGGCTACTTATACCATTCATACGTTAATATGACATAAAGCGAGATATGCCAGAGCCTAATTGGTTAATCGCACGTCAATCATATTTAATCATAAACAACCATAATCACGGTGATTAACAAATGAGCTACTTAGCTCTCGGAATGCAATTTTGTAAAAAACTTATGCGTATAATCAACATTATTTTTAATTATTGTCATCCTAAAAGTCACTAATAGGTTAAAAACTAATGACATTATAAGTAAATGGACCGGCAACTACATTTAACTACGTCAAAGATTTGAAAAATCACATATCGAAAATTCAATATTTCAAAATTTTACTACGTGCGGAGTGGTGCGTAAAGGTGCGTGAATTTGATGTCATCTTGATCGCCGTGTGTGGTACAATAGCTGGTGTGAGCACCAGCCCTTCAGTTCCATTCAGTTGAAAGAAAAAGCACTTTAAGTGTTTTCTCCCATACAAAAAAAACACAAAACTTTTTTTTCTCACGCGTGGAGCTACTTATACCTTTCATACGTTAATATGACATAAAGCGAGATATGCCAGAGCCATTACAATTTTTTTTTTTTAATTTCCTCACTTTAAGTTTCTATGTCAACGGAGCTCAAATTTCGAACCACTGTGCGCCGGACAGGCGAAAAACTGCAGGCAGACTGTTAGTGGGTGGCCTTCTTTAGAATTATATACCGCCAAAGGTTTATTATTATTTTTGTGACTGAATTTGGGGTTGACATAGGCAAAGTCCGGTGCTATTGTGCTACCAGTCTGGCTAGAAGGCTCCTTGAAAGTACTGTGACGCGCAGTCACACTTTCATATGTAGGTACGGCAGATCGTTTTTAGTTCGGCTAATGACGCGATTTCACCGCTTGTTGCCAGTACATTCGCATATCACGGCCTGATATTGTGCAATAAAACTTCTAGCCTTTCATTTTCGGTAACTGGTTTGCAAAGACGAGCAAACATCCCGTCCATAAGGGCCAGGATAGATTGTGATATATTCACTTTCCCCCTGTGTGCGCCGCCTAATCTCCTGCCAGAGTTGGTACTCATAATCCGGTACACTGAAGTCCCGTACTAGGAGTCCTATAAGCTCTGACCAAGGACTGACTTGCTCTCGTACGCTCCGGAACCAGTACTTCGCATCCTTCGTAAATAGCTCAGACGCGGCCCCTAGAATACGTCGTCACTAATCTGACGTGCCGTTTTAAATTCCCTTACGTTTTCTAAAAATGCGTGTACGTCTGACTTCCCGTCGAACCTAAATTTGGATATTTTGGATTGCTCGGCTACTGATGCCCTCTCGCACTTGACTGTTATGTTTAGTTTTACACGGCCTAGCGGCAAAGGTTTTAAATTTTCCTTATCGGCGGCCACGCCCTTGTCCTCGGCCGACAGCAAAGTGTTTTGTGTGTGAAGCTACTGAGAATAATGTATTTTCCAATCCCCTCCATTTCCTTCTCATTTTTTCTCTATCTTGCCTTTTAACTGATAGGCTGAGATTTAATTCAGTCTTAAAAACAGAAAGTTTTAATTTATATGGGTCAGCTGTAAAAAAGATAAGTTATTGTAAATGAAAATACTAGTAACTTAATATAATGCCATTAAAATATGAGGTTCTCTTACGTACGCTGTAACGGTAAAATTATCTTTTTGCACCATTTCGTTATTTAATAGCATGTAAGATAACGTTATTGGTTGTTACGTTTTTTATTCATCTGGTAACGCAAATCTGGAATAATATAGATTCTGATAGAATCTGCTGCTCAGCTGCAGCTTCAGCACGGCACCATAACCATTATATCTCTCCTCGATCAACAATTAATATCGTATGTATCTTGGCATTGTACGTATCATTAATGCATAAGTATCTAAAGTTGACTTGTCTTTGTCCCCCTTACGGCTCTCTCAAAGGTGAATGACCTAGTCCTAGATCATTTTCTAATAATTAGAATTCAGATTGATTGAGAAATTCAGTATCTGATTTATTCCGTGTGACTGATTAACTTCTGAACCTAATTATAATCTGTGTAAGTCTGTCATGGTCATGGTCAATTCCTTAGAGTACCTATATACTCTAAGGTCAATTCCGATTTCCGACCGATCTTATTAGTCTGTGGTAGAAACCCTATAGAGAGTGTAAATGTCACCAGAAAATGAAAATAAAAATAAAAATATAAATTATAGAACCGTTCACAAACAAATAAACAATTTTGTAAGCCTCTAAATAAGCTCTAAATTGAAAGCGTCTTAAATGGTAGGATACAACATGAATGGTCCTGGCAGGGATCGCGTTTTAAAACTAATTGAAGAAAAGGACAGAATTGAAAGTGAAATTCAAAATCAAACATCTATTTTGGAAACTAATAATGTCGGCATGCACGACTCTTTGGTGGACTCGGAAGGATTTCCTCGCAATGATATTGATGTATACAAAGTCCGACACGCTCGTCATCAAATAATTTGTAAGTATAATAAAATGTCTTGAACTCTAAACCAAACTGAATTGCAAGACCATGACTTGGCAAGTTTGAAAGTTGTCATTCCTTTCTTAATGCTCCAATGTTGTTTTTCTAATACTCACTGGATTTAATTTAATCTAGATTTCAATTATTTAATTTCCTAGGTACATTTCACCTTACGGAAAAGTATAGAAAAGTTAAGTAGGAATCAATTTTACCATACAAACTAAGACTGTACTGTGAAACGGGATGAACGAGATTATCTCTATTCACCCATTGTTTTTGACAAACATACAAATACTTTTCTTATGATGCATAGATTTAAAACTTAACATTTTGATCTATGCTTATTTAAAATGTTTTAGGCCTTCAAAACAACCATAAAAACCTTATGAAATTGATTGAAAGAGGTTTGGCAGAAGTACATGCAGATTTACTTGCCAATGGTGAAAGCCGATCAGTGAATTTACCAACTACGTCTAGCAATGGTCATATGAACGGTAACAGTAGTTCGGGAGATACCGTTAACTTGGTTGTTAATGACCAATGTTTTGCAGTTGTTGGTTTTGTAACTAACGGGTCACCTGCAGATGCAGCTGTGAGTATTAAGATTTGATGTATTTAATATAATACTCTGCAAAGTCTACAGCGTCTGTCCAACATTTTTAATCTAAACTAAGCCCATTGGTGCTACTGCTAATCAAGAGATGAGGCTTTGCCACTCCGTTTCCTCTTAGAGTTGAAAGGTCACATGATAGTCCATCAGGTGATGTTGACTTGGGATCCCAAAATTGTGCAGTGGAGCCCCATTGACCCCGAATTTATATACAGGGTATATTTTTGAGATATAGCAGTACAAATATAAATTGTATAAAAACCATATTTAAAAAAGAAGGACAATTGAGTTATCTGATTTTCTTGCTGGTATCTTCTCAGTAGAACCAACTTACCGAACCAGAGAATGATCATTTTCAAATTATTTACTTTAATTTATTTAATAAATTATATATTAATTATTTGACATAATAATTGTAATATTTTGATGTTCATAATGTACTCTTTATGTGTCTAAACTGAATAAACGAAATTGATTTTTTGATGCTTTGATTGATACCTCAACTGTTATAGTTACAGCAAAACTAAGATACTCTGAAATGCATTCACAGATATTGGCAAAAGCCCTCACTGACCCATACCCCTAACAAAAAATACATGCTGTATATGACTGGATAGACTACCAAATATATATTTTTTTAATAATTTCAGGGTCTCTGTGAACACGATGAAATTCTTCAATTTGGATCCGTAAACCACCAGAACTTCAGGGATATGTCTCAGATAATGGACATTGTAGGGCATTCAGTTGGCCAGAGAATAAATGTGAAGATTAAGCGAGATCACAACATTATCAATGTGACCGTCATACCTCGGCCCTGGCAACAACCTGGATTACTTGGCTGTCAGATATTGAGAAAATCATGAATTTAAATATTTTATGATTTTGTGGGTGGTTGTAAAAAAAAAATGTTTTTTTTTTTTCATTTGTGATTTAACAATTCATTTGGTACATTGTGTGCCAATTAAGTTATTTAAACCAAGACCAACTGAAACTATACTACATTATGCTGTTGAAGTCTGAATTTCATTGAGAGTTAGAGTCAAAAAAATGTGAAGTGCCACTTTAGATAAACAAATTTTCACTGGTAAGTCACTTAAGCAGTAAGTATCTAATGTAATAATTTAACTCGTTCAAAAGCAGCATTCAAAAGCTGTACAAACAAAAAAAGTTTATCAGTGCAACTCCCAGTGCAATGAATGTGGCAGGTGCTTACCAGGGCTTGAATAAGAAACATTCTGTATGTCCAAAACTTCAGAGTGACTCGAAACCCGGATAAAAGGTGTATGTACATTAAAATATAAAATACTAGCTGTCCCGGCGAACTTTGTACCGTCATATTTTTCCCGTTCCCGCTGCACCTATTTTCTCATCCTTTAAACCTTCCCTGGATACCCACGAATATTTCAAGACTAAAATTAGCCAAATCGGTTCAGCCGTTCTTGAGTTATAAAATAACAACGAAAAGTGGCATTGATTTTTATATATTAGAAGATATAAAAATAAATAACTAGTAAGTTACTGATATATTTTTATTAAAATTGTTTAACTTTAAAAAAAAAACTGAAAAAGGTATGTAGATCTATAATGTAAATTATTTAAAAATAAATCTTATGATTTATGATCATGGCATTTGATTTTTTCTTTGGTATTTTTATTTTAACATGTTTCTCTTGACTGCAGTCGCCCACTTTCACAATTTTCAAATCACTTTCCTCATCACTATTCTCTCTGATTTCATCTTCTTTTTTAACATTGGCAATGTCGTCATCATACATATATTTCATAGAGAAGTCAAAATATAGTTTGTCTTCTACTAAGCGGTAGTCTGGCTTCTCTACGGTGCCTCGTACGCAATCATGGTAGTGGCAGACAGCTTTCTCTTGTTCATAGGTTTCGCAGGAGCCTGAAATTCAACAGAAATGAATGGTTTTTTCTTTTATTTTACCTACTTGTATTGTGTGTAAGCCAGAGATTGCGAGTTCAATTACCAATCAGCCCCCCTAGGCAAGTGGCAATTCGCTGGCCGTCCTATGAGCAGTTTTCCAGTAGGTATTTATAGGGTTCCTAAGGACAAGCTAGATGGCGCAGCCGGCACTTTTGGTAAGAAGAGTGTGGTCTCACATCTAGTGTTCCCTAATTTATGGAAAAAATGTTCTTCGGTTTTGTAATAATTTATTTTACATAAATGCTTTGACATTTTTTTTGATAATATTATTATAAATATAATATTATTTTAAATTACAGACAGTGACGCGAAAAGAATTAAGCGTTTTATCATATTTTATCTATTGTAATATGGGTAAATGAAATTAAACTTTGGCAACATCGCACAAACAAACCACAGAGTACATTAAAATTACCAAAAGCTATGCTAGCGCCATCTCTTTATGATTTAAAAACCAACTGATTATTATACCTACTGGAAAACTGCTCATTGTAGAATGGAATAACGAATGTAGGGACAGTCGTCAACGAAAGCCATAAACGTCAAATCCCATACATTCGTCATTTTATTCTACAATATTGCCACTTATCTAGGGGCAGTCCATATTATTGCCTTGGTCTGAATGACCGGGCCGGGTGATAATCCCTTCTGTATAGGACATTTCACTCATATCCCCTATATAGTGATAGTGACATTAGCGACTGGCCGATGGCCGACGACTTAACGTAACACCCAGGCACGTGATCCAAGGCACGGTATCACCCAGACCAATGCAAATGGACATAATGTATAATATGCATACAAATATTTGCACGAAGCAGGAATCGAACCCGCGCCCCTACTGCCGCACCACAGAGGTTATACCGGATCACTATTTTGTATCGCGCCTGTCTGTAAAATTATAGAATAATGTTCTTACCGGGTCTTTGCACTCTGACAGTCAGCACGGCTCGTTCAGGCGCCATATTCTTGAAGTGTACCAAGTAGCAAGCCAGCAGGGTGCCAGTGCGGCCTCGCCCATGTCTGCAGTGTATACCCACCACCTACAAATGAATTTTATGACGTTTTATTAATTAATTTTCTTGTATAAAAATATATAAAACAAGAATCCCGACTGCCGTACTTTTAAAAAAGGAACCTAAATTTGGCGCCAAAAATATTAAAAAAGTTAAGGTTTGCAATACAAGATTTACGGCTATACTTTTGTTTTTGTTGGTTCTCATGCATGACACATACAAAAGCAGCGCCACCTAGGTCAATTTGTATTTTGAAAGTTATTATGGTTAATTTATTCATGAATTATTGTTAAAAGTATCATGCATTACATTTATTGAAATCTATACTACTACTGACAGTAAGGTGGTTTCCAGTTCAATTTAAACTAACACAAAACTTGGCACCTACCTCTCCTCTAACTTCGGCCCTTTCACAAATCTCGATAAACTTTAAAATCTGTTTCAAACTCGGCACACCGAACTCCTTAATCCGGATCTCTGTCCATTTTAACTTTTTCTCACACTCCAATATTGGCGGGATTCTCTCTGGCGATAAAGTTATAAGATGATTCACTCCCACATCCACCAAATAGTTCAAATTGGCGACTGATTGTGGGCAACCCATAGCTGCAATCTTATTATCAATAAACCATGAAAAGTTGTACGGGGGATACGATTCATAATCTTTCTCTGGCACAACTTCCACTGGCTTTTCAACTTTTTCTTCCTGATTTTCCTTCGGTTCTTCCTTATATTTATACCACAGTCGAGCCAACTTCAGATTAGGTCGATTCGGTACGGTACTCATTTTCGCAAACAAATACGGGCTTTTGAAATTCACGAACTAGATAGTTTTAGTAAACTTTATTTATAAGATATACGCCGCTCTTGGTAAGCGGCCAGCCGGCATTGGCAGGCACCTTGGCACCCGCGGCCACCGACATTTCGATGTGTTATTTATAGCTAAATGTCAATTAGAAATGATTATGTAGGTCTGGATAACGTAGGTAATTTAGGTCACAACTGTTACAGAGAACGAAGTATGCGCCTGTGGTCCATTTACTTCTTCATTCTAGCGTTAATCCCAGTCGCATCCGAAGCTTCTAGGGTCTGCTTTACCAGTCTAACTGCGGATTTGGCTAGGTTTCGATATTTTACTTGAAGCGACTGCCATCTGCCCTCCACAACCCAATACCCTATATCTTTTACTGTATCCCTTATAACGTTTAGTTAAATATAAAAGTAAATAAAGCATGATACTATCGAAAGTTTACGCGAATATCACTTATTGAAATAAATAATAGGATTTAGTTAGCCATTAAAAGTTATTAACTAAGTACTGTAGGCATACTTAGTACTACTATCTAATATTTATTTATTCTGATATTGACACCAATTTACGTATAAACTCCGGACACGTATCTTGAACCTAAATCGCAAGACAAACGAGGCTCTGGCACCCGCGGATTGCTTTGTAATAATCTATGCTTAGTGAATTTGAGTTCGTCCAACGCTGTAACACCCCGTGCTATCCTCAAAAGACACCCAAGAAATGTGTACTGCGCGTATAGGGCACGTTTTGAGCACATTTTAGGTCCAAGATACGTGTCCGGAGTTATACGCATGTAAGCGGAGCGGGAAACTTCAAATTTCTATTTTTTTTTTGGCAACATTACAAGTTTCGTAATTAACCCTTGAATGAATGATTCTACGATGTAGAGGCACTTTCGTGTACGTTATATAAATAACATAATAAAAAGTTTCTTTATCCCAATGACCAATTACCTATTTTCGCATTGAAGGCCTATTTATAAATCAATGTGGTGACGGAGAAAGAATACAGAACGTATCATTACTCCATCCCATCCCAAGGGGGTCGTAAGAGGCAACTAAACGGAAACCACGCAGACGATATCACTGCGAGAGAAGGAACACTCGAAATAACACCATGTACCAGCCAGTGGCCAGCAGCGTGGAAACAGTAGGCCAAAGCGTCCCAATATTGGGAGAGGCTTATGTCCAGCACAGGCGCGGTCGCAGCTTGAAGTTTTCGGGGGGTCACTTCGGAAATTCCTTAAGAAATTTACCCCCCCCCCCCCCCCTCCCCTCGTACTGGGACTTTTCAATATGACGTGCATGGTTTGGGGGGGGGGTCATATCCCCTGTGACACCCCCCCCCCCCCCTCGGACCGTGCCTGGTCCAGCAGTGGACTGCGATAGGCTAATTAGTTGATTAGAAAAAAGAACCGAGTATAATTACTGGTTTAGTCGTGTGAGCACAGACCTAAATAACCGGGGGGGTTAGTATAAAGTCAATATTAATGAAATTACTTCAAACCAAAAACAAAGCTTCCTTTAACAATTTTTATTGACGTAATTATAAATATCTTACAAGTTACAACCAAGTCTTAAGGTGTGTACAAATTATATAGCATAACATGTTATAAAACAATGTTATATAATATGTTTCAGTAATGTAGACACTGAAGTTAATACAATGTTGCAAAGTTATAAAACAATGTTAGATAATGTGGACGTGTTATATAACACAAGTTATACAACATGTTACATAATCTGTACGCACCTCTAGCAATTCGACTCTTACCAACAAATTAAACGTATTAAAACAATATTACAGAGGCTTTACCACCATCTCATAAAGTAATATTATTTCAATCTTACTTTACTTTCACACACTTTACATTCACCCTATGAAAGTCACAAAATAAGTTTAAAATAATACTGCTTATGATGGTACCCTCCCAGGTACTTATATATCACAAAGACCTAATTAAGAGCTGCCTTGGTGCTCTCCCGGGCTGTCTGTATAAATTCCTCCATTACTTCACCGCTCACTCCGAATTTCAGAGGATTGTCCTCTGTTAGGTACTCGAAGTACCTTCCAACTGCTTCCTCATGCTCATCGATGTCTATTGACCCTGAAAATTAGAAATTATGTCCTCATTAATTAACTCTTTTAAATAGAAATATATGACAATGGTGTCGATGGCTGTATGACGGACATAAATCAGCAGCACGACAGCTCAGTGCTTAGCTTAGCTAGCCTTACGATTGAGAGGTCCCACGTTCGAATCCTAGTCCTTACACTACCGACGTGACCCCACTCATAAAGCTGCGTTTACATACTCGCGGCAGAGCGAGGGAAGTGGCGAGAGAAGTGGGCAGAGACGTAGTGTGAATGGTATATTCGTCATGCCGCGAGTACTGCCGCGTATGTTACTGCGAATGTCGGCTTGGCGGCGCGAGTCAAAGGAGCGGCAATACTAGCGCGATGAACTATACGAGACCGCTAGATGGCGCTAATCAGTAAACACGACTTTCGTTATTGCTCCTCGAATATTTACTTTTAAAAATATTTATATCGATCTACGTAAAGTGTATAGTAATTGAAAGTGATAGTTTCAAAAAACTGCAATGCTTTCATGTCACTATCAAGGGGGGTCCCTTTTCTCTGAAGCTTACTGTACGACACTGCATGGGAAGAAATGGGGTGGTCATTCTACTGGTTCTCCCTTGTTTAGTATAACAACGTTTGGTCGAATGTTACTAATTCGAACAACGTTTGAGAAAATAATTGCTTTGCATAATATCGATTGACATAATTTTCATTTCATCGAATATTTATTTGCGATAACAACGTTTGCGCTATTGATCAAAAAGTATAATGCTCATTTCATGTAATGTTCAGTTGGTATTAATATGCATTTCATCGAATATTCAATTGGTATGTAGTGTTAGTTAGTTATATTGTAAAGATAGTAATAATGTTTATGTAGTGTAGAAATTTATTTATCTGGCCCTCGGCGGCCGCTGCCGCGGCACGCTCGCTTCGCTCGCTCGCCTCGTGCTTGTTGTGGTCACAGTTCTAACCTAACCTAACCCTGCCGATTTTCGTGATGTAAGAAAACCACTTAGAGTATGTTTCACGAAAAACAATACAAGTAAAATTGAAAAACTCTCAGTGCAATTCGGCAGGGTTAGGTTAAGTTAGAACTGTGACCACAACAAGCATGAGGCGAGCGAGCGAAGCGAGCGTGCCGCGGCAGCGGCCGCCGAGTGCCAGATAAAAAACAAAATATGAAAAAACAATGAAACCACCGTCAGTTTATTGACAATGAAAGGAAACTAATTATTACTAAACCGAATATTCGGTATGATCTCTCGACTAAATCATTATTAGTCTAATGAAGCATTAGTTTAAATAAAATTAGTGCAAACGAAAATTCGATGAAATGATATTATTCCAACTAAATAATTATGCTAAATATAATTCTACCAATTAAATATTCGGTCAAATGAATAATTATGTGAAATGACTATAATGTAACTGAAATTAATTCAAGTGATATTCGACCAAACGTTGTTATACCAAACAAGGGAGAACCCATTCTACTCTGCCCGGAACCACGCGGCAAATTCCCACCAAATCATCCCTACTAATATTATAAATGTGAAAGTAACTATGTCTGTCTGTCTGTCTCGTTTTCACGCCCAAACCACTTAACCGATTTTGATGAAAATTGGTTGGTATAGGTGTAGATTAGACCTTGAGAAAGGACATAGGCTATGTTTGATCGCGATAACCGACATCCACGCGGGCGGCGCCGCGGGAAAAAGCTAGTAAAATATAAATTAATAAAATTTGCATCAAAAGTCTAGCGTAGGGTTGCCATACGTCCCCGTACGCCGGGACATGTCCCCGTTTGAGGCCTGGTGTCCCGGCGTCCCGGCCAATAAGCAAATTGTCCCGGTTAAACATTTTTAGTATTATATTAGAGAGCTGGACTTGGTTGGTAAACAGTAATATACCTACAATAAACGCGACTAAGTAGCTAGGCTATTAATACGTAGATAGAACGACGAAAGCGCTGATATTTTTCCATACATGAATATGTTAATGAGTAATAAAGACCCCGGGGCCAATGATCTTACGAGAAAAACGCGATGAAGGACAGATGGCGCTCATACTTCCAATGACATGCTGAATAAGCAGCAAGAGGTGCATCCACCAGACCTCTTTCCGCAACAAGGACTAGTGCCACCAATAACGCCTGCAGAAGTACAGACTCGGCCTCGACGAAATCCCCATCGAGGCTTGGAAGGCAATGGGTGCATTGGGTGCTCGTGGTGTGAGCATTCTAAAAAATCTGTATAATCGCGTACTTCTCACCGTGAGATCCTGAGCCAGTGGAGACTGAGCTTCATTACGCCAGTATTCAAAGGCAAGGGATCGGTGCAGGAGTGTGGTAGTAACCGCGGTATAAAGATAATGTCCCACACCATGAAGCTCTATGAGCAGATAATCGACTCCCGGATCCGACAGGAGAGTACACTCTCGGAGTGTCAGAATGGGTTTCGTCCCGGGCACGGGATCATTGATCCGGTGTTCTCCCTAAGGATTGTGGTGGGGAAATACAGGGCGAAGAACACGCCCCTGTCTTGCCTATTCTTAGACATGCAGAAGGCCTTCGACTGTGTTCCTCGCGCGGTGATCTGGTGGGTACTGTGGGCTAAGGGAGTTCCAGAGACCTACATTGACACCATCCAAGATATGTATCATGATTCTGGTTCCGTGGTTCGGAGTGCTTTTGGTGACTCAAAAGCCTTCCCCATCACCATCGGAGTACACCAAGGATCCGTCCTTAGTCCTTACTTGTTCAGCTCGGTATTAGACGTCTTGTTGGACCGTATCAGAAAACCACATAAGCAGCCTCCGTGGTTGCTCACGTATGCTGATTATATTGCGCTGAAGGACGCGGACAGGAGCAGATTGGTGCAACACGTGAAAGTGTGGAAGGAAGCGCTTGAGAACGGTGGTATGAAGCTAAATGTAGCGATGACAGAAAGTTTAGCGTTAAACTCGACAGATTTCACACCGGTCCGCATAGGCGATGATTCGGTTTAAGTACCTGGGATCTGTACTTCATGTGACCAGTGAAATCGACTACGACATCAGGGCACGCATTGCTTCCGCGTGGGCCAGGTGGTGAGAAATGACTGGCGTCACGGGTGATCCCAAAATGCCAGTCAGGTTGAAGGGGCAGGTCTATAAGACGATCATTAAGCCTGTCCTCTTACATGGTTGTGAGAGCAAGAGCGTAAGCACGTAAGAGCTGCATGTCACGGAGATAAAAATGCTGCGTGAGGAACTCTTGCAGCCGCGGCAGCCTTCATGTCCATGACATCGCAGATAAAATGCAAGAGAGCCGCCTTCGCTGGTGCGGCCACGTCTTGCGGCAACCGCCAGGATACGTGGGTAGCAAATGCCTGACAATGGCGCCCCCGCCGGGTCCAGGTAGAAGGGATAGGCCCAAGAAGTCCTGGCTTGACGTCGTGGAGAGTGATATGCGTGCAAATGGTCTCACTACCATGGACGCCCAAGATCGTGTCAAGTGGAGGAGGAAGAGCCGGAAGGCGGATCCTGAGCTCCGGGGTCATCTTGGCCAGGGATGCAATCGGGAGAAAGCGTCTAAACGAAGATGATGTTTAACTTAATGTTGATTTCGTCAAAATATTTTGTACAATTATCAGAAGTTAATCCTGATAATTTTTCGCCTTTCAGAAAACATAGGAAGCCCGGGTCGCTGCCTGCTTGTTTAACGCTTGTTTAATGGCAGTGTTAAAAGTTGTTGTAATAAAAGTTCCTATTTTTCTACCTTTACTAATTTTTCTTCAAATGTCCCGGTCTGGGTCCCCACACTTATGGCAACCCTAGTCTAGCGAGCTAGGTACTTTACGATGTTTTCCTCAATAAATCCTGCGTAATGCATAATTTTATCTTTGAACGTTGAATAATGTTTAATTTAGATACCTACCTACTTTTTATTCATCTTTCCGCTGTTTCTAATACTCGAATAACTGAAGGTCATGATGTGTTCTTATTTATATGAATGGCCGTACAACATGTGTCTGTACTATTCTATTATACCATGGGACACAATATCTGGGACCTAACTCGCGACAAACGATGCCCTGGCAGGTACGCGCGGATTATCTAATATATAAAATTCTTCTGTCACGGGGTGCGTAATCGAACTCCTCCGAAACGGCTCGACCGATTTCGATGAAATTTTTTGTGCTTATCCGGTATCTATGAGAATCGGTCAACATCTATTTTTCATCCCCCTAAGTGATAAGGGTGCAGCGGGAACGGGATTTGAATACCACGTGGGCCGTAAATATGGCGGTACGAAGTTCGCCGGGGCAGCTAGTTTTATATAATAATCTATGCTTGGTGAATTTGAGCTCGTCCACCGCAGTAACATCCCATGCTATCCTCAAAAGACACCTAAAAATGAGTACTGCGCGTAGAGCACATTTTAGGTACAAGATATACCTACTTCCCGAAGTATATTAGTCTAGCCTATGCCCACGGTTCCGCCCGCGTCGAACACTGATACCGTCTCCGTGAGCCAGAAGAACATTCCAGGTTAAAATACTACTGCGGCCTTACTTACTATTCTGCCAACTGCAAATGTCGCTTTGTAATGTCATATAAATATATTGGATTACAAAGTGACATTTGCAGTTGGTAGAATGACAGCAGTTCAATTATTGACCTGTTTTAAGAGTTCATGGTATGGGCCAATATTTTCCGTGCAGCGACTAAAACACGTAACGACTGTCATAGATTCGTATAGCAACCGGGATCGACGGCTTAACGTGCTCTCCGAGGCTCGGAAATACCTCCAATGCAAATAAGACATACCTATTCGTCCATTAAATATTTGCACTGCACGGCAATCAAACCCGTGCCCCCTGCGTAGCCCCTACGCGTTCACTACCGCTACGCCACAGAGGCTGTCGATGGGATTTGACGAACGACTGTCATATACGTCAAATCCTATACATTCGTCCTTCTATTCTACTTACAGTAGGTACGCCATCATTGTAGTAATAATATCAATATCTAGCTTACCCGGCGAACTTTGTACCGCCATATTTTTTTAGCCCGTTTAAACCTTCCCTGGATATCCACGAATATTTCAAGACTAAAATTAGCCAAATCGGTCCAGCCGTTCTCGAGTTTTGGCGAGACTAACGAACAGCAATTGATTTTATATACCTATTAGCTATCCCGGCGAACTTCGTACCGCCATATTTTGCCCGTTCCCGCTGCACCTATTTTCTCATACTTTAAACCTTCCCTGGAGACCCACGAATATTTCAAGACTAAAATTAGCCAAATCGGTTCTGCCGTTCTTGAGTTATAAACTAACAACGAAAACGCATTGATTTTTATATATTAGATAAGATTATTAATTACTAATTACTTATTAATAAAACTCATTTACCTGGTCTGATCATTCTGATGACGTTCATGGCCTGGTCTGGCAGGAACCTGTGGAAGTGTATGAGGTAGCAGGCCAGCATCACTCCGCTCCGACTCCTGCCTTGCCGGCAGTGGATACCCACCACCTGGGGACCAATACAGAATTTTCTTTTAGGAATATTCAATTTATTGGGCAGATTCTGACCACCATGTTTAAAGATTGGATAGTGTTTCCTGTGGTTAAAATAAATGGTTAGGGCGCAGTGGTTCGTTCGACTGCTACGTCCGAAGAAGCGGGTTTGATTCCCGTTCAATGCAAATATTTGAACGCATGAATACCTATTATGTCTATCTGCATTTGTCTCGGTGTTTCTATTTATGTAATTAACTAATTATTAGGTACATAAAATCGTATTCAAGTATTTTTATCCGCATTATAGAACCCATATTCCAACCAATTGATTTATTAAATGAAGATAGTACCTATGTAGGTAAAAGAACAAAAAATACGTCTATTCTTATTTTTTAATTATTTCATGATGATTTTTTTTACCGAAAAAGAGTTTTTTGTCCACACAACACAAATTTGTTCGTGTTTTTCCCCTTTTTATGGGCTTTAAACTTTACGTAAGTATAGAAAGTACTTTTAATGGCACACTGCCACGAAATTTTAATGACACCTATCATTATTTGGCACTGGTAAGACATAATTTGTTCACACTCAGGTAAATTGGTAAATATACTTACCTACCTACACTAGGTTTTAAATAGACCACCCCAGGGTATATTTATGTATGAGTATGATGCGAAAGGTCATTGCGATGGGTAAGACGACATCTTTGAAAATGAGTTTTAATTAGCACTGTCTAACTATCTAAATTTTATAAAATTCTCGTGTCACAGTGTTTGTCCGCAAACTCTTCCGATACGGCTAGACCGATTCTTATAATTTTTCGTGCATATTTGTGTATGTGCGACTATAATATTATGTAGTTCTTTAAGAAAAGCATTAGAAGGTTTCTTCAGGGTCGACAGCACGAGTGTAACGCTCTAGGTGTTGCATACGTACATAGGCACAGTAACCACTTTCAATCAGGTAGGCCGTGTGCTTGTTTGTCACCTAAGTGGTATAAAAAAAGTCTGAGAATCGGCCAAAAAAAATTTTTTTATCGGTTCTAAGGGTGAATCTGACCCACCCAAAAATATTTTTACTACGATTTGGCATTGAAAAATACATACAACCCTAATGTTTACCTACTCCCAATCACCATGTTTCAATAGGGTTGAAACAACGTTTACCAGTTCAGCTTGGATGTTTTGGGTGCACAAGACCCTAATAATGTCCTTGAGACTCAAACCAAAGTTACGGTAGTCGGTGGACCTGCGAAACAAATGACGAGGTGGCTTTCCTCTCACTTCTCAGAATTGGGAGGTCAGCGGCAGTCGCTTCCGGAAAAGTCAATTTACCAATCAAAAAGTGTAAACAGGACGCAACTGCCTAATCGCAATGAAAATGATTATTATGATCTATCTCTTATATATATTTTTTTTAAATTTATCAGTCCGTCTTTGACCGTACAACGCGCATAGTAGGTAAGTAGGTTTACCTCGGAACGGGTAACTTGGAGCTAAATCGAGGAAAATAAACGAGGTCCTGGCACCCGCGGATTGTTTTGTAATAATTTATGCTTGGTGAATTTAAGCTCGTCCACCGCTTAGCACTCCGTGCTCAAAAGACACCCAAGAAACATGATGTCCTGCGCGTATAGATAGAGCACATTTTAGGTCCAAGATTCATGTCACGAGCAATAAGATTCTGTAATGGTGGTCCTTAGTTTGACTGCCTTTTTTCTTCTACTTCTTCATCTTGCGTATATCCCAGTCGCATCCGAAGCTTTCAACTCGGAGCCTGAGGTCCGCTTTACCAGTCTAACTGCGAATTCGGCTGAACGATATTTTCCGAGAAGCGCCTGTCATCTGACCTCCACAACCCACTGGCGATATCGAAGCATTGTAGTTAACTTTTTAGGGCTCCCACTACCCACAACGACTGCCATTGATGTTTGTATGGCAACCGGGACCGACGGCTTAACGTGCTCTCCGAGACACGACCAGACCAATGCAAATACCCATATTCATGCATACAAATATTTGCACTGAGCGGGGATCGAATCCGCGCCTCCTGCGTAGCGGCCGTGTTAATTACCACCACGACGCCACAGAGGCTGTAAGAGTAGAATGACTTCTAGTACTAAGGTATCGCAAACGCTCCCGAAAAAGCCGAAATACTAATAAAAATAATTGGGTTGCGGTCGGTTGCGAATTCGTACCTCGTAATTTGTATCGCAATTGCCTTTATAGCTTGCAGTGGTGAAGGCTTAGGTACAATTTTCAAAAAGGATGCAGGTAATTTTTTAAACCGTGACCTACTTTGTCACGGATCACGGACCATGCGATTCATATAGGTATTGGTCTCATCTCTGCAAAAACAAGCCAGTGAGAATCGTGCTATCCGATACCGATCACTTAATAATGTTCTAAGCTTAATCCTTACTTCCTTACTAATATTATAAATGCGAAAGTAACTCTGTCTGTCTGTCTGTCTGTCTCGCTTTCACGCCTAAACCGCTGAACCGATTTTGATGAAATTTAGTATAGGGGTAGTTTAGACCTTGAGAAAGGACATAGGCTATGTTTGGTCGCGATAACCGACATTCACGCAGGCGGAGCCGCGGGCAAAAGCTAGTAATAAATAAAAAAATAACTTAATTATAATAAATACATAAATACCTAATTGCCTATCCTAATTATTACCTACTCTATCATCCCAAGAAGTTAATTAAAGTAGCAGTAGGTAGTTAGGTGCCTAACCTTTTTGTCACACTAGCGAGATTACAAGCAGAAAGCACGTGTTTTTAAAAATAGTCGCCGCTAAAAAATGCTCAACGTCAAATTTCATTTAGATGGTAAGATTGTTTTTAACTACCAATAATAAACTAAGATAATGCTGGAAATTCTGGACGAGTTTTTAAGGGCTACGTAAATTGGCAAGAATGAATCAATGACAACGAAACAAAACGAAAAACTCACCTCTCCATTTTTGTCCGATTTTTTACAGATATCGATGAATTTCTTTATCTGTTCTAAAGATGGCGTCTCAAATTCTTCTACGGGCACTTCTGACCATCTTAACCTGGCTATATCCTCCACTGGAGGTTTTTTACCGGCCGTCAATGTTACCAGATGCGTGATTCCTTGATTCACCAGAAATTTAACGTTCTCCTTATTTCTAGGGAAGGCCATAGCAGCTAATTTCTTTGGAATTGCCCAGCAGAACTTTAGTGGTGGATACGCGTCTACTGCTATATCTGGGAATGGATTTTCAGGGATTATAACCGTGAGATCATTTCTGATTTCCTTCGTTGCTCCAGCCAAATTTTTGTCATCTTGCTCCGTAATATCTTCTATTCTCGTATAAACGGGATATTCTTCACTCATGGTTGTTTATTTGTCACTAGCACAAAAAAAAGAATTACTATTTCGCGCGCTTATTGTGATTTATTTTTAAATTAATATCAGTCACACAGGTGTTCTCTATTCTTTTTATGCGCTTGACTACCTAGCGCGGTTTTTGCGTGTTAACTGACTGCGATCTAAGGGCGAGGAAGAGTTGGCACCAGCTTCACTGGAAAACATGTAACATTTATTTCTGGAGTTTTAATGTTTACAAAGATCAATTTCGCGCGTAAAATTTTCTTTTTCACGATTCCCAACTCTATGATGTTGGGATAAAAAAATAAAGAATATTTTTGGTGTCATTGCTCTCCTTATTAGCGGCAGAGCGTTCCAAATTTGTTTTCTTTTATAACGATGGACGATTTATTTTGTAGATGACGACGACGTTCAGAGAGAGATATTGTTGTATCTGACGTACAATGTTTATGGAGGTAAACATAGATTTAATTTTAGACATAACTGTTTGTACCTACATACATTTATTAGATCTTCGTGCATACGATGTGCAACCAAACGACTACCCGAATGGTTGAAGTAAGTATTATGTAGGTATAATAACTACATTGCAAGCAGTTCCGGATTAGTCCATCAGTAGATAAATTAAAAAATCTTTTAGGGCATTACGTCTTCGAGAGAAATTAAGTTCTCTCGGTCCTAGGTTATGGGAAGGGAAATGCACTATCAACTTCGTACCTTACGAGGACAGCCCACTTAATTCATGGAACTAACAAGAACTTCGACTGCGAACGTACTCGAAGTAAAGCAGTAGTTTACAATACAGATTTTTTTAAAGCGTCGGTAGCTCAGTGGTTAGCACTTTAGCAGTCGAGCGGTGGATTCGAACTCAGAACCCTGGCCATTGCACTACCGACTTGAAACCCCTAATACAAGCAATTTAGCCTACTTGGAGGAGTTTCGGTATTTGTTATTTCGGGTATAGTGATTACCGTATTGGTTCCCGGTGGGGTAGAATAGGGCCACCCTATCTCCTCCTGTGGGTGTCGTTAAAGGCGACTAAGGGATAGGGCTGTTCTCCATCCGACAGTAAACATACACATACAGCCCATGACAAAGTGCCCGCTAGGGCCCCTAGTCCTAGGTAGCCCTAGCTAGGGCCTAGACAGCAAAAGGCTTACCCCCCTATTACGTGGAACCAAAAATCATAGTTGGCTAGATGTAGGCGTCCTAATACGCCTCTGCTTACCCCTTCGGGGATTTAGGTACACGCGTGATTATATATATATGTATGTATGCTACGGTTGGTTAAAGTCAAAGTCAAAAATCATTTATTCTGTATAGACCATCAAAACGGCACTTACAAAACGTCAAAAATATACATATATTTACTAAAGACTAGCTTAGCAAATGGACCATTCGAAACGCGGCCCCGGCCTGAGAAGACTCCGGCAAGAAACTCAGCGGGCTTTTTTTTTGTCTATTTACAAAAAATGCTTAGTCTACTTAGTCTAAATACAATCATTTGTTTGAGCAGCATGCATGAGTGAACAGCTCAATTCCAAGCAAGTTTATGACTGTCATACTGAAATCATCTAAATATTCTAATAATTTCCTCTTAACTACATTTTTAAATTTATATAGGTAAATCCCTAATTTAATTGAATATGGAATTTCGAAAAGGGCACAAGTCGCATATTTTGGCAAATACGTTTTTTCATGTAAATGTAATCTACGTGCTTGTAATCTACCTATTACGTGCAAAAATGGTTCCATTCTGATATTAGTTGCATTATCTACGTCATGATGTGTACAGCAATAATTGCGAAAAGGTCACATCTCTAGATTGAATTCTAGAAGATGTGCCCTTTTCGGAATTATTATTTTAGGCATAAGCCTGACATTAGTCTTAAAACTGGCAGATTTTACAGACTTTTATGACGAAATATTTGGATTACTCAACTATAAACGAAAGACAGCCTCTATTAGAAGATGAGTTTTTGAGAAAGTCTGTAATTTTTGTTAGCTGTTGCTCGCGGCTTTGCCCGCGTCGAATTCTGATTCCGTTCACGCTACATCTTTTATTTAAATGACCCTTTCTCCCCAGTTTCACCCGTGACATAATTTGAACCCCCATTGCACCGATTTAACCTACATAATAATAATATATGAGAATCTACCGGATTTATCGACAATTATGATTACTGCTCCGCTCCCTTAGGTAGTAGCGTGATGATATATAGCTTATTTTATTCACTAATAATGTGGCTTCCTATTGGCAAAAGAATTTTTCAAATCGGTTTAGTAGTTTTGGAACCTATTCAATACAAAAAATACATCCAAACAAACAGACAAACAAACAATCAAATCTTACTTCTCTGTAACATAAAGTATAGATTTAAGTATTATGTTTAATTTATGTACCTAAAACAAAAGATTCGCAAAATGAATAATGGAGATTTTCTTCAAATGTTATGTGTTCAATACTTTCGAAAACGGCATATCTCATAGATATACAATATGTAAATTCGTATGTAAAATAACATTTTACATCTAAAATTTCTGTAATTTTCCATAGCTAATTGAACCCAAATTGTAACTCAAAAATAAATTTTATAAATTCTACACAACTTAAGAAAATACTTAGTTTTTTTCGTTTCTTGAACATTTTGCATTTTCAGACTTGTGACCTTTTCGAAATTGCATATTCAATTAGGAAGCTTGTTAAAAAAATGTGGTCTTGTCGTAATGTCTTTCATAATGGTTACCTACTACTCTATAAACTTGTTATATTATGGTCTTGACCGTTGAACCCTGTTGTCGTCTCAAGGAAAGTTTCTTCGCCAGACAGGTTGACAGGTTCTTCGCCACATCTGCCAAACAGCATATATATTAAAATATAATTTATTGTTTCTATTTTGTATAGTGACTGAGACTGATTACCTCATTAGGTCTCACACCACCACCGAATATTGCTCAGGACATAAAATGTGCTCTATACGTGCAGTAGGTACACGTATTTTAGGTGTCTCTTGAGGATAGCACGGGATGCTACGGATTCCGGAGTTTGCCCAGCGTTTCCTACCCATATTTCTCCTCCTCCTTCTTTAAACATCTTCCCAATGTCTTCTTAAGTCATTTCTTATTAGTGATTTTGAAATTTTCGTCACATTCGATGATGTCAAATCAAGGCAACTGCTCAGGAAACGATGAGAAATTGTCGTGCTTACACATAAACTAGGTATATTCAATTTCCAAGCTTACCCTATATGAATAGAGTTGATTTTTAACCGGATCGTAGTTTTCACCTGACGTAAGAGAATCCATAATTAGACAGCAGTTTTAGGTCGCATCGAACTTGAAACACATTTGATAATTTAGATGAAAGTTATTTTCGAGAAAATCTTGACTGAGGATAGATAGGCGAGACAGCGTGTGTTGACAATATTCACGTTCACGACGGTTGGCCTACTTTCAAGTTTCAATTGATATAGGTGGGTAGGTATTTATAGACTGGATTAGATCGATGAATTATCTATAAACGCGTTTAAATCTAATCTGCGTTAACATTACACATTTGTTTTCGTCGGACTTCAAAAATAACTTTAAAGATATTATTAGTCGTTGATGTAGATATCGCATTTTCTGCTACTGCCCTGTACCTTTGTACTCTGTCAAGAAAGTACCAGGAACATATCAATAATTCACTAAATATTAGTTATTCATCTAATTTTTTTATAGCCTTCAAATCAAAGTATGCTCCTTCAGAAACGATATCCAGGCGCCAACGACGAGTAGTTCAAACATTTTTGAAACGTTTTTTTCCGGAATTGAGTACAGTTCTCGTCGCGATTTCTCCTTGATTTTTTTATACTACTTAGGTCGCAGACAAGCACACGGCCCTCTTGATGGTAAGAGGTTACTGTGGCCTATGGGCGAATGCAACACCAGCCTACACCAAGGGAGTCACACTTTATCTTCTACCGAATGAAAACATGTGCCACGATCACGAAGTTGTCATTTGAGTTTAGGAAAGAAAGAGAAGTCGGCTGGAGCCATATCTAGTGAATAAGGTGGTTGATCCCATAACAATTCATTTGCTATAATGACATGAGTTTTTGGTTAAAAATTCATTTGCTATAATGAAATGAGTTTTTGGAGAAAATCCAGGCCTTTGGGACTAGCCCAGCAGCAAGATGTTTCATACCCAAGTGATTATTTAAAGTGGTACGGATCGACTCGTAAAGATGCGTACAGATTATGTAACATGTTGTATAACTTGTGTTATATAACACGTCCACATTATCTAACATTGTTTTATAACTTTGCAACATTGTACTAACTTCAGTGTCTACATTACTGAAACATGTTATATAACATTGTTTTATAACATGTTATGCTATATAATTTGTACGCACCTTAAGACACAGAAAGTTCAGTACCTAGCTATGTCTCTCAAATTGGAATAAGGTTTTCTTCTCAGTCACTATTTCCTTCAATTCGCGATGTTTTAAACTTTAGTTGAAGACGTTGATATCCTGCTAGAGTGAAGGCAAATCTTCTATCACAGCTCAACCGCTTTTATATTCTTTGTACCACTCATGGGCACGTGTTTCTGATAAAATCCATTTACCGTAAGCCTTCAATAACATTTACAGTGACTCAAGACCCACCCACTACAGTCTACGATATATGTATTACAAATCTAGGCCAAGATTAAACTGTTTCAGGAAATACTTACACCTTTATTCATTTTTCTCATCCGACGGCATTTTGACTCTGCTCTGAATTTCTTGTTCTTTTCTTCTAATTTTTATACAGCAACTCTCCGCGTTGGTTCCCGGTGGAGGTTCACTCACTCGGTGGTACCGTTTAACTTTAAAAGACCTACGGTACCACCAGGGGTATGGCCAGGGGTACCGTGGGTCTGAAGCGGGAGTAAAATAGGGCCACCCTATCTCTTCCTGTGGGTGTCGTAGAAGGCGACTTAGGGATAGGGCTGTTCTCCATCCGATAGTAAACATACAGCCAATGATCAAGTGCCCGCTTGACGGCAATAGGCTCGCCCCCTATTACGTGAGACCGAAAAATCATAGTTGGCGAAATGTGGGTGTAAATACACCTCTGCCTACCCCTTCGGGGATTTCCTCGGAGGTGGAAGTCCAAATAACAAAACGGGCACGTTAAGATGAGATGGTGATTCTCCACCTCTCATTTGGTAACTTCATATTACTGGCAACATTAAACGGGGTAAATTTGACAAGGATAAAACAAAAGCAATCATAAATATAATATGTATATTTTATTTTAACACAAGTATACTAGCTTACATGTGTAAATATCAACTATGTATAATCGCTTGACTATAACAATATTTTGGACGATGTTTTGAGCCAATCAGCTAAATAATTGAAAAAAAAAATAATCGTGCACTTTTTATCCATCATGATTGATGAATGCATACATTGGAGATAGGGACTACAATAGATCCGTACAGTAGGCCTACCATGAACTCTTAAAACTGGTCATTATTTGCACAACTGTCATACTACCAACTGCATAAATAACTTTGCAATCCCATATAAATATATAGAATTACAAAGCTATATTTACAGTTGATAGTATGACAACCGTTCCTTATTGACTTGTATAAGAGTTTATGTTACGGCCTCGGACCCCGATTCTGCTAATTGTCAAAGACTGTCATACCACTGCAAAACATGCGATATAATTTTAGACTTTATACATATAGACTTAAGGTTCAAAATTAAATGAAGGAGTTTAACACATTTTTTTCATTCTCTCTACAAGATATCATTTAATTTTAAACTCTAACAGCATAGCAGTAATGTCTAAAATAGTATTTCTTGCAGTGCAGTGGTTGACAATTAGCAGGTCATTGAAAAAACGCGTTAGAAGGCTTAGTCAGAAATTGTTGCATGAACTGTTTCTTTAAAGCATGGTCGATTCGTTTGTAAATTCGCACTAGGAGAGATGGAATTCTACAGATTGCTTACTTGCGCTCAAGTTTTGAGGTTCCTTTTTTAAATTTTTACTATTTATTAAGTATCTTACTTTTATTGCTTTCATATTTTTCAAGTGGCAACACTGATGGTTGTCTATTGTTATCTCGGGAGGTGTCTATGGTTAGAGTGAAACGAGAGATCTCGTTTTGGCACTATAGTTACACTTTAGAAGCAAAACTTAGGCTTTTTTAACTAATCTAGAGATGGTTGTTAGGCCAGTTTACCTTAATAGCAGAATTGTGATATAAAACGAAGCCTCATCGATACAAAAATGTGTTAAGAAAGTTTACCATAGACCTGAATATTATTGTTTTATTTATTTTATAGGCACAAATTGTCTGTCATACTTGCATGTATATTATAGCTTTCCTCCCCCTCTCTCCTTGATTACCCTCAAACCGTGTCCTATACCATCTTCCTTGTATTACTTCACAATATATAATATTAAGTACATATTAATTTGATTCAGTAATCACAGTGTAATGTCAATAAGTAAAAGAATACTGTTAGGGAACACATTTCAAATTTGGAATGTAGGAAAAAGTATTATAGCATAGACTAAAAAAACTTATGATTGCATGGGAATCCTTTTATTCAGCCTTTACAGATTCAATCGTTGTTGGTATAAAAAAGAAATATTTTTAGGAATGTTCAAGTACTGGACAGAAGATTCAAAATAATAAAAATGCTTTAAGAGAAAAAATAAGGATTTTTATAAATTAATGTTGCATTACTAAAATAATATAAATGGAAATGTGACAAAACATTGATAAACATAAAAAAGGCTTTACAAATTATGAAAAAAAAAAAACTTAATTAATAAAATCTATATCTAAATAATACATTAAATATCGGTTGTAACCTAAAAATATTTAGCCATAATGGAATGACTGATCTACAAAATAATTGATAATTACAATAGTCTTTATAGTTGAAACCTAGTATAAGTTTGATCATGACGTCACATGACTTAACCACTGCTCGACTATAGCTGGCTTTACGAACGCGATTCTTCGGTGAAGCTCAATTTATGTGAGAATTAGGGCGGTTGTACACAGTGATACAAATAGTCATTATAATGTTGGTAGTGATACAAGCGCAACTTTAGATAGACTGTAGCGGTACAAAAAAATTAATATATAGCCAGGATAGGTTAGTTTCCTGAATCAACGAGTAAAGATACGTCCAGATTACATTACAATGTTAAATAATATGGACGTGTAATATAGCAAAAGTTATACAACAAGTCACTTAATCTGGACATATTCTTAAAAAAACTGATGGCTATATAACTGATGGGTTACGTAAACTGACCAATTAAGGATGCTGATTGGTGGCAACACTGGCAACCCATGTAGCCACTAACCACCCATATTTGAGCATTCACACCTAAAAGAACGTGTGTTTATAGGCCGCTATTATCGCACACACTCGTAACGTATTCCATATAAAACTCTTAATTAAAATTTTGCAAATATTACAATTATACCTAGTTAAAGTAAACTTAATAAGCTCATTTTTGTATATTTTCCAACCATAACACATTTGTAAAAAGAATACATAATAAAGAATTTAAGTAAACTCAGATTTAAATACGTAACTTCATTTTCACACGATTTCATACAACATTTATTCAAAATATAACAAAAATGTTTACATACAATAGCGATACATGCAAGGCACAAATAGGCCTAGCTATATTGTTCCCTTAGCTAGTGGATTTACGCCACCAAGCAAATGTATACTGGATATGTATTGCCACTCTAGAATATTAACTGTTTACAACTCTGGTAGATAGATGGCGGTAGTGTACGCGTACTTAAACGACATCTGTGTGTTCGTTTACTGTCTAAAGCCTCGTCTAAAGCTCATGTTTTTAGCAACATTTTTGCCGAACATAACGACAAGCACCTTAGAAAAAGTATACTTTCTTAAATTTTTTTGTGAAAAAACCATAGAGATGGTTTTATGTGTTTTTTTGTGAAAATGTTGCGAAAAACATGAGCTGTAGTCGTACCTTAATAGATTTAAGCAAACTTTTTAATATTTTCGCGATTAAATATCACCAAGGAACAGATTCTGTTGTCACAAAATTTAACTACCTATAGTAAAACCACCAATCCCGTGAATGAATGAATGAACTGAATGAGGCCGCCACTTACCGTTCCATACTGTCAAATCGTGATAAACTGATAATTGATTTGTAAAACGGGATGCATTTGACAGTGAGAACCATAGTTCCTTTTTTGTTATTTCACGGCATTGGTGGTTTTACATTAAACGAGTTCGACAGGACTGAAATGCATCTATCTTTGACCCATATTTAATTAAAAAAGAGAGAGATTTTTGTCCTGTCAAATTAGTTTAGATAAGTGCTATACGTTTAATCTTCGTCACAAATATTTATTAATTTTGATAGTATTGAAATTGTTTCAACTAAAAAGCTTAGAGATTCAAGGCACATATCTTTATAAACTGCAATTGATTCATATTTAATTTTCACCACAAATTTATTGAAAATGCGTGCGGCCAGGCACAAAAGTCGCTACATAAAATTAGTTTTAAGGCCTTTAGTTTATTATAATTACGTTTATGTTGCCTAAAATTCAAGTAATTCTTTCGACTTCAATTCCTAATTGTTAAGGTAGCGTCAGCATGTCGACCCCTTTATAAGCTCACCGTAACTTCCATTCATTCGAACGTAGTTACGAGGTTTTGCAGGACAACTACAAACTCCCAAAAATATTCTGTAGTGGTAATTTTTCAAATATGTTAAGCATAATGATAAAATTGTAATTGCATAGTTTGAAATTTTCAAGATTATTAAAATTGCATTATATGTAGTAGAAAAATTAAGTAAAACTTTAAGTACACAGTTTTGAAACTAGCTTTTTAAGTAGCTTTTTTAGGAATGTTTTTATAAAAGTTTTTTTTTTATACGTGATTAAGGCCATGTTAGTTACTTGGTACTAAAACGCCCAACTATACTCTAGAACAGCGTAGAGTTAATTTTAATTTATTGCCATAAGAAAAAACATTAAGTAGCAAAAGTATTGACGTTGCTATTAAGGCCGCATATGCTAGTTTATTTTTCTAATATTACTTGACCTCACGGTCCACTAGCGCCGTGGTTTAAATGAGAACTAAATTACTCGAATGACATATTTCACTGAATGAATAGGTACAGTAAAATATTTATATTTTTTAACGCTAAATATAATTGTAATTCCGTGAATGCGATTGAAAACGCTTGAAAATAACGGAAGACTTGCATCTTCTTACAGGTGGTACTTGGACAAATAATCCAAAATAACATCGTAATAGTTGTAATACAAAGCACAGATAACATATTATGTTCCCGTGGAAAAATATTTTGATGCTTATTTTTTTATTTACTAATGAAAAACAATAATTTTGATTTCCTAAAGCACCTTTCAATGGAAATAGATACCTAACGATGTGTTCAAAAACAATTCATAATACGTTTATGAGTCACTTATATAAAACATACTTTATTTTTAATCTTTAAAGATAATAGATTTTAGAAAAAATTTGCTTATTTCTTCCAACAAACTAAAGAACTAGAACTTGATTAAAGGCTGTATTCTCGAATACAGCGGTAGCGGTGACAAACAAACTCGACGTCGAATTTCACTCAGACGAGAGAGCTTATAGACCTCGGCAGGCCGGATCGAATAGCGACCTCCACGAATATATTTTTTGAATCATTTATTGAAATTCAGAATTCAGTTTAGATGACACTTAAAAATATTTGACCACTGTCTTCACACTAGGATTCCCTGTGTCGTGAAGTACAAAAATACTAGCTATTGCCCGCGGCTCCACCCGCGTGGATGTCTGATATCTCGACCAAATATAGCCTATATCCTTTCCCAAGGTCTAATCTATCTCTGTATAAAATTTCATCTAAATCGGTTCAGTGGTTTAGGCATGAAAGCGTAACAGACAGACATACACTTTCACATTTGTAATATTAGTATGGATATCCAAATATATCCGAAGTGAGCTGTTTCATCTGAGTAAGATACGACATAGAATTTGAATATTACAGAAGAGTTCATCTACAGTGGAGTCGAGTTTCGCTTGCTGTCTCTATCACTCTACAGCTTTTCCTATTGCTCTTGCTTGCTCTAAAACGCGTCTTAAAGTTGATATAACCGCTACGATTTTTTATTAATTTAAACATGACTAAATAATTGCAGTCACTGCATTTTAGTCATCAAATTTCATATGGATGGGTTTGCCACTTAAATGGAATTCATATACATATCATTTTATTGTCTATTAATTAAGATTTTAGAACTGAATACTTAGTTACATTTCTAATACTATTCATATACTTTTCTGTTAGATATGATACTGAAATTGTTTCGTATGTGATCCCTGTGAGTGAATGAAATAATTTAATTGAATGAATGAATGAACTATAATATAAATACGGTTTTATTTGAAGAATTTAGAATTAAATAGTAAGTGATATGAAAAATTGAGCTAATTTTTTGTTTATTTATTTTTTCACTATAATTATTTTAATTATTTGTTGAATATACACAGAATGTCTTTCACTTGGAATGAATGCGTCAGACATTATATTGGAATTTTATAAAAAAATATTCTATACACGTACATTTTTAGCACAATAATGAATTTAATACTACGGATACGAGTAAAATACGTTAGGAAAAATCTATACTTTTTATGCATACCCTTATCTTACTTCTTATGTGTATGACGTCATGGGTATTTGAAATATGAAAAACGCGAAGGCGGAGAGTTTTGCCATTTTATTTTCGTGTTATTCGTCCACATACGACGAAGTTTGGTGGACTCCGCATATTTGTTATATTCGCACGAATATTTGACCGCTGATCACAAAATGAACTACCTCAGCTAAAGCTTGTGCCACAATGCTGTATAACATTTAGGCCAATCACGTCCTTGCTTTGATTACGTGACTAAACACTAGGTTCGACATTAAGGGCACTTGTTCCCGATTTATATTCGCACAACAATATTTATCTAACTGGAGTAGCAAAGTTATGCTGAGCTCACTAAAAACGCATTTTTTTTAACTGATTTTTACGACGGTAAAAATTGGTAGTCACGTAAGTAAATATTTTTCCCGAAGTACTTTTACGCGATGACGTAATAAATCCAAAGGTCCTTCCTAAAAATTACCAAGACCCTATGTATTGCTTTTCTTAGCCTATTGTGACGCCTAAACATAGTAGTTTGACACTTATTGCGGTATATATAAGGCATATAATGGAATGTTTACACGTAAGTACTAGTGTTCGACATTGAAGGTGGACCGTGATGTGGCGAGACACGATTACACACAATACCATTACAAATGGCGCTGTGTATGTCTTAGAATATTTATTTTCAATACATTTTCGTATTCTGGTGTAATCGATATCAGTACGAATTCGAGGTCGAGTCTCAATCAGTCGAGTCAACTTTGTGAATCGATTACTATAGAAAAAAGCGAATCTAGCTCAGGCGAGAATTAGCTTTTTCTATCTTAATGGATTACATTAAATGCTTTAAAATTTCATTCAACTTTGCGAAAGTTTGGAGCTAACTATTTATAATCACTTATTTTTAAGAATATTAGTAACTTTTAAGACTGACATGAATTATTTTGAATTGTATTGCATGTATGTAATAATTATTTGATTGAATTAAAAAGTAAAATTTGTACGCCAGAACCGGTAGAATATATGATCCGACATTATAATGTGAGCATCACTTTTGTACCATATTCAACAAATAAAGAACTTTGAACTTTAATTGAAATTACTAATATTCTCTTTAACCTACACGTCGATAGTGTAATGCCCATGAATTGAACCCAAGACATCACGTAAAGCCGACTCTTTAACCACTCCGACACTTTTCTTTCAGCAGCGCGATACTGACCAATCACGAACGTCCTTAGCCGAAGCCGAGCGCCCATAACCAATACGGAATTACCCGAACATTCCCGAAGTTAATTCCTCTTCTGAACGAGACTCGACGTCGAATTTGTACATTAAAGAATACCAATACTTGTTACTACTGCAGTATCACATTTTGCATATATCTAAGTACAAAATCTATACTCCATTCGGTTAGGTATTTAACTAAAACTAAACAATATTGTAGCGACTTTTTAACCGACTTCAAAAAAGAAGGAAGGTTCTAAATTCATCGGAATATTTTTTTTATGTATGTTCACCGATTACTTAATGACGCCTGGACCGATTTGCAAAATTATTTTTTTGTTTGATAGGTTATACTTTCCAATATTTACATGGGACCATGTAAATTTTATCAAAATCGGTCAAGCAGTTTATGAACAAAAATCGGTTAAAGTCGGTTTTTAAAATTTCTAATTTGAAGATTATTATAAAAAAACACATAACAAATAAACTAGGCTAACTAACTATGATTCAATTTCGATTTTTTTAACTCTTTAAACTGAGTTCCTAAAGTGAAAAATATTCAAATCGAATAAAGGTTCAACTCCACCAAACGGACGGCATCGGAACGGATTTTACAATCTTTAAACAAAATAAATCTTATATCACAGCATTTAAAGTTTATATTACCAAGTCACGCATGACAGCTTGACGTACGTCATGCCGCCGCACGTCGCTGTCAAGCTGTTGTGCGTGACTTGGTAATATAAACTTCAAACACTGTGATAATAAGATTGAATGATGAATTTTGTTTAAAGATTGTAAAATCCGGGCCGATGCCGTCCGTTTGGTGGGGTTGGACCTTATCCAAATTCTTCTATATATCCATCTTGGGACGACAGTGGGAGCCATCTACCGATACTCGTACGAACTATCGGAACCAATGAACGATTTTAGTCAGAAAAATATTTAAAAAGACCCATCAAGATTGTTTACGTTTAGTAAAGTAGCTAACCAAATGGTACATAAGTATAAAATCTAGTGATAATTTCGTACTTTTCAGTACTCGTGTAGCCACATCCCTTCACTTATAAACTCACTATCACGGTTTGAGTCCCCCTTGCCTGTACCGTTGCAGTATGTACTAGAGGTGGAGCACTTGCCCATCGTCCTTTGAGGGGATGTGGGGGAAAGTGGGCTCAGGTTGGTCCTGTAGTGTGACGGCGGTGAGGTCTACGATCTCGTCTTGTTCGTCTTGGTCGAATCTGTAATAATAAATAAATATAAAATATTGTAGGAAATTCTACACAACGCTATTAAGACCCAAAGTAAGCGTAGCTTAACTAGCTTGTGATATGGGTTTTAGATTTGGTACATATTATAAATAGAAAACGCCCCGACCAAAGCAAATATTCATATTCATGCATATAAATATTTGAACTGAGCGGTGATCGAACCCGCGCACCCTGCGTAGCAGCCGCGTTCACTACCGCTACGCCACGGAGGCAGTCAAATAATACAACACAATATTCTTTATTTGTACTTCATAATTATGACAAAATACAAAAAAAAAAAAATACTAAAGTGGCAGTAATAACGGCGATTTTATAGCTAGGCGCGATTTTTTTCCAGACAACCTCAATGGAAATGGATTGGTGTATGGGCAGAATAAGATATTCTAAGAGTTATTTACTGCCGTGTTGGTTCCCGGTGGGGTAGAATAGGGCCACCCCATATCTTCCTGTGGGTATCGTAGAAGGCGACTAAGGGATAAGGCTGTTCTCCATCCGACAGTAAACATACAGCCCATGCCTAAGTGCCCGCTAGGGCCGTTAGAGGGCAAATGACTTGCCCCCTGTTACGTTGGACCGAAAATCGTAGTTGGCGAAATGTGGGTCTTAATACACCTCTGCCTGCTCCTTCGGGGATTTAAAGCGTGAGTATATGTATGTAATAATTTTTGATCAACAATTCCAACAAAAAAAAGTTGACGAAATGTGAGTATTAACACATATTCTACTTATCCCTTTGCGGATTCAAGAGAATTATATCTGGCTAACAATTACTTATTTTTATTTATTTTATTTATTTATTTAAAAAAAGCATATCAACAGTATATACACAAGCATTTTCCTAAGTAACATTGACAAGATAATATTATTATAATGGGCATGTGCTACACCAATTAAAAATTACTTTTTTATCGTACGTAATATCTCCGCGGATACCTCTCGTTCTCGGAGGCACTCATGAGTTCCTTGGCGTGAACAGGCAGCACACGTTAGCAGGTGTTCACACCGTGAGTCTACCTCGTCTGAAAGACCCCACCTAACCTGATTTGCGTTACTTCGACCGACCTGCGCTCGAAGTCTATTTCGACTACCAGGTGGTCCAAAAGGGCCCTGTGATTGTTTGTGACTTAACTAGTATAAAAAAAAAATTCGGCCAAGTGCGAGTCGGACTCGCCCATGAAGGGTTCCGTAGTAGCAATTGTAGCAAAGGCGAAAATTGCGGTTTATGACGTATTAAAAAAAAACTAGTGACTGGATCTCGTTCGAACCAATTTTTAGTGGTAGTTTTCATGGCAATTTACATCATATATTTTTTTTAGATTTATCATTCTCTTAGTTTAGAAGTTAGAGGGGGGGGGGGACACATTTTTCCACTTTGGAAGTGTCTCTCGCGCAAACTATTCAGTTTAGAAAAAAATTATGTTAGAAACCTCAATAGCATTTTTAAAGACCTATCTATAGATACCCCACACGTATGAGTTTGATGAAAAAAAAAAATTGAGTTTCAGTTCTAAGTATGGGGACCCCCAAAATTTAATGCTTTTTTTTTTATTTTTGTGTTAAATTCTTAATGCGGTTCACAGAATACATCTTCTTACAAAGTTTCAACAGCATAGGCCTTATAGTTTCGGAGAAAAGTGGCTGTGACATACGGACGGACAGACATGACGAATCTATAAGGGTTCCGATTTTTGCCATTTGGCTACGGAACCCTAAAAAGACATATCCCTCACACCCAGTTGACCCAGGGCCATATCGATGTGGCCCTCTTCCGGTGTGGGATGGCTGATAGTTACCTGTCCTCGTCGGGTTCGCTGGAAGGCTGCGAGTGTCGCGAGACGGTCTCGGCCGGCGGAGGTGGTCCGACGCGCTGGTTGGCGGGCCGCACTGTGATGATGAGGTTAGAGGAGTTCGCTACCATCATGTCTGTCACCTGGAACAGAGATTACAGTTGATGAAGATAATTCTTCCTCCTAGCGTTAATTCCCAGTCGCATCCGAAGCTCACAGCTCGGAGTCTGGGGTCCGCTTTACCAGTCATAGCTACATATTTTGCTAGACCTCGATATTTTCCGTGAAGCGATTGCCATCTGACCTCCACAACCCAATGGTAACATTAGGCGATATCGAAGCTTTGCAGCTTGACCGTTGTTTTTGGACTTTTTAGGGCACCAACTACCCGTAACGACTGCCATAGATGTTCTTATGGCAACCGGCGGGCAGGCGCGGTCCGAGGGGGGGGGGGGGGGTCCAGGGGACATGACCCCCCCCCCCCCCAAAAACCATGCACGTCATATTAAAAAGTCCCAGTACGAGGGGAGGGGGGGTTAAATTTCTTAAGGAATTTCCGAAGTGACCTCCCCCAAAACTTCAAGCTGCGACCGCACCTGGGTCGGACGGGGTGCGGGTTCGATCCCCACTCAGTGCAAATACGATTACGGGTAGTTGCAACCCTAAAAAAGTCCAACAACTTGTCTAGCTGCAATGCTTCGATATCGCCCAATACCGCTATTGGATGGCAGTCACTTCAAGAAAAATTTCGAAGATCAACCAAACCCGCATTTAGATTGGAATAAGCGGACTTTTAGAATAGCTTAGGTACATAGTTTGAATAGTTTTCAATGAGCAGTTTTCCAGTAGGTATAATTATCAGTTGGTTTTTAAATCATCCAGAGATGGCGCTAGCATTGCTTTTGGTAATTTCAATGTACTCTGTTGACTCTGTGGTTTATTTGTGCGATGTTGCCAAAGTTTAATTTCATTTACCCATATTACAATAGATAAAATATGATAAAACGCTTAATTCTTTTCGCGTCACTGTCTGTAATTTAAAATAATATTATATAAAAAAAAATTATAACCAAAAAAAATGTCAAAACATTTATGTAAAGTAAATCATTACAAAACCGAAGAACATTTTTTCCATAAATTAGGGAACACTAGATGTGAGACCACACTCTACTTACCAAAAGTGCCGGCTGCGCCATCTAGCTTGTCTTTAGGAACGCTATAAATACCTACTGGAAAACTGCTCATTGGATACGAAATTTCAATTAAAGTTTTCGTAAGTTTTTAAAATAAACAGGTTTTAAAAACGTAATTTTACTTCATCCAGAATTAACTTTATCTACTTATAGAAACTTATGAAATAAAGAACAGAATAGACACGAAATTCTGTATACGCATTTTAATGGGTAGCTTAGTGGCAGAGGACCTCACGATCGAGAGATCCCGGATTCCAATCTTGGACTTGACTCCTAACTTAGCTAGAGGGGTTAGTAGGAATACTATTGATATCGCTAACACTTTTTTTTTTTAAAAAAAAAGCTAGTTCTCTCGAAGTATATTCTACAATCTTACCTGATCTAGCGTTTTATTTGACACATCGATGCCGTTGACCTCCAGGACTTCGTCGTTGACTCCGAGAAGGCCTGTGGACTCAGCCAGGCCTCCGGGCACCAGTCGGGATATGAAGATGCCCGGAGACCGTTCTACACCGTTTGGTGTAACTCGGACTGAGGTGCCATCCCTGAAAGAAAATACATGTTCTAAGAAAATTGATATCCCTTGGACTGTTTATACTGGAGATTGATGGCACTTGGTGGAACTTGCTACACATATTGAATAAATCACTTGTACTTTTCCACAATTGTAAACCTTTGAGAATGCCGTAAGGCGAAACCGGTCAGGCAATCCCTACTAATATTATAAATGCGAAAGTAACTCTGTCTGTCTGTCTGTCTGTCTGTCTGCCTGTCTGTCTGTCTGTCTGTCTGTCTGTCTCGCTTTTACGACTAAACCGCTGAACCGATTTTGATGAAATTTGGTATAGGGGTAGATTAGACCTTGAGAAAGGACATAGGCTATGTTTGGTCGCGATAACCGACATCCACACGGGCGGAGCCGCGGGCAAAAGCTAGTAAAAAATAAATTAATTGTGGAAAAGTACAAGTGCTTTATTCAATATGATATCCCTTAGTTTGTTAGTAGTCATGACAGCTTCTGTGGCGTCGTGGTAGTTAACGCAGCCGCTACGCAGGAGGCGCGGGTTCATCACCGCTCAGTGCAAATATTTGTATGCATGAATATGGGTTTTTTTCATTAGTCTGGTAAAGCGGACCCCAGACTACGAGGTGAAAGATTCGGATGCGACTGGGAATTAACGCTAGGATGAAGAAGATGAATATGGGTATTTGCATTGGTCTGGTCGTGCCTCGGAGAGCACGTTAAGCTATCGGTCCCTGTTGCCATACGAACATCTATGGCAGTCGTTACAAAAGTTAAAAAAATTATAATTAGAAAATAATAAAAAAAACCCGACTGCTGCGGCTATTTTTTTATTAGACTTAGCTATATAGCCTTCCTTTGGAGAACTTTGATACAAATTAATACAAGCAAGCGCCGCACTAGTAATACGTTTTTGCCTACCCTTGCAAGGATATAGGTGAGAGTAAATAAATGTATGACGGTAGTGAACGTGGCCGCTACGCAGGTTGCGCGGGTTTGATCCCCTTTCAGTGCAAATATTTGTATTCGTGAATATGGGTATTTGCATTGGTCTGGTCGTACCTCGGAGAGCACGTTAAGCTACCGGTCCCTGTTGCCATACGAACAAATATGGCAGTCGTTACGGGTAGTTGGGCCCAACAACAACGGTCTTCAATGCTTCGATATCGCCTAATGTCACCATTCGGTTGTGGAGGTCAGATGGCAGTCACTTCACGGTAAATATCGAGGTCCAGCCAAATCCGCAGTTAAGACTGGTAAAGCGGACCCCAGACTCCGAGGTGAAAGCTTCGGATGCGACTGGGAATTAACGCTAGGATGAAGAAGATGAATATGGGTATTTGCATTGGGCTGGTCGTGCCTCGGAGAGCACGTTAAGCTATCGGTCCTTGTTGTCATATGAACATCTATGGCAGTTGTTACAAAAGTTTTAAAAACTTATGATCAGAAAATAAAAATCCCGACTGCTGCTGATAAAATCTTACCCTGGAAAATGGCCATTTATGGTCTTTGAGATGGCCATATACATTATATCTAGTAGCTATGGATAATATCTGTAGCGTTTTACCTAATAAAGAATCCGAGCGGTCGATCTGAGCCATGCTTCAACAGTTTCACTCTTCTACATGTCTCTGGTACTATATCCACGTCTATGATTGCTGACACCTGAAAAAATAGACATAACTATTTGTAGATTTTATTACATATATCATATAATCACGCCTTTATTCCCGGAGGGTTAGGCAGAGGTGAATTAACACCCCACATTTCACCAATCATTTTATTAGGTCCCACGTAATAGAGGGTGAGTATTGCCTTATTCCGGGCACTATTGTTGACGCGAGCCATGTATCTGAGGCTGAGTCTGGGCTGCTGTGCAATTCACTAACAAGCACAACGATGCGACAACGATGCGAGTCGCAACGATGTGCGCGATAGACACTGTCATTGGTCGATTTCCAATGACGTGATACAATCTGACCAATGACAATCTACGTTGCGCCACGCATCGTTGTCGCATCGTTGTGCTCGCTTAGTGAATTGCAGTGCTGTATATATCTGTCTGCTAAACAGCTCTATCCCTTAGTTGCCTTGTACGACACCGCATGGGAAGAGATGGGGTGGCCCAAATTCTTATCTGCCCGGAACCACGAGGCTATTTTTTTTAATTAGACTTAGCTATATAGCCTTTCTTTGAAGGTATTTGATGCAAATTAATACAGGCAGGCGCCGTACTAGTAATACGTTTCTGGCTACCCTTGCAAGGATATAAGTGAGAGCACTATGCAGGAGGCGTGGGTTTGATCCCCGCTCAGTACAAATATTTGTATGCGTGAATATGGGTATTTGGATTGGTCTGGTCGTGCCTCGGACAGCACGTTTAGCCCGTTGTAACGGGTAGTTGGAGTCCTAAAAAGTTCAAAAACTGGTCTATCTGTAATACTTCGATATCACCCAATATCGCTTTTAGGTTGTGAGGTCAGATGGTAGTCGCTTCACGTAAAATATCGAACTCCAAACCAATCCGCAGGTAGACTGGTCAAGCGAACCCCAGACTCCGAGGTGAAAGCTTCGGATGTGACTGGCAATTAACGCTAGGATGAGAAGAATAAAGACTCACCATTCTAAAATCATGTGGATTCGAGATGGCCAGCCCCTTGTTCTTGGCCGGCGTGCCGCTCAGTATAGACGATATTAAATTCCGCGGCCGTATCGTGCCATAGCCGTTCAGTTCCTCTAAACTGTCTCCTGAAATAACCAAAAAATAAAAACTCGTTATTGAATGAAAATTTTAAAGCATTTATTACGCTAACTGTTCAAATCGATTAAGAAGTTGATTGTAACATCATTAATTGACTCCCACGGAATCCCACTGTCCTTCGCGTCGCCCTAAGACGAATGTATAGAGGAATTTGGATCGGCTTCGTACGGGTATCGGTGGCTTAGTGGTCCATACAACATTACTATGGACGTTCTATAAGAGCTACCCGAATTTTTCCACCGGCTTGCTTTTTGAAAATTTTCGCCCTTCGCCATTGCTGCGGACCATCATACACATACTCGTAGACCCCAGTGGACCACAGGCTAAGAAACACTGCGTTAAATAAAGAAATCATTAAGGTATGATTCCGAAGCCGGCCGCATACGACAACGACAGACGCATGCAGCAGATACAGCGTACCCATAAGAGCGAGGGCACACGATGCGTTGCGACGCCGCACCGCAGAAATTTCGGCCAATCGGCGGCCACACAAGCGGTGCGGGGTCGTTCGTATGGCCGCCGATTGGCCGAAATTTCTGCGGTGCGGCGCCGCAACGCACTGTGTGCTCCCGCACGTATTTGTTAAACTCCGATAAGGATAATAATTGAGAAGCCGTAATGAATTACGCGCATCTGCAGTTGTCGTGCGTCGGCAGTTGGCGTATGCGGTCGGCTTCGAAATGATAAATAAATAATCCATACTAATCCATACTTCCATATCTATCCATACTAATATTATAAATGCGAAAGTAACTCTCTGTCTGTCTGTTACGCTTTCAGCGTAAACCACTGAACCGATTTTGATGGGTACAGAGATAGATTAGACTATGAGAAAGGACATAGGCTAAGTTTGGTCGCGATAACCGACATCCACGCGGGGGGAGCCGCGGACAAATGCTAGTAATAAATAAATATTGTAGGACATTCTACACAACGCCATCTAGACCCAAAGTAATGATACCTTTACTAGTCGAATAAAGGTTCAACCCCACCAAACGGACGGCATCGGAACGGATTTTACAATCTGTAAACAAAATAAATCTTATATCACAGCATTTAAAGTTTATATTACCAAGTCACACATGACAGCTTGACGTGCGTCATGCCGCCGCACGTCGCTGTCAAGCTGTTGTGCGTGACTTGGTAATATAAACTTCAAACACTGTGATAATAAGATTTAATTTTGTTTAAAGATTGTAAAATCCGGGCCGATGCCGTCCGTTTGGTGGGGTTGGACCTTTATTCTCAAGCCAGCGACAACAAACGGAATGCGTTAAGTTTCCTAATATAGTGTACACAGACTTTACAATCGCGGTTACTTACTCATACTCGTAGAATAACTTTGGCCGTTTGGCCGTACATTTAGCAATGTAAATATTTACTGTACGATTAACGCCCAAAGAATTTGTTTGGTTATGTTTATTGCGCTATTTCCTTTCAATTGGTAGTGTTATAGTGTTACAATTAATTTTCCTGGTTTCTGTACTATAAGTTAGATGTTGTTTTAGTTTTGAGGCTATTGTAGTAACACATGTTTTTCCTGCGAAACTACTATTTAATCCTTGTAATTCATACTAATTTTATAAATGCGAAAGTAACTCTGTCTGTCTGCCTGTCTGTTACGCTTTCACGCCTAAACCGTTGAACCCATTGTGATGAAATTTGTTCCAGAGATAGAGCTTGAAAGGAGATATAAGCTGTTTGATTGTTTGGTCAACGCGGGCAGAGCCGCGAGTGCCCAGAGACAGGGGTTCTGCTAAGCTATGTTTTATATAGAAAGAAGCTGCCTTTCCACCAGAAAATGAAGAGAAGTGTTGCTATGAAGAGTTTGATATTCACCAATCATATTCATTGGTTCAAATAGCATAACTCTGGTAGAAAGGGGTTCAGCCAATCTATGTTTTTATATAGAAAAGACAGAGAGAATACATTCGAATTTTGAATATTTGCAGGAAGTTTTACCGCCTTCGCTCCGTCAAGCGGGTGCGGGTCGCGGGTGCGGGTCGCGGATGCGCGCGCAGTACGTCCGCCTGTCCGTCGCGTGTGACAGGTACCCGCCTCACAGAGCGCTGCTCTTGAAATAACATGAAACAAGCACGCGAAGCGGACGTCCGCGCCGTGCGCCCGTTAAAGCCAGCGAACGGCCTATAGCACATATTACTCGCTACATAGCACGGTGGAAACGGTCACATCGTTTCATAGCTTAGTTTTTACATTTTCGTAGCATAGCTGGTGGAATGGCAGCAAAACATAAGGCGGCAAAAAGTCCTATATCCATAAGAGACTTAAATAAATACAGTATGTCCTATTTAGTACAAGGTCTCGACACTTGTTCCTTACATAGAACTAGTATACTGCGTGCAATGCACATATTAGTTGAGTTTTAACGAGATCATTGCCACAAACGTTATTGCAATGCATCAATTAGTTTCCTATTTGCTTGCATAAAGTTTAATGTCATAATTTATTGTGGCATACTTTTTAAGTCCAACTAGAACCACTTTAAAAATGTCTACCCAATTGGGTACCTATACATTTTTAACGTAGTTCTAGTTGGAGTTATTCTCATTATAAATTAGAGAGATTTTTTTCTATAATTCTATAATCTTTAGTGTGAATCTCTGGGTTATTTATTAATATTTATCATAAATATCAAAATATCGGATATTTATGATAGATTTCATACATGCATGAAAGCTATATTATTATTTTATTATATTATTTATGAATACTATTTGCATTTGTGTAAATAAACATACAAAAATTATCAAAAAAAAAAGAACTAAATGTTTTTAATTTTTTATTTATTTAGTTAAGAGACCTACTTAAAATTAGACAAGTGAACCTTCGATTTTCCATTTTTCGTTTGGCAACCCTCAGGAATAACGATGTAGTTAAGAATTTAAACCGACTAAAAGCAGTGGTCTACTCATATTTGAGTTTATTATAGACCCGGGATCTCACCACCTGTAGAAAACAGCTGACCATAAAAGCCTTTTCTTTCACCTTTTCTTTAATACTTAAAAAAAATGCGCGAAATCCGTCACGCATTTCGGACCTGCTTTCTACTGATTGACATGATATATTATGATTTAAACATTCTAAACCACTCGCTTTTTGTGTGTTAATTACATTAAAAGAATATTTCGTCTAATTACATATAGCTATATATAGATGGCCTGCTTATGCAGTTAACAAGGCGTAATAATTATATTATTAAGAAAACAAAAAACCTGACTGCAAAGTAAAAAAATACAATTGAAAAGCAAAAAACAATAGTTTTTGCGTCCATCGCGGTCAAATAATTTTGGCGCCTAAAATCCGCCATTCACTCACACAATCACAAAGAATCAAATGACACCTTGCATGTCATAATCCATCAAGCCGTTCAGCCTGTAAAACGTGCAAAGCACCAAAATTCCGCCATTTTGATTTTCTAGAAATTCGTTCAGGCTGTGGGGCGTGCCAAAGAAATGGACACATACATGTATACATAGTCTCGAAAAACATTACCCTCATTTCTTCGGCAGTCGGGTAAAAATACCGCATTTAATAAATATAATGAGATCAGAATAAATCCGTGTTGCAGTATGAGATGGGTAGCGTAGCGTGACGCCAAACGTGACGCGCTCGGACGTCAAGTCATAGACAAGGAAAGCGAATGATTTAAGAGGATATTCTGGCTGGAATGCGTGGGGGCGCCTAAACTTGGTGTAATAAATACCAAAACTTATTGTTCTCTATTTGAAACTAGCTGTACCCGCGACTTCGTACGCGTGGACTTCGACCTTGGTTTTATTTTTTTTTTGCGCGGATCGCTGATAATTTTTCGTCAAATTCGGCTCAGCCGTTTCGGAGATCACCCGTACAAAACTTATAAAAATGATTTATAAAAACCTTTTATGTAAATTCGGGTACCTATCATGTAAATTCATACGCATTCATTAAAAAGCTGTTATTACAACCTTATAAGCAATCACTCTTTACAATTTTATTTGTAATACAAGTTTTTAAATAAGTACGCGCTTGACGACAATGGGCTCGCCCCCTCTTATGTGGGATCGAAAACCATAGTTGGCGAAATATGGGTGTTAATACACCTCTGCCTACCCCTTCGGGGATTTACAAGCGTGAGATATATATGTATGAAGTTTTTGTGTAAAGTTTATTAGGAATTTACATGCTTGACCAGTAAACTGACTCATCTGAAACCAATAGGTAAACAAAATTTCTTTGAATTTAATTTTGTATTTACTAACCAAAATATGAGAGTCTATCAGAGAGAACCAAGATGCCCAACAAAATCGTCACTATTATTTTCTAACAAAACTAATAGAAATAAAAATACGCCCAAAGTTTTTACATTGTACCACACGCGATATCCCATACACATCGCCATCGGTGTTATTCAGGGTCATGGCAACACAGCACAATGCGATGCACCATTGTATAGAATAGACTATGAGTATAGATGCCATTGTTGGGCCGGAAGTGACGTGATGACGACACAGGTGCTTCGAAACTGAGCGAAAACTTACTGTTATAATTAAAGTTTTAAGTGATTCAGTGAGCACGGATTATGAATAAAATGATTCATTATAATTGCTTTGAATTGTTTTATGGTTTATAGCGAAACCGCCCCGGTTTTGCACGGGTGCGAGTCTACTCTTTATTGGTTACCTATGTATTGTGCATACAAATCCATACTACATAAATGCGAAAGTAAGGCCTTTTGCACATTATAAGATACGTACGCCAGACAAGAAATATTTCGTGTCTAATGAAGAGAACACCTTGCACACTGTAAGAAATTATCGACAAGAAATTTCTTACGTACACCAGAAATTTCTTACGTAGCCACAAACATTTATGTTTGTTACAAACATTTCTGTTTGTTGCAAACATGTTTTGTTTATCATTCTGTATAGAATGATAAAACATGTTTGTAACAAAAAATATATTATACATACATACATATTATTATACTTAGGGGTTTTACAGGAGTGCTGTAAATTCCCGAAGGGGTAAGCAGAGGTGTATTAACAGCACATTCCATCAAATTATTTTCGGTACCACGTAATAGGAGCGAGCCTATTGCCGTCAAGCGGGCACTTACCCAATGTTGCTTAACGTCGTAATGCAAAGAACGGTCACCCATCCAAAACCTGACCCAGCCAATATTGCTTAGAAAGAAAGAAAGAAAATTGATTTTTACTTTCTCTCAGCCAATATTGCTCCTAGCCAATAGGTATAACTTAACCTCGTAATGTAGGTACAGAACGAAGTACCTACTTAGGTAATTTCTTATTTCTTTACTTCATTCATTAGTATGTACCTAACCATAATTTGACGGAGGATACACAATCCTCACAATCATATACTTACCTAGGTAGGTACAAAATAGACAGACGACAGCGTCTTTTTTTGATTGCATACCTATCTACCTATATCATAGACGGGAACTTTAAATCTATACAAATAAAATTGGAGTGTCTGTTTGTAATATTAAAATAACCGGTTTCTACTACATGCATATGAATGTATTGTATACGGTACACATAGGTACCAAAATATATATTTTTTAAATTTTTGTCTGTCTGTCTGTTTGTTCCGACTAATCTCTGGAACGGCTGAACCATTTGGACGTGACTTTCTCTGGCAGATAGCTTATGTAATAAGAAGTAACTTAGGTAGGCTAAAGTTGGCACGGAATCCGAATTCCACGCGGGTGGAGCCGCGGGCAACAGCTAGTATAATAATAATAATATGACGAGACTCGAGAATCAGCGATGGGACATAATACAAAGCTTGTAGGTACCAGAATTAATGCGAAACGAAAGAAAGTTTTTAATGACCTACGTACGTACATACCTACCTATATGTCCCAAACAACTTTTGACGAGTTGTTAAAATAGGTACTTACTTGAAGATTTCATTACATCGTCAAAATACGCAATTTATAGAAGCTATATCCCCACGTGGAATGCTAGCTGTAACTCTCAGGTAGGTAGGTACCTAAGGATTTTAATACCTACCTATTTAGTTCATCGAGACGTCACCAGTTACAACTCACAACCGAAACTGCATTTAAAAATGTACTAGCAAACTGAAAGTCATTTGGCATAGAATCATAACCCTCCTTTGGCTTCACCGTAGTCGGGTAAAAATCAAAAGCCGCACCGCCGCGCCGACAGGCGCTAGCGGCACGTGTAGAGTGAGGTGCGGTATGTCGGGGGAGGGGCACAAAGGCGCCGCCGCCGCCGCGGCAGCCGCGCCGCCGCCGCCGCAGAATGAATAGGTACCGAGTGGGCCGTTCAACAACGTCTTGCGAGTTTTTGTGTAAGGTACTTGTTACCTACTTGTAATTATTTTGAAAACTTTGCTTATATTTAAAAGTAAAAATAGCAATGTTCCAATTTTGAATATCTCTCCACAATTTTTGAGAGCCATTGTGTCTCATTTAAAAATGGATCTGCATCGAGAACATTTTCGTACGATGATTGTGCGAAAATTGGTTCAGACGCATGAAACTTTGTGTAGAGGCTGGTGGTATGACAAACTAGTATGACCACGAGGAAACGGCCTGGTGGATTTAATAAAAATATTTTATACATCGAAGTTAATTTTATAATTTCTCAAAATAAAACTTGATGTAATTGAGTGTCCCACGTACGTAAGAAATTTCTGGTCTAGATCCGCCAAAATGCGTGTGTCTTATCAGACACAAGAAAAAATTTCTTACAATGTGCACGGTCTCATATAGGGTTGCCAACTCTTTTTTCGAGAAAAAAAGTATATTTAGGTCTGAGAAGAAAATTGAACAGTATTCTAGAAAATAGAACAGTATTTTACAATTACATAAATTAATTTTAACAAAAAAGTTTAACCGACTTCAAGAAACGAAAAAGAGGCACTAAAAAGCGAAAAATAACTGCGGTGCCTAGCCCGAGAGGCTTTTAATTTATTTTTCTCTTTTTAGTAAAATGCAAATACTGAAATTAAATTATGTTAAAACAGCAGAAACAGTGTTTTGCCATCATTTTGAGGATTTCCCTAGATCCTGTTATCCAATCCTAACTCCCTTGATCCTGTCATCCTATTCTGGCTCCCTGAATCAAAACAAAGATCATAAAAATCCGTTTCACACAACGTCACCTATTTTGCCCCCTTAGGTCTGTCTGTCTTAAAAGAAAGCATGGTTTCGTAAACATCTAAAATGGTAATATGGTTCCCATCAATTTTTTTATGGATAAATTAAACATAACGTAACATAAACTCACGCCTATATCTCCGAAGGGGTAGCCAGAGGTGCTAGCACCCACATTTAGCCGTTTATGTTTAGGTCCCAATGTAATAGGTGGCGAGCCTATTGCCATTAATCAGGCACTTATAAACTTGCGATAAATACACACATAACTTCGAAAAGCATCGAAAAGTCATTGGTGTGTGCCACCGGTGGAACAGAATAAGTAATAGTACCGGTGGATAAATTAAAAGATTTAATATATGGCTGGCAAATAGAAGATAGCTGTGAACTGTACTATTTTCTATATTATGATTTATCATTTAATAAATTTTGGATTATCATGGGACAATCAAAACCTAAACTTATAAAATAATTGCAAATTGGTGCCCAATTAATTAAAATTGTATCAATTGCTGCACATTTTTGTAGTGTTATGCATTTTGATGCTGAAAACAGTATTTTGGATACTGTTTGTTTGTTGAACAGTAAACAGTATAATTGGGTGTAAAACAGTATAATACTGTTTTTAACAGTATGGTTGGCAACCCTAGTCTCATATAACAACAAAGGCGACTGCATTTCTTATAAGAAATTTCTTGTCAAGCACCAGAAATTTTCTTACAATGTGCAAAGGCACTAACTCTGTTTGTCTGTTACGCTTTCACGCCTAAACCACTGAACCGATTTTGATGGAATTTGGTAGAGGTAGACCTTGGGAAAGGACATAGGTTTTGTTTCGTCGCGATAACCCACATCCATGCAGGTGTAGCCGCGAGCAACAGCTAGAAAGTTAAATTCCAAATGACAGTAAAAATAGCATTAAAATATGCCGTATCGCTTAGGAGAAACATACGTATTAAGTGACCTAACAATAAAGTACTTATTACCTACCTCCAGAACCTAATGAGTACATTACCTAATGATGTGATGATTCTTTATTTCATCTTTATCGGGCCCAGTGGCGAGGGGTCCCTATAATCCAATACTTGCCAGCTTCCCCAATGTGTCGCATGGTACATGACAAACTAGATCGCGGTTAGATTTTTCCACCGGGTACCCTTTTAAAGATATTCACTCTTCGCTACAGGTTGGGCCCAAAGATATCGACAGACGAGGCCCTAGTACAGGCTTTCCTCTTGAGGTTGGGGGTCAGACGGTTGTTGTATCCATAAGAATCAAAACAAACCAATCCAAGATGACGAAGTACGAGAGCGGATCCCGGGTTTTCAAAAAGAGTTTGGGATGCAAATGGGATTGGCACTCAGATGAAGAAGACCCCTAGGAAGCGACTATTTGACTTGAGCCCCGAAGAAGTCATACACAATCGCCATTTTGCATTTCTTTGCAAATAATACGTAGGTACGCATCTACAAATGTAATCAATACTTTCTTTCTCTTATATCGGTATGCAAATACTGATAATAGCCGGCAATTAGAGGCAGTTTGTCTGTCACGCGATGGCTATCGCTGTATGGTGGACCGTGGAACTATTAAGGCACGTGAGCCAAGCGAGCATAACCATGTGGTTTGGAGAATAAATGTGGACTCCCACTGGCAAGTTGAGGATTGGATGGGAGATGGTATGTATGACAATGTTATGTTTCCGTTCTCACGAAATTTAGGCGAGCCTATTACTATTAACCGGGGATGAAGAGATTTCAAGTCTATACAATGGTCAATGATTAATCCTTGCTTAGCCTCCTCAGTGGGTTAGCACTTTAACACCCCGTATCCACTAAAGCGTAGACAGACGCAGTTTCTTAAACAACGAGTAGTATCCCGCCCGAGTCTTTATGAATTAACCTCGGATTAATTCAGAACTGGGTTTTTACACTATTCTCTTTTTATACAAGAGCATAATTATGTACATAACACTCACGTACAAAAATTGTTGTTGTACAAAATCTACATTGTTTAAAGCACTGTAAACCAGAGGGCTTGTACAGTGGCCGGCAAACATTCTGACAGTGTAGTCTAGCTGCGCAAAAGGCGTTTTGTAGGTCTCTTTGCGAGGCGAGACGACCGAGACGCGCAAATTAATCAATCATGGGCTCAAAGGGGTCATTGGCGTGGTGCAAGGGATATGTCCACGACAATCTCACCTCCGGCAACCGACGGCCCACAGACGACGTGCGTTTTAGTCGGTTCGAGTTCGACATCCCCCCCCCCCCTCCCTCGCCACTGGCTCAGGCGGGGGAAATAACGATAAAAATTAAAAAAAAACAAAGAAGGATCACGTCATTCATTGGCGGATCTATAGAATAATTCTATGGGTTCATTAGTCCTATTATTGTGCACATACGCGATTTCCCCCCCCCCCCCACAAAGCCTACTTTTATTCATGACTTTCTGTACTGTACCCATAAAAGATTTAAATGGTAAAGAAGGAGCGCTTGAAGAGGTGGGGGAGGTTATGTCGGACTTAAACCGACTAAAACGCACACTGTGGATTGCAGGAGGTGAGATTGCCTGAGACGTATGTCTCGCACCTCGGCCGACCCAGAATATCAATCAATCACTTAGCCTATTTCAGTCCACTGCTGGACATACGCCTCTCCCAATATGCGCCACAGAATATCATCTAACAAAAATATACCAAGCAGAATGTGGGTGAATTACATGCCTCTGTGTATCCATTCGGTGATATAATAGGCGTGAGTGTTGATGTACACTGTCCCTACCCAGAATGTTGGCCAGCCTGCCACAATACCATAGCGACCTCCATATACAGCACAAAGGTAAACACCATTAATTAGCATAGAATGCGACACAGTACACTCCCACAACACCACGATGCTATTACGAAGACTTTATGTCAAGGCCATTAGGTTTACAATCGCGTGTTCTGTGTACAGAGTTGCGTAGATATAAGATAATTCTTTACGGATTGATAACGCGTCGTAATTGTGTTTTAGAAGTGGTGTATTGAGTGGGTTGGCACCTGATGGCAGTTATAAGGTGCTGGATGTCATATAATCATCATCATCCTCATAGCTATTTCCAAGTTGAGTCCAAAGATGTCCAAAGTTTGTACTTCGGGTCCTGACATTATCGACATTTTTACGAAAGTCACATCCGTCTGACCGTGTAATCATAAAGGGAAAGCCTGCTCTACGTCGTCTACGGAATCATATCTTTAAGCCGGTGCCAGCAGTCCTGGAAGTCATATTAAAATGACACTATTTCGCATTAGCCAATAGAAATAAGCATCATTATTCGAACCAATGCCATCTGACTTCTCAATCCCGAAAGGAAAGCGTGCGCCAGAATCTTGTCTATCAATCAGCAGGTGTAACTTGCAGGTGAGCTTGGTTGCCTGTTGGCAAAGACCTTGGAAACCGACATGTATTCTAATGAAAAAACAAGTTTGATTGTTCTTTTAATTTTAGTTGCGTTTGGGCCAACAACATTTTATATTCATGAGTCATTAATAAATAATTAAACTAATGAAATTTTGAGGCAATTAGTGTGCTAACTTTTCTTAAATATAAATTCAAATATAAAAAGTCAACACCCATGACGGAACTTGAACTCGTGATCAGTCTCTTGGACGAATTTACTGACCAACTGAGTTGCAAAGAGTACTGCAATGCAATTCTGTAAGCGCACAACGTTGCGACAGCCTTGATATAGATTTTCATTGGTCGATCTCTAGTGACGTCACCCAGTCCGACCAATGACAATCTATATCAAGGATGTCGCAACGTTGTGCTCGTCGTTGTGCGCTTACAGAATTGCATTGCTGGAAAAAGGCTCGAGGCATGACAAGCGGAAGAAACATCTTGAAAGACCTTGGATAAAAACGGAGATAGCTCAACAACTGGAACTGACCTGCTATGGCTATTATACAGCTGTGTGCATAGAGAATTGCACAGCTGATTGGGTGAGGTACCCTGTCTTCAGCGGCAGCCTTCATGACTGCGATATTGCAGATAAAATGCATGAGAACCGCCATTTCTGGTGCGATCACGTTTTACGGCGACCATTTCACACCAGGGTACGTGGGTAGCAAATGATGACGATGATAGGAATGCCGCCACCGGACTCCGGTAGGAGATATAGACTTCAAAAGTGCTAGCTCCGTAGGGGATGGTATGGTATGGTATCACGGGCTGGTATTCGAACTCCATGTCATGGTGCGGTTTTTGCGTGAGAGTGGGCATTTCATTCGATCCACCCCAACTAATTGAAGAACGTCAGCAAGCTGTTCACGCTGCTGGTGATCTCCCTGAGCGTACCTGAGTTTCGGAAGTAGTTAGTCTTGTATGCGGCGGTTGCAAGGCAGTGTAGGAGCATCCGTAGAGGATGACATGGATGCCAATAGTCTCACTGGATGCACAATGTGCGAAGTGGAGAAGGAAAAGTCAGAAAGCTGACCCTGGGCAATGTGCAATGCTCAGATGATAATGATGATGATCAATGTGATCGTCATTTGCAATGTTTTGATGTTCAGCTACTTATGTTACAATTGTATCTACAAGCCCTTAGTAAACATACATATGTAGAGGTGATGTTGTATTCATTAATTTAAGATAGCATCTTGAACACAACAAATTTAAACAATCTTGATAATTTAGACTGTTAATTTAAGTGAAAGATAAAGTTTCATTGTTTGGAACTTTAAAACTATTAAATATATTCATAAAACAATGAGTTCTGTGTTAGTCACACAGAATAGAACCCACTATTGTACTAAGCCAAGGATTCTGAATGTTTCTCTAGAAAGGTGTGTACCGCAAAAATTAAAAATCGGGTAAATACTAATCAGATTCATAAGTAGTTTGATTGGTTTTAGCGAGGTTATTATTGGATGATTTGGGATTTTTGAAAAATTAGTTTTCGTAGCTGGGAATTGAACTGGAAAATATTAAAAAATCCAGTTTTGTAAATCCCCCTCAATGCAGCTGTCTGTCTGTCTGTCAAGGACATTCAGCTGCTCCTTTGTCTTTGCCTGCATCTATCAGGTTTTATGAGCCAGGAGGAATTCTCCAATAACCACTCTCATCATACTTTAGCAAATCGGTTTATGAGATTTAGAACACTGTTCCTTCTGTCTTGTGTAATCAAGACTTCTCTCAGAAGAATATAATCAAGAACTCAGAAAATCTAATAAATATAATTTTAACTATTCATCAAAATCGAGCCCGACTCTCTAGTACTTTTCACACTTCTTCATAGTTTTAGATTTGGTTATCCACTGCCTGCGAAAATCATCCTGTATATAAAAAAATTTACTCACCTTTCCTTTGTATGATAACCCTTAGTAGGGGCCGTGCTGTGAGCAATGCTCTCGCCAAATTATCATCATTGTTGATTGGCAACAGGTCCCCATCCCTGGGGTCTGTGTATGATATGAGGAAGGCCACATCGTGTAGCCTGTGTAGTTTCTCTATCAAAGCCTTGAAGTCCTCATACTTGAGCTTCTCTGTGCGACTGAGGGAAAACCGACGGAATTCTGCATCGAACTGTAAGAGAAGTACCATTGTCAATATTAAGTGTAATGCATTGAAATAAAATATTAAAAAATTGTTTGATGGTTTCTATTGAGTTTAACTTTTATATTTACATTACAATATCAACAGGGTCAGGTACAGTCAAAGTCACAAAGACTTTAGCTGTAAAACTGTTGTTGTTGACTGTACTGTACTCTAATGTAAAAAGTTGTATTTTGAGATAGCTGTGCACTTCAACACATGAGGCTATCACTATATCAGCCTACGTATCACCATTGCTTATAAAACTCAATGGAAATATTTGGGAGCTTGGCTAAAATTTCAATGATATAACCCATGAATCACAAAAATATCCATCAATATGAAGATGGGATGGGCCGATAATTCTATACATATGTACTCAGTAGAACTTACCTAGATCAATCTTATAATAAAAGGGCAGGTCGAAAGCTTTCTAAATCGGTGAGCTCGCATGAAAGATTTGAGATACTAAGAGAAGCTCGTAGAGTGTGCAAGAACTAAAGTAAATGGCCTGCTGTTGTTTTCAGCTGGCCCAGGGGGAGAAAGTTGTGAGTGTAGGTTTTTACTTCTTAAAACCCTCACAAGTACTTCATACAGGTTTTGTTCCTCAATAAAAAAATTAAAGTATTTGATTGATTTTGTAAGTTCCTAAGAGACATAATCAATATTTGTATGAATAGATAGAGGTATAACCCGCGCCACGTATCTTGGACCTAAATCGTAAGACATACGAGGCTCTGGCGCCCGCGGATTGCTTTGTAATAGTCTATGCTTGGTGAATTTGGGTTCGTCTATCGCAGTAGCATCCTCTGCCATCCTCAAAAGACACCCAAGAAATGTGTACTGCGCGTATAGAGCACGTTTTGAGCACATTTTAGGTCCAAGATACGTGGCGCGGGTTATATGTATAATTGGTTAGGCTCTTAAATAAACGTAAACTATCTTGATGTATCCTTTTAATGTTTTATTTCAAAACTCAAATGTAAATTAACTGTAATTTTTTTAATTTTATTAAACTCAATTTAGTAATATTTTTCTGTTGAGAAACTTATTTTAAAAACTAAAAACCGAAATTGAGTCACTGGTTAGTCAATTAGTTAGCCTAGTTTATTTGTTTAATGTGTTTTTATAAAAAGTTGGCACAAAATAGTTTACATTTAGTTAAGTACCTAATCAAATGGAGTATAGCTACTTTTGTTGTCAAACCATTGATCAGTACAGCTGTTCTACAGAACCGAAACATGTCTACATTAATGACGATAAAATTGTGTAGCGGGTTACCAATGTTACACTTGTGGGAAGGTGTTACATGGTGTTACAGGAAGGGTAAAGTGTTACAGTTTTGATAGAGTACACCAGGAGTTTGCCAATAGTGTTACAGGAGGCCTGAAAGGTTTTCAAGGAAGGAAAGGTCTTTCCTTCTACACTGTTAGTCAGTCATTGTATTAAACTACAATTTAGTGTTAAAATTTTACATATTTGCTGTTAAATGTATTTAAATCTGTTTCTAATAAATTAGAAATGTGTTATGGGTAAAGATTAGAACACAAATCTGAACCTCTAAGTTGTTTTTATGAACTTTTTCTCTAGGTTTTTGTGGCTATTTTAAAATATTCTAGGTTATTGTACAGATATTATTTTACAACACAAATAAATACATCGCAAGATATATCACTGCAGTCCTACTTTGACGTTCCCTTTTTCATTATTCATCCAACTTACTTTTTTTTCACATTGTTACTTGCATGTTATTGGCGTCAGTCATTACAATAATTCCTTAGATAACCTTGTTAAATTCGTGTTCGATATGATTTTAAACATTCTAGGATTTTGTAATTGTTTTGAAAGTTAGCGTGACTCTTCAAGTATGGTAAAGAAATTAGAAATTCCTTCCCTCTTACCTTAGTTTTGACTTCCACAGTTTGACTGTCAATGCGAGCCGCAATTTTGTTCTTCGACATTTCAAATGCATTTATTATAAAACACTAACACTAATAAAACTATTCTCAAAATATTTAGGCACTTAATTTCAAACACAACATTGTAAAATATCAAAATTTTTATTAAATTATTGATATGACGGTGTCCATTCCACTCGCGTCGTAATTCTCTAGATAGTCTGTCCTCATTTTCAACATTTTTCATGCATTAGTAATACTTGACGTTTAGTTTACCAATCAGAGCAAGATTCTCTATTTATTTTTCTATGACGAGACCTCGCTATTGGCTGTTTATTTTATGAAACGTGAAACAAATAACGACAGTTGTTTCAAGCTTCATTTTACGCAGTAATTATGATTATCGAATGTTCTGCGTATTCATCGTTTAGTTAAGGTAACTGTACCAATGCTCGACACTTTAAGGAAAAATAAAATTTCAATCTAAAAAATTTAACAAATTAATTACAGCATGGTCGTTACATTCTTTTTTAACTGTTACAGCAACAATTAGACATTAACTTTTGCCCATAAAATCTTCAAAATCTATCATACTTTTACTTTAAATTAAATTATTATGCACTTGGTCGAAAACACCAATGCTAGACATCATTGTCCCAATGGTCCAAGTATGTCAATAACTTCAATATTTATAACATCATCATCATCATCTGCATATAGACGCACTCTCCCGATTGCATCCGTGGCCAAGATGACCCCGGAGCTCAGGGTCCGCCTTCCGGCTCCTCCTTCTCCACTTCGCACGATCTTGGGCGTCCATGGTAGTGAGACCATTTGCACGCATATCACCCTCCACGACGTCAAGCCAGGACTTCTTTGGCCTACCCCTTTTACCTGGACCCGGCGGGGGTACCATTGCCAGGCATTTGTTCCCCACGTAGCCTGGCGGTTGCCGCAAGACGTGGCCGCACCAGCGAAGGCGGCTCTCTTGCATTTTATCCGCGATGTCACGGACATGGAGGCTGCCGCGGATGCGAGAGTTCCGTACGCGATCTTTACGCGTAACGCCGCACATCCACCGCAACATTTTCATCTCCGTGACACGCAGCTCTTGCTTGTGTCGCTCGAGCAGCGGCCACGCCTCACAACCATACAAGAGAACAGGCCTAATGATCGTCTTATAGACCTGCCCCTTCAACCTGACTGGCATTTTAGGATCACAGGTCACGCCAGTCATTTCTCGCCACTTGGCCCACGCGGCAGCAATGCGTGCCTTGACGTCGTGGTCGATCTCACCGGTCACATGAAGTACAGATCCTAGGTACTTAACCTGGTCCGTGCGCTCGACCAAATCATCGCCTATGCGGACGGGTGTGGGATCTGTGGAGTTTAACGCTAAGTATTCTGTCTTCGCTACATTTAGCTTCAGACCGCCGTTCTCAAGCGCTTCTTTCCATCCTTTCACGCGTCGCACCAATCTGCTCCTGTCCGCGTCCATGAGCACAATATCATCAGCATACATGAGCAACCACGGAGGCTGCTCATGTGAGTTTCTAATGCTGTCCGACAAAACATCTAATACCACGCTGAACAGGTAAGGACTAAGGACGGATCCTTGGTGTACCCCGACGGTGATGGGGAAGGCTTTCGAGTCGCCAACAGCAGTCCGAACCACGGAACCGGAATCGTAGTACATGTCTCGGATGGTGTCAATGTAAGTCTCTGGGACACCCTTGGCCCGCAGTGCCCACCAGATCACCTCGCGAGGAACACAGTCGAAGGCCTTCTGCATGTCTAAGAATAGGCAGTGCAGGGGCGTGTTCTTCGCCCTGTATTTCCCCGCCACAACCCTTAGGGCGAACACTGGGTCCATGATCCCGTGCCCGGGACGGAACCCGTACTGGCACTCCGAGAGTGTACTTTCCTGTCGGATCCGGGAGTCGATTATCCGCTCATAGAGCTTCATGGTGTGGGACATTATCTTTATACCGCGGTAACTACCACACTCCTGCACCGATCCCTTGCCTTTGAAGACTGGCGTGATGATGCTCAGCCTCCACTGGTTCGGGATCTCGCCGGTGAGGAGTACGCGGTTATAAAGATTTGCTAGAATGCCCACACCACGGGCGCCCATTGCCTTCCAAGCCTCGATGGGGACTTCGTCGGGTCCGACAGCTTTCCGGTTCTTCATGCGGCGAATGGCAGTCTGGACTTCCGCAGGCGTTATCGGTGGCACTAGTCCTTGATTCGGAGGGAGGTTTCAATATTTATAACGTTTATACTAAAATTAGTAATAATCATAACTTATAAACAAAAAAATCACACCTATAAAAATCAGTACCCTTGGCAAAAATCTTAAGAAATAACACGACCGTGTTCACGGAGTCACATTATTTGCTGTCAACAGTCTTTCTAAATTTACTTCGGATGGTGTTGCGAATATTTGAACATATCTTATAGATACCATTAGGCATCTTTTAAGTCAATAGTCTTATAAAACAAATGGATAATTTTCTCAAAATACTGGGTTTTGTTCGAAAGTGTCTAGCATTGGTACAGTGTCGAGCATTGGTACAGTTACCTTATCGGAAGTTTTTTTATGTTTTACTAAAGATAAAGAAGAATGAGGAGATATTTTATTTTTAATACAAGGCCTAGGTTTCTCCAAAGCGGAGAGGAGATGGGGGCTACATACAGCTCACATCTCAGCTACACACGTGTGTGTACACAGCCGAGATGAGTATCTCTTATTAGTCAGTGACTGTGATGTGAGCTGTATGTGCTCGAAACCCTTTATTCCCAGGTCTTCACTTTCTCAATTTTGAAGCGCTGTCTACGAATGTCTTTACAAAACCGCCAGTCCAGCGTGGGTGCCACAGGCCACCTGGCTACACACTTCTCAGATCTGACGCGTAAGACGCGTTTCATGCCCGCTCGTGGCACAAAACTCTATAGAAAAGATTAGACCTGTCCTCTCCGCTTCCTTGACAACGTTACCGTTACCGTCCCCACTGCAGCTGAGCGGAGAGGACAAGTTGAAATAAATCTGTTAACAAGTAGTGTAAATAATAACGAAATCTGATTAGTTATTGAAAACACATCTTTTTTTCGTCTCCTCTTCTCTCTGCTTTGGTGGAAGTGGAAACCGGGTTTAACATTCGCGATTCCCATCTCAGCTCATACGACAGGAAGGGCAACAATGCACCTATGGTCTTATGGAAGAAATGCTTATAGCGGGGTTGAACTTGTCACTTTCAAATAATAGTTTTACAGTATTTCACTAAACTGTTCTGATATATATTAATTTAACTACATCTCTTATGTGAAGTTTTAATCTACGGTGTCATATTACGGGGGTTGTTATGTGTATCTAATGTCAATATCACGTCGGTAGTATAATAATGACTAGGATTCGAACCCGGGTCCTCCCTTAGGCTGACTTGTTAATTTATAGAATAAACCACCGACCAATACGATAAAAAGGTATAGATACCTCGAATATGGATGTAGAGGTGATTATAGAGGACATCTCTGTGCCATATAGGATAGCTCTTCTCCATCCAGTTTTCTTCATCCTAGCTACGGGGACCGATGGCTCAACGTGCTCCCCGAGGCGACCCAGGACCATTGCAAATAGTCATAATAAGTATTTGCACTGCGCAGGAATCAAACCCGCGCCCGCTGCGTAACAGTCGCGTTTACTACCGCCACGGCACGCTATAAAGACTGTCTGTCTGTCGGGTCGGGAGTAATCTAATCAGTGATTGAACTGATTGATTATTCTTATGGTTTACAACCGTGCTTCATTAATGTAATGTAATAAATAATAATTTTCGCAATGGTATTGCAACAATCGAGCAATTCTATTTTTATTATGGCAATCTTTGCCGTATCCTCAAATTGTCAGTAATGTCAGCTGTCCTGTCTGTCAGTGTCATCATCTGTCAATAATGTCATGTCAATCAAAATATTCATGTTTTTCTAGTTTTTCTATTGTGGAATTTAAAAAAAGTAAAGTAATAATAAAATAAAGGTAAAACGTGTAATTACAGTATAGAGTAATAGTAACTACATAATTATGACTAAACGAGCAAATAAAGATGCGGAACGTCTGAACCCATGTCTAAAGGTTATTCACACTACGAAATTAGATTTTTTGTTAATAAAAATAAACATTTCGAATTACATAATGTTTCAAATTAATTCAAATCATTTTCAGGAACAAGAGCAGTCATATGCCTGTTTAAATAAGTATAATTACGAGCAAGCCAAATGTGAAAAATATTTCGATAATTACAATACATGCAAAAAGTTCTGGGTAAGACAACATATTTCCATCATCATGTCCTGCCCTGTTTGCATCTAAGGCTTTTACCTCGGAGCCCGGGGTCCGCTTTTCGGCTTTTCCTGTCCCGCTACTTGCGATCTTAGGCATCCAAAGCATTGAGACTATTGGCATGCAAATCATCTCTTACGACGTCAAACCAGCACTTCCTTAGTCGAAGTGGCATGGTCACTGGTCAGACATTTTTTGTCTCCTATGTTACCATGCGGTTGTGCATGTTTAGTGCATTTCATATCAGTTTGTTGAAAATCAAAATCACTCGTTAGGAAATTCAGTGAATTCATTTCTCTATTCATTTATAACTTGACAGCTTCTGGGACTAAAGCAGAGTACTCCTAAATGGTGTTCAATATTAGTACTTTCGAAATAGCTGGGTCTGGCTTTAGAGGAATGACAACTCCCTATTTTTTATTATTATCACTACCAGTAGGCTCCTGGCCTCAACCTCTATATGTCACTTATCAGCAAGTGAGAGCGAGTGGCGGGCGCGTTGGTAACAGAAGATCCATCAAACACCAATACAAATGTGTGATTGATTTCCTACAAACTCCCTCTCCTCACACTCCGCCGCGCGCTACATCGCGCCGGTCACCCGACTGCACCACAAAATACACGTTTAGACTGGCTTTGCCTGAGAACCGGTAAAATAAAGGTTCATAAAGGTTCCAATTTAGGTTCTGGTTCCTGGTACTGGAACCCAGAACCATTTTCAATCCCTGCATAACATGGTTTCCTAATTGCCAGTAAGTAATAGTAAAGTAAATGTTATTTTTCTTTTCAGGGTAAAGTATATAATGAGCGGAGAGCCAAAGGCCTGTACCCTTACTTACCTGAAGTAGAAGAAAGAGAAAAAATTAAATTGGAGTACTTTGATAGTAAAAAATAATTTACAATAATAATATTATTGTATTATATAATATGTATTTTGTATTATATGTATCTTTAGTCTGTAGGTAGTATGTACAGAGATGATCACAAATTTAAGCATTTATTTTGAAAACCTGCTCAGTGTAGTGTATTGCAATATTTTTGTTTAGACAGAATGCATCTACCTCTACCACACGACTGCTGCAGAAACAGCTTGGGCGCTACCTGACTCTGAATTCTTTCACCATCTTAAGTACTTGAGTTGCATGCATTTAGATATTATGCCAACATCTTTAGTTAATGAAGGATGCTCATAAAATTTTTGCCCTTGTGGGACATTTTAATTTGGACTTTATGTCTATATCACTAGTCTTTTTGCAGTATCAGTGCTATGACAGAGGTTGGCAGTTAGCAGAATCTGCCTGCCCTGTGAAAATTGCACCTAGAGTTTGATACTGGACAAATGATACTTTATTCATTCAGTATAAAATGGGTAAAAATGGTCATAGGTCTTAATATAATTTCAAATTTTAATACTAATTACAGAATTTAAATCCATGAAAAGTAAAGATTGGTCAAAGAATGGTGGCATAGATGAAGAATGATGACTTGAGAATCAGGCTGTTTACTATCACGGCATTCAAGTCAGTTTCGCAGCCAAGGCGCCATGTTGTATCCCAACAGAAATAAAACTGTTTTTGATGACATGAAGCCAATTTCCACTTAGATAGAGTTCTAGTTGATATTATGATACCTAGTCTAGTTATAAATTAGGAATTATTGGTTACAGATCAGCGTATTTTCTACGTTTAAACATATATTTTGGGCTGTGTGTGTCTGCCACTTAAGTTGTGAAAATACCTCAGACTAAAAGAATAATATAGACGGAACATATAGAACCAGCGTGTGAAGCCACATAAAGTAATACTAAAGTAGCACCATTTCGCTCGCACTCGTGCGTGCACACAAAGAGTGCGAGTGAGATAGTGCTACTTTAGTATCACTTTATGTGGCTTCACACGTTGGTTTTATACGTTCCGTCTATATTATTCTTTTAGTCCGAGGAAAATACTCATTCCAAAAAAAATACTCGATCTTTTTCTGCTCTCGCGTCGAAGGCTTGTGATTAGTCAAATTTTATTTGCTGAGTGTGTTGCCTCCTTTATTGCTTCCTCAGAAACGACCATGATTACCTCCGGTTTACATAAGTCCATACAAGGAGCACATGTTAGCAGGTGGGCCATGGTCTCTGTAGTAACACCACATTCACACGGTCCACCTCATTCGCGATTGCATGTGCACGTTTTGTAACCTCATTCGCGATTGCATGTGCACGTTTTGTAACTTACAAAACGTGCACATGCAATCGCGAATGAGGTGGACCGTGTGAATGTTGTGTTACTATTGACTATTTTAATCGTCAATACAGAATAAATGAGTTTTGACTTTGACATAATCATAGGCGTCAGAAAATAAGGCTGCGACGTCGGCAAACAGAGTGAAATGTGGGTGTTTATCCGTCTCTGCCTACCCCTTTCAGGATGGCAGGCGTTTTTTTTATTATTTTCGCGCCAAAAAATACGTTTTTCTGTAACATCATTTTTATGTACAGTGATTTAGTTTTCGTAGGTGTTGTTGGTTATTTTAGGAAGTACATAAATAAATTTTATTTTACAATAAAATGTTTTTTAATTGGAAAGTGGTGACGGAAGTGAAGTACCCCTCTACTTCGTTTTTATGAAACTATAGTTGCGGCTCGCTATGATGGCCGTTTTGACACGACTGGTTTTGCTCGTTTTCCCTTTATTTGGTGCTCTTAAAATTGGACAACGAACTATTAGATGAATAACTAAAGAAAATTATGGCGAGACTGGCACAGAAGAAAATAAACTTCACACACCAAACACACGGAAATGGGACACACATAGGCAATAGTAGTAAATAAAACAAAAATTACATCTAAACATTTTATTGTGACACTTAAACAGTGGAGAAGCAATGATGTGTCAGTGTAAAAAAGCGCTAGCTAGTACAATATATAACAGTTTACAAGACATCACCACAAGGCAATAAGGGAAGAACATGTTCCTCTTCACAAATACTAGGTACATAAGTACCATATAGTGCGGCCGTTAGCACCTGTGTCGTCCGGCCGCAAACATCACATCGTACGTCATGAGCGTACCAGGGGGGGGGGGGGGGGATAAGTGGGGCACTTGCCCCATCCACCCTAAGATTAAGTATTTCAAAAATACACGACACCCCCCTCCCCCCCTCTGGGGTCCGATTTAACTTTTGCCCCATCCCTTAAAGAAAGCTAGGTACGCCTACAGAATACCGCGGCTAAATAACCTCGTGTTGTGTTACCGGCGGTGAGTAGGGTAGCCAGAGCTCACTGGAGAGGTTTTGCGCTGTCAGTGGGAAGACCAAAGGTTTGTCCTACCTTTTTTTTTCTTTTTTTCGTGTATCGTATATGCGGGCCGTCAGTTGCCGGAGGTGAGGTTGTGGTAGCCATATCCCTTGCACCCCGGCCGACCCAGGGCCATATCTCTCGATCCGGCCCTCTTCCGGTGTGGGGATCACGGAGTCCCTAACTCGCCCCCGGGTGTGGGGAGGCACGCAATGCGCGCCGCCGCCGCGGCCTGCTTCTGCTAGGGTGACAGGCGGCTCCACCCGTCACCCCCAGGCAAGGTTTGTCCTACCTATCTTCTGCGCTGAGGGCACAGAATCTCTCTGTTTTGGCAGGGTTGGCAGCACGAGTGTAACTCCCCTGGTGTTGCACTTGCCTATAGGCCACGGTAACCACTTTACATCAGGTGGGTCGTGTGCTTGTCTACGACCTAAGTAGTAAAAAAACGCCCATGTCGTACATCGTTATGTTGCTATCCAGAGCGAGCGAGATAGACAGTGAAAGTTTAACTAAGCAAGACGAAACGGATGATTACGGCCGTACTATAGTAAGAATTCTCACAATGCAAATTGATCACAGCTTTCGTGAACCAAGTTCATAAATGGAACTAGGTATTTTAGAATGTTTAAAGGGTTTTTCTGTTTATTTGTTTCGAAAATATTAGTTGATTTAATACATGAGCTCAATGAGCAGTTTTCCAGTAGGAATTTATAGGGTTCCTAAGGACAAGCTAGATGGCGCAGCCGGCACTTTTGGTAAGAAGAGTGTGGTCTCACATCTAGTGTTCCCTAATTTATGGATAAAATGTTCTTCGGTTTTGTAATAATTTACTTTACATAAATGTTTTGACATTTTTTTTTGATAATATTATTATAAATATAATATTATTTTAAATTACAGACAGTGACGCGAAAAGAATTAAGCGTTTTATCATATTTTATCTATTGTAATATGGGTAAATGAAATTAAACTTTGGCAACATCGCACAAACAAACCACAGAGTACATTAAAATTACCAAAAGCTATGCTAGCGCCATCTCTTTATGATTTAAAAACCAACTGATTATTATACCTACTGGAAAACTGCTCATTCTCAGAAACTGTGATCGTTTCGCCAGTTTATCGTTTGAAGACCCTCGCTAGGGGGCTGTACTGTGTGCGGCTGAGCAAGAAGTTCCAAACGTTAAAACCATTTCCATATTGGGCGCTTTTAAATTTTCCATGTCCGCTAGACGGCAAAGCTCGCCCCCTATTACGTGGGACCGAAAATCATAGTTGGCGAAATGTGGGTGTTTATACACCTCTGCCTACCCCTTCAGGGATTTACGGGCGTGAATATATGTATGATTTTCACTTTTTCCAATCTAAATTGAAAAGAAAATGTATCTAAGGATATTTATCCGCATTGATTACTTTTGGGTTTAGATAGCGCTTGTATAGAATGTGAAAGTTGTAAATAAATTGTATCATGGATAATAAAAACTCTTTATTATGACATTATTGGCAATCGAAATTATTAATATTCTATTTAACCCCTCCATTAGTTGCAGGGGTTAAGGTGATTACATACGCGAATGACTTTGACCATACAAATGCTCAAGGTCATTCGCTCGTTTTTCAGCCGTAAAAATCAGTAAAACTAATTTTAATAGATAATTTTATAGGAGACGATTACAAACTAAGAAGGTCACGTCATGCTAATACCCTCATTTAACATATATCTGAAATTTTAGATTATTTGGATACATATTGTAGAAAATATTTGGTTTCATAAGAAAGAGTAGAGTGATGTTCAGAGCCTCTTTTCTACTATTTCCTCCTTTTTTATTGAATTTATGAAAAGGTGAAGTTACTCTGTATATCCTGTAGTATGCAGGGATGTAAATTCCAGATCTTTACGTTTTATAGTTAAAAAGAAAAACGGTTTCGAAAATACCGATTTTTCGATGCTAATCTGATTCGGGGCCTTAAAGAGAATATTAGTAATTTAAATAATTTAATAAAATTACTTGTGAAAAAAAATAGCCGCGGTGGCCTAGTGGTATGGGTAATGGACTGCTGAGACGAGGTCTCGGGTTCGATCCCAGGTTTTACCATGGCACACACCAATGACTTTTCGATGCTTTTCGAAGTTATGTGTGTATTTATCGCAGGTTTTATAAGTGCCCGGTTAATGGCAATAGGCTCGCCACCTATTATATTGGGACCTAAACATAAACGGCGAAATGTGGGTGCTAGCACCTCTGCCTACCCCTTCGGGGATACAGGCGTGAGTTAATGTTATGAGTTTATGTGAAATTACTTGTGCTAGCAAAAAATAAGTCGGTGGTTAATGGGTTTCGTATCCAGGACCCCTCGATCGTAAGGCTGACTTTTCAACCACTAAACCATCGAAGCAAAGGTACTCCTAGCCTATAGCACGACATGATTCATGTCTCACGTATTTTCAACCAATGAAATGAGTCACTCTGGTCACGCGACCGAGTTTTCTGCGATCTCATTGGTTGATGAGGCTCGAGTCGCTCGCTCACCCGCACACGGTTGACATGGCCCGTCTCTTCCTAGTTACCCTGACTCAGTCACTTTCAGTCTAAACCATTACATAGATATCCGTGTAACAGCTACAACTATGCAGCTAGACAGATTTAGTTCAATATCTATCTGCTCTTAAAATTCTAATGTAACATTTTGTAACGAAACTTATATTTGCAAATTATTTCGCTTGAAATTTGTACCTTGATGATCGACTGTTTATACTTTTACTAGGTAACAAAGTTAGCTGAATATCTACGCGCCCCATGTCTGAGACGCGGTCCGAGTGAGGGGGGAGGGGGTGGGGGGGTGGGGGTGGGGGATTTGTTTCGAGTTGGGGGATCTTAAAGACTACTCTACTATCTCTAATATATAAAAATCAATGCCACTTTCGTTGTTAGTTTATAACTCAAGAACGGCTGAACCGATTTGGCTAATTTTAGTCTTGAAATGTTCGTGGAGGTAAGGTTTAAACGGTGAGAAAATAGGTGCAGCGGTAACGGGAAGAATATGGCGGTACTAAGTTCGCCGGGACAGCTAGTAAAACTATAAAAACTGCTGCTATACTAACAAACTTACAACCGCTCTTCACACTGAAGTTCGCCAAAATAGTGCAATTAATGTAAAAGTACTTTTGTAATCCTCAGACAAGCTTAATCGCTTTATTAACATCTTAAGATGGTACTGATTAAATACAGCGATATAATTTGCAAATACTTGTTTCACAGACGAATCGCGTCAACAATACCTTAAAGACTAAAAACGTACCTTACAGTATTTAAATACAATAAATAAAATTTACATCGATTTTAGTCGGTTTATACGCGTACGACTTTAATTCCAAGTTCCAACTTGCCACGTGGTACAAAAAAAAATGCCATTCTTGCAAAAATTCCAGACTTTATCGGCTATATAAAGTCGTATCTATATCTATTGTGGTCTTTGGTGCATTTTAAATTATCAGGCGTGGACACGCACGAGGCAGCGGGTAGCCTAAATTCTCAGTACTACCCAGTTTTAGGCTACACATTTACACATAGTTAGCTTTTCTCGGTAGGTAGGTAGGTGACCTAGTACCTATATCGGGAAATTAGCTAATCACTAACAGTTCGAATGGTATAGCAAAATATCTTCGAATTAAAGTAATACGCGTTTATATCTCGTCTCGGACATATCCACTAAGGTTACTATGGTTTTGACATTTGGCAGCTAAACAACGTTTGGCGACACGCCTAGCGTGTGCAGCTATATAGTGAACACACTAGGCGTGTTCTGACTCTCTCATCCTAGCGTTAATTCCCAGTCGCATCGAAGCTTTTCAGCTCGGAGTCTGGGGTCCGCTTTACCGTCTTAACTACAGATTTGGCTAGACCTCGATATTTTTTCGTGAAGCGATTGCCATCTGACCTCCACAGCCTAATGATAACATGAGGCGATATCGAAGCTTTGCAGCTAGACCGTTGTTTTTGGATTTTTTTTTAGGGCTCCAACTTTCCATCAGGTGGGCCGTGTGCTTGTCTGCCACCTAAGTGGTATATAAAAAAAAAAAAAAAACTACCCCGTAACGACTGCCATAGATGTTCTTATGGCAACCGGGACCGACGGCTTAACGTGCTCTCCGAGGCACGACCAGACCAATGCAAATACCCATATTTCTTGAACACAAATATTTGCACTGAGTGGGGATCGAACCCGCGCCTCCTGCGTAGCGGCCGCGTTCACCACCGCTACGCCACGGAGGCTGTCAAGGCGTGTTCTGACTATTCAAGTATTATTGACCGCCAGTTGACAGTATGTGATGAGTAAAAAGGCATTCTATGAGACAAAGTCTGTAGTTAAAAGCGGGTACTTGTGATATGTGGAAAAGTACAAGCACAAAAATAGTGGATATATCCGAGATAGATTGTTTGTATGAAAAAATACTCTTTTTACTAAGAGGCACTTTCATTTTGTTATAAATTATTTCTAGTTTTTGCAATTCACGAATATCGTAGAATACTGCCTAGGCCGTCCACTGCATTGAGCGAGCACACGAAGCGGGCAACCGTCAAGATCGCCTACGCGGCTTGCATTATACATAAAGCAACTTTGTGTTACGTAGATTTGTTCACGACGCGATGTAGCTCGCCGCGAGTGCCCGTGACAGTCTCACGCACCGAGTCCCGCTCAACGCAACAGACGGCCTAAAGTTTCTTGTATATCGTGAATCATAAAAATGCTCAATATTGCGGATAAGCTTATAAATACAATTATACAGTAATACTTAGTGAGATTAGACAAAATTAAAAACTGTCTCTAGCCATATCACCGTGATCAAAGTATGTTACTGTGCAGATTTTGATACAGTAAACGCAGTTTTAAACATACTCTTGTAGTGTGCAGCTCGCCTTACATTATATAAGGTAAGGCGAGCTGAACACTACACTCTGTTACTATCTAAATATGAATGCCAGTATAAAAAAAATACCATCTTTATTGGAAGCAAATTTGATGTAATCTCATAGTAACTTATAAACAAAAATCAATTCCAATATTTAGGCATTTTATTTTTAAATTGCAATTATTATTTGAGAATAAATACATTCATTATGGTGGGTTTGAAAACAAAGTATTTATTACTAAAGCAACATTGGATTTGTTGACTACTAATTTTAGTATAAACTAAGAACAATGAAATAAAATTGTTGAAACTTGTTATAAATTTTCAAGATATAAAAATGTCAACAAAATGGTACTAAAATAAAATCGACGAAAATGAGACGTGTTTTGCCGATGACAATGATGGGCAATAAATCTTGCTATTATCATTTGATATTTAATTATAATTTTGTCAAATTTACCTTTCATTCATTAGACATTTTCATACGCAGCCATTTCTTCTTGCCTAAATAGCATTACTTGGGTGGCAGTGAAAGTGGCAACACATCACAATGACCGTGTACTTAGTTTAAAAAAGTTGGAAGTATTCATGTCTTTATAACATAACTTATGGAAGGCTAAAAATAAAATTTGCTTAGCTATAATCTCTATTAAAATATAGTATTACTGTCATCACAATATAATATAGACACAATATAATATTAGAACAACTAAATTATTACTTACTTGGGTTAAAATATGAGACATTCTTTTACACTTAATACTAAAGAAATGATTATTTTCATGATTGGACACAATCATACAATATAAAATAACCTTTTTTATGTTTAAAAAAGGGGATATTTTTTTAAATTTAAGTAGACAGATATAAGGCCAGCTTTATAAATAATATATACGTCAGCATAAGATCTAATTATTTGGTCAACTTAAATAAGAACAAATTGAGGAATGGGCAATGTTGTAAGTATTATTATTTTACAAACAAAGCATCTGATGAGGCCGTCAAGCTGAGTGCCACCATTGTAACATGATACGTGTCTGTAATGGTGACCCTCTTTTCAGAGACTTTGCCTTCAGCTTACCATCAGGCGAGGCGAAGTCAAATTGACGTGTCCTACATAAAAAAAAATAACTCATAATAAAATTGCATCGTAGGGAGAAGAGGTGGGGAATGCTCATATGTTTATGTGCTAGGTTAACAACCTATTGTTTGTGTTAGGTAGTTATCACCTATTATATACTTGGGGGATTTCCCACCAGCGGGAAACCGACTTTTTTCTAACCGAATTATGTTCAATTCAAAGGAGAACGGGCACTTTTGTATGAGCTGCGTCCCAACCCTTGTAACAAGTTGCGACTAGTGTAAACATGTTCATTTAGTCTATTTATATGTAAAAATGAAAGATTTTTATCAGAAATTCGTGCAGGTCCAAAGTTATAAGGGTGTAAGTAAAAAATATTTTTTGTGCAAATAGGCTTTGCAGTATAGTTCTACGGTTTTGTATCATTTCGCCGACGGTCATTACAACTACGGTTGACTCAACTAGGGTTAATTCACCTACTGGTTGACATGGTTCATGGTTGTACCGATCACATATTTTTAACAAAAAAAGAGGGGTGTTATAAGTTTGACGTGTGAGTGTGTGTGTGTGTGTGTGTGTGTGTGTGTGTGTGTGTATGTATGTGTGTGCGTGTGTGTCAGTCTGTCTGTGGCATCGTAGCTCCCAAACGGCTGAACCGAATTCAATTTTGTTTCTTTTGATCGAAAGATGGTTTAGTCGAGAGTCAATCAATCCAAAATCTAATCTATTTTCAAATATACCCGTATTGGGTATCAAATGAAAGGTCATAATTTATACATCACGATACAGCAGGTTTTATGGAAATCGGTTCAGCGGTGGTAACCGCTGAACCGATTTCCATAAAACCTGATATTATTATAGGTATATAAAAAGCATGAAACAAAAAAAATTAAAAGCAGAAACCAATATTTTAATTTTCTCTTTCTAAATCGATTCGAATAGTTAGCATAATAAATGCTTCAAAAGAACATTATTCACGCTGCATACATTTTTGGTCCAAAATTGAAAGTGCTGGCCAAACACGATATTTCGTTAGAACTTGTTCTTATTGGGGCGTCAAAGTTGAGGGACCACTTCCTTCGGTTTTATTTGAGTTCGAAAATCTTGAAAACATTCATTTTTTATGACACAAACTATTGAAAATGGATAAAAAATGTCGTGCTACATTGGAAGAATAGTTAATAAAATTAATAAAAAATAAACCCCATACTGCACACCGTTGTTTTTCGTCTATTTATTTAGGTGCTAAATTGAAAATAAGTAGCGGCCAAAGAATACAAATATGACATTCCGTTAGTCGGGCAGTGGACCCTCAGCTTTGACGCCATAATAAAAAATGCTAATGAGGACAAGCTCTAACAGAATATCATACTAGTATTCTTTGGCCGGCACTTTCAATTTTGGACCTAAATAAATGGGTGAAAAACAACGGTGTGCAGAATGGGGTTTATTTATTATTGATTTTATTGACTATTCTTCCAATATAGAACAATGATTTTCATTCGTTTTTAATCATTCATATCATAAAAATGTATGATTCCAAGATATTTGAACTCAAATAAAACTGAGAGCAGTGGTCCCTCAGCTTTGACGCCATAGTAAAAAATGCTAACAAGGACAAGCTCTAACGGAATTTCGCCAGCACTTTCCATTATAGACCTAAATAAATGGACGAAATACAACGATATGCAATATGGGGTTATTTTTTATTGCTTTTATTAACTATTGTTCCAATATAGAACAAATATTTTCATTTATTTTAATAATTCGTATCATAAAAAATGTATGTTTCCAAGATTTTTAAATTCAAATAAAACCAAGCGCAGTGGTCCCTCAACTTTGACGTGGTAATAGAAAATGCTAGCGAGGACAAGTTCTAACGGAATATCGTATTTATTTTCTTTGGCCGGCACTTTCAATTTTGGACTAAAATGGGTGATGTCCTTTCATTCAAAAATCCCAATAATTTATACATATTTGAAATGTACTAATTAAGGCCTTTAATTTGATATCAAACACGGTATATTTACCTCAATTTTATTGTTTAACGCAGTACTTTATGACCGCAAGAGGGCGCCACATTAAATTCAGTGACACATTATATAGCCTATAATAAGTGGACGATCAAGACACTTCTAACAATACCTTACTTGTCCAGTTCTAATTAGTAGTTGAAGAGCTATGAGGGAATTAGTGAATATACATACATAGTTCATACATACATACATAGCCTGTCAAAATCATAATCCTCCTTTGGCTTTAACATAGTCGGGTAAAAATAGCATAAATAAATAAGTATTTTGTCATAAAAACACTAATTATTTAAAATAAATTAAATACTTTCTTAGTAACTGAAACCCCCACAACTTTTACCCTGCACGAAATACAGATTTATGTCCATACAAAAAAATAATACACTCATTGAGACCTTTCATTTGATATAGGTCAAAAAGTGTTACACCATATGGGACGAAACGCCCATTCGCCTTTACAAATCAATCTTTCATATGAATAATAACGTCATTTCATATACACTTTTATTATTTTGTATTTCTTATTCTCGCTTTAATAGGCTGATGACGATATTCTGAGTAGAAAGAAATAAATACATACAAAAAGAATATCTAAATTAAAATAATAGTTTGTTTATAATATTAGTCACATATAGAATTTTCACACTGCATAGACTAGGTACAAATAGTGTCAACGCTTTTTTTTAAATTAAGCTATAGACATACACAGTCAAGGAGATATTTATATGCATTTACACGCATCTTCAGATTTTTTATTATTATTTTTATTCACATGGTTTACTAATCTCCTTGGTCGTGTGTACAGTCGAAAAAGGATATAATGTACCTTTCCACGTATAGTCCTTTCTCGACTATGCATAAAATTAAAACATAAATTATACTAATTATAATAAGTTAGTAATTAAACTACAGATCTTTCCTTTGCAGAGAGATTTTCATAACTAAATATTTTTGTAAATAAAAAAAATCTCGGTGTTAATACTGTGAAGAAAAAAAAAAGCCTCAAATAAAAAAAACTCATTCCTCAATTTGTGGTAGGTACTTAAAATTAGTTACAGTTGGTGGGTATTGTTGACCATAGAGAATAACAAAGAATTCTTTATAATTATTAGTCGCTTTTGAGTACCTCTGCGTTTTATTGCTACGTCAAAGGTCGCAGGTTCGAGTACCGCTCCGTGCATAGAGGCATCATCAAAATATGTATGTACTAAAATAGTATTAATATTCAACAATACCCATCAAATCATTTTAATACACTTAACACATTCAATTAAAAAAAAAGAAATAAAATAACTGGCATAAAGACAACACGTGCTATGAATCCTTAAAAAAAGACGTACACAAAAAAAATACGAATTTTTTTTTAAATTGGTACATGACCATAATCTCGAAATAATGTCTGAGATAAATATTTTTTTGACTTAAATCAATGTTAGTCAAATAATAATGTGTACAATCTTAACTCATACAACATAACTGTTTAAAATCAAAACAACACAATGTACTTATTATTTTAAAATCTAATATTGGGTAAAAACAGTAATGAATACAGAAGTTATTCTTTAATATGCAAATTCGACGTCGAATGAGCTCACATCGCATCGGGTATTCGGTATGTTCGTGGAGTTTACTATGATACATCACACTCACTTCCATTCCAGCCATTCCAGTGGCATTCAGTAAATTAGTCAATTAGTAATGATAGATTAACTATATTTATCTCATCCCATACTGAAATGTGAACATACACACAGAAAATCAGCATTTAGAAAATTACATAATGATACAGCTCTTCTACAGTCAACTGTATCATAATGTAACTTTTTTCCATTACGATACAACTTCAGCTGAATTTATTCTACATTGTCTGTGAAAGCAGCGCAACACGCATGCGCGATCATTTTAGCGCCCAACGTTTCTGTCATTTTACGCAATTATATTAATTATTTCATGAGATTAGATAAAGTAGTGCATGAAACTGCACATAACTTGAACCTAACACTTTTATTATGCAACAGTTTTACAAACTACTATATTATTATTAAAGGGTCCAAGTGGAATTACCCAATCACGCTGTAGCACCAATAGCGTGTTCCTCGAACATACCCATAGTGAGCTCTCTCGTCTGAGTGAGACTCGATATCGAATTCGTATATTACAGAATAGTACTATATTTCATTTTTTGTACAAAATGGTATAAAAATCAACTTTACAGTCCGATACAGGATGTTAGCCAGTCTATAGCGGTGTATTTCACAAATAAATATAACTAAAGAGGCGTAGGTTATATCCAATACGTTTCCTACCGGCATCCCTTAACGGTGATAAGAACTATATGTGATAATTTGGGTTACCTAGAACATACTGTGAAATAATATATTCTAATGAACTTCAGTGATAGAGAAGCATTGCATGTGCAACTCTATGTAACAGACAGGGATGCCGAATTTTTTTTTCGATCTAGAGTGTATATTTTTGAAACTACGCAAGCTTTGATTTAAATGTAATGGTGGACGTTATTTTTTTATTGACTGAATAATGGTATTATTGATATGTGAGACGAGATACGGTATTTTATTTTTAAATGGCAAGCAAATATATAAGGCGGTAAGTTTTATTCGTAGTTTAGACTGTCACTTACTGCATAATAATACAGAGAATAAAAAAAAACTATGGTGATCCTTTGTTCTCTTGCTTTTAAGTCAAGTTGCATTACTAAGTTTGAGTCAAGTTGCATTGCAACTAATTGCATTCAAAAATGCTTTACATAAATAGATTTTTTGAAAATTGGCAATACTGAAAATCCATTTTTTTTTAATAAATAAGTCAGAAGAAACAAGAACTAAAAAGTGGGAATATTTAACTAATAACTCTTTTTTTAGAACGAAAACTTATTTCATAAAATTCTTAAAACAAAAAATGTTCAAAAATCTCGTTCCACATTAAATGCATTATAGTGCAGCGTACATAATGTTGTTTGTTAGTAGTTATGTTATCTAGCACGTATTGTCGTCTAAGAGTCAATCTGATCTCTGCTTTATGTAGAAACAGCTTATTCGGAAGTGGTCGCACATCTGACGTACCTGGTAAAAAAATAACAACTCAAAATAATGTTTAGATACAGTACGTATGGAGAAGCCGCGTGGTTCCCGGCAGAGTAGAATTTGGGCTACCCCATCTCCTCGAATGCGGTGTCGTACAAGGCGACTAAGTGATAGGGCTGAGTTTAACATCAGACAGATAAATACAGCCAAGGCACTTGGCTTGGGTCAGCAAAATTTTGTGAACCACAGGCTCAAAAAAATGTTATTTAAGCGGGGCGTGAAAAAGCATCTGATGAGGCCGTCAAGTTGAGAGCCACCATTGTAGCATGGTACGTGTCTATAATGGTGACCCGCTTTACAAGACTTTGCCCGCAGCTTACCATCAGGCAAGGCGAAGTCAAATTGACGTGTCCTATATAAAAAAATAAAAAAAATGAAGAAAAGAAGGAAAATTCGTCAGCGTTGTACTAGATACGGTAGACGGAGAATCTGGAGTTATGGCGCACATTGGGAGAGCCCTATGTCCAGCAGTGGACTGCGATAGAATAATAGCTCCTCTACACGTAGATTCATCCACAGATGTCATCGGTGAACGCGTCCGCCGACGTGCTCATCTGTGGCAAATCATCATCATCTTCAAATAGACGCATTCTCCTGATTGCATCAGTGGCCAAGATGACCTCGGAGCTCAGGGTCCGCCTTCCGGCTCTTCCTCCTCCACTTCGCACGATCTTGGGCGTCCATGGTAGTGAGACCATTCGCACGCATGTCACCCTCCACGATGTCAAGCCAGGACTTCTTAGGCCTACCCCTTCTACCTGGACCCGACAGTATGTACAGCAGTGGACTGCGATAGACTAATGACTAATTGATTAATTTCGATTTAGAAAGGAAAAAGAATTGACTTCGGGTGGGACTCGTACCCGCGATCTTTCCCTTACAGGGGGAATGCTCTGACCGCTAAGCCACCGAAGCCCGCACGAAGCCAATCCGAATTCCTCTATACTACCGTCTTTGGGGCGACGGTGGAGCTATCTACCGATACTCATACGAGCTATCGGAACCAATGAATGATGTTACAATCGTTTTTAAACATTGATTTTTGCAGACTCCGCCCAAAAAATCCAAATCGATTTTTTATTTATTAGGGACAAAAACAGTTATGCGTTACAGTAAATTCTTAAAAACCGTATGTTAAAATTATGGGCTTTGTGTTAGGGACTGTATGTTAACATTGGGCAGGCATAGCGCTCTCCCAATGTAAGCCATATCTCCAGATTCTCCGTCTACCGCATCTAGCCCATCCCTGACTAATTATCTTTCTTTACATGTGCATGTAATGTAACGTAATTTGAATAGTTAGCATAATAAATGCTTCAAAATTTTATTTAATTGATTCATTGACATAAACTCACCACACAAGTCCCATAATGTACGTGTGAAGCGACAGTAAGTGCTGTGATGAAGTAGAAGGCGGCTGCCTCGTAGTGTGGCAGCAGGAGAGATATGGTGGCGCACGCCGTCAGAGGCCATAGGAGCCAGTTGACGGCATCACAGCGCTGGTTACTCATTTGACTCACTATTAGACGACACTGGAACAAAAAACGTGGATTATGACGGTTCGGCGACTCCTTCTTCTGCCGCACCATTAAGTCTTGGAATTCTTTACCAGTTCACGTGTTTCCCTCCTCCTACAGTCCCGGGTCCTTTAAGCGGGGCGTGAAAAAGCATCTGATGAGGCCGTCAAGCTGAGTGCCACCATTGTAACATGATACGTGTCTGTAATGGTGGCGCTCTTTTCAGAGACTTTGCCTTCAGCTAACCATCAGGCGAGGCGAAGTCAAATTGACGTGTCCCATATAAAAAAAAAAAATGTGTTTCTATGAAGCGACTGCCATCCGACTTCCAAAGCCCTTTGGGGATAATCAAGTACTGGAGTTGAGCAGTTCTTGAACTTTTTAGGGCTCCAACTATTCGTAAGGGCTGCCATAGATGTTCGTATGACCACCGCGATCGACGCGTCGACGGCTTAACGTGCTCTCCGGGGCACGACTAGGCCCTCGATTCTGCTAAAACACAACCACTGTCATACCATAGAGACTGCAAAAAATGGCATAAATTTTAGACCTTATTTATCTAGACTTGCAGTCAAAAATTAAATCTCTCTCATCCTAGCGTTAATTCCCAGTCGCATCCGAAGCTTTTTAGCTCGGAGTCTGGGGTCCGCTTTTACCAGTCTTAACTACAGATTTGGCTAGACCTCGATATTTTTTCGTGAAGCGATTGCCATCTGACCTCCACAGCCCAATGGTAACATTAGGCGATATCGAAGCTTTGCAGCTAGACCGTTGTTTTTGGATTTTTTAGGGCTCCAACTACCCGTAACGATTGCCATAGATGTTCATATGGCAACCGGGACCGACGGCTTAACGTGCTCTCCGAGGCACGACCAGACCAATGCAAATAACCATATTTCAGGAACACAAATATTTGCACTGAGCGTGGATCAAACCCGCGCCTCCTGCGTAGCGGCCGCGTTCACTACCGCTACGCCACGGAGGGTGTCAAAAATTAAATGAAAAGAGTTTTATTACACTCTTTCATTCACTCTACAAAAAACCATTTTATTTTAACTTTAACAGCACTACTTTAAGGGCTAAAATTAAATGGAATTATCTTGCAGTGTCAGTGGCATGACAATGGTTTTGCTTTAGCAGTATCGAGGTCCAGATCAATACAAATATACATGTTCATGCATACAAATATTTACACTGAGCGCTATCGCCGCTGCCGCGCTGTTGCTACTACCACACTGTTCCACGTCAGTGAAATAGCACAAATATTCTAGAATACAAAGTAAGCATAGCTTAAGTAACTTGTGTTATGGGTTCTAGAATGCGGATAAACTTACTTCCATACATTTTTTTTCTACCCAGACAGGAATATACATATTCATGCATAAAAATATGCATAAGTGGAAATCGAACCCGTGAACTTCGACATAGAAGTCGAACGTGCTACCACCATGCCACGGAGGTCTTCATTATAGTCGAGTATAGGGTATCTATGTTCCAAATCTTGAGTAGCAGCACAAATTCTAGAAACGTTCCCAGTTGACGGCAATAAGAGATAAATAACAATACTTACAGCAACGTTACTGAACAGTGTCCCATAGAGTAAGAATAGTGCCCGAAGATCATAGTCCGGTAGGCGACTGGATTTGTGCACCCATACGGAACACACCAGGAATACGGTCAAAAACGACCACAGAGGTCTTAGGGCTTCGGTTGTGGACCGCATTTTGCCGGTACCCAGTTTGTATGACCTAAAAAAAAACAAAATTTGAAATGAGAATACACTCCGTTGAAAGCCGAAACTGTTAACATGAGACCGATAATACAGCTTACTCAGCCTATACATGACTCGAGCCAACAATAGTGCCCGGAAAACAGCAATAGGCTCACCCCCTATTACGTGGCACCTAATACAATGATTGGTGAAATGTGGGTGTTAATTCACCTCTGCCTAACCCTCCGGGGATAAAGGCGTGATTGTATGTATGTATGTATGAAGGCCGAACAACGATTGCAGTGTTGGTTCCCGGTTAAGAATATAATAGGGTATAATAGAAAAGGGTCACCCCATCTCTTGCCGTGGGTATCGTAGAAGGCGACTTTTTATACCACTTATGTCACAAACAAGCACACGGCCCACCTGATGTAAAGTGGTTACCATGACCTATGGACGGCTGCAAATGCTAGTCACACTCGTGCTGCCGACTATTTTAAGAACAGAGAGATTCTGTGCCGTCAGCGAAGAAGACAAACATAAGCCTTTGGTCTTCCCACTGACAGCACAAAACCTCTCCAGTGAGCTCTGGCTACCCTACTCACCGCCGGAAACACAACACAAGGTTATTAGTGCCCTTCTAAACGAGCCATGTTTTTCTGCAATATGTGGCTGCACTATTGGCTACTAATTGCCCGGCAACATCAAAAATATTTCATTGCAACTGATGGCCGAACAATCAATGGCTGGGCAATGTGTTGCAAATATATCTGTAATACTATGGCTCTTGATGCAGATTCATGCTATACAAACCGGTAACAATGGCTGACGAAAACACACTTATTGCAGCAGCTTATATTGTTTTATTAAAAAATAAACAGAAAAAGAAGAGATTGTGGATTCGACCTTACTAAATAGGTGTGAAACTTTAGATAATTTAAGTCTAGAACTAAGCCTTGATAGTAAATTATTTAACAATTCGCGTAGAAAAGGATAGACTGTGTCATAACAAGGAGAGCGACTGAAACAACAATAGAACTGGCCGAGCAATATTGCAGTAAAATCGACCGCCTAGCGATCGTCCGGCAACCCATTGCGGCAATATCGGCCATATGTGGCAACACAAAACATGTTTGGCTATATTTCCGGGACATTACTGCAATACTGGCCGGTATTGCTTGCAATAGTTGAAATGTTGCCAGGCCACAGTGTTGCAGCCACTAATTGCAGTAAAACATTGCCCGTTTAGAAGCACCTTTATACCCGCGGTATTCTATAGGGTGAAGGTACTTCCGCAGTCGGACTGCTCGATTGGGACGGCAATACCGTCGTGTCCTACCTCCTCCAAAAGCAACGAAGGAATGGGTCTGTTCTCCATTAGGTAGTAAACATACAGCCCATGAGGCAGTGTTGGCCGAAAGTTAATCTGATTAATGATTAAAAATTAATGATTAATTATACATAATAAAAAAAAATGATTATGATTAATTAATTATAATAAAATTTGACAAGATTATGATTATTAATCATAATCATTAATCGTTAATTTGATTATTTGATTAACTAGGTATTTATCAGCTACTTTATTGGAACGAAGTTCCTTATCGCGCGTTGCGAAAGGGGGCTAAACGGAAAAAAATAAGAGCAAAAGTTGTAACGACACTTTTTGCATGACGTCACGTCACGTCGTATTCGTATACTTTCGTTACGTAGAATTAATAATATTAATCAAGTTAATCAATTGATGATTAATGATTAATGATTAAATCAATATTCATGATTAAGATATATTTTTTAATCATGATTAAACTAATCATGATCTGATTAAAATTAATCAAATTAAATAATTGATTAAAAATATAATCGATTAATGCCAACACTGCCATGAGGCGCACTGTGCACACTCAAGCTGTGGAATGAACTCCCTGCGGTGGTTTTCCCAAGCGACTACAATATGGGGTTCTTCAAGAAGGGCATTAGGTTTCTTCAGGGTCGGCAGCGCGAGTGTGACGCCCCTGGTGTTGCACACGTCCATAGGCCACCGTGACCACTTCCCATCAGGTGGGCCGTGTGCTTGTCTGTGGGCCGTCGCAAGGTCGGCGGCGAGCCAATTTAGTATCTCTCATTCTCTCTGTGGGTGTTAATACAACCTACCTTCGAGGCTTTACATGCGTGAGTATACGGAACAAATAAATCGGTTTGGAAGTAATTCATTTCAGAATCATCGATAATTAGTTTCCGAGTTTTGATTACAAACATACATCTTTATAATATTAGTATAGATATCATAATAGGTACCTATTTAGGTCAATATAGCCGTAAATGACTAAGCGCTTATAAATGCCGGAACACAAAAATATAATCAATGCATTGATAAATAGCGCGCAGTAAATCAGTCATAATTATTCTTGATTGTGCAACAAATAATGAGTCATTAAGGTGATTACCTAGGTAGGACCTAGGCGAATGACCTTGAGTATATAATGCTCAAGGTCATAGAATCGTAGAAATCAGTAGAACCAATTTTAATAGATAACTTTATAGGCAAAGATTACTAACTAAGAAGGTCCCGTCATGCACGTATTTAACATAATATGTGAAATATTAGACTATTTGGATACATATTGTAGAAAAAATTTGGTATCATAAAAAAGAGTAGAGCCTCTTTTTACTATTTCCTCCTTTTTTATTTAATTTATGAAACTGGGAAGTTACTCTGTATATCCTGTAGTATGCAGGTATACAATGACATTTCATAACATAGATATGTCATATGCTTACAAATCAACGTAGAAAAATGTGCCGAACTCACACACACACATTTTTAATTCATCTACACTTTTGGTGTTTTAACTTTAGAGTAATAGTTCGTGCAGTGTCTATAAACATACGATGGCATTTTCGTTATTTTTTTAAGTCACTGATGCTTCCGCGCAACGTCCGACCGGCGCCGCTCGGCACGCGGTACTAGAGGCAAACGTTCCAATTGACTCGTTTTCGGATCTTCAAGATTTTCGCGCAATAACATATCTACTTCTTTTTATATAATATATCTTTGCAGGCATATGAATTCCAGATCTGTAGGTTTTATAGTTAATAAGAAAAACGGTTTCGAAATTACCGATTTTTTTTTTGATCTACATATATCGACGTTTTTGATCGTGAGACTATATGACTGGGTATTCATACATATTAATCCATAATAAATGCGATATTATAAATGCGAAAGTAATTCTGTCTGTCTGTTACGCTTGCACGTTTAAACCAATAAACCTACTTTGATAAAATTTGGTATAGGGGTAGCTTAGACTTTGAGAAAGGACATAGGCTATGTTTGTTCACGATAACCGACATCCACGCGGGCTAATATATGCGGGCGGTAGTTAATGGCCAGGATTCGAACTTGCGATCTCTGGATCGTAAGGCCGACTCCTTAACCGCTAAGCTACTAATGCTGACTTCTTCTTAACGAATTTACCAAGTTCCATTGTATGAGGTATGTAAAGGTGAACGCAGACCTAGCCGCACCGCACTCATCGCAGTCGCCGCAGTCATCACTTTTGTATTCGACCCTTACAGTATACATTTTTACTAATATTATAAAGAGGAAAGATTTGTACCTATTTTTGTATGTTTGTAATGAATAGGCTCCGGAACTACTGTACCGATTTCAATAATTCTTTCCCCTATAGAAAGCTACACTATCTGGGAGTAACATAGGCTATATAACATCACGCTACTACTAAAGGGAGCGGAGCAGTGAGCATAAATGTCAATAAATCGGGCAGATTTCCATACATTAAAGTTGGACCGGAATCCGAATTCCACGCGGGCGGAGCTGCGGGCAACAGCTAGTACATTATACAGAGCGCGCCTATCACTCAGGTCTTTGGCGCCGAGTGTTAGCAGATATTTTGCGATGGTATAGCGCACCTATAGTGACGTTTCATGCATTACCGAAAATATCAATAGATGCACTTATAAATGTAGTTTGTTGTTATGAAGTTTTTTGTTCGATTTGATATGCATGGATAAAATTAAAGCCAAAATACAAAAAAATGGTGTCATTTTGCGTTATTTTTGCGTCATTATTACTACAAATATACGATGTTGTATACAATTTTGATTTAATATATCGAATTAAATATTATTTGCGAAGTCATTTTGATAGATATTGTTTTGCTCCTGATTGAGGTTGAGCCAGGAGCCTCGGTACTGTTCATACCCGTGATAGCAGTTCATACTTGTAAGGCGCGCTCTATAGCAATGTATACTCTAAGGGTGCGGCTAGGTCTGCGTTCACCTTAAATCTGTTTGTGGGTACAATGTAGCTGTAGGTCAATAGTTCAGTACTCATTATCATCACGTGCTATCTATGTGTGTCGAGGTCTATGTCCCAATTCGTACATTTTATTCTGTTTGTAAATAAAATATAGATATTATACTTGTCATTTTTCGAAAGATATCATATCTCATTGAATAACAAAATTCGGGTTGTTGTGAGTGAAAATGGTAGTTTTTTTTTGTGACTACACATACGTTAGGTTTATGGTTAAATGGTTAACACATTAGAAAGTTATGCAATGCTAGCCAGCGTTGGCGAAATGTCCCTATAACCCGATTCCTGTCGGCTTGCTCTGCATAGAGAAGCCGTGGTAGAGATATCTGAATGTATCTGATTCAGTATCCAAAATTTCTAGAATTCTATACAAAGTTGCCATGGTCGTTTCTACGACACCCACAGAAAGAGATGGGGTGGCCCTTTTCTACTGGGAATTAATACGATACATACATACAAATTTTACGCCTTTATTTCCGCAGAGGTGAATTAAGACCCACATTTCACCAATCATTTTATTAGGTCCCACGTAACAGGGGGTGAGCCTATTGTCGTATTCCGGGCACTAAATTGTTGACTTGAGCCATGTATAGGTATACACATTTTTCCACTTTGGAAGTGTCTCTCGCGTAAACAATTTAGTTTAGAAAAAAATTATGTTAGAAACCTAAATAGCATTTTTAAAGACCTATTTATAGATACCCCACACGTATGGGTTTGATGAAAAAAAAAAAAAAAAAAAAAAAAAAATTTGAGTTTCAGTTCTAAGTATGGGGACCCCCAAAATTTAATGCTTTTTTTCTATTTTTGTGTGAAATTCTTAATGTGGTTCACAAAATACATCTACTTACCAAGTTTCAACAGCATAGGCCTTATAGTTTCGGAGAAAAGTGACTGTTACATACGGACGGACAGAGGGACAGACAATCTATAAGGGTTCCGTTTATTGCCATTTGGCTACGGAACCCTAAAAAAGAAAAAAAAAAAGAATTAATTACGATACTTACCGATATATATTATACAAGGACACAGGTAGATTGGTGCACACCCCCGTAGCATAGATGAGCACTTCGAAGAAATTGGCCACCGTGTAGCCGGAGAACAAATATTTCTTATAGAAGGCGGTGCCTTTCACACCCGTCCACAGAAAGAATGTGGTGGAAGCCTGCAAATAATGAAAATTAGTATTATAATAATGTTATTGTAACGTTATTTCGTAATCGATTTAGAAAGAGAAAAGAAAATCGACCTCGGGCTAATCTAATACTAAATGTATGGGAGTGTTTAATGTCAAAATGTTAGATACCTCTCGTTTGATTTAAAAAAAGTTATTGATGTCATTTTACTCATTAGGTAACGTACTTTCGATATCAGTTTAAAGTTTTTTGATATCTGTAATAGTTACGGAATAATCGCCCGGACACACTTAACGATTACACTGTTTAGACCGACACTATTCAATTGCCAGAAAATTCTCGCCAGAGTGGACGAGCGAGCGACACTCGTTTTTGTAATGAAAACTAAAAAAGCACTTACCCACATACTAAAGTCGTACCCCCAGGGTAAGAACAAAACGCCTGTGTTATACTTCTCCCAGTGGCTGATGTAGAAATTGAGAAGTAGATTCCACATCACATAGTATATCCTGAAATGGGAAAAGATCTTAGAGTATACATTATAAATATAGAGCGCGCCTATCACTCAGGTCTTTGGCGACGAGTGTTAGCAGATACTTTGCGATGGTATAGCGCACCTATAGTGACGTTTCATGCATTACCGAAAATATCAATAGATGCACTTATAAATGTAGTTTGTTGTTATGAAGTTTTTTGTTCGATTTGATATGCATGGATAAAATTAAAGCCAAAATACAAAAAAATGGCGTCATTTTGCGGTATTTTTACGTCATTATTACTACAAATATACGATGTTGTATAAAATTTTGATTTAACATACGAATTAAATATTATTTGCGAAGTCATTTCGATGGGTATAGTTTTGCTACTGATTGAGGTTGAGCCAGGAGCCTCGGTACTGTTCATACCCGTGACAGCAGTTCATACTTGTAAGGCGCGCTCTATAGCAATGTATACTCTAAGGAAAAGATACATAACTGACCCATCAACTTCTTTACATTGATCCCGGTCGCATCCGAGGCCATAACCTCGGCTTTCGGGGTCCGCATTTTCCGGCTGAACTTCTATATTTTCCGAGAAGCGACTGCCATCTGCCCTCTACAACCCATAGGTGATATCAAAGTTCTATAGTTAGATTAGGTGTCGGACTTTTTAGGGCTCTACACTTAACGAAAGCAACTGACGGCTTGAACCGCATACGACAACTGCCGACGCACGCAGCAGTTGCGCGTAATTCATTGCGGCTTCTCAATGGTCCCCTTTATCCGTATCGGAGTTTAACAAGTAATGGTTACGCTGTAGGTGCCGCATGCGTCGGCAGTTGTCGTATGCGGTCGTCTTCGGTATCATATCTTAATGTGGCTCCGAGGCTCGTAGCTGTCTTAACTTGTTAAGAATGATCACCCATCGTAAGACTGACCTGGTGACCTTCTAGTGACCTTCGACCTGATGTCCTTCCAACCAATTTTATTCGGTGCATTACCTATTACGGGAATTACGGCTGTCTGACTTCCCAACTAGCGTCTAGCAGAGAGATATACCTGATAGGTGGTATGGAATAGTCAGCTTTCCCGAAGATGGAGTACAGGCAGGCTGGTATGAAGAAGACTGAGTACGAGTCCAGCCCATGGTCAAACAGTTCACCCAGGGGTCCAGATGTCTGCGTCCGCCGGGCCTGCTTCCCGTCGATACCATCTGTAAAAAAAAGTGAAGTAAGGCAACTAAAAGAGTATGGTACAAATGGTGTAGATAGGTTTTTGCTCTGTGGTTGTCCCAAGCGACTAGAATTCCCAAGTACTTCAAGAAGGGCATAAAAGTTGTTATGTCAATAGTGCCAGAAAAGAAAAAAACGGGTACACTACATAAATACGAAAAGCCTTATTCCGAAAGTTACAATCACGAATTTCAAAATTCCGAATTTCATAATTCCGAATCATTCAAAATTCCGAAAGTCAGATATCCGATGTATCATAAATCCTATTTATTGAAAACCCGAATTTCAAAATTCCTAACGATTATAACTGCGAATATTAAAATTCCGAATTTGAAGATACCGAACCATTACAATTCCGAATTATTAATAATCCGAAATATCATAAATACGAATTCCGATTATCAAAACTCCGAAACAACACAAACCCGACAATCAAGCGCCTTGTAAACCTGCATTAGGTAAGTAGGATAGTTGCTATTTTCGGGGTACACGAGATAAACAGGAAATAGAATTATTGAACTATTATTTTAATTTATTGCTAATGATTACAAAATACACGTTGCCATACAACTTTCAGTAACAAGCATGCATGCAGGCAAGCATGCAGGCAAGCATGCAGGCAAGCATGCAGGCAAGCATGAATGCAGGCAAGCATGCATGCAGGCAAGCATGCATGCAGGCAAGCATGCATGCAGGCAAGCATACATGCAGGCAAGCATGCATGCAGGCAAGTATGCAGGCAAGCATACATGCAGGCAAGCATGCAGGCATGCATTAGTTTCGCTCTTCTCCAGCGCTACGGGATGTGCAGTCCTTCCGCCCTTGCGTAACAAAGTTCGGGCACCCATGCTCGCTTCCGCAGCTTCGGCTTGCTGGTCGCCTCCGGCGACCAGCCTCAGCCGCTCCAGCTCGCCCGGGCGCCTGAGCTTCGTTACTGCGGGCGAGGACTGCCCTCCCTCCGCGCCTCCGGTTTTTAAATAACACTCTAGTGTAGGGCAAACAAGTACCACGGCAAGTCGGGTTTGGCTTAATTTTTTTACGTAATAATGGGCGAGAAAATTAATTTGTTATTATAAAAAATCAACTCTAAAATGCGCAGTATGTCAAATCAATTTTAACTTTTACCTATTTTTAATACAAATTTTCAATTTGAGCAATGAATTTTCGGCAATTTGAAATTCGGAATAATGTTTTTCGGGCCAATAATACTACGGATTTTTAATTATTCGTAAAAATGAAGTTCGGAAGAATGAACATTCGTATTTATAACTTTCGGATAAATAACTATCGTGTTTTTGAATACTCGGAGTTTTGTTTCTTAGGAATTATAATATTCGGAATTTTGAAAATCGGAATATTGAAATTCGGAATTAAGTATTTCGGAATTCTTGGGTGTTCCCGAAAAAAACACAGGTTATATACACTTATATGATTATATAATATTATTGTATAACTCCGGACACGTATCTTGGACCTAAATCGCAAGACAAACGAGGCTCTGACGCCCGCGGATTGCTTTGTAATAATCTATACTTGGTGAATTTGAGTTCGTCCACCGTAGTAGCACCCCGTGCTATCCTCAAAAGACACCTTAGAAATGTGTACTGCACGTATAGGGCACATTTTGAGCACATTTTAGGTCCAAGATACGTGTCCGGAGTTATATTGCTGTATTATTTCACATTGTGCAGATAACTCAAATAAAACTTTTTTCTTTCTTTCTTTCTACTTATACCACCCCGAGCCCAGTATTGTAGAATATAATTATAACTCCGGACACGTATCTTGGACCTAAAATGTGCTCAAAATACGCGCAGTACACATTTCTTGGGTGTCTTTTGAGGATAGCACGGGGTGCTACTGCGGTGGACGAACTCAAATTCACCAAGCATAGATTATTACAAAGAAATCCGCGGGCGCCAGAGCCTCGTTTGTCTTGCGATTTAGATACAAGATACGTGTCCGGAGTTTATACAAATGTATGGGATTTAACGTATATGACATATGTCATGAACGTCAAACCCCATATATTTGTATTGAATAAATCACTTGTACTTTTCCACAATTATTTATTTATTTGAACCTTACCGGTTTCACCTTACGGCATTATCAAAGGTTTACATTATGGTTTACATACAGTTTACAGAAACCATTGTAAACCTTGTAAACCTCGTCGGGCGCCATACAAACGAGGCGAGCCTTGTAAATGACACCGAGCTCTAGGCAAAGGGACTCGGACGCCTCGAGACTTGTACATCACTAGGTGAAACCGGTAAGGTTCAAATAAATAAATAATTGTGGAAAAGTACAAGTGATTTAGTCAATATGTGTAGCAAGTTCCACCAAGTGCCATCAATCTTCAGTATAAACAGCCATATTTGTCATTATATTTTACAATACGACGGTTAACAAATTGCCACTTGTCTAGGGGGGCAGTTGTTACGAGTATCATTAAATCGTTGTCAAAATTGCCAGGGAAATATTTTACATAACAGCTTTTATACCCTGTGTAGTTTTTTCCCTGGAATTTTTGACATAGCAGCTATACAGCTTTTTTGACCAAAAACCTGTGTAATTTTTAAGTAAGAGCCACTATTATTAAAACAAAATATTAAAAATTAATTAACACAGGCCTATTCGCTAAAACAAAAATGCTAAAATGCCCAAATTACTTGAAATAACTACGTAATTATGCCCACATACCGGTTCCATAATTAACTTAATTCGTTATAATAACATTCATAAAAAATCCTGTTACTCAAAAATGCTATGGCATACCTTAACATTTTTAATTATAGCTATTCTCAATACATACATACATATAATATGATTCTAAAGCCGACCCGCACGCGTATGCCGTTGTAGTACCTACAACGGCATACGCATGCAGCAGATACAGCGTACCCATTACTTGTTTAGCTCCGATACGGATAAAGGAGACCATTGAGAAGCCGCAATGAATTACGCGTATTTGCTGCGTGCGTCTGCAGTTGACGTATCCGGTCATATTCGGAATCATACCTATACGTTCACACCTATTTCCCTCCGGCCGGGGTAGACAGAGACAACAGCACTTAGGTGCCAGACAAGCATACAGCCTACCAGGGCCTCGATTCTGCTAAAGCACAACCACTGTCGCACCACAGAGGCTGCGAGAAAATTCCATTTGATTTTAGGCTTTAAAGCAATGCAGTTAAAGTTTAAAATTAAATGGCTTTTTGTAGAATGAACGAAAGCGTGTAATGAAAATATTGTCATTTAATTTTGGACTTTAATTCTATAGGAATAAAGTCTAAAATATAATGCCAATTTTGCAGAGACTGTGGCACGACAGTGGTTTTGATTTAGCAGAATCAAGGGCCTGATGGAAAGTAGTCAATACTGAGTTAAGCTCGCCTTTGTACATCTTATTGTGTTTATGTTTGTTATTTTGTTAATTTCAGTGTACAATAAAGAATTAAATTAAAAAAAAAAAAAAAATAGTTACCGTGGCCTAGGGACGTGTGTTACACCAGGGGAGTTACACTCGTGTTGCCGACCCTGTAAGAACAGAGTTTCTGTGCCGTCAGTGCAGAAGGCAAAGCAGGACAAGCCTTTGGTCTTCCAACTGACAGCACAAAAACTCTCCAGTGAGCTCTGGCTACCCTACTCACCGCCGGGAACATAACACGAGGTTATAATCACCGCGGTGTTCTGTAGGGCGGAGGTACTTTCCCAGTCGGACTGTTTAGTTGAGACGGGAATACCGTCGTGTCCTATCTCTGTTAAAACATATTTCTTAAGCTTCCTCTACACTGTCTTTAAACCTTTCACTCCCGGTCTTTGAATTTCATTTCAAGCCCGCCGGGTTTCAAGTGCTTCCGAACTAAATATTTACTTTTATATTTATCTTGATACTAGCGATCTCACCGGTTTCGCACTGGTTTATATATGTTCAGTAAATATAGCACATCGGTGCTAAATAAAGCTAAATATTTTGTTTGTTTGTTTGTTTGAACGTACTAATCTGCGGAACTACACGTGCGATTTAAGAAATTCTTTTTGTATTTGAAGGCTTACACCCGTATTCACAAACAATACTTCACTATGCGTACCACCAAAACTGCGCAAAGAACGACAAATTCTCAGTGCGTTCGTTTTGGCAAGCCTTTTTATTCATTGATAACACTTAAGTAATACTTCGTTGAGGGAACGCACTGCGTTAGATACTGCTCCGTGATGTTTGTGAATTAATTTTACCAGCCCTATGCGCTCGAGCACACTATGAGACCTCACAGTATTGTTTGTGAATACGGGTGTAAAGCAACTCCGCTTTATATTATGTAAAGATTATTCATACAATATCTTGTAATAATTATTGTTTGTTAATTTATTGTTGTAAACTTGACCTTAAAGGTCGTGTTCACACAATAACACAATTGTTTAATCGAAACAATGACATAAATATTGTTATTTCTTGTCAATAATGTTCTATTTGAATGATATATTTCATAATAATAAATTGTTCATTCATTTAAAGGCGATAGTGTGATAACGTCCCCTATGTTGATAATTTACTGAACATGAATCGTTCAATGAGCAGTTTTCCAGTAGGTATAATAATCAGTTGGTTTTTAATGCATCAAGAGATGGCGCTAGCATAACTTTTGGTAATTTTAATGTAATCTGTGGTTTGTTGTTGTTCTTTTCGCGTCGGTCTGTAATTTAAAATAATAATATTATAATTTAAAATAATTTCATCAGAAAACATGTCAAAACATCTATGTAAAGTAAATCAATACAAAACCGAAGATCATTTTTTCCATAAATTAGTTACCAAAAGTGCCGGCTGCGCCATCTAGCTTGTCTTTAGGAACCCTATAAATACCTACTGGAAAACTGCTCATTGGTAGATGGAGACCGCATTTGACTTTGCGGGCTTGCACTGAGTGGGCCCTTGATGTTATATCAAAGCGTCGGTAGCTTAGCGGTTAAGGAGTCGACCTTACGATCGAAAGGTCCCGGGTTCGAATCCGGGCCATTACACTACCGATGTGAACACACCCCTAACACAAGCAATTTAGCCTAGCTTAGAGGGAATATTAGTAATTTCGGTTGCTAATGTTCTTAAAAAAAGTAGCACTGAGGGTCCACTCACATTAAGTTTTTTTTTTTACAAAAGAATATTACTTAATTTTAGTGTGCAAGGCCCACATAATCATTAGGGTTTCCCTGTACCACGAGGTATGCGAATGAGGTACATTTTCTTATCAGATAAAAAAAAGGCTCCAAAAATCTGGTGAGGCCCCGTACGCACAAAATTGTCATGGTTTGTGGCATCTATAATCCATTTTACTTAACTAAAGGTAAGAAATCTTGTAGCGATTTTTTATAAAAACAGAGTTAAGCTCGCCTTTGTACATGACTTATCACTATAATATTATAATACTAGCCTTCCGCCCGCGGCTCCGCCCGCGTGCATCTCGGTTAACGCGACCTTTGCTCATATCTCCGGTTCTACTCAACCGATTGCGATCAAACAAACGTAAGATTTTAAGTCTGAGCAAGCCCTTTCTAACAAAAAAAAAAACCGCATCAAAATCCGTCCAGTAGTTTTCGCGTCCATCGCGGACAAACAGACAGACAGACAGGAAATTAAAAAAAATATATTTTCGTGTTCAGTATCGTTAACATAACATAACGCAAGTATTATGTATCTCCAATGTACAGACACGACCACTTTACATTTATATAATAGTATAGATGCTTGTAAAAATATTGTGTACAATTAAGAATTAAATTAAAAAAAAACCAAAAAACACATATTAAACAAATAAACCAGGATAACTAACTGACTTAGTGGTTTCAATTCGGTTTTTGGTCTTCAAAATAAGTTTCTAAACGGAAAAATATTTTATAAACAGAGTTTTTAAATAAAACATATTATATAGACACCATCAAGATTGAATGAAATTTTAAAGCATTTATTATGCTAAATATTCACTATTCTTATTTCTATTTTCCTATTCTCTCCCTATTCTCTTTTCTATATCTTAGTCGACACAACATCAAGATTGTTCTCGTTCAGTTAAAAGTACCTAACCGAATGGACTATAGCTTACTATAGATTGTGTTGCCTACAGTACGGTTGTTATACGTATAAATTGGCAATGAATAGCTTCATTGTGCCGCGGAAAAGTGTAATTTCAACGGGTCATACCTACTTCACCCGCGGATAAGGTCGCCTACTGTTTTGAACGATCATTTTACACAGTAATAATACAATTATATATCATCATAATTGATAGTAGTATGTAGGAAATTATATATTATTAATTGCGACTGACTACGGTCTTAATTGTAGTGGACCCACCCTAACAAAACAATATTTTCTAGGAAAAAGTGGCATACAACCACGGCTATTCTTGATATTTTCTTGTTTAATACGTTTTAGAGCGTGATTTTGCAGTAGTCGGGTTTTAGTTTTAAACTTAATTTTTATTTATATTATTTTGGGGCAAGTAACACCCAATAATTTATACATATTTGAAATGTGCTAATTGAGCCCTTTAATTTGATACCAAACACAGTCTATTTATCTCAAGTTTATTTTTTAATGCAGTACTTTATGAACGCTAGAGGGCGCCACATTAGATTTAGTGACACGTGATATAGCCTATAACCAGCGGACGATCAAGACGCTTCTAACTATACCTCAATGAGGATCATTCACGTTTTTAGCTGAGTATGCAGATTTATAATGATTAAAAAAACAATAAACACTGTGAAAAAATTATTTCAATCCGATCAAAAATGACGAAGATACAGCAATTTTAATGCAGTAATCTCAAAAACGCTCGCCGCCGCGCCAAAATACTGTGTGACGTCATCTGTTATGACAGCGCGCGCCGCCGCTATGGAGAGTATGAAGACTTAGGGCTCTTTTGGGTTAAGACTCCATAGCTGTTTTATTTCGTAACGTATAATTTTGAAATTTTGTACGGATTTTAAGTAATTTACAAAGCTTCTAATAATATAGTTTTAGTGCTATTTACTTCAATATTTTTTTTAATAAAAATAACTATATCTATACCTACTTATAATATTATGAAACTGAAGAGTTTGTTTGTTTGAACGCGCTAATCTCAGGAACCACCGGTTCGAATTGAAAAGCTCTTTTTCTGTTGAATAGTCCATTTATCGATGAAGGTTATAGGCTATATAACATCACGCTACTACAAAAGGGAGCGGAGCAGTGTTCATAAATGTCAACAAATCCGGCAGACTTCCATACATCTATGTTAACATAGTAATAAAGAGGGAAGATTTGTATTTTTGTATTCGATTAAACTCAAAAACTACTTGACCGATTTCGAAAATTATTTTACCATTAGAAAGCTGCATTATCACTGACTAACATAGACTTTATTTTATTTTCAAACAAATTAGGAATCCTTACTAAAACTTCAATAATGAAATCCAAGATGTAAAAAAAATACTTAAAATATTTCTTACATCGCGTGCGCTGCGAAAACTATTGATGATAGAATAAGATAATGTACTGCGGAAATATATAACTTAAAAAGGTCTACATAAAAGTCCGCGATAGCATATGTCTATCTCCTAAGAAAAACCCACAGCCATCATTTTTATCTTTTAAAAATTACAAAATAATAATGTGTCATTATCGAAGCTATTTTTAACAATACAGTATCATTCCTTATCCAATTAAATACTTTCAATATATTGTGCATTCAATGTAGATTAAAATTGCTATTCAAACTATTTGATTACAATGAAGAAGTTCAGCGTTAGGTAAGCGTAAGAGCGGGAAACGTGCGGTGCGGTGTGATGCGAGCGCTCAGGCGGGCGTTCGGCATCGGCAGCCCTCTGCCAGTTTGTGTCGTCGACGACTCACGAGCGGTAGGTGTATAGCGCGCGGCCTTGAGCGAGTGACGGAGGCCTGACGCAACGCAGTCCACTGTAGTGTATAGACTGGAACGTTTGTTATTGTTTCGGTGGTAATAATGCCCCCATACAAATATTGTATTGTGCCAAAATGCAAGAATACAAGTGTTACTACGCCTATTAAACTGCTTTTTTATGTTCCGAGAGATGCAAAGATAAGAAAAAAATGGGTTAAAGTAATGAGAAGAGATGATAAAACTCCTCTTTCAAGCGAAAGTGTTTTACATTGTTGCGAAGATCATTTTGACGTAAGTAGGTATTGTGTACCTATTACTATTAGAACTATCGAGATGTTTACCATGTATTGTTTGGAGCTTCCAATAGTAATGTGAAAGGCCATGAAAGTTTAAATACCTATATTGCGTACCTACCTATGTCTAAATGTCTATACATGATAACAAAATTCAGTCTAGAGATTATCCTGCAGGCGTATACTATATAGGTACCTACCTATTCTATCATTTTTAAAAGTTACAGACTTGCACCACTACGAATAAGTCTCCTAAGTACTTTTGAAGTGGTCATGACGGCAATACCTACTTAAGTACTTAATTTTATTATAAAACTTAATACCTTTTCCTTTTCTGAACCTGTATTATACTAGCTTCAGTTATTTCACGTCATTTCTAACGTGGTTTATTACTCGCTTGACAACACAGTAGGTACAACTTTCGACAGAACATCATAAGGTAGGTAAATAAGTACAAGCGTTAGGACGAACTACGTATATTATAAAGTATTTTAATTAAAAAACAAAAAAACCCGACTGCTGTCTAAAAGATTGAAACAAGCTTGATAGCAGGCGGTACCCATTTGCCAATCATAAACCGAAAGAAATTTAATGGGTACCGCCTGCTATCAAGCTTGTTTCAATCTTTTAGACAGCAGTCGGGTTTTTTTATTTTTTAATAATTTATTTTATTTTAACCTTTTTAGTTAGGATATGACATCTATATATTTTTGTAATCTCCTTTTAATTCTCTTTATTTTGATACCCTACTCGATAAATTTGAATGAAAAAAAATTTTTGCCAACACATATTTTAGCATCAAAAATCTACCGTATAGTTTTTGTTGGAATTTTATGTACCCTATGACACTCGGGAGATGAATACCTTTCATTTGAGACCCTATTCATCAAAATCCGTCCAGGCGTTAGGCCTGTAGAGGGGAACAAAGAAAACTACATACATACATACATACACATTACCCTCTCGCTGGCGCAGTCGGGTAAAAACAAACTGTATTTGAATAATTACCAAAGAACTTAACACAAATAAAGTACTAAGAAAAACCAATAAAACGCAAGCACTACTAGTCGATCCACGAAAGAATTTGTACTGACTGACTGGCGACTGCGCTAGTCGGGACGCGTTCATAACAGATGACGTCATCGTCTAAATCGCAGTGAAGCGGGCGTTTTTAAGTACCCGTTAAGAAATCCCTAATAGCTTCGTCATTTCTTGACGGATTTTGATTATTTAAAAAATAGGATACTCAGAAAGGTATAGCGCACCTGGTATACTGATTAAAAATACAATATTCCATTATGTGATTCATCCTCATTGTCCAGTTCTAATAAGTAGTTGAAGAGCTATGAGGGAACAAACGAACATACATACATAGCCTGTCAAAATCATAACCCTCCTTTGGCTTCACCGTAGTCGGGTAATGATGGATGTGTTTGTAAAATACCACGTCTGTGTATTTGTTTATACCACAGTCAGTGGCCCACCTGCTGACGTGTACTACATTCCCAAACACAATGTACACCGGAGGATCTCATGTGCGCCTCCGAGATCGCCATCCAGGACCCTCGATTCTGCTCAAGCATAACCACCGTTATAACACGGACACTGATAATTTTAGACTTTCGATACAAGCAATGTCGTTAAAGTCTACAATTAAATGGCTTTTTGTAGAGTGTACGAAAGTGTGTAATGAAAACAATAAAATTGTCATTTAATTTTGGACTTTAAGGCCCGTATTCTAGAATGCCACTCAGCTGAATCTCAATTTGCCTGAGGCAAGATTGTATGCACAGATTCCACAGACTTGACAGGCTGTCGGGAAGATTGTCTATAGTTCTATACAATCTGTCCCCAGGTAAATCGAGATTCAGCTGAGTGGCATTCTAGATGCAGTGGCTGTGATATGACAGTGGTTTTGATTAAGCGGAATCGAAGGCCTGGAAGCAGCACACCGGGAGAACACTATCTGAGAGTCGAGGCACCATCGCCACGATAGAAGAAGTGTATTCGTTCTAAATGTCTAGTTTTACACCCGTATTCACAAACAATACTTCGCTATGCGTACCACCAAAACTGTGCAAAGAACGACAAATTCTCAGTGCGTTCGTTTTGGCAAGCCTTTTTATTCATTGATAACACTTAAGTAACACTTTGTTGAGGGAACGCACGGCGTTAGATACTGCTCCGTGATGTTTGTGAATTAATTTTACCAGCCCTATGCGCTCGAGCACACTATGAGACCTCACAGTATTGTTTGTGAATACGGGTGTTAGAGGCTGAGGATAACTTATAAGTTTTATTTGATAGGGTCACATGTTGTAATGTTCGGAAGCGAGAAAGTGTGGTACACCGTCGTTTTCTTTGCGAGGCAGTAATGCACACAAGAGATGCGGTGGAAAAGGAACAAGATAAAGAGAGAGGTTCTTCACTCTCCCGTGTGGTAGAACGCGCAACGAGCGGCAGAGTTAGCAGAGCAGTGGGGTGAGCACGAACAACTATCGTAATCGTATCGTAAATGTAACGAGAGCACGGAGCATTGCCATTGGCCGCCTTCCTGGAACCTGCCAATCACAATGCTCCGTGCTATCGTTACATTTACGATACGATTACGATAGTTATTCGTGCTCACCCCACTGGGCTTGGGAGTAACGGAAAGAGAGTGAAGACTAGCCCTAGTCTTCACTCTCTTTTTATGACACATAGGCAGACAAGGACATAGCCTACCTGATTGAAAGTCTTTAACGTGACCTATGCACATGTGCTATACCAGGGGCGTCACACTCGTGCTGCCGACCCTGTAGAAACCTTCTAATGACCTTCTTGAAGAACCTCGTACTATAGTCGCTTGAAAAACAACAGCAGAGAGTTCATTCCAAAGCTTGAGCGTGCGTGGGATAAAGTTCCTTCCATACAGCACAGTGCGCACTCTAGCAGAAGTTAGGTTTTTGGTGAAGCATTTGATCGCGTATCCTATCCATAAAAAGATAGCTTTACCAGAAATCAATAGCAGTATTTAATGTTCAATACATTTATTACATTTCATAATATGTTTTACGGTTTTCAGATTAATAAAGGTACAATAATGGACCCTGTCGGACACACCGGAATTTTTGGAGAAAGAAGGAGTTTGTTTTACTTAATTATCATTTGTAAAAAGGTATGATTGTACAGGTACAGGTATATTTTGTAAATGGTATGTATATTCTGGTGTGTATATATTATAAGTACTCATATACTTTTTTATATTGTTAGACATTTCACTCATCGCTATCTAGACCCACAGCAAGCATAGCTTAACTAGCTTGTGTTATGGGTTCTAGAATACGGATAAACATACTTAGATACATTAGCTGGGTATATGAATAACGCATGAGCCTCGTGATTTAGTCATCACACAATAAATCCATACAGAAGTTGGTAATATTTCGCATTACGTCAATAGATACCATCATTGATAACGTGATATAAATAAACGATAACAATGTTTCTTATCATTTTTGCTCAATTCGAAAGGCTAGTCATGATTTGATAAATTTATGACTAACAAACAATTTATATATGATACATCATGTCCAACCAGACTTAATGCCGCCCTGAGTGGGGCCGTAAGTCGATGAAAGATATTTTTTAATGAAAATAATGTTCTTTTATAGCCGATCACGATATATTTTGTATTTTCCGTCAACAACAGTTACCTCTTCTCTAAGCGTATGGGCCCAGTTTTGATCCTTGGGGTACGCCTCTCGTAAGTTTACGTTAGTTGTTTCGCATTCTGAACAATTTGTAGTTTATACTTGATCAAAAATGTTGGGGTACATCGCGGTTGTTATAGGTAAGACCAGTTAACTCCTCTCTAAACGCATGGGCCCATTCTCGATCCTTGGGGTACGCCTCTCGTAATTTTACGTTAGTTGATTTCGCATTTTGCATAATTTGCTGTTTCTACTTCATTAAAAATGTTGGGGTACACTGCGGTTGTAGAAGGGTAAGAGCAGAATTACGTTAAGGGTCATTTGATGTCTCCATGCGGATTAGAAACTAGGCATTACTTTGTCGAAGGTATCAATCAGTTCTAATTTTAAAATGTTTGCAGTTGATTCATCATCTGCCTCATTTTTAATCGTGGTGCTATTGCGTAGTACGGCTATCACATCACTTTGATAATTTGTATATGTGAGTGCGAACACGCGTGTGTCTTTGTGTGACCTGAATATTATATATATATATTATATATATATATATATAATATAGAATTCACATTGTGCAGATAACTCAAATAAAACTTTTTTCTTTCTTTCTTTCTTTCTTTATTTGCTTTGTGTTTTTGTTTACTATGTGTAATCTCTCCTGTAGTCTCTTGATGTTAGTAGAACGACAGTATAAAAAGTGTAATGTTTTAAGGGTTAATGTGTAGTAGATATGATTCTCTAACATCTACCATAATTATTAAATGCCTCAACAGCTTTGGATGTACCTTAAGTATATTTTTGTCGGACATTATTTTTAGCAAGGCGTGGGTTGCCTGTTGCAACAACAACCGTGAGTTTTAACCAGTTGTGTTTATTGTTTTAATTATTTTACTTATGAACTCTGCCATAAACTTACCTAGGGTATACGCAAGAAAGAGAAATACGCCTATAGCGTACCACAGCGACTGGGGAATAACTTCTATGTGGCCATTCAGCGGTGATTCCCCAAGAGTCTCATTGTATACCGGCGTACTGGCGGCGAGATAATCGTAGTCGTAGTACGACAGGAAAAGGAAGTTCAATACGATGAGGAGGAATCCGCCGAAAGTCAACACGTTGGGCGCCACCCATTTTGGAACCAACTGTAATGAGAAATTAGGTTAATAACATTATAAGATACCAGAAAATATCTTGAATAAGGCGCGGCGCAAACGGCGGGGCGGGCCGGTCTTTTTGACCGCCAAGTAATATAGACCGCGCCTGCCCGTCGATGCCCGCGACTGTCCTCGCCGCGAACACAAAGCGCCACGGACATGCCGCGCCGCGCCGCCAGTGCCCGGCGGGCACCTGCGGCGCGGACTTTTTGCCTTGCCTTCATGTGCGTTAGTAGTATAGGATTCTCTTTGCGCTATCGTTTGCGGAGAAATTGACCGGCCCTGTCCGCCCCGCCGTTTGCGCCGCGCCCAAAAGTCGGACGGTTCGCGGATATTCACTACACGGACGGACCAGCCAAAAACAACAACACGGTTAGCTCTTTGAGCCCGTGATTGGCCCTTTGAGCCGCCGCGGCTTTAGGCCGCTTTATTTCCGGCCCTTTGATAGCGATGGGTCTCTGTGTGACATGTTCATTGAACATAACCTTGGTTTCGTTCAAGTTTACATCAAGACCAACGCGTCAAGGAACTCATGCGTTAAGCACCCAATTAAATATGTAATATCATCATCTTTAATTTTCTTAAAAATTCTTAGGTTCAGGTCAGAGAGCAGGGTTAGAGCAAGCGTCCCACCTTGCTTCACCGTGGGTGCCTCAGAAGGCCTAAACTAGGTTTCAGTTCTAATTGTAACAATAAAATTGAAGGCGTTACAAAGTTATAAGAGTGTATTTCAAGGTCTACACGTTTCTATGTATTTGTATTATATCTTAGAAAATGGATATCAAATGTTTGATAGCAGTTTTCTGAATAATGGTACATATCGCAGTTTCAGTTTACGCTGAAATACACTCTATGTCTACCGACATAGGATCGTTATATCGTTAACAATGTATTCAATGATAACCTCAGATGATTGTTGATAAGAAAGTATCGTACGATATTTCGTTTTAATTCATCATTGTTAGCATTGTTGCTATCTTGTTTCCGATTACACATCAGCTGTGCAATTCTCTACAATTTGTTCCACATTGGCCCCATTTGTTCGTCCTACATTCCAAAGAATTCCTCTTTTGCCCCATATTAAATTTGATTCCTGTTTCGTCCTACTTTATAGTACCAACCAAAGTAAGGTTAGCAAAGCAAATTTAAATGTGTTACTTCTCTACGCATACAGCGTCGAGCACAGTGCTGCGACAGCCTTGATAAAGATTGTCATTGGTCGAACTGGGTGACGTCACGGGATATTGACCAATGGCGATCTCTTTCAAGGCTGTATGCTAGAATTGCACAGCTGAACAACTTACGACGCAAAGGAAGTTGTACAGTAATAAGAGAAAAATGCATATGTTATTGCTGTCGTGTTCTGTCGTGGTAATCGAGAACTCCCAGAAGGTTAGGCAGAGGTGTATTAACACCAAAAGTTCGTCAACAATGATTTGCGGTCCCACGTAATAGGGGCCGAGCCTATTGAAATGTTCTGTCTGGTTCCTAAAAGCTAGCTGGGAGCCTTAAGAATAAACCGGTTACTTCTAGACAATTGACAGCCTCCGTGGCGTAGCGGTAGTGAACGCGGCCGCTACGCAGGAGGCGCGGGTTCGATCCCCGCTCAGTGCAAATATTTATGTGCATTAAATATGGGTATTTGCATTGGTCTGGTCGTGCCTCGGAGAGCACGTTAAGCCGTCGGTCCCGGTTGCCATAAGAACATCTATGGCAGTCGTTACGGGTAGTTGGTGCCCTAAAAAGTCCAAAAACAACGGTCTAGCTGCAAAGCTTCGATATCGCCTAATGTTAACATTGGGTCGTGAAGGGCAGATGGCAATCGCTTCACGGAAAATATCGAGGTCTAGCCAAATCTGTAGCTATGACTGGTAAAAGCGGACGCCAGACTCCGAGCTGAAAGCTTCGGATGCGACTCGGAATTAACGCTAGGAGGAAGAAGAATGCATCAGCCACATTATCAATTAAAAACAAGTGAGATTCTGTGAGATAGTGGTTAAAAGTGGTTAGCCGAATAACAACAATAAAGTGAGATATTTGTGGAGCATGATCCGCTGACTTAAACTGTACCCCTTGCAGAGATCCGATTCTCAGGACTCCATAGATTCACCGTGCGGTCGCCAGGTCCATAGCGTGATACAGAGAGGAACACCGTGACGGCGATTTGGACTTGCGACCCAGATGTAGGTTTAGAGTGGCCACCTATTCTAATATATAAAAATCAATGCCACTTCTCGTTGTTATTTTATAACTCAAAAACGGCTGAACCGATTTGGCTAATTTTAGTCTTGAAATATTTGTGGGTGTCCAGGGAAGGTTTAAAGGATGAGAAAATAGGTGCAGCGGGAACGGGAAAAATATGGCGGTACGAAGTTCGCCGGGACAGCTAGTCTTCTTCTATCCCTACTAATATTATAAATGCGAAAGTAACTCACTCTGTCTGTCTGTCTGTCTGTCTCGCTTTTACGACTAAACCGCTGAACCGATTTTGATGAAATTTGGTATAGGAGTAGATTAGACCTTCAGAAAGGACATAGGCTATGTTTGGTCGCGATAACCGACATCCACGCGGGCGGAGCCGCGGGCAAAAGCTTAATATATAAAAATCAATGCCACTTTTCGTTGTTAGTTTATAACTTAAGAACGGCTAAACCGATTTGGTTAATTTTAGTCTTGAAATATTCGTGGCTGTCCAGGGAAGGTTTAAAGGATGAGAAAATAGGTGCAGCGGGCACGGGAAAATTATGGCGGTACGAAGTTCGCCGGGACAGCTAGTCTATCATAATTATAACGGAAACATATCGAGACCACAGAGCATTGCAATTGGCAGTATTCACACACACACACACACACACAGGTTCACAGTAGGCAGGTGGCCAATCGCAATACTCCGTTCTCTCTATACATTTACATTATGATTACAATAGTTTTTCCTGCTCGGGGCACTGATCAGGGTCAGTGGGATAGCTGTAATATTTTAACTAATTATAATGATTGAATTTTATTTATGTTTGTATGTCACAGCACTATACTTACTGATATAGTTTGTAATCATTAACAATAATATGATAAATAACTATTAAAAAACGTAACCATGAGTGTTTATTGCTATATTATTGTTTGGGCAATTATCACTGTATAAAAAGCAGTTATCACTGTATAAAAAAGAAAATGATATAAAACCCATCGAATTGAGAACCTCCTCCTTTTTGAAGTCGGTTAAAAAACAATGATTATTGTCCGGGACCTATATCTTGGACCTAGACTGTGTTCAAAATGTGCTCTACATGTTTCTTGGGTGCACTTTGACGGCAGCATGAGGAAGTGCAGTAGCAACTGCAATGGATGAGTTCAAATTCACCAAGCACAGATTATTACAAAACAATCTGCATGTGCCAGGGATTGTTTGTCTTGCAATTTAGGTCTAAGATATGTGTCCCGAGGTAGGTATACTTGCTTACCTCAACAACTTTGTTCCAAAAAGGGTGCATAACATAGACACTTAGAGGACTAGTGTCTATGGCCATATACTGAAAAAAAAAAGAAAATATGAAAGAGTCATTTATGGACAATAATTTTCTGTTGAATATTGTTACCTAACAATAATTTGCACAAAAGTGTATGCTTCTGTTTATAGTGGCCATAAGATGTTTCCTTTCGCAGCAATAGGAAAACTTGTATTTAAGAGGAAAAGTAACTAAATTCCTCTTTTTATATTACTTTAACCATGTTAAAATTTAGGAATGAGTCTGCACTGACATTATTCTACATAGGTATATCTCATTATTCATAATATTATATATATGTGGCCACATGCCATTGTAACTGATTTGGTATGGTTGATTAGTCACCATGTGAACAATCATTTAAAAAAAAAAACTAATTACAAAAGAGATTTTAAACTTTGTGGTGTGTTTCCATAGATTAACTATTGAAAAAAAAGCAACCTTATTTTTTTAGTTAGACACTCTGTTAACTAAATGTAAAGTTAATGACAAAATTATCTTAACAAATTCTAATTTATTGATCACCATATTTTATCTGTTTAAGTGATCATAAAATAAACAAAACACAAAAACTGTAGGCACATGCATGTCAATGTAAAAAGGATTTACAAATACATATATTTATGTAAATCAACTTTTGTTGTTAACTGTGTAATGTATATATAAGAAACCTGATTTTTACATAGTCATATCAAAATGCGTAATACATCACACCAAACAGGTTTCCAGATACAGAAGAGTATTTCCTTAAAATTATATAGCATCTTCGGTAATGACTGTCCACTATTCAAAAATCTATTACTCACAGAGTACTCTCATAGCTTACCTAATAAGCATAATACGATCATTTATATGATAACTTTGAAGTATTTGTTGCGTAAAAAAAATCGATAAAATTAGGTTAAGTTTATTACACAGATGCTCAAAACACTAAGCCATATATCAATACGATATTGATTTACTCTATTATTGTTTATATTCGTTAAAATATATTCTTATAAGTATAAAAAAACACAGATATACCTTATAATTATCGAAACCATCAAGGTGTTCGCGGGCGAGGTATTTGTAATTGAACATTTTCACTTATTTCTAGCAACTACAATTTATAGTAAAGAATTAACTAAATATAGTACACTGAATATGTGCACTTCACATAACACATTTTAGTTATTTGGTATTTATTTCACTATAAATTGAATTAATCGCGTCTCACGCAGTAGCGGTTTAAATAATACGTCGACTAGTTGACATTTGTTTGACAAGTAGAATGGTTTGACATCACGTAAATATTGCCAGCCTAGAATTTACCATAATAATATTATTGTTTTGTTTAAAAAAGTATAAAAGTTTTTCACATTCTTGACTAAGCCAGTTAACTTACTTTGGGTATAGATAGCACTGAAGAAATGTTCTATTGGTATAAAACTATCCTTTTAACGAATTCTATCGCGATTTCCACCGATCCGTTTTGTTGCTTTTCGGCAGCCATGATCACGGGGATACTCCCTGTTAATAATGTCATTGTTTTATTTCAATGTATGATATTTGCGTATACCTACTATACATCCGACTGTAACATTTCTTAATTACACCAAAATTGCTTCTCGGTTTCACCCAAGTCCCGATCCTGTGGTATAGGTACGAAGTATTCTGTTACTTAATGAGCGGGAATGAACCCACGACCCACGCCCACTGCGTAGCAGTCGAATATACTCCTGCGACACCACAGAGGGTGACTTGTGATTTTCAATTAATATTATCATCAATCAATCAATCAAACAAACAAAAAAAATCAAACAATAAAAATGGTTCACTAGCTTTTGAGTTGATTGATTACAAAAATAACAATCTTTAAAACACAATCAATTAACCTACTGCACTCCACAGCTGGACATAGGCCTCTCCCAATATGCGCCACGTTTCTTCTCCACCTAACTAGGGGGTGTCCTACCTTCCGTTTACCTTCGCGCGGTCTCTACTCTAGGACTCGTTTGCTCCAAAGGCCATCAGTCCTTCGGCAGATGATGTGGCCAGCCCACTGCCACTTCAGCTTGCTTATTCTGCGAGCTATGTCGGTAACTTTGGTTCTATGTCGGATAACCTCGTTGCGAATTCTATCCTTCAAAGATACTCCAAGCATAGCTCGTTCCATAGCCCGCTGCGCGACTTTTAGGTTACGGACTAACCCCACCGTCAGTGGCCACGTTTCGGCACCGTAGGTCATAACAGGCAGGACGCACTGGTCGAAAACCTTTGTTTTGAGGCATTGCGGCAGGGGGGAGGAGAAGACCCGACGCAATTTGCCAAATGCTGCCCACCCCAGTTGGATTCTTCTGGCTATTTCTTTCTCGAAGTTGTTTTTACCGAGCTGGATAACTTGCCCTAGGTAGATAGCTATAATTTTGAACAACTTCGAGTGTCGCCCCTTCGATGGCAATCGGTCTCGGTACAATATGCTCGTTGAACATACTCTTGGTTTTATCCAAGTTTACACCGACAACTTTAACACACAGATTAAACGCTAATTGACTATTCAAATGGAATGAACCCCCGTCCACTGCGTAGCAGTCGAATATACTCCTGCGACACCACAGAGGGTGACTTGTGATTTTCAATTAATATTATCATCAATCAATCAATCAAACAAACAAAAAAAAAACAAACAATAAAAAAAAAACAATCAAATAATGTTATTAAAGATACAATCAAAATGTTAGCATTTTTCAAGGTCCTATCATAAAATGAAAATAGTACTTTAGATAATGTCTTATCAAAAAGTAAAAAAAAAGACATCTATAGATATGTGATATGATAATGAATCAAACTTGCCAAATATAGTCCAACACTACACGTTACTTCTCGTATCACTTCACTACATGCAACTGCGTTCTAAAAACCCCAATATGCTGATTATGCAGGACGTCGATTCTATTAAAGCGAAACCATTAAATTTTAGACTTTATGAATATGGACTCAAAGTCCAAAATGAAATGAAAAAAGTTTCATTACACTCTCATTCGCTCTACAAAAAGTCATTTAATTTTAAACTTTAACTGCATTACTTTAAAGGCTAAAATTAAATGGAAATTTCTTGCAATGGCAATGGCATGACAGTGGTTTTGCTTTAGCAGAATCGAGAGCCAGGTGGTCAATTATAGCACTGTGAATCCAGAGTCAGCCAGACAGAGTCAGGCGCGGTCGCAGCTTGAAGTTTTGGGGGGAGGGTCACTTCGGAAATTCCTTAAGGAATTTAACCCCCCTCCCCTCGTACTGGAACTTTCAATATGACGTGCATGTTTGGGGGGGGGGGGGTCATGTCCCCTGTGACCCCCCCCCCCCTCGGACCGCGCCTGCACAGAGTAGCAATTGGGCAGGTATATAAATTGCTAGATGCGATGATAGTTCTACCTGACGTTGGATTGCCATCGATTGTCAACGACACCCCATGCATAATCACTATGTTGTATTGTATGTAACACAGAGACGAAAGCAAATAGCCCCCCCTCTTCTCCCCCATGGTGATACGTGGTGAGTTTTTAGACAACCCCCCCCCCCCCCCCCCCTCCATCCATATAGAGGTGGACTATCCCATATCATCATCATCCTGCACTTAATATACCCCCAACCAAAACCATAGCCCCAAATAAATGTGGGAGAAGTTTATTTGGGGTCGGTCATATCAAATGCGAAATAATCCAACATCAATCCATTTTGAATGAAATTTTGAAGCATTTATTATGCTAACTGTTCAAATCGATTGAGAAAGGGAAAAATAATCGACCTCGGACGGGACTCGAACCAGCGATCTTTCCCTTACAGGGGGAACGCTCTGACCACTAAGCCACCGAGACACGTACGAAGTCGATCCAAATTCCCTTATACAACCGTCTTAAGGGCGACGGTGAATTCAGATCATATTCATAGATCGCGGGTTCGAGTTTGAGTCCCGTCCGAGGTCGATTATTTTTCCCTTTCTTAATCGATCAATCCCTTTTTTTAATAAGAATATTAGTAAACCGAAATTACTTACTAATATTCCCTCTAACCCCTCCAGCTAAGCTAAATTGCTTGTGTTATCTCTTTTCTTTAAACAAAATTTCTTCAAAATGCTCCGTAGATGAGGCGTAAAGTGTAGCAAACAGACAAAGTTACTTCTGGGCCGGATTTGTAATATCACGAAGTCAAACTTATATGATGGCACGTCTAGGGTTTCATTTAACTTTTTTTAGAATGATGGCACTTTGATGCTTATAGGTTCGCCACCCCTGACCTAGGCAAAGAATATACGGGGTGATTTGGTAGTCGTTTAGGAGCGAAAGATTTTGGGCACAGTTTCGATAGCCAAATCAGAATCATGAGCGGAATAATGTCTTTTTTATACAGGACACGTCAATTTGACTTCACCTCGCCTGATGGTAAGCTGAAGGCGAAGAAGCGGGTCACCATTACAGACACGTATCATGTTACAATGGTGGCATTCAGCATGACGGCCTTATCACATGCTTTTTCACGCCTCGATTAAGGACCCGCGACTGTAGAAAGAGGGAAACACGTGAACTGATAATATAAAGAATTCCAGGTCTTAATTGTGCGGCAGCACTATTAGAACTATATCTTATGTACATTGTATATATCAATTGTAACATTGTCTTAAAATGGTACAATTGTTACCAAATTGTTAAGTCGGACTCGAACCGACTAACACCGCACGACGTCTTGGCTCAATTAGTTGCCGAGGGTGAGATTGCTTCTGGTATATCTCTTACGCCCTGGCTGACCCAGAGCCATCAAGAAGGCCCTCACGGATATGGGATCACCGTGATCCCATCTTGCCAACAGTGATGGCACCAGGATGTTCATGATCTCGTCTTTCAACTTGTACTAATTCTAAATACAACGCATACAATTGCTTAATGTACAAAATAAATACAATGATGTCATTTTGAAATCCCCTGTCGATAGAACGATAGATGCACTATCAGTAAGATTAGATAATACAAATTATATTGGAGCTGACAGTATTGATATATACTGAAAAACACGTTTCACTGAGCACTTGTGTTTAAATCAATTTACAGTTTAATAAAATAATAATGGAAGCCAATAGTGATACATATTATCCGACTTATTCTGAATTCAAGGTCGTGTCTAGAAAGAATAGGAAAAAGAGGAAGCAGAGAAAAAAACAATTGACTCCTCCTGATGAACTACAAAGTGAATCTGAAGTATCAGTTACAGTAGAATCAACGGCAAATTCTGATCCAACAGACGACAATGGTGAGCTCGAATCTGATGACGAAAGTACCAATGATGTTACAAGCCCTCAAGTATTCATGGAAGACTTCTCAAGTAATCCTAAGAATAAAGTGTCCAGAGACGCCTCGATGTCAGTGGCGCCGTCATTTAATGAAGACTCAGAAAAAGAAAATAAATTAGAAGAAACTGTTAGATTTGTAGATAATGCATTTAGAAAGGGTTCTTTAGTAGACGATAAAGTGATTGATGCAGTCGAAGAGTGTAGCCGTCAACTTATATTAAATACAAGAGCTTTGACTAAAGAAGCGTCAACTTATGAGTTAGAAAATTTTGAGAAAAAAACATTAATTATTTTTAATCAAGAAAATGTTGATGGATTTGAGAAAAGGCATGGTACACAACAAGATGTTGATAAGTTGAAAGATACGTTTCAGAGATTTGGTTTTGTAGTTACTGAACACAAGGATTTAACTAAAGATAGGATTATTGAGGAACTAGATCAATGTAAGTGTCTTCTTCATTCTAGCGTTAATCCCATTCGCATCCGAAGCTTTCACCTCGGAGTCTGGGGTCTTCTGTATCAGTCTAATTGCGGATTTGGCTGGACTTCGATATTTTCCGTGCAGCGATTGCCATTTGACCTCCCATAACCCAATGGTGATATTGGGCGATATCGAAGCATTGCAGTTAGGCCACTTGTTGGACTTTCTTTTTGTGTTTGTGTTAGTGTATTTTTATTTATTTAACACATAATCAGTAGACATACCTAATTATACGGTGGCAGTTGTGCATTCGTTTGCCGTAGCACGGGTTCGATTCCCGCTCAATGCAAATATTTGTATGCATGAATGTGCACTGGTACGACCATGCCTCGGAGAGCACGTTCAGCCATTAGTCCCGGTTGTCATACGAACATCTATGACAGTGGTCATATAGGGGAAATGGGTGAAATGGCCCACACAGATGGGCTGGGCGTCGATTCTACTAAAGCAGAACCATTGTCATGCAACTGAGACTGTAAAAAATGGTATTAAATTTTAGACTTTATTGCTGCAGACTCAAAGTCCAAAATTAAAGGAAAAAAGTTTCATTACACTCTCTCATTCGCTCTACAAAAAGCCATTTAATTTTAAACTTTAACAGCATTACTTTAAAGGCTAAAATCAAATGGAATTTCCTCGCAGTCTCTGTGGTCTGACAGTGGTTGTGCTTTAGCAGAATCGAGGGCCTGATCACCCGCCCGATACACGGTGTCCCCACTGGCTGACCTTGGGCCATCTATGATTTTAAGATGGCTCCCTCGGGTGTGGGAAGCACGGTGTCTTCATCAAATATATCAAGGTCACCTCCCATTGCGGCGTTTGATGGATCGCATCTCTGCGCCACCGTCTTGGGTGAAGGGGTGACAGGCGACGGCACCTGTCACCTCTATCAGCCCACCCCTTGCCTGCCCTCCACTGTGCTTTCTGCTAGTCAGAGGGACACATGTACAGCTTCCGAGCAGCCTCTACAGGGCCGGTCTTGCCTCACACGGAATTTGCCGGATGTGACGGCGTCTCCTCTGCGGTCCTGCTGTCTTCGTTGCTCAGGGTGCACGCGTACAGCTCCCGGATCAAGCACCTTAGTATCAATGGCCATTTTCTATACGAAAATAGTTAAAATTTACATCAAATGTTCAAATTGTTAACTGATAATTTGTAGCTTATTCGAGACATGATTTCGTCTTTGTATTGTTCGGATATAAAGTATAAAGTGACATTTATAAGGGCCAAGGTATCTTGGACCTTAAATGTGCTTTACACGCACAGTAGATACACGTTTCTTGGGTGCCTTTTGAGGATAGTATGGGGTGCTACTGCGGTGGACGAGCTAAAATTCATCAAGTTTGTATAGATTATTACGAGACAATCTGCGCGCGCTAGGGCCTCGTTTCTATCGCGATTTAGGTCCAAGATACGTGTCCCGACTCCCGAGGTACCAATTACAAAATGTATTAAATAAGTCTTTGTTTTGTTGTATTGTATTGTTTTGTATTGTGTAAGTACGTGTATTTGTTATATCGTACTGAAACATTGCAGACTATTGCGCAATGATTGCAAAATACAAGTACACGAGTATTTTCTTTTGATGTGAAACATTTAAATGTAGCGCGACAGAATGGATATTTGAATAATAAAGAAATATCGTTTTTGATTAGGTATGCCATTATTTCATTTCACGAAGAATTCTTCCATAATATTTTGTAGTACTACGTTAGAGGTTATGAATTCGATTACCGTTCAGTGCAAATATTTGCCTGTGGCAAAGAGTTATAATTTTCAAAAGGGAAGCCGATGGAAGAAATCTTACCTCCATTTATGTTGGAGGAGGTAGAACACGACGATATTTCTGTCCCAATCGAGGCGTCCAACTGGGGAAGTACCTCCGCCCCGCCCTATAGAATGCCGCGGGTATAATAACTTCGTGTTGTTTTTCCGGCGGTCAGTAGGGTAGCCAGAGCTCATTGGAGAGGTTTTATACTATCAGTGGGAAGCCAAAGGCTTGTTCTACTTATCTTTTGCGCTGACGGCACAAATCTCTCTGTTCTTATAGGGTCGGCAGCACGAGTGTGACTCCCCTGGTGTTGCACACGTCTATAGGCCACGGTTACCACTTTCCATTAGGTGAGCCGTGTGCTTGTCTACGACCTAAGTAGTATAAAAAATATCCCAGAATATTTATTTATTTGTTATTATTTCGTTACAGTTACAAGTCCACATAATAACCTGACGGACTATGGATGTGTGGCGGTGGCCATCTTAACGCATGGCTCCAGTGATGGTTTACTTAGGGCAAAAGACCAGCAGTTCAGTGAAGTTGAAGTCATCAACAAATTCAAAGTCCTCACCAATGAAAGCTTAGTTACGAAACCTAAAATTATTATTATTCAGGTATGTATCTTTTTTTATACCATTTACCTACTTGATTGAAAGTGGTTATCGTGGCCTATGGACGTATGCAACACCAGGGGCGTTACACTCGTGCTGCCAACCCTGAAGGAACCTTCTAATGTCGGTGACTGCCCCGGTGCACTACCCAACGACACTACTGGTGGTGTCAAGTGTACAATCTTCATTGAAGAACCCCGTATTGTAGTCTCTTGGGAAAACAGCAGCAGGGAGTTCATTCTACAGCTTGAGCATGCTTGGGATGAAGTTCCTTTCATACCGCACAGTGCGCACCGTTGCCGGCCGCAATGTGTGAGGATGAATTGCCTGCCTATTCTACCTATAGACCCCGACTGTACCGCAACCTTACGGGTTCAATTGTAAATCTAAAATATCCAGGAATACCTTTTTCGTACAGAAATCTCCTCGTATTCATTCTCGAACCAAATATGACCACACGCCATTTCGTGTCTTCAGATACCGGGGTGTGCCCCAGTTAGGCATTTTCCTCACACCCCTGCTAGCCCAGGGCTATCTCCGGTTCCTAGAAGGCCCCTCAAGTGTCCCCGTCTTGTCCCTGGGAAGAGGGGGTGCGCACTGCGCCGCCGCCTCAGCCTGCTTTTGCTAGGATGACAGGCGGTTCCACCTGTTACCTCCAGGCCAGTGCTCATGCAGTCGTTGAGCGACCTAACATCCTGGGACTTATTCTACTTGCGTACAAAATTGCTTTACAAATTGTACAGCTGTTTAGGTACTCAGTGTACCTCCTACCTACATATACTGACAATGATTTATGAAATGAGGCTAGTTAGTAGAATATTTACGTATCTGGTTTCCCAGCCACACTGGCCACACAGACGGATATGAGGAAATACACGGTTATAGTCGGTTCGAGTCCGACATACTCTTTTCACCGTTTGCTCCGATCCGTGGGTTTAAAAAGGCCACATTGAGCGATTGCGTTAAAGACGAGTAACTTTAAAAATTCAGTAGATTCCTAGGAAATTCGTATACCTAGTGGTTAAACATAGCAGAATCACATTTCATTTACTAAGTCGCTTCCAAAGGCCACTTTATTGGAATCGTATTAGGATAATATTTTATCATGCGGAGGTAATGTAAACGAAATTGGTGTACCTACATTACCACCGCATGACAAAATATTACCCTAATACGATTCCATTATAGTGGACTTTTTAGAACTGCCGATGCATGCCGCTGAAATGAAGCATGGGGGAATTCCCCTCGTGAAAAAGCATTCTATAACTCCATTTAGACATTTCAATTTTATTAAGACTTCCGTCACTAGATCAGCATGAGTATTTTGATAACCATTCTTCAGATACCGCCTTTTATCAAAATATGAAACAAGGAAAAAATTGCGTGTTTTAAAACATTCCAGATGATTCATTGATCTGATGCTGGCAATATCCGGATTATTATAGATATAGTATGTTATTGCTCTGTTATGCAAGACTGATAGAGACACTCGAAGGTGGTGACGATTAGATTACCTTGGCAATATACGGCAACACGTAATAACCGTTAAAGTACCTAACCTATACAATTACAGAAGAACGAATTGATGAAAGTATAGAGTCCACATCAAGGTTGCCTGAAAGAAATCGTAACGAGCGATATGGCCATTGTGCCTTCGACCTAAGACTGGTTACTTGTCTTCTTTACCCTCACACGTGTTCCCCCCGAACAAGTGTGGGGTGGTGTCATAAAATCCCGGGTTTTCTGTTGAGGCCGTCAAGGTAGGGACTGCCATTTTAGGAACAGCTACTATACTTTAGACGGCACCCCAGCTTACTTACCCCGCCTGATCAATTTGACGACCTAAATAAAAAAAAGATTTTTTTCTTCCTTCAGGCATGCCGTGGCACAAAAATTTTGGCGGGAGCTGCAGTGTTTCACCAAGGGAAGATTCGAAAAGATCTGGACGACACCGTGCAGCCCTATATCTTGCCAGTGGAGTCTGATATGCTGGTTCTTCATAGTTCTTATGCTGGCAGTCCATCACATAGGTAAATAATTATTCAATTTTGGTTTTAACGTAGCATTTCGATTGGCAGACTTCACACACATAGGTAGGTTCACAGTAGGCAGGTGGCCAATCGCAATGCTCCGTTATGTACCTACTTACCTACCTTTTCGAATATTTTTCATGCTTGTACCCCCTCATCCATGCTTCTGTACTATCATAAAATTTAATTGGAATTCGTTACCTAAATTGAGTACAGAATCTAAACACAGTTTTTTTTGTAATTAAGGTCTGCCTTTTTGCGTCGTCATCAAAAATTAATGAATGGATTTTGTTTTCTTTTTCATTACAAAGGTCTTGACCGGAATCAGACAGGTAGATCAGACAGATAGACAGACAGAGATAGACACAGTTACTTTCGCTTGTATGATATTAGTCATAAGTAACAATCAAAATGATTTAATTGATAAAATAGAATATTAAGCGTTAATTATGGTTTTAATTTTCTTTTTCAGGAATGAACTATACGGATCCTGGTTTATCCAGGAGCTATGTAACAAAATTAATTCCCTTGCGGCCACACAAGACTTAGGATCCATAATGACCGAGGTCAAAAGGGAAGTAGCTATCAACAAATATCACGAAGAGTACAACAGACGGACTTTTGAGGTGGATATAAACAAGCAGATGCCTGTAGTTACCTCAACCCTGATCAGGAAGCTTTACCTGAGGAGGTTTGGGGAAGGGCCACCTAAAGTAGAAAGTTTTATAGATGGACCGGGCCGTGTTGATTCTTCTGAAGCTAAAATTGAAGTAGATAATGCCGCCACACCACTATTAGTTCAATATGGCCCATGTTCCTGTTTTTTGGACCATTTTAATTATATGAGAAGTTGTTTAGCGTAAGTAGCTGTACCTACTAATTCATGAAACGTATATATCTTGAATGGAAATTTAAAGCAATTAGTATGCTAATTATTCAAATCGAATAAGATAGTAAAAAGAGAAACGAACCCGTGACCAGTCCCTTACTAGATAGTGCTGTAAGAAATGCCATCGAACAAATTTTATTTTTTAGGTATTTCGTCGATGAGCATCCATACGACGACACTGCACACACTTTTTTGGAAGTGGCTAATAGTTTTGAAGATGGCATCGAGTTTAACACAAGCAAAGAGAAAATGTGCAAAGCAATCGCGAAGCACCTGCGGAATAACGCGCGGAGTCATCAGTATTTTAAATATTTATATTTTTCTAAACATGAATGACTTTGGTCTTTAAAATATATAGATTTTGAATTATCTTGGCTTTTATTTTTAACTTGTATTAATAAATATTGTTATGCCAGAATCTATACTAATATTTATTTACTAGCCTTCTGCCCGCGGCTCCGCCCGCGTGCAACTCGGCTAACGCGACCTTTGCTCATATCAACCGATTCCGATCAAACAAACGTAAGATTTTTTTGTTAACGACTTTTTTGCAAATATAGGAAAAACTCTCGCTGATAAAATTAGTACACAACAAAGTCACAACAATCTACCAACCCCTTCAGACCAATCCTCTATTGTAAATGGTTCCTGTAACCTGCAGGGTGCCTCAATGGGGCTCATAGGTGTGGACGAGAATGAACTGGACTCTATTATCTTAGGCTTACGTAACGACTGTGCAGTAGGCTGGGATGGCATCCCAGCTAAACTTCTGAAGGAAGTGCGTGCCCTTATAATACCTCCTTTAATGCATGTTGTTAATCTGTGTTTCTCACAGGGTGCATTTCCTAGTGTCTTTAAAAAGTCACTTATACATCCTATCTACAAGGCTGGGGATCGAGGCAGTGTTACGAACTACAGACCAATCTCAGTGTTAACCACTCTGTCTAAAATTATAGAAAAAGCCTTAAATAAACGACTAATACAGTACCTAGATTCAAATAATATTATTGCTCAGAATCAGTTCGGTTTTAGACATGGTAAATCAACAGAAGACGCTGTAATTGGTCTGACAGATCACATTATAAAGACACTAGACTCCGGTAAGAAATGCCTTGGTATATTTTTGGATCTATCAAAGGCGTTCGACACGGTTTCGATTCCCATCCTTGTGAATAGACTAGAATCAGTAGGCATAAGGGGAGTGGTTCTTGACATTTTTCGTGACTACCTTACTGAAAGGCGGCAGTGTGTTAGGATAGGTAGTACCTATTACTAGCAGTGAACAACTTGTCACCTACGGGGTCCCGCGGGGCAGTGTGCTGGGACCAACTCTGTTCTTAGTATACATAAATGCTCTATGCAAACTTAACCTACCACACGCCAAAATTATAACGTACGCTGATGACACAGCTCTACTGGTTGATGGTCAAAGTTGGGGTCAGGCGCGAGCCTTCGCAGAGAATAGTCTGAAGATAGTGTCAGAATGGTTGTCCCGCAACTTACTTACACTTAACACAAGCAAATCGTCATTTGTGACATTTTCGTGCTCGTCGGTGGGACAACCGTGTAGCGAGGGGTACTCTGTCAGGGTTCATGACTGTGGTGTGGGAGCTATCTCCTGCAGCTGCGCTGGCCTCACTAGGAAACCCGAAATTAAATACCTCGGAGTATACTTGGACAACACACTTAGTTGGCAGACGCATATAAGTGCTCTAGTGCCTCGCATTAGAAAACTTATGATGTATGTGTTCAAAAGGCTCAGGTCAGCGGCGGACCCAGCCACTTTAAAAATGGTGTACTATGCTCTTGCTCAATCTCTTATGGACTACTGTATAGCGGTCTGGGGAGGCACCCATCCCTCTAGCATGATGCGACTGGAGAGAGCACAGAGAGCAGTCCTTAAAGTTATGTTTCGGAGACCCTACAGGTATGCTACCGAATTACTTTACAAGGAGTGCCAGGTTCTCACCATAAGACAGCTCTTTGTGCTCAAAACAGTAACACGCAAGCACACCGACGCATCGGAATCTGTAAATCAGAGGATTGGTATGCGTAGGAGACTGAAAGTCTTTAACACAGAAAGGCACAGAACCTCCGCTGCTGAAAGGCATTTCTGGATACTGGGTGCGAGACTTTACAATAAAGCTAACCAAAACCTGAACATAGTCTCACTCACTAGGTATAGTTGCAGGCGCGTAGTTAGAAACTGGCTTAAGACATTGTCCTATAAGGAGACTGAAAACCTTCTCTGTATAGTAACTGTGGCGGACAGGCCTCACGTGACGTTCTATCTGGTCATGGAACGCAGATCTAAACGTCAGCGATCAGCTGATGCCCGTCGTAGTACATTTAGAGGGGTTGGACGTCGGTTTGCACACTCTTTCCCTGCCATGCAGTGGCGGTGTGGACTGTAACTTTCGAACGAGGTCAGGGAAAGTAAGGTAACTCGTCCCTGTGCGTCTCTCTAGGCGAAAGGATAAACCGACCGCGTACGGTACGGTTCCGAATTGGGTTGAATAGGAACACCAGTAAATAAGACACAGTTAATTCGGTTGAATCATCTGGCTTTAATAATGGCCCATCTATTCAATGCAAAGTCTGAGAGAAGTCTCGAAGACTATTGCTGGCGACTCGGCTAAGATGTCGCAATTGTACGAAAAGTCGCACCAGCTTAGCTTCTCTGAAACTTTACCTTGACGAGAACCGGCCAAAATAAGATACATTTTACAAAATAACATTAACGATTTTCACTATGATAAATAACAATTTTTAGGTCTATTTTATAAACTATGTACAACTATCAAATACTCTAAGTGCAGCAAGGTAGGTAGGGTGGTCACCCATCCTATGGTATGATTTTAACAGCTATATTATTTATTATTTTGCAATTACAGAGGTTTACACTGGTAATTATGAGTGGCTGGCTTCTATTTGTTTACATTATTTGTTAATTACATAAGAACTATTTACTTTACAAACTTGAACGAATTTCTCTACTATGGCCACTTATCTACTCTATACGGGGAACAAAGTTTTTTTTTATATACTACAGCGCTTTTATGGCTGATTTTACAGATTTACAAAAAACGATAGTACAAAAACAAGGTTAAAACAATATTTACTTATAAGAATTTTACAAACTAATACAAAAGGTGCTGCGACCGTCTCCTGCGTACGGTGGCTACTACAATCAAGTGTCTATTGGCTTTATCATTGTCACTGTTTTATCACACTATTGGTTTACGTGCACTAATCACTAATTTCAATCACACTATTATGATTTTACGAATCACTTGCACTGTATTTCGTGTCTGTCGCGAACATCTCTCCCGCCGTGCAGCAGAGTGAGGTACGGCCGCTTGTGATGCTGCATACTCCGGTGAGCGACACTACTTGGGCAGCGGCACGATCTTCTTCGTAGGGCGCTTGAGCACGCCCCCGGCTGTGCGCACCTCAACGGTCCGAATTTGACCGTCGGCGCCTGGGTAGACGGCGCACATACAGGTATTTGCTCGATCTACGCGGCCAAAATTATTTTAATGCATAATTGGTATCTAAACAAGATGAATAAACAATAAAAATACTTATTTTTTTTAAATAATACTATATTTTACAAAAAAACGCTTTAGTGGAGTACCTAGTATAGTAATATAGCTTTTTTTAAGTTAATTCATCGCTTTCTGATGAATTTTCTATTATTGGATTGTATTCTGCAGACACAAACAGTCAAAGTTTCAGGCAAAAATGTTTTCACTTTCCTTTTTTTTATATTTCGCATGCTACTTAGCAGAGTTCTGCTCAGTTCAGATCCTCTGCTAAGTACATACATGTTGTATGTATATACTTAGCAGAGGATCTGAACTGAGCAGAATCGGTTAATTATATCTTGATTGCAATTTGTCCTCGAACATTTTCTTGCTAAATCTTGATGGTAACAGCTGAAGTGTTTATTTCTAGCCACAGGTGCATCTCGGAAAGCTCTCCTATTGACAATAATGCCTTTTCAATTATGACTGCGCCATAATCGTTATCGTACACGATTCTTCTTGGCTTTTTGTAATGCACTTTAACACGAAAAAAAAACCTTATTGGTCTTTCTCATAATCTCGTACTGTCCTTGTGTCAAATCGGCATCTATAAACATTTGCAAAGTCTGCATTGGTGTCAAGGAGGACTCCTCTTTACTGGGTCGCGTAAGCAAAAATGCCTTTATCTTTTCGGACAATTGATGCATCTTTGTTACCAGATCTACCCAGTTCCACTTTCGCAGCATGTATAAAAGTCTACTTTTCAAAGTTAGAACGTAGTTCTTCAGTCTTTTGCCTTTTGCTCTGGCTCTTTTTGAGAAGTTTTATCAACAGGTATTCCAAAAGTGCCTTCCAGCCAAGACCGGTTGTATTTTATAAATTTATCTTGAGCTTTGGTTCACCTTTGTTTTATTTCAGATTGCAAATCATGAATTTGGTCGTTATTGTAACCTTCACATGACAAAAGTTTTTCTTTTAAATAGTTTAATTTGGCATCTAAAGTAAGGAAATTTTCTTTCTTTATTAGATCAAATAAGTGTTGGCGTGTTACAACTCTTACTCCTGATGCATCTTCTGAACCTAAAACAAACAAATACAATGTAGAAAGTCACTAAAAGATATTTCCTATTTTAAACGATATTTAGCTGAATCTCTTCAATACCTCTAAACTGTGTTTATCCGGACGTTTCCGGAGATGATTTTCACTGTATTTACAAAGTAAAGGATCAGAGAATAACCTACAATAAAAATTATAGCCGGATCTAACCCGATACATAAACAAAAACACTAGCAAAGATTTTTTTTTGAAAAAAGTTAAGGTGTGAAAATAGGTTTTTTTATCACTTCAAAAACAATATAGCTTGTTAATTGATCATAATTTTATTTATGCATTTTATAAGTCTTTTACCTTGTCCATCAGAATCCATCACTTTCAATTCGTAGGAAGAACTTGAGAATTTAGAAACACACTTCGAAAGTTTGATGTTTAGAAAAGCGCCAACATGAAATACGCACACTAAGTAAAACGGTCAAATTGCGACTGATGCCACAGAGGCGGGGTGTAAGGTAGCAGGTAGATAAAGCATGGGTATTGTGCCAGGGTTCATATTCTGATCGTGGAACTAGTTTTTATGAATGTTATTGAATTTTTGATAATGGGACTTTTGGCCGCGTAGATCGAGCAAATACCTGTATGTGCGGCGGTGACTCGGCCCCTTGGCCAAGTGTTGCGAGGCAGTTGGCCGTCGGCGATCAAGACGGGATCGCCGACCTCGATGCGAGGGCCCGACCCATGGGGCTCCCGCCGGTGTTGCAGCTCGGGAAGGTACTCGCGCACCCATCTGCGCCAGAACATGTCGGCGAGCGCCTGAGCGCGTCGCCACTGCTTCTTGTGGTCGATGTCGGTGGAGTCAAACTCACCGAGTGGTGAAAGTCGGGAGGAACCACCGAGTAGGATGTGGTTCGGAGTGATGGCCTCGTTGTCTTCGGGGCTCACGGAGACGTGGGTGAGGGGGCGGCTATTCACTGTATATTCCACCTCACACAGCAAAGTGGAGAGCACCTCTTCATGGGGATGGCGCTCATGTAAGACCGTAGTGAGTGCGGTCTTCACGCAACGCACTAGACGCTCCCAGACACCCCCCATAAAGGGAGCAGAGGGGGTGATGAAGCGCCACACGATGCCTCGATGAGCGGCTTCGCGAGACAGAGCCTCGCGCATCTCGCGGTCGGCACCATGCATGTTGGTGCCATTGTCCGAGTAGATCTCGGCGGGGCAGCCTCGGCGCGCGGCGAACCTCCGCAAAGCTAGGATTGCGGAGTCTGCGCTCAGACTGGCGGCGACCTCCAGGTGGACTGCCCGGGAGGTCAGGCAGGTGAACAGCGCCACATAGCGCTTTTGGTGTTGCTTGCCGATGGTGACACTGAGCGGCCCGAAGTAATCGAGCCCAGTGTAGGTGAAAGGCCTGCAGTGATGTGCAAGGCGTGTCTTTGGATGGTCACCAGTGGCTGGCTCTGGTGGCTGCGCCTTCCTGATGCGGCACTGTAAACATAAATGGAGGACCGACCTGGTCGTCGGTCGTAAGCGCAGAACCCAATAATGCTGTCGTACTTCATTTATCACGGTTTCAGTACCGCTATGATGCAGTTTCCTATGTGTCCATTCTATGTACAATTGAGTAATTTTATGTTCCCCGTCTAAGATAGGAGGTCTCTTTATCGCTTCGGACACGTCTTTGGTTGCTGCTATTCTGCTTGCCAGTACTATAACTCCGTTTGCGAGCTCCACTCGGAGTTTGCGAAGTCGGCTGTCACGGGGCATTTCCTCTTGATTTTTCAATCTGCTGATGTCTTTATTAAATGCGGCGTTCTGTACGCATTTAACTAGTTGTACTTCGGCCTTCCGAAGATACTCTGCGGTTAAAATTTTAAATTTTCTATTGGGTACAGTGTTCTGGGGTAACACTGGCCCTTTAATTACCTTCGTCCGTCGAGTTGTGCGACGCCAATCGGGATCCTTTTGTTGGTTTCTCGTAGTTCGTTTGTACGCCACCTGTTGTGTCCTAGACTTGCGTATTGCGTCTAGAAACTGTAGCACCCGAGCGGTGGTGCGTAGGAGCCTCTCCCAGCTGGAGAATCTGTCAAAGTCTATTATAGAGTCACTTACATCTGTTACGGTGGTGATTCTCTCTTCGCCGGTGGCTTCTGTTAGTAGCGGTTTCTCGGATGGCCAGTCTGTCGCATCCTTGTACAGGAAGGCCGGTCCGCTGTACCACTCGTGCTCGGAGTTGAAGTTAGCGGGTACATCACGAGTGGCTGCGTCTGCTATGTTGAACTTTGACGGGAGCCACCTCCAGTCCTCGACCTTACTGTTGTCTTCTATGGCGGCGATTCTGTGAGCTACAAAGGGTTTATAAGTGCGAGAACCTTTCCTTAACCAAGTTAAAACCGTTTTACTGTCAGACCAGTAGGTAGTAGAGTCTGGCTGAATCCTGTGGTTCTCGGCGACGGCTGTAGCTAGTCGGGTCCCCATCACTGCAGCTTGCAGCTCCAATCTAGGGATTGATGTGATTTTCAATGGGGTCACCCTCGCCTTTGCAGTGACGAGACTGACTCTCACCTGTCCATTATGGGTGACGGTCCGCCAGTATATGGCTGCGGCATAGGCTGCTTCGCTGGCGTCCGAAAAAACGTGCATCTGTATTGATTGAGGATCGGTGTATCCCGGGTAGCACCTAGGTATCTTGACGAATTTGAGGGCTCGGAGATGGTCTGCCCATACACTCCATTGGGCTGACAGCCTCTCGTCTAGGGGCTCGTCCCAGTCGGTTCCTAAGCGCCATGCCTCCTGTAGGATCTGCTTAGCTCTCACGGTGACCGGTGAAGCTAGTCCGAGAGGGTCATATAACGACATCACTATCTTCAAGGCTTCCCTTTTAGTAGGTGAAGTCTTGTTAATTAAATTTTCAGGTAGTCTAGCTAACTTTAAATTGAAACTTAAGGTGTCTGTCTGTGGGTCCCAGATTAGGCCAAGGATCTTCTCTTCTTCAGCCTTCGATGTGATGCTCACACATTCAGTGTGGTTCGGACTGTTCTGCAAACGATCTATAACCTGTGTAGAGTTAGAGACCCATTTCCTTAGTTCAAACTTGGCTTTTCTGTGTATATCACGTACCTGGGTGGTGATGCGTACCGCCTCTTCTATGCTCGGGAAGCTGTCAAGATAATCATCCATGTAATGATGGTTGATGATGGCGTCCACTGCCTCGGGATAGTCGTCTGCGTGCTGTTTCGCGTTCCAGTTTTTTGCGAAGATCGCAGTGCAAGGTGAGCTGGCTGCACCGAAGATAATGGACTTCATTCGGTACTCATCTGGAGCTCCCTCCCGCCTATTACCTCTCCATAGGTATCTTAGCGCGTCCCGATCGTCTGGACGTACCTGCACCTGCATGAACATCTCGGCGATGTCAGCTGAAACGGCGATCTGGTGGCGACGGAAGCGCATCATGACACCTGGGAGTGACTGTAATAAGTCCGGGCCTGTTAATAGGAAGTCGTTGAGGGACTTTCCTCCTGATTTGGCGGCAGCGTCGTGGACTATTCTCAGCTTATCCGGCTTGCTAGGGTTGTGGACATCGAAATGTGGTAAGTACCAGGTCCTACCTGGTCTTGCTGGCTTCGGAGCTTCCTCTGCATACCCCTTCTGTACGAGCGAGTCTATTTGTTCGGTATACTTCAACTTTAAATCTGGGTTACGGTCTAATTTTCTTTCAATCGAAGCTAACCTGTTGACAGCGTTATTATAGCTGTCTGGCAACACGTCGTTGTTTGTCTTCCATAGAAGAGCGGTCTGTATGCGGCCATCGGTTAGTTGAACGGTGTTATCTTCTAAGATATTTGCAGCTAACTGTTCCGGATCAGATTTCGGGCGACGTGGGTTAATTAATAGTGACTCTAGTGCAAAATATTCCTTTAGTTGATGGTCAATGTTGTCATCAATAGTCGAGAGTTGATTTACAAATTGTATGCTGTGACCTAAGGCTCGGCTGTGACTTCCGTGCAGCACCCATCCTAGTGCTGTGAGTGAAGCGACTGGCTGTTGGCGAGGTCCCCGTTTGGTGTAGCTAGATACTAAAAGGTGCCAGTTATCTTGACCTATCAATACCTTAGGGGTCCCTCCGGTGTAGACGAGCTGCTCTTTGATGTCTGCTAAATGTTCGCAGCCTTCGATGTCCGTCTCGCTGATGGTCTGTGACGAGAGTTGCAGCTTGGGCACGGTTCTCACCGTCAACGGGATGCTGGTACCATCGGGATTACCTATGTATACTTCGACTCGTCGTGAGTCCGGTAGGTTGATCGCTGTATCCCCAATAGCCTTGATGGTAAACGGGTCAGTCTTACCTCGGGCTCCCAGCTTGGCTGCTACATCTTTATCTATGAGAGATACGGTAGATCCGTCGTCAAGGAGAGCATACGTCAACATCTCTCCCGCCGGTCCAGAGAGTCTAACTGGTGCTATTTTTAAAAAGGCTTGTTTATTTGAACGGGAAAATGAACTAGCGACTGTCTCCTCTTGAAGTTTCCGTTTGTTCTCTGTTTTCTTAATATAATGAAGTAATCTGTGGTGAGAGGCAGGACAGTTATCTATACCACACTTCCTGATCTGACATCTATGATCGGTATGGCGGAATTTAAGACAGCGAAAGCATAATCTGTGTTTCTTCGCTAAGTCCCATCTCTTATCGGAGTTACCTTTTTTAAATGTATCACAGTTCGATGCGTAGTGCCCCTCAGAGTCGCATATTCTACACTTACGTGTGATCTTATCTTCGGTCTGTCTCTCAGTGGCTGTAAAGGCTCTCTGAGGGACACGACGATTCGGCTGGTTATCTCGGTTATCTCTGTTATCTCTGATAGTCTCGGCTGGGGCGAAGGCACTACAATAGCGGGCATACTCAGTTACGTACTCGCTGAATGAAGCTAGATCAGGAGTAGAATTATATTTTTCAGTATACGTACGATACCATTGAACACGGAGTGAATTCGGAAGTTTATCTGTGAGTATTCGTAATAATTCAGCATTTATTAAATAATGATTTTTCTTTAGGGCCTGGAGAGTGACGACGCTACTCCTTATCCGACTGGCAAATGTGCAGATGTCTTTAGGGGCTTCGGTACATCGTGGCAAAGCTCTTAATTTGTCAGTTTCTGATTGAGCGATGGAGTCAGGTCGTCCGAATTGGAGCTCTAGCTCTCGAATAATATGCTCCGGCTGCGCATTAGCTATAAGTTCTGAGCTGACTATTTCTAGCGCTCTGCCTTTAAGGCTTCGTCTGAGTCTAGCTGTATTTTCTATGTCATTAAAGTACATTTTAGTGGTGTCATATATTGCTTTAAATGACAGCCATTCGGTATGCGACCCGCCAAATACCGGTAAAGTCATTATGACCTTCGATGCCGATGGATATGAGGACGTAAATGACGCCTCCATCGGTTTCCTATCAGCGAGCGCAGCTATAGCAGATGTTAGTTCAGTAATAAATGGTTTTAAATTATTATCATTTGACTGTACGGTAAATTCGGCTGTGCCCCCAACCCGGGGCACGTTAAAAGGCTCTATCTGAGTTTTATTTAAAAATTCGGTTGTGCTCCCAGCCCGGTGCACGATAGGAGTCTCTTTCTGAGTCTCAACATAAGCGGTTGTACCCCCAACCCGGGGTACCAAAGGTGCCTCCTTTTGGAGTTCGTTATAATCTAAATTAGGAACTGTGCCCCCATCCCGGGGCACGATGGGAACCTCTGTCTGAGGCTCATTATTGTGGGTCTCCTTCTGGAGGTGTCCACTTACTAAACGTGGTTCTAAGCCGAGTCGTGTCGAGGGCGCACCTTCTTGTAACCACGAACGAACATATTCGGACCTTGAATGGGCATCATCATCATAGTCAGAGTCTTCGGCTGACTCTTCAGCCCTACGTAGTGCTACCTCAGCCAATTGCAATTTAATCTTTAGCATCTCCTCCTGAGCTTTCAATGCACGCTTGCGCGCCATCGATTTACTGTGTATAGTCGATCTAGATCTAATAGTCACGCCTGGTTCACGGCTCAATGACTCAGAAGTACGTACTTCTTCTATGGGTTTCTGTTCGATTGGTCGTAGCGTACTGTCTGATCTATTCTCTGCCAGACACCACGGTTTTTTACTAATATCTGTTTGCGTCTTGGCGCTAGGGGGCCGTGGTGTACTGGTAGATGGTTGAGTCATGCACGATGGCGCGCTTACCTCGGATCCGACTGGTATTGAGGGTGAGCGTGGCGGCTGCTCATGGCGGAGGGTCTGTTCTCGAGCCAGAGTCTTCTCAGGCTGGCTTGGTTCTGCAGCTTTGGATCTGGTGCTCGGCATGTTGGCTGGCACTAATTCACACAACACTTAACACGGATTCGACAGTACGCGCTTTAAACTGTTCTATTATTTACTGTTACTGTTAGTTCAAATTGTTACTGTTTGTCGACTTACTATAAACGCGTACTGACACGAGTCTTACTCACGTGTAAGGACACTGATGCTATAGTTAACTGGCTTATTTACTGGTAATAATACGGGTATAAGTCGCGCACACGTTACTGTTTGACTTTGACTGATGAGAACGGGTATAAATTCGCGCACACGTGACTGTATACTGTGTTTGTCAATGGAGACGGGTAAAAATACGCGGAACTGACTCTAATTACTATTTTACAAAACACTGACTCTAAATTATCCCGATTTGACTCAAATCGAGATGCAAAATACTGAAATAAAGATTAGACAAAGAATAAAGAAATTAGACACACAAAGAAAGCTAGCTATTATGCGATACGTCCGGCTGGAAGCTATCCACAAGTGGACAGCAACGCTTTTAATCCGGCTCGCAAGGACCAATAAATGTGGCGGACAGGCCTCACGTGACGTTCTATCTGGTCATGGAACGCAGATCTAAACGTCAGCGATCAGCTGATGCCCGTCGTAGTACATTTAGAGGGGTTGGACGTCGGTTTGCACACTCTTTCCCTGCCATGCAGTGGCGGTGTGGACTGTAACTTTCGAACGAGGTCAGGGAAAGTAAGGTAACTCGTCCCTGTGCGTCTCTCTAGGCGAAAGGATAAACCGACCGCGTACGGTACGGTTCCGAATTGGGTTGAATAGGAACACCAGTAAATAAGACACAGTTAATTCGGTTGAATCATCTGGCTTTAATAATGGCCCATCTATTCAATGCAAAGTCTGAGAGAAGTCTCGAAGACTATTGCTGGCGACTCGGCTAAGATGTCGCAATTGTACGAAAAGTCGCACCAGCTTAGCTTCTCTGAAACTTTACCTTGACGAGAACCGGCCAAAATAAGATACATTTTACAAAATAACATTAACGATTTTCACTATGATAAATAACAATTTTTAGGTCTATTTTATAAACTATGTACAACTATCAAATACTCTAAGTGCAGCAAGGTAGGTAGGGTGGTCACCCATCCTATGGTATGATTTTAACAGCTATATTATTTATTATTTTGCAATTACAGAGGTTTACACTGGTAATTATGAGTGGCTGGCTTCTATTTGTTTACATTATTTGTTAATTACATAAGAACTATTTACTTTACAAACTTGAACGAATTTCTCTACTATGGCCACTTATCTACTCTATACGGGGAACAAAGTTTTTTTTTTATATACTACAGCGCTTTTATGGCTGATTTTACAGATTTACAAAAAACGATAGTACAAAAACAAGGTTAAAACAATATTTACTTATAAGAATTTTACAAACTAATACAAAAGGTGCTGCGACCGTCTCCTGCGTACGGTGGCTACTACAATCAAGTGTCTATTGGCTTTATCATTGTCACTGTTTTATCACACTATTGGTTTACGTGCACTAATCACTAATTTCAATCACACTATTATGATTTTACGAATCACTTGCACTGTATTTCGTGTCTGTCGCGAACAGTAACTTAGTGACTCAGTTACGCTCACACACACACACACACACACACACACACACACACACACACGCGCGCGCACACACACACACACACACACACACGCACACACACACACACACACACGCGCGCGCACACACACACACACGCGCGCGCACACACACACACTTTTATGACACTCCAACAAAATAGTTTTATTTTTTATTTTTATTTTTATTTTTTATGTAGCATGTCAAATTATTATTAATAATAATTATTAACATCAATATTCTATTCTCAACTATGTAATTATTCAATGCAATTTCCATTCATTTAAATTTTACTAGAATTAAATCATTATGTACCTACTAACCAGACTGCAAGGAAGGTGATGGCACTCGTGACACAGGGTCACCTAGTACGAGTGCCACAGGACTCCTTGGACATAGACCTGCTACCTGGTATTGTTCGCTGTATACTGTTGTCCTAAGGAGAATTTTGTACCATTTTGGAGGATTAAATGAATTATTATTATTAAATGAATTATTATTATTATTATTTTAAGTCTGAGCAAGCCCTTTCTAACAAAAAAAACCGCATCAAAATCCGTCCAGTAGTTTGTGCGTCCATCGCGGACAAACAGACAAACAGACAAACAGACAAACAGACAAACAGACAAACAGACAAACAGACAAACAGACAAACAGACAAACAGACAAACAGACAAACAGACAAACAGACAAACAGACAAACAGACAAACAGACAAACAGACAAACAGACAAACAGACAAACAGACAAACAGACAAACAGACAAACAGACAAACAGACAAACAGACAAACAGACAGGAAATTAAAAAAAAATATTTTCGTGTTCAGTATCGTTAACATAACATAATCCAAGTATTGTTTTTTAATTATCTCCAATGTACAGACACGACCACTTTACAATTATATAACAGTATAGATTTATTTATTTATGACATCTTAGGAAAACTTACAGCTAGTAATGTGTTACTTATATAAATAGTTATGCTAAGAGACGGCCAATTAAAAGTTACAGTCACGGTTAAGCGGTTCAAATTATGTAGTAAGTAGTAGGTAGACAATTTTCTTTCACAATATGCAAGCCAAAATACAAAGGGATATTATATTATACTAGCTGTTGCCCGCGGCTCCGCCCGCGTGGATGTCGTTTATCGCGTGGTAGTGCTGAAAGTTGAGCGTTGAACGCTGATTAGACATTGTACTCGCCTCTCTATTCGACTCGAGGAGGTAGGTACACGACAGTATATTCGTCCCAATCGAGCAGTTCAACTGGGGAAGTATCTCCGGCCTACAGAAGGCCGCGGCTTAATAACCTCGTGTTGTGTTTCCGACGGTGAGTAGTGTAGCCAAAGCTCACTGGAAAGGAACCAAAGCTTTTGTCCGACTTATCTTTCTCTAAGTTCTTACAGGGTAGGCAGCACGAGTGTGCTTCCCCTGGTGTTGCACTCAGCCATAGGCCACGGTAACCACTTACCATCTGGTGGGCTGTGTGCTTGTCTGCCACCTAAGTGGTATAAAAAAAACTTTCTACCTGCATATCTACTCGACTCTCTACTCCCCATACCTTTGCCTTTCCCCCACCCTCTCCCCTACTCCTTCCCCTTCCCGTTGTATCTCTTGTTTACTCCACTATATCCTTCACCACGCTCTAATCCAGGGATGGCGAACCAATGGCACGCCACGCGGCACAATTTTTTGGGCACGCCAGCAGTGTCACAGTAGGTATTTAGATGCGCCCGTGCTATACCTTAGGCGCTAGAAAATGAACGAACAGACGGACATTTCTTCAGAAAGCAAAATATAATTAGGGGTGGACTATGCCATATCATCATAATTTTCATAATCATCCTCCTGCACTTAATATTCCCCCAACGATAGCCACAAAAAAAGTTTTTCATCCCTGCTCTTAGTTCTTACAGGGTAGGCAGCATAAGTGTGACTCCCTTGGTGTTGCACCCATAGGCCACGGTAACCACTTACCATCAGGGGGGCCGTGTGCTTGTTTGCGACCTCATTACTACAGTACGACTCACGACTATAGTATGGGGTACTTCAAGAAGGGCGAGTGTGACGCCCCTGGTGTTGCATACGTTCATAGGACACAGTAACCACTTTCCATCAGGTGGGCCGTGTGCTTGTCTGCCACCTAAGTGGTATAAAAAAAACCTGCGTATCTAGGTATCTACTCGACTCTCTACTCCCCGTACCTTTGCCCTTCCCCCACCCTCTCCCCTACTCCTTCGCTTCCCCGTTGTATCTCTTGTCTACTCCACTATATCCTTCACCACACCACGCGCTAAGTAATGTCTTTGTGTGGAAAACGATTTTTAACTTATCTTAAGACAGTCGGGACTTCGGGACATCTATTTCATACAACCTGACAAATTAGAAATTGAAAAATTGAAACTGAATAAAATATGCTTATATACGTCCAGTTGGAACGAAACCATAGTAAGTTCAAAACCGCGTTAACGCCATCTAGTTACGGATGTGGAACTAAATCATCGCCAAAAAAAATAATTTTATGATTAAAAAAACGCATTTGTTTACACAACTATAAAAAATGTAAATTCAAGTCTATTTTTTTACATACTTGCTAGGATGTATTGTATAACATATAAAATTTCATCCATAAGAATAAAAAAGCGCCATCTATATTCCCGCTCATATTCCGTATAATATCAATATTGTTCACAACTCCGGTTCTACTCAACCGAATGCGATCAAACAAACGTAAGATTTTAAGTCTGACCAAGCCCTTTCTAACAAAAAAAACCGCATGAAAATCCGTTCAGTAGTTTTTGCGTCCATCGCGGACAAACAGACAAACAGACAAACAGACAGGAAATGAAAAAAATATATTTTCGTGTTCAGTATCGTTAATATAACATAACCCAAGTATTTTTTTATAAATATCTCCAATGTACAGACACGACCACTTTACAATTTTATAATAGTATATAGATTATAGGAACTACGGTCTCCCCCTCAAACGGGGGTGCGCCATCGATTCTGTGATAATTATTTTAATTAAAAAAGAATATTAATGATAATAATAAATAGAAGTGTTTTATATATATTTCAAAATATAATTTATAAGTTTGTTTTAAAGGAATAAATAGAAATAATAATAATAAGAACGCCGCGCAATCATTGTCTATATCACCATTCCACATGAAGAGAATCTCACATTTTGAGACCTGCACATTTTGAGACCTGCATATTTTAAGACCTGCACATTTTGCGACCTGGACGTTTTGCGTAGCCTGCACATTTTGCGACTTGCACATGATGCTATTAATCCCGAAAAAGATAAGCAAATAAAATATTTGGATTTAGCTCACGAGGTTGTCGACGTGTGACGTATGGATTCGGCGATTATTGTCGCGATAGTCGTGTCGGTTCACGGACTGATTGCCAGGTGCCTCAACCAACATCTCAAGAGTCTCGCGTTAGACAGTTGGGTCAAAGGCCTGATGCAGAAGGCGGTACTCCTCGACACGGCACGTATTGTGAGGAGGTTCCTCTCCCTGGAGCCCTAACCACCGGCAGCTCCCTGTACCTACTCGATGCCGGTGGGGCACTATTTTTTATATTTTTAAATATATTAAATTTTTTATGGATGTATTTTATAAATGTAATTTATATGGAATTTTAACGAATAAAGAGATAATAATAATAATATAATATCTTTATTGTGCAAGGAGGAAACATGTAGTAAGTATTATTATTAGGTAGTACATAGTGTGTATAAACTATAGGCGGCTTAGAACACACACATTCTCCCTTCTCATTTGTAAATCCTTTTTGCCAAACGTATATTTTTACGAGATGTGTATTTTGAAGAATTATCTAGCAGATGTTCTAAGATTATTTGGCTTAAATCCGTTTTATGGGTATTGTGTTTCGTAGAAACACCAATGACTTTGGCTAAATCCAAATATTCTGCAGCGGCTTCGTCTTGCGGATTTTCTTCTACATAGTTCCTGAAGCGAATAACAATATAAAAAAATATAATAAATTGCCTTCGGCCAGGATTCGAACCCGGGACCTTACAATTGTAAGGCCGACTCCTTAACCACTAAGCTACGACGGTTTTATTCTTCATTGGTAAACTGTATCGCGCGCAAACTAGTAACAAATTATTAATTCAATGCATTTAATAAGACCCTTTTTTAGGGTTCCGTAGCCAAATGGCAAAAAACGGAACCCTTATAGATTCGAGTTTCCGGCGACTGGGACCACAATTAACTCGGACCGCGGTCCCAGTTGCCGGATTCATTTAAATTTAATATTTTTCTTCCATCGACTGGGACCACCTATAAATGTATTAAAAAATCTATTGTTTTAGCCAAAACAGTACAGTCAAACAAAAAAGGTTAGTTTTCATTTAAAGAAAAAACTCTTTGATTGAAAAATGTCATCTATCGTATATGTCACTCATCAACTCCTCCTAAACGGCTGAATCGATTTGAATGAATTTTTTTGTATGCAATTTGGTGGCACCCTGGATGGTATTCTAAGTTAGCACCTCTGTTACTTAAAATATCATAGTGATAGTCAACATTCACTATTAGTTTAAAATTAGCGCCGTAGCTTCAAATAGGAGGTCAGGTAGCAGTCGCTTCACGGTAAGTATTAAAGTTCGATCCTAACTGAGTTGGATAAAGGCTCAGGGAATGGATCAATGGTAGGTATTAGAAACATATTCGGGCTTCCCTTAAGATAACTTAAAAGTTATGCGAAAAAACGCGGACCCTACATTGACACTAGAGTATCAAATTGTTCCTAGACAGTGTTGGTTTGCGGTGGATAGGGCGAATGGATGGAGAACAGCCTTATTCCGTAGTCGCCTTCGACTACGGGAACTCCATCTGTCATGTCTGGGCTGTTCTTCATCCGTCAGTAAATATACCTACCTACAGCCTAAGACACAGTGCCCACTTGACGGCAATAGGCTCACGAGGACGGAAACACGGGTTAGAAAATCTATGGAAAAGTGACTGCTAGGAAAATCTATATTTTTGGAATTACAGGCAATAAACTCATGCCTAAAATAAGAAAGTATACTTAGATATTTATACATATTATACATAAATGATTTTTTCCCTGAAGGGGTGCACGAGGCAATCTTTTCCCGTAATAAGCTTCTCCTGACCGCTCGAGAACGTCTCAAAAATCTTTCTGCGCATGTGGCATTGGTGCTTTTGCGCATGTGCTTTGCCCTCCCTAAGCTGACGTACCTGCTGCGGACCGCGCTAACCTGGGTTTGTCCGGCAGACGTCGCGGCTTTCGATGACATCCTCAAGTCCACAGTTGAGTCGATCCTCAATGTATGGCTCAACGAAAACCAATGGGTACAGGCGACTCTCCCGGGGTATTGAGTGAAACGCGCGCGGGATGTGGGTTTGCCGGCTATGCTGGCATCGGCACATGGGGCTGCGGACCTTGTTACTGCCATCCTCCATAATAATGGTGGCAGAGTAACCGTGCCCTTTGCAGCGGACGCCGAGACAGTGCGGCTTGCCCGCAGTTCGGCGGCGTCAGGCCCTGTCACGCCTCATATCCAGCGCGCTCGGGACGATGGCACAGCTGGAAGGCTTAGGAGAGGCTGGTGGAGATGCCACGGGGGACGAATCCGATCTGGTGAGGCTTCGGGCGGTGTCGCAGCCGGAATCGGGAGCATGGCTGCACGCGCTGCCTTCACCTCACCTGGGCACTTTATTGGACGACAATTCTTTGCGGGTGGCAGTGGCCCTCCACCTGGGCTGCAAGGTGTGTGTCCCCATAAATGCACCTGCGGCTCCATGGTGGGCGGCGATGGTCAGCACGCACTGAGTTGTCGAAGTAGCGCGAGTAGGTTTCCGCGTCACCAAGCAAGCGGGGCTACACACCGCGAAGCGACCCGGAAGGCCACGACCGCGGTTGCCCAAGTTGTGGAAAGGATCCGGCGGCTGGGTCTCGAGGTGGATCCGCAGAAAACCAAGGCAATGTTCTTTCATGGACCTCGGCGCGGACCACCAGCGGGATCCAGCATCACAGTGGGAGACACTCTCATCGACATCAAGCCCCAGATGAAATATCTGGGGCTCGTACTCGACGGTCGGTGGGACTTCGGGGAACACTTCCGAAGTCTGGTCCCCAAATTGGTGCTAACAGCTAACGCTCTGAAGCGTCTGCTGCCCAATTTGAGGGGCCCGGAGGACTCCTGCAGGAGACTCTACGCGGGTGTCGTGCGGTCCATGGCTCTATATGGGAGCCCCGTATGGGCAGACAATCTGCGAGCCAGGCACGTGGACCTGCTGCGTAGACCGCAGCGGATCGTGGCCATCAGGGCCATCAGGGGGTACCGCACGATATCCTTTGAAGCAGCGAGTCTCCTCGCCGGATCGCTACCGTGGATCCTGGAAGCGAGATCCCTTTCGGCGCTATACCGCTTCCGAAAGGCGGCGCGGGAGCGGGGACACGATCCTGAGCCTGAAGAAATTCGGGCCGTGAGATCCCGGCTCCACAGGAACATGGTGGCGGAGTGGGAGCTACAACTTGGGCAACCACGCGCAGGGCGCGCCGTAGTAGCGGCGGTAAGACCCATCATGGGGGAGTGGCTAGAGAGGCCACACGGCGGCCTCTCGTTCTGGCTGACTCAGATCATCACCGATCATGGATGCTTCGGACGGTATCTGCATCGGACCGCGAAGAAAGAGCCAACGTCCGAGTGCCATCACTGCGACGCGAGCGAGGACTCGGCGCTGCACACGCTCACTGAGTGTCCGGCGTGGGAGACGCCGAGACGGGAGCTGGTGGCGACCCTGGGAGTGAGAGCTCTCACACTCGCCACCTTGCTCGCAGCGATGGTTCGCTGCGCGGATGCGTGGGCCGCCGGCGCCTCCTTCTGCGAGCAAGTGATGCTCGTGAAGTGGGCGGCGGAGAGCGAGCGAAGGAGAATCGCAGCCCTTGCGGCCCGCGAGGAGCGAAGGAGAATCGCAGACCGCGCGGCCCGCGACGAGCGGCGGCAATTCGGGCGTCGGAGGTCGCAGAATGACCTCCGCCCCCCATGAGCGCGGGCCTGGGGGTGACGGGTGGGGTCGCCTGTCACCCTAGCAGAAGCAGGCCACGGTGGTGGCACGCATTGCGTGCCCCCCCCATACCCGGGGGCGAGTTGGGGACTCCGTGGTCCCCACACCGGAAGAGGGCCATATCGAGAGATATGGCCCTGGGTCGGCCGGGGTGCGAGGGATATGGCTATGCCAATCTCACCTCCGGCAACTGACGGCCCACAGAAGGCGTGCGTTTTAGTCGGTTCGAGTCCGACATAACCTCCTCCTCCGACCCCGGCGGGGGAGGTATCCGTGGGGATTTTTCGCACGATAAAAAAAAAAAAAAAAAAAAAAAAAAAAGGTTCCTGTAGGTATGTTGAGGGAAATAGAAATCAGTATTCCTCGCGACGCGACGCGAGTGGACTCATAAGCTAGACTTGTAGGTATGTATAAACTTTTTGCGCTGGATGCGAGCCGCTTCCAACCGGTCTTATTGGAGATCTATAGGGAGGCCTATGTCCAGCAGTGGACTTCTTAAGGCTGAAATGATGATGATGATCATGATGATGATGATAAACTTTTCATACTCACGTCAAGCATATCTCCAAAAAATTGAAATTTAAATCCGCGATAGACGAACTCGGCTTCAATTGATAGATGAGCACAGGTTTCTTTCCCAAGTACAGCTTCGTACCCAAATTGTTAGTTATTACAGGCATCTGCTTATTAATATTTAATTTAGAGGTATCTTTTTGATCCGCCTCCACAACTTCTCTATTGATGGCGATTTCATTTAGCACCTTTCGCAGTATTGTCGCCAAGTCTTCAGTGTCTCCTAACTCAGTAATTTTTGTACATAAGTCCTGGATACACCAGGACCCGCTAAGTTGATGTCTGTAAATTTAAATATATTACACATTTATCAACCATATTTTGCCAACTATGATTTTTCTGGTCCCACGAAATAGCAAGGGATTTAGTCAAGCGTGCACATTGTCATGGGCTTAATGTTTATTGTCGGATCGAGAACGGATCTAAAATTTTCGAAGCGACTTTTTGAATAAACAAAAAAGATGTGTAGGTACCTATACGATGGAGAGCCAGGAAAACAGCTGTGTAAAATAAGCATATTACGAGTGCCATTGATTCCTTCTGGCACAATATCACGCTGGCACACTGGTGAAGCACAATCAATTGTGGTACCCGTTTCAGCAGAATTTACAGCTACTGCGACTGAGTCTTTACCTCCGCGACATGCCTAGAAAAAAATATTAAATATTATTATATAATTTAAAAAAAAGATAAGGAAAAGCAATAAGAATAAGACTTAACGACACAGTGAGCTCATTCTGCGTATGGTACGGTCAACAATTCATCATAGTTCAGGTACTTTGAGATTATTTACACTTCAAACTATGTGCGGACTAACATCTTTAGTTACCCCGATGGCTGCTGAACAGTAGCCGAAAAAATAAAAACAAATAAATCGCGATAAGCGTGAATGTGCGAGGCGAGATCTTTTATACCAAAGATTGGATGGCATACCTGAAAAATAATAACTCTAGGTATTGTAGCTAAAGTTTTGTTGTTGTTGTCTTTCAGAAGTTCGATGATCTCAGTTTCATTGTATTCGTCATCTTTCGCTTTCAAGAGACCATCTTCTTCGCCGTGCGTAAGAACAGCTACCGCCACACATCCATAGCTTGATAAGTCTTCTTTGCTAACTGTAATGCATGAATACCAAGGAATAAAAATTTACATATCGTATCATCGGTGACATTAATATAATTTTATGACGAAGCCATGACATGTTAAGGTATGATGCCAAAGGGGACCGCATACGACAAAGGCAGACGCACGTAGTAGATACGCGTAATTCATTGCGGGTTCTCAATGGTGCTCTTCATCCGTATTGGAGTTTAACAAGAAATGGGTACGCTGTATCTACTGCATGCGTCTGCAGTTGTTGTAAGCGGTCGGCTTCGGAATCATACTTTTAACTTAGGTATACACGCTGATTTATAGTCGTTTCGGAGCAAAACATTTCAGGCACAGTTTCGATAGCAAAATTGTTTGGAAGTATTAATTTGGCGAAAACCACTTAGGTCGCAGAAAAGCACACGGCCCACCCGATCGAAAATGGTTACCTTGGTTATCGAAATTGGCCTATGAACGAGTGCAACACCAGAGGAGTCACACTCGTGCTGCCGACCCTGTAAGAAGAGGGGATTGACCATGCACTGTCAGGTTTAAGGTAATTATGTGAACAATCTACATATAATACGTACATTCTTTAAGTTTGGTAATAATTTCATCTTTAGTCATATCCTCGCAATTGTCGACCTTAAAGTTATACTTTTCAAAAGTATTCGTCAACGCCTTGACGTCTTCCTGTGTCCCCTCCCTTTTTTGACCGTCATCAAACTTTTCATGGTTGAAAATGATCAGTATATTTTTCTCAAATTTGTTCAGTTCAAAACTTGAACCATGCGATGGAGCTTTTTCTTTTAACAATTGTCTCTTCACAGCTGTAAGAAATAGTATTAAATCTGAATAATTGAGACATTGTAATTTGACCCGGATTCTGCCCGAATCAATCACTGTCAAACAAATTTTAGATTAATTTCATATAGACTTAAAGTCCAAAATTAGATGAAAAACAGTTCACACATTTTTTCATTCATTCGGCGTATCATGGAATAGAATGACGAATGTATAGTACGGACGAATGTATTTTGACGTTTTTGACATTCTTTGACGCCTGTCAGATACGTCAAATCCCATACATTTGGCATTCTATTCTACAAAACGCCGGCCGACGAATTAATTCAGGAAAAGTAAAGATTTGAGCTTGCATTTTAAATTCGCATAGAGCTGAAAATTGGTGGAGATCTTAACTACACCATAATGACAGAAATATCAAAAGTCCCCATCGATTGGACTTCTGCATTTTTTTTTATTCAAGGTTAAAGGTCAAAAATATTGAGTTCTCGCATTTTTCTCGTAATCAGCAAATGTTGTCGCAAAAGTATGTTAGACAAAGTTGTAGATCTGGTATAAAATATTTAACTAACCTAACCTAAATTACAAAAAAAGAAAGAAAAAATCTTCTTTCGTAACTGGTTATGACAGTTGGTTATAAAAACGACAATTTAATTCCATTTTCGTAACTGGTTATGAAAGCAAGAAAAAAATTCCACGTTGGTTGGTTATGAAAATGACAGTTACGAAAATGGACGAAGCCGATTTATTACATTGACCGTAACATTAAAAAATATAATTATTAACATCTTATGAATTAAAATTTACCTTACACGATGCCATTTAAGTTTAGACTTTTAGCGCATAAAATTAAATTATGACATTTTTTGTAGTGTCAGTGGTATGATTGAGAAGCAGGGGATGGAGGGTCAGCTGAACAGAAAGTGCATCGTGAACGAGATCAGTATTCCGCGCAGGCAGAGCCGCCAGCAACAGCTAGTCAATATGTATAATCACTTTATATCTCTCTAATGATAAAGGTTATCATTTGCCAATAGACAAGAGATATTAGGTAGGTATAATGACCTCATACCGTAATTATGTTTATACATACTAACTATTGCCCGCGGCTCTGCCCACGTGAATATCGGTCATCGCGACCATAACATAACCTACATGCTTCCTAAAGGTCTAATCAATCTCTGTACCAAATTCCATCAAAAGCAATTCAGTGGTTTAGGCGTGGAAGTGTAACATACAGACAGAGAGAGTTACTGTCGCATTGCTTAGGCAATATCCAAACTTAATATTATAAATGCGAAAGTAATTCTGTCTGTCTGTCTTTCTGTCTGTCTGTCTGTCTGTCTGTCTTTGCTTCACGCCTAAACTACTGAACCGATTTGTGTGAAATTTGGTACAGACATAGTTTGGAACTTGAGAAAGGACATAGGATAGTGTGTATTACAAAAAATAAAATAAAAAATAAAATTTATTTCGGACATACAGCGCCATCTATTGGTCAAGAGTCGGAATCAATTCAGTACTGAGTATAAGGGTAGATTGAGCCTCGAGAAAGGACATAGGCTATGTTTGGTCGCGATAACCGACATCCACGCGGGCGGAGCCGCGGGCAACAGCTAGTATGCTAAATAGATCTTAGATCTTGGTCTATATTTGTGGATGGCTTTGCCGGCTATTCTATTTCTGGATGGTTACTACGCGGTGTGGACGCTGCACCCCGACTTGGATAGGTTAGAAGCGGAGCTCCCGCATTAGCCACTTGATAACTTTACACACATTACCGGTTTCGCCCTCCGCAATGCAATTCTGCAATGCAATTCTGTAAGCGCACAACGACGAGCACAATGTTGCTACAGCCTAGATATAGATTGTCATTGGTCGATCTCCAGTGACGTCACCCAGTCCGACCAATGACAATCTCTATCAAGGTTGTCGCAACGTTGTGCTCGTCGTTGCGCGCTTACAGAATTGCATTGCAGTAGTCTACAGGGTGTAATCGTTAAGTGTGTCCAGGCGATTATTCCGTAACTATTACAGATATCAAAAAACTTTTTCATCCCACCATCTCGGAAAGATTACTTTTTTTCTTCGATATCTGAGTGTAAAAGTCGTTTTTATCCTCTAGAGGATAAAGTAAATTTGAATTTAGAACATCGTGTGTACTAGGTTTGTGAACTCAAAACATCATTAAACCTATTTACTTCTACCTCTATGGTGCCGATTTATCATACAACTTTTTTTTAATTTATGAAAAACTCAGACTCGGAACCTCCGTGGTGTACCTACAATTTTTTTTTATTTGCTCTGCGCGCATAATATTTTTTTCACGTCCTATGGTTGAACATTGTTGTTGAATTTTATTTTTTGGTATTTTATTATTAGTATTATTACACATATTATACAGCCTCCGTGGCGTAGTGGTAGTGAACGCGGCCGCTACGCAGGAGGCGCGGGTTCGATCCCCGCTCAGTGCAAATATTTGTATGCATAAAAAGTTCAACAACAACGGTCTAACTGCAATGCTTCGATATCGCCTAATGTCACCATTGGGTTGTGGAGGTCAGATGGTAGTCGCTTTACGGAAAATATCGAGATCCAGCCAAATCCGCAGATAAGACTGGTAAAGCGGACCCCGAACTCCGAGGTGAAAGCTTCGGATGCGACTGGGAATTAACGCTAGGAAGAAGAAGCATTTCATTATTTCCTCGCTGAGGTGGGATGAAAAGTTACGTGTTGCACTCGAGTGCAAAGATTTTACACCTTGTGCTCTTTTGATTCCCTCGCTAACGCTCAAGATTCAAATTTATGAATCACTCGCTATGCTCGTGATTCAAATTTAGAATCTTTCGCTTGCTCGGTCATCAAAACTGAGCACGAGCAACTTTGCACTCTTGTATAACAAATAACTATAAACTGATATCGAAAGTACATTACCTAATGAGTAAAATGACATCAATAACTTTTTAAAAATCAAACGAGAAGTATCTAACATTTTGATATTAAACACTCCCATACATTTAGTATTAGATTAGTAGAAAGGTTTTAGTTTCCTTATTTTAAGTGGTCTAGTATGTACTCATTTTACCTTTATCATATTTTATGATTACGTATGATATGTTAATGATGATTTTCAAGTAGATACACGTGTAGATTAATTATCTTACCACTTCAAATTTGATGGTTTAATAGCCAATAACAATGCAACCCCTTGACCTGCCAGATCCCCGGATCTCATCATCATCTGCATATAGACGTATTCTCCTGATTGCATCCGTGGCCAAGATGACCTCGAAGCTCAGGGTCCGCCTTCCGGCTCTTCCTCCGACACTTCGCACGATCTTGGGCGTCCATGGTAGTGAGACCATTAGCACGCATATCACCCTCCACGACGTCAAGCCAGGACTTGTTTGGCCTACCCCTTTTACCTGGATCCGGCGGGGGTACCATTGCCAGGCCCCGGATCTCACACCCTGTGATTTCTATCTATGGCGATTTATCAAAGACGAAGTGTACGCTGAGAGAATGCACAGCCTAGAAGAGTTACAGAATCGTGTACGTCGTGCAATTGCTTTAATTACTCCGCAAATGTTAAGGAAAGTTCATTTAGAAACTGTAAGTAGAGCTCGTCATTGTATCGCACAACAAGGACGTCACTTCGAACATCTGCTTTGAATACAAAATTTTGTACTTATTAAGAAATAAATATTTTATTAAATGTTTTATTAGTCTGTTAGGTTAATAAACAGTTTCCTTTAATATCAGTACCAAGCTAAAATATACCTACTAAATGTATGGGAGTGTTTAATGTCAAAATGTTAGATAGGTACCTCTCGTTTGATTTTTAAAAAGTTATTGATGTCATTTTAATCATTAGGTAACGTACTTCCGATATCAGTTTAAAGTTTTTTAACTGACTTCAAAAAAGGAGGAGCTTCTCAATTCGGATGTTTACATTTTTTTAAAATCTGTAATAGTTACGGAATAATCGCCTGGACACACTTATGTATAGAATATCGGATTATATGGGTCTAGTTCGTAATATCGACAGTCACTACGTCCATGGTCGCTGTATTATACACATTGTCGGTAACATAGATTAGTATAGTTTAGTGTGGATTATTTACCTTCACGCTCCAGGGATTTTGCCATTTTGTACACACTATTGAAACCCAGCCCATTGAGATTGACCTCTGCGGAAAGCTTTTCCCTTATATCCTTATCTGCAATACCACGAATGAACTGGTCTCGCAAACTTGTAATGAAATCCGCGCCAATATAACATTCTTGCGCTAACGTCTTGAGCGCCATTACGTAAGCCTCAATGTTTTCCCATGGTTGTTGTTTTCGTTCTCGGAAACGTGACCCTGCAGCTAGATAAAAATGAAGATGTCAAATAAAGCAATTTCAAGTCGGCCTTACGATCGAGAGGTCCCGGGTTCGAATCCTGGCCATTACACTACCGACGTGGACCCACTCCTAGCACAAGCAATTTAGCTTAGTTGGAGGGGTTAACGGGAATATTAGTAATTTCGGTTGCTAATATTCTTTAAAAAAAAAAAAAAAAATGGCTAGCCTTTGCACCAGCAGGGCTATTGCGTATCTCCATTGACAGCTCGAGTGCTCAGCACTTTGTCAAAGTGCTCAACTCGTAGCTGTCAGACAGCTAATTTGGTATTGTCTATCTACCAGTGCCTAAACAATGACCGACTAAGATGACGTCATGAGGCCGATTAGCACTGAAGGTCACGGTTAAAAAGTTTTTCGGTTCTGTATTGTAAACATTGCGATTGCGTAAGCATAGTGGACAATGAAAATGAAAGCCACTCTATTTATTATGAAACACTACTCATGAGTAGTGTTTTACGTGGAAATTAAATAAATTAAATGATTTGTTTGTGCTATTAATTGTAATTTGTGTTTGTACAGTGTTTTATACGATATGGATACGACATATGTGCAAATACTGAAACCGCGAAGCATCCTGGTCCGTAGGAATAGAACCAAATTAAATTTAAACTTAAATTCCCTGATTTATAAAATCCGAAATTTTCTAACAAAATAATTATTAAAATAAATGTAGAAAATGCAACCACTTGTATAAGTCATTAAATAGTTTCATCCATTGCTTTAAAGTCATTGACTGTGTCATAAGTCATTAATAAATACGCACACACCTTCACACACACACACAACAATAGGCATAGTAGGTAACTTACTTGAACAGCTAAGCGGCAACATGCGATTCTACAGAGTGCTCAAAGTTGTTCAAATTCTATAAAATTAAAACTCTAGTTTCTGCCCATAATACTGGACCAATTTTGTTCAAACTTTTCCTGCTTGAAGCTTACGGGGTACCAAGTATATGGTTTCAATTATTGCCTATATGTCGTATCCATATTGTATGTGAAATACACTCTATAAATATTAAAAAAATGCCCAAATATAGAAAAAGCGAGAAATATCATGGCTCGACTCCACGACATTTTACACTAAGCTAAGAGAGATAATGAACCTTTATTGTGCGGAAATTGGATATTTCCGGATGCGTCGACGCCCCCGCACCAACTTGCGATTATTTTGAATTCGAACCGACTAAAACCGCACGTCATCTTGGGTTGCCAAGTGTTACCGGTGTAGGTACATATAAAGTGTATAATAAATGAAATAAATAAAGCACCCTGCGAGATTATTCCATTTTTTTTCTACTATCATTCATTACCTAAACACACATTCTAATCTCATTGTAACAAAACAAAAATTTCGACCTTTGATTCGAATATTTAGTTTCCATACACTTAAAGAAGAATGAAATATGATCCCCATGAACTTTGCCTCCCGTTTCACAATATCATGGCCAGTATAAGCCGCACACAATGAAAAGTAGTATAAAATCTACTAAAGTATCGGTTAGACAGCATTACTTAATTTAGTCGTATAATAGCTGATAAGAAATTAGAGGTGCTAACATCTATGGTTAAGGAACATTATAGACACGGTGACGCCATGGCGACTCAATGTGATACGTAATACCAAAATTAGAATAAGTCACCGGTGACTCTTGAAGCAGTGAAGGTCACAAGGTGAACATCGCGAAAGATAGCCAATACGCCTGCAGGTACGAGCTGAGCGAGAGTCACCAACATAGATTAGTATGGATTATTTACCTAATACATTTGCATCACGCTCCAGGGAAACTGCCTTTTATACACAACCTTGATATATAGATTGTCATTACATTACAGACAACCTTGATATAGATTGTCATTGGTCGATCTCCAGTGACGTCACCCAGTCCGACCAATGACAATCTCTATCAAGGTTGGCGCAACGTTGTGCTCGTCGTTGCGCGCTTACAGAATTGCATTGCAGTAGTCTATACACGCCTAGACATTGTATAGAATATCGGATTATACGGGTCTAGTTCGTAATATCGACAGTCACTACGTCCATGGTCGCTGTATTATACACATTGTCGGTAACATAGATTAGTATAGTTTAGTGTGGATTATTTACCTTTACGCTCCAGGGAAACTGCCATTTCGTACACATCATTGAAAGTCAGCGTGACCTCTGCGGAAAGCTTTTCCCTTATATCCTCATCTGCAATTCCATGAATGAGCTGGTCTCGCAAATTTTTAACTAATTCCTCGCCTCGCATTTTACAATCTTCCGCTAACATCTTGAGCGCCGTTACGTAATCCTCAATGATTTCCCATGATTGTTGTTTTCGTTCTCGGAAACGTAACCTTGCAGCTAGATAAAAATGAAGATGTCAAATACAGCAATTTCAAGTAGCCAACCAAGCTTTTCTCATGTAAAAAACCCGCCACGGATCGTGTCCGGTGCAAAGGAGCCCAGAACACGGGCCGTATTTACTCGTTGGAACGCAATGGCTAGCCTTTGCACCAGGTACGAGCTGGAGCGAGAGTCACCAGCATAGATTAGTATGGATTATTTACCAAATACATTTGCATCACGCTCCAGGGAAACTGCCTTTTCGTACACATCATTGAAAGTCAGCGTGACCTCTGCGGAAAGCTTTTCCCTTATATCCTCATCTGCTATACCACAAATGAGCTGGTCTCGCAAACTATCACTAACATTCTCGCCAATTTTACAATCTTGCGCTAACTGCTTGAGCGCCGCTGCATAAGCCTCAATGCTTTCACCCGTTTGTTGTTTTCGTTCTCGGAAACGTAACTGTGCAGCTAGATAAAAATCAATATGTCAAATACAGCTATGTCAAGTAGCCAACCAAGCTTTTCTCATGTAGATAACCCGCCACGGATCGTGTTCGGTGCAAAGGAACACTGCTGTGCAATTCTCTAGCGAGCACATCGTTGCGTATCGCATCGTTGTGCTCGATAGAGATTAGCGGCGTTTACACGTGCAGTTTTGGACCGTGCATCGGGACTGCGCTCCAAACCGTCGTCGCGTCGTTCCGATCTGTCGGTTTTGGACTGCGGATCAAACTGTTATATTGCGACTAAAAATGACCACAGTTCGGATCGCAGGCAGATCTGTCACGTTCCTATTTCAATTGCGTTGGCTGGGCTCGTAGTCGGTTTAAACAGCACCAGAACACTTCGAAAATGGGGAAAGAAATACAGACGAAGATATAGACATACTAATATATCAATAGTAAAAGATTTTCGAGAAAATTACCCAGAAGATTACGTATATTTTTATTTGAATAGTCAGAGCCTTTTATTTTTCATAAACATGGGTACTGGCAGTACAAGTTTATGAAATGTGTAATGGAATTCCGCTACAATATTTATTTACATGTGACCGCGGATGAACCTGTGGACTGTGATGCGATGCGTACGCGCCGACCGACAGATCGAACTGTCGTACCCGGCGCGTCGCTAGCATTTACACACTCGTTCCGAACCGACAGTTTTGGACTGGTGCGTGGTAAAACCGTCGCGTGTCGTTCGTGCAGTTCGTAACGAGGCTTTTACCACGCGCCAGTGTATAAACCTGCCTATTGTCATGGTCCATCTCCAGTCGCGTCACACAGTCCGACTAATGACAATCTCTGTCATTGTAATCTCTGTCTCTGTCATGTGTAAGCGAGCACAACGTTGCGTGTCGCAACGTTGGGTTCGTGGCTTACGCCCCCAGTGGTCGACGCCCCCGTGGACGAGGCCCCCGAAAACAAATTTGTACTGTTTCTACTTTTGCACAACCCTGTAGGTCAATGGCTGGGTCGGGTTTTGGATGGGTGACCGTTGTTTACATTACGAGGTTAAGCTTAATTGAGTGGGTCGGGTTTTGGATGGGTGACCGTTGTTTATATTACGAAGTTAAGCAAAATTGGCTGGGTCAGGATTTAGATGGGTGGCCGTTGTTTACATTACGAGGTTAAGTTTAATTGAGTGGGTCGGGTTTTGGATGGGTGACCGTTGTTTACATTACGAAGTTAAGCAAAATTCGCTGGGTCAGGATTTAGATGGGTGGCCGTTGTTTACATTACCTACGAGGTTAAGCTTAATTGAGTGGGTCGGGTTTTGGATGGATGACCGTTGTTTACATTACCTACGAGGTTAAGCAAAATTGGCTGGGTCAGGATTTAGATGGGTGGCCGTTCTTTACATTACGAGGTTAAGCTTAATTGAGTGGGTCGGGTTTTGGATGGGTGACCGTTGTTTACATTACGAAGTTAAGCAAAATTGGCTGGGTCAGGATTTAGATGGGTGGCCATTCTTTACATTACGAGGTTAAGCTTAATTGAGTGGGTCGAATTTTGCTTAACTTCGTAATGTAAACAACGGTCACCCATCCAAAACCCGACCCACTCAATTAAACTTAACCTCGTAATGTAAACAACGGCCACCTATCTAAATCTTGACCCAGCCAATTTTGCTTAACTTCGTAATATAAACAACGGTCACCCATCCAAAACCCGACCCACTCAATTAAGCTTAACCTCGTAATGTAAACAACGGTCACCCATCCAAAACCTGACCCAGCCATTGACCTAGAGGGTTGTGCAAAAGTAGAAACAGTACAAATTTGTTTTCAGGGGCCTCGTCCACGGGGGCGTCGACCACTGGGGGCGTAAGCCACGAACCCGCAACGTTGTGTAACTGCCAAAGTGGCGCTAGCATAGCTTGTCCCAAAACATTGCATTTTTGTATGGATAATTTCAGAAAATAATTCCATACGGCTACAATGACGCGCTGTATTGTTTCTAAATGCTCTGAACTCTGAAGTCGACACGCACCAAATGTCGAAGGATATAAAAATACGAAAGCTTTGGTTAAAAGCCATCCGTCGTTAAAAATCAATAATTCCGCACTTAGCCTCCTTTTTGCGCCATTGTGCGTACGAGGTTAGGTGGTAAACAATTTGTTGAAAGTGATTATGAAATAACAAGTAAATACACAGATAAGCTACTTATGAATAAATCTTTGATTACCGTACCTATTATCTATTCAGTAATTCTTAGCGTAACGAGGTGTATTATTGTCAACCACATTTCTTCTGCTATCCTAAGTCCCATGAATAGGATATTCTTACACTTGATAATATTTCGTTCATACCTATTTAAAATGTTAAAAATCACTTGTTCTAGGAGTTACAAACCAACACAAATTTCTGAAGAAAGGAGCTACACCATCTATTTTTCCATGGAATACACAAGCAATCTCCAGGCACTGATGACAAGATCTCATCGATATCGTTCAAAATACTTATATTAGAGGATATTGCAGAAAAACAATGAAGAATCTACAGTACGAACAGTTGAACTTTGAACTACAATGAGAACTTTGAAACAAAATAAAACACAGCATTGGTATATAAGTTAGTTTTATTTACAACTTCCTTATCAGTGCAGAAATGATAATGCATACATAGATAGATAGATAGATAATTCTTTATTGTACACATATATTAGATGTTTGTGTTAAAAATCAATAATTCCGCACTTAGCCTCCTTTTTGCGCCATTGTGCGTACGAGGTTAGGTGGTAAACAATTTGTTGAAAGTGATTATGAAATAACAAGTAAATACACAGATAAGCTACTTATGAATAAATCTTTGACTACCGTACCTATTATCTATTCAGTAATTCTTAGCGTAACGAGGTGTATTATTGTCAACCACATTTCTTCTGCTATCCTAAGTCCCATGAATAGGATATTCTTACACTTGATAATATTTCGTTCATACCTATTTAAAATGTTAAAAATCACTTGTTCTAGGAGTTACAAACCAACACAAATTTCTGAAGAAAGGAGCTACACCATCTATTTTTCCATGGAATACACAAGCAATCTCCAGGCACTGATGACAAGATCTCATCGATATCGTTCAAAATACTTATATTAGAGGATATTGCAGAAAAACAATGAAGAATCTACAGTACGAACAGTTGAACTTTGAACTACAATGAGAACTTTGAAACAAAATAAAACACAGCATTGGTATATAAGTTAGTTTTATTTACAACTTCCTTATCAGTGCAGAAATGATAATGCATACATAGATAGATAGATAGATAATTCTTTATTGTACACATATATTAGATGTTTGTGTTCCACAAGTGCTGTGAATTGGCTGAATACAATTCTATCAGTAGGTCTAGAGATACATTGCAGTCTTGAGACACACCATTATATTATCCTTCTAATGGCAATATAATTATCTTCACAAGATTGTGTACTTGTAGGTACTAGGCAGATCAAAAAGCTATCTTTTCCTGAGGTTGCGGTTTACCAATCTTTCTTCTCTTGGGTTCCCGGAGATTGCTTGTGTATTCCATGGAAAAAATAGATGGTGTAGCTCCTTTCTTCAAGAATTTGTGTTGGTTACAACCTAGAAGAAGTGATTTTTAACATTTTAATTACCAAGTGTAAGAATATCCTATACATGGGACTTAGGATAGCAGACGAAATGTGGTTGACAATACACCTCGCTACGCTAAGAATTACTGAATAGATAATAGGTAGTCAAAGATGAATTCATAAGTAACTTACCTGTGTATTTACTTGTTATTTCATAATCACTTTCAACAAATTGTTTACCACATAACCTCGTACTTTTGGTAATTATTGATTTTTAACGACGGATGGCTTTTAACCAAAGCTTTCGTATTTTATATCCTTCGACATTTGGTGCGTGTCGACTTCAGAGCATTTAGAAACAATACAGCGCTTTATTATAGCTGTTTGGAATTATTTTCTAAAATTATCCATACAAAAATGCAATATTTTGGGACAAGCTATGCTGGCGCCATCTGCTTCTAGCTATCACCGGCCAACCCGATTGCACAGACTTACCTAATTCATCTGCAACACGTTCCATGGAAACTGCCTTATCGTACACATCCTTGAAAGTAGGCGTGAGCTCCTCTGTGTCTGTCTCGTAAAACGTTTCCTTTATTTTCTCATTTGCTATACCATAAACGAGCTGATCTCGCAAATTCTCATCCAAATTGTCGCCAAATCTGCAATCTTGCGCTAACACCTTGAGCGCCGCTGCGTACGCCTCAATGTTTTCACCCTGTTGTTGTAGCCGTTTTTTGAAAATTTGCCGTGCTGCTAGTGACGACGTCATGGTCTTTTTAGGTATTTTAGTACAAAATAGTTATTTATACTTTTTACACGCGACTTGCGTTTGCGAGAATAGTAGGTATGTATTGCGGAAGTAGCGAGTAAGCGCGATTTTGATTCGTACTGTGGCTGATATAAATATAAGTACCAATGTTTCATGCAGATAATATGTATCTGATAAGAGATAAGGAATGCTATTGCTAATAGACAATATTATATTCGTCCTAAATCTTAATGGAGGTAACTCAAACAGAAATATATTACAAATAATCTTATAAGTAAAAATTTCAGATTAAAGGAATAACATAGAGGGAACGCATAGAACAGTGATAGAACTCGCTGGGTACTCGTGCATATAAACTTAGCGAAGTGATACTTTCGTACTTAACGCCGATTCACTCGCTACTTCTATACGTTCCGTCTATTTCATTCTTTTTGTCTGAGGGAAAAATGCGCAAAGCTCCGGATTATTTTTCATATTTATGTTCCGTAAGTCAAAAAATAAGTTCCAATGGGAAACCGGAATTCCACGTGAGCGAAGTTGCGGACATCAGCTAGTAGAAAAAAAATTAACCAAGAAACCCCTGACAAGTGACAATTATGCAGAAGAACTCAAAGATAAAAACAAGTAGGTAGTACATTTTGGGGGAATCCCCGATCGAACGACAGTATGCAAACCGGAAAAAAAATTAAATATCACTTTATTATGCTGGGTGACTCCTATTTGAGCTCACCGTGAACCTAAATAAAAACCTAAATTATGATCATTAAGGTAATTGTGGAACATAGGTTAGTTACAGGTATTGTCATTGAATTAAAAAAAAAATAATACATTGTAAAAAATCTAGGTGCTCTATTGTCTATTACCACAGATTATTACCTAAATAATTGGATATGACTTAAGGTACGACTACAGCTCATGTTTTTCGCAACAATACATGGTGACATTAGGCGATATCGAAGCATTGCAGCTAGACCGCAGTTGTTGAACTTTTTAGGACTCCAACTAGCCGTAACCATTGCCATAGATGTTCGTATGGCAATCGGGACCGACGGCTTAATGTGCTCTCTGAGGCACGACCAGACCAGGCAGTATGCAAATACCCATATTCATACATACAAATATTTGCACTAAGCGGGGATCGAACCCGAGCCTCCTGCGTAGCGGCCGCGATCACTACCGCTACGCCACAGAGTCTGTCAACGCTGTTGCAATAATTTCACTAGCACAACACAACAAAACATGGAATATTTACATCTCTATGGTTTTCCACAACATTTTTTATGATTTGCAGATGGGCACCGACTGCAAAGGCCATTCACATTAGAAGGAAAATAACTGAGGCCCCTAACAAAATGAAGTAAACTTGGAAAGTTATTCAGAAAGAGTCTGGTAAATGTAAAATAAGCGATAGTGTTACTAAAATTAAACTAGGAAACAAGGATATTAGCTCTTTAAAAGATATTGTCAATGCTTTTGAAGATTATTTTATACCAATATTCCGTTTAAACTCACTTCCTCAATTAATTCTAACGCTCACAGTGCTGTGGCCCTTCTGGAAAGTAATATTAGTTCTTCTAAGTTTAACTTCAAACATATTTATCCCAATGACATCTTTAAAGCATTTAAAAATCTCAAAATTAAGAAGTCTAAAGATTACTGGGGCATGTCAGTTAGTTTAATTAGTCATGTAATTAATATCATTGCACGTGATTTGGCACTTAAATTTAATGAATGTATAGATGAAGGTACGTTTCCTAACTTAATTAAACAGAGTAAAATAATACCATTATTTAAGAAGGGATCTAAGGCAGAACTTGGAAACTACCGCCCCATCTCTATCTTGGCAGTTCTGAGTAAGGTGTTTGAGAGAGTGATGTTCAGTCAGATGCAACAACGCTTCAAGACAACAATCTTTTCCATAGCCAACAATATGGCTTTACTGGCGAGAAATCTACCACCGATGTGGGAGTTAGCCTAGTTAATATAATTTACGACGCTTGCGAGGGTTCACAGGATGCGATTGGGGTATTCTGTGATCTTTCTAAGGCGTTTGATTGTGTTGACCATCAAACACTTTTACTCAAGTTACGTTGCTACGGTTTTGACAAGAAATCCACAAAACTATTAGAATCTTACTTGACAGATAGGCTTCAGACTGTTGATATGAATAACATTAAGTCAAATGGATCAAACGTCATGATAGGCGTACCTACCCCAAGGATCAATCCTAGGGCCTTTTCTTTTCTTGGTTTATGTCAATGACCTGCCTTATATGATCGAGAAATCATTGATATTCAAAGTGGATCGGCGTAATACAGATACGAATAATGTTAATGATGCAGAAAAGACCAAATGCATTAGGTTTACACTGCCTAATGTAAGGCAAACTAACATTGTTGTCGTGCTGGGGGGCAAAGATTGGAATTTGTAAGTAGCACTACTTTTCTAGGAATCACCATAGATTCAAAATTACAAAGCCGAGCTGAGTTCATTGGCCAAAATAGTGATATGGTCACCCCGACCATATCACTATTTTGGTCAATAAACTCAGCTCGGCTGCTTATGCTGTCAGACGGATAAGGCAGTTGACAGATGTGCCTACCGCTAGACTGGTGTACTTTAGTTATTTTCATAGCTTGATGTCCAATGGAATACTACTTTGGGGGAATGCGGCAGATTTAGATACTATTTTTATATTTATATTAAAAAGGGCAGTTCGTGCCATTTATTGTTTAGGCAAGAGAGATTCTCTTAGGGAACGATTTAAGGACATTAATATTTTATTGAATCATGAATTGATTGACATGATGCCCATAGCTACATTCTATCATCGCACTTCTCGCCTTAGGCGGGGAATTCATCCTCACACATTGCGACCGGAAACGGTGCGCACTGTGCGGTATGAAAGGAACTTCATCCCTCGCACACTCTAGCTGTGGAATTAACTCTACCCCCGCGATGGTTTTCCCAAGCGACTACAATATGGGGTTCTTCAAGAAGGGCATTAGAAGGTTTCTTCAGGGTCGGCAGCACGAGTGTGACGCCCCTGGTGTTCCATACGTCCATAAGCCACGGTAACCACTTTCCATCAGGTAGGCCGTGTGCTTGTCTGCCACCTAAGTGGTATAACAAAAAAACTGTAGCTTCCCAATATATATTTGAAAACATAATAATATTATTTCAGGAAAAATATAACTAAATTTATAAAAGTAAGTGACATTACTGACAGATATCTGCGCAATAAAAATAAACTGCTCCTTCCATGCTATCGGCTTAGCACGGTTAGTGATTCTTTTAGGGGGAAGGCATACGCTTTTATAATAAATTGCCTGAATCGGTCCTTGGTATGCCTGAAAACCAATTTAAAACTTATGTAAAGACCACCTTATGTAAAAAAGCATACTATAGGACAGATGATTATATTAGAGACAAAAATAGCTGGCTTAAGCATGGTGCAGGCCCCTCTTATTTATTTTTACCATACCTAATCTTACTTAGGTGAATTATTTTATTAAAAGTTTTATTTTAAATTTTATATAAGGCTTTTTATATACTTGACGCGAGACAAATGTACATACAAAGAATCAAAGAATCAATCAAAGAATCAATTTCATTTATTCAATTTAGGCACATAAAGAGCACTTAAGAACGTCAAAATATTACAATATCATGTCAAGTTAAAATAAAGTAAATTAATAAATCATTTGAAAATGATTCTTTCGCTGGTTCGGTAGTTGGTTCTACTGAGAAGATACCAGCAAGAAACTCAGAGAACTCAATTTTTCTTTTTTATTTTATTTTTTAAATATAGTTTTTATACAATTTATAATGTGCGAGCAATCAGTGATTAGGATGACCATGCATTTTTATCATTAAGATATTCATCTACTTTATAGTATCCTTTTTTCATTAAACAATTTTTTATTTTAATTTTGAACTTATTAAGAGGCATGTCAACCCAATCCTGAGGAATTTTATTAAATATTTTTATACAATTGCCTACAAACGAATTACCAACCTTATGAAGCCTGAGTATTGGCACTGCAAGTTTATCTTTATTTCTTGTATTATAATTATGTGCATCAGAGTTTTTTTTGAACAGATTTAGGTTCTTCCGCACATATAAAATGTTATCATAGATATATTGTGAAGCAACCGTTAATATATTAATTTCTTTAAAAAGTTCTCTCAGCGAGTCACGGGGTCTGAGGCTGTAGATTGCTCGTATCGCTCGTTTCTGTAATATGAAAACAGTCTCAATATCGGCAGCTGAGCCCCACAGCAGCAGACCATACGACATAACGCTATGAAAGTAGCTAAAATAAACTAATCGTGCCGTTTCATCATCAGTTAGCGACCTTATTTTTCTAACCGCATAGGCAGCTGAGCTGAGTTTTCCTGCCAATGCTGTGATATGAGAACCCCATTGCAGTTTACTATCTAGAGTTATTCCAAGAAAGACTGTGGTATCAACTACTTGAACAGATTCATTATTCATTGTAATATGAGTATCTCGTCGCAGTCGTAGAACAAAGACGGATGTGACTTTTGCTAACTTTACAGGAGAGCACTTTAAAGTTTTTCATCTATAGATGTTGTCATATTTTGAAAACTACTTATTCAATCTTTCTAAAAATTTGATATGTTGCTATGAATTAAATACGTTATAACATGACATACGCAACATATTTTACATATTGCGTTAATTAGTAAAAAAGTCACATGCGTCGTTGTTCTGTGGACACTAAGGTGACGAATAATCTGATACGTCGTTATTTTACGGACTATCATTGTTTAAAAAGTGGCGTACAGTACATACCGTCACTTTTTAAGGGAATCCTTTCAAAATTTTGTGACGGATTTGGACTAAGAAATGAAAAAGAAGCTAACTTTGAAATGTTTTACTTACGAAATTATTAGTACAAAATTACTAAAAAATAATAATGCATCAAAATTGCAATAATTACTGCTAATTCTACTTAATAAGAAGACAACCTACAGACTAAGATCAATCACTTTAAAACAGTAATTAATTCTTCAAACCTTTAATTTAAAATTAATAAACTTAACTCTCATAATTGCAATAAATTTATTTGAATTTGAATATGAATAAGAACTTTATAAAAAAACAATCAGATCTTGACTAAAATCTGTTTTTGGCATTTTTAATCAATAAACCTAGATAACTTAAGCATAACCAGAAACCCAAACTATTAATCAATAATAATTATACTTAATCATAATAATTAAAAGTCTCAAGATAAAGACAGAAAATAAAAAAGTAAATAGAGTAAACAATGAATTACTTATATACTCGTAAAAGTATTTATTTGGTATTATTAATATGATTTTTTTTATTACACTTGGGTGACAGACACGGCCCACCTAATGGGAAGTGGGTACCGTGGCCTATGGACGTATGCAACACCAGAGGCGTCACACTCATGCTGCCGACCTCGAAGAAACCTTCTAAGAACCCCATATTGTCGTCGCTTGGGAAAACCACCGCGGGAAGTTCATTCCACAGCTTGAGTGTGCGAGGAATGAAAATGTTGAAAATGTGTTCCTTTCATACCGCACAGTGCGCTCCGTTTCCGGACGCAATGTGTGAGGATGAATTCTCTGCCTGTGGCGAGAAGTGCCATGATAGAATGTAGCTGTGGGCATCATGTCAAACAGTTCATCTGAGCACAAACCATTTTAGGTATAGGCGGTAGAACACACACAGTGAGGCAAAGTCTCTTCTGAGAGTGAGAGGTTCCACATTGCCTGTGAGTATGGGATTGCCGACGAGCCTTAACGCCCATCTTTGCACCGAGTCGAAAGGGTCAAGCTCACGCAGGCGCTCCGGTAAAAAGGTGACAGCAGTACTTCATGTGGTACCGAATAAAGGAGGAGTTGTTGCCCCGCACTGAAGTACTGCTTCGCCCTGTTGAGCACCCCAAGTTTCTTTGATGCCAGCTTGACCTTGTCTTCCAAATGACTACGGTGTTGGACGTCGCTGGAGATATCGACACCAAGGATCCCGATACTCGAGGAAATGGTAAGCGGTGTGCCCAGGAATTGCGGCGCTACAATGAATGGAGTTTTCTTAGCGGTGAATACACATACTTGTGTCTTAGTAGGGTTGAATTGGACTAAGTTTAGTCGTCCCAAATCGGATACTCCAGAGAGAGTAGTCTCGATTTGGGAAACAAGTTGTTCGCAACTTTCCTCCACTTCTGACTTAGGGATATTTGCACGGCCCATGTAATACGTGTCCCCGGTGCTGTCATCCACATAGCAATGAACGGAGTCATCAGACAGCATGTCATTGATATGCAGCAGAAACAGGTCGGGGACAACAAGGAACCTTGTGAAACAGTAGCGTTTATGTTCATGCGGTCCGAGTAGCTGCGACGACTTGGATACTTCTGTTAGATAAAAAGCTGGCAATCCATTCGCATAGTCCCTCGGGGAGTCCATAGCGTGGCAACTACACAAGAAGAACTCTGTGTGAGACCCGATCGAGGGCCTTCGCTACATCTAGGCTGACCGCTAGTGCCTCACCCCGACGATGGCTTGCGCTCTGCGGTCAGTGAGATACACCAGGAGGTCACCGGTAGAGCGACTGTGACGAAAATCGTACTGTCGGTCGCTCAGGAGATCGTTTCCCTCAAGGTATCTCAGGAGCTGTGTATTAATCACACGCTCCATCACAGAATCTGTACCAATAGTGTTCACTGATAGGCATTTCAACTCATCTGGTTAATGTTGGGAGCAAAATGGATCATTACAAATTAGCATGTCTGTTGATTGGCTGAACGATGTTCGTCGCACACCAGTAGGTACCATACTGCTGTGCGACGAACATCGTTCAGGTGAAAAAAAAACCTTAATTAAAATAAAACTACAGAATAAGGTTTCTAGGAACAATTATATCATTGTATAATCTAAGGTAATGCAAGTATTTTGGCAAATTAATATAACATTTTTTAAATATGAAATAGAATAAAGACGTATATTATAATCTATACGACGAACAACGTCGGTTCAGTATATTCGTCCTCCGCTTATCCCTAGAAAAATGACGGTTTATAGCATACGCCTACTATAGGTACGTAAAACATCGACGTATTTTATTATGCGTCACTGAAAAAAATCATAATAAAAACAAACAATTTTAATCATGGATGAACTGAATGATGTTATTTTAAAAGATAAAAGGTAAAAATAAAGACATAAAAAAATATATTTTAGTATCCCAAGGACAACGACGGATTTGACAAACCGCTGTTCTAAGACGTCAAAATTTATATTTACTTAAAATAAACAAAAAATTATGTAATTTATAGTAAATTGTGACCAAACTTATCCGTTGACGACTGTTCCTCCTGACGTGACCTTATCCTAGAACATCGACGGTAATGCCAATGCGTCGGGAGCGGAAAGGGCGCGGGGGGCAGGGGACAGCGACAGACAACGGTGCAAGTATCAATCCGTCATTGTTTTACGTTAATTAATCAAAACCGTCAGTATTCAACTCTGTATTTGGTTCATTTGTAATGAAATTTGATAAAATGTTTTATTTTTTTTATAAAGTACCATATTTTAAGTTAATTAGAGTAAAAAAAAAAAATTTGCAAAAAGTCAAATCCGTCTTTGTTCTAGGACTGCGACGATCTATCTGTCTTACATTGGGCATAGTAAACTTTACACATTTTGTTTTATTCGCATTGAGCAGCAAGTTGTTACTTGTGAACCAATGCAATATTTCGGAAAGGGTATTATTTACATCGTCTAGTACTACTTTATGTCTGTCAGTTTTAAAAATTAATGATGTGTCATCAGCAAATAATACTATTTCACACAGATTTTTAGCGAAGTAAGGAAGATCATTTACATATATTAAGAATAAAAGGGGTCCTAATATCGAGCCTTGGGGTACTCCCATGATTAAAGGGGCGCCAGAAGAGTCGGTGCCATTAATGTTGACTTTTTGTACTCTGCCAGTGAGGTAAGACCCAAGTAAACCAAGTGAGCAGTTTGATACACCATAATGACCTAATTTTAATAACAAAGTCTCATGATCAACACAATCGAAAGCCTTTGATAGATCGCAAAAGATACCAATAGCATCCTGTTTCTTTTCCCATGCATCAAATATATGTTTGACGAGTGCAACTCCTGCATCCGTCGTGTTTCTGCCTTTAGTGAAACCAAACTGCTTATCATGAAGTAACTTATTGAATGTAAAATGTGAAAGCAGTTGATTAAATATTATTTTTTCAAAAATTTTACTGAGGGCTGGGAGTATTGAAATGGGTCGAAAATTTGATGGATCACTTTTGTCCCCTGCTTTGAATAATGGAATGATTTTACTGTACTTCATGAGATCAGGGAACTGGTTTTCATCTATACATTTATTGAATAAGAATGCAAGATAAGGCGCAATAGCGGGCATTACTGATTTTATTATATTGGTTGAAATGCCCCAAAGATCTTCAGTCTTTTTGATATTCAGTTGCTTAAAAGTTTTAAGAATGGTTTCAGAATCAATGTACTGGAAAGCAAAGTTAACACTACATTTATCAACACTAGATTCAAGAATAGAAACAGCTACATTTTTCGAAGAATTTAATTTACTTGTAGTGGTAATTGGAATATTTGTGAAAAAAGATTCAAATGCATTGGCCACTGCGGCATCAGTACTAATGTGCTCACCATCAACCTCCAAATCGAAGGATCGATCACGTGACCTTGCTTTACAGGTTTCTTTGTTAATAACATTCCTCATTCCAACATACGTTCATATTTAGCCTTAAGAAACCACATTTTGTGAACTGACGTCCTAAAAATGCCGCAGTGGAGTTTGTTGCGCCGTTTCTTCTCCATTAGCGCCTAGGAAGCGGTGGTAAACTTAGTTTTAAGAATAATTTGACGTCAAAAAGCTGTAACAGTGTTGCACTATTTTGAAAATAATGAATCGAATTGAATTGCTATCAAACTTGTCAGGTTTTTAATTTTTCAATCATTTATTTTATTTTAACTTTTTACCCCCGCTGGCGCAGTCGGGTAAAACTAATATACATTCAACACATAAACACACAAACATTCCACATTCTTAGATTTTAAATAAATAGTACCTAGGTAGGTTGGTGCTACCTCTAGTTACGAAAATGGACGAAGCCCTCTGGGTAACAAGTGTAACAACAAATATAAAATAAAACCATATAGGATGACAGTTTATTTTTAAGTAAGTACATGATATTATTTAACAATTAAGAGATCTTATTGTTGAAAATTCTGCATTGCAATTCTCAGCGTTCAGCGTCGAGCACAACGTTGCGACAACCTAAATCGAGATTGCCATTGGTCAGACAGGGTGACGTCACTGGGATTGACCAATGACAGTCTCGATCCAGGTTGCAAGTTGCAACGTTGGGCTCGACGCTTATTATTATTTGTTATAACTGCATAAACATGTATTCGATATCATCCAATTCGATGTCATCCAATTTCGTTATTGGGTTGTGGAGGTCAGATGGCAGTCGCTTCACGAAAATTATCAAAGTCCAGCCAAAGTCGCAGTTAGACTGGTAAAGCGGACCCCAGACTTCGAGGTAAAAACAAGATAAAAGATTTATGAAGAAAATAAAAGATTTAAGAAGAAGATGAAGTATCGCAGCTCACTAAGTACGAACAACTACTTTCATGAAGTCTTTCTCTCTCTTCCTCCTTCTTCCCTCAATTTTATTTTTCATTCCCTTTTTCATTTTCCAATACATGCATCTGTTTAAAGCACTGGCAATCTTGAGCGTTCTTCATCAGGTAGTCTAAGATCAATTTGCTTATGCTCACGATGTCTTCAGAAGTAATTGATTGCTCCAAAAGATCAATAGCGACCTGATCATCACGCTTTTCTTCAATATAGTACCTGAATAGAAAAATATAATAGTTATAGAAAGTAACCGATATACTCGATGACTTCTATGTAAATTATTAGACTGTCTGGAAAAATAAACTTAAAATGGTTCGTGTAATATTACACATGGTACCGCTCGCCTTCAGCACACCTTCAGGCCCTCAATTCTGCTACAGCACAACCACTGTCACACCACAGAGACTGCCAAAAATGGTATTAAATTTTAGACCTTATTTCTATCGACTTACTTACAATCAAATATTTTATGAAAAGAGTTTCATTACACTCTTTCATTCACTCTACAAAAATCCATTTAAAGCCCGACCAGTAAAATAAAATACCTCGCCATATTGCGGTAAACTATTGGAACTAATTTCTTCATATGGTAACAATCTATACAATGTCATTGTGGTCATCTGTCAGTGTGGTGTCAATTGTGCGTGTTGTTGAGTTTGAGAGCGCTACAAAACTATAGTAATATGCCGAAAACTATTAAAAGCCAGTTAAGAAAAGTAATTTATAATATAACAAAGTATTTGTCGGATAAAAAGTAGGAAGGATTGGACTCTGTTCCTCTAAATAACATCACAGACCTTGTTGTCAACATGACGGGTAGGTACATCATAGAGTACGTGCAATGAAATTGGCCTAAACTACTGATTTTACTGTGACTAATTATTATTCACATTTTTAGGTATATCCCGATCTTCTGTAATAAAAATACGAAGAGAAGGTCAAACGTCAAATGTATTTTCTACGCCTAAGAAAAATAAGCCTAACGCAAAAAAGAAAATCATGCTCGATTATTTTGATCTCTGTGCTGTTAGGCATAAAATACAAGAATTTTATGCAGTCCGAAAAAAAAAATATCGCGTGGTCCCTGTTCTATACATAGTGTAATGTAACTGTGTCTAACTTGTATTTACCATTCCAAGTAGTAAACTATTATACGGATACTACTGTGTTTTGATTTGTGCCCAGTCCTTGTAACCAGTATAACACGCCGCGTCTATTTTTCTATTTTAACCAGAAAACTTAACAGAGAAAAACTTAACTTTTTAACAGAGAAAAAAAAAATACATTTTAGTGAAAGTTTTGTATATTAAACACGTACTACAAGTTGAAATTATCTTTTAAAATACGAAGCTGCATGAAATGAGCAAGCAATGAGCAGTTTTCCAGTAGGTATTTATAGGGTTCCCAAAGACGCGCTAGATGGCGCAGCCGGCACTTTTGGTAAGAAGAGTGTGGTGTTACATCTAGTGTTCCCTAAGAATTAAGCTTTTTATTATATTTTATCTATTATTATATGGGTAAATTAAATTAAACTTTGGCTACATCGCAAATTCATGAAAAAATACTACAAACAAACCACAGAGTACATTAAAATTACCAAAAGCTATGCTAGCGCCATCTCCTGATGACTTAAAAACCAACTGATTATTATACCTACTGGAAAACTGCTCATAGGTATATTAATTCGTTTCTAATATTGGACACGATCTTTTTTGTATCGAAACTTTTTTAAGTCAAAGTCAAAGTCTTTATTTCTCAAAATAGTGCAACACTGTTACAGCTTATTGACGTCAAAAACTCCTTAAAACTAAGTTTACCACCGCTTCCTAAGCGCTAATGGAGAAGAAACGGCGCAACAAACTCCACTGCGGCATTTTAAGGACGTCAGTTTACAAAAAATAAAAGGGTTTCTTAAGACTAAATATGAACGTATGTACATTTGTCTCGCGTCAAGTAGGTATATAAAAAATAAAAATAAAACCTTATATAAAACCTTATATAAGAACAAAGCAACTTAATCAATGAAATTAAAAAAAAGAAGTCTATAACTCACTTTTGTGAATAATAGCAATGAAAAACATCACAGCCTCCGTGGCGTAGCGGTAGTGAACGCGGCCGCTACGCAGGAGGCGCGGGTTCGATCCCCGCTCAGTGCAAATATTTGTGTGCATTAAATATGGGTATTTGCATTGGTCTGGTCGTGCCTCGTACAGCACGTTAAGCCGTCGGTCCCGGTTGCCATAAGAACATCTATGGCAGTCGTTACGGGTAGTTGGTGCCCTAAAAAGTCCAAAAACAACGGTCTAGCTGCAAAGCTTCGATATCGCCTAATGTTAACATTGGGTCGTGGAGGTCAGGTGGCAATCGCTTCACGGAAAATATCGAGGTCTAGCCAAATCTGTAGCTATGACTGGTAAAAGCGGACCCCAGACTCCAAGCTGAAAGCTTCGGATGCGACTGGGAATAACGCTAGGAGGAAGAAGAAGCAATGAAAAAGTCACAGTTTTATATTAGGTGTCATTCCGTGCTTAATTGCGGGGAAATAAAAGCCTGTTCATAAGCAAGTGTGTTGAAAAAATATTTGTACACTTGGCATTTTACATGTGTATCACTATACTTGGTGTTGTCATATCATAGATGTTTTTGGCGTCCCCAGTACGGGTTTTTTATTTTATTGGTCGGACTTTAAATTTAATCTTTAACGGCATTACTTTAAACGCTAACATCGAATAGTATTTTCTCACAGTCTCTGTGGTGTGACAACGGTTGTGCTTTAGCAGATTCGAGGCCCAGCTGTTACCTTGAAATGGGCTTGATACGTTCCCTCGTATCTAGATGATACCTAGAGAACGGTACATACATATTCGCTCTCATTGCAGTCAAGACGATAGGTAGTTAGGGTGCCGTTGCCAAAAATTTAGAGAGAGAATTGGGGCGCAGGTTCCTGGATTAAACCGGTGACACTGGCTCCACCTCGTACCTGGAGCAAAGGGTGGCTATCGCTATTTAGCGGGGCAATGACGCTCGGGCACTGCCCCTCTTGACAAGTGGCAATTCGTTTCTCGGCGTATGATGGAATAGAATGACAAATGTATAGGATTTGACGTTTTTGATATTCGTTGACGCCTGTCATATACGTCAAATCTCATACATTTGCTTAGAGTATATAAGAGGTGGCATACCTACGAAAAAAAACTGTATACCTAAACTTGGATAAGAACATTAAATGGCGTCTATAATAGAGAAGCCCAGTAAACTGTCGATAACTACTTATCGATATAAAAGAAGCACAGACTAAAAATGTAAGCAAGGGTTTAAACTATTATCTATCTATCTATACTCTATACTATTATATAATTATAAATGGAAAATGTTTGTCCGCGATGGACGTAAAAACTACTAAAATGGATTTTGATGCAGTTTTTTTTGTTAGAAAGGTCTTGTTTGGATTTAAAATCTTACGTCTGTTTTACTGCAATCGGTTGAGTAGAACCGAAGATAAGAGATCCACGCGGGCGAAAGGCTAGTATTTAGCATATATTTGCTAAATATAATAGTTTGAACCATTGTAAACCTATGAGAATGCCGTAAGGCGAAACCGGTTAGGCAACAAAAAATTAAATAATTGTGGAAGAGTACAAGTGCTTTTATTCAATATGTCCTTTATATTACAAAGAAGAACGGGCAGTTCGTTACATAATATTGTAAAACTTTTTACTTAAATCACAATTTTATTATTTCGTTAAAATGATAATTATTGTATGTTTAAATACAGCTTGGCAAAAAAGTCGTGAAATTAATAGGGGCGCCACAATCGTGCATGTAGCCACCCTATATACTACGACCAAAACAGCTTTGATACTTCGATTTTGTACACTATTTATAAAATGTGCCTACTACTTCTGTTTGTCAGTATATTTGATAAAATTTGTATGCATAAATATGGATATTTGTATTGGTCGTGGTCGTGCCTCGGATAGCGCGTTAAGCCGTCGGTCCCGGTTGCCATACGAACATCTTATGGCAGTCATTACGGGTAGTTAGAGCCCTAAAAAAAGTCTAAAAACTGGTCTAGCTGCAATACTTCATTATCGCCCAATATCGCTATTGGGTTGTGGACTGGTGGTAGGACTTTGATGACACAAAATTGTCACTAAATCCGACCGGGTAGGTACCACCGTGCACTTTGCGAAAAGCCCTTAAATAGTAACCCAATTTCGGTTGGATTGCGTTCAGGGTTCAGCAGGTGCATAGCCGGGCTGAGGTGATCGTGGTCGCAGCATTAGTGTGACCAGTGGGTCTTGGCGGAGTCTAGTGGGGATGGCACGGGGCGACACGCCGGGCAGGGAGACCCGTAGAAACGGTGGTGCCGCTGGCCGCCCGCGGCATAGTACAGGGGCCCAACTGGGGCTAACCACCCCGGGAGGCTGCCTCACCAGGCCGCGCATAATCCCGATATGGCTCGTCGTGCCGGTTGGTGACCGGATACGGGAACCCGGCGACCATATTCGGGGGGGTACGGGGGCCCTTCCGTTCGGCGTGTCGGCTCTCGCCATGCCTCACGTTAATAGACGAAACCAAAATCCCGCGCTTTGTCACGCTGTGCTGCGACGACAATCACCTCTTCTTCACGCCCTCTCCTTTCCGTTCTCATTATGGCAGCGCAGAACAAAGAGCATAGACTCACAGCGGCTCTTCAATTTCCCGTAAGCTCGCTTTTTGAGGTGGAGTCCACTAACATCTGTGGGCTCCATACAAACCTCAACGCCGTCCACCAACACCTCGAGACGGCGAATCCAGCTATGCTTTTTCTGACGGAGACGCAAATACGCCGCCCTGACGACACGTCTTACTTGCTCTACCCCGGCTACGTTATGGAGGAAAATTTCCGTGCAAAGGCCGGGGTGTGTGTGTTTGTTAGGGCGGATGTTTGTTGTCGCCGTCTGCGCTGCCTAGAGGACCCATCCTTTTCAACCCTTTGGGTACACGTAGACCATGGCTCAACGAGTCAGATCTATGTGTGCCTCTACCGTTCCCATACAGGAGATACCGAGACAACTCGACTCTTCGATTATCTGAGTCAGGCAGCAGATGATGCGCAGGAGCAGTTTCCGAACGCTGAATTGGTTTTTTTGGGGGATTTTAACGCCCACCACGAGATCTGGTTGGGCTCCGCCAAAACAGACCATGCGGGAAGAGCCGCCCATGCATTTGCTCTGGCGCACGGCCTGACCCAACTGGTACACGAGGTCACCAGGATACCAAGAAGGTCGGGCCTAGCACCCTCTCTGCTGGACCTTCTGCTGACGAGTCAACCAGATCAGTACAGTGTTTCGGTGCGAGCCGCCTTAGGCAACTCCGACCATTGTCTGGTTTGTTCCAAGGTGCCAACTATAGCGCCCCCACGACCCGAACAGGGAAAGCGGCGTCTCTGGCACTACTCGTCAGCGGACTGGGATGGGATGCGTGAGTATTTTGCATCCATCCCGTGGGTTGCACGTTGCTTTGAAGGTAAGAACCCCTCGGATAGTGCTACTGCTGTCGCCGGTGAGATCAGCTTGGGTATGGAATACTATATCCCCTACACTGATGTCACCGGTGCCCGCAGAGCGCGCCCTTGGTTCGGCCGCGAGTGCGCGGAGGCTGTTAATCAAAAGCAGTCTGCGTACCGCGCCTGGGTAAGGGCGCGCGCCACGCGCGATCCTAACGTGGGTCACTTCAAGGCAGCGTACAACAAAGCCACAAAGGTCTGCAAGAGGGCTTGCGTTAGAGCGGATGCCCAGCGCATAGCGCGGCTTGGCCAAGAGCTTGCGGCGCATCCCACGGGTAGCCGTGGCTACTGGCGATTGGCCAAAGCCGTGCAAGCCAACTTTTGCCAGCCTTCGCTGCCCCCGTTGCGCAAACTTGATGGATCCCTGGCCCATGAGCCGCAGGAGAAAGCTAATTTGTTGGTTAATCTCTTTGCGGCCAACTCCCGGATCGATGATTGCGGTATGCAGCCACCGACACTGCCCTTTTGTGGCCATGCGATGCCTGATATCCGTATCAGGCAACGCGATGTCCGTGCTGTATTGCGGTCACTCGATGTCCGGAAAGCCAGCGGACCGGATGGTATTCCAGCGGTGGTTCTTCAAAAATGTGCAGCGGAGTTGTCTCCAATGCTGGCGCGGTTGTACCGGATGTCGTACATCTCGGGTACAGTGCCTTCGGCTTGGAGGGAGGCGAATGTACAGCCGATCCCCAAGAAGGGTGATCGCTCGGACCCTACCAACTATAGGCCCATAGCCGTCACCTCAGTACTGTGCAAAGTACTTGAGCACATTATCAACAAACAGCTCATGTGTTACCTAGAGGATCACTCCTTAATCAACGACCGGCAATATGGTTTTAGACCGAAGCGGTCAACGGGTGATCTTCTAGCGTACGTTACCCATCTTTGGGGTGAGGCTATGGACAAGCATGGCGAGTCGCTGGCTATAAGTCTTGACATCGCCAAAGCGTTTGATAGGGTCTGGCACAAATCGCTTCTTTCCAAGTTACCAGCCTTTGGTCTGCCTCCTAGACTGTGCGACTGGGTGGCTAGCTTCCTGCAGGGGCGCCGTATTCGCGTCCTCTGTGATGGTCGAACTTCGGAGTTCTTGCAGGTAAATGCTGGCGTGCCGCAGGGGTCCGTCTTATCACCCACTCTCTTTCTTCTGCATATCAACGACATGCTGTCCACTGGCAGCATTCACTGCTATGCAGACGATAGCACCTTACACGGGAGTTATCACGGACATCCTGCGGCCAAGCAGTCTGATATCGCGGAAAGGAGGCAGCTTCTTGTTAGTGAACTTGACCAGACCCTGAACCTCGTTTCTCAATGGGGCTCTGAAAACCTGGTTGAGTTCAATGCCAAGAAGACGCAGGCATGCGCGTTTACAGCAAAGGTATCTTCTTTCCTTCCCCTTCCAACTCTTCAGAGCACGCCACTGCCACTACAGGACAATCTCAATATCCTAGGTATGGATGTTCGCTGCAAACTGAACAACAAAAACTACATCGAGAGTATCATCAAAACAGCATCGCGTAAACTCGGAGTCCTGAACAAAGTGAGACGTTTTTTCACGCCGGAGCAGCGGTGTCTTCTCTACAAGACACAAATTCGCTCTTGCGTGGAATACTGCTCGCATCTCTGGGATGGCTCCGCAAAGTACTTACTAGATGCTCTCGACAGGTTGCAGCGACGTGCGGTCCGCATTATTGGGAATCCTGAGATCACTTACACCCTTGAGCCTTTGCAGTTGCGTAGAGATGTGGCATCTTTGGCGGTATTTTACCGTCTCTACCATGGTGAATGTTCTGATGAGCTCTTCCAAGTAATCCCACCCTCTCCTTTCCTATATAGGACAACACGTGCAGGACTCAGATGCCACCCGCATACGGTGCAAAATATTCCATCAAGAACCAAGCGATTCGGCGACTCCTTCTTCTGCCGCACTATTAAGACTTGGAATTCCTTACCAGCTCACGTGTTTCCCTCCTCCTATAGTCCCGGGTCCTTTAAGCGGGGCGTGAAAAAGCATCTGATGAGGCCGTCAAGCTGAGTGCCACCATTGTAACATGGTACATGTCTGTAATGGTGACCCTCTTTTCAGAGACTTTGCCTTTAGCTTACCATCAGGCGAGGCAAAGTCAAATTGACGTGTCCTATATAAAAAAAAAAAAAAAAAAAAGGTCAGATGGCAGTTGCTTCACGAAAAATGACAAAATTCGGTCAAATCCGTAGTAAGACTGGTAAAGCAGACCCCAGACTCCGAGGTAAGATCTTCGGATGCGTCTCGGATTAAAGCTAGTTCTAGCGTTAATCCCTAAAAGAAAAAGAATAAAACGATTGAACTGAGTGTAATGTAAAACAATTTAATAGTACAATTGAATGTGTTCTAATCGGAATCTAAAAAACTTTAATCCAAATATTCCACGCCAGAAAAGTGTTCATCTGAGCTTTGGGGTGGGTCTTCTCTTGGGTGGGTCTTCTTTTCTAGGCCGTCCCGCTCTATGCTTTCCTGATGTGGTGAAAATTCCTTTATTTCTTAGTCCTTCCAATGCAATTCGTCTTAAGGTACTGACGGATTTGCCTAAAACAAGATGCGAACTTTATATAGAAATAACATAAAAGGTTGTATGAGCGAATGCCTACAAACTGCTGTAGCAGTTTGGTGAAGAAAATTTTGTGAATATTATGTATCTATTAATAAATAAATTAATACATACAAAAAAAAGTACATACATATATATACGTGTGTAGAAAATTTGCGTCGTGGGCCAGTCGAATAACAATACGGAGTGGATATTAATTTATGAATATATAAATTACAAAAAAAATATCGATAATCAAAATCGTATCACCGCAACACTAGCGTTTTCCATACAAAGATGTTTTATTGAATTTTAGAAAAATACGACGTAATTATTGATTTAAATTGTGAGTTTTACAAGCTTGTTTGCTTTACAGACAGACAAAACGAACTATTGATGTCGTAGGTCAACAAATAACAATGATATCTCGATGAGAAGAATACGTACTTATGTAATGTTATTTCTGGCTTATTTCTTGCATAATATGATCCACATCCAACAATTGAGCAGGTAGGCATCTTTGTCACACGTATTTTTTCACACTTCACACCAAAATCACTGGATTACACGTTTATTTGCTAGATAATCGTAGTAAACAATGGTAAACAAGCCTCGAATGACGTAACTATGTACTTGTTGCTTGGAACAAAAGATGGCGATTTGGCGTCAAACTTCAGTCAATTTTATGAATGAAATCGTAGTAGTTTCGTCTCTTATACTATATACTCTAAGTACATTTGGCATTCTATTCTATCATACGCCGAGCAACGAGTTGCCACTTGTCTAGAGGGGCTGAACTCTATTGCGGTCGGGTGTTGGCCTCCTATGCGCCATGTACGATGAGCGGCGGGTAAAGAGAATAAACAATATTGCTACGCGAACTCAAATAATTTTGACCATTAATTGTGTTGTTATTACATTGTTTGACTAGCTGTTGCTCGCGGCTCCACCTGCGTGGAATTCTGATCCCGTTCGTCGCTGATAGTAGCGTGATGATTTATATCCTAGGTTGGTATACCTCGGGACACGCATTTTGGACTCAAATTGCGGACAAACGAGGCCATGACGCCCGCGGATTGTTTTGTAATAACTAATCTATGCTTAGTGCAATAGAGCTCGGCCACCGCAGCAGTAGCACCACGTGCTATTCTCAAAAGACACCCAAGAAACGTGTACTGCGCGTAAAGATAGAGCACATTTTAGGTCCAAGATGTCCCGAATAATACCTGATAATGTAGATTTCTAATGGCGAAAGAATTTTTGAAATATTCGTTACTTACTAAAATACAAATCTTTTCTCTTTATAATACTACTAGCTGTTGCCCGCGGCTCCACCCGCGTGGAATTCGGATTCCGTCCAACTTTATTTTCGTGCTAAAGTTCCCTCGGATACCACCCCCGTCGCACATACAGGTATTTGCTCGATCTACGCGGCCAAAATTATTTTAATGCATAATTGATATCTAAACAAGATAAATAAACAATAAAAATACTTATTTTTTTTAAATAATACTATATTTTACAAAAAACGCCTTAGTGGAGTACCTAGTATAGTAATATAGCTTTTTTTAAGTTAATTCATCGCTTCCTGATGAATTTTCTATTATTGGATTGTATTCTACAGACACAAACAGCCAAAGTTTCAGGCAAAAATGTTTTCGCTTTCCTTTTTTTTATATTTCGCATGCTACTTAGCAGAGTTCTGCTCAGTTCAGATCCTCTGCTAAGTACATACATGTGTAATGTATATACTTAGCAGAGGATCTGAACTGAGCAGAATCGGTTAATTATATCTTGATTGCAATTTGTCCTCGAACATTTTCTTGCTAAATCTTGATGGTAACAGCTGAAGTGTTTATTTCTAGCCACAGCTGCATCTCGGAAAGCTCTCCTATTGACAATAATGCCTTTTCAATTAAGACTGCGCCATAATCGTTATCGTACACGATTCTTCTTGGCTTTTTGTAATGCACTTTAACACGGAAAAAAAACCTTATTGGTCTTTCTCATAATCTCGTACTGTCCTTGTGTCAAATCGGCATCTATAAACATTTGCAAAGCCTGCATTGGTGTCAAGGAGGACTCCTCTTTACTGGGTCGCGTAAGCAAAAATGCCTTAATCTTTTCGGACAATTGATGCATCTTTGTTACCAGATCTACCCAGTTCCACTTTCGCAGCATGTATAAAAGTCTACTTTTCAAAGTTAGAACGTAGTTCTTCAGTCTTTTGCCTTTTGCTCTGGCTCTTTTTGAGAAGTTTTATCAACAGGTATTCCAAAAGTGCCTTCCAGCCAAGACCAGTTGTATTTTATAAATTTATCTTGAGCTTTGGTTCACTTTTGTTTTATTTCAGATTGCAAATCATGAATTTGGTCGTTATTGTAACCTTCACATGACAAAAGTTTATCTTTTAAATAGTTTAATTTGGCATCTAAAGTAAGGAAATTTTCTTTCTTTATTAGATCAAATAAGTGTTAACGTGTTACAACTCTTACTCCTGATGCATCTTCTGAACCTAAAACAAACAAATACAATGTAGAAAGTCACTAAAAGATATTTCCTATTTTAAACGATATTTAGCTGAATCTCTTCAATACCTCTAAACTGTATTTATCCGGACGTATCCGGAGATGATTTTCACTGTATTTACAAAGTAAAGGATCAGAGAATAACCTACAATACAAATTATAGCCGGATCTAACCCGATACATAAACAAAAACACTAGCAAAGATTTTTTTTTGAAATAAGTTATGGTGTGAAAATGGGTTTTTTTATCACTACAAAAAAAATATAGCTTGTTAATTGATCATAATTTTATTTATGCATTTTATAAGTCTTTTACCTTGTCCATCAGAATCCATCACTTTCAATTCGTAGGAAGAACTTGAGAATTTAGAAACACACTTCGAAAGTTTGATGTTTAGAAAAGCGCCAATATGAAATACGCACACTAAGTGAAACGGTCAAATTGCGACTGATGCCACAGAGGCGGGGTGTAAGGTAGCAGGTAGATAAAGCATGGGTATTGTGCCAGGGTTCATATTCTGATCGTGGAACTAGTTTTTATGAATGTTATTGAATTTTTGATAATGGGACTTTTGGCCGCGTAGATCGAGCAAATACCTGTATGTGCGTCGGCCATCAGGGTGATTATGTCAGACTCGGAGTCACTAAAAACACATGCCGTCGCGGATCTTCCGTTGCTGAGGTGATTGCCTAGGGCATATTGCGCGCTACCCTGGGCCATCTACAACTTTAAGATGGCCCCCTTAGGAGTGGAAAGCACGGTGTCCCTATAGAATCCGGGAAAGGGGGGAGGCGGGTGTGAAGGGGTGACAGGCAGCCACACCTGTAATCCTCACGCCTTCACTCGGTGACCAACCCTCCCCTTGCCTGCTCTCCACTGTGCCCTCTGGTAGTCAGAGGGGCACCTGGGAAGCCTCTGAGCAGCCCTCTACAGAGCCGCTCCCGTTGCAGCAGGTATTTGCCGTAGGCGGCAGCGCCTCCGCTGGGTGACAGGCGCTACCCAGGCGGTAGCGCCTCATGCGCGCGTTGCCCATGGTGTATCGTAAGGAGGTTCCGACCCCGCATTCGGATCTCGTACCCGTTGCCTCTTCTGTTCAGCTGACCCTCCCCGTTTTCGCTCGTGACATACTGCGAACGCCCGTTGCACCCTTTTAGCCCATACCTACCCATAATTTAATAGCTTTCAAATAATGTATGGGAATCTAACGGATTTATTCACATTCATAATTTCGTAATATCTTTTAAATAGAACGTCCGATTTCAAAAATTCAAAAAGTAATCAACAGGTATTGAAATAATCTTTAATACTAAACAATTTATATAAATAAGAATCAATACAAAGGTATAGATTCCGTGGTATGAATTTGATCGGTATTTCTGCTTGAATTTATTTCACCTTAATATTTTTTAATATTGCGATAACTCTTAAACTACCTACTCATTGTAATTATATAGTGTAAATGGCAATTTTGATCTACATTAAATGCACAACGTATCTAACGTATTTAATTGGATAAGGAATAACACAGTATTGTTAAAAGTAGCTTCGAAAATGACACATGTTTTTGTTGTAATTTGTAAAAGATAAAAATGGTTACTGTGGGCTACCCTTATTAGCTAGACATATGCTATCGCGGACTTTTATATAGACCTTTTTAAGTTATATATTTCCACAGTACATTATTTTGTTATATATTCAATAGTTTTCGCAGCGTACGCGATGTAAGGAATTTTTTGCGTCATTTTTTTTTACATCTTGGGTTACATTATTGAAGTTTTACTAAGGATCCCTAATTTTTTTGAAAATGTAATATAACCTATAAAAGTCAGTGATAGTGTAGCTTTCTAATGGTAAAAGAATTTTTGAAAACGGTTCAGTAGTTCTTGAGTTTACTCGAATACAAAAATACAAATCTCTCCTCTTTATAATATTAGTAAAGATGTATGGAAATCTGCCCGATTTATTGAGATTATGCTCACTGCTCCGCTTCCTTTTGTAGTAGCGTGATGTTATATAGCCAATGTTACTCCTAGATATTGTAGCTTTCTATAGGTGAAAGAATTATTGAAATTGGTCCAGTAGTTTCGGAGCCTATTCGTTACAAACAAACAAAAAAACAAATCTTTCCTCTTTAGAATATTAGTGTAGATTGTAGTATATAAAGAGGAAAGACAAGTTAAAATATTAAATTATAAAGATTTCATATTTTATTAATACCTACAAAATAAAGTGTATCATACTTACTTCAAACATGTTATCGCAAAATCAAAATACATGTACTCAAAAGACGAAATCGGGTCTAATGTTGTAAAATGATACGAAAGTTCATTTTTTGATTTATCGTCTGTGAAAAACTGTACTGATGGTGGTTTATCGCCAAAATATCTCAAATGAAGGCTCCTGAGCAAAGTGGACCTCTGAGCTGGCGAGTATGGGTGCTTGGTGTAATTCACTTTAGTCATTATAGATTCTAAATCCAGTTCGTATGCATGACGGTTTATTTTTTCACATAGCACTCGGATAACCCAGGGTTCGTTCGTCGTAACGTGTAATCTGCAATATTTTATAAATCTGTAATCTGCAATATTTAATAAAAACACCCGACTGATACTGAAAATGAAATTTAATAAAAAACCCGACTGATACTGAAAATATCGAAACAAGTTGGATGGCAGGCGGTACCTATTTGCAAATCCTAAACCGAATGTAAATTATAAAATTATAAATTCGATTCGATCTTTTTAGCATCAGTCGGGTTTATTGTTTTTAGGGCAATTGATTACTAATGAATTTTCTACCTCTCTAATAGTGTGCAAGCGTAATGACTATAAAAAATTAGCGAATCCGATCCTTCGGGGAGTGTGTAACTCTTTACACCATCTCTAACAGTGGCCCCAGTTGGCCCCAGTTGGTTAGGATTCAATTCTTCCCCGCGAAATGCCTAAAAAAGAGATCAATATGAAAAAGTAAGTTAATGGTTGCTTTTCTTTTCTGTTGTGCGATGTTTTGCCTGACCATTTTGGAGGTCTTATGTGAGACTGGGTATGTTTGAAAAAAAAAACAGCTAGCTCTATTATTACTCTGACTATTTTAGGACGTATTGTGTTTGTGAAACATAATCAATTAGCCGCATCGCAGTCCACTCCTGGTCATAGGCCTTTCCCAATGTTGGGAGGCTTTGGCCTACTGTTTCCACGCTGGGTTGGTGCAGACTTATATTCCGAGATTTCCTTCTCTCGCCATCATGTCGTCTGCGTATGTTTTCGTTAGTTGCCTCTTACGACACCCTTCGAATGATACATGTAGGTATTCTTTCTCCTTCACTACACAGACAGTGAAACATGATGTACGTCTAATATGGATACTAGACTTAAAAGCAACCTTGTTGTTTGTGATGTTTTTTTTTATCGTGTGCAAAATTCCCACGGATCTGCTACCTCCGTCCGACACTCGAGTTGCCTCCGCTCGTCGCGGGCCTATCATAATAATGGCACTCGTGTGTGTTAAATCAACTTTTTATACAACTTAGGTGGCAACACCAGGGGTCACATTCGTGCTGCTGATCCTGTAAGAACAGAGAGTTTTTGTGTCGTCATTGCAGAAGATAAAGCAGGACAAGCCCTTGGACTTTCCACTGACAGTACAAAAACTCTCCAGTGAGCTCTGGCTACCCTAATCACCCCCGGGAACACAACACGAGGTTATTATGGCCGCGGTATTCTGAGAGATGGCGATACTTCCCCAGTTGAATTGCTCGATTGTGAATTGTGTGTAACTTGTAGTTGTTGGATATTTTTTAGTTATTTCTATATTTACTAAAGTTCACGTAAATGTTATCAACCCGCACAGATGTAGACGCACCTACCTCAATTATTATAACTTTAGGTTTCGTGATTAAAGTCCGGTTTCCGTTTACTACACGGGCGTAGATTTCAGGTGCCCTGTATGGCATATCTTTCGCTCTCAGCTGTTCATCGTCAGTGCCGAAAGTTATAACTGCCACCGCCACACACCCGTACTTCGATAGGTCTTTACTAAGATTTGTATCTGAAATGCAACAAAGAATACAAATATATTTTTGGTTTATGTCTCGGAGAACATGTTAAGCCGTCGGTCCCGGTCCGCATAAAAACATCTATGGCAGTCGTTACGGGTATTGAAGCACTCAAAAGTCTGACAAGTCTAACTACTTAGAACTTCGATATCACCAATTGGTTGTGAAGGTCAGATGGCATGGAAAATATCGAAGTTCAACCGCATCACAGTGAGACTGAAAAGCCGACCTCAACTGAGTTAGGAAAAGGCTCAGAGAGAGAATGATGTTTGAATTATTTTTTTATTTGTTCAAGCCCGCTTTCCTTGAGAGTTAATGGAGATGTATAATTTGTTTTATACATTCTCGTTTAATTGTATCTAATAATTTGTATGGCTTCACACTTTAAAAGTTTAAACGGACTAAATTATATTAATAAATCAGTATAACTATCACCTCGACTGCAATGTTATGTAATCTGCTGTGCAATTCACTAAGCAAGCACAAAGATGCGAGTCGCAACGTTGTGCTCGATAGAGATTGTCATTGGTCGATCTTCAGTGACGTGATACAATCCGACCAATGACAATCTCGATCGAGCACAACGTTGCGGCTCGCATCGTCGTGCTCGCTTAGCGAATTGCATTATTCGTCATCGGCTGAAGGTTGATTTATTTTATTCCTTCTACGTCAAATTATATTAGTGTAACCAGTGACAGAACATTCGTACGTTGTTATGTAAACGCTAGAATAAAGTTTAATTTAGACTAAAATATAAAGAAAGAATGCTCTTAGAATGCTCTTGTTCTAGCTCTAGCTCTATGTTAGTTTGGGCTAAATCCACCTTACGTGGATGTCTGTAAAACAATATGGCCACTGCTTTAAAATATTTAAAATTTAGTGTAAACCCCACAAGTGAAGAAAGAGACAGGTGCGGTTCTGTAACAACTATTTTGCCTATCAAAGTTTGAACTTAAGATAAGATAAATACTCTTTATTGTACACCAAACAGGATGTACGTAGAGCATATTGTACAATGGGCGGTCTTATCGCGGTCTGTGATCTCTTCCACACAACCAGTAGGTACTTAATTTAGGTATCTAGTAAAATATTATAAATATTAATAATATTTAGTTGCACAAAGCTAGTGTAACAAAGAAGACTACATTAGTACCTAACAGAACTGACGGAAATATTCTGCTACACAACATTCTGGTAAATGCAAACCACAGTCATACCACCGACACTGCAAAAATACCATTGAATTTTAGATTTTATTGATAGGGGAAAGTCTTCACCCTTCGTACATGGGGCACATACGTACAGTAAGGCTTAAAAATAAACTAAACAGCTCACATATACGTGTTTGTGTAGATAAAGATATCACCGTGAGTAATTTTTTTATCGAGATTTGCGACCGTATTTCATTACAATTTTTCAGATTTTTTAGTAGAATAGTGATGATAACTCCACATCAACATTGTTTCTTTTCGGTTTTAATAACTAATACCTCGCATGTAATATCCGATTTTATATTTAAAATTTATTTTTGCCCAGTACCTGGGGTACATTCGTAGATACATAGTATTTAATACATGGACATAGACTTCAAGTTCAAAATTAAATGAAAAAGAGTTCATTACATTTTTTCATTCACACCATAAGATGTCATTTTTAGCAGTTTCAATGGTATGACAGTGGTTGATAATAAGCAAAATCGGGATCCTGATCATCCAGCGGCTCTAAAAAGGCCACGTTGAACGATTCCGCTAAAAACGAGTAACTTTATGAATTCCCAGTAGATCTCAATAGATTCCTATAAAATTCGTATGATGGTCACTCATAAATGAGCAGAATACAGAATCACAACAATTCATTTACTAAGCAAATTCCAAAATTCTAAATATCGCCGCATGAAAAAATATGATCCTAATAAGATTTCAATAAAGTGGCCTTTTTTGGACCTGCAGATGAACGTGAAATAGACACCATAAGTAGTCTCGTCGACATATTAGTAGTAGAAAATAATGTAGATGTCTTAGCACCCTAATAACTCAATAGGAATAAGTAGACAACTGACTTACAATCATCGAGTATGCGAAAAATCTCGGCCTTCGTGCAATCCTTATGTTCTTCAATTGTAAAATTGAACTTTTTAAACGTGTCCTTTAATAGTTCTTTCTCTGTCGCAATTCTTGGCTTAAACCCCTTAACTTCTTCATGATAAAAAATTATCAAAAGCTTATCCTCAAATGTCTCTAACTCATAAGTGGTAGCGGATTTTGAAATAGGCCTTGTATTCGTCAATTGTTCACGCTCTGTGGCTGCATTTATATCATTTGGTTTTTTGATTTCTGTGACATTCGGAATAGCTAAAACATTATCTTCCTCTAACCTTACATTTAAATTGCTTGTGCTCGGGGTATTCTCGTAGCTAGAAACAGTTTGACGTGGTGTATCACTGTCCATTATTCAAATCACTTTAGAACAAAGGAGTTCTTATCAATTGTTAAATAATTGTAAGCAAACGTAGTGATAGTAGCCTGTTCAACTATATTAGCACTGTAAAAGCTCGCTATTAATAATATATTATCTAATCTCAAGGATAAGAACATTCATCTGTCCATCGACAAGAACTTATCTTCTGAACTGATAAAATGATATTAAGTATACTTATAGACAACAGTTGAAAAAAATGCTAATTGTTTGTCTGTATATCAATTAAGTACCTACCTAGCAAGTGTTCGTCGGGTTGACAGGCCTAAAAGATAATTTACATACTTGAGACTATGTGCACTCCTTGCGGCTACAGTGTAACTATCTACTACCTATAATGAAGTGTTTGCTACCTTTGCAGTAAGATAATATCAAAGAAGGCAATACGGACTGCCAATTTAGAAAGATTCGATTTCAATTCGATTGGCTGTCAAAATCAAATTAAAATTAAACATCTCGTAAGTATTAATTAGCAATATTAAGAAGTCATAGCCGCCTATTGCTAATTTTAGTCATATCTCCGGTTCTACTGTAGATATCAATTGCAAAGATACGGCAGATAAGTGTATGTTTTTCAAATGGCAAATAATGTAAACATAATGTTGGTATATTGTTTTATTTCGATAAAAAAATACACCATACTGATTTACAATACCATATTGATTTTATTGAAAATTTTTGAGTCCACCATCTTTGGTCGCTAATTGGATAGTATTTTCGTAACCAGGAACCCCGAAAACCCAGAAAAAGATACCCATCAGTGGTCGTCCTAACTTAAATTTATAACTATGTATAATTCATTAATAACATTCGATTTTAAGATTTATGTTTACTTACAGAATGGACCATTGTCTGAATAAATAAATATATTGTTATTATTATATTATATTTTAATTTTTCATCACATGTATTTGTTGAAAGCACTGGCAATCTTCGGCGTTCACCATCAGGTAGTCTAAAATCGATTTGCTTATTCTCACGATGTCTTCAGAAGTAGTCGCTTCCTCCAGAAGACCAATAGCGGCCTGATCATCAGGCCTTTCTTCAATATAGTACCTGAGTAGAACAGAAATATAGTACCAAATAATAAAGGTAAAGAGTTAGTTTGAACGCTGTAATGGTTATAATATATTTTCATCCCCCTACCTCGGGAAGAATATTTTTGCATATAAGTCGGTTTTATTTATAGAGGGTAAAGTAAATTTGAATTAAGAACATCGTGTGCACTAAGTTTGTGAATTCAAATCGTCAATAAACCTGTTTACTTCTACCTCTATGGTGCCGAAATTATCATACAACTTTTTTATTTCCTCGCTGAGGCTGAGGTGGGGTGGGTGATTTTTCACCTTGTGCTCTTTTGATTCCCTCGCAAACGCTCAGGATTATTATGTGTGAATTACTCACTGATTCAAATTTAGAATTTCTCTGGCGCTTGCTTGATCATCAAAACTGAGCCCACGGTTAAAAAGCAACTTTGTACTCTTGTATAACAATTTTTTTTTAATTCCATAGGTGACAGACAAGCACACGGCCTGATGGAAAGTGGTTACTGTTTTCTATGGACGTGTATAACACCAGAGGTATCGCACTCGTGCTGCAGGCCTTATAAGAACCTTCATTTGAAGGGCATTCGCCCTTTTTGAATAACTACATATCGTAAAGTAAAAGTAAAGTATATTATTGTCACCAAGGAGAAAACATGTGTCATTAGGTAGTACATTTGGGTATAAACAATAGGCGGCCTTATCACCTAGTGGCAATCTCTTACAGGCAACCATTGGATGGAGAAAAGAGTTTGAGTCTAATTTTGGGTAGTATGGTGTACAAAGTCTGTTTTGGTACACACGGCGCCAGACCTCGGTTTACAGGCCACACCAACATAAAGGAAGTGTGCGTGACAGCAATACTATTAATACATTGCTTAAAGATGTGTGTCATAACAAGTAAACCAATCAGGGCCTTTGACGCACTCACACAATTGCTATTTTACTTACATAAAATGCACCAAGGTTATAATATCATATTCTAAACTAATTTTATGAAATGTATGCAGCATTTTGTTTCTATAACTAATAGGGGTTATCAAATTTAGTCATTATACTATCTGTTCTCATAGTCGAGATGGATAAGAATGCAAGTAAGTAAGTTTGGACCTCACCGTTGTCGCCGGTCGTTGGTTCGGAACTTGACAACGGAATTCTCTTTTTGTCATTCGTGCATCTTTATGTCAGTCAATTTAATAGACATAACATTTTATTTTATGTTCCAATATCTTTTTAGAAGTTTATAATAATTATACTTATGTGTTTTTTATATTTTTTATTAAAGATCAAATATTTTTATCTGATACTTAATTAATTATTATCTATAAATACTTAATTATACCCATACTTAAGAAAAATATCATGCTTATAATAGTAAATATATTATTGCATTGCAACAATAAGTTAATTATTTTATTTTCCTTTCCTTTTATCCATTAAGAATAAATAGTATCATCAAGGAAATATACAAAAAATATATTAAATTATATTATATATATGAATTTTATACACTTAGTTTCCTGTAAATAAACTAGACCAATCGGACTTCAATATATTGAGGAACAAAAAGTGCACCTCGCTCGAGGACCGAACCCGGTATTGATTCTATTGGTTCAGCTGCATATTTAAACCATTCAGCTATATCTACTTATTCGTTTTTCGCTAAATATGCTATTATAACTTGGTGCAGTGGCTATTATCAATACCTATATTTCATGTAAGTAAAATAGCGAATGTGTGAGTGCGTCAAGGGCCCTGATTGGTTTACTTGTTATGACACACATCTTTAAACAATGTATTAATAGTATTGCTGTCACGCACACTTCCTTTATGTTGGTGTGGCCTGTAAACCGAGGTCTGGCGCCGTGTGTACCTTACAGTGTCTCCAACTGTCACAATCAAAATTACGGTGTTTCTAACCTAAAAATACGGTAAACTCTAGAAAATTACGGCAGACACTAAATGTTAATTACGGTAAAAATACGGTGGTTTTATTACGACCATTTTTACAAATAAACTCGAAAATAGTTAGGTAGTTAGTTAGTTTTGAAAAATTATAGATACAACAGAAAGGTATTCATCTCCTGAATGTCATAAAATGTTGAATTTTTGGCGCTGAAATATAATGTTATGATTTTTTTGCCATTCTTATATGATAAAAGGGGATCAAAATTAAGGAAATTAGAAGGATAGGTATTACAAAAAAATATTTAAGTATAATTAAAAGTATAAAATAAAATATAATGATTAAAAATCGAAATACCCGACTGCGGCTGTAAACTGTAAAGACCCAAACAAGCTAGATAGCAGGCGGTATCCATTTGCAAATCATAAAAAGAATGAAAAATGCAGGGTAATAAACCACCAGCAGTAGTCTATTATTTAGTTTTTAATCATTTATTTTTTAATCGAAACATTTATTTTTGACTGTCTTTGTCCCTAAACTCCGAATGCAGTAACTTGGCAGTATTAAAACAACATGCAAATATTACATTATCCGTCATATTTAGTAACTTCGTAATTTGGTAGCATGCATAAATAAACTATCACTACTATCAGCGACTGTAGTTTTTTTAAATTAATTTAAACGCCACGGGATATGGACTTTTAAGCCTAAGCGACAGTGGTGTAAAAGTAAATCCATTACATATAAGGTAACTGTACCAATGCTCGACACTTTAAGGAAAAATAAAATTTCAATCTAAAAAATTTAACAAATTAATTACAGCATGGTCGTTACATTCTTTTTTAACTGTTACAGCAACAATTAGACATTAAATTTTGCCCATAAAATCTTTAAAATCTATCATACTTTTACTTTAAATTAAATTATTATGCACTTGGTCGAAAACACCAATGCTAGACATCATTGTCCCAATGCTAGACACCTATTTGTACCAATAGTAGACACTTTAATTTCTCTCTACAAAATTGAATATCAGACCGCTAAGTGCCTTGGTATGCCCTATTCCCCCCGAGCGACGGTCAGACGGCGGCGGTATTATCAGGGTTGCTAATTACGAATATATCATCGATTTAGGAATCAAAAATGGCGGACTCGAAATTTTCAATAAAATCAATATGGGTATCGTTTTCGAGGTTATCAGGGCTGCTAATTACGAATATATTATCCATTTAGCAATCAAAGATGGCGGACTCAACATTTTCACAAAAAATCAATATGGGTATTGTTTTCGAGGTTATCAGGGCTGCTAATTACGAATATATCATCCATTTAGCAATTAAAGATGGCGGACTCAAAATTTTCAATAAAATCAATATGGGTATCGTTTTTGATCTTTAATCGCTAAATGGATAGTATATTCGTAATTAGCAGCCCTAATAACCTCGAAAACGATACCCATATCGATTTTATTGAAAATTTCGAGTCCGCCATCTTTGATCGCTAAATGGATAGTATATTCGTCATTAGCAGCCCTGATAACCTCGAAAACGATACCCATATCGATTTTATTGAAAATTTCGAGTCCGCCATCTTTGATCTCTAAATGGATAGTATATTCGTAATTAGCAGCCCTGATAACTTCGAAAATGATACCCATATAGATTTTATTGAAAATTTCGAGTCCACCATCTTTGATTGCTAAATGGATAGTATATTCGTAATTAGCAGCCCTGATAACCTCGAAAACGATACCCATATTGATTTTATTGAAAATTTCGAGTCCGCCATCTTTGATTGCTAAATGGATGATATATTCGTAATTAGCAGCCCTGTTAACCTGGAAAACGATACCCATATTGATTTTATTGGAAATTTCGAGTCTGCCATCTTTGACAATACCTATTATGTACTGTAGGTAATTACATACCCCGACCCGAAACCCTCGAAAACGATAATCATATTTCATCGGCCAGCTAGTAAATAATATTTACATTTAATCCATTATTATACATCATGCTTTATACAATTACCCGCAATTCACGAAATTCCGCACCGGCACAAACCTCTAGTGTTTAGGACAGGGTAAGGGAATGGGGGAGGGGAGGGTGGAAAGGGGAGAAAGGTGAGTAGATAGTCGAATAGAGAGTCAAGTGTTTCAATAGTGTCGACTCAGAGCTCAATGCTTGACTCTCAGCGCTAAAATTTACAACAATATGCGATAAGCGACATCCACGTGGTTAGAGCGGGCTAGCGCGGGCATTATTAGTAATTTCCGGTACATGTGATGAATCTCAATGTATATAATATCACATTTAGCGTAGGTATAACATCTTATTTTCATGAAATAAAGGCATTATTCCAAAGTGTCTATCATTGGAACATCTAAGATTTTTTGTACCAATACTAGACATAGTATATAAATGTTACAAAACCTAATCAAAATATGCGGGCAATGGTCCAAGTATGTCAATAACTTCAATATTTATAACGTTTATACTAAAATTAGTAATAATCATAACTTATAAACAAAAAAATCACACCTATAAAAATCAGTACCCTTGGCAAAAATCTTAAGAAATAACACGACCGTGTTCACGGAGTCACATTATTTGCTGTCAACTGTCGTCTTTCTAAATTTACTTCGGATGGTGTTGCGAATATTTGAACATATCTTATAGACACCATTAGGCATCTTTTAAGTCAATAGTCTTATAAAACAAATGGATAATTTTCTCAAAATACTGGGTTTTGTTCGAAAGTGTCTAGCATTGGTACAGTGTCGAGCATTGGTACAGTTACCTTACAGTAATTTTTTTAAAAAAATGTATTGAAAAATTCGACAGATGAAATTACGGTAGATTTTAGTACCGTAATGACATGTCTACAGTAGGTGACAGATTTGTAAGAAATACGGTAGATCTACCGTAATTACGGTGCAGTTGGAGACACTGGTACCTTACAACCTTGGTACCTTATCTTTCAGAATTCTATTTTAATATATATCGTACTCGTGAAAATCCACTTAAGTCATTCAACAAAGGGCGTGTACTGAAATTACCTTCATACCTCACCTGTCAGTGGAATTTAAGTTATTCTTTTTGCATATTATATGATAGGTAACAATATACATATATCAATGACTATGTGTTGCTCGCAGCTCCACCCGCCCAGATCCTGTTCATAGCTGATATTAGCGTGAGACTATTATGTATAATAATTATAATAATTAGTCTAAATTGGAATCTGATAACGTAGCTTTCTAATGGAGAAAGAATTTTTGAAATCGGTCCAGTAGTATTTGAGTTTATTAGTTACATACAAAAACAGATCTTTCCTCTTTGTAATATTAACTACTAAAATATAGAATATGATGATAGCCCAGTTCTTAAGGAAGGTTATAGCTATTTACATCTCGCTACGGCTCTTGGAACAATCACAAAAGGTATGTTTTATAAGGTATAGGTACCATAGTTACCTCAAACATGTTTTCACAAAATCTAAATATAAGCTCTCAAAAGATGGATCCGGTTTTAATGTTATAATATGCGGTGAAAACTTTCTCAAGAAAAGCTTTTTGGTCAATGTGGAAGTTTTAACAGGCATCTGCTTTGTAATCTCAATCTTGCCAGTGCATAAATTTAACTGAGTTTCATTTTTTTCAATAGCAACTTGCTTATTTACTTCAGTCATTATAGATAGTAAATCCTTTTCGCTTGCATGGAGGTCTATTTGTTTACATAGCTCTTCGATAAACCAGGATCCCTCGCTTAATCTGTAAGGCATAATGTGTAACTTTTAATGACAGTAGACTTCTACCCCTAGGACCGCCACGAGGACCCGCATCGGCGTTTCCTACGCCGCTGCGCGCCGGGCACTAGGTCAGCGTATGCAGCTGCACTGCAATTCACTAAGCGAGCACAACGATGCCAGACGCTACATTGTGCTCGATAGAGATTGTCATTGGTCGGATTGGGGCACGTCACTGGAGATCGACCAATGACAATCTCTATCGAGCACAACGTTGCGACTTGCATCGTTGTGCTTGCTTAGTAAATTGCACAGCTGAGTCCTCGCTAGCATCATAACGATGGCACTCGGACGTTGGCTCAATCCCGAAACATCCCTTCCTGCTGTACAATTCTCTAAGCGTTCAGCGTCGAGCACAACGTTGCGACAACCTTGATCAAGATTATCATTGGTTGATCTCCAGTGACGTCACCTGTCGTCTGTCTGAACTGTGGAATGAGCCACCGCAGTGAGTTCATTCCACAACTTGAGCATGGATGGGATGAAGTTCCTTTCATACCGCACAGTGTGCGCCGTTTCCGGTTGCTATGTGTGCTGATGAATTCCCTGCCTATGGCGAGCGGTGCGACGATATAATGTAGCTGTGGGCATCATGTCAAACAGTTATCTGAGCATAAACCATTGTACGAGTATAGGCGGTGGAACACACACAGTGAGGCAAAGTCCCTTCCGAGACTGAGAGGTTCCACATCGCTTGCGAGTATGGGATTGCTGACGAGTCTCAATGCCCGTCTTTGCACCGAGTTGAAGGGGTCACGCTGGTACGCAGGCGCTCCGGCAAAAAGGTAACAGCAGTACTCCATGTGAGGGGGAGTTTACTTTTGAAAATAGATGTTTGGAACAAGTATAAGTAATTTAGAACGTGAAAAGGTTAAAAAATTAAATGAATCCTACCTATGTGATGCTCTGCCATCACAACAACTGTGAAGAACAAGCATGTCTAGAGGCAAGTGCCAGGCACTATCTCTCACAGTGTTCCCATGACATTGTACCTCAACCGCAATACTGGGTTCATGCCCACGACATGCCTGAAAGAACATCAATATAAAACATGTAGGCCTAATCTGAGCTTATAGCACTCTATCTGGGTTTCGTACTTTGATAAAGTTTGTAGCCTACCGCAGACCGCAGCAGCACACAGCGTACAGCAGATACAGCGTATCATGAAGTAGACTTGAAAGCACAGTAATGTAATTCTGTAAGCGCACAACGACGAGCACAACGTTGCGACAACCTTGATATACATAGATTGTCATTGGTCGGACTGGGTGACGTCACTAGAGATCGACCAATGACAATCTATATCAAGGCTGTCGCAACGTTGTGCTCGTCACTGTGCGCTTACAGAATTGCACATAGCATGCAGCAGATACAGCGTATCATGAATTAGACTTGAATGCACAGCAATGTAATTCTGTAAGCGCACAACGACGAGCACAACACAAAAGTCATTGGTCGGACTGGGTGACGTCACTGGAGATCGACCAATCACAATCTATATCAAGGTTGTCGCAACGTTGTGCTCGTCGTTGTGCGCTTAGAGAATTGCATGGCAGAAATAAATTAGGATAGAACGGCCATGTGAGTGGAGAATGCGTGGCAACTTTTTAGACAATACGAGGCAGGAACTTTCTTACGCTAATCAGTCCTCCAACACAAATGGCAATTCGTCGGTCAGCGTATTGTTAAAAAGAATGATGAATCAAATGTATGTGATTTGACGTAAGAGATCCGATTCTCAGCACTCAGGATTCACCGTGCGTTCGCCGGGTTCATAGCGTGATACAGAGAGGAACACCGTGACGGCGACTGGAACTTGCGACCCAGATTTTTTGTACCAAATTTGGTAAGATCCTATCAATGTCGCTTTTGATATTCGATTTAGTAAAGAGCTTACTGAAGCTTTTAGCAATCCGAGGTCTTTAAGTAAGTTGTACAGGGATTTAGCTGAAATTCCCCTTGCTCCTACTTCTACGGCGTAGAGTTTAACAGTCGTCAACATAGGTAAATTGTAAATTGTAAATCCCATACATTCATCATTGTATTCTACAATACGCCTACATTGTATGGGGCATTGTATACTGTGCTGGCAAGGGTGCAATTAAAATGGAAAAGTATATTAGAAAATTACCCTCCTGATCAGAAGTTCTAAGTAGCTGAATGACCAACATCGCGAAACGTCTAAGGAGCATTAAGTCTAACTAGCACAAAGTCCATGTAGCAAAACGTCCAACTATCAGATGGTCTATATAGCAGTTAACTCTCGTGAGTATTTATTTAGGGTTAGGTTCATATCGACTGGGTAGTAAATGGTCTTTACTAGTAAATTGTCTGGATTGTAGAATGACTCGGGTAGCAAAACGTCTACAGTGAGAAAGTCGCCGTTCTGTCCTAATATATTTCTGTGCCTGAATGTATTGTTTTAATTCACTGCGGTTTCTTGGTGCAGTTTACCCGTATCGAAGTTTAGCAAGTAATGCATGTCAATATAATTCACGGTACGCTGTATCCGCTGCTGCGGTTTGCGGTCGGCTACAAATTCATTCCTTTATAAAAGCACAGATGTATACGTACCTGGATTATTATAACGATAGGTTTAGTAACTAAAGTTTGATTTTTCATGAGTTTAAAATGATTAAATATTTCAGTTTCATTGTAGTCCATATCTTTCGCTCTGAGGAAACCATAGTTAGAGCCGTGCGTCAAAACCGCTACGGCCACACATCCGTACTTAGATAAGTCATTATTGCAATGCGTAACTGTAATGTAACAAGGAATACAATAATGTTTATTATTGGATGTTCTTGCATGTTTATGTACCCCTGCGCCCTAGACAAGCAGCAATTCGTTGGCCGTCGTATTGTAGAATAGAATGACGAATGTATTTTGACAGTTGTCAACGTATTTCATCACAGTCAAATCCCAAACAGTCGCCATTCCATTCTACAATATTACCAACGAATTACCACTCGTCTAGGGGGGCTAAAGAACTCGTTAACACTCATTTCGCCTACTAAATTATTTCTTCCTCACAATTTATCCTATATCAGGCATGTTTGGACTCAATGCTGCTACTAAAATTTCGTGATAGAAAAACCTAACAGTATTTTGTGATCTGTCTCAGGAATTGAATACAATTTTTACATGTGAAGCACCACAATGCTGCTGCTGCTGTGACATAATCTTCTTCATCCTAGCGTTAATTCCCAGTCACATCCGAAGCTTTTTTCAGCTTGGGGTCTGGGGTCTGCTTTACCAGTCTTAACTACGGATTTGGCTAGACCTCGATATTTTTCCGTGAAGCGATTGACATCTGACCTCCAACTCCACAACCGTTGTTTTTGGAATTTTTAGGGCTGCAACTACCCGTAACGACTGCTATAGATATTCTTCGACTGCCTCTGTGGCGTAGCGGTAGTGAACGCGGCTGCTACGCAGGAGGCGCGGGTTCGATCCCCGCTCAGTGCCAATATTTGTATGCTTGAATATAAATATTTGCATTGGTCTGGGTGTTTCTATGTATAATATGTATGTATTTACAAAAAACAAAAAGTATCTAAGTATGTATATCCGCATTCTTGATTCCATAACACAAGCCAATTAAGCTTACCATGGGTCTAGACAGCGTTGTGTAGAATGTTGTAGAATATTTATTTAGAATATTTATTTAGAATATTTATTTATTTATGGCAACCGGGACCGACGGCTTAACGTGCTCTCCGAGGCACGACCAGATCAATGCAAATACCATGCACACAAATATTTGCACTGAGTGGGGATCGAACCCGCGCCTCCTGCGTAGCGGCTGCGTTCACTACCGCTACGCCACGGAGGCTGTGATATAATACCACGGAGGACAGAATATGATTAGTATCCTTCTCCATGTATAATACCCTTTGTTAATTAGATCGACACTCGGACAAAAGAGCTCCATTATTTTTGTCCCCACTATGACTACTGAAAAGCAATCGAAACGTCGGGATCCGTGTAAAGAATAATTTGATACCAAATAAATCACGATAGATAACTAAACACGCTATTGATTCTACAGGCAATAAAAATTCAGTTACATTACTTACACTTATTGAGTTCATTAAAAATTTCTTTCTTCGTTTTATCCTTATGTTCTATAAAGTCAAAACCGAGCTTTCCAAACGTATTTTTCAACGCTTCCGCGTCCTTGTCTGTTCCATACCTTGGTTCTTTAAAAACATCAATATTTATTTGATTAAAAATAATCAAAATATTCTTCTCAAATGTCTCTAGTTCATACGTAGCAGCGTCTCTCGAAAGAGCCCTTGTATTTATTAAATGGTTTTTGTTTTTGTTTTCTGCGATAGTCTCAATAGATGCCCCTTTAAATTTCTTTAAACTTGTAGTATTTAATGAAGGCACTTCACTTTTTTCTGTAACAGTATTAACAACAGTAGCATGTAATGAGGAGCAGGCATAGTCTTGTAAACTTGAAGTCCTGCCTACTTTACTGTTATTTGAGATAGTCTCGTCTCTAGAAATACTGTCTTGGGTCATATCACTGTTGGGATTCATTATTAAACTTCACTATAAAACCAAAGTATTTCATATCAATTGTAAAATAAGTACATAATATGTGGTGACAGTGTTGTGTACGACTTAATTATCAATATAGGCGTCGCTATCGATGTTTGCTAATCTAATCTTAAAGATAAATTCATCATCCATCTGTCCATTGACAATAATTTGTCTATGCCATTTTTTATAGAACTTAGGTGGCAGACAAACACACGGCCCACGTAATGAAAAGTGGTTATCGTGGCCTATGGACGTGTGCAACGCCAGGGGCGTCATAATCGGGCTGCGGGACCCTACTTGGCGGGAGTACTCTAAATACTGAAGATAGCAGATTTTAATCAAAGCATACATTTATTTATTTCTAAGAAGCAACCTATCGGCATTCAATGATTTTCAGTAACTTACTTACCTCATTTGGTAATCGAATTGGCTAAACATCGAAAAAAAAAGGAATAAAGTTTGCTATCTTTAGCGTTTAGGCGACATACTGGGCAAACAAAATATGACACGATATGCCGTGGACTCGACAGAAGAAGAAGGGCACTTTCCCTGCAGGTAGGATTAAACCGTGAAAACACCCCTGTATATAATGAGAAAGATCCTGGAGGGTAAAATAAAAGGCTTCATCTTCCATTGCCTACTTATGAATCATTTATTTATGTACACATACAATCAAACACAAAAATACATTAATGGAAGGAACAGCTGTACAATTTACCAAGCAAGCACAATGATACGATCACACGCATGCATGCTCTATCGAGCACAACGGTGCTCAATAGAGATTGTCATTGGTCGATCTCCAGTGTCGTGATACATTCCGACCAATGACAATTTTCTATCGAGCACAACGTTGCGATGCGCATCGTTGTGCTCGCTTAGTGAATTGCAGTGCAGTACAGCCCGTAAGTAATAAGTATCTATGATTATACTGTATAAACACAGTATTGATAAGAACATGCATCACAAAAGACGGCTTGAAATATACGTTATAAATAAGCTTATGTTAATATTGTATTTAAACTGTCAATGTGTACATGGTATGGGATGTATTTAATAAAGTAAAGTACATAATATAAATATCAGATACCAAAACAATTTTGTAGTCTGTGATAGTAGACACTAAAAATTTGTAATTCTTTCCAGGGTAACTGGATATGTAATGGACAAAGTAATAAACTGTAAAAAAATATGAGAGGGGTTATTTCATAATAATTATTACTCAACTAAACAATTTGACCGGCCATTATACATATTGTCCATCACCTTTTGGGCAGAGTGATAATAGTACATTATGGTACAAGTAATCATCATGCTCACACGTGCCATACGACGTTTTACAACACACTTGCGAATAAAATAATACTACAAATACTAAATAAACAATACTACAAATTAATTCGTTTTCCTATGCGCGCGCATTTAACAAGGGCGGTCGACCATATTTAAAAAAAAATTAGGTTTGAACTTAACTTTTTTTTACTCTGTTTTTTTTTCTGTACTTAGAGAAAAAAAAAGTTAAATTTGAGTGAAAATTTTGTTTATTACACAAGTATTACAAGTTGAAATTATTTATTTAAATACGAAAATGCATCAAATGACCATACAATAGGCGTATTAATTTATTCGTACTATTAAACACGTTATTTTTTGTATCAAAACTTTTTTAAGAACATAGACAATTATAGACACTTCCTATGAAATTTAAAAAAGAATCTATAACTCACTTTTATGAATAATAGCAATGAAAAAGTCACAGTTTTATAATAGGTGTCATTCCGTGCTTAATTGCGTTAAAATAATATCACATTTATGAGCAGGTGTGTTGTAAAACATATTTAATAACTATTTTGATTCCGTTAACCTAAGGTTGACAAACGGTATCTCAGTTTTACAGTTCATGACGGCTCACCTACGGTTCATGTAGTGGTTATAAAAAAATGTCCACCTGCACAATTTCACTTGGTTATTTTTTGTATAGCCACCCATACATGAATCGTAGGTGAGTCGTCCATTAGTTAAAATAACCAATATATCTTAAACAATCATTTACATGAATCGTTCAATAGTGCAATCAAACATGCTTCAACTAAACGTAGGCGAATGAACCAGTATTACCTACTTACGAGTAGTCCAGTCGTCCAATAAAAGTTTTAAATGTAGTAGGTGACTTAACCGTAGTTGAAATGACCGTAAGGGAATTGATACGTAACCCTTCTCTCTCCGAACCACGTCAAATTTCCTTTTATTATCAAATTGCCCAATAGTCAAGGAGCAGCATAAAAATGACCGGGCAATGTGATAAATGATGAAATAGTAATTAACCACTTTGCCCGATTGAGCTAGACATTATGCATAATGCTCGGGCATTTTTATATGCCACTTAGGTGGCAGACAAGCACACGGCCCAGCTGATGGGAAGTGGTCACCGTCATTATTCATAATGCCCGCATTAATCACTTGGTCCATAATATAATACGGTTTTTTCTGATTACTGATATTGGTGTAGTGTTTTTGAAGATTGTTTTTTGTTTATTAAACTCATACCAGCTAAATAAATAAACTCTTATATATTATTATTATTATGATTTCGTAGATTATTATAAGCTTTCAAGTAACCTATATCTTGAAATAGGTTCATTAACTAAACTCAAGTATACTCTTACTCTCTTCTTTGTTCTAGCATTAATCCCGGTCCCACCCGAAGCTTTCACCTCAGATTCTGGGGTTCGTTTTACAAGTGTAACTGCGGATGTGGACTTCGATATTTTTCGTGAATCGACTGTCATCTGACCACCACAACCATATTAACCCGATAACTCAAATATACCATGATCAAAATAAAGAAAAATAGCTGTGCCATTTGAATTTAATACTGTTGAAAACCATACCTAATACAAAGCTTATACATGTATGACTATCGAAAAGTATAGTGTTTAAAAATACCTTACAGTAAACTACTGGCGTACTAAACTCATATTATAGCTACCAACAAATATTTTGACCCGGAGTCGCAAGAGATAAATGGAGAACTGCAATGCAATTCTGTAAGCGAATAACGACGAGCACAACGTTGCGACAGTCTTGATATAGATTGTGATTGGTCGATCTCCAGTGACGTCACCCAATCCGACCAATGACAACCTCTATCAAGATTGTCGCAACGTTGTGCTCGTCGATGTGTGCGAATTGCATTGCTGACGTGCGTGGATTAGTTAGATATCCTGGTCTATCATTCGTGGATTTGAGCTCCTCCGCTGCCACAGCACCACATGCTATCCTCAAAAGATACGTACCGGATACTATAGTAAACTTAGTAAGGTTAACTTAGTTTTAAGCAAAGACGACATAAATATGTAATAGTAGGTATTACACAATTTTGAGAAATAAAGAATTTGAATTTGAATAGCTATAATATGAGTTGAGTGAGTAGTTAAGTTAGATAAGACTTATTTACTTAGTACGTACTATGAGATTGCATTCCAGGCACATTCCGTCTCAAAAGTTCCCTTTCTTTAAGGGTATTGGCTGCCTTTCTACCAGAGATGTGTTAGAGCGGGGTCACACGATGCGGTGCGGCGGCGGCACGGCGCCGGAGCGGTGCCGCTGCGTCGTTTTACATAGGAATATCTGTAGCATGTCACACCATGCGCTGCGTCGCCGCACCGGATTTGCAACCACCGAGACGAGGCGGGGAGGGGTGAATGCGTTGCGACGCCGGAGCGGCACCGAACCGGCGCGCGCCGCACCGCCGCCGCCGCGTAGTTGTTTATGATTTATTAACAGACTGTACAACGCAGCTGGGGCGCACGCGGCGCCGCTGCGTCATAACAACGCAGCGGCGGCGTCGCACCGCTCGTGTGCCCGCTACTGCGGCGAAATTTCTGCGGTGCGTCGTCGCCGCAACGCATCGTGTGCTCGCCGTCTTAAGCTACGTTGCTTTGGATGCGTTTGATGTCCATCAATCATATTTATTGGTCCAAATAGCATAGCACTGGTGCAAACGGATTCAGCCACAGAATTCGATAGTAGATTCAGCTAAGCTATGTTTTTTTATATCTTCTTCTGTCGAATCGACGGCGTTAGATTGCCATCGTGGTGTAGTAATTGGTTTTTTTATATAGAAAGATGTGAAGGTACTATGTATGTGGGTGTTTCTTTGAAACCGAGTGTATTTGCCTCATTGATATGGCTCAATTTTTTTTTAACTTTTAGACTTTAACTCACATAAAATCGTGACCGGATCATTATATGTTATATCATATTTCGAAGGCACTGATTTGTACCCAGTAGTTTAGGAAATAGACAGTGCTGATAAATTGGTCAACCAGATTAATGATGACCAAGGCAGATGAATGGACTTTTGCACCATATTAATTAGAAGCATGCAGATAAATGAGAATAACATATTATATTCAATCAACTTTATTATAAAATATCTGGCAATCATCATCACCATCTGCATAAAGACGCATTTTCCTGATTGCATCCATGGCCAAGATGACCTCGGAGCTCAGGGTCCGCCTTCCGGCTCTTCCTCCTCCACTTCGCACGATCTTGGGCGTCAATGGCAGTGAGACCATTTGCACGCATATCACCCTTCATGGCGTCAAGCCAGGACTTCTTGGGCCTACCCCTTTTACCTGGACCCGGTGGAGGCACCATCTGCGCCATTGCTAGGCATTTGTTACCCACGTAGCCTAGCAGTTGCCGCAAGACGTGGCCGCACCAGCGAAGGCGGCTCTCTTGCATTTTATTCGCGATGTCACGGTCGCGAAGGTTGCGGATGCGAGAGTTCCTCACGCGATCTTTACGCGTGACGCCACACATCCATCGCAGCATTTTCATCACCGTGACACGTAGTTCTTGCTTGTGTCGCTCCAGCAGTGGCCACGCCTCGCAACCATGTAAGAGAAAAGGTCTAATGATCGTCTTATAGACCTGCCTCTTCAACCTAACTGGCATTTTGGGATCACGCGTGACGCCAGTCATTTCTCGCCACTTGGCCCACGCGGTAGCAATCCATGCCCTGACGTCGTAGTTGATTTCACCAGTCACATGAAGTACAGATCCCAGGTACTTAACCTGGTCCGTGCGCTCGACCAAGTCATCGCCTATGCGAATGGGTATGGGATCTGTGGAGTTTAACGCTAATTATTCTGTCTTCGCTACATTTAGCTTCAGACCGCCGCCGTTCTCAAGCACTTCCTTCCACCCTTTCACGCGTCGCACCAATCTGCTCCTGTCCACGTCCATCAGCGCAATATCATCAGCATACATGAGCAACCACGGGGGCTGCTCATGCGAGTTTCTGATGCTGTCCGACAAAACGTCTAATACTACGCTAAACAGGTAAGGACTAAGGACGGATCCTTGGTGTACCCCAACGGTGATGGGGAAGGCTTTCGAGTCACCAACAGCAGTCCGAACCACAGAACCGGAATCGTAGTACAAGTCTCGGATGGTGTCAATGTAAGTTTCTGGGACTCCCTTGGCCCGCAATGCCCATCAGATCACCGCGCGAGGAACACGGTCGAAGGCCTTCTGTATGTCTAAGAATAGGCAGTGCAGAGGCGTGTTCTTCGCCCTGTGTTTCCCCGCCACAATCCTTAGGGCGAACACCGGGTCCATAGTTCCGTGCCTGGGACGAAACCCGTACTGACAACCCGAGAGTGTACTTTCCTGTCGGATCTGGGAGTCGGTTATCCGCGGTAACTGCCACTCTCCTGCACCGATTCCTTGCCTTTGAAGATTGGTGTGATGATGCTTAGCCTCCACTGGCTCGGGATCTCACCGGGTATGCGGTTATAGAGATTTGCTAGAATGCTCACACCATGGGCACCCATTGCCTTCCAAGCCTCGATAGGGACTTCGTCGGGTCCTACAGCTTTCTGGTTCTTCATGCGGCGAATGGCAGTCTCGACTTCAGCAGGCGTAATCGGTGGCACTAGTCCTTGATTCGGAGGGAGGTCTGGTGGCTGCACCTCTTTATGCTGCTTATTCAGCAGCTGTTGTTAGATGGGCGCCATCTCTCCTTCACCGCGACTTTCTCGTACAACAGATTGCCCCCAGGGTCTTGAATGCAGCGGCACTTGGATAGACCCTGTGCCGCTTTGGCCCTAGACCGCGCCAACTTTTGCCCCTCAGACGATTCCACTTGTAAACATCATTTTTGTTCCATATTCAACAAATAAAGGACATTGAACTTTGAACTTTGAACTTTGAATTTTGAACTTGAACTTTAACTTTGAACTTTAAACTTTGGTATATAGCCGTTGCAAGTGGAGAGCCGTAGCCAGGGCCGTTTGGCCCTAGCTACGGCTCTCCAGGCGGCGAATTTGCATCTTTGTACGCATCGCGGTCTTCGGAAGATTTGGACGCTTGCTACTTTTTATATAGGGCTTTCTTCGCCCTGATCTCTTTCTGGACTGTGTCGTTCCACCAACAAGTGTCCCTGTCACACTTGCATCCACCCTTAGACATACCGAGTGCCGCCCTCCCCGCTTCAAGAATAGCTGCCTGAATCCTGTCCCAGCAAACCTGTACTGGTTCGTCTACACTGTCTACAGCATCAGCGCACTTGTCCCTGATGGCTGAGACGAGACTTTGGGACATGACTTCATCAAGCAGCCACCACTTGATTCTGCGTTGGGCACGCTCAGCACGTTTGCCTTTGGGTTTCACGCGGAGGTCCATGACAAGGAGACGGTGTTGGCTAGTGAGACTCGCCCCGGGTATAACCTTGCAGTTAGCCACCTAGCTGATGCTGTGCCTCCTAGTGAGTAGGAAATCGACCTGGGTAGAGCGACCCCCCGCTCTTGTAGGCGTTAAGATGTTTGGATTTCTTTTTGAAGTACGTGTTCACGATGGCATGAACGGCAGTCGCCCATGTTCTGAAGATGTGCTCACCCTCTGGGTTGCAACTTGCGACTACCGTATCCAAAGCCACCGTAAACACGCTCAAACTCCTCACACCCACCACCCACATGACCGTTCAGGTCACCACCCAGCTGTGCAATTCTGTAAGCGCACATCGATGAGCACAACGTTGCGACAGCCTTGATATAGATTGTCATTGGTCGATCTCCAGTGACGTCACCCAGTCCGACCAATGACAATCTATATCGAGGTTGGCGCAACGTTGTGCTCATCGATGTGCGCTTACAGAATTGCTGTTCAGGACACCCTGCGACAGTGGGATGTCACGACGCACTTCCCCGAGTTGGTCCCAGAATGAGATCTTTTCGGCTTCGCTACGCCTAGCCTGTGGCGCGTAGGCACTTATCAGGTGGGTTACAATTCCATTGATAAGCACCCTCACGACCATAAGTCGCAACGTCCGAGAGAGCACCACAAATCAGGTGCACCTGTGTACATCAGCTGGTAGCCGTCCCCAATGTGCATGGAGCTACTGCCACCCCAACGAGTCTCCTGCAGGAATGCCACGGCCACTCTCTGCCTGCAGAGTACGTCAGCCAACTCCCTCGTGCGACCGGTCAACGTGCCAATGTTCCACGTTGCGAAGCAGGGTTTTTGGGAACTACAATGTTGGCCTAACATCTTTACCCGTGCCCGGCTCAGGCACGGTGGCCCTAGCCGACTTGCGACACAAGGCGGGTGGCCCTCGTGCGCACCGTTTTGCGGCGGTGCCCTACCCTCATCGTATTCCCTTATTCTTATTGCCATTTATGTTGTGATTTGGCATTTTTTGGCCTTTCCGGGGGCAATTGCCAACCTCCAACCCCGAAGAGAAAGCCAGCGCCAGAGCCTCGTCCGTTCTTCAGCAGGTGCACCGACTTGCAGGTGAGGTTGGCCTGGGGTCCAAGATCTTGGTGGACCACCTTGCACCTAAAAATTCTTTTTCATTAAAGCTCATAAAAACGTAAAAAAACTGGTCATAAGTTGATATTATTGTTGTTATTTTTAATTAATCCTAATTTATCTGGCCCGGTCAAATTCATCTGGGCATAAGAGCCAGATAAAACCAGACTAATGGGAGCCAGACAAATTAGAAAGTTATAGTTAATCGAACCCTGCACCTTTATTTATGAACAGATAGAATTAAAGGTGTAATTAACATGAATAGATAACATTATGACCGACCTTGGTTAAGTTTCAAAACATAACTAAAAACCCGCAATCTATGAAAGAATACAGATTAATTATGCGACATGCGTGACAAACTCCCAAATAACAACTTTCAGTCGTATTTTTTAACAAAATATAACATTTGAACGTGCAAGTGTTCGATAGCTCGCTACTGATTGACGCGACCAATCACGAGTCGGTATTCATTAAGCAAATATTTTGTGTTTACATTGAAATTATGCTTGAACAAGATGCGCCAGTTGAATTATCATTTTCGTCGGGGACATTTTTTAAAGTAATGTAATTACGAAGATATCCAATTATTTTGAATTTCAGTTATAACATATCAAAAAACATATATTCAAATATCGATGCAACATTCTTATTTTAATATAATTGCTTCTTAAGATCGCAAAAAATCTAATAATTCAACAAAAAGCGGCATGGGGACACACCAGATTAATTAGTTTTTACTGTTTTCTGTTAGTAAAATTATTGCTTGTATTAAATAATCCCAATTAATTAATATATGCGTCGATAGACATTTTTATCTACTATGTAACCTGAAATTTTTGTGATAATTGGAGAATAAATTGATGTGTTCTTCAGTCAAAAACATGTCTAATCTGGTTTACAAAGAATCACCCATGTGTGCCGTTTCAGATTTTGAACATTTGTAGTTAATTTCATTCTAAGTATATGGTTAATGTTATTCATGTGATTGATACATCGCATGACTTAGATGTGCTATGATGATGCGCACATCTTTATAGCACATCTTACTCGCTACGCTACACAGCACAGCACAGTGGAAACGGACATATTTTTATAGCTTAGGTTTAACATCCTCTTAGAATAGTTACATAGCACATCTCTTGTGGAAAGGCAGCCTATACTGGGTAATTTTATAGTCGTTTCGGAGCGAAAGATTTCAAGCACAGTTTCGATACTTACCGAAATTGTGTGGATGTATTAATTAAGAAAAATAAAATAGGTCCTTTTTATAATGTATGAATAATTTACGAAATATTTTTGTATTTTACGAAACTGTGGCCAAAATATTTCGCTCCGAAACGGCTTTGAAATCAGCTGCGTGTATATCACCTCCGCCAAATTGCCAAGTATTCATGGATAGAGTCAAGAGTGGTAAAAAACGTACAACATAATAATAATTTGATGGAATGTGCATGGAACCAATGTAATGGACATTGGACGATGCAACAGTATCCAGCCCCCCTAGGCAAGTGGAAATTCGTTGGCCTGCGTATTGTACAATAAAAATAATAATAAATATTGTACGACAATCTACACAACGCTATCTAGACCCATAGTACGAGAGCCCACGACCAAAATTTTTGTCTCATAGCAATACAGCCAAAACCGCATCAAATCGATAGATACGATTATCCTGAACTCGAAAAAACCAATATCAGACATTTTCCGCGTAGCGTTTGATCTGACCGAATTTTCAAAATTGACAAAGAATTTTACCGAACTGCATCATAGCAATATGTCTGATTTGCAGACTGTAGTTGAATGATAGTTCTGAGATACCGGAAACATATTTTTCAGACGTTAGTGGTGTAGCGCAAACCCGTAAAATCACTTAAAAAAATTAAAAATGAGACAAAAAAAATGTCTCATAGCAATACGTCTGAAAATCTTTTTTATTAGTAAATTTTGGTTATTTGATGCGAACAAAACAATTTTCAGACGGAAATGTGAAGGCATTAAATTTTGAGACCGTTTTGAAAATGTTAACAAATTTTACCGATCAGTATCATAGCAATATGTCTGAAAATTGTTGGACATGATAAAATAAGTTGTCCACATGTGCAAAAAATTTATATCAGACAAATTAAGTGTAGCATCTTCTCTATCAGACAACTTTTCGATACTCAGATATCATTTAAAAATCGTATTGAGGCATCTTGAATTCTCTGTTACAAACCAATGAATACGTTGCGACCCTGAATTCATTACATGATAATTAACAAAGAATTTACCCGAAACCGTAACATTGAAGTTGAAGGACTGAAAGAAATCGCACAAAAGGAAACTGGGATGAAGTTGAAAAAAAGACGGTTTATTCAAAGTTACAAAATATTCTCGTATTCAATTGCTGTCGGATTCGGAATCGTCGTCTTCGAAATCACTCTCGACGTCGCTCGGGAGATCTTTAACATCCTCTTCTGTAAAATAACTTTTACAAAAGAAATAAGTAATGACATCTGTCATCTGTCAAAGTACATATAATAGACAAGGGAGATTCTTGAATATCTATGAAGGCTGTAAATTAAAAAAAAACATTTTCGTGCCTATTTTCGTTTTTGGGAGTATATGCTACACTTAAAGTGTCTGAAAACAGGTTTTTGGTAATCATGGCAGCAATACGAAAAGTAAAAAAAAATAATTATCCGTATTGCTATGATACAGGTCGGCTAAATTTGTTGACATTTTCAAAAATGCGCTCAGGCTATGTGCTACGCACAAAATGACTGAAAACAAACTTTTTCGTAATACAATTATAAAATATATGTACATTTTCACTATCAGACGTATTGCTATAATACCAACTGCCTATTTTTTTTGACACAGCAGAACTGGCCTCCCACGCAGTTGCTACACTTTTGACCGTTACTACACACCTAGTCGGGTTCAGAATCATACAATCTAACGATTTTATAGGGTTTTTGCCGTATTGCTATGAGACATGGTTTTGGTCGTGGGCTCTCGTACTACCAAGGTAAGTATAGCTTGACTAGCTTGTGTAATGGGTTCTAGAATGCGGATAAACATACATAGATACATTTTTTTTGTAAATACATACATATTATACATAGAAAACAATAGGATGACGAATGTATGGGCTTTGCCGTTTATAACATACGTTGACAACAGCTGTCGAATCCCATTCTACAATACGCCGCCGGCCAACGCATTGTTACTAAACTTGTCTTGAGGGGCTGGTGAGTCTTGTCTGATACAGCTCAAGATATTTTTATGTTATATTACGAATATTAGATTAAATAATGGTAGCCTATGTATAGTAGGTATAGATGTAAAATATTTCCTAAATAATTATTGTTCCTAATGTACGGACATGACTACGTAGTACGTACTTTACAATTATTGCACTTATTTACTTTACTTACTGCCAGCAGGGGACGCCGTTGATCGGACAGGTGATCTGCCCTTCAATGCGGGCCATTTGACCCTATGTTTCCTCTGAAGAGGATTTAAATATATAGGATTACAAAGTGCTGTCATTCTACCAACTGCAAATGTCACTTTGTAATCCCTACTAATATTATAAATGCGAAAGTAATTCTGTCTGTCTGTCTGTCTGCCTGTCTGTCTGTCTCGCTTTTACGACTAAACCGCTGAACCGATTTGGATGAAATTTGGTATAGGGGTAGATTAGACCTTGAGAAAGGACATAGGCTATGTTTAGTCGCGATAACCGACATCCACGCGGGCGCAGCCGCGGGCAAAAGCTAGTGTCATATAAATATATAGGATTACAAAGTGACATTTGCAGTTGGTAGAATGACAGCAGTTCAATTATTGACCTGTTTTAAGAGTTTATGGTAAGGCCGTTGGACAGTCTTTTCAGCACCTTTTTACATTCCCTTACTACCACTGAGATGTTTTCGATCTTGCCTAGTGCCCATAGCGCCGCTTGGCTGTCGTTGTATAAAGGTTACCTTTCCTGTGTTCAGGTGTTTGGTTATTTCCGCTCACTCCATAATGGCGAAGATCTTTGCTTGAAATACGCTTGCAAACTTACCTAGTAGTATTGACCTGTTTTTCTCTGTCCCGTCTTTGCATTTGATGTACACTCCGAAATCAAAGAGCTTTGTTGACTCTTTCCTGGAGCTGTTCGTATAGCAGATGGTGCCATCTGTATTTATTTTCTAGTCATCTCTCTGTCCTATGTGCATTCTATATTTCTTGTCGAATGTTCTCTCTTTCTTAATTAAGTCATTGTTTGAGAGAATCATTGATAGTTTTTCTTCGTAGCCCTGGCTGATCTTAGCATGACCTTCGTCAGATGTGTTTGCAGTCCAGGGATTCTTAGTATGACCAATGTCTACTGCTTTCTATTTTACTTCCAAGTCTACTTTATTCTTCTTTTACGTTACTTTTTTAATTTTTTTTATTATTAAGTTACTTTTATTTTAAGTTACAAGTACTTACAAGGGGTTTGTCCCAGTATTATTTAGAGCGCGGCAGTGGGCGTAGTTCTCATTGCACCCGTGGTCAGTAGTGCTGTCATGGCAGTCTTTGGACCTTATCTAGTTCATGTTTGATCCTCCCTATGTCGGCTTTGTGCCACCATGCTAGGGCGCCATGCAGGATTCTTGGCATTATGATTGCCTTGTAGATTCATAGTGCTATGGCTGGTTTCATTCCCCAGCTTCAAGCTCTTTTGCACTGCTTCATGGCCAGTTTGGCCTTTGAGCATGCATTGCTGATATGGGTCTTGAGCTTTAGTTTACTGTCCAGTGTTACGCCCAGGTATTTGATCTCTGTCACCACTTCGAGGTCCTTGCCATCTAGTCGTACTGGTTCAGCTCGTCCTAGTTTCGAGTGTACAATTATTGTAAATAAGTCGTCTATACATTGGAGATATTTAAGAAAAAAAAATGGGTTATGTTATATTTAACGATACTTTAAAACAAAAAAGTTTCTTATTTTAAATTGGAAAAAGCGAAATCAATGCTCGGGCAGGACTCGAACCCGCGATCCATCAATCTTAGGGCGATGGTGGGAGCAATCTACCGATACACCATCATCGATGTCGTAATCGTACGAATATCGGTAGATTGCTCCCACCATCGCCCTAAGATGGATGTATTGGAAAATTTGGATCAATCTCGGGCGAAGCTCGGTGGCTCAGTGGTCAGAGCATTCCCCCTGTAAGGGAAAGATCGCGGGTTCGAGTCCTGCCCGAGCATTGATTTCGCTTTTCCAATTTAAAATAATTTGTTTAGTTTAGCATATTAAATGCTTTAAAATTATTTCAAAAAAAAATTTCTCTCGCGACTTGGGTTCGATATACGCCCCGAGGTTTACAATAGCTAACTTGACTTGACTATACACAATAAAACCAATAAAGTAGGTATTCAATGGTTATTAAAATATACATATTTAAAGAAAGGACACTTCACTGCGTTCCTCTTCAAATGTCTTGAAATTATTTTGTTCATTTTTTCTTTGGGTTTGTTAAATTCCTCGCTGTCTTCTAATGTGTTTGCCAGCATCAAATAATTTATGGCTCTACCATCATCTGGATTCTCCTCAAGATAGTACCTGGAAAAAAATATATTTATACTGTTATATAGAGTGTATTTTCGAGTCGGATCAGTAAGGTCAGGTACCTACCGTATCGGTAACCGTTATAGTTACATCAAAATGTATTTAGGAGGTCTTTAATTTTTTAAGATATTCTGCCCCTCTAGACCAGTGGTAATTCGTTGCTCGGCGTATGATGGAATAGAATGCCAAATGTATGGGATTTGACGTATATGACAGGCGTCAACGAATGTCAAAAACGTCAAATCGTATGGGATTTGACGTTTTTGACATTCGTTGACGCCTGTCATTCTATTCCATCATACGCCGAGCAACAAATTGCCACTTGTATAGAGTGGCTGAACTGCATTCACAGATTTTTGGCAAAACCGTACAATAAGCAAAAAAAATATGCTAAAATTGCAAACTTTTTTTGGTGTCCATCGATCTTGTTTCATGTGGGGATCTATTTTGATTTAAGAGACTATTTAAGCTATGTATGAAATTAATCACTCAGCGCGCACGCACGGAACGAGATCAATATTCCACGCGGGCGAAATCGCGGGGATCAGTAATGCAATTCTGTAAGCGCACAACGACGAGCACAACGTTGCGACAGCCTATATAGATCCGACCAATGACAATCTATATCAAGGTTGTCGCAACGTTGTGCTCGTAGTTGTGCGCTTACAGAATTGCATTGCTGCTAGTATTTAAATAGGCCTTTAGAAATAGTCGATACTTACTTCAAACAGTTTTTCATGTAATTAAAATGTCCTACGCAACACGGGCACGTACTGTCTTCATGCACGTCTGTCACCCACTTAACAGGCATTCGTATTACTTTGCCCAGGCGTCCATCTTTTGTTTCAATAATGTTGTTATGACTTTGCGCTCCAGAATACTTTCTGAAGTACAGTTTTCTAACTAAGGTGGAAGTAACTACAGGCATCTGTTTAAAGATCTCGATCCCTTGTTTGTTGAACTCCGTATGTTGCATGTTGATAGCAATATCCCTTTTGACTGCAGTCATTATGGTTTGTAAGTCCATAGTTTCACTCAAGGTGTTGATTTTGCTGCATAGCTCCTGAATAAACCAGGACCCCGTTTCAATATTTCTACAAATGACAGTGAAATAAACTATTATAATATTGTTATAGCAAATTTTGGCATGTTTATGGATGAAAAATGAAGGTGAAAAATGCTTACACTTGAGTGTAATGCTACGTTTACATACTCGCGGCAGAGCGAGGAAAGTGGCGAGAGAAGTGGGCAGAGACGTGGTGTGAATGGTATATTCGTCATGCCGCGAGTACTGCCGCGTATGTTACGCAAATACTAGCGCGATGAACTATACGAGACCGCTAGATGGTGCTAAGCTAAATAAAACACGACTTTCGTTATTGCTCCTCGAATATTTACTTTTAAAAATATTTATATCGATCTACGGAAAGTGTATAGTAGTTGAAAGTGATAGTTTTTATTAATAATCTATTTAATTAATTCGCTATGCTGTAAAAGCTTATTGCGTACACTGCTACAGCGTTGTCCTCCATACGTTTACGTCCGTCTCCGTTGCAGGGCGAATACTGTAATGCGGACCAACGCGATGATGGGAGTGTGTGAATGCTAGGGCATTAATCGCGCGAATATTTCTGGCAACACGATGAGCAATGCGAGCGGCAGTATGTAAACGCGGGGTAACACGTAGGTAACTTCATCCCACTTGACTCCGTGTCCGTTCGTCCGTGGCACAGACTCAGCTTGTGACCACGGCCGCTGTAACTTGGTCTGCGTAAACGACTGCCATCGGATCGACGGCTTTACGTGCACTGCTGGGTATTTCCGTGCCTCATGCATACGAGGCACGGAAATACCCAGGCCAATGCAAATAGACATTATCCATGCATACAATTATTTGCACTGAGCGGGAATCGAACCCATGCACTCTACGTAGTAGCTGAGTTTACCATCACCACGTCACAGAGGCTGTCAATTTAAAACATTTTCTGATTATCTAGAAATTAAAGTTAAATATTACCTATATGAAACATTTCCAGCAGTAGAACTATGTATTATAAACATGTCTGACTCCGCCGGAATAAAGTATGTGTTCACATCACTTTCACCATCTTTTAGACCATTTAGAGAGCCGCTTGTTGCCATCATTATAGGACCAAATACTGGAACTCCTGGGTCTTTGTTTGTTCCACGACATGCCTGTGAAAGATACCGGCATATATTACCTACTTAGTTTGTGAACAGTAGATCTCGCGAGCACCCTTGTTACATTTTTTTGGTACCCTTAATCAAACCTGGTATCTTTAATACAAAAAAAGGCAAAAATAAACAAACATCCCTGTTCTATTTCTATCAAGAAATATTAACGATCCGTTCTTAAAAAAAAACCCCTACAGCAAACTTCCCAACTTTTTTTGTCATCTGTACTTTCACTGTTACCCCTCGTTTACACCAAGAAACAAGTTGTAGACTTTTTTGGGATACAAGTCGTCAAAAGACAATTATTTGTATTCAACATGACTGTATTGAGACTTGTCTCAAACACTCTTTCGTTCACACTGTGTCGCCAACTTGTATTCATACAAGTTTAAAACACATTTGCGTTCACACTGAATTTTGCGACATGTTGTACTTTGTCTGATATATTGATCGCGTTCACACCTACACAACACAGTTGTGTTTTAGACTAGTATTATTTATTTTACTGCAATTTCTGTCTTGGGAGTTGTCAAAAACAAGTTTTAAACTGTATCCATGATTGATGGATAACATGTAGGTATACAGACCGAATGCGAAGGGTGAAGAATCAAGAGAAATGGCGTACATTGGCTGTATTGTATATGGTTTTACAAGATTTATTGACCACATATCATTTAAGATTTGTTGACAACATATCATTCAAGATTTGTTGACAACATATCATTCAAGATTTGTTGACAACATATCATTCAAGATTGTTTGACAACATATCATTCAAGGTTTGTTGACAACTTACTACCTATGTCGGAACGAAGACATGTCATAAAACTTGTCAAATACATGTTTTTGACCCTGGTGTAAACGAGGGGTTATGAGGTATAATTTTTTTTCACAACAACCTGTGAAGAACCATGTCCTTGAAGTTTTAGTAAAAAATCATTAAGATCCGTTCATAAATGACGCGACCGCAAACTTCCCCTATAGCTGCCATAGCTCTAATCCATATCCATACTAATTATAAATGCGAAAGTAACTCTGTCTGTGTGTTACGCCTTCACGCCTAAACCACTGTTAATTTGATGAAATTTGGTACGGAGATACATTAGACCTTGGGAAAAGACACAGGCTATGTTTGGTCGCGATAACCGACATCCACGTGGGCTGAGTCGCCGGCAACCGCAGTAGTAAAATAAAAGTAAAAATACATACCTGTATTATAATAACTTTAGGTTTGGTTATTAAGCTTGGGTTGTTCTTAACCGTGAGCAGGTCTATGATATCTGTTTCATAATATACTTGATCTCTTGCGTATAGTTTACCGTTGTCGGAGCCATGAGTTAGAATTGCTATAGCTATACATCCATAGTCTGACCAGTCCTGATGTAAAGCTGTGAAAAAAAAAGCGAACATAGGATAGGACCACATGACCTTTTCTATATGATAAGAGGGAGATACGCCATGAAATGAAATCGCAACTACGCATTACGTGAGCACAAAAAGAAGGATTTTCCATTTCCACGGATCCCACATACAGTTTTTGGCCAGTGAGGCGGTTATGTCGGACTCGAGCCGTTTCAGCAGGCACATGCTGTGAGAACATTTCGAACGTTCGAACGAACTCGAAAGCTGAATCCACGGAGAGATCATTAACGCATGGAGTTGAAGTAATATCGTACCGTGATCCATACTGTCTTGGTCTTTGCCCTTTGGTGACGTCACGTTGTAGAGCACATAAACATACATTACTATCTACTTGTGCTCCGACTGCCTCTGTGGCGTAGCGGTAGTGAACGCGGCCGCTACGCAGGAGGCGCGGGTTAAATCCCCGCTCAGTGCAAATATTTGTATGCATGCATATGGGTTATTGCATTAGTCTGATCGTGCCTCGGAGAGCACGTTAAGCCGTCGGTCCCGGTTGCCATTAGAAACATCTATGGCAGTCGTTAGGGGTATTTCAAGCCCAGTTCAACAACAACGGTCTAGCTGCAATGCTTCGATATCGCCTAATGTCACCATTGGGCTGTGGAGGACAGATGGCAGTCGCTTTACGGAAAATATCGATGCCCAACCAAATCCGCAGTTAAGACTGGTAAAGCGGACCCCAGACTCCGAGGCGAAAGCTTCGGATGCGACTGGGAATTAACGCTAGGATGAAGAAGAAGATTATTGTGCTCGACGCGGTGTGTGACTTGTGCTCGACGCGGATTCAGCTGACGACAGCATGTGCCTGCAGGTCTCAAGTGCAGAGGTAAAGTGGTCCACTAAGGCATTTCCCTCGTCGCAAGTTATCGATGTGACACCCGACTGACCCTGGCCCAAGTATGGGAACAACGGTATTCCGCTATCCCCATCTTGCCCTTGGGGCTGCCCTTTAATCACGTGATGTTTTTTTAGTAATATTTTAACCGCCTCCTGCCCCATGGTGATATGTGGTGAGTTTAGATTACTCCTCCCCCCCTACCCAAAATCACGTGTATTTTATTTTTGTTTTTTATTTAATGACAGAATAACGAAGCACCGTGATAAAAATCGCGCGTTGTAAGAGAAAATAAATACACGTGATATCTCAATATACCCCTGCTAGGGGGGAGCCTGGTGATCTTGGGGGGGAGGGGGGGGGGGAGCATCTGGGTTTTCGCATGAAAAAAAGTTACGTCCTCAAAAAAATAAAGACTCGTATTCACTATGCAACAATTGTCGCACGACACGACCGACACAAAACTCCTTATCTATAGACGACTCTGTGGTGTAGAGAGATCGACTGCTAATTCAAAGGTTCGATTTCCGCCGATAGCAAATAAATGTTCGTAATATGTACCTATGCATGGATATTGTATTCATGTATTAGTATGGGTGTTCCTATGTATGTATTTGCAAAGAGAAGACAGACAGATAAATTATTAAAAAAGTGATTTTTTTTAAGTAGGCTTATGGTTTTGTTAAAGTACCTACCGTGCAATATTTGGCTATATTCGGTAAAATATAAAACATAAAAACAGACACTCAATATTTATTTTGTTTATATAGATTTTAAAATAAGGATAACAAAGCAAGACACGTAATCTAAGTACTCGTGTTTATCTTCACCTATCTTTTGCGTAGCTAAAGAGAAATCAACTTATAAGTCCCTCATTGATAAGTAGACTGTCATTGTTTTGTTTAAAAATCGTCCCTATGTCTATATACATATGACATCAAATCGTAACTTCGTTCTTATTGCACAATATTAAAAAAATATTGTGCAATATTGAAAAATAAAAATAAAAAATATATCTGAAGAATTTTTGGAGCGTAAATATAATATAAATATTTATTTTTCACTTGCAAATGCATTTTTAATTTAAAGTAGGTAGGTATAACTATGTGCGATATTATAAATCGCACATAAACTTCGCGAATTTAGACCTTATGGCGTAGGTCAGTAAGTTGAACTTTTTTTTAATATTCTTTTTTGCCCCACCAAGTGTATTCACAGGTGGAGGGGACGCTTGGTGGGGCAAAATGGAAGTACCCCTCTATTTTTATCTTTTTCTCACAGACTTCAAACCTTTTGATCATCTTGGATTTAAATGAATAAAAATAAAACATTCACAAGGTCTATGATGGCCAGGTAATTAAATCAAATTAAATATTGAAATAAATAAATTATGTTTCTTAATTAAATAAAAAGTAATTAATTAAATTAAATTAAATCAATTCAAAAATCAAGACTTACTTTTTTTTAGACTGTCAAAAATTTCTTTTTTTTTGTAATCTTGGTATTCATGAATTTCAAAATTAAGTTTTTCGAATGTGTCTCTTAATGCTTCGGCGTCATTTTTCGTGCCCTTTCGAGTCATGTGATGTGACATCGACTCATCGTAAAAATGATATTGATTAATTATAATTAAAAAGTTTCGTTTAAACTTCTCTAGCTCATAAGTAGACGAGTTTTTCGACAAAGCTCTTGTGTTGGTAAATCCTCTTATAGGTATCTCATCTATATCCCAGTCACTATAACCACTAAAACCACTATTATCACTCGTGCATGACGGCACTTGCCCGTGCCGCTGTGACGTCACACGTTGGTCTTCAAGTATCTGACTATCAACTTCCATTATTTAACAGAACATAAGCACGATAATAAGGCCTCAAACCACACATCGGCAACAACTCAACTACAATTGGTAACTTACATTTATTGTTCACTATTTATCTTATTTGTAGCTGATAAACCGATTGTGATATCGTTACGAGTATGTCATTTAGGTATATGTATGTACATTGTACAGTACCTAACCATACCTTTTTAGGATAATCTGACTTAGCATATCTTTAGACCTAAGGATGTTCTATTAATGTGAGCTGTAATAAAGAAAACATTACTAAGTGTAGATGCGTTCCATTTTTATCGACACTTCATGATAAAGAAAATTACATTTCCAGATATAAATATTAGTCTAAGGCCAGCTGGTCTACCGTGATAGGTGAGGTTTTTATATCTTCTGATTATGGTCTGTCTTAGCTCACTTCATTTAGGAAGACAATCTATTAGGCTTGGTGTAGAACGAGTTTCTCGAAGCGGAATTCTACCAGACAGCTATGCATCACGGACGATAAATTCGATAACATACAACGTCCATCATGGCCACAGATACCACAAACGCACCGTTAAACCAAAAAGATGAAATACCAGAAGAATCCGTTCTGCCATTTCGTGTCAAAGGGTAATATATCCATCCATTCATGATCACAAAATTACCCTTTAAAAGTACAACCATTTATATGGTTCCGTAGCCAAATGGAAAAAACGGAACCCTTATAGATTCGTCATGTCTGTTTGTCTGTCCGTCCATATGTCACGGCCACTTTTCTCCGAAACTATAATACCTATCCTGTTGAAACTTGGTAAGTAAATGTATTCTGTGAACCGCATTAAGAATTTCACAGAAAAACAGAAAAAATAGCAATAATTTTGGCTGTAATAATAATTAGAACTAAAGTACTATTACTTATTCTGTGCTAAAGTCAAAAAAAAAATTTTCATGAAAAAATCGGGTAAAAAGGAGGCACTGAGAAGCGAGAAATAAAATATGCTATTACAGATTTACTGATCTGTTAGACGTTGGTGCCAAGTTTATATTTTGCTGTACGATTACGATGCAATCAAAAATTTTATTTTTGGATAATTAATTTTATTGAAGTCGGTTGAACTTTTTGCAAAAAAATTATTTATTTTTCCCTTCGCGTTCCATCGCGTAACAAACATAAAATTAACCTACGGTGTGATATTTTCTATGACCTAAGGTTTATTTGCCTTCGGTTTATTCAACTATAGTTTCTTTAATCTATGGTTGATTGAAATACTGTTTTACCATTCACGACGACTCACCTACGGTTCATGTTTGCTATAAAAAAATAACCACGATATATCTATCCATGTTTACATGGGCAGTGTCCACCTTGTACAATTTTATAGTTTAATGCTGCGTTTACATACTCGACGATGAGCGAGGGAAGTGGGTGAATGGTATATTCGTCATGCCGGGAGTGCTGCCGCGTATATTGCTGCGAATGTCGGCTTGGCGGCGCGAGTCAAAGCAGCGGCAATACTAGCGCGATGAACTATTCACACACTCCCGATGTGCTCGCGATGAACACACTTTGCATCGAGCGCTCGGGGCTTTAAAAATATAAGACGTATATTTTATTATTATAAATATATTATAGTTTTTAGTAATAATTTATTTATTAATTCACTATGCTGTAAAAGCATAATGCGTACACTGCTACAGGCGTTGTCCTCCATACGTTTACGCCCGTCTCCATTGCAGGACGAATACTGTAATGCGGACCATCGCGATGATGGGAGTGTGTGGATGCTAGGGCATTATTCGCGCGAATATTTCCGGCAACATCATGAGCAATGCGATAGGCAGAGTGTAAACGCGGGGTAAGGGTCGTCCATTTGTGGAAATAATAATACATTGTTCAACCAAACGCAAATGAGCCAGTAGTCGCGTCGCCCAAAATGCGTTTTAAACATAGGTGTATCAAGCGTAGTTGAGTCGACCGTGGTTGAAATGACCGTAGGCGAATTGATACGAGTACGTTACCCATTTTTTCGTAGTAAAAATCCCGGTACCTCCCGAGGCTTTCACTTTGGAGTCCGGGATTCGCTTTTCGCCTTTTACTTCTCCACTTCGCACGATCGTGTGCATCCTTAGTGGTGAGACCATTGGCAGCTATAGGTATGTCATCTTCCGCGACGCCAAACCAGCACTGCCCATTTTATAATATTAACTAGTAGGAATAAATATTTAATACTTAGAATATAAACAACCAAATGATATTAAAACTTTATTTACTTAAATTACAATAAATTGCAATAGCTACTTAAAATAACACTGAGACGTAATATATTTGGATAAAGTAATTAGAATATAATAATAATTGTTATTGCTAAATACCTATAGCTGAAGTCATACAAACGACCTTGCAAAAGAAGTCTTCTCTATCTGATCTCACCTGGAAGAAGACTAGGTCAGTGGAAAATTAGTTCTAATATGATGAAGGTAAAATGTCCAACCAAAAAAACGTTCTATAATGAAATCTGATATAGCGGACATTATTATTTGTAAATATAGAAAGCGAGTCCTAATAGTAAAGGTAAAATATCCATACAAAACATTCTAAAATTAAACCTGATATATAGCGAACGTTATTATTTCTAAATACCTGCGAAAGGTGGTTGGGACAGACTGGATGCGGAAGGCGGAGGATCCGCAAACGTGGCGCACATTGGGAAAGGCCTATATCCAGCAGTGGACTGCAATACTAATTGATTGATTGATAAATTTTAATGATTATTAATGATCATGGAGCCTTACATCGTAGGGTCTTCAGCATCGCTAGAAGTGAGAGGCCCGGTAGAAGGAGTCCTACCGGGGCCCAGCGAAATCTTCTATTTAAGCCAGTACTTCGAAGCTATTGATATGATATAGGTCTCCTTATATCTAAATATAGATCACCGAGATTGTACGACTAGGTATACCTACATATCTATGAAGTTTTAACAACTCTGGGGTTTTGCAGCACTCTTAAAGTCTTAAGCCTTTTTTTTGAAGAAAAAATAAGCAAGTTTGATGGAAGTAAAATGAAAAGTTCGGACAAAAGTAATTTAAATATACTTATTTAAAAGCAATTTTTTGCTTTAATTTAAAAAAATGGGTTGAATATAAATTAAATGATTCATTTATTTTATTATTTATAATATTTAAATTCGAATTAACTACTTTTATCGTTGGCTTTATCCCTAGGTGAACCATGGGTTCAAATATATGGGGACCCTAGAATATTTAGGTGGATCACGGTTCCAAGAATGTTACTAACTGTAAAACATCTAAGTGAACCACGAGTAAAAAAACCAATACGGATTTTATTTCTGTCAAACTTGATTAAAAAACATATTTTGTTATTGAATTTTCGACAATAAATTTCATTTTAATCTAGTATTAGAATAATATTAAAATATGTTTTCACATTAACACTATCAAAACACTAAAATAATAAATGTCAATTATATGTAGGCAACATATAATTGACATTACATACAATAAAAAAACTTGCAATACTAGCTACACTTGAAAATATTTAAGAGATACGATTTGACAGATGTCTGGATTCATGGTAGGTAACTAGGCACTATTGCAAGGATACATGAAACTGTTATAAATTAAGTTAAACCATTTCTAAATACGTAATAACTTATAATAGTAAGTATAAAAAATATGGTGTGACATATTTCACTTTAAATTACTACAAATATTTTAAGAATTGCTACAAATAATTTAAAATAAGACGTGATTCTTCATTTTTCTAAATCTCGTGTGACAGCTACGTCATATCGTTCTTATTTTTTCATTTGAGTGTTGCGGCTGTGTTCTCTATGGTTGTTACATTTTAATCGTATGGAGTTTATGTCAACTCGTTACGTTTATGGTCGGCGTTGCCAGAATGTAACTTTTGTAATATTATGTATTTCTTTTTACCCTCTTATGTTTCTTCTAAGTAATACAAATGAAAATATTGCTTAGATTTTTCTTTTATCGTATCGCATACTAGAGACAACGAATTTTTTTTATTTTTTTTCTGATACTGAAATCGAAAGTAGCTCAGACAGTGAATATATAAAAATTATAAATACCCATTTCGTATTTTCATTTACCCTGCTTTATTAACATTATATATCCTGAACCTAATATCAATACTAGATAAATATTAAATTGATTGTAAAAATGCACCTCTTAGATTATTTTGCCTACCAGCATCATCATGCGCATGGAGACGTATTTTCCTATTTGCATCTGAGGCCAAAGCTTGCCAAAGCTATAATTTTTAGGTTTTTAGGTTTCCCGTAGGAGCCGCGTGGTTCCCGGCAGAGTAGAACTTGGGCCTCCCCATCTCTTCCTATGCGGTGTCGTACCAGGCGACTAAGGGATAGGGCTGTTTATCACCAGACAGTTATATAGGTACAGCCACAACTTAGCCTCAGATGCATACCTCGAGTCAACAATAGTGCCAGGAATATGGCAATAGGCTCACCCCCTATTACGTGGGACCGAATAACTACAAATACCTATTTATCTATTATTTTTAACCTATTTATCTATTTTTTTTGTATGTTTGTTATGCGATTGTGAAGCCAATTCTAGACGGATTTTGAAAATTCTTTTTTTGTTCGTAAGTAGATTATTTCGAAATGGTCTCATTTAAATTTTGTAAAGATCTGATGATGGGTTTCCGAGATTAGACCAAGGAACTCTTCAAAAAGTACCAGGAAATCAGCCGCGATTGCTGCAATCGCATATTATTGCAATGTTTTCATTAAGCCTAACACATATAGGTACTAATCCAAATATCAATACTAGATATATTACATGATTAATCAGTGTTGCCAGGGCCAGATAGTCTAGTGTAAATGTAAACAAGATAGCTTAAAAAGTTACTTAACAGGGAAAAAGTAACGTTGTTTTATGGTATGGAAATCTTGTCGGATAATTATTATATTGCGCGGTTATGATGAATAGTTTTATTTATTTACAATGTTACAAAAGTTACATTTTGGCAGCTATGCGATTAATCTTTTGTTACTTGAATCGATTATTCTGACAATTGATTTAAGAAGCTCCATCCCTAGACTATAAACGTCAAATCGTATCTTTTAAATATTTTCAACTGTAATATTCGTTTTTTAAGGTATGATTCCGAAGTTGACCGCATACGACAATTGCAGACGCATGCAGCAGATGTTAAACCCATTCCTTGTTAAACTCCGATACGGATAAATGGGACCATTGAGAAGCCGCAATGAATTACGCGTATCTGCTGTGTGTGTCTGCAGTTGCATATAAATGCGGTCACCTTCGGAATAATACCGTTATTATCCCTGTTTTCTCGTAGACCCACGAATTTGTTCCACTAGTGGGACCACAAGGGAGAGTTATTTCTCGTAGACCCAACAAATTCGTGGGTCCACGAGAAAACAGGGGTTATTATCAAGTAATAATATATACGGAAAATACAGAATTAAGCTGCATTTCACTAAACTATTTCTATACGGTCCGGTTTCACAGTATACCGCAAAACCGACAACTGGATATTTGTGAAACCAGCGAGAAATCGTGTCGTGGAAATGCGCACACTTTTATACTAATGTATTTTTTTATATTAATTTAAAAATATTGTGAGATAACTTTGTTTAAATCTAGAAAGTACTTTAAGAATATAAGAATATAAGTAGGTAAGTAATACTCATATGAGAATTACCGTAAAATAAATAAAGACAGGACAATTTTATTATAAAGTAAAGATTTTCTTTTAAATTATATTTTTATTGAACAACATTAAACTTTAAATACATGTATGTTGTAGGACAGTCGTGACGAATACAAAATCGTTCTTAAATCAAAATCTTATATGTGCAATTTTTGTAGAAGCTTAGCAAAAGTCCAATCTCGATTGAGACTACACCCGTATTCACAAACAATACTTCGCTATGCGTACCTACAACAAAAACTGTGCAAAGAACGACAAATTCTCAGTGCGTTCGTTTTGGCAAGCCTTTTTATTCATAGACAACACTTAAGTAATACTTCGTTGAGGGAACGCACTGCGTTAGATACTGCTCCGTGATGTTGGTGAATTAATTTTACCAGCCCTATGCGCTCGAGCACACTATGAGACCTCACAGTGTTGTTTATGAATACGGGTGTTAGTCTTCCTGCCAAAAATGATCACGATTTCAATGAAAATATCTTTTAATAAAAAAATATTCATTAATTTTGCCCCATCTAATGTTAGAAACGATCACGATGTCAATATTGTTTTTCAAAAATTGTAAATTACCTACGAAAAAACAGTTCTTGACATTTCTTTTGATTTTGACAGATCGAAAAATCTTGTTCTTAAGAAAGATTGATTGATGGACAATACTTCCTCGTAATAGCACAGATTACTACTAATAGTTGGGCAATGGTCTTGAATCAGAAAGTGCACATAGCTGATTTTGGTTGAATAACGACGGAAACTTAAATACCTAACTGTAATGACGTAGGCTATTTTATTAATGCAAAACTTTACTTATACAAACGTGTAATATTATGTTACAAAACTGGGTTAGTCGCGATTACCCCCATTCTCAATTCCCTCCGAATTTTTTTAAGGTCTGCGTCTGTAGTTGTATGTTGTATGCGGTCGCCTTCGGAATCATACCTTTATAATTTATAGCGTTTTATAACAATACGAACCAAAAATATTCGGGGGGAATAGAGACCAGGGGGAATCGATACTAACCCAGAAAATCAATTTAGATTAAGTAGTTACCTATATTAGTTTATTTTCGGTAATATTACAAAAATATTATAATTTAATCACTTATACACTCTAATCGGTCGGAGATCGTATTCTAAGTAATAATATAAAGTAAATAATAAAATAATTATCTTCGATATTGGTCAGCGTAAAAAACATCATTTTAAAGATTTATTTAATCTAAACTTTTCTTTGGGGGAGGCCTATGTCCAGCAGTGGACTGCAATAGGCTAATTGATTGATTGATTTCTTATTTCTACTTTTCAGAATACGTACTCGAAAAAGACGTCAACTAGTGTGATTCTCTGCCCTCCTAGACAAATAGCAATTCGTTGGCGGCATGTTATTGAATAGAATGATCAATGTATGGGATTTGACGTATATGACAGCCGTTAACGTATATGTCATGAACGTCAAAATACGTGTCATAAACGTCAAATCTAATGCACTCATCATTCTATTCTGTAATATGCTTGCCACTACTCTCTAGGGTGCGTGACTACGATTCCTCACTCAAATGTCTGAGATGATACCGTGAATTCAGCGGTCACCCAAACCACTTGGGAATTATGGTAGGTGTACTTATAGATACTCCTAAATACAGTAGCGCTATTCTGTAATTATACAAATTCGATGTTGAAGCTCACTCGTGGAATATATTTCAGACTAGCTTATGCCCGTGGCTCCACCCGCGTGGATGTCGGTTATCGCGACCAAACATAGCCTATGTCCTTTCTCAAGGTCTTATCTACCCCTATATCAAATTTCATCAAAATCGGTTCAGCGGTTTAGGCGTCAAAGCGTAACAGACAGACAGACAGAGTATGGATATGAAAGTATGGAAGTATGGATATGGATATGGATTATTATTATTTCTAACCTTCTTTAAACAATCCAACATTAGAGAATACAATTCAGTTGTAAACGAATTCGATGTCGAACCTAAGGGTGCTTATATAAAGTAACAGATTACCTTATTGGTTACATACCCCGACAAGTTTCCTTATCAACAAAAATGGTGATAGTTCGTCGCTTACATTCTAACACCACTATGGTAAAAAACAATCGCAATACATTCACAATCATATGTTTAAACCACATGGGCGCAAATACTTTGTTATTTATTTTGACAAACGACGAATTGACATGATAGCCGATACGATAACCTACATATTATATTTCCCTGTATTACCCGTGGTACACCCATTGATACAACTGGTTGTACCACAGGACTTTTTTTTTCCGATGGATCAACTGGTTGTACCACAGGGCTCTTTATATAGGCATCCTTATGCTAGCAGCTTTCCACAGTGAGTGATTGTGCAGATATCATCAATCGCAGCTCGTCACGGACAGTCGTATTTATAGACAGATAAATTTGTTTTCAAAGGTGCATGTTGGTTTGACACACGGTTAGAGACTATTCTGCGCTTCCATCTGAGTCCACACGCAGAACCACGCACCGTGAAAAGCTGCCTTGAGAAAGAGCTCATTTCGGGTATATTCGTCCAGATACAGTGTGTAGTTGAGCGAACATGCATTTATCAGATGTACTGCACACTGTCAATGGACAAAAAAAAAAGACGTGTGGCACTCGGGGACTGCCGCGGTAAAGCTATTGCATAGCATTTTTTATCAACTTATGCAATTATAATTACTCACGTTAAGCGGAGTTACTTCGGAGCAGCTCGGCTCGATTCGTGCGAGCCCGGAGTGGGGGGTGTTAGGTTTTTTTCGTTAAATTTCGCTAAATTGCTTGTGCTAGGAGTGGGTTCACGTCGTTCAATGCTTCGCAAACATACCCAAACTCATTGATACACAAAAATAGTTAGATACCGCTCTAGTGCCCCGAATCTTGTAAACAAATTCCGACAATGCCGATAATTTTTACACTGATATAGCTATCTCTTCCTGTATCATACGTGTATTATGATCTGTCTCAATCTTAGTTGTAAAGGTTTTTTTACGCTAACCAAAATATCTCGTAGTGTTCAAAAGTAATATTCCCCTGTTCGTCTTCACAGCAGTAGTGGTGACGCACACAGGGGTGATTAGGTAGGTCCTATGTTATTTCATGGCTGACTCCGTGACGTCACAGAGCACGGTGACAATGAAGGACTCGATCTCGGACTCGTTGTCGCCGCGAGCGATGCGGAAGTAACCGTTCTCTCCCCATTCTGGACCCCAGCTGTTAGCAACGAGCTGTGGACAATAGAAGTAATACATATATATAATGTTCATGAATGAATATACTACCTCGGTGGTGCAGTGTAACTGCTGTGCTTGAGATCGGGTTTTGGCCTGTGGTTGTGGTTGGTGGGCTGTGATTGGGTTTGAATTTTGATCGATACCAGGGTACCTGTAAGGAAAAAGAAGTGTGTGCGTTCTATGTGAGTGTGTATGTGTGTGTGTCTGTGTATGAGGATGTGTGTGTGTGTGTGTGTGTGTGTGTGTGTGTGTGTGTGTGTGTTTTTGTATTAGTGTGTGTGTGTGTGTGTGTGTGTGTGTGTGTGTGTGTGAGGGTGTGAGGGTGTGTGTGTGTGAGGGTATATTCGTGAGGGTATGTACTTACCCAGTATTTCTGTCCATATTGCTCTCCCCACCCAACGATCCTGACGCTGTGATATCCTTTCAACTCGTGGTTGCCGTATCTGGAGTGGCGGTAAATGCCGTCGCGGTAGTGGAAGAAGTCCTGGTAGACCGCCATCACGGCTGAAAGAAAATGAGTTAAAATTATTAAGTAATCCCTACTAATATTATAAATGCGAAAGTAACTCTGTCTGTCTGTCTGTCTGTCTGTCTGTCTCACTTTTACGACTAAACCGCTGAACCGATTTTGATGAAATTTAGTATAGAGGTAGATTAGACCTTGGGAAAGGACATAGGCTATGTTTGGTCGCGATAACCGACATCCACGCGGGCGGAGCCGCGGGCAAAAGCTAGTTGTTAATAAAAATGGCACAATGGCCCAAGATATATGGGCGTTAAACTCCGTTCCACAATAGGAAAAACCGGTACCCTGATAATATAACCCTTTTGTGTCTGTCTCTCTGTCAAGACCTTGTTTCAGGTACGCATGGAAATACGATATATACATTTCAAATGACGAGATCTGCAACCTCTTGCAGCTGTGAAAATCAAAGCTACCTCTAATCTAAATCAACGAGAGGCAATAATAACTTATACGTACTTCCTTATGCGGAAAATATCGAGGTCTAGCCAAATCTGTAGCTATGACTGGTAAAAGCGGACCCCAGACTCCGAGCTGAAAGCTTCGGATGCGACTGGGAATTAACGCTAAGAGGAAGAAGAACGTACTTCCTTATGCAGTAGAAACAGGCAATTTAAAGTCAGAATTTTAATTCGATTCCAGATTTGACATTAGCTACTGTCATTTTGTGAAATAATGATACCACATATAATAGTGTAGTGATGAACACAAAAATCGATAAACAATCAGTGTGTGTGCCATCAGTGTGCCAATTAAAGACTAAATTATTGATTTTTATTTAAATAAATACATTTCACAAACAATACTTCGCTATGCGTACCTACTACCAAAACTGTGCAAAGAACGACAAATTCTCAGTGCGTTTGTTTTGGCAAGCCTCTTTATTCATTGATAACACTTAAGTAATACTTCGTTGAGGGAACGCACTGCGTTAGATACTGCTCCGTGATGTTTGTGAATTAATTTTACCAGCCCTATGCGCTCGAGCACACTATGAGACCTCACAGTGTTGTTTGTGAATACGGGTGTTAGTTTACGAGAGTAAAATTATAAACGAGAAGAATCGATCCGGAAATATTCCATTTCCATATCGAATAATTTCGCAACGTCACTATTTAGTACTTGTCATAACGTTGCAACACTGAAATTGTCAAATCTGGAATCGAATTAAAATACCGAGTATAGAAGGAAGTAAACTCATCTGGTTTTTTGAGTAGAACCAGCGATATGACCAATAGTCGCGGTATCCGATATCCACATAGGTGGAGCCACAGGCATCAGCTATAAGATCCTGGTCACACAATCTGTTATAAAGAATTATATCTCAAAAACACAAACCTTGGACTGGTCCAGAAACCGTAATATCGTACATGACGTCTTGTTCTTTTGCCAGACGGCTGGGCGGTCCCACCTTGTACCTGTCCTTCCTCTCCGGCACCACTGGTCTGCAGCCATCGGTTAGGAGGTTACCGTCACGTCTGTACGGACACTTGGTCTTCTTTGCCTTGTAGGGGAGGCAGTCTTCATCTACCAAACTGTGGGAGGAATAGATTGAAAATTGAAACCTAGTTCAAATATATTTGACACCTAATCAAGCAACACAGTACTTAGTATCCGTATAATAGTTTACTGCTTGGAATGGTACATACAAGTTAAGTTACACAATGTACAGAACAGGGCACACGCGACAATGGATATTTGCTATCGTAGCGCAACATCGACCGTCTGCTCTCACCGCGCGGCACCGACTCACTCGTTATTCGATCGACGCGGCGCGTCGCACGCGCCATAAGTACCTTTTAGGAATGGCGTAGCCTGGTGACGTGATGTCCGAGGCATCACTTGCCATAAGTACATCTTTTGTAATACTTATGACATCGCAATTCATCATCATTATACTCATAAAGATTGTCCGGTTGTATCCATATTTTGCTGGGGCCCCTATTGTTTGTGATTGGTATGTTGACTTAAGGAGCGAGTGGCATCTGATCTCACAATGCCTAGAGAAGAACTTGAGCCAGTGTCTCATCGGTTGTTTAGCAAGTGCACCGACTAGCAGGTTAGATTGGTATAGGCCTCAAAACTGTTACTAGGGCCCTGCCTATCCCAATCGATGATGAAATAATGACGAAGAAAAAGACAGTTTTTTTATATGAAAGAGTAACTTACCCGTGAAGACTGGCAAATCTCCAAGCCGTGTCAATGTGACCACCTTCGCAACCTTGCTGCCTTCTGTCATTGCAGGACAGCAGAGTCTGAGGACTCAGACGCACTTTCTCCGCTCCATTAGACTGTATAGCATATCTGTTGACAAAAAATAAATCAGTTACAATTTTGAATGAAGGTATATACAATAGCACTCTTTCGTGCCGCAACTTGTGTAAACCTCTAGCTTCCATGAGGACCGGTCTAAGAGTGAGGATTCAGGTTCATCCACGGAGTCCTAGCAGAATCAGTTTCAGGGAAGAGCTGTGTTGTGTTTGAAATCACACGCCTCTATACGCTGTCCTGCAGAAAAGGGTGAGGAAACACGACGCGTCGAGTATTTTGATATACATCAATACCTCGGGATCGCTAGCAGTCAAGGCCGGTCTGGGTCCCCGGGATATGCTTCCTAGGACATTTATGACTCCCCAGTGAAGGAATACTAAGTATGCGGTTTTAGTCAGTTCAAAAATAACACTTCATCGTTACCTTCGGTGAGGTGAAACCTATGGAGGTTTCCGTATGCAAAAAGAAAAAAAAAAACCTTGAGAAGTGACGTATAGTGTGTTGGTTTGTGCGATCATCAGAGCGAGACTTGCTAGGTAGGGAGCCAGTTTCAAATTTCAAAGTCTGGAATTCACTTCCAGCAGGGTTGGCACGGCTTAGGACTAGTATCAAGCGTCGGTAGCTAGGTGGTTAAAGGAGTCAGTCGAATCTGGCCAATACACTATAGACGTGAACCCACTCCTAACACAAGCGATTTAGCTTAGCTGGAGGGGTTAGAGGAAATATTAGTAATTTCGGTTACTAATATTCTTTAAAAAAAAGTATAAAAAAATATATATATATTTTATTTGACATTCCAGATTGACAGATTGAGATACAAAATTTACTCGTACAATAAAACAATAGCAGTGTTTGATACTGACGCACTGAACTCCAAACTAAACTGTAATAGCCCGTATATTGGAATACAGTTGATTCAGTCGAGTTAGTTTTCATAGAACTGCTCTAGTTTGATCAGTTATATTTATAGCTACAAATATGATTCCTGTTACATTTTTTTTTTTTTATCTTTTTCTTTTTGTTTTCATGTGTATGTAACACACACACACACACACACACACACACACACACACACACACACACACACACACACAGAACCTTACGTAGCCTAGTCTCTAAAAATTACTAAAATTATTATGTATTCAAAAAAAAAGAAAAAAAAAAAAAAAAAAAAAAAAAATTTACCTAACTATTGTTGAAACTATATTGCATAACATGTAATAAGGGAAGGCAATGTCTCCTGAGATACAGGTTAACAACTTAGTTCAGGAGACAACGATTCTGTATACTTGTGTAATTTATGGTTTTAATAAATTATTATTTATTATTATTATTTAGTTACATATTTTAAAAACTATGAAATTTGAATGAGAAGAATGTTAAATTTCGATGTTAGGAGAACATTAAATTTGAATGTATGGAAATTAACATATTAATTCGGATGCAATTTAAGTCAGGCCAGTTAGTAGAGCATTCGTTAACTAAAATTAAATGAATCTAATATTTGTTTGCATATGAAAATTAAATTACATTAAACTAAACTAAATAAAATGAAATATTATATAGTTAATTTATCATCAATGATCATCAATACACTAGTAAAAAGGACCTTACAAAAACCTAACGAGATATTTAACTACTCAGCTACTTCTTAGTTCAAGAAAGAAAGATAGTTCTTCATCCGACAACTAAGTCTCAAGTTACGGAGCTTGAAGCGTCTCACTCACAGTAAGAACAGGACGAGGTCTTTGTGATTGATGATCTTTTGAAGATTAATCGACATGCACCAGTTGTGCACAAGTGTACTTTAAGAATAAATAGAGTTAAAAATTAAAAGAATCAAAAAATGTGTGTCTGTGTGTGTATTTGTGTGTGTGTGGATGCGGGTGTTTCTTTGTGTGTATTTATGTTTGTGTGAAGAGAGAGAAAGAGAGACAGAGAGTATTTATGAGTTTGTGTGTGCTTGTTTGTGTTTATGCCAGGGACCATGATCACTTGTGTGTTTATCTATAAGTATTTACCTTCATATATAAATATGATTATAATATGTATTAAATATGTACAATATTATATATATTTGGTTCGTTTACAATTTTAGCCTTACTCAACATATTCAAGTAGATCTTCGGTGGCTTTATGGTCAAGTTTCTGTAGCCAAGGAATTACCCTCTTTTTAACCTCACGTCTGGTGAGTCCCACTATTTTTAGCTTTTTGTGTATGTTGTTGTACAATTTTATACTTAGGCTAAGAGCTTGAGCTCGTGCAAAGGAGGTTCGGCGAGTAATGGGGGCGCAAACAGACGAGACAGTTCGTCTTTTTGAGTTGGATAGAGACTAGTATTGCAATGCGAGTGTGATAGGCTATCGCCAATATAATAAGGTTTGGCACCAATATTTAAGATCTATGACCAAAATGTAATCTTTAGGGTGCGCAGCATCGTGATATTTTTTTTAAATTGTTTTGTGACAGTTTCGCCAACCCTACAGGCACCAAAGAGGTTCTACAACGAACGGAGAGGTCTCGTAATTTATTTTTAGAACGTCGCGTATCAAGTTTGCATAAACAAGAATAAGAATTGGGTGTCATTCCGTTGTACGTACTGGCGGGAACATTCCAAGGTGTTTTGTTTTATTACTCACTAACTATTTGCCCGTGGTTACGCCCGCGTGGAATTCTGAATCCGTAATTTTCTTAATCCTTTTTTAAATCGGTTAAAATTATTACCAGACAATAAAGAACGCTACAAAAAGACAATTATCAAAATTTAATAAGGGCATTAGAAGGTTGGCAGCACAATTATGACGCCCCTGGTGTTGCACATGTCACTTTACAAAGTCTACATTATATACAAGTACGTTTTTTGTGGGGTACATACATACATACATACATACAATCACGCCATTATCCCCGAAGGGTTAAGCAGAAATAAATTAACGCCCACATTTCAGCAAACAAAGCAATGAAGGTTACCATTATAGCCGCCAAATAATGCTACTATGACAGCTTTCAGAAAGTTTCACGCCCCGCGTAGAAGGACCGAGAGTCTGAGTGATAAGTGATAAGTGATAAGATAAGTTAAGAATAGATAAGAGTTAAAAAGAAACAACGGAAATTCTGCAATAATGTGGAAATTTTTTATATCAAAGGAAAGAAATTGCGTTTCTAGATATATAATACACAAACAAAAACAATATTAATCTATGAATGAAGTGATGAATGTTATAAATAGATAGGTACATTATAAACATGTACGATTTAAATATATTAGTGGCTGTTATCTAGGTATATTATATATCCATTTTAATATTACTTGTTCTTAGTTCTGTGAACAGTAGACCTCGCGAGCACCCTTTTTAGGGTTTCGTAGCCAAATGGCAAAAAACGGAACCCTTATAGATTCGTCATGTCTGTCCGTCTGTCTGTCTGTCTGTCCGTCCGTATGTCACAGCCACTTTTCTCCGAAACTATAAGGCCTATGCTGTTGAAACTTGGTAAGTAGATGTATTCTGTAAACCGCATTAAGAATTTCACACAAAAATAGAAAAATAGGACTAAATACTGGGGGTCCCCATACTTAGAACTGAAACTCAATTTTTTTTTTTCATCAAACCCATACGTGTGGGTTATCTATGGATAGGTCTTTAAAAATGCTATTGAGGTTTCTAACATCATTTTTTTCTAAACTGAATAGTTTGCGCGAGAGACACTTCCAAAGTGCAAAAATGTGCCCCCCCCCCCTCTAACTTCTAAAATAAGAGAATGATAAATCTAAAAAAAATATATGATGTACATTGCCATGTAAACTTCCACCAAAAATTGGTTTGAACGAGATCCAGTAAGTAGTTTTTTTTAACTCGTCATAAACGGCAATGTTCGCCTTTGCTGCTACGGAACTCTTCATGGGCGAGTCCGACTCGCACTTGGCCAGTTATTTTCAATGTGAAGAATCATGTCCTCGATGTTTCCCAAAAATCATCAACATCCGTTCATAAATAACTAGACAGCAAACTTCCCCCTTTACTCCATACAAAAAAAAGCTCTCGAAAAAAGTTGGTTTTTAAATCAAAGATCGTGTGTGCCAAGTTAATGTGCTGATAAACTTGAGCATTCACTTGGAATGAGCATTCTTACGAATGTTACATTACAGAAAAACACGAGAACATTTTAGAGAGCATTCTATCGAGCATTCTGGCGAGCATTCTAGCGAGCATTCTGGCGAGCATTCTGGCGAACATGCTTACAAAACGACTGTAAATTTGCTTCGACTAGAGCGTTCGCTAGAAAGATCGTGTAAATATTCGTAGTATTGTTTGGCTCTACGCTTGGCTCGGCTCGTTGTTCGGTTCGACAAATTCAAAAACGGCAAATGCTCGATGTTCTGTTACAAGTGAATGCTCCAGTTTATCAGCACTTTTAGGTGAAAATTGCTGAAATGTGCCTACTATACCCCCAGAACTGACAAACACAAAGACAAAGATTACGAACGGAAGCAAAATCAGGAATGACTCACGCTCACTTCGCTCGTTTCGTTTGGTCTTTAGAAGCGAACGTACCCAAGTCTGTTTGTCTGGTAAAAGCTCACACCTACTACTGAACCGATTTTAATGAAGTTTGGTACACATTTAGACTAGACCTTGGGAAGGGACATAGGTCGGGCCATATACGCCCACACGTATTCGATTTTAGCCTTTAAATTAATGAAGTTAAAGTTCAAATTCAAATGGCTTTCTGTAGAGTGAGTGAAAGATTAATGAAACTCTTGACTGTAAGTCTATAGAAGGTCTAAAATTTTATGCAATTTCTTGCAGTCTCTGTGGTGTGACAGTGGTAGTGCTTTAGCAGAACCGAGGGCCTGATTAACGGACGAAGCAGTCGCTCTCGTAAAGCTAACCTAACTTCCTCTTCTAGAGTCCCTAGACAGGTGGCAATTCGTAGGCTGGTGTATTGTAGAATAGAGTGATGAATGAATGGGATTTGACGTTGATACGTTGATGACTGTCATCCGGACGGCCAACGACTTGTCTAGGAGTGCAGAATCTTGCAAAAGTCTGTGCAAGGCGCCTCTTAATATTCCTAACGCAATGTTTACCTCATTACACCTTATTTAAAGTTACTATTCAGGAATGTGTCCACCCACGCATAATTAAGACATCTTTGTTTGCTAATTAAAGCAGTAATTTGCATGTACTTGCTAATGTATTATTCTTGGAAACTTCATGTTTCGAACAAGTAATAATGATAAAAACTAAAAGCCTCGGCTTTTTGGAATTATACATTTGGCGCCAGAAATCCGCCATTGACATTTTTTGTAATAAACCCAGTAAAGGTGCGGATAAACTTGAGCTTTCATTTGTAATGAGAATTTTTGCGAATGTTACATTACAGAAAAAATACTGCGAGAGTTCTAGCGAGTATTCTATCGAGCGTTCTGGCGAGCATTTTCACAGTAGATTACATCGATTAATTTATTAGTGAGCTGAGCTCGCTACATAGATCATGAGAATATTCTTAGCGACGTTTAGTTCTATGCTTGGCTCGGTTCGTTATTAAGTTCGACAATAAAAAATGGCGAATGCTTGATGTTCTGTTAAGGTGGCGAACAAGAGAATCCTTCCTAATATTTTAGCGTAAACGAGGACTTGTTTTCAGCGTTTACATAAGAAAAAACAACGAACGAAAGTTTTGTCACTGTTTATTTTATACTAGCTGTTGCCCGCGGCTCCGCCCGCGTGGAATTCGGATTCCGGTCCAACTTTAATGTATGGAAATCTGCCCGATTTATTGACATTTATGCTCACTGCTCCGCTCCCTTTAGTAGTAGCGTGATGTTATATAGCCTATGTTACTCCCAGATAGTGTAGCTTTCTATAGGTGAAAGAATTATTGAAATCGGTACAGTAGTTCCGGAGCCTATTCATTACAAACATACAAACATACAAAAATAGGTACAAATCTTTCCTCTTTATAATATTAGTGTAGACTAATGGAATTTGACTTAAAGGGGATAGTTTGAGCATTTACTCGTCTGATGTAAATCAGCCTTTATAAGTGAATGCTCAAGTCTATTAGCACCTTAACATTCACGCAATAACGATGAATCTAACGGTAAATTTTATAATCAGCCCGTCAATTGACTGTACCCTGCTGATGGGATACGAAAAACCAGATGAAGAGTTGATGATATGAACCATCATTCCAGATGCTGACAATCCCAAAATGGTGGTCTCTACCTTGAAGGCTTGACAACCGCTTTTTCACGCCCGCTTGAGGAAGCGGGAATTGTTCTTATTATAAAAAACTGTGGAATGAACTCCATGCTGTGGTTTTCCAAGCGAATACTATATGGGGTTCTTCAAGAAGGTTCCTACAGGGTCGGCAGGCCCTGACGTAGCACACGTCCATAGGGCACGGTGACCACTTATCATCAGGTGGGCCGAGAGCTGGTCTGTCACCTAAAAAAAATTGCAGTGCTTTAACTTACCTATCAGACACAATATTGGCCAAGGAAACAGCCCAGTCGGATCCGCACCATCCCTGGTCAGCAACTGGCGTAATGAAATCAGGCCACTGGGTCCTGGCATCGAAATTCCTGGGATATGGGATATCCTTGTCGTAGTTGACGGCACCCAGGTGATACAACTGTCGGCTTAGCGGGAATGTACCTGAAAAAAAGGTTACGTTATTTTAGAGTTTCTGTTATGGTATCTTAGTTGTTAAGGAGTCGGTCTTACGATTGGTAGGTCCCGGGTTCAAACCTGGTCATTACACTACCGACTTGAACCCACTCTTAACACAAACACGAATCCGACAGATGGCGCTGTCAAGTAAAAACGTAAACGAAAGTAGCTCCGTATTTATAATACATTTAAAAATAGTTATAAGTGCAAATTAAATCAATAAATGTTTAAAAACTATTGATAACATATATTCGGAGAAGTGTGAACGTTAACTGAAGATAAATACACACTGTGTAAAAATTCAAGAACAATAATGTGTACCTAAACCTTAAATTATAATAGAACTGCCTAAAATCAGGTTTAAAACAGTAATATAATATAAAGACCTTAAAGAAACGTGAAAGTGAACTTAAAGTGATAAAATAGTCTGATCTAGTGAAGAATTAAGTGATTCAATGCACATTACATACTTGGAATGTAGGAAAAAAATTCCAATGTAATGAGTCACAATAACTGAGAACTTTAGTTCAAAATCTGTAATGCTATTACATGATCATAAATTTTAAACTATTCTCTTAATGTCAAGGTGGCGAGATGCACTACACGATGGACTTGTGATCAAGAGCCGGCAGTTCGAACCTCAGTTACCGTGTACTTTTTGTGCAATTTCTGCAATTATTGTACATAATGTCTCTGATTAATAAATAAACAACACACAGGAAAAGAACAAAATTGTGTGTGACTTCCTACGATAGTGTTGCCATTAAAATGAAATACATAAACTGGGAAATTTGTTACGACTAGAATAATAGGACACAAAATAAGTGTTATAACTGACATTGTACCACAAACCACAGTTGGAAACGACTATACGAAGTGGGTTACTATTGAAATTGACAATCCTCTATATAATATATCATCTATGAAACTGACATATCATCAGAATTGGACTACGCTTGGAATTGATAAATCGGAATTGGACTATAGCAACGACAACTGAGTGCGTAAAAAATGGAGACATCATGTAATGTAACTATCAGAAAACCAATAACAAAATCAAAGTCATTAGAAAATATTGATATGAGTATTTCCCTTAACTCGTCAGACTCGGCTGAATTAATAGCTAAAAGCCTGGACGTTTCTACCCATCTCTCCTCACTTTGCCGTGAAGAAATGAAAGAGGAATTAAGTAGTTTAAAATCAGCTTTGCAGAGCACTCAAAATGAACTAGAAAATATAATTCTTGAGAATGCAGACCTAAAACAGCAAATCGCCCATTTACATCAAGAGCTAGGAGTACTGAAACAAATCTGCAAAAGTCCCCTGTCATCTATTCGTAAGCTACAGATGTCGAATAGAAAAGCCAAGGCCAAACGACGACTCACAGACTCCTTTACAGACACTCCCGTCAAAACTCAGAGTGACGCTGACCCAACACCTATTCACATATCGACGGATGAAAATAAAAATGAACGAAGAGATTATGAGGCTACTCAAAAATCTAACCTATCAATGAAGAAGAAAAATAGTATTGTACTCACTCAACCACAAGAGAAAACTTACGATAAAAAGGTTTATATCTTCGGAGGACAAGAAATTTCTGGAATTTCTGCACATTTAAAGAAGTCTAGAGTACAAAACCGTTACTCCAAATACCAAATTACCTCGTTTTTGAAACCATACGCCAGTACCGCGGATGTTCTTATGTGTTGTAAGCTTTTTGACATAACAAAAGATGACAGAGTTATACTATTTATAGGTCAAAATGACTCAAACCCTTTTCGGATTGAAACTGAACTATGTGCATTCCTTAAGTCTATCAAATGTCACGTATTCATTGTAAAGGTGCACAAAAACAAATATCTAAATGAAGGCAAATTAAATTCAATGTTAAAATTAATTTCTAGACAATATGCCCGATGCACTTATATTGATGTTAACTATGAAAAATCGTATAATTGGTACTCATTATGTAAAACTATCAACTCTGTTTTGGACCAAGTCGATTATAACGAAAAATATTTGGTACAAAAAAGTCACTTAACTCACAGATTCGACATAGGCAGGCAAAGTGTCCGAATCAAAAATATAGGCCCCAAAATGAACTACTTTAAACAAATTGTGACTTCGACTAATGACCAACAGACTCAAACGGAACCAGAAACTATCGTAGTACAGAATCCTACTTCGGGCGATAGGCTTTTTCGTGAGTGAGGAATCAACATATTCTGGTATACTTAGGATTTTACATCAGAATGTTGCTGGTCTATTTAGTAAACGAAGGTTTCTGGAGATACACCTAAGTAATCTCCTACAAAGTAATAAAGAAGTAGACATACTATGTTTAACAGAAACCTTTATACAAAAAGGGCATGAACAAACAGTTAATGTATCCAATTATTACTTAGCCACTTCTTATTGTAGACAAAATAAAAAGCGAGGTGGTGTATGTATTTTTGTTAAACGAGGTTTAAGCTACCGACAACTAAATTTTTGCGCTGAATTCTCTGTGGACAAACATTTTGAGTGTTGCGGGATGGAACTACTTTCACAGAACATGTTTATTGTTTGTTTATATCGAACACCCGACTCTGACTGTAACTTATTTCTTACTAAGCTTCAAATGCTTCTGCACAAAATAACCTACAGATTTAATAAAAAAATTGTTATAACTGGGGATCTTAATATTGATACAATACAATCTAAAAACAAAGAATGTAGACATTTCACTGACATTATAAAAAACTATAATTTAGTACTTCATATAAACCAACCAACCCGGCAGCTAACGTGTATTGACCACTGCATAAGCAATATGCCTTACGCGACTGGGGAACTATTGCATCTAGATATATCCGACCACAACACGGCTCAATTGCTTCACATTCCGACAAAATTTAAAGAAAAGCCTCGTACAGAATATTACATCTACAAAAGAGTTTATAATGAGGAGTATTTGCAAAGGTTTCGGGAATGTCTTTCTAGTCTATCGTTTAAGGAAATATACGAGGAGGACAATTTTGACTCTGCATTTAAAATGTTTCACGAGACTTTTTCCTTATTTTATAGTCTATGTTTCCCAATAGCGAAGATGAAAATTTCAAACAAGGCTCGTAAAATGAAATGGATTACCAAAGGGTTAAGAGTTAGTTGCAGAACTAAACGCTCGCTTCGTTACAAGTACTTTAAAAATAAGTGTAATACAACCATAACTAAATACAAAAAATACTCTAAACTGTTACGCAATTGCATTAATCAGTCTATCAAAAACCATAATCTTGATGAGATCTTAAATTCAAAAAATGTGTGCAAAACTTCCTGGAAATTAATAAAGAACGAATCAGAATCTAGGAAAGAACTAGAGACAATCACTAGAATTAATTTGAACGAAGTGGTATTAAGTGAACCACGTGACATAGCAGAGGCATTTAATAATTATTTTACAAATTTGACACACATTAATACTAATTCTTCACAAAATACTTGTAAGAGATTCGTATGTGATAGTTTTTTCTTGATCCCTTTTATTTATGACGAAATATATTCAATTATCATGACTCTGAATAATACCAATGCTGAGGGCTACGATGGAATATCAACAAGAGTCATGAAATTCTGTGCGATGGAGATTACTCCTATTTTGACGCACTTGATTAATCTATCATTTAGGGATGGGTGTTTTCCCAATGAACTTAAGATTTCGATTGTGAAGCCTCTGTTTAAAAAGGGAGAAAGAGAACATTTGGAAAATTATCGGCCAATCTCCTTGATACCTATTCTGTCAAAAATTTTTGAAGTTGCAATGCACAAACGTCTTAGTAATTTCATTCTAAAGCATAATATTCTATGCAACGAACAATATGGCTTCCAGAAGGGTAAATCCACGACATCGGCATGTTTTGATCTGGTGACTAAAATCATTGAGAATATAGATAGTAACAATATAGTGGTCGTGATATTTTTTGACATGTCTAAGGCTTTTGACCGGGTGACACATGATGTATTGCTAGAGAAGCTAAACAGGAACGGTATAAGGGGGCCTGCACTGAATTGGATTAGGGCATACCTTGAAGGCAGAAAGCAATGTGTGGAAATTCAGAATATTGACAATAATAACGAACTAACGGTATATAAATCAGATTTTGTTGGTAATAACTATGGCGTTCCACAAGGCAGTGTACTGGGACCCTTGCTTTTCTTATTATATATTAATGACCTTCCGGAAATTGTTTCAAATCATTTTATTTTATATGCTGACGACATTTCTCTGATTATGACTTGTAATAAAAATGCTGACATTGATAATTTTTGTAATGACATAAACAACACAATAAATAATATTATCAAATGGCTTAATGACAACAATTTGCAAGTTAATTTGAATAAAACTAATTTAATTCAATTTAGTGCGAGTCAGGCATTACATAAAAACTTAAAATTAAACTATAAACAATATGAAATTAACGAAGTCAAAGAAACATCATTTTTGGGCATAACACTAGATGCACAGCTAAACTGGAAACAGCATGTTCACAGGGTATGCAACAAAATTAATAAATATGTCTATGTACTGTATACATTACGCAAGACCTCCAATAAAAAAACCGTGTTAGCAGCATACCATGGATATGTATCATCGGTCCTAAATTATGGTCTAATTCTGTGGGGCAACTCCACAGACGTACAAAGAGCCTTTCTAGCTCAAAAAAAGTGTATACGAGCAATTGCTGGTGTACCACCTTGGCAATCATGCAAACCTTTTTTTAAAGAATTTCGTATACTTACCTTGCCCTGCATGTACATTTTGGAAGCAGCCAAATTTGTAAAATTGCACCCTGATCTGTTTAAAAGGGCCAAGGATCTTTATCCAAGAAATACTAGGCATCCAGACAGAATTGTGTTACCGAAGGTGCCAAGAACCACCATGTACTTGAAAAACTGTACTATAATGTGCGGCCGTGTATATAATTCAGTGCCAGATGAATTTAAATGTCTACCAACTAATAGGTTTTGCCGAAAACTTAAGTTATGGCTAATGGAAAAGTCATTTTATTGTCTTGATGATTATTTTGATTATTAAATTTTTTTCATTGACATAGTGTAACAAACTTAGACATTATTATTGTATTAATTGGTCACATGATTATCTCGGCCACGATTACTATTTTATATTATTATTGACATATATTGACATGCCTTTTTTCTGACTATTTTATATTATTATTGACATATATTGACATGCCTTTTTTCTATTTAATTTGTAATATTTTTAATTTGTAATATTGCAATGCCTGAAGATGGCGCTAAGTCTTAAGCACTACTATATACTTGTAACACCAATGTATCTACACTTAGTTAGCAATAAATGATTTGATTTGATTTGAAACAATTTAGCTTAGCAGGTCGGGCTAAAGGGAATATTAGTAATTTTAGTTGCTGGTTTTCTTTAAAAAAAAACATGAATACGGGTGAAAAGGAGTACCAATGTGTCTGAGGTGCAAGCTTTCCTCTCAGAGTTTCCAACTGTTAAAAAAGAAAAAAAAAAAACTTGCACCAGCTTAGTCATCTCATCTCGCAACTGAGAAATTATTATGAGGATGATGATGAGATATAAGAGTGCACATTGTTTGGAGACAAAACACTTTTTGAAATCGGTCCACAAGTTTTTGATTTTATTCATTACAACGTTGCCGGTCGGTGATGATGTGGAGGAATTTCACGACGCATTATTATGTAAATATTTTATTAAGTTATAGTATTTTAATTAGTCTTAGGTAATTAATTTAGTTCCTTTTTTTTAGTTTTAATAATTCATTACAAACAAAAAATTATTTCTTCTATAATATACTAGCTGTTGCCCGCAGATCCGCCCGCGTGTAATTCTGTATTGTGTTATTTTGATGTATAAGCTATATTATTGTAAAGTTTCATTAAAATCAATTCAATAGTTCTTACGTGAAAGAGCAACAAAAATCTATAGGTACATCCATACTTAAAAACTTTTGCGTTTACAATATTATTATAGTAGGATTATTGCTTTAAAATATATAAACAATATAATGAGTAATGGTAAATTACTGCACGCAACCATATAGATATGTTATCCACACTCTAAAATGACGACAAAAAAATGATGACTTTTGGTCATCATTTTATGCATCAATCCGAATCGCGACAGTGCGCTACCCAAAAAAAAACGTTTTTAATAATATTTTCTATTATTTTATTATTATTATTAATATAAATAATAATATAATTCATATAAATTAATAACATTGACGTATTTTTAGAAGTAGCTAATATGTTGTGTTTGCGCCATTTTTGAAAGCCGCCATCTTCGTGTGTGACGTATCTTCACGCAACAATATCTTTGACCGATAAATTATTGCGAAAAGGGGTAACGTCACAGTGGATTCCCATTGTGCCGTTACCCCCAGAATTATCATTATATGTCTAGCACGCCGTCTACGTCTAGATAAAGACGGTTATTGTGAGTGACAAAGGCACGTTCGTTGTTGGGGGTAATCTTTGGATCTACTGAACTGATTTTGATAATTATTTTTTGCCATTTTATTTGTATAACTCGGGATATATAAATGTGCTCGAAATGTGCTCTATGCGCGCAGTTCCTACACGTTTCTTGGTTGTCTTTTGAGGATAACATGGGGTGCTACTGCTGTGGATTAGTTTAAATTCACCAGGCATAGATTATTAGATTATTAGATAGATAGAGTGTGCTTGTCTGCCTAATAAGTGGTATAAAAAAAAATATGTATAAAACAATTCGCGTGTCCCAGGGCCTCATTTATCTCGCGTTTTAGATCCAAGTTACGTTACATCAAAACTTAAGGTCTCTGCATACGTAACGGGTTTTTTCACGGACGGGACGGGGACGTGAAGTTTTGGAAATATCGTTTCACGTTGTCACGGGGCCACGGACGGGACGGGACGGGATGGGCCGCATACATTTTGCTTCACGTCCCGTCCCGTCCGTGAAAAAACCCGTTACGTATGCAGAGACCTTTAATTGTTAAGATTATGTATATATTATTTTTAACCGACTTCTAAACAAGGAATTCTCCATTCAGATGTTTATATTTTCAGTGTACAATTTAAGGAATTAAGTTTTTCAAAATAGATTTGTTCATCTTTCGTTGACCAGACTCTACACAATGAATAAGCTAGGTATATTAAAGTCTAACTGTATCCCATTTCAAACCAGTTATTAATCATTGACGATATAATCTAACAGGTACATTGTTTAGGAGATAAGACTCGAAAACTAGTCGTATTCATTGTTAGCAGAACAATCCATACTTTCACCTTTTGTTAAGACTAAATAGAAATGGTCTAGATTATTTTATAAATTGTTCTATTGTTAACATGGTTCGTGAACTCTGATTTGAATTTGTTAAAGTTCTTAAACACACATAACATAATATAACATAAACTCACGCCTATATCCCCGAAGGGGTAGGCAGAGGTGCCACATTTCGCCGTTTATGTTTAGGTCCCAATGTAATAGGTGGCGAGCCTATTGCCATTAACCGGGCACTTATAAACCTGCGATAAATACACACATAACTTCGAAAAGCATCGAAAAGTCATTGGTGTGTGTCATGGTAAAACCTGGGATCGAACCCGAGACCTCGTCTCAGCAGTCCATTACCCATACCACTAGGCTACCTAGTAACTAGGTTAAACACACATCTGTATATTATGTATAATGCTCGGGACATACATATAAATTGAATCTAAAACACGGCACTTGGCACACGGCACATCTGATGGAAAGTGGTTACCGTGGCCTATAGGCGAGTGCAACACCAGAGGAGTCGTGCTGCCGACCCTGAAAGAACAGAGAGATTCTGTGCCGTCAGCGAAGAAGACAACCAGGACAATCCTGTAGTCTTCCCACTCACAAGCACATGGGAAGTGGTTACCGTCGCCTACGGACGTATGCAACACCAGGGGCGTCACACTCGCGCTGCCGACCCTGAAAAAACCTTCTAATGCCCTTCTTGAAGAACCCCATCTTGTGGCCGCTTGGGATAACCACCACAGGCAGTTCATTCCACAGCTTGAGTGTGCGTGGGATGAAGTTCCATACCGAACATTGCGCACCGTTTCCGGACGCAATGTATGCAGGTGATTTCCCTGCCTATGGCGAGAGGTGCGATGATACAAAAGTAGCTGTGGGCATCAAGTATATGTATACCTATTTATTTATAATTTTATATAGGTACTTGTATATTATTTCATGCTTCTAGCTGTGACGGACATCGATCAAGCGAGTATACTTTATTTTATCCTCTATTACAATGACCATGTGGTGGTCACCATACTTCAAAGACATATAATAATAATAATAATAATAAATATTGTAGGACATTCTACACAACGCTATCTAGACCCAAAGTAAGCATAGCTTAACTAGCTTGTGTTATGGAATCTAGAATGCGGATAAACATACTTAGATAATTTTTTTTTCGTAAATACATACATATTATACATAGACACCCAGACCAATGAAAATACTCATATTCATGCACACAAATATTTGCACTGAGCGGGGATCGAACCCGCGCCTCCTGCGTAGCGGCCGCGTTCACTACCGCTACGCCAGAGAGGCATATACATGTTAATATATGTATATATATCAATGCTTATTACCTATATTATTTTACACCAAACTGGTGTCAGTGGATGACTTAAAAAATGTCGCCCAGTGCAGTGTGCTAAGTGTTGATTTCCGCATTCACTTTATCACAATTTATAATCGTTTTTCAGTAATTATATTTTTCAAGTCATGATATCTTTGGAATGGAATGTTCGATTGAATCATTAAATGTAACAGGAACCTACTGGAAATATCTTGAATATCAATGATGTATTAAATTTATAGATACGTCATACAAGAAGATGGCGGCATTAAAAAATGGTGCAAACACTAAATATAATACAAATACAACTGCTTACTAAAAATACGTGAATGTTATTAATTTATATGAATTATATTAATATTTATAACAATAATATTTGATTATTACGAATTTATAATTAAAGACGTTTTTTTGGGTGGCGCATTGGCGTGATTCTGATTGGTGCATAAAAATGATGACCAAAAGTCATCATTTTTTTGTCGCCATTTTTGAGTGTGGACGACATATCTATAGTTTATAATACATCATTGTTGAATATGAAGTGATTTATCAAAGATATGAAAGTATAACACATAGTTTAAGAGATACTTATTTCAGTACAATAAGTGAAATAATTCCATACCCATACAACGCGGGTATCAACTAGTCGTGACAATCAAATTAAACATCGACTACAATATGGGGTTCTTCAAGAAAAGCATAAAAAGGTTAAAGCGCGAGTGTGCGGCCCTGTAATAAATTAAAATAATTCGGGGCAACTCGACACCGAGTGGCGAGTTTTCAAGTGGCGGGCTGACGAATAAGTTGTAGGAAAGAAAGAAAGAAAGAAAAGAACATTTATTAAACATTATGAACACACCTTTTGCACATGTATATAGGCCACGGTAACGACTTTCTATCAGTTGGGTCGTGTGCTCATTTGCCATCTATCTCATCATCATCATCATTTCAGCCATAGGAAGTCCACTGCTGGACATAGGCCTCCCCTATAGATCTCCAATAGGACCGGTTGGAAGCGTCTCGCATCCAGCGCGTTCCCGCGGCCTTTATGAGGTCGTCTGTCCACCTTGTGGGTGGATGTCCTACGCTGCGCTTGCCGATACGTGGCCTCCACTCGAGGACTTTTCGACCCCATCGGTCATCAGTCCTCCGTGCTATGTGCCCTGCCCACTGCCATTTCAGCTTGCTAATCCGCTGGGCTATGTCGGTAACCTTGGTTCTTCTACGGATCTCCTCATTTCTGATTCGATCTCGCAGAGAGACTCCGAGCATAGCCCTCTCCATAGCTCGTTGGGCTACTTTGAGCTTACTCATAAGGCCCATAGTGAGGGACCACGTTTCAGTGCCATAAGTCATCACTGGTAACACACACTGGTCGAATCTATCTATCTATTCTATCTATCTATACTATATGCCATCTATCTATCTATACTATTTTATAATTGTAAAGTGGTCGTGTCGTGTCTGTATTATATTGGAGATATTAAAAAAAAATACTTGGGTTAAGTTATGTTAACGATACTGAACAGGAAAATATTTTTTTTGAATTTCCTGTCTGTTTGTCTGTTTGTCCGCGATGGACACAAAAACTACTGGACGGATTTTGATGTGGTTTTTTTTGTTAGAAAGGGCTTGCTCAGACTTAAAATCTTACGTTTGTTTGATCGCAATCGGTTGAGTAGAACCGAAGATATGAGGAAAGGTCGCGTTAACCGAGATGCACGCGGGCGGAGCCGCGGGCGGAAGGCTAGTCTGGTATAAAAAAGCAAACTTACATTTATCTTTCTTCTTTATAATATTATCATAGACTTACCAAGCTTATACACGAGTCCATCCTTGAGCTTCCTGTTAGAGAACTGGCTGTAGTTTGAGGCGCGCCAGCCTAGCCTGCTGTCCCTGTTCACTTGAGTGATGACGTCATTCTCGATGATGCACTGCTCGTGACCACATCTCCAGATGTTCTCGTCATTCTCGTGGACGCACTCACTGGTAAAAAAGAAAAAAGAAAAATTAGGAAAGTGTCTATAGGTTAGGACAAATGCCGACGTGAAACCACTCCTATCATACTAGTAATTTCGGTTACTAGTGCTCTTTTAAAATGTAAATGTCAGAACTTTACGCGAATATTACACAATCAAATACTTAATAATTATTTGTAACGAATTCTGTTCTGATTTATTTGTCTACTAATATTGATGATCTCTCTCGGTAGTGTAACCTACCAACCTATGGAAATAAAAAACATAAATTATACAAATATTTGCAGTGAGCGGGGATTGAACCCGCGCCTCCTGAGTGGCGCCGGCGTTCACTACCGCCACGCAATCGACAGAGGCAGCCTTTATTACCTATCCGCATTTTAGAACCCATAACTTAGCACAAGTTGGTTAAGATACTTAAACTTATTTTGGTTCTAAATTGCATCGTGTAGTACTATAATATTTATTTATCCGCATTCTAGAACGCACGTAAAACGTCCTAAAATATTAAAGGATTTACAGTTATATTTATATGGGTACTATAGGTGGTATTCAATCTTTAATGTAATTGGCTATTGAACAATACAATCGTACAATACGATTGCTCAATAGCCAACAAGTTGTAGTTATATTATACATATCTCACTTGACTTTAATGAACAACATAAAAGTGTAAACGAGAAAATGACCATTATGGCGGTCACCATACTTCAAAGATGATATCTCGTAAGTTTATTGTCTGAGGTAAATCTTTCAATTAGTATCTACTTTAAAAAAGACAAGGACGAGGCTCGCACTCAACGACCTCTGTCCTCCATTAGCGCAGACCTAGGGGTGACAGGTGAAACCGGCTGTCACCCTAGCAGAGTAAGCTGGGGCGGCGACGTCCGGTCCCCTTTCCGGGGCCATGATGGGGTCCCACAGCCGAGACGGCCATCACGAAACTGGGAATGGTTCTAGATCAGCCGGGGTGCAAGGGATATGCTTTAGGTACTCACGTCGTCTCGGGTCTTCAGATCCGAGCTGAAGCCCCAAAACAGCGTGCGATTTTAGTTGGTTTGTGGCCGACATAACCACCCCCACTGGGCAACGAGGCTTATCCGAGGGGATGTTCGCGTGAAAGAGAATTATGCTCAGGCGCAGGTTTTCTGCAGTAATTAGGTATAATTAGTCTTTGATACCTTTATAGAGAGGTTAAAACCGTTAAGTAATGTTTTTAATTGACCGGGCGACCGAATCAAGCGAGAGTCTCCGTTTCGACAAGGTGACCGATTTTGCCTTCGTCCGTATCTATGTGGGATTGAAGCAATAATCAACGAAATATCGAAATCAAAACTCTCCAATTTTACAATCTAAGTCTTACAAAAAGCACCGCACGTCCCATCGTGTTCGAATTCTAATCCCGACCTCTAACGTACATTTTTTAAACTTAATCCTACTTTCTCTTTCACACATTCCTACTTCGTATCATGCTATCCCTTTCACACTTCCATACATCGTTCTACTGCACTTCTTTACACGCATCCTACATCTATGTATGTATATTTCTTTGTCAGTTTCGATCTAGAGAGCGCTTTTCTTAACCGGTTTTCATCAAACTTGACACACGACGTGTTCTTTGTTTCAAAAAGTTTCGTCGAGAGCTTTTCTTGGCGGGAGGCAAAAGAGGGGAAGTTTGCTGTCGCGTTATTTTTGAACGGATCTTGATGATTTTGGATAAAACATCAAGGACATGATTCCTCAAAGGTTGTTGTGAAAAAAACAAGTGCTCACAAGGTCTACTGTTCACACAACTACTAGTTTTAAATGTGTCCTTTGACAATTACAGAAAGATATCTTCATCAATGGATTCATTTCAACGTCAAGATCTTCGGTCTGTGTTCAGAAACTTTTAATGCCGACTGGGTCATTCTTTGAAACCGAGTGTTTTTGCCTCATTGATATGGCTCAATTTTTTTTTCACTTTTAGACTTTAACTCACATAAAATCGTGACCAGATCATTATATGTTATATCATATTTCGAAGGCACTGATTTGTACCCAGTAGTTTAGGATATAGACTGTGCTGATAAATTGGTCAACCAGATTAATGATGACCAAGGCAGATGAATGGGCTTTTGCACCATATTAATTAGAAGCATGCAGATAAATGAGAACAACATATTATCTTCAATCAACTTTACTATAAAATATCTGGCAATCATCATCACCATCTGCATAAAGACGCATTTTCCTGATTGCATCCGTGGCCAAGATGACCTCGGAACTCAGGGTCCGCCTTCCGGCTCTTCCTCCTCCACTTCGCACGATCTTGGGCGTCAATGGCAGTGAGACCATTTGCACGCATGTCATTCTCCATGGCATCAAGCCAGGACTTCTTGGGCATACCCCTTTTACCTGGACTCGGCGGGGGCACCATCCGTGCCATTGCTAGGCATTTGTTACCCACGTAGCCTGGCGGTTGCCGCAAGACGTGGCCGCACCAGCGAAGGCGGCTCTCTTGCATTTTATCCGCGATGTCACGGACGTGAAGACTGCCGCGGATGCGAGAGTCCGCACATCCATCGCAGCATTTTCATCACCGTGACACGTAGTTCTTGCTTGTGTCGCTCCAGGAGCGGCCACACCTCTCAACCATGTAAGAGAGGACAGGTCTAATGATCGTCTTATAGACCGGCCTCTTCAACCTAACTGGCATTTTGGGATCACGCGTGACGCCAGTCATTTCTCGCCACTGGGCCCACGCGGTAGCAATCCATGCCCTGACGTCGTAGTTGATTTCACCAGTCACATGAAGTACAGATCCCAGGTACATAACCTGGTCCGTGCGCTCGACCAAGTCATCGCCTATGCGAATGGGTATGGGATCTGTGGAGTTTAACGCTAAGTATTCTGTCTTCGTTACATTTAGCTTCAGATTCTTACATTGACACCATCCGAGACATTCCGGTTCTGTGGTTCGGACTGCTGTTGGTGACTCCAAAGCCTTCACCATCACCATTGGGGTACACCAAGGATCCGTCCTTAGTCCTTACCTGTTCAGCGTAGTATTATACGTTTTGTTGGACAGCATCAAAAACTCGCATGAGCAGCCCCCGTGGTTGCTCATGTATGCTGATGATATTGCGCTGATGGACGTGGATAGGAGCAGATTGATGCGACGCGTGAAAGGACCACGGGGGCTGCTCATGCGAGTTTCTGATGCTGTCCAACAAATCGTATAATACTACGCTGAACAGGTAAGGACTAAGGACGGATCCTTGGTGTACCCCGACGGTGATGGGGAAGGCTTTGGAGTCACCAACAGCAGTCCGAACCACAAAACCGGAATGTCTCGGATGGTGTCAATGTAAGATTCTGGGACTCCCTTGGCCCGCAATGCCCATCAGATCACCGCGCGAGGAACACAGTCGAAGGCCTTCTGTATGTCTAAGAATAGGCAGTGCAGAGGCGTGTTCTTCGCCCTGTGTTTCCCCACCACAATCCTTAGGGCGAACACCGGGTCCATGGTTCCGTGCCTGGGACGAAACCCGTACTGACAACCCGAGAGTGTACTTTCCTGTCGGATCTGGGAGTCGGTTATCTGCGGTAACTGCCACTCTCCTGCACCGATTCCTTGCCTTTGAAGATTGGTGTGATGATGCTCAGCCTCCACTGGCTTGGGATCTCACCGGGTACGCGGTTATAGAGATTTGCTAGAATGCTTACACCATGGGCACCCTTTGCCTTCCAAGCCTCGGTAGGGACCTCGTCGGGTCCTACAGCTTTCCGGTTCTTCATGCGGCGAATGGCAGTCTCGAATTCTGCAGGCGTTATCGGTGGCACTAGTCCTTGATTCGGAGGGAGGTCTGGTGGCTGCACCTCTATATGCTGCTTATTAAGCAGCCCGTGGTATATGGGCGTCATCTCTCCTTCACCGCGACTTTCTCGTACAACAGATTGCCCCCAGGGTCTTGAGTGCAGCGGCACTTGAAAAGACCCTGTGCCGCTTTGGCCCTGGACCGCGCCAACTTTTGCCCCTCAGACGATTCCACTATAATGTAAACAACATTTTTGTACCATATTCAACAAATAAAGGACATTGAACTTTGAACTTTGAACTTTGAACTTTGAACTTTGAACTTGAACTTTGGTATATAGCCGTTTAGTAGTCTCGTTTAGCCCTGGCTACGGCTCTCCTGAGGATGAATTTGCATCTTTGTACGCATCGCGGTCTTCGGAAGATTTGGACGCTTGCTACTTTTTGAAGAGGGCTTTCTTCGCCCTGATCTCTTTCTGGACTGTGTCGTTCCACCAACAAGTGTCCCTGTCACACTTTCGTCCACCCATAGACATATCGAGCGCCGCCCTCCCCGCTTCAAGAATAACGGCCTGAATCCTGTCCCAGCAAACCTGTACTGGTTCGTCTATAGCATCAGCGTACTTGTCATTGATGGCTGAGACGAGACTTTGGGACTTGACTTCATCAAACAGCCAACACTTAATTCTGCGTTGGGCACGCTCAGCACGTTTGCCTTTGGGTTTCACGCGGAGGTCCATGACAAGGAGACGGTGTTGGCTAGTGAGAGTCGCCCCGGTTGTAAAAGGTTACACTCGGGGCGACTCTCACTAGCCAACACCGTCTGCCGTCTGCAAGGGCAGTTGGCCACCTAGCTGATCCTGTGCCTCCTGGTAAGTAGGAAATCTACCTGGGTAGACCGCCCTCCGCTCTTGTACGAGTAGGTGTTAAGATGTTCGGATTTCTTTTTGAAGTACGTGTTCACGATGGTATGAACGGCAGTCGCATAGGGTTGCAACTTGCGACTACCGTATCGAAAACCATCGTGGACACGCTCAAACTCCTCACACCCGCCACCCACATGACCGTTCAGGTCACCCAGGATGATTCCCTGCGACAGCGGGATGTCACGAAGCCTGAACTTCCTCGAGTTGGTCCCAGAACGATCTTTTCGGCTTCGCTACGCCTAGCATGTGGCGTGTAGGCACTTATCAGGTGGGTTACAATTCCATTGATAAGCACCCTCACGATCATAAGTCGCAACATCCGGGAGAGCACCACGAATCAGGTGCACCTGTGTACATCAGCTGGTAGCCGTCCCCAATGTGCATGGAGCTACTGCCACCCCAACGAGTCTCCTGCAGGAACGCCACGGCCACTCTCTGCCTGCAGAGTACGTCAGCCATTTTTTGGCCTTTCCGGGGGCAATTGCCAACCTCCAACCCCGAAGGGAAAGCCAGCGTCAGAGCCTCGTCCGTTCTTCAGCAGGTGCACCGGCTTGCAGGTGAGGTTGGCCTGGGGCCCAAGATCTTGGTGGACTCCCTTGCACCTAAAAATTCTTTTTCATTAAAGCTCATAAAAACGTAAAAAAACTGGTCATAAGTTGGGATTATTGTTGTTATTTTTAATTAATCCTAATTTATCTGGCCCGGTCAAATTCATCTGGGTATAAAAGCCAGATAAAACCAGACTAATGGGAGCCAGACAAATTAGAAAGTTATAGTTAATCGAACCCTGCACCTTTATTTATGAACAGATAGAATTAAAGGTGTTATTAACATGAATAGATAACATTATGACAGACCTTGGTTAAGTTTCAAAACATAACTAAAAACCCGCAATCCATGAAAAAATACAGATTAATTATGCGACATGCGTGACAAACTCCCAAATAACAACTTTCAGTCGTATTTTTTAACAAAATATAACACTTGAACGTGGAAGTGTTCGATAGCTCGCTACTGACTGACGCGACCAATCACGAGTCGGTATTCATTAAGCAAATATTCTGTGTTTACATTGAAATTATGCTTGAACAAGATGCGCCAGTTGAATTATCATTTTCGTCGGGGACATTTTTTAAAGTAATGTAATTACGAAGATATCCAATTATTTTGAATTTCAGTTATAACATATCAAGAAACATATATTCAAATATCGATGCAACATTCTTATTTTAATATAATTGCATCTTAAGATCGCAAAAAATCTAATAATTCAACAAAAAGCGGCATGGGGACACACTAGATTAATTAGTTTTTACTGTTTTCTGTTAGTTAAATTATTGCTTGCATTAAATAATCCCAATTAATTAATGTATGCGTCGATAGACATTTTTATTTACTATGTAACCTGAAATTTTTGTGATAATTGGAGAATAAATTGATGTGTTCTTCAGTCAAAAACATGTCTAATCTGGTTTACAAAGAATCACCCGACTGTATCTAACTTATCTAAATATATATAACTCAAAGGTGACTGACTGACTGACTGAGTGACATAGTGATCTATCAACGTACAGCCCAAACCACTGAACGGATCGGGCTAATATTTGGCGTGCAGGTTGATGTTATGACTTAGGCATCTGCTAAGAAAGGATTTTGATTAATTCTACCCCCAAGGCGATAAAATAGGGGATGAAAGTTTGTATGAAACTTTGTCAATTTGAAACCGATCGGGCTGAGACTTTGTATGCATAAAGCTACTATGACGTAGAGGCATCCCCTAAGAAAGGATTTTGAGATGCACGCTATATAAAAACTAAGCGATAACCGTCATCCACGCGGGCGAAGCCGCGGGCAACAGCTAGTAACTCATAAAGACCATAATAACTCTATTGGAAGATGAACGTAAACAAACGCCTCTACTACAAATAATATTATATTGGCCTCGACATCCCTAGGCCATTGCGTTTGAAGTCATCAGTATTGAATAACGTATAATTTATGAATGAATAAATGAATTTATTGTGATTATTGTGATGAATTCCTTAGACCGAGGCTTCGATTTACCTATTATAAGTCATATTATAGCCACTCATTCTACTGAGACTGTAAAAATGTCATTTAATTCAAGACTTGCCAGCGATGTGTTCAGAGCAATATTCCATTTAATTGTAGATGTTTAAGTAATGTCGTAAAATCTAATATTAAATGACTTTAAGTCAATGAAAAAGTGTAATCAAACTCTTTTAATTTAATTTTGGACTTTAAAGCTATAGCAATAAAGTCAAAAATTTAATGACATCTATTGAGCAGTGCTGGTGGTATCACAGTTGCTTTAACAGAATCGAGGGCCTGGAGAGTAGGTAGAGGAAGGAAGGGGGAAGCCTTGGCTGTGAACGCGCACATTAAAGTTTTTTGATACTGAACTCGACCAGATTCTCTGAACCCTATTGGGAAATGCGAGTCAGGACCCGGTCGTGCTCAATGACAAGTCAGATAGTAACTTTTTTTGTTTCGTCAATTTCGGTCTGCTTGGTCGCAGGATGTCCGAAATATCGTCTATGTAGAGTACTGTCATCTGCATAGCTACGAAAACTGGCGACAGATATCAAATAAACGCAGAAGAAAAAGAGTGGGCGATAAGACAGAACCCTGTGGGACGCCTGCATTAACCTGCATGAACTCAGAGACTATTTACTTTTAGCACGACGCCGACGTCTCGGCTACTTTTCAGCAGCCATGGCACTTGTTTCTGCTAAAGCAAAACCACTGTCATGCCACAGTCTCTGCAAAAATTGGCATTAAATTTTAGACTTTATTGCTATAGAATAAAGTCCAAAATTAAATGACAATATTTTCATCTTACGTTTTCGTTCACTCTACAAAAAGTTATTTAATTTTAAACTTTAACTGCATTACTTTAAAGGCTAAAATCAAATGGAATTTTCTCGCAGTCTCTGTGGTGTGTGTGATAGTGGTTGTGCTTTAGCAGATCGAGGCCATGGACGCGGGGTGACAAATAGTTTTATTTAAATGAGCGAGATTCGCGTAAACTTCAGACAGTATCACTAAATTGCATCTCACTCAACTACATAATATGTTAATAAAGTTTTAATTGTGGAAAAGTACAAGTGATTTATTCAATATGTGTAGCAAGTTCCACCAAGTGCCATCAATCTCCAGTATAAACAGTATTAATAAAGTCTTTATAGACATTTTTGCAGTAGATAAGTCTCTATCAGTGGATGGACAGTGGTTTTGCTATGACACCTGGCCTGGCCCCCAAGAATTGTGTCATTCATTTCATTAATGACTAATGTTTTCAATTTCTGCTAAATGATAAGCCTTTAAGTACCCTATTAATTCGCGGAAGCTTGACAAATAAATGACAAAAAAATCTGACGAATTCAGAACCTTCCTCCTTTTTGAAGTCGGTTAAAAGAGCTAGATTAGTCATTCGCCGAGTCTTTTCCTCTGTTAGGATCATCATTCATTTATACCACTTAGGTGGCAGACAAGCACACGGCCCACCTGATGAAAAGTGGCTACCGTGGCCTATGGACGTATGCAACACCAGGGGCGTCACACTCGTGCTGCCGACCATGAAGAAACCTTCTAATGCCCTTCTTGAAGAACCCCATATTGTAGTCGCTTGGGAAAACCATCGCCGGGAGTTCATTCCACAGCTTGAGTGTGCGAGGGATGAAGTTCCTTTCATACCGCACAGTGCGCACCATTTCCGGTCGCAATGTGTGAGGATGAACTCCCCGCCTATGGCGAGAAGTGCGATGATAGAATGTAGCTCGTGTCCTACCTCCTTAGCGCTTCACCTATTCATAATCAAAGTTACATTTATGTTCATATTATGGCAACCGGGATCGAAGCCCTAAAGTGCTCTCCGAGGCAATATAGGTACGCCTTTACCTAATGTAGTCTACATCAGGATCCAAATATGTCGAAACACGTATTTCTTCCTAGGAATAGAACAATCTGTAAATGATTATCTATTTTTGACGCTGACTATACTTGTCTAATATGGCAGTATTGCAGCATTTGCAGCAATTGTATAATGACTTGTTTACTCTTTAATTGAGAATACAATGTTAAATGTGCGACTATTTACCAATTAATATATACAGGCCACTTCCTCATTCCTTTAGTAAAGCGTCTGGATATCACAGCATAACTACCGCATGTTGAATAATCTTAGTCAATCATTCATGTAATTAAAATACAGTAAAATAACTGACTATAGTATAGTTAAAATCTCGCTGCAGACTCGGTCATACAAGTTTCATACAAACTTTCATCCCCTATTTTATCCCTTTGGGGGTAGAATTAATCAAAATCCTTTCTTAGCGTCATAACATCTACCTGGATGCCAAATTTCAGCCCGATCCGTCCAGTGGTTTGGGCTGTGCGTTGATAGATCACTATGTCAGTCAGTCAGTCACCTTTGAGTTATATATTTAGACTAGCTTTTGCCCGCGGCACCCGTGGCTTCGTCCGCGTGAATAAAAATATACTTCTGATCTTGTTATCGCTACAGATTTTTCCCAATAGCGTGATAAGATAACACATAGCCTATGACACTCATTTATAAATCATGTGACTTTCTATTGGTAAAATAATTTTCAAAATAGATTTATTTATTGACACGTCAATTTGACTTCACCTCGCCTGATGGTAAGCTAAAGGCAAAGTCTCGGACAAGAGAGTCACCATTATAGACACGTACCATGCTGCAATGATGGCACTCAGCTTGACGGCGTCATCAGATGCTTTTCAAAATGAGGTTCAATCTTTCTTATAAGTCTATGGGTTCAATATAACCCAGTCTTAAATGTCAAAGCAGTCGTAAGCTTTGTCTCTTTATATAGTACCTATAGTTAGTAAAGAAATATGTATAGATATAATACGTACCTATGGATGTATAAACTGCCAAAAACAAAAAGCGAGCTTCAGTTTGTAACGGGTAGTGTCCGAAACGGCTGCGCCGATTTTGACGGGATTTTTACTCTAGATACATACATCCAATCACGCCTTTATCCCTGGAGGGTTAGGCAGAGGTGAATTATCACACACATTTCACCAATCATTGTATTAGGTCCCAAATAATAAGGGCCAACAGCCTAGTAGGCTTAGGCTCACCCATTGCCGTTTTCCGGGCACTATTGTTGGCTCGAGCCATGTATAGGCTGAGTCTGGGATGTATAGGTATATCTGTCTGATGTTAAACAGCCCTATCTCTTTAGTCGCCTTGTACGACACCGCATAGGAGGAGATGGGGTGGCCCAAATTCTACTCTGCCGGGAACCACGCGGCGTAGATAGCGGATGATATAAGGCGTAACTTACTTTGATTTTGGAAAAATTAAAACGAACTGGCTTGGCACGAAGTAGGTGGATACGTGTTCGCTATTGATATAATATTATCGGATATTTTTGTCAGAGTACCCAGGTGTTCGATGCAAATTAATTTTTGATAAGGCTTTGACATGATAATAAACGAACTAAGTAATTAGTGATTTGTGTGCCTAAATTATATTAAAGTACAGGATCACCCTTGTTTGACCAAAAAACGTATGACAAAACATCATTTGACAGACCACGTTTGATAAACTAATCATTTGACAAACTTTCCTTTCGCAAACATATTACTTTAAAAATAATCATTTGACATAAAAGACGTTTCGCAAAATGTATTACTTAGAAAACATTTCGTTTGCTAAAATTTTATTTTAAAAATTTTCATTTGACTAAATAAAGTTCTGCATGGTTATAAAAAAAAATAACCACGAAGGCTAATGCGAGAGCTTCGATCCGCTCCGCTCCCGCATTAGCCTTCTAACCTAATCTATCCAAGTCCGAATGAGCACTGAGCAGCTTTCTCAATAATCTATCACTAACTGTCTGTTTGTTAACTAACATGTTTTTAAAATAATCAATTTGTAAAATGATGTTATATTTAATGATTTTTTTTTTTTTCAAAAATAAGTTTACACTGACAGTTAATCCTACTATAATACAATTTAAATATGTACAATATTAACAATAAAACTAAAAATATATATATAAGTTTCGTTAGCAAAATCGTCTGGAAGTATTATTTTGGCGAAAAAAACTTTGGATATCACAGCATAACTACCGCATGTTAAATAATCACATTCAATTTTTTTTTACAACCCCCATATAGAATACCTTTCACCTGTACATTATTCCCATACATTATTAAAAAAAAAGTTTTTTTTTCCGCCAACTTAATACTTTCAGATGATTTTGGTATCGAAACTGTGTCCAAAATCTTTTTATCCGGAACCCCTATAAAATCACCCAGTATAAATACTCATAGTTTCAGTAGCCTGGGCTGTTAACAAACAATAACGGACCTAACCAGGATAAAATTATTACAAGTAGAGCAGGTTTTCTGAAAAATAAATAAGTTTTTTTAAATAAAATATTCTATACTAGCTGTTACGGTTCCGCCCGAACGGAATTCTGATCCCGTTCATCGCTAATATAAAGCCAATGTGCTATTCTGATGTATTTACTATATTATTGTAAAGTTTCATTAAAATCCATTCAGTAGTTTTTACGTGAAAGAGTAGCAAACATCCATACCATCCATACATACATCCATCCTTAGAGTATACATAGCTATAGAGCGCGCCTTACAAGTATGAACTGCTATCACAGATATGAACAGTACCGAGGCTCCTGGGTCAACCTCAATCAGTAGCAAAACAATACCCGTCAAAATGACTTCGCAATTAATATTTAATTCGATATGTTAAATCAAAATTTTAAATACAACATCGTATATTTGTAGTAATAATGACGCAAAAATAACGCAAAATGACGCCATTTTTTGTATTTTGGCTTTAATTTTTATCCATGCATATCAAATCGAACAAAAAACTTCATAACAACAAACTACATTAATAAGTGCATCTATTGATATTTTCGGTAATGCATGAAACGTCACTATAGGTGCGCTATACCATCGCAAAGTATCTGCTAACACTCGGCGCTAAAGACCTGAGTGATACGCGCGCTCTATAAATAATGTACCTATACTCTAAGCATCCATCCATCCATACTCGTACTTACAAACTTTCGCCTTTATAATAAACTAGCTTTTGCCCGCGGCTCCGCCCGCGTGGATGTCGGTTATCGCGACCAAACATAGCCTTTTTCCGATAAATTTTCAGTACTGAATTGATGCCGACTCTTGACCAATAGATGGCGCTGTATGTCCGGAATAAATTTTATTTTTTATTTTATTTTTTGTAATAAAAACTATCCTATGTCCTTTCTCAAGTTTCAAACTATGTTTGTACCAAATTTCACACAAATCGGTTCAGTAGTTTAGGCGTGAAGCAAAGACAGACAGACAGACAGACAGAAAGACAGACAGACAGAGTTACTTTCGCATTTATAATATTAGTTTGGAAAGTTTGGAATTGGATTTGGATTAGTAGGATACAAATATACTTAGATTAGTTTATTTGTAATATCAGTATAGCTATAAAAGTAGATATAAATTGAACAAAGATGTCTAATAAATTATTTATCATCAGTAGGCGGGTAGGTATATCAGATTATTTATCATCAGTAGGCGGGTATATCAGGGTATTGTTCTTTATCACTGCATATTATAATTTTATATAGATAATGTCAAGGTCAATTTTAAACTACGTGGAATGTTTCATGCTATCAAGTTCCTTTTGTTATCTTCATAATAATAATGTGCTGTGTGATACTCTGATACGCCACACTACGATCGTAATGAAAGCTGTCTGCCATCTATATTATAATCTATCTATATATAATAATCTTTAAAAATATTATTATTTATTATTTATTTTTGTACTAGCTGACCCGGCGAACTTCGTACCGCCATATTTTCCGCCCGCGTGGTATTATCTCAAAATTTATCAGTGTTTCTCTACAACATTAAACCTTCCTCTTGAATCACTCGATCTATTAAAAAAAACCGCATCAAAATCCGTTGCGTAGTTTTGAAGATTTAAGCATACATAGGGACGGACAGACAGCGACAGCGACTTTGTTTTATAATATGTAGTGATGAATGTGATGATGTAACGAATAAACTTTAGAACTACTGAACCGATTTCAGAAATTCTTTCGCCATTAGAAAGCTAACATTATGCTGATAAACGGGATGATGAGGGATGATGGCCCTCTCTCAACGCTCTATATTTTGACTCCAGCAATGCAATTCTGCAAGCGCACAACGACGAGCACAACGTTGCGACAGCCTTGATATAGATTGTGATTGATCGATCTCCAGTGACGTCACCCAGTTCGACCAATGACCATCTATACCTAGGTTGTCGCAACGTTGTTTCGTTACTCGGCGTATGATGGAATAGAATGCCAAATGTATGGGATTTGACGTATATGACAGGCGTCAACGAATGTCAAAAACGTCAAATCCTATACATTTGTCATTCTATTCCATCATACGCCGTGCAACGAATTGCCACTTGTCTAGGGTGCCCCCCTAGACAAGTGGCCACGTGAGAAACGGGGCTTCCGCGTGGAATGGTTTGATAATATCTATGATCGGTGGATTTGAGCTTCTGCGCCTCCGTAGCACCCCGTGCTATCCTCAAAAGACATTCAAAACCATTATTAAGTCTTGGAATTCCTTACCAGTTCACGTGTTTCCCTCCTCCTACAGTCCCGGGTCCTTTAAGCGGGGCGTGAAAAAGCATCTGATGAGGCCGTCAAGCTGAGTGCCACCATTGTAACATGACACGTGTCTGTAATGGTGACCCTCTTTTCAGAGACTTTGCCTTCGGCTTACCATCAGGCGAGGCGAAGTCAAATTGACGTGTCCTATATAAAAAAAAAATGCTTGGTGAATTTGAGCTCATCCACCGCAGTAGCACCTCGTACTATCAAAATACCCCCAAGAAACATGTACTGCGAGTAATAGAGCACATTTTATGCACATTTTAGGTCCAAGATATTTGCCCCGAGCAATGATAAATTTAGTCGAGTGTATTTTGGGCAACCCACAGTGTACAGTATGGTGGCGAGTGCTTCTCAGCTGTTGAACACGCATGTGACTTTTTATTGTTTATACTAGATTGATATTACTTCTCATATCAATACAATAGATAAAAAACAAGTAAGCATTATCGTGCTTTGATAACGAATCTATTCAGTACTTCTTCAGTGCATTCTCCCAATTGCCGTTCAGTCAACTGATGGCCTTAATTTAATCGACAATACAATAATTTGTGTATGTTTTTTTAAACTATTTAGGTAGCAGACAAGCACACAGCTCACCTGATGGAAAGCGGTTACCGTGTCCTATGGACGTGTGCAACACCAGGGGCGTCACACTCGCGCTGCCGACCCTGAAGAAACTTTCTAATGCCTTCATGAAAAACCCCATATTGTAGTCGCTTGGGAAAACCACCGCGGGGAGTTCATTCCACAGCTTGAGTGTGCGTGGGATGAAGTGCCTTTCATACCGCACAGTGTGCACCAGACGCAATGTGTGACGATAAATGCCCTGCCTGTGGCGAGTTATATTTAAATATCAAAATAAAATAAAAAAGAGAGAAAGAATGATAATATACTTAATCGAAATGAATAGGTATCACAATCATGCAGATATGACGTAATTTAACGGAATCTGTATAATAAATCAGTAATTACCGACGTCAATCTAGAACTTAATGCAATGATCGCATTCCGCGTGCATTCTGATCAATGCTATCCGAGTCATTAGAACTATTATCGTTTCTGACATCATGGTAAAATTAGCGGAACATTTGATGTTTGAACAAACCTTGAGTTTAGTTTCGAATTGTCTATGTCTAATTACTCTGGCGCCATTGTTAAGCCTCGTCCATAGCTCATGTTTTCCGCAATATTTTCACTAAAAGAACGAACACAACTAGAGATCTACATCTCTATGGTTTGTTCACAACTTTTTTTATTTTATTTGGTAGGTAAGTACTTGGAGAAATAATACTTTCTCTAAGGTGCTTGTTGTTAAACGTTTGGTATGCAAATCTCAATATTTTGTGTAGCGTGTTTTTAGTGAAAATGTTGCGAAAAATATGAGCTCTAAACGCACCTTAAGCCTCGTGAGTTTTGCTGTGGTGTTACCATGTCACATTTTTTTTTAAATATGGCAGTATTATTCAAACTAGTTATTTGAAATCGAATAATCGTAGCAATTATTCGAAACAAATTATCCACACCAAATTGTACTTTTACTTTTATTTTAATTAGAGACTGATAATATTAAGGTCTCACTCTAAATTTTATATCTACCTGCTCCCGTCTAACTACATTTTCTACGTCTACTTAAACCATTTTATCATCTGACTATTTTATACGGACTTAGTTATAAATACTTAGATAATATTATAAATAGATTTTCGCTTTGACATTAAAATATGTCAAAGTAACTTGGCTTTTTGATAGCACAACATTTCGAAACATATGGAAACGATATGGGATATCACACAAACTGCTGATGCTGTGAACAGAATGTTGCAAGCAACATATTGATGTGTGGTGCTTTTTAAAATGACATGTTGCGTAAAATAATGAGCTATGGAGGAGGCTTTAGTAACAAGTAAGACCAAGGAATATACCAAAGTAAACTGGACAGGTTCTGTGCCGTCAGTGGGAAGACCAAAGTCTTGTCCTACTTGTCTTCTGCGCTGATAGCATAGAATCTCTCTATTCTTACGGGGTCGGCGGCACAAGTGTGACTCCCTTGGTTTTGCACTCGCCTATAGGCCACGGTAACCACTTTCCATCAGGTGGACCGTGCTTATCTGCGACTTAAGAAAAATCTCAAAACCAAGTTAGGTTTTTTGGCAGGACAAAATTTCGAAACATTCCTATATCACACAAACTGCCGTGGACAGAATGTTGCATGCAACATTATATCATGTGTAGTGCTTTTTAAATTACCTACATGTTGGTAAAAATTGTGAGCTATGGACGAGGCTTTGGGAGCAGGTCGAAGAATCAGGGAAATGGATAGATCTGTCAATAGAATACTAGGTAGGCACAAACCACTGGATAGCAAGGTCCGCGACAGACTTGGTGGAGGTAAAAAAATCTTCACTTTTGAAGATTTGCACCCTTCACCACTGACCTCCTCCACTCCAGTGTGTCAGTATGTAAATGTCAGTAAACTTGGGTGCTAGTGTGTCTTTTAGCACGATCTACAAAAGAAGTTTATTTTTTTTTACTGATCTGCGATTTATGTTCTGATTTTAAAAACTTGACATAATTAGCTAATTTTTAAACACATTGATGTGACTGTTGTCCAATTCGATCTTAATGTAATAATTCGTATTCCATTGTAAATTCTCGCAGAATGCAGGTGTTGCCATTCTAAATAATATTTATGACTACGGAATATACCTATTTAAAATATTTTATTCGTGTTTAAAGACAGTGATTCGTTTTATGATACGTTAGAGCGGAAACACACGATGCGTTGCGGCGACGCACCGCAGAAATTTCGCCGCAGTAGCGGGCACACGAGCGGTGCGACGCCGCTGCGTTGTTATGACGCAGCGGCGCCGCGTGCGCCCCAGCTGCGTTGTAATGTCTGTTAATAATACCTAGTGCAAGCGCTAGAGGTAGTTGAGTATGCAAAATCCGAGTGACGGCAACTATGACCGAATTCTTATACCTGATCCTCTAAATAATGACAAAGAAATCTTGCCGCCGGGTGTGATGGTCCCTTTCCACTCCCTTCACATCCCCTCTGCGCCCTTAAAGTAAGCATAGCGCGCGTATGCGTTTAGTGTGTTTCTACATCTATTGACGTAAAGAAGTTGCTTTATTAAGTCGTGTTTTTGTATCCATTTTTATTTTATACTACTTAGGTGGCAAACAAGCACACGGCCCATCTGATGGGAAGTGGTCACCGTGGCCTATGGACGTATGCAACACCAGGGGCATCACACTCGTGCTGCCGACTGCCAACCCTGAATCCATATTTCCATACTAATATTATAAATGCGAAAGTAACTGTCTGTCTGTCAGTCACGCTTTCACGCCTTAACCACTGAACCGATTTTGATGAAATTTAGTATATGGGTAGATTAGACCTTGAGAAAGGACATAGGCTATGTTTGGTCGCGATAACCGACATCCACGCGGGCGGAGCCGCGGGCAAAAGCTAATATAATATATAGAAGAATAATAATATAATATATATAAGATAATATAATATATATAAGAATCCATCCTCACTTTTACCATTAGAACAAACTAGTTATAAATTATAACGGAAATATTCATTACGAATAAGACAAGAGGGGGTAAAAAAAATGGACCAGAAAATAGACCGGCAAGATCCACATTATCATTCTTGGACCTTTTCTTCACTTAAATCCGTTGGCGAAATTCGGTACTCACATTTTGCATACTCATACCTCTAGCGCCCGGTCTATAAATCATAAACAACTACGCGCTGGCGGTGCGGCGCGCGCCGGAGCGGTGCCGCTCCGGCGTCGCAACGCATTCACCCCTCCCCGCCTCGTCTCGGTGGTTGCCAGTCCGGTGCGGCGACGCAGCGCATCGTGTGACATGCTACAGATATTTCTATGTAAAACGACGCAGCGACACCGCTCCGGCGTCGCGCCGCCGCCGCAACGCATCGTGTGTTTCCGCTCTCATTTGGGTGATTCTTTGTAAACCAGATTAGACATGTTTTTTACTGAAGAACACATCAATTTATTCTCCAATTATCACAAAAATTTCAGGTTACATAGTAAATAAAAATGTCTATCGACGCATATGTTAATTAATTGGGATTATTTAATAGAAGCAATAATTTAACTAACAGAAAACAGTAAAAACTAATTAATCTGGTGTGTCCCCATGCCGCTTTTTGTTGAATTATTAGATTTTTTGCGATCTTAAGAAGCAATTATATTAAAATAAGAATGTTGCATCGATATTTGAATACATGTTTCTTGATATGTTATAACTGAAATTCAAAATAATTGGATATATTCGTAATTACATTACTTTAAAAAATGTCCCCCACGAAAATAATAATTCAACTGGCGCATCTTGTTCAAGCATAATTTCAATGTAAACACAGAATATTTGTTATGTGAATACCAACTCGTGATTGTTTGCGTCAGTCAGTAGCAAGCTATCGAACACTTGAACGTTCAAGGGTTATATTTTGTTAAAAAATACGATTGAAAGATGTTATTTGGGAGTTTGTCACGTATGTCGCATAATTAATCTGTATTCTTTCATGGATTGCGGGTTTTTAGTTATGTTTTGAAACTAAACCAAGGTCTGTCATAATGTTGTCTATTCATGTTAATTACACCTTTTATTCTATCTGTTCACAAATAAAGGTGCAGGGTTCGATTAACTATAAATTTCTAATTTGTCTGGCTCCCATTAGTCTGGTTTTATCTGGCTTTTATACCCAGATGAATTTGACCGGACCAGATAAATTAGGATTAATTAAAAATAACAACAATTTCATCATATGACATATTGGCACGTTGACCGGTCGCACGAGGGAGTTGGCTGACGTACTCTGCAGGCAGAGAGTGGCCGTGGCATTCCTGCAGGAGACTCGTTGGGGTGGCAGTAGCTCCATGCACATTGGGGACGGCTACCAGCTGATGTATACAGGTGCACTTGATTCGTGGTGCTCTCCCGTACGTTGCGACTTATGTTCGTGAGGGTGCTTATCAATGGAATTGTAACCCACCTGATAAGTGCCTACGCGCCACAGGCTAGGCGTAGCGCAGCCGAAAAGATCTCATTCTGGGACCAACTCGGGGAAGTGCGTCGTGACAGCCCACTGTCGCAGGGTGTCCTGGGTGGTGACCTGAACGGTCATGTGGGTGGTGGGTGTGAGGAGTTTGAGCGTGTTCACGGTGGCTTTGGATACGGTAATCGCAAGTTGCAACCCAGAGGGTGAGCACATCTTCAGAAAATGGGCGACTGCCGTTCATGCCATCGTGAACACGTACTTCAAAAAGAAATCCAAACATCTTAACACCTAAAAGAGCGGGGGGCGCTCTACCGTCGATTTCCTACTCACTAGGAGGCATAGCATCAGCTAGGTGGCCAACTGCAAGGTTATACCCGGTGCGAGTCTCACTAGCCAACACCGTCTCCTTGTCATGGACCTCCGCGTGAAACCCAAAGGCAAACGTGCTGAGCGTGCCCAACGCAGAATCAAGTGGTGGCCGCTTGATGAAGTCAAGTCCCAAAGTCTCGTCTCAGCCATCAGTGACAAGTGCGCTGATGCTGTAGACAGTGTAGACGAACCAGTACAGGTTTGCTGGGACAGGATTCAGGCAGCTATTCTTGAAGCGGGGAGGGTGGCACTCGGTATGTCTAAGGGTGGACGCAAGTGTGACAGGGACACTTCTTGTTGGTGGAACGACACAGTCCAGAAAGATATCAGGGCCAAGAAAGCCCTCTATAAAAAGTAGCAAGCGTTCAAATCTTCCGTAGACCGCGATGCGTACAAAGATGCAAATTCGCCCCCTGGAGAGCCGTAGCCAGGGCCAAACGAGACTACTTGCAATAGTCTATATACCAAAGTTTAAAGTTCAAAGTTAAAGTTCAAGTTCAAAGTTCAAAGTTCAAAGTTCAATGTCCTTTATTTGTTGAATATGGTACAAAAATGATGTTTACAAGTGGAATCGTCTGAGGGGCAAAAGTTGGCGCGGTCCAGCGCCAAAGCGGCACAGGGTCTATTCAAGTGCCGCTGCATTCAAGACCCTGGGGGCAATCTGTTGTACGAGAAAGTCGCGGTGAAGGAGAGATGGCGCCCATCTACCACCAGCTGCTGAATAAGCAGCATAAAGAGGTGCAGCCACCAGACCTACCTCCGAATCAAGGAATAGTGGCACCGATTACGCCTGCAGAAGTCGAGACTGCCATTCGCCGCATGAAGAACCAGAAAGCTGTAGGACCCGACGAAGTCCCAATCGAGGCTTGGAAGGCAATGGATGCCCATTGTGTGCGCATTCTAGCAAATCTCTATAACCGCGTACCCGGTGAGATCCCGAGCCAGTGGAGGCTAAGCATCATCACACCAATCTTCAAAGGAAAGGAATCGGTGCAGGAGAGTGGCAGTTACCGCGGATAACCGACTCCCAGATCCGACAGGAAAGTACACCCTCGGGTTGTCAGTACGGGTTTCGTCCCAGGCACGGAACCATGGACCCGGTGTTCGCCCTAAGGATTGTGGCGGGGAAACACAGAGCGAAGAACACGCCTCTGCACTGCCTATTCTTAGACATACAGAAGGCCTTCGACCGTGTTCGTGCGGGCCAAGGGAGTCCCAGAAACTTACATTGGTTGCTTATGTATGCTGATGATATTGCGCTGATGGACGTGGACAGGAGCAGATTGGTGCGACGCGTGAAAGGGTGGAAGGAAGTGCTTGAGAACGGCGGTGGTCTGAAGCTAAATGTAGCGAAGACAGAATAATTAGCGTTAAACTCCACAGATCCCATACCCATTCGCATAGGCGATGACTTGGTCGAGCGCACGGACCAGGTTAAGTACCTGGGATCTGTACTTCATGTGACTGGTGAAATCAACTACGACGTCAGGGCATGGATTGCTACCGCGTGGCGTCACGCGTGATCCCAAAATGCCAGTTAGGTTGAAGAGGCAGGTCTATAAGACGATCATTAGACCTGTTCTCTTACATGGTTGCGAGGCGTGGCCGCTGCTGGAGCGACACAAGCAAGAACTACGTGTCACGGTGATGAAAATGCTGCGATGGATGTGTGGCGTCACGCGTAAAGATCGCGTGAGGAACTCTCGCATCCGCAACCTTCGCGTCCGTGACATCGCGAATAAAATGCATGAGAGCCGCCTTCGCTGGTGCGGCCACGTCTTGCGGCAACCGCCAGGCTACGTGGGTAACAAATGCCTAGCAATGGCGCGGATGGTGCCTCCACCGTGTCCAGGTAAAGGGGGTAGGCCCAAGAAGTCCTGGCTTGACGCCATGGAGGGTGATATGCGTGCAAATGGTCTCACTGCCATTGACGCCCAAGATCGTGCGAAGTGGAGGAGGAAGAGCCGGAAGGGGGACCCTGAGCTCCGAGGTCATTTTGGCCACGGATGTAATCAGGAAAATGCGACTTTATGCAGATGGTGATGATGATTGCCAGATATTTTATAATAAAGTTGATTGCAGATAACTAATATGTTATTCTCATTTATCTGCATACTTCTAATTAATATGGTGCAAAAGTCCATTCATCTGCCTTGGTCATCATTAATCTGGTTGACCAATTTATCAGCACAGTCTATTTCCTAAACTACTGGGTACAAATCAGTGCCTTCGAAATATGATATAACATATAATGATCTGGTCACGATTTTATGTGAGTTAAAGTCTAAAAGTAAAAAAAAAATTGAGCCATATCAATGAGGCAAATACACTCGGTTTCAAAGAAACACCCATTTGCATTTAGTTCTTTGTCAGTTACACGGTTTGAAGTCAGTGAACTGATCCATGATATTTATTTCTCATTTCTGTTTCCTTTATTACGACATGGTTACGACATTCATATAAATAATAATTAGATTTTATTTTTTCCGATCTTTTTTTATTGTAAAGAATATTAGTAGCCGAAATTACTAATATTTTAAGAATCATAGCAACCGAAATTTCTAATAATCCCTCTAACCCTTCCAGCTAAACTAAATTTCTTGTGTTAGGAGTGGGGTCACGTCAGTCGTGTTAAAGTCAGGATTCAAAACCGGGACCTTTAAATAACTATAAATATTCTACAACATTCTACACAACGCTATCTAGACCCATGGTAAGCTTAATTAGCTTGTGTTATGGAATCTAGAATGCGGATATACATACTTAGATATATTGAATAATTCACTTGTACTTTTCCACAATTATTTATTTATTTGAACCTTACCGGTTTCACCTTACGGCATTATTTATTATTATTATTAATAATAAATAATTGTGGAAAAGTACAAGTGATTTATTCAATATGTGTAGCAAGTTCCACCAAGTGCCATCAATCTCAAGTATAAACATACTTAGATACTTTTTTTTTTTGTAAATACATACATATTATACATAGAAACACCCAGACCAATGCAAATATTTATATTCATGCATACAAATAGTGGCACTGAGCGGGGATCGAACCCGCGCCTCCTGCGTAGCAGCCGCGTTCACTACCGCTACGCCACAGAGGCAGTCAATATTCCTTTATAAGCTAGCAACCCACTAACCACTCCACCCACTTTCTTGATCTGCACCCCACTCCCGGCCAGGATTTGAGTCCGGGACCTAACCACTAAGATCTAAATCTATAGGAAAACATATTTCATAAAATTACTACTTACTACCTACCTACTACTTATATAAAAATGGGATAAGTTTTACATGCTGATAGGTACGTGTTTTAATATAAAATATAAAACACATTAATAACACCCATAATAAATAAGTGGTAAATTAAACTATTTTTTTAAACCGTTTTCATCCTCAATTTCGATCAAAGCGCTCAATTTTTTTTATTAAAAAAAACCTTAGTCCACGAAGATAATAGGAACAGTTCTGGATTAATACCATGCAGCAAATACCTATAGGTATTAAAATGCCCGGGCAACTTGCCATCTAATGAGTTGCCATTATGATAACCGGAGGTGTTCTATGAAAGTAGATAGTAACAGTTAGTAACCAATCAAAGAACAGGGTTAGATAGTTATCACAAAGTCGTGTCCTCACCGGCCACTCTCTCGCTCCCCGCTGCCTGTGGAGGCTTAGGCTAGATTTCAGCATAGAAAATTCGATTTTAATCAATCTGAGCTGAAACCTCCACACATACCCCCCTTGGCCAGCAGGGCGGTTATGTAGGTATGTCGAACTCAAACTGACTAAAACCTCACCGTCTCAGGTCTCGCCAATTAGAATTTTCGGCCCCACTTAAAAGAGGGCGAGCTTATTTACCGTCGAGCACTTTAACATGGGCTGTATGTTAATTGTCGGATAGAGAACAGACCTATCCCTTAGTACCCTAAGATACCCACGGAAAGAGATAGGTGGCCTTACTCTTCTCCACCGGGAACCAACACGGTAAACCATAACTCCGCGTTTACACTCTGCCGCTCTGCGATTAATGCCCTAGCATTACGTGTGGGGTGCGGTAATAAAATTGGGGGGAGGGGGTGAGCTTCCGTTCTGTACGCTAGTACTATTATCTGTTCTGTGCTGTAGTACAAGTTATGCATTTAAGTGTACTTCTGGTATATTGAGAATCTGGTATATTGAGAATCTGGTATTTTGAGAATCTGGTATTTTGCGAATCTGGTATTTTGCGCATAACGCGCATCATCGGGTTGGTCCGCATTACAGTATTCGCCCTGCAATGGAGACGGATGTAAACGTATGGAGGACAACGCTGTAGCAGTGTACGCATTATGCTTTTACAGCATAGCGAATTAATTAAATAGATTATTAATAAAAACTATAATATATTATTTACGTCTTATATTTTTAAAGCCACGAGCGCTCGATGCAAAGTGCGTTCATCGCGAGCACATCGCGAGTGTGTGAATAGTTCATCGCGCTAGTTTTGCCGCTCCTTTGACTCGCGCCGCCAAGCCGACATTCGCAGCAACATACGCGGCAGTACTCGTGGCATGACGAATATACCATTCACACCACGTCTCTGCCCACTTCTCTCACCACTTCCCTCGCTCTTCCGCGAGTATGTAAACGCAGCATAATACGCATTCCTTCTATTATGCACCCCGCTACCGCAATCATCGAGAACAAGGCTTAAGTCCCGTCTATGAATAGAACATCCGTTGCTTAATAAAGACATAATTTGAGTGCTAAATTACTTATTTACATACTACACAGGTTTTCTTGTTTATTGTGCTCTGTTGATTTGATTGCATCTCATAATGAAGGTGACCATCAATATGAAACAGCATAATATTATATTATCGTCTATTTGAATGGGACTACTAGTCATTTATTTTGTCATATTGCAATTTGTAAGAAAACCTAGATTAGACTACGAGTTGAATTTCTTGGGTTGTGTCGTATTGATCCCACACGATTGATCCCATTCTTAATTGACCCCAAATGCGTATTCCTTATTGACGATTCTCTTTTATGTATCTTAATCGAACTAAACTGAAGTCACGATACTGTCGGATACATAATATCACAGATGAAAATAAAACTAAGATTTTTAATATTTTTTTATACTACTTAGGTCGTAGACAAGCACACGGCCCACCTGATAGAAAGTGGTTAACCTGGCTTAAAGTGGACGAGTGCAACACCAGGGGAGTCCCACTCATGCTGCCACCCTGTAAGAACAGAGATTCTGTGCCGTCAGCGCAGAAGAGAAGCAGGCCAAGCCTTTTGGCCTTCCCCTGACAGCACAAAACCTCTCCAGTGAGCTCTGGCTACCCTACTCACTACCGGGCAAACAGTACGAGGTTATTATATCCACCGTATTCTGTAGGACTGCCCCAGTCGGACTTCTTGATTAGGACAGAAACACCGTCGTGTCCTACCTCCTCTCCTAACTATCGTGGTGTAACTCCGGACACGTATCTTGGACTTAAAGTGTGCTCGAAATGTGCCCTATACGCGCAGAACACATTTCTTGGATGTCTTTGGCACCTTCCTCGTTAGAACAGAATAATCCCTTGAGAAAAGTGACGGATCATGTAAACTGACTAGTTAAGGAAACTGACGAATTAGGGAGACTGACGAGATAGTGAAACTGACCACTTAACGAAATCTACAAAACTGACGATTTATGGAAAATGACCAATTAGAGAAACTGACGGGTGGCGACCTAACTCGATAACACGGGGTGCTACTGCGGTGGACGAACTGAAATTCACCAAGCATAGATTATTACAAAGCAATCCGCGGGCGCCAGAGCCTCGTTTGTCTAGCGATTTAGGTCCAAGATACGTGTCCGGAGTAATAGACAGATAGAGGACCTTAAGCTGCGTTTACATACTCGCGGCAGAGCGAGGGAAGTGGCGAGAGAAATGGGCAGAGACGTGGTGTGAATGGTATATTCGTCATGCCGCGAGTACTGCCGCGTATGTTGCTGCGAATGTCGGTTTGGCGGCGCGAGTCAAAGGAGCGGCAATACTAGCGCGATGAACTACACGAGACCGCTAGATGGCGCTAATCAGTAAACACGGCTTTCGTTATTGCTCCTCGAATATTTACTTTTAAAAATATTTATATCGATCTACGGAAAGTGTATAGTAGTTGAAAGTGATAGTTTTTATTAATAATCTATTTAATTAATTCGCTATGCTGTAAAAGCCTAATGCGTACACTGCTACAGCGTTGTCCTCCATACGTTTACGTCCGTCTCCATTGCAGGGCGAATACTGTAATGCGGACCAACACGATGATGCGCGTGTGGGAACGCTAGGGCATTAATCGCGTGAATATTTCCGGCAACACGATGAACAATGCGAGCGGCAGTATGTAAACACGGGGTTAGATGAATTAAATGAAAAGACTTAAGCTATATGTTTGGTCTCAATAAACGACATCAACGCGGGCAGGGTCAATTTATAGGTATATAGACCAATCTGACTGCACACGAATGAGGTCATAATATTGTGTCACATATTACGTAGGTTTACATGAGACCTTATATAGCGGATGACTAACTCCAATGGTCGTTTTAAGGTCGTATTTTATTGACAGTCTTTGTTGGGGCCGCTATATCCAAGCGGAATATAAAACGATCAATAAAAATGTACAGACTATATTAGGATATGTTTCAAAGTTAGATGAGTTAACACGAGGTATTGTCGTAAACTGTGTTGAAATAAGTTTAATCAATCAATCATAACATATACATAACATAAACTCACGCCTTTATCCCCGAAGGGGTAGGCAGAGGTGCTAGCACCCACATTTCGCCGTTTATGTTTAGGTCCCAATGTAATAGGTGGCGAGCCTATTGCCATTAACCGGGCACTTATAAACCTGCGATAAATACACACATAACTTCGAAAAGCATCGAAAAGTCATTGGTGTGTGCCATGGTAAACCTGGGATCGAACCCGAGACCTCGTCTCAGCAGTCCATTACCCATACCACTAGACTACCGCGGCTTCAATCAATCAATCAATCAATCAATTAGCCTATTAAAGTCCACTGTTGGACATAGACCTCTCCCAATGTGCGCCATTTCTACTGATCTTGCGACTTTCGCGTTCAGTCTGTCCCAGGTCCCAGCCACCTTTTTCAGGTGACAGTTAGCCTGACACCAGCCTTGCTATTCTTGCTCGCAAACAAACGCAACTGCAAACTTACCGACAAAACGTAAACATAAAAAAATGTCTAGACAGGTAATTATGCAAATTACTCGTTGTGTACGTTAGTAAACGCACACCGGCCTAGAAATGTTTGATGTAATTATAATAATTAGCACCTTTAAAATCTTAGCATTGAATTTTAGCGTATTGCTAAGTTCATTAACCTTGTAAACGCATTGTGTATCTACAGTCAGCATAGCATAAGAGATCTGATTCTCAGCACTCCATGGATTCACTCACCGTGCGGTCGCCGGGTATATAGCGTGATACAGAGAGGAACACCGTGACGGCGACTGGGACTTGCGACCCAGATGTAGGTTTAGGGTGGCCACCTTGTGATGCATCAGCGCTCACCTCCACCGTCAGTAGTGTTCCCCCCCTACCTATCCAAATTTGGTCGATCTTGATTAGTAAAGTACTCAAAAATATCTTAATATCATGGTTTTTCCCCTTCCTGTTGACTGACAGTTCTGATATCTGATATATATCTTGAATTACATACATACATACAATCACGCCTTTATCCCTGGAGGGTTAGGCAGAGCTGAATTAACACCCACATTTCACCAATCATTGTATTAGGTCCCACGTAATAGAGGGTGAGCCTATTGCCGTTTTCCGGGCACTATTGTTGACTCGAGACATGTATCTGAGGCTGGGTCTGGATCTTGAATACGGACGAATTTAAAATCTTGAATAAGGACGAAATAAAAAGAATTAAAGAAAAAAAAAAGAAAAAGAAAAAAAAAACAGTTTGATTTGCTTTTAATACCTTGGCATACGAGGTAATCCGACATAGAACCAAAGTACCGACATAGCTCGCAGAATAAGCAAGCTGAAGTGGCAGTAGGCTGGCCACATATGTTGAAGGACTGATGGCCGTTGGAGCAGACATGTCCTAGAGTGAAGACCGCGAGAAGGAAAACGGAAGGTAGGATGTCCCCTAGCCAGGTGGACTGACGACCTGCAAAAGTTGGCTGGATGCAGAAGGCGGAGGATCATCAAACGTGGCGCACATTGGGAGAGGCCTATGTCCAGCAGTGGACTGCAATAGGCTAATTAATTGATTGACCTTGACATTAAGATCATTTTGAAACTTTGTAGTCAAGATAGATCTGATGCTGACTGTAGTACAATATTACTAGTGCATATAAACTACTAGCGTCCGGGGATCTACCAAAATCTTCTAGATCTCATCTGCAAAATTAAGCCGGTACGAGGTCAGGTGACAGCAAGGTACCATGGTACATGTCTAACATGGTACATGTCTGTAATGGTGACCCTCATTTCAGAGACTTTGTCTTCAGCTTAGAAAAAAAGGTAAGCCAAATTGAGGTAAAAAGTAGAAGAACGCCGGGCTCTTTAATGCAAGCTTTGTATTGTATGTAACTGGGACTTTAACGCTGTTGTGATGATGGCAATGGAGATGGCAGCCGATATTTTTGTACACGATAGATTCTGGATAGGACAGATTTGTGATTTGATAGATGCTCAACACGACCCTTTCGTAGACTTAATTCACGTGCATAATTCACCCAGGTGCAATAAGTCAACCAAATAGTGTACCTTATTCACCCAGGTGCATTAACACAACCAAATAGTGTATCTTATCGACCCAGGTGCATTAACACAACAAATAGTGTACTTTATTCACCCAAGTGTAATTAACACAACCAAATAGTGTACCTTATTCACCCAGGTGCATTAAGTACACTTTCCCGTTTGTCACCACTGGCGACATATGGGATTTTATTTCCCATTTATCATCAGTAGGAACGGCACCAGTGGTGACGACTGGGAATAACCGTTATTTAGCATCTTTGATCCTTTCGTAGACTTAATTCACCAGCATAATTCACAATTCATAATTCACAGATTCGTGGATTGTGCAGATTGTTCCGCTCGACGGATTCGCTACGAAGAATAATCATGCCAAACATGTACCATACAAACAAACGATTAAGTGTACCTACTAATGAGCAGTTTTCCTGTAGTTATAATAATCAGTTGGTTTTTAAGTCATCAGGAGATGGCGCTAGCATAGCTTTTGGTAATTTTAATGTACTCTGTGGTTTGTTTGTGGTATTTTCATTGTATCAGAAAAAATTACAGAATATTTAAGTAAAGTAAATCATTACAAAACCGAAGAACATTTTTTCCATAAATTACACTAGATGTGACACCACACTCTTCTTATCAAAAGTGCCGGCTGCGCCATCTAGCGCGTCTTTAGGAACCCTTTAAATACCTACTGGAAAACTGCTCATTACATCTTGTATCTATCTATCTATCTATCTATCTATCTATCTATACTATTATATAATTGTAAAGTGGTCGTGTCTGTACATTGGAGATATATAAAAAAAATACTTGGGTTATGTTATGTTAAGTAACGATACTGAACACGAAAATATTTTTTTTTAATTTCCTGTCTGTTTGTTTGTCCGCGATGGACACAAAAACTACTGAACGGATTTTGATGCGGTTTTTTTTGTTAGAAAGGGCTTACTCAGACTTAAAATCTTACGTTTGTTTGATCGCAATTGGTTGAGTAGAACCGAAGATATTCGCAAAGGTCGCGTTAACCGAGATGCACGCGGGCGGAGCCGCGGGCAGAAGGCTAGTTAAATTATAAAGAGGTAAAGTTTGTGAGTTTGTGACGTGTGTAATATCTGCATCTACTGAACCGATTTTAGATTTTTTTTAACCAATAGATAGCCACATTATTTGTGAGTGTCATAATATATCATTGAGAGCGAGAACGAGATCAGAAATCCACCGAGGGCAACAGCTACCTTATAACCAACAATCAAACAACTATTTCTATGGCAGTTACGCAGTTTATGACATTTGTAAACAGAATGGAACGCATAACGAATGCTATAAAAGCCAAATAACACGGAATTTACTAAAGGCAATAATATATTTATAACCGACTAGCCTTCCGCCCGCGGCTCCGCCCGCGTGCATCTCGGTTAACGCGACCTTTGCTCATATCTTCGGTTCTACTCAACTGATTGCGATCATACAAACGTAAGATTTTAAGTCTGAGTAAGCCCTTTCTAACAAAAAAAACCGCATCAAAATCCGTCCAGTAGTTTTTACGTCCATCGCGGACAAACAGACAAACAGACAAACAGACAGGAAATTAAAAAAAAAATATTTTCGTGTTCAGTATCGTTAACATAACATAACCCAAGTATTTTTTTTTAAATATCTCCAATGTACAGACACGACCACTTTACAATTATATAATAGTATAGATAGATTACGAGTCACGTCAACGCCTGTCCGGAGTTATAGGATTATGCCATCACTAATTACGTAAGTTTCTCAAAGTGTACACAAAATTGGTACAATGACACACACGTTAAATGTCATTGTCATTACATTTGTCTAGGGATGGGACACGGAGAACTATTTGTATTTCGATAATAATTGAATACTCGCATGACGGTAGTAAACGAGACCGCTACGCAGAAGGCGCGGGTTCGATTCCCGCTCATATCAAATATTTGTATGCATGTATATGAGTATTTGCATTGGTCTGGTCGTGCCTCGGAGAGCACGTTAAACCGTCGGTCCCGAAATACGAACATCTATGGCAGCCTTTACAGGTAGTTGAACTGAAGCCCACTCAGAAGTCCGACCAGTCTAACTGCAGAACTTGTATATCACTATTTAGTTGTGGAGGTTAGATGGCAGTCGCTTCACAGAAAATATCGAAGTTCATCCCACATTTAGACTGGAAAGCCTTCCCGAACTGAGCTCGGAAAAGCTTCAGGGAATGATGATTTGAAGGTTAAGGAGCTATTTACGAAAATTTGACAGACAATAAGTTTTTTTTATACTAATTAGTTGGCAGACAAGCACACGGCCCACCTGATGGAAAGTGGTTACCGTGGCCTATGGACGTATGCAACACCAGGGGCGTCACACTCGTGCTGCCGACCCTGAAGAAACCTTCTTCAGGGAATGATGATTTGAAGGTTAAGGAGCTATTTACGAAAATTTGACAGACAATAAGTTCTTTTTATACTAATTAGTTGGCAGACAAGCACACGGCCCACCTGATGGAAAGTGGTTACCGTGGCCTATGGACGTATGCAACACCAGGGGCGTCACACTCGTGCTGCCGACCCTGAAGAAACCTTCTTCAGGGAATGATGATTTGAAGGTTAAGGAGCTATTTACGAAAATTTGACAGACAATAAGTTTTTTTTATACTAATTAGTTGGCAGACAAGCACACGGCCCACCAGATGGAAAGTGGTTACCGTGGCCTATGGACGTATGCAACACCAGGGGCGTCACACTCGTTCTGCCGACCCTGAAGAAACCTTCTAATAAAAAAATAAAAAAAATACCCTTCTTGAAGAACCCCATATATTATTGTAGTCGCTTGGGAAAACCACCGCGAGGAGTTCATTCCACAGCTTGAGTGTGCGAGGGATGAAGTTACTTTCATACCGCACAGTGCGCATCGTTTCCGGTCGCAATGTGTGAGGATGAATTGAGTTTGAATGAATGAATGAATTTTTTGAATAGATACCTACTTCTAGTTACGGGATGCTACTGCGGTAGTCGAACTCAAATTCACCAAGCATAGACTATTACAAAACAATCCGCGGGCGCCAGAACCTCGTATGTCTTACGATTTAGGTCCAAGATACGTGGCGCGGGTTATATATGTAGGTATGTACTTCTAGTCTTATTTACTTTATTGAACACTAGCTGACCCGGCGAACTTCGTACCGCCATATTTTCCGCCCGCGTGGTAGCCTATATGTTAATCCAGGGTATAACCTATATACATACCAAATTTCAACCAAATCGGTCCAGCCGTTTATGCGTGAAAGAGTAACAAACATCCACACATCCACACATCCATTCTCACAAACTTTCACATTTATAATATTAGTAGGATAGGATAGGATGGAGTTGTGTTGACAAGTACACATATTGCGCGGATATTTTAAACAGGCGCACACTGTACTTATCCAATAGATTTTTTATCTACTAGTACGAGGAAGACAGAACTTTTTAACTTAATTTGCTGTTTATTGTATAGGAAGGATAGATCAGATTAGAAGCTACATGGATAAAAAACCTCCGCCAAGTCCAAGGTACTTAAGATCCTGCACAAAAATATCTTGATAGGTACCTACCTATTTTCTAAAGTATAAGCGAATATCACTCATTGAAATAAAGTCACTTTTTACCGGATTCTATCGGGATTTATTTGTTATTTTTTACTTTTATTCAAAGTCAAAGTTAAAGTCAAAAATCATTTTTTTTATATAGGACACGTCAATTTGACTTCGCCTCGCCTGATGGTAAGCTGAAGGCAAAGTCTCTGAAAAGAGGGTCACCATTACAGACACGTATCATGTTACAATGGTGGCACTCAGCTTGACGGCCTCATCAGATGCTTTTTCACGCCCCGCTTAAAGGACCCGGGACTGTAGGAGGAGGGACTATATTCTGTATAGACCATCAAAACGGCACTTACAAAACGTCAAAAATATACATATTTTGTACTAAAGACTAGCTTAGCAAATGGACCACCGGTTCGAAACGCGGCCCCAGCCTGAGAAGACTCCGGCAAGAAACTCAGCGGGCTTTTTTTTCATCTATTTACAAAAAATGCTTAGTCTACTTAGTCTAAATATAATCATTTGTTTGAGAAGCATGCATGACTGAACAGCTCAATTCCAAGCAAGTCGTTTACACGATGGAATCCGTTAAAAAGTTATTTCAATATCTGGGTATGGTAACAAAAATATAACCCTACGTTGACAGATTCACTTTAGATGTCAAAGTAATTTACCAACTTTGTTAAAAGATGACATGATTGACATGACCTTCTTTTTTAATTTAATTATTTTGTAGTCTGGTAGTGGAATTTTTGCTTTTTTATGGAACAAATGGTCGAGATTATTATTATTTCTATGACACATTTCGATCTTGACAGTGAAGGGCAGTTACCTACCTCGCAGTGAATTCCATCAATAAACACTCAAACCGATATTTATTATCTAACCACTTGTATCTACTACGCAGAATATTTCTAACATGATCTCATTTCTTTGAAACCCTATCCATAAGAATAAAAATAACAACCTATCAAAATAACGTTATTCTTCAAAACTGTTTTTAGAGCAACCATTTATTAATTCTGACAGCTGTTGACGCCAGGTGAGTAACGATCAGGGTTGTCACATAATGAAAACAAAAAAAAAAATATTTCGTAGATTCTTTTGCCACATCATTAAGACCTGGAATTCCCTACCAGTAGGTACACGTGTTTCCCTCTTCCTACAGTCCCGGGTCCTATAAGCGGGGCGTCAAGCTGGGTGCTGCCATATTGTTATATGATACGTGGCGTGTCTATAAAATGGTGAGGGTTCTTTTCCAAGAAGGGTTCTTGTCTTTTCTTTGCCTTCAGCTTACCATCTGGCGAGGTGAAGTCAAATTGAATATAAAAAAAGAAACACTGAAATCAATGTTTGTTTTCGCTTCTCGTATTACGCATAACTCCTATATATTTAATATCGTTGCGCATAACGTATCCGAAATGATCTCATTTATTCGAAACTCTATCAAAATTTAATGACCTATAGGCAATCAATAACTATCAAATTAACCATATTTTTATTGATATTATTTGTTTTCTATGAGTCAATGGAGTCAATGGATTGTATGAATCACAAATGTGTTTGTTTATTTGATAAATTCTAGGGCTGCCTTAATTTTCAGTAAACAATAAGCCTATAAAAGTACAATAACGTTAGTTGGAGTTACCTTGGATTTATTATGGGAAGAAATAAAAATGTTAATCTGAGTCTCCCCGTGACGTGCAGAAAAGCTATCCAAACATCGGGATCAGCGTAAATAATAAAATAACAACAAATAAATCACGATTAAATCCGTTAAAAAAAGTTCTAAGTATTTAAATTAATAAATAACGCTTCTTGAAAATTGGGTAAAAAGTTGAATAAAAAGTTTTCTTTTAATACATTTTTAGAAGAAGAATCCTGTAAGGTACTACGCCTGCTTATACTCGAAGGTAGTCGATCGTTCGAACAGCCCCTCTAGATAAGTGGCAATTCGTTGCTCGGCGTATGATGGAATAGAATGCCAAATGTATGGGATTTGACGTATATGACAGGCGTCAACGAATGTCAAAAACGTCAAATCCTATACATTTGTCATTCTATTCCATCATACGCCGAGCAACGAATTGCCACTTGTCTCGAGGGGCAGGACGGAAGTCACTTCCGAAGAATGAAAATAAACGAAATCATACGAACGAAATAAAAGAAGGGTATAAGAAGGTTTCTACAGGGTCGGCAGCGGGAGTGTGACGCCTCTGGTGTTGCACACGTTCATAGGTCACGGTAGCCACTTTCCATGTGGCCGTGTGCTGGTCTGCGTCGTCTACGTCCTCTAAATTGAATCCAAATACAAGCATTCAAGATTTGTAGCAGCCCCCCTAGACAAGTGGCAATTCGTTGCTCGGCGTATGATGGAATAGAATGACGAATGTATAGGATTTGACGTTTTTGACATTCTTTGACGCCTGTCATATATGTCAAATCCCATACATTTGGCATTCTATTCCATCATACGCCGAGTAATGAATTGCCACTTGTCTAGAGGGGCAGAAATGAATAGCATTAGTTTCCATCACGTGGCAACCCTATTCACAACTATTTTATAAAAACACTAGCTATTACTCGCGGCTCCACCTGTGAGGAATACTGATTCCTTTCCCGCTGCACCTTCATCCTCCCTCCACAGCTTTGCTCGTGACATACTTCGAACCCCCTTGCACCGCTTTAACCCATATAAGTATATACCCGTAATTTAATTGACTTTAAATAATTTATGGGAATCTACCGGAATTATTGATATTTATAATTACTGCTCTGCTCTTTTGGATAGTAGCGTGATGATATACAGCCAATATCACTCACAAATAATGAGGCTTTCTATTGATAAAACTAATTTTCAAATCGATGCAGTGGTTTCCGAGCCTATTCAATACAAACAAACAATATTTTCTTTTTATAATATCTGTGATATTAGTATAAACAAACGGTATATTTTAGTCACATAATATGGTTTATTAACCATGACACACATTTGTCGATATTAATCCTAGTAGTCATATTTATGTTTGTCCTTCCGATAGTACAAATTCAATGTTGACATAATCGGAAACCTTATACGTACCTATAACCCGCGCCACGTATCTTAGACCTAAATCGTGCCTCTGTGGCGTAGCGGTAGTGAACGCGGCCGCTACGCAGGAGGCGCGGGTTCGATCCCCGCTCAGTGCAAATATTTGTGTGCATCTGGTGGTCTAATGGTCTGGGTGTTTCCATGTATAATATGTATGTATTTACAAAAAAAAAAATGTATCTAAGTATGTTTATCCGCATTCTAGAACCCATAACACAAGCTAGTTAACCTATGCTTACTTTGGGTCTAGATAGCGTTGTGTAGAATGTCCTACAATATTTATTTATTCATTTATTTTATTATACGAGGCTCTGGCGGCCGCGGATTGCTTTGTAATAGTCTATCCTTGGTGAATTTGAGTTCGTCTACCGCAGTAGAATCCCGTGCTATCCTCAAAAGACACCCAAGAAATGTGTACTGCGCGTATAGGGCACATTTTGAGCACATTTTAGGTCCAAGATACGTGGCGCGGGTTATACCAAAACTTGTAGTTGTTGACTTAAACATTTTGATACTTCTAAATAAGTATAAGTTGTTTGTAGAAATAATTATTATAGTTTAAACTGAAAGATAGAGGTACGTTAGGGCCTCACATATAGCCATAGTTTTTAAAATCACTAGATATTATAAAACAAAGTCACTGTCGCCGTCTGTCCGTCCCTATAGTGGCTATTACACCTTCCTAAATTCAGAATCCGATATTTAGGACGTCCTGAATTTAGGAAAGTGTAATCGCATTTAGGATGGTAGCATCCTAATTACGAAACGATTTAGGATAAAGGACGGCTTCCGACGTCCTAAATGGCTAAATCGGATGAGTGTAATCGCATTTCCTAAATTTAGGACGCTCAGTGGCCGCTCACCGCTGCAGTATCGATACATATTGTATCGATAAATATCGATATTGATAATTTTATAATAAAGCTATCGATATATCGACATAATGTATGTATGTATGTATGTACGTGGGTATGTACGTATGTATGTTTGTATGTATGTATGTACGTATGTATGCATGTATGTACGTATATATGTTTGTATGTAGGTATGTATGTATGTATGTATGTATGTATGTATACGTACGTACGTACGTACGTATGTATGTATGATGTACGTATATATGTATGTAGCGTATGTACGTATGTATGTATGTATCGTATGTACGTATGTATGTATGTATGTACGTATGTATGTACCGTATGTACGTATGTATGTATGTATGTATGTATTATCGATTCTTTTTTATTCAGAAGTATGCGCGCAATGAGATTATTGACAGACTAAGTTGCTAATTTAAAAATTAAGTAACGAATTAAAAAAGCAGCCTCAGCAAATAGAGTCGATTATAACAATATTATGAAATGTAATTTGTTAGAATTAAATAACAGTAACATCATACGGTAACATCATCAAAGTAATATTTAATAACATCGATATCAAAATCGTAACCTAATTTATCATCCATCTCTATTCGACAGCGACACCTGCGACACGTCCGTCGCTTGCCGCTCGTCCAACAAAACTGATTTAGGATCCTAATTTAGTGAAAGTGTAATCGCGAGCTCCGGCGACTGAATTTCTCGTCCTAAATCGTTTCCTAAATATCGTTTCCTAAATTCAGGAAGGTGTAATAGCGCTTTAAGTATGCTTAAATCTTCAAAACTACGCAACGGATTTTGAAGCGGTTTTTTTTAATAGCTAGGGTGATTGACAGCCTCCGTGGCGTAGCGGTAGTGAACGCGGCCGCTACGCAGGAGGCGCGGGTTCGATTCCCGCTCAGTGCAAATATTTGTGTTCATGAAATATGGGTATTTGCATTGGTCTGGTCGTGCCTCGGAGAGCACGTTAAGCCGTCGGTCCCGGTTGCCATAAAAACATCTATGGCAGTCGTTACGGGTAGTTGGAGCCCTCAAAAATCCAAAAACAACGGTCTAACTGCAAAGCTTCGATATCGCCTAATGTTAACATTGGGTTGTGGAGGTCAGATGACAATCGCTTCACGGAAAATATCGAGGTCTAGCCAAATTTGTAGTTAAGACTGATAAAGCGGACCCCAGACTCCGAGCTGAATAAGCTTCGGATGCGACTGGGAATTAACGCTAAGAGGAAGAAGTAGGGTGATTCAAGAGGAAGGTTTATATGTATAATACATGCATAATATTGTAGAGAAACATTGATAAATTTATAGATATGCAGCAGGAACGGGATCAGAAAATATGGCGGTACGAAGTTCGCCGGGTCAGCTAGTATTTTTATATAATATTTTCTTTATATTAGGTACTTTTTTCTTGTTTTGAATTACGTCACTAATAACAGAAGTTTTGCATGTTGATAAAAATGGGGAAATGTTCTGGACAAACATTAATTGTAATACCTATGTAGGTAATTAGCCATGTTTCTGCAATAAATTAATTTGATTTGATTTGACTTGAATATATTCGCCATCATGGGACACTAGGCAAATACGAACCATCAAAGCATGGATGTTTGCTACTCAATCACGATAGAAAGGCTGAACGGATATCAATAAAATTTTGACACAGATAAAGATTACTGTTTGGGAAAGCGCATGGACTACTTTTTAGTCCAGGAGTAGATTCCTGTGGGTCGTGGGAAAGTGACCATTATTTTACACGAGAGGAACCGTATGCAAAAGCTAGTTAATTAATAATTAACAAAAATAAATAAACAAATGCGGAGTAACATAAATAAAAATCAAAAACAACATACGAGTTTTATTAATGAACTCAATATTAATTATGACATATTGTGCTAATTTATCAACCTAATCAACGAACAAATATACATAAATTAATAATTATGTAAATTACAAACGTCATATCCAATTTTGATTCCAAAATAATTATGATTGCTTGATTGGATTGGTGGCGAAATATTTTTTTTTTTTCAATAATTTAATCAACAATCGCATAAATAATTCACTTATGAATATTCAAAAGGTGAGGCAAGGTTGTCTAGGTCTTACCGATGCATTTAATTTATATAACTAGCTAAGCCCACGACTTCGTCCGCGATGACTTAGATCTAGGTAACTAGTTTAGATCTTGGTTAGATCTAGGAATTGCGCACTATAGATAACATTAAGCCCCATAGTGTCAGAAATAGACTTAAATATCATTTTTTAAATTCACTTGGTTAATTCATTGATTTAATTTGTTACTTTGATTGATTTAATTTAACGCCTTAAGCATTGGCTACAAACCACATAGGTTTTCTTAAATGCTTATGTATCTTTTTGTTGTATATAACTGTTTAAAATGATAAATAAATTAAAAAAAAAAAAAAGAGGTAGGTAGATCTTAACTTTTGTGCGCAGAATCTTGATACTTTTTCTATGAAACTGTTGTGACGTAGCGGTAGTGAACGCAGCCGCTACGCAGGAGGCGCGGGTTCGATCCCCGCTCAGTGCAAATATTTGTATACATGAATATGAATATTTGCATTTCATTTTACAAAAAAAAAAAAAATATCTAAGTATGTTTATCCGCATTCTAGATCCCATAACACAAGCTAGTTAAGCTATGCTTACTTTGGATCTAGATAGCGTTGTGTAGAATGTCCTACAATATTTATTTATTTATTTATTTATGATAAAATGGTCCTAAGTTAATTTTATAGATTACACCTATTTATAAAGTTTCACGACATTGAAAGCGGCAGCAGCTGAAGTAAAATGATTCAATATGAATAAAAATACAAAATAAGAACATTGAAGTAATAAAAGTGATTGTATCTAGATTATCACACTCATTGAAAGTTTGATTTAGGTTAACAGGTAATTAGCATTTTTATTTATCTGTATTTATCATTTCGCCCCCCTCTCCCTACCCAGAACTGACATAAATTTTGTTCTAGGCTGCTTTTCTAGTAGGTAGCGTACCATATTAAAAGTCTTTGATAAATGATTACCAAAAATTAATTCAAGATTTTTTGTGCCTTCTTGATTTAATATTTAAACGTAACTAAAATAATAATTCTAATAAAAATATACGCTGACACCTGTTGCCTGTAAACTGGTTATCAGCTTTTTCTTAAAAAAGGAAAAAAACCTTTATCATTTTAAATAAGTATACCTACACCTGTTTAACAAAACAGAAGTGATCATTCAGGAGATAACCAGCCGACCTGATGGAAAGTAGTTACCGCGGCCTATGGGGGTCTGAAACATAACTCCGACAAACGATTCTCCGCCGAATGAGTCGCCGACAGAACGTTTCGATTATCAGTTGTTCACCGACAGAACCTTTCAACTACGAACGTTTCGCCGACAGAACGATTAATTCATGAGTGATTCGACGATAGGGAAAAGTGCCACACCAGGGGTGTCACACTCGTGCTGCCGACCCTGTAAGAACAGAGAGATTCTGTGCCGTCAGCGCAGAAGACAAGCAGGGCAAGCCTTCCCACTGAAAGCACAAAACCTCTCCAGTGAGCTCTGGTTACCCTACTCACCACCGGGAACGCAACACAAACTATTGTACCGTATTACATATCCCTACGAATTGTTCGAATTACAAACATTCTTTTTATAAATAGCAAATTCTTATTCAAGTGATCTCACAAGAACAATGCTGGGAAAACAAAAATTTAACCGTGTACATAATATCGAATTGCCCTTTCATTTAAAATCAACTGGTGCACTCAATAAAGCTTGAAGCCGGCTCTACACTCTTGCCGAACTTCACGAGTCAACAGTTTTACTTTGCCATCATCATTATCATCTTTAGTGATGATTATGGATGCAGGTTGCAATCTGCTGTGCAATTCTCTAAGCGGTCAGCGTCGAGCACAACGTTGCGACAACCTTGATCGATATAGTCATTGGTCGTTCTCCAGTCTGTCTGTCTGTTGTGCTCGACTCTGAATGCTTAGAGAATTGCACAGCTGATGACCTTTTCTTCGATTTTATTTTATGTTTGGCTTATTTCGGATATAACTGGGGTCACTGTCTTATGGCTTGATGTTGACATGTAGTTTTGACGTTTATGACACTCATCAACGTATGTCATAACCGTGAAAGTACGTGTCAATTTTGTACGTTTATCATTATAACCACTTGTCTATGGTGCAGTGCTAGCATAAGCAGGTAGATACCGATATTTGGCACATTAGATTTGTTAAGTTTTGTAGAGGTTTGAAGTTGCAAGAGTGTGGAGCCGGCTTAACATAACTGAGTTTGCGACATTGCGGATCACACATGTACAATGAGAAATGAAACGAAATCTAAAAAAATAAAAATAAAACATAATAACGACAAAAAATAATAACAATAATACAATACAAAAGTAGTGATGAGCATTGTAGTTATAAACTGTAGTTATAAATGTTTGACTGGATGATGGACGTGAAACCAGCGAAACGTTGACTGCGGATGCGGAACACTGAGGACCGGGTGCCATAGTGCAAATTGGGAGAGGCCTGTATTCAGCAGTGAACCGCAATAAATAATCGATTGATTCATTGAGTCACCTACTAGGTATTTCTTATCTAGGTGAAGTCAAATTCACATGCCCTATATAAAAAAATTATAATATTTAATAATTACACGAACGATTAACTCCCAGTGATTTTTCCAAGCGTCTACAGTATGGGGTTCTTAAAGGTTTTTGCGGGGTCAGCAGCACGAGTGTGGTAACCGCTTTCCATCCGTCTGTTGTCAGCTCCCTAAATCTAAATGGCAGGTATAAAAAAAAAACACGAATCGGACTGCAATATCCACAAAACCGTCATTCCATTTTAAAAAAAGAACTAAAAATGTTTGCACAATATTCGTTTTTTTTTTTCAAATGTAGTCATAGACGAATGAGTCACGTGAAGTCTTAAGTAGATAATATATCACGCATTCTTGTTTGGTGACGCCATTGTGTTTTCGTAACCAGGTGTTTTGGCACAATGACACTATTACGTGACGCGTATTATAAGCTTTTAGACTTATTTACATACTAGCTTTAGCCTGCCACTTCGCTGACCTCATTTTCGAATTTATCCTTCAAAGAGACTTCAAGTCCATAACCTGCGGTCTTACCATAAACTCTTAAAACAGGTCAATAATTGAACTGCTGTCATTCTACCAACTGCAAATGTCACTTTGTAATGTCATATAAATATATCAAAATATACAGGATTACAAAGTGACATGCAGTTGGTAGAATGACAGCAGTGGGGTGAGCATGAACAACTATCGTAATCGTATCGTGAACGTAACGATAGCCCGGAGCATTGCGATTGGCAGGCTTCAGGCAGGCGGCCAATCGCAATGCTCCGTGCTTTCGTTACGTTCACGATACGAATACAAGTTGTTCGTGCTCACCCCACAGTTCAATATTGACCTGTTTTAAGAGTTCATGGTAAGGGCCCTGTAATGTTTAGTCTTGACACACACACATACATACTGGGTAGTTTTGGAGTGAAAGATTTTGGGCACAGTTTCGATAGCAAAATCGTCTGGAAGTATTATTTTGGCAAAATACTTTTTTTTTTACATCCCCCATATAGCATGCCTTTCACCTGTAGGTACATTATTCCCATACATCGCATGAGTGTGGAGTAGCTCCACAGACTATGGCCCACCTGCTGACGTGTGCTGCATGTCCATCTACCTGTACTCCGGAGGACCTAATGAGTGCCTCCGAGAATGCGATTCAGGTAGCAGCATACTGGGAAGATAGAATTTGAGAGTAGAAGCACCATCGATTCGACTGAATGAATGAATCATAAAAAAAAAATATTTTACCTAATTAAAATCGTAAGACATTACGAGGCTCTAGCGCCCGCGGATTGCTTTGTAATAGTCAATGCTTGGTGAATTTGAGTTCGTCTACCGCAGTAGCACCCCGTGCTATCCTCAAAAAACACCCTAGAAATGTGTACTGCACGTATAGGGCACATTTTGAGCACATTTTAGGTCCAAGATACGTGGCGCGGGTTTATACCTATTTGGTGCCACTTTATGGTGCGCCTATTACCGTATTCCGTGCACTGTTTGTTGACTCGAACTGCGCTGCGATCTGCGAGCATCTGCGGCCTTACCACAAACTCTTAAAACAGGTCAATATTGAACTGCTGTCATTCCACCAACTGCAAATGTCACTTTGTAATGTCATATAAATATACTAGCTTTTGCCCGCGGCTCCGCCCGCGTGGATGTCGATTATCGCGACCAAACATAGCCTATGTCCTTTCTCAAGGTCTAACCTACCTCTATACCAAATTTCATCAAAATCGGTTCAGCGGTTTAGTCGTAAAAGTGAGACAGACAGACAGACAGACAGACAGACAGACAGACAGACAGACAGACAGGCAGAGTTACTTTCGCATTTATAATATTAGTAGGGATAGTATTACAAAGTGACAGTGGCGGAGCCGCGGGCAAAAGCTAGTGTCATATAAATATACAGGATTACAAAGTGACATTTGCAGTTGGTAGAATGACAGCAGTTCAATATTGACCTGTTTTAAGAGTTCATGGTATAGGCCCTGAGGCTGAGTCTGGGCTGTATATATCTGTCTAATGTAAAACAGACCTTATTAAGGTAATAACAACTTTGTATTTATTTTAATGATTTTTTTTTTAATCTAACTTTTTTTATATTTGTAATTAAGTATAATGTATTAAGATTATGTATGTGCCGTCACGACCGACCTCACGGCAGTGCACTATGTACTCAAGGCTGTAGGTATTTGTACAGACTTATTTTAGTGCATAATAAACAATTGTCCATATATTATTTATTTTATACTCGTGGTTTATGTTTAGCTGTATTTTTGAATACTAAGTACTAGTTAAGTGGGTGCCTTTACTTAGATGTTCAAAATCAAAACACAGTAAGTGACAATTTTATACGAAATTGACTGCCTCTATGGCGTAGCGGTAGTGAACGCGGCCGCTACGCAGGAGGCGCGGGTTCGATCCCCGCTCAGTGCAAATATTTGTGTGCGCAAATATAAATATTTGCATTGGTCTGGGTGTTTTTATGTATAATATGTGTGTATTTACGAAATAAAAATGTATCTAAGTATGTTTATCCGCATTCTAGAACCCATAACACAAGCTAGTTAAGCTATGCTTACTTTGGGTCTAGATAGACTTGTGTAGAATGTCCTACAATATTTATTTATTTATTTAATTGATGCTTTAATCGATGAAACGTTGGCAGCTTAGTAGTTAAGGAGTCGGCCTTACGATCCAGAGGTCCCGGGTACGGTACGGGTACGGGCACGGGTAGACGATATTGTATTAAGTTATCAATTTCAAACAAAGTAGCACAGACAATATTTTTAAAATCGCGGTTTGTTAGGATGGCACTGCGTAGTATGTCCTAGAATTCTTATTGGTGATTATTTTAAAATGTCTATTAGTATTTCTGTATTTTGATTTGATTTTAAAGGTCATATAGTCATTTAATAACCTCTGTGTAATATGCAGGCGCATTAAACTTGGAGAACATTAGACATTTAGATCCTAGAGTTTATCTACATTATGCAATATTAATAGGCAATATAAGTCTCAGTTTTATGCTGTTCACTGAATATACCTTTATATGATCTGCTGTTTTGCAATTGTCAGATACTGTGTTTGGATTTAGGATAACCGTAGTTATTTGTTTAATAATAAATAGCTTTGATATGTTTTAGGAACATGTTACCTACGTTACGAATGAGTTCACGTTGGTATGAGAAAGTAACTCTGTCTGTCTGTCGCGCTTTCACGCCTAAACCAATGAACCGATCTCGATGAAATTTAGTACAGAGAAGGAATAGAGCATGAAAAAGGATATAAGCTATCTTTTGTCGCGAAAAGAAGGCTTTAAAAGATTCAAATAGGTGATGAAAGTATGCATATAAAAGTTCGTCATTATTAGTTCATAGATAACCTGATGAAACACAAATAGTTTAGAGATTACATGGGCTATACCTATTTATCGCGATAACCGACATCCACGTGGGCGAAACCGCAGTCAACAGCTAGTGAATTTGAAAGGTATGGAAATGATAACAATTTCGAAAATTATTCTATAGTAGAAATACTTGTGGGTTAGCCCAACGGTGGTGGGCATACCGGTAATCCAAGACTTGAACAAGATGTCGAAATAATTCCGGCCGTGACTTATGCAGTGAAGATAAGTTCTGACAGAATGTATGACATTTGTATTATCATCACTTCACTACATATTATAAAACAAAGTCGCTGTCGCTGTCTGTCCGTCCCTATGTATGCTTAAATCTTCAAAACTACGCAATGGATTTTGAAGCGGTTTTTTTTAATAGATAGAGTGATTCAAGAGGAAGGTTTATATGTATCCATAATGTTGTAGAGAAACACTGATAAATTTAGAGATAATACCACGCGGGCGGAAAATATGACGGTACGAAGTTCAAAGGGTCAGCTAGTTACTTAATAAATACAAAATTTGATAAAAACCTAATTTGAACAGTATTTGACTACCTATTATTAAAAACAAAAAAGACGTGTGGCACTCGGGGACTGCCGCGGTAAAGCTATTGCTATATCAACTTATGCAATTATAATTACTTACGTTAAGCGGAGCTACTTCGGAGCAGCTCGGCTCGATTCGTGCGAGCTTCGGGGTGTTAGGTTTTTTTCGTTACGGAATTTCTGGATTCGGTCTCCACACTCAAGGCCCGCGATAGAAGCTATGCAATAGCTTAAAAAACAATTGAATGAAATTTTAAAGTAATTAGTATTGAGATGCGAAAAATTAAAACGACTCAAGCGGGACTCGAACCCGCGACCAGTCCCATACAGGGGGAATGTTCTGACCACTGAGCTAACGAGTCACGCCTTGAGTGATTTCCCGGTCAGTAAAGATTCCCGCCTGAGTCGTTTCACTTAACAATTGATAGGTACATGATCAATAATAACAGCACAAAAAACCACTAAAGTAATTACGCGTATAAATCAAGAAAAACAAACCTCCACCCACAAATGCATTTCGCGTGATGACAAATAATAGATTTTATAAATAACTAGCTGACCCGGCGAACTTCGTACCGCCTTATTCTCTGATCCCGTTACCGCTGCATATCTCTAAATTTATCAGTGTTTCTCTACAATATTATGCATGCATTATACATATAAACCTTCCTCTTAAATCACTCTATCTATTAAAAGAAACCGCTTCAAAATCCGTTGCGTAGTTTTGAAGATTTAAGCATACATAGGGACGGACAGACAGCGACAGCGACTTTGTTTTATAATATGTAGTGAAGTTGCGCCCACAAAAGCGAAGATAATCAAATGAAACGAAAAAACCGAGTCCCGGGCACCAAAGTATGGCTCGAGACATATATCTTGGACCTAAAATGTGCTCTATAAGTACGCGCAGTACCTACACGTTTCTTGGGCGTCTTTTGAGGATAGCACGGAGTGCTACTGCGGTGGACGAGCTCAAATTCGCCAAGCATAGATTATTACAAAACAACACGCGAGCGGCAGGGCCTCGTTTTGAAAGAAAGAAAGAAAGAAAAATCGTTTTATTGCGGATCACGCATGTACACATATAAAAAAAAATAAACATCAACAAACAAAGAAATAAACAAAAATTAGCAATAGTTGCAATCAAGCAACCACAGAGTAAGTGGTGGGATCACAGATAATGCGGCATAAATACTATTATATCTTATCTGTGATCGCCGAGTCAAAACAAGATCGCGTGACACCGTGTGACATCTGTCATTCATATTTTATATAAATTGACAATTGACATTGACGTTAATGACATGTTCCCATCATCAACGTGTCATGTGTTTGTCTCGGGATTTAGGTCCAAGATACGTGTACCGAGGTATAGGTACAATCTTTGGATCCAACTGGGGCGAAAGATGAATCAATAGCTCATCACTTCATTCGCTCAAAACATCGACAACACTTACGATTCTACCCATCCCTAGCTCAACAAATATGGCGGTCTGCCAGCTCTAGATTGATGGTCTGCGCACACCTGGGTCAGGCCTAAATATACATGCTCAAGTGCAGTATTATATGCATTGTTGCATGGCATAGTTATGCATCTTTTTGTCATAGCTTTTGCAGGTGAAGTCCGTGTAAATGAAAACAGATGTTAGAAATACATTCTTGTCATGATTGTAGTCAACGCTCTACGGTCTTGATATTCGAATGAATATGAATTTTCGAGACTTGTGACTTGATGTTTTGTTTTTTGATACCACTTAGGTGGCAGACAAGCACACGGCCCACCTGATGGGAAGTGGTCACCGTGGCCTATGGACGTATGCAACACCAGGGGCGTCACAATCGCGCTGCCGACCCTGAAGAAACCTTCTAATGCCCTTCTTGAAGAACTCCATAATAATAATAATAATAATAATAATAAATCTTTATTGCAGGCAACATGATGGTTTACGTGAATATTGGATCTCAGGGATATTTAGTTTTATACCTATCAATCCTAAGGACGAGGACAGTGCCTTCTATGAATATAAAGGTACGGCTAAAGATATTGTTTTTCGCAAAGTTTTCACTAGCACAACATAACAAAAACTGAAAATCTCTACATCTCTATGGTTAAATATCATAAAAAATGTTGTGAAGAGATAAGGTAGTTCTAAGTGCTGCAGACCGTCAAAATGTTTCACTTGTTTAGTTGTGTCCGAACACGAAATGCATTAGTTTCAGACATTTATAGTGCCTAGACTGTAGATTTTGTTGTGAGACAATGGTTCGTGGCTGGTGCACATTAGTAAAGGTATTAGTTTGACATTAGACGGCTTTGTTATAAACCAGCTTGCGGGAAGGCGCCGGCGCAATTATCTTTGCTTTATAACGAACCATGCGTTCCTAATGCATTTGAATAAATCAGATTTTTAACGTGTCATAAAACATTCAAAATGGTTTTAGATATTTTTTATTTCGTTAGGGACGCAAGAACAACGAACAAGGCGGCCACCCACTTACAGTCCGCCTGCAGTTTTTCGTCTGTCCGGCGGCCTGCTGCAGTCCTTACGTCATCAATGTCATCATAATTTTATTACCTCAGACTAAAATAATAACATTTTTGGGAGAAGTCAGGCGACTCCCGCGCTGGATCGTACCTGGTGCAGAGGTTAGCCATCGCCATCCAGAGGGGCAACGCAGCGAGCGTGATGGGCACTTTTGCAGTGGGTACAGGTCTGGGCGCTCCTTCTTAGGAGTTATTAGGACAAGCGCGGATGCGTGTAAAACTAGTATATTTATTGACTTGTGATAATATTTTAATTTTATTGTGACTTAATGCATAATGTATTGACTTAAATTATAAAATAAAATTTACCTAATTGATAACATTATTTTATTCTTTTAGTCTGATGTTATTACGTATAAAATGCCGACGGCCATAGACTGTCCGGCCTTTAACTGTGACAGACTGGATGCGAAAGGCGCAGGATTAACAGAAATGGTGCACATTGGGAGAGGCCTATGTCCAGCAGTGGACTGCAGATTACGACTTAAGTAAATGTTGTAACACAACGCTACCTAGAGCCAAAGTAAGCATAGCTTAACTAGATTGTGTTATGGGATATAGAATGCGGATAAACATATTTAAGTAGATACTTTTATTGTACATATCACAATAATAATATATAGTTATCTTACTGCAGGAATATTTTGACAATCTTAGCGTATACATTATACATAAAGCGAGCGCTCCAAACCAAGTATATTTGCGAAGTCACTTTGACGGGTATTGTTTGCTACTGATTGAGATTGAGCCAGGATCCTCGGTACTGTTCATACCCGTGCCTACGGATTCAAGTGATACGCGCGCTCTATATGTAGGTATATAAAGGTGCTTCTAAACGGGCAATGTTTTACTGCAATTAGTGGCTGCAACACTGTGGCCCGGCAGGCGGCAACATTGCAACAATTGCAAGCAATACTGGCCGGTATTGCAAGCAATACCGGCCAGTATTGCAGTAATGTCCCGGCAATATAGCCAAATATGTTTTATGTTGCCACATATTATGGCCGATGTTGCCGCGATGCGTTGCCGGAAGATCGCTAGGCGGTCGATTTTACTGCAATATTGCTCGGCCATTTCTATTGTTGTTTCAGTCGCTCTCTTTGTTATTGTACAGTCTATCCTTTTCTACGCGAATTTTTAAATAATTTACTATCAAGGCTTATTTCTAGACTTAAATTATCTAAAGTTTCACACCTATTTAAGTAAGGTCGAATCCACAATCTCTTCTTTTTCTGTTTATTTTTTAATAAAACAATATAAGCTGCTGCAACAAGTGTGATTTCGTCAGCCATTGTTGCCGGTTTGTGTAGCCTGTTTATGAAACTGCATCAAGAGCCATACTATTGCAGATATATTTGCAACACATTGCCCAGCCATTGATTGTTCGGCCATCAGTTGCAATGAAATATTTTTGAGATTGCCGGGCAATCAGTTGCCAATAGTGCAGCTACATATTGCAGAAAAACATGGCCCGTTTAGAAGGGCACTAACGTAGGTATACTCTCTAAAGTTACAATTTCACAATGTCATTCAACTTTAAGTATCGATCTTAAACAAGCTTAAACGTAAATATTCTATAGAATATGAGGAAGTGACCTCGTAAGAAGTGCGGGCTACTGCCGAGTGGACCCTTATATAATCTTATGAAAGCAACGTACTTTACGATAACTTTTTATATCACTAAGGTCGCCGACAAGCACACCGCCCACTTGATAGAAAGTGGTTACCGTGGCCTATGTACGAGTGCAACACCAGGGGAGTCACACTCGTGTTGCCGACCCTAAGAACAGAGAGATTCTGTGCCGTCAGCGAAGAAAACAAGCAAGACAAGCCTTTCCCACTGACATTTATAGTTACATCAAACTATGACTATCACCGTATTCAGTCTCCCCGTGACCATGGCTGCTGAAAATCAACGTCGGGTTCCGTGTTAAGGCCCCGAATCAGGTCAGCATCGATAAATTGGTATTTTCGAAACCGTTTTTCTTATTAACTACTAGCTTTTGCCCGCGGCTCCGCCCGCGTAGATGTCGGTTATCGCGACCAAACATAGCCTATGTCCTTTCTCAAGGTCTAATCTACCCCTATACCAAATTTCATCAAAATCGGTTCAGCGGTTTAGTCGTAAAAGCGAGACAGACAGACAGACAGGGAGACAGACAGAGTTACTTTCGCATTTATAATATTAGTAGGGATAAAACCTACAGATCTGGAATTCACATGCCTGCATACTACAGGATATAGAGAATAATTTCTTCTTTTCATAAATAAAAAAAGGAGGAAATAGTTAAAAAGAGGCTCTGAAAATCACTCCACTCTTTCTTATGAAACCAAATATTATCTACAATATGTATCCAATTAATCTAAAATTTCACATATATGTTAAGTAAGTGCATTAGCATGACGTGATCTTCTTAGTTAGTAATCGTAGCCTATAAAATTATCTAATAAAATTGGTTTTACTGATTTTTACGGTTCAAATATATAAGCGAATGACCTTGAGCATTTGTATGGTCAAAGTCATTCGCGTATGTAATCACCTTAATACACCGAACTAAAGTTCAGCTGCGATTGATATACAGACAAGGTGAAGTCATATTAGCGTTTTCAGCTTAAAATACATACAGGGTGTATTTTTGAAAAGGGGCAGTAAGGGCAAGTACCTTAACCGTTGTAGTTACAGCAAAACGTTCTTAGGAGACCTTTCCTAACTTTTTGAGAAATTTTGAACTGCATTTACAGATTTTGCAAAAATCTTACGTCCAAAATTTTTTTTTTAGTGCCAATCGATTCTATTTCATGTGGGGATCAAAAGACTCTAAGGGACCTAAAAAAAAAATTTTGGACTTTTTGCATTTTTTTCGCTAACTGTAAGATTTTTGCAAATCTGTAAATGCAGTTCAAAATTTCTCAAAAAGTTAGGGAAGGTCTCCTAAGAACGTTTTGCTGTAACTACAACGGTTAAGGTACTTGCCCTTACTGCCCCGTTTCAAAAATACACCCTGTATATTCACGCCTGTAAATCCCGAAAGAGGTAGGCAGAGGTGTAAAAAAGGGGTATGTAGAGGTCCACACTTCGTCAACTATAATTTTAGATCCCACGCATTGATTTAAATGATGAGGCCGCCGTCAAGCTGAGTGCCACAATTGTAACATGATACGTGTCTGTAATGGTGACCCTCTTTTCAGAGACTTTGCCTTCAGCTTACCATCAGGCGAGGCGAAGTCAAATTGACGTGTCCTATATAAAAAAAAAAACTTAATCTAATTGATCCCACGTAATAGGGGCAAGCTTATTGCCGTCTATCGGTCTTTTTGTCATGGGCTGTATGCCTTTTTTTATCGTGCGAAAAATCCCCATGGATACCTCCCCCGCTGGAGCCGGAGGAGGAGGTTATGTCGGACTCGAACCGACTAAAACGCACGCCGTCTGTGGGCCGTCAGTTGCCGGAGGTGAGATTGTCGTAGCCATATCCCTCGCACCCCGGCCGACCCAGGGCCATATCTCTCGATCTGGCCCTCTTCCGGTGTGGGGACCACAGAGTTGTATCCATAATAATATTATTATAAATGTGAAAGTAACTCTGTTTCTGTGTTTGTTGTCTGTAAATTGGGTATAGAGATAGAGACTTTGGGAAAGGACATAGGCTATGTTTGGTCGCGATAACCGACATACACGCGGGCGGTGCCGCGGGCAACCGCTAGTGGTTATAAAAAACCGTTTTAAATAGATCTTAACGAAAATGGACATCAATGATGTCGTATTTTAATTCAATTAAACGTCTAGACGACAATCACTAATCAATTGCTACATTGACTAATCATTTGAAGATTGAAGATCATTTATTATCGAACGTGAGCGCTAAACCGAGTTCAGGGGCAGACCACAATAGCGTGGTCAATAAATAGACTCAAGGTCGATTGGATTATATATTGGAGGAGCTCTTGTTGCGGTGGAATCGGAGTTTTAACAGATATCGGGACTTGAGTTTAGAGTAGCTGGCTGGATAACCGGATGCATTCTGAAAATATTAGTTAAATATGCCTTCGAATTCGTCTGCGTGCAGTACGATTCGGCTTTTAATTTTTTTTCGCACTTGGGATCAGAAGGAACCAAGTTACGCCTCAGCTCTCAAAAGTAAAAATCCCGCCAAAGTTGGTCCAGCCACTTCGGAGATTGGAAACTATCCGTTGCAAACTGACAGACAGGCAGACATTCAGGCAGCCAATAATTGAGAAAAGTTTTCATAATATCTACAAATTTAAGGTATGATACCGTAGTCAACCGCAAACGACAACTGCCGACGCAGCACATACAGCGTACCCATTGCTTGTTCAACTCCGATACGGATAAAGGGGACCATTAGGAAGCCGCAATGAATTACGTGCATAAGCTGCAGTTCGTCGGCAGTTGCCGTATGCGGTCGGCTATGGAATTATATCTTACTTGGCCTTCTGATGTCTCTAACTCAGCCCCTTTTAATTTCATTAAAAAAAAGAACAATAAAAAGAAGTCTTGAGTCAAACATCATAATCAATCAGTGAAATACAATCACTCTTTATATTTTACTAGCTGACCCAGTGAACTTCGTACCGCCATATTTTCTGATCCCGTTTCCGTTGTATATCTCTAAATTTATCAGTGTTTCTCTACAATATTATGCATGTATTATACCTAGAAACCTTCCTCTTGAATCACTCTATCTATTAAAAAAACGCTTCAAAATCCATTGCGTAGTTTTGAAGATTTAAGCATATTATAGGGATTGGTTTTATAATATGTAGTGATAGTGATGATTTACCTCCCAATAAAATTGGGATATTTTAATGAGGTTGTTAGTATCTGTATTTTTATATTTTTTATGTAGACGGGATTCCTGAAGAGTCATAATCTTAAATAGAATATGATATCGTAGAGGGGCCTGGGTAATTAAAAATAACACCCTTCTAACCCCACAAAGAAAGCTAGCACAAGAGGCTTGTTCGTCTATCAGCAGTTGTAACCGATATATAGGTATGGTTGGCCTGGCCCCAAAAGTCTTGACTTTTGATGGGGACCCAAAAGCCACTGATATACGACCACACTTTATATTGGGTTAGTACCCACTGGTCCCCTGGAATTCGTACCCAGTGCCCATTCGACCCTTCATAATTTTGAGGTGCCCACTCGACCCCTGGTCTATTTTATAATTAAATTATTATTTATTTTTGTCATTTAATGGGCTCCTAATAAAAATAGGACAGGTTGATGAGGTTGTTAGCACTGTATTTTTATATTTTTATGTGTTGGCACTATGAAAATGTTCGGAGTATAGAGGTAATCTGTGGTATTAGGCTAGCTATAATTTGCTTTGACTAGGCACTAGGTATTTAGTGCTGTGTCTACATTTTATCGTGAATCATGAAATTCCTAAATCTATGAAGTGTTAGGCCAAAGCCCGCGAAAAAATATTTTTATTACTGATTGAAATTTTTGTATATACCTATCATACTGTATCCCATTCAAATGAATACTTTTTAGTAGGTGCAAAATTTGCACCTACTAAAAAGGTACCTAAAAGAGGTCAAAACTGTCTATTTTAGTAGTTTTAATTTAAGACCTCAAAAGAAAAAGAGGTCTAACGGAGGCATTAATTAATCTATTTTGAAGGTCTAATGAGTTCTTAAAATGAGGTCGTATAGGTGTTTTTGGGATAGAGTCGAAACTTGGAGGTCGTCTACGGGTAATTAGCATATTTTATGGTAGGATATAATGTATTTATATTTTTTGAATTGAGAAATTGAAGTTCAATAATTTCACAACTCTGAAATAGGACATACCATTAGAATCTTACACTAACCTCACGTTTACTTTATACACATTCGATCGTGAATGATAAAGTTTTAAATAAAATGGTCTTAAAATTTTTAATATACATATCAAATTGTTTAGATTACATTATTATAAACAGTCCCCTATAGTTTGGTAAATAAAGAGGAAAAAAATTACAAGATCATAATATTTATATGAGAGCAATGACTAAAAAAATAAACACAGTTCTCATTTTTTTTTAATATTTCAAAAGAATGGGTTCTTCATCAACTCGCGAGCATGAACTCGCGAGCGCACGCGAGTTTACACCTTTCTTAAAACTTTCTAAAATTACTTTAAACACTACACTTACCAAGTATTACATCCCTCCTCCCTGGTTTCTCCAGGCGGATAAGTCTTGCCGCCATGTCGACAAGGATTCTTCAGTTGACCAGGAGGCGGTGTGCTCTCTGGGGCACAAACAGGTTGGTAGTCGGGGCAGCAATCGTCGTGTCCCAGTCGAGCTCTGTTGCAGAACTCGTCACAGTAACATAATGTATCTGTATGAAGAGAGAGAAAATATTTAACCAATGGGTTTTTTTACATAGGCCTTCAAGATAATTATACGTAGGTACATGGCCGAGCAAATAAGTGTCCGCAGGCTTTCCTCTCAGGGTTGGGAGGTCAGACAGTCACTCCCATAAAAGCCGTTAAACCAGAACGAAAAGGAAGAAGGAGGAGGGAGGAGGAACAGAAAGATCCCGGGCTCCGAAGTGCAAACTTTGGATGTCACCAGGATTGTTGTTCAGATGATTTTGTTGCGCTGTTAAAAAAAGCGTGATAATGAGGTTACCACTGTATGGTACTTAGGTATTTACTACAAGTTAAAATCGGTAAAAGTAAATATCCAGGACGAGACTTCAGCTCATGTTCATTCCTTTTCTAGGGGGAATACTCTGACAAACTGAGCTGCCAGGATATGTTTTGGATATTCAAAATTTTCCTATACCTCTGGAGGTATAGGAAAATTTTGAAAATAGCGGCCGCGTTCACTACCGCTACGCTGGCGTAGCGGTAGTGAACGCGGCCGCTATTTGTATGCATGAATATAAGTATTTGCATTGGTCTGGTCGTGCCTCGAAGAGCACGTTAAGCCGTCGGTCCCGGTTGCCATACGAACATCTATGGCAGTCGTCACGAGTAGTTGGAGCCCTAAAAAGTGCAACAACAACGGTCTAGCTGCAATGCTTCGATATCGCATAATGACACCATTGGGGTGTGGAGGTCAGTTGGCAGTCGCTGCACGTAAAATATCGATGTCTAGCCAAATTCGCAGTTAAGACTGGTAAAGCGGACCCCAGACTCCGAGGTGAAAGCTTCGGATGCGACTGGGAATTAACGCTAGGATGAGGAAGATTCAATATTCTCCTATACATACAGTCTTACAGTTAAGTAGATAGGTCTCGTGGATCTTGTGTTCACAAACTTACCGAGAATAGCATGTGCACACCCATCCTCCCGATCCCTGCAACATTGGTTCGTTCGACCGCAGTATGGCCCAGGCGGAAGGTCCGGTGCCGTGTAAGCCAAACTTAACCCTACTGCCAGCAACAAGATTGCTAATCTGAAACAAAATGAGATGTGTGTAAGAATCACGAAGCCTCCAAACTAGTAAGGGCCTTTCAGACCAAACCTCTAAACTAAATAGTTTAGATTCTAGATTCAAAATAAGAATCCGGTAATTTTACACATCCGGGGCTACACCCAGCTGAAATTCAGTACGATTGTTAAAAACACAATTGTAAATTAAATCTAAAAAGTCCTCATCAATACGATACCCATTTTTGTAATCTTTGACGTCAAATAAAAAAAAATCCAGGACCATCGGATCAATGAGGCCTTTTAGATTTCATTTATTTAGAAAAATCCTATCAACTTTTGGGTTTGTTAGCAACAAATCTGGGTCTGATACCCAGATTGGTTGCTAACAAACCCGATAATATTACGTATTTTGGCCTCATTTATGTCAATAGGAAACTTATTCTATAGATAAAATGTCATCTGAGTCCCAGATTTACCTACAATTACAATCCTCAATCTGAAAATAAAAGATTATTCACTCAACAAAACTCACGGGCAATGTTATCAGCACAGCTAATAGGTCATCGCACTCTTAACATCAATGAGTGTATTTGTAAAGATGCGTCACTTTAATTCACTGCTATTTTTACCTAACGCAATAAATAACGGTCATTCCTACATTAATAGCTTTGAGTGTACTCGTGGAAATAGTGACAATAAACACTTTGTTCGTTAATCCAGTAAAGTCACAACGATTTACAATTTATGCGGGTAATAAAAATGTTGGTGAGCTAATCGAGGTCGACTTTTTTGGCACGTGCACAGACTTCGTGCAGTTACTGACAATGTCCTAACAGGAAACTTGGCAACACTTTACTCGATAGGAATCAAACTACAAACTTAAGTAATAAGCAAATAAAGTGTAGGTAGAAGTTATTAGTGCTACGGCTTAGGAATAACTTATTTATTTATTTATCTTATATTTTCATATGAAATTTGAACGAAAATTAAATGTTATTTTGATTTATTCGCAATGTTAGGCAGTTTTGAGTGTTTTTACGGGTTTAATCCCACTCGTACTCCCATTATTCTAACTCCCGTGTACCGGTAATAATAACTGTTTTTTTTTTTTATATAGGACACGTCAATTTGACTTCGCCTCGCCTGATGGTAAGCTGAAGGCAAAGTCTCTGAAAAGAGCGTCACCATTACAGACACGTATCATGTTACAATGGTGGCACTCAGCTTGACGGCCTCATCAGATGCTTTTTCACGCCCCGCTTAAAGGACCCGGGACTGTAGGAGGAGGGAAATACGTGAACTGGTAAAAAATTCCAAGACTTAATGGTGCGGCAGAAGAAGGAGTCGCCGAACCGCTTGGTTCTTGATGGAATATTCTGCACCGTATGCGGGTGGCATCTAAGCCCTGCACGTGTTGTCCTATATAGGAAAGGAGAGGGTGGGATTAATTGTAGGAGCTCATTAGAACATTCACCATGGTAGAGACGGTAAAATACCGCCAAAGATGCCACATCTCTACGCAACTGTGTCATACATGACATGTGTCATAAAGAAGAGTGTACAAGGTCACTAAGGAATGTTCTTCATCTGATAATAAACGCAAGTCCTATCAAAACATCCGCAGAACTTGAATAGGCTCGCACCAAATAAGTAGAACAGAAAATACATGGTGAAATTTGGATGTCGATACACCTCTGCCCACAGCTTCGAGGGTATTGATACAAGTGTTATATTCAATTCTCCGCCCGCGTGGATGTCGGTTATCGCGACAGACAGAGTTAGGTACTTTCGCATTTATAATATTAGTATGGATGTATGTCAATTACTGTGCAGGTTTATATAACGAAGTAAGCTACAAAAGTAGAAATTAGGCACAATACGAGTACAAAAGCTACTTCTGTCTACATTAATTACTCTATGTAGTTCATTTTACTGCTTGTAAATTGTTCCTATCGCACGGTTAATGCAACAAAGTGTTTTCACTGTGTTTTAGTTACCAAACCCATTAAAATACCTTCAGAAGTTTATGGGAAACGAATAACAAGTCGCTTTCAAATCTTTCCAAACCACTTTTTAATTAATGTTAAAAATATGGACAGAAGCAGAAGTCAGTGCAGAAGACAAGCAGGACAAGCCTTTGGTCTTCCTACTCTCCAGTGAGTTTTGGCCACCCAACTCAGCTACTGCATTATTGGTAAGTCATGATTTTTAATGTAATATTTTCAGTGTACAAAGAATTAAGAATTCTGTTATTAATTTTATAATCTACAGCTGTCACATGTATACAATTAAAGTCACATCATTTGATATGTAGTTATAATTATTTTATTGTTAATTATACAATTATACGGTTCGCATCTTGCTAACTTATTTATGACATGGGAATTTGCGGATATATGACAGCTGGTTGACCTTTTTGCTCAGTTCACACCACGTGTGGTTTGCAATACAATTAATTGTGTGTATGTTTGTATATAATTTGTTATTGCTACGTCTTAGCAGTATTGACAGTGACAAGCATACATATGCTCACGCCTTTTTACCTTCAGTGTTGGCAGATAACAGTCCGCCATTTGATTATATCTTCATATAGGTACTTTACGAGCATCCTTCACTGTCTGTAAGCCTTTCATGCAAGCCCGCCGGTTTTGAGTGTTTTTGACCTGCCCCATTTTCATTACTGGTCATTTTTCTTATACTACTCAGGTGACAGACAAGCAAACGGCCCACCTGGGAAACGGGAAAGTGGTAACCGTGGCATATAGACGAGTGCAACACTAGAGGAGTCACACTCGTGTTGCCGACCCTGTAAGAACAGAGAGTTTCTGTGCCGTCAGTGCAGAAGACAAAGCAGGACAAGCCTTTGGTCTTCCTACAGACAGCACAAAAGCTCTCCAGCGAGCCTACTCACCGCAGGGAAGCCAACAAGAGGTTATTAAAGCCACGGTATTCTGTAGGACGGGAATACTTCCCCAGTCGTGTGCCACTCGGTCAGTACTGATTAGTTTTACTTGCCCAAACCACAGTGATAAACCTCTTTGACAGCCTCCGTGGCGTAGCGGTAGTGAACGCGGCCGCTACGCAGGAGGCGCGGGTTCGATCCCCGCTCAGTGCAAATATTTGTGTGCATTAAATATGGGTATTTGCATTGGTCTGGTCGTGCCTCGGAGAGCACGTTAAGCCGTCGGTCCCGGTTGTCATAAGAACATCTATGGCAGTCGTTACGGGTAGTTGGTGCCCTAAAAAGTCCAAAAACAACGGTCTAGCTGCAAAGCTTCGATATCGCCTAATGTTAACATTGGGTCGTGGAGGTCAGATGGCAATCGCTTCACGGAAAATATCGAGGTCTAGCCAAATCTGTAGCTACGACTGGTAAAAGCGGACCCCAGACTCCGAGCTGAAAGCTTCGGATGCGACTGGGAATTAACGCTAGGAGGAAGAAGAAACCTCTTTGACTTTTATGGGTCTCTTTGACCCTCACCAAAACGTCACGCGGGTCACGCCTAGGTTTATTGAGGTCGTTAAGGCACGTGGAACGATTGTCAATTACCACACTTAAGGTAAATGTGTGTAAATATATATGTGTAAATGTAAATAGGTGACCCCGAAATTATAAACCAAATTGGTGATGTTTTACAAAAAGGGTAGTTCAGAAAGACAATACCTATATGTAGACAACCTTCTCCTACAGTCCCGAGTACAAGCGGGGCGAGAAAAAGCGTCTGATAAGGCCGTCAAGCTGAGTGCCACCATTGTAACATGGTACGTGTCGGTAGGGCGCGGGCCAGACAGAAGAGACGTTAGACGAAGACGGGACGCGTCACGCGGACCTTTGTTTTACTGCGTTCCTTGTGCGTAGCTTCTATACAAAATGTCCCGTCTGCGTCTTACGTCTCTTCTGTCTGGCCCGCGTCTAATGGTAACCCTCTTTCCTGAGAATTTGTCTTCAGTTTACCAGTCGAGGAGAAGTCAAATTAACATGTCCTATATAAAAAAAATGTTGCCCGCGGCTCAGCCCGTGTGTATGTCCGTTATCATGACCAAAAGTTTTGGAGTAGTTTGGTAAGCTTATGAGTTGTTTACGCATAGAAAGAAGAAAGAGAGAACGCTCTACAAACCGAAGCAAGCCGATCTTAGCCGAACTCTCTCTCTTCTTCCCGACAACGAATCAAAAGCCGGGAACAATGCATGGATTTTCAGCGCTCACTGCGTTACATTACGCATTGTGGCTCTCGACAATTTATACAATAATTCATTCAAACAAACTACCTACTACGACTGATTTATAACGAATCGGATCACAAAACCTTCACAATCTTGACCTTGCTTCAAGTTACAACAAAGCTAAACAAACAGTATATTAATCATTCGTTCACAACTGTCAATTTCCATACAAAATTTACGATATGTGGAATACCATTTTAGTTTTGCTGTTGACAAAGCATCGAACTCAGGAACTTTGTTTGATAGATGTTGTATTCAAACGGTAAATATAAGTTTGTATGGGCTTATCTCAAGTTTCGATTAGCATAATTTGAAGGGAATAAAGGACCTTTGTTCAAAATGCCATTGGACTTCTTAACTATGTCACCGTTATGTTAATTTTAAGATTCCTATAAGATGATCTTTGACTTCTTTCAAAAAATGTTTTTAAATAAAGCAATAATGTGTTTCTCCTCTTTGGAAGGTCCTTGAGGTAAATTTGGAAATATTTGGTTTACTGGGTTAGATGGGTATCTTACTACAGCTGTAAATAGGAAAGTTTGAATGGATACACACATATCTACATTTATATTAATTTAAATACATTTGAAACCACAGGAAAAAGTTAGTTTCAAATATCCATACTAACATTATAAATGAGAAAGTAACTATATCTATCTGTCTGTCTTTCTGTTACGCTTTCTCGCTCCCTGAAAAGCGAAAATAAATACAATTGTGTAAAGTGCAAGTTTTGGATGCAACCGCGATTGATGCTCAAATGAATAGGTAGGCATCTTTAAAAAAAATCGGCCAAGTGCGAGTTGGACTCGCTCATGAAGGGTTCCGTAGTAGCAAAAGCGAAAATTGCGGTTTATGACGTATTAAAAAAACTACTGACTGGATCCCGTTCGAATCAATTTTTAGTGGTAGTTTGCATGGCAATTTACATCATATATTTTTTTTAGATTTATCATTCTCTTATTTTAGAGGGGGGACACACACATTTTTCCACTTTGGAAGTGTCTCTCGCGCAAACTATTCAGTTTAGAAAAAAAATATGTTAGAAACCTCAATAGCATTTTTAAAGACCTATCTATAGATACCCCACATGTATGGGTTTGATGAAAAAATAAATTTTGAGTTTCAGTTCTAAGTAACCCCCAAAATTTAATGCTTTTTTTTATTTTTGTGTGAAATTCTTAATGCGGTTCACAGAATACATCTTCTTACCAAGTTTCAACAGCATAGGCCTTATAGTTTCGGAGAAAAGTGGCTGTGACATACGGACGGACAGACAAACAGACAGACATGACGAATCTATAAGGGTTCCGTTTTTTGTCATTTGGCTACGGAACCCTAAAAAAAGAGGATGAATGGCCCAAAAAAAGCTTCCAAAATAATCTCTTGCTTCAGAATTGGGAAATTGGGCCCTTATAGGTACACTTCCGATTCAATAGCGAGACTTTGCCAATAAGTACTCACGAAAGGTTTAAAAATTAAAAACATCAATTGCTTCACAGCTTCACCTCTATCTGATGTCTCCTGACGACAAATTATTTTTTAACCGTTAATCAATTTCACTGAGACCTGTATTTTTTTTTCAGATTATTACAGAACCAGTCTAAGCTAGATACTTGTTAATGAATTGGGTTCACACCTTTTTTGCGAGAACAATAAAAGATCAAGGCTGACAAAAAAGTGGCCAGACCGGACAGGGTAATTTGTTGCAGAATTCTTCGCATCAGACCGTTAGATCGGCATCCACTACGGCTCTCGACTGTCTGGATAGTGGGTATAAAAAATATGCCCTCTAGCCGGCACGTGGTGAAAGATCTGGATTATTATAGTAATTTGTGATTTAGTCATTAGTGGCTACCTGGATGACCGAGCTGCGCTTGGAGTTCGTTACTTTTTTCGGAAAAGATAACGGGTAATGGACTGCTGAGACGAGGTCTCGGGTTCGATCCCAGGTTTTACCATGGCACACACCAATGACTTTTCGATGCTTTTCGAAGTTATGTGTGTATTTATCGCAGGTTTATAAGTGCCCGGTTAATGGCAATAGGCTCGCCACCTATTACATTGGGACCTAAACATAAACGGCGAAATGTGGGTGCTAGCACCTCTGCCTACCCCTTCGGGGATAAAGGCGTGAGTTTATGTTATGTTATGTTATGTTAAGATTTCTATATGAACTTAGGACTGGAACTCACTGCGGCAATGTCCACAAGCGCGCTTTTGAACTATCGACGCGCTATTCCCGAACATGATGTTAACAAGAATATAACACTATTGTAAGCACTAATATAAGCGTAGGTAGCTTAGTGGTTTTGGAGTCGGCCTTAAGGTACAGACGCATGCAGCACATACAGCGTACCCATTACTTGTTAAACTGCGATACGGATAAAAGGGACCATTGAGAAGCTGCAATGAATTACGCGCATCTGCTGCGTGCGTCGGCAGTTGTCGTATGCGGTCGGCTACGGAATCATACCTTTACCATCGAAAGGTCCCGGGTTCGAATTTTGACCACTACACTACCGACGTAAACCCACTCCTAACACAAGCAATTTAGCTTAGTTGAAGAGGTTAGAAGGAATATTAGTAATTTCGGTTGCTAATATTCTTAAAAAAAATAGTTAAGTGGAGCTGAGGGATGTATGAGCCAGATTAAGATCATCGTAAGTCAATTTCACCTGCAATTTTATAAACCTACTGATTCGTGGAAGAAACTCTTGCCCAGGCTTTCTTTTTGAGGTTAGCTGATCGTCTGATCACGCTCGGGATCGGACGGGACGGCCGTTGATCCCTTTTTTTTTTATCGTGCGAAAAATCCCCACGGACACCTCCTCCGCCGGAACCGGAGGAGGAGGTTATGACGGACTCGAACCGACTAAAACGCACGCCGACTGTGGGCCGTCGGTTGCCGGAGGTGAGATTGTCGTAGCCATATCCCTCGCACCCCGGCCGACCCAGGGCTATATCTCTCGAACTGGCCCTCATCCGGTGTGGGAGGAAGCTAAGATATACTACTACCCGGCCGGGGTGCGAGGGATATGTCTACGACTACTTCACCTCTGGCGACTGACGGCCCACAAATGGCGTGCGTTTTAGTCGGTTCAAGTCCGACATAACCTTCTCCACCGGCGGCGGCGACGGCGGAGGGGTATCCGTAGGGATTTTTCACACCATAAAACTACTACCAAATTGAAGAAGAGGAACGGAATTTGGGCTTAAAAGTAAACAAGCTTTGGATGCAATCGGAACTGGCTGTCGGACTGAGATGTTCTTGAAATAACAGAACGTATGATCGGGCAAAGCCAAACATTTTCACCTCAAGAAAGCAACACAATATAATTTTAACTATGATGTACGACCGTCAGTTAACACTTCTAATTCGTTGTTCCTAGAACCACTAGCCACTAGTCGACCCGAATACTTGATATGATATCAAGTATTTAGGTCGGTCAGTTCTCAGAAGCTCTTCAGTACTTATCTATTTGAAGATGCAACGTCGTGATGAAAACAGCATCCGTGTTTATTGAATTGTTTTTTACACCTTGCCAGTAATAAATAAACTGTCTGTCAGTATTAGTTGCAACCTTAGAGTATCCATTATAATATAGAGCGCGCATATCACTCAGGTCTGTGGTGCGGAGCGTAGGCAGATACTTTACGATGCGATTTTTTTTTATACCACTTAGGCGGCAGACAAGCACACGGCTCACCTAATGGAAAGTGGTTACCGTGGCCTATGGACGTATGCAACACCAGGAGCGTCACACTCGTGCTGCCGACCCTGAAGAAACCTTCTAATGCCCTTCTTGAAGAACCGCTTATGTAGTCGCTTGGGAAAATCATCGCGGGGAGTTCATTCCACAGCTTGAGAATTCCCTGCTAATGGCGAGAAGTGCGATGATAGAATGTAGCTGTGGGTATCATATCAGACAGTTCATCTGAGTACAAACCATTGTATAGGCGGTAGAACACACACAGTAAGGCAAAGTCTCTTCTGAGACCGAGAGGTTCCACATCGCCTGTGAGTATGGGATTGCCGACGAGCCTCAACGCCCGTCTTTGCACCGAGTCGAAAAGGTCAAGCTGGCACGCAGACGCTCCGGTGAAAAGGTGACAGCAGTACTCTATGTGGGGCCGAACCTGTGCCTTATAAAGGAGGAGTCGTTGCACCGCAGTGAAGCACGATGGTATAGTGCACATATAATGATGTTTCATGTATAAAGGTATGATTCCGTACCCGACCGCATACGACAATTGCCGACGCACGCAGCAAATGCGCGTAGTTTATTGCGACATCTCAATGGGGAATATTAGTAATTTCGGTTACTAATATTATTATTTTTTAAACAAAAGCAAATACCATACGGTGAGCCGTGTGCTTGTGTACCACCTAAGTGGTATAAAAAGAATAACAACCGATATGATTGTCACTTGCTTTCGTGTCGACGATTGAAAGCACTCTCCGAAGCATAGCATAGAATATAAAGTAGTTAAGAAAAGAAACACAAAAATATGTTCAAATTTTATTACTAACACGAAGGGCCATCAAGTTATGGTCATATAACTTGATGGTCCTTCGAGTAAGTAATTAAATTTGTAAATAAAATAAACTTTGTTGACCACACAGTTTGACAGAATTTAAGTGGTACGTAGGACTGATTTGATCACAATGATTTATGTTATTGATATATTCGTGAATGATATGTACGCGGTATGAATAATACTTTGATATTTATTGTATACTTGATGTTATCCGCGGCTCCACCCGCATATTTTTTTTTTTATCCCACTTAGGTTTCAGAAAAGCACACGGCCCACCTGATGGAAAGTGGTTACCGTGGCCTATGGACGCGTGCAACACCAGAGGCGTCACACTCGTGCTGCCGACCCTGAAGAAACCTTCTAATGCCCTTCTTGAAGTCTGAGCCAATGTGCTTATTGTTTAGCTAGTTTAGAAGTACTCCATAGGTATCAGTAATCCCAAAGGTAGTAAGTACCTTGCAGTGGCGAGTGATTTCTATAATCTAATCTCTGTCCAATGCCTGATAGTTTCCAATGGGTAGCCTGAAGCATAATAAACTAGCTAGCTGGTTTCTCTTCTGGAAATTTTCACCCTTCACCACTGCTAAGTGTAATGGACTTTGCCATCCCCCCCCCCCCCCCCCTCATGCAGAGACTGACAACTTGCCAAGAAATAGGTCAGTTAATACAAAGAGCTATAATATATACGTAGATCTTTTAAATCAATAAAGTACCCAGTGTCTTAACCATAAGCGTCCATCAAAACGTCACGAAGGAATCAATAAATCATACTAAATGCACTTCAAACGGCTATTGGCCGCTATTAAGCGCATATCGGGGTCGATATCTACGCATCAATTTAAATTAAACTTTATTACAGTACAAAGAAAGTTTATTATCCACTGGTTATTGATTTGCATTGCTGCTGCGGTCCGTTTGACAGATAGTATTATTAGAATTAATAGTTGCTGTGATTGAAGATGGACGAAGGGCAATATTTTGTAGACTTTATAGTAGTTAGCCTTACTTATTGATTTTGATAGGAGAGGATTCGACAATTGAAATGTACCTACAATCAGTATTATCGTGGAGTCTCTGCGCAGATTTGAGTGGTAGTTCAAGCCTCAGTCACACAGGTGCGATAATATCTGCCTCCGTGGCGTAGCGGTAGTGAACGCGGCCGCTATGCAGGAGGCGCTTCGATCCCCGCTCAGTGCAAATATTTATATGCATGAATATGAATATTTGCATTGGTGTGGGTGTTTCTATGTATAATTATGTATAAATTAAAAAAAATGTATCTGAGTATGTTTATCCGTATTCTAGAACACAAGCTAGTTAAGCTATGCTTACTTTGGGTCTAGATAGCGTTGTGTAGAATGTGCTACAATATTATCGGTCGATACCGTCGATAATACCGCACGCGTTTTAATGATAATGAGACCCCATTCCTTTAGTGGGCCCACACCAAAGCAGTAAATGCACCAAAGCAGCAAATTCACCAATATTTAGGCAGCAAATGCTTCTAGACATCTCTTGTCAAGAAGTATTTTTCTTGACAATTTGCTGTATGCGCCAGCAAATGCGACTTTGGTGTGTGGCCACCCCAAAACTACGCCGCTACTATCGCAGCAGTGTATCGTCATAGCCGCATTCAAATACATAATGTATTAAAAACAGATATCGCAATAACGTGTGCGGTATTATTGACCGATGACAACGCACCTGTGTGGTTGAGGCTTAATTCATCATCATCACAGTGTTAATTCCGGTTGAATTACGTTTATGCTTGCAAGGGTTCAATAATTTTCTCTTGAAGTAGTTTGTCTTAGTTTTCATGGTAATGTTTACTGTCTGATTTTTTATTCATGATATGAAAGCTTGCACTAGAGCCTTATCCGTTAACGTTATTTATTAGATATACCCGCTTGTAGGCTATAGGTGAGGTTAGTTTGGACTCTGACGATCTTGGTGCTACCCCATAGGTATACCCCCGAACTGGTAGTCCATATCTGCCAAGAGTCCTAGGGACTACCCTAACGTATTTCCAAGGTCCCTGGTAAAAAAATTGACCTCCTATTTAGTAAGTTATGTCTAAAAATCATAATCCTGTTGTCTAAACGACCATATATAATACAAAGATATATTATATTCATTGAATATAAAAATAATGTCCTGTTCAAATCTAATATTTAATTCATTTAATTAAATCACAAAAATGTCAATGGGATTTGATTCATATTATAACGTCATATAAATTATAAAGTTATCCTTTAGATACTGGTTTACTGTGTAAAATACTGCCTATTAAGATGTTAATCTCGTAGATATCTTTTAATTCATTGATTTCATTTTATTTCTATCGTATTTTGAAACGACTTATATTTTGCCGTAATCTGTGTTTATTGTACTAGGTTGTCTAGTCTAATATGTCAGGCATAATTTTGGATTTGACGTGTACAGTACATTGAGTGCCAGTGACTTTATTTTCAAGGATCTAAGACTTAGAATTAACAAAGGACCCAGGACACTTCCCTGTAGAACACCCCACACAGATTATTAAAATGAAAACTTTTTTAAGAGCGTTGGGTAGTTTCCATAGAATATCCTTTGGGTGAATTAAAATCATGTATCACGACGATACAACTTTTATAGTTCTTTAAATTCTATGCGGCCAGTATAACTAGTACTTATTTGATAAATTGCAATAATTCACTCGGAAGTGAAGCTCTTTTAGCGGCGTTGAGCATTTTTTTGTGAAGTACTAAATGCTTTTTACCTAAATACATCTTACTTTTCATACATACTGTTTTCACTTCTGGATTACAGAAGGGCCACATTTTTTTTTAAAGAAGTTACTAAAACTACTGATATTCTTGATAATCCCTCCAAATAATTTGAAATACTTTGTTCTGTGGTTTCACTTAATGATTTGAACTTGCGACCTCTCAATCGCAAGTCCGACGCCACTAAGTTACTAGACACACATTAACGACCATGACTCCATCTAAATGCAATTCATAAACATTATTTAATCCAATTACTTTTGTATAAATCATCGGTTCATTGCGTAGACTAAACATTTGAACGATAATATTTATATTAGTTGAAATTGTAATAGGATGTGGAACGGTTTATTTCTCTACTAAGAAGAATTGACAAGGATATCTTTGAATTTTATATGAACATTTTATTATATTGGAGGCATTTGAAAAAAATACTTGAGTACATAATGTATTAACGAACCGAACACAACTTTTTTTGGAATTTTTCTCTGTTTATCTGTCTGTCTGTTTAACCGCGATAGACACAAAAACTACTGAACTGATTTTGATTTGCTTTTTTTGTTAGAGAGGTCATAAGTAACTTTGATCGCATTCGTTTGAGTAGATAATAGACAGTTTTGATATCGCCGTTCTATCAATAACTAGCTGTTGCTAACGGCTCCACCTGCGTGGATTTCTGATCCCATTCATCGCTTAAAGTAGCATGATGTGATGATACATAGCCTAACCGAACACAACTTTTTTTGGAATTTTTCTCTGTTTATCTGTCTGTCTGTTTAACCGCGATAGACACAAAAACTACTGAACTGATTTTGATTTGCTTTTTTTGTTAGAGAGGTCATAAGTAACTTTGATCGCATTCGTTTGAGTAGATAATAGACAGTTTTGATATCGCCGTTCTATCAATAACTAGCTGTTGCTAACGGCTCCACCTGCGTGGATTTCTGATCCCATTCATCGCTTAAAGTAGCATGATGTGATGATACATAGCCTATGTTGCCTGCCAATGTCATTGCCCATTACCGGTAACATATAGATAAGACGCGATGTAAAATAATACAATACACATAAAGAATATACGACTCAGCTGTCTATACCTTGTCTGTGCCTTGTCTACGACCAGTCCGAGTACTACCTTTGTTGTGTCTGACTTTCACATTAGTCTGACATCTATACTAATATTACATAGAGGATTTTTTATATTTGTATGTAACGAATAAACTCAAAAACTACTGGACCGATTTCAAAATTTATTTCGTCATTACAAAGCTAAATTAACAGCCCCCATAGACAAGTGGCGATTCGTTGGCCTAGTATAGCCGTAGAATAGAATGACGAATGTATGGGATTTGACGTTTATAACATAAGTTGACAACTGACATATAGGTACGTCAAATGCAATACCTTCGTCATTCTATACTTCACTACAACTAGCTGACCCCGCGAGCTTCGTACCGCCATGTCAATAGATGACCGCATGAATAACATAACAACATACTTGTACTGTCAACACTGAAAAAAATTTCAATTTGACAGCACAATCCCCATCTGAAAAAAGTTTCAATGATCCGCCATTTATTGAATTTATTTGTTACAAAAACTGTGATAAATGAAGAACCGCTCGACCGATTTTGTGCAAACTTCACATAAACCATCTACTAAATAGTCCGAACAAAGCCTAAACATTTGGTGATAGGTGAGTCCGTTCTTGAGTTTTAAAATTACAATGAAAAGTGACATTGATTTTTATACTTGAAGTAGGGGTATACTTGAGTACTTGAGTACTGTAGTGAGCGTGCATCCCAACCCGTTACAAAAAATCCGTGCATACGTCGATGAATCTAAATAGCAGTTTTTTATAGTTATGCTTATAAACAAACAGTAGAGCTCCGTCGCCGATTACAGCTGATAACGCTAAAGACGAGAACGAGAAGCATTCATTACCAACGACCTCGGCATTCCTCCTTCATAAAACAGTCACAGTCAATTTGTTAGTTCACATACTTCACATTTAATATGAGACGGATTCAATGGCGATATATTTTTATAGCCGAGTTTAAAATCGGACGTTCGGTATTGGTAGATGGGTAATGTTCTAAGCAAGTATAGACAGCGTCAAAAGTAGAGGATGATTTTGGCTTTAGATATGAAAGCAAAATATTTTTTTTGCTGTCGTTGTGGTTGAAATTCTGAAATCTATCCAATATATAAAAATCAATGCCACTTTTCGTTGTTAGCTTATAATTCAAGAACGGCTGATTTGGCTAATTTTAGTCTTGAAATATTCGTGGGTGTTTAGGGAAGGTTTAAACGGTAAGAAAATAGGTGCAGCGGGAACGGGAATAATATGGCGGTACGAAGTTCGCCGGGACAGCTAGTCTAATATATAAAAATCAATGCCACTTTTCGTTGTTAGTTTATAACTCAAGAACGGCTGAACCGATTTGGCTAATTTTAGTCTTGAAATATTCGTGGATGTCCAGGGGAGGTTTAAAGGGTGAGAAACGGGTTGAAAAAAATATGGCGGTACGAAGTTCGCCGGGAAGGAGGATGTATGACTGAATTTTTTTCGGAAGTTACTGAATTTATGATTCTGTCTGAATCTGAAGAAAAGAAGAATCAATGAAAATATTATTATATCCTCGGGCTAAAAGTGGCTTTAAGTAATTCAGAATTCTATCCCTGTACCAAATTTCAGCCAGATCCATTCAGCCGTTAGAGCATGATTGAGTAACAAACATCCAAACATCTTCACAAAGTTTCACATGTTAATGGGATTTACAACAAATTGTTTCAATAAACGTATTAGCTTTAACATAAAGAAAATCGTTGTTTTCCATCTTACTTTGTGTTTTAACATTTTACGACTAGCTTTTATTGCCTACGTCTAGACGATAAAGAAACCACACGCTCTGCTTACACCGGGTGATTGTGTCCTTGGACTTGCTTTTATGTGGATTTAGTCCTTTGTAGGAAGGAATGGCTGCATTAATGCGTAAATAAATGTTATATTTTAGGAAATTCTACAATGCGGATACACATTAAGGACCTTTTTTGTGCAAATATCTCTCCTCCTAGCGTTATTCCCAGTCGCATCCGAAGCTTTCAGCTCGGAGTCTGGGGTCCGCTTTTACCAGTCATAGCTACAGATTTGGCTAGACCTCGATATTTTCCGTGAAGCGATTGCCATCTGACCTCCACGACCCAATGTTAACATTAGGCGATATCGAAGCTTTGCAGCTAGACCGTTGTTTTTGGACTTTTTAGGGCACCAACTACCCGTAACGACTGCCATAGATGTTCTTATGGCAACCGGGACCGACGGCTTAACGTGCTCTCCGAGGCACGACCAGACCAATGCAAATACCCATATTTAATGCACACAAATATTTGCACTGAGCGGGGATCGAACCCGCGCCTCCTGCGTAGCGGCCGCGTTCACTACCGCTACGCCACGGAGGCTGTTTTTGTGTAAATATATACATAGGTATTACGTATGGAAACTTCCAAACTGCAAGCTTTGGGGTTGAATCACAAGTGGTACATATCCGAGGAGATTTCCGTACGAAGGCTAATGCAAAAAAATGGCACAAACGGCTCCCGTAAAGTCAAGAAACTCCAATATGGGTAGTGAGCCCCTAACTCCAAATTGGATGCTTTGGGTGCAACTGACAATGGCACGACCATGAATACCAATGTTAACACTGATCGGGAATCGACTCTGCGCACGTGATACTGGTCGCCAAAGTTAGGTGGCAGACAAGCACACGGCCCACCTGATGGAAAGTGGTTACCGTGGCCTATGGACGTATGCAACACCAGGGGCGTCACACTCGTGCTGCCGACCCTGAAGAAACCTTCTAATGCCCTTCTTGAAGAACCCCATATTGTAGTCGCAATCATCATCATGTATGTATCAAGTAGGTATGTATAATGTATCAAGGAATCTTTTTGGTTTTATTACCCACAGTGCTTAAAAATTACACAAGTAACATTCTACTTTCGAAATTTAAAAAAAGAATATCAAAAATTTTAAACGGCTGACATACATGCCTTGGCGCCACATTACCAGTTACCACATTATACGTTCACCCATTAATCTGCGATGGCGCCGCGAGTCCAGTCAGCTGGTTCGGTCAAGCTGATTAAGCTTATTAGTGATAAACAACTGGATAACTGGAGGTCAATTCTCGTGATAAAATACTTATTTTTATTACAATACCTACTGCAAATTTGCTTTGTAACCGCGTGCTCAATTTTGATGACCGAGCAAGCGAAGGATTCTAAAATCACATATTCATCACAACTTAGAATCCTGAGCGTAGCGAGGGGATCAAAAGAGCACGAGGTAAAAAATCTTCGCACTCAAGTGCAACACGTAGCTTTTCATCCCACCTCAGCAAGGAACTAACGAAATGCAAAAAAAAAATCATTTAGCAATATGACTCTGAAAATAAATAGTTGTATGATAAATTCGGCACGGCAAGTAAATAGGCTTAATGATGTTTTGAATTCACAAACTTAGTGCAAACGATGTTCTAAATTCATACCACAATTCATACTTTATCCTCTAAAGGATTTTTGCGCCCAGATATCGAAGAGAAAAAATACTCTTTCCAAGATGAGGAGAAGAAATGATGTTTAAAATTTTAGATCTGTCAAAATCAATTATACGTCACATTAGATCGAAGCAAAATTAATGAACACATTTTTAAGACTAGAATTGCCTCTGTACAAAAGTAGTAAATCGTTTGTAGTACCTACCTATAAATTAGATTAATCAATGTATGGGAGCTCTCTTTTCATTGAAATTGTGATCGTATTTGTCATTTGGGAGATTGAAACTAGATCCCCAGATTGGAAAAGCCCCAGGAACCCCTAGGCCGTGCCTGTTATGCAACAGGTGACCTATGGGCATTGGTCCATTCTTATTTACTTTTCAGCGTATCATAATTTTGAACACAACTCAGTTTTGAACTAGACTACAAGGACGTTCGGAAATCAAAACATTTTTGTTGCGTTCGCAATTTCACGGTAGTTGAGTTTTCGCGCCAAGATCTAGTTGTGTTTTTTTTTTTGTAATATTCATAATGGCTGCGATAACATAGTTTTGAAGTTATTGTTTATGTTGTGATTATACTGAAATTGTAGTATTTAGTTTAAAGAGTTTGTTTAGAATCATTTAGTACTAGTTGATCCGTCCCGGCGTCGCCCGTGGACTTTAAACTACGAGTATATTATGTGCCTACATAATTTATTAATTTTCAAATAATGCATGGGTATTTGGATGTATGGTTACTGTACAGTAGTAGCGTGATGATTTTTAACCTTCCTCCACAAATGGGCTATTTAATAAATATTCTTTCAATTCTACCTGTAGTTCCTGAAACTAGAGCGCGAACCTTCAACCAAACAAACAAACAAACTTTTCAGCTTTATAATATTAGTATAATTTATAGAGAAGTTGTTTTACTAACATGTTACTCGGAAGAATAATAAAACAATAGCCTATAGTATAAATCAGTCGACTCCATGAAGAAGTGCAGAAAAAACGCATAAATTTTATTCTAAGATCAAATTCCATAAATAAAACCTGAATATTTGCCTACAGAACAGTATTCAGACACTTGACCGATTAAATCAGAATAATGATATACGATAATGTGCTGTTTAAAAATGGAACGTTAAAAATATGGCCGTTAATATTGATATGATTGTTATTTTTATTGATATAAATAAAAGGAAGGAACTGGGTTAATATTTATTCCTCTGGACTGAATACCGCAGATTTAAAATTGGAAGGTGGAATATAAAAATTTAAAAATGGAAGGTGAAATATAAAGACCGTTTTTATATGTTGTGTTTCCGGCGGTGTGTAGGGTAGCCAGAGTTCATTGGAGAGGTTTTGTACTGTCAGTGGGAAGACCAAAGGCTTGTCCTGCTTGTCTTCTTCTACGGCACAGATTCTCTCTCTGTTGTTAGAGGGTCGACAGCACGAGAATGACTCCCCTGGGGAGGTATTGCACTCTCCATAGGCCACGGTAACCACTTTCCATCAAGAGGGGCCGTGTGCTTGTCTGCGGCCAACAGTGGCGAGGAACCCTTATAACCCGATTTCTGCCAGCTTCCCTTTCCATAGATGGTAGAGATGTTTTTTTAAAAACTAGATCGAGATAAAAACTTTTTCCACCGTCTTCCATATTGACAATTTTTAATATTGTAGTTGTTTGGAAAAACTATAGCAAGGAGTTCATTCCATAGTTTAAGCTACGTGGGCTAAGGGGTGCCCCTATTGCCCTATTTTGGGTACTATTTTTGACTCAAGTCATGCATCTGAGACTGTGTGGGCTGTAATATATCTTAACATGCGAAAATTCCATCTACAGATTGAACTTGAATTATCCTTCAAATTGAACTTCTTAGTACTGACTGAGCTTTTGTTTAATTCATGATTTGCACGTGACATATTACTAGTTTAGCTTGTTTAGTTATACCTTGGCATAGCTATTCGGTATGCAACCCACTCTAGGATCATGTACAATATCACAGAATAAATAATAATACTACGTACGCGTGACAATCTACGCACTTTTCACCGGACTTCAAAAAATTATTAGGTTGAATGAAATTTTGAAGCATTTATTATGCTGATTGTTCAAATCGATTTACATTAATGATGTTTCATAACAAGATATGTCATATGCTTACAAATCAACGTAGAAAAATGTGCCGAACTCACACACACACATTTTTAATTCATCTACATTTCCCTACCTACGTTCCAATTGACTCGTTTTCGGATCTTCACGATTTTCGCGCAATAACATATCTACCTCTTTTTATATAATATCTTTAATTTACATTATTTCTTTTTTGTTTTCATTTTTTGTTGTGTTGTAAATTATGAGGTTATTATTCGACGTAAAAATAGAAGTCATCTCTCATTCTCTCCATCATTTGCTAATCGATTTAATTATATTTTTTTTGTTCATATAAAGTTGTATTTTAGGTAGGTATACCTATATACTTATCCCATTTGTTGACTGTACAATCTGAACATAGTACCTACTCAGAATTTTATATCTGTTGTGTAATTTCGTTCCCCACCAGAATATGTGTCAGTAGACAATAAACATAAAAGTAGATACCATAAATTAAAATGTCCTTAAATCGTCAATAAATAATGACGTTGATATCTTGATTTGAAGTTGACATTCGACAATTGAGCGTTCATGGCGAGTATCAAGTGCCTGGCGATGTTGTGATTACGATATTATACTGATGATGATATGGAGTGGAATGGAAAGGGGACTCTTTTGTCCGCACTTAGCCTCCTTTTTGGGCCATTGTGCGTGGAGAGTGCTGGCTTTAGCAGCCAGCCTAACTCCGCCCAGAAGCGCAGAAGCGCAGAAGCTTATTGGGGGCTTCACAGGCTTCGCGGAGGGACCTCACTGTGCCGAGGATTTGAGAGCGTTGGGGGGCTACTGCCTCGCATTCCAGTACTACGTGGGCCGCCGTTTCCTCGGCAACGAAGCACCCCCTACATAGGGGTATCCGTGATCCCGATGGTGTAAAGGTGCTTGTTTATTGGACAGTGACCTGTTATTGTACCCAATTGTTCTTAGACTTGTTCTGTCTATCTTTAGGGGACGTTTCGTACTGATTGAACTCTATATTATGAAACAAATCCACAGGGAGAAGTCGGAACCGGGGAGGGTGATTATTTCGAACTCGAACCGGTGAGAACAGCGAACCTTCTGGTTCTAAAAACCTTAAACAAGTGCAAGCAATTAATACAATTTTAACGTAGACAGGTACTAGGGATACTGGTAGACTCCGAGGTGAAAGCTTCGGATGCGACTGAGAATTAACGCTAGGATGAAGAAGAGGTAAGTACTCGGGATAAAACATGAAAAAAAAATGCTATAAAATCAAAAATCAAATTTCGTTTTATTTGGTACACGGGTAAACGGCACTTACAAAATGTCAAAAAAATATATCAAAACCAGACAGGCCCTACCTAGAAACTCCGCAAGCTTTTTCATTTTATTTACAAACAAATCTACTGAATCTATTCACAATCTATTATTTGTTATAATCATCAACAAAATCAGTTCCTACAATCGGAAAACGAAGTGAGATATATCTATTATCGGGAGTTGCTTCATTGAACAAACTGAGCCAAGGTCGGATAGATAAAAGGTATTGTTTGTAACGAAATATTGCAATCAGCTGCGTGAGTATACACACATGTTGTGGCCATTAGACACACAATGTAATGATGAATGATATCGGTTGCTGACGAATGTGTTGTGCAGCTGGACATCTTGTGGTTCTGATGTAAGTAGGAGTGTATCCATAAACTAGCCTTCCGTCCGCGGCTCCGCCCGCGTGCATCTCGGTTAACGCGACCTTTGCTCATATCTTCGGTTCTATTCAACCGATTGCAATCAAACAAACGTAAGGTTTTAAGTCTGAGTAAGCCCTTTCTAACAAAAAAAACCGCATCAAAATCCGTCCAGTAGTTTTTGCGTCCATCGCGGACAAACAGACAAACAGACAGGAAATTAATAAAAATATTTTCGTGTTCAGTATCGTTAACATAACATAATCCAAGTATATTTTTTTAAATATCTCCAATGTACAGACACGACCATTTTACAATTATATAATAGTAATAGATGCGAAAGTAACTTATATCTGTCTGTCGGTCTGTTATTCTTTCTCGCTTGAACCACTGAACTGATTTTGATGAAATTTGGAATAGGGGTATATTAGACCTTGAGAAACTAGACTAGACACTATCTGGGAGTAACATAGGCTATATAACATCACGCTACTACTAAAGGGAGCGGAGCAGTGAGCATAAATGTCAATAAATCGGGCAGATTTCCATAAATTAAAGTTGGACCGGAATCCGAATTCCACGCGGGCGGAGCCGCGGGCAACAGCTAGTCACTGATATTCTGAGTGGAACAGCCTCAGGTGGTACTGCATTCGACTGCTACGCAGAAGGTTCGATTCCCGCTCAGTGCAAACGAAATGCTGTATTGGTCTTAGTATTATTTCAGTGCCTCGTAGAGCACACCCGGGACCGACTCGTCTGTCCCAGTTGTCATACGAGCATCTATGGCAGTTTTAACGGGTACCTAAGTAGTTAGAGACATAAAAGTCTGACTAGTCGAATTACAGACCTTTGAATTGCCAATTGGTGGTGGAGGTCATATAGCAGTTGGTTCACGAAAAATACCGAAGTAGAGCAGCATGACAGTTAGACTGGAAGGACAACTCCAACTAAGTGGGCAAAAGGCTCAGAGAATGATGATATTCTGAGTGAGATCTGACATAGTTAAAATTGATTTGGAGTAAAAGTTAAAAAATTGCACCGATTTTATGGGATTTTTTCTACAGATCGTGGGCATAATTATTCTTTACTGACAAGCTTCTTCTTCTTCTATTTAAGGATGACTTTTTCAGCAGTAGCTAAATTTTATTATACACACCTAACTATCACTCACAACTACCTAATCTAAAAAGTGCATTAAACATTTTTTATCGAAGCCGCAGACCAAAAAACTCTTTTGTCGAAAAATTATCATAGCTTGTAGCAAAAACCGTCTGAAGTTTTTGGCCAGCCCATAATGGCGATGATCAAAAGTAAACGTTATTTATTTATAGAACGCTTTGTATAAGTCGAGAGAACCGGTATTCCACTTTCACTGTTCGTGAAACGTTTAGCATTAAACGTTATGAATGCTGAGCCTTTTTGCTCTAGTTTCCTTTGCGGATGTTCTATCTTATCTTATGCACAGAAAAGGCATAAGAGGAATTTAAGACACGCGTGGTAAGGTGGTTTAAATTGTTTTCATTAGGCGTGAATTGCACAGTGAAGGCAGAAGGCATAATGGGAGCTTAGGACGTAGCACGGCTATGCTTCAAATTGTTTTCATATAAAATGTACGAAAAAATTACACAGAAAAGGCATGGTGGAGGCATGCCTTTGGTCGCCAGCAGGCAAGACTGGAGCAACGTGCAAGAGGCGTGCCTAAAGCTCACCGGTGTATTGTAGAATGAAATGATGTATGTATGGGATTTGACGTATATATGACATATGGCAACGTACGTCAATCGTGAATGTATCCTATGTGTCAAATGACATAATATATTCATCATTCTATTCTGCAATATCGACCTAGGAAGTCTGGAAGTTGTCTAGGAAGGCAGTACATATTAATTAATTTACATACAAATGTAGAATCTATTGTCTCGACCTACCTCAATGTAGAAGAGTGTGATGATGAGTTGACATGTCTAGCTGAGTTGAGATATATGATCGCAAGATAAGCATCCGCCCTCATACTTTTGCCTGAATAAGCAGCCTGTTCATTAGTATAGTCACACTCACAATAATGAAACCGCTAAGATGATATAGATACCTCTTCAGTCATTCAAATTACTTACCTTATTTGAAAACCGTACCCACAAAAAGTGTTTTTATAAGAAAAACATGGTTTGGGATCAATTGAGAATAGAAGACTACACAAAAATGGGATCAATTAAGAATAAAATATAAATAAAGTGCTGTGGGATCAATAAGGAAGTAAAAGTGGGATCAAACAAGAATTTTCGAATTCGGGACAACTTTTGTGGGATCAATACGGAACAACCCGATATTTATACATTTCTTTCAATGGCCAGATGGTCAATTCTCCCAATTAAAGTTTATTCAAAATTCAGTATCGATCTAATCTCAAACTCCCAAATATCCAAATCGAACACGATTTCAGTGATTTAAAAAAAATTAAACCTTGATCTTAAAACGACCATGATGTCAACGTTCTTTTTTTTAAATTGTGTTACGTCAAAGCCGTTTTTGACATTTCATTTGATTTTGACAGATCCAGGTGATTTTTACCTATCTATTAAATTAAATTGACCACTTCTGATGAGAAGACCACTTCTGATATCTTTATTATATCTATCTATTATTATAATTCATGAATGCGAAAGTTTAAAAACTAACTTTATAACAGCAATCAGAATAGTCGTTTTACACTTACCTATTTGATTTATGTGATTCGATGACACCGGTACTAACGCGAAAATTATGATGATGATTTATTTGAATTTCAAATACAAAAGTGATTTGAAATCAGATTAGTTGCAGCTTAGAGATCGATCTGGATTAGTCTGGCCACTTTCTATAGATGAAACGTGAATCATTTTCTCCCTTAGATATTAATAGTTTGACAGACAGATTAGATAGATATGTTATATTATTATATAAGAACTAGGTATTATTATAGACTAGTTGTTGCCTGCGACAGTTTGCGTACAAACTAAAATCTAAAAACTCCTGCAAAGTGTAGTAACTAGTAACACAAAAATGCTACTACACTTTGCAGGAGTTTTTAGATGACAAACATCATAATTATAAAGTGGACTAAAATAAAAAAATAAGATTTTTTAGTTAATTTTAGTTTTAGTTTTATGTAATTTAATAATTCAATATTAGGTAGGTATATAAATTTGCTGTGCCCCAACAGGGCTTCATGTTGAAACACATTTACAAAAATATATTTTCATCTGTACAACACATGAATGCAAATAAAGACTAACTTTGACTACAATTCACTGTTCAAAATGAAATTTTTCTTTCTTCTTCTGCAGAGACAAAGGTAGTAGTTGGTTAAGTCTATTCTGCAGATAGAGAAATGGGTTGTCAAGGTCAGATGGCAGTCGTTTCATGGAAAATATCGAAGTTTAGCCGCGTCGCAGTCAGATCGGTAAAAGCGGACCACGGCTGCAAGGTAATCTCCACGGTTACCCCCCTCCGAACAGCGGTGATTCGGACTTGAACCGACTAAAACTGTAGGTTGACCGTCTAAGTCTTTTATAAGGTAGTCCAAGAAGGCCCTTTGGTCGCACACCGATAGGGTATACCTACCACACGTATAAAAAATCACGCTCTAAAAAGTATTAAATAAGAAAATATTAAAGATAGCCGTGGTCGTATGCCACTTACCTATTCTAACAAAACGATACATTCTAGCGAAAAGCCAGCGGAAAATCAAGACGCTTCTAACGAGACTTCATTTGTCCAGTTCTAATAAGTATTTGAAGAGCTAGGAACAGATGAACTTAAATACCTAGCCTGCCAAACTTATAACCCTCCTTTGGCTTTGCTGCAGTCGGATAAAAAGTTGATAAACATAAAAGTATTTCGAGTGATTCCAAATTTATTTCTCTAACAACAGACAACTGAACACTCCAAGCCTTTTTTCTTAATCGATAAATGTCAATGAACTGATTGTAATGAATAAATCCCTGTTAACATTCAATGCGGTTAACAACAAAAACCGTAAATCTGTCTCAATCGATTTAAACGAGCATCGATTCAGGATTTTATTTGTAGGGTGAAGTCTCCTAGTATCGGCCACGTCCTAATATCGGCCTTTTCGAGAAAATGAAACATAACTATGAAAATAACCCTAAAATTATGATAGTTTTTATGCAAAAAGCGACTCTATATCCGTACGAATAACATCCCATGTTTTGGTGCGGGTACCTCCACATTTGAACGTTCAGGTGGCAATAGAGCACGCGCAGGTATCGACGGGTGTGATTTGGTGGCAATACCGAGTCAAATTCCGGAGTCGACGCACTGAGTGGGAAAGTATTTGAAAGGAATTAAATATACCTATGGTATTTTATATTATTTTTTATTAAAGAAAAACAGTCGAAGTACCGTTTAGGTAGTGTGTTTTTAAATTTATTTTTACTTTTAATGAAATAATCGCGGGGTCGAGATTAGGGATCTTTATTTTGGATAAATCTCAATATCGGCCACCTGGTCGATATTGGGGAAATGCATGAAAACACTAAACTGTATGTTTAGCTATTTTATATGTTAGCAGTAACATTAATAAGGTTAAAAATGAAATAGCAGCTCTGTTTGAGCACCAGATCCTAACATCGGCCGCCTAAAAACTTTTTTTGCCAGCTACGGCCGATATTTAGAAAGTCGATGCGTAATAACGGCCACCTTAGTTTGTATAGGGTACTTACTTTCCTATAACCTTCTACAAACTTTACAATAAACAGGAACGTGGTGCAAAATGAACAAATACTTATGTATTTTAATTTAATCAATAATATAATCATGTCGTCCCAACAAAAAGAGAAACGTTTCAAACCTATGGTTATATGACCATAGGTTCTATGACCCCTATAGGTTCTATGACCCCTATAGGTTCTATGACCCCTATAGGTTCTATGACCCCTATAGGTTCTTTGACCCCTATAGGTTCTATGACCCCTATAGGTTCTACGACCCCTATAGGTTCTATGACCCCTATAGTTTCTATGACCGTAGTAGAATAAGAGATGGAGTAAATGCCGTTCAAAGAAGCAGGCAGTAATGCAATGCTTCGATATTGTCTAATGTTACCATTGGGGTTGTAGAGTATAGATGGAAGTCGCTTCGCAGAAAATATCGAGGTCTAGCCAAATCCGCAGTTAAGACTGGCAATGCGGACTCCAGAATCCGAGGTGTAAGCTTCGGTTGCGACTGGGAATTAATGATAGGATGAAGTAGAAGAAGAGTAGCATTTCGACAATACGAAATTCCCAGCACCACTTTACAAGATATACTTCCTGGAAGAATAGATACAGAGAGAAAGAAAAATCTGGAAAATAGAATATAAAACATAAACCAGTCAAATAAAACAAAACTAGTAGATAAAAGAAGAAGAGTATTAGAATAGAAGAAGAGAATATTAAAGGACAGCGTAACTGACCTCGAGCTCTAATCTACCCCTATACCAAATTTCATCAAAATCGGTTCAGTGGTTTGGGCGTGAAAGCGAGACAGACAGACAGACAGACAGAGTTACTTTCACATTTATAATATTAGTAGGGATATTTTGGAAATCTGTCTTCTTTTTTTAATCATTGTGATCGTTAGTTTATAATAACAGCAATTACTGTAATTTTTAAGGCTGAGATATAAAGAAAAGACAAATTAATGATAGATAAGCGTTAAAAAAATTATTTGAACCTGAATTGGAATATAAAACGTAAGAATTTTTTACTTTACTTAGTTTTATTGACCTAAATTCACGTTGGAAAAGGTATGACGATATTAGGGTCACAGGCGGCAGAAATTAGGGTGTTAGAGGCCGATATTAAGGGAAATCGACATACGCGGAAAAAAACATCTATATTTTCAAAAATAACCAAGAATTAGTAATTTTGCGAATGTAGTAATGGAGTTTCAGTATCCCTCTACCCAAAAAAGGCATTGCAAGAAAGCAAATGCTATAAACCATAAAATTACAATCAATCAAAGGTCAAAAAATGTTGACATGGCCGATAATTGGTGCCACCACCCTATGCAGGCTTATTAACCGTAAAACCGTAACTGTTTTCATCCATTAGCTTCGATAAAATTACGATTATTGATTTGAAAATCGGATGTGTAATGTCATACTTAAATCAGTGTTCGTTTTATTTTAATCTAAAGAATGTGGTTTTGCTTATGAGGGCGTCTGAAGTCTGTAATAATTATAACTTATCTGTAACTTTATTCACCTTTGTGATGTGATGGTCGAGCGAGCTTTGTAAAAGATGTCCCAACATTATTATTTATTAAAAAAAAGATATTAGTAACCGAAATTACTAATGGGGCATATTAGTAATTTCGGTTACTAATATTCTAAACCCCCAGCTAAGCTAAATTGATGGTGTTAGCTTGGGTTCACGTCGGGCAGCGTCAGTCGGCAGCACTTAACCTGCGTGGAAATAATTTTATTTTGCATACGGATACTGGCTAGGACTTCACCTCACCATACCGGAGCCAACGATAAGAGAGGCATGTCGAATTCGTACCGACTAATAATGCAAGGTATTTTGTTACATCGACCTATGTAGCCGGGGAATCTGGTGTAGCCTAGAGAGGATATCCCAGAGTCCCCGACTAGCCTTGGCTGCTAAAACAGGCGACCCCGACCTGCACGGCAATTCACTAAGGGTACTCGATAGAGATTGTCATTGGTCGGATTGGGTCACGTCACTGGAGATCGACCAATGAGAATCTCTATCGAGCACAACGTTGCGACTCGCATCGTTGTGCTTGCTTAGTGGATTGCATAGCTGCAGGAGCGTTTACATGCTGTAAAAGCGTTTCGAACGTTCGAACGAACTCGACAGCAGAATCCGCGGTGAGAATTCAATTTCGCATGCTGTAAATTTGGTGACGTCACGTTGTCGAGCACGGATCCAGCTGTTGGGTTCGTTCGATCGTTCGAAATATTTTTACAGCATGTGCCTGCTGTAGTTGAGGATAAAAATCCTCCTCCATACAAAGAGACTCCCGCGGAAGTACAAAACGCCGCCACCCACTCTTATCATCTGTCTAAAAAAAACTAATTTCCACCTTCATCGTTTGCCTGACTTATCGGCTTTATCTATATAAGCTTGTAATACTTGTTTATATTTGATAACATCCATAGATAAGATTATGTAATAACGTAATCAAATTCTCTGTGATTTGATACAATGTTCTGAAAAATTCCTGACATTCCACGCAAACTGTGCAAACTCATTTACTCGAAGTCATACGTGTTTGTAGTATTAGTTACCTATCGTTCTTGGCCCCGAGGTTCCCGGCAGAGTAGAATTTGGCCACCCCATCTCTTCCCATAACATGTCGTACAAGGCGACTAAGGGATAGGGTTGTTTAACATCAGACAGATATATACAGCCCAGACTCAGCCTCAGATGCATGACTCGAGTCAACAATAGTGCCCGGAATACGGCAATCGGTTCACCACTATTACGTGGGACGGAATACAAAAAGCTAAATAGCATAGCGCAGTAGAAACTGTCACATAGTTACATAGCTGAACTTTTGCCTGCCGTAGCATAGCTGCATCGCACATCTTGGGTGGAAAGGCAACCATGTTATGACTTTTAGTGCCTACATATTATTTCCTTATAGATACTACTTTATTTGATTGGTGGCTATGATGACCTAAATGTTAGGTCACGCTCTTTCATTATTTCCGCACAGTTCAAGACTTTAAAACACTATTCGAAACAACTTGCTAATTCTTAATGTATTGCTAGTGCAAACTATACGCCGCCGGTAAGTATTCTTTGTTTATCCTGCATTTTCATATAGGTGCCCGGTTAATGGCAATAGGCTCGCCACCTATTACATTGGGACCTAAACATAAACGGCGAAATGTGGGTGCTAGCTAGCACCTCTGCCTACCCCTTCGGGGATATAGGCGTGAGTTTATGTTATGTTTATGTTATGTTTCATATAGGTACCTATATGTTACAAGCATTCTGTTTAATTCAGTCCCCCTAGGCAAGTGGCAATTCGTTGCTCGGCGTATGATGGAATAGAATGACAAATGTATAGGATTTGACGTTTTTGACATTCGTTGACGCCTGTCATATACGTCAATCAAATCCCATACATTTGGCATTCTATTCCATCATACGCCGAGCAACGAATTGCCACTTGTCTAGAGGGGCTGGTATTTTATCAAATGCCTCTTATAAATAGGTCTTGGTCTATATTTGCTTTTTCTTCTTCTCGCTCTTGCTTGGTCTTTTGGCTTTGATACATATTGCCACAGAGACTTCTACTTTCATAATTCTTTTTATAAATGCTACTTAATTCTTATGCGAGTTCCAACTGTTCCAAGACAAGGTAGCTTTAAGTACCTGGGACTTTTATAATAACGTCACTCGGAGTTTTGTGCATCACTAATACTGATTTATTACTGATACTGGGGTATGGGCGATGGGAATGCGGGTGGGATAAATCCCATTAAAATAAAAAAGAAACTGTAGCACTCTGGAGTGCTGCCTGAAGTAAAAATTTACTAATATATTTAGATACTTTATACAGAGGTGTCACATGTAAATTGTCAAAATGGATGAATTGTCACAATCTGTCACAAGAGGTATCCGTAACGGTGTCGAAAGTTCATTGGTTTTTTCACCATCACAAAAAACGTTCTACAAAAAATATGCTTTTGTAGAACGTTTTTTGTGATGGTGTAAAAACCTACATTTTTTTTTTTTGAATACATACACAGATATATTCACGCCTGTAACTTCCCAAAGGGGTAGGCAGATGTATATTAACATCCATATTTCTGATTTTTGGTCCTACGTGTTACTCGTATAGATCAAGCCTACTGCCGTTAAGCAGGCACTTTGTCGGATGGTGAACCCTATCCCTTAGCAGCCTTACAACACTTACAGGAAAAGATGGGGTGGCCTCTACACCACCGGGACCCAACACGGCAGTTTTTTGAATAAAGAGGTACATATAATATTTAATATACATCCATTGTTACACGCGGTCGCTAAGGCAACACTATGCTAATTATCTGGCGTTGCCTCATTAGACACAGAACACGAGAAACGGAACAAGAGCACTCGACACTCGGCTCGTTCTGAGAACTCGACGAGAGCTCTTGTGATGCAATGAGCATGCTATACAGCTAGCCAAGTTTTGTTCTCAGCAGTGCTGGGATTTTCATAGTTGGGTAGAATACGCTGACCTATATGGAAACACTTTTGACTCGAACTTGAAGCTTAATTAAAGCTACAGTTAGAGAACATTTAAAATTATTTTTTTGTATTGTTTTTTTTTTATATAGGACACGTCAATTTGACTTCGCCTTGCCTGATGGTAAGCTGAAGGCAAAGTCTTGGAAAGAGGGTCACCATTATAGACACGTACCATGCTACAATGGTGGCACTCAGCTTGACGGCCTCATCAGGTGCTATTTCACGCCCCGCTTGCAGGACCCGGGACTGTAGGAGGAGAGAAACACGTGAGCTGGTAAAGAATTCCAGGTCTTAATGTTGCGGCACAAGAAGAAGTCGCCGAACTGCTTGGTTCTTGATGGAATATTCTGCACCGTATGCGGGTGGCATCTAAGTCCTGCACGTGTTGTCCTGTATAGGAAAGGGGAGGGTGGGATTAATTGGAAGAGCTCCTCAGAACATTCACCATAGTAGAGACGGTGCCGTGTGGTTCCCGGTAGAGTAGAATTTGGGCCACCCCATCTCCTCCCATGCGATGTCGTACAAGGCGACTAAGGGATAGGGCTGTTTACTCAGCCTATACATGGCTCGAGTCAATAATAGTGCCCGGAAAACGGCAATAGGCTCATCCCTTATTACTAGGGACCTAATACAATGATTGGAGAAATGTGGGTGTTAATTCACCTCTACCTAATCCTCCGGGGATAAAGGCTCAACTGTATGTATGTATGTTAATTTTTATTTATTCTACGTACGTATGTACCATGAGATTAAGATAAGATACATTTTGGTTTAACCTTTTTGGTTTACTAGTCAGATTTGTAACTGGACAGCCAGCTAGACAGGACAGCCTCTGTGGCGTAGCGGTAGTGAACGCGGCCGCTACGCAGGAGGCGCGGGTTTGATCCCCGCTCAATGCAAATATTTGTATACGTGAATATAGGTATTTGTATTAGTCTGGTCGTGCCTGGAAGAGCACGATAAGCTGACGGTCTCGGTTGCCATACAAATATCTATGGCACTGGTTGCGGGTAGTTGGAGCCCTTTAAAGTCCGACTAGATGCGGTGAAGACGGAATACTTGGCGTTAAACTCAACAGATCCCACACCTGCCCCTCTAGACAAGTGACAATTCGTTGCTTGGAATATCATGGAATAGAATGACAATGTATAGGATGTGACGTTTTTGACATTCGTTGACGCCTGTCAGATACGTCAAATCCCATACATTTGGCATTCCATTCTACAAAACACCGGCTGACGAATTGTCACTTGTCTAGGGGAGCTGTCCGCATAGGTGATGACTTGGTGCAGTCACGTCTAGCAGCAATCGCCAGGCTACGTGGGTAAGAAATTCCTGGTAATGGTGCCCCCGCCGTGTCCAGGTAGAAGGGGTAGGCCCAAGAAGTCCTGGCTTGACGTCATGGAGGGTACATACTTGCAGATTTTAAGGCTACTCTGCTTTCTAATTTGGTTTATCTTGAGCGGTACATTTTTCTTGCGAACTAAATCGGGTATTTCGAACATGAACCGACTAAAACTGCATGCCGTCTTGGCTTATACGTCTACTACAGGAGCGCCTGCCGTGATATCTCCCAAACCCGCGAGGAAACCTGTGCTAGAGCCTCATCACCTGTGGCAAGTATAATTCCGAACACTATCTTGGACTTAAATCGCAAGACAAACGAGGCTCTGGCGCCCGCGGATTGCTTTGTAATAATCTATGCTTGGTGAATTTGAGTTCGTCCACCGCAGTAGCACCCCGTGCTATTCTCAAAAGACACCCAAGAAATGTGTACTGCGCGTATAGGGCACATTTTGAGCACATTTTAGGTCCAAGATACGTGTCCGGAGTTATGGTTGAGGTTGGCTCGGACTTGCACCCACTCAATGCACAATTTTGTGTAACGTGATTAGTCAATATTATATGGGAGTTTATATGCATTAGTTTCCACAGTAACAAGGTTTACGAACACTTCCTATTGATTTTGTATTTCGTGGGTCGATATAGATTTTTTGTATTTGTATCTTTCGGGCTGTAGCCAACGTCACTTGCATGTCGGATTCTGGCATAAGTTTACCAGTCGAAGTTGGGGAGGTCAGACGACAGTTGCTCTAGTAAAATACAAATACACCAAATCTAGGAATGGAGGAACGAGAGAGTGGAGCTCAGGCTTCAGTGCAAGCTTTGAATCCAACAGCGAATACGGCTTAGATGATTATGATGATGATGATTAAAGGTGGTAAATAAACACACGGTGTGCTTGACGTTTTAAGGGTCTACAAAACTGTATTTTGGTATCCTAACTTTCATAGATTTTCTGTACTGTTCTAAGATACATAGTATTTTTTTTTTTACTGGTAATAAGTTCTTATGTACAATACACAATAGTTACATTTAAAAATGGAGTACAATGCGGTAATTTAAATTCATCGCATGCTCCAAACAAAATACACGGATATTATTGTTAGAGAAAACAAACGGCGCTTGAATATTTTAAAATTAAATAGAATATGTTAAATACTTACGTGTAAGCCATGACACTTTAACACTAAACACAATTTATAAAACAAATATTTTATGTATCGCAGCTAACCAAGTCCCAGCACAAAGTTTATAAAAAAAAAACAAAAATTATATCAGCTGCCCATTTCGAATTTAAAAAAAAAGTTATAACCACAGATATAATAAAAACTTTGTTCTTAAAAAAACACTTTTGAATTTTGAATTCGCGCGGGAACAATCAATTCTATTGTAACGTTCGCTCGTTGCCGGTGTCGCGAATATACTGTCACAGACCACTAAGAACACTGAGCTTGGCGCCATCCTCCACCTGATTTAAATACAGTTGCTATATTATGTATAAATAATAATGTTATAATCCGTATAGTTGAGATGTTTGTATTGTCGCGTCAGCTGTATTATAGGAAACTGGTCGGGTGTTATCTGGTAATTTAACCGTTAAGTGAGCGATAGGCTATTTTTTTAGCTGGCAATTGATGCCTTTTTATTTTTTTTTTAAATAGCTCTAGATATTACACAGATAAAAATATTCTAAGCATATTCTTGCTTTAAATGGGTCGGAGCCTATTCACCCTACAAGTTTACACCATGATCGTGTTTAGTGCCCTTTTACCCAAAAAAAAATTGAAAATCCGTTAGCTCTTAGTCCACAAAACGAAAAACTAAAGTTTTTAAAATGAATTTACGTTTTAACCCTAAAAAAATAAAGCAAATACAAGTTACCACATAGGAAAATGTATTTCTGACTAATGACTATAATACCTAGGTTTCAAAATTTACTAGGTACCAGTTTTTCATAATCATTTAAGTCCGCTACAAAGGGAGTTGGGGTCGGATCTCCAGTCTGACTATGATGTGGCAGAACTTCGATATTTTTTGTGTAGCAACAACTACTTGGCGATAATATCGATATTATCGAAGTTAGTTTTATCTTTAGTTAGACTAGTTGGACTTTTGAGGGCTCCAACTACCCGTAATGACTGGAATTACTAAGTTGCTTCCCGGTATAGTAGAATAGGGCCACCCCATCTCTACCTTTTTTTTATTTTTTTATCGTGCGAAAAGTCCCCACGGATACCTCCCCCGCCGGGGCCGGAGGAGGAGGTTATGTCGGACTCGAACCGACTAAAACGCACGCCGTCTGTGGTCACGCACGGTGTCAGTTGCCGGAGGTGAGATTGTCATAGCCATATCCCTCGCACCCCGGCCGACCCAGGGCCATATCTCTCGAACCCCATTTTTTTTTTTTTTTATATAAGTAGGACACGTCAATTTGACTTCGCCTCGCCTGATGGTAAGCTGAAGGCAAAGTCTCTGAAAAGAGGGCCACCATTACAACACGTACCATGTTACAATGGTGGCACTCAGCTTGACGGCCTCATCAGATGCTTTTTCACGCCCCGCTTAAAGGACCCGGGACTATAGGAGGAAGGAAACACGTCACCATCTCTACCTGTGGGTGTCGTAAAAGGTAACTAAGGGATAGCTGTTCTAGGCTAGGCTGTTCTCTATCCGACAGTAAACATAAAATCCATGACAAAGTACGGCCATAAGCCACTAGACGGCAATAGGCTCGCCCCCTATTACGCGGGACCGAAAATTATAGTTGGCGAAATGTGGGTGTTAATACACATCTGCCTACCCCTTCGGGGATTTACAGGCGCGAGTATAATAATGTATGAAAATGTACGTTTACGTGATAACTTTACAAGAACATACTTGTGTGCACAAGCAATTTAGCTTAGTTGGAGGGGTTAACGGGAATATTAGTAATTTCGGTTGCTAATATTCTTTAAAAAAAATGTAAAATGTAAATGTATGTATATCACCCAAAGGGGCAAGGCAGAGGTATTAACACCCACATGACGTGCCTACCTTTTTTACGATTACCACTTCTCGGTATTAGCCATGAAATCTAAAATTTAATACAAATAAATTTGAGTTGTCTGGTCGTTACGTTGTCAATGTCATTATGCCTAACCTGTTAACAGTTTCAGACAAACAAAACTTCATTTACAGCAGTTACTGAAAAATAACAGATACTGTACCAAACCTGTCTCATTTAACGTTACGAGTAACGTTATGAATAACAGCACACCGTTGCTGCCATAACTATTTATTTTATTATCTTGCAATCCATAAACAAAAGAAGAGGTTAATTTGGTTTCGTTTGTTTTTATGAATTACAACACGTTTATTTATGATATTGTCTAAAGTTTACGAGAATATTAATTTAAAATCAATTTTTACTGATTTTATCGGGATACTAGCTTCTGCTCGCGGCTCCGCCCGTGTGGATGTCGGTTATCGCAACCAAACATAACCTATGTCCTTTCCCATCGTCTAATCTATCTCTGTACCAAATTTCATAAAAATCGGTTCAGTGGTTTAAGCGTGGAAGCGTAACAGACAGATAGACAGACTGAGTTACTTTCGCATTTATAATATTAGTATGGATAGCAGTAAAAGCCTGCGTGAATATGGGTTATCGCGATCAAACATAACCTATATCCTTACCCAAGGTCTAAATTTATCTTGGTATGACATTTCATCAACATCTGTTCAGCAGTTTCGGCGTGAGCTTTCACACCAACCAGCTCAGACAAAGCAACTTACTGTAGTTTGTAAGTATGGATTGTGTGAAGTTGGGTATATTGCACCTTTACATACAACTTTGTATGTAAAAGGTGCAACCGTATTTTCTTTGTCGACTGTACATGGGGTCCCATCAATATCTCATACATCCATCAATCCCTACTAATATTATAAATGCGAAAGTAACTCTCTGTCTGTCTGTCTGTCTCGCTTTTACGACTAAACCGCTGAACCGATTTTGATGAAATTTGGTATAGGGGTAGATTAGACCTTGAGAAAGGACATAGGCTATGTTTGGTCGCGATAACCGACATCCACGCGGGTGGAGCCGCGGGCAAAAGCTAGTATGTCATATACGTCAAATCCCATACATTTGGCATTCTATTCCATCATACGTCGAGCAACGAATTGCCACTTGTCTAGGGGGGCGAGGCTCCTCAACTTCATCTACAACGCATGCAAACTTGCACCAGCTTCTCTCTCGGAGTTTAGAGGTCAGATGACAGTCTCTCCAAAAAAGTACAAACTTTGAATGCAATCGGGACTAACATACCTATATAATGATGATGATAGCTCTCAATTAAATAAATAATGAATTAAAATTCACCAGAACCAATTGACATCGTCAATAAATTTAATAAGTCAATAGATCGCTCAAACTGATCGGAGATCACTTTAACTGTAGTTTGTTGACTGTAAACTTGCCTTGTATTGTGTGGCTCGGGAGCTATTTATTCAGATGTATGTGAATAGTACAGTCAACGACAAAAGTAGATTAACAAATTCTAGTTTATGGATCATTAGCTGTTGCCCGCGGTTACGCCAGCGTGGATGTTAGTTATCACAACCAGACATGCATATTGTGTCCTTTCCCATGGTCTGCCCCCCTAGACAAGTGGCAATTCGTTGCTCGGCGTATGATGGAATAGAATGACAAATGTATAGGATTTGACGTTTTTGACATTCGTTGACGCCTGTCATATACGTCAAATCCCATACATTTGGCATTCTATTCCATCATACGCCGAGCAACGAATTGCCACTTGTCTAGACTCTAGAGGGGCTGATCAGATCAGACAGAAATACAGACAGGTAGAGTTACTTTCGCATTTATAATATTTGTATGGATTGTAGCCTCAAACTTCACATAAAAAATTTCGAATTGAAATATTCTTGTCGTGACAAATAATCTGCTTATCGAGGAAAGTTATAGGTTATATATTATATCACCACATCACACTATTACTCAAGAGAGCGCAGTAGTGATCATAAAATATCAACAAATCCGGCAGATCCTTAATAAACTCAATACAATTTGAAAATTAATAAGTTGCGAGTATATAATATGGCTTAGGGGTGATACGGGGTTGTAGCATGCCACGGGCAAAATTAAAAAAAAAGTTTTGAAAAATATTTTAGTGTTAATCAATTTATGTCGTTGACTGTACCTGTGCTTCCGTATTTAATTTAGTCTTCATAGAAGGTTCACGATACAACGACACTTGAACAAATACTAGAGCATAATATAACTTTTTTTGAGATAGGTATCTACCTACTTAAATGTCGCAGTATTATAAAGAACTAGTTGACCCCGCGAACTTCGTACCGCCTAACAGTAAATTTTTTTTTTTTCAATTTTTCTCTCCGTAAGAACCATCCCCGTACTTTAAGGAACGTTCTAAAAAAAGAATTATCGAAATCGGTCCAGCCGTTTTCATGCCATGTCGTGACAACGGAAAACGGGTTTCATTTTTATATATATAGATAGAGATTATTACGTTACTTGAAATATGAGGTAAATACACGGAGGACAGAATATATGATTAGGGTAAATAAGATTAACTATTTTTATAACAAAAAATTTTAACAACCGAAGTTACTGATATTTCCTCTAAACCCTTTCAGTCGGTATCTATTCGAACCCGGGACTTTAACCACTAAGCTACCGCCGCTTTTGAGCGTTTCCTTTTTTGGGTCTTTTACGGAGTTTTTTACTTAGGACCGAAAATGATAGGTGGCGAAACTTGGGTATATTATGTATGACAGCCTCCGTGGCGTAGCGGTAGTGAACGCGGCCGCTACGCAGGAGGCGCGGGTTCGATCCCCGCTCAGTGCAAATATTTGTGTGAATTAAGTATGAGTATTTGCATTGGTCTGGTCGTGCCTCGGAGAGCACGTTAAGCCGTCGGTCCCGGTTGCCATGAGAACATCTATGGCAGTCGTTACGGGTAGTTGGAGCCCACAAAAATCCAAAAAAACAACGGTCTAACTGCAAAGCTTCGATATTGCCTAATGTTAACATTGGGTTGTGGAGGTCAGATGACAATCGCTTCACGGAAAATATCGAGGTCTAACCAAATCCGTGGTTAAGACTGGTAAAAGCGGACCCCAGACTCCGAGCTGAAAGCTTCGGAAGCGACTGGGAATTAACGCTAAGAGGAAGATTATGTATGTGTGACTATAATATGTATGTATGAATATACATTACAAACAAACTCCTTGATTTAAAAAAAATAAGTACCAAAGATTCCCCATTTTATTTTTAGTATCCTAACTACTTCAGTATCCATGGCCTAAATAGTCTGTAATTCTCAATAACAAACTTGACCTAAATTGTATCATAATCACGAGGAAAACAATGGTTTTATACCCATACGGAATGTAATCCTTAAATAACTTACAAATAATTAATGGCATGTATTTAAATCGATATTTATATAATATATTCCCTTTTTTCTAACAAAATATTTCAAAGTTATATCAAAAATACTGACTTGCACACTAATTATGTACACTAACTAAATCAAATTAAATATACTGTTTAATGAAATTTGCAGAACAATTCCTTTGATTAAATTAAAAAAATAACCACGAAGGCAAATGCGGGAGCTCCGCTTCGCTCCACTCCCGCATTAGCCTTCTAACCTAATCTATCCAAGTCGGATTGCGCACCTTTTTCAATAAACCTATCATTTGATCAATAAACCTATCATTTGATTTAATTAGTGTGCAAGTCAGTAAATTAGTGGAGTTACGTAGTTTGCTGAAAAAATATACAGATGTGCATTTAAAAATTTCTCATAATTAATTAACAAACCAAAGGCTTTGTCCTACTTAACTTTTTCGCTGACGGCACAGAATCTCTGTTCTTACAGGGTCGGCAGCACAAGTGTGACTCCCAATGTGACGCCAAATGTGTGGGATTTGACGTATATGACAGGCGTCAACGAATGTCAAAAACGTCAAATCCTATTCATTTGTCATTCTATTCCATCATACGCCGAGCAACGAATTGCCACTTGTTTAGGGGGCTGGTGTTGCACTCGCCCATAGGCCACGATAACCACTTACCATCAGGAGGGCCGTGTGCTTGTCTGTGACCTAAGTAGTATAAAAAAAAACTTAATGCATAGAGGCCCTTTAACTATAACTTAAAACAAAGAACAGAAAAGACAAGTTTTTAATAATGCCCTAAAAATAGTACTTGAAGCCCCCAAAAAGTCCAACAACTGGTTTAGCTGCAATGCTATCGCCCAATATCGCGATTGAGTTGTGGAGGTCAGGTGGCAGTCATTTTACGGAAAATGTCGAAGTGCAGCCAAATCCGCAGTTAGACTGGTAAAGCGGACCCCAGACTCCGGGATGAAAGCTTCTGCCCCTCTAGACAAGTGGCAATTCGTTGCTCGGCGTATGATGGAATAGAATGCCAAATGTATGGGATTTGACGTATATGACAGGCGTCAACGAATGTCAAAAACGTCAAATCCTATACATTTGTCATTCTATTCCATCATACGCCGAGCAACGAATTGCCACTTGTCTAGGGGGGCAGATGCGATTGGGGTTAACGCTAGGATGAAGAAGGATTTTAATAGTGCTTAAAAAAGGCAATAAATTTGCTACAGGCCCTCCATTCTGTGTACGTTTTTCCGTGGATTTTACCATTACAACAACTGAAGCAAATACAATGATGACCTCCGACCGATTTCGGCCATGGCGACCACTTATAAGTCCTCCTGATTGATACGACGCTGGTGCGCCTGCAAATGGCTAATATAGCCAATCTTGGCGGTGAACCTACGTGAACATGTAGCGCACGTAAGCACCCCTCCCTCGTAATTGTAGGTAATGGCAGCAGGCTGTCGGGCCCTCAGCTCGTCGCGCCTGGTGTCGAGGTCCGCCTTCCGCTGCTCCTCAAACTCGCCCACTTGCACTCGGACAAGCCTGCGCCATTCAGGGCGTTGTGCCGCCAACCGCTCCCATCTCGAAGGTTCGATGTTGCATCTTTTCATGTGGCGCTTCTGCACATCTTTATAACGGAGGAGTTGTCCGCCTTGTTTCCGCTTACCCTCCTCTAATTCAGAATAAAAGATGCGCTTCGCCACTCGATCTTCCGTCATCCGTGATACATGACCACACCACCTAAGTTGCCGACGCATTAAATACATCTCAATGCCACCGACATTTGCTCGCCGTAGAACTTCGGTGTTTCGCACATATTCAGACCACTTGATGTTTAAAATTTTTCGCAAGCATTTAAGGTGGAATTGGTCTAGAGTGCGAATGTGGTGACGATACACGCACCATGTTTCGGATGAGTATAAGAGGTTTGGCAGCACAATCGCCATGTAGACTGATATTTTGGTAGACAGCTTTAGATCATGAGAGCAGAATACCTTAGCGCATAGCTTCCCAAATGCTGCAGCAGCAGCCCCGATCCTGCTGTTGATTTCGGCATCAAGGTCGCACTTAGATGTTATGGTACTCCCCAGGTAGCGAAACTTATCAGCCTGTTTTAGTACGTCCTCGCCAAGTCTGATGGACAGTGTCTCGTGACCGTGTGTGTCTAAACACATCACCTCCGTCTTTTTGACACTTATTTTCAGGCCAAACTTGCAGCATGTTTGATGGAACGCTGTCATCAGCTGCTGCAGGCCATCCGAGGATTCCGCCAAGAAGCATATGTCGTCAGCATACATAATCTCTCTGATCACTGCATGTGTAGCCTTGGAACGCGCCCTAAGTCTGGCCAAATTGAAAAGCCCACCGTCTGCTCTGAAGCGGATTCGGACCCCCTCAGAGACAATTCCCGCGACCTCCCCGACCACTACTGCAAAGTACAGGACGAACAGAGTGGGTGCCAGAACACATCCTTGTTTCACCCCACAGGTGACGGGGAAGAATTCGGATTGCTCACCGTTTTCAGTGACGCAACATTGCATGTCGTCATGCAGCAGTCTGAGAAGCCCCAGAAACCTTTCCGTGCATCCCAGCCTTCTCAGAACCAGCCAAAGGGCTTCACGGGGAACGCTGTCAAATGCCTTCTCTAGGTCAACAAAGCAGAGGTACAACTGACGACCTTGTTCCCTGCTTTTTTCCTGAAGTTGACGCACTGAAAAGATAGCCTCACAGGTGCCTCGATCGGGTCGGAAGCCAAGTTGTGTCTCCGGCAGGATCCTTTCTGATAACAGCCTCAGGCGATTTAGAAGGACTCTAGCAAAGGCCTTTCCAGGTGTTGAGATAAGAGAAATGCCACGATAAGAGTCACAATCGGAACGATCTCCTTTGTTTTTGTACAGGGCTTGAATGCGAGACACCTTGAAGTCAGCTGGGACTCGTTCTTCTTCCCACATACGTACAAACAGTTCCCAAACAAATGTGTGTAACTCGATACCGCCGCACTTCAACAACTCACCCGGTATAAGGTCAATGCCAACCGCCTTTTTATTTTGTTGGTCTTTAATGGCAGAGATAACCTCATCACGCGACAGCGGTGCATCGAGCTCAGTACATAATGGAAGTTGTGGTAGTAGACTGATGAACTGGAGATCGACCGATCGGTCTACATTAAGCAAACAGTTAAAATGTTGTGCCCAACGCTCGAGTATGTCCTCCTTACTAGTAAGGAGTTCGCCATCTGTTGTTTTCAGTGGCACCCTCACTCGTTGAGACGCTCCAATCATCCTACGTACCTCACAGTAGAACTCCCCGAGCTGATTTGTATCTGCGAGCCACTGCATGTGACAAGCTTTGTCCCGCCACCACTTGTCCTTAATCTGTCGGGACAGCCTACGTAGTTGGACGTCGCTTTCTTTGACCGCCGCTACACTCCCACCTCGCCGACTATGCTGTTTCAAGAGGTCACGATGTTTGTCGATTACACAAAGTGATGCTCGTTTGTTAGGAAGTTGTGGGTTATGGGAAATAATGATACCTTTAGCAGAAGAATACTTTGTTATTAATACAATAATAGGGATTATTATTCATTATTAACTAATTCTAGTAAAATTCAATTAAAGTTATTAAGGACACAATCATAGCTTATGGATTTCTTGAAAACAATTCAGTTCATTGTAATTGATAATACCTCATTAGTAAATTGAATTGTACTCTGCCGGGAACCATGCGGCTATTCAATAGCAGCGTGGTTCCCGGCAGAGTACAATTTGGGCCACCCCATCTCTTATTGTACAAGGCGACTAAGGGGCACGACTGTTTAACATCAGACAGATATATACAGCCCAGACTCAGCCTCAGATGCATGGCTCGAGTCAACAACAGTGCCCGAAATACGGCAATAGGCTCACCTTCTATTACGTGGGACCTAATATGTACAGTCGAATTCAAAAGTGCAGTAGCAATCCTACGTAACTATAGCGTCAACATTCTAGCGCTACTTGTGACCTTTTTCTTTTAAGACAATTTACACACACATAAATTGTTCTTCCGTAGGAATATTATCGTAGATTTCGTTGTCACTACGTAAGCAACCCGTGGCCGGGTGGTTAAAGCATGAGGTTTATGGAAATGCAAAGGTTGATGGTTCAAATCCTACGATCTTGCAATAACACTTTTTGTGTTTCATTTATAAATTAATATCATTGTATTATTTATTAAATTTTAGCAAATATATCAAGATAAAATGTAAAAAGAATGCAAACTTCATGCAAAATTACTTTTTCAATATTTAAAATTATATTTTTGTCATAACATAACATAACATAACATAAACTCACGCCTGTATCCCCGAAGGGGTAGGCAGAGGTGCTAGCACCCACATTTCGCCGTTTATGTTTAGGTCCCAATGTAATAGGTGGCGAGCCTATTGCCATTAACCGGGCACTTATAAACCTGCGATAAATACACACATAACTTCGAAAAGCATCGAAAAGTCATTGGTGTGTGCCATGGTAAAACCTGGGATCGAACCCGAGACCTCGTCTCAGCAGTCCATTACCCATACCACTAGGCTACCGCGGCTCCGTTCATTATAACGATTTTTTATATTTTTGTCATAAATATAAAAAATCGTTATAAGCTGGAATCGAACCTGGAACCTCTTATCATTGTGCATCTATAGTATCTTGCTTAACCCACTTAGCTATCAGTTAATTTACTAAGTTGGTAAATTACTGTATTAGTATCTAATGACACACACACACATATGTAAACACAAAACCGGGCCGGCGCGCGGCCGCACGCCACGCCATTTTGAGCCTTGTTGGGCTAATGCACTTATAATTCTGACTGTACAATAATTGGCGAAATGTGTTAATTCACCTCTACCTAACCCTCCGAGCATAAAAGCGTAATTATATGTATGTAAATTAAATACATAAACTGACATAACCCTTCCTTCGCGGTCGGATTAAAATATCTCCAAAAAGTATATGGGGTCCATCAATACCGTCGGGATTCAAGCCGGTTGGCTTGGAGGTGAGGTTTGTTTATACTACCTAGGCGTGCGACAAGCACACGGGCTACTTGATAGGAAGTGGTTACTGGCCTATGAACGTGTGCAACACCAGGGGCGTCACACTCGTGCTGCCGACCCTATAAGAACAGATTCTGTGCCGTCAGTGAACTACTGCTTGCTATTCTTTATTAAGTGCTGCTTATTGAAGTTAGGCTCTGGCATAGGCTTTTTCGGAGTTGGGGGATCAGTTAGTAGTCCCATTAATGCCAAGATAAGTCAAATCAAGAGAAATAGTAGTACCACGGACAAAGTTCCTCAAAGTAAGGGGGCTGAATGCTCGTTACAAATGATCAAGTTTATCAGCACTTTATGGAAGATTATAAATTCATTAAACCAATTAACAGCAATGATTATATGATTCGTATGTCCCGTGCCAAATATGACAACAAGTTTAATTCGCTTTATGAAGCTGTAGATACCACTCTGTTGTTCCGAGAATTAATTCTAATGCAGTTCATAACGAGAACTGACAGCCATTCACATTTCATGACAATCAACTTGATACTGTCAAAATGACATGTGTCAAATTCCTTAGTTCACAATCTTGATCAGTAAAGTTTATTATAATAAGCTTATCAGATGTACACATTCTTTTCATATCAATCAATCTATAACAGTCTGCCTGACTATTGCAGTCCACTGTTGGCCATAGGCCTCACTCAATGCGCGTCATCGCTCCCGATCCTCTGGTGTACAAGCATAATATGGCAATAGCAGCACGAGTGTGATGCGCCTGTTGTTACTTGTTACACACATCTATAGGCCACGGTAACCGCTTCCCATCAGGTGGGCCGTGTCAGCTACATAAGTGGTATAAAAAATGAGCATGCAGCACACCTCATAAGGTGGGCCATGCTCTGTGGTGCTACTCCACACCGACACCGCAGGTTCGCGTTATCCAACAAACCCCACCTAGACAGATTCTCCCTGTTTCGGTCAACCTGTGCTCGAAGTCTATTTAAACACTTCTACCTGATTCAGGGAAAGACTGTTTGTATGTCAGTTTTTCTATCCGTTTGACCTCCAGCTCTGAGAAGAAGGCGTGTGCCAGAACCTCGTGTGTGGTCAAGCAGGAGTACTTGCCGACTAGCAGGTGACGTTAGCTTGTTCAGCGACCCCATATACCCCAATCTTTCATAGGTACCCTTGTCTGAAATAAAATGATGCGCACTTTAGACTATAAGCAAGTATACCTATACTATATAATATATATGTACCTTTTTATGGTGCAGAAATTACCTTGGATATCCTCCTCCCGTCGAAACCTGTCGAACAAAAAAACTGTGATTCCATCAGATCAGTGAAATCGATACCTGGATCAATTTAGCTGTCTCAGGAATTATATTTATGATATACTCGTATTATTCTGCAAAAACAACACTTGTACGTCATTCTATGCTTTTATATCTGGCTAAAGTACCTATCCAGATTTTATTCACTCTTCAATTTTTAAACACGTCTGGCTAAATTTTAGTATGAAAATTCCACAGTGGTCGATATAGCGTGTAAACCATTAATAGTAAATGCTTTTTCTGTTTCTTTGAACTCACAGCTTTATTAGTTCTGAGAGGCAATAACCTAAAAGATTGACTCAAAAGAATAGCACTTTAAAAAAATAAACTGAACCTAGATCTGAATATTACTGAGGCTATTTTAGAATTGCTATGGATATAAAGTTAGTTAGTTCCATTGTATTAAAAATGTGATGGGCGGGAATTATAACCGGGCTTTGTGTCAGAAATTGTCACTGGACACTATGGCAAAATCCATGGTACACAGTGAAAGCGTGTGTGTTGCGAACCAAGGTTTTGAGAGAAGGTACAATCGTCATCAGAAATAGCTCAACATATTTCAAGTTATGCCTACTGTCTACGGTGGCGTAGCTTCACAGACGCTGTGCTGCTTTTGCCTCCACACTGTCTATGAGACGTATAGCATGCATTTCATTCATTTGTGACAGTACCGTCAATCAAACGACGAAAACTACAAGAACGAATTGTATTGCGTTCTACGATTCTCGCGGGAAGTTCGTAGACGTAAACTTTTGTGGCGCGTATTGGTACGCCTCGGCGTATGACATTCGGTACGGCAGGTTACACGAAACCTGCATGCAGCGACGCGACGCTGAGGCTCCAATACATTTCTTCTAGGTGCACACCAAGAGTATTATGAAGAATACACATCTATAAAGCTACGCCTCCGTGGACAGCAGGCCTTACACATCTTCTTTCTTCTTTGGCCTCGCCTTATCTCGTAACGCGGGGTCGGCTTTCTCAATGATTCTACTCCTTTTCGTTATCTCCCTCGCGTCGTCCTCCTCAAGCCCCAATTCCCTCATTTCCTTCTGGACATTCCTCATCCAGGTTGTCAGAGGTCTTTCTCTTCCACTCTTCATTGTAGCCGTGGAAAGGCACTTCCTTACGACGTGGTTATCTGGTCTTCGGAGTCAATGATCTTACATAATGAGCTTTACACATCGATGCATGACATTGTTCATAGAATGACTGATTTCCTTATAGGTATGACGTGACCAGTTTATAATAAAATACATTAATTGGGTACAACTTCTAATTATTGTCAACATTCGCAACTGAATCATGTTTGTTCATAAGTATGACGTTATTTTACTTGCTCACTTTATGTTTTTATGGGTGTTAATCAGCATCGCTAATTGTCAACCACTGTCATACCACTGACACTATAAAAATAATATTAAACTTTAGACTTTATTTTGATCCAAAAGTAAATGAAAAAGATTTTTTTCATTCACTTTACAAGATGGCGGTCAGTTTTTTTTAAAACAATTCTAGCAATGTGTAGAATTTCCTACAATATTTATTTATTCTAAAAAAGGGTTCCGCGCAAAAAAATAAAACCCAGATTCAGTTCCCCGCGAATGAAGTCGCGTCACACAGTCTATAAAATATATGATGACAGTTTTATTACCTTGATGAAACTTGTCAATAAAAATTCATCTTACAGTAATCGTAAATGATACAATGTAGCATTGAAAACCACTTTGTACATTACTAATACATATTACGCTAGCGTGTGCCAATTACCTTGGGGCATGTACGGATTGTTTGTTATTCACCTTACAAATTGACTGTTTTAGTGGCATAGCCATTATGCCATCTACTGGGCATCTTTTCCTGACTTAGAGGAACTCATGAGTGGCTCTGAGAACGCTATCGGAGTGGTTACATATTGGGCAAACAAAATTTAACACGATATGCCGTCGACTCGACAAAAGAAGAAGTGGAAACTAAGAAAAGAGCAAAGTGCGAGTAGGATTGTGTACTAAGGGTCCTGTATACAATTGGATTAAGGGATAAACTTAATGTTACTTTAGACAATTTTCAATGAGAAAGAGGGACCAAAACTGAGGAACGTGTGCTGTAGTGCAAGCCTACAACCCAAAGTAGCTTCCAACATGATCCCTACCCCAAAAATCAGCGTGAATTAATCAATTAGGTATTAATTGCTAATAGTAATAAAATTATAACGATTATTACAGAATACAATCAAAAGAGACGATTCCGTCATTTGCTTCTACACTTCTACAGTAACAGATTTAATAACAAGGTTTAAAAGAATAGAATAGAATAGAAATAAACTTTATTGTACACCATACAAAAGAAAAGTATACATAAAATAAATGGCAAACATAATTAGGTAATGTACAAATGGCGGCCTTATCGCTAAAAGCAATATCTTACAGGCAACCTTTGGATGGATATGAATAATAAATAAACTAGTTTGTATATTGGGTAGTTATTGGTGTACCTAATAGCGAAGGACAGATGTACTCTCATAATGGATTACAAACACTTAAATGTAGTAGGTAGATATACCTACAAAGGAGCAAACATAAATACGATAAATAAATAATATACTATAATCATACATAATATAAATTATTCAGACATACATTACATACTATACATAATACCTATAAGTTTATTACAAATTTACACAGAAATTACATAGCGCAAACATGGAATATGAGAGCCTATAGGCCCAGGTAGTGCTCTTTCACCATCCTTTTGAAGATAGCCAGTGATTGTGCCCGCTTAATCGGTAATGGCAGTGCATTCCATAGCCGTACCGCCTGTACAGTGAAAGACTTGTCATAAAAATTCGTGGAACGCCTAGGTACTGCCAATACCAACGATTCTGACGACCTCAAGGATTTTGAATGTGTGTCATTAAGGAACACGAAACGTTCTTTTAAATAGGTGGGCGTAAAGGGATTAAAGAGGATACTATAGAGCATGGAAAGTATATGAGCATTCCGTCGAAGTCGAATAGGGAGCCACTTGAGCAAGTTGCGAAATTCTGAAACGTGATCATATTTGCGTAGACCAAATATAAATCTAATGCAAAAGTTTTGTAGGCGCTCAAGCTTATCGAGTTGCTCCTCGGTGACATCAAGATAGCTGACATCGGCATAGTCAAGTAGAGGAAGAAGAAGAGATTCTGCAAGCGCAATTTTAGTGGTAGTTGGTAGAAAGTTGCGCAGTCTGCGCATCGACCCTGCTGATGCAAACAATTTGCGACTAACTTCGCTCATTTGAGGTCTCCAAGATAGTGTGCTGTCGATCATTATTCCTAGGTTCTTAACATTTTTACTTATTTCTAGTGGAATGCCATTAAAAAAGATATCTGGCAACTGCGACCAATTCACCTGAGATATCATTCTGGAACTACCAACAACAATAACCTGTGTCTTGGAGGGGTTCACTTCCAACCCATACCGCCTGCTCCATTCACATATCCTCGCCAAATCCAAGTTAATAATATTGAAGGCTGCCGACAATTCCCGTTGAGGAGCCTGTGTATATATTTGAAGATCGTCTGCATAAAGGTGGTAGGAAGAAAGTAATGACTTAGAGATAGAATTTATGAAAATTGTGAAAAGCAAAGGAGACAGCACGCCACCCTGTGGCACACCGACAGATGTATTACGCCAAGTGGAAAAGGAATCCTCAACACGTACACGCTGTCGGCGCCCAAACAGGTAACTATGAAACCAATCAATCACTGTTGGAGATATGTTAATAGAGTGCAGTATGCCAAGCAGGATATGAAAATCTACAGTATTAAACGCATTGCTGAAATCAAGTAAGGAGAGTACTGTCAGATTTCCCTTCTCCATGCCCAGCCTGATGTCATCAGTAACCTTGATCAATGTGCTGACCGTGCTGTGCCCAGGACGGAATCCTGACTGGAAAGGATTCAAGAGGTTGTTTCTGGTGAGGTATGAACTCAATTGATTATGAACTAGGCGTTCCAGGACTTTGGAAAGAAAAGGTAGGATTGAAATGGGACGGAACTCTGAAAGGGATGAGGGATTGGATTTTTTAGGCAAAGGAATTATTTGGGCCTCTTTCCAAGCTTCCGGAAACACACTGCAAGAAAGGGAATGATTCAGCACATGACATATTATGGGTAGTATTTGTTCAAGTATTGGTTGTACCATGTTCCGACTTATACAGTCACTGCCAACTGCATTGGAGCCTATTGACATTATACACTCTTTAACACCACAAGCAGTTACTTGATTAAACAAGAACGGTGAGTAGTCGGGTGTTGGAAGCGATGAAAGATATTGTAAGGTATTGTCTTTGTGAGTCCGATCACATTTAGACGACGATGAGAAATGTTGATTAAGTAAATCAATATCAATGTTCTTGGGAATGGAATCCTGCCGTGTCCTTCCAACACCCAGTGTTCTGAGAAATTTCCAGATCTTTGCTGGGTCTCCGTTTTCAACCGAGCTATGAATATATTGGCGTTGTGCTTTTCTACACACCTTACTGCAGAGATTTCGAATTGTAACATATTTTTCGCGGTTAGTAGGAGTAGGCCGAGTCTTAAACCTACATTTGGCAGCCGCTTTTTTCGAAAGCATACCCTTGATCTCAGCTGTGAGCCATGGTGAAGGTACGTGCTTGACTCTCACTGCACGAACAGGTGCATGCCTGTCGTACAGCTCAATAAGCTTCGTATTAAATATGCTGACTTTGTCATTAACAGACTCAGCATGTAGTAGTGAGCTCCAATCTATATCGCTGGCATCCGCACGAAGTTTATCAAGATCCGCACCACCAAAATTGCGTTGCATAAGAACTTTACGTTTCGGTTTAGGAGTGTGAAGTTTATAAGAGAGAAATAGTAAATCGTGGTAAGATTGGCTGGCAACCCTGGCCTTGTTTACATAGTCTGCTTATCTTAAATTTATAAAATAATGGAAAAATAGTTTAATATGTATAAAAAGTGGTATAATAAGTGTATTATTTGGTGATAGATAATTGGTATTGTTTGTGACAACTTCTTATAAGTATTTACGTAAATAAAATAATATATGTATATAGTGAGTACAAAGTGATTTAACAAGAAACAAAACAATAATACGTGCATAATGGTGATATAAAAACATACTACGTAATATAGTGACAATATTTCAATCCTGTAACGCTATCCTTTTCATCATTTGCCAAAATTATTTGCTCGAAATAAAATAATCACAAATACGTTAAGAAAATTATTTGAATTTTGGACTTTGAACTATACAATCAGCGCCACATCAATCATATTGGCGCCAAATAGATGAACTAATTCTTCAGTTCAGCTACTGCACACCAGGTGGCGAAATGATACCACAGTAAATAAATTATAAAATTTTAGTAGAATTTGTTTTCTACTAAGTTACTTTAGTTCGGCTACTGCACACCAGAGGGCAAAATGATACCACAGCAAATAAATTAGAGAATTTCGACCAATTATTTTTCTACTAAGTGACCACATTAAGAAGAGAGAAAATAGGATTAATTATGCATAAATGAAACAACATAAACCTTCCTTGACAGTCGGACACTGATAAATTGAGAAATTATTAATGAATAATTACACCCCTGACTCAAAATAGAATAGGACGAATAGAATTATCATCAATCAAGTACAAAAATACAACAGCACGAAATATTTAAAATGGAGAATACAGAACGAAAGAATGTTACATTACGTAGAAATCAACAATTATCACTCAAATCAAAATCAGTTGAATCTCTTGAAAAGAGCATATGCTCAGATTCATTGTCGTGTGAGGATCTCTTCAGCAAAAGCCTTGACCTCTCTACAAATATGTACTCTACTTATATGGCTGAACTTAAAACAGAAATAAATAAATTAAAAACAGACCTAGAGGGTACACAGAGTGAGATGGAAAACATTATTTTAGAAAATATTGATTTGAAAAAGCAAATATGCAATATGAGTCAAGAGATCAGTGTGCTGAAGGAAATATGTAAGAATCCATTAAGTATATCTAGACAAAATATATCATCGAGTATGAAAAAGAACTTACGACGTCGGATTTCCAATAGTTTCCAAATGTCACCTTTACAATTAAATAATGAAATTCCAAATAATTCAATAATGGGAGATAAACAACCTACCGCACATTCCGCAATGACTTCAAAAATTAAAGAATGTTCACCAACAGCCATATCTGCAAAATTAAATAACCTTGGCGAGTCTACTGAAAAAAAAGGAGAAACTGATAATAAACCTATGCAGCACTCAACCAGCGAAAATAAGAAACATGAGACAAAAATGCTCAAGAGCAACTCTCTAAAACGAGCAATTATTCTGGGAGGATCACTGTTCCGGGGATTAGCATCAAGACTTACGACGTCAAGACTAAATAGCTCATATAACAACTACAAATTCATATCAATAATAAAACCAAATGCATCTACAGAGGAAATACTAAATAGTGCAAGACTGTTCAATATTGGCTCAGCTGACAAACTAATATTGTCTGTGGGACAGAATGATCACAATAGCCTAAAAATGACAACAGAATTATGTCTGTTCTTACAGACAGTACAATGTCCAGTAATCATTGTAGGGGTGAATAGAAACATCTGGTTTAATGATTTTAGATTGAATTACATGCAGAATCTCATTTGTAGGCAAAATGGACAGTGTTCATTTATTCCTAACTACTACAGCTTTGCATCCCTATGCCATCAAATTAATGTACGCGTAGATCAAATAGACTATGATAATAAGTTTTTACCATTTAACAATATCGATAATAGCACACATTACACTAAAGACAAATTGATAACAATCAAAAGGGCACCTAACGATATCTGCAACAAGAGCACACAAACAGATCTATTGGATACTGAGGCTCTAAATGACCTAAATAACCAATCATTTTTTCGTGAATAATAGGGCAAATCTTGTGATATTTCATCAGAATATTGCAGGGGCAATAAACAAGGCAAATGCCATTGAAATTGCTCTAAATTTATTACATAAAAAAATGGATCATATCAATTTTGTATGCCTCACCGAAACATTTATACAAACAGGTGATGAAGACAACATGATTTTAAATTCTTATATACTAGCTAGTAGCTTCTCCAGGGCAGATAAAAAAAGAGGGGGGACATGCATTATGGTAACACCGGATACAGAATTTGAAAATATTAAATGGTTGGCAAATGTTGCAATGGAAAGGCACTTCGAAATATGTGGTATACAAATAAAAAATCAATACTTGAATCTATTGTGTATTTATAGAACGCCGGATTCTGATGTAAATATATTTTTCAGAAAACTACAAATAGTACTAGATAGACTAAATAAAAAAGAAAATTATAGTAATATATTATGTGGTGACTTTAATATAGATATTCTATGTGAAACTACTAATAAAGATACGTTCACTGGTATTTTACACAATTATAACTTAAGAACGCATATCTCTGAACCAACTCGGCAAAAAGGGTGTATTGATAATATAATAAGTGATATCAAAGGCGCAATCGGTGAAATACACCAATTAGGACTTTCGGACCACAATACGGGACAAACCCTATCAATAAAATTAAAACCGTACCTTAACTATCCAAAACAGTGGTTTTTGTATAAAAGAGATACTTGTAAAGAAAATTTGGATAAATTTAATAACTGCATGGCAAAATTGTCATTTTCTGAAGTATTTAAGGAAACTAATGTGAATAGGGCGTTTTCAATATTCCATGAAGACATATGTCTATTCTTCAATCTATGCTTTCCAATAATAAAGATCAAAATGAACCAAAATTCTGGCAACCCTAAATGGATAACAAGGGGTTTGAAAAGGTCTTTTGTGACTAAAAGGAAATTGCAAAGAAATTATTATATGAACAAGACGAATACCAACAAACAACAATATAAAACATACAGTAAAATATTAAAAAGATGTATTGTAAAAATGCAAAAAGAAAATAATAAAAAGTACATTGAAAAAGCTGAAAATAAGTGTAGAGCAACATGGAAAATAGTAAATAATAGACTTAAGCATAACCAAACGAACGACGAAATCAAAGAAATATTAAATGGAAATCACGTTCTAACAAACGGCGATGACATTGCAACATACTTAAATGATTACTTTATAAATATAGCTGTGCCAAATGACAACCATGAAACTACAAAAATCCAAGATACGAAAAGACTACTAAATTCTATATATCTTGAGCCAGTTACCTGTCTAGACATATATAAAATCATAATGGGATTACGAAACACAAATGCTGTAGGTTATGACGAGTTATCGACGAAATTACTCAAGCAAAATGTTTTCGCTTTGGTGGAACCTCTTACCCACATTGTAAACCTATCTTTAGAGAACGGAATATTTCCTGACGGGTTAAAATTATCAATTGTAAAGCCAATATTCAAAAAAGGCTCTCGCTCTGAGGCAGGTAACTATAGACCGATTACTCTCATTCCAGTTTTCTCAAAGGTTTTCGAGAAGGTTATGAGCACTAGAATCTTAAACTTCTTTGAAAGGAATGATGTCTTAAGTGAGCAGCAGAACGGTTTTATTAAAAATAAGTCCACAACGCTTGCATGCTTTAAATTAATAAAAGAAATTATTGATGCTATCGATGAAAAACAAATCCCCATAGCCGTCTATCTGGACATGAGTAAAGCATTTGACATGGTATGCCACAAGACCTTATTGGGAAAACTCGAACAATTAGGCATAAGAGGTCCTGCACACGGTTGGCTCGAAACCTATCTAACTGACCGACGACAATGCACAGAAATAAAAAAAATGTGCTATGCTACCAACACCCAGCAAAATTATAGATCAGAATTTTCGGTAAACCAGTTTGGAGTACCACAGGGTAGCGTACTGGGTCCCATCTTATTTATAATATATATAAATGAATTACCAAACGCTACAGACCAATACAGTATCTTATTCGCTGATGACACCACCATTTTAACTAGATGTAAAACTCTGGACGACTCTATAAGCACTACAAACCAAGCCTTGACAGACATTGGCAGATGGTTAGATTCCAATAACCTGAAAGTAAATTCTAACAAAACAAAATTTATAAGACATTTAACATTTCAAAACAAAGATAAAGATAACATTACATTACCTATTAAATTCAATAATGACAACATTGAAGAAGTAAGTGAAATAAAATACTTAGGAATAGTAATTGATAGATTCTGTAGTTGGAAGCCTCAAATAGATAACGTATGCAAAAAAATAAATAGGTTCATATTTGCTCTGCGTAGAATTAAAACGTTAACCAATATCCAGACGGCTCTAATGGTCTATCATAGTCACGTATGTTCTGTTTTAAGATACGGTATTATAGTATGGGGAAATTCCACCGATTCCCAAAGAGCTTTCATAGTCCAGAAGAAGTGCATCAGATCTATCTTTAATTTAAAATGGACTGACTCGTGCCGACCTCTATTTATAAAACATAAGTTACTAACACTACCGTGTCTATACATCTACGAGATATGTAAATTTGTAAGAAGTAATTACTCGCTTTTTCCAAAAAATGAAAATGCCCCATTCAAAAGGAAAGTTGTTCAAAAACCGCTACAAGTGCCAAGGAACCGGCTAATTCTTAGTGATAAAAACTGCTACGCGATGGCGATAAAAGTATATAATAAACTACCAATTCAACTCCGGGAACTAATGAATACATTTAATGCAAAACTTTATGCTTGGCTATGTGACAGATGTTTTTATTCAGTTGATGATTATTTTAATTTTAAGGTATAGCAATTTATAAAAAGAACCGCCCTGCTTATATTGCATAATGATACGTATCTAGCCTATCTGTAACTCATTAGAGTGTAAAGTAAACTTCTCCAGAAAATAGCGTCAATTGTTGTTTGAAATCGATTAAGTTGTGTATGTGGACATAACTATAACTATTGGACAATTTTGATAATATAATTTTTATTCGCATGCTTTCATATACCTTAAATTTGACATTTTAATTGACATTTTATTATTATTTACCAACTAATAGGTTTTGCCGAAAACTTAAGTTATGGCTAATGGAAAAGTCATTTTATTCTCTTGATGATTATTTTGATTATTAATTTTTTTTTTTTCATTGACATAGTGTAACAAACTAAGACATTATTATTGTATTAATTAGTCACATGATTATCTCGGCCACGGTTACTATTTTATATATTATTATTGACATATATTGACATGCCTTTTTTCTGACTATTTTATATTATTATTGACATATATTGACATGCCTTTTTTCTATTTAATTTGTAATATTTTTAATTTGTAATATTGCAATGCCTGAAGATGGCGCTAAGTCTTAAGCACTACTATATACTTGTAACACCAATGTATCTACACTTAGTGAGCAATAAATGATGATTTGATTTGATTTGATAAATGCCTTGGGAAAAACCTTTAATGATAGTTGTAAGGAGAAATTAATAAATAAAAATGAATTGCAATATAAATATTATAATTATAAATATATAATATAATTAATGTTATTTGTGTAATTTGTAATTTGATTTAATGACTCGTGTAAAGATTTTTATGTAATTTATAATTGACAATTTTATTTATAGTTATACAATTGTGTCAATTTTAATGAAATAATTATATTATTTTTGATGTTCTATTTCGATAACTAATAATGTTAATTTAATGTTTTAATGTTTGCATGTCATGACAAAATGGCAAAATGTGTCTTATGCTCATAAATTGTTTGTCACCTTGTGTTTACCACATTTTAAGCAAATAAATAAAATAAAAAAAAAAATAATAAAAGAAAATGCATCCGCTGAGCATTGGCCGTGCTTAGCGACTAGATTAGTCGAGGAAACAAGAATAAGGTCTAGGAGAGATGGAGTGCAATTCGGAAAGTGATGCGTAGTATCAGAAGGTAAAACGGACAAATTACAAGATTGAACAGTACTGAGGAAAGCTGTAGAGCGTGAGTCATTTTTTAAAAGACAAGTGTTAAAATCTCCCATAATAATAGTCTGACTGTAACTGGGACAGTGGCGTTCCAATAGATTTTCAAACGAGGAAAAAAAATTAATACTAGATGAAGGACAGTAATAGACACCGAGTAATAATTTGGTGTGAAAGAGTTCTACCTCTAGAAAGAGGTGCTCACCTGCGTTTGATGGTGGTGGTTGTGGTGATAAATCTATAATACGAAAAGGCATATTATTACGCAGGTAAATAGCAACACCACCACAAGAAGCACCCGTACGATCATTTCTAATTAAATTGAAATCAGGCAGAGAGTAAGAGATTGAAGGTAGACAGGGCTTTAGGAAAGATTCAGAAATAAGAATGGCATGGATATTTTTACAGTCAAAACTAGTCAGCATATCCGGGAAATGGGCCGGAACACTCTGTGCATTTATATGGACTACATTAAAATTCTTGGGTACGTCAGTAAACTGGGCTCGTATAGTTTCAGCTAATGTAGGCTGAATCGTAAAACTATCATTACTACTGGCTGTTACAAAACTATCATCATCACTACTATCGTAAATGCTTACCATTGAACAAAAAGATATAGGTATAAAATAAATTGATAAATATAAATATTAAATAAATAACAATATAATATTATGCAGATCAAAATAGACCTATAACTCACTATAAGTTATGGTTTTTATTATTTTCTTTTTAAGTATCCATCCACCAGCTGCGTGTTACCTCAATCAATATCAATTCACATTTTAAAATTCAAGATAAAAAGAAACAATATACATAAAACCCAAAAAATATAAAGACCTACATCATTTTTAATGTTATACTACATGGACCGTACACACATAACAATAACAGACTTCGTAAACTTGTCAAGAGTAGTATTATCTGTATATTAGTTGTATTGGAACATGATTGGAACGCAGCGGAAGAAACTTGTGCGTTATTGCCAAATGTCAAATGTCAAACTGACATGACATAACTACTTTTATGTTGTTATGAAAAGTTGGGGTAAAGTTACAATTAATTAATTATTCTCATATGTGACGGTGGTAATAGGGTAATATAATTAGGGTAGGGTGATAACTTATTTAAATGATGTAATAGTGATAGGTAAATATCAAACCGAACAAACAAAGTTATTTCTTCGCGGCTCGTCTGGGCTTGGTCGAAATCATAACTTCAGCAGGTTTCTGTGAGCTTAAATTTAGCTGGTTTAGCTCACCCATGGTAGCCACTCGGTGCCGTGTTCCGTCCGTGCCAAGTACGTAGACGTGACCCTCCCGTGTCCAACACTTGGAGAGGCCAAATCGCTCGCGTGCCGCCATGAAGACCTCATGTCTAGTCCGAGTTACGAACTCGGATAATGTAATGCCTGAACCTTTGAGCTTGGATTTAGTAAACCAAACCTTATCCCGCTGAGCCATATGTTGGAATTTTACTAAAATGGGCCTGGACTTACCAGCACCTAACGGTCGGCCCATTCTGTGGCAACGCCTGATGTCAACCACTGAAAAGTCGCTGAGTTTGAGATGTTCTTTGACGGCGCTCACCACAGTTAGTGCCGTTTCTTCAGCTTCTTGCTCTGGCACGCCATGCAGCAGTAGCATTTCCCGTCGACTCCGCATCTCAAGATCATCTACCTGACGCGCAAGAAAGTCCACTTGCTGCCGAAAAGCAGATAAGGTACTCACAACGAAAGCTTTGAAAGTTGTGAAATCCGATGTAAGACTTGCTAGATTTGGAGTGTTTGGAGTTTTCGAACTTTTCTTCAGCTCTTCCTCAAAGTTAGCCATCCGCTCCTCCAAGCCTGCCATTATTGTGGTAAACGACTCCCTCATGGTCTCCATATTGCCAGTGCTGTGTTCCGTGCTCAGGTGAAGTTAATAACTCTTTAAGTTGGATTATTTGAGTGGAGATAACACACAGGTGGTATGTACTTTATGTTAACATTTAATTATAATCAAATGTGATTAATAAAAACTGAAGTTTAATATTTTTAATAATTTATATAAACGAGAGCTACAAAACAGCTGTTATTATTGTTGAACTACCTTCTTATCCCATTCATGAACATAAATTCACCCTGTACCTACCTATATCACTTTGAGAGAGTCTACAGTGTCATTTAAAGGGGGAGAGTTTCTCGCAAATTTTAGCCCAAAAATCGTACGCGACTATCACTAGCAATAATTGCCATACAACTATCGTATGAAAGTGTTTACACACAGGTAAACACCAAATTCTCGCTTACGATTATATCATACAAGATTCGCAAGTGACATCGTCTATCTCTATATCAAAATACGATTATTACTTGAAAATTCTGTTTAAACGGATACTACCAAATGTCAAATGCGAGGCAATTCTCGCCAGGCGTGTACGAGTGAGCGGCTATTGTTTCTGCAACTTTTTTCTGTCCTTTCGTTAATCGTATCTTGCAGGCGAGAAACTCCCCCCGTCTAAACGACACCTAAAGGTGCTGATAGACTTGAGCAATGAGCATTCGCCGTTTTTAAATTTGTCGAACCGAACAACGAACCGAGCCAAGTGTAGAGCCAAATAATGCTACGAAAATGCTCAAGGTTAAGGGAGCATGTCATCTAGTGCATCAACTATCACAAAACAAAATTATTAGGATTATGAAATAACTAGCTTTTGCCCGCGGCTCCACTCGCGTGGATGTCGGTTATCGCGACCAAACATAGCCTATGTCCTTTCTCAAGGTCTAATCTACCCCTATACCAAATTTCATCAAAATCGGTTCAGCGGTTTAGTCGTAAAAGCGAGACAGACAGACAGACAGACAGAGTTACTTTCGCATTTATAATATTAGTAGGGATTTTAGCACGATTTTGAGGCTCTTGGGTCGGTCGCCATGTTGCCAGCAGGATTAGCGACCGAAGCGTATAGCTGTCCATAGAACCTTTCGATCTCCTCCAAAACCTCAGCCTTGGTCGACGCTATACTGCCATCTTCTCTCTTCAGCTTAGTCAACTGGCTTTGCCCAACAGACAGATTTCTTGCGAACACTTTGGAGCCTTTGTTCCGCTCGATTGTCTCTTTAATATGTTCAGTATTAAAGAGACGTATGTCGTGTCGCAGAGATTTGGAAATCTGTCGTTTTGGTACGATTTTAAGTGGTGCGTTCATACTCCGATTCAAGAAGTGCATGAAAATTCCAATGACCTGATTTTTCACCGGCGCCACACGGCACATAACATTGCCCACGAGCCCACACATAAATCGATCGAGTCCCACTTATTTAATCGACCGCCATCTCATTCTCTGACGTCACTGATGTTTTTGAAATGTATTTATACCAGTGATTTCGCAGCGCGGTATGCAGCCGGAGGAGCTGTTGATCCACATACACGTATAGACTGAATCATAAGGATATTTAACGTGCGTCAGTAGCGAGGGGTCCCTATAACTCGACTCCTAATTGCCTGCTTTGTCCCTGCACCCTCCACGATGTCAAGCCTGGACTTCTTGGGCCTATCCCTTCTACCTGGACCCAGAGGGGGAACCACAGTTGTTGCACACGGGGGTTGCCGCAAGACGTGGCTGCACCAGCGAAGGCGGCTCTCTTATATTTTATCTGCGATGTCACGGACATGAAGACTGCCGCGAACGCGAGAGTTCCTCACGCGACCTTTACGCCAAAGCCTCGTTTGTCTCGCATGTTAGGTTCAAGATATATGTCTCGAGGTATTTAAAGATTAACCATTCTTGCCCTAAGACTATTAAAAGTAATAGATACAATGTCGGCACTAATATGTACAACGTGTTACAGAAAGGTGTGGTCATATTCGGGGGACGCATTAAGTGTCATATAAATAACATATTGGCGTGGGGCACAAATCCGATTTACTTGCTATGACGTAGAAAAATGCTTTTCTTTTTTATCGACCATTTGTAAACTGGTGAAAATTGCCGATAAACGTACCGCACTACAAAATAACCAGGGCTACAGCACGCTGTTAAGAGCTGTTTACAAATAAACTACCATTTGAACCCGAGTAGGTTTACCAAACGATCTGAATTGGTGAGACAGTCTCAATATCGTCCTACTCGATTTCCAGGTAAGTTAATTTTATGATGTTATCGGGCAAAAAAATTCTGGAGCAGCTTCTAACTTATTAAATAGTCTCAAAATGATAATAAAATTCACTTAATTAATAAGAAAACATTTTTATGTGTCTGAAATCATTCATGCTGAATGTGAGACTGTCTCAAACGCTGCCTTTACTTAAGGTTAACCTACATTCAATACCAGGAGCCGTGGACCACCGAATTTCCAGCCACGCCCATTAATATTATACTATTTAAAACTGGTTCTGTACCCAATTTAAATTTTTTGCATCCATTATTTACGTTTTTTTTGCAAAATGTTACGCAAAAATAGAACAAAAAGCATATTCAAATACCAGGATAACATAACATGTAAGAGCGATTTCGTCAAAGTTTTTGAAATAACAAATGCTACGGTACCCTAAAATAATTGATAATAAAAACTTTTTCTGCAATCCTGGTAAGATTTACCTTTTTGGACGTGGTTTCTTAGCAACCACGTTGTTTAGTCAGTGTATCTAATGTTTATAAAAATATTACGAAAAAAGGGGTAAACATAGCTATTCTATCTGAATAAATAGCAAACATAGTATGTCATTTTAAAAACGTATGCCGCATGCCGTGGAGTTTTAAGCATGCTGTGGCGTCATGAACTCTTCAGTACTTGTGTTTGTGAGTGATAGTTAAAACTCCTTGATTCGTGCTCGTGAAGTGATAAATTAGTGCATTCCTGTGGTTGTATGTACACTTACCTGATTATTAGTAGGTATATCACCGCTTCGCTGAAAGTAGACCCCGGTATGTGATAATCAAAATATCTCCGATGTATTCGTAAGCTCCATTGTAGGTACCTACACTACACCTCTACGCAGCTGTTCGCCTGATAGCCAAACTACTGTTCGGCTACCAGGCGAACAGCTGAGTGAACTTATCGCAAAAGGACAAAATACAATAGTGATGTCACCTACCCCGTTTACTAACGTATCGATTAATTTAAGGAATTTTAAAATTTTGTACGATGAATAACGATGCCATCACTTTATTACTATTTGTACTTTAGTCGGTGCACAGGAGTTCCTTATCAGACATGTGTAACGACCCTTAAATATGACCACACCTTTCTGTAACACGTTGTATAGTCTTACGTGTCCTGACGTTCTATTTCAGGGCGTGACAACATTTGGATTCTGTTCCATTCATTTTAATTGTTGATGTATTAATAACACAGTTTATGAATGAACGCAACAAAATCTGCGGTACTTCGTTCTATAATTGGCATGGGGAATGGCGCTGATTGGAATTTATTTACAAATTCCTTTTGCAAACGTGAGCTTATTCGACGTGATGGTATCATGAAGTAACCGTTTAGTACTGCTACTATGTTTCATGCTCCCTAAGCAATTTGTTAGGAACTCCTTGTGACGTATAATTATAACAGGCCAGGGGACGAGTAGGTGCAGGGTACGAATTTTAGAGGACCAGTGGGTTCGTACCCATCCCTATTTATAGAGTTTTCGAGATCGAGACTCAAGCCCAACCTAGGTTCTCGACAAGGCATTACTTTTTTTGTAAAAAAAAGTTTCAAAAAGCGAATTATTATAATAATATAATATTTATTATTATTATATTTACAAATGCATCCATGCATCATGCAATTAATTACCAATAGCTCAACTAAAAATGAATACCTAATGGCTGTTTATTACGATGACATTAATTATGTCTGTTATTATTAATAAAATTTAATATAATAATTGCATTTATGATACATTTCCGAGATATTTTATTTGCAGAACATGCGTCAACACAATTAAATAAATAAATAATAATCTGGAGTGGGTCAGTCATCGTTGGTTTATTAAATTAATTGCGGTTCAACTGATTTAGCATTAATTTATTTATTAATAAATAAATGACATAAAATAAAATTCGTCATACACTTTGAAGCAACACGCGGAGTAACTATAGTAAAAAGGGGTGAATAGGTATCAAAGGGTGAATGGAGATGAAAAAATGGTCAGCTAAATTCTGTAGTTATTTTCTTTCAAGTGAAATTGTAAACTAGTTCAATGTAATAATTAACTTCTTCATCCTAGTGTTAAATTTCAGTCGCATACGAAGCTTTCACCTCGGTCTGGGATCCGCTTTTTCAGTCTAACTGCGGGTTTTTCTGATCGTCGATATTTTCCGTGAAGCGATTATCAATTTCAAAAACAAAAGTCACAGTTTGGCGAGAAAATATATCATGTAAATTATTTGTATAATAATAATGAATAAATATTTTTTTTTTCTTGTTATGTATAGACCATTTTATTTCTATTCACCCATATATCCCTATTCACCTTGTTTTACGGTATCGAAATCTTGAAACAAAATGTATTTACCTACTCAGTTGAATGATTAGATTTTTTGTGAAAAAGTAAATTTATCTGCAACTTTTCAAACTCATCCCTAATCCCATTGCTCACCGGGGTGACATATAAGAAAACTAAGAGATAAGTACTATTGTAAAGTTAAAATAATAATGTTAAAATCCGTTGTCGATAAGCCTATAAATAAGGCAAATTTTGTCAAATTTTATGTTTGAGGAGGTTATTTTCAAACTGCATCATTTCCACTTTTCATTATTTTGAGATATTCGAGAAAAACGATAGCCTGGCTTTATATTATTACTGCTGATTTATTTTTTCCTTTTGTCATAATAATATGACTTACCAGCTGTTGGTATGTCCAATATTTAGAATATTTTTGCAAAAATTTTTGGAGTTATTAAAAAAACAAAAATGGAAATGATGTTTGAAACAAATGTTTGAAATAATGGCGGTTTACGATGATCGAATCGATGTTAGAATTAAATTAGATTAAATTAAATTAAATTTAAATTAAATTGACGTGTCCAATTTAAAAAAAAAAAAAAAAAAGATCGATTTCATCGTCCGAATTTATTTTCAATGGAAATGTTTTAGTTTGTTTAGAAATAGATATTCAGAAATAATAACTTATTGGCAATGATACGGTTTGTAACAAAATGAGTATCGCCGTGTCTGCACGTATCATGACTGATTGTAAATGATACAAAATGATTCAAATCCATCTTTTTAATGCTGATTTTAGTCAGGAATTGCTTCGATTTGGAAAAAATACTTTGTTTTAGACTATAGAATTCGGTATTAATAATCAGATGACGCGATAAAATTAAATATATCAAAAGTTGGAAATGATGCGGTTTGAAAATAACCTCCTCGTTTGTGGGTGTTATAGTTTCTGAGTGATATGGCCCTGTTGGCTCCCGGTGGATTAGAATAGAGCCACCCTGTCTCTTCCTGTGGGTGTTGTAGAAGACGATTAGGTAAAGGATAGGGCTGTTCTCCATCCGATAGTACACATACAGTCCATGAGTACGCGCCCTCTTGACGGCAATAGGCTGACCTCCTATTACGTGGGACCGGAAATCCGTTGGAGAAATATGGGTGATAAGATAACACACCTCCGCCTACCCCTTCGGGGATTTACAGGCGTGGGTATATTATGTATGTATGATATTTCGCTTTTTATCTTCTTCTCCTTCTTCTTCCTCTTAGCGTTAATTCCCAGTCGCATCCGAAGCTTTTCAGATCGGAGACTGGGGTCCGCTTTACCAGTCTTAACTACGGATTTGGCTAGACCTCGATATTTTCCGTGTAGCGATTGCCATCTGACCTCCACAACCCAATGGAAACATTAGGCGATATCGAAACTTTGCAGCTAGACCGATTTTTATCTTCTTCATCCTAGCATTAATTTCCAGTCGCATTAATTCACCACGGAGTCTGGGGTCCGTTTTACCAGTCTTAACTGCGGATTTGGCTGAAACTCGATATTTTCTGCGAAGCGACTGCCATCTGACCGTCACAACCCAATGGTGACATTAGACATAATTGCGTTTGAACGTTAAATAATATTACGCGTACGCCACCGCCGCTTAGCATACTAGCTATACACAAACATTATGTGTAGATAGTTATCAGTAGAGGATATTAAAGTATTACTCTAATTTAAATATGTTAATATGATAGTACTATTATCGCATTGGCCCTGGCCGCGTTTTAGTGCGAGATTCATAGACCACACTAAAATCACTAGGTGCGCAAGAGTCACTTTTCATATGAATGCCATAGTAATTTCTATTGTAATTTTTGAACCTGTGGATTATGTGCTTTTGGCGAGTTTTAGTGCGAGATTCATAGACCACACTAAAAACACTAGTGCGCAGGGGGCACTTTTCATGAGAATGCCATTTAATTTCTAGTATAATTTTTGAAAGTGTGGGTTAGTGTTTTGGGCGAGTTTTAGAGCGAGATTCATAGACCACACTAAAATCACTAGGTGCGCAAGAGTCACTTTTCATATGAATGCCATAGTAATGTCTAGTGTAATTTATCAACATCTGGGTTATGTGCTTTGGGCGAGTTTTAGTGCGAGATTCATAGACCACACTAAAAACATAACGCAAGAGACACTTTTCATATGAATGCCATAGTAATGTCTAGTGTAATTTATGAACTTGTGGGTTATGTGCTTTGGGCGAAATTCTCAGACCCCACTTTAGACTTTACTATAGTTAACATTCCCGTAAATATGAAACATTTCACTACGAGTACAAGTGCGATAACGCGCTCTATCAAACGGTGGGGGTGGATACTAGCGATGCGATTCTCGCCTAGTCTACAATACGCAGAATACGCTAGTCTATACGGGATCCTGCCGTTTGGCAAAATATGTTTCGTCAAATTTCACTTCCCAAAAAACTTATCGCAAATTTTCATTTCCCAAAAGAATCTTTAGCAAATTTACATTTCGCATTTTAATCACTTGGTCAAATATTAATTTAGCAAATGCTTTATTTTGTAAAGGCTTAGTAAAGGCGTAGTTTGTAACGTAGGCTAGATTGGAACTGCTAGAAATGTGGGTTAGGTTAGGTTAGAACTGTGACCCCAACAGAGCGCGAGCCGACTAGCGAAGCGAGCGTGCCGCGGCAGCGGCCGGCGAAGCGCCGGAAATGATTTGTATGATAACAATATAATTATCATCGAATTTCTTACCTGTAAATTATTTGTCCAAGGTGAAAAAAACATCCATGCAGCAGTGTATTTGAAAAATTGGATCTCGAATAATAAAAATTTCAATGCAGTGAATTTAGACTCAGTGAATCATATGCCAAACCATATTTGACTACCTAATACTTGATAAAATGAAACTTTGCCATGTAATTATTTGGTAAACAATAATTTGCCAAAAATAGTATTGCTCAGTTCTGTAAAATTGCGAAAAGTTGTTTTGCCAAATGTTTTTTTGCCAAATAAAAATTTGGGAAACATACTTTGGCATGTGACACTTTGGGAAACGTTTTTTGCCAAACATTAGTAAACCAGTCTATACTACAATATTCTACAACATCTAATAGTATTAACATCACAGAAGAGGCACTGACCTCACACATAATAGATAATAGTACTGACCTTGCAAAAAATAAATAATAGTAGTGTTGGGGCTTCAAGGTGGATAATCAAACCCCAAATTGAATTTTACTCGCGTTTAATGTCCATAAAACTTTTATTACATTAATTTGGAGCAGAGAGATCGCACTCAGATTTTAGGTGACAAGGAAGTGATAATTTTAAGTGTCGGTACATAGAAAACATTAGTTGACGCCTGATGGACTTGATTAGCAGCATATCACGGGTCCTTGATATCCTTATGATAGTAGGCGTAAACATCCTCCCCCCGTTGAAACGTCCAAGGTTTCAACCTTCAATGAGATCTTCTTCGGTGGGTAGTGGGCAGATGCGAACGAGTGATCGTCGAACGGTTCCTCGAATTGTTTTGACGTCGGCGACACGTGATATTCCGTCTGCACCAGGGAACAATCTGGTTATTCGTCCAAGCCTCCAGCATAAAGGTGGTACATCATCTTCTTGGAGCAAGACCATGTCTCCAATTTTAACAGTGGCTTTATTGCTCTTCCATTTGCGACGATGTTGTAACTCGGCTATATATTCACGCTGCCAGCGCAGCCAAAAGTGTTGCAGTATTTGCTGTAGTCGAGCATACCGCTGCAAGTTGTTTGAATTGCAGTCTTGAAGTGCAGGTGATGGCAGTGCAGTGAGAGCACGACCAATGAGAAAGTGCCCAGGGGTAAGGCAGTGTAAATCATCAGGAGAGGTAGATAGAGGATAGAGAGGTCTGCTATTTAAGATAGCCTCAACTTGTGCGAAAAGAGTTGAAATCTCTTCAAAAGTTAAATGAGAATTTCCCATAACGCGCTTAATGTGAAACTTTGCTGAACGCACACCAGCCTCAAAGATGCCGCCAAAGTGAGGAGCGTAGGTTGGTGAAAAATTAAATTTTATGCCTTCCGAGCATGCAAAATCAGATAGATGATTACATGTATTTTTAAAACAATCGTTAATATCTTTAGCTCCTGCAACAAAATTACGTCCATTGTCGCAAAATACCTCCGTTGGCCTGCCTCTTCGCGATACAAACCTACGGAAAGTCATAATGAAAGCGTCTTTAGATAGATCGCTAACTGCTTCCAAATGTAAAATTTTATATCTTAGACATATAAATAAACAAAGATAGCATTTGATAGTGGAGGCACCACGTCCTCGTTTGTTTACAATAAAAAAGGGACCAGCGAAATCCATTCCTACTGTTTGAAATGGAGAACTTGGTGTGACACGTTGTGAAGGTAGATGTCCCATTATAGGGGCAATCGTTTTACCTTGCAGTCTTCTACATCTACAGCAGTTGCGAAACGTACGTCGCGCCAAATGCCTACCGTTTACAGGCCAAACATATTCTCTAACAATAGCTAGCAACAGCTGTGGACCAGCATGCAATCCACGCTTGTGTTCGTATTCAAATACCAATCTTGTAAGATGATGAGAAGCGTGCAAAAGAATCGGGTGTTTTTGTTATAGTGGAAATCTGATAATTCTAATCGACCACCAACTCTTATGACTTTATCATCGCCTATAAATGGACTCAATGATAAAATATTTGACTTAGAACTTAATGGTTTGTTATTATTTAATAAATTATATTCGTTTGGGAACGATGCTTGTTGTGACAAGCGACACAAATGAAGAAATGAATTATTTAATTCGTCAACAGTTAATCTACCAACGTGCCTATTAGTTTTATTTTTTAAATTAGTTATATATCTCAGAACATAAGCAAAGGAACGTTTTAATTTAAGTAAGTTAGAATATTTTGTAAATACAATGATAGGATTATTATTAGTTGTAACACTACAGGCAAAAATTGAATTAGCTTTTGTTTCAGGTAAGTCCTTTGCATTAATTTTCTTTGAAAAGATAGGCCAAGTGTCTTCAGGCTCCATGAGGAATGGAGGACCTGACCACCACAGATTGGTTTTACCTATCTGATCGGGATTAATTCCTCTAGATATTAGATCTGCAGGATTCACCGATGTGGGCACATAGCGCCATGATGACAAATCTGTCAACTCGGACATCTCGGCAACCCTATTTGATACAAAGGTTTTTAGATTTTGCGAATTAGCATGAAGCCAACCCAGTACAACTGTAGAATCACACCAGTGTACTTCATAGTTAATTTTACATAGCAATGAATCTCTGACAGCTTTACATAACCGTGCAGCAAGTAAAGCAGCACATAACTCTAGTCGAGGAATAGTTATACTCTTAATAGGAGCAACTTTAGATTTAGAACATAGCAACTTGACTGTAACCACGTTCGCTGCATGTACAGAGCGCAAATAAATGCAAGCTCCGTATGCCTGTTGTGAGGCATCGCTGAACGAATGTAGTTCGATATTTACAGGCTCATCGCAAAGAACACGTCTCGGAATTTCTAAGCTTAGAAGAGACGGTAATGCGGTATTGAACTTCTCCCAATCTCGTTGAATGTCATGCGGAACTGGAGAGTCCCAAGTTAAACTTTGCAGCCGCCATAGTTGCTGTAATAAAATTTTCATTTTTACTACGCACGGGCTAATTAATCCTAAGGGATCAAAGATTTTAAATATAGAAGAGAGCATAGATCTTTTAGTTAAATTATTGGAATTAGAAGAAAGTGGAAGTTTAAGGGGAAAATGTAATCTATCAGTGGAGGGATTCCATCCCATGCCCAAGGTACTGGTAGACTCACTAACCATAAGATTGTCGTCTTGGTGGTCTGATAAATTAAATAAAGATGGCATGTTCGTCTTAAACTTACGGAGATTGAAGCACCCTTGCTTCAGTGCATCAGTGACTGATCGGTGAATATAGCGTAAAGTATCTTCACTTTCAGAACCAGTAATGAGATCGTCCACTAGAAAATCATGTTGTATTATATTTTTAATCATAGGATCAGTGGTTTCCTCACCGATCTGCCACAGGCAACGTGTACTTAAATAACTGGAACTTGCCATTCCGTACGTTACAGTATTCAGTTCGTACGTTCTGATAGGCATGGACTCGTCTTCTCTCCACAATAAAAGTTGAAGTCTGCGATCTTCCTCATGTACCCGAATTTGACGGTACATCTTTTCGACGTCAGCCGTAAGAAGATACTTATGCTGACGAGCTCTTACTAATATGGAAAAAAGCGAATCCTGTATATTGGGGCCAACCAGAAGGATGTCATTGACAGATAGACCTGATGAAGTAGGAGCCGAGCCGTCGAACACGACTCTAATCTTCGTGGACTCACTACTGTCTTTAAAAACAGCATGATGGCAAAGAAAATAGGACGTCTCAGATATAGATGCGGTGGATTCTGAAAGGTGACCCAAGTCTGCGTACTCACGCATAAAATTGATGTATTGGGACTTGACTTGAGGTTGTTTGCGGAATCGTGTCTCTAAATTTAATAATCGCTTCTTAGCTAATGAATAGGATTCACCTAGACAGTCGGGTGTATCCTTTAGTGGTAGACCTACTGAGAATCTACCGGATTCGAGGCGAAAGGTGTGAGATAAAAAATGTGACTCACATGCCTTCTCGCTTTGAGTTAATCGAGGTTTCGTATGAGGAATATCCTCTATGTCCCAGAACTTGCTGAGCTCATTATGAATATTGTCGTCAGATGACAAATAAGAAATTGTTGAATAATTGCAATGTACATTAGTATTGTGTAATTGTCTGTTTCCAGGGAAATGCATACTAATAGGACCAGAGATCAACCAACCAAATTGAGAACTTCTTAATATAGGTAAATTAGGACCAAGAGACAGTTGGTCTCGGCCAAGAAGATCCCAAAAAAGATCGGCACCAATGAGGACATCAATAGGCGCTGGATGGTGAAAGTTAGGGTCTGCTAAAAATATGTTGCTTTGAATATTGAGTTGTTTGATATTTATTGGTATTTTAGGTATTTTACCAGTTAACGCTGATAAGACTAGAAAGGTTGACGTAATGTTGAAATGCTTCATCAGAGATCTCAATTGCATCACGCATGTTTCTGTAGCCTGATTAGTTATCTTATTGCCTATACCAATGATATTGACATTGAAGCTAGACATGGATTCTAAACCTAGTTTTGATTTAAGAGATTGAGTTATAAATGATGACTGACTACCGCAATCCAAAAGGGCGCGAACCTTCTCCCTTTGATTTGTTTTAGGATTACAAACTTCAATATAGGCAGTAGACAGTAAAACTTGTTTAACAATTTGATTACAGAAATTAACAACAGTACCATCATCAACATTATCTTTTGACGTGGTACCAATATTGGACACATCGTTACAGGTAGCCTGCTTATGTATAAGGCTATTGTGTTTAGCGTTACATATACGGCACGGACCCATGCGACAGTATCGCACATTGTGGCCAACTCTTAAACAGTTATGACATAATTTTAATTTGTTTACATAGTTAATTCGATCATCTATACTCTTGGCCACAAATTGGGGACAGTCGTAAATGCGGTGACTGCCTTTACAAACTACACAGTTCATAGTAGAAATAGAATTATCTTCGACTTTATAAGCATATGACTGATTATATTTGTTATTAGAAATTACAGATTTTGACTGAGACTGTGACTTTGATTTTGTATGTAAATTACAACGATCTATTGACTCGAGAACCTCAGCACGGTCAATAAGAAATTTAAAGAATTGCTGTAAGTTGGGAATGCCTTCCAACGTGCCACGGAATTCCTCCCACTTCTCACGGGTAACACTATCAAGCTTTGGGCTCATTATGTGAATGATTAAAAAGTCCCACTCGTCAGTAGATTGACCGAGTGCTGATATAGCTCGTAAGTTTTTAGTTATATGATCAACAAAAAACCTTAATGATTTTTCGGACTCACTAGTCATTTGTCGTATGTTCAACATTGAATCTACATGATGAGTCATTAATTGACGCTTATTGTTGTATCGGTCACATAATAGCTTCCAAGCAGCAGTATAGTTAGCGCTTGATACCACCAAATTAGCTATGATGCGTGCTGCATCGCCCGTCAGGTACGAACTAAGGTAGCGGAATTTATGAATGGGCGCGATGCGGTCATTGTTGTGTACTATTGATAAGAAAGAATCACGAAATTCAAGCCAACGGAAGTAAGAACCATCAAACTTTGGTACTTCAAGACGAGGTAATTTATAGTCTAAATCATCACGTTCTTTGTTGCACGGAGCAGCAGACAGTTGAGTTGAATTTAAATCTTTATAATTGCTTTCATCACGTTGATTCGAGTTATGGTTTTTAATAATATTTTGAGCAATTGCAATGTTGGATATAAACAACTGCTCGATAATATCACGCTCATCAATCTCATTAGACAAATTATTAGAATTTAAAACTTCTATCTGACTTTGCAACTCGTCAAATCGGTCATAGATAGTTTGAAATTTATGTAATTTTATTGTTAGCTCATCTAACTCGACATCAGAAAAAATCTCCTTTGTCGTAATATTCGATAAAAGGTTTCTAAATTTTGTAATTTGACCTTTTATAGAACTTCTTCTTACAAAAAGATTCTGTAACTCTTGAGATGACTTTAAACAAGCATCACTTGTATTATCTTTATCAGTCATAGTGATAACAAAATACTAATTTTATCAATATAATATCCTAGTTAAGAATAACTTGTTTAAAGTGGATAGTTTAGTTATCCAAAGAAAATTACTTGGCAAACAGTAACAAATGTTTGTAAAACTCAAATAGTTTGTAAATAGGTATAGTAAAGTTTAGCTCACGTTCCTCGCCCGGCGAACCTGAGTACGGCCCTGTGTGCTCTCAGCAAAGTCTGTACCGGCAGTCGTCAATTGTTTCAAACTGATGCGCTCGTAGTCGGTAGATAGGTATGGGCTGGAATGTTCGGCAAAGAAAACTTGTTATATTTGCTTAAATGACAGTATAATAACCCTACGAGGATTATTAATTCCTAAAATAGAATCTAATAGTACTAAATGACTTCTTTGTTAATTGAAATATTGTTATAATTGAAAGAATTTGGAAAAATATCGATACCTACAATCTTTGTGGGTATATAATTATAAAATAGGTATCAAAATATTGTCGATATTGTATATTATGGACACTGAGACACAAGTTAAGACTATTTGCAATAGATATTAGGTATAGGATTATGAATATTTTGATATTAGTTCGAATAATGGGAATTCACAAGGAAGGAACACTTAGCTGCATTGGCCGATGCTGCGGTAAGATGCTGAATGCTGATCATTGACCGGCTGTGGCTGCAATGGCTGGTAGGTACACATCCAGGGAAGACCAGAAAATAGCTTGAAGTGGACGATTGTTGGCTGCAGCGCAATAGCTAGACCGTCAGGGTATCGTCTTGATATTCGTAATAGTCTTGATAATATTTCGTCGAAAACTGTAGGTCTTGTCCGCGGTCGCCAGATGTTGGGGCTTCAAGGTGGATAATCAAACCCCAAATTGAATTTTACTCGCGTTTAATGTCCATAAAACTTTTATTACATTAATTTGGAGCAGAGAGATCGCACTCAGATTTTAGGTGACAAGGAAGTGATAATTTTAAGTGTCGGTACATAGAAAACATTAGTTGACGCCTGATGGACTTGATTAGCAGCATATCACGGGTCCTTGATATCCTTATGATAGTAGGCGTAAACAAGTAGATACTGACGTCACAGAATTGATAATAGTATTGACATCACAGAGTAGATATCAGTTCTGTCAATTAGCATGGATTGACACATCACGGCGTCATCGTACTGGTTCATAGTGATGGCGCCTGCTCATAGCCTAAAGATGTCAATAAAGCCCTATTCGCCAATCGCCAACTATGATTTTCCCACGTAATAGGGGCAAGCCTATAACCGTCTAGGGGGCACTTTGTCATGGGCTGTATGTTCACTGTCGGATGAAAACAGGCCCTATCCCTTATTCGCCTTTTACGCAATTGCACAAGACAAAGCATTTACAACGTATACGTACTCGCTTCAGTACATTTTGTGATCAGCCTAACGCTGAATTCGCTCGTGTCTTGCTCTAAAATAGATTTATTACATTTACAAAAGCGCTGAAGTATGTCGTTTCACCTGACCGCGGTTTACGGGTGATGTTTTGTTGCCAAAGCTTACTAAGCCCCGGACTACACTGTGCAAACAGTCTGCAGCAAACTGTATATCAGCACGAAACCGGCCTCCGTTCGAATGTGAAGAAATTCTCAAAGAATAGGACTTAATCCATATAGTGACGGAAAAAGAATATAAGTATCATCACCCCATCTCATCCGAATGGTGTCGTAAGAAACAGAAACCTATTTCGGAAAAGTATGGAGACGATATCATTGCGAGAGTAGGAGAACTTGAAATAAAACCCTGTACCAACACGTCTGGTCAGCGTGGAAACAGTAGGCCAAAGTCTCCCAACATTGGGAGAGGCCTATGTCCAGCTGTGGACTGCGATAGGCTAATTGATTGATGATCTCCCTTGGATTAGTACCTACCCCATTCTTCTTTTAGTTAGGTTTTGGATCCACTCCTCATCATCATTAAAGTGATAATCTCAGTTACTTGCAAAGTAATGGAATCCTGTAGTCCGCTTTTCTCATCATCATGATGAGATTCATTTATGCCCGGTTGAATTCCAGGCTTTCACCTCGGTATTTGGCTTACTCCTTCTCCTTTAAGATAAGCTTATGCAGCTTTTCTTGGAGTGACTCTGCATTAGAGCCTGACCAGCAGGTGTATAGGTCTTTAAACCGATGAGAACGCTAAAGTTGCTCTTAAAAAAATAAATCAATAATAATAATCTTTATTGAGACATAAAATAACAATACATACAAATACGAATTTTGTCGACGATAGCTGCTAAAGTATACACTGTGGCGCAGCTATCAACGCCACTGCCCTGAGAGGAAGAAATCTAAAATTATTGTTCCAGATTTATACAAAATCAAAGAGAAATCAAAATCAATTCATGAATAAGTTACATAACATACCTAATTGTTTTATGATTATTACTTTTTTGATAAAGAAAGTACCTAAAATAAAATAAAATCTATCTATCCATGAGTCTATTGCAAACCACTACAGGACCAAAGCCTCTTCCAATGTATGTAAGCACTCATTTCTCCGCCTCACATATTCTTACCTGTAAATTCCCGAAGAGGTAGAGTTTCCACAGTTCACCAACTATGATTTTTGGGATGTAATAGGGGGTGAGCTTGTTGCCGTCAAGAGAGCACTATTGATAGTGTATGGTACTGTCGGATGGAGAACAGTCCTGTCCTTAGAGTATACATTATAAATATAGAGCGCGCCTATCACTCAGGTCTTTGGCGCCGAGTGTTAGCAGATACTTTGCGAAGATGGTATAGCGCACCTATAATGACGTTTCATGCATTACCGAAAATATCAATAGATACACTTATTAATGTAGTTTGTTGTTATGAAGTTTTTTGTTCGATTTGATATGCATGGATAAAATTAAAGCCAAAATACAAAAAAATGGCGTCATTTTGAGGTATTTTTGCGTCATTATTGCTACAAATATACGATGTTGTATAAAATTTTGATTTAACATATCGAATTAAATATTATTTGCGAAGTCATTTTGACGGGTATTGTTTTGCTAATGATTGAGGTTGAGCCAGGAGCCTCGGTATACTGTTTATACCCGTGATAGCAGTTCATATTTGCAAGGCGCGCTCTATAGCAATGTATACTCTAAGGTCCTGTCCCTTAGTCAGGTGACTACCTTAGTCTACGACATCCGCGGAAAGAGATGGGGTAGTCGTATTCTACACCACCGGGAATCAACACGCGTTATCCGCATGCAATCTACATCCAAGCAACACCAAGTTCATCCTAATTTTGTATTTTAGGAGCCATAACACGTTAAACAGAGCGTTCATTACTCGACAGTTAATTATTCTCCGCGAATTGAATATAAACTTCAATGGATGAGACCGCAGTTGCTAATTCCAGTTGTATACGTAATGTATGTACCTACTGTGTTTATTTTCTGTGTATATTAATTTATTGGGTATGGAGACACTATCAAGAGTTTCGCGGCTCAATCCCACGGAAATGAAATCAAAATATTTATTCGCCAGAATATGATACACAATACAAACTATGAGCAATTGAGCAATGCCCCATGGTACATACGTAATACAGAAGTACATGAGTATCTACAAATTCAGACAGTTGAAGAGGAAGTAAGAAATTCTTCCGAAACATACAAACAAACACCCGTATTCACAAACAATACTTCGCTATGCGTACTCATACCAAAACTGTGCAAAGAACGACAAATTCTCAGTGCGTTCGTTTTGGAAAGCCTTTTTATTCATTGATAACACTTAAGTAATACTTCGTTGAGGGAACGCACTGCGTTAGATACTGCTCCGTGATGTTTGTGAATTAATTTTACCAGCCCTATGCGCTCGAGCACACTATGAGACCACACAGTGTTGTTTGTGAATACGGGTGAAAGACTTGAAGTACAAAAAACCAACTGGCCGCGTCACTATTGAACACCAGCGGCTGTATTTCGACTGAAAAGATCTCGATTGGCCACTATCTAGTGGCTAAAATATGAAATACGAGATGATATATCACAGGATATACTCGTACATACCTCAAATTCACAGCAAAGATTCCATTAAATCTGATTATAGCTTCGGTGCTGCTGTGCAATTCTGTAAGCGTCTAGCGTCGAGCACAACGTTGCGACAACCTTCATCGAGATTGTCATTGGTCAGACTGGGTGACGTCACTGGAGATCGACCAATGACAATCTATATCAAGGATGTCGCAACGTTGTGCTCGTCGTTGTGCGCTTACAGAATTGAATTGCTGATTGCAGATAGAGAAAAGGAAAAAAAAATGATTCAAGAGATATTAAGTACAACAGTTCATCTCTGAGGCTAAAAATAGTCCCCTTGTAGTTCGATGGCTCTAAATTCAAGTACAAAATCTTATTACTACTTATGTATAACTAGATCACTTCTCTGGCTGTGAATCTTATCCAATCATTTATCAGATATAAATCTGGATTTCAATCAGTAACCACCAGAAACCAAAACCCCTCTTTTGCGAAGTGTAAATCTATTGCATCAGCTCTCGTTTGAAGTTCTAGATAAATATGACGCAAAACCGCATAACACCTGTATGCTCTCAACGGCTATTCTGGATACAATTTCAATGACGAGGTAAGCAGTTCTGAGCGATGCTGTAACATGACTGCAATTTGTTCTAAAGATATGTTAAGCTATTGCCATATTGTTCCGTGCTATAGTCTACAATTATTTACATACATACATACATATAAATCCCCGAAGGAGTAGGCAGAGGTGTACTAACACCCACTCACATTCCACCAACTATGATTTTCATTCCCACGTAATACATAGCGGTTGAATAGCTACCCTCACATAGCAAGTCTATAACTAAAAGTGGAATTTTCAATTTTTTCGTTCATCCTACATCTAAAATGAACTTAAATCACCCCATTTTATAAATTCTTTACGAATACTAAATAGGCAGGTTTACACGTGCAGTTCGGATCGTAGGGTTTACCACGCGCCAGTCCAAACTGTCGTCGGTTCGGAACGAGCGTGTAAATGCTAGCGACGACGCGCCGGGAACGACAATACGTAGTAAGTAGTAACTATTTATTGACCTGGCCCTCTAGACAAGTGGCAATTCGTCGGCTGACGTTTGGTAGAATAGAATGCCAAATGTATGGGATTTGACGTATATGACAGGATGTCAAAAACGTCAAATCCTATACATTCGTCATTCTATTCCACCATACGCCGAGCAACGAATTGCCACTTGTCTAGGGGGGCTGTGCCTGTGACGACAGATCGATCTGTCTATCGGCGCGTACGCTTCGCTCCACAGTTTCATCCGCGGTAGCCTATAAACCAATATGTTAACGGAATGTCGGTTTGGAAACCAGGTGCCATTACACATTTCATAAACTTCTACTGCCAACACCTATGTTTGTGGAAAATAAAAAGCTCTGACTATTCAAAAGAAAATATACGTAACCTTCTGGGTAATCTTCTATATGAAAATATATTTAATATATTATTATGTCTATATCTTCATCTGTATTTCTTTTCCCATATTTCGAAGTCTGGTGCTGTGCAAACCGACTACGAACCCAGCCAACGCAACTGAAAGAGGAACGTGAAAGATCTGCCTGCGTTCCGAACTGTGGTCATTTTTAGTCGCAAAATATCACCATAGTTTGATCCGCACAGTTTGACAGCCTCCGTGGCGTAGCGGTAGTGAACGCGGCCGCTACGCAGGAGGCGCGGGTTCGATCCCCGCTCAGTGCAAATATTTGTGTTCATGAAATATGGGTATTTGCATTGGTCTGGTCGTGCCTCGGAGAGCACGTTAAGCCGTCAGTCCCGGTTGCCATAAGAACATCTATGGCAGTCGTTACGGGTAGTTGGAGCCCTAAATCCAAAACAACAGTCTAGCTGCAAAGCTTCGATATTACCTAATGTTAACATTGGGATGTGGAGGTCAGATGGCAATCGCTTCACAGAAAATATCGAGGTCTAGCCAAATCCGTAGCTAAGACTGGTAAAGCGGACCCCAGACTCCGAGCTGAAAGCTTCGGATGCGACTGGGAATTAACGCTAGGAGGAAGAAGAAGTTTGATCCACAGTCCACACCGGCGACGGATCGGAACGGCCGCGCGCGGCAGCGGCGCGGGCGCGGCGGTTTGGAACGCAGTCCCAATGCACGGTCCGAACTGCACGTGTAAACCCCGCTAATGGGTTTTGGCACCGGAAAACTAAAATGACTCGTAAACTCTCGTAAACATTGAAGTACTATAAATCATTTAGTCATCTCGTAGTTAATTTGTTATAATGTCTGCGGATACACAAAATAGACTTATTATTTTGTGGGATTTGTTTACACTATTAGGTTATTTTAATGGACGTGCTTGAGATTTACAACTCAATTCTAGCTAATGAAAATCTGTTTTTAATTTTTAGCTCGAAACTAAGTAAGTATGTAGTATATACCTAGTTAGTTTTAGAAAAATATAGATGAAATTCTCTATAGATATAAATCACGTTATGTAAAAGAGTTTCTTTAAGATGGTAATAAATTATATCTTTGATCGCATTCATAGCTTTATACTACTTAGGTCGCAGACAAGCACACGACCCTCCTGATGGTAAGAGGTTACCGTGACCTATGAGCGAGTGCAACATCAGGGGAGTCACACTCGTGCTGTTGATCCTCTAAGAACAGAGAGATTCTGTGCCGTCAGCGCAAAAGATAAGTAGGACAAAGCGTTTGGTTTTCCCACTGACAGCACAAAATCTCTCCAGTGAGCTCTGGCTACCCTACTCACCGTTGGAAACACAACATGAGGTTATTAAGCCGCGGTCTTCTGTAGGGCGATTTTGCTTTGATTACGCTTTACGCCTTGAACCACTTGTCTTTTTTGTATAATTCACGGCATTTATAAGGAGTTTCTTAATATAAGTAGTTCATTCTTTGACCTGTAGTAGGAAATACGGTTAGATAATTAAGTTGACCCGTAACCAGATAAAACATTATCCAATTTATATCCTTATCTTCTTAAATCGGTTCAAAAGTCATTGATATAAATGATTAAAATAAAAATATAGCTTCAAAATTATCAAAAAAAGTGAATGACCGCATTATTTATCTGTAGCTTTGATGTGAGCCCCAGAGACCCCGACCGGCCATTCTATGCTATCCTGGTATGGTTCGCCCAAGCGACTAGAATATGGGGTTCTACTAGAAGGGCTTCAGAAGGTTCTACAGGGTTGACAGCACGAGTGTAAGCCCCTAGTTTTGCATACGTACTTCCCATCAGGTGGGCAGTACAGACATGTTATTGGGGATCAAAATATCTAGATACACCAGTGACTGTGGCGAGGGGTCCTTATAATATTTTTATGGCACCAAACTATTAAATATTGGTGGATTAATTTCTCAAGGCGACATAACATTTTTATAGTAGAGTCATTATCCATGCATACCTACCTAGTTTATATATAACAGTCAAGATTGTTATGAGTCTATAAAATTACAATAAATATAATTCTGAGATATTAAAATAACGTTGAATGAAAATATTATTATCATCTTTGAATGAGATTGTATGGTGTTGGATTTACCTACGAGTTCATTGGGATACAACAAATCATTTACATTTTTTAAAGAACGCCACGTCTTGCGGCAACTGCCGGGCTACGTGGGTAGCGAATGCCTGGCAATGGCGCCCCCGCCAGGTCCAGGTAGAAGGGGTAGGCCCAAGTAGTCCTGGCTTGACGTCGTGGAGAGTGACATGCGTGCCAATGGTCTCACTACCATGGACGCCCAAAATCGCGCGAGGTTATCTTGGCCACGGATGGAAGTAGGAAAATGCGTCTTTATGAAGATTATGATGTAGGTACTTACATTTTTTAAAGAAGTTAGTATACCTAATGTATGATTTAGTTAGATAACAATTAATTATAACAAGGCGTATAGGAGATTAGTTGGCGAATAGCCAAATAAGACGTATAGAATGTATAGATCGTACCTCAAATGAATAAGCAGAACCCTTATAACATCACTGTTGTCCGTCTGTCTATGACAAGATCTAAGTACCTATAAGTGTGTAACCATTAGCAGTTATTAAAAAATCAAAGTTCTAGCTCAAGGCCAGTGAATCAAAAACTGAAGCGAATATCCTGTTGAGCCAGAGGTTTTATAGCACAAGTGAAAGCCCAAAAACCGTAAATATAATAGATAGCTGTTGCCCGCGGCTCCGCCCGCGTGGAATTCGGATTCCGTACAAACTTTTCTTTCGTGCTAAAATTGCCTTGGATACCATCCCCATCAGCCATCAGGAGTGCCATGTGGAATTCGGACCCACTAAACAGCATGCCGTCGCGGGTCTTCAGTTGCTGGAGTGTAAAATTGCCTAGGGCATTTTCCGCACCCCCCGGCTGACCATGGGCCATCTACAATTTTAAGATGGCACTCTCAGAATTGGGAAGCACGATGTCCCATCGAATTCTGGAAAGGGAGGAGACGGGCGTGAAGGGATGACAGGAGGCCGGACCTATAATCCTCACGTCCGCGCTCGGTGACCAGCCCTTCCCTTTCCTGCTCTCTACTGGGCCTCCTCGTAGTCAGAGGGACATGTGGGAAGCCTTTGAGCAGCCCTCTATAGAGCTGCTCCCGTTGCTGTATGTATTTGCCGTAGGCGGTAGCGCCTCCCCTGGGTGAGGGGCGTTAATGCCTCCGTTACCCAGGATGCATCACATGGAGGTTCCAATCCCGCATTCGGATCCCGTTACCGTTGCATCTTGTGTTCAGCTAACCTTCCCTGTTTTCGCTCGTGAAATACTTCGAACACCCGTGGTTGCACCCTTTTAGCCCATGCCCGTAATAATAATTAGTTTTCAAATAATGTATGGTAATTTACCAGATTTATTGACATTATAATTTCGTAATATCTTTTGAATAGAACGTCCGATTTCAATAATTCAAAAAGTAATCAACAGGTATTGAAACAATCTTAAATACCAAACGATTTATTTAGATAAGAATTAATATAAAGGTATTCCGTGGTCTGACTTTGATCGGCATTTCGGCTTGAATTTATATCGTCGCGCGTTACTTTCATACTGCAATAGATTCTAAAATATTCATTATAATTATACAGTTTAAAGGGCAATTTTGATCTACATTAAATGTACAATGTATCCAACGTATTTAGTCAGATAAGGCTTAACACTATATTGTTAAAAATAGCTTCGAAAATGACACATATTTTTTTTATAATTTGTAAAAGATAAAAATGGTTATTGTGAGCTACCCTTATTAGATAGACATATGCTGTCGCGGACTTTTATGTAGACCTTTTTAAGTTATACATTTCTACAGTACATTATTTTGTTCTATCTTCAATAGTTTTCGCAGCGTACGCGATGTAAGGAATTTTTTAGGTCATTTTTTTACACCTTGGGTTACAATATTGAAGTTTTATCCAGGATCCCTATTTTTTTGAAAATTAATTATAGCCTATGTTAGTCAGTGATAGTGCAGCTTTCTAATGGTAAAAGAATTTTTGAAATCGGTTCAGTAGTTCTTGAGTTTACTCGAATACAAAAATACAAATCTAATATTAGTAAAGAATGTATGGAAATCTGCCCGATTTATTGACATTTATGCTCACTGCTCCGCTCCCTTTAGTAGTAGCGTGATGTTATATAGCCTATGTTACTCCCAGATAGTGTAGCTTTCTATAGGTGAAAAAATTATTGAAATCGGTCCAGTAGTTTCGGAGCCTATTCGTTACAAACAAAAAAACAAACAAACAAACAAACAAACAAATCTTTCCTCTTTATAATATTAGTATAGAGTATAGATATAGATATAGATGACTAGCTGACCCCGCGAACTTCGTACCGCCATGTCAATAGATGCCCGCATGAATGACATAACAACATGCTTGTACTGTCAACACTGAAAAAAATTTCAATTTGACATAACAATCTCAATGATCCGCCATTTATTGAATTCATTTGTAACAAAACAATGTGATAAAATGAAGAACCGCTCGACCGATTTTGTGCAAACTTCACATAAACCATCTACTATTAATAGTCCGAACAAAGCCTAAACATTTGGTTTGGATAGGTGAGCCCGTTCTCGAGTTATAAGCTAACAACGAAAAGTGGCATTGATTTTTATATATATAGATTAGTGACTTTTTTTAAGTTCAGATATCTCACGGAAATCACACCTCCCCCTCCTCCCTCTCTGTCTCGGGTCATCAGTTGAATTAGCCTCTGGCATATCCCTCATTCCCTGGCAAGTGATAAAAGCTTATTTAAGTTATTTAATTTTAGCCTGCCTAGTAGGTAGTCTACTGCTGGACAGCACCCAGCACCACCTTCAGCATCTGAACTAATTCAACTACCTTTTCAGGTCGTCAGTTTATCTGACTGGGTCTTACCATCCGTTTACCGACTCGTTGCCTCCACTCTAGGACCCAATTGGAGACTTCGCCACACTTATGTAGCCAGCCTATGGTCCCTTCAGCAAGCCCCGGGTCCTCCATTGTAACATGGTAGGTACGTGTCTGTAATGGTGACCCTCTTTTCCGAGACTTTGCCTTCAGCTTACCATCAGGCAAGGCGAAGTCAAATTAACGTGTCCTATATAAAATAAAGGCTGCGGGCCTTATTGGCAACGGCAGGTTAAAAGCATATAAGTACTTTAATTTTGCCCCATAATTCAGTTGTGTACGGAACTCAGCGCACGAGTCTGAATCGTACTTGACCGATTTTTAAATTAATTATTATCATTAGAAGCGTCTTATGGCCAGACAAATATGTAATTACAGTACAGCACCTTGCTCCAAATGGACCGGAACGAAATGAAAACTGAAACAGACTACGATACTTTGCACGTGTTGTATGTGACGGTACGCTACCTTTATTGTCTTCTTCTTCATGACCTCTACAGCCACAGCCTCCGTGGCGTAGCGGTAGTGAACGTGGCCGCTACGCAGGAGGCGCGGGTTCGATCCCCGCTCAGTGCAAATATTTGTGTGCATGAAATATGGATATTTGCATTGGTCTGGTCGTGCCTCGGAGAACACGTTAAGCCGTCGGTCCCGGTTGCCATAAGAACGTCTATGGCAGTCGTTACGGGTAGTTGGAGCCCTAAAAAGGCCAAATAATGTTAACATTGGGCTGTGGAGGTCAGATGGCAATCGCTTCACGGAAAAATATCGAGGTCTAGCCAAATCCACAGTTAAGACTGGTAAAGCGGACCCCAGACTCCGAGCTGAAAGCTTCGGATGCGACTGGGAATTAACGCTAAGAGGAAGAAGATGACCAAAGTCAAAGTCAAAGTCTTTATTTCTCAAAATAGTGCAACATTGTTACAGCTTTTTGACGTCAAAAACTCCTTAAAACTAAGTTTACCACCGCTTCCTAAGCGCTAATGGAGAAGAAACGGCGCAACAAACTCCACTGCGGCATTTTAAGGACGTCAGTTTACAAAAAAAATAAAAGGGTTTCTTAAGACTAAATATGAACGTATGTACATTTGTCTCGCGTCAAGTAGGTATATAAAAATAAAAATAAAACCTTATATAAAATAAAAATAAGACAACTTCAAGAGGGGCCTGCACCATGCTCAAGCCATACATTTTTGTCTTTAATATAATCGTCTGTCCTATAGTATGCTTTTTTGCATAGGGTGGTCTTTACATGATTTTTAAATTGGTTTTCAGGCATACCAAGGACCGATTCAGGCAACTTATTATAAAATCGTATACCTTCCCCTTTAAAAGAATCACTAACTTTGCTAAGCCGATAGCATGGAAGGAGCAGTTTATTTTTATTGCGCAGATTTCTGTCTGTAATGTCACTTACTTTTGTAAATTTAGTAATATTTTTCCTGACATATAGTATGTTTTCAAATATATATTGGGAAGCTACAGTTAAAATATTAATGTCCTTAAATCGTTCCCTAAGAGAATCTCTCTTGCCTAAACAATAAATGGCACGTACTGCCCTTTTTTGTAATATAAAGATAGTCTCTAAATCTGCCGCATTTCCCCAAAGTAGTATTCCATAGGACATCAAGCTATGAAAATAACTAAAGTACACCAGCCTAGCGGTAGCTACGTCTGTCAACTGCCTTATCCGTCTGACAGCATAAGCAGCAGAGCTGAGTTTATTGGCCAAAATAGTGATATGGTCACCCCATTGTAACTTCGAATCTATGGTAATTCCTAGGAAAGTAGTGCTTCTTACAAATTCCAATCTTTGTCCCTCCAGTACGACATCAACGTGAGCTTGCCTTACATTAGGCAGTGTGAACCTAATGCATTTGGTCTTTTCTGCATTCAACAGTAGATTGTTTACAGAAAACCAATTTGAAATAGAGTTTAAAATATTATTAACAATAGTCACATCTGTATTACGCCGATCCACTTTGAATATTAGCGATGTATCATCTGCAAACAATACTATGCCCGCTTGTGTCTCGATCATATATGGTAGGTCATTAACGTAAACCAAAAAAAGAAAAGGTCCCAGGATTGATCCTTGGGGTACGCCTATTTTGACGTTTGATCCGTTTGACTTTACGTTATTCACATCAACAGTCTGAAGCCTATCTGTCAAGTAAGATTCTAATAGTTTTGTGGATTTCTTGTCAAAACCGTAGCGACGTAACTTGAGCAAAAGTGTCTGATGGTCCACACAATCAAATGCCTTAGAAAGATCGCAGAATACCCCAATAGCATCCCGCGATCCCTCCCAAGCGTCGTAAATTAGGTCAACTAGGCTAACTCCCGCATCGGTGGTAGATTTCCCGCCAGTAAAGCCATATTGTTGGCTGTGGAAAAGATTATTGGTCTTGAATTGTTGTTGCATCTGACTGAGCATCACTCTCTCAAACACCTTACTCAGAGTTGGCAAAATAGAGATGGGACGGTAGTTCCCAAGTTCTGACTTAGATCCCTTCTTAAATAATGGTATTATTTTACTATGTTTCATTAAGTTGGGAAACGTGCCTTCATCTACACATTCATTAAATATAAGTGCCAAATCAGGTGCAATGATATTAATTACATGACTAATTAAACTAACTGATATGCCCCAGTAATCTATGGACTTTTTCATTTTCAGATTTTTAAATGCATTTAAGATGTCATTGGGATCAATATGTTTGAAGCTAAATTTATAAGAACTAATATTACTGTCGAGAAGGGCCACAGCACTGTGAGCGTTAGAATTAATAGAGGAAGTGAGTTTAATCGGAATATTGGTAAAATAATCTTCAAAAGCATTGACAATATCTTTTGAGGAGGTAATATCCTTGTTTTCTAATTTAATTTTAGTAACACTATCCCTCATTCTACATTTACCAGACTCTTTGTGAATAACTTTCCAAGTTTCCTTCATTTTGTTAGGGGCCTCAGTTATTTTTCTTTTAATGTGAATGGCCTTTGCTTGTCTACATACTTTTTTGAACACCTTGGAGTAATTTTTAACATGTTCAATGAAACTACTGTCAAATATGTACTGTTTTTGGGCGTATAAATCGAATAGCGTTCGTCTGCTTTTATAAATGCCTACAGTAGCCCATTCACAGAATTTAGATTTCGCACTATGCTTTTGACATTTTTGTTTGAATATGTGCGAAAAAGCATCAGTTAATGTACTGAATAAACTATTGTAATGAATCTCAGGATTATTACCTAAGTAAGCTATAGAGTTGAGTTTATTCTCTAACAAGTCCTTAAATTCTTTGATCTTATTAGAAGTTATGGGTCTACACATTATTTTCTCTTTAGGTTTACTATTATTACCCTTACAAAAGGAGACTATTTGACCACAGTGATCTGAGGGCAGCTTGCTTATTACAGACTTGTTTATGTACACGCTATCACTAAAAAAATTATCCAGACAACTGGCAGTGGTAGCAGTGATTCTAGTTGGTTCACAGAAAATATTTTCAAGATTATAGCTCTTGAATATGTTTAGAAATTGAGTACTTTTCCTACACTGTTCTAAGATGTTTATATTAAAGTCACCGCACACAATTAGACTCTTCCTTTTATTTGATGCTATCCCAAGGACTTGGTCCATGACCCCTACAAAAGTTCCAAAATCACTACTGGGTGGACTATATACGCATACTACTATACAACTATCAAGCTCGGCACAGGCCACCTCAGCACATCGCTCAACAGAAAGTCTAACAATGTCACTCCGCTCTTTGCTGCGGAGACAATTTTTAACTAAGACCATGGAGCCACCTCTTTCAGCAGACCTTCTGTTAAAGCAACTTACAATATTGTAATTGTCTATACTAAACATCATCTCACTCTCCTTGAGCCAATGTTCAGTCAAACACAAAATATCCACATTTAATTGCTCTAGGAATAATTCAATAACTAATTCCTTGCTAGGAAGACCTTGTATGTTTTGATGAGCTATCTTTAGCTCTGGCATTCCTATTGTCTGGACACTTAGTTTAAATCAATACTACTATTTGAACATACAGAATTGTTACTACAAGTACCTAGCAAATCTATAGGTATCAGGTTATTACTTTGTTTACAATGTAAACTTGTCCAGAAATTAATATTATGTGCTACTAATGTAGCAATTTTATATTTGTCATACTTTGTAAGATAAATACTATCTTTGGTCTTAAAACAATAACTACTAATAAAATTATTAGTGTCAAAAAAAGTAAAAGTGTCATTATGACGACATGTCAGAGTATGAATAATATTATTCAAATAATGTATCTTATTATTATATGATGGGGACTGGCAACACACATATGGGAATGCACATAATATTATTTTAAATACTCTTAGTTTACTTAGGCGTTCTATACAATACAATAATTCCCTCTTGCCCACTTTGTTGCTCTCACCTACCAGTAATACAATAGTGGAATTACTATTACACTTAGAAGACACAATTTTATCTATAATTTGATTGTAAGTTGCATTGGGCAGGGAATAGTGAATACAGTTCTTTAAATATTTCCTAAACATATAACCCATATTGCGACCCACACTGTCAGAGAATACCATGGTATTACTAGGTGGCTCAATGTTGTCGGAAGAATCACATCCAGTGTTCAGAGTACTGGTGCAAGTAGAGGGAGCTGATATGATTTCACTGACAGGGGGAGTGGAGCATGGCAAAGATTTTTCACATTCACATCTTTGCCTGTACAGGTTTTCTAGTGAATAAAACCTTTCTTCATTACTGTGGCATGAGTCCACTAGACTATTTAAGGCCTCAATGTACTCGCCTATCTCCTTTTGTGCAATTTCATATTTTATTGTTATTGAATTTAAACAGTCATTCAAACGCCTGATTTCCAACTGCAGCTGATATAAATCAGACTCATATTGGTCTGTCTGGGTTTTACCTACATCTAGTATCTCCCTTAATTGTAAATTAGACTTACAGGCACTATGATATTTTTTAAGGCCCATTTTGAGGTGCCTGATCTGTTTCTGTGACTTAGAAATAGATTTATTAAGTTTTGTATATTTTTTAAATTTATTTCTGCCAGTACTAACTAATTTTATAGAAGAATCTAATAATAGTGATTGATTGTCACAGGTTTTATTTATTGATGCAGTTGGACTATCAGGTATTGAGATATCTACCAGGTTAGCGGTGATGCATGGGTCGAGACAGATAAGGTCAGGCTCCCCAGCCACCAGCTCATTATAGAGGCTGTTGGAGAGGGCAGCCTCATCGGCCAATCTGACTGATTCCATGTGAGTGATTGAATTATGTACATCACTCAATTCACACTCCAGAAAGCTAATGCGTTTCAAGGCTTGTTCGTGGGTGTTGCTGCATTCCTCTAAGCCGGTCAGTGTTGCCTGGAGGTGATCCCGCTGGAGTGTGAGCTCCACAACCTGAGTATGTAAACCGATTAAGTCTTTTTTAAGTTGGGTGTTTTTATCTACTACAATTAGAACCTCCTTTTCACTTTCTTCCCGTTCTTCCATCAATTGCTTGTTTAGGCATTTGCTTATGTCCAGCTCCTTTAAGGCGAGGTTTAGCTTCTGTTGTAAGTCCCGGGATAGAGCACTACGGGTCATCATTGTTGTTGCTTTTCTTAACAATTAATTGCCTCACAAGGGTGTATTAGGTAGTACTGAAATGAAAAGAAGGGTGGTTAGTAACTAGGTATAGTATTGATAAGGTTAAGGGAATAAAAAGTAAGTTTATTGCAGATAATTTTTAGGTTGAGAAGGGAGGGTACAAAAACAAAGAAAAGTTTTTTTTTTTTAATTAGGTAAGTATGTAGCTAAAGTAGACTTAAGTAGAAATATGTTTGAAAATGTACTGTGTGAGTGTGTTAAACTTGTCTGAGGCTATATTGTTGGCGTCGTCAAATTGGCTTCCACAATTTGTCAAGGCAATTGAGACTGTAACAGAGCCCGCTGTGTGGATGGACGTTGCTCACAGTTATGTGAGCGTTTGTGTAGTATTGTAGTGTACAGAAGGTGTAAGGAATAAGTGAACACCAAATACTTCCCCTGATTTCCAACGTAGCGTAGGCGCAAGTTTCAAAAACAGATTCAGTTACACCAGTTTCACCAGTTCCTCAGTTCACTTATTTAGTCGTTTTACAACAATTGACGCAGCAGAAAACTCACAAACATTAATGTTTTTGTTAATATAACTAAATTAAACAATGCAATACAAATTATTCGATATATAACTAATTTATTTTAATAAATTTATACGAGCTACAAATTTAACAGCTGTTCGGGCCAGTGTTTGCCTCTATAGCAAAGCGGTAGAGTGTTCGACTGCTGAATCCGAGGTGCAAATATTTGTATGCATGATTATGTAGGTACCTATATATGGCATAGGCATTAATCTGGGTGTTTATTTTTATTTTTGTTTTTTATAGGTCACTTAGGTCGCACACAAGACGGCCCACCTGATGGAAAGTGATTTCCGTGGCCTATGGACGCGTGCAACACCAAGTGGTCCTACTCCTGCTGCTGACCATGTAAGAACAGATCAATGTATGTGCTGTGCGTTGTATATTATACAAGAATCCTACTAATATTATAAATGTGAAAGTTTGTGAGAATGGATGTGTGGATGTGTGGATGTTTGTTACTCTTTCACGTAAAAACTACTGAATGGATTTTAATGAAACTTTACAATAATATAGCTTATACATCAGAATAACACAAAGGCTATATATCAGCGATGAACGGGATCAGAATTCCACGCGGGCGGAGCCGCGGGCAACAGCTAGTCATACATAAATACATGACGCTGAAGGAGGCAGGACACGACGGAATATTTCCGTCTCAATCGAGCAGTCCGACTGGGGAAGTACCTCTGCCCTACAGAATACTGCGGCTATAATACCCTCGTGTTGTGTTCTCGGCGTGATTAAGGTAGCCAGAGCTGGTTGGGGACTCTACGGTCCCCACATCGGGAGAGGGCCAGATCGAGAGATATGGCCCTGGGTCGGCCGGGGTGCGAGGGATATGGCTACAACAATCTCACCTCCGGCAACTGACGGCCCACAGTCGGCGTGCGTTTTAGTCGGTTCGAGTCCGACATAACCTCCTCCTCCGGCTCCGGCGGGGGAGGTATCCGCGGGGATTTTTCGCACGATAAAAAAAAAAAGGTAGCCAGAGCTGACCGGAGAGGTCTTGTGCTGTCAGTAAGAAGACCAACGGTTTGTCTTACTCGTCTTCTGCGCTGCTCTCTGCTGCGGATAAAAATAATTACATATTTTTTATCTAATAACACATAACACAAGCTGGTTAAGCAATGCTTACTTTAGATCTAAATAGCGTTGCGTAGAATGTCCTAGAATATTTCAGAAGCATTACGCCTACCTGTGAGAAACATAAACATCGAGTGCGCTCATAGTCTAAACATCCAAATATTATTTCAAGTGCGTTAATGATGCCTAATTCGTAATCGAATCATCGGCCAAAAGCATTCATAACCGTTCACCGGTTTATGGTGTCGATCAAAGTGATTTCACCTTTGTTTCGAGTTTGGATACTGAGGCAGTGAGGTAAGGGTTATATTTAGGAATACAGCATCGGCGGCGTTACAATCGGTTAATTGAAAACATTCGCGGTTATGCGCTTTTCTGACGTAAAACTGGATTATGGTGCCTGCATTTCGGCTTCGACGAAGGCTATGCTCTCGATGGTGCAAGCGAGCGGAATCTTGTTTTTTTTTTATATACCGCTTACGGACTAAGAACAGACAAGCATACGGCAACCAGATGGAAAGTGGCTACCGTGGCCCATGGACGAGTACAATACCAGCCCCCCTAGATAAGTGGCAATTCGTTGCTCAGCGTATGATGGAATAGAATGACAAATGTATAAGATTTGACGTTTTTGACATTCGTTGACGCCTGTCATATACGTCAAATCCCATACATTTGGCATTCTATTCCATCATACGCCGAGCAACGAATTGCCTCTTGTCTAGAGGGAGCAGGGGAGTCACACTCGCGCTGCCGACCCTGTAAGAACTGTAAGAAAAAGATGTTGGAAGTTTTAGATATCAACTTATCGTCAAAACACTTGTCAATCCCACAAATTCATCATTCTATTCTACAATACGCCGGTCAACGAATTTCCACTTGTCTAGGGGGCAGGTGAGGTGAAGCCAAAATCAGTTTCCGTTCTGCACGTAAATAAGGCTTATTTATTTTTAACTAGTTTAGCAAAATAAAATATGACCTAATATGTAAATAAGTCCAGTTTATATAATGCTTTTTAATGTATTCTCTGATACGGTTATTTTATATAGCGTATCTATATTTTTTTAATTTTATTACATTATTTGTCAACTTCAAATTTAAATAACGATTATATTAATCCTTTTTAATTTATCACCACACTCAATGTTGCCACAGTTATAAATAAAATGCGTATAATAAAAATATGCATATACCTAATAAGTATAAAAAAGCAGAATATTTTATAGAGAATAGTCTATATTGAAGTGAATAGATAATAACCTTTTTTTTTCTTTTTTTTATCGTACGAAAAATCCCCACGGATAGGTACCCCTCCGCTGTAGCCAGTGGAGGAGGTTATGTCGGACTTGAACCGACTAAAATGCACCGCATTTGCGGGCCGTCGCCGTCGGTTGCTGGAGGTGAGGTAGTCGTAGACATATCCCTCGCACAACAGCCGACCCAGAGCCATATCTTTCGATCCGGCCCTCATCCGGTGTGGGGACCACAGATTCCCTAACTCGTCCCCGGGTATGGGGAGGCACGTGTTAGGTGGTGCAGACAAAACTAGTCTTTATAAAAACTGTGTTTATTTGAATTAAAGAAGTAGTACAATTATAACTAGACTTATACTAGATTTAGTAACTAAGAGATATAGATACAGCGAATGTAGGAAATAGAATGTGTCGGGAGAGCCAGGATTTGGGTACTTAAAGGAATCGAATCAGAGTGGGGACGTGTTGGGGATGTTTACATTTGTGTTAGTGGGTCAAAGGGACATGGGACAAAAAAAGGTAGCCAGATAAAGTGTGTTAAAATATTGCCAATGCATAAAGTGGTAAGGTAAATCATGATAAAATAATATGCCTATGGATACAAGTGGTGAGATAAAGTAACTTAAGTTATAATAAAGTATCTTAAAATATTGCTTACAGAAATGGTAACAAGTTGTGAGAAAATCATGATAAAAGATAATAAGCTAAACTAAAGGATATAAGTGGTAGATAAAGTATGTTAAGTTATTATACAATTAATAATATAATTATGCTTGGGTAACAATAATGTAATTAGTAATATGTACATGTACGAGTATGCTTATAGATATGTAACAACGAGTATGCTTATAGATATGTAACACCTCCCCCCTTAGAACAAAGATTGGGCCGTGTTGCCCGATTTTTGAGAGCTGGTAGTTGGGCGGGCGATATCTTCGTCCTCTTCGTCTTCACTGCCGCAGGGTGTATTCGTGTGACTATTCGTCAGTACCATGAGTATTTGAAGTTGAAGTCGTTGCGATCGTTCAAAGCAGTTCTTAAATATTTGAATGCATCCGTCGCTGTGATGTGCAGTTGGTGTTCTTTGGAAACATTTCTTATAAGGATTTTTGTTGATCTTCGAGGCATAGGGCAGTATTGAGGCCTTGAGTTGACGCAGTAGACGATGAATTTTGCAGATTGAGCTGACGTAGTAGACGTTGAATTTTGCAGATTGAGTTGATGTAGTAGACGTTGAATTTTGCAGATTGAGTTGACGTAGTAGACGTTGAATTTTGCAGATTGAGTTGACGTAGTAGACGACGAATTTTGCAGATTGAGTTGAGGTTGTAGACGACGAATTTTGCAGATTGAGTTGACGTAGTAGACGATGAATTTTGCAGATTGAGTTGACGTAGTAGACGACGAATTTTGCAGACTGCGATGTTGGGTGCGAACGTCTTGCAGCTGTCCAGCGAGTTCGTCGCGATGTATTGCTGTCTGCTAGAAGTAGTGGCAAGATATGTTTGCTCCGGAAGGATGGTATAGAGTCAGGATGAGGTATTGGGATTGAATATAATAAATAATATAAAGTGAAAATATCGTGTCTGATTAAAAGAAATTCTAGTACATAAATAAGCTTATTCATATAGATAGATTTATGAGGATGGATGCGCATTCTAAGATGTGATAGATATTATTTACAGTTTGGAGCCACGAGGTGTCTATTAGACCTAGCTGAACAGGTGGAGAGTAACTCCTGATTTAAACGAATAGAGGAAATTGAAGTAATTATTAATTTTTAATGATGTTCTAGTTTATCTGATGTTCATCGTATGGGATTTTTAAAGTACATGTAGGCTTTGTATAGAATCATGTATAATATTAATTTAATGTAAGAGCAAATCATGAAACTGACATAAGGGTCGTTTATGAAGGTTGTAAAGTAATTGTTTGATATAGTAATATTATTGATTTCGCGAATTGGGGTAGGATGGGCCATAGATCTGGTCATCCTGAAAATGAATTAAAACTGGAGTTTGTTCTAAGAGAAACAGAGACTTATTTTAAACTAACCTAGATAAGAATTTAAGAGGGAGAGTCATGTACCGGTCGTAGACGATTGGCATGCACTAATTGGTTTTTTGCTTGTCGAGATATGGGTCTACTTGAGAACATTTCGCGATTGCTTCGGTTGAAGAGGTCGTTCTTATCAGAGGGTTCGCACGAGATAGGGATGAAAACATTTTTATGACGGTCGTCTAAGAGGTAATCAGGTGAGATTTGTAAGTTTGGAGTGTCGAAGCTATATTGGGCTTTTTCTGAGAAATGTTGATAATTATGTTGTAGATAGTTATCGGGCATGTCAGAGCTTGAGTTAGTGATTTCGTTATCGCCTGTGAGATTAACAATATTTGTGTTACAGATTGGAGGTCGTGAGAGTGCATCAGCATTTGTGTTATTTTTACCAGCTTTATAGAGAGAGCGACTGTTAAGTATTTGTTCGTCTAGATTTGGACTTTGTTTAGGACTTTCGTTAAGATAATGTAGCTTGTAGGTTTTGTTACTTAGTCTCATTGTTTTTGACTGGACATAAAGTTGACAATTAAATTTAGACATAAAGTCGTTACCTAATATGCCATCTGCTTTAATGTTTAGGTCGGCAACATGGAATTCGTACTTGTGTAAATCGTCTAAGGATAATGCGGTAGTACCTGAAGTGAGAGTGGACGATTGTGTGCTAGATATTCCTACAATAGACACGACTTTAGATTTGTTCAAAGGAGAAGATCCTATCTTATTTGTTTTGATAACGGAAATTCCTGCACCGGTATCGATTAACAGAGTCACGGGTTTTTCATCAATGTGGAAAATGCAGTGTAAAAGGTTTTCACATGGAACATCGTTCAAGGATGAGATTGTAAATGATTCTATGTCAGATTTCGATTCATTAGGTTTAGGCTTCGATTCAGAGTATTTAGTGTTTGATTTATTAGATTTTGAATTCGATTTATTAGGTTTAGACTTTGATTTAGAGTACTTAATGCTTGATTGAGTAGACTTAGAAATTGATTTATTATTTGATTTAGTAGACTTAGATTCTGATATAGTAGATTTAGTAGAGTTTGAATTATAAGATTTAGTAACATTTGATGAAGCAGAACCAAGGTTTTGGGGCTGGCTACCCTGTTCGTATGATTCGCTTACCATCGATTCGGTGGAGATAGAAAGAGTTTGTATGGATGCGTTTTTAAACTGTTTTTTGTGAACGATACTGTCTGTATAGGGTGATTTGTTCAAAGTTGAAGGTTGTCCAGGTCTTCGGTCAATGTTTGTGAAGGCGAGCAATGAATGGGGGCGATCTCCAACGGGCTGCTCATTTCGTTGGTCGCCCTGGAGTTTAAATTATGTACGCGTGTACCTGCTGGAGGTACTGGAAGAGCTAATCGAAAATTTCTATTATTATTATACGCCCGTTTTCGGCATTCCGTTATCGAATGACCTGGATTTTTGCAATAATTACAAATTTTTAAATGATTACTAACTACAATAGGAGGGGGTCGACTAGGTTGTGGATTAGATGGGGGAAATTTATTTACTGTTGGAAAATTACACCGTGATGGAGCGATTCTTATTGGACTGGAATTAGTATTGATGGGTCGTTGGGTTGTCAATCTAAACATGGATTGTCGCGCGTTGTTCATAGCGCGTATTTTATCCTCTTGTGAAGCGAATCGCCCAGCCTCGTTTAAGGTGGCGAATCCCTTCGTACGGAGCATAACTCCTATGTCAGAACTGAGCCCGTTTACGAAAACGTTCAACGCTGTTTCTTCGGTTGTTGCGATACGACCTGCTAAAGTTTTATCGGTGATGTCCGCATTTAATTTTTCTATAATTTGACTTCTACATAAATCAACACGATGGAGATATTCAGTGATGCCTTCGTTTGGCTTTTGAAATAATGATTGTAATTCTAAGTTAAGATGTGAGATAGTTTTGCTGTTGGAAAACCTATCAATTAGAAATCCACGTAGATTTTCCCAAGAAGAGTACTGTTTACAATGGACATCAGATGCACCAGAACCCGTTATGTTGTTCAATGCAAATATAAGTAGCACAGATTTTTGGTCCGCGGTGGCTAAGTTAAAGGCCGAATCACAAGATCGAACAAATCTATATATTTGGCCACTGTTGTCTGTGTTAAAAGATGGTACAAGTTTTAAGAGAGTTGCGATGTCTAGAGTCATGTTAGAGTTCGAATAATAAGACTTTGCGAAAAACGAGGATAGATTAGAGTAAAGCTGTTGGGAGGTCTCGTTATTGATATCTTTTTGCATTTAGAAAAATATAGAGAATAAAATAGGTGTAAAATAGAAATATAAAATAGAATATGTAAAATAGAAATATGAACAGGAAATCAGACAGGAAATCAGAGCAGACAAGTTATGCCACTTACCACACAAACAGCAAATACTGGACTCGCGTTCTAGTTCGGCGAAGTTCTTCAAAAGCCTGCAGCTACCACGTCGTAATTCTTCGTTCTCTGGGCGATGCTTGTCCCGACGATGAGTTTCCGACGCGTTTCACTTCGTCTTATTAGCGTGTTTATTGCGAGATCCTACCGACTGCGCCAAATTTGTTAGGTGGTGCAGACAAAACTAGTCTTTATAAAAACTGTGTTTATTTGAATTAAAGAAGTAGTACAATTATAACTAGACTTATACTAGATTTAGTAACTAAGAGATATAGATACAGCGAATGTAGGAAATAGAATGTGTCGGGAGAGCCAGGATTTGGGTACTTAAAGGAATCGAATCAGAGTGGGGACGTGTTGGGGATGTTTACATTTGTGTTAGTGGGTCAAAGGGACATGGGACAAAAAAAGGTAGCCAGATAAAGTGTGTTAAAATATTGCCAATGCATAAAGTGGTAAGGTAAATCATGATAAAATAATATGCCTATGGATACAAGTGGTGAGATAAAGTAACTTAAGTTATAATAAAGTATCTTAAAATATTGCTTACAGAAATGGTAACAAGTTGTGAGAAAATCATGATAAAAGATAATAAGCTAAACTAAAGGATATAAGTGGTAGATAAAGTATGTTAAGTTATTATACAATTAATAATATAATTATGCTTGGGTAACAATAATGTAATTAGTAATATGTACATGTACGAGTATGCTTATAGATATGTAACAACGAGTATGCTTATAGATATGTAACACACGCAATGCGCGCTTCTGCTATGGTGACAGGCAGCTCCACCCGTCACCCACAATAGATAATAAAACAAGGTATCTAAGTATAAAATGTAATTTATGAACAATGAACAATCTTCTGTATAAAAATTTAAATGATATGATGAATAAATGAAACCGAATCAAAAACCGTTGAAGTGTATACACGTGCAATACGTGCATTGATAAAGATTAAAGAATTCCAAGTCCGTACTATTTTATGATAGCTCAAGAGTCGTGCCCTAGTAATTATAACTTATCTCAATTCATTCAAACTTGTTATCGGTTACTGTATGAAAATAACAGAGATCACTCATTCATAAGTTTAGTATTTAAACAATACTTCTACTTAAAACACTTTTTCAAGGAGTTACACGACGGTATATCCGCCCCAATCGAGCAGTCCGACTGGGGAAGTAGGTACCTCCGTCGACGGTGAGTAGGGTAGCCAGAGCTCACTGGAGATATTTTGTGCTGTCAGTGGGAAAACCAAAAACTTTGACCTTACTTATCTTTTGCGCTGACGGCACAGTATCTCTCTTCTTTTTACAGGGTCGACAGCACGAGTGTGATGTGACTCCACTGGCGTTGCACTCGCCCATAGGCCACGGTAACCTCTTACCATCAGGAGGGCTGTGTGCTTGTCTGCGATTTATGTAGTATAAAAAGAAAACAATACTATAATATTTATTTCTTTAATAACCAGCTACAAACAGGAATGTTTCTTGCTTGAGCTACGAAAACAGAATTAAATCGTCGTTTTCATAACCAAGTTTCATAACTAGCCACGAAAGATTTGTTATTTTCATTTTGGTAATTGGTTGTTAATTAAGAAAAAAATTCAATTTTCGTAACTCTCTTTGTCAACCAATTATGAAAATAAAGGAAAAATGAACTTTTCTTATCTGGTTAACAAGCATAAACTTGAAGTGTGTTTATAATGTTAAGTAAAAATAAATAGATATAATATTTCTCTGTATGTCAGTAATTGTATCCATACTTATCTATTCAGCCGTTCTTCGATGCGTCCATCCATTCATCCATCCAAACTCTCGCATATATCATCACATATTTCTTTCAGTAACGCCATTAAACCGGTTTTAATCTTATTTAAGTATTCTGGCCTTATTTCAAACTATTTAGGTACTGCATCGTTCTTTAGGGTTGCAAGCTCAAAATATTGGATTTTGTAAATTATTTTTATGAATATTAAAAAATCCTCCTACACTTCGCACAGTCTTGGACATCCATGGTAGAGAGACCATTGGCACGCATGGACACTTCTACGACGTCAAGCCAGTACTTCTTAGGTCTTCTAATCCTACCCAGCGGACCAGTATGGCCAGATATTTGCTACCCTACTCCTAGGAACGGACTCTCTTGAGTTCAATAAATTCCTCCTTGAAATATTCACTACTGATTTAAATTAATGAGTAATTGTCTGAGCACCCTTAAATGAAAAAAAAATACATTATGTTTTTAAATCCGCTTAAGTGGTCACTTGACAGACTGATGTGGCTGTTGCAGTAAAAAGTTTTAAATTAGGAACATCGACTCATTTGGTTTATTTTTACGAAGGACCTCAATTTGAATACGAGGTTTTTAGGGCAGCAGCATTTAAAGATGACAGAACGCGATGACCTTATTTATTTCTGTGAAGGTTCAAATTATTTAAGTAGTGAAGGGAGATAAATAAAGGTGACGCATCTTGTTAATTCTGGACCTCTTCTTGTTGAAAAAAGAAACAGATTGCCTTGAATTTGAGTTCGTTTTTTTTTTTTCATTACAGGATATTTACATCGATTAAGAATGGAAAATGTGAATCGCCCAGGCGTGGCTCGACGACGGTGGACGGGGGGACAGAGTATATGAGAATTTAGAACGCTTCAGGAGGTCTCCGGTAGCTCCATGGTCAACATGCTCTCCGAGGTATGGCAATCACACGGAATGACAATACTTACAATAATTTAACACGAACGCAAAAAGGTATAACTCTTTGCCACACCAACAAAAGCCACAACAATACTAGGAATCAAAATAAGCTACTCAGAAATCGTGCAAATAAATCAGCAAATACTCAGAGTTGACCTTAACTGACCTTTAGAGAGAAACTGACGATCAGGTTACAGCGCCGTATCCGTTCGCGAATCTGAGATAACCTCAAGATCAAGCCAGGGTTTGTTGTTAGCTTAAACGATCCACTTTCACTTGACGTACTGGATTTTAGTGTTCATATTGTTTTTTTATCTTGAATCTTGTAGTAGGTAGTGAAGTTTTAGAAAATAATTAGCAGCTCATTAAGGTCCGTATCCAGTCCAGAACGATACTTACTCAGTCCTGTATCTGGATTTATAACTATTACCTGTCAATGAAAATCGAACATAAAAGTGGATTTAGACCAAACGAACATAGAGCTAGAGCTAGATCTAGAACAAGAGCATTCTTTCCTAATAGTTTAGTGCAAACGAAACCTTGTTTTCAGCGTTTACATAAGAAAGAACAACTAACGAATGTTCTGTCACTGTTTGTCACTAAATTTGACGTTGGAAAAAGAAAAAAAGAAAAAAATTGAGCATTCGCTCACAGATATCTGGAATTTCGTAACAAAAATCCTGACTAGCATATAACTGAGAATAAAAACTAAATAGAACTAGGGATATCTTGTTTTTCATTTTAAAATAGGAAGAGGGGCCTGTGGGTTGACAGACTTTTCGGTCTCCAAGATTTGTAGAGATAGAGACCCTATAGTCTTCATTTCTTCAATTAATGAGTCAGTTCCCATTTTCTGATAACATTCTAACACTCATAAGCATTGACTGAAGCATAGTACCTTACCTACTATGTCTGAGGACTCTGAGGGTACGATAAAGTGGTGATGTAGGAATAGAACCGACCAAGGAGATGTTCTCTAAGGACTTAGTGGGTTCCACAAACTATTTTCATTATATGCTCTTCCTCTGAAGAATAGGTGTGCCTAAAATTCCTTACAAACTTCAACAATGAGGTAGCATTACCAGTTTAAAAATAATCTCGATATAATTCATTCTGACATCATTTTTAATTCTCAATTTACAAGCGGATTATTCATTACTCGCGTCAAGAGGTATTTTTGCAACCGAAACGCATTCATCCCCGTATAACGACGTAAACACCAATTTTACTGCAGTCAATTTTGTATCCTATCCCTTTGTTTTAACTTTGTTGTTTTATTTTCAGTACGCGATGATTCATGATACAAAGCGTGCAGGTGTAATGCATCTGCGGATTTCAGGGTTTATTTCATAATCTTCTTACAATGTATACTTTGGGTAATTCGGAATTCAAAGCATTTTGATGACATACTTATGGCGCCTGTGTTTATTTCGTTTACGACTGAGATTGCGCGTGCGATTTAAGGCCGTCCTCGGGCAAAACGGTGCACAATTTGCACAAGATATTTTTAATATACCTACTCACTCCTGTAAATCCCCGAAGGTGTAGGCAGAGGTGTATTATCACCCACATATCGCCAACTATATTTTTCGGCCCCGTTCGCACTTTTTCATGGGCTGTATATTTGCTGTCGGACGGAGAACAGCCCTTCTTCATCCTAGCGTTAACTCCTAGTCGCATCCGAAGCTTTTCAGCTCGGAGTCTGGGGTCCGCTTTACCAGTCTTAACTACGGATTTGGCTATACCTCGATATTTTCCGTGAAGCGATTGCCATCTGACCTCCACAAACCAATTGTAACATTAGGCGATATCGAAACTGCAGCTAAACCGTTGTTTTCGAACTTTTTAGGGCTCCATCTACCCGTAACGACTGCCATAGATGTTCTTATGGCAACCGGGACCGACGGCTTAAAGTGCTCTCCGAGGCACCGGAGGCACGACGAGTCCAATGCAAATACCCATATTTCATGCACACAAATATTTGCACTGAGCGGGGATCGAACCCTCGTCTCCTGTGTAGCGGCCGCGTTCACTACCGCTACGCCACGGAGGCTGTCCAGCCCTATCTCTTAGTCGCCTTCTACGACTCCCACAGGAAGAGATGGAATATCCCTATTCTTCTCCATGCGGTAACCAACACGGCCATTTTTAATATCTACTTCTTATTTTTACCACCTCGCCGTGTTGGTTCCCGGTGGAGTAGAATAAGGCACCCTGTATGTTTCAGGGGATATCGTAGGATACTGCCTCTATTAGGTACAGGGGACTGAAAATTAGAGTTGGAAAAATTACAGGCGTGAACAAAACGTATATTGTATGTTTGTTAATTATCATGGTGAGTAGGTACTTACCTCCAAATCTCCTATACCATAGTGCATACAATTTTCTTAATCACTATCACTATCACTACATATTATAAAACAAAGTCGCTGTCGCTGTCTGCCCGTCCCTATGTATGCTTAAATCTTCAAAACTACGCAACGGATTTTGAAGCGGTTTTTTAATAGATAGAGTGATTCAAGAGGAAGGTTTATATGTATGATACATGCATAATATTGTAGAGAAACACTGATAAATTAGAGATATGCAGCGGGAACGGGATCAGAAAATATGGCGGTACGAAGTTCGCCGGGTCAGTTAGTAATTAATAACCAGCACAAATGGAAATCAAAATCTTCTTTCGTAGCGGACTACAAGGCATGGTTACGAAAACGGAAATTTAATTCATTTTTTCGTATGGGGAAAGAAGTAGTGTGACTTCCCTGGTATTGGCCTCGTCCATGACCATAGGCCACTTTCCATTAGGTGGCCCGTGTGCTGCCACCTAAGTTGTATAAAAAACTCATGATAATATTCGGAGTTCCTGCAGGTAAATGCTGGCGTGCCGCAGGGGTCCGTCTTATCACCCACTCTCTTTCTTCTGCATATCAACGACATGCTGTCCACTGGCAGCATTCATTGCTATGCAGACGATAGCACCTTACACGGGAGTTATCACGGACATCCTGCGGCCAAGCAGTCTGATATCGCGGAAAGGAGGCAGCTTCTCGTCAGTGAACTTGACCGGATCCTGAGCCTCGTTTCACAATGGGGCTCTGAAAACCTGGTTGAGTTCAATGCCAAGAAGACGCAGGCATGCGCGTTTACAGCAAAGGTATCTTCTTTCCTTCCCCTTCCAACTCTTCAGAGCACGCCACTGCCACTACAGGACAATCTCAATATCCTGGGTATGGATGTTCGCTGCAAACTGAACAACAAAAACTACATCGAGAGTATCATCAAAACAGCCTCACGTAAACTCGGAGTCCTGAACAAAGTGAGACGTTTTTTCACGCCGGAGCAGCGGTGTCTTCTCTACAAGACACAAATTCGCTCTTGCGTAGAATACTGCTCGCATCTCTGGGATGGCTCCGCAAAGTGCTTACTAGATGCTCTCGACAGGTTGCAGCGACGTGCGGTCCGCATTATTGGGAATCCTGAGGTCACTAACACCCTCGAGCCTTTGCAGTTGCGTAGAGATGTGGCATCTTTGGCGGTTTTTTACCGTCTCTACCATGGTGAATGTTCTGATGAGCTCTTCCAAGTAATCCCACCCTCTCCTTTCCTATATAGGACAACACGTGCAGGACTTAGATGCCACCCGCATACGGTGCAGAATATTCCATCAAGAACCAAGCGATTCGGCGACTCCTTCCTCTGCCGCACTATTAAGACTTGGAATTCCTTGCCAGCTCACGTGTTTCCTTCCTCCTATAGTCCCGGGTCCTTTAAGCGGGGCGTGAAAAAGCATCTGATGAGGCCGTCAAGCTGAGTGCCACCATTGTAACATGGTACGTGTTGTAATGGTGGCCCTCTTTTCAGAGACTTTGCCTTCAGCTTACCATCAGGCGAGGCGAAGTCAAATTGACGTGTCCTATATAAAAAAAAAAAAAAAAAAAAAAAAAATGAGTTTTTATCAAAATAATCCGCTACCGGCTATCGGTCATTGACCTTGTAATCAATGAATTCGAAGATATAATAATAAGCTACTGTATTGATAACAAACTCTTTTTAATTCATACCTATCTTATTAAACTGCATGCTTGTACAAAGTTCAAACAAAAGAGCAATTATGGTGATAAAATGATTTCTTATCATTACATAATAGGAGCATGTTTGATCGATATCTCACCCCCCCCCCCCCCCCCCCCCTAGACCAGTGGCAATTCGTTGACCGGCGTATCGTAGAATGAGGGCCTGCAATTACCGTAGATTTTTGAATAATACCGGTAAAACGGTAATGGGTATATGCCTTGATATTGAAGTAGAGTTTGATAGGGTAGTAAAACCGTAAAAAAATAAGTATTCTAGATATACATGGCGTCCCACGGCGATGCCACATGGAGGGAAAGTACCTAGTACCTTAAATACTTATGTTGGATCATTTTACTTAAAGGAGACATCATTTTATTTTAAAAAGAAACAAAACTGCATTCAAAGATTTTTAAAAATTCGCTGGCCACACCCGGTAATCGAACCGACTAAAATCCGAAAAAGTAACATCCTGTATTTTTATGGCATCAATCGATAGTGTCAATCAAAAGGATCAAATCTCTCTAAGATACATGGTAAATTAAATGAACAGTCTTGGTTTTATGCAGAGCCACCTCGAAACCCAGCCACCAGATTCGTTTCATGCGGTTGTGGCTTTCAGGGTCGCTTCTTGTTGGTAACACCGCACATCATCACCAGCATGTCATTCACATAACACGTGACGGCAGTACAGAGCACCCAGTCATATCTAATGTTCCACAGAAGCGACCCCGAAACCGATCCCTGCGGAATACTGCATGACATTTCACACCGAACAAGGACGGTCACTCTTGAGTATATGCTGGCTCTGTCCGTCAATTTCTTCAGATATGCCCTGATTATGCGGCGAAGGTAGAAAAGCACTTCACGATACACGAGCGCTTCCCTAATGCAACTCCAGGGCAAAGTTTTGAACGCGTTGGCGATGACCAAGGACACTGCTCACATTATCTCGCCCCGCAAACTGACTTATTGAGCCTCTAACAAACATGCGTTGAGAATGTTGAGATGCTCTCTCAGTCGAGCTTGAGAGCATCTTCGTACTTTACATATACATACAATCTTCGTCTAGAGCAAGGACCCACTCTCGTCCTGGAATTCCGTCGTGTCCCGGGGCAGTATTCTTAGCTCTTAGCTTTACATTGCCAGCGCTAGTTCAACCCAAGTGCCATTGGACACTTCGTCGTCTCGTCATACACGCTGGGCGTCATGGGCGACTGAGGCGGAGTCATCCCACCCTAGGAACCAGGAACCAATGACTCCTTCGAGTTCCGAGTAGCTCTTGTGGAGACATCGGGTCATTGACGCGGTCCGGAGGTGCAGCTTGCTTCTTACCATATAAGGTTAGGCCGCATAAAGTAAGACTTTGCAGAAGAAAGTCAATGGAGTGCTCCTTTGGCCAGTAATAAAATCTCCTGATGTTGCGGCACTGGGCCCATGCCCTGGCTTGCCCCCATATAAATCCGGCTCTGCTGATACATAACTCGTCAAAAGGCGAGTACGCTAGTACTAGGTTTCCATGGCGCACTTGGTTTCGTGTCCCTTATGTCCTACCTCCTGCACTAAAGAAGATCTCAATAATGCCACTGACAGCGCGGTCGAGATGGCGAGATTTTATTCTCGGATAATTTATTGACTCTAAAGAAGAAGAAGTATGTTTACTGTCAGATGGAGAACAGCCTTATCCCTTAGTCGCCTTCTACAAAACCAACAGGAAGAGATGAGGTGGCACTATTCTACTCCACCGGGAATCAACACGGTGGCTCAAAACAACACATTTTTTTCTTGTTATTTATTTTTAAGAGCTACTGATTTGAGTCATTCATTAGTGTAAGAATCTGCTGTAGACATAGACAAATATCCAAAAGGTTCAGTGTCTTGGAGGGAGAATATGTATTTAGTCTATGATTTGTGTTATGACAGATGTCAAAAAACGGGAAAATAGATGGGATGGACAGATACGGATTCTCTCTTGGCACGTTCTTGGCGAATTATTGTTATTATTGGCAAACAGATTATATCAATAAAACGATTATTGATTACCCAGTCTTTCATCTCAGAAGTGGCAAAAGGACATTCACGAAGCCATTTACGCAATTATTACCTACATCCTGAAGTAAAATATTGGATAAATAATCATGAGTGATATTGAACGAGGAAAACGACGCCGACATCGGAAGATGGAGGTAGATGCTGGGCATAAACAGAAGAGAACAAAAGTTCGTACTCGAAGACGCAGTATAACACCACGTCGTGATTGTGATAGTAAGCGTCGCCGCCGTCGCAGTCGTAATGCTTCATCATCAACTGACAGAGACAGCTACGTGAGTCGTTCCAGAGTTCGAGAGCGAAATAATAGCACTCAACGGCGCAGTCGTACTCGTACACCACAACGAAATCGTGAGCATCGTGATCGTTCCGTGAGTCGTTCTGATTTTAGAAGTACAGATAACAGCACTCAATTGTTATTGACAGAGTTAATCAAATCAATATCCTGTAGCCGCCCTGAAAGTAATAAATTTCCAATGTTGGGCAATGTCATACCAGAGTTTGATCCCATGTCCAAAGCCCAGACTATTCATACATGGTTAAACAAAGTAGAAGAATGTGGCCGATTGTATAAATGGGGCGAAGATCAAATCATCCATTACGCGCTGCCTAAACTCAGTGGAGTGGCCAAGACATGGTATCAAACTCTGCCATCAATGTCTTTTTCATGGCATGAATGGAAAATAAAATTAACAGAATCCTTTCCATCAAGTGATGATTATGCAGAACTGTTAACAGAAATGTTGGCCAAAAAGGTGAAATATAACGAGTCATTAGAATTATATTTTTATGATAAGATAAACTTATTAAATAGGTGCGAAATTAAAGGTAAACGTGCCGTTGATTGTTTAATTTATGGTATAGAGGACAGGAGTTTGAGATTAGGCGCTAAGGCAACTAAATGTGAGGAGCCTGAACAGGTACTCCGATATTTTCAATCTATTAAACAGCAACCACGGGAGTCTGATAATAGGATTAAACCACATTATGATAAACGGTTAAATACCAATGGCAATAATGCAAATAAACAGATATCTAACACACCCTACAAACATAACAGATCTCAAGAAAATGTAAAACTTATAACATGTTTTAATTGTAATGAAACAGGGCATTATAGTTTTAATTGTACAAAAAAAACTCTGAAGTGCAGTAATTGCAATAGACTAGGACACCTATCAAATATTTGTCCAAAATTACATAACACATCCAAATTAGATAAAGAAAATGAAAAATCAGTCATGGCATTAAATGCAATGCTTATCTCTAATAATGACAAATATTTTATTCCATTACAAGTCAATGGTCAAGGTTTATATGGGTATGTTGACCTTGGTAGCCAGTGCACATTACTACGCCATAGCACAGCACAGAGACTTGGTATTAGCTGGTCATCAGAGCAACTACCTACCATGCGTGGTATTGGTAACAATCTTGTTTTACCAATAGGGAAAGTGGTAATCAAAATCGAAATTCAAGGTATATTACGATCAGTAGATAGTTATATTGTTGAGGACAATGTAATTAAGTATGAGATTTTGATTGGACATAGCTTCACTGAGTTACCGGGTATAACTATAACAAAAACAACTGATGCACTGATTTTTGAACAACATTTAACTAATAAACTAAAACTTACACTTTGTAATGATGTATTGATTCTGCCACATGACATTTGTGTAATAAAAATAAGTACTGACATTGATTATACAGGTACAGTACAAGTTAACGGTTCTTTGCGAGGATTACCAGGCAAGGAATATTACCTGATGCCCGGTGAATATGATATAATACATGGAACCGGCGCACTATTAATACAAAATATATCAGTTAATAGTATAAAATTAAAGCATGGACTATTGATAACCCGGGCCTTGCGTTCTAATACTTCTTTGAACATAAACTTCTTTGATTTCAATGATACCTGTATTGATAAATCTCTTAATTATGATGACAAATTATCTGCTAATGAAATATTTAGATTAAAAAACACTTTACAAAAGTACAGAGAATGTTTTTCTGAAAATATGATGGAGCTAGGGTACACCAACGTGGAAAAGATGGAAATAGAATTGATTGATACAAAGCCTGTGGTCTATAGACCTTATAGGTTATCTTATCCAGAAAGAGAACTTGTTAAATCAATGGTAAAGGAAATGCTTGAGGCTGACATAATTTGTGAATCCAACTCTGCTTATGCCAGTCCAGTCCTTTTAGTTAAGAAAAAGACTGGGGATAAACGCCTCTGTGTTGATTACAGAGCGTTGAACAGAAAAACAAAAAGAGAACACTTTCCTCTACCATTGATAGATGATCAGTTAGATCGGTTGGCAGGCCATTCTCTTTTCATTAGCTTAGACTTAGCATCAGGCTATTACCAATTACCCATTGATGAAAAATCACAGGATAAGACGGCATTTGTGACCCAAGACGGCCAGTACCATTTCACAAGAATTCCCTTCGGATTAACCAATGCGCCCTCTGTTTTCCAGAGGACGATGAATAAAATATTGTCTAATATAGCTTATACTATAGTTTTCATGGACGATATTTTAATACCAGCGCATACATTTGATGAAGGGCTAGAGCGTTTGGAAGAAGTTTTAAGTGTATTTCGCAATGCCAACCTTACTCTGAAGTTAGAAAAATGTTTCTTCTTTTATACACAAATTGATTTCCTAGGTTTTGAAGTAAGTGGATCAGGAATAAGACCTGGTTCACGTAAAATAACAGCAGTATCTAACTTCCCAACTCCCAAGAATGTTCATGACGTCAGACGTTTCATAGGGTTAGCTAGTTTCTTTAGACGTTTTATAAAAAATTTCTCCCTGATTGCACGTCCCTTAACCGATTTATTAAAAAAGCAATTTACTTGGAAATGGACGGAAGAGCATACATTAGCATTTGAAATGTTAAAATGTAAATTAATAGAGAGACCCTTACTTGCACTATATGACGCTAAATTAGATACAGAACTACACACAGATGCATCGAAACATGGTATTGCAGGGATTCTCATGCAACGTAGTCAAGATGGATTGATGAGACCCGTAGCATATTACAGTCGAAAAACAACAGCTGACGAACAAAAATTTCATTCGTTTGATTTAGAAACACTTGCTGTAGTAGCTTCGTTAAATAGATTTAGAGTTTATTTATTAGGATTAAAATTTAAAATAGTGACAGACTGTAATGCGCTACGGACCACTATGACTAAACGAGATCTAATTCCAAGGATAGGACGGTGGTGGGTACAACTTCAGGAGTACGATTGTGAAATAGAATACAGGGCCGGTATAAGTATGTCACATGTTGATGCACTCAGTCGAGCTCCTGTCGATGAACCTTCTGATGTGACACATGTAATTGATGTGCTTACTTTGGACACACAGGATTGGATCGCCACAGTCCAAAGTGATGATGATGAGATTAAGAGAATAAAAGAAATTTTATCAAGTCATGATACTACATTCGTGATGGATGTTCATAAAAATTATCAATTAAAGGGAGACCATGTGTTTAGACAGATCGATGGTGGACTACGTTGGGTAGTTCCAAAGTCAGTCAGATGGCAGTTGTTAAAAATGAACCACGACGATGTGGGTCACTTTAGTTACAATAAAACATTGAAAAGACTTAAAGATTCATTTTGGTTCCCAAAAATGGGTAGATTTACAAAAAAATATGTAAAAGCATGTTTAGAATGCGCATATCACAAAACACCTGGAGGACCAAAAGAAGGCTTACTTCACCCTATTCCGAAACCAGACATTCCATTTCACACAGTACATGCTGACCATTTAGGCCCATTCGTTCGCTCGCGTAAAGGTAATATGTATATTTTGGTAGTTATAGACGCGTTTACCAAATTCATTAGCATAAAACCTGTTCGAGATACCAAGACTGCTACTGCTATTCGTGTCTTTCAAGATTATTTCAGTTATTTTGGCGCACCTACCAGATTGATAACTGATAGAGGTACATGTTTCACAAGTGCTAAGTTTAAGAGTTTTGTTCAAAACACTGGTATCAAACATATCCTAAATGCCGTAGCGACACCGCGAGCAAACGGACAAGTCGAAAGATTTAATCGTACAATTTCAGATGCTCTTAGTACCAAATGCCACAATAAAAACGACAACACTTGGGACGAGTATGTGAGTGAAGTTCAACTAGGACTAAATACGTCAGTCAATAAAACTACCGGTAAAAGCCCTTCTGCATTATTATTTGGATACAACGTCAAAAGTATATCGGAAAACATTTTAAGTGATGTTATAAATACAACAGTAGATCGGGTAAGTGGTGAGGACCTCATAAATCTAAGGAAAGAGTCTAGTCGTAAAATTGAGAAAGATCAAGAAATAGCGAAAGAGCGTTACGATAAGCATAGAAAGTCAATAACAGAATATAATGAGGGAGACCTTGTTAGACTAGAAAGAACAACATTTGATAAAGATAGAGTCGGTAAATCTAAGAAACTTGTTGCTAAATATCATGGCCCGTATAGAATTGTTAAAAAATTACCACACGATAGATATTTAGTGGAGGATACTCCTATTACAAAAAAAAAGGGTAAAAAGTACGAAAACGTTGTTTCCATTGATAAAATACATCCTTGGCTAAACTTTAAGGGGTTCGAAAGCGAAAACGATAGCGACGATAGTGACAAAAACAATGAGAACGATAAATGAGTAGTTTTTTTGTGTTGATTTATATTAATCAAGTATGTTTAATTGATTTGTTGTGATTTTATGACGATTAGTGTAAATGTTTAATTTGTTATTGGTGTTAGTTACACAGATCGCGACAGACTGTACTGATATAGGTTGCGAACGCACAGATGGCGTTGATCGTAGCAGACTATATTGGTATGGGTTGCGAGTGTCAGTACATTTTACGCAGAGATAACGCAGATCACAACAGATATTGACATGGGTCGTAAGCGTCATCTTGATTGCCCAGAAGACGCAGATCGCGACAGACTGTGTCGACATGGGTCGTGAGCGTTAGTGCCGATTGCACAGATAACGCAGATTGCGGCAGACTGTGTCGGCATGGGTCATGAGCGTCAATATTGATTACACAGATGACGCAGATTACGACAGACTGTGTCAGTATAGGTTGTGAGCGTCAGTACAGTTCACACAGATGACGTAGATGGCGACAGACTATTCGGCATAGATTGTGAGCGCCAGTGCCGATTGCATAGATGACGTAGATCGCGATAGACTGTGCTGATATAGGTTGCAAGCGTCAGTGTCAATTTCAAAGATGATTTACCTATGTTTTATGATTATTTGACGAATTATATTTTATAGAACATAACTATAAGACAGATATTATAATACGTTGATTCATTGAAGTGTATGTTAATTTAATCGATATGGCAGATTGTGAGCGCCAGTGCCGATTGCATAAGTGACGCAGATCGCGATAGACAGTGCTGAATAGGTTGCAAGCGTCAGTGTCAATTTCAAAGATGATTTTTGTGATTATATGACGGATTATATTTTATAGAACATAACCATAAGACAGATATTATATAAGATTGATTCGTTGATGTGTATGTTAACTTAATCGATATTGTTAATACTACATAGATGTAGATTGAGAGAGAGATTGTCAATAAGACTGATTGTAATGCTAAAAGAAGTTCCTCAACTTAATTCAAATTGTTAACACTGCATAGGGTGCATATTGTGAGAGAGATTGTTAAGAAGACTAAAAATAGTATCAATAGCTTAATCGATATTGTTAATACTACATAGATGTAGATTGAGAGAGAGATTGTCAATAAGACTGATTGTAATGCTAAAAGAAGTTCCTCAACTTAATTCAAATTGTTAACACTGCATAGGGTGCATATTGTGAGAGAGATTGTTAAGAAGACTAAACATAGTATCAATAGAAGTTACATTACATAAATTAATCAATATGTACTGTTTAAATGTCATCATTTTATTACAACATACTTTGTTAGAGTTGGTGTGAGGACACACCATTACAATTGTAAGGATGGCCGAGCTGTAAGAATCTGCTGTAGACATAGACAAATATCCAAAAGGTTCAGTGTCTTGGAGGGAGAATATGTATTTAGTCTATGATTTGTGTTATGACAGATGTCAAAAAACGGGAAAATAGATGGGATGGACAGATACGGATTCTCTCTTGGCACGTTCTTGGCGAATTATTGTTATTATTGGCAAACAGATTATATCAATAAAACGATTATTGATTACCCAGTCTTTCATTAGGTACCTACATAGGTAAGATGTTTTGTTCGCCCTTTTAAATAAACAAAAGTAATGGCGCTCTGACACTTACGACCAATAATCTACTTTTTATATCTTCGCTGAATCAACACATTTGGGAACTTGCTGATTGATAAAAAACACTTTTGTACAGTTAGCTGCAAAAGTTCGTATACAGCATAAGTATCATAATATAGTTCAATATCAATCTGTGAACAGTGAACACCTATATTCTTATTTAAGTATTCTTCTCCATTTAACGTTAATCCCAGTCTCAATAATGCATTATCTATATTTGCACTGAGCGGGGATCAAACCTGCACCTGCGCCTCCTGCGTAGCGGCCGCGTACACTACCGCTACGCCACAGAGGCTGTCAATTATACAGTTATTATTATTAGATATTATTACGAATTTATGGGTCAGCACCCATTGGTTCTCTAAAGCTCGACCCGTAGCATAAAACTTGTAAATTCGACCCCTTTTTAGGTGCCCATTGGTCCTTCGGTAGGAGCCCAATAATATTAATTAATTTTTAAGGTACCCATTCGTCCTCTGGAATAAAATAAATTTTAATTAATAGATTCGACCATTACTGAAAACGTTTTTTTGGATAGCGCACTGTCGAGATTCTGATTGGTGCATAAAATGATGATCAAAGTCATCATTTTTTTATTGCCATTTTAGAGCGTGGACCACATATCTATAGTTTTATAATATAAAATATCATTGATTTATATGTAAGTAGTTAGTAGCACTTTATAAAATGCAAAACAATCCCAAGACATACATTTACGTTCTTTCCGAAGTTTTAATCGACCTCAATTAGGGCTACAGAATTGTACAAGTGAAGACATTGTTATAAGCATTCCATATTTTCATTCGTTGACCTATATTTGACTTGTTTTTTTTTTACGATCGAGAGGTCCCGGGTTACAATCCTTGCGACTACATTATACTACCGATATGAACTCAGTCCTAACACAAGCAATTTATTTTAGCTAGAGGGGTTAAGGGGAATATTAATATTTATTTATTTATTATATACTCTTTATGTACGCCAAATTACAATATTGTGATACAGGAATTCTGTTATTAATACTTAAAATATAGAACATTCCCATGACACAATGATTTGACAAAAATCAAGGTTAAATCTGAATCTGATTTTTGTTTCCTTAAAGGTAAACCTTTAAGGAAACAAAAATCAGATCAGCATCGAAAAATCGGTATTTTTGAAACCGTTTTTCTTTTTAATTATAAAACCTACAGATCTGGAATTCACATGCCTGCATACTACAGGATATGCAGAGTAACTTCATCTTTTCATAAATTAAATAAAAAAGGAGGAAATAGTTGAAAAGAGGCTCTGAACATCACTCTACTCTTTCTTATGAAACCAAGTACATATTTTCTACAATATGTATCCAAATAATCTAAAATTTCACATGTATGTTAAGTAAGTGTATTAGCATGACGTGATTTTCTTAGTTAGTAACCGTCACCTATAAAGTTACCTATTAAAATTAATTTTACTGATTTTTACGGTTCAAATATGAGCGAATGACCTTGAGCATTTTTTAAGGTCAAAGTCATTCGCGTATGTAATCACCTTAAATGCCTGCCTATGTACATTTTATCATTGAACGTGGTATCCTGGGAACATTACTAGTTTGTGACAGCCTCTGTGGCGTAGTGGTAGTAAACGAGGCGCGGGTTTGATCGCCGCTCAGTGCAAATATTTGTATGCATGAACATGGGTATTTGCATTGGTCTGGTCGTGCCTCGGAGAGCACGTTAAGACGTCGGTCCTAGTTGCCATACGAACATCTATTGGCAGGCGTTAGGGGTAGTTGGAGTCTTTAAAAGTCCAACAACTGCTCTAGGTGCAATGCTTCAATATCGCCCAATATAGGTATTGGATTGTATAGGTCAGATGGCAGTCGCTTCTCGTAAAATATCGAATCCCAGGAAGCTTCGGATGCGACTGAGATTAACGCTAGGATGAAGAAGATACGAAAGATTTTTAGGCAATTTTAATTAAACAACGCACAGCTGGATGACTATTTGCGATAATAAAAGTATCAGGCGCAACTTCAATAGCTGAATGTAATCTTCATTTTGCGTGTATAACAATTGCAACACGAAAAACTTAAGGCGTTCGTAGAAGTTCAATAACACCCCTATTTACAAACAATACTGTGAGGTCTCATAGTGTGCTCGAGCGCATAGGGCTGGTAAAATTAATTCACAAACATCACGGAGCAGTATCTAACGCAGTGCGTTCCCTCAAAGAAGTATTACTTATGTGTTATCAATGAATAAAAAGGCTTGCCAAAACGAACGCACTGAGAATTATTTGTCGTTCTTTACACAGTTTTGGTGGTACGCATAGCGAAGTATCTATTGTTACGGGTGTAATAAAAGATCAATTTTTGTTGTTGTTTCTTTATATAGGTACTTAATATGCTCTACCGACCGTAGCCATTATCCGACTGGCTTAGTCAAGTTTTAGTTTTGACAGTAGGCATAAAAAAAATAGTGGGATCGGACTATTGTGGTTTGTGGTTACCCCATAGGTGCATGAAATAACATTAATATTCATCTGAAAAATACGAGAAAGGTTGATTGCGGGGGCAGGGGGGGGGGGGGGGGGGCAATGAAATCTCACCACAACAAGGTCGGCCTTGTCGTAGCACTCGTTAACACTAGGACCTCCAGGACAAGACTTTTGTCGCTAACAGAGATAATGAATATGTACTAATTTTTCAAAATTATCATTTAATACAACTATCACCAGCATTTTAATTTGAAAGAAAACTGGGCTATTAAATACAAAATTTATGTTTTGAGATCTCCGTAGTTCCCGAGATTAGTGCGTTCAAACAAACATAGCTTTTTCATTAATAACAGTGTGAAAAAACTTAACTGATATAGCCACCCTGCCCCCTTAGACAAGTAGCAATTCGTTGCTCGGCGTATGATGGAATAGAATGACAAATGTATGGGATTTGACGTTTTTGACTATCGTTGACGCCTGTCATATACGTCAAATCCCATACATTTGGCATTCTATTCCATCATACGCCGAGCAACGAATTGCCACTTGTCTAGGGGCACACATCGGAGACAATAACGCCTCTCTCACACAGGGGAGACACTGCTGCCTACGGTCAATTCCAGCCGAGGCGGAAGTGTCCCTGTAGAGGGCAGTTCGCTCCTGTTCCTATGAAGCCTCCCTTGTAGAGGGTACAGTGGAGAGGAGTGAATGGCACTGGCCTAGGGGTGACAGGAACAGCCGCTAGTATTGGCACAATTGGCCCGAGTTGCGTACCGCACGCATAGCCTGGACCTCGATTCTGCTAAAGCACAACCACTGTCACACCACAGAGACTGCGAGAAAATTCCATTTGATTTTACCCTTTAAAGTAGGTACCTAACCCAGTTAAAGTTTAAATTAAATGGCTTTTTGTAGAGTGAATGAAAGAGTGTAATGAAACTCTTTCATTTAATTTTGTGACTGAAAGTCTGTAGAAATAAAGTCATAAAATTTAATGCCATTTTTTGCAGTCTATGTGGTGTGACAGTGGTTGTGCTTTAGCAGAATCGAGGGCCTGATAGTATGATTCCACAGCATCCGCACACGAGAATTTCCGATGGATGCAGCAAATACAGCGTACCCATTACTTGTTATACTCCGATACGGATAAAGTGGACCATTGAGAAGCCGCAATGAAATACGCGCATCTGCTGCGTGCGTCAGCAGTTGTCGGATGCGGTCACCTTCCGAATCATAGTCTAAATTTGGGTCATAAGGCCACTAATATATTTTCTAATCTTTTTGATCACACACTTTGATAATCTTGACATTGTTTCTTGATAATGTTATGTGCACATAGTTTGATCTTTATTTATCTTGAGTAAGTACAACAGTTCCCTTGAGTTTGGCTGACCCAGTAACAAAAGTATAAGTAGGTATGTACCAATAGAGAAGGGTGAATGCAATAAAACGGGAAGCCGGTGTAAAAAATCTAACCTCGTAAAGAAGAACTATAGCAATTTAGGATGAAGTTCTTTCAAATTTTAGATATTGAATTTCAGACACATCCAGTTTTAGTTAATGCATTATACTTATTGTCTCTTTATTCATTTTTTAAAACCTATAAATTACATTTTTAAATACATTATTATCTAAAAGAAAAAGCATATATTTACAAATATAAAAAATAGTGCCCACCGGCATCGGGTACAGGGACCAAGCTGCCGGTGGTTAGGGCTCCAGGGAGAGGAACCTCTTCACAATACGTGCCTAGTCGAGGAGTACCGCCTTCTGCATCAGGCCCTTGATCCAACTATCCAACGCGAGCCTCTTAAGATGTTGGTCGAGGCTCTTGGCAATCAACCCGTGAGCCGATACGACTATCGGAACAACAATCGCCGAATCTACAGCCCACATGTCGACAACCTCGCGAGCCAAATCCAAATATTTTATTTGTTTATCTTTTTCGGCTTTCACGAGATTCTCGTCATGCGGGATGGTGATATCGACAATTATTACGCGGCGCTCTAATCGATCTATCACCACAATATCAGGCTTATTGGCTAAAATAGTCCTGTCAGTGATGACAGGACAGATCGATCCCAGCACAATTATATTTATTATTATTATTATTATTTTTTTTATATAGGACACGTCAATTTGACTTCGCCTCGCCTGATGGTAAGCTGAAGGCAAAGTCTCTGAAAAGAGGGCCACCATTACAACACGTACCATGTTACAATGGTGGCACTCAGCTTGACGGCCTCATCAGATGCTTTTTCACGCCCCGCTTAAAGGACCCGGGACTATAAGAGGAAGGAAACACGTGAGCTGGCAAGGAATTCCAAGTCTTAATAGTGCGGCAGAAGAAGGAGTCGCCGAATCGCTTGGTTCTTGATGGAATATTCTGCACCGTATGCGGGTGGCATCTAAGTCCTGCACGTGTTGTCCTATATAGGAAAGGAGAGGGTGGGATTACTTGGAAGAGCTCATCAGAACATTCACCATGGTAGAGACGGTAGAAAACCGCCAAAGATGCCACATCTCTACGCAACTGCAAAGGCTCGAGGGTGTTAGTGACCTCAGGATTCCCAATAATGCGGACCGCACGTCGCTGCAACCTGTCGAGAGCATCTAGTAAGTACTTTGCGGAGCCATCCCAGAGATGCGAGCAGTATTCCACGCAAGAGCGAATTTGTGTCTTGTAGAGAAGACACCGCTGCTCCGGCGTGAAAAAACGTCTCACTTTGTTCAGGACTCCGAGTTTACGCGAGGCTGTTTTGATGATGCTCTCAATGTAGTTTTTGTTGTTCAGTTTGCAGCGGACATCCATACCTAAGATGTTGAGATTGTCCTGCAGTGGCAGTGGCGTGCTCTGAAGAGTTGGAAGGGGAAGGAACGAAGATACCTTTGCTGTAAACGCGCATGCCTGCGTCTTCTTGGCATTGAACTCGACCAGGTTTTCAGAGCCCCATTGGGAAACGTGGTTCAGGGTCCGGTCAAGTTCACTGACGAGAAGCTGCCTTTTTTCCGCGATATCAGACTGCTTGGCCGCAGGATGTCCGTGATAACTCCCGTGTAAGGTGCTATCGTCTGCATAGCAGTGAATGCTGCCAGTGGACAACATGTCGTTGATATGCAGAAGAAAGAGAGTGGGTGATAAGACGGACCCCTGCGGCACGCCAGCATTTACCTGCAGGAACTCCGAAGTTCGACCGTCACAGAGGACGCGAATACGGCGCCCCTGCAGGAAGCTAGACACCCAGTCGCACAGTCTGGGAGGCAGACCAAAGGCTGGTAACTTGGAAAGAAGCGACTTGTGCCAGACTCTATCGAAAGCTTTGGCGATGTCAAGACTAATTGCCAGTGACTCGCCATGCTTGTCCATAGCCTCACCCCAAAGATGGGTAACATACGCCAGAAGATCACCCGTTGACCGCTTCGGTCTAAAGCCGTATTGCCGGTCATTGATTAAGGAATGATCCTCTAGGTGACGCATGAGCTGTTTGTTTATTATGTGCTCGAATGCCTTGCACAGCACTGAGGTGACGGCTATGGGCCGATAGTTGCCTGGGTCCGAGCGATCCCCCTTCTTGGGGATCGGCTGCACATTCGCCTCTTTCCAAGCCGATGGCACTGTACCTGAGATGTACGACATCCGGTACAAACGCGTAAGCATTGGAGACAACTCCGCTGCGCATTATTTATTAAAGTAAAAACTTAAGCATCTCTACCACGGTTTCCTTTTACGGAGCAAGCCGGCAGGAATCGTGTTATAGGAACCCCCTCGGCACTAGTATTGTACAATAACTGCTAAATTACTAGACAAGACGATTAGAATAAACATTGTATCACTGTTCTTGATGAGACGGGTATGAGAGCTACAAAAAGTTGCACATTGTTGGTGGTGAAGTACCTAATTAGTATACCTTACTATACCTTTAGTCTAGTCTAGTAGTATTACATAGAAGTATTATTATAGTGACCCATATTTTGTTTTGTACACCGAGTTATAGTCCAGTTGTTTGCATACGTCTGTGGTTTCTCTGCGTGCCTCTCCGGTTAAAAAAAGGCACATTGGCTAGACAGTGAAGGAATGAGTTCTTAGAATCAGGGTCGGACTGGCCATACATTCAATGTGGCATTTGCCGCACGGGCCCCAGCCTTCGCGGGCCCCCTCTGGGCCTGGTTTAAAAATGAAAATGTAAAAAAAAAAAAGAAAACGAACATGGTTGAATCTGAGCAAGTCACTCCGTGAAAGTAATAAAGAAATCAACTCATATTTCATAATAAAACTATATAAATATAAAGGGGAAGATGTGGTCAATTGTACCTATTTGCTTGTTAAATTTGAATAAAGGAATCAGTCTATGGTCTACCCACCTGCGTAGCTATGGGTGGGCAAGGTGGTGCGGTGCACCAGGGCCCCCAAGCTCAGGGGGCCCCAAGCTCAGTGACCCTCCAGGCCCAAACTAGCAAATCCCTGGTTGAACTTGAATATCTTACTTTTGGAATGCGAAAATGAGTTGCAACACAACTCTAATCAGTGCAACTCATTTAAAAACAACTGTAGGGAGTTTTGTGCAGTATTATCACCTTGAAAGATTCGTCATCACATTTGCAGCTAGCGTGGGGGCCCCTGAGCCCTCAGGAAGCTCCCAAGCTTATAAATATGAGCTATATTGTAGATATGAGCTTGGAGGCCCCCAAGTTCAGGGGGCGCCGAGCTTAGGGAGCCCCCGAACTCAGCGGCCCTGCGGGCTCAAACTAGCAAATCTCATATTGAGCTAGAAATATATCTTTCAGAATGCAACTCCTTTACACTTGTAGGGAATTTTGTGCAGTATTGTCACCACAACGAAAGATTCATCATTACATTTGCAGCAAAATATAGGGGCCCCTATTTCGTTTTGCACCGGGGCCCTTGAGCACCTTGCTACGCCACTGTCTACCTAACCTGTCTTTCTTTCACAACATACCCGAACGGCAATTCTATTTTGACGTGTAGGTATCATTATAGCGTAATGCATTACATTTTACATTGTCACATCAAATATATAATAATATCATCAAAAAATGATATTTAATTTCTAGATGTTCTTATAAACTCTTGTTAATTGTTGTTCGAAAACCATTTACGAACATAAATTTACAAACGTAACGTTCTCATCGCTTATTTCTGAAATTTTCACACATTGTTATGCACATGTTTTGAACTTAGTGCTAGGAGGCGCGACGTCAAGCTGTGTAGAAGCAAAGAATTTGTTTGGACTCTTGGAGTCTACCAGTGTGTTCATTCATGAATCGTTTAAGCGAACATCTCTATGGGTGGACAAAATTTCGGAATTAACAGATGGACAAGACAAATTGAGAAGATTACAGAATATTGGAAAAACAAGATGGTGGGCTAAAGACAAAGCCTTGACCACTATTATGGAAAAAACTCGATACGTCGCATTAATAAAAACTTTAAGTGCCATATCTTCGAGCACGGAGTTCGAGCCAAAAGTTTCGTTCCAAGCGAAGGCATTGATGGATTCTTTCATGAAATTTGAAACTATTCTGACAGCCTTCACATTCAAGAAAATCTTTGACCCATCAACCCCAGTAAGCCAATATCTCCAAACCCCTACATTGGATTATCTTAAAGCTTGGGGATTTATCAAATGTTTAGATTTGAATTTACGGAAATGTTTAGATACTTTTGATGATGTTTTCGAAGCTGCAAGTTTATTTGCATCCAATGTTCAAGACTTGATGCACGCGGAAAATATAGATCTCGACATACAAACCACGTTGCCGTTACGAAGAATTTCTAAAAAAACCGAAGAAGCATGAAGAGTTATGCCAAGATGAAATTGGCTACAGACCCAAAAAGATTCTATTCTATTTCTGTCTACAAAGTCATTATTAATACAGCTTTAGTTAAAATAAATGAAAAATTTATCCGCAATGAAGATTTAATTAAAGATGCCGCTTGTTTAGATCCGAAAAACTTCAATAATATCAACGAAAATGGGATTCCTAATGGCGCATTAACTACTCTAGCATCAATTGCAAATGTCGATCTACAGTTGCTGTCCAAAGAGCTCAAGTCTTTCGCAATTAATTTTAAGGAATTAAGTAAAACTCTTTGGGATGAGCATGTTTCCCCTGGGCCGGCACATAAGGAAGAGGAAGATTCACAAAGTGAAGAAGAAGACGACGAACATGCCTTAGACTTGGACAAAATAGCAAAGGACGCCATGTGTTTTTCAAAAAGTGGTCGAGAAATATGTCAAAGTTGCATACCATTGTGCATGTAAACTTTTGACAAAGTATAACATGCATATCAGCTCGTACACCACTCTTTACGTTGCATATTGTATTACTCTCACAATTTCATTTACACAAGTGACATGCGAGAGAAGATTTTCAGCTTTAAAGCGCATCAAAACGAGACTTCGCTCTCTACTAGGGCAAGAATTACTAGATTCATTGATCATATTAAATACGGAATCGGATTTAGTCAAGGATGACGAGAACGAGAATAGTGGCTTTTATGATCAAGTCATAAACGGTTTAGCTGAAAGCTCTCCTCTTTTGAAAAAAATGTTGATTGGCTAGCTTCTATATTGGATATATTATTTGTTAATTTGCTAAGCTTATTTTATTATATTACTAGCTGTTGCCCTGGCTTCACCCGCGTGGAATTCGAATTCCATTCCAATTTTTTGTTTCGTGATAAAGTTCACTCGGATACTACTCCCGTCAGCCGGACTCGAAACCACTAAAATCGAATGCCACCGCGGGTCTTCAGTTGCTGGGGTGTAAGACCATCTACGATTGATGGCCCCGCATACAGGGTGTCTCAAAAGTTGACGTCAAGCCGAAGTCGCATGATAGGTAAGGTCATAACAGTTATCAGAAAAATATTAAAAAAATTACATTTAACTTTTAAAAACTTTAAAAAAATACACTAGAATCACTTTTAGTAAAGGCAAAGAAATTATTCAAAACCAAATTTCCTTGAAAAATATTTTTGTACCCGATCTAAGAAACAATGTTATAAGTGTTATACCACTTTAGAATCCTTATTAAACGCGCTAACTTTTAAAGTTACTTGCCAGACTTCCTTGATATATTTTTTTTTTCAGGACCGTCAGTTAAAGTAGGGCGAAAAACTGATTTTCAAAACGTGGTTCTGCAAAACATGACTTCTTCATTTAAGCTGGAGCAGTTAGCTCAGATTTTAAGGTTAAAAATTACAGAAACACTATTCAGGATGAAATAAGTGAAAAAAAATGGCAAAAAGTAAAGATTTGTAGCAACAGGAAAGTAAAAACTGTTACAGGGTGGTCCATTTTCCGGAAGATTTTTTTTGCAATCATTTTAAAAATAAAAGACATTTTTTTTTATACTTTTCTGATAACTGTTATGACCTTACCTTTTTTTTTAGAATGAAAATATATTTTGATTTTTTCAAGAACTATAAGTTCTTGAAAAAATCTTATAAATTTAATTTTTAAATACATATACACACACAAAAACATATATTTAAGAATATAAAAACTTGTGCCCCATCGGTATCGGTTACAGGGATGAAGCTACTGGTGCTATATTATTATTATAATTATCGAGTCCGGGCCCCAATTTGTGGTCCGCCGCCCGGGCCCTTTCGGCCCAGTCCGACCCTGCTTAGAATTACTGCAGTAGTAGTCATGGTCAATATGGTCATGGTCATGGTCAAACTGAATGCCATTTTGAGCTTGCCGCGCGCGCGAACGCTACAATCTACATGCGCGATGGCAAGTGAATGAACGGACGTCGCATAGCACCGCTGCCGTTGCCAAAATTTCATAATTTTGCGCGCTAATTTAAAAAAAAATAGAAATTCTTTTTTTTATCTGTGTTTTTTTAAGGGTTTTGTTTTAAAATGGATAACTGACGTAAAGATTATAAGTGTTTTGGATTGTTATTTATTATTTAATTAAATATAAGTAGATTAAAAATCTAATATAAAAGTAAAACTCAAACTGTGTTGGTGTTAAGGAATCATGCTTTACATGTAAGTAGTAAATCATAGTACCTATAGTACCTAATATAATTTTAATATCTGTGACAATTTATAAGTTATTTTTAACAAAAACATTAATACATACTCAATACTCAATACATTTATTGCATTCCATAATGTAGTACAGTACAGTTGTTAATGTAAGCAATTAAACCAACGTATAAAACAAAAGGCACCGGAAATAAAATAAAATCGGCCAAGTGCTAGTCGGACTCGCCCATGAAGGGTTCCGTAGTAGCAAAAGCGAAAATTGCGGTTTATGACGTATTAAAAAAAACTACTGACTGGATCTCGTTCGAACCAACTTTTAGTGGTAGTTTGCATGGCAATTTACATCATATATTTTTTTAGATTTATCATTCTCTTATTTAAGAAGTTAGAGGGGGGGGGGACACATTATTCCACTTTGGAAGTGTCTCTCGCGCAAACTATTCAGTTTAGAAAAAAAATATGTTAGAAACCTCAATAGCATTTTTAAAGACCTATCTATAGATACCTCACACGTATGGGTTTGATAAAAAAAAAATTGAGTTTCAGTTCTAAGTATTTAATGTTATTTTTTTTATTTTTGTGTTAAATTCTTAATGCGGTTCACAGAATACATCTTTTTACCAAGTTTCAACAGCTGCATAGGCCTTATAGTTTTGGAGAAAAGTGGCTGTGACATACGGACGGACAGACAGACAGACAGACGGACGGACAGACATGACGAATCTATAAGGGTTCCGTTTTTTGCCATTTGGCTACGGAACCCTAAAAAGAAAACAAATATCACTGAAAATATATAAAAATGACCGTAGAACTTATGTTGAAGTCAGTGCCTCAGAATCGCTGTTCTTACAGGTTCTGAATCAGTCTGTTCTTACAGGGTCGGCAGTACGAGTGTGACTCCCCTAGTGCTGCACTCGCCCATGGGCCACGGTAACCCTTTGCCATCAGGAGGGCCGTGTGCTTGTCTGCGACCTAAGTAATATAAAAAAAAGAACTTACTTCACACCAATTTTCATAATTCTATCTCATCGGGATGTACTACGCTATAATCAAACTTCCAATTCAACGTATCGAATGAATGTTCTTCATATATTATCCTAGTGTTAATCCCAGCTTTCAACTCGGAGTAGGTATGGGGTCTGCTTTACCAGTCTAACTGCGGGTTTGGCTGGACTTCGATATATTTCATGAAAAGACTGCCATCTGACCTCCACAACCCAATATCGATATTGGACGATATCGCAGCATTACAGCCTCCGTGGCGTAGCGGTAGTGAACGCGGCCGCTACGCAGGAGGCGCGGGTTCGATCCCCGCTCAGTGCAAATATTTGTGTGAATTAAATAGGATTCGTCGACAAATGTCAGATTCTAGAAATGTCAGATGAGTTTAAAACGCCAGATTCTATGAATGTCAGATTCTACAAATGCCAGATTCTTATAATGCCACATTCTACAATTGCCAGATTCTGTTAATGCCACATTTTTGATACAATGGTTCAAGTCCGACATAACCTCCTCCACTGCGGCGGTGGAGGGGTAGGTTTCCGTGGGGATTTTTCGCACGAAAAAAAAAGCTAGTTCCAGATTCAGTACTTTCGGTTCTGCGTTGATGAGTCCGACATAAGAATAGAGCTGTTTCTTTTCTTTTATTCGAATTTATATTTAAATGGATAAGAAATGGATAGGGGTTAATCAATCACTTGTAACATAAACAAACATCGTGGAAGTATAGGTGCGGCTACAGCTCTAAGGTGCCAAAAGCCCCTTAGAGAAAGTGTTATTTCTCTAAAGTGCCAAATTAAAAACCCATAGAGATGTAAACCTCTAATATTGTGTGCAGTTTTTTTAATGAAAATGTTGCGAAAAACATGAGCTATGGACGTACCTTAAGATGATACACTTCAATCTGAAGGTATTTATTTCTTGTCTATGATTGTATAGAAATAGAAATAATATTAAAATGTCGTGAACCGTTTAGACTTTTAAGTGTGATGCTAAGGCCATGAATGCAGCCGCGGAAGCGGAAATTCCTCATGCGATCATTATTCCGCACATCCACTCAGCATATTCATCTCCGTTACACACAGTTCCTGCTAGTGTGCATACAGGGAGGTATGAACAAAACTTCATTCCGGAACGATCTTATCTTCCTGCTATAAGGTCAATTAGACTTCACCTCGCCTTAGCTGAAAGTCTCAGAAAAGAGGGTCACCATTGTAGACACGTTACAATGGCGGCACTTAGCTTGCCGGCCTTATCAGATGCTTTTTCACGCCCCGCTTTAAGGGCTCGGAACTGTAGGAAGAGGGAAACAATTGAACCGGTAAGGAGTTCCAGGTCTTTATGGTGCGGCAGAAGAAGGAGTCGTCGAACCGCTTGAGTCTTGATGGAATATTCTGCACAGTATGTGGATGTCATCTAAATCCTGCACGAGTTCTTCTGTGTAGGAAAGGAGAGGGTGGTTTTTCCAAGCGACTACAATATGGGGTTCATCAAGAAGCATTAGAAGTTCTTAGACAACACGAGTTTGACGCCCCTGGTGTTACACGCTTCCGTAGACGACGATAACCGCTTGTATTCAGGCAGTCCGTATACTACCACATAAGTGGTAGGTATATAAAAGTGTAGTTATAGTACCGGATACGCTTTACAGCCGTATAAAAGTGACAACCTTAACCGAAATTATTCAGTCTTAAATGGCATTAGTTACCTCATGCCACTTAGCCCACGCAACAATCCATGCCTTGAAGTCTAAATTGACGTCACCAGACAATGTGTTCTGCATTAAAATTAATTTGCCATTGTCACATTACTGTTATGTAGCTAACAAGAGATTGAAACGAGTTGATAGACAAATTTTTCTCGTCTCTAGAAGCCCAGCCCTCCCCATCTTCAAGGACCCACTAAGCAGACCCACCGGTGGGTGTCAGAATACTGACATGTCTCCAAAGGCCCACTAGTGGGTCCACTGAGATTTTATTATCTTCGAAGACCCACTAATGACCCCTTCGTTGTCAAGGTTCATAAAACAGACCCAACGGTGGGTCTCAGAATACTAACATGTCTTCAAAGGCCCACTGGTGGATCCCCTGAGATTTTATTGTCTTCGAAGACCCACTAATGAAAATAGCGTATAACCTTCTTAAATTAGTACTGGTTGGATGAGAATAATTGATTATGATATAATTATCCTGTTTGTCACTGTCATTGTCATGTTGCATCCGTAAAACATTTATATAAGTGGTGTATTTCAATAAGTGTAAATGATGAGTTGCAATGCAATTGAGAGCTGCTCTTCAGAGTCATCCAATTCGGATATACAATTTTTAAACAGAAGGGGTGGCAAAGTACTTCTTCATGGAGGATATCAATATCATAAAAAAAAAGTTTATAAGAATGGATCCAGTATATGGCAGTGTAGTATGAGGAAAAAGTATAAATGTACCGGCTCAATAACGATACAGGTACGATATCGAGTTTATATATCGTGTTTATATAGTACTAATCGCATTTATTTTTTTGAAGTTGATATTTTAAGTCTTATAGTCTTAAGTTTGCCCTTTTCCAGTGTCCTCTTCGTATTCTAAAGACTACTATGCATACCACGTCAGACCCACAAAAGCCATGCAATCCTGATTTTGGCAAAAATATAGTGGCTGAAACAATAGAGGCTGCTAAGGAATATGTAAAAGTTTCGACAAGTCCCATTCCGAAAATTTTTAAAGACAAAATACAAGTTCCTTTAAAAGACAAGGGCTTACATTTGGTAGGTAGCACACCCTTATATGGAAACAAAAAAACGCTTTTGTATAATACGAGAAAACAATCACTGGGAGTTAGCAAATGTGTTTTCAGTGACGTCAGGGAAGTAGAGATTCCTGTTAAATATACTTCTTTTTTATTAGCTGACTACTGTTACAATGACAACCGGATTCTTATATTTTCCACTAAAGAGTCAAGAGAATTAATGCCATCAATTAAAGAGGTATTTTGCGATGGAACATTTTCAAGTTGTCCTCCACCATTCTTACAATTGTTTACAATATTTGGTAATTTGGATGAATCTTTATTTAATGTAAATATGGTTCCGCTATGTTACGCTTTATTAAAGAACAAAAAGGAAGAAACATACTTTGCGCTTTTTGAGATTCTAAAATCACGATTTCCAGACTGGAAGCCGACAAAATTTCATATAGATTTCGAAGTATCATCCTCAAATGCAATACTCAAAGCATATCCCGATGCAACTATAAAGAAATGTTATTATCACATGACACGTAGTATTTGGAGGCGAGCTAAGAAAATAGGGATAAAACAAAAACTAGAAAAACGCATTGTCGAACTCTGTGCAGTCCTACCGTTACTACCAGAAAGGATGATATGCGATGGATGGAAATACATAGTGGCACAATTTCCGACTTCAGATAAATTAAAGAAATTTCAAAAGTATATGGAGTCATACTGGCTAAAAGAAGGAACATTTATAAGTCAATGGTGTGTTTATAACGAACGCCATAGAACGACTAACGTTCTGGAAGCTTGGCATTCTAAGCTTAATAAAAATATAAACAAAAATTATGTTACAATGCTAAAGCTATTAAGTTTTATACAAAATGAAACCACAACATTTTCTAAAAGACTTCAGTGCTACATAGAAAGAGACCAATTTATAATAGAATCTCAGTTACAGTTGATACATCGAGCCCTTACCGCCGACTTATCGTAAGCGACATTTTTTCAAAAATCCTTTTTTTATCGTAATCGACATTTTAAACCATAACGGATCTAACTGTATTGAAATTTCCCGCCTAAATTCATTAATTTTTGAGATATAGCAAAAGCTAATTTTATCTTAACCATAACAATTTTTCAAATATTAACGTAGGCGACAGTGAATATTTATCGCAAGTTCATTTAAAATCTGAAATTTATATCGCAACCGACTAATAAGCTAATTCATCGTTACCTATATTCTCAATTATTTATTAAGAAGAAAGTCGATTGACAGACTAATAAATAAAGGGCTAAACTATCAAAAACTATGAAATTAGACATTTTTTGTACCTATATTTAACAATGTTCATTAGTTATGATGGTTGAAATATCCTCCCTTCCTAAGTTTTAGGGTAACTTCGGAAATTCGGATTCTTTCACACCCCGCTTGGGTGTAAAAAGCAAGGCCGTCAAAGTTGGAACAGCTATTTCAGAATCGCTAGCCTCTTAAATGGCCTTATAGTTTGGTGCTTTTGCTGAGTCGAAGATTCTGCAGTACGCAGCCTAGCCTGACTTTGCTGAGTTGCAGTATCTCATGCCTCTTCAAGTTCTTCGATCCAAATAATCTCCTCTTTTCAGCATTTTGCTACTTTTATTGTTTCGATCTATTCACACAATTCACAATTCTTAGGTGCGATTAACTACAAATAAAAAAGTTATGTCAATAATAGACAATACATTACTTTTTTATTTATGAACTAAATGTTAAGTTCACATAAATACATTTAGTTTATTTAACATTTAGTGTTTTTTATTGAAATCGGTTGGATGCTTCAGCCTACCACAATCAATTATTGTTTTGGCTTCTATTACGTTAATAAAGTCCCCCAATAATAGTTTTTTTCTAATTTCCATCCATGTACGGACACCGATCGGTTACAATTTTATTATATGTATAGATTTCAATTAAATAAATTTAGGTTCATCTGTTACCTAAAACACTATGAAACGTAGGAATATTCATTGAAAATTGGATAAAATTCACTTATTTTATTACTGCATAATTTATCTCAAACGCCTTAATGATTTTTTCAGTGACAGGAAAATCATCGTAGGCGCCAAAAATACCACTAAGGTAACTGTACCAATGCTCGACACTTTAAGGAAAAATAAAATTTCAATCTAAAAAATTTAACAAATTAATTACAGCATGGTCGTTACATTCTTTTTTAACTGTTACAGCAACAATTAGACATTAACTTTTGCCCATAAAATCTTTAAAATCTATCATACTTTTACTTTAAATTAAATTATTATGCACTTGGTCGAAAACACCAATGCTAGACATCATTGTCCCAATGGTCCAAGTATGTCAATAACTTCAATATTTATAACGTTTATACTAAAATTAGTAATAATCATAACTTATAAACAAAAAAATCACACCTATAAAAATCAGTACCCTTGGCAAAAATCTTAAGAAATAACACGACCGTGTTCACGGAGTCACATTATTTGCTGTCAACAGTCTTTCTAAATTTACTTCGGATGGTGTTGCGAATATTTGAACATATCTTATAGATACCATTAGGCATCTTTTAAGTCAATAGTCTTATAAAACAAATGGATAATTTTCTCAAAATACTGGGTTTTGTTCGAAAGTGTCTAGCATTGGTACAGTGTCGAGCATTGGTACAGTTACCTTAATCTCGAAAATTTTAAATTTTTTTACTGGTATGATTATTAATCGTCAAAAATTATTATTCTGTGGAAAATTTCATTTCAATAGCACAACTATTGCCTGAAATATTAAAAAAAAACCTCCTCCTGTAAAATTTGCTTTTTGTCGCTTACGCTAAGTCGGCGGTAATGGCTCGACATGATGAAATAACAGTAGGACACTTTCTGGAGAAGTTAAGATAGTAGTGTAGTAGTCGTTTATAGAATACCTATTTAGTGAATTTGCCATTAGGAGAATTTTCATTTTTATTTAACTTGGAAAAATATTTTAATTTTATTTTTAGCAGTAAACAGTTTTATACATAACAAATATTTTTTCTCTCTTTCATTTTCTATTAATATAGGGAGTTTCTTTTGATTATAATAATAACTATACTATTGATCTATCTATCAATATTAGACTTTACGTATTGTTCGCGCCACTCAAAAATAATAATAGGTATAAGGATGTTTTAGTTAAAATGTAAAGAGTAAATTTATGCTATTTTCATATTGTTTTTTTTTTAGAATAGAATAGAATAGAATATTCTTTATTAGAAACCTCAGATACATTTAAAATATATTATGGAAATTACCATTTAAGAGTACAATGGGCGGTTTTATCGCAGACTGCGATCTGTTCCATACAACTTCATGGTGGGTATAAGGAGACATAAAATTTAAAAAATCAATGGAGTCTACCTGTTAGTGGGCCTTTAGAGACATGTTAGTATTCTGAGACCCACCGTTGGGTCTGTTTTATGAACCTTGACAACGAAGGGGTCATTAGTGGGTCTTCGAAGATAATAAAATCTCAGTGGACCCACTAGTGGGCCTTTGGAGACATGTCAGTATTCTGAGACCCACCGGTGGGTCTGCTTAGTGGGTCCTTGAAGATGAAGGGGCCCAGCCCCTCTAACCGGCGTGTATAATAGAATGATGAATGTATGGGATTCAGGGGCGTATTTACCCTAGGGCCAAGGGGGCCATGGCCCGGGGCGGCAGGTTGCGAGGGGCGGCAGAGCCGCCCCGAGCGTCTAATTTTTTTTTTATACCACTTAGGTTGCAGACAAGCACACGGTGCGGCCCACCTGATGGAAAGTGGTTACCGTGGCCTATGGACGTATGCAACACCAGGGGCGTCACACTCGTGCTGCCGACCCTGAAGATCTGATCTGGGCGCTTTAATCTTCACTCTAAAAGGCGCCCAGAGATAGACACTCGGGGCGGTTTCGCCACCCCTCGCAACCTGCCCCCCGAACGTCTATCTCGGGGCGCCTTAATCTTGCTCTAAAAGGCGCCCGGAGATAGACGCTCGGGCCGCCGCCCCTCGCAACGTGCCGCCCCGAACGTCTATCTCTGGGCGCCTTAATCTTGACTCTAAAAGGCGCCCAGAGAGAGACGCTCGGGGTGGTACCGCCGCCCCTCGCAACCTGCCGCCCCGAACGTCTATCTCTGGGCGCCTTAATCTTGCTCTAAAAGGCGCCCGGAGATAGACGCTCGGGGCGGCTCAGCCGCCCCTCGCAACCTGCCGCCCTGAACGTCTATCTCTGGGCGCCTTAATCTTGCTCGAAAAGGCGCCCAGAGATAGACGCTCGGGGCGGTTCCGCCGCCTCTCGCAGCCTGCCGCCCCGAACGTCTATCTCTGGGTGCCTTAATCTTGCTCTAAAAAGCGCCCGGAGATAGACGCTCGGGGCGGCTCTGCCGCCCCTCGCAACGTGCCGCCCCGAACGTCTATCTCTGGGTGCCTTAATCTTGACTCTAAAAGGCGCCCAGAGATAGACGCTCGGGGCGGTTCCGCCGCCCCTCGCAAAATGCCACCCCGAACATCTATCTCTGGGCGCCTTAAACTTGCTCTAAAAGGCGCCCAAAGATAGACGCTCGGGGCGGTTCCGCCGCCCCTTGCAACCTGCCGCCCCGAATGTCTATGTCTCTGGGCGCCTTAATCTTGACTCTAAAAGGCGCCTATTAGAGTAAATATTACGTTTTTTTTTTTTAATTTTTCGGAGCTTACTTAGTTACAATATGACTATGTCACTCATTATTTTAATTGCATTCAAATTAGAAAACCCTAAATAACATTTGCGTTCAACTACGGTGTAACTGGGGCCAAGCAGCTTGAGCGCCGAAGACGGCAGCGCCTTTCTCTCGCAGGGAGACGCTACCGCCTACGGTTAATTCCGGCAGAGGTAGAGCGGCGCTGTAAATGGCTACTCATAGGGTTTCCACTTATCCTTATGACGAGCAGAGAGCACAGATAAGAGCAGCTAAGGGGCGGCTGGTTCCCCGAGACCTGGGGGCGACAGGTGCGGTCGCCTGTTACTCCAATATATTCAGACCGGTAACGCGGCGGTGAAACCCCTACCTTCCGGGGTTCAATGGGGACACCGACTACCCACACCCGAAGGAGCTATCTTGAAAAGTCAGCCGGGTTGCGAGGGAAATATCTAATTGGGTAACTTTACACCCGATAATTGAGACCCGACAGAGACGGTGTGCGGTTTTAAACCGAGACCGCATGTGGCACTTCACGAGGAATAATCACCCCTCGCAGACGGCCATAACTAGCACCAGGACCTGCGGCGAGAGGTTTCCCGCTCTGACGGTTGCTTAAAGAATACAACGCGTGAAGTGGCATATACATGGAGGAGCCCAGGCAGAGGTGGCATTGCAGGGGTCGGCTCCTGATCTGTATGTCTCAGGAACTCACCGAAGCAGCCATAGCTGGGCGCATTGCGTCAGCTGGTAGGAGAAGCTACTGTGATACCTCTATCGCGACATCGGCAGCGAAGACGTGTGAGAACCCCCTTCGAGCATTACCTCATCCGAGCTAATCTTCTCCATTTGTCGAGTCGACGACATATGTCATATTTTGTTTGCCCAGTGTGCAACCACCCTGATGGCGTTCTCAGAGGCACCCATGAGTTCCTGCGGTGTACACGTGCTTAGGCATGCAGCACACGTTAGCGCCTACCTCACTGTAGTTCCGCATTCACACCGTGGTGCCTGGGTCCACCTTATCTGAGAAACTACATCTAATTCGGTTCTCGTTACTTCGGCTGACCTGCATCCGAAGTCTATTTAAGGACTGCCAGGTGGTGTATGGGCAGCCTCTGTGCTCCCCACACATCAATTGGCCAGAAAGGGTTCGTAAGTAAGAGAACCAGGTATGCCCACTTCTGATCCAGTCACCAAATACGTCCAAGGACTTGGGTAACTCCAGCTGTGGCTTACTTGGTTGCATCTGATTTCGTGCCGTCACCATCCAGTCCTAGCCGATGTTCCACAGAAGCGGCCTCAGATCCGCGCCAGCCGGAACACCCCGCCACATATCTCACTTACCAAGCCCTATCCTACATGGGTAGATGCTGGCTTTCATCGATAAGTAAGCCCCGACAATGACGCGAGGATAGAGAGGCACCCCGTGCTGAAAGAGTGCAGCTCTGATGTAGCTCCATGGCAAGGTGTTAAAGACGTAGACAACAATAGACACTGCCAGCATCAACTCGCCGTGCCACTGCTTCTTCCACCAGGGCCCTCAAGCGCCTGTTGGCATCCACGATGCTCCCGACTATAACCAAATTTATTGTCTTTGTCTCTGAATCTATTGCTGTACTCAAGTGATTTTTGGTTGCGATATCATCTTCTACGTAGGGCGCTTTAATGGAATGGAATGCAAATATTTCCCCTTGAAGGGATTCTGGTTGGGAGCCTGGGTTAGTGGGGAAATCGATGGAAGTCACTTCCCTCGCACCATAAGATAGAGATCTCACGAATCAGGCTTGAAAATCTCCAGCAATTTCTGACGGACCCCTATCTTGTGTCAGCCGGGCGCAGGCTAACGGTGAACGCAAACGTCACATAGGGGCAGGCGCGGTCGCAGCTTGAAGTTTTGGGGGGTCACTTCGGAAATTCCTTAAGAAATTTAACCCCCCCACCTCCCATCGTACTGGGACTTTTCAATATGACGTGCATGGTTTTGGGAGGGGGGGGGGGGGTCATGTCCCCTGTGACCCCCCCCCCCGCGCCTGCATAGGGGGCGGCAAACATAAGTGGCCCGGGGCGCCAAATCTTTAAATACGCCCCTGATGGGATTTGATGTATATGATAGTCTTCAACGTATGTCATAAACGTGTACAATCAATTAGCCTAGCCTATTACAGTGTACTGCTGGACATAGGCATTTCCCAATGTGCGCTACGTCAGCCGATCCACCACCATCCACATCCAGTGTCCCAGCCACCTTTTTCAGGTCTGGCTAGGGGCGTCCCACCTTTCGTTTTCTATCCACTTTAGGACTCGTACGTCAAATCTTTTACATTCATCATTCTATTCTAAAATACACCGGCTAACGAATTGTTTGTCACTTATCTAGGGGGCAGAATAGAATAAACATACTTAACTGCGTCTAAATACATTACCGTTCTTGCCGAGCCGGGTACCGTTGCGACGCGCTTATCTAGTGGTTAAGGAGTTGGCCTTATAATCGAGAGGTCCCAGCTTCAATCCTGGCCACTACACTCCCGACGACGTGAACCCGAGAAATACTTATAGGTACTATACTACTATATCGAATACAATCGTGTTCTTAATCGATTTGAGTCTATTGTAAATAATTACAATAACCCAGAAGATGTCTGGCAACATTCAAACATCATTCTTGTCATATGAAATATTAAGAATTTTCACAAATATTACAATAAAATGTAAAAGCACTCTTTATCCTGAATCAGTTAGACTTTGGAATATTCTTCGTCCAATTATGATAAAAAATGGATTCGATTTTTTTGCATACCTATTGTACAATGACTGTTCCTGCTTTATTCTCTGTTGTCTCTCTCTTCTCCCTCTCTCTCTCTCTCTCTCTCTCTTTCTTTCTCTCTCTCCCTATCTCTCTCTCTTATGTTTTACATAAGAAAGAAAAACTTAAAAGTGGTTGTATTGAGTGGGCCCAAAAGAAATCACCTCCTTTATAGACCTATTTTTATTTAACTTTTGCAGTTAGTAGCTAAACAAAAGGCGATTGTACACAGTAGGTACATGTACTTATATTTCTTGATAACCATGAAAACAAGGACGCTTAAAATTTGGGCATACAATATGCGGTAACTAGGTCATGAATATGGTATGCTAAGATGCCAAGGTTACGATCAGCAAACCTTATCAATAGAGATGATGCCACAAGTAGTATCTTGCCGGATATCTCCGGATATTATCTTTTATAAACTCCGGACACGTATCTTGGACCAAAATCGCAAGACAAACGAGGCTCTGGCGCCCGCGGATTGCTTTGTAATAATATATGCTTGGTGAATTTGAGTTCGTCCACTGCAGTAGCACCGCGTGCCATCCTCAAAAGACATCCAAGAGACGTGTACTGCGCGAATAGCGCACATTTCGAGCACATTTTAGGTCCAAGATACGTGTCCGGGGTTAGCGATCGTTCGCATCGGAATCGTCCGGAAATAAACGTCACTGCTACCTAAAAATAGTGACTGCGAGCGAGCAGTCCGACTGCGGAAATACCTCCGCTCTACAGAATACCGCGGGTATAATAATTCTGTGTTGTGTTTCCGACGGTGAGTAGGGTAGCCAGAGCTCACTGGAGTGGTTTTGCTGTCAGTGTTTGGTCGACTGACATCCACGCGGGCGGAGCCGCAGGCAACTGTTAGTTCATTATATCGCAGGCATCTCTAGTTATCAGCTAATGGCGTCAACTTTATGGCACATGTAAATATTGAAGGTGATTAGAACTTACAAGATGCACTTGACTTGGTAGATAACGATCACTTTATTAATTATCTACTAGCCTTCCGCCCGCGGCTCCGCCCGCGTGCATCTCGGTTAACGCGACCTTTGCTCATATCTTCGGTTCTACTCATACAAACGTATCGATCAAACAAACGTAAGATTTTAAGACTGAGTAAACCCTTTCTAAAAAAAAAAACCGCATCAAAATCCGTCCAGTAATGTTTGCGTCCATCGCGAACAAACAGACAGACAGGAAATTCAAAAAAAATATTTTCGTGTTCAGTATCGTAAACATAACATACCTAACCCAAGTTTTTTTTTTTAAATACCTATCAGCAATGTAGGTACAGACACGACCACTTTACAATACCTATAGACTTTAAGACAACCTAAGAGATTGTAGAATACATGAGGAATTGAATGAAAATTTAAAGCATTTATGCTAAATTGCTAACTATTCAAATCAATTAAGGAATAGAAAAGAAAATCTACCTCGAGCGGGACTCGAACCCGCGATCTTTTCCTTACAATGTGAATGCTCTGTCCACTAAGCCCCACGTTACTCCAAGATGGATGTATAGAGGAATTCAGATCGGCTTCGGGCGGGCCTCGGTGGCCTTACATCCTCAAAAACTAATAAAAAGTTTTTGGTTGTGAGATTGTAGGGGGTAATCTTTGTAGCTACTGAACCAATTTGGAAAATTATTTTACCAATAGAAAGCCACATTATTTGTGAGTGTCATAGGACTCATAGGCTACCTATATATCACCGCTATCGGAGATGTTCAGCAGCGGGAACGTTTTCAGAACTTCATGCAGGTGGAGACGCAAGCAAATACCTACTGGTATTAAAATAAGTTGTTATTATTAGCTACTAGCTACTAAAATGTGACTCAAATACAATTCGAAATTTCCGTTAAGCCGTCACTGTTTTGGGTTATGACACGTCTCAAGAATTATTTTGAGACTATCTGCTCAGGCGATTCTGCTAAGTATAACCACAGTATAGAACAGTACGCCATCTTCATAGAAACGTGCGGCTACCGGTTTGAATGTGTGCGTACGCGCCCGGCGCCGTGTACGAACGCGCTGCCGCCGCACACCTTCGTATATTTACCGGGGCGCACCGAGGATTCAGTGCGGGCTGTGTCGTGAATGAGATCGCGCGCGTATCGCTACGTTTCACTTTATTTCATTGTTTAGCGCAGTTTGCATTTAATGATCAGGACTTCGAACAAAACCGAAACCTATTGTAGTATCTTTGGGTATATGAATAACGACTAGGTAGGTACGCAAACCCAGACTTAACTTTCTTTACAATACCTACTGAAGAGGAAAGGAAAAGTAAAGTTATTTACCACCTTAGGCATTTGTTTCAGTCAGCATTGTGTTTTCTATAAACGTTTATGTATTTTTTGTTGTAGGTATATAACTGTTAGAATGATAAATATATTAACAAAAATACCTAACTAAACATTTGTGGTGGAATTATGTGTTCTGAACTTCTGAATTTTAAAAGTTCTTTACAGTTTCCACGATCTACAAACTAACATAGAACTTTTTCAGGACTTTTTTATTTTTTACCTATACCTATAGGTACCTATAACCTATAAGTTTTTTAATTGTTATAATAAACTAAAATTTTAAATTTTTTTCGTAGTTATAACAATGCCTTTGATGAAACTAGAAATAGGTAGGTACCTACCTACATTACGAAACGTAAACAATCTTGATGTATCTTTTTAATATGTTTCATTTAAAAACACTGAGTTTAGTACAGGTAAATTAGCTTGGAGAAATTTTTGCGTTTGTAGTAGTGTATGGTCAGCAAATAAAAAAAAACAACACGTCTACGCATACGCACTACGTACTAATACGGACGTGAAAATGTGTATCCACTGCATTGTAATCTATGGAACTGTATGAGGCAGACAAGCCAGTTCCAAACATTACAAGCAGTGAATGCCGGTTTTCACTTCAGTGAAGACGTGTATGAATTAGGTGTTCTCCGGCCATAAATGTTTTATTCTAATAATTCATCAACCCCAGACATATCACAATCATCCCCATCCTCGCTTTCATCAGATGAATTATTTAAATTAATTATGATTCGTTCTGATATTGTGTCTAAAGCTGCGTCTCTACCCTGATATTTGTTTTCCTCCTCAATAGCATGCAAACTTTTCTCCATTCCTCTACAGTTATGGCGTTCATTTTTTCTTCAGCTAATGACATTATAACCTTCATATTCATTGCGACATTCTTTTTTGCGACATATGTTTTCACTATCCCCCATATATTTTCTATAGGATTAAACTCCGGATGGTATGGTGGTAAACGCAGCATAGTATGACCGTGCTGTCGTAATATTTCGTCTATCTTGTACTCTATAAATCTCGCCTTGTTTTGCAGAATCAGTTCATATAATTGAGGCTTGAGCAACGTGGATGAATGCTCAATGTTTCGAAATGTCAGCCAGTCAATCATTTGCTGTTTTCTAGAATTACTATTCGGTGCAGGATTTTGTATTGAGTTATGATATGGTGCGTTGTCAACAACAACAACACTATTTGGTTGTAAGTTGGGTATTAATTGAGTTTGAATCCACCTTGAATAGTTGTCATAGTTCATATTGTCGTGGTAATCTCCACTTTTTTGGTTGACTTTAAACATAAGCAATGCATTTGGTATAAAGCCATCCATACCACCGGCATGAACAATGATTAAGCGGTTGCCTTTCGACATATGTTGCTTCAAACCTGAAGTGCTTCCATCTGACTAAGATTTCGAGAGGGTATGTGATGTATGTATATAATTATGTTTCGTCGGTGTAAACAATTGGTCGGCGTTGTTCACGATATTCAGCAATTTTCATCAAATAATTAATTCGCAAGTATCTAATTTCGTGTTTTTCCATAAGAAGTTTCCGGTTATCTTCTGTTTGCTTCCAATTAAAACCTAATGACATGACGTGTTTTCGTAACATGCTGACACAACCTTTATAATCGATATCTTCTTTCAATTTTGCGTGCAAAGTTTCCAAAGTGGGAACTTCTTTATTGGTGATGTGGAAGTCATGAATTGTTCTTCTGATAACTTGCTGATCAAAGTCATCGATTACTATTGTAAGTTTACGATTCGGTTTCTTTTTAGGAGATTTAAATGTTACTTCCTGATCTGAAGGACGATATTTGCTTTCTGATACTACCTTTCTGACGGATGCTATTGAAATTCCTGTTGATTTAGCAACTAATTGAGTGGGGGTCATAATACTGCTCGGGTTGTTATTACACTCATTTTCGAAATATTTGTACAAACAGTACAAAACTTCTTTAGTTTGAGAAGTCAAAGGCTTGCCTCGACCATGTTTTAACACTGGAGCCATTTTGAATTAACAATATAAAGTTACAACACTTACACACACACTTTAACAAATATTATAACAATAATAACAAAAAATAACAACAATCAACAAATACAAAATTTAACAATTAAACTACGTAATAATTATAATTTTTGAATGAAATGTGTGCTTTATGTTCTAACGGTACCAAGCTGCGGACAGCGTAAACTGGTTTATTCTGGTTTTGTGCGTGTTTCCACTTTCCACTATCAAGTGACGATTTATTTATTTGTTTTGTTTCGTAATTATTATGGTCAAAACTTTTTACCTATAGCTAAACTACTATCATCTAAAGAACGACACGATATTTTATTGTTTCACGGTAGTCGCCTTGTCGTTTGCTCAAGGACGTGAAATTGAATGAATTTTTTTTTTTTTATAAAGTCAAAACCTTTTTCTTTCGACTTGGTAAATTATGAGCTACTCTGGCATAAGCTTGCCCATGATACTACTGTCCCGGCTAATATTATATTATCACTGTTGCGATATTGGTACAGTGGTCAAAAGAATAGGGTGAGATGGGCAGGCACATATTCTGAAGTGTATGGGCTGGATTGTGGGGTAAGACAGGGCGGGTTGAGTTCCCCTCGTTTGTTCAACCTGTATGTAAATAAATTGATAGAGGAGCTTAGCAGCACCAGAACAGGATGTCACGTAGATGGTGTTTGTGTAAACAATATTAGCTACGCTGACGATATGGTGTTGCTGAGCCCTTCTGTTGGTGAGATGAGGAAACTCCTCAAAATCTGTGAGGGTTATGCGGTGGCACATGGGCTCAGGTACAATACCAATAAGAGTGAATGGCTAGTTTTTAAATCTGGTGCCAATACATTAGAACATCTTCCAGAACTCTCACTCACCGGATTTCCTATGGGTCGGGTTCAGAGGTTTAAATACTTGGGCCATTGGGTCACCGATGACCTAAAAGATAATGTATTGTGGATATTGAGAGGGAGCGCAGGTCGTTGGCTGTCCGTTGCAATATGCTGGCTCGCAGGTTTGCGCGCTGTAATGATTCTGTCAAGATTACGCTGTTTAAAGCTTTTTGCCAGTCTTTTTACACGTGCAGCCTGTGGACTAGTTTTACGCAGAGGGCATACAGCGACTTGCGTGTCCAATATAATAATGCATTCAGGGTGCTTTTGGGGTTGCCGTGGCGTTGTAGCGCGTCGGGCATGTTCGCGGACGCGTAGGTTGACGGGTTCGCTGCTATAATTAGAAAACGTTGCGCTTCCATGCTGACGCGTTTGCGCTCCTCCTCCAACAGCATCCTGAATGTATTTTCTGAGAGATGGGACTCCCCCCTGATCTACAGGTGGATTTCCATCCATACCAAAATTTAATTTGAATCGGATTATATTTTCATTGTTGATTTTAATTTTAATTTTTAGTTTGATTTTGATAATTTAATTTTTGATTTTATTTATAAATTTTATTTTGATTTAGATTTCAATTTTAATTTTAATTATATTTGATCTCAATTTTGATTTTAATTTTTTGTTGACATCGATTTTAATTTTATTTTGGAGCTTGATTTTAATTTGAGTTTTTGATTTTAATTTTAATTTTTATTTATTACCTACTAACACTAGTATAAGACATTGTTACTAACATAATATTATCTATGGATCCAAAATAGTATCCGAAATAAATTATTATTATTATTATTATATTTAAAATAAAAACTTGTTTTTATTGAAAACAAAAATCAGAGTGTTGCTAGGGATAAGTATAAAATTAAATAGTAATGTTAGGATATCGAAACATTTTTGTATAGGCCAGAACGATATAGTGGAAACGCGCTCTAAGATCTGAGTAATATACACACCACTACATATGCAAAAATTTCTCGAGACTTAGAAACTTATTTTGAAGACTAAAAACTGATATCGAACCACTAGTTAGTTAGCCTAGTTTATTTGTTTAAAATGTGTTTTTGTAAGAAGTCGCTAGAAGATTGTTTACCTTTAGTTGAATACTAACCGAATGAAGTATTGTCACAAATACAATCAACATCACATTATTTAAATAGGTACATACACAATAGAGAAGAGCCTGGCGCCCGGCGGCCGTTGCCGCGTTACGCGTGTACGCTCGCAACCCTAAGGTTTAGGTATATAACTCGCCGAGCGGCCTTAGATAATCTACTTTTCTATGTATACTTTGGTATAACCGCTGTCATGCTACAAAGACTGCAAAAAATAGCAATAAATTTAAGACCTTATTTCTATAGACTTACAGTAAAAAATTGAAAATTAAAAAAAACCCCCGACCCAAAAAGAACCTATAAAAAGTAAAATAATAACTATTACATTATGACCTACCCTAAGTATTGACCCTTTTGTCATTTGTCTCGTCGGGGGACCGCTAAGTACCTTGGTATGCTCTATACCCCCCTGATGGTCAGACGGCGGTCCCCCGACGAGACAAATGACAAAAAAAAGGCAGGAACAGTAGTAGATGGCTTACAGATATCAACATACTGAATAGTAAAATAGTCTACAGACATGTACTGCTTCAGTGGATTTTCTACAGGTTACCGGCTATGAGTAGGTACGGTAGCCGGAGCTCACTGGAGAGGTTTTGTGCTATCAGTGGGAAGACAGGGGAAGACCAAAGGCTTGTCCTAGTTGTCTTTTGTGCTGACTGCACAGAATGTCTCTATTCTTACAGGGTCGGCAGCACGAGTTTGACTCCCTTTCTTTTATCGTGCGAAAAATCCCTACGGATACCTCCCCCGCCGGAACCGGAGGAGGAGGTTATGTCGGACTCGAACCGACTAAAACGCACGCCGTCTGTGGGCCGTCAGTTGCCGGAGGTGAGATTGTCGTAGCCATATCCCTCGCACCCCGGCCGACCTAGGGCCATATCTCTCGATCTGGCCCTCTTCAGGTGTGGGAACCACAGAGTCCCCAACTCGCCCCCGGGTGTGGGGAGGCACGCAATGCACGCTGCCGCCGCGGCCTGCTTTTGCTAGGGTGACAGGCGGCTCCACCCGTCATCCCCAGGCCCGCGCTCATGGGCGACGGAGGTCATTCTGCGACATCCGACGCCTGAGTTGCCGCCGCTCTTCACGGGCCACGCGGTTTGCGATTCTCCTTCGCTCCTCGTGGGCCGCAAGGTCTGCGATTCTCCTTCGCTCCCGCTCGCCGCCTCCTTCACGAGCATTACTTGCACGCAGAAAAAGGCGCCGGCGGCGGCCCACGCATCCGCGCAGCAATCCATCCCTGCAAGCAAAGTGGCGAGCGTGAGAACTCTCACTCCCAGGGCCGCCACCAGCTCCCGTCTGGGCGTCTCCCACGCCGGAAACTCGGTGAGCGTGTGCAGCGCCGAATCCTTGCTTGCGTCGCAGTGATGGCACTCGGACGTCGGCTCTTTCTTCGCGGTCCGATGCAGATACCGCCCAAAGCATCCATGCTCGGTGATAATCTGCGTCAGCCAGAACGAGAGGCCGTCGTGTGGCCTCTCTAGCCACTTCCCCATGATAGTCTTACCGCCGCTACTACGGCGCGCCCCGAGTTTGACTCCCCTGGTGTTGCACTCGTCCGTAGGCCATGGTAACCACTTTCCATTAAGTAGGCCAGTCCGTTAGTACCAGTGCAGTGTGCTAGTCTACCACTTAAGTTGTATAAAAAAAGGTTAATCCACCACATTAGTGAATGGTAGGTACCTATACAGTTTTAGCAGACTTATAGACGTCACAAAAGTGTGGCTTCAAAAAGTATGTCAACTATTAATTATTGCCTGCTACAAAATCTGTTCCACTAACCGTTTTGTTTGCAGTGTAAATCATTAGAAATTCAAAGCAAAGCATATGGCACTCATTATCTGAAAACAATTGAAATATTTCATTCAGTTGTCTTTGATATCATTTGAAAATAGGTCAAGGAAACTATTTTATTTTATGAAATAAATTGTTACGAGGTTACCAGTCTAAAAATATACTTCGCTATCTGGTTTGTAAAATTTTAAAGTGAGACAATCGGATAGGTTGTGTGTGTGGAAAGTAAAGGCGATAAACATTGTAACATGGTAAGTACGTGTTGTAATGGTGGCCCTCTTTTCAGAGACTTTGCCTTCAGCTTACCATCAGGCGAGGCGAAGTCAAATTGACGTGTCCTATACGATATGGATACGACATATGTGCAAATACTGAAACCGCGAAGCATCCTGGTCCGTAGGAATAGAACCAAATTAAATTTAAACTTAAATTCCCTGATTTATAAAATCCGAAATTTTCTAACAAAATAATTATTAAAATAAATGTACAAAATGCAACCACTTGTATAAGTCATTAAATAGTTTCATCCATTGCTTTAAAGTCATTGACTGTGTCATAAGTCATTAATAAATACACACACACCTTCACACACACACAGAACAACTTCACACACACACACAACAATAGGCATAGTAGGTAACTTACTTGAACAGCACTAAGCGGCAACATGCGATTCTACAGAGTGCTCAAAGTTGTTCAAATTCTATAAAATTAAAACTCTAGTTTCTGCCCTTAATACTGGACCAATTTTGTTCAAACTTTTCCTGCTTGAAGCTTAGGGGGTACCAAGTATATGGTTTCAATTATTGCCTATATGTCGTATCCATACAGTATAAAAAAAATAAAAAAAATAAAAAAAAATAAAAAATACTGCCATCGGCCATTTTGATTGTAACACCAATCACAGTGCATGACGTCACGCCTAGGTAAACATCACTGTGCTTCGTATACCAATTAGACACATTTGACGTTTGTTTACCTAGGCGTGACGTCAGAGCCGACGCCATGACACTGCGGGCTGTTTTCCCGCACTATTCAATTTTTGTTACAAAAATGGCTTTAAACTTCGTTAATCTTTAGTTTATTACCGAAATACAGGTATTTACGTAAATAGTGTACCTACATTACGGAAGAGAGTTTCAAAATCGTTCGCCATGCCTATTGCCAGTAGATCTACTTTATAAGGAACCAGTAACGAAGCGTTCCTGATCATCAGGCCTCCTTTCCTGATGGCTGCGTCGCATGATGTGTGCAAACTAGATCGAGATGAGATTTTTTTCACCGACTTCTCTATTGAAATTTTTCTTTAAAATTTCTCCCTTCATTGAAGTTTAATTTTCTCCCTTAGCTACTGCGAGGGACCTTCGTAATGTTCTATATGTTACCTCCGATCATGTTGTATGACAAGATTGCTTAATGATGTTGTCCTGCTGACAACTCAGCTGAGAGAAGTGAAACAGACTTGTGTTATAACTCCGGACACGTATCTTGGACCTGAAATGTGCTCAAAATGTGCCCTATACGCGCAGTACACATTTCTTGGATGTCTTTTGAGGATAGCACGGGGTGCTACTGTGGTGGACGAACTGAAATTCACCAAGCATAGATTATAGGTCCAACCCCACCAAACGGACGGCATCGGCCCGGATTTTACAATCTTTAAACAAAATTAAATCTTATTATCACAGTGTTTGAAGTTTATATTACCAAGTCACGCACAACAGCTTGACAGCGACGTGCGGCGGCATGACGCACGTCAAGCTGTCATGGTGGCCCTCTTTTCAGAGACTTTGCCTTCAGCTTACCATCAGGCGAGGCGAAGTCAAATTGACGTGTCCTATATAAAAAAAATAAAAATAAAAAGTGATATAAGATTTATTTTGTTTAAAGATTGTAAAATCCGTTCCGATGCCGTCCGTTTGGTGGGGTTGAAGCATAGATTATAGGTCCAACCCCACCAAACGGACGGCATCGGCCCGGATTTTACAATCTTTAAACAAAATTAACACCCGTATTCACAAACAATACTGTGAGGTCTCATAGTGTGCTCGAGCGCATAGGGCTGGTAAAATTAACTCACAAACATCACGGAGCAGTATCTAACGCAGTGCGTTTCGTCAACGAAGTATTAGGTATATTGATAAGTTTATGTGTGTATTAGGTATAGGGGTATATGTGTACTATGTACTTAATGTATTATGTATTGTAAATGTACGCCAAACAACTACCACTCAATCCTACAATCTTAATTACCATCCAAAGGTTGCCTGGTAGAAATCGCTTAAAGCGATAAGGCCGCTCATTGTACTGGTTCCGTAGTTTGATACTTTATATGATGTATTTTAATGGTGTACAATAAAGTATATAATAAATAATAAATATTACATAAGTGTGTAACCGCTGAACTTGCCAGACGGGCTACTCACCGGCTACCTCAGTTGGAAATTGCACGAACTCTAAATCCCAGGGCGCCTTTTTCACAGAGAGAATAAATGTAATGCTGTGGGTATGCGAGGAACCTTTGGGTGTCACTCTAAGGAAAACTCATACACTCCGTTATACATACATATATTTATTTTAGGGTAACACAATACAGAAATACACATACAGAAGGGTGAAATAAAGACATACACACATAGGCCTCTAGTGACACAAGTACAAAGCACAAGCCGTGCCGGTCTCTCCCACTAGGTGTAGGGTCCTCCACTTATCAGACTTCCCTGCAGAAAGAAGATACAGCCAACCCAAGGTGGTTGGGTACTTCTCCACATATAAATTAATACCCAGATGGGTGATCTATTAAGGTATGTACACGCAAAATGTAATAAAAGGTGTCTATACGTGACCAGAGCCTCGGTTGCCTTCCTGCCGGTAAGAAGCGACGTCTCACTGGTCCTCGCCCTGTCCGCTTAGGTGCAGACGAGAGGATGCCTTTGTAAAGTGACGCGTAAGCTCGGGGCCGCTTCTCCGCTCAACCACGCTCATAAGACACGAAGTTGAATACTACAATCTTGGACCCTAAGACCAAAAAATGAATACTAAGAATTGTCTCTAATGCAGCAGAAACCCATAAGCAGATATCGTGAAGCTACTTACCACGAATTGGGGATCACTGAGTTTAGGATTTTAGGTTATATAAAAAAATTACAAAGAGATTACAGACTGTACACAAGATGACCGTTATAGGGTCTCGACAAAGTTTTCTGAAGTGCCGGCCCGCCAGCTGACTCGGCCTTTTATAAAGTCTAGCGAAGAACTTTCTGGAAAAACACCAAATTTCACCGCTCCTCCATGAGCCGTCTCACATTAAAACATCAAGTCACTCCGAAAGTGCGGCAAAATCAGGTGTCATCTTGTAACTACGAACTCAAGGCGGACCAGGTATCTACTTACTTTATACGCATTAAACCAGAGAGACCATAGTGCTTACATAGACGAAAATCATAGAATAATATATCCCGAGAAATTAGGAACACAAACTGGACTTCAACGCCTAACTAAAAATCAACATTATTATTTATAATACATAGATAAATCTATCAAAATCCACATTTACAAAGCTACCCATGTTGAAACGCCATCTCGTGACATTAGTGTGTACTAACACCAATATGCGTCTTACAGCACAGCCAATACATCCCGTACGAGTGTAAACGTGTGTAAGAGTTAAAACAATAGATGTCGCTACTAGTCCTGAAAATTACATGTTACAACCACCCCCTCCCTTAAAGTATTCCATGGATGGAACACACAGGGAATACAACTACAGCAGATCCCAGCTTGGGGATTTACTGATAGGTAACCCTAACCTACGAGGACAAACAATATACAGTACCTCGCAAAGTCACAATAACAGCAACTAGAAATCTTCCACCAAACAAAACTCACTAAGCAAAGACAAGAATACTAATCTAAACACAAAACGAAATATCGCCCCAGTAGGTACCCGAATCACTGGATGCTTCTCACATGGGTGAGTAACATTAAGTGAGTAGGCGTAGGGTGAAAAGGAAACGCCCGACACGACATCGGTAGTATTACGACCGGCCGAACGACACAGAGAATGCACCGACAGTAGAAGGAGAAGGATCAGTAGAAGGTTCTTCCTCATTATACTTCAAAATATCTTTTATGTGATACACGCCCAGATCCTTACCATCTAGATCTGACAGTTCATAGACTAAAGGCGAGCGTTTACCGGTAACGATGCATTTCATGAATTTAGGTGCTAATTTTGCAGTGAAATTCTTTGCCTTGTTGGACAGATAGAAGGTCCTTTTGTACACTATCTGACCCACTTTCAACTCCACATGCCTTTTCCTGAGGTTGTAGTACTTCTCGTTACGTCGGTGAGCAACATCTAAGTGTTTCTTCACCTGGCCGTAGACGTGATGCAGTTCCTTCAACCTCTCGCCAAATGACATGGGATCCTCGATGGAGACAGAGTTTGGGTGACAAGGAATTTCTGCTTGTCTATACAGAGCACCATCTCCTATGAATTCCCTACCGTGGACAAGGAAGTAAGGACTGAAACGAGTGGCTTCGCTTACAGCCGTGTTTAGGGCACACTGAAGCTCCACGAGATTCTCATCCCATTTCTTGTGATGTGTTTTTACATAGCAAGATATTCCCTGAACCACGTTACGAATAGCACGTTCCGCTTGATTAGTCTGAGCGTGATACCTAGGATTATAGTAAACATTAGGTATATTATACTTAACAAGTAAATCCTTAAATTGTTTACTAACAAATTGAGGACCATTATCCATAAAGATGGTTTTACATACCCCATGAACTAGGAAAACATTCTTTTCGATGAATCTCGCAACTGCAACGCCTGTAGCTATCCGTATAGGACACAACATTACGTATTTGCTAAAATAATCCGAGACCACGATTAAATGGACATTCCCTTTGCTGGACGTAGGAAAAGGACCCAATAAATCACATGAAATAGCTTCAAACGGTCTAGATACCCGTTTCGGACTACCCATTAACCCAGGACGAGCCGTGTTCACAGGTTTGTACTGCTTACATGTCTCGCATTTGCCAACGTATTCTTTAACGCTCTCGTACATCTTAGGCCAGAAGTAGTGGAGAGCAAGGCGCTTATGGGTCTTCCACACACCACCGTGAGCGCTGAGTACGTCGTCGTGGTACTTGGTGAGCAAGGCTAATCGGTCCTCCACCGGTACAACCTGTTTCCAGTCAAATTCTGAAGTCAAAGAGTATTTATTTTTAGATAACCTGTATAGACCGTTATCTCTAATGACAAAATTAGGAAAATGCCTAGGGTTTTTCTTCACGCTGTTCAGAGTGTGAAGATACCAAGAGTCCCCAGTAACGCTGGTGTCTATTGTGTCAATTTGAATTCGAGACAGAGCATCAGGTACCACATGGTCTTTACCCTTCCGGTGCTCTATATCGAAGACAAACTGACTCAACCTCATGCTCCAGCGTGCTAGTCGACCCGACGGATTCTTAAGCTTGTGGAACCACAGTAGCGAGGCATGGTCTGTGACAACAGTACATTTCTGTCCCTCTACGTACTGCCTAAACTGTTCCAAAGCAAAAATCACAGCTAGGAGTTCTCGCTCAGTGGTACTGTAGTTGATTTCATTCTTGTTGAGAGAACGACTACAGTACGCGATAGGGTGCTCCACTCCCTCATGTGTCTGCGTCAGTACAGCAGCCACAGAGAAGGATGACGCATCACTGAGAATCCTAAAAGGTAATTTAAAATCAGGCATTTTCAAAATAGGAGCAGTGACCAAAGCGGCCTTCAATAGATTGAAGGACTCTTCAGCTTCAGGCGTCCACTCAAACTCTACACTCTTAGAAGTTAGTTTGCATAGTGGTTTGCTAATCTTAGAAAAGTTATTCACGAAACGCCGATACCACCCCGCCATACCTAGGAATCTTTTCACCTCCTTAGCATTTGAAGGGGTAGGGTAATTGAGAATGACATCAACTTTACCCGGATCCGTTCGCAAGCCATGTTTATCAACATAGTAACCGAGATATTTCAGTTCGCTACGACAGAAATGCGATTTTTGCATGTTGATCGTTAGGCCGGCATCCTTGAGGCGCTGATAGACTCTATGTAAGAGATCCACATGCTCCTCAAAAGTGCTGGCCACCACGATTATGTCATCCTGAAACGAAAACACTCGATTGTCGAATTCTGGGCCAAATAAACGGTCCATTAGGCGTTGCATTGACGCTGAAGCCCCTACAAGCCCGAAGCTTACGACGTTAAAATGAAACAGCCCGCGTTTTGGGACAGTGAAGGCGGTTTTCTCAGCGGACTGAAGAGAGTCAAGAGGAATTTGCCAATATGCAGCACTCAAATCTATTGAGGACAGATATTTCGCATTGTTGAGATGATCTAAGATCTGGTTTATGTAAGGCAAAGGATATGCATCGCTCTTAGACACGGCATTGAGCTTACGAGAGTCTAAGCACAATCTCAAGTCACCGTTCGCCTTCTCCACCATTACCACAGGTGAGTTCCACGCGGACTGAGATGGGGTCACTACTCCCATCTCCAGCATCCGGTCTAGTTCCTCTTCCAGGGCTTTCTGCTTCAGGGGAGAGAGCGGATAATAGCGCTGCTTAATTGGCTTACTATCACCTGTATCAATAACATGATACGCCAAGGTTGTTCGACCCAGGCCTACCTTATCAGTATTGATTGTATCAAACTTCTCAACCATGGAATCAATTACCCGCCTTTGATCAGCGGTTAAATTGTCGTAATCCTCTAGACCACTGTTAAGAGACAGAGACTCTACAGGACTACGGTCGCTAAAGTTGGAAAGGTTGAAGTTGTCAGAAATCAACCTATCCCCTAGTTGAAACTGTTGCCAGAAGTCTACTCCAAATATCATGGCAGTAGTGATTTCTGGAACAACATAAAACTTAATAATCCTAACAGTAGAATTATAATTAATCGGAAGAGCAATAAAACCTAAACATTGCAAACAAGAACCGTCTGCAGTCGTAAGACTAAAGTTAGGGCTGATACTTTTAAGCTCAAACCCTAATTCTAAAAAAGTTTGGTGCGCACCCTTACCCAGCACTGAGCAAGCTGCACCAGAGTCTAGTAAACCTAACACATTTAAGTTTAGGATCTTTACTACTAAGTACGGTCTAATATCATTATCCCGTTTGGTAAACAGGACCTTACCAGAGAAAACTTCAGACAAAGTGGCTCGCTCTGAACCGAGAGAAGATCTTTTGATAAGGCCCTGACTCACTCGTTTTTTGGTTTGTCCTTGCACTTCGGACACTCGGGCGACTTCACCCCCTTATGTCCACACCGGAAACACACCAAATCCCTGGACTGTGTGCAGTTGTAGGCCGTATGACCACTCTCCCCGCAACGGAAGCATTTTCGTTCGCTCGACGTTGACGGGCTAGCCACTGCGGAGACCTGCTGAGTAGTTTTTAGTCCAGTTTTATTCTTTTTTGGGTGTAAGTCAGAGGTAATCCCAAACTTCTCCAAGGCCGGCTCCTGGAAAGCGTCTGCCCTGGCACGAGCAAGTTCCAAGCGCTTACCCAACCGCTTGAGGTCGACAATAGAAGACACCTCATGAAGGGCTAGTTCCTTCATGTATTCGGGCCTAATGTTGTGCATAAGGATGTCAAGTTGTTCCTCATTGGACATCCCACAAGAGAGTCGAGAGAACATTGCTTGCATGATCGAGATGTATATGCCTAAGGACTCAGATCGGGCCTGAGTACGCTGCCTAATCTCGTTACGGAGGCGGTAGTCGTAGTCGGGTGTATCAAATGTCTCCTTAAGCTCCTCCAACATACCCTCGTAGGAGGTAAAATTATTTTTATTGGAGCGGAACCATGACAAGGCTGGGCCGTCCAATAGGTCAGAAAAAGCAATCAAAATTTTATCTTTTGAGACTTCCCGAGCAACTCGAAGCTCCTCTAGTCTCTCTATAAATACACGGATACAGGAAGATCCGTCGTACTTCAAATTGAAGGAATTTAAATTTAAGGGTCTATCCCTAATCACCACATTACCATTGTAAGAATCGGAACTAATCGCGTTACCATGTGTCGAGCGGTTCCCCCCCACCACAGGTGAAGTGTATCCTATCGAGTCCCTATTGATAGGTTCGGTTTCCTTCTCCGACCCATCAGTGTCAGAGTCGGAACCCGGTTCTGCCACAGACAGGACCTTAACCAAGCGGGCACGGATACCGGTCAGCTCCGGACAGTCTAAGCCACACCTAGTTAACCTATATAGAAGATAGTTCGCTCTCACTGCAACCCTATTCCGACAATTCTTATCTGAACCGAAGTCACCTGATAAAACAGTCCCTTCAAGTTCGAAGACCTTTGGCTCGCAGAGACCCAGCTCAGTAGCGGCAACAACGGGCACAGCGGCGACGGCCTTGATACTGCCGCGCCGGACAAGCCGCAACGCAGTGCGCAGCTCACCCCGCAGGCTGACAACCGAGGCATCCGGATTCGCTGAAAACCCCATAGCAGACAATTCATGAGAAAGTTCATCCTTTCTCAGAAATTGAATGAACCTCTGTAACTGGGCCATAGCGGACCACAATTCAGATTATAAAAACAATTAGGATAATAATTTAAGTACACAAATCAGAGAATAAGTTCAAGTGTAAAAAAAACAGTTATAACTAACTAAATAACGTTCATGGAGTACTTCACATGAAATTCTGTACTGAAGTTACAAAAAAATTATTTTATATTTTTTTTTAAATTAAAAAATTATGTTTCCAACTTAACTACAGTTGTAGTACTGATCAAATTAACGTTATATAAAAACAAACTTCAGTAAAAATATAAAAGTTTTAAGTCCAACAAAGAAGGCACTAAGTATACTTCTCGATTACAAAATTTGGGAGGTAGCTGACAAAGTTTGAAAAATTTCACAAGTGATATTACTGAGACAAATTGCTGTATAGAATTGTAATACAAATTAGGACTTTACTGCCGGTAATACTAGATTATTCAAGAAAAATATTTATGTTACTATAAACTCAATTACATACAAAGCTTTTATTTTAATTACAAAATGGAAGGTACTCGAAACTATTAGTAAACTACACAAAAATTACTGGTTGAACACAGCCCAAAGAATATATACATGTATGCACAACTTCACGCTACTAAACACTGAGGGACAGACAGAAGTCACAACATAAAACAAAAAACAAAAAAGAAGGAAGAAGAGATGGTTTAGCCAAAATGTTTGCCAGACTTACCGAAATACTGCAGTTACAATTTTGTTGAGGGAATTTTGAATTTAGAGGGTATTTTTCCATCCACAGAGACGATGGTGGTTGGGCTGAAAAAATACAGGAAAAATCAATAATTACTTGCTTAACTGCTAAAGCACTCACCTAATGCGTCCTGGCTTTGTGATAGACGGATGGTCTTCCTCAGAGCAAAACCCTCCAGAATCACACACACACACAGCACACCGACAGAGACCAGAGTTGTGAGTCTCTAGTTAGCCCCACGTTGGGCGCCACTTTGTAACCGCTGAACTTGCCAGACGGGCTACTCACCGGCTACCTCAGTTGGAAATTGCACGAACTCTAAATCCCAGGGCGCCTTTTTCACAGAGAGAATAAATGTAATGCTGTGGGTATGCGAGGAACCTTTGGGTGTCACTCTAAGGAAAACTCATACACTCCGTTATACATACATATATTTATTTTAGGGTAACACAATACAGAAATACACATACAGAAGGGTGAAATAAAGACATACACACATAGGCCTCTAGTGACACAAGTACAAAGCACAAGCCGTGCCGGTCTCTCCCACTAGGTGTAGGGTCCTCCACTTATCAGACTTCCCTGCAGAAAGAAGATACAGCCAACCCAAGGTGGTTGGGTACTTCTCCACATATAAATTAATACCCAGATGGGTGATCTATTAAGGTATGTACACGCAAAATGTAATAAAAGGTGTCTATACGTGACCAGAGCCTCGGTTGCCTTCCTGCCGGTAAGAAGCGACGTCTCACTGGTCCTCGCCCTGTCCGCTTAGGTGCAGACGAGAGGATGCCTTTGTAAAGTGACGCGTAAGCTCGGGGCCGCTTCTCCGCTCAACCACGCTCATAAGACACGAAGTTGAATACTACAATCTTGGACCCTAAGACCAAAAAATGAATACTAAGAATTGTCTCTAATGCAGCAGAAACCCATAAGCAGATATCGTGAAGCTACTTACCACGAATTGGGGATCACTGAGTTTAGGATTTTAGGTTATATAAAAAAATTACAAAGAGATTACAGACTGTACACAAGATGACCGTTATAGGGTCTCGACAAAGTTTTCTGAAGTGCCGGCCCGCCAGCTGACTCGGCCTTTTATAAAGTCTAGCGAAGAACTTTCTGGAAAAACACCAAATTTCACCGCTCCTCTATGAGCCGTCTCACATTAAAACATCAAGTCACTCCGAAAGTGCGGCAAAATCAGGTGTCATCTTGTAACTACGAACTCAAGGCGGACCAGGTATCTACTTACTTTATACGCATTAAACCAGAGAGACCATAGTGCTTACATAGACGAAAATCATAGAATAATATATCCCGAGAAATTAGGAACACAAACTGGACTTCAACGCCTAACTAAAAATCAACATTATTATTTATAATACATAGATAAATCTATCAAAATCCACATTTACAAAGCTACCCATGTTGAAACGCCATCTCGTGACATTAGTGTGTACTAACACCAATATGCGTCTTACAGCACAGCCAATACATCCCGTACGAGTGTAAACGTGTGTAAGAGTTAAAACAATAGATGTCGCTACTAGTCCTGAAAATTACATGTTACAAGTGTTATCAATGAATAAAAAGGCTTGCCAAAACGAACGCACTGAGAATTTGTCGTTCTTTGCACAGTTTTGGTAGTACGCATAGCGAAGTATTGTTTGTGAATACGGGTGTAAATCTTATTATCACAGTGTTTGAAGTTTATATTACCAAGTCACGCACAGCAGCTTGACAGCGACGTGCGGCGGCATGACGCACGTCAAGCTGTCATGCGTGACTTGGTAATATAAACTTTAAATGCTGTGATATAAGATTTATTTTGTTTAAAGATTGTAAAATCCGTTCCGATGCCGTCCGTTTGGTGGGGTTGAACCTTATTACAAAGTAATCCGCGTGCGGCAGGGCCTCGTTTGTCTTGCGATTTAGGTCCAAGAGCTCTTTGGACGCGAATTTTTTGCACAAAAGAACGTTACGGAGGATTTAGATTTAAAAGAAGATAAATATAATGTCAGTCAACCGGTTAGTTTGACCTACATAGAGTGGTCGTCGACTGATTACGGAGACAACGGCGCATGCGTGACATGAGTAATTGCTTCCACGAGTACGCTGGCGCATAAGACTTGCTCTCACGGGCAAAAGATTACGCGAATTGCACTGAAATAAAACATCGTCATAGTAACAAAAATAGCAACATGATTAAAAAAGTAAGCTCTGAGTATAAATGAGTCATTCACCATTTCGCGATCGTCAAATTCGCAAGCGCGCGCGAGTTGCCTTTATTTTTTCAAACGATCAGAAATCCTTCTCAGAAAAAGATTTGTTATGAATACAAGGCTTATGATATGACCAGCGACTTTTGTATGGTCGTTGGATATGACTTTAGCAAGATGGGTAGGTTCCTAACAATGGCATCGTTATCTATAAAAAAATATTAACTCGCAAAGAACATCGGTATATTTATGAGTAGTTTAGAAAACTTGTATTTGGTATTCTGAATAAAATGTATTTTCTAGAAGTTTTCAGCATAATTACTTTTTATGTAAGTATACCTATGTAATAAGACCGAACAAAAAAAAATGTATTATGAATAAGTTAATTACCTTGAGTCTATTTTCAATGATGCCGTTTCCTTCACGAGTCACGACTCGTGAAGGAACGTGAACGTCTCGTGACTCACGAGACGTTTGGATACCTAGGTATAGTTACATACAACGAAATGGAAATGCTTTGACCAATTTGCATGATCTTTTTTGTTGTATTGAGGGATGACCTAGGGCACTCCGAGGTGCCTTGCATACTACCGGGACCTTCATTATAAGATGATGAGTAAATTGACACCTATATAAAAAATGTAAACTAACGATGCTGCATAAAAAAGTGATAAGGCCGTCAAACTGAGGGCCACCTCCACCATTGTAACATTGCTGGTGTGACTTATTTTATTGAATGGTGCCCTCTTCCTTGAGACTTTTCCTTAAGGTTACCATTAGGCGAGGTGAAGTCATATTGCCCTGTGCTATATAAAAAATCAATTAGAAAACAAAGATTTAAATAGCGAGACAAATGATGCCCTGGCGCGCGCTGATTGTTTTTGTAATAATCTATTGTTGTATTTGAGCTCGTCCACCGCGTGTACATTACCCCAGCAAGAAAGTACCTCGTAGAGTGACATGAGTGGCACGTATAATTAGAGCGATATATGCTATTAATGTGCGCCGCATAAAAAAATTTGTGCGTGTTGTAGTTTTGGAAAAAAATGGAGAAAATGATTTCTGCTGCGGTAACGTTGTTCCAGCAAGAAAATTCTGAACGAATAATCGGAGAGAGAAATATTATGCATGGGCAGAGAGCTTATACTTGTGCTATGATGTGCGCCGAAAATGAAATTTGTGCCTCTTCAGGTTTTCGAGAAATTGCATTTCTTGCTGGAGTAACGTTTCGCAAAATCGTGTATCTCTGAAACCATTCTATGTGCGGCTGTGTAGTAAACATATACGAAAATCTCTTAATTTGTGCTTATTTCTGGCAGAATTAGATTTTACAAAACATTTATAGTTTTCAAGTATTTTCGCTTTTTTGAAAATAAAATAAACCTTCGCTGCGCCTATATGATAAAACTTATGAGCTCGCTGAAAACTTTATTCGGTCCTCCTTGGCGTGTATAATAACCATAAATTATTTCAAACGCGTGCATTCACTCGTTATTGAATAATATTACTAAAAGCCAAACCGACGGCACCTTAACTTTGAGGCCGCCGCACAAGAAAACGGCCCAAGGTAAGATGTGTGGGTGTAAGCTAATAAATAGAGCATCTATTCAATTAACTTATTGCAAAATATCAGCTTGAAATGTTTCGCATTTAAATTGTTATAAATATAATACTAAACGTATAAGCCACGACTGATTATCCGACCAAATTAGAATGACTACAAAAAAGCGACGGAATAGTACATATTGATGACCTTCTTAACTTTGTTCACGAACTGGTTATAAAGTGTTGTACATGAGTACACTTACGTAGAAAATAACTAACTCAAAGAATAAATTTACTATTGAATAATCTGGATATGTTAGTTTTTTGACTTTGCACATTACTAAGTACAAGTACATTCAGTATATGTATTTGTTGATTTTAGTCTTATTAAATACTAACTACTTCGTTTTTTTTTAATACTATTAGTACTACTTAGGTCGCAGACAAGCACATGACCCACCTGATGGAAAGTGGTAAAAATTAATATGCACAAAAATCAATGTGCACTAAAAGTCAAAAATAATTGCGTATTCGTAATGAATTATTCTACAACTTCATAATCAACTTAGTTTTTCTACTTATCAATATAATATTTTTTAGAGTTCTTAAGTAAAATGAAATGAAAAAGATATTAGACTACTTATTAGTAAATCAAATTTTTATTACATAGATAATGAATTAAATAATTGAAAAATAAAAAAAATAGTCTTTTATAAACGAAAAAAATAATTAGGATAATATAATTAGTTACAATAATTGTTATTTTTGGAGTCGGTATCAGCCAAGGTAAGTTCGTAACTCTATACATACATAGTTACAGGTGAGATGTATCTATTCGTGTCGCACGCGTTCCTTGACGACAGTCGAGGCGAATGGCGAGAGTGGGGTCGCGGGGCTGGAGGGGAGCTGCCGGGGCGGGCGCGACACGCCGTGCACGCGCTGCTAGCACTGTGACGACGGACGGTATCGCTTTAACGCGTTACATGTTGTTAGTTTTGTTTAAATTAGGTAATTTTTTTTTTTTTTTTCATGTAGTCCATTTATTTCGTAACGACTAAAATTGAGTTAGTATGCACATTATTATTATGTACATTTTTTATGATACGAATTAAATTAAACTAAAATCTATTAAAACTAAAAAAAAAGGAACTAAATTAATTAAAACTAATTGAATTAAAATAACTTAATAAAATATTTACATACATAATGCATCGTGAAATTCCTCCACATCGTCACCGACCGGCAACGTTCCCAGAAGACTGGCAGCATTGCCACGTTGAATGGCAATGCTTATTCTTTGTGCAAGATAATAACCAGCCTTCTGGTCACGCGTAGCGTCGATCAGCCGCTTTGCCAAATCTTTAAATACAAATCGGGCACTTGGACCCCATGTCCCCAACGTTTCAACCCCAAACGGCTCAAAAATATAATCACCTGTTAGGTTACAGTATTTTCGCCGTTTGAGGTTTTCCGCAGATGCAGCAGCAGCGCCGGCACAGCCTGCTGTGCCTGGAAGATGTGAAGGCGCCAGGGTGTCAACACATGTTGCGTCCCACACCAAGGGCCTACCCATCTTCCAAGGCAACAACGACATACCGTCCGGTCTCTTGCCATCGTCACGCGCCAGTCCATTAGGTTCACGAATGGCTGGCACGCCAGCAGTGGCAAGAGCACGGCGGATAATGTCGTTGATGCAGGCGTGTCGCGATATACGACCAGCGCTTCTGCTGCATGAAAGGCCATGGTGCCCAAGGCTGTCGACAGCTTCACCGCAGTGGCAACGATGGGGAGAAACACACGATGCTCCTAGGCGAAGGCAAGTGGCAAGGCGGAAAGTGGTGTCATCCAACATAGTACCTATGTTGGGCGATGGAAGTGCCTGAATCCAAAGGCCTGACTCCCACTCCCCCACCGCCAACAGGCGCGCGCGCTCTGAAACATGGGAAGTTGTGCTTAACAAACTGTCTCTTACCAGCTTGCAGAGCGGCGCATCCCATTGTCTCTGGGAGAAAAGGTTACCAGGCAATTCAGTGTTGGGACAAGCAACCTTCCAAGCATTAATGGCATCGGACTTGCACGACACCTCAGAGTCAACCTGTGTATTTATAAGAATTTTCCTGGTTAACTCTTCAGTGCCGTGAACCGATGACAGAAATGCTGGTAGACTAACGTCTGAAATTTTGCGAACACCGAGACCACCCAAGCGAACTGGTAAGGACGCTTGGAGCCAGGCTCGGTCGTTCAAGGCCACATTTAAAATTTCGCTGAGAGTGTTTTGCAGAATTTTGTCAATTTTTGCCAAAAGTGTCAAATGTTGCCAAAACTGGGATGAACGAAGTGCATGAGTAAATTTAGGTACAAAGAGGCAAAACCGAAGTATAGTAAAGGCCGAATGAACACTTATTTTTTGTAAATGATCTGTGATGTTTTCAAAATTTTGAATTTTCTCCTCAATAAATGAATGAAATCCATCTTCCAGAACTGGGGACCCCAGGAGGCGCAGAGAAGCTTTTTCCAGAATTTTTATATTGGGAGCTAATTGGTTAAATTTTTGTATAGTCGAGGGTCTGTCTGTAGTGTCACTAATAAAGATTTCACATTTGTCTGAGTTGAGTTGTAAGCCAACGGATTGAAAGTTATTTTTAATGAATTCTAGATCTTGTAGAACTGTTTGTACATCACCCCCTAGAGTCCCATCGTCTAGGTACCAGATGTTGAATTTTGAATTTATCTGTTGTATGATGGGATGTATTGCTAGGCTAAAGATGACTGGTCCCAAAGGGTCACCTTGCTGACAACCAACTGCTGATTCCAAAAGATGATTCTTATAAACTAATTTTGTCGGGTGTCTATAACATTGCCAAAGGAATTTTAAGATATGCGGGGTTTCTAATTTTGCTTGGGTCAGCAAAGTATCCCTATTCACTGAATTGAAGGCATTCCTCAGGTCAACCTTCAAAATGACCTCACTTTCACCGCTGCCAAGGTACGTCGAAAGTGCGTGTATGGCAGCCTCACAGCCCCCTTTCGAACCAAAGCCGAGTTGAAGGGGCTGGAATTTTGCTGCAAGCTCGGTACTATAGTACTTGCAACAAATTTTGGCTGCCAACCGCCGTAAGGTGCTTCCTACGGCAATGGGACGAATGCCACCATCCGAATTAGGTAATTGTTTTTATTTTGGTTTGGTTCTGCTCAGTATGTAAAAATAATTTATACCTACAGACAGTACCCGATTTTGATAAAAAGGTGATTGAAGATTTTATTTCAAAAAAATGTCCTCGTATCTAATGTAAGTATAAAAAAATATAAAAAATCAACATATTCCTGTAAATTGCTATTGTATTGCAATTGCTTATCTTAATAGGTAGGTACATACCTTCTGAGCAAGCAAAGCGCACCACCGGTTTGACGACCCACCAGCCGCCACAGATTAGGTACACAAATAATTTGATTTAACTATTTGTGTTTTCTTATTTTGGGTAATTGACCTGTGATTTGATGTTATAATATAAGAATGAAGATAATAATTCATATATCAAAAATGTGTGTCATTTGATATGGTCATAACTTTAATTTAATGTATATTTGAATTAGCTTCCAAAACTAAATCACACAGTTGCCAATAAACGTTTGAACGCGATTGTACGGACAACAGCTTATGATTAAGACGTTAAAAAAGAAGGTCATCGATATGTACTATTCCGTCGCTTTTTGTAGTCATTTTAATTTGGTTGGATAATCAGTCATTGCTTATACGTTTAGTATTATATTTATAACAATTTAAATGCGAAACATTTCAAGCTGATATTTTGCAATAAGTTAATTGAATAGATGCTCTATTTATTAGCTTACACCCACACATCTTACCTTGGGCCGTTTTCTTGTGCGGCGGCCTCAAAGTTAAGGTGCCGTCGGTTTGGCTTTTAGTAATATTATTCAATAACGAGTGAATGCACGCGTTTGAAATAATTTATGGTTATTATACACGCCAAGGAGGACCGAATAAAGTTTTCAGCGAGCTCATAAGTTTTATCATATAGGCGCAGCGAAGGTTTATTTTATTTTCAAAAAAGCGAAAATACTTGAAAACTATAAATGTTTTGTAAAATCTAATTCTGCCAGAAATAAGCACAAATTAAGAGATTTTCGTATATGTTTACTACACAGCCGCACATAGAATGGTTTCAGAGATACACGATTTTGCGAAACGTTACTCCAGCAAGAAATGCAATTTCTCGAAAACCTGAAGAGGCACAAATTTCATTTTCGGCGCACATCATAGCACAAGTATAAGCTCTCTGCCCATGCATAATATTTCTCTCTCCGATTATTCGTTCAGAATTTTCTTGCTGGAACAACGTTACCGCAGCAGAAATCATTTTCTCCGTTTTTTTCCAAAACTACAACACGCACAAATTTTTTTATGCGGCGCACATTAATAGCATATATCGCTCTAATTATACGTGCCACTCATGTCACTCTACGAGGTACTTTCTTGCTGGGGTAATGTACACGTCCACCGCAGTAGCACCCCGTACTGTCCTCAAAAGACACCCAAGAAACGTGTACTGCGCGCATTTGGAACACATTAAGTACTATTCTTTTAGTCTGAGTCTGAGATTTTAGGTAGGTCTAAGATATATATGTACCAAGCAATACCTACTTGGCATTACAATCACAACGTGCAGATATTGTGTAAATAATCATTGATTGTATGACGTCACTGTCAAGGTACGCCACAGATTACCTAATAGTTACGCTTCGGTTACGTCAGTTCCACATAATAATAACATTATACCTACACTAAATTTAGCCTTCGTTGTTTTAGAGCCGAAACAAGGTAACTAAGAGATAAAATACTAGAACCACAGAAACATCTAAAAATCCCGCCACCATTGAAATTCATTGCAGAAATGCCCATGGATACCTACTACCCCTATAGCCAGCCGCTGGTTGTCGGTGGTGGTTGGACTCGAACCAAATGAAATTGCACGTTGTCTCGGGTTTCGAATGCCAGGCTCTAAGGATAAGGACCAAACTATATCTACATCTACATCTACACTAATATTATAAAGAGGAAAGATTTGTTTTTTTGTTTGTTTGTTTGTAACGAATAGGCTCCGAAAATACTGAACCGATTTCAATAATTCTTTCACATATACAAAGCTACAATATCTGGGAGTAACATAGGCTATAATTAATCAATCAATATCAATCAATAATGTAACCCAAGGTGTAAAAAAATGACCTAAAAATTCCTTACATCGCGTACGCTGCGAAAACTATTGAAGATAGAACAAAATAATGTACTGTGGTAAAAAGGTTTACATAAAAGTCCGCGACAGCATAATGTCTATCTAATAAGGGTAGCCCACAATAACCATTTTTATCTTTTACAAATTATTAAAAAAAAAAATTGTACTTTTCGAAGCTATTTTTAACAATATAGTGTTAAGCCTTATCAGATTAAATACGTTAGATACATTGAACATTTAATGTAGATCAAAATTTGAAAACTAATTACGGGCATGTGCTAAGAGGGTGCAACTTGTTCATAATAAATGCATAGTAGTTTAAAAGACCTATTCCGATCCAGTACCATTTTTCTAATAACACCGTGGTATTTCTTTTTTATCGCATTTATATTCTACTAGCTTTTGCCCACGGCTCCACCCGCGTAGATGTCGGTTATCGCGACCAAACATGGCAAACATAGCCTATGTCCTTTCTCAAGGTTTAATCTATCCGTACTTATACCAAATTTCATCAAAATCGGTTCGGTGGTTTAGGCGTGAAAACGTGATAGACAAACAGACAGACATACAGACAGACAGACAAAGTTACTTTCGCATTTTTAAATATATATTTTTACTACCTAGATGTGTGTGTTCATCAGTCTCTGTGGCATGGCCGTGGCGGTAGTGAACGCGACTGCTATGCAAGAGGCGCGGGTTCGATTCGCACTCAGTGCAAATATAGGTTTTTTTTTTCATATATAGGACACGTCAATTTGACTTCGCCTCGCCTGATGGTAAGCTGAAGGCAAAGTCTCTGAAAGGAGGGTCATCATTACAGACACGTATCATATTACAATGGTGGCACTCAGTTTGACGGCCTCATCAGATGCTTTTTCACGCCCCGCTTAAAGGACCCGGGACTGTAGGAGGAGGTATGCATGAATATCGCTATTTACATTAGTCCGGTCGTGCCTCGGAGAGCACGTTAAGCCGTGTCCCGGTTGCCATACTAACATCTACGGTAGAAGTTACGGGTCGTTGGAGCCTTAAAAAGTTCAAAAACTGGTCTATCTGCAATGCTTCGATATTGCCAATGAACTGTGAAGGCAGACACTTCACAGAAAATATCGAAGTTTAGCCAAATACGCAATTAGACTGGAAAAAGCGGACGCCAGACCCCCAGGTGAAACCTTCGAATGCGACCGGGAATACGCTAGGATGAAGAAGATGTGTCTGTTCTTTGGTTAGGAACGAGGTCGAAGCTGACTGCATACAGTAGCAGCAGACGGTTGCTTTACGGTTTTCTAACCCTCTTAAACTATCTACCTGTCTAACGAGAACCCGTAGAAATATTCCAATTAACTGGATAATTTTAACCAATTAGTTGACACATCCATACTTCTAACTGAAATTTGGTACAGAAATAGATTAGACTTCGGGCAAGGACTTAGGCTATGTTTGGTCGCGATAACCGACATCCAAACGGACGGAGCCACGGGTAAAAGCTAGCATATTATAATTTTATTTTGTTGTTTCAGATTACCAATTTTACTTCTCATCGGTGAGCTAGCAGTTCCTAATCTGGCGTATGAAGCGCCAGATTTTCCCGGCGATTACTGTCGTTCTAACAATAAATGCTGCAAATATAGAAACGACGATTGCAGCCATAAACTTAGTGGTAAGTTTGAGATCTTATTACATATTCGTCTTTTATCATCTTTGGCCATACATTGGAGTCCAGGATCCGCCTCTTCTAGTCCAACCGCAATGAGATAATATTGACTTGCATTAATACCTCGGCGTTGACTCTCAGTCGCATCCGAAGCTGCCACCTTAGTACCCGGCCGTTTTTTGCCGAGGCGGGCGGTGCAAGAGTGCCTCCTCACTTTCTAGGGGCAAGATGGGGACACCGTGTTTCCCACATCCGAGGAGGGCCATCTCGAAACTGGAGGGCCCACTTCATAATATTTTCTCCTCCACCTCTGCTGCTCCGGCTGCCCTCACAGTAACTTGCTTTTCATTCATTCAATTCATCACTTAAATAATTGTTCGGTCTATCCACCAGTGTGGAAGACAATGAGGCGGCATCATCCTCGTAAGGTGTAAAAATAATGAGATGGGAAGATCCTGGGTTCTCCATTACTCTAGTGACATGAACCCACTCCTAACATAAAATTATTAAGCTAAACTGGAAGGGAAGTATTTCTGCTTTTCAAGAATTCCAAGGATAGTCGACAGAACGTGGTCCGTCAATCAGATAGTGTACCGGCTAGAAGGTGGGGTTGATTGGAGGGATCCCATATACCCATTTTCAGATCCGAACTTCCATACACCCACTCGTGTAGTGATGCGATATTGACGAAAATTGTCTAACGATTTAGGTTGAACTGGATGGGAATTGGGAATTTAAGCGACTGGTCACGGGTGAGGTGAGGTTGGCTTGGCCCTCCAAGATCTTGGTGCGGCCCCATGTACCTATTTTCATATTCCATACACCCCCTTGTGTAGTGATGCGATATTAACGAAAATTGTCTATCGATTTAGGTTGAACTGGATTCCAGTCCAGTAAGGGACTGGTCACGTGTGCGGTGAGATTGGTTTGAGCCCCGAAGATTCTGGTGTGGCCCCATACCTTTTTTTTTTTTTATCGTGCGAAAATCCCCACGGATACCTCCCTCGCTGGGGTCGGAGGAGGAGGTTATGTCGGACTCGAACCGACTAAAACGCACGCCTTCTGTGGGCCGTCAGTTGCCGGAGGTGAGATTGTCATAGCCATATCCCTCGCACCCCGGCCGACCCAGGGCCATATATCTCGATCTGGCCCTCTTCCGGTGTGGGGACTACGGAGTCCCCAACTCGCCCCCGGGTATGGGGGGGGCACGCAATGCGCGCCACCGCCGTGGCCTGCTTCTGCTAGGGTGACAGGCGACCCCACCTGTCAACCCCAGGCCCGCGCTCATGGGGGACGGAGGTCATTCGAGTTGCCGCCGCTCGTCGCGGGCCGCGCGGTTTGCGATTCTCCTTCGCTCCTCGCGGGCCGCAAGGTCTGCGATTCTCCTTCGCTCCTCGCGGGCCGCAAGGTCTGCGATTCTCCTTCGCTCCCGCTCCGCCGCCTCCTTCACGAGCATCACTTGCTCGCAGAGGTGTGGCCCCATACCTATACCTATTTTCATATTCCATACACCCACTTGTGAAGTGATTGTCTATCGATTTAGATTGGACTGGATTGGAATGTAAGGGACTAGTCACGGGTTAGGTGAGGTTGTTTTGGGCCCCGAAGATCCTGGAGTGGCCCTCATGGCCACACCTGTATTGGAAAGTAGATGGTCACAGGTTCAAGTCCAGTTTTGATCACTTTTTCCAATCTAAATAATTGTTTATTAATCATTATTCTTAATCTCTTTCCAACAGATACCCGGTGCTATTGTGATGAGTTTTGCGAAAGAGATATTAGAGCAAATGAACACGATGACTGTTGTCCAGATTATCAATCTACTTGTAAAAACGTCACCACTCCAACTACTGAGAGTCCTACAACTCAGACTCCTAGAACTCAGACTCCTAGAACTCAGACTCCTAGAACTCAGACTCCTAGAACTCAGACTCCTAGAACTCAGACTCCCACTACTGAGACTCCCACTACTCAGACTACACCACCGCGGATCACCTCGCCCCCTGAAATCCTAATGGGAGGCTGTAATAATACTTGGTAAGTTTAATAAAATATCTATAGGTACTAACTATTAAAAGCTGCTACACTAATAACTATTAAACTATTTTGCGTTTCATAATAACAATTCATACTCAATAATTTATCTATCATCATCACCTAGACGTATTTTCCTGATTGTATCCAATCATTCTGAATAATGCATTCAATCATTATACAGGGCGTCCCACGGCGATGCCACATGGAGGGAAGGTACCTTAAATCCTTAAGTTAGCTCATTTTACTTAAAGGAGACATCATTTTATTTTTAAAAAGAAACAAAACTGCATTTAAAGATTTTTAAAAATTCGCTTGCCACACCCGGTAATCGAACCGACTAAAATCCGAAAAAGTAACACCCTGTATTTTTATGGCATCAATCGATAGTGTCAATCATAAGGATCAAATCTCTATAAGAAACATGGTAAATTAAAAGAAAGGAAGTCCTTGAAATCTAAAATTATAAATTCAATTTGGCAAAATAAAACACTTTAACTCAAAGTTCATCCATCCATCTGATACCATATTAACAATAAAATTCCATATTTAAACTACTTTTCTTTTTTATCGTGCTGACACTGCTGCTGGTCAGCAGTAGTATTTAGGTATGTCGAACTCAAACCTACTAAAACCGCACGCCGTCTAAATTAACAGGTTATAAGTTGATCCATAGGGCAATTCTCTTGCCATTTTCGTTGCCCAGGGTACACCGCGTGCAGGTTTCTAATCAAGCACCCAAAAATAACTACCTACCCTACCTACACATACCTCATGCAGTTACCCAATAAAGTTACATTCTAAACAGGTAACAAAGTTCATTCATTTAGTACTCATTTTACTAAATAAATTTCATCAAAGATATCTCTAGTGTTGATACCTTGTGAGAAATTCTTACAAGGTATCAACGCTAGAGATATCTTTGATGTGTTGATACCTTGTAAGAAATTCTTACAAGGTATCAACACTAGAGATATCTTTGATTTGATTAGACACCTGCACGCGGTGTACCCTGTGCAACGAAATTGGCAAGAGAATTGCCCTATGGATCAACTTATAACCTGTTAATTTAGATGGCGTGCGGTTTTAGTCGGTTTGAGTTCGACATACCTAAATACTACTGCTGACCAGCAGCGGTGTCAGCACGATAAAAAAAGAAAAGTAGTTTAAATATGGAATTTTATTGTTAATATGGTATCAGATGGATGGATGAACTTTGAGTTGAAGTGTTTTATTTTGCCAAATTGAATTTATAATTTTTGATTTCAAGGACTTACTTTCATTTAATTTACCATGTTTCTTAGAGAGATTTGATCCTTATGATTGACACTATCGATTGATGCCATAAAAATACAGGGTGTTACTTTTTCGGATTTTAGTCGGTTCGATTACCGGGTGTGGCAAGCGAATTTTTAAAAATCTTTGAATGCAGTTTTGTTTCTTTTAAAAAATAAAATGATGTCTCCTTTGAACAAAATGAGCTAACTTAAGGATTTAAGGTACTTTCCCTCCATGTGGCATCGCCGTGGGACGCCCTGTATATGTCGCGGGCGAAACTGACGCCAGTCAGAGTCCGGGGTCCGCATTCCGGCTTTTACTTCTCATATATTAGGCAATTAGGACCATATACTGTACAAACACAGCTTTACTAACAAAATGCATAAAAAACAGTGCGATAAGGCGTTTCGTGTGAGTAAGCTAATGTCAATATTGTTCTATAGGTAATCTGTCAATATGTGCATGTCGTAATGCTATGCGAAAAATGCTAAGCATTTTTTGTAAATAGACCAAAAAAAAAAGTCCGCTGAGTTTCTTGCCGGAGTCTTCTCAGGCCGGGGCCGCGTTTCGAACCGGTGCCGGTGGTCCATTTGCTAAGCTAGTCTTTAGTACATTATATGATTTATATGTATATTTTTGACGTTTTGTAAGTTCCGTTTTGATGGTTTATACAGAATAAATGATTTTTGACTTTGACTTTTGACTTTGACGTGGGATGTATGTATATGTCAACTTATACCGAAGTAGGAGCCATTTTTTTTTACCCAGCTACGGCGAAGCCAAAGGAGGGCTATGATTTTGACAGGCTATGTATGTATGTATGTATGTATGTTCGTTTGTTCCCTCATAGCTCTTCAACTACTTATTAGAACTGGACAATTGAGGTATCTTTAGAAGCGTCTTGATCGTCCGCTGGTTATAGGCTATATCACGTGTCACTAAATCTAATGTGGCGCCCTCTAGCGGTCATAAAGTACTGCATTCAAAAATAAACTTGAGATAAATAGACCGTGTTTGGTATCAAATTAAAGGACTCAATTAGCACCTTTCAAATATGTATAAATTATTGGGTGTTGCTTGCCCCAAAATAATTTATGAAAAAATTAAGTTGAAAACTAAAATTTACTGCAAAATCACGCTCTAAAAAAGTATTAAACAAGAAAATATCAAGAATAGCCGTGGTCGTATGCCACTTTTTCCTAGAATGTATTGTTTCGTTAGAGTGGCATACGACCACGGCTATTCTTGATATTTTCTTGTTTAATACTTTTTAGAGCGTGATTTTGCAGTAGTCGGGTTTTAGTTTTAAACTTATTTTTTTTGAGTCATTCACCATCTCGCGATCGTCAAATTCGCGAGCGCGCGCGAGTTGGCAAGTTTCGATTTTGAATTATTTTTGTGTCATCAACTCGCGCGTTTGTGAAAATATGACGTATTTGTGTACAGTCAGCTACAAAAACGTTGTAATAGATTAAATTAGGTACCTATTTTAAATGTACAGGATATTTTAGGCTAGCTTCACATGTAACGCGCGTTAACGGAGGTCAGTGGTTACTCGGAACATTATATCTTGCACCTAAAATGTGTCTTTTGAGGATAGCATGAGGTGCTACGGCGGGCGCCAGGACCTCGTTAGTCTCGTGATTCAGGTCTAAGATACGGGTCCCGATCCCGAGGTATAAGCGCTACCGCGTTTTGCGAGAGTTTGTCAGTTTGTTTCGGTAGAGCTTAGAAAATGGACGTGGAAGAAGCTATTATTTTGTACGTTATAAAGAAATGTATATATATATGTTATAAATACTACGAGATAATATATTACGAGACGTCCTTCCAGAATCGGTTCAGCCACTTTGGAGACTATCCGTAGCCAAAAATCCGTAGACAGATCACAAAATTAAAAAAAAAACTATTTTGTTATAGGTAGGTATCTCGTATACATACTTACATACTAATAATATAAATAAAAGTAACTCTGGCTATCCATCTTTTTGGGTGTTACAATTTCAGTTAAAAAGCTGTTATTTTAAAGTTACAGACATTCAATTTTCTTTATTTGTATAGCTTTTATACCTAAGCTAAATGTAAAACTTACCTCCACAATACATAAAAAACACAAAAGGCTGCCACATTTTTACTAAACGGCAATCTTAACTTAAATGCATAAAATTTTACTGCACTGTTCTGGTATATATCCCACACCCCAGGTTAGGTTAGGTATTTTTTAACGTTAATAAACAAAAACGCTTCATTTAATTTTTTTATCATTTTGCCCAAGGCAAGGGCATAATATTGAGGATTCATACTGACCGGGAAAAGTAATTAGAAATGAAATTTTATCAAATTGCCCATGTGAGGAGGGCATTATGTATACAGGCCGGTCACTATTCAGAGGGACCAGATTTCTCAAGTTGCCCGTAACATAATTATATAACTACTTTAAGGGATTCACAGTAAAAAATACTCCTGAAATCGCTTTTGGGGAAGCGTGGGAAATAAATAATCGTTTTTTATAGTAATCGATTAGGTATATTTTATTCTTGAATTATATTTTACAACACGATGCTTAAATAATAATAAAAACTGTCTAATAAAAAAAAGGTTGTGGAAAATATACGATCCTTGAAAAAGATACGAAATTAGTTTGGCATAAAAAAAAGCTTACCATCCGACGGCGCAATGCCGCCCGTCTTTTGGGCACTTTACCAGTAAAAATCGATGAGGAGGAATTATTCGATACCCGAACTACTTACTCCAACTATTTATCCATTTTTTATTCCAACAAAAATAATAGCTTTATTTAATATTTGTATAATAAATATATACATTAAAACACTATACTTATTTAAAATGAATTACAAATATCATAAAAAATATATGTAATGAAATAAAAATTGCAATAAATACTTTTTTTTATTCTTGTAAATATTTTAACTAGTTTAATATTGTGAAACATTATGAAATTTATCTTAAATACAGCCTAAAGTAAAAGATAAGCAAAAAAAAAAACTAATTTCATACGACGCATATTAAGATGACATAGCTACTCATAACAGATATCATAATATCGGCCGTGTCCCCCTAGTGGCGTAGTCTCACTTCGCAAGTCTATATCGAAATCTAAGATGAAAAAAAAAAAAACATTCGCAGCGCATCAACCAATGCAGGTAAAGACGCGAGTATACATTAGTTTCCTTTTCATGTTTTCTTTGACCCTTTTTTATCTGACTGTATTTTAGCATGCGCGCGAGATGATGACGAAAAAATAATTCGAAATCAAAAATTGCCAACTCGCGCGCGCTCGCGAATTTGACGATCGCGAGATGGTGAATGACTCTTTTTTTTACGCTGCGTTGAAAAGACACTTGCTGTGTCTAGTTATAAAGTTTATATTAATAAACTATTTAAGGTCCTTAGACAGTAAAGTTAACGGGAATGAGGAATCATACATTTATGTATTGAACACGCATGTACTATGCTCACGCCTTTTTCCCTCAGAGGTAGGCAGAGACATCAACCCGCCATATGCTTCTATCCTTACCTTACACACTTCACCAGCTTCGATCTTACAGCCGTCTTACTTCCCAACCCTAAAGGAAAGCCTACGCCAGACCGTCACGTTGACTCGGGACTCGGAGATTTTGGTATGACTCCGTATATCCTCTCTACTTCTCTCTCTCTCTAATATTACTTACTCTCTCTACTGTAGGGCTGAAAAACTTTTTTTTTACATTATATAATTCATTGTTACCTCAGGGTTCTTTGAAATAATATTAATAATAGTCACGCTATATGCACACAGCACAGCATATTTGGTATGCAACCTAGAAATAAAATAAACCTTGTATGTAAGTATTTGATCTGATAGTAGGTAAACTGCTGCGTATAATAATGATAAATTAAATAAAGGGAAATAATTTTTTTTATAGTCAAAATGGTAGATACCTACCTATGCCACTAAATATTGTAGATCTGTCGCTAAATATATTATCGATTATTGACAGAAGAGATAGGCGGAGGTCTGAGAGAACTCAACCGATCTCTATGTGATATTTGCTGAAGTTTATGCGAATATCACTTCTATCTATATCTATACTATTATAAAATTGTAAAGTGGTCGTGTCTGTACATTGGAGATATTAAAAAAAAAATACTTGGGTTATGTTATATTAGCGATACTGAACACGAAAATATTTTTTTTTCATTTCCTGTCTGTTTGTCTGTTTGTCTGTTTGTCCGCGATGGATGCAAAAACTACTGGACGGATTTTGATGCGGTTTTTTTTGTTAGAAAGGGCTTGCTCAGACTTAAAATCTTACGTTTGTTTGATCGGAATCGGTTGAGTAGAACCGAAGTTGTGAACAATTATGATAATAAACGGAAAATGGCCCGATAGACAGATGGCGCTTTTTATTATTATTGGTCAATTTTTATAGCTTATTACATCCGAGCAAGAATGTCAATTTATAGACTTTATTTTTACAAATTTGAATTTTTAAGATTTAGTTACAGAATCATAACTAGATGGCGTTCTCGCGTTTAAATTCAAGCTATCGTTTGGTTTCAAACTACCGATAATATGCGAACCGGTATATAATATTACTTTTTTTAATTTCTAATTTGTCAATTTGTGATATAGATTTTAGTACAGTCTTAAGATCCGTTACAAAATCGTTTTCACGCAAATACAGATTAGAGCTTGGCGAAGACGAAGTACCTGTTATAGTTGAGTTGAGTAGACAGGAAAGGTACAGGTAGTGCGAGAAGGGCAAAGGAATGGGGACTACAATAGAGAGTCGAGTAGATATCCAGGCAGGAACATTCTTATATACCACTTAAGTGGCAAACAAGCACCCGGCCCACCTGATGGAAAGTGGTTACTGTGGCCTATGGACGTATGCAACTCCAGAGGCGTCACACTCGCCCTTCTTGAAGTATCCCATCCCAATACTATTGTCGTGAGTCGTACTGTAATAGTGAAGTAGAGTATAGTCAACTATTAGGTAATCTGTGGTATAGTGGCATCGAATAGAGACGCGAATACAGAGTGGAGTACACGTACCTACTACGTGGAGTACAGAGTCAAGTAGGAGCCGAATAGAGAGGCGAGTACAGTGTCTAATCTTTTTTTTATATACTACATACTTAGGTCGCAGACAAGCACACGGCCCTCCTGATGTTAAGAGGCTACCGTGGCCTATGGGCGAGTGCAACACCAGGGGCGTCACACCCGTGCTATGCTGTAAGAACAGAGGGATTCTGTGCCGTCAGCGCAAAAGATAAGTAGGGCAAAGCCTTTAGTTTGGTTTTCCCACTGACAGCACAAAATCTCTGGCAACCCTACTCACCGTCAGAAACACTACACGAGGTTATTAGGTAAGTCGCGAACTTCTGTAGGGCCAGTCGGACTGCTCGATTGGGACGGATATACCGTCGTTTCCTACCTCCTCTAAAAAATAAAGCTCCTCTAATCAGCGTTCAACGCGCAACTCTCTGCACTAAAATTTATAGGTAATACCACGCGATAAACGACATCCACGCGGGCGGAGCCGCGGGCAACAGCTAGTTAGGTATATAATTGTAAATTGGAAATGTTTGTCCGCGATGGACGCAAAAAGTACAGAACGGATTTTGATGCGGTTTTTTTTGTTACAAAGGTCTTGGTCAGACTTAAAATCTTACGTATGTTTTATTGCAATCGGTTGAGTAGAACCGAAGATAAGAAATCCACGCGGGCGGAGCCGCGGGCGGAAGGCTAGTACTATTATATAATTGTAAAGTGGTCGTGTCTGTACATTGGAGATATTTAAAAAAATATATTTGGGTTATGTTATGTTAACGATACTGAACACGAATATATTTTTTTTGAATTTCCTGTCTGTTTGTCTGTTTGTCTGTTGGTCTGTTTGTCCGCGATGGACGTAAAAACTACTGGACAGATTTTGATGCGGTTTTTTTTGTTAGAAAGGGCTTGCTCAGACTTAAAATCTTACGTTTGTTTGATCGCAATCGGTTGAGTAGAACCGAAGATATGAGCAAAGGTCGCGTTAACCGAGATGCACGCGGGCGGAGCCGCGGGCGGAAAGCTAGTATTGAAATAAAGGTCTCTGCATACGTAACGGGTTTTTTCACGGACGGGACGGGACGTGAAGTTTTGGAAATATCGTTTCATACAAAATGTATGCGGCAATGCATTATGTCACGGGGCCACGGACGGGACGGGACGGGACGGGCCGCATACATTTTGCTTCACGTCCCGTCCCGTCCGTGAAAAAACCCGTACCACTTTTTAACGGATTGTATCACGATTTTTTTTGTAATTATTTACTTTTAGTTTTCATTTTCAATTCAACGATCTCTATGTGTTAGATTGCACTTGTAATAATGCACGAACTTCTGTCGTGATGATGGTAGGTACCACTTTCGTTTACCTACTTTGATAAAACGCTGTTAAAATATTTGGGGGAATCGGGAAATACCCGAAAATACGGGGCCCACGGTGCGGAGCCCCATCGACGTCGCTCAAGACTACACAGCACATGGCTTGTCAAAAAATACTTTGGTCAGTCGAAATCTGAATACATTCACCCAACTCTAGATAAATGAGTGCTAGCTCTTTTAAACTATGAGAAATAAAATCCATAGTCCCAAAAAGGACGGTCCATGACCCAATTAACTAGGTAGCAAAGGAGTGGTTAATAATAGTGGTATGGCGTCCAACTTGATAGGGTTGCCAAAAATAAAAGTGAACCATCTCTATTTTTTTCGTTGATGGAAAGCCCCATAGTTTTACCGAGACTGACGTTTGGATGATAAAGAAGACTGGAAAGTTGATGTCTCTACATAATTTATTATTTTTATACAAATAAAAATTATGTAAAAAATCTAAATATCTACAACTAGCTGTTGCTCGCGGATCCGCCCGCGTGGAATTCTGATCCCATTCATCGCTGATAGTAGCGTAATGATATATAGCCTATGTTGGTAACTGATAATGTTACTTTTTAATTTGACTATATCTCATCTGATAGTAAGCTTAGGTATAATCCAAAAAGTAGCAGCCACCGTTCCAGGGGCCTTAGACAAAGTGACATTCTATTGGCGAAAACGCCAGTGGAATCGCTAATTGTAGTATGAAATTGACATAAACCGTTTTTTTTTTATGAAATTTGAGTCTTACAAAGACATACATTATCTAACTTATCATTATTATTATAACCATCGCAATGTCCCGAAATCCATTGTTAAAACCTTAAAAATGATTCGCTTCAGCGCGATTCCATCAATAGAATGTCACTTTGTGTAGGGCCCCAGATTCTTTATCTATTGGCATAAATATTTTATTTATTGGCATAAATATTTTATTTTTTGGCATAAATATTTTATTTATTGGCACAATTTTTTTTTTTTTTACTGACATTTACTTGCGGAACTATTTTAATCACTGGCCTAAATGTTTTATTTATTGCCAACCCTGAAATAGAAGCCGATAAGCATGTATTGTACCTAATTTCTGAGCTCCAGTGCCAGCTGTTACAATAGGCTTATTTATGATTGGCATAAAAAAATCTGTATTTTTATAATGCCTATATTAGAATTTTAAATAGGACAAGGACACTTTGATTAATTCGGGGCGAGTGCGTAAGTGGGTTATAATGTTATAAATATAGATTTTAATGTTTACCAATGGGAAATAACAGCGTAGGTAGTAGGTATACAAGTTGTATTTTTTCTGTATCAAACAATATTCATTCAGAATTCATACTATTGAGGGTTAGCAAGGGAATCAAAAGAGTACGAGGTGAAAAATATTTGCACTCGAGTGCAAAACTTAACTTTTCGAGCATTTGTCATCTCAGCGTTTCAGGTGTACATTACCCCAGCAAGAAAGTACCTCGTAGAGTGACATGAGTGGCACGTATAATTAGAGCGTTATATGCTATACATGTGCGCCGCATAAAAAAATTTGTGCGTGTTGTAGTTTTGGAAAAAAACGGAGAAAATGATTTCTGCTGCGGTAACGTTGTTCCAGCAAGAAAATTCTGAACGAATAATCGGAGAGAGAAATATTATGCATGGACAGAGAGCTTATATTTGTGCTATGATGTGCGCCGAAAATGAAATTTGTGCCTCTTCAGGTTTTCGAGAAATTGCATTTCTTGCTGGAGTAACGTTTCGCATAATCGTGTATCTCTGAAACCATTCTATGTGCGGCTGTGTAGTAAACATATACGAGAATCTCTTAATTTGTGCTTATTTCTGGCAGAATTAGATTTTACAAAACATTTATAGTTTTCAAGTATTTTCGCTTTTTTGAAAATAAAATAAACCTTCACTGCGCCTACATGATAAAACTTATGAGCTCGCTGAAAACTTTATTCGGTCCTCCTTGGCGTGTATAATAACCATAAATGATTTCAAACGCGTGCATTCACTCGTTATTGAATAATATTACTAAAAGCCAAACCGACGGCACCTCAACTTTGAGGTCGCCGCACAAGAAAACGGCCCAAGCTAAGATCTGTGGGTGTAAGCTAATAAATAGAGCGTCTAGTCAATTAACTTATTGCAAAATATCAGCTTGAAATGTTTCGCATTTAAATTGTTATAAATATAATACTAAACGTATAAGCAATGACTGATTATCCAACCAAATTAAAATGACTACAAAAAGCGACGGAATAGTACATATCGATGACCTTCTTTTTTAACGTCTTTATCATAAGCTGTTGTCCGAACAGTCGCGTTCAAACGTTTATTGGCAACTGTGTGATTTAGTTTCGGAAGCTAATTCAAATATACTTTAAATTAAAGTCATGACCTTATCAAATGACACACATTTTTGATATATAAATTATTATCTTCATTCTTATATTATAACATCAAATCACAGGTCAATTACCCAAAATAAGAAAACAATAGTTAAATCAAATTATTTGTGTACCTAATCCACTGATTAGGTACACAAATAATTTGATTTAACTATTTGTGTTTGCGGCTGGTGGGTCATCAAACCGGTGGTGCGCTTTGCTTGCTCAAAAGGTATGCACCTACTTATTAAGATAAGAAATTGCAATACAACAGCAATTTACAGGAATATGTTGATTTTTTATACTTACATTAAATACGAGGACATTTTTTTGAAATAAAATGTTCAATCACCTTTTTATCAAAATCGGGTACTGTCTTTAGGTATAAATTATTGTTACATATTGAGCAGAACCAAACCAAAATAAAAACAATTACCTAATTTAAACAAAACTAACAACATTTAACGCGTTAAAGCGATACCGTCCGTCGTCACATCACAGTGCTAGCGGCGCGTGCACGGCGTGTCGCGCCCGTCCCGGCCAGCAGCTCCCCTCCAGCCCCGCGACCCCGCTCTCGCCGTTCGCCTCGTCTGTCTGACTGTCGTCAAGGAACGCGTGCGACACGAATAGATACATCTTACCTGTAACTATGTATGTATATAGTTACGAACCTACCTTGGCTGATACCGACTCCAAAAATAACAATTTTTTTCATTTATAAAAGACAGATTTTTTTATTGTTCAATTATTTAATTCGTTATCTATTTAATAAAAAATTGATTTACTTATAAGTAGTCAAATATCATTTTCATTTCATTTTACTTAAGAGAACTCTAAAAAATATTATATTGATAAGTAGGAAAACTAAGTTGATTATTAAGTTGTAGAATAATTAATTACGAATACGCAATTATTTTCGACTTTTAGTGCACATTGATTTTTGTGCATATTAATTGTTACCACTTTCCATCAGGTGGGCCATGTGCTTGTCTGCGACCTAAGTAGTACTAATAGTATTAAAAAAAAACGAAGTAGTTAGTATTTAATAAGACTAAAATCAACAAATATACTGAATGTACTTGTACTTAGTAATGTGCAAAGTCAAAAAACTAACATTCAGATTATTCAATAGTAAATTTATTCTTTGAGTTAGTTATTTTCTACGTAAGTGTACTCATGAACAACACTTTACAACCAGTTCGTGAACAAAGTTAAGAAGGTCATCAATTTGTACTATTCCGTCGCTTTTTTGTAGTCATTCTAATTTGGTCGGATAATCAGTCGTGGCTTATACGTTTAGTATTATATTTATAACAATTTAAATGCGAAACATTTCAAGCTGATATTTTGCAATAAGTTAATTGACTAGACGCTCTATTTATTAGCTTACACCCACAGATCTTAGCTTGGGCCGTTTTCTTGTGCGGCGACCTCAAAGTTGAAGTGCCGTCGGTTTGGCTTTTAGTAATATTATTCAATAACGAGTGAATGCACGCGTTTGAAATCATTTATGGTTATTATACACGCCAAGGAGGACCGAATAAAGTTTTCAGCGAGCTCATAAGTTTTATCATGTAGGCGCAGCGAAGGTTTATTTTATTATCAAAAAAGCGAAAATACTTGAAAACTATAAATGTTTTGTAAAATCTAATTCTGCCAGAAATAAGCACAAATTAAGAGATTCTCGTATATGTTTACTACATAGCCGCACATAGAATGGTTTCAGAGATACACGATTATGCGAAACGTTACTCCAGCAAGAAATGCAATTTCTCGAAAACCTGAAGAGGCACAAATTTCATTTTCGGCGCACATCATAGCACAAATATAGGCTCTCTGCCCATGCATAATATTTCTCTCTCCGATTATTCGTTCAGAATTTTCTTGCTGGAACAACGTTACCGCAGCAGAAATCATTTTCTCCGTTTTTTTCCAAAACTACAACACGCACAAATTTTTTTATGCGGCGCACATGTATAGCATATAACGCTCTAATTATACGTGCCACTCATGTCACTCTACGAGGTACTTTCTTGCTGGGGTAATGTACACGCGTTTCAGCAACATTCTTCGTGAAACGACTGCCATCTGACCTAACTACATATTATTATATTAAGTACCTATTGCAGTATTTGCAGTTTACCAGTTTTTGCAGTTTACCGTCAGGGCTGCAACTACCCGTAACGACAATGCCATAGATGTTTCCAGGACCGACGGCTAAACGTGCTCTCCGAGGCGTGACCAGACCAATGCAAATAGTCATATTCATGCATACAAATATTTGCACTGAGTGACAACGCGTGGGTTCGATTCTCACGTCGCGTTCACATCCGCGACGCCACAGGCTAGGCTCTCTCAATAAAACCACGCATGTATCTACTTTTGTACAATAACAAAACGCCATGACCTAAATCCATGATGCTATTCAAATCAATCATGCATGACCTATTTGTACAGCACTATCACTTGACTCAAGTACCATAGCCGACTAATCATCATTCAGTACGAGAGCGATTTTTGGCATGCCATTTAAACTTACATATGATTCCGAAGCTGACTGCATACAACTGCCGACGAATGCTATAATAAATAATTGTACCTACTATTAATAATAAATAATTATTATATAATATTATTAGTTCAACCGTGAAGTACCTATGCGAAACATTACGCTATTAATATTATGACCTTCTCAGGGTTATTATACCTAATTACAAACAAAAAATATTAGTAATTTCGGTTGCTAATATTCTTTAAAAAAAAAAAACCTTTGCGAAAGTATTGCAACCAATTTGGTCCCACACTCTCCTTGCCTACACAGAACAACACGTGCGATGTGCAATTCTCTAAACCTTCAGCGTTGAGCAGCACAACGTTGCGACAACCTTGATCAAGATTGTCAATGGTCGATGTCCAGTGACGTCACGTCACCCTGTTTGACCAATGACAATCTCGATCAAGGATAGCTGTGTTGCCATCATGTCAATTCGTCGTTTGTCTAAAAATTCAAAAAAACATTCGTGTCCATATTTTTAAACGTATGGGCGAGAATGCATTGCGATTGTATTTTTGGCCGATATTGCCGCAATGGGTTGGCGGACGATCGCTAGGCGGTCGATTTTACTGCAATGTTGCTCGGCCAGTTCTATTGTTGTTTCAGTCTATCCTTTTCTACGCGAATTGTTAAATAATTTACTATCAAGGCTTAGTTCTAGACTTAAATTATCTAAAGTTTCACGCCTATTTAAGTAAGGTCGAATCCACAATCTCTTCTTTTTCTGTTTATTTTGTAATAAAACAATATAAGCTGCTGCAACAAGTGTGATTTCGTCAGCCATTATTGCCGGTTTGTGTAGCCCGTTTATGAATCTGCATCAAGAGCCATACTATTGCAGATATATTTGCAACACATTGCCCAGCCATTGATTGTTCGGCCATCAGTTGCAATGAAATATTTATGATGTTGCCGGGTAATTAGTTGCCAATAGTGCAGCCACATATTGCAGAAAAACATGGCCCGTTTAGAAGGACACTAACAAAATGTAGTGCTAAAACGTAAAGGACGAACTATCATCATTTTTGTTGCTATGAAAACTTGTCGGGGTAGGTAGCCGTACCGGTAACCTGTTTCTTTATATTATAAGCACCCCAAGCGCCTTAATGAAGGTGCTAGCACTTGGATACATAACAATGAGCAGTTTTCTAGTAGGTATTTATAGCGTTCCTAAAGACGCGCTAGATGGCGCAGCCGGCACTTTTGGTAAGAAGCGTGTGGTTTCACATCTAGTGTTCCCTAATTTATGGAAAAAATGTTCTTCGGTTTTGTAATGATTTACTTTACATATGTAAATATTTTGTAATTTTTTCTGATTAAATTATTTTAAATTTAATATTATTATTTTAAATTACAGACAGTGACGCGAAAAGAATTAAGCGTTTTATTATATTTTATCTATTATAATATGGGTAAATGAAATTAAACTTTGGCAATATCGCAAATTCATGAAAAAATACTACAAACAAACCACAGAGTACCTATATTAAAATTACCAATAGCTATGCTAGCGCCATCTCCTGATGACTTAAAAACCAACTGATTTATTATACCTACTGGAAAACTGCTCATTGCGCGCATTTGGATGTAAGCGGTGACAGTGACGCAAGAGTTACGGTGACAAAAGTCACTGGTGTGCGCGCGCCCACCCGGGGGCGAGTTGGGGACTCTTACTCTTTGGTTTCCACACCAGGGCCAGATCGAGAGATATGGCCCTGGGTCGGCCGGGGCGCGAGGGATATGGCTACGACAATCTCACCTCCACAAATGACGGCCACAGACGGCGTGCGTTTTAGTCGGTTCGAGTCCGACATAACCTCCTCTTCCAGCTCCGGCGGAGGAGGTATCTGTGGGAATTTTTCGCACGATAAAAAAAAAAGGTGTGCGCGCGCCCTAAGACAGTGTAATTTTAACATGGTTTCTGCTTTTTCCCCAGTGGAAATGATTTGGACCCTGCTGCGTGCGACAAAATCCGGTGCATCATTGATGATAAAGTCATCAGGCAGGTGAACAGCAATAGAACACTAGGGTGGAACGCTTCGGACTATGCTCAGTTTAAGGATAAGACGCTCAACGATGGACTAATATATAAACTTGGTAAGTGATCCAATCCTACGGGAACACATCTATCGCGAAATCGAATCCGAATACTTGTTTCTTGTTTACCCAAAATTTCGAATGTTTCATGGTAGTCCAAAGATCGAAATCAGTAAAGCAATTCTGTAAGCCCACAACGACGAGCACAACGTTGCGACAGCCTTGATATAGATTGTGATTGGTCGATCTCCAGATCCAATCCTACGGGAACACATCTATCGCGAAATCGAATCCGAATACTTGTTTCTTGTTTACCCAAAATTTCGAATGTTTCATGGTAGTCCAAAGATCGAAATCAGTAAAGCAATTCTGTAAGCCCACAACGACGAGCACAACGTTGCGACAGCCTTGATATAGATTGTGATTGGTCGATCTCCAGATCCAATCCTACGGGAACACATCTATCGCGAAATCGAATCCGAATACTTGTTTCTTGTTTACCCAAAATTTCGAATGTTTCATGGTAGTCCAAAGATCGAAATCAGTAAAGCAATTCTGTAAGCCCACAACGACGAGCACAACGTTGCGACAGCCTTGATATAGATTGTGATTGGTCGATCTCCAGATCCAATCCTACGGGAACACATCTATCGCGAAATCGAATCCGAATACTTGTTTCTTGTTTACCCAAAATTTCGAATGTTTCATGGTAGTCCAAAGATCGAAATCAGTAGAGCAATTCAGCCATGGTAGTCCAAAGATCGAAATCAGTAGAGCAATTCAGCGCACAACGACGAGCACAACGTTGCGACAGCCTTGATATAGATTGTGATTGGTCGATCTCCAGTGACGTCACCCAGTCCGACCAATGACAATCTATATCAAGGTTGTCGCAACGTTGTGCGCTTACAGAATTGTATTGCAGTCTATTCGTTCAGGAACAACGATGCGGCAAGTAACTAGTTGTTACTCATGTCTCCGCCCACATTGAATTCTGATCCCGTTCATCGCTGATAGTAGCGTGATAATAATAATAATATAGGTAGCCTATGTCGGCACCTGGTATTTGGTAATTAACTTTCTAATGGCTAAAGATTTTTAAATCTTTCTTTCTTTAAATCGGTCCAATAATTTTTGAGTTTATTCGTTAAATTCAAAAATACAAATCTTTCCTCTTTATAATATTGGTATAGATTTAGTAGATTTATGTAATGTCATTAAACGTACCTAAATAAAACTCCGAACACGTATCTTGGACTTTTTTTTTTCTTTTATCGTGCAAAAAATCCCCACGGATACCTCCCCCGCCGGAGCCGGAAGAGGAGGTTATGTCGGACTCGAACCGACTAAAACGCACGCCGTCTGTGGCTGTCAGTTGCCGGAGGTGAGGTTGTCGTAGCCATATACCTCGCATCCCATCCGACCCAGGGCGTATCTTGGACCTAAAATGTGCTCAAAATGTGCCCTATACGCGCAGTACACATTTTTTGGAGGTCTTTTGAGGATAGCACGGGGTACTACTGCGGTGGACAAACTCAAATTCACCAAGCACATATTATTACAAAGCAATCCGCGGGCGCCAAAGCCTCGTTTGTCTTGCGATTTAGGTCCAAGATACGTATCCAGAGTTTTACTTGCCTAATGTCATTTTTTTTTTCTTTATTAATATTTATGTAACCAAAACAAAATACACCAGACAGCCTCCGTGGGTAGCGGTAGTGAACGCGGCCGCTACGCAGGAGGCGCGGGTTCGATCCCCGCTCAGTGCAAATATTTGTGTTCATGAAATATGAGTATTTGCATTGGTCTGGTCGTGCTTCGGACAGCACGTTAAGCCGTCGGTCCCGGTTGCCATGAGAACATCTATGGCAGTCGTTACGGGTAGTTGGAGCCCTCAAAAATTCAAAAACAACGGTCTAACTGCAAAGCTTCGATATCGCCTAATGTTAACATTGGGTTGTGGAGGTCAGATGACAATCGCTTCACGGAAAATATCGAGGTCTAGCCAAATCCGTGGTTAAGACTGGTAAAAGCGGACCCCAGACTCCGAGCTGAAAGCTTCGGATGCGACTGGGAATTAACGCTAGGAGGAAGAAGATGTAACCAAATACACATAGTGGAGGGTGTAGGCGGAAATCCATTTTACCTGTACACCCACTGATTAGTCAAATTAAACATGTCAACTAGATACTCAGAGACATCAGTTTGTTACTGTGCAGGAATCGAAACCGCGCCTTCCGGTGTAGCAGTTGATTGCTATACTACCTACAACGTCTAGTCTAACAACAGAACTTCGATATCGCCATTTGGTTGTGGAGGTCAGATGGCAGTCGTATCACGGAAAATATCGAAATTCAGCCGCATCCCCTAACTGAGTTCTGTTCGGCACAGAGAATGATGGGATAATACTTATTTAATTTTACTACACAAACAAATAGCACAATAATTTATGTCAATAGTCAGAAACGAAATCGTGGTTCAGCATGTTTATTCAATTATAGGTAAATATTATTATTTTTTGCGACATTTTGTATCTCTAAAAATAATCCCGGTAAATAATTTCGTTTTGTCGCTTAATTATGACCACAATATTGATTTCACTTCATGGCAAGCTTAAGGCAAAGTCTCAGGCAGAAGGATACCATAACAGTCACCAGCAAACAATGTAACAACGGTGGCCCTCAGCTTCAGGGCCCCATCAGCATTGCAATTCACTAAGCGAGCACAACGATGCGACAACGATGCGAGGCGCAACGTAGATTGTCATTGGTCAGATTGTATCACGTCATTGGAAATCGACCAATGACAGTGTCTATCGCGCACATCGTTGCGACTCGCATCGTTGTGCTTGTTAGTGAATTGCACAGCTGATACTTTCGCTTAAAGGATCCGGGAATGTAGGAAGAAGGAAACACCTGTGCCGGTAAAGAATTCTACGAATTTACGGTGCACCTACTCAGTGACCTGCACATAATATAATGTAGGTACCTACGCCTATGGCTCCTTCTGTCTCACTAGGATTGGATTTATTAAGTTTAAAACTGTCAGCAACTATCAAAACTATAACCAAAGCTATTATGATTTCAGGTACATTAATCAACCCCTCGATATATCACTTAAGCCGTAATAAATACGACAAGAATATTGCATTTGATCCATCATACGACAGTAGGCTGCGCTGGCCAGAATACATCTCGCCAGTCACGGACCAGGGATGGTGCGGGTCTGACTGGGCGGTTTCCGTGGCTGCCATTGTTTCAGATAGGTGAGTAAACAGCCAATATAGGTATAGTTCCCAGTAGATATCTTGACCTTGAGAAAAGGGAGGCCCTGGAGCTAGTGGAGGAGCTCATCCTCCACCGCTGTAGCGCCCCGTGCTATCCTCACACACCCAAAAAGTACGTACTTGGGTAGGTACCCAAGTACGTGTTTTGTGGATTTCTTTTTTGGGTACCTACCTGCGGTAAACCCGCGAGCATGTATGATAAGATAACAATATGAAAGTAGAAGAAGTGAAAGATGTGTATGCTAAGATCGAAGCAGATAGAAACATGTGGTCTCTATGGTGATGGGGTAGGCCCACTGGAAAAGAGGCGTGACCGCGTGACCGTATTTTATGTACATAAATGTATATTTTGGGGTCAAGATTTTATATGTCAGTAATAACTATAAAAATTACCTATACTTATTATGTAATTTCTTGTCCAGACTGACTGCCTGTTTAATCAACGCATAACCTAGAGCTGAAGTCGGCGTAATCGAGAGTCGAGGGTCATGCCCAAATTTAAATTTTAGGCCACCGTAAATCTCACCGAGGAGCAACGTGACTAGCTTGAGCGTCTTCAGAACATTTGTTTTAGATTTATATTTGGCCTACGCAAATATGATCACGTGTCCGAATGCCGTAACAAACACAAGTGGCTCGCAGTTCGCCTTCGTTGGAATACTCATATATATAATTATGTACTTTCTTTACTATACAGCGTACTGTTTAATCCTTGTACTCCCCATTATCTCAAAGAAACGGTTCAAGTTCCTTGGTCACACATGGTTCTTGGTCATTCAAGATTTCTGATATCATCCGAGAATATGAGACTACTAGCAATGCCACTGCACTCCACAAGTTTCTACGACAAATCGTTTACTATACAGGCAGTTCGCCTGTGGAATGCACTGCCACTTCATATAAAACGAGCACAATCGCTAGTCTTTTAAAAAAATGGTAAAGGAACGTTATCTATCTTCCCTAGAGTAGCTATATTGTGTAGGTGCCTATTTATATAAAATTTTTGTGTAGTATAATTATATATAATAATATGGATAGGTACTAAGTAATATAATGTATTAGGTATATGTATTTCAAATATGACTGATAATTAGGTATAACTTTATGTACATTGTGCCTTTTCCTTTTAAAAATAAATAATAATAATAATTAATGTAATTGTACGATACTCTATCATCTCTTTTGCTTCTATCCATCCAAAGGTTGCCTGGAAGAAATCGCTGATAGCGATAGGCCGCCCATTTGTGCATTCTCTCATCCTAGCGTAAATTCCCAGTCGCATCCGAAGCTTTTCAGCTCGGAGTCTGGGGGCCGCTTTACCAGTCTTTAACTACAGATTTGGCTAGACCTCGATATTTTTTCGTGAAGCGATTGCCATCTGACCTCCACAGCCCAATGATATCGAAGCTTTGCAGCTAGACGGATGTTTTTGGATTTCTTATGGCTCCAACTACCCGTAACGACTGCCATAGATGTTCTTACTTATGGCAACCGGGACTCTGAATTAGACTTTGTCTTAACTTTGACATTGAATTTGAATTATAGTTCAATTATTATTTTGTCATCAGATTGTCAATCCAGCTGGGAGAAAAGATCAGCCTGAGTGCCCAGAGTTTGCTCTCGTGCACCCACGATAGCAGCTGTGAGGGTGGCTACATCGAGAGACCCTGGCGATTTGCGACCAAATTCGGGTGAGTCATTTTCCCATCGAGCTTATAGAATATGGAAAGATGAGGTATTGTAAACTTATATATGAAATGAAAGAACGCGTGACCGTTGCGAGGATAAAGGTTTAGTGGTGGCAAAACTTCTTCTTCTCTTAACATGTCAATAGCTCCTCGACTCTCAAATTATGTTCTGCTAGTGTGCTGCCAACTACCGACAGGGGTATTTCAGCTTGAAAATAACAAAAAAGGTATCTAGAAGCTCATAACGGAAACAATCCATACTTCCATACTAATATTATAAATGCTAAAGTAACTCTGCTGTCTGTCTGTCTGTTACGCTTTCACGCCCAAACCACAGAACCGATTTTCGACCAAGACCTTGAGAGAGGACATACATAGGCTATGTTTAGTCGCGATAACCGACATCCATGGGGCGGAGCCGCGGGCAAAAGCTAGTCTTTAATGTGATTCAATTCCCTTTATAGGTTGGTAAAGGAACGATGCTTCACTTACAAGGCAAACAAAACAGACTGTCCGTACGTCGCAAAGCAACGCAACTGGGAAAGTGAGGGTTGTGAGGGCAAGGCGGGTGGTCCCACGGCCATGGTGTGGCCAATCATGCGTCTGTTGACTGAACGCGACATCAAGTACGATATCCTAATCAACGGACCTATTCAAGGTCAGTGTTTATCAGGTTTTTTGAACAGAACTAATAATAAGAGGTACTTCTATCGGAACATACATACTTAAGCTTTACTCAAGTATAATACTTACACCTCACCTACCCCTTTGGGGATTTACAAGCATGGATGAAAATTAATAATGAAGTGTATTACCATAATATGTATACCGATTCAGGCTCGCGCCTACCTCCGGTAGCGCCTGTGTGCGACCTATGAAGCGCCTCTTATTTTTACAAATCTTCATATTTCAATACTTTGTTTGGTTATTTACTAAGGCATATGGTGCGCCTATTGTACCTTCTTTACGTGCGGTACCTAATCCCCTCGGATAACCCCGCCAGGCGAGGGCGATTATGACAGACTCGAACTTACTAAAAGGTGTAAGACTGCCTAAGATATACGAGGGTGGATTGAAAAGTTCTCGGCCTGATCATGAAAACAAAATATTTTTCATGGTAAATTATTTTTATTCTTCGAAGTATTCTCCATCTAATTAAATGCATTTCTTCCATTTCTTTTCTAAAGCTTCTATCCCTGTTTAAAAAAAAAGATTCCTCAAGCTCCTCAAAATATAGAGTTACTGCTGCTTCCACCTCTTCATTTGATTAAAATTTCAGGCCACCGAAGTGTTTTTTTAGGTTTGGAAACAGGTGAAAGTCCGAGGGGGGCAAATCAGGCGAATAAGCCGGGTGGGGCAGCAATTCAAAACCACAATCGCGAATTTGAGCCATGATTTCAACAGACGTGTGAACGCGAGCATTATCCTGATGAAACGCCATTTTTTTTCTGAGTTATCCGGGGCGTTTTCTTTAATTTTTTCACGTAAACGCCGCAAAAGGGTGCAATGATACGCGAAATTAATGGTTTTGCCTTTTGGGAGGTAGTCGACCATGATGACGAACTTCGCATCCCAAAAAACTGACACCATCACTTTTTCAGCCGAATAAATTGCTTTTGCTTTTTTGGGGGCAGGTTCATCAGTTTTTTCCATTGTTTGGATTGTTGTTTTGAATCTGGAGTGTAGTGGTGGACTCAGGTTTCATCCATAGTCACAAACCTATTCACAAAACCTTGCGAGTTAGCCTCGAACATCTCCAAACAGTCACGAGAGAGCGTGAATCGAATTCACTTTTGCTCGACTGAAAACAACCTCGGGACCCTCCTAGCATAAACCTTAGAAAATCCAAGTTCGTGGACAATGATGTTTTGTGTTTGTTTGTATGAGATCTCCATAGTGTCAGTAATATTCCTGATAGTCAATCTGCGGTTTTCCATTACGAGATCACACACTTTGCCGATGTTTTCTCCAGTCGTAGACGTCGTCGGCCGGCCGGAGCGAGGGTCATCTTCAATGCTCTCTCGATCGCGTTTAAATTCAGCAACCCATAATTTTACAGTACTATACGACGTGGCAGATTCCTCTAATGTCGTTTTCATATCAATATGAATCTCTTGTGGCGTCATTTTTTTTAAAAACATATTTCATTACCGCGCGATGTTCAATTTTATCCATTTTCCAAAAACGTTGCGTGTTGACTCACTTTTACTGCCTCCCACATAAAAACTACGAAATCTACAGATAAGAAATTCAACACTATGACAGCCAAAGAACCAAGGAGTTCAACGAGGTTAGTATCATATGTGTACCATCAACATTTATATGTCAGGCCGAGAACTTTTCAATCCATCCTGCGCATATCGGCTGACTCAGGGTCGGTATGCCCATCTTGCACCGACCGTCCTTGGCCAGTCACGGTTGGCCCGACTATGTGGCGAAAGTATAGAGGCACTTGGTGATTCACAAAGCCTCCCTAATGCAACTTCAGGGCAAGGTGTTGAGCGTGTCGGCCATATCAAGAGACAGCGCCAACATCACCTCGCCCCGGGCAACCGCATCCTTCATCAGAGCCATCTCTGGTGAAGGATGCGGTTGCTCGGGGCGATCTTCGATGGAGCGCCTATGTCGGAAAACATATTGGCCATCCGCCAGGTACGGTGGCAGCACCCCTATTATCTTGACGCCTGTGTGCGCCGCAAACTTCGCACATAGGGGCGGCGCCCTGTACAGATTACAGTGTGTATCTTCTTCTTGCGTCGGATATGTCTCTGCCAATCTCACCTACGGCAACCTACCCCCCGGAGTGCCGACTCCAGAGCCTCGTCCGTTGTTTAGCAGGTGCACTTAGTTGCAAGTGAGGTTGGCTAGAACCCCGAAGCTGTTGGTAGGGATCTGTTGTGCATTTCTTTAAGTCTCTATACTTAGAGCAGTACATTTCTCAAGTCACCTTGGTCAATTGTCCTTGCCACCCGCATCCGGTGCAGAATATTCCATCAAGAACCAAGCGGTTCGGTGACTCCTTCTTCTGCCGCACTATAATGACCTGGAATTCCATGTTTTCCTCTTCCTACAGTCCCGGGTCCCTGAGTGCTACTATTGAAACGTGGTAAATGTCTATAATGGTGATTCTCTTTTCCGAGACTGCCTTCAACTTACTGTCAGGCGAGGCGGAGTCAAATTGACGTGTCCTATATAAACTAAAATAAATCTTTAACACATTTTCTTCCACAGCCGTCATGACAGTTTACCAGGACTTCTTCCACTACCGAAAAGGCATCTACCGGCGCTCGACATACGGTGATCAGGACAAGAAAGGACAACACAGCGTCAGAATAATCGGGTGGGGTGAAGAGAACGGTCAGAAATACTGGGTAAGATATCTCATTTTATCCATATTAATATTATATCAATGCGAAAGTAACTCTGTCTATCTGTCTATTACGTTTTCAAGGGGTCGGGCGATAGATGTCTCGAACGCAAGTTGCCGCAGTCATCAAGCCTCAACCACACAATCAATCTTGATGGAATTCGGTACAGAGATGGCCAAAGCTACCTTTTACCGTGAAAGAAGGGGTTAAAATAGGGGTTGAAATTTGTATGTCATTTTTAAAGATAATCTGATAAAATTTGATAAACAGATTAAAGCTTGGCATCGGGACCACATCAAGGTGGGCGATGCCGCGAGCAATAGCTAGTTTCTGTTATAAATGTGAAAGTTTGTAGGTATTGGATGGAAGGATAAATAGTAAAACGTTTACCTTATCACACTTAACGCAATCATGGTGGATTTCAGGCAAAATTGGTTAAGCACGCAAGAACTTGCGGCGTGAAAGCGACAGACACAGTTGTTTTCACATGTATAATATTCGTGGAGATAGTCCAAGTCTATTATCATTATCTGCAATGCAATACAATTCTTTAAGCGCATAACGACGAGCACAACGTTGCGACAGCCTTGATATAAGACTGTCATTGGTCGATCTCCAGTGACGTCACCCAGTCCGACCAATGACAATCCCTATCAACGTTGTCGCAACGTTGTGCTCATCGTTGTGCGCTTACAGCACTGCAATTCACTAAGCAAGCACAACGATGCGAGACGCTACGTTGTGCTCGTAGAGATTGGCATTGGTCCGATTGGGTCACGTCATTGGAGATCGACCAATGACAATCTCTATCGAGCACAACGTTGTGACTCGCATCGTTGTGCTTGCTTAGTGAATTGCACAGCAGAATTGCATTGCTGAACTTCAATACAACTTCTCTTTCCCAGATTGCAGCTAACAGCTGGGGCAAAGAATGGGGAGAAGATGGATACTTCCGCATCGCTAACAATGAGGCTAACATCGAATCTCTCCTACTGTCTGCCCCTGTCACTATCTTAGACTAGTTTCAGAGCTTGACACCATAGAATAAGGCATTTAGTGATGATTCACCCTATAAAATCTCAGCGATTGGTGAGTTGCCACTTTTCGAAATCCTTAGTGGTTTATTCACCCACTGTATGGGTGATTTCACTACGTCCTAAGCAATTTTCCTATAGATTTAGATCGGAAAAAGTCAATATGCAAGATGTGACTGGACTGGGATGTGACGACACTAGCGCATATTTTTTATTTTTATTTATTTATCATCTTACAAAAACAATGTACATAATTAATTATTGACAATGCATTTAGAAAAACCACTGAGGTTCGTATCAAATGCAATATGTACGATAACTGCAGACAGACGCAGCAGATAAGCTTATCGTGAAATAGACTCGAATATGATAATTTTGTTTGCTTTAATACATTGCCGCTTCTCAATGGTCCCCTTTACCCGTATCGAGAGTTTAATAAGTATTGTATGTGGAGAGAAGTCATACAACCGTACATAAAAGGTCCATAGAAAAAAAGAAAATTAGTCCCGCAATCCACTCATTTGTCTATAACTACTTATACATTTACATTTTTTCACATAAGAATTACTAAATACATATCTAAATATATAGAAAAACTAAATTTTCTTGATGGAAACCACAGAACTAATAATAAGAGGTTTTCTATCAGAACCGATGTCGCCACTTTCTTGCTATTAAAACAGAATATTACAGAATTTAAACTCCACATATTTAATGCGACATCACTCACAGACACGAATCTCGGAATGTGAGGGTACCTATACAGGGTGGAATACATAAATACGGTTACGCTGTCCATCCACCTGTTACGATCCTGGCATAAATCGTTCGCTTCTTCTACTTTCATATTGTTTTCATACATGCTCGCCGATTTCGGATATTCTTGACAAATCCTTTTTTTAAATTCCTTTAATCTGGTTGACATACGTATATCTAGGTCAACACTTACCAGAGTAGAATACCACCTATTAATGGGTGATTAAAAATATTTTGTTTGTAAGAGTTGAATTTTTCATAGCTTGTAACACATGCATTTGCAAATATTTTTTTTTTAGAAGCAACATTTTTTTATATTGTTTGTTTTATATACCTATCGGTATTGTTTGTGAATCTTAATTGCCATATTAAGATGCCTAGTTACTTAAAGTACAGTCAGCATCATATCGATCTTGAAGAACAAAGTACTCAAAATGATTTAATGCCTTGGTTTCTCTCCTTCCTGTTGACTGATTGTTCTGATATTTGATATACACCTTTAGTTCAGACCTTTATCACTATGGGTGCAAAACCTGGGCACTCACAGAACACCACCGCGAAAAACTGAAAAGCTACCAGAGAACCAGGGAGAGAAGCCTGAAGAAGATGTAGCATAATAAGGGCAAAAACCAAAGTTGTTGATATCATAACCCAGATAGACCAACGAAAGTGGAGATGGTCAGGTCACATGTTGAGAGACCCTCAAGAGAAATGGTGCAAAAGCGTCACCAACTGGTATCCTAGAAATGAAAGAAGAAACAAAGGACGCCAACAAACAAGATGGGAGGATGATCTGAAACTCACGGTTGGACCTCTCTGGAGAAGAGTTGCAAGTGACAGAGCTCAATGGAAATTATTAGAGGATGCCTATGCCAAAAGGCAAACTGAGCTTCTAGGCATTCTATAAAAAGAACGTTTGTTTCAGTCATGTTTGTGAGAAGTTCAGAATAAAAAGGCTTATTATTATTATATTTAGTTCAGACAATAATACAATTTAAGCCAATAGAATAGTTTGATTTGCTCTTAGTACCTTGGTATTGAGATCATTTCAAGTCTTTGCAGGCAAGATCTTTCTGACGCTGACTGTACCCACTTAGTATTATTTTAGTCGTATAAGAAATCACAACTAGTCTTAGAAACCTATTTACTATTATAAGCTTTATATTTAAGAAAAATAAAATGTTATATAACATACATAGGTAAGAAAATATTATCATAGCTTTTATTTCCTACCCAGGAAAGTAGGTATAAGTAATCTTTTGCTACATACATAATTGTACTTAAGTGCATTTATCTTTGAATCTTATATTAATTTTTAATAAAGCTTTAAGAATAAAAACTTCGTTTGATTTCACTATTAAAAATACTTATCACTAGAGAGTATAACTCTGACCAAAAGTCAAATTAAGAGAAAGAACAGAAGAGTAAACCTCGAGCTCGAAGGTTATCCTTGACAATAAATGGCTGTAACGTCTACGAAAAGTACTGCCTACATAAATTTGAGTCACATTAGTGTATATCGAAAATGAGAGGTCCAAGTATAGATCCTTGCGGGACCCCGGCACGGATAGGTTGAGGAAAAGATAGTTTCTCCATCTACGAAGTAGCGAAAGCCTCAATTTAACCAGTATTGTTTGTTGCCTGATGAGCCGAAATCTGTAGAGACCTCTCTAGTGAATGACTTTTAAATCTAGTAGTATACACTTTGTCAAAAGCTTTCGTTAGATCAAAGAGAGTTTTTATGGTGATGTTACGTTAAAGCCGCTCGCTGGTTCATACAATGATGCGGGGGAATTATTGGACGAATAGCTATTGGTGGAACAGGTGTTTTTTTAAAACAGAGTATAATGTGAAACAATGTTTATTCAAACATTAATAACTAACATTTCATATCCTTTTAAATATTTACAGATAAATCAATAAAATTATTTCTTTAACGTTCTAAAATCTTAACAGTAAATAACATAGTCATAAAATTTAAGTGTATAACTTAATTACTAGTACCTAAGTTGTATTTCAACGACCTCAAAAAGTTATTAGATTTAACAATAAATTATTATTAATGGAATGCCTAAGTACTAATTAATACCTAACAATTTAGGTCTTGGTGATTATTTATAAATTCTGTGACAACTAATCTTACTATTGAGTTGTCTAAATTTTGTTCTAGTAAAGTAATAATTGTAAAACCTTAGAATACAAAGTGTACTATAGATTGGAACAATTCAAAATCCAGGGCAGGTCTCTTTCTATGTGTAATATTCTGACCAACTGAGCTACCTGGAAATACCTGTATTTTCGGAATCCTCCTATACATACCGTCTTGGAACGACCCTGGAGGCATTCAGTGATATTTTCGAGCATTTGCAAGTCACTTCTAGCTGCAATAATTTATGTGCAGTTGTAAATTGTTTTTTTTTTGACAAAACGATCCTACTGAGTTCGTTCAACTACTGCTATATGGGTTCAACTCCTACTGTGAGTTGAACACCTGCTATGTGGGTTCAACTCCTGCTGTACGGGTTGAACTCCTGTTTAGTGGGTTCAACTCCTGCTGTATGGTTTGAACTCCAGCTTTGTGGGTTGAACTCTTGTCTCTGGTTTCTATTTAATTAATATGGTATCTTGAAGTACATTGTACATTTAACTATATACATGTTACCTACTTTTCATACTGTAAATCTATTGGTGTACAATAAAGAATTATCTATCTATCTATCTATCTATCTACATTGCACTCACGAGGTAATGAATAACTTCAAGCTGCTCTAGTGAATCAGGTCCAGGCTCCTGTTGTTGGCTGATGATGGGTTCAGCTCTTACCACAAGGATAAGTGTTGATTTGAGTTTTTTTTAACTATTTCTAAGTAACAAGTACAATTATGAGGACCCATCATTGTCATTAGCTACTTGTCCCACTTTTACTGGCTGCCTTTGCTTTAGCTGCTTTTTCAACGGTTGCCGCTCTCGTCTAGAACAAAAAAAAGACAATGTAATGCTGGTTGTACACATTGGGCTAACCAAAGCCTGCACCACAGTATACTTAAACTAAACACCTCAAAACTGTATAGTGGTAACTGGATAGTTTTTAACCGACTTCTAAAAGGAGGAGGTTCTCAATTCAATTGGTACCTTTTGTATTTTAAGAATAACTAATAATCTACAAAGTATTTGTCTAAACTACACATTTATAGGAAAATTTTATAACCTTTCACATTACATACATACCCTCACGAATTTTTTTCTTCAGCATAGGCAGAGACAGCATGCCATCTGTTTCTATTTACACACCCTACAAGCATCCTTTATCAAGATACTAGCCGAACCGCCCCAACTTCGCTCGAGGCATATTGTTGCCGGCGGTGAGGTAGCCTCTGAAATGGCCCTCGCGCCATAGCAATAAAAAACATATTTCTTTACTTATAATGAGTTCCCACTTCCCAGTGATCTCAGGAATGGAACAGTTATTTTTGAATGGATATAATGGCTACCTTGGTACACGGACATGAAGGCTCTTGCATCCGCGGCAGCCTTCATGTCCGTGATATTGCAGATATAATGCAAGAGAGCCAAGGCCAAGCCAATACAAGCTTCGCTGGTGCAGCCACGTCTTGCGGCAACCGCCGGGTTATGTGGGTAGCAAATGTCTGGCAATGGCGCCCCCGCCGGGTCCAGGTAGAAGGGGTAGGCCCAAGAAGTCCTGGCGTGCAAATGGTCTCATTACTTTGGACGCCCAAGATCATGCAAAGTGGAAGAGGAAGTGCCGGAAGGCGGACTCTGAACTCCGAGGTCATTGTGGCCAAGGATGCAATCAGGAAAATACATCTACATGAAGATGATGATGAATGGCTACCTTGGTAGTATAAAAAAGGTTACCTGTAGTGACTGAACCCTCTTGTGCAATGACATCATAGAATTTGAAATGGAATTCAACTTCTCTTTATTAGTTGCTATGTCTGCTAACTGAAAAAATAACAAATAATGTAATTAATATAGTTTAAATACAGTGAGTCAGGGAACGGCAGTTGTGATGCCCCCCAGCATGATAAGATGGGCGACCTGACCAAGGTGGTTGAGATAGATTTTTTAAGCCAGCCCATTGGGAGCCTTTCCCTAAAACCCTGTACCTATCACTACATATTATAAAACAAAGTCGCTGTCGCTGTCTGTCCGTCCCTATGTATGCTTAAATCTTCAAAACTACGCAATGGATTTTGAAGCGGTTTTTTTTAATGGATAGAGTGATTAACAAGGAAGGTTTATATGTATAATACATGCATAATATTGTAGAGAAATACTGATAAATTTAGAGAAATGCTGCAGGAACGGGTTCAGAAAATATGGCGGTACGAAGTTCGCCGGGTCAGCTAGTAATGAATATATTTTAAAAACAAGGCAGCAAACGGCGACTGGGAAGCTCCCCAGCAAGATGGATGGACGAATAAGGTAAGGACGCTGGAAGTAAGTAAGGTGGAGAATCTGATCTGAAATCTGCAATAGGCTAATTGACTTGAATTTAAAAAATATTGTTACCCTATTTAACCAGTCTACCCACGTTAACAAATTCTCACCTAACACTCGCGGTGCCCGGGCACCGGTTGGTATTTGATAGGTTAAGGCAAATTTTGACAGTAAAGTTTAGTTTTATATATTTGGTACAAGGCCAGGCGGCAGTCACACCCATAAAGGTCCAAAGTGGAATCTTTGGGTGAAACTGGGATGGGTATTTAGATGTAAAAGTAAATACCTAATTAGGAATTGTGAGGTAAAGTCAGTACTTACTAAAGCATCAAGCATGGCATCATTTTGCAAGTCTTCAAGTCTTCTGCGTTCTGATGTTAGCATACCATGAACTGCTTCTTGTTTCTCCCTAAAAAGTTTACAGTTACTTCATTATTCATAGAATTTTATCATTTACCTTTGAGACGTAATGATGAAAGTACCTATTTTTAATACAGTGAGCAGGAATCAAACCTGCACCCCCTGACACCAGCAATTTTGTTTTTCTACAAATACTTGATCCTATGACATGTCCATTTCCCATCAACTGAGTGTGAGTGAGGGCAGTACATATCAGGGACTACCTTACTGATCTGATCTGATTTAAACCCCTTAGTCTTGCAATCTACATTGAAATTTAGCTGAAGGAACATACTTTAAAAAAAAAATAGAATGGCTTAAGATGGTTTTGTTTTTAAATCTTTCAATGATTTAGTTTGCAAGTAATATACTTACGTTAATTCTTTTAAATGTGTATTTATAGTTGTTAACGGAGGCTCGTACAATTCCATTATACCTTTGGCCAAAAGCTGAACTGCTTTAGCTTCTTCAGCCGTAGAGCTGAAACCAGTATGTGACAAAGTAAAGTCTCACAACAAATTGGAGGCTATTTACCTATTTTTGTGTGTCTCATACCTTTCCATTTTAAAGTTCAGATAAGTAATTCAGTTCTATATAAACAATTTATTTGTGACGAACAAGTAATACTGAATATTAAAATGAAACTTTGTGATAACTTCCAAGTTTTGTACTGATCATTTATAGATTAATAATAATATAAGTTACTTTATGCTTTATGTACTGATATTACTGATAATAATAAAATAAATGACAGATTATGACATGACATCAGACATTTTGACAATTTGACAACAAACCAAAAAAAACACCACAAGACACCTTAGGGGTCCATTACACGCTCATGCAAACGTCATGCAGGAAACCATCAAACAGCCAAACATGAATTACGTTTGCATGATGCGTAACATTTGTCAATGTCATTTTGATATGAAAGCGTACCACAGATAGAATAATAAGTGTTTAGATTTCGTTAGTTTACTTCCTTTGTTGCACATTTTTGTTTACTCTTAAAAACAAACAACAACAAAACTTACTCTTACTCTTGTAGGGTCCATTACACGCTTTCATGATTGTTATTGGTTAATCGGCTATTGACCAGTAACATAATATCGTCTAATAGCCGATTGACCAATAACATGATATTAATAGTGTCCGACCCTAGGATCAAGTATACTCTGGATTCGTCAAGCGCGTACACCCGAAAGGGACGACAACATAGTACTTATGATACCTGTGTTGTTAGTCCCTACCAAATTTTACCCCGCGACTTTTTTAAATCCGTTAGGTGGTATATGAATTTAATGTTTTCTGGCATTAGTGGCATTACATCCTTTAAAAAACACAAATACAAAACAATTTAGGCATCTGGATCTGGATTTGGAAATCTGAAACAACATTTTCATTAATGTGAAGTTTTAAGAATAAATAAGAAATACCCCACATTATGGGTAATTTACCAGTACCTCAACTGGTATCCCTAATAATTCTATAACCCGGACAAATCATAAAGTAGATAAAAATGGCGGACAAGTCTGGCTTTTGTTTCGAGTTCGATAATTTTAACTCACCACTTTATTTGGTTGGCTAATACACGTATTGTGGTGATAATAAATCAATATTTTGAGCCATTATTTCTACTTTAAAGAACTTGTTAATATGCTACGGCTCTTAATCTATTAATATCTTTACAAAAAAGGGATATTTTGTCTAAAAATCGTACTTACGTATGATAGGTTATGTCTTGTGATTTCCGCTCACTACGGCTTTTGCAGCCTAATATATAACATATCACCATGTTGAATACAATGAGTTTTAAGCAACAAACTTATGCCACTTAGTTTCACCACTTAAATTACTGTCTATTATGAAGAATTCTCAGAACAATTTCAACAATATTCACGATCACAAAAGATTTGTTGGTCACAACTTTCCACTTGTGACCAACAAAAAAAACAGAAACTCTGACAAAGACAGAGCATTATAGTTTTTGTCCTATTCATTCCTTACAGTTTTTGTATGTTGTGTCTCGTTCATACGCGGTATTATTATTTGCGTAGCATATCCAGAGTATACTTGATCCTAGGTCCGACCGAAGCTTCAGCTTCGGCTTCGGCTTCGGCCACCTTCGGTCAAAAAAGGCACCTTCGGCCAAACCTTCGGCTATGGTCAAAAAATGGCCGAAGCCGAACGTTTGCTAGATGTCAAAATTGAATGAAAGATGCCAGAGCGAGACTCACAGAGCAGAGCAACGTTTCGCCGGTCCTATCGCATTACAGACTAACTTTATACTAACTGACTTAATAAACAAAATAACTGAGTTTACAGATTTTCTGATCTGTTAGAAGTCGGTGCCTAGCCCAAGAGGCCTCTTTTTTTTTGCCAGTTATTTAACCTGGTCCATGCGCTCAATCAAATCATCGCCTATGCGGACGGGTGTGGGATCTATCGAGTTTAATGCCATGTATTCTGTCTTCACTACATTTAGCTTTAAACCGCTGTTCTCAAACGTCTTTGATGCTGTCCGACAAAACTTCTAATACGCTGAACACGTAAGGACTAAGAACGGATCCTTGGTGTACCCCCCGACGGTGATGGGGAAGGATTTCGTGTCGCCAACAGTGGTCCGAAGCACGGAACCAGAATCGTGGTACATGTCTCGGATGGTGTCAAAGTAGACCTCTGGAATTCCCTAAGACCGCAGTGCCCAGTCCATTACCGCGCGAGGAATACAGTCGAAGGCCTTCTGCAGGGGCGAATTCTTCGCCCTGCATTTCCCCGCCACAATACTTAGCACGAACACCGGATCCATGGTCCCGTGCCCGGGACGGAACCCATACTAACACACCGAAAGTGTCCTCTTCTGTCGGATCCGGGAATCGATTATTCGCTCATAGAGCTTCATGGTGTGGGACATTATCTTCATACCGCGGTAACTGCCACACTCCTGCACTGATCCCTTACCTTTGAAGAATGGCGTCATGATACTCAGCCTCCACTGGCTTGGGATCCTACTGGTGAGGAGTACGCGGTTGTAGAGATTTGTGAGGATGCTGACTCTGGAACGCACCAACTTTTAGGTGAGCTTTTGCCCCTCAGACGATTCCAACTAGCTGTAGCATACTTAGTGGTTGACCCCGGCTCTGCTGTGCAATTCATTAAGCAAGCACAAAGATGCGAGTCGCAACATTGTGCGCGGTAGAGATTGTCATTGGTCGATCTCCAGTGACGTGACCCAATCCGACCAATGTTAATCTCTATCGCACCCAACGTTGCGACTCGCATCGTTGTGCTCGCTTAGTGAATTGCAGTGCTGGTCCTTCTAGTGGTGCGTTTTGCATCTTTGTATGCGTCGCGGTCTTTGGGAGATTCGGACGCTTTTCACTTGCTGCACGCAAGTGTGATAACGTTAGATGTGCCGCGCACTGCCTTCCCCGCCTCAAGAATAACTGCCTGAATCTTGTCCCAGCAGTCCTGTACTGGTTCGTCTACAGTATCGGCGCACTTGTCACCGATAGCTGAGACGAGACCTTGGGACTTGGCTTCCTCAAGCCACCACCACCTGCGTTAGCCGCGCTTAGCACGTTTGCCTTCGGGTTTCGCGCTGAGGTCCATGGCAAAGAGACGATGTTGGCTAGTGAGACTCTCCCCGGGTATTACTTTGCAGTTGGCTACCTTGCTGATGCTGTGTCTCCTAGTGAGAAGAAAATCGATCTGGGCAGCGCACTCCCCGCTCCTGCAGGTAACAAGATGTTCGGATTTCTTTTAGAAGTACGTGTTCACAATGGTAAGATTGGCAGTCGCACACGTTCTGAGGATATGCTCACTCTCTGGGTTACCGCTACCGTATCAAAAATCACCGTGAACACGCCCAACACGCGACACCCGTCCGAGCTCCCAACCCCGAAGGGAAAAACCAACTCCAGAGTCTCGTCCGTCGTTCAGTAGGTGCACCGGCTTGTAGGTCAGGTAGACTTGGGCCCCAAGATCTTGGTGGGCCCCCAAAGCACCTTAGATGACCCTGATATGATTGCTAACGCAAGATAATTAGGCGCGTTTTTTTTGTAATTTTAGGGTTTCTCTCAATTTCCCCAGGATATCAGCAGCAAATCCGGACTTCTAGGATATGGGACCACTCTGGATATATCAAAAATCCGAAATCCAAATGGAAAAATAAAGAACTTAAGTTAAGTTTGCTCGCTATAAACGACATCCACGCGGGTGGAGCCGCGGGCAATTGCTAGTTCTATATATAATATTGTGTCATTTGATCCTCGGGCGAGACTCGAATCTGCGGTCTTTCTCTTACATGGGGAATGCTTTGACCACTAAGCCACTGAGGCCCAAGCGAAGCCGATCCAAATTTCTCTATACATCCGTCTTGGGGTGACGGTGGGAGCATGGTGGGAGCCATCTACCGATACTTGCACGTACGAGCTATCGGAACCAATGAATGATATGTTATAATCATTTTTAAACATTGATTTTTGATGACTTTACCCAAACAAAACAACAAAATTAATATGATAGTTTAAATTACTATATTTTCATTTACAGTTAGGTAAAAAGTACCAAGTACATAAATAATCATGAAGCTATAGATAAAAGCTTCATGCATATCTTAGAGTATATGCATATTATAATAGACATAGATGTAGATTAAATCTTTAAAACTAACAAAATGAAAAAAAATATTTTTTTTTTTATTTTGTATTAAATCACTTTATTAATTGATTATAATTGGTGGAAATAAAACCGCGGGCGATGCATTGTATTATCCCATCCCATCTTTGAGTATCTAGATACTCTAAGCATCCCATCGACCCATCGATACTATTTTATTATCTTTAAGACTAACGAGAATTTCGTCTAGTGTGACATTAGTTCACCAATGTTGCCATGTAATTTTTGGACGTTTCATTATACTCATTGTCTTTTTTTACCATTGTTTGGAGCAGTTTGGAGAACATTTTCTGTATTACATGTTCACTGTGATAACCTGAAGTGTGTGAATTTCATTTATATGATAGTTTACTCATATACATGAACGATAACCTACTGATTTTGTGACTGCTTAAGTTGAACAAAGTTATTCCGGTTTTACGCTGCAGTAAATGGAACGAAACTTTTTTTATGGCCGCTAGATTCCCCTTGTTTTGACGTTCTTACTTCTTTCATTTCATATTTCGTAAAACGAGAGGGGGATTGCTAATTTGCGACAACAACACGAGCGCAATCAATTTGTTATTCATCCATTAAGATTACAATAAAACCGTCAAGCTGGAAGTATTACAAGTTCCAAGGGAGGACGCCGATATGACGTCCGTGGTTAGGAGACGAGAACAAGAAGAATCTGATGATTATTCGGACGCATCGCAGGATATCGAGCACAATAACTCTGCGCACGTAAGTACATACTCAGTCACAATAGCACTAACTTTCGTTTTGGCGCTAAAAGTATTACGGCTTACTTTCTCTTGGGCGCTCGCGTGACGGAATGTCCATTTCTTTTAGATAAATTGAGGTCACGAATTGGGCACCACTCACTGAAACGCCGTTGATGTGTTTAGACTTGTAGACATTAGAAACGTTGTAGCCACGTAGCTTGTAAACAAACCTATTCGTTGTGTGAAAATGCAGTTGTTAAAAGTGGAAGGATGTTTGCAGGATGGGGCCCAGCCTGAGTCTGATTATGACTCGCAAGGAAGTGATTCGGAGCACTCGGACCAGGATCCAGATAGTAAGGTACTGTGGTATTTTTTAATATACGTAATTACTTAATTATTACTTAATTCAATGTTATAATACCCTCGTAACAATTATCTTAGGTGTTATTGTTTATTTAATACATTTTGAAAAGTTATTTGGAAGCTCTTAATAACCTTTGTCTAAAAGTAAAAGCATCATGGTATTTATTTTATCACTTAAAGTACATTGAAAAATGTTATCTTTATTATAGTTAAGTAGATAATTTTAAATATGATGAGTTTTTGATTGTTTTTGTGTAGGTTTACATTATCATTAACTTTTCATTAAAATTCAATAGTCATTAAATAAGTTAAACTACACAATCAGAATCTGCAACTTATTCAACTGATTAACTTCTGCTATATATAAACAGTGAAATAAATCATTAATATGTTATGTTATTAACCTTAAGAGATAGTAAAAGCTAGACCTAGACCAGAGTAGTTAAATTCTGTCATGTGGTATTATTTTATGGAATGACACCTTCTAAATAACCCCATGTGGTATTATTTATTAGAATTACACCTTCTAAACAACCCCATGTGGTATTATTTATTGGGACATCTTCTAAACAACCCCGTGTGGTATTATTTATTGGGACACCTAAACAACCCTGTGTGGTATTTATTATTGGAATGACACCTTCTAAACACCAATTGATTAGAATTCATCTGATTATAGCTAAAAAGCCAATTGCAGATTCAAATAAGAAAAAAGAAAATGTTACGTTATATAATTCTTTGGAAGCGATTAATTTCATGAAACTAAAATACTATCTATTTTATTACTTTCACAGTCATGGACAATGCAAATTACTAAGAAGGTGCATTATAAATTAATGGTTAATTCATGAGTTATGCAATTAATGTTATAGTGGTTTGTATGTTCAGATTTTAAATTTATTTTCGTAAGTTAATTTTAAATATCGAATTGCGTGGCAGAGCAATTAAATAAATACCACTGTAGTAACATGTTCGGCTATGTGAAAAAGATCATAGAACATGGTATTTATGATAGCGAGAATAAAGAGTATCATTGTTATAACAGTGAACATTAATCAAATGCCACTGTAGCTACATGTAGGGTTATGTGAAAGTGATTATAGAACATGGTATTTATGATAGTGAGAATAAAGAGTATCACTTTATAACATTGTTAACTTTATAACAGTTTACACTGATCAATTACCATTTACTACAGTGGATTCTCTGTTATGCTGCTATAAGAATACTTTGTAATTTCATAATACAAAGTACCTATTATGGATTTATTCTTCTGATTGTTGTTTAGAGCCAAACCTTCACCTAAGATTTCTCCTTGATATTAAACTGTCCTGTGACAGCCTCCGTGGCGTGGATCTGGGAGCCGATTATCCTCTCGTGCAGTTCCATGGTATATAATATATATGACAGCCTCCGTGGCGTAGCGGTAGTGAACGCGGCCGCTACGCAGGAGGCGTGGGTTCGATCCCCGCTCAGTGCAAATATTTGTGTTCATGAAATATGGGTATTTGCATTGGTCTGGTCGTGCCTCGGAGAGCACGTTAAGCCTTCGGTCCCGGTTGTCATAAGAACGGCAGTCGTTACGGGTAGTTGGAGCCCTCAAAAATCCAAAAGCAACAGTCTAGCTGCAAAGCTTCGATATCGCCTAATGTTACCATTGGGATGTGGAGGTCAGATGGTAATCGCTTCACAGAAAATATCGAGGTCTAGCCAAATCCGTAGTTAAGACTGACAAAAAGCGGACCCCAGACGCCGAGGTAAAAGCTTCGGATGCGACTGGGAATTAACGCTAAGAGGAAGAAGAAGAAGATTAAACTGTCCTGTGTCCTTTTTAGGGTTCCGTAGCCAAATGGCAAAAAACGGAACCCTTATAGATTCGTCATGTCTGTCCGTCTGTCTGTCCGTCCGTATGTCACAGCCACTTTTTGTATACAGAATTCATACTGATTTAGATTTCTTTTTTTTTTTTCGTGTTTAAATTCATATCTGCGATCAGCCTTTGGATTTTAGCCAGTGTGGTGGAAGGTTTCACTCTTCAGAGTGTGTCCTCCAGTGAGGACATGAACTCCCTATTCGGAACAAGAGACAACATCTTTTCTCTTGAGGCGCTTGTTGTAGCTGGGCGTTAGTAGCTTTGTTGCTTGTGCATTAGGAATTTAGGATAGCCGATTTAGAATAGCCGATTTAGAATAAACATTAGTTATGCAAAGGGGCCTTTACATTTTATCTCCAAAACCTCCCCTGGCTATGCCTGGAATGAGAGAATGGAATGGAAAGTTTACCATTTTATTCACACTTAGCCTCTTTTTGCGCCATCTTTATCTGGCGATGCCTATGACTCATTCAATTGAAAGATAAGATAAGATGAGATAAAGTTTATTGGCATCAGAAATAATTTACATTTAGGTGCTGTCTTAGACTATGCAATCTTCAGTGCTACAATAGATCCTGATACTGATTTCCAAAATTGGAAAATAGATCCCTGAAAATAGGTCCATTTAGTCCAATATGGTAAAAATGTGTCAGAATGTTATACCTTACCTCTTCATGCATTTCTGTACACGCGTTCACCTCTTCTTAATGTAGGGACCACCATTTTGGGATTCTCAGCATCTGTAATGGTGATCCATATCACCTGGACATCATCCAAGCTCCTTACCATCCAGCATTAGCATAAAATAAGTACTTTTAAATATCAATACGTACATTCTTTGTTTACAAACATTAACAACATACTTTTGTAAACTCCGTAGTACTATTTTTACTACTGAAGCACTTTTATGTCTTCATAGCAGATTAAGTGCTTTGTGGTTGACTTATGTATGTGGGGAAAATGGCGGGAATGTACAGACATACGTTTTTTAACGAGCAGTAGAAAATCAATGCAAGATGCAAGAAGATATGCAAGCCTGCAAGTTCAATTGCTCAAGTTCTGATTTGCCATTTTTTTCTCTGCGAGGTTAAACCCGGTTCGCCTGTCTTTTTATATGTGTCTTACATACTTTTTTTTATCGTGCTCAATATCTCCATGAATATCCCCTACCGGAGCCGGCGGGGTGGTTATATCTGACTCGAACCGACTAAAACGCACGCGAGGTGCGATTACCGGTGATATCTCTCGCACTCCGGTCGACCCAAGGCCATTCCTCCCGCAGGAGTAGGCGGGGGTGGTTATGTCGGTCTCGAACCGACTAAGATGCACGCCGTTTATGGGTCGTAGGTCGCCGGAGGTGAAATTATCGGAGATATCTCTCTCACCCGGCGGACTCAAGCCATCTTTTTCGAGCTGACCCCCTTCAGGTGTAGGGACCACGGTGTCCCCATCTAGCTACCGGGTATAGGGAGGCGCGTATTACGCCGCCGCCTCGGCTATTGCCTTACATACTTGTGTCGTTCGCTCTATACTCATTAGTTCTTCATACCCAAATCACCTTAGCATTCTCGTTTTAATTCTTTTTTAACCCCGCGTTTACATACTGCCGCTCGCATTGCTCATCGTGTTGCCGGAAATATTCGCGCGATTAATGCCCTAGCGTTCACACACGCGCATCATCGTGTTGGTCCGCATTACAGTATTCGCCCTGCAATGGAGACGGACGTAAACGTATGGAGGACAACGCTGTAGCAGTGTACGCATTATGCTTTTCAGCATAGCGAATTAATTAAATAGATTATTAATAAAATCTATCACTTTCAACTACTATACACTTTCCGTAGATCGATATAAATATTTTTAAAAGTAATTATTCGAGGAGCAATAACGAAAGCCGTGTTTACTGATTAGCGCCATCTAGCGGTCTCGTATAGTTCATCGCGCTAGTATTGCCGCTCCTTTGACTCGCGCCGCTAAGCCGACATTCGCAGCAACATACGCGGCAGTACTCGCGGCTTGACGAATATACCATTCACACCACGTCTCTGCCCACTTCTCTCGCCACTTCCCTCGCTCTGCCGCGAGTATGTAAACGCAGCTTAACATCTCAACAACATACATACATACACATGAATTAACACCCACATTTCACCAATCATTGTATGTATTAGGTCCCACGTAATAGGGGGTGAGCCTATTGCCGTTTTTCGGGCACTATTGTTGGCTCGAGCCATGTATAGGCTGATTCTGGGCTGTATAGTGTATATATCTGTCTGATTTTGCTATCTGATTTTAATATCTCAACAACAGTGCAAAATAATTGAACACATACATATATAGTCACACCTCTTTCCAGCCACGGTAGGTAGAGACCACATGTAGTGCAATATTCTGATGGCATGTATTTAAATCGATATTTAATATATTCCCTTTTTTCTAACAAAATATTTCAAAGTTATATCAAAAATACTGACTTGCACACTAATTATGTACACTAACTAAATCAAATTAAATATACTGTTTAATGAAATTTGCAGAACCATTCTTTTGGTTAAATAAAAAAAAAACCACGAAGGCAAATGCGGGAGCTCCGCTTCGCTCCACTCCCGCATTAGCCTTCTAACCTAATCTATCCAAGTCGGATTGCGCACCTTTTTCAACGGATTGCGCACCTTTTTCAATAAACCTATCATTTGATTTAATTAGTGTGCAAGTCAGTAAATTAGTGGAGTTACGTAGTTTGCTGAAAAAATATACAAATGTGCATTTAAAAATATCCCTATTCTGATAGTATATTATTCATATTCTGAAAATGTACATTTTTTATGATACGAATTAAATTAAACTAAAATCTATTAAAACTAAAAAAAAAGGAACTAAATTAATTAAAACTAATTAAATTAAAATAACTTAATAAAATATTTACATACATAATGCATCGTGAAATTCCTCCACATCGTCACCGACCGGCAACGTTCCCAGAAGACTGGCAGCATTGCCACGTTGAATGGCAATGCTTATTCTTTGTGCAAGATAATAACCAGCCTTCTGGTCACGCGTAGCGTCGATCAGCCGCTTTGCCAAATCTTTAAATACAAATCGGGCACTTGGACCCCATGTCCCCAACGTTTCAACCCCAAACGGCTCAAAAATATAATCACCTGTTAGGTTACAGTATTTTCGCCGTTTGAGGTTTTCCGCAGATGCAGCAGCAGCGCCGGCACAGCCTGCTGTGCCTGGAAGATGTGAAGGCGCCAGGGTGTCAACACATGTTGCGTCCCACACCAAGGGCCTACCCATCTTCCAAGGCAACAACGACATACCGTCCGGTCTCTTGCCATCGTCACGCGCCAGTCCATTAGGTTCACGAATGGCTGGCACGCCAGCAGTGGCAAGAGCACGGCGGATAATGTCGTTGATGCAGGCGTGTCGCGATATACGACCAGCGCTTCTGCTGCATGAAAGGCCATGGTGCCCAAGGCTGTCGACAGCTTCACCGCAGTGGCAACGATGGGGAGAAACACACGATGCTCCTAGGCGAAGGCAAGTGGCAAGGCGGAAAGTGGTGTCGTCCAACATAGTACCTATGTTGGGCGATGGAAGTGCCTGAATCCAAAGGCCTGACTCCCACTCCCCCACCGCCAATAGGCGCGCGCGCTCTGAAACATGGGAAGTTGTGCATAACAAACTGTCTCTTACCAGCTTGCAGAGCGGCGCATCCCATTGTCTCTGGGAGAAAAGGTTACCAGGCAATTCAGTGTTGGGACAAGCAACCTTCCAAGCATTAATGGCATCGGACTTGCACGACACCTCAGAGTCAACCTGTGTATTTATAAGAATTTTCCTGGTTAACTCTTCAGTGCCGTGAACCGATGACAGAAATGCTGGTAGACTAACGTCTGAAATTTTGCGAACACCGAGACCACCCAAGCGAACTGGTAAGGACGCTTGGAGCCAGGCTCGGTCGTTCAAGGCCACATTTAAAATTTCGCTGAGAGTGTTTTGCAGAATTTTGTCAATTTTTGCCAAAAGTGTCAAATGTTGCCAAAACTGGGATGAACGAAGTGCATGAGTATTCTGATAGTAGTTAAATTACTGTGGCGCACATTCTAACCCTACTTCTACCGGCATAAGTATCGTAATTATAGCTTGGTAATTACAAAAGATGCAACATAGTAAGATCGGGACTTCCCGCTTAGATAATGAATGCTACTTGTCTATGAGTACTTGAGTACTGCATATCTTTTTGATGACGTCAGAATTTATAGAAATGTTATTGAAAATTAGCCTTCCGACCGCGGCGCCGCCCGCGCGGATGTTGGTTATCGCGACTTTTGCTCATATCTCTGGTTCTATTGAACCGATTGCGATCAAATAAACGATTTTAAGTTTGACCAAGACCAATCAAACAGCATAATTACCTATAATAACATTAACTCTACATTAACTTAAAACAAAAATAAATTTTACAAGTAATTTTGAAATCTTCAAGGACAAGGTTATATTTCATGTTTTGTTTATTTTATGAAAGGTTTAGGAGCCAAGGTGATTAACCAGTAGTTTTGAGATTAGCGCGTTTAATTAAACAAACAAGCTCTTCAGCTATATATTAGTATAGATACGCCGGCCAATCTAGGGGGCACCGCACTATCAGCTGTGCAATTCACTAAGCATACAGCGTCGAGCACAGCGCTGCGACAGCCTTGATATAGATTGTCATTGGTCGCACTGGGTGACGTCACTGGGGATCGACCAATAACAATCTTTATCGAGGCTGGTGCAGCGCTGTGCTCGACGCTGCATCTTTACAGAATTGCACAGCTGTTTCTGTCACTACGCACTTCACGGGATTCCTCTACTGTCAATAAACCTTACATGCCAGCCACACGCTACGTTATAAAATGAATTATTTCTATCTATACATAGTTTACAATCTTTTACGATAAATAGTTTGTTTCAGGTGTAGCTATTAATAAAAACGTGGTAAATATGAACGATAATTGCTAATAAAGAATCCATTATATTTTTATATCGCCCGCGCCGACGTCGGCTAACGCAATGTTTGCGCTCATATCTCCGGTTCTACTCAACCGATTGCGATCAAATCAAAGATCGTAAGATTTTAAGGCTGATCGAGATCTTAAAAAAAAACTGCATGGAAATCCGTACAGATTTGCGGCCATCGCGGACAAATGACAAGATTAAAAAAGTGTTCAGTATCGTAAATCGTTAGGTAATATAAAGTCCCAAGTTTTTTTTAATATCTCCATTGTACAGACACGACCACTTTCCAATTAGGTATATATACCTGCCCCTCTAGACAAGTGGCAATTCGTTGCTCGGCGTATGATGGAATAGAATGTCAAATGTATGGGATTTGACGTATATGACAGGCGTCAACGAATGTCAAAAACGCCAAATCCTATACATTTGTCATTCTGTTCCATCATACGCCGAGCAACGAAATTTTCTCTTGTCTAGGGGGGCTGGTTTTCATAGTCCTTTCGGATAAAATGATTTTGGACCCGGTTTTGATAAAAAAATCACCAGCAACAGGGTTTCGATAGCAACCCCTTGCTATCCTCAAAAGACGAGCACATTTAGGTCCAAGATTACATGTCCTGCGCAATACTTCCAGAAGATTTTGCTATCGAAACTGTGTCCAAAATCTTTTTATCCGAAACTACTCTAAAATCAGAGTGTATAATAGTGTATCTGGGTGCGAAACAGTACCTACCTAATTATATTTACGACTACTCTAGTGAATAACTCACAAACCGCAAATAACGGTCGATCCAATCTTTTGAATGGTACCAGAGACGAGTGAAAGTCATTTTTCAAATGAATAAAAATACAGTCTAATGTTTAATTCAAAATAAACTAAATATTATTCAGATGATAATTCGTCGGCTGTTAGAATCTGGCTTTCTTGTACCGTAATCACTACTGTAGAATTTGTGGGGTAACGAAAGCCGGTGTCAGACACAGCAACAGTATTTGGGCACTTTTGAACGTCTAAGAGATATTTTTTTCAAAGATTGGTTTCGGTTTTTCGAACGTTCAAAGTTCAAATGTTTGCATAGCTTGCTACATTTGGGCAAAGTTTAGCTAATCTTAAGTACTAACTGAGCGGAATGGTCGCTTTTCTCAGTTGCAAGATGAACTGAAGCAATGAAAAAGTGCTTGAATTGAATATATTGAGTTGCTTATAGAACAATTTCTATGGAGTAACAGTAATCATCATAGAAATAGAAATAGAAATTTGGGTAATGACACCAAAATAGGATGTAAATTGTCATATACTTACGTAAGACTGGTTAATTTTTTTTGCAAATTGCACTATAATGTATCTGAGGGGAAACGAGCCATAGGAACATATAGGTATATTGTGTCTAGAAAATCCACGTTCATTAATAGTGTAAAGCGACCGTGTCTACAAATCATATCTGTGTCCGTCGCCTGCATAAATCACGTAGTAAAAGTATGTAAATATTTAATAAGGAAGAATGAAGGAATATAAAATATGATGTAAAAATCTCTATATATATAAAAATCAATGCCACTTTTCGTTGTTAGTTTATAACTCAAGAACGGCTGAACCGATTTGGCTAATTTTAGTCTTGAAATATTCGTGGATGTCCAGGCAAGGTCTAAAGATGAGAAAATAGGTGCAGCGGGAACGGAATCATAAATTCACGCGGGTTGAAAAAAATTTGGCGATACGAAGTTCGCGGGGACAGCTAGTATGATATAAATAAAAGTGAGATTTAAGACGATTCTAGATCATATTTTTATATTAGGTTTACATTAGATAGATTTCGAAAATCTCAGTAGACGTTATAATTTTTTTTTTAAATGGGGTTAATGGTTAATACTACTATATTGTTATTATGTCCGCATTATGTAGGTTATGTACTTAGGTAAATAAAATAAAAAAACCCCAAATCATGAAAGGAGTAGGTGAATGTAGCCCGCGCTCCAAAGTGCAAACTTTGGATGCAACTTGATTTGGCGTTGAATAAAAGTTCTTGTTATGACCATGAATGTGTAGGTTATCGGCCTTTCGAATTTTGCATGCCTTTATGTTGCATAATCACACATGTAAAATGTAAGGTAAGGCCGTCAAGTTGAAGTAAAGAATGTAAACAAATGGTTGTGGGTTCATAACCTTTTCTTCATTAAAATATACCACGTGGCAGACAAGCACGCGGCCCACCTGATGGGAAGTGGTTTCACGGTTTATTACTCTATGCAAATCTGTATTCTAGACATATCCCTCGCACCGCGGCCGTATTTGTATAGTACTTATAGAATAGATGATAATAGTTATTGAACTACATTAATCTTCTTAATCGTTCAATTAACTCTATCTTATCTAAAATCTCTATGCTTTAGATATTATCTATCGATCCAACTAAATTTCTTTTTGATCCTAATCCCAGTCGCATTTGAAGCTTTCACCTCGGAAGTCTGGGGTCCGCTTCAACAGTCTAACTGCGGATTTGGCTGGATTTTATATTCAACTACATTTATTATTATGAAACGAAACGACAGGACAGATTTATTGAAATTACTTGTTTATTTTGTAAACTAGATAAATTCCTGTTTTACTAATACAACGGAAGCTGATATAACAACTTTAATGTTATAGCATAAACATTAACTTCTATCTGAGACTGTAAATAAATAGTGGCTGATACCTGTGTCTCTGCCTGCTTAGATATCCGTTATCGCAACCTAAAATAACCAGAGCTACATCTATACTATTATATAATTGTAAAGTGGTCGTGTCTGTACATTGGAGATATTAAAAAAAAAATACTTGGGTAATGTTATGTTAACTATACTGAACACGAAAATATTTTTTTTGAATTTCCTGTCTGTTTGTCTGTTTGTCTGTTTGTCTGTTTGTCCGCGATGGACGCAAAAACTACTGGACGGATTTTGATGCGGTTTTTTTTGTTAGAAAGGGCTTACTCAGACTTAAAATCTTACGTTTGTTTGATCGCAATCGGTTGAGTAGAACCGAAGATATGAGCAAAGGTCGCGTTAACCGAGATGCACGCGGGCGGAGCCGCGGGCGGAAGGCTAGTAAAAAATAAGGATCTTAAAGAAACCCTACCTTGATGATTATATTTTTGGTCTACTCAACATATTGCAATCAATCATGTGGTAGTTTTTAAGTCTGACTGAGGCCTTACCTACAAGCACGAAATAATGTGTTAAAAAAATTCATTTATAATTTCAGGAGACCGAGCGTCGAGTAGATGACGACGAGGACCGGAGTAACCCTCAGTACATTCCCAAGAGAGGAACCTTCTATGAGCACGACGACCGTACTGCAGCCAGGTAATCTTAAAACCTTTTAGACACTGATTTATGTATGTAGATACTACAGAAGATCAATTATTCTCCTCAAAAATAATAGTCCCGATCACTCAGTATCCAAAATGTAAAAAAGCGATAAAGATTTCAATGAAAGAGCGCCAAACATTTATAAATTACTAGCTGTTGCCCACGGCTCCGCCCGGGGATGTCGGTTATCGCGACCAAACATAGCCTATCATCATCTTCATGTTGACGCATTTTCCTGATAGCATCCGTGGCCAAGATGACCTCGGAGTTTTGGGCCTGCCTTCCGACTCTTCCTTCTCCACTTCGCACGATCTTGGGCGTCCATGGTAGTGAGACCATTTGCACACATGTCACTCTCCACGTCGTCAAGCCAGGATTTCTTGGGTGGATGTCGGCTATTGCGACTTTTGGTTATATCTTCGGTTCTACGCAATCAATTACGATCGTTACGTTAACCTAAGGTTGATTGAACGATATTTCAACTCTACGGTTCATGACGATTCACTTACGGTTCATGTATAAAAATCAATTGCAAAGTCATTCATACGGCAGATTTATTTATTTAAAACTTTATGCGCATTAAAAAATTTATTACGAGTGTACCGTTTTTGACATTTAATTTAATTTTGACAGACCGAGACTGAATTTTGACTATTTCTGATTAAAGAGAGTTGTCCTTCCGATTGGCTGTACGGAACAAAAACTTTGGTATCGCGGCACATCACTTCTTGGCCAGCTTGCGCAGCTTTTTGTAGCTGTTGTACAGATGACATTACATATTTATTCTGTGTCCCATTTCGAAATTCAAAATTCATACGTACCTCACCGCGACTCAATTTTTGTTCTGAACAGCTTGACTACTACTAATGAACCACGATTTTAACAACATGAAGGGGTCTGAGGCCGTCTTTATTTTGAGAGGGACCCAATTAATTTGAGATTTTTTAAAATTGTGAATATGGAATGTCGACAGTCGAAGTCGTACATACACAGGCTCTGCTCTCGAGATGAGTGGGGTCAGCTGGTAGTCACTTTCATAAATGGCAACTGCCAGGCTACGTGGGTAGCAAATGTCTGGCTCGCCCCCGCGCCGTGTCCAAGCAGAAGGGGTAGGCTCAAGAAGACATGACTTGACATCGTGGAGGGCGCCATGCGTGCAAATGGTCTTACTACCATGAACGCCTAAGATCGTGAATGGTCTTACTACCATGAACGCCTAAGATCGTGCGAAGTAGAGGATGAAGAGCCGGAAGGCGGACCCTGAGCTCCAAGGTCATCTTGGCCTAGGATGCAATCAGGAAAATACGTCTCCATGAAGATGATGAGGACTTCCATAAAAGCTATGCTAGTCCAATCCTTTGCCGTCCAGAGATGATGAATAAAACTTAACTCTCAGTTACTTCAGTGTAATGTCGGTTACATGTTAATTAGCTTTCTCAATGACGAATGAATTTTGAGATCAAAACCTGTTCTACCCTCAGTTGCTATTAAATAGCAAATTCGGTCATGGCCATTCGAACAGTTGCTATTAAAGATCGAGTTTCTATGGTAGTGGTATTCATTATTCGTTTACGAATGAAATCCTATACTCTTTTGGTTTGAATGAACCCCTCACTCACCTCAGTCTGTACTGTACAATACAGTACTCTTGTAATATTCGTGTAATTGTGAGCGAACAAGCTTACTGAAGATCGTAAGATAGTAGGTACGTAAGATCTCAGAAATCCTTTCTATGGCATATTCCTCGGTCAGACAGGCCGATGTGACCAAACAGCGTACTGTTTTAGTCGGTTTGAGTCCAACATATCCATCTCATCGTTAGTTCCGATGAGGTGTAACCAGAGGAGGTTTCCGTATGCCACAAAGGGTACATAAGATCTGTATGACTTAAAAAAACTGTACAAAAGTTACTGCCAGCAGGGGACGTCGTTGACGGGGCGGGTGACCTGGCCTTCTATGTGGGCCATTTCACTAATTTCCCCTGGTCCGGCTTGCGCACTGTGAATCTTGTGTGTATGGTAGGCCCATTATGATCTATTACAGATACAAACAAAAGTTACATTAACGCTGGCTGTCTCCACTCCATTATGCAATAAGTCAGTCTAAGTAAATAGTCTTTAAAATAATGACAATTAAGCGTGATGCGTGACGAGGAATGTGATGTAATAGAAATTCATATTTCACTCGCAAGACTTAATTTTTGTTGTCTTTTGTTGTCAAATGCATTAAAAATGATCGCATAACAGACGTTTCATAAAATTCTAGTTACTTAAAGTGTTTTATATTGCTACTACTATTATATATTTGCTGTTAAATAATACTGGCTAGGTCAGTCCATTCCTAGGTGACCATTCCTAATACATTTAGTCCCTTCTGTCCGCAGAAGGCACCTTAAGCAGTAATGCGTAGTGCGAAACCTCTATAGGTGCACCCTGGGTAACGGAAATAACAGCGCCTCTGCCCTCTCCCCAGCACTGGGGAGACGCTGCCACCTACGGTGAGCACCGGCAGCGGTGCGAGCAGCCCTAGACTGCTCGGAGTCTTTGTCTGACATAATCACCCCCGATGGCTGACGGGTGTGATATCCGTGGGGATTTCAGCTCGAAAAAAGGGGTGAAAAAATTTCACTGGCTACTTTCTGTCACGCAGTTGGGGGCGAGCCTATTACAATTCTATTACATGCTAGCATTAATCGCAACAAAAATGCTGAAATATTCGGCCTCGCAGAGCTAAGACCTTGGTTGTTTCATGTTCGTGTGATAATTTCGACTGTATTGTAAACTTTCTATCTCCGGCTCAATGCACAGGTCGGTCATTATCGTTTCAGTAAGACACGCACGATTATTGTCTTATGTAATGAGAGTTTATTTGGTTTCATGAAGTACTACATGCTTGTCCTGATGTAGTGATAATTATCATTCTTGCCTCATTTGGGCCTTCATTTGGGCCTCCGTCTTGGCCTGACGACTATTATAGACCGCTGGGATAGAATTTTGTCGAGACAAGAAGCCTCTCAGAAGCTTGGGATTAGTAGGAAGTCAGTGGGGGCCAAGATAAAGAGAGGGTCTTGCTCGACAATGCCCGAGTAGTCCGTAGTTCTGCTACCACCGCTGGGTACCGCTTCTGCCTACCTTATTGGGTCTATCTCACCCTTACCGCTTCTCCCAAACTTGGTGGAAGGCGTGACACCTCAGACTCCTTCTGCAAGGTAAAGGTAACAGTGTATGTTACCCTTGCAGAAGGAGTCCGAGGTGACGGCGCGATGCGCTCCGCCCACTTCGGGGCTAGATGGGGTCACCGTGGTCTCATATCGATGACTCTGGGTCAGCCGGGGTGCGAAGGATATGCCAGAATTACGTCACTTCCGTCACCTTAGGCGGCGTACGGTTTAAGTTGGTTCAAGTCCAACATAACCATCCCCGCTGGCTCCAGCGGGTACCCGTGAGGAACTCCACATTAAAAAAAAAGCATCACGCCTTTTGCCGCGCCGGATCACACCACAGCTGAATAAAATTAATTATTTTTGTACCTTTATCCAACACGAATTCTGTACCATTGAACTGATTATTACTTTCCTACGTTGTGAAGGTTCCCAACTTAAAAAATTAAAAGTAACCATTACAGCGCATACCGGAAATTATCTACAATACAATAAAATAAAATAAAAATACTGCAATTTATAAAAAGAAAGGCTAATGCTAGTAGACAAGGCGATCGGGGTGACCTCGAAAGACGAACACCGACCAAATTGGCGATGTTCCTTTTGTGTTTGAAGTGGACATGAAAACAAAAGAAACTAATATAAATATATAATCCTTCTTTTTTTTAAATTGATGTTGTGTTGAAACGAGTGATTGTAAATTAAAATTCAAGGCTTACTAAATGATAGAGAGTGATTTGCTGGCTACTAAACACTACTAAACAGTGACGTTATGCAAGAATAATATTTTTAATAATTTTTTTTGGTAAACGGATATAAAATCTAAATTAATCATTTAGTCGGTCGGTAAATTAGTTATTGGTCGGATGACGTCACTGGAGATCGACCAATGACAATCTCTATGATGAGGGAGTTCTATCATCTTCCACCTAGATAGATATATCTCATAGAAATCTTTACATGTATATATAGGTACATATAAGTCGTCTCTTTCCTATTGAGATTGGCTAAGACTTTTTCCAAATAGAAAGAAAGAAAAATCTTTGTGTTCAATAGTCCGTTTATTGACGAAGGTTTTAGGCTATAATATCATCACGATACTACTTGCGAGCGGAGCAGTATAGTGATTATGAATGTGAACAAAACCCGCATATTTCCATACATTATTAATTTGAAGACTAAAAAATTACGGGCTTAAAAGGGTGATATGAGGTTTCAAAATATGCCACGGACGAAGACGGGGCGGGTCGGCTAGTCTTTAGATATATACTCACGCCAGTAAATCAGTAGGCAGTGGTGTATTAAATCTTTAGATACGTACCAACATACATACAATCACGCCTTTATCCTCGGAGGGTTAGGCAGAGTTAGATTAACACCCACATTTCACCAATCATTGTATTAGGTCCCACTTAATAGGGGGTGAGCCTATTGCCGTTTTCCGGGCACTATTCTTGACTCGAGCCATGTATAGGCTGAGTCTGGACTGTATATATCTGTCTGATGTTAAACAGCCCTATCCCTTAGTCGCCTTGTACGAGTACGAGAGTACGCATGGGAGGAGATGGGGTGGCCTAAATTCTACTCTGCCGGGAACCACGCGGCTTTAGATCTTCTTCCTCCTAGCGTTAATTCCCAGTCGCATCCAAAGCTTTCAGCTCGGAGTCTGGGGTCCGCTTTTACCAGTCATAGCTACAGATTTGGCTAGACCTCGATATTTTCCGTGAAGCGATTGCCATCTGACCTCCACGACCCAATGTTAACATTAGGCGATATCGAAGCTTTGCAGCTAGACCGTTGTTTTTGAACTTTTTAGGGCACCAACTACCCGTAACGATTGCCATAGATGTTCTTATGGCAACCGGGACTGACGGCTTAACGTGCTCTCCGAGGCACGACCAGACCAATGCAAATACATACCCATATTTAATGCACACAAAATTTTGCACTGAGCGGGGATCGAACCCGCGCCTCCTGCGTAGCGGCCGCGTTCACTACCGCTACGCCACGGAGGCTGGCGGCTTTAGATATCTTGTATTAATTATTACCATATGTATTTTGTCCACAGCGGTGAGGAGTCTAGTAACGCCACATCAGAAGCTGCCTCAGAGAAGAAGGAAGGCAGTGAACCCGTTCCCGAGCGACGTCGTCCACCGCGCAAGTCCGACATTGTTAACAAGTGGTCCCACGATAAATTCAATGAAAACGAACAGGTAAGATATCACGGAGCGGTAAACTCATTGAAAACCTAAATAATTTTAGAAGGGGCCTGCACCATGTTCAAGCCAGACATTTTTGTCTTTAAGATAATCATCTGTCCTATAGTAGATACTAGCTGACCCGGCGAACTTCGTACCGCCATATTTTCCGCCCGCGTGGTATTATCTCTAAATTTATCAATGTTTCTCTACAATATTATGCATGTATTATACATATAAACCTTCCTCTTGAATCACTCTATCTATTGAAAAAAACCGCTTCAAAATCCGTTGCATTGAAGATTAAAGCATACATAGGGACGGACAAACAGCGACAGCGACTTTGTTTTATAATATGTAGTGATGCATTTTTGGATAAGCTGGTCTTTACAAAGGTTAGGTGGTCTGTACAAAGGAAAAAATCAAAGTTCAACCATTTCGTAATTACACTGGAAGCCAACACCAACTGCGTTGGGAAAAGGTTCGGAGGTTCTTATAGACATAATATGTAGTACATCACCGCCACTTATTTATTTTTTGTTGTGTACAGGCTCCCAAATCTCGCGAGGAGCTGGTAGCTATCTACGGTTACGATATAAGAAACGAAGATGCGCCTCCACATGCGAGACGAAACAGAAGATATGGGTGAGTAATTTTAAATTTTAATATGCCTTAAAACATAAATTTATATGCCTTGAGTCTAAAGCTGACTTGTACAAGTCAGTACGCCTGCTGATTGACGTAAGAGGCTCTGGCGAAGGCTTTTCCTCGGAATGGGGGGGTCAGACGGCAGTCCCGCTTGTAAAGTTTTTACCAAACCACATTATGGAAAGGAGGAGCAGACATACAGTATACATACAGTACATGGGCGTACCCAGCTTTTTCTTTAAGGCATGGGGCAAAAGTCAAATCGGATTCTGGAGGACTGTGTCGTCTGTTTTAAAATTCATGACTTCGGGCAGGGCAGAGCAGAGCAGGGTGGGGCAAGCGCTCCACTTGCCCGCCAATGGGTTCGCCCATGGACCCCAGGCTCCAAAGGCAGTAGTTGCTTCCATAAATGATGTTGTTTAACGAGTCGGCCTTACGATCCAGAGGTCTCGGGTTCGAATCCTGACCACTACACTACCGACGTGAACCCTCTCTTACACAAGCAATTTCGCTTAGTTAACCCCTCCAGTTAGAGGGAATATTATTATTCTAGTAGTTATTCTTTAAAAAAAATATTCTACAGATCTTGTGTCTAAAATCTAATTTATTATTGGAATTTCACATTTTGCTAACTGAAGCGTCCATTTTCGGTTAGTATAATTGGATATAATAGCATGCAGTTTTATAGTTTAAAATTATATTTTTCAAAATACTCTGCTTTTGTTTTGGAACATTGGCGAAAAGAGGGGAACTCCAGATTGGCACGTTACGCTTCTGTACTGCACAATGCATGTCGCCATATTGTTATTTCCCTTCGGCCACGTACGAAACCAAGTTTCGAAACTAGTTTCTAAATAAGAATAATATTTCTTCTTCTGAAACTGGTTTCCAAATAAGAATAAACAATTTGTTTTCGAAACTCGTTACCAATTAAGAAAAGTAATTATTCTTCCGAAACCGGGCTTTTTACTGTTTTTGAAACCAGCTTCCAATTAAGAAAAAAATCTTCTTTCGAAATAATGTACCAAATTTTTTTTTTATACCACTTAGTTGGCAGACAAGCACACGGCCCACCTGATGGAAAGTGGTTACCGTGGCCTATGGACGTATGCAACACCAGGGGCGTCACACTCGTGCTGCCGACCCTGAAGAAACCTTCTAATGCCCTTCTTGAAGAACCCCATATTGTAGTCGCTTGGGAAAACCATCGCGGGGAGTTCATTCCACAGCTTGAGTGTGCGAGGGATGAAGTTCCTTTCATACCGCACAGTGCGCACCGTTTCCGGTCGCAATGTGTGAGGATGAACTCCCCGCCTATGACGAGAAGTGCGATGATAGAATGTAGCTGTGGGCATCATGTCAAACAATTCATCTGAGCACAACACAAACCATTGTATAGGCGGTAAAACACACACAGTGAAGCAAAGTCTCTCCTGAGACTGAACTGAACTGAACTGAATTGATTTTAGGAAGAAAATATAATAATGAATAAACACAAACTACACTTAATAAGTAACTTAAAACTTAAATTACATTTTGTGAAAGAATTTTATCATCACTAGATCTTCTTTAAAAAAAAAAAGATATCAGTCGGTCATTGCATAGAAATTATTTCGCCATTTTCGTTTAACTTTTAGTATACCTACCCACTTTTTAACTCTTTTAAATTTTAAAATTCCTTCACAAATGTAATTTAAGTTTTGAGTTAGTTATTAAGTGTAGTTTGTGTTTATTCATTATTACATTTTCTTCATATAATCAATTTGGTATATTATTTCGAAAGAAGATTTTTTTTCTTAATTGGAAGCTGGTTTCAAAAGCAGTAAAAAGCTCGGTTTCGGGAGAATAATTACTTTTCTTAATTGGTAACGAGTTTCGAAAACAGATTGTTTATTCTTATTTGGAAATCAGTTTCAGAAGAAGAAATATTATTCTTATTTAGAAACTAGTTTCGAAACTAGGTTTCGTACGTGGCCGAAGGGTGTTATTTTTATGTGGCAGACGACACACTATCCGTTTCGTACATTTTAGTTTCGGAAACAAGAGATTTGCCTAGCTGTGTGATTAAATGACTAGGCAAGTAATTAAACGTCTACGATCCGAGTCATTTGCCTAGCTGTTTAATCAAATGGCTGAATATCATTCAGGCCTTTAATTGAACGGCGCCGTTTAGTTAACAGCCTAGGCAGTCAATTGAACGGCTGATTAGGCTAGCTAGCCAACAGCTAGCCTAATCATTCGTTCAATTAACTACTCTACATTTCCATACGTCCATACTGGGCCTCGATTCTGCTAAAACAAGACTACTGTCACGTCACTGACAATGCAAGAAAATTCCATTTAATTTTAGCCTTTAAAGTAATGTCGTTAAAGTTTAAAATTAAATGGCTTTTTGTAGAGTGAATGAAAGAATGTAAAGAAACTCTTATCATTTAATTTTTGACTGTAAAGGTCCAACCCCACCAAACGGACGGCATCGGCCCGGATTTTACAATCTTTAAACAAAAATAAATCTTATTATCACAGTGTTTGAAGTTTATATTACCAAGTCACGCACAACAGCTTGACAGCGACGTGCGGCGGCATGACGCACGTCAAGCTGTCATGCGTGACTTGGTAATATAAACTTTAAATGCTGTGATATAAGATTTATTTTGTTTAAAGATTGTAAAATCCATTCCGATGCCGTCCGTTTGGTGGGGCTGAACCTTAAGTCTATAACAATAAGGTCCAAAATTAAATGCCATTTTTTGCAGTCTTTGTGGTATGACAGTGGTTGTGCTTTAGTAGAATCGAGGGCCAGTTCGGTCGACAAAATGTTCGAAACCGTGCGTAGTTTGCGTTCAGTTTGCGATAAATACGCCGTAACATTTTGCGCACCACGCAGAATTTTTGCGCGCTGCAACTGAATCCCACAAAAAGTTTGTCGTGTGCGTTGCACCTTAGAGTAGTTAATGCGCATGTCAATTCAGTATGTCCTTTAGTGAGAAAATTTTGACCACCAGAAAATAAAAGGCAGTAAAATTATCTTGAGCTCTGCTTATGCATGGTTTTTCTACACTTAGCTGTGCTTATATCGATAAGAAGCACTTTATTTCAGTTGAGCGATCCCGAGTGCCATTTTATTTGATTATCAATCAATTAGCCCATTGCAGTCCACTGCTGGACATAGGCCTCTCCCAATATACGCCACGTTTGCCGATCCTCCGCCTTATTTGATTAATAGACTGTTCATACTGGAGATTGATGGCGCTTGGTGGAGCTTGCTACACATATTGAATAAAGCACTTGTACTTTTACACATTTTTTTTATTTTGAACGGTTTCACCTCACGGCATTCTCAAAGATTTGTGGCATTTTCAAAAACATTTGAGATTACAGTGAGGCGAAACCAAAACCAATTTTTTTTTGGAAAGGTACAAATGCTATTCAATATGTGATTAATAGGAATTTGCCTGAATGATGTGTGGTAATGTGATTTCTGCTTACAACCCATCACTTATGTGAGTACAAAACAAAATTCAATCCCGAACTTATCAAACCGTATTAATCCACAGCCGCGGACCGAACAAGTACACTAGAACGTGGGAAGACGAGGAGGCCTACCGTCGGCAGAACGCCGCTCAGCTCACTCCTCGGAAACCTCCCAATCCAGAAGATTTCCCTGAGCTAGATGCCAGCAACAGGCAAGGGTAAGTCAGAGAATCATGATAGCGAACTCGCCTATTAGGTCTTTACACACTAATGCCACCAGAGGTATTTTTCTACTGCCGAGGAGACTGCGGCGCGTTGCATGCCCCCTTTTTACCCGACTGCGCCAGCGAGGGTAATGTGTTTCGCGCGTATGTATGTATGTAGTTTTCTTTGTTCCCCTCTACAGGCCTAACCCCTAGACGGATTTCGATGAATGGGGTCTCAAATGAAAGGTATTCATCTACCGAGTGTCATAGGGTACATAAAATTCCTACAAAAACTATAGATACGGTAGATTTTTGATGCTAAAATATGTGTTGCCAAATTTTTTTTTTATTCATGTTTATCGAGTAGGGTATCAAAATGAAGAAAATTAAAAGGAGATTACAAAAATATATAGATGTCATATCTTAACTAAAAATATTGAAATAAAATTAATTATTAAAAAATAAAATCCCGACTGCTGTCTAAAAGATCGAAACAAGCTTGATAGCAGGCGGTACCCATTAAATTTCTTTCTGTTTATGATTGGCAAATAGGTACCGCCTGCTATCAAGCTTGTTTCGATCTTTTAGACAGCAGTCGGGATTTTATTTTTTAATAATTAATTCACGCAGAATGGGGACACTGGTTCACACATCCGAAGGGGACATTTTGGAACAAGAGTTGGCCCTGGGTCAGAAGAATAGGAAGTTGAATAGAAGAAGACCCATGCAGTTTAGTCGGTTCGAGTCAGACATAACCGGATATTCAAGGTTCTGGACGTCATAACCGAAGGAGGCGGAAGCGGAGCTCCCGCTTTAACCTTCGTGTTTGTTTATTTTGTGATAAAATTTTATACATTGCCGGTTCTCGGATTATACAGATTGAAGTCAGCTTAGTGGTTAAGGAGTCGGCCTTACGATCGAGAGGTCCCGGGTTCGAATCCTGGCCATTACCGACGTGAACCCACTACTAGCACAAGCAATATAGCTTAGTTGGAGGGATTAGAGGGAGTAGTAGTAATCTCTGTTCTTACCATCAGGAGGGCCGTATACTTGTCTGCGACCTAAGAAGTATAAAAGAACTTTAAAAAAAAAATCATACCTATGTATCAATCTCTAATTGTGTATTTCCCCTACAGCAAGCCCCGCACCCCCCGTCCCCGCTCCAAGTCCCAGCCGTCAGTGGGTGACCCCATGGAGAACGGCTCCCTCCGCCGGAACGCGTCCATCAAGACCAACAAGAAGCCCATACCCAAGACTGGTACCGGGCGGGTCGCCATCAAGGCATCGCCCACCAAGACTAAGGAGAAGATGCCGGCGCTGGAGAACCTGACGATTACTTCTACTGTTAATAATAACAAGTGAGATTTTGAGTTTTATTACCCACTAGCCTTTCGCCCGCGTGCATCTCTTATTTCCGGTAAGATTTTAGGTATGAACAAGACCTTTCTAACAAAAAAAAAACTAAAAAAATCCGTTCAGTAGTTTTTGCGTTCATCGCGGACAAACATTTTCAATTTACAATTATGTATTTAGTATAGATAGATAGATGTTACACGGAACATATTCCCGAGATAAAAGTCTATGTGTTATTCCAGACTGTAATCTATTACTGTATCAAATTGCAGCTAGATCCGATCAGCTGTTCAATTCTCTAAAAGTGGATTCAGACTAAATTTTATACGTATTTTAGTGTAAACGGAACCTCGTTTTCAGCGTTTACATTAAGAAAGAACAACGAACGAATGCTGTCACTGTTTTGCACTGATAGAATTTGACAATTCACAACACTGTCCAATGACTGATCGTATGAATATAACACGAAATTAGATTTAAGTAGAGTTCATAACTAACATGCATACAAAAATAAACAAAATAAATGTGATTAGCACAAGTATGTGATTCTTCTTCATCCTAGCCTTAATTCCCAGTCGCATCCGTAGCTTTCACCTCGGAGTCTGGGGTCCGCTATACCAGTCTAACTGCGGATTTGGCTAGACCTCTATATTTTCCGTGTAGCGACTGCCATTTGACTTTCACAACCCAAAGGCGGCATTAAGGTCCAACCCCACCAAACGGACGGCATCGGAACGGATTTTACAATCTTTAAACAAAATTAAATCTTATTATCACAGTGTTTGAAGTTTATATTACCAAGTCACGCACAACAGCTTGACAGCGACGTGCGGCGGCATGACGCACGTCAAGCTGTCATGTGTGACTTGGTAATATAAACTTTAAATGCTGTGATATAAGATTTATTTTGTTTAAAGATTGTAAAATCCGGGCCGATGCCGTCCGTTTGGTGGGGTTGAACCTTTAGGCGATATCGAAGCATTGCATTGAATTAATTAACCTTACTACTGCTATAGTATAGTCAAGTAACTGTATACAATATAGATGTAAAGTAACGATATAATTTCCAGTCAAGGTCAGGCCCCGCGCAAGGTGAACGCGACGGTCGCTCAACAACGGCCGGTGCCCACGGACCAGGGCAAGAAGAAACCATTCAATAACTTACCGGTAAGTTTATCATAACGATTTCGAACGAGAAAAAAGAATCGACCTCGGGCGGGACTTAAGGACTGTCCATTAATCACGTGATGTTTTTTTTAGCAATTTTCTAACCCCCCTCCCCCATGGTGATACGTGGTGAGGTTTTAGTCGACCCCCCCCCCCCCCCCTAGACAAAATCACGTGTATTTTTTTTCGTTTTTCTTATCCGCTCCTAAGATATTTTATATATTATTTAATGCTAAAAAACTTAGAATCGTAAAAAAATCGCAAGTTATAAGAAAAAATAAATACACGTGATATCTCAATATACTCCTCCCTCCCCCCCCTGGTGATATTTCGTGATTTTTCCTAACCTCCCCCCCCCCCCCCCCCCCCCTTGTTGAGCCGCACGTGAATAATGGACAGCCCCTTACCCCCACCGATGCCCGTCCGAAGTCGATCCAATTTCTCATATACATCCGTCTTAAGGCGACGACAACTTTTCTCTTTCTAAATCGATTTGAATAGTTAGCATAATATATAATATACATAAGAGATATACCTATATACTGTTACGCTACGCTAGCAATCTCGTATCGCTCCATTGGCTATCTAACGTTACTACTACAATGTTCGTTGTTACAGCAACAGCCCGTGCAACCGCCGGCGCCCGTACGCAACAAGTCTCCGCCGCAACCGGCGCCGCAACCGACGCAACAGAAGCCGCAACCGACACAGAACCAACAACCGCCTGCAGCTGGTGAGTGTTGCCATCCTACTAGTATTATATACTACTAGTTGTTGCTCTGCCCGCGAGGAATTCTGATCCAGTTTATCGCTGATATATAGCCTATGTGTAATTCTGATGTATAACCTATATTATTGTTAAGTTTAATTAAAATCCACTTAGTAGTTTTTACGTGAAAGAGTAACAAACACTCTCACATACTTACATTCGCGTTTATAATATTAGTAGGACTAGCTGTTGTCCGCAGCTCTGCCTGCGTGGAATTCTGATCCCGTTCATTGCTGATATATAGCCTGTGTGTTGTTCTGATATGTAAGCTATATTATTGTTAAGTTTCATTAAAATCCATTCAGTAGTTTTAACTTAAAAGACTAAAAAAATAAATTTAAACACTAAAACTTTAAAAAAATCACGCTTTAAAAAGTATTAAACAAGAAAATATCTGTCGAATAACCTTCCTTTGACTTTGCTGTAGTCAGGTAATAATTATAACGTTTAATTATAAAATATATGTCTGTTTATATAGGTGGCGGTAGCAAGCGGTATAGCAGCTTGCGTCATAGGCCTTTAGCTGAGCCTTACTCCGCGCAGCAGCAGCAACAGCAACAACAGCAACAGAAACAGCAACAACAACAACAACAACAGTTACCTCAACAACAACAACAACAGCCGCAGCAACAGCAACAACAAACACAGCCACAACAGCAGCATAGATATCATGCTGGTTCGTTTTTATTGCTTTTCTCATCATTATCTTAACTTTGTTCTTGATTCCGTCTGTCCATCGGACAGTAAACATACAGCCCATGACAAAGTGCCCGCTAGACGGTAATAGGCTCGCCCCCTATTACATGGGACCGAACATTTCAGTTGGCGAAATGTGGGTGTTAGTACACCTGTGCCTATCCCTTCGGGGATTACAGGCGTGAGTATATGAGGCAAGGTGATCACGCACAACCAACGATTGTCGTTGGGATGGTGTATATATCTAGTAAGAGCGTTAGAACTTCACTATCGCGATGCAGGATTCGTAGTGACGTAGTCGTACGACTTGCTATCGCTAGATGGCGTTGTGTACATGTGGCATCGCCACAATGTCAAACAATAAGGATGGTGACAAGGTCGTCCGATTCTACCCAGTACTGCTTAATATCTTAGATTTTGCTGAAAATAATATGCCTTGCAAAATAAAATATTGACAACTAAACCGAAACTATGACTTTTTATTATTTTAGTTCGCAAAATATAAAAATCAAATTGAGTCAAAATGTATAACTAAGCTTCTTATATGAGCGCTAGAACTTCACTATCGCGATGCAGGATTTGTAGTGACGTAATCGTTTGGCTTGCTGTCGCTAGATGGCGTTGTGTACATGTATATGTTATGTACTATTTTTGACCTAATTCTTGTTTATGTTCCCATAGCTGGCACCGGTGAGTTTGTTGGCGGGACAGGTCATCCTCCATCCGCTACAGTACCTCACGCGCATCCACAACATATTATACACCAGGTAACTAGCTTCTAACAGAAAGAATTCCACTGTGACATTTTACTATCTAGTAATATTATAAACTAGCTGTTGCCCGCGGTTCCGCCCGCGTGGATGTCGGTAATCGCGACCAAACATAGCCTTGTCCAACATGTCCTTCCCCAAAGTCTAATCTATCTCTGTATCAAATTTCGTTAAAGTTGGTTCATTGGTTTATGCGCGAAAGTTTGTTTGTTTGTCTGTCTGCTTATTTGTCGTAACATACAGAGTTACTATTACATCTATAATATTAGTATGGATATGGAATTTAAAAATAAAGAGAGTTATTCATTGAAAATTGTAAAACAAAATGAAAAGTTTTTGATGATCTACTGTACAGTTTATGATTTTTTTTTGTGAAAGAATTAATTTTTAACACCCGATGCAAAAACGACAGGATGTTATAAGTTTGACATGCCTGTGTCTATTTGTGGCAACGTAGTTCCTGAAAGGATGAACCGATTTGGATTTAGTATTTTTTTGTTTGAAAGGTAGTCATTATGTTATAAAAAATGTGACCGTGCGTTTGTGTCTCGCAGCAGGTGCACGCGTCATCGCCGCCGCAGCATGCGCATGCGCCGCCGCACGCGCAACAGGTACGTACACAGACACACACGCATACCTTCATACGCACCATCACATGCTACATACATACCTCTACACGACACAGAGACCTCTACACAAATGATAATTACCATAGACGAACCATACGCAATAATCATGGACCCTTATACATAATATATTTGACTGCCTCTGTGGCGTAGCGGTAGTGAACGCGGCCGCTACGCAGGAGGCGCGGGTTCGATCCCCGCTCAGTGCAAATATTTGTGTACGTGAATATGAATATTTGCATTGGTCTGGGTGTTTCTATGTATAATATGTATGTATTTACAAAAAAAAAAAATGTATCTAAGTATGTTTATCCGCATTCTAGAACCCATAACACAAGCTAGTTTAGCTATGCTTACTTTGGGTCTAGATAGCGTTGTGTAGAATGTCCTACAATAGTTATTTAGTTAGTTATATACGTGTACACCCAAACTCCATCAAATACAAACGAACTTCACACACACCCGTTTACTATACACAAACTCTATACACATAATAGAACCTCTAAATTCAATTTTTTTTACACACGCCGTTACATAGGTACCCATATACATATACACAACTCCTAAATTGACACATACACACATTTATAATGGGTTGTATTTAACACGGCCACAAATTAATCCGAAAAGCAGGTAGTAAAAATAATAGGTTGGCAGCTATAGTGAAGAATCATTTTATTCAATTTATGGCTGTCAAAATTACTGAATGTGGCGTACAAAAATACTAAGTGAGCCACTATTTATGGATGGTTATAAAAAAATAACCACGAGCTCCGCTCCCGCGTTAGCCTTCTAACCTAACCTATCCAAGTTGGGGCGCGCTATACTCGAATCCTCATAACTTCACAATTTAGCAACACACTTTCTGTATCACGGGTCACTCAGTATTTTAGTCGCCCACTCAATATTTAAAGTAACTCATTATCAGTCGTCCATTTATTTTTGTCGCACGGTTTATTATATCCCATTTATAATTACTTTGAGAGGACATTAGAATTGTACCAATAGTATATAGGTGAATACATGTAGCATTTCCTCCGCAGGTGAGATTGGGAATGTTAGAACAACAGCAATTGGCCGCAGTACCTCACCCGCACCACTCAATACACAATATGCCTCAAGCACATACCATCGGTAAGTATATCATTATCAATCAATCAATTAGCCTATTGCAGTCCACTGCTGGACATAGGCCTCCCCCAATGTGCGCCACGTTTGCCGATCCTCCGCCTTCCGCATCCAGTCCGTCCCAGCCACCTTTCGCAGGTCGTCGGTCCATCTGGCTAGGGGAGTATATCATTATATCCTTTTTTTATACCATTTAGGTGACAGACAAACACACGTCTACCTGATGGAAAGTTGTTATCGTGACCTATGGATGTGATCAACACTAGGGGAGTCACACACGTGCACGTGCTGCCAACCTTGTAAAAACCTTCTAAATGCCCTTCTTGAAGAACCCCATGTGGTAATCCACAGCAGGGAGTTCATTCCACAGCTTGCAAGCAGCGAAATATCTTTAAAACTATTTGTTGTAATAAATTTCACTTTAGCAGTTCATTATATTATTGTAAACTGAACATTTTTCGAGAATAAGAAAAAATTGTTATCATCTATATTCTTCTGAACAGAAGCCATAGTATAGGCGGTAGAACATGATTATCTTCTTCATTCTATCGTTAATTCCCAGTCGCATCCGAAGCTTTCAACTCGGAGTCTAGGGTCCGCTTTACCAGTCTTAAATACGGATTTGGCTGGACATCGATATTTTCCGTGAAGCGATTGCCATCTGACCTCCACAACCCAATGGTAACATTAGGCGATATCGAAGCTTTGTAGCTAGACCGTTGTTTTTGGACTTTTTAGGGCTCCAACTACCCGTAACGACTGCCATAGAACACATTTTCATTAATCATTATTTACTATAGAACATTTCTGAATCGTTTATTTCGCGACTACATGTATATGGTATATCACACAGGTCAATTACAACCATCACAAGCATACGCGCCCCCAGCAATGATGCCTGCGCAGTATATGCAAGTAAGTAAACATTATTTGTTTATTAAAAGTATACAGTACAAGATGGAATGAAGACGAGTCTATGGATATTGTCATCTTATTTTAATGAAGTTTATTTGATAATAGGTTTATGAGCTATAAATAATAATGTAGAATTCGTTAAGCTACTTTTGTCGTTGACTGCACATGAAAGATACATGGGTCCATTTCTGCAAGATACATGGGTCCATTTCTGCGTGAAGACACGAGTAGCCCTTTTTTTTAAATAGGACATTCATAGCTACATTCTACAAGCAAGACACATTGTACAGTCAGCGATAAAACTAAGATGATCATTACTTTTACAAATTAGTATTTAGCGAAATAATTAATATTTCTTAATGATAATGCTAAATTGAGTTAGGTTAGTGACCTAAGTTGATTAAAATATGACTAATAATTTTCATTTGGATTAATAACTTTGAAATCTGTGCAACTTTTGATGATGACCATATTCTTGTCATCTCATCATCGACTAGGCCTTTATGGCGACTGCCATTAAATTTCCCAACCCCGACAAAAAGTCTACACCGGTATACCTGTTGATTAATTACCATTGTATCATGTGCTAAATTGGTAAATGTAAATAAATCCTATTTATATTGATATATTATAAAGGTAATATGGTTATTCTTGCACTAAGACTAAGCTTGTGTATTGCACGCGTTGTCCACAGCATCGACATGCTTTATGGGAATTTCCACTGCTAAAATAAATAAATTCCCAATGACTTTATGTATACGGTCAGCAACTAAAGTGTATAAATTTATAAAATACTTTTACTCTTATATAATTCAAAGTTAAACCAATTTTTGTCTTCTGATTATTTGCAAAAAAAAAAATGGTTTTACAACGTGACTGTTTCGTAAACTATTGTCTGTATATTTGCGTTGCTGACTGTACCAATATACTTTTTAAGCTATCGGTATTCTGGTGAACTGCTCTATGCTTATCATTACCGAGTATTTTATAAGTACAGAGTACTGTATCTGATAAAGCAAATGTAGAAAGAGAAAGAGTAAGGCCTTCTTCACTTCACACAACGCAATAGGCATATAGGTGCTGGGAACAGCATGACTTTACCACTACCTCAAGTAAAAGGTAGCCCCTGATACTTGAGCTTGCGAATAAGTATCTACAGTAGGTACCCGGTATTTGATTCGACAAGTCGTGAAGATCGGCTTATTTCGATTTTGTAAGGCAGCTTTATATCTTTATAGAGTAGTTAAAACCGAAGCTATAATTTTGGGCCCGTATTCTAGAATGCCACTCAGCTGAATCTCGATTTACCTGAGACAAAATTGTATGCACAGATTACACAGATTTGACAGGCTGTCAAACAGATTGTCTATAGTTCTATGCAATCTGTCCTCAGGTAAATCGAGTTTGAGTTGAGCGTCATGCTAGAATATGGGCCTTAGTGTGTTATGGAAACAAACGGTTTTAATTACTCTATGAAGGTATTAACTCTGTCTGATGTACGAAAGATAGATCGCTTTACAAAACCGAAGTTTTACAAAAACGCGTGTCAAACCGAATCCGGGTTCTTAAGTGCACGGTTACGTCATACGTGTCAGATGGCAACTTTTTATTAGAGGCAGTGGTAAAGTCATGCTTTTCCCAGCACCTATATGTCGCCTGGTCGAGAATACTACATAAAGTAGTGAGAGTACTAAGGGAGGCCTTACTTTTTCACCATTATTTCTGCCCTTTTGCTCTGTTACAAGTGGTTACTCGCGAATCACATTCCTGCCCCTCTAGAAAAGTGGCAATTCGTCGGCCGGCGTTTTGTAGAATAGAATGCCAAATGTATGGGATTTGACGTATATGACAGGCGTCAACGAATGTCAAAAACGTCAAATCCTATACATCGTCATCCTATTCCATGATACGCCGAGCAACGATTTGCCACTTGTCTAGGGGGACTGATTTTACAAATTTTCATAGACCATGGTAACTGCTTACCATAAGGGGTCCATTACACGCTTATGCAAGCGTCATGCCATCATGCCGTCAATCATTGTTATTGGTCAATCGGCAATAGACCAATAACATATATCGTCTAATAGCCGATTGACCAATAACATTCATGATTGACGGCATGATGGCATGATGGAATGACGCTTGCATAAGCGTGTAATGGACCCCTAAGGCTACACATGGGGCGCAATCACTAAATAAGCTTTCCGTTTTATAGCAAAGCGGTAGTGGTGCGGTGTTTGGTGGAGCGATGTTCCCCGCCGCGCCGCTCGCGCCTCACGCGCCTCACGCAACGCACGCGACGCACGCGACACACGCGCCTCACGCGCCTCTCGCCACACACGCAACGCACGCGCCAATCGCGCAACATGCGCCAATCGCGCAACACGCGCCAATCGCGCAACACGCGCCAATCGCGCAACACGCGCCAATCGCGCAACACGCGCCGCACGCACCGTACCAACATCAAATGTACCCACACCACAACTATGTAAGTATTTCTTATGGTGTAATGATAAATACATTTTAAAAATCAATCAATAAAGAAACTAAAACTAACTAAACCATTGTTGGTTATTAGCACTAGCAATGGACTGCAATTGCTATCGCAGTCCATTGCTGGACATAGGTCTCTCCTAATGTAGTGGATGGCTTTGGCCTACTGCTTCCTTACTGACCAGACTGGTTGGTACAGAGTTTTAGTTTGAGTCTTTCTTCTCTCGCAGCGATATCGTCTTCTCATTTTTGTCCGATAATCGCCTCTCGCGGATTGTTTTGTAATAATCTAATTTGGTGTATGAGCTCGTCGACCGTTGTAGCAGCCCGTACCATCCTTAAAAGACAGAAGAAACGCGTACAACGCATATAGAGTATACGTATTAGGTGTCAGGGAAAACCTATCATTTAATTAACCATGTTTGTTAGACAGATTTGACCCTTGTGATTTACTCTAGCGATTGATGGCATAAAAATACAGGATATCTATGAATGCTGTTTTGTTTCTTTTTTAAAATAAAGGAATGTTTCCTTTGAGTGTAATTCGGTATTTCCAGTATTTAAAGTACTTTCCCTCCAGGTAAGGTTAAAATCTTCCACCTTGCATAAGGGGCTGTACATTAATCATTTGATGTTTTTTAGCAATTATAACCCCCCTCCCCCATGGTGAGGTTACATACGTGGTGAAGTTTTAGACTAACCCCCTAGTCAAAATCAGGTGTATTTAATTATTTATTATTTAATGCTAGAAAACTAAGAATCGTTACAAAAATCGCGAGTTATAAGACAAAAAAATACATGTGATATCTCAATATACCTCTCCCCCCCCCTGGTGATATTTCGTGATTTTTCCGAAACCACCCCCTCCTCCTGTTTATCCTCACTTGAATAATGGACAGCCCCTAATATGTTTTGTGATTGTATAGGCGACGCAAGCGGGTGGAGTGACGTACTACAACTGCGCGGAGCAGGAGCCGCCGCAGCCTCAGCCTCGCGCTCAGAGACGGCCCACTGCTGCCATACCCATCGTCAGCCCGCACCACACTGACAGGTACTTAGTAGTTAGTAGTTAGTGGTTAGTAGTTAGTAGTTAGTAGTTAGTAGTTAGTAGTTAGTAGTTAGTGTTAGTGCGAACGAGCCCCGTCACGTACTACAACTGTGATGATACAGTTAGCGTTAGTGCGGGCGAGCCCCGTCACGTACTACAACTGTGATGAGACAGTTAACGTTAGTGCGAGCGAGCCCCGTGACGTACTACAACAATTGACCTTTCGTTGTATTGTATCATTTCAAAATACCTACAATATCAAAGTTCAAGGAATCAGAACTTTAATCCAATGCACTTTACAATTATTCTAATCGATCAAATACTTAAGCAAAATATCAATTCATCGTGAGTATCGAGTACCGAGTCGTTTGGTTACATCACTAGTTACGTCGCGATGGCTTATGTCAGGACGGGCTTCATCACACTACTTCTATAGTACGCGCCAGTTAGTGTGGCTATACGAGTCATTTACATTCCCCCATACAGTAGTGTAGGTATACGAAATTTGCAAAAACGACAGTTTCAATGTTAAAAGATAATGTAATAATTCTTATTTCTTAATATTTTTGATTTAGCTTTCTTGTTACTTCGTATTCGTAAGACTTTGTTCCACTCGTATTGCCACACTAACTGGCGCGTACTATAGCTCCTGCACTAATACTAGATAAGCCGTAAATAACAAAAAATATGTCACGGTGAACATTATTGTATGATTTTGTGCGAGATGGTTTAATTGTTTAATACACAATTACCTTTAAATTCTTTACAGACCAGCAAACTCAACGGAAAAAGATAATATCGACAGGATTGTGGAGAACATGTTTGTTCGGAAACCCTGGCCGGCGACACACGGAGCCGGTAAGTTCACTTTACTGTAAAGCTTCCAAATCTTTTCTTTATGTTATTTATTATACACATTAATATGTATGCTGTGCGTGCGTGCGTGCGTGCGTGCGTGCGTGCGTGCGTGCGTGCGTGCGTGCGTGCGTGTGTGTGTGTGTGTGTGTGTGCGTGCGTGCGTGTGTGTGTGCGCGTGCGTGCGTACGTACGTGCGTGTGTGTGTCTGTCGTATCTGTTACTTATCTTTATTTTTAAATAATTCATCTGCTAACTGAAGGGCATGTTTTTTTTTAATTTTGGGGCTAATTTCATGAAGATTAAAAATGATCCCTTTGCAATTTTTGGCTAATGATTTCGTAATTGGCAAGACATAATTTTATTTCTTTATTTTAAATTTACTTTTTAAACGAACTGGAAAATTTAGTTTTTTGGTTAAATCGAGTTCGACTAACGATTTTCCAATTTACAATTATAAGTTAGTAGAGGCTAACATTTTTACATACCAGGTTATGTAATGTTAAATCAAAATTATTTTTTAACAAAAATACATTAATATTAATTATATAAAAAGTATTATATAAAATATAACCAGTAACAAGAAATTCCTAATTGATATTCTCCACCCAAAGATTTGCTCTGGGCGAAGTTGTCACTGCAAGCCTGGCTGCATTCTAGAATGCAATAGAAGCAACAAGAAATATAAAGAAGATGGCTTTAGTATCGGGATAGAAGCTTCCCATTTTGAGTTTATTTTACTTTTCTTTCATATGTTAGTACTTATTATTTCATAATGTAGAATGTATTCAATATGTATAGAAAACGGATGTATTGAAAAATTTGGATCAACTTCGGGCGGAGGCTCGGAGGTTCAAAGGCATTCCCCCTGTAAGGGAAAGATCACGGGTTCGAGTCCCGCCTGAGCTGCATTCGCTTTTTTCTATCTTAATCAAATATTTATAAAATCAGTTGAGTGACGAGACGCGAAAGTCTTTTTCATTATTGAACCCATTACCCGTGAGATCATAGTCCTAGGATAACGCCTATGTGTTATTTCAGGCTGTAATCTATCCCTGAATCAAATTTCAGCCAGATCCGTTCATTAGAGCGTGATTGAATTACAAACATCCAAACATCTTTACAAACTTTCAAGTTGGGTTGCAAGATTGCCCTCATTTTACCCTTTACAAGTCGAAAATTCAGATTCAAAAAAAATATTAGGAGTAAATCCCGACTTCTCATTATCAACAATTCTGGAATAGACCTTTCGCTTCTTCTACTTTCATAATAATAAAAAAAAATCGTACAAATCACCGCTTACGGGTAAAAATTAACCCTTGTTCGGGATTTTACTGAAAATGTCTTTAACCTGTACCTATCAGGTATACATACACAATAAATGCCTAAAAACAAATCTCGCTCACTCTTCTGACAAGTTTATTAAAAAAAAAAAAAAAAATATGTAGGTAAGTAATACTAGAAAGTATTCATTATGATATTAGGTAGTTATAGTCTAATCATTTTGTTCATTCATTTATTTATAAACATAACCGAAGTTTCCGATCCCGCGTCCCACAGGAACCTATTCCCTAGATAAGCCAGACTATATCTCTGTGAAAAATAATCCATCCATCGTCTGTCCGTCCATACATCCATCCAAATTTTAGCATTTATAATAGTGGTAGGATTGAGTTGTAGTCGCATGCATTACTTTATGTCATTGTTATACTGTGATTCACAAGTATGTTCGAAATTTAAAAAAAAAAAAACATTTGAAATAAATTCTATAACCGTAATTGGAACCTAAATGAACCAGGATTATTTTGGTATGGGCACTTCTAAATACGCAAGTTGTCATCTGATTGGTCGCCAACTATACCAACACGACCAATTTATCCCATATCTCCCGTGTTAAATTGTACCTACCATAGATAATGTTTCCTATATCTCCAGATAGATGGTATATATGGTACAATTAATTTTTTTTTTAACACCGTCGTCCTCGAGGGCATAACGCCAGAAGCGTGGAACAGAGGCGTGGTGGTGCTGTTCTTTAAGAAAGGTGACAATACCTTACTGAAGAATTACAGACCCATCTCGCTTCTGAGCCATGTTTACAAGCTGTTTTCAAGGGTCATTACGAACCGTCTCGAGCGCAGGCTTGATGACTTCCAGCCTCCCGAACAAACCGGTTTCCGTAGAGGCTACAGTACCATAGACCACATCCATACGCTGCGGCAAGTTATACAGAAGACCGAAGAGTATAATTTACCACTTTGCTTAGCGTTTGTGGACTATGAGAAAGCCTTTGATTCGGTCGAGACATGGGCTGTGCTTGAGTCTCTCCAGCGGTGCCGTATTGACTATCGGTACATCGAAGTGTTGAAGTGTTTGTATAATAACGCCACCATGTCGGTTCGAGTACAGGAACAGAGTTCGAGGGCGATCCCTTTGAAAAGAGGCGTAAGACAGGGAGACGTGATATCTCCGAAACTGTTTACGGCCACTTTGGAGAATGCCTTCAAGCTCCTGGAATGGAAAGGATTCGGCATCAATATTAATGGCGAATACATCACTCACCTCCGGTTTGCCGACGATATTGTAGTCATGGCAGAATCGATGGAAGATCTCAACACGATGCTCGAAGGCCTCAACCGAGTTTCTCAACAGGTGGGTCTTAAAATGAACATGGACAAGACAAAGGTGATGTGCAATGCCCATGTTGTACCTACCCCGATATCTGTTGAGAGCTCGGTTCTTGAAGTTGTTGACTCGTACGTCTACCTAGGACAAGTAGTCCAGTTAGGTAGGTCCAACTTCAAGAAAGAGGTCAATCGCCGAATCCAACTCGGCTGGGCAGCGTTCGGAAAATTACGCAATGTCTTCTCGTCCGACATACCTCAGTGTCTCAAGTCGAAGGTTTTCGACCAGTGTGTGTTACCAGTGATGACTTATGGCACTGAAACGTGGTCCCTCACTATGGGCCTTATGAGTAAGCTCAAAGTAGCCCAACGAGCTATGGAGAGGGCTATGCTCGGAGTCTCTCTGCGAGATCGAATCAGAAATGAGGAGATCCGTAGAAGAACCAAGGTTACCGACATAGCCCAGCGGATTAGCAAGTTGAAATGGCAGTGGGCAGGGCACATAGCACGGAGGACTGATGACCGATGGGGTCGAAAAGTCCTCGAGTGGAGGCCACGTATCGGCAAGCGCAGCGTAGGACATCCACCCACAAGGTGGACAGACGACCTCATAAAGGCCGCGGGAACGCGCTGGATGCGAGACGCTTCCAACCGGTCCTATTGGAGATCTATAGGGGAGGCCTATGTCCAGCAGTGGACTTCCTATGGCTGAAATGATGATGATGATGATGGTACAATTTCGGTTTCAATTTCAATTCATTTTTTTCAAAGGTTTCTTTGTATATCATTATTTTCACAGTATAACAACGATATCAGAAAAAAAATACAATTATAAATAAATTACATATAATCCCACAGATTCAAAAGACAAACCGGACAACCGCAGTTCGCAAGAACCACAGAGTAAAGAATCGTCACAGCCGAACAGTCTAACCTCTAGTTCCATCTCCACCGACTCCAAACCTTCTGAAAGCAGAGAAGAGAAGACAGAAGAAGTCAAAGAGGAAGTTAAGAAGGAGCCAGAGTCAGAAGAGAAGATTGTCCAAGAGAGTATAGCAACAGATGCCTGACTGGTAAGAATTAAGCTGTACGAGTGCTATCAAGCAAAGTACTATAGCAACAGATAATTTTTCTAAATAATCAGACGGTCATACTTATAGGACTTTTGGAATGGTCAAGAGTATCATGAGACATTTGGAACTTGGGTTTCGAAATTCGGATGGAGGACAACATTTAGCTATGTATTGTAACGTGACCAGGATGAGTCCAGGATGATCAGGATGATGAGTATTTATGTATTTGGGATACTATAGAAGTAAATTTATTAAGTTTGTTATAATATATTCTAAATTATCTGACCACGGTACAATTTGGTACCGTAACCAGGATAGGGTTATGTCATATTTTTTATTATTATTGTAAACTGTACATTTTATAATAATATAATGTACTGTTAAAGTGAATTATTCTTACGACAAATAGTTTTAAAGAAATTTTGAAAATTTAATTTCTCAAGCCGCCCGAAAACGCTCCATACAAAACAGTGTCACGCGGTGACGTCACAGCGTGCTGGCGCGTAGTGCAAAATGTATGGAGTGCAAGAGAATATCACATTTATCTCAGTCCACGTTGCGTTTACCCGCCTACAATTTATAATAAGATCGTATTAAAATTTTAGAGAATCTAAAAAGTTATATATTTTTTCCAGTTTAGTTAGGCAATATCTTAGTTTACTATGCATATTTTTTCAGAAAAAGTACTAATATGTTAAGCAGTATTGGTAAAGATCTGATGACTCAAGAAACTACCCTATTGGGAACTTTGAATTGGTTTTAGAGGTTTGTCTGGTCACGTTACAGTATAAAGTCACTTCGGTTTTCTTTCGATAACTTTTCCGTTTTCGGATCCGATTTCGGGACAAATGTGTCCCATAGAATCGAATGCCCGAAAGTTCATACGAATGTTTCATGGTAGGCCTATAGATATAGGTACTATTTCTAAAGTTGAACAACAAGTATAAAGTCGCAAAATGTAAATAAATTTGTGTTAAGACCTATTTAATGTAGCCTCGTGTAAGACAATATTGTAAAAAATTAGATAATTAATTGGCACATTATTGGCATAAAAATCTTTGGAAAATTTTCGATCTTTTTAGCAATAAAATTAAAAACGTGTAAATGAAATCGTAATAATTATTATATAATCGGCGTTACCGTTAAAATTTATAGGAAATATTTGTAATTATGATGAAAAATCCACATATCCACGTGCAAGAAAAATAAAAAATTATATTTAAGCTTCTATTATGACAATGTATTAAAAATGGGTATGGAACATTAATCTTGGCCTATCTTAAGGATATCAAGAGTAAAGCACGTATTCCACAACGGTACTCAGACCGGAATCTCAATTTCCAACCAGTAACAATGACAGATTGTCATTTGAAAATCTGTCAGATTTGACAGATTGTTAATGACAGCTGACAGATTTGACGGATTGTTAATGACAGCTGACTACTTCGCACGTCTGTACATGGCCAAATTTGCCGACAACTTCGGCATAGCTTGCCACACCAAAAAATTGAATTGAATCAGTTCTGACAGATTGTCAATGACAATCTCACAGATTTTTAATGACAGATGAAAATCGAGATTTAGGACTGTGTATCTTTGTAGAATACGGGCCTAAATCCTATAGAGTTTGTTGTATGTAGTTTCTATAGTATAGTGTGGCCGTCTGAAAAATAAAATAATTAGGGTTTTCAAATTACTATTTTGGCTGTGTTAGAGATCTGTGTGGTTGTAGAAATAATAATATTCTCGGTGTGTATAAACGGTATCATTCTTTTAGACTGTCATCTCTCTTATATCTAATTGAAACAGGCTATCAATATTTTTGCCTGCAGGTTTCATTGTAAAATTTGTATAAATATACACGAAATTATACCTCTACCCTACAGAATACCGCGGGTATAATAACCTCGTGTTTTCGGCGGTGAGTAGGGTAGCCAGAGCTCACTGGAGAGGTTTTTTTTGCTTCAGTGGGAAGACTAAAGGCTGGTCCTGTTTGTCTTCTTCGCTGACGGCACAAAATTGACTGTTACGTACCGTAAGTCAGTTTTCGTCGCGACACTTCATTTCTATGAAATACAAGCTGATGACGTGTCAGCTACGGAAGTTATTTCATAGAAATACATAGAAACCAGTAGTGTTGCAGCCATTATACATTTCTAACCACTTCAATTTACTTCTAATTTCAATGACGAAAGTATGAGATTTGAGGTTTTTGACATGCGTTGCTGGATATTGATTTGATTTTATTCCGATATAAATTTATAAGAAAAGTTGACATACTTATTGCTTTAAAAAATTTCATTCATATTTTACTTTATTTCATGTCAAATAAATGCTTTGCACTAGACACGAGATATAAACAATTTGTTGTTATTTATTGATTTTTATTATTAAAAATTAGACAGAGGAAGTAAGAATTAGGTAAATCCCTGGACCAAGTTAAAACTATGATTTAAAAAAAGAAATTACACTAGATATATATCTTAGATCAGTCTTATAAATTTCAAATTATGAAGAGTAAAATTTCGAAATACGAATATTGCTATATTTTCAACAAAAAAAAACAGTCCAAAAAAAATTACAGTACATCGTTACATTTTTTTTTATTATTTCATACAACCAAACAGAAAACTTAACAATAAGTGTGAATGAAATATAAAATCCCTAAATAAATAATTATCATATCTTCTCGTTAATTAGATGTTCAATTTTATAAGGGAATAGCAGATATAATTTATATTGTGTATCAGTTAGACATGTATACGTCTTATTAGAACAGGCGACATGACACCGATACGACTATAAAACCGATCCGACAACGAGTAGTGTCAGTACAACAGTCATAAAATACTTTGAAATCATTTGATCTTGAGTAGGTAAAACATCGTATCGGTACCTTGTCGTCTTATGTATAAAAATCTAATTATGTGTTTGTATATTTGTATGGGAATATGCTTGGCGCAGTTATTATCAAATGGTGTAAAGTGGTATACATTAAATTATATCCTAATGGTTTAAATGTGCCTGAATTGGCTAATACAGTAGAGTGTCCGTTATCCATATATCTTCATTATGTAAAAATATGCAACACCAATTATTTATGCTCAAGTTTCAAAGGGAAAGAATCGCTCCATCGCTCTGGTAGCTCAATTGGCAGTCTCCCTATAATAGTAATGTCGTATCGTGGCCGTCCCGTCCAATGTAAATGTTTCCGTTTTAAATTTTTAAGAAAAGTTAGCATATATTTTGAAAATTCATAATAAAAATAGTTATAAATTAACTGGAATCAGTAAGGGCAGCAGTTCGGTTAAGTTGTCACTCGGTTAAGCGGTCATTTGGTTGACCGGTCATTCGGTTGACCGGATTTCGGATAATTGACGCTCTACCGTAGTTTTAAAATACATTCGCTTATGTATAAGTTTTGACCTGGTTGTTATTATTAAAAAGATTGACTCTATAAAATATAATTATTGCTATTACACAGGTCGTGTGTATAAAAAGTCGATCCAGGTCTATTTATTTGATATCCAGGTCACTGTTTAGAGATATCCAGGTTAAGGCCTGAATACGAATAGATGCTATGCATTACCGGGTAATTGTTGCGAGAATTTTATGAACACTTATCTTTTTTTTTGCGATCTCAGTGCTTCGTTTGTAATATTCACGTCTTGTTTTTTTTATATTATGATATGACGTAATATGATTTTTTCTTCGCGTCTGACGCAGAATCTTTTCCATTGCCAATAATTATAGTCATCAAGTTTCAATTTCTTTTTAAAGCAACGCATTTTATTTGAACATAGATGAAAATTGCTAGCAAAAATATTTTTAAAATTTGAACAAAAAAAATGTAGTAACATACTTACTTGAGACAAGCACATTCAAATCAAGAGTATAATTAATGAGAAAATATAGCTAATATAGCACAAGTTTGTGTAGAATAAACACTCAATTTATTAATACTCAAAATTATAAATTTAATGTTGACGAAAATACTTATAAATCTATTGCTAATGGAGGGTAGTTATATAAATAAAAAACAACTACAAATAAATCCGGTAAAAATAATTTTATTTCGAATAGACAATTCTTTAAGCATATGTCAGTATTCATGCTTAATACAGACATTAAGTATGAAAAAATAACAAGTGTCTCATATCTTTTACACAAATTATAACTTTAATAGCTACCATATAGAGTAGCTTTTTCCTTAAATTCAGCAACGTCTCATAAGACCTTTTATCCACGCTCTGTTCCTATACACGCTGTTTCTCTCTCCATATGTTGTTTTACAAGTTTGCATTGCATAATTATGTTGTTAATATTTATACATGTTTAAATATTGTATGTGAGTTTTGTGTATATGATAGAGGTGCTTCCACACTTATATAGGCCGATGCTGACTGGACTACTCGATAATAAATTTATTGTTGAATAAAAATAGACCTTATGTTCATCGATATAAAATTGAAATTTCAATGACGATCATCGTAGCTATAAATAAAAGCTAGTTATCATTTGAATTTCAATTTTATTGTCATTATTTTATAGTCTATTTTTATTTGTTAGTATTGCCCTGGTCGGCAGTCGGTGGCCCTAAAAGTCTCAATATAAAGGTCATAACACACTAGACCTGGTTGGAGATTTTTCGTATACCTGTCAAATATTAAACTAAGACTGTTGCTCATCACATAATATACCCTTTATACTCTTATTGTAATGTTAATGTTGATTATTTCTTAACTGTTAAAGTTTAAATAACAGTATGCTCTATTTCAGTTTTCCTTTGTATAGGAAATATGAACCTTTTTATGGCACAGCTTAAGAGTCTCGCGTACTCTTATGATAAAAAATAATTAGTAAGTACATTATTATAGGTACTTGTGTATCTTTCACAATATGTTAAATTTATGGTAGATTGACTATTCGTCCAGTGTATACGGGATTAAGTTTGTTTCATACAAAAATATTTTGTATGTGTTCTGAATGACTATAGCTAAGTGTAATTTAAAATGACATATGGGTTGATTACATTATAGTACACCACTTTTTCAATAAAGGTCTTCGCGCATTAGTTCGTAACATTGAAGAACAAAATAGGGTTGATGGTTAATATTTTATCTATGCTATAAGACAGATAAATCTGAATTTAGTATTTATAATTGTCGAAAAATTAACCGACAATATGATCTGTTATGGGCTCAGAATACTTAGCTTATTATCTGTAGTGTTAATTAAGTAAACTTTTATTCATTTATATATTTGGTGAAATATAGAAATAAATCTTTGATGTTCATTGGTATTGGTGATTAAAACAATTTTAAATCTGAAATCTGGATATTTCAGTTGCAAATACACTGTTGGTTCGTTTATAAATGAATACTCGAAATTTAAATGCAAATTGATGTTGCAGATTTTATAGATTGCGTACCCTAGAGTGTGTAGTTGTATTTTTTTGACGCCACACAAATTAGGTAAAGATGTTACGTCCTAATGTATGAAGACCACGCCTCAGCAATGTATAAATATAGTTTTAAATAATGTTGTACGTAACTAGTCCTTTTTATAAGTAAATAAAAGCCAGGGCTTGCAAGTTCCATGCGAGAAATCCGAACAAAAAAAAAATACATTGATAATAATTTTTATCAAAGAAGTATTTTCGTTATTGTATAAATTGTACGCAATTTTCGCAGAAAATGCTAAGGTGGAACTATTTTTAAATAAAATATAAAATCAATAAAAAAAAAGAAGAAAAATCTGGCAATAACCAAGTTCTGAACGATATTTTTAATAAAATAGAGGCAAAAATTGTAAAAAAAATGCTTTTGTAAACTAAGCTGGTTATTTATTATGATAAGTAAATCTTCTGAAACTGATATTGTTGTTTTATTTTGACTTAATAAACCTGTTTGCGTTATGGGGCCCCATGCTCCACCATGGTCGTCAGGACTCAGGTGTATGAGGGACCCTCATATACCGTACCAAGATTTTCGCGGGACACCTACTGCTTGCTTGGCTATCATCGTCTGTCGAATCGATAGCACTTCTGCTCTCAAATTTCCCAGTGTGCTTGGATCCATATTCACCCCGCTTTACGGTACTTTGTTGGGTTGTAATAATATAAAGGGACAGTGGTTTCCACACCCGAGGAAACCATTTCAAAGCAGAAAGATTGCCCAGGGTAGGGTCAGTCGGGGTACGAGGGAATTGACTCATTGGGTCACCTCACCGCGACATATAAGACAGCGGCGTACGGTTTTGGTCGGTTCAAGTCCGACATAACCGCCCCTGATGGCTGGCTGGGGGGAAAAGCGATTATTCCCAGTAGTCCCCTCTAGCCCAGTCCCCCAGGGTGACAGCTGGGAATTGTTTTCATCCGCACGAAAAAAATCCTGTCTATCCAACTAGTTCCATTGAGTTGTCCCATCATGGGACAACTGAGAAGATTACGTCTCAGTAGTTCCATGGGACAAGTGGAACTAATATCTATGGGTTGAATGCTCTGTTGACAACCTGTTGACTACGAACGTAATTCTTGAGTTAATGAAAATAATGTGTAGGTACTCTATAGAATAACTGTTTCATACCGGTTTAACTGGATTTTTAAATTTATTATCTGTTTATTTAGGCTTATATTTACGTAAGTATTATAGATGATACTTTCCGAGCTCAAGACAAGCTAACCTGCAAGTCTGACTAGCGACTGGTGGACGAAATTATGGCGCCCTCGCCTATCAGTTGTACCAGACGACAGTCGCTCCCTGATATCTATAGGTCTTGTCTAGCCAAACCCGCAGTAAAGACTGGTGACGTGGACCCCAGACTCCGAGGTGAAAGCCTCGGATGCGACTGGGAATTAACGCTAGGATGAAGAAGATATAATCCTTTAGTGTTAAATAGTAATTACTCTGTTATGGTTTTACCGAACGACCACATAGGGACACCTGGGTCGGCCGGGGTACGAGAAATAATGTTTGCGGCTCATCTCACCTCCGGCAACCTACGATCCACAGACGGCGTGCATTTTATTCGGTTCGAGTTCGACAAAACCTCCCCAGCTACGGCGAGGGAGGGGGAGACCTGTATCTGCGGGGATTTCGCGCACTTAAGAAGGGGGAGGGCGGTTCGATTTCTGCTCAGTGAAAAATGTGAAAATATTTCTCTTTTATGTGTTAGTGTGAGAAGTAGGCTTTAAAATGAATAATTACTATACAATGAAGTAGGTATACCTACCTACAAATTTATCTAGCTGTTTTAATTGCCTCGACGTTGACAAGACATCAGTGAGTGCCACTTGTTTACAAGAGGAGACAGATTTTAATTTGTTACGAGTAATAGGTACCTACCCGTTTAAGTTGTGAATTTACAGGTAGGTACCTATGTTAATACGGCGGCGCGGCGGTGCCTGTTTCAGATATTTTTCTGTTGATATCTGTAGTTTTTATTTTCTGGGTATGTTAATCAGTGTAGGTACCTAATGCATGGGCACAAGCACACCATGGCGCCCATAACGTAGCTTATAAGACCTTTAGTATCTAGCCTATGATCCACAGAATAAATATTAGGTACCTATACGATTATGATTATCAGCCATGGTAATAAAAATAGAAATCAAGTAGGTATAAAAAAAATCGGTAAGTACCTAGATATATCGTTTCGTTTATCTAAATCAAAATTATTGATCCGGTTATACTAAAATTATGCATGCAACCGAAAACGAGTTTTCGATTAAAAGTTCACAATAATGTCTAGGTATGCCTCTATGCGTCATATTTTTTTATTATTATTCACTAGCTGTTGCCCGCGACGTCGCCCGGACCGGACTACCTACGGATCGAACCTATCTATATTAGTGGTTTAAAATCATAATCACTATTGTTAATGAAATCAGTTAGGGGCACACCGAAATCAGTCTTTTTTAGACTAGCCTTCCGCCCGCGGCTGCGCCGACATGGATGTCGGTTATTGCCACTAGTTCTAGGTACCTACTCAACCAATTTCGATCAAATGAATGTATGATATGGGTACATTATAAACAAGGACCTTTCAAAAAAAAATAGCATCAAAATCAGTTCAGTAGGTAGTTTTTGTGTCGAACACACAGACAAGAACGCAAAACTTAGTAGATACCTATCAAATACCTAGACATATTCATTTTGAGCTACACCTACACTACTCGTACGCTGATAAGAAATCGCACCACTCGATTCCCTTGCTAAAAACCCGTAAAACAGGTTTAGTTAAGCTTTTTTTGCTATTTGAAAATAACCGACATTTATTTGAATTCAAAATGGCGTACACGCATCTGTTGTTATTTTATTTTGTTCCCATTTGTTGCGTAGGTGTGTATTTTCTGATAGGTAGGTATTCCTATTTTTTGTGAGATAGCTGATTGGCATCTGTAGGTTAGAGAGCCTTAAAAAACAGCGCCAGGCATATTTATTCTGAACCAGGATAATCCATGATTGGATGATGATTGGTGGATTTAAGCTCCTCCGCCGCCGTAGCACCACATGCTGTCGCACGTGCTTGCATATAGAGTAGATAAATATTTTGTGCCGAAATTGGGGTCAAACTATAATTATCATGGTAAGTAAAGTACTTTGTGATAGATGACTAAGATGTTAGAAGTTATGTTTACGAAGATGGATGATGGAAATAGCTATGTGGTGATGCCCTGTAACGAAGAAGGTTCTGCTAAAACTGGTCGCGTCCCTTATTGCAGTGTAGAAATACTACGTAGGGTTGGTAAGCGGCAAGCTGCGCCCCTGGACCCCGTTGACTCGGTGTCTCCACCAGTGCTATTCAGAGGAGTTGATGGCTCCCTGTTCCCAGCACAGCCGACGAAACACGTTCCACCGCAGACTACTGAGCCTCGGTCACCTATGGCACCCAGTGTGGATGACGACGACGACTCGAGGTCACTTAGGTAGAACTAGAGCTGGCGGTGCAATGCTCAGAGTCAAGAAGTAACAAAACCGCCCCGGGACCCGACGGCATTCCAGGACGAGAGTGGGTCCTTGCTCTTGTCGAAGATCTCTTTGTCCCCAACTGACATAGCTTCTTATCGCATATTTGTAGTGGGGCCAATTTTCGCAATCGTGGAAGACGAGGTAAATGGTCCCCGTTCGAAAGGGCACCCGGTGGACTCACCGTTCGCCTACCGACCCATAGTGGTGCTTGACGAGGTGCGCAAACTCTTTGGAAGAGTTATAGGGAAGTGCCTCATCGGACACCTCTCCGGGTTGTGGCCGGGGATGGCGAATGGCCAATATCGCTTCAGCCAGGAGGCGCTACACCGTAGAAGCCATCATGCGCATGAGGGTTCTGGTGAAGGATGCGGTTGCCCGGGGCGAGGTAATGTTAGCGCTGTCCTTGGACATCGCCAATGCGTTCAACACCTTGCCCTAGACTTACCTCAGGGAGGCACTCGTGTATCATGAAGTGTATCTCTACCTTCGCCGCCTAGTCGGGGCGTATCTGACGGAGAGAGCCATCATCTACCTGACAGTGACCGGCCTTGGTCGTCATCAAATGTCATGCGGTAGGTACTCCGCAAAGATCGGTCTTGGGGTCGCTTGGGGGTGCTTCGCAATAAGTTACACGCACGTTAACACGTTTGTATATCGTATCTCGTCACATTGCTCCCAACGCGTTGAGGCAGAGCGTGAGCGCGTGGGATGCCACCATGTGGCATAGCGTGGCACAGGCCACGGGACGTCAATCAAACACGGAGGTTTAAAGCGCACTGTTTATTCAAGTACCGACATTAATATATAACACTTTTCCCTCCCAAATGGAGTACTTAATTACTAGATTAAGTTACTAAACCTTATATCTATATGTTAATCAAACAACAACAAAATAGTGACTATGAAAGAACCGTTGAATAAACCTATACTTATACCAGTAGTACCTTCCCCATCCAAGAACAGCATAGTCGTAGGTATAGGTAGGTATTATTCAATCAACTTTACATAAAAATTAACTAATATATAAAAACTTATGTTATGATTGTTGATGACCAAGAGAGGCCATTAACGCGTTCCTTACATTACCTTACCGATCACTATTAAAAACCATAGACCCAAACCATTACCTACCGGATAGAACACACGAGACTCGAACCTAATTATGTTAGGTATTTAAGATATCACACAGTGATGAATGCAAAGGAACTTCGTTGATAATTACGTAATGTCTTTATTTTTACCTATTATGCATTATTATTAGAAACCTACATTTGCTTCATTTTTTCAATACAACGCATGGCTGCTTGTCTTTGAACTCGTGTATCACTAGGAAGTGACTGTTGCGGTTCCGTCTCTGGGTTATTGTTAATAACATCAGCCGTTTCCTCGCCCACACTGTCAAAAAATTCTTCCCCCTCCGCGCGGGATGTTGCCACCGTGTCTGGGGATTTATTCTGAACATTTAAATCGTGCGTTTGGCTAGTATCTATACCTACACTTACATTTGAGGCCCTACACCGTGAATTACGTTTTTTTACAATCATTTGGTCAATGTGTCGTTTATGTACTCCGCCGTTATTCAATTTAACTTGATATGATACCGGACCAACTCGTTCAGTTACTACACCTTCCGACCACCTGCGCCCTGTCTTTGAATAATCCCGGATGATGACTGATTCCCCTTGGTTAGCGAGACGTACGGGTGCTGTATGTTGTTGTTCGGTTCTAAGTTGTGAGGTACGCACTCGCTCGGCCGTATCGGGACGTAAAAGATCTAAACGCCCGCGCAGTCGTCTACCTACCAGGGCTACTGCAGGTTCTACACCAGTCGTACTCTGCTCGGTATTCCTATATGTAAACAAAAATCGGTGTAGTGCTGTATTTATATCCTCCTTCTCTAATACTGCCTTTTTAAGGACACGTTTGATCGACCGTACTGCGTTCTCCGCAGCGCCATTACTCGACGGATGATAAGGCGGTATCAGTGTATGCTTAATACCGTTACGTTCTAAATAAGTAGCAAACTCATTTGATGAAAACGGGGGGCCATTGTCACTCACAATACGTTTTGGCAAACCAAAACGAGCGAATATTTCCCGTAAATAGTTAATCACTACTCCGGCCGAAGTGTTATTAACCGATTTCACCTCAATCCATTTAGAATGAGCGTCTATCACAATAAAATAGTATTTATTGTGGAAAGCTCCTAAAAAATCTACGTGCAAACGTGACCAGGGCTCCGCGGGCCATGGCCACGAGTGCAATGGTGCAGCACTAGGCATTGATCGCATCTCCTGACATGCTATACATTCACGAGCTAGGGTGGTGGCACCAATTATCGGCCATGTCAACATTTTTTGACCTTTGATTGATTGTAATTTTTTGGTTTATAGCATTTGCTTTCTTGTAATGCCTTTTTTGGATAGAGGGATACTGAAACTCCATTACTACATTCGCAAAATTACCAATTCTTTGTTATTTTTTAAAATACAGAGGTTTTTTTCCGAGTATGTCGATTTCCCTTAATATCGGCCTCTAACACCCTAATTTCTGCCGCCTGTGACCCTAATATCGTCATACCTTTTCCAACGTGAATTTAGGTCAATAAAACTAAGTAAAGTAAAAAATTATAACGTTTTATATTCCAATTCAGGTTGAAATTTTTTTTTAACGCTTATCTATCATTAATTTGTCTTTTCTTTATATCTCAGCCTTAAAAATTACAGTAATTGCTGTTATTATAAACTAATGATCACAATGATTAAAAAAAATTAAGAGAAATAAAGATTTCCAAAATATATTATTATAAAGGAAAAATATTATTAAAGTCAACAGAAAACTTGAATTTCTTTAAAGGCTTTTCAATTTAAATGCACTAAACAGTGACGGCAAGTAAAATCTTCTTTAGCCACATCAATATAATTTCGCCCACGATGAACTGTACACTTTAAGTGGAACCATATGGGGCATTATGTCACAGTTAATATTTTTGGCTTCATCTTCTTCGAAATCACTAATTCTACTTCACAGGCACCACAAAGAATTTTCTACTTTTCTTCTTGAGAAGGTAAATCATGAGGTCAGTTACGCTGTCCTTTAATAGGTATTCTCTTCTTCTATTCATACTGTTCTTCTTCTAACTACTAGTTTTATTTTATTTGACTGGTTTATGTTTTATATTCCATTTTCCAGATTTTTCTTTCTTGACCAACGGGAATAACCCTCTGTATCTATTCTTCCAGGAAGTCTGTCTTGTAAAGTGATCCTGGGAATTTCGTGTTGTCGAAAAGCTACTCTTCTTCTACTTCATCCTATTATTAATTCCTAGTCGCAATCGAAGCTTGCACCGAGGCTAGACCTCGATATTTTCCGCGAAACGACTTCCATCTGTCCTCTACAACCCCAATGGTAACATCGAAGCATTGCATTACTGCCTGCTTCTTTGAACGGTATTTACTCCATCCCTTATTCTACTACGGTCATAGAAACATTAGAAACTATAGGGGTCATAGAACCTATTAGGGGTCAAAGAACCTAAAGGGGTCATAGAACCTAAAGGGGTCATAGAACCTATAGGGGTCATAGAACTTATAGGGGTCATAGAACCTATGGGGGTCATAGAACCTATAAGGATCATAGAACCTATAGAGGTCATCGAACCTATAGGGGTCATAGAACCTATATGGGTCATAGAATCTATATGGTTTATGGAACCTATGGTCATATAACCATAGGTTTGAAACCTTTCTCTTTTTGTTGGGACGACATGATTATGGCATACTTGTTGACTAAAATTAAGATACCTAAGTATTTGTTCATTTTGCACCACGTCCCTGTTTATTATAAAGTTCAAAGGTTGTAGGACAGTAAGTACCCTGTACAAAATAAGGTGGCCGTTATTACGCATCGATTCTCTAGATATCGGCCGTAGCTGGCAAAAAAAGTTTTTAGGCGGCCGATGTTAGGATCTAGTCATCAAACAGAGCTGTTATTTCATTTTTAACCTTATTAATGTTACTGCTAATATACAAAATAGCTAAACATATAGTTTAGTGTTTTCATGCATTTCCCTAAAATCGACCAGGTGGCCGATATTGAGATTTATCCAAAATAAAGATCCCTAACCTCGACCCCGCGATTATTTAATAAAAAGTACAAATAAAATTAAAAACACACTACCTAAACGGTACTTCGACTGTTTTTCTTTAATAAAAAATAATGTAAAATACCATAGGTATATTTAATTCCTTTCAAATACTATCCCACTCAGTGCGTCGACTCCGGGATTTGACTCAGAATTGCCACCAAATCACATACGTCGGTACCTGCGCGTGCTCTATTGCCACCTGAACGTTCAAAAGTGGAGGTACCCGCACCAAAATATGGAATGGTATTCGTATGGATATAGAGTCGCTTTTTGCATAAAAACTATAATAATTTCAGGATTATTTTCATAGTTATGTTCCATTTTCTCGAAAAGGCCGATATTAGGACGTGGCCGATAAAAGGAGACTTCACCCTATACGTTCTATATCCGAATCTATATATTCCCACCAAACGTAATTACGTGCGATTTGCTTCATCTTAACCATGCCCGGGTGGCCCTCATGAATTTCTTTCAACACTATTTCACGCAACGAGGACGGTATTACAATTTTGTAACCATACACTATACAACCCTGATCCATATGAAAACTGTCCTTCCGATTATAATATATTTTTTCTATATTGTTAAGAGATTCACTCGATGGCCAACCGTACATAATAAACCCATAAATTTTACTTAACAATATATCTTTTCCGGTTTCAAGCTTAACCTCCTTAAAGCTAATAGGAAATACATCTTGTGCGTAATTTAAATAACTGCAACCCTCACTAATTACGCCGTCATTAAATGATTTTAAAGGTAACCGAGATAAAGTATCCGCAAAACAATTTTTTTTCGACGTTATAAATTCGATTTCAAAATCGTACGCAGCTAATTTTATGGCGTAACGTTGTAGACGGCTCGCAGCTGTTACTGGTATTCCCTGGTTCTTACCAAAAATGTAGCTTAATGGACGGTGATCACTACGCAACGTGAAATGCCTACCGTAAAGGTATTGGTGAAATTTCGTAACTCCGTAAACAATCGCTAACGCTTCCTTATCTATTTGTGAGTAATTACATTCGGCCGGGTTGAGCGTGCGACTTGCAGCGCAAACCGGTCTCTCGACACCGTCTGTGTCCCGCTGAATCAGCACTGCGCCAAGTCCATATGCGCTACTATCTACTGCACATATAGTGTGTAAGTTTGGATTGTAATGCGCGAGTACCGGTGCACTTGATAAAACTTTTTTAATTCTCTCAAATGCCCTACTGCATTCATCGCTCCATGACCAATTTGTATTTTTCTTTAACAAACTATATAATGGTTTAAGTATATCGCTCATATTAACGCAAAATTTGGAATAAAAATTAACTAATCCCATAAAACTCTTCAATTGCGTGACGTTACATGGCTGGGGCGCTGCTACAATGGCGTCAATTTTATTTTGATCAGTATGTAAGCCCAATTTATTTATTTTATAGCCTAAATAAGTTACGTTATCTTGAAAAAATTTACACTTACTAAAATTAATTCTAAGACCATTTTCTTTTAATCTTTGCAGCACCGCCCTTAGGTTCTTTAAATGTGTAACTTTATCTTTCCCAGTAATACAAATATCATCAGCAAAAACCGCAGTTGAATGCAAGCCATTTAACGTCTCTTCCATGATTTTTTGGAAGTTTTCAGGTATACATTTGATTCCAAATGGGACACGCTTATACACAAACGTCCCTACATGCGTAGTTATAGCTGTCATTGGTTGTGACTCTTCATGTAATATACATTGTTGGAATGCGTTAGACAAATCAAGTTTAGTATACTGCTTTCCCCCTCCTAGTACCGCGAACAGGTCCTCGATCCGTGGCAGCGGGTAGTGATAGTCTTTTAATAACGGATTAATAGTAACCTTATAGTCACCGCATATTCTAATACTACCGTTTGACTTGACTACCGGCACAATAGGAGTTCCATAATCAGACCGCTCAACTTTATAAATAACGCCCTCCCGCTGTAAACGTTCGAGTTCCCGTTCCACAGGTTCTTTGAGGGCTAGGGGTAAAGACCTTGCCTTAACAAAAATGGGAGTATTATCTTTTAAGTACAATCTAAATTCTGATTTAAAAGTGCCTAGTCCCTCAGCGAACACTTCAGGAAATTCATTTCGTAAAGACAAAGCAATCGAGTCAATATCGGCTATGTTGTAGCATTCAACAATAGCCAATTTTAAATGTTTTATCCACGTACGACCCATTAAAGGCGGACCGCCGTTTTCTATCACGAAAAGATTTAAAGTAGCCTGATGTTTACCACAACTTACATTAACTACAACATATCCGAGTGTCTCAATAATATCGCCTGTGTACGACTTCAAAGATAACATTTTACTTTGTAATGGAATATGAGAAAGATATTTATCATAATATTTTTTAGATATAACTGAAATTTTACTTCCGGTATCTATCTCAAATGTACACAAAATGTTATCAATTTTTAAATTAATGCAATAAGGTCCGTCACCTTCGCTCTTAATATTTAAATTATAAAAATTACAGTTATCGTCTGACTCGGAATCATTTAAAAAAAACTGATTCTTCTTCGAGTTATCTTTGTTGTTATTGGACACACTCGCGTTATTAATCGCTTCTTTATTGCACACTGCCTTTAAATGGCCCCGTTGACCACACACATCGCAATTATAATGTTTAAACCGACACTTGCCTTCTGTATGACCGGGTTTACCACACCTTGGGCACAAACGCTGGTCGTTGGTCGCCCTGGCCTGGGGCGCGCGGCCCCCGCCGGCGCACAGTGGTTCGAAATTTGAGCTCCATTGACATAGAAACTTAAAGTGAGGAAATTAAAAAAAAAAAATTATAATGGCTTTGGCATACCTCGCTATATGTCATATTAACGTATGAATGGTATAAGTAGCTCCACGCGTGAGAAAAAAAAGTTTTGTGTTTTTTTTGTATGGGAGAAAACACTTAAAGTGCTTTTTCTTTCAACTGAATGGAACTGAAGGGCTGGTGCTCACACCAGCTATTGTACCACACACGGCGATCAAGATGACATCAAATTCACGCACCTTTACGCACCACTCCGCACGTAGTAAAATTTTGAAATATTGAATTTTCGATATGTGATTTTTCAAATCTTTGACGTAGTTAAATGTAATTGCCGGTCCATTTACTTATAATGTCATTAGTTTTTAGCCTATTAGTGACTTTTAGGATGACAGTAATTAAAAATAATATTGATTATACGCATAAGTTTTTTACAAAATTGCATGCCGAGAGCTAAGTAGCTCATTTGTTAATCACCGTGATTATGGTTGTTTATGATTAAATATGATTGACGTGAGATTAACCAATTAGGTTCTGGCATATCTCGCTTTATGTCATATTAACGTATGAATGGTATAAATAGCCCCACGTGTGAGAAAAAAAAGTTTTTTGTTTTTTTTTTGGATGGGAGAAAACACTTAAAGTGCTTTTTCTTTCAACTGAATGGAACTGAAGGGCTGGTGCTCACACCAGCTATTGTACCACACACGGCGATCAAGATGACATCAAATTCACGCACCTTTACGCGCCACTCCGCACGTAGTAAAATTTTGAAATGTTTAATTTCTGATATGTGATTTTTAAAATCTTTGACGTAGTTAAATGTAGTTGCCGATCCAATTACTTATGATGTCAATAGTTTTTAGCCTATTAGTGACTTTTATGATGACAATAATTAGAAATAATATTGATTATATGCATAAGTTTTTTACAAAATTGCAGTCCGAGAGCTAAGTAGCTCATTTGTTAATCACCGTGATCATGGTTGTTTATGATTAAATATGATTGACGTGAGATTAACCAATTAGGCTCTGGCATATCTCGCTTATTAGACGTACATTCATTAAAAAGTATGAGACATGGCTGCAAGAGGATATAAAATGACTTGAGGTCGTGAGGGGAAAAATGAACTCCTCTTCAGTGTCAGTAGAGGAGCAACCATGTACCAGTTTTGACTCTAGTTTAAATGAGGGTGCATCCACATCCTGTGGACCGGAGACACGCAATGTTGGAACGTGAACATTAGTTGTGAGTCCAAGAAAACCTTTCATGGAGCTAAGTGCGCGACAAAAGAGAAGGAGAGTGGAAGAGCTCCTAACGCATAGCACTGAAAGGACCTATTTGGCTCCGCTAGAGCCTAATTGGTTAATCTCATGTCAATAATATTTAATCATGAACAACCATAATCATGGTGATTAACAAATGAGCTACTTAGCTCTCGGAATGCAATTTTGTAAAAAACTTATGCATATAAATCAATATTATTTTTAATTATTGTCATCATAAAAGTCACTAATAGGCTAAAAACTATTGACATTATAAGTAATTGGATCGGCAACTACATTTAACTACGTCAAAGATTTTAAAAATCACATATCAGAAATTCAACATTTCAAAATTTTACTACGTGCGGAGTGGCGCGTAAAGGTGCGTGAATTTGATGTCATCTTGATCGCCGTGTGTGGTACAATAGCTGGTGTGAGCACCAGCCCTTCAGTTCCATTCAGTTGTAAGAAAAAGCACTTTAAGTGTTAACTCCCATACAAAAAAAAACCACGAATCTTTTTTTCTCACGCGTGGGGTTACTTATACCATTCATACGTTAATATGACATAAAGCGAGATATACCAGAGCCTAATTGGTTAATCTTACGTCAATCATATTTAATCATAAACAACCATAATCACGGTGATTAACAAATGAGCTACTTAGCTCTCGGAATGCAATTTTGTAAAAAACTTATGCATATAATCAATATTATTTCTAATTATTGTCATCATAAAAGTCACTAATAGGCTAAAAACTATTGACATTATAAGTAATTGGATCGGCAACTACATTTAACTACGTCAAAGATTTTAAAAATCACATATCAGAAATTCAACATTTCAAAATTTTACTACGTGCGGAGTGGCGCGTAAAGGTGCGTGAATTTGATGTCATCTTGATCGCCGTGTGTGGTACAATAGCTGGTGTGAGCACCAGCCCTTCAGTTCCATTCAGTTGAAAGAAAAAGCACTTTAAGTGTTTACTCCCATACAAAAAAAAAACAAATCTTTTTTTTCTGACGCGTGGGGCTACTTATACCATTCATACGTTAATATGACATAAAGCGAGATATGCCAGAGCCTAATTGGTTAATCTCACGTCAATCATATTTAATCATAAACAACCATAATCACGGTGATTAACAAATGAGCTACTTAGCTCTCGGAATGCAATTTTGTAAAAAACTTATGCGTATAATCAATATTATTTTTAATTATTGTCATCCTAAAAGTCACTAATAGGCTAAAAGCTAATGACATTATAAGTAAATGGACCGGCAACTACATTTAACTACGTCAAAGATTTGAAAAATCACATATCGAAAATTCAATATTTCAAAATGTTACTACGTGCGGAGTGGTGCGTAAAGGTGCGTGAATTTGATGTCATCTTGATCGCCGTGTGTGGTACAATAGCTGGTGTGAGCACCAGCCCTTCAGTTCCATTCAGTTGAAAGAAAAAGCACTTTAAGTGTTTTCTCCCATACAAAAAAAACACAAAACTTTTTTTTCTCACGCGTGGAGCTACTTATACCATTCATACGTTAATATGACATATAGCGAGGTATGCCAGAGCCATTACAATTTTTTTTTTTTAATTTCCTCACTTTTAGTTTCTATGTCAATGGAGCTCAAATTTCGAACCACTGTGCGGCGCCGCCGCCGCGAGCGCCGCCGCGCGCTCCGCGGCCTCCGCCGCCGCCTGCGATCCGGTGCAAGCCGTCGTCACTGGACGGTGCGCAGCGCACGGCCGAGCCCTGGGCGCCCGGGGCGCACGCCGTCGCCGCGTGCCGCTCCGCCGCCTCCAAAGACTGTGCCAACTCCACTGCACGTTTATAGGTTACGCCTTTCTCCGCGAAGATTTGCGATCTCATGGCTTCGTCGTACAATCCCGATACAAATTGATCGCGTAAATTCACCTCTAAACAGCCTCCGAAGTTACAAGTTTTAGCTAAATGTTTTAATGCTTGAAGGTAGTCGCGCACACTCTCGCCTTGTGCCTGCGTTCGCTGTCTGAACAGATGTCTTTCGGCGATTTCAGATGTTTCTGGTTCGAGGTGCTCCCTGACCAGACTCACCAACACATCGTATGCTTTGGATTCCGGTTCAGCCGGGGCACATAAGTCGCACATTAATTCGTAACACTCTGCACCAACTACCGTCACTAATGTTGCAACTTTTAACGAATCATCGATGCTATTTAGTCTAATGAATTGATTTAATCGCCTCACATATGCATTCCAATTTTGATTGGCAATGCAAAATGCATCCACATGGCCGATCGTCATTATTTTTTATTATTATAATATGATTATAATGCACTCGCGTTCGCGTTCGAACAAACTCGTCGCCAGTGTTGTATACGGGACGTCAATCAAACACGGAGGTTTAAAGCGCACTGTTTATTCAAGTACCGACATTAATATATAACAGATGGGTACTCAAAATAAAATCCTATCGGATAGCCAACGGTATTCAAGGGAATTAACGCACGGCAAAATGTGGGCCGGGACGGCATTTTCAGTTTAAGCCCCGCCTAAAAAAAATTGAAGATCCGGAGCTGTCGGCCATCCTGATCGCGTGAGGAAATCTCGCATTCGCGGCAGCATTCATATCCGTGACATCACAGATAAAATGCAAGAGAGCCGCCTTCGCTGGTGCGGCCACGTCTTGCAGCAACCGCCTGGCTACGTGGGTAGCAAATGCGTGGCAAGGGCGCCCCCCTCGAGTCCATGACGTTGATATTTGGTCATTCTGGGCAGATCATGTTCCACGGATCGCAGGCTGTTGCTCTGCAGCACTGAGTCAAGAGTCCTGGAATTGAAACATAGTAGGTACCTACCTACTGGTAGGTAGGTACCTAATTAATTAATATTAATTAATTACCTACCACAGTAATTTACTTTTAGATATTAAAATGAAACCTAAGATTTATTGACCCACATGGAAGTCTTACATAACTATGTGGGTACAGTCGGCAAAGGTTTTCGGTTGCACTTTTCCATTATAAAGTTGTATGTAAAGGTGTAAGCGTACCGTACCCACTACAATACATTATTAGTAAAAGTTGCTATGAGTTACTATATTAGTTTGATTATGCCTTAAATTTCGCCAAACAAGAATTTGTACAAATTAACATAAAATGTCATATTGAAATAGGTACAGTAAAATATGCACATAAATATTAAAAAATTTTGACAAAACGTGATACCTACACATAATATATCTAATCTAAAATATTCTTGAAACACGAACAGAAGATATAATATCTACTTATTTAGTCAGGTACCCATACCATAGATGGGGACTCCGTAGTTCCCATACCTACCCGACGAGGGCCAGCTCGAAAGTCGCTCGGCCGGCCGGAGTGCGAGAGATTATGTCGATCCAGGATCCACAACTGCGAATGTTTCATGATAGATTAGGTACAGCTATATTAATGCGTTTCTCTTTCTTTATGACTCACCTGATAGTAAGTGGCATATGAACACTTGCCACCTTAAAATGAAGGTGTTAAACAAACATACGCTACCACCTGCTAGCGGAAAGAGGAAATTTGGAGGGAAATTTCTCAGCACGACGCGACGGTAAAAGAAGTATTGAAAAAATTCCAAAATTAAACATTAAAAAACATGCAAAAATTAAAAACCCCCGACCCATAAAGAACCTATAGGTCGGGGGTTTTTAATTTTTGCATTTTTTTATTTCATTGTTTTTTATAGGTAACCGCTAAACCGATTTGCATAAAACCTGCTATATCGTGATGCATAAATTATGACCTTTCATTTGATACCCAACACGGGTATATTTGAAAATATTAGATTTTGCATTGCCACTTTCACTCCTCATATCTTTCAAATGGCTAAACCGATTTTTATAAAACATAGCTAAGAACACTCTCGACTAAACCATCTTTCAAACAAAAGAAACAGAATTGAAATCGGTTCAGCCGTTTGGGAGCTACGATGCCACAGACAGGCATACGATGATAAAAAGTGGTAGTTTGAAGAAACCTCGAGTCATCATTATCGTCCTTGCGTTTCACCACATTTCACCAATCATTGTATTCGGTCCCACGTAATAGGGGGTGAGCTAATTGCTGAATGCCGAGCACTATTTTTGACTCGAGCCATGCACCTGAGGCTGAGTCTGGGCTGCATAATATCTGTCTGAATACCCATAGTCGCCTTGTACGACACCACATGGGAAGAGATGAGGGGGCCCGAATTCTCCAATGTCGGTTCCCGGCAGTGTTATAGAACAGCAACGATATTTCAATGTCAGAGCTTAAAAGCTCTGATATTTTTCATGATGATGTCAGAGCTTTTTAAGCTCTGATATAGTGAAATAGCAATGAACAATGTTCTATAACGTCTCTGCTCATTCAGAGTTGAAGGTCAACGCCCAAGGCCATTCGCAGTGCCAGTCAGTACCAGTTAGTTTTACAACCATTTATTTTCAAAACTAGCTGATGCCCGCCGCCCCACCCGGTGGATGTTGGATTTCACTAGATACTTTTTGCGTTTTGGACATATTATTATTATCTTCGGTTCGTGTCAACCAATTGAGATAAAAAAAACGCAAAACTTATGACTGAGGTAATATAGCCGCGGTATTCTGTAGGGCGGAGGTACTTCCCCAGTCGGACTTCCCCTACCCAATATCGTGCACGTCTAACTGAAAAGTCTTGAGATATTTTCTGAAGGAAGCTAAGGTATGCCCTCGAGGTTCGCCTTCCCCTCGACGGTCAGACGGCGGTCCCCCGACGAGACCAAATGACAAAAGGGTCAATACATAGGGTAGGTCATAATCATAAGTCATAATGTAGTTATTATTTTACTTTTTATAGGTTATTTTTGGGTCCGGGGCTTTTTAATTTTTAATTTTTTTTTTATTTCACGCTTTTTGCTTGAATTTTCAATAAAACCTGCTGTATCGTGATGCATAAATTATGACCTTTCATTTGATACCCAACACGGGTATTTTTGAAAATATTCGATTTTGCATTGCCACTTTCACTCCTCATGTCTTTCAAATGGCTGAACCGATTTTTATGTAACATAGCTAAAAATACTCTCCTCGAAACCATCTTTCAAACAAAAGAAAGAGAACACACACACACACACACACACACACACACACACACACACACACACATGCACACTTCAATCTTATAACACCCCTCTTTTTTGTCGGGGGTTAAAAAAGAGTAACCCCCTAAATTTCAGGCTGCCACCGCACCTGCACACTTCTCAGTATCCGTTGGTAATTCTACGAGTTTCATTTAAAAAAAAGAGGTTGGAAAGGTCAAAGCTGGAACATCTATACTATACAATATACTTGATATTATGACTCAACTGGTCGCTGTGTATCTATGAGGAAATAATATAATAAGAATAAAATAAAAACATGACATTTCTACATGCCATGCCATGCGACTTCATGAAACCTGTCTGTATATACCTAATTTCTAATTCTAAAGTAGGTGTGATTGTACAACCAATAAAAAGAAGTCTAATTATTACCTACTTTTGAATTGGTACCTACTGATAATAGTATTAATAATTTTATTAGGTTTGCATAGCGACCGGGACTTTTATTAAGAATGTATCGAAGAATCTGTTATTAGGTATATGGCGTAGCGGTAGTGAACGCGGCCGCTGCGCAGGAGTAGCGGGTTCGATCTTCGCTCAGTGCAAATATTTGTATGCATGAACATGGGTATTTGCATTGGACTGATCGTGCCCCGGAGAATACGTTATGCCGTCAGTCCTGGTTGCCGTACAAACATCTATGGCAGTCGTTACGGGTAGTTGGAACCCTAAAAAGTCCAACAACGGTCTAGCTGCAATGCTTCGATATCGCCTAATGTCACCATTGGGTTATGGAGGTCAGATGGTAGTCGCTTCACGGAAAAAGTCGAGGCCTAGCCAAATCCGCAGTTAAGACTACTACTAAGACGCCACTTGTCTAGGGGGCAGATCTACTTGTGTTTTTTTTTCAACTAATTTTTTTCAAAAAAATTAAGTTTCATAATGTTCGGGTTAACTTTTTCAAAAGAACAGTCAAACCACACGCACATGGGGCACGTGGTATCCACGAACGACCCCGTCTCATTCGCTTCTACGGTTTTTAAAATAATATACAACGTCATTTTAATACGTCATGTATATCGTAAAACTATGTAGATAAACCAGTTTTGGCCCTAAATACTCGTGCCTACCTCAATACAGTTTACCTACCGGTTATTTTTTAACAGTTATATTTTATTGACATCTATTAATAGTCGGTTTCCTAGCATGAATTATACAGACTTATTTAGATAATTTTATTTTATTTCACTATTATTACAGAATAATAGTGAAATAAAATAAAATTATTAAGCAAACAAAAAAAATCCAAAAACAAGTTTTTTTCAAAAATTTAGTTGCAATAAAACAAAGATACTTAGGGGCTTTTTTTCAACCCCCATGGTGATACGTGGTGAGGTTTTAGACTACATCTCCCCCCCTATCCAAAATCACGTTTTAATTTTTTTTTAATTATCATTTAATGCTAGAAAATTCAGCACCGTGATAAGAATCACGCCTTATAAGAAAAAATAAATACACGTGATATTTTGTCATTTTTTCCGAACCAATTTTTTTGTGTATTTGGTGTGTGTATCTTACTTGTAATAGGTACTTAATATAAGTTTGTTTTTAAAATTAGGTAGGTATATTAGTAATCAATGTACAATAATGACATTCAACTTTAACAGGGTCATATAAAGGCAGATGATATTGATCCCGCCACATTATTACGTACACGTACGGCGCCGTAAGGCGTGAGAACGTGCATCTCCAAGAATAATAAAAAAAAAACAAAAAATTAAATTAAAAAAAAACGATGATTTCAGTTATACATTTTGTGGCCACAAGTGGGGGAGAAAACAAAATGATGGTGTTATAAATAATAATAATAATATGAATTTAATAACAGAACAATTTAATTGTAATAATTTAAATAAATTTACATTTGTTTTACAAACGAATTTAACAATAAAAAATAATAATTTATAAAATTAATATTACCAATTTAATTTACGGTAAAATGAAATGAAAAAAAATAGTTAAATAACATAAATTAACTTCTGTGACGTGCTAACTTTTCAAAATGGTGAACAAAGTGTATAAAGTTAATTTCGTCAAAGATGAGAAGACGGGGAGCAAACGCAATCAGGTCCTAATGTCTATTGTTGGTGAGTTATTCTACTATTAATGACATATTATAAACTATGGATACGATTCAAATCGATTTAGATAGAAGAAAGCGAATTCACCTCAGGCGGGACTCGAACCCGCGATCTTTCCCTTACAGGAGGAATACTTCGCCCGAAGACTTGTAATTGGTGGCTCGGTATATTTGCTTTTTCTATCTTGATCAATTTAGATTCGATTCGGTTCGATTCCCGCTCAGTGCAAATATTTGTATGCATGAATATGTATATTTGCATTGGTCTGGGTGTTTTCTATGTATGTATGTATTTACAAAAAAAAATGTATCTAAGTATGTTTATCCGCATGCTAGAACCCATAACACAAGCTAGTTAAGCTATGCTTACTTTGGGTCTAGATAGCGTTGTGTAGAATGTCCTACAATATTTATTAAAAAAAAAAATAGTTAGCATTCTTTAAAATTTCATTCTATTTAAGCGATGTCCGCACTCTAAAATGGCAACAAAAATGGAAGTAGTCCTAATTAACCGACTTCAAAAAGGAGGAGGTTCTCAATTCGATGAGTTTTTTTTTACGCATCAATTTTTTTTACGTAGTGTCTCCGACACTTGTATTTAAATGTAATTCACTCCCTAAAGATTACAATAACTCTCCTTTGTTACAAATTACTATATAATTTTCTCGTAATATAATTATACTTTTTCTACTAATCTATATTTCAATTTAACCTTTTACTTAAGCCTCAAGTATCCCTACGGAGGAACCAATTATTTTTAAGGTAATATTTTTAGAACCTCATGTATGACTTACATTTAATTAAATTATTGTTTAATTTAATTAATTAATTAGGTATTTACATTTATTTTAATTATTGTTTAATTTAATGAATTAATTAGGTATTTACATTTAATTTAATTATTGTTTAATTTAATTAATTAATTAGGTATTTACATTTAATTTAATTATTATTTAATTATTGTAATCTCCTTTTATTATAATCTCCTTTTTTTGAGGTGCAGTCCAGAAGATACGGACCACCATTTCTGATGCTATTGGCCTTAAAATGGTGGTCCATATCTGGTATGGTTTTTTTGACATTTTATGTACTCTATAACCCTCGGGAGATGAATACCTTTCATTTGAGACCCCATCCATGGAAATTCGTTCAGCTGTTTGGCCTATAGAGAGGGACAAAGAAAACTATATACTTACACATATAGGCGAGTAACACATTACCCTCGCTGACGCAGTCGGGCAAATAGCTGTTACCGATTTTATAAGGATACTAGTCTTCTGCCCGCGCCCATCTCGGTTAACGTGATCTTTGCTCTTATCTCCGGTTCTACTCAACCGATTGCGATCAAGCAAACGTAGATTTTACGTCTGACCAAGCTCTTTCTAAAAAAACAAAACCGCATCAAAATCCGTTTAGTAGTTTTTGCGTCTATCGCGAAGAAACAGACAAACAGACTAGAAATTAAAAAATATATATTTTCGTGTACAGTATCGTTAACATACCATAACATAACCACAGTATTTTTTTTAAATATCTCCAATGTACAGACACGACCACTTTACAAATTACAATACGGCGTGGATGTTGGTTATCGTGACCAAACATAGCCTATGTCCTTTCCTAAGGTCTAATCTATCTCGCGACCAAATTTCATCAAAATCGGTTCTGTGGTTTAGGCGTGAAAGCGTAACAGACAGCCACAGGATGGATTTAATCGATGACGTCAGTAGACTTGCACGGTTGGTCTACAACTTGTTTCGTAACATTTTCGTGTTAGTATTGGTTATTTAAGTTATTTCTTGTTTTGTGTTTATGTAATATAACCGTAATAACGTAAATCAATTATTTTAACTGAGATGTTAAACCTGTTTTTACTAGTTTATTTTCAATCGGCTTTATTCAAAATAAAAATCAGTTAACAGCTATGTCATTAAAAGCTGGGCTTTTCCCGCTTTAACATACACTATTATTCCGGTCAAGTTAACTGGAAAATCACAAAAATGGTTAACAAAAATTTAAAGTTGGAAAATAACAAAAAAATCCCACAAAACTGAATTTTGGCAGAGACCAACCAATAACACTTGGTCCCCCCTTGTGCCTACAAAGATTGGAATTACTAATTAGGAATCACGAATGTCGTTAATAGCTTTGATAATATCTTTAGTCTTAATGTAATATCAGTATTTCCCCTTCGTCCATATTGATAACCAGAGTTTGATAATTAGTTACCAAAGAAGAATTTTTTTCTTCTTTGGGCAATCGGTTATCAAACAGGGATTATTTTTCGCTTTTAAATATTTTTTGGTAACTCGTTAGTTGGAACACTGCCTGAAACATAAATGTGTTCCTACTAGGTAATTCCCAGAGCAGCCCCAATTGAAAATGTATAAAATATACTTTTATCATAAACTAGCTGACCCGGCGAACTTCGTACCGCCTTTTCCTAAAAAAATTCTCGCCGTGAGAACCATCGTCGTACTTCGGGGAATATTCTAAAAAAAGAATTAGCGAAATCGGTTCAGTCGTTCTCGAGATTTGAGCTTAGCAACACATTTAGGGATTCATTTTTATATAATAGGAGATTTCATTAATTGCATGAAAAGCCTAATGATCCGATTCTCAGCACTCCATGGATTCACCGTGCGGTCGCCGGGTCCATAGCGTGATACAGAGAGGAACATCGTGACGGCGACTGGGACTTGCGACCCAGATGTAGGTTTAGGGTGGCCACCTTGTGATGCATCAGCGCTCACCTCCACCGTCAGTAGTGTTCCCTCCCTACCTATCCAAATTTGGTAAGATCCTATCAAAGCCGCTTTTGATATTCGATTTAGTAAAGAGCTTACTGAAGCTCTTGGCAATCCGAGGTCTTTAAGTAAGTTGTAACTACAGGGATTTAGCTGGAATTCCCCTTGCTCCTACTTCTACGGCGTAGAGTTTAACCACGTAGCCGTTTTTGGTTAACTCGTTAGTCAAGTCAAAGTATTTGTTTGTCTTTATAGCGTGGTCTTTAGGTATATTAGTTTCCCACGGTACTGTGAGTTCTACAAGCACTGCACGCCTATGCGATCGTGAAAAAAGGAATATAGCGGGTCTGGATGATGAGGCACAGATATCCTCCGGTATTTTATAGTGCTTCTCATACGTGTCTACGAGTATTGTCCAGTCAATGGCAGTTATTAAAATTGAATATGGCTTTTGAGATGATTTCTTTGAGCATTCCCCATATGTACTTTAAAAAATCTAAATTAGATTAGATTTCTCATAACTGCCATCGGTTCTTATAATTTCTATCTGTATTACGAATATTTCTTATATTTTTCAGTATGTATGCCATTCTTTGCCTACGGATCAGCCATGGGATGGATCTCTCCGCACAAGGCCCTCCTCATGAGCGACGACACCCCTGCCGACACACCCTTGTCTGAAGAAGAGATCTCATGGATGGCGTCCATTATTTTCATTTTTGCGCCAATCGCTGTGTTCTTTTATGGTGCAGCAGCTGACAAGTATGGACGCAAGATCTCATTGTTGTGCGTTTCTATCCCTATATTGGTGAGGAACAGTTTTATAGTCTTACTAGCTGTTGCCCGCGGCTCCGCCCGCGTGGAATTCTGATCCCGTTCATCACTGATATATAGCCTATATGTTAATCCAGGGTATAACCTATATACATACCAAATTTCAACCAAATCGGTCCAGCCGTTTATGCGTGAAAGAGTAACAAACATCCACACATCCATTCTCACAAACTTTCACATTTATAATATTAGTAGGACTAGCTGACCCCGCGAACTTCGTACCGCCTTCTTTTTAATTTTTCTCGCCGTAAGAAACATCCTCGTACTTCAGGGAATATTCTAAAAAAAGAATTAGCGAAATCGGTTCAGCCGTTCTCGAGATTTGCGCTTAGCAACACATTTAGGGATTCATTTTTATATAATAGATGAAAATCTGCTGGATTTGTTGACATTTTATGATTACTGCTCCGCTCCCTTAACTAATAGCGTAATTTTTCTCTGCGTAATAACCATTCTCGTAGGTACTTCAAGAAATATTCTTAAAAAAGAATTAGCGAAATTGGTTCCGCTGTTCGCGAGATTCGCGGTTAGCAACACGTTCAGCGATACATTTTTATATTATAGATTGTAGTCACCTTTTGGACCATTGTCACAGAATAGATAATAATAGAAAATGGTACTACTGCTATTGTTCTTTCCACTGTGTCACGTACCTACTATTTAAAATGTGGCAAATGTTCACTATTCAAAATACTCGTAGGTAAGACAGTAACGAGTTTAGGTACAAGTATTTTGGACTGTAGCGAATTTTCGTTATGGAAATTTTACACACAATACATGTATACGTATTTACGAGTATCATGGACGTTTCAGCATAATATATTATACTAGCTTTTCGCCCGCAGCTCCGCCTGCGTGGATATCGGCTACCGCCACATTAGTATTTGTTCTAAACTGACGGACTTGTTGTTATAAACTTTCAACGCCTATTTAATAATAATAATAATAATAATAATCATTTATTTCTTAGAATATGGTACATACAGGTGTTTTTAAAGCTATTAGTCTCACATATTCTACCGTAATTCGGTGTAGAAATATTAAATAACATGAATGAAAACTAATAATAATAATAATATGTCAGATCTTAAATACAAAAATAATTAAAAAATACAATAAGTTGTCACAGTAAGTCATCTAATAGCTATTCTGATGTCACATTATAAGGTTACAATTTTTTTATTTTTTTTACTTCAATTTGTCAACAATTCTGTATTTACTTACGTCCTAAAACTTAAAGTCAAGAAACTCATTGACTGAATAAAAACATTGTTCTAGTAATAGTTCGAATAACTGTATTTTAAATTTTGTAAAAGTTAAAGCTCTGACTTCACGTGGCAGTTTGTTATAAATTCTTATTGCCATACAATACACATTCCTTGAATAGAGGTCTAATCTCTGTTGTGGAACTAGTAACTTATTTGGATCCCTACTATTTTGTTTTTGTAATGCTTTGTCATGTAAAGGAAACAAGCAGGGATATCTTCTAACAAACATACACAGTTCAAATATATAAAGGCATGGCAATGGAAGTATTTTTAGTTTTTGAAACAGGGGCTTGCAGGGAGTTAGGTATTCCGCTCCATATAATGCACGGATACATTTTTTTTGGACTATGAAAACGTTTTGTACTTCGGCTGAGTTACCCCAAAGAACTATACCGTATCGGAGTACCGATCCTACGTATCCATGATAGGCGCTGAGGGCTGTATCTCTGTTCACACCCCATCTTAGTTTTTTCAATGCAAATGCAAACCTGTCAAGTTTAACACATGTATTTTCTGTGTGTTCTTTCCAGTTTAAATATTTATCCATTGTGATACCTAAGAAAAGAGCTGAATTTACTGGTACTATGCTAGAACCATTACTTTGTATCTTAAGAGATGTAACCTTACTATTATATGTCTGGAAATGAACAATTTTTGTTTTATCAATGTTAACTCGTAAATTATTATTTTCTAACCATGTCATTGCATTATTAATTTCCACATTTATTTCATTTTGTATGTCAGATTCATTTTTACATTTGATTAAAAGTGTTGTGTCGTCCGCAAATAAAATTGAATCATGTCTAAGTATTTTGTTAAAGTCGTTAATATATAATAAAAATAACAAGGGCCCTAACACACTACCTTGTGGTACTCCGCAGCTATTTGTCCTTAAGTTCGATTTGAATGTCTGTTTTGATGTGTTAATAATTTTAGAAATTACAGTACATTGTTTACGATCAGCAAGATAGCTTTTTATCCAATCATAGGCGTTTCCTCTAATTCCATATTTTTCTAGTTTATATAGCAAACGCGTATGGGGTACAAAATCGAATGCCTTGCTCATATCTAGGAAGACAGACACAACCTTCATTTTTTTATCTAAAGATTCAGTTATTTGTTTAATTAATGAGAAACATGCTAGCGTCGTAGAACTATTCTTTCTAAATCCAAATTGATTATCAACAATTATTTTGTTTGCGTTTAAGAAACTATTAACTTTTTGGTACATTGCTTTTTCAAAAATTTTTGATACTATGGGTATCAGTGTCACGGGTCTATAATTGCTCAAATCTGTCGGGTCACCTTTTTTGAACAAGGGTTTAACAATTGAAACCTTTAATCTACTTGGAAATATTCCATCTTCAAATGATTTGTTTATTAGATAGCACAAAGGTGTTGCCAGTACCTTTGCGTTATCTTTTATTAACTTTGTTGTTAATTCATCATAGCCTGTAGCATTTGTGTCATTCAAAGAATATATTATCCCCATGACATCTGACTCATTAACTGGTGTCAAAAACATCGTATGAGTTTCATTCTCAATTAATACATTCTTCAAGTCACAATTAATTGGTATAGTGGATTCTTTAGTCAAGTCAATATAGTAGTCATTAAAGTATTGGCATATGTCATTGGGATTTTCAATAATTACGTCATCGATTTTTAATTCCTTGATGTCATTTTTTTCATTACTTAAATTTACATTATCTTTTATTACCTTCCATGCAGCTTGACATTTGTTCCTTGAATTAGCGATGTGCCTTTGATTATTAATTCTTTGAGATTGAAGAATACAAGATTTTAAGATTTTCGAATATGTTACATACGTCTTCTTATTATAATTTTTACTAACTGCGTCATGTTGATATTTCACCCTCTCAGTAGTGAATTTTTCAAAATGTAAACTGTAAGAAACATTGGCCCTGTCATACAAAAAAGTGGTAGGTTTTAAGAACATTATATCAGAATAAAAATATTGTTAACATCTTTTTATTAATAATAGTAAATGGCAAGAAAAATACTGGTAAGAAAAAAATTACAATAATTGCTAAATATTATACAATGTCATTTAAATTAATCATTTAGCCTATAGCATACCACTGTTGGACTTAGGCATCAACCAATATCCTACATTTATCAGTCTGCTTTACTATATCCCCACTGTCAGTTCCAAGTTCCGGCCCCGTGTGTCATATTATCATAACAGGGAAGTAGAAACTTCGACGAATTTATCCAATGTAGCCCACCCAATTCGATCCTTTGGTGACCCCCGGTACACTTAATCTTGAACAGCTACGAAAGTCGACCTTTCGATGGGTATCTCCCTCGTCTCATTTCACGATATGAGCTTTTGGGCTTCATCTTCTGATCTTGGAGCTGGACACAGCTGGAGGACATTGTGGCGGCATCATAAGCATCTCAGTGCTCATCATTTGCGTATAGACACATTTTCCTGATTGTGTCCGTGGCCAAGATGACCTCGGAGCTCAGGGTCCGCCTTCTGGCTCTTCGTCCTCCGCTTCGCACGATCTTGGGCGTCCATGGTAGTGAGACCATTTGCATGATCCATTTGCATCGTCGAGCTTGCTCGCGAGACAATTCATGACAACTCTCAAGAACAACATGTAGATATTATGACTCAGAAGTGATGAGTCTGTAATTCTTCTGGCCTTTTCGGAGAACAGTACCACCGCACTCCAGGTCTATGTTCTGTGTTCTGTATGGTGTTGCATACGTCCATAGGCCACGGTGACCGCTTCCCATCAGGTGGGTCGTATGCTTGTCTGCCAACTAAGTGGTATAACGCCTATTTCATCCTCTCAGTAACTGAGTTTTTCAAAATAATAAATGTAAAATGTAAGAAGCATCGAAAGCCTCTGTGGCGTAGCGGTAGTGAACGCGGTCGCTACGCAGTAGGCGCGGGTTCGATCCCCGCTCACTGCAAATATTTGTATGCATGAATATGTGTATTTGCACTGGTCTGGTCTTGCCTCGGAGAGCACGTTAATCCGTTGGAGCACTAAAAAGTTCAACAACAACGGTGTAGCTGCAATGCTTTGATATCGCCTAATGTCACCATTGGGTTGCGGAGGTCAGAATATGGCAGTCGCTTCACGAAAATATCGAGGTTTAGCCAAATCCGCATTTAAGACTGGTAAAGCGGACCCCAGACTCCGAGATATAAGCTTCGGATGCGACTGAGAATTAACGCTGAAACAGAAGAAATAAGAAACATCGGCCCTGTCATACAGACACAGTAGACTGTAAGACATTGGTATCTTTACATGAATAGTAAATGGCAAGAAAAGACTGGTAGGAAAAAATTTGAATACGTAAAATTATACTATTTCGTTCATATCAATCAATCAATTAGCCTATTGCAGTCCACTGTTGTCCAATGTGTGAAACAGCACCCAATCCTCCACCCAATTTCTCTTGTTGTATGTCCCCATTGTCGGTTTTCACGTTACGGCCCCCGCCGTAAGTCATAATATGGAGTAAACTCGGCGAACTCAACCCAATTGGATCCTTATGGTGATCTAAGGTAGACCTATTCTTGAACAACCTCGGGTGTCGACCTTGCGGTGGGTATCTCCGTTGTTTCATTCCACTTTGTAGGCTTTTAAGGCTTCGTCTTATGAGCTTGGAGCTGGACGGACATTATGGCGGTATCATGTAGGCATCTCAGCACTGATACGTCATATCAGCACGATACCTTAGTAGAGAATCTAGAAATACCCAGGTCTCGGAGAAGGGTTTCTTGTAATCTACAAAAACCGTACACAGCGGCTGATTGTACTCTCAGGTCCTTTGTATGATCTGCTGGACAATGTTGGCTACAATACTATAACCCTTTCAAAATCCGGTTTGCCCCCGTTGGTTGGAACTCATCGAGCTTACTCGTGAGACAATTCATGAACCAGCGTCCCTTGTGTTGTCATTTATATTGTATCAGCGTCAATAGGTTTAAATTCACATACCTTGCTGTTTCAGGGCCTGTAAGTGAGTATTCAACTGGATGATAACGTGTTGTAGCATTGCTTTTAGGCCGTGGAACTTACTGAAGATTCTATTAGATTCTATTTTGAATCTAGGTATTCTTTTAGATTGTTTGCAGTACATACATAATATTTTTCACGTTCTTGCTTATTATACGTGACAGAGAGTGACGTTTTAAGAATATTATCATTTGACAGATCAAAATGTGACACCATCACTTTAGTTCCGTTGTCATGGTAACAATTTTGCTAGCGATATTAGCGCCATAATATTTCGTATTTTCTTTAATATTACATTATTTAGTGAATTTGCCACATTTTAATTGTGATAATTGCTATTCGGCGACAAAGCCAAATTAAAAAAACCAAAGATCATAAAAATCTGTTCAGCCGTTCTTGAGTTATAAGAAAGTACGTTTTTGGCACTTTTTAGGCACTTAGGGACCGAATTTCGAAAAATCGTTTCTTAGTACACCTCCACGCATCAAAACATACACTCTCTATAAATTTCAAGTCTCTAGGACCAGCGGTTTAGGCTGTGCGTTGTCTCTAAGTCAATCAGTCAGTCAGGACTAAGAGTTTTATATATAAGATTATATTATATTTCATTATTTATATCACTTAGGTGACAAACAAGCACATTGTCTGGCAGGTAAAAAGTACATAGTTAGTAAGCAAGTAAGTACCTAAGTAAAAACGTCTTTATTGTACACCATATGAAATAATATAACATAGAGATCTAAGTTATGTGGTAAGTACAGATGGCGACCTTATCGCTCTGTGGCAATTTCTTATCTACAGGCCATTTACCATGGCTTATGGACGTGTGTAACATTAGGAGCGTCATACTCGTACTGCCAACCCTCTTAGACCACTCAATTTATTGTAGTCGCTTAGAAAAACCACAGCAGGGAGTTCATTTCAGAGCTTGAGCGTGTGCGGGATGAAGTTCCTTTCATATGTCGAACAATTCCTCTGAAATTCTGAGTTTTATGAGATTTAATAACTAGTTCTTTTTGATATAATTGACCTTGAAACCATGGCTCCACTGATAACAAACGGTTACCCTGGTCTGTGCATTAGACAACGCAAAATTGAAAGTGCCGCTCGCGCATTGTGATTCCCTAAAATCAAAATATCTATTCTACTTCGTTCCACTGCCACTATTGAAAATTGTCAGCCAGAAAAACATCGAATCCACAGGAAATGGGAACGAAAGACATAATATTTAGTCATGTAGACACCATGATTGAAGTCACTTCAATTTTCTTACGGTAGGGTTTAAATCGGATCGAAGAACGTACGGTTCGAATCCGATTTCAGGATAAATGTGTTTCATAAAACTGATTACCCAAAATTTCCGGTAATAGACCTACAGAGACTATAATTGAGATTTGCCGTGCCTCGGAGAGCACGTTAAGCCGTCGCGTCGGTCCCGGTTGCCATAAAAACATCTATGGCAGTCGTAACGGGTAGTTGGAGCCCTAAAAAATTCCAAAAACAACGGTGTAGCTGCAAAGCTTCGATATACCTAATGTTACCATTGGGTTGTGGAGGTCAGATGGCAATCGCTTCACGGAAAATATCGAGGTCTAGCCAAATCTGTAGTTAACACTGGTAAAAGCGGACCCCAGACTCCGAGCTGCAAAAAGCTTCGGATGCGACTAGGAATTAACGCTAGGAGGAAGAAGACTATAATTGAGAATTTTTTCTTACTTTCAGCTAGGCTGGATAGTGATGCTCGTGTTCACTAATCCAATCGCATTTATTGCTGGGCGTGCGCTGATCGGATTCGGTTCCGGAGGCGGGTTTGTTGTGTGTCCACTCTACGTGAAAGAGATCAGTGATGACAACATCAGAGGAATGACGGGCACTTTTGTTGTGTTCTCTCAGGTCAGTGGAGTTTATTACTTTCTTCGTTTTGCTATACTTAGATTGGGTTAGACATTATTATTATGGTATGATTCCGTAGCCGTAATTCATTGCGGCTTCGCAATGGTCCCCTTTATCCGTATCGGGGTTTAACTAGTAATGGGTACGCTGTATCTACTGCATGCGTCGTTGTCGTATACGGACGGCTTCGGGACCATACCTTTAGTTTGTTGTTATTGTATTAATTAACATAATATTATCAGCATTAGACCCAGTTGCGTCTAAAACTTATACCTATTTTGAAGCCCGGACCAAGAGAAACAGTAAGAGAGGAGACCCTGTCTTACTGTTTCTCGTGGTTTTGCTTATCTTGCTGGAGCGACTGCCCTCCTAATCCCGAGAGGAAGAGGTACCTCGTCTGTGAAATGTGTATCGGCCAGGAGCCGATGTTGATTTAGGCCCCGGAGATCGTAAAGAGCTCCTCATACATATTTTGTTAAGTTATAATTTGTTATTAAATACAAACAAAAATATCATACTTTTTGTGCATCTCTACGTCTGCCCTCTAGCATTGTATCCGGTCTTTAACCGTGTTCTATTAGCTCGTGAATACCAGCAGTGTTCATAAGTCAATAGAATACGTTTGCAAGATGCAGGGAGTACACATTTTGCCTAAAATACATTGTACCTAATGTATTTTTGTTCGGCCAAATAGTGCCGGTTACCCGTATCGAAAAGTATTTCGATACGGGTAAATAGCACTATATTCAGACGCCGCAATGACAAAATTATACACATAAACAATAATAACACATTCAAATCTATTTCACGGTACGCCGCTGCTACGGTCTGCAACAGCTGTATGCGGTCGACTATGAACAATACTTTCAATATGTTTCTATTTGTCCTCAGACAGTTGGCAACCTATTTGTGTACATCTTAGGAGACCTGTTGTCTTTCTACACGGTGCTTGGCATCCTGATTGCGATTCCTGTAATCCACATCTGCATAATGCTCCGACTGCCTGAAACACCATCGTTTTTGATTAGATGTGGCAAGAACGAGGTATGATTCATAAAATTATCATCAGTAATGAGAGCTCCTCCTGAGTCGTGTCAAGAGAATAGTTACCTCAATTTTGTAGAAATTTGAGGTGACAGTTCGTATTATTGTCATTGAGTCGTCAGATGGAGCTCCTTCGGGAATTTAGAGAACAGTGACCTCTTAGAGAAATTTGGTGTGACAGTTCTCTGCATCACTGATTGCATTTGAATATTAAGTAGACGCTTAATGGGGCATTGCCAGTGTAAAATGGTATACCTCGGGACATGTCTCTTGAACCCAAATGGCTAGACAAACGATTCTGATGCGAGGATTGTTTTGTAATAATCTATGCTTGATGAATTTGAGCGCCACCACCATCGTAGCACCCCATGCTATCCTCAGAAGACACTCAAGAAACGTGTATTGCACGTATAGAGCCCATTTTGAGCACATTTTAGGTCCAATCCTCACCCAAGATGAGTGAGCACTTTTGTTTCTGACACTAATCGGCTTTCCCAAAATATCTTTCGAACCCTTGTATATACATTTCGAAATGTTAGATTTTAACATGTAAGTACGACAAAATTTTTGTTTCAGGAATCCGCCAAAGTTTTAGGTTTTCTCCGTTCTTTACCTCCAACTGACTTCTCTATCACTGAAGAAGTGGACAGGCTAGTTATAGAACAAAAAATCTGCCAGCCTAAATTCTCTCCTAAAACACTATGTAAGTATTGTCTTTTCATTACTAATTACTATTTTCAACCTAAAAAACGTTATTTTTTTTGCTACGATTTTATTACATATATATGTATAAGAATAGATAATATTCCTTTTCAGTCGCCGATAAAGTCGCAATGAAAGCATTCTGGGTGGCTATCACAGTCAATTTGGTTCGAGAATTCTGCGGTTGCATAGCGGTCTTGGTCTATGCCAGCCACATCTTCGCAGAGGCCGGCAAAGACCCGGACACCAGAATTGCACTGTCTCCGAACAAGCAATCCATAATGCTCGCTACTGTCCAGATTGTAGGGTCTTTTGTGGCGTGCCAGCTCGTCGATCGAGCGGGTAGAAAGGTGAGACATGTTTCTAATATAGATTTTACTGCTGGAATTGCGATCCCATTTCTACAACTCTTGGGAATCTACCTCTAAAGAGTTTAGAGTAGTAGTAGTACTAACTAGTAGACCCACTTTCAGTGTATATCATTACCTCATCTAGTGTACGTACAGTATGGTGGCGGCGCGCATTGCGTGCCACCACATACCCAGGGGCGAGTTGGGGACTCCGTGGTCTCAACACCGGAAGAGGACCGGATTGAAAGATATGACCCTGGGTCGGCCGGGGTGGGCTGCTTAATTGATCGGTATTTACTATGATGGTGGCTCTGCTGCAAAATAGGATGCCGGAAGCTGGCGCTGCTATAATTTCTAGATTTTAATTGCGAAATGTTGCCTTCGAAGTTGGGACTGGTAAACCAGTAAGCGTTAAAATATAATATTCTGTCATTCCAGCCTCTTCTAGCTGTGACAAGCGCGGTGGCCGGATTCAGCATGTTTCTCCTCGCCTTGTGGTTCTATCTCCAGAGCATCAAGATATTCTTGCCAGGCTGGGTGCCTATAGTGGCGTTGTGTGTTTCCATCTTCGCTGACGCTGCCGGCCTGCAGCCACTACCTTTTGTTATTATGACTGAGATGTTCAGTTTCCAGGTTAGTGACTTATCATTCAAGACGTCCGTTATACTAACTACTGCGCTCCAAATCCCGTCATTAGTTGCCTCTAGCGTCTGCAGGCACAATTCTCTCTATATATTTCACACAGAACAGGCGCCCCTGTTTCGTGTGAATAATTTGGAGAGAATTTCGTGCCAATAATTTTTAGAAGAGTTGTGCAAAAATACACACATATGCCGCATGAGGCAGCATGACAGGCATGATGCTGTACAGCATCATGCAAACCTGATGGTTCAACATTAAGTGGTCTGCAGTATACCGAACTGACAGCCTCTGTGGCGTAGCGGTAGTGAACACAACTGTTACACAGGAGGCGCGGATTCGATCCCCGCTCAGTGAAAATATTTTGTATGCATGAATATGGGTACTTGCATTGCTCTGGTCGTGCCTCAGAGAGCACGTTAAGCCGTCGGTCCCGGTTGCCATAAAAACATCTATGGCAGTCGTCACGGGTAGTTAGAGCTCTAAAAAATCCAACAACAACGGTCTAGCTGCAATGCGATATCACCTAATGTCACCAAATGGTAGTCGCTTCACAGAAAAAATCGAGGTCCAGCAAAACCCCAGTTAGACTGGTAAAGCGGACCCCAGACTCCGAGGTGTAAGCTTCGGATGCGACTGGGATTAACGCTAGGATGACGAAGAATACTAGGTAATGTGCTAATCTTCATTTACAGCTCCGTGGAACAGTCGCAACTCTCATCACAGCGATTTCTCTTGCCACCGACTTCGCACTGCTGAAGCTGTTCGCACCACTCAACTCCTGGATAGGCTACCACTTCACCTTCTGGATATTCAGTGTCATCTGCCTTGCCAACGTGTTCTACCTCATCTTCTATGTGCCTGAGACGAAAATGCGAAGCCTAGAAGACATCTACGCTGATTTAGAAGGAAAGAAACGGAAAGAGAAGAAAATTGTCGAAATGCATCATATTTAGTTACATTGGCGCTTCTATCTATCTATCTATACTATTATATAATTGTAAAGTGGTCGTGTCTGTACATTGGAGATATTTAAAAAAAAATACTTGGGTTATGTTATGTTAACGATACTGAACACGAAAATATTTTTTTTGAATTTCCTGTCTGTTTGTCTGTTTGTCTGTTTGTCTGTTTGTCCGCGATGGACGCAAAAACTACTGGACGGATTTTGATGCGGTTTTTTTTGTTAGAAAGGGCTTGCTCAGACTTAAAATCTTACGTTTGTTTGATCGCAATCGGTTGAGTAGAACCGGAGTTGTGAACAATATTGATATTATACGGAATATGAGTGGAAATATAGATGGCGCTTTTTTATTCTTATGGATGAAATTTTATATCTTATTACATCCGAGCAAGTATGAAAATAAATAGACTTTAATTTACATTTAAAGTTGTGTAATCAAATGCGATTTTAATCATGAAACTATTATTTTTTTGTCAATGAATTTATTTCCACCTGCGTAACTAGATGGCGTTAACGCGGTTTTGAACTTACTATGGTTTCGTTCCAACTGGACGTATATAAGCATTTTTAATCATTTTTTTTTCAATTTTCTAATTTTGTCAGGTATGAAATAGATGTCGGTACTGTCTTAAGATGAGTTACAAAATCGTTTTCCATACAAAGACAGATTACTTAGAGCTTGGTGATGGTGAACAGGTGAAGGATATCTGTGGAGTAGACAAGAGAGAGATACAACGGGGAAGCGAAGGAGTAGGGGAGAGGGTGGGGGAAGGGCAAAGGTATTGGGAGTAGAGTAGAGAGTCGAGTAGATATTATGCAGGTAGAACATTTTTTTTATACCACTTAGGTGGCAGACAAGCACACGGCCCACCTGATGGAAAGTGGTTACTGTGCCCTATGAACGTATGCAATACCAGGGGCGTCACACTCGCCCTTCTTGAAGTACCCCATACTATAGTCGGGAGTCGTACTGTAGTCATGAGGTCGCAAACAAGCACGCGGCCCTCCTGATGGTAAGTGGTTACCTTGGCCTATGGGTGAGTGCAACACCAAGGGAGTCACACTTGTGCTGCCTACCCTGTAAGAACTAAGAGCAGGGATGGCGAACCTTTTTTGTGGCTATCGTATAACACGGGCGCATCTAAATACCTAGGTACTTTGTGGTGGCACTGCTGGCGTGCCCAAAAAATTGTGCCGCGTGCCACCTTTGGCACATTTCGTGCCATTGGTTCGCCATTCCTGGATTAGAGCGTGATGAGGGATATAGTGGAGTAGACAAGAGATACAACGGGGAAGGGGAAGGAGTAGGGGAGAGGGTGGGGGAAGGGCAAAGGTATGGGGAGTAGAGACTCGAGTAAATAATGCAGGTAGAATTTTTTTTTATACCACTTAGGTGGTAGACAAGCACACGGCCCACTTGATGGTAAGTGGTTACCGTGGCCTATGGGTGAGTGCAACACCAGGGGAGTCACACTCGAGCTGCCTACCTAAGAACTTAGAGAATCTATGCCGTCAGCGCCCACTGATAGCACAAAGCACAAGCTACTCTCCAGTGAGCTTTGGTTACCCTACTCACCGTCGGAAACACAACACGAGGTTATTAAGCCGCGGCCTTCTGTAGGGCGGAGATACTTCCCCAGTCGGACTACTCCATTAGGACGAATATACCGTGGTGTACCTACCTCCTCGAGTCGAATAGAGAGGCGAGTACAATGTCTAATCAGCGTTCAACGCTCAACTTTCAGCACTATTTACAACACCACGCGATAAACGACATCCACGCGGGCGGAGCCGCGGGCAACAGCTAGTATGGAATAAACCTGTATTGTATTAAAATTGACTTTTTATTTTTTTGTGATTAGTCCATCAGACCCATCTCTACAAGCTCTCTACAAGGTGAGTACACTGTGAACAGTGCACTTATTCAGTAGGTATGAGTTCAGTTTGATACAACTTACCAACCAAATTATTTTTTTGTCAGATTTTCTGATGGTCATTGGTGGTAACCGAACATTACCAGAACGCGTACCATACCAGAAGTGTAACTCATTGTCCTCTGCAAAAAGAAAGTGGGAGAAAAAAGAGTATGCTATGAAGAATAGGAGGTTAGCCTCTGGTACTCTCACAAACGATGCAATATCTAGCATGATCTTCTCGTCTAAAAAAAAACTAGGTACTCACGTTATTGCGATAATGAGTCCCTATTCCTTAGAACAATGAGCAGTTTTCCAGTAGGTATAATAAACAGATGGTTTTTAAATCATCAAGAGATGGCGCTAGCATAGCTTTTGGTAATTTGAATGTACTCTGTGGTTTATTTGTGCGATGTTGCCAAAGTTTAATTTCATTTACCCATATTACAATAGATAAAATATGATAAAACGCTTAATTCTTTTCGCCTCACTGTCTGTAATTTAAAATAATATTATATTTAAAATAATATTATCAAAAAAAAAAATGTCAAAACATTTATGTAAAGTAAATCATTTTCATTACAAAACCGAAGAACATTTTTTCCATAAATTAGGGAACACTAGATGTGACACCACACTCTTCTTACCAAAAGTGCCGGCTGCGCCATCTAGCTTGTCTTTAGGAACGCTAAAAATACCTACTGGAAAACTGCTCATTGCGTGCGCTGTTATTATCGCAGCAGTGTATTTTCGTAGCCGAGTCCCTATAAAAAATGTACTACTTCCTCTTCTTTCGTGTCAATAATCCTCTTTTCCACTGCTCTAAATTATTCAAGAGTAATATTCTACCATCTCAACTGCACTGTCAGTAGCTTTGTTTAGGTCTTCTTTAGTGCAGAAGGTAGGACAGGTACTAGACACAGATAACGTAATAACGGATGCAGTATTATTATCGATCGATAATAACGCGCCTATGTAGTTGAGGCTTAATATTCAGGAAAAATGGACTGCCCTAGTTCAAAAACACTACCCTCAAAAAAATCTCAGCGACCTTTTTTTGATCTATTTACAAACATGTTTAAGTGAGTGTTTACCCGTGGTCCCAGTGGGTCAACCCATTACCGGGTCCATGGGTAATTTGAATTACCCGTGGTTCCAGTGGGTCTACCCATTAACGGGTCCATGGATAATTTGAATTACCCGTGGTTCCATGGCATTAGGGATTGGTCCCGGAATTCTGACTATATCGATAGAATATACAAATCCGTAATAACAGCATACCAAATACGTCAAAAGAGATCGCATAATATTAAATAAATAAATAAATACTTACTTTAATAAAACTTTTGCGGTTTTTATTTTTTACTTTTCAATGATATTCGTTGCTGTTCAAATACAGAGTGCTCGTGCTCATCTAAATAGAAATTGGAAAAAAGGGGACCCCGGACTCCGAGGTCAATTGATGCATGATCAAGTAATAAAACCATTCAAAAAAGTATATCTAATTTATTTTATTTTTAATAATTATCACATTCATTGATTTCGTGAGACCCATCAAACATATTCGGGACCCAAGCCAACATAATGTTATTGATACCTTTCCTCTCGGGGTTTCAAGGTCAGATGGTAGTTGCTAAAATATGCCTTAAAATGCCAGTAATTTGCCAGCACTTACACGGGCATAGAAATCAACTTTATTTCACACTATATAAGACAGAATATAATTAAACATGACTAGTTTCATCTATTTCCTCATTTTTCTTCCTCTTATTATTTCTTCCTTCTAATTCTGCATAGATCTCTTCCAGGCTCCGCATTTTCGTTTCTGGGACGCAGAAGACGAAGAAGAATACGTTTAAGAAGCAGATAATACTGAACATCCAGAACGTGGAATGGTAGCCAATCCAGGAGTTGAGAGGTGCGAAGAGCTTGAGGAGTGCGAAGTCAGCCGTGAGAGACACTGCAGTGATGAGGGTCGATACTGTTCCTCGAAGCTGTGGAATATCAAAGAAATTATGAAGCATAATTGCGGATTTTTTTCTATTTTTATGGGTTTAACGCTAAGATGATGTTGATGATGAATTATTTAAAGTTTTTCTATTTAAATGGGAAAAAGGCATAAAAAACCAAAATAGAATTTGAGAGTTCCTTCATAGAAGAAATTCTTTGTAGGTGAACTATCTAGATGTCCTGCCCCTCTAGACGAGTGGCAATTCTAGTGACGAAACATGTTTTGACGTTTATGACAGACGTCAACGATGTCAATCCTATGCATTGTGTATCTATTCTATTCTACATACGTATTGCCACTTGTCACTATCACTCTCATCACTTCACTACATCACTACATAATTATAAAACAAAGTCGCTGTCGATGTCTGTCGGTCCCTATGTATGCTTAAATCTTCAAAACTACGCAACGGATTTTGAAGCGGTTTTTTTTAAATAGATAGAGTGATTCAAGAGGAAGGTTTATATGTATAATACATGCATAATATTGTAGAAACACTGATAAATTTAGAGATATGTAGCGGGAACGTGATCAAAAAATATGGCGGTACGAAGTTCGCCGGGTCAGCTAGCTTATAATAAGAGGGGTTGGGCCACGTTTATTAAACTCTACAAACTGTACTATAAAAGTTACAAGTTTCTCTTCAAAGCAAACAAACAGAAAACTGACAGAATTGATAACACTAGCGCGCATCCATAAAAGCCGAATGGCAAAGCAAAAGAAGGAGAAGCAGTAAGTAGAAACCGAGTTGAAAGTCTCGGCAATGGAGATGCAATGAGGAACTACGGTAACATTCAGACAGATAAAAACTCACCTGGAAACTGAACATCTCAGTCATGATAACGTAAGGTAGTGGCTGCAGGCCTGCAGCGTCAGCAAAGATAGAGATACACAACGCCACAATAGGCACCCAGCCTGACCAGAATATCTGGATACTCTGGAGATAGAACCACACGCCAAGGAGAAACATACTGAGACCGGCTATCACACTGGTCACCACCAGGAGAGGCTGGAATGAGAAAATATTGTGTTTACATATCAAAATACTTTATTTGTATCAAGTACTAGGCAGGATATCAAGATTCTACCTTTAGATTCAGATATACAAGGCAATGGACGCCCCAATATGGAACGGCAACTAGAGTTGCTATTAATTCTAAAATGTTGGGTCTTAGATTGTCATCCTCGACCAATATATTTTCGAAACCTGGATTACAGGTTTTTCCTATATTCCAGGTTCCAAAAATATGAATAGGAATGGGTGGGTAGATCATTCCACCCGGGGGCGAGTCGAGAACTCTGTGGAAGAGGGCCAGATCGAGAGATATGGCCCTGGGTCGGCCGGGGTGCGAGGGATATGGCTACGACAATGTCACCTCCGGCAACTGACGGCCCACAGACGGTGTGCGTTTTAGTCGGTTCAAGTCCGACATAACCTCCTCCTCCGGTTCCGGCGGGGGAGGTATCCGTGGGGATTTTTCGCACGATAAAAAAAAAAAGGGTAGATCATTCCAGTTATTTATCGTACAGAAAAGAAAGTAAGTACTGAAACGGTATTTCTTGCACCGTATGAAAGTAATTCCTCAGTCCATTTTTAAGGTTTTAAAAGCTACTAACCCTTAACAATGGATTTCGGGACATTGCGGTGGTTATAGTAATAATGATAAGTTAAATAATGTATTTCGAGTTACAAAGACTCAAATTTCATAAAAAAAATATAGTTATATTAATGATTTATGTCAATTTCATACTACAATTAGCGATTCCACTAGCGTTTTCGCCAATAGAATGTCACTTTGTCTAGGCCCCCTGGTTACGAAAGGAGAACGTAGGATTACTTGAAACTTTATGAAGAAGTATTTCCTGTGGTATTTCTCACCTTTCTACCCGTTCGGTCGACTAGCTGGCACGCCACAAAGGATCCTATAATAGTTACGACAGCCAGCAGTAGGGATTGCTTGTTCGGAGACAGGGAGATGCTGGTATCTGGGTCTTTGCCAGCCTCGGCGAATATGTGACTGGCGTAGAACAAGACTGCTATGCATCCACAGAGCTCTCGAGTCATATCCACGATGAGCACCAACCAGAAAGCTTTCATTGCAGTCTTATCGGCCACTGGAAGGAAATATTTAAATAGATAAGAGGATTTTAATGATACTGAGGTAGCAATCACGTATCACTGACCTGATGGTGAACGGGTTCAAGAACAGAAGTTTTTATACTATGATCATGTTATATATATTTTAACTGTAGTAAGGAATCTTGTCTGGCTCTGCAGGTTTGTGCCAGACCATTATAAATGAATCTAGTGATATGATTCTCATCTACTTCGAACCCATAACACAAGTTAGTTAACCTATGCTTACTTTGGGGAGACCCAAAGTATCTAAAGATAACGATGTGTGTAGATTGTCCATTTAAACTGGGCTTGTTCCCAGACCTCCACAATTTATTACCACCACTCCCACGACTTTTATTTGTGTACAAATATAATTCTCAGAATACTGGGTGCACTGTGCCCCGAGGACGAAAAACATTTGAATTCGTAACGTAAACGTATCGATACAAGGGAGCATTGTGATTGGTCGCCTATCTACAGCAAACCTGTGTGTGTATGAAGTCTACCAATCGCAATGCTCCGTTCTTTCGATACGTTTACGTTACGAATTTGAAGAGTTTTCGTACTCGGGGCACAGCTATAATGAAGGGGTATTTGAAAAGTGTCAGTTGGATCATGATTTCTTTCACGAATGGACCACTTTCGTGAACCATCCACTGAATATTGACGTCATGTAGCAGTATACTACCACACATCATACATACACATCATACATCATCATCTTCCTGATTGCATTCATGGCCAAGATGACCTCGAAGTTCAGGGTCCGCCTTCCGGCTCTTCCTCCTTCACTTCGCACGATCTTGAGCATCCATGGTCTAGTGAGACCATTTGCATGTATATCACTCTCCACGATGTCAAGTCAGGACTTCATGGGGGATTAGAAAAGACTTAGTAAATTAAATACTTACATACAGCTTTAGGAGAGAACTTAGGATGGCTGACTGTTTTTTCCATGATCAGCTTATCCACTTCCTCAGAAATAGACTCATCATTTGCAGGCAAAGAGCGGAGCATGCCTAAGACCTTGGCTGTTTCCTGGAATAATGATATCGTGTTAAAGTTATTATATTCTGTTGTAAAAACGTATTGTCACTTATCTATGGCTTGTATTATTTCGTTAACTTGTTCATCGATTCGCTTCCATTCTTTCTGCTTATTGATAATTTTTATTTATTTATTTACTTTTGAAGAAGGCTTACAGACTAATAACAAAATTTATTAAAACAAAGTATATCAATATTGCTAACAACAAGCCTCCATAGTTAAAATAAAGTAAATATATCCAACCCTGAGTACTTTCCCACAAAAATAAGACTCCTGATATTCTGAACATTGTAAAATCGACATACCTTAATTTTATCACAGCGGATCAAAAATGGTGGGGTTTCAGGCAGAATGCACATTATAACGATGTGGACAGCAGGGATTGCCATCAGGATCCATAGCACCGGGTAGTATGACAGCAAATCTCCTATGATGTATGCAAACAGATTGCCCACCGTCTGAGGACAAGACACATAGATTGAAAGTATTATTTTAACACATCGTAAATAGCAATGGGACTACGAGAAACAGTTCTGCTTTCTCTTGTGGTTCCGTTTATGGAATAAAATCTTGAAATCACGAGACAACAGGTACATAATATAGGCCATTATAGGCGATTGGCACACTGCCCCGCATCATGTAGCGTATTACGGAAGTGTGTGAACCTCAGACTAAAAGAATAGGTATGAACTTACATCGCTTCTAAGTAGTTTTCTTTGTATTCAAAACATGCGTAGTGCTGTTTTAGGCGCAGTATTTTCCATAATAAAAAAATGCTGCATGATGCAGCATAGTGCGGGAGTACATGAGTTAGAAAAAGAGTTCCATTTTAAATTTTATTCGTTGCCACCTCGGCTGCCTTATGCGATTCACGCATTGGGACTTAAGTCGTGAAAATCGTATGGATTTTATTTGCGCTATTTTGTGCGATTTTGTGCACATTTTTCTGCCCTAAATTAGCTAAATATTTATTGTAGTCCCTTGTTACAAATAATCTCTACTGACCTGAGAGAATACAGGGAAAGTCCCCGTCATTCCTCTGATGCTGTCTTCGCTGATCTCTTTCACGTAGAGTGAGCACACAACAAACCCTCCTCCTGAACCGAAACCCATCAGTGCCCGTGCCACAATGAATGCGATGGGATGAGTGCACGCAAGCATCACTATCCCACTGAGCTGAAAATAAAAGTAGCAATCTTTATGGAACATCTATCAAAAAGTACTTTGAGGGTTAAAAAATAAAGGTATGATTCGGACAACAACAGGTGCGGTCCGAGGGAGAGGGTCACAGGGGACATGACCCCCCCCCCCAAAACCATGTCACGTCATATTGAAAAGTCCCAGTACGAGGGGAGGGGGGGTTAAATTGCTTATGGAATTTCCGAAGTGACCCCCCCAAAACTTCAAGCTGCGACGCATGCAGCAGATACAGCATACCCATTACTGGTTAAACTCCGATACGGATAAAGGCGGCCATTAAGAAGCCGCAATGAATTACGCGCATCTGCTGCGTGCGTCGGCAATTGTCGTTTGCGGTCGGCTACGGAATCATACCTTAAATAAATAAAAAATAGTTTATTTTCATTATACAGTTGGGTGTTACAATTTTGAGACTGAGGCCTCCTTTTAAGCAAGTAATGCCTGCCGTAACTTTCAGATATTGAATTTCACAAAACATTTCATCAGGGAGCCCATTGAGTTATGATATTTAGAAGTGTCGGTAGCTTAGTGGTTAAGGAGTCGGCCTTACGATAGAGAGGTCCCGGGTTCGAATCCTGGCCATTACACTACCGACGCACATACAGGTATTTGCTCGATCTACGCGGCCAAAAGTCCCATTATCAAAAATTCAATAACATTCATAAAAACTAGTTCCACGATCAGAATATGAACCCTGGCACAATACCCATGCTCTATTTACCTGCTATCTTACACCCCGCCTCTGTGGCATCAGTCGCAATTTGACCGTTTCACTTAGTGTGCGTATTTCATGTTGGCGATTTTCTAAACATCAAACTTTCGAAGTGTGTTTCTAAATTCTCAAGTTCTTCCTACGAATTGAAAGTGATGGATTCTGATGGACAAGGTAAAAGACTTATAAAATGCATAAATAAAATTATGATCAATTAACAAGCTATATTTTTTTTGTAGTGATAATAAAACCCATTTTCACACCATAACTTATTTAAAAAAAAATCTTTGCTAGTGTTTTTGTTTATGTATCGGGTTAGATCCGGCTATAATTTTTATTGTAGGTTATTCTCTGATCCTTTACTTTGTAAATACAGTGAAAATCATCTCCGGAAACGTCCGGATAAATACAGTTTAGAGGTATTGAAGAGATTCAGCTAAATATCGTTTAAAATAGGAAATATCTTTTAGTGACTTTCTACATTGTATTTGTTTGTTTTAGGTTCAGAAGATGCATCAGGAGTAAGAGTTGTAACACGCCAACACTTATTTGATCTAATAAAGAAAGAAAATTTCCTTACTTTAGATGCCAAATTAAACTATTTAAAAGAAAAACTTTTGTCATGTGAAGGTTACAATAACGACCAAATTCATGATTTGCAATCTGAAATAAAACAAAGATGAACCAAAGCTCAAGATAAATTTATAAAATACAACCGGTCTTGGCTGGAAGACACTTTTGGAATACCTGTTGATAAAACTTCTCAAAAAGAGCCAGAGCAAAAGGCAAAAGACTGAAGAACTACGTTCTAACTTTGAAAAGTAGACTTTTATGCATGCTGCGAAAGTGGAACTGGGTAGATCTGGTAACAGAGATGCATCAATTGTCCGAAAAGATAAAGACATTTTTGCTTACGCGACCCAGTAAAGAGGAGTCCTCCTTGACACCAATGCAGGCTTTGCAAATGTTTATAGATGCCGATTTGACACAAGGACAGTACGAGATTATGAGAAAGACCAATAAGGTTTTTTTTCCGTGTTAAAGTGCATTACAAAAAGCCAAGAAGAATCGTGTACGATAACGATTATGGCGCAGTCATAATTGAAAAGTCATTATTTTCAATAGGAGAGCTTCCGAGATGCAGCTGTGGCTAGAAATAAACACTTCAGCTGTTACCATCAAGATTTAGCAAGAAAATGTTCAAGGACAAATTACAATCAAGATATAATTAACCAATTTTGCTCAGTTCAGATCCTCTGCTAAATATATACATACAACATGTATGTACTTAGCAGAGGATCTGAACTGAGCAGAACTCTGCTAAGTAGCATGCGAAATATAAAAAAAAGGAAAGCGAAAACATTTTTGCCTGAAACTTTGACTGTTGTGTGTCTGCAGAATACAATCCAATAATAGAAAATTCATCAGAAAGCGATGAATTAACTTAAAAAAAGCTATATTACTATACTAGGTACTCCACTAAGGTGTTTTTTTGTAAAATATAGTATTATTAAAAAAATAAGTATTTTTATTGTTTATTTATCTTGTTTAGATACCAATTATGCATTAAAATAATTTTGGCCGCGTAGATCGAGCAAATACCTGTATGTGCGACGTGAACCCACTCCTAGCACAAGCAATTTAGCTTAGTTGGAGGGGTTAACGGGAATATTAGTAATTTCGGTTGCTAATATTCTTTAAAAAAAAAAAAATATTCCAAGACGATAAAGGCTCATTTACATAGTTCCTTAAATACTTAAATATTATTTTAGAAGAGGCGTCTAAGAGGAATGGGAGTCACGCCTATTCTATGTAATTTAAGAAGCATTGCTTTCGTACATTTTATATGCAATCGTTTTGAAGCGCAGGCGTCCGTGTTTTCCTTAAACATTATTTCTCTTGCCTTGCTTTATCATTGCCAACGCATAAAGTTTGAAAAAATCAATATACATATTACATACATATGTATACTAGGCAGAGGTACCTATATCAACCCACATTTCGCCTATAGCCGTCAAGCGGGCACTTAGGGGCTGTCCATTAATCACGTGATGTTTTTTTTAGCAATTTTCTAACCCTCCCTCCCCCATGGTGATACGTGGTGAGGTTTTAGCTGACCCCCCCCCCCCCCCCCCTAGTCAAAATCACGTGTATTTTTTATATAAAAAAAATATTCTATTATATATTATTATTTAATGCTAAAAAACTAAGAATCATAACAAAAATCACAAGTTATAAGAAAAAATAAATACACGTGATATTTCAATATACCCCTCTCTACCCCCTGGTGATATTTCGTGAGTTTTTCCTAATACCCCCCCCCCCTACCCCCCTTTTGAGCCTCACATGATTAATGGACAGCCCCTTGATCATGGGCTGTATGTTTACTGTCGGATGGAGAACAGCCCTATCTCTTAGTCGTCTTTTACAATACCCACAGGAAGAGATGCTTTGGCTTCGACTCCACTGGGACCAACACGCGCGGCTAAATATGGGAAACGTTATAAGAGTTACGGTACATTACGGGTTCGATTCCCGCTCAGTGCAAATATTTGTATGCATGAATATATATATTTGCATTGGTCTGGGTGTGGGTGTATTAAGTATGGATTTCCAAAAAAACAAGTATATATGTAGGTATGTTTATCCGCATTCTAGATTCCATAACACAAGCTAGTTAAGCTATGCTTACCATGGGTCTAGATAGCGTTGTATACAATGTTGTGGATTTTTTTTTTTTTTTAATAATATTAGCAACCGAAATTACTAGATAATATTCCCTTTAACCCCTCCAACTAAGCTAAATTGCTTGTGCTAGGAGTGGGTTCACGTCGGTAGTATAATGACCAGGATTCGAAACTTCTCGATCGTAAGGTCGACTCCATAACCACTAAGCTACCGACGCTTCTTTATTATTATTTATTATTACTCACCAACATAGGAACAGATATGCTTATCAATGTGATCTTCCGTCCATACTTGTCAGCTGCCGCACCGTAGAAGAACACAGCGATTGGCGCGAAGATGAACATGATGGACGCCATCCACGAGATATCCTCTTCAGACAAGGGTGAGTCCGCAGGTGAGGATTTGCTCATGAGTAGGGCCTTGTTCGCAGAGATCCAACCCATGGATGACCCATAGGCGAAGAAGGGTAAACATACTAAAAAAAAAATTATGTGGGTATAAAAAGGCGGTAGTCTAGGTATAGTATAATGTTAATTGCATTGACTTACAAGTTGATTATTTTCACAGCTTTAAGGCAAGCAATTTGGTATGAATTTGAAATGAGAACAGATGTGTACGCATCGCTGAGAAAGGGGTTTTGACAAACAGACAGATAACAAAGTGATATTTTCCTCTTGAGGTGCTAATATGACAGCTGACGTCATTAACTCTGGTCTGATCAGATTCCTGAATGAGATGTACAGTACATCATTAGACGCGCCTATAATTGGAGAACACGAAATGGCTATGCTGCAAAGCTAAAAACTGCTGCTGCCACCACTTTCACCAGTGCATTCGAATTGCAGCAGTGGTTTTTCATACACAGAATTTGATGATCTTGCAGCAGAGTTAGGTTTTTTCTGGTAATCTTATCATACCGATTTTTTCGGTTTTTCAAAATGGATTTTTGGTATCACCACCAAGTTTTTAGCTTTCCAGTATAGTCATTTCGTCTAATGATGTACATCTTATTCAGGAATCTGATCAGACCAGAGTTAATGACGTCAGCTGTCATACTATACAGAAGCCTAAAAATATAACTAAGTAGGTATGTAGCCGTGTTGGTTCCTGGCGAAATAAAATAGGGCCACCCCATCTCCTCCCGTGGGTGTCGTAAAAGGCGACAAAGGGATAGGGCTGTTCTCCATCCGACAGTAAACATACAGCCCATGACTGAGTGCCCGCTGGACGGCAATAGGCTTGCCCCCTATTATGTGAAAGCGATCAACCGAACTAGGTACTCACCGGACTACTGCTACAAAAAAGTAGCAATAGTTCGTTCCCGTTTGACAACCGGACTACTGCTACTGAAAAGTTGCAGTAGTCTGATCAACCGGACTAGCAACCGGACTACTGAGACTAAAGGCCCTTCGGGGATTTAGAAGCGTGATATGTACCTATGTTATGTATGTTTATTAAATTACTAGAAGCAATATTACAAGCTTTACTAAATCTAGATAGCGATGTGCGGAACTGGCACATTTTATTCATTGTGCGTCACCTATTACTTATTCATTCATTAACACTTGATTCACACGTGTACTGTACATAGTGTACATGTCTGTGATATTAAATCTGCCAGAGCTATTCTCTACCAGTCAATCTTAAAGGTGATGCAGAGATGAGGTGAAGTTGTGCTCTCCGAGGCACGATCGAACCAATGCAATAATATAATAATAAATACAGAGTGGAAGATTTTAACCTTACCTGGAGGGAAAGTTCTCGAAATACTGGAGATAGCGAATTTCACTCAAAGGAAACATTCCTTTATTTTTAAAAAGAAATAAAACTGCATTCATAATTTTTTGAAAATTCGCTTGCCACACCCGGTAATCGAACCAACTAAAATTCGAAAAAATAACATCCTGTATTTTTATAACATCAATCAATAGTGTAAATCATAAGGATCAAATCTCTCTAACAAACATGGTAAATTAAATGAAAGGAAATCCGTGAAAACTATTTTTTTAAATTCAATTTAACAAAATAAAGAACTTAACTCAAGGATCCATCAGATATCATAAACATCAACCATAAAATTCCATATTTAAATTACTTGTTCCTCTTCTTCATACGAATACCCCCACTGGCCAGCAGGGGTATTAATGTGGCATTCGAACCGACTAAAACCGCATACCGCCGTCAGGTTAATTCAAGTCTCAAATAACGTATTATAAGGCGAAGGCAATTCTCTCGCCATCTCCGTTGCCCAGAGTGCGATGCGGTCCTACCACGCAGAGGTTCCCAAGCCCAACCAAGTATACTTCGAGACACGTATCTTGGACCAAAACCGGGAGACCTGAGTACTTTAAGGAGTTACCCAATAACGTTACATTCTAAATCGGAATCAAAGTTCAGGCATTTAGTACTTATTTTAATAAATAAGTGGCGTCAAAGATAACTTTATTGTTGATAAGGTATGTGTATGTGAAGGCTCTTTGACCAAAAGTACTGTGTCTGCTAGAATTGAATTTATAAGTTAAGATTTTATGGACTTCCTTTCATTTAATTTACCATGTTTGTTAGAGAGATTTGATCCTCATAATTGACAGTTGACACTATCGATTGATGCTATAAAAATATAGGATGTTATTTTTTCGTATTTTAGTCGGTTCGAGTACCGGGTGTGGCAAGCGAATTTTCAAAAATCTATGAATGCAGTTTTGTTTCTTTTTAAAAATAAAAGAATGTTTCTTTTGAGTGAAATTCGCTATCACCAGTATTTAAAGCACTTGCCCTCCAGGTAAGGTTAAAATCTTCCACCCTGTATATGCAATAATTATAGGTATTTGCACTGAGCGGGGATCGAACCGCTACACTACCGCTATGCCACAGAGGCTGTCTAATAAATGTTATATAAATTTATTTTTTATCTCATATTAATGAGCCAACAAGAATGTTCGTGTCAGGGGTTAGTTACTAAGTCAGCTGTTGTGATTTCCTTGATACGCTGTGCTGATACATTACTATGTTTATTGTCGCATATCATTTTTTGTTATGTTATTCTAAATCTTAATGCCACAGTGATAAATATTATTAGTTGCTATTATTTGTGATGTGATCATCATGTCGATATTTGTATACAGGGTGTACGGACCAAAAAACGTGGACTGTTGTCTTGGGCCAAATAAACAGTGCAAGTACTTCAAAGATTTACGAGATGAAGATATAATGAAATTCGTAGGTATTTTCTATACTATACTCTTATTAGATATATAAGTGTTAGAGTTTTTCACATTATCCGATCCGATATCGGTGTTGGACGCCGATCCGATATCTGTGGAAGTAAAATGTATGAAATATGTATCTGTCTTTCACATTTTCCAGCCATAGGTACCTTTGTGTTGTCAGCTATCGGCTGTCGGCTATAGTAGTCCGACACGGATATCGGATCGGATAGTGCGAAAGCGCTTTAAATAGTTAAAATCTAACTTAAAACACGATAATCTTGTTTAAATTAAATACCTTCCTGTTATAATTTAATGGAAATATATTAAAACTGCTTTTATGGTCTCGAAAATACTCGATTTTTTTTTCATAGAGAACAAGTTTCAAATGTTAATTTTAATAGGTTATTACATTATTTTTTGATTATAGATATTATTAATGTTTACTACTATTATAGAGAGGAAAGATTTATTTTTTGTATGTAACGAATAAACTCAAAAATTACCGGACCGATTTAAAAAATCCTGCCGCCATTAAAAAGTTACGTCATCAGGTACCAACCCTATGTTGGTATAGCCTACTATATCAGTGATGAATGGGATCCGAATTCCACGCGGGCAGAGCCGCAAGCAACAGCTAATGTGTATTATAAGAACATTTAGCGGTCGTTTTTAACATTAAATTGAGTCTTATACCTATGTGATAAATGTGATAATGTTATTTTTGGAAAATAAACTTCATTGTTATTATTATTAGTCTGAATTAAAAAAAAATATTACGAGATTTGGCTCTTTTTACCCGACTGCGAAGAAAGGAGGGTAACGTTGATCGTTTTTGACATTTCATTTGATTTTGATACTGTGTTTGAACAAATTTTGATTTGGAGTATTGACCTCTTGAAAATTATAACTGCGAATGATATGCCCAAACATTCTCAAGATGTTTGAACATCATTAGTAGCAAAAAAAACTCTTTGGACCGGTTAGTGGAGGTACCAACTATTAGATAATCTATGGTACAGAGAAGAGGTCAATGCTCTCACGGCCAATCAACCACAAGGTGGACAGACCATATTCAATCATCTACAAGTGTTCTCTTACTGAGTGCAAACTGTACACACAGAGATGGAGAAGATCTCACAAAAGTATTGGATAATGCACGACCACGACCACCAAGCCACATAGTATAGTAGTACCTATAGTATATCTTTATTGTATACATCAAGAAGAGAACATGTGTGTCACTTATCATAAACACTACAAAAATTACATTAAATTTTGGGGGTACGTATTTGACTACCTAAAATTATAATACCTAAAGTTAAATAACCTAAGTTCAAAATACCTAAAATCTAAATACCTAATGGTGGGTTGACCTAAATTTAAAATACCGAAAGTTTAAAATGGCTAAGTATTTGAATACCTAAAATTATAATACCTAAAGTTAAATAACCTAAGTTCAAAATACCTAAAATCTAAATATCTAATGGTTGTTTGACTTACTTTTAAAATACCCAAAGCTTGAAATGACAAATTGATATTATAGTGAGTACGTATTACAATGCCTAATTTGAAATTATCAAATTTCATAAGCCCTACGAACGGAAGGTCGAATATTAAAATCCCGAATGTTTATATGATCGAAAGTTCTAAATACCGAAAATTAAAATACCGACAATTTAAGAAATAATATGTGATACGGCTTAAAGAAAAAGGGACACGTGAGCAGTGTCCCTTTTTCTTTAAGCCGTAAGCCTTCTTTAGGCCGTTCTTTAAGCCCGACTTGGATAGGTTAGGTTAGAAGGCTAAGGCGGGAGCGGAGCGGAGCGGAGCTCCCGCCTTGGCCTTCGTGGTTATTTTTTTTTATAACCACTCATACAAGGATTGTCTGCTCCAATCCTGAAGTTCTAAATCCTTGTATGTGTGGTTATAAAAAAAATAACCAAATTATAAAATATTCTAACCTAACCTATCCGAGTCGGGGTGGACAGTGTCCCTTTTTTTATAGCGCTGGATGCGGGCTGCTTTAGATCGGTCATTCTGGAAGAATTTTTAGGTATTTTGACCATTTGGTATATTAAATTTTGGTATATCAACCTTTGTTGTTTTAACTTTAGGCATTTTAAACATTAGGTAATTAGCCCAATAGGTATTTTAAATTTAGGTATTAAGTACTTAGGTATTAGTGGTTTAGGTATTTTAAACCATTTGGTATTTAGATTTTAGGTATTTTGAACTTAGGTTTTTTAACTTTAGGTATTATAATTTAACCTCTTCCACCGGCTCCGGCGCGCTGCGGTGGAGTTATCCGTGGGGATTATTCGCACGATAAAAGAAAATTGTATCATAAAAAATGTAATTAACTCACCAGCTACAGATATTAGGAACTGATTCCGTTTGCTTCCCATCTTCTTTTCTCCAACAGAACTACTCGTAACTTGATCAACTTCTGCCACTTCACTCACCATTTTGATCAAAAAAACTTTTTGATAGCACAAAAATTCTACAACAAAAACTAAAGAAACGAACACATGTCACTACGTTTTATTTAAATGAATTATTTTTAACACGTTCACTGCGGGAGGATTTTTAGTGTACTTTTATCTGGTGCGTGTGAGGTTATATAGACTCATGGAGGACTTTTTAACAGTGCGTATGTGGTCATATTGACCCATAAAAAGTTCAGTTTTAATATAGGTTTTATTCAGTGGTGGTAGCGATTTTTGTCTGTTATTTTTTTGCAGTACATAGACCTTTATATGGTGTATATGTGACTACCGGCGTTTTTGGCTCTCATGTTTCGTTTATGCTATAGAAGAGAAACAATTTGTGAGTTCATTTTGACCACACAACGCACTGAAGATATCAAAAAGCTAGTTATGGGAAACACTTCTATTAATATTCATATCGATAAATTGACGTAGAGCTGTATTACTTATAGGTTATACTACTTAATACCATTGGAATCTTAGAGGCTTAAAATGAAAAATCAAAGACTTAGTAACGGTTTATTTTAATATGATGGCACCTATGGCACGTTCCTCAACAGTGCTGCCCTCCTTCCTCAATAAATTATTCATATCAAAACATACACGTTAATTCAAAAAATTCTATCGAATTTGAGTAGATGATCCATAAAACTATTTTATTAACTTTGAAATCAATCCCTATGATTAATTACCGCTTCTATCTTGTTCATTTTTAACATTTTTTTTTTTCCATATTCTGGGTTTTTCTTCCCTTCTATTCTGCTCTTCTCTTCGTTTTCTACCTCACTGTCATAATTGAGTTTTTTCTACTTCGTTTAGGCATTTCTAACACTTGCCGAGAACACCACACTACCTAACGAGTATAAAATACTAAAATTCAACGATACAAGAAAGATCGAAAATGTAGGCACTCAAACGACGTGACATCTACGATGTCGCTCTGCATTACAACACTACCCGCACAAAATGACGCCAGCGCATCGTTCAGTGCGGATGTGAGGTGCAGAGAGTGTGTGGTCATATTGAACTCACACCGCACTGGAATGAAATATTTTTCTTCTGGTGCGGGTGAGGTCATATTGGGTCACGACTATTTAAAAATGCTGGATTGTTCACATTAAAGCGGTGAATATAATGGTATATTCATCTCTTTCCTGTAAAATATATTCTTAAAGTTATCCCTCTCGCACCAGGGGAAAGTACGCTATTTTCGTCCCGCACCAGACAAAAGTTAGCTATGAGCCAAAATGACCACACAACGCAGCGAACGTGTTAATCAATTTAGATAAATATTTTCTTGGGCGCGTGTGTTTTTTACTCGATAGACGAACGTGTGTATATGAACATGGTCGTGATACATAACCCCCTGTTCATATGTGACCCTGGCAGAGATGAATATCGTTAGCGATAAGCTGCGTCTCCACTAGTGACAATTTCACAGAACATTATGCCGAGACCGTGTTATTAGACACGCGTGTTAGTGCGATAATGTTATAAGCGAGAGTGTATAGTATACCTAGTCTGTTGTTTCACTGCGGTATGATTCCGAAGTCGACAACGACAGACGCATGCAGCAGATACAGTGTACCCATTACTTGTTAAACTCTGATACGAATAAAGAGGACCATTGAGAAACCGCTATGAATTACGTGCATCTGCTGCGTGCGTCGGCAGTTGTCGTAAGCGGTCGGTTTCGGAATCATACCTTATGTAACTTCAAAGGGAACCCCTTTGAAGTAAGCAGCGAAGCAACAAACTTACACTTTTGACAATATACTTATTATTTAATGCAACAAACTGAGCTATGCTATGACACTTCAAAACAAAGATACAATGGTTAAAACTGACTATGCGTGGCAACTGCATAACCTGCTCGGTTGAGACGTTGTAAAGGACTGCCTAGGAGCGGGTCTCTAGCCAACACCAAAACGACCCCTGTCGTACAGCGCGTGGGCTTTCCTTAATTACAGTGCGCTGGCGTTGGCCACATCTGGTAATACAATGGAGACCCATCCCTCGGCCACAATAGAATCTTATCTAGTGACTATTACATGAAAATACTCTTAAACACTACGTAAATTCCTTTAAACACCACGAGCAGTTAAGGTTCTTAACAAATGTGGACGTATTGTTACGCGTACAATAGGAATAATGACTTTTTTTTCATTTCCGAAAAATTACCAGTTTAGTTTAATTTTATAATGAACTGCTAAAGTGAAATTTTATTACGACAAATTTTCAAATAATTTTATTAAATTAATAAATAAAAATATTTACAAGATCAAAAAAAAAAGAAAGGGGAAGGAAAAAGGGGTCAGGTGTCGAAGAATTCCTCCCCATCGATGTCGACTGGTAACGTACCCAAAAGGCTGGCAGCATTACCCCGTTGGATGGCAATGCCAATCCTTTGGGCAAAATACAGGCCAGCCCTTTGGTCACGCGAAGCATCGACCAGTCGCTTTGCAATTTCCGTGTAAAGCGACCGTGCGCTCGGACCCCACGAACCCAACGTTTCGACCCCAAACGGCTCAAATATATAATTGTTGGTTATATTATCATACTTGCGCCGTTTGAGGGTCTCCGCAGATGCCGCAGCAGCACAGGCGCAGCCCGTCGTACTTGGAAGATGGGAAGGCGCAAGGGTGTCGACGCATGTTGCGTCCCACACCAAAGGCCTGCCCATCTTCCAAGGCACCAAAGACATGCCATCCGGTCTCTTGCCATCATCGCGCACCAAACCAACTGGTTCAAGGATGGCTGGGACGCCGACGGTGACAAGAGCCCGGCGGATTAAATCATTCAAATGTGCATGACGTGACATGCGACCTGCGCTCCTGCTGCATGATAGGCCGTGGTGCCCGAGACTGTCGACTGCTTCTCCGCAGTGACAACGATGAGGAGCAACACAGGGAGCACCTAAACGAAGACAGGCTGCAATTCTGAATGTCGTGTCGTCCAACATGGTGCCAATGTTGGACGACGGAAGAGCCTGAAGCCACACACCAGACTCCCATTCTCCCACAGCCAAAAGGCGAGCACGCTCTGCAACATTAGAGGACGTATTAATTAATTGCTGTCTTAAAATATTGCAAAGCGGCTCATCCCACTGTCTCTGGGAGCATAGGTTGGTGGGCAAAACAGAATTTGGGCAAAACATTTTCCAAGCATTCATGGCTTCGGCTTTACCCGGCACTTCAGAATTAACCAGTGTGGGTAATAATATTTTCCTGGTTAATTCCTCTGTGCCATGGATCGAAGCCAAAAATGCTGGTAAGCTCACGTCGGAAATTTTACGAACGCCGAGCCCACCCCGGCGAACCGGGAGAGATGCTTGGAGCCAAATAGACACGACAAATAGTTTTAAATGTATTTGATAGTGGGAACCCACCTTTAGATGCCATATTTAAAAACATACTTGCTAAATTGTTTAGTAATGGTAAGTTAGAAGTCTAATTTATTGATAGAAAGTCATTAGCGTTGATAATGATGTTAATTAGTCTCTATTATCATGCGCGTTAAGTTGAGACTTCTTGCGCTTTCATGCTCTACGTTATAGTCTATGAGCAGGTAAGGAGCTATTGTATGGATTGCTGATGGGTCCTTTGTATTAACAGATGTGGCTATCTCCTGCTTAACAGAATATTAAGGAGAGGTCACACCGTCAATTTATATCGCTTACTCGCCCGCCCGCTCGCTCGCTAGCTGGTGGTGTGGCCTCGCCTTTATAGCGATGGTAAGGACTTGAATAATAAAATGTATGTCACCTAATTTTTTAATTCAATTCAATTTTTTTTGCGAATAAATAAGTTTTTAAGTACCTACCAATATAAAATATTTTTTTGTTATTATTCTTTATGAATTATCTTTATGAATAACATGAAGACAACTTTGTGAATAAAATTGAATTGGAGGTGAATACTTGTAGAGAACATTACATAAACCGGGTTTCAATAATTAAGGCTCACCTCACACTGGCACAGAGCTGGAGAGTCACGACGCGTCTTGCAGCTTCAGCAGCAACGGTCATGTGATACTTATACACCACTATTTTCCTATAGTTAAAGTATAAATTGTGCTATGGTACAGCCTTAGTACCGCGAAGAGTGGGTGACATTGGATTAAAACGAATAGTGAAATCTTCTAATATATAAAAATCAATGCCACTTTTCGTTGTTATTTTATAACTCAAGAACGGCTGAACCGATTTGGCTAATTTTAGTCTTGAAATATTCGTGGGTGTCCAGGGAAGGTTTAAAGGATGAGAAAATAGGTACAGCGGGAACGGGAAAAATATGGCGGTACGAAGTTCTCCGGGACAGCTAGTTACTTATAATAATTATGTATCAATGTCTAGTGCAAAAAGGCAACAACCTAAAGTGGCATTATGGAAGTTTAAAGATAAAAAATAGTTCTGTATAGCATTTGCGTGCTAATACAAGATTTCCGCGTGTCATCACGAATTATAATGCAATGTAAATTGAAAAACATACGACGCGACGACGCGACGCAGCGATGGTGACCACGATGACGACGCGACGACGCTTCGACGCTGAGCCTATGTGAGTTGACCCTTAAGCCATGCGACGCGATCACATTCCTATTCATAGGCTACTAAGGAAATTAAGTCTTGTTGTTGTCTTTTAATTTATTTTTTACTTAGTATAACTAGTAATACTTAGTAGTAGCAGCAGTTAGGTGACAAACACGTGTACAGAATACACGTGCAGATAATATATATTCTAGCTTTGTAAAAATCTTTTAGCCTATACCTACATAAAGCAATCGCATCTAAATATAATGAAATTATAATTAGAGGTAACTAACTAATTTATTTTTTGAGTTTCATGCCGTGATCTTGGCGCTTGCAACAGTGCCGAAAAGATAAAATTAAAGTTCAATAGGATTTTATCACGGAGTAAAAAAAAATAGGCATGAAATAGCGTATGATTGGGAAAGAACGACTTATTATTTTATAGGAAAAAAGGAAAGGTGATATGGCAATACAAAGACCTTGAACCAATTTATAAATAAATTTTTAAATTAAAATTTTTAAATATTCTACAACATTCCACACAACGCTATCTAGACCCATGGTAAGCTTAATTAGCTTGTGTTATGGAATCTAGAATGCGGATATACATACTTAGATACTTTTTTTTTTTTTGTAAATACATACATATTATACATAGAAACACCCAGACCAATGCAAATATTTATATTCATGCATACAAATATTGGCACTGAGCGGGGATCGAACCCGCGCCTCCTGCGTAGCAGCCGCGTTCACTACCGCTACGCCACAGAGGCAGTCAGTTTATTTAGCAGTTAGTTTAGTTTAGTTTAATAATTATCACGCACAGCAGCTGCTTTTTATGTAAAACTAAATGTCTTGTTGATTGTGTTGTTGACAACAAATTAAGTTTTTTCACAACATAATATAATTTTATTTGTGATTTACCATTGAAAAATTGTTAGTAGGTACATAGATGATACAACAAATCTATATAGACGTACATAGATATTCAGCTGTGCTAATCGCTAAACACGCAACTTGTCATTGTCCGGCCGGGTGACGTCACGTCACAAGATCGACCAATGACAATTTCTATCCAGGCTGTCACAGCGCTGTGCTCGACGCTGCGTGCTTAGCGAATTGCACAGCGGAGGTCATGTCTTCGACATGTCAACCGACCTCTGAAAAATTGTGTGTACGACAGAAGAAAAAGAAGATAATCTGTCTAAAAGAACAAAGACAGTAAACTTTATAAACATAATAGGAACACACGTATCCTCATTGATTAATATTCTTACTAAAGTACCTAACGAATCCTTATCTAGACATTAACAGTAATAAAACAAGTTACCTATCTAAATATATATAACTCAAAGGTGACTGACTGAATGACATAGTGATCTATAACCTTACAGCCCAAACCACTGGACGGATCAGACTGAAATTTGGCATGCAGGTAGATGTTATAACGTAGGCATCCGCTAAGAAAGGATTTTGATTAATTCTACCCCCAAGGGGATAAAATAGGGGATGAAAGTTTGTATGAAACTTTGTCAATTTTAAACCGATCGGGCTGAGACTTTGCATGCATAAAGCTACTATGACTTAGGCATCCGCTAAGAAAAGATTTTGATTAATTCTAACCCCAAGGGGATAAAATAGGGGATGAACAACATTCCGAACTTAACGCGGACGAAGTCGCGGACAACAGCTAGTCGTTGTATAAATACAAATTGTCATTATGCTGAACTAAGCGTTTGCAATGAAGCAAATTTGAATAGGTCGGTAATTAACGTTTCCGTTTGGTTAGGTTACTTGACTAAAGGCAAACAATCTTGATGTGACTTCTTTAGAGAAAGAATACTTTCTCTAAGGTGCCAAATATTTAACAACAAACACCTTAAAGTCAGAATAAGTAAGCTGAAGTGGCAGTGGGCTGGCCACATCTGCCGAAGGACCGATGACCGTTGGAGCAAACGAGTCCTAGAGTGGAGACCGCGCGTAGGAAAACGGAAGGTGGGAAATCCCCTAGCCAGGTGGACCGACGACCTGCGAAAGGTGGCTGGGACGTACTGGATACAGAAGGCGGAGGATCAGCAAACGTGGCGCACATTAGGAGAGGCCTATGTCCAGCAGTGGACTGCAGTAGGCTAATTGATTGATTGATTGACCTTAAAGTAGGCATTCATTCTCTAAACTGCCAAATATTATAAAAAATGTGAAAGCCGCGTGGTTCCCGGTAGAGTAGAATTTGGGCCACCCCTTCTCCTCCTTTGCGCTGTCGTACAAGCCGAATAAGGGATAGGGCTGTTTAACATCAGACAGATATATACAGCCCAGGCTCAGCCTCAGATACTACTATGTTGTGAAAAATCATAGAGGTGTACATTTCCACATGTTTTGTTTCGTGTTTTTAGTGAAAATGTTGCGAAAAAAGCTATACGAAACTTTAACACAAGTTTTTTTTAATTGAATACATGAAATATAGCTTAAATTAGTGCTTCGATTTTGGCTTTTAATAGCGTTTTATTTATAAACTGTGTGATTTTCTGTCACTTCTTTAGTCGCATTTATACTATCCGCAACATTATCTTACGACATAGGGTGAATATCACAAAAGCACCCTTAACTGATCTTAGCAATTTACTTGAAGTGATTATTAAAAAAAAAATCAAAGAGTTCAATTACAATGTAACTGATAAAACCGAATTATACTTAGGTATATTAGGAAATAATGCTAAGTCAGGTAGAAAATCGGGTAACATTGTCCATTTAGTAGTGATATAAAATAAAAAAAGGTAAGCAGATTTGTACAAGTGGTGACTAGATATCGACAATGTGGGTAGTCGTTATTCCCCCTCACGCTATTATAAAACAAAAATTTTCAGGGCGTATTGAGAATAGGGGAATCGCGTATAACGCCACAATGTGACCATAGGATAATGTTTTGACCATTTGGGTTGATTGATGAAGATATTCTAAAGTTTAAACTTTTTTTTCCTAACGCACATTACGGGTATGACTCTGACGAATCCTTACTTCTATTACTGTAACACACCCATTTAAATACCTATAAATATTACCTACATTTGTTTCCATAATTTGAATGGTCTAGTCTAGAAGACAAACATGTTATGAGAAAAATTTTGCGAGTTCAATTATGAACCTTATATTGATGGCGAAGAGGACAAATATGCTAAGTGCCAGATTTTTTACTTATCATGTTTGTCTTCTAGACCAAAGATTTGTTCTTCATAGAAGACTTATTATGTAACCACCATTCGTATTGCTCGAGGCATAATATCTTGGACCTAAAATGTGCTCAAATTGTGCTCTATACACGCAGCACACGTTTCTAGGGTGTCTTTGGAGAGCACGGGGTGCTACTGCGGTGGACGAGCTCAAATTTACCAAGTATAGGTTATTACAAAACAATTTGTGTTCGCCAAGACCTCGTTTGTCTCACGATTTAGGTTCAAGATACGTGTCCCAAGGTATAACATTAAATGGCGTCTACATATCGATAAAAACACATTGCAAAATGCTGCGGAGGAACATGCAACTTAAACATTATCAGATTCAATTATTTTTTTGTCTTTCTTTCTTTGTCTGCCTTCTAGATCTGCGTATATGTCTTTTAAGTCTCGTTTTTTTGTCTCTGGGACGCAGAAGATGAGGTAGAATACGTTTGTGAGACACACAACGCTGAATATCCAGAAGGTGGAGTAGTAGCCAATCCAGGAGTTGAGTGGTGCGAACAGCTTGAGGAGTGCGAAGTCGGTGCCGAGAGAAATCGCCATGATGAGGGTCGCTACGGTTCCTCGGAGCTGTAAAACAAATATAAGACGTTTAAGAAAGCAAGGACTTGGCGCTAAAAATTAGAAGTGTCAGTGCTTAGAATTATTTTCATGAATTTCCTTTATATGCAAAAGAATCGCTGCAATTTTGCCAATATCGAGCAACATAAATTATTAAGTAGTTGTGGAACTATGTTTGCCATGCCAGTTGTAAATCTATTTCCATGTGTCTGTTTCGAGACCCCACACGATCAAATGCTTGATCTTCAATAATTCTTCTAATAAAAGTCTGTTCAAAATTAAGTCTTGATCTCTCATCAAATGGAATGTCAAAAACAGTTTTTTCGTAACACAATTTTTAAGAAAGAACATTGTCATGGTGATCATTTTTATCATCATTAATCGAGGATTAATTTTGAAAAAAATGTTCTCACGAGAATTGTCAATTGGGAGTTTGACATTAGATCGAGACTGACTTTCAGGACGCGTGGTTGGATAGTAAGGGCCTCAAAGTGCTTGTACTGTCGAGAAAATATCTCGGACATTGATGATTAAAAGTTATATTGAAGCACGAATCACAATACGACTGTTAGAGCTATGAAAAAAGAGCCAGGAGTTAAAAATTCTACCACATTTTTCCAAACACTCACTATACTTAGATACCTATTTCTTCTGTAAACACATTTTATTATGCATCGAAACACCAGATCAATATAATACAATATTAATATACATTGAGCGTTGTCGACGAACCGAGAGTAGCTCCCTGTGGCACACCCATAGATACATTGTATACCTACGTCACGTATACGTCAAACTAAATTGTTCTCTATTACTAAATTATGAGGTAATTTGATCCAGTCTTTGGCTATATATTGTATAGACACAATAATATGCTAACAAAATGCATCGTAATAGACGCTCGAAATATGCATTATTTAATTAATAAGCTAATGTCAATATTGTTTTTAAACTGTCAATATGTGCATGCCATGGGAGATATCTTATACTGAAAGTAGCTACTGTTTTCGCCGCGTTGTAGTAGGTATGCTGTATCTAAATAGTTTGTATATAGGTCAAGGATCCAGTAATGTGGTTATAATTCCATCGAGCCGAGTTTCTGCTATAAAATACTTTTGTGTTTATAGGTAGGTTTTAAGCTGTTAGCGTTTGAAGTTAAATAAAAATATAAAGCATTTCTATAATTAAAATTTACTTAAAAAATTAAGCATCTACAGCTGGTCTAGTAATTAAAGAGGCGGTCTTACGTACAAGAAGCCCCGATTCGAATTCTTAGTGTTCCCCTCCCTACCTATCCAAAGGAGATGGATACTCTTCCATATATTCGTGGGCCTGATTGACAGAAAATGGAGCTGTCAGCTGTCACAGCTTAAAAATACAGTCAATGCCGCTTTAGATATTCGATTTAATAAAGAGCTTACTGAAGCTCTTGGCAATCCGAGGTCTTTATGTAAGTTGTACAGGGATTTAGCTGAAATTCCCCTTGCTCTTACTTCTACGGCGTACAGTTTAACCACGTAGCTATTTTTGGTTAACTCGTTAGTGTAGTCAAAGTGTTTGTACGTCTTTATAGCGTGGTCTTTAGGTAAGTTAGTTTCCCACGGTACTGTGAGTTCTACAAGCACTGCACGTTTATGCGATCGTGAAAAAAGGAATATATCGGGTCTGGATGACGAGGCACAGATATCCTCCGGTATTTTATAGTGCTTCTCGTACGTGTTCCAATTTAATATGGCTTTTGAGGTGGTTTGCTAAAACTTACCTGAAAATTGAACATCTCAGTCATGATAACAAAAGGTAATGGCTGAAGACCTGCAGCGTCAGCGAATATGGAGATACACAACGCCACGATAGGCACCCAGCCTGGCATGAACACTTCTATGCTCTGGAGATAGAACCACACGCCGAGAAGACACATGCTGAAGCCAGCCACCGCGCTGGTCACAGCAAGAAGAGGCTGGAATCACGAAGGATTGTGTTTAGTGGTACCAATTTATCCAAGTCTCTGAGGTTATAACCCATGGGCTCACTGTCAGAGTTGCAAAAGACTGCGAGGTGATGATGCTTCGATATCGCCTAATTTCGCCATTGGGTTGTAGAGGTCATTATGACAGTCGCTTCACGGAAAATATTGAGGTCCAGCCAAATCCGCAGTTAAGACTGGTAAAGCGGACCCCAGACTCCGAGGTGAAAGCTTCGGATGCAACTGGGAATTAACGCTAGGATGAAGAAGTTGTGGAGAAAAATCCAGAAAGCAGACCCCAGGCTCTGAGGTGAGGACCCTAAATGCCACCAATTCGTGTCTTGCAACACTGTCTTTCTGAGCTTAATTTTATTAGGAGCTATTTTGCAGAAAGTGCAAAAATGGACGTTACAAAATATTACAGAAATTAGTTTTGAAGTTTTTGTATATTGTACGTAAGTCTAAATTGAGGTAGCGCTACATATCTATTGGTCTACGTAACTCAAAATGAAGTGGATGGCTACAAGGGGAGAGGAAGACCTAAATGGAGGTGGATGGATTGTATGAAAGATGATATGGTTAAGAAAGATAAGATAAAAACTTTATTGACTTAAAACAATCATGCAAATATACACTAATAACAGTTCCATATACCCGCTAATAATCAATGGCTATGGCTAATTCAACGGCTAATTATATGGATACATTTTAATATTTCATAAATATTAATGATCGCTGTTTCCCAAACTAGGCTGTTGCCTGTATCTTGGGGAGCAGCGTTCTATTGTGAGGTTGACACAGTATTGCAATATAATACCTATATTAATGTTATTAAAGACCACAGTGGTTTGGTCACGACTAACATTGCATTGAGAGACTCAAAGAGCCAGTTATTAGTCCGCTGACACCTGCACCAGTGAAAAATTCACTGGGTCACAGGTGCCAGCTTACTTCCCACTAGGAAACAATAAACACAGGTGAGTATGATTCGATATTATTACAATTTAAGTATATTAATGATTATTATGATTAGTATTATTGATTATATTTATAATTATATTTTTAAATAAATAAATAACAAAAACTTTTGGGTATGTGAGAGTATGATGTATGTGTATTGTGTGTGAGAAAGAGAAATGTGTATGTGGCAATGTGTGACAGTTATTGTTGGTGTAAGTACATCTTGTTTCTGTATATGTGTGAGTGAAAGTATGTGTGTCAGTGTGCGTGTACCTACTAAGATTGCCTTTTTAAGAAACATTCCGTTTGGTCATAGTCCAACTCCTTTAGCCACTCCGCCAATCTTTGTTTAAATTTCTTTTTGGTCAGTGGATGGACGAAGATCTCTTTGTTGATACGGTTGTATAGTACAGGACTGAAAAAGTAATAGCTACGTCTGGCAAAAGAGGTTCTGTGAGGTTTATACTCGCAGATGCGGTCACTTCGCCGTTTTTTGTTTGTAACGAGGGGGACTTCTGCATGTTTACGTAATGCCGACTGGAGTATAAAAAGCTGTCTGACAGTGAGGACTGAGAATTCTTGGTATAGCGTAAATGTGGGGTATCTAAATGGTTTATGTAGCAGAACTTTAAGGACAGCCCTTTGTGCTCTTTCAGCCTCAATCAAATAATTTGGATTTGCATTACCCCATACGGGGATGGAGTAACTAATTATAGATTGCAAAAGCGCGAAATAGACAAGTTTTAATGTTTTAGTGTCTGCGGAAGATCTCAGCTTCTTCATGACGTACATTAACTTTCTGGTTCGAGTAGAAATATTATGAATATGCGAGTCCCAGCGAAGGTAAGAGTCTATGTACACGCCAAGATATTTAACATATGTCGCGTGTGCTAAAGGTTGGCAGTCACAGCTTCCACCAGATGCACCACATGTATGAGCCCTTAACAGTAGGTCACTTTGCGGTTGATGAGAAGAGTAGCAAGAAAAAGTTACGAAACTGGTCTTTTCGACATTCAGCGTGAGAAGACTGGTGGATAACCACGTCATAACCCCTGAAAGGGCCTCTTCAGCATGAGTGTAGGCCTCCAGCCAACTTCTCCCGTGAACAATTAAAGCCGTGTCGTCAGCATACGTTATTATCCTGCACTGTGTCACGGGAAGGCGACTTAAGTCATTTACATATAAGATGAACAGTGTCGGACCCAATACACTTCCCTGTGGAACACCATAAGAGATGAATTCTTCGTCACTAATATGCTGACCAATCTTTACGCACTGAGTACGGCCTCTTAAGTAGCTCCGGAATAAGTCTAGGACTACCCCCCTTATTCCCACAGATTCCATCCTGTCTAGAAGCAAAGGGACAGATACACTGTCAAAAGCCTTAGATAAGTCCAAAAATATTCCCAATGTCTTGTACTTCTTATCAATCAACTTAACAACAGAGTCTGTTAAGGTGAGTACAGCATCCTCCGTTGATTTACCCTTTACGAAGCCAAATTGATTGTCTGAGATGAGTTTCATGTGATTGAAGTAATTTAGTAGTCTTTTATTAATACATTTCTCAAGGACTTTCGACATTGTTGTCAGAATAGAGATCGGTCTGTAGTTAGTAACATTATCTCTGTCCCCACCCTTATAGACAGGATGAACGAGTGCTTTTTTGAATACCGTAGGAAAAGTGCCCGTCGATAGAGCAAGATTGAAAATATGCTTTAGTGGTGGGATTAAGTACTGACGAGTTGATTTCAAGAGACTAGTGGGAATATTGTCCCATCCTACGGCAGAGCTGTCCTTTAAACCTAAGATTGTGGCCTCCAGTTCAGATTCAGTAATATCCCAGAAAGCCATAGAACTACCATCATTATTTTGGGGAGTAGGTCCATGACGTGCAGAGCCTGGACGCTGACTCATTTTTTCTTGTATATCTGAAGCTAATGTTTTGCCTATATTAGAAAAATAACGATTTGTAATATTAACAGATTCTTTGGGATCGCTGTGTAGGTTAAGAAGTTCGGTTGGAGGTATTTTTTGTTTATTTATCTCAGTGATAGACCTAATGGCATCCCATGTAGCCCTCGAGCTACCTCCAGCTTTTTCAAGTAAACTTATGTTATATTTTCTTTTAAGATCCTTCAAAAGGTTGTTGCAAAAGTTGCGGTATCGTCTGTATGTCGTTTGTATAATTATATTGTTAGGTGATTGCTTACATTTTTGGTGGAGAGAATCTCTGTTTCTGATGCATTTAAGGAGGCCGGGGGTAACCCAAGGTCTTATTACTATTTTCTTACGTGGTACCTTAACTTGCTTTGAATGTACTTTAATAATACTAGAAATTTGAGTAGTTAGTGATTCAGCAGCAAAGTTGGTATCATTCAACTTTTGTATATATGAGAAATCATACCTTTGTAAGTCCGCTATAATGGATGGCCAATCCATGCGATTGACATACTGGGATGGCTTCACGGGTGCATCAGCATCAAGGCTCAATAACGTGGGCTGGTGATCAGTAATATGAGTGTTCAAGACTAGTGATATGGCTTGTCTGAGAGTTCGCAGCAATATGTGGTCCAGGCAAGCACCGTCTCGTGTTGGTAAGAGATAGGCTGGAAACAATCCATGCGACGAGCACATGTCGAGGTACTCATCAGCTTGATCATCCATTTGACCGGGAAGGATGTCTATGTTAATGTCTCCAACAATAGCTACAGTTCCATAGGCGTGCAATAACTGAAGTGCATTATTAAGACTAGTAAGGAAAACATTCTTATCTCCATATGAAGGTGAGCGATATATACCAACTATAGCAACATCACCGGTTGTACAGATTAGGCAGTTAGCGTCCCTAAATATTGGTTGGTAAACACGGTGTTCCAGTTCGGTTCTAACATAAACACACACACCCTCATTCTGGTTTGAATATGTGGAGTGGTAGCCCGTAAAACCCTCCAAAGTTGGTATTGTTGAAACTTTGCTTAGCCAGCACTCCGACAATACGATTATATCATGAGCTATGCTCATACCCTGGAGCAATACAGTCAGTTCATCAAAGTGACAATTGATACTACGTATGTTCATATGGAAAATATTTAGTTTTTTATTGTTTTTGAAAACATATTGAGAGCATTGGTTAGGGTCACACAGCAGTGACTTAGACACCTTCATGCCGTCCAGGTCATCTACGATTTTGCTCAGAGAATCCACGATGATAATAGCATAGTGTCTAGGTAGGACCAGGTGGCAGCATAATTTATAGATTGCAAATCGGGCGGGACTAACTGAGTAGAGTAATGAAATGCACCATCACTTTTGTGAACAATAATAACCAATGATAAGTGTTGTAGAGAATACGTGAAAGATAGTTGGCGATGTAATGGTAAAAACAGTTTACTAAAGGATATTACGGTGTTTTGTATGAGTATTGTGAAGGTATTTTGTGTGCTTATAAGACTAGTTACATGCATTAATAGTAGGAATTCAATAATAGTCCAAATAAAAACGAAAATTTGGAAAAAGCTTATTTCATAATTATTGTGAATTAACAAGGCTCCGAAGGACAGCTGCGGAGGTAACGTGGACATGGGCGGTACCTTCTCTTTTCCGAAGAAATATCTGGTTGTTCTGAGACCAACAAAATTTGTAGTCGTGTGTACTAGCAAATTTACGAACTTCGTAATATAGTTGTCTCTGGCTAGTGGGCAGGTGGTCAGCTACATAAACGGGAACAGGTTCTCCTCTTATTCCTATTTGGTTGGTATTCAATTTCTGATCGCGCGGTCGTGTCTGGTTGTATTTTCGGCTACCTTCTAGCACCATCTTTTTCGTCGGTACGGTCATCAACTCAGCTACTATGGGTCTGCTCGTCTCTTTCTTGCCAGGCATGCGGTAAATATATCTCAAATCAGTTGCATTCAAAGGGACCTGGAGAGTGTTGCAGATTTGCAATACGGTGGATGTCAGGTTCTCAGTGGTTTCATTTGCAACGTATGGAATATTTCTTATTTCGATACTGGCCGAACGAGACTTTTGTTGTAGGTCAGTTACTTTCTTTTCCAGCTGTATTATGTATTCTTTTTGTTCTTGGTGTTCTTTCTTTAATTTTTCCACGGAGATCCTCATTGCCTCATACGATTGATTGATAAATTCTAGGGATTTTTCTATTTCTGAATTAGTGGATTGTATTGATTTGTACTGTTTCTTGATGTCGTTCATGTCTATTGTCAATCTGTTCAATATAGTGCTTTGGTCGCTTTTCCATGTATTTAAAAGCTCCATAATTCTATCTTCAAATTCGGCGAACCCGCTAGGTGGAGTATCCGGTGGGAGATCAGTTCGAATACGCTTGCTTCTTGGTGCTGTAATAGGTTCCGAATCAGTCTTCGACAAGTCCGGAGATACCATTGTACGCTGTTTACCAGTTTCGGTGGGCCTGGGAGGAGTACGTTTGCTCTTAGGCATTGTAAATATAAAAGCGATTGTTTGACACACGACCTTTAATAGGTCTCTAAAACTGCCGACCACAAATTTATAAAAGCGCCTTATTTGGGATGTTCCGTTAGATGTTATATTATTTATCTGTGGTACTGGTATGATATTATTTATTATTTAGCTGTTGGTGGGTAGGTAGGCATAAAGCCATGTATAAAGTTAAAATTTAAAATGTAACTTTAACTATTATCGAAAAGCTGACCTTCATTTTAATTTAATAATAATTTCACTTCACAACGTCCTTATTGCACCCCTCCAGTTACAGACACCTTATTTTGGCCACCAATCACAAAAACACTGTTTTATTGTCACTGATTAGTCTGATTATTCTGTTATTAAGTGAAATCCACTGGATGGCATGTTATGATCTCAAACACCCAGCACACTTTAGCGAACAAACAAATGTCGTTTATCCAACACTCAATACTATTTTTTTAAACCAATTGAAAGTATAAATTAGGATATATGATTTTAAAGTGATAAATAACACGCGAGCTGTGTTTACGTTGCCAGTGTTGCCAACTCCGTGTCAGGAGTGAATGTTGAGATGACTGTAAATAGAGATGAATGGAAAAAGCACACATATGTTGCGCCGACCCCAAATAAACTTGGGATAAGGGTAGGAGGATGATGATGTAACTCAAAATAAAAGGTATTACTTTCATCTCTGCATTAGTTCTCGGCAGAGTAGAATAGGGGCACCCCATCTCTTCCTATGGGTGTTGTTCTCTATCCGATAGTAAATATACAGCCTATGACAAAGCCTTGTCGGTAATAGGCTCTCCCCATATTACGTGAAACGGAAAAACATAACTAGCGAAATGTGCATGTACATCTTTGCCTACCCGTTCGTATTTTGCAGGCGTGATTGTGCGTGTGTGTGTTATTTCATAATCATTATAGACTTAAGACTTACATACATACGTACTGTCATGCCTCTTTCGCAGTGGGATAACAGAGACAGAGACAGACACAGTATTCCACTTGCTACGATCCTGGCACACATCTTCCGCTTCTTTTATGTTCACAATTATTGTTTTCATACATGCTCACCGGTTTCGAGTAGGTACTCTTTACATGTCCTTTCTTTAAAATGCCTCCGATTGATAAGTCGTATGTCTTGACTTAAGACTTCTGCCCTCAATTCGAAAATATAGTCCACTAAATACCATAACTAATTGCCTTATTACGAAAATATAGCATAGATTATGAACAGAACCTCGTAGTATGTTATTAACTAAATTGCCTATTACACGATACTGGCGTCATAGCTCATCTTTACAGATTACATACTATTATTTACGCGGCTTTTTCCATTCCGTTTCTATGGTGTTGTACCTACTACGAGACTTTTCGAACAGTCATGGTGTTCATAATTGTTCCCACTACTATTAAAAACATGGTACCTACTATGAGATTAGATGTAAGTATGAATGTTTGTTAGTCTTTTACGGAAAAGTGTGGATGCGTATACACGCATCTACACTTTTCCTTTCAGGCTACAGATATATTACAAAAATGACTTCAATTGGCTAGCATGGCACTCGTGAGCGCGCGCGAGTTGGCTGATAAGCTTGAGCATCCATTGCGCAGGTACAAAAAAAAATTGAGAGCGTTTTAGCGAGCTTTCTGGAGAGTATTCTAGCGAATGGACAGTTTTGCATTGACTAGAGCGTTTACTAGAACGATCAAACATCGTCTGTCAGCACCTAAAGCCTTAAAGGTGTATTTCCATTCAGTATCACTCAAACGAGTAACGCTGGTTGGGACAAAAAGTGTTTCATCCAATAACACCTGTGATACGTTGGGACAAAAAGTGTTGAATGCAGTAACACTTGTGACACGTTTGGACAAAAAGTGTTTCATCCAGTAACACCTGTGACACGTTGGGATTTATATTTTACGGTGTTACTCGTTGGGACAAAAAGTGTTAGTAACACTTTAAGTCCAGTGACCCGTTGGGGATTTTTTTCCCAACACACCAATATTTTATGGTGTTATTCGTTGGGACAAAAAAAAGTGTTGCATCCAGTAACACCTGTGACACGTTGGGAATTTCTGTCCCAACCAGTAACAGTGTAACTCGTTTAGGTGTTACTGGGAATACACCTTACACTGACTTCCACCATTCCTGTGTGTGTGTGTGTGTTATAGTTTCTGGCAATCAAACAGTAATAAAAAGACACAACTCACCTTTCTACCCGCGCGGTCGACAAGCTGGCATGCCAAAAAGGATCCTATAATTTGAACTGCAGCAAGCATTATCGATTGTTTATTTGGTGACAGTGCAATGCTGGTGTCCTTATCTTTGCCAGCTTCCGCGAAGATGTGGCTGGCGTAGACCAAGACTGCTATACAGCCACAGAACTCTCTTGTCAAGTTCACGATGAGGGCCACCCAGAACGCTTTTACAGTGATCTTGTTGGAGACTGGAAGGAAATGATATATCTTATTAGTTTCATCGGTGACTTCTGTCATTTCTGGTATTCATACACTAAGTGGTTGGCACCATTTTTCTTAATTTTTGGCACAATTAGTCCTTAATCCCCACATGAAGTAGGATGGAGTGTTTTAGCATTTTTTCGTGCTGACTGTACGATTGTTCCAAAATCTGTGAATTCAGTTCAGGATAACCGATTTAACGATATCGGTTAAGGTACTCTCAAATGTTCAAAAATACACCCTGTATTATGTGCCAATAAAATTTCACCGCGAGCCTCCTGGGCACGGTACCCGTAGAGATCGGTGGGGAGGAAGTTTTCGATGCCTAAATTCAAATTCTTTAATTCTCAAAATCGTGCAACCCTGTTACATCTTTTTGACGTCAAATTCTGCTTAAAACTAAGTGTACCACCGCTTCCTAGGAGCTAGTGACGAAGAAACGGCGCAACAAACTCCACTGCTCCACACTCCAAACTAATATTTCAAATCTCTTAATGGTATAACCCAGCTTAATTCCGTGGTAACTTAATTCTAAATACTTTTCCAGTAACCTTTACGTTTTGTGCTCTCCTATAAAATTTAGTTGATTAAAGTTGAACTATCTTGGGACTAACTTCAACATTAATCGAGTATATTATTTCAAAGTCAATTAGGCTTTGTAGAACAAGACAGTTTGACATTCCCTGGACTCACTAAGTATGTTTGGTATTTTGTGGTTCTGTCGGTTGACTAGGATCTATAGTATTCTAAAGAGGGCTACTGCTAGGGTATTCACGAACCCGTCCATAACTACATTTAAACTTATAATATCATTACTATTTGCCCATCATCATCCTAGTGGCACCCGAGGCCTTCACCTTGGAGTCCAGGATCATCAAAAGACCACTACAATACAAAGTTCTTCAAGAAGGGTATTAGTATGTTTCTACACAGTTAACAGTACGAGTGTGACGCCATGGTGTTGCACATGTCGATAGGCTACGGTAACCACTTGCCATCAGGTGGACCGCCATGCTTGTCTGCCACTTAATTGGCATAAAAAGATCTTTAAGGGTAGATAAATTGATTAGTGATATTCACACAGTGCTTTTGTAAGTTTCGCAACTAGGAATGTTACGAATTTGCAATCGCGCGTGAGCAGCTTCTGACAATGTTTTTTCGAAGGGTTGCCGAACAAACACAATGATATTCTCTTCCTCAATTGCACGAAAACAAAACAGACAGTATTATTAACCAGATCAATTGGTAACGTTCGTATATGTCCTTGATTTGTGACCACTGGTCATCATTTTCAATTCTGCCATTCATCTAATTTGCTTGCGACAGTTTGCATAATGTCAAATGTTAAAAGAGTCAATTGGTATGTGCGGTCAACTGTTCGGTGTCAGACTGTTATGCGTTTATTTGTTCCTAGTATTATTAATTGTTTTGTGATGGTTGCGTGTTAATACAATATGTGTTAAGTGGCCTCTATTTATTTGGTTTGTGACTTTATGAGGCAGGTTTTTTCACAGATTTAAAGGTGGTGCCACACTGGTATCATTTGTCATTTCTTATTGAGCCTATTAATGTCTATTGCGTTATTCGCGCGCATAAGGCAAAAGTGTGAATAGTAAAAACAAATGACAAATATTTGGGCGAATTAATTCTGGCCACATAATAAATAATATCGAGGTCTAGCCAAATCCATAGTTAAGACTGGTAAAGCGGACCCCAGACTCCGATCTGAAAGAATTAACGCTAGGAGGAAGAAGAATAAAATAATATAGGGAAGTGTAGTTCCGCCTTTATAGTTTAATACTTTGTTACTATGCTTCCTTTTATGCACAAAGATGCTTTTTTAGCTTAGTAATGAGATCTTTAGAATGAGGTCAGATTGACAATTTTATTTGACCTTATTAATATTTTATTTGTGGAACATACTCGTATGTTGGTAATAAATACTGTTGATTAATCAATGGTGGTAGGGTAATAAATAAGGTTCTATAACTCTACTAATGAAATATGATTTTAACTCAGAAAAATTATTGCAAAAATAACATGTCAAAATGTGTATTTGTAAACTGTTTTTTTGTGCCATTAGCAACACAGTTGTGCAGAACTCAGTCAGTTGTAAATTACAAAAATAACTACTTACACAACAGTTTAGGAGAGAACTTAGGGTCGCAGGTTGTTTGTTCAACGGTCAGTCTGTCTACTTCTTCAGAAATAGATTTATCATCAGGGGGTAAAGAACGGAGCCAACCCAAAACTTTGGCGGATTCCTGAAACAACATGACAAAAAACATTTAAGTGAATTGTGTGACTAAAAAAAATAGGTTGCTACTGTCATCAAACAACCAGTGAAAAAAATAGCAAAAGTGCAAACAATTCTATTCAGGACGAAGCGGTGTGGCACTTAATCACAACTAAATAGGCTCTCGATTCTGTTAAACCAAAACCACTGTCATAATACAGACTGCAAAATAGACTTAAAATCGAAAAGAGTTTCGTTACACTATTTCATTTACTCTACAAAAAGTAATTTAATTTTGGACTTTAACACTATAGAAATAAAGTCTAAATTTAATGTCAGTTTTTGCAGTGACTGTGGCACGACAGTGGTCTTACTTTAGCCGAATCCAGGTGTCAAAATAATGGTGTCAGAGAATTCCTCCCATTCGTCGTCAACTGAAAGGGTGACCAGAAGGCTGGCAATATTGCCACGTTAAATGGTAATGCCGATTCTCTGCGCAAGGAATAACCATCTTCCTACAGTCCTGTGGCTCAGCCTTAAGCTTACCATCAGGTCCAGCCATATTGAAGCCCTTTGGTCACGGGCAAAATTAGTGGACAATCTTGAATAATTTACAAACCCCGGTCTTGCCGTTCTTGATCAGATATGAAGGTGTCTCGGGCAGTCGTAGTAATATGCAGAAGTGGATAAGGGGGATGGCGAGAAGAATCCATAGCACCGTGTTGAATTGTAGAAGGTCTCCCAGGATGAACACTAATAGATTGCCAGCCGTCTGTGGACAAAATATGTGTCTATTTAGGTACAAATTTTGGCAATAAAATTGAAACTCCAATCAATCAATCAATCATTTTTTTGTTTCTTAGTCAATTTGTTGAAATATTAATGTCTCACATTGCATGAAAGCATACGACGTGTTGTCGTTACTCATAGACACTCTACATAGGATCGGATTATTCTTATTCAGCTATCATAATTATGAAAAAAAAGTTTCGAGGTACAGTTAATGACAAAAGTAGGTTAACATATTAAATTACAGATTAGCTGCTATCAGTAATTGCACAAAACGGCTGTACTACCAACATGCATAAATACAAAAAATGTTTACACTCTTTTTTACAATTACAATTTTAAAAATTGTAAAATTATAAAATTGTATTTTACTATTTTTCAATTTTTAAATTTTTCAATTTTTAAATTTTTAAATTTTTAAATTTTTCAATTTTTCAATTTTTCAATTTTTCAATTTTTCAATTTTTCAATTTTTCAATTTTTCAATTTTTCAATTTTTCAATTTTTCAATTTTTCAATTTTTCAATTTTTCAATTTTTCAATTTTTCATTTTTCAATTTTTCAATTTTTCAATTTTTCAATTTTTCAATTTTTCAATTTTTCAATTTTTCAATTTTAAATTTTACAATTCTAAAGTGGGTGGGTGCTAGCACCTCTGCCTACCCCTTAGGGGATATAGGCGTGAGTTTATGTTATGTTATGTTACAATTCTAAAAATGACTTACGTACCTGCGAAAATATAACAAAAGTCCCCGTCATGCCCCTAATGCTGTCTTCACTGATCTCTTTGACGTAGAGGGGGCACACTACGAAGCCCCCTCCGGAGCCGAAGCCTATCAGCGCCCGCGCACTGATCAGTGCGATTGGATGAGCGCACATTAACTTTACTGCCCAGCCGATCTGAGGGTAAAAGGTATCAATTGTAATATTGTTGGAAATTCGTGACAGCCTCTGGGACGTGGTGGTAGTGAACACGACCGCTACGCAGGAGGCGCAGGTTCGATTCCCGCTTAGTGAAAATATTTGTATGCATTAATAATGTCTTGGAGAGCACGTTATGCAGTCGTTCTCGGTTGCCATACGAAAATCTATGGCAGTCTTTACGGGCAGTTGAAACCCTAAAAAAGTCTAACAACTAGTCTAACAGCAATACTTCGAAATTGCTATTGGGTTGTGGAGGTTTTATGGCAGTTGCTTCATGGAAAATATCGGAGATCAGCCAAACCCGCAGTTGAATTGAAAAAGTAGACCCCAGACTCCGAGGTGAAAGCTTGAATGCACCGCGCTAGCCTAGATGGTGAAAGCTGAGGTGCAGTCCAGGAGATACAGACCACTTACTACTACTTCAGATGCTATTACCCTTATAATGGTGGTTCCTAACGGCCTTGATACCTAACTCCTTTTTCACGCCCCGCTTGAAGGATCCGGGAGTATAAACACATGCGCAGGCAGTGTATTCCAGCTTTCTATCGTGCAGCAGGGGAGGGAGGCCTGAAACCGTTATGTAGTATAGATAAAATCCTTACCGAAATAGGCACAGAAGCACACAACAATGCATTCTTCCGTCCGAATTTGTCAGCTGCCACCCCAAAGATGAACACAGCTATCGGTGCGAATATGAACATGATGGACGCCATCCATGAGACATCCTCTTCAGTCAAGGGTGAGTTCGAAGGTGAATTCTCGCTCATGAGTAGGGCCTTGTGTGGTGAGATCCAACCCATGGCTGTCCCGTAGGCGAAGATTGGCATACATACTGAAAGAGAACGCTCTGTAAGAATGGATAAATTGGAGAGGATGAGCCAAGAAATGAATACTAAACTATTGTATAGAAATCCTTCACCCACCCCCTATTCGCCATAAGAGCTGGGAGAAGGGAAATATAACGTGACGTCATCCTATTTTTTTGGGCAGAAACCCTGACGCAGCAAATACGCGTAACTCGTTGCGACTTCTCACTGGTCCTCTTTATCCGTATCGAAGTTTAAAAAGTAATGGGTACGCTGTTTCTGCTGCATTACGGTCGGTTTCGAAATCGTACCTTTAGCTCTAAACAATTCATATTTATAAGACTTTTCCACATCCGAATGCAAAATAATTATTTCTCGTTGTAAATGTACAGGAATGACGGGTATTTATAATTACAGGATGATTATAATTGTACCTGTTATCAAATTATCACGTCTATCTTGATGCACAGTCATCATACAGAACACATTGTTTTAGGTAGGTACCAATAGAAAGCCACATTACATTATTACTACTATCGGGGAGGGTTAGCAGCGGGAACGGGATCTGAAGTCCACGCGGACGTAGCCGTGGGCAAGAGCTAGTGAATATTAGTAAGAATTGAAGGATTTGAAGAAATTTACAGACTGTCTCTGATGTTAGTGCAGCTAAAAAATTCCCTACATATATTGTATCCTTACAATTCTTAATCCATACTTAAAATGTGAAAGTATCTCAGTGGCAAGGACTCCAGGGTTTGCGGCGATTTGAGGTTTTCCGAGACCATTGATGTTCAATAGTATATTATTTACTCTGCAGTTTGTGTATTGCGAGGTACAATGCCAATACGTTGACCCTAAGCTGAGATAAAAGAAGTAGATATAATTTTCAGATCATTTTGGTTTGGTCATCAGGTACCGTAGGTCATACCAGATAGGACGCACTGGCCGAAAACCTTTGTTTTGAGGCATTGCGGTAGGGGGGAGGAGAAGACCCGACGTAGTTTTCAAAAATGTTGCCCACCCCAGTTGGATCCTTCACACAAATAGTTACTGATGAAACCAGTAATATCTATCACGGGAGAAAATAAGAACAGACTGTCTCTTCAGGACTTCGAGCTGGATGTTCACATAATTTTAAATAGAAATACTTAGCTGCTACCTTAGCTATGTCCTTCCCCAAGGTCTAATCTATCTCTGTACCAAATTTCATCACAATCGGTTCAGTGATTAAGGCGTGAAAGCGTAACAGACATACAGACAGATTGAGTTACTTACACTTCATATTAGTATGGATTTAATCAAGATCGGTTCAGTGGCACGTGAAAGCGTAGGTAACAGACAGACAGGTTACTTTTGCATTTATTATAACTACTAACTAGTAATACTATTTATACGTATAGCTCCTTTTCAATTCCCACAGCTAGTGTTTTATATTTTTAACGATAGCCTGTAATACATTGTAACACTATTTATAAAAAGTGTTATGAAAGATTTTTTTGTTATTGAACGATACAAAAACATTTCGCAGGTTGTGATCTAATGAGCACTACATTTCATCTGAATATCTATAATAATAAATCTATGGCTAAATGGTTAAAGAATTGGCCTTACGATCGAGTAGTCCTGGGTTCAAATTCTGGCCATCATACCGACCCACTGACGGGAATTTGATCCTAATACTATCTATTTAGCTTAGCTGGAGGAGTTAGGGGGAATTGGTAGAGGTGTGGGTAGGTTTTTAATGTCCTAATAATATGGTAAACTAAGAATATGCTTAGATCCGCGAAATTTAAAAAGAAAGCCATAAAAAGACCACATTTTCCATTTCCTACCTTCGATAATTTGAGATCAAAAGTACAAGGCGCTTCTATTTTCTCAAAGTTAGATGCAAATTCTGGTATGTAATTTTAATATTGTAGGTATTAGCACAAATATAAACCTTCATGGTTTCTTTGCTGCTATATATAACTTTAACCTATTTAAAATGATTTATTTTGATAAATAAATAAAAAAGAAAGTACTCGGTACCTACTCGTAGTAATTTCGGTTAGTAACATTTGTTTCTTTTAAATAAACAACTAAATTGGTTGTTAAGCTAAAAATTTAAAATCCTGAACACAAAAAAGTAATACTTTTTTAATGTGCTCAAAATTTTAAATTTTTGAAGTGAAATTTCTTTGAGACGCGTTAGCCATTTTGAAAAGAGATAAAAATGACGGGGAAAAGGCCATTGAACTTCTTGTAACTTCTGACAGCCTCATCGATTGTGGAAATTCTTCAAATTTATTAAAAAAATTAGAACCGCAATTGTACATAAATATACATGTAGTACATCCTATACAGATACATACGTAGGGTAATTGTTTATGTTTTCGGTCCAGTGGCCACTCCGAAAGTGCCACTGGTGTGTTCTTTAATGAAAATGGTGGTGAAAGACGATGGTACATACCTATGTAGCACGAACAGCTTCTAAATAAAATTAATCATTCAATTTTTGGAAGTTCAAAACTTGAGATCGACACGATTTTAGTTATTTTTGGAATATTATCCTTTTTACTCTATTACTATCTATACGTACTATTAACGCAAGGTTTATATGCATGATTTTTTTGGATAATGGGAAAAGTGGTAGTCACGACGCACCGGTTAAAATATAAGTGAAAACTTACCAATAATGGACATAAGAACCTGATTGTGTTTGCTCCCCATTTTCTTTTCCTTAACAGAACTAACTTTGTACTCTTTATTCACCATTTTGAAAAGTTTATTTATTTTTCAAAACTGTCGCTAAAATTATTCACTTTTCAAAATTATTGTTCGTCGAATAATTTTTAAATTTTTGGTAACTTTTAGGAATGGTAACATCTAATTTTTAAAAATAGAACGTTTTATTTTTAATGTTCACTTTATTTTGAAACATAAATACTTTTTGTTATGTGTGATTAGTGATTTTAATTATTATTTTCGAACGAGCGCGTTTGATCGCGGTATTGCACGACTATAGGTCTGCGCCTCCTCAATGATTGTGCACTATCTGTATTTCTTGCTTATATACGTTCACATATGTATTAGTATTAGGGGTGAATCCCATAAATGTTGGCTGGTGGAGCAGAATAGGGCCACCCTATTTGTACCTGTGGGGATCGTAGAAGGCGACTAAGGGATAGGGCTGTGCTCCATTCGACAGTAAACACACCCCATGACAATGGCGCATTGTCATAGGATATGTTTACTCCCGTTTGACGGCAATACATTCGCCTCCGATAACGTGGGACCAAAAATCATCGTTGGCGAAATGTGGGTGTTAATTACCTACACCTCTGCCTACCCCTTCGGCGATTAACACGCGTGAATATAATGTATGTAAACTAGTGATGGCATTATCTGCTATTTTTTAATAGCGGGTTGTCCGGTTACGTTGTACGGTTCTTTTAACGACTAACGACCGTTCCCAATATCATATCTACAGATAAAAGTAAAGGTAGAGATAGTTCCTTTGTCAAATCCTATTTTTTTTTTTTTTTACCGATCTAGACCCAAAGTAAGCATAGCTTAACTAGCTTGTGTTATGGGTTCTAGAATGCGGATAAACATACTTAGATACATTTTTTTTTCGTAAATCCATACATATTATACATAGATACACCCAGACCAATGCAAATAATCATATTCATGCATACAAATATTTGCTACTATGAATTGCGTTACCATAGAGATTGGTGACGTTTTTATCCTTTCTAATGTCAAAACTGACGATAGATAGGTTTTTTTTTACATAGGACACGTCAATTTGACTTCACCTCGCCTGATGGTAAGCTGAAGGCAAAGTCTCTGAAAAGAGGGTCACCATTACAGACACGTATCATGTTACAATGGTGGCACTCAGCTTGACTGCCTCATCAGATGCTTTTTCACGCCCTGCTTAAAGGGCCCGGGACTGTAGGAGGAGGGAAACACGTGAACTGGTAAGGAATTCCAAGACTTAATGGTGCGGCATCTAAGCCCTGCACGTGTTGTCCTATATAGGAAACGGCCGTAAAGGGTCGACAGCACGAGTGTGACGCCCTTGGTGTTGCTGGTTGCATACGTCCAATACGTCCATAGGCCACGGTAACCACTTTTCATCAGGTGGGCCGTGTTGTCTGCCATTTAAATGGTATAAAAAAATGTTGTAAGATTAAAAAAAAAAACACATTGCTGATCACTTGAGTGAGTCTTTAACTCGACCACAGTTTTTTAATACTATTTCCATATTTTGTTTCATATTTCCATTTTTATTTGTAACTAGCTGACCCTGCGAACTTCGTACCGCCTAACAGTCGATTCTTTATTTTTATTTTTTCTCGCCGTAAGAACCATCATCGTACTTCAAGGAATACCTATTCTAAAAAAAGAATTAGCGAAATCGGTTCAGCCGTTCTCGAGATTTGCGCTTAGCAACACATTTAGGAATTCATTTGTATATTATAGATAGACTAGCTGACACGGCGAACTTCGTACCGCCATATTTTCCGCCCGCGTGGTAATCTGATCCCGATTTATCAGTGTTTCTCTACAATATTATGCATGTATTATACGGGTAATTCTACGATAAGAGGTAACTTGTGCGGCAATCGGTTTAAAATAGAAATTTTATTTTAGGTGTTGTTATTTTTTGCTATGAAACACAGCACCTAAAAGTACTTTATTAAATAACGACACGATTAAATGCCTAATTAAGATAATTTTTCTGAAATTCCTTATGAAGTCTAAAAAAGTCTCTACCCTGGTCTGTCCCCTATGCCAGTTTCTGTTTAATTTGCAAACGATACATACCTTCTTTATATCAGTTATTAAACTTAAGTATATTAAACACAAATTTCAATAAATATGATATGGAGAAATAGAAGAATATTTATTAATTTGAAGTATTTTTTCAACTTAAACTTTTGTCCCACCGTTTTTGGGTATCTACCCTGACAAATTTTATTCCGCTACTACAAACACCAATATAAATTATTCCAAATAGTGATCAAATTCATCTATTGACATGAAGTTAGCAATACAAAACATGTGAGCCGGTAAGGTCACCACCATTTCTTAGTTTTGCGATGCGTTGGTTCAAAATGGTGGTTTCACGAGGTTATTGTGTGTCTCCACTGGTCAGTTATAAAAGTTATATTATTCATTTAATTTATTTGCATTTAGTAGTCTGAGTTAATAATAATGCAATAGCATAAGTGTGATACATAATGTACTGAAACATTTCTTATGCCAATTAAAACAATCATTATCTATCATGAAAACGTCTCTACCCTGCCATATTTCCCCTGGCAAGTTAGTTATCTCAAGAAGGTGTCAGGGGAGAGTTTTGTTGACCAGGGTAGATAATGTTAGTGCAAACATGGAATTATCATGAAGCTGGACACGGTAAGGGGGCTCCTGATAGTGTCGGAGCTGTTTGCAAAAGATCAGCAGACCGATTAGTGTTTCAAAACTCGTGTCATAGTATCTGAAAACGAGAAAAAGAATCTTAAATCGAAGAAAATTGACAAGCTTATTTGTGGTGTCTCTACCTTGTCCAACGTATTTATCCTGGCTTTGTAAAATGTAATAAAACATGCATAAAGTGACTTGCACTTTGTAACTTACCATTTCGCAATAACCATAAAAATCTATACTAATATTATAAATGCGAAAGTAACTCTGTCTGTCTGTCCGTCTGTTACGCTTTCACGCCTAAACCACTGAACCGATTATGATGAAATTTGGCACAGAGATAAATTAGACCTTGGGGAAGGACATAGGCTATGTTTGGTCGCGATAACCGACATCACGCGGGCGGGGCCGCCGGCGAAAGTTAGTACATATAATAGGAATTACAGTAAAGTAAAAGTAAAAATATAATGTAAAAATCTAAAATGATCACAGATTTACTCATTAGGTTCAATCGATGCGTTCAAGATTTCCTTTTTTTTTAAAGTTGCACACAATGCATTATACATTATTTTTGTATATTCATTATTTTAATCAGTTTTCAATATAATTACCACTTCATGAAGCTTAATGTATCCTCTAAGATGTAATGTAAACAGTATAAATATTTTATAGCGTAATTTAAATTATGCCATATAATTAACAAAGAGTCGCCCAGCCATCGATAAAGATTTAATTTTAACTTCTACTAATATAGTAAAGAAACGAATACTGACAATCCAATATATATTATACTGTTATTATAATATCAGCGCAGATACTAGTTTCTTCTTCATCCTAGCATTAAATTCCCAGTTGCATCCGAAGCTTTCGCCTCGGAGTCTGGGGTCCGCTTTACCAGTCTTAACTGTAGATTTGGCTGTATCTCGATATTTTCCGTGAAGCGACTGCCATCTGACCTCCACTACCTAATGTTAACATTAGGCGATGTCGAAGCTTTGCAGCTAGACCGTTGTTTTTGGACTTTTATGGCACCAACTACCCCTAACGACTGCCATAGATGTTCTAATGGCAACCGGGACCGATGGCTTAACGTGCTCTCCGAGGCACGACCAGACCAATGCAAATACCCATATTTAATGCACACAAATATTTGCACTGAGCGGGGATCGAACCCGCGCCTCCTGCGTAGCGGCCGCGTTCACTACCGCTACGCCACGGACGCTGTCTAGACAGCCTCAGTTCTCCTAGCCTCGACAGTCAGTTCAGTTCATAGTAGCGTGATGATTAGCCTATGTTAGTACCTGATAATGTAGCTTTCTAATCTAGATTAGAAAGCTACTAACATAGGCTAATCATCACGCTACTGATTAGCCTATGTTAGTACCTGATAATGTAGCTATCAGGTACTAACATAGGCTAATCATCACGCTTTTATGAACAGGCGGAGCCGTTAGCAACAGCAAGTCAGCTATAAATTGATTAGAGATAATATTGATCCAAACCCTGCTATCACAATTTCGAATAACATCAATATAGGTATAAGTGTCAAATTATAAACACCTATTTCATCAAATTCCGGGAAACCCCGTGTTATCAATAACTTAATATAGAAGCACAGGTCAGCAGAGTCTAACTTGATAAAAGTTATTGGAAAAGGGGATTCCAAGAGAATCCATTGACATTTAACACGTAACGAAATCAATCAATTTGAACTGGGGCTCGTCCTTTGCTAGGCTTCGTTTCCACCGGAGACGTCATCATCCTGATACCTACTGACACATCGTTTTCACGTCTACAATCTATCATCTCAGTAATTGGAATTCAATTGGATAGAGTGATGCGCATAATATCAGACACATTTAGGTACACATACGCCTGTGGGGTCCATCATGTGTTATATTGTTATAGGCAATGTGTATAATGCAGGCATTCTATACAATACCTAGGAAATGTCGGGGTCGTTCAGGCAATGTATGAAATTATATTCAATGTTTAAACTATTTTACACTTTGCCTAGGAAATGTATAGAATACCTAGGCATTGTATAGAATGCCGGTCGAAGCATAGGTAATGTATGTAATCTATTTTTCTTCTCTATGATTTAGTTAGATAGATACTAATCTTTTGAGAGCTTATCCTAATTTCAACTTTCACCAGCAGACAGTGCTGATAAGACATGTGTTCTATTGGTTGGTATGCCTAAGTACCTACGTGTTTTTTGCGTAGAATGTTTCTCACTTAGCAGTGAAAGAAAAGCTGCACATTCTGACTTGGATAGATTAGGTTAGAAGGCATTAGCCGCCATGGTTATTTTTTTTATTACCATACAGAATTTCTATAGGCCACGGCAACCACTCTCTTACCATCATCCCTGTGCTTGTCAGTCACCTAACCTGATGGAAAGAGAGTGGTTACCGTGGTTTATAGAAGTTCTGCATGGTTAAAAAATAAATAACCACGAAGCTAATCTATCCGAGTCGGAATGAGCAGTTTTTCTTTCAGCAGTAATATCCATTTTTTAAATCCATAGAGGGCTTTTAAAAAGATCGCAAATAAATGACGCTTTGTTAATCTATTACTTTGTTTGCTAACAGTACTTATTTATCAAGGTGAGACGAATTTTCGCACATGAAATATCATTTTAAAGAAACGAATTTACAACAACCCGTCCATTACACACATTTCCTGATGCGCTTCGGGCATTTAATACAATACCTAGGCAATGTATGAAATTAATCGTATTATACACATTGCCTGAACGTTTTAGGCAATGTATAGAATGCCTAGGCATTATATAAAATGCCCGATTATACACATTGCCGATAACATAATATATACTTAATATCGACAATAGGTACCTATATAAGGATCGTCGACAAACACGTAGGTAATTGCTGGCAGTGTGGAATCGCTCAGCCTCAGGCAGGAGAGACTTTGTGACGGTGAGCGTTTTCTACCGCCTGTACAATGGTATGTGTTTTGAAAAATTGTTCGACATTATGCCTGCCTATGACGATCATAGACAAGGAATATATATCCTCACACGATGCGACCGGAAACTTCATTCCGTGTACCTACGCCCAAGCTGTGGAATGAATTGTGGTTTCTCCAGGCGACTACAATATGAGGTTCTTCAAGAAGGAATGTGCCTACAGGGTCGGCAGCACGAGTATGACGTGGCGAGCACACGTCCATAGGCAACTGTAACCACTTTCTGTCAGGTGGGCTGTGTGCTTGTCTGCCACCTAAGTATCTAGTAGGTATTAAAAAATATCTAAAATCGTAGTTCTTAATCAATACAACAGGAAAATTTGTTCGGGGATTTCTTTTCAATAAGTGTATTCTGAGAGTACTCGCTTCGTGACTTGCATGTAAAGGATAATTATTCTTTTGTTGGTTTCGTGTTAGGCTTTGGTGCAGCATGTGTTGTCTAGTAAAATGTAAAGTCCCGATAATAAGGTTAACTAGCTTTTGCCCGCGGCTCCGCCCGTTTAGATGTCGGTTATCGCGATCAAACATAGCCTATGTCCTTTCCTAAGGTCTAATCTAACTCTGTACCAAATTTCATTAAAATCGGTTCAGTGGTTTAGGCGTGTAAGCGTTACAGACAGACAGAGAGACAGAAAGAAAGACAGACAGACAGACAGACATAAAGACAGACAGACAGACAGACTTTACTTTCGCATTTATAATATTAGTAGGAATACACCAAAAGTATACAAAAATAATCATTATTATCATACCATAATTAAAGCAACTAGAAGCCGACAACACGCAATAGATATTTTTATCTTAAAAAAAAATGCTTTGTAACAGTAATTCCCCCAAGTCCCTCCAAGAGTACGTATCTGTAGTATAGATAGATACGTCTGTATCTGTAGTATAATTTAATGCTCAGAATTGAACTCGGGACCTATCGATCGAAAGAACGGTTTATTGACCACTAAGCTACCGAACGGACCGAGTTGGATGGATGAATAAATATTCTTGAATGTTCTACACAACACTATATAGATCCAAAGTAGGTATAGATTAACTAATTACTTGTGTTATGGGTTCTAGAACGCGGACAAAGTATACATGAATACTTCAACATAACATACACATCGTCTATAGATAAAAACACCTAACCTAAAATATACACATACACATTATTATGCACATATTAAAGATTTGTACTGAGCGGGAATCGGATCTTTGACTTAGCAGACGAATAGTTATTTGTTATACAAGAGTGCAAGGTTGCTTTTTAACCGCGTGCTCAGTTTTGATGACCGAGCAAGCGAAAGATTCTAAATTTGAATCACGAGCATAGCGAGTGATTCATAAAGGTAACCTATTAAAATACCGAATTTCTGTTACCCGAATCTTAAAACCCCGAAAACGGTTGGTAGAACTTTTAAAAGACAGATGTAATGAATGACAACTTTCTATAATTCCGTTTTTCGTTTCCCAGATAAATCAATTACCAGGTGCACTAAAACCAAATTTTCAAATAGCTTTTTTTTGTTTCCCATATTGTCATAATCCAAATATAGTTATACCAGATTCTCAAAATATTTTTTTTTGTTTCCCATCGTATCATTTACCAAATTTTCATAATCGTTTTATTTGGTTCCCATACAATCGTATTCCAGCTAAACTATTATACAAGTATAGTAAAATTCAGTAAATTTATATGATTCATTTATTAGGTACAGTAAGTAATTTAGAAATTAAGGTACATTAATTTAGAAATTTCAATGTCGAAATTTTTTAAATTATCGTTAACACCGACTCAGTGCAATCCGATTCGGATATGTTAGTTTTTATTTTTATTTTTTATTTATCCCTGTACGGAATTTTATACGAAAAATTAACAGTTTAACCCTTAAATTATTGGTTTGAAAAGTCAAAAATTGTCACAAAAAAGTTAGTGAAAGAAATGAATTGCCGCAAATCCGACTTCACGTAGTCTGGTTTGCCCTACCCCTAGAGTGTTATTTAAGCTCGCGTAGGCGCGAAGGGGCGAGGCGGCCCACGAGCTGAGGAGCAGGTGGTTACAATGGTGGGCGTTACAACCATCTGCGACGATAAGCTCGTGTGGGGCCGCCGGAGCCCCGCAGCGCCGGAGCTGTGACAGAAACGATGCTTGCTGCATGCTGCATGCCTGATACTTGCTGCATGGTAAATGCCTGATGTTTGCTGCATGCTAAATGCCTGATGCTTGCTGCATGCTGCATGCATTATGCATGCTGCATGCCTGATGCATGCTGCATGCCTGATGCATGCTGCATGCCTGATGCTTGCTGCATGCTAAATGCTTGATGCTTGCTGCATGTTGCATGCCTGATGCTTGCTGCATGCTAAATGCTTGATGCTTGCTGCATGTTGCATGCTTGATGCTTGGCTGCATGCTAAATTTCTGATGCTTGCTGCATGCTGCATGCCTGATGCTAGCTGGTTTAAAAAATCTGGATATTGTTTGTCTGGTTATCAATTAAATGCATTTCAAAAAATTGTGTTTTAAAATTTGGGCATTCATGCATATGGATTACGGTCATCTGGATTTTGTGCATTTAGATTTCGTGTGTCTGGAACTCGTTCGTCTGGATTATAAAACGTCGTACAAATGAATAATTGGGCAAATGAAATTCGGAGTTGCGATTATATGGCAAATAAAACTTCGGAATTTGAAAAAACGGGATTATGAAAAAATGGCCAAACGTTTTCGGGATTATGATATTCGGAATATTAAAATTCGGGATTAAGATAGGTAACCTTCATAAATTAGAATCTTGAGCGTTAGCGAGGGAATCAAAAGAGCACAAGGTGTAAAATCTTTGCACTCGAGTGCAACACGTAACTTTTCATCCCACCTCAGCGAGGAAATAATGAAATGCTTCTTCTTCCTAGCGTTAATTCCCAGTCGCATCCGAAGCTTTCACCTCGGAGTTCGGGGTCCGCTTTACCAGTCTTAACTGCGGATTTGGCTGGACCTCGATATTTTCCGTAAAGCGACTGCCATGTGACCTCCACAACCCAATGGTGACATTAGGCGATATCGAAGCATTGCAGCTAGACCGTTGTTGTTGAACTTTTTATGCATACAAATATTTGCACTGAGCGGGGAACGGACCCGCGCCTCCTGCGTTGCGGCCACGTTCACTACCACTACGCCACGGAGGCTGTATAATAATTATGTGTAATAATACTAATAATAAAATATCAACAAATAAAATTCAACAACAATGTTCAACCATAGGACGTGAAAAAAAAATTATGCGCGCAAAGCAAATTTAAAAAAAAAAAAGTAGGTACACTAAGGAGGTTCCGAGTTGAGTTTTTCATAAATTAAAAAAAAGTTGTATGATAAATCGGCACCATAGAGGTAGAAGTAAATAGGTTTAATGATGTTTTGAGTTCACAAACCTAGTACACACGATGTTCTAAATTCAAATTTACTTTACCACTCTAGAGGGTAAAAACGACTTTTTCACCATTGACACTCGAAAAAGGGCCCGTGATTCATCAAAAACAGTGAATAAAACGCTCTTTGTTTCACCGAGTGAATAAAAAAATTTGAATTTGGAACATGCGCGAATGTACGGATTCTAGTGAAACATACAAAGAGGTTGCACACTCTCACTATTAAAACGTACTAAATGCCACCTAAATAACTGGCTGGATGGAATGTGGCTCAGTTTAAATTAAGAAAAAAAAATGCCGCCATTTTCTGTATAATTTTCCTTGTAAAAGTTTATGTTTGTCTCATAATCATAAAATGACTTCATCTAGTGATGAAAATGAAACTCATATTCTCGAACGCGAAAAGACTCCTGAGTCTTTTCGCGCTAAAGCGGTAGCTATTACTGATACTTTGCTGCTTCTTTTGTGTACTATCCATAACAAAATGTAATTCATAATCACAGAGTAATCGTTTTCTCGTAGTCAATGGTGAAAAGTTGAGTACCTAACACGTGAAAAAAGAATTCATCTCGGCTCTTGTATCCCTCGATCCACTCAGGTTTCTCTCTAGAACCCCTCGCTACGCTCGGGATTCTACCGGAGAAACCTTCACTCCTCTCGGGATACAACTTGGTGCCTCGAAAAGAATTCACCTTTTTTTCACTTGTTGGGTAATCTACTATTACACTCAGATATCGAAGAAAAAAAGTACTCTTTCCGAGATGGTGGGATGAAAAATATATTCGCACGCTTCACCCCTACGCTCCATCACGAGTATGGTTGTGACGTTTCCATATTCCACGGTGTATTGAAGTCACTTTGATCTAACGTATTCACATCCTATTCATTAACAATTAAGTTTAATTAATAGTTGTATTAATTAATTAAAGGGTCGTGAGGAAATGTCGCCCCTATATCAATGCGTGTCATAGTTTATGAATGGTTGATAGGTGCCAGTAACATTCTATTTCCTACTAATATTGAATAAGACTTCGTACGCGTGTAGTAAATCAATTTCAAGTGCGGATGAATCGTGACCTAACAATTTAATAAAAAGGGAGGCATTTCATCCGAAGATGAAATCTTTCGTGGATGAAATGTCACCTAAGTCGTTCGTTTTACCTAACCCCATAAGAGTGGAGTTTCTTAAAATCCGTTCTTAGCGGATATCTACACTCTTTATGGAACCTATTTGCCAAATCTCAAGTTCATTGGTGTTATAGTTTCTGTGATTTTGTGATTAATCAGTGAGTGGTATTTCGTTGTTATATTATATATACTCTCTCATAGCTCATAGAGACTACTGGAGACTCCCGCTCCGGAGCGTTCCTGTGCAAACGCGGCGAGTGTGATGGGCACTTTTGCGCCGGGAACGGTCAGGGGCGGGTTATTTGATTAATTTATTGACTTGACTAAAGGAGACGATTTTTTATGTTAGAGCTTTCGGCCACCTACAAATTTTGGAGAACAATAATGAAACGAGTATTGATTTATTTGTAATGTTATAGGGATTACAATGGTACATTGCTTCTTAGCTAGTCTAACCGGAACATTGATATAAACCAAATCAAAACTGATACTAAAATCAATGTGAAACTAGGTGAAACTGTCATGGCGCCAATCTCAGAAAATTATAATTTTATTGATTATTTAGTATGACATAATAGACGTCATTAAAATCATGTCCTATGCAATGTATTGAATAAATAGAAGATGGATAGGGCAATAACCTTCTTTTTAACAAGTGGAAATCCACTCAAATCCGCCGGAGCCAGTGAAGGTGGTTATATCGGACTCGAACCGACAAAACCCGCATGAGCCGTTTTTCACAGTCTATATGTCTTTCGGATGTAGAAAAGCAGGATTATCCTTACTAGTTGGGCGGTCAGACGGCAGCCACTGCCATAAAAGGCATATTTCCAAACCGAATAAAAGAGAAGGAGCAAGCGGCCGGTAAAAACCTCGGTTACAACTACAATTCCTAAGATGATGATTCATACTTACACCATGAAATGAAAGTAGGTATCCAATGAAATAAAAACAAACAAAACCATATTATATTAATATTTATTTATTACATAGGTATAGGTATATAAAACGTTTCTTGGAAATTGTTGGTAGGTATGTCGTCCAAAAAGCATACAAATCATAGTGATTATAGTAAATGAGCAGAAAGAAAACTCAATTAATGTAAATAACATACATTCTCCTAATACCTTGGTTTATGTTAGTAATTGTTCGTTTAGATACTGATTTGCAGTAATGCATCTGAAATTAGATGGTTGGCGGCACGGCTGGTATATTTATTAGAATTGTTTGACTACATCACTTATAGACACTGTAATACTCCACTCGTCCATATTATTCAATACTAGCCATTGATTTATATAGAAGCTGCCAGTGTAATGTCTGTATTATATAATACTATTTTTTTACAAGGAGCATTGAACAACAAGAAAATTCACTAATCAATCACTCAAAATAATCACAAAATAACTGTCAAACAATTTTTGGCACTTTTGGGATTGTATTGCCATTCGAAATAATGAAATCGTAATCGCTAACAATTTTTACCAAATGGAATCGATTCCTCGATTGATACTTTAAAATAAAAATAAAACATCAGTTTTAAATTAAAATAATCTCCATTAGCGGGTTGTGGAGGTCAGATGACTGGAAGAGGTGCACCCGGGACTCCAAGGTAAGGCCAAGATAATGATGACGACAACCAAGTAGGTAAAGAGTGCAATGCCCAACCTAACGTTGTATTTTTGTATTCGTAAAGCTTTAACCTGAGAGTATTATAGTTTAGAGTGTTTATTTGTCTGTCTAAAAGTAAACACTCTAAACTATAATACTCTCAATGGACTGTTATATTATAACATCATTGAAATAAAAATATTTAAACGGATTCTATTACAGCCTATTAAGTGGGACCTAATACAATGATTGGTAAAATGTGGGTGTTAATTCACTCTGCCTAATCCACCGGGGATAAATGAGTATAATATGATGATGACAGTAGGTATATAATGAAGTAACTGAAAACGAATCTTCATAGAATGCGTTGTAGATAGTTTTATTTCAATTACACATTGAAATAAAACTATCTACAACGCATTCTATGAAGATTCGTTTATAGCAAAATACTTTTTTTAGCAAAAACTTTCGATAATGTCATATGGAATGAGAATTGTAAGATTGAAGATTTGAAGAGAAAACCTATACCTATGTGCCTGAAGTTTTATCGAATACAATCGTATTCTTAATCGATTTGAGTCTATGGTAATGGTAAAGAAGATGTCTGGCAACATTCTAACATCTTGTCATGTGAAATATTAAGAATTTTCACAAATACAATAAATAAAAAAAAACACTCTTTAATAAGTTATCGTGAATCGGTTAGACTTTGGAACATTCTTCGTCCAATTATCATAATAAATGGATTCGAATTTTTTGCATATTGTACAATGACTGTTCATGCCCTATTCTCTGTTGTCTCTCTCTTCTCTCACTCTCTCTTTGATGTTTTACATAAGAAACAAAAACTTAAAAGTCGTTGTATTGATGGGCCCAAAAGAAATCATCTCCTTTTATTGTGACTTATTGTAACTATAATGTATTATAATACGAGTAGATGTGATAGTTTGTGAAGATCTTTGAATATTTGTTATTCAATCACGCTCTAATGACTGAACGAATCGTAATTTGGCGCAGGCATAGATTACGATCTGAAAGTCTATAATATGTTATTTAGACTTTTACATTGGGCATTGCATTACACATGGGTTACGGGAATAAAACACCACGTGGCCCACGTGGGTGAAGCCGCTGGCACCAGTTACTAATTAATCCATACTAATATTATAAATGCGAAAGTAACTCTGTCTGTTTGTCTGTCTGTCTGTCTGTCTGTCTGTAACGCTTTCACGCCTAAACCACTGAACTGATTTTGATGAAATTTGGTACAGGGGTTAATTAGACTTTGAGAAAGGACATAGGCTATGTTTGGTCGCGATAACCGACATCCACGCGGGCGGAGCCGCGGGCGAAAGCTAGTAAATATCTAAGGGACTGCCGCCTGGGCCTCCCAATCCCAACATCTGTACCGGCATGCACGTGAGATTGGCTTGGGGTTAAGCTTTTGAATCATGGCCGATATATCGCAATATGATCGATTTTGTTATTAATAAGCTTGAGTCTATCTAAAGTAATTAGTCTAGAATGCTGTTGAACATAATGTGCATTGATTAAACTAACAGTGAGGTCTCTACTAAGGCTCGTTGCACACCTTTTAGGATTCCGTACCTAAAGAGTAAAACAGGACCCTATTACTAAGACTCCAGTGTCCGTCTGTCTGTCACCAGGCTGTAGCTATACAGTTGAAGTTTCAAGGGTTACCTATCTTAATCCCGAATTTTAATATCCCGAATATCATAATCCCGAAAACGTTTGGCCATTTTTTCATAATCCCATTTTTTCAAATTCCGAAGTTTTATTTGCCATATAATCGCAACTCCGAATTTCATTTGCCCATTTATTCATTTGTACGACGTTTTATAATCCAGACGAACGAGTTCCAGACACACGAAATCTAAATGCACAAAATCCAGATGACCGTAATCCATATGCATGAATGCCCAAATTTTAAAACACAATTTTTTTAAATGCCTTTAATTGATAACCAGACAAACAATATCCAGTAATAAACAGTAATCAAATGCATGCAAACAAGCAAGCATAATCATGCAATGCATGCAAGGCATGCAGCTAGCATCAGGCATGCAGCATGCAGCAAGCATCAGGAATTTAGCATGCAGCAAGCATCAGGCATGCAACATGCAGCAAGCATCAAGCATTTAGCATGCAGCAAGCATCAGGCATGCAGCATGCATCAGGCATGCAGCAAGCATCAGGCATTTACCATGCAGCAAGCATCAGGCATTTAGCATGCAGCAAGTATCAGGCAAACGCTGGGAGGATGATATCAAACAAGTTGCAGGGCCAGAATGGACCCGTATAGCTAGAGATCGTGAGTCATGGAAATCTTTGGAGGAGGCCTATGTCGTAGGACAAGCTGTTACAGAAAACGATCCGATCGCCGATATCTAATTTAAGTATAATACCTAGTATAAAATGCAATAGTATAATAGATTAGTGAAATATATTGTAAAGAAGAAAAGTAACTAACAGCAATAAAGGCTTATTTTATTTTATTTTATTTTATTTTTATTTTATTTAAGTATCAGGCATGCAGCATGCAGCAAGCATCGTTTCTGTCACAGCTCCGGCGCTGCGGGGCTCCAGCGGCCCCACACGAGCTTATCGTCGCAGATGGTTGTAACGCCCACCACCGCAGCTTCGGCTTGCTGGCCGGCTGCGCCGGCCAGCCTCAGCCGCGGCGGCGGCCATTGTAACCACCTGCTCCTCAGCTCGTGGGCCGCCTCGCCCCTCCGCGCCTACGCGGGCTTAAATAACACTCTAGGGGTAGGGCAAACAAGATTACGTGAAGTCGGATTTGCGGCAATTCATTTCTTTCACTAACTCTTTTGTGACAATTTTTGACTTTTCAAACCAATAATTTAAGGGTTAAACTGTTAATTTTTCCGTATAAAATTCCGTACAGGGATAAATAAAAAATAAAAAAAAACCTAACCTATCCGAATCGGATTGCACTGAGTCGGGGTGTTAACGATAATTTTAATAATTTCGACATTGAAATTTCTAAATTAATGTACCTTAATTTCTAAATTACTTACTGTACCTAATAAATGAATCATATACTGAATTTTACTATACTTGTATATAGTTTAGCTGGAATACGATAGTATGGGAACCAAATAAAACGATTATGAAAATTTGGTAAATGGTACGATGGGAAACAAAAAAAAAATATTTTGAGAATCTGGTATAACATATTTGGATTATGACAATATGGGAAACAAAAAAAAGCTATTTGAAAATTTGGTTTTAGTGCACCTGGTAATTGATTTATCTGGGAAATGAAAAACGGAATTATAGAAAGTTGTCATTCATTACATCTGTCTTTTAAAAGTTCTACCAACCGTTTTCGGGGTTTTAAGATTCGGGTAACAGAAATTCGATATTTCAATAGGTTACCGTTTCAAGAGATGACGAATTTCTGTTGCCGCTGTAACAATGAATACTAAAAGTAGAATAAATAAATATTTAAAGGGGGATAAAATTGCATCAATCAATTCAATTAGCCTTTCGCAGTCCACTGCTGGACATAGGCCTCTCCCAATGTTGGGAGACTTTGGCTGTGACTTTGGCCTACTGTTTCCACGCTGGTCAGACGATTTGGTACAGTTTCATCTCAGACTAACTATTCTTTTAGTCTGAGAGTTTCATTTCCAGTTTTTCTTCTCTCGCAGTAATATTGTCTGTCTACCCACCTGTACTCGTGTGAAAGACATTGAATACAAGAAAGATACAGTATGCAGAATGAAAGTGCGAGAAGCAAATAAGCGAGAACTAGTATGAAAGGGAAATGTAGCTAAGAACTCCAAAATATTCATACATTGGAGGTGCTAGGTATAAAAAAAAAAAACAAAAAAAAAAAAAAAAAAAAAATATTGTCTGCGTATTTTATCGTCAGTAGCATCTTGTAAGTTAAACAAATAATGGTAAATGTTTTAAAATAATAACTAATTCAGTCTCCGTAAAGTTATCTTACAAGCTAGCTCTGTACTCAAAAGCAGAATGAAGTTTAGTCATTATATACTCCAATCTAAAGCAGATTAGTTGTTTTATTGATTATATTCATATTATTCACATAAAATCATGTCGTGTATTAGTAATTAATTACTATTTACTACGACAAAATGTTATCATTTGACCTAGAAATAGCACGTGTCCTGTCATACTGTCATGTCTGTGTCTGCCTGTGTGTTTTTGTATGTTCCTGCAAACAGTGGTCCTTTGATATTTGAGATACTGCATGTAGTATCAACGTTTTTTCAAAATTGTATGTTTGAAAGGTTGGATTGGTAGTAAAAAATATATGAAAATATAGACTTACGTACATAGACATACATACTTACATAACTTACGTCAAAATGTGGAATGTGTATACATGTTAGGTGACTTCAATGCGCATCCCGGTGAGTCATTCTTTACGGAACTGATTAACTTTTGTAGCGAACAGTTGTGGTCTTGTTTGGATTCGGAGCTATTACCGGCGGACACTTATACCTTTATCAGTGAGGCTCACGGGAGTAGAAGCTGGCTAGACCACTGTGTAGTGTCGAAGGCGGCTAGGTTATCTGTTGTAAATATGTCTATTTTGTATGATACTTATTGGTCTGACCATTTTCCTATATACCTGGAGTGTAACTTCGGGTTAGTATCTCCCAAGATTTATTTATCGAGTGGTACGCGTGATAATGTAAGGTGGGGTGAGAGGGATGCGAGTCAGACCAATAAGTATCATGAGTTATGTAATGACAGATTAAAAATGATCGATTTTGATTTTAATTTTATTGAATGTTGTGATAGAATGTGTTCGGACATAAATCATAAACAACTATTGAATGATATGTATGACAATATAATTGATATACTTAAAAAGTCTGCACAGTGTACCTATGTGCCTAATAAAAAGGCCAGACGTAAATATGTAACCGGTTGGAACAAATATGTGCGTAATGCGCACGTGGAGGCCCGACTTTGTTTTCAAACCTGGGTGCTGTATGGCAAACCTAGAACTGGCGTAACCTTCGACCGTATGTGTGCTTCCAGAAATATTTTTAAATCTAAATTGAAATGGTGTCAAACCAACCAGCAACAGATTAAATTGGACATTATTGCTAAACATCATTCTAAGAAAAACTTTAGTGATTTTTGGAAGCAAACAAACAGGTTGAATCCTGGAATGGGTTTGCCAGTGAGCGTGGGTGGTGTACTATCGTAATTAAAAGTGCATTAGCACCGTAATGTTTATAATGGCTTGTCCGTTTAAACGCGTATCTATGTGTATGTAATGTTTTACGCATACATTTATACGTCACACAGTATCGATATGAGAAAATATAAATGTGTGTGATGCGAAACAAAGAAAACGTTATGCTCGCCTTTTCATACTATTATGTTCGAAGCATGCATCTATATAAAATAATGCAAAAATTCGTGATACTACGTAAGGCAGTGCGTAGCCTGGTTGGTAACAAGGCTGCTATGGATAGTGTTGAAATCGAATGTCGTGGGTTCGGATCTTAGTTTTCCCACTTTTTGTTGTTTTGTTTTCATGAAATTTTAGGAACAAGTTAACAGAATTAGAAATAATTATTTACAAATAGAAAAATATTATACTTAATTTACAATAGATTATAAATAAAACAATAGTTTAAAAAAAAAGTTTATTAAAAGAATTATCCAATGTTAATTTGTGGTTATAATAATTTCATCCAAAAAATATACTTTTATAATAAAATTAATATTGCATATTGAGGTTATAGCTTAATTATTCATTTTCTCGAAAGTTTTTTTTCGGAAAAGAGGATTGAAACTTAACCTCAACCATACAGTCTTATACTAATTACAGGCCAGCACGTCCCTTGATAGGCTCAGTAGTCTCAATAGGCTCAACTGAAATTAAATAACAAAAATATTTAAACAAGGGTTCAAATCAGGGGATCGTGCTGGCCAAGGAAATTCAGTGGCGAGGAGTACTCATAACACGATTCCTGCCGGCTTGCTCTGCAAAGGGAAGTCATGGTAGAGATGCTTAAGTTTAATGCATTATTACATGTATTACACCTAAAATTCAGTACCTATCTAAAATTTGAGAGAATTTCATACAAAATTGCCATGGTTGTTCTTTGGGATTTGCCACCGGCTTCCCTTTTGAACATTTTCACCCTTCGCTACAGCAAGGAATAAATTTACGTTCACTAAACCATTCGCGAAGTATGGTGGCTCGATGGATGGGAGAATTATCGTGCACAAAACTTATATCATTTTTTTATACCACTTAGGTGGGAGACAAGCACACGGCCCACCTGATAGAAAGTGATTACCGTGGCCTTTGGACGTATACAACACCAGGGGCGTCACACTCATGCTGCCGACCCTGAAGAAACCTTCTAATGCCCTTAAACCTTCATTTATATCTGGATAGACATTTCGCACTGTGGGCAACATTATATCTTCTAACACTTTCACATAATTTGCACTATTTGCACGCGTAGATATTGGGTCTAATTCACCCGGCCCTTGCGCTCTAATCCACCCCCACATAATTTACACTTAGATTCAGTGTTCAGTACTATGGTGTTTTCACACCACCGTGTTTTATCCTTATGCCATAAATGTAATCTTCCTTTTTGAGATGATTTAAACGTTTTTTCATCAGAAAATATTGTTGATTCCCAGTTAAAGTAAATACTCTTCGTTATTCGTTTCATATTCTGCTACCATATAACGCCGCTTCAGCAGGTCTTCCATTTCTCCTCCAACTCTGCAACTCTTCTTCCTCAAATTGTTTCACGCAACGACTCCCAGTATTTCTCTGAAAAAACAACAACCATATTACACAATTGCAACCAATGAACAAAATTGCACTACAACAATATTAATTAATTAATTAACTTACAGATAAGCCCGTCTCATTAGAAATTTGAGATATATTCAGACCATTCGAATATGACCACAATATTAGCTTTTGCTTCAATACTTATATTTGACATATTGATTTATTAAAAAAGAAATGTAATCGCTCGAACAGTAATTAACACAAACAGTCGTAACCATAGATGATATAATATATAAATAGGGTAGTCGTAACTGACTTCACCAACCAACAACTTCACTCATAGCCAATGAATCCATTTTATTTCAAATGCACCCTCAAATAATTATTTTCTCGCTAAGTTTAAAATTCTACCTAAGAAACATTTTTATATTCGTATCAACATTTATAATATCATAACTTTTAAATATAAAACACAAAAAGTTATATTAGTTCCGGTAGGTTCGAACCATCACCGACAGGCTTCATACTATTCGTCAAGCCGCACGCTAAACGACTCAGCTACGGGGTGGCTTACGTATGATACTGAAATTACTAATATCAATCAACGAGTGAACAATATTAATGTGTGTGTATGTGTGTGTGTGAATTATCTTCAAAGATTAAGGTCATAACTTCAAAAGTTTAGTAAGAGTACTGTACGACTAGTGTTGTGTATGTGTGTGTGAATTGTCTTCAAAGAATAAGGTCATAAGTACGATTAATGTTGACGCGCAATAGTTGCGTCAGATTGGTACTGCACTTATGATCGCGATAGTACATCAGTCGAGTGAGATTGCGGAGGCCTTTAGACGGCATTTCACTATTAAGTCCCCACTGGGACCCGTCTCTCGGGTGCCCGGTGCTGGGACTGTCATCTCAGACCGAAACGTATCTTTTTCAGCAAAAGACGTGAAAACTGTTATAAGGAATATGGTAAAAGGAAAATCTCCAGGGTTGGACGGCCTTAGCATTGAGCACCTGAGGTATGCGGGAGTACATCTACCCAGGGTGCTCGCCATGTTCTTCAATCTATGCATAGGACACTCCTATTTACCTGACAAACTCATGCAGACAGTGGTTGTACCTGTATTAAAAGAAAAAACCGGCGATCCATCTGACCTGTCTAACTATAGACCGATTTCCTTGGCTTGTGTCATTGCCAAGGTGCTGGACAGTCTGCTTGGCCGGCAATTAGATAAGCACATAGTGCTTAATGACGCACAGTTTGGCTTTCGTTCTGGATTATCCACAGAAAGTGCTATATATTGCCTCAAGGAGACTGTACAGTATTATACTGCTAGAAAGACTTCAGTATTTGCATGTTTCCTTGATCTTTCAAAGGCCTTCGACCTGGTATCTTAAGGGCTACTCTGGGAAAAATTGAGAACGGAAACAACCTTGCCTTCTGAGGTTGTGTCTTTGTTTACGTACTGGTACAATAATCAAAACAATAGGGTAAGATGGGGGGAGAGCTGTTCTGAACAGTATAAGCTAGAATGTGGAGTGAGGCAGGGGGGCCTGACCTCACCTAAGTTATTTAATGTGTACATAAATAGGCTGATAGAGGAACTCAGCAGAACCAGAGTTGGTTGCCATGTTGGCGGTGTTTGTATAAACAACATCAGCTATGCTGACGATATGGTGTTGCTGAGTCCCTCGATTGGTGCCTTGAGAAGACTTCTGAATATGTGTGAAGTTTACGCCGGGACCCATGGCCTCAAATACAATGCGCATAAGAGTGAGTTTATGGTGTTCAGAGCGGGTCCTAAGACCTACACTGATCTGCCTGAAGTCTCACTATGTGGCTCGCCTTTAAGTCGCGTCGATAGGTTTAAGTATTTGGGGCATTGGGTTTCGGTTGACCTCAAAGATAACCTGGACATCGAGAGGGAGCGCAGGTCGTTGACTGTCCGGTGTAACATGCTCGCCCGCAGGTTTGCACGTTGTACAAAACCAGTAAAGGTGACGTTGTTTAAAGCATACTGCCAATCCTTTTACACGTGCAGCCTTTGGGAGGGCTTCACGCGTCGGGCATACGATGACCTGCGAGTCCAATATAATAACGCATTCAGGATGCTGATGGGGCTGCCGAGGCACTGCAGCGCCTCCGGAATGTTTGCGGAGAATCGTATTGACGACTTCGCAACCATAATAAGAAGGCGTTGTGCTTCCTTATTGAATCGCACGCGGAGCAGCGCTAACAGCATCCTGGCTGCGTTATCGAACCGGTGGGATTCCCCCCTATTTAAAAGGTGGATGGTGGTCCACACCGAAAAAAACACAGTTATTCCAATTAGAAACTATGTACCTTACTAACAATAGTATATAAGTGAAAAATGTACTTACTAACCTTCTATGGACTTGTTCCGAAATAAACTTTTATTATTATTTTAGTGTCATTTTTTATTCTCAACTCAATGAGTTGGTCTTAACCACATTTACGGGCCGGAACCAAGTAAATGAGGTGTGTGTGTGTCATGTGTGTCTTGTGTTAGTGTGTGTGAGTTTTCGGCATCGTCTATTTGCAGGAACTTTCTCACAATTCTACATGTGTTCAGAATAGCGGCTTTTTGAATGGGTATATAGATGTTATCTTTGAGGTCTATTAGTTTTATGCTATGATGAAGATGTTTAGGAATAACCGGTAGTGGACACTACTATAGGAACTATATAGACTTTATCTTGTCTCCAGATTCTCATAACTTCGTCTTTCAAATCAGAGTATTTATTTATTTTTTCGGTAATGGTTTTCTGTAGATTGTGGGTATTCGGGACTGCGATATCTATCAGGTAAGTAGTTTTACTTATTTTATCTTGTAATGTAATGTCTGGTCTGTTGTAGTGGATGGTCCTATCAGTAAGTATGGCGCGATCGTAATATAATTTGTGTGAGGTATTTTCTAGGATTATTTCAGGCTTGTAGTTGTAATATGGTGTGTTGGTGTTTTGTATGAGATTGTGTTTGTGTGCTAAGCTTTGGTGTATAATGTTAACTATTTGATTATGTCTGTGTGTATAATCTGTTTGTGTGAGTGTAGTGCATGCTCCGGTTATGTGTTGTATAGTTTCAGACTGTGTGTGACATTTGCGGCATTTATCATTTGTAGCTGTATTATTATTATTATTATTATAAACTACCTTTCAGATGCATACATAAGTATTACAGGAAACACACAGATCAATGTTTATACAATACAGCTTCCGTGGCGTAGCGGTAGTGAACGCGGCCGCTACGCAGGGGGCGCGCGATCAATCCCCGCGGCTCTCAGTGCAAATATTTGAATGTGCATGAAATATGGGTATTTGGCCGTCCGTCGGTCCCGGTTGCCATAAGAACATTTAGGGTAGTCGTTACGGGTAGTTGGATCCCTAAAAAGTCCAAGGTCTAGCTGCAAAGCTTGGATATCGCCTAATGTTACCATTGGGTTGTGGAGATCAGATTGCAATCGCTTCACGGAAAATATCGAGGTCTAGCCTCTTTGCACTGAGCGGGTATCGAACCCGCCCCTCCTGCGTAGCGACCGCGTTCACTACCGCTACGCCACGGAGGCTGTGTAAAATAGCGCTCTTCTACACTGTATCGCCTGCAGCGTTTTGCTGCGTTAGTTTTATCAGGCGTCCATTTTAAAGTATTCAAACGCAGGTAGTTTAAAATTGAGATTGTAGGTACTTCATATTATTCCTTTATTTTTTTTTCATAATTCTAATACCAAAATACAATACCAAATTGCTGTCCGATTCGGTTAAATCATTATTTTGACTGGATTCAATGTGAGAGGCTTGTTCAAATTAAACTCATTTCATGCTAACAAATATAATTATTATTACTCATTGACTTCACAGAGCATTATCCGGTGTAACAAAAATACATCTTAAAGAAAAATCATTAATACAGTATTACTTATCACCATCTTTCATAAACAACGTCTGTATAGCGTACAGAGGCAATCCTTTGGTCTCAGGCAGAAAGTGAAAGAAGTAAATAGAAGTAACGAAGCACACAAAAGAGAAGAAGTAAAACACAGGCGCTAATCCATAGGATTGTATCACGATACTGAAGGTAAACATGCAACCAAACGAACAGACGTACGCCCATTCTATTGTCAAGAGAAACAGTTTGCTTCTCACCTGAAAAGATGGAAAGTGTTCTTTAGTTTGAATAGTTACGATCAAGAGGTCACAGATTCAAATTCTTTTTTTAATCTTTTTATAACATTTAGGTTGCAGATAAGCACATGGCCCATCTGACGGAAAGTGGTTACTTTGGCTTATGGACGTGTGCAACTCTAGGGAAGTCACACTCGTGCTGTCGACTTTGTAAGAACAAAGAGTTTCTGTGCAGTCTGTGTAGAAGACAAAGCAGGACTTTGGTATTTCCACTGACAGCACAAATACTCTCCAGTGAGCTCTGGCTACCCTACTCACCATCAGGAACACAACACGAAATTATTATGGCCGTGGTATTTTAAGGTGGAGATACTTCCCCTGTATCTCTCATCCTAGCGTTAATTTCCAGTCGCATCCGAAGCTTTCAGCTCGGAGTCTGGTGTCTGCTTAACCAGTCTTAACTACGGATTTGGCTAGACCTCGATATTTTTCCGTGAGGCGATTGCCATCTGACCTCCACAGCCCAATGGTAACATTAGGCGATATCGAAGCTTTGCAGCTAGACCGTTGTTTTTGGACTTTTTAGGGCTCCAACTACCCGTAACGACTGCCATAGATGTTCTTATGGCAACCGGGACCGACGGCTTAAAGTGGTCTCCGAGGCACGACCAGACCAATGCAAATACTCATATTTCATGAACACAAATATTTACACTGAGCGGGGATCGAACCCGCGCCTCCTGCGTAGCGGCCGCGTTCACTACCGCTACGCCACGGAGGTTGTCCCCGGTATCTGGGTGTCTAATTCCGACAGGTAAGCTTAGGATTATGAGACGATTCTTAGCAATACGGGTTCATCGTGACGCAAAGAAACCCAAGCAGATCCCGAGATTAGCTTCTAATGGACGAAATTTCAAATTGATTTTTCATTTCATTTAGTATTTTTGTTGTTACTTAGATTTTACCACAATCACTAAAAAATCTATATTACCATAAAACCAAAACCCGACTACTGAAAAATCACGCTCTTAAAAAGTATTAAAAAAGAAAAAGTATCAAGAATAGCCGTAGTTACGACTACGACATGGCATACGTGCCTTTCACTTTAATAGAAGAATTATAATATACATTCTAGGGAAAAGTGCCATACGACCACGGCTATCCTTGATACTTTACTTTTAGGACAAAGCCAAAGGAGGTGGGGTAAAAATATGACTAACCTCTGGTACAAATATTTCAGCTACGATTACAAACGGTACTATCCCTGAGCCGGTAGTATGAGTAATGGTAAATCCATATATGAAAACTAACGAGGTCCACGTTGGAAACCACTTTGTGACTATCTGGGTAGCTAGAAGCGCGCAGCAAACACCGCACAATATCGATGAATATATTTCAAGAGGCTGTGGACAAAAGATATTCTATATTATTTATTTATTTACAGCCGCGTGGTACCCGGCAGAGTAGAATTTGGGCCACCACATTATATTCCCATGCGGTGTCGTGCAAGTCGACTAAACTATCCCTTAGGCTGTTTGACATCAGATAGATATATATACAGCCCAGACTCAGCCTCAGATGCATGGCTCGAAGGTGCGAATATCCGGATTTCCCCACTTACGACAGTTATGTCGGACTCGAACCGACTAAAACGCACACCGTCTGTGGTTCCTAGGTTGTCGCAGGTGAGATTGTCGACACGGAGACATATCGCCCGCACTCCGGCCGACCCACGGTCATCTCTTTCGAGCTGGTCCTCTTCGGGTGTAGGGACTACGGTATCCCTATCCTCATAGCCCCCGCGGAGGCGCGTAATACCCTCTGCCTGCTTCTTCTTTTGTCGAGTCGATGGCATATCATGTCATATTTTGTTTGCCCAGTATGTAGCTACTCCGATAGCGTTCTCAGAGGTACTTATGAGTTCCTCCGAAGTACAGAATGCCTGCTAGCAGCATAAAGGTATAATTTCGAAGTCGACCGTATATAACAACGACAGACGCATGCAGCACATACAGCGTAGGTACCCATTACTTATTAAGGCTCCGAATCAGATCAGCATCGAAAAACCGGTATTTTCGAAACCGTTTTTCTTTTTAACTATAAAACCTACAGATCTGGAATTTACATGCCTGCATACTACAGGATATACAGAGTAACTTCTTCTTTTCATAATTAAATAAAAAAGGAGAAAATAGTTGAAAAGAGTCTCTGAACATCACTCAACTCATTCTTATGAAACCAAATATTTTCTACAATATGTATCCAAATAATCAAAAATTTCACATGTATGTTAAATAAGTTTATTAGCATGATGTGATCTTCTTAGTTAGTAACCGTCGGCTATAAAGTTATCTATTAAAATTAGTTTTACTGATTTTTACGGTTCAAATTTGAGCGCATGACCTTGAGCATTTGTATGGTCAAAGTCATTCGCGTATGTAATCACCTTAAACTCCGATACGGATAAAAAGGGCCACTGAGAAGCCGCAATGAATTACGCGCATGTGCTGCGTGCGTCGGCGGTTGTCGTATGCGTTCGGCTACGGAATCATACTATAAATCACTTACTCTTCTTCCAATCGTATCAACCAAATAGGCCCCAAGAATTCCACTGGATAGTAGTACAAGTCCGAGTATTATGGTACAAAGGCTTGGAGAGAAGGCACCGTCCACTAGGTCAGTGAATATGGGCTCCGCAAAGACCTGCACACTGGGCAGGCCTTGGAAGACGTACGCAGTGTTTAGTACCATCACCAGGTACAGTTGGCGGCGGATCGATGGAGTGGTTTCTGAAAAATTAAGTTTGTACTGTTATTGGAGGTCTCATAATATCATTAGGTACTCTCTCTCATCCTAGCGTTAATTCCCAGTCGCATTCGAAGCTTTTTTCAGCTCGGAGTCTGGGGTCCGCTTTACCAGTCTTAACTACAGATTTTGGCTAAACTTCGATATTTTTTCGTGAAGCGATTGCCATCTGACCTCCACAGCCCAATGATAACATTAGGCGATATCGAAGCTTTGCAGCTAGAACGTTGTTTTTGGATTTTTTAGGGCTCCAACTACCCGTAACGACTGCCATAGATGTTCTTATGGCAACCGGGACCAACGGCTTAACGTGCTCTCCGAAGCACGACCAGACCAATGCAATACACATATTTCATGAACACAAATACTTGCACTGAGCGGGGATCGAACCCGCGCCCCTGCGTAGCGGCCGCGTTCACTACCGCTACGCCATGGAGGCTGTCAATATATAATATGGCTGTCAATATATAGTATGGCTGTCAATATATAATATGGCTGTCAATATATAATCAATATATATAATATGGCTCATAATATAATTACTCACCATCCTCTTTTCCCAACTCAGTTGAAGTCAGCTGTCAAACTCAAATTCACCAAGCCTAGACTATTACAAAGCAATCCGCGGGCGCCAGAGCCTCGTATGTCTTACGATATAGGTCCAAGATACGTGGCGCGGATTATACTAACGTTGTGCCACTCGTTTAAGGGCAAGATATAATGTGATCTGCCGAAGGACTGATGGCCGTTGGAGCAGACGAGTCCTAGAGTGGAGACCGCGAGAAGCAAAACGGAAGGTGGGACACTCCCTAGCCAGGTGGACCGACGACCTGCGAAAGGTGGCTGGAACGGACTGGATGCGAAAGACGGAGGATCGGCAAACGTGGCGCATATTGGGAGAGGCCTATGTCTAGCAGTGGACTGCAATAGACTGATTGATTGATAATGTGATACTGAGATTCAAGTACTTACTGACAAGCTGCCAACAAGACATTTTCTCAGTGTCTATTTTTGTATTTTTTTCTTCCGTCTCTCGTGTTAACGATTGAGCATCTATAAAAACAAATATTCATTAACTTATATTGTATTTTTGGTCCCAAATTAAACGATGCCTTAAACACGTCACTTACCCTCAAAATTTTTGTTAAGAGAACGTCGGATGTTATTTAGTTCTGTTATAACCTCTTTGGATGTGCTACTTGTCTGTCTGTAAAACGCTAAAGATTTTGCTGCTTCCTGTAAAACATAACAACTGGGGCATTATTCTGAATGACATTGAGATTCAAACGTACTCGTAACGTCAGAAGGCGGTAGATTTCAATTGGTTAAAATAATAATCCGAGAGCTGCCCCAGACAAGTGGCAATTCGTTGCTCGGCGTATGATGGAATAGAATGACAAATGTATAGGATTTGATGTTTTTGACATTCGTTGACGCCTGTCATATACGTCAAATCCCATACATTTAGCATTCTATTCCATCATACGCCGAGCAACGAATTGCCACTTGTCTAGAAGGGCTGGTACGATTTTTTGAGAACCTACCTGCTTGAAGCAAGCTGAAAACTTTTCTAAGAGGTAAATTTAGGAGGTACCTCTCTTTCTTTCTTTTTTTCTTTAAGTGGTATAAGAAGTCACCATTAATTTGTAAAAAAAAACTCACCTCTTCTCTTCCCCTTGCCATAAGACTCAATGGAGGGTGTTTCAAAGGCATTATCACTAAAAAGCCAATTATAGCCAGGGAGAGACAGGTGTACACCATCGTGTGGTACTCTAAAACACCTCCGAGTATATACGACAGCACTAGTCCTAAACCACTTGAGAGGTTAGGGAGAGATAACAATTTGCCTCTACAGGCATCCTCGGCTATCTCACTGATATACATTGAGACGTTTATAAATATTGAGTATGCACACCCTGCTATGGTCACAGCTATTAAAATGGCTTCCACTGTGCTGAATATCGTTATTATTGACCAGGACATCTGAAATTAGAAGGGTTGTGATATAAGTCCTTTAGACGTAATGACCAATGTAAAATGACCAATTGGAAAAATCGTGAAATGACCAACATTCCAAATGAATAATTAGTATTTTAATTTTTTTGAAAAGCCAGTGTAGAGTATTTCATACAAAAATACATACGTGGATCACTGAATTATTATTTTGTGGTTACGAGTATTTTCAAGAACTACAAAAATTTATTAACAAATAAATTGCCTCGGTAGCTTAGTAGCACAGTTAGTAGTCAAGGAGCCGGGACCTCTCAATCGTAAGGATTGAGAGGTCCCGGCTTCGTATCCTGGCCATTACACTACCGACGTGAACAAGCAATTTTGCGGAGCTGGAGGGGTTAACGGAGGCATATTAGTAATTTCGGTTGCTAAAATTCTTAAAAAAAAAATTTACGAGTGAAAATTATGAAAAAAAAAATCATGTTGCCTGGAAGAAATTGCGTAAAGCGATAAGGCCGCCCTTTGTACTGCTACGGTTATCATAATTCCTGTATCATAATATTGTAATTTGGCGTACAATAAAGTATATAATAAATAAATAAATAAATAAAATAAAAATTCACTGGTTTGGTAAATCAAAGAGTTTCGTGATTCAATTTTTTTTATTATACTTTTCACACTTCACACAAATCTTTATTTTTCAAAGGACTCATGCTTGAAGAGGAAACCTGCGGAATCTTAAACGAAAATTTTCCTTTGAGATTACCCAATATTTTACATGATTTAGGCTCATTTATGCAGCCATAATGGGAAAATCCCGGAGGGAAATAAGCCCGAGCGTATGTATGTATTGCTAAGAATCCAACGATCAAGGACATAATATCCCTATTATTATCTACTTTTGCTGCTGTACATCAAAACAAAACAGACAAATTAATAGTTTAATATTGCCTTTGTTTTATATGAATCGCTGTACGGAAAATTTATGTTATTGTTATATAATATAATACTAAAATTAGTAAGTTCGTCCATGATACTCGTAAATACGTATACCTACATGTATTGTGTGTAAAATTTCCATAACGAAAATTCGCTACAGTCCAAAATACTTGTACCTAAACTCGTTACTGTCTTACCTACGAGTATTTTGAATAGTGAACATTTGCCACATTTTAAATAGTAGGTACGTGACATAGTGGAAAGAACAATAGCAGTAGTACCATTTTCTATTATTATCTATTCTGTGACAATGGTCCAAAAGGTGACTACAATCTAATAATAGTTATAAAAATGAATCCCTAAATGTGTTGCTAAGCGCAAATCTCGAGAACGGCTGAACCGATTTCGCTAATTCTTTTTTTAGAATATTCCCTGAAGTACGAGGATGTTTCTTACGGCGAGAAAAATTAAAAAGAAGGCGGTACGAAGTTCGCGGGGTCAGCTAGTCCTACTAATATTATAAACTAGCTGTTGCCCGCGGCTCCGCCCGCGTGGAATTCGGATTCCGTACAAACTTTTCTTTCGTGCTAAAATTGCCTCGAATACCATCCCCGTCAGCCATCAGGAGTGCCATGTGGAATTCGGACCCACTAAACAGCATGCCGTCGCGGGTCTTCAGTTGCTGGAGTGTAAAATTGCCTAGGGCATTTTCCGCACCCCCCGGCTGACCCTGGGCCATCTACAATTTTAAGATGGCCCTCTCAGAAGTGGGAAGCACGATGTCCCATCGAATTCCGGAAAGGGAGGAGACGGGCGTGAAGGGATGACAGGAGGCCGGACCTATAATCCTCACGTCCGCGCTCGGTGACCAGCCCTTCCCTTTCCTGCTCTCTACTGGGCCTCCTCGTAGTCAGAGGGACATGTGGGAAGCCTTTGAGCAGCCCTCTATAGAGCTGCTCCCGTTGCTGTATGTATTTGCCGTAGGCGGTAGCGCCTCCCCTGGGTGAGGGGCGTTAATGCCTCCGTTACCCAGGATGCATCACATGGAGGTCCCAATCCCGCATTCGGATCCCGTTACCGTTGCATCTTGTGTTCAGCTGACCTTCCCTGTCTTCGCTCGTGAAATACTTCGAACACCCGTGGTTGCACCCTTTTAGCCCATGCCCGTAATAATAATTAGTTTTCAAATAATGTATGGTAATTTACCGGATTTATTGACATTATAATTTCGTAATATCTTTTGAATAGAACGTCCGATTTCAATAATTCAAAAAGTAATCAACAGGTATTGAAACAATCTTAAATACCAAACGATTTATTTAGATAAGAATTAATATAAAGGTATAGATTCCGTGGTCTGACTTTGATCGGCATTTCGGCTTGAATTTATATCGTCGCGCGTTACTTTCATACTGCAATAGATTCTAAAATATTCATTATAATTATACAGCGTAAAGCGCAATTTTGATCTACATTAAATGTACAATGTATCTAACGTATTTAGTCAGATAAGGCTTAACACTATATTGTTAAAAATAGCTTCGAAAATGACACATATTTTTTTTATAATTTGTAAAAGATAAAAATGGTTATTGTGAGCTACCCTTATTAGATAGACATATGCTGTCGCGGACTTTTATGTAGACCTTTTTAAGTTATACATTTCTACAGTACATTATTTTGTTCTATCTTCAATAGTTTTCGCAGCGTACGCGATGTAAGGAATTTTTTAGGTCATTTTTTTTACACCTTGGGTTGCATTATTGAAGTTTTATCCAGGATCCCTATTTTTTTGAAAATTAATTATAGCTTATGTTAGTCAGTGATAGTGCAGCTTTCTAATGGTAAAAGAATTTTTGAAATCGGTTCAGTAGTTCTTGAGTTTACTCGAATACAAAAATACAAATCTAATATTAGTAAAGAATGTATGGAAATCTGCCCGATTTATTGACATTTATGCTCACTGCTCCGCTCCCTTTAGTAGTAGCGTGATGTTATATAGCCTATGTTACTCCCAGATAGTGTAGCTTTCTATAGGTGAAAGAATTATTGAAATCGGTCCAGTAGTTTCGGAGCCTATTCGTTACAAACAAAAAAACAAACAAACAAACAAATCTTTCCTCTTTATAATATTAGTATAGATGTGAAAGTTTGTGAGAATGGATGTGTGGATGTTTGTTACTCTTTCACGCATAAACGGCTTTTGGTAATTTGGTATGTATATAGGTTATACCCTGGATTAACATATAGGCTATATATCAGTGATGAACGGGATCAGAATTCCACGCGGGCGGAGCCGCGGGCAACAGCTAGTATTTGATATTTGCGGGTCTATAGATGACTGAAAAGAGTGATACGGGAGTTCGAAATGTGCCGCAGGTGAAGTCGGGACGGGTCGGCTAGTATACCTATTAATAGGAACAATGAAAGAATGTAAAGGTTTTTCTCGGTACATACACATACATACAATCACGCCTTTATCCCCAGAGGATTAGGCAGAGGTGAATTAACACCCATATTTCACCAATCATTGTATAGAGCCCACGTAATAGGGGGTTAGCCTATTGCCGTTTTCCGGGCACTATTGTTGGCTCGAGCCATGTATAGGCTGAGTCGTGGCTGTATATATTTGTCTGATGTTAAACAGCCCTATCCCTTAGTCGCCTTGTACGACACCGCATGGGAGGAGATGGGGTGGCCCAAATTCTACTCTGCCGGGAACCACGCGGCGGTACATACACATATTGAGAGTAATATACAGTCCCGGGTCCTTTAAGCGGGGCGTAAAAAGTATCTGATGAGGCCGTCAAGCTGAGTGCCACCATTGTAACATGATACGTGTCTGTAATGGTGACCCTCTTTTCAGAGACTTTGCCTTCAGCTTACCATCAGGTGAGGCGAAGTCAAATTGATGTGTCCTAAAAAATTTTTTTTTTTAAATTTCTGTGTTGATTCCCGGTGGCGAAGAATAGGACCACCCCATCTCTTCCTGTGGGTGTCGTAGAAGGCGACTAAGGGATAGGGCTGTTCTCCATCCGACAGTAAACAAACAGCCCATGACAAAGTGCCTGCAAGATGGCAATATATTCGGCCCCTATTACGTGAGAGCGAAAATCATAGTTGTCGAAATGTGGGTGTTAAAACACTTCTGCTTACCCCTTCTGGGATTTACAGGCGTGAGTACGCCCACATTTCATCAATCATTATATTCGGTCCCACGTACCTAATAGAGGATGAGTTCATTGGCGTGTTCCGGGCACAACAATATAATCACAATACAAAAATACAATAAAACACTATCAAATGGTGTTTAGAGAGTGGAATAAGGTGTCCGATGACGTAATTTCAGCGCAAACCATCAACCAATTTATGAACAGGGTGGATACACACTTGAATAAAAGGATAGAAAACAAGTTTTAGAAACTGGATACAGGCAACTATCAGTTCTAGCAACTGCCTGCCTGATTAAATAATATAATCTTCTATAATATAAACATTAATCGCTAAATGTGTTGCTAAGCTCAAATCTCGAGAGCAGCTGAACCGATTTCGCTAATTCTTTTTTAGAATATTCTTTGGAGGAGGATGGTTCTTAAGGTGCGTACAAATTATATAGCATAACATGTTATATAACATGTTTCAGTAATGTAGATACTGTAGTCTGTACAATGTTGCAAAGTTATAAAACAATGTTAGATAATGTGGACGTGTTACAAAACACGAGTTATACAACATGTTACATAATCTGTACGCACCTTAACGGAGAGAATTTTTTAAAAAATGTCTGAAAACGACTCGTAATAATACTTAAAACTCAAATTGAACTTTATTACTATGGTTACCATTAAGTTCAAGTGTTAGTAGAGAGGTTCCGGGAAGGTAAAACAATTGAGTGACGTTAGTATCGTATGAATTAGTCAAGTTAGGCGGTACCTACGAAGTTCGCGGGGTCAGCTAGTAATATATAATAATCCTTACCACAAAAAGAAAACCCGTCAGAATCGCAGTATACTTAAGCCCCAGCCTGTCCATCACGCCCACTACCATTAGGGGCTGGCCCACAAGTGCTCCGATGAGGGGCAGACTGCTAAACAGAGTGACGTCCATATCCGTCATCGGCCGGTCCAAGGTTGTGTTCTCTGACTTGAATAATAGGATTGTGGAGGACGGCCAGGTGAAAAAGATTCCCATATTCACACAGGACAGGCTTACTGTAAAATCAAAATATTTTAGTCAATACCTCGGCAGACGTATCTTGGACCTAAACCGCTAAAGATAAACGAGGCTCTGGCGCCCGCGGATTGTTTTGTAATAATCTATGCTTGGTGAATTTGAGCTCGTCCAGCGCAGTTGTACATACATACAATCACGCCTTTATCCCCGGAGGGTTAGGCAAAGGTGAATTAACACCCACATTTCAGCAATCATTGTATTAGGTCCACTCGTAATAGGGGGTGAGCTTATTGCCGTTTTCTGGGCACTATTGTTGACTCGGGTCATTTATCTGAGGCTGAGTCTGGGCTGTATATATCTGTCTGATGTTAAACAGCCCTATCCCTTAGTCGCTTTGTACGATACTGCATAGGAGGAGATGGGGTGGTCCATATTCTAATCAGCCGGAAACCACGCGGCGGTATTTGACGCCATTCGAATCGCTTAGGTACTAAATAATGGGATTGACTGCAATTTAATGTAATATGAGTCTTTGTAACTAGAGATATATTGTTGCACATTATTATTGTTAGCACCGCAGTGTTACACAATTCTCTGATAACCTTAGAGCATACATTAGCAATAATGTATACTCCAAGCAAGATAATAAACAGAAACGGTTCGCTTCGATACGATTCCATTAATGGAATGTTTGTACTTCACCCAATCGCATCCAAAGCTTTCACTTCGGAGTATGGGGTCCGTTTTATCAGTCTTAACTGCGGAGTTGATTGAATTTCGATATTTTCCGTGAAGCGATTGCCATCTGACTTTCACAACCCATTGGCGATATCGTAGCAGTTAGACCAGCACTGCAATTCTCTACGCGAACACAACGATGCGAGTCGCAACGTTGTAATCGATAGAGATTGTCATTGGTCGGATTGGGGCACGTGAGTCACGTCACTGGATATCGACCAATGACAATTTCTATCGAGTACAACGTTGCGACTCGCATCGTTGTGCTTGCTTGTTGAATTGCACAGCAGTTTTTGGACTTTTTAGGGCTTCAACTAACCGTAAAGACTGCCATAGGCCATAGATGATCGTATGACAACCGGGTTTGTATGATATCAAATAGAAACAGTTCGCTTCGACGCGACTCCATTAAATAGAATGTAATTTTGTCCTCAGACCCTGACTCTTAATTTGAATATACTTTGAAAGTTAATTCAAATTCAAATCCAAAATCATTTATTGCTGACCAAAGGTATTACAATAGTCAAAATGAAAACGTCAAAGTCTAATGGAAAGCGAATATAACTATAAATGATGGATGACTACATAATACGTAAATAACACTTTGTTTGTATAGTGCGGACCAACCAGGGTGGTTATATCGGACTCGAACCGAAAACAACCGCACACCATCTTGGGTTTCAGTTACCGGAGGTGAGATAGTATAGTCAGTAACATATCTCTTGCACCCGGCCGACCCAGAGCCTTTTCTGGCTTCAAGATGGCCCTCTCGCGTGTATGGTGTAATAATCTGACGAAAATGCACGTTATATAGTTTTCTTTAGACAGATCAAACGGAATACCAAACATTTTACGTTTTCCAATCACGCGTTTTCAAAACGCGGCATCTTTGAATCTGGTCCCAGAATTTTTTTATACCACTTTAGTGGCAGACAACCACACGGCCCACCTGATAGAAAGTGGTTACCGTGGCCTATGAACGTATGCAACACCAGGGACGTCACACTCGTGCTGCCGACCCTGAAGAAACCTTCTAATGCCCTTCTTGAAGAACCCCATATTGTAGTCGCTTGGGAAAATCACCGCGGGGAGTTCATTCCACAGCTTGAGTGTGCGAAGGATGAAGTTCCGTTCATACCGCACAGTGCGCACCGTTTCCGGTCGCAATGTGTGAGGATGAATTCACCGCCTATGGCGCGAAGTGCAATGACAGAATTATTATTAAATTAATATTAATAGAAGCCATAAGTAGGTACTCACATAAAACAGTAGCTACAGCTTGAATTATTACTGCCATTTTTCTTGATTGTTACGCTTGAATGTAGAAAAGTAGTTCGATAATATAACAATTTCTATTCCAGTCCTCATTCATACCTTGTGTGATTAGAACGCAATCTTGTTAGCTAAATAAGTCGTAAACAAGTAACCGGTTTGTCGTCAACTGGCGTATCCGCATCACTAGCGATGTCGCTCTGTCAACAATTCTGTAAAATGAAAATGAATCCTTAGGCAGTTGTCTCACCGGCAACGATGAACGAGTAACGAGTAGAGCTAGAATTACGAGTAGAAACGAGTTGGCGAGCGTCGGGGAGCCAGTGCGTAGTTTTTCCGATAGTTGTGTAGCTCAGCTATAAGCGAGTGTGCGAGCGAGGCGAGCGATTACTCGCATCACTCGCTCGCACAATCTTAGCTTTACCATGAGTTGACACCGAGATACTCGCTAATTGCTTAGCGAGTATCGCTGAGCGAGTGTTATCTTTCATAGCTCTTGTCGCTCAGCGACAAACTAGTGAAGCGAGTGCACGCCGCGCGGCAGTGTGAACAGTCAGCGATCAACTATTTGTATAATATATGCATCTTGTTTACATTTTGTTTACACGTAATGTATAATAATTATATCTATTGTGCGTTTCTTGAGCGAGAAAATAGTCGATAGTTACTCGTTTTCTCGTCGGCAGTGGGACAAGTGCCTTAAGAAAGAAAGAAAGAAAAGCTTTTTATTCTGTGTAGATATGCACGAAAACCATACAAAAAAACATGAGCTTATCAAGAGTAGGTTCATTGTGTCTCACACAGCCATACAGAACAACGGTATAACATAATACAAACGAATAATATCGATGGAACGTAAAGAACTAGAGTGTGAAGCCGCCATAAATAGGCTTCAGGACTTAAGGCGTACTAGAGTCCGCCTAAAGCCCTAAAGTGTACCTACTACTGTAGGCCTTTAGGCGGACTCTACACTCTTTGTGTGCAGGCATGAGTATGAGCGATGGGTAGCAGGCTAGAGCTCACTGGAGAGTTAATAGTCCGAGAGCTGGTACGATTTTTTGAGTACGTTCTTCAAAGTTCAAAGTTCTTTATTTGTTGAATATGGTACAAAAGTGATGTTTACATTATAGGGTAGGATCACATATTCTGCCGGTTCTGGCGTACAAATTTTTCATTTTAATTCTATGAAATAATTGTTAAATACATGCAATACAATTTAAAATAATTCATGTCAGTGTTAAAGTGTCATTCGAGTGTACGAGCGAGGCGAGCGATTACTCGCATCACTCGCTCGCACAGTCCTAGCTTTACCATGAGTTGACACCGAGATACTCGCTAACTTAGCGAGTATCGCTGAGCGAGTGTTATCTTTCATAGCTCTTGTCGCTCAGTGGCAGTGTGAACAGTCAGCGATCAACTATTTGTATAATATATGCATCTCTTTTGTTTACACGTAATGTACCTATATCTATTGTGCACTGGTGACTTCTTGAGGCAAGCTGGACACTTATCAGACAACTCTCCTGTTATACCTCAAAACGAAGGTGCAGACCTGGCTGGTGAGAACGGGGGCTTAATCAACCCCCACTTTTTTAAACATATAAAAAAGAAATCCAAAAATACATGTTTGAGGCAATATGCAATTTATATAATGTTGTAGATTCATGTTTAAGTAATGTATAAAAAAAAAGACAGGTGATTTGGTGGGGGCTTTACCATTGCCAGACGGTGCACCCGTCTGGCAATGGTAAAGCCCCTGGCCCCTTCGTGTTGAGGTATAACAGGAGAGTTGTCTAACAAGTTTCCAGCTTGCCTCAAGAACGTACTCAAAAAATCGTACTAGCTCTCGTATTATAATGTACTGTCAGTGAGAAGACTACAGGTTTGTCCTGCTTTTTTGTCTTCCGTGTAATTTAAAGTAACGTTCCTTGCGCACTGTTTCTTGTTTTGTGTAATTCTTGTTTTGTGTAAATCTGGCATTGTGTAATTCTGGTTTTGTGTATTTCTTGTTTTATAACTGTACCTATATTGTGTTAATTACCTATCTGAATGGGCTTTTAATTAGCGAACTGATAATATTTACTCAATTTCTTTATTAGTTTGTAAGAAGCCTTTTTTAAAAATATAAATTAATAAATTAAATAATGAATTGTATAATTGAATATGATGGTCTCTGTGGCGTAGCGCTAGAACGGTAGACTGCTACGCAGGAGGCGTGGGTTCGATTCCCGCTCAGTGCAAATATTTGTAAGTATGAATATGTATATTTACATTGGTCTGGGTGTCCCTATGTATAATAATATGTATGTATTTACAAAAAAAGATATATAATATGTATATTTTATCCGCATTCTAGATCCCATAACACAAGTTAAAATATGCTTACTTACTTTAGGTCTAGATAGCGTTGTGTAGATTGTCCTACAATATTTATTATCTTATTTTCTTATTTATTGTTTTGTTTACGTTCAGCCTATTATTGTTATTGACACATAATGCGTGATGGCGGTTTTATTACGACTAATTATGAAACAATACTGATTACTTTTGCAAAAAATATATTTAAATATGGTTATTGATTCGTAATCACATTACAATTTTCTCGTTGTTTGACATATGTATTTTTTTTTAAATATTGTAGGACATTCTACGCAACGCTATTTATACCCAAAGCAAGCATAGCTTAACTAGCTTGCGTTATGGGTTCTAGAATGGGGATAAACATACTTAGATACATTTTTTTCTCGTAAATACATTTAGTATACATAGAAACACCCAGACCAATGCAAATATTCATATTCATGCATACAAATATTTGCATTGAGCGGGGATCGAACCCGCACCGCTTGCGTAGCGGCCGCGTTCACTACCGCTACGCCACAGAGGCAGTCCTTTCCTTGACACGTGATAAAGATATTTTAACACAGTAATGTGAAAGTTAAATGTTTGCCAGCATTTTTCTATTATTTTGTACCTATTGGTTTTAGTTACCGAAAATGGGATTTTTTTCTTATTTTGATAACCATTTCCAAAAATAGAAAAAAAAAAATCGTCTTTCGTAACTGGTTATGATAGATGGTAATGAAAACGACAATTTAATTCTATTTTCGTAACTGTTTATATGAGAGCAAGAAAAAAATTCCACCTTCGTAGCTGGTTATGAAAATGACAGTTACGAAAATGGACGAACCCGATTACTTAATCGCTTTGTAAGAGTTGCTGAAAACATAGTTTTTAAACGGGGCAGTAAGGGCAGGTGCCTTTTTTTAATCGTGCGAAAAATCCCCACGGAAACGCCGGAGCCGGTGGAGGAGGTTATGTCGGACTTGAACCGACTAAAACGCACGCCGTCTGTGGGCCGTCGGTTGCCGGAGGTGAGGTAGTCGTAGACATATCCCTCGCACACCGGGCAAAGGGCAGGTGCCTCAACCGTTATTGTTACGTTCTTAGGAGACTATCTCTAACTTTTTAAGACATTCTTAATTCCATTCCCATATTTTGACATAATCTTAGGTACAGTCAGCAAGACCAATGCTAAAAATCCAGAAAAGTGGAAGTGTATAAATTTTATTGCAATGTTTAGGGAACAAAGACATTTTTTAATTTTATTTAGTTATTACTAGCTGACCCGGCGAACTTTGTACCGCCATATTTTCTGATCCCGTTCCCGCTGCATATCTCTAAATTTATCAGTGTTCCTCTACAATATTATGCATGTATTATACATATAAACATTCCTCTTGAATCACTCTATCTATTAAAAAAAACTGCTTCAAAATCCGTTGCGTAGTTTTGAAGATTTAAGCATACATAGGGACGGACAGACAGCGACAGCGACTTTGTTTTATAATAATGTACTGTGATGATAGTGAAGTGATGATGATTTTATGTATGCTTACCTACAGCTAAGCTAATTGGATAGTCACTGTAGAACTCCACATACCTGTTTAGAGCGTAATCATTGACGACACTTTGTTCTTCTTGTATTAACATATACTATTTGAATTATAACAATAGTCTCTATTCTTGTACTGGAGTCATATCCACGTGCGTTCGCTACCGAATTTGGTTTTACTCTGGCGGAGTTTATACTGCTGTCGGTCCTTCAAGTGATACCACATCGTTTATACCATTATACACCATGTGTGTAATATTTGTAGAACCATAAACTGTATATAATTATTTTCCGTAATCTCGTCTTCATTTTATATACTATGTAGTGTGCACTTTGCGCAACTTGCTGCTCAAATTTTAATGTATCATAAAATAAAATCTCGTTTTATCTATGGTATTCTTACAGTTACCCTTGACACATGTCTATTCATTGTAAAATACTTATTAGGTATATTATTTAACTTTGCCAAAGTCTAAACTGTATTTCATTGTACTTTTTTCTACGTCTTTTGCAGTTGTCAAATAAATCTGTCCAGCGGGAAAAAAATTCCCGTTGGTCAGACTAATCTGACCATCAATCTAACCAATGGGAAAAACCACTTTTTTGTGCGTGCGCTGCTCGCATCGTTTTTCCTTTCAGTGTTGATGAGATGGGTTATTTAGCTTAAAGAACATTAATAATGTAGCATAATGGTAGTGATAACCAATATCCATTAAGTGGGTCATGTGCTCGTCTGCCACCTAAGTGGTATAAAAAAAGACTGAAACCCTTCGTTACCTATTTATTACCAGTCTAACTACTTGTAGTAAAATTAAGATAAAATATTTCCGTTACTCGATTATGTAGTTAATTTACGTATCTAAACGTTCTTCTTACGCGAACTAGGAATTGCTTATATAAAAACATGTCTATTTAAATAGGTTGAATAGAAAATAAATATGTTATGTTATGTTATGTTATTAATGAAAATAAATGTTTAAAAAATAAAAAACACTCGATTGCTACTGAAAGCAAGCAGGCATCCATTTGCTATTCATTAACCGTAAGAAAATTGAATGAAATTTTGAAGCATTTACCTATATTATGCTAACTATTCAAATCGATGAAAGAGAAAAGAGAATCGACCTGGGGTGGGACTCGAACCCGCGATCTTTTCCTTACAGGGGGAATGCTCTGACCACTAAGCCACCGAGACCCGCACGAAGTCTATCCAATTTCTCATATACATCCTTCTTTGGGCGGCGGTGGGAGCCATCTACCGATATTCATACGAACTATCGTAAGAAAATTATTAGCTTATTTCTCATCTTTCAGTACGTTTTTTATTTTTATTAATTTATTTTTACTTTTTAGTCATGACATAATTATATTTTTGTAATCGCCTTCTGATTCCTTTCATTTTGATACCTGCCCCCCTAGACAAGTGGCAATTCGTAAATTATTAGCTTATTTCTCATCTTTCAGTACGTTTTTTATTTTTATTAATTTATTTTTACTTTTTACTCATGACATAATTATATTTTTGTAATCGCCTTCTGATTCCTTTCATTTTGATACCTGCCCCCTTACCCGTTGTCCTAGGTGGGCGACGAAAGCGACGAGACGCGTTTCAGCGACAAGCGTCAAATGCGACCAAAGCGTATCGTAATTTTGTGTCCTACGTGAGCGTAAGCGCGTAAGCGCGACGAACGCGACGAGTGATACCAACTTAGAATTTTTAATGCTAAACTCAGAATATTTATTGCCAAATTTAGCATATTTTCATGACGTTCGTAGTTTAGCACATTTTTTTAGTACATAAAATTAAACCTACTCCAAGAAAAAGACACTGTCTTACCTACGCGAATATTATTTATTGAAATAAAACCACTTTTAACAGATTCTTTCGCCACTTGTAAATAATATCAAATGGTATTATTTACATTTCAAAATGGCTGCTGAAAAGTAACCGAATCTTTGGCTTAAATGTAAATAATACCAAATAAATCAATATTTCAACATATTTACAAATTTATTGATCTGTTTGAAATTCAAACGAGTGTAGCGAACAAGAGGTTTCGTCAGTTTAACCGATTTTACTTTCTGCCAAGAAGGGTAATTCAAATTCAAATAACTTATTGCAGACGTCAGTCCATATGGATACTTACAAAGAAACTACTATACTATACTTTTACTTTTATTTAGTAATTTATATGAATTTGTTCATTTGAATGTTGTGTGGAGCTTCACCAGCGACCTAGCAAGGGTGAGCCCCACCTATCTTTTAATACGCTCAGGAGACCATATTTGTACTATGGCGGAGTCTCGCGAGCATGGAAGCAGTGTGTTTTCTTATTATGGCGTAATAAAAGTCAGCTGTGGGTGTGCGTTGTTTTATAGCTAATTGTTTTATAGAAATTCGTTTCACATAAAAATTTTCTCATATTTTCGTTTCATAGAATAATAAATACACAGAATACTTACTTTGAAGATTTTTAAATCATTGATTTTTGTTTCACATAAAGTTTAATGTCAGAATAATCATATCATAGAATAACAAATCAAATATTCTTTATTATCATAACATACATTAAATACAAAATCGTTTGACATACCACTCAAAAGATATAAAACTTATTTGCGCTAAGATAATTCGACGGAGCCCCGCGCCGCGAGGCTCCTATTCCTGGATGGTTTTAAAAAAATAACCACGAAGGCCTAAGGCGGGAGCTCCGCTCCGCTTCGCTCCCGCCTTAGCCATCTAACCTAACCTATCCAAGTCGGGGTACTCTGAGTCGGAGTGTAAACTATAATGACGTGTTCTAAATTATTAAAAGTTAGACCAAATTATTTTCGATTATGGTGGTGGTTTAATATTCCTTAAAAAATAATTCTACTGTTTGATAAGTTTATTAAACAAAAAAATGAAAAGAAAAATTCATTAAATTGTTTTTCTGTCAAATATGTTTCATTCTGGTAAATTGTCTTTGAAACAATAATATTCGAAATAAAAATATAAGTACCAAAAATTATGTGAAACATTTTCAGTGAAACGAAATTCTACGAAATTTCTGTCTGCGAAACAAGGGGCTCCCGTCAGCTGTGTACTCCTCTGCAAACATTCCAGGTGCGCTACAATACCGAGGCAGCTAAAGGAAATATTATGCTACAAGACATCCAAAAATTTTGGCATCATTTAACAACGTTTTAGCAGATTCTTTGTTGATGTTTTTGGCAACACAGATTGCAGTAATGTCAGTGAACCTGACATAAAGGGGTGAATCATCTGTAATGAATCAAATGTCAAAACTTTCAAGCTAGTTTGAAGCGCCATCTAGTATTTAGTACCAACAAAAGTAGTAAGTAGTTCAAACAGGTTATAATCATTACAAAATAAAAATAATAAGCCCGGTTGGACAGTTCTCGCCCATGAAGTTTTCTATTTTTACCCGACTGCGCCAGCGAGAGGGTAATGTGTTTCGCGCGTATGTATGTATGTATGTGTCTATGTGTGTATGTAGTTTTCTTTGTTCCCCTCTACAAGCCTAACGCCTGGACGGATTTTGATGAATTAAAAGGAGAATACAAAAATATATAGATGTCATATCCTAACTAAAAAGGTTAAAATAAAAATAATTATTAAAAAATAAAAAAACCCGACTGCTGTCTAAAAGATTGAAACAAGCTTGATAGCAGGCGGTACCCATTAAATTTTTTTCGGTTTATGATTGGCAAATGGGTACCGCCTGCTATCAAGCTTGTTTCAATCTTTTAGATAGCAGTCGGGTTTTTTTATTTTTTAATAATTAATTTTATTTTAACCTTTTTAGTTAGGATATGACATCTATATATTTATACCGATCGAAAAGTTCTAAAGGTAATTCCATTTTTCATTGATGGGTACCGCCCAATCGACAATTGCTGTATCCACACGCTGCCCATCGCGTTGCTCATCGTGATGCCGGAAATATTCACGTGGATAATGCCCTACCATGACGCAGCCTATAAAATGGTCGAATAACAATAGCTAGTATCCGAAGTAAGTAGGTACTAATTTAAGTACTTACTACAAACTACTACAAAAAAAAAATAGTAAAAAATACAACATAATGCGTACGTTCCTACAGTAGTGATGTCCATCTCCATTGAAGGGCGAATACTGGTACTGGAATGCGGGGCAACGCAACGCGATGAGGCGAGCGTGTGGATGGTAGGGCTTTATACACACGAATATTTCCGGCAACACGATGAGCAATGCGATGGGCAGAATGTGGATGCAGCTTTAATAATCAGTTGAGGAAAACAATTTAATCGATCAATATATTATATATTTTTAAAGTCTGGTGGTCTTGTGCACAACTGATGACCGGACAACACATCCAACGGTCTGGTGCCACAGGCTACATAAAGATGCTTCCAAACCAATCATAGATTAATAAATGAACTTTAAGTAGTTTTTGAACACTAAACAAGATAGCATATCATACCAAAAAAAAAATTAACAAAATGTTCTTCAAAACAAATAAAACTAACAATAACTTTATGTTATCTTCTTCTTCTTCTTCTTCGTCCGGCCTTTTCCCGTTTCTAATCGGGGTCGGCTCTCCTTATCCTTTCTCTTCAGAGACATCTGTTCTGGGTCGTCGTGGGGTCCATTTGCTCCTCCCTGAGGTCTTTGCTTATGGTCGACATCCATGCAGCCCGGGGTCTGCCACGGCCTCTCGGTCCCGACTCCAGTTGCAGCACTTTTTTGGTCATGTGTTCGTCGGGTCGACGCATGACGTGACCATACCATCTCAAGCGCATCTCTTTGAGCTTCTCCGGTATCGGTCTCACCTTGAAGCTGCCTCGGATATACACATTCGGTACTTTGTCCAGAAGTGAGACGCCCGCGGACCATCTAAGCATTCGCATTTCGTTGACATGCACCTTATTTTCCTGCGCTCTTGTTATTGGCCAACACTCTGCGCCATAGGTCATCGCTGGTCGTACTGCGGTTTTATAGACCTTGCCCTTGGTTTTTATTGGCATTTGTGAATCGCAGAGTACCCCCGTAAGTTCTCTCCACTTTTGCCAGCCTGAGTTGGTGCGGTGAGTAATGTCCGCGTTTATATTGCCATCGCCTGAGAGTACACTGCCGAGGTATTTGAAGTGCTGAACGGCCTTTACAGTGGTGTTTTGGAGCGTGATGGTGTGGTTGACATTGCTGTTTGAGAAGTTGCAGTGCATGTGTTCTGTTTTTTCTCTGCTTATCCTCAAGCCAGCGGTTTCCAGAGCCAATCTCCACTCTTCCAACCTTGCTTGCAGAGCTATCGGGTCTTCTTCGATTAAGACGATGTCGTCCGCATACAGGATATCCCAGGGTGCAGGACGTTGTATGTTGGCTGTCAGGTAGTTCATTACTATGTTAAACAGTAATGGACTGAGTGCCGATCCCTGATGTACTCCTACCTGCACCTGAAACGTCTCACTTACTCCCGCGGGGCATCGCAATCGGGTTGTCACTCTGGCGTACATATCTCTGATGAGTTCTATGTAGCACTCGGGGAGATTCTGGGCGCGCAATGCTTGCCAAATCAGTGGCCTCGGGACTCGGTCGAGTGCCTTTTCAAGGTCGATGAAAACCATAATATATGGAGATCGCTCCTTCTGGTTTTGTAAGACTCCATCAAGATCCTAATCGTATGTAATGAGTTATGTAAATTGAAAAACATTTTTTTCGTGCGGTAACCTCTTGCTTCACCTCACAGGAGGTAATTAACGACGTAGATCCGTTGCGTGGGACTCGAATCGACTATAAGTTACACATAGAGACTACTAGGAATAGAAAAACGATTTTCGACCTTAATGACATTTTCTTTATTACATGTTTTTTCCCGATAATAGATGGCGCTGATCACGAATATAAGAAAAAAAACTAAGTACTATGTGATGCCAATAAGATCGAAAATTGCTTGCACTTAGTGTTTTTCAATCTGTAGGTGTAAATCCTTACTCATTTAAATTCGTACTCATCTTTTAGTTACATTTCCGTGATCAGGGTTACGTATAGATGCCAAAAAGCATATTTTTATAGTGATATTTCAAGAACTTCCATCACTAAAAACAGTGCAAATGACTTTCGACCTTAATGACATTTTCTTTTGTACATTTTTACATCGTATCTCATTTGTCTTTAACTCCATGCGAAATGGAGAAGGAAGACCAGAAGGTGGACCCTGAGCTCCAAGTTCACGTTGGCCTCGGATACAATCAGGAAAACATGTCTGTAATAATGAGTATGATGATGAAGATCAGGTAGATTATAAATGGAATATTTTTTTGGGAACGAGAGGTATTAAATGCTATCGACCAAACTAGGCATAGCCTAAACTTAATGTGGGCAAGGTACATTTTGCTCCCTCTGACGCAAAAGCACCTAGAATATAGTCGTACCTTGCGACTATATTCTGTGCTTTTTATATCATGCTTTAATAATTTCTCCTATTAACTAATAAATAAATGTAAATAAAATATTTATTCATTAAGTAAGTCTGAAATAAATGATTTATTTACTTCATTTGGTTATAAATAAACTCTTATAATATTTCTAAAATATCGTAACATAAGTAATAATTAATACATTATTTATATATGCACAATATAGGTATGTATGGTGTAATAACAGAAGTTGTCGGAATATCATCAATAGATGGCGGTAGATTCGCATAAGAAGTTAGATGACATTTCGGCTGCCCAAATTCAAAACCCAGTAAGGGACATTTTTTACGAAAACACTTTTTTTCCATATTTCGAACTTTCATAGGGAACCGCATCGACTTGTGAAGACACCTGCTTTAAAATACCTAGTAAGTGCATTTTCACTCTCAGAAAACAAGATCAAAAACCTAGCAACTCGCATTTACAACTTCAAAACTCAGGAAGTCACATGCACTTACTGTGTTTTGTTATTGGGAATGTGGCTTACTAGATTTTAGAACTTGGGCGCGACGCGAGAAATTGGAGCGAATTACCGCATTTACCGCCTGCAACCGCCGCCGCCCGCACACTATTATATTCTTACTTTTCTAACTAATTGTATGTTAATTTAAACAATAAAAATACTTGATTGATGCAGAAATTGATATTTTTTATTTTACCTCTACGAAACATGCATATACTAGGTTTTGAAACGGGTCAGGACAGAGAAAAAATTTGAGATTTCCACTTTTTAAAAGTTAGTAAGGGGTATAAAACGTGCAATATACATTATTATCGAAATATTTTACTCATTATGTAGTCAGTGGTTAGTACTCTTTCCAAAAAATATCACAATACTTTTGAAAGGCTTGCCCGTTTTATGTTTTTACGCTCTCCTGTAAAATTTGTTAAAAAACACTTACTGGGTTTTGAATTTGGGCAGCCGATTTGAATGTCACCAAACTTCGTAAGCGAACTCACGAGAAGGCCCTCTATTTCCAATGTTATCGTCATTTCTTCTGTCATTTACGCGTCTCGTCGCGCAAAAATCAAAAACGCGTCTCGTCGCGTTCGTCGCAAATAGATAAGCGCTACCACGTAGGACACAATGTATGTACAACGAACATTTGATTTTTAGCGTTAACGCACTGGTCGCTCACCTAGAAGTGGCAATTCGTTGCACGGCGTATGATGGAATAGAATGACAAATGTATAGGATTTGACGTTTTTGACATTCGTTGACGCCGGTCATATACATATACGTCAAATCCCATACATTTGGCATTCTATTCCATCATACGCCGAGCAACCAATTGCCACTTGTCTAGAGCGGCTGATAAAAAAGTTGTCAATAGGTACATATTTTAGCACCTTATAACTGTTTAAGTACTTTTTGACATTTTATGTACCTACCATATGACACTCGGGAGTTAAATACCTGTCATTTGAGACCCCACTCATCGAAATCCGTAAAGTTGTTAGGCATGTAAAGGGAAACGCAGAAAACTAGATACATACATAGTACATATCTACGCGCGTAACACATTACCCTCCTTGGCGCTGTCGGGTAAAAAACTATTCATACTTTTCTGCGGCTAATATAATAAGTAGGTTTCGACTTAATACCTACATTAAGTGCTCAATATGAGAGGCGTGACTACACGCCTCTTAATATCTAAGTCTAATACTCGTCGTGCCAGACTAGCCAGACAGCTACCGTCTGTCTGGCACGACGACTTCATAAAATAATAATGGGTAGGAAAATAATACATACAATGAATAATATGCAGTAGATAATAATTATTATTCAAGCGCCGTTGAAAAAAATATTAGCAAAACACGCTCTGCTATGTTTGCTAATATAATTTTATCAGGCGTTCATCATAGTCAAAACTTGGTTCCCAACTGCATTGTTCTGGATATTGTTTGGCGCTAAAATGCAGCACTAGCGTAAACAGTTTTTGACAGGTCATCGTAGCGTTCCAAATTCATTATTCTATTCTACAATACGCTGGTCTGCGGCCTTACCACCATAAACTCTAAAACAGGTCACTAATTGAACTGCTGTCATTCTACCAACTGCAAAATGTCACTTTGTAATGTCATATAAATGTATTTGTAATGTCATATAAATGTATAGGATTACAAAGTGACATTTGCAGTTGGTAGAATGACAGTAGTTCAATTATTGACCTGTTTTAAGAGTTCATATTATGGGCCCTGATTATAGAAATTCAACGTTGCCAGTGGGTTGTACTGTACAGGTCGCTTCATTGAAAATATCAGTATGTAGTTGTAGATAGTAGGTATAAGTGCTTTTTTACGAAAGTACAATTATTATTAATATGCCAGTGATGCATTCATCATCATCATCATCATCATCATTTCAGCCATAGGCAGTCCACGAATTAAATTTTTAGAAGAGTATAGAGTTCATTTAATTTTGTTCATCCAAAAAGTGCTCAACGCATAGTGCATAAAAAATAAATGGGTCATATTATATTATGACACTGAGCACAAAAATATTTAGAATAGAAAACTATTTCCAACCTATTTCCTACTTTTTTCAACGTAAATCTTCAATCTATAACCCCCTATTCAAAGAGCCCCAATGAACCCTGTATACCTGCAAACGGTATAACCATATTATTTGCTAAAAACCACAAAAATGTTATTTGAATTTGATTGAAAAGCTGTTAACCCTTGGCATGTCTGGTAGGGTCTCATAGACCCAGTGGCACATTTCAATAGCTCTATTTCATTCAAATTTTAATTATACAACAATTCTTAAAAGCTGGCCGCTATATTTAGTCGCTCTACATCCTCCATAATCCGAGAGCTGGGGGCCGATTCTACTATTTAAATAGTCTCTCGATTGTTGTAGCGTCGGCATTATTTTGCACTTTTCGTATTCTACTAAAAATTTAAGAGGAATAGCTTGTCAGTGGTCAATTAATCGCAGGGTCATTGTGGTAAGTGTAATAGATAAATAATGTTACGATGTTACAATTTTGCCCTAGTCGTCGTCTGCAAACCGTAATTATAGCGTCATTGTGGTCAATAATACAAAATTGGTAGTCTGCAAACCAATGACCTCTCAATAGCTTCGTAAGTTTTTGACAAGTGGTATTCTACTAATTTTTGACAGCTGTTTCAAACGCTTCTGAACGGTAATTTCACCGTTCTGAAAAAATTGTTGTGCCGCTAAGCAGACACTACTTTTTCATGTTTGTGTATTTCCTACTAAACAAGCTATTGGATTGCTTAATATAGTTTAATCGTGTGAGCTTTTGCGAAGAATAAACGGATTTACGTTTAAGTAGTGTTCCTGTGTTGTGTTTAACAATGTTTCCCTTCACACACAACATTAGAAAAGTAGGTACGGTGCTAATTACCTACGGTGCTAATTATTACCAAGATGCTGCTTACAACGAAGAACGTTGACAGGAAGCACTCAGAAATCACCGCCGAGCTCGTGCTATAATAATCTGAGGCGTCCCTACCTACCTATAGTAACATATTCGGTAGGTGTACCGACTGCCTGAAGCGGATTTTATTAAAACATTTAAGCTCACAAAAAGCCTTCTGAGAGAAATTGCAGAAGATTATCAGCAACCTTATTCCATCAGAGCAGAGGAATGATGGAATTTCTGTAGGTAAGATCATAGAAATTAAATTAAAATATCATTCACTTTGAAGTTTCCTGATAACTCCATACTAGGTACCTACAGTGTTAAGAGCTGTGATGCCTCACAGCTCTTAACACTGTCTTAACATGCCGGTTACAAAGGTACTATTCTACTTGTTATTATAAGAATTATATATTATAAGTACCTATGTAAGTAGGTAGTCTCATGTGCATATAATATCTCCATGATGATTACTATACACACCCCCTATTATGTGGGACCTAATGCAATTTTGGTGAAATGTGGGTGTTAATTCACCTCTGCCTAACCCTCCGGGGATAACGGCGTGATTATATTATGTAACATATTTTATTGACATTGTCCTGAAACCATTTCTATAATGTCTTAATTAGTTTTGTAATGCCAAGGTGAAAGTTATTAAGAGCATTTTTTTAGATAATTTTTATGATTGCTATATTATCAATCTATCTAGACTTCCCACTAATGTTATAAATGTGAAAATAGGTATGTGCAGTTGTTTGATGTTCGTTACTCAATCACACTAACACATAAATGGATTTGGCTATAGGAATAGAGTAGAATAATGTGGGCGTTTCTATATATATAATCACAAATACTTAGTTTTAAATTTCTTTGTTTCAGGTGAAAGTGGAAACCCCTTGTGCAGGTGGATGATGACTCCAATTTTAAACACTAAAGAGATACCCCCAGAGCACTTTATTACAACTAGCTTGTCCGATGACTTACAATACCATCAAGCGCTGTATTGGAATTTTAAAAGCAAGTTTCAGGTAATTAATATTTAAGAAATTATTCCTCAAGATATAACACTATTACCTGTATATACTTACCTATGTTAACAAAAATGAATAAATGATATATGATTATGATTAGAAGTAAAAAACACAATGGTTCATAATTTTTTTTATTTCAGGTAGGTATATCTTACTTAAAATTAGTCAAAATTTAGTTTTGGATACCTGAGAAGAAAAAGTGTTTATTGTTTATTGACATTTAGGTCTCAATTTATGGGTACAAAGAATGCTTTTGTATTAACCTATTTATTTTCTTTCATTGTTTCTAGGTTCAAGATCATTGAAAACAGAGGATGAGGGAACAGAGGATATAGCCTGCAAAATCGTTGCATTAATCGTGATCTGCAGGAAGGCCGGCCCATGCAACAGGTGCTGGTTAACAATTTTTAGACAGTGACAAATTATTATAAAAATAAAGTTATACAATTGCTAGTGTTTGTTTTTTCTCATTTTTAATTTAATTAGGGTCCGAGCCTGATGAGTATGTTTATTTTTCTTCCTTGGATCGTGAATTCCTCTGCCAGGTCCTTAAAGATTTCCATAAAGGTGACTTATGCCTCCTGCTGTCCCAAACTTGTTGTTTCCATGAGTTTAAGGCAGTTTGCATCATCAACCATTTAAATGAAAATGGTAATGCACAAATATCTTTATGTTCAACTGAAACAAATAATTACACTTCAAATTATCATTATAGTCAATAAAAAAGGGTCGGGGTAGTCCTGTTATGGCTTATACATCTGATATACCTACATTATAAGAAAGTTAAATAATAAATAAATATTCTACCACATTCTACACAGCGCTATATAGGCCCATGGTAAGCATAGCTTAAGTAGCTTTTGTACTGGAGTCTTGATGTGGATAATATGTTTATCTGCATTCTAGATTCCTATTCTGGATTTTACATACTGTTTTTGTAAATACATACATGTCATACATAGAAACACCCAATGTAAATGCAAATATGTTCATGTATACAAATATTAACACTGAGCGATAATCGAACCCGCGTAGCCGTCGAACAATCTGCCGTTACGCCACAGGGGCCGTCAGTTATAGGTACATACAATCAATTAGCCTAATTGCAGTCCACTGCTGGACATAGGCCTCTCCCAAAATGCGCCACGTTTGCCGATCCTCCGTCTTCCGCGTCCAGTCTGTCCCAGCCGCCTTTATAGGTACACAGTGAGATAACAATATTGAGACTAAGAGTTGATGCTATTAGATAGATAAAACTACTAAAACACGAGTAATGAACGTTGTAGTAATACTCACATTAAGACGTACTTCACATATATAGGGCCCATGGGACATCCAATGTCAGAAAACATCATTATATATGCGTGTTTTTATCTTTTTGTGAATTTTTTGTATCTTGAGCAAAGTAATGTTTTAGTTCCCTCATTGGTACGTACTTTTCACTGGGGTTGATCTAGTGTTAAAATTAAATTCAACTACAAATTATGTTTGCTAAGTAGTTATTACATTACGAACGTACATAAATGTATAAAACATGAAATATTTTAATTTAAGTCTATGTAGTCAATGTTAAGTGGGTAAGGTAAACGAAGTTGACAGTTGACATAACAACTTGTCATTTTTTTTATGAAAGATTTTTGACTTGGTTACGAGACCTTTAAGACATCATTATTTTGTATTTTATTATCTATCCCGCAACCTTCGAACCGCCTGGCAGTCGATTCTTTAATTATTATTTTTTAAACTTTTCTCTGCTTAGGAACCATCCTCGTACTTCAAGTATTACTTGATGCACGCACGATGGCAGGAAAACTTAGTTCAGCTGCCTATGCGGTTAGAAAGATAAGGTCACTAACTGATGAGGAAACGGCACGATTAGTTTATTTTAGCTACTTTCTTGATAAGTCATATGGTCTGTTGCTGTGGGGCTCAGCTGCCGATATTGAGACTGTTTTCATATTACAGAAACGCGCGATACGAGCAATCTACGGCCTCAGACCCCGTGACTCGCTGAGAGAAACATTTAAAGAAATTAATATATTAACTAACGGTTGCTTGTCAATATATTTACGATAATATTTTATACATACGGAAGAACTTAAATCTTTAAAAAAAAAACTCGGACACACATGATTATAATACGAGAAATAAAGATAAACTAGCAGTGCCAATACTCAGGCTTCATAAGGTTGGTAATTCCTTTGTAGGCAACAGTATAAAAATATTCAATAAAATTCCTCAGGATTTGGTTGACATGCCACTTAATATTTTTAAAATAAACGTGAAAAAAAGTCTAATGGAAAAAGCTTATTATAAAGTAGAAGAATATCTTAATGATAAAAATGCATGGTCAACCTAATCACTTTCTTGCCCGCACATTGTAAATTGTATAAAAACCGTATTAAAAAATCAATAAATAAATAAAAAGGATAATTGAGTTCTCTGAGTTTCTTGCTGATATCTTCTCAGTAGAACCAACTACCGAACCAGCGAAAGAATCATTTTCAAATGGTTTACTTTAATTTATTTAATATTTTATTTTTTGTTCACATACTTCTTGACACAATTATTGTAATATTTTGACGTTCATAATATGTGCTCTATATGTGCCTAAATTGAATAAACGAAATTGATTCTTTGATTCTCGATTCTTTGATTCTTTGATTCACGAGGATTTGGATTTTATTACTTATTAGATATATTTTTAGATTTTAAAAAACATTTGGAAAATCGGTTTAGCTGGTCACGTTTGCGCTTAGCAACACATTCTGCGATTCATTTTTATATTATAAACTAGCCTTTCGCCCGTGGATCCGCGTGCATCTCGGTTAACGCGACCTTTGCTCATAACCGATTGCGATCAAACAAATGTAAGATTTTAAGTCTGTGCAAGCCCTTTCTAACAAAAAAAAACCGCATCAAAATCCGTCCAGTAGTTTTTGCGTCCATCGCGGACAAACAGACAAACAGACAGGAAATTCTAAAAAAATATTTTCGTGTTCAGTATCGTTAACTTATCATAACCCAAGTATTTTTTTTAAATATCTCCAATGGACAGACACAACCACTTTTACAATTATATTATAATAGTACCTTTAGATATAATCCGTCTACGTACGGATAATTGTTGATGGCGGTGACTGTTCCGTGGCACTACCAGGGGGAGCACACTTAGAACAAAGTAAAATTATGAAATTTTGTAGCGACCTCTGGTGATGGGTTCACGTAATAAGCGACGCCATTTGCCGAGTGACGTCATGTAGTGTCATTCTCTAGTATATACAGGGCGTCCCACGGCGATGCCACATGGAGGGAAAGTACCTTAAATCCTGAAGTTAGCTCATTTTACTTAAAGGAGACATCATTTTATTTTTAAAAAGAAACAAACAACATTCAAAGATTTTTAAAAATTCGCTTGCCACACCCGGTAATCGAACCGACTAAAATCCGAAAAGTAACACTTGTATTTTTATGGCATCAATCGATAGTGTCAATCATAAGGATCAAATCTCTGTAAGAAACATGGTAAATTAAATGAAAGGAAGTCCTTGAAACCTAAATTATAAATTCAATTTGGTAAAATAAAACACTTTTTACCTATCAACACTAGAGATGAAATTTATTTAGTAAAATGAGTACTAAATGAATGAACTTTGTTACCTGTTTAGAATGTAACTGTATTGGGTAACTGCATGAGGTATGTACCTAGGTAGGGTAGGTAGAGTAGGTAGTTATTTTTGGGTGCTTGATTAGAAACCTGCACGCGGTGTACCCTGGGCAACCAAAATGGCGAGAGAATTGCCCTATTGGATCAACTTATAACCTGTTAATTGAGACGGCGTGCGGTTTTAGTCGGTTTGAGTTCGACATACCTAAATACTACTGCTGACCAGCATCTCTGGGCGCCTTTTAGAGCCAAGATTGCGTATAATTTTTAATTTTATTTTAATTTTTCGTAGCTTAGTTACAATCTGACTATGTCAGGGCGCATTCACACGGGATACGTTAGAAAACCCTAAATAACATTTGCGTTCAAGTACGGTGTAACTGGGGCCAAGCACCTTGGGCGCCGAAGACGGCAGCACCTTTCTCTCGCAGGAAGACGCTACCGCCTACGGTTAAATTCGGCCGAGGTAGAAGGGGCCCTGTAAATGGCTACTTATCGGGTTTCCACGTATCCTCATGACTAGCAGACAGAGAGCACAGATAAGAGCAGCTAAGGTGCGGCTGGTTCTCCGAGACCTGGGGGCGACATATGCGGCCGCCTGTCACTGTAATACAATCAGACCGGTGATGTGGCGGCGGTGCAACTCCCTTTCCGGGGTTCAATGGGGACACCGACTACCCACACCCAAAGGAGCTATCTTAAAAGGTCAGCCGGGTTGCGAGGGATATATTTTATTGGGTAACTTTACACCCGGTAATTTAGACCCGACAGAGACGGTGTGCGGTTTTAAACCGAGACCGCATGTGGCACTCACGAGGAATAATAGACACCCCTCACAGACGGCCATGCCATGACTAGCACCAGGACCTGCGGTGAGAGGTTTCCCGCTCTAACGGTTGCTTTAAGAATACAACGTGTCAAGTGGCATATACATATACATGGAGAAGCCCAGGCAGAGGTGGCATGCAGGCGTCGGCTCCTGATCTGTATGTCTCAGGAACTCACCGAAGCAGCCATAGCTGGGCGCATTGCGTCAGCTGGTAGGAGAGGCTACCTTGATACCTCTAACGCGTAATCGGCAGCGAAAACGTGTGAAAACCCCCTCCGAGCATCACCTCATCCGAGCTAATCTTGTCCTTTTGTCGAGTCGACGGCATATTATGTCATATTTTGTTTGCCTAGTGTGCAACCACCCCATTGGCGTTCCCAGAGGCACCCATGAGTTCCTGCGGTGTATACGTGCTTAGGCATGCAGCACATGTTAGCAGTGAGGTAGTTCCGCATTCATATCGTGGCGCGTGGGTCCACCTCACCTGAGAAACCCCATGTTATTCGATTTTCGTTACTTCGGCTGATCTGCATAAGAAGTCTATTTAAGGACTGCCAGGTGGTGTGTGAGCAGCCTCTGTGCTCCCCACACGTCAACTGGCCAGAAAGGGTTCGTAAGTAGGAGAACCAGGTATGCCCACTTCAGATCCAGTCACCAAATACGTCCAAGGACTTGGGTAACTCCGGCTGTGGCTTACTTGGTTGCTTCTGATGTCGTGCAGTCGTGCCGTCACCATCCAGTCCTAGCCGATGTTCCACAGATACGGCTCCAGATGGGTAGATACTGACTTTCGCCGTTAAGTAAGCCATTGCCGCAAGGATAGAGAGGCACCCCGTGATGAAAGAGTACAGCTCTGATGCAGCTCCATGGCAAGGTTTTAAAGACGTAGGCAACAATAGACACTGCCAGCATCAACTCGCCGCGTCACTGCTTCTTCCACCAGGGCCCTCAAGCGTGTTGGCATCCACGGTGCTCCCGACTGTAACCAAATTGATTGTCTACGAAATTCGGCCGTTTTAAGCTATTGCATAGTTTCTATCGCGGGCCTTGAGCGTGGAGACCGAATCCAGAAATTCCGTAACGAAAAATGGTAACACCCCCAACTCCGAGCTCGCACGAATCGAGCCGAGCTGCTCCGAAGTAGCTCCGCTTAACGTAAGTAATTATAATTGCATAAGTTGTTAGTTTTCAAATTCAAATTCAAATTCAGACTCAGACTCAGACTCAGAACTCAGAACTCAGAACTCAGAACTCAGAACTCAGAACTCAGAACTCAGAACTCAGAACTCAGAACTCAGAACTCAGAACTCAGAACTCAGAACTCAGAACTCAGAACTCAGAACTCAGAACTCAGAACTCAGAACTCAGAACTCAGAACTCAGAACTCAGAACTCAGAACTCAGAACTCAGAACTCAGAACTCAGAACTCAGAACTCAGAACTCAGAACTCAGAACTCAGAACTCAGAACTCAGAACTCAGAACTCAGAACTCAGAACTCAGAACTCAGAACTCAGAACTCAGAACTCAGAACTCAGAACTCAGAACTCAGAACTCAGAACTCAGAACTCAGAACTCAGAACTCAGAACTCAGAACTCAGAACTCAGAACTCAGAACTCAGAACTCAGAACTCAGAACTCAGAACTCAGAACTCAGAACTCAGAACTCAGAACTCAGAACTCAGAACTCAGAACTCAGAACTCAGAACTCAGAACTCAGAACTCAGAACTCAGAACTCAGAACTCAGAACTCAGAACTCAGAACTCAGAACTCAGAACTCAGAACTCAGAACTCAGAACTCAGAACTCAGAACTCAGAACTCAGAACTCAGAACTCAGAACTCAGAACTCAGAACTCAGAACTCAGAACTCAGAACTCAGAACTCAGAACTCAGAACTCAGAACTCAGAACTCAGAACTCAGAACTCAGAACTCAGAACTCAGAACTCAGAACTCAGAACTCAGAACTCAGAACTCAGAACTCAGAACTCAGAACTCAGAACTCAGAACTCAGAACTCAGAACTCAGAACTCAGAACTCAGAACTCAGAACTCAGAACTCAGAACTCAGAACTCAGAACTCAGAACTCAGAACTCAGAACTCAGAACTCAGAACTCAGAACTCAGAACTCAGAACTCAGAACTCAGAACTCAGAACTCAGAACTCAGAACTCAGAACTCAGAACTCAGAACTCAGAACTCAGAACTCAGAACTCAGAACTCAGAACTCAGAACTCAGAACTCAGAACTCAGAACTCAGAACTCAGAACTCAGAACTCAGAACTCAGAACTCAGAACTCAGAACTCAGAACTCAGAACTCAGAACTCAGAACTCAGAACTCAGAACTCAGAACTCAGAACTCAGAACTCAGAACTCAGAACTCAGAACTCAGAACTCAGAACTCAGAACTCAGAACTCAGAACTCAGAACTCAGAACTCAGAACTCAGAACTCAGAACTCAGAACTCAGAACTCAGAACTCAGAACTCAGAACTCAGAACTCAGAACTCAGAACTCAGAACTCAGAACTCAGAACTCAGAACTCAGAACTCAGAACTCAGAACTCAGAACTCAGAACTCAGAACTCAGAACTCAGAACTCAGAACTCAGAACTCAGAACTCAGAACTCAGAACTCAGAACTCAGAACTCAGAACTCAGAACTCAGAACTCAGAACTCAGAACTCAGAACTCAGAACTCAGAACTCAGAACTCAGAAATTTAAATTCAAATTCAAATTCAAATTCAAATTCAAATTCAAATTCAAATTCAAATTCAAATTCAAATTCAAATTCAAATTCAAATTCAAATTCAAATTCAAATTCAAATTCAAATTCAAATTCAAATTCAAATTCAAATCAAATTCAAATTCAAATTCAAATTCAAATTCAAATTCAAATTCAAATTCAAATTCAAATTCAAATTCAAATTCAAATTCAAATTCAAATTCAAATTCAAATTTATTATAATTGCATAAGTTCATAAAAAATGCTATGCAATAGCTTTACCGCGGCAGTCCCCGAGTGCCACAAGTCTTTTTATTTTATTTTTTTATCGTGCGATAAATCCCCACGGATACTTCCCCCGCCGGAGCCGCAGGAGGAGGTTATGTCGGACTCGAACCGACTAAAACGCACGCCGTCTGTGGGCCGTCGGTTGCCGGAGGTGAGATTGACGTAGCCATATTCCTCGCGCCCCGGCCAACCCAGGGCCATCTCGATCTGGCCCTTTTCCGGTGTGGGAACCAAAGAGTCCCCAACTCGCCCTCGGGTATGGGGAGGCACGCAATGCGCGCCGCCGCCGCGGCCTGCTTCTGCAAGGGTGACAGGCGGCTCCACCCGTCACCCCCAGGCCCGCGCTCATGGGGGACGGAGGTCATTCTGCGACCTCCGACGCCCGAGTTGCCGCCGCTCGTTGCGGGCTGCGCGGTTAGCGATTCTCCTACGCTCCTCGCGGGCCGCAAGGTCTGCTATTCTCCTTCGCTCCCGCTCCGCCGCCCACTTCACGTGCATTATTTGCTCGCAGAAGGAGGCGCCGGCGGCCCACGCATCCGCGCAGCGAACCATCGCTGCGAGCAAAGTGGCGAGCGTGAGAACTCTCATTCCCAGGGTCGCCACCAGCTCCAGTGTTTTACTGTAAATGTTTTGTTAATCTATATCTATGTTATCAACTTATCGAGCCGTATGAATGACGTCACAGTCGCATTTTCATTCTAATTTTTTTTGTTCTCTAAAAATATATATACAATAATAAAAATAAGTCCAAAAAAATATAATAAGATCAGTTTTGGAGTTGAGAACTGAAGAAACGGAATTTTTAATTTCATGACTTTTGAAACTGTGTCAGTTACGGGCCAAAATATCAAATAATTGGTGTTTTCAATTTCTCTGATATGGCAATTTTGGCATTGGGACACGATGACACGAGTCTGAAGGGTTCATCATTATGTTGTAATTGTGAATTTACTGTGAATTTAAGTTAACAGACTACCGTTTTTTTGTCATTTACAATAGAGTATCAATTGAGTCGTTGAGACTTTCCTTAGTTATACCTCGGGACACATAATCTTGGGTCTAATCAAAGAAGGATCTGGCGCGCCCGAATTGTTTGTAATAATCTATGGCTTGGATTCCTCAGTGAATTTGAGCTCTTCCAATGCCTTAGCACCCCGTGCTATCCTAAAAAACACGTACTGCACGTTAAGTTCAGTTGAGTCACATACATAACGTATCAAGTTATTGTTTTGTATGTTCCCGTCTGTTACCGTTGTGTTTAGGTAAATAATGTTTCCCTTCAAAACATTACGTTGGCCATTGCTAGAAGAAGCAGCTCACGACGAGGATCGTAGACAGGAAGCGCTCAGAGATCGCCGCTGAGCTTTCACTTTTCACTGCAGAGAAAAGATGGAATTTCTTTGATGATGAAGGTAAGATTTTAGAAATCATATTAAATATCATTAGATACCTAACTATGTGCCATGTTCTTACAAAAATTGTGGAGTTTCCCGATACCTATCCCTGTCATTTTATGTGACAGGATCTTACCTAAATTTGCCGGCCAAAGTGCCTTCCAGGTTTTACTGACTACAGTAGGTATAGAAAACTGTAAGGCAGATCTAGACTAGGGCACAAATCTACTTATTATTATAAGAATTACATTATGTAAGTAAGCACTCTCATGTGCATATAGATGATGATGATGGAGTACCTAAGCACTAGCCTGATAACACTACTATTTTATCCATACTACTATTATAAATAATAATAATAATAATCATAATAATAATAATAATAATCATAATAATAATAAAATCATTTATTTGCTGACCAAAGGTATATAAAGATGTTAGGTAGTACATTTCAATAGGAAATAATGTTCTCTTCAGCCTACCTTGTTGGCATGCAAAATTTTCTTAATTCATGAATGGTAAAATCTAGCATAAATTATAGTCAACTTGTACAGTAATCATTACTTGGAACAATTAAACAATAAAATTATTAAAACATACGGAATGTCAACTATATCTGCAAGATGTACACAATATTAGGTGAAATGTCAGATTCAGAAAGTAAATAAATGTTATAAGGAAATTACTATCATACTTGCTAATAACAAAATAATAACATCTATAATATAATTAATAGTATAAATTCATGTCAATTGTTAATAAAATCATAACCTACTTGAAACAATAAAAAAAGAATGTCAAATATGTCCACAAGATGCACTGCAGGTCTAAAATGGCCGCTTTGGATGTTTCATTAAATGATCATCTTAATTGTCAGATTTCACTAATCGTAAAATGGTTACTTTTGATGAATCATATAATGAAGCTCAATATGTTCATCATCTTATTTGACAGTTTTGTATGAAGATGCGTAAAATGGTCTAAATATATGAGTCATTCATAATGTCAAATTCGGTGAAATTCGTGACGTATTGAATGTTAACACGGATTTACTTTTTAGCAGATTTTAGCCTTCATATTGATGTTTTCATAGTTATTGTTGTAATATTAAACCTCACTAAGATGTTTAGGGCACAATTTAACTCCACTCTGTTTGTCCACACAACTATTTATTGACGGCCGAGGCTTTGGCGTAGACTTTTATTTCAGGTTATAAGGTCTGAGTTGCTCCTACAAAAGTCAAGCTTTGGCGACGGGGTCGTGTTGTCTCCCCCCTTCATTTATTTAATAAGAATTGATTATTGCTTGCTACGCGTGATTTGATCTTGTCAAAACTTTGCAATTCAACCGGACCTTGCGCTGTGATGATGAACTTCCAAATTACATGAATTAGAATAAATATCCAGTCTCGTCCACTTAGCCAGTCCAGACTCAGCCTATACATGGCTCAAGTCAACAATAGTGCCCGGAAAACGGCAATAGGCTACGTGGGACCCAATACAAAGATTGGTGAAATGTTGATGTAAAGTCACCTCTGCTAACCCTCCGGGGATAAAGGCGTGATTGTATGTATGTATGTATACTATGTATGTAGAATGGAATGGAATGGAATGGAAAGGGGACTCATCTTTCCGCACTTAGCCTCCTTTTTGGGCCATTGTGCGTGGAGAGTGCTGGCTATAGTAGCCAGCCTAACTCCGCCCAGAAGCGCAGAAGCTTACTGGGAGCTTCAAATTATGCTAGAGTTTTTCCATACAGGGAACGGCCCACCAGTGTAAAGGGCCCAGTCAACAGGCAAGGCGCTGAAGCCTTATTTAATTTGTGAGGCATCTACAAATAATTATATTATTATATAAATGACCAAGACAGTATAATGTCACAGCTAATGTTGCCTAATGCAAGCCTAATGGTGGTCCACATGTTCTGGATTGCACCTCAAGTTTTTACCATCTAGCGGGGTGCAGTAAATTGACAGACAGAATATAAAAAATGTGAAAGGCCTTAGATTCAATCTCGATAACTTTGACTAATATACCTACCTACTTAAGCATAATAAACACTATAATGATCATGGAGGTAGAGGTATATAGAAATATAAATATTCTCATTCGCATATTTATTTAAAAATAAAACTTTTTATTTATTTATTCATTGCATTTTATGAAAACTTACAGCTAATAAATTATCATTAGGTACAATATTGTTGTTATTATCAGAGACTTCGTCCTGCTCCACCAGTGGGATTATTCAGAACCCCGCGTCATCCCTTTAAATTAATTTATTGATTTCCAAATATCTTATGGGTATTTGCAGGATTTGTTCATATTTATAATTACTGCTCCACTCCTCTAAGTAGTAGCATGATATATATAGAAGAGTACTCTGTGTGCCTTCTAGGCTTTTACACTGTTGTGTTTATATCCAGCCATCGCTCTGCTCTGCCATCCCGTTGCCCGTCTACCGTTTTGCCATCATTAGTTTCGTGCCTGCACCTTGTGTAAAGATGCCTTTGCATCTAACCACAGAAACACAAACACATTCAATGTTTTTTGTAGAAGTAACTTGATAAGTTCAATTCAATTCATAATGAATGGCTCTGTGCTTTTAACATCAATTCTGTCAATGTCCCGTAGTAGAGCTATTAACGCAGGATATAGAGTGGCCTCGATTTTGACTGGCTGACTCGAGTTTGTTAGTTACTTCCCACAGGATCCAAACAAAAGGACAGTATTTTGCTTTTGTTTATACGTCACCGTCGTTCCCCCATTACGTTGCCCGTCTACCATTCTAACATCATTAGTTTCGTGTCTGCACCTTACTTTAGACGCCTCTGAATCTAATCACAGAAACACAAACACATTCAATGTTTTTTGTCGAAGTAACTTGATAAGAATAAGAAACATAAATAAACATTGAAACCAAGTTTTGACAACAGACAATTTTGAAATGTCACGTCAGGCAAAAATGACCACACCAAAAATAAAAATAAAAATTGGAAACAAATTGTAGTTTTAGCGTTATTTTTCTTTCAATTCATGTTTATTAGATGGAAATCATTAACTATTGATATATAGAACATAATAACTACCATTTTACGCTGTATTAATGACAAAATCATAATGTAGTAAATACCGTAAAAGCACGATTCGGCGAGTCCTTATATTTTTTTCGTCATAGCAACACCAATAACAAATATGAAACATATTGCAGATGAAAATATATGAATGACATATTAAAAAATGTGGTCATTTTACAATCTATAAAATATGTCACCAACTAATCTGCAAATGAATGTCATTTTTAGATGAAACATCCAAAACGGCCATTTTAGACCTGCAGATGCACAGCAATAAGCACCCATTTAGTTTTATTTATGTATCTAATCATCAATCAGTAATTTATCAAGTAGGTCCATACTTAGTATCATCTAACCATTTCATCTTTCGCTTCTACTTTCATAATTGATAAAAATGTGGAAGCATGTGAAGTTACTTTTTTTTTATACTGTTGAGTGATGGCTGATGGCACTTGGTGGAACTTGTTGTTACACATACTGTTAGGATTGTACCCCGGTTGTTGAAGGTTCAATAATAAATATCATGGAAAAGTACTACAAGTGTGTTAGCAATATGTATATGTGAAGTTGTTTGGATGTTTGTTATTCAATCATACTTGAACAGCTGAATGCTGTTCTGTAATGGGTTGCAGGGATAGGTTATTGTGTGGAATAAATGTTTTTGTATTTATATGTACATATAGATTAAAATTACTTTATTTTAGGTGACACTGGAAACCCCTTGTGCAGTGGATGATGACGCCTACTATTAAGTGACAGCCTTGTGAGAGAAATTGCAGAGGGTATAAGCAACATTATTCATTCAGAGCGGAGAAACGATGGAATTTCTTTAACGATGAAGGTAAGATTTTAGAAATCATATTAAATATCATTAGATACCTAACTATGTGCCATGTTCTTACAAAAATTGTGGAGTTTCCCGATACCTATATAATACTTCAGCTTCTGACATCCCGATCCTTGTCATTTTATGGGACAGGATCTTACCTAAATTTGCCGGCCAAAGTGCCTTCCAGGTTTTACTGACTACAGTATAGAAAACTGTAAGGCAGGTCACTAGGGCACAAATCTACTTATTATTATAAGAATTACATTATGTAAGTAAGCACTCTCATGTGCATACAGATGATGATGGAGTACCTAAGCACTGGCCTGATAACACTACTATTTTATCCATACTACTATTATAAATAAGCACCCATTTAGTTTTATTTATGTATCTAATCATCAATCAGTAACTTATCAAGTAGGTCCATACTTAGTATCATATAACCATTTCATCTTTCGCTTCTACTTTCATAATTGATAAAAATGTGGAAGCATGTGAAGTTACTTTTTTTTATACTGTTGAGTGATGGCTGATGGCACTTGGTGGAACTTGTTGTTACACATACTGTTATGATTGTACCCCGGTTGTTGAAGGTTCAATAATAAATATCATGGAAAAGTACTACAAGTGTGTTAGCAATATGTGTATGTGAAGTTGTTTGGATGTTTGTTATTCAATCATACTTGAACAGCTGAATGCTGTTCTGTAATTGGTTGCAGGGATAGGTTATTGTGTGGAATAAATGTTTTTGTATTTATATGTACATACAGATTAAAATTACTTTATTTTAGGTGACACTGGAAACCCCTTGTGCAGTGGATGATGACGCCTACTATTAAGTGACAGCCTTGTGAGAGAAATTGCAGAGGGTATAAGCAACATTATTCATTCAGAGCGGAGAAACGATGGAATTTCTTTAACGATGAAGGTAAGATTTTAGAAATTTCATTAATTATCATTAGGTACTTTGCTGGCCAAAGTGCATTCCAGGTTTTACTGACTACAGTATCAAGAACTGTAACGCAGGTCACTAGGGCACTAATCTACATAAAAGAATTACATTACCTATGTATGTAAGCACTCTCGCACATGAGACGATGTTGATGATGGTGTACCTAAGCACTAGCCTGAAAACACTACTATTTTATCCATACTACTATTATAAATAAGCACCCATTTAGTTTTATTTATGTACCTTATCATCAATCAGTAACTTAACAAGTAGGTACATACTATGTAACCATTTCCTTAATACCAATTATCTAAATCTCCATACCATCTAACCATTTCATCTTTTGCTTCTTCTACTTTCATAATTGATAAATGTGGAAGTATTTGAAATATTTTTTTTTATAATGTTGAGTGATGGCACTTGGTGGAACTTGTTGTTAAATATACTTACTGTTGTTATTGTACTCTGGTTGTTGAAGGTTCAATAATAAATATCATGGAAGTGTGTTAGCAATATGTGTATGTGAAGTTATTTGGATGTTTGTTATTCAATCATACTTGGAGCTGAATGCTGTTCTGTAATTTGTTACAGGGATAGGTTATAATGTGGAATAAGTATTTTTGTATTTATATGTATAATGTAAATGAAAATTACTTTGCTTTGCTTTAGGTTACAGTGGAAACCCCTTGTGCAGTGGATGATGACGCCTACTACGAGTATCAAGTGACTGTACACAATACCATACCATCAAGTGCTGTATTGGAGTTTTGAAAGCAAGATTAAGGCTGGGCTATGCCATAGGCACAAGTTGTAGACAGTGAAAAATATTATAATAATAAAAAGATACGCAATGCCAGCTAGTGTTTGATATTACTCATTTTTAATTTAATTGGGGTCAGAGTCCTACCGAGTCCGGACCTTTTTCCTTCTGTAGATCGTGATCTCCATAAAGGTGACTAGTGCCTCCAGCTGTTCCAAAGTTGTTGTTTCCATGAGTTTAAGGAAGTTTGTACCCATCAAAAACAATACTTGTAAAAAAATGCCAAGCTTCGCCGCCCTCGGTTCTTCTACCGCAAAAAGTTGTGAGATCCATGTAATACCAAGTCGGTTAATTTATTCAGTCCCTACTTCAGATACCTTCTGTTCTAAGTTACTACGTAATAAGTTTTTATGTTTTAAATGTAATAAATTGACTTGGCAATCGCACTAAACAATCTTATTTAATGTAATTATTGTGATGTGCTATACATTGTGTTTTCATGCGATGGCCTGGATGACATGGATCTCACAACTTTTTGCGGTAGAAGAACCGAGGGCGGCGAGGCTTGGCATTTTTTTACAAGTATTGTTTTTGATGGGATTTCAGTTCTTTTTGTAGATTACCTTTCCGGTTTCTCTCACTCCTACTCCCACTCCCACTCCCACTTCTTCACTTTTCGTCATCATCAAGTTTATTCAGATACTAGTTTAAGCGTGAAAGCGTAATACTAACAAATTACAGACGCTCAAGATAGTTACTTTCGCATTTATTATAATACTTCATTAGACTGATATTAGTATGAATGGATTCATGTACACTGAAACGTTCACTGCAAATGTAACTTTGTAATCCCATATATTTATATGAGATTACAAAGTTATTTATGCAGTTGGTGAAATTGCTGAAATTGAAGAATATTTTAATTTTCCCTTGAGTTGTACTCTAAACACTACTTATCTTCTAAATTTGAGGCTTCTACGTCTGCTAGAAGTGCCTTAGAGTTTTGATGATCGGTCAGTCAGTGAGTGACAAAGGGGGTTGGGTAATGTTGGCGTCGTGTTGGAATTGAGCGGCCATCAATGAAATTGGTATAATAATTATGAAAGTACAGTATAAAGTGATCAAAAGTTACTATGGACAAACTTCTCTAAACTATATCGGGACTTAGCTATACAGGGTGGTATTTTTCAACTTTACTTAGATGGAAGTACTCTAAATACTGGAGATAGCGAATTATTTTTTAAAAGAAACAAAACTGCATTCGAAGTTTTCTGAAAATGCCACACCCGGTAGTCGAACCGACTAAAATCTTTCTAAACCTTCTATTTCATGGATTTCCTTTTATTTAATTTACCAAGTTTATTAGAGAGATTTGATCCTTATGATCGACCCTATCGATTGATGCAATAAAAATACAGGGTGTTATTTTTTCGAATTGTAGTCGGTTCGATTATAAGGCGTGGCAAACAATTTTTCAGCATTCCTTAAATGCAGTTCTGTTTCTTTTTTATAATCATACTAAACTGTATTCAAAGTTTTCTGAAAATGCCACACCCGGTAGTCGAACCGACTGAAATCTTTCTAAATCTTCTATTTCATGGATTTCCTTTTATTTAATTTACAAAGTTTTTTAGAGAGATTTGATCCTAATGATCGACCCTATCGATTGATGCAATAAAAATATAGGGTGTAAATTTTTCGAATTGTTCGATTATAGGGCGGGGGCAAACGATTTTTCGACATTCCTTAAATGCAGTTTTGTTTCTTTTTTAAAAACGTACTAAACTGTATTCAAAGTTATCTAAAAATGCCACACCCGGTAGTCGAACCGACTAAAATCTTTCTAAATCTTCTATTTCATGAATTTCCTTTTATTTAATATACCAAGTTTGTTAAAGAGATTTGATCCTTATGATTGACCCTATCGATTGATGCAATAAAAATATAGGGTGTTATTTTTTCGAACTTTAGTCGGTTCGATTACAGGGTGTGGCAAGCGATTTTTCGGCATTCCTTAAATGCAGTTCTGTTTCTTTTTTTAAACAAGGAAACATTTCCTTCGAATGAAATTCGCTATCTCCAGTATTTAGAGTACTATTCCTAGCGAGGAGGAAAACGGAAAGTAGCCTCCCCCCCCCCCCTGGCCAGTTGGACTGAAATGGCGCACATTGGTAGAGGCCTATGGCTAGCAGTAGTCTGCAATAGGCTAATTGATTACAATAATTACTTCTTGGATGTTAATATGTAGGAAAAGTACCTACTCTTACTACCGGAAATAGCTAATTTCATTCAAGGGAAACACTCTCTTATTTAAAAAAATACAAAGCTGCATTTAAGGAATTTCGAAAAATCGCTTGCCACGCTCTGTAATCGAACCGACTACAATTATAAAAAATAACACCCTGTATTTTTATTGCATCAATCGATAGGATCGATCATAAGGATCAAATCTCTCTAATAAACTTTGTAAATTAAATAAAAGGAAATCCATGAAATAGAAGATTTAGAAAGATTTTAGTCTGTTCGACTACCGGGTGTGGCATTTTCAGAAAACTTTGAATACAGTTTAGTATGTTTTTAAAAAAGAAACAGAACTGCATTTAAGGAATGCTGAAAAATCGTTTGCCACGTCTCACAATCGAACAATTCGAAAAAATAACACCCTATATTTTTATTGCATCAATCGATAGAGTCGATCACAACGATCAAATGTCTTTAACAAACTTGGTAAATTAAATAAAAGGAAATCCATGAAATAGAAGATTTAGAAAGATTTTAGTCGGTTCGACTACCGGGTGTGGCATTTTCAGAAAACTTTGAATACAGTTTAGTGTGTTTTAAATAAAGAAACAGCACTGCATTTAAGGAATGCTGAAAAATCGTTTGCCACGCCTTATAATCGAACCGACTATAATTCGAAAAAATAACACCCTGTATTTTTATTGCATCAATCGATAGGGTCGATCGTAAGGATCAAATCTCTCTAAAAACATGGTAAATTAAATAAAAGGAAATCCATGAAAGAGAAGGTTTTGTAAGATATTAGTTGGTTCGACTACCGGGTGTGGCATTTTCAAAAGTCTTTGAATGCAGTTTTGTTTCTTTTTAAAAATAAGGTAATGTTTCCTTTAAGTAAAATTCGCTATCTTTAGTATGAGGGTACTTTCCTTCGAGGTAAAGTCGAAATGTTGCACCCTGTATATCGCAGCTCCGATATTACTTACAATGAAAATAATGACATTTGTACGTGTGTTTAACACAGTACAATGAAGTGGTATCAAAATTATTGATGGCCGCTGAAGAAATTAAGGACGCCACTGTCCATACTAGATTACCCAATCCCCTTTGCAAAATTTGCAAACTTTGACTAGTTATAATTCTTAAACTACTGGTTCAAATTGAATGAAATTTGAAATATAAAGTGTTTTTACAGTGCCTACTTAGTAACCGAAGATTCAGGCTTCTAGGTTTATCCACAACGAAGTCCTAGGGGGTCGAAAATGGCCTGAAGTGCTTCGAGAAAATAGTGTTACGGCCGTGCCGCTCTTTTTGCTCGACTTGGCGGGGGCACTTCCGTGCCCCCAGATAACCAAGATTCAAATGAATGATATGATAATGCACACATATCTTTAATTATGCTTTATTCATCTATGTAACACCTGAAGACCAGACCACCCAATTTTTTTGACATATTGGCTTAGCATCAACAACCACTATTTGCCTAAGTATGATAATTCCAGCTGTTCCAAAATTGTTGTTTCCATGAGTTTAAAGCAGGGCTTCCTAACGTTAGCAGTTAACATAAAATTAACCGTTAATTAACGTTAAATTTAAATTGATACCCAGCTAACGTTTACCAATATATAACATTACCAGCTAACGTTTATTATTTTAACGTTAGGTAACTAACGTTAGTTGAATTGTGAATTTTAACGGTAGGGGCGACGTTGCCATTCCGCGTACTATGTTATGTATGGAGCGCGCTCGCGCCTTTAGGTAAATTGGCTGTTGCCATTCCGTTCACCTGCGACTACCACAACTGCGTATTAGAGGTTTGCTTTGCACAGGTGCGGAATTCGGAGAACCAGAGAATAAAGAAAATATTTTTATTTAAAATCTTGTTTATTATTAATTTATTTATTGTTAATTACATTAAAATATATTATAATGTAATTGTATAATTATACCTAGTATATAAAAGTACATAATGGATTATAATGTAAATATCAATTATAATAATTATTTTTCATGATTCAATTAATATAAAAAAATCAATACGATTATCGTTTTCGAGGGTTTTGGTCGGGGTATATAATTACGAAGGGATCCCATTTTTTCTCATAATGGTTTTTGTCCTAATTTAAATTGTCAGTTGGGCATAATTTTCTTTGTCATAATAATAGTGTGCCATAATTGGTTTTTAGCATACTATGTTATTAAGTATAAATATTGTATATCCTAATGTTTTTATTCATAACTTTGATATGCATAAAGTTGTAAAGCATATTGTTTATTTGTCTAATAGTTATGTGGCATAATGATCAAAAAGAAATAATAATTTCTTAACAGACAGTGATACATTTATTGAGAAAGCCCCTGATTCCGACTTGGATAGATTAGGTTAGAAGGCTAATGCGGGAGCGGAGCGGAGCGAATGCGATGTAGAACTTTATTTAGCAGCCCTGATAACCTTGAAAACGATACCCATATTGACTTTATTGAAAATTTCGAGTCCGCCATCTTTGATCGTTAAATGGATGATATTTTCGCAATAAGCAGCCCTGATAACATCGAAAACGATACCCATATTGACTTAATTGAAAATTTCGAGTCCGCCATCTTTGATCGTTAAATGGATGATATCTTCGTAATTAGCAGCCCTGATAACCTCGAAAACGTTACCCATATTGACTTTATTGAAAATGTCGAGTCCGCCATCTTTGATCGCTAAATGGATGATATATTCGTAATTAGCAGCCCTGATAACCTCGAAAACGTTACCCATATTGACTTTATTGAAAATGTCGAGTCTGCCATCTTTGATCGCCAAGTGGATGATATATTCGTAATTAGCAGCCCTGATAACCTTGAAAACGATACCCATATCGACTTTATTGAAAATGTTAAGGCCGCCATCTTTGATCGCTAAATGGATGATATATTCGTAATTAGCAAGTTCGTAAACCTCAAAAACTATACCAATATAAATTTTACTGTAAATTTAGATTCCACCACATTCTAGACGTCTCCGGCGATCGACTATGAAAATGTTCGTTAGACTATACTTCGATCCCCCCCCCCCCCCTCCCCTTAACCCCTTTTTTCGCAAGAAAAGATAGCCTATCTCCGTTCCCAAGCTCTAATGCCTCTATGTACCAAATTTCATCAAGATTGGTTCAGCACTTTAGGCGTGGCGCGTAACAGACAAACGGTTATATAGACAGACGGTCATTTGTAATAATATTAGTAGGTACGGGGTAACTATCTCGGTCATTTGTAATAATATTAGTACGGGGTAACTATCTATATTAACCACTACAATGACTGGACTCTCACTCACTCACTACATCATAGGTACACTTTTTCAAACGAACGATACCAAAGTACCTTTTTACTAACGTTAGTTTGCCATTAACGTTAGTAAAGGCTACCGTTAGCTCGTAAATAAAAAAACGTTAATTTTACTAACGTTTATTTTCTATTAACGTTAGCAGCAGTCCAGAGCTGCTAACGTTATTTTTTTTTAACGTTATACGAAGCCCTGGTTTAAAGCAGTTTTTATAACCAAGATTCAAATGAATGATAAATGATAATACACAAATATCTTTAATTTTGCTTTATTCATCTATGTAACAACTGAAGACCATTTGATTAGGTACTCAATTTTGTTGACATTTTGGCTTAGCATCAACAACCACTTTTTTGCCCAAGTACCTATGATAATGAAACTACCTAACGACATAACCTATATAACAACAAATATTTTTCTAATAAAATTGTACCAAAGTTCACACAGCACCTTCTATTAACAAGTTACATTTAGCAGGATAATATAAATAAAACATCATTTTAAATTACTGTTTTTTTATTAACTGGCTCATAAAGTCATCTTAAAACTGTGCTGGTGGATTAATCTTGGCTCTATTTTACTCAGGCCTACGATACAGCGGCAGTAATATTGCTTTGTAGCTTCTCTGCCATGGTTATTAGTCATAATATATGAAATATACATAGTAGATTCTTTTATTTATGTCCTGTTATGTTATAATATATAGATTGCAAATTATTTAAGGTGGTACTGTAGGATGGGATGTCACTCGATCAACTCTAGCAGCCTGGATGAAATTTTGATCTTTTCCTCGTAACTGCAAGTAAAAACATTCCTAATTAATATTTAGATGTTACTTTATATTGTAACTTTATAGCTTAACATCAGACAGATATATACAGCCACAACTCAGCCTATACATGGCTCGAGCCAACAATAGTGCCCAGAAAACGGCAATAGGCTCACCCCCTATTACGTGGGATCTAATACAATGATTGGTGAAATGTGGGTGTTAATAAATTCACCTCTGCCTAACCCTCCGGGGATAAAGGCGTGATTGTATGTATATTTATATTTATACTGCCACTATTATACCACCAACCACACATTTCATAACATAAACAAATAATAAGTTAACCCTAGGTTACAACATGATACCAAACAGTGTTGAGACCAGCATGAAAACTGTTTCCATAAAATTGCAACCTAATATTATACGATAGTAAGTCAAAAAGTAAAACCCGACTACCTACTGCAAAATCATGCTCTAAAATGTAATAAACAAGAAAATATCTAGGATAGCCGTGGTTACTCTAACAAAACAATACATTCTAAGAAGTGGCATACAACTACAGCTATCCTATAATATTTTCTTGTTTAATACTTTTTAGAGGGTGATTTTGGGTTTTAGTTTTGAAACTAAATTTTAATTTATACTATTTTAATGCAAGCAACATCCAGTAATTTATAAATTTTCAAAATATGCTAATAGAGCCTTTTGAATTTGATAGCAGACAATATATTTACCTATCTCAAGTATATTTTTTAACGCAGTACTTTATGACCGCTAGAGGTTGCTAAATTACTTACAGTACTACATGTCATATAACCTATGATCAGTGGACAATCCAGATGCTTCTAACGATACTTCATTTGTCCAGTTCTAATTAGTGGATGTAGAGCTAAGAGGGAGCAAATGAACATACATACAATACATCATAACCCTCAAAATATAACCCTCCTTAAGCTTTGCCGTAGTCGGGTGAAAACAAACTTACTTGTCGAGCCTTAATCCATCGAGCAATAACATTTTAAAAGAGCGCTTCTCATTCTGTGCTAATGTGCCAAGTAGGTATGCGATGGAACTTGTACATTTTGACAAACATGCCGAAGATACCCATCACCGATACAACTTCCTGCCTTCACTTATCTTGAGTATTAGATTCATATAACGTCATAACGGGTCATGTCACGATCATCTGGAAAAAAATTTTGATTAGGTAGGTACATACTATACTAAACTTACAGTTGCATTACATATTATATTATTATCATGCTAATTATATGGGAAAGAAACGTACATAAAACGTAAGTAAACTGGTGGGTCAAGTCATAGTCACTGTATGATAAGTAATAACAGAAACCATTTCTGTTAGGCGAAGAGTAACTAAAAAAAAATAAGTTTACCTTATCGTTTGCGCTGTCGTGTCGGTCTGCCACAAATTCACCAGTCCATGGTGCGTTCTGTGTAAATTTTCAAGCCAGGATCAATATTGGAATATGGTTCGGTCTCCAAGAACGTGCCAGGGTTTTTATTTTATGTATGTAATATCAGGATACCTATCGTATTTATATTATTTCTATTCCAAATCCAAACCAACACTGCAAACTGCAACTATCATAATATCATTCCGACAGTTCAAGTGTTGCCAGTTGATTGTTTAGAATTCTCCCCAAAATATTCTGAAAAACCCCCAATAATTAGGATTTTCTTAAAAAGACCCCAAAATTTACAAAAAAAAAAATTGATATTAACAAGATGATACTCTCGGCGCCACCGGCGACCCATTGTTTTATACCACTTAGGTTGCAGACAAGCACACGGCCCATCTGATGGAAAGTGGTTACCGTGGCCTATGGACGTTTTCGGCCCCATGTACCTAACAGGTGGCACAGTTAGCTGTGTGTTGTGTTGCTATTATTTCCAAAAATGATTATGAGAATCGGGTGACTTAGTCGTCTGAGCATTCCCTCTGTAAGGGAAAGATCGCGGGTTCGAGTCCCGCTCGAAGTCTATTCTCTTTTCTCTTTCTAAATAGAATTCAATACAAGTAGTTAGCATATTAAATGCTATTTTTTAATTAAATTAATATTATAGTAATGTAAGTAGGTATGTATAGTATACCTACGTATTTTTGAGTATGTATATTTTTTATATGTATAAACATATTTAAATAGGTATGTATTAATATAAATTACTGCGTAAAGCGATAAGGCCGCCCTTTGTACTGCTCTTGTCTTGCTAATTTCTCTATCATGAATATTGTAACTGTCGTACAATAAAGTATGTAATACATGTATAAATAAATAAATAAATAAATAAAATGCTTCAAAATTTCATTCAAACACAAATTTATTTTATTACCTATATGTTTAATTTAGAACTATGTGATTTAATATGACTGTGATAATATCTACATAAGTAGGTACTAATTTATTATTCCAATAGGAACAGCTTTACGGAAAAAACAATATTCCTTTAATTTAATATCGAATAATAATATGTTAATTCTCGATTGTTAAATATATAACCTGAAATAAACAATAGGTAATATATAACACGTTGGATAATACGTTTGTACATATTTTGTATCCGTTTACGTTTAATAAGAGCTACTTTAGGGAAGAATTAATTAAAAAAAACTAAACGCATTGAACTTATTTCAAATTAACATTTTTATATGGCAATTTTGGCTGTAAACGTGAAATTGTAAGTACTCTGTGATCAGCATAGTGTCATTAACAAGTCACTATGGCTCGGCAATGTATGTGCGTTTATGTTAGCGGACAATCATTGTGTTCTGTCAATGGCAACGCGATTACAATTGACTCGTTATGACCTGTGCGTTAACTTAAATTAGCAGAATTGGCCCCCTGAGTAAATGCTTGAGACAAGCTGAAAACTTGTCACACAACTCTCCTGTTATACCCCAACACGAAGCTGCAGACCTGGCTGGTGGGTACGGGGACTAAATCAACCTCTGAATTTTTAAAAATTAATAAATAATTATTCCAAAAAACATGTTTGAGGCAATATGCAACTTTTATATGTTGTAGTTTAATGTTTAAAGAATATTTAAAAAAAGACAGGCGATTTGGTGGGGGCTTAACCATTGCCAGGCGGGTTATTGCCGGGCAATATATATATTTTTTAATTTTTCGTGTTGGGATACAACAGGAGAGTTGTGTGACAAGATTTCAGCTTGCCTCAATCATGTACTCAAAAAATCGTACCAGTTCTCGGACTACCACCCTTTACATCAGCGCAGGATGTCTTTTCTTTGAAGAAGGACATGTATAAAGCGCGCTTGGGTCTTACAAACCCGACCAAATTTACGACGTAACTTTTTGTCATCACCCATGCCACGGGTTAAAGTAATTACTATCGGCCTCGGGTTGATTCAGTTATACGGAGGAAAAATTCGGATAGAGGGATTTATTAAAGGCCTTCAATATGCCTTGATTTAATTCATAGCTTGTATGTTGCCGTAATGTTATTATTAGCTATTGGTTGTGCAGTTCGGTTTCATGGTTTTTTAGTAATCGACGGCATACAGCAGAAACAGATGATGACGTGCGGTTTTAGTCGGTTTAAGTGCGACACGTAATAATGTGATTTCCGCACGTAATAAAGTTGAACAGGAAAACGATTAGCACATCAGTCATGAATGAAAAACATTTTTAATAAAATCGTTGCGCAGTCACGGCAGAATTAAAGTGTAAATTACATTTTCGCCAATAAAATATAACTTTAAGCAAAAAATAATTGAGTTATTGAGATTTTCAGTAAGTAGGTATTTTGTAACAAAGATGAAATTAAAAAAGACGCCCTATATACGTGTCAAAATTCTACTGCTAATATTTTCTTTGCCGCCCCATAAAGTCTTGGAATTCTTTACCAGTTAAACGTGTTTCCCTCTTCCTACAGTCCCGGGTCCTTTAAGCGAGGCGTGAAAAAGCATCTGATGAGGCCGTCAAGCTGAGGGCCACCATTGTAACATAATTGGTATTTGTAATGGTGACTCTCTTTACTGCCCCCCTAGACAAGAGGCAATTAGTTGGCCGGCGTATCGCAGAATAGAATGACTAGTACCTCTGGTAATAAGAAACAGATTTACAATCGCACATAACACATAATATTAATCAATATTAACGCCCATTTACACAAAAAAAAAAACCATGATGAGTAGTCCAAATGTCAGAAAAATAAATTATCCTCACATATTCTGCGTACTGTACAACAAAACAAGCTTTGACTGAGTATTGCCCACCTGTTATCCAAATAAATTCCTTCTTAACAAGAGCGAAGTACCTATATTGTATACAAGTTTTTAGGCTTGACTCACACATCCGAAATAGTCTGTCTGCATTCTTAGAGCACCTTGTCTTACCCATTCTTAAAAAATCTGATTATTTACTTAGGTCCGTATTCTAGAATGGCTTTTTTTATCGTGCGAAAAATCCCCACGGTTACTTCCCCCGCCGGAGCCGGAGGAGGAGGTTATGTCGGACTCGAACCGACTAAAACGCACACCGTCTGTGGGCCGTTGGTTGCCGGAGGTGAGATTGTCGTAGCCATATCCCTCGCATCCCGGCCGGTATTCTAGTATGGCATTTAGTTCCGAATCTCGATTTAACTGATATTTATTAAAAAAAAAAAAAAACATATTTATAGAATGTCCTACAATATTTATCTGAGGATAGATTGTATAAACAATCTGTCAATCTGTCTATACAATCTGTCCTCAAGTAAATTGAGATTCAGACCGTGGGCCTGGAGTCCGTATATTCTAGAATGGTACTCAGTTCTGAATCTCGCTTCATCTGATACTGTTGTATAGACAATCTATCAAATCTGAAATCTGTTAATCTGTCTATACATTATACAATCTGACAGATAAATCGACATTCAGGACTGAGCGTCGTTCTAGAATAATAGTTTCGTATGATACGGCTCACGCAAGCTGCCTTTATGAATGGAGGAAATAACTTTAATCGTACCTACTCTTTTTCACTCTATTCTCAATTCTGATTCAGAATTTTTATCTATCTTCTATACTATTTTTATATAATAAAATTGTAAAGTGGTCGTGTCTGTACATTGGAGATATTTAAAAAAAAATACTTGGGTTATGTTATGTTAACGATACTGAACACGAAAATATTTTTTTTGAATTTCCTGTCTGTTTGTCTGTTTGTCTGTTTGTCTGTTTGTCTGTTTGTCTGTTTGTCTGTTTGTCTGTTTGTCTGTTTGTCTGTTTGTTTGTCTGTTTGTCTGTTTGTCCGCGATGGACGCGAAAACTACTGGACGGATTTTGATGCGGTTTTTTTTGTTAGAAAGGGCTTGCTCAGACTTAAAATCTTACGTTTGTTTGATCGGAATCGGTTGAGTAGAACTGAAGACATGAGCAAAGGTCACGTTAACCGAGATGCACGCGGGCGGAGCCGCGGGCGGAAGGCTAGTTTATAATAAATTCAGAATCTGAGTTCCGGATGTGTATGTCACTCTATTCGAATGTATGGCGTAACAAGCGTTGTCTGAAATCTGAAATTATTCTTAAGAAAATTAGAACGCTCGCCAGCCATCTCCTGCTGCTAGCTCGATCGTAGAAATTCTGAATCTGATTTTTTTATAATTGTTTATGAATTTAGTCAGAGGGATATGATATTCCGGATGTGTGAGTCCAGCTTTATACTTTTTCACTGTGGAGGCAGCACATCCAGTGTGCAATCTATTCGAATTTCGCATTCCTGGCAGTACGTTATCAGCGGCTCTCTGAAGCGGTTGTTTTGGCGCGCATTCGGTATTTTCGGCGGGAAATTCGTGCACAGTTATTTTAAAATTTTCTAAGTGAGTTCATATAAATTTGTTATTGAAATAAATTATTGGAGTGATTTTTGTTTGTGTGGTGCTGTTATTGAAAATTATTATTTGGTAAGTATTTTTTTTCTTTTTGTCATAGGTTATTTTTATTTTGATAAAATAAACTGCAGGAGATTTTTTTGTTAGAATAAAATCGTGACGTTTTAATATATTTAATATATTTTTAACAATGAATTAAAATTCATTTTAGGTACATAATAGTCCTAGATATTGCATTATTAAATAATGGAAACTATTTTTTCAAAGTAGACTAAACATTCTGCTTTACATCGGTTTTAAAATCTATTGTAAGATATTCCACAATATCTTTTACAGATTTAATATAGGTACTACATATATTTTTTAATTATACATTATATATAATTATACAAATTATACATAATAAGCAATATAGATTGATTTATTTAAGAAACAAACCCCTTTCTCTGAAAACTTTAGGTTTTCTATTGATTAGGTACCTACTTAATTAACCAAAGACTTTTATTTCTTTAGGAACAATATTTTAGTATTAACTATTTGCATAAAGTAGGTATAGGTATTTATATACTATTATTTTTATACAAAGTAGACAATATAATAAAATTGTTTTGTCATTACATTTTATTAAATATTAAAAACAATTTCATGTGTTGAGTAAAACTACATTTTAAACTCGCTAAATAAATAATTTTCCTAAATATATGTATATAAATATATATATGTCTATATATCTAAATAACTTTGAAAGAATTTTAATACCTGATTAAATATCCTATTATTCAAATGTTTTATTTGTAGCATACCAAAACCTGCTGGGTCAAATTTAGCCATTGAAATTTTACCCCCTTCTTGTTCACTAGGTACTCGATCTGATATTTGGTACACACTTTAGTTCGAACGATCACACAATTTAAAACCATGGGTTTTTTTTTTAAGTATAATTTGTTTAACCAACAAAATAAAATATAAAAGTTAGGCACAACAGGAGACAGTTAGGCATAAAAGGTGAGAGTCTGAGAGTTAGGCACAAAAGGAGAGATCGATCTGATACTTACTGAACAATTCGGAGCGCGGTACCCACTCTTTATCGATATTTTTCATTTTAAAACGTCCTGTTAAACAAATACATACCAGCCCAGCACTAGGCTGCTGAGCCGTAGGCGCTATTCGTGGACACAAATGTAAAAATAAATTTGTATCCACGAATAGCACCTGCCAAAAATATTGATGGGTGCCCTTCGTGGACTAGGCTGGGTGCTATTCGGACGGGTGCTTTAAGTGGACTACGTCATTTCTTGCCGTTTAGTTTATTTAGAGTTTAACATGAGTGACTGCAATCTGTCTCACCTCTCAACACCATAAGTGCACCAGAGCCTCCTCTATCAATCAGCAGATGTACTGGCTTGCAGTTGGGGTCCACTGCAGATAACCGGAATATTATTTTTAGTTCAGATTTTTTTGTGCAAGTTCAAACTATTTAGGTTTTTTCATACCACTTAGTTGGCAGATAAGAACTCGGCCCATCTGACGGAAAGTGGTTACATGGCCTATGGACGTATGCAACAACAGGGGTGGTACACTCATGCTGCCGACCCTGAAGAAACCTTCTAATGCCCTTCTTGAGGAACCCCATATTATACTCGCTTGGGAAAACCACAGCAGAGTTTTCATTTCACAGTTTGAATGCGCGTGGGATGAAGTTCCTTTCATACCGCACAGTGCGCACCGTTTCTGGTCGCAATGTGTGAGGATGGACTCCCTGCCTGTGGCGAGCGGTGCGATGATAGGTAATCTGTAATGTTGAAAAAAAAAAAAAATACAATTCGTCACTGTGCCGGATCGCGATATTGGATTACGATATTACCATCATCCTTGCATCCGGTCGATGTGATGGATTACGATATTTATTGATCTTGTAATCGCGTTCTAACAGTGCGGAAATATTAGAAACTCGATAGTACAGATTTAAATATAGTACATATCCCATTGCAAAACTATAATATATATGAAAAACTAGCATACTAATTGAGCGAGCTAGAGTCTGTGTTTCGACAAGGTGTAAACATTTTGCTTTCTTCTATTTTGAATAACAATGATAAATATTCTACAATATTCTACACAACCCTATATAAACCCATGATAAGAATAGCATAACTAGCTTGTGTTATTGAATTAAGAATACGGATAAACATACTTAGTTATTTTTAAGGTTCCGTAGCCAAATGGCAAAAAACGGAACCCTTATAGATTCGTCATGTCTGTCCGTCCGTCTGTCTGTCTGTCTGTCTGTCTGTCCGTCCGTATGTCACAGCCACTTTTCTCCGAAACTATAAGGCCTATGCTGTTGAAACTTGGTAAGAAGATGTATTCTGTGAACCGCATTAAGAATTTCATACAAAAATAAAAAAAAGCATTAAATTTTGGGGGTCCCCATACTTAGAACTGAAACTCAATTTTTTTTTTTCATCAAACCCATACGTGTGAGATATCTATAGATAGGTCTTTAAAAATGCTATTGAGGTTTCTAACATATTTTTTTTCTAAACTGAATATGTAGTTTGCGCGAGAGACACTTCCAAAGTGGAAAAATGTGTCCCCCCCCCCCCCCCTCTAACTTCTAAATTAAGAGAATGATAAATCTGAAAAAAATATATGATGTAAATTGCCATGAAAACTACCACTAAAAAGTAGTTCGAACGAGATCCAGTCAGTAGTTTTTTTTTAATACGTCATAAACCGCAATTTTCGCCTTTGCTACTACGGAACCCTTCATGGGCGAGTCCGACTCGCACTTGGCCGATTTTATTTTAATATACATATCATTACATACTAAACATCGAAACACCCAGACTACACAATAAATAATATTCCAGACATCAAAATACATTTTCATGTACACAAATATTTCAACTGCAGTATGACTGTGTTGTTAGCTTCTGTCTAAAGGGCGCATTTCTTAACCGATTTTCACTAAACTTGGGAACTACAATGGGGATCACGTCTAACTGTCTCGAACAACTTCAGACATTTTACATCGGGTCTGGTAAACTATAAACAACAAAACTTACTTAGCATAAGTCTCCTAAGTTTTGTTGTTTATAAAGGTCTTAGAAACTAACCGCGTTATATGTTCCTACTTTGAGCTTTTCAATTTTCTCTGCTCACTATACATAACATAGAATAGGTTTAATCATAGATGAGAGACTCGTAGCTAAGTGGAAGTACCTAATCCTAAATATTGCCTGGAAGAAATCGCTTCCAGCAATACATACATACATAATATTATAATCACGCTTTTATCCGGATAAAAGCGTGATGATTTTCTTTTTTTTTTAGGCAAAGGTGAATTTAACATCCATATTACTACACCAATCATTAGGTCCCAGTCCCACGTAATACGTGAGCCAATAAAATTGCCCTAGACTATAAGGTAGGTACCTACTATAATATAATTGTAAAGTGGTCGTGTCTGTACTTTGGAAATATTGAAAAATGCTAATGCTTTTTTTTAAACTTATCTGTCTGTCCGCGATGGACGCAAACACTACTGAACGGATTTTAATGCGGTGTTTTATTTGAAAGGACTTAGTCAGACTTAAAATCTTACGTCAGTGGCAAGATCAAAAGCTTGTCCTGTTTTGTCTTCTGCATTGACGGCACAGAATCTCTCTGTTCTTACAGGGTCGGTAGCACGAATGTGACTCCCCTGGTGTTGCACTTGTCCATAGGCGACGGTAATCACTTTCCATCAGGGCGTGCTTGTGTATATAAAACGTTTGATTGATCGCAATCGGTTCAGTAGCATCGGAGCTCAGGATCGGAGATATGAACAAAAGTTTATTTTTATTTTTTTATTTATTTATATACTTAGATACATCGCCTTTACAGTAAATAACCAATGCGACAATGCTCTTATAACTATTATACATAATATAATAATACCTAGTAAACTAATTTATGTCAGTTACGACAAACACTGTAGCGTCACTCTTTCGAACTCGGATAATGTAGGTACATACAAAAATATCAATATCATTCCGCACGGGTAGAGCCGCGGGCGGAAGGCTAGTTCTATTATACCTATGGTTCACTTATCTATTATACAAACAGGATAATTAGCTAATCCTGTTTGTACAACAGATTACCTTGCATGATTGGATAGGGATTTTTTTCTAAAGTAATAATCTCATAATCTGTCAGATTAGATATTATTATTGTATGCTTCATGGGTGTCTTACTATTCTAAATAAAAGATATCATTAGGCTCGATTTAATCAGGAAATTTCATCAAAATCAGTGTGTGTGTTCAAAAATGTTACATCCACTTCGAACAAACAATAACTTCCACAATCCTTCCACAAAAGTCTACAATAACTTCCAGAATCCCGGGTCCTTTAAGCGGGGCGGGTCTTTACTGAGACTTTGCCTTCAGCATGCCACCAGGCGAGGTGAAGTCAAATTGACGCGTCTTACATAAAGAAAGAACTTGAGTAACTGACTTTCTTTCATTCAAGTTTTCAATCCAATATAACATTTTCCTCAGACTATTCTTTTAGTCTGAGAACATTTTCATAAAACAATTTTGATACTTGTCTGTTGTTAATTGTGATAATTAACAACAGACAAGGTATCAAAATTGTTTTATGAAAATGTAAAATGTAGTTAGTAAGAGTAAAAAATTGTTTCACAGTTGACTGAATATAGGGATGAGTTGGTAAAAATTCAAAAAGGGATACACAGAACTTACAAAGTAAAATTATATAACTTTCCAAGAATGATATCTACGGACGACCCGAATATGATTAAAACTGAAAATTGGGTTCCAGACAAAACCGCTGTGAAGTATCAAGATACCTTTGTCGTTTATAGTACTAATGATATATCACGACAGGTGACAGCGACGTGCGGTCCGCATTATTGGGAATCCTGAGGTCACCAACACCCTCGAGCCTTTGCAGTTGCGTAGAGATGTGGCATCTTTGGCGGTATTTTACCGTCTCTACCATGGTGAATGTTCTAATGAGCTCTTCCAATTAATCCCACCCTCTCCTTTCTTATATAGGACAACACGTGCAGGGCTTAGATGCCACCAGTATAAGGTGCAGAATATTCCATCAAGAGCCAAACGGTTCGGCGACTCCTTCTTCTGCCGAACCATTAAGACTTGGAATTCTTTACCAGTTCACGTGTTTCCCTCCTCCTACAGTACCGAGTCCTTTAAGCGGGGCGTGAAATGAAACAGCATCTGATGAGGCCGTCAAGCTGAGTGCCACCATTGTAACATAAATATATTAATACATATTATAATTATACATATTATGCCCTAAAAAAAAGACATGTCAGAAAATGTCACTCAAATTAACAAAAGAAGATAACACGTGCTGTCAAATGCGACGTAAAACGTGACACGACAGCTCGAGCACAGATAAAATATCACTGGGATTATGTAATCATGTAGGTTAGGTTAAAGGGATTAATGCATTTTTTTATTATCTATGCTTCGAGCTTTCGCCGTCCGAGTACAATGATGTAACCTAATTACTATGCATTTAGAGTATGGGAGTGAAATCCGCCATTTTGATTAGGCATTGCTTCAAAAAAATGTGTCACGGTTCCGAGGTGAGGTTTTTTTGTAGTGAAAATTTTTTTGGGCTCGTTGAACACTTTTTGGGTTAACATAAATGTGGAATTCGCGTCATCTTTACTCAATGTCTTTGGGTCGTCACCGAACGCGTCACGTGTCACGTTATGTCAGAAGGTGCTCCCGTTCTGACGTCACGGTTTTTTTTCACAAGTTATTTGGTTTTCAATTCTATCGGCAGTCATAAAACACTGCCCCACATGTTTTTTTTTTTAATTTTTGTACTACCTACAATCGTAGGTAAGTACATGGCCCACTTGATGTGAAGTGGTTACCGTGGCCTATAGACGTGTGCAACACCAAGGGTTGTGCACCACACTTGTGCTGCTGACCCTATAGAAACCTTCTGATGCCCTTCTTGAAGCACCCCATATTGTAGTCGCTTGGAAAAACCACAGCAAGGAAATAATTTTTTTTTATTATATACGTTACATACCTTAATTTTATAGTTTGAATTTGGAATGAGTCGCAGAAACTAGTATAAATTAGGTAATTAAATAATTTTGACACATATCAGAAAAGAATATCAGATTTGACCAATGTCGTTCATGAACGACATTGGTCAAATCTGCTATTCGTCAAATCGGCATTTCGTCCAATGTGACAATGGTCAAAGCTGTAGTTCGGCAAATTGATGCCGATTTGACGCTCAACCGATTTGACCAATGTCGTTCAAACCTGTATAACCATAGGCCTTTTTTTGTAATGTACCTATGCATGACAAAAGAAACTATATCCTGCTCAGGGTATACCTCGGGACACGTATTCTGGACCAAAGTCGTGAGACAAACGAATCCCTGGCGCATGCGGATTGTTTTCTAATAACCTATGCTTGGTGAATTTGAGCTCGTCCACCGCAGTAGCACCCCTCGCTGTCCTCAAAAGACACACAAGAAACGTGTACCTACTGCGCGTATAGAGCACATTTTAGGTTCCCATTTCATGTCCCGAGATCTCTCTGGTCGTACCCGACCGTGTTCATTAAAATGTTAATTTGCACTGGAGTCACATGGTTTTCTTTTTCATGACATTTTTTCGGGCGATGTTGGGACGATCCGTAGGGATTTGAGCAAGAAAAAACGCAATCCTCATTAAAGAAAGAATAATCTCTGCATTACCCAAAGCTGTCTGGTAGATAATGCCTTGGCATCGCATTCGCCAAGGTAGATAATGTCTTTGGCATTTAGTCCGCCTTGTAGATGTTTTCGGTGCATAAAGTTAAATAAAAATGCGAGTAGGGATCACGCAATAGTTCCGTGTAAAAGTAATTGAAGGACGAACTTATGATATGTCTCCGCTTTGGGTTCCGCCTGTGTGGATGTCGTTTATCGTGACCAAACATAACCTATGTCCTTTGTCAAGGTTAAGTCTATCTCTGTACCAAATTTCATCGTAACAGGCGTGAAAGCGTAACAGACAGACAGACAGAAAGACAGAGTTACTTTCGCATTTATAATATTAGTATGGAGTATGGATATGGATTTTTACGGATTTAACGGCAATATGGTTTTATTGTGAAGACCTAGAAGTTTGAAGTTAAGATTTTTTTTAGCAGCTGTAAGAGTTTACAGACTTGAATATTGGGTATAAACAACTTCAACTGTCTACACATTTCCGGGAAAAAAGTCTTGACAGACAGACAGAAGACGGACAACAAGGTGGTCCTATAAATGTTCCGGTTTTTTTCTTTTAAGCTACGGAACCCTAAAAAGAGGAGAAAATAAACAGTACACAGTAATAACGATTATTCTTTTCTACGCTGAGTTTTAATTAGGATTCACGATATTCAATAACTACCTCCCCTTCCCTCCTTCCTACCTCCCTCCTCCCTACCTTCACTATCAAATACATTAGCACTACTAATTCGTTTCTTAATCATGTAGTTACGATTACTTAGATATTTAAGGACTTGAGGTAAATAAATGCCTTTGATTTCGCAGCGTCTCAGTCGAATTACACCGATCTGGGGCAAAGGAAAGGTTAATTGCTAAAGTCACGTGCAGGTAGTAGAAATGATACTAGCTTTGATATTTTAGAAACCGTATTGTTTGTGAAGAGGACTGCTCAATTACGTTCGAGAAATTGAAAAGCAGGAGACATAATTTAAAAATCTGTATTCCTACCAACTCCAGAGCTTACCTAAATAAAAGTGTTTTCTGCATGGCTCCCAGAATATATGACCACTTACTCAAGTCAAATCTAGAGGAACCTAATTATAAAATTATGAAAAATACCCTTAAGGAAATATTGTTGGAGAAGTGCTATTATTCTGTGGAGGAATATTTATGTGATCAGCTGTGATAGACAAGTAGACATACATACATACAATCACGCCTTTATCCCTGGAGGGTTAGGCAGAGGTGAATTAACACCCACATTTCACCAATCATTATATTAGGTCTCACGTAATCTGAGGCTGAGTCTGGGCTGCATATATCTGTCTGATGTTAAACAGCCCTAGACAAGTACATTTTATATAATCACATCACTACATAAATTATAAAACAACGTCGCTGTCGCTGTCTGTCCGTTCCTATAAAACTACGCAACGGATTTTGAAGCGGGTTTTTTTAATAGATAAAGTGATCGATTTATTTTTTCCTTTGGATTTTAATGCGGTTTTTTTATTGTAATTACACTATTTATTAGTCATACTATAATACAATTTAAATATGTTCAATATTAACAATAAAACTAAAAATATATATATAAAAGGACAAATTAAAAACTAAAACCGAACGCGTCGTGGAATTCCTCCGCATCGCATGCCTCTTGTGGTAACGTTCCCAGAAGACTGGCAGCATTGCCACGTTGTATGGCAATGCTTATTCTCTGACCTAAAAAGAGGCCAGCCTTCTGGTCACGAGAAGCGTCGGCCATACGCTTCGCAATCTCCCTGAATAGATAAAGATAGATAAAGTGATTGAAGAGGAAGGTTTATATGTATAATACATGCATAATATTGTGGAGAAACACTGATAAATCGGGATCAGAATACCACGCGGGCGGAAAATATGGCGGTACGAAGTTCGCCGGGTCAGCTAGTTTTATATAATTTATAACGGAATTATTTACTAATTGCCTAATTTATTTTGGTACATGACAATAGCTGTGCAATGGCGAATAAATTTTTGAAACATTTCAGGAGTTTTTGAGTTTATTCGTGACAATCGTTACTTATAAAAATACAAATCTTACGTCTATAAAATAGGTATTAGTATAGAATGCGCGCTAAAAACGCATTGCCAAAAGCAATAGCTCAACTCATCGCCAAATATTTAAATCAATGTGAATTATAGATACATTAGTTACATTAAAATATTCGTTATACTTATTTATGAAAACATTTCATGGAATCAGAAGCGATGCGATGCCGGAAAAACGTTGTTACAATAAATCCTTTTGACATGCGCTGAATTTTTTTTGTTAATAGGTACGTACCTACTATTTATTCTGTTTCATGAATTCAAAATACCTGACTCTGATTCTGATGATATTTTTCGTGAATAGCGACAAATCTAGAAAGCGTTGTGTAGAATGTTGTGGAATATTTATTTATTTATCTATTTTTTTTTAATATGACACGGCAATTTGATCTAGTGATGTCAAAGTTCTGTACTCAGACAACTTGTCAGACGTTTCAGGGTACCAATTTCCCGTAACGACTGTCATTTTATAGTTATAATAGAAATGTTATACTTACGTTGCTTGCACTTTCTGCTTGTATAAAAAAATTATGCCATACTGTAACAAATTGTTTTGATCAGCCTGTAATTACGCCCCGCGGGCCAACCCTGAAATTACTATTTTCGGTTTTCAAATCACCCAATTCGACCCTCTAAGGGTCGCCATACTTGTAAATTCAAATTCAAATTCAAAACATTTATTGCCTACTAAGTGTACATAGATCTTTACATTATATTTCAGTACTTAGAACTTAGCGCCTTTTGCAGACATTGCAATATTGAGGTCACATATTTATTTAGGTAGGTAACTGTATTAATGTCTTCTAAACAATGCTTCTAAATATTACAGACTCAGTAAAATTCAATGGCATACAATAATAAATTAGATTTCATATACACAAGGGATTAAGTTAACTATAATAAATGAATTAAATGTCAGGTTTTAACACAATTAAATTAAGTACTTACAGAAATGTTTAAATGTCAAATTCAATAATTAAAAAGTAAAAAAAAAAAAAAAAAAAAACATTATAAACTAAACAAATGTCAATACACAATGTCAATATACTCTAAATATAATGTTATTACATGCTCATATAAAATGTCAATTTATACCAATTTAATAATAATATTATCTGCTTAATGTCATACATAATTATATTTTTATTGTTTTATAATATTTTACTTATCTTCTAAATATTCATTTAACAAATGACTTGAACTTTTCTGTCATCATCTCCCGGTCTATTAAGTCCTATAAACGTTACCTACTTAGTCGATGTATAATAATATTAAGTGTAATTGTACATTACATAGTTTGTAGACTATCTTGAATTAGGTGCCTATCTAATGTTACTACGTAAATTTAGTTATCGCATTTTGATAAAAAGATAAAAAGATTCGTGTGTCTAAGATGCTTTGTTGTTAGATATCTATAGTGTCATATAGATAAAACATATAACAATAGACGCATTTTGGGAGAGGCCTATGTCCAGCAGTGAATTGATTGATTGATTGATTGATAACAACTGAACACATTAAGTACATAGCTGTACATAGTAAGTACAAGCACCTACCTGTTAACATCAGACAGATATAATTCAGCCTAGACTCAGCCTCAGATGCATGATTTGAGTTAACAATAGTGCCCGAAATACGGCATTACCACAGAACAGAGCCTCGATTCTGCTAAAGCAAAACAATCCATTAAATTGTAGACTTTAAAGTAATATTATCAAAATCTAAAATTAAATGTCTTTTAGTAGAGTGAGCACAGAATAAGTTAAGCACATAATAAGTTAGTACTATTGTACTAGGTACGTGAAAGAGTGTAATGAAACTCTTTTTACAAAATTTTGAACTTTAAGTCTTTAGCAATAAGTCTTTGTTATGATAGTGGTTTTACTAACGAGGCCCTGATAATAATAGTATTCAATACGCTCTTTCGCTCTTTGCCCTTGTTCAAACCCACCAAACGGACGGCATCGGAACGGATTTTACAATATTTAAACAAAATAAATCTTATATCACAGTGTTTGAAGTTCATATTACCAAGTCACGCACAACAGCTTGACAGCGACGTGCGGCGGCATGACGCTGTCTTTGTGTGTCTTGTTTAAAGATTGTAAAATCCGGGCCGATGCCGTCCGTTTGGTGAAGTCGCCCTGGCGCGTGCGGATTGTTTTGTAATAATCGATGCTTGGTGAATTTGAGCTCGTCCACCGCCATGTCATGGTCAATGGTCATCCTCACAAGACACGCAAGAAACATGTAGGTACTGCGTGTATAGAGTACATTTTAGGTCCAAGATATATGTCCTGAGGTATACTAATTTTTTTTTCAGTGCCTGAGGGAAGCAATACAAAAATATGTTTTCCTCCTTCGACCAAATACAAAAGTTTTCTGCCCCTTAGAGAGATTTTATTAATTTTCTTGTTGATGTTTCTGATTTATGAAGGGAGAGGTAAGATTTTGTTTTTCTTGAAATGAACTCTGAACATCTGAAATCCGTTCCGTAGCTTTTGCGTTTATCGTGGACAAACAGAAAAGCATTCCACAAATAATAATCATTTTTGTGTTTAGAACATAAATCTAACATAAATAATAATAAATAATAAATATTGTAGGACATTCTACACAATGCTATCTAGACCCAAAGTAAGTATAGCTTAACTAGCTTGTGTTATGGGTTCTAGAATGCGGATAAACATACTTAGATACATTTTTTTTTTGTAAATACATACATATTATACATAGAAACACCCAGACCAATGCAAATATTCATATTCATGCACACAAATATTTTGCACTGAGCGGGGATTGAAACCGCGCCTCCTGCGTAGCGGCCGCGTTCACTACCGCTACGCCACGGAGGCAGTCACATAACCCAAGTATTTTTTTAACATCTTCAATGTACAGACACGACTACCTACCTTACAATTATCTTCATCCTAGTTTTAATCCCAGTCGCATCATAAGCTTTCACCTCGGAGTCTGGGGTCCGCTTTACCAGTTTAACTACCGATTTGGCGGGACTACGATATTTTCCTTGCAGCGAAGTGCCACTGACCTCCAAAATCTAATAGTAATATTGGGCGATATCGAATTGCGCTTTATTTATTTCTTTATTACAAAAAATAACTTAAAAATATAACTAAATACAGTTTATTTTTAGAACATTGTACTAAAGCGTGTATTTTAGATTTTAATAATAAGTTATGTAAACCTACGATTATATTTTATTATTATTATTAACAATATTAACTAGAGTTCAAAACTTGATCACACAGCGATGTTTAGTAACTATCTGAGAATAAATTGAAGCATATCAAAATGACAATGTCAAAAATGAGCATCAATGAAACAACTAAATACTCGTACATATATAATGGTAACTTGTAATCTTGCAAACATAATATTGTCCCTCTATCCAACAAAAAATTAACTCCTCTTATATTTCTATTAAACATAATACACTTTATTTTCATCTACACTCATATATTTATAGATATACTTATATAATATGTTTAAGTGCTATTCCTTATTTTTACAACTACTATAGGTATTTAGATTCCATTACGATTAAACAAAATAATGTAGGTACCTATAGTACGCGCCAGTTAGTGTGGCAATACGAGTGGAACAAAGTCTTATGAATACGAAGTAACAAGAAAGGTAAATCAAAAATATTAAGAATTAAGAATTATTACATTATCTTTTAACATTGAAACTGTCGTTTTTGCAAATTTCGTATACCTACACCACTGTATGGGGGAATGTAAATGACTCGTATTGCCACACTAACTGGCGCGTACTATACAATAAAGATGTTCAGAAAGAAACAGAACAGAGTCAGTTAAGGGTAACCCCTCGGGATTCTGTCTAAAAATATCCATCCATATCCATATCCATACTTAATATTATAAATGCGAAAGTAACTCTGTCTGTCTGTCTGTCTGTTACGCTTTCACGCCTAAACCACTAAACCGATTTTGATGAAATTTGGTATAGGGGTAGATTAGACCTTGAGAAAGGACATAGGCTATGTTTGGTCGCGATAACCGACATCCACGCGGGCGGAGCCACGTGCAAAACCTAGTGAATAATAAATGCTTTTTCTGTAAAATAAATGTCTGTTTGTAACTTTACTTCAGTATAATTAGATTAACAAAAAATAGAGTGCCCACTTCAAAAAAATTGAATTGGATCAGATTGGTGTCCAGAAAAGAAGAAAATAAATTAAATTATAAAGGTCCTTTCTATTGTACGAGATTTCAAGTACCTACTAGCTTTTGCCGTGGTCATGTGCGTCAGATACGATTAGATACTCTAGTAATTGCTCGTAGGTGAATCACATAATTCTGCGAAAAATATTTTTTTTCCATTCAGCGTTTCGTTCCATTCATCGGTTTTCTTCGTTTATTAACAAAATGGTAGATATTAAGTTAATGCTTTTGAAAGATCGATTCACACAAATGGAATTTATTTACATAATCAAAACTTGTAATATGAGTAAATTTAAACTTGTTCTAATGTAAATACCTAATATTGGTGGAGAGTCTGAAACATCTCAAAAGTTCTACCGAAATTTTAAGGGAACTTCACGAAACATTACGAAATATTCAGATAAATTTGCCTAACGATTTGCATTATCTTCTTAATAAATTCCATAGATACAATATTTTGCAAAGAACATTTCCAGCGGAATCGGTAACAAATTGTCAATATCTTGCCGGGGGGAATCGGTAAAAGAGGGAAACAGAACTAACCCAAAATGTTTGTGAGATGTTAAATGTTAGGTAAACCTACCAACATTAGGTATTTAGTCGTATAAATTGTATGAATGTTATTTTGCACGATTACGTGCAAATTATTGATACAAAATTAGCACAGTAGTTGTAAAATTAGCAGAGATGTTGAATTTTAGGTACATTATTTAAAATTGGATGAATTTTATTTTGCACAATTATTACGCGCAAATTATCGACACAAAATTAGCACCTTTTCTTTTTTTCTTTTTTTTTATCGTGCAAAAAATCCCCACGGATACCTCCCCCGCCGGAGCCGGAGGAGGAGGTTATGTCGGACTCGGACCGACTAAAACGCACGCTGTCTGTGGGCCGTCGGTTGAGATTGTCGTAGCCATATCCCTCGCACCCCGGTCGAGCACAGTAGTACCTATTTGCGCTGTGTCGCACCGTCGGTTGCTGTAGAACGAGAAAAGTCTTGGTATTTTTTCCGATGTCAGTGAAAAATGGCAAAATCGATGTCCTGTTTAAGCAACTGTCCTCCCAATCCCGAGACAAAAGCCTGCAGCAGACCCTCATCCATCAAGTGCCAGTTAGAGTAAATAGTGCTGCGTAGGAAGGCCTTGAATATCATTATTATTCTGTGAAGCTGTGAAGATGCTTATCATTCGTAACACCACTGGTTTCCATGCTAACAAGCTTTAGGGATCTCTTGGTATTTTATATTCTGAACAACATTGCCGATGACGCAATAAGGATTGCGAAAGGGGAAATTAAAAGAGTATAATAAATTATGAAAATTATAAGAAACTAGATGATGCCCGCGACTCCGCCCGTCCGAAACCATATTTGTATGCATTTGTTAGCATTTATTAAAATACATTGTTTATTTTTAAACATAAAGTGGCTATACTGACTAGCAACATGCATTTAGCAGTCATCTATTTTTATCGATTTAATGTGATCCTCAAAATATTACAAATAACAGTTAAAATAAATCTAGATATTATTAATGTATATAAATATATTTTATGAACTTACTATCCGGTCAAATACATTGATTAAATTAGCCATTTAGATATTTACGCCAACAACTGTCATGGCGCACTTCCGCCCGAGTTGATTTTTGAGAACCGGCTAAGGATGAGATCATTATCGTGTCGACCGTCGAACAGTGTACTGTGTTTTATTGTGAAGCTATAAGCTGTGAAATATTGGAAAATATATGTATCGCCCAGTATCATGGATTTCATTAACTGACCCCTTTTATACATTAATATTATGTCTATTTGCATCTGGTCTGGCCCTCAATTCTGCTAATGCAAAACCACTGTCACACCACAGAGACTGCAAAAAATGGCATTATATTTTAGACCTTATTTCTATAGACTTACAGTCACAAATTAAATGAAAAGATTACACTCTTTCATTCACTCTACAGAAAGCCATTTAATTTTAAGCTTTAACCGTATTGTCTTACAGGCTAAAATCAAATGGAATTTTCTCGCAGTCTCTGTGGTGCGACAGTGGTTGTGCTTTAGCAGAATCGATGCACTGGTCGTGGCACGGAGAACACGTTAAGCCATCGGCCCCGGTTGCCATGGGAACATCTATGGCAGTCGTTACGGGTAGTTGGAGCCCTAAAAAAAGTCCGACTAGTCTAACAACAGGACTTCGATATCGCCGGTTGGTTATGGAGGTAAGGCAGTCGCTTCACGAAAAAAAAAAAATACTGAAGTTCAGTTGAATCTTCATTAGACTAGAAAGGTGACCCCAACCGAGTTGGGGAATCGGAATTTGAATGATTCCCAGGATACCCTGAATCCGGACCTGCACTTGTGTAATATGCTGACGCTTGCGTGTGTCATAATAACGTAGGGTGGTGGCACCAATTATCGGCCATGTCAACATTTTTTGACCTTTGATTGATTGTAATTTTTTGGTTTATAGCATTTGCTTTCTTGTAATGCCTTTTTTTGGATAGAGGGATACTGAAACTCCATTACTACATTCGCAAAATTACCAATTCTTTGTTATTTTTTAAAATACAGAGGTTTTTTTCCGAGTATGTCGATTTCCCTTAATATCGGCCTCTAACACCCTAATTTCTGCCGCCTGTGACCCTAATATCGTCATACCTTTTCCAACGTGAATTTAGGTCAATAAAACTAAGTAAAGTAAAAAATTATAACGTTTTATATTCCAATTCAGGTTGAAATTTTTTTTTAACGCTTATCTATCATTAATTTGTCTTTTCTTTATATCTCAGCCTTAAAAATTACAGTAATTGCTGTTATTATAAACTAATGATCACAATGATTAAAAAAAATTAAGAGAAATAAAGATTTCCAAAATATATTATTATAAAGGAAAAATATTATTAAAGTCAACAGAAAACTTGAATTTCTTTAAAGGCTTTTCAATTTAAATGCACTAAACAGTGACGGCAAGTAAAATCTTTAGCCACATCAATATAATTTCGCCCACGATGAACTGTACACTTTAAGTGGAACCATATGGGGCATTATGTCACAGTTAATATTTTTGGCTTCATCTTCTTCGAAATCACTAATTCTACTTCACAGGCACCACAAAGAATTTTCTACTTTTCTTCTTGAGAAGGTAAATCATGAGGTCAGTTACGCTGTCCTTTAATAGGTATTCTCTTCTTCTATTCATACTGTTCTTCTTCTAACTACTAGTTTTATTTTATTTGACTGGTTTATGTTTTATATTCCATTTTCCAGATTTTTCTTTCTTGACCAACGGGAATAACCCTCTGTATCTATTCTTCCAGGAAGTCTGTCTTGTAAAGTGATCCTGGGAATTTCGTGTTGTCGAAAAGCTACTCTTCTTCTACTTCATCCTATTATTAATTCCTAGTCGCAATCGAAGCTTGCACCGAGGCTAGACCTCGATATTTTCCGCGAAACGACTTCCATCTGTCCTCTACAACCCCAATGGTAACATCGAAGCATTGCATTACTGCCTGCTTCTTTGAACGGCATTTACTCCATCCCTTATTCTACTACGGTCATAGAAACATTAGAAACTATAGGGGTCATAGAACCTATTAGGGGTCAAAGAACCTAAAGGGGTCATAGAACCTATAGGGGTCATAGAACCTATAGGGGTCATAGAACTTATAGGGGTCATAGAACCTATGGGGGTCATAGAACCTATAAGGATCATAGAACCTATAGGGGTCATCGAACCTATAGGGGTCATCGAACCTATAGGGGTCATAGAACCTATATGGGTCATAGAATCTATACGGTTTATGGAACCTATGGTCATATAACCATAGGTTTGAAACCTTTCTCTTTTTGTTGGGACGACATGATTATGGCATACTTGTTGACTAAAATTAAGATACCTAAGTATTTGTTCATTTTGCACCACGTCCCTGTTTATTATAAAGTTCAAAGGTTGTAGGACAGTAAGTACCCTGTACAAAATAAGGTGGCCGTTATTACGCATCGATTCTCTAGATATCGGCCGTAGCTGGCAAAAAAAGTTTTTAGGCGGCCGATGTTAGGATCTAGTCATCAAACAGAGCTGTTATTTCATTTTTAACCTTATTAATGTTACTGCTAATATACAAAATAGCTAAACATATAGTTTAGTGTTTTCATGCATTTCCCTAAAATCGACCAGGTGGCCGATATTGAGATTTATCCAAAATAAAGATCCCTAACCTCGACCCCGCGATTATTTCATAAAAAGTACAAATAAAATTAAAAACACACTACCTAAACGGTACTTCGACTGTTTTTCTTTAATAAAAAATAATGTAAAATACCATAGGTATATTTAATTCCTTTCAAATACTATCCCACTCAGTGCGTCGACTCCGGGATTTGACTCGGAATTGCCACCAAATCACATACGTCGGTACCTGCGCGTGCTCTATTGCCACCTGAACGTTCAAAAGTGGAGGTACCCGCACCAAAATATGGAATGGTATTCGTATGGATATAGAGTCGCTTTTTGCATAAAAACTATAATAATTTCAGGATTATTTTCATAGTTATGTTCCATTTTCTCGAAAAGGCCGATATTAGGACGTGGCCGATAAAAGGAGACTTCACCCTACATATCTAAACTCATGGTAGAGTACTGTAATTAGTGTTATTGATCACGTGTATGTTATAATTACTAGCAAATGTGCTTTATCACTGCGTACTAATTTAAAGTAATAATGTAAACCGATATTTAGCATTTCATGCTGAAAAGAGCTTTGACATATTTAATTTACGATAGAATTTTCACTATTTCTATTTCAAATCGTTACTGATTTCAGTTTAAATATAACTCATAGAAAAGAGTAATTAAAATGTCCTTAATTAGTACCTAAATGGCTGAAATTGTGATAAATTATGCATCAAAGGGTTACATATTATAATTGTTTGTGAAGAACTGGAAGTTTCTAGGCGGTGGAGAACTCTAAAATTACTATTCTAAGAGTTCTCCACCGCCTAAAAGTTTTAATATAATTAATTAATTAATAAAAAATAGACAAAATTCCTATCTACTTCGAGCCTGTCGTACGTACAATGTTGCATGTCGGAATGTTGATCTATATCCGTATACTTACACCCGTATTCACAAACAATACTTCGCTATGCGTACTACCAAAATTGTACAAAGAACGACAAATTCTCAGTGCGTTCGTTTTGGCAAGCCTTTTTATTCATTGATAACACTTAAGTAATACTTCGTTGAGGGAACGCTCTGCGTTATGCTTCGTTTACATACTCGCGGCAGAGCGAGGGAAGTGGCGAGAGAAGTGGGCAGGGACGTGGTGTGAATGGTATATTCGTCATGCCGCGAGTAGTGCCGCGTATGTTGCTGCGAGTGTCGGCTTGGCAGCGCGAGAAGGAGCGGCAATACTAGCGCGATGAAGCATTCACATACTCGCGTCGCGCACACTTCGCATCGAGCGCTCGTTGTGTACGCGCGTGTCACAGTCACAGGATTACTTCGAATTTATTATCATGACAATGACGCAACCAATCGAATGGTCCAACGAAAAATCAATAGAATTTATTGAAATGCTTGTTACGGATCTAATTAAATAATATAGGTAATACATATGTATATAAAAGATAGGTAGGTAGGTACCTACCTACCAAACTAGAATAGGTAGGTAGGTAGGTACCTACCTACCTACCAAATTAAAATAGGTAGGTAGGTAGGTAGTACCTACCAAATTAGCCTGATTACCTACCAAATTAAAATAGGTAGGTAGGTAGGTACCTACCTACCTACCAAATTAGCCTAATTATACCTACCAAATAGGTAGGTAGGGTACCTACCAAATTAGAATAGGTAGGTAGGTAGGTACCTACCTACCAAACTAGAATAGGTAGGTACCTACCTACCAACCTATTTGGTAGGTAATCAGGCTAATTTGGTAGGTACTACCTACCTACCTACCTTTTTTAATTTGGTAGGTAATTAGGCTAATTTGGTAGGTAGGTACCTACCTACCTACCTATTCTAATTTGGTAGGTAACCTACTTACCAAATTAGCCTAATTACCTACCTACCTATTTTAATTTGGTAGGTAGGTAGGTACCTCTACCTACTAAATTAGAATAGGTAGGTAGGTAGGTACCTACCTACCAAATTAGCCTAAGTATACTGACCAAACAGGTAGCTAGGGTACCTACCAAATTAGAATAGGTAGGTAGGTAGGTACCTACCTACCAAATTAGAATAGGTAGGTAGGTAGGTACCTACCTACCAAACTAGAATAGGTAGGTAGGTAGGTACCTACCTACCAAACTAGAATAGGTAGGTAGGTAGGTACCTACCTACCTACCTATTTGGTAGGTAATCAGGCTAATTTGGTAGGTACTACCTACCTAACTACCTATTTTAATTTGGTAGGTAATTAGGCTAATTTGGTAGGTAGGTACCTACCTACCTACCTATTCTAATTTGGTAGGTAACCTACTTACCAAATTAGCCTAATTTACCTACCTACCTATTTTAATTTGGTAGGTAGGTAGGTACCTCTACCTACTAAATTAGAATAGGTAGGTAGGTAGGTACCTACCTACCAAATTAGCCTACCTACCTATTTTAATTTGGTAGGTAATTAGGCTAATTTGGTAGGTACCTACCTACCTACCAAATTAGCCTGATTACCTACTAGCTAAGTATCTAAGTAGATAGCCTAGCCTAATAAAATGCCTATACTGCATTCGGTTAGGTGTCCACTTAACTAAAGTCGTCCATCTCCATCGCAAGGCGAATACTGTATGCGGGGCAACGCGATGAACATCGCGATGATGCGAGTGTTGGGCAACGCGATGAACATCGCGATGATGCGAGTGTTTGAATGCTAGGGCATTATTCGCGTGAATATTGCCGGCAAGGCGATGAGCAATGCGAGCGGCAGTATGTAAACGCGGGGTTAGATACTGCTCCGTGATGTTTGTGAATTAATTTTACCAGCCCCATGCGCTCAAGCACACTATGAGACCTTACAGTGTTGTTTGTGAATACGGGTGTTATTCAGAAGTATCTCTAATGTAAGAAAAGCATTGTGTGATCACTACTTTGAGGATTAAGTAATTTTCTTTTGTTGTACTCACTTTAACTATAAAATTTACCATAAAATTGTGTGTTACCATAAATTCTTATAAAACTTTGAAAAGATTTGTTATCGGCGAAAACTTTTAATTGGCCTTCATTATGTTACATGATTTTACATAATGTCACCTCTTAGCTGCAAGTTTTCCGAAAATGTCAAAAAAAAAAAATGATATCTACTTACCCAAAGCACAGAACAGATAATAGTACTAACCCAAAGTAAGCATAGTTTAACTAGCTTGTGTTATGTGTTCGAGAATGCTGATATATGTATTGTATGGTTTTCCCAAGCGACTACAATATGGGGTTCTTCAAGAAGGGCATTAGAAGGTTTCTTCAGGGTCGGCAGCACGAATGTGATGCCCCTCGTGTTGCATACGTCCATATGCCACGGTAACCACTTTCCATCAGGTGGGCCGTGTGCTTGTCTGCCACCTAAGTGGTATAAAAATAAATAAATATTATAATATTAAATAGAAAGAAAGAAAGAAAAGTTTTTTATTATGTCCCTAGAGAGATGCACGAAAAACATATAACTCCTGAAACAAGCAATTTAGCTTAGCTCCCCTAACCTAGCTTAGAGGGAATATTAGTATTCCTTATTTAAAAAAAAAATTATAAAAAATATAAAAAAAATATTAAATATAGAATAACATTATATTAAGCTTGCTTATAGTACCGAATTCATAATAAAATTAAATGTCGCACACAGCCATATAGAATAACAGAACTGCCCCCTGCGGCCAGCGCTGGTTTTCAGAGGCAGCATACATTACTTTATGCATATCGTACACAGAAACGCTTTGATCAATTCAAATTGACATTTCAAACATACAATTAATATTTGTAATATTGTAGCAGTTGGACGCTTTACCGCTACGCCATATACGAGTAGATCACCGATTTTTAACCGACTTCAAAAAGGAGGAGGTTCTCAATTCGATGAGTTTTTTTTTTACAATATACGATAGATTTTACATGACCATTGGAGCACACTAGTCCTAGAGCGGAGAGCGCGGAAGGAAAACGGAAGGTGGGACCCTAACCTGATGGACTGACAACCAGAAAAAGGTGGCTGGGACATTCTACCCATTGAAGCAGAAGGCGGAGGATCAGCAGAAGTGGGAAACATCGGGAAAGGCCTAAATCAAATCAAAAATCAAAAATTGAAATTCAAATCGAAATCAAAAATTGCCAACTCGCGCGCGCTCGCGAATTTGACGATCGCGAGATGGTGAATGACTCATGTCTAGCAGTGGACTGCATTATGCTAATTGATCGATTGATTGAGATTTTACAAAGTCAAAGTCAAAGTCTTTATTTCTCAAAATAGTGCAACACTGTTACAGCTTTTTGACGTCAAAATCTCCTTAAAACTAAGTTTACCACCGCTTCCTAGGCGCTAATGGAGAAGAAACGGCGCAACAAACTCCACAATAACATAACACATAAATATATAACTAACTAAGTACCTATTGCCCTCTTGACATACAAAAACAATATTTCTTATTATAATCCATTAACAAGAATGGCCCGTCAATATAATGGATTAGCGAAGGACTACAAATCACTTGATGTTTTTGATTGCAACTTTAACAGATATGTCAAAACTGTGAAGGACATCCTTCATGGTGGGCTGGGTTTGGATGGTTCTGTCTCCGGTGGAGGTGTATAGTCCAAATCTAAACTAATATTTAGTATTTATAAATCAGAGATTAATTGTATGTAAACTTGTTTCTTTATGTGTGCACATATTATTTACGTTGCGATCCAGATCTCAACATTGTATTTAGGATATAATACGTATAGTTATGATTGTAATGTGTTTTGTGCATTTAAATAAATAAAAAAAAAAAAAATATACATAAATATAAATATAACTATAGTACCCTCATTTCAAGGTATAATAAAAGGTTAAGGCTCTCGTGCCGGCTTTCCTTTTGGGGTTAAACGGCAGTTGCTCCTAAAAAAACCAGCATAGGTACCATTTAAAAACATCAAGCTTCCGCCAAAATAAACCTTTGTACGCAGGTGGGAAAATGCTATGAGGATGATGACATAGGACATGATGTTGTCTCCTATTTTGTTAACTAGATACAGGATTCATTTCTGTTCAAACAACCTATGGGAATCTATTCCCGGGATAAAAGGTAGCCCACGTGTTATTGCAGACTATCGGCCGTTCCCAATAACATCAATCAATCAAATCAATCAATTAGCCTACTGCAGTCCACTACTGGACATAGGCCTCTCCCAATACGCGCCACGTTTGCCGATCCTCCGCCAGTCCGTCCCAGCCACCTTTCGCAGGTCATCAGTCCACCTAGCTAGGGGGTGTCCCACCTTCCGTTCCCAATAACATAATATCTACAGTTAAAGGTAAAGGTAGAGATAGTTCCTTTGTCAAATCCTATTGTTATTATGCTACTATGAATTGCGTTACCACAGAGATTGATGACGTTTTAATCCTTTCTAATGTCAAAACTGGCGATAGATAGGTTATTGGGAACGGCCGTACCTAAATCTGCAGTCTTACCATAAAGTAGGTCAATAATAATTGAACGGCTGTCATAATATTACCAATTACAAAAATAACTTTGTAAACCTTTAAATTTATATGAGACTAGCTTTTGCCCGCGGCTCCGCCTGCGTGGATGTCGGTTATCGCGACCAAACATAGCCTATGTCCTTTCTCAAGGTTTAAACTACCCCTATACCAAATTTCATCAAAATCGGTTCAGCGGTTTAGGCGTGAAAGCGTAACAGACAGACAGACAGACAGACAGACAGACAGAGTTACTTTCGCATTTATAATATTAGTAAGGATTACAAAATTATTTATGCAGTTGGCAGCATGACAGCCGTTCAATTATGAGTTCGTGGTACAGGCTCTATACTTTTATCAGCCGTTAGAGCGTAATTCAATAACAAAAATTCTTAACATTTAAAAATCTTCACAAACACGTTTAAAAAAACACAATATTAATAAGAAGGTACTCATAAAAGCAGCCTTTGTTGAAACTATCCTACACTTTCAACAGAGCCTGCTTTTATCACAAAATACAAGAGATATTTTATTAAATACTTAGTTGTCATCTTCAGACTTTGTGGTGCTGACAACTTAAACGATGCTTAGCACTTAAGTACTTGGCAAAATACCACTACTTTTAAAATGCGACTTATCTCAAAGATTTGAACATACAGCTTTGAATTTAAAAAATGTTTTAACTATATAAATTACTAGCTTTTGCCAGCGGCTCGGTTACTTTCGTATTTATAATATTAGTATGAAAATATGTATTTAGGGTTGACAGTCGGCAGCAGTCACGAGTGTGATGCCCTTGGTGTTGCATACGTCCATAGGCCACGGTGACCACTTCCCATCAGGTGGGCCGTGTGCTTGTCTGCCACCTAAGTAGTATAAAATAAAAATGGATACAAAAACACGACTTAATAAAGCAACTTCTTTACGTCAATAGATGTTATGTTTACTGTATGGACGAAGAGGGGATGTGAAGGTAGCAGGAAGGGACCATCACACTCGGCGGTAAGATTTGGTTTGTCATTATTTAATTTTTAATTTTTAATCTTGATAATGTACCTACCTATTCAAATGCAAAATACCTAAATATTTAAAATATGAAAATTAATACCTACATACATAATTATTTTAATTAAATTGGACAATATCAGTTATTTTTATTTATACTATTAATATTTTGACATTTGATTTTGACATTTTGACATTTTGACATTTGATTACATATTTTGACTTTTGATAATAGAATGATAAATGCTAACAAAGACTCAATGCCAATTTGTACTAACATATTTATAAGTATACCTACTGTTACTAACAAGATATGGATTTTTATGTTGTCCGAAATAAATGATTTTATTATTTTATTATTTTATTATTAGGGTATCAGGTATAAGAATCCGGTCATAGTTGCCGTCACTCGGATTTTGCATACCCAACTACCTCTAGCGCCTGCACTACTTCTGGATTTTGTACTTTCGGTATTTTGAACATTCGGTCAAACGAACATTCGGGATTTTGAATTTCGGTCTTTCGTACGTCGGTATGTTTATATAACTGTAAATAATCACACAGTACGTATCAGCTCACGAACACTACAATAAGGAAAAGGAAAACATACTGGATAGTATGTTCACTCTCGTTTAATAAACATCCAGGAAAAGAAAGACCTTCAAAATGGCCTCCCACTTAAATCATTCTGTTGAATGTAAAATAATCCCTATTTATTTAATCTCTAGGCCACAACACTATTTCCGTATTAAACACAAGTTTGGTGTTGGTTTTTTTTTTAAACCACTTAGGTGGCAGACAAGCACACGGCCCACCTGATGGAAAGTGATTACCGTGGCCTATGGACGTATGCAACACCAGGGGCGTCACACTCGTGCTGCCGACCCTGAAGAAACCTTCTAATGCCCTTCTTGAAGAACCCCACATTGGTTCCCGGTGGAGTAGAATAGTCTCTTCCTGTGGGTATCGTAAAGGGCGACTAAGAGATAGGGCTGTTCAGTTCACCATCCGATAGTAAACACACAGCCCATGACTAAGTGCCCGCTAGACGGTAATGGGCTCGCCCTCATAACGTGGGATCAAAAATCATAGTTGGCGAAATGTGGGTGTATATAATACACCCCTTCACCACCCCTCCAGTCCACCCCTTCATGGATTTACAGGCGTGCCGCGTGTGTGTATGTATAATTATATATTACTAGCTGTCCCGGCGAACTTCGTACCGCCATATTTTTCCCGTTCCCGCTGCACCTACTTTCTCATCCTTTAAACCTTCCCTGGACACCCACAAATATTTCAAGACTAAAATTAGCCAAATCAGTTCAGCCGTTCTTGAGTTATAAAATAACAACGAAAAGTGGCATTGATTTTCATATATTAGAGAAGATGTAATATTTTATACATTTTCACGAAATTTTATTCCAATATGGAACATAATACTGTCGAAGTACAGTCAGCATCAGGTTTGATTTGGTTGTCAGGTTGATCTGAAAAAAAAAAAAAAAAAAAAAAAAAAAAAAACACTGAGAGGAATAAATCCCAGTAGTTTTATAATGGCACTACACAATGGTACCTACTGAAAAAATAACCGACTAAAACGGGGAGGGCTTTCATTTGCTTTTTTCCTGTATTTTCTGCAAATACCATTTCACAGAATTTTGTACAGCTGAATCGGTTCTTTACTATTCACTCGACAAGCTAAATTCAACTGTATACATTTTGCATTTTGCAATTTGCAATGAACGAGAAGCCCACGCTTATTGTCAGTCGTTTTATTATTATAAAACGACTATTATTAATCCTCACAACTCATTTATATTTGGAGCAGCTGGATTGCGTAAATACCGGACAGAATACTAACTCAAAGGATTAACATTCCTCTGCTTTTAAGTAGGGCTGCCGCAGATTTATGGTACGCTACAGTTGAAATAATTTAATAGGTGCATTATGACAGTTTTGTCTATAATATTGTTGGAGTGTCTCAAATCGATTGTGAGAGTAATCGATTCAGGTAATAAATGATTAATCGTTCTAATATATTTAGTAGGTACTGATAGTAGGATTAAGATTTGTGTTAGGGTCAAAAATATGAAACGGGTATTAATAATTGTTATTTATTTACTTTCTGTGCTACTTTCGCTTTTATCAAACGAATTTTTCTTTTATCAGAATCAGGATCAGAAACAGAAGAAAAATTCGTGGTGGACCAAACATAGCCTATATCCTTTCCCAAGGTCTTATCTATCTCTGTACCAAATTTCGTCAAAATCAGTTCGGTGGTTTAGGCACTTTCACACCTAAACAGACAGACAGACAGACAGACAGACGGTACATTCGCTTTTTTAAAATGAATATGGATATATATGGATAAATCAAATTTAATTTATAATAGTTTCATGTTTCGTTCCAATCGTGCTAGATACCTTCTATGACTTTTGCCACTATTTAATTGTACTATAGTGTTACTATCATAATAAACAGAAATTCGAAACAAAAGACATATTTATAAGAACAAAAGGGATATTCCTTGCAACAACTATTTTGAACGAGAATGTGATAATGGTAAGGGTTTCTTTTACCTATAACAAAAGTGAGAGACCACGTTGCCGAAGTATTAGAAATATAATGATACAATGGCCTCCACCTCAAAAATGCAGCTATGCTATGCTATGCAGATGACAGCACCGGTGACACGTATTACACGGGTCGTGCAAATATCCCTAGGTCGGAAGTGGAGGAGAGTCGCGAACAACTTGTGTCCGAAATTGAGACTACTCTCTCTGGAGTATCCGATTGGGGACGACTAAATTTAGTCCAATTCAACCCTACCAAGACACAAGTATGTGTATTCACCGCTAAGAAGGCTCCATTTGTTGTAGCGCCGCAATTCCTGGGCACACCGCGCACCATCTCCACAAGTATCGGGATTCTTGGTGTCGATATCTCCAGCGACGTCCAATACCGAAGTCATCTGGAAGACAAGGTCAGGTTGGCATCAAAGAAACTTGGGGTGCTCAACAGGGCGAAGCAGTACTTCACTGCGGGGCAACGACTACTCCTTTATAAGGCACAGGTTCGGCCCCACATGGAGTACTGCTGTCACCTTTTCGCCGGAGCGCCTGCGTGCCAGCTTGACCCTTTCGACTCGGTACAAAGACGGGCGTTGAGGCTCGTCGGCAATCCCATACTCACAGGCGATGTAGAACCACTCAGTCTCAGGAGAGACTTTGCTTCACTGTGTGTGTTTTACCGCCTATACAATGGTTTGTGCTCAGATGAATTGTTTGACATGATGCCCACAGCTACATTCTATCATCGCACTTCTCGTCATAGACGGGGAGTTCATCCTCACACATTGCGACCGGAAACGGTGCGCACTGTGCGGTATGAAAGGAACTTCATCCCTCGCACACTCAAGCTGTGTAATGAACTCCCCGCGATGGTTTTCCCAAGCGACTACAATATGGGGTTCTTCAAGAAGGGCATTAGAAGGTTTCTTCAGGGTCGGCAGCACGAGTGTGACGCCCCTGGTGTTGCATACGTCCATAGGCCACGGTAACCACTTTCCATCAGGTGGGCCGTGTGCTTGTCTGCCACCTAAGTGGCATAAAAAAAAAAAGAAACCATCTATAGATCATACTATAGATCAATTAATGTATTCCTTAAGTTACGCATGTTTACCATGTATTTTTATAATAAAACCCAATAGAATAGGCGGTTCTTGGGGGCCGGGCTGAAATTATTTCATTACCTAACATCTATAAATTTATAATACCTATAGGTACCTACATGATGTTCTCGATTTCGTTTTTACATAAACTCCCTAGATAAGATTTTAACACTTTAGCCTTTTTCAGCCCGGCCCCTTGACGCGGTTAGTAGGTATATATTTTTTAATAGAGCATTAATTTACACAGGACTGAGTGAATTGAGAAAAGTGTAAAGAGTGCGATAAAACAGTTTTTGTTGTGGATCTGTAGGCCTTCTGGTTCACAAAGTCATTATTTATAACCTCAATTCCAAGAAAAGTATAGATTGACCATAGTCTCGAACTAATTTCAGGACAAAATTGTGGTATGGTGAATGTGACGAAATTGATAATTGATCATAAATAGCTAGCAGCTGGATATTATACTAACCAAAGAATTTATGATAACTACTCAAGAGAAGAAGTTTAATTCCTTGTGACAGCTTCAGTGGCGTGGTGGTAGTGAACTCTACTGCCTTGTAGGGGGGCGCATCTTCAATTCCCGCTCAGTGCAAAATTTTTATGCGCGAATATGGACTTTAACCATTCAGGTTGAAGTCCCCAAAGGGACTTCATAAGGACGTCTCAATGAGGATAACGATGATGATAAGGTAAATTATAGAAAGGAACATTTTTTTGAGAACGAGAGGTTTAATGCCATCGACCAAACTAAGTATGTAGGCATAGCCTATATTCAGTGGCGGTGCAAGACATTTAATAAGTGAGCTTAATGTGGGCAAGGTATATTTGCCTCCCTCTGAAGATGTAAGAAGAAGGGATAGTAAAAGAAGCGACGTAAAAATTACTTGAAATTAAACACATTTTAGTCATTGACAAATAAACTGTCGTTTACCGTATGTCGTTTTTGAATTTCCGAATATCGTCTTAATCTTTATATTTTTTATAATTATTACAATTTATGATGTAGTAGTTATTTTTATATGATTGTAATGTGTTTTGTGTACCTGAATAAATAAAAAAAAAAAAAAAAAAAAAAAAAAAAAAAAAAAAAAAAAAAAAAAAAAAAAAAATCGTATTGTGAATTATTTTGGACATATTCACAGCATTACAGTTCACAAGCAATCACTACGGTTCACTTTTATTTTATCTGCCTTATATTATCTTGTCTCTATATGTCCATAAGATGTGGAGTATAATGCTAGCGCCCGATATTCCAGATGCTTTTTATATCATGTTTTAATAATTCTCCTATTAATTATTTAATAAATGTATATACAATATTTATTCATTAAGTAAGTCTGAAATAAATGAGTTATTTACTTCATTTAGTTATAAATAAATCTCTAACTAACGTTAGTTATTTTCTAAAATATCGTAACATAAGAAAAATGTGAATAACCAAAATAAAGGTTCACGCGGACGCCACGTGGCGCTGCAGTCAGTTTCGCTTCAGTTTGAAAAATGTTTACAACCCCTAGGTAACCGCTTCAAACCAGTCGCAAGGTGAAATCGGTCAACAAACTTTATTCTCAATCTATTTGGCATATACGATTTTTCGGACCGAAACGTGTGAGAAACCGACGTGTGAGAAACCGAGCCTTTAATATTTTTAATGACGCTCAATGAAAATATAGACAAAATTCTTATCTACTACCTACGTGCCCATTGTAGTAGGTGTAGCAGTAAGTTCTAATTTCGTTTTTTAATTTACCTAAGCTATATTTAGAGTGAACTCTCAGTAATAAAAATAATTGAAATATGAATCAAATAAAGTTCAAAGATAAGTCCAATAAGAGAATTAATTTAGTTTATCCTGTCTTCAATTTCCTTGTACGAACTAAAGACTAAACCAAATTACTCTCCATACCAAGAAAAATCCTACGCAGTTGTGAATGTCATTATAATAATATCCTGTAAGTACTGAAATTCATAGAACTGAACTAAATATTTCTCGGTTTGTTTGTCCAAGTTTTACCTTATAGCCCATGGTTCACTTATTATAGACGGCGAGCCCCGGTTTCGCCTGGGAGGCACGGAGGCGGGAGCTAGTGGTGATCCAAGGAGTGTGAGTTGTCTGCAAGCAAGTAATGCTCGTCAAGAAGACCGCGCGGCCCGCAACTAACGGAAGCAACTCGGGCATCGGAGGTCGCAGAATAACCTCCATGATGCTGGCCTAGAAGTGACGGGTAGAGCCGACTGTCACGCTAGCAAAGTAGGCCGTAACGGTGGCTCCCCATTCCCGTGAGCTAGGTACCCCGTTGTCACCACACCTGAAGAGAGTCAGCTCGAAAGAGATGGCTCTTGCTTCACTAACAATAATTTTCGGTCCCACGCCATAGATTTAGGTACATTGTAGTTACTAAGAAATGATGATTTTGTACTTACAATATAAATATTACTTTTACCTGATCAGGAGATGGAAGTGGGCTGTGCAAGGAATACATATTTGGGATGATTTAAAAAAGGTAGGTATGAGTTTTAGGGCGATGAATACAGAATAACCCAGTGAAACAGACCCAGGCAATAAAACCCACGTTACTTTTTATCCATTTGCTGAATAACACTCAGAGTATTTTGCAAATCAGTCAAAGTACAGCCTGCCAATAGGACGGATGACCTAGTTTCTAAATTATATGTATGAAAATGTTTGGCGAATCAAAGTAGTTTGGCACAGCCTGCTAATGCGACGACCTAATTTCCAATATGTATTGTATGTGTGTATTACCTACTAAATCCAATTACTGTATTCACTTGTCTCAATTATTCATAGCGTGACGTAGGTATATTTCAATCTCACGTAATGTATTATTTGTTACCCATATCTGTTAGTCTATTAACATTTCAGTCTTAGGTACTTTAATTTTCAAGTGAATCGGACTCGGAGACTCGGACCGCCATCATCCTTCGGGTTATTAGCGTTGTGTATCTTGTAAATCTAACACATTCATTTATCATTCTCTAAGCCTGTTCCCAACTCAGTTGAGGTCGGTTTCTCACACCCGTATTCACAGACAATACTTCGCTATGCGTACTACCAAAACTGTGCAAAGAACGACAAATTTTCAGTGCGTTCGTTTTGGCAAGCCTTTTTATTCATTGATAACACTTAAGTAGGTAATACTTCGTTGAGGGAACGCACTGCGTTAGATACTGCTCCGTGATGTTTGTAATTTTACCAGCCCTATGCGCTCGAGCACACTATGAGACCTCATAGTATCGTTCGTGAATACGGGTGTCAGTCTAACTACATAAGATGAACTTTGATATTTTCCGTGAAGCCATCTGCCATCCATAATCAATTTGTAATTTGTAGTTAGATTAGTCGGAGGTGACTGCCCCGTGGCAATACCCAATGGCACTACTGGTAGTGTCAAGGGTAAAATTCTGTCCCATGGCACTACCGGTAGTGTCAAGGGGAAAAAATATTCCCCATGACACTACCAGTAGTTCCAAATACACTTGACACTACCGGTGACTGCCCTGGGTAGTGCCATTGGGTAGTGCCACAGGGCAGTCACCGGATTTTTGAGGGTACCAACTACCTGTAACGACTACCATGATAGATGATTGTATGGCAAACGGGGCCAAGTGACAGCTTAAGATGCTCTCCGAGGCACAGAAACTCGTAGAGCAATTTCCTTGTTGGTTGCCGGTGGAGTACAATATGGCAACCCCATCTCTTCCTGTGGGTGTCGTAGAAGGCGACTAAGGGATAGGGCTATTCTCCATCCGACTGTAAACATACAGACTAAGTAGCCGTTTGATGGCGATAGGCTCACTCCTATTACGTGGGACTTAAAATAATAGTTAGCGAAATGTAGGTATTAAATCACCTCTGCCTACCCCTTCGGGGATTTACAGGCGTGATTATAATGTATGTATGTATATTCATGCATGCAAATCAATCTCAAATCATCAAAAATTAGTAGGATTGTAAAAATAGTAGCCGCCCTATAGGGGAAAATCTGCATTGAGAGCAGAAGTAATTTTTCGTTAGATAGGTATGTGGTTAACAGGCAAATAGCGCTATTAATCTTATAAACAAGAACCTATAAATTTAAAAAAACATCTTAACATTATCATTCATTATAATGATATATATTTATGTGTTAAACTAAATAAAACCATTGCGTGACTGACTGAAGCGATAACAGACAATTTACAGCTCGAAACACTAAAATAACCAAGACGAAATCGGTAACGCAGAATACGTCTCTTGCCGTTTTCATTCTTTTTTGTTATTTTTTTTTCCTCTTGGAAACAGAATAGATAATATTTAGACTATTTAATTTTATTTCATTCGGAAAACAAACACTATCTTACATCTAAATTCACAACTGATTGAAGCACGGCTGCTACGCAGGAGGCGCAGGTTCGATCCCCGCTCAGTGCCAATATTTGTATGCATGAATATAAATATTTGCATTAGTCTGGGTGTTTCTATGTATAATATTTACAAAAAAAAGTATCTAAGTATGTATATCCGCATTTTAGATTCCATAACACAAGCTAATTAAGCTAACCATGGGTCTAGAAAGCGTTGTGTAGAATGTTGTGAAATATTTATTTATTTATATTTATATTAATAACTCAAAATCATTTAACAGTTTTCGCATATGCTTATTTGGTGCTTGTCTGTAAAAATAAAATTCTTTATTACAGTCAGAGAACCGACTCGAACCACTTTCTAGAGATAAAGTGACTATAAGGAGGATGAACACAAGATCAAGTGCCGCGTGGTTCCCGCCAGCAGAGTAGAATTTGGCCACCCATCTCCTCCCATGCGGTGTCGTACAAGGCGACTAAGGGATAGGGCTGTTTAACATCAGACAGATATATACAGCCTGGACTTGTTAGTTTAAAGACAATATTGATATTAACTTACTCTTACATAACGCGTATTTCAAGCCATCTTGTGAGATGAATTTTGTTAGAAATACTGTCTATTCTACTGTATTTCGAACTCTTGTTGCTTATTTTAGTATTTCGATCTCTTAGACTATAAACTTATAGTGGAAGAGTTCGAAATACTGAAATAAGAAATAGTATTTCGATCTCTTAGAGTTCTTAGACTATATACCTACTTAAAGTCGAAGAGTTCGAAATACTAAATTAAGAAAGTTGAAATTACCGCAATAGTTACGCAAGATATCTACGTTTCTTACAGTTTCATTATTTCTTCTTCTTCATCCTAGCGTTAATTTCAGTCGTATCCGAAGCTTTCACCTCAAAGTCCAACTTTTCCAGGCTATTTTCATGTTAGGCTACTTCGATATTCTTTCTTATATTTTTATATATTATTTTATACTTAGGTACACTTGACCACAGAATATGTAAATAGTAGGTACTTTGTAGTAAAATCAAAGTAAAACATTTCTTATTCTATAAGCCGTTAAACGGTGCTACAAAACATCAAAAGGACGGATATACGGATTTGTAAGTACCGTTTTAGTGGCCTATACAGAATAAATTATTTTTATTACTTTGAAATATCCAATTCGCTTCACTTCGCTCGAAGTAAAGGCCTAAAGGATAGATAGCAGGGATAGGTTGGACACCCCCTAGCCAGGTGGACTGACGACCTGTGGAAGGTGGCTGGAACGGGCTGGATGCGGAAGGCGGAGGATCGGCAAACGTGGCGCATATTGGGAGAGGCCTAAGTCCAGCAGTGGACTGCAATAGGCTGATTGATTGATTGATAGATAGCAATAACAGAGTAGAACAATTCTCGTTAGACTGATAAATACTGTGCCCAAAGGACATCTATGGCAGTCTTTACGGGTAGTTGTAGCCTTATAAAGTTCAACAACAGGGGCCCTAGATAAAGTGACATTCTATTGATGGAATCGCGCTGACGCGAACAATTTTTAAGGTTTTAACAATGGATTTCGGGACATTGCGGTGGTTATAGTAGTAATGATAAGTTAAATAATGTATTTCGAGATACAAAGACTCAAATTTCATAAAAAAATATAGTTATTTTAATGATTTAAGTCAATTTCATACTACAAGCGATTCCGCTGGCGTTTTCGCCAATAGAATGTCACTTTGTCTAAGGCCCATGGTCTAGCTGCAATGCTTCGATATCGCCAAATATCGCCATTAGATCACAGATTATTAGATTGCGGAAATCAGATGGCAGATGGCAATCGCTTCACAGAAAACATCGAAGTTCAGCCAAATCCGCAGTTAGACTGGTAAAGCGGTCCTCAAACTCGGATAAGACTGGGATTAACGCTAGGACGAAGAAGAAGAATAATGTGCCTAAAGTACCTTGGACGCCCAAGATTGTGCCACTTTGCACGATCTTTGGTTGAGGAAGGACCGGAAGGCGGACCCTCAGCTCCGAAGTGACCTTGACCTCGGATGTAATCAGGAAAATAAATCTCCATGAAGATGATAATGAAATTTTGCCTAAAGTAAATTTCACGCGTCGTCACGTCATTATTGGTCGTTTTGCTGAAAACAACATACCTGGATTTCAGGGTTAGTCGCGATTCCCCCCGTTCTCGATTCTCCCCAAAAACTGTTCCGTTTTATAATATCGTTTTATCTCGCTAATAAAAAAACAAAAAAAAACTGGGAAAATAGGAAAATCGAAAAAAAAACGCTATTTTAAAAACGATTAATTTTCGGGGGGAATCGAGACTAAACTGAAATCTAGGTACGTTGTAGAAAGGGACCTTGAAGCCGCTTTATTCTATTCAAACTACGGAATTCTCGTAAATTGTTCAAGACTGACTTGTTTGATTTTTGTTGTAAATAAGGATTATTTTAACACATTCTTCCCAAGTTTCTCTTCTAGAATATTTTATTTTTCAAACAAATCCGTATGGTATATTTATACTTTTGTCTATATAATACTTAAACAAACTATTTTTTGAAGTGTTACCCCAATTAGTGTGTTCACTATTCCCGTAAATTTAAAACTGAATAACAGCCGTGGTGGAATCTAGAACAATGTTTTACAAATTATTGGTGCCTATATAAGTAATTCATTGCTTCCGTTAGTTCGGAATGTTCGGTAAATAGCTGCTAAGATATTGTAGACAAGAATTTTAATTAAAAATTTTAACTATACTAGGCTCAATTAAGGAAACGTTTTCAAAACGTGTGATTTCAATTCGATTTTAAAGAAAAACATAAACAACGCAATGGCATTCCGTAGGCATGATCTGTCAAAACAAACCCTACCTACGTTTTCGAGAAGTTGATCTTCTGTATGTTAAATATTTCTGACTCAAACTATTTTTGTGCATCTATCCGATTGCGTAGGCCGCCATCATTACGTATTGAATCGAATAATAAATTTGCAATACTTTATTTTCAAGCTCAATCAAATCCTATAACATAGAAACATGAATAAATACGGCTGACTCAGACCAAGATGAAAGAGGGAGAAATATTTTAGTAGCTGTTACGGTGAGTGTATTTATATAAATAAACAAAAAAGTGTCTGTTTGTGAAGTTAAAATACTTAAGAAGTGTTCAATGAATGAAATCCCAACTGTTTATGTAATCTGTGGTAAAAGTACGTTTTATTTGGGCTCCAACTACCCGTAAAGACTGCCATAGATGTTTGTATGGCAACCGGGACCGACGGCTTAACGTACTCTCCGAGACACGATCAGACCAATGCAAAATAACCATATCCATGTATAACCCACGCCACGTATCTTGGACCTAAAATGTGCTCAAAACGTGCCCTATACGCGCAGTACACATTTCTTGGGTGTCTTTTGAGGATAGCGCGGGATGCTACTGCGGTAGACGAACTTAAATTCACCGAGCATAGACTATTACAAAGCAATCCGCGGGCGCCAGAGCCTCGTATGTCTTACGATTTAGGTCCAAGATACGTGGCGCGGGTTATACCTATACAAATAATTGTACTGAACGGGGATCGAACCCACGGCCGCGTTCACTACCGCTACGACACGCGACGGAGGCTGTCCTCTTTGAAGGATATTTCATATTTGGTTATTTTACTTTCACACATCAGACAGACATTTTGCGCCAGAACTGTAGATAAATAAGTTTGTTATACAATCATGTTAACGGGAATTCACGCGATCATGGTATAGGTACAGTACATAATATGTAATAGGCAAATCAAAGGTATCATGGAACGCGAGAGTTTAAAAGTTAGTTTAATAAGTTTGTTGATTTCCAATCTGTTCCATTCATCTCCCTTTATGTGGATAAGCACTCTAAGTACGACACCAATATGTAGGGACTCATAGTATGATCAAAGTAGCTACATAAAAATATATATACCATCACATCACGTCATCAAGTGTTCTCGAAATTAGGGAATTGATGACGTCATAACCATCGTTCGATAAATTGTTACGTAGCCTTATTACATCATATACTTACATAATTTATATAATGTGTATTGTGGGTGTTTATACGGGGTCGTATACTTGAGCTAATTAATCATTCACTTAGCCTATCACAGTCCACTGTTTGGCCTCTTCCAAGCTCCATTCTCTTATACCTGTAAACGTTATCCTATTGCAATTATACACCTACCTAGTGAGTTTGGTATTAATATAAGTAGCACCATAATAAGTTTATGGTCATAAATATAAGACTAATGATAATATTATACTGTAAAGCCTTCTTTGATAAATAAATAAATTATTTATTATATGTAATTATTGTCGTCATAGCGCCCTATCCTTCGCTTTGCTCATCTTATCAACCCCAGTCCCTTTTGAAAGTGTATAATAATATGTGCTGTGTACTATACCATGATCGTGTTAATTTCCCGTTCACATTATTATATTAGTGTCTAATTGATTGACTCTTCCAGGCTGACCCAGCCAATGTTGCTTAACCTCGTAAAGAACGGTCACTCATCCAAAACCTGACTCAGCTAATGACACAACCCTGCAGGTTGTGCAAAAGTAGAAAAAGTATAAATATTTGGATCCGGGGGCATCGGCCACGGGGGCGTCGACCACCGGAGGCCTAGGCCACGAACCCAAAAAGGCCGTAGACATTCGATTTGATCATCCGTCCATCTACCAGTGTCACGATTAAAAAATAATTAAATATGAATTCTGCTGTGATGTTCATTTAAGTAGAATAAAACAAATAGATGACATCTTGCGAATATGTAAACAACAGCGATGTGTGCTCTCACGTATATTTGTCAGACTTTTGATCGAATACCGCGAGTAATCGGGTGCGCACATGTGTAAAATTTCCAGAATACAAACGATTATTAGAATTAAGTTGATACCATGGTTCAGCGAAGGATTTCAAACCTTAATGCTGCAGGATAAAACTGAAATTCGCTTGTTGAGTTGTGGCAAATGTACGAACATGAGAGATATTGCTATAAGCTGAAAGGCCCGTAGACAATTTTTTAATATGTTGCAATCACAGAGTTATTAAATCTAAATACGGAACCCTAAAAAGCTGTAGGACTTTGAGAAGTTTTCCAAGTATTTTGAAAAATAGTTTTGAATGTGAGAAATAGATTTTTTATTTTTTTGGTGGAAATCGCTTTAGGTACCACATGGGCTGCAATGAACGACTTAGAAGTCCCATAATAGATTAAGTTCCCAGTCGCTTCATGAAAAATATCGAAGATCAGCTAAACCCGCAGTTACACTGGAAAAAGCGGACCCCAGACTCCAAGGTGATAGCTGCTGCTGTAGGATAGGATGATAGTTACAGGTTCGGCAGCATAGGTACGTACATAATATACAATTACGACTCTTTTCCAGTGAAGTAGGCAAAGACCACCATGTTCCACTCTCTACCTCTTTCGCTCTTCTATAATATTCATAACTGTTTTCGTACATGCTCGCCGGTTTTTGGTACTCTTGACAATTGTTCTTCCTTTAAAATGCCTTCGATCTGATTGACATACGTATGTCTAGGTCGACCTAAGAGTTAAAGTTGCTCATTCAGCCTCGCTTCAGAAATCTGTTTCGTCGGGCGTTTCTGTTTTCAACTCACGGTTTTTTTTACCCGCGAGTTAAAAGAATAACAATTATTCCGTTTTCTACCCCTGCAAAAGTTTCGTCCATCCATAGTAAATGTAAATTATGATGTAGATAATATATCAATTGGTAATCAATCAATCAATTAGCCTAACTGTAGGCCACTGCTGGACATAAGCCTCTCCCAATGTGCGCCACGTCTGCCGATCCTCCGTTTTCCGCATCCAGTCTGTCCCAGCTACCTTTTTTAGGTCGTCAGTCCATCTGGCTAGGGGGCGTCCCACCTTCCGTTTTCCATCTCGCGGCCTCCACTCTAGGACTCGTCTGCTCCAACGGCCATCAGTCCTTCGACAGATGTGGCCAGCCCACTGCCACTTCAGCTTGCTTATTCTGCAATTTGTAATGAGCATTTTTCCAACAACTTTTGGTATCGACTGTACTTAAATCGAATATATTGCTTACATTACAATAAATGTTTTCACGTAGGATGTTATAAATAGTGCACTCTTATAACATTATCGAAACAAATGTTTTGAATTTTTCAATTCTGTACTTGTTCCAACGTGGGTTAGTGATGACGTTTCAAACTACGCGAATCACTTGTTATGTGAGTTTGTCGACAGCTTTATCTAAAGGTGCTAAGCACGTATTTCAATGCATAATTCTATGTTATAGTTAATTGGATACTAAATTAAGACTAAAATTAATATTTTTGTTATGGATTTCAAACAGTTTACTGCTCGGTTTTAGTTTATAAACGGGAGTATGCTAGCGACTAAGGCTTGCGTCATATATTTTGACGGTTCTTCTGTTGGGGGTCTTCTAACATTACCCATATCTAACTACTCTGTTTGTCTGTCTGTTACGCTTTAACGTCTAAACCACTGAACCGATTTTGATGAAATTTGGGACTGATGTAGATCAGACCTTGGGAAAGGACATAGGCTATGTTTGGTCGCGATAACCGATATCCACGCGGGTGAAGCCGTAGGTAATAGCTAGTTTCATATAAGTCACTCTGCGACAGAGCAACAGTACTTTCGCGTAGTGTGTCCGCTTTATTAGTTTTTTTTATGTTAGTAATTTTAAATATCTGTTGAGAGCAAACTTGATTGGACCAAGATTGAACCCTTGGAGCACTCCCTGCTTTTAGATTTATTTTTGAGTGTGCCTATTATTAGTAAATAGCATACATTCTTTTACCATATCTACGATAGTGAAAAACAGTGACTGAATTGTTATATCCTGGTATTTTTCTTGCTAGCTTCACCTATTGCTATCGTAAATATTTATGATCTTACAGACGAGAGTGACTAAGTAATATTAATATATTAATATAATTACGTATTCCCTGTCTATAATTTTTTTACTTCTATCTATTACTTCCCTGGGAGAATTTCATTACTCCAAAAGAAATAATACTTTTTTTTATACCACTTAGATAGTAGCAGAGATTAGAAGGTTTTTCGTGTGCTTGTCTGCTCACCTAAGTGGTTTAAGAAAAGACAAGCACCACCTGATGGAAAGTGGTTACCGTGGCCAATGGACGTCTGCAACACCCAGGGGCGTTAAACTCATGCTTCCGACCCTAAAGAAACTTTTTAATACCCTTTTTGAAGAACCTCATATTGTAGTCGCTTGGGAAAACCACAGCAGGGTGTTTAGTCACAACATGAGTGTGCGTGGGATGAAGATCTTTTCATAGCGCACAGTGCGCTATGAAAAGAACTTCATCCCATGCACTGTTTCCGGTCGCAATGCATGAGCATGAATTCCCTGCGTATGGTGAGTGGTGCAATGATAGAATGTAGCCGCGCACGTGTTTGTTCTCTTCTTAAAGTCCCGAATCCTTCAAGCGGGGCGTGAAAAAGTATTTATCAAGATCGTCAAATTAGGGACCATCATTTTAAGGCATCAGAAAATATGGTGGTCCGTATCTTTTGAATTGCACCTCAGCTTTTTACTATCTAGCGGGGTGCAGTCAATTGACGGAGCATTATATAAAAAAAAACTATGGGCATCACAAACCATTGTAAAGGCGATAAAACACACACAGCAAGAAAGTCCCTCCTGAGGCAGAGAGATTCCATATCGTCATCTTTTTATTTGCTTACGATAACCTATGAATACCAAAACTTATATCTATTGTTTGTTTAGATAATCTAGCAATAAATGTACCATCTGACTTACTCAAATGATATACTAAAACTTTAGTACTGAGCAATGAAAACAATCATTATATTGGCCGAACCAAAGTCAACTAAATACTTCAAAGCGAAGCGAAGCGAAGCTTAGACAAACTTGAGTCTATTTCTGCCAATTGGAAGTGAGTCATACCTTTAAATCAAACTAAACAGCCGCACCGCTGTTAAATATGTCTGTGTGTTTACATGTTTTATTAATAGAGCCATATATTTCTCTAATAAATTTCATGGGGTATTTTCAATGGCCAGTTTTCTTTTTGTTTGTATTTTCTAAGGTATAACTATAAAAAGCGATATAGGTATATTACAGTTATTTGAATAAGGTACGAAAGTTAAACGTAGTATTTAAATTTTATGATTAAACTAAATTATTTTACCACATTTAACCTTACCTTTACCTATATACCACACAATAATGGTATGTTTCAATTGACATAACATTATTTTGTGTTAATTAAATTTACAGCTGATAGAATTTAGCGAAGGAAGATTAAATAAATCAGACTAAATAATTTCGTGTTGATATTTGGTATAATTATTGACAGCCTAAGTGGCGTAGCGGTAGTGAACGCGGCCGCTACGCAGGAGGCGCGGGTTCGATCCCCGCTCAGTGCAAATATTTGTGTTCATGAAATATGGTTATTTGCATTGGTCTGGTCGTGCCTCGGAAAGTTAAGCCGTCGGTCCCGGTCGCCATAAGAACATCTATGGCAGTCGTTACGGGTAGTTGGAGCCCTAAAAAAAATCCAAAACAACAGTCTAGCTGCAAAGCTTCGATATTGCCTAATGTTAACATTGGGATGTGGAGGTCAGATGGCAATCGCTTCACAGAAAATATCGAGGTCTAGCCAAATCCGTAGTTAGGACTGGTAAAGCGGACCCCAGACTCCGAGCTGAAAGCTTCGGATGCGACTGGGAATTAACGCTAGGAGGAAGAAGATTTGGTATAATTATTCCCTAAAGTGCTCAGATGAACATACTAAAAGTTCCTGTGGGTAGAATATGAGCCGGCGGTGGTGGAGGGGTGGAAAAGTCCCATTTTTCAGTTTTTTGCTTGTATATTGAAAACTATTATTAGATAATATCTCTTTAGTTGACTTTTTTTAAATTCGATATAAATAATAGGTAGTCATCCAATATTTTGATTTATTACTACCAAAAATGACCGGCTTTTCTTATCGAGGAGCTTTTACCCAAACAAAGTTTACTAATATCGAGTTTCCAAGTACCATTACCCACACGCATCAAATATCTATTTCATCTCAGGTAAACTTTTGTATTTGAAGGTTGACCCATCAGTCCTTCAGACACACACACATATATATGATATATCGTGTCACCCACCGGTCTTTCAAACACACTCATATCGTATCACCGATCAGGCCTTCATACATACATATCGTGTTTCAAATGAGTATTGTTTTCATGTGTATTACTAGCATACCTACATCTGGAGACAATAATGTCCATGCTTTCAAGACAAGTGGCAATTCTTTGGCCTGCGTATTGTAGAATAGAATAATACACTCATAATAATGAATATAATGGGATTTGATATATCACACGTCAATACGTGTCATACATCAAATCCCGGCTCAATACCCGTTGTCCTAGGTGAGCGACAAGTCCGACAGCGCGACAACGCGACGTGATGCGTGACATATTTTTCCATACATTAAATGACGTTTTCACGCGATGCCATGTAGGACATATACATATATATGCTTAAATAAAATAAAATAAAAAATAAAATAAAATAAAATAAGCCTTTATTACTGGGTTTACATAAACTAATTCTTAATTATTACATTGGATCGGTAGGTGCTTCCTTATCCCCAGCTTGTCCTTCGACATAGGCCTCCTCTAAAGATTTCCAGTTTACTCTTTCCCTCGCAACTCTCATCCATTCTGGTCCAGCAGTTCTCTTCAAGTCTTCTTCCCAGCGTTTTGGTTGTCGCCCTTTGTTTCTTTTCCCATCTCTGGGGTACCACTCTGTTATTGCTTTTGTCCATTTATCATTCCTCTCTCTTAACATATACACATTATATGCTTATAATGTCATAAATAAATTCTATTACGCCGTGTTGGCACTTTGTAGTCATATAAATCAATGTTACCAACAAATTGAAACGAAGTTGCGGTTTCATTAATCAACCATCTCAGGTTTCCAGTAAATTGAACCTTTTAGGGAAACTCCAAAGTATCAATTAGCTTCTATTTTCTTGTAAAACCATGTAGTTAGCTATACTAGAACTAGCTAAAGTAGAAGATATGGAGAAAGAAAACTATGATTACATAAGAAATAATAATGTACAGGAGGAAATCACGCTTGTAATTCGAGAAGGTAGATAATGTTTTTAATTAATTTCTGGTTCAAGTTAATGTCAAAAAACCAAATTGTTTGAATAAAATGGTTGAATATTATTAAAAGAGTACTAACAGAAATAATAACAATAAATTCCTGTTAACCCTTTCAGTTATGCTAGCTTATGTTAGGAGTGGATACACTTTAGTTGCTAACGTGAAAACACTCCAAAAACAAGGTAAGAGAGCTTGGATCATTAACTCCGGTACCATCAGCGTACTGAATGAGATGTACATCATTAGACGCGCCTTTAATTGGAGAACACGAAATGGCTATGCTGCAAAGTCAAAAACCCGGTGGTGATACCAAAAATCAATTTTGAAAATGCTAAAAAAATCGGTACCTAATATTGAAAGATTACCAATTTTCGTTTGTTCCTGGCTATAGAGGAGATTTAGGACTATATGATAGTGCAGTGCTGCAAGCCTCCATAACTGGCCTTGTCAGAGGCAGCACCTTGCAAAGTGCCGCCTGAAAACAGGTATCTGGTACGATCGAATTACCAAATAAAACCGGGCTCATCTGAAAGATCATCAAATTCTGAGTATGAAAAACTGGTGCTGCAAATCTTAAACACTGGCGAAGGTGGTTGCAGCAGCGATTGAAGATCGCGAGTTGCGCGTCTCGGTTTGGTATTTTCACATTTATACGATCGAGTTACCAAAAAAAAACAGGGCTCATCTGAAAGATCATCAAATTCTGTGTAGGAAAAACCGGTGCTGCAAATCTTAAACACTGGCGAAGGTGGTTGCAGCAGCGATTGAAGATCGCGAGTTGCGCGACTCGGTTTGGTATTTTCACATTGGTATGATCGAGGTACCAAAAAAAAACAGGGCTCATCTGAAAGATCATCAAATTCTGTGTAGGAAAAACCGGTGCTGCAAATCTTAAACACTGGCGAAGGTAGTTGCAGCAGCGATTGAAGATCACGAGTTGCGCAACTCGGTTTTGTAATTTTCACATTAGTACGATCGAGTTACCAAAAAAAACAGGGCTCATCTGAAAGATCATCAAATTCTGTGTAGGAAAAACCGGTGCTGCAAATCTTAAACACTGGCGAAGGTGGTTGCAGCAGCGATTGAAGATCGCGCGTCGCGCGACTCGGTTTGATTTTCATATTAGTACGATCGAATTTCCAAAAAACCAGTGTTTAAGATTTGTAGCACCGGTTTTTCTTACGCAGAATTTGATGATCTTTCAGATGAGCCCTGTTTTTTTTTGGTACCTCGATCGTACTAATGTGAAAATACCAAACCGAGTCGCGCAACTCGCGATCTTCAATCGCTGCTGCAACCACCTTCGCCAGTGTTTAAGATTTGCAGCACCGGTTTTTCCTACACAGAATTTGATGATCTTTCAGATGAGCCCTGTTTTTTTTGGTAACTCGATCGTACTAATGTGAAAATTACAAAACCGAGTTGCGCAACTCGTGATCTTCAATCGCTGCTGCAACTACCTTCGCCAGTGTTTAAGATTTGCAGCACCGGTTTTTCCTACACAGAATTTGATGATCTTTCAGATGAGCCCTGTTTTTTTTTGGTACCTCGATCGTACCAATGTGAAAATACCAAACCGAGTCGCGCAACTCGCGATCTTCAATCGCTGCTGCAACCACCTTCGCCAGTGTTTAAGATTTGCAGCACCGGTTTTTCCTACACAGAATTTGATGATCTTTCAGATGAGCCCTGTTTTTTTTGGTAACTCGATCGTACTAATGTGAAAATTACAAAACCAAGTTGCGCAACTCGTGATCTTCAATCGCTGCTGCAACTACCTTCGCCAGTGTTTAAGATTTGCAGCACCGGTTTTTCCTACACAGAATTTGATGATCTTTCAGATGAGCCCTGTTTTTTTTGGTAACTCGATCGTATAAATGTGAAAATACCAAACCGAGACGCGCAACTCGCGATCTTCAATCGCTGCTGCAACCACCTTCGCCAGTGTTTAAGATTTGCAGCACCAGTTTTTCATACTCAGAATTTGATGATCTTTCAGATGAGCCCGGTTTTAATTGGTAATTCGATCGTACCAGATACCTGTTTTCAGGCGGCACTTTGCAAGGTGCTGCCTCTGACAAGGCCAGTTATGGAGGCTTGCAGCACTGCACTATCATATAGTCCTAAATCTCCTCTATAGCCAGGAACAAACGAAAATTGGTAATCTTTCAATATTAGGTACCGATTTTTTTAGCATTTTCAAAATTGATTTTTGGTATCACCACCAGGTTTTTGACTTTGCAGCATAGCCATTTCGTGTTCTCCAATTAAAGGCGCGTCTAATGATGTACATCTCATTCAGTACGCTGATGGTACCGGAGTTAATGATCCAAGCTCTCTTACCTGTCGATATCGATTGTAAAACCGACTAAGCAATAATTTTTCAGTACAATATTTTGCAATTTCTTGCTCTACATTATGACGTATCGTAAGTTTATAATCACTCATTATAATAAAAATGATTGATTGATGAATAAAAACTCATTATAATAAAATATTAACAACAGACCCCTTTTCTTCTGGAAAACTCGGGAGCACCCTTTTTCTCAAAAACCTGTGAGGAACTTACCATATCCTTGATGTTACAGCCAAAAGTCATCGCGATCAGTTTATATAATAACACGATAGCTTTTTCCCCCTATCAAAAAAACTTTCGACAAAAGTTGTAATTCAATCAAAGAACACGCGTGCCAAGTTTGGTGAAAATCGGTTAAGAAATGCGCACTTTTAACCGGAGCTAACAAACACACAACGTAAATAAGGCAACATAGATAAGAAGCAAAAAGGCATACATGCACAATTCTACGATATAGCACAAGTGCGAGCTCGAATGTCATGTATTGCTGCGGAACAATTTAAGGTCCAACCCCACCAAACGGACGGCATCGGAACGGATTTTACAATCTTTAAACAAAATAAATCTTATATCACAGCTTTTAAAGTTTATATTACCAAGTCACGCATGACAGCTTGACGTGCGTCATGCTGCCGCACGTCACTGTCATGCTGTTGTGCGTGACTTATTATCAAGTCACGCACAACAGCATGACTAGCATGAAACTTCAAACACTGTGATAATAAGATTTAATTTTGTTTGAAGATTGTAAAATCCGGGCCGATGCCGTCCGTTTGGTGGGGTTGGACCTTTATTCAACATTTTATAGAGCTCTTTCATAATATCTTATTTTTAATAAAGATATTACCTGGAATGTTCTACAAACAATATAATTATCTTAACAAAGCCCCTTGCTAAGACCCATGTCTTGATAAGGGGTATTGTTGCAGTAATTTTTTTGCCTTTGTTCATAAAAGAACCGTTGAATATAATGAATATAAAGTTTATTTTATAACTTACTAGCTGACCCCGCGAACTTCGTACCACCTAAATGAAGAACCGCTCGATCGATTTTGTGCAAACTTTACTTAAACCATCTACTAAATAGTCCGAACATAGCCTAAACATTTAGTTTAGGATAGGTGAGCCTGTTCTTGAGTTATAAAATTACAACGAAAAGTGGCATTGATTTTTATATAGTAGAATTACCTATGTAAAAAAATGGATTGCGTTTTTCCTGAATGAACTAAAATAATTATTATCCTATCTACTTCCTACCCATGCCTCTACCTATGGGAACCTATTCTCTGGGTAAAAATAGAAAGAAAGCTTCGGATGCGACTGCGATTACTGCTAGGATGAAGAAGAAGTAGAATTGTCATCATCAGGTATGCTAACTGCTTGTTCAATATACGCTATGTTTAATTATACCGTTTTTTAAATATAAAATTATAACAAAATATGTATGTAGTTATAGGCCAACTGCCTAACTCAGGCATCGCTGCCAGTTACACACATTAACATAACAAATGAAATTAATACACTATTATTGATGTTTATTTGATTTTAGGTTTATTCAGTCATTTGTTTCGCTTTATGTATACCAAGCTACGACCGCCCCCGCGCGCGATTCCCGCTCTCATGCTACCTCCCGCCTGTGTACCGAATGCCTGAGTTAAGCGGTCGGCCTATACTATAACTCCGGACACGTACCTTGGACCTATAATATGCTTAAAACGTGCCCTATACGCGCAGTACACATTTCTTGGGTGTCTTTTGAGGATAGCGCGGGATGCTACTGCGGTAGACAAACTCAAATTCACCAAGCATAGACTATTACAAAGCAATCCGCGGGCGCCAGAGCCTCGTTTGTCTTGCGATTTAGGTCCATGATACGTGTCCGGAGTTATACATACAATGTTTATAGTTCGCTGTAGCGCTGAACCAAATAATTCGTCTATCTCAAAGTATCAATGATAGATTCTATCTTCACTCTATTTTTCAATTCTGTCTAAGTATTTTAGATTCGCTCCAGAAATAGTTTTCTCTTGACCAAAGCAACTTTTTCAACGTACTGCAGTTACATATTTACATACATTTCTGGCGAGTTATTTACATCTATTCTATCTATCTATACTATTATATAATTGTAAAGTGGTAGTGTCTGTACATTGGAGATATTAAAAAAATAATACTTGGGTTATGTTATGTTAACGATACTGAACACGAAAATATTTTTTTTGAATTTCCTGTCTGTTTGTCTGTTTGTCCGCGATGGACGCAAAAACTACTGAACGGATTTTGATGCGGTTTTTTTTTGTTAGAAAGAGCTTACTCAGACTTAAAATCTTACGTTTGTTTGGTCGCAATCGGTTGAGTAGAACCGAAGATATGAGCAAAGGTCGCGTTAACCGAGATGAACGCGGGCGGAGCCGCGGGCGGAAGGCTAGTATTGAATAAAACTATGTTTATGGTTTCTATCACGATTTATATGATGTTTATTTTGTTAGCCGTATTGGTACCGGTGGAGTAGAATAGGGTCCCCTCGTCTCTTCCTGTGGGTGTCGTAGAGAGCGATAAAGGGATTGGGCTGTTCTCTATCCGACAGTAAACATACAGCCCATGACTATGTGCCCGCTTGACGGCAATAGGCTCGCTCCCTATTACGTGGGACCGAAAATCACAATTGGCGAAATGTAGGTGTTAATACACCTCTGCCTACCCCTTTACCGTGGATTTAAAGGCGTGAGTATATCTAATATATAAAATTCTCGTGTCACAGTTTTCGTTGCCATACTCCTCCGAAACGGCTTGACCGATTCTCATGAAAGAACAATGCCCACTTTTCACCTGTCTGATCAGAATAAACAATTTACCCGTATTGCCTAGATAATTAGCTCATAAAATAGCATATTTTTTTCTATTTTTAACAAAAAAACTTAGAAAGGAAGTGTTAGGCTAGAAAATATGATATCAGTTTTTTAATGATAATCAAAATGATCAGCAATATATCTATCTGCGTAAGACGAAATTCACCATCTTAAAGCAGAAACCATAGACGGAAAATATTCTCTACTCTCTGTCACGTTGTGATTATATTCTCTTTAGAGATGTTACAATCGGGACTATTTAGAATAATCGTATTAATGAACAAATGACTTGACAGATATTACGTTATTCTTCCTGTTACCCAGTAGGACAAATATTAGTCACACACACACACACATACACACATAATCACGCCTTTATCCCCGGAGGGTTAGGCAGAGGTGAATGAACACTCACATTTCACTAAATCATTGTATTGGGTCCCACGTAATAGAGCTGAGCCTATTATTGCAGTAGTAAATAATAGTGGCTGTTTGCACTACTTTTCAATCAAACGACTACGTCCTGTTATTCAATATAATGTTAATGTTATAGGCAATGTGTATAATGCAGGCATTCTATACAATACCTAGGAAATGTATAGAATGCCGGGGTCGTTCAGGCAATGTATGAAATGATATTCAATGTTTAAACTATTTTACACTTTGCCTAGGAAATGTATAGAATACCTAGGCATTGTATAGAATGCCGGTCGAAGCATAGGTAATGTATGTAATCTATTTTTCTTCTCTATGATTTAGTTAGATAGATACTAATCTTTTGAGAGCTAATCCTAATTTCAACTTCCACCAGCGAAAGTGCTGATAAGACATGTATTGTGTTCTATTGGTAGGTATGCCTAAGTACCTACGTGTTTTTTGCGTAGAATGTTTCTCACATAGCAGTGAAAGCAAAGCTGCACATTCCGACTTGGATAGATTAGGTTAGAAGGTAAATGCGGGAGCGGAGCGGAGCTCCCGCATTAGCCTTTGTGGTTATTTTTTTTATTACCATACAGAATTTCTATAGGCCACGGCAACCACTCTCTTACCATCATCCCTGTGCTTGTCAGCCACCTAACCTGATGGAAAGAGAGTTGTTACCGTGGCCTATAGAGATCTGCATGGTTAAAAAAAATTACCACGAACCTAACTTCTAACCTAATCTATCCAAGTCGGAGTGAACAGTTTTTCTTTCAGCAGTAATAACCATTTTTCAAATCCATAGAGGGCTTCTTAAGGGATCGTAAATAAATGACGCTTTGTTAATCTATTAGGTACTTGCTAGCAGTACTTTTTTATTAAGGTGAGACGAATTTTCGCACATGAAATATCATTTTAAAGAGACGAATTTACAACAACCCGTCCAATAAACACATTGCCTGATGCGCTTCTGGCATTTAATACAATACCTAGGCAATGTATGAAATTAATCGTATTATACACATTGCCTGAACGTTTTAGGCAATGTATAGAATGCCTAGGCATTCTATACAATGCCGGATTATACACATTGCCTATAACATAAATACGAAATAGTGACCAACTTTTCCTTCATACTTTAACAGGCTTAAGATTAACGCACGCACATAGATTATAATATCGCTCATTGTCACTATTATTTTGACTATTACCTAATAAGATATCAAAATAATATGAAATAATCGTATTAGGTATACCTAGTAGGTATACCACTGTTATATTGTGTTACTGGTACCTGCTACGATTACAAATAATAATTGTATTTGTCCTCTCTCTACGCTATAAACAAACACCGACTATGACATGACAGTGACAGCTTCATTTGGTTTCATGGTTTCGTTTTATTGCTGATGTGTAGTGTAATTCCTCTTTCTGTTGCGTTCAAATTCAATTTGATACTCTGATATCACCCCATTTGAGAGGAGAGCAATGTCCGCATCCGTGGGATCCTTGTCCATGACATAGCAGATAAAATACAGGAGAGCCTCATTGCTGGACAAGTTTTTCAGCAACCCCTAGGCTACGTGTATGATAAAAATGTCTGGCAATACCGCCGCGCCGGGTAGCAGAGCAAACCTAAGAAGTCTTAGCTCAACTATCGTTGTAGAATGTGTTATGCGTGCCAATTATCTCATTACCAGTGATGCCCAAAACAGTGAAAAGTGGAGACAGACCCTAAGGGCCAGTCCACACGGCGCGTTGCGTTGCGTTGCGTCGACGCAACGCAAATATTTTGACGCATAGCCGGCCACACGGGCGCTGCATCACCGCAGCGCAGCGTTACTACGATGCAGTCACAGTCACAACGCGTACACCCCCGCCCGCTTCGCCTCCGGGGCTGCAGCTCCGTCGTGTGTGCGTTGCGTCGACGCAGCGCGCCGTGTGGACACTATGATTATTTGTATGTAAAACGACGCGACGCAGTGGCACAGTGCTGCGTCGACGCAACGCAACGCAACGCGCCGTGTGGACTGGCCCTAACCTTTTAGAAAAGTCGGAAGAAAGACCCTGGGCTCTAAGATTCCTGCCTTCAATTCAAAACATTATTTTGACGATGATTATAATAAGAGAACACATACATTATAAAAATAAAAAAATAGACGAATAAAAATACCAATTGTAATGAATAAAATGTTGTAAGGTTGTATTATTAATATTCATTTTTGACTTTTCATATTGTCATTTCTGTAATAGCAATAAAGTTAAAAAGTATTTTATTTAGTTATTGTTGAATGCAAAAATTCCCTCAGCCTCGGTGGCATGGCGGTAGGTAGTGAACTCGAATGCTACGCAGGAGGCGCGGGTTCGATTTCCGCTCAGTGCAAATATTTGCATGCATGAATATGTCTACTTGCATTGACCTGGGTCATGGTATCTCCGTGCCTTGGAGAGCACGTTAAGCTGTCAGTACCAGTTATCATACGAACATCTAATGGCAGTCGTTAGGGGTAGTTAGAGCCCTATAAATCCAACAACTAGTCTACACAATACTTTAATGTCGTCAATGGGTTTTGGAGGTCAGATGGCAGTTGCTTCACCGAAAATATGTAAGTTCAGCCGCGTCGTGGTAGTACTGGAAGAGGTGGACCCCGGACTCTGAAGCAAGGCCGTGGATGTAACCAGAATGAATGCAAGGCTGATGATGATGATGACAAAAATTGCAAACAGTAAATTGTATGTTGAAAGCTCATTTAATCACTGAATATGAGCATATGACATGAAATAAATCTAAATTATTACCTATATCTTGTTAATCTTGACTGTGAAGAATTAACTTTTGATAATATGAGATCGTCATCATCCTAGCGTTAGACCCGGTCGCACCCGTATGTCAGAACACGATCATTGGTTGTTAGGGGTCCATTACACGCTAGGTTTTGCCATGGTTTAACCATCAATCACGCCGTGAGTAACCAATAACATAACGTCTAATAACCGATTGACCAATAATATTCATGATTGACGGCATGATGCATGACGTTTGCATGAGCGTGTAATGGACCCCTTAAGTTTTTTGACACTGTCACACAGTTCATTAGTCAAAGCACAGATAAATAAATACTTTACCTACACGTTTTAATACCTTGAATACACATTTTTCTGTCTAAAGATTTAAACCATTATTGGTTTTATGGTTTTAAAGATGCAGTATCTATTCATCAATGATACCATTACAGTAATACGATAGCATTTTAAAAATGTAATGACAGGTCAACGGATGTATGGAAAGTGGGCATCATTCTTTTGTGAGCATATTGAGTAGGTCTGAGAATCGGCCAACATCTATTTTTCATACCCCTAAGTGATAAGGGTGCAGCAGGAACGGGATTTGAATACCACGCGGGCCGAAAATATGGCGGTACGAAGTTCGCCGGGGCAGCTAGTTATGTATATATTTACCTATAATTATTTCTTTTAAAGAAAACTAGTAACTAAAGTTGCTAGTAGTCCCGTTAACCCCTCCAGCAAAGCTAAATTATTGCTTTTGATAAGAGTGGGTTCACGATACCAGTGTTCGAAATTCAAACTTCTCAGTCATTAGGCCACCTTAAATTAACTGTACACAAGTACAAACAGACAAACTACCTAATAGATTAAAGCAAAATGATGCAGCTATTTCTGAAGCGCACTTCATGATTAGAGTGTTTTTAAAATTGAAAACGATGGCGTGATAAGATAAGACTCACAATTAATTCTAAAGTGAGAATTCAGGTAAGTCTTAATATATTATATTGTAGGACATTCTACATAGCGCTATCTAGAACCAAACAAAAAGTTATTGGTGCTTGTAGATTGCAGATAAACATACTTAGAAACAATATACACAGAAACAAAAATTAAATAGAATTGTTACAGTGTTCGTGGCATGACAGTGGTTTTGCTATAGCAGAATTGAGGTCCAGGCCCTCGATTCTGCTAAAGCACAACCACTGTCACACCATAGAGACTGCAAAAATGGCATTAAATTGTAGACTTTATTGCTATGGAATTAAAATCCATAATTAAATGACAATATTTTCATTACACGCTTTCGTTCACTCTACAAAATGTCATTTAATTTTAAACTTTAAATGTACTTCGTTAAAGGCTAAAGTCAAATGGAATTTTCTCGTAGTCTCTGTGGTATGACAGTGGTTGTGCTATAGCAGAATTGAGGTCCAGGTGTTGTGGTACTTATGAATTACAAGATTATTGCTTCTATACACTTAAGGCTCGTTTAGACGAGAAGAGTATCTCGCACTTTTCGGTCCGAAGCGTCTATAGCTAGCAATAATCACCATACCATTATGGTATCAAAGTGTTTCCACACAGGCAAACACTACATTCTCGCCTACAATTATATCACACGAGATTCGCAAGTGACATGTCGCCCTGTTTGACATATGATTATTGGTTGAAACGTCGTTTACGCGAAGAAATTTTCTCGCTCGAAAGTTTTTTCTGTCATCGCACTTCTCGCCATAGGCGGGGAATTCATCCTCACACATTGCGACCGGAAACGGTGCGCACTGTGCGGTACGAAAGGAACTTCATCCCTCGCACACTCAAGCTGTGGAAAGAACTCCCCGCGATGGTTTTCCCAAGCGACTACAATATGGGGTTATTCAAGAAGGTTTCTTCAGGGTCGGCAGCACGAGTGTGACGCCCCTGGTGTTGCATACGTCCATAGGCCACGGTAACCACCTAAGTGCCACATAAGTGGTATAAAAAAACAAAGCAAGTTTGTTCTATCCTTTCGATAATCGTACCATGCGGGCGAGAGACTTTCCTCGTGTACAGACATAATAACCGAGGTAATATAATAAAGCTTGTTAGTTAACATTCTGGTAAATATAACTCACAGTCAATCTTTTATGCTAGCACTTCACTCTCGTCGAGGTTAGGCGAGGCGAGGTTCGACGAAGTTATGCGAGGTGAGGCAACACGAGGTTGTACCCCTCTTCACTCTCGCCTTTGTTCAGTTCTCTCTGAGCTATGTTTCATAAAAATCGGTTTAGCAATTTGAAAGATATGAGGAGCGAAAATGGCAATGAAAAATTTTATGTTTTCACATATCCGTGTTGTTTCCTACTTTAAATTATTCGACAATAACATTCATCTCGACCAGGCCAGGCGAGGCGAGGCGAGGCGAGGCATAGCGATGTGACGCGAGGGCTCCGACTACACTCTCGTGCTCGCGCTCCCTCGCCTTACCTCGACGAGAGTGAAGTGCTAGCATTATAATGGCTGGTAATTACAACGATTTCATTTACTCCATGTATCGATATGTAATGATAATATTATGATGATAGTATTTACATGTTAGTTGAACTATGTATATTTACTGTTGTGTATTAAGTGTTGAACCTTGTGGAATCAACAGTGTTCTTAGGTTTGAGTATTGATGCCAAACTGCAGTGGGGATCACATATTGAAAAAATAGCCAATAGATTAAGTTCAGCTTCCTACGCTGTAAAAAAGATTAGGACTCTGACAGATGTGGATACGGCTAGAATAGTTTATTTCAGTTATTTTCATAGTATTTTGAGCTACGGAATTCTCCTTTGGGGTAGTTCCGCGGATTTGAATACAATATTTATATTACAAAAGCGGGCTGTGCGAGCTATTTATAATTTGGGCCCAAGAGTCTCCCTCAGAGAAAAGTTTAAAGAAATAGACATTCTGACCGTAGTGTCACAATACATTTTCGAGAACCTAATGTATGTTAAGAAAAATATTTCCAAATTTCCCAAAATATGTGACAGGCATAACATAAATACGAGACATAAAAACAATCTTGTAGTCTGTGATACCAGACTCCAAAAAATTAGCAGTTCTTTCCAGGGTAACTGTATACGCTTTTTTAACAAGCTCCCTAAGGAAATTAGGGATTTACCTATAAATAAATTTAAAAATGTAGTTAAGAGGAAATTGTGCCAAAAGGGCTATTATAAAATACAAGAATATTTAGATGATAAACTAGCTTGGAAATGAGCTGTTCACTCATGCATGCTTCTCAAACAAATTATTGTATTTAGACTAAGTAGACTAAGCATTATTTGTAAATAGACCAAAAAAAAAAGCCCGCTGAGTTTCTTGCCGGAGTCTTCTCAGGCCAGGGCCGCGTTTCGAACCGGTGGTCCATTTGCTAAGCTAGTCTTTAGTACATAATTATATATTTTTGACGTTTTGTAAGTGCCGTTTTAATGGTCTATACAGAATAAATGATTTTTGACTTTGACTTTGACTTTGACTGTAGAATATACTGTTTACACTGTGAAGGTATAACCCGCGCCACGTATCTTGGACCTAAATCGTAAGACATACGAGGCTCTGGCACCCGCGGATTGCTTTGTAATAGTCTATGCTTGGTGAATTTGAGTTCGTCTACCGCAGTAGCATCCCGTGCTTCCTCAAAAGACACCCAAGAAATGTGTACTGCGCGTATAGGGCACATTTTGAGCACATTTTAGGTCCAAGATACGTGGCGCGGGTTATACAAGATGTGTAGCTGGAGAGGTTCAGCTAAGCTAAATTACTTGTGTTAGGAGTGATTTCACGTCGTGTCGCCGTTACATTATAACGGCCAGGGTTCGAACCCGGAACCTCTCGATCGTAAAGTCGACTCTATAACCACTAAGCTACCGACGCTTCATGAGTTACGATGAGGCTAACAATGGTTAACAATAACCAATACGGTAGCCTCTAAAAAATAAAGCTGAAAAAAGAAAAATGAATAAAAAAAAATAATATTGTAGAACTACACATCGCTATCTAGACCCAAAGTAAGCACAGCTTAACTAGCTTGTGTTATGGGCTCTAGAATACGGATAAAAAAAAACCACCGCAGGGAGTTCATTCCACAGCTGAGTACCTTTAGAAGACAAAAATTCACAATCCTCCTATAGATGCCACCCTGAATAGTACTATAAATCTCACGAACCTTTTATAAAATCTTATTACTGGCCTAATTTTGTCACCATAACTGTTCTACAGATCTTTGCAGAATGGTCGGAAACCCTTTCAACTTCTAAAGTACGCAATAAAACGCCTATACAATAACGTGGGCTTATGTCCAGTAAGGCTGCGTTTAAACCAGAGATGAGCGATGGAAATGTGTCGTGCGAGGATGTCTAGTTGTGCTGTGAAAATGTGTGGGGGGGCTGCCACCAAGATGTGCGATGAAAATGTGCTTACGAGGAGGTGTAGTGGAGCTGTGAAAATGCGCATTAATGGTGCAAGGATGCGTTGCGAAGCTGTGAAATATGTCGACGGGGGTGCGGTGTAGTGGGAGCGGAGTGTGCAAACCTCGCAACACATCTTTCTCAACACACATTTCTCGCAACACATCCCTCGCACACATCCCTCGCACACATCCCTCGCTTGTTTTGTATACTTACGCAAAAATGTAGCTCCGCTGAGCCGTTTCCACCAGAGCTGCACTGCAATTCACTAAGCGAGCACAACGATGCGACAACGATGCGAGGCGCAACGTAGATTGTCATTGGCCAGATTGTATCACGTCATTGGAAATCGACCAATGACAGTGTCTATCGCGCACATCGTTGCGACTCGCATCGTTGTCGCATCGTTGTGCTTGTTAGTGAATTGCACAGCTGTGCTGACCGAGGCGAGGTAAATGAAGCGATTCTATTGGTTCTTTACAAACACATCCATCGCTACGCATCTTCGCACATCTCTGGTGGAAACGCAGCCTAAGACTCCAGTTATAGTTAGCTTTATGGATTGAAATAAACAGTAAAGGTACTCTGAGATTATCCATAATGGTTGGATGAATCGTATTGGAGATTAAACTGGATCTGTCGGTGGGTAAATACAAAAATACTCGTAGCTTGGTGAGAAATCTTGGCTTAAATGTTTCATTATTGAATACTAGTTGTTGCCCGAGGCTCCGCCCGCGTGGATATCGGTTATTGCGGTCAAAAATAGCCTATGTCTTTTTCAAGGTCTAATCTCTTTACCAAATTTCATCAAAATCGGTTCAGTGGTTAGGCGTGAGAGCGTAGCAGATAGACAGAAAGCCAGACAGATAGAGTTACCACAGAGGAGTTACTATCGCATTTATAATATTAGTATGGATATGTATTTGAGTGTGTTGTTGTGTGATTTGTCGCCAAGATGTAGTCTGACCAACGTGGTTAACAACAACACCAGCCCCCCTAGACAAGTGGCAATTCGTTGCTCGGCGTATGATGGAATGGAATGACAAATGTATAGGATTTGAGGTTTTTGACATTCGTTGACGCCTGTCATATACGTCAAATCCCATATATTTGGCATTCTATTCAATCATACGCCGAGCAACAAATTGCCACTTGTCTAGAGGGGCAGGGGCGTTACACTCGTGTTGTCAACCCTGAAGTTTCTAATGACCGTCTTGAATTTACGTATGTCTTCGTGCATTATCACAAGAGTAACATAACATGAAGAGATCGACGGAGGTCTCGGCGATCTCCGCCAATCCATGTTGGTGCACGCGGTGTTATATAATTTTGTCAAGCATTTTAAGTGTTTGAGCCAACCTCATCTAAAAGTTAGTACCTGCACCTGTTTACAGATTTATGAGCAGTTAGAATCAGACAGGATCATAAAAGTAAGGTATCAAATCAATAAACTTGTGATGTCTTTTATACCATTTCAATGATAAATTCTTTACACAGAGTGTTCTTGTGCTCCCTATTAATAAGTGAAGTATGTTGTAGTTTGATCTATGGCGGATCTATGGTCTGATGTCTCGGTTGTCAGGGTGTCTGTCATTAAACGAACTCTCAAACTGGTTATATAATTTATTCTATCCTTCCACATATCAGCAGAAATAACACTAAGTAAATACCTATTGAAGATATTTTACTGCACAAATAATATACATACTTAACTTAACAACAAAATAACAAAACCTATTACGTGGGACCGAATACAATTATTGGTGAAATGTGGGTATTAATTTACCTCTGCCTACCCTCCGCCTAGCCCTCCGGGGATAAAGGCGTGATTATATGTATGTATGTATGTATGTTAACATAACTACTCATGCATTATGCAACTACGCACGATAGATTAAGAACACATTGTAAAATACTGTAAAAGGGTTATGAAATTTGATTTGAGTCGTTATACTCGTATTTAAAACTATCGCGGTGTAAAGTCATTGTTTCTGTGGGAATTATCGTGATTAATTTATTATTAACTGTACATGTACACGTAAGTTACAAGTAAGTTATTAATAATTAACTTGCGACAAGTCTCGATATCACAAAAACAATGTGTTCTTGTAGTTATTCAGAATAATTACAATAGAAAGTTTGCTTTCCTAACTTCAAGCATATTAATTCTTATTATTTTGAAGTCCTGAAGTAATAGACTGAATAATGGATTGAGTCTTTTAATTGTAACTTTGACTAAGGCTTTAGAAACGAAACTCTTTGAATTCCTTTTTAGTGAAATGTCTAGCAACAGTTTTAATAATGAAGAAAGGGTTTTCAATAAAACAATTTGCTGAATCAAATCATAAGCAAATTTAGATTAATATTTAACTTTGAGGGGTTGCGTCTTTGTGGATGGATGATTGAGCGTTGAGGTTGGTTACTCAATCATACTCAAACAGCTCAACGGACCTGCCCCTCTAGACAAGTGACAATTCGTTGCTCGGCGTATGATGGAATAGAATGACAAATGTATAGGATTTGACGTTTTTGACATTCGTTGACGCCTGTCATATACGTCAAATCCCATACATTTGGCATTCTATTCCATCATACGCCGAGCAATAAATTGCCACCTGTCTAGGGGGGCAGGTTGTAATTTGGTAAAAAGATAGATTGTAGTCTGTAATATCTCTCTTGGTTTGCTGTAACAAGATTAGAAATCAAATAGCTTCTCTTTTGACTATTACTTTATTTGAGACTGGCTGTTGCCCGTGGCGCCCGCGTGGTATTCTGATCCTGTTCATCGCTGATATTAGCCTATGTGTTATTCTGATGTATAAGCTATATCATTGTAAAGTTTCATTAAAATCCATTCAGTAGTTTTTACGTGAAAGAGTAACAACAGAAGTCCATCTATATTTACAAACTTTCGCGTTTATAATATTAGTAGAACAACAATAAATAATTTTAGTTATATTAAGCGAAAGTTGCAATGAAAGCACTATATCAGTACATACATACAATTACGCCTTTATCCCCGGAGGTTTAGACAGAGCTGAATTAACACCCACATTTCACCAATCATTGTAGGTATTAGGTGCCACGTAATAGGGTGTGAACCTATTGCCTTATTCCGGGCACTATTTTAAAGTCAAACCATGCATCTGAGGCTGAGTCTGGGCTGTATACATCTAATATCTAAGGTCAAGCGGGGCTATTCCGACGAAAAAAAATAATACCTTAACTTTGAATCAAAATTGAGTCATTCCGGATGAAAATTCTAATAATTTTATGAATTTATTTTAAAAAGCATTGCTTTCAGATTTGTATCAATAGATTTATGTCGTAAATAACTAACAAATAGTGTATTAAAAAGGCTAAGGTTATTCGGGGATCCAATAAACGGCGGGTTTACCCCGCCGCGGGGCAATTACGACGATTATTTATATCTTTAGTTTTAAAACAGTTACAAATCTAAAACACAGTACAAAATAAAGTTTGAAATAGTTGGCATGCTATCTATGACTCTATGGCTCATTCCTAACGCTTACTTTTGAGTAAAAATGTTTTTTGGTCAAACGTGGGGTAAATCCGCCGAGCTCCCATACATGCTAGTGATGTGCTGCATTTCATCGATAGTAGTGCACTTATTAAAACTTTAAATACGAACATTTTACAATAACGCCTGACATTTTATCTAATAAATAGGCGGCGCAACCTCTAATAAAAAGGCGGCGCACCCTGAAAAATCTATCAACGGTTGTTGTCACCATCATCAGCCTTTTCATGTTCTCACTGCTGGGACACGAGCCTCCTCTCAGTATGTTGAATTTGTCTTTCAATAAAATAAATAGATTTCGGAAATATAACTTTCATTTATTTAAAGTAATTAAGTATAAAAAATCAGCCTTTTGTTTTTACAATAGGAGGTTTCTGAATTTGGTTTTCTGAATAAGTTTTTTCTGTTTTTCTTTTGTAATATCGGACCATCTAAAAATAAAATGTTAATATAGTTCTAATGTTGAAAAACATGGAATAAACGATAAATCAAATAATTAAAGCGAAACTATTCAAAGATCCAGGCGAAAGCATACAAACAATTTCATCAAAATCGGTTCAGCCATTAAGGATTTGAGTATCGAAAGTGCATTTACAGTAAACAAAATCATCGTAGTTTTATCGACTCGCAACAACACTAACTTTTTGCAAACACATATAAAAATCGTGGGGCTATTACGCCACCTCACTTTAGACGTGTTTGCCCCTCTCTCAAAATATTGAGGGGCTATTATGTCGCACACAATAACTCAGGAAAAACAAAACGTGCAGTAAAATTGATATTAAAGAATTAAATTTGGTTGTTTCAAATCATCACTCACCTTTGATAAAGTTTTAAAAACTCACTTATTCAACTTAAAAACTAAATTAGGGTAAGCACGTGTTTTGCTACTGCATAGCTAAAATGGCATCCTAAAAACAAATGGCTGTCGGTACAACAGTATAAGAGTTAGCGCTGCCATCTATATTTTAACAAAAAAATTAGTAATTTCTTCATCAAATCATAGCTGTCAATAGTGATAATACTTTAAAATAATGAAGTTAAAGCGAAACGACGGGTTAGCCCCTCCGGCGGAATAACCCCGCCCGACCTTATCTGATGTTCATCATCATCATCATCTTCATGTAGACACAATTTCCTGATAGCATCCGTGGCCAAGATGACCTTGGAGCTCAGGGTCCGCCTTCCGGCTTTTCCTCCTCCACTTCGCACGATCTTGGGCGTCCATAGTAGTGTGACCATTTGCACGCATGTCACCCTCCACTACATCAAGCCAGGACTTCTTGGGCCTACCCCTTCTACCTGGACCCGCGGGGGCGCTATTGCCAGGCATTTATATATCTATCTGATGTTAAACAGCCGTATCCCTTAGTCACCTTGTACGACACCGCATGGTAGGAGATGTGGTGGCTCAAATTCTACTCTGCCGGGAACCACGCGGCAGTAAAACCTTTAAAATTGGTTCATACATATCTTGGTGAAGTTACCTATAAAACGCCTTTGTGTACAATTACGGCATAAGACACAATGGAAGAAAACCAAAGTTTAGACTAATTTCCATTCGATTAAATTTTAGTCTGTGCAACAATAAAACTGAATACTATAAAAATTAATGACGCTGAAAGGATAAGGCCTATGTTATGTTAAGAGAAACATAAAGACTAGTCACACAGTAAGTTATTAAGATATCACATTGTATGGGTTAAGTTATAAGTGTATTACGATCAAAGTTCTTGCCATTACACTACCGACTAGTTAAATCATCCATTCCTAATACAAGCAACTTAGCTAGAATGGGATTAGGAGCAATACTACGAGTATTAGTTAGGTTGCTAATAAAAGAAAAGCAGAAAATCAATGTAGCGTTGCTCCAAGGCCTCGGTTCTGCTAAAGCACAACCACTGTCACACCACAGAGACTGCGAAAAAATTACATTTTTGATTTTAGCCATTAAAGTAATGCAGTTAAAGTTTAAAATTAAATGGCTTTTTGTAGAGTGAATGAAAGAGTGTAATGAAATTCTTTTCATTTAATTTTGTGACTGTAAGTCTACAGAAATAAAGTCTAAAATTTAATGATATTTTTTGCAGTCTGTGTGCTTTAGCAGAATCGAGGGCCTGGTTGAATTCAGGGCTTTCACTTTAGTGTCTAAGGTCCACTGTGCTCGTCTACGCGTTTGTATTTGACTCATTTAAGGTGAAACGTGACCAACTACCGTATCATCGCCCACCCCGAGCTGAAGGACAGAAAGACATTCCCAATTCTTTGTATTTACCTAGGTACAACTTCTATAAGGTAATACTGCCTTTTTCCTTTAGTGTTTCAGCAAACAAATCTATATAATAAAAACAAAACAGTTCACTAACGTTTTTCTCCACTGTTTATAAACTGGTTCTCTTTTATTGTAGTCACTATAACGCTAGTTTTAGTATTATCAACAAAGATTTCCGAAATAGATTTCCCCATTTTCGTTTTTGCGTACTTATGACAGTTACGAAAATGGACGAAGCCCTTTTTTGTCACGTCATATCATCCTTTTTTTTTGCGCGTGAAGACCTTCTCCTTTTTTGTAACCCTCATCCTTTACAGGAGCCAGCGATGAAGTGGCCCGGTGGGTACGTCGGACCCGAAGCAAATAAAAGTATACAGTGATTTGGATCACATCAGCCTACATGACAGTGGAAATTGGTATGGTCTAATAAGACAATCACCAACATAAAGGTCATACATTTTCATGAGTTAGTAGAATTTCGGACAATAGATGAACTTTAGTGTAGGTTATTGAATGATTTATATACCGGAGTACTTAATAGCTAATAAAGAGATTAATATTAGTGGGTGCGGTCAAGTGATTGCGTGCGTTTCGCTTCTGGTAGCTAAGTAAACCGCACCTATAATTCGTAAACTTTGTCGTATAGGTGATATATTTCACATATACGTTACATTTCTTACATTAATACATACACTTATCTGAGCATACCTCGGGACCTAAAATGTGCTCTGTACGTGCAGTAGGTACGTGTTTCTTGGGTGTCTTTGGAGGATAACACGGGAAGCTACGGCAATGGATGAGCTTAAATTAAAAAAGCATAGATTATTACAAAAGCCCAAGAGAGATGTACCGAGGTATACATATATTGTATATCTTTTGTGCCAAAAGCTCTACAGTGCCAACTTTGGTCGCTATTGAGAAACCGCTATGAAAGTAATGAGTTATTACAGTGCCTAGTGCTAGTTTTTTCTCACATTCACCGGTGACAGATATAATACAGCCCAGACTCAGCCTCAGATGCATGGCTCGAGTCAACAATAGCGCCCAGAACGGCAATAGGCTCACCCCCTATTACCCCGCGTTTACATACTGCCGCTCGCATTGCTCATCGTGTTGCCGGAAATATTCGCGCGATTAATGCCCTAGCGTTCATACACGCGCATCATCGTGTTGGTCCGCATTACAGTATTCGCCCTGCAACGGAAACGGACGTAAACGTATGGAGGACAACGCTGTAGCAGTGTACGCATTACGCTTTTACAGCATAGCGAATTAATAAAATAGATTATTAATAAAAACTATCACTTTCAACTGCTATACACTTTCCGTAGATCGATATAAATATTTTTAAAAGTAAATATTCGAGGAGCAATAACGAAAGCCGTGTTTACTGATTAGCGCCATCTAGCGGTCTCGTATAGTTCATCGCGCTAGTAGTGCCGCTCCTTTGACTCGCGCCGCCAAGCCGACATTCGCAGCAACATACGCGGCAGTACTCGCGGCATGACGAATATACCATTCACACCACGTCTCTGCCCACTTCTCTCGCCACTACCCTCGCTCTGCTGCGAGTATGTAAACGCAGCTTTAGTGATTGGTGAAATGTGCGTATTAATTCACCTCTACCTTTTTATTTTTTATCGTGCGAAAAATCCCCACGGATACCTCGCCCGCCGGAGCCGGAGGAGGAGGTTATGTCAGATTCGAACCGACTAAAACGGACGCCGTCTATGGGCCGTCGGTTGCCGGAGATGAGATTGTCGTAGCCATATCCTTCGCACCCCGGCCGACCCAGAGCCATATCTCTCGATCTGGCCCTCTTCCGGTGTGGGGACCGCAGAGTCCCCAACTCGTCCCCGGGTATGGGGAGGCACGCAATTCGCGCAGCCATCGCGGCCTGCTTCTGCTAGGGTGACCCGTCACACCCAGGGGGACTCATGGGGGGCGCAGGTCATTCTGCGACCTCCGACGCCCGAGTTGCCGCCGAATGCACCTCTGCCTAACCCTCTGGGGACAAAGGCGTGATTATAATGTATGTATGTATGTATGTATGTCATCGGTGACGAATAAATCGCTGCGCACTTAATTCCGCTCTCAGCTCAACCTTTGACGATTATTTACAAGTCTAAATGAATTTGCATTAGTGCTTCATGTTTATAGACGGCAAAGATGAAGAAAGATGTTAAAAGGTCAATCTCTATGTTCAAGGTTAATAAAAAGGGTTAAGTGCTTCTGATCTGAGAGATGTTTGCTATAGTACCGAGACCTTTTTGAAATAAAACTACTTTTTAACGGATTCTGTTGCGATTAATTTGTTTTACTTTTAGCCCGAAGTTTCGACTATTTGTCAGCAGTTATGGTCGCGGGGCCCCGGGAACCTGCCCCTCTAGACATAGAGATGGTAGCTCTCATCGGGTTCCGGGTCCTTTAAGCAGGGCGTGAAAAAGCATCTGATGAGGCCGTCAAGCTGAGTGCCACCATTGTTACAATATACTTGGTACGTGTCTATAATGGTGACCCTCTTTTCCGAGACTTTGCCTTCAGCTTACCATCAGGCGACGTGCAGTCAAATTGACGTGTCCTATAAAAAAAAATCTATTTATCATTCCAAACTATAAACTAACCCTGTCCCAACTTACAGCGCGAATCCTTCAATCAGTCGTTTGAGCATAATTGGGTGACAAACATCCAAACATCTTGACAAACTTTGACTAGAGTTCAGAATTTAATAAGGAAAACTTTCTAACTATTGTTGATTTCGCAGTGGAAGTGGAAGTTTGCTGAGCCATAACATAGGTAATATAAAATCTCCAACAATTTCTCACTTTTATTATACAAGCAAAACTTGGCGATCAATAATTTAGTACGGAAAAGTTTTCTGCCGAATCGGCACGAGTTTGCGAATCTTGCAGTAAGGCTGATTAAAAATGGATAGTGAATCACTCAGTCAGCACACAGGACAGCCTCCGTGGCGTAGCGGTAGTGAACGCAGCCGCTACGCAGGAGGCGCGGGTTCGATCCCCGCTCAGTGCAAATATTTGTGTGAATGAAATATGAGTGTTTGCATTGGTCTGGTCGTGCCTCGGAGAGCACGTTAAGCCGTCGGTCCCAGTTGCCACGAGAACATCTATGGCAGTCGTTACGGGGTAGTTGGAGCCCTCAAAAATCCAAAAAAAAAACAACGGTCTAACTGCAAAGCTTCGATATCGCCTAATGTTAACATTGGGTTGTGGAGGTCAGATGACAATCGCTTCACGGAAAATATCGAGGTCTAGCCAAATCCGTGGTTAAGACTGGTAAAAGCGGACCCCAGACTCCGAGCTGAAAGCTTCGGATGCGACTGGGAATTACGGCTAAGAGGAAGAGAGTGAATCACTCAGTCGGGACTTGAACCCGCGAACAGGCCCTCAATTCTGCTAAAGCAAAACCTGTCAGACCACAGATACTGCCAAATATTGCAAATTTTGGACTTTTTTGCTATATACATAAAGTCCAAAATTAAATGAAAAAAGTTTCATTACACTCTTTAATTCACTCTACAATAAGCCATATTTAATTTTAGACTATAAAGTCATTGCTTTAAAGACTAAAATTAAATGGATTTTTTTACAGTGTTCGTGACATGACAGTGACTGTGGTTTTGCTGGCCTTTACAGGGGGAATGCTCTGAAGTTCCTAATTCTCCTGTAGGCTGTCCATTTGTTGTCAATCAAAGATGTCATCATTTTCTGAGCCTTTTTCAAAGGCAGTTGGGGTCGGCTTTCAACAGGAAACTGTAATGCGGCTGAACTTCAATATTTTCTGTAAAGCGACTGCCATCTGACCCAATTGGCGATATCGTAGTATGCAGTTAGACTCATCGGACTTTTGAGGGCTTCAACTATACGTACCGACTACCATAGATGTTCGTATGAATTTTATTTTGTAACCTGACCTGCTATCCGATTTAAATTAAAATGTATTCCTTAATCCTTCTGATTATTTTATCATACTAAAATAACACGTTTCGCAGAAATATCCATCATCGAAATACGATCTACATAGTGCCAAATATTCTCCGAAAACAAAAGAACGAAAACTGACAGATGGGTAAACAAAATGAAATTAAAAGAGTTCCATTTATTATTTGTTGTTTTTTATTTGTATGAATGCTGCATACATAGAGTATCAAAAGACTGTTCATTAAAATAAACATAATATTGAAGTCAAAAGACTCCGGCGTATAATGTAAATGAAATTGAAATATCTTGAGTGATGTGTTGTTTATTTCATATGGTTGAACGTATAATGTGTTGTAATGAGAGTAAAATTATAATTAACTAGCTGTTGCCCGCTGTTTCGCCCGCGTTTTTGTCGATATGACGACTAAAAGGGTCTTAGATATAAAAGAAATGCGTTACTAGGTTAGATAGTTTGAGATCCGTAACACAGGTCCCGTACCTAGTACAGACTCCAGCTCTCGCTAAGGCATGAATGTAGGTATCTATTTATTGTAGTTTAAGATTAATTTTGTACCTTACATACTGAGAGAAATAAATAAACTAAACTAAACTACTAAAAAGAAATGCAATCCTTACGTATTTTTAGTCATATCTCTGGGGCCTCGATTGTTCTAAAGCAAAACCACTGTCATGCCACGGACACTGCAAAAAAAACATTTTAATTTTAGACTTTTAAATAATATTTTTAAAGTCAGTTTTCGATTTTTGGCGTGAAAAAGCATTCTGATGAGGCCGTCAAGCTGAGCGCCACTATTGTAACATGGTACGTGTCTATAATGGTGACCCTCTTATCCGAGACTTTGCCTTTAGCTTACCATCAGGCGAGGTAACTCCATAAAAAATATGGCAAAGTTTTCTTATAAGTAGTATCCAGTATAAGATGTTAAAATTGATTAACTTAATGTTTGACAAAGTATTTAGAAAGTTTCAGTTGTTACGAGTACCTACCTATCAGGTAGGGGAAAAAGTTTCTTCGCATTTTTTACGATTTTTTTATGACTGCCTCTGTGGCGTAGCGGTAGTGAACGCGGCTGCTACGCAGGAGGTGCGGGTTCGATCCCCGCTCAGTGCCAATATTTGTGTACATGAATATAAATATTTGCATTGGTCTGGGTGTTTCTATGTATAATATGTATGTATTTACAAAAAAAAAAAAAGTATCTAAGTATGTATATCCGCATTCTAGATTCCATAACACAAGCTAATTAAGCTTACCATGGGTCTAGATAGCGTTGTGTAGAATGTTGTAGAATATTTATATTTATATTTATATTTATTTTTTAAGAAAATTCAAAACATTTTTTAATAAAGTTTATTTACATTTAACTAAAGTATGTAGGTACCATTTTGTTCAATAACTTTTTGCCATCTTGTAGGTAGGGACATGATCCCACTGCTATAGAAACTTTGGGACTTCTGATCAAAATACTGCGACAAGTGGTTTTGGCAGTCCTCTCGTGATGTTAACCTGACATTGCCTAAAGAATTTTGAAGAGGCCGAAACAGGTGGAAATCTGAAGGGGCAAGGTCAGGACTATACGGCGGATGCATTAACACCTCCCAGCCAAACTCTCTTAATTTTTGCTGAGTGGCTAAAGATGTGTGAGGTCTAACGTTATCATGATGGAAAACCACACCCCTTCTGTTGATTAATTCCGGCCGCTTTCTCTCAACTTCTTGCTTTAATCTCATCAGTTGTTCGCAGTAGAGTTCAGAATCAATGGTCCTGCCTGATGGTAACAGCTCATAATGAAGAATGCCCTTCCAATCCCACCATACACACAGCATCACCTTGTTGCGAGTTACCCCGGGTTTCGCCACCGTCTGTGAAGCCTGACCGGCCTTTGACCACGACCTTTTTCGCACGTTCTTGTCGTACGTGATCCACTTTTCATCACCAGTTATCAGCTTCTTCAAAAATGGTTCGCTTTCATTACGTCGTAATAAAGAATCACAAATGAGTACACGGTTCATTAGGTTTCTTTCAGTGAGGTCGTGAGGTACCCAAATATCGAGCTTTTTTGTGTATTCAGTTTTTTTCAAATGCGCCAAAACTGTTTTGTGGTCAATTCCCAGTTCTTCAGCTACGTCGTAACTACTGATATGGCGATCTTACTCCACTTTTTCAAAAATGGCATCCATTTTATCCGTAATAGGGCGACCAGAGCGACGTGCATCTTTGACATCAAAATTTCCGGACTGAAAACGCTTAAACCAAAGGGGATTGGGTAATTTAGTATGGACAGTGGCGTTCTTAATTTTTTCAGCGGCCATAATTAATTTTGATACCACTTCATTGTACTGTGTTAAACACACGTACAAATGTCATTATTTTCATTGTAAGTAATATCGGAGCTGCGATATACAGGGTGGAACATTTCGACTTTACCTTGAAGGAAAGTACCCTCATACTAAAGATAGCGAATTTTACTTAAAGGAAACTTTACCTTATTTTTTAAAAGAAACAAAACTGCATTCAAAGACTTTTGAAAATGCCACACCCGGTAGTCGAACCGACTAATATTTTACAAAACCTTCTTTTTCATGGACTTCCTTTTACTTAATTTACCAAGTTTGTTAGAGAGATTTGATCCCTATGATCGACCCTATCGATTGATGTAATAAAAATACAGGGTGTTATTTTTTCGAATTGTAGTCGGTTCGATTATAAGGCGTGGCAAACGATTTTTCAGCATTCCTTAAATGCAGTGCTGTTTCTTTTTTAAAAACACACTAAACTGTATTCAAAGTTTTCTGAAAATGCCACACACGGTAGTCGAACCGGGTACGAGTACCTACTCTTATTACCGGAGATAGTTAATTCAAAGGAAACACTATCTTATTTAAAAAAGAATACAAAGCTGCATTTAAGGAATTTCGAAAGATCGCTTGCCACGCCCTGTAATCGAACCGACTAAAATTCTAAAAAATAACACCCTATATTTTTATTGCATCAATCGATAGGGTTGATCATAAGGATCTAATCTCTCTAACAAACTTGTTAAATTAAATGAAAGGAAATCCATGAAATAGAAGATTTAGAAAGATTATATTCGGTTCGACTACTAGGTGTGGCATTTTCAGAAAATTTTGAATACAGTTTAGTGTGTTTTTGAAAAAGAAACAGCCCTGCATTGAAGGAATGCTGAAAAATCATTTGCCAAGCCTCATAATCGAACCGACTACAATTTGAAAAAATAACACCCTGTATTTTTATTGCATCAATCGATAGGGTCAATTATAAGGATCAAATCTCTTTAACAAACTTGGTAAATTAAATAAAAGGAAATCCATGAAATAGAAGATTTAGAAATATTTTAGTCGGTTCGACTATCGGGTGTGGCATTTTCAGAAAACTATGCATACAGTTTAGTATGTTTTTAAAAAAGAAACAGAATTGCATTTAAGGAATGCTGAAAACTCGTTTACCACGCCTTATAATCGAACCGACTACAATTCGAAAAAATAACACCCTGTATTTTTATTACATCAATCTATAGGGTCGATCATAAGGTTCAAATCTCTCTAATAAACTTGGTAAATTAAGTAAAAGGAAATCTATGAAATAGAAGGTTATAGGAAGATTTTAGTCGGTTCGACTACCGGGTGTGGCATTTTCAGAAAACTATGAATGCAGTTTTGATTCTTTTAAAAAATAAGGGAATGTTTCTTTTCAGTGGAATTCGCTATCTTCAGTATTTAGAGTACTTCCATCTAAGTAAAGTTGAAAAATACCACCCTGTATAGCTAAGTCCCGATATAGTTTAGAGAAGTTTGTCCATAGTAACTTTTGATCACTTTATACTGTACTTTCATATTATACCAATTTCATTGATGGCCGCTCAATTCCGACACGACGCCAACATTACCCAACCCCCTTTGTGCTACTCTCACAGACACTGCACTAGGTCCATAAACATCGCAAATTTTTTTTGCGGCTTGCGTTGCATTTTTACCTTTTTTGTAATAAAATTTTAAAATGTATCGAATTTCTTCATTAAATTCACTCATCTTGACAGTACGAAAAACAAATGAAAATCACACATTTTCCTAATTTGAATTTGGAATTATGTTCTTTGAAGTTTAAACTTTTAATGATACCAAAACCAGCCAGATGCAATTATTATAGCCAAAGAGATTTTATTACAAGTTCATACATTACTATAATGCGAAAAGACTTTTTCCCCAACCTAAAATTAATAATTGATAAATAGAAATATCCATTAAAATTATTTTTATATTATATTATTATGTTGGAATTTTGATGTGTTAAGCGAAAACGTAGGTAGATCATGTTTTCTTAATTACCTACTTTTTGAGTTCTACTTGTAGGTAGGTATATCAAAAATTCTTTGATTGTCATAACATGTAGGTACACTAGATACCTACAAAATAGATCATTACTCCCAAACACTTCATCAACATAATAAATAGAAACCTTGTTATTGTTGAACTTTTACGACTATTATTTATGACCTATTTACGACTCAATCATTAATCATTAACGAGATAAATTAAGTCCCACTATGGGGGCGAGTGATGCTCACGTTTCGGTCTAGCTTCTATAATGGCTATTTTATTATTACTATTTACCAATCGAATGATAAATCTGCTTAGTGTAGTCAATCAATTACCCTATCGTAGTCCACTGCTAGACATTTACCAACAGTTCGTACCTGACCACATACAGCAGACGGCAGCACCATATTCAGTTGGTTCTGAATATTCTGTGAGACAAGGTCTGATATCTGACGTATTTCTATGGACCATATTGCGATCGGACGATACTTCGCTAGCTATGGAAGGTACCTCCTCCATAGAAATACATAGAATCAAGTGAATCCAATAATGTCGCAATGACATGTCGTTCGCTGCTGCTGTATGCGGTCGGCTACGAAATTGTACCTATAGGCTGCCTGTTCACCTGAGATGTGCTATGCAGCTACGCTAAAAGCTAAGCTATGAACTATGTGACCGTTTCTACTGTGCTATGCTATGTGGCGTAGCGAGTAAGATGTGCTATGCAGATGCGCAGTTCTAGCTATGCAAATCTACACCATTCACAGTACACATCCATAGCACGCATCTTTCTTTATAAAAAACTAGCCTTCCGCCCGCGGCTCAGCCCGCGTGCATCTCGGTTAACGCGACCTTTGATCATATCTCCGGTTCTACTAAACCGATTGCGATCAAACAAACGTAAGATTTTAAGTCTGAGCAAGCCCTTTCTAACAAAAAAAACCGCATCAAAATCCGTCCAGTAGTTTTTGCATCCATCGCGGACAAACAGACAAACAGACAAACAGACAAACAGACAAACAGACAAACAGACAAACAGACAAACAGACAAACAGACAAACAGACAAACAGACAAACAGACAAACAGACAAACAGACAAACAGACAAACAGACAAACAGACAAACAGACAAACAGACAAACAGACAAACAGACAAACAGACAAACAGACAAACAGACAAACAGACAAACAGACAAACAGACAAACAGACAAACAGACAAACAGACAAACAGACAAACAGACAAACAGACAAACAGACAAACAGACAAACAGACAAACAGACAAACAGACAAACAGACAGGAAATTCAAATAAAATATTTTCGTGTTCAGTATCGATAACATAACATAACCCAAGTTTTTTTTTTTAAATATCTCCAATGTACAGACACGACCACTTAACAATTATATAATAGTATAGATAGAGTATAGAAGATATAGCTTAGCTGAATCCGTTTTCAACAGTGCCATGCTATGTGGACCAATGAATATGATTGATAGATAATAAAACGTATCCATTGTAACGTAGTATAAGCACATCCCTGGTGGAAAGGCAGCCTTAAGTTCGTCTTTACCTACTGTATAATTCAAACGTTTCTAATTTGCTTCTTAGTTACATTAGAAGCTACTATAATCAATTCTCTGCAATTACGTCATAATAATTGATCTACATGATGCATACACGATATTGTCATTTGATCGCTTCCCTCTGTTGTCTAAGCTACCACACATGGCGATGAATTATTAACATTCACATCGTTAAATCCACAGAGTCGATATTACTGTCTGTTAGTACTACATAGATGAATTGAATTCACACCGTGTGCGTTCCCTATAAAGTCAATACAAACGGCAATTAGTACGCAACACAGAAATTCCCGTTGGTCAATACCTTGTTATTAACACTGTTAACTACTGGGAATGTTTTGTTTTAACTGGTTAACTGTATTGACCAAAGCGTAATTATTTTATATTGTTCCCGCTTCCCGCGCCACGTATCTTGGACCTAAATCGTAAGACATACGAGGCTCTGGCGCCCGCGGCTTGCTTTGTAATAGTCTATGCTTGGTGAATTTGAGTTCGTCTACCGCAGTAGCATCCCGTGTTATCCTCAAAAGACACCCAAGAATTGTGTACAGCGCGTATAGGGCACATTTTGAGCACATTTTAGGTCCAAGATACGTGGCGTGGGTTATACCCTGTCGCCGAGGTCAACACTGGTAACAACTTGTTTTACTGGTTAACAGTGTTGACCAAAGCGTTATTTTTTATCCCCGCTGGTTGATACCCTGTCGCCGTGGTCAACACTGGTAGCAACTTGTTTTATTGGTTAATAGTGTTTCCATGTATGTGTAATGTGTAAAATCCGCTTTGGTCAACACCAAAGCGGATTTTTTTATATTGTTCCCGCTGGTTAATACCCCGTCGCCGTAGTCAACATTGTTGACTACTGCGAATATTTTGTCCTTCTGGTTAACAGTGTTGAACGGCGGGATATTTTTGTTTCCAATGAGCAGTTTTCCAGTAGATATTAATAGCGTTCCTAAAGACAAGCTAGATGGCGCAGCCGGCACTTTTGGTAAGTAGAGCGTGGTCTCATATCTAGTGCTCCCTAATTTATGGAAAAAATGTTCTTCGCTTTTGTAATGATTTACTTTACATAAATGTTTTGACATTTTTTTTTGATAAAATTATTTTAACTATAATATTATTTGAAATTACAGACAGTGACGCGAAAAGAATTAAGCGTTTTATCATATTTTATCTATTGTAATATGGGTAAATGAAATTAAACTTTGGCAACATCGCACAAATAAACCACAGAGTACATTAAAATTACCAAAAGCTATGCTAGCGCCATCTCTTCATGATTAAAAAACCAACTGATTATTATACCTAACTGCTCATTTTTCACACCTTCGTATCGCGTATAGTTCAGCCTCTTTAGACAAGTGGCAATTCGTTGACGCCTGTCATATACGTCAAATCCCATACATTTGGCATTGTATTCTACAAAACGCCGGCCGACGAATTGCCAATTGTCTAGAGAGGCTGGTCATTTTTCCAGACTAAAAAAATAGTCATCATCCCTATTGTGGTTACTGAAAACAGGATATCAATTTGACGTACATTGTATCAGCCATATTTTGATCGAACGAGTGGAAGTTCGCTCATGCATAATTCCAATGTAAATGAGTACCTAACAACCTTTCAGAAACATTAACAAAGGATATTAATTTGAATTAAGGGATTACCAAACCACCCTGTATTATTTAGAATAATGGATCGCATGTATAACTCAATATTCTAAATCATAATAACATGTTGGTCTAAATTTACATTATGTAAAGGAATAACTTATTTATTTTAATACTAGTCTTCCGCCCGCGGCTTTGTCCGCGTGGATGTATGTTAACGCAAATTTTGCTCATATCTCCGGTCCTATTGAACTAATTGCGATAAAAAAAACGTAAAATTTTAAATCTGACTAAGACCTTTCAACCAAAGGAAACTGCATCAAAATCCGTTCAGTAGTTTTTGCGTCCGTCGCGAACAAACAGACAAGAGATTCAAAAATAAAAAATTCTAAAAAAGTGTTCAGCTGTGCAATTCACTAACAAGCACAACGATGCGACAACGATGCGAGTCGCAACGATGTGCGCGATAGACACTGTCATTGGTCGATTTCCAATGACGTGATACAATCTGACCAATGACAATCTACGTTGCGCCTCGCATCGTTGCCGCATCGTTGTGCTCGCTTAGTGAATTGCAGTGCAGGATGGTTAATATAACATAACCCAAATATTATTTTTAAAATATCTCCAATGTACAGATTGTACGACCACTTTATAAATTACTAGCTGTTGCCCGCGGCTCCGCCCGCGTGGATGTCGTTTATCGCGTGGTGTTGTAAATAGTGCTGAAAGTTGAGCGTTAAACACTGATTAGACATTGGAGCCCTAATGGAGCAGTCGGACTGGGGAAGTATCTCCGGCCTACAGAAGGCCTACAGAAGGCCGCGGCTTAATAACCTCGTGTTGTGTTTCCGACGGTGAGTAGGGTAGCCAAAGCTCACTGGAGAGTAGCTTGTGCTTTGTGCTGTCAGTGGGAAAACCAAAGGCTTTGTCAGACAGATTCTCTAAGTTCTTACAGGGTAGGCAGCACGAGTGTGACTCCCCTGGTATTGCACTCACCCATAGGCCACGGTAACCACTCACCATCAGGTGGGCCGTGTGCTTGTCTACCACCTAAGTGGTATAAAAAAAACCTTCTATCTGCATTATTTACTCGACTCTCTACTCCCCATACCTTTGCCCGTCCCCCACCCTCTCCCCTACTCCTTCCCCTTCCCCGTTGTATCTCTTGTCTACTCCACTATATCCCTCACCAAGCTCTAATCCAGGAATGGCGAACCAATAGCACGCGTGCCAAAGGTGGCACGTGGCACAATTTATTGGGCACGCCAGCAGTGCCACCACAAAGTAGGTATTTAGATGCGCCCGTGCTATACGATAGCCACAAAAAAGGTTCACCATCCCTGCTCTTAGTTCTTTCAGGGTAGGCAGCACAAGTGTGACTCCCTTGGTGTTGCACTCACCCATAGGCCACGGACGCCACGGTAACCACTTACCATCAGGAGGGCCGCGTGCTTGTTTGCGACCTCATTACTACAGTACGACTCACGACTATAGTATGGGGTAGATACTTCAAGAAGGGTGAGTGTGACGCCCCTGGTGTTGCATACGTTCATAGGACACAGTAACCACTTTCTATCAGGTGGGCCGTGTGCTTGTCTGCCACCTAAGTGGTATAAAAAAAACCCTCTACCTGCGTATCTACTCGACTCTCTACTCCCCATACCTTTGCCCTTCCCCCACCCTCTCCCCTACTCCTTCGCTTCCCCGTTGTATCTCTTGTCTACTCCAGCAGGCACATGCTGTAACAAACATCACGAATGATCGAAGTGAGCTCGATAGCTGAATCCGCGGTGAGATGTCAATTTGTATGCGAAATTGACATCTGTTACAGCATGTGCCTACAGTACTCCACTATATCCTTCACCACGCTCTAAGTAATCTGTCTTTATGTGGAAAACGATTTTGTAACTGATCTTAAGACAGTACCGACATCTATTTCATACCTGACAAATTAGAAACTGAAAAAAAAAACTATATAAAAAAAATGTTTATATACGTCCAGTTGGAACGAAACCATAGTAAGTTCAAAACCGCGTTAACGCCATCTAGTTACGTATACGGAAATAAATTCATTGACAAAAAAATAATAATTTCATGATTAAAATCGCATTTGTTTACACAATTATAAATGTGAATTAAAGTCTATTTATTTACATACTTGCTCGGATGTAATAAGATAAAAAATTTCATCCATAAAAATAAAAAAGCGCCATCTATATTTCCGCTCATATTCCGTATAATATCAATATTGTTCACAACTCCGGTTCTACTCAACCGATTGCGATCAAACAAACGTAAGATTTTAAGTCTGAGTAAGCCCTTTCTAACAAAAAAAACCGCATCAAAATCCGTCCAGTAGTTTTTGTGTCCATCGCGGACAAACAGACAAACAGACAAACAGACAGGAAATGAAAAAAAAATATTTTCGTGTTCAGTATCGTTAATAAAACATAACCCAAGTATTTTTTTTTTAATATCTCCAATGTACAGACACGACCACTTTACAATTATATAATAGTATAGATACTAGCTGAGCCGGAGAACTTCGTACCACCATATTTATCGCCCGCGTGTTATTATCTCTAAATTTATCAGTGTTTCTCTACAATATTATGCATGTATTATACATATAAACCTTCCTCTTGAATCACTCTATCTATTAAAAAAAGCCGCTTCAAAATCCGTTGCGTAGTTTTGAAGATTTAAGCATACATAGGGACGGACAGACAGCGACAGTGACTTTGTTTTATAATATGTAGTGATGATGATGATAGTGATACAATAGTACCTACCTACTAGCCGACCCACCCCGGTTTCACCCGCGGCACATTTCGAAGTCCTCGATCCATCCCAAAGGCTCATCCTATTTAAACTTTTACACTGACGGCACAGAATCTCTCTGTTCTTTTAGGGTCGGCAGCTCGAGTGTAACTCTCCTGGTTTTACACTTGCCCATGGGCCACGGTAACCACTGACCATCAGATGGACCGTGTGCTTGTCTGCGACCTAACGTGTTTCCCTCCTCCTACAGTCCCGGGTCCTTTAAGCGGGGCGTGAAAAAGAGTGCCACCATTGTAACACGATACGTGTCTGTAATGGTGACCCTCTTTTCAGAGACTTTGCCTTCAGCTTACCATCAGGCGAGGCGAAGTCAAATTGACGTGTCCTACATAAAAAAGTAGTATTAAAAAGGACTGTATAATGAATTTTCACGTTGCTATATTCCCTAGAAGCTATTACGTCCTAAAATATTTGTTGCCCATATCGATGGCCGATCAAAGAGATTAATTTTTGCTAAGTCTACATCCAAACCTTAACGACATTGTAATTTACATATTTTGGAACACTAAGTAAGTAGTATTTCCACGGAATATACAATCAAGTGGCCTGCCCCCCTAGACAAGTGGCAATTCGTTGCTCGGCGTATGATGGAATAGAATGACAAATGTATAGGATTTGACGTTTTTGACATTCGTTGACGCCTGTCATATACGTCAAATCCTATACATTTGGCATTCTATTCCATTATACGCCGACCAACGAATTGCCACTTGTCTAGAGGGGCTGAGTATCAATCTAGAATACGGGCCTCAATGTCCCAAATGTCAAAAATACTATTTTCGTAATTCAATTTACAAGATTGAACACTGATAAACATACATACATTCATACCTTTATCCCCGGCAGGTTAGGCAGACGTGAATTAACACTATTAACAGCCCCATATCTCCAATCATTGTAATTTGGTCCCACGTAGGAGGTGAGCCTATTACCGTAATCTGGGCACTATTGTTGACTCGAGCCATGCATCTGAGGCTGAGTTTGGGCTGTATAATGTATAATTATATTATGTATATATCAGATCTGTCTGATGTTAAACAATCCTATCCCTTAGTCGCCTTGTACGAAACCAGATGGGACGACATGGAGTGGCCTAAATTCTACTCTGCCGGGAAAATTGACATTTGAGACGTTTAGATTAAATCGAAATTTAATTTTGGACCGATTTTTATTGCGAGGCAACAGCAACAGCTATTCATATAGAAACAATATTACCGTAAGCATAGAAAATTACTCTAAATAAATAAATGGTTTAAGGATAGGAGGGCGATGAGAAGATTAACGTAAGTCATTAAAGTCAATAATTCTATCAAAAAGCTCTAGAGAATTACGTTGACATTGTTGTAACTCAAATCTCATAGATTTACCATGATGAGATGGAGCTTTATACCGTACTAGCTGTTGCCCGCGGCTCCGCCCGCGTGGAATTCGGATTCCGGTCCAACTTTAATGTATGGAAATCTGCCCGATTTATTGACATTTATGCTCACTGCTCCGCTCCCTTTAGTAGTAGCGTGATGTTATATAGCCTATGTTACTCCCAGATAGTGTAGCTTTCTATAGGTGAAAGAATTATTGAAATCGGTACAGTAGTTCCGGAGCCTATTCATTACAAACATACAAACATACAAAAATAGGTACAAATCTTTCCTCTTTATAATATTAGTGTAGATGTAGATAGAGCTCCGTCTTTTTTCCTCTCTGAAGCTAGATCGCTTAGTTTATACTATAAGTACCATGATGTCATGGTAGCGATCCAGTTCATATTAAAGCGATTTCCTATTCCCTTTAAATTAATTTGACTGTTTTGTTTTTAAGGTCTAAATTCAGATTAAGGGTCAAGACACATTTTATCGACGGCATTTCGCATTTAGCATTTTTTCTCTATAGATTTCTTACACTTTAAAATATTTGCGATTTGATGCTGTATGCTTAGAAAATTGCACAGCAAAAAAATAAATCTTTATACTGAATTTATAAGTCCAAGTATTGATATTTTCGGTAATGCATGTCGTGAAAGTATCAATAGATACTTAATAAAATTTAAAAATAGTAGGTACCAGCTCTCGGATTATTATATTACGAGTATAATCCGAGAGCTACTACGATTTTTGAGTACATGCCTGAGGCAAGCTGAAAACTTGTCACACAACTCTCCTATTAGACCCCAACACGAAGCTGCAGACCTGGCTGGTGGGTACAGGGGCTAAATCAAACCCTGAATTTTTAAATTTAAAAAATATATATCCAAAAAACATGTTTGAGGAAATATGTAATTTTTATAATAATATAGTTTAATGTAATGTAATGTAATGTAATGTAAAAGACAGGCGACTTGCTGGGGGCTTTACCATTGCCAGGCGGGTTTGGTCGGAATACAAGTCCCGTCTGAGTATTTCACTTTTCCTGATCTTAATCGATTTGAATATATAGCATACTAATTGCAGGAAAATCTGAATTTAGTTTATTGACATTAATTCTTAATGCATTACGCATAACGAAGAATTTGGCAATAGATCACAAATTGAAAGTACGCTTTGCAATAATATTTTTGTGAAACACCATTAGTGTTGAAGCTTAGGTGATTTATTATGCATGTAATGTGTTTGCTTCTTAGGTGAAATTGAATGGTATTGATGAGTTAATTTCGGTATTGATTGCGCGTCAAACGGGTTAAAATGAAACACAAATATTTGGGACTATTCTTGCTGTTTGCTTTGACTCACGTTGTTTATTGTATCTGAGATAAAACTTCAATCCAAGATTAATTAATTATCGTTATTTTCCTATAGTATTATTCTCATAATTATATTATTTGGTTATTTCATTAGCAAAATAATTCTAAAGGAACACATCCTTACAAAATTAAAATTTACCGGAAACGGTGCGCACTGTGCGGTATGAAAGGAACTTCATCCCTCGCACACTCAAGCTGTGGAATGAACTCCCCGCGATGGTTTTCCCAAGCGACTACAATATGGGGTTCTTCAAGAAGGGCATTAGAAGGTTTCTTCAGGGTCGGCAGCACGAGTGTGACGCCCCTGGTGTTGCATACGTCCATAGGCCACGGTAACCACTTTCCATCAGGTGGGCCGTGTGCTTGTCTGCCACCTAAGTGGTATAAAAAAAAAAAAAATCGAGTGTGTAGGTATATTTGTACGAGACGAGTTTGTTTTAGGGTGGCCACACATGCAGCATTTGCCGCGTATACAGCAAATTGCCAAGAAAATGCTTGACAAGATAATGTCAAAAAGCATTTCCTACGTAAATGTAGGGCAATTACATCTTTGGTGTATTTACTGCTTTGGTGTGTGGTCCCCCTTAGTGAACGTGTGCCTTTGCTATGTACACACCGCAAAGGTAATGAGTATTCACCTTTAAAAGTATTGTGAAGATGTATGTTAAGTGTATACCTAGGTATTACCTTGACCATGTTTAGTGGTACACTGGTATTTTCTTTTATACATTTTTTATGGTTTATTGTAGCTTCAACCATCTGTCACTGATTTTCGGGATTTTCTTTATACTACTTAGGTGGCAGACAAGCACATTGTCCACCTGATGGGAACTTGGGAAGTGGTTACCGTGGCATAAGGACGTATTCAACACCAGGGGTGTGTCACACTCATGCTGCCAACCTTGAAGAAACCTTATAATGCCCTTCTTGAAGAACCCCATGTTGTAGTCGCTTGGGAAAACCACCGTAGGGAGTTCATTCAAACACCACAGTGAATCAACACAGCAACTGAATAATGCAATTATTTCTTATTGACTTCAATAAAGCGTCGTTTACACGAGGAGATTTTCTCGATTATCGAAAGGGCAGAAAAAAACTTGCGGGCGAGAAACTTTCCTCGTGTTAGTAAACGACGCACATTGTGTTATATAAGCCGATTTGCGGTCATCTCTGTTTTATAAACTCTTCGTAAAGAGAATTTAAAGACAAACTCCCTAAAAAAAACTTTCGTTACTGTATGTCTCATACTTTTTGAAAAATTAAAAAAATCGAGAAAAATACATAGAAATCAGAAAACTTTATAGCTGTTTTCTTTTTAACTATAAATTGTTTATGAAATGTTGAATGTTGGCTTAAAGAACAAATGTACACATATTATAATAAATTGGAAAAAGCGAAATCAATTCTCGGGCGGGACTCGAACCCGCGATCTTTCCCTTACAGGGGGAACGCTCTGACGTTATTATAATTTGTTTAGTCTAGCAAACTAATTAGTTTGCTAGACATTTGAGATAATTTTAAAGCAATTGCTTTAAAATTATCTCAAATGTACACATAAATAATTGATGCCTGGAGTCCTAAAAATAAGAAAAAAATAATTTTTCACCCGCATGATACGATTATCGAAAGGACAGAGAAACTCTCCTCATGTAAACGACGTTTGAAGCAATAATCGTATGTCAAACATAGGCGATTACGTCACATGCGAGTCTCGTATGATATAATCGTAGGCGAGAATGTAGTGTTTACCTGTGTGTAAACACTTTAATACGATAATGTTATGGTGATTATTGCTACTTGCTAGCGATAGTCGCGTACGATTTTTCGGGCTGAAACGTGCGAGAAATTCTCCTCGTCTAAACATGCCTTAATAATTCTACTACCGCTAAGTTCACTACCATTTTCAAAACGCTGGTGGAGAAGAAAGGCGCTACTCCACTGTGGCATTTTACAAGGTATCAATTATTTACAATCTATATGTGAATAAATGTACATTTGTCTCGTGTGAAAAAATAGGTAGGTATATACTGGTACGGCCGGGGTGCGAGGGATATGGCTACGACAATCTCACCACCGGCAACCGACTGCCCACAGATGGCGTGCGTTTTAGTCGGTTTAAGTTCGACATAACCTCTTCCTCCGGCTCGGGCGGAGGGGTATCCGTGGGGATTTTTCGCACAGTAAAAAAAAGGGACAAAAAACTTTTGAAGAGGTCTATTATGAGTACCTAATAAACATACTCTGGCAGAAATGATGATGATGATAATGAAACCATCATACGTACATTTGAATTACGAGTAAAACCTCTTATAAAAACGCTTGGAATCACACCATTTAGTAGCTTTAGTGTAAACATGTATTATTTTAAAACTGTGAAAGAATGTTCAGCGGTTAGCATTGCTTTAAATTGAAACTGAACAACACATATAGGCATGCGTAAACAATTAATATTGATGGTTTATTTACGCGCCCGTGCCCGCGGCTCCGCCTGAGTCGATGTAGCCTTCCGCCCGCGGTTCCGCCCGCGTGCATCTCGGTTAACGCGACCTTTGCTCATATCTCCGGTTCTACTCAACCGATTGCGATCAAACAAACGTAGGATTTTAAGTCTGAGTAAGCCCTTTCTAACAAAAAAATCGCATCAAAATCCGTCCAGTAGTTTTTGCGTCCATCGCGGGCAAACAGACAAACAGACCGGAAATTAAAAAAAAAATATTTTCGTGTTCAGTATCGTTAACATAACATAACCCAAGTATTTTTTTTTAAATATCTCCAATGTACAGACATGACCACTTTACAATTATATAATAGTACCTATATAGAAGTGCGACCGTATCTCCTTTTCCAGCTGTATAATAATTCATATTTGCATAGTAATTTTATTCAAGTTATAAACAATAGAAATATCTTCAACTATCATAGTTAATATACAATACTAAACAACTAAAACTATTATTAAATAGTACTACTGTATAGCTCCGGACACGTATCTTGGACCTAAATCGCAAGACAAACGAGGCTCTGGCGCCCGCGGATTGCTTTGTAATAAACTAATAATCTATGCGTGGTGAATTTGAGTTCGTCCACCGCAGTAGCACCCCGTGCTATCCTCAAAAGACACCCAAGAAATGTATACTGCGCGTATAGGACACATTTTGAGCACATTTTAGGTCCAAGATACGTGTCCGGAGTTATACAAATTAAAAATATCCTAAAATGCGTCAGGGAATTACTCTGCATCATATGTCTATTGTGATAACATTCCCAGAAGTCTGGTAGCATTGCCCCGCAGTTTGTTTTTTGTTGATGAATCTTATATAATCCATACCTACTTAAAATTATAAATGCGAAAGTAACTCAGTCAGTCTGTCTGTCTAGACAGACAGACAGACAGACAGACAGACTGACTGAGTTACTTTTCCATAGGCATTTTCTTTGACATAGGCTATGTTCGATCGTGATAACCGACACCCACGCGGGCGGAGCCGCAGGCAAAAGCTGGTATACGTATAAATTAAATTATGCTTTTCGTAGGTAGCTGGGATAGATGAATACGAAAGTCGGAGGTTCAAGTTTAATCTCACATCCTGTACCTATAGGTTCATTATTTACCCATTATATAGAGCCCACTGCTAGGTCCATTATTTGGCCATTATAGTCCACTGCTAGTCCACTCCTGGACGCAATAATAGTAACTTTTTTGGTTTTCCCAAGCGACTACAATATGGGGTTCTTCAAGAAGGGCATTAGAAGGTTTCTTCGGGGTCGGCAGCGCGAGTGTGACGCCCCTGGTGTTGCATATGTCCATAGGCCACGGTGACCGCTTCCCATCAGGTAGGCCGTGTGCTTGTCTGCCAACTAAGTGATATAAAAAAAAACTATTATGTCCAGCAGTGGAATTCAATGGGTTAATTGATTGGTTAATCGATGCATATTCGTACAGAGGAAATGCTCTGACTACTGAGCTACCTGAACCCGAAGTGAGAGACTAGTCGCGGGTTCGAGTCTCACCTGAGTCGTTTCACTTTTTCCTATCATAATAGATTAGAATAGTTAGCATACTAATTGCTTCAAAATTTCATTCGATAACGGTGAAATATTCGTTTATTATACATGGCAGAAGGCGGAGGATCGGCAGACGTGGCGCACATTGGTAGAGGCCTATGTCCAACAGTGGACTGCAATAGGCTAATTGTTGATTATTTTGTTATCTGGATACGCCAAATATTTTACACGCCTCCACATGAATTTATTTAAGAATCGCTAAAAATTATTCGAAACGACACGATGGATGTAAATAACAAAATAACACCAAGAAAATCGCGATAGAATCAGTTAAAATATTTTTATTTCAACAGTATTCTTTCCTTCTATATACAGGATAGAACTTTTACCTAAACTTTATGTTAAAAAGATTTAGTACGGAATAAACTTGTAAATAGTGGAAGTTTGAAAATGTTTCGCTAGCAAAATGTAAGTTTATTTTTCATTTGTAATGGAGATATACGCCACCTGTTAACTTCAACGTGAACTGTTTATATTGAAAAAAATACTGCAGTAAATTCTGTGTATTATAAATAAGGTGCCGGAAGTGAGTGATGATGAATCGATGGGTCAGGGAACTACGATGGTTTGTCATATAAATAAGCTCAGAGTTTGAAGAAAAAGCCAAAACAAAGACTAATATACTGCCAATCTGGACAGCCTCTGTGGCGTAGCGGTAGTGAACGCGGTCGTTATATCGAGTTCTAGCCAAATCCGCAGTTAAGACTGGTAAAGCGGACCCCAGATTCCGAAGAATCAAAGAATCAAAGAATCAATTTCATTTATTCAATTTAGGCACATAAAGAGCACATTTATGAACGTCAAAATATTACAATATCATGTCAAGTAAAAAAAAAATAAGATATATTATTAAATTAAGTAAAGTAAATTAATAAATCATTTGAAAATGATTCTTTCGCTGGTTCGGTAGTTGTGTGAAAGCTTCGGATGCGACTGGGAATTAACGCTAGGATGAAGAAGAACCAATGGAATAGATAAAACAGCCAGGTTAATGGTCCAGTGAGCTAAGTCAATCTCCTAACTATGGAAGCTGCCTCAACAGAAACAGTCGATCAAGCAATTTATTATATACCTACGCATAAGCGATTTTTAAATTGACTAATCAAGCTTGACTTTGTTAAATCAATCTAAAAGTTAATTGGGCTCCAATCTCTCTCTGAATCATTCTTTACACCTACATTTCTATTAATCCCTAATCTATGCGTCATGCTCGTGAACATTCGACATACATCATAGATACTGATGTCATATATATCTCTATATTTATAACAAAACATGCTATTTATGTCAATGACCTCAGAGACTTCGCCACGGTAATATTTTAGTTTACAATACCATGACTTCGCGCTATAGAGACTTGTCTATGCATAATGTGAGACCCAATGGCTATGAACAGATATACCTTTTTCTGCTTTTTAGTGCGGAAATCCCCACAGATAACCCCCACCGGAACCAGTGGGTGTGGTTATGTCGATCTCGAACCGACTAAAACCGCACTCAATCTCGGGCCATCAGTTGCCGAGGGTTGGAGGGTGGGAGGAGCCTCTGGCATATCCCTCACTCCCCGGCTGTCCTAGTGCCATCGAAACGAGCTGATACGATTTTTAGAGTACGTTCTTGAGGCAAGCTGGAAACATGTCAGACAACTCTCCTGTCATACCTCAACACGAAGGTGCAGACCTGGCTGGTGGGAACGGGGGCTGAATCAACCTCCAAATTTTCAAACATACCTATTAAAAAAAATCCAAAAATACGTGTTTGAGGCAATATGCAATTTTTATAATGTTGTAGTTTAATGTTTAAGGGATATCCCTACTAATATTATAAATGAGAAAGTAACTCTGTCTGTCTGTCTGTGTGTCTGTCTGTCACGCCCAAACCACTGTACCGATTTTGATGAAATTTGGTATAGGGGTAGATTACACCTCGAGAAAGGACATAGGCTATGTTTGGTCGCGATAACCGACATCCACGCGGGCGGAGCCGCGGGCAAAAGCTAGTATTATATAAAAAAAGACAGGCGATTTGGCAGAGGCTTTCTTTACCCTATTGCCAGGCGGGTTCAAAGGTAATTTCCAAATAAAAAAACAACAAAAACAAATATTTGAACTGAGCGAGGATCGAAACCGCACCTCCTGCGTGGCCCGCGCTACGTGGCGCGGTCTCCTCTACTCTAGGCCCACTCCCCCACCCCCTTCTCGAGCATTACTTGCTCGCAGAAGGAGACGGTGGCACCCCATGGGGATACTCGTAGCGATCCTATAAAAGTTTCGTAATTACAACATTGTTAACTAAAAGGTATTCTACAAAGAGAAAGTTTCGTCAATCAGAGAACTAGTACCATTTATGGTTAATGCATTAAGACATTGATTAGTTGATTACACTTATGTAGATTTTTCAGTTAAAAGAAAGAATTGAATGAAACTTTGAAGTATTTTATGACAACTCTTTCTTAATCGTAAAGAAAGAATATTTATCAATAATCTTTATGTGAATATTTAATATTAAAATAAAACTATTTTGACATAATACAATATGGGATTCTTCAAGAAGGGTATTAAAAAGTCCTTACATGCTCGGCAGAATGAGAATAACTCCTCTAGTGTCGCACACGTCCATAGGATAAGGTAAGCATTTTCCATCTGGTGGGCCATATGCAGACGTGGGCAGACAACTGCCACCTAAGTGTTGTAAAAAACTGATCCATAGATTACCTCTATTTATGTACACCTTTTTTGAACACCACTTCAAAAAAGGTGTACATAAATAGAGGTGTGTGTGGAAAGTGGCACTCGTATGCATGCATCTTTATACCTGCAGTAGAACACTCGAATTGAACATATATATGCTCCACTGTACCCCTGAAGGGAACCATGGAGCATACCAATTTTACCTGTTCTACCACTGGTGCTATAAACCAGGGGTACAGCGGAGCAAAACCCAAATTACCACGGGCAATGATCTCATTTTGAAATTATGAAGTTGTCTATCTCAAAGTACCCGAGCTACGTTGAATTGTTGGTGTGTCTTTTTAATGTTTCTAGTCTAGTCCAACTAGATGATCTTCAACGTCCTCAGCTACAATGCTGTCATCCTAATACTAGGTACACTTCTGAATTAATTTTCACAAATAACCATCAGATTAGGACTAATATTATCCAATTACTTATATCGGCCTATCTGTTAGATAAGATTAATATAATTAAACTATGTTTCAGCAATATTGATACTCAGGTACTATTAGGTGTAGATAAGCAGCAATGTTGATTGGTAAAATGTAATAAGTGCAAAAATGCACTTTCCAGAAAAAATGTACCTACTATCTGAATAAAAAAACAAATTATCTCTAGCTCATTGTGTATGGAGCGAGCAGTAGGTATAGGCGAAGCATTGAACTTGCCTAATATTCAAGAATTTTTATCAATCAATCAATTAGCCTACTGCAGTCCACTGCTGGACATAGGCCTCTCCCAATATGGATATTTCGGCGCTTGTAATTGCTTGTATCGGTTACTCATTACAAGCAAAAACCATGGTAAATATCCCGGTGAGTGTTACACTAATAATGTGAATGAATGACCATGTCAATTTAAAATCATGCATTTATGATAGCTTCTTAACCTTTTGGAGTTATAGCATATCACCAGTCAAGTGAGTGAGATATTTAATCAGATCGATAACAAGATACAAATCGTACAAACACCTATTTATTTATCAAATATGTTTTGACGGCTCTTTTGTTTGTATATATTTAATAAATAATAAAGTTCAAGTGGTTTTTGATCAAAATTGTATTAACTATGTGATATTATTCTAATTTGAATTCATCGGTATTTGGTAAGTTAGATCTTTTTATCATGTAGGATTAATCTTTTGGACTAAATAGTTTTACTAATTATTATCCGTGTAGTGACGGAAAAAGAATACAAGTATCACCACCCCATCTCAGCCGAAGGGTGTCTTAAGATGTATTTAACAGAAAAAAATACGCAGACGATATTACTGCGAGAGAAGAAAAATTAGAAATGAAACCCTGTACCAACCCAGACACCAGCGTGGAAACAGTAGACAAAAGCCCCCCAAAATTGGGAAAGGCCTATGTCCAGCCCCTCTAGACAAGTGGCAATTCGTTGCTCGGCGTATGATGGAATAGAATGCCAAATGTATGGGATTTGACGTAAATGATAGGCGTCAACGAATGTCAAAAACGTCAAATCCTATACATTTGTCATTCTATTCCATCATACGCCGAGCAACGAATTGCCACTTGTCTAGGGGGGCAGGCGGGACTCGAACCTACGATCTTTCCTTTACAGAGGGAATGCTCTGACCACTGAGCCACGCCTGAAGCTATCCGTCCAAAATCAATGTTTAAAAATGATTGTAACATCATTCATTGGTTCCGATAGTTCGTACGAATATCGGTAGATGGCTCCCACCGTCACCCCAAGACGGATGTATAGGAAAATTTGTACAGCTTCATTCCATCATACGCCGAGCAACGAATTGCCACTTGTCTAGGGGGGCTGGTTGTAGTGCACTACGATAGGCTAATTGATGGTTTTACTGATATTCAGTCAGTCTAGGATGGGAGATTCTTTACACTACAGATTCATTCGTGCCTTAAAAGACGTTAAGTCTAGTCTACTAACATCAACATTCGTTACGGGAAGTCGAAACCCTGAAAGGTCCAACAAATTGGTCTAAATGCAGAACTTCGATATGGTCAGTGACTTTTGGAGGTCAAAAGGCAGTTCTTTCATAGAAAATATTGAAGTTTTGCCCGTTCGTAATTAGGTTAAAAACCGATCGCAACCGAGTTGGGAAAATGTTCGAAGGATGGTGATGAGTTTGACAAATATAAATATTGGTTTGCGGATTTCAATATTAAATAATTTGATTGAAGTTTCATATTCTCGTTCTTTATTGCTTTCACAAAATTTCTATCGCAAATTCTCATTGTGAATTATACATATAATACGGCTTCAATTGATTGAAACTTTATTATGACATTTTTAATATGTAAGCGTTTTCTTCTTTATAAATTTCTATCGAACGAGCATTGTCCTCGCGGCAGTTCGTCTTTAGGGAAAATATTCAATCAGTTGAACAACCTGGATCTATTCAGGATAGTTGATTTTTGTCTCATCTACAATACAGTTCACAGGGATGTAGGTATCTGCCTGAAGTTTGTTAGGTACAATCATTTTTAATCATTGTTTTTTATTGAATGAATTTTGTAGCATTTATTATGCTAACTATTCAAATCGATTAAGAAAGAGAAAAGAGAAACGACCTCGGGCGGGACTCGAACCCGCGATCTTTCTCATAAGGCTTGGTCAAACCAATGCGACCGGCTTGCGTCCGCGGTGGCGTGCGCGGTGGTGCGTGGCGATCTGGCCAACCGCAAGCTACCACCGCAGCCTGCGAGCTGAACGCGTTGGTTTGGCCTTGCCTTTACAGGCGGAATGCTCTGACCACTAAACCACCGAGGCCCGCACGAAGTCAATCCACTTTCTCATATACTTCCGTCTTAGGGCGACGGTGGGAGCCATCTACCGATATTCATACGAACTATCGGAATCAATGAATGACGTTGCAATCATTTTTAAACATAGATTTTTGATGACTCCGCCTAAACAATTGAATAAAATTTTGAAGCATTTATTATGCTAAATATTCAAATCGATTTTTAGGTAGGTATTCACGAACAAGAACAATCTGGAGTGCTGCACGAGTTGTAAAGTATTTTAAGTTATCTAATATCATCTATTTCGATTGTTACAGATAAAGAATGATCTAGCAGTATACTACATAATCGAAGCAACTTCTAGTCAAAATGTTTAGCAAAAACTCCATTGTACTCGTTATCAGTTTAACAATTTTCTTGGTCATCCAGGAAATCAAATCTGACAATTATTATGATGAATCTGACATAGATCTCACATTTGAACAATATAAGATCTCAAATCACAGATTAAGAAGAGCAATAGAAGAAACTAAAAATCTTACAAATACAGAAGCAACGACTATAGAAAACACAACAGAAGAAGAATGTATAGGAATGAAAGAATACTGTAATCTGACAGAAGACGAATATACAAAAATGTTAAACGATTATATATATCCAAATACATATGAATGGATACTTATAGGTACTCACACGATAGTATTTATCATTGGATTGGTCGGTAATGCTCTAGTGTGTGTAGCAGTTTATAGGAACCAGTCTATGAGGACGGTGACGAATTATTTCATAGTGAACCTTGCGGCAGCTGACTTTATGGTGATATTGTTCTGTCTGCCTCCTACGGTGCTGTGGGATGTGACAGAGACATGGTTCTTCGGAAGCGCGTTGTGCAAGATACTGCTTTATTTTCAGGTAAGTCCATTCTTCTTCTTCTATCGTGTGGACGGCGATAAGTGATAGTCCAAGAATATAATATTATGGCTAGCATCTCTGTGAGTTTCCTGCACGCACAGGATATCACATAAGTCCATTTACTATTCATCCATTGATGAAAAATTCATTATCAACTTGATCATCATTATCTTGGCGCTATTTCTGGTGTCATGCGATACTTTCCAAGTTTGTTCATTGTATATTATATTTAGGTCGCTAAATTTACTACATCCTGCTTGTTGGTAAGTTGAGATGCGGTCCAAGGAATAATGGCCGCAATAAAATTACAGAAGCTGTCCTTAGAATGGTGGTCCCTGCCTTGACGGCCTCGACAGACCGTGTGTCCGAGTGTCCGAAATCCGCTCACTTTATCTTCCCTCTTTGATTTGCCTTCTACTAAGACTTTGGGCTTTCAACCCGGAGCGGAAAGCCTGTGTCATTCGTCAATCAGTAGGTATATTGGATTGCAAATTAGGTTCATATTCCCTTTAAATCAATGCTAAAATGTCATTCGCTTTGCAGCTAAATTATAGATGAATCCAATCATAAGGATCAAGTAATATTAACCTTACTTAATCACTGGACTTAATTGAGAGAACCGGGAAACTGGGTCACTACCTTTGATAGAGGTACATTTATTTATAGGTACAGAACTACATAAGTATGAACTATGAAGACTTATAAACGAGCTCGTATGAAACACGATGTTTGATATGGGGTCGTAAGCGGCGCGGCGGCGGCGGGTTCATACGTGGAAGTCGTACGAGAACGTAGCCAGTCAAACGCCTCGTTATGTAACTTCGATATATCTAGACAAAGACTAAGAAAATGTTGCACAGATTTTATTATTTTTTAAATATCCGTAGGTTTCATAGAAATATGATACTGTTTTTACATTTTTCTGCCTGATGGACCGATTTATCCGGTTTAAATCAATCCAGCCTTCTGTTGTTGTTTGTTCTGATCTTTTCCTTGCTACAGCAACAATTTTTCTCAAAGTCGGTATGGTTAGGCTACTGCTTTCTAAAATAAGTATAGGTATTTGTATCTTTTTGTACCTTTGTCTTTCTTAATATGACCGGTTATGTAGACGTATAAATAGATCTTTAATAGAAACCAGTTACGTATGAAAAAATCCTTCATGGAAACTAGTTACGTGGACTTATTAAAAAAGCCTGCAAGGAAACCGGTTACGAAAATCGGTTTCCTTGACGGCCGAAGCGGTTCCCGCAACCCATTGGATAAAAAGCCGATGTGTTGGTAGCCTATGTGTTATTTCAGACTATAAGATATCTTTCAATCAGATCCGTTCAGGCGATAACGCGTGATTGAATAACAAACATCCGTACATATTCATAAATTTTCACATTTAGTTATGTTTATACTGGAGATTGATGATACTTGGTAGAACTTGCTACACATTATTGAATAAGACTTGTACTTTTCTAAAAAAAAAAATATTATTTTTTATTTTGGAACCTAACCGGTATACCTTTGAGAATGCCTTGAGGCGAAACCGGCTACAGTCTGTCCAGCTGTTTAATTTCTTTTTGACATTTCATGTATGTACGAACCGGTGGTCAATTTGCTAAGCTAGTCTTTAGTACATAATTATATATTTTTGACGTTTTGTAAGTGCCGTTTTACTGGTCTATACAGAATAAATGATTTTTGACTTTGACTTTGAGTTACCTTTACAATTCTATATGACAATTGATTTTGTTTTGGTAATGAAGAAGTTTTAATCAGTAAACGGCTGGACAATGTATAGTTTCAAAAATAATAAAAAAGTGATGGAAAAGTAAAAGTGCTTTACACAATATGTTTCACATTTATATTAGTAGGAAGTAGGTTAAGTAGGATATTAATAGGATCTTCATCATGAGGGCATAATATCACATTATGAAGTGGATCCTCTTGACTATTTAATATACTGTAATTTCTAATTTCTCATATTGCTGTTATTATGACGCAGTTAATTAATAATACAATTACGTAGAATATCTACTATATTATAACGTTCATGCTTGGCAGTACACCTCTTTGTCTTGGCAGGGACTTCAAGGAGTGAAATATGGCGAGGCAACCAAACGAGTAACTCGCACCTTATTGCAGTGTGCATATAATATGCATTAGGTCTTCTTTGTTAATAAACCTTTTGTAACAAAAAAAAAGAAACTTGTAGCACTTTGAACACTGATCTGTATAATCCTACTAATATTATAAATGTGAAAGTTTGTGAGAATGGATGTGTGGATGTGTGGATGTTTGTTACTCTTTCACGCATAAACGGCTGGACCGATTTGGTTGAAATTTGGTATGTATATAGGTTATACCCTGGATTAACATATAGGCTATATATCAGCTATGAACGGGATCAGAATTCCACGCGGGCGGAGCCGCGGGCAACAGCTAGTATATCATATAAAAATCAATGCCACTTTTCGTTGTTAGTTTATAACTCAAGAACGGCTGAACCGATTTGGCTAATTTTAGTCTTGAAATATTCGTGGGTGTCCAGGGAAGGTTTAAAGGATGAGAAAATAGGTGCAGTGGGAACGAGAAAAATATGGCGGTACGAAGTTCGCCGGGACAGCTAGTATAATATACCTACTTACCTAATACAGATCAGTGACTTCAAAAGTAACGACAGAAGAGACAAATATCTGTCTAAAAAGTAAAAAGTATTTACTTCACAAAAAGCGCTGAACGCGTCCAAAGAAACTTTTACTTCAAAGAGGTGTCACAATGTGAATTGCAACAAATATTATTTGTCAAATAAGTACTACTCTTACATAGTATTGTATTCTCTTTGAGTACTACAGGCTGTATGGTATTAAAAAAACTTGTAAATTGTATCATATAACTTTTTAATTTTAATTCACTCAAAAAGTTTTCTATGAAAACTGCCTCATAAACAACTTTTCACTACAATAAGGAAAACTTGCTCAGAAAGAGCAAATTTGAAAGGAAAACGTTATTCCTATTTGCTCCATAACAATAAAGAGATTAAAGTTGCCAAACATATATTATGTGCAAGGACACACAAGTCGGAACTGCTACTAAGTGCTCAATGACACTGAGTTAGGTGCCCGTTACGGACTTGAGGTCCTATCCCATCCCATTAAGTGATAAAACTCCCGATATTTGCCGAACCTGTGGGGAATTCTAATATGTCTAAAAGCTTCGGATATGTCAGAATAAAACTTTAGGTTTAGTAACCCTCGTCTCATAACATTATTGTGTAATAATCCATAAAACCCGTATTTATTTGTTTTGGCCACAAGGTGTACAACTAAATACATTGTTCCTTTTATTCTTGTATATTTTTCTAGTTGTTGCTCGCGGCTCCGCCCGCAGACAGACCAAACATGGCCCATGTCCATTCCTAAGGTCTAATCTATCTCTGTACCAAATTGCATGAAAATCGGTTGAGTGGTTTAGGCGTGAAAACGTAACAAACAGACGGACAGAAATACAAACAGAGTTACTTTCGTATTTATAATACGAGTATAGCATGGATTACGAAATTCATCATAATAAAATAACAAAAGCTTTATATTTTTTTTATTTGTTATGTTATAATTGTTACTAGAAAATCTAGGCACAAGCCTTCGATTCTGCTAAAGCAAATCTCCTGTCATACCACAGACATTGCAAAAAGTGGCATTATTTCTTTGACTTTATTGCTATAGATTTAAAAACCAAAATTAAATGAGAAGAGTTTCATTACACTTTTTCGTTCACTCTACAAAAAGTCATTTAATTTCTGACTTTACTTTACAGTCTAAAATTAGATGGAGTATTTTTACAGTGTCCATGGTATGACAGTGGTTTAGCTTTAGCGGAATCGAGGATAGGAGATATTTAGGTAGATGTACCTGCAAAAAATCTTTGAAGTACGTTTGTTTAATCGCAATCGGTTGAGTACAACCTGATTGTCGAGCAAAAGTCGCGTTAACTGACAGCCACGCGGGCAAAGCCGCAGTCGCTAGCTAGTTTAATAATAAAAGCTGTTTCGAGTTCGAGGAATATTGTTTCCGGGGTGTGCAGTATGCAAAGTGCCCGTCAGTTATCTGTCATCAGTGACAGCCGTGACAGGTGACAGTAATAGGTACATGTTAAGTGGATGAGTTTGAAGATGTTTTCATGTTGCTGAATCTAATAATAAAGTAATATTTGACATTGAATTTTTGAAGTTAAAATTAGAATTGTCTCAACAAAAATTAGGTAACGTTCAATATAGGTAGGTATAGATATCTATTTTTATTATGGCAATCTTTGCCGAAGTGGGTATCGGCAATTCAGCCAGTAGATATAGATATTATACAGAAAAAATCTAAGTAGGTTTTCCTAAGTTTACCCGCATTTTAGTAGGTACCCTTAATACAAGCTAGGTAAGCTGTATTTAGGCACTTGCTTCTAGTTTGGATAGCGCTTTAGAAAGAAGTACCTGCAATAACCTCTAATTTAAACAAAACGCAATTTTAAATATTTATCCATAAAATTATTTATAAACTTCTATTAAAAACATAATGCGTTTTCGCTAGAGTTGTTAGAGTTTAAAAGTTTAAGTTACAAAATAAAGTTTAATTTAAAAGGTGAGCTAATTGATGACTTACTTACCCATAGTAATTAGGACATATCCAAGAACAACACTATTAATTAGGTATTAAATAACTATTTTCAAGTTGACAGAAGATAGTCCAGATCCTATTTTTAACTAACATTATAAATGTAAAAGTTCGTGAAGATGTTTGTATGCTTGCTATTCAATCAGCTTTACTGTTTGACTGTTTGTTACACAGATAGGTTACAGTCTGGAATAATACCCCACCTTATCCTGGGATTAGGTTCCCATGAGGTGTGGGAACGGGATCAAAATTTCACGCCGGCAACAGATAGTAAATTATATGTAGTCATTTTCACGTAGCTACTCTATTTTTTTTATATAGGACACGTCAATTTGACTGCGCCTCGCCTGATGGTAAGCTGAAGGCAAAGTCTTAGAAAAAGAGGGTCACCATTATAGACACGTACCATGTTGCAATGATGGCTCTCAGCTTGACGACCTAATCAGATGCTTTTTCACGCCCCGCTTAAAGGACCCGGGACTGTAGGAGTAGGGAAACACGTGAACTGGTAAGGAATTCCAGGTCTTGATGGTGCGGCAGAAGAAGGAGTCGCTGAACCACTTGGTTCTTGATGGAATATTCTGCACCGTATGCGGGTGGCATCTAAGTCCTACACGTGTTGTTCTTTATAGGAAAGGTCATCAATCGATGATGCTAATTATAATCATTATTGTTGCAGTCGGTGTCGGTGACCGTGTCGGTGCTGACCTTGACCTTTATCTCGGTGGATCGCTGGTACGCCATCTGCTTCCCGCTCAAGTTCAAGTCCACCACTGGGCGAGCAAAGACTGCGATACTCATCATTTGGACTGTGTCACTCATATTCAGTAAGTTATTGTTCTTCTTCTCATTTTTTCGTAACCTGATGAGTCATTAGGAAATTTAATTCTTATCAACTTTATAGCAACTATGTTTTAAGTAAAATTAAAACTAAACGACTTATTCGGTAAACAAAAACTTACCCTTAAATTCAAATTAATTCTCAACAACTTTGTAGTAACCATTTTTCGTGTAAAATTAAAATTAAACGACTTATTCGATAAACAAAAATGTACCCTTAAATTCAAGATGGCGGAGAACGCAATGAACCGAATACCACGCAAATCGAAATTTAGACAGCCAGTGGTCTCCCAATGAATTCCGAAAGAAAATTGCTACTAGGAATTTTTCCTATGTCAAATCCTATATTTATTGGGCTACATCGGGAGTCATCATCATCTACCTACCCTTGTCCTAATTGTTTAGGGTCGGCGCAACATGTCATTATCCTCCATACATTCTTGTCAGATGTCAATTCCTCAGTCACTCCCTTCTTTTGCCATTTATCTTCTTTCATGCAATCCATTCATCTTTTCTTGGAATTTCTGCTCCTAAAGCCCTGCATTTATACCTCGAACCTATTTGTAACATTTATTTCATCTCTTTTCATAGTATTTTCATACCATGACAGCGCTCTTTTTGGAAATTTTGGGCAAATTATAATGTTTTGTACAAGGTGGGAGTGTGTGTGGTCTCACCAAGATCTTTGCTCCCTTTTTTTATCGTGCGAAAAATCCCCTCGGATACCGCCCCCACCGGAGCCGGTGAAGGAGGTTATGTCGGACTCGGACCGACTAAAACGCACGCCGTCTGTGGGTCATCGGTTGCCGGAGGTGAGATTGTCGTAGCCTTATCCCTCGCACCCCGGCCGAGATTTTTGTTCCCTTTAATCACCCTTACCTGCAAGTCAGTATACCTGCCGATTACCCACGATACTTACATTATTATTATTATGCACTACTATTTCGTAAACCTCTCTTAGATTTAAACGAAATTTAGAAACAGTTTTGCATTTTAACTCAGCTCTTCAGTTTCATAGGTCTGTAGCACCTGGATTTCATCCTAGATTCTTCTAGATCCCATCAATTTTGACGGGCTAAAATATATAGGAAAAGAAATACATGACACGATATATTGTATGCTTATATAAAAAAAGGATACAGTATCGCAATAATATTTGTCACTTTGCCGGAACACGAACATGTTATATTTACAATTCACATCACATTCACCAGCTGTGTCTCTCTTTCTAGAAAAATCTTAGAGCGTTTGTTTGTTTTTATTATGAAATAGTGGATACACTCTTGAGTGCGTGTAAAAATATCACGACTGTACCTATTGGGTGTTGCGTAACTTTAAATCAAACAGAGTTAATAAGGTTTTTATGCTCCTCTCTTGTTTCTTCTACAATTAAAGTATTTAAAACTAGCTGATGAGGGCCCTGTCCTACCTCCTCAGTCTCTATCTCCAGTTCTATTCTTAGTTAATATCTCCGGTTCTATTCGAAGAATTGCTATCAGGCATACGGTAGATTTTAAATACTGCTTCATAATTCGTCCTTTTCAATACAGACCAGAATTTTGTATAAAAATAGATTCAGAATCGTTTTATGGAATGATTAAATTTGCCGGTAGAATGGAGTGAGCAATAAAAATTGGTTGAAAGCGAAAAAAATATTCACCGCCCACCAGTATAAAAAAAAATTACCGGTTGAAGGCGGAAGGACTCTTTAATTTGACATAATTCAATATTTTTGTAATATCTCCAACATATAATAATTGTTCATTGGGGATGTTTGTTCGCGAAGGACGCAAACACATAACGGAGATGTGATTGCGATTTTTCTTGTTAGAAAGGTCGTAAGTCCGACTTAAAATCTTACCTTTGTTTAAATCGATTTAGAAAGGAAAAAGAATGGACTTCAGGCGGGACTCGAATGAAAAGATCGCGGATTCGATTGAAAAGTAAGCATAACAAATGCTTCAAAATTTCATTCAATTGTTTGGGCGGAGTCATCAAAAATCAATGTTTAAAAATGGTTGTAACATCATTCATTGGTTCCGATAGCTCGTATGAGTTTCGGTAGATGTCACCACCGTCGCCCCAAAAACGGCAGTATAGAGGAATTCGGATTGGCTTCGTGCGGGCTTCGGTGGCTTAGCGGTCAGAGCATTCCCCCTGTAAGGGAAAGATCACGTGTTCGAGTCCCGCCCGAAGTCAATTCTTTTTCCTTTCTAAATAGATTTGAAAAGTTAGCATAAGAAATGCTTCAAAATTTCATTCAATTACCTTTGTTTAATTGTAATTGATTGAATAGAACCGGAGATAGGAGATCCACGTAGGCAGAGCCGCGGGTAGAAGCCTAGTTATTTATAATTTTACTTTAAAGTACCTTGTACGATGGTACGGAAACCTTCATGTCCAAGTCTGACTAAAGCTGGGTCCACATTTGTATCATTTGCCCGATCCGATCACCGTATCCGTATCGGCGACGCGTATCATAATCGCATATATGTGGACGGGTGATGATACGCGTATCACTGATATAACTAACATATGTGATCATGATTCGCATCGCCGATACGGATACGGTGATCGGATCGGGCAAATGATACAATGTGGACGCAGCTTAACACTGGGCCCGGTTTCAAGTGTTCTTAAAAAGATTCTTGTCCTCAGATGCTCCAGAGCTGATAGTCCTGACGACGATCACGGCTGTACCTCTTCGCTTCGGGCTGGAGTACCTGACGCAGTGTGTGGCAACCTGGTCAGCTAACAGCGACCTGGTGTGGCACGTCATCAAAGTTGTTCTCATTTATACGTGAGTACTAAATTGTTTAATCGCTTAAGGTGCGTACAAACGATATAGCATAACATGTTATAAAACAATGTTATATAACATGTTTCAGTAATGTAGACACTGAAGCACAGAATAAGTAAGTTAGTACAATGTTGCAAAGTTATAAAACAATGTTAGATAATGTGGACGTGTTATATAACACAAGTTATACAACATGTTACATAATCTGTACGCACCTTTAGACTAATAGGTATACTGTATAGACACAGCTTTGCTAACAAAATTCGCTCTCATAGGAATTATTTAAACTCTCTAAAAAGTTATTTAAACTGTCAATGTGTGCATGTTATGATGTACGAGTATGTATAATGTTATTTTTTATGGCGCGTTGAAATGACACTTGTTGCGTCTAGGTTTAGAGTTTGTATTATAGTCTAAGGTGCAATTATTGTTGTCAGCAGTTCCGTCAGCGTGGATCTCAGGTATCACCATGTTCTTTTCCAAGGTAATGACTAAGCCACTGAATTGATTTTGGTAAAATTTGGTCCAGAATCAAATTTCATCAAAATCGATTCAGCGGTTTAGTCATGAAAACGATACAGATAGACAGGAATACAATAATATTTGTTGGGATGACAGTATTATGGCTTGAAAGAGAATTTAGAGATGAAAATTGAAGACAGACAGAGTTTAAGATTTCCCTTTGTACTCTGATCACAGCACCGATGAAAATAAATAAAAAAAAGATCTTCAAAACTATATCGTACTTCCTACTAATTATTATAAATGTAAAAGTTTGTAAAGATGTTTGGATGTTTTGTTATTCAATCACGCTCTAACGGGTGAACAGATCTGGCTGAAATTTGGCATAAAGATAGATTTAATCAATCAATTTAGCCCATCGCAGTCCACTGCTGGACATAGGTCTCTCCCATTGTTGGAAGACTTTGGCCAACTATTTCCACGCTAGCTAGACGAGTTTTCCTTCTCTAGCAGTGATCTCGTCTGGATATTTTCCGTTAGTCGCCTCTTACGCCACCCTTCGGATGAAATGAGGTGGTGATACTTGTATAATTAAATAAAACGTGGGAGGCTTTTAACCATTCTTTCTAAGAATTGGAAATTGTGGAGTTTCATTAATTAGACTTTCACCAAACTAATAAGAACAGAAAACGTTCTAATTAAATAATTAAATATTTGCAGAAAAAACCTCAGCTTGGATATAAAAGAGCTCGTAATATACACAAAGAAAATTAGCTCTGAAAAAAGTATCAGAAAAACCTGGAAATTGTGGAGTTTCATTTATTAGACTTTCACCAAACTAAAAAGAACAGAAAACGTTCTAATTAAAGAATTAAAACTTGTAGAAAAATCCTCAGCTTGGATATAAAAGAGCTCGTAATATACACAAAGAAAATTAGCTAGAAAAATGTATTAGAAAAACCTTCGCATTTTTCATTATCGTGAACGAAATCGGATCAAAACAATATTATGAATGAAGGCCGTTTTGGGTAAACAATCAACTTGAACAACAAGACACTTGATGGACACGCCATGTTTAATTAATAAACGATTATTTTAATGGCCAGTTAGGGTTCCGCAATGAAACTTAATTAAGAGGCTCATAATTTGTTCTGGTTCATTATTAGATTCCGGTGGAGGACCGCGGGACTGGGGCGGGAACAGTTATATCATCTATACATACATACATACATACATACATACATACAATCACGCCTCTTTCCCAAAGGGGTGGGCAGAGACCATAATTTTCTACCCGCTACGATACTGCCATACATCTTTCGCTTCTTCTACGTTCTTAAATGCTCACCGGTTTCGGGTACTAAAATTTCGACCCTACCGGGTTGCCCATAAATCGCTTCATAAATCCATGTTTGTATGCCAGGATCATAGCAAATGGAAAACTGTGGTGTCTGCCTACTCAACTGGGAAAGCAGTGACTGTATGTATGTATCAAACAGGCAAATAAATTCAAACATATCCACAAACTTTTATTATAATAGTAGGTATAAGTCGGATTACATTGAGTTTAGTTTTTGTACCGTTGAAATCCGACCTTATTACGTTTATCCAACAACATTCCTCGAGAAGTGTATTGACCTTGACCCTTGATGCCCTTGGGAAGATTCTACTTTACGTCATTTGTTTCAGACTCCCGTTACTTCTGATGACTGTCGCGTACATTCAAATCGTGAAAGTGCTGTGGCGATCTGAGAAGATTCCTGGACAGGCGGAGACTATCAAACTAGCTCCAGCTGAGCAGAGTGAGTACATCTTAAAGAAAATCTAGGATAGAAAATTCTAGGATAGATGTTCCCAACAGCTCTAAAACAAAGTATACGGTTAGCAGAATTAAAACAATTAATACTATAATATTACCTTTTTATTAGATAACGGTAAACATGGTTTTATAAAAAAAAATAACCACGAAGGCTAATGCTCCGCTCCCGCATTAGCCTTCTAACCTAATCTATCCAAGTCGGAATGAACAGCTTTGGGAACGATTTTTATATTGAAGAATTGGCTTTTTCTTGGAGCTGCTGGGAATAATATCTCAAAGTACCTAGACAATATTTTGGAGCTCTAGGGAATGAAAGTGGTAAATGTGACTTTGTTTATTATTTTAATACAAACATCCTTGGAGCTCCTGGTAATCAATGTATGAAATAATGAATTTTAGAGAACAATAGATTTGGAGCGCACGGGAATAAGCCATGCCAATAATTACCGCCATAATTTCAACAACGCCTCAGTAATTTAGACGGTAAATGTAATGCCATAATAATTGCGGTAACAGCCCGGTTAATGCTAAGGTAGTGTAGAAAAAGAGACAATTTACACCTAGAGTAAGTATAGCTTAAATAGCTTGTATGATGAGTTCTTACAGATACTTAATCATGGTATGGTATGGTATGGCGGGCTGGTTTCCCGCTTTCTGGATACTTAATCATATTCTCTCCTCCGTGTGACGGATAAATTTGCCTAAATATTTTTTTTTGTAAATATAACTCCGGACACGTATCTTGGACCTAAAATGTGCTCAAAATGTGCCCTATACGCGCAGTACACATTTCTTGGGTGTCTTATGAGGATAGCACGGGATGTTACTGCGGTGGGCGAGCTCAAATTCACTAAGCATAGATTATTACAAAGCAATTCGCGGGCGCCAGAGCCTCGTTTGTCTCGCGATTTAGGTCTAAGATACGTATCCGGAGTTATACTTACACCATTAACATGAACCGCTTTAAAGACTAATGTGAATACCTACTAATATCTAATCAATTAATCAGGCATACAAATATTTTCACTGAAATCCTCTGCATAGCGATTTCATAATTGCGTTGGGAACACGAGGTATGTCGGGTTTACCGGGAGAGGCTGACCCCCAACCCCGAGAGGAAATCCTGTGCCATTGCCTATTTCGTTGTTTCGCACGTGTGAACCGAACTTTCGGTCAGTCGGTTCCATGGAACACATTTATCCGGAATCGGATCGTATGGACCCGAAGTTACGGGTGTTTCGTATTAGTAATTTTTTTACGAAATCTATAAGAACTTCTTCTTCTGCCTAGCGTTAAATCCCAGTCGCATCCGAAGCTTTCACCTCGGAGTCTGGGGTCCGCTTTACTAGGCTTAACTGCGGATTTGGCTGGACCTCGATATTTTTCGTGTAGCGACTGCCATCTGACCTCCACAACCCAATGTTGACATTAGGCGTATCGAAGCATTGCAGCTAGACTGTTGTTGCTGGACTTTTTAGGGCTTCAACTACCCGTAACAACTGCCATAGATGTTGTATGGCAATCGGGACCGATCACTTAACGTGCTCTCCGAGGCACGACCAGACCAATGCAAATACCCATATTTGCACTGAGCGGGGATCGAACCCGCGCCTCCTGCGTAGCGGCCGCGTTCACTACCGCTACGCCACGGAGGCTATTAACAACTATTTTCTTTATTTTCTTCAATCTACAAATCCTCTAAAACGTGTCAAGGTTTCTTCGTCCATAAAATACATGAGCTCTTTGTGTAAGTGAATACAGACTGAGCCGACGAAATTCAATACCATCTCGAAATTGAAATCTTTCTTCCGCGCACGTTTTTGGCTTTGTATAAAGTCAAAAAAAGCCTTTTACACTATTACCACAGCTTTTATGGAATCGTTTTTCTTTAAAACCTGTGGTAAGTTCGATATTGACTATAAAAAGTGACGTCACGCGCTTGTAGCGCGTACTGCAAATATATCGAGTCTCTTGTAGGTACTATAATATCGCATTATATCTCGGTTTACGTTGCGTTTACGCGTAAGTATAGTTCGTAATAAAAGTAATTCGTTTATATATATATTATATGTAATTCTACTATTCTACTATAGGTATATGGCTGGACTGATTTGAATGAATTTTTTGTATGCGTTTGGCTGGCATCGGGGATGGTTTAGATTCACAAAAAAAAATTAAAAGAAAAATATCACGCAAGACAACCGTACCTATCGTCTGTCCGGTCCGCTAGTAAAGTTATAAGTTTAAAATTAATTAGATGGGTCATTCATTAACCCGCTAATCTGCAACTTGCTAGCACGTGCGAGTTAACAATTTTTGATTTTATTTTTAATTTTGATCAACAGTTTGAGAATAAAAATAATGATAAATCACAGTTTCAAGTTAGTTTTACAATATTTTATTTTACAATGCATCTTCTATGTGAAAAAAACTAAGATATTAAACAGTATTGGTGGGAATGCCGATGATATCCATTGACGATCTCTTGTTATGCAGACTGTACCGTGGGTCGAGTATTTATCTGTTAGTTCGAATGCAAAGAATTTCCGGTCATACTTCACGGTGAACATAACTATCACAATAAACAAACCGACAAAGCGGAGGCGTTACCATCCTTTAAAATAGTTATAAATAATACAATTTTATTTACGTGTTTCCCAGCAGAGTAGAATGGACCACCCTATCTCTTCCCATGCGATGTCGTACAAGGCGACTAAGGGATAGGGCTGTTTAACATCAGACAGATATATACGGCCCACACTCACACCCGTATTCACAAACAATACATCGCTATGCGTTCCACTAAAACTGTGCAAAGAACGACAAATTCTCTGTGCGTTCGTTTTGGCAAGCCTTTTTAGTCATTGATAACACTTAAGTAATACTTCGTTGAGGGAACGCACTGCGTTAGATACTGCTCCGTGATGTTTGTGAATTAATTTAACCAGCCCTATGCGCTCGAGCACACTATGAGACCTCACAGTATCGTTTGTGAATACGGGTGTCAGCCTCAGATGCATGACTCGTGTCAACAAATAGTGCTCGGAATTCGGCAATAGGCTCACTCCCTATTACGTGGGACCTAATACACAATGATTGGTGAAATATGGAAGTTAATTCACCTCTGCCTAACCCTTCGGGGATAAAGGCGTGATTATATGTATGTATGTACTCTACTCCTAATTTGTCATATATAAATCTCTCTCAAAAATTGAGCTCTTCCGAAACTGAGAAATACGAAAAGGTCTCACCATCACCAGGCCCACCTATACTAAATCCAACCTGTGTAGTATTACTTAACCCTGCAATCTGCTAACCTACTCGGTTACCACTTAGCCCCGAGCCCCGTATAATGCAAAGAGGCCATAGGTTTCTACAATTATTTTCCGTAACACCCTTGACCTATTATAACCAATTGATTTTCACCACCCACACTTTGATGTGATATTATCTGACGGCTTGTTGACGCGAATAATGAAATGAAAGCTCCCTGACTAAACTCGATTTCCGAAAGCGAATTAATCTCAACAACACTTGAATAATAACCAGTTGAAGTCTTTTCGTGCAATTCGGGGTTATTATTCTGTTAGATTATCCGTTTGATAAAAGGTATGTTTCATAACACACCACTTACATTTTGCCAACTATGATTTTCGAACAATCACGGAGAAGCTACGAGGAAATCGTTTGTCCTCGTTCGGACATATTCACGATACCTAATTTTTTGCTAATTTCGGTGGTATTTTTCAATCATAGGTTTTCCGATGAAAATTTTTTTTAATGTTCTTTTAGAACACTATATACTACTAGATATTCTAAAAGAACTCCATTAAATTTTTTCATCGGAAAACCTATGATTGAAAAATACCACCGAAATTAGCAAAAAATTAGGCATCGTGAAATTACCCAATGCGTAGGGATGAAAGTAATGTTGTAAGGAAGGCATTAACTATGGAAGTGGATGGCTACAAGAGGAGAGGAAGACCAAAAAGGAGGTAGACGAACTGTGTGAATGATGATATGGTTAGGAAAGAAGTGAATGCTGAGATGAATGCAATTAGAGATGAATGGAAAAAGTATACATGTTGCGCCGACCCCAAATAAACTTGGGATGAGGGCAGGAGGATGAAGATGATGATATGAAACTACACACTGACCAAAGTAGCGTCGATAGCTTAGTGGTTAAGGAGTCGGCCTTACGATCGAGAGGTCCCGGGTTCGAATTCTGGCCATTACACTACCGACGTGAACCCACTCCTAGCACAAGCAATTTAGCAGTAACTATTTATTAATCTGTGATTTAGCTTAGTTGGAGGGGTTAACGGGAATATTAGTAATTTCGGTTGCTAATATTTTTTTAATTAAAAAAAAATTGAAAGAAGTAAAATTGAAAATTGTAGAAGAAGGGCAGGTCAGAAGTACTTGAAACCGGTGGGCTTGCATAGCTAGTGAAGTATGTGTGTCTCTACGTACCCCGGCGAGAAGTAGGCGTGAGCATTATCAATCAAATCAAATCAATTAGCCTAATGCAGTCCACTGCTGGACATAGGCCTCTCCCAATGTGCGCCACGTTTGCCGATCCTCCGCCTTTCGCATCCAGTCTGTCTCAGCCACCTTTCGCAGGTCGTCGGTCTACCTGGCTAGAGGATGTCCCACCTTCCGTTTCCCTACGCGCGGTCTCCACTCTAGGACTTGTTTGCTCCAACGGCCATCGATCCTTCGGCAGATGTTGTCAGCCCACTGCCACTTCAGCTTACTTATTCTGCGAGCTATATCGGTAACTTTGGTTCTATGTCGGATAACCTCGTTGCGAATTCTATCCTTCAAAGAAACTCCAAGCATAGCTCGCTCCATAGCCCGCTGAGCATTATATGTATGTATAAAAAAATTAACTCTGAAATATTTTAGTTGAGTAGTTGAGTTTTATATTTTAACTATTCCACAACGAATTCATGATAAAATCCAGGCAGATGCGGTCTTCATTGCTCTTGGTGACATAAAATATTGCAAACAGAATATGACTTTAACGCCTTTAACGTAATACTCAGTGCTCAATAATATCGGGGATTGAGAACAGAAGCACTTCTCAATACCGAGAAATTTACCGATCGACCGGAAGCTCGTTAGCGCTTAGTCACTAGATACCTAGGTACTCATTCTTGTGAACTTAGGAATTTCGCATGCCTTGAATTAATAATTATAATATTATTTATCATTTTGTTGTTATTGTAACACACGACATGCTTCAAACTTTAGGGCTACTAGCACAAAAAAGTGATATCCTACCTGAGAGGTAGGCGTCCCTATTAAAATACTAATCATTTAGTTCACTTGTGATCCATTAGGCCGGGATCCCTCGTACATTTCCAAAACTTGACTACTATCAAGCTAATTTTCCGTGAGTAGCTTCGTTCTGATGAGACGCCCAATAATTGCTTGTACGCAACTTTCGAATGTGGTAGCTAACAGAGGTAGCATCGGTCAAATATGTCGATTTCATGATTCCAAAAAAAATATTACTATTATAACCGGCTAGTTTTTGTTTAGTTGTTTTAATTACATGGTATTATATCTATTTATATTTAAATTTAAATACCCATAATATATATCGTATAGTAAATCGTGGAACGTATGCATGCACATAATTATTGTCGAAAGACTACAATAAATGGGATATTTTTTTCAAGTTCGTCCTTATCAGAACAAGGATTGTTTGAAAGAAAATGGGTAAGTAGTATAGGTACTATATTTGCACTGGAGCAAAGCCAGGGCATATTACAAAGCACTTGAATAATAAATAAAGAGGCTATCCAGAGCTCTTTGATGTCACGAACATAGAAAAAAACAAAAAAGATTAAGCCTTTTGAGCTTTTGAGTTAATTAAAATGCAGTTAGCGTTAGTGCTGTGCAATAAGTGCTACTTTGAGAACACAAGAACAAAGTGTCTTTTCATTCATAATAGAGGCCTAATGAGCAGTGTAGCCGTTATAAAAATATGTTATTTTTGTAATAAATGAGTGAATGGTTTGTGTAATGTGCAATATAATTGCTTTATCTGTTTTATGTGCTGCAGAATAAACTCATTTTTCTTTCTTTCTTTCGAAAAATGCCAATGGACACATTCCTTAGATTCCTTACTCTATGGTTAAGTTCTTACCAACTCATAGTAAAATTGCAAATTAGTATCAAGCTAGATTGTAATTGGGAACTTGACTATTTTAGTCAAATTAGTTACTTACTTTTACTAAATGTCAGGTATGACGTCATACTTCCTAATGGTCAAATAATTAACTACCCAGTCGGGTGACTGATTAAAATAAATAATTACGATAAGATTAGAACGGACGCAACTTTTACCGCTCTTTTACCATTCTTAAAATAAGCTCAGTAAAATAATGTATTTTAGCTATTAAACCAACTACAGTATGGTGGTATGGGTTCTTTAAGAAGGGCAGGAGTTTCGGAGTTACGTTTGACTAAAGTCAGTTTGTAGTCTTTTATTCCTATACTTTCTATTTAAGTGCCTCGTTTACTCCAATGGCTATTGGTCCCTTGACAGATTTTTGAATACAAAACAAACTTGTACGGATACAGTATGATGGTTACAATAACACCTATATCTTTCATTTAGGTACCATCGTCAAATCATTGATTTATATTGTTACTCTCATTGCGTCAAATATTTTTTGGTTTTCCAATATATGCGAAGCTACGTCTATACTATTATATACAGTTAAAAATATTTAAGAAATACGATTTGACGTTTAAGTCTAGGGTTGGAGTGTCTCAAAACAATTGTCAAAATAATCGATTCAGGTAACAAAAGATTAATCGCAACGTTGCCCGAATGTAACTTTTGTAACATTATAATTTGTAAATAAATAAAACTATTCGTCATAACACTCATAACTACCCCACCGCGCTATATAATTATCCGACAGGATTTTCATACCATAAAAAACCTTACTTTTTCCTCGTTATGTAACTTTTTAAGCTATCTTATTTAATTTACTGGTGGTAGGACTTTGATGACACAAAATTGTCACTAAATCCGACCGGGTAGGTACCACCGTGCACTTTGCGAAAAGCCCTTAAATAGTAACCCAATTTCGGTTGGATTGCGTTCAGGGTTCAGCAGGTGCATAGCCGGGCTGAGGTGATCGTGGTCGCAGCATTAGTGTGACCAGTGGGTCTTGGCGGAGTCTAGTGGGGATGGCACGGGGCGACACGCCGGGCAGGGAGACCCGTAGAAACGGTGGTGCCGCTGGCCGCCCGCGGCATAGTACAGGGGCCCAACTGGGGCTAACCACCCCGGGAGGCTGCCTCACCAGGCCGCGCATAATCCCGATATGGCTCGTCGTGCCGGTTGGTGACCGGATACGGGAACCCGGCGACCATATTCGGGGGGGTACGGGGGCCCTTCCGTTCGGCGTGTCGGCTCTCGCCATGCCTCACGTTAATAGACGAAACCAAAATCCCGCGCTTTGTCACGCTGTGCTGCGACGACAATCACCTCTTCTTCACGCCCTCTCCTTTCCGTTCTCATTATGGCAGCGCAGAACAAAGAGCATAGACTCACAGCGGCTCTTCAATTTCCCGTAAGCTCGCTTTTTGAGGTGGATTCCACTAACATCTGTGGGCTCCATACAAACCTCAACGCCGTCCACCAACACCTCGAGACGGCGAATCCAGCTATGCTTTTTCTGACGGAGACGCAAATACGCCGCCCTGACGACACGTCTTACTTGCTCTACCCCGGCTACGTTATGGAGGAAAATTTCCGTGCAAAGGCCGGGGTGTGTGTGTTTGTTAGGGCGGATGTTTGTTGTCGCCGTCTGCGCTGCCTAGAGGACCCATCCTTTTCAACCCTTTGGGTTCACGTAGACCATGGCTCAACGAGTCAGATCTATGTGTGCCTCTACCGTTCCCATACAGGAGATACCGAGACAACTCGACTCTTCGATTATCTGAGTCAGGCAGCAGATGATGCGCAGGAGCGGTTTCCGAACGCTGAATTGGTTTTTTTGGGGGATTTTAACGCCCACCACGAGATCTGGTTGGGCTCCGCCAAAACAGACCATGCGGGAAGAGCCGCTCATGCATTTGCTCTGGCGCACGGCCTGACCCAACTGGTACACGAGGTCACCAGGATACCAAGAAGGTCGGGCCTAGCACCCTCTCTGCTGGACCTTCTGCTGACGAGTCAACCAGACCAGTACAGTGTTTCGGTGCGAGCCGCCTTAGGCAACTCCGACCATTGTCTGGTTTGTTCCAAGGTGCCAACTATAGCGCCCCCACGACCCGAACAGGGAAAGCGGCGTCTCTGGCACTACTCGTCAGCGGACTGGGATGGGATGCGTGAGTATTTTGCATCCATCCCGTGGGTTGCACGTTGCTTTGAAGGTAAGAACCCCTCGGATAGTGCTACTGCTGTCGCCGGTGAGATCAGCTTGGGTATGGAATACTATATCCCCTACACTGATGTCACCGGTGCCCGCAGAGCGCGCCCTTGGTTCGGCCGCGAGTGCGCGGAGGCTGTTAATCAAAAGCAGTCTGCGTACCGCGCCTGGGTAAGGGCGCGCGCCACGCGCGATCCTAACGTGGGTCACTTCAAGGCAGCGTACAACAAAGCCACAAAGGTCTGCAAGAGGGCTTGCGTTAGAGCGGATGCCCAGCGCATAGCGCGGCTTGGCCAAGAGCTTGCGGCGCATCCCACGGGTAGCCGTGGCTACTGGCGATTGGCCAAAGCCGTGCAAGCCAACTTTTGCCAGCCTTCGCTGCCCCCGTTGCGCAAACTTGATGGATCCCTGGCCCATGAGCCGCAGGAGAAAGCTAATTTGTTGGTTAATCTCTTTGCGGCCAACTCCCGGATCGATGATTGCGGTATGCAGCCACCGACACTGCCCTTTTGTGGCCATGCGATGCCTGATATCCGTATCAGGCAACGCGATATCCGTGCTGTATTGCGGTCACTCGATGTCCGGAAAGCCAGCGGACCGGATGGTATTCCAGCGGTGGTTCTTCAAAAATGTGCAGCGGAGTTGTCTCCAATGCTGGCGCGGTTGTACCGGATGTCGTACATCTCGGGTACAGTGCCTTCGGCTTGGAGGGAGGCGAATGTACAGCCGATCCCCAAGAAGGGTGATCGCTCGGACCCTACCAACTATAGGCCCATAGCCGTCACCTCAGTACTGTGCAAAGTACTTGAGCACATTATCAACAAACAGCTCATGCGTTACCTAGAGGATCACTCCTTAATCAACGACCGGCAATATGGTTTTAGACCGAAGCGGTCAACGGGTGATCTTCTAGCGTACGTTACCCATCTTTGGGGTGAGGCTATGGACAAGCATGGCGAGTCGCTGGCTATAAGTCTTGACATCGCCAAAGCGTTTGATAGGGTCTGGCACAAATCGCTTCTTTCCAAGTTACCAGCCTTTGGTCTGCCTCCTAGACTGTGCGACTGGGTGGCTAGCTTCCTGCAGGGGCGCCGTATTCGCGTCCTATGTGATGGTCGAACTTCGGAGTTCTTGCAGGTAAATGCTGGCGTGCCGCAGGGGTCCGTCTTATCACCCACTCTCTTTCTTCTGCATATCAACGACATGCTGTCCACTGGCAGCATTCACTGCTATGCAGACGATAGCACCTTACACGGGAGTTATCACGGACATCCTGCGGCCAAGCAGTCTGATATCGCGGAAAGGAGGCAGCTTCTTGTTAGTGAACTTGACCAGACCCTGAACCTCGTTTCTCAATGGGGCTCTGAAAACCTGGTTGAGTTCAATGCCAAGAAGACGCAGGCATGCGCGTTTACAGCAAAGGTATCTTCTTTCCTTCCCCTTCCAACTCTTCAGAGCACGCCACTGCCACTACAGGACAATCTCAATATCCTAGGTATGGATGTTCGCTGCAAACTGAACAACAAAAACTACATCGAGAGTATCATCAAAACAGCATCGCGTAAACTCGGAGTCCTGAACAAAGTGAGACGTTTTTTCACGCCGGAGCAGCGGTGTCTTCTCTACAAGACACAAATTCGCTCTTGCGTGGAATACTGCTCGCATCTCTGGGATGGCTCCGCAAAGTACTTACTAGATGCTCTCGACAGGTTGCAGCGACGTGCGGTCCGCATTATTGGGAATCCTGAGATCACTTACACCCTTGAGCCTTTGCAGTTGCGTAGAGATGTGGCATCTTTGGCGGTATTTTACCGTCTCTACCAAGGTGAATGTTCTGATGAGCTCTTCCAAGTAATCCCACCCTCTCCTTTCCTATATAGGACAACACGTGCAGGACTCAGATGCCACCCGCATACGGTGCAAAATATTCCATCAAGAACCAAGCGATTCGGCGACTCCTTCTTCTGCCGCACTATTAAGACTTGGAATTCCTTACCAGCTCACGTGTTTCCCTCCTCCTATAGTCCCGGGTCCTTTAAGCGGGGCGTGAAAAAGCATCTGATGAGGCCGTCAAGCTGAGTGCCACCATTGTAACATGGTACATGTCTGTAATGGTGACCCTCTTTTCAGAGACTTTGCCTTTAGCTTACCATCAGGCGAGGCAAAGTCAAATTGACGTGTCCTATATAAAAAAAAAAAAAAAAAAAAAAACATTTACATTAGACTATCTGGCCCTGGCAACACTGATTAATCATTTAATATATCTAGTATTGATATTAGGATTAGTACCTCTATGTGTTAGGCTTAATGAAAACATGGGTATCATTATTATACCTCTTTATTTCTTGAAAAATCTAGTAAGATACTATATTTTTAAATTCATATACCTACTTACATTAAAAAACATAATTATATTTAAAAATATAAAATACAATGCCCCACCGGTACCTATAGGGTACAGGGACCACGCGTGCCGTGTCGAAGAATACTGCCTTCTGCATCAAGGTTCTCAATACGGATGTTTAAATATATTTTTTTTATGTTTGTACGGTCATAGCTCCGGCTTGCGTGGACGGATTTGCAAAATTCTTTTTTTGTTCGGCAGTACAGTACTCCGAAATGGTCCCATCAAAATTTCGTAAAGATCTGAGGATGGGTTTCCGAGATTAGACCAAGGAACTCTTAAAAAAATACCAGGATATCAGCCGCGATTGAACATCACGCCTGAATCCTTTGAGGGGGTTCGCAGAATTGTTCAGAATATTCAGCTATAAAATACATACGATACGCTATTGAAGTTTGTAACAATAAAACTTAAATAATTTAAATTGTACAAATCTATTAAGATAGAAAAGCGAATCCACCTTTTTTATTGGCAACTGGCAATTTAAAATGAAGATTTTAAATGGTTCGTGCGAAAAATGTTGGAAACGGAAAATACAGAATATTATGGTTACACTTTTTTTGTGCGATAGTGCACATGCGCGAACATTTCCCTCCACGCCGGTTTAGGTTCAAGACATGTGTCCAGCCAGTACTATACTATACCATAAACGCAACGAATAGAGGAGTACATAATGGAGGTTCCATACGATTAAAATGTAATAACAAAAAATAATAGTTATATAGGTAGGTACTTGTAGTTATTCGGTCCCACGTAATAGGGAGTGAGCCTATTGCCATATTCCTGGCACTATTGTTGACTCGAGCTATGCATCTGAGGCTGAGTCATGGCTGTATATATCTGTCTGGTGTTAAACAGCCCTATCCCTTAGTCGCCTGGTACGACACCGCATAGGAAGAAATGGGGTGACCCAAGTTCTACTCTGCCGGGAACCACGCGGCTCCTACCGGGAACCACGCGGCTCAGTAAAAATTGAAACATAAAAATTTGCCTTGCCTTGCCTTCAGATGTAATTAGGAAAATACATCTCCATGCGCATGATGATGATGATAGGCTAAATAATCTAAGAGGTGCATTTTCACAATCAATCTAATATAATCTAGTATTGTTGTCTCTAGTATGCGACGGCAAAAGTAAAATCTAAACAATATTTTGATTTGTATTACTTAGAAGAAACATGAGAGTGTAAAAAGAAATACAAAATATTACAAAAGTTACATTCTGGCAACGCCGACCATAAACGTAACGAGTTGACATAAACTCCATACGATTAAAATGTAACAACCATAGAGAACACAGCCGCAACACTCAAATGAAAAAATAAGAACAATATGACGTAGCTGTCACACGAGATTTCGAAAAATGAAGAATCACGTCTTATTTTAAATTATTTGTAGCAATTCTTAAAATATTTGTAGTAATTTAAAGTGAAATATGCCACACCATATTTTTTATACTTACTATTTTAAGTTATTACGTATTTAGAAATGGTTTAACTTAATTTATAACAGTTTCATGTATCCTTTCAATAGTGCCTAGTTACCTTCCATGAATCCAGAGATCTGTCAAATCGTATCTCTTAAATATTTTCAAGTGTAATTGTAAAGTGGTCGTGTCTGTACATTGGAGATATTTAAAAAAAAAATACTTGGGTTATGTTAAGTTAACGATACTAAACACGAAAATATTTTTTTTGAATTTCCTGTCTGTTTGTCTGTTTGTCCGCGATGGACGCAAGAACTACTGGACGGATTTTGATGCGGTATTTTTTGTTAGAAAGGGCTTGCTCAGACTTAAAATCTTACGTTTGTTTGATTGGAATCGGTTACGAAGAACCGAAGATATGAGCAAAGGTCGCGTTAACCGAGATGCACGTGGGCGGAGCCGTGGGCGGAAGGCTAGTATTTTAATATAATCTAATTTTAAAGGCGTAAAACCCAAATGTAATCTGCAATGTTCGGAACTAATGTAACTTTTTTGCTTAGTAAATAAGATTTATATTTATCTTTACTAGAAATATTTCCAGATATCAAAGTAAAAATGGATAGAAAACGACAAAGTTATTGAGGGTAAACGAATCGAATAAACGACTGAGTAGGTACCTACTCTAGGAAACTCTGAAGGACTGCACGCTAATATCAATATTTCGACACCTCTGGGTTCAATTGGCGTATAAACCAAAATACGACTTTTCAGGAGAGCAAAAAAACGATTTTGTTTTCAGAAAAAAAATCATAACTTTTTTATTTTAGAAGTTACATAAAAAATTCCAAGGAGAAAGATTCTTAGAATTTGGGGATGAAGAAGGCTAAATTATTCAATCATATCTAGCTTCTTTGGTTTGGAAGTTAGCATGGATATACGTCTTAGAAAATACTAATTTATGGTGTATACACCCCATGAAAATTGGATGAAAAATCAAATATGGATATAAGCTGTACTTATATCCATATTTGGTAAAATTAAGTCCACATTTACTGATGTAAAAGCCCGTAGCTGTAGATTTTTTTGCTGTAAAAACTATTTACTTTGCACATCAATAGAATTATAATTAATAAAAACAATCTCGATGCTGTTAGAATGTGGTAGAATTACATTAATATTAGTCTTACTACAGAATTATGATCGATATACACGAAATTAAACTACCAGAAACGAAAATAACTTAGTCTTATTAAATAAAACAGATAATTATGGCACACATTATCAGTCATGATCAGATTATCAAACTAAAAAAGGCAATTACTTATTTAAATCTTTAGTAGCTCTACACACAGCCATCTCTCCTTCGCCGCGACTTCCTCGTACAACAGATTGTCCTCAGGGTCTTTGTCTTTAATTCAGCGGCACTTGGACATAGCCTGCGCCGTTTTAGCCCTGGAACTCGCCAACTTATAGATAAGCTTTTGCCCCTCAGACGATTCCAACTTGTTATATAGCGGTTGCAAGTGGTCTCGTTTGGCCCTGGCTACCGCTCTCCTGGTGGCGCGTTTTGCATCTTTGTACGCGTCGCGATCTTCGGAAGATTAGGACGCTTGCCACTTTTTTAAGGAGGGCTTTCTTCACCCTTATCTCTCTCTGGACTGTGTCATTCCACCACCAAGTGTCCCTGTCATACATTGCGTCCACCCTTAGACGTACCCAGCACCGCCCTCCCCGCCTCAAGGATAGCTGCCTGAATCCTGTTCCAGCAAACCTGTACTGATTCATCTACTGCATCGGCGCACTTGTCACCGATGGCTGAGACGAGACTCTGGGACATAGCTTCACCACCACCTGATTCTGCGTTGACCACGCTCGGCGCGTTTGTCTTTGGGTTTCACGCGGAGGTCCATGACAAGGAGACGGTGTTGGCTAGTGAGACTCTCTTCGGGTATTACCTTACAGTTGGCCACCCTGCTGATGCTATGCCTTAGTGCCTTAGTGAGTAGGAAATCGATCTGGTTAGCGTGCTCTCCGCTCTTGTAGGTGACAAGAAGTTCGGCTTTTTGAAGAACCTGTTCACGACGGCAAGTTCGGTGGCCGTACACGTTTTGAGGATGTGCTCTCCCTCTGGATTACCGCTACCGTATCCAAAACCGCCGTCGGCTTGTCCAAACTCCTCACACCTGTCACCCACATGACCGTTCGTGCAGTGGTTTTGCCTTAGCAGAATCGAGGGCCAGGGCCTCGATTCTGCTAAGGCAAAACCACCGTCATAACACGGACACTGTAATTATTTTTTAGATTTTTACCATTTAATTTTAGACTTTAAAGCAATGTAGGTAAAATCTAAAATTAAATGGCCTATTGTGAACTCTAGTGAACGAAAGCGTGTAGTAATAATTTTGTCATTTAATTTTGGACTTTAATTCTATAGCAATAAAGTCTAAAATTGAATACCGTTTTTTACAATGGATATGGTTTATACGTCCATATGTTATTTAAATGTTTGGATTTACGACCTCAATTTTAAATTACGTTTAAGAAATATATTTACTCGTCATGGCGTAAAATCCATTTACAATCAAGGCAGATCTTACGCCCCGGGTTAGTAAAAATCTTGGTCATAACGTCTAACTAAAAATTTAAAAAAGAAAAATTTGGCTGTTACATTAACATTTTATCTTTTTTGTGGTAGGATGATCTAAATTTTTTGGGTCGTAAAAGCATTTTTTTTGCGAATTTGAACATTTTAAATATACAGATCGATAGAGAAAAAAATTCTGAACTAAACGGTGTATATAACTCATTTTGGCCAAAATGGTTTATACGCCAATTGAACCCAGAGGTGTCGATTTGCTCTTGAAAGTTTTGAAGTAAACGGACCAATTTATCAAGTCTCTCAGGAGAGCCCGGGATGCTCCCGTTTATCTGTTGTAATATTTTATTTCCAGTGAAGAAGAATGGAATTTTACGAGGCTGTGCAAACTCAAATGAATTAATGTAAAGTTTTTTTCTAATTGGTTCGTTAAAGCGTCGTTTACACGAGGACAGTTTCTCGCCCGCATGATACGATTATCGAAAGGACAGCCTCCCTAGACAAGTGGCAATTCGTTGCTCGGCGTATGATGGAATAGAATGACGAATGTATAGGATTTGACGTTTTTGACATTCGTTGACGCCTGTCATATACGTCAAATCCCATACATTTGGCATTCTATTCCATCATACGCCGAGCAACGAATTGCCACTACTTGTCTAGAGGGGCAGAAAAAACTTGCGTGCGAGAAACTCTCCTCGTGTAAACGACGCTTCAAGCAATAATCGTATGTCAAACATAGGCGATTACATCACATGCGAGTCTCGTATGATATAATCGTAGGCGAGAATATAGTGTTTGCCTGTGTGTTAATACTTTGATACGATAATGGTACGGTGATTATTGCTAGCGATAGTCGCATACGATTTTTCGGACCGAAACATGCGGGTAACTCTCCTCGTGTAAACGACGCATTATTAATTGACATACCTTTTTTTTATCGTGCGAAATATCCCCACTGATACCTCCCCCGCCGGAGCCGGAGGAGGATGTTATGTCGGACTCGAACAGACTAAAAGGCACGCCGTTTGTAGAACATCGGTTGCCGGAATAATAAATAAAGATTTGACATACCAAATCAATGATTTGATTAATGATTTGTTATCATCTCGCTTAGATGCAATAATAGGTATCGTCTAAAATGTTTCAAAATAGTAGTTGATAATTTAGCGGCTTCAAGGAATGCTTTTGACGCTCAACTTAATACAAGAAAGAAAATTAATTAATTACCCCTGCACTAAATTCTTAAAGCATGACATATTTTAATAGTTTGTGACGCGTGTTTAAAGTGTATAAATGATAGGATATTTGTTACTTAATCACGCTCAAATGACTGAATAAAACTGGCTTAAACTTGGTACAGACCAGTTATAGACAACAGTCTGAAATAACACAGACTAACTACTGTTTATTCCTAGTATAGGTTCACGTGTTTCCCTTTTTCCTACAGTCCCGGGTCCTTTAAGCGAGGCGTGAAAAAGCATCTGATGAGGCCGTCAACCTGAGTGCAACCATTGTAACATTGTACGTGTCTGTAATGGTGACCCTCTTTTCAGAGACTTTGCCTTCAGTTTACCATCAGGCAATGCGAAGTCTAATTGACGTGGCCTATATGAAAAAAAAATACGAAAACGGAGTCAAAATTCAACGTGGGCAGAATCACGAGCAACAGTTAGTTGTTTTAGAAATTTTTATGAGCCTCGTAATTCCTAACGTCTAAAAAAGCCTTTTACTTCACTTCACCATAAAACCCTTAGGCATTAATCTTACTTTGGCAATTATGGAAGACTTGTAACTTGAACGTGTGCGTTGTGGTTTAGGTTTAGAATAAAACGTGATGTATGTTCCAGACAGAAACGTAATTTGTGTTACGTGAACTGTGCATTCACTTACCTTTTATATGAAAACCTTTGATATACCTAATGCTAGCAAATGCCAAAGCGTCATCCATTGCAGCAAATAACACGCTTGGCCGCTCGCTTTGGCAAAATTATACCTACTTGTGCAAGCATACCTGTGCAATCTGTGCGCAATAGGAAATAACGTGCATTTGAGCAAATATAAACTTGTGCAAGTAAATCGCTTTTTGTGTGCCATTATAATAAGATCGTGGTTTATATTGACCTTAATATTGTAGGTTTGAGACACAAATGAAAAACCAATTTGAATTAATTTAAATTTAAAAAACAAACTCTTTTGATCATGACGTAACCTAAACATCCAATTGACTACGAAGCAAAATGCCTAAAGGTCATGTCTAAAAAGCTATATCCCTAACAATAGGTAACACCAACAATTCATCATAATCATAAACTTTGAAATAACTCACACTTCAGACTATACTTATGGCAACTACCATCTTTAGCCACCCCGCAACCATGGCTGCTGAAAAGTAATCGAAATGGTTGGGCTAAATGTAAATATACAGAATTTTAACTTGTACTTTTTCATTGTATATGCAGCATTGCTGTCATACTGTGCTCACTGACATTTTATATTGTACTCCCTCTATTCGTGGAGACCTATAATTGGCTGTCTGTCACCTAGTTTAATTCAATTTTTTTTTTCAATTCATTTATTCCTTCAGACTACTTAGGTCCATTTTATTAGTAACATTGTAATGCTCAACCTATGTTAGTAAATTTTAAATTAAATACACTCAAATAACATTAAATTCAAATCAAATCAAACAAATAATATAATACGAAATTCAATTAATAAAATTAAATGCAGTTTAAATGTCTATTTTGATAGATGTTAGCTGATTATCCCAAATAAAAGTAAATAAATAAATATCAAATAAATCTCGATAGAATTTACTAAACCGTGTAGACTACTGGCCCGTGTAGAAAAATGATGGGTCATCTGAACCACCAGGTGACCTATATAGAACGATATAAGAGCATAGAATAATAAGATTCAGCACTATGCCGTCACTTGTAAGCTGTCCAACTGAGTGCAGGTGAGCATTCAAAAGCACATGTAGAGTGAGTACATTTTGGTCATATATTTTTGTACGGCATTCTTAACCATCGATAGATCTATCCATGAAAAATAACAAGAAAACGCGTAGTGCCGTACAAAAATGGTGATCCACAAAGTCGGAATTTTTATTTTATTTTCCAACAATTTCCAGGGTAAATTTGGTCATTTGATTTTGTACGGCATCCGTTTCATACTATTTCAATACTGCTTCTAATCCATTATTCCTCAACGCCGTACAAAAATCATGATCCAAGGGGAAATAATCGAGGGTTACAAACCCCTCTCTTTCCGTGGTCCACGGGGTGATTTGAAAAAATACGGCTTTGGTTCCAAAACATTATCTGGCATTCAAAAGTACTATTATAAATAATGCCGTCAAAAAATGATTGTTCATTTGAATGTATTATCAATAATTATGTTAATTTCATCGTATTCTTGATTTATAAAGCTGTAAAATCATTTGATCCTGTACGGGAACTTTTTTTTTAACATGATATTGTAAAATACAATTGTTATATAGTATTGCCGTTCAAAAGAAACCGTTCTAAAAAAATATATAGAGAAATACAAAAACTGAAATTTTGCTAATTATTGTAAAACTTTAAATATCATAGATTAATGAAATATAGCAGTTTTCTACATTTTATCCCTTGTTTTAAATAGTATTAACATAGATAAATTAGGAAAATATGATGCCGTACATTTTTATGCAGACTATACAGGGTGATCAATCCAAATGGGTCAGTAGGGAGAAGTCAGAAACTATGAGAGATAGCAAGATTTGTTCTTAGGAACCATGGCTTCGATTTTAGATTTCATAATAATGGCATTCAAGTTTTTCCTCAAACTCTCATACATAACCGGGAATCAAACCTGGGTCGAAGTGACTGTGAACAAACAAAATTTTTTTTTTTCGTTTTTTTGTCGTTGTTATATTGTTGATGATGCTAATCATAAATCACATAACATAATAATAATGTAAAAGTTATCTAAAATAATATAAAGTGGTTTTGAAAAGGCTCGTTTGATTTGAAACATAACAAAAAATAAAAATATAAATAAAAAAAATAAAAATAAAATAAAATATAAATCGCTGGAGAGACTCAAGCACATCCCATGTCTCGACCGAATCAAAGGCTTTCTCATAGTCCACAAACGCTAAGCAAAGTGGCAAATTATACTCTTCGGTCTTCTGTATAACTTGCCGCAGCGTATGGATGTGGTCTATGGTACTGTAGCCTCTTCGGAAACCGGCTTGTTCGGATGGCTGGAAGTCATCAAGCCTGCGCTCGAGACGGTTAGTAATGACCCTTGAAAACAGCTTGTAAACATGGCTCAGAAGCGAGATGGGTCTGTAATTCTTCAGTAAGGTATTATCACCTTTCTTAAAGAACAGCACCACCACGCCTCTGTTCCACGCTTCTGGCGTTATGCCCTCAAGGACGACGGTGTTAAAAAGCCTCTGAAGGACTTTAAGTACCGGTGTTCCACCCGCTTTCAGAAGCTCTGAAGTGATTCCGTCGTCACCCGGCGCCTTGTTGTTCTTAAGCTGATTCAGGGCCATTCTAATCTCGTACAGGCTGATGTCCGGGATATCCTCGGTGAAGTGTTGGGTCAACTTGGCTCTTGGGTCGGTCGCCCTGTTGCCAGCAGGATTAGCGACCGAAGCGTATAGCTGTCCGTAGAACCTTTCGATCTCCTCCAAAACCTCAGCCTTGGTCGACGCTATACTGCCATCTTCTCTCTTCAGCTTAGTCAACTGGCTTTGCCCAATAGACAGATTTCTTGCGAACACTTTGGAGCCTTTGTTCCGCTCGATTGTCTCTTTAATATATTTAGTATTAAAGAGACGTATGTCGTGTCGCAGAGTTTTGGAAATCTGTCTGTTGAGCTGCCTATATGACTCTGCATCATCAGAAGACTGCAGTCGAAGCGAGCGTCGTTTAGCCATGAGTTTTTGAGTATGATCGGAGAGTTTCTGAGGTCTATTTGAACGGCGGGGTCTGAAGTGCTTAAAGCCCACCGTTTGGACAGTTTCTACGAGCCTGTTGTTGATCTCGTCCACCGACGCATAGTTCTCTAGGCAATCAAAGCTATTTGAAAGCTCAAGCTGAAAGTTCTCGGAGTTTTGGATTTGGGCACGAGCAGGTTGGAGTGTAGACTTCATCAGGCGGGACCTTTGGAGTTTAACTTTAATACCCAATGTGCCTCTTACGATTCTGTGATCACTACCGGTTTTCACCCTGTGGATCACGGAGACATCACTGAATATTCGTTTCTCGTTGGTCATGGTCAAATTTTACAGGTGTCTGCTAACTGCAGTGTCATGAGTACTTCTCAAAAATATGTTGTATTTTGGAATTATCAGTGACAACATGTTTATATTTTGGTATAAATCGATAGTACTTATATAAGCCCACATTTAACATGGTTTCTAACTAGGAACGTAGAATCACGAAAAGACTATGAAAATCAGTACAATTAAACTATCTAAATGCCGTATCAAAAAAAATTCACCTTACATTTCGTTATATGGATTTTTTCTTTTTGATTTTTTCTTTTTCAGTTTTTTTTTTCCCCTATGGACCAACAAAAATGTACGGCATATGAAAAAATATTATCTATGCATAAAATACTTTCAAAATAAATTTATTTCATGTTGTGTCAAATCACCCCTTGGACCACCGAAAGAGAGGGGTTTGTAACCCTCGATTATTTCCCCTTGGATCATGAGTTTTGTACGGCGTTGCGGAATAATGGATAAGAAGCAGTATTGAAATAGTATGAAATGGATGCCGTACAAAATCAAATGACCAAATTTACCCTGGAAATTGTCGGAAAATAAAATAAAAATTCCGACTTTGTGGATCACCATTTTTGTACGGCACTACGCGTTTTCTTGTTATTTTTCATGGATCTATCGATGGTTAAGAATGCCGTACAAAAATATATGACCAAAATGTACTCACTCTACATGTGCTTTTGAATGCTCACCTGCACTCAGTTGGACAGCTTACAAGTGACGGCATAGTGCTGAATCTTATTATTTTATGCTCTTATATCGTTCTATATAGGTCACCTGGTGGTTCAGATGACCCATCATTTTTCTACACGGGCCAGTAGTCTAGTGGTTATATTTCAATAATTCAATTAATGTTATATTTCACGTCATGGACTAATTAACCAAACATTTTGAAAAATTGACGACACGACTTTCAGGATAAATAAAAAAAATTGTTGAGTTCCATAATTAGAAACTCCTTGCAAAGTTAATTCCTTTTTCAAATTTGATGCAAAACAAACTTTTCTTTGACAATGGAGTAATTGGAATTTCACGTGTTAATTGAATTTTTACGTAGCAACATCAAACAGACCAAAGTCAAATTAAAAAATATAACATTCCGCGCCATTTCCGGATATAGAATATGGCAATTGTGATTTATTAAATTGAATTTCAGTAAGCTTAGGAAAATATAATTATCTCCTCGTTGTGATAGTGTGGTGGCCCTGCAAGGCCGATTGTGGTCACTATTAAGCGTATGGTTCATTTAATTAACCATTTTCACGATATTGTTTTGTTAGGACAAGAGTTGACAAAGGCCAAGAGCTTCGTACAACAATGCATGGTTAATTAATAGGAAACGTGAAGCAAAATTTAATATTCTATTCAATTAACGTTAAACTATTGTTTTTTGCATTTAACTTTTTATAATTTTAATAAACAAGACAGACTTTTGCTATCGAAACTGTGTCCAAAATCTTTTTATCCAAAACGACTATAAATCACCAAGTATATTGTAAGTATTAAATATATTTGTCCGCGTTCTAGAACGCATTAAGACAAGCACTGAATTTGCAGACAAAATGCTCGTATTCCATCTGAGATAATTTTATAATAAAGAGGTTAACTTGTTTATAGCACTCAAGAGGTGACAGATATCCATTAAAATTTTCTACAAGTCATTCATTGCACCTTATTGAGCGTCTCCAATTTATTCAATTACCTCGGACTACACCTGCATACTAAATTGCAGTATTATAACTACATTTATTACACATGAAGCTCAATATAAAGGTTTTTTAAATGGTTATACGAATGCTCGTCTATTGATGGCCAGGGTTATGAGTTGACTGAATGAGTTTTATGCCAAATCTTTTATCATTAAATGTATTCGGACCTAAACAACTGTACCTAAAAAGTAGCTAACTATTTGAAGCAGACCACCAGTATCTTAGTGTTTATTTGCATATAGTTACAAATAATACGATATTAGACTAAATATTTCAATACAATGAAAGTATCCAATTTGAGAATAACAATGCCCTTGTGATTAATTATAATTAAGCATGTAATAAGATAGATATTGTCTAATTTAGGAGCCTAATTGAAAATTTCAAGTATGCCAATTCTGAGAAACTTGTCTCAGTACCAGTGACTTTGACCATTATTTTTGTATTTGATGGCCCAGTTCTTAAGTTACGATAACCTTCGTCCATTCGTGCCTCGGAGAGCACGTTAAGCTGTCGGTCCCGGTTGCCATACGAACATCTATGGCAGTCGTTACAGGCAGCTGGAGCCCTTATACTTAACTCCAATAACTGGTCTAGATGCAATGCTTCGATATCGTACTTGGGTTGTGGAGGTCAAATGACAGTCGCTTCACGGGAAATATCGAAGTTTAGCCAAACTCGCAGTTAGACTGGTAAAGCGGACCCCAGACTCCGAGGTGAAAGCTTCGGATGCGACTGGTAACGCTAGGAGAAAGAAGAACCTTCGTCTATTCAACATTTTCTTTTAAAGTACCCATACCACAAATTAGATGATACATACATAAATATACTCACGTCTGTAAATCCCCGAAGGGGTAGGCAGAGGTGTATTTAAGTACACCCATATTTCGCATATTACACATAATTAAAAAACATACTCACAAATTAGATGATAGTGTACATATAATAGACATACATGAGCGATACATAACTCTCCTGAAGGTATTAGCTGCAAGGCAAGCAGAAATAATGTACCTTCCACCCGCGGTCCGAGAGTTGAAAAGGCGAACTGTGTCATCGCCCAACGCATTTTAGGGTTGATTTATCACAAAACCGGAGATGGAAGTCAGCCGAAGTGCTAGGGAAATTGTAGGTAATAATCAAAGGTTCCATGTTCGAGGGTGGTCCGGCCTTCCATTTTCTATGATCGCTTCCGTGCCGTTTTTGGGAGTATATATATTTCTGAATGGGAAATTTAATCAAAATTGCGGGTTAAAAACTCGCTTGACGAGTCGAAACTATTTTCGTACTTGACCAATTAGGTGTATCCTAAATCTCTCTATTAAAGTAACGATGAAGAAGAAGCTAATTACGACCTCTGAGTGGTTTAGGGGAGTTCGACCGTTAGACCTTATACTCGTATAGAGGTACAGGCGAGCTGGTACAGGTAAACGTATCTGTGTTGCCATCATAATGAATTCGTCGTTTGCGTGTTGCGTTTTATTTTTACATAATACTAGCTGTCCCGGCGAACTTCGTATCGCCGTATTTTTTTTTTCACGTGAATTTTTGATCCCTTCCCGCTGCACTTATTTTCTCATCTTTAAACCTTTCCTGGACATCCACGAAAATTTCAAGACTAAAATTAGCCAATTCAGTTCAGCCGTTCTTGAGTTATAAACTAACAACGAAAAGTGGCATTGATTTATATACATACTAGCTGTCCCGGCGAACTTCGTACCGCCATATTTTTCCCATTCCCACTGCACCTATTTTCTCATCCTTTAAACCTTCCCTGGACACCCACGAATATTTCAAGACTAAAATTAGGCAAACCGGTTCAGCCGTTATTGAGTTATAAACTAACAATGAAAAGTGGCATTGATTTTTATAAATTAGAAAGATAGATGTGGTGTTAGAACGTAAACAACGAATTATCATCATTTTTGTTACTAGGGAAACTTGTTGGTGCAGGTAGCCGGTACCGATAACCAGTTTCTCTATGTAAACCGGTACCTTCCCTTCTCTATCCTATCTCTATGACCCTTAGGTCAGAAATCCGGGTGAGATTCCCGCTCAGTGCAAATATTTGTATGTATGAATATGTCTAATATGTTTGCATTAGTCTAGGCGTTTCTATGTGTGTATATACAAACACAGTTTCACAGATTCTGTGGCGTGACGTTAGTGAACGCGGCCGCCATGCAGGCAGGCGTTAGCGCTCAGTGCAAATATTTGTATGCATGAATATGAGTATTTGCATTGGTCTGGTCGTGCCTCAGAGAGCACATTAAACCGTTTATCTGTAATGCTTTGATTGGGTTGTTTGCAATGTCAGATGGCAGTCGCTTCACGGAAAATACAGGAGTTCAGCCAAATCAACAGTTAGACTGGTAAAGTGGACCCCAGACTCCGCTTTTATCTAAGCTTCGGATGTGACTGGGATTAACGCTACGATGAAGAAGAAGAATCCGCAATGTAAAAGTCATAAGCATAACACAAGCTAGTTAAGCTATGCTTACTTTGGGTCTAGATAGTGTTCTGTAGAATGTTCTACAATATATATTATTTGGTTTTGTTTCCAGCCCAACTCCGCTCGAGGCGAAAGGCAGCCAAGATGTTGGTGGCCGTTGTCGTCATGTTTGCGGTCTGCTATTTCCCTGTGCATCTGCTATCTGTGCTCAGGTGAGGAATTGTTTTCTATTAAACATGCTACTAATATTATACAAGTGACGCCTGTAGCACATCTCCGCCGCGAAACCGCGTATAGCGGAACCGCGGTTGTTTCGCCATGTTCTGTCAGTTGTACGAGGAGCGAAACTCTAGCGAAACGGCATGTTCTAATGCATAGATTTACCTATCTTCTATCTCTTTCGCCGCGCAGTTTCGCCTATGCCGTTCACACCTCCGCGCTTCGTCCGCTATTTTGTCAGTGTTGTCACGTGACAATTTTACGTAACACTTAAATTGCAGGGCCGCATTAGGGGTCTTTTAAATTCCAAATGAATCAAGATCAGTAAAAAAGTTTTACTTTGATTATTTTTTCGCCGTCTACAGTTTTTTGTACAGGATGGTATTTACCTACTTCTAGGTACACTAATATTCTAAAGAGAAAAGTCCTTTTCTTGTTTTTTTTTGTTTGTTGTTGACTGATTTCAATAATGGTAGTAACATAGGCTAGCAAATAAAGACCCGCGACGGCATGCGTTTTTAGTGGTTTAGAGTTCAGTTCAGTTCGACAATCACTCCTGACCATTTCCGAGGGAACTTTAGCACGAAAAAAAAGTGGGAACGGAATCCGAATTCCACGCGGGCGGAGCCGCGGGCAACTGCTAGTATTATACATAGCTGCTGCCCACGGCTCCATACACGTCGAATTCTGATCACGCTCCTACTTTTTTTCGGTAGTCCCTTCAAATACCACTCTGGTCGGCCATCGCACCTGCTCAAAACCGCACGCCTCCTATTACGCACTCCCCGACTGATTCTAGGCCATAATTTAAGAGCCCTCAGGTGTGAAAAGCACGGTGTCCCCATTGTACTCCGGAAAGGAAGGATATAAATGTCACACCACTTCGCCAGCGGGTTGAAGCGGTGACAGGTGGCTGAATCTGAACCCTCGGTCTGCACTCGCGACCAGTCCAGCAATAACGTTAAATGTGTCCTTTGCACGACTTATATGTCCAATTATGAAAAATGACAATCACTCTTTAATTGTCCAACCATAGAAATTGTCCAATCATAATATAAATAATAATTGGTCAATATAATTAATAATTATTAATCATCGATTATATTTGTATACATATTTATAACTTACTGTTACGTTTAGTAAAAAGTATTTAATTTGACTTGACAGCCAAATACCCTATACGGCCCTGGATTTTGACAGGCGACGACGATTCGAAATCTACACACGGTTGCGAAGGATCGCGCATGCGAAATCACGTTGTCATTTTAAACGGAGCAATCAGAAGTCAGAAAATTCGCGCATGCGTTCTACACAGACCAATCAGATTCGCATACACAGTTCGATTTGGTAACGAAGTTGTCAAATTTTGGTGTCAATTCATGGTAAAGCTACTGAGCGTAACTAAGTTTTTTTAAATGATGGACGTGGAATATACCGAAAAGCTTCTCATAGAGATCAGAAATAGACCCGTTATTTATTTAATAAGCCATCCACATTATAAAAATAACGTGAAAAAATTGCAAGCATGGCTAGAAATTCAGAGAGAATTAAATGTGGAAGGTACGCTTTTTATTATAATAATAGACTTTTAATTGTATTAATATTATATTTATCTAAATGTAATGTTAACGTATAGTGGTACCAAATATAAAACTAATTTATATATATTATATTTTTGCAAATTATTGTCCCCATTGTCCAATGTCCATACAAAGAGTGAACATCTCCTTTCCCTATCACTCACCATAAAGTAACTAATAATTTAACTAGACAGCCAATTACCCAATTTCGGCCCTGTTGATTTTGAAAGTTCTTGACGCACGGTATCAAGTTCGCGCATGCGAAAAAGACGTTATCATGTTGAACGGAGCAATCAGAAGTCAGGTAGTTGGCGCATGCGTTCTACACGGACCAGTTAGATTCGGGTACGCGCTCCATATTAGATAACAAGTGTCAAGTTCCGCTCATGTTTCGCTGCTCCAGCTACACTTGAACACAGCGAAACTCAACTAGCAGTTCCGCTGTCCGCCGCGAAACGGCGGAGATGTGCTACGGGCGTGAAAATTCGTGAATATCTTCGGATGTTTTTTTACTTAACACGTTCAAACGGCTGAACGGATTTGGCTGTAATTTATCGGATTTTTTATATACCAATTAATCAATCAATCAATCAATCAATCAAATCATTTATTTGTATAAACACATGTCAAGATAAGCTGCAGAAAAGTACACGGAAACCCACCTGATGGAAAGTAGTTACCGTGATCTATGGATGCTGGGATACAACCTTTTTAACACTAGGATAATGATGATGGAACAATGTTTTTTATCTTTAATTATTCAGAAGTCTATGTTTAATGTCATCAAATACAGTTGGTGTACGAAAATATTGCTTGCACAGTGTATGACGTGTGCAATACCAGAGGCGTCACACTCATGCTACCGATCTTGTTGGAACCTTCTAATGCTCATTTGAAGAACCCAACATTCTATTTGCTTTAAAAAAACCATGGCAGGGAGTTAATTCCACAGCTCAAGCGTGCGTGGGATGAAATTCTTTGTATACCGTACTGTTTCCGGTTACAACGTGTGAGGACGAATTCCCTGCCTTTGGCGAGCGGTGCTATAATATTATTATCTAATCTGTGCTTTCTCACCTGCAAGCCGGTATAACTGTTGATTGATGGATGAGGCTTTTGTGCAAGCTTTCCTGAAAGAATTGGTTGGAGAGCGGACCATGGGTTGCAATGCTGAGATAATACAACCTTTTAATGCAGGAATGATGACGGCACAAATTTTTTATCCATAATTATTTTATGTTTAATTTCATCAAATACAGTTGGAGTATGAAAATATTGCTTGCACAGTGTATTAGTAGACGATCACAATATGCGCAATGTACAGTCTGTCACAAAAGTGGTTGAATTTTAAAATATTAACAAGAACGGTCTTTGCATTTCAAAAAGGTACTTCTTGCTATATCACTTTATAAGGGTAAGCAGATAGGCTGTTGTCTTTACACAGTTCTCAAGGATCAACTAATCTAAGTCATCATTAAACATTTTATTTAAATTCACTAGTATGTGAAAGTTTGTGAAGCTGTTTGGATGTTTATTATTCAATCACTCTAACGGTTGAACGGATTTGGTTGAAATAACAACATTTTAGGTCCAAGATATATATCCAGAGGTATAGTATAGACGAAAGGTTAGGTTAACAAAGACTAACACAATCAGTAAATTCAATTAATCTACTTCTGTCGCCGACGGTACATTTGTGCAAACAATTTCTGTCAGAAATTATTTGTGCAAATATACATTGTGGGAGTAACGTCTAATCTGACAGTCAATAGTGATTAATAATCAAACACGTTATGGTTGTTGCTTCTTGAGAAAAACAAAGCTTGGTTCCCAAATATTATGACGGATATAGAACTAGCACGTTATTTCTCAAAAGCAGTTTTATTTGTCGAGTGCATTTTCCTGCTCAAAAATATTATGCGGCAGTTCGCTTATTATATTTTTGGACAGGAAAATGTGCACATAACAAATAAATGTATACTGTCGTGAAATTTTATTGTTAAAAAGTTGTGTCCGTGCATAGGAATTATTTAAAAAATAACCTAGGTTACCTGTAGAACATAAAATCATTTTAATTCCCAGACTATTGAAACGAAGTAATCGTTTAATTTCACACGAAATAAAAAGAATATCATAAAAAATACCTGCGATACTCCGTCAAGTGCCTCTATTGTGACATGGTACGTGTCTTTTCTGAGACTTTGCCTTCAGCTTACCATTAGGCGAGGTGATGTCAAATTGACGTACCTATCCAATAAATACCTTTGGCACTACTAGTGGTGTCATGGGGAATAATTTGTACCCTTGATACTACCGGTAGCGCCATTGGGTAGTGCTACACGTATTCATTCGTATTCACGTAAAAATTACTGAATGGATTTTAATGAAACTTTACAATAATATAGCTTATATATCAGAATAACACATAGGCTAATATATTAGCGATGGACGGGATCAGAATTTTACGCGGGTGGGGCCGCGGGCAACAGCTAGTCTTCTATAATATAAAAATGAATCGCTAAATGTGTTGCTAAGCGCAAATCTCGAGAACGGCTGAACCGATTTCGCTAATTCTTTTTTTAGAATGTTCCTTGAAGTACGAGGATGGTTCTTACGGCGAGAAATTTAAAAAAAAAGGCGGTACGAAGTTCGCGGGGTCAGCTAGTACTATATAAAAAGAAGCTAACAGATCAAAAGGTTATTGTAGAAGCTTACAATTACTACCAAATTCAATTATTTGAAAATCATCTTCACTTATCGAAAAGTTCAAAGCTGCTTGTGTTGTCGATATGTTCTCACATTCAGAAGCAGGCAAAGATTAAGTTTTGATTACCTCTAGGGCAACTTGCTGCGATTACAAACGACTTTGAATTTCAAAGAAGCAGACTCACAGAGCTCCAAGTCTCGTATTTCAAAGATATTAATTTGCACAGTTTGATTTCTACGAATTCTATATACCTAGTTAGTTAACTTAGCGCCTTCGCTCCGTTAAGCGGGTGCGGATCGCGGGTGCGGGTCGCGGATGCGTCCGCCTGTCCGTCGCGTGTGACAGGTATCCGCCTCACGCAGCGCTGCTCTTGAAATAACATGAAACAAGCACGCGAAGCGGACGTCCGCGCCGTGCGCCCGCTAAACACAGCGAAGGCGCTTAGTTAGAATAACTTACTTGTAGCCACAATTTGTCTAATTAGTCCCTTAGAAAACTTGAAAGTGACGAGGCTTCAGTTGCTTATTATGGAAATGCGATTGGAAATTGTAGGAGGTAGGAGATTACCGAGCAGTCCGACTGGGGAAGAACCTCCGCCCTACAGAATACCGCGGCTAAATAACCTCGTGTTGTGTTCCCGGTGGTGAATAGGGTAGCCACAGCTTACGGTTTTGTGCTGTCATTGGGTAGACCAAAAGCTTGTCATAATTATCTTGTGCGCTGACGGCACAGAATCTCACTGCTCTTACAGGGTCGGCAGCACGAGTGTGACTCCCCTGGTGCTGCACTCGTGCATAGGCCACGGTAATCACTTTGCATCAGGTGGTTTAGGTGGTCTACCCGAAAGTCATAAACACGAATAAAATAGGAATTTTGAAATTTGTAAGTTGTGATTTGCGGAATTAAGTTTTTCTTATTTATGTAGATCCTTGTTTCTGACCTAGAATTGGTAGATGAAATGATTGGATGTCCAAATTGTTAGAATTGAGTTTAATTTGCTTTGATTTAACTTACTTAATATAAGGGGTACTTATACTATTTCAACCAAGGTAGATACTCGTATGATTGTATGATTTCAGATTAATATTTTTTTTTTTTTTTTTTTTTTTTATGTGGTCGTTCACATTGTAACATTCACCGGGTTATTTACCTATTGGGTAACCGATATTTCGGTGCTGTTACAAGCATCATGCGGGCACAGAACAGATAATAGTACTAGCGTAATGTAGGTCTGGACGGACTGAATGCGGAAGGCGGAGGATCGGCAAACGTGGCGCATATTGGGAGAGGCCTATGTCCAGCAGTAGACTGCAATAGGCTAATTGATTGATTGAATGCGGGTCTAAAAAGGCCACATTGAGCGAATCCGCAAAAAACCAGTAGCTTGATGAATTCCTGGCCCTCGATTCTGCTAAAGCATAACCATTGTCACACGCACACCACAGAGACTGCGAGAAAATTACATTTGACTTTAGCCTTTAAAGTAATTCAGTCGAAGTTTAAATTCAAATGGCTTTTTGTAGAGTGAATGAAAGAGGGTAATAAAACTCTTTTCATTTAATTTTGTGACTATAAGTTTATAGAAATAAGGTCTAAAATTGAATGTCTCTGTGGTTTGACAGTGGTTGTACTTTAGCAGAATCGAGGGCCTGGTTTAATGGTCATTCATATGAGCAGAATCACAACAAATCATTTAGGTACTAAGCAGATTGCAATTTCGTGTAAATATCGCCGCATGACAAAAATATTATCCTTTTACGATTCCAATAAAGTGACCTTTTCACGACGCTTGCAACAGCGGCGAAATATCGAATTACCAATATTTAGTAGTCTATTACACTATTAATAAGACATAGAATATGATTTATAGAAATAAATATGAAAACCACTGTTGGATTTTTTATTTAGAATTGTTATTCGTTTGTTCACCGTGGACGTAAAGACATGTAAAGACTACTAAATACAATTGGATGTCTTGTAGTAGAAAGATTTTAGTGAGATTTAATGAGGAATGTTACTAGATGTGCAAAATCACTTGAAAGTAACTTGGTATCGTAAAGATTTTATATAAGTACTAGCTTTTGCCCGCGGCTTCGCCCGCGTGGATTTCGGTTATCGCGACCAAACATAGCCTAATCTATCTCTGTACCAAATTGCATCAAAATCGGTTCCGTGGTTTAGGCGTGAAAGCGTAACAGACAGACAGACAGACAGATAGACAGATAGACAGATAGACAGACAGACAGACAGACATACAAACAAACAGACAGACAGACAGATAGACAGACAGACAAACAGAGTTACTTTTGTATTTTATAATATTAGTATGGATATGGAAGTATGGATATGGATAAATACACTTGTTTTTATTCTCAACTCGATGTTTTTGTGAACTTAGTTATGATTTCACAGGCAATTCATGTTCGCAAAAATATAGAGTTCCACTTACAGACACGTGATGGCGCGTGATGTTACGTTTGCTGTCGAGCACAACGTGACGACACACGTATCTATTACAAGCTGTGGGGTGAGCACGAACAACTATCGTATTCGTATCGTGAACGTAACGAGAGCACGGAGCATTGCGATTGGCCGCCTGCCTGAAGCCTGCCAATCGCAATGCTCCGTGCTATCGTTACGTTCACGATACGATTACGATAGTTGTTCGTGCTCACCCCACTGGTTGCAGCGCGGCCACTTTTTAAAGTCTATTTATTATCTTGACATCAAATTAGTATATCGAAATAATTCTTTCACACGTATTTTTAATTTTCAACAAAGAATACAATAAGCTGAAATCCAAAATTAGTTAACATTCTCCATTTATTAAGTAGAACCAAACCGGAGATATCAACAGAAATCGCGATAACTGTGCCCCTAGCAGGAAAAACTATCAAAATCGTAACGTAAACGCCTCGAGAGAACGGAGCATTTTGATTGGCGAGCTTCACACACACCCAGGTTCACTGTAGGCAGGCGGCCAATCGCAGTGCCCCGTTCTCTCTATACGTGTAAGTTACGATTATGATGGTTTTAAAGTGACGTTCAAGCGGCAGGAGCCTCGAGCATCGGCTGATTTAAAACTAAAGCCATTGACCCTAACTTTATTTAACCATTGCAACATATTTTTTACACAGAATTTCTTGAAGCTTTTTGTTAAAAACTGAACCTGAATATTAACAAATGTATGCTGTGCAGTCAGTCGTATTACACACATCAGCACTCAAAGGGATTCTCGCTCACAAAGAACAGTTTACCTTTAACAATTTTTTGTTAATTCAAATGCTGAGTGAATATCAAAACGATATGAACTTAAACGCAAGGGCATGCTTCTAGCAAATTGCTAATTGACAAGAGATTCAACAGCTGATTAGTTAATTTGACGTTGATCAGCCTTTCGGAAACTGGGCGTAAGTGTTATAAAAAATATTAATACTTAAAGTTATGAGATTTATTTTCTCCTCCACAGGTACACCCTCGATATGGAGCAAAACGATGTAGTCACATGTATGGCTCTCGTCGGCCACGTGATGTGCTACGCGAACTCGGCTATTAATCCTTTGATCTACAACTTTATGAGTGGTAAGTACTACTAGATTCAGATTCTTTGAAATTTCTTATACATTTACCTTTTATGCAATTATTTATAAACCCGAAAATCCATATTCTATACGGTTATTACATTCCTGTTAATATATACAAAGTATTATCATAGTTATTGTATAATGTATAAAAAGTGATTTTTTTCTTTTGATCTTTTTAGTTGATAGTTATATTTGGGTTACCTATTACCTGCAAAGAATTTATCTATTCATAAGAATCTATTTCAGATTGTTTAGTTTATCGATTTTAACTTAAAAGAATTTCGTTATTACCATCAATCATATTGCACTTAACTTATAAGAATGGGTATGATGTGTATAATCGTAATTTACATCATCCTTTTGAACTAAGTGAGTTCACAGTTTACTCGATAGGTATCTTAGATCTTTCTTTTTCTTGTTTTTAGGAAAAACAAAGTTAGCCAAATAATAAATATACAGACATTATGGTTCTAGACCATTTTTTCTGAATTGGTATAGAAAATTGGAAGACTATATCCACATTGGACCCAATCCCATGTTGGGACACGTGTGCCGATTATGTCTCATTATTAGTATGTATAAACTGACATGTAATATCCTTACGAATAAATGAGTTATGAGTTATAGTACCATTGGATTAATGCCACTTGGGCCCACTTGCGCGTACCTGGGTTAGCTATGCGAGTTAGCTGCTAACCCAGGGTTAAATAAATAATGTGTCTTGCGCCGTCAAAAGTTAGAAGCAAACCCCGGGTATTTTTTTTAAATATTTACTCTTCCACGTGGCTGGGTTAAATATTTATAAAAATAACCCGGGGTTTGCTTCTAACTTTTGACCAAATTATTTATTAGCGGTTAGCTATCTAACCCAGATACGCGCAAGTGGGCCTTAGGCGGTAGAAAAGAAATTCTCCTGTAGTCTCATGGGACCAATGATACTGATTTATATTCTCAAAATGATGTCCCACTAGTTTTAAGAGACAACTGATGCTAATTAATGATTGGCTATTCTAATCATTGATGGAATAAATAATGAAAGAATTAAAGAAAAATAAAACAAAATTATGTGTAGAAGACTTTACTTCTCAATGCATAATAAGTATGTATGTTCATTATAATAATATTCAGGGAATATGTTTTTTTATATCCCTGTTTACTGAATTTCCAAAGGACTGGCTCCATAAAACCATCCAATAACGTCCACGAATTCATTAATGAAACACATCTGCATACCTTCATTCTCATATTTGCTTGTTCGGGTCTCATGAATAATGATAATATGTAAAAGTTATAATATGTACTTATGAATTGGGTCAGAAGGGATTATGAGCACTTGCGAGTTATGTCGGGTTCGGAAATTGATGGGAGAGTAAAATTACTTTTTGTTTTTTAATAACCAAAGATGGTTGAATTCCCACATGTACCTAATTTGGGAAAACGTGGCTACTTTCAAAGTTATAGGGTTATTATCCAGAAAACCCCCTTTGAATATGACAGAGTTTTTTTTACAAACTTCCGTAAATTTATACACATCTACAACATATAATCACGCTTTTATTCGCGGAGGGTTAGACAGAGGTGAACAAACACCCACATTTCAGCAATCATTGTATTCGATCCCACGTCATAAGGGGTGAACCTATTGCCGCATTCCGGGCACTATTGTTGACTCGAGCCATGCATCGGAGGCTGAGGCTGAGTCTGGGCTGTATATATCTGATGTTAAACAACCCTTATTTTATACATAAATATTTTACATTTACACTTCAATCAATCATCTTATTGCAGTCCACTGCTGGACATAAGGCCTCTCCCAATATGCGCCATTTCACATTTACACTTACACTTTCTTTAAATACATAATAATTGATCTTCATAAAATAAGGTTCAAACTTAGACTTCTTCTTAATCCTAGCGTTAATTCCCAGTCGCATCCGAAACTTTCAGCTCGGAGTCTAGGGTCCGCTTTACCAGTTTTAACTACGGATTTGGCTAGACCTCGATATTTTCCGTAAAGCGATTGCCATCTGACCTCCACAACCCAATGGTAACACTAGGCGATATCGACGCTTTGCAGCTAAACCGTTGTTTTTGAACTTTTTAGGGCTCCAATTACTTACATTTATTACAAACTTAGAGTCAAGTGGCATTATTCTAAGCCAGAAGAGTATTTCGATTTATCAAGTTTCCAACTAAATTATTCCTTTGATTTTCCAGGTAAATTCCGTCGAGAATTTCGCCGTGCCTTCTGTTGCTCTACCGAAGCAGACCTGGGCAACTTCACCACTCTCACGCGTAGCACTATTTCTAAGAAGAGACCTTGTGACCTCCTCACATTCGAGAGCAAGGCACAAGGACGAAATGTTTGCAGTACCACCTTCATTCATAGCGGTTATAAGGACAGATATATCTCTACTTAGATTTAGATTTAAGAGTTGATCAAAGAACGAATTTGTAGTACTTATGTCAAATTAGTATCCTGTTTAGGCACTCTATAGGTCCGTATTCTAGAAAGTCGCTTGATCATAGATTTAAACAAAGATTACCCAGTCATTTCTTGAACGAAAAATCGGTCTGATTTTGAAGCCGACCGCGGGCCGCAGCAGTAGACGCATGCAGTGCAGACAACGTATTGTGAAGTAGACTTACACCCGTATTCACAAACAACACTGTGAGGTCTCATAGTGTGCTCGAGCGCATAGGGCTGGTAAAATTAATTCACAAACATCACGGAGCAGTATCTAACGCAGTGCGTTCCCTCAACGAAGTATTACTTAAGTGTTATCAATGAATAAAAAGGCTTGCCAAAAGGAACGCACTGAGAATTTGTCGTTCTTTGCACAGTTTTGGTGGTACGCCTAGCGAAGTATTGTTTGTGAATACGGGTGTTAATTTTTTTTTTTTTTTTTTTTTTTTTTTTTTTTTTTTTATTCTTTATTGTACACATTATTTTTAATGCGGCTTCCGCTTCCCCGTATCGAAGTATAACAAGGTAGGTACCGTGTAGGTGCGACCGGCTATGAAATCATATAACTCCGGACACGTATCTTGGACCTAAATCACAAGACAAATGAGGCTCTGGCGCCCGCGGATTGCTTTGTAATAATCTATGCTTGGTGAATTTGAGTGCGTCCTGCAGTAGCACCCCGTGCTATCCTCAAATGACTCACAAGAAATGTGTACTGCGCGTATAGGGCACATTATGAGCACATTTTAAGTCCAAGATACGTGTCCGGAGTTATACCTTTACTTAAACATTGGTCACATTCTAGAATTGCCGACATAATTCACCTGAAATTAGAAATTAATCGAGTCTCGGATGGAGCATTGATAAATAAGAGCAGATGACAGTTCTAATATCATTTGTGAGGGCCGATTCACTACTGAGCTTCGTAGGTAGGAGAATAAAACTCGGTTCATTGTTATTTATCTCCATGCAAGCATAGTTCTAGAATATAATCTGTCCTCAATGTTATAAATTGAGATTCAGGACCAAGTCTTTATGGAATACGGGCCTTACTTTATCAACAATTATTCCTCAACTCTGTGTTGATTTTTTCGCATACCATAAGGTAATGATGATACTTTGTAAATACTTTATTTTAGTCCTCAAGAGAAGGGATACAGCTAGTTAAAATATACCTATTTCTCATTTTATAAATAAGAATATATTTTCTAAAAATAATCTAAAAATCTATTTTGAATATTGATGATATCTTTTGTACTCTAGCTTTAACCCAAATAATATAATTAGTATAAATTTAGTCATGTCAGTAGGTAGGTATGTCAGTCATGTCAGTCTGCATTTAAGTAAGTGAATGTTAAAACACGTAAAATTTGAATTCCTATTATTTTCATATTTCATAGGATAAATTTTGTTAGGTCCCAAGAATGTTCTTAAAGGGTCGGCTCACGAGTGTGACTCTCCTGGTGTTGCACTCGTCCATAGGCTACGGTAAACACTTTCCATCAGTGTGCCGTGTGCTTGTCTGCGACCCAAGTGGTATAAAAAAACATTGCAAGGTTTAAAAAAGCCTCACTTTAATTTTATATTCCAACTAGCCTTCCGCCCGCGGCTCCGCCCGCGTGCATCTCGGTTAAAGCGAACTTTGCTCATATCTTCGGTTCTACTCAACCGATTCCGATCAAACAAACGTAAGATTTTAAGTCTGAGCAAGCCCTTTGTAACAAAAAAAACCGCATCAAAATTCGTCCAGTAGTTTTTGCGTCCATCGCGGACAAACAGACAAACAGAAAAACAGACAGGAAATTTAAAAAAAATTGTTTCGTGTTCAGTATCGTTAACATAACATAACCCAAGTATTTTTTTTTAAATATCTCCAATGTACAGACACGACCACTTTACAATTATATAATAGTATAGATATAGATGATTAGTTACTGATTACACTGTATGTAGAAAATCATCTTTTGTAAGTAAAAATCGAGAGTAGGCACATTTTTTCATCATCTTCTGTCGAATCGACGCGGACGGCGCTTCTACTCTCACAGTATGCTGCTACCTGGATCGCGTTTTCGAAGGCACTCATATGGTCCTCCGCTGTACAGGTAGATGAGCATGCAGCACACGTTAGCAGGTGAGCCATGGTCTGTGGAGAAACACCACACTCACACCCCAGGTCCGCGACATCTGAGAAATCCCACCTAGACCGATTCTCCCTGCTTCTGCCGACCTGTGTTCGAAGTCTTTTTCATGAAGAGTTTTTTACGAAATAGAACTTTACCGCAATACGCAATACTTGTTAGCAAATAATTTTAGCAAAGAATTGTAGATTATAAGTAGCTAAAAATACTGATACGTAATGGATGTACCAAATCTTTTCTATAAACTCTGTTTCCCGTTTCTCATTCTTGGACTGAATTTTTTATATTTTGATGAAATTATACGCTTCTTTAAAGTTAAAACAACGATTCCGTAAAATAGCGCAAATAAGAACTACGGTTGTCACTGTTTCGTTATTAGAGCTTCGTCCACAGCTCATGTTTTTCGCAACATTTTCACTAGAAAAATACAACAAAACATGAAAATCTCTACATCTCTATGGTTTTTATGTTTTTATGGTTGGTTATTCACAATATTTTTTTGATGTTTGGCACTTTAGATAAATAATCCCTACTAATATTATAAATGTGAAAGTAACTCTGTCTGTCTGTCTGTCTGTCTCGCTTTCACGCCCAAACCACTGAACCGATTTTGATGAAATTTGGTATAGGGGTAGACTAGACCTTGAGAAAGGACACGCGATAACCGACATCCACGCGGGCGGAGCCGCGGGCAAAAACTAGTAAATAATACTTTCTCGAATGGGCCAAAAATTTAACAACAAGCTCTTTAGGAAAAGTACTCTTTCTGCAAAGTGCCAAACATCATAAATAATGTTGTGAAAATCCATAGAGTTGTAGAGATTTTCATGTTTTGTTGTGTTGTACGAGTGAAAATGTTGCGAAAAACATGAGCACTGTACACACACATTTTACTGTAGATCAAAAACAATTTTGCACGATTTGACATTATTGGAAGGAAAGTGGTGACCTCCTTCAGTTCATGGAATTGTTGGTTTTACTATAAATTTTGTAATAATATTATTGTAAATATATTCTCTATTTATTAATTAAGGTATACGATAAATAAGTTACGATAAGTCAATCATTTATTATTGTATGAAATGCTTTAAAAAGAAATTTATAAAAAAATAATGTGAAAAATAAATCTATCAATGTGATCGAACATAATATAAGATTGCTTATTAAAATAGGAGAATAAAGAATATGAATGTTGTTTGTTTCTTAATATCAAGAGTTTGTTTTAACAACCCCATCTATAAGAGCATGATCCGGCCTGCCATCCTGTATGGATCGGAGAACTGGCCCGTAAAAGTGACGGATGAAAGACGATTGCACGTAGCAGAGATGCGAATGTTGAAATGGATGTGTGGTGTGACAAGAATGGATAAGATTAGGAATGAATATATTAGACGAAGTTTGAAAGTAGCACCAATTACGGAGAAGCTACGACGAAATAGCAGAGATGAATGGAAAAAGCATAATAACTATATAATATATTATGTTGTGCCGACCCCAAATAAACTTGGGATAAGGGTAGGAGGATGATGATGATGATGATGTTTTAACAACCCCATGCAGCTTTGATTGGGTATAATATACCCCAAGACGTTTCTGTACCTGGGCTGACAGGTATCGGTTGGTGACCTAACCTGACTACTAACTTTTTGTAGCTATCCTACAAATGACATTACAAAAAGACGCACTATGTCCACCAGTGGCGAAGGGTAGAAGTTTTCAAAAGGGAAGCCGGTAGAAAAATAACTTACTTCCATCTGGTTTGCCATGCACCATGCGACTCATTAGCAAGCCGACAGGAATCGGGTTATAGGGACCCCTCGTAACTGGTGCCTGCCTATGCATATATTGTGAAGTAGCACCAGGGGTACCTAATGGAAAATCTCCCGTGGTACGGTAGTACAAGATAGTAGGACCACGGGCAAAAAAAAAGCCACGGGTAAGACGCGCAGATATATTTGTGACTGCAAGCCGTTATGCTTCTCTAGTAGAAGCCTACCTACACAGAAGTTTTTTTTTATACTACTTAGATCGCAGACAAGCAAACGGCCCACCTGATGGTAAGTGGTTACCGTGGCCTATGGGCGAGTGCAATACCAAAGGAGTCACACTCGTGCTGCCGACCCTGTAAGAACAGAGAGATTCTGTGCCGACAGCGCAAAATATATCCAGTCTAACTGCGACTGAACTTCAATATTTTCCGTGAATCGACTGCCTTTTGACCTCCATAACCCACTAGTGATATCGGAGTACTGCAGTTAGACCAGTTGTCAGACTTTTTAGGGCTCCAACTACCCGTAACGACTCACATAGACGTTAGTATGATAATCAAAATCGATGACTTTTAACGTGCTCTCCGAGGAACGGACACCCAGACCAATGCATATAAACATATTTAATCATGCATACAAATGCGGAAATCGAACCCATGCCCCCTGCTTAGCCGTCATATGCACTACCACCACGTCACAAAGGTTGTATCCACCATTTGCATAATGCCAAAAATTTTGATAGGTGCCCTTTATTGACTGGACTACTATCGTGTAGGTGCTTAGAAGCTCTAAACTGGATACCGAGCCATACAGGACAAAGTTTCAAAATTCAAATAAAAGAACAATTTCAAGTCAGTGACATAAGCAACTGAAAATTTCTACTTCACTTCAAGTCTGGACTAGATGATATTCGCGTAGGTATATATATTAATCTATGGAAGCCCCTATACTTTGTCCTAGTTTCGAAATTCAAATAAAAGAACTATTTCAATTCAGTGACATACGCAACAGAAAATTGGGAAACCAATTTTCTGGCCGATTCGGGTGCAATTTAAAACTTTTTGGTGAGTGAATAATTGAATTTGGTGGCATCCAATATGTTACGGGTAGTCTAACCAGGGCCCATACCATGAACTTGAATAACATTGCACCGCAACAAAACAGGTAATATGTAGGTACTTCAGTTCAGTTAGGTAGGTAGATACCTTTGTCAGAACTTAGCAAGTGTAGAGAGTGAAATAGGCGATGGTACCGTGAGTCCATCTTTATTAAAGATGCACCTTGATCTGTTCCATCTTCATTTTCTTCATCCTAGCGTTAATTCCCAGTCGCATCCGAATCACCTCGGAGTCTGGGGTCCGCTTTACCAATCTTAACTGCGAATTTGGCTGGACCTCGATATTTTCGGTGAAGCGACTGCCACCTGACCTCCACAACCCAATGGTGAAATAAGGCGATATCGAAGCATTGCAGCTAGACCGTTGTTGTTGTTTTAAAGCTCACACTACCCGTAAAGACTGCCATAGATGTTAGTACTTACGGCTACGTACGGCTTAACGTACTATCCGAGGCACGACCAGATCAGTGCAAATACCCATATTCATGCATACAATTATTTTTTGCACTGAGCGGGGATCGAACCTGCGCCCCCTGCGTAGCGGCCGCGTTGACTATCGCTACGCCACAGAGGCTATCATGATCTTTTCCGAACCTAACATGGACGAAGTCGGGAGCAAGAGCTAGTTCACTGTGAGGCGAGTGAGGTCTCAGGGCTGCACACACTGACCGAGTACCCAGCGCGCCGGGCGTGGGAAACCCCAAGGCGGGTAATCGTGGCGGGCCCTAGGAGTGGGAGATCCTGTAAATATATTGTTTCAAAATTACTTTGGTCGAAGGTTTCAAATCGAAGTGAACAACCATCTTGTAACGTAAACCAATTTGCAAATATTAGCTACACCGCCATCTATTACTTGATAGTGAATTCATTTCCTCGCTGTATTCGTTAACTGCTAGCATTCCTTGATAAAAACGCTTTACAAAGTTTCTTCAAACTGTAAGCTCGTTCAGGTCATACTTAGTGTGAAGTAAATTAAATAGGTGGCGCTTTACACAATTCACACATACAGAACTTACAGTATCCGCATCTTTTATTATCTTCGACTCTAATCCATCAATGGCTAAAAAGTTTTTTATATCCGTCATTGTGCTCATCTATCATAACAGCTAACCCTTTTTTACTTTCGAATTAAAAATTTCGCTTAAATTATTCCGTGAATAGGCTCTTACAAAGTTTGTAATATTGTTCTCAGACTGGTATTTTTGATAATGCTGTTTCATATTATGAAATAACCGCGTTTATGCTAATGGATTTCAGTAAAGTGGTATTTTAATGTACAGAATATTTGAAAATCGCCTGATTTAAGCTTAACCTGGGAATCAGAGGCCGGTGATAACGATCAAATTTGTAGGTAGGTATGTAAAGCCAATAGCTATGTTTTTTGTAAATTGTGGGTCTCCTTCAATCAATTTACTATTTAGAAGTTTTGAATTACTGTGAACTTAAATCATCATCATCGTCATCACCACAGCGTTAGTCTCGACTGTAAGGGGGTAGATAAGTCCGATTCGCACTTAGCTGTCTGTCTGTCTGTCTGCTACGCTTTCAAGCCACTAAACCGATTTTGATAAAATTTGGTACAGAGATAGATTAGACATTGGGAAAGAATAATGTTTGGTCGCGATAACCGACATCTACGCGGGTGGAGCCGCGGACAACAGTTAGTAGAAGATAAAAATGTCTATTTATAATTTAAATTTTTCATTTCTTTTACTAGTGTCTGCAGATGACCGCTGGGTCCCGCCTTTCTGTGGTACCTTTCATGAAAATATATTTTCTACTTACTCCATTACAACTTTTTGTTATTGTCTGTAATAAAATTGTAATTTATTTAAATTATATACAAACTATGTATTACCACAGTCTAACGAACTTTTTGTAGTCTTTTTTTTTTACTGTGGTATTACTACTAATTTTTACTGTGGTATTACTTAATTTTTTTACTATGGTAACTCGACGTATTCCTGGCAGGGAATGTTAAAGGACCTAAAATGCTACATTTTGATCCCCCATCTCCGGCGAGCTAGGTACGAGCGAGCGTTGCGTATGCAGTTGGGCGCGGTTACCGGAAGACTGCCTTGCGGCCGGGCGAGGTACCTACCGACCGCACGCGCAAACATATTTGTCGCAAATGTCGCTAAGTGCTACAGTGTTCCTAAAGTAGGTGATTGATGAAATTGGGTGATTGTACTGTTGTCAAAAGTTGATAATTTAAAACTCTGTCAAAAGTAGGTATCTGATAGTCTTGCAAATCATAAATTGATATATGTATTACTAAATGTACCTACTAACACATCAATGATATTTTGTTTCCTATTCTGTCATAAATTTAACATTTCGTGCATGACGTCATTTACTTGCCTTTTGTTTGTAATGCTAAAATTCAGTTTCAATTTGCCAAACGTCAAAAAAGGTATTGTACAATCATCACGTCATCACAATTTTCAATGACATCGTGATTGTTTTCGACATTTCGGACATTGACATTGGATCGACACTAAATTTTGAACTTTTGTATTACGAGAATTTGGTCCTTTGTGCTGAGAAACTAAAATGTTTGTTTCGCATTCGGCTCACGTATTTGTGAATGTGTTACATTTGATTTGTAAACAAACCCTTTCTTTAGCAATGCCTTATCAATGTTTTACAGCTAAAGGCTCATTCATGGTGGTCTTTAATTCATTAACGTTCAATTTGGGTCTACTTTTGCAAAAGGAATTAATCAATTCTGCGTGTGCATGTGCGTGAGCATAAGTGTGCGTGTGCGCACGCGTGCGTCTGTGCGTGCGTGCTCAAAAAAAGTATATTTTGTCTGTAACTACATACTACGGTTATTGTAGATATGAAGAGAATTGTGGAGTTTGTTGCGCCGTTTCTTCTCCACTAGCGCCTTAAGAAGCGGTGGTAAACTTAGTTTTAAGGAGAATTCGACGTCAAAAAGCTGTAACAGTGTTGCACTATTTTTTAAAATAAAGAAATTGAATTTGAATGGTCCACGTCATTGGTAGCACTCAAAAATATTAATCTCATATATAAAACTCTTACTCCTGACTGACTGACTGACTGAATCACTTAGAGACAACGCACAGCCTACACCGCTGGTCCTAGAGACTTGAAATTTATAGAGAGTGTATGTTTTGATGCGTGGAGGTGTACTAAGAAACGATTTTTCGAAATTCAGACCCTAAGTGCCTAAAAAGTGCCAAAAACGTACTTTCTTATAACTCAAGAATGGCTGAACAGATTTTCATGATCTTTGGTTTATTGAATTTGGCTTTGTCGCCGAATAGCAATTATCACAATTAAAATGTTTGTGGCAAATTCACGAAATAATGTAATATTAAAGAAAATACGAAATATTATGGCGCTAATATCGCTAGCAAAATTGTTACCATGACAACGGAACTAAAGTGATGGTGTCAACGCTAAGTCACATTTTGATCTGTCAAATGTTAATATTTATAAAAATGTCACTCTCCGTCACGTATAATATGCAAGAATGTGAAAAATATTGTGTAAGAGTTATGTACTGCAGTTTCTTCATTTAATTGATTGGAAATAGAAAAAAAAACATATGATAGCAGCGATGATAGCTATCTAGAGCTACGAGTATATAAAAGAATATACCTGTATATAAAAGAAAGCCTAAAAGTAATACAGCACATTATCATCCAGATCAATCCTCATTTACAAGCTCTCAAACAGTAAGGTATGTGAATTTAAATCTATTGACGCCGCCGATATAACACAAGGGGCGGCTTCATAGCTAGAAACAAAATAACAATTTATATCAATGGCTAGAAACGTTTCACCAAATAGACGAACGCCTGGCTTCTAGAAAACTTCACTTTCTTTCTTGATGAGAAGTATACTAAGGCAACAATAATAGAGATGGCAGAACACAATTCAATAACTTCCACTTATCAGCTGTGGGCTCAATTACTCAAGTACAGAGTACTTCTGATTAAGATGACAAAGAATATAATACAAAATGTTTATTTTCTTAATATTATTTTTAGATAATTATAAAAAAATTAAACCACCACAAATTTCAAGTATGTTGTTTTAGTTGTATTCATTTCTGACCTATCACATAGTAATTTATGTATCCTCAGCATTTACCAACGCATTGGAGGACGTCTTCAAGACGCTGGAGTAGTTACATCTCGCTTTGCTTCGCCGATGACATCATCATAGTTGCGGAGTCGCTAGAACAACGGGGCGAAATGCTGCACAGCCTGAATGGAGCTTCTCGACAAGTCAGCCTCGGTGTAAACTTGGATAAAACCAAGATTATGTTCAAAGAACATGTTGTACTGAGACCGATTGCCATCGAAGGAGCAACACTCGAAGTTGTTCAAAAATATTATCTACATGGGACAGGTTATCCAGCTCGGTAAAACCAACTTCGAGAAAGAAATAGCCAGAAGAATTCAACTGGGGTGGGCAGCATTTGGCAAACTACGTCGGGTCTTCTCCGCCCCCCTGCCGCAATGCCTCAAAACAAAGGTTTTCGACCAGTGCGTCCTGCCTGTTATGTTACCTATGACCTACGGTGACGAAACGTGGCCACTGAAGGTGGGGTAGTCCGTGACCTAAAAGTCGTGCAGCGGGCTATGTAGCGAGCTATGCTTGGAGTTTCTTTGAAGGATAGAATTCGAAACTAGGTCATCCGACATAGAACCAAAGTTACCGACATAGCTAACGAAGATCCAACTTTCTGTTTTGGAAATTAGTTTCGAAAACAGAATTATTATTCTTTCTTGGAAACCAGGTTCGTTAAAAGAAAAATAATTCTGCTATGGAAACCGGTTTCCAAACCTCCGTTTCCAATCTGGTCGTAGGGTTGCCGAATAAGCAAGCTAAAGTGGCAGTGGGCTGGCCACATCTGCCGAAGGACTGATGGCCGTTAGAGCAGACGAGTCCTAGAGTGGATACCGTGAGAAGGAATACGGAAGGTGGGACACCTCCTAGCCAGCTGGACCGACGATCTGCGAAAGGTGGCTGGGACGTACTGGATGCGGAAGGCAGAGGATCGGCAAACGTGGCGCATATTAGGAGAGGCCTATGTCCAGCAGTTGACTGCAATAGGCCAATTGATGATTTTTTGTATCCTTAGCATACAACAGCAACCTTCATAGTTATTGTATACTGATGATATCGCACTGGTTGACAGGGCTCTTAAAAGCAGGTGGAATCTCAGTTCTAAAAGAGCTTACGAACCTCTTTGATTCCGTCATCCAGCAGAACTTAACATGGAACTGTAGTGCGGTGGTACTGTTCTCCAAAAAAGGCTATAAGGTCTTGCTGAAGAATTATAAGACTCCTGAGTCATATCTCTATAGAAGTTTTGTTCTTGAGAATCGTCTTGAATAGTTGTGAATTCCAGCCACTGGAGCAAGCCGGGTTTTAAAAGGGTTATAGTGTTGCAGCCAATACTGTTGAGCAGATTATACAAAAGACCTATATTAATAATATATGTATTATCAGCCGCTATGTATGGCATTTGTAGATTACGAGAAGCCTTCTGACATCATCTAGACCTGGGCATTTCTGGATTGTCTACGACAGTGTCGTGCTGATACGATATTTTCATTGCTGAGATGGTAATTTTAGATTAGAAGACGAAACCCAGAAAGAGATATAGGTACAGTCGAAGTCAAAAGTGCAGTAGCAATCCTACGCAACTATAGCGTCAACATTCTAGCGCTACTTGTGACGTTTTTCTTTTAAGACAATTTACAACACACATAAATTGTTCTTCCGTAGGAATATTATCGATAATTTCGTTGTCACTACGTAAGCAACCCGTGGCCGAGTGGTTAAAGCTTGAGGTTTGTGGAAATGCAAAGGTTGATGGTTCAAATCCTGCGATCTTGCAATAACACTTTTTGTGTTTCATTTATAAATTAATATCATTGTATTATTAATTGTATTTATTAGGTTAATCCTACTATAATACAATTTCAATATTTACAATATTAACAATAAAACTAAAAATATATACATAAAGGGACAAATTAAAAACTAAAACCGAACGCGTCGTGGAATTCCTCCGCATCGCATGCCTCTTGTGGTAACGTTCCCAGAAGACTGGCAGCATTGCCACGTTGTATGGCAATGCTTATTCTTTGACCTAAAAAGAGGCCAGCCTTTGGGCCTTGAGGCGGCCTTTGGCCAGCCTTCTGGTCACGGGAAGCGTCGACCATACGCTTCGCAATCTCCCTGAAGAGATTGCGCGCGCTCGGACCCCATGGTCCCAACGTTTCGACTCCAAACGGCACAAATTCATAATCTCCAATGAGATTGGAGTATTTGCGCCGCTTGAGAGCCTCTGCAGAAGCAGCAGCAGCACCAGCACAGCCAGCCGTGCCAGGAATATGGGTAGGGGCAATGGTGTCGACGCATGTTGCGTCCCACACCAGAGTCCTACCCATTTTCCATGGCATTAACGACATACCATCCGGTCTCTTGCCATCGTCGCGCGCCAAACCGTTTGGTTCAAGCACGGCTGGCACACCGGCGGTGACAAGAGCACGGCGGATAATGTCGTTTAGGCTGGCGTGTCGTGGAATTCGCCCAGCGCTCCTGCAGCACGACAGGCCATGGTGTCCGAGTCGGTCAACTGCTTCTCCACAACGGCATCGATGCGGAGAAACACACGGCGCGCCTAATCGGAGGCACGTTGCGATGCGGAAGGTAGTGTCATCTAACATAGTCCCTACGTTAGATGACGTCATTATTAATTGTTAAATTTTAGCAAATATCAACATAAAATGTAAAAAGAATGCCAACTTCATACAAAATTACTTTATCAATATTTAAAATTATATTTTTGTCATAAATATAAAGAATCGTTATAAGCTGGAATCGAACCTGGAACCTCTATCATTGTGAATCAATAGTATCTTGCTTAACCCACTTAGCTATCAGTTAATTTACTAAGTTGGTAAATTACTGTATTAGTATCTAATGACACATATTATTATGTAAACACAAAACCGGGCCGGCGCACGGCCGCACGCCACACCATTTTGAGCCTTGTTGGGCTAATGCACTTATAAACTTGATAGTACGTCGAAGGGTCGACAAGGGTTGGGCAACATTGGGAAAATTCGTCGAGGTCTCTACTCCCCTGTTATGACTCATAGGGCCCAAATGTGCAAACTGACAGCATATGTCCCCAACATACGGTGGAGGATCGAGTGCTATGGCATACTTTTGGTGAGGCCTAAGTCTAACAGTGGACTGAAATAGGCTATTGATTGATTGATTGATAAGAACGAAATGTTAGGCAATAGTAATTTTTTCTTACCAGTCTTTTTCTAGCCATTTACTAGCTATTGGTATAAAGATACTAATAGTATTTTTATTTTGTTGTAATATTCTAAAAATCTACCACTTTTTTGTAAGACAAGGCCGATGTTTCTTACAGTTTTCATTTAATATTTTGAAACAAACACTACTGAGAGAGCGTCATAAGGTGTCGAAAGTTTATACAACAATTACTATTAGAACTATCGGGATACTTATATTTATACAAGAAGTCCGTCAGTTTAGAAAAAAATACTATTGGTGATGGTAGTCGCCATCCACGCAGGCGGAGCTGCGGGCGAAAAGTTAGTATAAAAGAAAATTCTAAGCATAGCACAGCTACTTTTACTATCATTTCGATATATCAACGTGCATCCAAGCATCCAACATCGTAAGCAAAAAGCGAAAGGATGAAAATATCATAAATTATGAATGAGGAAATAGTAGCCGTGATGGATGAAGGTGATAAGAACCATAAATAAAGAAGTGGGGTTATTTTTTCCTTGTGAAAATAAATATTGGATAATAATCGGAGCAATGGTGCACAGTGGGAGAGGCCTATATGTCCAGCAGTGGACTAAAGTGGGCTATGAAATAATATTAAGACAATTTATTAATAGACATAAATATAAAAACTATAATTACCAGTGATCTGTAATTCAGGCGCTTATTTACCTAAACTCTGGTTAGGAATTCTAGGTCTTAATGGTGCGGCAGAAGGAGTCGCAAACCGGTTGGTTCTTGATGGAATATACTGCACCGTATGCGGGTGGCATTTAAGTCCTGCACGTGTTGCCCTATATAGGAAAGGAGAGGGTGGGATCAATTGGAAGAGCTCCTTAGAAAGAAGAGCTCACCATGGTAGAGACGGTAAAATACCGCCAAGGATGCTACATTTCTACGCAACTGCAAAGGCTCGAGGCTGAGTAAGTTCGAGTTGAGTGTGGACGTGGTTTTAGTTTAATGAAATCAATAAACCCTGAACACAATCGACGGGCTCATGTGTAACAATTACCGCATTTATTACAAAGTTTTAGTAGTTATAGAGTATCGATTATTCAAATAATATTACTTTCGATAAAAATAATTATATTCCAGTTCTAATAAGAAGTTTTAACAATTGATTTTTTTTCTTTTATTATTATTTTTATCTCATCATGTTAAGTCACGGATAAACATTACGAACTCTAGTAAAAAAGGACAAGAAAAATATTAAAATAAAATCTTGAAAAAAATCACTAATTTACTATTATTCGTGCAATAGTATTCCTATAGTAAATTTTATCATCATATCCCAATTCTTTATAAAAATACAATTATATAAAAGTCTACCTTTTTTTCTAAATTATCATTAAACATCAGTTAAAATGTTTCAAAAACTTTTAGTATTAACAACAGTGTTTCATAGCTACAATTGTGTAATAAAATCAAAGGAACTTTACAAGGAGTTCGACGAACGCACTTTAGTTACGCATAGTGAGTCGTTCCCTTACGTGGCTGCTGTTCTCAAGATGTCCACGTATCTGAGTGCTGGTGCCCTAGTACATAATGAGTGGGTGCTGACTGCTGCTGATGCGCTATATTTGTAAGTAAGTAAAGACTTTATTTTAATACAGATTTTTCGGACAGCCTCCGTGGCGTAGCGGTAGTGAACGCGGCCGCTACGCAGGAGGCGCGGGTTCGATCCCCGCTCAGTGCAAATATTTGTGTGAATAAAATATGAGTTTGCATTGGTCTGGTCGTGCCTCGGAGAGCACGTTAAGCCGTCGGTCCCGGTTGCCATGAGAACATCTATGGCAGTCGTTACGGGTAGTTGGAGCCCTCAAAAATCCAAAAAAAACAACGGTCTAACTGCAAAACTTCGATATCGCCTAATGTTAACATTGGGTTGTGGAGGTCAGATGACAATCGCTTCACGGAAAATATCGAGGTCTAGCCAAATCCGTGGTTAAGACTGGTAAAAAGCGGACCCCAGACTCCGAGCTGAAAGCTTCGAATGCGACTGGGAATTAACGCTAAGAGGAAGAGAGATTTTTCAAAATTCCTAACATAACGATTAAGAAAGAGAATAGAGAATCGACCTCGGACGGGACTCGAACCCGCGATCTTTACCTTGCAGGGGGAATACTCTGACCATTAAGCCGTACCATAGAGCAGTGGCGATGGGTCTCAATAACCCGATTTCGGTCGGCTTCCCAATTGGTCGTATGGTGCATTGATTGTACTATCGATTTCCCAATTTTTCCCCAATTTACACGCTTCGCCATTGACTCAGAGCCTTTTCCCAGCACAAATTGGTAACAGGCTTACAGTCTTATTATGAAATGAGGCGTCTAGTTTCAAAACCCGCTAAAAGGCTTTTTTTAGCGGGTTTTGAAACTAGACGCCTCAAATATACTCGTATATAATACATAGTATAGGTACGCTCGGGAGGCGGAGGATCGAGAGGCCTATGTTCAGCAGTGGATTGCAATAGGGCTAATTGATGATGATGTTTTTCTACCCACGATTATTTCTTCCAGTTTCTGTTCAACCCGAACGTTATTCGTTTTCTCTCTCACTCTCATCCTAGCGTTAATTCCCAGTCGCATCCGAAGCTTTTTTAGCTCGGAGTCTGGGGTCCGCTTTTACCAGTCTTAACTACAGATTTGGCTAGACCTCGATATTTTTTTTTTGTGAAGCGATTGCCATCTGACCTCCACAGCCCAATGGTAACATTAGGCGATATCGAAGCTTTTGCAGCTAGACCGTTGTTTTTGGATTTCTTAGGGCTCGCAACTACCCGTAACGACCATAGATGTTCTTATGGCCACCGGGACCGACGGCTTAACGTGCTCTCCGAGGCACGACCAGACCAATGCAAATATCCATATTAAAATTTCATGAACACAAATATTTGCACTGAGCGGGGATCGAGCCCGCGCCTCCTGCGTAGCGGCCGCGTTCACTACCGCTACGCCACGGAGGCTGTTATTCGTTTTCTACCCACGATTATAAATCTATCATTTTCTTTTAATTTCAAAATTTTCCTTTTCAGAATGCGAGAGGCATCAAGAACTCTTCGCGTCAGACTTGGCAGTATCAACTACAAGAAAGGAGGCACAATTGTACCTATCAAATATTTAGAGATCCATCCTAGTTTCGACGATCAGAGCCCAATATTTGACATAGCCCTGATAAGGCTACCGTATCCAGTACGATTCATTCCCTCCCTGAAACCTATCAGATTACAAAATAAAATGAAATTACCTGATAATACTCACTTCATTGTTACTGCGTGGCCGTTACCGGTGGTAAGTCAAATTTTAAAACCTTAAATTAAAAAAAAAATGGGGTACCTATGGAGGCCTACACTCGATAGGTACCCTTTTTTTGCTAGTTTCATTTTCAATAAGAAGTTCGCAAAAAAAATTACTATATTATTTTACATTGACTCTTATGGACAATTTAAGGAGATTATGAAAAATTCGTTATAAATCGAGAAATTCGTTAAATCGAGAATTCGTTAAATCAAGAAATTCGTTAAATCGAGAAATTCGATAAATCGAGAAATTCGTTAAATCGGGAAATTCGTTAAATCAAGAAATTCGTTAAATCGAGAAATTCGTTAAATCGAGAAATTCCTAATATCGAGGGCTGTTATATCAAGATTGCACTGTATATTTTTTCTATGTAAAGGAGGTAGAACACGATGGTATTTACGTCCCAATCGAGCAGTCCGACTGGTACCTTTGATACTGATAAGTACCTCCACGGTACAGAATACCGCGGGTATAATAACCTCGTGTTGTATTCCTGGCGGTGAGTAGGGTAGCCAGAGCTCACTGTGGAGGTTTTATGCTATCAGTGGGAAGACCAAAGGCTTGCCCTGCTTGTCTTCTTCGCTGATGGCTCAGAATCTCTTCATTCTTAAAGGATAGGCAGCGCAAGTGTGACTCCCCTGGTGTTACACTCGTCCATAGGCCACGGTAATCACTTTTCATCAGGTGGGCCGTGTGCTTATCTGCGATCTAAGTGTATTAAAAAAAACAATTAGGTGGCAGGGCAAGCACACGGCCCGAAGAGGTTACCGTGGACGTATGCAATACCAGGGGCGTTACACTCGTGCTGCCGACCTTGAAGAAACCTTCTAATGCTCTTCTTGAAGAACCCCATATTGTAGTCGCTTGGGAAAACCACAGCAGGGAGTTCATTTCACAGCTTGAGCATGTGTCCGATTAAGTTCCTTACATCCTACGTCCTAGTTGCCGGCAAAAAACTTGAAAATATCCTTCAGTTACAAGGAAAGTGTTTTTAGGTCTCTTTGGTGATTTTGCGGGCGGCGGCCGAGATGCACTAAAAACATAATTTTATTGGTTAGCTTTCAGAAATGTATCAGCAGCGTCAATGTGACGTCCATAGACTACGGTAACTGTTTCCCATCAGGTGTACCGTCTGATTGGAGATCTATAGGGGAGGCCTATGTCCAGCAGTGGACTTCCTATGGCTGAAATGATGATGATGAAGTGGTATAGAAAAGTATTTTGAGTCGATATTGCATTTCAGTTTCAAAACCAGTAAAGGCATGATTCCAAGTCCGACCGCATACGACAAATACAGACGTATGTAACAGATACAGCGTACCCATTACTTGTTAAACTCCGCTACGGATAAAGGAGACCATTGAGAAGCCGCAATGAATTACGCGTATCTGCTGCGTGCGTCTGCAGTTGTCGAATGCTGTCACCTTCGGAATTATGCCAAACAGTTTGACTATTTCGGTTCCTACTTATATAAAGTAAAATAGACATAATGTCAAGTTTTATATTACGTCCATAAATAATAGTTCCCAATATCATAAGTGCCATGCCCATCCTAGTTTTTTTTATACCAGTAGTTCTGCCATCGTTTATGACTGAACTATAAGTAATGTCCATAAAATTGGCAGCAATATTTTTTATAAACCTATATGCTGGAAAATTGTCAGGTCTAGGTTTATTTCAGGTCAGGTATTTCGGAGAAATTTAAATTGAGAATGGATGTATATAAGCTTCTTGAACCTTAGTGCTGATTCGTAGATTTTTATACCACTTAGGTGTGAGAACCTTCTAATACACTTCTTGAGGAACCCCATATTGTAGTCGCTTGCTACTACTAACGCATTTTAGAGCAGTCTTGGATTATTGGGTGAAAAGAGAAAGCGAGGAATTCCTGTTAGCATTATTGTACATCCAGGAACGTGAAAGTTTGTACATGTACAGGCCATTCGTTAGCCCCCAGCAAAAAACAGAGTGTAATATTTTTTATTGCAGTGGAGTGTAATACATTTTTGCGCCGGCCGTTCGCAAAAAGCGTCGATAGTTTCGTTGTTAAGCAGTAGATTTTGATGTCACGGAATTCTGGGTTTGAAAACTGTCCATTACACTACGGGTGTGAACCCCGTAAACAGAAAACACGAGCAATTTAGCTTAGCTTCCTTTTTCACTGTGTATTTATTGCATGTATACCTTATACATGCATGCATATATGCATGTAGACCATAATATATACTGACATACTAAGCGGACGCATAAGCGGAAGCATAATAAAGGACATATTAAGCGGAGTGTGAAAAAGCATCTGACGAGGTCGTCAAGCTGAGTGCCACTATTTTACGATACATTACACGATACTTATATAACGTGGTACGTGTCTATAATGGTGACCCTTTTTATACTACTTAGGTCGCAGACAAGCACACGGCCCTCCTGATGGTAAGAGGTTACCGTGGCCTATGGGCGAGTGCACACCAGGTGAGTCACACTCGTGCTGCCGAAACTGTAAGAACAAAGAGATTCTATGCCGTCAGCGCTAAAGATAAGTAGGACAAAGCCTTTGGTTTTTCCTCTTTTCCGAGACTTTGTCTTCAGCTTCAAGACCATCAAAGAGGTGACGTGTCCTATAAAAAAAAACTATAAAGACACAGCTATTGATAACAAAATGCTCCGTAAAAAAAGGCGTGAGAAACGCGTTTTGTGTGAGTAAGCTAATAAATATTGTTCTCTAATCTGTCAATGTGAGCATGGCATGGGGATGTATGCATGTAATGACTCATCATTATTTTCCTGATTGTATCCGTGGCCAAGATGACCTCGGAGCTCAGGGTCCGTCTTCCAGCTCTTCCTCCTCCACTTCGCACGATCTCGGGCGTCTATGGCGGTTAGACCATTTGCACGCATGTCACCCTCCACGACGTCAAGCCAGGACTTCCTGGGCCTATCCCTTCTTCCTGGACTCGGCGGGGGCGCTAAATGGTTGAAATGACGTGTGGCTGCATCTAGGTAAAGAGTTTGTATAAAGCATTTACTTATTTCTAACCAAACATTTTCTTACCAGACTTACTCCGATGAATCTGACAATCCTAAACCAATGGAGGTGATCAAAAGACGTAGAATCCTTTCAGTAATGCACCTGCATCCTTCAGATCCTGAAGATTGTGCCGAAGAGCTGAATCAGCTTGACATAACAGATTTACATAGCGTTATGTGCTTGGACACAGGAGTCATGGTGGACCCTTGTAGGGTGAGTTTCATGGAGATGTTCTTTCAGCTATTTTTTCTCTAAAGGTATGACTGCGAAGCCGACCGCATACGACAACGATATACGCATGCAGCAGATGCCGCGTATCCATTAGTTGTGAAACTTCGACACGGATAAAGGGGATCATTGAGAAGCCGCAATGAATTACGCGCAACTGCTGCGTGCGTCGGCAGTTGTCGTATGCGGTCGGCAACGGAATCATACCTAAAGGCTCATTTAGTCGAGGAGAGTTCCTCGCCTGCAAGATTTGATTATCGAAAGAACACAAAAAAGTAGCACCTTTTTCAATTTTTTTTTTGTTTTGTCAAACATTCGCAAAAACAATAGCCGCTCGCTCGTTAACGCTGGCGAGAATTGCCTCGCAATTAATTATTTGATAGTGTCCGACAAGAAGAAAAACTAAACGTGTACCTATGCAAAATTTTATCAAAATCATTTGAGGATATCTACTTCAAAATTGAGTAACAAGATTTGACCAGAAAAACTTACATACTCGTACAATACATACATTGCAAGTAAATAAAAAGCTTGTAAACAGGTACAGTTGACAAAGCAGATACGGTCGCACTTATTATAAAACAAAGTCGCCGTCGCTGTCTGTCCGTCCCTATGTATGCAAAACTACGCAACGGATTTTGAAGCGGTTTTTTTTAATAGATAGAGTGATTCAAGTGGAAGTTTTATAATGTATAATACATGCATAATATTGTAGAGAAACACTGATAAATCGGGATCAGAATACCACGCGGGCGGAAAATATGGCGGTACGAAGTTCGCCGGGTCAGCTAGTTTTCATATAAAGTGGTTTGTAAAGGTGCAACCGTATCTCCTTTGACGAGTGTACACTACCGGTAGAAACTAGAATTATGAAACTTGCTTGTAGAATGTAGAATAAAAGTCGGTAAAAATATTTACTGATACAAAAATTACTATTTTAAAGTGGAAGGACCTATTAAAAACGTCATTATCACTTTGTTCTATAACAATGATTTTTTTTTTCAGAGAGATGCCGGAGCACCGGTGGTCTTAAACGCTGTTCTATGGGGCATCGTCTCCTCTTGGCGACCGAGGGTTTGTGAGAACGACCTAGCTGGACCCAGCTTCGTGTCTTTGGTATCAGCTCCAAATATCTCCTCATGGATCTATGCTACCGTTCGTGGGATCCCATGGGGAAGCGTCTGATTGAACATTTTTAAAAAGTTTATTATATGGATATTATTATGTTTCAAAGTATGTTTTAATTACCTAATTTAACATAAATAGATAGTGTTATTATAACGTTTACGCAAATGTATGCAATAAGCATGAAAAATAATATTATCTACTCACAATATCATCAGTCATCAGCATCACATCACCTTCTACAGTCCCGGGTCCTTTAAGCGGGGCGTGAAAAAGCATCACTGATGAGGCCGTCAAGCTGAGAGCCACTATTGTAACATGGTACGTGTCTGTAATGGTTACCCTCTTTCCAAAGACTTTGCCTTCAGCTTACCATCAGGCGAGGCGAAGTCAAATTGACGTGCCCTATATAAAAAAAAATCATCAAAAAATATACAAACCTACACACCCACGCCTGTAAATCCCCGAAGGGATATGCGGAGGTGTATTAACACCCACATTTCATCAACTATGATTTTCGGTCCCACGTTATAGGGGGTGAGCCTATTGCCGTCAACGGGCACTAGTAATGGGCTGTATGTTCACATGTCGGATGGAGAACAGCCCTATTCCTTAGTCTCCATCTACGACAGCCACAGGAAGAGATGGGCTGGCCCTATTCTCATCAAATAACGTGGAATAAAATAAATATTATTACAATTCAACAAAACACAAAATAATAATATCTAATATTAAATCTAATTGAAACTAAGTTGGGAGTACCCAACAAAAACTATATAGATAACTCAGAATAATAAACAAATTCTCCCTCTCACCAAACATTGTACTGTGCCCGATAGGGTCCATAATCGTAACTTAATCTTAATTTGACATCTGTATTACATTATAGAACGCAATAAATGTACCTATGTATTCAGTTTTGAGTAAAGTTTTATCAACTCGGATGATCAGTACAACACTACAAATTAAAAATGGATCCTTATAGGATCCCCTTGGTTTTCCATTTGTCTACCTGTTAGTCTAAAACTATGCGGTGTCACGCATAAAGATCACGTGAGGAACTCTCGCATCCGCAGCAGATTTTATGTCCTTGAAGTCACAGATAAAATGCAAGAGAGCGACTGCCTCTGTGGCGTAGCGGTAGTGAACGCGGCTGCTACGCAGGAGGCGCGGGTTCGATCCCCGCTCAGTGCCAATATTTGTATGCATGAATATGAATATTTGCATTGGTCTGGGTGTTTCTATGTATAATATGTATGTATTTACAAAAAAAAAAGTATCTAAGTATTTATATCCGCATTCTAGATTCCATAACACAAGCTAATTAAGCTTACCATGGGTCTAGATAGCGTTGTGTAGAATGTTGTAGAATATTTATTATTATATTATTATTATTATACTGGTGCGGTCACGGAAACTGCCTGAGTACGTGGGTAACAAATGCCTGGCAATGGGTCTAGGTAGAAGGGAATAGGCCTAAGAAGTTCTGGATTGACATCGTGGAGGGTGACATGTATTGTGTGCTAAGTGAATCATGCGAAGTGGAGGAAGAAGAGCCGAAAGACGGAACCTGAGCTCCGAGTTCACATTGGCCTGGGATATAATTAGGAAAATACATCCCTATGAGGATGATGATGATGATAAAAAAATCTTCTTTTCGCAAAATGTGAACACATCACGTCCAAATGGTACCCTAATTAACTTCTAACCAACTTAGAGACTCATAATTTATTTAATATTTTCAAAAATGTCTTTACATGGCAAAAATGTTTTGTATATCAGTAGATATTTATCATGTGCCCCCTGGGACACGGTAAAGGTTTTTGGGGCTCAGGTTAATCGGATTAACCATATAAGGACCATTCATGTAATTATGAAGATAGATTTACATTGTGCTGTGTACATAATATTATTGTGTTACTTTTTTCTTTAAATATGTTAGAAAAATACAGAGTAATATAATATCACAGTAATATCGTTAGATAAATATACCTACATTTTTTTTTATATAAGACACGTCAATTTGACTTCGCCTCGCCTGATGGTAAGCTGAAGGCAAAGTCTCTGAAAAGAGGGTCACCATTACGGACACGTATCATGTTACAATGGTGACGGCCTCATCAGATGCTTTTTCACGCCCCGCTTAAAGGACCCGGGACTGTAGGAGGAGGGAAACACGTAAACTGGTAAGGAATTCCAAGATTTAATGGTGCGGCAGAAGAAGGAGTCGCCGAACCGCTTGGTTCTTGATGGAATATTCTGCACCGTATGCGGGTGATATCTAGCCCAGCACGTGTTGTCCTATATAGGAAAGGAGAGGGTGGGATTTATTGGAAGAGCTCATCAGAATATTCACCATGGTAGAGACGGTAAAATACCGCCAAAGATGCCACATCTCTACGCAACTGCAAAGGCTCGAGGGTTTTGGTGATCTCAGGATTCCCAATGATGCGGACTGCACGTCGCTGCAATCTGTCGAGATAATCTAGTAAGTACTTTGCGGAGCCATCCCAGTGATGCGAGCAGTATTCCACGCAAGAGTGAATTTGTGTCTGTAGAGAAGGCACCGCTGCTCCGGCGTGAAAAAACGTCTCATATATATTAATGCCTGTGAATCCTCGAAGCGGTAGGCAGGGGTGTATTAATAACTGCATTTCGCGATCTACGATTTCGGTTCCATGTAATAGGGGGCAAGCTTAAGACCATGAAGAGAACCCTTTGTAATGGGCTACATGTTTAATATCGGATGGAGAACAGCCAAATCTCTTAGTCGTCTTCTACGACACCTATGGTAAGAGATGAGGTGGCCTTGTTCTACTATACTAGGAACCAATAGAGCCCCCTATACAATTGACAAGTCGTTGACCGACGTAATTGTATGAAGAATGTATGGCATTTGACGTATATATAAGCCGCTTCCCACGGTCTGCGATATCGCGGACGGACGCGGACCAGCTCGCACGACACACCGTGGGAAGGGTCTCGTCCATGGCGGTGCACCGGTATCCGTCGCGCGGCGGTAACTTCAAAGGTGCGGTGCGGCGCGATCCGAGCGCGTCCGCCGCGGTCCGAACGCGTCCGTGGTAGCACAGACGACAAGTCAGAATATTTTATGTCATTCGTTAATTTTCTACCGTGGGCTTCCACGCCTCCGGCCACTTGGATCCCATGTCTATAATCCCATGGGATCTTAGTATAATTTTTTTTTGCTTTTGATCCTATATTCATAGGATTGAAATATACTGACGATTTTGTAGAGTTTTTATGGCAACTTCGCTCCTATCGATATTTTGGAGGATCCTCAAGGCCAAAAAAATAATAGGACTGCTATGGGTGACAAAACAGAAAATAAATAAAATTAGATATATATCTATGTACACTGACGCTAAACGACTTTTGTTGTATGCTGATATCCACCAGCGACGTGGTTTCTTTTTACTTTTACTAGATCGCATGATTTGGTAATTGTTAATTAATACCACAGCCGCGGCTGCAGCGACGACACGTTCTCTTTCACATTGCATTTTGAAATGAAGTTATCAAAAGATCTACACAGACCGACACGCACCGTGGAAGAGCCCTGTCTGCGTGCGTTGCCGTCCGTGATCGTCGGCTGTGCGTGATGATCCGCAGAATCGCGGACGGTGGGAAGCGGCCTTATGACAGTCGTCAACACAACGTGTCATAAACGTCAAATCCCATACATTTGTCATTCTATTCTACAATACACCGGTCAACGAACTGCCACTTATCTAGTAGGGCAGGAATCATTCCGACTCGGTAATACCGTGACGGTATACCCGTCAAGTGTATCATAGGCCTAAGAAACCAAATACACAATGTACAAATGAACGAAGTAGGTACATGATTCAGTGTGAGGTTATTTGAAGAGCCTCTGGGACCTTTCGAAGCAGTAATATTAAATTAAACAGTTCTCTGACTACAAGTTCGTAGGCTAGATGAATTATTACTAGTATTATACGATCACGTGAGGCACGTTTTGTCCAATTTAGTGTAAGTCCCTTGTGTAATAAACTTGAATATTACACGTACAAGTAACTCATTTAATTATATTCAATCCATCACTGCTGGACATGGTCTCTACTAATATTGGGAGGCTTTGGCCTATTCTTTCCTTTGCCAGACGAGTTGGTACAGGGTTTTATTTTCATTTTTCCTTCTCTCGTAGTCTCTGCGTATTTTTTCGTTAGTCGCCTCTTCTGATGAGATGGAAAGAAAAGAAGGAAAGAAACATTCATTTAGTGCAAAGTGGCCATACAATACAGAACCGATTTGGCTAATTTTAGTCTTGAAATGTTCGTGGATGTCCAGGGAAGGTTTAAACGGTGAGAAAATAGGTGCAGCGGAAACGGGATCTAAAATTCACGCGGGCTGATAAGAAAATGGCGGTACGAAGTTCGCCGGGACAGCTAGTTAGATATAAAAATTGTGTTTAATGTTTTGTAAGCAGCAGTGGCGAAGAGTGAAGAGTTTCAAAAGGGAAGCCATTGAAAGAAATCTCACCTCTTGACTGTGAGCAAGTTTTGATACCCAGGGGTGCGTGGTTCGTAACCTCTATCTGGTGGACCTTGGGCTACGGAGACGACAGCGCCTCTCTCCCGCAGGGGAGACGCTGGTGCCTACGGTGAACTCCGACCGTAGCCAAGTGATTATATGACTTTAGGAGGCCGTTGAGACTTTTGACAAGTCTCCATGTCCATGAATCAGTCAATATAATTTCTTACATACCTACATTTTGTTTCCATACCTATATCCTTTAAATTGAAATGGTAAGTTCTTTTTTAATTATTTGGTATCTCGAAAGATCAGTACTGAACTGGCTACAATCTTACTTCCTATTCTACTCATCATCACCTTTTTCTCTTTATCCCATTTTCTTATTTGTTCACAAAACTGAATTCAACCAGTAATATTTCTTTCACTGTAGTTTACAATATAAGTTATTGGTCTTGAACCGACTAAAACCACACGCCGCCGCGCCGTTTCGGATTTCTTCTTCTTCGAGTCAATGGCCACAGCAAGAGCTGCTCTACAAAGGTCGTCGGTAGTACAAGTGACGGGGCACAGCGAGCAGGAGAGCAAATGTGACATGGACTGGGATTGGACCCCGCAATCGCAAGACTCTTGCGACCGGTCGATAAAGCCACATTTTGCCATATTTTCCCTACAGCGGCCAACTTGAGTCCGCAGGCGGTTTAAAGACTTCCAAATTGGCCACTGGAGATGATGACCAGCCGGTAAGTCTTCCGCCGGTAGTATAATTTTCCTAAGAGTGCTAGGTAAGTAGGTACAGTCACTGACGAAATTATTATCTAAACGTTAACCTACCATCAGTCATAAATCTCAGTCGAATACTTTACCTGCGTAAAGACCTTCGAGCAATTACGTTGCTATTCGAGTTTATTGCCTTTTACTCCTGGCATAATTTGTGTTGATTGCGTCCCTCGCGCTTTTTGGAGATTTGTGCCTCTTTTAAGGCTAAATTTAGGGTAAAATCCAGGAAGAATTTGAATGTGATCCAAATTCTTTCAGTTATTACAGACATTGATTGATAAGCTATGATTTGGAAGCTCCCATACGTTAACTATAGATTTTATTGATTGGTTTAATTCATTGAGGCTTCCCATTGGTCCCCTTTATCCGTATTCAACAAATAATACATACATACATACAATCACGCCTTTATCCCCAGAGGGTTAGGCAGAGGTGAAGTAAGACCTACATTTCACCAATCATTGTATTAGGTCCCACGTAATAGGGAGTGAGACTATTGCCACTTTCCGGGCACTATTGATGACTTGAGACCTGTATAGGCTGAGTCTGGACTGTGTATATCTGTCTGATGTTAAACAGCCCTGTCCCTCAGTCGCCTTGTATGATACCACATGGGAGGAGAATATGAAGTGGCCCAAATTTTACTCTGCCGGGACCCACGCGGCAAAATAAGGGTCGTTCCTCTTTCACACCACGAAATATTCGGACCATGGTGTGAATCGAGGAATGGCTTCTTTTGAATTAGCTGTTTGACACCAAGATCAAAACATGGTCCGAATCAGAACTTCAAAAAGAGACGTCCGCGATTCACACCACAGTATGTAACAAGTACCTCCTATAAAAAATATTTGTACGTCTTGTGTACTGTCGCGTAGAGAATTGGTAGGTAGTAAAACAATTAATTAGATATAACAAAATGTTTACTGGAATCTTCGTTACAATATTAAATAAACTATATATTAAGGATCGGCAAGAAAATTAAAAAAAAAATAGGTATTCCACTTAAAAAACATAAAAATCATAAATGGTATTTATGATTTTTCACCGGGACAACGACGTTACGATGAAAAAAAAATGTCAGTGGTTTACTTATTTACATTGTCGCGCGCGCGATGGTCTATCAAGTGAATAAATATGGTCATCGATTTACTTTTTAACCGACTTCAAAAAAGGAGGTTCTCAATTCGTCGCCTATTTTTTTTTTGTATGTTTATTACGCGATTATGAAGCCAATTCTTGACGGATTTTGAAAATTCTTTTTCTGTTCGTAAGTAGATTATTCCGAAGTGGTCCCATTTAAATTTCGTAAAGATCTGATGGTGGGATTCCGATATTAGACCAAGGAACTCTTCAAAAAATACCAGGAATTCAGCCGCGATTGCTGCAATGGCATATTGTTGCAATGTCTCTGACATTACATATCATAACATCACGCCCCAGTCCTTCGAAGGGGTACGCAGAAGTGTTCCGCATATATGCAGCTATATTTCCGGTGTAAGTATATGCATTGATTTTAAAAATTCTTTTGTATTCGCTTTGGTATACTTTTGAGGTAATCCTTTATTAATTTCTTAATAAAATTATTGGACTGGTCCCAGTCCCAGTCCCAGTTCCAACCCCAGCCCCAGTCCCAGTTATTCACTTTAATCTACATTACCCATCAAGTTTAGTTTAGTAGTATAAGCGTGAAAGCGTAACAGGTAGGTACTATCTTTTTTATAGTGCGGAAATACTCTCCAGCTAAGTTAAAGGGGGTTGGGTAATGTTGGCGTCGTGTCGGAATTGAGCGGCCATCAATGAAATTGGTATAATATGAAAGTACAGTACAAAGTGATCAAAAGTTACTATGGACAAACTTCTCTAAACTATATCGGGACTTAGCTATACAGGGTGTTATTTTTCAACTTTACTTAGATGGAAGTACTCTAAATACTCGAGATAGCGAATTCCACTGAAAGGAAACATTCCCTTATTTTTAAAAAGAAACAAAACTGCATTCAAAGACTTTTGAAAATACCACACCCGGTAGTCGAACCGACTAATATTTTACAAAACCTTCTTTTTCATGGATTTCCTTTTATTTAATTTACCAAGTTTGTTAGAGAGATTTGATCCTTATGATCGACCCTATCGATTGATGCATTAAAAATATGGGCTGTTATTTTTTCGAATTGTTCGATTATAGGGCGGGGCAAACGGGGCAAAAAGATCTGAAGAGACCAAAGCCATCAATATAAGAATTAACAGTATTATTAAAGATTTATTGGCTGACCAGATACATATAGGACATTGCTTAGAAAAGTTAAAGTAATGATTATATTTGTAACAGTAATGATTTATTGATTGTTTTTTATATTACCCCTTTTAATACACGTTTGTTATGTTTAGTTTGACATTAACATAGGGGTCCACATCTTGAGATTGCTAAGCATTTAGTTATTTATTAGTCAAGCATACCCTTGACTAGTAACTAAATGCTACACTAATTACATACACCATTTACATCATCCTGTGATTATTTAGTTAATAGATAAGGGTATCTAACCCAATCTGTGATTTTTAGTAATAAGTTATTAATAAAGGGTAATGTATCCTATTCTGTGATTGTTAAGCATTTAATTTTTAGTAAAATGTCATCAAACTCATTCTGAAATCTAATTTTAATTTAGTACTTACTTACTTGCTATACCTATGATTAAGATGGATGGCGAATATCCATTCAACTTGTGATTTTTATGATTGTAATGGAAAGATATTTCTTTTTTAATGTTCTTGCCGAGCCTTAATACCTACATAGTTTATTTAAAATTGTAACAAAGATTCCACTAATGATTGTTAAATCTTATTATTTGTTTTATTTCTTGTTGAAATTATACCTACTCAGGTATCGTTTGATTTAATAAATGCGACTTGACGATAGTTGAAAGCGGTACTATGCTAACCTTAGATATGGTTATTTTAAAAAGTAAATCGATGACCATAATATATTCATTTACTTGATAGACCATCACGCGCGCGACAATGTAAATAAGTAAACCACTGACATTATTTTTTTCATCGTAGCGTTTCGGTGAAAAATCATAAATACCATTTATGATTTTTTTGTTTTTTAGGTGGAAAAATACCTATTTCTTTTTAATTTTCTTGCCGAGCCTTAATATATAGTTTATTTAATATTGTAACGAAGATTCCAGTTAACATTTTGATATATCTAATTAATTTGTTTTATTACCTACCACTTCTCTACGCGACAGTACACAAGACGTACAAATATTTTTTTATAGGAGCTACTTGTTACTTATTGTGTGGTATGAATCGCGGACGTCTCTTTTTGAAGTCCTGTTTCGGACCACGTTTTGATTTTGGTGTCAAACAGCTAATTCAAAAGAGACCATTCCGCGATTCACACCATGGTCCGAATATTTCTTGGTGTGAAAGAGGAACGACCCCAAAATAATGTATGTGAAAAAATGTAAATGTATAGTTATAGACATATGAGCGGGTTGTGGTACTAATTTTCTTTTCTTTTATTTCTATGGACCATTTATGTACGGTCGGATGACATGTCGTCATTTGCGATCATACAAACTTAAAATTTTAAGTCTGACCAACACCTTTCAAACCCCGCTTCAGAATCCGTTCAGTTTTTTGCGTTCATCCCGAACAAAAAGACAAAAAATTCCATAAAAAATATTATCACTATCACTACAATTAGGTACCTATAAAACAAAGTCGCTGTCGCTGTCTGTCCGTCCCTATGTATGCTTAAATCTTCAAAACCACGTAACGGATTTTGAAGCGGTTTTTTTTAATAGATAGAGTGATTCAAGAGGAAGGTTTATATGTATAATACATGCATAATATCGTAGAGAAACACTGATAAATTTAGAGATATGCAGCGGGAACGGGATCAGAAAATATGGCAGTACGAAGTTCGCCGGGTCAGCTAGTTCAATATAAACCCAAGTACCTATTTCTTTTTAAAAATCTGCAATGTACCTACACACACAACCACTTTACAATTACATATACCTAGATACATTATTCATTAGATTCTAGCATCAAGAATCTTAATATTTAGATGGTTCATATCTTTCAATCCAGAGTATGTTTATCTTCAATATTAAACAGAATCTGACATAGAAAAGTAATTATATTTTAATAATACATCTTCGAGTGAGCTCAAAGCAGCTATGAAAACTCAAGAAACGTAACGTTGTTTATTTGCTATATTAAGAAGCAGTACTTATGAGGGTATCTATTTGAATTACATGTCAAAGACAGAACAACTCAATTTCTCTACTGCGCAAAATTTATAGACATCATTTGCATAGGCTTGAATATACAATCCACACTAATATTATAAATGCGAAAGTAATACTGTCTATCTGTCTGTCTGTCTGTTACGCTTACTTAGTTTATTAAATGGCAGTCATCAACGCATGACAGAGTTTCCAAGGAATCTTGACTGGACGATTGGGTGTAGGATACGATAATGGTATGGAAATTATTGCTAGTCATAATCGCGAACGATTTTTCGGATCGAAACGTGGAAGAAACTCTCCCCGCCTAATGCTGCGTTTACATACTCACAGAATAGCGAGAGAAGTGGGCAGAGACGTGGTGTGAATGGTATATTCGTCATGCCGCGAGTACTGCCGTGTATGTTGCTGCGAATGTCGACTTGGCGGCGCGAGTCAAAGGAGCGGCAATACTAGCGCGATGAACTATTCACACACTCGCGATGTGCTCGCGATGAACACACTTTGCATCGAGCGCTCGTGGCTTTAAAAATATATGACGTATATTTTATTATTGTAAATATATTATAGTTTTTATTAATAATCTATTTAATTAATTCGCTATGCTGTAAAAGCATAATGCGTACACTCCATACGTTTACGTCCGTCTCCATTGCAGGGCGAATACTGTAATGTGGACCAACACGATGATGCGCGTGTGTGAACGCTAGGGCATTAATTGCACGAATATTTCCGGCAACACGATGGGCAATGCGAGCGGCAGTATGTAAACGCGGGGTAAATGAGTCTTTAGACGAAGCAAGTTTTTGCTGTCCTTTCCATAATCGTATCTTGCGGGCGACAAACTCTTCCCCTCTATGAATGACGCTCCTCGCCATATTACTATAGTATCAAAGTATTCAGGGGAAATAATAATAATTTTCTTTTCCTAATATTCTTTCTGCTGGTAACTGGACATCAATTTAACACAAGACATCTAATTAACCTAACATTTTATTGTATTCTTAGTAGAGAACGAATGAATGAACGACTGTGCCCGGGTGTGAAATGTGTATCTGGGGAGCGTGCAGACAAGGAGCAGATAAATGATAGTGCCTCTAGACTTGAAGTAATGGAGCCTGCGGTCCAAGTTGTACAATTAGTTCAAGTTCTTTATTTAGAGTAGGTAGAAAACGACGGTATTGCCGAGCCTATCGAGCCGTCCGATTGGGAAAGTACCTTGGCCCTACAGAATCCGCGGATAAATAACCTCGAGTTGTGTTCCCGACGATGAGTAGGGTAGCCAGAGCATCTATCGAGGCTGTCAAGATAGGGACCGCCATTGCGGTATTGTCAGCATCTGGAATAGTGGGCAATATCATCTGGACTTCACCCTAGCTTCTTATTATACAGTGGGATATATCACTAACGCGTTGGATAACGCCATTGACTGGTTACAACAAAACAACCTAAAAGTAAACATGACAAAAACAAACATTATACAATTTCAGGCATCCAACACACATGCAAACTATCTTGACATCCATTACAAGAATAGCGTACTCCCTACTGTCAACGAATGTGTATTCCTAGGTATAACCATAGATAAACAATGCAACTGGAAAGCACACATAGAAAAAATTAGCACTAAACTGGATCGTTTTGTGTATGCATTAAAGCGACTTAGAGACACTACTAATCTAGACACTGCAATGGTATCTTATCATGCTTATGTATCATCAGTGCTCAGGTACGGCATCATCATAAATGGGGTAATTCAACAGAAATAGAAAGAGCCTTTAGAACCCAAAAAAAATGCATTAGAGCGGTATGCGGAGCCTCTTTTTTAGACAGCTGTAAGCCATTATTTAAAAACCTCAAAGTGCTACCATTACCCTGCCTTTATATTTTCGAAATATGTATCTTTGTCAAAAAATACCCCCATCTATTCGACAAACTTGGTGACTATGCGAATAGCCGGACGAGACATGAAAACAGGTTACATTTACCTCTAATTAATATAGAACTATTTAGAAGGAATGTTTACTGCATGTGTATCAGAATATATAATAATCTTCCATCAAGTTTGACTAACCTACGTATGACATTATTTAAGAAACAATTATTTGACATGTTATTAAATAAAATGTATTACAATATTAATGACTTCTTGGACGATACAATAACAGTTAATAATATCTTTTAATTTAAACATAACATAACATAAACTCACGCCTATATCCCCGAAGGGGTAGGCAGAGGTGCTAGCACCCACATTTCGCCGTTTATGTTTAGGTCCCAATGTAATAGGTGGCGAGCCTATTGCCATTAACTGGGCACTTATAAACCTGCGATAAATACACACATAACTTCGAAAAGCATTGAAAAAGTCATTGGTGTGTGCCATGGTAAAACCTGGGATCGAACCCGAGACCTCGTCTCAGCAGTCCATTACCCATACCACTAGGCTATTTAATTTAATTAATTTAGCATATAAGTATTATTATTATAACCTAAAAATTTGCACGCCGTATGTGGCAGAATGTGAGGAAACGAAGCATTTTCTAATATCTATTGTACCATATTCTAGCAAATAAACGATTTTGATTTGATTTGATTTGATTTGGGATAGTCAGTTGATGGGCAGAATTTTAATACCAAGTGGTTCGGTGACTGCTTCTGCCGCACCATTTAGACCTGGAATTCCTTACCAGTACACTCGTTGCCCTCTTCCTACAGTTACAGGTGCTTTAAGCGGGGCGTGAATAAGCATCTGATGAGGCCGTCAAGCTGAGTGTAATGGTGGCACTCACTCACTGATCGGGAATTGTATCCGCGCCCCCTGCGTAGCCGTCGCGTTCAATACCACCACACCACAAAGTCTACGCAAACGCCACGCTAAGTATACCTCGGGACTCGAGTATCTTGGACATCTCAAATGGCAAATGGCAAATATGGCAAAATAATATCACTTTTATAAGCAGGTGTGTTGTAAATATAATTTACAACACACCTGCTCATAACAGTGATATTATTTTACCGCAATTAAGCACGGAATGACACCTATTATAAAACTGTGACTTTTTCATTACTATTATTCACAAAAGTGAGTTATAGATTCTTTTTTAAATTTTATAGGAAGGAAGTAAGTTTTGATACAAAAAATAACGTGTTTAATAGTACGAATAAATTAATACGCCTATTGTATGGTCATTTGATGCATTTTCGTATTTAAATAAGTAATTTCAACTTGTAATACTTGTGTAATAAACAAAATTTTCGCTCAAATTTAACTTTTTTTTTTCTCTAAGTACAGAAAAAAAAACAGAGTAAAAAAAAGTTAAGTTCAAACCTCATTTTTTTTTAAATATGGTCGACCGCCATTGTTAAATGCGCGCGCATAGGAAAACTAATTAATTTGTAGTATTGTTTATTTAGTATTTGTAGTATTATTTTATTCGCAAGTGTGTTGTAAAACGTCGTATGGCACGTGTGAGCATGATGATTACCGTCACTTGTACCATAATGTACTATTGTACAGTCTCTTATAACTCGGTCCACATCAAGTAAAGGATGGTAGCGGACGTAGCGGTGATATTACCTCACAGCTACTATATTATATTATTATATAGTGTTGCTTTGCGGATAGCGGATAGCCTGCTACATTTTCTTTTCTATAAGCTAGCAATATAATTTATTTTTATACCAGTCGCAGTCAAGCACACGACCCACCTGATGGAAATTGGTTACCGTGGGCTATAGACGAGTGTATACAGGGCGTCCCACGGCGATGCCACATGGAGGGAAAGTACCTTAAATCCTTAAGTTAGCTCATTTTGTTTAAAGGAGACTTCATTTTATTTTTAAAAAGAAACAAAACTGCATTCAAAGATTTTTTAAAATTTGCTTGCCACACCCGGTAATCGAACCGACTAAAAGCCGAAAAAGTAACATCCTGTATTTTTATGGTATCAATCGATAGTGTCAATCATAAGGATCAAATCTCTCTAAGAAACATGGTAAATTAAACGAAAGGAAGTCCTTGAAATCTAAAATTATAAATTCAATTTGGCAAAATAAAACACTTTAACTCAAAGTTCATCCGTCCATCTGATACCATATTAACAATAAAATTCCATATTTAAACTACTTTTCTTTTTTTATCGTGCTGACACCGCTGCTGGTCAGCAGTAGTATTTAGGTATGTCGAACTCAAACCGACTAAAACCGCACGCCATCTAAATTAACAGGTTATAAGTTGATCCATAGGGCAATTTTATTCTCTTGCCATTTTCGTTGCACAGGGTACACCGCGTGAGGTTTCTAATCAAATCAAAGATATCTCTTGTGTTGATACCTTGTAAGAATTTCTTACAAGGTATCAACACATCAAAGATATCTCTAGTGTTGATACCTTGTAAGAATTTCTCACAAGGTATCAACACTAGAGATATCTTTGATGAAATTTATTTAGTAAAATGAGTACTAAATGAATGAACTTTGTTACCTGTTTAGAATGTAACTTTATTGGGTAACTGCATGAGGTATGTGTAGGTAGGGTAGGTAGTTATTTTTGGGTGCTTGATTAGAAACCTGCACGCGGTGTACCCTGTGCAACGAAAATGGCAAGAGAATTGCCCTATGGATCAACTTATAACCTGTTAATTTAGACGGCGTGCGGTTTTAGTCGGTTTGAGTTCGACATACCTAAATACTACTGCTGATAGCAGCGGTGTCAGCACGATAAAAAAAGAAAAGTAGTTTAAATATGGAATTTTATTGTTAATATGGTATCAGATGGACGGATGAACTTTGAGTTAAAGTGTTTTATTTTGCCAAATTGAATTTATAATTTTAGATTTCAAGGACTTCCTTTCGTTTAATTTACCATGTTTCTAAGAGAGATTTGATCCTTATGATTGACACTATCGATTGATGCCATAAAAATACAGGATGTTACTTTTTCGGCTTTTAGTCGGTTCGATTACCGGGTGTGGCAAGCAAATTTAAAAAAATCTTTGAATGCAGTTTTGTTTCTTTTTAAAAATAAAATGAAGTCTCCTTTAAACAAAATGAGCTAACTTAAGGATTTAAGGTACTTTCCCTCCATGTGGCATCGCCGTGGGACGCCCTGTATAACACCAGGGGAGTCACACTTGCGCTGCGGACTCTATAAGAACAGAGAGTTTCTGTGCCGTCAGCGCAAAAGATAAGTAAGACAAACCTTTGGGCTTCCCACTGACAGCACAGCACCTCGCCAGTGAGCTCTGGCTACCCTACTCACCGCCGGGTTATTTAAACGCGGTATTCTATAGGGCGGAGGTACTTCCCCAGTCGGACTCTTTTTTCATTAGGAATGAAGTTCCTTTCAATAAAAAATCAACTCAACATAATAAAAAAGTAACAAGCGGTCACCCATCCATCCCCAGGAACTATAACAATAATAATATTAGTAGTATTGTTGAAACAAACAAACAGCCTTATATTCTTTTCGAGACACGAAAAATCGTACTGATTCGGCAGAAAACCTTTGGCATTCTGATTCATTGATTTCCGAGTTCATTTCTTGTTCCTTTATCCATACACTTGGGTATTTTATTAAAAAATAAGCCATTACCAAAACATATCTTTCATTCAAAGTGCAGGTACTTTCACCTTTCAATAAGGTACCAGTGTAATTTACCTACAGTATTGAAAATAGCAATCGAGTGAATTTTTTTGTATTTGTGTAAGGTCTGAAGACCGTTAGGGGGCGTACATAATGGGTAAATATATCTGAGTTTTTTTTATATCAGTATAATATTATAATGAAGAATATTGGATTCTTCATTACGGAGCCACGTCGTAAGTCATCTACCGATAACGTTTAAAAATGCTTGTAACATTGTTTCCATTGGTAACTATTGGAAACAATGTTACAGGCATTTTTAAACATTGTTTTTGATTACTCCGTCCAAGATAGTTGTAACTATAGGAGAATTTCGAATGCGCAAGACGTAGCTCAGTGGTCAGAGCCTTCCCCCTTGTAAGGGGCTGGTCGCGAATTCGAATCCCTGAGCATTCACTTTTCCAATATAAATCGAATAAAATATTTATTTCCAAGACGAGTAAACACGGGATGGAATATATTGTATTTTTTTAATGGTACTAGTAACGTATAAGTGTGTCAGTAGTACCATCAATGGTACTAGTACCTAACGTATAAGTGTATCAGTAGTACCATCAATTGGTACTAGTAACGTATAAGTGTGTCAGTAGTACTATCAATGGTACTACTGACATAAAGGGAATCCTTTGCCTTATGTATTAATACAATTTCTCCTATCTCCAAACTTGATACTGCGCTTACAAATAATTATAACAATATTAATGTCCATATTTAAGAAGACATCACTTTTTAAGAGTCAATTTACATGTGCAAAGCTTTATATGTCTCTATATAATGTACCAAACCTTTACAACGCACCGCCCGCCGATAAGAAAACATTTCTATCGATTATCACTTTTTGTATATACTCGCTATAATGTACCTATTATATGTAGGTAACGGTTAATGTTTCCTTCTTCCAACAATTCCGAAATACTTAATTCCGAATTTCAATATTCCGATTTTCAAAATTCCGAATATTATAATTCCTAAGAAACAAAACTCCGAGTATTCAAAAACACGATAGTTATTTATCCGAAAGTTATAAATACGAATGTTCATTCTTCCGAATTTCATTTTTACGAATAATTAAAAATCCGTAGTATTATTGGCCCGAAAAACGTTATTCCGAATTTCAAATTTCCGAAAATTCATTGCTCAAATTGAAAATTTGTATTAAAAATAGCTAAAAGTTAAAATTGATTTGACATGTTGCGCATTTTAGAGTTGATTTTTTATAATAATAAATTAATTTTCTCGCCAATTATTACGTATATAAATTAAGCCAAACCCGACTTGCCGTGGTCCTACTGCCGTGGTACTTGTTTGCCCTACGCTAGAGTGTTATTTAAAAACCGGAGGCGCGGAGGGAGGGCAGTCCTCGCCCGCAGTAACGAAGCTCAGGCGCCCGGGCGAGCTGGAGCGGCTGAGGCTGGTCGCCTGAGGCGACCAGCAAGCCGAAGCTGCGGAAGCGAGCATGGGTGCCCGAACTTTGTTACGCAAGGGCGGAAGGACTGCACATCCCGTAGCGCCGGAGAAGAGCGAAACTAATGCATGCCTGCATGCTTGCCTGCATGCTTGCCTGCATGCATGCTTGTTACTGAAAGTTGTATGGCAACGTGTATTTTGCAATCATTAGCATAAATAAATTAAAATAATAGTTCAATAATTCTATTTCCTGTTTATCTCGTGTACCCCGAAAATAGCAACTATCCTACTTACCTAATGCAGGTTTACAAGGCGCTTGATTGTCGGGTTTGTGTTGTTTCGGAGTTTTGATAATCGGAATTCGTATTTATGATATTTCGGATTATTAATAATTCGGAATTGTAATGGTTCGGTATCTTCAAATTCGGAATTTTAATATTCGCAGTTATAATCGTTAGGAATTTTGAAATTCGGGTTTTCAATAAATAGGATTTATGATACATCGGATATCTGACTTTCGGAATTTTGAATGATTCGGAATTATGAAATTCGGAATTTTGAAATTCGTGATTGTAACTTTCGGAATAAGGCTTTTCGTATTTATGTAGTGTACCCCTTAATCCCAGCCGCATCCGAAACTTTTACTTCAGAGTCTGGGGTTCGCTTTACTAGTCTAACTGCGGATTTTGATGAACTTCGATTCGATATATTATTTGGTTCCAAGATTTCAAGGATGCGGTCGCTAATACAGACGCATTTACTTTGACAAATATATCTACAGTATCACGATTCACGGACCAACCTTATTTCACCGTGCATAGTCCGTGCACGCGTCTTTAAAATCACGGATCGTAGTAGCAGCCCTTAGAATTATCCACTAGTAATATAGAGTGGGTATAAAATTTTATTTGCAATGAATTTTTTCAACTTTACCTGGTCAATAAATTTAATTCTTCCAGCAAGATATCGCAATGTGCTCAACGGCTTATATATTCTTGATTTTGTTGACCTAGGACTATAGGAGAGGATCGAATATTTTGTTTGCAAAGAATGTTTTCAACTTTACCTGGTCAATACTCGTAAATTTAATTTTTCCCGCAAGGTTTCGCAATGTGCTCAACGGCTTCTATATTCTTGATTTTGTTGACCTAGGACTATAGAGAGGATCGAATATCTTGTTTGCAAAGAATGTTTTCCACTTTACCTGGTCAATAAATTTAATTTTTCCAGCAAAGCACTGCGCTCAACGGCTTAATTTTTTTAGAAGCATTACCGATTTCTTACTACGAATAAGACACAGGCGGCTATCGGATCGGGTGGTTTTCCCAAGCGACTACAATATGGGGTTCTTCAAGAAGGGCATTGGAAGTTTTCTTCAGGGTCAGTAGCACGAGTGTGAAGCCCCTGGTGTTGCACAAGTCCATAGGCCACGGTAACCACTCTCCATCAGGTGGGCCGTGTGCTTGTCTGCCACCCAGGTGGTATTAAAAAAATGTGAACCTTATGTACAAGACTTAATTTGTAAGATGATATTCAGTAATGCCTACTGTCTGATGGTAAGACGAAAAAACAGAAAAAATTGCAAATTACATAATATTTATAATAAGACTAGCGGCCGCACGCGACTTTGTACGTGTGGAGTTCAATTCAGGGTTTAAAATCGGGGATATTTCGTAAAATCAGTTCTTAGCGGATGCTTGCACCCGATAAGGAACCTACCCGTCAAATTTCAAGTTTGTAGGTGTTATAGTTTTGAGATTTATATACCTAATAGATTTTTTATATAGATTAGTAGGTAACGCAATGCTGTTTCACTCACATAAGGCCTGCTTCCATAGAGATTTCGGTGTACAATAATGCTTTTACGGTTACTGACTTTCTTTTCGTGCGGGTTCCCCTCTAGAGCTTCTTTTCATCAGACATAAAATAAAATATTTTTGAATTTAATTAATTACCTACTTATTGTTCGAAATTTGAGCGAAATCCACTTGACATGGAATTTTCTGACGATAATATCCTCTCAAATGTAAAAACAAATAAAATAATAAAACATAAAAATCAATGCCACTTTTCGTTGTTATTTAATAACTCAAGAACGGCTGAACTGATTTGGCTAATTTTAGTCTAGAAATATTCATGGGTGTCCAGGGAGGGTTTAAAGGATGAGAAAATAGGTGCAGCGGGAACGGGAAAAATATGGCGGTACGAAGTTCGCCGGGATAGCTAGTAAAACATATTTATTTTGTGCAAAAAACTGTCTATCACGAATCATGGACAAATTGACCCTTAACAGCAGCTTCATATTACATTAACCTGATTAAGATAAATCGATTCTAAATAACACAAAAAGATAGACTATGTTCTCTGATTCTTTGAATGAAATCGTAAATGTATTTGGGATTTCCTGCATACGTATTGGATACCCAATCGAACCGTATTTGAAATAGTTTAAGACGTATTGCGCTGTACCGTAATTTTGGGCTCCGTATAGGTTTTCGGAATTCGTAATCCCATAATGTATGGCCAAATGCGACACCAATGTGTCTCATATTAGAATTTCTTTGGCTTCGCAGCGCCCGCCGTATTGTTTAAGTAAACGAAAAAAGTATCTATATTTTTCTACCTATTGAACTAGAAAGAAGATTTCTATTTCTATTTCTATAAAAATATGACACATAAAAGTCTATTATAACTGAATTTTGCAGAAACACAGTCAATGTATTACAGAAATCGAAATAAAAACACATCGATATACACATCGACGTCAAAATTTTGCAGTTTTCAACTGTTGGACAGAGATAGTCCCCACAGTATTATTGGTACCTATCAATAATGGTATGACAATGACAAAGTATCATAAATATTTCCGCGATGGACATCGCGCAATCAGTTCAGCTACCAGCCTCTACTGAATCAATGATTTCTGAAATCAAATATTGAAACAGATTCATCATCATAATCATTCTTTGTGATAGCCCCGGTCTTATTCGAAGTCTCAACCCGGAATTCTGGGGCCCCTTTATATAGTCTAATTCATCATCATCATCATTTTCAGCTATAGGAAGTCCACTGCTGAACATAGGCCTCCCCTATAGATCTCCAATAAGACCGGTTGGAAGCGGTTCGCATCCAGCGCGTTCCCGCGGGCTTAGGGGGTATTGTAGTGAGACGTCCTACCTCGAACATTTTGACTAACGAAACGAGAGCTCGAATACAGCAATTTTGAGGATTTTTGCGGTTTTTTGAAAAAAATAATAACTGCGTGATAAATTATAACTTCACCAATCTCTAGATATTTTTATGCTATATTTTTTAATACAAACTTCGGCATGGTTTGATAATGGCGTCTTAGTGAGAAACGTGTTTGAATAGCGATTTGGAGTGTTTTAGACCTATGTTTGACGCTGATCTTTATCGGGTCAATTATCATGAATCGTGTTTCTGTTTTCACACGACCCTTGAGGGTTTAGTCTACTTTATTAATATGCTTTTTATTTGGCGCAATTTGCTATATTACTTTATATCCAGACGTTTAAAAATGTTAAAAACTACTGCAACCTGGCCTTAAGGATCGTCTGTCCACCTTGTGGGTGGACGTCCTACGCTGCGCTTGAAGATACGTGGCTTCCACAGTCTACATAGTCTAGTTACGAGGCGAATAGTGCTAGTGATAGGAGCGTACGATTTTCCGAACCGAAACGTGCGAGAAGTTCTCCCTGTCTATGACGTTTTAGTTAAGTGAATTGTTGATAGCCCAGTCGAATAAACTACCTAGAAACAATGAGCCGTCTAGACAAGGTTCATTATTTGTTTTATTTTGATACTCACGTGTGTGATTTAAATGGCTGATCTAATTACAGCAATCACTCCAAACGTCAAAGAGTAACGACCTAGCTTACAATCGAAAATAAATCTCACAGCTCCCTTATACAAGTGGCATTTCGTTGCCGGCGTATTGTAGAATAAAATGAATGTATGAGAGATTTGACGTATATGACAGTCGTGAACGTATGTCATAAATGTCAAAATACGTGTCATATACGTTAAATCCCATACAATCATCATTCTATTCTACAATGCGCCGGCCAACGAAATGCCAAATGTCTAAAGGGGCAAATTCCGGTGGGTACTGGGCGATCTCCGTAGGGACCCACACGATACAGATAGATTAAAAAGATCAAACTAACTATACTTATAATAGTCTTAATACTCAAATGTAATACCAAGCCATTTAAATGAAACGAACTTAAAATCTTGATAGCTCTCTCCGGTGCAGAAGCTTTGCTCAAATTGAATCAGTATGAGCCGCTAGATAATATTTTACTAAAAATGAAAATGTAGTAAGACATCCAAGTTCTTTTTTGTTTGTTACTTTAGAAATTTTGAACAGCTTTTTTATTCCACTTATTTTTTTTTATTTGCAACTAGCTGACTCCGGGAACTTCGCACCACCTAATAGTCGATTCTTTTTTTTTTTTTTCTCGACGTAATAACCATCCTCGTACTTTAAGGAATATTCTAAGAAAAAAAATTAACGAAATCGGTTCAGCCGATCTCGAGATTTGCACTTAGCAATACATTTAGGGATTCATTTTTATATGATAGATATTACAGAATTTAGTTGATGAAATTAATGTTGCGCATGCAGTACATTGAGAAAATCTACGTTGGCTATATTAGGTTTGTAGATGAGATTGGCTTGAACACTAAGGAGCTTGACGGTATACACCATTACTTTCCTAAAATATCCTTCTCCTATTAATTCATTATTGTGAAAGTTTGCGAAGATTTTTGGCTGTTTGTTATTTATTCATGCTCTAACGGCTGAGTGAATCTGAATGAAATTAGTAAAATGGATACATTATACTCTGGAACAGGTCTCAATGGTATATGAGAACGGTATCAGTATAACTATAAGCGTTCCACACGATGCTAATCACTTCAAAAGATTACTGTCACGTTGATTTTTAACTATTTTTAAATAAAAAATCTAGTTTTTCACAAACTTGGCTGGATTTTTACCACATGCCAGTAGTTGACCGGGCGGTTGCAAGACTCGTAAGTAGATTTCAGCGTAACCATATTACGGAGTATCAGATAACTAACTGTATTTTCTTGGTAAACATGGTATTATTGGAATTTCTGTAGATAAATTCTTAAGAGAATCACAATAATGTTTGTCCTTAAATCACTCAAGCGTTGAAGAACGTAATACAGATCTGATATTTATCGGTCGAATGAACGACTTGGAACGTTTTAATAAACGTGATAATTTAGGCATGAATTATATAAAATAGGCGACAACTTCTTGTGACGTGCCGGTATTCAAGGCGACAAGGGTTCAGTTCCCGCTCAATGCAAATATGTATCCATTACTAATCCATACTAATATTATAAATGCGAAAGTAACTCTGTCTTTTCGTCTGTCTGTTACGCTTTCACGCCTAAACCACTGAACAGATTTTGATGAAATTTGGTACAGAATTAAATTAGACCTTGGGAAGGGACATAGGCTATATCTGGTCGCGATAACCGACATCCACGCGGGCGGAGCCGCGGGTAACAGCTAGTGATGAATAAATTTTTATTTACATCTGTCTGAGTATAAGCGTGCCTCGGAGAGCACGATAAGCCGTCGGTTCCGGTTGTCATACGAACATCAGCTATGGCAGTCGTTCCGGGTAGTTGGTATACTTTAATAGCGACAATAGGATGTCAGATAGCAGTCTCTTCACGAAAAATATCGAAGATCAGCAAAATCCGCAGTTGGACTGGAAAAAGCGGATCCCAGACTCCGAGCTGAAAGCTCTGGGATTGGGATTAATGTTAAGATGAAGAAGCAGCCCCCCTAGACCAGAGGCAATTCGTTGCTCGGCGTATGATGGAATATAATAACAAATGTATAGGATTTGACGTTTTTGACATTCGTTGACGCCTGTCATATACGTCAAATCCCATACATTTGGCATTCTATTCTACCAAACACCGACCGACGAATTGCCACTTGTTTATAGGGGCAGGTCAACTTAAGGCGTAAAGCAAGAAGACAGTACGATACATCATTTTGATGGTTGATTTTATTGAGATAGCATTAAGTATCCTGCGCGCCTCTAGCTTTTTTTTTATTGGTGAAAAATCCCCACGAATCCCTCCTTATGGAGCTGGCTGGAGCTGGCGAAGGTGGTTATTTCAAGGTCGATTCAATTCCGATAACTTGAATCGACTAAAACGCACGCCATCTGTGGGTCGTGGTCGTATATCTTGCAAGGCATACTCTCACCACGCCTGCCATTTAAATAAAATAATGTAATCCGCTTTTTTTTTTTTTTTTTCAATGTACAATAAGTGACTGATTTATAGTTTTATAACTTTTCCCTTGGGTTGGCAAGCTCTCTTCGAAAATGAAGTAAATGGTAAATATTTGCTATTTAGCTGAATAATTGACCGCGATCGACCAAAATGTGGCCGCGATCGACCAGAATGTGACCGCGATCGACCAAAATGTGGCCGCTTGCTGAAAATATTATTGTATGTGGTCAATCTATGGTCACTTGTCAGTTTATGGGTTATAATTACAGTAGTAATTCACAAAAAAAAAAACTTTATAATGATGATGAAGTGAATACAAGCAATTTTTACAATGAAGAAAACCGCTTTCTCTTTCTAAACTTCATGAATAAAACCAGACGCGGGTCACAAAGGGACTTATATGAAATATGAGCGGTCAACCCAGCTGTACAGACTACATCACAACAGTGAAACCTTGTCGGGAAACAATTAATCTTGTGCTATTAAACAAATATTAACTCGTACGGAGTAATTCTCTTGAAGCTCATAAAACTATGCTCAATCTTCAGCTAAACTTAGTTTCAAAATACATCTTTGTTGGTATTTGTAGTTAATAATTATTAGGAATAGTTGTTTCGGGTTTAATGCTATGAAATCTCTGAATACAGAACACGGGTCAATATTATCTTGATGGTAGATAATATTTTATCACCGTGTTGGTCCCGCCCGATGGATCCGTGGGGTCACCCCATCTCTTCCTGTGGGTGTCCTGTGGGTATATTTATTATACACCTAAGTGGTATAAAAAAACTAATAATATTGTTTACAACACACCTGCTCATAAAAGTGCTTTTATTTCACCGCAAATAGGCACGGAATGACACCTATTATCAAACTGTGACTTTTTCATTGCTATTATTCACAAGTGAGTTATAGATTCTTTTTTTAGATTTTATAGGTTAAGTTTCTATGTTCTTAAAAAAGTTTCGATACAAAAAAGAACGTGTTAATACTACGAATAAATTAGTATGCCTATTGTATGTTTATTTGATGCATTTTCGTATTTAAATAAATAATTTCAACTTGTGTTAGTTACTTGTTTAATAAACAAAATTTTCACTCAAATTTAACTTTTTTTTCTCTCTAAGTACTTACAGGAATAAAAACAGTAAAAAAAGTTAAATTCAAACCTCTTTTTTTTTTTAATTTTTGAACGTCGTATGGCACGCGTGAGTATGATGATTACCGTCCTCGGCTCTCTTAAGACCCTCGCCTTACGGCTCGGGTCTCAATGGCGACTTTGCTCACTTATACCATAATGTACTATTATGGTGTTGTTAGGCTCCACCGTCGCCCCAAAGACAGAAGTATAGAGGAATTTGAAGTGTCTTCGTGCGGTCTCGGTGGCATAGTGTTCAGAGCATTCCCCCTGTAAGGGAAAGATTGCGGGTTCGAGTCCCGCCCGAGGTCGATTTTCTTTTCTCTTTCTAAATCGATTTGAATAGTCAGCATAATAAATGCTTCAAAATTTCATTAAATTGATTTGCTTCTCAAACTTATCCTTTCAATTCCTTGAGTCGCAATAATTGCTGTGTTGCTAATGTCCAACAAATGCTTTATCGTAAGTTGTAACAATAAAAAAAGGATTTAGAATTGTATGTATTACAATTTTGAAGATAAGACTCCCAAAAGTAAAAGTGATTCCATTGTTTTAGCGGAGAACATTCTCGAAACTTGAACATTCAGGATCTTCGTAAGCAGTTTGTATGTTAAAAGAGCTTTGAGAAAAACTTTATAAATTTCCCAAACTGCGGTCTCGTATTCGCGCTGATGACTACACGAAATTTAAAATGTTTTCCGCTAACTGAATTGCACGAAAAAGTTCTCGTGAGGTAAAAAATGTACCTAGCTATTTTTTATTTTTGTTCATACAGACACAATCTAACTGCAATACTTTGATATAACCAATGGGGTTGTGGAGGTCAGATGGCAGTCGCTAGATTCATTTTCAAGTTCGCGGAGAGAATTCACAGAGGTCATATTATTAACTCAATTGTGTGAATTTAATTAGAGTAAGTTAGTGTTGTTATAGTTACTGTAAGCTGTATATTTCTATTTAGTTTCCTTCTTCCATTGCATTAGGTACCTATATCCTGTAATGATGGTTGTAAGTACCTATATAAACAAACAAACAAACGAACAAACGAACAAACGAACAAACGAACAAACGAACAAACGAACAAACGAACAAACGAACAAACGAACAAACGAACAAACGAACAAACGAACAAACGAACAAACGAACAAACGAACAAACGAACAAACAAAAAACTTGAGAAAGCGGACCCCGGGCACCAAGGTGAAAGCTTAACCCTAGGATGATAATGAAGAAGAAAGATACATACATAGTATGCTCACACTTCTTCCCTCTGCGGTCGGCAGAAACAAAAGCACGTTATTTGTGGGGCTACTATGAAATACAGGAAAATTCGAGTCCATACGAAACATGAACGAAATACTTAATATTTGGCCATGTTCTGGTTTGGCCACTTAATGGTTCCGCCATTAACACCCGTATTCACAAACAATACTTCGCTATGCGTACTACCAAAACTGTGCAAAGAACGACTAATTCTCAGTGCGTTCGTTTCGGCATGCCTTTTTATTCATTGATATGATAACACTTAAGTAATACTTCGTTGCGGGAACGCACTGCGTTAGATACTGCTCCGTGATGTTTGTGAATTAATTTTACCAGCCCTATGCGCTCGAGCACACTATGAGACCTCACAGTATTGTTTGTGAATGCGGGTGTTAGTCACTTCGATCTTTTTTTTTTTTTTAATCCTATTTCTGGATAAATGTGTTCCATTTGCTGTGTTCCATTTGTCTGAGACTCCGATCAGCAAATACGGATGTATCATGGTACACACCGACTACTCTACACGACTTTCTTCTACTGTCATGAAACCATTCATGCAACCCCACGACATATTAATAATCAAAGCCCACTAGTTTTAATTGCTCCTGATCTGGACCCTGTTTCTGCTAACTGCCAATCACTGTCATACCACAGACACTGCGTAAAAAGCTATTTAATTGCAGACTTTACTCTTCTGCTTATAAAGTCTAAAATTAAATGAAACTTGTAGAGTGAATGAAAAAAAGTTATAAAGTAATTTTAATTTAATTTTGGACTTGAAACCCGTACCTATTATAGAATGATACTCATTTCTGAATCTCGATTTATCTGAGGATAGATTGTGTAGAAAATCTGTCAAATCTGTCAATCTGTCTATCTGTATAAACAATCAGTCAAATCTGTCAATCTGTGACTGAGTGTCGTTCTAGAATACGGGCCTATGTCTATTTGTGGTACATTAGAATCAGAGTCGTGATATCTTTTATTTATCATGAGCCAGGACTGCAAAATTCGATAAAGCCGTAAATGTCAGAAATCTAGACACTTGTTTAAAACTTCTTTGACTTATCTAAAACAATTTGAAAAATCGACAATTCAATTTCGTATGAAGTTTTAGCAAACACTCATATTTTATGGTTAAAGTGACAAACTTTAAACTTAGAAAGATCAAAAGTTTGAAGAATTTTAAAAAACTGCTCCAGTGCGAGTCGGGCTCGCACACTGAGGGTTCCGTACAAAACGAACTTATGATACACTAGCCTTCCGCCCGTGGCTCCGCCCGCGTTTTGCTTTTATCTCCGGTTCTACTCAGCCGATTGCAATCAAACAAACGTAAGATTTTAAGTTTGACCATGACGTTTCTAACAAAAATAGCCTCATCAAAATCCGTTCAGTAGTTTTTGCGTCCATCGCGGACAAACATTTCCAATTTACAATTACCTATATTTTAACTAGCCTTTGCCCGCGGCTCCGCCCGCGTGGATGTTGGTTATCGCGATAAATTAAAATTGCGACTATAATTTGAGATTTAAACTATCCTATCTCTCAAGTTGGATTGAACTGTACATGGTGTGCGAATTTTATTATAATCGGTTAAGTGGTTTAGGAGTCCATTGAGGACAAACATTGTGACACGAGATTTATATATATTAAGAAGATAGTATAGATAGAGAGATTAAACAGTTTTGATACTCTTGCATTTTACTACAATCTGTATTTTTTGATGGTATTGACGTAGAGGTTTTATTTTTTTACAGTTTCAAGACAACACGGACCTAAATATTATGTATGAAGTTCAATTTTATCCCTCTACGAATTCCCGAGTCTTGACAGACAGACAGACGGACAACGAATTGATCCTATAAAGGTTTCGGTTTTACCTCTTGAGCTACGGAACCCTTAAAATGGATGAACTCTCAGGCGTGCACTCACGTTCAAATTGCCAATACGATTTTGTCGAACGATGTCTTGTAACTAAAACTTACTCTGGAAGAATTTCACGTAAATGTTGTTACTGTAAACACGTTTTGAGATCGGAATGAAAGTCTGATGTGAACTTAGAAAATTCCAAGAAAATTCACGTTTCATTTCAATCAGTCATTCTAAATTCAATTCATTTGAAATTTAGTTCTAATGTACTTACCTACATAATAAAAAGATGCAATAGGTGTGTCTATATACTTAAAATTTAAATTCTTCTTTGGTTTGGTTCTTCAAGAAGGGCATTAGAAGGTTTCTTCAGGGTCGGCGGCACGAGTGTGACGCCCCTGGTGTTGCATACGTCCATAGGCCACGGTAACCACTTTCCATCAGGAGGGCCGTGTGCTTGTCTGCCACCTAAGTGGTATAAAAAAAATATAATTTACAACACATCTGCTCATAAAAGTGCTATTATTTTACCGCAATTAGGCACGTAATGACACCTATTATCAAACTGTGAATTTTTCATTGCTATTATTCACAAAAGTGAGTTATAGATTCTTTTTTAAATTTTATAGGAAGTGTCTATAATTGTCTATGTTCTTAAAAAAGTTTTGATACAAAAAATAACGTGTTTAATAGTACGAATAAATTCATTTGATGCATTTTCGTATTTAAATAAATAATTTCAACTTGTAATACTTGTATAATAAACAAAATTTTCACTCAAATTTAACTTTTTTTTTCTCTAAGTACAGAAAAAAAAACAGAGTAAAAAAAAGTTATATTCAAACTTCCTTTTTTTTAAATATGGTCGACCGCCATTGTTAAATGCGCGCGCATAGGAAAACGAATTAATTTGTACCTAGTATTGTTTATTTAGTATTTGTAGTATTATTTTATTCGCAAGTGTGTTGTAAAACGTCGTATGGCATGCTTGAGCATGATGATTACCGTCCTCGGCTCTCTTAAGACCCTCGCCTGGCGGCTCGGGTCTCAATGGCGCCTCGGCGGTAATCACCAATGTTGCTCACTTGTACCATAATGTACTATTATAATAATTAAAAAACTAGCTGTTGCCCGCAGCTCCGACCGCGTGGATGTCGGTTATCGCGACCAAACGTAGCCTATGTCCTTTCTCAGTATCTAATCTACCTCTATACCAAATTTCATCAAAATCGGTTCAGTGGTTTAGGCATGAAAACGTAACAGACAGACGTACAGACAGTCAGACAGATAGAAAGACAGAGTTACTTTCACATTTTTATAATATTAGTATGGCTGGATATGGATTGTAAAGTAGTCGTGTCTGTACGCGTATTGATGTGCATGTATGGGGCTTCACCAAGACCTATGGGGTCATACCAACCTAACCTACAAGTGGTAGGTACACCTGCACTGCAATTCACTAAGGGACCTGAAATATTTTACTTTCTTACTCTTGTGCTCGTTTCCTAAGACGTTATGTCTAAAAATCCACCATTTTTACACATAAAAACTCGACCTCACACTAATTTCGGCAAATGAAATAATACCGCGATGCGTCCATCTTCGCGCTGGCGCTAAAATCCTACGAGAATATCGTTTTTGACGTTTCATTTGATTTTGACAAATCAAGCGAGAATGAATTTCGAATAGATTTTTTTACGAGAACTGACTTTCGAGGAAAGAACGAAAAATGAGATAGTGATTTATTGTTACATTCATTACTGTCTCAACCGGTTCTAAATTATACAGGTTGAGTTTTTTTTTGTATAAATAAATAAATATTCAAGGACAAAACGACACTGCAACTAACTAAGAAACGAGTTACTAAGTAGTTTCTGTTACGGGTTTTAAAATGCTCATAAACACATTTAAACTTCTTTTAAACAAGCCTATGCCCGTGGCTCCGCCAGCTAAATGTCGGTTCCTGCGACTTTTGGTCATATTATTTTCGATTCTACGCAACCAATCGCGATCATACAAACTTAAGATTTTAAATTTGAACATGTCGAACAAAACAAATTATAGAAGTTGGAGCCGGAGGATGCAAAAAGAAACCAATTACTTATAAAATTCAAATATAATTAAATTAAAATTACATAGGAGTGATAATTGGTCGATGGTTGTACCAAGAATGATTCTTCCTCCTAGCGTTAATTCCCAGTCGCATCCGAAGCTATCAGCTCGGAGTCTGGGGTCCGCTTTTACCAGTCATAGCTACAGATTTGGCTAGACCTCGATATTTTCCGTGAAGCGATTGACGACCCAATGTTGACATTAGGCGATATCGAAGCTTTGCAGCTAGACCGTTGTTTTTGGACTTTTTAGGGCACCAACTACCCGTAACGACTGCCATAGATGTTCTTATGGCAACCGGGACCGACGGCTTAACGTGCTCTCCGAGGCACGACCAGACCAATGCAAATACCCATATTTAATGCACACAAATATTTGCACTGAGCGGGGATCGAACCCGCGCCTCCTGCGTAGCGGCCGCGTTCACTACCGCTACGCCACGGAGGCTGTCGAATCGTACCAAGAATGATCCCTAAAATTAAGTAAGTCATCAAATTGAATGCATATTGTTGCGACATATCGTGGCTTGATGTTCATGTCGTTCGATTTAGCGCGAAGCGTTGCCCAATTCTGTTGACTCGGCACCTCGCGGTTTCCATGCGCTGTAAAGGTTGGATGCATCGTCGCGGTGTAAGAGCTGAGATACATCGGCACGTAACAAACACTACATCAAAACCGTTTACTGGGTTTTGCGTCCGTCGCGGACAAACAGACATTAATTTCAAATAATGTTGTGTTCAGTATCGTTAAGATAACAGTACCCAAGGTTTTTTTTTATATCTCCAATTTACAGGCACGACCACTCTACAATGTTTAACACTTAAAAACTGCTCGAGAAAACTGCCACTAGATCTGTGCTGACCCTTAAGGTATGATTCCGTAGCCGACCGCATACGACAACTGCCGACGCACCTAACACATGCGCGTAATTCATTGCGGTTTCTCAATGATCCCTTTTATCTGTATCGGGGTTTAACAAGTAATGGATACGCTGTATGTGCTGCATGCGTCTCTCGTATATGGTCGGCTTCGGAAACATACCTTTACAAGACAGAAATATTGATATAATTTATTTACATTGTACCTAATACTGCATAATAATATCACATTGTGCACGGTGTTTTTACAATAAGTCAATGGAATAAAATAGGATGAAATAATAATGTAAAGGGTTGAAGTGTTTTTATTATGTTTATGACTTGTAAAGACTGCAATAGCTGTTAATGCATTTAATAAATAAATAAATAAAAATACACCGCCATTTATATCAGCTGATTAAACATTCACCATTTTGAAGTATTATCTACAAGGTGCTTGCGCACTACAGCAGCATTATTCACCAAACATGCCACTCGGCTTTAGTTTAGTATGATGAATAGAACGTTACAATTTCTTGAATAAAATATTTACATACCTAATGCGTCGTGAAATTGCTCTGCATCATCACCGACCGGCAACGTTACCAGAAGGCTGGCAGCATTGCCACGTTGAATTGCAATACTTATTCTCTGTGCAAGATAATAACCAGCCTTTTGGTCACGCGTAGCGTCGATCAGTCGCTTTGCCAAGTCTTTTCTTTCCAATTTATTGTATTGATTGTAACGACGCTAGGCTACGATTTTAAATTCTAGTCTTAATATGTCAATCCCGCAGTACATATACTAAAATTGGAACGATACAGAGAAGATTAAGCAAGGATGACACGCAAAATCGTGAAGTACTTGCTTCGGCAGTACATATACTAAAGTAAGTAAGTACATTTCAGATACTTTTCTGACGGTGCCTTTGATAGGATTAACTATAACGACATTTGGCTTTATTTTATTTTAGATTTTAGATTTTAGGTTGTATTCTTTGAATTGAATCAGAAGTTGTAAATCTTATGATACATTGGTCATTCTATTTTATTTTTTTATTTATTTATTCTTACATACGTAAGTCATTACAGGCAAACCCAATGGGACAAAGTAGTAACGTATAACAATACCATAACATATAACATAATAGAAAATAATACGGCAAATAGAAGATCTCCAAACCAAGCGCGCAAGAAATACAACATCACTATCTTTTACCCACGGCTCCACCCGCGTGGATGTTGGTTATCTCGGCCAAAATATAGCCTATGTCCTTTCCCAAGGTCTAATCTACACCTGTACCAAATTTCATCAAAATCAGTTCAGTGGTTTGGTCGTGAAAGCGTAACAGATTTTCGCATTTATAATATTAGTATGGATATTCTTCAAGAGATGCCGAGATCATAATCTCTATACACTACTCTATACGTATACAATACTTATCTTCTAATATATAAAAATCAATGCTACTTTTCGTTGTTATTTTATAACTCAAGAACGGCTGAACCGATTTGGCTAATTTTAGTCTTGAAATGTTCGTGGATGTCCAAAGAAGGTTTGAACGGTGAGAAAATAGGTGCAGCGGGAAGGGGAAAAATATGGCGGTACGAAGTTCGCCGGGACAGCTAGTATACTATAGACAAAAAATAAGGGCTGAAAGTAAATAATAACAATAACAAATAGGTATATCGCTATATAATTCGTTAAAAAGTAGTTTTATTTCAATATCAGAACGCACAATTTTATTCATAACATTATCTATTTCAAAAATAATAAATAACAATTATGCTAATACTAATAATTCATAATAATGTCAAAAACAGTAATAATTTCTAATAGACATTATGATATGAAACAATAATTTCATATTCAATTCATATTTAATAATAATAAATTTATATAACAATTCTAATAATATAATTCATAATAATGCCAAAAACAATTATAATTTCTAATAGACATTATGATAAATATGACAATAATAATTCAACATTTTTTTAAAGAATAGATATTAGCAACCGAAATTCCTAATATATTCCCTTTAACCCCTCCAACTAAGCTAAATTGCTTGTGTTAGGAGTGGGTTCACGTCGGTAGTGTAATGGCCAGGATCCGAACCCGGGACGTCTCAACCGACTCCTTACCCCTGATCTACCGACGCTTCATGACACAATTAATACACAATTCTATGAGTTGCTACTATGATTGTGATACTGGCCTCAGACCAGTATCGCTTGTCTACACGCTTTGAAGTGATTTAGAAACAATATTATATTTATAAATGTAAATAATTATATATTGTTATGTTTGTGTTTATTTGAAGAAGACTGCCACTAAGGAAAAAAGGTAACATGCTGTATATCATTGCTGTTGTTGTCATCAATAATATTTGATCTAGGAGGTCAATTCTGCTAATTTTAATTTGATTTCGATTCGATTGGTTGTCAAAACGTCAAAAACGATTACGATCAAAATGTATTCATTAATTTTTCCTTGATCTAATGTTTATCTACACCTTTCACTACTAACATATAAAGAGAAAATGTGTGTATTTAATAACTAACAATTTAATATTGAGTGTATGTGTATGCTTGAAAAAAAAAAATGTGGGCGAAATGTGGGTGTTAAGACACATCTGCCCTGCGTCTGCAGTATTATGTATGTATGTATAAAAAACGATTACGACGCCAATGGTCTTTCTTGAAAAATGTATCATAAAAATACCTTTTTTTGACACCTTTTGTAGTAAGTATGAGGTGGTTAGCGATATCGAAGTTCTGGAGCTAGACTGGTCGGACTTTCTGTGGGCTCCAACTACCCGTAAAGGCTGCTATGTTCTCGAGTTCTCGAGACCAACGGCTTAACGTGCTCTCCAAGGCACGACCAGACCAATGCAAATAACCATATTCATGCACAAAAATATTTGCACTGAGCAGGAATCGAACCCGCCAATCCAATCTAGATTTAATGAGCAGTTTTCCAGTAGGTATAATAATCAGTTGCTTTTTAAATCATCAGGAGATGGCGCTAGCATAGCTTTTGGTAATTTTAATGTACTCTGTGGTTTGTTTGTAGTATTTTTTCATGACATTTGCGATGTTGCCAAAGTTTAATTTCATTTACCCATATTATAATAGATAAAATATAAGAAAATGCTTAATTCTGTTCGCGTCACTGTCTGTAATTTAAAATAATAATATTATATTTAAAATAATTGTATCAGAAAAATGACAGAATATTTTATGTAAAGTAAATCATTACAAAACCGAAGAACATTTTTTCCATAAATTAGGGAACACAAGATGTGATACCACACTCTTCTTACCAAAAGTGCCGGCTGCGCCATCTAGCGCGTCTTTGGGAACCCTATAAATACCTACTGGAAAACTGCTCATTGCCAATCTAGTTGTAATCTTTGATGTATTTTATTTCCATGAAGTGGAAGCTTATAAGGGTTAGTAGCTTTATGCCTAATACCCTATTTTTCATCATCATCATCCTCCTGCCCTTATCCTAAGTTTATTTGGGGTCGGCGCAACATGTGTGCTTTTTCCATTCATCTCTATTTGCAGTCATCTCAGCATTCACTCCCTTCTTAACCATATCATCATTCACACAGTCCCTCCACCTCCTTTTAGGTCTTCTTCTTCGCTTGTAGCCATCCACTTCCATAGTTAATGCCTTCCTTACGACATTACTTTCATCCCTACGCATTACATGTCCGAAATTAATACCCTTTTTTTACAGTTGCAGTTTAAACAGCTAAGCCTGCAGATCTTGATACTATTTGTCCCGTTCAACAATTTGCAAAAATAAATATGGGTATCCTGGTACAAGTAATAGCTACTGCTTTACGTGAGTATTATCTATCTTTCTCTTTGTCCGTGCGGAAATCTCCACGAATAACACCCCCGTTGGCCATCGGGGCGTGTATTTGGTGTGAAATAAGAATAACACTAATGAAGCGATTTTAATTCAGACAGTATTGAGTAAATGCCGATAGGTATTTTTATTGTTGATGCTCGTATTTGACCACTATCTCATCTGATTTAATTTCTTTATTTTTTATTTAAGTGCTTTTTTTTTGAAAGAATGGACTTGTGGGAAACATTATTCACCTAAATTGGGGTAACTTAAATGACTTTTACTTTTTAGCATGAGTGTACACATTTAATAACTGACTATTCGCTAATTAGACGTTCTGCTATAGACCATCTGATAGTTGGACGTTTTGCTACATGGACTTTATGCTAGTTAGACTTAATGCTCCTTAGACGTTTCGCGATGTTGGTCATTCAGCTACTTAGAACTTCTGATCAGGAAGCTTTGGGATAAGTTAAAATTTGTTTTTTTTTGTTCAAAAGCAGTAGGCAAACAAAGCCTTAAGAAACAGGCTAATGACAGGAATAACACTTTCGCTTCTGAATAGCCGCGATAAAGTACATACAATCACACCTTTATCCACGGAGGGTAAGGCAGAGGTGAATTAACACCCACATTTCACCAATCATTGTATTAGGTCCCACGTAATAGGGGGTGAGCCTATTTCCGTATTCCGGGCACTGTTGTTGACTCAAGCCATATATCTTAGGCTGAGCCTGGGCTGTATATATCTGACTGTCTGATGTTAAACAGCCCTATCCCTTAGTCGGCTTGTACGACACCGCAAGGGAGGAGACGGGGTGGCCCAAATTCTACTCTGCTGGGAACCACGCGGCGATAAAGTAATGACAATTTATAGTATTGTTTATTGTTATGTCTTTTTAAATTGTCGCAATGTAACCCAGGTGTCAAAAGTAACGCCAGTTTACGGTAGGTACCAATTGAAAAACGCTGACAGAATAACTTTTTAATTCCCTCCTATGGCAGTCATGAACAAACGGCGTGATTTCTACAAGGAAGTAAATAAATATGCGTATCAACACAAATAAGTAATCACGTCCGCTGCCATAACAAAATAGAGCGTCAGCAGAAGACACAGTTACACGCGCCAGCCCCTCTCTAAATAATCGTAATTACCTAGTATATAAGACATAGAAATAATGTATACAATAATCATTAGGTGTACCAATAAAGAATAGACACAACTGTCCATCTCTATTATTCACTCCGCAATACCTCCTATTGAGCATAATACCGATCACCAGCCGTTTCCTAGTATTGCGTAGTCAGCAGATTGGTATAAGCTTTGTGAGAGCTAAATTAGATGTTTCTTCTATTTACTAGACTCTGGTTTGACTTCATTCATATTTTTGAGGACGCAACATTTGCTTGATCATCTCAAAAGTTTTTTTTTTTTTCATTATATTGACTGTCATCGTGTACTCGTCACTGGTAAATATGACTCGCACTAGGCACACGAGTTGCTCAACACGTATAAGAAAAGCGAAGAAAGAAAGAATATACATTTTATTGCAAGCATAACGCACATTACACATAATACGTACACACATTCACAAAATATTATGAAGGTTAAAAAAGGAAACATTTAAAAAAAGACGTGTGGTACTTGGGGACTGCCGCGGTAAAGCTATTGCATAGCATTTTTTATCAACTTATGCAATTATAATTACTTACGTTAAGCGGAGCTACTTCGGAGCAGCTCGGCTCGATTCGTGCGAGCTTCGGGGTGTTAGGTTTTTTTCGTTACGGAATTTCTGGATTCGGTCTCCACGCTCAAGGCCCGCGATAGAAGCTATGCAATAGCTTAATAGTTATTTGTTATACAAGAGTGCAAAGTTGCTTTTTAACCGCGTGCTCATTTTTGATGACCGAGCAAGCGAAAGATTCTAAATTTGAATCACGAGCGTAGCGAGTGATTCACAAATTAGAATCTTGAGCGTTAGCGAGGGAATCAAAAGAGCACAAGGTGAAAAATCTTTGCACTCGAGTGCAACACGTAACTTTTCATCCCACCTCAGCGAGGAAATAATGAAATGCTTCTCCATCCTAGCGTTAATTCCCAGTCAGCATCCGAAGCTTTCACCTCGGAGTCCGGGGTCCGCTTTACCAGTCTTAACTGCTGATTTGGCTGGACCTCGATATTTGCCGTGAAGCGACTGCCATCTGACCTTCACAACCCAATGATGACATTAGGCGATATCGAAGCATTGCAGCCAGACCGTTGTTGTTGAACTTTTTAGGGCTCCAACTACCCGTAACGACTGCCATAGGTGTTCGTATGGCATCCGTGACCGACGGCTTAACGTGCTCTCCAAGGCACGACCAGACCAATGCAAATACCCATTTTCATGCATAAAATATTTGCACTGAGCGGGGATCGAACCCGTGCCTCCTGCGTAGCGGCCGCGTTCAATACCACTACGCCATGGAGGCTGTATAATATGTGTATTAATACTAGTAATAAAATACAACAAAATAAAAATTCAACAACAATGTCAACAATATGACGTGAAAAAAATTGATGCGCGCAAAGCAAATTAAAAAAAAAGTACACCAAGGAGGTTACGAGTCTGAGTTTTTCATGAAATAAAAAAAAGTTATATGATAAATTCGGCACCATAGAGGTAGAAGTAAATAGGTTTAATGATGTTTTGAGTCCACAAACCTAGTACACACGATGTTCTAAATTCAAATTTACTTTACCTCTCTAGAGGATAAAAACGACTTTTCCGCTCAGTTATCGAAGAGCAAAAATAGTCTTTCCGAGATGGTGGGATGAAAAAACATTTTGCACTACTTATGTAGCACAAGCATGACGTGTTACTTTCTCACAATCCCGGTCGTGAAAAAGCAACTGTCGAGATCGGTAGGCACGCTATAATTTTAAGATCGACAGCATTTAAAATGGTGACTCGTATCTTCTGGACTTAACCCTAGCCTCTAGCTTAGCGCAGTCCACTGCTGGACATAGGCCTCTCCCTATGTTGGCAGGCTTTGGCCTACTGTTTCCACGCTGGCCAGACAGGTTGATACAGGGTTTTATTTCGAGGTTTCCTTCTCTCGCAGTGATATCGTATACGTATTTTTCCGTTAAATTGATATAATTATCAACGAAACTCTAGTAAATAGTGTTCAGTGATTGTACTAATTAATATTCAAACATCAAAAATATACACATTAATAATACTACCTGATAAATTGCGATATTATCCGATAAAATTGTTTTTTTTCCTTTTATACGAATTCGGTTATCAGTTTCGACTTTTTTCTTTAAAGTTGCTTATTAATAATACATATTTGAATAACTAAATATTGTGTTTTTTGCTAATCGTAATATATAAAAAAATCTAGTTGCAATAAATCAAATTAAATTAATTGCAGTCAAAAAAATTATAATGTAATATGCTCTCAGAATAAATGTTATTCTTTGAGTCTGAGTGTATGTCCTACACGTTGGTGACCAAAGGGGCGAACACAGTGACGAACACATTCGCAAACACATTGGCCAACACAACATTTAGAGCGGTGGTTTGTGCCATTTCAACTTGACCTAAAAACCTAACCCGGTAGCGGGTAAGGTTAGAAACTTGAAAAAAAAAAATGTAATACTTGTTCCGAACGTAACCCTTCTTCCTAACCTGACCCGACGTGTCGTTCCTATCATAACCCGAATTGCGTTTTTGGTAAACATTATAAAAAAAATAACCAGGAAAGCTAGCCTTCTAACCTAGTCTGTCGAAGTCTAATTGCGCGACAAAATAACCAATAAGAGGGTTACGTTTGGAACAAATTCTTCAATCTTCTAACCTAACCCACGATCGGCTCAGGTTCGGAATGATCACGTCGGGAGGGTGAATTGACCAATGCATTCGCCACTGTGCTAGCCAACGTGTAGAGGTCCCACGAAGGTCATCGCGGAATCTTCTTTTCAACATAATCCAGTATTTTTATATCTTTCAGTATGTTTCTCCAATATGAACATGGGGATCATTTCTGCCTGGCCATCATCGACAATACTCCTTTTCAAGTCGGAGAATACCACATTACAACGGCCTATGACAGCTGTTGAGATCGCTTGCCTTGGCAGTTTGCCGACTTTCGGGTCTTTGCTGAGCCATCCTGTGGTGATTGGGTGCATTTTGGACAGGTTGGGTCGAAAATATACAGCGTTGTTGGCGACATCGTTTTTTGTGGTGAGTAAAATCTATGGTGCGATCGAGACTAATGATACGAGTTCGTAGCCGACCGCATACAGTAGCAGTAGACGAGGGCATGTCTTCTGCTGTTGCTGCTGTATTTTTACGAAATAACTTCCGTAGTTAGCGACACGTCGACGGCTCGTATTTTATCGAAATCAGTGTATGCGGTCGTATATCCGCTGTTTGCAGTCGGCTACAAGCTCATACCTTAATACGAATTCTTTGTCACCGCAAACAAAATAAAAAGGCGGTATACTCGTAGTTACCGATATCTCGTCTTGATCCACGTGACGTCATAAAGTCAACCTCTTTGGGTGTCTTTTGAGGATAGCACAGGGTGGAAACCGCCACTCATAGATTTATATTAAACCAATAAGCGTGAGCCTTGTGGAGTTTGTTGCGCCGTTTGTGGAGTTTGTTGCGCCGTTTGTGGAGTTTGTTGCGCCGTTTGTGGAGTTTGTTGCGCCGTTTCTTCTCCATTAGCGCTTAGGAAGCGGTGGTAAACTTAGTTTTAAGGAGTTTTTGACGTCAAAAAGCTGTAACAATGTTGCACTATTTTGAGAAATAAAGACTTTGACTTTGACTTTGAGTCAAGATATATTTCGGGTATACCTTTGTCCTACTTTATTTATATTCAACCTTACCTTCCACTTCTTCAATTTCCAGGTATCCTGGTCAATAATAGCCTTAACCAACCGAGTGGAAGCCATCCTTACAGCAATGTTTATAGGGGGATGTGGTCTTACAATATTTCTAGAATCTGTCATATACGTCAGTGAAATCTGCCAGAATTCTATCAGAGGCATTTTGACATCTGGTCCGAATTTGGTTGGGAATTTTGGATACCTCGCGTCATACTTTCTTGGAGGTGCTCTGGAGTACCATATGATGGTGTATACATGTCTCTTGCTATCTGTGATTGGTGTGCTGATGATAATAGTGCTAAAGGAGTCACCAGTGATTCTTATGGTGAAGGGAAAAGAAGAAGTAAGTTCTGTTTTTAATTTAAGATTTCAAAATGGAAAAAATATTAATTTGGTACCTTATAAAACGATTTGAGTCAAGCCATATAATTCGGCTTGGCTATTAATTAAAGGATGTGATTCATGTGTTGGGTTTGCCAGCGAAATAGTAAATCTACTGCCAAAATGGAGTCTCAAGTGACGTTGACGGGGCCCCGTTTTGACCCCTAAAAGTAACCAAATATTCTGTGGACTATACTCGACATATATTTGGCGGCAGATTTACCATATTTGGCGGTAGATCTATCATATTTGGCGGTAGATCTATTATATTTGAGTGTAGATCTATCATAATTGATGGTAGATCTACGATATTTGGCGGTAAGTCTATCATATTTGATGGTAAATCTACGATGTTTGGCGGAAGATCTATCATATTTGGTGATAGATCTATCATATTTGGCGGTAGATCTACGATATTTGGCGGTAGATCTATCATATTTGGCGGTAGATCTATCATATTTGGCGGTAGATCTATCATATCTGGTGATAGATCTATCATATAGTGGCAGTAGATTTATTATATTTGGCGGTAGATCTATTGTTTTTGGCGGTAGGTCTATCATATTTGGCGGTAGATCTATCATAACTGACGGTAGATCTATCATATTTGGCAGTAGATATACCATTTCTGGTGGCAAATTTGCTGTCAAAAATACATTTTTCTTAGTTAAACCACTCATGGTGAATTCCAATTCATCTAGTACTAGATCTTCCAAGTAGTTTAGAAATGTAATATTGACGTTAACTTGCATGTTTAGACCTTAAGATACATAGCCAAAGATGTAATTGAAACGTGATTTTATAATAGTTCATGTCAACTAACATAACTGTTCATTGGGTTTCAGGAAGCAGCTAAATCTTTAGCCTTTTACCGACACACAAGCAGTATATCCAAAGAAGTGACATTAGAATTGAACAATATTCGACGTACCGTCCAGTCACATTTGGATGGTAAGATTTTTTTTATATCACTTAAGTGGCAGACGAGCATACAGCCCACCTGATGGAAAGTGGTTACCGTGGCCTATGGATGCATGCAACACCAGGGGCGTTACCGACCCTGAAGAAAATTTCTAATACCCTTCTTCAAGAACCCCATATTGTAGGAGCTTAGGAGCTGACCATTGTTTCCACTTAAACTTAAAATAAATAAGAAATTAATGAAAAAGTTAATTTTATAGATGCCCAATCTTTAACGCGAAGGACTGAAAAAGTTGAGATGGAATCAAAAACGAATAAATTATCTTGCTGGCAATTCTTTAGTAAGTATTTTTCACATTTTGTAATTTTTTCGGTATTTTTAAAATGAGTTGAACTAGACCCGTTTCAAAACAGATTTTTTTTACCAAGCTGAGTTTTTAAACAAAATCTACTAAAAACACATCAAGAATGTTGGATGACCTGCAGGTGTACAGCCAAGCACGTGCCGAGGATCTTTCAGAAGCCGTTGACAGGGTTAACGCCGATTTGCGCTCAATAGGCAGTTGGTGTGATAGGTTTGGCCTTTCTGTCAACCCCGATAAATGCCAGGGTATCTTAATTGGCAGTAGCCATATGATGAATAGGGTACACAATGCTACTCTGCCAACAATAACTTTCAACGGAAAAATTATTCCAGTCGCGCCGAGCGTTAAAAACCTGGGATTAAATATAGATTCCACCCTGAATTGGCAAGCTCAAGTTACAAACGTCTGTCAGAGGGTAACTGGAATGCTGCGTAGCCTTTATCGGCTCAAAAACTACCTACCAGCCAAAACCAAGGCAATGTTGATGCAAACCCTAATATTCCCAGTCATTGACTATGGTGATGTATGCTATCTCGACCTGAATGCAGATTTGCTCAATAAACTCGACCGCCTTCTCAATAATTGCATTCGATTCACCTTCAACCTTCAACGATCACGTCTCAGTTCACCGCTCAGGGTTAGGATGGTTGCCGATACGTCAGCGACGCAGCTTGCGGGCGGTGACAATGATTCATACTATTTTAAGCTCCCCTAATGTCCCCACTTACTTATCATCTCATATTCAGCTAGTTGGTTCTCATCACAACAAAAATCTACGATCAGCTGACAAACGTCTTCTCCACTGTCCTACTCATAGTTCTACCCTAGTACATTCTTCTTTCCTCGTGCAAGCTATTCTCCTCTGGAATGCACTTCCTCTCGAAATCAGGATGGCCGCCAGCCGTGCTACGTTCAAGTACAAAGTACGCCAGCTCTACAGTAACCCCTAGTGGCAGCAATGGGTAAAACTAGAATAAATTATATTTCATCACTAGCTGTTGCCCGCGGCTCCGCCCGCGTGGATGTCGTTAATCGCGTGGTGTTATAAATTTTGTGCAGAGAATTGCGCGTTGAACGCTGATTAGTGGACCTTTATTTTTTAGAGGAGGTAGGACACGACGGTATATCCGTCCCAATCGAGTAGTCCGACTGGGGAAGTACCTCCGCCCTTCAGAAGATCGTGGCTTAATAACCTCGTGTTATGTTTCCGACGGTGAGTAGGGTAGCCAGAGCTCATTGGAGAGATTTTGTGCTGTCAGTGGGAAAACCAAAGGCTTTGTCCTACTTATCTTCTGCGCTGACGGCACAGAATCTCTCTGTTCTTAGAGCACAGCACGAGTGTGACGCCCCTGGTGTTGCACTCGCCCATAGGCCACGGTAACCTCTTACCATCAGGTGGGCCGTGTGCTTGTCTGCTACCTAAGTAGTATATGTATATAAAAAAAATTAGATACTGTGCTCGCCTCTCTTTTCGGCTGTCTACTTCACTCTGTATTCCACTCTCTACTCGACGTAATAATTCACTCTGTATTCGCCTCTCTACTCGATGCCACTATACTCGACTTCACTATTACAGTATGGGATGGGGTACTTCAAGAAAGGCGAGTATGACGCCCCTGGTGTTGCATACGTCCATTAGGCCACAGTAACCACTTTCCATCTGGTGCGCCGTGTGCTTATTTGCCACTTAAGTGGTATAAAATAATCTTTCTACCTGGATATCTACTCGACTCTCTAGTCCCTATACCTTAAGAAGGGCAAAGGTATGGCGACTTCTTCTTCCACCCTCTCCTTCTCCTTTCCCGTTGTATCTCTTGTCTACTCAACTACAATAAACTTCACCAAGCTCTTACTTATCTTTGCGTGAAACACGATTTTGTAGTAACGGATCTTAAGACTGTACCGAATGTACCGATATCTATCGATAAATTAGAAATCAAAAATTTAAGTACAATGTACCGGTTCGGGTATATCGGGAGTTTGAAACCAAACGATAGCTTGAATTTAAACGCGAGAACGCCATCTAGTTATGATTCTGGTACTAAATCATTAAAATTCAAATTTTAATTTCATGATTAAAAACGTATTGGTTTACACAATTGTGTATGTAAAAATAAAATCTATAAATTTACATACTTGCCCGGATGTAATAAGCTATAAAAATTGACCAATAATATTATATAGCGCCATCTATATTGCCGCTCATATTCCGTGTAATATCAATATTGTTCACAACTCCGGTTCTACTCAACCGATTGCGATGAAACAAACGTAAGATTTTAAGTCTGATCAAGCCCTTTCTAACAAAAAAAACTGCATCAAAATCCGTTCAGTAGTTTTTGCGTCCATCGCGGACAAACAGACAAACAGACAAACAGACAAACAGACAAACAGACAAACAGACAGGAAATGAAAAAAATATATTTTCGTGTTCAGTATCGTAAATATAACATAACCCAAGTAATTTTTTTTAAATATCTCCAATGTACAGACACGACCACTTTACAATTATATAATAGTATAGATTATGTAGGTACTTAAGTATGTGTGTGAGTATATATTATATTGGTATATATGAGTATGTATGTATAGTATAATATATATAGTACATATATAAGTAATAAGTATATGTAGATGAGTATGTATGGATTTCTTATGTATGTGTGTATGTCTATTGCATGTTTTATTATTGTGTACAAGTTAGAAAATTATCCTTATTAAATAGTTCATTCTCCTGCCTGCACCTACCTCAATGTATCTCTGCATCACCCTAAGGTAGACTGTTAGATAATGCCTTTGGCATTAAGTCCGCCTTTGTACAAGTGTGCATAAAGTTTTTAAATAAATTAAATAAATAAATGTTTACGTTCAGTTAACTACCTAACCGACTGGAGTATACATCTGATTAATAAATCATGATGATCTCATAATCCAATCAACAATAAAATTCAAGTTCTATTAATTCATACATATTATATGTTATTAGCCTTATGTAAACGTATATGAATCATATGTGAACATGAATACAAGCCGGTACTGCAACTTGTTTTATTGTAATTAATCAGTGTCTCATTGATTTTCAAGTTGAATGCCGTCCTTATCTATCTACATAAATCTAATAGCATTGATATAGATAGATAATTATTTATGTAGTTCTAGAATACTACTGTACGTGTGTATGTTGCGTTTGGGTGGCACCCTGGATGGTTTAGATTCACAAAAACAAATATCACCCGTATTCACAAACAATACTGTGAGGTCTCTGCTCGAGCTCTTGGTCTGTGCTCGAGCGCATAGGACTGGTAAAATTAATTCACAAACATCACGGAGCAGTATCTAACGCAGTGCGTTCCCTCAACGAAGTATTACTTAAGTGTTATCAATGAATAAAAAGGCTTGCCAAAACGAACGCACTGAGAATTTGTCGTTCTTTGCACAGTTTTGGTAGTACGCATAGCGAAGTATTGTTTGTGAATACGGGTGTATGTATATCATGCAGGACCACGTCTGTGCGGTTTGCTGGGAGAAAACCCATTGTACATCAAAATGTGTTTATTAATTTCAGTGTACAATAAAGAATTAAGAATTTTATTTTATTTCTGACATAACCTCAGATTCCAATTTTTTTTCAGAAACCACTCCATCAACGCGTCGTCAATTTTACTTGGTCATGGTACTTAAAAGTGCCTACGTCCTCCAGGGCCTGCCTGTGGTTCTGGTGTATGCTGAACCCATGTTTGCTGCAACAGTGGGTACAGGTCCTGCTAACCTATGCAGCGTACTGCTAGGATTTGTAACGCTGGTTACAGGAGTCATTGCAGCTTATTTGACTGATAAAATTGGAAGAAGAGTAAGTGTGTTGTTATTATTTCTAAAAGTGCAGAAAGGTTTTGTGTGTCAGTGGGAAGACCAAAGGCATGTCCTGCTTGTCTTTTGCGCTGACGGCACAGAATCTCTCTGTTCATAAAGGGCCGGTAGCACGAGTGTGACTCCCCTGGTGTTGCACTCGTCCATAGGCCACGGTAACCACTTACCATCAGGTGGGCCGTGTACTTGTCTACGACCGAAGTGGTATAAAAAAAGTACTGGGTATTTAACATTAGTTTAGCAATCAATATTCGTTTTGAAAAACAAAAACAAACTATTTTTGTTTTGTTTTTCAACGCACGAAGATGGTGAATAGTTTGCCAGAAAAATCTATACTAATATTATAGAATAGAATAGAATAGAATAGAATAGAATAGAATAGAATAGAATAGAATAGAATAGAATAGAATAGAATAGAATAGAATAGAATAGAATAGAATAGAATAGAATAGAATAGAATAGAATAGAATAGAATAGAATAGAATAGAATAGAATAGAATAGAATAGAATAGAATAGAATAGAATAGAATAGAATAGAATAGAATAGAATAGAATAGAATAGAATAGAATAGAATAGAATAGAATAGAATAGAATAGAATAGAATAGAATAGAATAGAATAGAATAGAATAGAATAGAATAGAATAGAATAGAATAGAATAGAATAGAATAGAATAGAATAGAATAGAATAGAATAGAATAGAATAGAATAGAATAGAATAGAATAGAATAGAATAGAATAGAATAGAATAGAATAGAATAGAATAGAATAGAATAGAATAGAATAGAATAGAATAGAATAGAATAGAATAGAATAGAATAGAATAGAATAGAATAGAATAGAATAGAATAGAATAGAATAGAATAGAATAGAATAGAATAGAATAGAATAGAATAGAATAGAATAGAATAGAATAGAATAGAATAGAATAGAATAGAATAGAATAGAATAGAATAGAATAGAATAGAATAGAATAGAATAGAATAGAATAGAATAGAATAGAATAGAATAGAATAGAATAGAATAGAATAGAATAGAATAGAATAGAATAGAATAGAATAGAATAGAATAGAATAGAATAGAATAGAATAGAATAGAATAGAATAGAATAGAATAGAATAGAATAGAATAGAATAGAATAGAATAGAATAGAATAGAATAGAATAGAATAGAATAGAATAGAATAGAATAGAATAGAATAGAATAGAATAGAATAGAATAGAATAGAATAGAATAGAATAGAATAGAATAGAATAGAATAGAATAGAATAGAATAGAATAGAATAGAATAGAATAGAATAGAATAGAATAGAATAGAATAGAATAGAATAGAATAGAATAGAATAGAATAGAATAGAATAGAATAGAATAGAATAGAATAGAATAGAATAGAATAGAATAGAATAGAATAGAATAGAATAGAATAGAATAGAATAGAATAGAATAGAATAGAATAGAATAGAATAGAATAGAATAGAATAGAATAGAATAGAATAGAATAGAATAGAATAGAATAGAATAGAATAGAATAGAATAGAATAGAATAGAATAGAATAGAATAGAATAGAATAGAATAGAATAGAATAGAATAGAATAGAATAGAATAGAATAGAATAGAATAGAATAGAATAGAATAGAATAGAAATAAACTTTATTGTACACCAAACAAAAAGAAAAGTATACATAAAATAAATGGCAAACGTAATTAGGTAATGTACAAATGGCGGCCTTATCGCTAAAAGCAATATCTTACAGGCAACCTTTGGATGGATATGAATAAAAAATAAACTAGTTTGTATATTGGGTAGTTATTGGTGTAATAGCGAAGGACAGATGTACTCTTATAATGGATTACAAACACTTAAATGTAATAGTTATAATGATGAATAAGTTTTTTTGGTTGGTTGAACGCATTAATCTCAGCAACTACTGGTTTGAATTGTTATATTATTTTTGTGTTGAAAAGCCCGATTTTTGACTTTGACTATTTGTTGGCTATAATCATCAGGCCGGGTGTGAGGGTCATGTCTACGACTATCTCACCTCCAGCAACCGACGGCCCACAGTCGGCGTGTGTTTCAGTCGGTTCGAATCCGACATAACCGCCTTCACCGGCTCCGACGTGGGAGCTATCCGTGCAGCTTTCCAACAACCGATTCCCATGAGTTATTTGAAAATTAATAAATTACGAGAATATAATGACTTAAAGTACCTATAGATACGGAATTTCAAAGCACGACTCCAGGTGAAGCCGGGGCTGATACTTAGCTGATATTTATTAATATGGATGGATGGTCAATTTTGTTCTCAGCCTCTTCAAATACACTCTTCCATAGTGGCAGGCATTTGTTGCGCCATATTAGGAATGCAGATACTAACGGAATGGTTTCCAAAATGGACGGTTCCACTGTTCGTGTGTGTGTTCGCCATGGCTCATACTGTTGGCTCTGGAACTGTCCCCTTTGTGGTTGGAGCTGAGATATTTTTACCAGAGGTTTGTAGCTATTTTTTTTTAATACTGAACAGAATTTTATCTTGACGACTGATGACCAGATGAATTGATGACCTCTAGCTTAGAGGCAGGGCGGGATGACGTTGATGATATATGCAAATAAAATATTCCTTAAGTTAATAGTTCCACATGTACCGCAAGTCTAATATAATTCACAAACCACTTAGTTTTTTAAGCTATTGCATAGCTTCTATCGCGGGCCTTGAGCGTGGAGACCGAATCCAGAAATTCCGTAACGAAAAAAACCTAACACCCCCCACTCCGAGCTCGCACGAATCGAGCCGAGCTGCTCCGAAGTAGCTCTGCTTAACGTAAGTAATTATAATTGCATAAGTAGATAAAAAATGCTATGCAATAGCTTTACCGCGGCAGTCCCCGAGTGCCACACGTCTTTTTTTTTAAATTTTACACGGTGTCATTCTTTGAAGTGGAAGCTTTTTTGGAATACTTCTTATACCGACGGTTTTCACTTCTGCCGGCACTCCCTGAGTGCCACTGCTTTTATTTAAATAACCCGGAAAATTTGGATGAACCTCGGGCGAAGCTCGGTAGCTCAGTGGTCAGAGCATTCCCCCTGTAAGGGAAAGATCACGGGTTCGAGTCCCACCTGAGCTTAATTTCGCTTTATCCAACATAAAACAATTTGTTTAGGTTAGCATAAATAAATGCTATAAAATTAATTCAAAAGACGGTCATTTCCTAGCTTTACTAAACTCTTTAAACTGTTACCTTAATTCCCGACATAATTCCATCATTCATCGTCAATGTAATGATTTCCTTAGCTACAATTGTCTTCCGCATATAAATGATCATTATCATTTAAACATAATGATTATTCATTCTATGTCCTTAATCCATCTTGTGGACATATATAGCAATTTATTTCCATTATTCATTTGTGCCTGGAGCCTACTATAATATGACTGACTGCTAGTGACTCACTTGTCATGGTTCATAAGGCCGTGGTACTCATATCATTAAACTTTACAATGCTGCACTCAAAATCATAACAACAAAAGCACCGGAATCCCCAATTGCATAAAAAATTTGGTCCTTTGGAATCCGGAGTCTGGTCTCCTACCCCTCTAGACAAGTGGTATTTGATTTGTAGAATAGGCGAATACCCTGCCTAAATCTGTGTTATCGGATAGATACAAGTTGGATGTCTTCAAGACTATAGTGAACAGGTTACTTCTACACAAGCGTGCGGCACCGTCGACCACATCGTCACTTACCAACAGCAATGCAATTCTGTGAGCACAACGTTGCGACCTTAGAGTATACATTGCTATAGAGCGCGCCTTACAAGTATGAACTGCTATCACGGGTATGAACAGTACCGAGGCTCCTGGCTCAACCTCAATCAGTAGCAAAACAATACCCATCAAAATGACTTCGCAAATAATATTTAATTCCATATGTTAAATCAAAATTTTATACAACATCGTATATTTGTAGTAATAATGACGCAAAAATAACATTGAACATTTTTTTGTATTTTGGCTTTAATTTTATCCATGCATATATCAAATCGAACAAAAAACTTTATAACAACAAACTACATTAATAAGTGCATCTATTGATGTTTTTGGTAATGCATGAAACGTCACTATAGGTGCGCTATACCATCGCAAAGTATCTGCTAACACTCGGCGCCAAAGACCTGAGTGATAGGCGCGCTCTATTATAATGTATACTCTAAGGTTGCGACAACCTTGATAGAGATTGTCATTGGTCGGACTGGGTGACGTCACTGGATATATACCAATGGCAACCTATATCCAGGCTGTCGTAACGTTGTGCTCCTCGTTGTGCGCTTACAGAATTGCATTGCAGGTATAATAGGTCAAACGTGAGCCTATCAATCATAAAAAAACACTGCAATTTTATTTATTCGTTTTTTTTTTAAATTTTATCTTTCATTTCAGGTGAAGAGTATACTACTGGTGGTAGCAGCAGAGTGGTTATTGACATGTCATTTTAGTTTTCTTTTTATTTTTAATTTTTTCGTAGAATCAGCAGGATTATCGCCCGTATTCTTCTTCTTTTCTTTTATGTGTTTTGCTACCACTGTATATTTCTATTATTATTTACCTGAGACTAAAGGTTTATCTGCGTATGCTATACAAGCATTGTTTATAAAGGAAAACGAAAAATGACTTCTTGTGTTATTTTTTTAAATTTAATTTAATAAAATGCTACCTCAAAGTGTCATTTTCCAATGTCTAAACATTGGAGTCCGGGCTCTACTTATTATATTTTTGTCATACTTATCTGCCCCGAGGCACAACCCTACTACTGATAACACTAAGGTAATATTATTGTTGAAATTCCAAGTGCGACTACCGTCTGACCTTCCAACAATGACAGGAAAACTGGCTTACAGGTGATATTGGTAGGTAAATGATATCTTTTTTTTGTCGTGCGAAAATAAGGTAGATGATATCTGCAGCCTTAGCAAGGCGATATAGATGTCTCTTCGAGGAGAAAGAGAAAGAGTAACATACTATATCACGATGTCTTGGTCTCGTGACACCTTTATCAGCGATTCCAGCAAATGTCATAATTATTTTCTCTAACAATAATCTTAAGCCGGTATTTTAGAACATCAAAGGAGACGATTTTTTATGTTAGAGCTTTCGGCCACCTACAAATTTTGGAGAACAATAATGAAACGAGTATTGATTTATTTGTAATGTTATAGGGATTACAATGGTACATTGCTTCTTAGCTAGTCTAACCGGAACATTGATATAAACCAAATCAAAACTGATACTAAAATCAATGTGAAACTAGGTGAAACTGTCATGGCGCCAATCTCAGAAAATTATAATTTTATTGATTATTTAGTATGACATAATAGACGTCATTAAAATCATGTCCTATGCAATGTATTGAATAAATAGAAGATGGATAGGGCAATAACCTTCTTTTTAACAAGTGGAAATCCACTCAAATCCGCCGGAGCCAGTAAAGGTAGTTATATCGGACTCGAACCGACAAAACCCGTTGAACCGTTTTTCACAGTCTATATGTCTTTCGGATGTAGAAAAGCAGGATTATCTTTACTAGTTGGGCGGTCAGACGGCAGCCACTGCCATAAAAGGCATATTTCCAAACCGAATAAAAGAGAAGGAGCAAGCGGCCGGTAAAAACCTCGGTTACAAGTGTTACAACTACAATTCCTAAGATGATGATTCATACTTACACCATGAAATGAAAGTAGGTATCCAATGAAATAAAAACAAACAAAACCATATTATATTAATATTTATTTATTACATAGGTATAGGTATATAAAACGTTTCTTGGAAATTGTTGGTAGGTATGTCGTCCAAAAAGCATACAAATCATAGTGATTATAGTAAATGAGCAGAAAGAAAACTCAATTAATGTAAATAACATACATTCTCCTAATACCTTGGTTTATGTTAGTAATTGTTCGTTTAGATACTGATTTGCAGTAATGCATCTGGAATTAGATGGTTGGCGGCACGGCTGGTATATTTATTAGAATTGTTTGACTACATCACTTATAGACACTGTAATACTCCACTCGTCCATATTATTCAATACTAGCCATTGATTTATATAGCAGCTGCCAGTGTAACATCTGTATTATATAATACTATTTTTTTACAAGGAGCATTGAACAACAAGAAAATTCACTAATCAATTCAATTCAATTCAATTTTTTGGTGTGGCAAGCTATGCCGAAGTTGTCGGCAAAAATCACTCAAAATAATCACAAAATAACTGTCAAACAATTTTTGGCACTTTTGGGATTGTATTGCCATTCGAAATAATGAAATCGTAATCGCTAACAATTTTTACCAAATGGAATCGATTCCTCGATTGATACTTTAAAATAAAAATAAAACATCAGTTTTAAATTAAAATAATCTCCATTAGCGGGTTGTGGAGGTCAGATGACTGGAAGAGGTGCACCTGGGACTCCAAGGTAAGGCCAAGATAATGATGACGACAACCAAGTAGGTAAAGAGTGCAATGCCCAACCTAACGTTGTATTTTTGTATTCGTAAAGCTTTAACCTGAGAATATTATTGTTTAGAGTGTTTACTTGTCTGTCTAAAAGTAAACACTCTAAACTATAATACTCTCAATGGACTGTTATATTATAACATCATTGAAATAAAAATATTTAAACGGATTCTATTACAGCCTATTAAGTGGGACCTAATACAATGATTGGTAAAATGTGGGTGTTAATTCACTCTGCCTAATCCACCGGGGATAAATGAGTATAATATGATGATGACAGTAGGTATATAATGAAGTAACTGAAAACGAATCTTCATAGAATGCGTTGTAGATAGTTTTATTTCAATTACACATTGAAATAAAACTATCTACAACGCATTCTATGAAGATTCGTTTATAGCAAAATACTTTTGTTAGCAAAAACTTTCGATAATGTCATATGGAATGAGAATTGTAAGATTGAAGATTTGAAGAGAAAACCTATACCTATGTGCCTGAAGTTTTATCGAATACAACCGTATTCTTAATCGATTTGAGTCTATGGTAATGGTAAAGAAGATGTCTGGCAACATTCTAACTTCTTGTCATGTGAAATATTAAGAATTTTCACAAATACAATAAATAAAAAAAACACTCTTTAATAAGTTATCGTGAATCGGTTAGACTTTGGAACATTCTTCGTCCAATTATCATAATAAATGGATTCGAATTTTTTGCATATTGTACAATGACTGTTCATGCCCTATTCTCTGTTGTCTCTCTCTTCTCTCACTCTCTCTTTGATGTTTTACATAAGAAACAAAAACTTAAAAGTCGTTGTATTGATGGGCCCAAAAGAAATCATCTCCTTTGTCAATCTGACCTTAGATTTCAGGACAGAGTATCGTTCTAGAATACAGGCCTAAGTGTCGATCTAAAATACCGGTATAAGATGATGATGATAGAATGATGAATATAGATAATACACTAGGTATATATTAGAGAATCTATCCAAAAAAGTAATAAAATCTGTACCCTTCAAAATTTTCTTTTATGAAAAACTAGCTTTTGCACGCGGCTCCGCCCGCGTGGATGTCGGTTATCGCGACCAAAGATAGCCTATGTCCTTTCTTCCTCCTAGCGTTAATCCCTAGTCGCATCCGAAGCTTTCAGCTCGGAGTCTGGGGTCCGCTTTTACCAGTCATAGCTACAGATTTGGCTAGACCTCGATATTTTCCGTGAAGCGATTGCCATCTGACCTCCACGACCCAATGTTAACATTAGGCGATATCGAAGCTTTGCAGCTAGACCGTTGTTTTTTTTTTGGACTTTTTAGGGCACCAACTACCCGTAACGACTGTCATAGATGTTCTTATGGCAACCGGGACCGACAGCTTTACGTGCTCTCCGAGGCACGACCAGACCAATGCAAATACCCATATTTAATGCACACAAATAATTGCACTGAGCGGGGATCGAACCCGCGCCTCCTGCGTAGCGGCCGCGTTCACTACCGCTACGCCACGGAGACTGTCATAGCCTATGTCCTTTCTCAAGGTCTAATCTACCCCTATACCAAATTTCATCAAAATCGGTTCAGTGGTTTAGGCGTGAAAGCGTAACAGACAGACAGACAGACAGACAGACTGACATAGTTACTTTCGCATTTATAATTTTAGTATGGATTATAAAATCAAAATTCAAATCATACCAAATATAAAGGCAAAGTCAAATTTACGTGTCCTATATAAAAAAAAAAAAAAATACCTATGGTAGTAAGAATAACGGAGGATATCTAATATTTTGATTAGAAAATGCTAAAAATCTTATTATAATTTGCAATATTCTATGAAAATGTGAAGCCTAGGCCGAAATGAAACTATAACTGAAAATTTTGGGCCCTCGGTTCAGATATTTTGATAAAATTCAACATTAATTTTCTCTTTATTAGTTTGAGAATTTCCTAAAATATTCAAGTAATTCATAGTTATTTTCTTAAATAATTAATCCAGAGTTAGTACTTTTTGAGCTATAAGCTATACATCATTTTATGCAAACGTCGGACTGAGACATAAAGAGTTCAAAATTAAAAAAAAAAGTTTTATTACCTATTCACATATTATCACCAAAATCATATTACACTCTACAAAAACCCATTTAATTTTATACTTAAACAGAATTACTATAAAGTCTAAAATTAAATAGAATAATCGAGATTATTAAATCGATATTAAATTATCCAAAATACCAAGAATCCCCCACCTTGAAAAAGGTACCACGAATTTTTCAAATAAAATAAAACGAAGCAACATGACTTGTCAAAGATTGTTGTTACTTGAACATTGGAGCGACATCAAAGATCCTATCAATTTACTTCATCACAACGCAAATGAAGGCTCTCAGCAATTTCCAACGAAATTATGGCGCACTTAGGTAAATGGAGTACTTGATAAGACAATTTTATGTTGAGTGATTAGTTTTGTTAAAATGCATAGTGATATGTTTTAGTTAAGTGAGCTTATTGATCAGCTTATAAGGCTCAGTAATTAATTTAATGGCTTCGAAGTATGTAGCACTAGCTGTTACCCATGGCTCCATCCGCGTGAATGTCGTTTATCGTGACCAAGCATAGTCAAGGTCTAATCTATCTCTATACCAAAATTTGTCAAAATCCGTTCAGTACTTTAGTCGTGAAAGCGTTACCGGCAGACAGACAGACAGAGTTACTTTCGCATTAATAATATTATAGTATAGATGCACTTTCCTAAACTTCAACCAATCTGTGTACCAGATTTTATCAGATAATCTTCAAAAGTGGCGAACTTACATACAAAATATCGGTCCCTACTTGAACTATTTTGTCCCCTTTTATCTTTTTTTGCAGTAAAAGGTAGTTTATATACATCAAGTTCGTTTCAGTGGTTTAGGCGTGAAATCGTTACAGACAGATTTACTTTCGCTTTTCTAATATTAGTATGTACTATATAGCAATGTATACTTCTTAGACTGCCTCTGTGGCGTAGCGGTAGTGAACGCGGTCGCTACGCAGGAGGCGCGGGTTCGATCCCCGCTCAGTGCTAATATTTGTGTACATGAATATGAATATTTGCATTGGTCTGGGTGTTTCTATGTATAATATGTATGTATTTACAAAAAAAAATGTATCTAAGTATGTTTATCCGCATTCTAAAACCCATATCACAAGCTAGTTAAGCTATGCTTACTTTGGGTCTAGATAGCGTTGTGTAGAATGTCCTGCAATATTTATTTATTTATTATTTATTAGGGAGTGAGCCTATTACGTGAGACCTAATATTCCATGCACTATTGTTGACTCGAGCTAAGTATCTGAGGCTGAGTCTGGGCTGTATATATCTGGCAAACAATACATGGTAATTTTAAAGCAATTAGTTTGCTAGACTAAACAACGTAAACAACAAGGGAAAGATCGCGGGTTCGAGTCCCGCCCGAGAATTGATTTCGCTTTTTCCAATTTATTATAATACATGGTAAATATCCCGATAGTTCTAATAATAATGTATATATCTGTTTGATGTAAAACAGCCCTATCCCTTAGTCGCCTTGTACGACACCGCAGGAGAGAAGATGGGGTGGCCCAAATTCGCGCTTCATGTAAACGCTTTTCAAAAGCATTTACATGAAGGAATCATGTAAATGTTTTTGTCCCTATTTCACAAGCAGGTAACCCCATAATCTTTTCCCTCTTGAATAATAAGTTAAATCTATTCACATCTGACCTTATAACAATACTTTTATTTCCCCTGAAACCAGATTACCGAACCATTTCCATGTCAAAAATTTAAAACAATGTTTAACAATTTTTCGTGCAAAAATTGAGGGCCAGAGGAATGAGGACACCTCCCAAAACTAATCACTCTCACAATTTTATTGATTTAACGAACGCGAACGAAGGAATATAAAGGGATCGTTTAGGTATAATCTTTATAATTCAGTTGAATATAGGGCTATCATCAAGGTTTGAAAAGGTCCCATCGCTCTAAAGAATTTGAAATGATTCTGTGATTTTTTATACTACTTAGGTGGCAGAGAAGGAGAATGTTTACCTATTATGCTGCGTTTACATACTCGACGATGAGCGAGGGAAGTGGCGAGAGAAGTGGGAAGAGACGTGGTGTGAATGGTATATTCGTCATACCGCGAGTGCTGCCGCGTATGTTGCTGCGAATGTTGGCTTGGCGGCGCGAGTCAAAGGAGCGGCAATACTAGCGCGATGAACTACTCACACACTCGCGATGTGCTCGCGATGAAAATACTTTGCATCGAGCGCTCGTGGCTTGAAAAATATAAGACGTATATTTTATTATTGTAAATATATTATAGTTTTTAGTAATAGTTTATTTAAATGATTTTCTATGCTGTAAAAGCATTTAATGCGTACACTGCTACAGCGTTGTCGCAGACTCAGCCTCACAGGCATGGCCCGTCAACAATAGTGCCAGAAATACGGAAATGAGCTCACCCCCTATTACGTGGGACCTAGTACAATAATTGGTGAAATGTGGGTGTTGGTTCACCTCTGCCTAACCCTCTGGGAATAAAGGCGTAATTATATGTATGTATTTAATATATTTCACGGTACGCTGTATCTACTGCATGCTCGTACGCACCTATACGGCTACGAACTCGTACCTATAAAGTATAAAGGAAGTCAACAGCTTAATAATACAACACTAACCGACTAGAAAATTTTATGTATAGCATAGAATTGAGACTATTGTGATATATGGCCGTCAAAATATTTAAAATGTGTACGCAATTTCATGGAACACCTAAGTTCTGTTTGCATTTGAATGAAATAGAGACGCCTAGAGATATATTTTATTTAGTTTGCCAATATTTTTTTAATGAAGTACGGATAGTAAAGAAATTTTTTTCAGACAGTAGACTAGAGCCGCATTAATATTTGTCTGACGTGTCGTGTCGTGACGCATTAGAAAAGTGTCTGCTTCATACTTCTTTTTATTTATACTAGTACTAGCTGACACTGCGAACTTCGTACCGCCTAATAGTAGTCGATTCAATAATTTCCTTTTAAGACCTTTTCACGCAATTTAAAAAAAATATATCTGCATTTTAACCATCCTTGTACTTCAAGGAATATTCTAAAAAAAGAGTTAGCGAAATCGATTCAGCTGTTCTCGAAATTTGAGCTTAGCAACACATTCAGCGATTTTTATATTATAGGCTAGCTGTTGCCTGCGGCTCCGCCCGCGTGGATGTCGGTTATCGCGACCCATCATAGATCATGTCCCTTCTTAACGTCTAGTATACGCCTATACAACTTTCATCAAAATCGGTTCAGTGGTTTAGGCGTGAAAGCGTAACAGACAGACAGACGGACAGAGTTACTTTCGCATTTATAATATTAGTATGGATGAGAAGGACCAACACAAAACCTAGTTCGATCAGATGTTAAAATACTGGCGAATGGGGTTGCAACAGCAATTGAAGGTCGCAGAAAGCGCCTGTTGGTTTTGTGTTAGCAATTATATTAATGTGTGTAGTATCGTATACCTCAGCCCTATCTTCGACCTAAATCGCGAGACAAACGAGGCTCTGGCGTGCGCAGATTGTCTTGTAATAATCTATGCTTGGTGAATTTGAGCACCCCGTGCTATCTACTACTTCACTGCACTATATCATGTATGTACTAGCTGACCCGGCGAACTTCGTACCGCCATATCTTCCACCCGTGTGGTATTCTGATCCCATTCAGTTTTTCTCTACAATATTATGCATGTATTATACATAATAAACCTTCCTCTTGAATCACTCTATCTATTAAAAAAACCGCTTCAAAATCCGTTGCGTAATCTTGAAGATTTAAGCATAGGGACGGACAGACAGCGACAGCGACTTTGTTTTATAATATGTAGTGATAGTGATGATAGTGATGTATAGTGTTCATGTTCATATCTCTGCACCACCTTTGGTTGATTAGTAGAGAATGCCTACGGCATTAAGTACGCCTATGTACTTGTGCATAAAGTGTAATAAATAAAAACTATCCTCAAAAGACACCCAAGAAACGTATACTATGCGTATAGAGGACATTTCGAGCACATTTTAAGGTCCAAGATAAATGTCTCCTGGAATACGTACGTAACGTAAAACAAAACAGTTTTCCCTTGGAATCCAAGGGGAAACTGCCTTGTCCTCTTTTATTTATTTATTTATTTATTTATAGCCTTCAATCAGAATAATTTTACAATTTGTTACTTTAATACATTGATTTGCAATATAATTATTAATCTATTCCGTGTGCCCCTTAGCAAAGACCTCCCCCAACACTTTCCAGTCATCCCTCCTCTGTGCTAGCCTTGTCCAGGTTTTTCCAGCTGTTCCAACCATTTCGTCCTCCCAGCGTCTAAATGGTTTTCCTTGTTGCCTTGTCCTCTACGGATGAATTATTAACACACGTACAGTAAGCTTCAGAGAAAAGGGACCCCCCTTGTTAATGATATGAAAGCATGAGGAGGCCTGTTTTCTCTGACGCTGACTGTACCTATTCCAGTTCAAAAAAAGTGTGTAAATATTTTAGTGTTAATCAACTTATGTCGTTGACTGTACATTTAATGTAATGGTAACGTATGAAAATTTTAGATACTTGTTCAGTTCTAAAACGGCTGAGCTAACGTAGTGGTTTCGTAACTCAACTAAATTAAAAAAAAAAATGGGTGTCCTTGTACAAGTGATAGCTTCTCTATTATGTGAGTAGTTAATTCTATTTTATTATTTTAAAAATATTATTATCATTATTTTAGTGTTTTTTTTTTATATATAAAGAATATTAGCAACCGAAATTACTAATATTCCCGTTAACCCCTCCAACTAAGCTAAATTGCTTGTGCTAGGAGTGGGTTCACGTCGGTAGTGTAATGGCCAGGATTCGAACCCGGGACCTCTCGATCGTAAGGCCGACTCGTGTGGAACGACGCGACGCGAGACGCGACTTCTGAATCCCCTGAAATTTGGAACCTCCGTCGCACCTCTTTAACCCATTTAAAATGTGCCCGTAATTTAATAGTTTGCAAATCATCATCATCATCATCATTTCAGCCATAGGAAGTCCACTGCTGGACATAGGCCTCCCCTATCAAGGCCGCGGGAACGCGCTGGATGCGAGCCGCTTCCAACCGGTCTTATTGGAGATCTATAGGGGAGTTTGCAAATAATGTTTGGAAATCTTCCGGATCTAATGATATTTATTGATGCCTATGTTACTCAGCGATAGTTTAGCTTTCTAGTGGTAAAATAATTTTTGAAAACGGGGCAGTAGTTTTTGTCATCTGCGCTGACGGCATAGAAAATAGGGGCGGGGCGTGAAAAAACATCTGATGAAGCCATCAATCTGTGGGCCACCATAACATTGTTACATTGTTGTCTGTAATAGTGACCGGGACTTTGCCTTCAGCTTATATCAAACGAAGCAAAGTAATATCAAAGTGCCAATTTAGGAAAAAATCCAACCTTTCAATTGGGATAGGCAATATGTTTTTGTAAAATTTACAATCTTCAGACGATAAAATATTTCTACGGAAGTTTTAATTTTTTTACAGTATGCTTTACCTGTATGAACGTGGGTATCTTCTGGACGTGGCCCTCATCCACGATACTTCTGTTCAAGTCAGAAAACACCACTTTGGAGCGGTCCATGACTGATATTGAAATATCCCTTTTTAGTAGCTTGGCCATTTTGGGATCATTTATTGGAAACCCTATAGTGATTGGGTGTATTCTGGACAGATTTGGACGTAAATATGCAGCGATATTTGTTTCATCATTGTTTGTGGTGAGTAAAATCTATTTGAATATATTTAAGTACGATATGTACGGTGTGGGTGCTAGCACCTCTGCCTACCCCTTCGGGGATATAGGCGTGAGTTTATGATATGTATATTATGTTATGTATGTACGGTTACAAATTCATATTATGAAAAATTCAATCTCACCTCCAGCAACAAACGATCCACAGATGGCGTGCTTTTAGTCGGTTCAAGTCCGATAAAACCTCGGACAGTCCGAGCTGGCCCTCGATTTTGCTAAAGCACAACCACTGTCACACCACAGAGACTGCGAGAAAATTCCATTTGAATTTAGCCTTTAAAGTAATGCTGTTAAAGTTTAAAATTAAATGGCTTTTTGTTGAGTGAACGAAAGCGTGCAATGAAAATATTGTCATTTAATTTTAGACTTTAAATTAATAGAAATAAAGTCTAAAATTGAATGCCAATTTTTGCAGAGACTGTGGCACGACAGTGGTTTTGCTTTAGCAGAATCGAGGGCCTGGATGGTGTCCTTGGGGATTTTGCAAAAAAAGGCATGTAGAAGGTATAACGGTGTAAGGGTCGACCTAAACGTACATGTGTCAATTAGATCGAGGATATTTTTCATCATGTTAAGAATACCCGAAACCAGTAAGCATGTATGTTTATCAGGATTATTCAGGATTGACCGTAGTAAATGGAAATATGGTCGCCTACCCCATTTAGGGAAAAGTTGTGACTGTATGTAAAAATATGTGGAGTATGAAAAGTAAAATTTGCTTGTTCAATCAAACATGATGTCATTACAAAAACGTCTATCTGAACAGCTGTAATTTAATTTGACCATGAAATCAGTATTTCGCGAATGTTATAAGTCTTTACGGATAAACGGTTCTTTGAATTTCAGATATCCTGGTCGATAATAGCCTTTGCGAAAAAGGTGGAAGCCATTCTAGTAGCCATGTTTATAGGAGGAATGGGTTTTACAGCCATATTGGAAGTTGCCATATACATCAGTGAAATTGCCCAGAATTCCATCAGAGGCACTTTGACATCTGGTCCCGGTCTGTTTTGTACTCTAGGCCGCCTGGTCTCATATTTTCTTGGAGGTGCTTTAGAATACTATGCTATGGTGTATACGTGTCTTTTTTTAGCTGTTATTGCGGTCCTCATGGTATTGGTACTAAAGGAATCACCAGTGACTTTAATTGTGAAGGGAAGAGACGAAGTGAGTTGTATTTTGTGAACATTTAACAAAATTTGAATTTGAAAGAAAATTATACAAAATTTGAATTTGAAAGGAAATTTTACAAAATTTGAATTTGAAAGAAAATTTTACAAAATTTGAATTTGAAAGAAAATTTTAGTTTTAGGAGAATATAATTAACAGCTGTCGTAATAAAAACGACGTAATAAAAATATTCGCTTCATGTATTTAAATCCAAACGAGCGTAGCTACACGCATTATAGAAACACAATTATATCAATGCAAATAATTGATTTTTTTTTTTCAAGGACATTAAAGTTATGATTCTGAAGGTGACCGCATACGACAACTGCAGATGCACATAGGCACGCGTGATTCATTGCGGCTTCTCAATGGTCCCCTTCATCCGTACCGCAGAATGGCTACGCTGTATCAGCTGCATGCATATTCTGCAGTTGTTGTATGCGGTCGGCTTCGGAATCATCCCTACTAATATTATAAATGCGAAAGTAACTCTGTCTGTCTGTCTGTCTGTCTGTCTGTCTGTCTGTCTGTCTGTCTCACTTTTACGACTAAACCGCTGAACCGATTTTGATGAAATTTGGTATAGAGGTAGGTTAGACCTTGAGAAAGGACATAGGCTACGTTTGGTCGCGATAACCGACATCCACGCGGGCGGAGCCGCGGGCAAAAGCTAGTACCTTAATAAAGTTAGGCGTGGGTCGTGGGGACGCATCTGTAGTGTGATGTTCAGGATTCTAACAAATTGTAATGGTCGATCTATAGTTTCGTAATGAAATATTAGTTTGTTGCTTAAAATAGCATAATATTTTTGCTCTCTTGTTTTCTCACTATAATTTCAAGTAATCTATTTACAATGGTTTTAAGGAAGCAGCAAAATCTGTGGCATTTTACCGACACACAGTTTACACATCCAGAGAAGTGATGACAGAAATAAACAATATTCGACGTCTAGTCCACTCAGATTTAGAAGGTAAGAGTGATTTCATTTCGTTTCAATAAGCTTAAAATTCGAAAACAATGATAACAATAATAGATTGTAACTAAATGGAATGTGGATTCGGTGATTATTGTTCCGATAGTCATGTCGTGTAAGTTCACAAACTGACTGTCAAGAGTCTCGAACATCTCAAGAGGCTCGAGTTAGACTGTAGACAGATGGGTCAAGGGCCTGATGCAGAAGGCGGTACTCCTCGACACGGCACGTATTGTGAGGAGGTTCTTTTCTCTGGAGCCAACTACTGGTAGCTGTATTTTATATTTTTAGATGTATTTATTGCTTTCAGAATGTAAATTAAAAAACTGTGAATTATTGGTTTATAAAATGAATAATGAATAGTTTTTCTTTTTTATAGATGCTCAATTATTAACGCAAGGATTTGAAAAAGTCAAGCGGGAATCAGAAACTAAAACTGTGTCTTGTTGGCAAAATTTTAGTAAGTAATATTTTACACAAAATCTATTGCAATCAAACAAATAATGCAATATCTAACAGAACTTTATACATTATCCGTTTCGACAAGGTGGCTGATTTATTTTTTGATGAATTTATGAATGAATGAAGAAATGAATGAAACATCAAAGACATGATTCTTTCACAAAGAAAAAAAAACGGAGTTTGTAAGATCTTCTGTTTACAGAACTACGAGTACTACAAATACTACAATAGTGTAGTAAATAGTTTTTTTCTAGTAATCTCTAGTAATCAAGAAGTAAAAATATTTTTCTTGTTTAAAACATTATTTTTGTAGATATTTTCAGCTTTACACTATACATTGTGAACCTACTCATAACACAAACATTTTAGCTTAGCTGAAGGGGTTAGAGGAGATAATAATAACCGAAATTACTAAAATTTTTGTTACTAATACGAGTATATTAAAAAAAAATCTGTCTTAATTTTTCAGAAACCAGTCCTTCAACTCGTCGCCAATTCTGCTTGCTCTTGGTGCTCAATTGTACGTATGTCATCCAGGGTCTGCCTTTAGTAATAGTGTACGCTAAGCCCTTGTTTGCTGCAGTAGTAGGTGACACCATATCTCCAAACCTATGTAGCGTACTGTTTGGATCTGTATCGTTAATAGCTGGTCTCCTGGCAGCTTATTCCATTGATAAGTTTGGAAGAAGGGTAAGTGAACGTTTTTTATGATTTCTAAAAATAATATATTATATGAATGTTATAGTACTCATATAAACTATTATGTATTACGAGTAGTACATGATTAAATGTGATTTTGATGGAGTTCTGTTCCCGTTCTTTTGACCAATGGGATATATTTTAACCTACCGTTGAAATTTTTGAAATATACGAAAAAAAAAGCCGAATTGATCAAGCTGCTCTCGAGTTATGCGCTTAACAACATTCGTTTTTATTAAATAGATTATTGTAATAATGAACGTTACATTATATTTACCATTATTGACCCCATTATGACAACCTTAGTCATTCTTGTTCATCGCCTTTTTAAAATACCCTCATCTATAGTGTCCAGCATTTACCTATATTTGATAATATTGATACGCATTTATTATTAATTTATACGCATTTCTTGTCCACAGCCTCTTCAAATACACTCATCTATAGTGTCCAGTATTTGTTGCTTAATAATAGGAACCCAGATACTAACCGATTGGTTACCGAAATGGACGATACCGTTTTTTATATGTATATTCGCCATGACTCATACATTTGGCTCGGGGACTGTGCCTTTTGTTGTTGGTGCTGAAATATTTTTACCTGAGGTTAGTCACTATAATACTAAAAAGCAAAGTATTATAAGATCTATCTTTTCTTTATCCATGAACTAAGTCTAACCACTATGTACTAAGTAAGCAAATTATTACAACTAAGCTAAAACCAAGGAGAAGGAGGAAGTTGATGATGATGATGATGATGACGATAATGATGATAATGACGGTGATGATTATGATGAAGATTATGATTTTGATCTCGGAGAGCACGTTAAGCTGTCGGTCCCGGTTGCCTTACGAACATCTATGAAAATCGGTATTGGTATTGAAGTCCTTAATAAAAAAAAATGTCCAACAACTGATCTAGCTGAAATGCTACGATATCACCTAATCACCATTGGGTTGTGGAGGTCAGTTGCTTCACGGCAAATATCCAAGTCTAGCCAAGTCCGTAATTATCCGTAATCGTAAAGAGAACCCCAGACTTCGAGGTGACAGCTTCGAATGCGACTGGGATTAATGCTAGGGTGAAGAACAAGATAGATAAATGAAGCTCTCATGTCTAAATAACATTATTTTTCATTTCAGGTGAAGAGTGTGCTACTCATGCTGGGGGCACAATGGTTGTTGTTATGCGACTTTACTTGTCTCTTCCTATTTAATTTATTTATAGGAGCAGCTGGCTACGCTCCTGTGTTTTACTTATTTTCTTTCACGTGTTTTGCTACTACTGTTTACTTCTTTTATTATTTACCTGAGACCAAAGGATTACCAGCACATGCTATACAAGCATTATTTATTAAGAATAGAGACAAATAAATGTTTCCCATTAAGTTAACTTGTGTCTCTTATTGTATTTATTTGTAGAATTATTATATTTTTTATTGGATCTCGACGATTTTAGTGGGACATATCTATGAAATAATGATGAAACGACGTACTTTATTATTACTATTAAGGATGAGTAAAAAAATATATTTATGATTAGATGCAATTATGAACAATCTTCTAGAGTAAATATATTTTTTAAGTATGATTGTGTCATTCTTAGTATAACTTCAAGATTAAAGAAATGTCCAATGAACCAGGCTGATTTTTGGACACAACAGTATTTATATCACGAAAAACTATCGTAATCGTAACATTAACGTAACGAGAAAACGGAGCATTGCGATTGGCACGCTTCACGAACACACAGGTTGACAGTAGGCAGGCGGCCAATCGTAATGTACCATTCAGTCAATACGTTTACGTTACGATTAACATAGTTTTTCTTGCTTGGGGCACTGATCAAAAAACAACTTATTTAACGACTTTAAAAAAAAATACCGGCGCTTTTGTGTATCACGAAACAAAGTTCCATATTAAAAATTTATGCACACTAAATTTTAACTGTTTTATTTTTGTACTTTTACCTTCTTTCGTTATTGACTTATTTTAGGTACTTTATCTATAGGGGTTTCAGTGTTGCTTCCCTTTGAAGATTTTTACAGAGTATTTTAGTATTATAGTCTCATCATCATTCTAGCCTTTGTGGTTGCATCCGAGGCCTTCATCTGAGAATCCAGAGCCCACTTACAGCTTTCCCTCCTTTTGGTTTAACTTATACGGTTATTATAAGAGTAACTACCGTCTAACTTCTCGAAGTGCACAAAAGTTTGATTCGTCAATCAGCACCAGGTAAGGTTGGCTTCGTTCTTGAATATCATAGTGGAGCCCTGAAACCGCAACGCCTTGCATGCAATATTGTACAGAAATCAGGCATATACGGGCAGATTTTGGCATGTTTTCGTAAAACGTTTTTTAAAATAGGAGAAAGTTATTGAACTTGCGACACCGAGGTGTTGCCTCTTATGACAAATCCATACAATTCATCCATAATAGTTATTTACATAATTGGTCAAGTTTTCAGTACTATTAACACTCTCGAAAGCATTTCGTTGTTAGTTAGTTAGTTAGTTAGGAAAAGTTATTACTTCCGAATTGTCACTGTTTTTATCATTACCGTCTGTCCAACGGTGTGTTCCTTACAGATCATCATTTATTTAGTACAGTTGCAAACTCCTATCAGATATTCCTAAACTGCAATTGGAGAAGCGCCTAGGTCGTTTATATTACCAAACTGTAAGTTATCTGATACTGTCTGAAGTTTACGCGAATCTCACTCATTGAAATAAAACTAGTCAGCTAAGCATTGAATCCGTCAAAAAGTAGTTTTATTACAATGTAAGTTATCTTTTAGCTACCTAGCTAGCTACAAACAATAATTTTTGCAATAAATCAATGAATTTTACCTGTATAAACAGAAAAAAATTATAACAAAATTAATAACAATTTTCCACCTTTAGTTTAGATATCGTCGTACAAACAATCTTTAAATAAAAAAATTGCGAGTTACTAGTAGCCATAGCCTACGAGCATAACAAAGAATTGAGGTAGATAAAAGTACCTACTGACGTAGTTAACTGTGAGATCGTGATCCCGTATCACGAAACTGATGCGAAAATGAAATAAATTTTGATATCTCTCTTTTTATTTTCTTCAGGTGCTGATAGACTTGAGCATTCACTTGTAACAGAACATCGAGCATTCACCGTTTTTATATTTGTCGAACTGAACAACGAACCAAGTCAAGCTTATAACCAAACGTAGCATAGCGACGAAAATTTTCTTGATCTTTCTATCGAACGCTGTAGTCGATGCAAAATTACTGTCCTGCGAGAATGCTCGCTAAAACGCTCTCTCGTATTTTTCTGTGAATGCTGATTTACATCAGACGAGCAAATGCTCATTCTATCCCAATTCTATTAGTATAAACAGTGACAGAAGATTCGTTGGTTGTTCTTTCTTATGTAAACGCTGAAAATAAGGTTTCATTTACACTATAATATTAAGAAATAATGCTCTTTTTCTAGCTAAGGCTAGCTCCCTTTAGGTTCATCTGGACAACTGTGTCAAATGGACAACAACTTCCCATATGGCCAACACAGCAATTCTATTTCCCACTTCACCAACTTCCCAATTCGCCAACTTCCCATTTCACCAATTTCCCAATTCACCAACTTCCCAATTTACCAACTTCAAGTTTGTAAGAATATGTGTATGTTTGTGTGTGTGTGTGCGTGTATGTGTTACTCTTTCACGCTTAAACCATTGACCCGATTGTGATGAAATTTGATACAGAGATAGTCTAGATCTTGGAATTGGACGTTAGGCTTCTTTTTAACCGGCTATGCTGGTAAAAAGATTAGGATAGGAATAAAATATTTAGATTAATGTAAACATCACTTCTTTATTTTCGTTTGCACTAAAAGATGAAAGGACTAAAAGAAAGAAAGCTCTGGTTCTATGTTCGTTTGGTCCAAATCCAACTTAACATTCACAAGAATGCTTCTTACAAGTGAATGCTCAAGTTTGTGTGCACCTTTCTATTACACTTTACAATAGATAAGACATAAGGAGCGTATCGAATGCTAATTATGACTGCATATAATTAATTGTAACGCCTGACTACTTATTTCATACTATTTCACTTCGAAAACAGTTGTGCAGATGTTAAAACTATTACATAAATTCAAATATTGAATAATAATATGAGTGTACTTTTTCAAGTAATAGCTACAATATTATGTGAGTGTTCATTTTATTTCGTTATTTCATATAAGCATCTGACTGTAGATAGATCAGTGATCATCCCTAGACATAAGTATGGTACCTAGTGAATGTTGGATTCTGCAGAAGGAGCATGAAAATGAACTGAATTTTGTGGATATGAGACTTTTGAGAAGTACCTATAGCCGAAGTGAAGTTAATGGACCTAGTGAGCAATAGCATGACAACGTAATAGTATTTATATACTATGTAATTTGTATTATCTGTAATTAATCATGTAACATATTACTGTATATATTATGTAACTCAACTCAACACTAAATACTTTTCACTCCTGTCCATCCTAAGGTTGCCTGGGAGAAATCACTTTCAGTGATGAGACCGCCCATTGTATATTTAACTGAAAATGTATCTATGTGCAATAAAGAATTATCTATCTATCTACCTAGTGTGGAATGGACTGCCCTAAAATACAATTCGCCTGAATTTTGATATGAATCAGATTTCGAATGAAGCATAAACAATAGCAGACGACAGTTCTAATTTCATTGTGAGGACTGATTAATATTTTGATACAAACGTTGTTGTGTCACTTATAGGACATTAAAGGCTCATTTACACTAGGTCGACAGTCGACTTCGCTTGTCAGTCGAAGGCGACAATCAACCCGGTGTAAACACATTGAGGCGACGATCGGCCTTCGGCAAACGAATGGTCGACAGAAGTGTGGCCGGTGCACGGTCGTAGGTGATTCGGACGCCTTCGGCAGGCGACGGTCGACCAAACTAAATCATGTTTAAACTTGTCAGTCACTTTTGACTACGCCTTCGGCAAACGAAAGTCGCTCGCCGAAGGCGGTGCACGACCTAAATATGCCTTCGTTTACGCTGCCTTCGGTAGAGGAAAGATGTCGAATTCGACTGTCGACGTGGGTGTAAATGAGCGTTGACAGAGCGATTAGAGAGAGCCTGGTGTAAATGAGTGTTATTATCGGAACGATCTAAGGCTTCAGACACCATAAAAATGACTAGGTACCTAGGTATATCAAAGTCAGAAGGCTAACCAACACGATTTTTTTTTTAAAAATTTTTGGAGTTATTTTTTGTGTCAGGGGCTTTTTTTTTTCAAATTTTTAATTAATTATATTTTGAAATTATTTTACGGTTTTTCAATTACTTTTTACAGTATCCTTTTCATGTATGAACATGGGTATCATTGTGGCATGGCCATCATCTACGATACTTCTCTTCAAGTCCGAGAACACAACCTTACAACGACCCATGGCCGACATTGAGATTTCCCTCTTCAGTAGTTTGGCCACTCTTGGTTCATTGATTGGCCACCCTCTAATCATTGGGTATATACTAGATAAGCTTGGACGTAAATATACAGCAATGTTGGCCTCTTCAACACTTGTGGTTTGTATTAATTTTGTACCTTGTACCCGTAGTAAGTACATCCACCATTACAGGGTACACCCTGTAAAGATGGAGAAGAGATAATAATAAAAAATATATATTTGACTTTCAAAAGTACAATTTTTGATGATCCAATGATATAATGATATCGAACTCCTAACAGGCTTTAAAATTACCACTGGTCTGCATTTTTACTGCGATTTTTTACACTTTGTAAGTTACATCTTTAGAAATAGAACACATTACTTACTTATAAATAACTAAAAAAATAATTATATCCTTAGTTATCCTTAGAATTATTAATCATTTTTTTTATAATATTAATCAATCTGCAGTAAATATAGATATTTAAACTATCAAAGGCATTCATATTATTATTAGAGATATCGGGATATTTACCTATAGTACTGTTCCTCCGTGATCATGGTGCTTGCAAGAGTGTCGAAATATTGGAAACTCGAAACAATAAAAATACCAAAATATACCAGATAAAAATAAATTTATAAGTAAGATTAGAAAATACAAGTACTTTCAACAATTGTAAATGCCGCGTGGTTCCCGGCAGAGCCGAATTTGGGCCACCATATCTCTTCCCATGCGGTGTCGTACAAGGCAACTAAGCGATAGGGCTGTCTGATGTTCAGACAGATATATACAGCCCAGACTCAACCTCAGGTGCATGGCTCGAGTCACTAACTATTACGTGGGACTGAATACAATGATTGGTGAAATGTGGGTGTTAAATTCACCTCTGCCTAACCTTTCTGAGTTAAATGCGTGATTACCTATATGTATGTATGTAACAATTGTAAAGTAGTGTTTTAAAGAAGATAATAATTAGTTGTAAAATGTAATTCATAAAAGTTTTGCAGGACCAGTCACTAATCTTCTAATATATAAAAATCAATGCCACTTTTAGTTGTTAGTTTATAACTCAAGAACGGCTAAACCGATTTGAATAATTTTAGTCTTGAAATATTCGTGGATGTCCAGGGAAGGTTTAAACGGTGAGAAAATAGGTGCAGCGGGAACGGGAAAAATATGGCGGTATGAAGTTCGCCGGGACAACTAGTGTCCCGGTGAACTTCGTACCGCCATATTTTTCCTTGTATTTATAATTTGTGTTGTGTAATAAATAAATTTAAAAAACAATACTCCGATATCTTTAATAGTTACTATATTTACAGTGAAATTTTGTTCAAAATATGTTTTCCAAATTATTTTTGAACTTTATTTTTCTTTCAAAAATTGCAGATAACCTGGTTAATAATAGCCTTGACTGACAAAGTGGAAGTCATTATACTAGCCATGTTCATGGCAGGATTCGGTTACACAGTCTTTTTAGAAGTACTCATATACATCAGTGAAATATGCCAGAATTCCATTAGAGGCACTTTGACATCTGGTCCTAATATAATTTATAATTTAGGGTGTCTGGTATCATATTTTCTTGGAGGTACTTTAGATTATCATGCGATGGTGTACACTAGCCTCTTGTTAGCTATGATTGGTGTTCTCATTTTACTGATGTTGAAGGAATCTCCAGTGAGTCTACTGGTGAAGGGAAGAGAAGAAGTAAGTAACTTTGTTTTTAAAATTAATTACAATTTCAATCATATAGGGGACAATAACAGGTCACTGTCCACTAAACAAGCACCTTTACACCATCGGGATCACGGATAGCCCTCTTTGTAGGGGGTGCTTCGTGGCCGATGAAACGGTTGCTCACGTAGTACTAGAATGCAATGTCAGTAGTTATCGCATAACCCGGCCCTGATCGCTCCCGGTGCCCATTACACTTTGTCGCGTTTCCACGCTGGATTGCGAGGGCCAGCCTCTGCACTAGGAATGATCCGATTAAAAATCACCAGTGACCTAAATGAGCTGACTCTGCCCAAACGCCTTTATAAGGCTTTTGGCCTCTTTGCTCGCTCTTCTTTGCTTATTTTTTGGAATAAGTTAAAAACTTGATTCAGTGAAGATAAAGAGCAAAATAAAAATAACTTCAATGTCATTTAGTTCTTCTATACATATATTTAGTTCTTTACATATTATGGGTTGCCTGAATCAATTTTATCCGAAAATACATCCAATACTCTTAGTTCAGGTTCAAACGAGATTCATTATAGCTCAATACTAAAACCTTTTCAGTGAATCGATTGGCACATGAGAATTCTAGTTTTCAACTGTGTTTTCGACTAATCCATCTATTCGATTTCCGCTCAGTATGCAGGAATAATTGAATATACCTATTTGCATTGGTCTGGGTATTTTTACGTATATGTATAAACTTACTTATAAAGCTATAGCTAGTTCAGCTACACGCTTACCTTGGATTTAAATAATAGTATTGGGTGGAATGTGTTCGATCTTAGAACATAATTATGTAATAATTATTATTTATTTGTTAATGGTTTTCAGGATGCAGCCAAATCCATAGCGTTTTATCGACGCATAGGCAGTACCTCCAAAGAAGTGATAACAGAATTGAATAGTATCCGTCGTACAATCAACAAAAAAGATTCTGAGGGTAAATTTTATTTTATTTTATTGTAATTTTATGATTGGAACATAATATAGAAGGTTGATTGGGAATTTTACAGATACTCAATCATTAACAAGAGGAACTGAAATATCGGCATCAGGAACTAAGAAAACATCTTGCTGGGAAATTTTTAGTAAGGCTAATGAAACTTTTATATTATTCAGAATTTGACGAAATCTAACAAATAATAGAATATACAAAGAAAACTTTATACAACTTATTACAAAAAGCGTACGGCGTAAGTAAATTAAAAAATGCGCGAACAATATCGAATTAATGTATAAAATGAAAGTTAAAAAAATAATGAAAAAGTTCCAGATAAAAAAGGAAAAATTAAAAATGAAAATAAGTTAAGCAGGGGATCCAAGTGGATGAACCCCCCTAGGTGCCCCATATTCTTATTTCATTCATTCCACCTACATAGCATTGTACCAATGTAACATTTAAATCAATGTATTGTACAGTATTACCTTGTTCAATTTCAATTTGATGTTCTTCTACTTTTAGAATGACACAAAATACTGTAGCACCATGAAATTCTTCAAAAACTTAATTTAATTTTTCAGAGACCAGTTCCGCTACACGTCACCAGTTTTACCTGGTTATAGTTCTTAAAACTGCGTATGTCTGCCAGGGTCTGCCTGTGATAATGGTGTACGCTAAGCCCATGTTTACTGCAACAGTGGGTGACGACATCTCTCCAGACCTATGTAGCGTACTTTTAGGATTTGTGACGTTAGTTACTGGAAGTATTGGAGCATATTTGATTGATAAAATTGGAAGGAGAGTAAGTATCTTAGCATTTATTTTATTTTTATTACTTATATAATACCATTTTTTTTTTCGTTCGTACCTACCACTAACATACGGTGAAATCCATTCCGTCTCGGTTTGAAGCCTCCTTCTTCTGCCACACGATAAAGATCTGCCCCTCTAGACAAGTGGCAATTCTTCAGCCGGCGTTTTGTAGAATAGAATGCCAAATGTATGGGATTTGACGTATATGACAGGCACGAATGTCAAAAACGTCATATCCTATACATTCGTCATTCTATTCCATGATACGCCGAGCAACGAATGCTCTGCACGTGCGCGTGTTTCTCTCTTCTTATAGTCCCGGTTCCTTTAAGTAGGGCGTGAAAAAGCATCTATCCAGGCCGTCAAGTTAGGTCAGGTTAGGTTAAATGATTTTTTAAAAGGGTTAAAAGATTAAAAGATTAGGTTGAAACCAAATTAAGGCCAAAAGCATCAGAAATGGTAATCCGTATCTTCTGGACTGCACCTCACTTTCTTACCATCTAGCATGGCATAGTCAATTGACGGACCTATAATATAAATTGATAGAGTAGAGTAAAAAAATAATTGTGTAGGAGAATTTCGAATGCTCAAGACATGCTCATGTAGCTCAATTGTTTAAAGCGTTCCCGCTTTAAAGGACTGGTCACGGGCAGTCCCGTCTGGAGCATTCACTTTTCCCAATGTAAGTGAACTCAAAAATCTGTCATATTTAAATGGATTAATCTTTTGTCTTCAGCCTCTTCTAATACACGCATCTATAGCGGCAGGCATTTGTTGTGCAGTACTAGGCACCCAGATATTAACGGAGTGGTTCCCAAAATGGACGATACCGCTTTTTGTATGCGTATATGCCATTTCTCATACTGTTGGGTCTGGAACTGTACCCCTTGTGGTCGGTGCTGAGATATTTTTACCAGAGGTTTGTCACTGTTACATTATATTATAACATCTATACATATTACTATGCCATTTTCCGTCCGGAGTAAGCAGAGGCAACCGAATTGGTGGGTCAGGCACGTAGAACGAGTGGATGCAATTGAATGAATGATACGCCAGGTATGTAAGGCAGACCAGTCGGGGTCGACCTTGGAGAACATATATTATATTATAATTATGTACTGAAATTAATGGTGTATTGAAATATGGTCACGTCAGAAATACTCGGAACCGGCAGGCTTGCATTTAAATGCCAGTATAGAAGCCCGTGAAGTGAAGGATCGAGAGGAAAAGGAAGTATTAGATAGATAACATTCTATTAGATAGGGAGATAATAACACAAATAATCTTCAGGTCACTCGTACCATATGGTGATAAATCACGAAAAAGAAAATGATGATCATAGTGCTGGTTCCAGCGGCCCAATCGCGAGGGCTTTAATCGCGCCGCAAATGCGCTATTTTTTTCTGCCAGACGATATGTATCGATATGACAATTAATATTGGTTTTTAGAAATCTATTTAAATAAAAATAAATTGGAATTCTGTTAGTCTCGCTAAAATTCGAGAACAGCTGAACCAATTCGGCTAATTTTAGTTTTGAAATATTCGTGAATGGCCAGGGAAGGTTTAAACGGTGAGAAAATATGGAAAGAGGATCTGTATGCCATGCGGGCGGAAAAAATATGGCGGTACAAAGTTCGCCGGGTCAGCTAGTTAAATTATACACTGACCGTTATTATATTTGTCATAATTTTAATAGGGATAAGGTGGTGTCATACTTGAAGAACTTATTTATTTGACACGTTTTAAAATACGACTGTAAGCTTTTTAAGCATAGTATTTCTTATCCCACAAACGGAGTGTCCGTTTCCCACAGGTAAAAATGATATGCTGGAATACTTAGGGAAGTTCATGACTAAATTGTTTTATTTCCTTTCAGGTAAAAAGTGTGTTACTCACACTAGCAGCAGAATGGTTATTATTATGTTATTTTGGATTTATGTTTATGTTCGGCTTTCTTATTCAGTCTACTGGCATAGCACCTGTATTCTTCTGTTTTTCTGTGATATGTTTTACCACAGCTGTCTATTTCTTCTATTATTTACCTGAAACTAAAGGATTATCTGCACATGCTATACAAGCATTGTTTATGAAGAGTATAGATTGACTTTTTTGATTAAGTTAACTTATGTCTTATTTTTAATTTATTAATAACTTTGTGATTTTGAGAAGTACTCAAGTCATTCTGAATCACCATTTATTTATTTCTATTAAATAATTGACAAATGAAAATACTATTATTACCTTATTAATAAAAAAAATAATACCCAAATGAAACGTGGGAATGAAAATTTACCCCCTGGATGCTTATACGAGTATTACTTTATAACAATGCCAATTATAATACTGGTGCTACTTTGTTTTAGAGTTATTTAGGCTCTATGTAAATGAATACTCAAAATCAAGCATTCGGTGTTAATGTATCTAGTCGTAATCGTCGAAACGATGACAGTTTGATGATATTATAAGATTTTGCTTATTTCATGTTATCTAATTCTCATTTGGAGCATCATCAGAAATAAATTTTTATTGTCTTGTTTATTCTTTGTTTCACCTTTAACTACACTGGGGTATTGCGGTGCACCTAGTTAATTACCTAGGTGTTCCACAGGGCCATTTTTTCGGGCCCGTAGTCTTTGTAAAGTCCCACGGGTAGCTAGAACACAACTGAGGTTTATTTTGAAGTAATAGTTGACAGGGGATAAGAAATATAAGTAGTATAAGTACAAATAACCATATTCATAGCTCATGATAGAAGATTTTTTATTGTAAAGCCACACACACAAGTCGACATCTAATTTTACCTGTTCCTAACAAAACTCATCTTATTAATATTATAAATGTGGAAGTTTGTGAAGATGGTTGGATGTTTGTTATTCAATCATGCTCTAACGGCTGAACGGACCTGACTGAAATTTATTACAGGGATAGATTTAGTGCGAAAAACCAAATGGCCTACTTTTTATCTCATAATACCCGCTACTGGACTAGTAGCGTGAACGGTATCAAAATTTCACACCGGCGGAGCTGCGGGTACGAACTAGTAATCTATAATCAACCGTGTCCCTTTAATTAAGTGTGTTGTGGGAGATCCTAAACCAACAACACAGTGGACAATAGACCGAATATGTTAATGAAGGTAACTTCATTACGTACGTGTCGTTAAGTTGAAGTGTTGTGCTTGCTTTGGATGTGACATGAAAAGAATATTCTTTCTTTCTACTCTTTAGAGATATAAAAATAGGAGTATATATTCGAAATATCTGAAGCTTAGTGGATAAAGATTCGGCCTTACGATCAAAAAGTCTCAGTCTCGATGTTAATTCACTCCTAACACAAATAAGTTAGGTTAGCAGAGAAATAAAAAGTTATGAATACATGTATTAAAGGGGTCCCAGTTTCACACAGAAATATATTCTTGAAAACAATTAGCAGATCTTCAAGTTTTGTCGTGCGCTATTATTAATATTAGATACGATAAGTATATCAGAAGATATTATCATTCAAATGGTTTGGCTTAAAATGCAATTTTACCTATGTACATGAAATATGTAAGGCAACTAATTACCATAGGTTCATATTTTAGGGGTATAAAGCAATATTAAACTGTACCTTAGCGCTCTCAGTGACGTGACGATACAGTGTTCGACTGCTACGCCGGAGGTCGCGAATGCAATCCCGTTCAGAGTAAATATTCATATACCTCAATATGTCTTACTTGTAGGTAGTCTGCATCGTTTGTATACCTCTTGAAACACACTATACTAATGAAAACCTTAAGATATTCTTTGATTTTCAAAAGAGAAACGGAAGCTTTTTCAAACTTACACTAAAATAGCTTTATACCTTGTCGTAAGGCAATATTTCGTGAGTAGCTCTAACAAACCAGAAAGAAGGAAATATGTTCGTTATGGCTACAATTTTGCTGCAGTGGTGCTATTTCTCTAGTAAAGCCGGCATCATTTGTATCTGTGAATGCTGTACATTTTACTCGGGGCGTTATCCGACCTGTGTTGCTAACAAAATGTAGGTAAGGATATTTATTTTCTAGTTTTTGGTGGATGGATAACATTATACAGGGCGTCCCACGGCGATGCCACATGGAGGGAAAGTACCTTAAATCCTTAAGTTAGCTCATTTTACTTAAAGGAGACATCATTTTATTTTTAAAAAGAAACAAAACTGCATTCAAAGATTATATTAAGCTAAACTATTTTTAGTTTTTCTGTTGTAAGGATTGTTGCTTTTCAAAGTATCAATTCATTTAAGATATCTAGAGATTTGGGCACTGTCTAATTATTAAAGAAAAGACAGAAAGTTTATATTAAGTATTATATTAAGTTCAAGTAGGCAATAGTAATATTGTTGGTTGATTCACAGAACAAGGACAAACTGCTTGTGGGAATGTGGTTTTGAGAAATGTACGTAAAATGTTCGTTGCAATACGTTTATTGAATTCTGTTATTGGTTTTGTTGCTGATTGGAACTAACGTGATTGCGTTAGCTCCATGAATATCTCTTCCCTCTACCTTTTGATTACGAGAAAACTACTCTTTTGGTTAGTTATCATTTGATTTTTTAGTTCAACGCTGCAGCGAACTTTAGTCGAATTCTTATAAAAATAGAATCAATTATGTACTTTATTTTGAAGTCTTCTTCATCCTAGCGTTAATCCTAGCATATGGACCTTACACCTCGGCGTCTGTGGCCCGCTTTTTCCAGTCTAACTGTGAGTTTAGCTAATTTTTGATATTTTCTGTGAAGCGACTGCCATCTGACCTCCACAACCCATTGACGATATGGAAGAATTGCAGTTAGACCAGTTTTTGAACTTTTTAAGGCTACAACTACCCGTAACGACTGCCATAGTTGTATGTCAAAACAAAATCGCAAGTGGATACAGTAAGCATAGTGTTTCGTGAACGTGATTGAGATCGCGTTCGAGTTTTTAGTGAGAGTTAACCAGTGGTAGTACTCATACGCGTAGCAAGAGAACTTAAAACAGGTTAGATCGATATATTTACTCCTAAAAACTTTTTCACCGTTTACCGCCAGTACTGCAGTTCCTCCGTGATCATGACGCTTGCAATAGTGCCGAAATATCGAAAATGGCAAATATCCATCGGGATATTCTATCGAGCTCTCGAGCTCTGATAGTAAATTTGAATTAAGTACTTATTAGCCTCAAGATCTCGACTGTAATTGTATGAATGACCGTTTAATAACGAGTACATCATATTGAAAAAAAAGTTATAGGTAGATTAATAACGTTAAAGTTGCAATAAAATTAAAAAATATATAAATATTTGTGATTTTCTTTAATCTTTTTAGAGTGTTATAAGTTAAGTGTTCCCAATTATCCTATTCTTCCCTATGTTTTTATTGGTTTCTCTCACTATGTATATCCGCACTCATAATACAGGTTGGTTAAACTATACTAATGGATCTATCACCCTCTACATCCAGCAAGTACTTCCTGTGTCCGCTCCTTATAATAAGATTCTGAGAAGCGCATTGTAGAATATTTTTAGCATAAATATGTATGTACAGGATGTGAAATAAAACGCTAACCAGAAAAAGTTCTTCTGCATACTGAAAACTACACAAAAGCCCAACTCAGCATGTAAACAAAATAAATATCTTATCTTGTATCAATGGAAAACTTTCCTATTCGAGTATAAATTGGTATAATAATAGGTTCAGTCCTGTCCTACAAAGTCCATCAATATTTCACCGGTTGACTTTAATAAATTGATCTAAAAAAAATTCCCTTTGTACCGACCATTTTTTTTCTTATTTTAGATGATTTTTGAGATGCTTCATATCAGGAAACATTACCTAATTTTTAAAGGAGGTTCTAAATTCGATCGCAATTTTTTTGTACGTTTGTTACGCGATATCAAAGCCAGTTATGAACGTACTTTTATTATCTTGCAGTGTTGGATAGGGTATACTTTCAGAGTGGTCCCATATCCGAGAAGTCCGGATCTGATTCTGAGATCCTGGAGAAATCTGGAAAACCCTCAAAATTAAAGGAAAACGCGCCTACTTAGTTTGTGTTTGCAATCGCAAAATTTTCAAAAAAAAATGCCTAGGCACTTTCTATTATAGCAAGATAGAGCATAGTGAAAGTTAATAATAATAATGAAACTTTACAGCACGTACGTATTAATCAATATACTAATATGTATATATTGATGTGTTGTCATGAAAGTCATGCTGACATTGCTGACTGTACATAAAATTGATTCACAAGAATAAGGACTGGAATAAATTCAAATGTTTCGTTATCCTACATCATTTATTAAGAACGCCAGAATTAACGGTCAACCTGAAATTCTAGCCAGAATTAAGGTTTTACCTACCTTCTAGATAGTATGTAGAAATAAATCGCTTCAGGTTTACTGATGTCAGCGCACTCTAGAATTACGACCGCTCCGACAATATAAGAATGACTGAGGCAAGAATTATTTTTCTATTCTCACAGATTTGTAAGGTAGATAGTCGTTTTGCGTTGCAAATGTCGTATAGTTAAGGTTTAGTGTAGGTTAGACATGCGTTGCCTTAAAAGAAAGAGGTTCTCAATTAGAATGTTTATGATGGTAGATGGTAATAATTAAACTGATATGGTAGTGGTCTAGCCTCATTTGTCGAAGGACCGATGGCCGTCAGAGCTAGGACAGCGGACTAGTCTGGAATAATACCTTTTTTTTTTATCGTGCGAAAAATCCCCACGGATACCTCTCCCGCTGGAACCGGAGGAGGAGGTTATGTCGGACTCGAACCGACTAAAACGCACGTCGTCTGTGGGCCTTCGGTTGCCGGAGGTGAGATTGTCGTAGCCATATCTCTCGCACCCCGGCCGAGTCTGGAATAATACCTACATACTGCCTACTACATTTACGCGTAGCGAAAGCGACGAAGCCGCGTGCGTCAGCTAGTATTAAATTAGTAGATCTTTATATTAAAAGAGGAAACTTAAATAAGCCAAACACAGCAAATTTCGACCATAAAAGTTGTTTAGAGACAAATAGCTACTAAAATATGCACCCTAACTGTTACCATGGGGGCAGCTATCTTTAACACTAAAGTTAGAAGGAAAAAACCAGTGATTTTTATAATCTGATTCTTTTTAACCGACTTCTAAAAAGGAGGAGGTTCTCAATTCGGATGTTTTTTTTGGTTTGTACGTGGATAACTCCGTCATACAAGTATGTTGACGGATTTGCAATATTCGTTTTTTGTTCGCAAAGATTCCGAGATGGTCCCATTTAAATTTCGTAAAGATCTGATTATGGGTCTCAGATTCAGATCTCAAAGATATATCATGTAAGTGGCACTGCTATCGGCAATTTAATTGGTCTGTACGTGTTTGTCACCCGACACCTCCTAAACGGTGAGACCGATTTGGATGAAAGTTTTTGTGTATATTTCAATGGGTTCCTGGATGGTTACAAAATACAATAAGACTAGAAGTTTCGGTGTGTGCACTGATTCATGACGACGTCTGTCAGTCTGCTCGTTATTTATAGACTAGCTGTTACCCGCGACTTCGTCCGCGTTAAGTTCGGAATGTTGTTCATCCCCTATTTCATCCCCTTAGGGGTAGAATTAATCAGAATCCTTTCTTAGCAGATGCCTACGTCATAGTAGCTTTATGTATGCAAAGTCTCAGCCCGATCGGTTTAAAATTGACAAAGTTTCATACAAACTTTCATCCCCTATTTTATCCCCTTGGGGTTAGAATTAATCAAAATCCTTTCTTAGCAGATGCCTACGTCATAACATCTACCTGCATGCCAAATTTCAGCCCGATCCGTCCAGTGGTTTGGGCTGTGCGTTGATAGATCACTATGTCAGTCAGTCAGTCACCTTTGAGTTATATATATTTAGATATCGTGGTAACATAACATAATTAATCCTTGCAAAAATAGGTGTTCTTATCTATAAAAGCGATAGAGAAAGGAAAATTCGAAGCCGGAAAAGAATAACCCAGGAAAAGCTTCCAGTAATCTCACTTACCGTACTAAATTTAGCCTTTGAAAAGTCCATTTTCTCCCTTTGATCCAATTTCGATTGAAGTTATTTTCATATCTGTTGTACCTGTTGAAAATTACGAGTTCTATTACTCCCACATGATTTCTATTACTTGGTGGTAAATTTAGGGTCAAATGAAAAGAGATAAAAGGGGTGATATTTTTTATGTTGGTATTCCCGTTAACCCCTTCAACGTTAGGTATACTTAAGCATATTGGTATCACTACAACAATGTACATTACATACACTTCATCGAGCAATGTAAATTCAACCACACTGTAGTGCCAAAATGTGGTTTAATTAACTGAGAAACGGTGAGTATGCTTCGCCCAGTTTCCGAAAGGCTGATCAACGTCAAATCAACTAATCGGCTGTCAAATCTCTTGTCAAGTAGCAATTGGGTTGCTAGAATCATGGTTAAATAGTTTAATTTGATCATCGTGTCGGTTAAAATAGCTGATTAACCAACACGATGATCAAATTATACTATTTAACCATGCTTTTAGTAACCTAATTGCTACTTGAAAAAAAAAAAAAACAACCGATTAGTTAATTTGACATTGATCAGCCTTTCGGAAACTGGGCGCAAGTAATTTGTGATTTCGTAAGACCACGTGAAAGCCTAGTTCCTTATAGCCCTAATACGTAGTTAAAGTATCGATTGTTAAGTTTATGATAATGGTGACAAATACTTTGGATTTTAAAATGAATAAGGCGCACCAAGATATTTGGGTCCCAAGATATCCTCAACTGTAAGCTCGTCAGACATAATCATTTTGCCTGGTTGAAGAATCCTTCTATTGTGTCGAAGAAACATCATACCCTGTATCTTCATAAATCTATTCTTCATCTGTGTGGTGACGAAGAAAAAATACAATTATCACCACCCCATCTCATCTGAAAAGTGTCGTAAGAGGTGACTAGCGGAAAAATATACCGTAGCCATTTTAACACGTTCAACCCTTCTCTTTATCCTAGAGCCTAGTTCCTTATAGTCCTTAAGTTGTTAAGTTTATGATATAGTGGACAAGATGTCTTCAACTATAAGCTCTTCAGACATAATCACTTTGCCTGGTCGAAGAATCCTTCCTTTCTGTCGAAGGAGGCCTTAGATAAAGTGACATTCTATTGGCGAAAACGCCAGTGGAATCGCTAATTGTAGTATGAAATTGACATAAATCATTATTATAACTATATTCTTTTATTAAATTTGAGTCTTTGTAACTCGAAATACATTATTTAACTTATCATTCTTACTATATACACCGCAATGTTCCGAAATCCATTGTTAAAACCTTAAAAATGGTTCACTTCAACGCGATTCCATCAATAGAATGTCACTTTGTCTAGGGCCCCTGTTTCTTCACAAATACATACCCCACACAGAATCTTTATATCCCCTAGAAAGACTACTATCTCCGAAAATGGGCATAAAATTCAATGTACCGTATACAGTTTAACACCGTTGTTTAACAGCTGCAACTTATGTTTCTGGGTCCCGAAATGTTTTGTTACGAACAGTTGTCTCAAAGTCTTTAGGAACTGTTGTTATGGTCCATTCCAAAATTGTTTTCCTCATCGTTACGTTTGTTGAAATGTTTGGTTCTTAAAAAGCGTTCGGGTTGGATTCTCGTGCCGATGGCAATAGTTTTAGTAATATTATTTAATTGTGGTATTAGATGTGGCCAGCCCAAAACTCCGTGACTGTAATCTGGAATATCACATAGCCATTTTATCTCTAGAATAAGTCGTATAGGTTGTGGAAATGGATCAGAAAAACGCAAAGAGATATATACTTTTAAAATAGGTATTTCTTCAATGAAAATTCATACATTGATATATAAATAATCATGCCTTTGTCTCTAGAGGGTTGGACAGAGGTGGCTAGAGGGTCATTGTATTCGGTCCCACGTAATAAGGGGTGAGCCTATTGCCGTATTGCCGGCACTACTGTTGACTCTAGCCATGCATCTGAGGCCAAGTCTGGGCTGCATATATCTGCCTGCTGGTAAGCAGCCTTATCCTGGGACTACAGGATAGGGCACCGCACAACACCGCTGGGGAGAGACGAAGTAGCCCAAATTCTACTGGAACCACGCGGCTATACAATGACAATAATAAACACCTATAAAAAAACAAGTAACTCCTAAACAAAAAATCTTATTCACTTCCTCATTAAATATTACCCTAAATATCTACCATATCTAATCTCAGCAAAGCCTTATATGACTACTCCTACCACTGTATGCTCACGTACCCGAGAATCTATTATTTGCTCTAATATGAGTAATGCTATTCATACAACCGACGTGACTGCAATAAACGATGATAAGATTAAACTGTATCAAGTTTATGTATGTTCACCGGCATTTGAAGGGTTAGGAAGCATTTGGAACTTGATAAAAAAACTTTTGAAAGAAATTGTACAGAGCGCATCCAATGGAACATTAAAGAAAAAAAAAGTAATAAAGAGTTGAAATCATTTTTTTGATGTTCAAAGTTTTCTTTGAAGGTGTTTTATTTTAAGAGAATTTTATCATTGAAATAAAAAGGCTTTTTGGGGGATTCTATTGCGATTTATTTTGTATTATTCACGCCACGCTTAGCCTGAAGTTTTGTGGCAGCTGAAAAGTAAATGAAATATGGTTACTTTTCAGCAATCATGGTGGCAGCTGAAAAGTAAAAATGAAATGTCGGTTTTATTTCAATGAGTGATACTTGCATCAACTACCGACATGTAGAATTTCATAAAATATTTTTCATCTTGCCAGTAGGTACGTAAAGCGAAGTATCCTTTGCTGCGTAAAAACTTGCAGTAAAATCGAATTTTGGTATTAGCGTGAGGTAAAGTGATTTGAAATTCAGATATCACTTATTTTTGTAAAAAAAATATACATATTATATATTATGTAACTTCTATCAATTTTCCCACTAAAATTTCCCGCCCTTCTACTACCTACCCTCATTTTTTTATAGCAACAAAACATCGCTTACCGGATCAGCTATAATAGTAGTCTCATAATATTTTTATAAACAAAGAAACCGAAGACGATTACCGATCAATTTCATCCCTTTTATTATAATTATCATCGTTTTTATAATGAGCTCGTCTTTATCAAAAGTGACAACACCCGGTCTTTATTTTTAAAGATATTATTATATATGTTCTGTTTCAATCGTTTCAGACTAACGAATTATTCTTTTTCATAACTTGTACAATAACATTAACATTACAATAACATTTGTACAATAACTTGTACAAAATTTATGTATATGTTATAGGCAATGTGTATAATCCGGCATTGTATAGAATGCCTAGGCATTCTATACAATGCCTAAAACGTTCAGGCAATGTGTATAATACGATTAATTTCATACATTGCCTAGGTATTGTATACAATGCCTGAAGCGCATCAGGCAATGTGTATAATGGACGGGTTGTTGTAAATTCGTCTCTTCAAAATGATATTTCATGTGCGAAAATTCGTCTCACCTTGATAAATAAGTATCTACTGTTAGCAAACAAAATTTGAAAAATGGATATTACTGCTGAAAGAAAAATTGTTCATTCCGACTTGGATAGATTAGGTTAGAAGGCTAATGCGGGAGCGGAGCGGAGCGGAGCTCCCGCATTAGCCTTCGTGGTTATTTTTTTTTTAACCATGCAGAACTCTATAGTTAACAACTCTCTTTCCATCAGGTTAGGCGTGGCTGACCAGCACAGGGATGATGGTAAGAGAGTGGTTGCCGTGGCCTATAGAAATTCTGTATGGTAATAAAAAAAAATAACCACGAAGGCTAATGCGGGAGCTCCGCTCCGCTCCGCTCCCACATTAGCCTTCTAACCTAATCTATCCAAGTAGAAATGTGCAGCTTTTCTTTCACTGCTATGTGAGAAACATTCTACGCAAAAAACACATAGGTACTTAGGCATACCTACCAATAGAACACATGTCTTATCAGCACTGTCTGCTGGTGGAAGTTGAAATTAGGATTAGCTCTCAAAAGATTTGTATCTATCTAACTAAATCATAGAGAAGAAAAATAGATTACATACATTGCCTATGCTTCGTCCGGCATTCTATACAATGCCTAGGTATTCTATACATTACCTAGGCAAAGTGTAAAATAGTTTAAACATTGAATATCATTTCATACATTGCCTGAACGACCCCGGCATTCTATACATTGCCTAGGTATTGTATAGAATGCCTGCATTATACACATTGCCTATAACATATACACTATACCGCCATTGTAGCATGGTAAGTGTCTATAATGGCGACCCTCTTTCCAAGACTTTGCCCTCAGCTTACCATCAGGCAAGGTTAAGTCAAATTGACGTGTCCTGTATAAAAAAAAAATACCTGGTATTTTAAAATTTTAAATAAGTCGTGTGAAAAGTCGTGGAGATATTTAAAAAAAATGCTTGAATTATCATAAAAAACGATTCGGAACTCAAAACATTTATTTTCAATTCTTGTCTGTTTTTATATGTGACACACAAAAACAGATCAGACCCTCTAGACAAGTGGCAATTCGTCGGCCGGCGTTTGGTAGAATAGAATGCCAAATATATGGGATTTTGACATAGACAGGCGTCAACGAATATCAAAAACGTCAAATCCTATACATTCGTCATTCTATTCCATCATACGAAGAGCAACGAATTGCCACTTGTCTAGGGGGTCATTCAAGATAGACGCAAAGACTATTGAACGAAGTTTGGTCCGCTTGTTAGGTTTCCTTGTTCCTTGCGAAAATCTCGGTCGCATCCGAAGCTTTCATCTCGGAGTCCGGGACCCGCTTTTTCTAGTCTAACTGCGTCATGTCTGAACTTCGGTATGCTTCATGAAGCGCAGTTACAATACTTCGATATCACCAATGGGTTGTAGCTATAATCTACCTACCTATGTTTAATCACCGCGTGGTTCCCGGCAGAGTAGAATTTGGGCCACCCCATCTCTTCCCATGCGGTGTCGTACAAGGCGACTAATGGATAGGGCTGTTTAACATCAGAAACATATTATATACAGCCCAGACACAGCCTCAGATGCATGGCTCGAGTCAACAATAGTGCCTGGAATACGGCAATAAGCTCACAGTGGGATGGAATACAATGATTGGTGAAATGTGGTTGTCAATTCATCTCTGCCTAACCCCCCGGGGATAAAGGCGTGATTATATTTATGAATGTATATTATTTATGTTAAATTACAATAATTGGTAGCTTAGAACAGGACATGTGACAAAAAGTCGCAATAACCGACATGCGTGGACCGACAGGCGAAGCCCGCCGGCATCACTAGTAGCATATAAATAAGCTCCAGCACTTAATCATTAACCGAAAAACCAAAGCAATTAAGTACTAGCCGAAGCTTTAAAGGACTTACAGGGTGTTAATTGAAAAACTTTCGAAACCACTCTGAGTGAAGGGTAATAGCAAAACCGCTAATTTCGCGTGTATAGTGGTAGGGGAGCCGACGATGCTAAAGTGTAGTTGCTCGAGCGTCGCGGAAATCTATTAGAATTGGTAGATTACATGACAGGAAGAATTTATACTAATATTATAAATGCCAAAGTAACTCTGTCTGTCTGTCTGTCTGTTACGCTTTCACGCCTAAACCACTAAACCAATTTTGATTTTTACTTTGGTCTTATTTAATTATTTTCAGTTATTCTATATTCTGTTATTCTGGTTTATAAGTGCCCGGTTAATGGCAATAGGCTCGCCACCGCCACTCGCCACATTGGGACCTAAACATAAACGGCGAAATGTGGGTGCTAGCACCTCTGCCTACCCCTTCGGGGATATAGGCGTGAGTTTATGTTATGTTATGTTTTATTCTAGTATGATAACTTCTGAAATAAAACGTAATAACGACCGCGCTCAAGTAAATTCAGACTGCGTTTTATGCAACTTTGCTACTTTCGCACGCCCTTAGGTTACGCTTAAATTGTCAGATTAGCAAAATTTACACTTGTTACAAACTGTAACTAACCTCCCTTATCTTAATCTGATGCGTACTTGTTAATCCAATTGTCATTTTTTTTTCTGCAACTACCCATATTAACTCGCTGAAGGAACTTGTCAACATGTAAGGTATTCTCCCTTATATTAATCTGATTCAAGTAACTAGGTACTAAATTTCCTTCTACGCCTCCCCTGCTATAGGATGTTTTAGTTTTGATAAACTCGAGTTTGATTTATATTCTGTTTGCGGTGGGCCATTTGTTCGCGTTCAACAGTAACTTTTACCGTTTTATTTATTCAGAGAGTTTAATGAAAAGGGGCTGGTTGCTAAGTGGTAACCGAGTAAGTTAGCATATCGCAAGGTTAAGGAAGGAATGTCAGTCATAGGTGACGCCCATATGGACCTCCGTCTTGAGCTAACCACTATTGGAAGCTGGAACCGATTTATAACGTCCCCGAAGCACGGAAGCACCTATCCAAATGGTAACCGCGCTTAAGTAGCTTAACCGACTGATCGTTTACCGAACAATGAGTGCACCTGACCACAAGTGCTTTTCACTTTCAAAACCTAAGATTGACCTGGGACATTATTTTGAGTGACATCGAGTTCCAAACGCAGTTGTAACGTGAGAATTCAGTGAATCACAATTGGTTAATATAGAAGAGAGAAATGGTGTAAAACAAGGAACCACTCGGATTAGGGGAGCTGATTATTATTGCTTAACTTTAAGCTTATCTACTTGGTTAACCACGACATCCTCAACTATATTTATACTGCGTTACATCTAAAGACTCTACTGCCCAATATCTCGTAAATTAAACAAGTAAACAACCATGATCTTCAGCATGATTAATGGCCACCATCGTATCAGTATTCGGAGCACGCTGCCTCCTCAACAGTGGGAATAAGCAGATCATTGTAATGGTGTACACGTAGCAAAGAAGATCGAGTGAGACGAACTTGATTTACGAAAGTCGAAACAACTGTCTTAGACAAGTGGCTTAGTATTGCAGAATAGAATGGCGAATGTATGGGATTTGACGTATAAACGTCAAGTCCCATACATTCCTCAATAATCTGCGTTCCATATGTGGCAGGATATGTAGCAATAAAACATTATTATAGCACCTTATGTGCCATAATATTCTTGCAAATAAATTTTGATTCGATGTTTTTCCTTGAAAATTGTGTTACGAAAAAAACTGTTTTTGACATTTCATTTGGTTTTGACAGGTCGAGATTAAATCTTGAACATCATATAAATTAGGAGAATTAACTTTCTGGGCTCGATTTTGCTAAAGCACAGCCACTATCGCACCACAGAGACTGCGAGAAAATTCCATTTGATTTTAGCCTTTAAGACAATGTCGTTAAAGTTTAAAATTAAATGGCTTTTTGTAGAGTGAATGAAAGAATGTAATGAAACTCTTTTCATTTAATTTTGTTACTGTAAGTCTATAGAAATAAGGTCTAAAATTTAATGCCATTTTTTACTGTCTCCGTGGTGTGACAGTGGTTGTGCTTTAGCAGAATCGAGGGCCTGGTCTGTAAATTCTACAATCAGTTGTGTGCGGAACCCTGAATGCGCGGGTTTTTTTTTTAAACCAAAGACAGGAATAAGGCCATGGCCCACTGAAATTCTTATTATGGCTTATGGAGCTGTTACCTGCAAATTGCTGATGAGTATACGAGTAGAGGGGTGCGTTTAATGGAAAAAAAAAATAAGAAAAGCCTTTCGTTGTCGCAAAATATATTATTTTGGAAAATGCAAAATACCGAGTGTTTTGTATTAATAACTAGCTGCTTCCCGCTACTCCAGCCGCGTGGATATCTGATCCTGTGATTAGTAATATGTGAAGTAGGTTAATAAACAATTTAAAAATTGTAGTGGAAACTAACAAAATAGGACAATATAAAACTAACATGAAAACCCAACAAAGTAATCAAAAAATGTCTTTAATTTACAATAAGAATACAAATAGTGGAAAATTTAAATGGTTTGGTTACGTAACACAATACAAGAATACAAAATGTACAATATAACCTTATAATACGATGAAATGTACAACGACCATATAGAAGTGGATTGCACTACAATTGAGTCTCTTTCAGAATTGGGGGGCTACCATCATCTCTCGCAGTATTATTTAAATCTTATTTTGTGACTTTCATAGCGTCATGGAATTAAATGGAATGGAAATAAGACTTTTTTGTCCGCACTTTAAATTTTTTGGGCCATTATGCGTGAAAAGTGCAGAGAGCAGCCAGCTTAGCTCCGGCCAGAAAAGCAGAAGCTTATTGGGGGCTTCACAGGCTTCACGGAGCGACCTCATTGTGCCGAGGACTTGAGGTCGTTGGGGGGCCACAGCCTCTGGAATGCGAGGCTGTGGCCCCCCAACGACGACGACGATTACGTGGGTGGCCGTTTCCACTGCAAAGGGGGCTGTCCGTGACACCGATGGTGTTAGGTGCTTGTGGACAGAGACCCGAAATTATTCCCATAATATTGTTCTTAGACTTGTTCTGTCTAGACTTAGGAGACGTTTCATAAGCTGTTTGTTTACAGACAGCATACTGTGATACGGACTAGGATACTTAGGATACTAGAGTGTTATAGGTCAAATTGGGTAAAACAGTATCTTTTACTATCTTTTTTTTATATTAAAACTCAATTGCTGTTCGATAGTCTCGCTAAAACTGGAGAACGGCTGAACCGATTTGGCTAATTTTAGTCTTGAAATATTCGTGGATGTTCAGGGAAGGTTTAAAAGTTGAGAAAATATGGACACGCGGGCGGAAAAAAATAAGCGGTACAAAGTTCGCCGGATCAGCTAGTCGTGAATATATTTATTTGTTTAATTTGTTGTATTTTACAGTACTTAAATATCGACGGAAGGCTACAGTCCAAGTCTGAATAACACTATGACAGTAAAGTAAAACTGCGATAGTATTATTTTTAAGAGATGATGGTAACGCCCCTATAAGGTGTTCTATTTTAAAATTTGCACATTGTTAAAATATGATTAAGGAAAATGAACTATATTTGCAAGAGGTAAAGTTGAAATTTCTTCGTCACGGTTTTATCAAGACAATTGCGCGTCAATACAGAGAACGTTCAATGGTTTGAATACTGGCAATAGGGAAGTTGTTAGAGTTGGTTCAAATTTATAAGTGGTTGAACCAGATGAAGAGGTATTGGCTACTAGTGTTTGACCACAGAACTCGTTAGACAACAGGTGTTATCGGTTGAACACGGTACTAATAAGAACAGGTAGAAGTGTTATCGATTGAGTTATATTTTACAATCGATGTTACCGCTTCGTTTCGTATCCAAGATATTGCGATATAGGTAATTTCTTCAATTTCTTGAAAAGCTATCTCAATCGATAAATCTTTAGTTTTAATTTTATGGATTCTAATGTAATCTGTTCATTATAGATCATAAGTTCGATCGATTTGTGTGCATTAAATATGGGTATTTGCATTGGTCTGGTCGTGCCTCGGAGAACACGTTAAGCCGTCGGTCCCGGTTACCATAAGAACATCTATGGCAGTCGTTACGGGTAGTTGGTGTCCTAAAAAGTCCAAAAACAACGGTCTGGCTGCAAAGCTTCGATATCGCCTAATGTTAACATTGGGTTGTGGAGGTCAGATGGTAATCGCTTCACGGAAAATATCGACGTCTAGCCAAATCCGCAGTTAAGACTGGTAAAGCGAACCTCAGACTCCGAGCTGAAAGCTTTGGATGCGACTGGGACTTAACGCTAGGAAGAAGACAGACCCTTCCCTGAGATATTGCATACAGTGTACCATCAGGCGCAGTGAAGTCAAATTGACGTGTCCTACATAAAAACCCCTAGGGATTTGCTAAACGAAAGATCATAAATCGATCGATCGTAAATTTATTTATTAGTTCAATCGGTTATTATATCTACCGATTTGTCCCAACCCTAAACTACGACCTTCAAATTGCACCTCTCAAATGATTAAGACTATAGTTTGAACTTAGTTTGAAGCAGTTATATTAAGTTTAAATCCCTACTTATGTAAGTACGTTTACATGTAATCTGCCATATTCTGATAACTTTATCCCGCGACTGAAACCGCGTTATGGGTATTAAGTTTGTGTTTAAGATGGTGTATTTAATGAAATTTTAAAGCAATTAGTATGTGTATGTGTTGTAATATCGATAGGACGGCGTATGTTTGTGTCGTAAGGAGGGCATCATTATTGAAATGCCTATGTAATATTCACGTAAGTATATGACATGTAACTTCTAGTGAACCAACAAGGAACTTATTACAGAAATAACAAGCAGACTATAGGCTACTCACACAAAAATCTACACACAGACACATACACACACATAAACATGCATACCATACACACACACACACACACACACACAAACACACAAGCACACGCACACACACACACACACACACACGCGCGCACGTACACACGCAAACACGCACGCAGATAGGCGCGCACGCCTGTACACACGCAAGCACGCACGCACGCAGACACACAAACATATCCAGTTTTTGGGGCATTCAACATCACGCTTTAACCATTTGGAGTCAAGCAATGTAAAAAGAATATCAAAAATATGCGTTGGATGGCTTCTTGTGTAGAACCGTCTGTGTTATAATATACCTTGGGGCAAATATCTTGGACCCAAAATATGCTCAAAATGCGCTCTATACGCGCAGAACGCGTTTCATGGGATACTTTTATGACATTGATAGATTATCAAAACACGCGCCTGAGCCTCATTTCCCTCGCAACTTGGTTCCAAGATACCTATGTACCCCAAAGTATGACAATATTGTGTGTTCTGCGGTTTCACGTCCAAAATTTTACTACATTCATTGATTACCAGTTGTGATAGGCGACCTTCACTAAAATTACGTATGACAGTACTTTAACCCCATTTAAGCTTATTAGACCAATTATGAATAATGGGACGGGGCTCCAACGAAATGATTGGCTATTAAAGTTCATTATTTCTTTATAATTGTCATCTCCTCTTAGCGTTAATTCCCAGTCGCATCCGAAGCTTTCAGCTCGGAGTCTGGGGTCCGCTTTTACCAGTCTTAACCACGGATTTGGCTAGACCTCGATATTTTCCGTGAAGCGATTGTCATCTGACCTCCACAACCCAATGTTAACATTAGGCGATATCGAAGCTTTGCAGTTAGACCGTTGTTTTTGGATTTTTGAGGGCTCCAACTACCCGTAACGACTGCCATAGATGTTCTCATGGCAACCGGGACCGACGGCTTAACGTGCTCTCCGAGGCACGACCAGACCAATGAATTCAATTCACACAAATATTTGCACTGAGCGGGGATCGAACCCGCGCCTCCTGCGTAGCGGCCGCGTTCACTACCGCTACGCCACGGAGGCTATCGGCTGTTTGCCTGTGTGTTTGCATACGAAAACCCGTTGATACGATAATGGTATGGCAATTATTGCTAGTCATAATCTCGTACGATTTTTTGGATCAAAACGTGGAAGGAACTCTCCCTTAGTAACCTTACTAAAGTTCCAAAACGACATCTCTGGCCGCCATATTGTTTTGTTAGTGTTATCAATTTTCACTTCATAGTCCAAATTACGGTGTTTATGCAACATCACGACATGGAACTGTTAGCTCTTATATGTTTGTATAAGCTTAGCATTAGCATAGTATAATCCGCGCCACGTATCTTGGACCTAAAATGTGCTCAAAAGTACGCGCAGTACACATTTATTGGGTGTCTTTTGAGGATAGCACGGGATGCTACTGCGGTCGACGAACTCAAATTCACCAAGCATAGATTATTAAAAAGCAATCTGCAGGCGCCAGAACGTCGTATGTCTTACGATTTAGGTCCAAGATACGTGGCGCGGGTTATATTACGTAGTTGAATGAAAACACTACTTATAGCCGTGTTGGTTCCCGGTGGAGTAGAATAGGGCCACCCCATCCCTTCCTGTGGGTGTCCTAGAAGGCGACTAAGGGATAGGGCTGTTCTCCATCCGACAGTAAACATACAGCCCATGCCTAAGTGCCCGTTTGACGGCAAAAGGCCTGCCCCCTATTACGTGAGAACAAAAATCTTAGTTGGCAAAATGTGGGTGTTAATACAACTCTGCCTTTGGGAATAAAGGCGTTAGTATATGTGTGGATACCCGGAGGGCTATGTACTTATAGTAAGCTGGTACATTTTTTTCATGTGGGTACTCCCTTGATAAACCGCGGTCAGTGGGGAGCGGTTATGTCGGACTCAAACCGATTAAAACCGTACGCTGTCTTGGGTCTTCAGTTGATGCCTTTTTTTATCGTGCGAAAAATCTCCACGGATACCTCCACCGCCGGAGCCGGAGGAGGAGGTTATGTCGGACTCGAACCGACTAAAACGCACGCCGCCTGTGGGCCGTCGGTTGCCGGAGGTGAGATTGTCGTAGGGTCTTCAGTTGATGCCGGCGTATAAGATTACAGGCATATCCCTCGCACCCCCACTGACCCAGGGTCATCTCCGCTTCCGAGATGGAATCAAGCATTTTGCTTGGCTTTTTTATAATTTTTAAATTAAGTGAAATTTTTTAATTTTTCATTTTAATTTATTAAATTGGAGTACTTAATTGAATTTTAGAATACGATATATAAATAAAGTACCTACCTACTTTATTTGAATACTAGCTGTTGCCCGCGGCTCCGCCCGCGTGGATGTCGTTTATCGCGTGGTGTTGTAATTAGTGCTGAAAGTTGAGCGTTAAACGCTGATTAGACATTGTACTCGCCATATACTCGGTATATTCGTCCCAATGGAGCAGTCGGACTGGGGAAGTATCTCCGGCCTACAGAAGGCCTACAGAAGGCCTACATAAGGCCGCGGCTTAATAACCTCGTGTTGTGTTACCGACGGTGTGTAGGGTAGCCAAAGCTCACTGGAGAGTAACTTGTGCTTTGTGCTGTCAGTGGGAAAACCAAAGGCTTTGTCAGACAGATTCTCTAAGTTCTTACAGGGTAGGCAGCACGAGTGTGACTCCCCTGGTGTTGCACTCACCCATAGGCCACGGTAACCACTCACCATCAGGTGGGCCGTGTGCTTGTCTACCACCTAAGTGGTATAAAAAAAACCTTCTATCTGCATTATTTACTCGACTCTCTACTCCCCATACCTTTGCCCGTCCCCCACCCTGTCCCCTACTCCTTACCCTTCCCTGTTGTATCTCTTTTCTACTCCACTATATCCCTCACCAAGCTCTAATCCAGGAATGGCGAACCAATAGCACGTGTGCCAAAGGTGGCACGTGGCACAATTTTTTGGGCACGCCAGTAGTGCCACCACAAAGTAGATACGCCCGTGCTATACGATAGCCACAAAAAAGGTTCACCATCCCTGCTCTTAGTTCTTACAGGGTAGGCAGCACAAGTGTGACTCCCTTGGTGTTGCACTCACCCATAGGCCACGGTAACCATTTACTATCAGGAGGGACGCGTGCTTGTTTGCGACCTCATTACTACAGTACGACCCACGACTATTAATAGTATGGGGTAGATACTTCAAGAAGGGCGAGTGTGACGCCCCTGGTGTTGCATACGTTCATAGGACACAGTAACCACTTTCCATCAGGTGGGCCGTGTGCTTGTCTGCCACCTAAGTGGTATAAAAAAACCCTCTACCTGCGTATCTACTCGACTCTCTACTCCCCATACCTTTGCCCTTCCCCCACCCTCTCCCCTACTCCTTCGCTTACCCCGTTGTATCTCTTGTCTACTCCTACTCCACTATATCCATCCTTCACCACGCTCTAAGTAATCTGTCTTTATGTGGAAAACGATTTTGTAACTGATCTTAAGACAGTACCGACATCTCTTTCATACCTGACAAATTAGAAATTGAGGAAAAAAACTAAGTAAAAAAAATGCTTATTACGTCCAGTTGGAACGAAACCATAGTAAGTTCAAAACCGCGTTAACGCCATCTAGTTACGTATATGGAAATAAATTCATTGACAAAAAAATAATAATTTTATGATTAAAATCGCATTTGTTTACACAATTATAAATGTGAATTAAAGTCTATTTATTTACATACTTGCTCGGATGTAATAAGATATAAAATTTCATTCATAAAAATAAAAAAACGCCATCTATATTTCCGCTCATATTCCGTATAATATCAATATTGTTCACAACTCCGGTTCTACTCAACCGATTGCGATCAAACAAACGTAAGATTTTAAGTCTGAGTAAGCCCTTTCTAACAAAAAAAAACCGCATCAAAATCCGTCCAGTAGTTTTTGCGTCCATCGCGGACAAACAGACAAACAGACAAACAGACAAACCGACAAACAGACAAACAGACAGGAAATTAAAAAAACATATTTTCGTGCTCAGTATCGTTAACATAACATAACCCAAGTATTTTTTTTTAAATATCTCCAATGTACAGACACGACCACTTTACAATTATATAATAGTATAGAAGGTACTTCAATAAGAAAAAAACAATTGTTGTCGTCAATTACATTATTACTGTTCGCATGGAAGTATATAATGCTTTGACAGATGAACAACATAATTATGTCCTTACTTATGACAGTTGTGACACTTGTGACCTTCCTTTAAAGTACCTGTAGGTACTTACATTTTGTGTATTTCAAGCTCATTTTGTATTAAACTGAACGTAATGGCTACCTATAATTTATTACACAAAAATTCGATAACAATGAAATCACTCGTTCAATTCATTATGATAAGTGGCAAATTATATTTTAGATGATAGAGTTATTCAACTTTAGCAGCTCTAAATAACAGCGCAATTAGGGCTGCAAATTTTTGAATTGGGCTGGTTTTTTTTAATACCACTAATTTAGGTGGCAGATAAGCAAACGGCCCACCTGATGGAAAGGATTGGCCTATGGACGTTTGTAACACCATGAGTGTTTCTGAAGTGTAAAGTTAAATACAAATTTGTTGAGTTGCAACATAATTTTTGTTTGATTACTTTTTTATTTTTATTTTATCGAGGAAGGGTTATAGGCTAAGTATCATCATACTACTACCCAAGGGAGCGGAGCAGCCCCCCTAGAATGTATAGGATTTGACGTTTTTGACATTCGTTGACGCCTGTCATATACGTCAAATCCCATACATTTGGCATTCTATTCCATCATACGCCAAGTAACGAATTGCCACTTGTCTAGAGGGGCAGTTTTCATAAATGTCAACAAATCCGGCCGATTCCCAAATATTATTATGAACTAAAAAAAACGGACATATGGGTTATTGGGGTGCAACGGGGGCTCGAAATATATCACGGGCAAAGACAGTGAGGGCCAACTAGTGTAGTACAAAAGAAATGGTACAGTAAATTGCTCTTGCGCATCACTTAATAGTCTAGTGTCCAACGCGGACGCACCGACCGTCACGTCTTTACCATCCAAACACAAAGTTAATAAATTCGAATAAAAATAGGCTTATAATCTGAATACAGACAAATTTCAACTCTATATCGTAGTGATAAGGTGTAATTTTGTGTCAAAAGTGTTATGTGTTACGACTTATGCACACTGGTGTATTTAGATCATGCAGGAATAAATTGAATCGAATTCTGTGTAGGTCGATCTAGGTTTGTTTGGTGTAATAGTCAGTGAACGAATATTCCATTTGATTCTATACTGTGTGTAGCTTTTTTAAAAATTGAAAAAAAAAATATTTTTTTGAGTAGGTTTTGTTGTCCTATTTACCTATGTATAAATTCCATATTCATACTAAAATATTTAGACTCGAAGACGTTTGGGACACAAATTCTACGGACACTGTGTCCCTAAGTGTACTTTCAAATTTTTCATATCCATAAAACTGATAATAAACGGGGTGGTATCTATATTATGTTAATGATGAAATCAAAATTTTGTTCAGTGATAATAAGACATAATAATGCACAAAATTAATCAGTAACATAACGTATATTTACTTTGAATACTCCTGTTGTTGTTGTTGATCAACGTTGAGTTGATAGATCAACACATTTCGCTTTCCTAATATTCTTATTTTAAAAAAATCATGCAATAAAAAATCAGTAGTGACTTTACCCACATTATAATAGTTGGACAATTTGAAAGCCAACAACACAACAAACCTACTTAAAAACTTATCTGTGAAGATGTGTGAACAAATCTTTATCAACAAGTGTTAAGATAACAACACGTTAATAGCTGACAATTAAGTAAAAGGATCATAATCTTACCAGATTTTGTCCCAGACGGTCATGTAGCCCGTATAAATATAAATGAATAAGTTTCACTCAATATACCACACTTTAAACTTATAAGTGTTTTTCTGTTAAGTGTGATGCATTATTAGTGTCAATTTCATAATATTATGAGTGACATTGAGTAGGAGTATTTGACATTAATTTATGTTATGAGTACAACAGACTATATGGACAGTTAATTTGTGTTGATAAATAATCAAGTGGCATCATGGTGTACACGATAACTCAAGTGCAATTGCAAGAAAAGGCTAAAAGTGTGCCAAAATATAGCATCTGGAAAGAAATTCTATTGGCGTTTATATGTAAGTAGATCCTATCCATCTTTCTACAAATACAGGTTCTTTAGAGAAACCGTCAAACTGAAGACCACCATCGTAACTTTGTTGGTATCAATGACATTTCATAACATAGACATGTCATATGCTTACAAATCAACGTAGAAAAATGTGCCGAACTCACACACACACATTTTTAATTCATCTACACTTTTGGTGTATTAACTTTAGAGTAAATTTTTAAAAATATTTTTTGAACCTCATTGACATTCGAGTATTATTTATTATGAGTTCTTATTAGTTGTTATTATGGGTTCAACTAGGACATATTTCTAACACAATTACTGAGTTTAGTTGGAGATTTAAGAACATACTTACTAGTGTTTTAATAGGTACTATGGATAAAGCATAATTATAGTGATTTGGGAACGCTTGCTACTCCGGGAATACCCTCATGCGTTACTATTTACAAAGGAGACGTGAAAAATAAAAGAAAAAAAAATGGAAGTAAGATCTATGAAACTCTCTTATCTATATAAAAGCAATTTAAAGACGATAGGACAGTGACTGATATTAAACACTTAATCCTGCCCTGAATGCAGAAGGCAGATGATCGGCAAACGTGGCGGATATTGGAAGAGTCCTATATCCAGCAGTGGATTGCAATAGGCTAATTAATTGATTGATTGACATTGAGTAGGACTATACCTAATACCTATAGTAACTTGCAATTTAATAATAGCATTTAATTGTCGATATCTCATACTTCTATATGATAATGTTGTAGAAGCTGAAAAAGATAAACAAATAAATATTTGCGCATCGCTCAACAGGCTATTGACATGTAGGATGTAGATTCAGTGATTATAGTTCTGATAGTAGCATCGTGCAGGATCTGATTGTCAAGGGCTAAAGATACATCGTAACGTGCTTGCGTTAGGTAGCTGGGTCAGGGAACGACACGGCGCATATTGTGAGGATATTCCTCTTGCTGGAGCTGTAATTATTGATAGCTTAAACCCTTGATATAAAAATAAAATTGAATGGAAGGTGCAGCAGGAACGGGATCTAAATTCGAAAAATAATGATGCGGAGTTCACCGGGTCAGCTAGTTTATAATATTAGTAGGATAGTAATGAAGGAATCAAAATTCATCCAATTTTAGAATCTCCTAATGTCTAGTAACTTTAGTGGTTGTGTCCAAACAGTCCTGAAATTAAGGATGAAATACTCCAGGTGGGATCGACTAATTGACAAATTATGCAAAATAATTCAGTTACCGTCAACCGGTGTTGACAATGTCTTAGTTCGTTTGAGTATTTTTTTTTCTTTCTCCAAGAATTTCAGCGGATTTACGAAGGCCACATTGAGCGATTCCGCTAAAAACGAGTAACTTTATAAATTCCCAGTAGATTCCTATAAAATTCGTATAATAGTCACTCGAATGAGCAGAATCACAATAATTCATTTACTGAGTGGATTCAAATTTCGTGTAAATATCGCCGCATGACAAAATATTATCCTAATACGATTTCAATAAAGTAGCCTATTAGACCTGCAAATCAAAAGATGTCCTATGAGACAAAATTATGGCTGGCTCTCAGTTTTTATTGGATGATTGGTTGATGATGTTCTATTAGCCGCCGTTGGCTAAATGCGTTTTGATGAGACGATCAAAATATCATGCCCGTATTTGCCCAAATAATTACTAAAATTTTGTCTAGGAAAACTTTATTTGTGAACTTAAATAAAGACCAAGTTCATTTTGATTAGACGCCGATTTAAGGGGTGGTTCTATCTCTGCATATAAACACGCTATATACAAAATATTTGTGTACATTCTTATGCTTAGTTACAGCATGTAACAGTATATTCGTACTCCAAAACTACGAGTATTTAGCATACTCATAAGCAACAATAATAAACTTTAAATACTCCACTTATTATAATGTACTGCTGTTATTCAATAATAATGGGTATATTATCGTTAAACAAGTACACCATTTTCTATAGTGATATTTGCGACTTCAAAAATTCAAAAGAAAAACTTACAACACAGATAATAATTTAAGGTAATCTATTGTAGTACCTACCAAGTAAATTAAAATAAATTACCTTTTTAACATTTCGAAGGTAAGTAACAAGCACATGACTAACAGTAAAATTTTACTATAGTCTATTATGAAAATGTGTAACAAAAATATTCGAGGACATTCCACGCAGCGCTATTAAGACTCAAAGTAAGATAAGTAGCATTACTCAAATCGATTAAGGCCCTGAATCAGATATGCATCGAAAAATTGGTATTTTCGAAACCGTTTTTCTTATTAACTAGTAGCTGTTGCCCGCGGCTCCGCCCGCGTGGAATTCTGATCCCGTTCATCGCTGATATATAGCCTATATGTTAATCCAGGGTATAACCTATATACATACCAAATTTCAACCAAATCGGTCCAGCCGTTTATGCGTGAAAGAGTAACAAACATCCACACATCCACACATCCATTCTCACAAACTTTCACATTTATAATATTAAGTAGGATAGTAGAATAAAACCAACAGATCTGGAATTTACATGCCTGCATACTACAGGATATACAGAATAACTTATCCTTTTCATAAATTAAATAAAAAAGGAGGAAATGGTTGAAAAAAGGCTCTGAACATCACTCTACTATTTCTTATGAAACCAAATATTTTCTACAATATGTATCCAAATAATCCAAAATTTCACATGCATGTTAGATAAGTGTATTAGCATGACGTGACCTTCTTTATTTAATAACCGTTGCCTATAAAATTATCCATTAAAATTGGTTTTACTGATTTTTACGGTTCAAATATGAGCGAATGACCTTGAGCATTTGTATGGTCAAAGTCATTCGCGTATGTAATCACCTTAAGAAAGAGAAAAGAGAATCGACCTCAGGCGGGACTAGAATCCGCGATCTTTCTCTTATAGGGGGAATGCACAACGTTGCTCAAGAAAGACATGCAACAATTAAATAAAATTAAACAAAATTAAAATAAAATAAACTAAAATTATAATAATAATAATAAATAATAATAAAAATAATTTAAAATTAAATTAAATTAAACGCGGAACAATGTTGTCTGTCTTGTCAAATTCGTTTATTCACAAAAGGAGTTCAATTTGAGAACTGCCTAAATTTTTTGAACTAATTACATTGGTTAATTATTACAGCTACTGCGAGCTTATTTAGGTATTATTTTTCTCTAATTTTTCACGTTTATTTCAATTGGGGACAAATGTTTCATTTCTTCCTTCATTAGACTTAATGAAATCTTGTTTTATTTTTTGAGTTCACATTAAGATTTGATGAACTTATTCACTAGAGCTGGCAGGAAAGGTAGAATAAACTAATTAGAGCTATTTTTTTAGAACGTGACCTTTTCACTATAAATAAATAATCACGAAAGAAACGAAATGTCCACATTTTTTTCAAATTTCATTTCTACTTAACTTACTCTATAAAGCAATAAACTAAAATATTTACAAGAGGGGTCGAAATTTTGAATAGTTAGCATTCAAAATTTTGACCCCACAGGTAGCCTGTTTCTCTATGTGAGCACCCTAATACACAGAATCCTTTCCATAGAATCTGGCGGTACTTCGGAGAGCACGTTAAGCCATCGGTCCCGGTTGCCATACGAACATCTATGGCAGTCGTTACGGGTAGTTGGAGCCCTAAAAAGTCCAAAAAACAACGGTCTAGCTGCAAACCTTCGATATTCTTCGATATCGCCTAATGTTACCATTGGGTTGTGGAGGTCTAGCCAAATCTGTAGTTAAGACTGGTAAAGCGGACCCCAGACTCCGAGGTGAAAGCTTCGGATGCGACTGAGAATTAACGCTAGGATGAAGAAGATGCCTTATATGAATTCACGCCTAAAAGGGTAGTACTCATCGGACTTAAAATCACTTCGTGATGTTATTGAAAAACATCACACCTCTCTTTGTACAACAGAGAGGAATAAATATAGCCTAGCACTAAAAAACGGGCAAACAGAATTTTTAACACTGTGATTAGAACCGATTTATAAATATATCATGTTATTAAACTCTCGTACCGTATTATTAGATTAGAAGTGTAAATAAGGAGGCCTAATAATATTGCGCTTGGTCCGTGCACTTCATCTGCCGCAATTGGCCAGTGTTTAATAATAATAACAATATTGCTGGCTCAAAGGCTTGATGCAGAAAAGATTTTTGCTAGGCACTGCACGGATAGTGAGGAAGTTCCTCTCCCTGGATTCCTAACCACCGGCAGCTTGGTCCCTGTACCCGATGCCGGTAGAGCACTATTTTTTATATTTTTAATTTTTTTTTAAGTATGTATATATTTAGAAATATCTATCTATCTATACTATTATATAATTGTAAAGTGGTCGTGTCTATACATTGGAGATATTTAAAAAAAAATACTTGGGTTATTATGCTAACGATATTGAACACGAAAATATTTTTTTTTAATTTCCTGTCTGTTTGTTCGCGATGGACGCAAAAACTACTGGACGAATTTTGATGCGGTTTTTTTTTGTTAGAAAGGGCTTGATCAGACTTAAAATCTTACATTTGTTTGATCGCAATCGGTTGAGTATCAATATTAATTTAATTTTCTTTTTACAAAATTACAATTATTATCTAAAGTCATACTTTGAACATCTATTTGATGATTCTGTTACCTAATTTTAAAGCAATTAGTATGCTAAATGTTCAAATCTATTAAGATTGGAATTCACCGTCGTACCAAAATAGTTGTATAGGAGAATTCGGAATGCTCAAGAAGTCCCTTACAGGGGGCATGAGCATGAGCTACCGAGCTCAGTGGTGAGAGCATACCCCCTGTAAGGGACTAGTCGCGGGTTTAAGTCCTGTGTGAGCATTTCACTTTTTCTAATCATAATCGATTTCAAATAGGTACATTTGATTCTAAAATCCACCATTATAATTGGGATGATATTAATGAAGACAAGTCTCGTGATATGTCGTCGAACAAAATAGGTATAGCCGTAGTTCGAATCGATCGGAGTAGTTATGAGAACAGTAAATATTCAAAGGTTAACAAAATGTATAAATCAGCCAAATGATCACGAATTACCTGTTTTTGTACACCATTAGGTAAAACAAGCCTAAATGATATTTAGATGGGGAGCGAGAAACTAGTTCCATCATAATACATAAATAAGTATACAATTTATTACCATGTATTACCCGTGTTACACCCATTGATACAACTGGTTGTGCCACAGGGTACAACTGGTTGTACTGGTTGTACATCCCACTAATATTATAAACGCGAAAGTATGTACCTAAGTATGTATGTGTGTTACTGTTTCACGTCAAAACTACTGAATGGATTTTAATGAAACTTCGATAATAATAGTTTATGCATCAGAATAACACATAGGCTATACAGGGTGGAAAATTTTAACCTTACCTTTTCCACCCTGTATATCAGCTATGAAAGGGATCGGAATTCCACGCGGGCGGAGACGCGGGCAACAGCTAGTAATTTATATGTACTTATATACAATGAACAAAAGGAATAATAATGTACGTCTTTATTGTGCACCAAGGATATAACAACACAACATGAGAGACTCAATGTACGTACGGTAAGGTACGTACGGTACGGTACGTTACGTACAGATGGCCACCTTATCGCTCTGCGGCAATTTCTTACATGCAGCCATGAGTAAAGAGAAAAAAATGTCCAACTTCTCACTAATATCACAGTATAACGAATATTTCTTGTTCGTTAAGATATGATTCCAAAGCCGACCGCATGCGACAACTGCAGACGCATGTAGCACATACAGCGTACCCATTACTTGTTAAACTCCAATACGGATAAAGGGGACCATTGAGAAGCCGCAATGAATTACGCGTAGATATCTGCTGCGTGCTTCTGCAGTTGTTGTATGCGGTCACCTTCGTAATCATGCCTTTAGACGGTGCTAATATTATAAATGTAAAAGTTTGTGAAGATGTTTAGATGTTTGCTAATCGCGCTCTAACCGCTGCACAGATCTGGCTGAAATTTAGATAAGGATAGCTTATAGTCTGGAACAACACACGCTTCTTAATTTAAGGAATAATTTTCCGTAGACAGCAGGAACGGAATCAACATTTCGTATAAAGCCCCGGGCATGAAGTAGCTGTTTATAAATAGATGATTTTAAACAGAATTGTGTGAAAAATTATTTCGCAATTAAATTCGTTTTTGTATGCAAATTTAATCGTTGATGAACTAGGTTAATTTGCCAAGCATTTAATTCATCAGTAAGTCATTCATTGTAGCAAAAACGAGAGATGGCGTGTTGAAGTGACTGAGTACCACCTCCCACAATCCTGACACACTATAATAGAATACACGAGATTGTTTCTTATAATATTTCTCACTGGCAGTTATTGTGGCCCGCGGCTCCGCCCGCGTGGATATCGGTTATCGCGACCAAACATAGCCTATGTCCTTTCCTGAGGTCCAATCTATCTTTGTACCAAATTTCATCTGAATCGGTAGTTTAGGCATGAAAGCATAACAGACAGACAGACAGACAGACAGTTACTTTCACTTTTATAATATTAGTATGGGTTAGGTATTCGAGTCATCCAACTGACAAAAACTATTTTTTTATAAATATATTAGTAACAAGCTAAACTAGGTATATTGGTAGTGGTAGGATTCACGTCACTCGACACACAACATTCGAACCCGGAACCTCTCTATCGTAAGTCCGAGTCCTTAATCACTGAGCTACCGATGCTTTCCAGTTGTATGATTCAAAAATCTCTATGACAGTGGACGAAATTCCATATTAGTAAACATGACGTACCTACCTAGTACTTACAACAATCATAATATTATTGAAAGCCCTTAAGCCGGGTACTCACTTGCGAGCCGTAACCGAACTTGCGTGACACAGTAGGTACGAGGTTCTTGTGTACGCTTGTAGTTTAGGCTCTACAGTTTAGGCTCGCGACGTCGCCGCGTCGTCGCCGGAACGCTTCACCGAGCGTACTCATTTTGAGAGCTGTAACTGTAACCTTAGAGTATACATTGCTATAGAGCGCGCCTTACAAGTACATATGAACTGCTATCACGGGTATGAACAGTACAGTACTGGCTCAACTTCAATCAGTAGCAAAACAATACCAGTCAAAATGACTTCGCAAATAATATTTAATTCGATATCTTAAATCAGAATTTTATACAACATCGTATATTTGTAGTAATAATGACGCAAAAATAACGCAAATTGACGCCATTTTTTTGTATTTTGGGTTTTATTTTATCCATGCATATCAAATCGAACAAAAACTTCATAACAACAAACTACATTAATAAGTGCATCTATTGATATTTTCGGTAATGCATTAAACGTCACTATAGGTGCGCTATACCATCGCAAAGTATCTGCTAACACTCGGCGCCAAAGACCTGAGTGATAGGCGCGCTCTATATAATATAATGTATACTCTAAGAACTGTAACCAAACAGATACAGTAAAGAGGTTCTAATGTGTACGAGGAGGCCACCTGACAACAGTGACAACTGACAAGCTGAATTAAAACCGACAATCGTTCGGCTCGTTGCGAGTCGCTCGTGTAGCGTTCGTTGCAGGCTCGCGAACCACGTACACACTATGTTTTTGGTAACAGTAACGGTTACAGTTACGTGCAACGTTACGGGTTCGGAAATGAGTACGTAGTGATGTACAAGCCTCGAGGCGTCGAGTCCTATTTCTGAAGCCTCGAGGCGGAATGGCAAGACTCAGTGAGCTCGGTAAGCTCGGAGTCCCGAGCCTAGCCAAGCCGCGAGTTTTATGAGCCATGGCTCGAGGCTTCAAAAGAGTTCGAGCCTTCAAAAGAGCTTGAACCTATCAAAAGAGCTCGATACTTCAAAAGAGCTCGAGCCTTTCAAAAGAGCTCGAGCCTTCAAACAACTCGAGTCTTCAAAAGAGTCGTAAAACAAGCTCGAGTCTTAAAATATCTATCTATCTATATTTATCTTATCTTGCTCTTGAAACTTATTTATATATTCTTCTTATTCTTATTCTTCTTATTTTAACAGTTTAGGCCCCGGCCACAACTCCCCGGCACGGCGCCGCCGTGCTACGGCGCGGCGCCGTGGACGGTGTGTTGCATGGGGCGATTCTCAATCGAAATTTCTCAGTTGGCGAGCGTGCAATGACATAATAGTGTCTTACTAAAAATACGTCAATGTTATTAATTTACATGAATTATATTAATATTTATATTACAACATTTTACTTTAATATTTCAGTGATATATTAATAAATAATATTTCATAAAATTACGAATTCATTATTAAAAACATATTTTTTGTGGGTGGCGCATTGTCGCGATTCTGATTAGTAACTAGTACGCAATTGACGCGAAAATCCGCCCCAACACAACATAGGATCACGGTCCTATGTTTCGAATCGCGTCTTTCAAAGACTGATGATACGTCAACCAAGAAGTGACAGTGAGACAACAAACGTATTAAATATATGATGAAAGAGTGCGTTTTTCAGCCTCAAATATCAAAGAACAAACGGAGCTACATTTCACGCTTAATTTTTTTTTTCTATATTTACATTTCTTGAAATAAGATTACGAAACGTATTATAAAAATTACAAACTATGTCAAATTACAAAATAAACGTATTATAAACGTATTATAAAAATTAAAAACTAATAAAAATTAGTTTTCCCATGCATTTGGAAGATTTTAATTAATGAGGTGAACTTCTTTGCTAATATCAAAAATGAACTTTAGACAGTAATAATAATTATGTATAATTTAAATCATATTACATATTTTAGTTATCTGAAGATCTAAGATGCGCGTTGGCCTACGCTTTTAAGCATTTCGAGTATATAAGGTACCAGCCATCCTGCTGTACTGTTATGTCCTTTTTGTGGGCATCCGAAGGGATACCCACACGATAAAGAAATAACAGACTTATAGTTTGGATGACATTATAGGCTACATTTTATCCCTGTATAGGTTCCTCTAGATAGTTTTTATAATGACTATCGCATTGAGATTAAAAAAACCCGACTGCAAGCTACTTTCGACCTTAATGACATTTCTTAAAAAATACGTTTTTTGACATGTATAGATGACGTTGATCACGAATATGAAAAAAAAACTGGGTATTAGTTGCCGTCGATAAGGTTGAAAATGGCTTGCACGTATTTTTGGAGTCTCTGGGTTATAGTCAATGTAAAAAATAGGCGCAAGCCATTTTCGACCTTATCGACAGCAACTAATACCCAGTTTTTTTTCATATTCGAGATCAGCGTCATCTATAGATGTCAAAAAACATATTTTTTAAGAAATGTCATTAAGGTCGAAAGTAGCTTGCGGTCGGGTTTTTTAATCTCAATGCGATAGTCATTATAAAAACTATCTAGAGGAACCTATACAGGGATAAAATGTAGCCTATATTGTCATCCAAACTATAAATCTGTCCTTTTTGTTGGGCGAAAATCCTCTCAGATACCCATAAAAAAGGACATAATCGCTAGGCAGGGAGATAGATCTTTTTTCTATACGATTTAGGTGGCAGACTAGCACACGGTCCACCTGATGGGAAGTGGTTACCGTGGCCTTTGGAGGTATGTAACACCCTCATAATTTGAAATAATACAATTTAGTTAGGTATCCCGAAATTAGATTCTTGGGGATTGCGGAAATAGGATCTCTTTTATTTCATGCAAGCGGAGCCATGGTCAACGTCTTGTTATAATATTTACATAAAATAGAAACAATAATAGAATCCGTTACAATTCGTTTTTTATTCTAATTTAAGTTCAAATTGCAATTTGGTTTTTATTCTTATCCTTATTTTTTGGTATAGCTTCACTTTCTTCTCACATTTGCGTTATTTTATCCGAAAAAGAATTAATCGTGAAAGACATTTCAGATGTAATTTAACAATAATTATTTAGGGAAAATTTTCATATGCTACGCCACACTGAATTTTTCTCTGAATTAATATCGCCATATCAATCAAACCGAGACGTCATCCGTCAAGCTCGCGACTAGTGTGAAAGGGATAAAATATAAATGTTTACTTCAGAATTTTTACGTTCGTAAAGGTTCGTAAAGTTTCGTTTTCAGGTTACAGTTTTTTTGACGTCGAACTATGAAGTCGACTACTCTAATTGGGGAATTGCCCTCCCTTATGTCACACTTTCCACGGCGCCGTAGCACGGCGCCGTGAATTCCTACGGCGCGGCGCCGTCGCCGTCGCCGTCGACGGCGGACGGTGCCGTGCCGTAGAGATGTAGCCGGGGCCTTACATAATATAATATACATAATACATTAGTTCATTTCGTAACAATAACCTGAAATATTATAATTTTTATCTACTCACTGTTTCCTGAGACAGGCCTTCCCGCCTGGTTTAGGAGACAGGATTCACAACAGTGAACATCTGGGCAGAAAAGGACTAGTGCGCTTAAGAGAAATGCTTCGAGATCGACCGAGCGCTCAAAAGAGCTCGTGCCTTTAAAAAAGGTCTTCAAAAGAACTCGAACCTTCAAAAGAGCTCGAGCCTTCAAAAAGAGCTCGAGCCTTCAAAAACGACTCGTGACTTCAAAAAAGCTCGAGCTCTAAAAAGACTCCCAAGTCGTCGGGCGCCATACAAACGAGGCGAGCCTTGTAAATGACACCGAGCTCTAGGCAAAGGGACTCGGACGCCTCGAGACTTGTACATCACTATGAGTACGTTGTTAACGTCGGCTCACTGCGAACCGCACGCGCGCTCGCTGCGAACCGCACGCGCGCTCGCTGCAGGTTAGCGAACCACGAACACACTATGCTTTTTGGTTATTGAACCGGTTGTTACCCGGCTTGAAGCTGGGTATTCACTTAATCAACAAACAAAATTATGATTCAACAATTTATCAATCATAATATTAATTAATAATATATTTTATCATAATATTATTTAACCAATCATAATATTATGATTCAACAATCATAATATTATTGTTTGTAAACTGTTTTTTTCTAATCTCAAGTTTGACCTTCTGTTAAAGCTTGTTTTAATAGTTCTAGTATTTCACTTAAGGAATCTTCGCGGCACATCAAAAATAACATAGATTCTTAGAAGAAAAACGAACCAAAAGCCTTCATTGTTGTAAACAGATTTAGAAACCAAACTCACCGATACCTCTCCCGCCGGAGTCCGAAGAGGAGGTTATGTCGGACTCGAACCGACTAAAACGCACGCCGTCTGTGGGCCGTCAGTTGCCGGAGGTGAGATTGTCATAGCCATATTCCTCGCACCCCGGCCGACCCAGGGCCATATTTCTCGATCTGGCCCGGATCCGGTGTGGGGACCACAGACTCCCCAACTCGTCCCCGGCTATGGGGAAGCAAACCAAACTCACCTATAATGTTCTTCTTTATAATTCCAGTCAACATTCCATTCTTCACACACGGCGTGGAATCGACACATTTGACGGCTTCAGCCCACTCAGGACACTTCATCTCCTCCGAAAACGTGCCATGGACGACCACGGCCATGGTGGTCTCTGCTGGAGTCGCGGGTCCAGTGTTCTGCTATGTGATAGACAGATTTGGACGGAAGACTGGCATCTTTACTATTAACATGTTGCAAGCGGTAAGCATTGAATTAACCACCATTATTATTTTCTCTGCGTTAGGCCCGGTTTCCACCAAAGCGGAGAAGAGATGTGTTGAATAACCAATCGGCACGGCAAGAATCTAGTATTTAAAAAAATAGGAGTTAAAAAGTGTCGTGTTAGGGCATGATAGGAGATATGTTTGACAAGTTTTCAGCTTACCTCAAGCATGTACCCAAAAGCTCTCTGACTATTACTGAAAAATAAGCGCACCTGGCCACTTTAATCTGAAAACGTGCCCAGTATAGAGTAATAGGCTCACCACTTATAATAGGACCAAAAACAGGTCAAGTATAACTTACAGTCTAATAAAAAATAAAGGTCCGCTATTTTCAATTGCCAATAATTGAAATGGCAATGAATTGTTTGCGAATTGTGTCAACCAACAAGATATTGTACAGAAAATAGCAACAGGGGACGAAAGCTCAAACACTCAAATTATAAAATTAAATTGTTTCATAATATTTCAGTCTCCACTGTTGTGTGTAATTAGAGCATTGAATTTAATGGGAGTTTGTTCTTTTTCATCATTTCTGTTCGCTGCGACCTTCAAGTTAACAATTACAAATTCTTTAACAAATTGAAATCACAAATCAATACAACAATCTGGCAAATTAATTGAAGTGGAATAAATTGTTTCCAATTATTTGTCCACTAAATTTTATTTTCTACATGTCTGGACGTCCACGCACAAGGTGGACAGACGACCTTATTAAGGCCGCGGGAACGCGCTGGATGCGAGCCGCTTCCAACCGGTCTTATTGGAGATCTATAGGGGAGGCCTATGTCCAGCAGTGGACTTCCTATGGCTAAAATGATGATGATGATGAAGACATGTCTGAAAATTTACCCGAGACTGACTTTTAATATGCCTTTGAAGCACTGAAGTGTCAGATGACAATACATATTGCTATAGATCTTGTACCTAAAATATGCTCTCAATTGCTCTATACGCGCAGTAAACGTTTTTGGGTATCTTTTGAGGATAGTACGGGGTGCTACTGCGGTGGACGAGCTCAAATTCATCAAACATAGACACAAAACAATCCGTGCGCGCCAGGAACTTATATGTCTCGCGATTTAGGTCAGATGTTCTGAGACCACTTAGCGGACATCTATCCAAATGGTAACCGTGTCTACTTAGGCACTGAACGGAGAGCGTACCTGCTCTTCTAGATAAGTGGCACTATCGTTTGTAGAATAAAATTGCCTCGCTGTGTGTGTTTTACCGCCTGTAAAAAGACTTGTGTTCAGAGGTATTGATAAACATGACGCCCACAGATAAATTCTATAACCGCACCGCTCGCCATAGGCGGGAGTCCATCCTCACAAATTACAACCGGAAACGCTGTGCACTGTGCGGTATGGAAGGAACTTTATACCACGCACGCTCAAGCTGTGGAATGAACTCTTTATTGTGATAATAAAGAGTTCTTCAAAGAGTAAAAAAAAAGACGTGTGGCACTCGGGGACTGCCGCGGTAAAGCTATTGCATAGCATTTTATATCAACTTATGCAATTATAATTACTTACGTTAAGCGGAGCTACTTCGGAGCAGCTCGGCTCGATTCGTGCGAGCTCGGAGTGGGGGGTGTTAGGTTTTTTTCGTTACGGAATTTCTGGATTCGGTCTCCACGCTCAAGGCCCGCGATAGAAGCTATGCAATAGCTTAAAAAAAAGGTATACCTGGGGTTGCATACGTCCATCATAGGCCACGGTCACCACTTTGGGCCCTGTGTTTGTGTTTACTGCCTAAGTATAAAAATTGCCACTTGTCTAAGAGGCTGGCCATGAGCGTTTCAATAATGATGAATAACATACTATTTTGATTTTATTTCAGGCAACACTGATACCCCATTTCCTATCAAATAAAAAGAACATGTTCACAGTAAATATCGCCTTACACATATTAGCTGGAATTACTTCTGGAGGTCTCTTCACCATTCTACCGATATACATCAGAGAAATCACGGTGATAAGAGGCTTTTGTGTATGTCTGATGATAGTGATGACCACCGCTGGCTACGTGATGAAACTGGTGATGACGTTGGAAATTAGACTCTATTTGATGGTGGGCTTGGTTGGAATTCAACTGTTGTCGCTATTGCTGATGGTGGAGAGCCCTAGTTATTTGGTCATGAAGAAAAATTATGCGGTAAATATGAATATACATATAATACATATTAGTATACGAGTATATAAATATTCTACAATATAAAAATGAATCGCTGAATGTGTTGCTAAGCGCAAATCTCGAAAACAGCTGAACCGATGTCGCTAATTATTTTTTTAGAATATTCCTTGAAGTATGAGGATGGTTCTTACGGAGAGGAAAAACTTGATGTATCTATTTAATATGTTTTATTTAAAAACGCAGTTTATAAATATTTTGCCGTTTAGAAACTTATTTTGAAGACTAAAAACCGAAATAGAACTGCTAATAGTCAGTTAGCTTAGTTATCTAATATATAAAAATCAATGCCACTTTTCGTTGTTATTTTATAACTCAAGAACGGCTGAACCGATTTGGCTAATTTTAGTCTTGAAATATTCGTGGGTGTCCAGGGAAGGTTTCAAGGATGAGAAAATAGGCGCAGCGGGAACGGGAAAAATATGGCGGTACGAATTTCGCCGGGACAGCTAGTTTTGTATAATATGCATTTTTATAAAAAGTCGCAAGATTATTTACCTTAAGATATGTAGATACCTAACCGAATGGAGTTTATGTATGTATGTATATTATAACCCATTTTAAATGCTAGTCAACATGACATAAATAAAAATCATAATAATTATATTATTACAGTCATAAATTATTAATAGCCTTCCGCTCACGGCTCTCTCTTATCTCCCACGTGAATCTCTTATCTCCGGTTCTACTCAACCGATTGCAATCAAACAAACGTGAGATTTTAACTCTGACCAAGACCTTTCTGACCAAAAAAACCGCATCAAAATCCGTTCAGTAATTTTTGCATCCATCGCGGACAAACATTTCCAATTTACAATTATACAGGGGTTGTACTCAACGCGGCCACAAATTAATCCGAAAATCAGGTAGTAAAAATAATAGATTGGCAGCTATAGTGAAGAATCATTTTATTCAATTTATGGGTGTCGAAATTACTGATTGTGGCGTACAAAAATACTAAGTGAGCCACTATTTATGGATGGTTATAAAAAAAATAACCACAAAGGTTAAAGCGGGAGCTCCGCTTCGCTCCGCTCCCGTGTTAGCCTTCTAACCTAACCTATCCAAGTTGGGACGCGCTATACTCGAATCCTCATAATTTCACAATTTAGCAACACACGGGTCACTCAGTATTTTAGTCGCCCACTCAGTATTTAAAGTAATTCATTATCAGTCGTCCATTTATTATTTTTGTCGCACGGTTTATTATATCCCATTATAGTAAAGGTATAGATAGATAGTGTTATAGATAGATAGATGTACCTAAATACAAAATAAGCGTAGTTTTGCTATAACATCCAGAATTCCATATCTCTCTCCAAGAAATAAGAATATAATAGCTTTTGTCTTGGAGAAGAAACCCTGAAATTATTTTTATATGGACAAACAAAATAATCGTTTATTTATTCTGAGTACAATTTATAATTACTTTTCTATTCATTATAAGTAGCTGCTCCCATAAAATATCGAATAAATGTTATACTCATACAGCATTGTATGAATATTATATTGATCCCATAGTACAACATACTGGCCATTCATTGCCTCTGAACTAGATTTCAAATTGGTATTATCTATTTTCTCAGCTCTGTATAAATAACTGTTGTTTTTTTTTTCAGGCAGCGCAACGAAACTTGGCGAATCTAAGGTCATTTGGAATAGATAGCCCTATTATAACAAGAGAGATAGCCAAGCTCAAAGAAGAAAGTGAAAACGCGGAGTCTCGTGGAAAACTTTCTATAAATACTGTATGTAAGTATAGGTTGAAACTGCATTCCATATTTATTCCTGCAGCTTATTCAAGGTTTTATAGCAGAAAATAAATTTCATTCCCTCTGCACCTTCTTTTTTTAACACAAAGCTTGACCTGATAATAAATAACGGACGCAACAAAAAAAAAAAAGAATTTTGCCACAGAAGTGTAAATTTTCAAAAGAGAAACCGATGGAAAAAATCTTACGTCTATAGATTAGCAATTAATTATGGAAATCTCTCTATTTTAGAATTTTAAATAGATTTAATTTTAGATAATGCATTATGTATGTACCTAATATTTATATCATTTTAACATGTGTACTTGGCTTCCTCTGCAGAGCAAGCCTGCAGGAATCGAGTTATAGGGACCCCTTGCCACTGGCAAACATACGGTTAAGGAATTTCATGTTTTTAAATAAGTTTGTTACTCAATCATACTCAAACTACTGAACAGATCTGATTAAAATTTAGTCCTGGCATAGATTTTCTCTGCTAAGAATACATTAACTACTTTTTATCTCTGTAATATCTGGGCGGAGCCGCGGTAAACAGCTAGTAGGTACATCGCACCTCTCGCCACAGGCAGGGAATTCATCCTCACACATTGCGTCCGGAAACGGTGCGCACTGTGCGGTTTGAAAGGCACTTCATCCCACGCACACTCAACTCACTCTGTGGAATGAACTCCCTGCGGTGGTTTTCCCAAGCGACTATAATATGGGGTTCTTCAAGAAGGGCATTAGAAGGTTTCTTCAGAGTCGGCAGCGCGAGTGTGACGCCCCTGGTGTTGCATACGTCCATAGGCCACGGTGACCACTTCCCATTAGGTGGGCCGTGTGTTTGTTTGCCATCTAAGTGGTATAAAAAAATGATTTTTTTTTCAGATCACACAAAAATTTGGTTAGACGCCATTAGAATGGGCTTTGTCCTCTACACCGTCAATGTTCTTTGCGGGAGCATCCTGTTCCTCGATGAGCACAAGACATTGATCCAGTTGGCGTTGACTGAAGACCCTGACAGTATACTGGTGCTAGCCTGTCTGCTGGGAGGCAGTGTTGCCTGTTTGGTCTGCGTTACTTTCTGGGATAGAAAAGTTAGTACCAATTCTTCGATGACTAGATTGACGAACTTCGTTTCGTCATATTTTTGCCTAGCCCACGGCCCTGCCGGAATGGAAATCAGATACCGTTTTCGCCGCACTTACTGTTTTCTTTTTCTTTTATATAAAACCTTTTCCTGACAATAACGATCACGATAAAAATGAATTATCCGCAGTCGTTCGGAAGTGCTTAAACATACATTTGGGAAGTTTCATTTTTATTTATATAGATTCTCTCAGTTTTAAGATATTGGATGACTAGCGGATGCCCGCGACTTCGTACGCGTAGAGTTTGTTTTACCCCCTTAGAGGTGCAGTTTCGTAAAATCCGTTCTTAGCGGATGTCTACACCCTATAAGGAACATACCTATCAAATTTCAAGTTTGTAGGTTGTAGGTGTTATATTATAATTAACTTAAATATTCACGCCTGTAAATACCCTAGGGGATGGGGAAAGGTGCATTAACACCCACATTTGCCAACTGTTATTTCCAGTTCATCATCACTTTGTCATGGGTTGTATGTTTACTGTCGTATGTAGTACAGCCCTGGGTGACTGACCATCTTCAACGACGTAGACGGGAAAAGATCCATCCGGGAACCATCGCAGCAACTGCTTCAATGATTTAACTTTCTTTAAAATTAGTTTTTTTGTTCTTTTTCAGTATATTTTGACACTTGGCTACTCCATAATGACCCTCGCTGCTGGGGTCCTAGCAGTATACACTCAAGTAGACCTGCCTGTCACTACGCTTAGAATAATACCTATCATCTCATTGGGCATACTGGTCTTTGGGTACGGAATCGTTTGGGGACTCCCAGTTTTACTGATGGTGGAGATATTTAACATGAAGGTGAGAATTCTGATGACTTAAAGTTAAGCCGTCGGTCCTGATTGCCATACGAACATCTATGGCAGTCGTTAAGGGTAGTTGGAGCCCTAAATAATTAAAAAAATAACGGTCTTACTGCAAAGCTTCAATATCGCCTAATGTTAACATTGGGTTGTGGAGGTCAGCTGACATTCGCTTCACGGAAAATCTCGAGGTCTAGCCAAATCCGTAGTTAAGACTGGTAAAGCGGAGCACAGACTCCGAGCTGGTAGCTTCGGATGCGACTGGGAATTAACGCTAAGAGGAAGAAGATATGAACGGAGACTGCAATAAGCCGTCGTCGGTCCTAGTTGCCATACGAACATAATATGGCTGTCGTTACGGGTAGTTCGAGCAATAAAAAGTAGCAACTGGTCTAACTGGAATACTTCGATATTGCTATTGGGTTGTGGAGGTCAGATGACAGTCACTTCACAGGTAAAATTGAAGTTCAGCCAAACACGCACTTTTTTTTCTTTATACCACTTAGTTGGCAGACAAGCACACGGCCCACCTGATGGGAAGCGGTCACCGTGGCCTATGGACGTATGTAACACCAGGGGCGTCACACTCGCGCTGCCAACCCCGAAGAAACCTTCTTTCTTTTGATAAACGTCAAAATACATAATATCAATCCCATACATTTATCGTTACCTATATTCCCACGTAGTGGGGGTGAGCCTATTGCCATATTCCAGCACTATTGTTGACTCGAGCCATCTGAGGCTGAGTCTGGGCTTTAATATACATATCTGTCTGATGTTAATCAGCCATTATTTAATTTAAAAAAATACACCATTTCCTATTTTCAGATCCGAGCACCGTTCATTGGTATTATCTACGTATACTCGCAAATAATCAAATTGGCTCACGTACATACGTTCAAATATCTAGAAGATTACATCGGAATATATACGTTATTCTATATATTTGCTAGCGTGAACTTGTATGCTGTGGTGTATGTGCTGTTTGTTGTTCCAAATACGAATAATAAGAGTATGAGAAAGATTGAGAAGCAGTTGAGAAGACCTTCTTTGTGTTGAAAGAAGAGTAGAGAAGAAGAAACCGGCGAAGATTGTACATGTTTTACTGAAAATAATAAAAAATAATGTTTATACTTATTTATTAACAGTTGCTTAACAAAGAGATATTCTTAATTTTACTTTTTATGTATTACTAGCCGACCCGCCCCTACTTTGCCCATAGCATACTTCGATATTAATTATTATTAATTTTCAAAAAATATATGGGAAGCTGCCGGATTCGTTGTCATTTATGATTACTGCTTCGCTCCCTAGAGGAGTAGCGTGATTATATATGACCTTCCGCGCTAAACGGGCTATTAGACACAAAAAAATATTTTTCAATTCGATCCGGTAGTTCCTGAGATTGATACAATAAACGACTTATTCGGTAAACAAAAAATTACCATTAAATTCAAGATGGCGAAGGCAACGAACCGAAAACCAGATAAAACTAAATTTAGACTGCCAGTGACTTCCCTCAACGAATCCCGAAATAAAATTGTTACTGGGAATTATTTCTTTGTCAAATCCTATTTTTGGAATAGTTTGCTGGGTCTTGAAATTAAAGGTCGCTGACTAGATCAGTTTCAATGATAAAAGTAGGTGAAGATCAAACCGTACTTGCGTCCAATCAGGACTGTCCACACGGCTTTGAGATCTTTTTATTCAATGCTGATTTTGATCGTGTCTAGGTGGCTTTGAATTGGAATTTCAATGGTCTAACAAGAACATCTATTGAACGTCCGTAGTATTGAGAGAAGTCTGATATTTTTATCACTGGACTTTATTTAGCGGAGTACAATAGTTGATACCACACTGTTATTGCATAACAGGACAGTGGGCCAAGTCTACTATTGGAATAGTGTTTTGATGGTGTTGCATCGTCGGAATAATTTGGCACTTTTCGTATTCTTCCTTTCCTTAGGACTTAAATGCCAACTGCATACAGCGCAGAATATTCCCGTCTATCCCACTAGTTCCATTGAGTTGTCCCATCATGGGACAACTGAGACTATTACGTCCCAGTAGTTCCATGGGACAAGTGGAACTAATATTTTATAATATTGTTGTCCCAGTAGTTCCACTTGTCCCATGGAACAACGGGGACGTAATCGTCCCATGATGAGACAACTCTATGAAACTAGTGGGATAGACAGATCCATCAAGACGGTCCCTACTTTGACGGGGTCGACACATGCTTCTCACGTCCCTCTCAAAGAACCCAGGACTGTAGGAAAGTTTCTCTATGTAGGCGAAATCTAAATATAAATGTCAAGCATTATTATAGAAAAATAAACAAACAAATACATATTACCGGTAGCAAATACGTTTTCCTCGTAATACCGGTATAATCATAAAATATATGCTCTCGGATCATAATAAATAGGACATCAATTTCCCTCGCAGATTGAGTTTTATTGCAATGGCAGGTGTATGAATAAAAATAGACGGTGAACAACTGAGCCGATATTACGGATCCATCAAGAGCACAGAGATTGTGACACAAAAGGTATACGTGCTTTTACGGGAGATACACAAAATAATTAGTTTTACATTTGAATAATTTTTTGTTGTAAGCGCGGGCTAGTACACAATACAACAAAAATTATTGTGCTATTGCCCGCGGCTCCGCTCACGTAGTTGTCGGTTATCGCAACCAAACATTGCCTATGTCCTTTCTCAAGGTCTAATCTACCCCTATACCAAATTTCATCAAAATCCGTTCCGTGGCTTAGGCATGAAAGCGTAACATACAGACAGACAGACATACCTCAAAAGACACAATTAAAAAAAAAAACAATACTTATTTAGGTATTTTATAAAATAGACGTACAACCTTAGGCTGATGCAGAGAGAGTCAAGGGAATCAAGAGAGTCAATATGTTTGTCTACCCACAGTTACACAAAATAACTCGAATTTCTAAAGCCAACCGCACTTACTTTATACATTAAAATAATGTAACTACGAAGTGTTACTAGAAACTCTCAGCTTTTGATCCCAAAGACATTCATTACAACTTGAGATAATTGCATAGTTCACAATTTGCATACTGATACGAGTTTAGCTGCAGAATATTTCCCTCTGGATCTTTATCCCTAGAAAGAAAATATCACTTCAATCTTTAAGTTGGAAAAACAAGAGTTGGACAGCCTCTGTGGTATAGCGGTAGTGAACGCGGTTGCTACGCAGGAGGCACGGGTTCGATCCAAGCTCAGTGCAAATATTTGTATACATGAATATGTCTGGTCGTGTCTCAGAGAGCACGTTAAGCCGTCGGTCCCGGTTGCCATACGAATATCTATGGCAGTCGTTACGGATAGTTGGATTGGAATTGGAACCCTAAAAATGCCTAACAACTGGTCTAGCTGCAACGCTTCGATATCGCCAAATATCATTATTGGGTTGTGGAGGTAAAATGGCAGGCGCTTAAAATTTCATTCAATCAATTTTATAAAGTAAATAAGAAAATATAACTAATGACATCACAAGCTGTATATAATAAACAATATAGTATAGCATTATGTTTCAAGTCAGACCGAGAAACATAATCCTTATCATGCTAATAAGAGTCGTACTAATTTACAAGAGCTTAAAAACGTAATTATTTGGAGCTTTGTACAAATGATTTGACATGAAATTTGGGACTCTAGAATAAGTATTTAAGCACAGTTTGAACCTTCAAAGAGGTCAAGGCTTATTAACTTTGAGCCTTTTGCATAAGTAGTTCTAATTAATGTTATATCTAAATAGGCAAAGCTAACATAGTTCGGGACCTTTGGCCTTTAAAGTTAAATCGACTAAATCTAAATGGTTCCCAAGCGACTACAATATGGGGTTCTTCAAGAAGGGCATTAGAGGTTTCTTCAGGGTCGGCAGCGCGAGTGTGACGCCCCTGGTGTTGCATACGTCCATAGGCCACGGTGACTACTTCCCATCAGGTGGGCCGTGTGCTTGGCTGCCACTTAAGTGGTATAAAAAACATTTAGGGCGGGATTTGAACCTAAGACCAGTACTATTCTCTTGGACCCTTGCTAATAAAAAAAATACACGGGTTACCTATATAAAGCTTTTATGTCAAAATTGCCATGAGTCACTTGCTTCTGAATTTTTAGTTCATTGGTGCCAGTTTCAATTGCTTTTCCTTCTATATTGGACTTTCTCTTCCTTTCACTGCCTCCGCATTCTCTCCACTTTTAATTCCTTTTATGTTATAGCAGTGGAGTCACTGATTGTTGGGGTATTATTAAAACTTAAAACTTATAACAACTATTGAGAATTGAAGTAAAATATTCATCTTCAAAGAAGATCTTAAAGTCAAATAGATAGTTTTAAGTTAGAAGCGACGATACCCGTAGATGATTAAGTTTAGTGTATTTGTATCAAAAGTTCCTTTGAAATCGAACGGACAAACAAACGATGATTAAGTACTTCAAGGACCATTGTTTATTAATCGAGTCTTGTCTAGACTTTCAACTTTGTTCTTGGGACTTTCCATATTTAGATGGATCGCCGTTTTCGACAACTGGGTCTACTTTTGTGCGTTCTTGTAATTATGTACTTGTAGAAGTAAAATTTCTGGTACCAAATGATATACATAAGATACTATGCCTCTGTGGCGTAGCGGTAGTGAACGCGGCTGCTGTGGCAGACAAGCACACGGCCCACCTGATGGAAAGTGGTTACCGTGGCCTATGGACGTATGCAACACCAGGGGCTTCACACACGTGCTGCCGACCCTGAAGAAACCTTCTAATGCCCTTCTTGAAGAACCCCATATTGTAGTCGCTTGGGAAAACCATCGCGGGAAGTTCATTCCACAGCTTGAGTGTGCGAGGGATGAAGTTCCTTTCATACCGCACAGTGCGCACCACCACCAAAACACACACAGTGAAGCAAAGTCTCTCCTGAGACTGAGAGGTTCCACATCGCCTGTGAGTATGGGATTGCCGACGAGCCTCAACGCCCGTCTTTGTACCGAGTCGAAAGGGTCAAGCTGGCATGCAGGCGCTCCGGCAAAAAGGTGACAACAGTATTGCATAATTTAATTGCATTGCATTGGTCTGGGTGTTTCTATGTATAATATGTATGTATTTACAAAAAAAGTATCTATGTAAGTAGGTATGTATATCCGCATTCCAGATTCCATAACACAAGCTAATTAAGCTTACCATGGGTCTAGATAGCGTTGTGTAGAATGTTGTAGAATATTTATTTATTTATTTTTTATATAGTAATAATAATAAAAAATTAGATGGAGGTCGAACGGCATTATGAAAATATCGAAGTCCAGCCAAATCCGCAGTCCGTGTCTATACAGAGACAGATTGACAGATTTGACAGATTGCCTATATTATTATAATCTGTCTTCAGCTAAATCAAGATTCAGAACTGAGTAGCATGCTAGAATGCGGGCATATATGGCTACGGTGTTCCGAAATATATCACGAGTGAAGCCGGGCAGGTCGACTAGTAGTATATGAGACGTATTACAATGACTCGTCTAATATTCTTTCTAGGGCATTAATATCGTTGACACAAGCAATTTTCTTCACTGCGATAAGTTTTTCAAATGTTGCCAGTCTTTATTAGATTATCGCATTAAATATAATTTATTTCTCAGACTTTATTTTTGTTCTTCATTTTAGATGTTAATAATATTTTGCTTTCTTTTCAAAGAGCGAAAGTAATATACCTAGTACAGTTATCGACATATATTTTGAGAGAGTACATTTTATGAAGTGACTGTGTACTTCGGAAAATGTACTCTTTATGTCCAGTAGATACACGACGTTTTTTGAGTGTCTTTTGAGGATAGCATGGGGTACTACGGCAGCGGAGGAGCTCAAATCCAGCAATCATGTGGCTCCTTTAAACGTAGACAGATTCATCCGCAGATGACATCGGCGAACGCGCCCGCAGATGTCATCGGCGGGCGCGTCCGCCGACGTACAGATGGGCGACTTGGTCATCTGTGGTAGATTTTTAACTATTATAGACGAGCAAATCAACCCGTCCGCGAACATCTGTAGATGAATCTGTCTAAGTGTAGAGGACCCTTTAAAATCTAACGCCTGTAGCACATCTCCGCCGCGAAACCGCGTATAGCGGAACCGCGGTTGTTTCGCCATGTTCTGTCAGTTGTACGAGGAGCGAAACTCTAGCGAAACGGCATGTTCTAATGCATACATTTACCTATCTTCTATCTCTTTCGCCGCGCAGTTTCGCCTATGCCGTTCACACCTCCGCGCTTCGTCCGCTATTTTGTCAGTGTTGTCACGTGACAATTTTACGTAACACGTAAATTGCAGGGCCGCATTAGGGGTCTTTTAAATTCCAAATGAATCAAGATCAGTAAAAAAGTTTTACTTTGATTATTTTTTCGCCGTCTACAGTTTTTTGTACAGGATGGTATTACCTACATCTAGGTACACTAATATTCTAAAGAGGAATGTCCTTTTCTTGTTTTTTTTTTGTTTGTTGTTGACTGATTTCAATAATGGGAGTAACATAGGCTAGCAAATAAAGACCCGCGAGGGCATGCGTTTTTAGTGGTTCAGAGTTCAGTTCAGTTCGACAATCACTCCTGACCGACTCCCAAACTGAACTCCGAAAAATCTTTCTACGACAAGATTTTACTTCGACAACATGAAACTCCGATACGACTCAATTACGACAATACTTTTGATCGAAACAACTCAATCCCGACATTACTATACTCTGACAAAGCGTTTCTTCGACATGACTTTAATAAGAAACGACGTGAGTTCGACGACATTCTACTTAGACAATAATGCTTGTCCGAAATGAGTCAAATTCGACATACCCTACTCTGAAATATTGTAGCTCGATAATATCTTGAATCGACGTGACATATTTATGACACGATGTTATTGCGAAATTATTAGATAAGTACCTTTAAAAGAGATCCGATTTTCAGCACTCCATGGATTCACCGTACGGTCGCCGGGTCCATAGCGTGATACAGAGAGGAACACCGTGACGGCGACTGGGACTTGCGACCCAGACGTGGGAACTAATATACCTAAAGACCACGCTATAAAGACAAACAAATACTTTAAATTGACTAACGAGTTAACCAAAAAACGGCTACGTGGTTAAGCTCTACGCCGTAGAAGTAGGAGCAAGGGGAATTCCAGCTAAATCTCAACTTACTTAAAGACCTCGAATTGCCAAGAGCTTCAGTAAGCTCTTTACTAAATCGAATATCAAAAGCGGCATCTTACCAAATTTGGATAAGTAGGGGGGGAACACTACTGACGATGGAGGTGAGCGCTAATGCATCACAAGGTGTCCACCCTAAACCTACATCTGGGTCGCAAGTCCCAGTCGCCGTCACGGTGTTCCTCCTCTTGTATCACGCTATGGACCCGGCGACCGCACGGTGAATCCATGGAGTGCTGAGAATCGGATCTCTTTTAAAGATACTTATCTAATAATTTCGCAATAACATCGTGTCATAAATATGTCACGTCGATTCAAGATATTATCGAGCTACAATATTTCAGAGTAGGGTATGTCGAATTTGACTTATTTCGGACAAGCATTATTGTCTAAGTAGAATGTCGTCGAACTCACGTCGTTTCTTATTAAAGTCATGTCGAAGAAACGCTTTGTCAGAGTACAGTAGTGTCGGGATTGAGTTGTTTCGAACAAAAATACTGTCGAAATTGAGTCGTATCGGAGTTTCATGTTGTCGAAGTAAAATCTTGTCGTAGAAAGATTTGTCGGAGTTCAGTTTGGGAGTCCTCCTGACCATATCCGAGGGAACTTTAGCACGAAAAAAAAGTGGGAACGGAATCCGAATTCCACGCGGGCGGAGCCGCGGGCAACTGCTAGTATTATACATAGCTGCTGCCCACGGCTCCACACACGTCGAATTCTGATCACGCTCCTACTTTTTTCGGTAGTCCCTTCAAATACCACTCCGGTCGGCCATCGCACCTACTCAAAACCGCACGCCTCCTATTACGTACTCCCCGACTGATTCTAGGCCATAATTTAAGAGCCCTCAGGTGTGAAAAGCACGGTGTCCCCATTGTACTCCGGAAAGGAAGGTTATGAATGTCACACCACTTCGCCAGCGGGTTGAAGCGGTGACAGGTGGCTGAATCTGAACCCTCGGTCTGCACTCGGCGACCAGTCCAGCAATAACGTCAAATGTGTCCTTTGCACGACTTATATGTCCAATTATGAAAAATGACAAGCACTCTTTAATTGTCCAACCATAGAAATTGTCCAATCATAATATAAATAATAATTGGTCAATATAATTAATAATTATTAATCATCGATTATATTTGTATACATATTTATAACTTACTGTTACGTTTAGTAAAAAGTATTTAATTTGACTTGACAGCCGAATACCCTATACGGCCCTGGATTTTGACAGGCGACGACGATTCGAAATCTACACACGGTTGCGAAGGATCGCGCATGCGAAATCACGTTGTCATTTTAAACGGAGCAATCAGAAGTCAGAAAATTCGCGCATGCGTTCTACACAGACCAATCAGATTCGCATACACAGTTCGATTTGGTAACGAAGTTGTCAAATTTTGGTGTCAATTCATGGTAAAGCTACTGAGCGTAACTACGTTTTTTTAAATGATGGACGTGGAATATACCGAAAAGCTTCTCATAGAGATCAGAAATAGACCCGTTATTTATTTAATAAGCCATCCACATTATAAAAACAACGTGAAAAAATTGCAAGCATGGCTAGAAATTCAGAGAGAATTAAATGTGGAAGGTACGCTTTTTATTATAATAATAGACTTTTAATTGTATTAATATTATATTTATCTAAATGTAATGTTAGCGTATAATGGTACCAAATATAAAACTAATTTATATATATTATATTTGTGCAAATTAGTGTCCCCATTGTCCATACAAAGAGTGAACATCTCCTTTCCCTATCACTCACCATAAAGTAACTAATAATTTAACTAGACAGCCAATTACCCAATTTCGGCCCTGTTGATTTTGAAAGTTCTTGACGCACGGTATCAAGTTCGCGCATGCGAAAAAGACGTTATCATGTTGAACGGAGCAATCAGAAGTCAGGTAGTTGGCGCATGCGTTCTACACGGACCAGTTAGATTCGGGTACGCGCTCCATATTAGATAGCAAGTGTCAAGTTCCGCTCATGTTTCGCTGCTCCAGCTACACTTGAACACAGCGAAACTCAACTAGCAGTTCCGCTGTCCGCCGCGAAACGGCGGAGATGTGCTACGGGCGTAAAGGGCCCTCTACGCGCTCGGGCACGCTCGGTCTGGTTTGATATAATCTAAAGTTTAGATTATGTCAAACCAGACCGAGCGCGCCACGGCTTTATTTCTCTCGTGACTCTGGGTTAAGATATATACCGAGAACCATACTTATTGTGTACTTGTAAATAAATCTTTTAAGTAAATAAAATCTATTTCACGCTTTACACTTCAGTGAGGTTATTTTATTACTTTTCAAAGGTTTTTTATGTGGCTGATGAAGAAAAAGTCTATGACTTTAAATGCCTGATTGACCTTTGAATTTTGTTTATACCACTTTGGCGGCATATAAGCACGTGGCCCATCTGATGGGAAGTGTAGTGTGGAATGCGTAATTCCCGTCTTGAAGAACCCCATCCCATCGCTTGGGAAAACCACAAACCACAGCAGGAAGTTCATTCCACAGCTACTTAGTTATTATGAGGCCTACGATCGAGAGACTACAGGTTTGAAGCCTAGCCTTTATATTATTAAGTTAGTCCACTACTAATACAAACGATTTAACTTACTTTTTTTATTTGGTCTATCAATTGACTGCACCCCGCTGGTTGGTGAGAAGCTAAACACCCGTATTCACAAACAATACTGTGAGGTCTCATAGTGTGCTCGAGCGCATAGGGCTGGTAAAATTAATTCACAAACATCACGGAGCAGTATCTAACGCAGTGCGTTCCCTCAACGAAGTATTACTTAAGTGTTATCAATGAATAAAAAGGCTTTCCAAAACGAACGCACTGAGAATTTGTCGTTCTTTGCATAGTTTTGGTGGTACGCATAGCGAAGTATTGTTTGTGAATACGGGTGAAAGAGCACCAGAGGAGAACAGCCAGGATTTCAGATGCTATTGACCTAACAATGGTGGTCCTAACTGCGTCAAGAAAATGACTTTCAATCCTGTATTTCATAGGTGTATGTAACTACTGGTTCCCAGCAGAGTAGAATTTGGGCCACCCCATCTCTTCCCATACGGTGTCGTATGAGGCGACTAAGGGATAGGGCTGTTTAACATCAGACAGATATATACAGCATGGCTCGAGTCAAAAGTAGTGCCCGGAATACGGCAATAAGACTCACCCCCTATTACGGGGGACCATATACCTACAACGATTGGCGAAATGTGGGTGTTAACTCACCTCTGCCTAACCCTCCGGGGATTGAGGCGTGATTGGGTGGGTGTGTGTGTGTATGTAGCTAAGATATCAAGGAAGTACAGAATTAGCAACACAGGATGTAAGCCTCTTAAAGCGTAGTTATAAATATTAAATTTGAATTTCTTCCCTCATCTCAACAGTTTTCAAAGACGTGCAGAATTACCATTATACTGTATATTAATATCAAATTTCTAATTAAGATGAGCATGTCTGTAATGCTGTATCGTGCATAATTTAAGTGAACACCCGGGAACTAATTGGTACAAGAAATTCAGATTTAGAGAGGAAGGGTTTTTAGGGTTCCTTACCTCAAAAGGAATAAAACGGAGCCCTGATAGGATCACTTCGTTGTCCGTTTATCTGTCTGTCTGTCAAGACCTTTTTATCTAAAATGCGTGGAGGCATTTTTTTTATTTATTTTATTTATTTAATAATTATTATTACAATTGTTTACATAAATTTAATAAATTTATCCTGTAAACCCAGATAGGGCTTGTGTAGGATAAACAATTTTACCTTATTTATATATTATCTTTTTTTTTTTTTGTCACTACATATAATTATTTACACATAATAATGTGTTTTTTCATTTTGTTCCAACCTCAATAGTTGCATCAATAGTTGAAATTCTTACTACATACTCAGGTCTATAACATCTTGAAACTGTGCAAAAATCAAACTTCTAACCCAACGTAGATTCTTTTTAGGCATTGTCATAAAAAATATCTTCATTATTGAACTTTATTTATCCATACTAATATTATAAATGTGAAACTAACTCTGTCTGTCTGTCTATTACGCTTTCACGCCTAAACCACTAAACCGATTGCGATGAAATTTAGTACAGGGGTAGATTAGACCTTGGGAAAGGACATAGGTTATGTTTGGTCGCGATAACCGACATCCACACGGGCGGACCCGCGGGCAACAGTTATTACCTTGCTAAATCTAAAAGGTCTAGCAAATTTGATTGCTGTAGTGACATTTTTATTGCTAGTACGACACCGTAGAACAAACGACCCTACAATAAATCTTCCTGAGATCCTTTTTCAGGACCATTTCACACGTGCCCCCATTCGCACGTATCTTTCTTGACCTTTAGCTTACCATTAGCCGACGAGAAGTCATATTGACGTGACCGTTATAAAAAAATAGTGACCATGTTTTGTTGATTATATTTATGAGTTTACGTAGTTTTTGTAATGGTTGAGTTTTCGTACAAGTGTCTAAAGCTCTGTACTCACATACGGTTTTACTCGATAGTATTACTCGAAAAGGAGTAAAAATCAACGTGTGGACCGCAAAACTCACAGCTCTAAGGCTCGCATCGAGCCGGCTCGATGGAATTAAATAAAAGTTAATTTCTTCGCACCTACTCGAAGCGAGCCGTCGAGCTTGACTCAAGCGTGTGTACGGCGCCGCGAGTGGCGCGAGTCGAGCGTCTGTCCGCAGTTGTTGTTCGTCGTGAAAACACGTGTAGAATAAAAAATAAATGGATTTACGAATTTATTCCAAAGGTGTTATAGAAGATTTTAATTCTTTTATAATTAAGAACTGCGAGACTTGCTAAATGCAGCCACACCGTCTCCTTTGTTGAACAGACATGTTTTGGCTCGAACGGTTCGGTGAATACTGAACGGTGCGCGTCACTTGATAGAGTAATGCTGAATGTGTGGACGAAAGCCCATGCCATGGGTTTTACTCGACATGATTGCTTGATCGAGTAAAACCGTATGTGAGTACGGAGCTTTACACTTAGAACACGTGTACACGACACGAAACACAAAAACGGAATCAATATTTGTAGTGGGATAAAAACGGAATTATTATTGTTATTCTTTCAACTTGGGATTGAGAAACGTGGGTTGAAAACGGAAACATCCAAATAATTTTCAACAGAAATAAATCAGTGACGAGATATTTTTCAGCGATCGCTTTTTAATTATTTTGTGAAATTTTAATCTAGATAGATTTGAGTGCAAAGTAAACCTTACTAAGCTATCTTGGAATTTAGGACAGAAAAATAAAGAGAAGATTGATCATCGAAAGTGACGAGCAAAAAGAAACACAATTAGAAAAGTCTTAAAGTTTGCTTTTTGTTATTTATTTTAAGGATGGATCTGAAGGACAATGATATTCATAATTAAAAAACATTTTAAAAGAAATTTAAGCTAATCGAATAAAAAAATAACAAGACATAATGTGTGTGTTTGTGTGTGTGTGTGTGTGTGTGTATGTGTTTGCATTAAAACTACAAAATAATGATATTAACAGTGTATTTATAAAAATAATAGGCATACATTTACTAACACTAAATATAAAACTAGGTATCTATTTACACATTCTGAACATCACCTTACATTGGCACTTATTAAGCGAAATGAACTTATATGAATCATCCTTAAATGAGTCGACCTTATGCGAAATTAACTTATGCGAAATGATACATAACCGATATTTATATAAACTAGTACTATAATACACTGGTTTGTTCGGAACAAAAAAAATTGGTATCATATCTTGTATGGCACGGGGCGACTACCGTACACGATGGCGGGCGCGTCCGCTGCTAACATTACCAGATGAATCATTGTTTACGTGTAAAGGAACTTTTAAAAAGGAGGTGGATCCGTCTAGTAATATTCTCTCCTCAAACTGGAACTGTGACACATATTTATATATCTACATAATAAAGTCATTGAAAATCACATAGACTGTTTATAGTGGAGATTGATGACGCTTGGTGGAACTTGCTACACATATTGAATAGGTAAATCACTTGTACTTTTCCACATTTTTTATGGAGTCTAACCTAACCTAACCGTTTTCGCCTCACAGCGTTCTCAAAGGTGTAAACCTAACCGGTTTCACCTCACGGCATTCGCAAGCGCAACACCGTGAGGCGAAACCAATTAGATTAAAAAATATTGTGGAGAAGTACAAGTGCTTTATTCAATAAGATAAACACGTAAATTTCATCAAGAATATACAAATCTCAATACTTCTTTCTAGACATGATCAAGTCCTGAATCTGGATGTTCGAAAGTCCTTTCGTCTCCGGCACTATAATGTATGAAATAATAGAATTACCGAGTGCCGTGATAGCGAAGGAGTAGAAACAGCCGTATATTCCCATTAATTCGTGCATATATGGGAAGATCCCAATTATCACAAAGTTAAGGAACCAGGTCCATTCTACGATGATGATTGAAGCTAGATTTTGAACCTGAAAATAATGACACACATTTTATTAATATTATGATCATCGTAATAGTGATTTCCCAGCTGTATCCAAAATTTAGAATACTATGGCCATAACAACCTCGTATTGTGCTCTCAGCGGTGTTTCGGGTAGCCAGAGCTCACTGAAGGCTTTTATGCCGTTAGGGAGAAGACCAAAGGCTTGTCTACTTTGTCTTCTGCACTGATGGCACAGAAACTCCCTGTTCTTACAGGGTAGCACGAGTGTAACTCCCTTGGTGTTGCACTCGTCCATAGGCCACGGTAATCACTTTCCATCGGGTGGGCCGTGGGCAGACATATCGATAAAAACATTGATAAAAATGTGAACTTGAAATAGCTTACCTCAGGTATAAACACTTCAGCTAGCAGCACATATGGAATGGAACCAGCTCCTAGCATGAAAGAGAAGCAGTACACGAAGACGATTATAACGGTGAGGATCGGAGGACCAGCCTTGAACTGCACCAAGTATCCGAGGATGGTCATAGCCAAGAGTACCAACAGCGATGAAGTGATTATTAAAAACTGGAAAACAGAACAAAAAAGCATCGTTACCGGCATGTACAAAATGAACTTACTCTATACGCGCAGTACACGTTTTTTGAGTGTCTTTTGAGGATAGCACGGGATGCTAAACGAGCTCAAATCCACCAATTTTAGATTTAACCAAAATCAATCAGCGCACGCCATTGCCTCATTTTTTATGCCACATATATTATATAGGTGGCAGACAAGCATACAGCCCACTTCATGACTTGGGGTCAAGATATATACTGAATATAGAAAGGAAAATGTCTCATAAAGAGCAATTAATCTCTTCCGTGGATTAGATTGACGCTACGTGTGTCCAGAAGGCTGGATCTTGGCCAATGTTGCCAGTCAACACTTTCGAAGTATTTTAGGAACATTCCCAGTCGAAGATAATTCGAGGTACTCAACAGGGCGAAGCAGTACTTCACTGCGGGGCAACGACTCATCCTTTATAAGGCGCAGGTTCGGCCCCACATGGAGTACTGCTGTCGCCTTTTTGCTGGGGCACCTGCATGCCAGCTTGACCCCTTTGACTCGGTACAAAGACGGGCGTTGAGGCTCGTCGGCAATCCCATACTCGCAGGCGATGTGGAACCTCTCAGTCTCAGAAGAGACTTTGCCTCACTGTGTGTGTTTTACCGTCTATACAATGGTTTGTGCTCAGAAGAACTGTTTGACATGATGCCAACAGCTACATTCTATCATCGCACCTCTCGCCACAGGCAGGGAATTCATCCTCACACATTGCGTCCGGAAACGGTACGCACTGTGCGGTTTGAAAGGCATTTCATCCCACGCACACTCAGGCTGTGGAATGAACTCCCTGCGGTGGTTTTCCCAAGCGACTACAATATGGGGTTCTTCAAGAAGGGCATTAGAAGGTTTCTTCAGGGTCGGCAGCGCGAGTGTGACGCCCCTGGTGTTGCATGCGTCCATAGGCCACGGTGACCGCTTCCCATCAGGTGGGCCGTGTGCTTGTCTGCCAACTAAGTGGTATAAAAAAATAAAAATAAAAAAAAGGTAATGTTATGAGGCAAGTATGTAACTATTGAGGGACCGAGTGAGGAACAGCGTGCTAAAGGAACACTATGGTGTGGTTGAAGAAATAGTGGCTAAGATACAGAAAGGGAATGACTGCCTCTCTATGGTAGTCATTACGGGTAGTTGGAGCCCTTAAAAGTCCAAAAAAACAACGATCTAGCTACAATGCTTCGATATCGCCTAATGTCACCATTGGGTTGTGGAGGTCAGATGGCAGTCGCTTCACGGAAAATATCAAGGTTTAGCCAAATCCGCAGTTAAGACTGGTAAAGCGGACCCCAGACTCCGGGGTGGAATCTTCGGATGCGACTGGAAATTAATGCTAGGATGAAGAAGAATACAGAAAAGGACATCCAAGCCCCGAGAGAAAACCCTTGCATTGCAGGTAAGTTGGGCTATATCATTATCATTATCTTTTGAATCTAACTCTTTTAATATACCAAAAATAAGCGTAGAAGTAAAACAAGAATAACTATAACATACCCTTCTGCCAGTCTTGTCACTCACAACAGCGGCGACTCCAGACCCAGCGAACATAATAATTGCGAAGATGATTGTGTATAAGTCAGCTTTCAGTGGATCGGCCTGGGTGAATACCGTCTTCGCGTATACTTGCACGGGAACGAGACCCATGAACACCTGAAAACAGTATGTGTTGTATCAACGACTGAAAAATAATTTATTCTGTATAGACCATCAAAAAGGCATTTACAAAACGTCAAAATTAACAGAAAAATACTAGCTTAGTAAATGGACCACCGCCGCGCGCCGGTTCGAAACGCGGCCCCGGCCTGAGAACGTCAGACTCCGAAGTGAAAGCTTCGAATGCGACTGGAATTAACACTAGGGTGATGAAGAAGATTACGTAGTCTTTTCAATATACTTAACTTAAGTACGCATATTTTAATAACTGGTGTCTCGATGATTTTATTCAATGTGTATTAAATGTTCAAGCTTCCGATAATATGACTGCTGTTATTAGTTATAATATATTTAATTATGATTATTGGATCACACCACAACAACAATTTTATGGAAAAAAATTATTATTACAAGAGAGTAGAACATAATAATCATATCTCTATCATTAAATATTTTAGTAGTGATAACACTATCACTTTGATTTTCAGGAAAATTTAGTGTTATCACAATTTCACATTTAACGTAATGACGTAATTAAGACTGATGTAAGAAGAGCTTTACTAACATAAATAATTTTGAATAAACATCAACTATTACTATTAGAACTATCGGGATATTTACCATGTATTGTTTGGAGTTTCCGATATTTCGGTGCTGTTGCAAGCACCATGATCAATATCGGAAACTCCAAACAATACATGGTAAATATCACTATAGTTGTAATAGTAATGTGAACGACCATGAAAGTTTAAATAAACGTCAACTAATTATAAAAATGAATGAATAAAAATCTAAAATCAGACTGCTGTTGAAAAGACTGAAACATGTTTAATCTCAGATGGGACCCATTACTTTTCTCTCAGTTGATGATTAATTGAACATTTGTACCACCTGCTATCAAATGTGTTTCAGTCTTTTAAAATGCATGGGTTTAAAATAATTTCGCCGACGGTTTTTTAGACCCCTATATCCCATTGGCCGGGATTGCGATTTCAAGCAAGAAAGAAAGATAGGACTATTGAGAGTTTCAGTTCTATAAGGTAGTCTTAAATTGTGACAGCCTCTGTGGCGAGGTGGTAGTGGACACTACCGCTGCGCAGGAGACGCAAGTTCGATTCCCGGTCAGTGCAATTTTTTTATGTATTGGTCTGGTCGCACCCTGCAAAGCACGTTAACCCGTCGGTCCCGATTGTCATTAGAACATTTTAGCAATCGTTACGGATAGTTAGAGCCCTAAAAAGTCGAACAACTGGTTTAACTGCAATGTTTCGCTATCGCCAATAGGTTATGGAAGTTAGATGGCAGTCGCTTCACGGAAAATATCGAAGTTCTGCTAAACCCGCAATTGGACTGAAAAAGCAGGTCCCAGACTCCAAGGTGGAAGCTTCGGATGTGACTGGGATTAACGCAAGGATCAAGAAAAAGAGTCTTAAAATGTAAAATTTACCTGCAAGGATATAACGATGAACACAATAGTAAAAGCTCGTCTTGATGTTGGCTGGGAGACTGAAAAAAAAAACATACATACGATTGTTATAACCGACTGTAACCCTTACTATCTATTTCTCCTGTAAGATCGAGAAGAATCTGTATTATTTACATACATTCAACAAATATACTTACACAACAATTTGATAGAAGACGTAGCCTTCGGTTGACTTTGTTCAGTCTCTTCTAGGTTCAACTTTTCTTTCTCTGCTTCTTCAGCTTTCGGGTCAGTTTCTGTAAGAAATTGACAAAATAATATTATTAAGTAATACACTTTTCATTTGGTCCCCTAATTACGTGAAATGTTTGCGGTCAAGATTTTGTGGAAATTTGAAATCCAAATGGTGTGACTTTTTGAGACGTGATACGTAGATTCGAGTTTCATGTGACATATTGGAGCCCTATCAAGAGTTTTGGAGCCAAGCCAAATCTTGTACATCATAAAAATGCTGGCACAACACACATTCATGGGCATTAATAGTGTAGTCGATCCAATTGCCATTTGATACAGTTCGACCAGCACGTTGCAAAGTTGCTTTTAATAATTGTGATTTTGTCGCGAACCGAACCTCCTATAAATTTGGTCCTTCGAGCCGAATATGAACGAGCAACTTGTGAACCTATGCCACACACCTATTTGATTGATGGATGAAAAATTAAACCAGGTTTCCCCCTCGACGTTAGGCTGTCAGAGGGGGGGGGGGGGGAGTCGCTTCGACAAAAGCTGCATAACCAACCTCAAAGGAAGAAAAGCAGGATGTGATGAAGTATAGCAATAAAACATACCTGTGATTAATACCATTTCTACTGATGACGTCATCTGTTGCTTTAACTTAGCGATTTCGTCCATTACTATCATTGATGACACAGGCACCCCTCGGTATTTGGCAATCGAAAGTTTAGCATCCTGGTGGAATAAAAAAATATTGTTTATAATAGTCAATGAACTTTGTTTTGACTATTACTCATGTAAAAATTATCAAAGTGATCTGCGGCCTTACCATAAACTCTTAGAACAGATAAATATAATTGAACTGCTGTCATTCTACCAACTGCAAATGTCACTTTGTAATGTCATATAAAAAAGGATTACAGAGTGACTTTTGCAATTGGTAGAATGACAGCAGTTCAATTATTGACCTGTTATTAGAAGTTATTGTATACTTTTATACCATATTTGGGGATGAGCCTTATATTATTTTACCACATTCTTGTTAACATGTAAGCTGAAAGGCTTTTAAATACGAGTAGGACCCCCCCAAAACTTAGGTCAAGTAGCAGTCGCTAAGCGTTGTGAAAGTATCCAACCCTAGCTTAGTACCAAATAAAAAAGTTATATTAGGAAAAACCTTACCTCTTCTCTCCTTTGTCTGAGATAGTAAATAGGACTCTCTGTGACTAAGACGAGGAGTATTATAGCTAATACGGAGACGACCAAGTTCACCCATATAATGGTTTCGTATGACATGCACCAGCCGATGAGGTATGAGAAGATTGTACCTCCGCAGTATAGGAACACAGGTGCTGAAAATATAAAGGTGAAAGTAACTCTGTCTGTTAGTTGCCGCCCGTTCACGCCTAAACCACGCAACCAATTTTAATGAAATTTGGTACAGATATAGATTAAATCTCAGGAAGGGAAGTGGGCTATGTTTGGTTGCGATAAACGACATCCACGCAGGCAACAGCTAGTTAGTGATACTATGTTATTATAAGAAGTAAGCTGAAGCAGCAGTGGACTGGTTTAGATCGTGTGAAGGTAAATGAAAGGTAGGACACCCCTAGCCAAATGGACTTCTTCCTCTTAGTGTTAATTCCCAGTCGCATCCGTAGCTTTCAGCTCGGAGTCTGGGGTCCGCTTTTACCAGTCTTAACCACGGATTTGGCTAGACCTCGATATTTTCCGTGAAGCGATTGTCATCTGACCTCCACAACCCAATGTTAACATTAGGCGATATCGAAGTTTTGCAGTTAGACCGTTGTTTTTGGATTTTTGAGGGCTCCAACTACCCGTAACGACTGCCATAGATGTTCTCATGGCAACCGGGACCGACGGCTTAACGTGCTCTCCGAGGCACGACCAGACCAATGCAAATACTCATATTTCATTCACACAAATATTTGCACTGAGCGGGGATCGAACCCGCGCCTCCTGCGTAGCGGCCGCGTTCACTACCGCTACGCCACGGAGGCACCTAGCCAAATGGACTGTCGAGCTGAAAAGGGTGTTGGACTGTGTGGAGGTGAAGTTAGGGGATCGTAAGTAATGGCGTACATTGGGAGAGGCATATGTCCAGCAGTGGATTGCAATAGGTTATTTTTGATTAATTTTATTACTCGTAGGTTTCGGATGTATATCGTAGGGATTTTTAAGGTGGGGATTTATATGATAGGGATTTATATTGTAGGGATTTATATGATACTGTAGAGATATGTAAAAATGGGTTACGAAGCATGAGTACAGTCAGCATCTGATCTTTCTTGACTGCGAAGTCTCAAAATGATCTTAAAACATACCTACCACCTACCAAGGTATTAAGAGCAAGTCAAACAATTTTATAGTCCGGACTAAAGGTGTGTACCAAATATCAGAACAATCAGTCAACAAGAAGAGAGGAATACCAATAAGATCATTATTTTGAGTAGTTTATTCGTCAAGATCGATTTGATGCTGACTGTCGGTTCCCTTACGAAGCTAAGTACTAATAATCAAAATATATTACCAGTAAAAAAAATTCTGTCATAAAATAAAAGTATAAAATTGTATTACATTACATAAGTGTGACATGATATAATAAGAGAGAACTTTACAAAAATGATGTTTATGAATGTTATCGTACTGTTTGCATGACTGCTCTTCACATTTATACTATAAAAGGAGAAAGATTTAAAACATTTAAGACAGACTATAAAGCAATGTGGCAGACGGTCAGGGCGAATCAATGTTACGACATTTCACTGCACTTGCACTATGCTAGACTATATACAATTATATATACTCTATAATGCCTATTCAAAGGCATTACGTATAGTATTACTAGAACTATAGCATGAACCGAATATAAAGGTACTTTATTTTCAAATTTTATGGATGCAGGAGGCGAAGAAAGCTTCCGAGTCATGATCGATTTATCGGATGCATCGGACTTTCAGTTTTGTGAGGTTGTTAAACCATTCCGATGTAAAAAGATCTCAAAGAGACCTCCGTCGTCCCTTTCGTTAGTTTTCTTGTGAAAATACACAATACAATAGGAGCCCCGCGCAGTTGGGCTCCATCGAAACCAGTCCCAAAATTTGGTGATATTTACCACTTGAATGAAATTTTAAAGCATTTATCATGCTAACTATTCAAATCGATTAAAAAAGAGAAAATAGAATCGACCTCGGGCGGGACTCGAACTCGATTACCACTGCCGCATTTGCTACGTTTATTGTTGGCACAGCGGCCACGACAATTGACAATAAAGTGGCCCATTATTTGCATTAGTGTGCCGCAGTTACAGCTTTCATAACAGTTTTCGTAAGTCACGAAATCAAAATAATAAATAGCTAACTAACATTACACTATATAAAATCATTATTATAGTACCTGAAGCTAAAAGTCCTCTAATAGAATCTTCAACTATTTCTGAAATAAATACAGGTCCCAATACTAAGGCAGCTCCTCCGGTGATACCACCAAATAATCTTGCTGCTAGTATCATTTTCATTGATGATGATACACTCACTACAGCCCACGATAGCTGAAAAAATACTCCAATTAAAAAAGGAACAATGCAAATCTAATGAGCACGATTAGATCTATGAATAGTAGACGGTAGTTTACTAATTTATAGGAATGTTATCCGTGCCTCGAAGAGGTCCCGGTTGCCATATGAACATCTATGGCAATCGTTACGCGCAGTTGGAGTTCGATAAAATCCAATAACTACCCCTAGACAAGTGGCAATTTGTATAGAATGACGAATGTATGGAATTTGTCGTATATGATAGTTGTCAGCGGTTCCATATCAAACGTCAAATCCCATACATTCGTCATTCTATTCTACAATACACTGGCCAACGGAATGCCACTTGTCTAGGGGGGTTGGTGTAACTGCAATATTTCTATATCGCCAATGGATTTATGAATTTCAGATGACAGACGCTTCACGCAAAATGTCGAAGTTTCGTGCAAACGCGCAGTTAAACTGGAAAAAACGCTGAAAGTGAAAAGCCGCCAAAGTGAAAGCTTTGGATGTGACCAGGGATTAACGCACGGCAAGGATAAAGATGATGATAGTTTAACAGTCCAGTAAATAATGACTGATAATGAATGAATGATAATACATACCAAAGCCGGTAAATAAATAACAACACCAGCATTCCGCCTCCCCAATCGATTCATCATGACTCCTATGATCGCGCATCCAAACATAGCCCCTAATGAAGGTAGACTTCCTAATAGAGCTTCATCAGACTTAGTCATAGGTTCCGATAGAGGTGTTTTGTCCGATAGGAACAGCTCTGATGTGTATGAGGGCCATGTGTTCATCAGGCCCATCACGAGAGAGCCGAAGCCACCTGGAACAGAAATATTCATCATGGAGACGAAACTATTTTACCCCCTACACAAGTGGCAATTCGTTGAAGTCGTTTAAAGAATAAAATGATGAACGTATGGGATTTGACGTATATTGACGTTTATGACATACGTTGACGACTGTCATATACCTCAAATCCCATACATTTATCATTCTATTGCCACTTGTCTAGGGGAGCAGGTCCGTCTCCTGGTTTTGCCTCCTCCACTTCACATGATCTTGGGCGTAAAATTAAATCACAATCATTACAGAGTTAGTTCCATTTGTATAGCAAGCTTGCTCTTTGGAGACCAAAGTACCGTCTAGAATTTCATGAGAGTGACTGACGACTGACCCCGATATTTCAGTTGCTTTACAGCAGCCATGGTTACGAGGAAATTTCAAAGTTCGAGTTAAATTAGTTATTATTATCATCACAATTTATTACCGCATTGCGTCACATAATGTCAATGCATATACAGCATTTAGTATTTAAGTCTACAGACTTAGTAATACGTCATTGACCCTATGCAAGCCACTTTTAGCAAAGATTGCAGATGATTAGATAAGATAAGTATTTTAATTGCACAACACTAGAACAAATACCAACACCGTCTGACATTTAAATACTAAATTATCAAAGCTTAAATAAAAATAGATAACTGAAATGGAAAGTTAGTAGATATAGTCAATTCCATTCGCATTATTTTCAACCGATTGCAAAAAAGGAGGAGGTTCACAATTCGACTGTATTTTCTTTTATGTTTGTTGTCTCAAAACTTCCGATTTAATTAGTGTAGGAAGAAGTAAACACGTGTGCTGGTAAGAAAATCCAAGACTTTGTAATGTGACAAAGAAAAGAATTACGGAACCGCTTGGTCCTTGACGGAATATTCTGCACCGTTTGCGATTGACATCTAAGCCCTGCAAGTGTTATCCTTTAAATAGAAAAGGAGGAGGTGGGACTAAATTGGAAGAGGTCATCGGAACATTCACCATGGTGAAGACGGTAAAATACTACTTAGGACGCAACATCTTTACGCATCTGAAAGACTGAAGGGTGTTGGTGGCCTAAGGAATAAAGATTCCCAGTAATGCACACCGAATGTCGCTGCAACCTGTCGAGAGCATCTAATAAGAACTTTGCGGAGCCATCCCAGAGATGAGACGCAGTATTCTATACAGGAACAAATTTGTGCCTTGTACAGAAGACACCGCTGCTCCGGAATGAAAAACCGCCTCACTTTGTTCAGAACTCCGAGCTTACGCGAGGACATTTTGATGATGGTCTCTATGTAGTTTTTACTATTCAGTTTTCAGCGAGGATATTGAGATTATCTTGCAGTGGCAGTGGTGTGTTCCAAAGAGCAGGAAGGGGAAGGTAAGAAGATGCCATTGCTGTACACGCAAATACCTGCATCTTCTTCGCATTGAACTCAATCAGGTTCTCAGAGCCCCATTGAGAAAATATGAATTCCTTAACTACATATTTGGCAACAGAACCAATGCTTCCACTTACTCATTTATATTTGGTTGAACCAGGTTGAACTTCGAATTTAGGTAAGTTAATAACATTCAGTTTTTATGTTTTTTTTTCATTCATCCATATAATAGGCCAAAATAATCAAATTATTTTCTCATCTGTCCTTGATATTCGTACAAAGTTTTAATTTAATCTGACATTTCGAAGTGACCGAAAATCGATTCGTAGCCGAAAAGATACCATTACATACAGGCAATATTATTAAAGGGTGAACCATATTTTAGGATAATACTCGTACAAGAAATCATTTTCTATAGGTAGTTCTTTAAAAAATAAAAATTCTTACATGCAAAAGCCGTATGGCATTGACGCAGTCTTCCAATACCCATAGTGACGATCACTTTCAACTCTTTCCAGTCTAAATTCTAACTGAAGCAATCAGTCGGTTTCGACAAATACTATAGCATATTATGTAATTGAATCAGAATAAACATAAAGAGTAAACAGGACTTATTATATTTGTTGTATATTGTGTGTTTAGTAATTGTGTCTTTTGATAAGGGACGCTACTAGTTTTGTCATTTACATTAGTTGGTATCTCAATTTGTCCATGTTTATGTTCATTTCTCTTTGCTCGATTTTGCATTTTTATTGCTGTTAACTTTTACTTTCTATGTTTTGAACTTGAGCTATTAAGCTCTTTGTTTCTAAGATCGCCAGCTAGATTAGATTTAGTTCAAGCTCCTTATTGTTTTATAATCATCTTCATCATTCTCTAATTGATTTGATTGATTGGTTGATTGATTGATTGATCTGAGATTTTTCCCAATTCAGCTGGGGTTGGTTTTCCAGTCTAATGTTATTTTATTTATTTATTTATTTATTTATTCATTTAAGACAATACAAGCTAACAATGAAAAACACCAAAGCGCTTATAATGCTATACTAATAATTCTTACTTACTAACTAGAGCTAATTTAATCTACTAAACAGGTACATGCAAGTATAAAAGTGAATAAAATAATCATAACAATAATTCTAATTACCTACAAATTGAGGTTGCGTTTAAATAAATTAGGACGTTTCTTGACATTTCATGTATTTTGTCCGAGAATATATGTTACCTAGCATATTCATTTAGACTTCTGTGGAATGAAGTGTCAATAGTCGTTTAGTTTAGCTTAACCAGTTACCATCATTGGTGATGCCACCATCATTACAGTATACAGTAGATGGTGATCTATTGTTATAGCCACATCTGCGCTCGGTGACATCAAAATCGGATTGCCATTATCTCGATTCAGTAACGGTTTCCGAATAGTTTATTCGTTTGTTATTTTTATTACTTTTTATAAACATCTAGAAACTTTAATGAAGACTGGAACAATTGTTAAAAAAGTCACAACGTCTAAGTTGGTAGTAATATTTACCTGTTTTATGTTTGATTTGTTGAAATCTACGGGTACCTGTAATCTACAATACAATACAATACGCTGGCCCACGAATTGCCACTTGTCTAGGGGTGCTGACTATTAGAAACAGAGTTCAACGTCCATGAATATTATAATATTATTAGTAAATTAATATTTTAGCCAATCAAGAGCAGTTGTAACAATAATTAGGTTATCTGTCAGTTAGTCATTCGATAGTTTATTTCTGTATATACATATTGTTACTTGATTATCGACATTATTATAAAAGGGGTGTACGCAGTATCTACGTCAGTCATCCGTCGCGTGTATTTCTGTGTGTGATAATTTGTGTGTCCAGTGCTAACACAGTGAACATAATGTCGTCAGTATTAAAGATAATAATAGTTTTCTAAGGTGTTCCAGTGCTTCATAAAATTATATTACTCTGTATTTTGTTTAACCCTGTAGGACTCGACACAAAATGAACGAAACGAGTGTTCTAACCTTTCATTTCTCATTCAATCGGGTCGATAGTGAAAGATACCAGACACCAAAAGTCAATCGATCCAATAGGTAATCCGAAACGGAATAAAAAGTGAACCGTCTGACATGAGCTCACAAGACACATCAAACTAATATAAATACGGCTTAGTGGTTTATTAAATCTGCCAAACACTACATAGCCGTTATATTTTGTATACCTCAGTCATGACTTAGTTGATGGCTCTATTTGCAAGGAAGGTCGCCCAAAAAATCCCATTTACATACTAATAACTTATTTACATAAAATAAAATTTGTTGAAGAAACGTATAAAACAAAGCCCTATACAAATAAGACGGCTCGAACCGAGAAGTAATGAAATGCCCACTCACACAGCCTAGTAAAATGACCGCTACCCTACAGCCAGTAGTTTACTGTGGTAGTGTGCCTACTGGCTGTAGGGTAGCGGTCAAGGTCGGGGGTCTAGAGGTACTGATTGGTTTTGCTCCGCTGTGTTGCTTCATCGCCGCTCGTACACCGCTCATTGCACCGCCCCGCTCCCGCTAGTTTCGTGCCCGGCCCCATATATTGCCATACATTTGATTATATCGCCACCGCTTAGCTATCACGCCGCCCCGCTGCCACCCCGCTCATCGCTAGTTTCGTGCGCGCAGCCTTAGTTGAAGTTAAGTAGCAGTATGCGATATTGGAGTCGTCTTTTCTCCACTGTGGGTATGAATGTGATAGTAAAATTGTTCGTAAATATTCTTATTCATTTTAAAGCTTTAATGTCCATAAACATGTTTAACAGTCACACTTGGTCAATGGGCAATGGGCTCCCCATTTCGCGTCTGATATAATTTTAAAAGGGATAAAATGTCTTCAAAAAAGTAAAGTAGTCGCTATAACTTTAAAAGGCGTAAAAATGCCTTTAAAAATTATGTCGCAGTGTATTAAGACAAAAAAATAATATTCAAAGGAATTCCCGATGCAATAATTAGAAGTTGTAGAAATTCAACTTCCAAGACTTATTTATAAACAGGACAGGGCATATATCCTGACCCCAGAACTCGAAATAACGATTTTGATATCTATTACCTATATAAAAATGAATCCCTAAAATGTGTTGCTAAAGCTAAGCGCAAATCTCGAGAACGGCTGAACCGATTTCGCTAATTCTTTTCTTAGAATATTCCCTGAAGTACGAAGATGGTTCTTACGGCGAGAAAAATTAAAAAAGTAGTAGGTACCTACCTATCTCATGCATGAGTAATATAAATAGACACAGATTTGTTTATATACCACATAATTGCCTTCGAAATAGAAAAACCCTCAACATCAGACAATATCTATAAACTGGATGGTGGGACCACAATCTTGTTGAAATATCTATCAAATTTATTACTGACCTTACCCCGGGATGAGGGATGAAAAGATTACAACACATCGAACAAGTTGTAAAAGAAATAGAAAATGGAAGGTTTATTTTTGGTATATTTCGTTGAAAGTAAAACTTTTTTATTCTCAGTACAATTTTATTAGAGCCACCTGTGATGAAGGTATAGTTACCGATATATTATTATAATAGCCTTCCGCCTGCGGCTCCGCCCGCGTGCAGCTCGGTTAACGCGACCTTTGCTCATATCTTCGGTTCTACTTAACCGATTGCGATCAAACAAACGTAAGATTTTAAGTCTGAGCAAGCCCTTTCTAACAAAAAAACCGCATCAAAATCCGTCCAGTAGTTTTTGCGTCCATCGCGGACAAACAGACAAACAGACAAACAGACAAACAGACAAACAGACAAACAGACAAACAGACAAACAGACAAACAGACAAACAGACAAACAGACAAACAGACAAACAGACAAACAGACAAACAGACAAACAGACAAACAGACAAACAGACAAACAGACAAACAGACAAACAGACAAACAGACAAACAGACAAACAGACAAACAGACAAACAGACAAACAGACAAACAGACAAACAGACAAACAGACAAACAGACAGGAAATTCAAAAAAAATATTTTCGTGTTCAGTGTAACATAACTCGAGTATTTTTTTTTAAATATCTCCAATGTACAGACACGACCACTTTACAATTATATCATAGTATAGATATAGAAGACATCGACCCCAAATAAGGCACAATTTCGGTGGCAGAAAACATTGTCATACCACAGAGACTGCAAAAAAGGGTATTAAATTTTAGACTTTATTGCTATAGATTCAAAGTCCAAAATTAAATAAAAAAAAATTCATTACTCTCTTTCAATCACTCTACAAAAAGCTATTTAAATGTAAATCTTAAAACCATTAATTTAAAGTCTAAAATTAAAGGGCATATTTTGCAGTGTCCGTAGTATCACAGTAGTGTTGTATTAGTTTTACTTTAGCAGAATTGAGGGCCTGATGGGCAGTGGTTACCGTGGCCTATGGACGTAAGCAACACCAGGGGCGTTACACTCATGCTACCGATTCTGAAAAAACCTTCTAATGCCTTTCTTGAAGAACCCCATATTTTAGTTACTTTAGAAAACCACAGCAGGGAGTTCATTCTACAGGTTTAGCGTGCGTGGGATGAAATTCCTTTCATACCGCACAGTGCACACCGTTTCCTGTCGCAATGTGTGAGGATGAATTCCCTGCCTATAGTGAGCGGTGCAATGATATTCAAGAAACTTCTAATGACCAGTTAATTCTATTTATTCCTTATCTTCTATTCATCCCATTTTATCAGGAAATGTTTACGATTTACTGGAAACACTTTCATGTAATTCTATTTTAGAATAACTGCGAATCTTGATCAAAGTAAAGGAAGGATCTAGAAACAAAGTTGTGGAACAAATTGAAGATGCTATTGAAAACGTTTTCACGGGTAACTAATCAGCGCGGGCTCGATTTGTAAGATTAACGACTTACTTTGTTCTATAAATATCAATTTCAATTGAAAAATAATTTTGTAAACGGAAAAGTAACTTGGAATCCGAATAATTTACAAAAGCTTACAAATAATTATAATGATATTCAATCAGCCAATTCTTTGAAAAATCATCTTGAATACGCCTACGATCGGATCTGTATCACTCACAAAAAATTTCAAGCATTCCGTTCGGGAGTTTTGCGTGAATGAGTAACAAACATTCATACAATTCTTCCTTAATTATAAAATAGATCAGGGGTCGAGTGGGCACATCAAAATTATGAAGGGACAAATGGGCACTAGGGACGAATTCCAAGGGACCAGTGGGTACTAACCCAACCAAACATTGCGATTGCTTTCCAACAACCGCGGTCACAGGGAGACTAAAAATGATATTTGTCTCGTAATTTGAAGTGTAGTAAGTATACTTTGGGATATAAATCTTGGACCTAAAACATGTTCAAAATGTGCTCTATAGGTACGCGCAGTAGGTTGGTACACGTTTTTTGGATGTCTTTTGACACTGTGGACTTGCTCAAATTCATCAAGCATAGATTATTAGACTCCGCGTGGTTCCCGGCAGAGAAGAATTTGGACCACCCCATCATCAGACATCAGCGGTGTCGTACAAGACGACTAAGGGATAGGGCTGTTTAACATCAGACAGATATATACAGCCCAGACACAGCCTCAGATACATGGCTCGAGTCAACAATAGTGCCCGGGAAACGGCAATACGCTCACTCCCTACTACGCGGGACCTTATGTAATGATTGGTGAAATGTGGGTGTTAATTCACCTCTGCCTAACCCTCCAGGGATAAAGGCGTGATTGTATGTACGTATGTATGTATGTATGTATGTAGATTATTAGAGAACGATCCGCACCCGTCAGGTCTATGATAAATGTCCCGAGGTGGAGGTATTAAATAGTATACCGCAAAATATTCTAGTTTATATTCTCGCGCCTATACAATATCTAATAGCAATATTACTCTTATCTTCGTCATTGAACTATTTTTTTAAAACTAATATCTATCAATTTAAGTCAGAAAAAATCAGAAACCGTGTTGGTCCCGGTGGAGTAAAATAGGGGCCACCATATCTCTTCCTGTGGGTGTCGTAGAAGGCGACTAAGGGATAGGACTGTTCTCCATCCGACAGTAAACATATAGCCCATGAGTGTCCGCTTGACGGCAATAAGCCCGTCCCCTAATACGTGAGACTGAAAATCAGTTGACAAAATGTGGGTGTTGATACACCTCTGCTTATTTCTTCGGGGATTTACAAGCGTGAGTATGTAATATTTAAACCTAAATTGTTGCTAACGACTTATCTTGTACCGTTATCTGTATTAGTTCCAGGATTTAATAATATCTGGAAGGGAATTATATTTATATTCTTAGCACCGTAATGGTATGCTTAACAAATCATTATTACAGCGTTAGTCTCAGTTACTTCTTCCATCTTAAGGTCCAACCCCACCAAACAGACGGCATCGGCCCGGATTTTACAATCTTTAAACAAAATTAAATCTTATTATCACAGTGTTTGAAGTTTATATTACCAAGTCACGCACAACCGCTTGATAGCGACGTGCGGCGGCATGACGCACGTCAAGCTGTCATGCGTGACTTGGTAATATATACTTTAAATGCTGTGATATAAGATTTATTTTGTTTAAAGATTGTAAAATCCGTTCCGATGCCGTCCGTTTGGTGGGGTTGAACCTTTAAGGTATGATTCCGTAGCCGACCGCATACGACAACTGCCGACGCACGTAGCAGATGCACGTAATTCATTGCGGCTTCTCAATGGTCCAGTTTATCCGTATCGGAGTTTAACAAGTAATGGGTACGCTGTATCTGCTGCATGCGTATGTCGTTGTCGTATGCAGTCAGCTTCGGAATCATATCTTTAAAGTAGGAGGTAGGATAAGACGGTATTTCCGTCCCCATCGAGCAGTCCTACTGGGGAATTACCTTCCGCCCAACAGAATACCGCGGCTTTAATAACCTCGTGTTGTGTTCCCGGCGGTGAGTAAGGTAGCCAGAGCTCACTGGAGAGGTTTTGTGCTGTCAGTAGGAAGACTAAAGGCTTGTCCTACTAGTCTTCTGCGCTGACGGCACAGAATATCACTGTTTTTAAAGGGTCGGCAGCACGAGTGTGACTCCCCTGGTGTAGCACTAGTCCCTAAGCTACGGTAACCACTTTCCATCATGTGGGCTGTGTGCTTGTCTGCGAACTAAGTGGTATAAAAAAACATCCTTACTTTTAAGTCCACGATCTGCTCTCTTGCTTGTTTTCTTGCTTGTGCTCTGTTCTTTCAATAAAATATAATTTTCATCTGAAATCGAGCTCATATCCAACACATTTCAACATTCCACGTTACAATAACAGTATCGAAATTTGTGTGCCACGCGAATCGAATATTAGGTCGTGATACAGCTGTTTATCGGCAGAATGGTCTATATAATACGCACGCAAAATTGCACTTTATACGCTTTTGTGTTCAGGATAAAACGATTACTATTAAGGGTAATTATTAGGTCAATTTAGTACTCTGTCTAAAGATGATGGGAGCTCACTGGAGAGGTTTGTGCTGTCATTGGGAAAACCAAAGGTTTGTCCTTATCTTCATCTCGCTGTTCTTACAGGGTCGGCAGTACGAGGGTGACGCCCCTAGTGTTACACAAGTCCAAAGGCCACGGTAACCGCCTTCCATCAGGTGGGCCGTGTGCTTATCAGCCACCAGAGTGATATAAGAAAGACTATTATTTTAGGATAATTCTCACGTTTAAGCTGTGAAATGAACTCCCTTCTGGGGTTTTTCTAAGTGACTACAATTATGGGGTTCTTTAAGAAGGGCATTAGAAGGTTCCTACAGTTTTGGCAACACGAGTGTGACGTTCCTGGTGTTGCAATCCATAGGTCATGGTAACCACTATCCATCATGAGCTGTGTGCTTGTCTGCAACCTAAGTGATATAAAAAAGAATATTATTCTAGGATATTCCTGTGGAACGAACTCTCTGCCATGGTTTTTCCAAGCGACTACAATATGGGGTTCTTAAAAAAGGACGTTATGTTTCTACATTTCTACAGGGTCGTGTGCTTGTTTGCCAACTAAGTGGTATAAAAATATACTTATGGGCTTTATAATGCGCATAATCATAATATCTTAATACATTGTTTGTGACTACAGCCCCCCTAGGCAAGTGGCAATTCGTTGCTCGGCGTTATGATGGAATAGAATGCTAAATGTATGGGATTTGACGTATATGACAGGCGTCAACGAATGTCAAAAACGTCAAATCCTATACATTTGTCATTCTATTCCATCATACGCCGAGCAACGAATTGTCACTTGTCTAGAGGGGCAGAACGGCTAAACGGTATAACGGTTATGTCCCTAAGCGGAAGAATTTTGGTTGAAATTGAAACACTTATGGTAGAACTCTAGATGGTATTGTAGTTGGAATTGTCTAATTGTATTGTAGTTGGAATTGCCAAATGTATGGGATATGACGTATATGACAGGCGTCAACGAATGTCAAAAACGTCAAATCCTATACATTTGTCATTCTATTCCATCATACGCCGAGCAACGAATTGTCACTTGTCTAGGGGGGCTGGCAACAAACTAAATTGAACTGTCTATAATAATAGTTAGCCGTTAACTTGTTCTTCTATATTTTAGCCTTCATTTTGTCATTTGCTCATAGCGATCATCTCGGAAATCACTTTTGGAAAACCCGCTGAAAGCTATGAGAGACGAATACCGTCATAAGATAAAACACCTACAACATTATATACATCTATGCTTTTTTCAAGACAATAGCCCCCAATTTGCTCTGTCCTCACACGCTCAAGAGCTTTCACGCCGGGATTACAGAGTATTTGCATTCACCTTCATACAAAACACTGATTTCAAAGTACTTCATGTTCTTGTAAGTACATTGCACTCCAAGATTGAGTCGACGAAGATGTACACAATGGGATCTGATTGCAGAAGTTCATATACGAGAGCTCTTGACGAGATTTAGCTGAGATGACTCGCTTCCAGTTTAAATATGTGTGGGTAATATGAAGGTATTTCATTTTATTTAACTCTGATACTGTTGGAAGTTAAAATGGGCCCGGGTAGAACACCTTGTGAGATACGCTGAACGATGGACCTTCAAAGTAACTAAAAGGACTGGCAGACCAAAAAAAGCTAAATGGCAAATTATGTGAACCCCTAGAATACTTGGGAGAAGAATATCTTTAATTAGAAATATCAATCATAGAAATCCGTACAGTGGTTCGGAAGATTTTTTTTTTTAAGAATATTAGCAACCGAAATTACTATAATAAACCCCTCCAGCTAAGCTAAATTGCTTGTGTTAGGAGTGGGTTCACGTCGGCAGTGTAATGGCCAGGATTCGAACACGGGACCTCTCAATCGTAAAGCCGACTTCTTAACCACTAAGCTACCGACGCTACGTTTTAGATAATAAAAAATATTACAAACATACATACCTACATACAAGATACGCCCGAAAAACATAACACTTCTTAGCAGTCGGGTAAAAAGACGCAAAAGAGAGACGCGGAACTAAATTTAATCGCACAAATAGAAAAAGCTAGTTACGTTATATAGAAAACTATCTTGGGACCAATGAACTAGTAAACTTGTCGTAACTTCGGACCAAGTAAATTTGTTTCACAAGTTCTTCCGAATGAGTCTCCTGTCGATGCGAGTACTACCTAAATATTTATCTTGTTGTCCAAGTAGAGAAACATATTTTTTTTGTAGAGTAGCATCATTTTTACCTGTTCAGGTAGGTACCCTTTTTAGGGTTCCGTAGCCAAATGGCAAAAAACGGAACCCTTATGGATTCGTCATGTCTGTCCGTCCGTCTGTCTGTCCGTCCGTATGTCACAGCCACTTTTCTTCGAAACTATAAGGCCTATGCTGTTGAAACTTAGTAAGTAGATGTATTCTGTGAACCGCATTAAGAATTTCATATAAAACTAGAAAAAAAGCATTTAATTTTGGGGGTCCCCATACTTAGAACTAAAACTCAATTTTTTTTTTCATCAAACCCATCTATAGATAGGTCTTTAAAAATGCTATTGAGGTTTCTAACATAATTTTTTTTTCTTAACTAAATAGTTTGCGCGAGAGACACTTCCAAAGTGGAAAAATGTGTCCCCCCCCCCCCCCCCCTCTAACTTCTAAAATAAGAGAATGATAAATCTAAAAAAAATATATGATGTAAATTGCCATGCAAACTACCACTAAAAATTGGTTCGAACGAGATCCAGTCAGTAGTTTTTTTTTTATAACCGCAATTTTCGCCTTTGCTACTACGGAACCCTTCATGGGCGAGTCCGACTCCCACTTGGCCGATTTTATTAGTATCTGTTTTTTATGCACAATTCACATCCCTTCATTACTTTAACTACTTCTCTGCTACTCAAGGGTTTGCTGGTAGAGAACTCGTATTGAGTTAAGCTCGCCTTTGTACATATTTCTTGTAATTTTCTTTATGTATGATCTCTGTTAGTACTATATGTGTGCAATAAAGAATTAAGAATTTTTCAGCTTGAGAAAAGAAACGTGTTTTTAGCCTACGCCTTTCTGTCTGTATGTCTGTTAATCTATCACGACTAAACCACTGAACAGATTTTGATGAAATTTGGTGCAGAGATAGGTTAGACCGTGGGAAAGGACATACGCTATGGTCGTGATAACCGACATCCACGCGAGCGGAGCCGCGGATAACAACCAGTGAGAAAGTAAGTCGCAATATTGTCATAAACACCACTTAGAAATAATGTCAAGGTATCGCCCGTCAGTCTAGCTCAAACGATAATATTTACAATATATTGACCAAGGACGGATAATCTGCTGAGTTATCTAATCTAGACTTATGATAGTTATCGTTATCACTATAGTTTGATGACCCTTGGCGATTATAACATTAATCTAAAGTTAGAGTGTTGTGTTTTTACAACTCGAACAGAGATTTTATGTTAAATTCCCGTTGCACTAATATTTCACACTAGCTGTTGCCCGCGGCTCTGCCCGCATTGATGTCCGTTGTCGCGACCAAACGGTCTAATATATCTCTGCACCAAATTTCATCAAAATCAGTTTAGTGGTTTAGGCGTGAAAGCGTAACACAAAGACGGACAGAAAGATAGACAAAGTTACTTTCGCATTTATAATATTAATATGGAAGTATGGTTGTTATGTAAGCTATTACGGTAACCCAGAAAGACAATACACGGTTGTTCCTTAGTAAGGAACTACCGTATTGAGATTCTGAACTTCCTTCCGGGATTAGGAGGTCAGATGCTCTCGGAAAAGCTGCTGCTCAGTGTAAATATTTGCATGCATAAATATGGGTATTGACATTAGTCTGCTCTTGCCTCGGATAGCACGTTATACCGTTGCCGTCGGTTTCAGTATCATACGAACATCTAAGGCAGTCGTTAAGGGCAACCGGACCACTAAAAAGTCCAACAACTTAATGGTCTAACTATAAGTTCAATTTTTCAATATCGCCATTGGGTTGTGGAGGTTATATGGCAGTCACTTTATGGAAAATATTGAAGTTCAGCCAAACCCACTGTTAAACTAGAAAACACGGACCCCAGACTCTCAGGTAAAAGCTTCGGATGCGACTGGGATTAACGCGAGGATGAAGTAGAAATGTACGCAACTGAGAAATGGCTATAAAACTCGTAATATGCAAATAAACGGACCTTTTTATACACCAGACTGTAACACCTTTGGTGTCATAATATACATGCGTGAATACCTATATAAAGAAGAATTCAAATCGAAACGATTGAAAAAATAAAAGGGACAAAAAGTCAACTGGGCTAGGATAATGTCATATATCTATTCTAACAATAAAATTTATGAGGCACACACGGCACCGTATGAACCGAATTCAATTTGACAGAAGGGTAAAAAGAACAATACGATTTGCATGCCTCTTTGTGTAGAGCCACGAAAACGGCGAATCAATGAATTAATTACTCATCAAAATTAACTGACCTGCCCTTAGACAAGTGGCAATTCGTTGCTCGGCGTATGATGGAATAGAATGACAAATGATTTGACGTTTTTGACATTCGTTGACGCCTGTCACATACGTCAAATCCCGTACATTTTGGCATTCTATTCCATCATACGCCGAGCAACGAATTGCCACTTGTCTAGAGAGGCTGCTCCCGCAGCCCATTGGAATCTATTCCATGAATAAAGAGGGCCGTGTGCTTCTCTGCGACCTATGTCCTGGTATTAAAAAAAAGAGTAGTATATATTATTCCCGACTATAATCTAAACCTGTACCATGTTACCTTGCGGTATTTAGCACTGTGCCGTGCGGTTACGGTCTTGTAACCGCAACTGCATCGCACACTGCTAAATCACTGATAAACCCTCCGGTTTATCAGCGATTTAGCAGTGTGGAAAGAGATATCATTCACGAGTTAAGGAAGGTCAACTTCCGATACGATGTTATCATTGTCAATCAAATCAAATCTCTTACTTCAGCTGAGGACAATATTTGAATATCTCAGGCATGTGAAAGATAAGTTAGTGAAACCAGATAGCAACAATGTCATAGAAACGAAGTTAGGATTAGTAATGTGTTAGTAATATACCCGTCACAATAGAGCAGTCTGACTAGGGAAGTACCTCCGCGAATACCGCGACTATAATAACCGGCGTATTCTATTGTGTTCCCGGTGGTAGGTTCCAGGTTCTCCAGTGCTGTCAGGGGGAAGATCAAACGTTTGTCCTGCTTTGTCTTCTGTACTACTGGCACAGAAACTCTCTGTTCTTGTAGGGTCGGTAGCACAAGTGTGATTCCCCTGATGTTACACACGTCCTTTCCGAAAGGGTAAAAATGACCTATGAGCCCTATGACTCCGCTGTCAAGCCGCTGTCCGTCAGCAAGCCGTATCCCATGAACCGTGAAAGCTAGACAGTTGGAATTTCCAAACATGATGTATTTCTCTCGCCAATATATAAGAATAATCACAAATAATATAAAAAACAGAAAATTTTTAATGTCATAGAACCTTTCAAGCGTGAGTCTGACTGTCTGACTCACACTTGGCCTGTCTTTACATCATGACATCACAATAACATGGAGTACGGGGTACGTTGGGCCAAGTGCCATAATGTCCAAGAAGGCATAACGTCCAGTTGTTATAAAGACTAAGTTAAAACGCACAAGTGTCATAATGACCAAGAAGGCATAGCGTCTGCTTTGCTACCTATTTTTTTATTAACGTAAGTGTACATGAAGTGTAACCTGCGCAAATCACCTAAGCCACTGCTTTAAAATCACAAAATAAATAAAGAGTAATTTAGTAATGTCAACATTTGTGAAGGAAAAGTAATTTAGGACTGTTTACGTTGGGAAACATTTATGTAACTTGCTGGTATCAACACCTGTGGGGTGAGCACGGACAACTATCGTAATCGTATCGTAAATGTAACGAGAGCACGGAACATTACGATTGGCAGGCTTCACCCGCACACACGCTCACAGTAGGCAGGCAGCCAATCGCAATGCTCCGTTGTTGTTCGTGCTCACCCCACTGTGCATTACATGATGTGTGAATAGCATACTACCACATGATAAAACTGACTTAATATAATTACGCCGCGGTAGCCTAGTGGTATGGGTAATGGACTGCTGAGACGAGGTCTCGGGTTCGATCCCAGGTTTTACCATGGCACACACCAATGACTTTTCGATGCTTTTCGAAGTTATGTGTGTATTTATCGCAGGTTTATAAGTGCCCGGTTAATGGCAATAGGCTCGCCACCTATTACATTGGGACCTAAACATAAACGGCGAAATGTGGGTGCTAGCACCTCTGCCTACCCCTTCGGGGATATAGGCGTGAGTTTATGTTTTTAATATAATTACTATACTCAAAATAAAAGTCTTGGAATATCCTCAGCCAATGAGCATATATAAAAACATGGATGTGGCATCATAAAGTCGACCCGCAATTTGGAGAAGGCGTGCGCGATTTTGAGATTTACGCACCGTGGATTGGGGCTCGTCTATGATACTACAGACACGGTTGTCCAACAAAGTACTCTTGATGAAAATGATCTTAAGATCATTTTCACCTTGGTTTTCCCCCTTTCCTGTTAACTGATTGTCCTGATATTTGGAACACACCTTTAGTTTGGACGATAGCACAATTTAAATCAATAAAACAATTTAATTTGCTCCTAATACATTGGTTCCTATACATAGGAACCAATGGTAATATATTGTAAAAATGAAATATGACCTAGACTTAAGACATTTTTTGTAGACTGTATTTTTGTGACAATAAACTATTATTATTATTATTTTTGAGACTGTGCAGTCAAGATCTCTTTGACGCTGACTGTAGAAGCGTCCAAGTCTGTGTCCGCGTCCGTGAATCCTCACACCTTGGAAATCCACACAAGTGGAAAGATATTGTCTTTATCTGCAAAACAAACCAAATACACCTCATTTCGATAGGTTTATTAAATTTGCAACATACATAAATACATATATTCACGCCTGTAAATCCCTTAAGGGGTAAGCAGAGGTGTATTATCACCCACATTTCGCCAACTATGATTTTCGGTCCCACGTAGTAGGGGGCGAGCCTATTGCCGACAAGCGGGCACTTAGTCATGGCCTGTATGTTTACTATCGGATGGAGAACAGCCTTTAGTATTTGTCGTAGTAGTTAAATCAGCAACAGCGATGAAATATTGAAAAAATCTATACATACATACATACATACATAAAATCACGCCTTTACGGGTAGGCAGAGGTGAATTAATAACCACATTTCACCAATCATTATATTATGTCACTCGTAATAGGGGCCTGAACCTATTGCCGTATTCTGGGCACTATTGTTAACTAGTGCCATGTATCTGAGGCTGAGCCTGGGCTATATATCTGTCTGATGTTAAACAGCCATATCCCTTAGTCGCCTTGTACGACACCGCATGGGAGGAGAGGGAGTGGCCCGAATTCTACTCTGCCGGGAACCACGCGGCTTTCTAATCCGCCGGGAACCTATAATCCTCAGAATCTATAAGTAGGTAGAATTACAACTGAATGAGGCTACAAAATTCATCAGTAACCCTGACTTCAATAGTCAATAGAATCAAGTTAAGGATAATGTCAATAGGTCTAGGCCACTTCTGATAATCTTGGATAGATTCAATGACACAATGTGATAGACAGAAGGAGGTAATCTAATCTAATAGATAAAAGATGATAAAGCATTGGTAAATTGTTTAGCGTAATTTACTTGTTCTATCGACTTTTACTGGTAAAGTCAGATGCTTTTGTATAATAAAACTAGCTGATATCCGTGGTTCCGTCTGAGTGGATATTGGTAGCTGCGATTTTTAGTCGTATCTCCGGTTCTAATTAACCAGTTTGTGATCAAACAATTGTAGGATTTTAATCCTAAAAAATCCGTTTAGTATTCGTTTGCTCTTCTCTTCATCCTAGCGTTAATCCCAGTAGCATCCGAAGCTTTCACCTCGGAGTCTAGGGCCCACAATTGCAGTTTTAGATTGCAGTCTTAGACAAAAAAAATGTGATGATGAGGCAGTATATAGCTGCCTCAGGTACCTCGCTGCCTCAGTTGCCTTGTTCGAGGTTCGTACATCGTCGGTCCACACTACACAAATTTCGACTCGGCTCGTGCTCCGCTCGTGCTCGGCTCGTCTAGCGTAGACCCACCTTTATAAGTAAAGACCTTTGGAGCTCGTTGAGCACGTTTTTGTGAAGTAAATGCTAACCTTTCTTCCGCAGTGGCTTCTTTTAATTCACTATGCATATATTTGTTCATATACGGGCGCATTCCCACTAACTCTAATTTATAACGTATATTAGTTTCATGATTAGATAACCTTACAAAAGGTAAACGTTTTTATGAAATAGTTACAAGAATGTGTGCATCTTTATCATAGAACAAATGAAATAAAACTTGTAGCAAACTACTAGATCATGTATTTCGATGTATGAAATAATGAAAGATATTATTTTTAAACAAAACGGCAAATTTAATAACTGGACTGCAATATAATTTCAGCTTGACGAACTAAGGAACCCGGGACTGTAGAAACACGTATGCTGGTAAAGAATTCCAACCTTATGTCTTTTTGTTAAGATCCTGTTGAGCTAGATTGAGGACAGGGAAAAAATCAAAAATACTAATCATCTGATACCTTAGCAAAATAAATAAGTGCAAAATAGTACATTATGGTACAAGTGAGTAAAGCTGGTGATTACCGCCGAGGCGCCATTGAGACCCGAGCCGTCAGCACTGTAATTTGTACAATTCTATCAGTATACAACCGACATAAACATATCTACCAGAATCTGAATTGTGCATCCAGAAAAGAAAAGATCTGCAAACAATGAACAAACAGATTAACTTCCTAATACAGCATAATATAATAAAAGTAGCAGTTTCTCTTATCAGAAGATAAAATCTATATTTATACAAGGTTTTCTAGTTGGAAATGTTTATCTAATTTACTTACGTAATACAATTTTTGACAATCTAAACTATAACTTCAGTTAGGATTTCGACGTGATACTCGAAACTACTAGAAGTCACAATGAGCATCGGGAAATTTCGGCAGTTCCATACGGCAATAGCATGTAAGATTTTGTTTATATTCATTGTTATTCACCTTGATATTAAAATGTGTTTTGTAATTAGTGACAGGTGTGATGGATGGTTAGTCTTTAAACTACACAATAATATGTATTTAGAATTTACTTGTTTTGTTAGTGATAAACGGTTAGAGCGATGTGAAAAGTTACATATTTTCGTTTATTTATTACAATGTAGAAATACATAAATAAGTGGTGAGTGATTATCATAATTACCGAAGACGATTGTAGGTGTGTGTTTTGGGAAAATTGGGTATTGTAGGTATGTGTGTTTTCGGAAAATTGGGTTGTAGGTTTTGAAGTAATTAGGTATCATACCACATCGGTATCATACTACATGTAATGAAGAATGACACTGTACAAGTATTCCTTAATAAATGGTCTCTAATCTGACTTTTATAAATACATCTTATGTGGCTTTTTTAAATTTTTCAATAAATCAATTAGCCTAATTACAGTCCAATGCTGGACGTAGGCTTCTCTCAATGTGCGACATTGCTACCGTTGCTTTTTGTAGAGTCTGTACATGACTGTACCAAAATATTAATTTTAGATAGGTTTAAGGGTCAAGTTTCAAGTTTGTTTAGTGGTCGAGGGGTCGAGAGTGGACTAAACCAATCTTTTCGCCTTCTGCAATCTTTTAAATTCATACTCAATTCATATTGAAATTGAAATATAAAAATTGAAAAGTAACTCTGTCTGTCTGTCTGTCTCGCTTTCACGCCCAAACCACTGAACCGATTTTGATGAAATTTGGTATAGGGGTAGATTAGACCTCGAGAAAGGACATAGGCTATGTTTGGTCGCGATAACCGACATCCACGCGGGCGGAGCCGCGGGCAAAAGCTAGTCTATATAATATATAAAAATCAATGCCATTTTTCGTTGTTAGTTAACTCAAGAACGGCTGAACCGATTTGGCTAATTTTAGTCTTGAAATATTCGTGGATGTCCAGGGAAGGCTTAAAGATGAGAAAATAGGTGCAGCGGGAACGGGATCAAAAATTCACGCGGGTTGGAAAAAATATGGCGATACGAAGTTTGCCGGGACAGCTAGTTTGATACATAAGGAAATCAGTTAAAGAAAACACAATTATTATGCGAATTTCAACATTCTCCCTAAGTTAGAATGACTTTATACTAACTTCGTTAGAATAACAACTTTATTCTAAGTTTATTCCGATTGAAACCTCATCTATACCATCTTATTTGAACTCGTATGTAATGTAACTTGCTTCATAATGTTTCATTCATATTTTTTTTATTAGTATGCATTTTATTGTACACCAGATAAACAATATCATCATCATCATCATAATTTCAGCCATAGGAAGTCCACTGCTGGACATAGGCCTCCTCTATAGATCTCCAATAGGACCGGTTGGAAGCGGCTCGCATCCAGCGCGTTCCCGCGGCCTTAATGAGGTCGTCTTTCCACCTTGTGGGTGGACGTCCTACGCTGCGCTTGCCGATACGTGGCCTCCACTCGAGGAGTTTTCGACCCCATCGATAAACAATATACTTAACTAGCTTCCGCCCGCAGCTTTGCCCGCGTGGTGTGTTGATAAAAAGCAGCCTATATGTTAATCCAGGGTATAACCTTTATACATACCAAATTTCAACCAAATCGGTCCAGCCGTTTATGCGTGAAAGAGTAACAAACATCCACACATCCACACATCCATTCTCACAAACTTTCACATTTATAATATTAGTAGGACTAAAATCTTAGAGGCTACGAAAACAGTACGAAACCAGAGACTTTACATAGTCAGTAGATGAAAGGGTCACAGAAATTGAAAAATAATACGGATTTTGGAATTTTCGTCCACTGGATCCCTTGGAGGCTTTATGTGGATTTGCCAGTTATAAGAAATCTAATTCATATATTTTTGTTTCAGGTGGTTTTGGATCCCTTTTGATGAGCATAGTAAACTCATGGCCTTCATATACTTCAGAGTTATACTTCTCCAACACAACAACACCTCTGTCAGCTCCTATGACCAGGGCCGAAGAAGCTCTGCTAGGAAGCTTACCTTCATTGGGAGCTATGCTTGGATCTGCATTGCCAGCGTTATTTATTAATCGCTTAGGAAGACGAAATAGTGGTGTTTTGTTTTCATTACCGGTTGTGGTAAGCGATTTATACTTTATTTCTTGGGTGCTCGCTTACCGAGAGTAATCTTCTTCAATGTAACGATAAATAGTTGAGTATTCACCAGTAAATGATTAAATATTCTACAACGTTCTACACAACGTTACCTAGAGTCATGGTAAGCATAGCTCAACTAGCTTGTGTTATGGAATCTAGAATACGGATTACAGATACTTCTTTTGTAAATACATACATATTATTATACATAGAAACACTTGATGCGAACCGAGCGTTACATTTGCAATTATACAATTCGAGCATTATATCAGAGAGGGAGGAGAATTTGAGCATCACAAAGTGCGATGTGTGTAATATTTTGAGACATCTTGTACCAAAACCTATTCTCAGAAAAATTAGTCAAGGAGGCAATGTAGTGCTCAAATCAATCTGAAATTGTAGATCAGCAAATACTTCCATTGAGAGAGCATCTTCAAAAGATGATTGCAATAAACTTTTAAGACGTGGATAATAATTATGATGCCTTTTTCAGATATCATGGGTAATTGTTAGTGTAACGACTTCAATGAACTTGGTGCTGGCAGCGAGGTTCTTTGCTGGAATTTCTGCTGGTGCCTTCTTAGTATTGACTCCTATCTTCGTTTCTGAAATAGCGGAGGATTCTATTAGAGGAACCTTAGCTTCAGGTGAGATTTTTAAAAGTAATTGTTGTGTCTCTTGTTTAACTGTTATCTATCTTTTTCTGTCTTTGTATATTGTATCTGTCTTTGTATATTGAGGTTTTGTCATTTTCTTTTATGCTCATTTCAATTTTTACGACATCAAATAAAGGATCATGAAAATATTGAGATGAAAATTCGTAAAATGAAATTATAAAAAAAAATCTATTTCAATTTACGAATTCTCAAAGGATTGAAAATGAAAAGTAATTGATATTCTTGAGTTTTAACCCTTTGAGATCATGGTACGAGTAATCTCCTTTTTATCAAAAGACGCGCGTTCTGACTTAAGATTTTATCTTTTTTTATTATTTAAAATGGAAAAAGTGAATGCTCAAGTCAGCACTTGATCCCGTGACCAGTCCCTTATAGGGAAATGCTCTGATCAACTGAGCTACATCAACACGTCTTGAGCATTTTTGAAATTCTTCTATACAACCATCTTGGGGTGATGCGTCACGAGTTCATATCCCGCCTTGAGCTGTGTCAGTTTTTCTAGGCCCATATTCCAGAAAAATACTCATTCCTGAATCTTGGTTTATAACTAGATCTGAGGACATATTGACAGTTCTAATGTCATTGTGAGTTGATTAACAAATGAGCGTTATTCTAGAATATGGGCCCTAGAATGGAAGGTACTCAGTCTGATCTGAATCTTGATTAATCTGACGACAGATTGTATTGACAAGCTATCAATCCATCTATAAAAGGGGATTTTTTCAGCGGCCATAATTAATTTTGATACCACTTCATTGTACTGTGTTAAACACACGTACAAATGTCATTATTTTCATTGTAAGTAATATCGGAGCTGCGATATACAGGGTGGAACATTTCGACTTTACCTTGAAGGAAAGTACCCTCATACTAAAGATAGCGAATTTTACTTAAAGGAAACTTTACCTTATTTTTTAAAAGAAACAAAACTGCATTCAAATACTTTTGAAAATGCCACACCCGGTAGTCGAACCGACTAATATTTTACAAAACCTTCTTTTTCATGGACTTCCTTTTATTTAATTTACCAAGTTTGTTAGAGAGATTTGATCCCTATGATCGACTCTATCGATTGATGTAATAAAAATACAGGGTGTTATTTTTTCGAATTGTAGTCGGTTCGATTATAAGGCGTGGTAAACGATTTTTCAGCATTCCTTAAATGCAGTGCTGTTTCTTTTTTAAAAACACACTAAACTGTATTCAAAGTTTTCTGAAAATGCCACACACGGTAGTCGAACCGGGTACGAGTACCTACTCTTACTACCGGAGATAGTTAATTTCATTCAAAGGAAACACTCTCTTATTTAAAAAGAATACAAAGCTGCATTTAAGGAATTTCGAAAGATCGCTTGCCACGCCCTGTAATCGAACCGACTAAAATTCTAAAAAATAACACCCTATATTTTTATTGCATCAATCGATAGGGTTGATCATAAGGATCTAATCTCTCTAACAAACTTGGTAAATTAAATGAAAGGAAATCCATGAAATAGAAGATTTAGAAAGATTTTAGTCGGTTCGACTATCGGGTGTGGCATTTTCGGAAAACTTTGAATACAGTTTAGTATGTTTTTAAAAAAGAAATAGAACTGCATTTAAGGAATGCTGAAAAATCGTTTGCCCCGCCCTATAATCGAACAATTCGAAAAAATAACACCCTATATTTTTATTGCATCAATCGATAGGGTCGATCATAAGGATCAAATCTCTCTAACAAACTTAGTAAATTAAATAAAAGGAAATCCATGAAATAGAAGGTTATAGGAAGATTTTAGTCGGTTCGACTACCGGGTGTGGCATTTTCAGAAAACTATGAATGCAGTTTTGATTCTTTTTAAAAATAAAGGAATGTTTCTTTTCAGTGGAATTGGCTATCTTCAGTATTTAGAGTACTTCCATCTAAGTAAAGTTGAAAAATACCACCCTGTATAGCTAAGTCCCGATATAGTTTAGAGAAGTTTGTCCATAGTAACTTTTGATCACTTTATACTGTACTTTCATATTATACCAATTTCATTGATGGCCGCTCAATTCCGACACGACGCCAACATTACCCAACCCCCTTTGTCGTTAGATAAAACGAGATTCAGAATTGAAAACCATTCTGTAATACGGGCCTAAATCGATTTCGTAGCATACTAATTGCTTTAAAATTTCATTAAATATGTCAGAAAAGTTACTACGTGCTTATTATTCATATTCCTTTTCCTCTAGCATCAATATTCCTATACTGCGGAGGAACGCTATTCTCATACGTCATTGGTTGGTGTCTGACGTATCGAACTATAATTTGGGTGAACATCTTCGCCACTGTGACAGGAACAGTACTCATCGGACTAGTTACAGAGAGCCCTATGTATTACATAAGGCAAAATAGAGAAGAGGTACGTTTTGCCATAATATTTTTAGGTATGAACATTTTTTGATCTAACAACGAAAAGTTTAGTTAACTATAATATTAAAGTATTACTTACAATTTCGTCTGCCGTGTCTAAACATTCGAGATATTAAATAAAATCTTGGGCTACGTAAAAACGATTGTTATACCTTTTTTTTGGATTCTTGCTTGTGTTTTTGGGAGTGACGCCAAAAACACGGGACAAATTTTGATGCGGTTTTTTTTATTAGAAAGGTCCTGGTCAGACTTCAATTCTGCCGTATGTTTAATCGCAATTAGTTGACTAGTATCAGATATATGACCACAAATGAATTAACTGACGATATATTTTATTATTATGTTATTTTTATTTTCCCTTAAATCCTTTTATTTATATTTTTCTTATTTTTCTATTTTCCTAGGATGCAAAGCTCTCAATTGCTAAATACCGTGGTGTGCCTGTGTCGTCTATGATAGTATTCGACGAGCTGAGCAAATTGAAGCAACAGGTCATGCCATCAATAGAACTTGTACCTATCACAGGTAATATGATATTTCTTTTAATGTCTTTTCACTTCGAAGGTTCCTCATCATCAACTTACAGTTGGTCCCAGTTTCAACCAAAGCTTAGAACCCAAGGTCCGTTCTCCTACTTCTTCTCTTAATTTGGCTTTTGTACGCACGACTACCGTCAGACCTCCCAAAACCCGTAAGGATAGTCTGCGCTAGAGCTTCATGAGGTATATTTGGGCTCCGGAAAACTTTTTGTAGCCCCATATTACCCAGTTAGCTGAAAATAGTGATATAATAGTCTTTCATGTTGTTGTATGTAACTGCAATAAATGTTAGTCTATTTTAAAGTGAGTTACCTCACGCTAAAGACATTAATTTGCCCTTCACAACTTTTTTCTTACATCCGTTGAAAATTATGTAAGAAATTAATTACTGTCTTGTGGAAATAAGTGTACTAAATATCGCTTATAATGATAAACTTTTTGTACCATGATTCATTTATAATTAATTGATCATGTGATAACCAATTTATTTCAGAAATTGAACCCAAATCTGAGAAAGAAGGAGAGATAGAGAAGCTGAAGTTGGAAGAAGTTGATGTAGAACAGTCACATTCTATTTCAGCGGTTAGACTATTATGTAAGTATCAATCAATTAGCCTATCGCAGTCCACTGCTGGACATTGACCTTTCCCAATAATGAGAGGCTCTGACCTATTGTTTCCACACTGGCCAGACGGGTTAATACAGTTTTATTTCGAATTTTCCTTCTCTTCTTCGTTTTATACGCAGACGATATCACTTATCGTCTGCATATTTTTACGTTTGTGGCCTCTTACGATACCTTTCGAATGAGATGGGTTGGTGATATTTGTATTCTTTTTACGTCACCACACGGATTATGTGGATTATGTAAGTATGATAGGTGGAAAACTAACTTACAAATTGATCTAATAGTAAACTGTTACCAAACAAATGCCTATAAATACCCATGAATAGAAAGGCAATGTAGATATTTAATGTGTTACTAGTATAAACACAACAATGTCTTACCCCGCGTTTACATACTGCCGCTCGCATTGCTCATCGTGTTGCCAGAAATATTCGCGCGATTAATGCCCTAGCGTTCACACACTCCCATCATCGCGTTGGTCCGCATTACAGTATTCGCCCTGCAATGGAGACGGACGTAAACGTATGGAGGACAACGCATAGCATTGTACGCATTATGCTTTTACAGCACCTACCTATGCTGTAAAAGCATAATGAGGTAATTAGATTATTAATAAAAACTATCACTTTCAACTACTATACACTTTCCGTAGATCGATATAAATATTTTTTAAAGTAAATATTCGAGGAGCAATAACGACAGCCGTGTATACTGATTAGCACCATCTAGCGGTCTCGTATAGTTCATCGCGCTAGTATTGCCGCCTTTGACTCGCGCCGCCAAGCCGACATTCGCAGCAACATACGCGGCAGTACTCGCGGCATGACGAATATGCCATTCACACCACGTCTCTGCCCACTTCTCTCGCCACTTCCCTCGCTCTGCCGCGAGTATGTAAACGCAGCTTTAGATACAAGTGCAAGTTTTATAATATATTTTATTTATGATAATTTATATTTCAGTTACTCAACCTGCTTCAAGATGGGCGTTCACTGTAGTAGCAACAGTCATATCGCTTCAAGTAAGTTCAATTCAGTTATTGATAGACATTAACCAATATAGGCTGATAAATAACAGTAAAATCCGTGCTGGGTCTCTTAATAAATAAACATTGTGGAATAGTACAAGTAATTATGTAATTAAGTAATGTACTAATGTATTACTAGCACCGATTATAATTAAGTAACTTGTACTAATGTATTTTGTACAAGTGATATAATTATTAAGTGACTTGTACTACTGATAGTATTGTAATACTAGTAGATTAATATGTCATTAAATTAAATTCAATACCTATTTATCTATCTTGTTTCTGTTAAGTTGATGGGCTTTTAAAAATTGAAAGGTATTTTTTCTTCCAGGTATTTATGGGTTGTGTTCCAGTTCAAGTCTTTGCAAAGACTGTATTTCAACAATCTGATCCTAGCAGAGCTGACATGTATACCATTATTTTTGCAGTGGTATTGTTTACTGCAACTGGAGTATCTGGTGTTATGACTGACAAAGCTGGCAGAAGAGTAAGTATTAGGCTTCCTTTCTATCCTTCTATCTTTTCTATTGCACAATAACGAACTGTTTATACTGCTACGTGGGGAACAAATGCTTGGCAATGGTACCCCCGCCGGGTCCAGGTAAAAGGGGTAGGCCAAAGAAGTCCTGGCTTGCGTGCTAATGGTCTCACTACCATGGACGCCCAAGATCGTGCGAAGTGGAGAAGGAAGAGCCGGAAGGCGGACCCTGAGCTTCGAGGTCATCTTGGCCACGGATGCAATCAGGAGAATACGTCTATATGCAGATGATGATGATGAATAACGAACTGTTTATAATGGCGTTCACTACCGCCGCTCTACAAAGGCTGTCGGGATTCATCCTTCTGCGAGCAAGTTATGCACGTGAAGCAGGCGGCGGAGCGGGAGCGAAGGAGATTCGCCAACCGCGCGTCCCGTAACGACCCGTGGGGATTTTTCGCTCAATAAAAAAAGAGGCTGTCGGGACTATTTGGTATTTCATTATGACAGTATTATACTCGTGAAAATGAGTGCGGGGTATGTTGGGCCAAGTGTCATAATGTCCAAGAAGTCATAACGTCCAGTTGTTATAAAGACAATAAGTTAAAACGTACAAACTCTCTCTGTCTGTCTGTTACGGTTTCACACCTAAACCACTAAACCGATTTCGATAAAATTTGGTACAGAGATAGATTAGACCTTGATAAAGGACATAGGCTATGTTTGGTCGCGGTAACCGACACCCCCTCGGGCGGGACCACGTGCAACAGCTAGTAGAAAATAACATGACTTTTCTTTTTGTTTCAGTCTTTGATAATTTCTTCGTCAATACTGGTATTCTTAAGTATGGGAGTGCTCGGCTACTTGCTACAGTCACAAACCGGGCCACCATTGGCCACTGTGATAATGATTTTCGTATACTGCTTCTTCTTCATGTTTGGAGCTGGTTCAATCCCGTATGTTCTACTAGCTGAGGTTTTTATACCTGAGGTAAGTCAAAAATCGTATACCCTACTTTTTTATACTACTTAGGTTGCAGACAGTCACACGGCCCACCCGATGGAAAGTGGCTAGTGATGGACAAGTGCAACACCAGGGGAGTCACACCTGTGCTGCCGACCCGTAAGAACAGATAGATTCTGTGCCGTCCGCGTAGAAGATAAGTAGTACAAGCCTTTGGTCTTCCCACAGACAGTGCAAACCCTCTGCAGTGAGCTACTACTTACTTAACCTACTTAACATTGAGTTAAGCTCGTCTTCACTACATATTATAAAACAAAGTCGCTGTCGCTGTCTGTCCGTCCCTATGTATGCTTAAATCCTCAAAACTACTCAACGGATTTTGAAGCGGTTTTTTTAATAGATAGAGTGATTCAAAAGGAAGGTTTATATGTATAATACATGTATAATATTGTAGAAAAACACTGATCAATTTAGAGATAATACCACGCGGGCGGAAAATATGGCAGTACGAAGTTCACCGGGTCAGCTAGTTGTACATAATATCACGACAAAAATGTATGTGTGTATATCTAATAAATAATTCTAAGTAGAATAGGGCCACCTTATCTCTTCCTGTGGGTGTCGTAGAAGGCGACTAAGGGATAGGGCTGTTCTCCATCCGACAGTAAACATATAGCCCATGACGGCAATAGGCTGACTATGTTCCCTCTTGACGGTAATATTACGTGGGATCGAAGATCATAGTTGGCAAAATTTTGGTGTTATTACACCTTTGCCTACCATTATTATGATACTATCGAAGTCAGATAAATGTGCTAGAGTCTTATCTCTTATAATAAGAGTAGACTAAGGTCCAACCACACCAAACGGACGGCATCGGAACGGATTTTACAATCTTTAAAAAAAAAAAATCTTATATCACAGCATTTAAAGTTTATATTACCAAGTCACGCATGACAGCTTGACGTGCGTCATGCCGCCGCACGTCGCTGTCAAGCTGTTGTGCGTGACTTGGTAATATAAACTTCAAACACTGTGATAATAAGATTTAATTTTGTTTAAAGATTGTAAAATCCGGGCCGATGCCGTCCGTTTGGTGGGGTTGGACCCTAATTGATTGACATCGAACGAAAACAAAAAGTAGTCCTGGCCTCAGGCCTTATTTCGATGTAAATTTATAAAGATGTTAGCATTATTAATTGCTTCAAAATTCATCACATCGTCTTGTCTTCGGTGAAAAGAATTTTATAATATTTTATAAATACTGTTTATTTTTTAAGTAATTAATTATGCAGCGGATAGCCGCTGCATAATTAATTACTTAAAAAATATTATGTTCATGAAAATCAAGGCGAAGGATCGGTTGCTAGTAGACAAACTGATTGATTTGATTGAAATGTTACTAGCATACTATACTCAAAATATTGCCTTTACGCCTTTGAGCTTGGCTTAAACGATTTTTATGGAATTGACTAGCATCTGACTAGCAATGAGATGCTATCCGTTCATACTATCCTTTAGTATTACTAATCCTACAGTATTTACCCAGACATTTATTTGTGTCTCCAGTTTTTATTGATCAACTCTTTGCATGGTTCTCTTAGTGAGAAAGAACTAATTTTAGTTTTTATTTTTTTTTATTGATTTAACTTTCTATTTTACTATTTTCAGGTCCAAAACTTAGCGTTATTCATTATTATCGAATTGGTCTGGTTCCTTAACTTTGTAATCATCGGGATCTTCCCATACATGAACAGTTACTTCGGCATCTACGGAACTTTCTACTGCTTCAGTATCGTAGCTTTGGCGAATGCAGTCTTTGCTTACTTATATGTACCAGAAACTAAAGGACTGTCCAATGCTCAGATTCAAGATATATTTATGTCAAGAAAGAAACATTGATATTGTAATTAATGAGTAGTTTTATAAAAAACAGACACTGAGTTCAAATTTACAGTAGAATACAAAATTACAAAGTATAGCCTGTGATATACGTATGGTATGACATCACTGATGATGATTGAAACATTAGAAAACGAAAAACTATCGTAATCGTAACGTAAATGTATTAAGAGAACGGAATATTGCGATTGGCAGGCTTTACACGCCCACAGGTTAACAGTAGGCAGGCGGCCAATCGCAGTGCTCCGTTCTTTCAATACGTGTACGTCACGATTACGATAGTTTTTCGTGCTTGCGGCACGGAGCATCGTGATTGGCAGGCTTCACACACACATACAGGTTAACAGTAGGCAGGCGGCCAATCACAATACTTTATACGCTTACGTTACGAATTCAAATTCGTGATCTGCCCCCCTAGACAAGTGGCAATTCGTTGCTCAGCGTATGATGGAATAGAATGACAAATGTATAGGATTTGACGTTTTTGACATTCGTTGACGCCTGTCATATAGGTACGTCAAATTCCATACATTTGACATTCTATTCCATCATACGCTGAGCAACGAATTGCCACTTGTCTAGAGGGGCGGGTCACTTGGGTCACTGATTGCTTGATACAATATAGTATTGTTAATTTGGGACCAGTGTTCTGTGTGATTGAAGCTTTAAGAATATTTTTTAAGGAATAGTATTATTTTACGTTTTTGTCATGGTAGGTATATTTGGATTTAAAAAATATGTACTGGTTCTTTTATACTAATATTATGTTTGTACTTATAATGACGATGTATATGTTAGTGAATGAATTTGATCATTATATAAACGGTAACAAAGTAAAAACTACCTAAGTTTAAATAAATATTAAGATGTTACTATTATTTACACGCTCACGCTTATTTCCCTCCGGGGTTACATCAGGAGTTTCCTCTATTATCATAAAACTTTGAGGGCTTGCATGTCTTCCATTTTCGAGAAAAGACTAAAAAGTTTAAAAATCAACGGTAGCATTGATTGAAACAGGAAAATGCGAAGTCAAGCTCAGGCGGGACTCGAACGCGTGATCTTTCCTTTACAGCATTAACAATCAATTACTAACTGTTGCCGGGAATTTTTGATCCCATGCCCGCAACCCATAGAAACCTATGCCCTAACCGCCCATAATTAACCTATTTTCACCACTTTCGCTTATAATTTTAATCAGGATAAGGTTAATGACAGAAATAATTTTGATAACAAGTCCGTGATAATATATCATGCTAATTTCGAACTAATTATAATATATTGGTTGATTTCTCGAACAAAACTCAATAATCCAATCTAATAATTTAATATTACAGCAATTGTATAAATTAATAATGTTCAATTTTAGAATATAATACCTGCAAAAACAATAAAGGTATAATATATAAGACAAACCAAAGAGTGGTTAGAGGTATTTTATCTACAAAGTATTGCTACAGGCTGAAAACTTTTCTGATTGCTTTCCTGATTGAGAGGATTTTGAGATCGTATCGTTATGTAGCGAAGCTTTTGAGATGATTTTGTTTTATTGCTTCAGTTCTTCAATTCTTGTATCATGCTCTAAGAAAAAACGGGGTACGCACCGTATATTATTTTTTTTAGCATTTTTATACCTTGTATGATCAAATCTTCAATTATTTTAAATCAATTATCAAATAGGACCTGCGGCCTTACCATAAACCTTAAAACAGGTCAATAATCGAACTGCTGTCATTCTACCAACTGCAAATGTCACTTTAAAATGTCATATAAATATATAGGACTACAAAGGGATTACAATTTGACATTTGCAGTTGGTAGAATGACAGCAGTTCAATTAATGACCTGTTTTAAGAGCTCATGGTAAGGGCCCTGTTCAATGGGACTTTGCATTTAAGTAACTATTACTATTACCACATTACTTCTTGTATGTAATGACGGCTTGACGTCGTGAAGGGTGACATGCGTGCATATGGTCTCACTACCATGGACGCTCAAGATCGTGCGAAGTGGAGGAGGAAGAGATTTTTATAAAAAATATATGGATAACTTGAAAATCATTGGCATTTTTATTATATTTCTATTGTATTATTGTATTTTATATGTTTATTGTATTTAGATTTAACTTATTATAGGTACCTCTTTTATGGAATCAGTTCGACCTTCCGAGGTTCTCCCTTCAATCAGTAGGCAATCCAACTTGCAGGTATGGTTAACTTGGCATCGATAGTTTTTTAAAGCCCATATATCCGAGGTACAGTCAGTATCACATCGATCTCGAGTAGCAAAGAACTCAAAATGATCTCCCTTTTCTGTTCACTGATTGTTCTGATATTTAGTAGGTACACACTTTTAATGTGGACAATATAAATCAATAAAACAATTTTGATATTAAAAGCAGTATCTAGTAGGTAATAATTAATAAGATAATTTTGAGTACATATTGATTAAAAAAACTGTACTTTCCACATTTTTTTAAACTTTATAACCTGACCGGTTTCACTCATGGCATTCTCAAAAGTATAAGTGTAACCCGACATCACGTCTACTAGCTACACCACTCCTAAACATGTACTTATGGCAAGCGATGCTTATTCGGACATCACGTCTACTAGACTACGCCAGTCCTAAAAGGTACTTATGGCGCGTGCGACGCGCCGCGTCGATCGAAGGACGAGACAGTCGGTGCCGCGCAGTGAGAGCAGACGGTCGACGTTGCGCTACGATAGCAAACAATCATTGTCGCGTATGCCCTGTTCTGTACGGTGTAACTTAACTTCCCTTGTAACCAATATAATAAAGTATCGTTACAAATTGCGCCCAACTAGTGGCCCGTACTCAAGTAGATACTAACAAGGCGGCACCGACGCGCCGCATTTACCTACCTGCGTACATCCGTGGACAGTTCCCGCGTTTTGAGTGCGAGTCGGATCGAGAACGAGCGTAGGCATAGACGACAGACATGCCAAGGACACGCCAACAAACCGCCGACGACCACGACAATGCCGGTTGCAGTAGCGAGACTGAAGGTCACGCTCACGCGGCGCTGCGCGCCGCGACGCCGACAACAAACAACGGAGCCAACAGCGAGACAGAGTACGTGGTTAGCGCCGACGATCACGTCGCCGCCGGTTGCAGTAGCGAGACTGGTCGTCACGCTCACGCGGCGCAGCACGCCGCGACACCGACGCCGACGACAACCGACGAACCCGAGGCAAACCACGCGACGACGCCGATGGCGGCCGACAGGGGCACGATCACCATGACGGAAGATCAACTTACGAGGCTCCTGACCAACGTGATGCGAGGTGTCGCGACACCGACGCCGACGCCCACGTTCGCCGAATGTGCCGGACCGACGAGCAACTTCACCAGATGCACGGCCCGATTCGACGGGGCCACCCGGAGCGCCGATGTGCTAGAAACGTTCCTCGAAAGCACACAGGTGTATAAGGAATGTGCGAACGTCAGCGACGAGCACGCACTACGGGGGCTACCGATGCTGCTGACTGGAGAAGCCGCCGTGTGGTGGCACGGTGTGAAAAATTCCACGAAGACCTGGGACGAAGCATTACGGCGGCTGCGTTTCATGTACGGCGCACCCCGCCCCGCGCACCGGATCTTCCGTGAGATCTTCGCCCGAGAACAGAGTGACGAAAGTGCCGATTCGTACATATCGCGAGTGCGCGCAAACCTCTCGCGATTACCGTATGATCTACCGGAGATAGTGCAGCTAGACATTGTATACGGACTCTTAGATCGTAAGGTTAGGGAAAGAGTGTCAAGAGATAGTGTTGATAGTGTCGACGGTCTGCTTTCACGAGCGAGGTATGTAGAGGAGTCGCTGGGTGAGGTGAGTCGATCAAATACTAATACTGCTCCCCCTAATGCCGCGAATAATACAATGCGTCGCAGTGTCAACCCTGCGATCGCCGATAGCAAAGTTGTAGCTAAACCCGAAAATGTAAACAATAACGATCGCGACTGTGATAGTACACTAATCACTCAACTGTAATAAATTAGTAAACCTTACTAGGTACATCTGCAAAACATTGGTGATTCGATATTTATTAGCTGTCGCCATAAATATCCTCACTTATACACATCTGGCTTGCTTTGTTGTTATTTTAAACTTTCGAAAGCAATTAAGAGGCGAATGGGTCCATCTAAGTTCTCAGGACAAGGGATATTGTTTTCTTATACTTGTGCCGATTCTATAGAAATGACTAAGTCTCACACGTGCAAGTTGTATAAGTGTTACGCCTAATGGTTTATGACTCGGACCTATGAAAGGCTACCTGAGGTTCGTGAGGAAGGGACAGGGATGTTAGCGAGGTTGGACGAGTGCGGAGACTCGTGGCATTCGACTTCGGACCGGGGGAGAGAGCGGTTAGGAGATAACGACTTGACCTGTGAGGCGTGCGGAGGACCGGAGGTTCGTGATGACAGAGGCGTGATCCGAGTAAGTTACGGTGCGGCGTTGCCAAGTGAATCACTATAAATTCCCTACAACCGTGGTGAGTTACTTTCATACGAATATTAATAGTTTATAGTCTCATAGTTAATGTTGTATATATATGTATGGTGTGTATTGCTATCCTGAGTTGAGTAACGTGACGTTTATTTTATATTTGTGTACGGATAATGTTATTAACTTGATCTGACGAACCGCGGAATGCGTTGATATATATTACACGGTACCGTTGCCCTCGATGCCTAGAAGAATATCCCACGTAACGAGTCATGGCTAGTCCAGGACCAGAATCATGATTAGCGGAGGCCGAAGTTATCCTTTGTGTGTGCCTAGGCCGACGACGCTCTTGCAAGTCTGCAATCCGCTAGCGATACGGCGTTACGCGAGGATGAGTGTTTGACGAATACCGTACGGAAAAGAGGGGAGCAGTATATCGTACTGAGACCGTAACCAGCCGTAGTATAAATTCTATTATACCCGCCCTGCCATATCTAGAGGGCTAGGTTCAAGTCCTAGATGAGTACAGCATGCAAGAGCTGACTTAAAGTTCAGATTGACGGAACACTGGCTATGGCACACGGGAGATTGGGGACCTGGAGCTCCTCGGGGGGTCCACGTGTCGGAAGTGCTGTATAGTGTTATCCTCACTTGGAAGTGCGGTTGAATGTTTGTGAGACAAGTAATTGTTATCAACGTATATAATCGTTTGTTGTATTTATTTTAATTTCCTTTTATTCGTGGTTAATCTATTGAAACGGCCAAAGCCAGTGGGGGAACTAGTGTCCTTGGACGAGTTCCACAACATCAGCGCGGAGGCGGGGCGCTAATGTCTCCCGTCAAAGGGCGGGGGCCGGCATTAGCGACATATTTCCATGTCAAGTTAGTAAAATCGAATTCTACTCAGCTTTGGTTAGGCGGCGTACAGTCACAAATGGTGCCGTGACCAGGATACTCGTCAGAAAATGCTCTGATTCGATTCAGTGCAACGAGGTTGAACTAAAATGGGTTACTACAAAACACAACGTAGAATAATTTAATTTAAAACATATTATAGTCGGTCTCATAATGGTCCGTAGTGTAAACGGACGAGGTGACGCTACCAAGTAAGATATCTTATAATACAGCGTACATTTAAACAGCGGCCAAATTTGAGTTGTCATATCGTGATATAATACCTATATGACAACGACATAAAATACTCTGTGTTCTAAATATATACACATATTATTTAAAACCTTACGCATACAAAAATGCACGGTTTATGTACAATATAACATGTTAATAGCTCCTGTAGGAGCTGGGAGGTCAGACGGCAGTCGCCTCAGATAAATCGTTATACGGCTCATCAAACAACATGCAAACTCCGCACTCCGTACGTAGTGTAAAAGTTTTGGCATGGGTGAAATTAATCTCAACTTGCAGAAGATGGCTAACCAAATGTCTATGGTGTTTTCCCAATTGCTTAGGCTATAATGATATTGCATAATGGCCTTGCCAAGCTGCCTCGGTTCGATCCTAAGGCGAAATGATGTGAAATGATAAAAAGAAGCCTGTGTGTTGGGTATCTATTATCTACTATAGGCAAACGAATAATCTTCGTTATAGATTATATTAATATATAGGTACACAGTGTTGGGTTCGAGACCTAGACCGTCATATGTATTTGCACAATACATAGAATGAATCTATACATGTTTTGCAACAACTATAGAAGATTATTTTAAGTTGAAGATTTTGTTGATTTATAGCATTGTATGTATACGCTTGTGACACATTTTTTAGCGATACAGCTTAAGTAAAAAATCCTCTTTTGTGGGAAGTTCGCTAAATAGTCCTACACCAAGATTGATAGCGGGTTCGAATCCCGAAATTTCAGAATACCACAGAATATTCGAATGTCGTAAACAAAGATGTTATTCGATGCGTTGTTAGGAGGTTCCGGCTTGCAACACAGAGACACGACATAAAATAACGCCCAAGAGAGGCTTGCCACACATTATACAAAACAAAAAAAGCAGGTTATGTTAGTACACTTCTGCCTACCCATTCTGACATGAAACAGCGTGAACATATAAAACGTTTAAAAAAAGAAATGGTTTTTAAATAGATGGTAGTTTAAAAGTTGAATGGAGAAAGCTACATATTTACAACAAAAGACCCGTAGTAAAAAAGGGGACTAGGCATTGTCTCACCATCTGGCGGGTATGTTTGGTACAAAACCCAAAAATAACAATAAAACTAGTTAAGGGTTATTGGGTACTATTAAAACCAAGATAATTAGCTGTTACTATTTTAAGCTATTTCAAACTAAATATATCGTTAACATTAGATATATTATGTACATGGATTACGGTCCGACGACTGAACTCTCTTGGAACAGATTCTTTGCTCGTGTGCTTAAACATTTCAGCGATACCGGACTTCGAGTTTACTGACGTAACCTGAAGGTCCACGGAAGACTCATCACTTCGTGGATATGAAAATCCAGCGTTGTGCAGTATCGAGATGCAGCGTTGCGTGCTCCAACTCGCAGAGCAGCTGCGGAGAAGGCGAGCATCGTGTCCACGGGAAGCTTCACACTGGAGGCTACTAATCGGTGATCAAATCATCTAATATCTGGTAAATCAGATATGAAGAGGTATTTATACTTTTTACCTATATATAAACTAAGCTTCATTGGATCAAAGGAAGGAAGTGGTTCATTCGTGTTTCGTACCTGCATTAGAAGTGAATCATAAATCTATTTGTGGCGTCAATCTAACTTTCCATTTACATACTGCTTGTTTGACACCCTAAGGGGACTCACATTACAAAGAAAGATACACCTTGTAGTGTATAACTAGACGCGTGAAGGTTAACAACGTAATTCCTCAGTGAATTATCGCTTATTTAGGAAACGTTATGTGTGTTGTGTGGTGGCTATTATTTGATCGGTGATTGTAACATATATGTTTGATTATGGCATTGAGTCGTGGTTGAGTTAAACTCAAGTCGGTGATCAATTCCCAATACGCTGATGATTATTTTAGATGATTAAGTACCAAATAGTTGCGTATATTAAACTGAAATACTACAGATTACAAATGCGGTTTGAGGAGGCTACTTGTAAATTTAGAACATACAAAATCATATGACTAGGAAACTTGAGTATGTATGGTGGATGCCAGCATCTGGTTATCAGGGGGGAATCTCGTTTATAAATAAGGATTATCACAAACAATGAATTTGAAATTTGATAATATGTCCTTGGTTATTGCCAACTTCTAATAGATAGCACAACCAAAATAAAATGGGGCGTTAGAGTCGTCAAGAGACGTATCTCGAGATCTCAAAGATTCTTATTAGTAAATCTTATTAGTCACTGTGGTATTGTGATGACAATTGTGACGCGGTAGGTTGAAATATCAAATAAGATTCTTATTAGTAAATCTTATTAGTCACTGTGGTATTGTAATGACATGTGACGCGGCAGGTTGAAATATCAAATAAGATTCTTATTAGTAAATCTTATAGTGATAATCTAGCTGATATTAAAATGACGTCTGTGACACGCCGGTTGAACGTGTGAAAGATTGTTGAATCGTGGGTGGCGGGTTCGATTCTCGCTCGGAACGATTGTGACTGTGTTTTGCTGAGTGGTTATCTACTGAACGTTTATTTGGGAAATGTCTAGGCGTAGGTACTATACCTACCTCTGGAGTGTGAGTGAAATCTCATACTCGATGATAGTCCTCGAGTCTGAATTTCAGGGGGGAAAATGTGATAGTACACTAATCACTCAACTGTAATAAATTAGTAAACCTTACTAGGTACATCTGCAAAACATTGGTGATTCGATATTTATTAGCTGTCGCCATAAATATCCTCACTTATACACATCTGGCTTGCTTTGTTGTTATTTTAAACTTTCGAAAGCAATTAAGAGGCGAATGGGTCCATCTAAGTTCTCAGGACAAGGGATATTGTTTTCTTATACTTGTGCCGATTCTATAGAAATGACTAAGTCTCACACGTGCAAGTTGTATAAGTGTTACGCCTAATGGTTTATGACTCGGACCTATGAAAGGCTACCTGAGGTTCGTGAGGAAGGGACAGGGATGTTAGCGAGGTTGGACGAGTGCGGAGACTCGTGGCATTCGACTTCGGACCGGGGGAGAGAGCGGTTAGGAGATAACGACTTGACCTGTGAGGCGTGCGGAGGACCGGAGGTTCGTGATGACAGAGGCGTGATCCGAGTAAGTTACGGTGCGGCGTTGCCAAGTGAATCACTATAAATTCCCTACAACCGTGGTGAGTTACTTTCATACGAATATTAATAGTTTATAGTCTCATAGTTAATGTTGTATATATATGTATGGTGTGTATTGCTATCCTGAGTTGAGTAACGTGACGTTTATTTTATATTTGTGTACGGATAATGTTATTAACTTGATCTGACGAACCGCGGAATGCGTTGATATATATTACACGGTACCGTTGCCCTCGATGCCTAGAAGAATATCCCACGTAACGAGTCATGGCTAGTCCAGGACCAGAATCATGATTAGCGGAGGCCGAAGTTATCCTTTGTGTGTGCCTAGGCCGACGACGCTCTTGCAAGTCTGCAATCCGCTAGCGATACGGCGTTACGCGAGGATGAGTGTTTGACGAATACCGTACGGAAAAGAGGGGAGCAGTATATCGTACTGAGACCGTAACCAGCCGTAGTATAAATTCTATTATACCCGCCCTGCCATATCTAGAGGGCTAGGTTCAAGTCCTAGATAAGTACAGCATGCAAGAGCTGACTTAAAGTTCAGATTGACGGAACACTGGCTATGGCACACGGGAGATTGGGGACCTGGAGCTCCTCGGGGGGTCCACGTGTCGGAAGTGCTGTATAGTGTTATCCTCACTTGGAAGTGCGGTTGAATGTTTGTGAGACAAGTAATTGTTATCAACGTATATAATCGTTTGTTGTATTTATTTTAATTTCCTTTTATTCGTGGTTAATCTATTGAAACGGCCAAAGCCAGTGGGGGAACTAGTGTCCTTGGACGAGTTCCACAACATCAGCGCGGAGGCGGGGCGCTAATGTCTCCCGTCAAAGGGCGGGGGCCGGCATTAGCGACATATTTCCATGTCAAGTTAGTAAAATCGAATTCTACTCAGCTTTGGTTAGGCGGCGTACAGTCACACGACTCTGCACAGAAACGTGTAAGGCCGCGCTGCGCTTTTTGTAGACGGTTTGGTCATACGATAGATGAGTGTAAGGTTAAGTCAAAAAGTAGTGATAGTACAACGGACAACAAGGTGCCACTGGCTTGCTATGGCTGCGGACGGGAAGGTGTGATACGGTCTAAATGCCCGACGTGTAAGGACGCCTCCGCAACTAATAAGGTAAGTTTCCAAAGTGCCATCACTAACGATTCAGATGTGACGCGGCCCACAGTGAGGATTCAAGTAGCATCTCGAACTGGTGTCGCCGTGCTTGACACCGGCGCCACCGAGAGCCTTGCGAGTCCCGGACTCTACAAGATTTTAACCGACAATGGGGTAAGTTTTACCGAAGTGCGTCGCTCCATAGGCCTGGCGGACGGGACGCGTCAGTCACGGAAAACCTTAATAGGTGACACCACCGTTACTATACAGGGTCGAGTTATCCCCGTAAGCTTTTTGGTGTTACCGGACGCCGACAACAGAACGCTACTCGGACAGGAATTCATAGCGAAAGCAGGTATACTACTCGACCTCCAACAGGGTTGTTGGTCTTTTAATAATTTACCAAAGGAGAAATTCCCCTTTGTGCAGTCTTACAGTCTTGAAACCACCGACGACGCAGAGTTGATGCAGATCAGTACCGTCAGTCTCGAGTTGAGACAGGACGAGGGCTCCAAGCTGTCACCCGGCCAGAGGACACAGCTGAACCAGCTCATAGTGTCGAAGGCCGAGCGCTTCGCCACAGCAGGACCCCCAACGCCGTACGCTACCCACCGCATCCGAGTCGATGAGAAGCAGGAGCCGACCGCTTCCCCGCCGTACCGGATGTCGCAAGGTAAGAGGGAGCTACTAGACGTTGAGATAGAGAAGCTACGACACGCCGACATAATAGAGGAATGCGAGTCGCCTTGGGCGGCCAACGTAGTATTGGTATCGAAGAAGGACGGTGGCGTACGATTGTGCGTGGACTACCGCAAGCTTAACGCCGTGACGGAGCCGGATCGCTACCCGCTCCCACGCATAGAAGACGTACTCCACGCCGCCAAGACAACCAGCTACATGACTACGCTTGACCTCCATTCCGGTTATTTCCAGGTGAGTGTCGCGGATGACGACCGCGACAAAACCGCTTTTATAACCCCCACAGGAACCTACCGGTTCAAGAGAATGCCGATGGGACTTCGGAACTCCGGGGCCACGTTCCAGCGATTGATCGATCGGTTTAGATCGAACCTGAACGTCCCCACGCGGATACCGAGCGGCAGTGACAGTCCTGCCGTTCCGGAACAGCAAGCCAACAGGTCAGTGACCGTCTTGGGATACTTGGATGATATGATAGTCATGTCATCCACATTCTGTCACCACATGGAGGACCTGGGAGCCATATTTGATAGACTCGAGAAGTTTAACCTCCGAGTCAACCGGAAAAAGAGTTGCTTCGCACGCGACTCAGTGAAGTTTTTGGGTCACGTCATTGTTCCCGGCGGTCTACAGGTGGACCCGGGAAAGACGTCAGCCATTGCCGACATGCCCGTTCCTAAGAACGAGAGACAACTCAAGGGCTTCTTAGCAACGTCCAGCTGGTTTCGGAGGTTCATACCGAAATATGCTGCTGTGGCTAAACCCTTGACTGACCTGCTTAAAAAGAATAGTGTATGGAGATGGAAAGAGGAACAACAGGCCGCCTTTGAGCACATAAAACTGCTGTTGATCACCGCTCCCATACTTCGGCAAGCGGACGAAACCAAGCCTTTCTCTCTGAAGACCGACAGTAGTGGTTACTGTCTCGGAGCAGTTCTGATGCAGGGGGAGGGTCCCGACGAGAGACCGATAGAGTACGCGAGCCGCCTCTTAGGGCCCGCCGAACGCAACTACACGACTACAGAGCGGGAGGCTCTGGCCGTCGTGTGGGCAGTAACCAAATTTAGGGGCTACATAGAGGGATCCGAGGTAGTGGTCCAGTCTGACCATCAACCCCTTCGCTGGCTAATGAGTCTTAAGTCCCCCAGTGGTCGCTTAGCCAGGTGGGCGTTAACCCTCCAAGCCTACAATTTGCAAATACAATACACGCCCGGTAGAGTCAACGTGATTGCTGATACATTGAGCCGCCCTGCCTGCTGCGAGGAGATCCCAGGTGGTTGCGAGATATGTTCGGTAACTATAGATATTCCACGTAGGACTCCCGCGGACGTGCGCGACAACCAGCTCAAAGACGCCGAGGTCAAGAAGATCGTAGAGGACTTGGAAGCGGTCGACGACCCCTTTAGGGGGAGAAACTGGTCCAACCGCGGATACTTGATGTCCGACGGAGTGCTGTACAGGTGCTCACCCGAGGCGGATGACGCCGAATCCGCCTGCCTCGTGGTTCCCGTACATGAAAGAGGAAGTGTACTTGCCGACTTCCATGACGCTCCGACTGCAGGCCATTTTGGTGCTGAGCGCACTCTGCAGCGCGTTAGAGCGCGCTACTTCTGGCCAGGTATGAGGTCTTACGTTGCAGACTACGTTAAAAGCTGTACCGCCTGCCAACGCTACAAGACAGACAACAGAAAACCTGCCGGGCTGCTGCAAACTCCGGCCCAGACCCGCAGATTCGAAGTCGTGTCTGTGGATCTATTTGGTCCGTTGCCTAAGACGTCTAAGGGCAACCGATGGATCCTGATAGTAGAAGATGTCTGCACGCATTGGGTCGAACTCTTCGCGCTTAAGAGCGCCACCAGCGCCGAGTGTGCAGAGAAGCTTATAAGTGAGGTATTTCTGCGTTACGGGGTCCCACGTAGGATGGTGAGCGACAACGGGGTCCAGTTTGTAGCCGAGGTGATGCAGCAGGCATGTCACGTGATGGGCATCAAACAGTCACTCACGCCGCTGTATCACCCCGAGGCGAACCCCGTAGAGAGGAAGAACCGCGACCTGAAGCCCCAGTTGGCCATCCTCGTAGGCAGAGACCACGCGATTTGGGACGCCCATCTCGCTGCTATAAGGTTTGCCATGAACTCCGCCATTACGGCAGGGACAGGGTTCTCGCCGGCGTTTCTCACCTTCGGAAGAGAGTTGCGCGCGCCCGCTGATGTCGTAGCAGACATGAAAACCGTCGTGGAGAATGACAATTTCGTCGCCAACATCACTCCATATCTACGTAAGTTGTCAACAGCACTTCTCGACGCTAGGGAGGTCCACGAAAACGCCCAGCGTATGCAGAAGAAGTATGCGGACGAAGGTAGACGAACCCCTCCCGATTATAAGGTAGGTGACCTAGTCTTGTTGAAGACGCAAGGCACGAACGACGTAGCTCCCGACCAGTCCGCCAAGTTTATACCTAGAAGGGATGGCCCTTACCGGGTTAAGGAGGTGGCGAGCCCCACGACATACATAGTGGAAGGCATCACGAGAGGTGAGTACGTAGGGAAGTATCACGTCTCCCATTTGACACCTTACGTAGGCAGCGCCGTAGACCCACCCGTTAGGGAGAAGCGCAGACGCGGTCGGCCACGTAGGCTAATCGAGTGCTAGTCCGAACGCGAGGGCGCCTTGTCCGAACTAGAGGGGGAGTATGTAACCCGACATCACGTCTACTAGCTACACCACTCCTAAACATGTACTTATGGCAAGCGATGCTTATTCGGACATCACGTCTACTAGACTACGCCAGTCCTAAAAGGTACTTATGGCGCGTGCGACGCGCCGCGTCGATCGAAGGACGAGACAGTCGGTGCCGCGCAGTGAGAGCAGACGGTCGACGTTGCGCTACGATAGCAAACAATCATTGTCGCGTATGCCCTGTTCTGTACGGTGTAACTTAACTTCCCTTGTAACCAATATAATAAAGTATCGTTACATAAGTGCTTTATTCAAAATATGTAGCAAGTTCCACCAAGTTCCATTAATCTCCAGTGTAAACTCATTGAATGAAATTTTGAAGCATTTACTCGTATTATGCATTATTTCTCTTTGTAAATCGATATAAACAATCATTTAGAATACTTTGCTAATCAAGATCAATCTGATGCTGACTGTACGAACGCATATGAAGAACCTGGAAGCTGAATAGGGCTCCTGTTCTGTACCTAACTATGGAATACAAATAAAAGTAATTTTATTGCAGCATTGAACTTCGAGTAAGTAATATAACAATAAAACATATCCTACCTAGCCTCTCAAAGAATTCCACTCACGAATCCATAAGGCTTCTTTAATACTCAACAATACTACATTTTATCGAAATTTTAAGCACCGTTTAAGAGCCTTAATGCAAAATTTCAACCGTATTAAGTCTTTGGAAAGCTTTGAAGGCTCGATCTCGTAATCACTCCGCGCCGATGGCTCCTTCAAACTTTTCTTTTGAGTTAGGAGAACTTAGAATACTTTTTCTTGGTTGAGTAGCTGTCTATATAAAAAAATATGGTTTTAGTATCAAGCGAAGAAGAAATTGTAATTTGTATTGGGTAAATTCGGTCGTGTCGATGGCATGTCACCTTGGACAATAATTTAATTTATTAACTGCCTAAGCATGAGATATGTATTGTACAGAACAGATAATAGTAGTAGGTATCATAGACTGCCAAAAAATAAGAGTCTGTTGTCTCAGACTTCGCTAATTAAGTAAACGATTACGTGTAACAAATTCAAAGCAAATAAGTTTCTGTGGTGACAGCCATCATTGTGTAGCTTCCTTTGTCTTCTCCGATAGTCTTATAAAAGAGAAAAATGTGAATAGCTCAAAAGATAACGTATCTTTTGGGCTTTTGTTTTAGTTTTTATAGAACAACAATTCAGTATCACTATTTCATTATTACTTAAGTAAGATTGTAACATTGAAAATTCGTATAACTAAACAGGTCAGTGGTATAACATGAGAACCCTGGGTTCTCCTTTTATACTGTAGGACGTAGGTACTACATCCAACAAAAAACGAGCAGGACAAAATAACCTATGGTAATTAAATCATTGAAATAAAATCATTTTTTATCGAATTTTATTGCTATTTTCTTGGTTATGTACATTTTGCCCGACATTTCAGCTACTTTCTAGCAGCCATAGTCGCAGGGTGAAAAAACCTAACCTAGGAAAAAGTAAAATAAAGCAAGACTTAACGACTGAGCTCATTCTGCGTAAATAGTAACACCAACAATTCATCACTTTTTTAAAATTTTCGTTTAATTGATACTTCCAGCCCCCCTAGACAAGTGGCAGTTCGTTAGCTAGCGTATTGTAGAATAGAATGATGAATGTATGGGATTTGACGTATATGACAGTCATCAACATTATGCCATAAACGTCAAAATACGCCTCATATACGTCAAGTCCCATACATTCATTATTCGCTGGTCAACGAATTACTACTTGTCTAGGGGGCAGAAGATTTCACTATCAAAATCCCCACAATCTGTCGCTCTGATATGACTAGAATGGAAAGGGGACTCTTTTATCCGCACTTAGCCTCCTTTTTGGGCCATTGTGCGTGGAGAGTGCTGGCTATAGTAGCCAGCCTAACGCCGACCAGAAGCGCAGAAGCTTACTAGGGGCTTCACAGGCTTCGCGGAGCGACCTCACTGCGCCGAGGATTTGAGAACTGCCTCGCATTCCAGTACTACGTGGGAAGCCTTTTCCTCGGCTACGAAGCACCCCCTACAAAGAGGGCTATCCCGATGGTGTAAAGGTGCTTGTTTAGTGGACAGTGACCTGTTAATGTCCCCATAATTGTCCGATATGACTATAAAATCACCGACGTTTTTGTAAGCTGGTTTGAATATTCCTAGGCGGAAGAACAACTTTATACACGCGTCGTCGTAATAGCCACGTATCTCGGTATTGCTACTTTCCCCAAGAGTACTACTAAATAAGATTCGAGAAGCAGCACTCATATCTGATACCAATATTCATAAATACAGTGATATCTTTACATTTTATGCTCATTTTTGCCGTATTCTTTCCCGGTAGGGTAGGATAAGGTTACCTCTAATCAAGGAATAAATATAAGGCCTGATGTTAATAGATGTTAAAAATGACATGGAAGATCTGAGGATCTTTAATAAGATACTTTTTTTTATACCACTCAATTGGCAGACAAGCTCACGGCCCACCTGATGGGAAGCGGTCACCGTGGCCTATGGACGTATGCAACCAGGGGCTTAATCTTCTTGAAAAAAAAAAACACTTTTTACTGGCTTTTATCACGATTTATTTAGCCCGACGTTTCGGCTACTTTTCAGCAGTGATGGTCGCGTAGTAACAAAATTTAAACTAGGAAAAAGCAAAATACAGGAAGAAACGACACAGCTCATTTTGTGTATACAGTTACGCCAACAATTCATCATAGGTACTTCGGGTACTTTGAGATAACAGATAACTAACATTTCAAAATGTGTTTTCATTTCACAACTATCATCCTAACTAAACTATCACCCCGCGACCCTGGCTATTGAAAAGTAAAATAAATCGCGATATAATTCTTTAAATGAGTGTTAAACAGTCGGCAAAAAAGAAACGGGCGCACTTTTACATGCAACTTTATATGAAAAAAAAAGTGCAACCGTATCTCCTTTGTTGACTGTACATGTGTGATCCGCAATAAAAAAAAATCTTTCTTTCTTTCTTTCTTTCTTTCTTTCTTTCTTTCTTTCTTTCTTTCTTTATGTTCGGGTAAACTTTAGACATATTTTTTATACCACTTAGGTGGCAGACAAGTACACGGCCCACCTGATGGCAAGTGGTTACTGTGGCCTATCGACGTATGCCTCACCAGGGTCACTAAACTCATGCTGCCGACCCTGAAGAAACCTTCTAATACCCTTTTTGAAGAACCCCATGCTTACAAACATTATACTCCCGCCTGTAAAGCCGAGGGGGTATATGTTTACTGTCGGATGAAGGACAGCCCTATCCCTTAGTCGCCTTTCACTACACCCACGGGAAGAGATGGGGTGACCCTATTCTACTTCACCGGGAACCAATACGGCCAGCACTGGAAACAAAACAGTATCATTTAATCTCCTTTCCATTTAGTTATTCTGATACGATCTGTAGGATATTGATCCTCATCCTAGCGTTAATTCCCAGTCGCATCCGAAGCTCGGAGTCTGGGGTCCGCTTTACCAGTCTTAACTACAGATTTGGCTAGACCTCGATATTTTTTCGTGAAGCGATTGTCATCGAACGCCACAGCCCAATGATAACATTAGGCGATATCGAAGCTTTGCAGCTAGACCGTTGTTTTTGGATTTTTTAGGGCTCCAACTACCCGTAACGACTGCCATTAGATGTTCTTATGGCAACCGGGACCGACGGTTTAACGTGCTCTCCGAGGCACGACCAGACCAATGCAAATACCCATATTTCATGAACACAAATATTTGCATTGAGCGGGAATCGAACCCGCGCCTCCTGCGTAGCGGCCTGATGGCTTAACGTGCTCTCCGAGGCACGACCAGACCAATGCAAATACCCATATTTCATGAACACAAATATTTGCATTGAGCGGGGATCGAACCCGCGCCTTCTGCGTAGCGGCCGCGTTCACTACCGCTACGCCACGCGCCACGGAGGATGTCGCCCACGGAGGATATTGATTAGTTCATCTATCTACATCAACACAAATTCTGCTTTAATATTCATGATCGTTATTACCATGGTAATTACTTGAGAGTAATTCTAATTAGGTTTGGGAAATCTCTTGTACCGAGTACGGAATTAAGGGTCCCAGGTCGGGAAATGTTAACTTACAAGGAATAAACGGTTAGGTTTACTTAAAGTTTAGAATGTATCCAAATAAACGTAATTTTTTTAGGGTTAAGGATCTCAAAAGGAAAAAACGGAACCCGGATATAGGATATAGGATGACTTTATCGGCCGTCTGTCTGTCATGACCTTTTTCTCAGGAAACAAAAAACCCTACACGAAACTAGCGGCCGATTCCAATAACCTATCTATCGCCAGTTTTGTCATTAGAAAGGATAAAAACGTCATCAATCTCTATGGTAACGGTAAAATAACAATAGAATTGGACAAAGGAACTATCTCTACCTTTACCTTTATCTGTAGATATGTTATTGGGAGCGGCCGTTACTGACAGATTGATATCATCCGGTTGTCGTCCGGTTAACTGTTAGTGTGTGGGGTGCTTTACTCTCTGGTATTTTGAGATGAGCCTGCATCATGTCATCATTGAGTGAAATGTTATATAAATATTGTGCCAACGGCGGAAATATTACAGCATCTATATTTTTTTAAAGTAAACACCGCGGTCATACATCATACCATGCATTCGAGGTTATTTGTATATCAAACTATTTTTATATATTTAAACATACATACACACATATACTCACGCCTGTAAAACCCCGAAAGGGTCGGCAGAGGTGTCTTAACACCCACATTTCGGCAACTATGATTTTCTTTCGGTCCCACGTAATAGTATTCCGGACACTATTGTTGACACGAGCCATGCATCTGAGGCTGAGCTTGGGCTGTATAACATATCCCAAGATTTTTTAAATATCACAAATATACAGACAGAGATCCGATTCTCAGCACTCCATGGATTCACCGTGCGGTCGCCGGGTCCATAGCGTGATACAGAGAGGAACACCGTGACGGTGACTGGGACTTGCGACCCAGATGTAGGTTTAGGGTGGCCACCTTGTGATACATCAGCGCTCACCTCCATCGTCAGTAGTGTTCCCCCCCCCCCCCCTACCTATCCAAATTTGGTAAGATCCTATCAATGCCGCTTTTGATATTCGATTTAGTAAAGAGCTTACTGAAGCTCTTGGCAATCCGAGGTCTTTAAGTAAGTTGTACAGGGATTTAGCTGGAATTCCCCTTGCTCCTACTTCTACGGCGTAGAGTTTAACCACGTAGCCGTTTTTGGTTAACTCGTTAGTCAAGTCAAAGTATAAGATCACTTTACAAATTACGACATTACTAGTAATATAGGATCACGTCAGTAGTGTACTGGCTACTCGATTGAAATCTTTTCTTACAGTCACTACTTACAGTCAATTTGTTCGAAAACGGTAAATACAACATTATCACGAAGGTACAAAAAATCTGTCTCGTCGCGAACGATGTAACACGTCACAGACTGAGTAAAATAAATATTTACAGTAATTCCCTGGGAATGGTGGAAAGTAACGAATATTTTCTTCACCGAGAGGATATTGCGGATAAATAAATCTCGGCCTTTTGATGTGAAAAAAACTGTGATGAGTTTTTTTATTTATTTGTGCCATTTTTATTTGGCTAAATGGGAAATGGGTTGTTTGAAAATCTTGAAGGTAAGTTGTTTTTATACTGCTATTTAAATGAAAATTTATTATTATTTTTACACAGTAGATATTTTGTATCTGATACAAATACACACATAATAATCATGTCTTTATCCCTGGATCCCTGGAGGGTTAGGCAGACGCGAACTGACACCCACATTTCATCAATCATTCCACGTAATAGCCCAAATAACCCCCAAAAATATAATTTAACCGATTTCTGAGCAAGGAGGAGGTTCTCAATTCGGATGCTTATATTTTATTCTATGTTTTACGCTCATAGCTCCGTCATGTGCAGATGGATTTGCAAAATTATTGTTCGAAAGAGGGTCCCATTTCAATTTTTGTAAAGATCTGTTAGTGGGTTTCAGAGGTATGCCACGAAACTCTTTAATAAGTATCAGGAAATCAGCCGCGATTGCTGCAATCGCATATCATTGTAATGTCTATGCCCTTACACATAATAACATCACGGCTGTATCCTTTGAATTGGCACACAGAGGTGATCAGAATATTCAGCGATATTTCCGGTGTTTCTGCACCGATTTAAAAAATCTTGTATGAAATTAATATAGCACTATCTCAAAGGTAAGATTCGGCCAGTAGGGCTTTCCGGGCGCGGCTGTTTTCAAGGTAGCTAGGAGGAAATCGTATTCTGTCTACTGCCACTACGGCTATTGTGAGGATTTTGCTTAGCATGGAATGGAATGGAATGGAAAGAGGACTCTTTTGTCCGCACTTCCTTTTTCGGACCATTGTGCATGGAGAGTACTGGCTATAGCAGCCAGCCTAACTCCGCCCAATAGTGCAGAAGCTTATTGGGGGCTTCACAGGCTATGCGGAGCGACCACACTGTGCCGAGGATTTGAGAGCGTTGGAGGGCTACTGCCTCGCATTCCAGCTTAGCAATCACCTGCTGTTTGCTCAGCTTTTAAGTCGTAGGCAGCCATTGGCCGATCAGGGGTTGCCAGACTCATCAGTGACAGGAGTTTTACCGCAGTCGCGTCCTTCAGCGGAGACGTCATCTCGCAGAAGGAAGGCGAAGCCAGAGAAGGAGATCTCCTTACTGACTGTACTCTAGAACTAAACATGAGTGGAACTTAACTTTCAAATGATTTACATTCATAAAATCTTCACTCATGTTCCGTTCTCAGGAAGATTGGTGGAACATTAGTAATTTCAGTTACTAGTATTCCAAAGAAAACCAATTAAGTCAATAATAAATAGTTATTTATTAAACTTATACATAATTCAAATACATATTAATCACTTATTCTAAGATTAGTCAATGCTTCCATAGTCGTATTCATTACGGTGTCTAATTGATTTTCACTAAGCACTACACTGTGGGTTCTTCCAGGATATCTTCTTCGCTGTCTGTTTTCTCCGGTATTTCTTCTTGCTTGACCGTTGCGCCCAACATCACCAATTCGGACCTTTTTTTCATTTAATGTGTTGAATGTAGAACCATTTATTGTAAGATTCTGCATTGCTTCTAATATATCCATTTTGGCGACTATTTGTTCTGCAGGAAGCACTTCTCTGTTGGATTTTCTGTTATTTTTCCTTCGCCGTCTCTTCCCTCCGGATTTTCCTCTTGCTTGACCGTTGCCCCCAACATCACCAATTCGGCCCTTTTTTTCATTTAATGTGTTGAATGTCGAAGTCGCCAATTCTATGTTCATTTTTCTACCATACAGTTGCACTCCATTGTATCTTTTCATAGCTTGAATTGCTTCACTTCGTTTTTCAAACACCACATCGGCAGTGCCTAAAGATCTTCCAGATTTATTACAGTGCACTGTAGCACTTTTCAGTTTCCCATAAATAGAAAACAGTTCTCTCACACCTGTTTCTGAGAACTTGAAGTCCAAATTAGACACTAATAGTTTAGTGGGTCTAGTATTTCTGTGAGCAATACTATCGAAAATGACGTGTTTCCTCGCTGCCGCAGATAATGTTGGATCTTTGTCGAAAGCTCTCACCATATCAGCTCCTCGGTGTCTTTTACGTAGTCCAGCTGTACGACCACTTAGATAACCGGATTGATGTCCCAACGTAAACCCGAATATATCGGTTCTCATTATTTCTGGATTCTTTGACTCTTGAATGATAGTAGCGAGTATATAGTCCGTCGACTGAGTGCTATAATGTGAAGGGTTGTGATCCCGACGCGCTTATATATCCTTAAACTGCAACTTACTATAGGCTAAGCTCATAATTAGTTAATGATTTGCCATTATAATAAACAATACACCTAGACTTAGTTAAGCCGTCTTCATTTTAATGAGTATTATTAAAATACTTGTTTTAAATGGGGTATTTACTAAGTGGTGAATAATTAGGTTGACGCATCGTGATGTCATACAATACGAGAAAGGTCTATCTTAAAAGGGGTGACCTCTCCCTGTCTCTGAGGAGCATGTTAAGCCAGATCCCTTGCCCTACTTCGCGGGTCAGATCCGGGTTCTTTAAGCAGGGGTATGAAAAAGCATCTGTATAAGGAATATGACCTTGTAGAGCAGTGGCGGGCGTCGTGGGAGTCGTTTCAGCACCATCCCTGGAAAGACCTGGTACCTGACCCCACCGCTAAGCCACCCGGTTTTGACAGTTGTCGCACGGCGTGGTCAAGGGTCAATCGGTTCAGAACTGGACACGGGAGATGCAACTACCATCTTCACAAAACTTTGGTATTTAGTAGACAGGTATGTCATAAAAGCCTGTCTACGTTTTCGTGAGGTTACAATCCTTCAGAATCACAATTTGATTCTTTTTCAATTAGATTTCGACATCTTAATTCTATAAGTTTGGTACGAATCAATCAATAGTAGTAGTAGTATAGTATACGTCTTTATTGTACACCAAAAAATATCACATTACATAATAGAAAAATAGGTAAACATGTGGCACATACAAATGGCGGCCTTATCACACTGCGGCAATCTCTTACAGGCAACCATAGGATGGAGACAGAAAAAAGGAGAAGAAAGTTTCAGGGCAGTTTGATGTACATTGAGTAAATATTATAAAGAAGAGAAAATAATAGTTATGAGAAAAATAAAATAAAAAACGAACAAAAACATAATAGCTACCTAAGTATAGGCAAATATTATTATATAAAATACATACATATATATCAAGTATAAATAAATATCCCAGAAAAAACTATAATAGGTAGGTAGGACCTATGTTAATACACACACTTACATATACTACAACCTTGTTGTTCCATAATCGTCAGAGAGACAGGTAGTGGTCCTTGACTAGTCTTTTGAACACAGCCAAGGACTGGGCACGCCTGACAGTCACTGGAAGAGTATTCCACAACCGAGCCGTTTGAACCGAAAAGGATTTATCGGCAAAGATGGTGGAATGACTCAGTATTTTCAGTCTCTGATTCTCTGATGATCTCAAAACCTTCGAGTGAGTGTCGTGCAAGAATTCAAATCACTGTTTAAGGTAAGAAGGAGTTAATGGGTTAAATAAGATATTGTACAAGAGGGAGAGAATATGAGCATTCCGGCGAAGGCGTATAGGTAACCACTTGAGCTTTCTTCGAAATTCTGAAACATGATCGTATTTGCGTAATCCAAATACGAATCGTATACATAGATTTTGGAGTCTCTCAAGCTTGTTAAGTTGGTCTTCGGTGAGATCTAGATAGCTGGCGTCAGCATAATCAAGAATGGGAAAAATGAGAGATTGGGCAAGCGCAATCTTAGTGGCAGTAGGTAGAAAATTTTGAAGCCTACGCAGGGACCCCGCCGCGGCAAACATTTTACGCCTTAGTTCTAGGAGTTGTGGCCCCCAGAATAAGCGACTATCAATTACAATGCCTAGATTTTTACTTCGTCACTGTAAGGGACTGTTGTTCCATTGCAGGTCACTTGGGGTAGGGTTGACCAATCTATTCTGTCAATCAACCTGGAGCTACCGACAATAATGACTTGTGTCTTGCATGGATTTACTTTAAGACCGTAGGAGGCACTCCAGCTGCATATTGATCAATCAATCAATCAATTAGCCTATCATAGTCCACTGCTGGACATAGGCCTCTCCCAATGTAGGGAGGTTTGGCCTACCGTTTCCACGTTGACCACACGGGTTGGTACATAGTTTTATTTCGAGTTTGTCTTCTCTCGCATTGATATCGTCTGCGTATTGTTCCGTTAGTCGCCTCTTACGACACCCTTCGGATGAGATGGGGTGGTGATACTTGTATTATTTCTCCATCACGGCACGGATAAGTTGGGCCAATGGGCCCCTCCGAATTTCCCTTATTCCAGGCACTTCCTCCAACAACATATATTAACACTTTCTTTTGTACAACCTATCCAATATTGAATAAGTTTTCCATCCGACTCGACTGTACAAAACTATCGTTTTATATTGGTGTCCGTAACGTCTTCGAAAAAATAAATAAATTTGAAAGTACACTTAGGGACACAGTGTCCGTAGAATTTGTGTCCCAAACGTCTTCGACTCATTTTATGAGAAGCTGCAAATGTAATAACAATATATTGAATTAAAAATATATTCATTAGAATACGAGTCCTATCTATAGATACAAATAAATAAAATTCAGCCTTTCGTCTGCCTGTCTGTCAGATTGTTCCGGCTAATCGCCAGCTGATCTGTTCTCCACCTGACAGTAAACATACAACACTTAAATAAGTGGCCGCATGACGGCAATAGACTCACCCCCTATTACGTGGGATCGAAAATCATAGCTGGCGAAATGTGGGTGACAAAACACCTCTGCCTACCCCTTCGGGAATTCACAGGCGGGTGTATATGTAGGTATACGAGTCGTATATGTGTCGATGGAGGTCCATCGACACATATACGACTCGTATACCCGTACTCGTATAACCGCTCGTAGAGCCTGGCCAACGAATGATGGTTCAAGAAAATGGCGACAAAGGAGAATGCTAGGGTTTGTATGAAACTTTGTCCCACCTTCCATTAGCTATGTGTGTTATATCGATTGATAGGTATTTTTGAGCTAAATAAAAGTTACTATGGCGTCTAATTCCAAATCTTATTCCGTTCAGAGTTATTCTTTATTAAACACTAGCTGACCCGGCGAACTTCGTACCGCCATATTTTCCGCCCGCGTGGTATTCTGACCCCGATTTATCAATGTTTCTCTACAATATTATGCATGTATTATACACATAAACCTTCCTCTTGAATCACTCTATCTATTAAAAAAAGCCGCTCCGAAATCCGTTGCATAGTTTTGAAGATTTAAGCATACATAGGGACGGACAGACAGCGACAGCGACAGCGACTTTGTTTTATAATATGTGATAGTAGTTTTACAAGATTAAAAAAAAAATGTTAAGAAAATGACAAACGACATTCGTAGGTTGCAGGACTCGAGACAAAATGACCGAACCCAAGTGTTCAAACCTTTCATTTCGCGTTCAATTGGAGTCAGAGTGAAAGACACCACATGCCAAAAGTAAACCGATCCAACACTGTTAGATCTTTTTTTATTTAAGAGTTCAATCGTCGTTAATCGTTCCTTTCATGTTGAGATGTGTTATTTTAAGTGAAAGATGATAAATGAAAAAAATTATAATGAAAAAATTTCATTGTCCTGATCATACATGCCTAATGAGTCCGCGTGAGACATACCGAAAAAAGGTTTTTGACTCAAATGATAACTGTATTTATACACTTAACGTGTATATAGTACATAAATGTATATAGGTAGTATAGAATTAAATGAGTGCTAAAACCACCTTGTTTAATAAAAAATAACTCTGAACAGACAAAGATTAGGAACTTAGCGCCATAGAAACTTTAATTCAGCTCAAAAATACCTATCAATCGATATAACACACGGATATAACACACAGCTAACTTGGAAGGTGGGACCAAAAGCATCATCTTTAAAAAAATCAACAGTTCGCAACAAGCCACTGTTTGTTTACACCAAAATAACGGAGTTGATACTATGATACTTTTATTCAGTTCTTTTTTTAGGGTTCCGTAGCCAAATGGCAAAAAACGGAACCCTTATACCTAGATTCGTCTTGCTGTCCGTCCGTCTGTCTGTCCGTCCGTATGTCACAGCCACTTTTCTCCGAAACTATAAGGCCTATGCTGTTGAAACTTGGTAAGTAGATGTATTCTGTGAACCGCATTAAGAATTTTTTATACCACTTAGGTCGCAAACAAACATACGGTCCACCTGGCGCTCGATTCTGCTAAAGCAAAACACTGTCGTGCCACAATCTCTGCAAAAATTAGCATTAAAATTTAGGCTTTATTGCTATAGAATTAAAGTCCAAAATTAAATGACAATATTTTCATTACACGCTTTCGTTCACTCTACAAAACGCCACTTAATTTGAAACTTTAACTGCATTACTGTAAAGGCTAAAATCAAATGGAATTTTCTCGCAGTCTCTGTGGTGTGGCAGTGGTTGTGATTTAGCAGGATCGAGGCCCTGATGTAAGGTTACCTGATGTTACCGTGAATTACCAGGGGCCGTACACGGAAGTTAATCACATAATTGAATATTGAGTTGCAATTTGCCTTCAATTAGCTATGGAAAATTACAGAAATTTTTACTCAATTACCTTTTCGAAATTGCATATTCAATTAGTTAATGATTTGCCATTACATATAATAAACAAAAACACCTAGACTTAGCTAAGCTGCAGTCTTTATTCTAATGAGTATTATTAAATTACGTGCTTTAAATGGGGTATTTATTAAGTGGTGAATAATTAGGTTGACGCATCGTGATGTTATGCAATACTAGAAAGGTCTATCTTAGCAGGAGTGATCATTCTTAACATATGGAGACACCTCTCTGCCTCCGAGAGTATGCTAAGCCAGAGCCTCAACACTCGCTCTAATTCGCGGGATTATTCCGGGTTCTTTAAGCAAGGCATTTTTTATACCATTTAGGCAGCAAACAAGCACACGGTCCATCTGTTGGAAAGTGGTTACCGTGGCCTATGGATGTGCCAAGCGACTATGGCATTTATCAAGAAGGGCTTTAGAAGGTTCTTACGGGTTGGCAGCGCGAGTGTGACGCCCCTGGTGTTGCACATATCCATAAGCCACGGTAAACACTTTCCATCAGGTGGGGCGTGTGCTTGTCTGCCACCTAAGTTGTATAAATAAACGTGCGTGTTAATACATCTCTGCCTGAGTGTATGTAATATGTAATCATTTCATATTTTTCTGCTTATTTTCATAAAATATTCTTTTTACTTACATCGCTGCGACATTAGGCACCCCGGGAAGACGGAAATTTGAAATTGAGTTTTTGTAGCTCTTTTAAGGTTAATAACTGTGATGATTGGCATATGGCAGTGATAAGTGGAAATTGTCGTTTTCTGTCGGTAAATGTTCAATTTTAGTGAAAAGCATAAGGGTGCTTTTCCACCAGAGATGTGCTATGCTGCGAAGATGTGAAATCTACGCTACGAAAATATGTGACCGTTTCCACCAATACTACGCTAGGTAGCTGTGCGAGGAAGATGCGCTACGATGATGCACCGCTGCGAAGTAGCTGTGCGAGAAAGATGCGCAGATTGAGCTATGCTACGTATCGATAGTAGGGAAACGTCTGCAATCGTTCATAGCTATTCATTACATAGCACGCATCCACAGTACACATCCACAGCACACATCCACAGCACACATCCACAGCACACATCCGCAACACACATCCATAGCACGCATCTTTCTATATAAAAAACATAGCTTAGCAGAATCCGTTTCCACCAGTGCTATGCTATGTGACCAATGAATATGATTGGTGGATACCATCATATCCATAGCAACGTAGCACACTCGTAGCACATCTGTGGTGGATAGGCAGCCTTAGGTTTTTTAATACGGAATTTCCTCGGATACCCCCGCCCCTCCAGCCGCGTGGTGGGGGTGATTTAGTTGGAATCGAACCAACTAAAACCAGTAGATGATAATATTAACGAGAAGGAACGCGATCATGTTAAAAGTGAGGGTTTAAAAGTTAGTAAAATCGGTAGGTCCGAAAACTCTTATTTGACGAAATGTGAATATTAATACACCTCTGTATACCCTTTACAGATGCGAATAAATAGATACATACAAACACAATCATCATCATTCACCACTTAACTGCCCATGCATTTCTCCAATCCACAGACTCCATTGTCACAGGTTGTCTGTAAGAAATCGCGCCTAGCGATAAGACCGCCGTTTGTATAACCCGCGCCACATATCTTGGACCTAAAATGTGCTCAAAATGTGCCCTATACGCGCTGCACACATTTCTTGGGTGTCTTTTGAGGATAGCATGGGATGCTACTGCGGTAGACGAACTCAAATTCACCTAGCATAGACTATTACAAAGCAATCCGCGGGTGCCAGAGCCTCGTATGTCTTACGATTTAGGTCCAAGATACGTGGCGCGGGTTATACTACCTACCGCATAAATTGTAAATTTTTAACTCTTTTTTTTGTAAATATTATTTAAGGTGTACAATAAAGAATATATTATTTTTATTATTATTATTTATCTGAGCGTTTTCCCAACTCATTTTGTCACACTCTTGCTGCCGACCCTGTAGACAGAGAGTTTCTGCACCGTCAGTGCAAAAAACAAAGCAAAACAAGCCTTTGGTCTTTCTATGGACGGCACAAAAACTCTCCAGTGAGCTCTGGCTACCCTACCCTACATAACATGAAAAAAAAGTCAAAAATCATTTATTCTGTATAAACCATCAAAACGGCACTTACAAAACGTCAATAATATACATAATATGTACTAAAGACTAGCTTAGCAAATGGACCACCGGTTCGAAACGCGGCCCCGGCCTGAGAAGACTCCGGCAAGAAACTCAGCGGGCTTTTTTTTTTTGGTCTATTTACAAAAAATGCTTAGTCTACTTAGTCTAAAATACAATCATTTGTTTGAGAAGCATGCATGAGTGAACAGCTCAATTCCAAGCAAGTTTATCATCTAAATATTCTTGTATTTTATAATAGCCTTTTTGGCACAATTTCCTCTTAACTTCATTTTTAAAATTTAAAATGAGATTATTATGGCCGTGGTATTTTGTAGGGTAGAGGTACTTCCCCAGTCGGACTGCTCATGCAATTGGGACGGGAATGCCGTCTTATTCTACCTCCGTTTCTATGAACTCGCAAATTAATAAATACTTTGATTGTGTAAAGGCGGCCACCCACTTACAGTCCGCCTGCAGTTTTTCGTCTGTCCGGCGGAATGCAGTCCTTATGTCATCAATGTCGTCATAATTTTATTACCTCAGACTAAAATAATAACATTTTATTCTTTTAGTCTGATATTATTACGTATAAAATGCCGACGGCCATAGACTGTTCGGCTTTTAACTGTCTTTGCTGACCGGAATCGTCTAGCGGCCACACACATATTATCCGTCAGTCCAAAATCGTATACGAAACTGTAAGTGTGTGGGCTATTACGATGAACTGACAGACCGATATCATCCGGTTGTCGTTCGATAAACTGCTAGTGGGTGGCCGCCTTTATATTTAACTTTAACCGCCAAGCGTTTACTTCTCTCATTGTGCTACAAGTTACAAAAGCGTTACCCAGTACCGTAGTTGTTACCCTTATTAACTTGAACTGACTAAGTGTTACAAATTCAAAGAGGAAAATCAAAAGGCTTTGTAACATAACAGCATTCTCTGAGAGTAAATTCAGTGAACTGATTTATTGCTTCAAATATAGGCTTCAAAGCAAATTTGATTTAATATAACAATTAAGGCAAATATATAGCTATTGTTTCTTCTGCTTCATCCTGGCGTTAATTCTCAGTCGCATCCGAAGCTTTCACCTCGGAGTCTGGGGTTGGCTTTATCCAGACTAACTGCTGGCTGGACCCCAACTGAGTTGGGAAAAAAGGTTCAGAGAATGATGAACCCTTTACATAATAATAAATAATAAATAAATATTGTAGGACATTCTACACAACGCTATCTAGACCCAAAGTAAGCATAGCTTAACTAGCTTGTGTTATGGGTTCTAGAATGCGGATAAACATACTTAGATACATTTTTTTTGTAAATACATACATATTATACATAGAAACACCCAGACTAATGCAAATATTCATATTCATGCACACAAATATTTGCACTGAGCGGGGATCGAACCCGCGCCTCCTGCGTAGCGGCCGCGTTCACTATCGCTACGCCACAGAGGCAGTCAACCATTTATCGCCTATTTTACCTCTTTGGTAGTGAAATTTCCGAGAGGCGACCCCAATTAGAACCAGGAAAAGGCCAGACGAATAAGAAGAAGAACTGAGTTGGGAAAAAGACTCAGAAAACGATGAAGAAAAATGTGAATGCAATAATATACCCTGTTGACAGGAACTACAAATCTACAAAATATACTTATATGTTGACAGAAATTTTACTGCCTCTATTTATATACGCCGTAACCAAGATAATGTTACGACCAATAAATGTTTGAGTGCGAAACATAACTGGGAAACATTCGAATTAGATGTTCGTAAAAACGCCTCAAATGATGTTAGGGGTAGTTTGCACAAGATAAGTGGAAAATAACCGTGTTGTATCGCTCCCAGTGGGAACGTTGGAACGAAGGGACATAACGAACGACTCCTTGTATGTTCCCCAGTTCACACCGGTTAGCGACTACTAAAATATTTAAGATAAATGAAAAGAGTCTTGTGTACCTATTAGGTACTCTTTCAGACTTATACCCGGGGGTAAGTTGGAGACTCCGTGGCAAACTAGAAAAAGGCCAGATCGATAGGTATGACCCTGGGCCGCCGGGGTACGAGGCATATGACTTCGGAGAGGTTTTGTGCTGTCATGGGAAAACTAAAGGCTTGTTTTACTTGTCTTTTGCGCTGACGGTACAGAATCTCTCAGTTCTTACAGGTAGCACGAGTGTGACTCCCCTGGAGTTGCACTCTCCCATATAGGCCATGGTAACCACGTATTTACTCCACTAGGTGGGCAGTGTGCTTGTCTGCGACCTAAGTAGTATAAAGAAAAATCTAGTCTGCCGAGAACCACGCGGCACTTATTTTTCTAAAAACCCTTTAAATTCTCTTTAACACGAACTATTGCAAGGATATTGAAAAATTTAGCGCCTTTTGAGTCTTTCTTCTTTATCACGCCTTCCATTGTTGAAGAAAAATGCCATTCATCATTGTTGTCAGATTACTCATCCCTTTGATAGGGCTTGTTCACGTGAATGGTGACCGAAAGAATTTTTTAAGACCTTTGTACTCCTAAACCCGATTACAGATTCCGGATTAAAGAAAAATGGACAAAAATGAGTGAAATATTATCTCAGTAACAGATACTTAAGTTTTATGCGGGTACAAAGATTTTGAGTATGATTTTTGTAAATCTTTTCTACGTACATTCATATAATCACGCCTTTATCCCCGGAGGGTTAAGTAAAAGTGAGTTAACATACCCACATTTCACTAATCGTGGTATTAGGGCCCACGTAACAGGGGGTGAGCCTATTGCCGTATTTTTGGCACTATTGTTGACTGTATATATCTGTCTGATGTTAAACAGCCCTATCCATTAGTCGCCTTGTACGACAACGCATGGGAATACCTGGATAGAGTGGTCCAAATTCTACTCTGCCGGGAACCACGCGGCTTTCTATCATCACCATTATCTGGGAACCAATTCTATTTAGGTATATAAAGTTTGCGCTTGGATTCCCGGGATTCAGTTTTCTATATACATACATCGCACCCCTATTCAAACAAAGAAATAACTCAAAATTACGTATTTGTGGGAAAACGCAAATAAAGTTTGACACCTTCGCGCAGTGTACTTCAATATTTAATTAAAAATAAAGTAAATGAGATAAGTACGTTTTAAAAATAGAAATGGATAATTTGATAAAGATAGCAATTAATTGTTATAGAGAATATCCTTATTTATAAACATAGGTAATTTATTTATATTAATTAAAAAAAAGTTCGTACTTAATTCAGTTTATGATAAAATATTTTTTCAGTACATTCGAAATGGCACCATGTAAATCAAAATAATGCAGTTTTATTATAAAATTATTTATAAGTTTTTGATGTGTTTACTTTTATTTCAGTTTTTTATTTAAATTAACATTAATTTAATACTTTTCCAAAGTAGATAAAGTAATATTATATTATATTATAATTAACAAACAACAAAAAGGTGCGTATAGATCACGTTGGCCACACCCGTATCGATGCGTGCCTCTACAGGTCTCATAGCGGTGATCTGGGCAAGGCTCAACTGTATGAGCATCTGCAGCGGTCGGCGGACAGGTTAATCGAGCAGTATCCTACCGCGGACTTAGTGTTCTTGGGGGACTTCAATGCTTACCACGTGGAGTGGTTGAGGTCCACCGAAACTGATTTTGCGGGAAGGGCTGTACACAACTTCGCCTTGACCTATGAACTCTCACAACTTGTGCATTCTATCATTAGAATACCAGACATCGACACCCATTGAAGCTATACTGGACCTTCTGCTGACTACGCGCCCGGATGCGTGCTCCGTAAATGTGGATGCACCACTCGGTACTTTGGACCACTGCTTTGTCCCGGCGCAAGTGACTCTCGCGGGGCTTGAACCATCGCGGCCAACAGCTCTTACCAATAGCTACCTCGAGGTCCAGTAAAAAAGCAACCGCCAGGGTTAAGTTTGAATTCATCGGCGGAATTGGCGAGCGTCTTGCGCGGTACCCATCAGGTAGTCGTGCTTTTTGGTGCTCGCCAAAGCTGCCGAGGGAATCTTCTGCCAGTCCTGTCTTCCGTCACTGCAAAAACCCGACGGTAGTCTGGCCCATGGCGCTAAGGAGAAAGCCGATCTCTTGGGTTATCTCTTTGCGTCAAACTCGACTATGAACGACGGGAACTCCGAGCCACCTATTATTCCCAGCTGTGGTGCTTCCATACCTGAAGTAAAAGTCACGCAACGGGTGGTCCGGCGTAAACTTAAATCCCTAGATGTTCGGAAGTCAAATGGGCCGGATGATATACTGGCGATGGTGCTTAAGCACGGTGCCCCTGAGTTGTGGCCAGTGCTTACACGCCTTTTCGCGCTCTCCTATTCCACGAGACAGGTGACTTCCCGGCTTCGAGGAAGACTGCATTCGTGCATCCTGTGCCTAAGAAAGGCGACAGAACAGATCCGTCCAATTACAGGCCTATCGCTATCACCTCACTTCTCTCGAAGGTGAGAGTGGTGGAGCGTATGATTAATACACAGCTCCTGAGATACCTTAGTGGTAACGATCTCCTGAGCGACCGCGAGTACGGTTTTCGTCACCGTCGCTCTACCGGTGACCTCCTATTGTATCTCACTAACCGATAGGCGCAAGCCATCGAAAGTTGAGGTGAGGCACTAGCGGTCAGCCTAGATATTGCGAAGGCCTTCGATTGGGTCTGGCACAGAGGTCTTGCGAAGTTGCCACGCTATTGACTCCCCAAAGGACTATGCGTATGGATTGCCAGTTTTTTGTCCAACAGAAGTATTCAAGCCGTCGTCGATGGCAGTTGCTCGAACTGCATGGACATAAACGCTAGAGTTCTACAAGGCTCCATGTTGTCTTCGACCCTGTTTCTGCTGCATATTAATGACATGCTGTCTGATGGCTCCATCCATTGTTATTCAGATGATAGCACCGGGGACACGTATTACATGGGCCGTGAAAATATCCCTAGGTCTGAAGTGGAGGAGAGTTGCAAACAACTTTGTCCGAAATCAAGACTACTCTCTCTGGAGTATCCGATTGGGGACGACTAAACTTAGTCCAATTCAATCCCACTAAGACACAAGTATGTGTATTCACCGCTAAGAAGGCTCCATTTGTTGTAGCGCCGCAATTTCTGGGCACAGCGCTTATCATTACCACAAGTATCGGGATACTTCGTGTCGACATCTCCAACGACGTCCAATACTGAAGTCATCTGGCAGACAAGGTCGAGTTGGCATCAAAGAGACTTGGGTTGCTCAACAGAGCGAAGCAGTACTTCACAGTGGGGCACCGGCTCCTCCTATAAAAGGCGAAGGTTCGGCCCCACATGGAGTACTACTGACACCTTTTTGCCGGAGCGCCTGCATGCCAGCTTGACCCTTTTGACTTGGTGCGAAGAGGGGCGTTGAGGCTTGTCGGCAATCCCATACTTACAGGCGATGTAGAACCTCTCAGTCTCAGAAGAGACTTTGCCTCATTGTGTGTTTTCTACCGCCTATATTACAATGGTTTGTGCTCAGATTAACTGTTTGACATGATGCCCACAGCTACATTCTATTCTCGCACCTTTCGCCATAGGCGGGGAATTCATCCTCACACATTGCAACCGGAAACGGTGTGCACTCTGCGGTATGAAAGGAAATTCATCCCTCGCACACTCAAACTGTGGAATGAACTCCCCGCGGTGGATTTCCCAAGCGACTAAAATAATATGGGGCTTCTCAAGAAGGACATTAGAAGGTATCTTTAGGGTCGGCAGCACGAGTGTGACGCCCCTGGTGTTGCATACTTCCATAGGCCACGAACCACTTTCCAACAGGTGGGCCGTGTGCTTATCTGCCACCTAAGTGGTTTAAAAAAATATGGCTGTATGTTAGTTGAATAATGTATTAAATTAAAGGAATAAAAAAATGTTCGTCGCGAAATTAATATAAACAGAATCAACTAAAAAATCTATGATGATTCCCGTGGATTTACAGTAAAAAAGTAAAACAAGTCGTATTAATATTCAGTCCATTTTAAAAAATTTAAAATAAAACTGCAATAAGTTGAACAGGAATTAAAAAAACTCACATTGTTTCATATGAAACAGAATTAAATCGAAAATTTTAGGTACAACTTATAACATTTTTACTAATAAAGCGAAATAAGTTTTAATTAATGCACTTTTAGATTAAATAATAAACAATGTTATAGTTAACTGCCAGCAATGCACCGAATTATTTTGTTTTATTTCACTTTTATTCCTACAAGCAACGATCCGACCTCATACGGAGCTGGCGCATCAATGAATCGTTCACTTTACCGGTACCAACTTGTTCGCGCGCGTTAGTAAGAAAGAGACGGACTACGTTTTATCTTGCTCAATTTGATCGTATTGCAATGGCTGTTCGAGTGAAACCTTTCTCCTAGTAAAGTTATTACACTTTTTGATGAAATCTCATAAAACATGAATTTTGAGTTATTTCTTTGTTTGAATAGGGGTGTGACATACCGTCACGCCTCTTTCCCGATAGGGTAGGCACCACATATTTTCACTTAATGCGATCCAGGCATATAATATCTCTTTCGCTTTCTCCAGTTTAGGCAGTTCGTAAGCTCTTGACATAGCCTTTACTAGACATGTTGACCTCGATCTGCCCCCTAGAATGGTGACAATTCGTTGCCCGGCTTATTGTGGAATGGAATGACGAATGTATGGAATTTCTCGTATATGATAGTCGTCAACGTATGTTATCGTAAACTTCAAATCCCATTTGACAATGCCGCTGAGTTTGGACTGGATACGTCTGGCTATCATTTGACAATGCCGCAAAGTTTGGACTGGATACGTCTAGCTATTAAACAAAAGCTGTTCTGAATTATTTCTGTTATTTTTATAGGACACGTCAAAGGACCCGGAACTGTAGGAGGAGAGAAACACGTGAACTGGTAAGGAATTCCAAGACTTCGCCTCGCCTGATGGTAAGCTGAAGGCAAAGTCTCTGAAAAGAGGGTCACCATTACAGACACGTATCATGTTATTATGGTGGCACTCAGCTTGACGGCCTCATCAGATGCTTTTTCACGCCCCGCTTAAAGGACCCGGGACTGTAGGCGGAGGGAAACACGTGAACTGGTAAGGAATTCCAAGTCTTAATGGTGCGGCAGAAGAAGGAGTCGCCGAACCGTTTGGTTCTTGATGGAATATTCTGAAGTCCTGTACACCTGAGGTTATATTACTGAAAGAAGAAGAACGAAGTAATAAATCATTCTCCAGTGTACACCACCCACTACCGCGTATCTATAAACAGAACTCATAACTCCTTACCCTCGACACTTTGACATTTATAATACTCGCCTTATTTACGAATAAAAGGACATTAATTTGACGATATAAAACTTTAGTCATAATAACTAGACACTACTAGCTTAACTGTATTACCTACTGTCGTTAAGTGAGGTCACTAGAGCATGTAGACAAAGTGATATTCTAATGGCTAAGACGCCAGTAGAATCTTCTTCTCTAATATATAAAAATCAATGCCACTTTTTGTTGTTAGTTTATAACTCAAGAACGGCTGAACCGATTTGGCTGATTTTAGTCTTGAAATGTTCGTGGATGTCTAGGGAAGGTTAAACGGTGAGAAAATAGGTGCAGCGGGAACGGAAAAAATATGGCGTACGAAGTTCGCCGGGACAGCTAGTCATTAATATAACTGATTTTCTTGACTAAGTTAAGACCCATTTTCAATTAAGTGAAAAAATAATATTTTCCTAACACATGCATACATACAATATACACAAAACACACAATCATTTATTTAGCCAAACATTGTATTCGGTCCCACGTATCAGGGGGTATGCCTTATGCCGTATTCCGGGCATATTGTTGACTTGAACCATGTATAACTCCGGACATATATCTTGGACCTAAAATGTGCTCAAAATACTACGTACTTACATTGTGGGCCGAGTTGACCAATGAAAAATAAATTAAAATAATTCGGGGCAACTCGCCACCGAGTGGCGGGTTTTCAAGTGGCGAGCTGACCAATAAGTCCTCTATACGCGCAGTAAACATTTTATGGGTGTCTTTTGAGAATAGCATGTGGTGCTAATACGGTGGACGAACTCAAATTCACCAAGCATAAAATTTATTGCAATGCAATCCGCGGGCGCCAGAGCCTCGTTTGTCTTGCGATTAAGGTCCAAGATACGTATCCGGGATTATATCTGAGTCTGGGCTGGATATATAGGTATGTCTAATATTAAACAGCCATATCCCTTAGTCGCCATGATCGACACATCATGGAAAGAGATGGGGTGGCCCAAATTCTACTCTGCTAGGAACCACGCAGTGAAATGAGCCTTACACCCGTATTCACAAACAATACTTCGCTATGCGTACTACCAAAACTGTGCAAAGAACGACAAATTCTCAGTGCGTTCGTTTTGGCATGCCTTTTTATTCATTGATAACACTTAAGTAATATTTCGTTGAGGGAACGCACTGCGTTAGATACTGCTCCGTGATGTTTGTGAATTAATTTTACCAGCCCTATGCGCTCGAGCACACTATGAGACCTCACAGTATTGTTTGTGAATACAAGTGTTAATTACTTTAAATGAAAACATCGAAAATACAAATGCGTGAGTAACGATGTGCTCTCAACACAAGTTGGAAACGGTCCACAATGACCCGAAATACAGCTGTTCCCAATAACTTGGAGGCACGGTTTATACGGAGTGCAAAGTTAAGTCCCAACTCGCCCCCTAACATCTCGGCACAATTGTTTTGGTTGAATAGTTGTGAGTCCTTGTAAGTTTGTGATTGTTTTGAGTGTTGCTGTGCCATTATAGATGTATTGTAGCTTTTAAACATGCATACTACATAATTATAATAGTGGCATATACCTACCAGTGGGGAAAGTTTATGCTCAGATGAAGTCATCTCACCTGGTTGCCCTAAGAACATCTATGGCAGTCGTTACGGGTAGTTGGAGCCCTAAAAAGACCAACAACAACACTGTCTAGCTGCCAGCAATGCTTCGATATCGCCCAATGCCATCATTGGGTTGTGAAGGTCATATGACAGTCGCTTCACGGAAAATATCGAGGTCCAGCCAAATCCGCAGTTAAGACTGGTTAACCGGACCCCAGACTCCGAGGTGAAAGCTTCGGATGCGACTGGGAATTAACGCTAGGTTGAAGAAGAAGTCATTTCACCGGTGGCTATAGGCAGGGAGTTCATCCTCATATATTGCGATCAGAAATGGTGCGCACTGTGCGGTATGAAAAAAACTTCATCCCACGCACGCTCAAGTTGTGGAATGAACTGATACAATTTTTTGTTATGGAAATCTGGTCTAGTGATATAAATAGAATTCATTATTTGATTAGAGAACGTAGCTCTCCTCTACAAAGGCGAGGTCAATAGCTACTTAAATATTGAAAAAGAACTAAATTATATTAGGCAAAAAATTGACCTCCCCTATTTACAGGAGAGCTTACATTATTTATAAGGAGTACGTAATCAAATGATGGAGAGCTAGCGAAGAGTGACTATAGAAAATAATATAATTAAGTTCACAACCTCAAAGAAAAATGTTTCCAATCTAAGTGTTATCTCATTTCAAAATTTATTTATTTAAATAATAGAATAGCCGCTTCGTACAGAATGATGGCGATTTTTTACGTTAAATTTGAATTTAGAACGGTGTACCTAATAAAAAAAAGTCATTCGTCAACTTATATTAAATTCTGAATTTAATTACGAATAACCCTTCGAATATTAATGTAATTAACCCACTGCATATTTTATTTGTTCCAAATTAGAACTTTTAATTAATTTTAATTTTATGGTTGAATAAAACTAATGGGGAATATGGCACAAAGTTAAGAGGAGAACTCCAATACTGGCAGTTTTTAAAATCACTTCACAAAGGTACCTTTCTTTTTTTTACTATGCGAACATCTCCCACGGATACCTCCCCTGCCGGACCCGGTGGAGGAGTTTATGTCGGACTCGAACCGACTACAACACACGACGTATGTGGGCCGTCGGTTGCCGGAGGTGAGATTATTGTAGACATATCGCACCCCGGCCGACCCAAGATCATATCTCTCGATCTGGCCCTCTTCCGGTGTGGGGACCACGGAGTCCCCAACTTGCCCCGGGTATGGCAAAGTGCGCAAAGAACCCCAGACTGAGTAGTCGCTTGTAAAATCCTCGGAGGCCCCGAATCAGGTCAGCATCGAAAAATCAGTATTTTCGAAACCGTTTTTCTTATTAACTATAAAACCTACAGATCTGGAATTCACATGCCTGCATACTACGGGATATACAGAATAACTTCTTCTTTTCATAAGTCAAATAAAAAAGGAGGAAATAGTTGAAAAGAGGCTCTGAACATCACTCTACTCTTTGTTATGAAACCAAAATATTATCTACAATTGTATCCAAATAATCTCAAATTTCACATGTATTGTTAAATAAGTGTATAAGCGTGATCTTCTTAGTTAGTAATCGTCGCCTATAAAGTTATCTATTAAAATTGGTTTTACTGATTTTTACGGTTCAAATATGAGCAAATGACCTTGAGCATTTGTATGGTCAAAGTCATTCGCGTATGTAATCACCTTAAGAGTGCAAGTAAGTTCCTTTCATACCTGAAAGTGCATACTGTTTCCAATTGCAACGTGAAACCAATCAAATATGAAGTATCGTTTTTGAATACGGGCCTAAGTAAATCTATACATCCTGAGGGTGTGAAGAAAAAGGTTACAGAAATATTACCTATAAGATGATTGATGAACATAAACATGGCTGAAGGTTATAAAGTATTATTGATTGATTGTTTGCCACAACTTATTTCCAAAAACCTTGTCGATATATTCGTACTAAAAGCATTTTCACGTACCTACTCCATTTGTATTCCATACAAGTTATTTCAAGAAGCTGAGTCGTTATTTTAGTGAATGGATGTATTTGACATTATACAGATTGTTATGTGTATTGTAACATGTTTGTTTTTGTGTCAATGTAACAACCTTTCACTCTTGATATTTTATTCATGGAACATAGTTGACATATAACCACTTTTTGATGGATTCTATCGCGAATTATTCGGTATTGGTTATATTTTGGCTAGAAGGGACATTTATGTAAAATAATAGGTAAGAATCTACCTTTTAATAACACAAAAATTTAACTATAATATATGCTACCTACTTGTCATCTTTGTAAATCTATAATCATGCCTTTATGCACGAGGGTTAGGTAGAGGTGAATTAACACCCAAATTTCACCAATCATTGTATTAGGTCCCACGTAATAGGGGGTGAGCCTATTGCCATATTCCAGGCACTATCGTTGACTAAATCTGGGCTGTATATATCTGTCTGATGTTAAACAGCCCTATCCCTTAGTCGCCTTGTATGACACCACATGGGAACAGACGGGGTGGCCCAAATTCTACTCTGCCAGACACTACGAATTTATTACTTTTGACCAAAATATATTGCTTTGAATATGCAACGCTTAACGTCTGTACCGGGGCCCTTGAAAATCCTTAGGGCCCCAAGATAACCTCGAATATGGTAACCTAATTAAAATCTTTGGAGCCCCAAGCCGACCTTAAGGGTGTTTCCTGCTATTAATTGAAGACCCTCCTCATTACTCCTACAAACCCTTTCATTCATCTAAATCGACATTATAAAACCTACTATAATATCACCATACACATGTGTCGCGAAGCTACAGCCCAGTAGATAGATGGCACGTAGTTTAACTTTAATATTAATACGGAACCCGACAGATTACTCTTCTGCGAAAATGTTTACTTACAAACGTGTTGACGTTAACACAGAAGTTAAATAGTAGCCCATTTATACCATCGTCCCTAAATTACAGCGCATTTATTTTCTGGCGAAACATGCGAAAATAAATTTAAAAACTCGTTAAGTGCGAATTGTTGTGCATTGAAGGTTCCGTGCACAAGTGGAGTCTTTGCCATTGACAAAGACCATGGCCATAGATGCAGACCAATGCCCACCTGTTAACATGTGCTGCATACCCATCTACCTGTACACCGGAAGATCTCATGAGTGCCTCCGAGAACGCGATCCAGGTAGCAGCATATTGGGAAAATGGAGTCTGAGAGTAGAAGCGCCATCGATTCAACAGAAGTAAAAGAAGAATCCAGCCCACATTTCGGCAACATTGGTTACAAACAGACAAATGGAGTAAAATACTGTAAATATTGCAGACTTGATTAGTAAACATTAGTTATAATAGGTACAATATCTCCACGCATTCCTGAGATAGACAAAAACTGATTCTATCAATCAATTAGCCTATTGTAGTCCACTGTTGGACATAAGCCTCTCCCAATGTGAGTATTGGCACACATTGAGAGAGGCCTAACGTGATTCATAAAAATACTTTTTTGTTGTATTTTTTTGTGATTATGAATCTGATGTATCTACATAATTAATGGTTTTTACTGGTAGTAAGACCTATTATGACGTTATTTTTTCTTCTGCAAGGGATTGCTATCATGACTTGATATCTCCAAGCAGGATAGGTTATCCAGCTCGGTAAAAACAACTTCGATAAAGAAATAGCCAGAAGGATCCAACTGGGGTGGACAGAATTTGCCAAATTACGTCGGGTCTCGCCCCTACCTACAAGCTGGTAGTGGGCTGGCCACATCTGTCGAAGGACTGATGGCCGTTGGAGTACTATAAGGAGACCGCGAGAAGGAAAACGGAAGGTGAGACGCCCCCTAGCCAGGTGGAAAGACGACCTGCAAAAGGTGGCTGGGACAGACTGGATGCGGAAGGCGGAGGATCGGCAAACGTGGCACATATTGGGAGAGCCCTATGTCCAGCAGTGGACTACAATAGACTAATTGATTGATTAATTGACCTCCAAGCATTCCTGAAAAAAGTTTTGACAGACAGACGGACAACGAAGTGATCCTGTAAGGGTACCGTTTTCTTCTTAGAGGTACAGAACCCTAAAAATCAGAACAATATAGGAGGATACTCGCCGAGTTATATACAACAAGCACCCTTATCATCTGTCAGATACTGTCCTATGCCAACTTTAGTAGAACACGGGATAAGATTTTATAAAAAGCGTCCATAAATATTAAGGCGACGCTTTTCATATCTTAGCTTTTATTACATGGGTTGAAGGCTAGATGAATTTGAGTAGCTTAGGGCATAGTGACACTCTTTTTTGAGACTTTGTTTTCAGCTTACCATTGGCGATGTGTCATATTGACATGTCCTATAGAAATGACTCGCCCATGAAGGGTTCCGTATTAGCAAAGTCGAAAATTACGGTTTATGACGTATTAAAAAAAAACTACTGACTGGATCTCGTTCGAACCAATTTTAGTGGTAGTTTGCATGGCAATTTACATCATATATTTTTTTTAGATTTGTCATTCTCTTATTTTAGAAGTTAGATTACACATTTTTCCACTTTGGAAGTGTCTCTCGCGCAAACTATTCAGTTTAGAAAAAAAATATGTTAGAAACCTCAATAGCATTTTTAAAGACCTATCTATAGATACCCCACACGTATGGGTTTGATGAAAAAAAAAAATTTTGAGTTTCAGTTCTAAGTATGGGGACCCCCAAAATTTAATGCTTTTTTTTATTTTTTTATGAATTTCTTAATGCGGTTCACAGAATACATCTTCTTACCAAGTTTCAACAGCATAGGCTTTATAGTTTCGGAGAAAAGTGGCTGTGACATACGGACGGACAGACAGACAGACAGACAGACGGACAAACATGATGAATCTATAAGGGTTCCGTTTTTTGCCATTTGGCTACGGAACCCTAAAACATGATGTCAATTAAAATTTGAAAAATAATCAATACGTCAGATTTGTGGAGTAGGTACATACCCGTAGGAATTCTTCTAGCGTTAATTCCCAGTTGCATCCGAAGCTTTCAGCTCGGAGTCTGGGGTCCGCTTTACCAGTCTTAACTACGGGTTTGGCTAGACCTCGATATTTTCCGTGAAGCGATTGCCATCTGACCTCCACAACGCAATGGTAACATTAGGCGATATCGAAGATTTGCACCTAGACCGTTGTTTTTTTGGACTTTTTAAGGACTCCAACTACCCGTAATAACTGCCATAGATGTTCCTATGGCAACCGGGACCGTCGGCTTAACGTGCTCTCCGAGGCACGACCAGACCAATGTAAATACCCATATTTAATGCACACAAATATTTGCACTGAGCGGGGATCGAACCCGCGCCTCCTGCGTAGCGGCTGCGTTCACTACCGCTACGCCACGGAGGCTGTCTATACCCGTAGGAATATAGTAACTAAAAGCATCAGCTTTAACTTACAGTCAATGTAGGTGTGTACAATTATATAGGTATCGTGATGTAAAATTTATAATACCTATACAAGCTGTTGCTCGCGGCTGTTCATCGTTGATAGGAGCGTGATGACATAGCCTATGTTGGTACCTGATAATGTTGCTTTCTAATGACTAGAGAATGTTTGAAATCGGTCCAGTAGTTTTTGAGTCTGTTCATTATATACAAATCTTTCCTGTTTATAATATTAGTATAGAAGTAAAGATTGTACACATGTACATCCATCAATGTTTATTGATTTCAATGTAAAGATTGTTCATAAATTGGTTAGTATTCAGCGACTTCTGAGCGCGACTGTACCTACTCATGTGTTAAAGTTTCCCAACTGCTTCGTGATTGATGTTGGAAACGAAAAAGTTGTGTTCGCTTAGGTCGCGTTCACAGGACAATGTCTGCACGACAAGTATAATTGTATGTAATTTGTACTTAAAACCATTCAATACGTTTGTACTGCATAAAATCGTATACCTACCGTTTAGATTTAGACTAACTATTATAATACGAGTAAATTGATCTGTCATGTCATCTGTCATCAGCAAAATAGCGAGCGTCATCGACGAGGCCCCTATACTATTAATTGTAATGCACAAAAATCCACACTAATATTACAAATGCGAAAGTAACTCCGTCTGTCTATCTGTTTGTCTGTCTTCTACGCTTTCACCCCTAAAACACTGAACTGATCTTGATGAAATTTGGTACAGAGATAGATTAGACCTTAAGAAAGGACATAGACTATATTATATTATTTTGGTCGCGATAACCTGACATCTATGCGGGCAGAGCCGCGGGCTACAGCTAGTGTATCATAAAAGTAATCTATCGCGAAGAGATCAGCGAAGAACTCTGTGAGACCTCCACCAAGATGCAGCTCACAGAAATGATCCCCCAGGGTATCAAATACGGGGTATCCAACCGGAATAACTCCCATCTGAGTTGAGTTATCGGTGTCGGGGCGCGCGGTGTCATATTTTACGCACAATTTTCGATAAATTTGATGATAACATAATATTATTAAGTATAAGCATTTGAATGAGTTTGTATAAAGCATTTAGTATGCTAACTATTTAAATCTATTAAAATGTAAAAAAGAGAACCGACCTAAATTGATTTGAACATTTAAACTATGTTGACAAAAGATAATATATATTTCCCACTATAAATAACACATTACTTTTTAAATCATACAGGATAACGCCGTGTGAACGGAGTCTAAGGTCTCGTTTACACTAGACCGAAATATTTATTTATACTCACGACACGGCAATTAAAACGGACATGAAAAGCGGTTTCGTCTGAAGTCACTTTTGTTCTCTTTTTAATGTCAAAAGTGATGCGCCACTACAGCTGTAAATGGTCGAATCTGTTATTGTAGAACAACAAAGGATTTGCTTGAAAAAGCTTTTTTCTTGTGTATTTTTGAACAGCTGTACAGTTTTCAACTCAAAAACTACTTTGTATTAAATAAATAGTTATATTCCAATAATATGCAAATTGTAAAAGTTTGTTAAGATGAATGTTTTTTTTTATACCACTTAGCAGCACACGGCCCACCTGATGGGAAGCGGTCACCGTGGCCTATGGTCGTATGCAACACCAGGGGCGTCACACTCGCGCTGCCGACCCTGAAGAAACCTTCTAATGCCCTTCTTGAAGAACTCCATATTGTAGTCGCTTGGGAAAACCACCGCAGGGAGTTTATTCCACAGCTTGAGTGTGCGTGGGAAGAAGTGCCTTTCAAACCGCACAGTGCGCACCGTTTCCAGACGCAATGTGTGAGGATGAATTCCCTGCCTATGACGAGAGGTGCGATGACAGAATGTAGCTGTTGGCATCGTGTCAAACACTTCTTCTGAGTACAAACCATTGTATAGACGGTAAAACACACACAGTGAGGTAAAGTCTCTTCTGAGACTGAGAGGTTCCACATCGCCTGCGAGTATGGGATTGCCGACGAGCCTCAACGCCTGTCTTTGTACCGAGTCAAAGGGGTCAAGCTGGCATGCAGGCGCTCCAGCAAAAAGGTGACAACAGTACTCCATGTGGGGCTGAACCTGTGCCTTATAAAGGATGAGTCGTTGCCCCGCAGTGAACTACTACTGCGCCCTGTTGAGCACCCCAAGCTTTTTTGATGCCAGCTTCACCTTATCCTCTAAATGACTACGGTATTGGACGTCGCTGGAGATATCGATACCAAGGATCCCGATACTCGAGGAAATGAAAAGCGGTGTGCCCAGGAACTGCGGTGCTACAATGAATGGAGTTTTCTTAGCGGTGAATACACATACTTGTGTCTTAGATGTTTGTGTGAATGTTCTTCTCTTACATGCAAATACTATATGGTGTAGTTAGCAAATAAACTAGATAATATAGCATACAAACAGGTTACTTTTATTCCGGGTAGAAGCTGGAATACGAGGGAGTCGTTGGAAATAACTACTTCTTCCTCCTCTTAGCGTTAATTCCCAGTTGCATCTGAAGCTTTTCAGCTCGGAGTCTGGGATCCGCTTTACCAATCTTAACTACGGATTTGACCTCTAAAATCCAATGTTAACATTAGGCGATATCGAAGCTTTGCAGTTAGACCGTTGTTTTTTTTTTGGATTTTTAAGAGCTCTAATTACCCGTAACGACTGCCATAGATGTTCTTATGGCAACCGTGACCGACGGCTTAACGTGTTCTCCGAGGCACGCCCAGACCAATTCAAATACTGGAAATAACTACTATACTTAAATATAAATTAAAATTTTGAGGTCAATTTTGTTTGTTTTATTTCAAATTGATATGTTTTTTATTAGGTAATAGTGGTAAAATTGGAAACATATACAATTGGTATTGTAGTAACTAACGTAACATTTCGTACGCTTTAAAAAATATTATTTTTCAAGAACGCGTAGACGCGTCAAGTTAAAATGAAGATCAAATACTAAAGTCTGTAATCCCTTGGAGATGTGACAAAATCAAACTTGTAAGTCAACACAATCATAGAGATTGACCGCAAGGGAATCCAAACTTATAGGGTACTTTCCGCTGACCTAGAAGGATGAAAATTGACAAGAAGCAATTTCTTTTAACACTAGTAAAGAAAAAAGTCAAAAAATCGGCAAAAAAATTGTGTAGCACCAAAAAACCTGTTTTTTATATAGGACTCCTCAATTTGACTTCACCTCGCCTAATGGTAAGCTGAAGGCAAAGTCTCAGAAAAAAGGGTCACTATTGTAGACACGTACCATTTTTTATTGAGGTGAAACTTTGTAGACGCGTTAGGCAGTTTTCATAGAATTGTTTTTCACGTGAAATGAAATTATGAATCTCGCGTCATCACCATGTCCTGCATACCACGTGACGATACAAGGAAGTTTTCAAATTCTGTGCGGCCAGTAGTACCCATTTGATAAATTGTGACAATTCACGTGTGACGCCTCTTTGAAGCGAAAACTTTTTTAGACGCGTTGAACCTCGTTGAACCCTTTTCTGTGAAGTAAATACTTTTTATACAAACTGTTTAACATCAGACCTTAGAGTATCTATCTTACTGTAGAGCGCGTCTTAGCAAGTATGAACTGCTATCACAGGTGTGAACAGGGCCTAGAATTTTTGACAACTGCAATCAGTAGCAAAACAGTATCTGCCAAAGTGATTTCGCAAATAACAGTTTATTTCATTTTGTGGTAATAATGGTGAACTGTGCATTGCCAGGCTCTCAAAACGATTCCCGGAAGAAAAATAAAAAGAATGATAACATTTCATATCACCCGTGAGTAGTATTAATGACTAATTTATTTGTTTTCATAAAATTTATACGGGTCTCCTAGGGGGATGCGAGAAACGCGGGGCGGGTTACAGCTGACGGCTGTCACCGGCCATTATTTCTTTTAAATGAATAGTGATGTAGCACATGCACTTTCGGTTACGATAATTTTCTTTTTGCAGTAGAATTTCATTGTAGGTTTATTTTCTTTTATGTAGTATAGAGTATATACTGCGTAAACAAATAAATCTGCTCATTTTACTTTTATATATTATGCACTATTATTTTTGTTAGGTTTACAAAAATACTAAGATGCATTGGTCCGTAGATTTGCAAAATGCACCGCAGAAGTAAAGGTGTCTTTATTCAAGGCGTACTGCCAATCTTTTTATACCTGCAATCTATGGGTCAACTATACCCAACGGGCACTCAGCGCACTTCGTGTACAATATAACAACATATTTAGAATGCTGTTGGGGCTGCCGAGGCGCTGCAGTGCCTCGGGAATGTTTGCAGAAATGCACACCGATGGCTTTCACGCCATCATGAGAAAAAGAGTCGCCTCTCTGCTGCAACGTGTCCGAACCAGCGCCAACGGCATTCTAAGTGTGCTAGCCGATAGGGTAGACTGTCCGATAGTGAGGCATTGGATCGGAGTTCACGTGAGAAGCACGGGAACTTCGGTCACGTGAAATAATTATAAAAATCCTGTACTTACTAACATAGGTTAAGTATTACTAACAAAACTATGGATTGTTAAAAAAATTATCCGAAATAAAATATTTATTATTATTATTATAATAATAGATGCATGAGTGAAAGCTAAAAGCTATAAAGAGGCCTGATTGGGAGCCGAATATTCGAAGTTTCATTTGTTCTATCTATTTTAAGCTTGATTTCAAATAAGTAACTAAGAAAGGTCTTTGCAAACTGAATGACGATGCAGTACCAGAACTTTACCTCCACGTAGGTAAATGCTTATGCAAAACTTTATATTTCAATTAACCACTGGCCTCTTCCAAAGTGCGTCAAAACTTTATATGCTTATCCATATTAATATTATATACGACTCTGTCTGTTGATATGTTAGATTTGTGGGATTTTAATTTCTGTAATTCATTAAATGATACTAATATATTTGTATCTTGGTTTTAATTTTATCCATTCATCCACGCATGCGTCACACTAAATTCACAACATAACCAACTATCGATAATTTTGGTAATATGTACATGAAACATCACTATAGGCGCTTTATACCACAGATAAAAAACTGCTTACACTCGGCACAATGGACCATAGTGTTAGACTTGCTCTATAGTAAGATAGATACTCTAAGCATCAGACAGATAGGTATATAATTATACAACCCAGACTCAGCCTCAGATACATGGCTCGAGTCGACAATAGTGCAATACGGCAATAGGCTCACCTATTATTACGTGGGACCAAATACAGTGATTGGTGAAATATGAGTGTTAATTCACCTCTGCCTAACCCTTCGGGGGTAAAGGCGTGATTATATTGTGTATGTATGTACAAACTGTTTTGACTTCTGTCTACACTCCCAGAGTATCACAATTATTTTTCTTGTATTCTGTGCACTACATAATCTTAGAAAATACGATATACACATAAAGAGATTCGATTCTCAGCACATGGATTCACCGTGCGGTCGTCGGTGATACAGAGAGGAACACCGTGACGGCGACTGGGACTTGCGACCCAGATGTAGGTTTAGGGTGGCCACCTTGTGATGCATCAGCACTCACCTCCACCATCAGTAGTGTTCCCCCCCCCCCCCCCTACCTATCCAAATTTGGTAAGATCCTATCAATGCCGCTTTTGATATTCGATTTAGTAAAGAGCTTACTGAAGCTCTTGGCTATCCGAGGTCTTTAAGTAAGTTGTACAGGGATTTACATATAGCAAGAAATTCCCCTTGCTCCTATACATACAATACATAGTGTATTGTAAAATGCAATCTACATAAGAAATTGTCTTACGTGTAACCTTTATGCATACCAAAAAGGTTATATTTCACTGGAAAGAATTATTTAGGAGCTCGGAGTTTGTCTATTTAAGTAACTACTAGCTTATTCCCATGGCTCCGCCCGCGTGCAATTCTAATCCCGGTCCCGGGACAATAAGCCTATAGATAGACTTTAATCTATTTCTGAGTCAATTTTTCATCCAAATCGACTTCATCTAGCAACTGCAATCGGATCTCCACAACCCGTTGGCAACATCAAAGCATCACAGGTAGTGGTATCGCCTAATATTTTACTAATATTAGACACTAACCTCCGCCCGCGTGCATCTCGGTTAACGCAACCTTTGCTCATATCTTCGGTTCTACTCAACCGATTGCGATCAAACAAACGTAAGATTTTAAGTCTGAGTAAGCCCTTTCTAACAAAAAAATCGCATCAAAATCCGTTCAGTAGTTTTTGCGTCCATCGCGGACAAACAGACAAACAGACAGGAAATTAAAAAAAAACATATTTTCGTGTTCAGTAGGTATCGTTAACATAACATAACCCAAGTATTTTTTTTTAAATATCTCCAATATACAGACGCGACCACTTTACAATTATATAATAGTAATAATAGATAGAATAGATATTTTTCATTTGCTCGTCTATAAGTTTGTATTGATTGTCTCTGGTAGTGTATGAACTTTAAGAAATCTGAATATTGTCCGCAGATTTGGTAACTTTTTATCTAATTAGTTTGGCTAGCTACATTTTTAATATAAAGTTACGGGTCTGTTGTTTCCAATAAAGTCTGACAGCTGGTCTAACTGAAATATTTAATTAGTTGCAGAGGTCAGATGGTTGTCGCTTCGCGAAAAATGTTGTAATTCAGCCGCTGCTCAGTTAGAAAAAAGTCTCAGAAAATAATGATAGAGATCTCTTCGTGTAAGACTCAACAATATTATTACAATATGTTGTGTGTCATAATTCATTTTAAAATTGAACAGCTTATTTTGATACCATTAAATACCTTACAAAAAGATCACACTCTCGATAATAAATGAGATTACCATACTATATTAATTCACACGCTACGTAAACGCGAAATATACCTATAAACTAATTATATCGATAATTAAATAAAGTTGAACGCTTTTTAGGGCGATAAAATGCTGCTTCACTCATCAGAGTCCTTGGTATAATGGAGAAAACTCGTGTTTCTTGTCTCTATTTTAGCCAATGAAATTTCAAGAAAAAATTGTACCTTTTTTCTAACAGCAGGTGGCAGACAAGCACACGACCCACCTGATGGCTAGTGGTTACTATGGCCTATGGACACAGAAGCCCCTGGCGTTGTATGCAACACCAGGGGCATCTGCGTCTATAAGCCGTCTCACTCACGCTGCCGACCCTTACTCGCTTTCTAATGCCCTTCTTGAAGAACCCCATACTGTCTCTCTCTCTCTCTCTCTCTCTCTCTCTCTCTCTCTCTCTCTCTCTCTCTCTCCCGACCGTGTTCGACCACAACGACTGGCATCTGGCTAATGAGAGCTTCGTTATTGGTGAGCTCTCAGGTGACTGACATAGCCAATCTTTGAAGCGCATGTCGCTTAGGAAAACTACGGCAGGGAGTTCATTCCATAATTTAAGCATGCGAGGGATGAAATTTCTTTAGTAACTGACTGTGCGTACTGTTGCCAATCGCAACGTATGGGGATGAATTCCCTGTCTGTTCAAACTTGATCAAAACGACTCATTACCCGACTTAAGATAAATAGACCGTGTTTGGTATCAAATTATAGGGCTCAACTAGCACATTTAAAATATGTATAAATTATTGGGTGTTGCTTGCCCCAAAATAATATAAATAAAAATTAAGTTTAAAACTAAAACCCTCTAAAAAGTATTAAAAAAGAAAATAATAGTTCTGCCTAGTTTGAGAGACAGCGGTGTATGTTTTTATGGTTTTGTGTACCTGCTTTAGTGTTTATGTAAATCATTCAAATTGTAATTTTAATGTCTGTGACAATAAATTATTATTATATTATTATTATAAGGATATAGTAATATGAAGAATAGCCGTGGTCGTATGCCACTCTAACAAAACAATACATTCTAGGTAAAAGTGGCATACGACCACGGCTATTCTTGATATTTTCTTGTTTAATACTTTTTAGAGCGTGATTTTGCAGTAGTCGGGTTTTATTTTTAAACTTAATTTTTATTTCATTGGTCAAGGAGACTCGACAGACGAGTCTACAATGACGTGCTATTTGGCTTTTTATACCACTTAAAAATCTTAAAATGTTTTACCAATTTTCAAGCAATAATCGCATGTCAAACATAGGCGATCATGTCATAGGCGAGTCTCGTATGATATAATCGCAGGCGAGAATGTAGTGTTAACACTTTGATACGATAAAATGGTATGGCGATTATTACTTGTGATAGTCACGTACGATATTTCGGACTGAAACGCGCGAGAAATTTTCCCCGTCTAAATGATGCTTAAGTCGTTAACAACTTTAAAGCGACATTTTAGCCGTCCAATTCCAAAATGGAGGGCAGTTAAACATCAAACAGAATTTTATGGCCTCCATAAGGGGACTCCAGCTTTTACTATCTATCGCCATTAGGTTTTTAATTATATTACGCACGGTACATAATGATTTCCACTTATCGTGCGAAAGCATTTAGGTATATGGTTTCATTCCTCGAGAAAGTTATCAGTATCTAAGATTTTCTCTGTACTGCCATGACCCTAATAATAGAGCTAATTTTTTTATACTACTTAGATCGCATACAAGCACACGGCCCTCCTGATAGTAAGAGGTTACCGTGGCCTATGGGCGAGTGCAACACCAGGGGAGTCACACTCGTGCTGCCGACCCTGTAAGAATAGAGAGATTCTGTGCCGTCAGTGCAAAAGATAAGTAGGACAAAGCCTTTGGTTTTCCCACTGACAACACAAAATCTCTCCAGTGAGCGTCCAATATTTCAATACGTAGGAATTACTCTAACGGTGTGGTTCATCCTATCATTAAAAACACAAGTTTTAAGGGGACGAGTGGGAGCCTCAAATATTTGAGGAGACGAGTTGGCGCAGGGTACGAATTTTGTGGGACCAGTGGTTCGTTCCCTTTTTTCTTGATAGTTGGGTAAAAAGTAAAAAGTATATAATTCACAAGAAGTACTCAACAGGCCTAAAAAGATTTCACTTCAATGAGGTATGATTTGTGAGTTGTTACAATTTGTCAAATAGAAAGAAAGAAAGAAAGAAAGAAAGAAAGAAAGAAAAAAGTTTTATTTGAGTTATCTGCACAATGTGAAATAATACAGCAAAATAAATAGGTCTTAGAGAATTAAAAAAAAAACATCATCCGTACTGTTCGCGAACGTTCGTAACGTTCGCATAACGCATTCTTCAGCTTACCCATTAGCCCCCAAGTCAAGCGTGCCGTTTTTTTATCGTCTGCAAAATCCCCACGGATAAAGGAGCCAGCGGGGGAGGTTATATCGGAAGAACCGACTAAAACGCACGCCGTCTGTGGTTCGTAGGTTGTCGGAGGTGCGATTGCAGTCAATCGCAGCCAGTCAGTCAGCCTCTCGCAGTCAAGCGTCCCTGAAGGAGTTTCCACTTCAAAAAAAGAATAACCCTCCACCCAAACATCTGCAAACACATACGTCAACGGATTGCGAAAGCGGAATTTTATCGGCTACTCCATTAATGGATCGGCCCAAAAACTGCAGTTAAACGTTAACGAGCCCATAAACCTCGTGGGAATCATTGATGGCTGTCTTGTGATTGTGTACTTTAGACTTTGCTGATTGACAATCCGTCAGCTAGTTCTACTGACATTTCAAAAGGCTTTTAGATCGATTTCGGAAGGAAGAATCTTCTTCTTTATCCTAGCGTTAATCTACGCCACATCCGAAACATTCACCTCAGAGTCTGAGGTCCACTTTACCAGTCTAACTGCGGATTTGGCTGGACTTGGATATTTTCCGTGAAGCGACTGCCATCTGACCTCCACAACCCAGCGATATTAGGCGATATCAAAACGTTGCAGCTAGACCAGTTGTTGAATTTTTTAGGACTCCAACTACCCGTAACGACGGTCATAGAGGTTCGTATGGCAACCGGGACCGATGGCTGAATGTTTTTTCCGAGGTACCACCAGATCAATGCAAATATCCATATTCATGCCCACAAATATTTTCACTGAGCGGGGATCGAATTCGCGGACGTCTCTTTTTGAAGTCCTGTTTCGGACCACGTTTTGATTTTGGTGTCAAACAGCTAATTCAAAAGAGACCATTCCGCGATTCACACCATGGTCCGAATATTTCTTGGTGTGAAAGAGGAACGACCCTCTAATAATGTTTTAAATAAAATAACATTTTATATAGCGCAGAATAAGCATGCTGAAGTGGCAGTGGGCTGGTCACATCTGCCGAAGGACTGATGGCCGTTGGAGCAGACGAGTCCTAGAAAGACCACCCCTAGCCAGGTTGATTGACGACTTTCGAAAGGTGGCTGGGACAGACTGGATGCGGAAGGCGGAGGATCGGTAAACGTGGCGCCATATTGGGAGAGGCCTATGTCTAGTAGTGGACTGCAATAGGCTAATTGATTGATTGTATAGCAGTCTAAATGGAAACAAATAGTTCAAAGAAAATGTACCTAGTTACAGATCAATTAGAGACATATTATTGACATGTATTGTATGTACTTAATAAACTACAAATTTATGATGTATCTTGATAGAATAGAATAATTTATTTGCCTTTAAACATAGTAACATGGATCTTACAAGTGAGGTCTTCTGACACAGGTATCTTTATACTTAAAAGAAGTCCTCAGCAAATATTTTTCTTCAGGTATTTGTTGATTTGGGACTTACACATTACAAAGAAGACCTTGAATTTTGTACCCAAAATTGTAACTTGCCCAGACCACTCATTGATACTCGGCACACTAAAAGGGTAGTATTAATACAGTAACATATGATCCTTGGCATTAAATGTCCTTTATATATTACATTAGAGCAACCATTTAGTCAATACGGCCTTAAAAACAGCGATTAATACAATTTTTATTCCTACAGCCCCAGGTCCTTTAAGCGGAGCGTGAAAAAGCATCTGATGAGGCCATCAAGTTGAGTGCCCTGTGCCACCATAGTAACATGGTACGTGTCTGCAATTGGTGATACTCTTTCATGAGACTTTGCCTTCAGTTTACCAACAGGGAAAGTGAAGTCAAATTGACGTGTCCCACACGCGCGATTTATTACTAACTTCAGTTTTTTCCGAAATAAACTATTAATATTATGAATATCTCTCAAAGCGATCTGTACAAAAACCTCAGTGCGCAAGTCCGATTCACACTTGGCTTTTTTTTATATAGGGCACGTACATTTGACTTCACCTCGCCTGATGGTAAGCTGAAGAAAAAGTCTCCGAAAAGAGGGTCACCATTACAGACACGTACCATGTTACAATGGTGGCACTCAGCTTGACGGCCTCATCAGATGCTTTTTCACGCCCCGCTTAAAGGACCCGGGACTGTAGGAGGAGGGAAACACGTGAACCGGTAAGGAATTCCAGGTCTTAATGGTGCGGCAGAGGAAGGAGTCGCCGAACCGCTTGGTTCTTGACGGAATATTCTGCACCGTACCGGTCTGGTTCTTTACCATCCCTACTAATATTATAAATGCGATAGTAACTCTGTCTGTCTGTCTGTCTTTCTGTCTGTCTGTCTGTCTGTCTGTCTTTGCTTCACGCCTAAATTACTGAACCGATTTGTGTGAAATTTGGTACAGACATAGTTTGGAACTTGAGAAAGGACATAGGATAGTTTTTATTACAAAAAATAAAATAAAAAATAAAATTTATTCCGGACATACAGCGCCATCTATTGGTCAAGAGTCGGCATCAATTCATAGGCTATATTTGGTCGCGATAACCGACATCCACGCGGGCGGAGCCGCGGGCAACAGCTAGTTGCTTTATAAATATTAAGAGTCTTATATGCATATCTTATTTGCTGCTCCATTCGCTCGTTTCGAAGCCTCGTCCCCAGTGTACAATCGATGGATAAAGTGTTTCGATCGTACCAATAACTTAGTGCTAAGTACTTTCAGTCTAGTACTCACGGAGTTTGTTTGATCCTAGCATACATATTTTAAATGGAATATTATCAAATATTAATAAAATTTAGTACTCCCTATTAGTTATTTAATATTTTAGTGCACCTTTTCTAAAGTGCTTAGGTACTTTTAGTTTGGGGAATAGTCGTGTGATCATGAAGTGACCTAAGCCTAATGGACTGACTGCCTCTGTGGCGTAGCGGTAGTGAACGCGGCTGCTACGCAGGAGGCGCGGGTTCGATCCCCGCACAGTGCCAATATTTATATGCATGAATATAAATATTTACATTGGTCTGGGTGTTTCTATGTATACCTAATATGTATGTATTTACAAAAAAAAAAAGTACCTAAGTATGTATATCCGCATTCTAGATTCCATAACACAAGCTAAATTAAGCTTACCATGGGTCTAGATAGCGTTGTGTAGAATGTTGTACAATATTTATTTATTTATTTATTTATTTATTTATTTAATGGACACGGCACAGACGCAATAATATCCTACTAAATATTGTAAACGCGAAAGTTTGTAAGTATCTGAAGATGATCTTTCACGTAAAAACTACTGAATGGATTATAATGAAACTTTACTATAATTATACATACATCAAAATAACACATAGGCTATATATTAGCGGTGAACGGGATCAGATTTCCACGCGGGCGGAGCAGCGAGCAACGGCAAGTTCACAATAAAGTTCATACTGCGTAATAATATTGCTGGGGATATGTATCTTGGACCTGAAATGTGCTCATAAAGTGCTCTATACGCACAATACCCATTTATTGAGTGTCTTTATAGGACACAGGATGCTACGGCGGTGGATAAGCTCAAATACACCAAGCAAATCGATTTGAATAGTTAGCATAATAAATGCTTCAAAATTTCATTCAACAATGGTTTGTGCTCAGAAGAACTGTTTGACACGATGCCTACAGCTACATTCTATCATCGCACCTCTCGCCACAGGCAGGGAATTCATCCTCACACATTGCGTCCGGAAACGGTGCGTACTGTGCGGTATGAAAGGCACTTCATCCCACGCACACTCAGGCTGTGGAATGAACTCCCTGCGGTGGTTTACCCAAGTGACTACAATATGGGGTTCTTCAAGAAGGGCATTAGAAGGTTTTTTCAGGGTCGGCAGCGCGAGTGTGACGCCCCTGGTGTTGCATACGTCCATAGGCCACGGTAACCGCTTCCCATCAGGTGGGCCGTGTGCTTGTCTGCCACCTAAGTGGTATAAAAAAAACACGAAGCAAAGGTTATTACAAAACAAACCTCGCGCACCAGGGCTTCGTTTTATCTTGCAATTTTGGTCAAATACACCTACGTGTCCTGTGGTATAGATGTAATATTTTAACACCCACATTTCGCCAATTACCCACGTAATAGAAATCGGATTGCCGCCAAACGGGCTTAAAGTTATGGACTATAATGTTTACATCGTTTACAGTCGGATGGACAACAAACATATCGCTTAGTTGCCTTCTACGACACCCACGTAAAGAAATGGGAATATTCTACTCCATCGTGAACCCACACGGTCAGGATTAAATTATTGTCTGAAATAAGATTTACACCCGTATTCACAAACAATACTTCGCTATGCGTACTACCAAAACTGTGCAAAGAACGAAAAATTCTCAGTGCGTTCGTTTTGGCAAGCCTTTTTATTCATTGATAACACTTAAGTAATACTTCGTAGACGGAACGCACTGCGTTAGATACTGCTCCGTGATGTTTGTGAATTAATTTTACCAGCCCTATGCGCTCGAGCACACTATGAGACCTCACAGTATCGTTTGTGAATACGGGTGATAGACTACTTTTAACTCTAAATTAGGTTCCCATTTTAACCCATTTCCTTTGATACTATTTTACGAGAACAGAATTTACGAATTTACATGTTCATAAAAAAATATATTACACACGCACCTCGCTCACTGAGATTCCCAATATCTATCATCTCATCAACGAGCGACGCAGCATCACGTGTTTCACACATTTCATTTCCTTCATACTCAACAAAAAAAGCTAATAAAACGCACTTTATTATCTAAAAGATTCGGCGAACACATCGATTGAATGAGCATTGTTATAGGTAGTCACACACCATTGTGCAGGTTATACCCTTTTTTTTTATCGTGCGAAAAATCCCCACGGATACCTCCCCCGCCGGAACCGGGGGAGGAGGTTATGTCGAACTCGAACCGACTAAAACGCACGCCATCTGTGGGCCGTCAGTTGCCGGAGGTGAGATTGTCGTAGCCATATCCCTCGCACCCCGGCCGACCCAGGGCCATATCTCTCGATCTGGCCCTCTTCCGGTGTAGGGACCACAGAGTCCCCAACTTGCCCCCGGGTGTGGGGAGGCACGCAATGCGCGCTGCCGCCGCGGCCTGCTTCAGCTAGGATGACAGGCGGCTCCACCCGTCACCCCCAGGCCCGCGCTCATGGGGGACGGAGGTCATTCTGCGGTGCAGGTTATACCTACTTGTACTAAACCAAGTGATTTGGTAGTCCTATGGTAGTCATGGATAGTCTATAAGGAAGTTAAATCAATCAGAACAAATCTCTCTAACAAACATTGTAAATTAAATGAAAGGAAATCCCTGAAAACTATTTTTTTAAATTCAAAGGTCAAAATCTTCCACTCTATATTTGTACCATACGTTTGTTGTAGATGTGAGTATATACTATCACCTTGAATACATACTTAAGATGGTGCTTAAGGTGCGGACATCCTCACGGATATCCCCCGCCGGCTAGTCCATATCAGACTCGAACCGACTAAAACCGCACGCCTCATTGCTCGCTCACGCTCTCAAGTCTCATATCCCGGAATGTAAGCTGGTGCAGTGAAGCATTTCAAATCACACCATCGCTGACCCTGGGTCGCGGTATCCCTATCTTGTCCCGGAAAGGGGGTGTGAATCTTGGTCTGCTTCTGCTAGTGTGACCTGAACTTCAACTTCAACTTCTTCTTAATGGCTTCTGCAGCAAATCACCGCAATTTCGCCAATGTCAAGTTTTCAAGATATTCTACCAGAGCTACGTTAGCGGTGACCTGGCCCTTCATTCTGCTAAATCAAAACCACTGTCGTGCTAGTCTCTGCAAAAATTGGCATTATATTTTAGACTTTATTCCTATAAAATTAAAGTCCAAAATTAAAATGACAATATTTTCATTACACGCTTTCGTTCACTCTACAAAAAGCCATTTAATTTTAAACTTTAAATGCATTGCTTTAAAGGCTAAAGTCAAATGGAATTTTCTCGCAGTCTCTGTGGTGTGACAGTGGTTGTGCTTTAGCAGAATCGAGGCCCTGAACTGTTCATGGAGAATGGAAATCGTTGAGCGACCGACCCGACCAAATCAATCAATCAATCAATTAGCCTACTGCAGTCCACTGCTGGACATAGGCCTCTCCCAATGTGCGCCACTACTCAACCCTACTCATAATATAATAGCAATACCTATTCATTATATCCATTGTTCAACACTCTCGGAGGTAGGACACGACGGCATTTCCGTCCCAATCGAGCAGTCCGACTGGGGAAGTACCTCCACCCTACAGAATACCGCGGTCATAATAACCTTGTATTGTGTTCCGGCGGTAAGTAGGGTAACCAGAGCTCACTGGAGAGATTTTGTGCTGTCAGTGGGAAGACCAAAGGCTTGTCCTGCTTGTCTTCTTCACTGACAACACAAATCTCTTTGTTCTTAAAGGGCCGGCAGCATTAGTGTGATTGCCCTGGTGTTGCACTCGTCCATAGGCCACAGTAACCACTTTCTATGGGTTCGTCCATTTTCGTAACTGTCACTTTCACAACCAGCTATGGACGTGGAATTATTAGGTGGGCAGTGTGCTTGTCTGCGACCTAAGTGGTACAAAACAAACCGCATGCCAGCACCAAGATTTTTGAAACCCAAGCATTTATCATTCAGGCCGTTAATTGAAAGGCTTCGTTTAGTTAATAGCCTAGGCATTTAACTGAATGGCTGATTAAGTTAATTGGCTGCGACATATCCCTTCCATTGTCCAACACTGGTTAAGGTCATCCATACCGATATTATAAATGCGAAAGTAACTCTGTCTGTCTGTCTGTCTGTCTGTCTGTTACGCTTTCACGCCTAAACCACTGAACCGATTTTGATGAAATTTGGTGTAGGGGTAGATTAGACCTTGAGAAAGGACATAGGCTATGTTTGGTCGCGATAACCGACATCCACGCGGGCGGAGCCGCGGGCAAAAGCTAGTTAAGAATATTTTTAGATATATACGCCTTTATTAACTACCTAATATAACATTTACAACATGTTCCGACTAATAAACCCAATATCACAGTATCAATTTTCTTTACGAAGTCACGTAGTCCATAATATGTTATGATGCGTAAGAACGTCTATTTATGTAATATCCCTTATTTATTACATAAGCTTGTTGATTTAGTTTGGTTATAAATATAACTGTTTGGCTTACGTGGACTGTCTGCCTCTGTGGCGTAGCGGTAGTGAACGCGGCTGCTACGCAGGAGGCGCGGGTTCGATCCCCGCTCAGTGCCAATATTTGTATGCATGAATACAAATATTTGCATTGGTCTGGGTGTTTCTATGTATAATATGTATGTATTTACAAAAAAAGAAAGTATTTAAGTATGTATATCCGCATTCTAGATTCCATAACACAAGCTAATTAAGCTTACCATGGGTCTAGATAGCGTTGTGTAGAATGTTGTAGAATATTTATTTATTATTATTATAGGTAGGTACCTGTAGGTTAAGGGGCTTTATCACAAAGTTTTTAAACGAGATGACGACGCGCATTTTTCACTATTTCCACTAGAAGATATAAGCATTTAAGTCCTCTATTACGTGGGACCGAATACAATGGTGAAAAGTGGGTGTTAATTCACCTCTGCCTAACCCTCCGGGGATAAAGGCGTGATTATATGTATGTATGTGTAATTATTGAGGGGCTGCTCAAACGTCTTGATATTGCACGTCATCAGCAAATAATGCAAATAAGCGTTATGATATAACGTATATATTATGATAACTAAGATGGTCTGTTCCTGTATCCCTTTTAAGTTTTATGACTTCAGTTATTAAAATACTTATGAGGATGCGAGTCTTTAGTACATCGTAACGTATACTACTGACAATTGAAAAGTTTCAAAATTTATGTGTCTATAATAGGTAAAATGGGACGCTAGTAAACGAAAGTTACGATCTATCTCACAATTTTATACTTGAAATTATTGAAAATCGATCGATGCATATACGATTAAAATGCTACATTCTACTCATCATCTTCATAGAGACGTATTTTTCTGATTGCATCTGTGGCAAGGATAACCTCGGAGCTCAGGGTCCACCTTCCTTTGAATGATTGATTATAGTCAGGAATAACTATTGGCTAGTTTTTATCATGAAATAGGTTACCATGAGTTACAATCTGTCCACGTACCAAATTTCAGCAAATCCGTTCAGTCGTTAGAGTGTGATTGAATAACAAACATTCAAACATCTGACAGCCTCTGTGGCGTAGCGGTAGCGAACGCGGCCCCTACGCAGGAGGCGCGGGTTCGATCCCCGCCCAGTGCAAATATTTATATGCATGAATATGGGTATTTCAATTTGGTCTGGTCGTGTTTTGGAGAGCACGTTAAGCCGTCGCGCGTCGGTCCCGGTTTCCATACGAACATCTATGGCAGTCTTTACGGGTATTTGGAGCCCTAAAAAGTCCAACAACTGGTCTAGCTGCAATGCTTCGATATCGCCCAATATTGTCACCGGGTTATGGAGGTCAGATGGCAGTCACTTCACGGAAAATATTGAATTTCAAAAACGGGGAATGGAATTGTATGGAAAGGGGACTCTTTTTTCCGCACTTAGCCTCCTTTTTGGGCCATTGTGCGTGGAGAGTGCTGGCTATAGCAGCCAGCCTAACTCCGCCCAGAAGCGCAGAAGCTTACTGGGGGCTTCACAGGCTTCGCGGAGCGACCTCACTATGCCGAGGATTTGAGAACGTTGGGGGGCTACTGCCTCGCATTCCTGTACTACGTGGGCAACCGTTTCCTCGGCCACGAAGCACCCCCTACAAAGAGGGCTATCTGTGATCTCGATGGTGTAAAGGTGCTTGTTTAGTGGACAGTGACCTGTTATTGTCCCCATAATTGTTCTTAGACTTGTTCTGTCTAATTTTAGGAGACGTTTCGTAAACCGTTTGTTCAAAAACGGCATGGCCACTTTTGATTGGCTGCAGTCTATGGTTTCTACCCATCTTTGGATGTGTAGGTCGGCGGATCTCTCACGTGACTTCAAAAAGGGGGACCCGAGACTCTGAGGTGAAAAGCTTCAGATGCGATTGGGATTAATGCTCGGATGAAGAAGAAGAAAATATCTAAATATCCTAGCAAGCTTTCACATTTATAATATTACTCGTAGTAGGAAGTAGGGTGAACATAAACTTAAATAGTTTCCAAATCCAACTCCCTCTTGAACAGATTTTGCTAACGAGCATTGCAGACATCTTTTTATCAGCGTTTTGTAATCAATCGATCTTTGTGGTAAGCACTTCGTCATCATTTCTTTTACACAGACTGATGTGAATAAAAGTCTCCATAATATTTAAATATCGCTATCGCTATCGCTATGATCCCGACGTTTCTTTTACTTTTCAGCCGTAATGACCACTTACTATCCACTTGAATTTTAAACTATGGAAATGACTACCATCTATAGTCTCCCTATGGTCGTGGCTGCTGCAAAGCAAGCATAAAGTCGCGATTAGTTTCAATAATAAAATACTTAATAACTGTTTAACATCCGACAGATATATACAGCCCAGACTCAGCCTCAGATACATGGCTCGAGTCAAAAATAGTGCCCGGGAAACGGCAATAGGCTCACCCCCTATTACCTGGGACCTAATATAATGATTGGTGAAATGTGGGTGTTAATTCACCTCTACCTAACCCTCCAGGGATAAAAGCGTGACTGTATGTATGTATGTGTATAAAATGAATCACGATAGAATTCGTTGAAATGGGTAGATATGTTACATATCATTATAGTAGGTACCCGTACGACCTTAAAGATTAGTTTTAGACCTCATCTATAAATGAACCTTTAGTTCGGGCGTTTAAGCGGTAGTGAATGCAACTGCTACGTAGAAGGCGTGGGTTTGATTACCACTCAGTGCAAATATGTGTATGTACCTCAGGGAGCACGTTAAGTCGTTGGTCCCGATTACCATACGAACATCTAATGACAGTCCTTTTCAGAACCCTCAAAAGTCCAACTAGTCTAACTACAGTACTTCGATATCGCCTATTTGGTTCTGAAGGTCAGATGGCGGTCGTTTCTTGGAACCAACGAAGTCCATTCGCATCACAGTTAGATTGAGAAGCCGACCACAACTGAATCTAGCAAAGGCTCAGATAATGATGTATACGAATTTGTATAAAATAATTAAATAAATAAACTATAATTATTTTACCCACTCATAAGTAAAAGAAAACTACCAAAAAACACGAAAAACAATGCAATTTGGTAACAAATTTCTGCTAACCCTGGTAGCGCATCGTGCAAATCAATCAATGTCCGTCAGACTGACGAAATAAAGCACATACCATTATTCACAAGTAATGTTTCTCTCTAGTGGGGGCCGACAGGGACCAATAGGTACTGACCTGCAGTAAACTTTAATGGCAGTTGTTGTATTGAAACATGGCAATCAATAGCGCCAGACAGTCTCAGTAGGTCTTTTTTTAGAGTTTATCTCTCAATCTTCCATATTATAAAAATTAAACGCTGAATGTGATGCTAAGCGCAAATCTCGAGAACAGCTAAACAGATTTTTTTAGAATATTCCTTAGTACGAGAATGGTTCTTCCGCAAAGAAAAGTAAAAAAAAAAATAATTATTAAAGAATCGACTGCCAGGCGCTACGTACCTACTCCTACCGAAGGACCAATGGGCACCTAAAAAGGGGTCGAATTTACAACTTTTATGCTAGGGGTCGAGTTTTAGTGGTCCAATGGGTGCTGACCCAAGTTCGCGGGGTCAGCTAGTAATAATTGAATAAAAAGCATCGCGTGCACAGTTACTTAGTGCTTGGAACATGTGTATCTTGGATCTAAAATGTGGCCTATACGCGCAGTATACGTTTCTTGGATATCTTTTGAGGACAGGCCAAGGTGCTACGGCGGTGGACGAGCTCAAATTCACCAAGCATAGATTATTACAAAACAATCCGCTGGCCCTAGGGCCTCGCAAAGTGCAAGCTTTGGATGCATCTGAGAAATGGCATAAGAACATGATAAAAATCTCTCTCTCTCATCCTAGCGTTAATTCCCAGTCGCATCCGAAGCTTTTCAGCTCGGAGTCTGGGGTCCGCTTTACCAGTCTTAACTACGGATTTGGCTAGACCTCGATATTTTTTCGTGAAGCGATTGCCATCTGACCTCCACAGCCCAATGATAACATTAGGCGATATCGAAGCTTTGCAGCTAGACCGTTGTTTTTTTGGATTTTTTAGGGCTCCAACTACCCGTAACGACTGCCATAGATGTTCTTATGGCAACCGGGACCGACGGCAACGTGCTCTCCGAAGCACGACCAGAGCAATGCAAATACCCATATTTCATGAACACAAATATTTGCACTGAGCAGGGATCGAACCCGTGCCTCCTGCGTAACGGCCGCGTTCACTACCGCTACGCCATGGAGGCTGTCAACATGATAAAAATCTATACTAATATTATAGAGCTGAAGAGTTTGTTTGTTTGTTATCGTTCATCTCATCAACCGCCGCTGGTTCGAATTTGACAAATATTTTTGTACTGAATTAATAGTTTGTTTATCGAGGAAGATATTATATCATCAATATCAATAAATCCGGCAGATTCCTAGACATTTTTTCGAAAATTAATAAATGGCGGGCCTATAGGGGTTCTAAGGGGTTTCGAAGCGGGCGAAGCCAAGGAGGGCCAGCTATTATAATCTAGGCCTAAATATAGAGTATTTACTTATAACAGATTCCCAAAAAGATCATTTATTACCATTTATTACTTCAACTGGACCGAAACCTAAAATCAAAGTCATTCCAATTAACACAGGCGGCGCAAGTTACGAGGCTGCCAAATTGCTGCTTCAGACTTCAAGCCTCGTTAACATTTGAGGATCGTCAACAACTTTTGTTTACCTAATACTTGGTAAATATTAAACAATATTTCTAGTCAGATAAAAGACTGAACATGAACAATACTCAGTATCTGTTTTATACATGCACACACACATGCACGCACGCACGCACGCACGCCCACACGCTAGTACACACGTACGAAAGCACGCGCGCACGCACGCACGCACTCACTCACGCACACATTCACGCACGCACTTACTCACACATATACAGATCCCTAAAATAATATCCCTAGGTCGGAAGTGGAGGAGAGTCGCGAACAACTTGTGTCCGAAATTGAGACTACTCTCTCTGGAGTATCCGATTGGGGACGACTAAATTTAGTCCAATTCAACCCTACCAAGACACATGTATTCACCGCTAAGAAGGCTCCATTTGTTGTAGCGCCGCAATTCCTGGGCACACCGCTCACCATCTCCACAAGTATCGGGATTCTTGGTGTCGATATCTCCAGCGACGTCCAATACCGAAGTCATCTGGAAGACAAGGTCAAGTTGGCATCAAAGAAACTTGGGGTGCTCAACAGGGCGAAGCAGTACTTCGCTGCGGGGCAACGACTCCTCCTTTATAAGGCACAGGTTCGGCCCCACATGGAGTACTGCTGTCACCTTTTTGCCGGAGCGCCTGCGTGCCAGCTTGACCCTTTCGACTCGGTCCAAAAACGGGCGTTGAGGCTCGTCGGCAATCCCATACTCACAGGCGATGTGGAACCTCTCAGTCTCAGGAGAGACTTTCCTTCACTGTGTGTGTTTTACCGCCTATACAATGGTTTGTGCTCAGATGAATTGTTTGACATGATGCCCACAGCTACATTCTATCATCGCCCTTCTCGTCATAGGCGGGGAGTTCATCCTCACACATTGCGACCGGAAATGGTGGGCACTGTGCGGTATGAAAGGAACTTCATCCCACGCACACTCAAGCTGTGGAATGAACTCCCTGCGGTGGTTTTCTAATGCAACTACAATATGGGGTTCTTCAAGAAGGGCATTAGAAGGTTTCTTCAGGGTCGGCAGCACGAGTGTGACGCCCCTGGTGTTGCATACGTCCATAGGCCACGGTAACCACTTTCCATCAGGTGGGCCGTGTGCTTGTCTGCCACCTAAGTGGTATAAAAAAAAATACAGGCACACCCATGCACACACGCCCACACACGGTTGTGCCATTTTTCAGGTGAGATTGGCCTGACTGAAATCTTGGTGGAGCCCTAAACCACACTAATTCACACAGAATTACACAATCGTCCCCAACCCCAACAAGTAAACCTACTCACCAACAAGCATACACGTATGCACACATCCAAAAACATACTATAATAGATTAAGTAATTTTTGGTAACTTTTTGGTAAATATTTGGTGATCAATTTAGAAATTTTGTTAGTATAACCCACGCCACGTATCTTGGACCTAAATCGTAAGACATACGAGGCTCTGGCACCCGCGGATTACTTTGTAATAGTCTATGCTTGGTGAATTTGAGTTCGTCTACCGCAGTAGCATCCCGTGCTATCCGCAAAAGACACCCAAGAAATGTGTACTGCGCGTATAGGGCACATTTTGAGCACATTTTAGGTCCAAGATACGTGGCGCGGGTTATACCTTCTCTCTCTTCGAAGGAGTAACGAACTTCAAATACAGCAATCTAATACAATACTGGAGGCGTGTGAATATAGCTTACAAAATTGCCTAGTTAGGCGCTTAGTACGGAAGGCGCTAAGTACGGAAGGATTTCAACAAAAACTTTGCCAATATGCGTTGGAAGCTTCTTATTAGTCTTTACTGCCTTTGATTTGGAGTAAGGATTTTTTTATAAGGGCGATTGAAGCTTTGCTATAAAGAAAGTACTTTAATAGGCATGATTTGTCTGGGCAATTTTGTTTTTTTATTAAACTTCATGCACAAGTACATAGGCGGACTTTTGCCACAGGCATTCTCTACCAGTCAACCAAAGGTGGTGCAGAAAAAACTCAGTAGGTGCATTATTGAAAGTACAATAGAGGATAATATGTAAGTAAAAGATGTAGAATTAGTATGATTAGTAGGAGGTCTCGGGTCGGTTGCTGTAGGGAGAACCGGGTAAAATGGGGTTACCTGGACGCGGAGAGTGGTGGTCTGCAGTCAATGGATCACCTCCTGTCGTGCCCGTTGTATCCCTGCACCTGCACAACTGCCGACCTAAATGAAGCGACGGAAGGTGCAGTCAATGTCGCCGAGTTCTGGGCTGGGTGCATCTAATTTTTCTTCAATTTTCATTTGCTGCCAATGATACGATGAAGAAGAAGTAGGATATAGACTGTCGACATAACTAGAATCAGTATTAACGCTAAGATACTCCAAAAGATTTTTCACAATACCAAAAATCTCACCTAGCAATATAGTCTAGAAATATCTGTCGTGAAATCAGAAAATACTACGAATCTTTTCACAATATAGAACACCTATCAAAAATCAGCGGAGTGTGATCAACCGCAACGACAAGTTTGAAGTAAAATCCGTTCTCCCAACTTAGTTCTAGATGACTGAGCTACAAGACAGATATACAAAAGTAATCGGTATGTAGGACAGGCCTTAACATCTAAAATTGGAACATGTTTGAATATTTTTAGATGTAAATTTTCTGTCGAATTTTCTGCCGAAGGACTGATGGCCGTTGGAGCAAACGAGTCCTACAGTGGAGACCGCGCGAAGGTAAACGAAAGGTGGAACACCCCCTAGCTAGGTGGACTGATGACCTGCGAACGGTGGCTGGGACGGACATGATGCGGAAGGCGGTGGATCGCCAAACGTGGCGCGTATTGGGAGAGGCCTATGTCCAGCAGTGGACTGCAGTAGGCTAATGGATTGATTGGTTTCATGTTTACTATGAATATGAGTATAGAACAGAGTTTTTGAACCACTTGGGGAGAATATTGGTAACGCAGTATGACATTTCTAGTGCTACATAGATAGTCAGTCTCTAGTGCACAAAGAACACAAAATATAATAAATACAAAATATAATATAATATAATACAAAATAGATATAGGTCGGTTACGATGTGGAGTAATTTCACGACGCATTATGCATGTAAATATTTTATTTATTTAATTTAGTTTATTTTAGTAATAATAGTGTGTAGTGTTAATTTAATTTAGTATTATTTTGAACTTGTAATTATTTTTTCACAATAAAATTAATTTGAATATAATACAAAATCCCTACTAATATATAATATATAATATATAATATATAATATATAATATATAATATATAATATATAATAATATTATAAATGTGAAAGTAACTCTGTCTGTCTGTCTGTCTGTCTGTCTGTCTGTCACGCCCAAACCACTGAACCGATTTTGATGAACTTTGGTATAGGGGTAGATTAGACCTCGAGAAAGGACATAGGCTATGTTTGGTCGCGATAACCGACATCCACGCGGGCGGAGCCGCGGGCAAAAGCTAGTATAATAATAATACAAAAATAGATGAAAGTTAGTTGTACAATCATGGGCGGTCTTGCGACATTTACCCCTCCAGACAACCTATAATTTTAATATACCTCACCACCAGGCACACGGCCCACCTAATGGATAACCAGAAGAATCCAACTTGTGCTGCCGACCCTGTAAGAACAGAAAGTTTGTGTGCCTTCAATACAGAAGACAAAGCAGGACAAGCCTTTGGTTTTTCCATTGACAGCACAAAATCTCTCCAGTGAGCTCTGGCTACCCTATTCAACCATTTTCGGTTAAGACGGATATACCGTCGTGTTGTACCTCCTCTGCCACCTAAGTGGTAAAATATTCACTGATATCCACCAACTAAATATGTAAAATAAATAAATACGTAAACAATTATTCAATTCTTGCCTACAATGCTGAAAATGCAGCCCCCCTAGACAAGTGGCAATTCGTCGCTCGGCGTATGATGGAATAGAATGACAAATGTATAGGGGCCTCTAGACAAGTGACAATTCGGTGTTTGGCGTATGATGGAATAGAATGACAAATGTATAGGGGCCTCTAGACAAGTGACAATTCGGTGTTTGGCGTATGATGGAATAGAATGCCAAATATATGGGATTTGACGTATATGACAGGCGTCAACGATTGTCAAAAACGTCAAATCCTATACATTTGTCATTCTATTCCATCATACGCCGAGCAACGAATTGCCACTCGTCTAAGGGGGAGGATTTGACGTTTTTGACATTCGTTGACGCCTGTCATATACGTCAAATCCCATACATTTGGCATTCTATTCCATCATACGCCGAGCAACGAATTGCCACTTGACTAGAGGAGCTGAAATTAAAACGCTATTTACAAGAGACGAAAATATCTACGTAGTCTGGATTTCACAATCAACCTAGAGGTGTATTTTCACAAATAGACTAAATTATTTTCAGACCCATACCAATAGGTTGCATATAGAACTGAGGGGCTCTTAGCAAAATTACATTTCCAGGTTTTAAGCAATACTAGCCGGGTCATCAATTATACTATCATAGTCCACGGCTAGACCATTCTCAATGAGCACCAGAGAACTCAACCCGCATCCAGTCAACGTCAGCTGCTTTTTTTTTATACCACTTAGGTGGCAGACAAGCACACGGCCCACCTGATAGAAAGTGGTTACCGCGGCCTATGGACGTATGCAACACCAGGGGCGTCACACTCGTGCTGCCGACCCTGAAGAAACCTTCTAATGCCCTTCTTGAAGAACCCCATATTGTAGTCTTCAGTCCATCTGACTGTCCCATTTTCTGTTTGAACTCTCGCTGTATCCATTATAGTGACTCGTTTATTCCAACGGCCATGGACTATGAACTCTTAAAACAGGTAAATGAACGATTGTCATATTACCAACTGCATAAATAACTTTGTCATCCAATATAAATATATAGGATTACAAAGTTACATTTACAGGTGGTAGTATGACAGCTGTTCAATAATTGATTTGTTTTAAGAGTTCATGATAGGAATGCTTTCTTTTGAAAGATATGGCTAGCTCACTTACATTTCGGTAATGAGGATGAGAATAAGAGAATTTAATATTTATCTCGGAAATTATATTATTAAAAGTTAATGGTTTTGTGAACTACAAAAGACTAACCTCCTATTGTGTGCCCCCAACACTTATAGCCAGCGAAATGAGATCGTTTAATTCCAAAAACCTCTACCGAACCCTCCAGAAATGAAGTATTTGAGCCAGTTTTTATAAAATACTCGCTGTTGCCCGCGGCTCCGCCCGCAGTGAATATTGATCCCGTTCCTGCAGCCTATAGCAATATACTAATATATAATGTAATATAGGGTTAAGGATAACGATAGACAATTAATTCCTTCCTGTTCCAGCCAGATAGGTGTTCTTGCATCCGCAGCAAACAAACTACGGTAACCTCTTACCATCAGGAGGGCCGTGTGCTTGTCTGTGTGCGACCTAAAAAACCGACAAGAATTTAACTCTTGTTTTTGCTGCTCCATAAAGTCTGAAAATTCCTTACCAGCTCACGTGTTTCCCTCCTCCTTCAGTCCCGGGTCCTTTAAGCGGGGCGTGAAAAAGCATCTGATGAGGCCGTCAAGCTGAGTGCCACCATTGTAATATGGTACGTGTCTGTAATGATGACCCTCTTTCCTGAAACTTTCTTTCAGCTTACCATCAGGCGAGGTTAAGTCAAATTGACGTGTCTTATATAAATGAAATGTATAACATATCGTTACTACCCATCCAATTTTTTTTTTAATATATGTTACGTACAAACGACCTGTTTATAATTTTAAATAGTCTACCTAGATAGTTTGGCCGCGTGGTTCCCGGCAGATTAGAATTTGGGCCACCCCATCTCTTCCCATGTGGTGTCGTACAAGGCGACTAAGGGATACGGCTGTTTAACATTAGACAGATATATACAGCCCAGACTCAGCCTCAGATGTATGGTTCGAGTCAACAATAGTGCCCGAAATTCGGCAATAGGCTCACCCCCTATTACGTGGGACCGAATACAATGATTGGTGAAATGTGGGTGTTAATTTACCTCTGCCTAACCCTCCGGGGATAAAGGCGTGATTATATGTATGTATGTATGTATGTATGTATGTATGTATTTATGTATGTATGTATGTATGTATGTATGTATGTATGTATGTATGTATGTAGTTTAAAAGATATTATCTCCTCCCAAAAGTGGTACCACTTCGAATTTCATCCATGAGACTAAAATGACCCTAAATAGCCTTGACATCAGATTAGGTGGAAAACGACCGGTCGCTAGTTCATTTCCGGCCGTGAAAATGGATTTCAATGTCGACGTATTTGCCTTCAAAGGTATGCATGTCGTATGCGGTCGCTTACGAAATCATACCTTAACTATGCATTTTCAGTTTTAACCCCCGACAAAAAAGAGGGGTGTTATAAGTTTGAAGTGTGTATGGGTGTGTGTGTGTGTGTGTCAGTCTGTCTGTGGCATCGTAGCTCCCAAACGGCTGAACCGATTTGTTTCTTTTGTTTGAAAGATGGTTTAGTCGAGTGTTCTTATTTCAAATACATTACTTGTTAAACTTCGATATGGATAATCGGCACTATTGAGAAGCCGCAATGAATTAAAACAATAAACAAAATTATCATACTCAACTCTATTTCAAGGTACGCTCTGCGTCTGCAGTGATCATTTGCGGTCGCCTTCGGAATCACACCTTACGTTTTGACATTGAGTGATAAATAATGCATCAATGATAAGATCTACAATAATGTTGAAATGAAAATTGTTATCAGATAGCAAGTCACTAAAATAGCAATTTGTTTTATATTATAATCATCATCATCATCATCATCATACCAATTTTCGCGTTCAAAGTTTACACTTATTGTTTTTGATTGGGATGTCAGCTTTCCCGGGGGCATCTGCCGCCTGACCTTCCACTATAAATAAGTATAGACTAATAAACACATTACCACTCCTTTGTGTCGCGCAGTCGGGTAAAAAGAGAGTGAAACACTGAAATATGCGCTTCATTTTTACCTGACTGCGCCAGTGAGGGTAATGTGTTACGCGCGTATGTATGTAAAGTCCGACCAATAAAATAAAAAACCCGTACTGGGGGCGCCAAAAACACTATGATTATGACAACACCAAGTATAGTGATACACATGTAAAATGCCAAGTGTACAAATATTTTTTCAACACACTTGCGTATGAACAGGCTTTTATTTCCCCGCAATTAAGCACGGAATGACATCTAATATAAAACTGTGACTTTTTCATTGCTTCTTCTTCCTCCTAGCGTTATTCCCAGTCGCATCCGAAGCTTTCAGCTTGGAGTGTGGGGTCCGCTTTTACCAGTCATAGCTACAGATTTGGCTAGACCTCGATTTTTTCCGTGAAGCGATTGCCACCTGACCTCCACGACCCAATGTTAACATTAGGTGATATCGAAGCTTTGCAGCTAGACCGTTGTTTTTGGACTTTTTAGGGCACCAACTACCCGTAACGACTGCCATAGATGTTCTTATGGCAACCGGGACCGACGGCTTAACGTGCTCTCCGAGGCACGACCAGACCAATGCAAATACCCATATTTAATGCACACAAATATTTGCACTGAGCGGGGATCGAACCCGCGCCTAGTGCGTAGCGGCCGCGTTCACTACCGCTACGCCACGGAGGCTGTCATGTTTTTCATTGCTATTATTCACAAAAGTGAGTTATAGACTTACAAGGACTGGGCACAAATCACAACACAGTAGTATCCGTATAATAGTTTACTGCTTGGAATGGTAAATACAAGTTAGACATACAGTTACATTACACTATGTATAGAACAGGGACCACGCGATATTGTTTTTCGGACTGCATAAAATTCTTGTATTTTATGCCTAACAGCACAGAGATCAAAATAATCGAGCATGATTTTCTTTTTTGCGTTAGGCTTATTTTTCTTAGGCGTAGAAAATACATTTGACGTTTGACCTTCTCTTCGTATTTTTATTACAGAAGATCGGGATATACCTAAAAATGTGAATAATAATTAGTCACAGTAAAATCAGTAGTTGTAGTTTAGGCCAATTTCATTGCACGTACTCTATGATGTACTTACCCGTCATGTTGACAACAAGGTCCGTGATGTTATTTAGAGGAACAGAGTCCAATCCTTCCTACTTTTTATCCGACAAATACTTTGTTATATTATAAATTACTTTTCTTAACTGGCTTTTAATAGTTTTCGGCATATTACTATAGTTTTGTAGTTTTGTAGCGCTCTCAAACTCAACAACACGCACAATTGACACCACACTGACAGATGACCATAATGACATTGTATAGATTGTTACCATATGAAGAAATTAGTTCCAATAGTTTACCGCAATATGGCGAGGTATTTTATTTTACTGGTCGGGCTTTAAGTATGTATATTCTTTAGTTTAAACAGCTGGGACGGATTTTGATGAATGGGGTCTCAAATGAAAGGTATAGGGTACATAAAATGTCCACAAAAACTGGTGGATTTTTAGTGCTAAAATGCGTGTTTTCCTTTTTTTTTACGTTCAAATTTATGGAGTAGGGTATCAAAATGAAGGTAATTAGAAGGAGATTACGAACATATATATGTATGTGTAATTGTGTATGTCATATCATAACTAAAAAGTGTAAAATAAAAATAAATTATTAAAAAATTAAAAACCCGACTGCTAATCATAAACCGACAGAAAATTAATGGATACCGCCTGCTAACAAACTTGTTTCGATCTTTCAGACAGCAGTCGGGTTTTAATTTTTTTCAATCAATCAATCAATCAATTAGCCTATTGCAGTCCACTGCTGGACATAGGCCTCCCCCAATGTGCGCCACGTTTGCCGATCCTCCGCCTTCCGCATCCAGTCCGTCCCAGCCACCTTTCGCAGGTCGTCGGTCCATCTGGCTAGGGGATGTCCTACCCTCCGTTTTCCTACGCGCGGTCTCCACTCTAGGACTCGTTTGCTCCAACGGCCATCAGTCCTTCGGCAGATGTGGCCAGCCCACTGCCACTTCAGCTTGCTTATTCTGCGAGCTATGTCGGTAACTTTGGTTCTTTGTCGGATAACCTCGTTACGAATTCTATCCTTCAAAGAAACTCCAAGCATAGCTCGCTCCATAGCATATTAATTTATAATTGACACACGGTAACTTTTAATAGCAGAATTTAAAAATGAAAAGTGCAAAGGTATTCTTATAATATTCGTTTGAAGTAAATATCCATTACACAACACAGAGGTTTAATATTAAAGTTTTTTTTTTTTGTAAACATTATTATTAATGAAATCTGTAATATACTCGTAACTTTTGTTATATTCTGCATGTTAAAATAAAAATAAATAATAAAGGCATTTATCAATTAAACTTAGAATCAACTCGATTTCACGCAGAACTACTTACAATCGGTTAGGGACTTAGGTAACTAAAGTTCAACAATCTTGTAACGACTTTTTATAAAAGCACATACCTATAATATTGAACAAATGAACTAGGCTAGCTAACTGACTAACTATTATTTAGTTCAATTTCGATTTTTAGTCTTTAAAATGACAGAATATAGTTTTAAATAAAACATAATTAAAAAGACACATTGTTTACGAAACCGAATGGAGTACCTATGGGTCAATGTCGCGTTCTGTAGCCTTTTGATTATGTGATCTGTGGTTGTGTTCTGCTGTACATCGGAACTCCCTGTGCAGAAAATGTGGTTTCGCGAATTTTCGTACCAAGAAAAAAAATGCATACCTGAATAATTAATAAATTTTTCCTCTTATTATCCACATACGTTTTGCTTACTTTACACGAGAAACCCACGCTCCGTTTTTGTCATCAAAAATAAAGCCTGCACTTCCGCGATATTATAGTCTTAAATCCCTGCTGAATCTCGATATTAAATCCAGACGGAGTTATGGTCACAGAGTAAAATAATTAAAAACGCTGCTGCAAGCGTTTGCAATCTGGCGAACACCGGAGGAAACTCAGTCGTTCCTCGCATTCCGTACGTCGTGCATGCCTCGGACGCCGCGCGAGCGTTCTGAAACTTTCGAATTTCGAACAGTTTGATTCTTTTTTTTTTTACTTATTAATATAATGCGTATTACGTATACAAACTTATTTAGTTATAAAAAAAGTAATTAAATTTCAAATTTCGAAAAAAGAAAACTTTTTCAATGAATAAAAACTGTTGTTCTTTGTTTAAAAAATTTGATTAAATATTTTTTTAGCCTGTGAAAGAACAGTCATAGTGTTAAATAACTTGTAATTATTATTAATACAAAGTGTTAGTTATATTGTTAGTGAAATTTATTATTAATAAAAGTATGTGTTTTGTGAATTAATGCAGTGAATTGTTTGTTCATTAAATTGATATTGAAGTGAGTGGTTATTAAAGTTTTCGGTTCATTAAGAAATCGTTGAACTGATGCCAGAAATTGTATGAAATGTAAGTAAATAATGATTAATGTTCTACGTATTAACGATTTAAATTACTCAAAGAAGTATTGAGCTAATGTCGTACTAATCTAAGAATTGCGGAATTTACGTGCCATATCACGTTTATGTTTTTTTGTTTGAAAACCACTTAAGAAATAACAGGTAGGTATCATAATACGTAATGGAAAAATTATTTTCTTAATTAATAATTACATTTTAAGACTGTTTTAGTTTACGAGAAAAAAATATCACCCTGTACAATTTTATTACATAAAAAATGAAATAAAAAAGCTTTTTATTGTAAACTAGCTGACCCCGCGAACCTCGTACCGCCTAACAGTCGATTATTTATTTATTTATTTTTTTCTCTCCGTAAGAACCTACTTCAAGGAATATTCTAAAAAAAGAATTAGGGAAATCGGTTCAGCCGTTCTCTAGATTTGCGCTTAGAAACACATTTATGGGTTCATTTTTATATTATAGATAGGTAAAAACTTATTAAGTAATAATTTGAGTCACAGTTAAACTACTCATTGTCACTTTCACTGTAAAAGCTTAATTAAAGCAATCTTAATCTTTCCACTGTGGTCTCAAGTAAGTCATCATCATCAAAATCCTTGTAAGTGCGTCGCCCATTCGGTCGCATCCGAAGCCTTCGCCTCGAAGTCCAGGGTTCACTTAAATATGAAATGTGTTGGTTTTTTATGTTGTACTAGCTGTTGCCCGCGACTTCGTCCGCGTTAAGTTCGGAATGTTTATCATCCCCTATTTGATCCCTTTAGGGGTAGAATTAATCAAAATCCTTTCTTAGCGGATGCCTAAGTCATAACATTCACCAGCATGCCAAATTTCAGCCCGATCCGTCCAGTGGTTTGGGCTGTGCGTTGTGCGTTGATTGATCACTATGTCAGTCAGTCAGTCACCTTTGAGTTATATAATTATATTTAGATAATATGTATGTATGTATTTACAAAAAAAAATGTATCTATGTATTTTTATCCGCATTCTAGAACCCATAACACAAGCTAGTTAAACTATGCTTACTTTGGGTCTAGATAGCGTTGTGTAGAATGTCCTACAATATTTATTTATTTATTTCGGCTATATTTGAAGCGACTGCCATTTGGTACCGTCGCAAAAAATTCATGGCCTATTTAATGGTAAGCGGTTACCATGATCTATAAATACTTGCAACTTGCTAAATCTGTGGTATTAATCGATTAAGATTGACTCTGAAAATGCTCAAACGGGACTAGAACCCGCGACTTACTCGACGATCATAATCGATTTGAATAGTTAGCATACCGATTGCTTTAAAATTTCATTGAATCTGTGGTATTTATTCGAGTACTGCTAACTGCATAAGGAATAAGTAAAGAAAGAAAGAAAGAAAGAAAGAAAGAAAAATGTTTATTGTGAAACACAGCATAGGATTATTTACAGTACCTATAAAGAAAAAAAGACACAGAACGCAAATAGAAAAAAAAGAAAAAAACATAATTTTATATACTGTGGCAGATGAGGCGTCACGCCACCCTGATGACACTGACAGATATGACATAATAATAATATATAAGTAAGGAAAACATTTTTAAATTTTGGTCGGTTGTCATACCAATATCTATGGGAGTCGTTACGGGTAGTTGTAGCCCTAAAACTGATCTATTCGCAATACTTCGATATCGCCAATGGGTTTTTTGAATAGGATCCCTTTCGTTAACTTAAATGTTTTGTCCTAAAATGTTTTGGCATAATGAATTTGGCATACTATGTATAATTATACCAAAAAAATTATGCCAAAATATAATTTAGTCTAAATTACCATATGCCAAAATAGGTTATGGTTATTTTTTTATGCAAATGGATAGTGAACCTTTTTTAATATGGGAATCTAATCTAAAGTATCTAGCAAGACTCCCCATGAGTACCTGCGCTGGATTATGCGTTTCTTATTTACTTTTATAATAATCAGAAGAATTTACTATTTAAAACGCCAATGGGTTGTGGAGGTTAGATAGCAGACGCTTCACGGAAAATATTGAAGTTCAGCCGCGACGCAGTTACACTGAAAAAGCGTACCCTGGACTTTGAGGTGAAAACCTTGAATTCGACAAGGAGGATAAGGAAAATCATACGGCTACAAAGGCTTAAGTGAGGGCGTGCTTCTTTGTCGGTTAAGCCATTTTTTATACCACTTAGGTGGCGGACAAGCACACGGCCCACCTGATGGAAAGTGGTTACCGTGGCCTATGGACGTATGCAACACCAGGAGCGTCACACTCGTGCTGCCGACCCTGAAGAAACCTTCTAATACCCTTCTTGAAGAACCATTCCATTTATCCTAGAAAATACCAATAACTGTGTGGTTACGATTCTGAATTTCCTAACGAGAGGTCACCAGTTCAAATCCTGTTCATATAAATTTGTCTTTCCTGGAGGTGTTAACTAGATCAAATTAAATATTTACTCATTTATGGTCACAAAAAACACGTTGATTGATAAAAACAATGCTTCTACGACTGCAAATCCTCATAGGACAGAGATGTTAAAACTCACATCACATCATGATTTTGGGTCTCACGTAATAAGGAGTGAATCTATTGCTGTCAAGCAGGCACTGTTCCATAAAGAAAACAGTGTAATTCAGTACCTATTTCACTTTTGTATTCTTCTTCACAATTGATGTTCACAACTGCTAATAGATGGCGCTAATAGTATTCATAAACGCTGTAAAATAAAATAATTTGTCAGGTTGGTTCTGTCGCTTATTGCTTTGGAACTTATAATGTTCTCCTGATTTTGGCATTTCACACGATACTGTGATAATGGGTAAGGTACGGTACGGTAAGGTACCCAAAAATACAAAAAAATATAATATTTGTATAGATAAATACATAGATAGGTACATACATACATAGATAATGATAATACGTTTGGCTTCGCCGTAGTCGGGTAAAAAAATAAGCGGGGAGTGAAAAAGCATCCAATGAGACCGTCAAGCTGAGTGCCACCATTGCAACATGGCACATATCTGGGATGGCCCTCTTTCCTGATACTTTATTTTCAGCTTACCATCAGGCGAGGTGAAGTCAATTTATTTGATTTGTCCTTTTTATTCATACCATCAGGCGAGGTGAAGTCAATTTATTTGATGTGTCCTATATTTCAAAAACAAATAAGCCGGGTAATTAACTCCTTCAACTTATTTCCTATTAACTTCGATGCGAATTAATATAAATGTTCTAGACTTCTAGGATATTTTAAATAACTCTTAATCCAAAATAGGACACAGTTTAACTAGTTTCTATTATAAGATAAATCTTTCACACCCGAGAACGGCACATAACTATTCGTTAGACCTATCTTCCGAAAGAAATCCAAAGTAATTTCACGGTACCTAAATACTCCGTCTTTCAGTCATTTACTTCGGTCCCAAAGTTACGTTTAGCCCTCCTTTTATAAACACAATTGGGTCTAAAGCTAGTTCTTTACTTCAGGGATCATTGATGACTATAGGTGTAAGCTCCGTAATACCGTATTCGGATCTCGAGGACAGTCGACAATCCTAAATTCACAAGACGGAATCTCAGTCTTAGGAGAGATCTTACCTCCCTTTGTGTGTCTACCACCTGTATAATGGCTTAAGGTATGATTCTGAAGTCGACCGCACACGAAAACTGCCGACCACGGAGGAAAGAATATGATTAGTAAAGGGATATTTTTAAATGCACATCTGTATAATTTTTCAGAAAACTACGTAACTCCACTAATTTACTGAATGCATACCAGAAACATGAATGCTGTGCAAAAAAACTGACTTGCACACTAACTAAATCAAATGATAGATTTATTGAAAAAGGTGTGCAAATCCGACTTGGATAGATTAGGTTAGAGCGGACGCGGAGCGGAGCGAAGCGGAGCTCCCGCTTTTGCCTTCGTGGTTATTTTTTTTATTTAACCAAAGGAATTGTTCTGCAAATTTCATTAAACAGTATATTTAATTTGATTTAGTTAGTGCGCATAATTAGTGTGCAAGTCAGTATTTTTGATATAGCTTTGAAATATTTTGTTAGAAAAAAGGGACTATACAAATATCGATTTAAATATATGATCTCTATCTACTATGATTAGTAGTACTATCATTTCCTTCTCCATGCTGCCGACGCATTCAGCCCCTTTAGACAAGTGGCAAGTGGCCGGCGTTTTGTCAAATAGAATGCCAAATGTATGGGATTTGACGTATGACAGGCGTCAACGAATGTCAAAAACATCAAACCCTATACATTCGTCATTCTATTCCATGATACGCCGAGCAACGAATTGCCACTTGTCTAGGGGGGCAGGACATACAGCGTACCCATTACTTGTTAAACTCCGATACGGATAAAGGGTACCATTGAGAACCCGCAATGAATTACGCGTAATTCTGTGTGCGTCGGTAGTTGTCGTATGCGGTCGGCTACGGAAACATACCTTAAGGTTTATGGTTTGAAGGATTGTTTCAGTTCATAATGGTAATAGGGTGATAGAGTAAATTTGCTGTCGAGACAGCTACTAAAAAAGGCTATTAAATTTAAGATTATTTGCTGCCAAACAAGTTTGGAAATGAGCTGTTTGCTCAACTAAGCTATTCAAACAAATCATTGTTTATTTAGATTTAGTAAACATGTTTGTAAAAAAGAACAAATAAAAACCTGCTGAATTTCTTGCTGGAGTTTTCTCAGGTCAGAGCTGCATTTTTAACCTGTGGCGGCCCATTTAGGTACTATATTTTCTTTATTTTGATTTTACGATACCTACAGAATAAAATGATTTCACACAGCCTCCGTGGCGTAGCGGTAGTGAACGCGGCCGCCGCGCAGGAGGCGCGGGTTCGATCCCCGCTCAGTGCAAATATTTGTGTTCATGAAATATGGGTATTTGCATTGGTCTGGTCGTGCCTCGGAGAGCACGTTAAGCCGTCGGTCCCGGTTGCCATAAGAACATCTATGGCAGTCGTTACGGGTAGTTGGAGCCCTAAAAAATCCAAAAAAAAAAACAACGGTCTAGCTGCAAAGCTTCGATATCGCCTGTGGATCTGTGGATGTCAGATGGCAATCGCTTCACGAAAAAATATCGAGGTCTAGCCAAATCTGTAGATAGTTAAGACGGTAAAGCGTACCCCAGACTCCGAGCTGAAAAGCTTCGGATGCGACTGGGAATAAACGCTAGGATGAGAGAGAGAATAAAATGATTTCTGATTTTGACTTTGACAAAACAGTTACTTTTTATTGAACTTTAAAACGGTAAGCACTATGAAAAATTGTAGAAATAATGCAGCATAACGTTATAATGTTGCGTTATTGTCAAATGGATACAATAGGGAAATAAGGGAAAAGTCAGGTGACTCCCATGCTGGATCGTACATGGTGCGATCGTTCGAAGGCTGACCATCGCCATCCAAAGAGTTAGGACCGAGTACAGGTTTGGGAGGACAGCCTCTGTGAACACGACTGCAGGGGGTCAGGGTTCGATTCCCGCCCAGTTCAAAATATTTGTATCCATGGATATGTCTATTTGTAATTTTCTGCGTATTTTCGTGCCTCGGAGAGTACAATAAGCCGTTGCCGGTCCCGGTTGCCAGACGAACATCTATATAGTAGTCGTTACGGGTAGTTGGAGCCCTAAAAATTGCAACAACTGGTCTAAGTCATTCGTATCACGGAAAATTTTTGACAAGATTGGGCGCATTTTTAAGACAAATGATAATATGTGTAATATTACGTAAAATTTTAAATTGAAGCTTTTCATAAGTCTATGATTACCTAATCTAGAAGTCTGACAAAACTCTAGCAAAGTAGAAATGTTCGGTCAAGGTCTTTTGTGCGAGGAAACACCTTTACGCCCTTGAACTTTGAAAGTAGGTACGTAATAGGTACGTGAGATGAGGTATGAAGTAAGTACAGACTCTAATTTGTTAGAGCTTTCAACTCTAGCTATAGCACTTTGTAATTTATCCATATTTACGCTTTAATGTTCTCCACTACATACATACGCCTCTTTACCAATGGCGTAGGTAGACCACATTTTTTCACTTATTACGATTCTGGCACACATCTTTCGCTGCTTTTACACGACTATCCAAATAACATAATTTTGCTCAATGATTAAGTGACGTTGCCGCTATTAAACGGTTACCTCAGAGAGGGCTGTCAGTGCGATTTGTCAGATGCGATAGATCGGTTCCCTCACACCTATCCTTATGCTTAACGGCTGAAGGGATCTGGCTGAAATTTGGTAATAAGGGCAGAATACCTATAGTTTCATCATTATGCGAATTTCGGACTCTGACTGAGAAGAATGCCTCGAAGGTACCCATAACTAACGCAAAGATGATGATGATGATTATATTTTCATCCTTTAAAGAGGTTTCCATAAGTAGTGCGAACGGGACCAGAATTTCACGCAAGCGGGGCTGTGGGCAACTCAGCTCGCTATACATCCTCACAATACCACATACTATGAAGAAACGCAATAAAAATAATGTATGCAATATTTTCCAATGACCTTAACAGAGCACTTGGCTCACGACACGAACTTATCAGTGGTCACGCTCATGAAACAAATCGTAGGTACGCGTTTCATAGTGTCACGTGACAAATGCACATTGCTTGCTATTACACCAAGATTAACTACGTGTTCTCGAATGTATTGTTAGAATAGAATTGAAATTGTTTATTTACTCCCTTGAGATTCACGTATGAGCCTGACACCCGTATTCACAAACAACACTGTGAGGTCTCATAGTGTGCTCAAGCGCATAGGGCTGGTAAAATTAATTCACAAATATCACGGAGCAGTACCTAACGCAGTGCGTTCCCTCAACGAAGTATAACTTAAGTGTTGTCTATGAATAAAAAGGCCTGCCAAAACGAACGCACTGAGAATTTGTCGTTCTTTGCACAGTTTTGGTGGTACGCATAGCGAAGTATTGTTTGTGAATACGGGTGTAAATGTGCGAAGGAGACTAGGGTGGCGAGGGTGACGGGGGCCTCGGTGACAGCCGCACCTCTCCCCTATCCAGAGAAAGATCTTTTTATACCATATAGGGGACAAGCAAGCATACGGCCCACCTGATAGAAAGTGTTTCTCGTGGTCATAACATGTGCAACACTAGAGGCATGACACTCGCGAACCTTTTAATGACCTTCATGAAGAATCCCATATTGTAGCCGCTTGGATTGATACACTCAAGCTGTGGAATGAACTCCCTGCTGGGTGTTCCCAGCAGGGAGTTCATTCCACAGCTTGAGTGTGCGTGGGATGAAGTGCCTTTCATACTGCGCAGTGTGCACCGATTCCGGTCGCAATGTGTGAGGATGAATACCCTGCTTAAGGCGAGCAGTGCGATGATAGAAAGTAGCTGTGGGCATTATGTCACACAATTTAATAGCTGATGCTGCATTATGCTGTGCTCTATGTTTATTCCGCACTATAATCTATCTATGTGCTAATTTTCATCCGTATGTTTTATACCGTTATGAATCATTGTCTCTACTTTAAATTATTACGTTGTGTTTGCCAAACTAAGGAAATAAACCGTACCTACTTATATCAGTTTTTTTTTAATCAACAATAATAAAATGCTATAGATAGACACGAATTCTAAAAATACTCCAACCGTGTTACCAAATCATATATCACTGACAGGTTAATAATTTATAAAAAAAAAGTCAAAGTACACATTTTTTATCTGTACGATTTCAATACAAATTGTTATTGTAGGTATAGTTTAAAAAAAAAATTGACCCTTCATTCGATCCTCATCTTCATAGTAATTTCCTGATTGTGTTTAAAGTTTGAATTTTGGACCCAAAAGTACGCTTATAGGTTTTGATTAGTGTGTGATATTGACTTTTCTAGAAGTGACTGTCATCTGACCTCCCAACCTTGACAGAAGAGCATTCAGTAGCCTCTTTCATCAGTCAGCAAGGTGTTCATCAGTTGATGTTCGTATATTATATCACGTGTACGGCCCCTGTTGTGGCGTGGCGTTAGTGCATGCGACTGCTACGCAGGTGGCGCGGGTTCGGTCCCCGCTCAGTGAAAATATTTCTATGGATGAATATGGGTATTTGCATTGGTCTGGTCGTGGCTCGGACATCATTGAAGCCGTCATCGGTCCCGGTTATAATATGAACATCTATGGTAGTCGTTACGTGTAGTTGGAGCCCTAAAAACAGTCCAACAACACTGGTCTAACTGCAATGCTTCAGTCTGTATCACCCAATATCGCCATTGGGTCACGAAGGTCAGACGGTAGTCGCTTTACGGAGAATATCGAAGTCCAGACAAATCTGCAGTTAGAATGGAAAAGCGCACCCCAGATTCCAAGGTGAAAGCTTCGGATGCGGCTGGGATTAACGCTAGGATGAAGAATACACTTTTTCATATATCTAAAGCTGTGTAGGTACACGCTGATTGGATAGTAGTTTCGGATCGAAAGATTTTCGGCACTGGGGCCCGATTCACTAACTTTGCGTTTAGGTTTTTGTGCGTTTGTGACTTCTAAAACGTAACGTACCATTTCGATGAGTGAAACTATAGTTTTCTTAGTAGGTTTTCGGTAAAGAAGAAAACGTAAGTAACTATATTATATGACATAATTATGACAAGCATGCCAGACCAAAAAAATAACTAGAATTATTTATTGTTCTGCCGTGTTTTACTTTGACAGATCTTACTGAATACCACGTTATACGTTATCGAAATGGAAGTCACACGTATACGAAACGTGGCGTTAGTGAATCGGGCCCCAGTTTCGATAGCAAAATCGTTTGGAAGTATTAATTTGGCAAAAAAGAAATTCTTTTTCGCTAAATTAATAAATCCAAATGATCTCGCTAGTGAAATTGCTCCCAAAACCTTTCGCTTCGAAACCACTATAAAATATAATCGTTTCGGAGCGAAAGATTTTGTAATGTTTGTGAATACGTATCTCCTTGTCGTCTGTATGTACGTATATGCTCTGAATATAGGTATACTTGTTCTACTAGCCAGCTAAGTGTATTACACATGTATACCATTACTATGTAAATACATTAGCGTATAGTACATTGGGGTAACTCGGCCAACATTTGTGTTGTCTGGACAAAAATATTAACCTGAAAACTAGGGTAAGACTCAAAGTACACTAATCTTGTTAAACGATACTTTTAGGACTTGTTTGACCATTTATTTGGGCAAGTATCCAATATGTTAGATTTATCAAATGGTTTTTATTCTAATCATACCCATTTATAGTCAAAGTCTTTATTTCTCAAAATAGTGCAACATTGTTACAGCTTTTTGACGTCAAAAACTCCTTAAAACTAAGTTTACCACCGCTTCCTAAGCGCTAATGGAGAAGAAACGGCGCAACAAACTCCACTGCGGCAAATATATTTTTTATTATACCCAATTATATCATTTATACCCAAGTCAACCAACTAGTATCTAAACAAGAGCTATGGGTTAGTTAGGTAAATGTGTGTGGGCGTCGTTTTAATTATAAATCTAAAAAAAAAATTGCCACGTGGTTCCCGGCAGAGTAGAATTTGGGCTACCCCATCTCTTCCCATGTGGTGTCGTACAAGGCCGCTAAGGGATAGGGCTGTTTAACATCAGACAGATAAATACAGCCCAGAATCGGCCTCAAATTCATGACTAGAGTCAACAATATTGGACTCGACAAGGCAGGAAGCACCGATTTTAGGATCTTCAGCATAATTATATGAAATACCGGCTAAGTGCGAGTCGAGTGCGCCATTCTATTTCTGGTAGCTACTTATTGGTTGTAATAGAGGCACCACTTGGCCGAGTTGCTCACTTTAGACGTGAAAAAATATAAGCTATCTATTTCCAAAATAGCTGTTGGGGAACGGGTTTCTTCTAGCTTTAGGTAAGTGTGATATTTATGGAATAAATTTCTACGCTGTAACTATTGGAGAATAGCGTAAAGCGAACCCTTTAAATTCTTGATAGAAAAGTTATTATCTATAATTGAAGTAAAAGAGTCTCTCAAGTGGTCGCCAACTGAAGGTGGTCGCGAAACCGGCCACCTGACCCTACATCATATTATGTAAAAATTTCATCTGCCTAGCTATCGCGGCTTATGAGATATAGCTGGTCGGACAGCTAAGTCTTAAAATAAGGTACCGTTTTTCCCTTTAGGTACGACACCCTAAAAAAATAAAGTATCACGCAGTGTATCTACCCACGCGCTTTACCTAAGCCCTAACGTGGAGTAAAAGCCGCGTGGCTAAATTTTAATCACCAAAGTATAGGTAGGCAGATATGTACGCGCATTGGCTCAACTCCTTAATCCATTACGTCATTATTCTGTTAGATGCACGAGTTATCGTTTAATTAAGCCACGGTACTTCTATTCAATAATCTGTGTCAATAGAGTTTAAAATTGCATAACTTCTGCTGTTTAGAAAACACTGATGAATATTTTTTTTGGTTTGTTTTGGATGGTAACACTTAGGCACATGGCCTACCAGGGTGCTGCACTTGTTCATAGGCCACGGTAACCAGTAACTTTCCAGAATCTCCAGAACCTATCCTTTCCAGAACCAGTATCTCTCTGAATGAAATTTTGAAGCATTTACTATGCTAACTGTTCAAATCGATTAAGAAAGGGAAAAAGAATCGACCTCGGACGGGACTCGAACCCGCGATCTTTCCCTTACAGGGGCACTAAGCCACCGAGACACGTACGAAATCAATCCAAATTCCCTTATACAACCGTATTAAGGGTGACGGTGAAGCCATCTACCGACATTCATACGAACTAATCGGAATCAATGAATGATGTTACAATCATTTTTAAACATTGATTTTTGATGACTCCGCCCAAACAACTGAATGAAATATTGAAGCATTTACCATGCTAACTTTTAAAATCGATTAAGAAAGGGAAAAAGAATCGACCTCGGACGGGACTCGAACCCGTGATCTTTCCCTTACAGGGGGAACGCTCTGACCACTAAGCACGTACGAAATCAATCCAAATTCCCTTATACAGTATCTTTGCTTAGTACAGTAGCTTTGAACAATATCTCTCTGTTCTTATAGGACTCGTCTGCTCCAACGGCCATCAGTTCTTCGACAGATGTGGCCAGCCCACTGCCACATCAGCTTACTTATTCTGTAAGCTATGTCCGTAACTTTGTAAGGTAAAATTCGCAGTGAGGTCATCCAACATAGAAATGTTGGATGACCTCACTGCGAATTTTACCTTTCAAAAAAACTCCAAGCTTAGCTGGCTCCATAGCCCGCTGCGCTACTTTTAGGTCATGGACTAACCCCAGCTTCAGTGTCCACATTTCGGCATCGTAATTTCGGCACAGTAAAATACATTTGAAATTAATTTATGTGATAACACTACATTTGAATAGTTCAGTTACATTTTGTAAGCTTAATTAGAACCACCAACCTATTTATTCTACACAGTTGAATTTCCCCATGTTGGTTCAGCGATGATATTGCACTTTTATAGTAAACGTGACCTACTTTGCCACACAGTATTAGCTCCATATAAAGGAACTTTACAACGGGCAACAGCATCGATGCGAAATTTTATGTAGATACAACTTCAAGTTTATTGTTCACTATTAGATACATAGATAGTAATACTTTATTGTACACCAATAGATTTACAGTATAGACAAGTAGGTAGCATGTATACAATTTAATGTACAATGGGAGGCTTTATCGCTGGATGCGATTTCTTCCAGGCAACCTTGGAATGGACATTGATGAGACAGCACAAAAGATAACGTGCAGTTATTTTGTACTATTAATGGTAGCACTATTAATATTTAAGTAAGCCATGATGCTTTTTCTTACCGGTCCGTTTAGGTTATCTCTGTTGTGACAACTTTTTTTTAATAAAGAGAGTCAATCTATGCGGTTCCCAAGTTCCTTCAACTCATCATCATCTTCATGGAGACGTATTTTCCTGATTGCATCCAAGATCAAGATGACCTCGGAGCTCAGAGTCCACCTTCCGGCTCTTCTTCCTCCACTTCGCACTATCTTGGGCGCCCATGATAGTGAGACCATTTGCACGCATGTCACCCTCCACGACGTCAAGCCAGGACTGCTTGAGCCTACTCCTTTTACTTGGACCTGGCGGTGGCGCCATTGCCAGTCATCTGTTGCCCACGTAGACTGGTGGTTGCCGCAGAACGTGGCCGCACTAGTAAAGACAACTCTATCTCCAGCTTATAATCAAACAGAGTGTAGTTATTTTTATTGAGTAAGATCTTTAGTAGGTACAAGTTTTAACTCCAAAGCAGACAACGATGCATATAGCAGAGGAGTGTCCACTCCTTCGTTTCCCTGGAGGAATGCGTGAGCTACATGACCTCACACCGGCAGCAATAGACTGGCTTCGCCAACTGGACGTTGACATAGGACTCGAGCAAAAGCCATACGACCATGATGATGACGAGTACAAGTTTTTATTCGATACGCCTCTGGCGTATATCTTTTACTAAACATATTTTTATACTTATTTTTATAAAGTACCTAACATATGAAAAAAGCCTGGATCGATAGTACTCAAAGATACATTACCGTATTTTGTATCAGCGCAAAAATTGTAGGCTAGGTTCAAAGCAAAACTTTGGTAATAAAATTGTGGGTAAACATTATTATCTTATATTTTGCTTCAGTACCTATACTATTATCCTTGCTCTTTATCTACTAATATAATAAATGCGAAAGTAATTCTGTCTGTCTGTTACGCTTTCACGCCTAAACCACTTTTTTTATACAACTTAGGTGGCTGACTCCGGCCCGCCTGATGGAAAGTGGTTACCGTGGCCTATCATATGGACGTATGTAACACCAGGGGCGTCACACTCGCGCTGCCGACCCCTAAGAACCTTCTAATGCTCATCTTGAAGAATTCCATACTGTAGTCGTTTGGAAAAACCACGGCAAACCACAGTAACTCTGTCTTGACAGTCTGTCTGTCTGTTACGGTTTCAAGTCTAAACCACTGAACTGATTTTGCGTTCTATCAAACAAACTCCTCAATTTTATAATATAAATTAGTATAGATCCCAAATTGGACCATCCTGTTAAGCAAATGCTGCCTGAATAACTCGAATACCGAACTATTTTATTAAATTTAAACAAGGGAATGTCACATTTCTATTTTTATTTTACGCCACCTTTCAAGTATAATCATATTTGGAGACAGAACCTTCATAAAGAGTAAAAGGCTCTTGATCCAATATCGAGAGAAAGTTATCCAATAAAAGGAGGCATGTAGAAGTTATACAGGTGTTAGAATACTGTGTGAAGTATGGTTATAAGTATGAACAGAATTTTAGCATAAGTAGTTTCAGGATAAAAAAAATTTACAGGATAAGTCCGGGATGTTTCTGTAAAATTACTATCCTTTTCTATAGAGCTTAAATGGAAGTTAAGCTTGTGCTTAACTGATAGAAAGTGGTTACGGTGGCCTATGGACGTTTGCAACCCCAGGGGCGTCACATTCGCGCTGCCGATTCCGTAAGAACCTTCTAAATGTTCTTTTCGAAGAGCTTCATACTGTACAGTAGTCGCTTGGAAAAACTTAGATTATTAATTAATACCTAATGTGTTAGGTATTAATTTTCATCACGAAGTTTATTATTTGTATCAGTCTAGGTAAAACTCTCACTACGATAAGTACTTCGTGCAACTACCTTTGACACAATTATCTGCGTTACCCAAAGGTTAAATGGCAGAAAATGCCTATGGCATTATCTCCGCCTTCAAACAATCATCATTTTGTATTTGTTCAAAAAGTTTAAATTAAAAAAAAATCTTTAAGATCTCATGATGTTATAAGTTCACTAGCTGATGCTCACATGGAATTTTGATTCCCGCTGCCCATAGGAACCTATTCCCGGGATAAAAGGTAGCATCCCCTCTTCCTACAGTCCAGGGTCCTTTAAAATGGAGTTTAAAAAAGCATCTGATGACGCCGTTAAGCTAAGTGCCACATTTGTAACATGGTCTATAATGGTGACTGTCTTTTCCAAGACTTTGCCTTCGGCTTACCATCTGACGAGGTGAAGTCAAATTGACGTGTCTTATACAAAAAAATGTATCCAAAACCATTTACTCATGCATCAGTAAACCTTATATCTCAAGAACATCTATACTAATATGCAGCAGAGATTTTCTCACTTTCGTTACAAAAACATGCATATTCGAATATCACATCAAAACAAAACAAAGACTTATCATTCAAAACACGATAAGTACAGTTCTGAAATAAATAACAAGTTTAGGGACCTTATTTACGGAGTATGGATCGCTGGGTTCAGATTGGCTTGTTACGCGGCATGTTGCCGAAAATCGTTATGTCCCGTAGTGTCTTCGCGTTATTTGTCGATCAAACACTAGATAATGTACATTTAAAAGAATGTCTAGGCACAGAATAAATATCTTACTTCCATCGTCTAGGAGTCTATTAATTGTAATGATTCTAGCCAACCATCTATCTACCCTATTATAAATAATAGGGATGATGGAGATCCAAACTAATATTATAAATGCGAATGTAACTCTGTCTGTCTGTCTTTCTGTCTGTCTGTCTGTCTGTCTTTGCTTCACGCCTAAACTACTGAACCGATTTGTGTGAAATTTGGTACAGACATAGTTTGGAACTTGAGAAAGGACATAGGATAGTTTTTATTACAAAAAATAAAATAAAAAATAAAATTTATTTCGGACATACAGCGCCATCTATTGGTCAAGAGTCGGCATCAATTCAGTACTGAGTATAAGGGTAGATTGAACCTCGAGAAAGGACATAGGCTATGTTCTATGACATCCACGCGGGCGGAGCCGCGGGCAACAGCTAGTAGGTATATAAAAAAAAAACATACTTTTATCTCTTCTCATAGTGTGGTCATACCCCGACAGTGGCTCACTTCTCAATTTCTAAAGCCACTTTTATACTAACTTCCTGTGTTTACCTTTATCTGAATAAAATGTAAATTAGACATCAGAGCAAATGACCAAAAATATGTAATTTAATGACCGCTGGAACTGCGCGAAGACGAAGGAATTTGCAGGTAAATGAGTTTCCTCATTTTTGTTTACGTAATTATGTTTTTAATTTACTATAAGTATACAATTCTCTCGCCCTCTCTTCTCGCCCATTCTGTAGCAATGTAAATAAGGTATTAAAGTTGTTATCTTAACTGACTACAATAACTTTTAAACTCTAGCGTTCCATTATACTACATATAATGTTAACGGGAATTTACGCAACCATGGTCGTGCCATGGTATAAGTGTACACCTTTAAATTACCTAGACGTTATTATTCAATGTTATTTCTTTCTCTTCTTGTGGGTGTCGTGTAGAAGGCGACTAAGGGATAGGGTCACAAGATAGGGTTGTTCTCCAAGCGATAGTGTGTTGCTTCGTTGCCTAGGAAGCGGTGATAGATACCTAAACTTAGTTTTAAGCACTGTGTGTGTTTTACCGCCTATACAATGGTTTGTGCTCAGATGAATTGTTTGACATGATGCCCACAGCTACATTTTATCATCGCACTTCTCGTCATAGGCGGGGAGTTCATCCTCACACATTGCGACCGGAAACGGTGCGCACTGTGCGGTATGAAAGGAACTTCATCCCTCGCACACTCAAGCTGTGGAATGAACTCCCCGCGATGGTTTTCCCAAGCGACTACAATATGGGGTTCTTCAAGAAGGGCATTAGAAGGTTTCTTCAGGGTCGGCAGCACGAGTGTGACGCCCCTGGTGTTGCATACGTCCATAGGCCACGGTAACCACTTTCCATCAGGTGGGCCGTGTGCTAGTCTGCCACCTAAGTGGTATAAAAATAAAATAAAAAAAAAGCAGAATTTGACGTCAAAAAGCTGTAACAGTGTTGCACTATTTCGAAAAATAAATAATTTGAATTTGATTTGAGTAAACATACAATTGAATGGAATTTTAAATATTGTATGCTAACTATTGAAATCGATTAAGATAGAAAAAAGCGAATACAGCTCAGGCGGGATTCGAACCCGTGATATTTCCTGTACAGAGGGAATGTTTTAGGTACTGAGCCACCGAGTCCCACCCGAAGCTGATCCAATTTTTTCTATAGATACATCCGTCTTGGGGCGACGAGACAAGTAAACATACAGCCCATGACTAAGTGCCCGCTTGACGGCAACTGGCTTGGATCCCATAATATGTTATCGAAAATCATAGTTGGCGAAATGTGGATATTAATGCACCTCTGCCTACCCCTTTGGGGATTTACAGGCGTGAGATTATATTTATGTTTTCACGATCGCATAGGCGTGCAGTGCTTGTAGAACTCACAGTACCGTGGGAAACTAATATACCTAAAGACCACGCTATAAAGACAAACAAATACTTTGACTTGACTAACGAGTTAACCAAAAACGACTACGTGGTTAAACTCTACGCCGTAGAAGTAGGAGCAAGAGGAATTCCAGCTGAATCCCTGTACAACTTACTTAAAGACCTCGGATTGCCAAGAGCTTCAGTAAGCTCTTTACTAAATCGAATATCAAAAGCGGCATTGATAGGATCTTACCAAATTTGGATAGGTAGGGGGGGAACACTACTGACGGTGGAGGTGAGCGCTGATGCATCACAAGGTGGCCACCCTAAACCTACATCTGGGTCACAAGTCCCAGTCGCCGTCACGGTATTCCTCTCTGCATCACGCTATGGATCCGAATCTCAGCACTTTATGGATTCCCCGGCGACCGCACGGTGAATCCATGGAGTGCTGAGAATCGGATCTCTTCTTGATCATATTTTTGATATAATTATGTCAAACTTTTGTCAAATCTATATTCAGCCGTTTTTTGCATGACTGAATAAGAAATAAACAAACTTAGAATTTTCTTCGTTTCTTTTTTATTTAGGTAGTATACATTTGAGTCCTATTATAAGTTTGTGAATACAGAAAGGTATATTTAAATCTGACTTTGAATGTTTATGACAAGTACAGTTAAAGAGTTTTTTTTTCTCAATACATTTTTCATGACCTATATCAAACTTTGTATAATATGATTCTCCTGGATAAAAATATGAATGTTGAAGGGCGATTACTCATTCTTTTTATAGTTTTATGCTCCCGTTTTACCACTATGTCACCTGTTGGTAAGAGACGATGTGATCGACAGTGGACCACTTAGAGTATACATTATGTGGACCACGCTTGTCTAGAAGTAACTGTCGTAATTGCGTGGTTTTAGTCTTGAAGACATCCAAGTTGTAGCTATCCAGAAACACAGATTCGGGCAGGGCATCCCACAGGATGGCGGTACGCGTGATGATCGTATCGCCGAATCGTTTAGTACGCATAAGTGGAATGTCCACCGTGTATCAGTGGCGTGTCACTGTACGTCTGGTCTTTCGATGGTGGAAGGGGCTTGGAGTAATTAGGTTGTGCAACTTCAGCACCCACTCTCCGAAGTGCATCCGATAAAACATCGAGAGACATGCAACACTTCGCTAGGTTCTAGGCTCTGAAGCCTATTCTTGACTAGAGCATCGTTGTTGATAAGCCTTTTTGCTCATCCTGAATCGTTAATACTCGTATTTGTGGTGTTTGAGAATATAATAGGCTTCGCCCGCGAGGAATTTAGATCCCGTTCCTGCAACCCCTGGGAACCTATTCTTGGGACTAATAGCCTGTGTTAAACCAGACTGCAATCTGTCAATGTATCAAATTTCAGCCAGTTCCGTTCAACCGTCAAAGCGTGATTGAATAACAATCATCCAAACATTTTCACTTTATCCAAACTTTCCCATAAAATAGTAGGACTTGGAAGTATGATAAGATAGCACAGAAGCTAATTTAAAAAATTTTAGGACCGAATCCGACAGAGATGTTTGACATAATAATTATAGATATAACGGACCTCTGCTTATCCCCGCAAAGCCATATAGTATGTTCAAAAGTAATAATAGCACATCAACAAAAAATGTGCAATAATGTTGATGGATAATACGAACCATCACCACTGATATATTATGAGAGCAATATAGATTAAAAAAGTAACGAGTAAAAAAAACATACGATATCTGGCTCCACGGACTAAAATTCCGCCGAACATAAAGTCCGTAATCCATTACTAAAACAGATAACGGCGCATTGTATATTGGTGATTAAAACAAATGAATAATTTGGTAAACAGTTATTATACCTCGTAAGGATTAAGATACACAGACAGCCTCCGTGGCGTAGCGGTAGTGAACGCGGCCGCTACGCAGGAGGCGCGGGTTCGATCCCCGCTCAGTGCAAATATTTGTGTGAATGAAATATGAGTATTTGCATTGGTCTGGTCGTGCCTCGGAGAGCACGTTAAGCCGTCGGTCCCGGTTGCCATGAGAACATCTATGGCAGTCGTTACGGGTAGTTGGAGCCCTCAAAAATCCAAAAACAACGGTCTAACTGCAAAACTTTGATATCGCCTAATGTAACCATTGGGTTGTGGAGGTCAGATGACAATCGCTTCACGGAAAATATCGAGGTCTAGCCAAATCCGTGGTTAAGACTGGTAAAAGCGGACCCCAGACTCCGAGCTGAAAGCTTCGGATGCGACTGGGAATTAACGCTTAGAGGAAGAAGTAAGGATTAAGATAGAACGAATATTAAATAAAGCTGTAAGTACACTGGACACTATCATCGTCATCGTTCATTCATTCATTCATTCATTCTTCACTTCAGAATCCGGGGTCCGCTTACTTGATGTGGTTTGGTTTTATCCGTGTGGTGACGGAGAAAGATTACAAGTATCATCACCTCATCTCATCCGAAGGGTGTCATAAGAGGCGACTAACGGAAAAATACGCAGACGATATCACTGCTAGAGAAGGAGAATTCGCAATAAAACGTACCAACCCGTCTGATCAATGTGGAAACAGTAGGCCATAAGTTTTATAATGATGTGGTGTAGTATGAGGCGGTTGGTTCACTATCCATTTGCATAAAAAAAATAACCATAACCTATTTTGGCATATGATAATTTAGACTAATGATCTTTTGGCATAATTACATAGTAAAATTATGCCAAGTATAATTATACCAAAAAAATTATGCCAAATTCATTAAGTATGCCAAAACATTTTAGGGCAAAACATTTTATGTTAACGAAAGGGATCCCGAGGCGGTTCCACCTGTCACCCCCATCTAGAATGGTACTCAGTTCTAAATCTCGATTTATCTGAGGATATATTTTATAGACAATCGGTAAAATCTGTCTATACAATCCTTAGATAAATCGAGATTCAGGACGATTGGAAAATAAATACGAGTAAGTGTAGAAACGTCTTTAGCGCTTGAAAATTTAATTATGCAATGGGTTGGCGTCGCCTGTGTTGATTAATTCAATAAGTAATTCAAATGGTTTGACTCTCTCAGTTTGGATTGTTCTTCTCAGTTTATGTGCTATTGTTTTAAAATATCAATCACAAAAGCGGTTACCGAAGACTTCTGGACTATTGTAATAAGGTTTCTGGACTATTTTATTTCCATTTTATACAACCTACGATTTAATCTAATATATAAAAATCAATGCCACTTTTCGTTGTTATTTCCTAGTAACTCAAGAGCGGCTGAACCGATTTGGCTAATTTTAGTCTTGAAATATTCGTGGGTGTCCAGGGAAGGTTTAAAGGATGAGAAAATAGGTGCAGCGGGAACGGGAAAAATATGGCGGTACGAAGTTCGCCGGGACAGCTAGTATAGTAAACAATCCATATCTATTCATATCTACTAATATTATGAAAGCCAAAGTACCTAACTCTGTCTGACTATCTGTCTGTCGGTCTGTCTGTTTGTCTGTCTGTCTGTCTGTTATTATTTATTACCCCATAATGCAATGAAGGAGTAGGGTAGACTGGATACAGTTGTGCCAATTTTTGTTTGTACGCCAATAATAATAGTTAGCGCGTAGAAAAGGAACTTGTATCGTAATTTGTACATTTGTCGACGTAGATGCATTAAATTGAACCTAACTACTCATAAGAAAAAAATAAAAAGAAATGGGAAAGTGTCACAACCGTCCATATACCTAGGGCGGTTGTGAAAAAGTTTGGGATCGGTACTGACATGCATAAACATACCTACACCAAAATGTCCACCAAAAAATAATGTGAGTGTGAATTCACCTCTGCCTAACCCTCCAGGAATAAAGGCGTGATTATAATGTATGTATGTACTATCGCGATCATAAGTGCAGTACCAATCTGACGCAACTATTGCGCGTCAACATTAGTCGTACTTATGACCTTATTCTTTGAAGACAATTCACACACACATACACTAGGGTGTCCCGTCGATGTATGGAGAAAATTTTTTTTTGAGCTACGGCTACGCAAGAGGTATCAAAAGTTGCGTTTAGACGCGTACATTACGATTATCATTAAATTTTATTAGATATCTGTCATCTTGAGGGCTCTACCGGACCTTGAAGTTTAAGAAATGTGCAATTTTTAGAGGTTCCTAACATAAGCTACAATTCATACAAAAATAACATTAAAATGGTTTTTATTAAATTTAAGAGTACAACAATGAGTTAGTCCAGTGTTAAAAATAGTTAAAATACAATAAAATCAATAAATATTTAAAAAAAACGTAACTGGTCTTTGTGTCAAAACTAGGTATTTCCGCGTGACATTTTGATATATTCCTGATGAATCCATCCCGGGCTGTAGCATTCATGACGTTCTGAGAAGCCTCTGTTACTAATTTAAAACAACTTTCTATTGTCTGTGTGTGACAAGGAAAGTCAACGATATCAAGGTTTAGTTCTTTAGCCTTAATTCTGAGTCCATCATTGGAGATGTGTCGCAGGATCAGTGGAGCTGAGATATCTCACAGTCTCGCTCTCACCAAAGTATTCAATCTCGTGTTAAAAGGTTAAGTTTTAGTGCTTTAAATACCTTGAGAAAAATGCTCTTCTGCAGCAGCGAGAACCAGTTCTCTGGCCTTAATATTTTGCGAGATGTAAGCTCTGGAATATGGTCTCAGTCAGCTAATAACATGGCAATAAGCAAGTTTTCGAGTGCGTGAAAAAAGCGTTTCCTTCCATCACTGCATCTATAAGTAGATCTCTGTCTATCAGGTAAAAATTGAGAGTACGTAATAATTTAAGAAATATGCTTGCCTCCATCTTTAAATTATAGGTTTTGCTTAACAAGAAGCCAAACGTCATCAGCATACTCAGGCCGGTATTCTAGAACGGTACTCAGTTCTGAATATCGATTTATCTGAAGACATGTTGTAACAACAATCTGTGAAATCCTTTAATCTATCCATTCAATCTGTCCTAAGGTAAATTGAGATTCAGGACTGAGTTTCTTTCTAGAATACGGGCCTCAGACTTAACATAAGTACTAACTGTTTCGCCGTCAGAAAAAATTGCAGCTGCTTGAGAATTATGTGGTCTCGTTTGGTTTCTCAACAAGCAAAAGCCATCATTTAAAGAAGGAGTCAAGCATATTTCTCAAATTTAATGATTACTTATGTGTAGATATTTTCGATGTTTATCTGATAGACAGAGATCTATAGATTCAGTGATCGACGTTTTTTACGCGCACCCAATAAAATGGCTTATAGTCATGTTATTTGACGATAGAGACCATATTTGAGACTTTGCATTTAGCAAGATATTAAAAGTCAGTGAAGCAGAAAAGAGCACCTCTCCCAGGGTATTTAAAACACCAAAATTTGATTTCTTACTACGAGATTTTGGTTTTTATTTTGGACAAGTACCTAGTCTCACTTCGTGTTGAATTTAGTATTATTTATATTATATATATAACTGAAACACGTAATTTATCACAAGAAAGTACGGCGTGACACCTTTTTCAGCAATAAAACCGCAACAGAAATGAGACGAACTGCCTCACCATTGCAGTAGAGAATTTGAGAAAAACCAGTCAAAACATTAAATTCGCGCGTTCGAGCCAAACCTATTCTTCATAGGAAATACATTTTTCATTACTTGCAAATCGTAAATTGGTGTCTTAATATAATTTTAATTACAAAATAAAATGTGATTAATGTAAAAAAATAATAATAGACGATATGCACTGAAGGGTCACTTAAGTGATTTTTTGAAAAATCAAAGTGCCGGTAGAGCCCTCAAGATATTTTCATATATTTTTTTTATTATTTTTACGGTAATCTACAACTCATAACGCAACTTTTGGGGGGTCTTGTGTAACGAAAATCCAAAAAAAAAATTATCGGGACACCCTAACATACACGTCAACACTAGCCGTACAGTACTCTTACTAAACTTTTGAAGTTATGACCTTAATCTTTGAAGATAATTCACACACACACATACACACACATTAATATTGTTCACTCGTTGATTGATATTGTTAATTTCAATATCATACGTAAGCCGCCCCGTAGCTGAGTATTTTAACGTGCGGCTTGACGAATAGTATGAAACCTGTCGGTGATGGTTCGAACCTACCGGAACTAATATAACTTTTTGTGTTTTATATTTAAAAGTTATGATATATACATGTTGATACGAATATAAAAATGTTTCTTAGGTAGAATTTTAAACTTAGCGAGAAAATAATTATTTGAGGGTGCATTTGAAATAAAATGGATTCATTAGCTATGAGTGAAGTTGTTGGTTGGTGAAGTCAGTTACGACTACCCTATTTATATATTATATCATCTATGGTTACGACTGTTTGTGTTAATTACTGTTCGAGCGATTACATTTCTTTTTTAATAAATCAATATGTCAAATATAAGTATTGAAGCAAAAGCTAATATTGTGGCCATATTCGAATGGTCTGAATATATCTCAAATTTCTAATGAGACGGGCTTATCTGTAAGTTAATTAATTAATTAATATTGTTGTAGTGCAATTTTGTTCATTGGTTGCAATTGTGTAATATGGTTGTTGTTTTTTAGAGAAATACTGGGAGTCGTTGCGTGAAACAATTTGAGGAAGAAGAGTTGCAGAGTTGGAGGAGAAGTGGAAGACCTGCTGAAGCGGCGTTATATGGTAGTAGAATATGAAACGAATAACGAAGAGTATTTACTTTAACTGGGAATCAACAATATTTTCTGATGAAAAAACGTTTAAATCATCTCAAAAAGGAAGATTATATTTATGGCATAAGGATAACACACGGTGGTGTGAAAACAACATAGTACCGAATACTGAATCTAAGTGTAAATTATGTGGGGGTGGATTAGAGGCAAGGGCCGGGTGAATTAGACCCAATATCTACGCGTGCAAATAGTGCAAATTATGTGGAAGTGTTAGAAGATATAATGTTGCCCACAGTGCGAAATGTCTATCCAGATATAAATGAAGGTTTATGGGCATTAGAAGGTTTTTTCAGGGTCGGCAGCATGAGTGTGACGCCCCTGGTGTTGCATACGTCCAAAGGCCACGGTAATCACTTTCTATCAGGTGGGCCGTGTGCTTGTCTCCCACCTAAGTGGTATAAAAAAATGATATAAGAGTTTTGTGCACAATAATTGTCCCATCCATCGAGCCACCATACTTCGCGAATGGTTTAGTGAACGTAAAGTTATTCCTTGCTGTGGCGAAGGGTGAAAATGTTCAAAAGGGAAGCCGGTGGCAAATCCCAAAGAACAACCATGGCAATTTTGTATGAAATTCTCTCAAATTTTAGATAGGTACTGAATTTTGGGTGTAATACATGTAATAATGCATTAAACTTAAGCATCTCTACCATGACTTCCCTTTGCAGAGCAAGCCGGCAGGAATCGTGTTATGAGTACTCCTCGCCACTGAATTTCCTTGGCCAGCACGATCCCCTGATTTGAACCCGATTGAGAATATATGGGGTTTAATGGTGCAAAGAGAGATAAAAGTTATTGTTATTATATATTATATTTTATATAAAATAGTTAGGCTCAATTTAAAGTGAAAGCTCTCGTGATATTGTTATCGCCGTACTCGTGCTAAGCTATTCTGTTTAAATATTTTTGTTATTTAATTTCAGTTGAGCCTATTGAGACTACTGAGCCTATCAAGGGACGTGCTGGCCTGTAATTAGTATAAGACTGTATGGTTGAGGTGAAGTTTCAATCCTCTTTTCCGAAAAAAAACTTTCGAGAAAATGAATAATTAAGCTATAACCTCAATATGCAATATTAATTTTATTATAAAAGTATATTTTTTGGATGAAATTATTATAACCACAAATTAACATTGGATAATTCTTTTAATAAACTTTTTTTTTTAAACTATTGTTTTATTTATAATCTATTGTAAATTAAGTATAATATTTTTCTATTTGTAAATAATTATTTCTAATTCTGTTAACTTGTTCCTAAAATTTAATGAAAACAAAACAACAAAAAGTGGAAAAACTAAGATCCGAACCCACAACATCCGATTTCAACACTATCCGTAGCAGCCTTGTTGCCGACCAGGCTACGCACTGCCTTACGTAGAATGACGAATTTTTGCATTACTTTATATAGATGCATGCTTCGAACATAATAGTATGAAAAGGCGAGCATAACGTTTTCTTTGTTTCGCATCACACACATTTATATTTTCTCATATCGATACTGTGTGACGTATGAATGTATGCGTTAAACATTACATACACATAGATACGCTTTTAACCGGACAAGCCATTATAAACATTACGGTGCTAATGCACTTTTAATTACGATAGTACATGAAAACACATACCATACCAATCCGCAATATTTGCACTAAACCAGTATTAAACCCTCAGTTTTTAATAATACTATTAGAACTATCCGATTATTTACCACGTATTATTGCAAGTATCCGATATTTTGGCGCTGTTGCAAGAATCATAAAAATGCCTGTTTGGTTAGAATCAGTAACATAATCAAATAGTGTTTTCAGCATAAAATAAACCCGTGTTATCAAAAACACGATAATAAAATACCCCATTATTGGTACTAAATAGGTACTAAAGTTCCTACTGAAGAAAAATAATTGGCAATAACATTAAGAAAATTTATAAGTATTATTATTGTCTAGCCTAGGTCCTTGACTAGGTACCTAACACTTATATAAAGATCTTTGGATGTTTTGATGTCTGTTATTCACGCTCTAAAAAGGAAACAGCTAAATGGAACGAAATTGGTAGAAGGAACACATTGGTTATTTTTTTTTATATACCTTAGTTGGCAGAAAGCACACGGCCCACCTGATGGGGAGCGGTCACCGTGGCCTATGGACGTATGCAACACCAGAGGCGTCACACTCGCGCTGCCGTCCTTGAAGAAACCTTCTAATGCCCTTCTTGAAGAACCCCATATTGTAGGCGCTTGGGAAAACCACCGCAGGGAGTTCATTTTTATCGTGCGCAAAATCCCCTCGGATAACCCAGCTGGAATCAGCCGGTGGGGGTGGTTATATCAGACTCGAACCTAAAACAGGGGTGATAGGCGGCTCTCATCACCGCCAGGCCCGCACTCATGGAGTACCAAGGTTGTTCAGCGACCTCCGACGCCCGAGTTGCCTACGCTCGTCAGTAACACATAGGACCGCTACCAACTCATAGGCAGTTAGTTGCGGTCCTTCCCAATGAGATCAAAACACCACGCGGTTAAAGTCGCGAGCAATAGTTACGAGTATAACATACATACACACAATCACGCTTCTATCCCCGGAGGTTTAGGCAGAGGTGAATTAACACCCACATTTCACCAAACATTGTATTAGGTCCTACGTAACAGGGGGTGAGCCTATTGCCCTTTTCCGAGCACTATTGTTGACTCGAGCCATGTATAGGCTGAGTCTGCTCTGTATATATCTGTCTGATGCTAAACAGTCCTTGTACGACACCGCATGGGAGGAGATGGGGTGGCCCAAATTCTACTCTACCGGGAACAACGCGGTGGGTAGGGAGTATAACATAACATTGAAATTAACTGAAGTAGATAAATAAACAGTTTCTCAAGCTTCTAATGGTGTGAAAAGATTTAATGGTGGAAAGGAGACTAAATATATCCGATGGTAAGCCCACCCAGCGCCGTCTTGGATCCATAATTGCGTTTATCGCGATTGTTTCACTGTTTATAGCTGAGATTAGGATGCCACTTAAGAATGGAAATATAGGCAGTAACGCATTATTGTGTGTTTGCTTTGTTTTTTCTGCTGTGGTTAAGTGAATTAGGTATTATATCTTACTCTCTTTGTGAAATAATAGTACATTATGGTACAAGCGTGTAAAGTTGGTGATTACCGCCATACACGCGAGTGGCATACGACTATTTTCAACACACTTGCGAATAAAATAATACTAAAAATACTACATAACACAATCAAAACACAATAGTAAAAATCTATTTGTCATAGAGTAAAGTACTATTTGTTTTCATATGCGCGCGCATCTAACATTTTTTTTATTTGTTTTTTCGGAACAGGCTAAGGTGCTATCTCCATGCTGCCTTGTCATCTACTTACTTATTTGAATTATGATTTTTTTTCCTCTGTAAGTACTCACAGAGAAAAAAAACCTTTTAGTGAAAGTTTTGTTTCTTAAACACGTATTACAAGTTGCAATGGGTTTGATGAAATGAGCAAGCAATAGGTATATTAATTCGTTTGTAATATTGGACACCATCTTTTTTGTATCGAAACTTTTCAAAGCAACTTAATCAATGAAATTAAAAAAAGAAGTGTATAACTCACTTGTGAATAATAGCAATGAAAAAGTCACAGTTTTATAATAGGTGTCATTCCGTGCTTAATTGCGGTGAAATAAAAGCCTGTTTATAAGCAAGTGTGTTGAAAAAATAAATATCAAATTGAAAAGTGAAGTAACCTGGATTCGAACTGCGTGTCTGTTGTATGAAAATAAATAAGTTAAGTTGTGGTTAATTAATACGGCGCAATTATAGTAATTTAAGTGGTAATTTCATATTTGAGCCGTTTGGGATCGAGACGCTGGGATCATGGGATCCAAGTGCCCGTCTCTTATTAAAAGACATCTCAAAACGCTTAATAAACCCTACCCGAGACCAGAGGGCTGGTTTATTCCTTGCACAAAGGATTGGTCTTGCCATTCAACGTGGCAATGCCGCCAGCCTTCTGGCCACCCTCCCAGTTGACGTCGATGGGGAGGAATTCTTTGACGCCTGAACCTGCAGCTTTGTTTAAAGGTAGATTATGTATTGTTTTTTTATTATGTAATTATGTAAATAATTGTAATTTATTAATTGAGTAAATAAGTTGTTTAAAGATACAAGCGGTTCGGCGACTCCTTGTTCTGCCACACAATTAAGTCTTGGAATTCCTTACCAGTTCACGTGTTTCCCTCCTCCTACAGTCCCGGGTCCCTTAAGCGGGGCGTGAAAAAGCATCTGATGAGGCCGTCAAGCTGAGTGCCACCATTGTAACATGATACGTGTCTGTAATGATGACCCTCTTTTCAGAGACTTTGCCTTCAGCTTACCAACAGGCGAGGCGAAGTCAAATTGACGTTTCCTATAAAAAAAAAGCAAGTGTGAGTCGGGATCGCGCACTGAGTGTTCCCTACAAGAGTGGATTGAGGTACAAACTTACCGCAATATATTTTGATTGTGTTAACTTAGAAGTTTGAAACTTGAGACTTGTTCAAAGCTTCAAGACGCAACACAGACCTGAGTATTTGATATTATTTTCAATTTGGAACTTTCACTCGTTCTTGAGAAAAGGTCTTGACAGATGAATAACGAAGTGATCATATATTAGGTATATTAATTATTACAAGGGTTTCGTTTTTGTCCTCTTGAGGTACAGAATCCTAAAAACAATGTAATTTATGTATTACAATACCACCCGTCTCTCCCGTACCAATATTGACTGGTTTACCTAAAATTATGCAAAAAGGATAAATAATTTTTAAGTTGAATCTGTTTGTTCTCCCACAAGGTTCTCGAACAACAGACGGACACGCAGACGAAAATTACAAAAAAGAAACTTTCTTATTCATTTCTAATTTTATATCTAAACGCGAAAGTAACTCTCTCTGTCTGACTGTTACGCTTTCACGCCTAAACCAATGAATTGATTTTGATGAAATTTGGTACAGAGATAGATTAGACCTTGGGATAAGACATGATTGGTTGCGATAACCGACATTCACGCGGGCGGAGCCGCAGGCAATTAGTAAAATATATTTTACAGTTTAATTTTGAATACAAAAATGTCAAGTAGCTAGCCAAGCTTTTGTCATGTAAATTGCCTCGAATCGTGTCTCCTGCAAAGGAACCCAGAATACTGGCCGCATTTCCGCGCTGGATCGCAATGGCTAGCCTTTGCACCAGGTACCAATTTAACTACGTATACCTCGGGATACGTATCTTGGACCTAAATCGCGATACAAACGAGGACCTAGCACGTTCGGATTGTTTTGTAATAATCCATGATTGGTGCATTTGAACTCGTGCACCACAGTAGCATCCCGTGCTATCCTCAAAAGACGCGCAAGAAACGTGTACGGTGCGTATCTATAGAGCACATTTTGACAATATTTTAGGTCTTACATATTATTATATATTATGTCCGGAGCAATACCTAATAAGTTTCAGCAATATTAATTATGTTCTTTCAGACTCCTATGTGAACTGTGTTCCTATGTTGTAAGGTGCCGAAAATAGATTTTGTACACCATACTACCCAAAAATAGACTCGAACTTTTTTCTCCATCCAAAGGTTGCCTGTAAGAGATTGCCACTAGGAGATAAGGCCGCCTATTGTTTATACCCAAATACCTACGAGTATGTATAGTTTGAAAGTTTGTTCAGATAGAAAACAGGTAGACCACGCCAATCTACCGGCCTTACCCGGAAGTTCTCGCGACAGTAGTGACGTAGTGCTTCACCACGCTTTATCATAAACTATCGACAAACGCCAACAACTTGCAAACATTTCCGATCTACAATATTAACTGCTCCATTTTGTTGAGGAATTTATTTGATACAGATTATTTAACTGAATAAAAGACTTTGTAAAAAGAACGCAATGATTGTATTGACAGAATTACGACCTTTTAATCACTTTTATGCTGCACTGCGTCACGCATGCACCATGCGGATAATCATCATCATCATCATTTCAGCCATAGGAAGTCCACTGCTGGACAAAGGCCTCCCCTATAGACCTCCAATAAGACCGTTTGGAAGCGGCACGCATTCCATGTGGATAATATACTGAAATTATGTCATCTATCTATCTATCTATACCATTATTATAATTGTAAGTTGGAAATGTTTGTCCGCGATGGACGCAAAAACTACTGAACGGATTTTGATGCGGTTTTTTTTGTTAGAAAGGTCTTGGTCAGACTTAAAATCGTACGTATGTTTTATTGCAATCGGTTGAGTAGAACCGAAGATAAGAGATCCACGGAGGCGGAGCCACGGGCGAAAGGCTAGTATTTACTAAAGGTATAGGTATGATTGCGAACTCTGCAGCACGTTGCAGTGCTGGTGCAGTAGTACTGTCGCAGCACTACTGGTCTCCTATAATCACTATGAATTTATATGAGATTGCATTCCGAGCTATTAGGTACAGTAATGTTCCTGCAACACTACTACGTGTAAATCAATGAATACACAACAAAAAATCGAAGCCATGGCTCCTAAGAACAGATCTCGCTATCTCTCATAGTTTCTGATTTCTCCCTACTGACCCATTTGGATTGATCACTCTGAATACTGTACTCGTATAATCTTTCTGCAACTTTCCCATTATTTGAGGTGAAGATTACCCATGCTATTTGCTAGTCAACTAAGCGTGAATTATAAAGAAACGATAGGGCACGGTTAAAAGGCGGACGCGATTAAAATTAATGGCGCATCGTACTGTTTCCTCGCCTCCTCTATATAATTTTTTTTATCGCTGCTGTGCCGTATCGTTTATGTATAATTTATGCCTAAGAGTGCCGAATTACTCAATCACAAAATCCTACCCAATTATATCCATTAGTTTGTACATAGATAATTCAAACACCCAAAAAGTTCTCCATCGATTGGGCTCAAATTTTAATACGATATAGGTATATACCACTTTTCTTTTTTTTAATATTATAAAGAATATTAGCAATCGAAATTACTAATATCCCCTTTAACCCCTCCAGCTAAGCTAATTTGCTTGTGCTAGGAGTGGGTTCACGTCGGTAGTGTATTGGCCAGGATTCGAACCCGGGACCTTTCGATCGTAAAGCCAATCCCTTAACCACTAAGCTTCCTATGACGCTCCAGTACTTCAGAGATAATTAAAACATAAGTATTCTATAAGATTTCAGCGCTATCTAGACCCAAAGTAAGCATAGCTTGACTAGCTTGTGTTGTGAGAGGTTAGAATGCGAATAATCATACTTTGATACATTTTATTTAAAAAAAAAATGTATAAGTTATACGTATAAATAAGCAGACCAATGCAAATATACATATTATTCTTGCATAGAAAAATTTGCACTGAGCGGGTATCGAACACAGTACTGTACAGAGGTGGTTCTTTTCTTAGATATTTTTTAGATTGTGAATCATTTATTACAAGTGTGTGCTATGCTTTACTCTTAATTTAAAAGTGATAATTATGTACTCTACGTCACACTCACTGAGTATACTTACCATCAAGAATCAAGAACCAAGCGGTTCGGCGACTCTTTCTTTTGCTGCACCATTAAGACCTGAAATTCCTTACTAGCTCACGTGTTTCCCTCTTCCTACAGTCCTAGTCCATAGGCGTGAAAAAGCGTCTGACGAGGCCGTCAAGCTGAGTACCACCATTGTAACATAATACGTGTCTGTAATGGAGACCCTCTTTTCCGAGACTTTGCTTTCAGATTACCATCAGGCAAAGTGAAGTCAAATTGACGTGTCCTATATTAAAAAAAACATATTCTTCAAAATTTGGCACCGCAAGTACAGAACGTAATCTTAAATATCGTCGTTTATCCTGAAAGTCTTAAAACTTCATTTGAGTAATGCATCTTAGTACTTATTTTCTTAGAAACATACTTAACACGTCGTGTAACATGCAGGGGCATACCCCACACGTTTTGTTGTCACGGCTTACAAACTTTACACTTAAGAACAGAACGTGCATAAGTAGTTCCGATCTTTGCCACGACTATCGTTGTTACTCTTGCGTAGTTTCGGAGTTTGCGGAATTTGTCTTGCTTATAATACTCTTAATGTTGTAACTTCATCTTATGTTTAAAGGTATGATTCCGTAAGCCAGCAGCATACGACAAATGCCAACGCATGCAGCACATGCGCGTAATTCATTGCGGTTTCTCAATTGTCTCTTTTATCCGTATCGAAGTTTTATTAAAAAACAATTCGTGTACGGGCTTCGTTTGTCGGCAATTTAGGTCCAAGATACGTGTCCTCAGGTATAGGACCTAACATAATTATTATTTTGATAGTAGTTGCCCCGTATTGTTGCAGGTACATGCTAGGTACGTTTTTAATACCAAATAATAAATAAGGTCAAATAAAATATGACCTGCTCAACACGTAAAAGACACATCCGTAATGGTATAATGTAACAAACATCATCAATAACTATCAATAACTTTTACACAACAAGTGTTTTTACTTGACTTTGATTAATGACGTTTTAATTCACCATTAACATACGATTGAATGAATTGCTTTTTTTAAGACTATACTGTAAAATCGTAAACATTTGTAGGAGTTTTTATAGGCACCTGTTTCTGGTTACGTATAAAAACTTCCACGTATACAAATAATTCTACTCGAATGGGTAGACTTGGTAATATTCCAGTACGCTTAAAATAAAAGCAATCCATACTAATATTATAAATAAAACTAGCTGACCCGGCGAACTTCGTACCGCCATATTTTCCGCCCGCGTGGTATTATCTCTAAATTTATCAGTGTTTCTCTACAATAATATGCATGTATTATACATATTAACCTTCCTCTTGAATCACTCTATCTATTAAAAAAACTGCTTCAAAATCCGTTGCGTAGTTTTGTAGATTTAAGCATAAGTACATAGGGACGGACAGACAGCGACATCGACTTTGTTTTATAAAATGTAGTGAAGTGATGCGAAAGTAACTCTGTCTGTCTGTCTGTTGAGCTTTCAAGCCTAAACCACTAAACCGATCTCCAATAAAATTTGGTATAGAAATAGATTAGACGTTGGGAAAGGACATAGGCTATGTTTGTTCGCGATAACCGATAACGGGCGGGGCCACGGGCAACAGTTAGTTGGATTATATTTCAATAAATTTTCTTGAACTCATTTTTCCCCAGAATTAAATTCACGAGAAATGACAGAGGTAGAAGCCTAAAAAGACTCTTACTTAAAACCTGAGTGTTTGAACGTGAAATATAAAGGGGTGAATCACGAAAATTACAGTACTGACAAGTTTTAATCTGTTTAAAGGACTTTATGAAGTGTAACTTTATTATGGTCTCGTTAATTTTATAGACTCAGAGAAACATTTGGAAGCATTGCAATTCAAAGTTATTTTAGAAATTCTTGTTCTAAACGAGATTACAAGTTTGATTTTTTTGTACAAAATAATTTTGAGTACTTTGCTGGTCAATCTGATGCTGACAAGCGCCAAGATCACGGATGTACTGAAGACTGCTGAGTTAATTGTTATTTTTTTTTAATAATACATAATGTGTTTATTTCCTCACCACAAGCTGAAAAAAATACTAATTACATTGTTCTATTAGTAAATTTATATAATAAAATTCTGTCTGTGGGTCGCTGGTGCCTGTGGTAGGTAACTTAGGTAGGTAGGTACTTACTGCTTCAATATAATAATAATAACTTTTTATATTTTTAAATATATTTAATTTTTTTATGGATGTATTTAAAAATGTAATTTATATGGATTTTAATGAATAAAGAGGAATAATAATAATATTTATTCATTATTCATTGTACAATAATAATATCTACACAGTGTCTTAGTCTATCGTGCGTAATATAATGTAGTAAGTGCATAAGAATCTTAGGTATGTATATCTACTGATTATATACCTATTTACGTATTATGTATCTCTAGGTCTTATAAATAAGTATTTAAGTATATTACATAGTATGCGCCTGAACTAGGTAATCCTGTGTTTCAGGCGTCCAATCCTATCCTACTATCCTACTAATATTATAAATGTGAAAGTTTGTGAGAATGGATGTGTGGATGTGTGGATGTTTGTTACTCTTTCACGCATAAACGGCTGGACCGATTTGGTTGAAATTTGGTATGTATATAGGTTATACCCTGGATTAACATATAGGCTATATATCAGCGATGAACGGGATCAGAATTCCACGCGGGCGGAGCCGCGGGCAACAGCTAGTTTATTAATAATTCTAAAATGATCAACATGATATTACTGGTAAATACAACAATCATTACAATGCTAAATTGGGTCACTACTGCTAACTAAAATAACTAAAATAATAATAAGGATAGCATATAAGAGGTTCGGTACAATAAGTTCAGTATTGAGCAGACCGTATTGGTCTACTTTCTTCCGCACCCGTTTCATACGCGAGCGGATACTAAAAAACCTTATAAAACATGTTAAATATCCCGTTGAAGGGCACTGTCTGAAGGTAAACTACCATAAAATGCATCAATGACCCATGTAAATCTCAAGAAAGCAACGGCACGTGCTCAATGCTTAGCGTAGTAAGATGAACTATTATAGTTAACTATACAGTTAATGTTGGTCACAAATAGGTACGGGCATGGTGCAATACAAACGTAATTAACTGTCGATAAATATAGCAGAAATGGCGGTTCTGAACCTATTGTTGTGTGGGTATCTACGGGTGAGATATTTGGAAGGCAAAAGCATTTACTTACTTTTTGTGACAAATTAAAAAGAAAGAAAAAGAAAGGAAGAAAAAAGAAATAGTTCATTCAGCCAAGTAACATCTTCTTCTTCATCTTAAGGTTAATTCCAGTCGCATCCGAAGCTTTCACCTTGGAGCCTGGGGTCCGTTTTTATCATCATAACTGCAGGTTTGGCTGGACTTCGGTAATTATACGTGAAGTGACTGCCATCTGACCTTCACAACTACGATATTGGGCGATATCGAAGCATTGCAGCTAGATCAGTTATTGGACTTTTTAGGACTTCAACTACCCGTAATGACTGCCAAGATGTTCATATAGCAACCGTGCTTTCCGAGGCACGATGGTATAGACTAAAAAATTAAAATACTGAATACGAAAAGTGGTAAAGTCTTAGTGCCATGTAAGCGCTTGCCAAGGAAGGCGATTATGATAATGTGTCTTCAAAATGAACACTCAAATACGAAATGTATAGAGGGTATTTTTTTCTGCTTCTTCGTGGAGCCGAAGGCAATTTTCAGTGATTTTGTATGTCTACCCAGAATTCACCAACAATGATGACCTCCGCAGTCGCCTTGTTCGGGATAAATGTATCGAGAGTACGGAGCATTGCTATTGGCAGGCTTCACGCATACACACAGGTTTACAGTAGGTAGGCGGCCAATCACAATGCTCCGTTCTCTCGATGCATTTACGTTACGATTACGATAAGTTTTCGTGCTCGGGGCACTGGTCCTCCTTTGTCCAGTTATGGGGGTATTTTCTTGATACTATTGCTCATAATAGTGTGAATTTGCTAATCTCAATAACCTGACAGGTGTCAAGTATATGTAATTTTAAGTATTATGTCATTTTAAGTATTACGTCATTTTAAGTATTATGTCATTAACCGACTTCAAAAAGGAGGAGGTTCTCAATTCGATGAGTTTTTTTTTTATGTACCTATGTACACCGATGACTCCTAGGTTTATGATGCGATTTCCGTGATTCTTTTTTTATTCGATGTGAAATAGTTGTCATTTGGTCCCATAGAAATTTAACATAGTTTGGCCCAGTAGTTTTCATTTTATGATGCTTTTGTGTTTTCTTAGTTCAAATTTTTACCCAACTTCTTATATATGTTGTCCCATATTTCCGTCGGTTATGAACTGGTTTCGAAAAATCTTTTTGCATTGGGTTCGGTATTAGGCACAGGTACTTCCATATTAATTTCATGGGTACTGGACCTTGAACTCCGGAGATACACCAGAGAACTCCTCGAAATCAAATAGGTGATAAGAAATTTGCTAGTTTTATGACGATCCTGTGACACGGTGTCTATGTCACCTCATTACGATGGTCAAGGGCGTGCTAAAATTACCTAGTCTACGTCGGGCTAAATGTCATCATTCATCATCATCATCTTCATGGAGACGTATTTTCCTGATTACATCAGAAGCTCATATGAGTTTATGAGGAGAACTCATTTGATGTATAGCATGAATGTCTCGTTTAAGTTATTGACAAGTTTAAGTCAATACTATGGTAAGCATATGATGGTAAGTAGGTACTATCATTGAAGATATATTGGACACTGAATTAGACCACTAAATTTCTGCACCTTTCGAAGGCCTACCCATAGCTACTAAAAAAAAAACTAAATGTTATAGACTACCCGTAGCAATCCTACTGTAGCTTACAGAATAGCCTATTATAGACACTAAAAAGTAAAAAAAAAAAAAAACTAAGTTTAAAAAAACCGACTTCAAAAAACTATTCCAATAAAAATATAATGCACTAAAAAGTTTAAAATAATAGTGTATTCTTCAAAAAAAATATTTCAAATTATTGTCAGGTTTGGAGTCGGTGTCAACTAAGGTAGGTTTGTAACTTCTCACGACACCGACTCCAAAACTGACAATAATTAGTAATAAAGTTTTTGAAGAATACACCATTATTTTCAACTTTTTAGTGCATTTTATTTTTATTGGAATAGTTTTTTGAAGTCGGTTTTTTTAAGTATTATGTCATTTTAAGTACTAAGTCATTTTAAAACTAAAACACATGAATTATACGTTGCATATATATTATATTCTAGTAAATTACATTTCCTTACGGGATATTGAGTACCTATGTACTTACATAAACGAATTACACCAATACGTCACCTACATAAATCATAATGTGTTATGTAATTATTTAGTATTATTTACTAAAACTAAATGCTTTTGGGAGTTCTACAGTTTCTAAAAAATAAGAAGTATTATCAGTTTTCTGCTAGCACTCGTTTTGATTTAAATTAAAGCGAAATAATTACTTCCTTAATTTCCTTTGGCAGTGCCAAATTGTAGCCACTCTTAAAAATACTTTTAATATGACTTTTTTCAATGACGACCGACTCCATTTCCCTCAGTAAATTCACATCCATTACTTTAAAGTTCAGCTGCTCAATTTATTAAATGACTTTTTCTTTCACAGATGGCGGGAACTCCGGCAACAGACGACTGAAATGAACCATCAAAGACCCGCAATGCACACTTGAAATTAATAAGATGGCCTCAAAATTAATATCAACGTTTACCATGCTCCTGCTGTGTAAAACCTGTTTTTGTAATATAGACAATTACCCAAACACATCACTATCAATATCAAAACTAGATAGTATTACAAATTTAGGAAATAAACCAAAAAGATCAAACGATAAAACTAATCATTCACTTGTAATCGAAGGATTAATCGATAATGATACATTAAACAGAGATCTCGAATATAAATTAGAAGCAAGTAACGACACAGAATTTGGTAAATTAATTAACGGAGAAGATGATGGCAATAGTTCTGATTACTATACAGAAGAGCCTTGTGTGGGAGATCCAGAGTTCTGTAATATGACAAGAGAAGAATATTTGGAAATGTTAAACGATTATATATTTCCACAGCCTTACGAATGGGTTTTGATTGCGACTCACGCGATAGTGTTTGTGATCGGACTTATAGGGAATGCGTTAGTGTGTATAGCAGTGTATAGAAACCATTCCATGAGGACAGTGACGAACTATTTTATTGTGAATCTTGCTGTGGCGGACTTTATGGTGATACTGATTTGTTTGCCACCAACTGTATTATGGGATGTCACCGAGACATGGTTCTTCGGGTCGGCGATGTGCAGAATTGTACTCTATTTTCAGGTAAGTTTACTCTTCATTTTCTTATATTATTACCTAAATTGTATATTATAGTGCTATAGATATTAGGAAGATACCACAAAGATAGATTAATTTGAAGCAGTGTGAACACAGTTGCATTGTATCTGACAGTCGAAATTCATAATGTTCAAACATTTAGATTTAGACATTTAATGTAAAGAACTATTTGTGGTTGAAGTAACAATAACCATACTTTTGCAATGATATTTACAACATTAAATAGATAAAAGACATTAATTAAAGTATCAAAATATGAGAAAAATACTATTTTAATTTCTCTATCACATTGATGTGTTTCGTGTGTCGAGTGTGTATTCGTTATAATACCTAGTTTAATTTCAATAAAAACTATACATTAAAGAATTGTTTGAACAATTCCAATCATTGAATCATTAATCAAGATTTAAAAAACTGATACAATCATAAGGCATACATATTTATAGAATTTAATAATAAATTATACAAATTGTATTTTAGAACTTACCTAGTTTTTAGCCTCTGTAAAGTCAAAGAGCTCACAATTTAATTGAAACAAATGTACAATACTTTCAAAAACATTCTGTTTTAATTAAAAAATAAAAATGTTGTTCATGGGATATTAATGTCTTTTCGTAGTTTTATTTAAAAATTATAAAGTGCTTTTTTGAAGAAATTTTTGATGTATTAAGGGACTTGTCGCAGATTCAAGTCCCTTTCGCATTCACTTTTTCCAATCTAAAACGATTATAATGTACACCATAGACTTCCTTTTGTACTTACTTAGTTCCTTTTGTATGTTTATTTCAATGGGATTTCACTATTAAAGTTATACATATTTTGCAGTCCCTACTAGCTGTTTCCCAACTCAAATACCGATGCCATTCCCGAAGAAAGTTTCTGAAACTGTTTAGACGGTTGTTACTCAATCACGTTCATTCGCCTGTTCTGGCGTGATTGATTAAAAATGCCATTCATCTATCCAAACTACGAAGAGTTAGATAATTACTATATTGTAAAAACTTTACTCTAAAGCAAAAAAATAAATAAACTAGCAAATGAAATAGACCAGGAGCTTTATATTTAAAGATAAAACTGTATTCTCGATGAATGATGAACTCGAAAGCGAACACCCAACAAAAATCGTACAAGTTATTTACAATATTTGCTAGAGAATTGTAATTTATTGGTCAGTGTCATGTGATGAGTGTAGAGAGACAGGTTCGAACAGAAATACTAATAAAGTACAACGAGTTTATTAGGATTTGTAAACATTTTTTAGTTAATATTGATTGAATGCTTCATGGATATCTCACTTAGAGTTATTTGTTTTCGATATTTATGCTTTGCATTCGCTCAATATTCATTGGAGCTAGAATTATGATGACCATCATCATCATACTTGCATTGATTTTTCAATTCGAAGTAGTTATGTACTGAGATTAGCGCGTAAACAATCAAACAAACTCTTCAGCTTATAAAATATTAGTTACTGACTGACTAAGAAAGCTTCTTGTAATCTTTTTCTTAACTTTTTTTAATTAGTTATTATTCAGAAATAGATTTATTTAAAGCCCTTACCACTGTAATTGAAGTTCCTCAAGACTCCAGTGATTAAGTGGGCATAAGTTTGAAGGATCCTGGAAACTTTTTAATTATTTCGTCGAGTGAAACTCTTACCGTATCTGTAAGGATTATAAATAGGACTAATTCCAATTAGAAAATACCTTTACCCTTTCAATTAACCTGAGACCTAGATAGACAACGTAATGATTAAGCAGAGGGAATAAAGACCCACTTCGGGTTAGAATGTGAATAAAAAGTCTGAAAAAAAAATAAAAAAAAACAATAATAGTCGTCAACATATGTCATTTATAAACGTCTAATTCCATACATTTATAAATAAATAAAATAAAAAATGAAAATAAATTTATTTCAAACCAATAACCAAACTACATAACAGTGTTTATACAACTTAGCATATACAGAAACCGGTTGCGGATCGCTGGTGTCAGTTGTAGGTAATAGGTTACCTGTATTACTGGTCACCAGGGTTCCACTATAACACAATGAGTATGAAGTGCTCAAAAAGTGAATTACAGGATCATCGGTTGATCATCAGAATATATCAATATATCAATTAAAATATATAAAACATGTTACATAAGTGTGTTTGTGTGTGTGCGTGTGTGTGTGAGAGAGAGAGAGAGTAGTTTCTCTGTGTCAGAGTATGTTTGACAGAGAAGCCATTCATTCATCATTTTATCATTCAATTCTACAATACGCCGGCCAGCGAATTGCCAATTATCTAGGGGGACAGGACGTCGCTATTGCCAGTGGATTTTGGAAAGCAGATGCCAGTCGCTTCATCGCTTTCTTTAAACTGAAAGCCGACTCTTAGTTGGGGAAGAACTCAGGAGCCGGAAGATGATAAATAACTCGTGAAAGTAACTCTGTCTGTCTGTTTGTTACGCTTTCATGCCTAAACCATTAACCGAACCGTCAAGTCGATTCTCATGAGTTTGGCTGATTTTGAGTGATGGTTTGGTATGCGTTTGATTTCCTTTTGTTCGGGTTTGAAATACTGCATTTTCTCTAGACACTTTTCTGTTTAAATTAGTCAGAGTGTATTTTTGTACAAGTAATGTAAACTTACTATCATTTATATTGTGATTATTCATAAGCGGTGTTTACCTATAAGTGATTGTTGCATTATGATCTTAATCTTTGCATGAATTTAGTGTAAGTTTTTATGTAAACAATTGTTGGTGAACCTTATTAAATAAATAAAAATAAAAATAAAATAAACCGATTCTAATGAAATTTGGTACAGAGGTAGATTAGACCTTGGGAAAGGACATAAAGCTATGTTGGGTTGCGATAATCAACATCTACACAGGTGGAGCCGCTGGCAACAGCTAGTTATGATACAGATTATTAGGTAACCCATTATAGACGTAAGTGCGGCTTAACGTGAGAGAAGACGACGATGACGTGACTTAAGTAAGATAAAGTACATTGATATTTTCAAGGCACTGAATATATATGATAGCGTATCTTACACCACCTAAAGGGGATTAGTTTTAACACCTAAGCTACGAGATATGAAACAGCCTATAATGTTTGCCCTTACACAAGCAAATTTGAACTCAAGATCACGCTCAGCTATCGTTTTACGTATCATTTTCCTTCAACATTAAACCCTTTAACCTCACCTAATGGTAATTTTAAATCAGGCGGAAAAATGCTCGATGCTCGTATTTAACTAGTTATTAGAATATCAAACATAGTTTATTAAGACAAAGCTTTTAAATACTCGTTGTATCTTATCATACTTCTTCTCCGTCCTAGCGTTAATCAAAGAATCAAAGAATCAATCAAAGAATCAATTTCGTTTATTCAATTCAGGCACATATAGAGCACATATGAACGTCAAAATATTACAATTGTGTCAAGAAGTATATAAACAAAAAATAAAATATTAAATAAATTAAAGTAAACCATTTGAAAATAATTCTTTCGCTGGTTCGGTAGTTGGTTCTACTGAGAAGATACCAGCAAGAAACTCAGAGAACTCAATTATCCTTTTTATTTATTTATTTATTTTTTAATACGGTTTTTATACAATTTACAATGTGCGGGCAAGAAAGTGATTAGGTTGACCATGCATTTTATCATTAAGATATTTATTCTTCTACTTTATAATAAGCTTTTTCTATTAGACTTTTTTTTCACGTTTATTTTAAAAATATTAAGTGGCATGTCAACCAAATCCTGAGGAATTTTATTGAATATTTTGAATCCCAGTATGGGTTCGGTTTTACCAGTCTAACTGCGGATTTAGCTGAATTTCGATATTTTCCGTGAAGCGACCGCCATCATTCTGACCTCCACACCCAATGGAGATATCGAAGAATTGCAACTAGACAATGTGTTGGACTTTTTAGGGCTCCATCTACCCGTAAAGACTGCCATAGATGTTCTTATGGCAACCGGAACTGACGGCTTAACGTGCTCTCCGAGGTACGACCAGACCAATGCAAATACCCATGTTGTACAATTCATTACCATGTACTATCCTTTGTATGTATCCTATGTTTGGTGTACAATAAATAAAGATTACTTATCTGTCTTTCTATCTAACTTTAAAGGCGCTTTCTTCGCCTGGTCTGAATTGACCCTAAGAATCAATAATTTATCTGCCTAACCGTGTGCTCACTTAGAGGCAGCATTATTATCATTATGTAAAAACCTACAATGTATCACTATGTAAAAAGTTATAATGTATCATTATGTAAAAAGCTATAATGTATCATTACATGTAACCTTTAACCATTAGACCTATCGTCAAGATATACTGAGATGGAACGTTATCTAAGTTATATTTATAGCTTGTGGAGGCATGTGCTGGATACAGAAATGAATATTTATCACTTCGAACTGCTTGATCGATTTGCGAAAAATATGGTAGGTAAGCAACATTTCAGTATTTGATATCATATTTTGGGATAAGTTGCTTGATTCACCCTGTTCTCGATTCCTTAATTTTTTTTATTATGTAAACCACTTACATTGTATTTCTTGTGACTAGGTGATAGTCAGTTTAGTGAATGTTAAAACATTTTTTATACCACTTGAGTTTATTTATTTATTTATTTATCACAAACAATGTTTTATATTGTGTTATCATTCATCAATAAGTCCATTATACTCATATTATAAAACTAAAATTCAATTCTATGAACCCAATAATTAATAATCAGATATAATGTGAATGAACTGTGATACAATTTCAATCAAAATCAACAACTAATAAAATAAATATACATAATTTCAATTTCTTAAGTCAAATTCAATCAATCAATTAATAATATACCTAAAAGAACACAGACAATCACACACCCCAGGGCCTCGATTCTGCTAAAGCACAACCACTGTCGCACCACAGACACCGCGAGAAAATTCTATTTGGTTTTAGCCTTTAAACTAATGCAATTAAAGTTTAAAATTGAATGGCTTTTTGAAGAGTGAACGAAAGCGTGTAATGAAAGTATTGTCATTTAATTTTGGACTTTAATTCCATAGTAATAAAGTCTAAAATTGAATGCCAATTTCTGCAGAGACTGTGGCACGACAGTGGTTTTACTTTAGCAGATGAGGGCCTGATTGAAAGTGAAAGTGGTTACCGTGGCCTATGGACATGTGCAACACGAGCTCGTGCTGCCGACACTGCAGCATAACTCCGGACACGTATCTTGGACCTAAATCGCAAGACAAACGAGGGTCTGGCGCCCGCAGATTGCTTTGTAATAATCTATGCTTGGTGAATTTGAGTTCGTCCACCGCAGTAGCACCCCATGCTATCCTCAAAAGACACCCAAGAAATGTGTACTGCGCGTATTGAGCACATTTTAGGTCCAAGATACGTGTCCGGAGTTATAACCTTCTAATACCTTTCTTGAAGAACTCCATATTGTGGTCGCTTAGAAAAACCATAGCAAGGAGTTCATTCTACAGTTTCAGCGTGCTCAGAATGAATTTCGCAAGTGTCATAAGATCTACTAGTTACTAGATCATCGGCAGGTCACAGTGAACCCCAAACTATTAATTACTCTACTTGTGAAGTGTGGTGACATGCGTACAAATGGTCTCACTACTATGGACGCCCAATCCAAGATCGTGCGAAGTGGAGGATAAAGAGCCAGAAGGCGGACCCTGAGCTCCGAGGTCATCGTGGCCACGGATGCAATCAGGAACATACATCTACATGAAGATGATTTGATGATTGTGGATTGTGGAAGTTCGACCGAGTGATATAATCAAGCCTTATTTTATTCTCACATTTAAAAAGAAAGTAAAGAACTTAGTGTTTTACTTACTGGAACAGAGTCCGTCAAGTTTCCTACCCTCGTTCCGGTTCGACTTCGTAAGTGTATATGAATAATGTAAATAAATTACGAACCCAAGGCGCCGTTTACATGAAAAAGTATTATATTTTTAGCTATCAGCTTGAGCTATCAGTCACCGTCAACTGCTCAAAATGTAGACATACATCCATTATGTTTATTGCATAAAATTGTGTATATTATTATGTTACAAAGAAAATTTTGGTATGCTAAGATGGCTTGGACAGTTAGAACGATTTAGTACCTTTTTTACGTATACATGTATATACTCACTCCTGTAAAGCTCTGTATCTGTATGTTTTCTGTGGGATGGTGAGCAGCCCTATCCCTTAGTCGCCTTCTACAACACTCACTGGAAGACTGTTGTGTCTGTTGTGCTGTCAGTGAGAAGACCAAAGGCTTGTCCTGCTTTGTCTTCTGCACTGACGGCACAGAAACTCTCTGTTTTTACAGGGTCAGCAGTACGAGTGTGACTTACTCCCCTGGTGTTAATCTGGATCCACATTTGTAGCACCTTGACGTATCACGATCAGTCGTATCGTATGGAGTACTTGTATCATAAATATAGACGCTCATTTTGTCCATATCGTATCATTAAGGCGTATTTTGTAAAAGAACGCGTCCATACTTAGTAAATGCTGTAATGATGTATCAAGATACGCGTTTAGTGCGGATAGGGCTGTATCAGATACGGCGTGTATTGTTAACGGCTATCATCTTGTGTCCAAACTAGCGATCATGATACGCGCTGAGGCCACGCGAAGGAGATACAATACACAGAAATGCTACAAATATGGACCCAGCTTTACACAGTCCATAGGCCACGGTAACCACTTGCCATCAGGAGGGGTGTGAGCTTATCTGCCACTTAAGTGGTATAAATACACTCGTGCTGCCGACGCTGTGAAACAGAGAGATTTTCAAATTCTGTAAAAGTAATTTTACCAAAAAATACCAATTGTTTCTATTTATCCTTATTTTAGCCCGTTCTAAGAAGGCGTGTAAAAAATTGGTTTCAGTGACAGGACTCCATTAGTATGAATTAAGTGTAGTTATGTATTACGTGAAAGCAAATATTGATGAACATAAAAGATTATTTATATTGTATTCTATCCTTTGACAATTAGACAATGTGGTTCACAATTAAATTTTTACAATAGACACGTAATAAATACTTTGTTTTGTTCATTTAATCGTTTGTAGTAATCATGCGGTTTAAATATCTGCTCGCTAAACAAGTGGTACCTAGTATATAATGATAAAATGACCTCCGTCCTCCATGAGCGCGGGCCTGGGGGTGACGGGTGGAGCCGCCTGTCATCCTAGCAGAAGCAAGCCGCGGCGGCAGCGCGCATTGCGTGCCTCCCCACACCCGGGGGCGAGTTAGGGACTCTGTGGTCCCTACACCGGAAGAGGGCCAGATCGAGAGATATGGCCCTGGGTCGGCCGGGGTGCGAGGGATATGGCTACGACAATCTCACCTCCGGCAACTGACGACCCACAGATGGCGTGCGTTTTAGTCGGTTCGAGTCCGACATAACCTCCTCCCCCGGTTCCGGCGGGGGAGGTATCCGTGGGGATTTTTCGCACGATAAAAAAAAAAAAAAAGTATAAAATGATAAAGGTATGAGATTTGACGTATATGACACATATTTTGACGTTTATGGCATACGCTATCGACTGTCATATATACGTCAATTTTCATACATTCATAATTTTATTGTACAATACGCTGGCCAATAAATTGTCTATGGGTGCTGGATGTATATTTCGCAGTTAACGGGTTAAATTAGTCAATTATATAATTCGATGCCTTGGCTTATTTAATGATAGCCAACAAGAATCATCACTCAACGTTTAACGATTTGGTTTATTGAAAGTCTCATTGAAAATCAGTCAAGTGACTTAAAAGTTCACTTAGTCAGCCCTTTTGCTGACCAAAATTTTGCCAATTAATTCTAGTTTAGTCCTCATGAAAGTCTTTGACTTACGAAAAAGACCCAGAAAGTGTAAGCGACGTCGGCCGTAGAAAGATATGTAAATGGCTATCGCAGCTCCGGTACCTGAAGTCCCAAGACGGCGGCGTACAGTTCCGGGAATCCGTCAACAACCACCGTCACATAACCGTCGAAACATAACCATCGGTATAGGTGACTTTCTTATAAAAAGTGGTAAGCAGACACCAGGTTCAGCTGTAAAACCTCGGCTGCAAATAGAAACCTTGCTGTGGTGATCATAATAAGGTCAAATTGAAGAAATCATTATCAAAAAGTTGTGAAACGATTTCATTCCGTCAGTGTGCCAAATAATAAGTTTTAAATTGCATATTTTGACTTTTATTGAAGCAATGAAATTGAAATTGGAAGCGAATGGCACCGTGCGTTATCGTATTAATGGCATCTCAACGTGAAATGAAAACATAAATTTTATACCTACATGAAACATTATACTCTGTCGATTCACGTTTTGTAATAAATCACACGTGTTCCGATAGATGTCGTTGTACTATCAAATTAGTAGTCGCTATTATGATCTCTCGTTACCGAAGCTCAGAGAATAAGCAAGTTGAAGTGGTGGTGGGTTGGCCACATCTGTCAAAGGACTGATGACCGTTGTAGCAGACGACTCCTTGAGTGGAGACTGCGAGAAGGAAAACGGAGGGTGGGACGCTCCCTAGCCAGATGGACTGACGACCTGAAAAAGGTAGCTGAGACGGCCTGGATGCAGCAGGTGGAGGATCTGTGTATTTATTATGATTTTCCAGTAGTAAACAGATTAAATTATATTGTGTCATCAATCGATTTGCCTGCCGCAGTCTACTGCTGAACATAGGCCTTTCCCTATCTGTGTAATAGAAAGAAAGAAAGAAGAAAGAAAGAAATAATTTATTCAAGAACACACAATGCACACAAAGTCAAACAAACAAACAATACATTATCAATAGTTCCCGATCCTCTACCATAGCCTTGTAGAGCCACCTAGTCACCCTAGCAGAAGCGTTCCAGAGACAAGATGGAGACATCATGGTCCCACATCAAAATCGGAGATGGCTCTGGGTCCGCTGAGGTGCGAGGGATATGCCATTGGCAATACCACCTCCGGCAACATATGACCCAAGATGGTGTGTGGGTTAAGTCGTTTCGAGTGTGATATAATCACCCCGCTGGCTCCAGCCGGGTAGAAAAAAAAACTATCACAATCGAAGAAAAAATATTGTCATTGTGATTATTGTAGTAACAACTCATAATACAAATTCATCTAGGTATTGTTACATTTTCTCATTTGTTTCTTCTTTTTAATCATAATATTTATGACTAGCTGTTGCCCGCGGCTCCGCCCGCGTGGAATTCGGATTCCGGTCCAACTTTAATGTATGGAAATCTGCCCGATTTATTGACATTTATTATGCTCACTGCTCCGCTCCCTTTAGTAGTAGCGTTATATAGCCTATGTTACTCTCAGATAGTGTAGCTTTCTATAGGTGAAAGAATTATTGAAATCGGTACGGTACAGTAGTTCCGGAGCCTATTCATTACAAACATACAAACATACAAAAATAGGTACAAATCAAAAAGAGCCTGGATTTACATAAAGAATTACTCAGTTCAACATCTCACTGTGCTTATAATTTTCAATGGCATATTGTGTCAAATCTTTCAGGCAGTAAGCTCCATGTCTAGACTTTCCTCGGCATAAATTAGTATTATAGAACGACCTTTGTAATTGAAATATATTCTCAGATAGCACTCCTTAGAGTCCTTAGCCTACTAAACACTGGTGAGCTTGACATGATGTGATCCTTTGTTTTATTACTCCTTTAGTAGGGCGCTGTAATTTTCTACTTTAGGCATGAATCACATGAAAAAGGCAAGCTACTTTTTAAATAAAACACGTCAAAATGTCTGGAAGGCTGTAGCACTATTACCACAGAATAAGTAATAGTACTACGTACAGAAGTTGCACTCCTTTATTATTGACGAAAGCCGCCGTTTTAATAACCTACGATATTTTCTTGGAATCGTCCATTGTTCCGAATATCCAACGCCGCCAACTTGGGTGTTAGGGTTGTCATTTTGTCAGAAAATAAAATAAAACAATCCAATAAAATGTTTACAATCACTATTCATTTGTAACCCCTGACGACAAAACGGCTGGGTGTTATAATAATAATAATTAATTGTTCGCGTTAAAGTGCCGCGATGAGTGTGGGCGACTGAGGTACGAGTACAGCCGAACCTAGTCGAACACACGTTCGCTGTGCCTTGACCCTGGTTAAAACGAAACTTTGAATGAAACGATGAAAAAACTACATTTTATGCAAGTTAATAGCTTTTTGCCATAGTATCATGTTCAGCAAATTTTCTACGGCGTTCACCAATATTTGTAATCTTACGATCATCATCATGCAGTAGGTAGCCGGCGGCGTACCTTTTAGGTGCGGTACTAATACAAATTAAATAAACTAGGTAGTCATTAAAATAACAGCACGACATAAATACATACTTATTTCAAAATAAGTACCTACAGAACAATTTTTAGTTCTTACGAACTCATTATTATATGTTATAATAGGTAAGTACCAATGTCGTAGGTTCACGACGATTTAGTTATTTATCTACCTACACATAATACGAAGGTGTCAAGTAGAACGTAATGGCTTTGGTACTAATTCATCAAGAAGTAATCTGTGCATATAAATAATAAAATCTGTAATTTAAAAATAGAGAATTTAGAGTTCTTTTGTAAATTTCGAGATCCATCCACACAACAGTTATTTGTAGGTATTGCGATCCCAATATGATGCGATCACAATACGCAAATTATATCACGCGTGTGCTCGCCGTCGGGTGCCGGCCCCCACTGCTATAACAACTCAGGTGTTTGGCGCGTCGTAGGTGCTTATCTCCGCAGCTATGGGCGAGTGACGGAGGCCTGCTATTACTTATTCTGTGGCTGTAGGTAAAGAAGAGGAAGGTAGGCACACAAAAAAATTCTCCGCATACCTCTCGACGCTTGCAGACTAGTCAAGTCGTGATCTCAACCACAGAATAAATAATATAATAGTACTCCTCAACGCATCTGAAACGTCGGCAGAAGTAAGCGAAACATCGCGAAAAAAGAGGCATGCCTTTTCTGTGTAATTTAAGAAGAATCTTTCATTCATTTTCTTTAAATCAATTTGTATGAAAACTTTATGAAGCACAGGCGCCTGTGACACCGGTGACACGACGTAAACTCATTCTATGCGTCTTGTCTAACTTGTCTTTTCTTTATATTTCACGCTAAACGATACCGTGTCATGATGTTGTGACCCAACCCTTATATACTGGCCTATTTAGACCCGGCTTAAAATGTCAGTGTAAAATGGAAAGACCGTGAGGAGAGGGTAAGAAGACATAAATTAATCGCCACATCATGATCGAGCCTGATAAATTGGACTATTGAGTTACATCGAACAATTTATTTCGATGAAATTAATTTTCAGCAAGGATAGATGTAGCTAATTTTACTTTACAAAGTAAGTAAGTAAGATTAATTCGTTTTTAAATAAGTTTAATATAGTTAGATTATGAAATATTATTTTTTATTTATGATATTGAAGCTTAGTTGTATTGTGCTGCCTCCAGTAAATTGAAGAATAAAGAATGGTCATCAGAACTTTTTAGTAATATACTCAGCTTAAATAGTTAGTTTTATTTGTATTTTTTTAGGTTTTTCACCAACTCGACACCAGAGACTGACCACACGTGTGTTCAGTTGGTGAAATTTTAAATTCGTACAAATTATTCTTTCGTCATTTGGACACGCCAAGGTTTCTATGTATGTCCACATAGTGAAATTTAAATTAAATTACTTTTATGTTTTCGTCAACTGGACCCACCTTCATATACTCGTAGGACACGTCCATTTGACTTCACCTCGCCTGATAGTAAGCTGAAGGCAAAGTCTCGGCAAAGAGGGTCACCATTATAGACACGTACAATGTTACAATGGTGGCACTCAGCTTGACGGCCTCATCAGATGCTTTTTCACGCCCCGCTTATAGAACCCGGGACTGTACTCGTAGGAAGAGGGAAACACGACGTGTACTAGTAAGGAATTCCAGGACATAATATTTAATTGTGCGGCAAAGAGTGCTATTCATCATTTTACCGGCAATTTTAACCTATTTCTGTACTAGAAGAATGAAACCAATTCACCAATACATACGAAGCGATATTGCATTTTTACAGAAATATTCCAATCGAAATTTCGAATAGCGAATGCAATCCCCGAGGGTTATTACGTATACAACTGTCTGCACAGTGGCTATGTATAGTATTACTAGCGTTCGCCTGCAACTTCGTATGGGTAGAGTTTTACCCCGTTTTACCCCCTCAAGGATGGAGTTCCGTAAAATCCGTTCTTAGTGGATGTCTTCACCCTATAAGGAACCTATCTGCCGAATTTCAAGTTTTTAGGTATTAAAGTTCCTGAGATTTCATGATTAATCAGTGAGTGGTATTATATATATTACTAGCTGACCCCGCGAACTTCGTACCGCCATGTCAATAGATGCCCGCATGAATGACATGACAACATGCTTGTACTGTCAACACTGAAAAAAGTTTCAATTTGACATAACAATCTCAATGATCCGCCATTTATTGAATTCATTTGTAACAAAAAATGTGATAAATGAAGAACCGCTCGACCGATTTTGTGCAAACTTCACATAAACCATCTACTAAATAGTCCGAACAAAGCCTAAACATTTGGTTTGGATAGGTGAGCCCGTTCTCGACTTATAAACTAACAACGAAAAGTGGCATTGATTTTTATATATATAGATTATACTAGCTGTTGCCCGCGGCTCCGCCGACGTGGATGGATAGGAAAGGACATAATTATCCTTTCCTAAGGTCTCTGTACCAAATTTCATCAAAATCGGTTCAGTGGTTTAGGCGTGAAAGCGTACCTAATAGACAGACAGACAGAGAGACAGACAGTCAGAGTTACTTTCGCATTTACAATATATAATAAAGTAAGGTTATAGATTTATCAAGTAATCTCCTTATAGAATCGTGATCGTAATTTAGAAATGAGGAATTATTATAAATATGTTTTTTGTAACACGCTTATTTCCGCTCACTCCTCGATTTAGTTCCAAAAAGCTCCAATACTGAGCAAAAATATTAATTTATTTATTAAATCATTCACAACGACCCCGAAAGCTCGCAAATTTTTTTTGAAACGTCTGATATTAATATATTTATTCCCAGGAGCTCCAAGCTCCAATACAATGTCACCTTTTCGTTCTATATCTACGCGTAACAATAGAGGCCTCAATCCTTATTATCCAACACCCAAATTTCTATTTTTGGATGTTATAGCACAAAGTCTGGATATTTTGTTACTAAAGTATCAATTCCTCATTATGTAAGATCACAAAATAATTATAAGAAATATCGGTTCAAAATACAAACTTTATAAATATACAAGAATGGGTATAAAAGCTTCTTTTTTTTGTTTTACCGTGGCTTATGGACGTGTGCGACACCAGCTCCTCTAGACAAGTGGCAATTCGTTGCTCGGCGTATGATGGAATAGAATGCTAAATGTATGGGATTTGACGTATATGACAGGCGTCAACGAATGTCAAAAACGTCAAATCCTATACATTTGTCATTCTATTCCATCATACGCCGAGCAACGAATCGCCACTTGTCTAGGAGGGCAGGAGAGTCACATTTGTGCTGCCAACCCTGTAAGAACAGAGAGTTTCTGTACACTAGCAGAAGATAAAGCAGGACAAGCCTTTGGTCTTCTCACTGACAGCATAAGAACTCTCCAGTGAGCTCTTGCTGCCCTGCTCATCGATGGGAACACAACACGAGGTTATTATGGCCTCAGTAGTCTGTAGGGCGGAGGTACTACATGCAATATGCAATATGGGGTTCTTCAAGAAGGGCATTGAACGATTCTTCAGGGTCGGCAGCGCGAGTGTGACGCCCCTGGTGTTGCATACGTCCATAGGCCACAGTGACCGCTTCCCATCAGGTGGGCCGTGTGCTTGTCTGCCAACTAAGTGGTATAAAAAAAAGGTACTTGCCTTTTTGGACTCCTCAATTGGGACAGAAATACCATCGTTTCCGTGAAAGCTATCATAAAATTAATATAAAAGTAAGATACCGGTGACTAGCAAATATTAAAGGAAAGTCGAATATTCGAAAATTTCTGACAAAATTGGAGTCTGGGGACTGATAGAATTGGCTGTCCCAAATTAAAATACAGTAAGGGACGTACAAACGAAGTAGCTTCAGGACAATCAACAGAGATCTAGGCAATTTCTATATTTCAAGTGTCTCTTCAAAAATAAAATAGGCGATTATGTGTGTGTAAGTTACCAAAGGGGTAGGCAGAGGCGGATTTATATCCATATTTCGCCAACTACAATTCTCGGTCCTACCTTCTTAGGAGCCTATTGCCGTCAAATGGGCACTTTGTCATTGGCTGTATGTTTACTGTCGGATGGAAAACGGACCTATCCTTTAGTCGTGTTTTACGACACCTATAGGAAGATATAAGGTGACCCTATTCTATTCCGCCGGGAACCAACACGGTTGGGATCAGTATACTATAAATAATAATATCAAGCGACTGCCATCTGACCTCCATCATCTACTGGCGATATCGAAGTATTCGAAGTTCTGTAGTTAGACTAGTCGAACTTTTTTTAGGGCTCCAACTAGTCGTAACGACTTATAGATGTTTGTATTACAACCGATGCCGATGGCTTAACGTGCTCTCCGACTAAACCAATGCAAATAGCCTACAGTCCCGAGTGCTTCAAGCGGGACGTGTAAAAGCATAATATCAAGGCCGTTAAGTTAGGGACCAACATTTTAAGCATCCGAAATGGTAGTCCGCATCTTATAGACTGCAACTCGGCTTTTTACCATCTAGCAGGGTGCATTCAATTGACGGGCCAAAAAAAAATCATGCATTTTAATATTTGCACCGAGCGGGAATCGCACCCGCGCTCCCTGCACAGCAGAAACACTACCGCTACGCCACAGAGGATCTCAAATAATAACATCAAATAAATCTCGAAACAATCCATTAAAAATAGTTTTATTTCGATGTGTAACAATCGCACAAACTTCCGACAATATTTTATAAAAGTTTTTAATTGCTTTTCAAGTTTCCGTCTGACAATACTTTCTATTGCAATACAATTTATTAGAGTTTATTCTCAGAATTTTGTATCGCAGGGACTACCCCAAATGGGTCATGGGCCATTTCATACCGCAGGAGATTTGGACCGCCCCAGACCTCTTTTGAATGGGTTGTTTCGAACCGTGTGCCCGGAGTGGTGTGTATGACGGTCCGAATCCGGGTTATGCCGACTCCTCCTTCTCTTCCTCTCTAGTTTGACTTATATACAGTTTTGCTGGGAGCGACTGCCACGACAGCCGACCTGGCAACCCTGAGCTGTCAGTCACGCGAAAAGCTTGCGCTAGTTTTTTTTTTATACCACTTAGTTGGCAGATAAGCACACGGCTCATCTGATGGGAAGCGGTCACCGTGGCCTATGGAACCGACCCTGAAGAAACCTTCTAATGCCCTTCTTGAAGAACCCCATATTGTAGTCGCTTGGGAAAACCACTGCAGGGAGTTCATTCCACAGCTTGAGTGTGCGTGGGATGAGAACCTTTCAAACCGCACAGTGCGCACCGTTTTTTTTTTTTTCGTTTAGTTTGGACCCTGAAGATCTTATTGGGTTCCTAAAACCATCTCTTTCTGTATAAAATATTCAAAACATTAGACAGAAATGCTGCGTTCTTATCCAAAATTGATTTTACTACCTACATACTCGTAATATCATTAACGACTTCCTTATCTGCCGTCATTAAGTTGGGCCCTTGAGCTCCTCTATAATTATAATTTTACAACAGACATCCGCCATGTAAACTTAATTCAGAATTATAATATGCTTCAGCACCCCTTTCTAGTTAGAAACTGGTGACAACCCTGTAATTAATACTGTTAAATTTATTAATTATAACTTTCACTGGATTCCGTGAATTGAAAACTGATCAACAAATTTTACTAATCATCTTCCTTGCATTAGTCCTGATAGCATCCGGGCCCTTCTCGCTTTTGTGTCCGAGGTCCGCTTTTTCCAGTCTAACTAAGACGCGGCTGAGCTTCGATTTTTTCCGTGAAGCGACTGTCATCTGATCTTCCTAACCCACTGGTCGTACCTGTTGACCTGCAGTTGGTAATATGTAGTGATAAGGGTCGGTAACGCTTATAATTCTAAGTTTTTATGATACGACAAAGAAAAGAATTTCTAAAAATCTGTCAAAACTGGATTGTTAATGGAAATAAAACTAATTTTAATCGCGAGTTAATTTCTATTATTCTATTATTTAAACAGATTCCGAAATTTTGGTAACTTTTCAACAAGGATTATTAAATTGTAATGAAACAACTTCAAAACAATATAAATCATAGAACGTACAAAACTTTTCCCAATTGTTCTTGTCATTCCGTTTTCCAATTCACTAATGGATATTTAACATTTTCAATATTACTAAGTTCCTATTAATTATATTTGTTTTGATTTATGGAGAATGAACAATAGTCTTGCATAGTGTTGATTTCCTATTGATTAGTAGAGTTGCTATAGTTCTTTCGCTAGGGAGCGGAGTCTGATGGGAAGCTTGCATATAGGTAACTATTATGCCAGAAAGGTCTAATGGTCATAATTATATTGAGAAGGAAAACGGAAGGTGGGACACCCCTAGCCAGGTGGACCGACAACCTGTGAAAGGTGGCTGGGACGGACTGGATGCAGAAGGCGGAGGATCGGCAAACGTGGCGCATGTTGGGAGAGGCCTATGTCCAGCAGTGGACTGCAATAGGGTAATTGATTGATTGATATGGGTGGTTTGAAAAGAACTTCTTAGAAGACTTCCATTTTTTCTTCATCCTAGCGTTAATCACAGTCGCAACCGAAGCTTTCACCTCGGTGTCTGGGCTCCGCTTTACCAGTCTAACCACGGATTTGGCTGGACTTCGATATTTTCCGTGAAGTGACTGCCATCTGACCTCCACAACCCAATGAAGATTGGGCGATATCAAAGCTTTACAGTCAGTCAAGTTGTTTGACTTTTTAGGGCTCCAACTACCCGTAACGACCGCCACAGTTGTTTTTATGGCAACCGAGACCGGCGGCTTAACGCATGCATGCGTGCAAATATTTGCACTGAGCGGGGATTGAACCCGCGCCTCCTGCATAGCGGCCACGTCCACTACCGCTACGCCACAGGGATTGTCTTCCTAGAAGACACCCATAGTGGAATTTTTTGACCATATCTGCAGGTAAAGAACTCAAAGTAGGTACTGGTGGCAGTAAACTTTACTCAAAGGAAACGTTCATTTATTTTTATAAAGAAACAAACCTGCTATCGAAGATTTTCGAAAACACGCTTGCCACATTCGGTACTCAGTGTTTTCTTTAAGTAAAGTTTGCGATCTCGAGTATTTCGAGTACTTTCCTTCAAGGTAGGGTTAAAAAATTCCATCCAGTACATTTTACCTGATGTAAAGTCGTATTTCAAGTCTTAGAAAAATCTATATAAGAATTACAATAATAATAAAGATAAAAAGCTCGTCATGTCCAAAAGTAACAGTAGGTTACCATCAGGCGGATGTAGTCAAAATGACGGAACAAATATACCTAACCAGCTGTTGCAGGAGGCTCCGCCCGCGTGGAATTCTGATCCGGTTCATCGCTGATATGTAGCTTATCTATTATTCTGATGTATAAGCTATATTATTGTAAAGTTTCATTAAAATTCATTCAGCAGTTTTTACGTGAAAGAGTAAGAAACATACATCCTTACATACTCACAAACTTTCACGTTTATACTATTAGTAGGATAAAGAAAGTCTGTTTCAAAAAACTACAACGTTTATTATATTTAGAAACATAGTACTTTTTGCACAACTCCACCTTGTCGCAATAAGCCTATGATTGCTTAAGATGTATCATTAGTGTCATTACCAGTGTTTCCTTTCGTATTATTAATGAGTGTCCACAGAAAAAGAAATATTTTTGTATTCTCAGCCGAAACACCTGATTTTCGTTCGTCCATTGTTGTTATTCAATTTCGTGTACCTTAGGGTGTCACACTAAAACAACACATACCAATTGTTTATATAGGTACCTTTTATATTTTTAAAAGAATTTATGGAAAATCTCAGCTTTTTCAGCCCTTTTTCATATTTCATCCGTCAATTTGAGAGTTGATGGTAAGCTGGGTCTAAAAAAATATGAAAAATTTATTTTATTGAAATAGTTTCATATTGACAGCCTCCGTGGCGTAGCGGTAGTGAACGCGGTTGCTACGTAGGAGGCGCGGGTTCGATTCCCGCTCAGTGCAAATATTTGTATGCATGAATATGGGTATTTGCATTAGTCTGGTCGGGCCTTGGAGAGCACGTTAAGCCGTCGGTCCCGGTTGCCATACGAACATCTATGGTAGTCGTTACGGATAGTTGGAGCCCTAAAAAGTTCGACCACAACGGTCTAGCTGCAATACTTCGATATCGCCTAATGTCACCATTGGGTTGTGGAGGTCAGATTGCAGTCGCTTCACGGAAAATATCGAGTTCCAGCCAAATCGGCAGTTAAGACTGGTAAAGCGGACCCCAGATTCCGAGGGGAAAGCTTCGGATGCTACTGGAAATTAACGCTAGGATGAAGAATAAATTCTCTTCACCTCAATCTTGAGTGCGATGCGTACCCTCCGACATATATATGTTACGAACGTTCGCGAACGGTTCTACACGGCCAGTAGTACCTATTTGACAAATCGTGACAATAATTCACATGTGATACCTCTTTGAAGTGAAAACTTTTTAGGCACGTTGAACGCTTTTTGTCGTACTTTTTTTAGACGTTTTTTACTGCAATCAATTCCCAGAGCGCCACAATTTTTCGCCTGTTTTTTTTTTGTGTTTTTTGTACCAGGAAAGCATAACATGCACGTACATTTACGTAGTTGAAATTTTCCACACGATTGGTTTTTCAATACACTCAAATCCAATATTCACAACAAAATATTGCAAACAGTTTGATTCTGAACAATAGGTACTCGTTACATATGAGATTCGTGTTTCAATATTTCTATTTGATTCTTGTAAAACAATATGAAACTCACTTCTATTTGTGTCCTATTAGATTATACCAATACGTTGTGTGTACTGGTTAAGGTGATTACATACGCGAATGACTCTGACCATACGAATGCTCAAGGTCATTCGCTCATATTTGAACCGTAAAAATCTCAGTAAAATCAATTTTAATAGATAACTTTATAGGCGACGATTACAAACTAAGAAGGTCACGTCATGCTAATACACTTATTTAACATATATGTGAAATTTTAGATTATTTGGATACATATTGTAGATAATATTTGGTTTCATAAGGCGATTAACACACTGCACCGCCTACCGCCGCGGTTGGCGGTGAAGCGGATCTCACGATGCATTGGCCTCTACTAAATCCGCTGATACCTAATACACATACACCGATCGCCTAAGAAAGAGTAGAGTAATTGTTCAGAGCCACTTATCAACTATTTCCTCCTTTTTTATTGAATTCATGAAAAGGAGAAGTTCTTCTGTATATCCTGTAGTATGCAGGCATGTAAATTGTGTTGCAACTACAACGTACACTGCAGTATCTGGTGGGTGAGGAATACCAAGTAACGTGCTACTGGAAACCCGGAGCGGCGCTGCGAGATGTGCTAACCTCGGAACGTCGCTGCATCGCCTCTCTGACTGACAGAGATTACGTCATTGTTTTGGGGGGCGTGAATGATAGATCACCCTGTGTTTTTAAAATTTGTGTCAGCAACTTTCTATGCGTAACTCAACATACAAACATCATATTTTGTGAGATCCCACATAACAAACATCTCAACGAATCAAAATTAAATCAGGAACTGAGATTAATTTGTTCTAGATTTGTAAACGTGACTTATATTGACATGGGATTTGCTGCTCAAGTGCCACATCGTGCTATATTTGCTCGGGTAGTCGCGGGTCATTTGCTCAAGGGAATCTTAAGACTAGAATATTTGTATAGGTATAACGATTATGTAAGAAGTAAACAAACACATGAGTGTAATTCTTCCTCCATTAAAAAATCATACAGTTCAGTGAGTACTCAGACGTGTTCGGAACACTTGCGTAGCCAGTCTAACCATGATCAGGGTGAGAGTGTCCTGTCTAGCCAGCGAATTGATTTTTTTCGTGAACAATAAACTAAACTTACTGCATCAGAACATTGATGGTCTAATGACTAAATCAAACTTGCTTCTCTTGGGTCTCGATAAGCTTGAAGCTGGTAAAAAGCAAGTTGGGGTATTATGTATCACAGAGCATAACTTGCTAAGGGAGGACATATGGCTGCTTAATATTCCCAACTATAAGTTGGGCTCTATTTTCTGTAGAAAGAATCGTAGAGGCGGCTCATGTCTTCTTATTCATAACTCGCTACTATTTAGCCCGCTAAAAGAAGTTAACAAATTTGGCATAGAGGGCATTATGGAATGTTCAGGGGTCGAACTTTCGGAACATGGACTCATTGTAATATGTATATATAGACCGCCGAGAATAAATGCTGAAGACTATGAAAAATTCTTCAGTGCATTTAATTCTTTAATACAGAGATATTTATACGGCAGGAAGAAATTAATTGTATGCGGTGATTTTAATATCAACACACTTGAAAAAAGTCGTGAGTCTAATGAGTTCACGCATTTGTCGCATTCATATAATCTTAAAATAGTATTTAATGAACCTACACGACCGGACAGTGGCAGATGTCTTGATAATTTTTTATCTAATGTTAAAGGTAGTCATCATGAGGTACTTGAATTCGCGTTATCTGATCATGCTGCTCAATTATTTCAAATTTCTGTTAAACCGAGACATATACATAAGTATTGGTACATTGAAAGACGTAATTATTGTAGACATAACATTCATAAATTCACGGAATGCATTAATGCCCTCAGTTTTCAAGAAGTTTTTGAAAGTGATGATCCGAGTGCTGCTTTTACAGAATTTTATCAACTGTTTAGGCTTTTCTATGATCTTTGCTTCCCACTTGTAAAAATAAAAATCCATGCAAGGACCAAGCCTAAATGGATTACCTCCGGCATAAAGCTATGCTGTAAGAGGAAGAGACGCTTATTGTGGCAGTATCGAAAAAATCGCACTGAGCGTAATAAAAAAAGTTTTACCGACCTAAAGTCCAGATTAGATCGAATAATCAAACTTACACAGAGAGCCCAAAATGACTATTATATATACAAATCAAACAATAAATGCAAAGCCACTTGGACAATAATAAATAATAACAAATGTAATGTACCTAAAGACCAAATTGAGCATATTATGGTAAATGACAATATTATTAGTGACCCTACGCAGTTGGCCAACTCTTTCAATAATTTCTACATAAATCAAGTACACAAATTAAATAAAAACTCAACACATACTTATTACAGTAATAATTTAAATTCTTTGTTTATGCCTGCAACAATACCTGACGATATTAATAAAATAATTGTGAAACTAAAGCCCACAAACAGCACCGGCTATGATGACATATCTGTTAAGATTTTAAAGCACCTCTCAACTAAATTATCTTTTGTGCTAAGCCATATAATTAACTTGTGCATATTTCATGGTATATATCCAACAGAGCTTAAAGTAACAATTATAAGACCAATATTTAAAAAAGGTGACACACACGATATGAGTTGTTACAGGCCTATTGCTCTAATCCCTGTATTGTCTAAAGTATTTGAGAAGGTGATTTACGAGTGCCTGTATAATTATCTCGAAAATAAAAATATATTGGTCGATGAGCAATCGGGTTTTAGGAAAAATAGAGACATAAATATTGCTATTTACAAATTCCTTCAGACAGTAATGACAGAAGTGGATAGCAAAAGTCAAGCCTGTGCTCTCTATATGGACCTAACGAAGGCATTCGATTATGTGGACCATCAAATCCTACTAGATAAACTTAATTCCTATGGTATCAGGGGTAACATACTCAATTTAATAAAATCATACCTTAGTGATAGGAAACAATCCACTGTAATCTCAAAAATGTGTCACGCGGAAAATACAATTGTAAATTACTTTTCAGAGCGGCAGAGTGTTGTATTCGGTGTCCCACAAGGCAGTGTATTGGGACCACTGCTGTTTATTATATACATCAACGATTTTCCCAAGATACTGCACCACGAATCTGTACTTTTTGCCGACGACAGCACTATTTTGTTTAAAGGTAACAATAAACAGGACATTGAACACCAAATTAATGACACTCTGTGCACTAGTATAGATTGGCTAACACGGAATAATCTACAAATAAACATTGACAAGACTAATATAATGACATTCAGCAACAGGGTAAATAAACTAGCGAACTTAGAAATACAGTATGACAATAAAAATATTGACCAAGTAACAGTCACAAAATTTCTAGGATTAAATATTGACGAAAACCTGAATTGGAAAAACCATATAGAAAGTTTGTGTTTAAAGTTGAACCAGTACTCTTATGCGCTTTATAAACTTTCAAAAACTTCAAGCACACCCACAGTCTTGACCGCCTACCATGGTTACGTTGCTTCAATCATAAGATATGGCATAATTTTTTGGGGCAACAGTACAAATGTAGAATACGCTTTTAAAGCTCAAAAAAAATGTGTAAGGGCCATCTGTAACATAAAGTCAATGGATAGCTGTCGACCGTTCTTCATAAGACTGGACATTTTGACTCTGCCGTGTGTTTATATTCTGGAAACAGTGTTGTTTGTGAGGAGGAACGCTCATATGTTTGAGAATTTGAAAAGCAGAAGACATCATTTGAAAGTCTGTGTACCCTCTAACTCCACAGCTTATTTAAATAACAGCATTTTCTGCATGGCCCCCAGAATATACAATCACTTACCTAAGTCAATTTTAGAGGAACCTTCTTATAAAAATGTTAAAGATTCACTTAAAAAAATGTTATTGGGGAGGTGTTATTATTCTGTGGAGGATTATTTGCGTGATCGATTGTGATAGACAGGGACACTGACATTATATTTATTTTTGTTTTCATATATAACAATGGTACGATCTGACAAGTATTAATTGGTTTATTTTTTTTTTTTTTTTTCTTATTGACTCTTATAATAATATTGACATGTATTCAGGTAATTTAAATATTATTTACAATTGACATAGTATTTAATTGGTTTATTTTTCTTATTGACTCTTATAATAATATTGACATGTATTCAGGTAATTTAAATATGATTTACAATTGACATAATATTTAATTGGTTTATTTTCTCTTATTGACTCTTATAACAATATTGACATGTATTCAGATAACAACAATGATAATGAAAAAAGCAAACAAAATTTAATTCAATGTATTCAGATAATTTAAATATTATTTAAAATTGACATGTATTATTCTAACCTAATTTTGTTACCATTTTCTCTTTACAAATTGTTGCACGCCGCAAGGCTAAATACAGTGTTACCCAAAATGTACTAGCATAACATCTCATATACCTGTATTTGCAATTATAAATAAATAAATAAATAAATAAATAAATAAATAAATGATATGTAAATTTCAGATCTGTAGGTTTTATAGTTAATAAGAAAAACAGTTTCGAAAATACCAATTTTTCGATGCTGACCTGATTCGGGGCCTTTTTTTATACCACTTAGGTGGCAGACAAGCACACGGCCCACCTGATGGAAAGTGGTTACCGTGGCCTACGGACGTATGCAACACCAGGGGCGTCACACTCGTGCTGCCGACCCTGAAGAAACCTTCTAATGCCCTTCTTGAAGAACAGGTTACAGAAGGTAGTCGTAGATATAGAAGAACAGCCCCTATATAGAAGTGGCAATTCGTTGGTTGGTATTGTGGAATAGAATGACGAATGTATGGGATTTGACGTTTATGATATACGTTGACGACTCATGTACGTCAAAAACCATACAATTGTCCTTGTTTGAAATTGGTGATTTTTTAATTTATTGATTTTATTCTTTATTGTACACACAAATGCGAGCCTAACTCAAAGTTGAGTTTTCTTCCAGCAAACCCCAGAGTGCACAGAGGAATTGCAAAACATTGAGAGGCAAAGTCTAGTGTACAACGAGGAGATCCATTTACTATCCAGTCGATATGAACCTAACCCATTTATATACATAGACATAGGTACACACATACATATTAATTATACAATCACAAGATCACAAATTTCACTAAACATTTGAGTCAACACAATTATAAAACATAACTCTCTTACTTAGCAGTCAGGTAAAAAGAGAACCACATACGATATAAAATGTCTATATTTTCTACCAAACAGTTCATATTCCCCAAAGGCTGGCAACATTGCCACGTTGAATTGGAAATGCAAATTCCTGTCTTAATACGATTAAAACCGAAGCACTAATACCGCTACATAGAGAAACATTTTCGGAGTAGACCGACCGAAAATTTGGCACACATTCCGTGTTTTGCACTGTTGGCGCACTTTGACATGGCCTGGACGATAAGTTTTATATTGTTGTAGTTGACTCATACCTGTACCAATCATATTATTACAAGACTGATTTATAGAAAGCTTCTATTTGTACGAATTATTTTGATCAATTTTAAATTAACTAAACAACTATCTATGCGCGGACTTACACCGATAGACTTAGGTTAGATGAGATTGAACGCCCCCCTTTCCAGGACCCAAATATCCATCTTGATGCTGTGGTTCTCACTACCAAGGGGACCAACTTGAAGCTGGAGATGGACCTAAGTCGGATATGGTATCCGTGGGGATGTTCGCACGAAAAAAATGTCAGAAGTGTTTCCACCAATTTTATCCATTTTAGCACGAGAATCTTTAGTGTGTGTGAACTGAAGATCCTCGGACTAAAGTGGCATTCACTTTGTAGCCCGGGTTCTGCACCTTTTGATTCAGCTCATATAAATTGTATGTTTGCGACTGACCTTTCAACTCCTAGCCTCGTCTAACAATCACCAAAAGCACTCCATAAGCTCCGCAGATCTGTGTGGGGTCTCAAAAAAATATCCAAACCTGAAGATTAACAAATAATTCTGTATTGTTCCAGTCGGTGTCTGTGACGGTGTCGGTGCTGACCTTGACCTTCATCTCGGTGGATCGCTGGTACGCCATCTGCTTCCCGCTCAAGTTCAAGTCCACCACTGGGCGAGCGAAGACTGCGATACTCATCATTTGGCTGCTGTCTTTACTATTCAGTAAGTGCTATAATTTTGTTTTAACTAGACATTAGAAATGGTTTTATTTTTGCGTGGAAATCCTCTTGGTGGTTATGTCGGACTCGAACCTATTAAAACCACATGCTGTCTCGAGTCTTCAGATACCTTAGTAGTGTAAGATTGCCTAAGGCTTAAGTATCGAGAGATCTAGAAAGCCAGGGCACCCTTGGATCCAGGGCCATCTTCATTTTCGAGATGGCCCCCTATGGTGAAAACTTCCTATGAGTTTTATCAAAATTAATCATCACAAAGTAGACAAGCAGAAATGAGAATGGAATGGAATAAAAATATTGGACTATACCTACTGATATATTAGATTAGATTAGTCTCTCTTCTCAATAAACCTATCACTAACTTTCTGTACTTATTTCTGAGTGGTACTTCATCGTACGAATGGCCTAAACATTAGCCAGCCAGTTTGTTAAATGTTATTAAACGTTGCGGCTGAATATCATACAAACCGTTAATTGAACGCCACCGTTTTGTTAACAGTCTAGGCAATTAATTGAACAGCTGATTAGGCTATTATAGTGTACTGCGACATATAGGTATATCTCTCTATTCATATAACTCAGTTTTAATAAATAGAAATTCTGTTCTAGACAAACCTTTGTGCAATATTAACGAGCCAATACCGCGAGCTTCCGGACAAACAACAAGACTAACCCACAACCCTTTATACGAATGCCACTGGGGACTTCTAAGATAATAGACAATATAACAAGTAAATTGCTCTTACTACTTAATGAATCCTCAAGGTGAAATCTTTTATGTAAGAGGATACAGGATGCTGGGAAAATTCCATATACGCTTATGCCTGCTAAATAACAACCTTTTTTGTTCTGTGGAATGCCCCTCGGGTACCATCTCACATGGGCTAGCAGTGAAGTGAAGAATGTTAAAATCAAAATGGCGCACACAATGGTATTCCATCATGGGAGCCTATTGCAGGGCACCTGGGTTTGCCTTTAAGAAGGAAATTCCTAGAAACTTTAGTAGCCATTAGCTGCTAAGTGATACATCAAACTAAGTAGGCTTTACAAGACTGGGTTCATCATTCATCATCGTTTCAGCCATAGGAAGTCCACTGCTGGACATAGGCCTTCTCTACAGATCTCCAATAAGACCGGTTGGAAGCGGCTCGCATTCAGCGCGTTCCCGCGGCCTTAATGAGGTCGTCTGTCCACCTTGTGGGTGGACGTCCTACGCTGCGCTTGCCGATACGTGGCCTCCACTCGAGAATTTATCGACCCCATCGGTCATCAGTCCTCCGTGCTATGGACTGCATTGTCTGTCTGCAAGACTGCGAAGACTGGGTTGCGTAATCCCAAACCTCCGTTGTACCCTGGTGGACAAGGGAGTTGGCAGCACCTCTTTTGAGCAGGAGAGATGCTATCGCCTATGGTAAATTGCGGCTGGGGCGGGAGTGGACATGTAGAGGACTGCTTGGAGGCTTTCCACACGGCCATATTGTAGGGCAGGCAAACGTTGGGATGGTTATCTGAGGGGTGACAGGTGCGGCCGCCATTCCTAAATCGTAAAATGGTAGTCAGTATGAGTCGGACATAACCACCCCCAATGGCTGACGGGGGTGGTTTCGGTGGGAATTTCCACACGAAAGGCTTTACAAGACTAACTTATAAAATGAAACGGCAAAATAGAATTAGTTAAAAATGTGTATATTTGTTTAAATACGTAATCATCAAGTAAACATTTCATATCGTCTTCTAGTTTTTCTAGTTTATTTTTAAATAACTGCAACGCTATCGTTTATAACAAATAAAATAACGTTCAATAATAAATCCCGAACGTTTCTTTTATATCTCCATCATTTTATTTCCCACCTGAGACATCTTATAAAGGCATAGTTACACGGATTACTTTGATCGTGTTCCTGAGAATATACAGCGGAAGATACCATGACGGAATTCCAATCGCTTTTACCGTAGGTATGCATGTTAAGTAAAGTTGCTTCTATTAGCTATTTAACTTTATAATGTTAAGAGAAATGTAGTTTGTATGTATAATACTGCTAGTATACAACCGTGGTTAAACAACAATGGTGGTTTACTGTTAAATTATGTACATTGACGACCTGCAAAAGCTGGCTGGGACAAACTGGATACGGAAGGCGGAGGATTGCCAAATGTAGCGCATATTGGGAGAGACCTATGTCCAGCAGTGGACCACAATAGGCTAATTGATTGATTGATGTATTCTCATAACACTAGAAAGCTAGGTTAGAATTGGGTTTCTGTCGGTTATTGTAATAACTGAAATGAGAATCCACAACCTTTTGACCACAAGTCCATAACTAGTAATCCTTCTTCACCAAAGACAAACAGGAAAACCAACATGCTATGTATTTTCTTCATATTAATAAGCAGTAATAAGAGGCCTTAGAAAAAGGGAGAGAGGTTGTTTACCGTGTATTAACGCCTTAAGACCGAATAAAAATATTAAATGTTTTATTTACGATTCAGGTGACAAATTCTATATTAAGTACATGAATGGCGATATATTAGAGTTTTAATAGATAGATACTATGACTTTTTATGGAGTCTATAGAGCCCTACCATGATCTTTTGGGCCCAAGTCAATCTAACCTGTTGGGGCGTCAGAAGGCAGGCACTCCTGTATTCTCGTGTGGAAATCCTCTTGGATACAAAGGCATAGATGTTAGGGTCGAACAGACCAAAACCGCACGCCGTCTCGAGTCTTTAATACCGAAGTATAAGGTGGCATTTCCCTTGCACCAGGAGGAGCGAATCCTAGAGTATTAGAGAGCTTTTCTTTGTCTGCTAGTTGTTCGTGATCTCAATGATCTATCGGCAATGGATAAAACTAAAATAGATCTTGACCTATATTTACCGATGGCATAGCAGAACCCTGCGCGCCTTGACTTGAATAGATATAGGTTAGAAGGCTAAGTTTTTTTACAACCACCATTTATGTTTTTGATAACATTTCATACATTTCCGGCTACGCACTCGATTTTCTATACATTGCCTAGGTATTGTACAGAAAACCGGATTATACACATTGCCGGTAACATACTAACAACTACTTTTCAACAGATGTCCCCGAGTTCGTGGTCCTTCAAGTGCAGAGCAAGATGAAGCTGCGGTTCAATGTGCAGTACTTTATGCAGTGCACGTCGACCTGGTCTGACGAGAGCGACCTCAAGTGGCATATCATTAAAGCGCTCTTTCTTTACACGTAAGTTAGACATTGCCTTAGATACATTCACACCTTCCATATTTAGCTAACTATGACTTTCGATCGAATGAAAAAGGGTGTGAACCTACTGCCGTCAAACGAACACTTTAAAATGGGCACGTTTTATCACACTATTATAAAATATTTTTTAGGGGGGGAATCGAGAACGGGGAGATTCGCGACTAACCCCAAAATTTTTAGTTTACAAGCGAAGGAAAAAAGGCAATTTAAAATAAGATTTTGAAGCATTTAGTAAGCTAACTATACAAATCTATTATGATAGGAAAAAGTGAACCTGCTCAGGCGGAACTCGAACCCGCGATCTTTCCCTTACAGGACGGATGTATAGGAAAATTTGGAGAGCTTCAGGCGTGGCTCGGTGGCTCAGTGGTCATCCCCCTGTAACAGAAAGATCGCGAGTTCGAGTCCCGCCTGAGCTAATTCACTTTTTTCTATATCAATTCATTTAAACAGTGTTATTCGCAACTGTACTTTGTTTTCAGATTTCCTCTGTTCCTGATGATGATAGCGTACTGCCAGATCGTAAGGGTGCTGTGGAGGTCAGACAACATTCCTGGACATACGGAGTCACATACTCTGTGCTCATCGCAACAGGGACAAAATAACTGTAAGTCATTCATTATGTCATAATGTCATTCTATTCTTTATTCGGTCCAGTAGTTTTTATCTCCGTCGCGAACAAACAGACAAACAGACAATAATTAAAAAAATATCGTGTTCAGTATCTTTGCCATAGCCCAAGTTCTTTTTTTTCCCACGATCACTTTGCAAATTATATAATAACTAGCTTTTGCCCGCGGTTCCGCCCGCGTGGATGTCGGTTATCGCGACCAAACATAGCCTATGTCCTTTCTCAAGGTTCAATCTACACATATACCAAATTTCATCGAAATCGGTTCAGTAGTTTAGGCGTGAAAGCGTAACAGACAGACAGACAGACAGAGTTACTTTTGCATTTTTAATATTAGTATGGATATAGAATAGATAATACATCCTCTATCAAAAATATAGGATACTGAACAAAACATTATGAATATTTATTTTTTAATTTTTTTTTTTTAATATGCTAAATATCTGGTTATTTATAGTAATAGCAATATCCTAACTGTTTTCTCTAGTGAAGATATTTTCGACAGACACTCAAAGAAAGACGCTGTTCCTAGGGCTGGCTGCCAACCGTCGCACCACCCCGTCCATCCACACCAACGCTTCCACCGAAGGCCAGCTTCGCTCCAGGAGGAAGGCAGCCAAGATGCTGGTGGCAGTGGTCGTGATGTTCGCCGTCTGCTACTTTCCGGTGCATTTGCTCTCTGTACTGAGGTTAGTGAACTAGATCTTCTTCATCCTAGCGTTAATTCTTAGTCGCATCCGAAGCTTTCACCTCGGAGTCTGGGGTCCGCTTTACCAGTCTTAACTACGGATTTTGATAGACCTCTATATTTTCCGTGAAGCGATTGCCATCTGACCTCCACAACCCTATGGTAACATTAGGCGATATCGAAGCTTTGCAGCTAGACCGTTGTTTTTTGCACTTTTTAGGGCTCCAACTACTCGTAACGACTGCCATAGATGTTCTTATGGCAACCGGGACCGACGGCAACGTGCTCTCCGAGGCACGACCAGACCAAGGCAAATACCCATATTTCATGCACACAAATATTTGCACTGAGCGGGGATCGAACCCTGTTAGATACTTAACTAAAGGTAAACAACCTTGTAGAAAAAAGAAAAAAAAACTTTTTAATAAAACACATAATTATTAAACAAATAAACAGAGGCTAACTAACTGATTAATTAGTGGTTCGATTTGGGTTTTTAGTCTCTAAAATAAGTAGGTATCTAAATAGAAAAATATGAATCAACTGATCTTTTAAATAAAACATATTTAAGATAGTTTAGTTAAGTACCTACCTCCCTAACCGAATGGAGTATACCTACTTTCTTCTTTTCTTTCTGTATCACGGACTTTCAAGTCCGTGATACAGAAAGTGTGTTGCTAAATTGTGAAGTTATGAGGATTGGAATATAGCACGCCCCAACTTGGATAGGTTAGGTTAGAAGAATAGAATAGAAGAATATTTTTTTTTATTTTTTTTTATAACCATCCAGTAGTAAGCCAACCAATAGTATAACCCGCGCCACGTATCTTGGACCTAAGTCGTAAGACATACGAGGCTCTGGCGCCCGCGGATTGCTTTGTAATAGTCTATGCTTGGTGAATTTGAGTTCGTGTACCGCAGTAGCATCCCATGCTATCCTCAAAAGACACCCAAGAAATGTGTACTGCGCGTATATGGTACATTTTGAGCACATTTTAGGTCCAAGATACGTGGCGCGGGTTATAGCTGCGAAAGGTTATATTTTCACTTATGAAAATGATCACCCTACAATTTTGTTCGTTTAGAAAACCGCTCAAAAAAGCTTATTACACTGATCGTTCTGAATAACACGTACCTCAAATTCGTATTTTAAGTCGCCTTCAATATTTGCCTTCAGTTTTTTGCTCACTTAGTATTTCTGTACGCCAATTTTGACACCCATAAATTGAATTTATACATGAATAAATTAACGGAAAAGCACATGCCGATATGTTAAGTTAAATATACGTAAAAGGTAATTAATTTGTTAAGGATAGTTTTTTATCAGTACCTACCGTATGCTGAATGCATACTGTTCGTGTTCATGACATTATAGATTTAAAATTAATTAAACTGCTTGTACATACGTCAAGAATAATGTTGATAATTAATTAATTATTCACATTCACGAAAAGGAAATGATTAATTTGTCGGATTATTTTGTGTATGTTTTACGATTATTCTTGCTCATAAATTTTTCATTTTCAATTATTGTTTTATTATCAAATAGGGGGATCACCCCAATAAAATAGTCCACTTATCGAGGAAGGTTATAGGCTATACATCATCACGCTACTACTCAAGGAAGCAAAGACGTAAACATACCCGCATGCGGTGCAGAATATTCCATCAAGAACCAAGCGGTTCAGCGACTCCTTCTTCTGCCGCACCATTAAGTCTTGGAATTCCTTACCAGTTCACGTGTTTCCATCCTCCTACACTCCCGGGTCCTTTAAGCGGGGCGTGAAAAAGCATCTGATGAGGCCGTCAAGCTGAGTGCCACCATTGTAACATGATACGTGTCTGTAATGGTGACCCTCTTTTCAGAGAATTTACCTTCAGCTTACCATCAGGCGAGGCGAAGTCAAATTGATTTGTCCTATATAAAAAAAAATAAGTGTCAACAAATCCAGCAGATTCGCATACATTATTTGAAAATTAATACATTGTGGGTATTTTTATGGCTTTGATACGGGACATTGCCTTACATGACATTGAAGTATGTCACGGATGAAACAGGGCGGCTAGCCTAGTCTTATAATAAAATAGTATAAACCAAAGCAACCCTTTGCGATGCATAGAATGTTTGCCACTGACAGCAAACTTCCTGCCTCTTACAAGCACTTGGACAAATTAAGTGACCCAAATTTCAGTATTCACAAGCGAGCTAGGGCGTTAGTGTATTGTAGATAAGTACCTATACAATATGGATACGACATATAGGCAATAATTGAAACCATATACTTGGTACCACCTAAGCTTCAAGCAGGAAAAGTTTGAACAAAATTGGTCCAGTATTAAGGGCAGAAACTAGAGTTTTAATTTTATAGAATTTGAACAACTTTGAGCACTCTGTAGAATCGCATGTTGCCGCTTAGCTGTTCAAGTAAGTTACCTACTATGCCTATTGTTGTGTGTGTGTGTGTGAAGTTGTTGTGTGTGTGTGTGAAGGTGTGTGCGTATTTATTAATGACTTATGACACAGTCAATGACTTTAAAGCAATGGATGAAACTATTTAATGACTTATACAAGTGGTTGCATTTTCTACATTTATTTTAATAATTATTTTGTTAGATAATTTCGGATTTTATAAATCAGGGAATTTAAGTTTAAATTTAATTTGGTTCTATTCCTACGGACCGGGATGCTTCGCGGTTTCAGTATTTGCACATATGTCGTATCCATATCGTATATAGTAGATGTCTAACTTATGTCGACTATAAATAGTACATTATGGTACAAGTGAGCAACGTTGGTGATTACCGCCGAGGCGCCATTGAGACCCGAGCCGCCAGGCGAGGGTCTTAAGACAGCCGAGGACGGTAATCATCATGCTCACACGTGCCATACGACGTTTTACAACACACTTGCGAATAAAATAATACTACAAATACTAAATAAACAATACTACAAATTAATTCGTTTTCCTATGCGCGCGCATTTAACAATGGCGGTCGACCATATTTAAAAAAAAATGAGGTTTGAACTTAACTTTTTTTTACTCTGTTTTTTTTCTGTACTTAGAGAAAAAAAAAAGTTAAAGTTGAGTGAAAATTTTGTTTATTACACAAGTATTATGTACAAGTTTAAATTATTTATTTAAATACGAAAATGCATCAAATGACCATACAATAGGCGTATTAATTTATTCGTACTATTAAACACGTTATTTTTTGTATCAAAACTTTTTTAAGAACATAGACAATTATAGACACTTCCTATGAAATTTAAAAAATAATCTATAACTCACTTTTGTGAATAATAGTAATGAAAAAGTCACAGTTTTATAATAGGTGTCATTCCGTGCTTAATTGCGGTAAAATAATATCACATTTATGAGCAGGTGTGTTGTAAATATAGTTTATACTGTTTTTATTATAATTCTAGCTGATGACCGCGGTTGCACCCTAGTAGATGTCGGTGGTCGCAACTTTTGATCATACCTTCGGTTCTTCTCAATCAATTGCGATCAAGCAAACGTAAGATTTATAATCTGACCAAGTTCTTACAGGGTTGGCAGCACGAGTGTGACTCTCCTGGTATTGCACTCGCCCATAGGCCACAGTAATCTCTTAATATCAGGAGGGCCGTGTGCTTGTCAGCGATCTAAGTAGTAATAAAAAAAAGTTGATCAAGGTCAGATTGAAGTAGGTCAGGTTTTGGCGTCCATCGCAAACAAACAAACAGAAAAAAAAAATACATATAACATATCTCATGTATTTTTATTAAGTATCTATAACGTACAGACACGATCACTTAACAATTTAAACAAGCGAGTTTTCGAAAACCTTTGTGCCTTTGCACATTGTAAGAAAATTTCTGGTGCTTGACAAGAAATTTCTTATAAGAAATGCAGTCGCCTTTGTTGTTATATGAGACCGTGCACATTGTAAGAAATTTTTTCTTGTGTCTGATAAGACACACGCATTTTGGCGGATCTAGACCAGAAATTTCTTACGTACGTGGGACACTCAATTACATCAAGTTTTATTTTGAGAAATTATAAAATTAACTTCGATATATAAAATATTTTTATTAAATCTTTTCTATGGACTCTCCACCAGGCCGTTTCCTCGTGGTCATACTAGCTTGTCATACCACCAGCCTCTACACAAAGTTTCATGCGTCTGAACCAATTTTCGCACAATCATCGTACGAAAATGTTCTCGATGCAGATCCATTTTTAAATGAGACACAATGGCTCTCAAAAATTGTGGAGGGATATTCAAAATTGGAACATTGCTATTTTTACTTTTAAATATAAGCAAAGTTTTCAAAATAATTACAAGTAGGTAACAAGTACCTTACACAAAAACTCGCAAGACGTTGTTGAACGGCCCACTCGGTACCTATTCATTCTGCGGCGGCGGCGGCGCGGCTGCCGCGGCGGCGGCGCCTTTGTGCCCCTCCCCCGACATACCGCACCTCACTCTACACGTGCCGCTAGCGCCTGTCGGCGCGGCGGTGCGGCTTTTGATTTTTACCCGACTACGGTGAAGCCAAAGGAGGGTTATGATTCTATGCCAAATGACTTTGAGTTTGCTAGTACAGTTTAATTTTTAAATGCAGTTTCGGTTGTGAGTTGTAACTGGTGACGTCTCGATGAACTAAATAGGTACGTATTAAAATCCTTAGGTACCTACCTGAGAGTTACAGCTAGCATTCCACGTGGGGATATAGCTTCTATAAATTGCGTATTTTGACGATGTAATGAAATCTTCAAGTAAGTACCTATTTTAACAACTCTTCAAAAGTTGTTTGGGACATATAGGTAGGTATGTACGTACGTAGGTATTAAAAACTTTCTTTCGTTTCGCATTAATTCTGGTACCTACAAGCTTTGTATTATGTCCCATCGCTGATTCTCGACTCTCGTCATATTATTATTATTATACTAGCTGTTGCCCGCGGCTCCACCCGCGTGGAATTCGGATTCCGTGCCAACTTTAGCCTACCTAAGTTACTTCTTATTACATAAGCTATCTGCCAGAGAAAGTCACGTCCAAATGGTTCAGCCGTTCCAGAGATTAGCCGGAACAAACAGACAGACAGACAAAAAAAAAAAATATATATTTTGGTACCTATGTGTACCGTATACAATACATTCATATATTATGCATGTAGTAGAAACCGGTTATTTTAATATGAGTTTTAATATTACAAACAGACACTCCAATTTTATTTGTATAGATTTAAAGTTCCCGTCTATGATATAGATAGGTAGGTATGCAATCAAAAAAAGACGCTGTCGTCTGTCTATTTTGTACCTACTTAGGTAAGTATATGATTGTGTATCCTCCGTCAAATTATGGTTAGGTACATAGTGTACATACTAATGAATGAAGTAAAGAAATAAGAACTTACCTAAGTAGGTACTTCGTTCTGTACCTACATTACGAGGTTAAGTTATACCTATTGGCTAGGAGCAATATTGGCTGAGAGAAAGTAAAAATCAATTTTCTTTCTTTCTTTCTAAGCAATATTGGCCGGGTCAGGTTTTGGATGGGTGACCGTTCTTTGCATTACGACGTTAAGGAACATTGGGTAAGTGCCCGCTTGACGGCAATAGGCTCGCTCCTATTACGTGGTACCGAAAATAATTTGATGGAATGTGCTGTTAATACACCTCTGCTTACCCCTTCGGGAATTTACAGCACTCCTGTAAAACCCCTAAGTATAATAATATGTATGTATGTATAATATATTTTTTGTTACAAACATGTTTTATCATTCTATACAGAATGATAAACAAAACATGTTTGCAACAAACAGAAATGTTTGTAACAAACATAAATGTTTGTGGCTACGTAAGAAATTTCTGGTGTACGTAAGAAATTTCTTGTCGATAATTTCTTACAGTGTGCAAGGTGTTCTCTTCATTAGACACGAAATATTTCTTGTCTGGCGTACGTATCTTATAATGTGCAAAAGGCCTTTGAATGCAGTTTGGTTTCTTTCTAAAAAGACTGAAATTTGCTATCTCCAAGAGTACTTTTCCTTAGTCACCTTGTACGACACCGAATGGGAAGAGATGGGGTGGCCCAAATTTTACTCTGCCGGAAACCACGCAGTTTTACATACGTACGACAATGACATTTCATAACATAGACATGTCATATGCTTACAAATCAACGTAGAAAAATGTGCCGAACTCACACACACACATTTTTAATTCATCTACACTTTTGGTGTATTAACTTTAGAGTAATAGTTCGTGCAGTGTCTATAAACATACGATGGCATTTTCGTTATTTTTTTAAGTCACTGATGCTTCCGCTCCACGTCCGACCGGCGCCGGCGCCGCTCGGCACGCGGTACTAGAAGCAAACGTTCCAATTGACTCATTTTCGGATCTTCACGATTTTCGCGCAATAACATATCTACTTCTTTTTATATAATATCTTTGACGTACGAGTAGATTCGAGTCTATATAACATAAGAAAAAAGTATTTTGTTCATGGTTTTGAGCACTACATCAATCTACTTTCAGACACGTTTGTGCTTAGTGACTTATTTGGCGAAGAATAAATGTTTCTTTAATGCAAACAATGTTAGCTGGTGTAAGCAGCTCTCTTCCAATTTCGTCCGCCCACGCTGTGAATACAAATTAGTCCTGTTGCTAAGCATATTTTATTTGGCAACGATAAATTAGACCTACTTTTTGCGCATACCTTGAGCCTTTTAATAAAGGGCATTAGAATGTTCCTACAGGGTCGGCAGCTCAAATGTAATGCCCCCGGTGTTGTACACGTCCGTAAGTTACGGTAACCACTTTCTATCAGTGGGGTGAGTACGAACAACTATCGTAATCGTATCGTACACGTAACGAGAGCACGGAGAATTGCGATTGGCCGCCTGCCTACTGTAAGCGTGTGTGCGGGTGAAGCATGCCAATCGAAATGCTTCGTGCTCTCCTTACGTTAACGATACGATTACGATAGTTTTTCGAGCTAGGGGTACAGATGAGTCCTGTGTTTTTTGCCACCTAAGTGGTGTAAAAAAGCTAGAACTTATTCTTGATTCGTCTAGCAGTAATGTTGATTATTTTGCGTCATTGACTACCTTTTGCAACATAAGGGAACCTATACAAGATATAAAAAGTAGGTAGTCTATATGTTATGCCAGACTGTAATCTATCCCTGTACCAAATTTCAGCCAAATCCATTGAGCCGTTTGAGCATGATTGAATAACAAACATCCAAAAACCTTCAGAAACTTTCACATTTATACCTAACTAGCTGACCCCGCGAACTTCGTACCGCCCAACAGTCGATCTTTATTTTTTTTCTTTTTTATTTTATTTTTCTCTCCGTAAGAACCATCCTTGTACTTCAGGGAATATTCTAAAAAAAGAATTACCGAAATCGGTTCAGCTGTTCTCGAGATTAACACATTTAGCGATTCATTTTTATATTATAGATATTAGTAGGATACCTACTTCCTACTAATAATTATTTACATAAATTAATTACTAGTATACCAACAATATCTGTATACCTATATACAAAGCTGCAGGTTTAGGCGTCAAAAAATTCCTCCCCATCGACGTCCACTGGGAGGGTGGCCAGAAGGCTGGCGGCATTGCCACGTTGAATGGCAATGCCAATCCTTTGTGCAAGGAATGAACCAGCCCTCTGTTCATGGGTAGCTTCTATAAGCCGTTTTGAAATTTCTTTAAATAAAAGACGGGCACTTGGACCCCATGATCCCAGCGTCTCAACCCCAAACGGCTCAAATATGTAATTACCAGTTAAATTACTATTATTTCCCACTAATATTTATAAATGTGAAAATTTGTGAAGATCCTATCTTACTAGATAGGATAGGAAGATAGTACCTACTCGTAGATATGTAGCTTAAACCTAGCCTAACCGGGATTAGATTCGAAAAGGTAGCGTTTTAGGCTTAGAGCCCGTGAACGCCAGACCTTCATCATTTTATAAAAGCTAAAAGTTTGTTAGCGCATGTTCCCAATACTATCTGCGTTTTTTTAGAACGATGGCCAATTAATAATGAAGTTTTTTTTTATATAAAGGACACGTCAATTTGACTTCGCCTCGCCTGATGACAAGCTGAAGGCAAAGTTTCTGAAAAGAGGTTCACCATTACCGACACGTACCATGTTACAATGGTGGCTCAGCTTGACGGCCTCATCAGATACTTTTTCACGGCCCGCTTAAAGGACCCGGGACTGTAGGAAGAGGGAAACACGTGAACTGGTAAGGAAGTTTGGGTCATAGTAGCTTTGCTTAGTCTTGCTTAGGTTTAGTCCATTAACGAGATCAGAATTGAACGCAGGCAGAACCGCGAGCATCAGCTAGTATAAAATAATTCCTAAGTTGTACTATCTTAGTTAGGTATTGTGAATCCAAGTGAGAAGTTGTGAGTAGAAAGCGTTAATAATTTTAATACGTTTACACGCAACCTCAAATATATTTTCGTAAAGGTCTTCGTACACTTATCAATCCAGTGGTAGACCGGCATCGCCCTCCTCGTGAGTTTGGAATTGTTTTTTATTGTGATGTTATATACCCGACCGTCTCTTATTGATGGAGAAAATGCGGATGATGGGAAAATTGTTGACCACATCCCGCTGCTCTCCACTGACTGCGGCTTGTCAATTACACAAGCAAGGACCATGCAGCGCGTAAATTAAGTTGCAGCAGGGGCGTATTTAAAGATTTGGCGCCCCGGGCCACTTAGGTTTGCCGCCCCCTATGCAGGCGCGGTCCGAGGGGGGGGGGTCACAGGGGACATGACCCCCCCCCAAAACCATGCACGTCATATTGAAAAGTCCCAGTACGAGGGGAGGGGGGGGGGGGGTTAAATTTCTTAAGGAATTTTCGAAGTGACCCCCCCCCCCCCCCAAACTTCAAGCTGCGACCGCGCCTGCCCCTATGTGACATTTTGTATTCCCTTTTATTTTTTGTAAACTGACGTCCTTAAAATGTCGCAGTGGAGTTTGTTGCGCCGTTTCTATTCCATTAGCGCTTAGGAAGCGGTGGTAAACTTAGTTTTAAGGAGTTTTTGACGTCAAAAAGCTGTAACAGTGTTGCACTATTTTGAGAAATAAAGACTTTGACTTTGACTTTCGTTCACCGTTAGCCTGCGCCCAAGGGGCTGACACAAAATAGGGGTCCGTCAGAAATTGCTGTAGATTTTCAAGCCTGATTCGTGAGATCTCTATCTTATGGTGCGAGGGAAGTGACTTCCATCGATCTCTCCACTAACCCAGGCTCCCAACCAGAATCCCTTCAAGGGGAAATATTTGCATTCCATTCCATTAAAGCGCCCTACGTAGAAGATGATATCGCAACCAAAAATCACTTGAGTACAGCAATAGTTTGTGAAGAATGATGTTTTATGGCTCAAAGGCAACAGCAAAAGCACCGCTTTGGGACCTGGCAGCACTCTAGGCTCTAAAGGCACTCGGATCCCGTTTTGAAGGGCTCTATAACATATGCCTCAAGTAGAGACGGATTCCGAAAATTTGAAAGACAGGAAAACTGGTCCTCTTCTGCAAAGTTACCGTCCGCCTATCGGCTCATTGTATTGATGGACAAGGTGTGCAGTCATGCAGGTGTTTTAAACGAATTATTCCTCGTGAAGTGCCACATCGAGCGCCTTACAGAAGTGAGGCCGAATTTGGTAGACAATCAATTTGGTTATAGTCGGGAGCACCGTGGATGCCAACACGCGCTTGAGGGCCCTGGTGGAAGAAGCAGTGGCACGGCGAGTTGATTCTGACAGTGTCTATTGTTGCCTACGTCTTTAACACCTTGCCATGGAGCTTCATCAGAGCTGCACTCTTTCAGCACGGGGTGCCTCTCTATCCTCGCGTCATTGTCGGGGCTTACTTATCGGTGAAAGCCAGTATCTACCCATGTAGGACAGGGCTTAGTAAGTGAGATATGTGGCGGGGTGTTCCGGCTGGCGCGGATCTGGGGCCGCTTCTGTGGAACATTGGCTAGGACTGGATGGTGACGGCACGAAATCAGAAGCAACCAAGTAAGCCACAGCTGGAGTTACCCAAGTCCTTGGACGTATTTGGTGACTGGATCTGAAGTGGGCATACCTGGTTCTCTTACTTACGAACCCTTTCTGGCCAATTGATGTGTGGAGAGCACAGAGGCTGCCCATACACCACCTGGCAGTCCTTAAATAGACTTCGGATGCAGGTCAGCCGAAGTAACGAAAACCGAATTAGATGGAGTTTCTCAGATAAGGTGGACCCTGGCACCACGGTGTGAATGCGGAACTACAGTGAGGTAGGCGCTAACGTGTGCTGCATGCCTAAGCTCGTGTACACCGCAGGAACTCATGGGTGCCTCTGAGAACGCCATCAGGGTGGTTGCACACTGGGCAAACAAAATATGACATATGTCGTCGACTCGACAAAAGGAGAAGATTAGCTCGGATGAGGTGATACTCGAAGGGGGTTCTCACACGTCTTCGCTGCCGATAACGCGATAGAGGTATCACAGTAGCTTCTCCTACCAGCTGACGCAATGCGCCCAGCTATGGCTGCTTCGGTGAGTTCCTGAGACATACAGATCAGGAGCCGACCCCTGCAATGCCACCTCTGCCTGGGCTCCTCCATGTATATGCCACTTCACGCGTTGTATTCTTTAAGCAACCGTCAGAGCGGGAAACCTCTCGCCGCAGGTTCTGGTGCTAGTTATGGCCGTCTGCGAGGGGTGATTATTCCTCGTGAAGTGCCACATGCGGTCTCGGTTTAAAACCGCACACCGTCTCTGTCGGGTCTCAATTATCGGGTGTAAAGTTACCCAATTAGATATTTCCCTCGCAACCCGGCTGACCTTTTAAGATAGCTTCTTCGGGTGTGGGTAGTCGGTGTCCCCATTGAATCCCGGAAAGGTACGGGTTTCACCGCCGCGTTACCGGTCTGAATATATTGGAGTAACAGGCGACCGCACCTGTCGCCCCCAGGTCTCGGGGAACCAGCCGCCCCTTAGCTGCTCTTATCTGTGCTCTCTGCTAGTCATAAGGATACGTGGAAACCCCATGAGTAGCCATTTACAGCGCCGCTACCACCTCGGCCGGAATTAACCGTAGGCGGTAGCGTCTCCCTGCGAGAGAAAGGCACTGCTGTCTTCGGCGCCCAAGCTGCTTGGCCCCAGTTACACCGTACTTGAACGCAAATGTTATTTAGGGTTTTCTAATTTGAATGCAATTAAAATAATGAGTGACATAGTCAAATTGTAAGTAAGTAAGCTCCGAAAAATTAAAATAAAAAAAAATATACGTAATATTTTACTCTAATAGGCGACTTTTAATGTCAAGATTAAGGCGCCCAGAGACATAGACATTCGGGGCGACAGGTTGCAAGGGGCGGCGGAACCGCCCCGAGCGTCTATCTCTGGGCGCCTTTTAGAGCAAGATTAAGGCGCCCAGAGATAGACGTTCGGGGCGGCATTTTGCGAGGGGCGGCGGAACCGCCCCGAGCGTCTATCTCTGGGCACCTTTTAGAGTCAAGATTAAGGCGCCCAGAGATAGACGTTCGGGGCGGCACGTTGCGAGGGGCGGCGGAGCCGCCCCGAGCGTCTATCTCCGGGCGCCTTTTAGAGCAAGATTAAGGCGCTCAGAGATAGACGTTCGGGGCGGCAGGTTGCGAGGGGCGGCGGAACCGCCCCGAGCGTCTATCTCTGGGCGCCTTTTAGAGCAAGATTAAGGCGCCCAGAGATAGACGTTCGGGGCGGCAGGTTGCGAGGGGCGACGGAACCGCCCCGAGCGTCTATCTCTGGGCGCCTTTTAGAGTCAAGATTAAGGCACCCAGAGATAGACGTTCGGGGCGGCACGTTGCTCGGGGCGGCGCGGCGGTGCCGCCCCGAGCGTCTATCTTCGGGCGCCTTTTAGAGCAAGATTAAGGCGCCCAGAGATAGACGTTCGGGGCGGCACGTTGCGAGGAAGCCGCCCCGAGCGTCTATTTCCGGGCGCCTTTTAGAGCAAGATCAAGGCGCTCCGAGATAGACGTTCGGGGCGGCAGGTTGCGAGGGGCGGCGAAACCGCCCCGAGCGTCTATCTCTGGCCGCCTTTTAGAGTCAAGATTAAAGCGCCCAGATCAGATCTTCAGGGTCGGCAGCACGAGTGTGACGCCCCTGGTGTTGCATACGTCCATAGGCCACGGTAACCACTTTCCATCAGGTGGGCCGCACCGTGTGCTAGTATGCAACCTAAGTGGTATAAAAAAAAAAATTAGACGCTCGGGGCGGCTCCGCCGCCCCTCGCAACCTGCCGCCCCGGGCCATGGCCCCCTTGGCCCTAGGATAAATACGCCCCTGAGTTGCAGTCTTTAATTACTATGAATAGCCGGTGACTCGTCAATTCTATTTCATTTTATATGTTGGATATTATGTGGTGATGACCTCTGCTTATCCCTTCGGAGATTTACATACGTGAGTATAATATATGTATCTATGTATGTTACTTAAGCGTCGACCGCACGGCTTACATAGATTATGTGACTGCGATCCGTTGAAAATGAGCACGTTCCAGCCAGCGAGTCAGTGCTAGGTAGTACCGGATTCGCAGAATGAGCTCCGTCCCCCTTGAGCGCGGGCCTAGGGGTGACGGGTGAGGCCGCCTGTCACCCTAGCAGAAGCAGGCCACGGCGGTGGTGCGCATTGCGTACCTCCCCATACCCGGGGGCGAGTTGGGGACTCCGTGGTCCCCACACCGGAAGAGGGCCATATCGAGAGATATGGCCCTGGGTCGGCCGGGGTGCGAGAGATATGTCTATGACAATCTCACCTCCGGCAACTGATGGCCCACAGAAGGCGTGCGTTTTAGTCGGTTCGAGTCCAACATAACCTCCTCCTCCGGCCCCGGCGGGGGAGGTATCCGTGGGGATTTTTCGCACATAAAAAAAATGGTAGTACCGGATTGATAAGTGAGCGATTACCTTTATAGACATCACGTAAGAGAATTTAAGATAACAGCGTATGTTAATTAAATTAAAGCTAAGAGGAAACAGCAGGATTCTAGGTTAAATAGTAGGCGTAATGTAACTTTAGCTAGACCTTCGTGATTATGGAAATAACTCTATTTTACGCTTTCTGGTGTTGATTTACTTCTGGCAAACATAATATAATTAAATGGTAGATTATATAGATAAACTAGCTGTCCCGGCGAACTTCGTACTGCCATATTTTTCCCGTGCCCGCTGCACCTATTTTCTCATCCTTTAAACCTTCCAAGGACACCCACGACTATGTCAAGACTAAAATTAGCCATGCAAAATAACAACGAAAAGTGGCATTGATTTTTATATATTAGATTAGCAGCCGTCTGCTACTTCATACGCGTGGAGTTAGTTAACCCCCGTTTTACCCCCTTAGGGTAGAGTTTCATAAAATCAGTTCCAGGCCAGGATTCAAATCCGTCTTTTTTAAGCACTAAACTGCTGTGCTACCGACGACGTTTCTTTTGTAATAGACTAAAAGATAACTTGAATATAACTTACAATAAAGCACGTACACTAATAAGAAATTCAATTTGAACTTAAGAACTTAGAAATTAGTTAGTGGGTATAATTTTGTCAGGATTTTTCCAAATTATATTATTTTCGCCTCTTGGCTATAAGCATAATATTATTCTTGTGTGTTTAATCTGTACTACAAGGGTCTACTAGGCGCTCTCTGGTAGGGTCCATTATCTTTGAGGCCCTGCATATCTGCTTGCTAGGCTTGTAAAGCTTTCATGCTGACAGTTGCACTTATATTTAGCACATTCATAGAGAGAGAAGAAACCGTTTATAAGTTTAAAAAGTATCCTACTTCCTACTATCTATATTGATACTAATATTATATAAGTGCGAAAGTAATTCTGTCTGTCTATCTGTCTTTCTTTATATCTGTCTGTCTGTCTATTACGCTTTAACCACTGAACCGATGTCGATATTTGGTACAGAGATAGATTAGAATATGAGAAAAGGCATAAAAGCTATGTTTGGTCGCAATAATCAACATCCACGCGGGCCGAGCCGCGGGCAACAACAGCTTGTAATGTTATAAATATGAAAGAATGACGTGAAGATGTTTGGATACTTGTTACTCAATCACGCTCTAACGGTTAAACAGATTTGGCTGGAATTTGGTACAGCGATAGATTATTCCCTAGCATAACACAAAGGCTATTTAATAAGGTAATAAATTCCCATGGGTTGTGAAAATGGGATCGAAATTGCATGCGGGCGGAGTCACGATCATCAGTTGTTACAACTATAGCTATGATTTAACTACTCAAAAGATATCAAGCTGTTATATACTAACTTTCTTTTATTCAGGTATAAAAGCCTCGGTCCAGAGGCACTTAAAGGCATTAGTCGAGGCCTTCATTAACACCCACGTTACTAATTATCTTTCGTGTAAAAACATTTCACAGTACGAGAAAAATAATTTGAAGACGAGCCTTGCAAAATAATAGAAAAGAAGTATTTAAAAATTACATTAGGTAGTCAGGTAATGCGAGCCACTGTAACAAGATTTTAATAACCACCTTTTCAGTCATTCAAATAACTTACCTTATTTGTAAACCGTACCCACAAAAAGAGTTTTTATAAGAAAAAGATGGTTTGGGATCAGTTGAGGATAGTAGACTACACAAAATGGGATCAATTAAGAATAAAATATAAAATTAAAGTGCCGTGGGATCAATAAGGGAGTAAAAGTGGGATCATAAAGAATTTTCGAATTCGGGACAACTTTCGTGGGATCAATACGGAACAACCCAAAAATAGAGCTACCTAAAAAAGGCTGGTCTCTTGAAATAATGATATCATCATTCTTATTCCTTAAACCTTTTTCCCAACTCAGTTGGGGTTGTTTTCCAGTCTAACTGTGATGCGGCTGATTCCGATATTCTCCGTGAAGCGACTGCCATTGACAACACCCGCCACAACCAGTTGACGATATAGATATAGAAGTTCTATAGTTAATCTGACTTTTAGGACTGCAACTACCCGTAATAACTACCATAGATATTTTTATATGCCAGCCAGAGCTCACTGGAGAGTTTTGTGCTGTTATTGAGTAGACCAAAGGCTTCTTCTGCATGTCTTCTGTACTGACGGCACAGAAAATCTCTGTTCTTACAGGATCGGCAGCACGAGTGTGACTCCCCTGGTGTTGCACTCGCCCATAGGCCACGGTAAACACTTTTCGTTAGGTGGACCATGTTCTTATCTAACACCTAAGTGGTATAAACAAGCATTACTTCAATAATCATGTTGCATATAATTTGGTAATCCAATTTTCTCCTTTTGTCCAGGGTTGCTTACGACGTGCAGCAAACTGACGTGATGACATGCATCGCTCTCATCAGCCATGTCATGTGCTACGCCAACTCCGCCGTCAACCCTCTTATCTACAACTTCATGAGTGGTATGTACACTTTCATTTATTTCATGTATGTTCACTGTTTTATAATTTTTTACTTTAGATTTATCATTAACATCAAGATTATGAAGAATCTTAGATTTATGTGTAATCGTGAAGTTAATATCTTTAAGAATTGTTTCTAGTTTTTGTGTTTGTTTTTTTTTTAGCTTAGCTTTATGATGTGAATTTTATTAGTTAAGTTGTAATAACTTCAGTTTAATTTCATATCCATCATTTATTTGTTTGGATTACATAAGATTACATACATACATTACCCATACACATATACCACTACATCCATATTATTAAATTCACAGCATACATTTATTTGTGTTTGTTCCCAGTGGAATGGAATAGAGCCACCCCATAAGGGCTGTTCTTCATCTAACAGCAAACATACATGATATAGTGCCCGCTTGTCGGTAATAGGCTCGTCCACTATTAGTTACATGAAACTAAAAATAATAGTTGACAAAATGTGGGTTGTAATACACCTTTGTCGACACATTTGAGGCTTTAATCATCGTCATCAAAACGTTACAGCCTAAACTTTGGAGTATGGGTTTTACTTTTCTACTTTTTCCCTAAATTGGATTTCTATAGCATACCTACTATAATTATCTCTTCACATATTGTTAAACATACAATAAACTAATCTCACCAACAACTAGTACAACCGATTTAGCTCAATTAAGGGGCAAACCTAGAAATAATTCCTAGTAGCAATTTTCTTTCTGAATTCGTTGAGGGAGGTCCCTGGTAGTCTAAAGTCCGAAAGAAAATTGCTACTAGGAATTATTCCTGTGTCAAATCCTAATTTTCTCGTACTAAATCCAAAATGCTCAAAAGCAGTACGGTATTCTCGTATAAATCCACAAATATTTTGTGAAACAAACAGAGTTCTAGTTCGTTTCTCATCAAGAGTCTAGTGGTAAATGTTTACAAACCACAGCGAGATGTTTAATATATTAATCACGCTGTTTACAAAGCGTAAGATAACAAACAATGTTTTCGATAAAATTAACTTATAGGTACATACGTGGGGTATGTATAGACATTAGACAGTCAATATCTAATACTGCAATCCAATATTGTGAGGACCAATCGCGTTTGTTCGCACATCAAAACTGTGCACGCCAAATCAGTCGGTCCCTACACTAGATCGCGATATTAGATCGTGTTGCTTCGATAGCTCTGAGCTGTACTTGATGATTTAGAAAATACTTCCGTTCGGTACAAAGTTATTGAAGGAAGCTGAGTTTTTGTGTTGCCATTACACAGCATGAAAACTAAAGATTAAAAAGTAAATCCTATCCTATCCGCAACAGATCGCAATAATATTGACTGTACACAAATATTTAAAATTGGAGTGTCAGTATCGTCATAATAACAGCTTTTTAATGAATGCACTAAATACCACGACCTAGCAAAAACGCATTTTTTTTTTAAATTCCCTATCTGTCTATTTGTATATATTATTATGTATGTATGTGAGTCTGGGCTGAAACAGCTAGCCCGAAATTGGCGGGCTTCTAACTTTAGATAACTGATGACATAAGGCGTAACTTTAACTACTTTATTTTAGAAACACAACAGGCACAGCTAGTACATACTAAACTTATACTCTGCCCTTTTTTACCATTTTGTCCCGGAAATGGGGGCACTCATTGGACCACACCGGTCCAACTTGGTTTAGCTAGTGTGACAGGCAGCTCTACCTGTCGCCCCAGAGCTACCTTCATGGAGAATGAAGGTCTTAATATTACAATTATCTCTGCTAACGTCTTCGGTAATATAATTGACATTTACCAATGGATAGATATCGACAAAACGCCAATTACCTGTAGGTATATCAGTAAAACCGGACTAGGGTCTCCATTATAAGCCATTTTAGTCTATAAACTATTATAAGATGTCACAGTTAAATTGGTTTATGACTTGAAGCTATGTGACAAGGATCACAGACACGTCTCACCGAGATCAAACAATTAATCACTTACACGATTTTACCATTTGGGAGTTGATTATTTATTCAAAAGTGGTGAATGTCGTTACATCAAATTGTCTAACGTTAATTTGTTTGAATTAAATTATGGTAAGGTAAAAAGATGTACAGGACCCTACCAACACGAAGGGAATCTCGAAATCGGAAATGACTATTGGGTCATCCGGGCTGCGAGGGATCTTTTTTAAGCAATCTTACACACCGATATCTGAAGACCTAAGAAAGCGTGTGGCTTTAGTTGGTCCAAGTTTAACTTAACCGTACCCATCGGGTGGCGGAGGAGAATCTGAGGGGATTTTCGCACCAAAAAGACTTCATACCCACATCCTGAAAACCCAAATATACCTCACCTGTAAGTCATTTCACGCAGGTTTCCCTCTCAGAGTTGGGAGTTCAGATGACAGTCGCTTTCAAATGATGTATGGCAAGCTGTAAGTTATCGTAAATCAAATAAAATTAAATAGGTAGTAGTTTCAAAATAGGTTTTCCTTTTAGTAAATTTACGGTAAGTTACAGCTGTTTTAGTCCGATTCTCTTGTACTTTTAAGTGTATAGGTTTTAGAGATATAAAGTTTTTTTTTTAATCTTTATTTATTTATAGGACTTTTATCTTACGACATGGCAGTCCTATTGTAACAAAATAACATTAACTATAAACAAAACTTTTGTAGAATCTTGAGAAAATCTTCAAAATAAAAATTCATTTTTTTTTTCCTTCTTTTTTGGACTACGATTGTTTTATTGTACAACATCGTCACAAGCTTTCACATTTATAAAATTAGTAGGATAACATTAACACTGTTGCCTGGAAGAAAAGAAATTGGGTAAAGCGATAAGGCCGCCCTTTTCTCTTCTCCTGTCTTCTTAATTTCTGTATCAAAATATTGTGAATTGACACACAATAAAGTATATAATCACGACATATTATAAAACAAAGCCGCTGTCGCTGTCTGCCCGTCCTGTACACCCGACCATGTTTCAAGCAATAAATGAATGAATATGAATATATGAATATGCTTAAATCTTCAAAACTACGCAACTGATTTTGAAGCTGTTTTTTTGAATAGATAGAGTGATTCAACAGGAAGGTTTATAATGTACTAGCTTTTGCCCGCGGCTCCGCCCGCGTGGATGTCGGTAATCGCGACCAAACATAGCCTATGTCCTTTCTCAAGGTCTAACCTACCTCTATACCAAATTTCATCAAAATCGGTTCAGCGGTTTAGTCGTAAAAGTGAGACAGACAGACAGACAGACAGACAGAGTTACTTTCGCATTTATAATATTAGTAGGGAAAGTAGGGATAATACATGCATAATATTGTAGAGAAACACTGATAAAGGATGATGGGCACAAATGTATGGAACTTGGTCCCACCCTCCAATCGGAATAAATGATACACCATTGGAAAGGTATTTTTGTGTGGATTACGAATAACTATGGCGCTAGTCCCGATTTGCTGTCCGAAAGCAGTATTTTTTGTTTTTTTGTAGCATCCTGCATACACTTCTATTATTATTGGTCTCGATTATGGCATGTTATAAATATAATAATAATAATTACAATAAGTAAGATTTTCGAGAAATAAGTGAATATACACTTTATTTCTTGTTTTATTTTATACCACTTAGGTGGCAGACAAGCACACGGCCCACCAGATGGAAAGTGTTTACCGTGGCCTATGGACGTATGCAGCACCAGGGGCGTCACACAACCCTGAAGAAACCTTCTAAAGCCCTTCTTCTTCTTATTATTATTCACACTAATATTATAATAAAATGCATAGTAGTAATGCCAAGTGAAAATCGCTTGTCTGTCACTTAAGTGGTATAAAAAAAAAATCAAGCACATAATTTCACAAAACCGGTGCCAACTTAATGCTTATCTGCTTACGTACACTTAGAGTTAATAAGAATAGTATCATCATCAAAATCGGTCAAGCCAGAAATATTTTTTTTTTAAATTCTATTTCGAAGTAACTTCTGAGGAGTATATTACAAAACGGACAATAGATACAGGTTAGCTGCCATAGTCGTTTTTTATACTCTTGATAAGAGCTATCCAACGATGGTAAATTCATTTCGATTGGACAATATTGTAAGTGGGCCCAAAACGCCCATCCTCCTTTAGAGATATGAAGCGGGAACGGGATCAGAAAATATGGCGGTACGAAGTTCGCCGGGTCAGCTAGTAAATAATAAATAAATAAACACTCGCACCGGTAAAAGTCATATAAATACAATAAACAAACAACAAATGTATAAGGGTAAACGCACCCTTGTACTATTAGCTCGAGGTCAACCCTGAGTTTATTATTATAGCATCTTATGCCACCTTTTATGGTCAGCCATTGTAATAATTATGTTACGAGGCTTTTAAGCTTTCGGGAGTGTTGAGGTTGTTTTCATTACAATCTTTTTTATTTATTTATCATTACGTCTGTGTATCTTTGCAAAGGGCTGTTTAACCTCAGACAGATATATACAGCCGAGACTCAGCTTTAGATGCATGGCTCGAGTCAACAATAGTGTCAGGAATACGGCAATAGGCTCACCCCGGTTAAGTGGGACCTAATACAATGATTGGTGAAATGTGAGTGTTAATTCAGCTCTGCCTAACCCTCCGGGGATAAAGGCGAGATTATATTATATATGTACGTATCTTCGCAAAGTTAGGCACTGTCCTTGGTCGTATGTAATAACGTACCGACGTCGTAACATAATGGGCTCTACTACACTGTCATTAATCGCGTTTTTGTCTTCTCGTGTTGGTACTAAAAATGGTCTAAAAGAAAGACATTATAGACTCGACTAAAATAAAGATAAGACTAAAATAAAAATCAAAGTCAGGGCTTTTAAAACACACACCGAAGAGGATCTTAAGCAATTTTTTTCACCAAGGGACATGAAAATGTAAAGTTTTTAGATTATACTGGAGATTGATGGCGCTTGGTGGAACTTGCTACATATTGAATAAAGTACCTACTTATACTTTTCCACAATTTTTTTTATTTTGAACCTGACCGGTTTCGCCACATGACATTCTCAAAAATTTACATTGTGTATGTAAACCTTTGAGAATACCGGTCAGCATCAAAATAAAAAAAAATGTGGAAAAGTACGTGTGATTTATTCCATAAAGTTTTTAGCGTTCCCCTTAAATGGAAAATGACCCCTTATAGGAAAGCTTCATTGTTCGTCTGTCTGTCTGTCAAGATTTTGATTTCATGACCACGTAAGATTAAGTTCTAAAAATCATGAGATTTTTTCCAACTTTTAATTAATTTTTTTATATCCAGTCACACTGAAATGTTCGAACAGTGTTGTCAAACAGCAAGAAAATTAAACATACAAGTCGTGGAATTTCCTCTAGAAACATATTTGCTCAGTCGTTTACCGGTTCGAAAAATTCAATAAAATCGAAAGCAATCGAGTGTTTTGAGTGAATTTCCAGCTTTTCGTACCAATATCGTACGAATTATCATTGGATACGTGACTAAGTCAAAATCAAAAATCATTTTATTTGCTTCTTCTTGATCCTAGCGTTAATTCCAGTGGCATCCGAAGCTTTCTCCTCGGAGTCTGGGGTCCGCTGTACCAGTCTGAACTGCAGATTTGGTTAGATCTCGATATTATCCGAGAAGCAACTGCCATCTGACCTCCACAACCCAATGGTGACATTAGGCGATATCGAAGCATTGCAGCTAGACCGTTATTGTTGAACTTTTGAGGGCTCCAACTACCCATAACGACTGCCATAGATGTTTGTATGGCAACCGGGACCGACGGCATAACGTGCTTTCCGAGGCACGACCAGACCAATGCAAATTATATATTCCATAATATATTCCATATTCATGCATACAAATATTTGCACTGAGCGGGGATCAAACCCGCGCCTCCTGGTAGCGGCTGCGTTCAGTACCGCTACGCCACAGAGGCTGTCCTAGCTGTCATTTATTCTCTACAGACCATTAAAACGATACTCATGCCAAACTGTATTTTTAAGAAGGAGAAAAGGAGTTTAACAAATGGACCACCCATTCAAAAGCGACCCCAGCCTGAGAAGACTCCGTAACAAACTCAGCGGGATTGTTTTTTGCGAAGGCGCCATGTTCTTGTACGATGCCATTGCTTAAAACCTCTAAAAATGTTCACTTAGTTACATTAATGCAACTACAATGTAAGTTGATGGAACGGGCTTGGTTTAATTAAACAAAAAAGCCTTACTAACATTAAAATAAAGTTTGTAAATAATGTAATTATTTGAAATGAAAACTTTCAATTAGTTACACTAATGTAACTAGGTGAAACAACTATACCTACCTCAAGTAATCATCATCATCCTTGCGTTGGTACCAGTTGCATCTGAGCCTTTACCTCGAAACCGTTTTTTTCTACCACTTAGATGGTAGACAAGCACACGGCCCACCCGATGGAAAGTGCTTACTGTAATCTATGGACGTATACCTACAACACCAGGGGCGTAATACCTTGTGCTGCCGACCCTGAAGAAACCTTCTAAAGCCCTTCATAAAGAACAACATATTGTAGTCTCTTGAGAAAACATTTGAGTTCATTCCACAAGTTCATGATGCGTGGAACGAAATTTCGTTCATCTCGCTTAAATATGATGTAGCTTTTTATCGGCTAAATTAGGAGCGACTGCCGTCTCACTTACCAGCCCGAGTTGTGATTACTGGCCAGCCATTGAAAGAAATATTCAAGTCGCACATATAGGCCTCCGTCTATTGACAACCGGGACCTACAATTAACGTGACAGAAGCGCTCAGATGAAAAATCACTAAGCGGTCACCAATCCAAATGGCACAGCTCCTAGGTAGCTTAACCTACTGGCGCGGAATATATCCCTGCTCAGTGCAAATGTTTGCTTTGATCTGGTCGTGCCTCCGAGACCGTGTTAAGTCGTCTGTCCCGGTGGCCATACGAACATCTATGGCAATCGTTACCAGTTATTGGACTTTTTAGGGTTCCAACTACCCGTTGGAGCCCTAAAAAGTCCAACAACTGGTCTAGCTGCAATGTTCCGATATCACCCAATATCGACATTGTCATGCATACAAATATTTGCACTGAGCGGCGATCGAACCCGCGCCTCCTGCGTAGCGGCTGCGTTCACTGCCGCTACGCCACGGAGGCTGTCAAAAGGCTCTGGAATATCCAATAACTCATACTTATTGAGTTGAACTGGAGTATTCTGATCATGTCTCATCTAGCTAAAGGTACTGAAAATTCTTGAATATATCTGTATAAATAATGACCTTATTCAATCCGTGTTTGAAGTCGCAATGTTCCAATTAAAACAAGCAAAACTTTTACTTGTCGTACTATTTAAAAAAGTTTTAGAATGTTCTAAAACTTTATTATATAAACATAGGTATTTTTTTCTTACTACTTAGGTACTAAAATATTTGCAATGAACATACATACATACCTACATCACGCCTTTATCCCTGGAGGGTTAGGCAGAGGTGAATTAACATCGACATTTCACCAATCATTATATTAGGTCCCACATAATAGGGAGTGAGCTTATTGCCGTTTCCCGGGCACTATTGTTGACTCGAGCCATGTATGTGAGGCTGAGTCTGGACTTTATATATCTGTCTGATGTTAAACAGCCCTATGTTTGCAATGAACTGTAATCGAAATCACGGGAACACCCAAAAATTCCGAAATATTTCATTCCGAATTTCAATAATTCCGATTTTTTAAATTCAGAGAATAGTAACAATCCTACTTACCTCATGCAGGTTTACAAGGCGTTTGATTGTCGGTTTTGTGTTGCTTCGGCATTTTGATAATCGGAATTCTCGTTCATGATATTTCGGAATATTGTTAATTGGGAAATATAATGGTCCGGTATATTCAAGTTCAGAATTCTGACATTCGTAGTAGTACCTAATCATTAGGAATTTTGAAATTCAAGTTTTTAATAAAATTAGCATTTTATAATACATCGGACTTCTGAGTTTCGGATTTTTTAATAACTAGGAATAAAGTTTTTCGTATTTATGTAGAACCGAACCGCACATAGCAGTTGAACACGTGATAACCAATAAAATTTAAGGTCCCTACCTCAAAATTGCAGGCATACGTACCTAAGTATAAATTAATGTCGAGGCGCTATCTTTCTCTTATTATTTAGTAACATTGAAATAATATTTATACACCTTTGTAAATAAATGATCAAATATAAATGTTGCCAAATATTATAGACTCTCGTAACGTAGTGCTTTGACCTGAGAATAGAGTTGACAAAATAAATATTTGTGTGTAACACGTAGGCACAAGTAACGTCGGCAAACAATTTGAGGTAGACTCCAATAATCTTCAGATTTAATGATTTTTGGAAGAATTTTTCTTTATTCCACTTGCCCACCTGATGTGAAGTGGTTACCGTGGCCTATGGACGTATGCAACACCAGGGGCATTAGTCTCTGAAGAAACCTTCTAATGCTTTCTTGAAGAACCGCATAATGTAGTCGCTTGGGAAAACCACCGCAGGAAGTTCATTCCACAGCTTGAGTGTTTTTTTTTATATAGGACATGTCAACTTGACTTCACCTCGCCTGATGGAAGCTGAAGGCAAAGTCTCGGAAAAGAGGGTCACCATTATAGACACGTACCATGTTGCAATGGTAGTACTCGGCTTGACGGCCTCATCAGATGCTTTTTCACGCCCTGCTTAAAGGACCCGGGACTGTAGGACGAGAGAAACACGTGATGATATACTCACGTCTGTAAATCCCTGAAGGGGTAGGCAGAGGTGTATTAACACCCATATTTCGCCAATTATGATTTTCGATCCCACGTAATAGGGGGCAAGCCTATTGCCATCTTGCGGGTACTTTGTCATGGGCTGTATGTTTACTGTCAGATGGAGAACAGCCCTACCACCATGGAAGTATTAAAGTTGATATTTAATTAACATTATAACCACCCAAAAATTTAATTTTCGGGATTTTGAACTTCGGTATTTTGTAATTCGGGATTTTGTACTTTCGGTATTTTATACATTCGGTATTTTGAACATTCGGTCAAACGAACATTCGGGATTTTGAATTTCGGTCTTTCGTACGTCGTCGGTATTATGAAATTCGGTATTGTAAGCTTCGGGATTTTGATATGTAACCCTTAAAAACTACGCGAGCATTTTCCGCCTGATCTGAATTGACCCTCTTGGTACACAACTAAAACAACACTACACATTGGTTTTACTTTTAACTCATATTCATTTTATTCATCGCCATTTTGAACTTCAATTGAATTAGTCTGTTCAAATTGCTTTATACCTGAAAAATACGTCACTAACGTTTTGCTTTCAGGCTTCCCAGGCTTTTCAGGTCAGTGGACAGTTTTCCCTTCCCCAATACTTTGCACGGCACCTTGAGTGAATCATCACACCTTTGCACTCGTTTAAGGCTAACCGCACGCACTCAATAATATTGTCAAGAATATTGTATGTATGTCGCATTCAACTAGCTTAATCAGCTATTCAATTAACCGCTAGCTTCTTAACAAAACGGTGCCGTTATGGAATGAATGATATTCAGCCGTAGCGTTTATTAAGTAAGTAAGTAAATCATTTATTGCTCGAAACACGGTATGTTACAGTGGTGTTACAATATGAGGTCCGACATGTTTCTCAGATTCTCTGCATGCAATGTTATCAAATTTAAGATATCACATTATTCCATTTAACATTTATTACAACATTTAATTAACTGGCTGGCTCAGGCCATTCGTTCGATAGGGCCCCACCCCGAAATAAAACAAGCTAGGCAAGCAATTAAACGTCATCGATGAAAAGTCATTTGCCTAGCTATTTGATCAAATGGCTAGGCAAGTAATTAAACGTCATCGATCTTTCGCAGCCAACTAGCTTAATCAGTCATTCAATTAGCGATGAATGATATTCGGTCATTTAGTCAAACAACTAGGCCTTTAATTGAACAGCTGATTAAGCTAATTGGCTGCGACAAATCTAAGTCATTTTGCCGTAATCGCATGTGACTGCGGAGCCCCCGTGCAGTCCATGGCGCACTTGGTTTCGTGTCCCTTATGTCCTACCTCCTGCACTCAAGAAGATCTCATCTGCCACTTTCAGCGCGGTCGAGATGGTGAGATTTTATTCTCGAATAATTTAAAGCAATGAAAAAGAGGATCATTGACCCGAAAGAAGAAGTCATTTTGCCTAGCTATTTGATCAAATGGCTGGATATCATTCAGGCCGTTAATTGAACTTCGCGGTTTATTTATCAGGCTAGGCGGTTAATTGAACGGCTGATTGAACTAGTTGGCTGCGACATGTATATCACTTCAATAATAAAGGTCCACACACACAAGTGCAAGTTGACGATGATCATCTTAACGTAGAAACCGAGGCTTTATCCGTGGACCCCGGGGTCCGTATACACTTCTTTCTATTCCTCCTCTTTTGGTTTATAAGGCTTTGGTTCATAAGGAGCTGGGATGCCAGGCGACAGCCGTCTGACCTCCTAACTCGCCGCCAGAGCATCCTCAGAGAAACATCTGTAGCGTGATGCTAGTGAACGCGGCTGCTACGCAGGATGCATGTTCGACCATCGCTCAGTGCAAATATCTGTTTGCATGAATATGGGATTGCATTGGTCTGGTCGTGCCTCAAAGAGCACGTTAAGACGTCCCGTTCTCATCTATGGCAGTCGTTACGGGTAATTGGAGCCTTAAACAGTCCAACAATTGGTCAAGCTGCAATGCTTCGAAATCAACCAATATCCTCATAGCAGTCGCTTCACGGAAAATATAGAAGTCCAGCCAAATTGCAGTTAGACTGGTAAAACAGATCCCAGACTGCGAAGTAAAAACTTTGGATGTGACTGGGATTAACGCTAAGTTGAAAAAGTAAGCGTACCAATTTGCAAAGGAGGTCGGTTCAGCCCTGAGGGTCTTGATGGGGCACTACGTAACACACCCTATCCCAATAGCACTTAAAGATAAACCGCAAAAAAGTGAATGAAGCCAGGGGCATAATCTTTTAACCAAAATATCCCAAACAAGTATCTTTCTTTTTCACCTCAAGTGCGAAGTCATGTTACATTACCTTTCAAAATATTCATTGTTTTCTTTCATCTTTGCCAAGTAAAATCTAAGTAATGGATACCTGTCACAATATATTTAGTATACTTAAGTTTTGACAAGTCCAATTTACATACACTTCAATTTATTTTGAAATGAAACCTTCATAAGGCGCGACAATTCACAAGTTACATAGTTTTATTTATGTCAGGTATAAATTTCATCAATATTCTAAAAAAACATCTTAAAAAAGAAAAAAAGAATAGCATACTAAATGCTTTAAAATTATTTCAATTAAAAAATGAAATCTTGAAGTATTTCTGGAATATGCCTTTTATACATGAGCAGTTTAATTATTTTCTTGTTGCTAAATACATTTTCCTTGTGGGAAGAGAATTGAATATATAAAAAGATCAAAGACAAAAAAATGTTGCTTAGAAATTTTCAATTAGGTACTTCATTAACGATATAATTAGAAATTATAATAGAAAAGACTATTGCAAAGTGATTGTACTAATTATTGCAAAATATTAGGTATATTTTAACGTTTCCATTAACTACAGTATAGTATGAGTTTACGAGCAAATTAATTTATTTTTAACTATAACTTAGTAACGTGCTGAATTTTCTAAATAATAATATATATTCACAATAATTTATCAAACAATATCTACTCAAAATTCGTATTTATATAAGCCTGGCATCCACTTAGCAACATTTAGCATCAAGTTCACCAAAGTTGCGCAACAAGCGCGTTGGTGACAGTTGACACGCAACTTGACGCATGGACTGTTGTTTATTCAACAATTTTATTGATCTGCCCCTCTAGACAAGTGTTCGGCGTTGTTGCGCGTCTTCGTTGTGCAACAATGTTGTCTAGTGAAGGTTTAAGTTGTTCAAAATATCAATTGGCACCAAATCACTATTCTTATTTCAAAATTTATTGATTATTATATTTTAATTTTTTCACGCAACTCCTCAAACACACCCTTCAACCAAGGCCCAAGAACACTATCAATAAGATTTTAGTGCACGCAGCACAATTGAAAAAGTACAAATAAATCTCAAAATCTGTTTGTTTCAGGTAAATTCCGTCGAGAATTCCACAGATCCTACTTCAAATGCTTCTGCTGCTGTCATTCTACAGCATCCGCCGAGCAAAATGGAACTTCTTTTGCGCCAATCGGGAGTTCCAGAGCTGGGACCACTAGAACCGTCGTCCGCCGCAACGATTCGTATGTCAGCTACCGACTAACACATTTATCTCCTTCTAATCATAATATTCACAGAGATTATATCAGAAACACGAATACGTCGTTCATCGAACAAATGAATGGTAACCGAAGGCCAAAGATCAGGGACGATTCTATCAGTGAATCTGCCACCAGATTCACTTTAGCAGCTGACGGATGTAGAGATTGACAACTAGGCAAAGACGTCCTTTCTGATATACGTAACAGAGATGACATTGAGACTTATATCGCGAGGAGTACCAACAGCATTGATTGCAAACCTCACTATGATTGTTTCAAAGATGGAAAGGAAAGATGGATTGAGGAAAGACACAGTGACAATGCTGATTACAGACACGTTGAATCCAAAGACTTGAGTGATGATGATCTGAAGAATGGTTTTAAATTTAAATTTAATCGTAGCCTAAATAGTTGTCAGATAAAACAGAAGAAAAAAGTTAATATCTATTAAGTTTCATCTTAAATATCAATAGTTTCTTATCTTTGTTTTACTGCTATTCAACACAATAAATGAAGAGCATATAAGTACTATAAGTAGTGTACAATAAAAGTATTGAGTACGTTAACAGCTAAATTTTTGACGAGCTAAATTCGTACGTCGTCAAATAATATGACCTCTTCTAACTTTACGATGACTATTTATGTCACTTCGCCAGTAAAAATACTGACGGAGTATCTGATTTTTATTAAGACTTCTCTATTTTATTTTATAATAAGTAAGATTCATATCATCATTGGATGGGAAAAAGAAAGAATTACGATAACGTAATTTTAATAAATCAAATTGTGAAAAGGAAACTAAAATATCGTTTTAAAAAATGTACCTATATGAATCGCTGCAATTTAAAAGTAGTCTGCCGTTGACAAATTCGAGCATGCCAAGTCATAAAAAGTGAGGTAAAGGTTAACGAAGCGAATATGGACTATTTGTCATACACAGTTTCTGTTGCCGAAATTATGTTTCTTTTATGGATAAAATTTTTAAATGTACAATTATTTGAATTTGCGCCTATGAAGTTGTTTTTATGATGTAATTGTGCAATAGTAAGAACATTTAAAAAGGAACTTGCAAGGTATTCTATTTTGTATTAATTATTAAGTCCTGAAGGATATGACTGAACTGACAAAATGCCCCATAATCTGAGTAACAATCCGTTATGTAGTGCGTTCTTAAAAGGCAACATATTTAAGTTGGCCTAGTTTTGCGGTTTTTTCTTCTATGATAACCAATTGTAAACCACGACCTTCTCACTTCTCACGCTGAGACTGCGTTTGAAAGCCGATGTCACTCAGAATAGCAACAAGACGGTATCGCTTTGGAAAATTCTAGAGAGTCGATGTAAGGAACAAAATGTATAGTCAAGGATATGCTCATAAACAGGTGCTGATTATGATGACTGATCGATTTTGACGTCGGGATTACCTATTTGAGAGAAAAATGTTATCGATAGTGTGATAGTATCATTTTCAGACATTTTGCATAATCTTCAGTTGAAGCTCGCAATGAACCATGCAACGCAATAAAAATGTTAGAATAATATGTGTTATTTTTAAAAGTGGTTGTAGTCGTAAACATCTTCCCTCACTTCCTGATGTAAATTGATGTTGTAATTTATTGTATCTTCAAAAATACAAATGTAAAACTAATGAGTGAGCAAAAGGAATTTTTATTGCCTGATTGCTTTTTCATTTCATTGCCAATCTGGAATCAATTTTAAACATAAAATGACTGATAATGACAGATACAGTAAAGTGAGTCCCATAAGGTTTGCCATTGACTTAAAGTAAACCGATTAGGGACATTGCCAATGTGTGTAGCTAGGGGTATCGAAAAATGGTGTTAGTTTGGTCGTCTCGCAATGTATTGCCTTTTAGTTAAAGCCTTGACATCATAATTTATTGTGACATGTACATTATGTACAATCAGCATCAGATCAATCTTGATTGACTAACAAAGTACTCAAAACGATCTTAATACCTTAGTATACCCCTTTCCTGTTGACTGATTGTTCTGAAATTTGGAACCTACCTTTAGTTCAGACGATAATACAATTTAAATCAATAACACAGTATTAAACATCATTAGTAGATATTAAGATCGTTTTGAGTACTTTGCTAGTCAAGATTGTTCTGATACTGACTGTATCATACATACATACAGGTTTTCTCTAATCGCCCCATAAAAATGTAAATAATTACCAAAATGAAATCAAACCGAGCAGTGTGAATTCATTTCTTATGAACTTTCTTAGACTTAAAATGTAATAAAACAGACATCCAAAGTTTAATTTAAATGACTTCTCGCAAGCATTTATATCTTGTAAATATTAGTATAAAGAACATTTATTGCACAGTTCAAAGACAAGGAGAATCTTTAGTTTGATGTTTACAGAGTAAAACCTATTTTACTTTACCATGATTTAAGAAATTCGTTGAAATTTAATCACAACCTTTCTTCGAATCCAGCAGCCATGTTCTTATAATTTTGGGTCATGTGTGTTTTATACCGCAAGTGGTTCCACAGTTTAGATTGCCCCAGAGCTCTATTTAAATGGGTCATTTCACACTACGCGCTACGGTTCGAATTGCTCTAGATCTTTTTGGATGGCTTGATTCGGACCGCAGTTCTGTTCCCAACTTCTTCTTCGAGATATACATACACTAAATTATACCTGGAGGCCTACTATGAGTACAATCATCGATCTTTTTCTTGACGCATTGATATTATATATTTCACAATTATGTTCTGTCAGTGTTTTAACTTCAAATATTTACATAAATTTGCTATACAACAAAGCAGGTAACGATACTCAAATTAAAATAAATAAACTCCTCAAATATTATGCATCCCCAGGAGATAAAGTTTAAAATAAATGTTATTGTTTTCGTTTAACGAACCAAAACGTGTTATTTGGACAGAATCACTTAATGAGTAAACAGAGGCTTATTAGGCCCATATTTCGAAATTTTCCAGATTCAATGATATACCTAAATTTTTAAAAAATTGCGTCTCATAGTTCCAACAAAAGTATAAACTTGGCTTTTCTGTTTCGATGGTATGAATAATGGTTTCATTGTACGTACATGGTTAAATGGTACATCTTTTATTCGTAATTCGTGCGGGCCCGAAGATTCGCATGTTTCATGGTTGCGCCCCAGGTTTTATATCTGCAGGGTATTTGTAATTATTTTAATTTTGATTACTGACTCTGAATTGACTTACCTATGTATATTTTTTTTTTTTTCAAATATCTTTTGCGAGTCCTTTCTGAGAACTGTGTAATGTTTCGAATTAATTAAAAAATAATTGTAATGTAATGTTGTAAGTGTATAAGAAATGTGTATAATATAATGTGACCAAAGTTAAGTTAAGATAGAAAAACTGCATTTCTATTGTAAATAATTTTTAAAGTTTAAATAAAGTTATAAATATTTCTTATTAATTAACTTGGTGTTTAAATTTCATGTAAAAATACGTGTAAACAATTATCCTGAAATTGGAGTTACTACCTCTGACCTCCGAACCCTTCGCAAGAAATTCGTCAGAAAGGTGTACGAGTTTGAGGTAACTGTGAGGTTCTTGGACCCAAAAGAGGCTGTCTACGTTATTTTATGCCTAAATTTTTATCGACATTCGTTCAGTACTATTAAGGTTCAACCCCACTAAACGGACGGCATCGGAACGGATTTTACAATCTTTAAACAAAATAAATCTTATATCACAGCATTTAAAGTTTATATTACCAAGTCACGCATGACAGCTTGACGTGCGTCATGCCGCCGCACGTCGCTGTCAAGCTGTTGTGCGTGACTTGGTAATATAAACTTCAAACACTGTGATAATAAGATTTAATTTTGTTTAAAGATTGTAAAATCCGGGCCGATGCCGTCCGTTTGGTGGGGTTGGACCTTTAGTGAAGGTGAGTATTGATGTACAGTCGACAAAAGAGATACGGTAGTACTTTTTCATATAAAGTTGTATGTAAAGGTGCAACTTACTGTATCCCCTTTGTTGACTGTACGTTGGAAAGGGGCCCTTAAACCTATATCCTTGCCATACAGTCTCGGAACCTGCTCAAAGAATCTTTCTATGCCACACGATGGACCCTGTAGGCCTACTGGCCTACTGAACTCTTAAAAACAGCTCAAACCATACACTGCTGGTAGTGTCATGGGGAATATTTTTCCCCTTGACACTACCGGTAGTGCCATGGGGAAAGAATTCTACCCTTGACACTACCAGGTGCAATTGGGTAGTGCCAATTAAAAAACGCAAATGCTGAGAAGTTCGTAGGCATATTCAAAGCGCAGCAAGTTATAACAGCGAATTGGACCTTATCTCAACAAAGAAAAGCTCATTATCTCTTTTGAAATAATTAATCGTTGACGGAACGCTGATAAGTGTCTTGACTTTTATTGTGAAGAATTTCACTTCGATTAACATCGACTCTGCGCTTGTATGACTCCTAGACTATACGCGACAAGAAGGTGTGAACAATAGGGAATAAAATGTCCAACTGTTCAACATTGTTAACCAGTGGAACAAAACTTGCCCAGTCCCCCCTAAACAAAGAATTGTATGACAAATGTGTAGAATTTGACGTATATGATAGTCGTCAACGTATGTCAAAAACGTCAAATCTCATACATTCGTCTTTCTATTCAGAAATACGCCGGCCAACGAATTACCACTTATCTTGGGGTGAACACTGTTAATAACGGTTAACAGTGTTGACCACGGGCGACTGGGTATTAACCAGCGAGAACAATACAAAATAAAAATATTGTGCTGGTCAACACTGTTAACCAGTAGAAAACTTTCCCAGTAGTGAACAGCGGGTTATTGACCAACAGGAATGAATGACCCGAAATTGTCCCTAAAATGTTCGTCTCATATTAACATATTAGTCTCGCAAACTATTTAATATTACCATAATATTGGCAACCTATTGACAGTGCTTCACAAAATATTTTAATCAAAGCTCTACAAGTATATATTACTTAGTTCATTTGGGACATGAAGTTGATCCGAGATTACTTTTAATAGGAAAATTTCTTTGACATTTTTTAAGAAAGAATCTCTTTGCATAATTGCACAAGTTGGTAGGAACTTATAAATTTTTAATTTCAAACAGTGAAGCCATTTGTAGTTAATCTTACTACTATTTTGTGAGACTTTAGACGCTATCCGTCTGAGTCGGAGTCCTGAACAAAGCGAGACGTTTTTACACGATTTTGAGGGTCCAGTAGGTACGTAGCCACAAATTCGCTCTTGCGTGAAATACTGCTCGCATCTCTGGGATGGCTCCGCCAAATACTTACTAGATGCTCTCGACAGGTTGCAGCGACGCGACGCGACGACGTGCGGTCCGCATTATTGAGAATCCTGAGGTCACCAACACCTTCGAGCCATTGCAGATGCGTAGAAATGTAGCTTCCTTGGCGGTATTTTAGCGTCTCTACAATGGTGAATGTTTTGATGAGTTCTTCCAATTAATCCCACCCTCTCCTTTCCTATATAGGACAAAACGTGCAGGACTTAGGTGCCACCTGCATACGGTGCAAAATATCCATCAAGAACCAAGTGGTTCGGCGACTCCTTCTTCTGCCTCACCATTAAGTCCTGGAATTCCTTGCCAGTTCACGTGTTTCCCTCATCTTACAGTCCCGAGTCCTTTAAGCGGGGCGTGAAGAAGTATCTGATGAGGCCGTCAAGTTGAGTGCCATCATTGTAACATAGTACATGTCTGTAATGGTGACCCTCTTCTCTGAAACTTCTGCTTACCTTCAGGCGAGGCGAAGTCAAATTAACGTGGCCTAAAAAAGAGTTTTACACTGATGGATGAACATTTGTTACTCAATCACGCCAAAACGGCTAAATAAATCTGAATTATAATTTGAATGTAGCTAAGTGCTAACCGAGCACGTTAACATTGCAAGGTTAAGCAATGCCAACATGGTTAGTTTTAGGATTTATTTTTATACATATATATTATACACAGAATGCACTTTTATAAAAATAATTTTGTTACAGCTTGTAAAAATAGTACAGTACCTATTATTTCTTTCCAAATTGAAGTTTTCTATAGCAATTCGTATATAAAGTCGCCAAAAGATATAAATATATTATATACCTTTTCATACAACTCCAGATATATGAAAAGGACTATTATCTCTTTTGCACATTTTTCAGGCAGACTGTAGGCACATTTTTCAAGACCTAACAATAAAAGACGTAAGTAGATGGCTATCTATTACCATTATTGAAGTCATGATAAAAGAACCTCACAAAGTAGTGGCCTACGTATAATAAAACGTTTTGCAAAGGATATCTTTTTCCCTAAAAGCGATACAATGCCCAATTTCCTCTGAAAGGCTAAAAATAGCTGTCAATGACCTTGAGCCAGCCTAGGTAGGAAAGGGTTTGGTGCTGGTTCATATCCGGTCGTGAAAATGGACTTCTAATGTCAACGTATTTGATTTGAAAGGCCGAACATACATTTTAATATTGAGTGACAAATAATGCATTGATATTTACAATACATACGTATATACAATCACGCCTTTATCCCTGGAGGGTTAGGCAGAGGTGAATTAACACCAACATTTCACCAATCATTATATTAGGTCCCACGTAATAGGGGGTGAGCCTATTGCCGTTTCCCGGGCACTATTGTTGACTCGAGCCATGTATCTGAGGCTGAGTCTGGGCTGTATATATCTGCGGCCTTACCATAAACTCTTAAAAAAGGTCAATATTGAACTGCTGTCATTCTACCAACTGCAAATGTCATTTTGTAATGTCATATAAATATATAGGATTACAATGTGACATTTGCAGTAAGTTGGTAGAATGACAGCAGTTCAATATTGACCTGTTTTAAGAGTTCATGGTATGGGCCCTGTCTGATGTTAAACAGCCCTATCCCTTAGTCGCCTTGTACGACACCACATGGGAGGAGATGGGTTGGCCCAAATTCTACACTGCCGGGAACCACGCGGCGATTTATACCTAATACTATCTTTAAAATAAGGAAAATATTACCACAGCGCTACGTCATAGGTGACGAAACAACACAATAAAATTACGTAACAAATATTTTCCAATGACCTTAACAGCGCACTTGGCTCGTGAACTTATCAGTGGTCACGCTCATGAAACAAATCGTAGGAACGCGTTTAAAACATCGTATTTTACCTGCTATTACACTGAGAAACACAACGATTCTTACGATAAAGGTATGATTCCGTAGCCGACCGCATACGACAATTGCTGACGCACGCAGCAAATGCGCGTAATTCATTGCGGGTTCTCAACGGTCCTCTTTATCCGTATCGGAGTTTAACAAGTAATGGGTACGCTGTATGTGCTGAATGCGCCGGCAGTTGTCGTATGCGCTCGGCTTCGGAATCATACCTTAAGACGGCGGTCCAGATTACCATACGAACTTCTATGGTAGTCGTTACGGGTAATTGAAGCCCTCAAACAACACCACAACCTAACTACAGAACTTTAATATCGCCAATTGATTGTCAAGAAAATATCGAAGTTCAGCCGCATCACAGTGTTATACCAGAAAGCCGACCCCAATTTTATTGAGTTAGGAAGAGGCTCAGAGAATGATAATACAATACAATGATTCTCAAATGTTTTACTTCAGTATAATATTAATTCTTGTCCGAGTCGACGTAGATTTCGAAGAATTGTTCGACATAAGGAGAATTCATCCTCACAAGTTGCAGACGGAAACATGGTACACAGGAGCTTTATGCCGCGTACTGCTAAGAAGTGGAATTCGCTGTTTGAGTCTATATGAAAAGTTTTTAAGAAACGTTATTAAGTATCTATGACTAGCTATTGCCCCCAGTTCGCTCCGCATGGATGTCGGCTATCGTGACCAACCAAAACCCATGCCATGACATCCATGCAGGCATCTATGCGGAGCATGCATTAGCGTTTGAGATAGGACACGTCCTATCTCAAGCTCTAACCTATCTGCGAGCGCTTCACCTGGCTATCTGCAAAAATGATAAACTTTCATCCCCTATTTGAACCCTTTTAACCCCTTTTTTTCTCAATAAAAGGTAGCCATTTCTTAAACTCCAGTCCATCTCTGTACCAAAGATCGATTCTGAAATTTAGGCCTGACAATGCAACAGACAGTTACTTTCGCAGTTTTATAATATTAGTGTGGATTGCAAAGTAAATTAATTACTGTTTCAGTATGTTTTAACATTCAAGACACGGTTTATTGTACACGTTTCATTGTAGTTGGCAATGCCGTTAAGAATTTACAATGAGTGCTTTCTTTATTTGTGAATATTTAACTGTATACTTTTCACAAATTTCTTGAGAGGTTTTAAATATTTGAGTTCGTAAACTAGCACTTTGAATTGAGAATTTGTTAAACAAGGCAGAGTGTAAATACAATGTTTTTTCGTTCAATCTATCAATCTATTAGTCAGTTGTAGTCAGCTGCTGCAATGCAAGTCTGTAAGCGCTCAACGACGAGCACACCGTTGCGACAGCCTTGATATAGATTGTCATTGGTCGATGTCCAGTGACGTCACCCAGTCCGACCAATGACAATCTCTATCGAGGTTGTCGCAACGTTGAGCTCATCATTGTGTACTTACAGAATGGCATTACTGCCCCTCTAGACAAGTGGCAATTCGTTGCTCGGCGTATGATGAAATAGAATGCCAAATGTATGGGATTTGACGTATGTCATATAAGTCAACGAGTAGACATCAACGAATGTCAAAAACGTCAAATCCTATACATTTGTCATTCTATTCCATCATACGCCGAGCAACGAATTGTCACTTGTCTAGGGGGGCTGGACATTTTATCGTTACCCTTGCATTAGTCGCGGTCGCATCTGAAGCCTTCACCTCGGAGTCCGAAGTCCGCTTGTTCCAGTCTAACTGCGATGCGGCTGAACTTCAATATGTCTCCGTGAGTCCGCTTTTGACATCGATATTTCTAAATATACGCCATCTCTCTTTTCCCCCGCCAATGATCATCCCACCTTAAGCATCCAGTCCTTTTACAGGTCATCTGTCCATCTGGCTAGGGGGCGTTGGCCATCCTTCAATTGATTTGTCTACAGCACTGCAATTCACATGCGAGTCGCAACGTTGTGCTCGATAAAGGTTGTCATTGGTCGGAGTCGGTGCTAGCTTAGTGAATTGCACAGCAGACAAGTGCTTGAATTTCGTAAAAAATTATATCGATCCCATACACCGAACGATTCCATTGCCGTTATCGCTAATAGAATTTCACTAGTTTAGAGACCCAGTTCCATCGTCACTAAAGCTATGATGCAACTAGTCAGCTACTGTGGGTGTGGCAAGATGTTTTACCGTCTGTCTACTTCCTCAATAAACGTTGTATTTAGCGCAAATGTGATCTTTTAAAACGGTCCGGTAACGTTTATTACCAGATCAAAGGTGCTAAGATTTATTCTTGCAATGAATATCTTGTTGTCATGACCGCCTCTGTGGCGTAGCTGTAGTGATTCGATATGATAGGCAGAGGTCTATTAGAGCCCATATTTTGCCAACATTGATTTTCAGTCCCACGTAAAAGGGGGGCGAGCCTATTACTGTCTAGCGGGCACTAAGTCATGGGCTGTATGTTTACTATCGGATGGAGAACAGCCCTATCACTCAGTCGCTTTATACGACACCCACAGGAGAAGATAGTGTGCCATATATGTGAAGTTTCAGATTATTTGGATACACATTGTAGAAAATATTTGGTTTCAAAATAATTATTAGAGTGATGTTCAGAGCCTCTTTTCTACTATTTCCTCCTTCTTTATTTCATTTATGAAAAGGTGAAGTTCCTCTGTATATCCTGTAGAATACAGGCATATAAATTCCAGATCTATAAGTCTTATAGTTAATAAGAAAAACGGTTTCTAAATTACCGATTTTTCGACGTTGACCTGATTAGGGGCTTTAAGTCTATGTTGTATAGATTTATTAAAAACTTCAAAATACGCCAATAACATCCAACTATAACAATATTTAACATGATTAAGCAACTAATCTTCAAAAATCTTCACATGTTTTCATATTTATAATATTAATAGGATTAGATTAAATAAAACACTAATCACTGAAATCTAAATCCAAAGATTTCTGCTTACGCCGAAATCCACGAAGAAATCGATAGAACCACATTATAATATTCCAAATGATTGAACCTAGAAGTGGTCTTAACGAGGATTAGGCCTTGGTATAAAAGAATCAAAGAGGTAGACGATATTTTATTATTTTGCCATATTTTAAGATTACTTTCTTAACATTGGTAAATATCCCTGACTAGTGTAAGTGGTAAAAGCATGGATGATAATTTCTTGCTAATTAGAAACAACGTCTCCCCAAAGACGAAAGTATAGAGGAATTTGAATTGGCTTCGTGCGGTCTTGGTGACTTAGTGGTCAGAGCATTCCCCTTGTGAGGGAAAGATCGCGGGTTCCGCCCGAGGTCGATTCTCTTTTCTCTTTCTCATCTCTATCCATTTGAATAGAAACAGCAAAGCTAGACTGTAGTCCACTTAGAGCATCCAGCTGAATAGCATCTGAACAAATGGCAAAAGGCAACAAATGTTTAGTTAGAACTCGTCAAAACTCGTCGAACTTGTGGTTACATTGATATTTTTCAATCAATCAATTAGCCTACTGCAGTCCACTGCTGGACATAGGCCTCCCCCAATGTGCGCCTCGTTTGCCGATCCTCCACCTTCCGCATCCAGTCCGTCCCAGTCACCTTTCGCAGGTCGTCGGTCCATCTGGCTAGGGGATGTCCCACCCTCCGTTTTCCTACGCGCGGTCTCCACTTTAGGACTCGTTTGCTCCAACGGCCATCAGTCCTTCGGCAGATGTGGCCAGCCCACTGCCACTTCAGCTTGCTTATTCTGCGAGCTATGTCGGTAACTTTGGTTCTTTGTCGGATAACCTCTGTGATATTTTGGCAATGATTCAATCCTTCGATAGTTTATTACTAGGGAAATATTTTAAAGTGAGGCCTGAATACCGGAATCCACACACTCACGAGGGACTCATTGTTAAGTGGTAACCAAGTAGGTTAATACAGATCAATCTCAGGATGAGTGACAATTCTTAACACATATTCTGAGGCACGGAGGGGTACTCAGAAACTCAACCTATAACAGATGTTACGGGTAATTAGGGCCTTAAAAAACCTGACAACTGGTCTAACTACAGAACTTCATTAACTTCAGTGGATGATGGTCAAATGGCCAAGAAATAATCACGCTAAAAGTCATAGAACATAGTCCAGACTCCAGATCTCTTAAGTATGATTCAGAAGGCGACACATGTAGCAGATACAGCGTGTCCATTACTTGTTAAACTCCGATACGGAGAAAGGGGACCATTGAGAAGCCGCAACGAACTACGCGCATGTGCTGCGTTCGTCAGCAGTCATATGTGGTCGTATGCAGTTGGCTACGGAATCATATCTTACAATTTAAAAATTTTGATAAAAATCAATTATTGTAAATCATCTATACTTCATTTATATCATATGAAAACCTTTCTAGACTAACAAAAAAAGTAGCTACATCGTTTCAAATTTTAGTCGATTTAGTTATACTGTTCCAGTTAAAACGCTTTCAAGCGAACGAACCATCGGTATTACTGGCTAAAAGGATTTTTTCATCAAATTCTTTGCAAAAATTGCTCATACATTTTTAGATTTTTTCCCAGTTGTTTTTTAGTTTTCTATCAAAAGTAAGTTTATTTAAATTTTGAAGCTATTAGTATGCTAATTTTTCTTTATCATTTAGATCGGAAAAAGTGAACATCCAGTGAGAATCCTCTGCCCCTCTAGACAAGTGGCAATTCGTTGCTCGGCGTATGATGGAATAGAATGCCAAATGTATGGGATTTGACGTATATGACAGGCGTCAACGAATGAAAAAAACGTCAAATCCTATACATTTGTCATTCTATTCCATCATACGCCGAGCAACGAATTGCCACTTGTCTAGAGGGGCTGGCTAACTAAGCTACATGGATTGGACATGTCTTGGATGTTTGAAATTCTCTTATACTTCTTATCTTCGGTTCTCTCTCTCTCTCTCTTTCTCTCTCGTGGATATAGAACCCTCGAGTGACCGTGGAGCCATGTACCAATATTCTTACGAACTATCGTAAACCATATTATGAATGAATTCTTCTGTCGAATCGACGGCATATCATGTCATTTATGTCATATTATTCGTAGTTCATAATTTGTAGTGTGTTTTATAGAATGGTTGTAAACAACATTTATTGAGGGCTTATCTCGCCAACAAGCGTAATTGCATAGCGAGTACTTAGATTTAAGAAACATGTTGTAACAAATTATTTAATTAAATAAATAAATAAAAAAATTTGTTCGCCTAGTATGCAGCCAACCCGATAGCGTTCTCAGAGGCTCTCATGTGAGTTCCTCCTGTGTATTGTGTATGGGCAAGTAGCTCAGATTAGCAGACGGGTCATACGTTGCTCCGTATTCACACCATGGGTCCACCTCATCCAAGAAACCCAACCTAACCTGATTTTCGTTTACAGGCCGACCGGCGTCCGAAGCACATAATTATAAGGACTTCTAGGTGGTTCAGGCAAGGTACCGTCTTAGGGGAAGATTCTCCGATAGTAGGACAATGAGGATGGGTTACTATTAGAGCGATTGGAATATTTACCATGTATTGTTTGGAGTTTCCGATATTTCGACGCTGTTGCAAGCACCATGATCACGGAGGAATTGGAGTATTGGTGGTAAACGGTGAAAAAGTTTTTAGGAGTACTTAAATGTCAGTCTACCCTCTTTCGAGTTCTCAATACCTATAAGAGGATGGGTGGCTGCGAGGCGTATAAATTACCCACATTTTGTGTCCGAAACACATTTAAGGACTTCTAGGTGGTTCAGGTAAGGTACCGTCTTAGGGGGAAGATTCTCCGATAGCGGGACATACTATTAGAGTTATATTTACCATTTATAGGAATATTTACCATGTATTGTTTGGAGTTTCCGATATTTCGGCGCTGTTGCAAGCACCATGATCACGGAGGAATTGGACTATTTGTGATAAACGGTGAAAAAGTTTTTAGGAGTAAATATATCAATCTACCCTCTTTCAAGTTCTCTTCCTACGCGTATCAGCACTTCCACTGGTTCCAATACCATAAGAGGATGGGTGGCGGCGAGGCGTAAGAACACCCACATTTCGCCAAGTATGATTTTCAGTCCCACGTAATAGGGGGTCAGCCTATTGCCGTCTAGCGGGCACTTTGCCATGGGCTGTATGTTGGTGAGCACCCACTGGTCCCCTGGAATTCGTCCCCAGTGCCCATTCGTCCCTACATAATTTTGAGGTGCCCACTCGACCTCTGGTCTATTTTATAATTAAATTATTATTTATTTTTGTCATTTACTCTGGTCCCTGTGGTTGTGGTACATTCGCGTAGTAAAGGCTTATGATGAAAATAAGGGGTGCTGTATGTTTACCGTTGTATAGCGATCCCTTAGTCGCCTTTTACGACACGGATGAGATGGGGTGTCTCTAATCTAATCCACCGGGACCCAACACGGCAAAAGGAAGTTTGTACGTACCTTTTTTTATCGTACGTAAAATTACCACGGATAACCCTCCGCCGGAGCCGGTGGAGGAAGTCATGAGGCACTTGAACCGACTAAAACGATGACCACAGAGTCTCCAACTTGCCGCGTGTATGGGGTGACACAGCTTCGTCCGTTTTCGTAACTGTCATTGTGATAACCAGCTACGAACGTGGAATTTTTTTCTTGCTTTCATAACCAGTTACGAAAATAGAATTAAATTGTCGTTTTCATAACCAACTGTCATAACCAGTTACGAAAGAAGATTTTTTTTCTATTTTTGTAACTGGTTGTCAAAATAAAGAAAAAAATCCCATTTCCGTAACTGTCATTGTACTCAGTTATGAAAATGAAGGAAAAAATAACTTTTCATAACTGGTTCACAGAATATCAATAAAATTACTATATCATGCACAAGAATATAACTTTATTAACTGCCAGTTTGTACGTAAGTTTGTACGTATCTATATAATCATTATTTCAAACACCGCCATAGAACATTTTACCCTCTTTTAAGCTTTATTCCACGGCACCTTTCTAGTGTAATCGTATTTGAAGACAAAAAGCCTTCATAAAGAATAAAAGGTTCTTGATCCAATATCGAAAAAAAGTTACCCAATAAAAAACGAAGTCGAAATTGTATGAAATATTCTCTTTGGTTGGAAGTAAACGTATCAGAATAATGTATGAAGTATGTTTAAGGCATGAATGGAATTTTAGGTTGTATTTTCCCTCCGTTTTTTTTTAATTTTCCTGTCTTGTTTTAAATAAATGTAGATCTTATTACGAAGTATGACTCGTTTTGACTAATCCTGCTTCCTACTTGCAACATTTTTTTATACCACTTAAGTGGCAGACAAGCACACGGCCCACCTGATGGAAAGTAGTTACCGTGGCCTATGGACGTATGCAACACCAGAGGCGTCCTGCCGACCCTGAAGAAACCTAATATTATGGATGTGGAAGTTTGTGAAGATTTTTGATGTTTGTTATTTTGTTTGAAAAAATCTGACTGAAATTTGATAGATTGGGAATAATTTTTATTCCGGGTAATAGTTCCCATGGGTTGCGGGCACACGATCAAACTCCACGCAGACAAAGCTGCGGGCAACAGTTGATATCGTCAAAAAAAAGACGTGTGGCACTCGGGGACTGCCGCGGTAAAGCTATGCATAGCATTTTTTATCAACTTTATGCAATTATCCCCCCACTCCGAGCTCGCACGAATCGAGCCGAGCTGCTCCGAAATCGGCCGATTTCGGAGCAGCTCGACTTGATTCGTGCGAGCTCGGAGTGTCAGCTTAGGTTTTTTCGTTACGGAATTTCTGGATTCGGTCTCCACGCTCAAGGCCTGCGATAGAAGCTATGCAATAGCTTAAAAATAATGAAAAGGAAAAAAAAAACATAAGAAAAATCTGAAGAACTCTAATAAATAACAGTCCTTATTAACACAATACGCATCGTTGGCCAGAGACAATCTGTAACACAGAGTGTCACCGGAAATCGCTGAAAATATCACGTATTGTGTTCACGATACTTCGTGATTAAATACAGTTAACCTACATTGACAAGATGGCTGGTCTAAGTGCTAGACTCTGAGCGTTTGTTAACTCTAGTCTCTGTTTTGATAAGGTAGCTGTCAATTCCTGTCTCTACGTCAGTATTTTTGACCGTTTTCTCTCTAAACTTGGTGCACGTGTTCTTTGATATAAGGTTTGTCGAGAGCTTTTTTAATAGGGAGGAAAATGGGGGGAGCAGGGGGAAGTTTGCTGTGCCATTATTTATAAACGAATATGTGAAACATGACAGGTTGTTGTAATAAAAAATATACGATTATTGAACTAACTGCTAGCTAAATCTAATGGCGAAAGAATTTTTGACATCGGTCCAGTAGCTTTTGAGTTTGTTCGTTTCATAGAAAAATACAAATCTTTCCTCTTATTTATATTAGTATAGATAACTGAAGTAAAAAAATAAACAATTATTATGACATTTTTTCGAGCGTGAAATGGTGTGAAGAGATTTAATGGTGGAAAGGAGACTAAAATATATCCGATGGTAAGCCCACCCAACGCCATCTTCTCAACATAATTACGTTTATCACGATTGTTTCCGTTTATAGCTGAGATTAGGAGGCTACTTGAGAATGAAACATAGAAGCGGACATATTACTTATCTTCGTTTTTATTTTATTGTACTGCAGTTAAGTGAACGAGGTTATATTATCCCACTTTTAGTGACAAGTATCACTTTTCAAATCGATAGGTTCAACCCCACCAAACGGACGGCATCGGAACGGATTTTACAATCTTTAAACAAAATAAATCTTATATCACAGCATTTAAAGTTTATATTACCAAGTCACGTATGACAGCTTGACGTGCGTCATGCCGCCGCACGTCGCTGTCAAGCTGTTGTGCGTGACTTGGTAATATAAACTTCAAACACTGTGATAATAAGATTTAATTTTTTTTAAAGATTGTAAAATCCGTTTGGTGGGGTTGGACCTTAGAAAAGAAAAATAATTTGACTTCGGGCGGGACTCGAACCCGCGATCTTTCCCTTACTTTTCCTTTCTTAATCGATTTGAAAAGTTAGCATAACAAATGCTTGAAAATTTCATTCAAGTATCACTTTTTTTGCTTTTTAGATGTCACCCGCATACGGTGCAGAATATTCCATCAAGAACATAGTACACGTTTTTCCCTATTTCTAAAATTCCAGGTCCTTTATACGGGGCGTGAAAAAGCATCTGATGAGGCAGTAAAGCTGAGTGCCACCATTGTAACATGACCTCTACATATTTCACCTATTGGTAAATAATGATGTGATTGTGTAATAATGATGTGATGTGTGGTAATAATGAAAATTAAATATGTTTCCCTGAAAGGAACCTATTCATTCGACATTTGAAAATTTTCAGGAATATCTTCTTGCAAACAGAGACACAGCCGCGAGCAACAACTACTTCTTTATATTTTTACAGCCCAACTGTACAAAAGTCATTATGCTAAACTTGAATAATCCGTCGTTCATCATAAAAATCTCGAAACTTCATCTAAGTAATGAGTCTGAGGACTTATTTTCTTTGAAAGATAAATCTTGTTGGAAGATTACGTTGCTTTGTTCTACCGTATTATATAATATGGAAGTGTAAGTAATGTTGTGTTGTGTACTAATAAATTAACGAAATGTGTTAGCTGTACTAGATAGTACCTAAATGTTAGTTACGGATGCTGGCGACCCTAAGGGTATTAAGATGTCTCACTAAGCAGACTTGAATTAGAACACAATGTTATACAATTATGGTCTAGAGTACGTCTTAAGGTACGAGTTGGCAGCGGACGACATGAGGCAGCAGCGGACGACGTGTCGCAGCGACACTACTGGTTTCAATGTGTTTCCATGAAATAGCGGATGATATGAGGCAGCAGTGGACGACGTGTCGCAGCGACACTACTGGTTTCAATGTATTTCCATGAAAGCGACGACACGTCGTCTGCTGCTGCTGCGTGTAGTCGACTACCAACTAGGCTACGCGCACGAAACGAGCGAAGTGCGGAACGACGGCGCGCGGCGGGGCAATGAGATCGAAATTTCACGCGAGTGAAACCGCGGGTATCAGCTAGTGTGGTATATGTTCAATAGATCAATTTGATTAGAACTTGTGGTACAAAGGTGATCATGCCCGAGCCTATCAACTATCTATTATTCGGTATAAATTGCTTTTAGACCTGTCAACCACAGCTTTGTAGTGGGACCTACCATTTTAATAACCTATTAACCTATATATTATACTATAGATAGATTGTAATATTAAGGCAGTATCTATTCTATTATATTATATAACTAGCTTTTGCTCGTAGCTCCGCCTGTGTGGCATTCTGGTTCCGTTCATCGCTGATAGTAGCGTGATGATTGATGAAGCCTATGTCGGAACCTTTTTTTTATCGTGCGACAAATCCCCACGGATACCTCCCCCGCCGGAGCCGGAGGAGGTTATGTCGGACTCGAACCGACTAAAACGTACGCCATGTGTGGGCCGTTGGTTGCCGGAGGTGAGGCTTCATCAACTATTTTTTGGAATCGGTCCAGTAGTTTTCGAGTTTATTCGTTACATATAAGATACAAATCCTTCCTCTTTACAGTATCAGCATAGATTGTAAAATAGACGTATCTGTACATTGGAGTCTAGCTTGGAAATTAAAAAAAAATACTTGGATCATGTTATTAACGATACTGAACACGAAAATACTTTTTTGGATTTTGAACGTAACCGAGAAATCGCTACAAGTAGGTATATTATGACTTCGAACATAAGTCATTAAAGTATTTTTTATACAACTTAGGTGGCAGACAAGTACACGGCCCACCGTGACAAGCACACGGCCCATCAATCATCATCATCAACGATTTAGAAGACTGTACACAATCGCAATACTTAAATTCGAATATCCATGTTGTAAATTCGTCAGCGGTGGTCGCCCCCCTTAATACCTGTCTGAGCCTAGGAGTAAAGTTGGACATGTTCGAAGAAGATTATAACTTTCATGTAATTAGTTTTATCTCTCAGAATTTGGGGGATTGAAACTTTAAGACCGACATTGTGAGACTATTTTCTGATAACGAGTATTGACATCCAATGTTATTAGTAGTACCTATGAAATTATTTTGTAAGACGGCACTATGTAAACGTATTGAGAAAACGTAGCATTGTGATTGGCCGTCTGCCTAATGTGAACCTGTTTGTGTGTGAAGCCTGCCAATCGCAATGCCCTGTTCTCTCGATACGCTTACCTTACGATTAAGGTATGTTTCCAAAGGCGACCACATACGACAACGACACACGCATGCAGCAGATAGAGCGTACACATACTACACATTACTTGTTAAGGTGATTACATACGCGAATGACTTTGACCATTCAAGGTCATTCGCTCATATTTGAACCGTAAAAACTAGTAAAATCAATTTTATTTAAGTAACTTTATAGGCGACGATTACTAACTAAGAAGGTCATGTCATGGTAATACACTTATTTAACATTTATATTATGTGAAATTTTAGATTATTTGGATACATATTGTAGATAATATTTTGTTTCAGAAGAAAGAGTAGAGTGATGTTCAGAGCCACTTATCAACTATTTCCTCCTTTTTTATTTAATTTATGAAAATGAGAAGTTCTTCTGTATATCCTGTAGTATGCAGACATGTGAATTCCAGATCTGTAGGTTTCATAGTTAATAAGAAAAACGGATTCGAAAATACCCATTTTTCGATGCTGATCTGATTCGGGGTCTGCTCCGATACGGATTAAGGGGAGAAGTCGCAATGAATTACGCGCTTCTGCTGCGTGCGTTGGCACTTGTTGTATGCGAACCGGACTAATGCAATGATGATAAAGCGCTAAGCGAGGGTACGTAAATGAAATAAATCTGTAGATTTTTACATACATATAATCACGCCGGAGGGTTAGGTAGAACTTAATTAACACCCGGATTTCATCAATTATTGTATTTGCATGTAAATAACAAACGCCCAATAGCAACCTCAAAATAGTCATATGAAGTGCCACCATAAAATAAAAAAATCTCATTACACAGTGGAACACTATGTGTGTGGAAACACAGCCTAAGAACCCTTTTTCAAAATCAGCATTTCTCATTTAACACGATCAATCTAACTCAATATGATGGATTTTGTTGGGAAGTTTATTTTCACCGTCCCACTTATATTCCATCCTCAACTCGTTCAATTATATTTTCCGTTGATTTAGGGAATTCAAGCATACTTTGAGGTCCTCGGATTAAATTCCAAAACTCATTTTTTTATGATTGAATTTTGAATGAAGCTTGAGGGGCGATTTTATTTCATTTTATTTCGTAATTGCATAAGCTATTTTGGTTCCCAGCTTATTATGTTATTCTCAGGAATTAATGGTGCCACTTCACGTGGCTATTTTTATTCGCTATTAAGCGTGATTTTTGTATTTGGCAAAATATTCGACATACATGCAATACAAACAAATACAACTATACACATTTAGCAACCAAATAACAAACACACCAACATTTGACAGCAGAAGTCTTCTGTTCCTTTTTGTCATTCTGGCATTGACCATATTTATCAACAATTCCAAGGGATGAAACTCGGGTGATCAACGGGTCCGCACCCAAATAAGGATATAAGGCCAATATTTTGCACACAAAAAAATCGGTGAGATAGTGGACAGCCTCCGTGGCGTAGCGGTAGTGAACGCGGCCGCTACGCAGGAGGCGCGGGTTCGATCCCCGCTCAGTGCAAATATTTGTGTTCATGAAATATGGGTATTTGCATTGGTCTGGTCGTGCCTCGGAGAGCACGTTAAGCCGTCGGTCACGGTTGCCATAAGAACATCTATGGCAGTCGTTACGGGTAGTTGGAGCAGCCCTAAAAAAATCCAAAAAACAACGGTCTAGCTGCAAAGCTTCGATATCGCCTAATGTTATCATTGGGCTGTGGAGGTCAGATGGCAATCGCTTCACGAAAAAATATCGAGGTCTAGCCAAATCTGTAGTTAAGACGGTAAAGCGGACCCCAGACTCCGAGCTGAAAAGCTTCGGATGCGACTGGGAATTAACGCTAGGATGAGAGATAGTGGTCAAACGTGAGCCTACGCAAATACAAGTAGACATGTGAAGTGCCACCATAAGCCCCTATTTTAAAAGAATGTAAGCCTTAACAACATTATTATCTCATTCAATTTAAGACTTGTCTGACTTACAAAACGGGCCCTGTTTCTAAGTTTTAAGCAAGTGACAGGCGTGAATTGGCTTCAGAACTTTGTGATGTGTGTGAAATGGAAGTAAAAAGTTAGTTCGTCAACATCCTAAGGTACCCGAAATATTTTGATGTAGATGGTGGAAGTATTTATATATCGTCGGTCACATTTTAGCACAAACGATTAGCTGACCCGTCCCGGCTTCCGTATCATTCCTTTAAAACATATTCATTATTTTTTAAATCTTCTATATATAAAAATCAATGCCACTTTTCGTTGTTATTTTATAACTCAAGAACGGCTGAACCAATTTGACTAATTTTAGTCTGGAAATATTCGTGGGTGTCCAGGGAAGGTTTAAAGGATGAGAAAATAGGTGCAGCGGGAACGGGAAAAATATGGCGGTACGAAGTTCGCCGAGACAGCTAGCAATGTATAGAAATTTCCGGATTTGTTGACACATATAGTTACTACTCCGCTTCCTTGAGCAGTAGCGTGATGATATTCAGCCTATAACCTTCCTCAATAAATGGGCTAATCAACACAAAAATATTTTTTCAACTCGAACTAATAGTTCCTGAGATTCAACTAAGTAAACAAACAAATAAACGAACTCTTCAGCTTATAATTAGTATAGAGTATAAATTCTATACATCCATTATGTCATGACTGTCTTTCAAAATGAAAGCAGGTACTCATAAAAATGAATGTTCCCTCTAATGGATTCATTCAGACGGCCCGCTCCAAGACTTGTTTACATAATAATATAAAAAGTTGAAGTCTTATCTTAGGATCAGCGAACATGCAAGTCATCAAGTTTTCTACATAATATTGATTGATCACAAACGAAGAGCGATGAATGCCAAGCTGTTTTGATAAATGATCCGCTCCACTTACTATTATTAGTTAATTAGTTTGAGCAAGGAAAATTGTACATACATAGGTGTAGTAGGCAGAATGTGATGTGTATTAACACTGACATTTTGCTATAATTTTCGGAGGAAGAGCCGGAAGGCGGACCCTGAGCTCCGAGGTCATCTTAGCTACGGATGCAATCAGGAAAAGGCGTCTACATGAAGATGATGACGACGATTTGCTATGATTTTCGATCCCGTGTCAGGGACTTTATGTTGACTGTCGGATAAATAAGTGAATTGCCTTAGGTCTTAGTCGCCTTCCAATGACGCCCACGCGATAAAATGAAGGTTTACAGTTCGTGGAACTTTTCAAAACTAGTCATGACCAAATTGTTTGATATTAATTATTATTGCATTTATGCTAACTTTTCAAATTTGAATCAAAAAAATAGAGGACTTTGGATCGGCTTGTGGCTCGGTGGCTTAGTGGTCAGAGCATTCCCCCTGTAAGGGAAAGATCGCGGGTTCGAGTCCCGCCCGAGGTCGATTCTCTTTTCTCTTTCTTAATCGATTTAAATAATAAAACTTGTCATAATCATTATCATTCCGTCAGCATCAGATCGATCTTGACTAGCAAATTACTCAAAATGATCTTAATACCTCTGTTATCTACCAAAGAGTACCCTTTTATGGTTAGATCGATCTGCCCCTCTAGACAAGTAGCAATTCGTTGCTCGGCGTATGATGGAATAGAATGACAAATGTATAGGATTTGACGTTTTTGACATTCGTTGACGCCTGTCATATACGTCAAATCCCATACATTTGGCATTCTATTCCATCATACGCCGAGCAACGAATTACCACTTGTCTAGGGGGGCTATTGTTGGCTGTTGTACAATTCGTAAAAAGTAATGATTCTATGCGTTAGGTCTCTGAAGCTTAAAATCAAAAGCGAGGGAAATTCACTATTCTGTAAAACAACAACTGCATCTACCTTTTTAGAAAAAAAAAGGACGTTTGTCCTGCTAATTGGAATTAAAACACATTTTGAAATAAACACCAGTTTCAGAGCCAGTGCCAGTGCCAGTTCATGAATTTCATATGAAAATTAGAGCTTTGAAAATGTTTCGTTTGAATTGTACGAATATAATTAATATGATATCTGTACAGAAATGGTACAAGCAAGGCTAGTTTTAATTATTTAAAACAGAGAAATTGGATTGTTCTCGACAAGTACCTACTGATTAGTTTGTTGTTTCGAATATACACATATTATATTATTTGAGGTAACATAGATAAGGGAGACTGGGGTCAATTGGAACGTTTTCGACAAAATCGAGTATTGTACCCTCATTTTATAATGAATAGGTTTCTAGAATGGTTTCAGTTATGGTCAAGTTATCTAGCTATATAGTGAAAAATGTTATTTGACTTCATGGACTGTTTTAATTGACCCGCGTTTCTATTGACCCCAGTCTCCCCTATGTTGTTCCGCCGAGTTGGTTCCCGGTAGAATAAGGCCACCCCATTTCTTCCTGTGGGTATCGTAGGGAGGATTGTTCTCCATTCGACAGAAAACATACAGCCATACAGTATAATATATGTGCCCGCTTGACGGCAATAGACTCGCCCCTTATTACGAGGGACCGAAAATCATAGGTGGCAAAAAGTGGGTAATGATAATACACCTCTGAGATTCCCTTCCGTAAGCCCTCCCTGGCTTAACGAGGAAGGATATAGGACCCTTCAGAGATTTACAGGTGTGAGTACATGATGTATGTATGTTTACTGAATCATGTTATTAGGTTAGTTATAGGCCGACCGCTTAACTCAGGCATCGCTGCCGGTTACACACATTAAAAAAAAAATCGGTCAAGTGCGAGTCGGACTCGCCCATGAAGGGTTCCGTAGCAGCAAAGGCGAAAATTACGATTTTTATGACGTATTAAAAAAAACTACTGACTGGATCTCGTTCGAACTAATTTTTAGTGGTAGTTTTCATGGCAATTTATATCATATATTTTTTTTAGATTTATCATTCTCTTATTTTAGAAGTTAGAGGGGGGGGGGGGACACATTTTCCACTTTGGAAGTGTCTCTCGCGCAAACTATTCAGTTTAGAAAAAAAATATGTTAGAAACCTCAATAGCATTTTTAAAGATCTATCTATAAATACCCCACAAGTATGGGTTTGATGAAAAAAAAAAATTTTGAGTTTCAGTTCTAAGTATGGGGACCCCCAAAATTTAATGCTTTTATTTTTATTTTTGTGTGAAATTCTTAATGCGGTTCACAGAATACATCTTCTTACCAAGTTTTAACAGCATAGGTCTTATAGTTTCGAAGAAAAGTGGCTGTGGCATACGGACGGACAGACAGACAGACAGACAGACGGACGGACAGACATGACGAATCTATAAGGGTTCCGTTTTTTGCCTTTTGGCTACGGAACCCTAAAAAACAAAAAAAATTAATGCACTATTTATGTTTATTTTGATTTTAGGTTTATTCGTTCATTTTGTTTTACCTCTCGTACTACCTTTCGCCCGTGTACCGCCTGGATGCCTGAGTTAAGCGGTCGGCCAATAGTTAGGTTAGATTGTTAACTAACAATCTAACTCGCCTCGTAACTACGAGGCGAGCCTCCATGATTTCCATCCTCCATGGGCGCGGATCTGGGAGTGATAGGTGAAGCCTATTGCATTGCAATGCCTGTTCAAACGTTTACCATTGCTCCGGATTCTCCGCCTGTCACCTTCAGTCCATCCCTTTTTTTACAGTCCGTAACGTGTGAAGGGAAGGTATATAAATTGTAAAATAAACCTCCTAGCATTAGCAACTTCTAATACGAAAATAGAACTCAATAGTGAATCACTAAAACATGAGGATAATCTCTTTAAGCTCAGACAGTCTCAGCTGATCACTTGCCAATTATTCATTGCAATGTTAGTACAATGTAATCCCTATCAAACAAACAAAATTGCAAGTCTAAATTCATCGCAAATATTAGAAATGATGTGTAAAAATAGCTCTTAGTTCATTTCTCGGCTATTTATGAACTCGATACGTTGTGATCAATGCGTCATATTGCTTGCTATTATATGCTTCGTGGTCACAATGTACTGGGACTATTATTAGTCATCTAAGTGCATATAGATCGAGTTATATGTGTATAGGTCTTTTTGATAACCTGGAGGTCAATTCTTACAATCTTGAACCATCACAGAACGAAAAGTTATTGAATTAAGATTGAATCAGAACTTGATTGAAACTACGTATTCTACTCATAATAAATAATATAATCTCGTATTGGAATAATTTTAGTTTAGTTTCAATATAATCTCAGTTCAGTCATATAACGATCGCATAAAAATGTCAAACTTGACATTTATAAGGAGGGAAGAGACTATGAATTACATTTCATCCGCATTGAAAAATCTAGCAGACTAGCGATTCGCTATTTTGCAACTTTCTGTCATAATTCGATATAATCGCAGTTTCACAGTCATAGTTGGATTCTAAAAACTTTTTCACGATAATACTAAACTTTTTACGCCATTTGTGAGATCAACCGATCGATTTATCAAAAAAAAAGATGGAACTATGGTAATAATCGAATTATCAGCTGCTATTATACACAGCTTAAATGCTTGTGTTAAGAGTGGAAAATATATGGGCCAGGTATCGAACCACAACAAAATCCACTCTCAATCGTAAACCCAACTCCTTACCCACTAAACCACCACCGCTATTAATTACAAAAACAAAATGTAAAAGGGCAAACTTCGTATTCCCTTTGAGGTCTTCTTCATTAGCTATTATATGCCTTAGTTGTGGAACTGGGTCAGTGGGTCCTGTGTTATGGAGGTATCCTTTAGAAACATTATACTACAAACACCTCTTAAGCTGGGCATTACTCTTTAGAATTATCTGCAGTTAAAGATTATGAGTAGAGGTCTAATTGGATGGCTGGATTCTGTGTAAATAAGGAAAAAGATTTTGTGAAGTCTAATAGGGTTATAAAAAAGGGTAGGGAACAATTTTAGTGTGTATACCTGGCCCCCTAGACAAGTGGCAATTCGTTCACATGCGTATTGTATAATAGAATGGCGAATGTACAGGATTTGACCTTTATGACAAACGTTGATGACGTCATAATCGTCAAAATCCATACATTCGTCCTTTATGCCAACGAATTGTCACTTGTTTGCACAATTTTATTGTACTTGGGGCTGAGTATATTACTGAATCGCTTACAATTTACTATAACTTCGACTTTGACTTACTTATATTCAACTAGCTGAAGCTGAATTCTGTTTCGTTCCCGTGACTTTTTAACCCCCGACAAAAAAGAGCGCTGTTATAAGTTTGAATTGTGTATGGGTGAGCGTGTGTGTGTCAGTCTGCCTGTGGCATCGTAGCTCCTAAACCGCTGAACCGATTTCGGTTCTGTTTCTTTTGTTTGGAAGATGGTTTAGTCGAGAGTGTTCTTAGCTATGTTTCATAAAATCAGTTCAGCCATTTGAAAGATATGAGGAGTGAAAGTGGCAATGCAAAATCGAATATTTTCAAAAATACCCATGTTGGGTATCAAATGAAAGGTCATAATTTATACATCACGATACAGCAGCGTTTTATTGAAATCGGTTAAGCGGTTACCTATAAAAAGTATGAAATAAAAAAATAAAAAATAAAAAACCCCCGACCCAAAAATAACCTATAAAAAGTAAAATAATAATTATTACATTATAACCTACCCTAAGTATTGACCCTTTTTGTCATTTGTCTCGTCGGGGGACCGCCGCCTGCCGTCGGGAGGAATAGGGCATACCAAGGTACTCAGCGAACCAAGGTATTGGCGAAAACGCCAGTGGAATCGCTGATTGTAGTGTAAAATTGACATAAATCATTAATACAACTATATTTTTTTCATGAAATTTGAGTCTTTGTAACTCATAATACATTATTTCACATATCATTACTACTAACTGTAATAACCGCAATGTCACGTAATCCACTGTCAAAAAATTAAAACGGTTCGCTTCAACGCGATTCCATCAATAGAATGCCACTTTGTCTAGGGCCCCTTGCCACCTTGCACCACCACCTCATCTTAAAATGACTTTATTTCTGAAGTCGGATTTAGGTCAGCTGGAAGGTTAGAAATCTAATTTTGTCGTATAAAATATAGTCAAACTCTTTTAGTGTCACTAAAAGAGGAAGTACCTTATAGTTTTATTAGTTCAATTTCTAAAGTGAATTCAAATATGCAAAACCTGGTGAATTCGAAATATGAAAATATTTATTTTACGAATATGACGTTTGGGGGAATGACTTAAAATGGATACAAGATGTTGTTATGTTAAAGGAATACACTTTCTTTTAATTAACGCAGAAATATAATGTATGACATGTTTAATACATTAAAATAAAACCACTTATCCGTTAGGATTCTATCGCGATTTATTTGTTACTAGCTGTAGCCCGCGGCTCCGCTCATGTGGATGTCGGTTATCGCGATCAAACATAGCCTTTGTTCTTTCCCAAGGTCTCCTCTACCTCTGTACCAAATTTCATCAAAATCGGTACAGACAGACAGACAGAGTTACTTTCGTACGAATATTTAGACTTTTAGCCCGACGTTTCGCCTAATTTTCAGCAGTCATAGTTAAAACTATGTGAACTATATCAATAATATTATATTTACTCCATGCGAACAAAACAATAAAGGTCCAACCCCACCAAACGGACGGCATCGGCCCGGATTTTACAATCTTTAAACAAAATTAAATCTTATTATCACAGTGTTCGAAGTTTATATTACCAAGTCACGCACAACAGCTTGACAGCGACGTGCGGCGGCATGACGTACCTCAAGCTGTCATGCGTGACTTGGTAATATAAACTTTAAAGGCTGTGATATAAGATTTATTTTGTTTAAAGATTGTAAAATCCGTTCCGATGCCGTCCGTTTGGTGGGGTTGGACCTATAATCGGCTGCGTATGTTTTTTTCTGGCGGCAAAAATAAAACATAGATAACAAATGCAATAGGTAATATCGAAGAGTACTTAATATTGAACGAACGCCTGGAGTATATTACATATTGAGGCTTAACTCCTCGATAAAAGCTAACAATAGTAATTAGTCAACTTCATACGATGAGATACGCAAGATGCCACCTTATGTACGAGTATCATGTTACATTATCCGTCTTCATTTTCGCACCACTGCCGTCAATGGGGACGGTGATAAATGACTTGTTCGCGAAAACGGATAGGAAATGACGCTCTGTATCATGATTGAAAATTTTTACGATAAAAAATACTGCATGATGGTTCATCTTCTATGTTATAAATATGCCTTGCTGATAAGATCGTGACACGCTTCATATTAGTTTCAGTTACTTTTTTTTTATCGTGCGAAAAGTCCCTACGGATTCCTCCCCCGCCGGAGCGGGAGGAAAAGGTTATATCGGACTCGAATCCACTAAAACGCACGCCGTCTGTGGGGCCGTCGGTTGCCAGAGGTAAGATTGTCATAGCCTTGCACCTCACCGACCCAGGGTCATATCACTCAATCCGGTGAGGGTACCACAGAGTCCCCAACACGCCCCCAAGTATGGGGAGGTACGCAATGCGCGCCGCCGCCGCGGCCTGCTACTAGAAGGGTGACAGGCGGCTCCACCCGTCACCCCCAGGCCCGCGCTCATGGGGGACGGAGGTCATTCTGTGACCTAGTTTCATACCAATTCCCTGTAACGAGACTTCTTCCGTTTTGCTGGACTATTAGGATGAAGAAGAATTGTCAATATTGTTCTTCGAACTTTCAATGTGTGCGTTTTATTGGATGTATGTATACCTATGTCAACTTGTACCGAAGTAGAAGATCTTTTTTACGCCGCACTGCCGCCCTGCCCCCCTAGACAAGTGGCAATTCGTTGCTCGGCGTATGATGGAATAGAATGACAAATGTATGGGATTTGACGTATATGACAGGCGTCACGTCAACGAATGTCAAAAACGTCAAATCCTATACACATTTAATAGGGTTGTAAGAAAGGGTAGGGAACAAGTTGAATGTGTATACTTGGCCACCTAGACAAGTGGCAATTCCGTAGGCCGGCGTATTTTTTTTTATACCACTTAGTTGGCAGACAAGCACACGACCCACCTGATGGAAAGTTGTTACCGTGGGCTCAATCAAAGAATCAAAGAATCAATTTCGTTTATTCAATTTAGGCACATATAGAGCACATATGAACGTCAAAATATTACAATTGTGTCAAGAAGTATGTGAACAAAAAATAAAATATTAAATAAATTAAAGTAGGTAAACCATTTGAAAATGATTCTTTCGCTGGTTCGGTAGTTGGTTCTACTGAGAAGATACCAGCAAGAAACTCAGAGAACTCAATTATCCTTTTTATTTATTTATTTATTTTTTAATACGGTTTTTATACAATTTACAATGTGCGGGCAAGAAAGTGATTAGGTTGACCATGCATTTTTATCATTAAGATATTCTTCTACTTTATAATAAGCTTTTTCCATTAGACTTTTTTTCACGTTTATTTTAAAAATATTAAGTGGCATGTCAACCAAATCCTGAGGAATTTTATTGAATATTTTTATACTGTTGCCTACAAATGAATTACCAACCTTATGAAGCCTGAGTATTGGCACTGCTAGTTTATCTTTATTTCTCGTATTATAATCATGTGTGTCCGAGTTCTTTTTTAAAAGATTTAAGTTCTTCCATATGTATAAAATATTATCGTAAATATATTGACAAGCAACCGTTAATATATTAATTTCTTTAAATGTTTCTCTCAGCGAGTCACGGGGTCTGAGGCCGTAGATTGCTCGTATCGCGCGTTTCTGTAATATGAAAACAGTCTCAATATCGGCAGCTGAGCCCCACAGCAACAGACCATATGACATAACGCTATGAAAGTAGCTAAAATAAACTAATCGTGCCGTTTCCTCATCAGTTAGTGACCTTATCTTTCTAACCGCATAGGCAGCTGAGCTAAGTTTTCCTGCCAAGGCTGTGATATGAGAACCCCATTGCAGTTTACTATCTAGAGTTATTCCCAGAAAAACTGTGGTATTAACTACTTGAATTGATTCATTGTTCATTACAATATGAGTATCTATCTGTCTTACATTGGGCATAGTAAACTTTACACATTTTGTTTTTTTTGCATTGAGTAACAAGTTGTTACTTGTGAACCAATGCAATATTTCGGAAAGGGTATTATTCACATCGTCAAGTACTACTTTTTGTCTATCAGTTTTAAAAATTAATGATGTGTCATCTGCAAATAATACTATTTCACAAAGATTTTTAGTGAAGTAAGGAAGATCATTTACATATATCAAGAATAAAAGGGGTCCTAATATCGAGCCCTGGGGTACTCCCATGACTAAAGGGGCGCCAGAAGAGTCGGTGCCATTAATGTTGACTTTTTGTACTCTGCCATTGAGGTAAGACTTTATTAAGCTAAGTGAGCCACTAGAAACACCATAATAACCTAATTTCAATAACAAAGTCTCATGATCAACACAATCAAAAGCTTTTGATAAATCACAAAAAATACCAATGGCATCCTGCTTCTTTTCCCATGCATCAAATATATGTTTGACGAGTGCAACTCCTGCATCCGTCGTGTTTCTGCCTTTAGTGAACCCGAACTGTTTCTCATGAAGTAATTTATTAAATGTAAAATGTGAAAGCAGTTGATTAAAAATTATTTTTTCAAAAATTTTACTAAGGGCTGGGAGTATAGAGATGGGTCGAAAATTGGATGGATCACTTTTTTCCCCTGCTTTGAATAACGGAATGATTTTACTGTACTTCATAAGAGTAGGAAACTGGTTTTCATCTATACATTTATTGAATATGAATGCAAGATAAGGCGCAATAGCGGGCATTATTGGTTTTATTAAATTGGTTGAAATGCCCCAAAGATCCTCAGTCTTTTTTATATTCAGTTGCTTAAAAGTTTTAAAAATGGTTTCAGAGTCAATATACTGAAAATTAAAGTTAACACTACATTTATCAACACTAGATTTAAGAAGAGAAGCAGCCGCATTTTTTGAAGAATTTAATTTACTTGTAGTTGTAGTTGCAACATTTGTGAAAAAAGATTCGAATGCATTAGCCACTGCAGCATCAGTATTAATGTGCTCACCATCCACTTCCAACTCGAAGGATCGATCACGTGACCTTGTCTTACAGGTTTCTTTGTTTATAATGTTCCATGTTACCTTTATTTTATTATCAGATTTTTCTATTTTAGCCCGAATATAATTAGATTTGGCTATTGAACAGACTCTCTTGAACAGCTTTGAATACCTTTTAATTTGTTCAATTATTTGTGGCTCATTTGTAGATGCCTTTATCTCGTATAATTCATACAGTTTCTTTCTACTTTTATGGATTCCAGGTGTAGCCCAATCACTAAATTTAATTTTGAGTTGATTTACGTTTATTGTTTTTTTTGTGAAAATGTTATTAAATTCGTAGTTTATTACTCCGAACAAATCTCTGTAAAGATCATTCGGGCTTTCATCGCGGTTCAACTCCAGAAGAGGTATTTACGTATGCAACATATTTACGTATAGCTATGGACGTATGCAACACCAGGGGCGTCACACTCGTGCTGCCGACCCTGAAGAAACCTTCTAATGCCCTTCTTGAAGAACCCCATGTTGTAGTCGCTTGGGAAAACCATCGCAGGGAGTTCATTCCACAGCTTGAGTGTGCGAGGGATGAAGTTCCTTTCATACCGCACAGTGCGCACCGTACAAACGTTGAAGACTGTCATAAACGACAAATCCCATACATTCGTCCTTCTATTCTACAATGCTGGCTGAGGCTGAGTATATTACTGAATCGCTTACTATTCAACTTTGACTTACTTATATTCCACTAGCTGATACTGAGTTCTGTTCCCGTTCCCATGACCATGACCTTTTTGACTTAAAAACATTCCGTGCAAGTTCAGGAACATACGAAAAAAAAATTGCCGAATCGGTTGAGTCGTTGTGGATTTTTGCGCTTAGCAACATCTATTTTTATATAGGGGATAGTTGACTAAATCGTACCTCCTTTTAAATCGTACCACCTCGGATCGCAAAAGTGGTACTATAAATAAATGACTTTCCTACATCCGTTCCGCTCACGAGGATGTCGGTTATCGCGATCAAACATATAAACAAATTTCATGAAAATCAGTTCAGTGATTTAGGTGTGAAAGCGTAACAGACAGAGAGACAGACAGAGTTACTTTCACATTTATAAAATATGTACTAGCTTTTGCCCGCGGCTCCGCCCGCGTAGATGTCGGTTGTCGCGACCAAACATAGCCTATGTCCTTTCATAAGGTCTAATCTATCTCAGTACCAAATTTCATGAAAATCAGTTCAGTGATTTAGGCGTGAAAGCGTAACAGACAGACAGACAGAGTTACTTTCGCATTTCTAATATTAGTATGGACAATGTGAATAAAATACAATAGTGAATGTCTGGGATAGATATATTATTACGTTTATAACACAGTCGTAAATCTAGTTCATCCAATTGATCGATTCACGTCCAAGCGATTAGGTACATTATTAGATATGAAATTGTCTAGGCGACCTGCGAATACCACCTGTAAATACAGCGCTAAGCCTCGTCTCAAAATGATTTTATTTCTGACTAGCTGTTGCCCGCGGCTCCGCCCGCGTGGATGTCGTTTATCGCGTGGTGTTGTAAATAGTGCTGAAAGTTGAGCGTTGAACGCTGATTAGACATTGTACTCGCCTCTCTATTCGACTCGAGGAGGTAGGTACACCACGGTATATTCGTCCTAATGGAGTAGTCCGACTGGGAAAGTATCTCCGCCCTACAGAAGGCCGCGGCTTAATAACCTCGTGTTGTGTTTCCGACGGTGAGTAGGGTAGCCAAAGCTCACTGGAGAGTAGCTTGTGCTTTGTGCTATCAGTGGGCGCTGACGGCATAGATTCTCTAAGTTCTTACAGGGTAGGCAGCTCGAGTGTGACGCCCCTGGTGTTGCACTCACCCATAGGCCACGGTAACCACTTACCATCAAGTGGGCCGTGTGCTTGTCTACCACCTAAGTGGTATAAAAAAACCCTCTCCCCTACTCCTTCCCCTTCCCCGTTGTATCTCTTGTCTACTCCACTATATCCCTCATCACGCTCTAATCCAGGAATGGCGAACCAATGGCACGAAACGTGCCAAAGGTGGCACGCGGCACAATTTTTTGGGCACGCCAGCAGTGCCACCACAAAGTACCTAGGTATTTAGATGCGCCCGTGTTATACGATAGCCACAAAAAAGGTTCGCCATCCCTGCTCTTAGTTCTTACAGGGTAGGCAGCACAAGTGTGACTCCCTTGGTGTTGCACTCACCCATAGGCCAAGGTAACCACTTACCATCAGGAGGGCCGCGTGCTTGTTTGCGACCTCATGACTACAGTACGACTCCCGACTATAGTATGGGGTACTTCAAGAAGGGCGAGTGTGACGTCCCTGGTATTGCATACGTTCATAGGGCACAGTAACCACTTTCCATCAGGTGGGCCGTGTGCTTGTCTGCCACCTAAGTGGTATAAAAAAAATGTTCTACCTGCATAATATCTACTCGACTCTCTACTCTACTCCCAATACCTTTACCCTTCCCCCACCCTCTCCCCTACTCCTTCGCTTCCCCGTCCCCGTTGTATCTCTTGTCTACTCCACTATATCCTTCACCTGTTCACCAAGCTCTAAGTAATCTGTCTTTATGTGGAAAACGATTTTGTAACTGATCTTAAGACAGTACCGACATCTATTTCATACCTGACAAAATTAGAAAATTGAAAAAAAATGATTAAAAATGCTTATATACGTCCAGTTGGAACGAAACCATAGTAAGTTCAAAACCGCGTTAACGCCATCTAGTTACGCAGGTGGAAATAAATTCATTGCCAAAAAAATAATAATTTCATGATTAAAATCGCATTTGTTTACACAACTTTAAATGTAAATTAAAGTCTATTTATTTACATACTTGCTCGGATGTAATAAGATATAAAATTTCATCCATAAGAATAAAAAAGCGCCATCTATATTTCCACTCATATTCCGTATTATATCAATATTGTTCACAACTCCGGTTCTACTCAACCGATTGCGATCAAACAAACGTAAGATTTTAAGTCTGACCAAGCCCTATCTAACAAAAAAAACCGCATCAAAATCCGTTCAGTAGTTTTTGCGTCCATCGCGGACAAACAGACAAACAGACAAACAGACAAACAGACAGGAAATGAAAAAAATATATTTTCGTGTTCAGTATCGTTAATATAACATAACCCAAGTATTTTTTTTTAAATATCTTCAATGTACAGACACGACCACTTTACAATTTTATAATAGTATAGAAGTCGGATTTAGGTCAGCTGGAAAGTTAGAAATCTAATTTTGTCGTATACCTATATTTACTTTTTGAATAAACATTCTAGTCATGAAGAGATTGTTTACACAGATTCTTACGAAAAAATGAATAAACAATCATATTAAAAGTACGTCGAGCGAATGAGATCTCACTAAAATTTTCAATTGTAAGTAGAAGCTCCCTTACTCCCTAATACCCTTACTAGGGAGTAAACATAAAGAATTTGACTGGCTAGAAGCTCCCTAGCTTCTAACCAGTCAAACTCTTTTAGTGTCACTAAAAGAGGAAGTACCTTATAGTTTTATTAGTTCAATTTCTAAAGTGAATTCAAATATGCAAAACCTGGTGAATTCGAAATATGAAAATATTTATTTTACGAATATGACGTTCTGGCGGAGGACTTAAAATGGCTACAAGATTTTGTTATGTTAAAGAAATACACTTTCTTTTAGCAGAAATATAATGTATGATATGTTTAAGACATTGAAATAAAACCACTTATTAACGGATTCTATCGCGATTTATTTGTTACTAGCTGTAGCCCGCGGCTCCGCCCGTGTGGATATCGGTTATCGCGATCAAAAATAGCCTATGTCCTTTCCCAAGGTCTCCTCTATCTCTGTACCAAATTTCATCAAAATCGGAACAGACAGACGGACAGAGTTACTTTCGTACGAGTATTGATTTTAGCCCGACGTTTCGCCTAATTTTCAGCAGTCATAGTTAAAACTATGTGAACTTTATCAATAATATTATATTTACTCCACGCGAACAAAACAATAAAGGTTCAACCCCACCAAACGGACGGCATCGGAACGGATTTTACAATCTTTAAACAAAATTAATCTTATATCACAGCATTTAAAGTTTATATTACCAAGTCACGCATGACAGCTTGACGTGCGTCATGCCGCCGCACGTCGCTGTCAAGCTGTTGTGCGTGACTTGGTAATATAAACTTCAAACACTGTTGAGATAATTTTAAAGCAATTAGTTTGCTAGACTAAACAAATTAAAATAAATTGGAAAAAGCGAAATCAACCCCTGTAAGGGAAAGATCGCGGGTTCGAGTCCCGCCCGAGAATTGATTTCGCTTTTTCCAATTTATTATAATTCAAACACTGTGATAATAAGATTTAATTTTGTTTAAAGATTGTAAAATCCGTTCCGATGCCGTCCGTTTGGTGGGGTTGGACCTTAAGTCGGCTGCGTATGTTTTTTTCTGGCGGCAAAAATAAAACATAGATAACAAATGCAATAGATAATATCAAAGAGTACTTAATATTGAACGAACGCCTGGAGTATATTACATATTGAGGCTTAACTCCTCGATAAAAGCTAACAATAGTAATTAGTCTACTTCATACGATGAGATACGCAAGATGCCACCTTATGTATCATGTTACATATTATCCGTCTTCATTTTCGCGCCACTGCCGTCAATGGGGACGGTGATAAATGACGTGTTCATGAAAACGGATAGGAAATGACGCTCTGTATCATGATTGAAAATTTTTACGATAAAAAATACTGCATGATGGTTCATCTTCTATGTTATAAATATGCCTTGCTGATAAGATCGTGACACGCTTCATATTAGTTTCAGTTACTTTTTTTTTATCGTGCGAAAAGTCCCCACGTATACCTACCCCGCCGGAGCCTGAGGAGGAGGTTATGTCGGACTCGAACCGACTAAAACGCACGCCGTCTGTGGGCCGTCGGTTGCCGGAGGTGAGATTGTCGTAGCCATATCCCTCGCACCCCGGCCGACCCAGGGCCATATCTCTCGATTTGGCCCTCTACCGGTCCCCAGAGTCCCCAACTCGCCCCCGGGTATGGGTACGCCGCCGCGGCTTGCTTCTGCTAGGGTGACAGGGGCTCCACCTGTCACCCCCAGGCCCGCGCTCATGGGGGACGGAGGTCATTCTGTGACCTAGTTTCAGTTACCAATTCCCTGTAACGAGACATCTTCCGTTTTGCTGGACTATTAGGATGAAGAAGAATTGTCAATATACTAACTACTACTGGACTAACTGCGAATTGGACCAACCGCGAATTGGACCAACTACGAATTGGACCAACCACGAATTGGAATTTTTTTTAAACATTGGACTAATCGCGCCTAAACGAAACCAAGATAAAGAGAAGGAGAGCGAACCCCACCTGAATTAAAAAACATAATCCATTCTAATCTCCGGAAAGCGAACAAAATTCGAATTTTGAAAAATCCTACAAATCATTTTTCAAGATGGCGGCAAGCAATCTGTCACCACAAATTGCAAATATTTCACTCAAAATCAACGGAGCTGACGTAAGCCGCCAGCTAAACGTAATAAATCTATCAAACCTTAATTTACTCACTAAAGATTTAAAAAACGATGAAGTCGAGGCTGTTGGTTAGTTTGTAGTAAATTAGATGGTCGACGAGATTTTATGGTTATGAAAGATATAACTACAGACACGTATCTTGGACCTAAATCGCAAGACAAACGAGGAGCTCATTTTAGGACCAAGATACGTGTCCGGAGTTATATCTATACTCTATTCAGTTATGTACTTAACTAATCTGGTGTTGCATACGTCCATAGGCCACGGTAACCACTTTCCATCAAGTGGACCGTGTGCTTGTCTGCCACCTGTTATAAAAAAATAAAAAATAAATCTTGTAGCAACTTTTTATAAAAACACGTATTGAACAAATAAACTAGGCTAACTGACTAGTGGTTTAATTTCGGTTTTTAGTCTTTAAAATCCAAACTAATATTATAAATGCGAAAGTAACTCTGTCTGTCTGTCTGTCTGTCTTTCTGTCTGTCTGTCTGTCTGTCTTTGTTTCACGCCTAAACTACTGAACCGATTTGTGTGAAATTTGGTACAGACATAGTTTGAAACTTGAGAAAGGACATAGGATAGTTTTTATTACAAAAAATAAAATAAAAAATAAAATTTATTCCGGACATTCAGCGCCATCTATTGGTCAAGAGTCGGCATCAATTCAGTACTGAAAATTCATCGGAAAAATGTAAATAAATAGTAAAAAGGTATGAAAATATAATGTTTGGTCGCGATAACCGACTTCCACGCGGGCGGAGCCGCGGGCAGAAGCTAGTGAGTTTATAAACAGAAAAATATTTATAAACTGAGTTTTCAAATAAAACATAGGTATTAAAAAGACACATCAATATTGTATATGTACCGAATGAAGTATAGGACTGAAATAAAACTCGTACTGTAAAACCAAAGCATCAGTACGTTATTGTGAGAGGTCCCGCGGCTGCCCAAATTCAAAACCCAGTAAGGGACATTTTTTACGAAAACACTTTTTTTCCATATTTCGAACTTTCATAGGGAACCGCATCAACTTGTGAAGACATCTGCTTTAAAATCTTACAAAATAACATATATTTTGACACCATAAAACCTAGTAAGTGCATTTTCACTCTCAGAAAACAAGATCAAAAACCTCGCAACTCGCATTTACAACTTCAAAACTCAGCAAGTCACATGTACTTACTGTGTTTTGTTATTGGGAATGTGGCTTACTAGGTTTTTGAACTTGGGCGCGACGCGGAAAATTGGAGCGGATTACCGCATTTACCGCCTACAACCGCCGCCGCCCGCATACTATTATATTCTTACTTTTCGAACTTATTGTATGTTAATTTAAACAATAAAAATATTTGATTGATGCAGAAATTCATATTTTTTTATTTTACCTCTACGAAACATGCATATATACTAGTTTTTGAAACGGGTCAGGACAGACAAAAAAATTGAGATTTCCATTTTCAAAGTTAGTAAGGGGTATAAAACGTGCAATATACATTATTATTGAAATATTTAACTCATTATGTAGTCAGTGGTTAGTAGTTTATCCAAAAAATATTTTATTACTCTAACTCCAATACTTTTGAAAGGCTTGCCCGTTTTATGTTTTTACGCTCTCCTTTAAAATTTGTTAAAAAACACTTACTGGGTTTTGAATTTGGGCAGCCGCCCGGGTTTGAATGCGGTCAACAGCGATGAGGCTATCATGGCCTATGACCGCGTGCACCGTGCTACCTTAGTAACGTCACTCAAATGTTGCCATCTCAAAAATACAGACGTGGAAGACAATCTTGAAAAAAGTAAGTTAAGTTTCCTGTAATTTTATAAACAAAACGAAATGTAATTTGCTACTTTTCTAGTCGAATCGGTCCTTTTTTTTATCATTCGCAAAATCCCCACGGATATCGGGTGGGGACCAAGGAGTCCACAACTAGTCCCTGCCTGCCTCCACCCTCAATCAGTCTCATTCAGCTGTTTGAAGAACATTCCAAGTGCGTCTTTATCAATACAAGCACATAAATTCTGCTATTACGCGATTCTGAATATTTTTTTGTAAATTCTTGTCTGTTTATTCGCGATGAACGCAAAAACCACTGACTGGATTTTGATGTGGTTTTCTTTCGTTATAATGATCTTGAATAGATTTAAAATTGCCTATATTTTTTAAAGGAATCGGTGAGTAAAACCGGAGATATGAAAAAAATTCCAATAACCGACATCCACACGCGTGATATCGGGGGCAACATCTTATTAATACATACGTGCGGGGTCTCTTTTAACCTCGTGTATAAGGACCCTTAGTATTGCCAGCATTCATCGGAAAAATGCCCGTACCGATGGTACTTCACTGTTCTTATTTTGAAAGACCGATTCGACCGGAGAAGAAGATTGATTGATGAACGATAGATTGAATACTGAGATTTGTGTTGATCTTTGCATCTAAATCTGAAGTATGTACTGTGACGTGCCGTAGTGGTTAAAATGGTCATTGGATTTTCAATTAAATATACTTATTACGCCTTTATGTGCTGAAATGGGTAGGTAGAGATCATTATCTCGCGTATATCTGACTGCCTCTGTGGCGTAGCGGTAGTGAACGCGGCCGCTACGCAGGAGGCGCGGGTTCGATCCCCACTCAGTGCAAATATCTGTATGCATGAATATGGTTATTTGCATTGGTCTGGGTGTTTCTATGAATAATTAGTATGCATTTATAAAAAAAAATTATATAAGTATGTTTATCCGCATTCTAGAACCCATAACACAAGCTAGTTAAGCTATGCTTACTTTGGGTCTAGATAGCGCTGTGTAGAATGTCCTACAATATTTATTTATTTATTTATTTATTTATTTATAGAAGCTGAGCGCATTGCCGGATATTTGTATGTGTTAATTTTTGGATGGGAGATAGCCAAATCCTTTATTTTTAATAGCATGATTAGGTATGTATCATGCAATTTTACTAACGTATATAGCTATCCACAAATGCGTCAGACTGTCCCCACTATATACAACCATTACATACAAAGATATTAGGAAAAAAAATCCTGTGGGTGTTCATTGTTGTTTTATTTTCATCATATAAGCCATTACTACACGATTGTACCACAACCACAGGGACCAGAGTAAATGACAAAAATAAATAATAATTTAATTATAAAATAGACCACAGGTCGAGTGGGCACCTCTAAATTATGTAGGGACGAATGGGTACTGGGGACGAATTCCACGGGACCAGTGGGTACTAACCCGTATTCACAAACTGGTAAAGCTATACTTACTATGGGTCTAAATAGTTTAGATCGTGGACCATGCGACTACGAGCATCGTTCAATGCAATTCTTTACCAGCAGACGTGGTGTATCCTTCTTCCTACAGTCCCGGGTCCTTTTCCCTGCCATGAAAAAGCATCTGGTGAGACCGTCACGCCCGCCGTAGCACCCCATGCTATCCTTAAAGGACACATTTCAGGTGATAATGTCCCGAGTAACCACTGACCTCCGTTAACGCGCGTTACATGTGAAGCTAGCCTAAAATATCTTGTACATTTAAAATAGGTACCTACCTAATTTAATCTATTGCAACGTTTTTCTAGCTGACTGTATACAAATACGTCATATTTTCACAAACGCGCGAGTTGATGACACAAAAATAATTCAAAATCGAAAATTGCCAACTCGCGCGCGCTCGTGAATTTGACGATCGCGAGATGGTGAATGACTCTATTCTGTGGTCACGCTAAGGGCCATTGTAAAATTGTTGATGCCTGTAATGGTGACTCTATTTTCTAAAACTTTGCCTTCAGCTAACCAATTTGGTACCATCAGGCGAGGAGAAGTCATATTGACGTATCCCATAAAAAAATAAACCAACTGACGAACATATTGTTTTTTATACCTCTTAGGTGGCAGACAAGAACACAACCCACCTGATGGGAAGTGTTTACCGTGGTCTATGGACGTACAACACTTCTAGGGGCATCACACTCGTACTGCCGACCCTGAAGAAACCTTCTAATGACCATCTTGAAGAACCCTGTAGTCGCTTGGCAAAACCACATATAGGTACTGTCATCCCATTGTATTTCCATACAATTATTTTTAAACTACCACAATACCGTCTGTATGACGCCAATGAACTTGAACCTGCTACGATAAAGATCATTAATTCTATTGAACACACGGGCATAATAATATGTGTAAAGTAATGTCAAGGTTCAGTGCTATGTTTAACTGCAATTTGCACTACAAAAGGCATACTACAATAGAATAGGCTTAATATTACATCGTAAATAATATTTCTTACTTGAATAATAGGAAAGCAATAATACTTAGGTGTATAGTGCGAAAACCTATCGTTATCAATACACGGCCGAATCAGGTGGCAGACAAGCACACGGCCCACCTGATGGAAAGCGGTTACCGTGGCCTATGGACGTATGCAACACCAGGGGCGTCACACTTGCGCTGCCGACCCTGAAGAAACCGTCTAATGCCTTTCTTAAAGAACACCATATTTTAGTCGCTTGGGAAAACCACCGCAGGGATTTGTGTTTGTGTTTGAGGCCAATTTTGATGGGTGTTTGAGGCAATATGCAATTTTTATAATGTGTGTTGTTTAGTCGATGTTTGAAGAATATATAAAAAAAAGACAGGCGACTTGGTGGGGGCTTTACCATTACCAGGCCAAAAATCGTACCAGCTCTCGGACTATACGCTGTATCTGCTGCATGCGTTTGCAGTTCAGTTATCGTATGCGGTCGGCTTCAGAATCATACCTTTACATCCTACTAATATTATCCTACTAATATTATAAATGTGAAAGTTTGTGAGAATGGATGTGTGGATGTTTGTTACTCTTTCACGCATAAACGGCTGGACCGATTTGGTTGAAATTTGGTATGTATATAAGTTATACCCTGGATTAACATATAGGCTACTTTTTATCCCAGTCAACAGGGATGAAAGGTCACACCACGCGGGCGAAGCCGCGGGCGGAAGCTAGTATTATATAGTTTTTTCACAGTCTAGCTCGTTAAGCCAGGTCTTAATAGTAAAGTAGCTCGGTAAGTAAAACGTGAATCACTACGGCAGTCCAGTTTTATTATTCCAAGGACTCTAACGTCATAAACTTTATATTTTTTTCAGTGCGTAATTCAGAATTTGAGTTTCACTAACATTTAAGAACCGTACTTCTCACTTTTTATTTGAGAGTTCGTAAATGTGGCCATTGGATCATTGCCTGTGGAAGTAGACGCCGAAAGGACTCTTTAGTTATCTATACTAATATTATAAAATGCGAAATTAACTGTCTGTCTGTTTCGGTTTCACGCTCTAACCACTGAACCAATTTTGTTGCAATTTGGGTATATTAGATCTTGAAAAATGACATAGGCTATTAGTTTAGTCGCGATAACCGACATCCACGCGGGTGGAGCCGTGGGCAACAGCTAGTAATTTTATATGTCTTAGTACCTACTTACTACCTACAGTTTTCCTCAAGAACACTAGAAAAGGCACCTACCTTTTCTAGTGTTCTTGAGGAAAACTCCACGGATACGACCGGCCAATTGGGGTGGTTATGTCGAACTGTAGGATCTTACGATTCAGGACGGGGTGTAAGGTAGTCCAATAAGCTCTTATACCCGAAATTCATACAGACAGTATTGCCTCTTAAGATACAGGGGTAACCCTAGTTGAAGAGGTAGGCTCATCATCAATATTCTTAAGTAATAAGTACATCATACTGTTGGATACATTACCTTAGGGTTAAAAAAAGTATATGTTATGTGAACTTGCCCTCTCGGGTATATGGTAATAGGTACCTACCCGAACGTAACACTGATTAATACTTGCAAATGGCGTCTGAAAACGAGTACCTACCTATGAGCTTTATTGTCTGGTTCGTTAGCGTAAGTGTTTTTTTTAGGACTCCGAGCCTCAAAAAGGAAAAAGAACGGAACAATAAGAAGTAAAACCCGACTACTGAAAAATCACGCACTAAAAAGTATTAAACAAGAAAATATCAAAGATAGCCGTGGTGCCACTTTTCCTTAGAATATATTTATATTGTTTTGTTAGAGTAAGTGGCATACGACCACGGCTATCATTGATATTTTCTTGTTTATAGGTATATGTATAAGATCGATATGTACTCCTAAAAACTTTTTCACCGTTTACCGCCAGTACTACAGTGGGGTGAGCATGAACAACTATCGTAATCCTATCGTGAACGTAACGATAGCACGGAGCATTGCGATTGGCAGGCTTCAGGCAGGCGGCCAACCGCGATGCTCCGTGCTCTCGTTACGTTCACGATACGAATACAATAGTTGTTCGTGCTCCCACAGTTCCTCCGTGATCATGGTGCTTGCAACAGCGCCGAAATATCGGAAACTCCAAACAATACATGGTAAATATCCCGATAGTTCTAATAGTTTCTTGTATAATACTTTTTAGAGCATGATTTTTTTAATAGTTGGGTTTTAGTTTTCTTTTTTTTAAAGAATATTAGTAACCGAAATTACTAATATTCCCTGCTAAGCTATATTGCTTGCGCTAGGAGTGGGTTCACGTCGGTAGTGTAATAGCCAGGATGTTTAAACTTTTTGTAATCTACTACTACTACTTCTTCCAGTGGAGAAGCCATTGAAAAGATGGGTGATCAGTCCTTCTGAGTGGGCCATTTCACCCATTTCCCTTACATAACCACTACCATAGATGTTCGTATCGAACACGGGACTGAACGGCTTAACTTGCTTTCCGAGGCACGACCAGACCAATGCAAATCTCTCTCATTCACTAGACCTTCTTCCCCTTAGCGTTAATTCCCAGTCGCATCCGAAGCTTTCAGCTCGGAGTTTGGGGTCCGCTTTACCAGCCTTAACTACGGATTTGGCTAGACCTCGATATTTTCCGTGAAGCGATTGTCATTTTTTTTTTTTTTTTTTTTTTTTTTTTTTTTTTTTTTTTTTATAGGACACGTCAATTTGACTTCGCCTCGCCTGATGGTAAGCTGAAGGCAAAGTCTCTGAAAAGAGGGCCACCATTACAACACGTACCATGTTACAATGGTGGCACTCAGCTGACCTCCACAACCCAATGTTAACATTAGGCGATATCGAAGCTTTGCAGTTAGACCGTTGTTTTTGGATTTTTTAGGGCTCCAACTACCCGTAACGACTGCCATAGATGTTCTTATGGCAACCGGGACCGACGGCTTAACGTGCTCTCCGAGGCACGACCAGACCAATGCAAATATTTGCACTGAGCGGGGATCGAACCCGCGCCTCCTGCTTAGCGGCCGCGTTCACTACCGCTACGCCACAGATGCTGTCCTTATTTTTTGTTTTTTATTATGGTTGGACGTTCCACACAACGCTATCTAGACCCAAAGCTATGCCCGAAGTAAGCATAGCTTAACTAGCTTGTGTTATGGATTCTAGAATGCGGATGAACATACTTAGATAAGTACATTTCTTTGTTGTGAATACATACATATTATACATAGAAATACCCAGACCAAGGCAAATATTCATAATCATGCATACAAATATTTGTACTGAGCGGGGATCGAAACCGCGCCTCCTGCGTAGCAGCCGCGTTCACTACCGCTACGCCACAGAGGCAGTCATTCTGTCTGTCTGGCTGGCATGTCTGTATATGTATTCTAACTAAAGTAATTAAAAGTGGTAGACCCGTAACCGCTTCGCTCGCATCGAGCAACACTAACTACAACTACAATCGTTTCAAGATCTCATCTTAATACAAGCTCGAACTAATTCCATCTCCTGTTTCTGACTAGTTCTCGAGACATAAGTGCAGCGCAATCTAGTTTCAGCTGGAGAATATTATGCATCTGACTTGTAGTTTACCGCGGAATGTAAGTGTCTTCACGTGAAATTTTACGTATTTTTTAAGTAAAAATTTCTTTACGCGCGTCGTGTGTCATAGAAAATTTTAGGTGAGCAAAAATCATGCACTTATTAGCCAACTCGGCCGCGAAAATCTCGGCCGCGCGGCCGAGTCGGGAAGATAGGAACTCTTATTCGTCACCTCCAGTCACGTCCGGTCTGATGACACTGAGGTTTTGACACCAGTACCAGGACTAACCGCTCGCACTGCCTGACGATTCAATTCACAAGTTACTTACTCGGGGGGTAAAAGAGCAAAGGTGGACAGACAAGCATCCAGTTCCGGCAGGTTTCATCAGACCAAGCGAAAACCTACCGGCTGGTCATCATCTCCAGTGGTCAACATGGAAGTCTTTAAACCGCCTGCGGACTCAAGTTGGCCGCTGCAGGAAAAATATGGCAAAATGAGGCTTTATCGATCGGTCGCAAGAGTCCTGCGATTGCGGGGTCCAATCCCAGTCCATGTCGCATTTGCAAGTGGGCAGAGACGTGGTGTGAATGGTATATTCGTCATGCCGCGAGTACTGCCGCGTATTTTGCTGCGAATGACGGCTTGGCGGCGCGAGTCAAAGGAGCGGCAATACTAGCGCGATGAACTATTCACACACTCACGATGTGCTCGCGATGAACGCACTTTGCATCGAGCGCTCGTGGCTTTAAAAATATAAGACGTATCTTTTATTATTATAAATATATTATAGTTTTTATTAATAATCTATGCTGTAAAAGCATAATGCGTACACTGCTACAGCGTTGTCCTCCATACGTTTACGTCCGTCTCCATTGCAGGGCGAATACTGTAATGCGGACCAACGCGATGATGCGCGTGTGTGAATGCTAGGGCATTAATCGCGCGAATATTTCCGGCAACACGATGAGCAATGCGAGCGGCAGAGTGTAAACCCGGGGTAAATACTCGCAGAACCCACGCTGTATAATATAGTGACGTCACGGTATAACATGGATGCGCAATATGAAATCAAATCTAATTATTCAATTTTATAGTTTTAAAATGGACGCCTGATATTACTGCACACGTAGCTGAATACTTAATATTCATGCAATTCTTGGAATCATTCAATGTCATAGGTCACTGTGTGATTTTATACCTACAGAATACCGCGGCCATAATAACCTCGTGTTGTGCTCTCGGCGGTGAGTAGGGTAGCCAGAGCTCACTGGAGAGTTTTTGTGCTGTCAGGAGGAAGACCAAAGGCTTGTCCTGCTTTGTCGTCTGCACTAAAATGGTACAAAAACTCTCTGTTCTTACAGGGTTGGCGGCACGAGTGGAGTCTAGTGTTGTACACCATAGGCGATGGTAACCACTTTAGATCAGGTAGGCCGTGTGCTTGTCTGCCACTTAAGTTGTATAAAAAAAACTAGTAACTATAAAAAAAAACGCTATCGGGAAGCTCAACAGCTAATCCATAATAATATTATAAATACTAGAGTTACTCTGTCTGTCTGCTAAACCACTGAACCGATTTTGATGAAATTTGGTACAGAGAGAGATTAGACCTTTAGAAAGGATATAGATTCCGTTTGGTCGCGATAACTGACATCCACGCGGGTGTAACCGTAGGTAACAGCTACTATACTTTAAAGACAAGAGTACCTATATTTATTCTGACGAATATTCTAGAACCTACGGCGTTAAACGTATGCTGTTTGTATGCTAATAGCAAAGGTCAGTAAATCACACGGCATAAATTCTGCGTTATGACCTCCATCAACGCAGACAGGAAACCAGATAAAGCACCGAATAACCCAAATTGGTGGGTCTATTACACAAACGAGGGTAGGAATTTGCTACAATTTTATCGTAAAGCAAATCAACTACGAATATTAGACGTGAGGGATATTTATTAGCACAGGTATTTGGGACAATTAGGTATTTACATTTTAACAACTCTCCTAGACAATTGGCAATTCTTTTTAAGCTATTGCATAGCTTTTATCGCGGACCTTGAGCGTGGAGACCGAATCCAGAAATTCCGTAACGAAAAAACCTAAGCTGACACTCCGAGCTCGCACGAATCAAGCCGAGCTGCTCCGAAATTGGCTGATTTCAGCTCGGGGATAATTGCATAAGTTGATAAAAAATGCTATGCAATAGCTTACCGCGGCAGTCCCCGAGTGCCACACGTCTTTTTTTTTTAATGATTGGCTCTGTGTGCCTTTAGCATCAATTCCGCCAATGTCCCGTAGTAGAGCTACTAACGCAGTAGATAGTGGCCCAGAATTGGACCGGTTGACTCGAGTTTGTATTTACTTCCCGCAGAAAATAGCAAACGCCGCACAGTTCGACTTTTCAATCGAACCATAAGGACATAAAATTACTCCTAGTTCGATTAATCGAACTGTGCGATCGAACCTGGCGGCCGGAGCGAGAAAATTGGTCATTCGTTGACTAGCGTATTGTAGAATAATATAATGATGAATGTATGGGATTTGACGTATATGTATTTTGATATTTATGACATACGTTGACGATATGTAGAGTCCGCGCCAGCTAATAAGTCCCGCGGCAAAACTAGGAACTAAAATGACATCGCTGGCATACTGTGTGTTGATTGGTTCAGGCCATGTTACTGTCATGGTCTGCACCAATCAACACACAGTATGGCGACAGCAGTTGCGATTGCTACGCCACCTCCAAGGGACTTATTTCTTGGCTTATATTCTACGTCTCAATCGAACAGTCCGACTGGGGAAGTACCTCCGCCCCACAAAATACCGTGGGTATAATAGCCTCGTGTTGTGTTTCCGGTGGTGAGTAGGGTAACCAGCAGAGCTCATTGGAGAGGTCTGTGAGCATAAGAAAGGCTTGTCCTGTTTGTCTTCTTCACTGACGGCACAGAATTTCCTTTCGTATATAAACACGTGTAGGACTTAGATGCCACCCGCATACGGTGCAGAATATTCCATCAAGAACCAAGCGGTTCGGTGACTCCTTCTTTTGCTGCACCATTAAGACTTGGAATTCCTTACCAGTTCACGTGTTTCCCTCCTCCTAGAGTCCCGGGTCCTTTAAACGAGGCGTGAAAAAGCATCTGATGAGGCCGTCAAGCTGAGTGCCACCATTGTAACATGGTACGCGTCTATAATGGTGACCCTCTTTTCAGAGACTTTGCCTTCAGCGAGCCATCAGGCGAGGCGAAGTCAAATTGACGTGTCCTATATAAAAAAAGTCTCTCTGTTCATAGTCGGCAGCACGACTGTGACTCCCCTGGTGTTGTACTCGTTCATAGGCCACAGTAACTACTTTACATCAGGTGGGTCGAGTGCTGGTCTGCGACGGTATAAAAAAAATAAACAGAAATCGAACCCTGGACCTCTGACTTAGCAATCGATCTACCACTACACCATAGCTACACCACAGCGGTCATGTTTTTAGAAATACCTATAAACCTTCTTCAAACATTACAAATCTTCATCAAAACCAATTTGCTGGGACGGAAGGACCAATCTAGTACACAATACTATTAACCAATCTAATCTAGACTCTATTGTTCGACAATTAGCGTTTATCTTTGAACAAAAACGTAATTCATCAGCCGTAGACCGTTTATGATTGGATCGAGTTTACTGCTTCATTCCCATTCGTTTCATATTGGAGTTTTGATTCGGTTACGGTTTGAGTATACATCGAGTTTATTGAAGGCAAGTTGTATGTATGTGTACCTTAAGCTGGGTCCACATTTGTAGCATTTCTGTGTATCGTATCTCCTTCGCGTGGCCTCAACGCGTATCATGATCGCTAGTTTGGACACAAGATGATAGCCGTTAACAATACACGCCGTATCTGATACAGCCCTATCCGCACTAAACGCGTATCTTGATACACCTCGTATTATGAACGCGTTTTTTTACGAAATAAGCCTTATTGATACGATATGGACAAAATGAGCGTCCATATTTATGATGCAAATACTCGATAGGATACAATTGATCGTGATACGTCAAGGTGCTACAAATGTGGACCCAGCTTTACTGTTCGCTCACGAACAACACGTGCAGCAAACACATGCTTTAAGAACATTTCGAAGGTTCGAACGTTCCAACAAACTCAACAGCTGATTCCGCGGTGAGATCTCAATTTCGCATGCTGCCTCTGTGACGTAGCGGCAGTGAACGCGGCCGCTACGCAGGAGGCGCGGGTTCGATCCCCGCTCAGTGCAAATATTTTTGTGCATGAAATATGGGTATTTGCATTGGTCTGGTCGTGCCGTCAGTCCCGGTTGCCATAAGAACATCTATGGCAGTCGTTACGGGTAGTTGAAGCCCTAAAAAGTCCAAAAAACAACGGTCTAGCCGCAAAGCTTCGATATCGCCTAATGTTACCATTGGGTTGTGGAGGTCAGATGGCCATCGCTTCACGGAAACATCGAGGTCTAGCCAAATCCGTAGTGACTGGTAAAGCGAACCTCAGACTCCGAGGTGAAAGCTTCGAATGCGACTGGGAATTAACGCTAGGATGAAGAAGAAGATCTCAATTTTGCATGCTGTAAATTTGACGACGTGAGCACAAGTCACCAGTGATGTGTGTCTATGTGCTCGAGAATGTGACGTCACCAAATTTACAGCACGCGAAACTGAAATTGGCTGTCGAGTTCGTTCGATCGTTCGAAATGGTCTTACAGCATGTGCCTGCCTGTGCAGGACTCAGTCTCTTTTAGGTCCAAGATACGTGTCCGGAGTTATACAGTCCGATACGGATAAAGGGGACCATTGTGAAGCCGCAATGAATTACGCGTATTTGCTGCGTGCGTCTGCAGTTGTCGTATGCGATCGCCTTCGGAATCACACCTTTAATATCTGCCATATTTGAGAGCAACAAAATAGTTTCAGTTGAATCGGAGATATTGACCAAAAGTCACGATAACATTCACGCGGGTCAAGCCGCGGGCAACAGCCAATATTACGTAATATTATTAACCTGTCAATATTCCCCTAATTAATTTTCAACCGAAAGGGTCCTGCAGACATGTTAGCAAGACCCTTGCTTTGTGTCGGCGATGTCCACAGAAATATATTAGGATAGAACGGACATAAGCAGTGTTCACCTGCATGTCGCGCGTGGTGACTTTTTCAATGTAAATAAGTGGCAATTCGTAGTAAAATAGATGGTCTTCTTCTTAATGGCTTCTGCAGCGAATCGCTGCAATTTTGTCAATGTCAAGTAAGTAAATTGTAAATGTTTATAAAATTATTTAGGGTAAGGTTGCGATCATTGGACCAGCGCTTTGTTTGGACCACTTCAATATTTCGCGATCGATTCATGTTTGAACCCGATCGATGCGTCGAAACGCTAGCTTTACAACCCCCCGCATCGCCCTCCAACCACCAGTGTCGCCGCAGGCAGCGTAGGGGGCGGACGTACGTCGTTGTGTTTCTCGGACCTCGAATATAATTTTTACGCGGCAAATAATATCATGTAAGTACTGTTCCTTTAAATATTTTAATGTGATTTTTTCTATTGCATTGCTCAATTTACTTATGATACTTACTATGGTATTTTTTTGTTGAGTAACGTGCTACGTTATTTTAAAATAAATATTTTAGTGAATGTTAGTGAGTTTCTATCAATGGACCGGTACGAGGCTCTTTCATTGAACCGGTCCAATCATAGCAACTTCTATGATGTGTGTTTTTTAATATTTAATTCTTTTTCTATTTGTTTTAGCATGGCAAAACGAGGGCAATATTATGCTTGGAACGAGGCGAGTATGAAATTAGCTCTACAAGCATTAGCAAAAAAAGAAGTTGGATTGAATGAGGCGAGCAGAATGTTTGGAGTGCAATGCAAACAAGCTTGATAGCAGGCGGTACCCATTAAATTTCTTTCGGTTTATGATTGGCAAATGGGTACCGCCTGCTATCAAGCTTGTTTCGATCTTTTAGACAGCAGTCGGGTTTTTTTATTTTTTAATAATTAATTTTATTATATAAGAATTTATGAAGAGATTTTTTGCGTTTAAGTTTCAGTTTTACGTACCTGAAAGATTTTTGTGACTTTGCATGCCAAATAAAGATATATAATTAGAGTCGACTGATTAATGTAACTACCTCTCTATTTCCTAAAATAAAGGTAATTTTATAAAATTATTGTTTTATTTAATTCATTTTTTTCACATGCACCTTGAATGGACCAGCCAGCCATAATGCCTTAAGTCCAATCATAGCGACTAAGTGGTCCGATGAAAGAGACGGTGGTTCAAACAAGGAAACCATCATAAAGTTTTATTTTCTTCTTTTGCGCCTATATATATAATACAATTAACTTAATATGTTAGTTACCAATAATTGAATATACGGACTACTCGTTCACCCAATTTTTGTTTTATTTCATGCTCTATTTTGGATACCAGGTCTGTTTAAAATTAAGTGGTCCAATAATCGCAACCTTACCCTACGTCGAGTCGCCAAACATGGTGAATATCTCGGTTTTACACTATTCTTATCTCACACTCACTAGAAATAAGAAAGATCTTTATTTTTCTAGTATACTTCTCTATTTTTAGTCTACAGTTGGAAATAAGCATACGGCATTTTCATGGTACCTATTTATTATGATGTTACTAGCTTTTGCGCGCGGCTCCGCCCGCGTCGATCTCGGTTATCGCGACCAAACATAGCCTTTGTCCTTTCTCAAGGTCTAATCTACCCCTGTTCCAAATTTCATCAAAATCGGTTCAGTGGTTTAGGCGTGAAAGCGTAACAGACAGACAAACATACAGAGTCAAAGTCAAAGTCAAAAATCATTTATTCTGTATAGACCATCAAAACGGCACTTACAAAACGTCAATAATATAGTATAAGTATAGTTACTTTCGCATTTATAATATTAGTATGGAAGTATGAATTACTAGCCAGTCTTAACAGTACTGAGTAAGCGTAGGTGGCAACAATTGTCTAAAAAGTTGCCACGCGTTCTCCACCCACATGACTGTTCTATCCTAAAATATTTCTGTGGTGATGTCAATTACAGAGGTCTAATAATTGCGACCCCAGCTTTTGAATTTAGTTAGCCTATATCTGAAATGTTATAATACATACATACTCGTATATAAACATACGCCTTTCTCGCACCAAGGACAGCAGATATAACAGCCCTCACAAAATTTCTCTACCGTCATTAGCCCTTTTATAGAAGCCCATTTTGCTTGATTCTGTTATTCTATTATATTATAATTTTTTATTTTTATTTTTTTTACATACATAAATGTCACATTATGTCACATCAAATAACCCGCCACGAATCGTTCCCGGCGGAAAGGTGCCCATAATGCTAGCAGCATTGCCTCGCTAAATCGCGATGGCCATCCTTTGCGCCAGAAACGAGCCGGAACGGGAGTCACCGCCTTGTTCGTGGATGCGGCGGCCAATTTCTGCTATTAAACTCCTTGCCTCCGACCCCCAACTGCCCAAAGTCTCCACCGCAATGGGCACAAAGTAATATTGTGGCTCCATTGCGGCGTATTTAATTTTCTTCCTGCTCGCTGCGTCCTCCGCCGCTGCCGCGGGAGCGCTGACGGTACGGCTCAGGTGCGTGGCCGCGTCAGTGCTGACGCACGCAGCGTCCCATATTAGGCACCTGCCATTTTTCCACGGCACCAGAGTCAGGCCGTCTGGTCGCTTCCCGTCCGATCTGCTGAGACCCGGGGGTTCCAGCATTATAAATTGAAAGAAAGAAAGAAAGAAAGAAAGAAAAATGTTTATTAACAACCTCCATTTCATACAGTGCATGTTTTATACACTCCTTTTGATGCATAATGACCAAAAACGCATTATGAGTCATAATGCGTTTTTGGTCGACATGCGGTGTGGTCATAATTTATGATCACAACGCATGTCGACCATTCGTTGACGGTTCTTACGGGGTCGGCAGCGCGAGTGTGATGCCCCTGGTGTTGCATACGTCCAAGGCCTATTATTTGTCTTACTACCGATTTATGTTGATTATGAATTTCAATGATTATATATTTTGATATTTATTTGTTAAATTTTTATGAAGAATGATCATTATGACTTTAAATGGTATGAGAAATATTTTCGGACATCCGATGATAGGAGTTGAAAACTTATGTAAGAAAATGCGCACCCGGGCCATGTTCTTGCCTGCCACCTAAGTTGTATAAAAAAAATACGGTGACCTCAGTAAATTATCTTAGAAATCATACTAGAGCAAAAGCGATTCACTCACCAAACAATGACGACATCAATAATAGTTCCCTGAAAACGCAAACCACAAAACTAAATAATTAACTAACCCAATTCTCTAATCTAACATTCACACGCGCGTTTGCGTAACGATATGGATTTAGAGAGAGTAAAACATCCCAATGTTACGACCTGTTTAAACTAAGCCCAATAATACACAAATCAAACTCATCCCACACTCGTATCGCAATTTACATACAATCCACTCGCAATGCAACATAAATAATAATATCTACTTATCGCTTGCTAGCATTCTGCCCGCGGCTCCCTCCGCGTGTATGTCGGTTTTTTGTTATGTGTACTCAACTGATTGTGATCAAACAGACGTTAGATTTAAAGTCTGACTTTTAAAAATCTTTATTGTAGAATAGAATGATGAATGGTATAGGATTTGACGTTTGTCATATACGTTGACATTGACAACTGTCATATACGTCAAATCTCATACATTTAATGAATGTACTGGGCATTAGAAGGTTTTTTCAGGGTCGGCAGCACGAGTGTGACGTCCCTGGTGTTGCATACGTCCATAGGCCACGGTCACCACTTTCCATCAGGTGGGCCGTGTGCTTCGCTGCCACCTAAGTGGTAGATATTAAAAAAAAACATTCATCGTTATATTCTACAATAATAGTTATTTTTTATACAAGAGTGCAAAGTTGCTTAATAACCGCGTGCTCAGTTTTGATGACCGAGCAAGCGAAAGATTCTAAATTTGAATCACGAGCGTAGCGAGTGATTCACAAATTAGAATCTTGAGCGTTAGCGAGGGAATCAAAAGAGCACAAGGTGAAAAATCTTTGCACTCGAGTGCCACACGTAACTTTTCATCCCACCTCAGCGAGGAAATAATGAAATGCTTCTCCTTCCTAGCGTTAATTCCCAGTCGCATCCGAAGCTTTCACCTCGTCCGGGGTCCGCTTTACCAGTCTTAACTGCGGATTTGGCTGGACCTCGATATTTTCCGTGAAGCGACTGCCATATGACCTCCACAACCCAATGGTGACATTAGACGATATCGAAGCATTGCAGCTAGACCGTTGTTGTTCAACTTTTTAGGGCTCCAACTACCCGTAACGACTGCCATAGATGTTCGAATGGCAACCGTGACCGACGGCTTAACGTGCTCTCCAAGGCACGACCAGACCAATGCAAATACCCATTTTCATGCATAAAAAATATTTGCACTGAGCGGGGATCGAACCCGTGCCTCCTGCATAGCGGCCGCGGAGGCTGTATACTACCACTACGCCACGGAGGCTGTATAATATGTGTATTAATACTAATAATAAAATACAAAAAAAAAATTCAACAACAATGTTCAACCATAGGACGTGAAAAAAAAATTATGCGCGCAAAGCAAATTAAAAAAAAAAAGTAGGTACACCAAGGAGTTCCGAGTCTGAGTTTTTCATAAATTAAAAAAAAGTTGTATGATAAATCGGCACCATAGAGGTAGAAGTAAATAGGTTTAATGATGTTTTGAGTTCACAAACCTAGTTATGAAAAACTCAACTCGGAACCTCCTTGGTGTACCTACTTTTTTTTTTTAATTTGCTTTGCGCGCATAATTTTTTTTTCACGTCCTATGGTTGAACATTGTTGTTGAATTTTATTTGTTGATATTTTATTATTAGTATTATTACACATAATTATTATACAGCCTCCGTGGCGTAGTGGTAGTGAACGTGGCCGCAACGCAGGAGGCGCGGGTCCGATCCCCGCTCAGTGCAAATATTTGTATGCAATTAAAGTTCAAAAACAACGGTCTAGCTGCAATGCTTCGATATCGCCTAATGTCACCATTGGGTTGTGGAGGTCACATGGCAGTCGCTTTACGGAAAATATCGAGGTCCAGCCAAATCCGCAGTTAAGACTGGTAAAGCGGACCCCGAACTCCGAGGTGAAAGCTTCGGATGCGACTGGGAATTAACGCTAGGAAGAAGAAGCATTTCAGTATTTCCTCGCTGAGGTGGGATGAAAAGTTACGTGTTGCACTCGAGTGCAAAGATTTTACACCTTGTGCTCCTTTGATTCCCTCGCTAACGCTCAAGATTCTAATTTATGAATCACTCGCTATGCTCGTGATTCAAATTTAGAATCTTTCGCTTGCTCGGTCATCAAAACTGAGCACGCGGTTAAAAAGCAACTTTGCACTCTTGTATAACAAATAACTATTAAAGGTCAGATAACAGGTCTTAGGTAACTTTTGCGTCCATCGCGAATAAAGAGACAAACATATTAAACAGACAAGAATAATTACAAAAATATATATTTTTGTGTTCAGTATCGTTAGCATAACCCAATTTATATTTTTTAAATATCTCCAATGTACAGACACGACCATTTTACAATAATATAACAGCATTTCGATAGATAGATGCTACAAATAATAAGTAGAATATTTCCTCTGGCAAAAATACTTAACTACAGCTAACTATTAATAGAAAAACTACCTTATTACACAACGGTATAGTTCAAATTAGCTTGATAGATATCTTGACTTCGAACGTTTGATTGAATGGGTCTTATATCAATCTAAAATCTACTCTACTGTTCAAGGTGTAATCTACAGTTATGATGCTATTCATTCATGACGTCTTAGTTTTGGCAAGAAAATAGGAAATCGAAAGGCTCAATAGCCTTTGGTTGGGTTTATTAGTTTACTAGCTGAAACCCGCGGCTCCACCCGCGTTGAATTTTGAAGGCATCATCATCTTACCCGTTTCTGAACTCAGTTGAGGTCGAGTTTCCAGTCTAACTTCGATCTTCTTCTTCCTCCTAGCGTTAATTCCCAGTCGCACCCGAAGCTTTCAGCTCGGAGTCTGTGGTCCGCTTTACCAGTCTTAACTACGGATTTGGCTAGACCTCGATATTGGCCGTGAAGCGATTGCCATCTGACCTCCACAACCCAATGGTAACATTTGCAGCTAGATCGTTGTTTTTGGTTATAATAACCATTGATATAATATTGTTATTGCTCGGGACATAATAAATCTTGGACCTAAAATGTGCTCTACTCGCAGTACACGTTATTTGGGTGTCTTTTGAGGATAGCACGGGGTACTACTGCGGTGGACGAGCTCAAATTCACCAAGCATAGATTATCAACAATCCGCGGGCGCCAAGACCTCATTTATCTCATGGTTTAAGTCCAAGATACGTGTCCCGAGGTATACTAAATTAATTATAGCAATTCAATTGAAACTGTTTTCAGCCAAAGTTAGACTGGAAAAAGAGAACCCTGGACTCCGAAGTGAAAGCTTCGGATGCGACCAAGATTAACACGAGGATGGAGAAGAATCTAGCGGACATTTTTAAAGTTGAACTATAACATTCAATTAAAACGTCCGGGAGTGAAGAAGCAAGTCGACAGGTTATGAGATATTGATCAAAAAGTATTTTTAGTATCGCACTCCACAAGCTATTCAGCTGAAGGAGTTCGAAGGAATACTATTAGGTAATCATGGTTACTAATATTCTATAAAAAAAAAACAGGACAAGTGCGAGCCAGACGTGCACTGAGGGTTCCGTACAAAACGGAATTATGGGACGAACTTGCGTAACATAAAAGGCAATATCTTTTTATTGCGTTGTTCTAGTAGTTTGATTTTCACAGTTATAAGAGGTTGCAGACTTGCGTATTTGGTATAAATTTCAACTTGATCCGTCATGTCACACATTCTGGAGAAAAAGGACTTGACAGACAGACAGACGGAAAACGAAATGAGCCTATAAGGGTCCCGTTTTTTTTCTTTTGAGGTACGGAACCCTAAAACGATGTAAGTATAAGAAAATTCCCAATATACATATTTTCTATATTTTCTGTTTTTAGGATTTTCGTAACAGAAATACATCCTTTATGAAAATTTTAACAGCTATCTAGCTTAACAAGGCTTCTTATAAACCGTGATATTCATAAGATTCGGCCTAATAGCGAAAACTAAGGCCCCTATTATTCTAAAATGGTACTCAGTTCTGTTTATACAATCTGTACTTAGATAAATCAAGATTCAGGACTCAATGTCGTTCTAGAATACCTACGGGTCTTTTCAGAACAACGCGCCGCCGTTGTGAATCGACTCTCATAATAACATTAGAACTGTCATCTACAATACAATCAGTTCTCAGATCTAGTTATTAAACGTTATTCAGAACTGAGTATCATTCGGAATAGGGGTCTAAGTAATAGGTTTTCGTTTTTACCATTTGAACACGGAACCCTAAAAATGAGTTTTCGCAATAAAACAGAAACATTACTCGGCATTTATCCGTAACCGATCTTGCTTCATTCAGATAAACAATTTACATCTGTTTACTGACTATTCAAAATAAATAACACGAGCGTGTTTATTTTATGAATAGGAAGATTCAATCCATCGCACTTGTAAATCGATTCACTGGAAATCGAAATCAATCGATACGAATATCGGTAGATTGTATACATTTGAATCTATCTTTATTACAATCGTGTCGCAATATGCATTTCTATTCGACACTGAATTTATAAATGTACAGAATTACTACAGACTGTAGGTACACAATATGGGGAAGAGGGAGGGATACATTCTGTATATGCCCCATTAAGATCTTTGGAGGCTGTCAAGACCTCATAACTCGAAACCTATATAAATAGCGCTGTGTAGAATGTCCTAGAAGAAATAAATATTCTTCTACCCACTGTGTTCGTACAAACTTGTTTTTGCAAACGCGTTAGCAGCAATTTAGGATCAAATTTATGAACTTATAAGTACCAATCAGTCTCAATAAACTTAATTTAGTGGCACACTTCTGGATTTTAATACTGTTTTTCTAGATTCTGGCTTGTTACACTGTTTTGTCAGGCACACCACACATGTGTTGTTTTTATGGTTGGTTTCTTTTCCTAGAACACAAAATTGTTATAATAATATTACTACAGGCTTTCCTCTCTTTATGTAAGTTGCTCCAAACACCAAGGTAAGCTGGTGGAGTAAGGGAGCGGACTTATTTATTTATTTACTAGCTTTTGCCCGCGGCTCCACCCGCGTGGATGTCGGTTATCGCGACCAAACATAGCCTTTTTCCGATCAATTTTCAGTACTGAATTGATGCCGACTCTTGACCAATAGATGGCGCTGTATGTCCGGAATAAATTTTTTTTATTTTTTTATTTTTTGTAATAAAAACTATCCTATGTCCTTTCTCAAGTTCCAAACTATGTCTGTACCAAATTTCACACAAATCGGTTCAGTAGTTTAGGCGTGAAGCAAAGACAGACAGACAGACAGACAGACAGACAGACCGAAAGACAGACAGACAGACAGAGTTACTTTCGCATTTATAATATTAGTTTGGATTTATTTTATACTTTATTGTACACCATTTAAAAAACAAATTTAAAAATTAGGACTAAGGAATCAGTACAAGGGCGGCCTTATCGCTATAAGCGATTTCTGCCAGGCAACCTTTGGATGGTCATAATGTTTGTAGGCAGCTTACTATAAGGTTGAAGTCATATTGCCCAACCAACCCTCTGAGTATAAAGGCGTGATTATACGTATGTGTATGGCATTTATGAAAGTCGTCACCATACCTATATCAATCCCATACATTGATTTATCTACTCTCATACTGAAATGTAAACATTAAAAAATTAATAACAATACTTTAATGACATTCTTTACGCACAGAGTATCAAAATCAATTGAAAAACTTTTACAAGCCAAACTTTTACAAGGAAATACAAATGTAAAGGGAGTGATCCATTGGCGAGCCGGCGAGCCAACGGTCTAAACCATTGGCTCGTTGGCTCGTCGAACCGCTTTGGTGATCCATTAGCGTACCAAACAGTCTACTCTCATTGTTAGCGAAGTCATGGCGTGTTCCCAGACGGCGTTACTTCGTTTCCTATACTGTAACATCAGGAGACAGAACAAATAAATTATTGAAATAAAAACAATAAATTCGCACCTCGGACTTATAATTTCAAGCATGCACCAAGAGCCAGCGAGCAAAACCGTCGGTTTGAAGTCCGCGGACTTTCAGGTGCTCCAATAGCAGTTTAGACCTTAGGCTCGCGAGTTCGTTGGCGTACCAGCGGTTTTGCTCGCCAATGGATCACCCCCTTAACGTTGTAATTTTATGCAAATTATTTTTATGAGATTATACAAAGTAGTGTTTGAAACCGCACACGATTTGGTCTTAAAACTCTCGTGTGATACTATAACAGAACTCGCCTCCGGCTCGTTTTTTAACTCACACTTGTGTTTTAAGAACCCTTAATTTGCAACAGTTTCATAAACTACTATAATCTATTCTACAAACGTAATGCCACTTGTCTGAAAAGCCATTTTAAAAATTTTGTTCGTGCAAGGAATTTAATCAACTGGCACGTGTGCGACAAGTACATCGCACCACGTGCTCACACAACACGTGATTTCTTTAGCATTTGTGCTAGACGTGATGTTTTCTAGCCTAGCTGAGATAGGACGCATTACGCAGGCCTTTTGTAATATTTTTACAAAACCCTAGTATCTAAGTATACGTATTTATTTATTTGAGCAACACAGATAATTAAAAACAAAACTATGTATTACTACAGCTTAACATCAGGCAAGGCGAAGTCAAATTGACGTGTCCTATATTTAAAAACAAAAAAATTACTGCTAAAGCCCGACCAGTAAAATAAAATACCTCGCCATATTGCGGTAAACTATTGGAACTAATTTCTTCATAATATGGTAACAATCTATACGATGTCATTATGGTCATATGTCAGTGTGGTGTCAATTGTGCGTGTTGTTGAGTTTGAGAGCGCTACAAAACTACAAAACTATAGTAATATGCCGAAAACTATTAAAAGCCAGTTAAGAAAAGTTATTTATAATATAACAAAGTATTTGTCGGATAAAAAGTCGGAAGGATTGGACTCTGTTCCTCTAAATAACATCACGGACCTTGTTGTCAACATGACGGGTAAGTACATCATAGAGTACGTGCAACTGAAATTGGCCTAATCTACTGATTTTACTGTGACTAATTATTATTCACATTTTTAGGTATATCCCGATCTTCTGTAATAAAAATACGAAGAGAAGGTCAAACGTCAAATGTATTTTCTACGCCTAAGAAAAATAAGCCTAACGCAAAAAAGAAAATCATGCTCGATTATTTTGATCTCTGTGCTGCTGGGCATAAAGTACAAGAATTTTATGCAGTCCGAAAAACAATGTCACGTGGTCCCTGTTCTATACATAGTGTAATGTAACTGTATGTCTAACTTGTATTTACCATTCCAAGCAGTAAACTATTATACGGATACTACTGTGTTGTGATTTGTGCCCAGTCCTTGTAACCAGTATAACACGCCGCGTCTATTTTTCTATTTTAACCAGAAAACTTTAAAACATAATATCCATACTAAAATTATAAACTAGCCTTCCGCCTGTGTGCATCTCGGTTAACGCGACCTTTGCTCATATCTTCGGTTCTACTCAACCGATTGCGATCAAACAAACGTAAGATTTTAAGTCTGAGTAAGCCCTTTCTAACAAAAAAAACCGCATCAAAATCCGTCCAGTAGTTTTTGCGTCCATCGCGGACAAACAGACAAACAGATAAACAGACAAACAGACAGGAAATTCAAAAAAAATATTTTCGTGTTCAGTATCGTTAAAATAACATAACCCAAGTTTTTTTTTTAATATCTCCAATGTACAGACACGACCACTTTACATTATATAATAGTATAGATAGATGCGAATGTGACTCTCGTCTGTCTGGCTGTCTGTATGTCTGTATTTTAGCTTTCACGCCTAAACCACTGAACCGATCTTGATGAAATTTGATATAGAATCGCGAAAAAGGGGGTTAAGGGATGGAAAATGAGGATGACAGTTTGTATGAAATTTCGTCATTTTTATCTTTAACCGACATCCACGCGGGAGGAGCCGCGGGCACCAGCTAGTATTATATAAATGCCATGCTCTTGTGAATGACACTTTATTTCTGCAACAGTTTCCAATTAAACTATAGTACATTATGGTACAAGCGTGTAAAGTTGGTGATTACCGCTGAGGCGACATTGAGACACGAGCCGTAAGGCGAGGGTCTTAAGAGAGCCGAGGACGGTAATCACCATACACGCGAGTGGCATACGATTATTTTCAACACACTTGCGAATAAAATAATACTAAAAATACTACATAACACAATCAAAACACAATTGTAAAAAACTATTTGTTGTCATACTTGTCATAAATATGCGCGCGCATCTAACATTTTTTTTATTTATTCCTTTCGGAACAGGCTAAGGTGCTATCACCATGCTGCCTTGTCATCTACTTACTTATTTGAATTATGTTTTTTTTTTCTCTGTAAATACTCACAGAGAAAAAGAAATACATTTTAGTGAAAGTTTTGTATATTAAACACGTACTTCAAGTAGAAATTATCTTTTAAAATACGACGTTGCATGAAATGAGCAATAGGCATATTAATTCGTTTGTAATATTGGACACGATCTTTTTTGTATCAAAATTTTTTTAAGAACAAAGCAACTTAATCAATGAAATTTAAAAAAAAAAGTCTATAACTCACTTTTGTGAATAATAGCAATGAAAAAGTCACAGTTTTATAATAGGTGTCATTCTGTGCTTAATTGCGGGGAAATAAAAGCCTGTTCATAAGCAAGTGTGTTGAAAAAATATTTGTACACTTGGCATTTTACATGTGTATCACTATACTTGGTGTTGTCATAATCATAGATGTTTGTGGCGCCCCCAGTACGGGTTTTTTATTTTATTGGTCGGACTTTACATTTTATTTTTGTATTATTCTGTTCTTTGTTCATAAAATATAAATGAAACACGGCGTTGACAAAATGGATCCACCGCGTTCTACTAATTAATACAGAAACATTGGCGGACAACCGACAATTAATGATTACATTTAATTCCAAACAAAATGGGGTAGAAAATAACAATGACAGTAATTACTTTAAATTAAATATGAGGTGTGTGTGTGTGTGTGGGAGAGAGATAGATAAAGAGAAAGAGATTTTTTTATCTTAATGTCTCTGCATACGTAACGGGTTTTTTCACGGACGGGACGGGGACGTGAAGTTTTGGAAATATCGTTTCATACAAAATGTATGCGGCAATGCATATGTCACGGGGCCACGAACGGGACGGGACGGGACGGGCCGCATACATTTTGCTTCACGTCCCATCCCGTCCGTGAAAAAACCCGTTACGTATGCAGAGACCTTTACTAATACTAGCAACTCATGCATCATTGCTACCATTATTATGTGGATGACCCCATAGTCTAACACGTATTGTTTTATGTATATAGGCTACTAGCTGACCCCGCGAACTTCGTACCGCTCATCAGTCGATTCTTTTTTTTTTAAATTCTTCTCTCCATAAGAACCATCCTCGTACTTCAAGGAATATTCAAAAAAAGAATTAAGGAAATTGGTTCAGCCGTTCTCGAGATTTGCGTTTAGCAACACAATTATGGATTCATTTTTATTAGGAGACTAGCTATTGCCCGCGGCTCCGCCCGCGTGGATGTCGGTTATCGCGACCAAACATAGCCTATGTCCTTTCTCAATTTCTAATCTACCCCTATACCAAATTTCTTCAAAATCAGTTCAGTGGTTTAGGCGTGAAAGCGTAACAGACAGACAGACAGACAGATAGACAGAGAGACAGATAGACAGACAGAGCTACTTTCGCATTTATAATAGTAGTATTAAAGTATTATATAATTATTATATTAGTATTATATTATTATTATTAAGTATGGAAGTATAGATTACGAGAAACAGCAGCTCTAACGCTTCTTGAGAGGAAAACCTGCGCCACCTAATTTAAACAATGATTTCAATTTGTGTATTTACAACTTCATAACTTTTTCCTATCATAATTACATTATTTTCCCATCATGCAAGAATGGTATTAAAAAACTTTATTGCGCTCATAACTTCAAAACAGGGAAGAGAAACTTCAACAGCTAATTTAAATTACTACCGTTGTCAACGTGCGTCGAATTTGAACGATAAACTCAACAAAAGATTCGCAAAACCTTTTAAGTGACACAGAGGAAGATTTAAATTAATTGTGTGATTAAAAAACTCCATCAACATACATACAATCACGCCTACATCCCCGGAGGGTCAGGCAGAGGTGAATCAACACCCACACTTCACCACTCACTGCATTAGGTCCCACGTAGGGGGTGAGTCTATTGCCATTTTCCGGGCACTATTTTTGACTCGAGCCTACTCGAATATCTGAGGCTGAGTCGTGGCTGTATATTCTGTCTGATGTTAAACAGCCCTATCTCTTAGTCACCTTGTACGACATCACATGGGAGGAGATGGGGTGGCCCAAATTCTACTCTGCCGGGAACCACGCGGCGGTCCGCCGGGAACTCCGTCAAGTACAGTAATATGAAATGACAAATGTGAGTTTTTAAGTCACATACATATACCCACGCCTGTAAATCCCTGAAGGGGTAGGCGGAGGCGTATTAACACCCACATTTCGCCAATTTTTGCAGATTTTTGGTCCTACATAATAGGGGGCGAGCCTATTGCCGTCTAGCGGGCACTTTGTCATGGGCTGTATGTTTACTGTCGGATGGAGAACAGCCCTATTCCTTAGTCACCTTTTACGATACCCGCAGGAAGAGATAAGGTGGCCCTGTTCTACTCTACCGGGCATTAAAACGGAAATTATTGTTAGGTAAGTTTTCCGATTATTTTTGGAATTGATGGTTAAGTGTTGATTGAGTTGTGTTAAAACCCTGTAAGTATAGTTACGGGTGGACAGCCTCTGTGGAGTGGCGGTTCAAAACGCGACCGCTACTCAAGTGGCGTGGGTTCGATACCCACTCTGTGCAAATATTTTTAAACATAAATATGGGTATTTGCATTGGTCTGGTCGTGCCTTAGAAAGTTCGTTAAGTCGTCGGTCCCGGTTGTCATACGAACATCTATGGTTACGGTTAGTTGGAGCCCACAAGAGTCCGGTCAGTCTAACTGCAGACCTTCGATAACACCAATTGGTTGTAGAGGTGAGATGGCAGGCGCTTCACGGAAGATATTGAAGTTCAGCCACATCACTGTTAGACTGAGATGCTCAGAGAATGTTGACAGAGAGTGTAAGGATCATACATACTTACATCCCTAATCCCTAATCCCTAATTCCCTAATTCCCTAATTCCCTAATTCCCTAATCCCTAATATCCCTTAATATTATAAATGTGAAAGTATCTGTCTGTCTGTCTGTCTCGCTTTCACGCCCAAACCACTGAACCGATTTTGATGAAATTTGGTATAGGGGTAGATTAGACCTCGAGGAAGGACATAGGCTATGTTTGGTCGCGATAACCGACATCCACGCGGGCGGAGCCGCGGGCAAAAGCTAGTACATACATATAATCAAACCTTTATCTCGCAAAGGCTTAAGCAGAGGTGAATTAACACCCAGATATTTCACCAATCATTTTATTCGGCCTCAAGTAATAGGGGGTGAACCTATTGCCGTATTCCGAGCACTATTGTGTAAGGATCATGCGCCAAATATGTACTTTAAATTGTAAAGGCATCATAAATGTACATACTCTTACAGACTTTGAGGAACACGTTACGATAAAATTAAATTATAATAAAATTTAAATGTACGTCCTCCATTCCCGGTGCGCTCATATTGCCATAAACGTTTCTTAAAATGTCTTTATCGTTTATTGGATTACAACAGCGGGGGAAAATTGTTCCTTAGACTTTGAAGAATTTTTAGGCGGACCCTGAGACCCGAGTTCACCTTGACCTCGGATGCAATCAGGAAAATACGTCTCCATGGTGATGATGATGGCTTTATACACTTATGATACCGTTTCCACAGTACATGGGAACCTATATCGGGATAAAAAGTAGCCTATGTAGTATCCTAGACTATAACCTATCCCTTTAACAAATTTCAGCTAGATCCGTTCATCCGTTTGAGCGTGATAGAGGAACAAACTTCCAAACATTAAGGTGCGTACAAATTATATAGCATAACATGTTATAAAACAATGTTTCATAACATGTTTCAGTAATGTAGACACTGAAGTTATAAAATAATAATAATAATAATAATAAAACGTCTTTATTGTACACCAAGTATTTTACAATGTTACATAATGTCACAGGTTCGTGGTAAGTACAGTTGGCGGCCTTATCGCTCGGTGGCAATCTCTTACAGGCAACCATAGGATGGATAGACAAAAATAGGAAAAAGAAAGTTTTGGGCAGTTTGGTGCACTTTAATAAAATATATAAAGAAAGTAAAATAATAGTAATGATGAAGAAGAAAACACATAACATAATAGCTACCTACCTGAGTAGGTCTTGGTATATAAGCAAACATACATAAACATACATACCATACATATCACAGAAGATGTCACAATATAATATATACACATGAGAATGCTAATGTTTAGCAATTTAACCAAAAGGCAACAGTAGGATCTTTGTTATTCTTCTTTTGTCAGAGAGATAGATAGTACTCTTTGACAAGTCTTTTGAATACAGATAAGGACTGAGCTTGCCTGGCAGTCACTGGCAGAGCATTCCACAACCGAACGGCTTGAACCGAAAAGGATTTGTCGGCAAAGTTAGTGGAATGGCTCGGCATTTTCAATCTCAGATTCTCTGATGATCTCAAAACCCTCGAGTGCGTGTTTTGCAAGAATTCAAAGCGCTGTTTTAGATAAAAAGGAGTTAGTGGGTTAAATAAAATGTTGTACAGTAAGGAGAGAATATGAGCATTCCGGCGAAGGCGTATAGGTAACCACTTGAGCTTTCTTCGAAATTCAGAAACATGATCATATTTACGTATTCCAAATATGAATCGTATACAAAGATTTTGGAGTCTCTCAAGTTTATTAAGTTGGTCTTCAGTGAGATCTAGATAGCTGACATCAGCATAGTCGAGAATAGGAAAAAGAAGAGATTGTGCAAGCGCAGTCTTAGTGACAATGGGTAGGAAATTTTGAAGCCTACGCAGGGACCCCGCCGTGGCAAATATTTTACGCCTTATTTCTAATAGTTGTGGCCCCCAAGAAAAGCGACTGTCGATAATAATTCCTAAGTTTCTAACTCTCTCACTATACGGAACAACTACACCGTTGCAAGTTACCTGCGGCAGGATTGACCAGTCAATTTTGTCAATCAACCTGAAACTACCGACAACTGCGACTTGTGTCTTGCATGGATTAACCTTTAAACCGTACGAGGCACTCCAGCTGCATATAGATGTTTGGTCAGTATTTATTGCATTGACCGCTTCCGCCAGTTTGTCCAGCGGGGCCCGAGAGTATATTTGCAGATCATCCGCATACAGGTGGTAGGAAGAAGATAGTTCATTGGTGATTGAGTTTATAAAAACTGCGAAGAGTAAGGGAGATAAAACGCCGCCCTGTGGGACACCAGCAGTTGTTGTACACCAAGAGGAGATAGCCTCTTTGATACAAAAACGCTGCCGGCGACCAAACAGGTAACTACGAAACCAGTCAATCACCGTTGGAGATATGTTAAGAGTGCTCAATATGCCAAGTAATACGTCGAAGTCTACGGTATTAAACGCATTGCTGAAGTCTAATAGAGTTAATACAGTCAGCTCACCGTTCTCCATACCCGATCTAATATCTTCTGTAACATGTACCAATGTAGTTGTAGTGCTGTGACCAGGACGGAATCCGGACTGTAGAGGATTCAGCAGTGCGTTTTTAGACAGGAAGCTGGAAAGTTGGGTGTGAATTAGACGTTCGAGAACTTTAGAAAGAAAGGGCAAGATGGAAATCGGGCGATAATCAGAAAAGGAGGAAGGATTTTTCTTTTTAGGAATAGGGTAATATTTAATAAGTATTTTTAGGAATAGGATAAAACATGTTAGTGAGTTATTTTATTTTAAAAGCACTGCAACGTCCAACGAAATTGTTATACAACATTGTTATATGACATTGTTAAATCTAATGTGTACAGTATTGTTAAATGTTGCAATGTTATAAAACAATGTTAGATAATGTGGACGTGTTATAAAACACAAGTTATACAACATGTTACATAATCTGTACGCACCTTTACATTCCAAACAGTACAACAAACGAGTACCTATTAGTGGGATATGAAAATATCGATATCAAAACCAAAAGAAAAAACCATAGCGGGTAGCAGTTAATTGACGGATCAAATGCATAAATAATCAAAGAATCAATTTCATTTACTCAATTTAGGTAGACAGAGAGGTGTACGAAATCAGCCAAAGTAGACTAAGAAACGAAGAAGTCATTTTAAAACTATCCCCTTTGTAAAAAATAACTATAAAAATTAAACCAGGACGCCTATCATCGGTAACGTATCAAAATCTCATTTTCGGGCTTTTGAACTTCGGGATTCTGAACTTCGGGATTTTGAACTTCGGTATATCGTACTTCGGTATTTCGTACATTCGGGATTTTGAACTTTTTTATTTTTTTGATGATATTTTATTCATCCCATCCACTTCGGTCCTTAAACCTACCTCTTCCCTTACAAAGTACATGCATGGGACGAACTGAGAATGGGACCAACTGCGAATGGGACGAACTGCGAATGGGACCGACTGCGAATGGGACTAACCGCGAATGGGACCAACTGCGAATGGGACTAACCGCGAATGGGACCATTTGCGAACGGAGGACGAAGTGCGAATGGGACGAAGTGCGCATAACCCTTTTATTCCATCCTACCCACTTCGATCCTTAAACCTACCTCTTGCCTTACAAACTACATGCATGGGACGAACTGCGAATGGGACCAACCGCGAATGGGACGAACTGCGAATGGGACCAACCGCAAATGGGACTAACCGCGAATGGGACCAACTGCGAATGGGACTAACCGCGAATGGGACCATTTGCGAACGAAGGAGGACGAAGTGCGCATAACCCGTAGTGTCAAGGGTAAAATTCTTGCCCCTTGCTAGTGTCAAGAGGAAACATAATATGAAAGTCCAAATTTTACAATTTATATCAAGAAGTATTATAAAAATATTAAATACAATAAATAAACCATTTGAAAATGATTCTTTCACTGGTTCGGTAAGTTAGTTCTACTGAGAAGCTACCAACAAGATACTCAGAGAACTAGATTAGAACTAGATTATGCTTTTTAAAATACAGTTTAGTTTTATAATCTATTTTTTGCGAGCAAACAAAAGATTATGATGACCATTCATTTTTATCATTATGATATTATTCATATACCTACTTCATAGTAACCTTTTTCCATTTTCACTTTTATTTTAAACTTATTAAGTGGCATATCAACCAAATCCTGAAGAACTTAATTAAATATTACCAACTTTATGAAAGCCTGAGTTTTGGCACTGAGAGTTTATTTTCATTTCTCGTATTTTTATGTTCGTCAAAAAATGTAGGTATCTGCAAAAACGAAGACTTATTCTTCATTGTAACAAACAAAACAAAAGCAAGTACCTTTAGACAAAAGCAATTGTTATCATACAACAACAAAAAATACGGTAACTGTAGTCAACGTAGTGAAAAACCTACAATTTTTTTTTAATTTCCTAAGGTTTCGTACAAAAAGCACATTTTAAACGAGGGCTGAACCAATTTGCGAGTTGACAAACCCTGGGCGGGCCAAGTTGGCCCATTTGAATAAAGTCGTATGTGGGCAAAGTTGTGGAAGTTGGCGGTCTATTATTAAGTCTTAGGGCGAGACTCCACCAAAGCGGAGAGGAGATGTTTTTTAAACAACCATTAGAAATGCGTTATTGATATCTCCTCTCCGCTTAGCTTCAGTGGAGATCGCTATGCAGAGATGTGGAATATTTGTATGGCGTGATGGAAGCGAATGACGCGCAGCGCAGACGGGAGATGTGAGCGGCGTGCTGTGAGCGATGTCGTCCTCCCCTTTCGTGTCAGAATGCGTACTGAGCAATCAACACACTGTAGCGGTAGAAGCGTCGGTAGCTTAGTGGTTAAGGAGTCGGCCTTACGATCGAGAGGTCCCGGGTTCGAATCCTGGCCATTACACTACCGACGTACACTCCTAGCACAAGCAATTTAGATTATTTGGAGGGGTTAACGAGAATATTAGTAATTTCGGTTGCTAATATTCTTTTACAAAAAAAAAACACACCGCACACCTCTCCGCTTTGGTAGAGTCCCCCGAGCTGAAAAACATCAAATCTCTTCTCGCACAGCACGCAGCACACTGCACACATCTCGGCTTTGGTGGAGTCCCGCCCTTAGCGAGTCGAGCTATGATTAGATGAATGAATTGACAAAGTTTGTAATTCGTTAGCATTGTTTGGTGTATGGTCTCAACAATTGTAAAGGGTGCTTCTAATTGAAATGCGCTTCTGCATATGCATGTTTGGACTTTGTTAGAGTTTGCTTTATGAAATAGCGCTGTTTATTGGAAATTTTGGTTAGATAATAGGTTTTTAACTGACTTCAAAAAGGAGGAGGTTCTCAATTCGATGGGTTTTGTTAGTTTACGTTTAAAGATGGAAACAAAATTTGAATAAATTGAATGGAGAAAGGGAGGTAAGAGCGTTTACACATTGGCCGATATCCGACATCCGATACAGTGCTGTTTTCACACATATCCGATTAAATCGCTATGATTTGCCATTTCCTAGTGCAACCTATTGCAATCAAACAAACGTAAGATTTTAAGTCTGACCAAATACCTTTCTAACTAAAAAACCACATCAAAATCCGTTCAGTATTTTATGCGAAACAAACAAACATTTCCAATGTAGAATTATTTTATTATACTACACTACGCGAATGAATATCTACGATGTTCATTCGTTCGTTATTTTACATTAAAATGAATGGGAGCAGCGGAAACCATAACTGTGCAGAGAGAATTAGTTTGTGGTTCAATACGCGTGTTATTAATATAGAATACAATCAACACGTTCATTCAGTTGAACAACTGAATGTAATAAATTACTGCTTGCGTTTATGTCCCACTTACACTCAGAAATTAATGTGCTCTTTAGCTTATTCGAATGACTTCGACTATTATTAATATTCCCTTTATTCACTTTTAAACACACCACTTAGAAATTTTATTTTTAAATATGAATTTTATATTATGATATTTCGGCAACTTTTCAGCAATCTGAGATAGTCCCAGGGCGACCATGGCTTGTATTTGTCACATAGTTTTCATCACCATGTCTACCGAAACATCGGTGTAATGTAAATAATATCAAATAATCGCGATAGAATCCGCCAAATAGTTGTTTTATGTTTTTATCGTGCGAAAAATCCCCACGGATACTTCCCCCACCGGAGCCGGTGGGGGAAGTTATTCGGACTCGAACCGACTAAAACGCACGCCGTCTGTGGGCCGTCGGTTGCCGGAGGTGAGATTATTTTAGACATATCCCTCGCACCCAGCCGACCTAGGGGAACTTCCAACAGTATCAAATATCAAATTATTTAAAAAACATTTAAGGGTGTAAGAAATAGTAACTCACTGGTATCGGGTAAAGGATCCGAAATATAAAAATGGCGGCTGTTTTTTTATACTACTTAAGTCGCAGAAAAGCACACGGCCCTCCTGATGGTAAGTGGTTACCGTGGCCTATGGGCGAGTGCATCATCAGGGGAGTCACACTCGTGCTGTCGACCCTGTAAGAACAGAGAGATTCTGTGCCGTCAGCGCAAAAGATATGTAGGACAAAGCCTTTGGTTTTCCCACTGACAGCACAAAATCTCTCCAGTGAGCACTGGCTACCCTACCCTATGTTTTCCCTAGAATGTAATGTTTTGTTAGAGTACTTACTACCACTTGGTATAGCTGAGTAGTGTACCTATGACCACGACTATCCTTGATATTTTCTTGTATAATACTTTTTAGAGCGAGGTTTTTCAGTAATCTTAATTTTTATACTTATTTTTTTATTGTATTAAAATACAAAAATAGAACTAACCTACTTATTTATCAGTAAGCTAAGTTGTTTACAAACTCATCAAAGGACTGATTCATATCGTTATCAAAACGTTATTCAAACGGTTTTCAAATCGCTTCTTTTGATATTCTATTTAGTTAACAGTACCAACGGACTGGAATTCTAATAAAAAGATATGACATCTACCCAACATCTACCACTGGGTTATTTAAAACCCCTGTCGAGATGAAAGAGGATTTCAGTCATAGACTTATAACATATGGATCGGCTTATCCATCAAAATCCATCTATCAAAATGATGCCAATTTATTTGTCCACAAAACCCGATTAAGAAAACATATTCAAAACGTTCTACGGAGGCAGGACACGATGGTTCGTTCATGTTGGTTATCATTATGTATCTATATAGGTATTTAAACTTTCATGGTCACATTACTATTAGAATTATCGGTATATTTACCATGTTGTATTGTTTTGAGTAACTGATATTTCGGCGCTGTTGCAAGCACCATGATCACGGATAGTTCTAATAGTAATTATGTATCCATGTCGCAGCCCACTAGCTTAATGAGCCGTTGAATTAATAACCTGAATAATCTTCTTCCTCCTAGCGTTAATTCCCAGTCGCATCCGAAGCTTTCAGCTCGGAGTCTGGCGTCCGCTTTTACCAGTCATAGCTACAGATTTGGCTAGACCTCGATATTTTCCGTGAAGCGATTGCCATCTGACCTCCACGACCCAATGTTAACATTAGGCGCTATCGAAGCTTTGCAGCTAGACCGTTGTTTTTGAACTTTTTAGGGCACCAACTACCCGTAACGACTGCCATAGATGTTCTTATGGCAACCGGGACCGACGGCTTAACGTGCTTTCCGAGGCACGACCAGACCAATGCAAATACCCATATTTAATGCACACAAATATTTGCACTGAGCGGGGATCGAACCCGCGCCTCCTGCGTAGCGGCCGCGTTCACTACCGCTACGCCACGGAGGCTGTCGATAACCTGAATAATATTCAGCCAATAAACAGCTAGGCAAATGACTTAGATTGATGACGTTTAATTACTTGCCTAGCCATTTAATCAAACAGCTAGGCAAACCTATTGTTTCTGCATGGTTACCTATTTTAACGGCACCGTTTAGATAACAGCCTGGGCAGTTAATTGAACGGCTGATTAAGCTAATTGGCTGCGACATGTACACCAATCAGTGGGTGACATGTTTAATCGACTTCAAAAAAGAATGATTCTCAGTCAAAACGCTATTACTACGTTAATTTATGTAATTTCATGCGAACTACATTTTATCAAGGCGAGCGAAGCGAGATCTAACACTATCCCACAATCTGGGCATTATTGTGGTAAGTACACTTTACGGAAAACTATCACGCTTATAGATTTATAGTAATTTGACTAGATGTGCTTACATGTAAAAAATATAATTATTAACCATTCAGAAAACCTAACAGTAAGAATTTTATATTCGTTGGATGAGGTGGTAGAATGATGATTTAAAAGGAAAAGATTTGTACACCTTATTGCTATTTTAATGATTATTGTACCTAATGTAAAACTTATGAAACCAGACTAAATATAATTACTGTTATGGTAAACTGGCACCCGTAACACAAGTTAATTCTTACCATGGGTGCCAGGGTTTCTAGTGACACTACATTGGTCTGACATTTATTTTGTACTCTAGACTATTAAATGTCTTGTATCTTTTTGCGAAATATAGTTATTTGTTATACAAGAGTGCAAAGTTGCTTTTTAACCGCGTGCTCAGTTTTGATGACCGAGCAAGCGAAAGATTCTAAATTTGAATCACGAGCGCAGCGAGTGATTCACAAATTAGAATCTTGAGCGTTAGCGAGGGAATCAAAAGAGCACAAGGTGAAAAATCTTTGCACTCGAGTGCAACACGTAACTTTTCATCCCACCTCAGCGAGGAAATAATGAAATGCTTCTCCTTCCTAGCGTTAATTCCCAGTCGCATCCGAAGCTTTCACCTCGGAATCCGGGTTCCGCTTTACCAGTCTTAACTGCGGATTTGGCTGGACCTCGATATTTGCCGTGAAGCGACTGCCATCTGACCTCCACAACCCAATGGTGACATTAGGCGATATCGAAGCATTGCAGCTAGACCGTTGTTGTTGAACTTTTTAGGGCTCCAACTACCCGTAACGACTGCCATAGATGTTCGTATGGCATCCGTGACCGACGGCTTAACGTGCTCTCCAAGGCACGACAAATACCCATTTTCATGCATAAAAAATATTTGCACTGAGCGGGGATCGAACCCGTGCCTCCTGCGTAGCGGCCGCGTTCACTACCACTACGCCACGGAGGCTGTATAATATGTGTATTAATACTAATAATAAAATACAAAAAAATAAAAATTCAACAACAATGTTCAACAATATGACGTGAAAAAATTGATGCGCGCAAAGCAAATTTAAAAAAAAAGTAAGTACACCAAGGAGGTTCCGAGTCTGAGTTTTTCATAAATTAAAAAAAAGTTGCATGATAAATTCGGCACCATAGAGGTAGGCGTAGAAGTAAATAGGTTTAATGATGTTTTGAGTTCACAAACCTAGTACACACGATGTTCTAAATTCAAATTTACTTTATCCTCTAGAGGATAAAAACGACTTTTACGCTCAGTTATCGAAGAGCAAAAATACTCTTTCCGAGATGGTGGGATGAAAAATATATTATTATTATTATATTATTCTTATAATGAAAAACAACGCGAACTAACCTTCACAAAACTTAGCTTCTTGCTAGTCTTTATGAGCTTTCAAATAAAAAATATAAAATTATAAATGGTTGAATTGACTGCATGGTCTATATGCAAGAAGTCTATGTACGCAGTATATTAATTTACCAGTCACAGTGCGTTGTTTTACCGGCTCAATTTACTGTCAATTTAGATGGGAAAACTCGTTTATGTACTCTCCATTTATATTACTAAGGTGGTAAACACGGTATCTCGGTGGACAGAACATTCTTCCTGTAAGGGACTGATCGCGAGTTCAAATTTCACTTTTCCCTATCTTAATAAAAAAGGGCTTTTTAGAATTATTGGTCAGAAATCGTTCAGTATCATCTGATAACGCGTATTCCCATCAAACGACCCATCATCTCGTACTTGATCGTAATACCGCACTTCTGAAGCCATTGGACCTTTGTTCGATATTAGATCTCAAGAGTAGGAACTCGATAAAGTAGTTTGATTTGATTGAATACTGGATATTTTTCTGTGTTTAAATCTTGAGCGAAGCCTGTATTTATGTTACCGGTAATCTGTATAATGCGGGCATTCTATAAAATGCCTAGGCAATGTATGCTATTATATAGAATGCATGCTGTTTCACCGGCAATGTGTGGCACTACCCAATGGCACTACTGGTAGTTTCAAGGGTAAAATTCTTTCCCCGTGGCACTACCGGTAGTGTCAAGGGTACAAATTATTCCCCATGACACCACCGGTTGTGTCAAAAATAGATTTTGGTCTATATTTTCGGAAACTTTGCGGGAATTCTATTTCTGGATGGTTACTTCTAATCTATTCTAGTCAAATTACGCGGTGTGGACACTGTACTCCGACTTGGATAGATAGATAGACTGTTTTTTTTTTATAATCATCATTGACGTTTCTTGATAACGTTTTATATATTGTTGGCTGTGCAATCGGTATTCTACACATTTTGTCTTATTCTGGTCGTGACATTTGATTATACATATTATCAGTAACATACATACCAAGATTTTCCACTAGTAGTCTCTACTCTACTTACATCATTGTTTGATGTATACCCAAACAAATAGTGGTTAGAGTATTCCCCTGTAAAGGGCTGGTCGCGGGTTCAATGCCCGTCTAGGCGATTCAATTTTTTCATCGAGGCGATCGATTTGCCGCGTGGTTCCTGGCAGTGTAGAATTTAGGCTACCCCATCACCTTCCAAGCGATGTCGTACAAGGTGACTAAGGGATAGTGCTGTTTAACATCAGACAGATATATACTCAGCCTCAGATACATGGCTCGAGTCAACAATTAGTGCCCGGAATACGGCTATTAATAGGTTCACCCCCTATTACGTGGGACCTATTACAACGATTGGTGAAATGCGTGATTGGCGTGATTGTATGATTGTATGTATGTGTAATCGATTTGAATAGTTAAGATTAAAAATCTCATTCAAATACTATACAATTAAATATTTACAAAGTACCAACACTCCGTATTGTAATAGTCGCCGGAAGTTTACTTCTGTCTAACTAGGTCGGAGTTGCCAACTGAAAATACCAAGCGGTACTGCGACTTTGTCGTCAAGCGGGTTACGACACGTTCACAAAGGAACAGTTGCCTGCCATATAAACACTACGCCTGTAAATCTCCGAAGAGAACTTTGGATTTTTTTTATACTACTTAGGTCGCAGACAAGCACACGGCCCACCTAAATGGCAAGTGGTTACCGTAACCTATGGACGAGTGCAACACCAGAGGAGTCACACTCGTGCTGCAGGAGTTTTTGGCGGCAATTCTAGGAGACGCATCACGGTGTTATTTTATTTTCCGAAATTCGTGTGAGTTCAAGTTTTTATGTGTAAATATGGTGGAATTTTAGACATAACGTCTTGGAAAACGCGCACAAGAGTAGGAAAGTGAAATATTACAGTGGATTGTGACTTCTCGTGTTGATTTCAAATCTCCGTTGAAGCCTTTAGTAAAGTTTCCACCACTTTACTGAGGCAGCAATCATCATCATCTTCATCATCATCGTCATCAACTCACCATCATCATCAACATCATCCTCATCCTCATCCAAATAATGATAATAAAATATCAAAACATGAAGACATGGCTCAAAGGTCTTTGAAACCAAGCCAAAATCATTCCAAAAAAAAAAACTCGTGCTGCCTACTCTTTAAGAACAAAGAGATTGTATGCCGTCAGCTTATAAAACAAAGGACAAGGAGATCTTCCTACTGACAGCACAAATCCTCTCTCTCTCGCTCTGGTTACCCTACTCATCTTTGATTTAATTCATAGCCCCATCGTGGGGGAAGAGGGTGCACGTGTTTTATACATCTGATGAAGGTACTAATGCGGAAACGCGCTCACGTTCAATATTAGCTGTCATTCATGTGTTTGATACCCGATATTAAACTTACTTTCATATTATTATTGTAATTTGTTATTTTACTGTCGTTTGTTTGACAGGTAGATAATAATTTTTGCGAGGGATATGGCTACCACAACCTCACCTCCGGCAGCCGACGGCCCACAGACGGCGTGCGTTTTAGTCGGTTCGAGTCCGACATAACCTCCTTCTCCGGCTTCGGCGGGGGAGGTATCCGTGGGGATTTTTTCGCACGATTAAAAAAAAAGGTAGAAATAATTTTCGCGCTAAGTCCGTCTTTGTACAATCACAACATAAAGTACGATTAGTATCTGGATGTGGAAGACTTGACTTATATGTATACTTTTATACTTAACTAGCTGACCCGGCGAACTTCGTACCGCCATATTTTGCCCGTTCCCGCTGCACCTATTTTCTCACCGCTTAAACCTTCCCTGGACATCCATGAACATTTCAAGACCAAGACAAGATAAATCCGTTCAGCCGTTCTCGAGTTGTTTTAGCGAGACTAACGAACAGCAATTGATTTTTATATACATATAAGAAAGATAGATAGATAGATAAACAATGGAATTGGATTTTAATCCCGATTATGAAATTACTTTGCTCAAAAAATATGATGACAATTCTAAACACATTGAAACCTCTCCCTGCCTTGGATCCCAGTTCCTATACGAACCAATGACAGTCATTACGGGTAGTTAGAGCCCTAAAAAGTCCGACAACTGGTCTAAGTACAGAACTTTGATATCGCCAGTGTGTTGTACAGGTCAGATAGCAATCACTTCACAGAAAATACTAAACTTCAGCCGTTTCCCAGTTGGACTTAGTACCCAAACTGAATCGGGTAAAGGCCCAGAGAACGATATCTATGCTAATATTATAAAGCTATAGAGTTTGTTTGTTTATTTGTTTGAGAAATATAAAGAACTAGCTTTTGCCCGCGGCTCCGCTCGCGTGGATGTCGGTTATCGCGACCAAACATAGCCTATGTCCTTTCTCAAGGTCTAACCTACCTCTATACCAAATTTCATCAAAATCGGTTCAGCGGTTTAGTCGTAAAAGTGAGACAGACAGACAGACAGAGTTACTTTCGCATTTATAATATTAGTAGGGATTGTTCAGTTCCTGAGATTGCGTTAATCTCAGGAACTACTGCTTCGTATTTATTTGTATTGAGTAGCTCGTTTACCGAGCAAATTCATACTAATATTATAAATGTGAAAGTAACTCTATCTGTCTGTCTGTCTGTCTGTCTGTCTGTCTGTCTGTCTGTCTGTCTGTCTGTCTGTCTGTCTGTCTGTCAGTCTGTCTACTGTTACGCTTTCACACCCAAACCGCTGAACCTATTTTGATGAAAGGTACAGTGGTAGATTAGACCTTAGGAAATGACCATAGGCTATGTTTGGTCGCGATAACTGACATCCGGCGGAGCTGCAGGCGACAGCTAGTAGCTTATTTATCATTACGCTACTATGTAGGAAAGCATAGTAGCGAAAGTAATAATAAATATCAAAAAATCCGGCATACCTATTCCCATACATTATTTGACAATTAATAAATTCCGGGCATATTTTTTAAAGAATACTAGTAACTGAAATGACTAGTAGGTATACCTATTAATCCCTCCAGCTAAGCTACCGGCTATGGTTATGGGATTTTGAAATATGTCGTGAGGGAAACCTGGACAGTCGACTAGTACCTACATAAAATGAAATTAAATGCTATTGTATCGTATGAATACGGGCTTTGTACTTAAAGTAAGTACTTTCTCAAATTGTTATGATTATACCTAAAAATAAACCGACACATTACATCTCGTGGCTGTTGTTAGACACACCTAATGGATGATATTAGGCGTAAGTGTGGCCGTTGTATTGCGTGCCAAGTGACGTCATTAAATGTCGGTTATATGGAGATTTTTTGAAGATTAGGTTTGAGTAAAATCGTTTGGAGCTTTTTATGTGTTTCTTTATTGTTTGCTCGAGAACGATGTATGTTTTACTAAAGTATAAAGACCCTTTTTTATCATGTGCAAAATCTCTACGGATATACAACGCCAGAGCCAGCAGGAGAGGCTATGTCAGACTTAAACCGACTAAATCGCATGCCGTCTGTGGGTCATAGGTTGCCGGAGGTGAGATTGTCTAACACCCGTATTCACAAACGATACTGTGAGGTCTCATAGTGTGCTCGAGCGCATAGGGCTGGTAAAATTAATTCACAAACATCACGGAGCGGTATCTAACGCAGTGCGTTCCCTCAACGAAGTATTACTTAAGTGTTATCAATGAATAAAAAGGCTTGCCAAAACGAACGCACTGAGAATTTGTTGTTCTTTGCACAGTTTTGGTGGTACACATAGCGAAGTATTGTTTGTGAATACGGGTGTAAGGCATATATCTGTTCCGCCCCGGCAGACCCAGGCCCATAAAATTAATAATAAAAGAACTATTTGTACCCAATATTCTTGTGGTAACTTTCCTAGAAGACTGGCAGCATTCCCACGTTGTATGGTAATGCTTATTCTCTGACCTAAAAAGAGGCCAGACTTCTGATCACGAGAAGTGTCAACCATACGTTTCACAATCTCCCTGAAAAGGAGATTACGAAACGTATAAAAAGGTATCGCAAGAGGGTTGTGGAGATTTGGTAGAAGGCAAACAGACAGACAGACGGACAAATGATCCTATAATGGAACATTATTTTTCGTTTTGAAGTACAGAAAGAACTATAAAATTAATCAGAATCTACTGACGAATAACTAAACGTGCTTGTCAAGTCTTCACTTGCTTATTTAAGTTCAGATTTGAGGTTTCCATTCCAGCTCAATGGAGATATTTTATATGCATGAATATGTCGATTCGCATTATTTGTGGGTGTTTATATGCATAAATTATGCATGCATATCTCAAAGCTGCTGTCTTAATGTCTGGTTAAAATAGTCGGACTCGAGCATTGATTTTATTTTTTTATACCACTTAGATTGCAGACAAGTACACGGCCCACCTAATGTAAAATAGTTACCGTGGCCTATGGTTGAGTACAACACCAGGGGAGTCACACTCGTGCTGCCGACCCTTTAAGAACAGAAAGATTCTGTGTCATCAGCGCAGAAGACATGCAGGAGAAGCCTTTGGTCTGCCCACTGACAGCACAAAACCTCTCCAGTGAGCTCTGGCTACCCTACTCACCGCCGGAAACACAACACGAGGTTATTATACACCCTAATACCCACGGTATTAGGGTGGAGGTATTTCCCCAGTCGGACTGCCCAATTAGGACGGAAATATCGTTGTGTCCAACTCCAGACAGCCTCCGTGACGTAGCGGTAGTGAACGCGACCGCTACGCAGGAGGCGCGGGTTCGATCCCCACTCAGTGCAAATATTTGTGTGCATGAAATATGAGTATTTGCATTGGTCTGGTCGTGCCTCGGAGAGCACGTTAAGCCGTCGTCGGTCCTGGTTGCCATAAGAACATCTATGGCAGTCGATACGGGTAGTTGGAGCCCTAAAAAGTCCAACGGTCTAGCTGCAAAGCTTCGATATCGCCTAATGTTAACATTGGGTTGTGGAGGTCAGATGGCAATTGCTACATGGAAAATATCGAGGTCTAGCCAATTCCGTAGTTAATGGTAAAGCGGACCTCAGACTCCGAGGTGAAAAGCTTCGGATGCGACTGGGAATTAACGCTAGGAGGAAGAATATCGTAGTGCCTCCTCCTCCTCTGGTGGAATGATATAATTAACGGTTAAACTGTATGTATGATAATGTGTATGTGTGTGCACTGTGCGGTATTAAAGGAACTTCATCCCACGCACACTCAAGTTGTGGAATGAACTCCCTGGGGTAGTTTTCCCAAGCGACTACAATATGGGGTTCTTCAAGAAGGGCATTAGAAGGTTACTTGAGGGTCGGCAGCGCGAGTGTGACGCCCCTGGTGTTGCATACGTCCATAGGGCTCGCTAACCACTTCCCATCAGGTGATCCGTGTGCTTGTCTGCCATCTAAGTGGTATAAAAAAAAGATAATAAAGAAAAAAAATGCCCTCATAAAAATATCACCGGAAATTCGCTAAGAGTATGCGGATGATGAATCCACAGCTTAATATTTTTAAACTGTTTATAATACATTGTAGAATCGCGCCAGAGGAACAATGAACGTAGTAATGGGCTGTGTCAATCAAATAGGACGATGGGCGTGAAGTGGATTTCACTGACGTTCATTGTGAGTGCGAGATAATGGAGATCAACGGCGTGGAATGTGGGTTCTGTATAACGAGAGAATTTTAGCCTACATACATCCGCCAAGTTAAAATCTCGCTGCAGACTCGGTCATAAATCATAATCAGCGTAGGGATGTGCGCTAGTTGACCGACGGCATCTGTGGTTCAGTGGTAGAATGCTCACCTGTCGATTTACAATAAAACACGTTTATAAGGTTTTATACTACTGTAAGAGAGCGAAACACTCGAATGATTTATGACCGAGTCTGCAGCGAGATTTTAACTATACTATAACTTTTTTTATGTATTCTCGAATGCGGATTTTAATTTACTTTTTTGTTAAATCGTATTTAGTTTTAATCATATTACACACTAACCGATACCCGTGGCTCCCTCCACATAGACGTCGATTAAAGCGACTTTTGGACATTTATCCAATTCTACTCAACCAATTGCAATAAAAAAAACGCGGATTTTCAATATAACCTTGGTCAGATGATTATCCATTGATTGATACCTTTAGCCTAGCCTGCGCCAGAACTTCACTTATCAGTCAAACAACTGAAATTTTTGGAAGTAATCAGCAACATTCGTATAGTGTTGCAAGCAATGTAAGCATTTAATCGCCACAGTTATACTAGGCTCCCAGACAAATGGCAATTGTATTGTAGACAATGATGTATTATATTCATAGATACGTCATACAAGAAGATGGCGGCTTTCAAAAATGGCACAAAATCTTTAGTATGAAAAAACTATAGCTACTTACTAAAAATATGTCAATGTTATTAATTTATATGAATTATATTATTATTTATATTAATAATAGTTTATTATTACGATTTTATTATTAAAATCGTTTTTTTTGGGTGGAGCACTGTCGCGATTCTGATTGGTGCATAAAATGATGACCAAAAGTCATCATTTTTTTGTCGCCATTTTTGAGTGTGGACAACATATCTATAGTTTTTATTACATCATTGATTGTAGAATATAATGTATGTATGATAGTCGTTATTGTGTCTATGTCATAAACGTCAAAATACCTGTCATCAATCCCAACCTTCATTTTTTTTTACAGGACACGTCAAATTGACTTCGTCTCGCCTGATGGTAAGCTGAAGGCAAAGTCTCTGAAAAGAGGGTCACCATCACAGACATGTACCATGTTACAATGGTGGCACACAGCTTGACGGCCTCATCAGATGCTTTTTCACGCCCCGCTTAAAGGACCCTGGACTGTAGGAGGAGGGAAACACGTGAACTGGTAAGGAATTCCAAGACTTAATAGTGCGGCAGAAGAAGGAGTCGCCGAACCGCTTGGTTCTTGATAGAATATTCTGGAATATTCATCATTTTATTCTACGATACGCCAGCCAGCGTACTGCCACTCAGGATTTTAATAGATCTTCCTTTATAAAGTAACTACCACTCAACAATATAGGCATTTTTTTTTGTTTTATAGTATACCTAACTCCATTTATGTACAGTTACAACGTTATACGTTTTTAACAAACAGCCCTTTCCAAACAGTCGTAAAGTAAGTCAAGCTCACACACACGTCACAAGTGGTTTAGAATTACTCCACAAACGCCATAAAACCGGTTCGTTTGTGTACGCAAAATAAACCGTAACGTTACGGTCATTACGGATCACGCTATCCCCACAGGGATAGGCAGTACAAGTCGGTCACGAAGTGATTATAATCACAAAATAATCACACATTATGAGGAACATTTTTTTTTCGAGTGGAAATCCCTACGGATTACCTCACATCGCAAGTCAGTTGGGGTGGCTATAGTGGACTCTAGCCGACTAAAACCGCAACACTCTTTCTCTTTCGGGTCTTATACATATATACCGGGATGTATATTCCATCAAGAATCAAGCGATTCGGCGAGTCCTTCCCATGCCGCACCATTAAGATCTAGAATTCCTTACCAGTTCACGTGTTTCTTCCTAAAGTACCGGGTACTTTAAGCGGGCGTGAAAAATCATCTGATGAGGCCGTCAAGCTGAGTACCATGGCACACGTGCCATGTTACAATGGTGCCACCATTGTCATGTGTCTATAATGGTGACCCCCTTTTCCGAGACTTTGCGTTCAGCTTACCATCAAATTGACGTGTCCTATATAAAAAAGAAAAAGACGATTGTAACCGACTTTTTATTCTCCCCTAGCGACGTGTCAAATTAAAATTCAGGTGTACCGTACATTGTATTAGAAAAAACAAAAGCACTAACGAAATATTAATAAGATAAACAGAAGAATGAAATGAAAAACATGGCTGTACAGTACTCCCAGTGGGGGTTACGTGTTGTTTGAATAAAGAAAACAGCTGTTTAGACATTTGGATCAGAAACATATCAACGTCAGAATATTATTAGGCAAAAAAATATGGATGAAAACCGGCTAAGTGCGAGTCGAACTTGTGCACGCGTCGACCGCGCGCCGCCGCGCCGTGGCCTGCTTCTGCTAGGGTGACAGGCGGCTCCACCCGTCCTCAGTATCACCAGTCCTCAGGCGTACCTCCGCTCGTCGTGGGCCACGCGGTTTACGATTCTCCTTCGCTCCCCCTCCACCGCTTCCTTCACGAGCATTACTTGCTCGCAGAAGGAGGCGCTGGTAGCCCACGCATCCGCGCAGCGTACCATCGCCGCGAGCAACTTACCACGAGAGTGAGAATTCTCACTCCTAGGGCCGCCACCAGCTCCCGTTACGGTGTCTCCCACACCGGGCACTCGGTAAGCGTGTGCAGCCCCGAGTCCTCGATCACGTCGCAGTGTTGCCCTACCATTATATTTTAATATTTGTTGTTATAGCGATTACAGAATATATATCTGTGGAAATGTAAACTGGAGCCCCCAGTTGGATCCGGCGGGGGTGGATACATCGGACTCGAACCGACTAAAACGCACGCCGTCTATGGATCGTAGGAAGTGAGATTGTCCGAGACATATTTCTCGCACCCAGGCCGACCATGGGTCATCTCTTTCAAGCTGGCCCTCTTTGGATGTGAAGATCACGAAGTCCCCATGTAGCCCCCGGGTATGGGGAGGCATACCGCGTGCCTCTGCTGCGGCCTGCTTCTGCTAGGGTGACAAGCGGCTCCACCCAGGGAGGGAACTTTTGGATAGAAGCATACCTTGGACACGAATGAATAAGATTTATTTTTTATACCGCTTGGGTGGTAGACAAGCACACGACCCACCTGATAGAAAGTGGTAACCGTGGCCAATGGACGTATAGGTACGTCACACTCACGCTGCCCCCTCCGTATCAGAATGTCAAACTAGTAAAATGGCCATGAGGTATTAACGTCATGAAAGTAAACAGTTTAAGTGTGCGGGGGATGAAATTCCTTTCATATCGACCTGATCGATATTTTTATAGTTTACTCTACAAAATTATTAATAGAAATATAATCATCAGGCTTAATAGACACCTAAATGGGCAGCGTTAATTAGATTTTATATTCAAAGTGTTTTACTATCAATATCAAAGTTAATAGATTGCTAATTAATAATTATCTTCTCTTTCAATATGCTTTTTATAGAAATTTTATTTTCAAAACAAAAGAGCAAAAAGCTTTTCATCGAAAGGAATTCTTTCAAAAGCAAAATGGTTTTCAGACAGAATTTCATTTAGTTTTTAAGATATTTATTATCGGTAGCTTCCGCCATAGACGTGAAATCATCAATAGGTATTTTGATCAGTAATTAATTAATTTAAAGAAACTTTGCTAAAAAATTAATATAAAAGAAAAAGATTCTGTGAAATCTGCTTGCTGATAAAATAATGTAGGTACCTACTTTAAAATAAAACGTAACGCATAGGACCTTTTATTTGGGGGCTATCTCGAAACTGTAAGAAAATGTAACCAGTACACCAACGGGCACCTTAAAAATAAATTAATATTGTTTGATCTACCACCGAGAGATCAACGGGTACCTTTAAAGTAGATGAATCTACAACTTATATTCCAAGGGATGAAACTCGGGTGATCAACGGGTCCGCACCCGGGCATAGGCCCTCACAGTTTTGAGATGGTGTGATGTGGAAGGTGAACGTGGCGCATATTGGGAGAGGCCTATGTCCAGCAGTGGACTGCAATAGGCTATTTGATTGCTTGATTGTGCGAGAAGTGCATTAATGGGCCAGCTGCCGAGGTTTAGTTAGTTTAGCATTTGAGATCTGAGACCGCGTGTGATTTTAGTCAGTTCGAGTCCAATACCCCGCCAGCCGGTGTGGGGGTATCCGTGGGGATTTTCCCACGACATTATGAGGTATCTTATATTTAGCTGATCCACCCAGGCGTTGCTTTAAAACCTCGTATCACCCCTTTAAGGTGATCGTATCACCTCGTATCACCTAGGCGAATGAAGGTTATTCACTCGTATTCGAACCGAACAAGCCGACAGAAGATATAGCTATGTACCTCTTATGTAATTATACTTTTATATTCTTAAAATAATATTCTAGAATCTTTTTGAGGTCGGCAGCGCGAATGTGATTCCCTTGGCTTTGGCCTTCTGTAGGCCACAGTAACTACTTTCCATCAAGTGGGCCGTGTGCTTGTCTAAGGGGTATAAAAAATCTACGATACATCATTGTCTTAACTCAAACTAAAACCTTGACTGTCACATGAATAATGTATTTATTTGTGGACTGTATCAACTAAAATTACGTAAAAGTTATTCACATAGATATTATTCATAGCATACCGATAACATATCTCTAATAGCCATTCATCATTCCAATAAAATAGCTCTGTCAGGTACCATTAAAAGGAAACTGAAAGCATGCAAAGATTGACATAAAAATGTTGAAATACAGACGTCATCGTCATTTGAACTAATGTTGTTTACACAGCTGAAAGGACTGGCTTTTAAAATTATTGATTTATTTGATTTTAGTTTCGTACGTGAGGTAAACCACCTTTGCTTGGGTTTCTCAAAGTGGGGGAGTTCCCTACCCTAGGGGTTAGCCGTTCGACGGTGGGGGTTCTTTTTTGGTCCCAGAATTGACTGCCCCGCTAGATGGTAAAAAGCTGAGGTGCCGTCCAGGATACGGACCACCATTTCTGATGCTATAAGCCTAAAATGGTGGTCCCTAACTTTGCTTCTTCACGCCCCGCTTGAAAGACCCGGGACTGTAGGAAGAGGGAAACACGTGCGCGGGCAAAGCATTCCAGCTCTTTATCATGCGGCAGAGGAAGGAGGCCTCAAACCGTTTGGTGCGAGACGGAATGGACCGCTTTATTCGTTAAGAGGTTCCCTGTCATCTAGAAACTTTTACAGGGGTTCGTGGAGCCAAAAGTTTAAGAAACCCTGTTCTAATGTATAAAGGCGCCGTTTCTTTTCTCATAATTTTCATAAGGCATGAATGTGGATTAATTTTTTTCATGTACTTTTGCTTTCTTTCACTTTCGACAAAATATTTCACAGGAATTCATTTTCTGCCTGCACCTACCTCAATGTATCTCTGCATCGCCTTTCTAATTTTACTGTGCATAAAGTTTAAAATAAATAAAATATGTTAGCCATATGTCAGCATTATCTTATCACACTAAGTGCATTTTATTTCTTTTTCGAAGTGAAACTTCTTCATGCGCAAGCTAAGCATTGTCGCTCGCCCGTCCTCGCTGGCGAGAATTGCCTCGCAATTAACTATTGATAGATTGATAGATAGATGATTGATACGGAATTTTAAAGGAATGAACGTATTTTGACATAAGGTGATGTGTCACTTGCGAATTTTGTATGATGTAATCGTAGGTGAAAAGTTAGTGTTAGCACGTGTGTACAGCTTGGCAAAAAAGTCGTGAAATTAATAGGGGCGCCACAATCGTGCATGTAGCCACCCTATATACTACGACCAAAACAGCTTTGATACTTCGATTTTGTACACTATTTATAAAATGTACCTACTACTTCTGTTTGTCAGTATATTTGATAAAATTTGTATGCATAAATATGGATATTTGTATTGGTCATGGTCGTGCCTCGGATAGCGCGTTAAGCCGTCGGTCCCGGTTGCCATACGAACATCTTATGGCAGTCATTACGGGTAGTTAGAGCCCTAAAAAAGTCTAAAAACTGGTCTAGCTGCAATACTTCATTATCGCCCAATATCACTATTGGGTTGTGGAGGTCAGATGGCAGTTGCTTCACGAAAAATGACAAAATTCGGTCAAATCCGTAGTAAGACTAGTAAAGCAGATCCCAGACTCCGAGGTAAGATCTTCGGATGCGTCTCGGATTAAAGCTAGTTCTAGCGTTAATCCCTAAAAGAAAAAGAATAAAACGATTGAACTGAGTGTAATGTAAAACAATTTAATAGTACAATTAAATATGTTCTAATCGGAATCTAAAAAACTTTCATCCAAATATTCCACGCCAGAAAAGTGTTCATCTGAGCTTTGGGGTGGGTCTTCTCTTGGGTGGGTCTTCTTTTCTAGGCCGTCCCGCTCTATGCTTTCCTGATGTGGTGAAAATTCCTTTATTTCTTTGTCCTTCCAATGCAATTCGTCTTAAGGTACTGACGGATTTGCCTAAAACAAGATGCGAACTTTATATAGAAATAACATAAAAGGTTGTATGAGGTATACACCCTAAAATCTGAATAATAAACTTTTTTGGGTAATATCATCAAAAAAACTATCAATACTGTTAGAACGCACTACTCTAGAAATCGATTGTAAACAATATAACCTCAAATTCATGGACATTTATTAAAACCCAAACAATCATTGTTTAAGAGATTAAATCTACATTTCACAAGTTGAATAACACAAAATTATATCTGATAAATTAATAAAACAATACTTTACCAGTCATTTCGGCCGTCCTATTATAAATATCGTTCAGATCGGATAGACACTGGCCGGCTTCGCGTTCCAACATACATCTCCTGTAAACTTTATAAATAACCCCTCTGGTGGAGCTGCGAATTACAGGCCTACTCATTTTGAACTCAATATAACAATACAACACTACAATAATACAATTTACTTCAAGTAAATATGAAAAAACGATCGCAGAATGTATTTATTGACACTACAAGTACTAACTTGACGTAATTGACAGAGTGTTGCCAGTGATTAAATATTTTAGTTCCGTTTCATGACTATTTTGCCAAGCTGTAAACATTTTGATGCCATAATGGTATGGCGATTATTGCTAGTGATACTTGTAGACTGCCTGTGAAATAGAACAGTGACCTAAATACTAGACTTATTCGTCAACTCGCCACTCGAAAACTCGCCACTTGGTGTCGAGTTGCCCCGAAATATTTTAATTTATTTTTCATTCGTCAACTCACAATGTAAGTACGTAGTATTTTTGTACAGTCGCGTACAAAAAAGTAGGTATAGTCATCACATGTACTTTTTGTTGACTTGACTTCTTAACTGCCCTTACCCTCCCCTGCAAATCACCCCTCTCGAAACAGAAGTCTGGGCACGCCCTTGGCGGCCCTTTATGATGGCCGTAGACTTTAACTCGACCCTTCAACTCCAAAAGTTTTCCTATTACAATCAGTAAGTTAATATTTTACGGCAATTTTTGACAGCCGCTGAAATGTAAGTCATTTCTTAATTAGTTAACTTCGAAGTCGGAGTATTAATAAACTTTTTAAAGCGAAATATTTCATTCTCTCTCTCTCTCTCTCTCTCTCTCTCTCTCTCTCTCTCTGTGTGTGTCTAAATTGTTATAACGCCCTCTTAACTAACCTTTTTGTGTCGTTTGTCAACGTCGCGAAGAACATTAAGTTCGTATTATGGTTTTATGTGAATAGGCGTTTTTCGTACATGTACGTTATACTTTTTGGTGTACGAATATACGCTCTAAATTATATTATTTCTACTACTAGGTACTACTGCTACTACTGTTGACTTTGCCTGCATGGAATTATGAAGGTACAAGTTGGCAGCGGACGACATGAGGCAGCAGCGGACGACGTGTCACAGTGACACTACTGGTTTCAATTATTTCCATGAAATAGCGGACGACACGAGGCTGCAGCGGATGACGTGTCCCAGCGACACTGCTGGTTTCAATGTATTTCCATGAAAGCGACGACACGTCGTCTGCTGCTGCTGCGTGTAGTCGACTACCAATTTATACCATGATCCCGTTCCTGCAACCCATGAGAATCCAGACTGTAATTTATTCCCGTGCCAAATTTCAGCCTAACAGCTGTTAGAGCGTAATTGAATGACAAACATGAAAATATGTTCACCAATTTATGGAGGCCTCGATTACTACTAATCGAGTAAAGGTATTTGCGAAGCCGGCGCACGCAGCAGATGCGCGTATTTCATTGCGGCTTCTCAATGGTCACCTTTATCCGTATCGGAGTATAACAAGTAATGGGTACGCTGTATGTGCTGCATGCGGGGACCTGCCTTTTCGCCGAAAATTGTTTGGCCGATTATCACTTGCCAACCAACGTTTCGCCTATTTTTCACTTTGACGACTAACGATTGTCAAATTTTTGTATGACAACGTTTCATTTGGTAGAATTATTGTTAAGCTGATTATTGTAATGACAAAAAACGTTTGGGGCATTTATCTTTTGTCAAATTATTTATTAGGCCAGACAACTTTTAGACGAATCGAGTATAGCGCGCCCCAACTTGGATAGGTTAGGTTAGAAGGCTAACGCGGGAGCGGAGCGGAGCGGAGCTCCCGCTTTAGCCTTCGTGGTTATTTTTTTATAACCATCCATAAATAGTGACTCACTTAATATTTTTGTACGCCACATTCAGTAATTTTGACAAGAACTACATGAATATTATGCTAACTAAAACATTCGCTACTTGAAAGTTGGCATTTTGAAAAGTGTCATTCTAAAATGAAGACCAAACGTAAAATTGGCAACTGTGAGGTTGGGTAATAAAAACAAAATTATATCACAAGTTGGCAAATGATTATTCTGCGAATTAAAATTCTGCGAAACGTTAGTTGGCAAGTGATAATCGGCCAAACAATTTTCGGCGAAAAGGCAGAGATCCGCTGCATGCGTCTTTCGCTGTCGTATGCGGTTGACTTCGGTAAGCAGTGTGAATATGAACAACTATTTCAAAATGTAACTCAAAATGGGTTGAGAATGTTCACACATACTAAGATTGATCTTTCATACCTCTAGGTGTAAAATTGACCTTTTCTTTTGTTTTTTTTTTACATAAAATAGGTACCATATATGACTTTACCTCGTCTGATTGTAAGCTGAAAGCATATGAAAGAGGGTCACCGTCAGGTTTTTTTTTCAACAATTTTAATTAATTTGCATGAAAAAGTTTTCCTTCATTAAGTTTCTACAGAACCCAATCAACTTTTTAATTCTAGAGATTAATTCTGAGAAGATTTTCTACAATCAAGTAACTAATTTGCTCATTATGAAGAAAGTTCTCGAAATTAAAGACATTTCATAAAATGTTATTTTGTTTACGTAAAACAGGTTTTACACCGAGGACATCAGTATATGCCATGATTATTTTAAATAATTTCGTTTCACCTAGCCGCGTGGTTCCCGGCAGAGTAGAATTTGGGCCACCCCATCTCCTCCCATGCGGTGTCGTACAAGGCGACTAAGGGATAGGGCTGTTTAACATCAGACAGATATAATACAGCCCAGGCTCAGCCTCAGATACATGGCTCGAGTCAACAATAGTGCCCGGAATACGGCAATAGGCTCACCCCCTATTACGTGGGACCTAATACAATGATTAGTGAAATGTGGGTGTTAATTCACCTCTGCCTAACCCGCCGGGGATAAAGGCGTGATTGTATGTATGTATGTATGTATGTATGTAGTTTCACCTTGAAGCTCAAGTACTGATCACTACTTCTCCTCCTTTAGATTTAGTGTATGCGGCTTTTATTGTAGTGACATCCATCTTACCTCCCAACCCCGAGAGACGCCTTCGCCAAAGTCACATCTGTCACTTAACTGGTGCACTGGGCTACTGGGGTGTTACTTTATTATAAACGCTAAAGTAAGTCTGTCTGTCTGTCTGTTACGCTCTTACGCCTAAACCATAGAATCATCCTTAATGAAGTTTGGCACAGATATAGATCCATGTTACGGAAAAGACTTATGCTACCTAGCTAGTACATTATATAGTTTAGCTCCCCAGTACAATAGTAGCTACAAACCACTATTAAAATTACAAGATCAAAATCTTTCAAGACTTAATGCAGTTATACAGTTCAGATAACACACACGGAAGCCAAATAAAAAAATACATACAAGTTGTTTTTCGTGTTAAGGACAACATAATTCACCCCTTCAAAGGGTTGTAAACACGACATTTGTTTTTACCCCGTTAGGGTTGCTGCACACGGGTCACACGCGGCAGCCAGCCATTATAGCCGCTACAAGAAGCTCGAAGTGGCCACAAAAGTGGCTGAAACGAGCGACAGCCACTTGCAGTCGGAAGTTTAGGGTGAGGAATCGCGTGAATGGCGTGTAACAGTGTTTTGTGTCGGCGTTTATTGGCCGGCCGCAAGAAGCGAGTAGCGACGATTTGTGGCGTGTGGCGGCCACCAGCGTTAACCGTGTGCTAGTTATTAAATATGGTGGTGCCATATTAAATGTATGAAAACTACAAGAAAAATGCCAGTGGCGGCATTTTGTGGTCGTGGCTGGTTGCCCGTGTGCGGCGACCCTTAACCTTACTTATGCCGTAATAGTACATTATGGTACAAGTGAGCAACGTTGGTGATTACCGCCGAGGCGCCATTGAGACCCGAGCCGCTAGGCGAGGGTCTTAATACAGCCGAGGACGGTAATCATCATGCTCATGCGTGCCATACGACGTTTTACAACACACTTGCGAATAAAATAATACTACAAATACTAATTAAACAATACTACAAATTAATTCGTTTTCCTATGCGCGCGCATTTAACAATGGCGGTCGACCATATTTAAAAAAAAATGAGGTTTGAATTTAACTTTTTTTTACTCTGCTTTTTTTTCTGTACTTAGAGGAAAAAAAATTAAATTTGAGTGAAAATTTTGTTTATTACACAAGTATTACAAGTTGAAATTATTTATTTAAATACGAAAATGCATCAAATGACCATACAATAGGCGTATTAATTTATTCGTACTATTAAACACGTTATTTTTTTTATTAAAACTTTTTTAAGAACATAGACAATTATAGACACTTCCTATAAAATTTAAAAAAGAATCTATAACTCACTTTTGTGAATAATAGTAATGAAAAAGTCACAGTTTTATAATAGGTGTCATTTAAAATAATATCACTGTTATGAGCAGGTGTGTTGTAAACTTTTTTTATTATACTTGTTATATTGTACAGAGAGTAACAGAAATATTAATAAACAAAATAATATGTACTTGCAACTTTTTATTTATTTATTTATTTAGGACAGCCATTGGTAAGTACATTTTAACAGATATACTTAGAATATACTTTTTGGTTGTTTAACCTTTTAATGCAGTCACTGCATGCTCAAATTTTGTAAGTATTGTTTAGAAGGGGTAGGCAGAAGTGCTAGTACCCACATTTCGCCGTTTATGTTTAGGTCCCAATGTAATAGGTGGCGAGCCTATTGCTATTAACCGGGCACTTATAAACCTGCGATAAATACATACATAACTTCGAAAAGCATCGAAAAGCCATTGGTGTGTGCCATAGTAAAACCTGGGATCGAACCCGAGACCTCGTCTCAGCAGTCCATTACCCATACCACTAGGCTACCGCGGCTTTTGATTGTTTAGAAAAAGTTGCAAATTTGTAGACAGCGTCTGTAGCGTGGTGGAAATTTGGAAATGAGGGCGACTGCTACGCTGGGGGCACGGGTTTGATTCTCGCTCAGTGCCCAATAATTGTATGCATGAATATGTCCATTGGTCTGGGCATTTCCGCGACAACTAAACGTGCTCTACGAGGCACGCGTTACCACAGGTTACAATTTAGTTTTCTTATAGGTTTTTAGTATATAGGTGTGAACCCATTTTAAAAATCAATCGATTCATTAAAGCTATGGCAAATATTACAAAATGGTAATAGAAAATATAAATGAATCCATTCACCATTGCGAAATCTTCAAGGAGACATTCTTGTTCATATTTTTCTGAAAGAACAGACCCGGGTGAGCTCTAAAAATAAATTGTGTCTAATATTATTGTCGGCCGGCTGTGTCTGCGGTTGCGTAATGTACTTACAGCTCCCTGTGCTTAGGGCGGACAGATTTAGCTTACGTCATGTTATGTACACGCTGAAAAAAGAAGAATACCATGTCTGACTTTTTATACTAAGCGCCTAATTTATGTGACGCCTCTTGTCTGTTTTTTTCGTGCAAAAATCCTCTCGGATACCACTATTGGCTATCCGGGCTAGTTATGTCGGACTCGGACCGACTAAGGGTCAGCGCAGACAGAACGGAGCGCAGCGGAGAGGATTTTATTAACGCACTCGAAAGTCAACTTTGAAATTATTGAAATAAAATGTATATATGCTTGAACCTGACGAAAAATGCTTGCGCGTCCTCGAGGATATGCAGGAAGCCTTTCTCTTAGAATTCTTCATAATGCCCGAGAACGCGCGAGAATTATTCCTCTCTGTCTGCGCTGACCCTTACGCCACGTCTCGGGTCTTCAGATGACAGGGTGTAAGTAGAACTAGAACTTATCCCTCGCACCCGGCTACGTCTAACGTTTTAAGATGGCCCCCTCGGGAAATTTAGTATCCCTACGAACATCCCTAGTGTTGTACACGTACATAAGTCACGGTAACCACTTTGGGAGCTGGTGGACAGGTGGATCGTTTGCTTATCTGCCACATAAATGCAATAAAAAAACTACGATGCGATTATTAGGTAATCTGTAACAAAAGAATTTGGCATTGCAGGTCAGGGCCAAGTCTGCAAACCCTTGCAACGACGACTGTATACTGCACGACTATGCAGTATACAGATTATACTGCATAGCCATGTCCTATATATTTGGTTTATGACTAAGCAAAGTGATCACGCATGGCAGGTCGTCTCCCGACGGATGGTGTTAGGATGCTCTATAATTTAAATGCAAAAGCAAGGACTTTCTGAATTCCATTGAAAAGTTACAGCCGGAAAAATATGCAAATTTCGGAACGAAGTCAAACTTAGAAGCGGGTTTTGTAAGTCCTTGCCATACGCTTTATTTCACTTATATAGAGAGTGTTTCGAGTGTAAATAAATGGATATGTAAACTTGCTGATTCACGAACGACACTTCGGCGTAAGCTTCTCGCGGTCGGAAGGTCACACGGCTTTCGTTCTCATATAAGCCGTAAAAACTAAATCATACTATAAAATGCAACGACTTTCAAATCGTTTATAATGTAATAAAATTTATGCTACGGTGTTATAAAATACCAACTACTCGTAGTACTTAAGTACAAAAGATTTAGTTCCAGACTGTTTTACGGTGTTCATCGTAAAAAATTCTCAAGATGAATTTCTTCGGAATTTCTTTCATGTAGAAATCTGATGGATTATCAATATTCCCCGCGATTGAAACTTTTAAAGATCGACGAGATCAGATATCCAGACGAACGTTTTATCTTGATTCTCTGAAAATATTTACCTCACTGAAGTAATTTAGTAAATTGTTTTTTACTTAATCATCACCAAACGTTTGAACGGATCTAGCTGAAAGTAGGTACTGAGGTAGGTTATAATCTTGATTAACACGTTAGCTGCTTTCTATCTCTGATATAGGTTCCCAAGTTTTGAGGAAAAGGTATCAGAAATCCACGTAGAAGAAGTCATGGGCAACAGCCTAAGTTTTAATGATAATATCTATCAATCAATCAGTCTATCGCAGTACATTCCTAAACATAGGTCTCTCCTAATGTGCGCCATTGTTATCGATCCTCCGCTTTCCGCATCTAGTCCATCTTAGCCACCTTTTTCAGATCTTCGGTCCATCTGACTAGGAGACGTCCCATTTTCTGTTTACCTGTTGTGTTGTCGTGTTTCCGTTTGTGTAATAGGAAGAAGAAAGAAAGAAGTTCAGTTATTTATAATAATATAAACAGTTTTAATATAATTTAATTACCTTCCCCTTTTCTTTGATTAAAGGTATGATTCCAATGGCGACCGCATACGACAACTGTTGATGCACGCAGCAGACACGGGAAATAGACTTGAATATAATAATTTTGTTTATTGTTTTAATTCATTGCGGCTTCTCAATGGCTCCCTTTGACTGCATCAAAGTTTAACAAGTAATGTATGTGAAGAGAAGACACGTCATGGTCCATATAAAAAAAATAAAATCAACCATAATCCGTTATTTTTTCTTTATCCATACGGTTAGATTTTTACATTTTTTTACATACATTATCTACTTATTAAACTTCAATAGGGTTAAACGGCATCATTGAGAATTAATTAAAACAATCAAAAAAAATATCATTACCAAGTCTATTTCACGTTACGCTCTGCGTTTGCAGTTGTATGCGGTCATCTTCGGAATCATACCTTTACATTCTAAAAACATCTAATTGTATTTTACAACCAGAAACTTTCCACTTTTTGTTTCCTAAAATATAAATTAGTTCAATCTCAAGCTAAGTACCGTTTTAAAATAACATTTTAGTCAAACGAGAAAGCTTTTATTGATGTTATCACAACCTAAATCCCGACAAGTAATTAATTAATTCCAAATTTGTTGCTTCTCGTCACAAGTACTTAGTTACGCTTTGTTAACTGTAACAAAGATTTATTAAAAGAAATTATTACTGTTGTTCTCGACTCAAGTACGGCATATAAATAGATACCATGGCCTATCTATACAATTATTATAAAGAGATAAAGTTTGTGACGTTGTAGGAGGTAATCTCTGGAATTACTGAACCAATTTTGAAAATTCTTTTACCATAGGAAGTCACATTATTTGTGAGTGTCTTAAGCTATTATAATAATTATCATCACGCTATGCAGCTATTGTATATAATAGGTTGTTCTAAAACTTGTCGCTACTTTGCATCTATATTTCCTCACATAAATCTTTTCTTGCCACATTTAGTAAAAATTCACGTCATTGACGTGGCGTAAGCTAAAAATGTCCCGTCTAATTGTCAGACGTGTTGCCCAGTTTTATCTGTTTATTTTTCTAACTGTCTTCGCTCTGCTGTCTTTTTATTATATTATACTAATTCAAAATTTCTCGTCTACGGTGCCTTGTAAAACAGATGTTAGTAAGAATGATAATTTAGGGAGGTATTCGTGTTTTGGAGGCATCTTCATTTTTCACCCCTTTCCTTCTTCATTCCTTCACTTACTCCTTCTCTCACCTTCTTCACAACTCACCACACACTTACAAAACGTCAACATCCATACTTTACTTACTAATATTGCTAATATTATAAATGCGAAAGTAATTCTGTCTGTCTGTCTGTCTGTCTGTTACGCTTTCACGCCTAAACCACCGAACCGATTTTGATGAAATTTGGTATAGGGGTAGACTAGACCTTGAGAAAGGACATAGGCTATGTTTGGTCGCGATAACCAACATCCACGTGGGCGGAGCCGCGGGCAAAAGCTAGTTATATATATATTGTTTAATGATGACGTTTCGTAAGTGCCGTTTTAATAGTCTATATAGAATAAATTATTTTTTACATTGACTGATTTTGACCTCTTCTGAACATCCTTTTTTGTATCAGTTAATAAGTTATCTCACGTTATTAATAATGCCTAAAGCAATAATAAATCACAGTACAAACTGAGTTTAAATGATCGACTTAATAAATATTGTTTAAGGTATGATTTCGAAGCCGACCGCGTACGACAACTGCCGACGTATGCAGCAGATATAGCGTACCCATTACTTGTTACTCCGATACGAATAAGGGGACCTGCCCCCCTAGACAAGTGGCAATTCGCTGGCCGGCGTATCGTGGAATACATTTTTTAAAGAATATTAGCAATCGAAATTATTAATATTCCCTTTAACCCCTCCAACTAAGCTAAATTGCTTGTGCTAGGACTGGGTTCACGTCAGTAGTGTAATGGCCAGGATTCGAACCCGGGACCTCTCGATCGTAAGGCCGACTCCTTAACCACTAAGCTACCGATGCTTTTTTTGCATTCTTTTTTTACATCGAAGAATGTATGGGATTTGACGTTTAGGACATGCGTTGACGACTGTCATAAAAACGTCAAACCCCATACATTCGTCATTCTATTCCATCATACGCCGAGCAACGAATTGCCTCTTGTCTAGGAGGGCAGACCAGTCGCAATGAATTAGGTACGCGTATCTACTGCATGCGTCTGTAGTTGTCGTATGCGGTTACTTTCGGAATCATACCTTTAACATCTGTGAATTTATGTTTAGCGCCGAGTTAATATCGGTTGTGTGGTTACACAATAATCTATTAAGGTGCCTGTAACAATGTATCGTACAAATTAACAGAAACATCTTGAACAATAAAATATTGACACAAATTATTGAGAGTCATTATTAGTATTCTAATAGCTGTAGTATTCTGATGTTAAAATATTATCTAGGTTATGTGTTCGGTGCCCATTCAGCTCAAATATTATGTTTAGATGATGTCTAAGCGTATTAATCTGGGATCTTTTGTGTATACCTATTAATAAAAAAAGTCTATTTATTCACTTTCTAGAACATGCAAGACTTATTGTAACTAGATTGCACGGTGAAGTTTAAAAAATAAGTATTTGCGATATCTGGTATACCTTTATTTAACTTGCGCAAAATCCCCACGGATGTTGTCAGTTCAAGTCCGACATAACCACCTCCGCTGACGATGGCGAGGTTGGTTATATCAGACTTGAACCGACTAAAACGCACGCTGTGTGTGTGTGTCTGAGGTTGCCGGAGTTGAGATTGGCTGGGCCGTCTTTTTTGAGCTAGCCCTCTTCGGGGGTGGGGACGACGGAGTCCCCATCTTGGCGACATCTAAATTTCTTTACCTTACCCGATGGTAAACTGAAAGCAAAGTCTTATGAAGGTTCGGTAAATGATACACAGCTCTAGGTAAAGAGTGATTTATTACTCGTCTCACAATAGGTTTGTTAGACAATATATATAGGATCTAGGAGATACACTAAAGAACACACACCACACACCATAGTCTCAAGAAAGAGGGTCACAATTACAGACACCAACAATGTAAAAATGGTGGCCCTCAGCTTGAGATCTTGAAATCCATCATAAATCGCAAAAAAATATCGATAAGTAATCACGTCTAAAAAGTTTACCTAATTTTTATTCCACTAGATGTAGATGGAAGACATCTGTCTGAAGTTTTTGACAGCTGTTGAAATATTCCAGAGTACCTTGAGATTTTATTAATCTAATCTTCAATAATTAATTGCTAGCGACTGAGGGGTTTTGAACAAAATTTTTGCAGAAGATCTATCATTTTTGATTCTTGTATTACTATTATATCATCAATAAGGAGATGAATTTTCCTGATATCATCCGTGGCTGAAGTGTACTCGGAGCTCAGGGTCATCCTTCTGGCTTTTCCTCCTATACTTCGCAGTCTTGAGCGTCCATGGTAGTGAGACTATTTGCACACATGTCACTCTCTACGACGTCAAGGTGGGACAGACAAGCCCACGGCCCACCTGATGTAAAGTGGTTACCGTGGCCTATGGACGAGTACAACACCAGAGGAGTCACACTCGTGCTGCCGACCCTGTAAGAACAGAGAGATTCTGTGCCGTCGGCGCAGAAGACAAAGCAGGACGATCCTTTGGTCTTCCCACAGCACGAAACCGTTCCAGTGAGCTCTGGCTACCTGCACACCGAGAACACGATATGAGGTTATTATGGCTGCGGTATTCTATAGGATGGAGGTACTTCCTCAGTCGGACTGCTTGATTGGGACGGAATTTTCGTCCTGGAATATATAAAAGAGAATATTATAACACTATAAAATTACCTATCTTTAATCAAGTTTATAAGGCTGCAGCTACTGTCAGAATATAATTCAGGCTTATGCTGCTATCAATTTTGAGTAGTGCAGGTGAGGTGAGATATCCTATTAATATTATTAAAGATTTATATCATGAGGATTGATGACTATTCATACTGTTGATTGATGTCACTTATTGTTACACATATCGAGATATTGTATTGATATCTTTACAAAGTATAAAATTAAGTTGCTTCCGATGTCTGTTCGCTTAGATCTTTTAAACTACTCAATGTATTTTTCAGCAATAGATAGAGCAATTCAAGAGGAAGGTTTACGAGTAACAGCTAGTTATTATTAAATTCTAAAGATTCAAGCAAATATCTTGACTGAGCGCAAATCTATTCAGTGGCCTAAAATCATTTCTTGATATTATGATGAACTGTTTTCGTACAACTCATTTACAACAAAATTATCTGCACAATGGTATTAATTTTAAATTTCAGCATTGTAGAGTGACGGGCGGGCGACAAACGATCAAAAAGTTGTCCATTTACATAATACAATTATTAAGATTGCTGCCTCGAAGGAAATCTAAAATTAATTGATTTTCTTAAGGTACAAATCTCTAGACAGGTATTATTTTATTTTAATTTCATTTTACAAGCCGGCCTGTTCTTAGGATCTTATCTTCTTATATATATACTAGCTTTTCGCCCGCAGCTCCGCCTGCGTGGATGTCGACTACTGCCATCAAGTATTTTTTCTAAACTGACGGACTTGTTGTATAAACGTTTGACGCCTTATTTTGCTCTCTCAGTAGTGAGTTTTTCAAAATATTAAATGAAAACTGTAGGCCTTGTCATAAAAATAAGTGGCAGATTTTTAGAATAATAAGTAGGTACATCAAAATAAAAATATTATTAATAGGTATCTTTATATCAATAGCTAGTAAATGGCTAGAAAAAGACTGGTAGGAAAAACATACTATTATCTAACATTTCGTTCTTATGAATCAATCAATCAATTAGCCTATTACAGTCCACCGTTGGACTTAGGCCTCACCCAATATATGCCATAGCACTCAATCATCCACCGTATTTCCCCACTGTCAGTTCCCACATTTCGGCCCCATGCGTCTTAACAGGGGAGTAGAAACCTCGATGACTTTGCCCAATGCTGCCCAACCCTTGTCGACCTTTCGACGTATATCTCCTTCTGGGCTTCGTCTTCTAATCTAAAATTAACATCTCAGCAATGAAATATCGTATCAGCACGACACAGTCGTAGACAATACAGAAATGCCCAGGTCTTGATGATGTCAGAAAGCTTCTCGTAATCTACAAATGTGATACATAGCGGATGATTATACTCTCAGGTCTTTTGTATAATCTGTTGAACAGTATTGGCTACAATACTATAACCCTTTTAAAACCCAGCTTGCTCCGGTGGAACTCACAACTATTCATGACGACTCTCAAGAACAACTTGTATAGACATAATTATGACTCAGGAGTGATGGGTCTATAATTAATTCTTCTTCGTCTTCTTGGAGAACAGTACCTACCACCACACTCCAGTTCATGTCCTAGATGCTTCCGCTGGATGACGGAATCAAAGAGGTTCGCAAGCTCTGTTAGAACTGGGATATCCCCTGCTTTTAAGAGCCCTGTCCGCCAGTGCGATATTAGCAGTATGAAGGTTGCTGTAGTATGCTGAGGATACAATAAATCACCTATTGGCCTATTGCAGTCCACTGCTGGACATAGGCCTCTCCCAATATACGCCATGTTTGCCGATCCTCCACCTTCTGCATCCAGTCCGTCCCAGCCACCTTTCGCAGGCCGTCCGCGTCGGTCCACCTGGCTAGGGGGTGTCCCATCTTCCGTTTTCCTTCTCGCGGTCTCCACTCTAGGACTCGTCTGCGTCAACGGCCATCAGTCCTTCGGCAGATGTGGCCAGCCCACTGCCACTTTAGCTTGCTTATTCTGTGAGCTATGTCGGTAACTTTGATTCTATGTCGGATGACCTCGTTTCGAATTCTATCCTTCAAAGATACTCCAAGCATAGCTCGCTCTATAGCCCGCTGCGGACGGACTAACCCCACCTTCTATGGCCACCACCGTAGGTCATAACAGGCAGGACGTACTGGTAGAAAATGTTTGTTTTGAAGCATTGCGGCAGGGGGGAGGAGAAGACCCGACGTAGTTTGCCAAATGCTGCCCACTCCTGTTGGATTCTTCTGGCTATTTCTTTCTCCGAGTTGCTTTTACCGAGCTGGATAACCTGCCCTAGGTAGATAATATTTTTGGACAACTTCGAGTGTTGAACATAATCTTGGTTTTATCCAAGTTTACACCAAGGCCGACTTGTCGAGGAGCTCCATTCAGGCTGTGCAGCATTTCGCCCAGTTGTTCCAGCGACTCCGCAACTATGATGATGTCGCCGGCGAACCGAAGTGGGTGCGAGATTTACCTACTCCAGAGTCTTGTAGACGTCCTCCAATGCGTTGGTAAATGTTGAGAAAATGAATATAAATAAAACAACATATCATTTGTGGTGGTTTAGTTTTTTAAATTATCTAAAAATATAGTAAGAAAATAAACATTTCGTATTATATTCCTTGTCATCTAAATCAGAAGTGCACTGTGCTTGACTAATAGAGCCCACAGCTGATAAAAGGAAGTTATTAATTGTGTTCTGCTATCTCTAATAATTATTGACTTAGTATACTTCTCGTCAAGAAAGGAAGTGAAGTTTTCTAGAAGGCAGGCGTTCGCCCCTTTCGCCCATTTGGTAAAACGTTTCGAGCCATTGATATAAATTGTAACTTTGTTTCTAGCTATGAAGCCGCCTCTTGTGTTATATCTGCGTATAGATTTAAATTCACGTACCTTACTGTGTGAGGGCTTATAAGTTAGTATTCATCTGAATGATAACGTGCTGTATTACTTTTAGGCTTTCTTTCATATACGGTACATCTATAGCTATAATCGCTGTGCTATCATGTCGTGTAGTCAATGTGATGAAATACTATGGTATCATGGTAGCTGGTAGCTGACGCAGTATATGCTCTAGTATATTATTTAATGCTCGATGCCAATACTACCAATAATGAGTCTGATATATGTAGTTCCGAATGTTGTCCTCGCGACGCACGCTGCTATTCTACTATAATACCACTCGCAGTCCGTGGAACTTAACTGAAGATTGGATACTCCATCGAAGTGAGCCAGTCTCAAAAACTTCTTTTCTATTTCCAATCAATTAAATAAAGAAACCGCAGTACATAACTCTTACATAGTACATAAATTAATATTTTTCACATTCTTTGTAATTATACGTGACAGAGAGTGACGTTTTATGAATATTATCATTTGACAGATCAAAATGTGACCTACAATAGCGTTGACACCATCACTTTAGTACCCGTTGTCATGGTAACAAATTTGCTAGCGATATTAGCGCCATAATATTTCGTATTTTCTTTAATATTACATTATTTCGTGGATTTGCCACATTTTAAATTGTGATAATTACTATTCGGCGACAAAGCCAAATTCAAAAAACCAAAGATCATAAAAATCTGTTCAGCCGTTCTTGAGTTATAAGAAAGTACGTTTTTGGCACTTTTTAGGCACTTAGGGTCTGAATTTCGAAAAATCGTTTCTTAGTACACCTCCACGCTTCTAAACAAACACTCTCTATAAATTTCAAGTCTCTAGGACCAGCGGTTTAGGCTGTACGTTGTCTCTAAGTCAATCAGTCAGTCAGGACTAAGAGTTTTATATATAAGATAACTCAAAGATGACTGACTGACTGACTGACATAGTGATCTACCAACGCACAGCCCAAACCACTGGACGGATCGGGCTGAAATTTAGTATGTAGGTAGATGTTATGACGTAGGCATCCGCTAAGAAAGGATTTTGATTAATTCTACCCCCAAGGGAATAAAATAGGGGCTGAAAATTTGTATGAAACTTTGTCAATTTTAAACCGATCGGGCTGAGACTTTGCATGCATAAAGCTACTATGACGTAGGCATCAGCTACGAAAGGATTTTGATTAATTCTACCCCCAAGGGGATAAAATAGGGGATGAACAACATTCCGAACTTAACGCGGACGAAGTCGCGGGCAACAGCTAGTTATTTAATAAGATCCTAAGAACAGGCCGGCTGTCTAGATAAAAGATATACCAGACACCTACATATGGAAATACATGCTATCAGACTATGGATGATCCCACCAAGAAGGAGTCCGGACCAGGTGCTGATGAGCCCATCCAAAGGTTCTTTGGAGGATATAACAAACTTTTTTTATGTAGTACACGTCAATTTCTCATCAGATGCTATTTCACGCCCGAGACTAGAAATGCGATAAGACTGTGCAAAGGACAAGTTGTATTATATTGTTATTTCACAATATAATGTGTGCAATATAGAGTACTAGCGACTCCGCGAACTTCGTGCCGCCTAAATGAAGAACCGCTCGACCGATTTTGTGCAAACTTCACATAAACCATCTACTAAATAGTCCGAACAAAGCCTAAACATTTAGTTTGGATAAGTGAGCCCGTTCTTGAGTTATAAAATTACAACGAAAAGTGACATTTATTTTTATATATTAGGAGGTAAAGCGGACCCCAGATTCCGAGGTGAAAAGCTTCGGATGCGACTGGGAATTAACGCTAGGATTAAGAAGGATTATAACATCACATTAGGATGATATGGATAATATGTTGTAGGAGACAAAGCCAAAGAACAATAGTCAACCAGCAGTATGGCTGTGCACTCATTTGTCAGTAGATTATCCTAAGTAATCCTTTTGAGAGAATTTGACAAAATCTTGCAAACGAGACTGTACAAAGACTACGTGAAATTTTGCTGATATGGTAAACTGTAAGCTGTATTTTGCTTCCTGCATAGAGAGGGACAGATTCATCTCTGTGACTTGTAACTCTTACGAGGTTCCAAATGCTTCTTTAGCCCAACATTTCTATAGGGTTGAGCTGAAAAAGTTTTTGGCCCGAATTCTTCTTCAGCCTAACATAGTGTATTACACCTCTGCCTACTCGTTCATGGATTTACAGAGGTAAGTATATGTAGGTATGTATAGTGTATGTTTTATGATATAGAAGTAAATGGAGCCTGACCTGTACATAAAATTTGTCTACCAACGGTTTATTTAGCTCAACACTCAAGAAGCATTTTGAAAACCTACTCCAAATTTTTTTATGCCACTTAGGTGGTAGACAAGCACACGGCCCACCTGATGGGAAGTGGTCACCGTGGCCTATAGACGTATGCAACACCTGGTGTTGCATACGGGGGTTTGCATAGGGGTGTCACCCTCGCGCTGCCGACCCTGAAGAAACCTTCTAATACCCTTCTTGAAGAACCCCATATTGTAGTCGCTTGGGAAAACCACCGCAGGGAGTTCATTCCACAGCTTGAGTACTTGTATCGTTCTAGCAACTCTTCACAAGATTTATAAAAGAGTAATCACTAATCTTACATTTCTTTTCTATTTTATGGGCAGGATTTAACAGTGCACTTAATAATGATACGATTAATTAACCCAATCTTGATGATACTTCGAAGAATACTCCAAATAAATTGACTTGTTACTTACCTCTGGCATTTGATTAAATAGTTAAAGGTTTAAATGAGCCCTGCCAACTCTTAATGAATTGCGGTTCGCTGTTTAACATTGTCTGATTGGCGTCAGTATACTAATTGAGACTGCAATGATCTTTTAGATCAATTTCAAGGAGAAAATCCACCTCTATTTGATCATAAACTTCGCAAAAATGTGTGTTGTTTATGAAATAAATTGATTCCAAATATAATGTGGCTGTGTATTATAGTTTTTTATATTAAATTTGTATGTTAATTTTTTCATACATAAATATGAAAGGGTGTATTTTGTTTATTTATTTTAAGACTAGCTGTTGCCCCCGGCTTCGTCTGCGTGGATGTCGGTTATCACCTTACAGAATATGGTCTAAGCCCTTAGCTACCCCACATTGATCAAATAAAGATTCACTTGTTTTTTTTTTTGACTTCACCTCGCCTAATCGCAAGTTGAAGGAAAAGTCTTGGAATAGAGGGCTCCACTATAGACACGTATCATGTTACAATGGTGGCACTTAGCTTGACGGCCTCACCAGATGCTTTGTTGCACCCCGCTTAAAGGAGCCGGGAAGGAAACATTCACTGTTAGAATTTTGAAAATGATTTTTTTGAAACCATTCATCTCGTAAACCCACGATTGCAACTCCCGAGAACTTACAAGTATATCTTACTGACGCACGGGCCTACGTTTTATTCTTAAAATTAGAAACAAAATTTAATGTACATCATGATTCTATTTCAGAAACCAAACGGTACTCATCAGAAGCATTCACTTTAAAATGATAGATAAAAAAATAATCGTATCTTGCAAATTGAATGTACAGTCAGCATCAGACCGTAATTGACTAGCAAAGTACTCAAAATGATTCTAATATCTTGGTATTTCCCCCTTCCTATTGATTAATTATTCTGATATTTGGTACACACCTTTAAATCAATAATTTAGTTGTAGTTTATTAACAGTGTATTAACATCAATAGTTTAGTTGTAGTTCTCAGGTGGGGTGGACCTGAAATGTGAATGCGGAGTCACAGCGCAGACGATGGCCCACCTGCTGACGTTGTGCTACATACCCACACACATGTACGCCGGAGGATCTCATGTGCGCCTCTGAAAGCGCCATCCAGGTAGCACACACACTGGGAGAACTCTACCCGAGAGTCGAGGTGCCATCGCCACGATAGAAGAGGAAGAACATCGAAATCAAACCACTTTTTAACGGATTCTATCGCAATTTATTTGTTATTATTTACTTTTAGTCCGACGTTTCGCCTACTTTTCAGTAGCCATGTTCGCGGGGTGACTAGAGATGGTAGTTGTCCCATAGTTTTGAAGTATAAGTTTTCTCAGAGTGCCCGAATCAAGATAAATAAATAAATATTGTAGGTCATTCTACACAACGATATCTAGACCCAAAGTAAGCATAGCATAACTAGCTTGTGTTATGGAATCTAGAATGCGGATAAGCATACTTACATACATTTTTTTATACATAGCATATTATACATAGAAACACCCAGACCAACGCAAATATTCATATTCATGCATACAAATATTTGCACTGCGCGGGGATCGAACCCGCGCCTCCTGCGTAGCGGCCGCGTTCACTACCGCTACGCCACAGAGGCAGTCACGATGACTTGTTGGTGTTACTTTTTGCGCAAAATGTGCTCACTGCTCACTGAGCTGAGTAACAATTGCGTAAACTTTATAAAATGTCAAGAAGAACATCATTAGTAGGTATTAGCATAATTTTCAGCACTTTACTAGTCAAGATTGATCTGACGCTGACTGTACTATCTAATATATCACTGCCTACAGGAGAAATGTTTAGAGATTGCTTCCAACTTGTCAACAACTTCAATTGAATTCTAAACTTGTAACAACAAGATTGCGAGTTGTATCGCTGTTAGGAGTTGTGAATAGGCAGTAAGTATTATATATTATAATATTATAGCTTGAACTTTGTAGGCGAATACACACACGTTTATAAATAGAATCGAATATACACACGTATTTTGATAATTAGTTTATCATTACGTGAGTACTTTGAAAATATTGAAAAAGTTTAGAAAATGTTAGTATCATTTGAGTATTGTGACGTGGATAGAGCTGCGGGCAGTGCGGCCCGGAAAAAATATTTAAAAAAAAGTAGTAATTTTTTAAAATATTTTTCCCGGTCGCATCTGAAACTTTCAAACCTCGAAGTCTGGTGCCCGCTTTTCCAGTGTAACTGCGGGTTGGGCTTATCTTCGATATTTTCCGTGAAGCAACTGTATCGTAAGTCATTTGTATCATTATCATCTTATTATAGTAATATTCATAAAATTTTAACTCTTTCAATTTCATTGAATTGTAGCTTTTCTGGTAGTGTTTTTTTTATACCACTAATTGGCTGACAAGCACTTGGCCCACGTGATGGAAATTGGTCACCGTGGCCTATGGACGTATGCAACACCAGGGACGTCACACTCGCGCTGCCGACCCTGAAGGAACCTTCTAATGCCCTTCTTGAAGAACCCCATATTGTAGTCGCTTGGGAAAACCACCGCGGGGAGTTCATTCCACAGATTGAGTGTGCGTGGGATGAAGTTCCTTTCATACCGCACAGTGCGCACCATTTCCGGTCGCAATGTGTGAGGATGAATTCCCTGCCTGTGGCGACAAGTGCAATGATAGAATGCAGCTGTGGGCATCATGTCAAACAGTTCATCTGAGCACAAACCATTTTATAGGTGTTAGAACACACACAGTGAGGCAAAGACTCTTCTGAGACTGAGAGGTCTAATAAAAATGACTTCACTAATACTTTGGAGAACAATAGACTCCCAGGCTCGACATAACGGGACTCGACATAAAGGGAACAATTCCCTGTGACCCCTAAATAGGGCAGAGGGCATTCATAATGCGTCGCCAACCCTGTAGGGGTTGAGCTTTGCAAATAAAAATAATGTATGTTAAAAAAATCAAAAGCTGAAAGGATTAAAATGACCGATTTACATACGACTAGCGACGAAGTCTTAGTGCAATGGAAGCGCTTGCCAAGAGAGGTGATTATGATAATGTCTTTCCAAATAGATGCAGTGTAAGCTCTTAACTAAAGGATATTTAACTAAAATTATTACACAGTTATGTGAATTAAATCATCATCTATCATCTACACGTGTAACCCCGCGTTTACATACTGCCGCTCGCATTGCGATTCGCGTGATTAATGCCCTAGCGTTCACACACGCGCATCATCGTGTTGGTCCGCATTACAGTATTCGCCCTGCAACGGAGACGGACGTAAACGTATGGAGGACAACGCTGTAGCAGTGTACGCATTATGCTTTTACAGTAGGTATAGCGAATTAATTAAATAGATTATTATTAAAAACTATCACTTTCAACTACTATACAATATTTTTAAAAGTAAATATTCGAGGAGCAATAACGAAAGCCGTGTTTACTGATTAGCGCCATCTAGCGGTCTCGTATAGTTCATCGCGCTAGTATTGCCGCTCCTTTGACTCGCGCCGCCAAGCCGACATTCGCAGCAACATACGCGGCAGTACTCGCGGCATGACGAATATACCATTCACACCACGTCTCTGCCCACTTCTCTCGCCACTTCCCTCGCTCTGCCGCGAGTATGTAAACGCAGCTTAAACGATATCAATTACCATATGTAAGATACTTACCAGTACGCGTGTACGCTCTTTTAGAATTTTTTCTTGATTTGGTTTTTCTTGAGTTAAGCCAAGACCTAACTTCCTAACTTGAAAAGGTAAGCCTCGTCAATTAGTAGGTATACCAGCTAACAGGTGTAGTTGACTTGGGTCACTAAGACCTCGGTCGGGCCCAATATGCCCCTAGTGATTTACTAATAATATAAAGTAGAAAATAAATGAACTTGTAAATGAAATAGGCCAGGAGCTAAAAACTCAAAACAAACCATGTCTTGTCGATGAATGATGAACCTTGTGTTACACCCAACAACATAATCTACCAAAATATTTATAATATATACCGGAGAGCAGAAGGACCGAGGCGTGATGTGATGGGTGTAGAGAGACAGGTTCGAACAGTAATTATACTAGCAAAGTACAACTTTATAAGACTGTTGTGGTTTTTCCAAGCGACTACTATAATAATATGGGGTTCTTCAAGAAGGGCATTAGAAGGTTATTAAAGGGGTCGGTCAATAACCCGGGTCGGCAGCGCGAGTGTGACGCCCCTGGAGTTGCACACGTCCATATGCCACTGTAACCGCTTTTCATATATTGAGCCGTTCTTGTTTGCGACCTAAGTGTTATAAAAACAAAAAAACACGATGTTCGTACAGAATTCCAAGACTTTATAGTGCGTGCGGCGAGAAAAAGATCCAAACCGCTTAGTCCCGGATATAATCCCATACTAAATACACAATTTTAAGTTTGCAGCCTCAGCTGGTTTAGGCTCTACGTTGAAAAATCATTCAGTCCAGATAAGTAGTTATATATCTATAGATAGATAGACAAATAATGGCCGATAATAAATCCAAAATGCTCCTTTTAATGCACCATTTTATTTCCCACCTGAGACATCTTATAAAGATGTAGCCACACGGTTTACTTTGAACGTGTTTCTGAGAATATAGAACGATAGACACTGACAGAAAATGGCAATTGCTTTTATCGAATACCAAGCAAAGTTGCTTCGATTACATATGTTGGACTTTATAATCTCAAGACTGATAGATATAATCTAGAGAATGATAATAATGTACAATGTTGTCCGTGTACGATCAGTCGTCGAACAAACAACAAGCTGCGCGTCATGTTGTGCGTCAGCTGGCAACATCGCACGTGTTGCGCAACATTGCCGAATTTCTTGAGCAACCAGAACGCTACGAACAGTGTTAATAATAAAATAACACCAAATAAATCTGTTAAAAATGTTCTAATTTTAAATGGCTTATGTAAGTTATGTATGAATATTCGTGAAGGCGTAGGCAGAGGTGTATTAACACACACACACACACACACACTTGGCGCCAACCATAATTTTCGGTCCCACTTTAGGGGGTGAGTCGGTCATACGGGTTTTTTTTTTATATAGGACACGTCAATTTGACTTCGCCTCGCCTGATGGTAAGCTGAAGGCAAAGTCTCTGAAAAGAGGGTCACCATTACAGACACGTATCATGTTACAATGGTGGCTCAGCTTGACGGCCTCATCAGATGCTTTTTCACGCCCCGCTTAAAGGACCCGGGACTGTAGGAGGAGGGAAACACGTGAACTGGTAAAGAATTCCAAGACTTAATGGTGCGGCAGAAGAAGGAGTCGCCGAAACGCTTGGTTCTTGATGAAATATTCTGCACCGTATGCGGGTGGCATCTAAGCCCTGCACGTGTTGTCCTATATAGGAAAGGAGAGGGTGGGATTAATTGGTGGGTATTTTATGTTATTAGGTCAAATAGAGCACAATACTGGTTAACTGTACAATAACGTCATCAGTTGGAGCACGGGACCTAGCAAGTCCCCGTGCTTCACCCAGGTGGAAAACCTAGGTGAAGCACGGGTCCGGACCCTATTTATCATTTATCGTCTCGCCAAGCCTATTTTTGAAGAAAAAAAAACAACTATTTTGCTAAAAATAACTGAGACATAATTTTCTTTTAATAACTTGACAAATTATCACTTGAGTCTTTTTCCGATAATAAGTCTTTCCAGTAAAGTCTAATTACGAACTGGGAAAGATTTTTGACTCTAATGAATCTGCCACTATTTATAGACTTTTCTAAAGAATCGACTAAGCCTTTTTGTGAAATGAAGTTACAAATCCTAATTGAAATAAGATAGTGTGAAATAGAATATTTCTAAGTCCAGTCGAGTGATTAGTTTCAGAGACTTAAATATTAGATACGTAACTATTAAGCTTGATTAGTTCACCGTACAGAATACCGCAGCCTTAATAACCTCGTATTGTGTTCCCGGCAGTGATTAGGGAAGCCAGAGCACACTGGAAAGTTTTTGTGCTGTCAGTGTGAAAACCAAAGGCTGGATCGGTTCTTAGAGGTTAAATAGTCTATAGACGTTCCGAAGTAAGTAGCCTATTGCAGTCCACTGCTGGACATAGACCTTTCTCAATGTTGTACGCCTTCTCCTGATCCTCCGCCTTCTGCAGCCAATCTGTCCATGCCACCTTTTTCCTTTTTGGCTAGGAGGCATACCCACTTTCTGTTTGCTTTCTCTCGGTCTCCACTCTAGGACTCGTTTGCTCCAACGGCCATCAGTTCTTCGACAGATGTGGCCAGCTCACTGCCACTTTAGTTTGCTTATTCTGCGAGCTATGTCGGTAACTTTAGTTTTTTGTTGGAAGTCGTTTATATAATGTATATTATGTTAAAATTTAGTAATTCAAATGTTGTCCGTGACCAGAGGGCCGGTTTATTCCTTGCACAAAGGATTGGCATTGCCATTATACGTGGCAATGCCGCCAGCCTTCTGGCCACCTTCCCAGTTGACGTCGATGGGGAGGATTTTTTTGACGCAGCCCCGCAGCTTTGTATATAGGTATTTATTATGTAATTATGTAAATAATTGTAATTTATTAACAGGGCGGGTTATTTGTTTGACAAAAGCATTGCTGGCTACCTGACATCTGATCTCGAATAATTGTAATTTGTTAATTGAATAATAATAAAATAAATTTATTAATAAACAGACATTTAGTAATAATATTGTCAAAAGCATCACAACGGCACGCTAATTAACCTTCAGATACGTTTGTACTTAGTGGTTTATTGTCAAAGAATAAAGTTACCTTAATTCCACCAAGTTACTAGAGTGAAGACTCACAATGTCGTTCGTTAACACTGTGAATACTAATTAGTCCTGTTGTTTTTACTTTGACCTTCATTTGGTCTTAAGTCTTAGGGCTTCTTTACACGTACCACAACCACACGGTGGTCGCAGCGACAAAATACTATCAAGCAGTGGTTACGTGTGAATAGTGTCGCTGCAGCTTTTTGTAGTTGCTTTGTGGTACCGACAAAATGTCGATGTGGTTGCGTTGGCGCCAGAAGTTGCGATGCCACAACAGCCACGTGGTGTGGTTGAGATGTGGTTGTGGTGTGCTTGTGGTACGTGTTAAAAAGCCCTTAAGTTTACACATACCTTGAGCCGAGTGACAGTCAGGCACACGGCCCACCTGCTCTCCTAAACAAGTGACAATTCGTTAGCCGGTAAATTGACATGTATTTTGACGCTTATGATAGTCGTCACCGTATGTCATAAACGTGAAAATACATTTCAATCCCATACATTCGTCATTCTATTTTCGGTTCCATGTAATCGAGGACCTAATTACCGCCCAGCGGACACTTTTTTTATTTTATTTTTTTTTTATAAGGTATACTTAACCGAAATTACTAATATTCCCTTTGACCTCTCCAGCTAAGCTAAATTGCTTGTGCTAGGAGTGGGTTCTCGTTAGTGTAATGGCCAGAATTCGAACCCGAGACCTCTCGATCGTGAGGCCGACTACTAACCACTAAGCTACCGACGCTTCTACCGACTTCGTCATAAGTTGAATGTTTACTGTCGGATGGTGAACAGCCCTATCCCTTAGCCGCCTTCTACGCAACCCACAGGAAGAGATGGGGTGACCCTATTCTACTGCACCGGGAACCAAAACTACAATGCTATTATATATATTTATAATAGCATCGTAGTTTTGTATATCATCGTAGTAGATAGATAACATCGTAATTAGTTTAATATACTATTTTTCCCAAACTACGATGTATCAAAGGAAATAAAATACTTAAGCCCGATACATTTTAGGGGTGGAGGCGCTGTCTGCTGAAACACAGGCTCCAAACCTAGCTCAGCAGCAGATGCTACTTTTAACATACTTGGCTAATGTTATATATTTGTGATTCGTGAGAAAAATATGTTTGAATATTATACTATGTAATTTTTTTATATCTGTACCTACCATATAACCTGCTTTTTTGTGACAATAAACATTATTTATTTATTTATTTATTTACCTATCTACCTATCTATCTACCTAAAACGGCATGCATTATTCGGCTATCTTTTCTTGTTTAACTAGGCATGCTCGTGACTTCGTCTGCGTTTGACCTACTTACTTGAAAAGAGTATCCCCTTTTTAAATATGTAGGTCAGATACCATTTTCCTTTCTTTGAAAACCAAGACAATAAAATTTGCCCTTTGTGTGACAAACTGACGAACAGCCTTTTTATTTACGGTAACCGCTTAACCGATTACTGTCATGATACGCCTCATAATATAGAACACTTTTTATACCACTTAGGTCGCAGACAGGCACACGGCTCGCCTAATGGAAAGTAATTTTTGCATCCATCGCGGACAATTATAACCAGACAATAATTCCAAAAAAAAAATGGATTTCAGGATCGTTAATATGGCCTAAGTATTTTTTTAAATATCTGCTATGTACAGACACTATTCAATACAAAAGGAATTCCATTTGACCCAGTAGTTCCTGAAATTAGCGAATTCAACCAAATAAACAAACTTTTCAACTTTATAATGATACTTAGTAAAGATTTACTAGTTGTTTGCCCGTGACTCCACCTATGTGAAAGTTGGTTATCGGAACCAAATATAGCCTACTAGCTTTTGCCCGCGGCTCCGCCCGCGTGGATGTCGGTTATCGCGACCAAACATAGCCTATGTCCTTTCTCAAGGTCTAATCTACCCCTATACAAAATTTCATCAAAATCGGTTCAGCGGTTTAGTCGTAAAAGCGAGACAGACAGACAGACAGACAGATAGACAGACAGACAGACAGACAGGCAGACAGACAGACAGACAGACAGAGTTACTTTCGCATTTATAATATTAGTAGGGATGTCCTTTTACAAGCTCTTATGAACCGACCCCTAGTCCATCTGTGAACCTATCGTCGGTAATTAGGAGGTATGTTTTTATTTTATATAGGAGACGTCAATTTGACTTCACCCCCCCTGATGGTAAGCTGAAGGATAAGTCTCGGAAAAGAGGGTCACCATTACAGACACATACCATGTTACAACGGTAGCGCTCAGCTTGACGACCTCATCGGATACTTTTTCACGCCCCACTTGATGTCAACTTTCAACCGTAGGTATCAAATATGTGGGTAAGTAGGTACCCTGTAGGTACTCCCAAGTCACTACTTGTAAATAATCAAATTAGAAACAGCCTACACACAGTTGATTAATCTCTACAACTTTCTTAGGCCTAAAATGTAATAAAACAGACACCTAAAATTACACTTGAAACAAGTTCGCGCAAGCTTGTATCTTCTAAATGTTATTATGGCGGACATTTATTGCCTAGCTACTAGACAAATAGAAGGTTTCTATAATAACTTAGAACTAGGTTAATGCTAATAATTTTTGCATGCCAGCTCTGGTGAAATACGTTTAAGGTTTAGCATATTTACCGTTATCATTCCTTTACGTTACATTTGAAAATTATACATTTCTTTTTGCATTTTTTTTTGTTTTTATGTCGCTTAAGAAAGTGGTTACCGTGGCCTATGGACGTATACAACACCAGGGGCGTCACACTCGTGCTGCTGACCCTGAAGAAACCTTTTAATGCCCTTCTTGAAGAACCCATATTGTAGTCGCTTGGGAAAACCATAGCATGGAGTCAACTCCACATGTGAAAATTATACATTTCATGTTGTTATTCAAAATAATAAAGTTAGCGAGACAAGTACAGTCAGCATCAGAACGATGTTGACTGTAAAGTCTCAAAATGATCTTAATACCTAGGTGTTAAGAGCAAATCTAAGTATTTTATTAATTTAAATTGTATTTTTGCCCGAACTAAAGATGTGTACCCAATATTAGAACAACCAGTCAACAGGAAGGGGAAAAACCAAGGCATTAAGATCATTTTAGTATTTTGTACGTTAAGATCGATCTGCCTGTACTAGTGTGGCTAGCGTGGGTGGCGTAGGCAACGTGGTTAGCGTGGCTACCATGGTCAATGTGGCAAGCGCGGCTAGTGTATCTAGCGTAGCTTGCATAGCCAATCTTGCCAGCGTAACTAACGAGACGAACGTTGACAATGTGGCTAACAAACACAAACATCTATGGCAGGCGTTACGGGTAGTTGGAGCTCTAAAAAGTCCAATAACAACGGTCTAGCTGCAATGCTTCGATATCGCCTAATGTCACCATTGGGTTGTGGAGGTCCAGCCAAATCCGCAGTTAAGACTGGTAAAGCGGACCCCAGACTCCGAGGTGAAAGCTTCGGATGCGACTGGGAATTAACGCTAGGATGAAGAAGAAGAAAAAAAAAGTTCTTTTTCTTTTTAACACCAAATGCATTTATATTTTCGTATACTCTCAAAACTTTATTGCTTCTAATAAAAATGTCAAATACATGATTGCGTCATTATTCTGTTAGATTGGTTAATTTGTGTCTGTACATTTATATTGCAGACTCAACTGCCAGAAAGGGATTTGAACTCACGAGACCGTCTGGGACAATATATGTACCATTTAGTATCTACCGCAATTCTCAAAAAATAATGACATAGGCAATGATGTATTATTTTTATAGATACGTCATGCACGAAGATGGCGGCTTTCAAAAATGGCGCAAACACTAATTAGCTACTTCTAAAAATACATCAATGGTATTAATTTACATGAATTACTAGCTTTTGCCCGCGGCTCCGCCCGCGTGGATGTCGGTTATCGCGACCAAACATAGCCTATGTCCTTTCTCAAGGTCTAACCTACCTCTATACCAAATTTCATCAAAATCGGTTCAGCGGTTTAGTCGTAAAAGTGAGACAGACAGACAGACAGACAGAGTTACTTTCGCTTTTATAATATTAGTAGGGATATTATTATTTATATTAATAATATTTTATTATTACGTATTTATTATTAAAACCGTTCTTTTTTGGGTGGCGCACCGTCGCGATTCTGATTGGTGCATAAAATGATGACCAAAAGTCATCATTTTTTTGTCGCCATTTTAGAGTGTGGACAACATATCTATAGTTTATAATACATCATTGGACATAGGTAGGTACTACGTAACATTGATTTTTCCAATTAAAATGTAAATTCGGGTTTGACTGATTTCGATATTTTTCGTGAAGCGACTACCGTCAGACCTCCACAACTCACTGGCGATATCGAAGTATTGCAAGTTAGACCAGTTATCGGACTTTTAGGGCTCCAACTACCCCTAACAATTGCCATAGATGTTCGTATGGTAAGCAGAACCGAAGGCTTAACGTGCTCTCCGAGGCACGACCAAACCATATTCATGCATACAAATATTTGCAATGAACGGGAATCAAACCCGCTCCCCTGAGTACGCGTTCATTGCCACCATGCCTCAGAGGTAGTCTGATTTTGTTACTTGAAGAAAGTTAATAAATATTGCTAGGTATACCACAATTATTATACTACTAGCTTTTGCCCGCGGCTCCGCCCGCGTGGATGTCGGTTATCGCGACCAAACATAGCCTATGTCCTTTCTCAAGGTCTAATCTACCCCTATACCAAATTTCATCAAAATCGGTTCAGCGGTTTAGTCGTAAAAGCGAGACAGACAGACAGACAGACAGACAGACAGACAGGCAGACAGGCAGACAGAGTTACTTTCGCATTTATAATATTAAAACATAACATAACATAAACTCACGCCTTTATAATATTAGTAGGGATAATTATTAATTATGTGTTTCATAAAGAATCGTAATTTATAATAGTGATTGCGTCACCCTGTATTAGGTACTCGCACAAACGTCTGAACCTCTATTCATTCATTCCTAAAATTGTGTCATTTTTTTCCAAAATTTTCATTGAGCAGATTTAATATGAAAGTTTGCTAAGAGTGAAAATGTTTCATATATTTTATACAGCTTATTGTCGTCTTTGCTCGATGTTAATATGGTTTAGCAATATTTATGAAGTCGGTTTAATTTCGAGTTTAATTCCGATAATAAATTTATCAGTGTGTATGCGCGGTCCGAGAGGGAGGTCAAAGGGGACATAATCCCCCCCCCCTCCCCCCTCCCTCCCCGTGCACGTATAATTATTGAAAAGTCTTCCAAAGACGTATTTTCTGAAGGAATTTCCGCACTTGTAACAAAATTTCAGCCTGCAACCGCAACTGTTATTATATTTATTGTCATTCTAGAAAATTTATTACAAGGTACACTTAGTTTGAATCAAGATAGCGCTGTATAATCCATTCTAATATTATAAACTAGCCTTCCGCCCGCGTACATCTCGGTACCCGCGACCTTTGCTCATATCTTCGGTTCTACCTACTCAACCGATTGCGATCAAAGAAACGTAAGATTTTAAGTCTGAGTAAGCCCTTTCTAACAAAAAAAACCGCATCAAAATCCGTCCAGTAGTTTTTGCGTCCATCACGGACAAACAGACAAACAGACAAACAGACAAACAGACAAACAGACAAACAGACAAACAGACAAACAGACAAGAAATTCAAAAAAAATATTTTCGTGTTCAGTATCGTTAACATAACATAACCCAAGTATTTTTTTTTAAATATCTCCAATGTACAGACACGACCACTTTACAATAATAATAGTATAGATGCGAAAGTAACTCTGTCTGTCTGTCTGTTACGCTTTCACGCCTAAACCAGTAAACCGATTTTGATGAAATTTGGTATAGGGGTAGATTAGACCTTGAGAAAGGACATAGATTTTTTTTTTTTTGTTTTTTTTTTTTGTAAAAGTATAAATTGGACATTCTCACTATCAATAATTTCAATTGTTATTTTTGTATGACAATCAGGCAAAGCTGTGCATATCTTTAATTGGTGTAGCACATGCCCATTATAATATCTTGTCAATGTTGCTTTGGAAAATGCTTGTGTATATACTGTTGATATGCCTTTTTAAATAAATAAATAAATAGATTTGGTCGCGATAACCGACATCCACGCGGGCGGAGCCGCGAGCAAAAGCTAGTTAATTATATGTATAAGCGGGCACTTTGTCATGGGCCGTATATTTACTGTCGGATGAAGAACAGCCCTATGCCTTAGTAGCCTTCAACGACACCCACATGAACAGATAGGGTGGTCCTATTGTACGGGCCACGTACATTATAAAATTGCTAACTCAAGCAACATTCGCGGAAGCGGCGCGGTCGCACCGATTGCCATCTAATTAAACAGTTCAACCTAAGATCTTACGGGAATCGGGCGCGACCAAACCGTAGCTACGCGGCATAACGTGTATTGTAATTACTTACCTAATATCAGTTGTGACCTTTGAATACATCTTGCAACTAAAAACTTATCTTTTATTTGTCGGGAATCGAGCTCCCTACACCTATTCAACACCGGAAACCAACACGGCTGAAAACAAAAGGCCATAAATTCTAGTTAAGTAAAAATAAAATTTCTTCTTGGATTAGATTCTGTACTCTAAAAGATGTCAGTATGTCACAAAGTTTAGGTCCCACGGGGTAGGCAGAGGTCATTTAGAGGGTAAAGTGTATTATACAGGCGACAGAATACACAACCGTACATTTAATATGCACTGAAGCACCATTAAGGAAATGCAGAAAGAAAATATTCCCCACAAGGGACGAAACAAACTTTTGCCAGTAAAAGAAACAATAAACAATGAAAATTAAAAGTGAGAGACTGCAGTTTTATGGAAATCTACTTCCATACATACGTTTAGCGAAGCGTTGGTAGCTTAGTGGTTAAAGAGTCGGCATTACGATCGAGAGTTTCCGGGTTCGAATCCTGGCCATTTCACTACCGACGTGAACCCACTCCTAGCACAAGCAATTTAGCTTAGTTGGAGGGGTTAACGGGAATATTAGTAATTTTGGTTGCTAATATTCTTTAAAAAAATATACATTCATGTTTTTATGAGGAGCCAACTAGCTTTTTTTTTATTCATACCACTTAGGTGGCAGACAAGCACACGGCCCACCTGATGGAAAGTGGTTACCATGGCCTATATACGTATGCAACACCAGGCCAGCGTCACACTCGTGCTGCCGACCCTGAAGAAACCTTCTTATGCCCTTCTTGAAGAACCCCATATTGTAGTCGCTTGGGAAAACCATCGCGGGGAGTTCATTCCACAGCTTGAGTGTGCGAGGGATGAAGTTCCTTTCATACCGCACAGTGCGCACCATTTCCGGTCGCAATGTGTGAGAATGAATTCCCCGCCTATGGCAAGAAGTGCGATGATAGAATGTAGCTGTGGGCATCATGTCAAACAATTCATCTGAGCACAAACCATTGTATAGGGGTAAAATACACACAGTGAAGCAAAGTCTCTCCTGAGACTGAGAGGTTCCACATCGCCTGTGAGTATGGGATTGCCGACGAGCCTCAACGCCCGTCTTTGTACCGAGTCGAAAGTGTCAAGCTGGCACGCAGGCGCTCCGGCAAAAAGGTTAATCAGCCATTCAATAAACCACCTAGTCTGTTAATTAAAAGGCGTCGTTTAATTAACGGCCAATGATATTCAGCCGTAGCATTTATTACAACATTTAATAAGCGGGCTGGTTAATTCTTCAGCCATTCGTACGATAGGGCACTATCCCGAAAAAAGACAGAAAGTAAGTGATAGGTTTATTGAGAAAGCTGCGCAATCCGACTTGGATAGGTTAGGTTAGAAGGCTTATTCAGGAGCGGAGCGAAACCCCTCATTAGGCTGCCGTTCCATTGACGCAGAGCGGGGCGGGAGCGGAGAAAGATTACAGGATTGCATAAAAAACTCCACTCAGCTACAGGAGCGGAGTTTTATGCAATGCTACTGGTTAGTATTTCTTCGCTCCGCGTCAATGGAACGGCAGCCTTAGCCTTCGTGGTTATTTGTTTAAAGCCATGGAAAAACAAGTAATTTGCCTAGCTGTTTCATTAAATGGCTAGGCAAGTAATTAAACGTCATAGATCCAAGCCATTTGCCTGGTCGTTTGCTCAAATGGCTGAATATCATTAAGGGCTTTGAGTGCAACTGGGATGAACGACGATCCATACAACCCTCTCTATACACAAAAATATTATGCCCAATGAAAAATATGACGAAAGGTTAAAAAATACCTAGCGTTTTTCCTTGGTGCAGCCGGCATTTCCCGTATTTCTACTATTGAAATCACCCCGTGCCTACCCTTAGCATAGTCATCGATGTCAAAATATCCGACGGAGTTGTACATGGAAACTCGGCTGTACTAATCTATGCTGCACAGAGCTTATAAAGTATAGAAGTGAACTTTTTTTTAGATTGCGCAAAATCCCCGTGGGGACCCCAAGCTGCTTGTGCCAGGGTGACAGGTGGCTCCACCTATCACCCAGTATAGAAGTGAAAATTAGCACATTTTACTGTTTTAATTAAGCTGGGGCATAATTCTTAATGGCTTGCATTTGGTTTCAAACGCGCTCGTAACGTGAGAAGACGATAAATTTCAATTGGTTTTGCAAAAGATAGAACTGGCTGTAAACTTTTTAAAACTAATTAAAACTTTTTTAAATCTATCTGCTATTACAAACGCGTGTAGTGACGAAACGTTTTGTCACTCAGAAAGGGGGGCCTGAGTTTGGAGCAGTCAGAAATTCAAATTCAGCTTTATTTCAAGAATATGGTTACAGCATCAGGTATATATAATATTTGTAAGTACAGCATATTCAGCATAACTTTTAAGTTATTTTAAGGGAAGCCCGAATATGTTCAAGTCAGAAGTGATCAATGGTAATTGATCCACTCCCTGAGCCTTTATCCAACTCAGTTAGGATCGAACTTTAATACTTACCGTGAAGCGACTGCTATCTGACCTCCACTCCTATTTGAAGCTATGACGCTAATTTTAAACTAATAGTGATTGTTAACTATCACTATGATATTTTAAGTAACAGAGGTGATAACTTAGAATACCATCCAGGGTGCCACCCAATCGCATACAAAAAAATTCATTCAAATCGATCCAGCCGTTTAGTTTGATAATAAGTAATATTAACAAAAGTACTCTACCTAACTGTTACCTACTTTATGCTAACTGTTATCTGCATGGGGTTCCCGGAATAAAAAGTAGCCTATGTTCCAAAGGCCAAAGTTCGTTTCAGTACTTCGTCGTAGACGTCGTACCTGGCAGTATAAGGCTAACAACAAAATGGTTCATAAAGAAGCGGGCTTCCTCTACAGAATATAAAAATGACCGATCTAAACATTCAGCGGTCTTCGTTCCGTTATGAATACGTCGCTATACAAAAGTTTGTGTTCCGCCATTGTTCTCTCTGTACCAGTTTTGACGTAAACCATCGACAAAAGAACTGAAATATCGCGGAGCGTGCATTTAACGAGGTATTCAAGAATTGTGGATGATGATTAAAAAAGAAAACCGTAGATAATCACTAAGATATGTGCATGACATTTAAGTAATTGTTTTTTTGTTGCCTTCGGTTTACCATCAGCTGAGGTGAAGTGAGGCCTATGGATACCAGGCGCTAGTGGTCCCAGGTCCCAGTTTTAGATGAGGACGAGATGCCCCCTAAGTACATGGAACATAATTTCTTTGATTTTGAAAGGTTTGCAATGTGTTACTGGTAGGACACTAAGCTCGTCTTGCTATGAGATACCTACTGATCAGATATCAATCATGCTATAATTATTTATTATTTTTATTATCGTTTCTTGCTGGAGTCTTCTCAGGCCGGGGCCGCGTTTCGAACCGGTGGTCCATTTGCTAAGCTAGTCTTTAGTACACATAATGTATATTTTTGACGTTTTGTAAGTGCCGTTTTGATGGTCTATACAGAATAAATGATTTTTGACTTTGACTTTGACTTATCATATCGTGAAACAGTCCAGAACTCTAGACAGTACAAATTATTTGGGCGGTCTGCGGTGACAGCAAACTTCACCGTAGAATCCTCTGAGCGAACTGGAAATGTATTTAGTTTATATTGTATCTATACTATTATAAAATTGTAAAGTGGTCGTGTCTGTACATTGGAGATATTTAAAAAAAAATACTTGGGTTATGTTATATTAACGATACTGAACACGAAAATATTTTTTTTTCATTTCCTGTCTGTTTGTCTGTTTGTCTGTTTGTCCGAAATGGACGCAAAAACTACTGGACGGATTTTGATGCGGTTTTTTTTGTTAGAAAGGGCTTGCTCAGACTTAAAATCTTACGTTTGTTTGATCGGAATCGGTTGAGTAGAACCGAAGTTGTGAACAATTATGATAATAAACGGAAAATGGCCCGATAGACAGATGGCGCTTTTTATTATTATTGGTCAATTTTTATAGCTTATTACATCCGAGCATGAATGTCAATTTATAGACTTTATTTTTACATACACAATTGTGTAAACTAATACGTTTTTAATCATGAAATTAAAATTTGAATTTTTAAGATTTAGTTACAGAATCATAACTAGATGGCGTTCTAGCGTTTTAATTCAAGCTATCGTTTGGTTTCAAACTACCAATATACCCGAACCGGTATTTAGTATTACTTTTTTTATTGTGATACAGATTTTGGTACAGTCTTAAGATCCGTTACAAAATCGTTTTTCAAGCAAAGACAGATTAGACCTTGGCGAAGGCGAAGTACCGAAGTACGCGCAACTCTCTGCACTAAAATTTATAACACCACGCGATAAACCACATCCACGCGGGCGGAGCCGCGGGCAACAGCTAGTAGTGACAATAAAATGGTATAGTAGTTGCTAGTTCAATGGCACCAATTATTATTATATCATAGTTTTTTGTGACTTTAATGATAAATTCTACTATCCTACTAATATCATAAATGTGAAAGTGTGGGAAGTTATTTAGATGTTTGTTACTCAATCTCGCTTGAACAGCTGAATGGATCTGACTAAAATTTGGTTCAGACAGTAAGTATAATAATAATAATAGAATAATGAAAGTAGTTTATTTATTTTTTGTTATTTCACCGGATGACGTGCCGTCTCTTCACATACTTAATTGTAAAGCATCAATACGGATAAAGGGAACTATGGAGAAATATATTCAAGTCTATTGCGCGGTACAGTGCTATTTATTTATTCTGTGGCGGTACACTGTATCTGCTGCATGCGTCTGCAGTCGTCTCCAGAACCATACCATTTTATTTTAAATGGACTAAAAATTTGAAATGAGAAAAGCAGACATTCGACTAAAACAATTCAAATAAAAAAATGTACTAAAATGTTACGGCGCTTTGTGCAGCTTGACAATAAACTCGAATAAGTTTTCGCATAATGAAAATTATTTAATCCTTTTAACCTAACTACTAGGTACTACTTTCTGAACGGAAATTAAAATAACGATTTACATTTTTATACCAAAGGTTTTCGAGAACGATAAAATTTTATTTTGCAAAATAAATGTAACATTTTAGTGTTATTTTATTTTGCAAAATGAGTGTAATATTTTAGTGTTAATGAGTATTTTTGAACCAGTTGAAAATGTTTCTAACTCTATTTGATTAGGTACTTAACCAAAGATTAATAACGTAAGCTAGTTTAGTACAAAAAAACCTTTTATTGTGTCCGACTATCGATGACGCGTATGTGCGTCATCAAAAAACTTTTGTTGTTAGTGAATTGTAAAAGTTAAAGTAACAATGTATCGATTAACGTTGCAACGTAATTATCCTACAATCGTTTAGAGCCTTTCAAAGATATACTAAAACAAAATATTGTTGAAGTAAGACAATTTAGGTCAGTATTGATTATATCAACTTACCTTGTTCCCTAAAGAGGTTATCTTAAAATGCAAATTGACTGAACAAGATCTCAACTTTGTACAAAGGCAAAAAATTGAATTCTTGAACGCGTTCAAAACCATATTAGGCTTAATAAATTTGATTACCACCCCCTGGTACCTAAATTGCGTTAAACAACCTTAGGTACCACGGAATAGGGTCGATTTTCAATTAGCTGTAACAAACTTGAATGAATTATTGTACAGAGATGCTCGGAACAAAAGCACTAAAAATGATTCTATATTATAAGATTCGATAGCACCGTGGCGTAGCGGTAATGAACGCGGCCGCTACGCAGGAGGCGCGGGTTTGATCACCGCTCAGAGCAAATATTTGTGTGCATGAAATATGGGTATTTGCATTGGTCTGGTCGTGGTAGCACGTTAAGCCGTCGGTCTCGGTTCCCATAAGAACATCTATGGCAGTCGTTACGGATAGTTGGAGCCCTAAAAAGTCCAAAAACAACGGTCTAGCTGGAAAGCTTCGATATCGCCTTATGTTACCATTGGGTTGTGGAGGTCAGATGGCAATCGTTTCACGGAAAATATCGAGGTCTAGCCAAATCCGTGGTTAAGACTGGTAAAGCGGACCCCAGACTCCGAGCTGAAAGCTTCGGATGCGACTGGGAATTAACGCTAGGAAGAAGAAGATTATAAGATTCGATAGCAAAAATTATTTTACTATTGGCGAGAAAAGTTGACTATGATACCAGTAATATTATTTATTGGACACAGTTAGTAAAACAAAATGGACTCACTCTTTTCGCTTTGGCATTCGGCTACTTTTCAGCCAAAGTCGCAAACAAACAAAAAAATATTGGAAGTAAAAGATGTATTCTACACAACTTCTTTACCAATTCTCCCTTCGAACACATTCAATACAAGTCTTTGGACAGTACAGTGAAGCAATCGACAGTAAATTTCGCCGACCTAATGAAACAGCTGAGACCATACGACCTCGGTCACTTCGGGCCTACAAAAGATAGATAAAGTATCTATGTGAAGTTGTACTGCAGATGTTCTCAATGTTCATCGATCTATTTTATACTAGCCCACTACCCCGCCTGCGATGAATTCTGATTTGAATTAGTTTATTAAAGAAAGGAAAAAAAAATTGTTTATTAGGTGGCCTTTGAGATACATAGTCACAAACTCTCTGCAATCTCTGCGTCCAATTCTATTAGTGTAAACACTGACAGAACATTTAGTTCGTTGTGAGTTCTTGATTGCTCTTGTCCTACCTGTAGCTCTATAGTCGTTGGGTCTAAATCCACCTTTTTTTTTTTTTTTTTTTTTATCGTGCGCAAAATCCCCACGGATACCTTCTCCACCGTAGCCGGAGGAGGAGGTTATGTCGGACTCGAACCGAATAAAACGCACGCCGTCTGTGGGCCGTCAGTTGCCGGAGGTGAGATTGTCGTAGCCATATCCCTCGCACCCCGGCCGACCCAGGACCATATCTCTCGATCTGGCCCTCTGCCGGTGAGGGGACCATAGAGTCCCCAACCCGCCCCCGGGTATGGGGAGGCACGCAATGCGTGCCACCGCCGCGGCCTGCTTCTGCTAGGGTGACAGGCGGCTCTACCCGTCACCCCCAGGCCCGCGCTCATGGGGGACGGAGGTCATTCTGCGACCTCCGACGCCCGAGTTGCCGCTGCTCGTTGCGGGCCGCGCGGTTTGCGATTCTCCTTCGCTCCTCGCGCTCCCGCTCCGCCGCCTCCTTCACGAGCATTACTTGTTCGCAGAAGGAGTCGCCGGCGGCCCACGAATCGGGTCTAAATCCACCTTTACGCGAACGTTTCTAAAGGTACGTACAGATCATGTTTGTAACATCCGGGGCCGCGTTTCGAACCGGTGGTCCATTTGCTAAGCTAGTCTTTAGTACATATATGTCATATTATTGACGTTTTGTAAGTGCCGTTTTGATGGTCTATACAGAATAAATGATTTTTGACTTTGACTTTGACTTTGATGTTGTATAACTTGTGCTATATATAACGTCCACATTATCTAACATTGTTTTATAACTTTGCAACATTGTACTAACTTCAGTGTGTACATGACTGAAACATGTTATATAACATTGTTATATAACATGTTATGCTATATAATTTGTACGCACCTTTACGTTTCTTTACGGCCAGTAATAGGTGTCTATTTGATTTGTTTTTTTTTTTTAAATTTTACATGACCAGCAGTACCTATATGACAAATTGTGATAATTTCCGGAGTGCCATATTTTTTTTATCATTGGCAGAACCGTGAACAGCAGGTAGTTTATAACATTAGTGCGATGATAGGACAGCACTATCCCTTCAACATTATTGCTTCGATAAGTACAGTGGCACCCTCCAATTTCCCGTAGTGCCTTCCTCTAGTTGGCAGCACCCTGTATATTCGGGCATAAATCATATTGTTACGACTTTTTTGTTGGCTGTTTTATGTTTGGGGCAGTGCGTGAAATATTATCCAGAATTATGATTTGTTATAAATGTACTTTAATACTTCTTTATGTATCTACTAGCTGACCCGCCCTAGCTTCGTCCGTGGTCTAGGTACTTCAAAACCCCTCTTAACCCCTTGAATAGTAGTTTATGAAACTGTTGCATAATAAGGGTTCTTAAAACACGAGTGTGAGTTAAAAAAAATAAGTTTAAAACTAAAACCCGACTACTTAAAAATCACGCTCTGAAAAGTATTAAACAAGAAAATATCTAGGATAGCCGTGGTCGTATGCCACTTTTCCTTAGAATAGCATGTATGTATCGTTTTATTATAGTAAGTGGCATACGACCACGGCTATCCTAGATATTTTCTTGTTTAATACTTTTCAGAGCGTGATTTTTAAGTAGTCGGGTTTTAGTTTTAAACTTATTTTTTTATTTTTTTTATTTTGGGGCACCCAACAACTATAATTTGTACATATTTGAAATGTGCTAATTGAGCTCTTTAATTTGATACCATACACGGCATATTTATCTCAAATTATTTTTTCAACACAGTACTTTATGGCCGCTAGAGGGCGCCACATTAGATTTAGTGACACGTCATATAGCCTATAACCATCGGACGATCAAGACGATTCTAACGATATGCTATATGTCCAGTTCTAATAAGTAGTTGAGCAGCTATGAGGGAACAAACGAACATACATACATACATACATACATAGCCTGTCAAAATCATAACCCTCCTTTGGCTTCGCCGTAGTCGGGTAAAAAAACGATCCTTGGGCGAGTTTGTTTATAGTATCACACGAGTGTTTTCTTAAGACCTAATTACGTGAGTTGGCAGAATATTATTCTCGAATAATAGATATAAAGCAGCTCGAACAAATTGAAGAAATAATATATGAAAACTTGCCAGATTTGTTAACATTTATGATTATTGCTCCGCTCCCTTGAGTAGTAGCGTGATGATATTTAACTTATAATCTTCCTCGATAAAGGGGCTATTCAACACAAGAAGAATTTTTCAATTCGAACCAGTATTGTAGTTCCTGAGATTGGAGGGTTCAAACAATAAACAAACTCAGCTTTACAATATTAATTAATTGAATGAAATTTTGAAGCATTTATTATGCTAACTTTTCAAATCGCTTTAGAATGGAAAACGAATCGACTTCAGGCAGGACTCGAACCCGCGATCTTTCCCTTACAGGGGGAATGCTCTGACCGCTAAGCCACCGAAACCCGCACGAAGCCGACTCAAATTCCTCTATACTACCGTCTTTGGGGCGATTTCCTTTCAAAATCGAATATTAATTAAGTCTAGACTTGAACTTTTGTGAAGTTCTGATTAGAATACGGGCATGACGCACGTATTGTAACTAGTGGCGTCATCATCATTACATCGTCAGTCCCAGTAAAGGTATGATTCCATAGCCGACGGCATACGACAACTTCATACGCATGCAGTAGATACAGCGTACCCATTACTTGTACATTATTGATAACACACTTGTACTTTTCCACAATATTTATTGTTCTCCTAACCGGTTTGGCTTGTCAATTTGGCAAGCCAAATGTTCTTAATCATCAATGCAATCCTTTGAGAATGCCGTGAGGTGAAACCGGTTAGGAGAACAGTAAATATTGTGGAAAAGTACAAGTGTGTTATCAATAATGTATAATAATAACTTCCACCAAGTGCCATCAATCAACAGTATGAATAGTCTACCCATTACTTGTTAAACTCCTATGCGGTTATAGGGGACCATTGAGAGGCGCAATGAATTACGGGTATGTGCTGCGTGCGTCGGCAGTTGTCATGTGTGGTCGGCTTCGGAATCATACCTTAACATACAAAGCTTGCACTTCGATGCCCGTGATCGACTGTCCCACTCCTTCTCTGGATTTGGCTGTTCTTGACTTTCACTGCAGCTGATTTATAACGAAAAAATATTCCAGGTTTCCGTGACTCGTGGTTACTCATTATCAATATTGAACTTGGTTAGAGTAAACAACATCAAGTTTTTTAAAAATAATTTTCGTACTAGATAGAAAATATGTCTTCATCATTTTGTTTGCGCCAAAGTTTATAAAGTCCGTCATAAAATTGTAATAGCGGTTCCATAATCAAAATTTTACTAAAAAAACAAGTCTTCCAATTTACAATAGTGCCTTCCAACTTCCATTATGACGTGGCAATGACGTCATGTTGAACTTGAGCCTCTCCACAAAATGGGATGTGTATGCCACTGAATTAGTTATATCGCTTAGAAAATTACTATTGCAAGCTAGAAAGATGACAGGTTTATATATTTCGACGATCTTTGCCGATATTTTTTTGGTACTAAATCTTGCAAAAACTAATATTGTAATATTTAGGCTGGGTTATGAATACAGCTGCGCAAATATCATGTTATTTTTTTAATTTCGTACAAAAAGGAAAGAATAGTTTTTTTATACCGCTTAGGAGACAAGCATACGGTCGACCTAATGGAAAGGGGTTACCGTGGCCTATGGACGTATGCAACACCAGGGGCGTCACACTCGTGCTGTCGACTTTGAAGAAAACCTCTAATGCCCTTCTTGAAGAATTTCATACTGCAGTCTCGGAGAGCAGAGGGCAGATAATCTACAAAACTAGCTAAAATAAAATAATGGATACGATGCAATTGGGAACAACGCTAAGTTGAAAAAGATTAAAGTTACATTACTTATTAAACTTCGATATAGATAAACGGCACCATTGAAAAGCCGCAATGTATTATCACATTCAAATCCATTTCACTGCTACGGTCTGTGGTCGGTTACGAAGTAAAGACTACTTTGTGAAGGTAAGGTACGAAACCTTTGATAAGTATTGCTCGGGATATATCGACGCTGGAAAGCAAACACGCAGTAACCCACACAAGGTCGAATTTTTTTTATTGCATTTTTGGAATCACCGTATTTTTCTGCTTCGATAGGTCGAATCCACGTGCCGATACAATGAAAAATGGGGAAAATAGGAACAAGAAATTTTCTCGTTTTTTTTAAATGTGCACCGCAAACACGTAGTAAATGGCAAAAAAACTCGCGGAAAAAGCGGTTATCTTTTGTCAAATTCACGTGGGTTACTGCGTTTTTGGTGGCCATAAAAAAAATAAGAAAATAAAATCTCATACATTTGGCAATACGTCTACTACGTGTTTGCTTACTGTGAAAAAAAAATCAAAACGTAGTAACCTACACAATTTCCACTTGTAATTACTTTTGGTTGAATTCATTAAAATAAAATTGAAGTCCTAAATTTTGTTTATTATGTGTATCCAATTTTGAAAAAATTAGCTTCATAAACACGAAAGTTATGATTTTTTTTTCAAAACTCGGAAGGTTTTTCGTCTCTGGTGAACAATTTCGTTTTTGTGGGTTACTACGTGTTTGATTTCCAGCGTCGATATATAACTTGGACAAAATGTATTCAAAAGGTGCTCTATACGCATTACACGTTTCTTGGGCGTATTTTGAAGATAGCACGGGGTGCTACTGCGGTGGATGAGCTCAAATTCACCAAGCATAGATTATTACAGAACAATTCGCGCGTGCCAGGGCCTCATTTGTCTCGTGATTTAGGTCCAAGATTAGTCCCAAGTTATAATCCCGTTAAGCACTTTTTCAACTCTCCGCCCATGCTTCGAGACCCAGATATTCTAAAATTTTACGTAAATAGTAGGTAGATGAGTATATTCAAAATCTTCTATAGAGCACTATAAAGGCTTCTGCGTAAAATTAAATCAGCGTAACGTAAAACAACTTCCATGTCGAACGTGTAACGCTCTTCAAAGCGGTTATAAAAGTTTTAGATTAGATTTTGGGAACCTTTTCGTGACTGAGATTCGAACTAAAAAGAAATATTGATACGCTTCCCTTGTTCCACGAATATATTAATTTTTCGAGACTAACGTATATTTTCATATTACATGCTAGACGTTGCCCTCGGCCTCACCCGGGTAAAGTTCTGATCCCGCGTCTGCAACCTGTGGGAACCCTATATTTAGAGGTTCAGCAGTTTCTGCGTGATTGAGTAACAAACATCTAAACATCGAAATATCTTCGCAAATTTTCACAATAATAATTATAGTTACAAGTTGAACGAAGTTGCGGTTTGGGGACCGGCCTAAGTAGTTCCACTTTTTCTTATTTCAATTAAGTAAGTAAGTAAGTAAGTAAGTAAGTAAAAACGTCTTTATTGTACACCACAGTTATAGCAATATAACATAGAGATCTAAGTTATGTGGTAAGTACAGATGGCGGCCTTATCGCTCTGTGGCAATTTCTTACAGGCAATCTTAGGATGGATGAAAAAAATAGGAGAAGAATGTTTTCGGGTAGTCAATTCACTAGTTACAAGTCCAATCATCATCATTATAATAAATAAATATTGTAGGACATTCTACACAACGCTATCTAGACCCAAAGTAAGCATAGCTTAACTAGCTTGTGTTATGGGTTCCAGAATGCGGATAAACATACTTAGATACTTACTTTTTTTTTCGTAAATACATACATATTATACATAGAAACACCCAGACCAATGCAAATATTCATATTTATTCACACAATATTTGCACTGAGCGGGGATCGAACCCGCGCCTCCTGCGTAGCGACCGCGTTCACCATCAACAAGTTGTATTGCGACATAAATTATGTCTATTATATTGGTATCACAACATCTCCATATATCTGAATGGCCACAAAAGCCCCGACAACATCCAGAGCCACTTACAGTTTATCTAGTACATTGTACATTGCTTGACAGCGACAAACTATTGCCTTCTTTCCTTTGTGTAACACTGTGTTTACTACACTATTAAGTAAAATTGTATATAATTTCCCAACTTTGTGAGAGGCCTCCCAAAGTCCAACAGTGGACTACAATAGGCTAATTGATTGATTTGTGTAACTAATGAACTTTAATTAGTACCAAACTGGACTATAATAAGCTTGAGACTAAAAAATAGAGAGAATAAATTAAACATTTATTTTATTACTTTAGAAGTATTTTTTATATTGTTGATCGATGGCTCTTTGTGGAACTTGCTACACATATTGAAAAGATACTTGTACGTTTCCACATTTTTTTTATTTTTAAACCTAACGAACCTAAGTAAGCCTAACGAACCAAGCCTCACGGCATTCTCAAAGGTTTGCAATTGGTTTTTGGATTGGAAATGGAAAAACCATTGTAAACCTTTGAGAATGTCGTGTAGCGAAAACGGTTAGATTTAAAAATGAAAATTGTGGAAAAGTAAAAGTGCTTTATTCAATATGCGTACAGTATTTATTTTATTGCATACAACTTAAAAAAAAAGTTCAAACCCCTACAATAAATTAATTGATATTATTTGTTAGCTCCCACTTTTATGAAAGGTGAGGGAAAACAAAAGAGTAGACGAATGATCAAACGGTCCATCCGTAAATTGACGGCCATATTATATTTACCGAGAGGGAAGATAGACACTAATAAATTTTGTGTCCTCATCGTATTCGACTTGAGAAAATAGGTTAAGGAATTTCTCTCAAGATGAAGCAAAAATAAGTATCATTCTCTTCTACTATTATAAATTATTATTATTAGTTTCCTCCTAGCTAGCGTTAATTCCCAGTCGCATCCGAAGCTTTTTTCAGCTCGGAGTCTGAGGTCCGCTTTACCAGTGTTAACTACAGATTTGGCTAGACCTCAATATTTTCCGTGAAGCGATTGCCATCTGACCTCCACAACCCAATGGTAACATTAGGTATATCGAAGCTTTGCAGCTACACCATTGTTTTTGGAATTTATAGGGCTCCAACTACCCGTAACGACTGCCATAGATGTTTTTATGGCAACCAGGACCGACGGCTTAACGTGCTCTCCGAGGCACGACCAGACCAATGCAAATACCCATATTTCATGAACACAAATATTTGCACTGAGCGGGGATTGAACCCGCGCCTCCTGCGTAGCGGCCGCGTTCACTACCGCTACGCCACAGAGGCTGTCTTGTATTATTAGTTTATAGAACTTAAAAGAACCGCTTTAATTGAAGAGTAAACCATACATACATATACATAAACTCACGCCTATATCCCCGAAGGGGTAGGCAGAGGTGCTAGCACCCACATTTCGCCGTTTATGTTTAGGTCCCAATGTAATAGATGGCGAGCCTATTGCCATTAACCGGGAACTTATAAACCTGCGATAAAGACACACATAACTTCGAAAAGCACCGAAATGTCATTGGTGTGTGCCATGGTAAACCTAGGATCGAACCCGAAACCTCGTCTCAGCAGTCCATTATTACCCATACCACTAGGCAAGTATAATTTAATGTTAAAAAGCGCAGGGAGCCGCCAGTCACCCTAGCAGAAGCAGACCGGGATGACGGCGTCATGTGCCTCATTTCCAGGGGCAAGATGAAGACACCGTGGTTTCCAAACTCGAAGGGCCAGGTCCAACAGGTGACCCAGGGTTAATCCAATGCCTTCTTGAAATCGGAGGAGAAGGTTTCAAGATGACCCTGGATTAACCTTGGGTCAACCGAGGTGCCAGGGATATGCTTTGGGCAATCTTACTGAAGACCCAAGACGGCGTATGATTTTAGTTGGTTCGAGTCCGACCGCGTTGTGTGGTGGGGGTATCCGAGGCTATTTCCGTACGAAAAGAAAAATACTCGATATGTGAACGTGTCTTTATAAAAAAAGCAGCTATGCGAAGCATATGAAAAATAAATATTTTACTTATGAAATACGCATGTACGAGTGAATTCTGATTATATTTCAGTGCCCACTAATTGTAAGGGCTAACGAAGGGAAATGGGGTCGCAAGGACAAATCGAATCAGCAATCAAGTAATTTGGGGAGTGCGGGCTGCAAAGGGCACGTGTAATATTAATATTTCAAAGGTATGCAAAATATGAAATAAAAATATTAGAATTATTACTTAACATGAAAAATTGTAAATGTTGATTGCACTGAAGTGTAAATAAATGTAGCCCCGACATTTCAAAATCAAATTCAGCATCGCACAATCATCATCATCCTTACGTTAACCCCGATCGCATCCGAAGCATCTTTCTGACCTTCCATACTTCCTGTAAAGCGACTGCCATCTTACCTGCACAACCCATAAGCGACATCGTAATTGCAGTTAGGTATATTATGAGTTGTCCGACTATTTAGGGCACCAACTACTCGTAACGGCTTCTATAGAAGTTTGTATGGTAACCGAGACCGACGACGGCTAGTGTGCTCCATCAAGACACGACGAGTTCTCAATGTCTTAAGAATGATTGCCCACCATATAACCGACTTGATTCAAAACTATAATCAGCATTCATTTTCTTTACCGCACCATAAAATATTGGAATTCTTTACCAACACACGTGTTGCCTTTTTCCTACAGTCACAGATCCTTTAAACGGGACGTAAAAAAGCATCTGAGAGTCACCGTTGTAACATTATTGTTGTCTGTAATGGTGACCCTCTTTCCTGAAACTTTGTCTTCAACTTACCATCAGGCGAGTTGAAGACATATCGAAATGCGAAATAAAAAACAAACTAAACCCAAACACAGCCAGGAAAATTCAAAAATAACGAATACGAACAGCTTGCATTGAAACATTTCTCGTAGATAAAGGTTCTATTGTCACTGTCCTATATCACTCGTTGCCGCTCCGCTAGACTTGTCGCCATATTATTATAATAACCTGCCTCTCCCTAGCACGGGTGTCGCGTTAACAAAATAATAAGGAAATATAGTTTGTAATTACTACATTAAATGTTATGGACGCTGCGTTGGGTTACGCCTTGAAATTAGTACTTGGTTCTATACTGGTGATTATGATCTTGGATGGTTAATAAAGTTGTTTTTTTATATGAAACTAGTTGCTACCCGCCCCATTCAGGATGTCGGTTATCGCGATTTTACATACCCTATGTCGTTTTTCAAGCTCTCGGCTCTCGTAATCGGTTGAGTAGAACCGTAGATATGGGCAAAGGTCGCGTTAACCGAGATGCACGCGGGCAGATTCGCGGGCAGAAAGCTAGTACTATAATAATATTATTCTGAAACATATTACACACCGCCATCTAGACCTAAACCACAAGTATGACTTGTATAGATTCTAGAACACGGATGAAAATACTTGGATGCATTTTTTTCCTCATTAGATACATACAAACCCCCAGACCAATACAATTAGAGATATTCATGCATACAAAGGTTATCAGTGATTAGAAATTGAGCCCGCATCGAATGTCATTATAGAGGAAAGCTATACAGGTTAATACAGTCAGTAATTATATTATCAAGCCATTTAGGGTTATTGGCTTGTGGAATTTAACGCAAAATTACTTTATAAAGAAATTGCAAGACTAGTGGTTGGAGGTTTACGTGATCAAATGATAGTCTTTTTCTCGTCACCATCCTTTTTATTAACCCCCGACAAAAAATCGATGCAGCCATTTGAAAGATATGAGGAGTGATTGAAAGTGGCAATGCAAATGCAAATCTAATATTTTTAAATATAGGTACCCGTGTTGGGTATCAAATGAAAAGGTCATAATTAATACATCACGAAACAGCAGGTTTTATGGAAATCGGTTTAGTGGTTAGTAAAAAAACATGAAATAAAAAAAAAATATAGGTATAAAAATTTAAAAAACGCCCGACCCAAAAAGAACCTATAAAAAGTAAAATAATAACTATTACATTATGACTTACCCTAAGTATTGACCCTTTTGTTATTTGTCTCATCGGGGGACCGCCGTCTGACCGTGGGGGGAGGGGAGGGGGCATACCAAGGTACTTAGCGGTCCCCCGAAGAGATGTCTGTCCTTACTTACATATTTCAATCAATCAATCAATTAGCCTACTACAGTCCACTGCTGGACATAGGCCTCTCCTAATGTGCGTCACGTTTGCCGATCCTCCGCCTTTACATATTTACTTAAATGTTATATTTCTCAAACATCAATGGCAAGGCATTTTCACTGCAAAATCCTTTTACAGTCAGTAATGTCAATAAAAGTACGTTTACGCATTGTCTGTTTTGTAAGCGATAGAGCCCTTTTGCCGGTGCTAATGGACCCGCTCGATCGGAAAAGGACCTCATTCTTACTTCATATCGGCGGTAAGTACCTATGTACCGCTATTCGTATTATTTGCTAAAGTGCTGACAGTTTCTTTTCGTTTTTATATGCTCTATTTTTTTTATACCACGGCCCACCTGATGAAAAGTGGTTACCATGGCCTATGGACGTATGCAACACCAGGGGCGTCACACACGTGCTGCCGACCCTGAAGAAACCTTCTAATGCTCTTCTTGAAGAACCCCATATTGTAGTCGCTTGGGAAAACCACCGCGGGAGTTAATTCCACAGCTTGAGTGTGCAAGGGATGAAGTTCCTTTCCCACCCATTAAATTGCTTTTGGTTTATAATTGGCAAAAGGGTACCATTTGTTATCAAGCTTGTTATGATCTTTTAGACCGCAGTCGGGAGTTTTATTTTTTAATAATTAATTTTATTTTAATCTTTTTAGTTATGATATGACCTTCTCCTTCTAATTCCCTTCATTTTGATACCCTAATTGTTTGACAACAGGCATTTTAGCACTAAAAACCACCCTTACTACATACCTACATACATACGCGCGTAACATCACCCTCACTGGCGCAGTCGAGTATAGTGTCTGTTCAATATGAAAATCAAAAACCCAATAATCTTCCGCAATCTGCCGTAACAAGCCGTCGCCGTACCCATATTAAACAGGGTAGGTGTTACTTCACATTACAGTTGCATCTCAGACTGCACATTCGTTTCGTTCGCCTCGTGTGTGCATAATTTATAATCACATTAGACTGAGCTCTGCAATAAAATGTGATGTTTCCCTCTAGTTCTCCTCTCGACTGTATTTAATAAGCTTGTAGGGAAACTCAGTTACGTACTTATTTTCGTTAATAATTGTAGTTTATAACTATTATATAATTGTAAAGTGGTCGTGTCTACATTGGAGATATTTAAAAAAATACTTGGGTCAAGTTCTATTAACGACACGAAATAACACGAAATTATTTTGTTTTCGAAATTTTAGTCTATTTGTCCGCGATAGATGCAAGAAGTGTTGAACGGATTTTGATGCGATTTTTGTTTTGAAAGATCATAGTCAGACTTATTATCTTACTTAAGGATGATCGCAATCGGTTAAGTAGAACCGAATGTATGGCCAACAAACTGGAAAACCATCATACACGTGGATGGAGTCGCGGGCGGTAGACTAGTTTAGTATAAAGGTTCATATGTTTTCATCTAATATATAAAATTCTCGTGTCACAGTTTTCGTTGCCATACTCCTCCGAAACGGCTTGACCGATTTTGATGAAATTTTTTGTGCTTATCCGGTATCTATGAGAATCGGCCAACATCTATTTTTCATCCCCCTAAGTGATAAGGGTGCAGCGGGAACGGGATTTGAATACCACGCGGGCCGAAAGTATGGCGGTACGAAGTTCGCCGGGGCAGCTAGTACGTTATAAAGGATTTCTCATTCACACTGAGATAATTAAGTAAAAGATATTCTTTATATTTTGAAGATATTTATTTTAGTGCTTGTAAAAATAATACAGGTTTAAAATTGGGCAAAAAAGAAACACTTTGTGAAATGAAACTTCTCCAGGCGTGTAGAGGACTTTTTGTGTGGTGAACAAAAATTAAGGATTTCATCGTCTTCGTCACGTCAGAATAGGCGGAGCCTACACCCATTCTGGTGTCAGGACAATACAAATCACAAGTTACTTAGTGTTCACTTCTATAAAAGAGTATGCGATAGAAAAAAAATACTATTTCTGAGCTATTGATAGGAAAATTGTTCACAAAATTCCAAACTATAACGGATCATCTACAGTAAAAAGGTCTGGATATATCGAAACATCAGAATTGTCTGATAAATTCGATAGAGGTGACATTTCCAATATTTCAGTCGGTTGGAAATGATTTTCAGATTCTGTCAATTGATTTATTTCAAAACCACGTTGTTCATACTGTTGTTGATTTTGACTATATTGTTCAGCATAAGTAGAAGCTGCCGCGTATTTCTGAATTACCCCCATTATTTCATATTTGGCATCCATTTTATGAATTTCTGGAACCTTTTTGAAGTCATTCAGTAAAGACATTAAAAAGAATTTATCTGTATCTCCAGTAGTATCCGCACTTGCATTGTTTTTCGCTTGCATTCTTTCTGCTAGAAGATTCAGGATCTGGTTCGTCTCTTCAGTATTTATAAATTTATTTTCCGCTTCTGGCCTGGATTGTGATTCATTGGGGCTACTATCAATAGATATAATCTGGTCTTGGGCAATTGGTCTCGTGTCATTAACTGCCGACAAGAACCTTAGCCGGTCAAAGTACATATACTTTCGATGATTTTTGACGGTAGACCCATTTCTTAGTTTTCGTTGTTTTTTCAACTCCCGCGCATAAGAATCTCTTATGTGCCTCCATTTCTTTTTTAGTGTCAACGCTGAAATTGAATAAAAAATATTTTAAACCGACTGCAAAAAGGAGGTTCTTAGTTAGATAGGTATTTTATATAGCCTATTTTGGTACCTGGTGATGGTGTTGGAATTTTTTAAATCGGTCCAGTAGTTTTTGAATTATTCGTTACATACAACAACACAAATCTTTCCTCTTTATAATTAGTATAGATTTCTGTTCATTGCATTATGACTGATTCGCACTACATAGGGTGAAATCTTGACAATTATTGGAATTGAGTAACTGATTGTATCAAGAGATTTACTTAATCCTACTAACATCATAGACAATGTGACAGTATATATTTGTTACTCAAGCACTCTCCAACGGCAGTACGGATCTGGATGAAATTTGGTATACGAATAGATTATCGTCTGGAATAGATAGATGGATAGGATAGATAGAAAGATAGATAATTCTTTATTACGTACACCAATAGATTTACAGAACGACAAGTAGGTAGCATGTATACAATTTAATGTACAATGGGCGGCCTTATCGCTGTTAGCGATTTCTTCCAGGCAACCAGTCAACAAAAATATTTCAACAGTCTAGAAATTCAAAATTCATTTATTTGGAACAATATTAACAGTTTTACACGGTACAGTGCAATGATATAGAAAATATATAAGCTACATGTTGTCCTTGTAATATGATTCTCATAGGTTGCAAAAACGGGATGATAATTCCACGCGAACACATCCACGGGCAACACCTAATCTTAAAGTAAGTTTGTAACTTTTGAGAATGGAAGATTGATAACAAATCGTTAAAAGTTTTTCAACAAATTCAAACTTCCCTAATTGTATGAATACATGTTATTGAAGGTAAACATGTAAAAATTGCCAAACTTCCGGAAAATAGATCCTTATATCGGGTCGATGTTTGTGACGGGACAATAAAGGATAAGGTATCTTAGCTGTTATAGTTACAGGATAAAGTTCCTAGGAAGCTATCTATAACTTTTCAAGATATGTTGAACTGCATTCACAGTCTTTTAGAAAAAAAATAGTCGGTGTTTTAAAAAAAAAGAACGATATAGTAATTCTTGATAATAGCACGCGTAGGTACCGTACTATTAACAGGATAAAAGTATAATAAATTCTATTCCAAACTATAATCGGTATCTGCGGCAAATTTCATCCAAATCCGTGCAGCTTTTCTAGTGTGATTTAGCGACAAAAATCCATTTAAACTTTCACATTTATAACAATAAGTAGCTAAAACTACATTCAAAATTATTAAATAAAACCTAAATGTATCATTTGTAATTTCACATCACTTCCTAAAACATAACTCAAACGAAACATAACTCAATCGAGTAGTCACAATATCGATTTAATTGATAGACAGGTTAACGACCTCCCGAACGGACAACGTTCACCAGCAAAAATAGAATTCAAATACAAAAACAAAAGAATTACCTGCAAAATTTTTCTCTGTAACATTTTTTGTATCAAAATCTCGTATGAAATGCTCACAAATGCTTTCCCAAGCGTTTTTTCTCTCTGTTACATCACTATAACTATCGCATTTCGTATTCCACAACACAGGACGTGATTCAATTTTGTTAATAAACTCTTCTGTGTCTATATCGTCCATTTTGGATGTTAATTTTCACGAAAATACAACCTTTCACCCCGCTAATAAACAAGGGAGTAAGCACGACAGGCGACGTTGCCAGCTCGGTGTCGTGCGCGCGCAGGACGGGCGTCGCACGACGCTCGCAGCGCGTCACTTGTATAGAAGCAGACAATCGTACCGCGCACGTACGACGACCGCCACCGCCGGAACGCTTCCGTACCGCCTAAGTATGGCTTCAAGCGCTTGAAAAAAGAACTAAAGCGCATTGTGCACTGTGGGATATAATATATATTATACTAGGTATTGTCAGCGGCTCCGCCCGCGTGGAAATCTGATTCCGTTCACCCCTATGTGTTATTTTGATGTTAAGCTATATTATTGTAAAGTTTTGTTAAAATCCATCTAGTAGATTTTACGTGAAAGAGTAAAAAACATCCTCACATATATATACAATATATATTAGTAGGACTAGATGTTGATCGCGGCTCTGCCTGCGTAAAATTTTAACGTTTCAGGGATTTGCGTCTATACGTTATTATGACTTAGGATTGATTGGTAGGACCTAATAGGATGGTAGGATGTAGAATTAAAATTTACGTCTCTCTACGTAAATAAATATCGCTTACCCCTGGTGTTACACTCGTCCCTAGACCACGATAACCACTTTCCATTAGGTGGGCCGTTTGCTTGACTGCGACCTAAGTGGTATAAAAACCGTACTTTTGAATAGAACTGTGAAGCCGCGGGCTATAGATAGCATTATAAATGCAAAAGTGAGTTTATTTAGTTAGAGGGAAAACTAAGTGCCGGCTTGATGGCAATAGGCTCGCCCTCTATTACGTGAGACTGAAAATCATAGTTGTCGAAATGTGGGTGTTAAATCACCTCTACCTACCCTTTCGGGGACTTACAGGTGTGAGTATATGTATGTTTTATTGCAATCAATCAAGTAGAACTGGAGATATGGACAATAAACGGGAAAACTGACATCCATGCGGGCGGAGCCGCGGGCGAAAGGCTAGTACTATAATATAATTTGATGCGGACAACCTTACAGCCTCCGTGGCGTAGCGGTAGTGAACGCGGCCGCTACGCAGGAGGCGCGGGTTCGATCCCCGCTCAGTGCAAATATTTGTGTGAATGAAATATGAGTATTTGCATTGGTCTGGTCGTGCCTCGGAGAGCACGTTAAGCCGTCGGTCCCGGTTGCCATGAGAACATCTATGGCAGTCGTTACGGGTAGTTGGAGCCCTCAAAAATCCAAAAACAACGGTCTAACTGCAAAACTTCGATATCGCCTAATGTTAACATTGGGTTGTGGAGGTCAGATGACAATCGCTTCACGGAAAATATCGAGGTCTAGCCAAATCCGTGGTTAAGACAGGTAAAAGCCGACCCCAGACTCCGAGCTGAAAGCTTCGGATGCGACTGGGAATTAACGCTAAGAGGAACCTGTCACGTGGCGTTCACGCGACCATTCCGCAGGGGGCGCGGGTTGGACCCCCGCTCAATGCCAATATTTGTATACATGAATATGGGTATTTACTTTGGTCTGGTCGTGTCTCGGAAAGCATGTTAAGTTATCGGTCCCAGTTGACACACTTTTGAGAATTACCATAAATCATTAATAGTCAATGGTTATGCATATGCATTGTCTAGCTGCTTTAAAGAATGAATAATTTAATAAAATCAATCCGGCACGTTCCTGGCGCAAAGGATGGCCAGATTACTGTTTATAGACTTTTTATTGTTATACATGCGGTGTTTACCTATAATTAATTGTAAGATTTTTATTTGTATTTTGGAACGTATTTGATGTAAGTTTTTATGTTAACAATTGTTGGTAAAATTGTTGGCTAAATAAATAAATAAAATAAAAATCCAGCTTGGAAATGCGAAGAGTGTAATGGGCACTCTTCCACCGGGTACGGCCTCGTAAATACAATATATTGTACACTTTTTGTAAGTTATGACTGAATAAATATATAATTTGATGTTATACTCGTACACTAAAACATGCAGACCAATGTAAAAAAAAATATACCTACAGGAAAATAATAAACAATTAAAATATCAATAAATAAATTGCTGAAGTCAGATGACAATCGCTTCACGGAAAATATCGGTATTCAGCCAAATCCGCAGTTAGACTGGTAAAGCGGACCCCAGACTCCGAGGTGAAAGCTTCGGATGCGACTGGGATTAACGCTAGGTTGAAGAAGTGCACTGCGGCTCTTAGCTAGGATTCTTTTTTATACCATTTAGGTGGCAGACAAGCACACGGCCCACCTGATGGGAAGTGGTTACCGTGGCCTATGGACGTATGCAACACCAGAGGCGTGAATAATTTAATGTGAATAATACAAATGTTAAAACCGCAATATTTATTTCCCGAGGGTGTATTTATTCTGGTTATTCCTACTATAATACAATTTAAATATGTACAATATTAACAATAAAACTAAAAATATATACATAAAAGTACAAATTAAAAACTAAAACCGAACGCGTCGTGGAATTCCTCCGCATCGCATGCCTCTTGTGGTAACGTTCCCAGAAGACTGGCAGCATTGCCACGTTGTATGGCAATGCTTATTCTCTGACCTAAAAAGAGGCCAGCCAGCAATATTTGTATCTCAAACTGTACGAAACTGCGAACACAACCAAGCATTATTAAAGCCCTACAAAGTTCTTAAGAAAACCCGAAACCCACGTCACGAAACTTCGTCAATTGTATTGCAATTACTCAAAAGTTCACGACTGTGAAGTCCAAATTGAAATACCTATTGTCGGTCTTTTGTCTTGACCCTTTTGCGAGCTGTAACGAGTTGAAAGGTTAATAACAAAGGTCCACAAATTATTGTAAACGTTTTTATTCTAGTTCTTTCAACCAGAATTTCTCCAAGATTAGCCAAATCGATCAAACAGCCGTGTTGTTTCCCGGTAGAATAGGGTCACCCCATCTCTTCCTGTGGGTGTCGTAGAAGGCGACTAAGGGATAGGGCTGTTCTCCACCAGACAGTAAATATATAGCCCGACAAAGTGCTCGTTAAACGGCAATAGCCTATTATGTGGGACCTAATACAATGATTGGTAAAATACATACATCCTACATACATACAATCACGCCTTTATCCCCGGAGGGTTAGGCAGAGGTGAATTAACACTCACATTTCACCAATCATTGAGTATTAGGTCCCATGTAATAGGGGGTGAGCCTATTGCCGTATTCCGGGCACTGTTGTTGACTCGAGCCATGTATTTGAGGCTGAATTGGTAAAATATGGGTTTTAATTCACCTCTGCCTAACCCTCCGGGGATAAAAGCGTGATTATAATATATGTATATAATTATTGTTACTGGCCGGACTCCAAGACTTGTGTTTACTAAGTAGGTAGCTCAGTAAATAATAGGCCTCTCAGAAAGATTGTTTTCTTAATTAAAAATGCGAGTGATAACATTTTGTTAATTGGCCATTAGTGTCGATAGCATTGTTATTTATTTATCTTGTCTGTCTTTTAATGGATGCTTCCTTTACAGGAATTCCGATTGGTGGAGTGAAATCGGAGTAAAAAATTCGGAAGTAAACATTTTTATTTCGATGAGGAATCGAGATCTGTTACAGGAAGTATCTGAATGTTTTGCCAAATATCCATTAGTTTATTTTTGGAATGTAAATTAAGTCGGAAAAAAATGTGTGAGCCAAGATAATCCAAAACAAAAGTGTAAGAGAGTGGATTCTGTGCTTCTGTGTTGATCATGATCCAGATTATTATACAAACAAAAAAAAATAAAGGATTATCACATACTTACTTACAATATTCTAAAAGATGCGTCATTCAAAAGTTATTTAAATTATTTAATTTCTAAAATTAAACCAAAATAATATTGTTTAAAATTCTTAACTACATAAACACCTTTGAATGACATTTTGAAGTATTTATTATGCTGATTGTTCAAATCGATTTACAAAGAGAAAAGAGAATGGATACCCCTAGACAGTACAACTTGTATTTTGATGTTTATGACATACGTTGACGTCTGTCATATACGTCAAATCCCATACATTCATCAATACGCCGGTCAACTAATTGCCACTTGTGTAGGGGACAGGTACCTATATTTAGGGTTCCGTACTTCAAAAGGAATTTATTTTATTTATTTCTTTTATATCGGAATGAATGGTCTGTATTAGCGTGTATAATGTGATATTAGCTTTGACTGTATTGTGTGCTGCGGGTCAAATTAAATATATTTTTCTTTCTTTAAAAATGGAACCCTTAAAAGATCACTTTTTGTCGTCTGTCCTTCTGTCTGTCAGTCTGTCTGTCTGTCTGTCTGCCTGTCTGCCTGTCTGCCTGTCTGCCTATCTGCCTGTCTGCCTGTCTGCCTGTCTGCCTGTCTGCCTGTCTGCCTGTCTGCCTGTCTGCCTGTCTGTCTGTCTGTCTGTTTGTCTGTCTGTCTGTCTGTCTGTCTGTTTGTCTGTCTGTCTGTCTGTCTATCTGTCCGTCTGACTGTCCTTCTTCTCCGGATCGCGTGAAAGCATCAAATTGAAATTCATACCACTCCAAATTTGTTGTTCCAATTTTGTATGCGAACCCTCGGTGCGCGAGTCTGACTCGCTTTGGTCAGTTTTTTTTACAAAACGCCCACTGCTGCCGCTCTGTACTTAAAACGCCCTTCCTAACCTTCGCATGGACCAATTACGCCTCGCTATAACAGTCCACTATAATCATATTTAACTACAAGTCATAATACTCTGATACTACTTAGCCCCAACTGCAATAGCAGATAAGAAGTAATTCCTATAAAGCCTACCCTCTATCCTCCTTGTGTAATAACATATAGTTTTTATCCAGCAACCGAGGTCCATATACAGGCTTAATAAATTTAGACACAACCCTACTTTCTTTCTTTGTAAATGGAGCTGTCATATGAACAAAAACGCAAGGGTATTTTACGATGCGACTTATTGAAGCTGTGATATAATAAACAGCGCCATCTAGTGAGGGTAAAGGAGAACTTCTTCAGGATATCAAACGAAGGAATACCAGACGCCCTCATCATCATCTTCATGTAGACGTATTTTCCTGATTGCATCCGTGGACAAGACGACCTCGAAGCTCAGGGTCCGCCTTCCGGCTTTTCCTCCTGCACTTCGCACGAACTTGGGCTTCCATGGTTGTGAGACCATTGGCACGCATGTCACCCTCCACGACGTCAAGCCAAGACTTCTTGGGTGTACCCCTTCTACCTGGACCCGGCGGGGGCGCCATTGCCAGGCATTTGCTACCCACGTAGTCCGGCGGTTACCGCAAGAAGTGCCGCACCAATGAAGGCGGCTCTCTTGCATTTTATCTGTGATATCACGGACATGAAGGCTGCCACAGATGCGAGAGTTCCACACGCGATCTTTACGCGTGACGCCACACATCCACCGTAGCATTTTCATCTCCGTGGAATACCAGACACCCTATCGTCTGTTATTCCTTGTTCTAGCATGTTCTATCCTTTTTTTGTCACATATATTACTAGCTCGTACCCGTAGTTTCAAGTTTCATTGTCATGAAATATTAATCCCATCCACGCGATCCTTGGGAACCTATTGCCGGGATAATAAGTACTGCTTGCTATTCTAGACTAGACTAAACCTATCTATGTTTCAAATTGCATCCAGTGCCGTTCAGCCGTTTTTGCATAGATGTTAAAGTTTTAAAAAACATGGTTAAATAATGTTGTAACTCGTAGCTTTCTATTGGACGATAGCAGTGGCGAAGAATGAAAATTTTCAAAAGTAGAGTCGGTGGAAAAGGTTTTACCTATTATAGAAAGACCATAGGAATTCTTTCATAAAGTTTTCTTATAGAATTCTTTGCAGAGTAAACCGGCAGAAATCGGGTCGTAGGGACCCCTCGCCCCTGTTCACAGACATACATAATCATCTTCAAAGATGAATGTGACAGAACCACCATAATACGAGTAAAAACGACAAACAAACAGACCAGTTAACGAGATGGCGTGATTCCAAATTGTCCATCTTCAAGGTCATATTACTCGAGTTCTATCTCATAACTTTGAATAAATATATACCTACAATATATACTGCTATAGTGAATCACAGAGTACTGCCCCGTTAAGATTAATTCAAAATGTCGACTTTCTTCGGCACTCACATAATCCGTCCACTAATCGAAAATCACACGTTCGAAAGCAAAGTTTGATGGTCCGAGTCAATAGTTTTCGACAGACGTGTCCATCCATCTGATTCAATGCCACTAATCTGACACACTACAACACCATGGTCACGGGTAGACTCGGTGTCCTGGTGACCGTAGCTCACCATACGATGCATCTCATCACCCACATACGATACAGAATATTCCAACAAGAACCAAGCTGTTCGGTGACTCCTTCTTCTGCCGCACCATTAAGACCTGGAATTCCTTACCAGCTCACATGTTTCCCTCCTCCTACAGTCCCGGGTCCTTTAAGCGGGCCGCGAAAAAGCATCTGATGAGGCCGTCAAGCTGAGTGCCACTATTGTAACATTGTACGTATCTATAATGGGGACCCTCTTTTCCTTTAGCTTACCATCAGGCGATAATGATGTCAAATTGAAGTGTCCTATATAAAAAAAAAACCAGGGTACCGAATAAATAACAAAAAATCGTCAGAATTGTTTTATTTCAATATATTCGCATAAAACTTTCGACAATATCACTTTGAAAAGAGTTCAAGTTCTAGCAATAAAGTTGAGTCAAATATCTCACACAGTCTATAGGCAAAATAGTTCAATCACCAGTGAGGGTATAATCGCAAATTATCGGAAAAGTTTTAGAGCTCAAAGAGATTAACTTTCCTTATGGATAGGTTTTATTTTAGTTTCTAGTTAGGGCATTAATTTATATAATTACTTTGCTCTAGGATGTCTGTACGAGCCGGGATGTGAGGGATATGGCATCTCACCCTCGGCACTGATGATCCAAGAAGGCGTACGGTTTTAGTCGGTTAGAGCCCGACATAACCACCCTCACTGGCTGTGGCAGGAGGGAATATCAAAAAAAGGTTGACTTTGATTTTGACTCTTTGCTCTGGTTTACGCGGGTCTCCTGGAAAAATGCGTGTACATACATTGCGTCATCGGTTCAATTCCAATAGCCACTTAACTGCAAACCCCGGAGAGGTGGGGGTTTCCCCACGTGCAATAAAAATGGTGGTTATACATAGCCTGTCTGATAGTTAACTGTAAAATTTCAAAGTGCTTTTATACTACCGAGACAGTAATCAACGCCAACGTAAATCGTACTTTAATACTGTTATTCTTACTTCTCTGCTCCTTAGCTCTCGGGACTATGGAGTCCCACGCACACTCAAGCTGTAGAATGAACTCCCTGCGGTGGTTTATCCCAAGCGACTACAATATGGGGTTCTTCAAGAAGGGCATTAGACGGTTTCTTCAGGGTCGGCAGCGCGAGTGTGACGCCCCTCGTGTTGTATACGTCTATAGGCCACGGTGACCGCTTCCCATCAGGTGGGCCGTGTGCTTGTCTGCCAACTAAGTGGTATTAAAAAAAGGCGTGCGTCGTCGGGCCGAAGCCAAGACGTAGAGGCCCTTTCAAGAGGGTTTAATATGCTAGGGATTTAGGGATACACACATGACGGATATCATCCCCGAGTGAACAATATGATACACCCGTAGATAGTCCCCGCCAGGTGCAGAGACTAATGCTGTACGATGGAAACTTGGTAATGGGCAATGAGGTTGAGTATTGGATGGACTGGTAAATGGGCTATGGGGGGAGACTAATTATAGGTTACTTTTTAACTATTTAATGTTCGACCAATGAAATTCTAATTTTATAATTATTTATTGATATTTTAATTGTTTATTATTTTCATGTATATATATTTTTTTGGATCGACTTCGTACGTGTCTCGGTGGCTCAGTGGTCAGAGCGTTCCCCCTGTAAGGGAAAGATCGCGGGTTCGAGTCCCGTCCGAGGTCGATTTTTTCCCTTTCTTAATCGATTTGAACAGTTAGCAAATGCTTCAAAATTTCATTCAAATATTTTTTTTTATTTTACATTGGTCTGCATGTTCTAATGTATTAAAACAAATTATATATTATTTATTCAGTCATAACTTAAAAAAGTTTACAATAATACGTCTAAACTAATAAAACAGCTCGTGACCGTGCCCGGTGAAAGAGTGCCCATCACACTCTTTGCGTTTCCACGCTGGATTGCGCTGATCATCCTTTGTACCGGATTGATTTTATTAAATTACTAGCTGTACCGCCATTCTTTTTAGCCCGTTTAAACCTTCCCTGGACATCCACGAGGTCTCCAAGGCACGACCAGACCAATGCAAATACCCATATTCATGCATACAATATTTGCACTGAGCGGGGATCGAACCCGCGCCTCCTACGTAGCGGCCGCGTTCACTACCGCTACGCCACAGAGGCTGTGTTACTAGTGATTAATATTTATCTCTGACAATTATTATATGTGTCTAACCTCATTTTTGTAAATAAACAAACATACCTGCCAAGAGTATATAGCCCGCTACGCCGTAGCAATCTCGTAGCAGTACTACGCCGTAGCATTTGCCTACGGCCAATCGAGAACCAATAATAGTGTTCCGTAATGAGCGACCTCGAGTCATCTAATAAGCTTTTATCGAGTGTTCGGGGCCTCGCAACCTAATGACTGGCCTGTAGGCAAACTCGATACTTCAAATATCGATACTTTAGCGCAACAATACAGCTCTAACGACCTCTCCCATGAATAGTTACGGATATTTGAAAGGCTGAATTTTTGTTAACCCACTTTTTTCATTCCTGTTGAAAAAAGGCAGCTCAAAATGAGCAGTTTTCCAGTAGGTATAATAATCAGTTGGTTTAGAATATGAATTGAATAAATACTTAAGTAATTTAATAATAGGTACTTGAATAAAAATTTAAAAATGTTGGTTTTTAAATCATCAAGAGATGGCGCTAGCATAGCTTTTGGTAATTTTAATGTACTCTGTGGTTTATTCATTCATATTCATTTACCCATATTACAATAGATAAAATATGATAAAACGCTTAATTCTTTTCGCGTCACTGTCTGTAATTTAAAATAATATTATATTTAAAATAATTTTATCAAAAAAAAATGTCAAAACATTTATATAAAGTAAATCATTACAAAACCGAAGAACATTTTTTCCATAAATTAGGGAACACTAGATGTGAGACCACACTCTACTTATCAAATGTGCCGGCTGCTTTAGGAACGCTATAAATACCTACTGGAAAACTGCTCATTGCATTGAAGGATTTTAATGACCGAAATGTGGGACCGAAAATCATAGCTGGCGGAATGTGGGTGTTAATACGCTTCTGCCTACCCTTTGGGGAGTTATAAATGGGAATGTATGTACGCTCGTATTCCATATTTTTGTATTGTAATTGGCCTACAATTAAATATATTTCAGTTCCATTTTATATTCTTTGAACTGTTTGTATAATTGGATATCATGGAACGTGAAAGTTGAAAATAACCGAAGCAAGTAATTGGAATTGTTGCCAGAAATTAGTTAATATACCTGTGAGTTGATTCAAAGAATAAATATACATTCAATTTATACAATATAATTTAAATTTATATTTTCAGACACACACTGTAGTCATTTTTATAAAAAGGAGGAATAGAATGACAAATGTATAGGATTTGACGTTTTTGACATTCGTTGACGCCTGTCATTTAAGTCAAATCTCATACATTTGGCATTCTATTCCATCATACGCCTAGCAACGAATTGCCACTTGTCTAGAGGGGCTGATGACAGTCGATTCACTGAAAATATCGGCTTTTTCCCCAATTTTCCCTTTTACCGATTCTTTTCAGCCGCGTCGCGGTTAGATTGGAACAGGCCAGGACAGGCCTCGGATGTGGCTAGGATTAATACAAGGATGATAACGAAAATAGTTAACAGATCCCGGGCTTTAAGGTCGAAACCTTGGATGAGACCAGGGCTCAACGCTGAGATGATGATGATGATTATGAATAGCAGAAAGATGGGAGGCAAATATTTTAAAGAGAAAACTGAAGGAACTTTGTAGTCTCAGTAGTTCCTTTAGTTCCTTTGAAGGAACTATAGGGACAAAAAAGTGCCAGTAGTCCCTTCAAAGGAACTGCCAAAGGAACTGAAGGAACTATGTAGTCTCAGTAGTTCCTTTAGTTCCTTTGAAGGAACTATAGGGACAAAAAAGTCCCAGTAGTCCCTTCAAAGGAACTGCCAAAGGAACTGAAGGAACTATGTAGTCTCAGTAGTTCCTTTGAAGTTGAACTGCCAAAGGAACTACTGAGAATAAATGAAACTTTTTTAGGTGCGCTGGGCATTAATATCATTTTAAGATGGGAAAGAACAACTGAACTCGCGACACCGTTACCGTCACCTCTGTAACTAAGTATCTATATACATTGCACCGTTTGCACGAGAGTTGAGTTACTCACAAAAGGCCACTGTTTTATTTTTATTTTGTAACTGTATCGTCATTGTAACAATTGCAATCGACAAACTTGGTGACTATGCGAATAGCCGGACGAGACATAAAAACAGGTTACATTTACCTCTAATTAATATAGAACTATTTAGAAGGAATATTTACTGCATGTGTAAGTATCAGAATATATAATAATCTTCCATCAAGTTTGACTAACCTACGTATGACATTATTTAAGAAACAATTATTTGACATGTTATTAAACAAAATGTATTACAATATTAATGATTTCTTGGGCGATACAATAACATTTATATTAATAATATCTTTTAATGTAATTAAGTTAGCATATAAGTATTATTATTATAACCTGAAAATTTGCACGCCGTTAAGTGGCAGAATGTGAGGAAACGAAGCATTTTGTAAAATCTGTTGTACCATATTCTAGCAAATAAACAATTTTGATTGATTTGATTGATTGATTGATAAATTGTACTGTAATTGTACAGTTAACGACAAAAGTAGCATTATTTGTTATTTGGGTGATTCTTTGTAAACCAGATTAGATATGTTTTTGACTGAAGAACACATCAATTTATTCTCCAATTATCACAAAAATTTCAGGTTACATAGTAGATAAAAATGTCTATCGACGCATATATTAATTAATTGGGATTATTTAATACAAGCAATAATTTTACTAACAGAAAACAGAAAAAACTAATTAATCTGGTGTGTCCCCATGCCGCTTTTTGTTGAATTATTAGATTTTTTGCGATCTTAAGAAGCAATTATATTAAAATAAGAATGTTGCATCGATATTTGAATATATGTTTTTTGATATGTTATAACTGAAATTCAAAATAATCGGATATCTTCGTAATTACATTACTTTAAAAAATGTCCCCGACGAAAATGATAATTCAACTGGCGCATCTTGTTCAAGCATAATTTCAATGTAAACACAAAATATTTGCTTAATGAATACCGACTCGTGATTGGTCGCGTCAATCAGTAGCGAGCTATCGAACACTTGCACTTTCAAATGTTATATTTTGTTAAAAAATACGACTGAAAGTTGTTATTTGGGAGTTTGTCACGCATGTCGCATAATTAATCTGTATTCTTTCATGGATTGCGGGTTTTTAGTTATGTTTTGAAACTTAACCAAGGTCTGTCATAATGTTATCTATTCATGTTAATTACACCTTTAATTCTATCTGTTCATAAATAAAGGTGCAGGGTTCGATTAACTATAACTTTCTAATTTGTCTGGCTCCCATTAGTCTGGTTTTATCTGGCTCTTATGCCCAGATGAATTTGACCGGGCCAGATAAATTAGGATTAATTAAAAATAACAACAATAATCTCAACTTATGACCAGTTTTTTTACGTTTTTATGAGCTTTAATGAAAAAGATTTTTTAGGTGCAAGGTGGTCCACCAAGATCTTGGGCCCCAGGCCAACCTCACCTGCAAGTCGGTGCACCTGCTGAAGAACGGACGAGGCTCTGGCGCTGGCTTTCCCTTCGGGGTTGGAGGTTGGCAATTGCCCCCGGAAAGGCCAAAAAATGCCAAATCACAACATAAATGGCAATAAGAATAAGGGAATACAATGAGGGTAGGGCACCGCCGCAAAACGGTGCGCACGAAGGCCGCCCGCCTTGTGTCGCAAGTCGGCTAGGGCCACCGTGCCTGAGCCGGGCACGGCTAAAGATGTTAGGCCAACATTGTAGTTCCCAAAAACTCTGCTTCGCAACGTGGAACATTGGCACGTTGACGACCAGTCAACGAGGGAGTTGGCTGACGTACTCTGCAGGCAGAGAGTGGCCGTGGCATTCCTGCAGGAGACTCGTTGGGGTGGCAGTAGCTCCATGCACATTGGGGACGGCTACCACCTGATTTGTGGTGCTCTCTCGGACGTTGCGACTTATGGTCGTGAGGGTGCTTATCAATGGAATTGTAACCCACCTGATAAGTGCCTACGCGCCACAGGCTAGGCGTAGCGAAGCCGAAAAGATCTCATTCTGGGACCAACTCGGGGAAGTGCGTCGTGACATCCCACTGTCGCAGGGTGTCCTGGGTGGTGACCTGAACGGTCATGTGGGTGGTGGGTGTGAGGAGTTTGAGCGTGTTTACGGTGGCTTTGGATACGGTAGTCGCAAGTTGCAACCCAGAGGGTGAGCACATCTTCAGAACATGGGCGACTGGCGTTCATGCCATCGTGAACACGTACTTCAAATAGAAATCCAAACATCTTAACACCTACAAGAGCGGGGGGCGCTCTACCCAGGTCGATTTCCTACTCACTAGGAGGCACAGCATCAGCTAGGTGGCTAACTGCAAGGTTATACCCGGGGCGAGTCTCACTAGCCAACACCGTCTCCTTGTCATGGACCTCCGCGTGAACCCAAAGGCGAACGTGCTGAGCGTGCCCAACGCAGAATCAAGTGGTGGCTGCTTGATGAAGTCAAGTCCCAAAGTCTCGTCTCAGCCATCAGTGACAAGTGCGCTGATGCTGTAGACAGTGTAGACGAACCAGTACAGGTTTGCTGGGACAGGATTCAGGCAGCTATTCCAGAAAGCTGTAGGACCCGACGAAGTCCCTATCGAGGCTTGGAAGGCAATGGGTGCCCATGGTGTGAGCATTCTAGCAAATCTCTATAACCGCATACCCGGTGAGATCCCGAGCCAGTGGAGGCTAAGCATCATCACACCAATCTTCAAAGGCAAGGAATCGGTGCAGGAGAGTGGCAGTTACCGCGGATAACCGACTCCCAGATCCGACAGGAAAGTACACTCTCGGGTTGTCAGTACGGGTTTCGTCCCAGGCACGGAACTATGGACCCGGTGTTCACCCTTAGGATTGTGGCGGGGAAACACAGGGCGAAGAACACGCCTCTGCACTGCCTATTCTTAGACATACAGAAGGCCTTCGACCGTGTTCCTCGCGCGGTGATCTGATGGGCATTGCGGGCCAAGGGAGTCCCAGAAACTTACATTGACACCATCCGAGACTTGTACTACGATTCCGGTTCTGTGGTTCGGACTGCTGTTGGTGACTCGAAAGCCTTCCCCATCACCGTTGGGGTACACCAAGGATCCGTCCTTAGTCCTTACCTGTTCAGCGTAGTATTAGACGTTTTGTCGGACAGCATCAGAAACTCGCATGAGCAGCCCCCGTGGTTGCTCATGTATGCTGATGATATTGCGCTGATGGACGTGGACAGGAGCAGATTGGTGCGACGCGTGAAAGGGTGGAAGGAAGTGCTTGAGAACGGCGGCGGTCTGAAGCTAAATGTAGCGAAGACAGAATACTTAGCGTTAAACTCCACAGATCCCATACCCATTCGCATAGGCGATGACTTGGTCGAGCGCACGGACCAGGTTAAGTACCTGGGATATGTACTTCATGTGACTGGTGAAATCAACTACGACGTCAGGGCATGGATTGCTACTGCGTGGGCCAAGTGGCGGGAAATGACTGGCGTCACGCGTGATCCCAAAATGCCAGTTAGGTTGAAGAGGCAGGTCTATAAGACGATCATTAGACCTGTTCTCTTACATGGTTGCGAGCCGTGGCCGCTGCTGGAGCGACACAAGCAAGAACTACGTGTCACGGTGATGAAAATGCTGCAATGGATGTGTGGCGTCACGCGTAAAGATCGCGTGAGGAACTCTCGCATCCGCAACCTTCGCGTCCGTGACATCGCGAATAAAATGCAAGAGAGCCGCCTTCGCTGGTGCGGCCACGTCTTGCGGCAACCGCCAGGCTAAGTGGGTAACAAATGCCTAGCAGTGGCGCAGATGGTGCCTCCACCGGGTCCAGGTAAAAGGGGTAGGCCCAAGAAGTCCTGGCTTGACGCCATGGAGGGTGATATGCGTGCAAATGGTCTCACTGCCATTGACGCCCAAGATCGTGCGAAGTGGAGGAGGAAGAGCCGGAAGGCGGACCCTGAGCTCCGAGGTCATCTTGGCCACGGATGCAATCAGGAAAATGCGTCTTTATGCAGATGGTGATGATGATTGCCAGATATTTTATAATAAAGTTGATTGAATATAATATGTTATTCTCATTTATCTGCATGCTTCTAATTAATATGGTGCAAAAGTCCATTCATCTGCCTTGGTCATCATTAATCTGGTTGACCAATTTATCAGCACTGTCTATTTCCTAAACTACTGGGTACAAATCAGTGCCTTCGAAATATGATATAACATATAATGATCCGGTCACGATTTTATGTGAGTTAAAGTCTAAAAGTTAAAAAAAAATTGAGCCATATCAATGAGGCAAATACACTCGGTTTCAAAGAAACACCCATTTGCACTAAGCCGGGATTGAACCCACACTCACTAACGAAGACGAAAACACGAAGCAAAATGTCAAGATATATGCCTAATGCCTACAATATTTCACTTCAAAATACCGCCTCAACCTTTAGTATGCAAACTACAGTATAATATCAAGAAAATAGGATTTCCTTTGATGGCGCGGTTTTGAAATTATAATTTTAATTGGTTATCAAGTCAAAAGATTATTAAACTCTTCATGTTTATGGATGCCCGATACCCTGGTGCCGGTCTTTCAGTGGAGGTGGCCTTTGAACCGTTAGCAATATTTACTAGTTGATGAAAAAATAAAACAATAAGGTCAAAGCTGGGATGAAGGCCGTCAATGGTTATTAATAAAAGTTAAAATATGTACGGAAAAAAGGCACATTTTTCTGATATCTAAACTTTTCCCTTAATCAAATCTATAACCTTAAAAAAAAATAAACGATACATACGTATGTTCTTATTTTAAACATGATTCACCAAAAAATAATGACGATCCGTTCTTAAACTACAGTCCCGGGTCCTTTAAGCGGAGCGTGAAAAAGCATCTGATGAGGTCGTCAAGCTGAGTGCCACCATTGTGACATGGTACATGTCTGTAATGGTGACCCTCTTTTCAGAGACTTTGCCTTCAGCTTACCATCAGGCGAGGCGAAGTCAATTTGACGTGTCCTATATATTAATTAAAAAAAACGCTATAGCAAACTTCCCCTTTTTAAGTTCACCTTTACGAAGCATGATTTTTTTCACAGCAACCTGTGAGAAATCATGTCTTTGATGTTTCAACCAAAAATCATCAAGATCTGTTCATAAATGTCTCGACACCAAGACACCCCCTTTTTCTCTTCCATTATCGAGAGATTTTTTTTTGATAAGAGGGAACTCTTATGAAAAAAAAATCTCTCGATAAAAGTTATGTTTTAAATCAAAGAACTTGATGTGTTCCAAGTTTGCTGAAAATCGGTTATGAAATACGTCCTTTGAGGTCCATTACACGGTAGGTTTTGCTGTCAGTTTAGTCATCAATCACGGCGTGATTGACCAACAACATAACGTCTAATAACCGATTGACCTGTAACATTCATGATTGGCGGCATGATGCATGACGCTTGCATAAGCGTGTAATGGATCCCTTAGACCGGAACTGTCATACCCACAGACATAATACGAACAAAAACAAAAACGGCCACCTTGTCGGAACTTAGTCTCTCGCTCGATTCGCTCGATCGGTAAACTAGTTAGTAAATCTAATAATATTCAACGGAATAATATCCAAAATGCCGACCTTTGCAATATTCTCGATGATTTTGTTTACTTGTCTTCGCCCGCGGCGTGATTCCTTCATCAAAGACTATACAGGGCGTCCCACGGCGATGCCACATGGAGGGCAAGTACCTTAAATCCTTAAGTTGGCTCATTTTACTTAAAGGAGACATCATTTTATTTTTAAAAAGAAACAAAACTGCATTCAAAGATTTTTAAAAATTCGCTTGCCACACCCGGTAATCGAACCGACTAAAATCCGAAAAAGTAACATCCTGTATTTTTATGGCATCATTGATAGTGTCAATCAAAAGGATCAAATCTCTCTAAGAAACATGGTAAATTAAATGAAAGGAAGTCCTTGAAACCTAAACTTATAAATTCAATTTGGCAAAATAAAACACTTTAACTCAAAGTTCATCCATCCATCTGATACCATATTAACAATGAAATTCCATATTTAAATCACTTTTCTTTTTTTATCGTGTGGAGACCGCTGCATCAATCGATAGTGTCAATCAAAAGGATCAAATTTCTCTAAAAAACATGGTAAATTAAATGAAAGGAAGTTCACAAAATCTTAACTTATAAATTCAATGCAAACAGACACAGCACTTTTACTCCAGGAACCATCAGATAAGGTATCTTATAAGGTCAACACTAGAGATATCTTTGATGAAATTTATTTAGTAAAATAAGTACATACTGAATGAATGAACTTCGTTACCTGTTTAGAATGTAACTTTATTGGGTAACTACATGAGGTTATGTAGGTAGGGTAGGTAGTAATTTTCAGGTGCTTGATTCGAAACCTGCACGCGGTGTACCCTGGGCAACGAAGATGGCGAGTGAATTATTGCCCTATTGGATCAACTTATAACCTGTCAATTGAGACGGCGCGGCGTGCGGTCTTAGTCGGTTTGAGTTCGAGATACCCAAATACTACTGCTGACCAGCAGCGGTCTCCACACGATAAAAAAAGAAAAGTGATTTAAATATGGAATTTCATTGTTAATATGGTATCAGATGGATGGATGAACTTTGAGTTAAAGTGTTTTATTTTGCCACATTGAATTTATAAGTTTAGGTTTCAAGGACTTCCTTTCATTTAATTTACCAAGTTTTTTAGAGAGATTTGATCCTTTTGATTGACACTATCGATTGATGCCATAAAAATACAGGATGTTACTTTTTCGGCTTTTAGTCGGTTTGATTACCGGGTGTGGCAAGCGAATTTTTAAAAATCTTTGAATGCAGTTTTGTTTCTTTTTAAAAATAAAATGATGTCTCCTTTAAGTAAAATGAGCCAACTTAAGGATTTAAGGTACTTGCCCTCCATGTGGCATCGCAGTGGGACGCCCTGTATAAGATTGTATCTCATGACATTTTTCCTGCTAGTTATTTCGAGGTATTCATAATCCAGCAAACGCCTCGCTGATTTGTATCCTACTAATATAATAGATATAAAAGTATTTAAGTATTAGCCATACTAGCTTATAATATAAAAGACTTCTAACTGCCTCTGTGGCGTAGCGGTAGTGAACGCGGCTGCTACGCAGGAGGCGCGGGATCGATCCCCGCTCAGTGCAAATATTTGTATGCGTGAGTATGAATATTTGCATTGATCTGGGTGTTTTCTATGTATAATATGTATGTATTAAAAAAAATATATCTAAGTATGTTTATCCGCATTCTAGGACCCATAACACAAGCTTACTTTGGGTCTAGATAGCGTTGTGTAGAATGTCCTACAATATTTATTCATAAAATACTTTGATTTCGAAAAAAAACTATTATTCGCGATGATTGCCTTGCGGGCAAAACCGTGCTTAGTAAATAAAAATTCGATGCCACTATGCATTATATTTTGTTTAGAAAACTTAACAAAAATTAATACTAATAATATAAATGCGGAAGTTACTCTATTTGTCCGTTTGTATGCTTTTACGCTCTTTGGAACTGATTTTGATAAAATTTGGTGTAGCGATAGATTGGTACTTGGCAAAGGACAAAGGCTAAGTCTGGTCGCGATAACTGACATGCAAGTAGAAGGAGCGAGCAGAAGCTAGTAATCAATAAACGAATTGTAAATACCATTTATACTAAGACCACATACATTCACAAAAGATAGCGAGCAAGGGTTCAGTCTATTTACATAAAAATCTGCGCATTCAGAGGCTCTTCTTTAGACATAGAATTGCTTACACACGTCGAACTTGAGGAAATACGGGACCACCAACACAAAATCAGTAAGATAGTCTTCAGGATAATTACTATTTATAGATACTCACGCCTATCTCCCTCCAGGGTAAACAGAGACTATTACTCAATCTGATTCTGTCTTTAGACACTTCACGAGCTTCCTTTCTTCCTCTCAGCGTTAATTCCCAGTCGCATCCGAAGCTTTCATCTCGGAGTCTGGGGTCCGCTTTACCAGTCTTAACTACAGATTTGGCTAGACCTCGATATTTTCCGTGGTAACGTTAGGCGAAATCGAAGCTTTGCAGCTAGACCGTTGTTTTTTTTTTAACTTTTTAGGGCTCCAACTACCCGTAACGACTGCCATAGATGTTCTTATGACAACCGGGACCGACGGCTTAACGTGCTCTCCGAGGCCCGACCAGACCAATGCAAATACCCATATTTCTTCAAGAGCTTCCTTTATTGGTACAAAACTATTTCTAATCCTACTACTTAATATTATAAATGTGAAAGTTTTACAAATCACATACTCGTCTATCGTCTATCACAAATAACATATAGGCAATTACAAATAACTTACAGTCAACTGTATGTACCTTAGTGGTTTTTTGTGTTATTACTATTGTTCATGCCTTGTCCTGTTTTAATGGTAATAAATAAATAAAAATATTGAAACATATTATAGTCAAAAAAAAAAATACAATAACATATAGTCAATTACAAATAACTTATAGTCAATAGCAAATAACATAATGTATGTATAGTCAATTACGTACAAACACAATATTTTTAAACCTATGATGTCTTGAATTTCGAATTTGGAACGAGATACAGTAACTATGAGTAAACTAGATTCTCTCGACAGGTTGCAGCGACGTGCAGTCCGCATTATTGGGAATCCTGAGATCACCAAAACCCTCGAGCCCTTGCAGTTGCGTAGAGATGTGGCATCTTTGGCGGTATTTTACCGTCTCTACCATGGTGAATGATCTGATGAGCCCTTCCAATTAATCCCACCCTCTCCTTTCCTATATACGATAACACGTGCAGGGCTTAGATACCACCCGCATACGGTGCAGAACATTCCATCAAGAACCAAGCGGTTCGGCGACTCCTTCTTCTGCCGCACCATTAAGTCTTGGAATTCCTTACCAGTTCACGTGTTTCCCTCCTCCTACAGGCCCAGGTTCCTTTAAGCGGGGCGTGAAAAAGCATCTGATGAGGCCGTCAAGCTGAGTGCCACCATTGTAACATGGTACGTGTCTGTAATAGTGACCCTCTTTTCAGAGACTTTGCCTTCAGCTTACTATCAGGCGAGGCGAAGTCAAATTGACGTGTCCTATATAAAAAAAAATACTATACAGTTAATACTGTATAGCTGACTTTACATAGAAGTCATTTAAGATAACCAAAATTCATCCAAACAACTGAATCCATATACAAACAAACGAACAAACATCTTGATTAAAATTACGCACTCGTCGTTCCTATAAAATTACTTCCTTATTCAAAACTCATTTCTACACTCCTTACAGGGTGTACCTACAGTCTTACGAACACGTAGCTGCTTATATAATATTCCCGAAGACATTATTTCTTGGAGAAAACGTGTCGTTGACAGATGTCAATTTGTATGTAAATGGGGTCTAAAACGTCATAATATGTATACTATTATAAAATTTAAAATTAGTGCTGTCTGTACATTGGAGATATTTAAAAAAATACTTGGTATTTTACTATTTAGGTGGTGGATACTTTCTTAGTAAAGATTTTTACTTATAGTTAAAAAAAAACTAAGGTAAGGGTAATGGACGCAACCTCAAATTTATGTTTACGTAGCAATTCAGGTGAAATATTTACTTACCTACTACTACTGGTCGAATTTTAAAAGGAACTTTCCATTAGAAAGGTCTTGGTCAGACATAAATCTAGTAATCAAAAACAATACTTGTAAAAAATGCCAAGCTTCGCCCTCGGTTCTTCTACCGCAAAAAGTTATAAGATCCATCGAATACCAAGTCGATTAATTTAGTCCCTGCTTCAGGGACCTTCTATCTTAAGCTATTGCGTAATGAGCTTTTATGTTCTAAATATAATAAATTGGCTTGGCCATCGCATGAAAACACAATGTCACCATATATGAAGTGCGATTGAAGTGCCTTAGAGTTTTGATGATCGGTCAGTCAGTCAGTGAGTGACAAAACTGCAAACTGACTAGTTATAATTCTTAAACTATTGGTTCAAATTGAATGAAATTTGAAATATAAAGTGTTTTTACAGTGCCTACTTGGTAACCGAAGATTCAGGCTTCTAGCTTTATCCACAACGTAGTTATAAGGGGTCGAAAATGGCCTAAAGTTCTTCAAGAAAATGGTGTTACGGCCGTGCTGCCTTTTTTTGCTCGACTTGGCGGGGGCACTGCCGTGCCTAAAGATATGTTTGATAAAACCGGAGATATAACCAAACATCCCGATAACTGCAGGCGGAGCCGCGGGCATCACCTAGTTTTACTTAAAATGCATATTAATGTCCTGCTTGTAGTTAAGTTAGGCGATCTTTATCCGCTGCTTGAAATTCCTTACTTTACATATTGTTTTAATTGTTATTGCAGCGAGTAATTTATGTGTTTCGACTCTTGAGATGTCAAACGCAGATTGTTGGGTAAGAAACTTTATTGCAGGGAGGGACTTGGCTGTAGGTGTATATTATATTGAGGGGCGTACGAAACTCTACCATTTTCCTAGTAAAAAGTTGTTCAAAATCCAGTCTCCAGTCGATCTAATCTCAAAGTTTGGGACTTTGTCAAAAACGATTACGATGTCAATGAAACGAGGGCCATGTCTCCCAATGACAATTGAATAGATTTTCATTTGGAGAAGGTCTTCTGCTGATTGACAAACGACACTCCGACCCAGGCTTTACTCTTGGCGTTGGAACGTCACACAGCAGTCACTCCCATAAAAGCCAAAATTAGCGCTTGTATATTGAATTTTACTGTTCAAGATTCGTAGATTTGATTGAGATCTGTGGCGTAGCGGTAGTGAACGCGGCTGCTACGCAGGAGACGCGGGTTCGATCCCCGCTCAGTGCAAATATTTGTATGCATGAATAAAAATATTTGCATCGGTCTGGGTGTTTCTATGTATAATATGTATGTATTTACAAAAAAAAAGTATCTAAGTATGTATATCCGCATTCTAGATTCCATACCACAAGCTAATTAAGCTTACCATGGGTCTAGATAGCGTTGTGTAGAATGTTGTAGAATATTTTATTTATTTATTTATTTATAATTTGTCGTATTTGTTACAACCCTATAATAAATTTTAGCTGTTATACCACTATAAATAACAATATCGACACAACTCCATAACTTCAGCCTTCGTAATTTGGCAATAACATTATCAAGTTTCAGAATCTTTGGTTTTGAAGTCTGTTATAGGTATGACTGCATTGGTCTTGGTGTAGGGTATAGCTACCTTTTTTTTATCGTGCGGAAAATCCCCACAGATACCTACTTCACCCGCCGGAGCCGGTGGAGGAGGTTATATCGGACTCGAACCGACTTAAATGCACGCCGTCTGTGGGCCGTCAGTTGCCGGAGGTGAGGACATATAGGAGTCGTAGACATATCCCTCGCACCCGGCCGACCCAGGGCCATATCTTTCGAACATCGGGCCATCTGTGGGCCATCTGTGGGCCTATCTGTGGGCCATTAGTTGCCGGCGGTGAGATTGTCGTAGCATCCCTATTTTAGCACATTATGTGAAACTTCCCCGAGGCGAAGAAAAACATGCAGTTTTTTGATAAAGGCCTTAAGAGTAGGGTCAGCCCGAGGAACCCTTTTCGGCGTTTTTGACATACATAATAACAGATCAAAGGGCCCAAATAATATAAAAATATTTGCGTTTGATAGATTTAAATTGATTTTATAGATTTGCGTTGATACGCTTGTTAGGGTTGTTTTACATCAGACAGATTAAACAGCCCAGACTCAGCCTCAAATGCATGGCTCGAGTCAATAATAGTACAATAGGCTCGCTAAAAGTGTTTACGCACAGACAAACGCTAAATTCTCGCCCACGATTAGGTATATCATACGAGATTCACAAGGTACGACATATCTTTTTTTCTTTTAACCTGCGGAAAACCCCACGGATACCTCCCCAGCCGAAGCCGGAGAAGGAGGTTATGTCGGACTCGAACCGACTAAAACGCACGCCGTCTGTGGGCCGCCGGTTGCCGGAGGTGAGGTTGTCGTACACACCCCGGCCGACCCAGGGCCATATCTCTTGATCCGGCCCTCTTCCGGTGTGGGGACCACGGAGTCCCCAACTCGCCCCCGGGTATGGGGAGGCACGCAATGCGCGCCGCCGCCGTGGCCTTCTTCTGCTAGGGTGACAGGCGGCTCCACTCGTCACCCCCAGGCCCGCGCTCATGGGGAACGTTCTGCGACCTCCGACGCCCGAGTTGCCGCCGCTCGATGCGGGCCGCGCAGTTAGCGATTCTCCTCCGCTCGTCAGGTACGACATATCACCTATGTCAAAATACGATTATTGCTTGAAAATTCTGTTTCCATCTAAACAGAATTTCACTATATTCTCGCCAGGCGTGGACGAGCGAGTTGCAATTCTTTCTGCGAAAGTTTAGACCAGGCTTTCTCAAAGTGGGGTTCGCGAACCCCCTGGGGGTTCGCCATTCGTGTTAAAATTTACGTAATGGCGGCTTAATGACAGGCGTAACACTTCGGCAATAAGGGCTGAAATTCTTCTATAGTCACGTATGAGAGTATCAATCCCAATTTAAATTAAAATTAAAAAATTAAAATACGTTTATTTCAGGCAATCAATTCCCATATGTAAATTACATTATACAAATAATACAATTATGTCAGATATACAATAAAATAAAAAATAAAAATATAATAGCATACGATGAAATGAGATACTAAATTAACGTACAGTTAATTGTACTCGTATTACACCATAAAATAAAATTAATTATCAATATCATTATATCTCATCTATTCATTACAATTACATTAATTAATTATTATTGTGGGTAGGCACATTATCATATTTGTCAGTCATTTCTTAATATAGCAAATGTCATGTATATAAATATGGTCAAACACCGTGAGAACTATCTTATTACTGGAGGATTGCAAACGTTTGTGAAAAGATCCTTTAAGCCCTTTCAACAGCTCCCCCACATTTTTAATTGTGTACTCCTCGAACATGCCAGACGCGCTACACCGCCACGGCAGGCCGAACATCACTCTGAGAGCGTTGTTATACTGTACACGAAGGGTGTTGTAGGCACCCTTCGTGTAGTTGCTCCACAGTTGGCTGGTGTAGAACGCCTGACAGTACGCCTGGAACAGGGTCAGCTTCGTCTGATTCGAGCAGTGCGCAAACCGCCTCGCCAGCATATTACTGCGAACAGAAAGTGCTCGCCGCTGTCTTTCAAGATCATCATCATCGTCAAGGGTACTGTTGACAATGTGTCCAAGGTATTTGAATTTATAAACTACACTTAGGGAGCTGTTACAAAGGCTGAAGTTAGGTATCCTTTCCGGACCCCGCCTGGATTTAAAAATCATGACCTCTGTCTTTTTTTACGTTATAGCTAAGGCCGTGCGCGCATGCATATTTTTCACATATGTTTAGTAATTTACGAAGCCCAGCGGGGGAGGGGCTCAGCAGCACCATGTCGTCCGCATAGCAATTGATTAATAAAGAACATGAGTTCATAAAGGTACCAGTGGATTATTTTTAGTGGTCTACTTTCTTTTTTCTGGGGGGGGGGTGCAATTGGGTAGTTAGAGACAGAGACAAGAGGTTCGCTATCATCTGGAAACTTCAAGAGGGGTTCGCAGAGTTAAAAGTCTGAGAAACCCTGGTTTAGACGAAGCAACTTTTTTTTCCTTTGCTGACGAGAATCTCTCCCCTTTTAAATGACGCCTAAAGAAAGTACCTATACATACACATAACAAAGCTTTTAAACATGATACCGATGACGCAAGCAAACTTTTCCCCGTAATCCTAACTAAGCAGTTTACCCCAAACAAAAGTGGTTTCTTTTTACAGGCACAAACACGCAAGTCTTTGTATTTTCAGTTTTATGAATACATGATTTATACTGACATGGCAATATGAATATTCATTTGTCATTCTCTCTGTGAAAATAACAGTTACGTTACTAGTTCTTTCGTTGGGCAGTCACGCGAGGTTTGCTTCGTACGTGTGAATTGGGACCGTAACTGTTATTATTAAGATTAATAATATAATTGATACAGAGTGAATTTTGTGAGTATTCGTAATAGCTGTAATATTTTAACTCTAGGTAAAACTTTTTGTTTGTGAGCCAGTTGGTAGACAGCTGAAATAGACCGAAATATGAGTGGATTGGGGGAGGCCTATGTCCAGCAGTGGACTGCAGTAGGCTAATTGATTGATTGATGAATGGATTAAAAAAATATATTAGTGTCGTATATTGTCATATGACTTTATTAAAAGTTTGTTTTAAAGATATTTGAATTTGATTTATTTGTGTCTGATAGATGTTTAGATTTAGATAATTATAGGTAGCATCAGATCGATCTTAACGAACAAAGTACTTTCAGTTGGGATCAGGTTTCCAATCTGTGATGCGGCTGAACTCTCTTTGTCTAGGATTAATTAATATATATCGTGGAATACTACACAGTTTAATACCATATTCCTATGTCATAGACAGTTCCACATACTCGCATGAGGGATTTTAATCTCATTTCATCATGCAATCTGATATGAAATGCAATACCTTGCTGGAGTCGTATGTTCAGAATTACAGTCTGACTGAATGGCAACTAGTTCGTTCGTTCACATATGAATTAGTAGTCTGTAGGCAGATTTGCTACGTCGAAAATTGCTCATTCAACTGCAAATAAGCTGCAGTGGAGTAATGACTAAGGATAGATAGATACTGTGACTAAGGTATCCTGTTATTGTTGGAGGAGGTAGGACACGACGGTATATCCGTCCCAATCGAGCAGTCCGTCTGGGGAAGTACCTCCGCCCTACGAATACCTAAAGAACCTCGTGTTGTGTTTCCAGCGGTGAGTAGGGTAGCCAGGGTTCACTGGAGAGGTTTTGTGCTGTCAGTAGGAAAACCAAAGGCTTGTCTTACTTATCTTTTGCGTTAACGGCACAGAATCTCTCTGTTCTTACAGGGTCGGCAGCACGAGTGTGAACACGCCCCACCTGATGGAAATGGTCACGGTGGCCTATCGACGTATGCGACACTGTAGGAGCGTCACTCTCACGCTGCCGACCCTGTGAGAATCTTCTAATGCCCCCTCTTGATGAACCCCATACTCTAGTCGTTTGAAAAAACCACAGTAGGTTCATTCCACAGTTTTAGCGTACGGGGGATAAAGTTCCTTTGATACCTGACTCCGTACTAATTCCAGTCGCAACGTGTGAGGATGGACTCCCTGTCTATGGCGAGAGGCGAAGATAGAATGAAGCCTAGGGTATCATGTCGACTTGTTGCACCCCTTTAACCCATATTTAATACTTTTCATACATTAGTATAGGAATCTACCGGAATTATTAACATTTATGGTTACTGCTCCGCTTGCTTAGTTATTAGTGTGATGATAAGCTACGACCTATGACACTCTCAAATAATATGTGTATCGTAAAAGAATTTTCAAAATCGAATCAGTAAATTTAGAATACTGAAATTACCCCCCACAAACTCACAACGGGAACGGGATCAAAATTCCACGGTTTCTGTCTCACACTTAATAAAACATAGATTTACCGAAATTACAATATTAGGTATGTGTTCTACACAACCCGGCACTCCCGCAGAGTAGAATTTGGGCCACCCCGTCTCCTCCCTTGCGGTGTCGTACAAGGCGACTAAGGGATAGGGCCGTATAATATCAGACAGATATATACAGCCCAAACTCAGCCTCAGATACATGGCTCAAGTCAACAATAGTGCCCAGAATACGGCAATAGGCTCACCCTCTATTACGTGGGACCTAATACAATGATTGGTGAAATGTGGGTGTTAATTCACCTCTGCCTAACCCTCCGGGGATAAAGGCGTGATTGTATGTATTTATGTTCTACACAACAATAACATAACATTCAAGTGACGCACGTTATTATCCAAACCAAAACAATATCGCCACTAGATATTGTATTTCAACTCCAACAAATTTGATTGATCACCTCTCCATATTGTATTACCGACTTACGTAAATTCTGTATCTATATATAAAAAATTATTGAGTCATAGTGTTTGTAATCAAACTCCTCAGAAACGGCTTAACTGATTTTTATGATTTCTTTTGTACCGTACCAAAGTCTAAGAGATATAACTATTTTTTTAAACTAGCCTTCCGCCCGCGGCTCCGCCCGCGTGCATCTCGGTTAACGCAACCTTTGCTCATATCTTCGGTTCTACTTAACCGATTGCGATCAAACAAACGTAAGATATTAAGTCTGAGCAAGCCCTTTCTAACAAAAAAAACCGCATCAAAATCCGTCCAGTAGTTTTTGCGTCCATCGCGAACAAACAGACAAACAGACAGGAAATTCAAAAAAAATATTTTCGTGTTCAGTATCGTTAACATAACATAACCCAAGTATTTTTTTTAAAATATCTTCAATGTATAGACACGACCACTTTACAATTATTATAATAGTATAGATGTAAAATAGCTGTGTCTATCAATTAATTAGCCTATCGCAGTCCACTGCTGGACATAGGCCTCTCCCAATGTCGAGAAGCTTTGGCCTACTGCTTCCACGCTAGCCAGACGGGTTGGTACAGGGTTTTGTTCAAGTTTTCCTTCTCTCGTAATGATATCGCCTGCGTATTTTCCCGGTAGCCACCTCTTACGACACCTTTCGGATGAGATGGGTCTATACATTGAAGTTATTAAAAAAATCATTGAGTTATATAAAACTAGCTGACCCGGCGAACTTCGTACCGCCATATTTTCCGCTCGCGTGGTATTCTGATCCCTATTTATCAGTATTTCTCTACAATATTATGCATGTATTATACATATAAACCTTCCTCTTGAATCACTCGATATATATAATTCGTTGCGTAGTTTTGAAGATTTAAGCATACATAGGGACGGACAGACAGCGACATTGACTTTGTTTTATAATATGTAGTGATGATAGTGATTAACAATTCTGAACGCAAAAATATTTTTTTGAAATCCTTGTCTGTTGATGTTTGTTCGGTGTTGGGATTATTAGCGCAGGAGAACAGAAAACAAGTCTTTACTGCTCGACAGTCTGATTTATTATGAACAATATATTCGTATTCGACACCAAAATAAATGATGAATGAAAAAATAATGATTTTACGTAATACAGTTCTTAGATAGCTGAAGTATACAAATAGAGGGCTTGGATTTTTGTTACTAGCAACATTCTGTATAAATACAAAAATTAAAGTCAGAAAGGTCTTCATTAGACTTAAAATTTTACGTATCGCTATTGGCGTATTGCGTACAACCGGAAATATTACAAAAAGTCGCGCGGGCGGAGCCGCAGCCCTCAGCTAGTACATAAATAATTACGTTTCGTTATATCAAATACCGCTCCAATTCGCACGACAATGAGATAATTAGTTACGTTTACTAAATACACAGAATGATCATTTGTTTTATTTGTTGTAGCGAGAATAATGGAATTTTCCTCGTACACCGTGTCGTGTGGGTGAGGAATCTTTCGAAGAAATTCTTTTGTTCGTGTTCATTGATGCTAAAATCCTTCTTAAGTATAGAGTTCAGAAATATAATAATTATTAGCAGATTGTTGTTGCCAGTATGTTTCATACAATTTCCACTAAGATTTTCGAGAATTTTTCTAAGAATGTAAAGTGAATATATTGTATAGAAGCCCGTATTTCGCAGTTTATACGAGTACGAGGTTTATTTATTTCAGTCTATGACTGAAATCGCACGATTTCTGTCACGCAATCTAGCCGCCTGCGATTTTATGTGTAAAATGGTCTAGCGATGCGGTTTGATGAGGCGATTTGTGAAGTGACTCACCGCACGGCGGAAATGGACCCGTGTAAACCATTTTTACATGCAGTAAATTTCATATAATATCTGGGTTTAGCTAGAAATAAATGTACACGTTTCTTGTGTAGCCCAGTATTACTCCTTTTCATACTTCTCTGGCAAGTAATAAGTGTTCGGTTTATTTCTTGTTTATTGATCCAAGTTTCGCAGCCATATGTCAGAATGGGTAGGGTGCAGGTGTTGAATATGCTCCTTTTGATCCTTAGTGGGTATTCTTTATTTTTCAAGATATGTTTTAGTGACTGCTGGCCCTCTGTGGCAGAGACTGGCAAGAAACAGGGAGAGCTGGAAGCTACTGGGGGAGGCCTTTGTGCCGCAGGGGCAGACTGAGAGGACAGCTGTGCAATAAATTTATTAATGTTAAAACTATGTAAACTTAATCAGTTAATAAAAGGCTTGAAATTGAAATTGAAATGTACACGTATTTCGATTATTTTTTTGTCAAACAAAATCTCAAAATATGTGTGCTCAAAATGGAAAATAAGGGTTAAACGGTGATAAGGAAGTATGTCAATATCAAAGTAAGAAGCACGGAACTTCAGACCCATGAAATAAATGTTTATTTTTTATATTTTTGTAAAAAAAATCGAGTTAGTCGCGATTCTTCCGTTCTCTATTCTCCCCGAGAAAAAAAAACAGTTCTAAAGTAGCGATAAATCACGCTATTATGATGAAAAAAAATCGGGGAGAATCACCCCTTAGGGGGTAAAAGTGATAACTTCTTTTTAATTTTCAATAAATTTACTACATAGTACTGAGTTTATTACCTGTAATAATGATAATAAATCTTGTTTAAAGGTTAAGAACAGTTCGACGTACAAGACTCAATGTTTTCTCTGGGCGTTGTTCAATCTGTAGGTGTTCTGTCGTCGAGCATATTAATCCAAACATACATTGTATACCCACATCACCTCACAAGTCATTAAGGAGACTAAGACTGCGCAAGTAATATAGGTACTCCTCCTACGAACTATTTCTGTAATATGTTTATACACAAGTCAGTTATAAAATATTAGACGTTGATATGAGATGAGGAAAGTTATGGCCGTTTAATACTATGTATGATGCAAGGTCGAGTGTCTATGTTACCGGTGATACGTTTAATCCGGTATTCTATACAATACCTAGGCAATGTATATGTAACTGCCAACAAGCTTAATCAGCCGTTCAATGAGCTGCCTAGCGGGAGCTCCGCTCCGCTCCCACTTTAGCCTTCTAACTTAATCTATCCAAGTTTGATTGGGCGGAGTGGACATCCAAGTAGGTGCGGCGCGCAGTGTGCGGGAGCGGAGCGGAGGAGAGGTCTCGCATTAGCGTTCGTGGTTTTTTTTTTTTTTATAACCATCAATAAATTTTATCCTCAATATTAATTACATTAACCATTTGATGGGGTTATTATTAATATCTACCGGTTATTATTAATACAAACCGGATTTATTGCACTGACCGTAACATATACAATTATACAATACCGAGTGCGCAGCCAGTAATGTATGAAATGTAATCAAAAAACATGAATCACAATTATCAAAAACCACGAAGGCTAATGCGAGAGCTTAGCTTCCATCTTAGCTTTATAACCTATATCGTATAGGTATCTATACAAGTCGGGGCGCGCAGTGTCCACTCCTCGCAATAAGACTTGGACAGATTAGGTTAGAAGGCTGCGCTCCACTCCGCTTTGTCGTTGTTTTCTTTTATAACCATCCAGAAATAGAAGTTGCGCAAACCCATCCGCGAATATAGACCAAGATCTATTTTCACGCATTGCGGGTGCAGTTGCAGGCATTCTATTTAATAGCATGCATTGCCTGGGCATTGTATAGAATGCCTGAATTATACAGATTACCGGTAACATGTACAACTTAAAAATAAATTGGATTGTTACCCTTCAGAAATACGTATAGCAGACCGCGATAAAGTTTGGTATTCGACAAAACAATCAAGTATTTGAGGTCATGTGAATATAAGAAATTTATGATCGTCAATAACTTACGTGTCGGTTCATTTAGCACATATAGTATGATTATATTAAAGAATGTATCTGTAAATAGTGAGGAAGTAGGACACGACGGTATATCCGTCCCAATCAAGCAGTCCGACTTGGGAAGTACGCCGTACAGAAGACCGCGGCTTAATAACGTCGTATTGTGTCTCCGACGGTGAGTAGGGTAGCCAGAGTTCACTAGAGAGAATTTGTGCTGTCAGAGGAAAAACTAGGCTTTGTCCTACTTATCTTTTGAGCTGACGGCACAGAATCTCTCTGTTCTTACAGCGCGGCAGCACGAGTGTGACTCCCCTAGTGTTGCACTCGCGCATAAGCCACGGTAACCTCTTACTATCAGAAGGGCCGTGTGCTTGTCTGCGACCTAATTAGTACATGTTATCAGTTTTACGGCCAAACTACCAGTTGATTTTATAGTCCATCATTGATTCCCACTAGAGTTGTCCTAAAATTGACCGAGTGAGTGAAAATAGGGGAGAAAAGGGGAAGTTTGCTGTCGCGTTATTTATGAACGGATCTCGTTGACTTTTGGCTGAAAAGTCAAGGAAATGAGTCCTCACAGATTGTTGTTAGAAATATTTTGGTGAAATTGCCCACATTTCACCAAAATGACTTAAGGGCCCGAATCAGATCAGCATCGAAAAATCGGTATTTTCGAAACCGTTTTTCTTTTTAACCATAAAACCTACAGATCTGGAATTTACATGCCTGCATACTACAGGATATACAGAGTAACTTCACCTTCTCATAAATTAAATAAAAAAGGAGGAAATAGTTGAAAAGAGGCTCTGAACATCACTCTACTCTTTCTTATGAAACCAAATATTTTCTACAATATGTATCCACATAATATAAAATTTCACATGTTTATTACATAAGTGTATTAGCATGACGTGACCTTCTTAGTTAGTAACCGTCGCCTTTAAAGTTATCTATTAAAATTAGTTTTACTGATTTTTACGGTTCAAATATGAGCGAATGACCTTGAGCATTCGTATGGTGAAAGTCATTCGCGTATGTAATCACCTTAAACTTAAATATTCAGCCACTTCAGCTTGCTTACTACGTGTCCGATAAAAAAAATTGGCCACATAAATACAATCAATCATAACAAACCTCACAACAATGCTGATTCAACAAAGCCAAAAGCTCATCATTGAAAAATATACCTTGGTTCCATTTTTTGAATTTAATTTCTTTCCTCTCACAAAAAGTAATCAGCCGGGTCATTGTGCACCTTTTATTCACGTTACTGATTATTAAATGGGAGTACGTGAGCAAAATACTGCATTGTTCCTGCTATTGTTTAACTTAATAAGTTTATCTTATGAGTACAGGCCGGTTTTGGGACAGGAATTAAGTTTTTTTGAGTGAAATATGGTGTACTTTTCTGTTAGGAAATAATTATTTTTGTACCCTTCTTGTTAGGAATAGTAATAAGAATGGTTATTTGTGACAAAAATGGAGAAGGTCGTTTAAAAAATTGCCTTTTAAAACAACAAAAAATTGAACGTGTAAGGAGATGACAATGGCCTAAAAATATTCCATAAGCTAACAAACAATTCAATCAATTAGTACATCGCAGTCCACTGTTAGACATAGGCCTCTGTTGGGAAGCTTTGGCCTGTTTCTACGGCTTTTATTTCGAGTTTTCCTTCTCTCACAGGAATATCATCTGGGTATATTGCCGTTAATTGCCTCTTACGACCTTCAGATGAGATGGAGTGGTGATTCTTGTATTCTTTCTCCGGCACTACACGGATTCCTTAATTTTATTTCTTTCTCCTTTCTACGTATTTATGTGTTGTTTTTAGTTTGTGTTGTTATTTGTTTTGTTAACCGACTTCAAAAAAGGAGGAGGTTCTCAATTCGGATGTTTCTATGTTTTTTTTTTTTTATGTTTGTTCGCTCATAGCTCCGCCATGCGTAGACGGATTTGCAAAATTCTTTTTTTGTTCGAAAGTAGATTATTCCGAAATGGTCCCATTTAAATTTCGTAAAGATCTGATGATGGGTTTCCGAGATTAGACCAAGGAACTCTTCAAAAAATACCAGGCAATCAGCCGCGATTGCTGCAATCGCATATTATTGCAATGTCTCTGCCATTACACATCATAACATCACGCCTGAATCCTTTGAAAGGGTATGCAGAAGTGTTCAGAATATTCAGCTATAATTCCAGTGTATGCGTATTGCGTTGATTTTTTTAATTAAAAATTCTTAGTCAACGCGAAGCAACACACCTACTCCTGGGGTGCCGTTGGTGATGACCGACGGACAGCTTGCGCAAATAATAAGCGCGTTGCGGACACCCACACCGGTGAACACCGGCAACATGGCATGGCTCGCTGCACGGCCCGCTTCAGCGGACGTGACGGCGTTCATCGATGCTATATCCATTTACAAAGAGTGCGTTGGCGTTAGCGATGAGATAGCAGATTAAGGGTATGCCTATGCTGCTTACAGAACTAGCTGCCACCTGGTGGCAAGGCATCAAGCAGACCATACGCTGCTGGGATGACGACATACAAGTATTGCGTAATACCTACGGGGCACGGTTGCCACCGCACAAAGTATATATGCGTCTATTTGAAACTTACCAGGGGGATGAGTCTACAGAGGTATTCGTGTGCAGAGCGAGGGCTCTATTTAGTCAATTACCACTTAATACTCTGTCTGAGGAGACTCAGTTAGATATGATATACGGACTGTTGCATCGGCGTATTAGAGAGAAGCTAAGCCGAACCGACTATAATACTTTCACCGAAATGTTACATTTGACTCGCCGTATTGAAGAGATGTATAATGAAGGTCGCCACAGCGTACATAACCCAAGTCTTAAGGTACGCGAGCAGTTGAAAACACAGGCTGCGCATGTTACGGTCGCGGCTCCGTACAGCGCGGCGGTACCGCTGCTCGTAGAAGCTTGGCGGGTAGGTCGCTTTACGCTCTCCTTCAACGTATGGGGAAGGAGTTTCGTGAAGACAACTTCTCTATCAAACTCGCTGATGGTAAAGTTAGTCACGTTAGAGTGTTGCTAACTTACGTAAACATAAATCTCGTCGATTCATATATCGGAGCATTCGCTGCGAGTGATAGAGCCCTATTTTCTACCTGTGCATTGTAATATGAGTAATAAACGCGTGTGAGTCTTACAAATGGTGTATTCATTACAATCTCAAATAATAATACATAATTCTAGAACACAAAGGGCACTAAAAAGAAAGAAATAAAAATTTTTTGACAAAAAAAGAAACCGACTTCAAAACCCCTTTAAATAGATAGGAACTAAAAAGAAAAAAATAATATCAAATGTAACAAATCAAATATAGAACAATTAACATAATTTAGCCTAACTTTAACCTTAACTTATAACAAATTACCAATTTTTGGAGTCGGTGCCAATCCCCTACGCGGCCTATTTTACACGACAGATATACAAACTACTAAACACATCAAAAATGAATGTAACGCAACTCTTTTATTAGTCTTATCAATCAATCAATCAAATCAATTAACCTATTGCAGTCCACTGCTGGACATAGGCCTCTACCAATATGCACCACGTTTACCGATCCTCCGCCTTCTGCATCCAGTCCGTCCCAGCCACCTTTCGAAGGTCGTCGGTCCACCTGATTAGGGGCGTCCCACCCTCTGTTTTCCTTCTTTTCCTTTCTTTCATATTGTAATACATAATGTACCTAATATAATATTTTCTCATATATTATATGTTATAGCTATCGAGTTCTCTTGTACCTATTTTCTTCCATTGATGGTCAAGATTTAAATGCTATTATTACATGTTCGCTAACTTAATAAACTATTTTTTTTATCTAATTCGCTAAGAATTTAATTGATATCTAATATCAAGTCTGTTCTATATTAGATTAATATTCTAAGTAGGTATATACTACTAATATTATATTTAAACGCGAAAGTTTGTAAGTATGGATGGATGGAAGGAGGATGAAGTAAGGAAATAATATAAATCAGATCGGTGATATTTTTCTTGGCACCGACTCCAAAAATTGGTAATTTGTTATAAGTTAAGGTTAAAGTTAGGCTAAATTATGTTAATTGTTCTATATTTGATTTGTTACATTTGATATTATTTTTTTCTTTTTAGTTCCTATCTATTTAAAGGGGTTTTGAAGTCGGTTTCTTTTTTTGTCAAAAAATTTTTTTAAATATCTCATTATTTGATTGACATCTGTGGGTCACAAAGGACCTGGTTGAAAACCAGCGTCAAGCACCTGTCTGACATTTATGCTGAACCAGGCCATATTCAGCATGCCTGCGAGATGTATGGCGGATAGCTATTAAGTTGATTGATTTTGTGTATGTCATTTGCTTTTTCCTATTATTCTGTGTATCTGGTAGTTAAATGAATAAATGGTTTCTTTCTTTCTTTCTTTCCTTCTTAATCAAAATATCATCGGTACAGTTGACAGCTATAAAAAGTTTGTGGACGGGTGGTAGCCCTTTACGATATTTTTTTTATGTTTCGCCAGTCTTCTTGCATACATAAGTCATTGAATTATATCAACCCAATACAACCTACTCCTTTTTTTATGTCGGTTTATTACAATTCGGTCACTAAATACCATTGCTTCACCAAGTAACGTGTTAAAACGGTATTCCTGTAGATTTAAGCTCAAGTGATCTTCACTTAAGATATAATGGAACACAATGTGGTCACGTAGCGAGTTTACCCTCTTTTTGTCCTCTTTAAATAAAGGAAAGTGGACGCCATTGTACTGTTACAGTGGAGTCTATAATAATGATATAATTTCATTATGTCCTAGAGTGTTTCTAAAAAGTGGTGTGACGCAAATCTATAGGTACTGACCTATACTTTATATTATATAGCTGAAGTGTTCGTTTATTTATTTGTTTATTCGAATGCGCTAATTTCAGGGACTACTGGTTCAAATCAAATCCAATCAAATAAAATGTCAACAAATCTGGAAGATTCCCATATATTTTCTAAAAATAAAGTTTGATTCGAAAGGTCAGATATAAGTTGCCAAATGTGGATTTGGCTGAACTTGGATATTATCCGTGAAGCGACTGCCATCTGACCTCCATAACCCTTCTATGGCGATATCAAAGCATTGCAGCTAGACCATTTATTGGACATTTTAGGGAATCAAAGAATCAAAGAATCGGCTTTATATGCTCTCCGAGGCATGATCAGACCAATGCCAATACCCATATTAATAATAATAATATTTTTTTTTTTTTTTAAGTATATTTAGAAATATAATTAATATGTATATAAAATGAATAAAGGAGAATAATAATAATAATAAGGAGGCTGTCCTAGCTTAGCTCAATCAGACTACACACATCGACACAATCAAATAGCACAAATCATTCATCAGAAACTTGCCATCAATCATAAACTCATATCCAACAAACCTACGCCATACTATCAATACAGCCCAAAACCTGTACTGGAAAGCACCAACCACAAATTATACTTTGATAGAGCAATATTAACAGACAAAACCATCCACAACAATAGACCCGACATCACTTTAATTGACAAACAAAATAAAGTAGTATTTCTCATTGACATTGCAGTACCCAATACTCACAATCTCAATAAAACAATTACTGAAAAAATAAACAAGTACACAGAACTAAAAGAAGAAATAATTAGAATTTGGAAAATGAATAAAGTCTACATAGTGCCTCTGGTGCTGTCCAGTACGGGATTGATACCCAAGCATTTATTACAAGCCCTCAAAATAATAGACATAGCCGAAAGTACATATATGACGATGCAGAAGGCTGCCATTTTAAATACATGCCGCATAGTTCGTAAATTTCTCCAAGAAGATTTAAGCAACCAACCCGTACTACCAGAACATGAAACTCACTTGGTTTAGGCCCGTGATTTCATTAAATTAACCGAAGTGTCTTAAACACGTCGAGAACAAAAACAGCACTAAATAATAATAATAATAATAATATTTGCTCCAAATAATACCCAATTGATAGAACTACTAAAGATGACTGAAAGCTTTAGTAGCTCTATCAAGATGGAATTTGGTTTGGACAAGTGTGCGGTCATGCATGTGGAAAGGGGTGGAATAGTGGAATCTGAAGGCTTAATACTTTCGGATTCCATTAAACTTAAATCTCTTTCCTCAACCGAAACCTACAAATATCTGGGTATGTCACAGGCATTAGGAATTCCTGAAGCTGGCGTGAAACAGGCATTGCGGGAGCGTTTCTTTGGCCGCCTGAAAAAAGTCCTAAAAAGCTTTTTATCGGGCGGTAACAAGGTACGCGCCTGCAATGGTTGGGTCATGCCAGTCCTAATGTACTCCTTTGGCATACTTAGATGGACTCAGACTGAACTAGACGCCCTGGATAGAAAAGTACGATCACTGTTAACCACATTTCGGATGCATCACCCACGATCTTCCGTAATGAGGTTGTATATCCCGCGGAAGCTGGGGGGTCGTGGCTTTCTTAATATTAAGAACCTCCATAACCGTGAGATATACAACCTCAGACAATATTGTCTACAGCAAGCAAACACGGATATGCACCGTGATGTGGTTGCAGTGGACAATGGTTTAACCCCTCTTGCGTTGGCTAAAGAGAACTGGCGCAAACCTGTAGTACTTAGTACTGCTGATCGCAGGGAGGTATGGATGGGCAAAGAGCTACATGGACGGTTTTATCGGGCCTTAAATGGACCCGATATAGACTTAAAAGCGTCCGTATCTTGGCTACGGTTCGGTGATCTTTTCGGAGAAACCGAGGGTTTTGTCTTTGCAATTATGGACGAAGTTGTCATGACGAATAATTACCGGAAGTATATAATGAAGGACGGTACGGTGGACATCTGTCGGGCATGCCACCGCCCCGGTGAATCACTCAGACACATTATTTCTGGTTGTTCTCGTCTTGCCAACGGCGAGTATTTGCACAGGCATAACCAAGTGGCCAAGATTGTACATCAGCAACTTGCCCTGAAATACAACCTTGTGACTTCGGAGGTGCCATACTACAGGTATGTGCCCGACCCAGTTCTCGAAAATGGTCGTGTCACATTATATTGGGATCGATCTATTATCACTGATAGGACTTTTGTCGCCAATAAGCCTGATATAGTGGTGATAGATCGATTAGAGCGCCTTGCAATGATTGTTGATATCACCATTCCTCATGACGAAAACCTCATGAAAGCCGAAAAAGACAAACAAATAAAATATTTGGATCTGGCTCATGAGGTTGTTGACATGTGGAATGTTGATTCAGCAATCATTGTCCCGATAGTCATATCGGCCCATGGGCTGATTGCTAAGAGCCTCGACCAACACCTTAAGAGGCTCTCGTTAGGCAGCTGGATCAAGGGCTTGATGCAGAAGGCGGTACTCCTCGACACGGCACGTATTGTGAGGAGGTTCCTCTCTCTGGAGCCCTAACCACCGGTAGCTTGGTCCCTATACCCGATACCGGTGGGGCACTATTTTTTATATTTTTAAATATATGTTTTTGTTTTATATAATTATGTATTTAAAAATATAATTTATAAGAGTTTTTAAAATAATAAAGAGGAATAATAATAATAATTTATTTCGGACCAATTCCATATTTTTGTTAGTTAACAGGCACTTACGGACTATGTTAGTAGTAGGTTTTATAAAATCATAGATATGGATTCAGGCATATAATAAATGTTTCAAACATTTATATGAATCAAAAAAATTTATTAAAATTAAAAAAACAATTCGATGCAAAATTTGAAATGATGTAAGAATTGGATAAAATGTCAGAATTAAATTGCATAAAAAGTAGAATAATATAAAATTATTTTCATTAAATTAATTGAATTTTATTGAACGAATTGAATAAAATTGACTACATAATTATATTGTATTAAATTTATTGACTTAATTCAGGTAGCCTGGTTTACCTGTTCGGCACGCATGCAGACGCTCCCAGTATCGCGCAAATGGACAGTCAGGTCGGTCAACAATTACTCTCATGATGCCGTTGGTGTTCCCCCTCAATCTTTGCAACAGCGATGTGACGCGCTTTCTTAATATAGTTTCAAAACTGTCTATATTTTCTTCGACAAACATACCTGACGCGCTACAGAATCGAGGATACCCCAACAGCACCCTGAAAGCATTGTTGTACTGTATGCGAAGAGCGTTGTAGGTCTTCTGCGTGTAGCTAACCCACAGGCTGCACGTGTACATGGACTGACAGAACGCTTTGAAAAGCGTTCTTTTTACATCCAGTGTACCTCGCGCAAACCTGCGAGCCAGCATATTACATCTGACTGCCAACGCTCTCCGCTCCCTTTCCATATCTCTGTCATCCTTCAACTCTTCCGTGACAATGTGACCTAAATATTTAAAGTACGGCACCCTCTTCAAAGCAATCCCGTTAACGTATGCTGGCGGAACCGTTTCAGGTTTTCTAGAGCCCACCCTAAAAACAACGAGCTCACACTTCTTTTCATTATATACAAGGCCATGTGCCATGCATATAAATATTTGCACTGAGCGGGGATCGAACCCGCGCCTCCTGCGTAGCGGCCACGTTCACAACCGCCACGTCACTGAAACTGTCACTCTTTTACAGTTTATCCATCTGTATACCGACATATCTGTAATACTGACGACCTTTGTAGAGCAACGGAGGGCGCTGTTGTCGGTCCTTTAGATTTTGTCGGCCCTAAACTCGGGTTTAGGGCCGACAAAATCTAAAGGAGCCAGTCATTAGATACCTTTTTTTTTATCGTGCGAAAAATCCCCACGGATACCTCCCCCACCGGGGCCGGAGGAGTAGTTTATGTCGGACTCGAACCGACTAAAACCCACGCCTTCTGGGGGTCGTCAGTTGCCGGAGGTGAGATTGTCATAGCCATATCCCTCGCACCCCGGCCGACCCAGGGCCATATCTCTCGATCTGGCCCTCTTGCGGTGTGGGGACCACGGAGTCCCAACTCGCCCCCGGGTATGGGGAGGCACGCAATGCGCGCCGCCGCCGTGCCCTGCTTCTGCCAGGGTGACAGGCGGCCCCACCCGTCACCCCCAGGCCCGCGCTCGGAGGTCATTCTGCGACCTCCGACGACGCCCGAGTTGCCGCCGCTCGTCGCGGGCCAGTCATTAGATACCAGATCCAGCCATTGATTTGAACAAGAAGAAGACAGCTTATCCGTAAGAATATGGATGCTAAAGCCGACCAACTACGTTCAACTCATTTTCTCAACAGCCTAAATTCTTTTTTTCTGTACTTCAATGCAATAAGTACAAATTGTAACAATTGGACCTAAAAAAACAAAGAAACTTTTCTTTTACGTATTTCGGTAACTAAGTATTTAATGTGGGTAAACAAACTGTAGGTACAAAGATCCCTGGATCGATCCTAACCCTTCTTGTTAGAGGACTAAACAAATACCTTGTTTTTTATACTTAGGTAGTAAGCGTACCTACCACGATAGATATGAAAATCTTAAAAATTCTACCGTCATTCTAGTAGACTACTGGCCCGTGTACAAAAATGATGGGCCATTTGAACCACCAGGTGACCTATATAGAACGATATAAGAACATAAAATAATAAGATTCAGCACTATGCCGTCACTTGTAAGCTGTCCAACTGAGTGCAGGTGAGTACAGGTACAAAGTACAGGTAGAGTGAGTACATTTTGGTCATATATTTTTGTACGGCATTCTTACCATCGATAGATCCATGAAAAATAACAAGCAAACGCGTAGTGCTGTACAAAAAATGGTGAGCCACAAAGTCGGAATTTTTATTTTATTTTCCGACATTACCAGGGTAAAGGACAACATTCACTCTCCATACAAATCTGGGCTAGTTTTGAAAGTGCCGGCCAAAGGAAAAAAATACGATATTCTGTTAGAACTCGTTCTTACTAACATTTTTTATTATGGCGTCAAAGTTGAGAGACCACTTCCAACGGTTTTATTAGAGTTTAAAAATCTTAAAATATACACTTTTTATGATACGAACTATTGAAAATAAATGAAAAATATTGCTATACATTGGAAGAATAGTTAATAAAAGCAATAAAAATAAACCCTGTACTTTATATTGTTGTTTTTCGTCCATTTATTGAGATCCAAAGTTGAAAGTGCCGGTCAGAGAAAACAAATATGATATTCCGCTAGAGCTTGTCCTTATTAGCACTTTTTATTACTATGTCAAAGCTGAGAGACCACTGCCCTCAGTTTTATTGGTGTTCAAAAATCTTAGAAACATATAATTTTTATGATATTATATATTGAAAATGAATGAAAAATATTGTTCTATATTGGAAGAATAGTTGTTTAACGCAATAAAAAATAAATCCCATACTGCATATCGCTGTTTTTCGTTAGTTAGGTCCAAAAATTGAAAGTGAAGCCAAAGAAAAATAATATGATATTCCGTTAGAGCTTGTCTTCATTGCCATTTTTACTATAGCATCATAGCTGAGGGAATACTGCTCTCGGTTTTATTTGAGTTCAAAAATCTCGGAAACGTATATTTTAAATAAAATAAATAATTGAAAAGGAATAATAAATTATGTTGTATTATATTGGAAGAATAGTTGATAAAAGCAATAAAGCAATAAAAATAAGCAATTAAAAATAAAATACACGAGCAATAACACTGTTTCATTGCACTCAACCCTGTTTGTTTTATCTATGATAATGTATATATAATGTTGACGAACCTGGACATGACGTGATTGCTATCGTCCACGAATCTACCTTATGGCATTGCCATTAGTGCCTTGTAACTGTGGAATATGATCAACACATTTACTAAGTTCAATAATTGGAAATGCACCTTTAACCAATATAAATCAATATTTCTCATTCATTTTCAATAATACGTTTAAAAAAATGTATTATATCCAAGATTTTTGAACTCAAAAAAAAAAAACCAAGGGAAGTTGTCCTTCAGCTTTGACACCATAATAAAAATGCAAACGCGTACAAGCTCTAGCGGAATATCACATTTGTTTTCTTTGACTGGCACTTTCAATTTTTAACCTAGATAAATGGATGAAAAACAACGATATGTAATATGCGGTTTATTTTTTATTACTTATATGAACTACTCTTCCAATATAGAACAATATTTTTAATTCATTTTCAATAGTTCGTAAATCATAAAAAATGTATGTTTTCAAGATTTTCGAATATAAATAAAACTGAGGGAAGTGGTCCCTCAGCTTTGACGCCATAATAAAAAATGCTAATAAGGAAAAATTCTAGCGGATTTTATTTTCTTTAATCGACACTTTTAATTTTAGCCGTAAATAAATGGACGAAAAACAACAATATGCAGTATGGGGTTTATTTTTTATTGCTTTTATTAACTATTCTTCCAATGTATAACAATATTTTTCATTTATTTTGAATAGTTCGTATCATAAAAAGTGTATATTTTTAAGATTTTTAAACTCTAATAAAACCATTGGAAGTGGTCCCTCAACTTCGACGCACTAATAAAAAATGTTAGTAAGAACAAGCTCTAACCGAATATTGTATTTTTTTTCTTTGGCCGGCAAAATAAAAATTAGCCCAATCTGAATGATGTCCTTTGGTCATTTGATTTTGTACGGCATCAGTTTCATAATATTTCAATACTGCTTCTAATCCATTATTCCGCAACGCCGTACAAAAATCATGCGACATGGTGAAGTAATCGTGGGTTACAACCCCCTCTTCTTCACCTGCACTCAGTTGGACAGCTTACAAGTGACGGCATAGTGCTGAATCTTATTATTTTATGCTCTTATATCGTTCTATAAAGGTCACCTGGTGGTTCAAATGACCCATCATTTTTCTACACGGGCCAGTAGTCTATAGTAGCTTTTCTAATAAAATTCTATCGTAATTCAACTTTGTAGGTGTTATAGTTGCTGAGATTTCGTGATTAATCAGTAAGTGGTATTTCGCTTTTATAGGTACTATACTAGCTCTCCCAGCGAACTTCGTACCGCCATATTTTTTTCAGCCGGCGTGAATTTTTGATCCCATTCCCGCTGCACCTATTTTCTCACCGTTTAAACTTTCCCCGGATATCCACGAGTATCAAGATCAAGACTAAAATTAGCCAAATCGGTTCAGCCGTTCTTGGTTTATAAAATAACAACGAAAAGTGGCATTGATTTTTATATATTAGAAGAATAGATATAGATGTAGGTATCAAATAATCCAGATCCATACTAATATTATAAATGCGAAAGTAACTATGTCTGTCTGTCTGGTACGCTTTCACGCCTAAACCACTGAACCGATTTTGATGAAATTTGGTATAGGGGTAGATTAGACCTTGAGAAAGGACATCGACTATGTTTGGGCGCGATAACCGACTTCTACACGGGCGTAGCCGCGGACAAAAGCTAGTATCTAATAAATGTGTTTTCATCTCGTTAACCCAGATACCACAGATGCAGAATATCGCTTTAGCAAACCATCATGACATTTGACCTAGTGGCGGCCCCTAACTTCAGTAAATCATGAACAACAGTCCATCACTCGGAGATAAATGACTACGTATTGGTTGCTATTAGTATTGACGAGGTTCATGGGTACACGTTAGCTATAATAGCTGCAATCATTTATTATAGACTATTGGGTAGGTTTCTCGGGATCGGCAGCACGAGTGTGACGCCCCTGCCCCTCTAGACAAGTGGCAATTCGTTGCTCGGCGTATGATGGAATAGAATGCCAAATGTATTGGGATTTGACGTATATGACAGGCGTCAACGAATGTCAAAAACGTCAAATCCTATACATTTGTTATTCTATTCCATCATACGCCGAGCAACGAATTGCCTCTTGTCTAGGGGGGCTGGTGTTGCATACGTCCATAGGCCACGGTAACCACTTCGCATCTCATCCCATGGGTCGTGTGCTTGTCTGTCACCTAAGTGGTTTAAAAAAGAATGTTAGAAAGGCCTTAGAAGCGACTGGCTATCGTGAAAACGATGATGATGGTGTGTAAGAAGAAGGGCTAAGTGGTAATCATATTACAAGGTTAAACAATAGGTACTAGTTAGACAAATACAATGACCATTCTTAACACAGTTATAACCCTCGGGGCCTATTCTTTTTTATTAAGTACTAGCTGTTGCCCACGGCTCCGCCCGCGTGGATGTCAGTTATCGCGACCAAATATCGTCGGTATAATGGCAGAATTAAATAACTCCGATTTTGGCCAAATTGACCTTTTACCATTTTCGAGAACCCTAAAATGTGCCGCATCTTTTGGTCTAACAAACATTCCTATATCTCAATCCAATCCAAAAATAAATCCATTTTCGTGTTTCAATTGAAGAAATGGATATGTTTAATTGAACACTAAATATTATAAGACTAACTAACTAACTCTATAAATAAATGAACAACTGTGACTTCTGATCACTTGAGTATGAAATGAATTAGCTAAATTGAGTTGTTTAGTTCTACCACGAACGAAAATATTCTAAAGAAAGCAGGCATGTTGAAGGAAAACTAAACAATTTGAGTTATTTAATTCAGGCAGTTATGAGCATTCTTTCGTTTTTAAATAATTATTTTTATGTATTTCTCCTTCGTGAAAATATACATTTATAAGAGATTCTAATCAAAAAAATGTCAATAGGTGAAATTATTGAATATTTCTATTTATAGTATTCGCACGTAAGCAAAGTTATCGTACAACTCAGTTGTACAAATTGGCGCGAAATAATGTAAACAAAAATGACAGCTATCCGTAAGGTGGAGTGTGGGGTCCGGGAGAGGGTGAACGCGTGCCGACATGATTGAGCGCATTAGTGCATCCATTAGATAATGTGAAGGACGTCAACTATTTTATCATGGATTCAAGGGGTAGATTTTTTTTTAGGACACGTCAATTTGACTTCGCCTCGCCTGATGGTAAGCTGAAGGCAAAGTCTCTGAAAAGAGGGCCACCATTACAACACGTACCATGTTACAATGGTGGCACTCAGCTTGACGGCCTCATCAGATGCTTTTTCACGCCCCGCTTAAAGGACCCGGGACTATAGGAGGAAGGAAACACGTGAGCTGGCAAGGAATTCCAAGTCTTAATAGTGCGGCAGAAGAAGGAGTCGCCGAATCGCTTGGTTCTTGATGGAATATTCTGCACCGTATGCGGGTGGCATCTAAGTCCTGCACGTGTTGTCCTATATAGGAAAGGAGAGGGTGGGATTACTTGGAAGAGCTCATCAGAACATTCACCATGGTAGAGACGGTAAAAAACCGCCAAAGATGCCACATCTCTACGCAACTGCAAAGGCTCGAGGGTGTTAGTGACCTCAGGATTCCCAATAATGCGGACCGCACGTCGCTGCAACCTGTCGAGAGCATCTAGTAAGTACTTTGCGGAGCCATCCCAGAGATGCGAGCAGTATTCCACGCAAGAGCGAATTTGTGTCTTGTAGAGAAGACACCGCTGCTCCGGAGTAAAAACACGTCTCACTTTATTCAGGACTCCGAGTTTACGTGAGGCTGTTTTGATGATACTCTCGATGTAGTTTTTGTTGTTCAGTTTGCAGCGAACATCCATACCTAGGATATTGAGATTGTCCTGTAGTGGCAGTGGCGTGCTCTGAAGAGTTGGAAGGGGAAGGAAAGAAGATACCTTTGCTGTAAACGCGCATGCCTGCGTCTTCTTGGCATTGAACTCAACCAGGTTTTCAGAGCCCCATTGTGAAACGAGGTTCAGGGTCCGGTCAAGTTCACTGACGAGAAGCTGCCTCCTTTCCGCGATATCAGACTGCTTGGCCGCAGGATGTCCGTGATAACTCCCGTGTAAGGTGCTATCGTCTGCATAGCAATGAATGCTGCCAGTGGATAGCATGTCGTTGATATGCAGAAGAAAGAGAGTGGGTGATAAGACGGACCCCTGCGGCACGCCAGCATTTACCTGCAGGAACTCCGAAGTTCGACCATCACAGAGGACGCGAATACGGCGCCCCTGCAGGAAGCTAGCCACTCAGTCGCACAGTCCGGAAGGCAGACCAAAGGCTGGTAACTTGGAAAGAAGCGACTTGTGCCAGACTCTATCGAAAGCTTTGGCGATGGCAAGACTAATTGCCAGTGACTCGCCATGCTTGTCCATAGCCTCACCCCAAAGATGGGTAACGTACGCCAGAAGATCACCCGTTGACCGCTTCGGTCTGAATCCGTATTGCCGGTCATTGATTAAGGAATGATCCTCTAGGTGACGCATGAGCTGTTTGTTAATTATGTGCTCTAACACTTTGCACAGCACTGAGGTGACGGCTATGGGCCGATAGTTGCCTGGGTCCGAGCGATCCCCCTTCTTGGGGATCGGCTGCACATTCGCCTCCTTCCAAGCCGATGGCACTGTACCCGAGATGTATGACATCCGGTACAGTCGCGTCAGCACTGGAGACAACTCCGCTGCACATTTTTGAAGAACCACCGCTGGAATACCATCCGGTCCGCTGGCTTTCCGGACGTCGAGTGACTGCAGCACACCACGGACATCGCGCTGCCTGATGCGGATCTCAGGCATTGCGTGGTCACAGACGGGTAATGTCGGTGGCTGCTTACCGCAATCATCGATTCGGGAGTTTGCCGCAAAGAGATTAACCAGCAGATTTGCTTTCTCTTGCGGCTCATGGGCCAGGGATCCATCAGGGTTGCGCAACGGGGGCAGCGAAGGCTGGCAGAAGTTGGCTTGCACGGCTTTGGCCAGTCGCCAGTAGCCACGGCTGCCCGTGGGATGCGCCACTAGCTCCTGACCAAGCCGCGCTATGCGCTGGGCATCCGCTCTGACGTAAGCCCCCTTGCAGACCTTTGTGGCTTTATTGTACGCTGCCTTGAAGTGGCCCACGTTGGGATCGCGTGTGGCGCGCGCCCTTACCCAGGCGCGGTACGCAGACTGTTTTTGATTGACAGCCTCCGCGCACTCGCGGCCGAACCAAGGGCGCGCTCTGCGGTCACCGGTGACATCAGTGTATGGGATATAGTATTCCATACCTAGACTGATCTCACCGGCGACAGCAGTAGCACTATCCGATGGGTTCTTACCTTCAAAGCAACGTGCAACCCACGGGATGGACGCAAAATACTCACGCATCCCATCCCAGTCCGCTGACGAGTAGTGCCAGAAACGCCGCTTCCCCTGCGCGGGTCGTGGGGGCGCTGTGATTGGCACCTTGGAACAGACCAGACAATGGTCGGAGTTGCCTAAAGCGGCACGCACCGAAACACTGTACTGGTCTGGGTGACTCGTCAGCAGAAGGTCTAGAAGGGAGGGTGTTAGGCCCGACCTTCTTGGTATCCTAGTGACCTCGCGTACCAGTTGGGTCAGGCCATGCGCCAGAGCGAAAGCGTGAGCGGCTCTTCCTGCATGGTCAGTTTTGGCGGAGCCCAACCAGATCTCGTGGTGGGCGTTAAAATCCCCCAAAAATACCAGTTCCGCGTTTGGACCGCTCCTGCGCATCATCTGCAGCCTGACTCAGATATTCGAAGAGTCGAGTTGTCTCGGTATCTCCTGTATGGGAACGGTAGAGGCACACATAGATCTGACTCGTAGAGCCATGGTCTACGTGTACCCATAGGGTGGAAAAGGATGGGTCCTCTAGGCAGCGCAGACGGCGACAACAAACATCCGCCCTAACAAACACGCACACCCCGGCCTTTGCACGGAAATTTTCCTCCATAACGTAGCCGGGGTAGAGCAAGTAAGACGTGTCGTCAGGGCGGCGTATTTGCGTCTCCGTCAGAAAAAGCATGGCTGGATTCGCCGTCTCGAGGTGTTGGTGGACGGCGTTGAGGTTTGCATGGAGCCCACAGATGTTTGTGGACTCCACCTCAAAAAGCGAGCTTGTGGGAAGTTGAAGAGCCGCTGTGTAACCATGCTCTTTGTTCTGCGCTGCCATGATTGATGTATGCCATGCCTTGCCATGCCATGCCATGCCATGATTAATGTAAAGCAAAGTATTTTTTGTTCTAGTTGATTTTACGAGTAGAAGATTTATAATAAGTAATTTATTTGATTTTATTAGATTGCCATACCTAATTATGTTGATTTTGATTTTTGTACTTTTACGTTTATTTTTTTTTAATAAACAATGTTTCTTCTGCCAACCCAGGTTTTTTATTTCATGTGAGATCAATAATCAGTGATAAAATTATACAAATTAACTTTCACTAAGAATGCCTAACTTACATGTTTAAATATTTCATTAGGTTCAGAACTCGACAAGTGAAATTGTTGACCCAATTTCATGTATTCACATCCATCTTATGTGTGAGAAAACTGAATAACTACCATAAAGAATTAGCTAACTACGGTATGTTTGCAACATTTTGGTGTGGCAAAATTGGATAAGTTGGTTTTTGATTTTTATTTATTTTTTGGTTCATGAAAGAAATTAATTTGATTAAGCATTGAATCGACAGCAAACATGCTTATAACATATAAAATTGTCGACAGTAAAATTGTTCTCCATTTGTTAATGATGTCAAAAAAAGTGCCAAAAAAACAGTAAATCGCGATTATCTCGAAACTTGAAATATTGAGTTATTTAGTTCTGCCATTATGCCCACGATATAGCCTACTAGCTTTTGCCCGCGGCTCCACCCGCGTGGATGTCGGTTATCGCGACCAAACATAGCCTATGTCCTTTCTCAAGGTCTATTCTACCCCCACAGTAAATTTCATCAAAATCAGTTGAGTGGTTTAGGCGTGAAAGCGTAACAGACAGACTAACAGACAGATTTACTTCCACATTTTATAATATTAGTACGGATTCTCACTAGGTCACTAAAGTTGCTTTTCGCCCAGCAGATGTCTGAAATTCATGAATTAGCCAAAAACGCATTAATGCAAAATGTGATATCTCACATCTGCGAAACGTCCCACGCGTATGACTTACTTTTGCGGACGTTTTATCTAAGATAACATTGGCAAATCTTTCCTCTATTATTATTCTTATGAAATATATCTTATAATGTACAACAAAAAAGTTATCACGGGCGTAACTACATTTCGGCTTTGAATTGTGAAAAATAACAGACGGTGCCCTTGGTTGACTAGGCTAGGTGACCTTCGCACAGGTGTCATTCAGACGGGTGACCTAGGGCTACCGCGATTTGCGGATATTTTTAAATTAGTAGGTGGGCCATAGTCTGTGAAATTGAGATTAACGTTGGATTGCCATAGGGTTGTAATATAATTGGTTTCACGGCGGTGCCGCTACTCAAGGAGAGGGCCCTAGCATAGGTATCGCTCTTCAGGAAGGCTAACTACGTCCCCTCCGTCCGGCCCAAGTGGTGCAGATGGTGTCATTTGTGAAGTAATCGGTCTATCTTCGGTCCAACCTATCTGAAGACTGTTAAAAAACTTAAATTTTATCTAAAGAAAGATGTAGTATCTAGGAGAGAACGTCTCCGACAGCAGACGAAGATAATCGGTGCCATACTCTGAGCTTTACTCGCAATCGATCGAACTAAGACAATTCTTCTTTTTCATTCTAGCGTTAATCCCAGTCGCATCCGAAGCTTTCTTACCAGGGGTCTGCTTTACCAGGCTAACTGCGGATTTGGCTGGACCTCGATATTTTCCGTGAAGCGACTGCCATCATCTGACCTCTACAACCCAACGGCTATATTGGGCGATAGCATTGCAGCTAGACCAGTTGGATTTTTAGGGCCCCAACAACCGAGACCGACGGCTTAACATGCTCTCCGAGGCACGATTAGACCAATGCAAATACTTATCAGTCATGCATACAAATATTTTCACTGAGCGGGAAGAACCAATACAATTATATCATACTGTTACAACATACTTGTGGCATTTCAACGTTTGTGGACACAATGCAACTGAAATAGCAAGTCACAACAATACAGAAACACTTATTTCAACGAAAGTCGTAGTTCGTAAGTTACAACTCCCTAAAGAGGAAACTCAGCAACAGACTATAAAAATATACCTACTTCCTTATTTTGTTCTCCAGTAGGGTATCGTTACTGGGGCCTCATTCGGTATAAATAAGTCTTTATAAAGTGTATTTGGAAAATTTACGAGCACTTATACCGTTAAAACTTTAAAGTGAAATTGAAAACGAATCAGTGCTTCTAAAGGTTTAAGTAACTTTACAAAAACGAATGTTACTAATATAACATACAAAATAGTAGATACTAATCCATACTATCCCTACTTCCCTACTAATATTATAAATGCGAAAGTAACTCTGTCTGTCTGTCTGTCTGTCTGTTACGCTTTCACGCCTGAACCCCTGAACCGATTTTGATGAAATTTGATATACGGGTAGATTAGACCTTGAGAAAGGACATAGGCTATGTTAGGTCGCGATAACTGACATCCACGAGGGCGGAGCCGCGGGCAAAAGCTAGTACAACATAAATTAAATAGTCCAACAACTGGTTTAACTGCAATGCTTTGATATCGCCAATAGATTGTGTCAGATGGCAATCGTTTCCCGGAAAATATCGAAGATCAGCCAAACTCGAAGTTAGACTGGAAAAAGCGGACCCCAGAGTCCAAGGTGAAAGCTTCGGATGCATCTGGGATTAACGCTAGGATGAAGAATTCCACTGCCTCTCATTTGGAGTGATTCAACCGTAGGTGAAGTTCACAACGATTTGTCAAAAAACATTACCCTCCTTTCTTCGGTAGTCGGGTAATAAAGCAGACTCACAGCCTGAAATTCTTCAAGATTTTATTTAACCCGTATCGTGGCGGAAATCGTATTTGAGACGCCATTTCTATTTCAAAGAATTCCGCCGCCGCGGCGTACTTTGATGTGACCTTTTAGTTAAATCGATGTTGAATATCATATTACAAATTGCGTTATGTACAGTTGCTATCAAAAGTTACTGAAAACAAAACAAACAATCTTTAAATAGAAATAAATCAATACATAACTATCAATATTCATAAATCCCAGTCGCATCCGAAGCTTTCACCTCGGAATCAGGGGTTCGTATTTTCCAGTCTAACTGCAAGTTTGGCTAAACTTTGATATTTTCCGTGAAGTGACTGTCATCTGACCTCCACAACACAATGGCAATATCAATGCATTGCACCTAGACCAGTTGTAGAACTTTTTAGGGCTCCAACTACCCGTAACGACTACCATAGATGTTTGTTTAGCAAGCGGGATCAACGGCTTAACGTGTTCTCCGAGGAATGAAAACACCCAGACTAATGTAAATATACATATTCAATACATCCTAGCGTTAATTCCCAGTCGCATCCGAAGCTTTTCAGCTCGGAGTCTGGGGTCCGCATTTACCAGTCTTAACTACAGATTTGGCTAGACCTCGATATTTCTTCGTGAAGCGATTGCCATCTGACCTCCACAGCCCAATGATAACATTAGGCGATATCGAAGCTTTGCAGCTAGACCGTTGTTTTTGAATTTTTTAGGGCTTCAACTACCCGTAACGCTAACGACTGCCATAGATGTTCTTATGGCAACCGGGACCGACGCGGCTTAACGTGCTCTCCGAGGCACTACCAGACCAATGCAAATACCCATATTTCATGAACACAAATATTTACACTGAGCTGGAGATCGAACCCGCGCCTCCTGCCTATCAGTCGCATTCACAACCGCCACGCCAGGATGTCAAACATCAAGATCTAAATAGTGGATACCATCATTATTATAAATACTTCATCATCGTCATCATTTCAGCCATAGAAAGTCCACTGCTGGACATAAGCCTCCCCTATAGATCTCCAATAAGACCGGTTGGAAGCGCGTAAATACTTACTAATATTATAACTACCTACTATTATCATAACTACCTACTATTATCATTACCGTCTACTAATAAAAGTCTTTGTGTCCTAATCTAACTAATCTCCTAAAGTAAGTCCTGTTACACTGTTTTATGTCAACCTACGGTTTGTGTCGTGTCGTAAAACCTGAAGGGTGGGTTATCATAACTTTAGGAGGCTATCAAATTTATATCACGCTAATGTGAGCCTGGTGTCGTCAGCAGATTATTTATTTCATGGCCGACGTTATCAGTTCGAAGCGAGCTCTAACACTTTCCCACTAATCTCACAACGTGAGCATTTTATGTGTTACATTTTTCTGAAAACTATTGCGCCTATAGATTTGTACTGTAACATTGTATTTTTATTTCATATCTAGATTTGAGATTGACATGGTCGTTTACATATACATACATACATATACTCGTGTAAATCCCAGAAAGGGTAAGCAGAGATGTATTATCATTATCACCCATATTTCGTCAACTATGATCTTCGGTCTTACGTAACAGGGGGTGAGCCTATTACCGTATTCCGGGTACTATTGTTGACTGGAGCCACGCATCTGAGGCTGAGTCTGGCCTATAGGTATATAGCTGTCTGTCACATGTAACATTCGCCTTGTACGACACCGCATGGGAAGAGATGGGTTGGTCCAAATTCTATTCTACCGGGTACCTTTCTTTTTATCGTGCAAAAAGTTCCCACGGATACCTCCCCCTGGAGCGGGTGGAGGGAGGAGGTTATGTCGGACTCCAACCGACTAAAACGCACACCGTCTGTGGGCCGTCGTCGGTTGCCGGAGGTAAGATTATCGTAGACATAACCCTCGCACCCCGGACGACCCAGGCGGCTGTGACGGGAACCTTTAAACCTTACACAAGCCCGAATTCGTTCATTAATATTTGTAAACGATACTGTTTAAACCCTTCTCTTTGAATATCCGCTTTGAAATCTGCGCTAAACCGTACACAGGTTACACAAGGCTACACAAATACAAAAGTACAGTCATGCACATTAATCACACGAATCCTTTTTCACACCCTGCCTGTACTAGTCACGTATTACGTGTCGATAGCTGACTAATTTCTAAAGTTTTTTTATATTTAAAAACTAAAATAATTATGTAAATATTTCCAAAATGCCTGCATCGTACGACTTCAGTGGGGTGAGCACGAACAACTATCGTAATGGTATCGTAAACGAAACGAGAGCACGGAGCATTGCGATTGGCCGCCTGCCTTCTGTGAGCGTGTGTGCGGGTGACGTTTACGATACGATAGTTGCTCGTGCTAATCCCACAGGTCTGCCGAACAACAAAGGAGACTCTAGTTTCTTCTCGGGATTCGAAGACTAGCCGGCACTCACTCCCGTTACATTATTGCAATAACACAATAACCCACAGTACAGGCTTGCTTAGCGTGAGGCCACTGGACAGATTATTTGTAAAAATAGTTTATGGAAATAAACGAATTTTATTTTATTTATTAATATTTATTTAAAGGGCAAAATACACTCTACTCTGCCGGGAGCTACGCAGCCTATCTCCATCTCTTCCCATGCGGTGTCGAACAAGGCGACTAAGTGATAGGGCTGTTAAATATCAGGCATATATATACAGCCAGACTCAGCCTATACAGCTCCGCCACTCAGCACTATTGTTGACTCGAGCCATGTGATGCATGCCATCTCATGGCTCGAGTCTCGAGTCAACAATAGTGCCCAGAATACGGCACTACGGCTCGCCCTCTATTACGTGGGACCTAATACGATGATTGGTGAAATGTGGATGTCTATTCACCTCTGCCTAACCCTTTGAGGATAAAGGCGTGATTGTATAGGATAGAATAGAAATAATTTAATTATAAAATAGACCAGAGGTCGAGTGGGCACCTTAAAATTATGAAAGGACGAATGGGCACTGGGGACGAATTCCAGGGGACCAGTGGGTACCTTACCTACCCGAATGAACATTTATTTTCCCACCACATATTTGGAATATACAATAGTTGTCTTAATCTGTCAAATACATATTTTTTCTATGTGGGAGACTGCTGCCTAAACTAGGAAGAATCCAATATTTCAGGCCACCAGTAGTACACCCAAAACTTGTAGTACAGTACAATAGTCGCGATGTCAATGGTATTTTAGTGACTAGTTAGATGGTATGACAACAAAATACTAACTCGTTGTATGTTTGATGGTATGACAATACATGTATGTATGTATGTAAAAAAATACTCAAACCAGATTGATGATATAATTGAAAAAAAAACAATCAGCAGTAGACGAATTCGTGCGAAACCGACACTTGGCACTCGTCCAAATGTTCCCTTGTTTTTATCATTAAGAGCGTCAAGTTTTTATAACAGGCCTCGTTAATACCAGTGTATAAATCTGGACGATTGAGAGTGAAGATATAAATAGAGAAATGTTTATAACAATTTTAGAGCGTTTTGTTATGGAAAGTTTCCTCGCACCTCTCACCATAGGCGGAGAATTCATCTTCACAGATTGCGACCGGAAACGGTGCGCACATTGCGGTATGAAAGGCACTTCATCCCTCGCTCACTCAAGCTGTGGAATGAACTCCCTGCCGTGTTTTTCTAAGCTTCTACAGCATGGGGTCCTTCAAGATGGGCACTAGAAGGTTCTTACAGGGTCGGCAGCGCGAGTGTGATGTTCCTGGTGTTGCACACGTCCATAGGCCACGGTAACCACTTTCCATATGGTGAGCCATGTGCTTGCCTGCCACCTGGGTTGTATAAAAAAATACTCGTACAATACTGCCCAAAGTTTTGTAAACACTAAAAAATGCGGCATCCAGGTCTGTGTTCATGGAGGACACCTCCGTTGACTGTCGGCTACGAAAGTATACCTTTAGGCTTGCCTTGGTGTGCCTCGGTAGACATAATCTTAGACCTAAGTTGTGAAAGAAACGAGATTCTGGCGCGCGCGAATTGTTTTGATATACCTAATCTAAGATTGGAGTGGAGACCGCGAGAAGGAAAACGGAAGGCGGGACACCCCCGGCCGCTAGCCAGGTGGACTGATGACCTGCTAAAGGTGGCTGGGACCGACTGAATACGGAAGCCGGAGGATCGACAAACGTGGCGCATATTGGAATTGGGAAAGGCCTATGTCCAGCAGTGGACATAGGCCTCTCCCAATAAATTCTTAATTTTTTTTTCTTTCTTTCTTCATTCAATAGGCTAATTGATTGATTGATTGAATCTAAGATTGGAGTGGATTAGAGCTCGTTCACCGCCATAGCACCACCTGCTTACCTCAAAAGACACCCAAAAGCGCATAATGCGCATATAGAGTACATTTTGGGTCTTAGATGAGGTGGCTAGCCCTGAGGTATATGTGGTCATAGCAATAGCAATATAGATTTGATACATAATTCGACCGCTCATAATTTAAAAGTGCCTATTCACGTTAGAAAATAAATAAAATCTTTCACTGATTAAGTGGATTTCGCTGAAATAAATTAGACGTAATTAATTAGTTTGAGGAAAATATTTCTTTAAAGTGTTCGGTAAAATTATGTCCGTATTGTTGAACGACGTGTATACACGATATTACTGATTGATTATTTTAGAGTAATATAACTCGGCACATTATACCTTACGCGGTGTCCTGCGTGAGCGACGAATACGACGCGACGCGACGCTGCGAACGCGACGAACGCGATCAAATCAACGGCCTACCCTACTTGCGACCTATGTGACACTCTGCGACGAGACGCGACGTAATGCGTACTTGTTTTGAGCGCGACCAGACGCGACACTGCGAACTCGAGCAATATTGTACTGTACTTCTTCATGATTCGCGAAGTTATGACTAAAATCACGTAGGACATTTGTCGCGTGTAGCATCGCGTCGCATTACGTCGCATCGTGTTGCGTCGCGTCGCGTCGTATTCGTCGTTCACGCAGGACACCGCGTTAGACACTTAGACCTAATCGTACAATATGACGTGTGAATGACTCTCTGAAACTCTGACTATAATGAAAAAAACTTGAGTATACAGACCGTGACTATATAGACCGTGTTTGGTATGAAATTAAAGGGCTCAATTAGCACATTAAAAATATGTATACATTATTGGGTGTTGCTTGCACCAAAATAATACAAATAAAAATTAAGTTTAAAACTAAAATCCGACTACTGCAAATCACGCTCTAAGAAGTATTAAGCAAGAAAATATCAAGAATAACCGTGGTCGCATACCATTTACTCTAACAAAACAATACATTCTAGGGATTCGTGATTCTGCAGTAGTCGGGTTTTAGTTTTATAGTTGCGCCACGTATCTTGAATCGAAACATACGAGGCTCTGGCTGGCGCCCGCGGATTGTATTGTAATAACCTATGATTGGTGAATTTGAATTAGTCCACCGCAGTAGCACCCTGTATCCAGAGACACTCAAGAAACGTGTATTGCGCGTATATAGCACATTTAGGTACAAAATATATATGTCCTGAGCAATATAGCCAGTAATAGTATGCTAGTACTGTAAACGGTACTATATTTCTAGCTCGCCAGCTGAAGATTATTAGATTTACAGACTATTTCAGTGACGGTTACAGCAAAATACTGGTATTTAGTGACAGTTAAAATATTTATGACTGAAGTGTAAAATCGATTTAGAAGACCCCTACTATTGAATCTCGATAGTGATTTATTTCACTATACCGATCAAACAGAACCAGATATCTTAGGCTGCCTGTCCAACGGAGCGGAGCTAGGTAGTGCAGCGGAGACAGAAAGTAATGCGGAGCGGAGTGTTGCGGCCTGTGTCTGTCCTTTTACGTGGAGTTAGGTAGCAGGGCAGAGCGAGAAAATAATGCGGAGTAGAGTTGCGGACTGCGTTTTCCATAAGTGGAGCTAGGTCACGAGCTCTCCGCGAGTTTTTTGAGCTGCAGGCAGTGGGCGATTGGTTTAGTTATACGCGAAATGTCACTGGCAGCAGACATGTTATCGAAAAAAGTTGATACGTTACAACCACACGTTGTTTGAGGAAGAAGAGGAATCAGACTCAACCAAACTACTTACTGAACAATTCTATAAGGAGACATCGATTTTGGTTCCGCTCCACTCCGCTTCCCCAATCTATGTTTTAAAAACGTATAGGAACTAGTGTGTAAATCCCTCCACTGAAGCGGAGCGGAGATGTTATGCAATTCGATTAGTGAATTTTGACACAGCCCCGCTCATCTCCTTTCCTCTCCGCTTCAGGACAGGCAGCATAAAAGCGGAACCAGAATTCGTTGTGCGATATTTGTTTTTCGACTTATTCGGATATGAAGAAGTGCGGAAGGCACATTTGCTATAGTTGCAACGCATAAAGGTATGATTCCATGGCCGACCGCATACGACAACTGCTGCCGCACGCAGCACATACGCGTAATTCATTGCGGCTTCTCAATGTTCTCCTTTATCCGTATCGGAGTTTAACAAGTAATGGGTATGCTGTATCTGCTGCATGCGTCTGTCGTTATCGTATGCGGTCGGCTTCAGAATCATGCCTTTAGTGAGAATAAATAAAAAAACAAAAGATGAATATTTGGGCGAATGGATACTAGCCACGTGACAAATAACAATAACGAAGTGGGAACCACACTTCTTTAAAGGAACAATAGGTACTGTAAGTATGACAGCCTCCGTGGCGTAGCGGTAGTGAACGCGGCCGCTACGCAGGAGGCGTGGGTTCGATCCCCGCTCACTGCAAATATTTGTGTTCATGAAATATGGGTATTTGCATTGGTCTGGTCGTGCCTCGGAGAGCACGTTAAGCCGTCGGTCCCGGTTGCCATAAGAACATCTATGGCAGTCGTTACGGGTAGTTGGAGCCCTCAAAAATCCAAAAACAGTCTAGCTGCAAAGCTTCGATATCGCCTAATGTTACCATTGGGATGTGGAGGTCAGATGGCAATCGCTTCACAGAAAATATCGAGGTCTAGCCAAATCCGTAGTTAAGACTGGCAAAAAGCGGACCCCAGACTCCGAGCTGAAAGCTTCGGATGCGACTGGGAATTAACGCTAAGAGGAAGAGAAGAGGTACTGTAAGCCTTTTGGGAAAACTATGGCAGATAGGCACGCATTTTTATAGTACCATATTTTGTATTAAAAAAAATTGTTATAACAGTTATAAATGGCTGTAGCCGTGTGGTCCAACTGCTTCGTCCGACTGATCGGACGACGCAGAATTATTAAGCTATTGCATAGCTTCTATCGCGGGCCTCGAGCGTGGAGACCGAATCCAGAAATTCCGTAACGAAAAAAGCGTGCGAGCTCGGAGTGGGGGGTGTTAGGTTTTTTTACGTAAGTAATTATAATTGCATAAGTTGATAAAAAATGCTGCGCAATAGCTTTACCGCGGCAGTCCCCGAGTGCCACACGTCTTTTTATTTTTCCCTGTTGCTCCGACCGATCGAAAGACGCGGAATTTTGCTTCCTAATGATCCGACTGATCGGATGACGCGGAAACACTTTCCTATTGGTCCGACTGGTCGAACGACGCAGATTTGTTGTGTAATTTATAATATTAAGACGATAAGTGATTACCATGGTCTTTCAATGTTCGCTAAGTTAAAGGTATCATTCACTATCTTGTATACACCTGTCATATACTATCGAGTTTCAGTAGTACGGGATTATTATACCTCATGCCCTATACCTGTTGCGGATTATACCGCGACGAATACATCCGTCATGGACTGATCCGTCAACGGTTCAGGTTTATTAGTTGATAATAAATGTGTACAGCTCTATTTTAGTGCTCGCCGTGAAAGTGGCGCCACTAAGCTGCTAGAACTAATGTCTTCTTAGCAGTGCGAATCACATTTAGTAACAAAGTAGACAGACTAATATTGGTCATTTTACTATTGCGTTTTAGTCTATTAGTATATTTTTTCTATGTAGGGCACGTCAATTTGTCTTCACCTCACCTGATGGTAAGCTGAAGGCAAATCTCAAGAAAAAGGGTCACCATTACAGACACGTACCATGTAACAATGGTGGTACTCAACTTGACGGCCTCATCAGATGCCTTTGAAAGGACCTGGAAGAAGGAAATACGAGACCTTGTGATACGCACGCCGTTTCGAAGAAAGAAATTCCGGTAAGGAATATTAGATTCGATAGTAGTATTAATTCGAAAGTATTAGATATCGGTGTGTAATATTTTTTTTTTTTTTAAATCATTCAATTCGATTGAAAAGATATTATTTTATTCTAGTCCTTTCTCTGCAACTTTCTTTCTCTTGTTGGTTAGCAACAAAGGCTTGATCTCTGTATCCCATTCTTTTCAATATGTACTTATATTTTTAAATATTATTTAAAAATGTGAACTAACAGGAACTTCAATGAAATAAAGAGGATAATAATTAATTGACTACAATTAGCACTGTAATAAGGGGACTGCAAAATTAGCAATTAATTTGAATGTAACGGTATACGCGTCTTCAACAGCTACCTAATGAAATTAAGAATTTACCCGTCAATAAATTTGAAATGTTTAATTAAAATAAAACTTTTCCGAGGAGGCTAATAAAAAATTAGGAAATATTTGCATAACCAACAAGCTTGGAAATTAGTACCTGCTTACTTTAGTCAGTTTATTAGGGTGCTTATATAAAGTCCAATCATTTTTGCGTGATTGAGATACAAACAACAAAAATACTAGTTTCGTCCATAGTCATCAACCTAACCGCCGAGCCACAGGCAGGCTCCGGTTCAACTCAGTTAGGGTTGACTATTAGTCTAATTACAAAACGACTGAATTTTCATGTTTTTAGTGAAGCATTTCATCCTTACACTAATATTTAAAGGAGAAAGAGATGTGTCTTTGTAACGAATAAACGCATAATCTACTGGACCGATTTTAAAGTTTCACCATTATAGTCGCATCTCCTGTTCTATTCAACCAAACGTAATATCAAGCAAACGTAGGCTTTTAAGTCTGACCGAGCAAAAATACTGCATCAAAATCCGGTCCAGTACTTTTTGCGTCCATCAGACAGTCAAGAAACAATCAAGAATTCGGAAAAAAAATGTTACTCGAGGATTTTTTGAAATATTTTCAATGTACAGTCAGAGTTCATAAGTGCATTAGTACAACAAGGCTCAAAATGGCGTGGCGTGCGGCCGTAGGACGTTACGTAGGATTCCTACTGCACTTTTGAATTCGACTGTACAGACACGACCACCTTACAATTATATAATAATAGCTATAGATTAGTTGGGATTCATCGATAACTGCAACCAGTAGTAGAAACTAACGATCGCATTATTTGTTTCAGTGCTGCATCGACGCGCGACGGCGATGTGCCAACATTAATGGGTGTAGGCAAAATCAGAGATCTCAGATCTGCCTTATTTTTGTAGCTGGTTGTACGCATTGACAAGGCACTTCCCAAAGCTTGCCCCGTATGTTTTTTTAACGGCCGTTCTCTATTAGCGTATCTATACTACTGCCAGTTTTGACATTCTAAAGAACAAAACGTCATCAATCTCTATGGGATAGCCAGATAGATAGATAGACCTTCAACTGCAGGTGTGTTATTGGGAACGGCAGTTAATGTTAAAATAAAAAACCAGGCACACTTTGGGGTATGGCCATAGAAGTGAAAACTAAGTGAGTAACCTGTGACGCTCGGTGACGACCCAAGTGTTCGGTGACGATGACGCGAGCTCCTTGATTTTTGTTCACCTAAAAATGCTCAATGTGCCTAAAATACCGTAACGTACCCTCATATTCATATGCCGCAGTAACGCTCACTGTTAGATACATAGTTGTGTGGTTGTTTTCGATTTCGGTAATAAAAGAACCATTCGTCGGCCGGCGTTTCGTAGAATAGAATGCCAAATATATGGGATTTGACGTATATGACAGGCGTCAACGAATGTCAAAAACGTCAAATCCTAATTCTTCATTCTATTCCATGATACGCCGAGCAGCGAATTGTTAGTTGTCTAGGTGGGCTGTCCAGTAGTAGTCTACCAATTATGTACAATTTGAATACTGTTATCACTACTATGTTATTCTTCCCACACGAAATAAAATTTCGTTCGTAGAAAACGGAGTTTACCAATCGCACATTCCATCGTATTCAATACCTCGCGTCTATTGGAATTGGTCCGTTTACCTTTGTGGAATCAAATCAGGCAAAGGTTGGTCGAGGGTTAAAAGTTATCAAATTACGCGTATATTTGTAGTAGCAAGTATGTTGAATTTAGAGGGATCAGGTTTATTCCACACTGACTATTTATGGATCTACTCGGTTCTCTATTTTTATTCCTACAATTTTATGTCATAATTTAACATTGCATAATGTTACTTGTCCTAACATTATTTACGCATAATACTCATTTGCCATAACTTTTTAATCATAATTTTTTTAATCCTATTTACTATAAGCATAATATTTTACAAGCATACTGTCCCAAAGCATAAGTTTACTTAAGCATAACGACGCGTAACCATAACTTCTATCCAACCTAATCTATCTTCTTCTAACCTAATCTATCCAAGTCGGAATCAGGGGCTTTCTCATAAATCTGCCAAATAACTATTAGACAAATAAACAATATGCTTTACAACTTTATGCATATCAAAGTTATGAATAAAAACATTAGGATATACAATATTTATGCTTAATAACATAGTATGCTAAAAACCAATTATGGCACACTATTATTATGACAAAGAAAATTATGCCTAACTTGTTAGGACAATTTAAATTAGGACAAAAACCATTATGAGAATAAATGGGATCCCGATCTACTCACGTGGTGTACTGCAAGCATAAAATAAATATGCTGTAAGGATTCGAACGGACTCGACAGCTAAATCCGCAGTGAGATTTCAATTTCGCATGCTGTAAAAAGAGTTCATTACTAAGTAAGTAAGTAAGTAACGTTATTAAAATTAACCTTTCAAAACTTCATGTAACTGTTATTTATTGGGCACTGCCCACCCCTTTTTAACGCCTACATGCGCCGTTAACCTTTTGAAAGTTATGTACGTAGGCGGTAAATAATGGCAATTGGTGAGTTAATCTGGCTGTACCATTGTCCTAGTGAGCATTTCTGTTGTTTTATGTGTTATAAGCAGAGTCTGAAAAGGTACGATCGCTGTACAAACAAATTTACAAATGACCATACTAATAAATAATATTAATGTTTTTCATATACATAAATATAATCACGCCTTTAATCTCGGAGGGTTAGGCAGAGGTGAATAACACCTACATTTCATCATACATTGTATTCAGTCCCACATAATAGGGAGTTAGAATTCTGTATTCCGGGCACTATTTTTGACTCCAGCCATCTGAGGCTGAGTCTGGGCTGTTAAGCCAGTAGGGTAGCCAGAGCTCATTGGAGAGCTTTTTGCTGTCAATGGGAAGACCAATGGCTTATCCTGCTTTTTGTTCTGCACTCACGGTACAGAAACTCTTTGTTCTTTCAGGGTCGGCAGCACGAGTGTGACTCCACTGGCCTTGCACTCGTCCATAGGTCACAGTAACCACTTTCCATCATGTGGGCCGTGTGCTTGTCTGCCATGTAAAGTGTTACTACACTAATGGTACTGGTTCCGTCTAATAGATGGCGCCACTACACGACTATAACATAAAATATGAACGTTATAGTCATGTTGATCTTTCAAACATTCGCGATATCATACATATACGTAGTGCTATCTGGTATCACGTATGTACTATAAAACAACCTGAATGTGCTTTTCTTACGAACGGAGAATACGAATAACCACTATCAAAATTGGGGTTGTATTGTATGGGGTTATATTAAGATTTCTTTTTTTTTTATTGGTGTAGCTGCCGGCCAGCTAAGCTTTGGTGTAGGTTTTCTTTCGGGGTTGGGTGGTCAAATATCAGCCGCTCCAGTAAAATTTGTGCAAACCAAATCAAATTGAAGAGAAATGAATGAAATCCGACGGGGGAACCACATCAAAATAATGACAAAATGAAATAGTGTCGTAATATGGGGCAACCAAGCCTAAATTATATTAAAAACTGAATAGCACATAAACAAACGATACCAACGGACATTTTCTCTTGACTTTACATTCCATCATCAACCTCCTTACGTCCACCTGTACAAAAAATTGATATTTTTCGCAAAAAAGTTACCGCCATGTTTCATCACGTTCATATTCATCGAGTGCCTTTTCCAAACATTTATCACTATCTGCATATAGCAGAGGAGTGTCCACTCCGTCGTTTCCCCGGAGGAATACCATGACCTCACACCGGCAGCAATAGACTGGCTTCGCCAACTGGACGTTGACATATGAGGACTCGAGCGCAAAGCCATACGACATGATGATGATCACTAACATAATAGAATATACGAAAGGGTAATTTCACGATGCCTAATATTTGCTAATTTCGGTGGCATTTTTCAATCATCGGTTTTCCGATGAAAAAATTTAATGGAGTTCTTTTAGAACACATCAGTATTCTAGATATTCTAAAAGAACTCCATTAAATTTTTTCATCGGAAAACCTATGATTGAAAAATGCCACCGAAATTAGCAAAAAATTAGGCATCGTGAAATTACCCGAAATAAATAAATCGCCCCAGTTACTTGCCATGTCCCATCTTTTGTTATGCTGTCATATCCCCTGCCTAAACTCTTAACTCTTAGAAATATAAATAAAATAAAAGTGAAATAACATAAAATATCTTGTTACATTGCCACCATAACGTCTGACATTATTTTCTATGGGGAACAACGCGAAGCATTGTCTTTGACTGAGGTACTACGAGTATCAGCAATAGATTACTATAGTTACGAAATTTAATACTAATTAATTAAAATGATTAAATAAAGAATTTTGATCAAAACTATTTCCGTTATAATTTCATCGTTTGTATGCATTACTGGTTACTTATCAAAATCCCGAAACTTACAATACCGAATTACTTAATACCGACGCACAGTGGATCGTTTCATACAAGCTAGACGTCGGAAATTCTAATTATATTTTAAGTATTTTTATTTATTTATTTCCTACGTATTTACGTAAAATATAACAATAAAAGTGATCTTCAATACGTATTGATAATATACTCGTTCGCACTAACTTTGCCGCTATCGTAGAGAAGGAGGACGGGACGCGGCTTACAAACTTAGCGCGAACGGGTAGTTAATTAGTCCATTGGGCTTACCTATTAACTTATCATTGGACAATCATGAGAATGATGATGAATGATGATAATTTCAAGTAGTCAAATAATGGTTAGTCACCTTTCTTTGCGAGATCCTGCGAGATCCCGTCAACTTCCATATTCGTGATAAAACAATATGATGCAAACTCGTGCGAAGTCAAACAATGACTGATTTTTAATTTAGAAGGTTGGAGCTTTAAAATAAGCTAGGTACTGTAGGGACACCAAGGTATACTCATATTTAGATTCTCTGTTAAAGTTAAGAATTGGGATTTTTTTAAGGTATAAAATAGGTTCAATTCAATATTTTTTTCTACGAGAACTAAGTGGATTAATAATGTAAAAATCCATAAATAGAAAGTACATACCTTCATTAATATCCTCAATTTTTTGTTTCACGTTCACACACTCACAACTTATAAAAATCAGTCACAACAAAGAGACACAAAAATTGCAAAATAATTATTTTTTCAAGTAACTTACTTTATAAACTTTTCTACCGTCATGCTTAATAACGGCGTGAGGGTAGATCATTAGTAATATTGTTTTTGAGGTCCCTGATTATCTGTAAATCAATAAGACTATAAGAAAAAGCTTAATTAAGTAATGAATTTCCGACGTCTAGCTTGTATGAAACGATCCACTGTGCGACGTACATACGAAAGACCGAAATTCAAAATCCCGAATGTTTGTTCGACCGAATGTTCAAAATACGGAAAGTACAAAATTCCGAAGTTCAAAATCCCTAAAATTAAATTTTTGAAAATTAAATTATTAGGTGGTTATAAAAAAAATACAAAGGCTAAGGCGGGAGCGGAGCGGAGCCTGCTGGGCATTTGAACTTCGGTATATCGTACTTCGGTATTTCGTACATTCGGAATTTCGAAATTCGGGATTTTGATTTTCGGTATTTTAATACGTAACCTCATAACTAGTTAACAGCCGCGGCTCCGCCCGCGTACATGTCGGTTATCGAGACTATTGGTCAAAGTTTTTGATGAACGATAACACTGTTAAAGTATGAATCGTAGTTGCGAACTGATTGTTCCGTACCGTAGCGGATTTTGAATATATTATTCTGATCGACGGCTGGGTCGCAAGCCTGACTGAAATAAGTTTTTAAAGATAGCTCCACATTTACAATTTTTTTACTTTTACCTTTACCTGTGCTATAAAGGTATGATTCCGACCGCATACGACAACGACAGACGCATGCAGCACACATACAGCGACCTATTACTTGTTAAACTCCGATACAGATAAAAGAGACCATTGAGAAGCCGCAATGAACTACGCGCATGTGCTGCGTGCGTCGGCAGTTGTCGTATGCGGTCGGCTACGGAATCATACCTTTAGACTTTACTCGCTGTTTTTTTAAGAATCTAGCTCAATGACAATATCAAGATTCCTTTACGATTATAAATGTGATAGTCCTATCCTACTAATATTATAAATGTGAAAGTTTGTGAGAATGGATGTGTGGATGTGTGGATGTTTGTTACTCTTTCACGCATAAACGGCTGGACCGATTTGGTTGAAATTTGGTATGTATATAGGTTATACCCTGGATTAACATATAGGCTATATATCAGCGATGAACGGGATCAGAATTCCACGCGGGCGGAGCCGCGGGCAACAGCTAGTCATTCTATAAGGGTTATATTTTTCTTTTGAGATACAGAACCCAAAAATAGGAAATGAAAGGCGCGACATATTCTGTATGCCGCAATCTCATCAAATACGAGGGTGCGAGGGTTGTTATCTTTATGTTTACGACAAGGGCCCTCCGCTGGAATTTCGTCATACACCTGAAAACGAAGTCTCTAACGTGAATACCGGGGTTCATCCATTTTCGTAACTGTCATTTTCATAACCAGCTACGAACGTGGAATTCGAATTGGAATTGGAATGGAAACGTGGAATTGGAATTCGAACGAACAATTTAATTCTATTTTCGTAACTGGTTATGAAAGCAAGAAAAAAATTCCACGTTCATAGCTGGTTATCACAATGACAGTTACGAAAATGGACGAAGCCGATATACCGAATGTTGAAACGGAACATACAAGTGGTAGTACACTTACGCCTGCTGCTATCTCGTATTAGAGGTTAAGAATAACTACTTTTACATATCCTTGGTTGTTATTATTTACCAACTAAATACGTTTTAATCGTAACTGTGAAAATTTGTGAACTTGTGCTATCCAATCGTACCTACTCTAACAGCTGAATGGATCTGGCTATAATTTGGTACAAGAATAGATTATAGTCTGGAATAACATATAGGTTACTTTTCCGCGGGACCAGGTTCCCATGGATTGCGGGAACAATATCATAATAGCGAGCAGAATCACGGCTACTGTTAATAACAAATAATATGCTAGGAAACTATGTAAATAGTACGAAGTATGATTACTGTAGTAAATCCTAAAATGGTAGTCCCTAACTTGACGGTCTCGACAGATGCCCTAAGCCCCGATAAAACAACCTGAGATGGCAAGAAAAAGGAAACAAATGTGCAGTTATTTGTAGGATTATTGTTATTTAAAGGTACAGCCCCCTAGACGAATCACTACATATTATTATAAAACAAAGTCGCTGTCGCTGTCTGTCCGTCCCTATGTAAGCTTAAATCTTCAAAACTATGCAACTGATTTTGAAGCGGTTATTTCTAATAGATAGAGTGATTCAAGACGAAGGTTTATATGCATAATATTGTAGAGAAACACTGATAAATTTAGAGATATGCAGCGGGAACGAGATCAGAATACCACGCGGGTGGAAAATATGGCGGTACGAAGTTCGCCGGGTCAGCTAGTGTAGAATAAAATGATGAATGTATGAGATTTGACGTTTATGACACGCCTTCTTACGTTTATGATATTATGATATACGTTAACGACTGCCATATACGGCAGATCCCAAACGTTCATTATTCTTCTCATTCTAAGTCAATTGCCACTTATCTAGGCGGGCAGTTCTGCTCAAAAATAATTGTTGAACGACCATAACCGAGATCGTACGTTTCGATCATCACTGCAGTTACAGTCACACAAACCCGTAGTTACACTTCCGCAAGTGTGTAATATTTTCCTCATTGGCTAAAATGATTCGCGACAAAACAGACCGTTTTCGGTATTTCGTATATTTTTACAGCTTTATTCGAGCGTATTGCGAAGTAAGTGCAATTGTTTTATGAAATAAGTGCTGTAGAAGATATGGACTAATGAATATGGTAAAAGGTTTTGTGCTGACTGCGATATCCAAATGTTTACAGCTAGTTTTATTTTAAACTTATTTTGATTATCAGAAGCCTTTGCCCGTTTATATACAGAACAATGACACATCCTATTTTCTATTTTGTAAAAATATAAGTTTTGAGATGCTTTGTGAAGATGTTTGGATGTTTGTTATTCTAACGCCTGAACGGATCTTTTTATCCAAGGAGGTTCTCAGAGCCCTTCATAGCCGCTTGTCTTCCCCATGCCGGTATGCGGCAAGTACATTTTTTCTGCCTGAACAAAAAAAAAACAGCGATCGATTTGCGGCAGATTTGAAAAACATTAAACTTTAACCGACATTACTTTTATCGCGAAAAAGAAAACATTAACTGTGTCGATAGGTGTTATAAAAGCAACTGGCATGTAGACTTCAGCAGGGGCGGCAAAATTGTAATGACATAGAACTGTTGGCAAATATGTAAATCCATCACTGATTCCACTGAACTTAAGCAAACACTGAAAATCGCGAATAGCAAGGTAAACGCTTAGAAAACGATTAACGCGATGTAAACAATATATAATAATGGAAACAAGACTGAGTATACTGCGACAAACATTAATCTCTTGACAGAAATGCTGCAAACATCACAAAATAAATAAATGTTAGGGGAGACAGGGAACACATACATGTATCATTAATTTTGAAGTGTCAACAGTATAATTTAATGAGAATTCTATCTTAGTTTTGAGAAATTACAAGCATTATCTCGGCTTAATTAAAACTAAATCAAATTAAGCCTTCCGTCGTACACTTCTTAACACGTAATCATCACTACATATTATAATAAAACAAAGTCGCTGTCGCTGTCTGTCCGTCCCTATGTAGGTATGCTTAAATCTTCAAAACTACGCAACGGATTTTGAAGCGGTTTTTTTTTATAGATAGAGTGATTCAAGAGCAAGGTTTATATGTATAATACATGCATAATATTGTAGAGAAACACTGATAAATTTAGAGATAATACCACACGGGCGGATAATGTGGCGGTACGAAGTTCGCCGGGTTAGCTAGTTTTTCTATAAAATACTTATTTTGTCCAGCTTGCACATTGCACATCTTCCAACTTTCATCCAATATTCATACCGTCTAACATTTTTACCGTTCGACATTCATACCGTCAAATACGCCTACCGTCAAACACGCCTATCTTCCAAGTCCATTCATACCATCTAACACGCCAACATCCATATCCTCTAGCACCTCTGCCGTTCAACATTCATACCATGTGTATCAAAAAGTAACTTTATTCATTTTGACATTTTGGTAAAATTCAAATGATCCTGTTTCCCTAAAGGTATGATTCCGTAGCCGACCGCATACGACGACAACTGCGGACGCACGCAGCAGATGCGCGTAGTTCGTTGCGGCTTCTCAATGGTCCCCTTTTTCCTTATCGGAGTTTAACAAGTAATGGGTACGCTGCATATGCTGCATGCGTCGGCAGTTGTTGTATGCGGTCGGGTTCGGAATCATACCTTAGTCATACGAGAGTGATCTTTACCAATTTCATTCATCTTTTTTATGTTCTAATCATTTTAAGGATCTAACAAAGAGAAAAAATCAGAAGCCCGCCCTAGTTAAAATGTGAATAAGTTTGAATCTATTGGTTTGTATAATATATTGTGTAATGTTGTTTCACGGAGTGCTTTCGAGATTCCGCCCCGTATCGTTCCCAGCGCAAAAGTACCCATGATGCTGGTAGCGTTGCCTCACTGAATTGCAATGGCCATCCTTTGCCCCAGGAACGAACTGGAGAGGGAGTTTTAATTTAGATTTTTTTAATAATAATGCTTGAACATACCATCCCACGCACACTCAAGCTGTGGAATGAACTCCCTGCGGTGGTTTTCCCAAGCGACTACAATATGGGGTTCTTCAAGAAGGGCATTAGAAGGTTTCTTCAGGGTCGGCAGCGCGAGTGTGACGCCCCTGGTGTTGCATACGTCCATAGGCCATGGTGACCGCTTCCCATCAGGTGGGCCGTATGCTTGTCTGCCAACTAAGTGGTATAAAAAAAAATATCCTGCATATGAACATAATGGAAAAAAAAATTTAGACTTCTACAAACAACACTTATCGAAGTTAGGGAAAGCAATTCATTACAAGAGAATTGGAAACGTGTTCCCATTGCGAACGGCTGCGCTTACAAAACATGGCACATAATGGTACTAGTAAGCTGTAGGCAGCACGTGCCTAGTCACAAGTACTATAATATTCGTATTCGGAACGTAAAAGTATCGAGAGAACGGAGCTTTGTGATTGGTCACTTGCCAACTGTGAACCTGTGTGTATATGAAACCTGCCAATCACAACTCTGCCCCTCTTGAGGCGGCCACCCACTAGCAGTTTATCGAACGACAACCGGATGATATCGGTCTGTCAGTTCATCGCAATAGCCCACACACTTACCTATGGACTGCAGGCCGCCGGATAGACGAAAAACTGCAGGCGGACTGTAAGTAGGTGGCCGCCTTTAGACAAGTGGCAATTCGTCGGCCGGCGTTTAGTAGAATGGAATTCCAAAAATGTATGGGATTTGACGTATATGACAGGCGTCAACGAATGTCAAAAACGTCAAATCCTATACATTTGTCATTCTATTCCATGATACGCCGAGCAACGAATTGCCACTAGGGCGGCAGCTCTGCTTAGCTCGTTCGGTCAATGATCATGACTTCTGAGAGTGAATGTACCTCTGCCCTACTTCAGTAAGTAAATTTTTACATAACTCTAACATCGCTAAATGGTAAAAAGCCTTGTCGGTCGGAGGCTCGAAGGACTGTGAATTCAGGTCACGTTTCATTGTAAATTTTTCCTTTCCTAAATTTACTTAGCTTTATCACTGGAAACGCTCGCATTTTTATCCACTAAGAAGCTCCCATGCCTCTTTAGACTAATGTGGGGACATGAGTCCGAAATGAAGAAAGTGAATCTGTGAGGCTGAGGCCGACCTTGTTGAGGTAGGTATTGCAAAAAGGCCAGGGCTTAGATTCTTCTAAAGTAAATCACTGACATACCAAAGACACTGCAAAAAATGGCCCTTAAATTTTTAACTTTCTTGCTATAGTGTTAAAGTCCAAAATTCAGTGAAAGAGTTTTAATGCACGTTGTCAATCACTCTACAAAATCTTCTTCTAATATATAAAAATTAATGCCACTTTTCGTTGTTATTTTATAACTCAAGAACGGCTGAACTGATTTGGCTAATTTTAGTCTTGAAATATTCGTGGGTGTCCAGGGAAGGTTTAAAGGATGAGAAAATAGGTGCAGCGGGAACGGGAAAAATATGGCGGTACGAAGTTCGCCGGGAAAGCTAGTATAATTTAATTCTGGTATGTCAGTGGTTTTGCTTTAGCTCTTGAATAAGGCGAACAAATAGTAGAGAAGGCTGGCTAGTAGATGACTTAATGTCTTCTCCGAGGCACGACCAATGTAAATAGACACATACAACAAACATTTGCACTGTTGCGATAATCGAATCCGCGTCCCCTGTGTAGCAGTCGCATTCACTACCACCACACCATAGAGGCTGTTTGCTGGATATTGCACTGTGACCTAAATATAAGTTTTTTTATCATTTCAACGTTCAGGCGCAACTTAATTGGATAAAAATTGTAATTCATTATTAATTTTGAATTCACGACCTTTGGGAAATCGGTTTATGCAATATTAATAAACCGGTTAAATACTTTTGACTGAAATACGAGATATAAGGGAAAGATTTCCTCCTTCCTACAGTCTCGGGTCCTTTAAGCGGGGAGTCCTCAAACGCGCAAAATATTCAAATTCGTAAAGTAAACGTATTGAAAGAATGGGGCACTGCGATTGGCCGCCTGCTTATTGTGTGTTTGAAGCCTGCCAATCGCAATGCTTCGTTTTCACAATACGTTTACGGTCGAGGCACAGGTGAGGCATCTAGAGGATCACTACCATCGAATTCATTACTCATTTAAATAACTGCGAAAAAACATGCGCTCGCCATACTGCTCGCGTAAGGTTGGTAGAGGCCTGTCGGCCAACAACCAACACCCCACACACCCCTATAAGCGAAAAATCTACATAGAACAAAGATGACACAGATGACAAAGATGACACACAATGGGCTAGTGCTAGCTATTAGAACTATCGGGATATTTACCACGTATTGTTTGGAGTTTCCGATATTTCGCTGTTGCAAGCAAGGTCTATGTAAAAACAACCGGGAGCAAGCCAAAACAAAATCGCGAGTGAATACAGTAAGCATAGTGTGTCGTGAACGTGATCGAGATCGAGTTCGAGTATGTAGTGAGAGTGAAACCAGTGGTAGTGTCCATACGCGTAGCAAAAGAACTCGAAAGAGAACTTTTTCACCGTTTACCGCCAGTACTACAGTTCCGCTGTGATCATGGTGCTTGCAACAGCGCCGAAATATCGGAAACTCCAAACAATACATGGTAAATATCCCGATAGTTCTAATAATAATGTGAACGACCATGAAAATTTAAATACCTATATAGTGCTAGCTATATTGGATTCCAATAATGCGGACGCCTAAACACACGGAAATTCACCCTTTGACACAAGACCCACACAGGATACCACTTCAGGTATTCACCGAATGCAATACCAATTTTAGCTTCGGCGTACGTGTATTGGAAATTGCAGTTTCCTTGGTACACCCTAAGGTGGGAATTCAATTGGCATAGCTACCCGTGCCGACTGCCAAGAGGTCATGACCTGTGTCGGGGCAGACGAGCACTGATATTTTGAAAACAAAACATGTTGATTTGGGTAATGTTTCATAATCAAACGTAAACACAGTTAGGTAGTGCTAAAATTTAATTTGTACTTTCAATAAGGTTTTTTTAATAGGTAATTTGGCAACAAAATATGCTACAAACTGAGTTTAACTAGTTTTTCATACACTTCATATAACTATTTACAAAATATTATACTGGCACTTTTCATTTTCCCAGCGTTAATCCCAGTCACATCCGAAGCTATCACCTCGAAGTCTGGAGTCTGCTTTACCAGTCTAACTGTGGATTTGGGTGACCTTCGATAATTTCCGTTAAGCGCCATCTGACCTTAATTCCTCACATGTTATTATAAAAAAGGTGCTCGCGAGGTCTCCTATGCCCCACGTACGGAAAACATTCGAATTCGTAACGTAAAGGTATCGATAGAACGGAGCATTGCGATTGGTCGCCTGCCTACTGCGTGTGGGAAGCCGGCCAATAGCAATGCTCCGTTCTCTCGATGCGTTTACGTCACTAATTCAAATACTTTTTGTGCTCGGATCACTGTATGGAGGCAATAAGACACGACGGTATTTCCGTCCCAATCGAGCAGTCCGACTGGGGTAGTACCTCCGCCCTACTGAATACCGCGGATAAATAAACTTGTGTTGTGTTCCCGGCAGTGACTAGGGTAGCCAAAGCTCACTGAAGAGATTTTGCACTGTCACTAGACCAAAGGCTAGTTTACTTATCTTCTGTGCCGTGCTGCCGTACCGTGGAGATGTGCCCGGGGCCATAGTGGCCCTTTTATTTTATGATCAGTTTAAGTACCTAACTAGCTGAACTCTATTATCTATAGGAGATAATACGTATCTATGACCTAACTGATATCGTCATGACGTCAACGTGACAGACGGAGGTGACTACTGGACAGTTTTGTGTTATCAGTGAGAAGACCAAAGGCTTGTCCCGCTTGTCTTCTGCGCTGACGGCGCAGAATCTCTCAGTTCTTACAGGATCAGCACCGCGAGTGTAACTCCCCTCGTATTGCACTACTACCTAACTAACTAACCACTTTCCAACAGCTGAGCCGTGTGCTTGTCTGCGACCTAAGTGGTATAAAAAAGAACTGTTCACAGAAATACTAGTTTAATTCCAACTGTATTGCTCACAAAACTTCACAAACTCATGAGGACTTTCTACCCACGGAATAATGTTCTCGCATAGCCCGCACGATACAAGGGCACAATCCGCAGAAGGGCGCATGACTAACATTCCATAGAACAAAGGTTTCTTATTAAATATGTCGTACAACGTCGGGAATATTTGTGAAACTATTTCATAGTCAAAGGGTTTAGGCATTGTACCATTTTTTCATATACTAAATATTTACAAAGCCTGAATGATAATAATTTAATATGCTGAGACATATTCTACAGCTCTATATAGATTCAAACTGAATACCATCAGAAACAAAACTAGTAAAAGAACCAAGTCTCGCAACTCCGTTTGTCTGCCGCAGAAAGTTGTGAGATCCATGTAATACCAAGTCGGTTATTGTTTTCAGTCCCTACTTAAGAGACCTTCTTTTATTAGTTACTAGCTGACCCCGCGAACTTCGTACCGCCTACAGTCGATTCTTTTTAAGCTATTGCATAGCTTCTATCGCGGGCCCTGAGCGTGGAGACCGAATCCAGAAATTCCGTACGAAAAAACCTAAGCTGACACTCCGAGCTCGCACGAATCAAGCCGAGCTGCTCCGAAATCGGCCGATTTCGGAGCAGCTCGGAGCTCGGAGTGGGGGGATAATTGCATAAGTTGATATAAAATGATATGCAATAGCTTTACCGCGGTAGTCCCCGAGTGCCACACGTCTTTTTCTTTTCTTTTTCTTTTTTCTCTCCGTAAGAACCATCCTCGTACTTCAATATTCTGAAAAAGAATTAGCGAAATCGGTTTAACCGTTCTCGAGATTTGCGCTTAGCGACACATTTAGGTATTCATTTTTAGGGTTCCGTAGCCAAATGGCAAAAAACGGAACCCTTATAGATTCGTCATGTCTGTCCGTCTGTCTGTCTGTCTGTCCGTCCGTATGTCACAGCCACTTTTCTCCGAAACTATAAGGCCTACGCTGTTGAAACTTGGTAAGAAGATGTATTCTGTGAACCGCATTAAGAATTTCACATAAAAATAAAAAAAAAGCATTAAATTTTGGGGGTCCCCATTAGAACTGAAACTCAAAAATTTTTTTTTTCATCAAACCCATACGTGTGGGGTATCTATAGATAGGTCTTTAAAAATGCTATTGAGGTTTCTAACATATCTTTTTCTAAACTGAATAGTTTGCGCGAGAGACACTTTCAAAGTGGAAAAATGTGTGTCCCCCCCCCCCCCCCTCTAACTTCTAAAATAAGAGAATGATAAATCTAAAAAAAATATATGATGTAAATTGCCATGCAAACTACCACTAAAAATTGGTTCGAACGAGATCCAGTAGTAGTTTTTTTTTTAATACGTCATAAACCGCAAATTTCGCCTTTGCTACTACGGAACCCTTCATGGGCGAGTCCGACTCGCACTTGGCCGATTTTTAATATATTATAGAGAAGTTTACGTAATTAGCTAACCTAACAATGTATTAAAGTGAGCATATCAATATCAAAAGTTGTTTGTGTCTAAATAACGCTCCATAAAATCGCTTCAAATGTTTATTACACTGAAATAATATACTCCATTAGGATTTCAATTTATACAACAATTCTAAATATCACACTAACCGCAGCGACCTCTTCAATAAATGATACTAATGTGATATGAAAGTACCCTTAGAGTCTACAAGGGTCGACTCGACCGCACTTTCGATATTCTTCAAACTAATCAGCCTTACCGACTCGACGGAGGTTCGATGGGTATAGATATTCGCTAAAAGCTGCTCTTCAGACGTTTTTGATATAATCTATTTTATTGTAGCCAGCCAGGTAATGGGCTCTACGTCGTAGCTTTTCGTAGACGCTCGTAGTGATTCGTAGTACTATTATACATTTTTATTAATAGTGAACGATGCCTTTGAGAACCCGCAATGTGTTAAAACAATAAACAGTATTATCACATTGCTAGAAACCGGTTAGGTTCAAAAATAATAAAAAAATTGTTGAAAAGTACAAGTGCTTTATTCAAAATAACATATTATGTTGAAGTATTGCAAGCTATCAAACTTATTTCAATCTTTTCAGTAGCAGTCGAAATTTTATTTTTCATCCGACGGGCCGTGTTGATTCCCGGTGGAGTATAATAGGGCTACCCCATCTCTTCCTGTGGGTGTCGTAGAAGGCGACTAAGAGCCCGCTTGACGGCAATAGGCTCGCCCCCTATTACGTGGGACCAAAAATCATAGTTGGCGAAATGTAGGTCTTAATACACCTCTGACTACCCCTTCAGGGATTTGCAGGTGCGAGTATATATTATGTACCCGACAACGGCAAAACCAAAGCAAGGTAGGTAGCTTAGTTTTTATGTTATATTTTATAAGTAAATTGTATATGTTTTTTTCTCATATTTTTAAAATAAGCTAGTTTAATTGTAAGCAAGGTTATGATTAATTATTATTGTAACAGCTTGTCTAGTACACCTAGAAGTCATTAATAAATCTTACAATACACGATACCCTTATAAACCCGGCTTAAGAATGTTTTGAGATAAAACACAAGCCGCTATAAGGAAACTATTCACCGTGATTACATTTCACGCTCATCAAGTAGTCGGTGTTATTGTGTGTCGCTCACAGGCTGCGCCGTTCACAGTGAAATCTCTCGGCTAATTAAGCTTTATCTCGACAATGTTTCCGCGATAACAACGGCTATCTTGTAAGAATGTGTTTGAACATTTGTTTTTATATATTGCTGATGGGGCGAATAATATGGGCGATAAGGATGAGAAGTTACAGTTCTAGTCCATATCCTACTAATCGATATATAAAAGTGAAATACCACTCTCTGAAATCTTAGAATCTATAAAACTCACAAACTGGAAATTTAGCAGGTAGATTCCTTATAGGGTTTATACATCTGCTAAAACCCTAAGGGGGTAAAACGAACAACACGTGTACGAAGTCGCGAGTGGCCGCTAGCGGCTAGTATTAAATATGTGAAAGTGTATGAAAGTTGGTCAAAATTTTTGGATGTTTGTTATTTAATCACGTTTTGCTGAACGGATCTGGCTGAAATTTGGCACAGGGATAGATTATAGTCTGAAATAACAATTAGGCTACCCATCCCAAGAACCTCTCACCTGTTCCTGGAATGGGTAGCGAGGGCGGAATCAAAATTTCAGGTTTACAAAGCCGCGAGCATCAACTAGTAAGTTAAAATTATATTCGTGTCCGCGCCTTACCCATGCGGTATTGTTTCTGTATAAATCACTCCTAGGATCAATCATGGTTTTCATTTTTATAGGCCCGTATTCTATAACGACACTCAGTCCTGAATCTCGATTTATCTTCGTCCAATGAAATCGCTGAAAAAAATGTCGTGACCAAAAAGTCATGATGTAGACATATTATCTCATCAACTTCATTGGTCGCAGAGAAGCGAAGAGATACGTCTGCGCTGCCGCAATGCTAAGGCTGATTTGACAGATTGTCTATACAATCAATCCTCAGATAAATCTAGATTCAGAACTGAGTAGGTACCATTCAAGAATAGGGACCTAGAATTGTAACCACTATTATAATAGTTTAGTAGTATACCGCTCAGACGGCAATCATATACAATTTATAATCACAATATACACATGGAATTTCATAATTACAAAGATTAATCTACACGTGTCCCAGTCTAGATATCCATCTGACTTAAGCATCTTACCTTAATGTCCTACTTCAGAATTTAGTTTAAACCTTTTGCTTTGATTTAGGACGAGCTCATAATCTCTTCGGATTATCAAGATTTGAGTAAAACGTGCTTTATTTCGAGATGAATATTAGTTGTGAGGGAATTTGAAACATTAACGCATTTAGACAAGAAGAGTTTCTCGCATGTTTCGAGAAATCGTACGCAACTAGTTTCTGAAAGGCCTGTCAAATCATTGATCAACACACTGCTGTTAATTCAACATGGATATCAAATCAATTTGAGTTTCTGAAACGTTGATCAGGGTCAAAATGTTTGTTCTGTATTCTGAGGTCAAAATGTACTTTGATTTGACATGCGTTTTGTTGGTAATTGTGGCCACACTGCTCATTTTTAACCGACTTCAAAAAGGAGGAGGTTCTCCATTCGATGGGTTTTTTTATGTATGTACCTACACCGATTACTCCTAGCTTTATGATGCGATTTCCGTGATTCTTTTTTTATTCGATGCGAAATAGTTGTCATTTGGTCCCATAGAAATTTAACATAGTTTGGTCCAGTAGTTTTCATTTTATGATGTTTTTTGTGTCTATTTTGTTCAAATTTTTTATTCATTAGTTCATTCTTACCAGCCAAAACTACCAATAGGCCGGTTCCAAAACGGATGAAAAAATATTACGGACTGTCATTGTTGACAAAACATGCGGAGGATTTCAAATGTCATGTAATGACATAGCTCTATGTTTTTAACTGACACGTTGATCAAATTAAACTATTTAACCATGACCCAATTGCTACTTGACAAGAGATTTAACAGCCGATTAGTTAATTTGACGTTGATCAGCCTTTCGGAAACTGGGCGTAATCTATAACCAGCAGACGATCAAGACACTTCTAACGATACCTCATTTGTCGTTCTTGTTCTGGTGAGGAGCTATGAGGGAACAAATTAAAAAAACATACATAGGCAATGATATACTAAAAACTATAGATATGTTGTGTATACACTCTAAAATGGCGACAATAAAATGATGACTTTTGGTCATCATTTTATGCACCAATCAGAATCGCGACAGTGCGCCACCCAAAAAAAAAAACGATTTTAATAATAAATTCGTAATCTATACTATTATATAATTGTAAAGTGGTCGTGTCTGTACATTGGAGATATTTAAAAAAAAATACTTGGGTTATGTTATGTTAACGATACTGAACACGAAAATATTTTTTTTGAATTTCCTGTCTGTTTGTCTGTTTGTCTGTTTGTCTGTTTGTCTGTTTGTCTGTTTGTCTGTTTGTCTGTTTGTCTGTTTATCTGTTTGTCTGTTTGTCCGCGATGGACGCAAAAACTACTGGACGGATTTTGATGCGGTTTTTTTTGTTCGAAAGAGCTTACTCAGACTTAAAATCTTACGTTTGTTTGATCGCAATCGGTTGAGTAGAACCGAAGATATGAGCAAAGGTCGCGTTAACCGAGATGCACGCGGGCGGAGCCGCGGGCGGAAGGCTAGTAATAAAATATTATTAATATATGTAAATGATATTTTATTCATATAATTTTATAACATTGACGTATTTTTTAGTAAGAATCTATAATTTTTTTATAAGTGTATGCGCCATTTTTTAAAGTCGCCATCTTCTTGTATGACGTATTTATGAATATACATCATTGTATGTACATAGGTACATACATACATAGCCTGTCAAAATCACAACCCTCCTTTGGCTTTGTTGCGTAAAAAATTATCATACCTACTTCACAAAGAAACTATAATATATAAGGAAGGAAGGAAGGAAGGAAGGAAGGAAGGAAGGAAGGAAGGAAGGAAGGAAGGAAGGAAGGAAGGAAGGAAGGAAGGAAGGAAGGAAGGAAGGAAGGAAGGAAGGAAGGAAGGAAGGAAGGAAGGAAGGAAGGAAGGAAGGAAGGAAGGAAGGAAGGAAGGAAGGAAGGAAGGAAGGAAGGAAGGAAGGAAGGAAGGAAGGAAGGAAGGAAGGAAGGAAGGAAGGAAGGAAGGAAGGAAGGAAGGAAGGAAGGAAGGAAGGAAGGAAGGAAGGAAGGAAGGAAGGAAGGAAGGAAGGAAGGAAGGAAGGAAGGAAGGAAGGAAGGAAGGAAGGAAGGAAGGAAGGAAGGAAGGAAGGAAGGAAGGAAGGAAGGAAGGAAGGAAGGAAGGAAGGAAGGAAGGAAGGAAGGAAGGAAGGAAGGAAGGAAGGAAGGAAGGAAGGAAGGAAGGAAGGAAGGAAGGAAGGAAGGAAGGAAGGAAGGAAGGAAGGAAGGAAGGAAGGAAGGAAGGAAGGAAGGAAGGAAGGAAGGAAGGAAGGAAGGAAGGAAGGAAGGAAGGAAGGAAGGAAGGAAGGAAGGAAGGAAGGAAGGAAGGAAGGAAGGAAGGAAGGAAGGAAGGAAGGAAGGAAGGAAGGAAGGAAGGAAGGAAGGAAGGAAGGAAGGAAGGAAGGAAGGAAGGAAAGAAAGAAGGAAAGAAGGAAAGAAAGAAGGAAAGAAGGAAAGAAAGAAGGAAAGAAGGAAAGAAAGAAAGAAAGAAGGAAAGAAAGAAAGAAAGAAGGAAAGAAAGAAGGAAAGAAAGAAGGAAAGAAAGAAAGAAATAATTTATTTAAGAAAAATATTTTAATATTTTAGCTTAGTTATATGAAGTGTATGAAAAACTAGTTTTTCATACACTTCATAACTATTTACAAAATATTATACTAGAACTTTTCATTTTCTTCATCCCAGCGTTAATCCCAGTCACAACCGAAGCTATCACCTCGAAGTCTGGAGTCTGCTTTACCAGTCTAACTGTGGTTTTGGGTGACCTTCGATAATTTTCGTTAAGCGCCATCTGACCTTAATTTCTCACATGTTATTATAGAAGAGGTGCTCGCGAGGTCTCCTATGCCCCGAGTACGAAAAACATTCGAATTCGTAACGTAAAGGTATCGATAGAACGGAGCATTGCGATTGGTCGCCTGCCTACTGCGTGTGGGAAGCCGGCCAATAGCAATGCACAGTTCTCTCGATACGTTTACTTTACAATAATATGGAGGCAATAAGACACGACGGTATTTCCGTCCTAATCGAGCAGTCCGACTGGGGTAGTATCTCTGCCCTACAGAATACCGCGGCTAAATAACCTTATGTTGTGTTCCCGGCAGTGACTAGGGTAGCCAAAGCTCACTGAAGAGGTTTTGCACTGTCACTAGACCAAAGGCTAGTTTACTTATCTTCTGTGGTGCCGTGGAGATGTGCCCGGGGCCATAGTGGCTCTTTTATTTTGTGATCAGTTTAAGTACCTAACTCACTGAACTCTATTATCTATAGGAGATAATACGATATCTATGACCTAACTGGTATCGTCATGACGTCAACGTGACAGACGGAGGTGACGACTGGACAGTTTTGTGTTATCAGTGAGAAGACCAAAGGCTTGTCCCGCTTGTCTTGTGCGCTGACGGCGCAGAATCTCTCAGTTCTTACAGGGTCGGCAGCACGAATGTAACTCCCTTAGTATAGCACTACTACCTAACTAACTAACCACTTCCCAACAGCTGGGCCGTGTGCTTGTCTGCGACCTAAGTGGTATAAAAAAGAACTGTTCACAGAAATACTAGTTTGATTCTAACTGTAACACTCAAACTCACAAACTCTTAGGGACTTTCTACCCACGGAATAATGTTCTCACATAGCCCGTACGATACAAGGGCACAATCCGCTGAAGGGCGCATGACTAACATTCCATAGAACAAAGGTTTCTTATTAAATATGTCGTACAACGTCGGGAATATTTGTGAAACTATTTCATAGTCAAAGGGTTTAGGCATTGTACCACTTTTTCATATACTAAATATTTACAAAGCTTGAATGATAATAATTTAATATGCTGAGACATATTCTACAGCTCTATATAGATTCAAACTGAATACCATCAAAAACAAAACTTGTAAAAGAACCAAGTCTCGCAACTCCGTTCTTCTGCCGCAGAAAGTTGTGAGATCCATGTAATACCAAGTCGGTTATTGTTTTCAGTCCCTACTTAAGAGACCTTCTTTTATTAGTTACTAGCTGACCCCGCGAACTTCGTACCGCCTACAGTCGATTCTTTTTTTTTTTTCTCTCCGTAAGAACCATCCTCGTACTTCAATATTCTGAAAAAGAATTAGCGAAATCGGTTTAGCCGTTCTCGAGATTTGCGCTTAGCTACACATTTAGGTATTCATTTTTATATTATAGTGAAGATTACGTAATTAGCTAACCTAACAACGTATTAAAGTGAGCATGTCAATATCAAAAGTTGTTCGTGTCTAAATAACGCTCCATAAAATCGCTTTAAATGTTTATTACACGTGAAATAATATACTCCATAAGGATTTCAATTTACACAACAATTCTAAATATCACACTAACCGCAGCGACCCCTTCAATAAATGATACTAATGTGATATGAAAGTACCCTTAGAGTCTACAAGGGTCGACTCGACCGCACTTTCGATATTCTTCAAACTAATCAGCCTTACCGACTCGACGGAGGTTCGATGGGTATAGATATTCGCTAAAAGCTGCTCTTCAGACGTTTTTGATATAATCTATTTTATTGTAGCCAGCCAGGTAATGGGCTCTACGTCGTAGCTTTTCGTAGACGCTCGTAGTGATTCGTAGTACTATTATACATTTTTATTAATAGTAAACGACGGCTTTGAGAACCCGCAATGTGTTAAAACAATAAACAATATGAGATCCGATTCTCAGCACTCCATGGATGGTGCGTGCGGTCGCCGGGTCCATAGCGTGATAAAGAGAGGAACACCGTGACGGCGACTGGGACTTGCGACCCAGATGTAGGTTTAGGGTGGCCATGGCATTCCAGCCTATTTAACGGTACGCTATATGCTGCTGTAAACCTTTGAGAATGCCGTAAGGTGAAACCGGTTAGGATCAAAAATAATAAATATGAAGTCGGTTAAAAATGTGGAAAAGTACAAGTATTGTATTATATGTGTCGTATTATACCTAAAAGTATTAAAATTAAATAAATTGTTAAACATTTAAAATCCCGACTGCTGTCTGAAAGATTGAACCAAATACCTATTAATTTTCTTTTTTCATTTTATGATTGGCAATAGGGTACCGCATGCTATCAAACTTATTTCAATCTTTTCAGTAGCAGTCGGAATTTTATGTTTCATCCGACTGGCCGTGTTGATTCCCAGTGGAGTAGAATAGGGCCACCCCATTTCTTCCTGTGGGTGTCGTAGAAGGCGACTAAGGGATTGGGCTGTTCTCCATCCGACAGTAAACATACAGCCCATGAATAAGTGTCCGTTTGACGGCAATAGGCTCGCCCCCCTATCACCTGGAACTGTAAATCATAATTGGCTAAATGTGGGTGATAATACACATCTGCCTACCCCTTCAGGGATTTACAGGCGTGAGTATATGTACTACGGCAAAACCAAAGGAAGGTTATGATTAATTATTATTGTAACAGCTTGTCTAGTACACCTAGGAGTCATTAATAATCTTACATTTGACAGCCTCTGTGGCGTAGCGGTAGTGAACGCGGCCGCTACGCATGAGGCGCGGGTTCGATCCCCGCTCAGTGCAAATATTTGTGTGCGTGAATATGAATATTTGCATTGGTCTGGGTGTTCCTATGTAATATGTATGTATTTACAAAAAAAAATGTTTATCCGCATTCTAGAACCCATAACACAAGCTAGTTTAGCTATGCTTACTTTGGGTCTAGATAGCGTTGTGTAGAATGTCCTACAATATTTATTTATTTATTATTATTTATTTATTACCCTTATAAACCCGGCTTAAGAATATCTTGAGATAAAACACAAGCCGCTACAAGGAAACTATTCACCGTGATTACATTTCACGCTCATCAAGTAGTCGGTGTTATTGTGTGTCGCTCACAGGCTGCGCCGTTCACAGTGAAATCTCTCGGCTAATTAAGCTTTATCTCGACAATGTTTCCGCGATAACAACGGCTATCTTGTAAGAATGTGTTTGAACATTTGTTTTTATATACTGCTGATGGGGCGAATAATATGGGCGATAAGGATGAGACGGTACAGTTCTATTCAGACATCACATCTATTATGACAGCCTCCGTGGCGTAGCGGTAGTGAACGCGGCCGCTACGCAGGAGGCGTGGGTTCGATCCCCGCTCAGTGCAAATATTTGTGTTCATGAAATATGGGTATCTGCATTGGTCTGGTCGTGCCTCGGAGAGCACGTTAAGCCGTCGGTCCCGGTTGCCATAAGAACATCTATGGCAGTCGTTACGGGTAGTTGGAGCCCTCAAAAATCCAAAAACAACAGTCTAGCTGCAAAGCTTCGATATCGCCTAATGTTACCATTGGGATGTGGAGGTCAGATGGCAATCTCTTCACAGAAAATATCGAGGTCTAGCCAAATCCGTAGTTAAGACTGGCAAAAGCGGACCCCAGACTCCGAGCTGAAAGCTTCGGATGCGACTGGGAATTAACGCTAAGAGGAAGAGGTACAGTTCTATTCCATATCCTACTAATCGATAATATAAGTGAAATACCACTCTCTGAAATCTTAGAATCTATAAAACTTACAAACTGGAAAATTGGCAGGTAGGTTCCTTATAGGGTTTAGACATCTGGTAAGACCCTAAGGGGGTAAAACGAACTACACGCGTACGAAGTCGCGAGTGGCCGCTAGTATTAAATATGTGAAAATGTATGAAAGTTTGTCAAAATTTTTGAATGTTTGTTATTTAATCACGTTTTGCTGAACGGATCTGGCTGAAATTTGGTACAGGGATAGATTATAGTCTGAAATAACACATAGGCTACCCATCCCAAGAACTTCTCACCTGTTCCTGGAATGGGTAGCGAGGGCGGAATCAAAATTTCAGGTTGACAAAGCCGTGAGCATCAACTAGTAAGTTAAAATTATATTCGTGTCCGGGCCTTAGGCAGTTGTCTCACCGGGAACGATGAACGAGTAACGAGTAAAGCTAGACCTACAAACGAGTTGACGAGCAGCGAGGAGCGAGTGCGTATTTCCGATAGTTCTGTAGCTCGGCTATAAGCGAGTGTGCGAGTGAGGTGAGCGATTACTCGCAACATTTCGAGCAGCCAAGCGTACAGTCCTAGCTTTACCATGAGTTGACACCGAAATTAGCAATATTCGCTAATCGCTTAGCGAGTATCGCTGAGCGAGTGTTATTTTTCATAGCTCTTGTCGCTCAGCGACAAACTAGTAAAGCGAGTACTCGCCGGCAGTGTGAACAGTCAGCGATCAACTATTTGTATATGCATCTCTTTTGTTTACACGGAATGTATATCTATTGTACGTTTCTAGAGCGAGAAAATAGTCGATAGTTACTCGTTTTCTCGCCGGCGGTGGGACAAGTGCCTTAACCATGCTGTATTGTTTCTGTATAAATCACTCCTAGGATCAATCATGGTTTTCATTTTTATAGACCCGTATTCTATAACGACACTCAGTCCTGAATCTCGATTTATCTTCGTTCAATGAAATCGCTTAAACAAATGTCGTGACCAAAACGTCATGATGTAGACATATCTCATCAACTTCATTGGTCGCAGAGAAGCGAAGAGATACGTCTGCGCTGCCGCAATGCTAAGGCTGATTAATTTGACAGATTGTCTAGGTATACAATCAATCCTCAGATAAATCTAGATTCAGAACTGAGTAGGTACCATTCAAGAATATGGACCTAGAATTGTAACCACTATTATAATAGTTTAGTAGTATACCGCTCAGACGGCAGTCATATACAATTTATAATCACAATATACACATGGAATTTCATAATTACAAAGATTAATCTACACGTGTCCCAGTCTAGATATCCATCTGACTTAAGCATCTTACCTTAATGTCCTACTTCAGAATTTAGTTTAAACCTTTTGCTTTGATTTAGGACGAGCTCATAATCTCTTCGGATTATCAAGATTTGAGTAAAACGTGCTTTATTTCGAGATGAATATTAGTTGTAAGGGAATTTGTAACATTAAAGCATTTAGACAAGGAGAGTTTCTCGCATGTTTCGAGAAATCGTACGCCACTATTAAGTTTCTGAAAGGCCTGTCAAATCATTGATCAACTAACACTGCTGTTAATTTAACATGGATGTCAAATCAATTTGAGTTTCTGAAACAATTGAAAAAAAACGAATATCGGTAGATTGCTCCCACCATCCCCCTAAGATGGATGTAATTGGAAAATTTGGATCAATCTCGGGCGAAGCTCGGTGGCTCAGTGGTCAGAGCATTCCCTCTGTAAAGGAAACGAACGGGTTCAAGTCCTGCCTGAGCATTAATTTCGCTTTTTCCAATTTAAAATAAGTTCTGAAACGTTGATCAGGGTCAAAATGTACTTGGATTTGACATGCGGTTTGTTGGTAATTGTGGCCACACTGCTCATTTTTATTCATTAGTTCATTCTTATCAGCCAAAACTACCAATAGGCAGGTTCCAAAACGGATGAAAAAATATTACGGACTGTCATTGTTGACAAAACATGCGGAGGATTTCAAATGTCATGTAATGAAATTATACAGCTGTTTTTAACTGACACGATGATCAAATTAAACTGTTTAACCATGCTTCTAGCAACCCAATTGCTACTTGACAAGAGATTTAACAGCCGATTAGTTAATTTGACGTTGATCAGCCTTTCGGAAACTGGGCGTAACCTATAACCAGCAGACGATCAAGACGCTTCGATACCTCATTTGTCGTTCTTGTTCTGGTGAGGAGCTATGAGGGAACAAATTAAAAAAACATACATAGGCAATGATATACTAAAAACTATAGATATGTTGTCTACACTCTAAAATGGCGACACTAAAATGATGACTTTTGGTCATCATTTTATGCACCAATCAGAATCGCGACAGTGCGTCACCCAAAAAAAAAACGATTTTAATAATAAATTCGTAATAATAAAATATTATTAATATAAATGATATTTTATTCATATAATTTTATAACATTGACGTATTTTTAGTAAGAATCTATAATTTTTTTATAAGTGTTTGCGCCATTTTTTAAAGCTTAAATCTTCTTGTATGACGTATCTATGAATATACATCATTGTACATAGGTACATACATACATAGCCTGTCAAAATCACAACCCTCCTTTGGCTTTGTTGCGTAAAAAAATAACATACTTCACAAAGAAACTATAATGTATAATTTATAGAATAAAATCCTTTTGCCGAAAATGGATATTACCAATCGTATATTCCTTTACGCATTCAAAACCCCTCATCTATAGAAAGCCCCGACGACGTACGTCTTTAAAATCAAATTAAGTAATGGCCGGTTTGGAGTTAAAGGTATGATTCTAAAGCCGACATCATACTACACCTGCAGACGCATGCAGCAGTACAGCGTACCCATTACTTGTTAAACTCCGATAAGGATAAAGGGGCCATTGAGAAGCCGCAATGAATTATGCGTATCTGCTGCGTGCGTCTGCAGTTGTCGTATGCGGTCACCTTCGGAATCAGACCTTAAAGGTTGCCAATTTACCAACGTTCAAGCAGCAAACGAAAAGCGACTATAATATGGGGTTCTTAAAGAATTAGAAGGTTTCTTCAGGGTCGGCAGCGCGAGTGTGACGCCCCTGGTGTTGCATACGTCCATAGGCCACGATGACCACTTCCCATCAGGTGGGTCGTGTGCTTGTCTGCCACCTAAGTGGTATAAAAAAAAATTAAAAGCATATCAAAGGTACAAAACTTATCTTTAATTTCATTTAGTTTATAGCTATGTGTTTTGTAAGTAGTTTAATCATGCTTTTCCTAGTATAAAAGAAGAAGCCAGGCAGAACGAGATAGAGGTAGGTTACCCTTGTAAATAGGGGACAGGGGGGCAGCTTTGTACGTTTTTCAAACTTTATCCAATAACTTCAAAATTTTTGGACTTTTTTTAAGATTTTTTTTTTAAATAATTGCCTTTGTTATCAAGTCGTAAAATTACGATGTTTTTTTAGCATTAAGTACACCAGAAAATAAATAGATAAAATAACTGTTGCAAAGGTATGAAAATGTTCAAAGCTGCCCCATCCATGGGGTAGTTTGCTAAAAGCTGTAAAAGGTGCCCCTGTACAAAGGTGCCCCCCTCTCCCCTACTGAATTTTTCCCTCCATTTCCCTTGACACTACTGCGCGACACTACTAGTCGTGTCACGGGAGATTTCTATTTCCCGTGACACTACCAGTAGTGCCATGGGTAAAACTGCATTTCCCGTGACACTTCTCTTTCGCAAGTAGTGCCACTGGAAATTTTATCTCCCTTGGCACTACTAGGTTATCTATCCTTTTTAATAAATATGACTACATAATAATATCGTAAACTACTTGGAATAGGTACTGGCACTTATGATGAAGTACACTGTAGACAATCTAACGTTAATTCCAGTCGCATCCAAAGCTTCCACCTCGGAGTCTAGGGTCCGCTTTACCACTCACTGCCGCCCGTAGCACATCTCCGCCGTTTCGCGGCGGACAGCGGAACTGCTAGTTGAGTTTCGCTGTGTTCAAGTGTAGCTGGAGCAGCGGAACATGAGCGGAACTTGACACTTGTTATCTAATATGGAGCGCGTACCCGAATCTAACTGGTCCGTGTAGAACGCATGCGCCAACTACCTGACTTCTGATTGCTCCGTTCAACATGATAACGTCTTTTTCGCATGCGCGAACTTGATACCGTGCGTCAAGAACTTTCAAAATCAACAGGGCCGAAATTGGGTAATTGACTGTCTAGTTAAATTATTAGTTACTTTATTGTGAGTGATAGGGAAAGGAGATGTTCACTTTTTGTATGGACAATGGGGACACTAATTTGCACAAATACAATATATATAAATTAGTTTTATATTTGGTACCATTATACGTTAACATTACAATTAGATAAATATAATATTAATACAATGAAAAGTCTATTATTATAATAAAAAACGTACCTTCCACATTTAATTCCCTCTGAATTTCTAGCCATGCTTGCAATTTTTTCACGTTATTTTTATAATGGATGGCTTATTAAATACATAACGAGTCTATTTCTGATCTCTATGAGAAGCTTTTCGGTATATTCCACGTCCATCATTTAAAAAAACGTAGTTACGCTCAGTAGCTTTACCATGGATTGACACCAAAATTTGACAACTTCGTTACCAAATCGAACTGTGTATGCGAATCTGATTGGTCTGTGTAGAACGCATGCGCGAATTTTCTGACTTCTGATTGCTCCGTTTAAAATGACAACGTGATTTCGCATGCGCGATCCTTCGCAACCGTGTGTAGATTTCGAATCGTCGTCGCCTGTCAAAATCCAGGGCCGTATAGGGTATTTGGCTGTCAAGTCAAATTAAATACTTTTTACTAAACGTAACAGTAAGTTACATACAAATATAATCGATGATTAATAATTATTAATTTTATTGACCAATTATTATTTATATTATGATTGGACAATTTCTATGGTTGGACAATTAAAGAGTGATTGTCATTTTTCATAATTGGACATATAAGTCGTGCAAAGGACACATTTGACGTTATTGCTGGACTGGTCGTTGAGTGCAGACCGAGGGTTCAGATTCAGCCACCTGTCACCGCTTCAACCCGCTGGCGAAGTGGTGTGACATTCATATCCTTCCTTTCCGGAGTACAATGGGAACACTGTGCTTTTCACACCTGAGGGCTCTTAAATTATGGCCTAGAATCAGTCGGGGAGTGCGTAATAGGAGGCGTGCGGTTTTGAGTAGGTGCGATGGCCGACCGGAGTGGTATTTGAAGGGACTACCGAGAAAAAGTAGGAGCGTGATCAGAATTCGACGTGTGTGGAGCCGTGGGCAGCAGCTATGTATAATACTAGCAGTTGCCCGCGGCTCCGCCCGCGTGGAATTCGGATTCCGTTCCCACTTTTTTTTCGTGCTAAAGTTCCCTCGGATATGGTCAGGAGTGATTGTCGAACTGAACTGAACTCTGACCCACTAAAAACGCATGCCGTCGCGGGTCTTTATTTGCTAGCCTATGTTACTCCCGTTATTGAAATCAGTCAACAACAAACAAAAAAAAACAAGAAAAGGACTTTCCTCTTTAGAATATTAGTGTACCTAGATGTAGGTAATACCATCCTGTACAAAAAACTGTAGACGGCGAAAAAATAATCAAAGTAAAACTTTTTTACTGATCTTGATTCATTTGGAATTTAAAAGACCCCTAATGCGGCCCTGCAATTTACGTGTTACCTAAAATTGTCACGTGACAACACTGACAAAATAGCGGACGAAGCGCGGAGGTGTGAACGGCATAGGCGAAACTGCGCGGCGAAAGAGATAGAAGATAGGTAAATCTATGCATTAGAACATGCCGTTTCGCTAGAGTTTCGCTCCTCGTACAACTGACAGAACATGGCGAAACAACCGCGGTTCCGCTATACGCGGTTTCGCGGCGGAGATGTGCTACAGGCGTGCGGATTCATGCATAAAAAAACCGCGCCTCCTGCGTAGAGGCCGCGTTCACTTACACACCCATAACCCTTTATTTACTATTAACTATAGGTGTTTGCGCCATTTTTTAAAGCCGCCATTTATCATATATGACGTATCTATTAATATAATACGTCATTGCTCCTTACATAAAAAAATATAAGCAAAAAAAGTGGTCACTAAAAGCAGTGGCCTTCCAAAGCGTAATTGACGGACGTTCCGACAAATATTCATAACTATAAACTGTCGACCCCTACTCCGTTATCAGGAGTTGCCAGGCGGTACCAGGGCCCAAGAAAAACATAAGAGGTAGATAGATGTCGCTCCACGGGTATAATGTTGATTGAGGAGCGGATTACTACCACAGTTACTACTGTAGGTACGGTGGTAAGTAGCTATAGTACAGAATATTGCTCAGGATATTATACAGGGTGAAAAATAAGTCGTGCCCTGGAAGGAAACTACCTTGGCTCATTTTACTTAACGGAGACATGCCTTTATTTTTAAAAAGGAACAAAACTGCATTCAAAGATGTTCAAAAATTCGCTTTTACCGGGTGTGGCAAGCGAATTATTTTTAAAAAGAAACAAAACTGCATTCAAAGTTGTTTAAAAATTCGCTTTGCCGGGTGTCAAGCGAATTTTACATATCGTTGAATAAATAAATAAATAAATATTGTAGGACATTCTACACAACGCTATCTAGACCCAAAGTAAGCATAGCTTAACTAGCTTGTGTACTTAGATACATTTTTTTTTTGTAAATACATACTCGTACAATTATACATAGAAACACCCAGACCAATGCAAATATTCATATTGCATGCACATAAATATTTGCACTGAGCGGGGATCGAACCCGCGCCTCCTGCGTAGCGGCCGCGTTCACTACCGCTACGCCACAGAGGCAGTCAAAAAAAAGACGTGTGGCAATCGGGGACTGCCGCGGTAAAGCTATTGCATAGCATTTTTTATCAACTTATGCAATTATAATTACTTAAGTTAAGCGGAGCTACTTCGGAGTAGCTCGGCTCGATTCGTGCGAGCTTCGAGGTGTTAGGTTTTTTTCGTTAAGTACGGAATTTCTGGATTCGGTCTCCACGCTCAAGGCCCGCGATAGAAGCTATGCAATAGCTTAAAAAGAATGCAGTTTTGTTTCATTTTAAAAATAAAGGAATGTGTCTTATAAGTAAAATGAACCCACTTAAGGATTTACGGTCGCTTCCGTCCAGAGCCTGACTTATTTTTCCACCCTGTATATCTTAGACCTAAAATGTGCTCTATACGCGCAGTTCACGTTTCTTGGGTGTCTTTTGAGGATAGCACGGGGTGCTACTGCGGTGGACTAGCTCAAGCTCAAATTCAGCAAGCATAGATTATTACAAAAAAATCCGCGCGCGCCAGGACTTCATTTGTTTCGCGATTTAGGTCGAAGATATGGTTCCCGAGGTATACTTAGACATGACGTAATAGGCCGTTTTGTTTTGACTAGCTGTTGCCCGTGACTCCACCTGCATGGGCTCGCGACTAAGGATAGCCCAAGATCAATACATCTCAAACGCGATCACGCCCAAGATCTAATCAATCTCTGTACCTAATTTCATCAGAATAGGTTCAGTGGTTTTTTTTTTAAGATTTGCCAAATTATCTACACCCCGCCTGATGGTAAGCTGATGACAAGCTGATGGTTAGGCATAAAAACGTGACGGACAGACATACAGAGTCTTATTATAATATTAGTATGGAAGTATAGATTTTCCTGTGCGTGTGTGTGTCACCTAATACCTCCTGAACGGCTGAATTGGTTTACATATCTACACAATTAAATTACACCCAAATACTTATCTTCAGAAACTTTCACAATTATGTAAGTAGGAAGTTGGATATAAAGCCTCGTTTACTGCAGTTGAAGACTACTTAGTTTCAGACAATAGATAGGTAATTAACATTCAAATGAACACAAAAGATACGTTCACATTTTCCATATGAAAGGCTAATCGGTTTTCAATAGGGCTGTGGCGCACTACATACATGTAACGCCATCTAGTAATATAAAGCTGAACTATTATAGAACTTCTGCTCCGCTGAATCGCGCGTGTGAAGTTCTCGCGTTGATTTAGTAGGTATAAATTTCAAATATTATTCTTATGGCGTGGGCAGCTAGCCGGGTCTTCTCTAGACCTAACTAGGTGTCACGTCCGTTTCTTGAAAGAAAGATGAAAGAAAGAAGAATATTTTATTGCAAAAGACAACAGTTAAAGTTGTATCTTTCAATTTTATGTAGGTATTTACAGTCAGTATCAGATCGATCTTGACTAGCAAAGTTCTCAAAAAGATCTTAATGGCATTAAGCTGACTGTACCTGGGGAAAGTCAAAAAGATTTAGATGATGCAGCCTTTTATTTCGTGTGGATATAGATATTAAATTGTATTAATTGTATGCTTGTATTTAATTATATTGTGTATCATCACTATCACTATCACTATCATCATCATCATCATCACTATCATCACTTCATCATCACTACATAATTATAAAACAAAGTCGCTGTCGCTGTCTGTCCGTCCCTATGTATGCTTAAATCTTCAAAACTACGCAACGGATTTTGAAGCGGTTTTTTTTAAATAGATAGAGTGATTCAAGAGGAAGGTTTATATGTAGATATATTACATGCATAATATTGCAGAGAAACTCTTATAAATTGGCGGAAAATATGGCGGTACGAAGTTCGTCGGGTCAGCTAGTAGATTATAAATTGAATAAATTTAAATTGTGTACCTACGAGTATCATAAACGAAGTATGTATAAACCAAGGGCTGTCTCTAAATATCACTGTGTAATGTTTTCACAGCCATTATCACACAAATGCCTATTCAAATTAAAAAACAATTACGTGCTAAAGTGTTTTCTTTTGGATGAAGACGAGTGACATCACCGTGACTTTGAAGATTGTGACGTCATCGTCAGTATGTTGTAGTCACACCTAAAAATAGCCCAGGAGCGGCTGCTTCGTAACACAACCGACATCTTAAAGTGCGCTTACAAATGGAGATAAGAGGCAGGTTCCTACTCCTAATCCTACTTATAATATGAACTAGCTTTTACCCGCGGCTCTGCCTGCGTGGATGACGGTTATCGGGACAAAACATAGCCGTAGATAGAGTGGATATACTTACGTGTACTAAATTTCACAGATAATTTCAGATATGGATGTGAAGATTGTTGGAAATGATGGCCGACGGGGTTAGTATCCGATGGAACTCCAGCACGTAAGAAAGGTTGGAACGGAACCCGAATTCCACGCGGGCGGAGCCGCGGGCAACAGCTAGCATTTTATAAATGGTCTCTAAGCTGCAATCCGCACAGCTGTAGGTAGTGCCAGTAATTTTAGCGTTCATTCAGTTCATTCACTGGAATAATGACGTAATTTCAAAATGACGAAATTAACTTTTTTGTAAGTTCATAAGGGCGTCTAAGGGGCGTCTTAGGAAATACTGTCAGAGAGTGAATTTCGTTTAGGAATTCGCAAAGCTGTGATTTGTCTGATTAATAGATCAAATTAGTGATCTACTAAAACAAAAACTGACGCCAATCTTTCTTCTTAAGTAGATAGATAGATAGATCGATAGATAATTATTTATTGTACACCAATAAATTTACAATAATACGAGTAGGTAGCATGTTACGGTTCAATGTACCTACAATGGGCGGCCTTATCGCTAGAAGCGATTTCTTCCAGGCAACCTTAGGATGGGACAGTAATGTGATAAAAACAAAAGATATGGTGTAGTTAGTAAATAAACTAGATACAAGGTGTATTAAAAAGAGAGAGAGAGGAAAGTATAAATCAAGTAGAATAAAATAAATAATAACATTTACGTAAAGTATTATAAACATATTATACAACTATTTTTTTTGACTGCCTCTGTGGCGTAGCGGTAGTGAACGCGGCTGCTACGCAGGAGGCGCGGGTTCGATCCCCGCTCAGTGCCAATATTTATATGCATGAATATAAATATTTGTATTGGTCTGGGTGTTTCTATGTATAATAAGTATGTATTTACAAAAAAAAAAGTATCTAAGTATGTATATCCGCATTCTAGATTCCATAACACAAGCTAATTAAGCTTACCATGGGTCTAGAAAGCGTTGTGTAGAATGTTGTGGAAAATTTATTTATTTATTTATTTATATTACATACAAACAGTTAATAAAATAAAATAAATAATAGATACATATCTGAAGGTATCTGAAATCGCGATAGAAATTCATGGTATCCGTTAAAATTAATTTATAAGACCGTCGAACGCCCAATACTTACCTACTTCTTTTCTTTTATCTTTTCTTTAATCCATTAGTCGTGTCAAGCAGCCAAGTATTCAAACGAGTTCCATTTTTAAGTAACGACCATTCAAACTTTCCCGCTGTTCAACAAAGTAAAGAACAATACAACAATTCTGACACTTTGAAAAGTCGAACGACCAGCAAACTGCAAGTCACCTGCAAACACAAATCGATCTGGATGACTGGCTGTTTGTACCAACAACGGCGTTCGACCACACTTTAAGGTATGATTCCGTAGCCAACCGCATACGACAACTGCCGATGCTCGCAGCACATGCACGTAATTCATTGCGGCTTCTCAATGGTCCCTTTTATCTGTATCTGAGTTTAACAAGTATTAGGTATATCCCTCAGACTAAAAGAGTCTGAGGTATATCCCTATCCCTACTAGTCCCTACTAATATTATAAATGCGAAAGTAACTCTGTCTGTCTGTCTGTCTCACTTTTACGACTAAACCGCTGAACCGATTTTGATGAAATTTGGTATAGAGGTAGGTTAGACCTTGAGAAAGGACATAGGCTATGTTTGGTCGCGATAACCGACATCCACGCGGGCGGAGCCGCGGGCAAAAGCTAGTAATAAATAAATCAATATTGTAGGAAATTCTACACAACGCTATCTAGACCCAAAGTAAGCGTAGCTGAACCAGCTTGTGTTATGGGTTCTAAAATGCGGATAAACATAGGTACTTAGATACATTTTTTCTTGTAAATACCTACGTAACATATTATACACAGAAAACACCCAGACCAATGCAAATATCCATATTCATGCATATAAATATTTGCACTGAGCAGCCGCGTTCACTACCGCTACGCCACAGAGGCAGTCGAAGTAATGGGTACGCTGTATGTGCTGCATGCGTCTGTCGTTGTGGTATGCGGTCGGTTTCGTAATTCTTTAAAATGGTACCCCTCCGCCGACCATCGGGGGCGGTTATACCAGATTAGAATCAACTAAAACCCCACAACGGTATCTTGGATCTCAATTACTGGACAGTAAGGTGACCTAATAAAACAATGCCCTCCAGCGCCGATTGATCCGGCTGTCTGGTATCTCAAAAGATGGAGCCTCCTTCAGGTGTAGGAGCCACTTGCCCGAGAAAAGAGGCTTCTGCTGGGTGACAGGCAGCCTCACCTATGATTTTTATTTATTTCAGTGTAAGATCGTCTGTAAAAGTTTTAATGTTCTGTAACTTCTGAGGACGACTGTACTTACCTACATTCAACTTGGTATATAAATTATATTCATGGTGTTATTTTAGTTTCAATATTTTATGTATCTAGCACCAGTAGGAATCATACAATAAGCTAAACCACGTAGCCTATCCTACCTGAAATTAAACTTAGGTAAGTATTTTTTTTTTATTTTTTTTTTTATTTTTTTTTAGTAATTAATTTACAAATATTCATTCAATTCATATTCTAAATAAGATACAGATAAACAAAACTAAATTAATAAATAAAAATATTTACAAGATCAAAAAAAAAGAAAGGGAAAGGAAAAAGGTGTCGAATTTATTACTTGTTTGAAATATATTTAAATTACCTAATATTGCCTAATACTGATTAATACTTCTAATGTACGGTACCGACAATGCACAAATAACTTCATAATTCATTGATCTTACGTAAAAGTTTGTTTGAAAACATAGGTAGGTAAGGTAATTAATACGCTGGTACAAAGTTGTTATAAACAGCTTGAAATAATGTGAAACTTATGAAAACGATAAATTAAAATAAGATACATTGGGATAACTAGGCATAGCTAACTTCAGATACTTATTTAAAAACTACCTACTAGTTGTTACCGCGATGCCACACGCGTTCCTAAGGTCTAATCGGAGCCAGGGCCGGATCTAGGGGGGGGCAAGCCGGGGCGCGTGCCCCGGGCGGCAGTATTAGGGGGCGGCAAAATCAAACTTTGTAGATGAAAGGCCGCCCAGTGTGGATGATGACGACGACTCGAGGTCCCTTGGGTAGAACAGAGCCAAGAAGTAACAAAACCGCCCCGGGACCCGACGGCGTTCCAGGACGAGAGTGGGTCCTTGCTCTAGTCGACAGAGCTTCTAGTAGCCAATTTCTGCAATGGTGGAAGACGAGGTAAATGGTCCCCGTTCGAAAGGGCGCCCGGTGGACTCACCGTTCACCTGCCAACCCATAGTGGTGCTGGACGAGATGCGCAAACTTTTCGAAAGAGTTATAGCCGTTATAGGGAAGTGCCTAATCGGACACCTCTCCAGGTTGTGGCTGGAGATGGCGAATGGCCAATATTGCTTCAGCCAGAGGCGCTACACCGTAGATGCCATCATGCGCATGACGGCTCTGGTGAAGGATGCGGTTGCCCGGGGCGTGGTAATGTTAGCGGTGTCCTTGGACATCAAGCCTCGAGAAAGCCAGCTCCACCAGGACATCATGGTGGAGTAGAAGGAACGACTTGGACGACCGAGCGCAGGGCAAGCCGTGTTATCGGCGGTAAGACCCATCATGGAGGACTGGCGACACAAACGGAGCCTGCCGTACGGGCTGATACAGGTGATCTCCGGGAGAGGAAGTTTCGTGGACCACCTGTTTCGGATCAGAAAGGAGTCCACGTCTGTATGTCGTCTCTCGTCATTGTGATGCGAGCGAGGACTCAAGGCTCACGCTGCCCACGCTGAGGTGCCCGGTGTAGAAGGCACTTACCCGGGCCCTCAGAGAAGGAGTCCTTTCGCTCAGCGCTTCAGAGCGTGGGATGTTACCAAGTGTTGTGTCGCACCCCCCCCCCCCCCCCCCCCAGGATTCAAGGTCATTTACGCACGGCAAAAAGTAGGCGGGGGCGGCATTTTCAGTTTTTGCCCCGCCAAAAAAAAATTGAAGATCCGGGGCTGATCGGAGCAGATAAGACCTTAGGAACGCGTGTGGCATCGCGTATCAAATTTTATCAAAATCGAGTCAGTGGTTTAGGCGTGAAAGCGTAATTAAAATTAAATTAAATTAAAAAATTAAAATAAATTAAAATACGTTTATTTCAGGCAATCAATTCCCATATGTAAATTACATTATACAAATAATACAATTATGTCAGATATACAATAAAATAAAAAATAAAAATATAATAGCATACGATGAAATGAGATACTAAATTAACGTACAGTTAATTGTACTCGTATTACACCATAAAATAAAATTAATTATCAATATCATTATATCTCATCTATTCATTACAATTACATTAATTAATTATTATTGTGGGTAGGCACATTATCATATTTGTCAGTCATTTCTTAATATAGCAAATGTCATGTATATAAATATGGTCAAACACCGTGAGAACTATCTTATTACTGGAGGATTGCAAACGTTTGTGAAAAGATCCTTTAAGCCCTTTCAACAGCTCCCCCACATTTTTAATTGTGTACTCCTCGAACATGCCAGACGCGCTACACCGCCACGGCAGGCCGAGCATCACTCTGAGAGCAGTGAGAGCGTTGTTATACTGTACACGAAGGGTGTTGTAGGAGTAATAGAGAGTCAGAGTTACTTTCTCATTTTCAATGTGTTGCACACGTCCATAGGCCACGGTAACCACTTACCATCAGGTGGACCGTGTGCTTGTCTGTTACCTAAGCGGTATAAAAAATAGGTAACCAAACGTACTGGAAAAGTGGTAACAAAACGTAATTTAATTTTCATAAATCCACCAACCTCTATTTTGTTTTGAGTCAAAATTTGACATTGACATTAGTAGGTATTGTATCATAGAGTAAAGTAATACATCGGAAGGGACTTTTTGCTCGTTTGTGACAGGTTATAAACGTGTAAGAGAGTTTCCTTACGAAATTTAGTGATTTCAGTGTTGAAAATACTCCTTGAGCAGTGTTGATCTATTGGGAATACTAACAACTAACTGTTTATTGTGTTTGTGTGCGTCTTACTGTGTAAGTACCTTACTTAATGTGATGGAGATGGATACCGCTCCGGTCCCACCGGATCCACCGGACCCTCCAGAGTCATCCACCTCCTCCCAACTCACGACTAAACGTCGTTATCCCCCGGATGAATCCTCACCAAACCACCAACTAAAAAAGAAAATCACGGACCCTGCTCTGGCTTCCGCATCAGTGCAACACATTTACCGACATCCTTTGTTGGTTGTTGGAATAAATGAATACCGCAAAGAGGACAAAGGTCCATTTATAATTACGGTATCTAAGACGGAAAGTGATTCTTCTGCTGGTACGAACCTGAATCCCATGAAATTCGGTCAATTTCTAGTAAAAAATAATATATTAGGTATTTGTAGGGATGGAATAAAAAAGATAGGACGAAACAAGATCTCTATTGAATTTAAGTCTGCATTAGGTGCTAACAAATTTATTAACAGTCCAATTTTAGTTGAAAATGGTTATACGGCTGCAATTCCTGCCTACAACATTTCCAGGATGGGTATTGTGCGACGGGTTCCATTGGATCTTTCAATGGACGAATTTGTTGAGTCCATTGAACTTCCTGAAGGCGTAGGGGTCGTCTTGAAGGCACGTCGTTTTAATAGAAAGACTTTCGAAGATAATAGAGTAAATTGGGTGCCTACCCAAACAGTAGTAATTACATTCCAGGGGCAAGTCCTCCCTGATACCATTTATGCATTCCACACTTCTCTTCCAGTGGAACTATACCAATTTCCCACCATCCAGTGTTTGGGATGCTGTAGATTCGGCCATATTAAAGCACAATGCCGCTCCAAACCCAGATGCTTTAGATGTGCTCAACCTCACTTCGGTGATGAGTGCCAGGTTCCCGAAGAGGAATCAACCTGTCTGTTCTGTTCGGGTCATCACTCTTCCATCAACAAGAACTGCCCTGAACAGGGTAGACAGAGACTCATTAAAATGCGCATGGCCGAGGAAGGCCGCTCTTATCAGGAAGTTTCCAGGGAGTTCCCAAACATTCCACGTACATACGCTGCAGTAGCTTCAGCCAAGCAGTCACCTGCTCAGGTTAGCACCGATTCTCAAAAAGATGGTAATACCTCACAGTCTTACCGTAAGACTGTTCTTTTAAAGTCACGCACAAAGGCCCCTCTGGGCAAGTCATTCGATAGGGTTGCACATGGAAATATTATTTCGAACTGCCCATCATCTCAGTCTAATGGCTGCGCCTTGTCTTCCTGCGATTCCTCACCCAATACTGATTCTCTACAAGAAAATAATAATATTATTCAGTTTCTTTTAAACCTTCTGTTGACAATCATATCAGAGAACAACTTCCCACTACCGCCCAACGCTGCCCAAAAAATAGCCCAGATTGCAATTCATAATGGCGCCTCCAATAACAGTACTGCAGTGGAATTGCCAGAGCGCTCGGGCTAAAAAAACTGCACTCATACACTTACTAAATACTCATAAACCGTCACTTGTTGCTCTCTCTGAAACATGGCTTCCCCCTCGTTCCAGGTATAGGATCCCGGGGTATTCATGTCTCAGGGATGATAGAGAGGATAATCATGCTGGTAGTGCTTTGTTAGTAAAACTTGCTCACCCCTTTTCTCAAATTTCGCTTCCCCCACACTCACCTGATATCAATGTAGTAGCTGTTAGAATTTTTAATATTTCCTTTATTACTTTATATATTCCCCATCCGAACTCTTCTATGATTGCAGATATTCTGCTTCTCATTTCATCTGTTCCTCCCCCTGTTTTGATTATGGGGGATTTTAACGCACATCACCAGTCTTGGGGTTCAGGTCGAAACACCCCCTTCGCTCGTGCTCTCCTGGAGATATTCGACGAAGCTAATTTATGCATATTGAATGACGGCTCCCCTACTCGACGTGTTTACCCAGGACAAGACCTGCGCAGTGCAGTAGACCTCTCTGTCTGTTCGGCTCCACTATCTAGTAGGTTACAGTGGAACATTCTGCCCCAGGGGTATGGCAGTGATCATTACCCTATTCTTATCTTCATTTCTACTACGGCTTCCCCGGCATCCAACCCGGATCCGTTACTTAAATACAGATTGTCTGGTGCTGACTGGGCTTCATTTTCGTCTCTCGTAGATTCTGGAATAGCTGCTCTTCCTCAAACGGACCACTTTAATTTTCTACAAAATTATACCAAATTCACAGAAGCTTTATTGTATGCAGCGGATGAGTCTATCCCAGTCAAAGCAGTTAGAGGGGATTTTATCTCTACTCCATGGTGGGACTCGGAGTGTACTGCTTGTGTAAGGGCTAGAAAAGTGGCAGAAGCCAATTATAGATCTTCAATGACGCAGGAGAACTTCTTTGAGTACCAAAGATGCGCTGCTAGGGCTAAAAGAATTCTTAGATGCAAGAAAAGGCTAGGGTGGCGAGGTCTCTGCGAGCGTCTATCACCGAGAACACCATCCTCAATAGTGTGGAAGCAAATTAAAAGATATAGGGGTTCCTGTGCTGCTGAAAATGTGTCAGAGAATGACCCACGAAAATGGTTAGAGGGCTTTAGTAACAAATTAGCGCCCCCCTGGGTTCCCACCGAGGACTCTATACCAATTAGGCTTCCAATTCCATCTGGACCGAGTAATCTCGATCAACTTTTCACAATGAATGAACTCCAGTTGGCACTGGATGGACTACAGGATTCCACTCCAGGTATCGATGGCATCCCGTACTCGTTTCTCATAAAAGCTTCCACCAATTCTAAAGCCATATTTTTGAATATTGTGAACCAAATCTACATTAATGGTATTGTTCCAGATACCTGGAAAACCCAGGTAATTATACCTATCAAAAAACCTGCGCTTGATAGGGATCAGACGGAAACGAGGGCATCCTCGGACAACTGGAGACCTATCGCTCTGTCCTCTGTACTTTGCAAGGTCGTTGAACACTTGATTAAGCATCGTCTGGAGTGGTATGTGGAGTCCCATGACCTGCTGGCCAAAACCCAGTTTGGGTTTAGAAAGGGAATGTCCACATTGGATAATCTTAGCATCCTCACTTCTGACATCCGTCTGGCTCTGCTCCAAAAGGGTTATCTTGTGGCTATTTTTCTGGATGTACAATCGGCATATGACAACGTCCTCCTTCCTTTACTCAGAGATAAACTTATCCAGCTGAGTATTCCTGAGAAGTTGGCTCGATTCTGCATTAATCTCCTAATGGAGAGAACAGTCGTAATAAGACACCAGAACATATCACTTAGCCCTAAAACTATTTGGAAGGGTCTGCCCCAGGGCTCAGTACTAAGTCCTCTGCTATATTCATTATATACGCATGACTTAGATCAATCTATTAATCCTGGCACCCAAATATTGCAGTACGCGGATGACTTGGTCCTTTACATGCCCTCCCAATCAATGGAAGTTGCGACACAGAACTTAAATTGCTCTTTGTATAGTTTAAACAACTGGCTTGGTTCTCACGGTCTGTCACTTTCGGCTGCCAAGAGCAAAGTCGTTGTCTTCACCAAAAAACGAATTGTCCCGATGGCGAACTTGAGAATTGGAGAGGTAGGCATCACTCAATCGTATTTTGCGAAATTCTTAGGCGTTTTATTGGACTCTCGAATGTCAGGGGCTCATCACTTTGACTATATAGCCCAAAAATGCGAGAAAAATATCAATGTTCTCCGAACTTTGTCAGGCGTTTGGTGGGGTTGCCATCCTTACAACCAGAAGTTACTATACAACGCCATCATACGGAGTAATATGGACTATGCGGCGTTTGTTTTAGATCCATGTAACAAGACGGCCTTAGCTAAATTAGACAAAATTCAGGCCAAATGCCTACGTATCATTCTGGGAGCTATGAAATCTTCACCAATCAATGCAATGCAGGTTGAGTGCGTGGATCCTCCCCTAGCGATGCGTAGGCAATTTTTATGTGATAATTTTTTTATTAAGCACTATCAAAACCCTAATTCGCTTGTTCATAATAAAGTCAGTTGCCTGGCAGATTTCATTGGCATAGACAATGTGCCTTTTGATTCTCTCCCGTGTGTCTTAAAAAGCTACATAAAATTTACTCGTCTTCCCAACCCTGTCAGTCAGTGTTCTAGGCTACCTCTGTACTCGATATCTTACGAAGCTCTCACTTACTCACCTCATGTCCGCATCGATTTTAACATAGAAAAAGGCTCTGTTGACGCGTATTCTAAATTCAATATCAAAATCCGATCAGAATACGCTGATTGGACTGCCATCTACACTGATGCTTCTAAAATGCCGGACTGCGCGGCGGTCGGTGCTGCTGTGTGGATTCCGAGCTCCAAAATTGTCCTAAGTTTTAAATGCCCCTCGGCGTATTCCGTCTTCTCTGGAGAGTGTGTTGCCATTCTCGAAGCCATTTCGTTTGTTAAGGCACACAACCTTAACAAGTCGATTATTTTTTCTGACTCTAAAAGCTGCCTTCAAAGTCTTAATTCCAACCCTTTTAGGTCTAAGTCAAAGTTCCAAATTATATACAGGATAAGAGAGGCCTTATATAAATGTGAACGTTCCGGTTTGGAAGTGATACTCGCTTGGATTCCGGGGCATTCGGGCATACCAGGCAATGTAACTGCCGACTCTTGTGCTAAGCAGGCTATTCATTTGGGCTCCAGTGAGCATAACGCACTTTACTTTCAGGATCTTTTGCCGTCCATCAAGGAAAACCTATACAAAGTCTGGATTAGGGATTGGGATATTTCGAGATCCCAAAAAGGCAAATTCTATGGGGATATTCAGCCTCTCATTCCACCTAAACCCTGGTTCTTCAAATACTGCGGGCTTGACAAAACGACCACCTCTACGATTAGCCGCCTTAGGTTAAACCATGCGAGCACACCCGTTCATTTGGCCAAGCTTCGGATTAGGGATAACTCGATCTGTGAGTGTGGTTTGGAGGAGGGAACGCTAGATCATCTTTTCTTTTCTTGTCCGAATTTGCAGCGTTCTTTGTATGACATACTACCCCCTCATATCCCTCGTCCTGTCTGTATGAAATATCTGCTTTCCCTGTCCTTTACCCCCTTTGTTAAAATGTTGGGCGGATTTATAACAACTAATCAATTGAAATTCTAAATTTTGGATTGGTTTTCTATCTTTGTGTTGTACCTGTATTCCTACTATCTGACCTTTAAGTGTTTAACAGTGCAACCTTTTATATAATAATTAACCACCTATTTTATTTAATTATTATTCATGTATTTATTTGTGTCGTTTCTGTTTGTTTAGATACCACTGCTGGGATCGTTGCAAGAGTCACCGATCATATTCTTCAGTACCGATCAAACTCCTTCGTTTATTTCTCTAACCACGGACATTGGCGGAAGTCTGGGTGAATGTCTGGGTTCGCCAATAAATCAAAAATTCAATTCAATTCAATTAATACATCGGAAATATTGTATTGTAAATGTCTTACTGGAATTTCATAAAGTCAGAAAAATATACAACTTTTCACAATGTTTTACTGATTATCACTGTATTTATGTTAACTACATTACTTTAAACAAGAACTGCATCATTCAAAAGTATTGTATTATGTCAAATTTACGAGTTTGTCGTGTTTGTTTATCTAGAGATGTGAAGATGTACAGTATGAATGAGTTTATGTTGAAACTCTATTATGAAGAAATTATGACTACAAAGGTAAGGTTTCCTTAGTAATTTTCTACTGTATTGATTATTATTAATGCTATATACATTCTATGACACACTATACCTTGTAATAATAAGTACGGTACCTATTTTCCAAAATATAAGTCTAGTTTTGATGACATTATTATACAATTTTTTTTAAATTTCTTTCAGTTAACACAAGAGCTACCTCAGTATTTCTGTTACGAATGTGCTGCATTACTATACAAGTTTCATAAATTTAGACAAAAATGTCACATGGGACAGGAAACACTCAACAATCTGAAGAAAAAGGGACCTGTGAGTTAACATTTCTATTTATACTAGCTAAAGCTACTGGGGCTCTAATGGTGCCAATGGCCTGCTCCACCATGGCGCTCCAAGACCATGCAAAGTGGAGGGAGAAAAGTCAGAAGGTGGACCATGAGTTCCGAGTTCAACTTGCCCTGAATGCAATCAAGAAAATATGTGTCTATGATGATAAAAGTTACTGGGACTAACAGTTATTTATAAGGCAATGAAGTGCCCTATGAAAGTACTTTTTATGTGTCTTTTTAGCTTGAGACAGTCTCTGTATTTTTTATTAGCTAAATTGTACCAGGCTTTAAAGAGTTGTCTACCTTAAACCCCAAGGTATAAAAGGCACCGCTTGAAAGTATGAGAGGGATAAATGCAAAATATTCATTAAAACAAAAATGCAAAATATTGAATGGTACTAGAGGATGAAATGAAAGAGTGAGCACCTGTCAGCAATAATAGAGCTTCAACTTGTGATCAAAAGATAAAAAAGGAGTTGTCTGATCATAATAGTTTCAATCATGTTGCACTGACCATGGAAAAAAGTCTGTAAGTCACTCGTAATGTCTTTTTTATCTAATTTTACATTTATTTTCCAGATAACATTTGCTTCAATATCACAAGTCGACCGAAAAAGCAAAAACTTACATTCAACTATAGAGATTATAACAGAAGCTAAAAAGTTACAAACATGCACAATGGTTAACGATTCACTGGATACCGTTAAAATGGAAATTGAAATGGTAATACCAGATGACTTGGATACTTTTGAAGAAGATTGCACTCCTAACGATATTAAAATTGAAGAAGCCAACATAAAGAATGAGGAGAATAACGATGATGTAATAACGAAAAACACGGAATTTGAAAATGTATTCAAAGATAATAGATCAATAGTAGCCGTAGAAAAAAATAACAAAAATAAAACAAAACAAGATATTATAATAAAAAAACGTAGAATACGTAACAGAATTAAAAAGGTTAGTAAAGGAGAAGAGAAGAAAGGTGGACTGCCTAAACGGACACCTCTAGACTCTGAACACTGGTCAAAAGTGAGTTTAAATGAGAAAGAAGCCTTAGAAAATTTCAAACTGCGGGCTGAAGATCCAAAGTATTTGAAGGCTAAGTATAAGTGCGATAACTGTTACACAACATTTTCAACACAGGACATAATGGATAGACATATGAAATTGAATCACTGTGAGGTAAGTTTGAATGCCAAACCACTTAAAAAACACATAAAAAAGCCGTGTTGGTTCCCAGTGAAGTAGAATAGTACCTCCCCATTTCTTCCTGTGGGTTTCGTAAAAGGCAACTGAGGGTAGGTAATCCCACCCTCTCCTTTCCTATATAGGACAACACGTGCAGGACTTAGATGCCACCCGCATACGGTGCAGAATATTCCATCAAGAACCAAGCGTTCGGCGACTCCTTCTTCTGCCGCACTATTAAGTCTTGGAATTCCTTACCAGTTCACGTGTTTCCGTCCTCCTACAGTCCCGGGTCCTTTAAGCGGGGCGTGAAAAAGCATCTGATGAGGCCGTCAAGCTGAGTGCCACCATTGTAACATGGTACATGTCTGTAATGGTGACCCTCTTTTCAGAGACTTTGCTTTCAGCTTACCATCAGGCGAGGCGAAGTCAAATTGACGTGTCCTATATAAAAAAAAAATAAAAAAAATAGGTCTGTTCTCCATTCGACAGTAAACATACAGAGCTCATGACTACGTGCCCGCTAGATAGCAATAGGCTCACACCCTATTATGTGAGAGTGAATGTTAATATATACTTCTGCCTAGCTTACGATCTGTCCCACCTTCAGATCTTCGAGGTCTTTTATTCCTAGTTTGTGCATATCAGTGCCATGGGGGAACAGCCCCACATTTCTCATCTTTCAGCGAGTACATGAGGTATTCAGCCAGCAGGTGGAGGCATTTGGGGACAGCCTTTACAACACAACCTGAATAACAGTTACTATGAAACTGCTTATAATGAGTATTATATTGTAATTTTCAGTCCCGTGGACAACACGAGTGCCAATTCTGTCACAAGCGGTTCAGAATGAAGTGTTTAGTAACACAACATATAGTGGTGCACTACAATAAATTCAAATGTCTCCGATGTGACCTCACATTTCATTCGGAGTAAGTATGTTTTGTTTTTGTACTTTCTTGGGATTATGGTGGCTGTAACTACAAGGTTAATTAACAAAATAGCTGGTGAAATGTGCTTGTAGTGTAGATGTTGCTTTAAAATTAACATGTAGTCGATTTACAAAGAGAAAAGAGAATCGACCTCGGGCGGGACTCGATCCCGCCATCTTTCCCTTACAGGGGGAATGCTCTGACCATTAAGCCACCGAAGCCCGCACGAATCCGATCCAAATTCCTCTATACTTCAGTCTTTGGGACGATGGTGGCTTAGCGGTCAGAGCATTCAACCTGTAAGGGAAAGATCGCGGGTTCGAGTCCCGCCCGAGGTCGATTCTCTTTTCTCTTTGTAAATCGATTTGAACAGTCAGCATAATAAATACTTCAAAATTTCATTCAATTAACGTATTCATTTTAAAGCAACACATTCTTGTAACTGGGTCCCATTATTCCTTTTCTGTTTGGTTTACTTACTTACTTTTTGCCAGCAGGGGACGCTTTTGGTCGGACTTCAGTGTGGGCTATTTCATATATTTCCCCATTGACTTTTATTAAAGTAACTATCGTCTGTCCTACCTATAGCCGAGAGTGTAGCTTACAAAAGCAATCCATGTCCAACAAGTATAGGTACACACATAAAGAGAAACTTTTAAAAAGTAAATAAAGTTATGATACCTTATATTTCCTAACATAATATCTAGAACTGAGACAATAAGTGGAATAATAATATGATAACTTGATAACATAACATTTTGTATGAAAAGCAGGTTTCTCTTATTTTTCCAGACACTCGGCGAGCAATCACAATGTCTTCCATAGCGGAGTGATGCTGCCATGTAAACATTGTGGACTGGAATTCCGGTATGTATAAAAAATTGGTATAAGTAATGACTTTATAATAAAACTTGCAGCCTCCGTGGCGTAGCGGTAGTGAACGCAGCCGCTACGCAGGAGACGCGGGTTCGATCCCCGCTCAGTGCAAATATTTGTGTGCATTAAATATGGGTATTTGCATTGGTCTGGTTGTGCCTCGGAGAGCACGTTAAGCCGTCGGTCCCGGTTGCCATAAGAACATCTATGGTAGTCGTAACGGGAAGTTGGAGCCTTAAAAAGTCCAAAAACAATGGTCTAGCTGCAAAGCTTTGATATCGCCTAATGTTACCATTGGGTCGTGGAGATCAGATGGCAATCGCTTCACGGAAAATATCGAGGTCTAGCCAAATCCGTAATAAGACTGGTAAAGCGGACCCCAGACTCCGAGGTGAAAAGCTTCGGATGAGACTGGGAATTAACGCTAGGATGAAGAAGAATAAAATTTGCAGCCCGGATCCCGACTGCACCGGGGAATAAGTCACCATAAAAAACATCCAGGTCCAATATCTCTATGTGCTCTCCGAAGTACAGAGGAGTCTCACTATCTTGGAGTGGAATGGAAAAGGGACACTTTTATCCGGCCGTGTGTGTGATCTCAATATCTTAATGGTCACCCATCATTAAACCGACCTAGCACTAGTTGTGTTGTGTAGTGATAACTGATAATACTCTTTCGCCATTGTTTCCAGCCACAAATCGTCATACTATTCTCACTTGCGAATCTACCACCGTAGTGAGCACGTATGTCCGCTGTGCGGGGAAGCGTTCGTTAGCGAGAAGGGCCTGCAGCAACACAAGATTCTCAGACACTTGAATGCTGAAATTGTAAGTAATTTGGAATTATCTCCGGGATCTCCCTGATGTTTGTCCCAAGCACCTACTATAAAGGGTTCTTCTAGAACGGCATTAGAACGTTCCTACAGGGCTTGCAGCATGAGAGTGACGATGACGCGACGAATTATTTATATATCTCCTGCAAAAAATAAATTTATGCCGGAAATGGGACCCCAGGCTCTGAGTCGAAAAGTCGAAAGTTCCAATCAGAGGCCTAGAGCTTAACATTGAGGCACTGATTAACGCTGAGATTATGGTTATATGATAAGTGATTATTAGTGGAGCCACTAAAATCTTCGACTTAAGGCAATCTGGTTTCCTTGGGGTCAGAAAGTTAAACAGAGTGGACACTGAACTCCAAAGTAACCTTCAGATGCAACCAGGATTTCGAAAATGGCTTATCATATTATATCATAGCTTATCAACATAATGTTAATAAATAATTCACAGAATCTGAAAGAGAACGAAGATCAGAATACGTACTGTGAGCGTTGTGATATCAAGTTCGAGACGCAGACGGCGTACCACGAACACTTCCAGCAGTCGGTCAAACACGCCGATGACTTCGAGACGAAGGAGGAACAGTCGACTCAGGACACAGTTGGGTGAGTTGGGAATATATACATACTAGCTTTTGCCCGCGGCTCCGCCCGCGTGGATGTCGGTTATCGCGACCAAACATAGCCTATGTCCTTTCTCAAGGTCTAATCTACCCCTATACCAAATTTCATCAAAATCGGTTCAGTGGTGTAGTCGTGAAAGCGTTGCATTTAGCATTTATAATATTAGTATGGAGTATGGATTAGTATGGAGTATGGATTAGTATGGAGTATGGATTAGTATGGAGTATGGATTAGTATGGAGTATGGATTAGTATGGAGTATGGATTAGTATGGAGTATGGATTAGTATGGAGTATGGATTAGTATGGAGTATGGATTAGTATGGATATGGATACTCTCGTCTCTAAATCCCCGCAGGGGTAGACAGAGGTTTATTATCACCCACATTTCGCCAGCTATGATTTTCGGTCCCACGTAATAGGGGGCGAGCTTATTGCCATCAAACGGGCACTTAGTCATGGGCATGTTTACATTCGGATGGAGTATAGCCCTATCCCTTAGTCACGTTCTACGATACCCACAGAAAGAGATCGTTTCTTTTTTGAAAGTACCCAAAAACAACTAATTCGACATGATTCGACTGCCTCTGTGGCGTAGCGGTAGTGAACGCGGCCGCTACGCAGGAGGCGCGGGTTCGATCCCCGCTCAGTGCAAATATTTTTATGCATGAATATGAATATTTGCATTGGTCTGGGTGTTTTCTATGTATAATATGTATGTATTTACAAAAAAAAATGTATCTAAGTATTTTTATCCGCATTCTAGAACCCATAACACAAGCTAGTTAAGCTATGTTCACTTTGGGTCTAGATAGCGTTGTGTAGAATGTCCTACAATATTTATTTATTTATTATTTACTAGCCTTCCGTCCGCGGCTCCGCCCGCGTGCATCTCGGTTAACGCGACCTTTGCTCATATCTTCGGTTCTACTCAACCGATTGCGATCAAACAAACGTAAGATTTTAAGTCTGAGTAAGCCCTTTCTAACAAAAAAAAACCGCATCAAAATCCGTCCAGTAGTTTTTGCGTCCATCGCGGACAAACAGACAAACAGACAGGAAATTCAAAAAAAATATTTTCGTGTTCAGTATCGTCAACATAACATAACCCAAGTATTTTTTTTTTTAATATCTCCAATGTACAGACACGACCACTTTACAATTATATAATAGTATAGATAAATTCTCCAATCATTATAGTTAAAACTAGATAAAGTCTAATATATAGCTTTTTTCTTACAGGACAAGTGACACACCTGCGCCATTAAAAGGAGGGGCCGCCAAAACGTTTGTGCGGTCTAATTCGTCTCGTCCTACATCTTGTCCTGTGGTATGATCTGTTTAACTACTGATAACTACTAGATTTCTCCTAGCCCTAAAGTTAAGCTACATTAGCGCCGCCGAGTAGTGTAATGGTCAGGATTCGAACCTGGTTACCGACAACTAATTGCATAGGTTTTTACAGACTAAAATGTGGGCTAAGGATAGCCTGTCGTATTGTCTTGATGATTGTGTCTTTTATTTATTATTAATATTTTTCTGTTTAGAAACTTATTTTGAGAACTAAAAAACGAAATCGTTCGTCAGTTAGCGTTGTTTATTTGTTTAATATGTATTAATAAGAAGTCGCTACAAGAGTGTTTACCTTTAGTTAACCTACTTAATCAAATGGAGTATAATAAAAATCGGCCAAGTGCGAGTCGGACACGCCCATGAAGGGTTCCGTAGTAGCAAAGGCGAAAATTGCGGTTTATGACGTATTAAAAAAAACTACTGACTGGATCTCGTTCGAACAAATTTTTAGTGGAAGTTTGCATGGCAATTTACATCATATATTTTTTTTAGATTTATCACTCTCTTATTTTAGAAGTTAGAGGGGGGGGGGGACACATTTTTCCACTTTGGAAGTGTCTCTCGCGCAAACTATTCAGTTTAGAAAAAAATATGTTAGAAACCTCAATAGCATTTTTAAAGACCTATCTATAGATACCCCACACGTATGGGTTTGATGAAAAAAAAAATTTTGAGTTTCAGTTCTAAGTATGGGGACACCCAAAATTTAATGTTTTTTTTATTTTTGTGTGAAATTCTTAATGCGGTTCACAGAATACATCTTCTTACCAAGTTTCAACAGTATAGGCCTTATAGTTTCGGAGAAAAGTGGCTGTGACATACGGACGGACAGACAGACAGACAGACAGACAGACGGACGGACAGACATGACGAATCTATAAGGGTTCCGTTTTTTGCCATTTGGCTGCGGAACCCTAAAAAGAATTTATAACTGAAAATAAAAAGCTATGTTAGGTTTTCTACGCTACGCTACGCACGCTTAAGCTGTGGAACTCCCTGCAGTGGTTTTCCCAAGTGACTACAATATGGGGTTCTTCAAGAAGGGCATTAGAAGTCTAAGGGTCCAGGGTCGGCAAAGATAATATTATATTTGTATTCCAGTGTGAGAAGATGTTCCAAAGTTACTCGCAGTATACGAAGCACCACCGCGCCGAACACAAGGGGTTCCCCGTGCCGCGTGACGTCACACAGGTGTGCGAGGTCTGCGGAGTCACCGTTAAGGTACGGCTTGAAACACTTTTTTTGATCAAGTTCCTGCAATATAGGAACCTATTCCAGGAGTAGACTATGTGTTATTCCAGACTATAATATATCCCTGTATCAAATTTCAGCCAAATTCGTCCAGCTGTTTGAGCGAGATTGAGTAACAAACATTCAAACGTCTTCACAAACTTTCACATCTATACTATAATAATATTAGAAGATTTATATTTTTGGATGTAACAAATAAACTCAAAAATTACTGGACCGATTAAAAATTCTTTCACCATTAGGAAAAATTACCCGTGGTACACCCAGGTGAACTATGTAGGTGGACCACGGTCAAGAAGGGGGAATCTACGTATGTAGTAGTAGAAGGGGAATGTAGCGTGATGATACATAGCCTATGTATCATCATGCTACTATCAGCGATGAACGGGATCAGAATTCCACGCGGGCGGAACCGCGAGCACTATTTATTAATATTAGTAGGATTAAGATTTTGAATATTAGTACTGTGTGATTTCAGGGCGGTGCCATCGGAATCCACATGAACGTTCACACCAAAGAGAAGATATACTCTTGCCAGACTTGCGGAGCACAGTTCTACTACTTGACCAGCTTCACAAGACATCAACTGGTAAGACATTCACACCCTTCCTCTCTTCTTCATCCGAACGCCAATCTTCTTGGAACCCAGGGTCTCTTACTCCATGGTGGATGGGGTACCCCCAACTCGGAAACCAAAGTCTACGCCAGAACCTTGTGTCCCAGAAATCTTGGGTTCAGGTGAACCCATCGCCTTCATGTCTTTTAAGAAATTATTGTAATTGAACCTATGTCTATGCTTTCTAACAGGTAATATAATATCGATTTTGTTTTATTTTTATATAGGACTCGTCGACTTCGTAGTGGATCAGTAGTACTAATGATTAGTACAACTGGTAGTACAAATGATACATTATTGTATCACTAGTACTACTAAAAAAAATACAAGCAATTTCCTTTGGGTCTTAACTTCTGATATCAAAGTTGAAGGCAAAACTCCCGATCTGATCCGATATCAATATTTCTTTTCACGCTCACACCGGAGAGAAACCATTCAGTATACTCCCGAACTGGTCCGATCTCAATATTTCTTTTCAGACTCACACCGGGGAGAAACCATTCATAATACTCCCGAACTGATCCGATCTCAATATTTCTTTTCAGACTCACACCGGAGAGAAACCATTCATGATACTCCCAAACTGATCCGATCTCAATATTTCTTTTCACGCTCACACCGGGGAGAAACCATTCATGATACTCCCGAACTGATCCGATCTCAATATTTCTTTTCAGACTCACACCGGAGAGAAACCATACAAATGTCCGCTGTGCGAGAAATGCTTCACGCAGAAATCCAGCATGCAATTACATCACCGTACCTTTCATTTAAAACAACCATATCCGAAGAGGTAAGACTATAGTGATTAAGAAGGCAGCTTTACGATCGAGATATTTCCAGTTCGGATCCTAGCCATTATACTACCTATAGTACTGTTGTGAACACATTCCTATTTAAAAATATATTAATATTATGCATGTATTATACATATAAACCTTCCTCTTGCTTGAATCACTCAACTATTAAAAAAAACCGCTTCAAAATCCGTTGCGTAGTTTTGAAGATTTAAGCATACATAGGGACGGACGGACAGCAACAGCGACTTTGTTTCATAATATGTTGTGATGATAGTCGCTCAGACGCCAGGGATCTTCTTATCAAACTGTCTATTTCTCATTTTGACTACTTTTCGTGGAGACAACTTCACAAATTGCGCCTACTCAGCAATCAGCCTATTTCGCATTTGATAGTGATGATGATAATGAGGTGATCCGAAATTCTCGATCTGACGCATACGCAATGACCAAAACGCATTATCAGGTAAATAATTTAAAGTGGATTTGGATCAGGAAAGTGGACGATTCAGGAAATAAAATAAATGGATCGATTCGGAAAATAGACATTAGGTAAGTGGACGAATCGGGAAAGTAGACGGATGGTATCCGAGGGGATATGTTGATAACCCCCTTTTATCATATACGATATGATAAAAGGGGGTTGAGTCGGACGTTAATTGAGATATAATAGGGTTTGAAAAAGACCACTCAGACAGCGACAACGCCCCACTCTCCCCCGTGAGGGGAAGCGAACGATCATCGAGGGCTGACGGTAGGTCTACCGCCGCCCGCCTCACGCTCAGGACGCCGCGCCACGTCTCCTCATCGTGGCTTGCGATGACTCACATAGTGTGAAAGTCTCGAGAAGAGCTTACTATAGAAATGATCCTATGAAGTAAGGTCTTGCCTAACTCGGCCGGCGTGCGAAGGGTCATTCTCTTGCGGAGAATCTTTACACCGCAGTGTACAAAGTGACGTCACATGCACAGCGCCATCTAGTTCAAACGGATCTTAACTAAACGTGACGTCATAACCATGTGGGGTTTCTGTTATTGTGACGTTTCTGGCATGTGCGCTGGCGCAAGGTTAGATACGTCATCACGGCATTGATCAGCTTATTTTCTTAATCCCAGCTTGGTCCGGATATCAATTAGTAAAAATGTATATAACTCAATTGGAGACTTGGAGCGTATAATAAACCAATTTAATATTTTTATGTATGTATATTTATTGGTTTCTAGTATTCTAATACATATATTATTATCTAGGACACACAGTACTAACTCTAGACCCTTAGATGAAGCTGCAAGCGCCTTGTTAGGAAATTATACTTTTTGCTTTCAATAAATTAAATAATAAATCATCTAACCTAACACTACCCTACCTACGTACGTCCTTAGCTTCTTTGTGTGACACTTTACAGAAAAACTAACACACTAGATTTGTGCTTTAGCATAGTAAAATAACTTCATATCTGTACTCCATTCGGTACATAATATACATACTATACATAACATAAAAACACATTAAACACAAATAAACTAGGCTAACTAACTGATTAACCACTAGGATTCAATTTCGCTTTTTAGTTAACATGAATTTCTAAACAGAAAAATATATATAGACTGAGTTTTTAAATAAAACATATTAAAAAGACACATCAAGATTGTTTACATTAATTAATTAAGTACCTAACCAAATTGATGTATTATCTGTCAAAATTAATTATTTTGTATTCATTGGATAGAATGAAAAGCTACGCGAGCCCTGACAAAGCTCAACTTTTTGCTTATATCCATTTATTTATGCATGTAGATCACGGAAAACCGCGGTAGCCTAGTGGTATGGGTAATGGACTGCTGAGACGAGGTCTCGGGTTTTATCCCAGGTTGTACCATGGCACACACCAATGACTTTTCGATGCTTTTCGAAGTTATGTGTGTATTTATCGCAGGTTTATAAGTGCCCGGTTAATGGCAATAGGCTCGCCACCTATTACATTGGGACCTAAACATAAACGGAGAAATGGGGTGCTAGCACCTCTGCCTAATACCCCTTATATGTTATGTTATTAGATCATGGAATAGTAACTCTTAGATAGATAGATAATTCTTTATTGTACCGTGTTTAACGAATGTAATGTTTTACGAATGTGGTCTTTTGAGAATATGGTATACAGCGACGGAGGCTAGAAATAATTTACTGTACATTCATTGACAGCATATGACATTATGTACAAACGACGGCCTTATCGCTGCAATTATATACACATTATATACATATCATACATCTTATACACAAAATATACACATACAATACATTAGTACTCTCTTACTACCATTTATGAACGTCAATATTATTGCTTCTACATTTGCATTTTATTCGCTCCGCCCACGTGGAATTTTGTTACCGTTCCCGCAAACCATGGGAACATATTATGCCCATATGAAAAATATGCCTATATGTATATGTTTAATATGTTTATATATGTTTTCCAGGCTATAATCTACCTCTGGACCAAATTTCAGCCAGATCCGTTCAGCCGTTGAATAGCTAACATCCAAACGTCTTCACAAACTTTCAATTTATACGATTAGTAGGAAGTAGGATAACCGTATAGAATAGGAAATAGGAATAAATTGGACGTCTAACAATTAAACAAAATAGGTTCTATTTCATTCAAACTATATTATGTTATTAATTTCCAAATCTGTTGTTTCAATTACACATTCGTAAAACTAATTTAGTAATTACCATCACCAGCTAAAAATATGAATGATTTTAAAACATTTAACCGTCCGTACAAAACAATGTCTTTCTGTGTTGCGAACTTTTCAGCCAAGGTCGTGATGACGAATCCAACCATGCGCCCGCGCACATGCCAGAAACGTCACAATAACAGAAACCCCACATGGTTATGACGTCACGTTCAGTTACGATCCGTTTGAACTAGATGGCGCTGTGTATGTGACGTCACTTTCTGTGCTGCGGTGTAAAGATTCTCCGCAAGAGAATGACCCTTCGCACGCCGGCCGAGTTAGGCAAGACCTTACTTCATAGGATCATTTCTATAGTAAGCTCTTCTCGAGACTTTCACACTATGTGAGTCATCGCAAGCCACGATGAGGAGACGTGGCGCGGCGTCCTGAGCGTGAGGCGGGTGGCGGTAGACCTACCGTCAGCCCTCGATGATCGTTCGCTTCCCCTAACGGGGGAGAGTGGGGCGTTGTCGCTGTCTGAGTGGTCTTTTTCAAACCCTATTATGATTCTATCTATACCTACACAGATATAATTCTACGAGTAAAATTTTTGACCAGTTATACTCGTAGTATGTTTTTTTTGACAAACACTTTCTTATTATTAGCTAGACTACACGCAAAATTTACGTCGGGTGTTAAAATAGACCGAATAGAAAAGTGGAACAAAAAGAAATGTGGACACTTTGGGAAATAGCCAGATCAGGAAAGTGGACGATTTAGAAATATAAGTGGACCGATTGGGAAAGTAGACAGATCAGACAAGGTGGACGGATCGGGATCGGGTAGACGGATGGTACCGGAGGGGACTAGACGACCCGCCCCGGCTTCGCTCGTGGCATACTTCGAAACCCCGTATCACCCTTTTAAAACATAATAAATGCCCGCAATTCATTAATTTTCAAATAATGTATGCATTATTAACAATTATGCTGGATTTGTTGATATGTATTTTATAGTTACAACTCCGTACCCTTGAGTAATAGCATGACGATATCTCGATAAAAAGGCTATTCAACAAAAAAAAATGTTCAATTCGAACCAGTGCAGTAGTTCCTGAGATTAGCGCTTCAAACAAACAAACAAAAACAAAGTCTTCAGCTTTATATTATTATTAGGTAGTATAGTATAGATTATTGGAATGTAATGCTAACCAGACTAGACAACAATAATAAAAAATAAAAAAACCGCCTGTACAAAGAACGAAAATGTGAATAGTATGCTGTGTAAATTATATCATCTATGTGCTTAGCTTAGTGCAGTAGTTTAGTTTATTTAGTTACAATTTTGTAACTAGATGGCGCTTCTTTGTTTAAAATCAAGCTATCGTTTGCTTCTTCAAGAGCTTATAAATAGGAAGACAATTTTTTTTTCCTTTGATTGACGGACGAGGAGTTTGTTTCAAGCCAACAAACTATCTCATTTTTTGAAGTGTGAAGTGTCTCTAACTGAGACATTTCACTAAAATCTATTTACTAATTTTATTTAACTGATGAGTGATGAAAAGTTAACTTTTTGTTTGGTTGAACTCGCTAATCTTAGCCAATCTTAGGAACTACTTAAGTGGGTGATAGACGTACGTACTTTAAGCACGCGGTTTTTAAGTTCGCGAACTTACTCGGCTCGCCGTCGGTGACAGACGGCCAGCTTGTTCACACTGTATTGCAATGTCGTCGAGAGAAGAGGCTTTGTGCTATCTAGGAATTCTATCATGTCATATTTTTCTAAGAGCTTGCTAAAACACCGGTATTTTTCACCGGTTCATGAAATTCCGCACCGGTACACCTCTAGTTACGAGCAAAATTTCAAACTTGCTAGATCGCCGACGAACTTACTCGGCGGTTTTAAAGTATGCGAACTTATGGTGACAGACGTGCGAGTAAGGTCGCAGAGCCATAAGTCCGCGTACTTACTCGCACGTCTGTCACCCACTTTAGACTGGTAAAGCAGGCCCCAAACTCCGAGGTGAAAGCTTCTGATGCGACTGGGATTAACGTTAGGTTGAAAAAGTTTTTTTATTTTATTTAACATAGCCTTCCGCCCGCGGCTCCGCCCGCGTGCATCTTGGTTAACGCGACCTTTGCTTATATCTTCGGTTCTACTCAACCGATTGCGATCAAACAAATGTAAGATTTTAAGTCTGAGTAAGCCCTTTCTAACAAAAAAAACCGCATCAAAATCCGTCCAGTAGTTTTTGCATCCATCGCGGACAAACAGAAAAACAGACAGGAAATTCAAAAAAAATATTTTCGTGTTCAGTATCGTTAACATAACATAACCCAAGTATTTTTTTTTTAAATACCTCCAATGTACAGACACGACCACTTTACAATTATATAATAGTATAGACATAATAATCCAATGTACAGATACAGACCCGTCTATTTCATATTACTACCTACAGATGTTTAATTAATTTTCTATCTTTTCAGAATAAGAAAAAAAGAACACCCGGCTGCTCAAGAGATACCAATATCAGAAGAATTCAGTGAAAGCTCTGATAGTTAAAACTCGCAAGGAGACCTATTAACAGACGACAGATATAAAAAATATTAATAAATGTGACTCTAATGAGAATATACTCGTAACAAGTACCAGTAACATAATAAATGAGTGTTAAAATTCGCATTATGTTACTGATGACTCTCATAACATGTTACTAAATAACAACGAAAGCCGTAGGTAGCTATTACCCGAGCGATTTGATTATCGTTTCTATGTTTTGATACGTAACGTACATCTAGTTACTGAGAACGTCTTGTTCAAAGATTATCTACATGTACTCTATTGTTATCTTGTTATTGCTTGCTTGTTACTGAGTTCTGTCTATACTAATATTATAAAGAGGAAAGATTTGCACCTATTTTTGTATGTTTGTAATGAATAGGCTCCGGAACTACTGTACCGATTTCAATAATTCTTTCACCTATAGAAAGCTACACTATCTGGGAGTAACATAGGCTATATAACATCACGCTACTACTAAAGGGAGCGGAGCAGTGAGCATAAATGTCAATAAATCGGGCAGATTTCCATACATTAAAGTTGGACCGGAATCCGAATTCCACGCGGGCGGAGCCGCGGGCAACAGCTAGTTAATAATATACTGAGAACCTCTTGTTCTTAGAATATCTACGTCTATTATATTGTTATCTTGTTCTTGCTTGCTTGTTACTGAGTTACTGAGAACATTTTGTTCAAAGAATATCTACGTCTACTCTATTGTTATCTTGTTATTGCTTGCTTGTTACTGAGTTCTGTTACTGAGTTACTGAGAACATCTTGTTCGAAGAATATCTACGTCTATTAAATTGTTATTAGTTACGTACGAGTAATAACAAGAGATCATTCTCGTATTGAGATTATCCGCTCTTTACATTACGAAGTTACGCAATAATGGCTGGGTCAGGCTTAGGATGGGTGACCGTTCTTTACATTACGAGGTTGTGAAAACGCTCTCACTCTGCAGGTGTTATCTTGTTACAACATAATATTCGCAGTAACTAGATATACGTATCGGAACATAGGAACGATCTATATTAATATGTATGTAGTAAGCAATAAGATAAGCATTCCTCTTGGTTGTTATTTCGATGTTACTGGGTAACATAATACGGTAACATAATATCATCAACGTAATATATTCAATAACGTAATATATTCAATAACATGAATATCAAAATTGTAACCTAACAATGTCCCGTATTCCCGTAGAGCTATTAACGTACGAGATAGAGTGGACCCGAATTTGACCGGTTGACTCAAGTTAGTTTGTAGTGAGATACCGGGGAGTCTAAGAAAAAAACTATTTACAATTTTAATGAGTTAATTTCTATACATTTGACAAGGATTTTAACAAAGTGCGAATATATTAATGCTAGGAGAGATTTGATGGATGTAAGACGAGGGATAGATCTATTTAATGTGTTCTACAAATGTACTGTTACTTGTCTAGAGGGGCAAAATCTATGTATACTTAGTAAAATATTTTATTGCAAATCATAGACAATTTAGCATAATTTTACAGTATTCGAACGGTGGTTTTACTTGCTATCTCCATCAAAGGCATGTCCTGGTTATCTTCGTCGACAGCACGAGTGTGACTCCCCTGGTGTTGCACTCGTCCATAGGCCACAGTAACCACTTTCCATCAGGTGGGCCGTGTGTTTGTCTGCCACCCAAGTGGTATTAAAAAAAAGGCTTGCAGGATCTAGCCTTCTCTCAATCTCTGAACACTAAAGTTCCACATCTATGTTCAATGAATAATCTAGCTAATATCGTTACAACTTGTTTTAGCCACAATCAGTTACTTTGTTTTGTGTAATGAAATGAACTACCTATTAAATTGTTTTTTAATACGCATGTTGTTTATTTTCTCTCCTTCTTCCGGGTGCATCAAAAGATTGAATGTTGGAACCCAAAATCTGTTTACTTCTTTCGATGATTTGGCACGGTACTCTTCATCCAAAGGGTAGCTATTAGCAGATAGAAAACAACCCCCCTTCTACCCTCTTTACGCGCGGATATCCAAAGGGATATCCATACGTAAAAAGGATCAGGATAAGACAGCCTCCGTGGCGTAGCGGTAGTGAACGCGGCCGCTACGCAGGAGGCGTGGGTTCGATCCCCGCTCAGTGCAAATATTTGTGTTCATGAAATATGGGTATTTGCATTGGTCTGGTCGTGCCTCGGAGAGCACGTTAAGCCGTCGGTCCCGGTTGCCATAAGAACATCTATGGCAGTCGTTACGGGTATTTGGAGCCCTCAAAAATCCAAAAACAGTCTAGCTGCAAAAGCTTCGATATCGCCTAATGTTACCATTGGGATGTGGAGGTCAGATGGCAATCGCTTCACAGAAAATATCGAGGTCTAGCCAAATCCGTAGTTAAGACTGGCAAAAGCGGACCCCAGACTCCGAGCTGAAAGCTTCGGATGCGACTGGGAATTAACGCTAAGAGGAGGATCCATACGTAAAAAGGGGAGGGGTTGCCGGTTCATATTTCCCGCTCATTTTCTAGAGAGTGCTAGGAAAATGATTGCACACGCCCTTGAGACGCCTCTGGCGTAAAGAAAAAAAAAATTTTCTTAAGTGCAAATAATACTAAAATATATTTTCAAATTAGCACTCGAACGTAGTTACCAATGAAGTAGGGTGTCCGAACGTAGAATCAGGCCTTCGCTTGCCCGACTCGATTTCCGTGCACCTGAGTGTCTCGACGGTTCAAGAAAACTACATCTTTGAAAACCGGACTACTGAAAAATCATGCTCTAAAAATTATTATTTATGGAAATATTAAGGATAGCCGTGGTCATATGCCACTTATCTAGAAAGTATTGTTTTGTTAGAGTAAGTGGCCACCGGCTTTTGCTTATTGGAGGACAGTGATGGGCCGGTAGTCGTTCTCCGTGCGCAGGCCTGGCGGTGATGGGACGAGCAAGGTTGCCTGTGACCCCGGCAGTAGCAATGAGTTTAAAATAACTGAAACTGAAATAATTCAAACAATAAATTTCACTCAGCATAATGTGATGTCTCCCAGACGTATAGTTTATCTCAATGACTTGAGTCTTCTTGACAGTAATTTTCTTAGAGTATCTATCTTACCTGATAGTAAGATAGATACTCTAAGGTAATTTTATGTTATTATTTTAGCTGGTGATTTTTAACTGAGAAATCAAAAGCCTCATATTCATATGTTTTGAAAATTTGCCTAAATTATAATAAAACTACAATCAGTCAATAATGTCAAAGTTGTCATAATTGTCAATAACATTAAGCGGCCGTGTTTGTTTCTTTATTATTTATTTGTAGTTAAAATACTATTAAATCACATTTTTATCGCCTGATAAAATACAGCAAAATGTCTGCTCTCAAAATATGTCGAATATGCTTAAATACTGATACAAAATTGTACAAATATGACCGTTATTATCTCAAGAACTATTACGAACAAGTTACTGGCTCAAACGTAAGAATTATAAACTTGTTTTCTTTTATTGTATATTTATTTTGTTTAAGTAGAAGTTGCTTCTCAGCTTTTAGTTAAGCTTGGGTTTAACTCCATTTAAGCTGTTTTAGGGAGTTTAAAACGGCTACATTATCTTACAGGTGTATGAAACAGATGGCTTACCTCAATACTTCTGCTATGAATGTGCAGCCCTACTGCACAAATTCCACAAGTTCAAAGAAAAATGCAATAGTGGACAAAACTTATTAAAAGAACTACTGCAGAAAGGACCTGTGAGTTATATATTAAGAACATTTTAATTTTTGTATTCTTTGGGCTACATTTTTGATTTTGCTGAAGTAGAAATGCTTCATTTGAACTACTATTACTTTCATTAGGGACATGGTGATCAGCTGTTTTTATTATTATTATTCTCTTTATTACATTAAATAAACTTATAAATTATATTTTTAAATACATATAAAAACATCTATTTAAAAATATAAAAAACAGTGCTCCACCGGTATCGGGTACAGGGACCAAGCTACCGGTGGTTAGGGCTCCAGAGAAAGGAACTTCCTCACGATGCGCGCCGTATCAAGAAGCACAGCCTTCTGCATCTGGCCCTTGACCCAACCGTCTAACCCGAGCCTCTTCAGGTGTTGGTCGAGGCTCTTTTCTTTATTATTATTATTATTATTATAAGTCAATAGACGAGCAGCATTTGTTTGCTGATGTGTCTATGTCACAGTTCACATTTGTCGAAGAACAGCAGTTAGTGCACCATTTCACCCATTTCCCTTACATTTACACATATGGTAACCAGGTGTGACGTATTAACGTGTTCTCCAAGGCACAACCAGACCATTGCAAATATTCATATTCATGCATACAAATATTTTCACTGAGCAGGCATTGAACCTCAAGTTCCACGCACAATGGCCCACAAATGACACTAAGTGCGGACAAAGGAGTCCCCTTTCCATTCCTGCCCCTCCTGCATAGTGGTTGCATTCACTACAACTACACGACAGATTTTGCTGTTTTTATCATTATAGGTATGTTATGTAACTAGAAGATGCACTCGGCTGCGTGGATGTCAGTTTTTTTTTTTTTTTTTTTTTTTTTTTTTTTGTGTTCTGCTTGATCTGCAATCGGCTATCAGCCATAATCAGATATTTTATGAGTTTAACTTGATAGAGCGCCATTCCATCGAATGGCACCGTAAATGATGGTGAAAACTAATTTTATATTAGCTTAGTGTCTCTTGTCTAGGTCTAGTATTTGCCATCTTTTCAGGCGAGTAACATCATCTCGTGGAGTCAGCAGATCCTTAGCCAGTTCATTTGTGTGTTTATTCAACCTTTCCCTGTATCTCATGCTGTTCTTGCGGACTACCTCCTTTACGGTCGGAATCTCCAGATATTCGTGTATTTCCTTGTTTCTGACAAACCAGTGTGCACTTGCAATTGTTCTCAGTGCAACGTTTTGAAATCTCTGGAGGATTTCAATGTTGGAATTGCAAGCACAGCCCCAGAGTTCAATTCCATATGTCCAGATCGGTTGTATGATGGCCTTGTAAACAAGCAATTTGTTACTGAGTGTCAATCTAGATTGTCGCCCTAGGAGCCAAGATAGTTCTTTGAATTTCAAGGTGGCTTCTGTTTTCTTAGCTTTTATATGGTTAGCCCAGGTCAGTCTTCTATCCAGGTGGAGGCCGAGATATTTCACGCTGTTACTACTCGGTAACGGTTTGTCATCCATACGCACAGGCGGGCAATCGCCCTTTCGTAGTGTAAAGGTGACGTGGATGGATTTAGATATGCTGGGCTTAATTCTCCACTTCTGCAGCCACTCGTTAATTTTATTGAGCTGTTCTTGTAGTTTCAGTGATGCACTGTGTGGGTTCACATCGCTTGCAAGGCATGCTGTGTCATCCGCGTATGTTGCTGTTACAACATTTTCCGTTTCAGGTAGATCCGCTGTATATATTGAGTAAAGAACTGGACCAAGCACTGATCCCTGTGGAACTGAAGCATTGACGTAATACAGCCTTGAAAGCTCTTCCTCATACTTTACTTGGAATCTTCTTTGATCTAGGTAAGATTTTAGGATCATATAGAATGAGTTCGGTAGGAGGGTTTTCAGTTTGTACAACAACCCCTTGTGCCAGACTCTATCGAATGCCTGTTGTATATCTATTAATACTGCAGAGCAATACTCCTTCTTCTCTAGCGATTGTCTTATTTTGTGAACCACTCGATGTACTTGTTCTACAGTAGCATGTTTCTCCCGAAACCCAAATTGGTGGTCTGGTATAACTTTATTTTGATCGAGAACTGGTTTTAGTCTCATCAGAAATGTTTTTTCGAAAAGTTTGGATATTATGGGGAGAAGACTTATAGGCCTGTATGAGCTGGGTTCCGTTGGTGGTTTGCCGGGTTTTGCAATCATAATTATTTGCGATATCTTCCACAGCTTTGGGTAGTACTGAATTCTAAAGATGCCATTGAACAGCATTGTTAGAAATACTATCACTTTTCTAGGCAGTTTCTTAAGAATTTCTCCCGTTATTAGGTCGAAGCCAGGAGCTTTTTTGTTTTCCAGGTAGCCAATTGTTTGAGTTAGTTCCCGCGGAGTAACAAGTTTTAGTGGTAATGATAACTGCTGGTCACTATTGATCATAATATCCACATCTTCCTCAAACTCTGTCATAGATGATTGGTTTGGTGTGAAAACTTCGCTTAGGTGTTTAGCGAAAAGTTCCGCTTTTTCATTTTCGCTTCTAGCCCATGGATCGTTTGAGGATATCCTTATAGGTGGCGTATGGTTGTGTGGTCTTTTAAAGCTCTTAGTTATTTTCCAGAGTGAATAATTATCCTTCTTGTGAGCTGAGAGCGTGCGGAGTTTTTCTTGAAAGGTCGAGTTCTGATTTTCTTTGATAAGCTCTTTTAGCTCCCTAGATATTCTGTTAAATTCCGACCTGTCTACATTTGATCTGCTGGAGTGTAATCGCCTCCTTTGTCTCCGTTTCTCTTCCAGTTTATTGCGTATTTCTAGTGGTATGTTATCCACTTGATTGGGAGAGTTCAGCGTCGGAGTAGCACACCACGCAGCAACTTGTATGAGGTTTGTGATGTAGAATGTTGCCTCCTCTATATCTTCTTCTGTTTTAAGCCTAACTTTTAAGTCAACCTCATCCTCCAAGTATTCGGTAAATGCGCCCCAGTCTGTTTTATGGTTGTATAGCGCTGGTCTCTGTGCTTTGTGTATGGCCGAAACGCTAAATGTAGCTATGACAGGGGTGTGGTCAGACTCACCATCGAGCGATGATGCCACGTCGAAATACACGTCGGACAGTCCCTTCACTACAAAGAAGTCGACTAGATCAGGTATTCTGTTGACGTCAGTTGGCCAGTAAGTTGGTTTTCCTGTTCCTAGTGTTGTTAGGTTGTGTTTATCGACGCATTTTTTTAATTCCCGTCCTTTACTGTTCGTCAATCTTGATCCCCAATGGGTGTGCTTACAGTTCCAGTCCCCACCACTTATATATCTGTTTCCCAAGCTCTGAAAGTAGCGGTCAAACATGTGTTGTTTCGGTTTATGCTTTGGTTAACAATATACAGCACTAACATTGATAGGACCAATGCCTGCATTAATAGTGACGGTAGTGGCCTGCATCCAGTCTTGCCGAAATTCACTGTGGAGGTGGTGTCTGATGTTGCTTTTTATAATGACTGCAGATCCTCCATGTGATGTGGTATCGGGGTGGTTGGTACAATATATGTTATAGTTGTCCATCTTAATACTTCTGCGTTCATTGAGGTGGGTTTCAGATACTAGACAAATATCAACTTTGTTGACCTTCAGTAGTATTTCCAGTGCTTTTTGATTTGGCGCTAGGCCATTGATATTCCAGGTAGCGATTCGTAACGACATCATTGTGGGAGCCTACTGATGAGTGTCGTAATGAGGTTCATCATTGTGCCAAGTTGTGTGATGAGTTGTTCGATTCTTTCGGTCTGTTTCATTATAAGTGCTTCTAGACTTTGTCTATTTTCTTGCCTGTATTCAAACTTTCTCAAGTATGTTCTTTGTGACTCATAGTCAACGTGGTTTTCCTCATTTGTTCTCTGTGACTCTATTTGGTCAGCTTTGTCTTTCCTGTGTATCTGTTGTTCCATATGTTTAGTGTTATCTCTCGTGTATGCTTTTGGTTTTTTATGTTGAACTACAGCTTTAATTGGTTTTTTGACGGCTTCACTATACAGGCCCAAGCATCCTGGTACACTTGGTATCGGCTGTTTCAGTTGGACAGTCTGGGTGTTATTATCAGGTTCAATGATTATTACATCCGTGTCAATGTCAAGCTCATTGGTGGCAGCGTCCAAAGTAGTTTTTGGTTTCAGATGTGGTTGGAATTTGTTTCCCATTTGCTTTCTTGCTAGGACTTCCCTATACACCTGACACCCTTTGTAGCTAGCAGGGTGGCTTCCTGAGCATAGTGCGCATACTGCTGGGGTGTTTGCATTAATTGTGCACATTGTAGTTTTATGTGCCCCGGCACACTTTACGCATCTGTAAGGCCTCATGCAGTTATTTTTGCTGTGTCCATATTGTTGACATCGTTTGCACTGTACCACTGTCATTTTTCTTATTGGGTCTTCTATAGTGACTTTCTGGTTGTATATTACTTTTATTTCTTTGATGAATCTATTATTTTCATGAGGAGCAACATTAACAAAAAATGTATTTAGGGGCTCTTTGGTTCCTTGTTTCCGGGCAGTGACTATTTCTCCTTGTACTTTGTTTCCAGTTTTTTCTACTGCTTCTATAATGGCATCTTTAGGTGTACTAAAATGTAGGTGTTTAATAACAACCCTCATAGATTTTTGGTCTTTACGTGTAAAAGTGTGACCTATAAGTCCCTTACTTCGTATATGCTCGATTAATGCCTTATATTTGTCAACATTCTTAGAGGAAATTATAAGCTGGTTTTTGGATACTACTTTATATGTATAATCATTCTTTCCAATAACTTCCTCGACGAGTTGAGTGAGTTTTGCAAGGTCATCAATACCATACAGAATGATTGGTGGCGGCTTAGGTATTCTTTTGGCTGTGACTTCTTCTACGTCCACGTCCAACAATTCAAAGCTGTTGTTTGTATCTATGTTGGAAGAGGTATTTTGGTCAGGAGTATTTAATCCTCTGTGTTTGTTAATAATTGCCTCTCGTCGCTGTATCCTTTTGGCTTGGTTACTGCTTGACTCGTTTTCTTCAGGGGAGAGATTTCTTTTTTGATTTGGCACTCGTTGCCATGGTGCACTAGGGTTGTGTATGTGTCGTTCATTTTCTGAAGATTCTGGGTCAATAAGTTTCTGGCTCATTCCACTGAGTGATGCTGATCTTTGGCGATGGAATAGAGCAGGATGGAAAATTTGTTGAGTCATTATTTTCCTTGGTTTATCTGATAAAGTAGTACTGGGTAGCAATTCTTTGCCCCCCCCAGAATACGTAGGGCAGCCTGAGCTATGCTCAGAGAGGGATTCTCCGGCTAAGCCGGTACCCTCCTGGGGTATTTTCTCTTTAAGTCTTGCTTCTTCCATAGTTATGTAATTTAGAGTTGTCTTCCCATAACTCCCTCTCCTCTATCTCTAGACCTTTTTGGAGCTAAGTAGGCTCCAAGGCTTGCTATAGCCTCTTCCAACCAGTTACCCAGTTGGGTGCATGGTTAGTTTTGTTTTTATTTTATCTTCGGGGTTGATTTCCCCTGGCCAGGATATTCGGTTAGGTGTCACTTCGCAGGCCCGATCCGCCAAGGGACAGAGGCAAACCAACACTGCGGAGTCGTCAGTCTCCACAGAGATAGCCAGCCCCGGCCCCCGCTATGCTATGATGTCAGTTAAGGGGATTTTTGTTCATATCCCGCAGTTTCTATCACAGCCATCTGTGCTATCAACGATTCTGTATCCAGCTGAGCCCCAGAATAGACTGATGAATGTATGGAATTTGACATAACTTTTGTCACCGTCTTTGGTTGGACAATTGGACACATATTTTGTCACTGTCATATACGTGAAATTCAGTACATTCATCATTCTGTTCTACAATACGCCGGCCAACGTACTTGACACTTGTCTAGGGAGCAGTCCAGTAATAAAAAAAAAGTGTAAAAAAAATAGATTTAGCAAATATACTAATAATTAATTTTGTATATTGGTTAATGTTTTCTTCACGCTGTCTATTTAATTACATGATTAAGCATCAATATGTTTCAGATAAGATTAAAATCAGTAAGGGACATAAGGAGGCAGATTACGTACTTTCAATCCTCTCTAAATATTATAACTGTCAGCCGCAGAGTAAAAACCTCTGTAGTCAAATCAAAAGAAAATCCGAAACTGGACCAAACTGAATCAACAGAAATTGATCTGAAAACAATGTCGATAAGTGATAGTGATGACTATATTGAGGCAGACAACGAAGAAGAATTGTCGCCAGTACCGGAATTAGCAAATATTGACACACAGACAGATGATAGATGGTATGAGGAGAAAATAAATATTAAAGATGAGAACATAGATGTTGACAATGAAAAATTGAGTCCTATTCACGAAAATATAGACATAGTTCATGAAGATATGAACATAGAGGAAGAAAAGCCAATCATTGATAAGGAAGAGGAACAGCCAATCATTGATGAAGAAGAGATAGAAGTTACTGAAGATGTATTAAAATTGGAAAGAGAGTTTTATGACGATAATAAACTTAAAAGTGATGATGAAAATGTAGAGGATATAAAGATACCAACAGATAATGAAAAACTGATAGAAAAAGAATCTTTATTAGTTACTACAAAAAAGAAAAATAGTGCGAAGGGAAATGACAATAAAAATAAAGGAAACGATGCAAAAACTAGTAAGAAAAGTAAGAAGTTTGAAATTACTGGTAAGAAAAAGACTGAATTGGATCCTAAAAATTGGTTAAAATTTAATTTAAGTGAGGAAGAGGCTCTAGAGGAATTTAAAGCCAGGGCACAACAGGAAAGATTTATATCTTCCAAGTACAAATGTGATGATTGTCTTAAAGGATTTTCAAAAGAAGATATTTTAGACAGACATCGTAAATTAAGGCATAGTGAGGTAGGCATTGCTAATAGTAAATTTTATGAGAAGGATACGATTTGAGCTGTCGCTAAAACTTTTATAGGGCGTGTCATTAAAGTGGTAAATATGCCAATAAAATATTTTGGCACCAGATTTACTATTTAGGTGACCCCACGGATGATATGATATGTGATTGATTTGATATTTGTTATTTTCGTGCGTTATCACAATTAACCTAACACGAATAGATCGGAGCAGGTCTCTGCGAGATCTCCGCAAATCTTTTCTGACCTATCTAGCCAGGTAGAGGCGCGCAGCGTCATATATCTGCCGTAGATCTACTATTTTCAGTATTAAAAAAATATATATAGAATTGATATTCGTTACAATACTATTCCATATTGAAATGGCGCAAATTTTCGACAAAATTTACTTCAAAACTCTTTAAAAAAATTCAGTCTTACTTATGCATAGTCAGAAAATCGTAAAAGGAATAAGGTTGTATTATAAGATTTCTTGAAATTAAAGACAGTATAATTTTTTTCTTTTCTTTACAGTCTCTAGGTCCTATGGAATGTCGATTTTGCCACATGAGGTTCAAAATAAAATGCTTGCTAACCAGACATATGAGAGAGCATTTTTCTAAATTCAAATGTTTACGATGTGAACTGGTTTGTCCATTGGAGTGAGTATGCTTTGTGATATACATGTAATATTATAAACAATTTTTAAGAGTATAAACAATTTTAAATCTGTGTAAAGCCTCTGACCTTATAACTCATAACTCCTGTCTGTTAGTACCAAATACAGTCAATACTAGGCGAGGTTGCCAATTCAAGGTTACCGTTGATTTTTCGTAAATTTAAGCCTTTGCATAAAATAATCTCGTAACAGTCCTTCTTATTATACTAACCGTATAAACCAGTGACATAAGTCTGCTACAGGGTAGCATATTGGGTCCCACTTTATTGTGCTCAGTTTTATTCACTATTAGATTTATTTATATTAGATTTATTTTTTAAAGTTAGAGACATCAATAACAATGCCGTAATCTAATCACATTATTTACAGAACAACAGCCTTGTTTCACGAAGATTATCATAATGGCATTATAAGGAAATGTGAACATTGTGATCAGGAATTCAAGTAAGTTTATCAGATTGTTAAAATATTATTTGCATTTCATTCAATTAATAAGATGGAATTTTTAAAAACAATAACCTGTAAAAAATGATTTTTGACCTGACACAGGCACATATCAACATACTACACACACTTACGCACACATCGCAGCGAGCACGTGTGTACGCTGTGCGGCGCTTCGTTCGTCAGCGCGGCCGGACTCAGGATGCACAAGAAGATCAAACATATAGAGGATGTATGTATTAAACAATATCTTTCCGTTATGCGTCTGCTATAAGTGTCCCGAGCACGAGAAATATTCGTAACGTAAACGGATCGAGGGAACGGTAGGCTTATTAGCTAACTTTCCGCGACCAGCGAGCGATGAGCAGTAAGAACGAGATCACTGCGCGATGGATCGCGATACGTCAAAAAAATTAGTATTACGTAAGGCTTTGCGATCAGATCGCCAAAGATGCACTTTTTGCTATGATACTAGCGCCAAACGCGAAAAGGTAGCGATAAGAGGAACTATGATAATGAGGAAGCCTCAATGGAAAACAATGTTTCATAGAATATGTGTTTCTTGATATAATACCTACCACTGGTTTTTTACAATGAAATTTCTGTATTTATTATTTTCATAATGGCGGCCATTATACGTCAAAAAAATTGGTATTACGTAAGGCTTTGCGATCAGATCGCCAAAGATGCACTTTTTGCTATGATACTAGCGCCAAACGCGAAAAGGTAGCGATAAGAGGAACTATGATAATGAGGAAGCCTCAATGGAAAACAATGTTTCATAGAATATGTGTTTCTTGATATAATACCTACCACTGGTTTTTTACAATGAAATTTCTGTATTTATTATTTTCATAATGGCGGCCATTAAAAATGTAGCTTTTACTGATCGCAGTCTGACATTTCTTATTGCGCTTTTTTCGCTGATCGCTTGCTGTCAAATGTGATACGTAATACAAAATTTGTAACGCGCCAAGGAAATTTCGCGATAACTTTGCGATAAAACGCACTTTTTAGTTCTTCAATTGTAAGGTAGAGGCAGCACGGTCGATTGTGTTGCTTTCGTTTCGGCTTTAAGTTACGTAATACCAATTTGCCGTTTTTGCGCGATTACCGCGCAAACTTTGCTATCGTTTTGCTATCGCGAGTTAGCTAATAAGCCTGCGGAGCATTGCGATTGGCAGCATGCCTACTGTAAAGGACCTGGTTGAAAACCAGCATCAGGCACCTGTCTGACATATTATGCTGAACCAGACTCTATTCAGCATGCCTGCGGGATGTATGCCTGATAGCTATTAAGTTTATATTTTTTTGTTATTGTTTTTATGTATTCCCTGTCATTTGCTTCTTGCTATTATTCTGTTTATCTCGTAGGTATATGAATAAATGGTTTCTTTCTTTCTTTCTTTAAACCTGTGTGTGTGTGTTTGAAGCCTCCCAATCGCAATGTTCCTATCAACCACTGTCATCTCACAGACCTGAGAAGACTGCCATACTTGTTTGTATAGCAAACGGAACCGTCCGTGGCTCTACGTGCTCTACGAGGTACGGAGGGTTAAACGTAACATCTTAATTAATAATGCTAATAAATCATTATTATTAATTAGTATTACAATATACGTACAGAAAGAGACTGAAGGCCGCGCTCCAAGTGAAGAGGAGTACTGCATCCGATGCGACATCAAGTTTGAGAGCATGATGGCGTTTGAAGAACATCTTATGCACTCGGCGAAGCACGTCGATGGCATTAAGTACGTGGAAATTAGATTTTTAATTTGGGTGTTTTTTTTTCTTGGGTGGTTATAAAACCGGTCATGTGCGAGTCAGACTCGCGCACTGAGAGTTCCGTACAAAATGAATTGAGGGATGACCTATTAAGTTTTACGTTTTCACAGCTGTAAGAGGTTGCAGACTTGCAGATTTAAGTATTTGGTATTAATTATTTTCAACTTGATCCGTCAACACATTCTCGAGAAAAAGGTCGACAGACAGACAGACGGCCAACGAACTGATCCTATAAGGGTTCCGTTTTTTTTTTCTTTTGAGGTACCCTAAAAAATAACTCCTTAGCCTTCTAACCTAATCTATCCAAGTACCGCGCGGGGTAGACACTGATCGCCTCGAAATTTGGCAGATGTCGGTTAAAAGTTGATGGAAGTATGGCAGAGGCCTTTAAACCGTAAATAACATAAACCTCAGGTCTACTACCTCACCCCCGGCAACTGCAATGCAATTCTGTAAGCGCACAACGACCAGCCCCCCTAGACAAGTGGCAGTTCGTTCCTCGGCGTATGATGGAATAGAATGACAAATGTATAGGATTTGACGTTTTTGACATTCGTTGACGCCTGTCATATTTTGGTACTACTTTAGCAGGCCCTCGATTCTGCTAAAGTAGTACCACAGTCACAGCAAAAATTGGCATTATATTTTAGACTTTATTGCTATACTCTTAAAGTCCAAAATTAAATGACTTTTTTTACAGTAAATTAAACAATGTAATGAAATTATTTTCGAATTTAAGTCTATAGCAATAAAGTCTAAAATTTAATGCTATTTTTTGCAGTGACTGTGGTACGACAGTGGTTGTGTTTTAGCACAATCGAGGGCCAGCATAACGTTGCAGCAACTTTGATAGAGATAGTCATTGGTCGGGCTGGATGACGTCACTGGACATCGACCAATGACAATCTATATCAAGGCTGTCGCAACGTTGTGCTCGTCGTTGTGCGCTTACAGAATTGCATTGCTGATGGTCAGAGACAGCCGTGCGGCTGTGTTCGGTTCGAGTCCGACATAACAAACAAAAAAAAAAACAAAAAAAAAATCCCCGTTGGCTCCAGTGGGGGTATCCAGGGGGATTTCCGCACGTATAAAAAAAGGAAAGTCATATAGGCGCGTAGACAACACCTGATGCAGGTAGTGCACTATTTCTTATATTTGAAATGTTATATTTGTTGTGTTTTTAATTGTATTTGAAAATATAATTAATATGAAAACTAGCTGACTAAGCAAACTTCGTTTCGCCTTGGAATTAACGAAATTGTATTTCCCTTAATTAGCATGGGGCAATATACCCATCTGCGAAATTCTTTAAGCGTTTGAATTCTATTTGACTTTACTTCGCCTGATGGTGAGCTGAAGGCAAAGAGAGTCACCATTATAGACATGTACCATGTAACAATGGTGGCACTCAGCTTGACGGCCTCATCAGATACTTTTTCCCGCCCCGCTAAAAGTACCGGGACGGTAACACGTGTACCGATCTTCATGTCCTCTGTGACACTCCTCCCTCTTCCCCTTCGGACCGCGCCTGATAGAGCATTAAAAGGTTTCGTCAGGGTCGGCAGCACGAGTGTGACGCCCCTGGTGTTTCATACATCCATAGGCCACGGTAACCACTTTCCATCAGGTTGTGTGCTTGTCTGCCACCTGAGTGGTATTAAAAAAAGACGTGTGGCACTCGGGGTCTGCCGCGGTAAAGCTATTGCATAGTATTTTTTATGAACTTATGCAATTATAATAAATAATAATTTGAATTTGAATTTCGGATTTCGGATTTCGGATTTTGGATTTCGGATTCCGGATTTCGGATTTCGGATTTCGGACTTCGGACATCGGACTTCCGACTTCTGACTTCGAGTCCGAGTCCGAGTCTGAATTTGAATTTGAAAACTAACAACTTATGCAATTATAATTACTTACGTTAAGCGAAGCTACTTCGGAGCAGCTCGGCTCTGTTCGTGCGAGCTCGGAGTTGGGGGTGTTACCATTTTTCGTTACGGAATTTCTGGATTCGGTCTCCACGCTCAAGGCCCGCGATAAAAGCTATGCAATAGCTTAAAAAAAAATAACAGGCTGAGTATTGTAAATAGTGCACCGTTTTATTTTGACAGAGACGTGGAAGTGCCGGCGACATCTAACCGCTCGGCGAGGAAGCGCGGGACGAGACCGCAGCGTAGATTACAAAGTATACCAACTGATTGTTACGTTGTACGTAACTGTTTATTAGCTACTTGCTGTTGCCCGCGGTTACGCCCACGTGAGTTTACCACTGATGACCGAAATTCATTGTTTATCGCGACCGAACATTGCATATACAGGGTGTCCCAAAATTCAAGGATAAGCCGGCAACAGAGGGTTGCCCTACTTATGGCTGCTCTGGGTGTTGGTGGATAGTCATGCTTCTTAGCTTGCTAATACAGAAAAGAGTTCAGAAATATTTGCAAAATTGTGGGCCCGGTAGTTGAAAATATCATTAGGGGTACCGAATTTCGTAGGATTTTAAAAAAGTTTAAATAATTAAAAAAAAATAGAGATATATTTTTTTTCTTATTTTTTCCAGAGCAGCCATAAGTACGGCAACCCTCTGTTACTGGCTTATCCTTGAATTTTGGGACACCCTGTATATTGTATCGATTTAGAAAGGAAAAAGAATTGACTTCGGGCGGAACTCGAACCCACGATCGATCGCGGGTTCGAGTCCCTCCCGAAGTCAATTCTTTTTCCATTCTAAATCGATTTGAAAAGTTAGCTTAATAAATGCTTCAAAATTTCATTCAATAGCTTATATACTTTTCGAATTACTACGAGCCTATGTCCTTTTCTAATCTATCTGTACCAAATTTCCTAAGCCCCTGAACCGATTTTGATGAAAGGTATAGGGGTAGATTAGACTTTGAGAAAGGACATGCTAGGCTATGTTTGGTCGCGATAATCGACATCCACGTGGGCGGAACCGCGGGCAAAAGCTACTTATATGATATAGATAGATAGATAGATAGAAAATTTTCTCTGAAGCTTACTGTACACCAATAGATTTACAAGTATGACAAGTTGTAGCATGTATAATTGTATATAGTTTAATGTACAATGGGCGGCCTTATCGCTAGAAGCGATTTCTTCCAGGCAACTAAAAAGTTAATTGTTTTGTCTTCCCGGAACCTCTCTACTATTACCATTATTACGAATCGTTTGTATGGGAGCATAGAAAATTGTTGTTTTAAGACTTTTTTAGGCAATTTTTTATTTTTTTCTCTCCGTAAGAACCACCCTCGTACTTCAAGAAATATTCTTAAAAAATAATTAGCGAAATCGGTTCAGCTGTTCTCAAGATTTGCGCTTAGCAACACATACGATTCATTTTTATACTACAGAAAGACTAGCTGACCCGGCGAACTTCGTACCGCTTATTTTCTGATCCCGCTGCATATCTCTACATTTATCAGTGTTTCTCTACAGTATTATGCATGTATTATCCCTACTAATATTATAAATGCGAAAGTAACTCTGTCTGTCTGTCTGTCTGTCTGTCTCACTTTTACGACTAAACCGCTGAACCGATTTTGATGAAATTTGGTATAGAGGTAGATTAGACCTTGAGAAAGGACATAGGCTATGTTTGGTCGCGATAACCGACATCCACGCGGGCGGAGCCGCGGGCAAAAGCTAGTACCTACATATAAACCTTCCTCTTGAATCACTCTGTCTATTGAAAAAAAACCACTTCAAAATCTGTTGCGTAGTTTTGAAGATAAGCATACATAGGGACGGACAGACAGCGACAGCGACTTTATTTTATAATATGTAGTGATAGTGAAAATACGTTATTTGTTCTGTCATGTCTAGTGCGGTAAGCACTTCGCGACGCAGGCCGCGTGTCGTAAGCACCGTCTGACCGAACACCCGGGGATGTCGGTGTTCGCGCCCAACGAGCGGGTCATCTGCGAGATATGCGGCATCTCGCTAAAGGTAAGTAGTCAACATACTCCTCACTCTCAGCCCCTCTAGACAAGTGGCAATTCGTTGCTCGGCGTATCATGGAATAGAATGATGAAAGTATAGGATTTGACGTTTTTGACATTCCTTGACGCCCCTGTCATATACGTCAACTCCCATACATTTGGCATTCTATTCTACGAAACGCCGGCTGACGAGTTGCCACTTGTCTAGAGGGGCTGAGACAGCCAACTGGCGTCCCGCGGACACAGCCTTCGATTAACGCGGGCCTCTACTGACACCTGTAGAGATGGGTGGAATAAAGGTGCAACCCCACCAAACGGACGGCATCGGAACGGATTTTATAAATCTTATATCACAGCATTTAAAGTTTATATTACCAAGTCACGCATGACAGCTTGACGTGCGTCATGCCGCCGCACGTCGCTGTCAAGCTGTTGTGCGTGACTTGGTAATATAAACTTCAATCACTGTGATAATAAGATTTAATTTTGTTTAAAGATTGTAAAATCCGGGCCGATGCCGTCCGTTTGGTGGGGTTGGACCTTAAGGGGTCCACGACGTCGCTCGAGACTGCATTTTGGCGATAGATCTTCTAAATCTTCTGATATAAATCAATCAATTAGCCTTTTGCAGTCCATTGCTGGATATAGGCTTTTCCCAATGTATGCTACAGCACCCGATCCTCCATTTCGCCAGCTTTCCCCGCTTTGCCCGTTTTGGATCCCATGTAACTTTTTCGGATAGTGAGTCCATCTGGCTTGTCCCGCCTATCGTTTGCCGATTCACGATATCTACTCTAGGACTCGTTTGCTAAAAATATTAATAATTATTAAAACTTGATTGCAGCCGGCTAGTGTGCCCAGCCACTTGAACAGTCACACTAGGGAGACGTTGTACACGTGCGATACTTGCGGCAAAGACTTCACCTGCAAAGTGGGCTTGAACAAACACAAATTGGTGAGTTACACTACTAATTATATTATTCTTATCTTGATTATATTAATTTTTGATTTCAACTAAGGGAGTATGGGTAGTATATTGGATTTAAGTCTAATTATTGTAAAACCATTGTATTATATGTAATAGGAATTGTAATAATTGTGGTCTACTACCATTGCATTGGGGGCAACCTGTAATAATGGTAGTATGAGGAATAAATAAATAAATAAATAAATCCACAGTTGAAATAATAATTTAATAGGTGTATTTTGACAGATGCCCTAAGTCCTAGAAGGTAACTTGGCACGATTGGAACGAAACATAAAAGTTGTTTCGAGCGGGAATAGAGCTATATTTAAATAAATAACTTATAATAGTAAATAGAGACTAGAGATTTGATAAATAGAGTGTGATATATTTCAGTTTAAATTACTACAAGCGATTTTCACGTGACACTTTAGTAAGACAGTTACGTTGTATCGATACGTGTAGAGTACGCGCCAAGAAATAAGTTCCTTGGAGGTGGCGTAGCAATCGCAACTGTTGTCGCCATACTGTATGTTGATTGGTTCAGGCCATGGGCCATGACAATAACCTGGCCTGAACCAATCAGCACACAGTATGGCGGCAATGTCATTTTAGTTCCTAGTTTTGCCGCGGGACTTATTAGCTGGCGCGGACTCTAGTCGAATTTGACATGATGATATTAACATTGCCATATAAAAATCATAATTGTTTTTTACCGTGTTGGTTCCCGTGGAGTAGAATCACCATCTCTTCGTGTGGATGTCGTTAAAGGGCAACTAAGGGATAGTGGTGTTCTCCATCCGACAGCAAACATACAGCCCATAAAATAATTTCGGTCGATTTTTTTTTCAGTGTCATTCAAGTGCGAAGCCTGTGGCTTGCACCCTTTGCGACAAACGTTTCAAGCAAAAGGACAGCATGAAGTTACACTACCGAACCTTCCACCTCAAGGAGCCGTACCCTAAGAGGTAATTATGTGATACAAGTACCTTTTCTTTTTTTTACTTATAGGACACGTCAATATGACTTCAGTGACTTCACCCACTTCACCGTAAGCTGAAGGCAAAGTCTCGGAAAAGAGGGTCACTATTATAGACACGTACCGTGTTATAACTCCGGACACGTATCTTGGACCTAAATCACAAGACAAACGAGACTCTGGCGCCCGCGGATTGCTTTGTAATAATCTATGGTTGGTGAATTTGAGCTCGTCCACCGCAGTAACATCCCGTGCTCTCCTCAAAAGACACCCAAGATCAAAATGTGCCCTATACGCGCAGTACAATGTGTACTGCGCACATTTTGAGCACATTTTAGGTCCAAGATACGTGACCGGAGTTATGCTTGAATGCCATTCAATCATCAGATGCTTTTTCACGCCCCGCTTAAAGAATTCGGGACTGTAGGAAGAGGGAAACATGTGAATTGGGCCTCGATTCTGCTAAAGCACAACCACTGTCACATCACAGAGACTGCGAGAAAATTCCATTGGATTTTAGCCTTTAAAGTAATGCAGTTAAAGTTTAAAATTAGATGACTTTTTGCAGAGTGAACGAAAGCGTGTAATGAAAATATTGTCATTTAATTTTGAACTTTAATCTTATAGCAATAAAGTCTAAAATTGAATGCCAATTTTTGCAGAGACTGTGGCACGATAGTGGTTTTGCTTTAGCGGAATCGAGGGCCTAGTAAGGAATTCCAGGACTTAATGGTGCGGCAGAAGAAGAAGTCGCCGAACCACTTGGTTCTTGATGGAATATTCTACACCGTATTCGGCTGACATCCAAGTCCTGCACGTGTTGTTCTGTGTACGAAAGCAGATGGTTTTCTATTGGATACTTTTTTTTCTGTTGATAGAACATAAAAACTAAACCTAAAATAGATATACAATTCGCCGCGTATCTCTCCTATATATTTTTTCGTGCAGTAGTCCCAAAGGATACCCACCACTCTGTCGCCCGTCAGCGTGTTTATGTCGGACTGGGACCGACTACCTGGCAGTAGATAGGTTATTGGGAACGGCCGTAAAACCGCATGCCATCTCTGGTCTCTATTACCGGGGTGTAAGGTTACCTAATAAGGACTTTCCCTGGCACCCTGGATGATTGATGTTTTGTGAGACGATCTATGGTTTTCCCGATCAGGTGTGGAAAGCACGTTGTCCCCTTCGAACCCCGGTGCGTCCCCGCACCCCGCGCTGTCCCCAAAAAATAACCTAAAACGCGTGCGCATATAGTGGAGAGTTTTTGTGCTATCAGTGTGAAGACCAAAGGCTTGTCCTGCTTTGTTTTCTGCACTGACGGCACAAAAACTCTGTTCTTACAGGATCGGTAGCACGAGTGTGACTCCCCTGGCGTTGGCTATAGGCCACGGTAACCACTTTCCATTAGGTGGACCATGTGCTTGCCTGCCACCTGACTGGTATATAACAATATAGAGTGCATTTTGTGACGTCATTGGGGGATCAAGATGTATTATGGGTACGGTTTTGCTAAGCTAGTCTTTAGTACATAATTATATATTTTTGACGTTTTGTAAGTGCCGTTTTAATGGTCTATACAGAATAAATGATTTTTGACTTTGACTTTGACTTTGGTAACTATAGGTACAACTAGCTGACCCGTTACGATGTTTGTGTTTCAGGATCAGAAAAAAGAAATTCGATGTGGGAACAAACCTGGACGGCTACCCGCAAGAGTTCGACGACAACATACCCTTGGCTAAATGGCGCTGATTTTGGCTAGATAATTATTCATGTATGAGAAACTGTTATAAACATATTAAACCTATTCTTGCACCTCACTTGTTTTATTTGCATGTAAAAATTTAAATCATATAAAGATGTGCACGATCATGCATTTGTCAGATTTTACCTACCTAAGGTCCTACCTACGATCGTGCAGGAAAATACCCGGGATACTGCTGTCCTGATTTTTAGGATTCCGTAGCCAAATGGCAAAAAACGGAATCCTTATAGATTCGTCATGTCTGTCCGTCCGTCTGTCTGTCTGCCCGTCCGTATGTTGCAGCCACTTTTCTCCGAAACTATATGGCCTATGCTTTCGAAACTTGGTAAGTAGATGTATCCTGTGAACCGCATTAAGAATTTCACTCAAAAATAGAAAAAAAAAGCATGAAATTTTCAACTGAAACTCAAAAAGATTTTTTCATCGAACCCATACGTGTGGGGTATCTATAGATAGGTCTTTAAAATGCTATTAAGATTTCTAGTATATTTTTTTCTAAACTGAATAGTTTGCGCGAGAGACACTTCCAAAGTGGAAAAATGTGTGTTTCGTATTGCCGCCAAAACTCAAATTAATTCGTAGAATATGTACTCGTATTTATTAATGTTTCATATTTTATAGTGCTCATATATTTTAATTGTTTTTGTATTAAGTAGGGTAGGGCTCTTTGGTTTTTGTACACAATTTTGTTTTTTTACTTGTATATCAATCCAAAACCCTACGTCATAAGATGACTATTTGGGGGTTTTGGCGCGAACACGTTAAAAGAAACATAAATGTTTCATATTTTATAGTGCTCATATATTTTAATTGTTTTTGTATTAAGTAGGGTAGGGCTCTTTGGTTTTTGTACACAATTTTGTTTTTTTACTTGTATATCAATCCAAAACCCTACGTCATAAGATGACTATTTGGGGGTTTTGGCGCGAACACGTTAAAAGAAACATAAGCGGTTGTTTTATTTTACTTTCCAAAATTAGTGTGAGTTCGAGTTTTTATGTGTAACTATGGTGGAATTTTAGACATAACGTCTTGGAAAACGCGCACAAGAGTAGGAAAGTGAAATATTACAGTGGATTGTGACTTCTCGTGTTGGTTTCAAACTTAGAGCTAAGACTTAGAGTATCTATCTTAGATCAAATCTCCGTAAGAAGCCTTTAGTAAAGTTTCCACCACTTTACTGAGGCAGCAATCATCATCATCGTCATCATCATCAACTCACCATTATCATCATCATCATCCTCATCCTCATCATCATCCAAATACAAAGTATAAAAAAGTAAATGTACAATAAGGTAACTGTACCAATGCTCGACACTGTACCAATGCTAGACACTTTCGAACAAAACCCAGTATTTTGAGAAAATTATCCATTTGTTTTATAAGACTATTGACTTAAAAGATGCCTAATGGTGTCTATAAGATATGTTCAAATATTCGCAACACCATCCGAAGTAGATTTAGAAAGACGACAGTTGACAGCAAATAATTTGACTCCGTGAACACGGTCGTGTTATTTCTTAAGATTTTTGCCAAGGGTACCTACTGATTTTTATAGGTGTGATTTTTTTGTTTATAAGTTATGAATATTACTAATTTTAGTATAAACGTTATAAATATTGAAGTTATTGACATACTTGGACCATTGCCCGCATATTTTGATTAGGTTTTGTAACATTTATATGCTATGTCTAGTATTGGTACAAAAAATCTTAGATGTTCCAATGATAGACACTTTGGAATAATGCCTTTATTTCATGAAAATAAGATGTTATACCTACGCTAAATGTGATATTATATACATTGAGATTCATCACATGTACCGGAAATTACTAATAATGCCCGCGCTAGCCCGCTCTAACCACGTGGATGTCGCTTAACGCATATTGTTGTAAATTTTAGCGCTGAGAGTCAAGCATTGAGCTCTGAGTCGACACTATTGAAACACTTGACTCCCTATTCGACTTTCTACTCACCTTTCTCCCCTTTCCAAAAAAAATCAATACGATTACTGTTTTCGAAGGTTTCGGGTCGGGGTATGTAATTACCTACAGTACATAATAGGTATTATCAAAGATGGCAGACTCGAAATTTCCAATAAAATCAATATGGGTATCGTTTTCGAGGTTAACAAGGCTGCTAATTACGAATATATCATCCATTTAGCAATCAAAGATGGCGGACTCGAAATTTTCAATAAAATCAATATGGGTATCGTTTTCGAGGTTATCAGGGCTGCTAATTACGAATACATCATCCATTTAGCAATCAAAGATGGCGGACTCGAAATTTTCAATAAAATCAATATGGGTATCGTTTTCGAGGTTATCAGGACTGCTAATTACGAATATACTATCCATTTAGCGATCAAAGATGGCGGACTCGAAATTTTCAATAAAATCGATATGGGTATCGTTTCCGAAGTTATCAGGGCTGCTAATTACGAATATACTATCCATTTAGCGATCAAAGATGGCGGAATCGAAATTTTCAATAAAATCGATATGGGTATCGTTTTCGAAGTTATTAGGGCTGCTAATTACGAATATACTATCCATTTAGCGATCAAAGATGGCGGACTCGAAATTTTCAATAAATTCGATATGGGTATCGTTTTTGAAGTTATCAGGGCTGCTAATTACGAATATACTATCCATTTAGCGATCAAAGATGGCGGACTCAAAATTTTTAATAAAATCGATATGGGTATGGTTTTCGAGGTTATCAGGGCTGCTAATTACGAATACGAATATCAAAGATCAAAAACGATACCCATATTGATTTTATTGAAAATTTTGAGTCCGCCATCTTTGATTGCTAAATGGATGATATATTTGTAATTAGCAGCCCTGATAACCTCGAAAACAATACCCACATTGATTTTTTGTGAAAATTTTGATTCCGCCATCTTTGATTGATAAATCGATGATATATTCGTAATTAGCAGCCCTGATAACCTCGAAAACGATACCCATATTGATTTTATTGAAAATTTCTGGTCCGCCATCTTTGATTGCTAAATGGATGATATATTCTTAATTAGCAGCCCTGATAACCTCGAAAACGATACCCATATTGATTTTATTGAAAATTTCGAGTCCGCCATCTTTGATTCCTAAATCGATGATATATTCGTAATTAGCAACCCTGATAACCTCGAAAACGATACCCATATTGATTCTATTGAAAATTATGAGTCCGCCATCTTTGATTGCTAAATGGATGATATATTCGTAATTAGCAGCCCTGATAACCTCGAAAACGATACCCATATTAATTTTATTTAAAATTTCGAGTCCGCCATCTTTGATCGCTAAATGTATAAGTATATTCGTAATTAGCAGCCCTGATAACCTCGAAAACGATACCCATATTGATTTTATTGAAAATTTCGAGTCCGCCATCTTTGATTGCTAAATGGATGATAAATATATTCGTAGTTGGCAGCCCTGATAAACTCGAAAATGATACCTATCCGCACGATTGCTCTGTCTAGACGTCTCCATCGATCGACTGTATTAGACTATTCTTAGATCATAAAAGGTAGCTTATGTCCGTTCCCAAGCTCTAATTCCTCTATGTACCAAATTTCATCAAGATCGGTTCAGTAGTTCAGGCGTGGCGCCTAACAGACAAACAGACAGACGGATATATATTCAAACAGACAGACAGACACGGTCATTTATAATATTAGTATGGAGTACCGAGTAACTATGTATTTATCCCTACCTACATAATAAAAATGTAAATAAAAAATAGCTTTGTGTTGTGACAATAAGAAGCGGTGAAAAAACCGGTTTTTCTCCGGTTCATCGGTTAGGTTTTTTTCACCGGAGCTTCACCGGTTTTTCTCCGGTTTCGCCGCACCGGTGCAAACCTCTAATTCTGTTTCTTTTGTTTGAAAGATGGTTTAGTCGAGAGTGTTCTTAGCTATGTTTCATAAAAATCGGTTAAGCCCTTTGAATAATATGAGGAGTGAAAGTGGCAATGTAAAATCTAATATTTTCAAATATGGTGTGTTGGGTATCAAGTGACAGGTCATAATTTATACATCACGATACAGCAAGTCTTATGGAAATCGATTGAGTGGTTATACCTGTAAAAATGTATGAAATTAAAAAAAAAAAAAAATTTAAAAAACCCCCGATCCAAAATGAACCTTTAAAAAGTAAAACCCACCTTTTGTCATTTGTCTCGTCGGGGGACCGCCGTCTGACCGTCGCTCGGAGGGAATAGTGCATACCAAGGCACTTAGCGGTCTGATATTCAATTTTGTAGAGAGAAATTAAAGTGTCCACTATTGGTACAAATAGGTGTCTAGCATTGGGACAATGATGTCTAGCATTGGTGTTTTCGACCAAGTGCATAATAATTTAATTTAAAGTAAAAGTATGATAGATTTTAAAGATTTTATGGGCAAAAGTTAATGTCTAATTGTTGCTGTAACAGTTAAAAAAGAATGTAACGAACATGCTGTAATTAATTTGTTAAATTTTTCAGATTGAAATTTTATTTTTCCTTAAAGTGTCTACCATTGGTACAGTTACCTTACTTAAGTAAGTACTTAAGTATAAAAATAACTGATGATAAGGGGGCATGGTCATAGAACCTTAGCCTGTTCCGAAAGGAACAAATTAAAAAAAAAAAAAAAAGATGACTATTTGTCAATAATGTCAAAGTTGTCATTTGTCAATATTGAAGCAGCGCTGTGTTGTGTTGATATACATTGTTTCTTTATTTATTTGTAGTTAAACTAATTAATAATATATTAATAAATCAAATTTGTCGCCTAATAAAATTACAGCTAAATGCCTGCTCTCAGAATATGTCGAATATGCTTAAATACTGATATAAAATTGTATAAATATGACCGTTACGATCTCAAGAACTATTACGAACAAGTTATTGGCTCAAAAGTAAGAATATTAAACTTGTTTTCTATTTTTTTGCTTCATAATTTCTTTAGGATAAATTTAATTGTAGTTAAATGACGTTATGACTTCATTCATCAGATATTTTGTGTTACATTTGCAAATATTATTCCAGTTCTTAATTTACCGTGTAACAATAAGATAAGTCTAATTGAAAAGTAATGCTAATAACGATTTTTGAATTAAATATGAGTACAATCTTTCAAGGACTTGAGAAGTCTTTGAAAGTGGTCTTATCAGAATTCTTACCTGGTGGCAGAATTGTTCATAATATATTAAAATCTTCGACAATGTATTGATTACAAGCTTGGCAATATGTTAGGGTCTGCTGATACCCTCTTCAGATTTTCATGCTAGTAGTAAAAAATAAATGTTTACAATGAAATAACACAAATGTATTATCTTACTTGCCCTATGCCTGTTCAAAAACATAACTTTTCTACACTTGAAACAGTGTAAATCGCATATACATATTTTGGTTTCATAGTTTTTATTTATTTTAATCTACATGCTCTCCTTATTTCTTTCTCCTGAACTGTATGTTACTCCAGTGGCAAAGGTTGCAAAATTTTCAAAAGGAAAGCCAGTGGAAAAAAACTTACCTCAAACTAATTTGTCATGCAACATGCAGCCGGCAGGGAACTATCTTCAAAAGTTACTTCTTCAATCCTAGTGTCAATCCCAGTCGCACCTGAAGCTTTCACTTCGGAGTATGGGGTCTGCTTTTACCAGTCTAACCGCGGATTTGGCTAAACTTCAATATTTTTTGTGAAATGACTCCCATCTGACCTCTACAACCCATTGGCGATATTGATGCATTACAGTTAGACCAGTTGTTAGAAAGTTATTTAAATAACTAATATTTGCTACACACATCTTAAATAAAGCTCTTTATAAAACTTAAAAAACCTTTTCTTACAGGTGTATGAAAAAGATGGTTTACCTTTATACTTCTGCTATGAATGTGCGGCACTATTGCACAAATTCCACAAGTTCAAAGAGAAATGCAATAGTGGACAAAAAGTAATTAAAGAACTACTGAGGACAGGACCTGTGAGTATAACTATTTAGATTTATATCTAAAGTGCTATTTTTGTTTTGGGTATGGTCACAAAGGCACACATTTTTACTACCAGAATTGTAACTTATATTATCATCATTATCATCTTAGTGTTGATATTTGTCGCACTCAAAGCTATGACCTAGAAGCCTGCTGAGGACAGTATGCTTCTAAGTAATAACTATTCATGATTAATCGGCTGTACATGTTTCAGATTAGATTAAAATCAGTAAGGTGCATAAGAAGGCAGACTAAACACTTGCAATCGTCACTAAATATAATAACTGTCAGCCACAGAGTAAAAACCTCTGTGGTCAAATCAAAAGAAAAACCTAAACTGAACAAAACAGAATTTACAGAAATTGACCTAGAAACAGCATCAATAAGTGATTATGATGACTATGTTAATGCAGACAATGAAAAAGAAGAATTGCCTCCATCACCCGAATTAGTAGATGTTGACACAAAGATAGAAGATGATGAAGAGAAAATAAATGTTGACAATGAAAAGATAAATGCTGATGATGAAAAAAGAGCTCTTGTTCACGTAGATATAGACATTGTTCTTGAAAAGAGAAACATAGAGGAAGAAAAGCCAAGCATTGATGAAGAAAAGATAGAAGCTAACGAAGATATATTAAAATTCGAAAGAGAGTTTTCTGATGATGAAAAACTAGTAAGTGATGATGAAAAATTATTTCTTAATGATATAAAGATATCAACAGATAATGAGGAACTTGTAGGAAAAGAATCTTTAGTAGTTACTGTAAAAAAGAAAAAGAATGCGAAAGGTAGTAAAAAGAAAAAGAAAGGAAATGATGCAGTAACTAGTAAGAAAAGTAAAAAGTTTGAAATTACTGATAAGAAAAAGACTGAATTGGATCCTAAAAATTGGTTGAAATTGAATTTGAGTGAGGAGGAGGCTCTAGAAGAATTTAAAGCCAGGGCGGTACAGAAAAGATTTATATCTGCCAAGTACAAATGTAATGACTGCCTTAAAGGATTTTCGAAAGAAGATATGTTAAATAGGCATCTTAAGTTACGGCATAGTGAGGTAAGTGACTGAGTAAATTAAGATTGTAAATATGAAAACACCCAGCCTGAGATAACATACCTATGCAACATCATCTTTAAAGTATTTATACCACTTGCATCCAAACTTGCATTTTGGAGTTCTGATACTCTTGCTATTGATTTGGTTCTTTGCTTTTACTGCCATGTGACCTCCAACCCAAAGAGAAAAGCCTACGCCAAGGAGTGGCTCGTCAATCAGCAACAGATGAGATCAGCATGTGAACGAAACGAAACTGTCGACTGCTTAAAAACAACACACAACAACAGTAACAATATTATATTTAAAACTCTAAAAAAGAAATACTTGAATTGTAATGTTCTGTTAAGTCAGTTACTAAAAGCAAGAAAACTGAAATAAATGATAATGAAATACATTAAAGTGATTGATTGTATTCTAACATTTATTCTAATTTTTCTTTTGTTTACAGTCAGTAGGTCCTATAGAATGTCGATTTTGCCGCATGAGGTTCAAATGGAAATGCTTCCTAAGGAAACACATGAGACAACATTATTCTAAGTTCAAGTGTTTACGGTGTGATCTTGTTTGTCCACTGGAGTAAGTATATTACATGATTAGAACAATATAAGAGTGTAAACAGTTTTGATTTAGATCTGTGTAAAGTTTTTGACCTTATAACTCATAATTCCTATCTCTGAGTACTAAATATAATCAATGATACATTGGGTAATTCAATTACCCAATGTATCATTGATTATATACAAGATTACCTTTGATCTGTTGCAAAATTAAGCCTGTTTTGCATAAAATAATCTCGAAACAATTCAGTTTATGCCAACTAATAACATAAGTCTGCTACAGGGTAGCATATTGGGTCCTCCTTATTGTGCTCAGTTTTATTGACTGCCTACCCGTATTTTTTCTTTAATAAAGATACACATATAGCAAAGTCATAATTTAATTACACTATTTTACAGAACAACAGCCTTGTTTCACGAAGATTATCATAATGGCCTTATAAGAAAATGCGAACATTGTGATGAGGAATTCAAGTAAGTTTACCAAATTATTTAAATATTATTCTCATTTCATTAGTAGTTCAGGTTCCTTTTATATTGATTTCTTCTCATTTAAATGTATATGAAGTAAGCACAATAAATGCTCGTTAATTGAATTACGAATGCCTTGTGCCAGGCACCTCACGACATACTACACACACTTGCGCACACACCGTAGCGAGCACGTTTGTACGCTGTGCGGCGCTTCGTTCGTCAGCGCGATCGGACTCAGAATACACAAGAAGATCAAACATGTAAACGCTGTAAGTATTAAACATGGCATCATTACCCCTTCTTACAGGTGAAGCTAGTTAGCGTCTCCGCGATATCGCCATAGAGTCTCTCATTCCAGTAAAACCGGTGTCGTAAGTTTCCACGACCAATTTTGCAAAAGTCTCGAGCACGAACTACTATCGTAATCGTATCGTGAACGTAACGATAGCACGGAGCCTCAACAGCAGTAATATTGAACTATTTCAACAAGCAGTTGAGAAAATGTCTTACTTTCCAGTAGCGGAATGCGTTTCCAGAATACACGACTAAAGTCTCGTTCCTTTGTAATTTCCTAATGTAAGAAACGGCTTTATAGTTTTGTAGATTATTGTTTTTGATTGTATGTCGACTTTTTCTGCTCTGAGTTCACCTTGACTTCGTATGCAATCAGGAAAATACGTCTCTATGATGATGATGTGGGCTTTTCTGGGTAATAGGTGCCGTCCGATAGGAACATATTCCCGTGATAAAAGTGGCAGATTGTGCTGTTCCAAACTAAAAATTAATTATAGTTATTGATTTATTAAATCAATATTACAATACATGTACAGGAACAGACGGAAGGCCACGCTCCAAGTGAAGAGGAGTACTGCAAGCGATGCGACATCAAGTTTGAGAGCAAGAAGGCGTTTGAAGAACATCTTATACACTCGGCGATGCACGTCGACGGCATTGAGTAAGTTTACTAATACTATTAAGTTGATTGCTAAGCTCTCGCTGAGACCTCCGCCGTTCTTAGGTCTTCTAGGATTTTTGGTACCTATAACCTATGTGATAATGCACAGAATACAGGGTGGAAGATTTTAACCTTACCTAAAGAGGAAGTACTCTAAATACTAAAGATAGCGAATTTCATTCAAAGGAAACATTCCTTTATTTTTAAAAAGAAACAAAACTGCATTCAATGATTTTTGAAAACTGATATTATAAGGTATCTGAAAGCTCCTTGAGTATAAGTGCTTTATTTTGTGAAATTCAATTTATAGGTTTAGATTTTTTTTATACCTCTTAGGTGGCAGCCAAGCACACGGCCCACCTGATGGAAGTGGTTACCGTGGCCTCAAGTTTAGATTTCGGGGATTAAGATTTCATTTCAATTTGGCAGAGACTTGGAAGTGCCGGCAACGCTCGGCCGCAACACCAGGAAACAGAGACACAACCTGAAGAGGCTCCAGCGGATTCCGACCGACTGTCACATTGTATGTAACTGTTTAAGATCTGTGTACGAAAACTATACTTTTAATGGAATACTATACAATTGTAAATTAGTCGTGTCTGTACTACATTGAAGCTATTTAAAAATAAATACTTGGATTTAAGAACTGAAAGGATTTTGATGCGATTTATTGTTAAAAAGGTCTTGCTTAGACTTAAAATCTTATGTATACACGTCTTGAATATTCCAAATTTACCTAATTTAATTCGGTTTTTGTTAGTTCGCCTTGGAGTGACTTGGACATCTAAAACATCCAAGTAGAGCATTAGTCAGAGCATTTCCCAAGGGACTCGTCGGTCGTGGGTTCAAATCACTTTTTCAGACCTTTTTAAGCTATTGCATAGCTTCTATCGCGGGCCTTGAGCGTGGAGACCGAATCCAGAAATTCCGTAACGAAAAAACCTAAGCTGACACTAAGGGGATAATTGCATAAGTTGATAAAAAATGCTATGCAATAGCTTTACCGCGGCAGTCCCCGAGTGCCACACGTCTTTTTTTTTGTTAAAAGAATATTAGCAACCGAAATTACTAATTTTCACTTAATAATGACAATGTTTGTGTTGCGACCTTGGAATATGTTCCAAATAATAGTGACAATCATTTAAATTTAATTCTAGGACAATAGAGGAAATCTCTAGCAAATTAATTTTAGGGACTAAGGAAAAGCCTGCTCTCATGAATATTATTCATCAAAATATTCAGGGTATTTCTGGCAAAGAGCTGCAACTAGAATTATTTTTGAATGAAAAGCATATTCATGTACTCTGTGTTACTGAACACTGGTTAAAAAACATGAACTATTAATTAGTATTGATAATTATAAAATAACTAGTTCGTTTACTAGAAATTCCGCTACGAGAGGTGGGTCACTCATCTTAATTAATAACAAATTAAAATCTAAAGACAGAAAAGATATAGTAGCACTCTCTAGTGAGCGAAATATTGAACTATCATGTGCGGAGCTTGAGCAATTTATTATTATTAGCGTCTATAGACCTCCTTCTGGAGATTACAACCTGTTTGAGTCTATTATGGAAGAAACCTTAAAAAAGATATATAAATGTAAGAAGACGGTAGTTGTATGTGGCGATTTTAATATTGATATTTTAGAAAACTCACAGAAAGCGGTAAGGTTCCTTAATCTTTTTAAATCTTTTAATTTACAAAATATTTTCTGTGAACCAACTCGCATCACACCCACAACAGCCACCTGCTTGGATAATTTTTTTTCTGACATTGATGTAAAAGATAAATCTATAATAAATTTTATAAAGTCAGATCATACAGGTCAGTTAGCTAGATTTGAGCACCAACATGTTCCATTGCCAAAAAATATTGTGTGTAGACCAATCACAACATACAGATTAGAAAAATTTAAAGAAAACATTAACAATAAAATACCTCTTCTGGAGTTGAACCGCGATGAAAGCCAAAATGATCTTTACAGAGATTTGTTCGGAGTAATAAACTACGAATTTAATAACATTTTCACAAAAAAAACAATAAACGTAAATCAACTAAAAATTAAATTTAGTGATTGGGCTACACCTGGAATCCATAAAAGTAGAAAGAAACTGTATGAATTATACGAGATAAAGGCATCTACAAACGAGCCACAAATAATTGAACAAATTAAAAGGTATTCAAAGCTGTTCAAGAGAGTCTGTTCAATAGCCAAATCTAATTATATTCGGGCTAAAATAGAAAAATCTGATAATAAAATGAAGGCAACATGGAACATTATTAACAAAGAAACCTGTAAGACAAGGTCACGTGATCGATCCTTCGAGTTGGAAGTGGATGGTGAGCACATTAATACTGATGCTGCAGTGGCCAATGCATTCGAATCTTTTTTCACAAATGTTGCAACTACAACTACAAGTAAATTAAATTCTTCAAAAAATGCAGCTGCTTCTCTTCTTAAATCTAGTGTTGATAAATGTAGTGTTAACTTTAATTTTCAGTACCTATATTGACTCTGAAACCATATTTAAAACTTTTAAGCAACTGAATATAAAAAAGACTGAGGATCTTTGGGGCATTTCAACCAATATAATAAAACCAATAATGCCCGCTATTGCGCCTTATCTTGCAATCATTATTCAATAAATGTATAGATGAAAACCAGTTTCCTACTCTTATGAAGTACAGTAAAATCATTCCGTTATTCAAAGCAGGGGAAAAAAGTGATCCATCCAATTTTCGACCCATCTCTATACTCCCAGCCCTTAGTAAAATTTTTGAAAAAATAATTTTTAATCAACTGCTTTCACATTTTACATTTAATAAATTACTTCATGAGAAACAGTTTGGGTTCACTAAAGGCAGAAACACGACGGATGCAGGAGTTGTACTCGTCAAACATATATTTGATGCATGGGAGAAGAAGCAGGATGCCATTGGTATTTTTTGTGATTTATCAAAAGCTTTTGATTGTGTTGATCATGAGACTTTGTTATTGAAATTAGGTTATTATGGTGTTTCTAATGGCTCACTTAGCTTAATAAAGTCTTACCTCAATGGCAGAGTACAAAAAGTCAACATTAATGGCACTGACTCTTCTGGCGCCCCTTTAGTCATGGGAGTACCCCAGGGCTCGATATTAGGACCCCTTTTATTCTTGATATATGTAAATGATCTTCCTTACTTCACTAAAAATCTTTGTGAAATAGTATTATTTGCAGATGACACATCATTAATTTTTAAAACTGATAGACAAAAAGTAGTACTTGACGATGTGAATAATACCCTTTCCGAAATATTGCATTGGTTCACAAGTAACAACTTGTTACTCAATGCAAAAAAAACAAAATGTGTTAAGTTTACTATGCCCAATGTAAGACAGATAGATACTCATATTGTAATGAACAATGAATCAATTCAAGTAGTTAATACCACAGTTTTTCTGGGAATAACGCTAGATAGTAAACTGCAATGGGGTTCTCATATCACAGCCTTGGCAGGAAAACTTAGCTCAGCTGCCTATGCGGTTAGAAAGATAAGGTCACTAACTGATGAGGAAACGGCACGATTAGTTTATTTTAGTTACTTTCATAGCGTTTTGTCATATGGTCTGCTGCTGTGGGGCTCAGCTGCCGATTTTGAGACTGTTTTCATATTACAGAAACGCGCGATACGAGCAATCTACGGCCTCAGACCCCGTGACTCGCTGAGAGAAACATTTAAAGAAATTAATATATTAACGGTTGCTTGTCAATATATTTACGATAATATTTTATACATACGGAAGAACTTAAATCTTTTTAAAAAAAACTCGGACACACATGATTATAATACGAGAAATAAAGATAAACTAGCAGTGCCATTACTCAGGCTTCATAAGGTTGGTAATTCATTTGTAGGCAACAGTATAAAAATATTCAATAAAATTCCTCAGGATTTGGTTGACATGCCACTTAATATTTTTAAAATAAACGTGAAAAAAAGTCTCTCAATCACTTTCTTGCCCGCACATTGTAAATTGTATAAAAACCGTATTAAAAAATAAATAAATAAATAAAAAGGATAATTGAGTTCTCTGAGTTTCTTGCTGGTATCTTCTCAGTAGAACCAACTACCGAACCAGCGAAAGAATCATTTTCAAATGGTTTACTTTATGTAATTTATTTAATATTTTATTTTTTATTCACATACTTCTTGACACAATTGTAATATTTTGACGTTCATATGTGCTCTATATGTGCCTAAATTGAATAAACGAAATTGATTCTTTGATTGATTGATTGACCCCTCCAACTTAGCTAAATTGCTTGTGCTAGGAGTGGGTTCACGTCGGTAGTGTAATGGCCAGGATTCGAACCCGGGACTTCTCGATCGTAAGGCCGACTCCTTAACCACTAACGGCCGTTCCCAATAACCTATCTACTGCCAGTTTTGACATTAGAAAGGATAAAACCGTCATCAATCTCTACGGTAACGAAATTAATAGTAGCACAATAACAATAGGATTTGACAAAGGAACTATCTCTACCTTTACCTTTATCTGTAGATATGTTATTGGGAACGGCCGTAAGCTACCAATCTAAATCTATAGTAAAAGATAGCTTTAAAATATCATTAAATATGTTGAATGAAATTTTGTACATATTTCTTGTAATTTTCTTTATGTATGATATCTGTACTATATGTCGCTCATTTGCAAGAAGCACGACATAACTAAAAAACGACAACTTTTGGGAAACACGGTTTTAAAATTTGATCTCCATTTTTACAATAACTATTAATGAAAAGATCACTAAACTGCATTTTATTGTGTCAAGCGTCTATTCATCTTTATTTTATGAGTTTTACAAATCAGTTTAATGTGAGGAATATGTTATAATTGACATTTTTATGGCATCTGGGATCACTTGTGACATTATTTCTAATAAAATAGTATACCATTATTTCATACTCTTCAGATTGTGTTATTATTAATAATAAATATTTTCTAAAATGTTTAATTAGAGGGTATGTAAATAAAAAAATGTCATTTTAGAAAAATTAAAAGTTTAATAATTTTTTGTTATGACAATACTATTACTAATTAGTCATTTTGCTTAAACAATACTTACCCACCCCAAGAATACAATCAGCCGCTGTGTATGGCGTTTGTGGACTACGAAAAAGCCTTCGACTCTATCGAAACCTGGGCAGTGCTGGATGCCCTGCAGCGGTGCCGTGTCGATTGGCGAAACATCGAGGTGCTGAGATGCTTGTATGAAACTGCCACAATGTCTGTCCAGCTCCAAGACCAAAAGACGAAACCCATTAGCCTCCAGCGTGGAGTGAGACAGGGAGATGTTATATCTCCCAAACTATTCACCAACGCATTGGAGGACGTCTTTATATTTTTATAATATATTTTTGCATATTTATCATATTTAATATAATACATTTTTATCGTTGGAAGATTCTGGATTGGACTGGGCGGGGCATCAACATCAACGGCGAGTTTATCTCGCACCTCCGGTTCGCCGACGACATCGTCATATTTGTGGAGTCGCTGGAACAATTAGGCGAAATGCTGCACAGCCTGAATGGAGCTTCTCGACGAGTCGGCCTTGGTGCAAACTTGGAGAAAACTAAGATTATGTTCAACGAACATGTTACACCAGGACCGATTGCCATCGAAGGGGCTACACTCGAAGTTGTTCAAAAATATGTCTACCTTGGGCAGGTTATCCAACTTGGTAAAAACAACTTCGAGAAAGAAATAGCCAGAAGGATCCAACTGGTTGGGCAGCATTCGCCAAATTACGTCGGGATTTCTCGGCGCCCCTACCGCAATGCCTCCAAACAAAGGTTTTCGACCAGTGCATCCTACCTGTTATGACTTACGGTGACAAAACCTGGCCATTGAAGGTGGGGTTACTCCACGACCTGAAAGTTGCGCAGCGGGCTATGGAGCGAGCTATGCTTGGAGTTTCTTTGAAGGATAAAATTCGCAACGAGATCATCCGACATAGAACTAAGGTTACCGACATAGCTCGCAGAATCAGCAGGCTGAAATGGCGGTGGGCTGGCCACATCTGTCGAAGGACTGATGGCCGCTGGAACAGACGGGTCCTAGAGTGGAGACCGCGAGAAGGCAAGCGCAAGGTGGGACATCCCCAGGCCAGGTGGACTGACGATCTGCGAAGGGTGGCTGGGACGGACTGGATGCGGAAGGCGGAGGATCGGCAAACGTGGCGCGTGTTCGGAGAGGCCTATGTCCAGCAGTGGACTGCAAAAGGCTAATTGATTTGATTTGATTAGCAAATACATAGTATAAAACTAATTACTATAGTATTAAACACTAAAACCACTAACCAGAATGCCTGGGTTAAAATTTCGAATTTAGGTAATTAAAAAACTACCTTCTTTAAATTAAATATGATGAAGAACCTGTTTAACGGTCAGAAGAGCTACAGGAAGAACTTGTACTGCTTGTACGGGAACGTTGTATAGTATCATCTAAAAATAAATAAGTAGGTATAATAATATAAAATGTAAAAAAGCATTGAAGAAAAATACTGATTTAGTGAATAGTGTGTACTGTTTTTATCCGATGAAGTACTCGTAGTTGGTGCTTCGTTGTCACTGGGGGTGACTAAGGCCAATATTTGCCTTCCTCTGGAGTTCATCGTAGATAATACGTATCCTAAATGAAAATTTTTGTTATTAATAACGACATAAAATTAATTAAAGAAAAAAAACAATTACAAAAGTAAACATAATTTTCCAACAAAAACAGCTAATAAAGTAATGTGTCATTTGTGAAATGGTGCATATAAAATTAATTATTGTCTATAACGTAATAAGTAATAATAGTTATTCGCAAGTCTTTCTTTTTATTAAGAATAACGACACAACGCGAAATATGACTACTATTACTGAACCATATTGTTACTGAAACGTCGTCACAAAACGTCATGTGTCGTTCTAACATTTAAATTATCAAAATAAGCTTTACTTACTTTTTGAGAAGATCGTCATAAAACAAAATGTGTCGTCTACGTTGAAAACTTGTACGTGCACTAGTTGCAACAAACTTGTAGTAACTGAAATGAGCCGGTGTCGAATAAAAGAGCGCAGTCGAGCGAGACTGAGACAGAGTGACACAACCTTTCTCAGTCACTCATATTTAAGTGCAGAGTTATGTCGTTTTTACAGAAAATAAAGCATTTTTTTCTAATTGTTTGTGTATAAATAACTCAATTTCACAATTTTTTTAGTTATGACGTCCTTCTTGCAAATGAGCGATGTGTGCAATAAAGAATTAAAGAAAGCATTTATCATGCTGACTATTCAAATCGATTTAGAAAGACCCATTCCCAAAGATGGAAGTATAGAGGAATTTGGATTAGCTTCGTGCGGGCTTCGGTAGCTTAGCGGTCGGAGCATTCCCCCTGTAAGGGAAAGATCGCGGGTTCGAGTCCTGCCCGAAGTCGATTCTCTTTTCTCTTTCTACTGTGCTCTCTGACATTTTATATTGTACTACCTCTATTCGTGGAGACCTATAATTGGCTCTTTGTCACCTATTTTAAATGTGTATTTTGTTAGATATTAGCTATTGGTCCCACAGATAAAAGTAAATAAATAAATAAATAATTAAATATTTTTGATCTTTCATGTCCAGTGTGGTAAGCACTTCTCAACGCAAGCCGCGTGTCGCAAACACCACTTGGCCGAGCACCCGGGGACTTCGTTCTTCGCGCCCAACGAGCGGACTATCTGCGAGATATGCGGCGTCTCGCTAGCGGTAAGTGCGGCTTCCTCAGCTTGGCAGGGATATTCGGGGGATTCAGATGTCGGAGGTCGCTAGACGACCTCCGTCCTCCATGAGCGCAGGCATGGAGGTGAGAGGTGGAGCCGCCTGTCACCCTAGCAGAAACAGACTGGGGTGGGTAAGCCTTGGGCCCTGAAAATCTTTATGGGTGGGTGTGGGAGTCCCGTGGGCGTATGGGGACCCATGGCTAATTTTATTCATAAACTAGCTGTCCCAGCGAACTTCGTACCGCCATATTTTTTTCAGCCCGCGTGAATTTTAGATCTCGTTCCCGCTGCACCTTTTTTCTCACCGTTTAAACCTTCCCTGGACGTCCACGAATATTTCATGACTAAAATTAGCCAAATCGGTTCAGCCGTTTTGGAGTTTTAGCGAGACTAACAGAATTTGAAATAGGTAAGATATTTAGGTCGTCAAATGCTCGGCGTTTGCACATAATGTCATGATTCAGATTCTAAGGCGAAAAAAAATTTGCCGGGTCAGCTAGTTATTAATAAATTCTTATACTTGGTCCACAGCCGGGCAGCGTGGCCAGCCACTTGAACACTCACACTAGGGAGAAGTTGTACTCGTGCGGCACTTGTGGAAGGCAGTTCAACAGCAAGGGGGGGATGAACACACACCAACTGGTGAGTAACACTACGTACACTTTAAGACATTTATCTTGGACCTAAAATGTGCTCTATACACGATTCTTGGGTGTCTTGTTCCTTATATGGGGTTGAGTATTGTGGAATGAAAGAGGTGTTATGATGCGTCCATTTATTGTGAATATCACGACAATACTAAATACATTTTCCATGCACTTATATTATATAGGTACCGAGTACCTAGGGCGGCACAGTCTTGTGAGGATAACACGGGGTGCTACAGTAGTGAACGAGCTCAAATTCACCAAGAATAGATGATTACAAAACATATCGCGCGCCAGAGCTTTGTTTTCTCACGACTTGGGTCTAACATATTGATGCGACCGGGACTAAAATAATGATGATGTCTGTATCTACCTGTTATATATCCTTGAAAGGGTAGGCAGGCCTATGATTGATGAATATAATCATTGCAGCGTTTGAACCAGTTGCGTTGATAACTTGCAGTTTGCCCCCCTCCCTTCCCCACTTTAACTTTAGACTTTAGAGCGTTCAGAAGTCACAGGTTTACTCAATGTGTTTCTTCTTCATCCTAGCGTTAATTCCCAGTCGCATCCGAAGCTTTCAGCTCGGAGTCTGGGGTCCGCTTTTACCAGTCATAGCTACAGATTTGGCTAGACCTCGATATTTTCCGTGAAGCGATTGCCATCTGACCTCCACGACCCAATGTTAACATTAGGCGATATCGAAGCTTTGCAGCTAGACTGTTGTTTTTTTTTTTTTGGATTTTTGAGGGCTCCAACTACCCGTAACGACTGCCATAGATGTTCTTATGGCAACCGGGACCGACGGCTTAACGTGCTCTCCGAGGTACGACCAGACCAATGCAAATACCCATATTTAATACACACAAATATTTGCACTGAGCGGGGATCGAACCCGCGCCTCCTGCGTAGCGGCCGCGTTCACTGCCGCTACGCCACGGAGGCTGTCTATGTGTTTCTATTTATGATTAATTATAATCTCAGTTATATCCAAAACTTGCATTTTGGTCTGGGCTTTGGCTTGGCCCTAATGATCTTGTGTTATGTTTTTGTGTTTTTTTTTTTCAGACACATACAAGCGAGAAGCCCGTCGCTTGCACCCTTTGCGACAAACGCTTCAAGCAAAGCAGCAGCATGAAGTTACACTACCGAACCTTCCACCTCAAGGAGCCGTACCCGAAGAGGTAATTGTAGCTATTGGAGTTGTAATTTTATTGGAGAGAGAAGTGCAGGAACACTTCACAGACAGCCTCCGTGGCGGCCGCTACGCAGGAGGCGTGGGTTCGATCCCCGCTCAGTGCAAATATTTGTGTGCATGAAATATGGGTATTTGCATTGGTCTGGTCGTGCCTCGGAGAGCACGTTAAGCAGTCGGTCCCGGTTGCCATAAGAACATCTATGGCAGTCGTTACGGGTAGTTGGAGCCCTAAAAAATCCAAAAAAACAACAACGGTCTAGCTGCAAAGCTTCTATATCGCCTAATGTTATCATTGGGCTGTGGAGGTCAGATGGCAATCGCTTCACGAAAAAATATCAAGGTCTAGCCAAATCTGTAGTTAAGACGGTAAAGCGGACCCCAGACTCCGAGCTGAAAAGCTTCGGATGCGACTGGGAATTAACGCTAGGATGAGAGAGAGAAGTGCAGGAACTAAAGCTAAAACAAATATAGGTAGAACTAATGCAACGGTGGCTACTCGGACGTCGGAAGCAGTATGACCTCCGTCCCCATGATTCTGATAATCCTTCAGCCGACCGAAAACTTGAAGACGGCGTGCGTTTTAGTTGGTTCAAGTCCGAGATAACCACCCCTACTGGGTCGGGGGTGTATCCGAGGAGATTTTGCGCAGGTTAAAAAAAAGGTACAGCTTAGGCAAGCTGGCTGGGGTGGATGGCGGTACGATACGCGCTCCTCTCTTTCCGGCGAAAGATGGGGACACTGTGGTTCGTACACCTGATGGGACCATCTTGAAGCCGAAGATAGTCCAGAGCACCCTGGCTGCAAAAGAAATGCGTTTTTAGGCCACCTTACTTACTTCCATACTTACTTCCAGCAAGGGACGCCGTTGGCCGGTCGGGTGATCCACCCTCCGATGTGGGCCAGTTCACCCATTTCCCCTAAAAGGCCACCTTAATCCCGGCATTTGAGACCCGAAGACGGCGTGCGGTTTTAGTCGGTTCAAGTCTGATATGATCCCCTCGGTATGTGGCGGAGTTGATATCTGTGGGAATTTCCGTATGAAAAAGAGGTTCTTTTTCTTCTCATGCCCGATACAGTTAGCTGACCCGTCCCTATAATTTTTGTTACAGGAACAGAAAAAAGAAATCCGATGAGGTAACAAAACTGGACGACTATCCGCATGAAGAGTCTGATGACAATATGCCCTTGGACAGGTGGCGCTGAAGTTGTATTATATAGTCATACTTTTATGTATAAGTACTACAAGACTTTAGGATGAATGGGTCCCATGAGCATGGGCCTGGGGTGACAGGGAACCGCTTGTCACCCTAGCAGGAGTAGTTTCCAGTGGTAAATTGAGTCCTCAATTGTGAGAGTGGTTCCCACATCTCGTCAAGCGCGAAGGATAAATGCCTTAGGCAATCTCACACCCCGACATCTGAAGATCTAATACAGCGTGCGGTTTTAGTTGGTTCGAGTCCAAGTGGATTTATAGACAGAAAAAATAAAATTGTAAATGTGGACCCGGGCCGACCTCATAAGTCAGAACACAAAAGGTGGATAAGGGGTAGTGTGTAGAGGAAATCCTTCTTGAAGGGACTCTGACTGGGGAAGTACCTCCACCCTATAGAATTCTACTTATCTTCTGCGCTGACGGCACAGAATCTCTGTTCTTAAAGGTGTGTGACTCCCCTGGTGTTGCACTTGTTCATAGGCCACGGTAACCACTTTCCATGAGGTGGGCCGTGTGCTTGTCTGCGTCCTAAGTAGTATAAAAAGGGTCGGTTGCTTGGTGGATATGGAGTTGGCCTTGCCATGTAGATGTCCGGGGTTCGAATCCTGGTCATTAACCGTAAGTACATGACTAAGAGTTTATTCTGTATAGCTGGTCTAGTACAGAAAAGAATTAGTGATATAGTTTGATTATGTTTCTCTGTATATAAGAAAAAGTGATCGGCCGTCTCTGAAAACCAGCGCTGTCCGCTTGCACTACAACGCGGACAGCATTAAGCTGAGAGGCGGCCTTTATTCTACCTAGCTATTTAGATGCATTTAACATTTTTATGTATGCACAATGTTGTAATTTTTATTTCTGGTTGCTAAGCTGTGTATATTTTTGTATAGGTAAGCTGGGTTGAATAAAAATATTTTCTTTCTTTCTTGCTAGAGTTGCTTAGATGGTTCGAGCAGGACTTCTAATGAAAATTATTCTATCCCTGTACCAAATTTGAGCCAGATCAGCTGTTTTATCGTAATTGAGCAACAAACATCCAAGATCTAATCTTATCCTTTACAATATCATTTGTATTGTCTGTCAATGATATCTTATGTAAATATTACTCAAATTATTTTATCATAGAGAACATGATGTGGTTCTACAAAAGAAACACTCCAAAATTTATTAGGTAAGTTATCATTATAAGTATATTGAGACATATAAATCTTGGACCTAAAATGTGCTCTCTACGCGCAGTAGGTACACGTTTCTTGGGTGTCTTTTGATGATAGCACGGATCATTTGTCGCGCGATCTATGCCGGCCACACACGTCCATGTATACTTGCGCAAGTCTAGACTTGCGCAAATATACTTGAACGTGTGTTGGAAGATAACTGCGCAAGTTCCAGACTTGTACAAGTCTCAAAAAAAGTTCCAATTTTCGATTCCACACTTGCGCAAGTCTAGACTTGTACAAGTCCGCGTTTTTTCGAAGTACCCACAGACGCTCAAGTATACTTGTGCAAGTGTCATTTTTGTCAAAGCGAGCGTCCAGGTATGTCGTGCTGCGATGGATGACGCGTTGGCAGTAGTTGGCAATAAGTCTGCAGAAAATTATTAAAAATAAAAAACCCGACTGCTACTGAAAAGTCTAAAGATACGTGTCCCGAGGTATACTAAGTATATTAGCGTTATGTAATAAGAGTTAAGAGTATTTTAAGTCTAGTTGCCCTAGTTGGGTATAAAAAAATCAATGCAAACAAGTTCAATGTACATTTTATATCATTTTATTTATGTATTAAATAATGTAGTAAAGTATCATTTGTACTGTCGTTGTATTCTTTTACTCCTATATACCCATGTTCCATTCATACCCATATGTTCAAAAATCATGGTTGGCGAAATGTGGGTGTTAGGGCCGGCCGGCCGGCCGCCCCTTATACGCCTCTGCAGATTACAGGCGTGAGTATATGTATGTATGTTCAAAAAAACCTTGGCTGAAGTACTTTTTAAAAACATACATTCCAACGCACACGGTTAAAATGTTGTTTTTCCATTAATGGAACGGTAAATGGGTGCTTATTTCGTGCAAATAATGCTATGCACAAAATCGGGTTGTTAGAACAAAGGGTCACTTCGTGCAGTTTTCCCGTTAACATGGCCGCTGAAAAGCAACCATTGACTTCGGAATCAGTCCGAATAATAATATAATTTTTCTCGGGCCTTATTAATATATCTTGTATCTAAAAAATGTAATCTATCTCTATACGCGTAGTACACGTTTCTTGGGTGTCCTTTGAGGATAACACAGGATGCTACTGCGGTGGACGGGCTCCTTAGAGTATTTATCTACTTACGGGCTCCTCAAATTCACCAAGCATATATAATCATTTTTTAATCTATACCACAAATACTGCGTTAAGGCTGGTTGGTTAAGGCGTAATGTGTAAAATTAAATTTTACTAAAATTATTATTTTTTTTTTTTTTATATATTTGTTCCTTTCGGAACAGGCTAAGGTTCTATGACCATGCTGCCTTGTCACCTTGTCATCAGTTATTTTTATATACATTTACTTTTTTATACTTTGTATTTGGATGATGATGAGGATGAGGATGATGATGATGATAATAGTGAGGTAATGATGATGACGATGATGATGATTGCTGCCTCAGTAAAGTGGTGGAAACTTTACTAAAGGCTTCTTACGGAGATTTGAAACCAACACGAGAAGTCACAATCCACTGTAATATTTCACTTTCCTACTCTTGTGCGCGTTTTCCAAGACGTTATGTCTAAAATTCCACCATATTTACACATAAAAACTCGAACTCACACTAATTTTGGAAAGTAAAATACAACCGCTTATGTTTCTTTTAACGTGTTCGCCTTAGAGTATCTATCTTACCTGGTGTTCGCGCCAAAACCCCTACTAAAATTAAATTACATATTGAGTGAAATGAAACTATTATTATTGACAATGTCAAATTGGTCGATTACTGTCCAATTTGACAGGTAAACAATATGGCCAAGATAATAAGATAAGTAATCGCGATAATATCGCTTCATTTCGTGTGTACTTGTAGATTCTTATATTAAACCAGTATTCTTATTGTACTAGTACATAAATTAATAGTATCGCAAAATGTCTAATTTGAAAATATGTAGAATATGCCTTCGAACAGAGGCGAAAATGTATCATTTCAATCGACATCAATTGAAATTTTATTATGAAGAAGTAATGGCTTTAAAAGTAAGTATAACTGTGAATTTATATTCTTTTAACACATCCAACATGTTTGATACTAGGCTCTTTATACCGGTCACTTGAACTGCAAAACAGTTGCACTATTCTCTTTCCAGTGAACTCACTCTTTTAAATAGGAGTTTATTTAAAATCTATTGGACGTTTAGACCAATTGATTAGAACATAGCGTTAATGGAACAAAGACACAAGTGCAATGACTATGACACTGCACAGCACATGTGTCTTTGTTCTATTATGCAGACAAAATATTCATTTTGGTGGCAACAAATGAGCCTAAACTAGATAGGTTTATCTTGTATAATTTAGGCGTTTGAATGGCCACCTTCCTACTCCATTATCATGCTAGCTCCATGGTACCATTTCACTGAATTCTGTTCTAAACTAAAGATACTCAAAATGTAAAAAAATAATCAAATCTTCAGAATTGAGTTGCAAGAGTGTACCTGTACAAACATACCTAGTTCATACATTACCTACAAGTTGAAAAGCTTATAGTAAAGATAGTTTCTTTTATTTTTTATTTATTAAGGCACATTTACAGTGTGAATACCAACTTCTTATTTTATTACTAGTATTTCTTGAAACAGGTGAATGAAGAAGATGGTTTGCCTCGACACTTCTGTTATGAATGTGCTACAATATTGCACAAATTCCACAAATTTAAAGAGAAATGCTATACTGGGCAAAATATTCTCAAGGAAATGTTGTGGAAAGGGCCTGTAAGTACTTTATTTCTACTAATTTTAATTCAATTTAAGTTATTTTATTGCTATGAAAAGAAAGTATGAACATCATTCTGCACAATTAAGAGGATTTGCATCCTTAATTAAAGATTTCAGTTTAATGTCTTGCTCAATATACTCCGTGAGAGGCCTCTCTAACCTGATTCCTGTCAGTTTCCCAATGGGTTGCTGGTGCGAGGTTTCAACCTTTGATCACTTTTACCCACAATAATTATATAGCGTACGCTAAAGTTAAAATGATTGCTAAGATGATTACAATTATACAGTTTTGTTCATAAAACAAAACAATTGCATGAAACTTTTTATCTTTTTCAGATTACGTATGGAGCCATTTACAAAATAGACCGCAAAGAAAAATTGCTCAACTCACCCATGTCAATAATGAATGTCACCAAACATGTCAAGACATACAAAGTAGACAGACAGGATGACGACTATAGTAAAGTACTTCCCGAGAAAGAAAGTGCTAGTAGAAAAGTACTTCCTGAGAAAGAAAGTGCCTCTAGAAAAGTACTTCCCAAAATAGAAAACATAGAACTAAACCATTTTAGTGAAACATCTTTAACAGATAGAGAAGATGATTTAAATTATGATGAGGAAACGTCTAATAATGATGCAATTCCTACTAATAACATAGATGAAGAAATGTATAGTGATGATAAGATTAACATAGAAATAGGTGATGAGCAAATGAATAATGATGATACAATAAATATTGATAACCACAGCAATGATGCTGCTAATACGTCTATGACTACTGAAGCTGAAGATGGTATTGTAGATATAAAAATTGAAGACTTAAAACCGCCAAAACGTAAGCATGTTAAAACTAACAATGGTAAAGGTAGAATGAAGAATTTGAGAGCATTTGAGGATAAAAGATTTTGGAAGACTACCATGTTGAATGAAGAGGAAGCCTTGAAGGAGTTCAGGGCTAAAGCAGAGGATAAAAAGTATTTAGCAGCAGCATTTAAATGTGATGAATGTTTAAAATGGTTTTCAAAAAAGGACATGCTTGATAGACATGTTCAGTTGAGGCATATTGAGGTAAATATATGAGGTAATCTTTACTAGCTGACCCGGCGAACTTTGTTCTGCCATATATTTTCCGCCTGTGTGAAAATCAGATCCCGTTCCCGCTGCACCTACTATTCATATTTTTTTATACAAACCTCGGCCACATAATATGGAACAAAAAACATGGGTGTCACAAGTGTGGAAATTTCTTCAGTAAATACCTTTTTAGAAAACTTTTCAGTTAGACGTGCATGATTTTGGGATTTGGGGGAAAAGAGACTGGTCACAGGTTCAAGTCAATTTTGACTAATTTTATATCAAAATCTATAGTAAAAGTTAACATACTAATTGCTTTTAAATTTAATTAATTATGACAATTGTTTTTACAGGAGCTGGGCAACAACGAATGTCACTTTTGCGGGTATCGTTTCAAGCAATTTTGTTACTTGAAGAAACATATGAAACAGCACTACACACGGTACACTTGTCTGCGGTGTGACCTTCAATGTTGTTTAGAGTAAGTATTGATTTCGGAAGCTGGGTTCATCACTCTCTCTCTAAGGGAAGGATGGGGGCAAGTCTGTAGATATTGTGGGTGAATCGGGTCAAGGTGTTCAATAATTTCTGAGGGTGACTTTGCTTGAAAAAAAAAATAACCTAATGGCAGTCAGTTCAGAAGAATAATGTACAGGTGAAAGACATAATATATGGGGGTTGTAAAAAAAAAGTTTTTTTTTGCCAAAATAATACTTCAAGACGATTTTGCTAACGAAACTGTGCCCAAAATCTTTCGCTCCGAAACGACTAAGACAACGATTATACTGGGTGATTTTGTAGTATTACAATTAATTAATTGTAATACTTTTTTCAGAAATACAGCTCTGCTTCATGAGGAGTACCATAGTGGTGTCACTAGAAAATGTACCTACTGCGATGAGGTATTTAGGTCAGTATTATTTTTTAATTTTCTGTCAATAACTTTTGTTGTCTGCGTTAACCCTTTTTGCGTACCCCCTCGGGCCACCTCATCGAGTTGCGAGTACCCCCGGGGTCGATGAGGTCGATCGAGTGTCGGATGCGAACCGACTAAAACCACAGTGTTTCGTCACATCGGCGGCCGTTCAATCGTTTCATAGTTAGACTGTGCACTGGACCTAAGTTTATATGAGGCAACTCGGTGAAGGCAACTGAAGTTAACGAAAACAGTTGCCTTATAAGGAAACTTGGACGAAACTTGAGGCTTGCGCATTGCCTGACTAGAAGCCAAGTTTTCTTTACAATTACAATTTCTTGTACAAATTAAAATGTCGAATTGTTGTTCCACCAATCCACTGAATCCGACATCCTGTTGATACTTTATGAGAGTTACTGATTGGTTTTTAAGACACGCACACGTTGTGCATGTCGGATTTAGCGTTTCTAAACTGGTCGCGGAAGCTCACGACTCCGGTTTCCTAGTGTACGAGTTGCGATTTTCGTCGTCATCGTCCTCCTGCCCTTATCCCAAGTTTATTTTGGGTCGCCGCAACGTGTGCTTTTTCCATTCATCTCTAGTTGCAGTCATCTCAACATTCACTCCCTTCTTAACCTATCTTCTTTCACACAGTCCATCCAGCTCCTTTTAAGTCTTCCTCTCGCCTTGTAGCCATCCATATCCATAGTTAATGCCTTTCTTACGAAATTACTTTCATCCCTACGCATTACATGTCCGAACCAGGACAAACCGTTTCCTCGTAGCCTTTCTGTGATCGATGCTACTTTCATTTTTGTATGTTGTGAAACTGTTTGGCGATATCGCGGCAACGCTAGTTGGACTCGAGTCACTTTTTAGTTGCCTAATGAGTATTGTGGTTGCAGGCACTCGTCGACGTACTACACGCACCTACGCACGCACCGCTCCGAGCACGTGTGTGCGTTGTGCGGCGCTTCGTTCGTGAGCAAGCTGGGCTTGCAGCAGCACAAGCACATTAAGCACGTCATCATCGAGATCGTGAGTAGCTCCCACTGTGTACATGACAATATTATCATCAGAAGTTTTGTCCCGAAAGCCGGCAGTCCGGTGTCCTCCTAGATTTTCTTCCTTCATTTCGCACCCCTGCCATCCCTGGGAATAAGACCATTGGCATATCAATTCTCGAGCCACGCCATACCAACCGAAGCGGCAGAAAAAAATCAGCCGTGATGCAAGGGATAGGTATATATGCTCTAGTCAATCTTACCAAGCCACAGGCGGCAACGTCTCCCTTGGAAGAGAGTGATATTGCCGCCTTCATTGCCTAAGGATCCACGCACACAGAAGAACTGTTTGACACAATGCCCACAGCTACATTCTATCATCGCACCTCTCGCTACAGGCAGGGAATTCATCCTCACACATTGCGTCCGGAAACGGTGCGCACTGTGCGGTTTGAAAGGCACTTCATCCCTCGCACACTCAGGCTGTGGAATGAACTCCCCGCGGTGGTTTTCCCAAGCAATTACAATATGGGGATCTTCAAGAAGGGCATTAGAAGGTTTCTTCAGGGTCGGCAGAGCGAGTGTGACGCCTCTGGTGTTGCATACGTACATAGGCCACGGTAACCGCTTCCCATCAGGTGGGCCGTAGTGGTATTAAAAAAAACCCCATTCTTACACCCCGGCATGTGAAGAACCGGGATGTGGTTTTAAACTACCCTCGATGGCCTCATGCCCTGCGGTTTGGTGTGTGCATTGATGATTTTATATATCCAGGAAAGTCCAGACGACGATGAAGACGTGAACACGTTCTGCAAGCGCTGCGACATGCGCTTCGAGACGCGCAAGGCGTACGAGGAACACCTGTTCCACTCCGCGCTGCACAGCGACGACGACGGGCGCATAGACTATAGGGCGAGGACTGATGACGAGCGGTGAGATATTTGAGATATCCATACTAATATTATAAATGCGGAAGTAACTCTGTCTGTCTATCTGACATCACCGATTTTGATGAAATTTGGTACGGTAGATTAGGCTATATTTGGTCGCGATTATCGACATCCAGGCGGGCGGAGCCGCGTGTGACAGGTAGTAAATAAATAAATGAATTGTTCACTGTCATAAATCAATTTTACAACACACCTGCTCATAACATTGCTATTATTTCACCGCAATTAGGTACGTAATGACACCTATTATCAAACTGTGACTTTTTCATTGCTATTATTTACAAGTGAGTTATAGATTCTTTTTTAAATTTTATAGGTTAAGTTTCTATGTTCTCAAAAAAGGTTTGATACAAAAAAGAACGTGTTTAATAGTACGAATAAATTAATATGCCTATTGTATGGTCATTTGATGCATTTTCGTATTTAAATAAATAATTTCAACTTGTAATACTTGTATACTAAACAAAATGATCACTAATTTTTTTTTTTCTCTAAATACAGAAAAAAAAAGTTAAAGTCAAACCTCTTTCTTTTAAAAATGGCCGATCGCCATTGTTAGATGCGCGCGCATAGGAAAATGAATTAATTTGTAGTATTGTTTATTTAGTATTTGTAGTATTATTTTATTCGCAAGTGTGTTGTAAAACGTCGTATGCCACGCGTGAGCATGATGATTACCGTCCTCGGCTGTCTTAAGACCCTCGCCCTTGTACCATAATGTACTATTATAATACAATTAAGTAGGTAGTTATAGTTATATATATATTATGTAGGTAAGGCGTATGAACATTACGGAGGCTCCTGGCTCAACCTCAATCAGTAGCAAAACAATCCCACTATACTGAATTCATAAGTCAAACTATTGATATTTTTGATAATGCATAAAACTTAATAAATATAAAAAAAAATTACAGAGGTACTTCAGCAGATAAGGTCTCTGCGTCGAAGAAACTGCTTAGCAAGAAAGAACAAGCTAAGGTTTGTATACTCTTAACTTACTAAGAACTAGCCCTTACCCGCGGTTCTGCCTGTGGTTAATACTGATCTCCTGCGATTACAGATTGTCCGAAGTTCCTTGAAGTTTCTGTTAGCCTGGTACTTCATGCAAAAAGTACTAGGATCACAGAAATACTGAGTTTGTCTTCGTAATCATAAGGTACAGGGATAGATTACATCCTGAAATAACACTTTTTATTCCGGGAATAGGTTCCCAGGGGTTGTCGGAATCAGATCAAAACTTCACGCGGGCAATAGCTGTTAGATATATTTTTTCAAAAAATTCATACCTTAGTTTTCCGTCCGAGAAATTAACCCGTCTACATAATTATAATCCATATCCATACTGTCTGTCGGTCTGTCTGTCTGTTACGCTTTCACGCCTAAACCACAGAACCGATTTTGATGAAATTTGGTATAGGGGTAGATTGGACCTTGAGAAAGGACATAGGCTATGTTTGGTCGCGACAACCGACATCCACGCGGGCGGAGCCGCGGGCAAAGGCTAGTTAATTATAAGTGTTAATTTTAGTTTTTAATTTGTTCTTTTATTTTTATTGTTAATTTTGTGTGTACTTGTAAATTTATATTTTATTTGTAGTATACTCGTAGAAGAACAATACATTGCTTTCATTCAATAAAAAAAACTGTCTATATACAATGTATCTTATATATTTTCAGATCACAAATGAGTTGAGAAGACGCAGTGGCATTGAAGATCAGTTTAATTTCAAACGAACAGACAAGAGACGGTATAAGAAGAAGGAGAGAAGAACAAGGACTAAACCCACGACTTGCCATCATGTGAGTGAAGCGCTTTTGTATTGTAAAGGACGGACTTCCGGGCCGTACCTTCGAGAGCACGTTAAGACGTGCGTCGGTCCCCGTTACCATACGAACATCTGACCCCCTAGACTAGACCTGACTAGATTTCAAGTATATGTAACGTATTTTGACATTTATTACATACGCGTCATACAGTCGAATGTCATATGCGTCAAACTCCAACATCCATTGTGTGGAGCGTTTTTGGGCGACTTGAGAAGTTGAATTTTCAAAATCAGATATCTTCAAAACTATTTGTCGTAGAAATAGTTCACTTTAACAGTTCAATATATTATTGTTATAAAGGGGTAAAGTTTCAAAATTAAAAAAATACAGTAAAAGATACATCCCTATTATGGACATTTTGGACATCGAAAGCAGTTTTATGTAAATAAGTCGGTTTTAAAGTCATTTATACGTGGAGAGTTTCCCGCACGTTTCGGTTCGAGAAATCGTGCGCGACTATTCCTAACCATATTGTCATACCATTATCGTATCAAAGTATTCACTCCACCTGTCGTTCACTCCACCCATCGCTCATTCCACCGTTCACTCCACCCGTCGTTCACTCCACCCATCGTTCACTCCACCCGCCGTTCACTTCACCTGTCGTTCACTCCACCTATCATTCATTCTACCCGCCGTTCACTCCACCCGCCGTTGATTCCACCAATCGTTCACTCCACCCGTCGTTCATCCCACCCGCCGTTCACCCCACCCGTCGTTCACTCCACCCGTCGTTCACTCCACTCGACGTTCACTCCACCCGTCGTTCACTCCACCTGTCGTTCACTCCACGTCGTTCACTCCACCCGCCGTTCATTCCGCCCGTGGTTCACTCCCCATATCGTTCATTCCAGTGTGGTGAACACTTCGCCACGCAGGCAGCGTGCATGAAGCACCACATCGAGGCTCACCCCGGCACGTCGTTCCACCCGCCCAACGCGAGATACATCTGCGAGATATGCGGCTCGTCACTAGCGGTAAGTAGCCTCACCACATGCCTCACTTCCCTAGCTATGCCAATGTACGAGATTTAAATAAAATCACTTTTTGTTATTGTTTACTCCATTTATTTTATTATTTATTATTTGCTCAACGTTTCGCGCGATATTCGCGTAAAGGTTGATTTACACCAAACGAGCGAAGCTCATTCTATCCCGTCTACATCAAATGCTATTAGTAGGGTTGCCAACCGTACTTTATAATAAAGTATTGTACTTTATTTCCGGTAGTTGTACTTTATATTTTATGAGAACAATAAAGTACGCGAAAATACTTTATTTCGCATGATTTAATTTTTTTGGTACATATTTTGAAAAGTTTACTCTAGAAGCATTTTTTCGTTAAACGGAATTTATCGATATATCTACTGTACTTAGCACTCACTTTCTGAACGCATTCTAACCTCCAATGTCAACGGTGTCAATTTGTATTGTCAGACTAGCCTTCCACTCGCGGCTCCGCTCGCGTGCATCTCGGTTAACGCGACCTTTGCTCATAATCTCCAATTCTTCTTAACCGATTGCGATCAAACAAACGTAAGATTTTAAGTCTGACCAAGCCCTTTCTTAAAAAAACCGCATCAAAATCCGTTCAGTAGTTTTTGCGTCCATCGCGAACAAACAGACAAACAGACAGGAAATTAAAAATACATAGATACCTAATAGATGTCAGGTGCCTTGTCACAATTTCTTGTATTGTGCGAAGCGGGAATACGATATACACACATAAATAGCTTTTTAAAATTTGATGTAAAAAAATTAAAAAAAATTAAAAACCCCCGACCCACAAAGGACATAATATATAAAAAGTAAAATAATAACTATTACATTATGACCTACCCTAAGTATTAACCCTTTTGTCATTTGTCTCTTCGGGGGACCGCCGTCTGACCGTCGGGCGGAATAGGGCATACCAAGGTTCTTTGCGATACCTTAGGAGTTTTTTAAATTTGAATTTTTTTTATTGCATTCTTTTTATAGGTAACCGCTTAACCGATCTCAATAACACCTGCTGTATAGTGATGTATAAATTATGACCTTTCATTTGATACCCAACACAACAAATATACCCGTATTTGAAAATATTAGATTTTGCATTGCCACTTTCACTCCTCATATCTTTCAAATGGCTGAACCGATTTTTATGAAACATAGCTAAGAACACTCTCGACTAAACCATCTTTCAAACAAAAGAAACAGAATCGATATCGGTTCAGCCGTTTAGGAGCTACGATGCCACAGACAAACTGACACACACACACATACATACACACTTCAAACTTTAACACCCGTCTTTTTTGTCGGGGATTAAAAATAAAAAAAATGTTCTGAGGATTTTATTTAATAAAAAAAATATATATTGGGCATATTTTGTATGTTCCCGTCACTTTTGTATTCGTAGATAGGGTTTTCAATCATGAATGTGAAGTGGCAGGAAGAAAGTGACTCAAAGTGAGCTCGATCTTTAGTAAATAAAAATTAAATATGGTAATAATATGGTTTAATACGTAAATTTAGTATGGACTCACAATTATTTTTAAAATAATTAAAACGTCTTGTGTGCCGTCAAAGGTACTAAAAATTAAAATTTTTACTACTGTAAATAAAATGTACTCTTTTTTGTAAGTCTGTACTTTATTTTTACCCCTTTTGAAATCAGAAATACTCTATTTCTTCTAAAAAAAGTTGGCAACCCTAGCTATTAGTGTAAACAGTGACAGGACATTCGTTCTTTGTCATTTCATAAGTGTACACTGAAAATAAGGTTTCATTTACACTAAAATATTAAGAAAGAATGCTCTTAGAATGATCTTGTTCTAGTTCTAGCTCGTATGTTCGTTTGGTGTAAATCAACGTTAACCTTTAGAAAATTACCGTCGAAACACTTTGAATGTTGCGATACTGTCGCAACATTCAAAGTGTTTCGACGGTAATTTAGAGCCAAGCCCATTCGTGTTTCGAAAAGCTTAGCTAATCTACCAACAAAATTGTAATTTAGTGACTGCCAATAGATGTGAACTCACATTTCCTTTGAATTTATCTATACAAAAGTAGTAACTAGTTCGAAAAGGATGCTTTTAAAACGATCACGAACAAACTTGGTTAGGGATTCCCAATTATGCTCGACTGAGAGCAAGGTTTCCGATCTTTTTTTTTAAATTTATCCTTTTTTTTTTTGCCAAATTTACTAATATCCCTCTTACTTAAACCTTCTAGCTAACCTAAATGACTTGTTTTAATTACTGGGTTCGCATTGGTAGCTTAAGCGCCAGGATCGAATCCGGAACCTCTTAATCGTAAGACTTCTTACCCACTAAGCTACTACACTACACAGTGAATTCTTTGCTTGACTAATATCCGCTGCCTTTCCATAAGAGCCTTATAGCTAACATGAGCCTGTTGTCGTCAGCCGGGCAGCATCACCACGCACCAGAACATGCACACGCGCGAGAAGTTACACACGTGTGACACGTGCGGCCGACAGTTCCACGCGCTCATCGGACTCAAGCGGCATATGGTGGTGAGAACCTTACTGTACTGTAGTACGGACGTTAGTACTAGAGTAGTTAGGCTGTTATTAAGGTAGTACAATGATAGAAAAACATCCCTAACGAAATAAAAAAAGTATTTCCTAAGTTGTAATCAGGCGCGGTCGCAGCTTGAAGTTTTGGGGGGGGTCACTTCGGAAATTCCTTAAGAAATTTAACCCCCCTCCCCTCGTACTGGGACTTTTCAATATGACGTGCATGGTTTGGGGGGGGGGGGAGTTATGTCCCCTGTGACTCCCCCCCCCCCCCCCGGACCGCGCCTGGTTGTAATGAATACTTGAATATGGGATATTTTTCGAAAGGGAGATTGTGCGAAAGGGATATTTTGCGGAAAGGACGTTATGAGAAAGGTAGTGAGTAACCTTACTATATTATAGTACGGTCGTTAGCATCTGAGTAGGTAGGCTGTTATTAAGGTAGTACGATGATTCATGAACATCCTGTTTTAAATGAAAAAAAAAAAAAAAAATGAAAATATATTTATTTTACTAGTCGTAATGAATAGTTGAATATGGGCTATTTTGCGAATGGGAGATTGTGCGAAAGGATATGCGTAAGGGATGTTATGCGAAAAGGAAATTTTCTGAAAGGGAAATTTTGCGAAAAGGACATTATGAGAAAGGGACATTATGTGAAAGGGACATTTTGAGAAGGACATTATGTGAAAAGGGCATTATGTGAAAAGGGCATTTTGTGAAAGGGACATTATGCGAAATAAACATTATGAGAAAGGGACATTTTGAGAAAAGGACATTATGAGAAAGGGACATTTTGAGAAGGACATTATGTGAAAAGGGCATTTTGTGAAATGGACATTATGCGAAATGAACATTATGAGAAAGGGACTTTTTGCGAAAGGAATATTTCCAAAGTGGGCGTTTTACGAATGAGCCATAACCTACTAACTAGCAAACTATACAAAATTAATATTTTTACAAGAATTCCTAGAATAATAATTTTATCAAACAAATAATACTATCACAGAATTAAATTTTTACTTTTTAATTTTCCCCAGACTCACACAGGAGAGAAGCCGTACGCGTGTCCCTTGTGCGACAAAAGGTTCACGCAAAGCAACAGTATGAAGCTACACTACAAGACTTTCCATTTAAAACAACCCTACCCTAAAAGGTACAGTATCCATACTTCCATACTTAATATTATAAATGCGAAAGTAACTCTGTCTGTCTGTTACGTTTTCACGCCTAAACCACTGAACCGATCTTGATGAAATTTGATATAGAGCTAGATTGGACATAGGCTATGTTTGGTCGCAATAACAGACATCCACGCGGGCGGAGCCGCGGGCAACAGCTAGTATAAAATATACATGAAATTTTTTGCGTTTATTCACCTTCTACGACAACCATGGCAAGAAATGGGTTAGCCCTGTTCTACTCCACTGTTTTTTAAACGTAAATTATGTTTGCAAACAGGAATCGAAAAGCGAAGTATCAATGTCCGTATGAATTGAGGAGCCACTTCAGATTTAAAAAGGAAACTTGCCCCCTTATTTAGTAGGGAAGTAAATAATTTTGTAGGCCGAATTCTGAAATTTGTAGTAAAATATGTCTGAAGTTATATCAATGAGAATGTGGCTCCTCAATCCAAACATTTGAATTGAGGAGCCACCTGAAACTCGGAAAGTATTTCATGTACATTTTTGAAAATTTTGTATCATTTAGTAGTAATTGTGTATAGTGTCTACTAAAAATCTGAGCCCAGTACTGTTTATATTCAAGAATATACAATACTTTTAATGTGGCTCCTCAATCTATACATAAGAGCGTGAATTGCCATGAAAGTTATTGGTCAATTTATATTCCACTCTAAAGACATTTAGTAGTAAGTGTGTTCGAATTTGTAGTATATGGACAAAGTAGTAGAACTGAGTGAATTTAATAAATAAACGCATTTCATTTGGCTCCTCAATCGTGACGTCTGCATAATAAATAATTGACTGTACCTACCTGAGATCAAAACGGAATAAAATACCAGAGACACTAACATTTAGTATAAATGTCTACTAAATACATTATGCATAGATCAACATTGTATTTGTTCGGTATCTGAAAAAGAAATTAATTCCGAATATTCCTTACAAATTCGCTATTATGGGTGACCATGTTATATGAATTAAACTAGGATGATTCATTTTTGAAATTTAATTTTTCGACTATATTCGGTACAAAGATTCTTCATAAGTTTAGTATATTTAGTACCTAGTCAATTTCAACATAAGTTAAAGAATGAATTAATATTGGTTGGTCGGTGCTTTCAAGAATTTTACAGTGAGAATCATAGTCGTCATAACAAAACATCTCATCATTCGCTGGGTACATTTTATAGTGGCCCATGCCAGCTTCGCTAATCGCAGGGATAAATTCTATAACGCCTATTAAAGTATATAAGCTACTTGAAGTCATTATAGTTTCTGGTACCAGAAATGACTTATGAAGAATCTTTGTACCGAATATAGTCGAAAAATTACATTTCAAAAATGAATCATCCTAGTTTAATTCATATAACGTGGTCACCCATAATAGCGAATGCGTAAGGAATATTCGGAATTAATTTCTTTTTCAGATACCGAACATATACAATGTTGATCTGTGCATATGTATTTAGTAGACATTTATACTAAATGTTAGTGTCTCTGGAATTTTATTCCGTTTTGATCTCAGGTAGGTACAGTCAATTATTTATTATGCAGACGTCACGATTGAGGAGCCAAATGAAATGCGTTTATTTATTAAATTCACTCAGTTCTACTACTTTGTCCATATACTACAAATTCGAACACACTTACTACTAAATGTCTTTAGAGTGGAATATAAATTGACCAATAACTTTCATGGCAATTCACGCTCTTATGTATAGATTGAGGAGCCACATTAAAAGTATTGTATATTCTTGAATATAAACAGTACTGGGCTCAGATTTTTAGTAGACACTATACACAATTACTACTAAATGATACAAAATTTTCAAAAATGTACATGAAATACTTTCCGAGTTTCAGGTGGCTCCTCAATTCAGATGTTTGGATTGAGGAGCCACATTCTCATTGATATAACTTCAGACATATTTTACTACAAATTTCAGAATTCGGCCTACAAAATTATTTACTTCCCTACTAAATAAGGGGGCGAGTTGCCTTTTTAAATCTGAAGTGGCTCCTCAATCCATACGGACATAAGTATCAATACTTCCATATCTATACTAATATTATAAATGCGAAAGTAACTCTGTCGGTCTGTTACACTTTTACGCCTAAACCACTGAACCGATCTAGATGAAATTTGATATAGAGATAGATTAGACCTGGAGAAAGGACATACTAAGCTATGTTTGTTCGCGATAACACCGTTATTTGAACGTTAATTATGATTGTAAACAGGAATCGAAGAGCGAAGAAGGATGAGCCTAAAGAATCAGCCGGAGGGGAGGAATCGAACAGTGAATGTTCTTCCGATGAAAGTTTGCCGGACGCGGAGCCGACTGCCGGTGAACCACTTATCGCCGGTTTGCCGGACCGGACTGACGACAGCATGCACTACTTAACGCTTACTTGAACTGTACATCCATCAGGTCTTAAAGAAACAGATTCGTGGCACATGACGCATATGTGCGTCAAAAATGGCCTAGTCATAACGATGACGCATATGTGCGTCATACGTAAAGATAAATAAAAATGGATACATTTGATAAAAAAATTACAATGTTCCAGTCTAATTGAATATGAGGAATTCAATATTTTGTGGGGCCGTCAATTTTAAAAATTTATATTTTATATTTTAAAAAACATGCAGAGGGTAGAGGTTGAAAACATTTTATGACGGTGATGTCAGGTGTGGCCGCTACATTCGAATACTATTCACGCAATAAATCGCAAATAACTAGGTAGAAAGTCGGTGGCCTCGGAGGTAAAATGGTATTACCTCCTCTTGTCCATGGGAATGACTGTTTTAGGTGTGATGCCTTATTTGTGTACTATAATACCAACATTGGGTACTATTTTACCCACTTTGGGTACTATACTGCCTACTAAAAATATACCCACTCAATGGTTTAAAATGTAATTTCTTTTGTAAATTTAATATTTCAGTATTTAATGCTTATTTTTGAGTACATGATATATTTGCAATTATAATGTATATTTCAGATATAATCAAATAATTCTGAATATCTACAAAACTATTTTTGAGCGTATAAAATCGATTTAATGAATGACCCAAGCTCCAGATATGAATAACATAGGTACCATTCATAAGTCGCCAATACATGAGAGATAAGGAGCGTATTTATGTGTGAGTCTATTATCTTGTCAAATGTAGCCGTGTTGCTTTATTCAAATTATAGTAGGAGTTTCCAATTTTATATATCCAATTTTTATCTTTTTCTCGCCCGGGAAATGGACGCTTGTAGCATGTCATGGCAGGCCCAGAGATAACGTATAAAGGTCCAGCCCCACCAAACGGACGGCATCGGCCCGGATTTTACAATCTTTAAACAAAATCAAATCTTATTATCACAGTGTTTGAAGTTTATATTACCAAGTCACGCACAACAGCTTGACAGCGACGTGCGGCGGCATGACGCACGTCAAGCTGTCATGCGTGACTTGGTAATATAAACTTCAAACACTGTGATAATAAGATTTAATTTTGTTTAAAGATTGTAAAATCCGGGCCGATGCCGTCCGTTTGGTGGGGTTGGACCTTTATAGGTTCCGTCAGCAGGCGTTGGCCGGCGTATTGTAGAATATTAGTCGTCAACGTGTCATAAACGTCAAAATTCGTGTCATATACGTCAAATCCCTTACATTCGTTATTAGTAGTAGTACTAGTAGTAGTAGTAGTAGTAGTTACTATTCTACAATACGCCGGACACCGAATTGCCTATAGGGGAAGTTCGCAATGAACTGTAGAGGTTAGATGGCAGTCGTTTCACGGAAAATATCGATGTCCAGCCATACACAGAATTAGAATGGAAAATGCTAATGATACGACCGGGATGCACCTGATTGTAATTTACCATATTTCCATACAAAAGTGATGGTATTATGCTCTGGAGAGTATATTATGTAGAAAAAAGTAGATCTCCTGTTTATAATAAGTCGTGTAAGAATCATGATGTTGTAAATTGTCATAAATCTATTGATGTGGCTATTAAATTATAAGAATTGTAACTTGTATTTTATTACATACCTTTTTCCCGCCTTTTTTCGTTCAGATTAGGTATATTTCACGAGTTTCTTCTATAATAACCGGCAAAGAACTGACCAAATACGCAAAAAGTGTTTTTGGCTCCCCTATAGTTTTCTATAATATTGTATGGCCCTTAGTAATAATAAAAGGGATATAATAAACCGTGCGACCAAAATAATAAATGGACAACTGATATGTAATGAGTTAATTTTAATTAATCTTTGGATTCCGGAGGAGAAGTCACGTTACGAGTTATCTAATCTTTAATACCATTAAAAAAGACATTTTTGTTTATATTTCCACGTTTGGCTTTACCATAGTCAAATATTAGTTCGGAGTGAAGTGATGTGCTGATGACCAACAGAGAGCCTGGTTTATATTACGTTAAATAAACATTTTGTGATAAAAACAGTTGAACATTATAATCTCAATACAAAATCAAATCTGAATAAGTGGGTGTATGACAAATCTTTTGTTTACACAGTGCACGCAACTCGCACGGTTACGCGGAACTCATAAGTGTCATTACGGCATGCGCCCGCTAGCAGTGACGCGCATATCCGTTCGTGTCCAAAGAGTAAATAACGCAGACGGTTCATTGTATTGTGCCTAATTTAAATCTCCTCCTAGAGGACGAACTTTATATGGAACTTATTTTTATTATTAGTTTTTTTTTCATTTCTTTTTGGTGATTATGGCTTCAGTGTCTCTGGTTTGGGGATGCTGTTCTAATGGAGTGATGTGCGAGCATGAACGGTTTATTAATTGCATTATATGCAATAAATCATTTCATTTTCTCTGCCTAACGATCCCGGAAATTCCTAGTGATTCAGATTTGTTTTCTCAGTGGAAATGCCCAGAGTGTATGAATAAATATCTAAAGGCGGCTAAAAGTGACGGTACACCCATACGTAATGTGTCCACCAATGTGACCACTACCCGTGGGAGCAAAAGACCTGCACTAAATTCTCCGCCATCATCTCAACCTATTACTGTGGAAGATGTTCGCTCTATTATGCGAGAAAGAGAAACTATTAAGGCTGAGTTCTCTGGCTTACTCCAACAGATGAATAGCATGATTGTTAATTCTATTAATAAGGAACTAGCACCAATAAAAAAAGATGTCGAAGATTTAAAAGCTTCTCTAAACTTTCATACCTTGGAGTTCGATAAATTACAATCTGAACATATATCAACTAAAAATGCTTTGAGGGATCTGGATGCTGAGAATGAGCGTTTGAGGAGCACGGTCTCTGAAATGGGTCACAGAATCAATTATCTTGAACAAAATGCACGGTCCAACAATCTAGAGCTTCAATGTCTACCGGAAAATAACAATGAAAACCTTTACAACATTGTTAAACAATTGGGGTCAGCGGTCGGCTGTGATGTTAAAGAAACTGATATTTTATATTCAACCCGGATAGCCAAAATCAATAAAGACAATCCTCGCCCTCGATCCATAGTTGTTCAGCTGGCTACGCCGAGACTACGTGACCAGCTTCTTGCAGCTGTTATTACCTACAATAAGAAAAATGCTAATAACAAGCTCAATGCAGCAGACTTGGGGTTCGCCAGTGCCACTCCGGTATACGTTGTTGAGCATTTATCTCCAGTCAATAAAGCGCTTCATGCAGCTGCTCGAGTCAAGGCTAAAGGGAAAGGATATAAATATGTTTGGGTGAGGAACGGGAAAATTTTTGTCAAGAAGGATGATAATTCTGATCATTTGCTTATTAGAAATAATGATAGTTTAGATAAAGTAGTGTAAACATTTTATTTTTTTGTCTATAACTACTTTGTGCAAGTCATTGAAGCTAATTTCTCAAAATTCAATAACTTACAAATATATTACCAAAATGCAGGCGGCCTAAAGACAAAAACTCACGAGTTTTATCGTAACATTTGCTGTAATGATTATGATATTGTAATAATTTGTGAAACTTGGTTGAATAGTTCAGTATTGAGCAGCGAGTTGTTTGATAGCAGGTATTATGTCTACAGGAGGGATAGGGAGTCCTCTGGCTCTTGCAAGCAGGAGGGTGGCGGGGTATTAATTGCCGTTAAACATGATATTAAATCCAAGCGTGTTAGTGCATGGGAAAGCTCTTGTGAGGACATCTGGGTTGTTTTGGGTGCATCTGGCTTGTGCAACAAAAATCAAATAGCTCTCTGCGCGGTATATTTGCCGCCGCCTGTATCTTTTTCAACTCTGGAACATTTTTTTGATAGCTGTAGCTCTGCAATAGATCAGATGGTTGACTCAGAGCTTTGTATAATGGGTGATTTTAATCTGTGGGATTTCGACTGGAAACTAGTGCAGAGCCAGAGAGATAATCCAGGCCTAAGCAATAAAAATTATTTAATGCTGGATTTTTTAAATACCAATAGGCTTAATCAGTTTAATTCAATCAGAAATCATATGGGCCGTATACTAGATCTCGTTCTTTGTACTATCCCTTTTTGCAATGTTAGCGAATGTGTCACTCCCGTTAGTAATGTTCATAAGCCACATCCACCTCTAAATGTCACTATCTCACTGGAAATTGAAACTAAGCTTTCTTACAAAACAACTAATTTAAGACCTAACTTCTTTAAAGGTGATTACCAGGCAATATGCATGTACCTGAGTGAACTAAACTGGGTTGATTTACTTGGGGGTTTGGATGACGTAAATAAAATGCTCGAGGTGTTCTATGATCATCTGAATATCACAATACGGAAATTCATACCAACTCGCTCACCCACTAGGAACAAATTTCCACCGTGGTTTAATGGAAATCTAATTAAATTGTTGAATGAAAAAAATAAGCTTCGTATACGATTTAAAAAATATAAAAATCCAATGGACGAGGTAGAATTAAAATCTGTTGGGAAAATCTGTAATGGTTTGGCCACGGAGTGTTACAATAGCTATATTAAGCGTCTTGAGGGTGAACTACGGAGAAATCCTAAACTGTTTTGGTCGTATGTCAAAGCTAAGCGAGGAGGAACTAGCACATACCCAAAGACTATGACTAATGGGCTGGTCACTTCATCTGATGGTAGTGAAATATGCGAATTGTTCGCAGAGCACTTTTCCTCTGTTTACAGTACAAATGAAGTCATCAGTGATACTGAATATATGTCCGAAAGTCTGCAGGCTTTATATATAAACAGTTTGAGTCTCAATGTGCCACCTTTAAAGCAAGATGACATACAAAATAAATTAAAGAACATTGATGCTACTAAAGGAGCTGGTCCAGATGGAATACACCCAATATTTGTGTCAAAATGCTATTTGGTGCTGACTCCACCGCTAATGATAATTTACAAGAAATCCTTAGACTCGGGAGTATTCCCTCACAGATGGAAGATAGCCAAAGTTGTACCTGTTCATAAGTCTGACGACAAAACAGTCGTAGCTAACTACAGGCCCATATCGATATTGTCTGTGTTCGCTAAGATATTCGAAGTTATGATATGTCCACATATACAATATCACTTGAAGCGTTACTTAAGCGATCATCAACATGGTTTTGTAGCACATCGATCCACGACTTCAAATCTAGTCCCTTTTACGGAGCTGTTGATAGATGCTGTGGACTCGGGCCATCAAGCCGATGTTATCTACACGGATTTTTCAAAAGCATTCGACAGGGTACCCCACAGTGTCCTTATCGCAAAATTACAGGCCTATGGCATAATGGGATCCTTACTGGACTGGTTGTCATCGTACTTGAAAAATAGAGTTTTCTCAGTAGTGCTTAATGGCTATGAGTCTAATTTTATACCCATTTCCTCAGGCGTTCCTCAGGGCTCGCATCTAGGCCCAACCCTCTTTAACTTCTTCATAAACGACATTCCAGAGTGTTTTCTCTTTTCCGAGGTTTTTATGTATGCAGATGATCTCAAGTTTATGAAGATAATAAAATGCGCTGAAGATGCTGGCCAGCTACAAGATGACCTAAATAGACTTGTCTCATGGTGCAAAAGTAACGGGATGCTTCTGAACGCTAATAAATGTTATCACATAACGTTTACGCGTAAGCTCCATGCTTTAAACCACAGTTACCACATAGAAGGAGACATAATATCTGCGGTAGAAACTGTAAAGGATCTTGGAGTAAGGTTTGACAGAAAGTTAACTTTTACGCCTCATTTAGATGAAATCATTAAGAAAGCTTCCAAGATGTTGGGGTTTGTGCTGCGAAATAGTAAAAGCTTTTGCAACAACCGCACAAAAATGTTGCTTTACAACAGCTTGATACGTAGCACCCTAGAATACTGTAGTATTGTATGGCGTCCTCATTTCGCAGTACACGCCTTGCGTCTCGAGAGAATTCAGAGGCGTTTTGTCTGGCACCTGGCTTTCAGAAATGGAATCACCAAAAAGGTACCTTCTTATAGTGGCAGGCTAGCACATTTTAGAATGCAAGCCCTTGAGTGTCGCGCAAAGGTAAATGATGCTATGTTTGCATTTAAGGTACTTCAACACCAAATTGTCTGCCCACGTCTATTGGGTTTATTTAGATTTAAGGCTCCTTCTAGACTTCCTCGTGGTTCAATCACTCCTCTCTGTCCACCTTTGAGAAGGACAGTTTTAGGGGCTAATTCCCCTTATGTAAGGGTATGTAAGATTGTCAACAGTATCAGTGACATAATTGATCTGCATGTTGACTCAGTGGCTATCCAAAAAAGAAAAAGTTTAGATCGCCTGGGCACTTAAAAAGTAAAGTTGTTTTCTTTATCTCTTTTATTTTCTCTTTCTTTGTGATGTAGTTCGTAATATTTCTAATTTTTATTTTTTGGTTTTAATAATGTTTAAATTGTTTATGTAAGGTTTTATTAAATATATTTAGTACTTAAGTCCTCCACTAAGTTGTTGCATGATGTGTTTACCTTTAAGTAGTTGTTACATTGTCTGAAGTCTTTTCTGTTATTTTTTATGTATGTCGTGTATGTATTAATGTAAACAACTGTTGGTAGACCTATTAAATAAATAAATAAAATAAATAAATAAATAATTAAAATACTAAGTGGGCGACTAAAATACCGAGTGACCCGTGTGTTGCTAAATTGTGAAGTTATGAGGATTCGAGTATAGCGCGCTCCAACTTGGATAGGTTAGGTTAGAAGGCTAACGCGGGAGCGGAACTGAGCGGAGCTCCCGCTTTAGCCTTCGTGGTTATTTTTTTATAACCATCCATAAATAGTGGCTCACTTACTGCGCTTGTAGACGTCCGTTTTTTTCACCGGATAACGGACCGTGTTTCTTGTCGGATGCGCGGTGGTGTCCGGACAATGGACAAGAAACACGGTCCGTTATCCGGTGAAAAAAACGGACGTCTACGAGCGCTCTTAGTATTTTTGTACGCCACATTCAGTAATTTTGACACCCATAAATTGAATAAAATGATACTTCACTATAGCTGCCAACCTATTTTTTTTCTACCTGCTTTTCGGATTAATTTGTAGCCGCGTTAAATACAACCCATAATAAAACACAGCTATTACGTTGAAACTATACAAACTTTTGACATAACAGCTGTATACCTCGGGACACGTAACTCGGATCTAAATCGCGAGACAAACGAGGACCTAGCGCGCGTGGATTGTTTGGTATAATCTATGCTTGGTGAATTTGAGCTCTCCGTGCTATCCTCAAAAGACACCCAAGAAACGTGTATGTACTGCGCGTATAGAGCACATTTTAGGTCTAAAATCTATGTCTTGAGCAATGTATACCCTTTGTAATCCTTTATTAGAAAGGGTCTTAATGTGAAAGTTTGTGAAGATGTTTGTCTGTTTGTTATTCAATCACGCTCTAATAGCTGAATCTGGCTTATAGACTGGAACAATACATAGGCTTCTTTTTATCCCGGGAATATGTTTCCATGGATTGCGAGAACGGGACAAAAATTCTAAGCAGGAGAAGCCGCGGGCAACAGCTAGTCAAATACTGTGAAGGTCTAAACATCGTCCGGGTTCTTAGTCTATATTAATGATAGGGAATATAGAATAAGACAAAAAAATGTTTAAATTATATGTACTATCAATAACTTACATTAGATCACATAACATAATAATTATAGTTTAGGAGCTAGTGACATGAAACACTACACAACTTTATTATAAACACACATTTTCATAAATGAGAAAAACTACATGAGTATATTTTTCTTAGATAGTATGCCAACGCAGACCTTCTTAAAATTGTACGTCATACGTAGATTTTAAATGTAACAGCATTCGGCATACTTTCATATCTGCAATTTACTATTAACGTAACAACTCAAGATTTAATATGACATTTATTTGTACCTATTTTCTGTAGAAACAGTTCATATATGTTCTTAGGCATTCTCTACAACTTTACTAACGGTTGCAAAGACTAAATAAATTGTAAACAATACTTATTTTGGTGTTTATTTTGCTCAAAATGTTGGAGCCTCACATTGTGAGCACTGACTTGAATAGCACCAATCACATCAAAATTAATAGCATGCCCCAAAAAGTTTATCTCTGGAACCAATGACACAATAAAAGCTATTTTTTTTCATTCAAACACTGCTCTGTTTGTAGCACTTATACAATGAACACTACGTCTATGTTTGTGAATGGAATAAGTCTATTGATTGTTGGTATAAATTTACAAGGTCAACGACAAAAATAATATAATTGACGTATAAGTAGTTTAATAATTAATTTAAACAAAGTAAATACTTACCACTTATTTTGTGAAAAGTTTAAGAGGAGTTTTGCAATATAGAATGTGTTAAGCTACGTTTGTCGTTGATTATACATAATATTGTATCCGTAGACATACGAATATATACCATACATAACGTATACATACTGAAAGTTTCTCTCAATGGTGAAGTTGCATAGTATTTCAGTTTACTAGCTCTTGGGCTAAGAGTAAAGATTTGTGGGTAAATATCAAGGTACAGTTGTGAGCCTAGCTCTTCTCTCCCTCTTTCCTCGACTTGTCCGCCTCCCGCCTGCCCAAAATGTCACGCTTGCAGCATTTATCAACCTAGAAAAGAAATATGGCGTTTGATTACTAAAAAAACGACTTACTTTTTATTGTATCTTTATATTATACAGTACTACGAGTAGCTGTCCCGGCGAACTTCGTACCGCCATATTTTTTCCGTTCCCGCTGCACCTATTTTCTCATCCTTTAAACCTTCCCTGGACACCCACGAATATTTCAAGACTAAAATTAGCCAAATCGGTTCAGCCGTTCTTGAGTTATAAAATAACAACGAAAAGTGGCATTGATTTTTATATATTAGACAAGCCTTATGTACAAGAAGAAAAAAAAGCCTCCGAGACCGAACAAAGTCTCGGTGGCTGTTTTTTTTTCTTGTAAGTCTCTAGTTGTCAGAGCATTCCTCCTGTAAGGGGCTGTCCATTGATCACGTGAGGCTCACGAGGGGGAGGGAGATATCACGTGTATTTATTTTTTGTTATAACTCGCGATTTTTGTCACGATTCTTAGTTTTCAAGCATTAAATAATCAATAAAAAATACACGTGATTTTGGCTAGGGGGGGGGGGGGGTGCGTCTAAAACCTCACCACGTATCACCATGAGGGAGGGGGGTTAAAAAATTTCTAAAAAAAACAACACGTGGTTAATGGACAGCCCCTAAGTGAAAGATCGCGGGTTCGAGTCCCGCCCGAGGACGATTCTCTTTTCTCTTTCTTAATCGATTTGAACAGGTAATCATAGGTTAACAGTAGGCAGACGGTCAATCGCAATGCTCCGTTTTCTCGATATGTTTACGTTACAAATGCTAAATGTTTTTCGTGCTCACCCCGAGCATTGATGTACTGATGATTGACACAGACAATGCGTACACAATAGAGGACTTACTAAGGATTCCTAGGTCATGCTTGTCCTGTAAATATGTTTTATTTTTATTTTGACATTGACGTCATTATGATATTTAAATTATCGGCGCATGCAGCTTGAATATAAATATATGTAGTTAGTGAAATGAGATGAATTCATGAAAATCAATGAGCAGACGTCCAAAAAATTATACTTCCAGATGATTTTGCTATCAAAATTGTGTCCAAAATCTTCTTATCCGAAATGACTATAAAAATTACCAGGTATAATGCTCGTAAAAAATGTTTGATTTGGACGCAATGGGGAAGTTACTAGGAGGATGATGATGATGATGATGATGATGATGATGATGATGATGATGATGATGATGATGATGACAATGATGATGATAATAATGAGAAAATGAACATTTACGCCCAGTTTCTGAAAGGCTGATCAAAATCAAATTAACTAATTGGCTGTTAAATCAAGTAGCAATTGCGTTGTTAAAAACATGGTTAAATAGTTTTTTTATCGTCTTGCCTAACCGGCAAGACGATAAAAAAACTATAAATAAATAAAAATAAAACTAAAAATAGCTGGTTAACCAACACGATGATCAAATTGAACTATTTAACCATGCTTCTAGCAACCCAATTGCTACTTGACAAGAGATTTAACAGCCGTTTAGTTAATTTGACGTTGATCAGTCTTTTCGGAAACTGGGCGTTAATCGTCTTATTAGTTGCATATAATGACATAGTTAGTCCATGTGACAGAGACAGGTATAGGTACAAAGCGGACATACTTACAGAGTCCAAGTCGCTGGAGTCGGTGTCGGAGGTGGAGTCGGTGTCGTAGTGGCCCAGGCCCGGCAGCACGCCCACGCACCGCATCGTGCCGCCCACACCCACACCCACACCCGGCACGCTCCCCAGCGTGCCGTTCTGGGACGAGCTGCGGGAGGGAGTATGATGATATTACTTATACAGTGAAGATGAGATTACGAACACTGCGAAATCTATATATATATTATAAAAATGAAACCCGTTTTCCGTTGTCACGACATAGCATGAAAACGGCTGGACCAATTTCGATAATTCTTTTTTTAGAACATTCCTTAAAGTACGGGGATGGTTCTTACGGAGAGAAAAATTGAAAAAAAAAAGAATAGACTGTTTGGCGGTACGAAGTTCGCGGGGTCAGCTAGTGTACAATAAAATTGATTGAAAGAAAGAGGGAGGTAGGACACGACGGTATTCCCATCTCAATAGACAGTCCAACTGGGGAAGTATGACCCAACAGAATACCGCGACTATAATAACCTCGTGTTCTGTACCCAGCGGTGAGTAGGGTAGCCAGAACTCACTGGAGAGGTTTTGTGCTGCCAGTAGAAAGACCAAAGACTTGTCCTACGGAGGCACAGAAACACCCTGGTGTTCACTCATCCATAGGCCACGGGAACCACTTTCCACCCATGGGGCATGAATAAGGCTATTGGCATTCATCTGGGTTTTTTGGTAAATAACTTAAATTTATAATATAGGCTTTTGCCCGAGGCTCCGCCCGCGTGGAAGTCGGTTATCGCGACCAAACATAACCTATGTCCTTTCTCAAAGTCTAGACTACCCCTATACCAAATTTCATCAAAATCGTTTCAGTGGTTTACGCGTGAAAGCGTAACAGACAGAGTTACTTTCGCATTTATAATAGACTACTGGCCCGTGTAGAAAAATGATGGGTCATTTGAACCACCAGGTGACCTTTATAGAACGATATAAGAGCATAAAATAATAAGATTCAGCACTATGCCGTCACTTGTAAGCTGTCCAACTGAGTGCAGGTGAAGAAGAGGGGGTTGTAACCCACGATTACTTCACCATGTCGCATGATTTTTGTACGGCGTTGCGGAATAATGGATTAGAAGCAGTATTGAAATATTATGAAACTGATGCCGTACAAAATCAAATGACCAAATTTACCCTGGTAATGTCGGAAAATAAAATAAAAATTCCGACTTTGTGGTTCACCATTTTTTGTACAGCACTACGCGTTTGCTTGTTATTTTTCATGGATCTATCGATGGTAAGAATGCCGTACAAAAATATATGACCAAAATGTACTCACTCTACCTGTACTTTGTACCTGTACTCACCTGCACTCAGTTGGACAGCTTACAAGTGACGGCATAGTGCTGAATCTTATTATTTTATGTTCTTATATCGTTCTATATAGGTCACCTGGTGGTTCAAATGACCCATCATTTTTGTACACGGGCCAGTAGTCTATAATATTAGTATGAATGTATGGTATCCGAGTCAAGTCTCAGTTGGAACTTCGTCTGCCAGTATAAAGATGTTTTTTCTGCCTACCCCAAAGGGATATAGGCGTGACGTGACTTTATGTAGGTGTATTTAGGTAATAAGTTTAGATATTTACCTATTTGATAGGACTCCATTAGTTTTAGCTGGGGGAGAGCCTTTATCTGTGTCCTGCTTATCGCCTTCCATTTCACTCGCTTTGCGTTTTCTTATCACCACCTATAACCCACAAATATTAGTGAAAATTGAGAAAGGAAATACGCTTTAATGCCTGCTAATGAAAGACTATGACATGACTATGGTATATATAAATAAGAGTAGTGAGTTATTGGGCATTCTGTCCCACCTCTGTTCCCTCGGGCTGTGCCCTCGGTCACTACGGTGAGACAGAATGTCCCAATAACTCACTAAATGTTTAATAACTTGCGTCTGTTATATGGTTACGCACCAACCATACTCTAACTGATCGGCTGGAAGCCCCATGGTAAGTAACTTCCTGCGGCCTGCGGGTAAGATCACGCACCGATCATACTCCTAACCCGATGGTTGGTAACGGCCTGCGGGTAAGATCACGCACCAACCATACTCTAACTGATCGGCTGGAAGCCCCATGGTAAGTAACTTCCTGCGGCCTGCGGGTAAGATCACGCACCGATCATACTCCTAACCCGATGGTTGGTAACGGCCTGCGGGTAAGATCACGCACCAACCATACTCTAACTGATCGGCTGGAAGCCCCATGGTAAGTAACTTCCTGCGGCCTGCGGGTAAGATCACGCACCGATCATACTCCTAACCCGATGGTTGGTAACGGCCTGCGGGTAAGATCACGCACCAACCATACTCCTAAAACTTTTTCTTCTAAACTAAAACCTTCTAAGGCAGTATGAAGATATTGAAGACATCGGGTACAGAAAAAAAAGTTACCTTTACACAACCATGAATTTTTACCGTTTACCTCAGATGAAACAAACTAACATTTATAATATTAGTATGTTTCAGCCTACATTTTATAGGATTTTATGGAATCAGGGAATCAACTTTATTTGCTCAAAATTAAATAAATAAAAAATATTCTACACAACGTTTTCTAGATCCATTAAGGATCAAGAGATTTATATAAACAAAACTCTGTCTTCGCTTGCTTCTGCTTGTGGCTCCCTCGTTTTGAGAAACTACAACAGTTCTGATCTGTGAAAAAAAAAAGGAAAAATTTTCAGAACCAAAAACTTAATAGACAATTTATTGTAATATTTTACACTTTTTGAATTACTAAAATTTATAGGTATCTACTTACAAATTGATTGCGTGGTTCACCGTTCAGCCCATGAGGGCTCCCCGTCAATTTCTTCCATGGTGATTATACTATATCTGAAAATAAAATTAAACATAGGTTTAAATCTAATTATTGAAAATGGACAAATGTGGTTTTCTAGTTCTTCGGAAGCTACTCTTATTGAAACACCAGAGCCTATTCAAATTTGATAAAATATTCTACTTTATATAAAACTACGTGCAACTTTAATTTAACACTTTTTGGAATGACCATAATATATAGTGGTGATTATACTATATCTGAAAATAAAATTAAATATAGGTTTAAGTCTAATTATTGAAAATTGGCAAATGTTTGGGAGCTACTCTAATTGAGTCATCAGTGCCTATTCAAAATTGATAAAACATTCTACTTTATATAAAACTACGTGCAACTTTAATTTAACACTTTTGGAATGACCATAATATATAGGCATCTATGTACTTACAAATTGATTGCGTGGTTCACCGTTCAGCCCATGAGGGCTCCCCGTCAATTTCTTCCATGGTGATTATACTATATCTGAAAATAAAATTAAATATAAGTATAATTATTGAAAATTGGCAAATGTTTGGGAGCTACTCTAATTGAGTCATCAGAGCCTATTCAAAATTGATAAAATATTCTACTTTATGTACAATTAAGTGCTAGCAAGAGATTAAATTAAGGATAATCGTATAAATTTAAATTTAAAGGACTTCCATAAAAACCACGTCGCCTAATAAATTAGAAACTAACAAAGAATATATCAAATAATTAACATTATAAGTAATTACTTACATTGCTTTTATTTTGAGGTTCCATTTAATTCTCTGAAGGACGTAGTGCACTGCGTAATTGGTAGCTCGATACAAAATGGTAGATAGTTGTGGGAACAGAATATGAGACATTCCTCGCGTATGGGAACGCTGTGACGATGTAACACACACACACACACTAACACATTTCCCGTATATTTCTGAAGTGAAATACTTGGAATCTGTTGCAAAACTTTTTCCAAAAAGATATACTTAGGCTGATGTAAAGTTTTTGAATAAACATAGACGTTTTGAAACTTCAATCCATTTTCATGTATTAGAAGACCTACAAGTAAATTCGTTTTACCACAATTTGACGGTCCGCAAATAATGCATCGTATTACGTTGGGTAATAACTTGCTATGACGAACATGAAACTTTGGCAAATCATCGCAGATTGTGTTTAGATGCAAGGATTGCGCCTGTTTAACAAATTTCATGATCAGTAAGTGTTTAGAGTTGAACGTTGAATGAGAGAGCGCGTTCACGACATTATCATTTAAACTAGATCACCGATGGGTATGAAACGTTGAATTGTATGAGTTCATCTGCAGTGACAATCATTTCGTGCATCTGTATATTATTGGGAACGATTGAGTTATTGGGACATTCTGTCTCACCGTAGTGACCGAGGGCACAGCCCGAGGGAACAGAGGTGGGACAGAATGCCCAATAACTCACTACTAATAAGTTTGTTCTAAAAAAAAAAAAATAACCTTGCAAAATAAGATATCACAGAACTAAACTAAAATTATGACTTCATTGTTTTTTATTCCCAAAATCAAAATATAATAAAAAATGAAATTCAGTCCAAGTTTATAACTTTTTAGATTCCAAATTACTCTTATTATGAATTATATACGTGTCAACGCAACGTAGATCGTGATAAATGCGATATTGTCTTGCACTCCATAAATTTTCACTACGCGCAACTGGCGTGTGACGTCACTTGATAGTACGATTTTCTGTGGAGCGTTTTAGATCACTACAGTACACTCGAACTCTCAAATCCATATTACAAGCAGCCCTAGGAGATTATTACTTTTGAATGTAAAACTCACCCCCTGCAGTTTATTCTTCTGTGTCTTAGCTTGTGAAGTAGCCTGAGTGGTCCGCGCTGGAGCGATTTGAGCTCGCAACCTCGTCATCTCGTCGCTTTCGGCTAGATTTGACACACGCTCCCTGGAAACAGATATCTGAAGGTCAAAACATCGGTGGTATATATTCATGAGCAGGTAGGATATGCTCTTCATCACATAGAATTTTTTTATACCACTTGGGTGGCAGACAAGCACACGCTCCACCTGATGAAAAGTGATTACCGTGGACGTGTGCAATACTAGGGGCGGCACACTCGCACTGCCGACCGATAGTTAGTGTAAGTAAAATTACTTTCTAGATACAGTCTATTTCAGTCAACTGGACTTTTGCCTGAACAAAAAAAGCAATTTTTAAATTCTTTGATCTGTCCGTGTATAGCCGTAGTGGCTTGGGCCCATTTTGAGGGGATTCTTTCTAGGGCTCGGTCCATAGTGTCTCACCTGGGATTTCAACTCAAGATCTCACGCCAAGCTGCAGTATTACTAATACGACTGAACATCTAATAGTACAAGAGCCTCACCAGTCGCTCCCATAAAGACCATATCAAAAGGACAAAAATGGCATTACCCCAGACTCGGAGCCTCTTTTAGTTTTTTTTTTAAAGAAAGAATATTAGTAACCGAAATTACTGATATTCCTTTTAACCAATGCAGCTAAGCTAAATTGCTTGTGCTAAGAGTAGGTTCACGTCGGTAGTGTAATGGCCAGGATTCGAAACCGGAACCTTTCGATCGTAATAACGACTCCTTAACCACTAAGCTGCCGACACTTATTACGTGCCCCACCAGTCGCTCCCATAAAAGCTGTGTAACTTAAACCAAAAAGAATGCTCTACCTGAGCCTCAATTAGTTATAAAATAATATTTAATTAACGCTAACAAAAAGAAGATAATTTCACTATACCTGAACTCCTGCATCTCTCTTTGCTCCTCAATAGATATCTGCTGAGCCGCCTTGGCCTTTGACCTCTCCACCAGATCCAGGAAACCAACTTCATCGTCATCCAGTCCTCGGATCATGTTCTCTGTTCATAATAACAGTAAAATAAATATTATATAACAGTCATGTAACTGTCCTTGACTAACTATACGTATAAATAAAAATTAATTGGAATTCTGTTAGATCGCTAAAACTCGAGAACGGCTGAACCGATTTGGGTAATTTTTAAATATTCGTGGATGTCCAGGGAAGGTTTAAATGGTGAGAAACTATGGAAAAAGGATCTGAATTCCACGCGGGCAGAAAAAATATGGCGGTACAAAGTTCGCCCGGTCAGTTAGTTTCTAAATATAATCTGGTTGTAAGCTGAATAAATAATAGGTATTGATTTTTTGTATATGTACTAGAGGTGACAGTTAAGGACAAAGGTTGTTTCATACTAGGCGTTGTTTAGACAAGGAAAGTTTTTCGCCCGCATGATACGATTATTGAAAGGACAGAAATACTTGCTTCGTCTAATTTGCAGAAACAAAGTCCATAATTAAATGAAAAGAGTTTCATTACATTTTTTCATTCACTCTACAAAGATACATATATAATTTAAGCCTTTAACTTTATTAGTTTAGTCTAAAATGAGATGGAATAGCTTTAGTAGACAGACAGACATTCAAACAATACATCTTCACCAACTCTCACATCCTACGAATGACTGCCTCTGTGGCGTAGCGGTAGTGAACGCGGCCGCTACGCAGGAGGCGCGGGTTCGATCCCCGCTCACTGTAAATATTTGTGTGCATGAAATATGAATATTTGCATTGGTCTGGGTGTTTCCATGTATAATATGTATGTATTTTCAAAAAAAAAATGTATCTAAGTATGTTTATCCGCATTCTAGAACCCATAACACAAGCTAGTTAAGCTATGCTTACTTTGGGTCTAGATAGCGTTGTGTAGAATGTCCTACAATATTTATTTTATTTTTATTTTAACTTATTATAAACGTGAAGTTTGTAAATATGTGAAGATGTATGTGAGTATGTCTGTTACTCTTTCACATAAAAATTACTGGATGGATTTTAATGAAACTACAATAATATAGCTTATACACCAGAATAACATCCACACTAATATTATAAATGCGAAAGTAACTCTGTCTGTCTGTCCGTTATGCTATCATGCCTAAACCACTGAACCGATTTCAATGAAATTTGGTATAGGGGTAGATTAGGCCTTGATAAAGGCGATAACCGACATCCACGCGGGTGGAACCACGGGCAAGAGCTAGTAGGTTATACATATATCAGCAATGAACAGGATCAGAATACCACGCGGGCGGAGCCACGGGCAACAACTAGTTTACAAAATTAATAGGAAGGAGAATAAAATATGTTAAAATACATACTCAGTTTGTGAGCCTCTTCATATTCAGCCTCTTTCTTCACTCTCTGTTCTTCTAACCGCTGGTACAGTGGCCGGTTGTCATAGGGCTCCTCTGGCGCTTCTGCAAACACACAAAATATTTGGAGGTAACTATAAACTGAGCTTAGAGATTTGACTAACTCATTATTATTGTCGTAGCAGCAGTTTTGCATCAGAGCTGTTCATTAATCATGGTTTTTTAAGAATTTTTTTAACGCCTCCCTCCCCCATGGTGGTATGTGGCGAGGTTCTAGACTGGGGGTAGTCTAGCAAAAATCATGTGTATTTTTTAATTATTATTATTGCACTTTAGGTGAAAAAAATAAATACAAGTGATATCTCAATATACCTCAATCTCCTTTTCTCGCCCCCCTCCCCCTGTTGAGCCTCACGTGATTAATGGACAGCCATATTGCTTTACAGGTGTAAGACTTGGAAGAGATGTTTAAAATAACATAATATAGGTACAGTCAGCGTCAAATTGAACTTGACTGGCAGAGTGCTCAAAAAGATCTTAATGACATGGTATTAAGATCTTTTTGAGCACCCTGCCAGTCAAGATCAATTTGACGCTGACTGTACTTAATACATTGTTGAAAACTAAGTGTATCTAAAATTTTGTATGCACCAAGAATTCCATACAAAGTTGTTGTAATTTTGTAAGAGGTAAGAATTTTCCCATCGGCTTCTCTTTTGAAAATGTTGACCCTTCGCCTGTGAAGTACTCTTATTATTATTGATTGCTAGCTAAACAGCAGAGTAGGCTCTAGCGCAAGTTTATACCTTGTTTTTGGGGTGCAGATGGCAGTCATTCAGCACCATTGCCTTAATAAAAATCAATCAAATACATTGACATCAGTGTAATCAGATTGAGTGATTATGATGTTGATAATGTTGGATAACACTATAGTTACATGTAAATCTATAGGTTAGTATACCTTGGGACATATACCTTGGACCTAAAATGTGCTCGAAGCACTCAGTAAATCTTTGGAGGATAGCATGGGGAGCTATGGCAGTGGACGCGCTCAAATCCACCAAGCATAGATTATTATAAAACAATCTGTGTATACCAGGGCCTCGTTAGTCTCACAACTAACTAAGATCCAAGGTGTGTCCCAAGGTATATTCTAGTTAGTAAGACGTTAGTAAGAGTAGAAAAATGTAATTTAACAGCATTTTATGATGTTTACTCATGTTAATGCAGTAAGAGTTCATCATCAACCTTGCTAATGCCGGTCGCATCCCAAGTTACCCGGTTCTTCCATGAAGTATATTATCAGTACTCATGAATATGTAGTAGGATTTGAAAATACTACATTTACATAAATAAAATACAATAAATAAACATTTTCATAGTTATGAAAAAAGCTTACATTATTGAAGTAGTTCGTATTTACAAGGAATATTAAACAAATTAAATCAAATGATTTGCACATATTCAGCTAAAGAAGTAAAAATTTATGAAAATATTCACAGCAAAACATTTTTTTATGTCAGTGACAACCATATTGATGCGATATCAAAACAAATTTCACGATTATTACCTTTTGGTTGATCATCAGTACGGACTTTTTCCCATTCTTCTTGTCTTCGGCGTCTCGCTTCCAATATTTCCGACTCTGATATAAATCCCGAACTCATTTTTATTTTAATTGATATCCAATTTGATAAAAAATAAACACTCCTCAACGCATGAAAATGTATTAACCTAACTTTTTAATTTGTGAAGTTTCGCTAATCGGATTGGTACCGAGTATAGGCAAAGGAAAATAATCATAAAGCCAAAGTTTGAAAAATTTTAACTTGCTTCATGAACATAAGTTTGACAGTTCAATCTTTTTTTTTTTTTTTTTTTTTTCTATGGCGATCCCAATAATTCCGCCAACGACTCAGTTTTTATACTGATCAAAATAACGTGTGAAAGAACAAGTGTAAAATTTCCCATACAAACAGTTAATTTGGAAAATCGGCCAAAAGGTGTAAAGTGTGTTGAAGTACCTGAAAAGAAGAGACAACATTAAAGCAGACAAAGTGTTATAATGGTAGAGCAAACGAACACAGTTTTACAGGTTAATATTGTTAAGATCTATAAAGTGGCATAACATATAAATTAGTGGGGAGTTGACATATGTCAGGAGGGTGTTAATGTTGGATGGGAGAGGGATGTCGTTTGAGGGTAGGAGATCATACAGGGAACCATTAATCCTTGTACAAGAAAAGAACATGTGATCAGGAGTTCCTTCGTCCAAACCACATTCACACAGAGAGTTATCCCTTATCCGTATCTTGGCAAGAAAAACATTCGTACAGGCATGGCCTAAACGGAGACGGCAAACAACAGAGGTTGACCTCTTGGAAGCTTTGCGGAATTTAAAGAACCAAGGTTTGCAAGGTATACCATTTTGGATTGCAGCATAATGTCTTCCCTTAGTAGAGCTGGACTGGGACCAATGCACATTCCACTGAGATGTTAAACATGTTTTGGCGAGTGAAAGTAAGTCCTGAGAGAAGGCTCTGAATTGATCACGAGATCCACTAGTGGAAGCAGTCCTGGCTAGAGAGTCTACAATTGTATTGCCTAAGATTCCACTGTGACCTGGTATCCACACCAAAGAGACCATAAGGCCCCTGTTGTGGCACCTGAAAAGTGAGTGTTTAATTTGGAGGATTAAGGGTGATCTGGATTTAGAGGCAAATTGGTTGGCTGAGAGGGCCAGTAAGCAACTCCTGGAATCTGTAAAAATAACCGATTTGTTGATACTGTGGGACTCTATATATAGCAATGCCTCAAGAATGGCTATAGCTTCTCCGGTAAAAATGGTGTTAATGTTGGGAGACTTAAAAGATAATATAATGTTATAATGGGGGATCCAGACAGCAGATCCGACACAGGAGCTATCCGATAACTTGGAGGAGTCTGTGTATATGGCTATAGCATCCTGCCATTTTCGGCTGATTAGCCGTTGTAGCATCCTTTCGGCTTCAACTGATTGTTTACTAATGCCGGAGTCTAAAACAATATCAGGTGAGAAAATTATTGATTCAAAAGGTATATCAAATAAGGGATTAAATTTGGATTGGAAACAGGGGAAAGGGAGGCGAATAAAATTAACAAAAGAATTGAATAGACGGGGTAGATCTTTATGAGACCAATATCTACCAGATGAGATATATTCAGAAAGGGAATGTAGCTTAGGAATCAAAGGGTGGAAGGCAAGTTGGGAAGTCTTAAACAGGAATCTATCGGAGAGATATTGCCTTCTCAAAAACAAAGGAGGATCTACACACTCTAGTTGCATAGCATTTATTGGGGAGGATTTCATGGCTCCCAGAATTATGCGAAGGCATTTTGACTGTATCCTATCCAGTGAATTAAGAGCTGCTTTGTTACAGGGTTCAAGAAGAAAGGATCCATAATCCAGATGACTTCGAATGAGAGCGTTATATAGCAGTTTCTGGCAATAGGGATGAGCTCCCCACCAGACACCGCCCACGGATCGTATGATATTTAATTTTTTTTCACACTTCTCAATGGTATAATTAATATGCTCTTTTCCTGACAACTTGGAGTCCAAAATCATACCTAAAAATTTAACATTTTCTTTAACAGGAAAGATTTGGTTTTCACAAGAGATCACACAATCGGGAATGGATCGGCGACGGCTGAAGACAACAACCGTGCTTTTCGAAATTGATAGAGATAATCCATGATCTGCAAGCCAAATTTGAAGATAATAAATGGCAGAGTTTAATTTTGATACCGCGTCCGACATTTGCTCCATGGACACATACAAAGCTAGATCATCTGCATATTGCAGGATGTTGCAAAAAGAAGTAACGGAGAGATCTAAGTCAGCTGTGTATATGCTGTAGAGAAGAGGGCTCAGGACAGAGCCTTGAGGGAGACCTTTCCAAATGATTCTAGGGGGGAGGATAGCATTTTGGTACTTAATTTGAATATTCCTCCCAGAGAGGAAATTCGAAACAAAGTTTACAATCTTCTCTGGAACACTCAGCTTAAGCAACTTTTGCCTGAGCACAGGAAGAAGAACATTGTCATATGCGGATGCTATGTCCAAAAATAAACCAATACAGAAATTATTTTTGGACATAGCTATCCGGGCATCAGTAGTGAAGATGGAAAGGCTATCGGTAGTGCCTAAACCCCTGCGGAACCCAAACTGGGTTTTAGAAAGAAGTCCCTGACTTTCTACGAACCATTCCAAACGATTTTTAATCAAATGCTCTAATATCTTAGCCATTGTGCAAGATAGAGCAATGGGGCGATAGCTGGAGGCATCATCAGAGGGTTTGCCGGGTTTCAAAATAGGGAGGACAATTTGGGATTTCCACTCCTCTGGAGGGATACCAGAGTCAAAGATTAGATTTAGGATACTTAAGAGAATTTTTTTTGCAGATAGGCTACTCTTAACAATGAAGGAGTATGGAATGCCATCTACCCCAGGTGAAGAATCTTTTAGTGGTTCCAAGACAGCCAGAAGCTCATTAAGAGTGAAAGAGGCATCAAAGTGATGATTGAGATGGGGAGAGGAGTGGTGAATAACGCACTCAGCAGAGGTAGGTACAGATGGGGGAGCCAATTTCTGCGCGAACTCCTGGATCCAGACAGAAGAGTCATTTGAGGCAATGTGGTTGGATGATATGGAGTATTTAAATTTCCTAATATTTTTCCATACTAACGACGATCGTGTACGCGGGGATAAATTCTCACAAAACCTGCGCCAACCATCACGCTTTTTCTGAGAAAGAAGTCTGGTTGTTTCAGCGGCCACTCTTTGATAATCTAAGTAATTAGACCGGGACATTTCTCTTGTATATGCTTTTTCAGCCTCCTTTCTCTTTCTGCATGCATCCGTACAGGATTGATCCCACCAAGGCAGGGAAGGTAGGTTATTCCTGGGAGACTTCTTCAGTGGGAATGACTTGTCTGCGGCGATCAGGAGAGCACTCTTGAAATAGGAATACACAGAATGGTAGTTACTAGAGTCAGGAGTTGGCAATAGCTCTATCTCTTGATCCAGCCAATTAGAATATACCTCCCAATCTACTCTTGACAGGTTGTATTTTAGCAGAGGATTAAATGTAGGGTTTTGTATTTGGCTGGTAATCGTAGAGATGAAAATGGGGAAATGATCACTACCGTGGGAGTTACCTAGGACCTGCCATAAAAGACATGAAGAAAGAGAAGGAGGACACAGAGACAGATCAACGGCAGAAGGACCTGGGTGAGACAAAGTTGGTCTGCGAGTAGCACTGCCATTATTCAGACTGCATAGGTTCAAAGAGTCCAAATAATCAAGAAATAAAGAGGACAAGTCATCACATTGGTATGATCCCCAAGAAGTATGGTGGATGTTGAAATCACCCAAAATGACGACAGGAGGAGAGATAGATGATATTATGGAAAAAAGGTCTGAAAGTATGGAAGGATCAGGGTAAGGAATGTAAACAGAAAGGAAAGAAATGTTCATTGACCTAACGCCAACAATGTGGAATGAGTCACTGTGAGGAGGGATAGGAATTTGAGTGAATATAATACTTCTGGACACCAAAATAGTGGATCCAGCATGACCGTCATTCCTGTCATCCCGGAAGCAGGCGAACCCAGACACCCTAAAGCGGGAGTTGGGCTTAAGCCAGGCTTCCTGAATGGCAACAATGAGCGGCTTATATTTATTGATTAAGTGTATTAATTCATTCTTTTTATTATGGATACTCCTACAGTTCCATTGAAGAAGGGGTGGGAATTTGACTTGTGAGAGTTAACAGCTGAGAAAGTTTATGTTTGAATTTGTCTGGCAGCTCAGTATCACTAAACCTAGTTAACATGTTAATGAGGGTGGAGAGAAGTAGGTCAAGGAGATTATCATTCGAAGGAGATTTAGATTGCTCAACTAAGAGAGCGGAGCCATTAGGCATGGAAGAAGGGGGAGGTTGGGTTAAAAGATTATGAGCCTGTCTATTATAGCCAGGACTCGAAGCGGGATTGTACTGTCTTTGTGGAGAAGATACTGTCTTTCTATAAGATTGAGATGGGCCTTGAGAGAAGGGAGAGGATAGGTGATGGGAGCTGAGGGAGGGGAATTGTTGGGAACTAGGCTGGGAATTAAGCAAATTTGGGGTTAGTGCCTGTCTCGTAGTGTCTGCAAAGGATTTCCTAACATGAGGGAATCTGGCGGAAGCCTCCATGTAGGAAAGATTCTCCTGAGACATGGTGAGTTTAATAGATTTTTGTCGCAAATGTTCAGGGCAGGAAGAATCTTTAGCCGAGTGGGGACCTGAGCAAAATAGGCAAGTGGGGGTTGATGTTGTACAGGTTGAACCCTCATGGGCCTGGCTACACAAAAAGCACCTCGGAGACGATCTGCATTGAGAAGTTACATGGCCGAATCTGCAGCACTTAAAGCACTGGATTGTTGGAAGAACATAAGTTTCGACGGGCAAGGAGTTATGGAAACAATAAACATGCGGAGGCAATCTCTGACCAGTGAAGGTAACCACTATGGTTTGAGTAGGCACGTATGAGGGGGTGTTATTGTCGCTAGTAACACGTCTGTTTAATCTTCTGGCCTTCATAACGGATCCAAAGCCAGGCGGGACCTCAATGGACTGGACCACTTCCTCCAATGACCATTCCACCGGCACCTGTCTTATTATTCCCATACGGGAACACGCAAATGAGGGAATTGAGGTTACATATTTAGCCCTAAGTAGTGCGGGATGGGAAAGAAAATTATTTGCATCAGTGAACGTCTTAAACTCCACAGAACCTCTATTCCTGCCGACTCGTTTCACGCCGCCAAGTGCGATGTTTTTAATATTGTTGCGAGATAGAAAATGGCCAAATTTAATTGAACTAAAAACTGTTCCTGATGATGCATCACCGACGTCTCTTGTTACATGTACTAAAAATGGGCCAGTGTCCGAATCTGTGTATGTAGTGGGCTTATCTGCGTGATCCGGGTGGGTGTAACTTGTTTGGACAGAAGGAGCAGATTCGGATGGATTTATTATTGTTTTTTTGGCTGAACCGGAATCTCCCTGTTGATCATTTGGGCGCTTTTTGGACGAAGATCGGCTGAGGAGCAACCTCAGGCGCTCTTCATCCCCTCCAGGATCAGGAGGATGTTTATCCATAGGTACCTTTTATGTTAATTTTAGGACTTACCCAGAAAATATAAGTAAACAAAGCACACAGAAACAATACAAAAGCAATAAAGTACTTCAACAACACAGTATTATCACTATTATCAGTAATTTTCTCTTTCGGAATAGACGAGCACTTGTGGCAAGCACGATGTCACCGATCCAAAAAACGACAGTTCAATCAAACTGTCTTTATGTCAGTCTGCCGTCAACTGTCATTACTGTCAAGGCACAGTTGAGCGACCCGGTGTCTGTGCTAGATTTCACATTTATTGTAATTTTAATGCACTTTCTTCTTATTTGTAAGCTGAAATACTAGTTCAAATACCGCCAAAACATGTCAGAGGTAGAAAACAAAGAAACAGTTGTGGAAAATGAACCAAAAGATTACATCGAAGATGGAAAAAATAAATTGTTTGTGAAGTGTAAATTTTGCGGTTCAAAGATGTTAGACAAGAATTCAGCCAAGTATATCGAATTACAGGTAAAATTACGGCCTCTAGGTTTCATTTTAGAGCATTGTTATACTTATTTACTTTGCAAATCTAAGTAATTATCCATATCAGTCTTATCTTGTTAAACGACTTGTATTTATGGGTAGATTCTCTAATATGCTTGTAATCTGGTATTTAATCGTACTTAGCTGTATTACTTAAACCTATGCATATTCGCATAATAACATTACCTCAATTCTTATGTTATTTTCATTTTCAGTTATTTATATGACTCATATAGTCGTATTTAGTAGTATAACTTAAATCTATTGCATATTCCTATAATAACATTACCCTTAATTTTATGTTATTTTGATTTTCAGGACGAACTCCCATTAATGCAACAAGACACAAGGAAAGAAGGCGACGTTCAATCTGAAACTGTAAAGGAATTCTATCATGTAGAAAATATGTTTACGTTTGAAAACATTGGTTTCACACATACTGTAGCCAATCGTAAATATCTGAGCTGTGCCGACTGTGATGCAGGTCCCGTCGGCTATTATGATATGGACACAAAACATAGCTATGTAGCAATATCTAGAATTGTTCAAGAAGATAATTAATTGAAGTTTTTATATATTGAAGATGGATTTTACGTCACGAAGCCCTCCACACAAAAAAAAGTGGAGATTTTGTAACAAATTCACAGGTCTGGCGTTTCCCAAATTCAACATAAATAACGTCAGAATGTAGCAGCCTAATGAAAATAATTGACAAGTTCTGAATTTAAAAAGTTGTTAACAATGGAAATGATAAGTGTAAAGATTGTAATGATTACTTGTTCTGATGTCATCATAGCCTTAGTCTACAACAATACGATATAAAAATGTGATATTATCACTTCACTGAACATACAACGTTACTCCAACAAAATCTTGGAAAATAGCACAATTTTTAATTTATTTGATTAGGAACGAGTAGCTGATGTTAGCTAGCAAGTTTATAACTAGTGATAAAATATAGTACAGTCTCCTTATTACCTTTTCAACAGTCTGTTGCTTTGTGAAGAATACAGAATGAACTATAGTAAATTTTAAACTAATGGGAGTGATATACTAATGTAGGTCAAAAAATGTAGTTACGTATCATTATCATGCATAATGCTTTGAAGAGTTGAAGAGATGTCTCGATTTTGTTAATCTACGCTATGCTGAGGCTGCTGTCTTCGGTTAAATCGAGATTCAGGACTGAGAGTCGATCTAGAATACGAGTTTTGCAAATGTCTTTGGTGATTGTACCTACTAGTTAGATAAATTATACAAAAATACCTTCTGAAATAAAAAAAAAATAGATCTATTGCTATTATGTGAATCATTCCTTTTAAAAGTAATAGTAAAGTAATTTCAAAAATAAAAGTAATAGATTAAGAAAATGATATTGAGCTTATAAAATATGAACTGCTGTATGTACCTAGTCTTTATTATTTAGGTACTTTTTATATTATTTTTTATTTGAATAAAGCTTTATTGTGAATAAAATGTCTTGTATATTAATTAAATAAGTACAGTCAACGTCAAAAGTAGATGATCCAACTTCAAACACAGATCCAGATCCAGACTCAAAATGATCTTATTAACCTGATATTTCTCTTCCTGTTGACTGATTGTTTTGATATTTGGTACACACCTTTAGTTCGGACGATAATACAATTTAAATCAATAAATATACAATCACGCCTTTATCCCTGGAGGGTTAGGCAGAGGTGAATTAACACCCACATTTCACCAATCATTGTAGGTCCCACGTAATAGGGGATGAGCCTATTGCCGTTTTCCGGGCACTATTGTTGACTCAAGCCATGTATAGGCTGAATCTGGACTGTATAATATGTCTGATGTTAAACAGCCCCATCCTTTAGTCGCCTTGTACGACACCGCATGGGAGGAAATAGGGTGGCCCAAATTCTACTCTGCCGGGAACCACGCGGCTTTCAATCAACAAACAGATTTGTATTAGCATCAATCATTAGTAGTTTAGCTCATGTTGAGTACTTTGTTAGTCAAGATCGATTTGATGCTGACTGTACGTGGGAAAATAAAGTATGACAAAAACTAAAGTATAATTTCACTAACTATGTCATCGTTTCCGTGGTGTAGCGGTTATCACATCTGCCTAACACGCAGAAGGCCCCCGGTTCGATCCCGGGCGGAAACATAGTTTTTGAAATTTGATTTAACTCACTGGGATGTATTTTTATATTTTATTTTTTATTCTATTTAATTTTCATCATATTCGTGAACCTCTTCATATTTAATACAATCCTTAAACAACCACACTAAAGAAAGGCAGTGTTTCTATAAACTTCCTCTCATTACAAACTATTGCTCTTAGTTTTTTCACAGGCGTTACTATATTTCGATGGCTCCGCACAAAATACTTGTTACTTGTTAGATGCTCTCGACAGATTGCAGCGACGACGTGCAGTTTGTATCATTGGTGATCCTGAGGTTATAAACACCTTGGAACCTCTGCAACTGCGTAGTGACGCCTCTACCACGGCAAGTGTTCTGAGAGCTATTTCAACTGATCCAACCCTCTCCCCTCCTGTCCAGAACAACTCGTGCCAGCCTGCGGTGTCACCCACATACTGTGGAATCCATTTCATCTCGCACCAAACGGTTTGAGGCCTTCTTCCTCTACCGCATGAATCCGCATGATAAAGAGCTGGAATGCTCTGCCCGCGCACGTGTTTCCCTCTTCCTACAGTCCCGGGTGCTTCAAGAAGGACGTGAAAAAGCATCTATCAAGGCCCTCCCTTCGTATCTTCTGGACTGCTGGCACCTCAGCTTTAAACCATCTATCGGGGTGCAGTCAATTAACGGACCATAATATAAATATAAAAAAATATAATGTAGTAACTGTATAGTTATCCTGATAGCCGAAGCCGAATGGATGACCTGCCTAGTCATGTCTGAAGGAACAACAGAACTTTTCAGTACATTTATCTTTTTCAGTTTCTTTTCCTATCTATTTCAGTAGATACATTAAGGTGTTATATAAGTAAGTGGTAATATTGTTTTCATAGGCGATTCAAAAGTTATTAACTTATTTCTTAGTCACGTCACGCCCAATTTTTTGTTGCAATCAAAGATAATTGGATTCTGATATAAGAAAGCGAAATACTGTCTTTATTTGAATTTGTTTGTGGGAAAAATACTGTTTCCCGCCAAATGTAGCTGTTTCAGAACGTGTTATAATGTAGTATGCATAGATAATGCAGTTTATAAATTATGCCTAATTCAATTTACTTGTACGTGTACCTATGTATGTGGATAGGTACTGTTGCAAAAAATTTATTATTATTTGAAATCTACTTATCGGTCGGTTGTAAGTTCAAATATCGTTACTTACATACCTCTTTATTTTAACCCCTGACGCAAAACGAGGGTTGTTATTAGATATAACAGTTGTTATAGCTATTTTCGTTATATTTTTTATCTTTTTAATTTAATTTAGATTTAAAATGTCTAGCTAATAATAAATAAATTTAATGAATTTGCATCTATTTCTTCTCTTATGCTTAAAAGTTTGATGTAATGCAAGAGAACTCATATTGAGATAATCTGAAATTTCCCTTTTATAGGTGTAGGTATGTACCTTCCTATTATTGAGCCATCCGTTATTTTTTACCTAATAGCCTACAATAAATAATTAAAAAATAAAAACATAATATTGTTTATGTTATTTTAAAGCTGGCCCCTCACCAGTCTACGTCCACTGGCCATGACCGGTGTAATTCTATCAGAAGGTCGGTCAAACCAAAGATCGACCTTCAATATACTATTAAAAAATGTAGGTAGGTACATTGGAGGTAGGTATAAAAATACTTGCACGAGTGTGACCCATCCATAAAATCCGAGAGCTGATACGATTTTTTGAATACGTTCTTCAGGCAAGCTGGAAATTTGTCAGACCACTCTCCTGTCATACCTCAACAGACCTGGCTGGTGGGAGCAGGGGCTTTTTTAAACACTATTAAAAAAAAATCAAAAATACATGTTGGAGGCAGTATGCAATTTTTATAATATTGTAGATTAAGTTTAAGGAATACATTAAAAAAAGACAGGCGATTTGGTGGGGGCTTTACCATTGCCAGGCAGGTACCATTCATCATTTTTGACTTATTGACTATAGACACACAGGGATAAATATCGATACATCATCATAATAAAATTAGAAAGGTTACAAAGCTGTTAAGTGTGTGTAGCCTTGTAAATAGTGCACTTGCGGATAAATTATAGGTTAAATAAATAGTGTATTGTGTGCCACTCGTGTAAAAGTTACGCAATGAAGGTTTCATTGAGCTTATCTAGCTATTTATATACTTGTAAAGTACTCACGCGTGTCTGTACATTGAAAATATTAAAAAAAAAGTGGCTTATTTTATACGGAACACTAAAATTACTTTATGTTATTAATTTTTTTAATTATTTTCTGTTTATCTGTTTGTCCGCGGTGTAAAAACCACTAAACGATATTTGATGCGGTATTTTATTTAAATGGTGTTGGTCAGATTTCAAATCATACGTTTGTTTGATCGCAATTGGTTGAGTAGAACCGGGGATATGATCAAAATCCTAATAACCGACATCCACGCGGGCGGAGTCGCGAGCAGAAGGCTAGTCTATGTATAAAAACATTATGTTGTAACGACGGGAAATTACCTCCCATCGTTCATCCATTTTGCTGAATACATGTTAAAACTACTTATTGATACAAAGATATAAATACGTAATACAAAATACAAAAGAATATTTAAGTGTTAATTTGGCTAACAAAATGAATTTCAACAGCTTGTTAGTTCAAAATGAATCGGGAAAAGTGTAGTAATCGATTATAAACCTAAAAGTCATATGAATAAAGGTTACAATGCATTGTGTGGCTATCTGAGGCTGTAATCTCTACGCTAATCTTACGATGCCATTGGAAATATTATGTCTAAATCATGATGCTAATAATGTAAATAAGCTTTAAGTTGATGGCCGTCTCTGAAAACCAGCGCTGGCCGCAGCAAGAAAAAGCTGGAAGCTTGGGCCGATGTATCTAGGTTAGGGTTGCCATACGTCCACGTACGCCGGGACATGTCCCCGTTTGAAGCCTAGTGTCCCGGCGTCCCGGCCGATAAGCAAATTGTCCCGGTTTAAAAAATATAGTTTTATATTTGAGGGCTGGACTTGGTAAACAATCAATCAATTAGCCACCGTCGCAGGTCGACAGTCCGCCTGGCTAGGGGGTGTCTCCCTTTCCGTTTTCCTTCTCGCGCTCTCCACTCTAGGACTCGTCTGCTCCAACGGTCATCAGTCCTTTGACAGATGTGGCCAGCCCACTGCTACTTCAGCTTGATTATATTGCGACCTATGTCGGTAGCTTTGGTTCTATGTCGAATGACCTCGTTACGAATTCTATCCTTCAAAGAAAGCTCGCTCCATAGCCCGTTGCGCAACTTTTAGGTCGTGGACTAACCCTACCTTCAATGGCCACGTTTCGGCACCGTAAGCCAAAACAGGCAGGACGTACTGGCGAAAAATTTGTTTTGAGGCATTGCGGTAAAGGCAAGAAGAAGACCCGACGTTACACCGAGGCCGACTTGTTGAGAAGCTCCATTCAGGCTGTGCAGCATTTCGCTCATTTGCTTCAGTGACTCCGCAACTATGACAATGTCGTCGGCGAACCGAAGCTTCGGTTCGCCGACGACATTGATGTTGATAATTCTGGTCCAATCCAATCCAGAGTCTTGAAGACTTCCTCCAACGCGTATAGTATGCGCTCTCCACGCTGGAGGCTAAATGGGTTTCGTTTTCTGGTCTTGGAGCTGGACAGACATTGTGGCAGTGTCATACAAGCATTTCTGCACTTCGATCCAATCGACAAGACATCGCTGCAGAGCATCCAACACTGGCAAGGTATCGATAGAGTCGAAGGATTTTTCGTAGTCCACAGATAGATAGATAGATAGATAATACTTTATTGTACACCAATAAATTTACAATAGAGACAAGTAGGTATCATGCATTCAGTCCACAAATGCCATACACAGCGACTGCTTGTAATCTGGCGTCTTTTCTACAATCTGCCGAACAGTATGGATGGATGTGGTCCACGGTGCTATAGCCTTTTCGAAATCCGGCTTGCTCAGGTGGCTGAAACTCGTCGAGCTTACCCGCAAGGCGATTTGTGACGATTTGTGTACTTTGGGTCTAGATAGCGTTGTGTAGAATGTCCTATAATATTTATTTATTTATCATTATTTATTTTAGAAGAACAGTACCATCGCACTCCCACTCCATGCCCTAAGTGTTGGCCCTTGCTGGATGATGGAATTAAACTCGCTAGATCTTTCAGGATTGGAGCGCCAGATGCTTTCCTGAAAGCAGGTGGCGCTCAGTCGTAATTTCGTCATCACCAGAGCACCTGTTGTTCTTCAGTTGCCTGAGAGCCGCCTCTTCCTCGTACTGTTAGACATCTGGTATCTTCTCGGTGTAATAGCGCGTGAGTGGGGCTCTGTGGTCTTCATGGCTGTGTCCCGTCGGTTTACTCATCCGTGATGCATACAGCAGCTGTCCATAGAATTTCTCGATCTCTTCGAGTATCTCGTTCTTTGTGACAATCGTTTTGCCTTCCTCAATTTGAGTTTCGTCAGATGGGGCCTCCCCAACTGCTGAGCGAACACTTTCGACCCCCTATTGCGCTCGATTGCCTCCTGGATGGTGCGGGCGTTGGAGCGTCGGAGGTCGTGTCGTATCAGGTCGTATTGGTAAACAGTAATATAACTACAATAAACGCGACTAACTAGCTAGGCTATTCATACGTGGATAGAACGACATTTTTCCGTACAAGTATAAGTTAATGTTGATTTCGTCAAAATATTTTGTAAAATTATCAGAATTAACTTTTCGCCTTCGTAGCGAAAAGCCCCAACGAAAGAAAGCCCGACTGGCGGGTCACTGCCCGCTGGCATTGAATAGCAGTGTTTAAAGTTGTTTTAAACCTTTAAAGTTACCCACTGTTGTAATACAAGTGCCTATTTTTCTACCTTCACTATAGTTTTTCTTCAAATGTCCCGGTCTGCGTCCCCACACTTATGGCAACCCTAATCTAGGTACACACACATTTTGAACTTCGTACCCATCAGGGGCATCATTCTACTTGACAATGGGTTGTAATCGCAGTCGTAACGCGAGAAGTCAGTGGATTTCGTCTTGACCTATTGACAGCCCTAGATAAGTGGTTAGTCTTTGGCGTAGTATACCTAGAATAGAATGACGAATGTATGGGATTTGACGTATATGACAGTTGTCAACGTAAGTCATAAACGTCAAATTCCATACATTCGTCATTCTATTCCACAATAGGTAGGTACACCGGTCAACGAATTACCACTTTTGTAGGGGGGCTGGACCTTCTTTTATTATAGGTACCCTCCGAAGCACAGAAGCGCTCAGGCTCAGATAAAATGCCACTAAGCGGTTATCCATCCAAATGGCAACCGCGCCTAGGTAGCTTAACCCACTGATCATTTACCGAACCCAAAATATTTCTAATCATTCTTAATTCAAAATACCGAATTACAGTGACCCCTAAATAGTATCTACAAAAATACTGTTACTGAAAAATCACTCTTATAACTTCAGCTTTAAAGTCGTCATTAGTCCTCAGACCTAACAGTGAGCTTTCACTCTCCGATTACGATTACGTTTCGTCGCTTGATTACCGAACGAGCTTCACTAATCGCTTGTTATATGCAAAACTAAGGCCGCCTTTTCACTATGGGATGTAATATATATTACATCTTGAGATATATATTACATCCCGCGATTGCTGTTTTCACTGTAAGATATATATTTGGGATAGTTCAGTAGCTTTACCATGAGTTGACACCAAAATTTGACAACTTCGTTACCCTATCGAACTGCGTACGCGAATCTGATTGGTCTGTGTAGAATGCATGCGCGAATTCCCTGACTTCTGATTGCTCAGTTTAAAATGACAACGTGATTTCGCATGCGCGATCAAACGTCGCCATTCAAACGGGCGAGACAGGGGGAGGCGTGGTGTCCGGGGACGTGAGGTAAAATATACCTTCCAATATCGCTCGAAAAAATATTTATAGTTTGGGATGTAATATATATTATAGCGTAGTGTAAACGGTCTCGTACAAAATGTATGACGAGCGATATGCCAAGATGTAATATATATTACATTACATCCCATAGTCAAAAGCCACCTTTACGCCGACTTGATCCGCAAGTGGCTAAACGTGGCTAAAGTCAATATCAAGGTGAGGCGAAAGTGATCAAATTGATTTCTTTGTTTTTAATTTTGAATGTCAATGACCTTACCTTGGAGAAAACTGGAAACGTATCATTTTATAGGTACATTAAAAATGTGTGTTTTTTTTTCTGATGGAATGTGTAGGACGGGACTTGAACCCGCGAATAGTAAATTTTTCGGACTTGTCCTGTAGGCACATCCTGTAAGAACATTTCGAACGATCGAACGAACTCGAAAGCTGAATCCGCAGTGATATTTCAATATCGCATGCTGTTTTGGTGATGTCACGTTGTCAAGCCTAAACAAAAATATAACCAAGGTGGGGTTTCTCAGATACGCGGACCTGGGGTGTGAGTGTGGAGTAGCTCCAGGGACCATGGCCCACCTGCTAACGTGTGCTGCGTGCCCATCTACCTGTACACCGGAGGACCTAATGAATGCCTCCGAGAACGCGATCCAGGTAGCAGCATACTGGGAAAACGAATTTGAGAGTAGAAGCGCCATCGATTCGATAGAAGAAGAAGAAGCATATAAACAAACATCACACTCATGCTCGACAACGTGACGTGACGACACCAAATTTACAGCATGCAGAATGGAAATATCACCATGGATTCAGCTGTAGGTAGAGTTCTGCCGAAGTGCAGCACAATTACGCCTGCAATGCTATTTGAATTACTGATGACACACTAGGCCGAAATTAGGTCGCGTCATAGCGTACAGCCTAACGTCGGTCGGGCGTAAGTTCAGCGGCAACTTATTCTGTGAGCACCAATGATATTATATAAAATGAAATATCATTGGTGAGCACTCATTATACGCGACCGAAGTTCGGTTCGATTACTGACGAATATCCAGGGACGAGGAGCAGCGGGGATCCGCCCACGCCCCGCGAGCCGCGACACTGAATACACACAAAAAGTTGCGGAACTGAATTTCTGCCGCTTAGGTTCTTCACTTATGGTGTGTCATATATTATATCAGCCGAAGACGTCGAAACGTAAAATCAGCCGCCGAACTTCGGTCGCGTAACTTCGGCATAGTGTGTTTAGACACTAAAGGTGTTTATAGACTATGGTGACAGCTGACCATCAAATAGGCCATGACTTAAAATTATGAGGATTACACTGAATGTAAATTCAAAACACCGCATTAAAGTGACTTCAAAGGTAAGACCAAATTGTTTGTTTATCTGTTTGATATAGTGACTGCTGGCTATAAAGGTCAAGATATTGAATCTGTGAGATTAGAAGGTGTGAAGGCTCATGGTTGCTTATGTTTAATCTTACTATTTACTAGCTGGTACCCGTGAATCCGTACTCATGTGTGTTGGTTATAGTCTACTTTTGATTATTTCTCCAGTAGTAGGTACCTAGGTACATCTGAAGGTATGATCGAAAATAGACGACGGCGACGACGAGAACCAATGCGATCAAACATACGACAGTTTTTAAGCCTGATAAGACCTTATAAAAATATCCACATCCAAATCTTTTCAGTAATATCGAGGTCTAGCCAAATCCGCAGTTAAGACTGGTAAAGCGGACCCCAGACTCCGAGGTGAAAGCTTCGGATGCGACTGGGAATTAACCACGGAGGACAGAATATGATTAGTAAACGGAGATGTTCCAGTGAAATTTCTCGTAATAAAAACGCGTCGCCAAATGCGGGTGAGAAGAAGACGCGGGGGGCATGACGCCATACCTCGTCCCCCACGCGTCTCTTCTCCTAAGTCTAAGCCCCTCCCACTTTTTAGAATGCCATCTAGTGTAGCATAGCGAAACTAAATAGAAATAATGCATGCAATTTCCATTGTAGTTTTACCACTCGCCACAAAGCGCTGCACAGAATTCTAGAATAATCTATGTGTTTAATGACAGCGGGACCACTTACATATTGACCACTATATATACAAGCTGTTGCCCGCGGCTCCGTCCGCGTGGAATTCTGATATAAGGAATATAAGGACATAATGATTGGGTTGCATTATTGGAGTTTTAGCGCCTTCGCTGGCATAGGCGGGTGCGGGTCGCGGACGTCCGCGACGGGCGTCTGTCACCAGTATAATTTCAATAGCGTCGGTGTACAGTCGATAACTATGGATCATTTATTGATATATTACTTAGCCAAAAGACGACGACGTGAACAAAGGCAGCCAATTAGCCCATATTATGTCACGTCTAGATTGTTGTGTGGAGAATTTGTAACCAAGTTTTCGTATAAGAATGTACAGCTATCATAATTAGTTTATTGTAAATCAAAGACAATTTTGCACGGTTTGTCAAAACTGTAGAGAAAGAGGCGAACTCCTTTGGTTCACGGAATTTTTGGTTTTACTTTACACAATATACCTTTTAGCAGGGCTGGCTCGCGACTCGCTTGGGGGTACAAGTGGTGCAATGCATCCGGGAGCAGGTTCCTGCTTTTGCATTTTATATTGATATATTATGTTGTTCTATGAATAATATAAGACTGACCTTCAAAATAACATTCTATTTGAGTTTCGTTTACCAAAAAATTTCAAAGGTATTTGCCGTAAAAAAGCTTTCAGTTTGCAGCTAAGGATTATTCTAAGTTTATTGCAACGACTGTACTAGTTAGCACGGCGCGTGTGACACGGATAACGTAGCGGCGGTCGATGATTTTGTTGAAACAGACCCGCTCGCGTGCTCCGTCGCGCGGACACACGGCGCGTGCCCCGCTGCCCGCGTGGCGGGCCCCGCCGCCCGCGTCACGTGTGACGGGTATCCGCCTCACGTAGCGCTGCTCTTGAAATAACATGAAACAAGCACGCGAAACGGACGTCCGCGACCCGCACCCGCCTATGCCAGCGAAGGCGCTAAGTACGGATCCCTAACTTTTTCAAAAAGGAAATTAATAAAGCAAGAAAATAATGTAGAAATATAAAAAAAAATGATGTTATTATATTGTAAAATTTTCACTTATGTATTTCTGGTATACGTATATACAATTAGGTAAGTATAGCAAATTTAGGCTGTAATTTTTTAAATCACTTTTTTGTTTTATAGAAGTCATCTTCATTGAAGGACCTCGAACAGATTCTGGAATATTTTGTGGGGTACCTACCAGCTGGAAGGTCTATTTAAAATACGTACCTATCCACGCATTTTTTTATTTCTGGGTTACTGGGAAATCTAAAATGATATAATATGTTGAAAATTTTATTGGCTTCCTAAAAATAATGTGAATATAGTGGTCTCACTACTATGATGCACACCATTTATTTTAAATAAGGCCATCTGTAGAATTATAGCAGAATCATTTAGCCCCCCTGAATGATTTGGGCAGATACCGACAGATGGCTTAATTTTTTTATTTTCAATTTTCAATTTCACCCAAATATAATGTAAGAATTAATAAAATAACAATTGCGGAATTACTAATGAAGTCCGGTGAAATTATTGTGGTGATTTTTTTTATAGAATGAATTGAATTGTTGTTACAACATTATACAAGTAAGACAAGGTTACTTATTTCTTCTCTCCGCTAGATGGTTCTATAAAGACATTTTTTTTCTAAAAATGAAAATAAAAATATAGCGGACTTACTGATGAAATGTTATATCATCAATATATTTAAACATCTTATCTCTACAATTTGTACACCCTTGTACCGCACACTTCATTCTTAAATCGGGTCAAAACTATTTTTTTCTTTGAACTTTTAACCAAAAATGACAACCTATCGCAACGACGTGCCACTAGAACTGAGTGGTGACGTCACAGAACTGACGTCTATATATAGGAGTCCTTTTGACAGTATGGAAGCACGCGACTCGATTGCCTTTGCAACAACTCCGCTATCATTTCCTTCTCCATGGAATTAACGCTAAGAGGAAGAAGAACCGAGATCCAAATCTTTTCAGTAGTTTTTATGTCGATCGCGAGTAAACATGCAAGAATTCTCAGAAGTTGTTTTTCTTTTATATAAATGGTCCGTCACTTGACTGCACCCCGCTAGATGATAAAAAGCTGACGAGCAAAAGGTGAGGTGGGTTTTAGAATCGTTATTTTAATCATCATCATCTGCATATAGACGTATTCTCCCGATTGCATCCGTGGCCAAGATGACCCCGGAGCTCAGGGTCCGCCTTCCGGCTCCTCCTTCTCCACTTCGCACGATCTTGGGCGTCCATGGTAGTGAGACCATTTGCACGCATATCACCCTCCACGACGTCAAGCCAGGACTTCTTTGGCCTACCCCTTTTACCTGGACCCGGCGGGGGTACCATTGCCAGGCATTTGTTCCCCACGTAGCCTGGCGGTTGCCGCAAGACGTGGCCGCACCAGCGAAGGCGGCTCTCTTGCATTTTATCCGCGATGTCACGGACATGGAGGCTGCCGCGGATGCGAGAGTTCCGTACGCGATCTTTACGCGTAACGCCGCACATCCACCGCAACATTTTCATCTCCGTGACACGCAGCTCTTGCTTGTGTCGCTCGAGCAGCGGCCACGCCTCACAACCATACAAGAGAACAGGCCTAATGATCGTTTTATAGACCTGCCCGTTCAACCTGACTGGCATTTTAGGATCACAGGTCACGCCAGTCATTTCTCGCCACTTGGCCCACGCGGCAGCAATGCGTGCCTTGACGTCGTGGTCGATCTCACCGGTCACATGAAGTACAGATCCTAGGTACTTAACCTGGTCCGTGCGCTCGACCAAATCATCGCCTATGCGGACGGGTGTGGGATCTGTGGAGTTTAACGCTAAGTATTCTGTCTTCGCTACATTTAGCTTCAGACCGCCGTTCTCAAGCGCTTCTTTCCATCCTTTCACGCGTCGCACCAATCTGCTCCTCTCCGCGTCCATGAGCGCAATATCATCAGCATACATGAGCAACCACGGAGGCTGCTCATGTGAGTTTCTAATGCTGTCCGACAAAACATCTAATACCACGCTGAACAGGTAAGGACTAAGGACGGATCCTTGGTGTACCCCGACGGTGATGGGGAAGGCTTTCGAGTCGCCAACAGCAGTCCGAACCACGGAACCGGAATCATAGTACATGTCTCGGATGGTGTCAATGTAAGTCTCTGGGACACCCTTGGCCCGCAGTGCCCACCAGATCACCTCGCGAGGAACACAGTCGAAGGCCTTCTGCATGTCTAAGAATAGGCAGTGCAGGGGCGTGTTCTTCGCCCTGTATTTCCCCGCCACAACCCTTAGGGCGAACACTGGGTCCATGATCCCGTGCCCGGGACGGAACCCGTACTGGCACTCCGAGAGTGTACTTTCCTGTCGGATCCGGGAGTCGATTATCCGCTCATAGAGCTTCATGGTGTGGGACATTATCTTTATACCGCGGTAACTACCACACTCCTGCACCGATCCCTTGCCTTTGAAGACTGGCGTGATGATGCTCAGCCTCCACTGGTTCGGGATCTCGCCGGTGAGGAGTACGCGGTTATAAAGATTTGCTAGAATGCCCACACCACGGGCGCCCATTGCCTTCCAAGCCTCGATGGGGACTTCGTCGGGTCCGACAGCTTTCCGGTTCTTCATGCGGCGAATGGCAGTCTGGACTTCCGCAGGCGTTATCGGTGGCACTAGTCCTTGATTCGGAGGGAGGTCTGGTGGCTGCACCTCTTTATGCTGCTTATTCAGCAGCTCGTGGAAGTATGAGCGCCATCTCTCCTTCACCGCGACTTTCTCGTACAACAAATTGCCCCCAGGGTCTTTAATGCAGCGGCACTTGGATAGACCCTGCGCCGCTTTGGCCCTGGAACGCGCCAACTTATATATGAGCTTTTGCCCCTCAGACGATTCCAACTTGGTATATAGAGGTGGCAAGTGGTCTCGTTTGGCCCTGGCTACGGCTCTCCTGGTGGCGCGTTTTGCATCTTTGTACGCATCGCGGTCATCGGAAGATTTGGACGCTTGCCACTTTTTAAAGAGGGCTTTCTTCACCCTGATCTCTCTCTGGACTGTGTCGTTCCACCACCAGGTGTCCTTGTCACACTTGCGTCCACCCTTAGACATGCCGAGCACCACCCTCCCCGCCTCAAGAATAGCTGCCCGAATCCTGTCCCAAGAAACCTGTACTGGTTCGTCTACAGCATCGGCGCACTTGTCACCGATGGCTGAGACGAAACTTTGGGACTTAGCTTCATCAAGCAGCCACCACCTGATTTTGCGTTGGGCACGCTCGGCACGTTTGTCTTTGGGTTTCACGCGGAGGTCCATGACAAGGAGACGGTGTTGGCTAGTGAGACTCTCCCCGGGTATAACCTTGCAGTTGGCCACCCTGCTGATGCTGTGCCTCCTAGTGAGCAGGAAATCAACCTGGGTTAAGCGCCCCCCGCTCTTGTAGGTGACAAGATGTTCGGATTTCTTTTTGAAGTACGTGTTCACGATGGCCAGGTCGGCAGTCGCACACGTTCTAAGGATGTGCTCACCCTCTGGGTTGCGACTACCGTATCCAAAACCGCCGTGGACACGCCCAAACTCCTCACATCCGTCACCCACGTGACCGTTCAGGTCACCGCCCAGGACAATCTCCTGCGACAGCGGGACGTCACGAAGCACTCCCCCGAGTTGGTCCCAGAACAAGATCTTTTCGGCTTCGCCACGCCCAGCCTGTGGAGCGTAAGCACTTATCAGGTGGGTTATAATCCCATCGATAAGCACCCTCACAACCATAAGTCGGGCGCTATAGCTCTTCACCTCCAAGATGTCATCCTGCAACGCCCGGGAGAGCACCACGCCCACCCCGGCCTGCCCGTCAGGTGCACCTGTGTACATCAGCTGGTAGCCCTCCCCAATGTGCATGGTGCTATCGCCACCCCACCGAGTCTCCTGCAGGAACGCCACGGCCACTCTCCGCCTGCAGAGTACGTCAGCCAACTCCCTCGTGCGACCGGTCAACGTGCCGATGTTCCACGTTGCGAAGCGGAGTTTTCGTGAATCACAGTGTTGGCCTAACATCTTTAGCCGTGCCCGGCTCAGGCACGGTAGCCCTTGCCCACTTGCGACACGAGGCGGGCGACCCTCATGCGCGCCGTTTTGCGGCGGCGCCCTACCCTCATTGTGATTCCTTTTATTACGAGCCATATTAATTTTAAATTTGGCAATTTTGGCTTTTCCGGGGGCGACTGCCGTCCGACCCCCCAACCCCGAGGGGAAAGCCAGCGCCAGAGCCTCGTCCGTTGTTCAGCAGGTGCACCAGCTAGCAGGTGAGGTTGGCTTGGGGCTCAAGATCTAGGTGAGCCCCCATACGCCCCCATAGAATCGTTATTTTAATATTCCTAACTAAGTTTTATTAAATACTAGCTTTCGCCCGCGGCTCCGCCCGCGTGGATGTCGGTTATCGCGACCACACATAGCCTATGTCCTTCCTCAAATTCTATTCTACCCCTACTAAATTTCATCAAAATCGGTTCAGTGGTTTAGGCGTGAAAGCGTAACAGACAGATAGACAGAGTTACTTTCGCATCTTCTATCTATAATATAAAAATGAATCCCTAAATGTGTTGCTAAGCGCAAATCTCAAGAACGGCTGAACCCATTCCGCTAATTATTTTTTTAGAATATTCCTTAAAGTACGAGGATGGTTCTTACGGAAAGAAAAATTAAAATAAATAAATAAAGAATCGACTGTTAGGCGGTACGAAGTTCGGAGGGTCAGCTAGTTTATAATATTAGTAGGTATGGATATGGATGTATAGACACAACTAATTTACAATTTCGTAATAGTCTAAGTACATCTAAGTAAACAAGGTAGATGATTGCGAAAAGAAACAAAATAAGTGATCTAAGTGATACAACTCTAATGAGGAGTTAATTTTCTTTTGCAATTTAACCTTCATAGAGCGAGCGTCGATTGGTGATCGAGAAGTCGACTTTACGATAGAGCGGTCTCGGGTTTGAATACTGACCATTACACTATCGAGTAGTAGTACCTTTTTTTTTTATCGTGCGCAAAATCCCACGGATACCTCCCCCACCGTAGCCGGATTGGAAGGACATAGCATCTAAGATTACCTACATATGCCCGGTCCCTATAACCAACGAATCGTAAATGTCCAAAGCTTCCATCAGTTTTTGAAAAACGAGTAACGAGCCCTTTTATGCGGTCCTATAACATTTTGCATCACTTCTTCATCCTAGCGTTAATTCCCAGTCGCATCCGAAGCTTCCACCTCGGAGTCTGGGGTCTACTAACTTTACCAGTCTTAACTGCGGATTTGACTGGACTTCAATGTTTCCTTTAAACCGACTGCCATCTGACCTTCACAACCGAACAGCGATATTGGGCGATCTCGAAGCATTGCAGCCTTTTTAGAGCTACCCGTAACGACTGCCATAGATATTCGAATGACAAACGGGACCGACGACGGCTTAACGTGCTCTCCGAGGCACGACGAGACCAATGCAAATATGCATATTCATGTATTATATAAATATTTGCACTGAGCGGGGATCGAATCCACGCCTCCTGCGTAGCGGCCGCGTTCTATACCGCCACGCCACGGTGGTTGTCATTTGTACTAAGCCTTATAACCTTCGCACAAGTATAACCTACAAATTAACAGAGTTATATCGCAATCGGCTGACCCGTGCGGTATATTCTTTTGATTTTTGTATATCAGATAACGTATGTCATTATGATAACCATAATGCACATCCACGGGTAATTGAAATGTTCGTAAGGTCAGGTCAATTTCGATATATCGCCGTAATGAGCGGTCAGTTCTAAGGCGCTCGGTCACTTGATATTTACGAAGTGACCTCAAGCTATCATTTTGAGATTTTTGATTATTTTATTCTGATGATTAAGGGTGCTTATAGGTAAAATAAGCAACATAGTGGTAAGAAACAGAGCTTACTTACATATTAGAATAGGGTACTTTTTTTATACAAATTAGGTGGCAGATAAGCACACGGCCCACCAAGTGGTCACCGTGGCCCATGGACGCATGCAACACCAGGGGCGCTGCCGACCCTGGAGAAACCTTTCAATGCCTTTCTTGAAGATGCTTAGATGCGAATAGATGCGCTCATTTCATTAGTGAGCGTATTGTAGAATAAAATGTATGGGATTGACATGTATTTTGAACATAGGCGTATGCGTATACTAGGCGTTGTTAATGTGAGGCGAAAATAAGACCCACCAATACCAAACCTCCCCTACTAGTTTTATAAACATTGTAGAAATTTACGTAACTTCACGTAAAATTTAAGTATTTTTTAAGTTAACAATGAAGTAAACGCGAAAGTAAATCTGTCTGTCCGTTTATTACGCCTTCATGCCTTAACCACTGAATCGTTTTTGATGTAATTTGATACAGAGACAGATTAGATCTTGGGCAAAGACATAGGTAGGTAATGTTTAGTCGCGATAGCCGACATACACGCGGGCGGAGTCGCGGGCGAAGCTAGTTAAAAATAAAGTACCTAAGCATACAATATTAAAATATTACATAAATAATACTAATATTAATATGTCGTAGAACATATTATTTATAGTAAAATTAGAATTTTATTACGCACGCACGTGTTTATTACGAAAACAATATTTATGCGTGACCTCTAGTGTGTTCCACAGTAACACAAATATACGCGTTTCACATACCTACTATTAAACGTTTGACAATTATAATTAATCGGGACCTCTCTATTTCAAAATATTAGAAATAAAAATACATACAAAATGTTGCACAATACATACTAAACGAAGCTCGTAAGAATATTTTATACAACAGGCCCATTTATTAAATACGCAATGTAGATAATAGATAATAAACGGAAATGAATAAATTAAAAATCTAAGATTCGAAATTTGAATTAATGCGTAGGCGGTAGGCCTAAAACTGGCCAGCATCTTCATACAAAGTTTCACTACATACCTACAGGCTTTTTCATACCTAACCCTAGTGTATGTCATTTAAGTACTTACTCGTTCGTTACTTATTGTTTTTGATTTCTTCCGAGCTCCAAAGTGCGAGAAATCGCTAGGAGGATAGTCATGACTAACATTACTAGTTTACTAATTGTTACTAACCCTAATACCAGTCCTTGTTACTTGAAAAGTGCCAAAAAATGGCTACGTATCACGTTTTTTGTGATAGGTCACCTGTCTTGTCTAACAATGGCCAGTGCTGCAACGTTTTCACACTTAGTTCATAAACATTTTTAGCTCATTGCAATAACTTGGGCAAGCGATAATTGCAAACTTGTCGAAGACACGTACCAGAAACAACCCAGTCTGTGTCTTGTGCGCCTTATTTATTTTTTGAATAGCAGGTCTTTGGCCCCTTGGGTGAATAAAAAAATATAAAGAAAGGCACATAATGTAAATAGAATTTAAAAAAAATACACATAGGTGTACCTCAGGACATATATCTTGAACCTAAAATGTGCTCAAAACGTGCAGTACACGTTTCTTGGGTGTCTTTTGAGGATAGCACGGGGTGCTAATGCAAGTTCATCAAGCACAGATTATTACGAAATAATCCGTGGGCTCCTGTGCCTCGTTTGTCCCGCGATTTAGGTCCAACATACGTGACCCGAGGAGGAGGTGACAGGTTGAGGCGGGAATAAATATGGAATTTCAAATTTGGAACGTGACGCAGAAAAAAAAAAGGTTCTGTGACCCATAGGTAAAAAAGAGCACTCGAAATTGGCGGGCTTGCATGAAAATTACAATAGAGAAAGTTCGTGAAGTATGTAAGGATGGAAGCAGATTAATCACGCTTTTATCCCCGGAGGGTTAAGCAGAGGTAAATTAACACCCACATTTCACCAATCTTTGTATTAGGTCCCACCACAGATAACATAATAAGTCCCACGTAATAGAGGGTGAGCCTACTGCCATATTCCGGGTATTATATGCATCTGAGGCTGAAACTGGACTGTATATATCTGTCTGATGTTAAACGCCCTATCCCTTAGTACCATTGTACGACACCGCATGGGAAGACATGGGCTGGCCCAAATTCTACTCTGCCGGGAACCACACACCTTTCTGTCTTTGTAAATCTTCTTCCTCTTAGCGTTAATTCCCAGTCGCATCCGAAGCTTTCAGCTCGGAGTCTGGGGTCCGCTTTTGCCAGTCTTAACTACGGATTTGGCTAGACCTCGATATTTTCTGTGAAGCGATTGCCATCTGACCTCCACATCCCAATGGTAACATTAGGCGATATCGAAGCTTTGCAGCTAGACTGTTTTTGGATTTTTGAGGGCTCCAACTACCCGTAACGACTGCCATAGATGTTCTTATGGCAACCGGGACCGACGGCTTAACGTGCTCTCCGAGGCACGACCAGACCTATGCAAATACCCATATTTCATGAACACAAATATTTGCACTGAGCGGGGATCGAACCCACGCCTCCTGCGTAGCGTCTCTGTCTTTGTAAATATTATGCTAATAATAGAATTATGTTATTTATCGTCACCATCATCAAACAAACGAAGTCAAGGGCGCCATCAGTTACGTTATCGCAAGAAAAAGTTTTACAAAACCATAGACGATTATAATCTATTATTTTACGTAAAAGTATTTAGTGTGTTTCCACAAAGGGCGTGATACCTACTTTGTTTGGCAATATTTTTATATGCAAAGTGGGTAATATTGTGGAGAGCTCGGGTCAAGGTCAGGTAGACCTTCAGCGGTAACCTGTGACCTTTGGCTTAATATAAACGATATGTGCAAGTTCAAAAGTACAGTCCGGTAGATAAGTTTTACGAGCTTTAAGTGCATCAACACTGTAAACTCTGTAGAGTTATCGATCAAATGTTAATTATGTAATGATGCGAATTTTTGAAATTAGTAGCGAAGAAATAATTAAAATACTGAGACTGTTAGTGTCGGGAAATCCCGGGAAAAAAAACGTGGCTTGTCTTAGGGATTGCTAAAACTAGCCATGTTTTTTTTTCACCATCACTCGATTTTCAAGTTATGTTCCTACAAAGGTTGCTTTTTTATACAACTTAGGTGGTAGACAAGCACACGGCCCACCTAATGGGCAGTGGTTACCGTGGCCCATATTGGCAAACCACCCGTTTGAGTGTGCGTGTGAATGCTCTTGGGAGTCTGGGGTCCGAACTGCAAAAAACTTGTGTAATTTTTTTAAAGCCAACTGAGACCTCCTCAAGGTCGAAATACAATGTCTGTCAATGACCGAGGGTTATATAACACGGTTCGCACGGGATTCACTTCTGAATACGTAATCAGAAGTAATATTGGCCATAAATTGTACCTAAGACGGAAATCTTGCTCAAAGTCTAATGCACTCCGACGTTGATACGTCCTTCTTTAATAAGGTATGTCTATAATAAGCAAACATGCAATAGTAGTCAACTTCTTCGAATATATATGAGTAATTAACAACCATTTTAATCAATGACAAAATGACTAGTTCTAGCACAGACTGCTCTTCGCCAAACTGGAACGGAAGCTGCGGGAATTTATGTAGTCTCCATCGAAGCCTGGAAGGCGATCGGGCATTTATCCAAACCTTTTCAACCGCATCCTCATTGGAAACACCCCAAGCTACGAATCATCATTAATAATGATGATTCGTAGCTTGGAAATGATGATGATAATGATTCATTATCATCATCATTTCAGCCATAGGAAGTCCACTGGCCTCTGTCCAGCATAGGCCTCAATAAGACCGGTTGGAAGCGGCTCGCATCCAACGCGTTCCCGCGGCCCTAATGAGGTTGCCTTATGCTACGAATAATGATATCTTATTCGTTCCCCATAAACTTTTAGCACAAATAAAAATAAATGTACAAAGGCAGAATTATTGCCATGGGCATTTTCTGCCAGTCAACCTTAGGGTGATGCAGAAATTTTTCAAGATAGGCATCCTAATATTCGCACAAACTATTGACAATATCTTGAAATCGCTTGAAAGCATCGGTAGCTTAGTGGTTAAGGAGTCGGCCTTGCGATCGAGAGGTCACGGGTTTGAATCCTGGCCATAACACTACCAACGTGAACACATTCCTAGCACAAGTAATTTAGCTTAGTTGGAGGGTTAAAAGAAATATTACTAAGTAATTTCGGTTGCTAAAAAAATCTTTAACGTAAGACTTTTATGCGCGAGTGTACATAGATGATGCGCCCGACCACACGTCGTTAGATACTTTTGTCACGGTATTGTCAATTAGATTTGTGGCCGAAAATCTCTTTGTCAACTTGAGGTTAAACGTTTTTTTATTAATTTTTATTCAGATGAATTGTGGACCAGGGAAGGTCAATGTATCCAGAGTAAACCGCCAAGATCGTTGAATTTGTACCTACCTACCCCGGTGACGGATGACAACACATTTTTTAAGCTATTGCATAGCTTCTATCGCGGGTCTTGAGCGTGGAGACCGAATCCAGAAATTCCGTAACGAAAAAAACCTAACACCCCGAAGCTCGCACGAATCGAGCCGAGCTGCTCCGAAGTAGCTCCGCTTAACGTAAGTAATTATAATTGCATAAGTTGATAAAAAATGCTATGCAATAGCTTTACCGCGGCAGTCCCCGAGTGCCACACGTCTTTTTTTCATCTTAATATTTTAATAAATTGCAGTCCACTGCTGGATATAGGTCTCTCCCAAATATGTGCCCTAGCACGTGATCCGCTGCGTTGCGTTCAGCCTATCCCAGTTATACGTCCGGTATCTTACCTCGCCTAAATCGCGAGACAATGAGGGCCAGTATCGCGAGATAATGAGGTGAATTTGAGCTCGTCCGGTACCGTAGCACCCCGTGCTATCCTCAAAAGACAACCAAGAAACGTGTACTGCGCATAGAGCACATTTTGAGCACATTTCAGGTCCAAACTAGCTTTTGCCTGCGGCTCCGCCCGCGTGGATGTCGGTTAACGCGACCAAACATAGCCTATGTCCTTTCTCAAGGTCTAACCTACCTCTATACCAAATTTCATTAAAATCGGTTCAGCGGTTTAGTCGTAAAAGTGAGACAGACAGACAGACAGACAGACAGACAGACAGACAGACAGACAGACAGACAGACAGACAGAGTTACTTTCGCATTTATAATATTAGTAGGGATGTCCCGAGTAATACCTTTTTTTAGATCATTTCCAAATTTGAAACTCAAATTCCATTTCCGCCTCACCCCGAAGTGCCTCGAACCGTGACAAATATTTTTTTCTGAACAGCTGTTCTGAATAAAAAGAAAATTCATGAAGCCCTTTTTCTTCTGCTGTCGAATCGACGACGGTACTTCTTTTTTTATACCATTTAGGTGGCTTCTACTCTCAAATTCTATTTTCCCAGTGTGCTGCTACCTGCTTCATAGAAAAGTGGCAATTCGTTGGCAGACGTATCACTTCATCATCACTACATATTATAAAACAAAGCTGTCGCTGTCTGTCCGTCCCTATGTATGCTTAAATCTTCAAAACTACGCAATGGATTTTGAAGTTGAAGCGGTTTTTCAATAGATAAAGTGATTCAAGAGGAAGGTTTTACATGCATAATATTGTAGAGAAACACTGATTTTAGAGATATGCAGCGGGAGCGGGATCAGAAAATATGGCGGTACGAAGTTCGCCGGGGCAGCTAGTTGTAGAATAAAATGATGAATGTATGGGATTTACCGTTTGTGACACGTATTTTGACGTTTTTGACATACGTCATATACTTACGTCAAATCCTATAGGTTCATCATTCTACTAGGGGGGCTGGATTGCGTTCCCGGAGGCGCTCATGTAGTCTCCTGAAGTCATTGACTGTAAGATGACTGTGAGACTAAATGAAAGCAAAATTATGTTAAGAAATTAACTATTTTTTAAAATAATTAATTAAAATTAAGTATCACTTTGACACCATTTATTTTTTCTTAATTTCGCATGACCTGCCTTAATAAGTGAAGCTTTTATATTATGAAACAGAAGGATTGAATTGCATATGTTAGAGTGAGAAGCAGGCTATCACGTATTATCTCACATACGAAATATACAATGTAATAGTATGTGGTACAAATCAGCTTTTTAATACTAATTTAACATAATGGAACATACTAATTGTATGAAATTCATGAGATTTTGAAGCTAATTACTTCAAAATTGTGCGAGTGGCGGTAGGCTTCCGGCTTCCTTCCTTTCTTTTCTTCAGATTTAAAAGGCAACACGTAATTCTGTTCGAAAAGATACTGGCAATAAAAACTCACGGATCTCAGATTTACACCCGTATTCACAAACAATACTGTGAGGTCTCATAGTGTGCTCGAACGCGTAGGGCTGGTAAAATTAATCCACAAACATCACAGAGCAGTATCTAACGCAGTGCGTTCCCTCAACGAAGTACTACTTAAGTGTTATCAATGAATAAAAAGGCTTGCCAAAACGAACGCACTGAGAATTTGTCGTTCTTTGCACAGTTTTGGTGGTACGCATAGCGAAGTATTGTATGTGAATACGGGTGTTAGACTCTCTGTCTAAATCTGAGTAGTGAGAAGACTTTACGGTCCTTTTTTCGTGTGGAAATCCTCACAGATACCCCCAGAGGAGGTAGTTTTGTGGGACTCGTACCGAGTAAAATTGCACGCCGTCTGAGGTTTCAATGACCGGGGTGGAAGGTTAAGCCTAATCTGGCTGACCTAGGACTATCTACGATTTAAGGGTCACCGCTCATGGGCCACCGGGAACAGTTGCTACGAAACTACAGGAAATATGTCGGTGGCGGCGTTTTGTGGTTGTGACAGACCCTTAGATGGCCCCCTCCCGTCGCCGGCTTCTCTACTGGAGTGACAAGCAGAGACATCACAGCCAATCAGACATGTTCATCACGTGTTGTACGTAAATGAGATATCAATTGATTCGTGTCGGTGAATTTGGGCACAATGTACCGTTAAATAGGATCATTTGCGTGAAATTTATAAATTATGGAAGATTAACTACTTGGAGTCTGTACTCTCTGCTTGTACTAATGAAGACAATAGCATTATAGTGTGACTAAATGATGATATTCGATTGATTTCTTAAACTTAAGATTTCTTTCTTTCTCGCTCGATAAAGAACAGGAATTCTCTACCTAGTTTCATGATTTCTTCTTTCTACAGAACAGAACCTGGGACTTCTTTAAGCGGCATAAAGAAGCATCTATTGAGGCCATCAAGGAACTTAGCTTCTTACCATGTAGCGTTATGCAGTAAATTGATGCGCAAAATATTTAAAACGAGATTCAAAATCTCTATGTCATTATTCTCTGAGCCTTTTGCCATCTCAGTTGGGGTCAGTTTTTCAGACTGTGATGCGGCTGAATAGCGATTTTGAGATATTCAAAATCTCTATATTGTATCTACTTTAATGAGGGACATTCTACACAACGCTATCAAGACTGTGGAAGTCCCGATTGGGTCGGAAATACCGTCATGTCCTTCAAATATGCATTGCATAGTACGATGATGAAGTTAATGTAGGATCTGTCTATTACACGTACACGATATTACATACAAATGCAGAAATAATGAAGAAGAATTGCAATTAGCCCATTTATTACAAAATAAAGTTGCATTTTTGCAGTAAAGCAAGATCTAATAAAAAGTTTGAGAAATTTCCAACTTTTTTGCGAAAGTTTAAGATTTTATGTGACATGTCTGATGAATGATGCACAGACAATATTACATAAAATATGACAATAAGCAACAAAGCAATTGCATACAATTGCCATGACAAAGTGCCTGCTTAACGGCAATAGGTCCACCCCTATTACATAGGACCAAAAATCATAGTTGCCGAATTGTGAGTGCTAAATTGTTAATACACTTCTGTCTACCCTTTTGAGGATTTACAGTCATGAATAGATGTGTGTGTATGTATACATATATATATATATATATATATATATATAGAAGCTGGTTGCTATAACCCAGGGTTTCCTAAACTTTTGGCACCACCCTTTTAATGTTTCTAGATTACAGCGAACTCATTAACGAAATAATTATGCGAAAGGTAATGCGAAGGTACTACACGTGTCCATCAGCCTTCGAGACGCCATTACATGATTCTTGTTGCGAACCTCCTACCCTACCTTCGAATGGAGAACCCCTCTATGGTTCGAATACCCCACTTTGAGCAACCCTGCTAAAGAGCGCACTGTGCGGTATGAAAGGAACTTCATCCCACGCACACTCAAGCTGTGGAATGAACTCCCTGCGGTGGTTTTCCCAAGCGACTACAATATGGGGTTCTTCGAGAAGGGCATTAGAAGGTTTCTTCATGGTTGGCAGCGCAAGTGTGACGCCCCTTGTGTTGCATACATCCATAGGCCACGGTAACCACTTCCCATCAAGTGGGCCGTGTGCTTATCTGCCACGTAAGTGATATAAAAAAAATCTACCATCTGTTTCTGTCTCGTACACACTTCACGAGCTTCCGTTTTTTAATTACCTATTATAACATAATACAGTAGGCACAATAATATAATAATGAGGAGTTTTTTTGTTATCACATAGCGAAGGAAACTGCTAATCAACGCGATGACAAAAATTAATTACAAAATTACTGTAACAAAATTGATGAACTTGAATTGAATTTAACATGCACGTGATATGAGAACGCTGTGTCACTTCCGAGTGGTATATTTTTTTTAATGGTTGTCAACCATTAAAAAAAATATACCACTCGGAAGTGACACAGCGTCACACATTAGACGGATATATACAGCCCAGGCTCAGGCTCAGATGTATGGCTCGAGTCAACAATAGTGCCCGGAATACGGCAATAGGCTCACCCCTATTACGTGGGACCTAATACAATGATTGGTGAAATGTGGGTGTTAATTCACCTCTGCCTAACCCTCCGGGGATAAAGGCGTGATTGTACGTATGTGTATGTATGTATGTTGGCAGGCTTGCGTTTGACCACTATCGCACCTGTTGGTAAGTCTCTTCCATAGTAACGATGACTCTGAAATTGTGTTCTCTCAGTGTGCTGCTACCTGGATGGCTTTCTCGGAGGCGCACATGAGATCCTCCGGTGTACATGTGTATGGGCAGGAAGCACACGTCAGCAGGTGAACTATTGTATGCGGAGTAACTGTACATTCACATCCTAGGTCCACCCCACCTGAGAACCCTCACCTAGCCCGGTTTTCTTTGCTTCGGCCAACCTGTGTCCGAAGTCTGTTCAGAGACTTTTATCTGATCCAGGGCAAATCATGTCCAGGTGGAAGATTCTTCGAAAGCAGAGTGAAAGGGGTCGATAGCTCTCCAGAGGTCTATTTTGGCTTGGGAGGAGTCACCGTCAATGGAAGAAACTCATACCCAGAAGCTCCTGCGACTCTTCAGCTTTTGTGGCACCTGTGGTAAGTACTGTAACTAGACAGCCTCCGTGGCGTAGCGGTAGTGAACGCGCCCGCTACGCAGGAGGCGCGGGTTCGATCCCCGCTCAGTGCAAATATTTGTGTTCATGAAATATGGGTATTTGCATTGGTCTGGTCGTGCCTCGGAGAGCACGTTAAGCTGTCGGTCCCGGTTGCCATAAGAATATCTATGGTAGTCGTTACGGGTAGTTGGAGCCGTAAAAAATCCAAAAACAACGGTCTATAGCTGCAAAGCTTCGATGTCGCCTAATGTTATCATTAGGCGGTGGAGGTCAGATGGCAATCGCTTCACGAAAAAATATCGAGGTCTAGCCAAATCTGTAGTTAAGACTGGTAAAGCGGACCTCAGACTTAGAGCTGAAAAGCTTCGGATGCGACTGGGAATTAACGCTAGGATGAGAGAGAGGGTGTAGGCTGCCTCACTCAAGACCTTCGGAGCCTTTTCTGTCCCAACGAGTACCTAACACCGCAAAATATTGTTGTTACTGGTTAGGCATTCACCGTACTTGGTATGAATTTCAACTTGATGCATCCACACATTCCTGAGAAGAAGTTCTAATCAGACTGATAGGCGGACAACGAAGTGATCCTATACCTAAGGGTTCCGCATTTTCCTTTTGAGGCATGGAACCCTACAAAATGAATGGAATCTGTAGTAATTAAGAAACTAGAATCTCGACCTTGCAGTCTCTTGATGAACTCAGCGAAATTTCACCAAAATACAAAAATTTCTACCACATTAACCATACGTAACCTTAGATATAATTACTCACTGTTAGAAACAAGTTCGTACTCTTAGTTCCAACAGAATCGAGTGAAACGAATCACCGATTACTAAATGAATTAATCGTTTACTTTCACCCTCTGCGGAATTTCAAGAGGAAGTAAAAATCACTATTTGCTGTGAATTTTTATCAACCAGGGGCGTATTTAAAGATTTGGCGCCCCGGGCCACTTAGGTTTGCCGCCCCCTATGCAGGCGCGGTCCGAGGGGGGGGGGGGGGGGGTGTCACAGGCGACATGACCTAAACCATGCACGTCATATTGAAAAGTCCCAGTACGAGGGGAGGGGGGGGGGGGGGTCAAATTACTTAAGGAATTTCCGAAGTGACCCCCATCGATCTCTCCACTAACCCAGGCTCCCAACCAGAATCCCTTCAAGGGGAAATATTTGCATTCCATTCCATTAAAGCGCCCTACGTAGAAGATGATATCGCAACCAAAAATCACTTGAGTACAGCAATAGCTTGTGAAGAATGATGTTTTATGGCTCAAAGGCAACAGCAACAGCACCGCTTTGGGACCTGGCAGCACTCTAGGCTCTAAAGGCACTCGGATCCCGTTTTGAAGGGCTCTATAACATGCATAGATTTTCGGAATCCGTCTCTACTTGAGGCATCTCAAGTAGAGACGGATTCCGAAAATTTGAAAGACAGGAAAACTGGTCCTCTTCTGCAAAGTTACCGTCCGCCTATCGGCTCATTGTATTGATGGACAAGGTGTGCAGTCATGTAGGTATTTTAAACGAATTATTCCTCGTGAAGTGCCACATCGAGCGCCTTATAGGAGTGAGGCCGAATTTGGTAGACAATAAATTTGGTTATAGTCGGGAGCACCGTGGATGCCAACACGCGCTTGAGGGCCCTGGTGGAAGAAGCAGTGGCACGGCGAGTTCATGCTGGCAGTGTCTATTGTTGCCTACGTCTTTAACACCTTGCCATGGAGCTGCATCAGAGCTGCACTCTTTCAGCACGGGGTGCCTCTCTATCCTCGCGTCATTGTCGGGGCTTACTTATCGGTGAAAGCCAGTATCTACCCATGTAGGACAGGGCTTGGTAAGTGAGATATGTGGCGGGGTGTTCCGGCTGGTGCGGATCTGGGGCCGCTTCTGTGGAACATCGGCTAGGACTGGATGGTGACGGCACGAAATCAGAGGCAACCAAGTAAGCCACAGCTGGAGTTACCCAAGTCCTTGGACGTATTTGGTGACTGGATCTGAAGTGGGCATACCTGGTTCTCTTACTTACGAACCCTTTCTGGCCAATTGATGTGTGGGGAGCACAGAGGCTGTCCATAAACCACCTGGCAGTCCTTAAATAGACTTCGGATGCAGGTCAGCCGAAGTAACGAAAACCGAATTAGATGGAGTTTCTCAGATGAGGTGGACCCAGGCACCACGGTGTGAATGCGGAACTACAGTGAGGTAGGCGCTAACGTGTGCTGCATGCCTAAGCACGTGTACACCGCAGGAACTCATGGGTGCCTCTGAGAACGCCATCAGGGTGGTTGCACACTGGGCAAACAAAATATGACATATGTCGTCGACTCGACAAAAGGAGAAGATTAGCTCGAATGAGGTGATGCTCCAAGGGGGTTCTCACACGTCTTCGCTGCCGATAACGCGATAGAGGTATCACGGTAGCTTCTCCTACCAGCTGACGCAATGCGCCCAGCTATGGCTGCTTCGGTGAGTTCCAGAGACATACAGATCAGGAGCCGACCCCTGCAATGCCAACTCTGCCTGGGCTCCTCCATGTATATGCCACTTCACGCGTTGTATTCTTTAAGCAACCGTCAGAGCGGGAAACGTCTCGCCGCAGGTCCTGGTGCTAGTTATGGCCGTCTGCGAGGGGTGATTATTCCCCGTGAAGTGCCACATGCGGTCTCGGTTTAAAACCGCACACCGTCTCTGTCGGGTCTCAATTATCGGGTGTAAAGTTACCCAATTAGATATTTCCCTCGCAACCCGGCTGATCTTTTAAGATAGCTCCTTCGGGTGTGGTGTGGGTAGTCGGTGTCCCCATTGAACCCCGGAAAGGTACGGGTTTCACCGCCGCGTTACCGGTCTGAATATATTGGAGTAACAGGCGACTGCACCTGTCGCCCCCAGGTCTCGGGGAACCAGCCGCCCCTTAGCTGCTCTTATCTGTGCTCTCTGCTAGTCATAAGGATACGTGGAAACCCTATGAGTAGCCATTTACAGCGCCGCTACCACCTCGGCCGGAATTAACCGTTGGCGGTAGCGTCTCCCTGCGAGAGAAAGGCGCTGCCGTCTTCGGCGCCCAAGCTGCTTGGCCCCAGTTACACCGTACTTGAACGCAAATGTTATTTAGGGTTTTCTAATTTGAATGCAATTAAAATAATGAGTGACATAGTCATATTGTAACTAAGTAAGCTCCGAAAATTTAAAATAAAAAAAATATACGTAATATTTACTCTAATAGGCGCCTTTTAGAATCAAGATTAAGGCGCCCAGAGATATAGACATTCGGGGCGGCGGAACCGCCCCGAGCGTCTATCTCTGGGCGCCTTTTAGAGCAAGATTAAGGCGCCCAGAGATAGACGTTCGGGGCGGCAGTTTGCGAGGGGCGGCGGAACCGCCCCGAGCGTCTATCTCTGGGCGCCTTTTAGAGTCAAGATTAAGGCGCCCAGATATAGACGTTCGGGGCGGCACGTTGCGAGGGGCGGCAGTGCCGCCCCGAGCGTCTATCTCCGGGCGCCTTTTAGAGCAAGATTAAGGCGCCCAGAGATAGACGTTCGGGGTGGCACGTTGCGAAGGGTGGTGGAGCCGCCCCGAGGGTCTATCTCCGGACGCCTTTTAGAGCAAGATTAAAGCGCTCAGATCAGATCTTCAGGGTCGGCAGCACGAGTGTGACGCCCCTGGTGTTGCATACGTCCATAGGCCACGGTAACCACTTTCCATCAGGTGGGCCGCACCGTGTGCTTGTCTGCAACCTAAGTGGTATAAAAAAAAAATTAGACGCTCGGGGCGGCTCCGCCGCCCCTCGAAACCTGCCGCCCCGGGCCATGGCCCCCTTGGCCCTAGGGTAAATACGCCCCTGTTATCAACGATTGTGATTTTTTTACTATCCGTATCTGATGAATCTTATATTAGAACTAAAGTTACCTTCTCCGCCGCACCATTAAGACCTGGAATTCCTTACCCTCACGTGTATCCTTCTACCTACAGTCCCGGGTCCTTTAAGCGGGGCGTGAAAAAGCATCTGATGAGGCCGTCAAGCTGAGTGCCACCATTGTAACATGGTACGTGTCTATAATGGTGATCCTTTTTTCCGAAACTTTGCCTTTAGCTTACCATCAGGCGAGGCGAAGTCAAGTTGACGTGTCCCATATAAAAAAAAACCGATATAGTAAGCTGAAGTGGCAGTAGGCTGGCCACATCTTTCGAAGGACTGATCGCTGTTGGAGTAGACAAGTCCTAGAGTGGAGACTGCGAGAAGGAAAACGAAAGGTGGGACGCAACCTAGCTAGATGGACTGACGACGTGAAAAAAGTGGCTGGAACAGACTGGATGCGGAAAGATCTGGAGTAATGGCGTATATTGCGAGAGGCTTATGTCCAGCAGTGGACTGCAATAGGCTAACTGATTGATCTTAAACTGCCACTATCACTAACTACCAGTTTACGGTAACGTATCTAACGAGGGTTAAGCTTTCCAACCGTTAACTTAACCGTTTACGTAAGTCAAACGCGAATGATTTTTATGTCTGACGTGTATTTACGTAAACCTTGAATTCCTAGCTAACCTTCCAGCGTTAATTGTTAACGTTTCGGTTAACTATTGCGGTCGTTCTCTAATCCATCTAAATGCAACTAATTAGCTTTTCGTTTCTATGGCAGGTGCCATTATACGATTTCTAGACTTTTAGTTAAATGTTTCAGTTCTGAAATCAGCCACTTATTGGCTCTCTAATATCACTCAGACATTTCGATATCTTCTATCTATACCTATATATAAAAATCAATGCCACTTTTCGTTGTTCTTTTATATGTAACTCAAGAACGGCTGAACTGATTGGCTAATTTTAGTCTTGAGATATTCGTGGATGTCCAGGGAAGGTTTAAATGGTGAGAAAATAGGTGCAGCGGGAACGGGATCAAAAATTCACGCGGGCTGAAAAAAATATGGCGGTACGAAGTTCGCCGGGACAGCTAGTAATTCATATTTATATCAACTTATGGTTAGTTACGCACCTATTGTGCAGTATTAGTTATACAAATCATAATATTGATTAAAGCACTTGTACTTTTCCATAATTTTAAGGAATTGTAGAAAAGTAGAGGCAAAGACAACTACACTATGTTTTATGATAGAAAATGCGAATACAGCCTGGGTGGGAACCGAACCCGTTCTTTTCCGTACAGGGGGAATGCACTGACTACTGAGTCACCAAGCTTCGCCCAAAGTGATCCTAATTTCTTTTATACATTCATCTTACAGCGACGGTGGGAGCCGTCTACCGATACTCGTAATTGTCATGGTTTTTACATTTACCTAAAGCCTTATGTATGTATGCATAATATATTTGCAGCGTAGGTACAGAAACCGCTAATATAAAGTGTTATTTCAATATTTATTCGAGTAAACTTTTGACAATATCACAAATATTTACCCGCATAACCGATTCAATCTTCTTGATAAACAAAGTCGATTGATAAAACGCAGTCGGGTAAAAAATCGAACAGGACACTCATTGGGACATAACTACTTGAGACGTCAAAAGTTAACTTATTCCTTGGACGGAGTTTAATAGAAAAACAAATAGTGAAAAGGTATTAAAAATACATTTAGTTTTTGCGAAATTTGTCTTAAAACAAACGTAACATTAAAATACATATTAAAACAAAGTGTGAAATATGTCATAACCACATATATTATGAAGAACTGAATTACTGTTTCGTAACGCAACGATCGGAAACTATCATGAAAGCCACGCGATGACGTCACAACGTGGCAACTCGTTTGAATAAGCTCGTATTGAATAATACTGAATAGGTACTGTAAGCTAACAATGAATGAACGTACACGGATATTATAGTGTTCATTGTTTTGTGAGCTAAATTCGTATTTATGTGAAGAACTTTATGTCGTCACTAGCTGATGCCAGCGGCTCCGTTAGTGTGGATGTCGGTTATCGCGACTTGAGGCCATATCTCCACTTCTACGTAACTGATTGGGATTAAACTTCCGTAAGATGTTAAGTTAAGCTAAGACTTTTCTAACGAAAAAATTACATCAAAATCTGGGCAGTTGACAGACAATAATTGAAAAATACTTACTGAGGTAAAATTTCTGTAGGGCGCGTGAGGAATTTTTTGATACTGGGAATACCATGGAATTAGCGACACTGTTACTGTTAACTTTACCAACACCTCTGTATATACATAAGTATCGAGTTGAGGTTTTCACTTCTTTCCGCATTCCTATAATAGGTACCTACATCTATACTAATCTATACTATTATAAAATTGTAAAGTGGTCGTGTCTGTACATTGGAGATATTTAAAAAAAAATACTTGGGTTATGTTATATTAACGATACTGAACACGAAAATATATTTTTTTCATTTCCTGTCTGTTTGTCTGTTTGTCTGTTTGTCTGTTTGTCCGCGATGGACGCAAAAACTACTGAACGGATTTTGATGCAGTTTTTTTTGTTAGAAAGGGCTTGGTCAGACTTAAAATCTTACGTTTATTTGATCGCAATCGGTTGAGTAGAACCGGAGTTGTGAACAATATTGATATTATACAGAATATGAGCGGAAATATAGATGGCGCTTTTTTATTCTTATGGATGAAATTTTATATCTTATTACATCCGAGCAAGTATGTAAATAAATAGACTTTAATTTACATTTACAGTTGTGTAAAAAAATACGATTTTAATCATGAAATTGTTATTTTTTTGTCAATGAATTTATTTCCACATACGTAACTAGATGGCGTTAACGCGGTTTTGAACTTACTATGGTTTCGTTCCAACTGGACGTATATAAGCATTTTTTATTCAGTTTCTTATTTTCCAATTTCTAATTTGTCAGGTATGAATTAGATGTCGGTACTGTCTTAAGATCAGTTACAAAATCGTTTTCCACACAAAGACAGATTACTTAGAGGTGGTGAAGGATATAGTGGAGTAGACAAAAGATACAACGGGGAAGCGTAGGAGTAGGGGAGAGGGTGGGGGAAGGGCAAAGGTATGGGGAGTAGAGAGTCGAGTAGATATTTTGCAGGTAGAAAGTTTTATTTACACCACTTAGGTGGCAGACAAGCACACGGCCCACCTGATGGAAAGTGGTTACTGTGTCCTATGAAAGTATGCGATACTAGGGGCGTCACACTCGCCCTTCTTGAAGTACCCCATACTATAGTCGCGAGTCGTAGGTACTGTAGTAATGAGGTCGCAAACAAGCACACGGCCCTCCTGATGGTAAGTGGTTACCGTGGCCTATGGGTGAGTACAACACCAAGGGAGTCACACTTGTGCCGCCTTCCCTGTAAGAACTTAGAGCAGGGATGGCGAACCTTTTTTGTTGCTATCGTATAGCACGGGCGCATCTAAATACCTACTTTCTGATGGCACTGCTGGCGTGCCCAGAAAGTTGTGCCACGTACCACCTTTGGCACGCGTGCCATTGGTTGGCCATCCCTGGATTAGAGCGTGGTGAGGGATATAGTGGAGTAGACAAGAGATACAACGGGGAAGGGGAAGGAGTAGGGGAGAGGGTGGGGGACCGTGGCCTATGGGTGAGTGCAACACCAGGGGAGTCACACTCGTGCTGCCTACCCTGTAAGAACTTAGATAATCTGTGCCGTCAGCGCAAAAGATAAGCCTTTGGTTTTCCCATTGACAGCACAAAGCACAAGCTCCTCTCCAGTGAGCTTGGTTACCCTACTCACCGCCGGAAACACAACACGAGGTTATTAAGCCGCGGCCTTCTGTAGAGCGGAGATACTTCCCCAGTCGGACTGCTCGATTGAGACGAATATACCGTCGTGTAAGTACCTACTAGTGATGTACAAGTCTCGAGGCGTCCGAGTCCCTTTGCCTAGAGCTCGGTGTCATTTACAAGGCTCGCCTCGTTTGTATGGCGCCCGACGACTCGGGAGTCTTTTTCAGAGCTCGAGCTTTTTTGAAGTCACGAGTCCTTTTTGAAGGCTCGAGCTCTTTTTGAAGGCTCGAGCTCTTTTGAAGGTTCGAGTTCTTTTGAAGACTCGAGCCTTTTTTAAAGGCACGAGCTCTTTTGAGCGCTCAGTCGATCTCGAAGCATTTCTCTTAAGCGCACTAGTCCTTTTCTGCCCAGATGTTCACTGTTGTGAATCCTGTCTCCTAAACCAGGCGGAAAGGCCTGTCTCAGGAAACAGTGAGTAGATAAAAATTATAATATTTCAGGTTATTGTTACGAAATGAACTAATGTATTATGTATATTATATTATGTAAGGCCCCGGCTACATTTCTACGGCACGGCACCGTCCGCCGTTGCCGTTAACGGCGACGGCGCCGCGCCGTAGAAATTCACGGCGCCGTGCTACGGCGCCGTGGAAAGTGTGACATAAGGGAGGGCAATTCCCCAATTAGAGTAGTCGACTTCATAGTTCGACGTCAAAAAAACTGTAACCTGAAAACGAAACTTTACGAACCTTTACGAAGCTTTACGAACGTAGAAATTCTGAAGTAAACATTTATATTTTATCCCTTTCACACTAGTCACGAGCTTTACGGATGACGTCTCGGTTTGATTGATATGGCGATATTAATTCAGAGAAAAATTCAGTGTGGCGTAGCATATGAAAATTTTCCGTAAATAATTATTAAATTACATCTGAAATGTCTTTCACGATTAATTCTTTTTCGGATAAAATAACGCAAATGTGAGAAGAAGTGAAGCTATACCAAAAAATAAGGATAAGAATAAAAACCAAATTGCAATTTGAACTTAAATTAGAATAAAAAACGAATTGTAACGGATTCTATTATTGTTTCTATTTTATGTAAATATTATAACAAGACGTTGACCATGGCTCCGCTTGCATGAAATAAAAGAGATCCTATTTCCGCAATCCCCAAGAATCTAATTTCGGGATACCTAAATTGTATTATTTCAAATTAAGAGGGTGTTACATACCTCCAAAGGCCACGGTAACCACTTCCCATCAGGTGGACCGTGTGCTAGTCTGCCACCTAAATCGTATAGAAAAAAGATCTATCTCCCTGCCTAGCGATTATGTCCTTTTTTATGGGTATCTGAGAGGATTTTCGCTCAACAAAAAGGACAGATTTATAGTTTGGATGACAATATAGGCTACATTTTATCCCTGTATAGGTTCCTCTAGATAGTTTTTATAATGACTATCGCATTGAGATTAAAAAACCCGACCTCAAGCTACTTTCGACCTTAATGACATTTCTTAAAAAAATATGTTTTTTGACATCTATAGATGACGCTGATCTCGAATATGAAAAAAAAAACTGGGTATTAGTTGCTGTCGATAAGGTCGAAAATGGCTTGCGCCTATTTTTAAATACGTGCAAGCCATTTTCAACCTTATCGACGGCAACTAATACCCAGTTTTTTTTTTCATATTCGTGATCAACGTCATCTATACATGTCAAAAAACGTATTTTTTAAGAAATGTCATTAAGGTCGAAAGTAGCTTGCAGTCGGGTTTTTTAATCTCAATGCGATAGTCATTATAAAAACTATCTAGAGGAACCTATACAGGGATAAAAAATGTAGCCTACAATGTCATCCAAACTATAAGTCTGTTATTTCTTTATCGCCGTGAATTTCGACGGCGCGGCGCCGTGCCGTGGAGTTGTGGCCGGGGCCTAAACTGTTAAAATAAGAAGAATAAGAATAAGAAGAATATATAAATAAGTTTCAAGAGCAAGATAAGATAAATATAGATAGATAGATATTTTAAGACTCGAGCTTGTTTTACGACTCTTTTGAAGACTCGAGTTGTTTGAAGGCTCGAGCTCTTTTGAAAGGCTCGAGCTCTTTTGAAGTATCGAGCTCTTTTGATAGGTTCAAGCTCTTTTGAAGGCTCGAACTCTTTTGAAGCCTCGAGCCATGGCTCATAAAACTCGCGGCTTGGCTAGGCTCGGGACTCCGAGCTTACCGAGCTCACTGAGTCTTGCCATTCCGCCTCGAGGCTTCAGAAATAGGACTCGACGCCTCGAGGCTTGTACATCACTAGTACCTACCTCCTCGAGTCGAATAGAGAGGCGAGTACAATGTCTAATCAGCGTTCAACGCTCAACTTTCAGCACTATTTACAACACCACGCGATAAACGACATCCACGCGGGCGGAGCCGCGGGCAACAGCTAGTATATTATAATGCTGAAGAGTTAGATTGTTTGTTTGTTTGGTTGAACTTACTCAGGCACTATTGGTTCGAATTGTATAATTATTTTTGCGTGTTTGACAGCCTCTGTGGCGTATGCTACGATATCGCCTAATGTCACCATTGGGATGTGGAGGTCAAATGGCAGTCGCTTCACGGAAAATGTCGAGGTCTAGCCAAATCCGCACTTAAGCCTAGTAAAGTTGACCCCAGACTCCGAGGTGAAAGGTTCGGCTTAAGGGGCAACTCGGACCTAAAATATCTGATCCCGGCCATGGATTTATGGCTTACTATTTTCAAATTCAAATTTTATTTTACAGAGCCCGAGATTACTTCCTTCACAATTTGAAGTACCTAGTCAATTCGGGTACCTTATGATTATTTTTATAGAGAACCTTAAAAATAACAAATAAATAATCATCATCATCCTCTGAGCCTTTTCCTAGTTTAGTTGGGGCTCGCTTTCCAGTCTAACTGAGAAGCGGCTGAACATGGATATTTCTGGTGCCTTTTTCTGTGTTTTGGTCTATGCCACGGACGAAGCCGGGGTGGATCGGCTAGTAATCTATGTTTTACAATTCACTGAATCGTAAAATTCATACAGGTGTTGTTTCACAATCGTGTCAATATCTCAGCATTATGTAAATAGCTGTTGAGATGGTATTAATTTCATTAATTTGTACATTAGACGATACTAATACGATAGAAGTCTCAATTATATGTTAAGTAACTAATATTAACATCATAGATTTGATCTGTCTAATTGGGTACAGTCAGGATCAGATCGATCTTGACTAGCAAAGTGCTCAAAATTATCTTAATGCCCAGGTTTCCTGTTTCCATTTGTCAGAGGATGAGATTGTCTTTATTAGGTACCTATCAAGGCTCTATGCCACTCTACTCCACTGAGAAAATCCATCAGTGGATTCATTTCCACTTATTATGCCACTCTAATTCACTACAAATGTGGAATGACCAGTAGAACCAAATCCACTAACGGATTAGAGTGGCATAATAAGTGGAAATTAATTCACTGGTGGATTTTCATAGTTCATTAGAGTGGCATAAAGCCTATCAAGGGGGGTCAGTGTTAAATTAAATCCAAATTTGTCGGTTGCAACCCTTGTCCCACACTCCCACTCCCACGGCCACCATTTTGGAAAAAGGCGTTCACAATGGTTTTTATGGTTTATCAAAAACTCCTTAATATCCAGAAATGAAAGTTGCATCCTTGTTGAGCCCAAAAAATGAAACTTTTCAGTAGACTATTTTATTTCCACAGAATTTACCGTTTTGGCGAATTTGTCTTGACATTCAACTACATAATCACGCCTTTATCCTCGGAAGGCTAGGCAGAGGTGAATTAACACCCAAATTTCACCAATCATTGTATTTGGTCCCATGTGATAGGGGGTGAGCCTATTGCGATATTCCGGGCACTATTGTTGATTGCATGCATCTAAGGCCGAGTCTGGGCTATATATATCTGTCTGATGTTAAACAGCCTTATCCCTTAGTCGCCTTGTACGAAACCGAAGTGGAGGAAATTAGGTGGCCTAAATTCTACTCTGCCGGGAGCCACGCGACTTATTGTAAATACTGTAATATCATGGCAAAATAGTCGCGTGCCGGAATCACAGATGCAACAAGTCACTTAACCTCATATTTCGTCCACAAACGAAAGTTGTTAGAATGACCGTACCGTAATCGAAAAATAAATATTGTGCTGCATTACTGGACGGAGTCATGAATGGAAGCATTACGTATTATTTGGTTTGTATTAATACATGAGTTGTCAGATTTTTGCCGAATGATGTCTCGAATTGAGAAGTACCTTTAACACACTTTATGTCGACTTACTTACTAGTATCTAAGTAGGTACCTACCAAACAACGTGCAGTGTCAGCTACTACTGTATGGTTCTTGTAAATACTTCTTAGGTAATCATCATCTCAAAGGTGAGCCCCAGAGTCCAGTAGTTATCGACGCTTTCAAAGAAAAAATCAAAGAATCAATTTCGTTTATTCAGTTACGTTTAACATAAAGAGCACATACTCGTAATATGAACGTCAAAATATTACAATTATGTCAAGAATACGAATGCGACTACAATATGGGGTTCTTCAAGAAGGGCATTAGAAGGTTTCATCAGGGTCGGCAGCGCGAGTGTGACGCCTCTGGTGTTGCATACGTCCATAGGCCACGGTAACCACTTTCCATCAGGTGAGCCGTGTGCTTGTCTGCCACCTAAGTAGTATAAAAAAAGGAGTAATTAAAAGAATATTAAGTGAAATAGGTAAATCATTTGAAAATGATTCTTTCGTTGGGAGTTTGTTTCCGAAGGGATATCCGCACAAAAAGTACTAAAACTGGGTAAACACCAACTAAACTATTAGGACTAAACATATGCTGTTGCTGCAAGAAAACTGTCGAGCATACTTGATAATGAATTTCACTTGTTTGCTCTTGCATCGGTCATATTCGTTCATACGGGTAGGATCGCTAGCCATCGTCCACCGTTCACTTGTGTGTACTTCCCTTTAAAAGTTTGAGTGATGGAACGCTAAGCACCATGTATAATCAAACAATTTTGTAAGCTCTTGTGATTGCTATACACAAACGAAACGTGAGTTACATTTCTATGTAAACTTTCATAGCGTCCCTTTGTATACAGCACTCTTACTTTTCAATATCATCACACGTTTAGTCCTAGCTTTCCAAACTTGTGATTTATGGTACAGGGTCTGCTTTCCTATTGATTTGGTTAAACTTAACCTTTAAGGGAGAGACAGCCCTGTGTGTAACCTAGACGGGAGGAAAAACTGCACCAAAGCCTTATCTGTTATCTTGCAGGTGTGGATCAAAATATTTCCAACAGTTACGAGTGTAAGTATTAACCAACGTTGGTTATTACCAACAAGAATGATACTGTTGAAGGTGTTAACAATGGAGTATTTACCAATGGGAATGATACTGTTGACAGGATTAATAGCGGAGTATTAACCAATGGGAATGTTACTTTTGACAGTGTTAATAACGGAATATTAACCAATGGGAATGATACTGTCACAAGTATTCTGGTGAGTATAATGATCACTTTTACCAGCTAATAGGTGAGGTTGGCCGGGTTTCGAATGTTTTGGTGGGACCTCTATACGAACCCCAACAAAGGTGTTTTTTTGGTGTGGTTTTATAAATGTATGGATATCCCCACGGGTAGTGAACTAGGGCTGATGAAGAGGGTATATCGGGATCGAACCCACTAACTCGGTGGAACTCATGATTCCACGTGAATATTTTTTTAGGAACTCCAGTCATTACATCTACAGAAATGCAAGTGTTCGCTCATAAAAATTTAAACAAATCTGAGTAAAAAGTGTACTATCATCGCAAACATCTCTAGTTGGGTGTATGTTTAACTAACACTGTGATGGAGATATGCTCGTATCGTATTTATGACATAATTTATGGCAGGTGCTGCTAGGGTTGCCACATTTCGGCGTTAGAAAATTGTTGTTAAAAATTAGAGAACGTGACCTACTCGTCAATTTCAATTTTTTTTATTTCTCGTAATAGTGTGACATAATTATATCTTTTAGAGGTCAGTTCTACTTAATTTAACTGAATAAGACACCTTGTACTTTTCCACTGTATTTAGTAGTTAGAGTTAGTAATACTGTGGAAAAGTACAAGTGTCGAAGGGTGAAAGTTTTAAAATGGAAGCTGGTGGAAAAAAGTTCTTACCAATCTAGTTTATAAATTTAAACATCTCTACCATTTCTGCAAAAGGGAGCCAACAGGAAGTGGGTTATAGGGACCCTTCGCCACTAAATTAAGTGGACACGGGCTGATTTCTGCCGTACGGCAAGCTGCACCGCTCGCTAGTCTATTTACACAAGTGACTAAAATCGCATACGGCTCTGTCATTTCTTTTGAAAATATTAAGTAAAATACCGTATAATGAGCAAGCATTCTACAGATACGAGTACCAACCCTACACTATGAAGATAAACCCAAACATTAACTAGTGAACATTCCGCTACACAACCTCAAATACTAAGCTCGTCAGATTATGTAATTTTTGTTATTGTATACATTATTATACGTTCGACATGCTATTATAAAACCACTCGGTTTCTGTGAACGAATTTATAACTAGTTACTTCTCACGGTACCATTTTGAGAGGTGTTATTACGAATATGACATAAATAATAATATATTAGATTAGTGACCAGCCCGTCTAGACAAGTGATAATTCGTTGCTCGGCGTATGATGGAATAGAATGTATGGGATTTGACGTATATGACAGGCGTCAACGAATGTCAAAAACCTATAAATTTGTCATTCTATTCCATCATCACCGAGCAACGAATTGCCACTTGTCTAGGGGGGCAGAGGTTCGAGGTAAGATCCAACAATGCACTAACTCCAAAGATCTTAGTGCCTGATCTTTGCAGACTAAGCTAACCTTTTTTCCTTGTGGAAACCCCAATGGATAATTTTCATCCCGTCGGCTATCGGGGGCGGTTATGTCAAATTTAAATCGATTAAGGCCGCGTGCCGTCTCGGATTTCTATTACCGGGGTGTCAATTAATTAGCCTATTGCAGTCCACGGCTGGACATAGGCCTCTCCCATTGTTGGGAGGCTTTGGCCTACTGGTCGTGTTTGGTCGTACGCGACAGTGTTTCCTCTAGGTCCAGTCAACCTTATGGTATAGCTGATTTACGGACAATGAGCACCGAAAACAACTGAAAACTCATAAAGTTATTTTTCTTTTTCAGTGTCTGTATTTGGTGCTTCCTTGGTTTTAGAAGTCCGTTTTCTAATCGAATTTCGTTTTATTATCTGATATATAAAAAGCAATGCCGCTTTTCGTTGTTATTTTATAACTCTGGAACGGCTGAATCGATTTGACTAATTTTAGTCTTGAAATATTCGTGAATGAATAATCTCCAGGGAAGGTTTAAAGGGTGAGAAAATAGGTGCAGCGGGAACGGGAAAAATATGGCGGTACGAAGTTCGCTGGGACAGCTAGTTAGGTATATAATTACGTTCGTTGCAGGAGTTAGCGAGCATACTGAAAAGCAAACGTAACGTAAGGATCACTATAAATAATAAAATATCACTATTATCGTGATAGAATCAGTTAAAAGTGGTTTAATTTCAAAAGCGTCCTTCTTTTGTGATTTGGTTTGGCATAATATGTAATGATATAATTTTGAGATTATGTATCTTAAAATTATATCATTCAAATGTTTTATAGGCCTTTATTATAAAATGTCCACGTTAGTTAGTTAGTTTTGGATCTTAATCGTAAGATTAATCTAAATCTAAGTTTTGAGTGATCAAAACTTAGATTTTTAGTAAACTTAGAGTTTACTAAAATTATAATATGATAGTTTTGAGAGCAGTAAATAAATAGAACTAGAGCGTCATTAATTGTTATTATCTTACAATTGTACGTATAATTACTCAAGTAGATATTTTTTCAGAATTAGGTACTTATTAGGCTCGTTGAAAATCCGGGCCTGGGGGTGACGGGTGGAGCCGCCTGTCACCCTAGCAGAAGCAAGCCGCGGCGGCTTCCCATACCCGGGGCGAGTTGGGGACTCTGTGGTCCTCACACCGGAAGAGGGCCAGATCGAAAGATATGGCCCTGGGTCGGCCGGGGTGCGAGGGATATGGCTACGACTACCTCACCTCCGGCAATCGACGGCCATACGACGGCCGGCCGACGACGGACGGTTGTAGCCTGACATTTCGGTTACATTTTAGCAGCCAATGTCGCGGGGTGACTAAAGATATTCGTAAAAAAGTGATTTTATTTCAACATGTAACACCTAATTTACATAAAATATGATGATTTTAAGGCTTATGCATACAATGTATACCTAAAGGTAACTGAACACGTGAGCTTACTGTCAATTTTCAGCCTGTCACTACCGCCTTGAGATATGTTATGAAGATAACACTCAAGTTGCGGAATAATCTCCCAGCAGGTTAATAATATGGGGTTATTCAAGAAAGGTTCTTGCAGGGTCGGTAGCGCAACAGTGACGATTCTGGTGTTGCACACGTCTATAGACAGCGGTAACCGCAACCATCTCATTAGTATAAAAAAGTATGGAGAAGAATAATTTGTATTTTTTTATACCGCTAAAGTACCTGATGAGAAACGGTGGCCTATGGACGTATGCAACTCTAGGGGCGTCACACTCGTGCTGCCGATCCCATAGGAACCTTCTGATGCCCTTCTTGAAGGACCCCATATTGTAGTCGCTTGGAAAAACCATAGCAGGGGAGTTCATTCCAAAGTTTAGGCGTGCGTGAGATGAAGTGGCTTTTATTCCTGACTGTACAACGTATGAGGGTGAATACCCTACCTGTGGCGAACGGTGCGATATATGTAGCCGTGGGCTTCATGTTGAACAAGTCATCTAAACACACATGTACAGGCGGTAAAACACACGACGTCTGAGGCAGAGCGGGTCGACTTCTACACCACTGGTGAATGTGAGATTGTCGACAATCCTCAGCGCTCACCTTTGCAGCTAGTCGAAAGTCTTAATTTCAAACTATTTTAATATGCTTTCAATAGCATAATATACAAATTAGTTATATTGACCCCAATTCTGTCTTGTCACAAGCTAACTAAAATAAGCTAAAAATCTCTAAATGTCAGTTTAGTCCTGTCAAAATGTAATTTCGTATTCTGAGAACACACATAACTAACTTAAAATTAGCTTGACACAACACGCTGTCAAGTCTAGCTGTATCATAAAATTGATATTTTTTAGTATTCACGTGTTCATAACTCACCAAGCCTATTAATCAACCAACAGGCCATTAAGTTAATGCAGAAATTATCTAATTAGACACTTGCAGAGGTCAGCCGCCAAACTTTGCGCTAATATGCTAATATTTACAGCGAATTGCACGTAACTACGGGCTTACATAAGGCTAATTTTTTTAAGAATATTAGTAATCCATCGAAATTACTAATAACCCTCCAGCTAAGCTTAATTGCTTGTGTTAGGAGTGGGCTCACGTCCGTCGGTAGTGTAATGGCCAGGATTCGAACCCGGGACCTCACGGGGACTGTCTTCTGACCTCCCAATGCCGAGAGGAAAGCCAGCCTTGCCTGTTTTTAGCAGGTGTAACGGCTTGCAGGTGATGTGGGGCCTCAAGTATGTTGGCAGGACCCTTTACACCTTTTTTACAGTGCAGAAGTCGGATACTGAGCCGGCGGCGGTGGTTATATCGGACTTGAACCGACTAAATTCACACGCTGTGTCATCAGGTACTGGAGGTGAGATTCTTCCTCCTAGCGTTAATTCCCAGTCGCATCCGAAGCTTTTTCAGCTCGGAGTCTGGGGTCCGCTTTACCAGTCTTAACTACGGATTTGGCTAGACCTCGATATTTTCCGTGATGGAAGATATCCAAGCTTTGCAGCTAGACCGTTGTTTTTGAACTTTTTAGGGATCCAACTACCCGTAACGACTACCATAGAGATGTTCTTATGGCAACCGGTACCGACGGCTAAACGTGCTCTCCGAGGCACGACCAGATCAATGCAAATACAATATTTAATGCACACAAATATTTGCACTGAGCGGGGATCGAACCCGCGCCTCCTGCGTACCGCTACGTTACAGAGGTAGTCTTACTCTTACATAAGACGACCTCGCAGTACACACATTGGCCATATTGAGAAGAAAGGGAAGGTTAGAAGTACTCGAAACCGGCGGGCTTGCATGAAAGGCTTAATGACAGTAGAGGAAGCTCGTGAAGTGTGTAAGGATAGAGGCAAATGGCGGGCTGTTGTCTTTGCCTACCCTGAAGGGAAATAGACGTGAGCGTATGTATGTACTTATGTAAGCAAAAAGCTCGCTTAGCAAATCTTTATGAACTACTTTCGAGATAAATTAACTCATTCGTCATCATTACACGTTTTCTAAACGTGGTGTTCCATACTGAAACGGACTCTCAGGGCCTATTCTCGTAATAAAAATCTGTTCAAAATTCAGTCTCGATTTAATTTACATACATACAATCACGCCTTTATCTCTGGAGGGTTAGGCAGAGGTGAATTAACACCCACATTTCACCAATCATTGTATGAGGTCCCACGTAATAGGGAGTGACTGGTGAGCCTATTGCCCTTTTCCGGGCACTATTGTTGACTCGAGCCATGTATAGGCTGAGTCTGGACTGTATAATATGTCTGATGTTAAACAGCCCTATCCCTTAGTCGCCTTGTACGACACCGCATGGGAGGAGCTAAGGTGACCCAAATTCTACTCTGCCGGGAACCACGCGGCTTTCTAATTACGTGGCACATCTAATTTAAATCTCCCATATGTCAGGTTTTCAAGATTACCAGCGAATCCGGAAACTATGTGATACCTCACAATTTGAGCGAGGAACAAAAACTCGTGTGAAATGGTGCCAACGAACTCTAAAGACAGTCGATTGACTGTCTAAATGATAATGGAAGATGCTGAAAGCTAAATTTATTGTTACGAGCCTGAAACAACGCGGCAGTCGTCACAATGGGTCTTTAAGCCCCATCTTTAAATGAAAAAGAACAGTTTTGTAAAAGATAATTGCCTGTTAAGATAATTCTGTAATACTAATCATGATAATACACTCGGTAGATACGGTTGCTCCTTTACATATAACTTTATATGAAAAAGTGCTACCGTATCTTTTTTTATACTACTTATTATACTACTTACGTAAGTGGTTATCGTGGCCTATGGGTGAGTGCAACATCAGGGGAGTCACAATCGTGCTGCCGACCCTGTAAGAACAAAGATTCTGTGCCGACATACAGCGCAAATTTATGTGAAAATGTTATACGAGAGTGAGAGTTTAATAAGTTTTCCTCGTATAACGTTTACTAAACGAGGAAACAAGTTAATATTTCACCGACTATACTTGCTAGATTCACCTATTAGGCCTCAAAAGTCACCGGTGTAGAACGGCGTTCATCTTACGATAATATAAACTTGACGAAAGATATACATTTGATATGCATCTACGCTATAAATTTATCACATAAAATGTAATGGATTATGTATTCTTGGTAGTTGGTATGCATAAAAGGTGAATATAATAAAGCTGTGCGGTAATAGAATTGGCAGTAAATATTATATGTGCAGGGTTTTGTAGACAGCGCGGACAAATATACAGAAATGGAACCTCTGCAGTTGCGAAGAGACGTTGCCTCTCTGGCTGTCTTCATCCTAGCGTTAATTCCCAGTCACATCCGAAGCTTTCACCTCGGAGTCTGGGGTCCGCTTTACCAGTCTTAACTGCGGATTTGGCTGGACCTCGATATTTTCTGTGAAGCGACTGCTATCTAACCCAATGGTGACATTAGGCGATGTCGAAGCATTGCAGCTAGACCGTTGTTGATGGACTTTTTAGGGCTCCAACTACCCGTAACGACTGCCATAGACCTTCGTATGGCAACCGGGACCGACGGCTTAACGTGCTCTTCGAGGCACAACCAGACTAATGTAAATACCCATATTCATGCATACAAATATTTGCACTGAGCGGGGATCGAACCTGCGCCTCATGCGCAGCGGCCGTGTTCTGCCGCCTCTGCAACGGCGAGTGTTCTAAGGAACTATTTCAACTGATCCCACCCTCTCCCTTCCTATCTAGAACAACACTTGCCGGCCTGCGGTGCTACCCACATACGGTTTAATCCATTCCGTCTCGCACCAAATGGTTTGATGCCTCCTTCCTCTACCACACGATAAAGAGCTGGTGCCCAGGCAGGTGTTTCCTTCTTCCTTTTTTTTATCGTGCGAAGAATCCCCACGGATACCTCCCCCGGCGGGGCCGGAGGAGAAGATTATGTTGGACTCGAACCGACTAAAGCGCACGCCGTCTGTGGGCCGACAGTTGCCGGAGGTGAGATTATCGTAGTCATATCCCTCGCATCCTGGCCGACCCTGGGTGCGAGGGATCTCTCGATCTGGCCCTCTTCCGGTGTGGGGACCACAGAGTCCACAACGCGCCCCCGGGTATGGGGAGACACGCGATGCGCGCCGCCGCCGCGGCTTGCTTCTGCTAGGGTGACAGGCGGTGTTTCCCTCTTCCTACAGTCCCCGTGACTGTAGGGCTTCTTTAGCGGGGCGTGAAAAAGCATATATCAAGGCCGTCAAGTTAGGGCCACCATTTTAAGGTCAATAGCATTAGAAATGGTGGTCCGTATCTTCTGGACTGCACCTCAGCTTTTTGCTATCTAGCGTGGTGCAGTCAATTGTCGGACCAAATCACTACCCTATTATAAAATCTAGACTAGTCTGTCCGTCCCTATGTATGCTTAAATCTTCAAAACTACGCAACGGATTTTGAAGCGGTTTTAATAGATAGAGTGATTCAAGAGGAAGGTTTATATGTATAATACATGCATAGTATTGTGGAGAAACACTGATAAATCAGGATCAGAATACCATGCGGGCGAAAAATATGGCGGTACGAAGTTCGCCGGGTCAGCTAGTATTTAATAAAAATCGGTCGAAATGGTGGCAAATACACTAATTTTCGGTTAAGTTCAAGGGGTATTGGGTGGAGCGGGAATGAATTTTGAATTTGGAACAAGCCACAGACACTAAATAAATGTGTTTATTTTGGACCTAAATCGCGAGAAAAACAAGGTCCTGGCGCCCACAGATTGTTTTGTAATAATCTATGCTTGATGAATTTGAGCTGGTCCACCGCAGTAGCACCCCATGTATACAGTATATTTTGAGCACATTTTAGGTCTAAGATATATCTCCCGAGCTATCTACCGATACTGACAGTAGGTACATAAGGGTCTATTTCATGCACTTCGTAGGGGTTAGGCACAAAGACAAAGTGTTCTTAATTATCACACCAATAAAATGCTAGCTTAAACAATTCACATGTCTCTAAGATTTAGGAGGACACTAAATAATTGCCAGAACATCACTGCGAAATCTTCAGTGTTAATTCAAAGACATTTCAATAGAACAGCCTTCAATGTTCTTATTGTGTTATTTTACGCAAGCGGAGCCCGGTGTCGACGTAATGTTTATTCTAATTGTCGAATATTCATTAATTTGTTAGTAAGCCCCCCAGAATACTTATTCTCAATGATACCCTCAAATGTAAGTTGAACTCTGTCTCGGAAGTGAAAGTTTGTAAGCTGAGGTCGATGTTAAATGGGGTTTATATCCAGTTTAACTTGAGCTGTGCTTACAAAGTGATAGTCTGTGGTGAGGGGTCTTTAAACAGTGGAGCTTACGTTTGGGAGAACGTTATAAGCGTGGTCTATGGTTCGCACGCGTACATTCGCCTCTGTTGTGTGGTTGAATTCGCATTCTATTTTCAAAGTTTTGGCGGGATTTTTGTAATAATATTTAGAACGTGAGTTTTTTTATTTCTCCGGATAGTGCTGTGTTGTGAATTATTTAAATTATTATTTAATCGATATTCGTTTTTTTTGTAGTTTTTTCTTCGGTGTTTTTTAAAGAAGAAAAATTACGGTAAGTGTTGATTTTTATACCTATTCAGTGCATTTATTTATTGTTAGTGATTACTACATTTTGAGTAGAAAACTGTTTCTGAATTTATTAAGAAACTGGAATTATGTACGTACCTACTTATGTTTTCAACGACAATAGAAATTAGTACCTATTCAGTATTCAGTATTTATTCATTAACAATTTTTACATGTGTTTGAACATGGTTTGTACCTACACATAATAATAAAGTCAACGTATAACTATTTATATTAAAATATTAATGTTAAAAGCTAAACTTTATTTATTAAGCTACGTAAGTACTATTCACTTGCATTTTCCGCATAATCGAAAGCTATTATTGTCCGAAGTATGCGGAGCTAAATATTGCTCACGCTCCGTGCAAACTATGATATAAACATACCAAATATAATATTATGTACCTTTTTTAAAATTAGATTATAAACTTATTCTTACATAAAAATGTAACAAACGATATATTTTACTTCTTAGACTAATAATACAAATACATAATTAAGAAATAATCATTAATTGGTATTTTTTTGTAAATTAGGTAATTTTGAAAATACAATTTTTCAAAATTACCTGATTTACAAAAATTTCAGCAAAAGTTTGATGACATAATTTTTATAACTAAGTTATAAAAGTTTTATACATTTCATGTGTATGCCATATTTTTCAAAAAAATAATAGTTAATTGGTATACCTATCCGAACCCGAAATAAGAAGAAATCAGCCCTAAGAACACATACCAGTACACTCGTACTTAATCCCTATATAAGTATAATAGTTCTATGTGATATTGTGACTATTTTATGTCCTTATCTTTTGTGCATTGTTTCTCTAAAAACACATACATCACATTTAATAAACCATAAAAATACACATCTATTGCTGAGAGCGACACCCTGCAGCGTTTTGTATGCAATTCTTAGAAACAATTACTAGAATCTGATCGCGATTGCATTAACGTGTTAATTGCCTTGTGAGCCACAGATTATATCTAATGTCGCATAGGCTAAATTCTATAGACGTTGTTTCGTATGCGTACTTTATGGGTATGAGTGGTTTCACGGCACTTTTGCAATAATGTTCTTGCATTTGAAGCTTGAGCTAACCTAGATCAGTGACGACATTACTTGACGACCTATAGAGCCAAGATTCTCTAATTAGATTGGAAATTTCGTATATGACAGGTAGTTGATCATAGGATTCTCCTTGAACGTGATTGGTTGCGGGTTTCTGTTCTGGATGTTGTCTTTTGCCAATTATTCCAATTCCACTCCAATTTCTCCAATTCCAAAAGAATGCATACTGTAACTAAAATTTCAACGAGATTCTTTTTGTTGTTGTTTTATGTTTTAATATATCTTTTTGTAGTTTATTTTTTCACTTAGCATGTTATTTTTTTGTCGTTTCTTCTTCGATATCTAAATAGATTTGGGAACATCCCTATTTTACTTTCTAGCCAGTTATTAAAACAAAATAAGTCTTCTCATTTTTTTAAAACGTTATCAATATTGCACTGTTTAAAAAGTCCTATAAAATTAGCATATTATTTTAAGTCAGTGTTGGTTTTTTTTAGTTTTCCATTGTTCTTTTTCCCATTAAGTAAGTACTCAAAACTACCTTTATGTTATTTAATTAGGATTCATGCCCATTGAAAGGTTGTATGTAAGAAATTGCTAAAAGCCACTATTTGTGCAGTCTTACAAGAAGATAAAAAAACGTGTACTATGCGTGTAGAGCACCTTTTGAGCCCAATTTAGGTCTAAGGTATATTATGTCTCGAGCTATAGGTACACAATAATTGTACAGAAAAATAAAATAAACAACTTAATAGTTCTTCGTAGAAAGTTCATAGTTCGCGCTCCGTTCCTACATCCGTATACTGCATCATTGGTAATCCATACATGCATTCTATACATGCGGTTTACTGCATCTCCGTCATGTAAATGTAAGTATTACAAAATACATGACGGTTACGGTAATATTAGGTACTAAACTGTCACGTAACACGAATACAAAATGTTATTTTATTTTATTATGTTTACATTTATATACGTATAACTAGCTGTTGCTCACGGCTCCACCCGCGTGGAACTCTGATCCCGTTCATAGCTGATAGTAACGTGATGATATAGCCTATGTTGGTACTTGATAATGTAGCTTCCTAATGGCGAAAGAATTTTTGAAATCGGTCCAGTAGTTTCTGAGTTTATTCGTTACATACAAAAATATAAATCTTTCTTCTTATTCATTCTAGCGTTAATCCCAGTCGCATCCAAAGCTTTCACCCCAGTCTGGGGTCCTTTTTTCTAGGGTTTGGCTGAACTTCGAAATTTTCCGTGACGCGACTGCCATCTGACCCGCGCAACCCATTGGCGATATCGAAGCATCGCAGTTAGACCAGTTATTGAACTTTTTAGGGTGACAACTACCCGTAATGACTGTCATAGATGTTCATATGACAGTCTTAGTTCCCGGCATATTATCTTGACCCAGTGGCGAGGGTAGTATAATATACGATTCCTGCCGGCCTGCTTCGCAAAGGCAGGCCATAGTAAAGATGCTAAAGTTTTTACTCTAATAAATAATAAATATAATCCATTATTTAAAATTGGATATTCTAAAATTCAGTATCTATGAAACACTTTCATACAAAATTGTTATAGTTGTTCTTTACGAGGTAAGATTTTTTCCACCGGCTTCCTTTTTGAATATTTTTACCCTTCGCTACTATCTTGACCCCAGTCGCAATAAAAATGAGGCCCTTGCACGTGTGGATTACTTTCATGAAGAGTACAACTGTGACGTGACTGGGATCAAAATATTTATATGCCGGCAACTATAACCCTAAAAAGGCTGATGACTAATACCTTCACATATTTACAACCTACCTTCCTATGCAATCCCTATGCCACCATCATTATTGCAAGATGCAACCGTAAAATTTGCAATCACACCAATATTGTACAATCTGACGAAGATTGCATGTACACAACAATACATATCAATCTCTATTACATATATCATTATTATTACCTATTCACCACTAGATAATGATGTCTTAAAATTTAGCCACACTATCGATCTCGGTTGACATGCGCTTGCGCAACCGTATGTCAATGCAATTTCTCGTTCGAAATTGTGACCTATTATTTGAATAATAGAGTTGCTATTGCGTGTAGAGTTGAATAGTAAAAAGTTTTAGCAGGTGATAGTTAATAGTAAATAATAATAATAATATGATACTTAAGATTAAACTGAGTGAGTGATGACTACTGAGATTAGGAAATAATAATAATTCTATCGCGATTTATTCGGTGTTATTTTATTATTTCTTCTTATTCTTATTTTTTTATTGTACTTACACAGATAATAATCCTACACTAAACTATAGACATGTTGTCCACACTCTAAAATAACGACAAAAAATTATGAATTTGGTCATCATTTGCACCAATTTTAATCGCGATAGAGCGCTACCAAAAAAGCTAAAAAGCTACCAAAAAAGAAGTAAAAGTGGGATCAAACAAGAATTTTCGAATTCGGGACAACTTTCGTGGGATCAATACGGAACAACCCTAAAATTCGTATTACATATTAAGAATATTTTTGATGTAAATAATAATACAACTCATAATAATATTAATTAATAACATTGACGTATTATTAGTAAGTAGCTATAATTTTTTTATACTTTGTGTTTGCGCCATTTTTGAAAGCCGTCATGTGCTTGTATTATGTATGACGTATCTAGTAATATAATACGTCATTGATAAAAAGTACTCATAAATAGATTTTGATGTAGGTACAAAGGGTAGCTTAACTTAGTATTGAGTTTTGTCCCAGCAACAGCAAACCATTTATTATATTTTTAATTTTATTATTCTTATTTTTTTACTTTATTATCCCGGGTATAAGTTCCCGGTCACGGGAACGGGATTAAAATACTACATGGATGAAGTCGCGGTATGCCCACTACCTAAGTTAGTAGTATATGTATAAAAAAAATAGATATAATCATAATCTATATATAATCTGAATAAAAAAAGCTCTATAATTAAAAAATCGCTAAAACCCATTATATTTTAATTCATAACATAATATTCCATTCTTAAAAATAATGACATAATCGCATGCAATAAAAATCTCTTCATAATTTACACACTTAGTTACAGCATCTCCACGTCTTGCTGCAATAGAATTACAACTTTCGGCAACAGAAAACAATGGCTTTATTTCATTGCTGTTTAATTGGCACCTATGACCTATTGCAATCGGAAAGTATCAATAACGACACTATCTTACTAATCAAGTAACTTACTCTCAACTAAGGAAAGATAATGAGGTAACGCAATAAAAATTGCGGTAGGGCCACATGTAATGACGTTTGTGAGTTTGCGCATAATTATTATCTACTAGATCGCCAGAAGAGAGAAAAAAAAAATATCTACTAGCCGTTGCCCGCGGCTCCGCCCACGTGAATGTCGGTTACCGCGACCAAACATATCCTATGTCCTTTCTCAAGTTCTAATCTACCCCTATACCAAGTTTCATCAAAATCGGTTCAGGGGTTTAGGCGTGAAAGCGTAAGCGTAGTTGGAGCCAAGAAAAGTTCAACAACTGGTCCAACTGCAATACTTCATTTTGGGTTGTAGAGGTCAGATGGCAGGCGCCGCCGACAAATATCGAAGATCAGCCAAACCAGCAGTTAGACTGGAAAAAGCGGACATCAGAAGCACTTTAGTGCTACTAATTGTAAATGAGGAATGTAGGTAACTGAGCTACTAAAAACTATCATCTCTAGTCACCCAGAGACCATGGCTGTTAAAAAGTAACCAAAACGTCGAACTAAAAGTAAATAACAAATAAATTGCGATATAATTAGTTAAAATTATATTTCAATGTAAATGAGAAATTGTAAAAATACATTTCAACTTTTCCTTTCCTTAATCAACTTTTGTCATTGACTGTACTTTAAAATCGAAATGCCGGTTCCCACAGTCAATTACGATGTTTTCTATCAACATTTGTTACCTCGTTGCCTAGACCTTGCCCCCTAGGACCCGTTCTAGTACTTTCTACAACCTTAGACCTTCGACTTTCGTTTTCACTACTCACGAGCATCACAGGCCATCTGGTTTTATATGGAAATACTTCGACTGTACATGACTGTACCGCAGTTAGCACTTAATAGGCATGTCTGTAGAAAATTGCAGATAACATAACTTTTAATATTTAAAAACCGATATTTCGATGGTCTAGAAGACAAACATGTAAAGTGAAAAATTTTGTATGTTCAATTTTGAACCTTATGGTGATGATAAAGTAGACAAATTTTCTGCACGCAATTTTTTTATTTAGTCTGTTTGTCTTATAGACTATCGATTTTACGGAGTGCTTTTTCAAATTTCGAATTCGTAATTTTTATTTGTATTACGTAATACATCATTGTTTTGGAAGAAATTCAGAATGTAAACGAAAGTTTCTAGATTTGAAAGAATTTTATCGGTAGTATGCTAATATACAAATAGGTATACAGTCACGCACGCTTCATGCGAAATGCAAATACCTGATATTACATACATACAATCACGCCTTTATCCCCGGAGAATTAGGCAGAGATGAATTAACACCCACATTTCACCAATCATTGTATTTGGTCCCACGTAATAGGAGGTGTGCCTATTGCCGTATTCCAGGCACTATTGTTGACTCGAGCCATGCATCTGATGCATGAAGTTTGAACAAATTATTGACTAGTAATATTACTACTGTTATTATTTAAAAAAATATCGCCTGATCCAAAAGGTTCTTAAAAAAAGAGGTTTAACGAGGTAAACAGTAGTTTTGGAGGTCCAAACGTTACAAAAAGGAGGTCCAACAGGTACATGGACTACTTAATATTTTTTGAAAAGGTCCAAAAGGGTCAAAGTGAGGTCCGAACGGGCATTTTTGATATAATGTCCTAGGTCCTAGCTAATAGAGGTCGTATGGGTACACAATGCAGTCATTACGTCATCAGTCCCGATTGTATTTCGCTCTGCGATCGCAGCGCTACCTACAATTTTACTATGACACCTTACGCCTTTCTTACGCCTTTTCTACATAATTCACATCTAAGCGTGTAATTCAAATGTCGTCAAAACGTTTCGACAAACAATGTGCAATTCAAACAATACTTGTATTTCAAATCTGGAGATAGAAGATAAGATTTAACTATTTCAATAGTTGATGGCCATAATACATAGTTAGCTTTGATAATAATGTGTCTATCACATTTTGTACAGTAGATATCTTTATAGCAGACAGGCCTTGCAATCAAATAGTTACACAAGTAATAAGCTCGGGCTTTTTCTTTGAGTTGTGAGGTCGGACGGCAGTCGCTCTTGTAAGCCAAACCAATAGAAGAAGAAGGCGTAGACCTCAGATGTGACTGTAAATTCTACTAATGGTATAACATAACCTTAAAATACAATACAATATTCTTTATTGTACACCATATGACAGAATACAAAAAAAAGACCGTCGGTAAGAATGGTTAAGGAGTTGACTTACGATTAAGAGGCCCTGAGTTCGAGTCTCGGTCGTTATATTATCGAAGTAAAAGTAGCTTAGCTGGAGGGGTTAGAGGAATTACTTAGTAATTTCTCTTCTTTTTTACCAATTTAGGATGCATCGACTAGTACTAGAACGATTACGTTAGTCTTATTGGAAGCGAGGAATAATTTAAGTTACAGTATTTATGATGATTTTATCTCTGTCCCTTCATCCTTCTGTTAATCAAGGTCGCATCCGAATCTTTCGCCATGGAGCGCAGGGTCAGCGATTCGTTATTTAAAATGATTTGGTCAGGCTTAAAATCTTAATTGCAATAGTAATTGGTTGAGTAGGATATGAGCAGATCAGAAACTTATAAAAACCAACATTCAGAAAATCAAATCGATGATTATAGGAAAGATCCTATTATAATCAAGTCCGGAAACCGTTGTTTTCTACATTTCTAATCGATTTCCCCTCACTAAAATGCTCATCCATAAATTTAATACTCTTTCGAGTCACGACGTTCGTTTTTCGAATAATGATCTGTCATTTTCAAATCGTGAGCACGCCACTGTTGCATGAGACAGTTGGGAACATCAATACGCCTTCCTGATTGGTTAATTTGTAGGTTCCAGCACGAGTTGTTTGATTTTCAACCTATCAGTGAAAGAGTGTATTTATTACAAATATTTTTGACAAAATACGCTGTTATTATCTAATTTTGGTACAGTCATCTACAGTCTGTTAGTGGTCAATTTTTTAGTGCTATAGTCAACGGCACTAACATTTTTTTATGAAATTGATATTAATCAATTAATAAATTGTTATGAGTATAATTTATTTTCGTAATCTTGAGAAATGCCGGTGAAATAGAATAAGGCCAGCCCATCTCTTCCTGTGGGTGTCGTAGAACGGTAGAAGGTGACTAAGGGATAGGGCTGTTATTCAGACAACAATATACATACAGCCTATAACAAAATGGGACCTATTTGTAATACTGGCCCCTCTAGACAAGTGGCAATTCGTTGCTCGGCGTATGATTGAATAGAATGCCAAATGTATGGGATTTGACCTATATGACAGGCGTCAACGAATGTCAAAAACGTCAAATCCTTGAGTTTTTTAAAAAGAATATTAGAACCGAAATAACTAATATTCCCTCTAACCCATCCAGTTAAGCTAAAATTGCTTGTGTTAGGAGTGGGTTCACGTCGGTAGTGTGGCCAGGATTCGAACCCGGGCACTCTCAATCGTAAGACCGACTCCTTAATCACTAAAAACATGCTGTCAAAAATGATTATATTAAAAGAATGGAGACCTTGCAAAACGATTTGTCACCCATATTTAACTTTACAATTAACCTTAAATCTGTGCTAAGTTGCCTAACCATAGACAATGGTATAAACGTCATTTTTGAACGTTTTAGACTCCGTCACTCTAAACAATTGGCCTATTACAAGAACAATGATCTTACGAACATGGAGTCGAGCATTATGGTCATAAATATGGTTCATTCCCATAGATAATGCTAATGTTTTTTTATCTGACATGATCTTGTGCATTTGGTATATGATTATCTTACTAGTAATGTTGCTTTTATACTATTATCTACTATTATTATGCACAAGCTTGTATAGATGTTTGTTGTCTTTTTTATACTCTTTACGTCACAGACAAGCATACGGCCCACCTGACGGAAAGTGATTACCGTGGTCTATGGATGAGTGCAACTCACCAGGGTAGTCACACTTGTACTGCCGACCCTGTAAGAACAGAGAGATTCTGTGCCCATCAGCGCAGAAGATAAGTAGGACTAGCCTTTGGTCTTCCCACTGACAGCATGAAACCTCTCTAGTGAGCTCTGGCTACCCTACACACCGCCGGGAACACAACACGAGGTTATTTAGCCGTGGTATTCTGTAGGGCGGAAGTACTTTCTTAGTGGGCGCAAATTGGAGTAGGAATACCTATAATAAGAACCACATTTCGCCAGTTATTGTATTAGGTCCCACGTAATAGGGGATGAGCCTATTGCCATATTCCGGGCATGCATCTGAGGCTGAGCCTGGGCTATATATGTCTGATGTTAAACAGCTCTATCCCTTGGTCGCCTGGTACGACACCGCATGGCAAGAGACAGGGTGACCCAAATTCTACTCTGCCAGTTTTAAATTGAGGTCATAAGGGTATTTCTGTGATTGATTGGACCCTAAGAGGTCGAACGGGTACATAGCGGAATTAATGTAGGCGGATCCACGGGCAACAGTAGTTACTTAGTAAGTAGTTTTATTTGGTGATTAGACATTTTGTTTAATTCGTATAGTATGCTGTATAATTATTACAGTCGTAGATGTTGATAGAGTGATTAACTAAGAACATTAGTTATGTAGGTTGTAAATTAATTCGATATTTCACGTTCTGCTTGCTGCGTGTTTAAAACATAATATTGTATGATCAGTAATAAAAAATGGTGAACAAATCTTTGAGTAAGATTTAATGGAAACATGTCATGTCTGTTTGAAACAGAATCTATTTTCATTGTACTTGTTAAGATAACGTCCAAAGAAAAAAGTATCTCCTAAATGGATGAATCGATTTTGAAGCGGTTTACTAAGCTTCAAAACTACTGTATCATGTTAGTTTTTTTTGCTATAACTAGCTTTTTCATTCTAGATTATCGATTAGGGTATCGAAATGAAGGGAAATAGAAGATTACAAAAATGTAATGTACCTCATCATAACACTAATAAGATTGAAATAAACTATCAGCTAGTTTCGATCTTTTAGACAGCAGTTGGGTTTTTTTTATTTTATTTATTTGCTGTAAGCATCGTGTAAATTCATATTAATATTATCCATTTTATAAAAATAGTTAAATTAACGTTACAAACAGACGCTTACAGACTTGTTCATACACAATGGAGTATGATTTTGAATAGACCATTAAATTGGAACCTTTCCCTTTCACACCAACAAACAACCAACTTTTGGTGTTTTACTTTCCGTATGTGGGCGGTAATGTAAATATTAGAAATATTTAGTATCCCATTGTATGTATTGTGATGACGGGAAAAGAAAATCAGTATCACCACCCCATGCCATCTGAAGGGTGTCGTAAGAGGCGACTATCGAAAAATACGCAGACGATATCACTGCGAGAGAAGGAAAACTTGAAATAAAATCCTGTACCAACCCGTCTGGCCAGCGTGGAAACAGTACGCCAACGCCTCCCAACATTGGTAGAAGCCTATGTCCACTGTCCAGCAGTGGACTGCGTTAGGCTAATCGATTGATTGATTGAGTATCCGAAGTGGCACATGACGATTGTTTGAACTCTAGACTACGGAAGCAATAAATGTAAGTGTAATGTATGTGTAAGCTTCAAAAATGCAAAAGTTGTGTATCACTATGATAAGTTACATATCAACCCCAAAAATCATTTATAGTGATGCTATAACCTGGGTAGCCCTATAATAGTACATTATGGTACAAGTGAGTAAAGTTGGTGATTACCGCCGAGGCGCCATTGAGAGAGCCGAGGACGGTAATCATCATACTCACGCGTGCCATACGACGTTTTACAACACACTTGCGAATAAAACAATACTACAAATACTAAATAAACAATACTACAAATTAATTCGTTTTCCTATGCCCGCGCATCTAACAATTGCGATAAAAGAATGAGGTTTGAATTTAGCTTTTTTTACTCTGTTTTTTTATGAACATAACCTATTAAATTTAAAAAAGAATCTATAACTCACTTGGGAATAATAGCAATGAAAAAGTCACAGTTTGATAAATAGGTGTCATTACGTGCCTAATAGCGGTGAAATAATAGGAATTTTATGAGCAGGTGTGTTGTAAAGGTATGTTACGGGTATTCTACAACTTACATTTAGGGTCTGGATAGCGTTGTGCAATATATTCTAAAGTTTAAAAAAAAAATAGAAAGTGAAGACAAATTATAATACGACTTGCTTTTAGGATAGTCTCACGTCTCGTCAACATTTTCCGCTCTAGATTCGTTCCATCAATATCATAGGTACATTATATACGCACGAATCTATAAACCACGTCATATTTTACACATACCAAAGATGTCAAACATGGTGACATAGACCATGGGAATAATTTCCTAATGTTGTTATGTCGGTATGAATTCGACTTCATCCCCGCACACTCAAGCTGTGGAATGAACTCCCTGCCGTGGGTTTTCCTAGCTACTACGATATGGGGTTCTTCAAGAAAGGCATTAGAAGGTAAGAACCCTGTAAGAACAGGGTCAGCCCTGGTATTGCACACATCCATAGGCCACGGTAACCACAAGCACACGGCCCACCTGATGGGAAGTCCCGTCCCATCAGGGATATGTCTACGACTACCTCACCTCCAGCAACCGACGGTCCACAGACGGCGTGCGTTTTAGTCGTTTCAAGTCCGACATAACCTCCTCCACCGGCTCCGACGGATGGGTATCCGTGGGGATTTTTCGCACGATAAAAAAAAGGGAATACTCTAGCTAATATATTTCTAAATGAATGAAAACAAAGATTTATTTTGTCTCATTTTTAACCTATCCAGCTAAGTTAAGCTAAATTGAAAGCGAAGTATCAATGATATTCTGATGTTTCGATTGAATTTTAATCACGCTTTATGAACGCACGTGAATTTAATTACCGTCCCTCATGACGCTCCTTGTGCCTTCAATAAATAAATAAAACCTATGTATAAAAAGGTACAGCCCCTTAGACTAGTGACAATTGGTTGTCAGGCCTCCGGTCATGAGATTTGACCTTTATGACATACTTTGACGACTGTCATGTACGTCAAATCCCATACATTCATCATTCTATCCTACAATACGTCAGCCAACGTATTGTCACTTATCTAGGAGGCAGGCATATCTTATCGTATCTCATCTTAGAGTAAAGAATAAATTTCAAAATAAATTTTAGAGATTTCAGGATGAGATAATAATTATATTTTATGAATAAATTTCACTATTGTGATTAAAAAAAAACGAAACCGTGGGTATCAAGCGATGACCTAAACGCAGTTATATTACTTAATAGTTTCGTAAACCAATGCTTAGTCATGAGCTTCTGAGTATTAAACAAACTGTTTGCGGGTCAACATTTGAGCAAATAGTTGGGCAAATACAAGTGGCAATTAGAGTTGTTCACACGAAACATCCTTGTTTATTGGTTTCGAAAGGGCGTATGATTATTTGTTTTGTAAGTTGTTATTCGAATCTAAAATGTCGATATAACCTTGGTTGCGAACAAGGTCTACAGTCTCTTTCCATGGGGATATAAAAGAACATACGAATACACATTGGCAGTCGTTGCGGGTAGTTGGAACCATAAAAAGTCCAGCAACTGGTCTAGCTGCAATGTGCAATGCTTCGATATCGCCCAATATTGTAGTCGCTTGGCAGAAAATGTCAAAGACCAGCCAAATCCGCAGTTGGACTGGTAAAGTGGACGCCAGACTCCGGTTCTGATGTTTCTTTCTACACAAACACATATTTGTTTAATATATGTTTGTGTAAAAAACACATCAAGCTTGTTTAGCCTTTAGTTAAGTGCCTAACTAAACGGAGTACTTACTGTCAGTACAGTCTCACAATAACAACAACTCATTCTACAACTGCCCTTCTAGACAATTGGCAATACGTTTGTAGAATACAGTAGAATAGAAGAGATTAATCAATGTATGGGATTGACAATATTGCCGACTGTCTATAGACGCCCAAGATCGTGCGAAGTGGAGGAGAAAGAGCCGGAAGGCGGACCCTGAGCTTCGAGGTCATTGTGGCCCCGGATGCAATCAGGAAAATACGTCTACATGAAGATGATGAATATTGTTGACTGTCATAAACTTCAAAATACGTGTCAGGGGGGCTGTCACGCAATGCGATCGCATCTACCTTCGTAATGAATGCAGCAATCATTAACACAATCCCAATTCCTTGAATAATGTGATATTTGCTCTAATCTAAGTTAATCAACTTTTTCTTTACCGATCATTCGCAAGAATAGCGTTTTTTTACATACAAAAGTCATTAATAAATAGCGTATTGTATGACACTTATGCGTATCATGAAACAGGCTGGTGTTCACACAGTTTTTGCTGGAGAATTAACATCGTTGTATTACATTGTTAGATTTTATTTAGGTTGCACGCAACACGCTTTAGGTGTAGGCATTCAAATGTTGAGGAACAACACTGTTTATGAAGTATAGAACATAATTTTTAGTATGGTCACCCTCAGAAGGTGCTAAATAATAACTTTACAAACGATCTTAACATGGAAATAAATAAATTGATGCATTTTTTAATCTTCAGAAGATAAATTTAAGATTTTGGAATTTTTGTTTATTATTTTAGGTGCGAAGCGAGCCGCTTGCAACCGGTCTTAATTGAGATCTTTAGGGGAGGCATATGTCCAGCAGTGGACTTCCTATGGCTGAAATGATGATGATAATGATGATGATTTTAGGTGCGTAAAGTTTTAAGGTATGATTCCGCACGACAACTGCCGACGCACGCGGCATATGCTCGTAATTCAATGCGGCTTCTCAATGGTCCCGTATATCCGTATCAGAGTTTAACAAGTAATGGGTACGCTGTATCTGCTGCATGCGTCTGTCGTTGTCGTATGCGGTCGGCTTCGGAATCATAGCTTGCGGTCCGAGAGGAGCGGAGGAGAATCGCAAACCGCGCGGCCCGCGACGAGCGGCGGCAACTCGGGCGTCGGAGGTCGCAGAATGACCTCCGTCTCCCATGAGCGCGGGCCTGACAGGTTACCCGCCTGTTACCCTAGCAGAAGCAGGCCACGGCGGCGCCGCGCATTGCGTGCCTCCCCATACCCGGGGGCGAGTTGGGGACTCCGTGGTCCCCACACCGGGAGAGGGCCAGATCGAGAGATATGGCCCTGGGTCGGCCGGGGTGCGAGGGATATGGCTATGACAATCTCACCTCCGGCAACTGACGCCCACAGAAGGCGTGCGTTTTAGTCGGTTCAAGTCCGACATAACCTCCTCCTCCGGCCCCGGCGGGGGAGGTATCCGTGGGGATTTTTCGCACGATAAAAAAAAAAAGGAATCATAGCTTTAGGCACTTAATCCAGAAAGATGCTCAGTCCTGAATCTCAATTTTCATAGACATAAGATCAATGACAATTTTGGTTTAGCCCCGTACGTCTTATGAGATCCTATGATTTTTGTTTTATATAGGACACGTCAATTTGACTTCGCCTTGCCTGATGGTAAGCTGAGGGCAAAGTCTTGGTAAGAGGGTCACCATTATAGACACTATATTCTATATTCGCAAAATAAATGATTTGATGATAAACGAATTGAATAACAATGAGTGCTTACACACAGAGGTGTGTAAGCACTCATTGTTATTCAATTCGTTTCCGTTAGTGCTACACAGAGGAGGTACGCAGAGGCCTACCTCCTCTGTGTAAACTGGCGTGAGTCAACGTAAAATGTAGTCACTAAGTAGCTATGTTAAATCTCATTAGTTCCCTGTCCATCCGAAGAGATTGCATTGACTGATAACACCATTGTGCATTCTGTATTCTTTCGTGAATAATTAAATGTTCATTAAGTAATATAGTCATGGGTTTTCTCACCATGATCAAGCACGTTTTATGAGGGGAATACAATGCACTGAATGGAACCGGGTTTTAGTTTTGTTAAGAAAACAGGAGGGATGAGGAAGGATGAGGTAATCAAGTTACAAATTATTCCTGGTGCTCGGAAAACGGCAATATGCTCGCTCCCTATTACGTGGGACCTATAATACAATGATAGGTTAAATTTAATATGGATATTAATTCACCTCTGCCTTACCCTCCGGGGATAAAGGCGTGATTGTATGTATGTTCTTTAAAATAATATAATAATCAATGCCTCAGTTAAACATTTTTTTATGTAATTTTTGGATCTCAAAAATTAAAAATATAAAAAACTAGTTTTTGCCCGCGGCTCCACCCGCGTGGATGTCGGTTATTGCGACCAAACATAGCCTATGTCCTTTCTCAAGGTCTAATCTACCCCTATACCAAATTTCATCAAAATCGATTCAGTGGTTTGGGCGTGAAAGCGTAACAGACAGACAGACAGCCAGAGTTACTTTCACATTTATAATATTAAGTAGGGATGTATAGGTTAGACCTCTATTTAGTATCTTTTGGACCTACAAACAACACCACCAGAGCTGGCCATCCATAACTACGGTGATATCTGAAAAAAGGGTAGGTATTCATTTTTTTACTTGGGGCTTGAGCAATGGCTTGAGTATTGTAATCATATGGGGCTCGTATCCTTACACGAGGGTAGAGCTGGGGAAAGCAACGTCTAACGCAATCAGTCGATATTTATTAACACCTAATATTTTCACTATTTACCAATAACAATCTATCATCATTTACCTAAATATTTGTATGTGCGCACACGCACCCACGCATAGACAAAACGGGGTCAACGGATTTCTTTAAACAATGATATCAAAGTTATCGATGATTTTGCACAATAGTAAAGTGTAGGTTCATGTCTGTTTACGCATAATGTGTAAAGTTAAAAGGTCATTGGTTACACTGAATCTCTTGTGAAGGTTAAATCTGTAGATTCAATGGTTTATGGAAATTTTTGGCCTTTAAGGCATAGAGCATAGAACTAACATCCAGCCTTCAAGGCTTAGAGCTGTCCTCAAAACACCGAATGAAGTCATTTAAAAGTAATTATTACTTGCATCTATAGGTGAGGTGTCAATGAAATGTTTCATAATGTTTATAGTAGTGATGTATAGTACGCGCCAGTTAGTGTGGCAATACGAGTGGAACAAAGTCTTACGAATACGAAGTAACAAGAAAGGTAAATCAAAAAATATTAAGAATTAAGAATTATTACATTATCTTTTAACATTGAAACTGTCGTTTTTGCAAATTTCGTATACCTACACCACTGTATGGGGGAATGTAAATGACTCGTATTACCACACTAACTGGCGCGTACTATACCTAGTGTTGTACTTATTCTCACAAGTCAATATGGTGTGATTTATCGTTTGCAATAGACATGTCAGTATTATTTTTAAAAATGAAATGGGGCTGATCTGATTAAGAGCTACTTATTTTTTATATTGTAAGTAGGTACCTACTTTGTTGTTGCTGTAAGATAGAGTAGACACTTAGGTTGACGTGCGATTGTGTATTATTAGATTTGATTCCCGCATTAGGTCTAAGCTGGGGTCTGTTTTCAGTCGAAATAAGAAACGGCTTTATTCAAATATTTTACGTGAAGCGATTGACGCCAGACCTCTACAAGTCACTGATGAAAATGATGTATTAAGTTTAGACCAGTATGTCGAAACTTTTCGGAAAAGAACCATAACATCATCATCATGGCTTTTGCTCGATTCCTCATATGTCGACGTCCAGTTGGCGAAGCCAGTCTATTGCTGCTGGTGTGAGGTCATGTAGCTCACGCATTCCTCCAGGGAAACGACGGAGTGGACACTCCTCTGCGATATGCATCGTTGTCTGCTTTGGGGCTCCACAATCACAGTCCGGCACTTCTTTAAGTCCCCACTTGTGAAGATGAACCATAACAAATGTCAAATAGTTCAAATGGCACCCAGGATCTACTGCTTTTGTGTTCTTTCTAAGATACGTAGAGGTCTAAATGAGTAAAGAGTAGTCCTAAGACTAGACTACCTTCTAGCTTTACCTAACGTTGCAATGTGCCGACCTACTTGGTTACCACTGAAATTTTGGACCTCAAAGTGGATACTATCACAAATGCCTATGACCTAGCTTTTACCGGCTCCGCCCGCGTGGATGTCGTTTATCGCGACCAAACATAGCCTTTGTCCTTTCTCAAGGTCTAATCTACCCTGTACAAAATTTCATCAAAATCTGTTCAGTGGTTTACACGTGAAAGCGTAACAGACAGGCAGACAGACAGAGTTACTTTCGCATTTATAATATTAGTATGGATATGGATGGATGAGGTTCAAATTCTGTGGATATGACCACAGAATTTGACCTACATAACCGAAACCACGAGCCCTTAAACATCTAAACTACATGTAAATAAATAATGAAAGTGTAATTTACACACATTTATTGAAACATTAACATTTCACAATATAATCTCACTTAGAACAATGGTGCGCCATTTGCATAATGGCGGTTCTCCGTGAGAATAGTCAACTGTTGTCTCGTTTTTTAAATGAATTAGACTTGATAACTGTGATACTGATCTTGTAACCTAGATATTAATATTTCCTGGGTATTAACAATGATATATTATAAACTATAGATATGTCCACACTCTAAAATGGCGACAAAAAATGATGATTTTGGTCATAATTGTATGCATCAATCTTGCATCAATCAGAATCGCGACAGTGAGCTACATCACATTGACGTATTAGTGCGATATTTTTTATATTTAGTGCAGGTGCAGCTTAGTGTTTTAAAGCCGCCATGTTGTTGTTATGACGTATCTATTGATATAATACGTCATTGGGTATTAGAGAGATAATTCTTTTGTAGGCTACAGAGCTACAGATGTGGACTAGGCTAGATATCATGTGTGCCAAATTCTATGGATGTGAGTGCATACTTTTTTTATTGATATCAAATATTTGTGACCGACAAACTCCGGGATTATAATTTGTGGTGTCTCGAAGAATATATATTAAACTGGTTACTGCCCGCGGCTCCGCCCGCGTGAATGTCGGTTACCCAGGCAAATTAATACAAAAACACGAAAATCTTTGCTGTGAACATACATTCTGAACATACTTAAATCAACTTTAGAGGCGTATTAACACCCACATTTCGCCAAGTCGCTCTCAAAAGTTTCGGTGCAATAACAAACAAAAGTTCTTTACATTGAATGAGATACGAAATTATTTTTTATTAATTTAGAAAATAATTATGAAACGTTTTAGAGCTGGTGATATTAATACCTAATATTTATTCTGTGCTTAATATATCTCTTTATGGTATACGTACACAAAAAACGGATACAGAAAAATACAGTAAGTACAGTTTTACGCAACCATAGCGATCGGTCATAGGAACCATAAGCTACATCTAATTTAAAGGTGATTGAAACTCCTATTAATCAAAGTCAGTGACTCGTTGTAATAATTGAGGAGTCACGAACCTTATAATGCTAATTACAAAGATAGCTACCACTTACTGCGTTATGATCAGTTCATATTATGTTCTCATGACCATATAGATTTATCATCTCTGTTTATTGGCTAGGTACCCGTTTGACCTCAAAATTTAGACCCCTATGTAAGAAGGGGTCTTAAAAATACACGATCTTAAGGGTATATATTACAAACATACACACGTATTCACACCTGTAAATCCTCGAAGGAGTAGGCAGTGGTGTATTAACACCCACATTTCGAAAGCTAAGATTTTGGTCCCAAATAAGGGGGCGAGCCTATTGCCATCTAGCGGGTACCTTGTATGCATCTATAGTTTATAATATAGATAGTATAGGTACGAGTATCATTGACGTGCAGTAGGTACTGGCACCAAATGGTTCATACAAACATAGGTACTTACAGCAAAGTACATAATGATTGACAACACATACCATACATCATCCCACGATCACTACATACACACAACAACATACATGAAATATAGAGATGCTACATTATAAAAAATCTGAGGTCACACGCTTCCGTGTGCAGTGAAATGTATGTCATTATGTATGTATGTATGTATGTATGTGTGTGTGTTACGTCACAGTCGCACGCGCAAATGACCTGTAAGATGAGACTTTTTATTTTAGCAAAGTATAGCGGATAAATATAGATGATTCTAATGCGATGGACCCATTTCATTTTTGAATACAATAAATATAAATAAATTCTAAAGTAATGTGAAGTGAGAATGTTTATTTGTTTGTTACTCAATCATGTAAAAACTGCTAGATGGATTGAGCTGAAATATTGTACATATATAAAGAGTATAACGTAAAGAAAAATACATATGACATTAGGCAGGTTGCTGGAAAATAATCACTATCAAATATTGGTACTACCTAGACCAGCGGTTAAGGGACTTATAGCTTTCGAGCACTAATTACGGTTACTTCGTATACTGCTCTCTTCTACTCTTCTTTTCCTTATCAATTGGTTTATATTGGCTTTTACGGGAGCAGCTGCCCACCCCGAGAGAACAGTCAGCGCTTAGAGTCTCTGTAGTAGGTATATCGACTTTTCGGTGGGCCCCGAATATCTTGACGTGAGCATTCACTTTTTCCAATCTATTACCGATTTGAAGGATAGAAGAAGAAGGTTTTAGTTTCTTAGCGTAATAATGTAACAATCAATCAATTAGCTTCTCGCAGTCCACTGATGGAGGTAGGTTTCTCCAAGGTGCGCCTTCGTCATAGCACTCGAACCTCCATCTTTCGCATCCACTCTATCCTTACTACCTTAACCTTTTAGTGTGGAGGTTTTAAAGTGCTTCATATACTTAAGTTCTTAAATCTATCGCATTTTAAAGTTTCCAAATACTAACACTTAAAAGCAATGATTATGCTGCATGCTGCATTAGCCTTGAACAATACCGGCCTTGCTGCAAATGACATCTGTCGCAAGCTCCTGTCATAATACGAAGATTTCGTTGTACTCTTCATGTATTAAGATCAGTGATAACCACAGACCTACCATTACTATGCTTTTAGCTAACAATGTTACTTATTATTCGACAGGAGTTTTACAGTTTTTTTTATACCACTTACGTGGCAGACAAGCACACGGCCCACCTGATGGAAAGTGATTACCCTGGCCTATGGACGTTGCAACACCAGGGGCGTCACACTCGTGCTGCCGACCCTGATGAAACCTTCTAATGCCCGTCTTGAAGAATTCTATATTGTAGTCGCTTGGGAAAACCACCGCAGGGAGTTCATTCCACAGCTTGAGTGTGCGTGGGATGAAGTTCCTTTCATACCTCACAGTGAGCGCCGTTTTCGATCGCAATGTGCGAGGATGAATTCCCCGCCTATGGCGAGAGGTGCGATGATAGAATGAAGATAGAAAGTTAAAAGGGTTAATGTCACATAGTATAGGTATAGGTATTATTTAATAGCACTTATGTGCAAGATACTTGACTTGGGAGAAAGGCGCTGATATCTCTGTTGCCTAGGGTGCATCGCGTGGAGGTCAAAGTTAAAGTAAAAATCATTTGTTCTGCATAGACCATTAATATGGTACTTACAAACATCAAAAATGAAAAATAAAGCCTTATTTACAGTAGCAAATGGACCACGCTGTCCGGTCTGAGAAGACTCTGACTAGAAAGTCTTCTGGAATTTTTTGATCTGTTTACAAAAACATGTATTCATATTTATTTAGGCACATCAATAGTGCATAGATTCTAATTGCAATGATTTGGTGTGAGTAGGTATGAGTAGCATAATATGTAATTCATTTCCAAGCTTGTTTATCATCTTAATAATAGCCTTATTGGCAAAGTTACTTGACCAAGCATCCCAGGTTGAGGTAGGATCTAGTATACTATCAGGTATTATAGTTTCCGCAATCCGTTTTGTGTTATAATTTAGACTTTAGGAGAAAACTGTAACATGTAATCATTGTCACGGATATTGCAGGTAGACCACAGTAAATATAATACCACATAACTCACAAATATATATTTACCTTACGCAATCGGTACAAACTCATCTTATTTGTGGGATTGTTATTTAACCGGAAGATCGAACGATATTGCTTTGGTAAGTCGATCGGATCATGTAGAATTGTAGATAGATGGTATTGTTAACGTTTTATGTTTATTTGGTGATAGATAGACCGCAGAATGACACAACTTCATATTTAATCAGATAGCCAATTCTGGTGGTAACATTTTTATTTTCAAGATGATCCTCGGTCTAATGTTAATAAAAAGATCACGATGCCAATGTTCTTTCTTGGAAATTGTGTTACGAGAAAACCGTTTTTGACAGATCGAGACTGAATTGGTTAGATAGAAATGATTTTAATTAGGTGAATTGACCTTCTAGTTTAAAAACCTATACTCGTAAGAATATAATTTTAGTATACAGGAAAGGCCTGTGGCTCGCTTGTAAAGTGTACCAATCTTACTACTTACTATAAATGTAAAGGTTATTTCTATTCTATTCTATTCTATAAATGTAAACGTTTCAAACATGTTCGGTACCCAATCCCGCTCAAATGGATGAACGGATCTGGCTGAAATTTAGCACAGAGATAAATAATAGTGTAAAATAACACACAATACTTTTTTCCTATGGGCTACAGGAATAAAACCAAAATTCCACGCGGGCGGAGTTATCGTTGAATTTCATACGGGTTTCCTCGTTTAGTAAAAAGTAACTTATTTGACTGCTGCAACGAAGCACAGTTTGAACTATCCTTCATAATTATATATCAGTAGATTAGTACCAGTCTTAGAACACTTTCTCTCCATCTTCTATAATCATCACTGAACTGTAAGCACGAGATAAGATCTAGGTCTGACACGTGTGGAACCATTTATCCGTCTTCCTCACGAGCGTCGTGTAAAGACGCATGTTTTGTCGCCAATAGGGAAGTCTGTTGCATGCATTGTGCACGAGTCGTGATGTTTGATGCACCGTAACAATATTGAGTTTAACATTATATTATAGGTACATTGTTAACTGTTACTTCGTTGCTTTACAAAATTAGAATGCTTTCTTCATCTAATTTGTGCTTACTTTTATAGCACTTAGGTGGTAGACATGCACTAGGTTCACCTGATGGAAAGTGGTTACCGTGGCCTATGGACGAGTGCAACACCAGGGGAGTCACACTCGTGCTGCCGACCCTGTAAGAACACAGAGATTTTGTGCCGTCACGTCAGCGCAAAAGATAAGTAGGACAAAGCCTTTGGTCTTCCCAATGACAGCACAAAACCTCTCCAGTGAGCTCTGGCTACCCTAGGTACTCACCGTCACCGTGTACAGTCGACAAAGAAGATACGGTTGCAATTTTTCATATGAAGTTGTATGTAAAGGTGCAACGTTTTGTCAACTGTACAATCAGTATCAGATCGATCTTGACTAGCAAAGTACTCAAAATGATTTCAATACCTTGGTACGAGTATTATTTTTTACTTGAAGGTGAGGTTGACTTGACCCCAAGAGGTCCATTTTGCATTTAACTTTGACTATTTACAAATGCAGTTATAATATTAGTTATGATACATCCCTACTGATATTATAAATGCGATAGTAACTCTGTCTGTCTGTCTGTCTGTTTCACTTTTACGACTTAACCGCTGAACCGATTTTGATGAAATTTGATATAGAGGTAGGTTAGACCTTGAGAAAGGACATAGGCTATGTTTGGTCGCGATAACCGACATCCACGCGGGCGGAGCCGCGGGCAAAAGCTAGTTTCAAATAAATCAAAAATTATTGACTTATTTGAAACTTGTTTCATTTCCTATCAAAAATTTCTAAAGACTAATAAATTATTGATTGCTATCAATATTAATATAATCAATATTTATATTAAAAGTAATCATAGTCTTAAACGTTTACGCAACAAAATAAAAATTGAGGATCGTATGTTTTATTATAACCAGCTGTGCTCGCGACTTCGTCTGCGCGGCTTTTTTCACGCAGAATCCCCTAAAATATATAACGTAGGCTAATTTAGCCTACATTACGCCTTATTATTACCTGTCCGTGGAAGTCCTGTCAAAATCAGCCCAGTCATTCAAAGATTATTTTCAGACAGTTAAGAAAACAGACAAACTTGAAAACGAAAAACGTTTTTTTAGCTCTTTCATAATATTATTATGCATTTAGTAAAGAGCTATTATACCCTCATTCTAATATTACAAACATACAATTTTATTTATTTGTATACATAATTACAAAAAATCCACCAATAAAAAAATATTTACATAACATTTACGGTTCTCTACACCATGTATAATATTATGTTAATTAAACACACATTAGAATACTACACAGATTTCATACAATTAAATTCCGTTCACAACATACCAATTAAAACATATCTGACCCTTAACCTTTTGGCAGTAATGCGACCAAAATTATTAAAAGAAAAACGATAGTTACTTCCTTTCTAAAATGAGAGGTCAGAGAGGGCAAGTGCTATAACATGACAACATTACAATTATATAAGGAGTGAACTGTGATGGGTGTTATTTGCGGCATACTTTATGTAATGTTGAAGACAGACGGGCGGTTTTACAGCGGTTGTGACGCGAGATACTGCATTTCTATCGCCTTGATGTAAGGAGAGGTAACTGTGATGGGTGCTATTTGCGGCATACTTTATGTAAGCTTTATGGCAGACGGGCGGTTTACCAGCGGATGTAATGCGCGAGCATTTCTATCGCCTTGCAGAATTAACGTGTTGCTTCGCGATGGAGCAGAATGGAATGGTCCTACCACCCCATCTCTTGCTGAGGATGCCGTAAAAGGCGACTAGGGAAATGGAAATGGACTGTAAACATGAAATGCCCGCAAGACGGCAATAGGCGTGGCTCCTATAACTTGACAACATTACAATTATATAAGCGATTTACTAATAACTAATACATACATATACTCACGTCTGTAAATCCCCGAAGGGGTAGGCAGAGGTGTATTAACACCCACACTTCGACAACTATGATTTTCGTTCTCACGTAAAATGGGGCGAGCCTATTGCCACCTAGCGGGCACTTTGTCATGGGCTGTATGTTTAATGTCGGATGGAGAACAGCCCTATCCCTGTCGCCTTTCACGACACCCACAGGAAGAGATGGAGTGGCCCTATTCTACTCCATCGGGAACCAACACGGCTACTAAATAATATGATGTAGAAAATAAATGAACGTGTAAATGAAATAGGCCAGGAGCTATAAACATAATTACAATCAATCATTATGTAAGATTTCAAGTGTGACCTAGACTTTCTTATTAAAGAAAACCGTGTTAAATCTCCGTTCAGTAATAAATCTGTCGCAAAAAAAAACCGACGTGTATAAAGACTGGATTGAAAATCGTGAAAATCCGCTAAATTAAACCACGCTTTCATGCTCCAAAAAGATAAACGTAACTATCAAATAAAAAACTTACAGATTTACTCTCCAAAAATATAAACGTAGATATCAATTAAAAAACTTACAGACTTACTCTCCAAAAAATATAAACGTAGATATCAATCAAAAACCTACAGATAAAGACGTGCCAGCGTGAGCGTTTCAAACGCTCGTCTACATCTTATTTATTGCAATAGTTGTCAACCGAGACCTCAAAAATAGCAAAACAATGGACCATAACTTCCTACTTGCACTTCACCGTTCTTAAATATTTGGCCCTTAACCACTGTTTGGGCAAGTTCCGCATAAACAGACTTTATTTTTAACCAGATATTGCCTACGGTTTCGCCCACATGGAATTATATTTCCGTGACCTATGGGAACTTTATTTGAAAACCTTCCGTAGGCCTAAAGAAACATACGAAAAAAATTAACTAAATTGGTAGAGCCGTTCTCAAGTTTTCTTCAGAAGTTCTGCCAAACCCGCAGTTAGACTGAAAAAAGCGGACTCCAGAATCGGAGATGAAAGCTTAGGATGCACTGGGATTAACGCTAGGTTGAAGAAGAAGATGGTAAATATTTTCTTATGAGACCCTGGTACTATCCGATGCCTTTGCAGAGTTAGGTCTTGGTAAAATCCTGAAATGAGGAAATGGTAAGAGATAGGGATCTCTTAGCATTTCCGCATTTATCATCTAAAGATTACATTTCGGGATTTGAACCCAGAACATTAGAAGATCGGCCGGCTTCTTAAACGTTGTTTTTTTTTTTAAATTCGCCAGATTACTTCCGCATTCGTATTTTTAGTGAGAATGGATAAAGAATTTAATAATAATAATAGTTTACTGGTCACGAAGCTATTTATAAATCAGGTCATTCATCAACAATAATAAAGGAAATGCCGTGGAAATATCATTAAAACAATGACATAACATATTTAATCAATCAATTTAATTTTAATAATGAATGGGATTATCATTCCACTTTTGATTCCACCTTACGCCAAGAGATACACCCTCTTGATATTTGGGGCTAAGATTTAATTCAATCTTGGATTTCGTGTAGTGTAGGTGTGTCTACTAGTGTGAGAAGTTTGGGATTAAGACCAATTAAATTTTGAATTTCGTATAGTGTAGGTGTGTCTACCAGTGCGAGTAGTTTGAGGTTAAGACCAATTAAATTTTAGATTTCGAATAGTTGTGACTACTAGTGAAAGAAGTTTGGGGTTAAGACACAATTGAATTTTGAATTTCGTATAGTATAGTTGTGACTACTAGTGCGAGTTGTTTTGGGTTAAGAGTCAATTAAATCTTAGATTTCGTATATTTGTGACTCTCAGTACGAATAGTTTGGGGTTAACATTCCATTAAATTTTTAATTTCGTATAGTGTAAGTAATTGTGTTCTACTAGTGCATGAATAAGCTGTGATAATAGGACAATAGAGGTATCTTCGGTGTTGGAGCAAGAATTTGGTGTAGTAAGTGAATTTACTCATAATTTTTTCGTTGGGTATCTCAGAAACATTAAAGAAACTGATGTCGAGAGAAAATATTGCGATAAGATTTGACTGTTTTAATGTGATGGGTGAGTTTTTGGAAGAAATGCGATTAATAGATTTAAATAATCTTTGTATATAAAATGGATGTTGCTAAGCGAAAAACTCGAAAATGGCTTGACCGATTCGGCTCTTTCTACTAAAGCTTCAATTAAAAAAAGAAGTTTCTATGGGTCACGGGAACAGAATTCTACGCGGACGAAGCCGTGGGCAACAGCTAGTGTTATTTTATAAAACACTATTTCATTATGTATTACGCCATCTCCTAAATCAGTGAGGTGCTTGCTTTGGGCGAGGCGATTGCTCTTTATAATGAACCCTCGGTGCTGTCATCTAAACAGTAAAATTGTGTAATAACCCTTTGACTCAAGATTCAAATCTCAATCATCATGTCATCACCTTGATAAGTATAGAATTTCAAGAAAATAACTTTCAATTTCACGTATTATATCATCTCATACTTAACACCAATAAATGCCAGTCATTTTACTCTACGCATTTGTAAGTTCGCACGCGTATCGGCATAACACTTACTAATATTTGAAAACACGTTCACATATAAACATTGGAGTTATCAAAAATCAATGTTTAAAAATGATTGCAACATCATTCATTGATTCCGATAGTTCGTACGAATATCGGTAGATTACTCCCACCATCGCCGTAAGATGGACGTATTGGAAAAATTGGGTCACTCTCGGGCGAAGCTCGGTGGCTCAGTGGTCAGAGCGTTCCCCCTGTAAGGGAAAGATAGCGGGTTCGAGTCCCGCCCGAGAATTGATTTCGCTTTTTCCAATTTATTATAATTTGTTTAGTCTAGCAAACTAATTGCTTTAAAATTATCTCAATATAAAAAGTTAGCTTATAACCTTAATTAATCACATAATATCTTAAGAACATACATAAATACATACGTCGGTTAGGCAGAGGTGAATTAACTTAACACCTACATTTCACCAATCATGATATTAGGTCCCACGTAATAGGGGGTGAGCCTATTGCCGTTTTCCGAGTCTGGGCTGTATATATCTGTCTGATGTTAAACAGCCCTATCCCTTTGTCGCCTTGTACGACACCGCATGGGAGGAGAGGGAGTGGCCCAATTTCTACTCTGCTTGATACGCTATCTTAAGAAGCAGTACCGTATTGCATACGGTGCAGAATATTCCATCAAGAACCAAGCTGTTCGGCGACTCCTTCCTCTACCGCACCATTAAGTCCTGGAATTCCTTACCAGTTCACGTGTTTCCCTCTTCCTACAGTCCCGACTCCTTTAAACGGGGCGTGTAAAAGCATCTGATGAGGCCGTCAAGCTGAGTGCCACCATTGTAACATGGTACATGTCTATAATAGTGACCTTCTTTTCCAAGACTTTGCCTTCAGCTTACCATAAGGCGAGGTGAAGTCAAACTGACATGTCCTATAAAAATCTCCCGCTATATATATTGGACTAAAATGTGCTCTATTTTAAGGCGAGGTGAAGTAAAATTGACGTGTCCTTTAAAAAAAAGTCAAATTATTGGTTCAAATTAAGTTTCAATACAAAATCTATACTATTAAGCTGTAACTATAGCTATATTTATCATGTGGTGTATTGTACAACACACGTCCACGCAATCTTTGTTGTGGTTCGTGACAGCGGAGTTAAGTGTCAAATTAGCAAATCATAGTTATTTGTCTTTATATTTCAGGTCAAAATCACTTTCTTGTGTTACATGTATTTGCAGTAGCCTAAGCTAAAGTCTGAAGCAATAATTGAACTATGTAAATTTTTAATCTCTGTTCTCTTCTCCTTCATCCTAGCGTTCATCTTAGCTTCTTAACGGAGAGTAGGGTAGACAGAGCTCACTGGAGAGTTTTTGTACTGTCATTGGGAAGAAAAAAACCTTGTCCTGTTTTTTCTTCTGCGCTGACAGCACAGAAACTCTCTATTCTTACAGGGTCGGTCGGCAGCTTGAGTGTGACGTTCCTAGTGTTGCACTCGTCCATTGGCCATGGTAACCACTTTCCATCAGGTGGGCCGTGTGCTTGTCTATCACTAAGTGGTATAAAAAAAAGTTATCCAGGTTTTTGACCACCCGCTCTAAAGGAGACGGGGACTTCTGGGCCAAAATTGTAATGAGTTGAGATATGACTTAAAAAAAGCGGTATTTTTTCTATTTCAAAATATTAAAAAACCAGCTCAATTGAAAGTCTGGAAGACGAGAAATCTTAAAACTAAGTTTATTCCACTAGCAAAATAAAATATCGATTACTAAAAATTATTTAAACAATATTGCGTATTTAAACACTTGCATCACAATTTGATATTAAATCAATCAGAGTGAACAAAACTTAATCATAATAATAATAATAACCATTTAAAATACCAAATAATAGTGTAATAAAAATAAATTCTGAATCGATTTCCGTTAATCGATTAATTATTTCTTGTGTTTATCAACTGTATTTTTAAGCTGTGACAGCTGACAGCTCCATTTTCAGTCAATCAGTTTATTCAATCTTCAAAATTAATTATTTTATCGAAAAATTGTATATTTACACGGCTTATGGGATATACAATGGTTTATAAAATATGTACAAAAGTATGCTATATCAGTATGCTGTATCAGTTTATTGGTTTAAATCCAATGATCAATTGACTTCTGCGTTTTGAGTATTTCTAGTTGATTTCTTGATTATATTCCCTTAACAGTGATTTCTCTTTACGGACTTCTCAGCTTGCTCCTGGTTACCTTAAAGTACAATGATAAACTTGTTTACTTGTTTGAGTTTTGCTCGGTATTTTGGATTTTGACATGGATCTCTGTGTGAATTGTGGCATAGAAAATGAAGTAAATAAGGTAATATATTTCCACCTGCGCACTTCTTAGACAATACTCTAATTATTATTGAAGAAGAATAAAAGATCATTACTATTTAAAGTGTTTTTTTTTTAACATAACATCCTTGTACTCCATATCTTTAAAATCTCTTTGTAAGTTTTCGTACATTATCCCTGAGAAAAATATAATACAGTACAATTTAAAAGTATTTTAAGATAAAAAAAATGACCACTTTCTATTATAACACCACAGAAATCACAGTTCTAAAATGTCAATTTCTTGCTTATCCTCACTTTTACTCTCTCTTATGACTCTGCTCTCAGATATCCAAAATCTGCAGAATTTTCAGGGATGGTTTAATAATTTATATGCTCTTAATTGATACCACCCTCATCTTATTACATTTTTGGCCCAAGAATGTATGAAAGCCTCCCCATCTCCTTTGCTTGTTAGAGTCCGCGTCTTGCGTAAGCATCTCACGTTACATGTCTAGTAATTGTGCATTGTGCCGGGTGTTCGATTCCCAGCTTATCATGTCATGATCACGTGTAATTAAGCTTTATTTGAATTACAACTTTATCTTCTAGTATGTGCTTTATTCTTCTTCTTCCTCTTAGCGTTAATTCCCAGTCGCATCCGAAGCTTTTCAGCTCGGAGTCTGGGGTCCGCTTTACCAGTCTTAACTACGGATTTGGCTAGACCTCGATATTTTCCGTGAAACGATTGTCATCTGACCTCCACAACCCAATGTTATCATTAGGCGATATCGAAGCTTTGCAGCTAGACCGTTGTTTTTTTGGATTTTTTAGGGCTCCAACTACCCGTAACGACTGCCATAGCGTACGTACTTATGGCGTACGTGTCTATAATGGTGACACCCTTTTCCGAGATTTTGCCTTCAGCTTACCATCAGGCGAGGCGAAGTCAAATTGGCGTGTCCTTTAAATAAAAGAAATAACTGAAAGTCAAACTAACAGGAAGTATCCTCTCACTTATTGTCACTAAAAATCGATTGTAATAGCCATTTTGTTTCTATTTCAGATGGTGCGCATATGCGCTGTGGTGGCGCTAAGCGCTCTAGTGGCGTGCGTCTGCGCAGTCCCCGAGGCAGCCTCTTCTCGTTTCCGTAAGTATTGCAGTACTAACCCGGCACACCACTTTTATAGCACTCGGTTAATTATGATTATTAATTAGATTATGATTACTAGCGACTCGGGTCCTGAATTCACCCGGAAATAAATTCAAATTATAAAAATATGTAAATTCCCGCGAACAAACGTCCATCCATCCCAGGTGTGGTCTGAAGGGGGCATGGGGGACATGACCCCCAAAAATATGCATGTCAAATCGAAAAGCCTTCTCAATAGGCATTTTACCATCTAGCGGGGTGCAGTCAAATGACGTACCATATATAAATAAAAACTTAAAAAACAGTGACCCCACCCCCAAAATCTCAGTCTGAAACCGCGCCTGATCCATCCATTCATTCAAACTCGTTTATAATAAAGTAAGATAAAGCAATTAATGAATCCACTGTATCATTCACTTAGCACTTATTTTTAAGGCACTTTTCCGACCAATTGTCCTGGCCTTATTTAAATACCGAAAAAGTCCCGGGTCCTTTAAACGGCCTGTGAAAAAGCATTTAATGAACCCTACCTGAGGGCTACCATTGTAAGATTGTTAATGTCTGTAATGGTGATACTCTTTTCTGGCACTTTGCCCTTAGCTTACTACTAGGCGAGGTGTAATTATATTAATACACTAGCCTTCCACCCGCGGCTCTGCCCGCGTGAATCTCGGGTAACGCGACCTTTGCTCATATCTTCGGTTCTACACAACCGATTGCGATCAAACAAACGTAAGATTTTAAGTCTGATCAAGCCCTTTCTAACAAAAAAAACCGCATCAAAATCCGTCCAGTAGTTTTTGCGTCCATCGCGAACAAACAGACAAACAGACAGGAAATTAAAAAAAAATATTTTCGTGTTCAGTAGGTATCGTTAACATAACATAACCCAAGTATTTTTTTTTAAATATCTCCAATGTACAGACACGACCACTTTACAATTATATAATAGTATAGATAGATAGATACATACATACAGTCACGCCTCTTTCCCAGTGGGGTAGGCAGAGAACATAGTTTTCCACTTGCAACGATCCTGGCATACATCTTTCGCTTTGTAATTATTTTCATACATGCTCGCCGGTTATATTAACGTGTCCTTTTTATTATAAAAATCGTAGGATTTTATAGTTTCGACTCTAATGCCTGTAAATTTAAAATATATAATCCTTTGATGCAGCACTTGTACTATTGAATGAAACCTCCCCTAATTTGATTTACGTAAACAGACGTAACTGTAGGCCTACTCCAAATCGACGGAACCAATTTCGGGCACCCGCGGATTGCTTTGTAATTTGTAATAGTCTATGCTCGGTGAATTTGAGTTCGTCTACCGCAGTAGCATCCCGTGCTATCCTCAAAAGACACCCAAGAAATGTGTACTGCGCGTATAGGGCACATTTTGAGCACATTTTAGGTCCAAGATACGTGGCGCGGGTTATAGTAAACACAAGTTCTATTAGTAACAGTATAAACCGTATCCATCTCTAAACTCAGTTTACCTTGAACTAATGATAGATGATAACTGAACCAGTTTAGGCTCTTTATTGATCCACCAAGTTATGTAATATGCAAGTAATTTAGACACAAAACATAATCAGATCCGCCTGTATATATACTTCCACCAAAGAAAAAAAACAAAGTTGATATGCTTGTTACACACTGTATACAATATTAAGGCTAAACCACACTTCGTAATGTTTTTTTTTCTTTTTTATCAAGAATATTAGCAATCGAAATTACTAATATTCCCTTTAACCCCACCAGTTATGCTAAATTGCTTGTGCTAGGAGTGGGTTCACGTCGGTAGTGTAATCATCAGGATTCGAACCACTAAGCTACCGACACTTCATTAATTAGCTATATACCTATTAGAATTTTGCTCCCGTCCCGCAATTCATAGAAATATATTCCCGGGATAAAAATTAGCCTACTTGTTATTCCAAATTTTAATCTATTCCTGTACTTCGTTTCAGTCAGATCCGTTTAGCCGTTAGAACGTGATTGAACAATAAACATCTAAATATCTTCACAAACTTTCACTTAAAATACGACAATAGTACGATTTGTTATGGACCTTGACTGTATTCGCCCAAATATTTGTCCTATCAGTGAATAACATACATGCCTTTGACATAATATAATAATATAGCGCTGACATTATGTCAAATATATTTCAGATATTAGGTATGTGTTACTAGTTGAGCTGCCCGGGTACTATCGTATTTGGGTAGTTTGATGTGAATCATACAACCGACAAGGCGGATACGCGTATTTGTTATTCACGTATACGCGATAAACTTGCGAATAATAAATCAAATGAGCTCCTTCATACTTCGTCGTATGCGATCGAATTGGGCGAATAACAAATAGCACATAATGAAGTGTAGTTTCACCTTTATAGGTCAGGCTTTTGGCATTATTACGTAACAATTCTTAGCTCTGAGATTGCATGACGATCACCAGCAAAAACAATTGATATTGTCAGATTCGTCAGTTGAAACTTTTGTTTCAAATATGATTAACGATTGCAAAAAACTCATTATAAATTGAAGTTTGAATGAAGAATGGATTTGCAGATAGAACAATGTTTCATATACACGTTTTAATAGTTTTATCACACGTTTTTATCGATATTATCATTACATTTTCGTCCGTTGATCGGTAGGTAGGACTTAACTGGTGAGGGTGGGTCCCGAAGATATTAGTAGGTAGGTTACTTAATGTATAACACTCTTCTATTTCAGCGTTTACTTTAACCCACGTGGTCCCTCGTAGGTTAAGGTAATCACATGGTAAATGGATGATGATGTTAACTACGTCATCATCATCTATTTCACAAATGTAAATACTTGTTAAATATCTACAATACTACTTTGTACAGATAGCGATATGTACTAATATTAATAATGTATATTTGTAAATATTATAATTATACGTAGATACGACGTTATACTTCGGATTACGCTGTAAAAAAGCCAAATTGCATGTTACTATTAAGTTTATTTTTATGTACAAATTGTAAAAATGTAAATAAATAATAGTAATAGTGATTTTAAATTTAGAAATCAATATTGAAACCATTTTAGCACTATTATTATCAGATTGTATTGATTGACACATGACCAGTTTCTTGAAGCTGGTAATGCCTTAGACAAAATTGATGTTCCATATTTGAAATCACTAATTACATATATAACTATAACATTAAGGTTTATTATATTTTTGTTTGAATTTGAAAATGTATTTTACAGAACCAAGAAAACGCAAGACTGGTACGTACACATCACAGAATGCTACCACTTTAACGCGTCACCACATCTTTTTATTTGTTGATGGTACATTATAGTATTTAAAAAATATAATTAAGTCCATAATAAAATGTTTCATATAAGAGATAACCCATTAGTTACCTCTTTATAATCTGTTTCTAATACATAATGTGGTCGCATAACGACGAATTGAAAAGCAGTCAAAGAAAGAAAGAAAAAGTAGTACTTTTACACAATACGCGGTCTGTCTACGCCCTAATGCAAATACCATCGACAAATAAAAAAGGCTATACTTTTTATTAAATTTTCACATTTATACATTGCCTTTGCTTGTAAATAAAAGTGTCATCTTTGAATTTTTTTAATATTAAAGTTAGACGCGAAGTCAATATTAATTGAAATGAAACAAAATCGTATTATGGAAAAAGTGAGTAAATATTACAAAAGGAAAATCTCAACTCGTAGAGGTTTTTTCGACCGTGACAGGACTTGAACCTGCAATCTTCGGATCCGAAGTCCGACGCCTTATCCATTAGGCCACACGGTCTTATGAGAAACTGTTCTGAATATCAGTTCCTTTCAGTTCTGGCGTTTGGCCTACTTTGTATAAGTTTGGTATTGATTCAAAACTAACTGTAACAGTAACACTCGGTCCTGATCTAGATTTAACTGCGGACAGATTGTACAGACAGATTGACAGATTTGACAGATTGTTTATTCAATCTGTCCTAAAAAAAAAATGAGATTCAAAACTTAATACTATTCTAGAATACAGGCCTTAGGATTAAACTGAAACATTGAAGGAATAGAGCAACATTTTGAAAATCATCATCATCTGCATGTAGACGCGATTTCCTGATTGCATCCGTGGCTAAAATGACCTCGGAGTTCAGGATCCGCCTTCCGGCTCTTCTTCCTCCATTTTGCACCCCCACGTTGCGAAGCGGAGTTTCTGGGAACCATTTTGATAATGGGAAATATGTACTATTTAAAGACATATTATAAAAATTTCAGATAGCTTTTTTAACGGCTATTGTGCAAATTAGAGCAGCCAAAGATTGTGGTAATAGATAAAAAAAATAGTTCCAAGTGCATTTAGCACTGCTCATTAAACATTACCTTTGTCTTACGGATGCACGATGCAATCTCATTCACGCCAAATATTTAGAGCATCCGTTAGAATAATAGCCAGAAATAACATTGAATTTGAATGTGAATTGTCAGTATTTTATTCAATTTAAAAAGTTACCTCACAAAGTAGTCATAGTCTAAATTCAAATGATTAAATCTGTTAACTCAGAATTCTTAAATGGTATTTTCCCATTCTATGAAAAAATTTCAACACACTAAAATAAGTTTTCACTACAAAAAAAATATTGCATATTTACAAGCAAAGACATCGCTTGCATACCTACGAAATGCTGTCTTCCCTCACATTTTAAGATCACTTAACACAAGCTTACGAATCTTTATTCACTAGGCACCAGTATCACGATCTATTTATTAAAGATGAAATTCTGTAAAATTCTGTAAAATCTCTACTTCACAGGAAAGCGAAGTCTGTCTTACAAACTTGCTGTAACATTTTTTCTTTATTTTCTAGATGACTCTTTTTCCTGAATATTTAGAGCATTATTAAATATGAGTAATATTGCCGATAAAAAAGTGATTTCAGTTCATAATTACAATATATCCTGTGCCAAGTTCGATTGGCATTTCTTTGTATAATCATGTTAAAATAGTAATATAACTATTAGATTTTTCTAATGTCAACATATTAGGTTTATTTATTGAAAAAGAGAATTGTGAGAATGCAGTATCCGCCAAAAGTAAAAAAGCAAAAAATATTTAAAAAAAGTTTTGGTACAGGTATAGTATTAGTACAGGTAAATATAACTGTACTAGGTATGTACGACACACAGTTGCAGATTTAATTAAATTCGCATTAAATTTGTGTTCTAGCATTGAACTCTAATGATGTTTATGTATTATTATTTTATGGTTGTCACGGTTATCATTATTGCAAATTCCTGTAGTTTTTAAATAGCTTTAAGTTATAGTAGATATTAGTGTGGTTAAGGAAACATTATTGCTTTTTATATTATACATGATAAGATATTTTATTTTTAAGCTTGTACGGTTTAGGTTAAGATTTATAAAGTAGTAGCTTAAACTAATTTATTTTCTCTAAATGATAGTTTCTCCCCTTTCTACTTGTATTTATGTTGTTTATTGTAAAAACATGCTTCTTTTCAACGTATGTTATGTATTAGATTAAAATAAAATAATGATTTATGCTCTAAAGATATATTTCTTACTTTGTAAATGTAATATCTTTATGATTTTTTTCTTTCTTTTAATCTTTTCTGTCTTCTGGTCTTTTATATCTTTAACAATTTATGTACCTATAAACTATTTTTTTACAAATATAAGTCGGCTATTAGTATTTCAACTCTTTTCATGTATGTTACATAGTTATTCTTTTATTTCGTTTTCTTTCTTCTGGTTTTGTTCTTTGGTTTATAATTTAAGTCAAAAACTTCATCTGTCAAGACTTAAATATCGATATTTTCTATTAGTACATTATTTTTCTTTAGACTAAATCTGTCCTATGCTTACTTCTGGAACTTTCTGCTCTATTTTAAGTACTTTATTCTTTACTTCACAACTAAGATTTACGTTATTTGTAAATTATATAAAGTATATTTGAATTGCAAATCTAGTAGATAGAAAGCAGCTTGTATATTAGATGAATAAATTATTGGTCTTTTATAAGTATTTTTTTATAATTACGGGAGCATCTGGTGATTATCAAGATATAAAAATAACAATTGTTTATATACCAATAAAATTAAGGATGTAGTTTATCGTTTATGTATCGTTATAGAGGGTGAGTATCAAATATTCTCAAACTTGTAGAGATTTTAAGATATCGTTTAGCGATTTAACAATATTATTATTATGCTACTAAATTACTTGGAAACCTAATGCTAATTATCGCACATATCATTGTCATAGTTTTGTCAAACCAGATTATACGTGCATGTAAAAGCCATTCATTTAAATAACATATTATCTATGATATGGTTAAAAATATTGAAAACCGAACTCACCCTTTAAAACAGACAGCTAATATAAAAAAATAACATTAAATTCAGGCTTGTAACCATTATCAATAGTAAGTAGTACGTAGAGTTGGTGGCGGTAACCAATGGCTGGTTGCTGACAAAGAGTATCCTTTCCAGCGGATCAACCACTTCAGCCAGAAAAGCAGGCGGAGGTAGATGAAATGGTGAGCAACCTGCTGCAATGGATACAAGGATTATACTCACAGAAGAACAGGAAAGGTGCTGACGTAGTTTATAAGAATAAATCTACAAGAGTAAAACTTAATGTTTAGTTTAAGTGGGCTTTAGTTTCGTAAAATAAATTGTAGTACATAGTAGGATATCGGTAATAAAAATAATCTTTGGTTTGAAATTTTTTTACGTTGTAATGGAGGATAATTTTGGGAGAAAATTAGATAGTCTATCTTAATTGCAAATCACTTGATTGCACTAGATATTTTTCAAGCGATCACGTAAGCACAAGCACTTGCAGCTTGGGATTCTATTAAAAAAACATTCACATTTCTCCTTCTAATTTTGATTTTGTACGTTTCCAGCTCGCCAGTACTACGGAGGGAAACCAGAAAAACCGAGGCCATTTGAACCATCAAACAGTTATCTACCACCAGCGACTGGCTATCCACCATCCGGAAATAGACCGGTGCCTCCATACAATGATGGACCAGCACCAAACCCGACATACCAACCATCGCAACCTCCTTACCAACCATCCCAGCCAACCTATCAACCAAATCCATCAACTCCTGATTATGAATCAAATGACTATCCATCTTCACCATCTGAACCTGGCTATCAACCTTCATCACCATCTGAACCTTTCGAACCTGCTTCCCCATCCCAGCCTGACTACCAGCCCTCTCAACCTCCGTACCAACCAAGTCAACCCGAGCAACCAAGTCAACCAAACCAACCTGGACAGTCCGGTTACGGTCAACAAGAAACTGGCTCTGGAGGTTCCAGCTCTAGCTCAAGTTCTTCATCCTCAGGTTCTGAAACCACCATAACCCAAACTGAAGAAGAAGATCGTCATCCTCCTCATATTCACGAAATCAGTGTCGACTGCGGCAAAGAGATGATGACTATCAACATTGAGTTCAACAAGCCATACAATGGAATTATCTATTCTCAAGATCATTACAACGAGCCCAACTGTGTATACGTCAGGGAAAACTCAAAGCAAACTAAATATTCTTTCACAGTAAGTCTGAATACTTGTGGTACGAAATTCTTCAGCGACTTTGAGAACGAAGGGCAGGCATATTTAGAAAATGTACTTGTACTCCAAAATGAAGTCGGTATTCAAGAAGTCTGGGATCATATTAGAAGAGTCAGGTGTTTATGGGAAGGTAATCTTAAGAAGCAGTTAGTCTCTTCTCTTAGTGTGGGTATGTTGAACCAGGTTACAAGCAATTTCAGCGGAGACACTGCCATGGCTAGGTTAGATATCCAGATTGGAAAAGGACCATTCGCTCCTGAAGCTAACGGTCTTATAAAGATTGGAGAGACCATGACCTTGGTCGTATCAGTCACGGGTGATGCTGGTTTCGATATCTTTGTAAGAGAATGTATTGCCAGAGATTCCGACAGCCGCAATGTAGTTGCTTTAACTGACAGTAACGGTTGTGTACTTAAACCGAAAGTTTTCGGTGCCTTCCAGAAAACTAGGGACACAGGTAATTCGGGAGCTTCAGTTATAGCATTTGCCTTCTTCAACGCCTTCAAATTCCCTGATGAAATGGATCTGATTATTCAATGCGAAGTTGAACTCTGCAAAACCGATTGTGATGTTTGTCCCAATCCTGGCAGCATTGAACCAAGGAAGAGGAGGAAGCGAGACATTATTCATATGGGAAATAAAACCACAATTGAAGAGCCATCGACAGTTATTGGCAAAGGTTTGAGGGTCGTCTTCCCAGAGGATCTTCCTGTACCAGCAGGTTTCTGTGTGACACCCCCAGCTGCTTTATGGGGTGGTGTACTGGTACTCTTTGCCTCCTTGCTAAGTAGTGTCCTAGTCTCTTTCTGTTGGCAGAAATCTCGAGGTGCAGCAAAACTTGCGTAATCGATTCGGAAGTAATTATGTGTGAAGTTTGTAATCTCTTTTTGTAAAGAGACATCAAAATGAATTCGTATTATACAATATTGAATTTCCACTGTATTTAAACTTATACTAGTAATTGTATTTATGATGTTAAACTTGTTAAATGTATGTAACTGTAGAAATATGTCAAATACAATTGAGCAAGATGTGATTTAGTGTATGGTGAAATTCGTAATTTTATGTTAGATTTTTTTTTCACCTGGTAACGAAAGATAACTTTAAATTTGTACAGTCGTGTTAAATTAACTTTGATGTACAGTCGACAAAGGAGATACGGTTGCACCATTACATACAACTTTATATGAAAATGTGCAAATACGGTTGCACATCTTCTCTCTATAATATAAAAATAAATCGCTAAATGTGTTGTTAAGCGCAAATTAATCTCGAGAAGAACTGAACCGATTTCGCTAATTCTTTTTTTAGAATATTACTCCGAAGTACGAGGATGGTTCTTACGGAGAGAAAAAAATAAAAAATTGTCTGAAAAGGTCTGAAAACAACACTTTTTTATACTCCCATACAAACGATTCGTAGTAATAATTAAAATTCAATTTGAACTTTAATACCATATTATAAAGTTCAAGTATTAGTAGAGAGGTTCCGGGAAGGCAAAACAATTGAGTGACGTTAGTATCGTAAGAATTTTGACATCTATTGACATAGTCAAGTTAGGCGGTACGAAGTTCGCGGGGTCAGCTAGTTTTCATATAAAGTTGTATCCTTTGTGGACAGTACAATAAAAATGAATGCATTCGACAATGACAACTGTCGTACAGATTTTATCTATTTCACGGAATCATTGGTTCATCTATCTATAAGAATGTATTGTACTTGTACAGCAAGAAGTTTATTTAGCTTGAGAAAATCTACAGTATTCCGCACATATAATCGGATTGTGTGAGATTCTGGGTCTTGTACCACATATTTCTTTATCATCTGTTTTAGTGTCAATGTATTTTACCGTAACATTGTATTTCATTCATAACAACACTCATAAAAGTATGTTTTTTTTTATGGCAAGACAGAGTGTAAATAACGAATATAATTATTAAAGATATAGATAATAGTAATATAATTTCTTTAATAGCTAAAATCATCTAAAAACATAGAGGTATAATGATAATTATCTCCGTATATTTTTATTTTGATGGAAGCATTCGAGACAATAAAAGTTATGAAATACTTATTTAAAGTTTAACATTATTATAAATAAATCTACATGTATGTGAAATATAAGTAAATAATAATTATTGTTATTAATTTCATTTTGAAATGAGTAAATAAAAGTATATTTGTTTAGAAAAACAACTAAATATCTACCGAAGTATTCCTTAGTTTGTAAATTAGATTAGATGTATATTGTAAAATTATTACTAGGTTATGTAATTATTATTTTTGTAAATATTAGTATTTTAAGATTACAATGAAAACTTTTAAGTAAAACTAAGTCTTTTATTTTTTATTCATAGCTGGCGAAATGTGGGTGTTAATTTCCCTCTGCCTACCCCTTCGACGATTTAAAGGTGTGAGTATATGTATGTATGTATTCAATAATTTTGTAATTTGATGTTAGCAAACTCAGTCTGATATTTTTTATTGACATTTTAAAGCAATAAGTATGCCCACCGTCCCACCGTCAACCCAAGATGATTGTATAGGAGAATTTCAAATGCTCAAGGTGTGGCTCAGTAGCTCAATTGTCAGAGTATTGCCCCTAGCGACTGGTCACGGGTTCAAATCCTGTCTAAGCATTGCTTTTTTTTCTGATTCCTTCAACCCGGTGAGGAAAGTCCGTGCCAGACCGTTGTCTGTCAATCTAGAGATGTACCGGTTTACGGGTAATAGGTTATGTCGAACTCGAACCGACTAAAGCCGCATGCGGTTTTGGGTCATTTGTTACCGAAGGTGAGATTGTCACTGGCATATCCCTCGCACTCCGGCTGACCCAGGGCCATTTTATTTATACCGCTTGGCAGATAAGCACACGTTCTACCTGATGGAAAGTGGTTACCGTTGCTTCTGGACCAGTGCAACACCAGGGGAGTCTCTCTCGTGCTGCCTACCCTGTAAGAACAGAGAGTGTCTGTGTCGTCAGCGGGCGGAGCCGCGGACAACAGCTAGTTACTATTCTCTCTCGCCTCTAGCTAAGCTAAATTGCTTGTGTTAGGAGTGGGTGGAGTAGGATTCGAACTCTGGACCTTTCGATCGAAAACCGGCTCCTTAACCATTAAGCTCTTGAGATCTCTGGTGGAAAGGGGTTCAGCTAAGCTATGTTTTTTTATATAAATAATATGCGTGCTGTGAATAGAGAATAGATTCGAATTTTGAATATTTGTAGGAAGTTTCATAGCACATCTTACTCGCTACGCTACATGGTATAGCACACAGAGCCACGTTAAGTCAAGTTTCATAGCTTAGCTTTTACATCCTCGTAGCATAGATGCATAGTACATGTACATATCTGGTGGAAAGGCAGCCTCATGCACAACTGGTTTTAATTGTAAATTTTTTTTTGTGTTGAATAGTCCATTTATAGAAGCAGATTATCATGCTACTACTAAAGAGACCGGAGTAGTAACCATATAAATCAATGAATCTGACAGATACAGGACAACACGTGCAGGACTTAGATGCCACCCGCATACGGTGCAGAATATTCCATCAAGAACCAAGCGGTTCGGCGACTCCTTCTTCTGCCGCACCATTAAGACCTGGAATTCCTTACCAGCCCACGTGTTTCCCTCTTCCTACAGTCCCGGGTCCTTTAAGCGGGCGTGAAAAAGCATCTGATAAGACCTTAAAGCTGAGTGCCATCATTGTACCATGGTATGTGTCTATAATGGTGACCCTTTTTGCCGAGACTTTGTCTTCAGCTTACCATCAGGCGAGGCGAAGTCAAATTGACGTGTCCTATATTAAAAAAACCTACCCCTTCTACCAGGACCCGGCCCTGAAATTCTCATACATTATTTAAAAAATAATTAATTGTGGGCATATTGAATAAATCACTTGTACTTTTCCACAATTATTTATTTATTTATTTGAACCTTACCGGTTTCACCTTACGGCATTATCATTCAATTGTGGAAAAGTACAAGTGATTTATTCAATATGTGTAGCAAGTTCCACCAAGTGCCATCAATCTCCAGTATAAACAATTGTGGGCATGATTATGTATTAATCGAAGTATACCACAGACGAAGCTGGGCGGGTCGGCTAGTGTAATAATAAAACACGATTAAATAAAGTATCACAACAGAGTTATTGTGATGAGATAGGAACGTCATAAATAAAGATAAAACTTACATAATTGCGGATATTCAAGATGCTTACAAGACAATAATGAGTAACTTATTACATACATACATACATATAATCACGCCTTCATATACGCCCCCGAAGGGTTAAGCAGAGGTGAACCCGGGTGACCCCCGCGTCGCTACGAAACATTTCGTTCTCCCGTTCTCTCGTGTGTCCGCGCTGGGACACTACAACTCACATTATTTTTTTTATTTTTTATATAGGACACGTCAATTTGACTTTGCCTCGCCTGATGGTAAGCTGAAGGCAAAGTCTCTGAAAAGAGGGTCACCATTACAGACATGTACCATGTTACAATGGTGGCACTCAGCTTGACGGCCTCATCAGATGCTTTTTCACGCCCCGCTTAAAGGACCCGGGACTATAGGAGGAGGGAAACACGTGAGCTAATACGGTCCCACGTAATAGGGCGTGAGACTATTGCCGCATTCCAGGCAATATTGTTGACTCGAGCCATGCACCTGCCTAATCCCTTCGGGAATTTACAAGCGTGATTGTATGTCTTCCTCTGCTTGATCCTACCGTGAATCCCGAACAAAGCAAATATACTTGAGTCTCGACCGGGAATCGAACCCGCACCTCATCTGAACGCGACTGCTACAGTCACGTCAAGCCACAGACTATTTAAAATACTAGTACTCTTCAAAAATCTCTACTAATGTTATAAATGTGAAAGTAACTCTGTCTGTCTGTCTGTCTGTCTCGCTTTCACGCCCAAACCACTGAACCGATTTTGATGAAATTTGGTATAGGGGTAGATTAGACCTCGAGAAAGGACATAGGCTATGTTTGGTCGCGATAACCGACATCCACGCGGGCGGAGCCGCGAGCAAAAGCTAGTATCTGTATAATTTAAAAAGTAAAAAGTAATCAGTAAACACTCAGGACTTTCCTAGTAATAAAATCTGATATTACCGTATGACGTAATAAATCTGCAAAGTAACTATTTACCTATCTACCTACCACACCTCCGTACACAGGTCTGAGTAACAGTCTTAAGATCATATCGTGCGCAAATTCTAGTTTGTTTTATGATAATCTATATCACTGAGTGGTATCTCATATTTAGGTAAGGAGCCTATGTTTTCAAAACTAGTCATATCACCTGCACCTGCCTGGCAAGGTAAATTCAGTATTACCTATGGTACATAGTTGTGGAATGAACTACCCGCGATGGTTTTCCCAAGCGATTACAATATGGGGTTCTTCAAGAAGGGCATTAGAAGGTTTCTTCAGGGTCGGCAGCACGAGTGTGACGCTCCTAGTGTTGCATACGTGCATAGGCCACGGTAACCACTTTCCATCAGGTGGGCCGTGTGCTTGTCTGCCACCTAAGTGGTATAAAAAAAAAAAGAAATAGTTGACTGTAAAGTGGGGTGTAAATTTAGTTACAGAGTTCTATGCCATATAGGCTGTAGCACAGCCTGCCAGATGAAAAGTGATCACCGCGTGGCCTATAGCCATATGCAATACCAGGGGCAATCACACTCATACTGTTGACGCTCTAACACGGCGTGTTCTGAGGAGCTATTTCAACTGATCCCACCCTTCTTCTTCCTCTTAGCGTTAATTCCCAGTCGCATCCGAAGCTTTCAGCTCGGAGTCTGGGGTCCGCTTTTACCAGTCTTAACCACGGATTTGGCTAGACCTCGATATTTTCCGTGAAGCGATTGTCATCTGACCTCCACAACCCAATGTTAACATTAGGCGATATCGAAGCTTTGCAGCTAGACCGTTGTTTTTGGATTTTTGAGGGCTCCAACTACCCGTAACGACTGCCATAGATGTTCTCATGGCAACCGGGACCGACGGCTTAACGTGCTCTCCGAGGCACGACCAGACCAATGCAAATACTCATATTTAATTCACACAATTATTTGCATTGAGCGGGGATCGAACCCGCGCCTCCTGCGTAGCGGCCGCGTTCACTACCGCTACGCCACGGAGGCTGTCAAGTTCAACTGATCCCACCCTCTCCCTTCCTATCTAGAACAACTCGTGCTGGCCTGCGGTGCCACCCACATACGATGGAGTCCATTTCGTCTCGCACCAAACGGTTTGAGGCCTCCGTCCTCTGCCGCACGATAAAGACCTGGAATGCTATGCCCGCGCACGTGTTTCCCTCTTCCTACAGTCCCGGGTCCTTCAAGCGGGTTATGAAGAATCTATCAAGGCCGTCAAGTTAGGAACCTCTATTTTAAAACCAATAGCATCAGAAATGGTGGTCCGTATATTTTGGACTGCAGCACCTCAGCTTTTTACCATCTAACGTGACGCAGTCAATTGACGGACCAAATATAAAAAAAATATCTTCTAATGCCCTTCTTGAGGAACTTCATTTTGCAGTCGCTTATTAAACCACAGCAGGGAGATCATTCCACAGCTTGAGCGTGCGTAGGATGAAGTCCCTTTCGTACTAGCCCCCCTAGACAAGTGGCAATTCGTTGCTCGGCGTATGATGGAATAGAATGACAAATGTATAGGATTTGACGTTTTTGATATTCGTTGACGCCTGTCATATACGTCAAATCCCATAAATTTGGCATTATATTCCATCATACGCCGAGCAACGAATTGCCACTTGTCTAGAGGGGCAGGATGTACGCACCGTTTCCTGTCGCAACATGTGAGGATGGATTCCTTATCTGTGGAGATATGCACACAGCGCACCTAATGGAAAGTGGTTACCATGGCCTATACCCGTATGCAATACTAAGGACGTCGCATTCGTGCTGCCAACCCTGTAGAAACCTTCTAATGCCCTTCTTAAAGAACCTCTATTTCTCAATTCCATCAAGAACCAAGCGGTTCGGTGACTCCTTCTTCTGCCGCACCATTAAGACCGGGAATTACCAGTTCACGTGTTTCCCTACTCCTACAGTCCCGGGTCCTTTAAGCAGGGTGTGAAAAAGCATCTGATGAGGCCGTCAAGCTGAGTGCCACCATTGTAAAATAGTACGTTTCTGTAATAGTGACCCTCTTTTCAGAGATTTTGCCTTCAGCTTACTATCAGGCGAGGCGAAGTTAAATTGACGTGTCCTATATAAAAAATAAATAAATTATAATAATAGTACTACGTACTCGTGCTGCCAACCCTAATCTTCCAATGCTCTTATTAAAGAACCTCATATTGTAGTCGCTTGGAAAAACCACAGCAGAGAGTTCATTTCACAGCTCTTTTTCTTACAAACATACAAAACCGTACAACTAAACATAGTGTAAGGTTTTAATATAATAGTATAAATAACCGTACAGTTTAAGACTACTTATTTTTATCATCTCAGGTTCCACATCACCAATCAAACATTTGCCGAGTCTGTTATAAAATCTTTTGTCTATTTTAATCCTTAACAATAAAGATATTCTGCTTTTATTGTGCCTTATATTTAGATATAAATTTACCTTCTATTATTGTAACAAATATTTTTCTTGTTACAGTACATTAGTGAAAACGTGAAAAGCACGTTTCATTCACACCTACTTTCTTTGTAAATGTTTTATCGTTTTGTGATATCCTTGAATAAACTTTCCTTACTGTTTGAGAAAACTTCTTCACTACATATTATAAAACAAAGTGGCTGTCGCTGTCTGTCCGTCCCTATGTATGCTTAAATCTTCAAAACTACGCAACGGATTTTGAAGCGTTTTTTTTTAATAGATAGAGTGATTCAAGAGGAAGGTTTATATGTATAATACATGCATAATATTGTAGAGAAACACTGATAAATTTAGAGATATGCAGCGGGAACGGGATCAGAAAATATGGCGGTACGAAGTTCGCCGGGTCAGCTAGATAGAGATAAGTTACGAAAGCCCGCGAACAATTCTATGCGGCTATTTAAAATAAAAAGAAAGGAAAGCTTTTTAGGCACATTGAGCGCTTGAAGTAAATACGACTTCAAAAAAGGAGGAGGTTCTCAATTCGTCGGAATATTTTTTTATATAATGTTCACCGCTTACTCAAATACTCTTGGACCGATTTGCAAAATGATTTTTTTATTTGATAGGTTATACTTCCCAGGTGGTCTCGTAGTCATCAGGTAAGGATCTGATGATGGGATCCAAGAGAAATCGAGGGCAACCACCGAAAATAGTATGCTCGTATGGTGTTTTTGTTACGTAATCATGTCTTACTTAGGCTCTTTAGCCTCTGTGGCGTAGCGGTAGTGAACGCGGCCGCTACGCAGGAGGCGCGGGTTCGATCCCCGCTCAGTGCAAATATTTGTGTGCATGAAATATGAATATTTGCATTGGTCTGGGTGTTTCCATGTATAATATGTATGTATTTACAAAAAAAATGTATCTAAGTATGTTTATCCGCATTCTAGAACCCATAACACAAGCTAGTTAAGCTATGCTTACTTTGGGTCTAGATAGCGTTGTGTAGAATGTCCTATAATATTAAAAAAAAAAAAAAAAAAAAAAATGCTTCAGGCTGTCAACATCTGATGCTGCTGCGCTGATGATGAAGCTACAGAACTCCTTAATGGTTAGGAGTTGGGAGACGGTAATGCAATTGGTCGATGGAAACTATTTAGTAGTATGTAGAGCTAACGTATTGCTTGTGAGGTATGCTTGAATCAACATCTGATGCTGCTGTGCTGATAGTGAAGCTACAGAACTCCTTAGCTGTTAGGAGTTAGGGGACAGGACTACAATTGGTCGATGGAAACTAGGTAGTAGTATGTTGGGCTAACGTGATACTTGTAAGGGTACGTCCTACTTCTGAGATAGTCACTAAAAATAAAAAAATAAACAAAATTTTTAACATAAAAAAATCGATTTCAAAACCAAACAGTACACACCAAAAAGTAGAAAATAATCGCGTATTCTTCTAAAGCTTAATTACAATTATTGATATTTTTGGAGTCAGTGTCAGTAATAAATGTTCTGGCACAGTACAAGAGGTACTGTGACAGAACACTTATTACAAAGTATATTGCTGTGGCATAAAAGTTCATTAATTTGTTGGCTGACACCGACTCCAAAAATATCAATAATTGAAATTAAGCTTTTGAAGAATACGCGATTATTTTCTACTTTTTGGTGCGTATTAATTTTTATTGGAATATTTTTTTTTTGTTTGGTTTTGAAGTCGATTTTTTTTTGTTAAAAATATTGTTTTTATATAGACGGTTTTCATTTCTGTCGGCATTTCCGGATTGCCCGGAACCACAGATTAATAAATAGTTACTCCGGAACCCTGAGTTGGGAAGACTCACAGAGAAACATGAATTGGTCTGGTGGCTATTGTCTCTGCCTACCTCGGAAGGAAATAGGCGTGAGCGTATGTAGGTATGTATGTATGTATGTTTTTGTAACAAAAAAATTAATAAAGACACGATTGCGTGCGCAACAGTCTATTTGAAGGCGAATCAGAAATTCGAAGCGATTTATTTACTCAAACTGAAAACTTGTAATTGGCTTGCGAGCATTCCACGACGGGCAGACGACAGGTACTTACAAGACATTAAAATAGGTAGTTGACGCCTTAAAAAGTCTGACACAGAACTTTGATATCGCCTTAGGTTGTGGAGGTCTGATGGCAGTTTCGCAGTCAGCGGTTTCGCAGACACACTACAAGCAGACCCCAATGGGGTTGCAAAAGCGATGTTTCTCAAGCTGTGATCACTCAATGCTTCGAGGAAAATGAAATATCGATTCCTATAATAATCTGTGGGTCTACCACGATACGCATATATGCGATACAAGTGCGATTCAGATTCTCTGAACCGCTGTCTCAAGCTAGCCTAAGCCTTTGGTCTTCCGACTGACAGCACACAAAAACTTTCCAGTGAGCTCTGGCTACCCTACTTACCGCCGAGAACACACGGATGCTGATAGAACAATCCATAAAACATGTTCGAAGCGTCTCCAGATAATAAACAACGTTATCAAGTCATATGTTATTTGCTGTCATAAACACATTTAATTCATTATGAGCGAAATAAACCTTCATTATGCTTTCGTAGTGCGAATAAAACAGTGAGGCAAAAATATGTGAACAAAAATTTGAATAAAAAAAAATTGTGAACATGGTGAAATTTTAATAAATTTCAACTAAGTTATGGTTGAAATTTTCTATTAAGTTTTAATGAATTGATTATTAAAATTTTAATTAAATGAGATTGGTTCAATAATAATTGAGTAAGAGAATAAAAAAAAATCAAAATGGAAGCGGATAAGCTAAAAACTTCTGAATTTTTGATTCAAAGCTTATGTGCTGTAGTTAGTAAGTATTCATTTAGTTTGTTTCTAGTTATTTAGGTTTAAAAGTCCTGTTAATTTTATGTATGTGCAATGCTAAAATTATAGGCAACTATCATCATTAAGCTAGCCATAGGACCTCAATTGCCAAGCCTTTCCAAAAAAATAATATTGAGTTAATTTGTCTCAAGTTGATTATTATATTAGGTAGTTACTATTATATATTAAAACTTTTATGTTTGCACAAACATTCTATGGGTCACTGTGGTAATATTATCTTCTAAACATGGGAATATTAGATAGACACCTCATCAAGTTTTATTATTTTCTTCACAATTATACCCTTGTCAACAATATAAGGACTACATGTACGGCGACGCGCTTTTGTAACATAGTGGATATATCACTCACACGCACAATACGATTTAGCATACGTACGTACAGGAGGGCGATGCCCTGTCAGAGTCTATATTCCCCAAAATCATAACACCCAACCTGTTGAGTCTTCAAGTCTAGCGTGAATAGGTTATTTCTAGGCAAGTGGACTCCACCATCGATCTCATCATCACTTACCAACCGGTGAGATAGTGGTCAAACGAGGTTCTAAAGTTAATAAAAAAACAGTGAGTGCCGACAAAACTTACCGTCAGCTCGTAAGCTCTTCACTACATCTACACAAACTTGCACATCTCATAATACTAGTAGGATATCTTTAATATTTATTGACAGGATCGCGACATTTAAAGGACCCGGGGCTGTAAAAAGAAGGAAACACGTGTGCTGGAAGAAAAATGTAAAAATAATAATATATTTTTCTTTTTATTTTACAGTAGGTAGCTTGGGAATGCAAACTGGCTTCGTGTTCGCCTGGCCGTCATTCAATGTGGCCAACTTCCAATCTAACGAAACAGTGTTGGGGACTCCGATGTCCTTGTTACAAATCTCACTATTGGGAAGCTTGCCCAATGTTGGTGGACTATTGGCCATGCCTGCCTGCGGCTGGGCTTTTGGTACTCTTGGAAGGAAATATAGCACTATGCTTTCTGGACTACCTTACGTGGTAAGTTTTTTCTCTAAAATTTTTGTGTTTGGTAACCCTCAATAATTAATAATAAATAATAATAAATAAATATTGTTGGACATTCTACACAACGCTATCTAGACCCAAAGTAAGCATAGCTTAACTTGCTTGTATTATGGGTTCTAGAATGCGGATAAACATACTTAGATACATTTTTTTTGTAAATACATACATATTATACATAGAAACACCCAGACCAATGCAAATATTCATATTTCATGCACACAAATATTTGCACTGAGCGGGGATCGAGCGGGGGCCGCGTTCAATTGTGAGTTGTGTTGTGTTGTATAGGATTACAAAGCTTAGATTATTAACATCCGACATTATAAAAAGGTGTGTTTTAAGTTTGTGTAGATCTGTGTTTGTTTGTGGCGTTGTAACTCCAAAATGAATGGATCGATTTTGATCTGGTATTTTTTTGGTTGAAAGTTGATTTGATCACAATGGTTCTTAGCTATCAAGATTTATATTAGCTAGAGTGCTATATTCAAGTGCTTGAAGATCTTAAAGATCAAAATCATCCTTTAGTTCATCTAAGTTCTATTCTAGTGATACATCCATTTTAATAAAAGCGAATAATATTGTTTTCTTAAGCTGCGTTTACATACTCGCGGCAGAGCGAGGGAAGTGGCGAGAGAAGTGGGCAGAGACGTAGTGTGAATGGTATATTCGTCATGGCGCGAGTACTGCCGCGTATGTTGCTGTGAATGTCGGCTTGGCGGCGCGAGTCAAAGGAGCGGCAATAATAGCGCGATGAACTATACGAGACCGCTAGATGGCGCTAATCAGTAAACACGACTTTCGTTATTGCTCCTTGAATATTTACTTTTAAAAATATTTATATCGATCTACGGAAAGTGTATAGTAGTTGAAAGTGATAGTTTTTATTAATAATCTAATTAATTAATTCGCTATGCTGTAAAAGCATAATGCGTACACTGCTACAGCGTTGTCCTCCATACGTTTACGTCCGTCTCCGTTGCAGGGCGAATACTGTAATGCGGACCAACGCGATGATGGGAGTGTGTGAATGCTAGGGCATTAATCGCGCGAATATTTCTGGCAACACGATGAGCAATGCGAGCGGCAGTATGTAAACGCGGGGTTACAAATATTGACTGAGGTAGACTTTATAACGATTAGTAATGTATCGGTTCTTTAAGAATGGCTTACAGTACTTCGAATATTTTTAACCCCCGACAAAATAGAGGGGGACCGCCGTCTGGGTAATAGGGCATAGCAAGGTACTTAGCGGTCCCCCGAAGAGACAAATGACAAAAGGCTCAATACTTAGGGTAGGTCATAATGTAACAATTATTATTTTACTTTTTATAGGTTCTTTTTGGGTCAAGGGTTTTTAAATTTCTAAATTTAATGTATCCTATCCGTTGGATTGGATCGACCTGCCAGGTGAGATCATCTTGCCTGGACAGAGGATCCTCACTATTGTTGGAGGATCTATGCCTCCACAATTTGAAATAATGTGTTCCTTTTTCAATGTTTCAGATCTCATGGTTAATAATATCGTTAACGAACAACATCACGTTGATTCTTATAGCTGCTGCTATAGCGGGAGCTGGCGTTGCCGGTCAGAACGTGTCAAATATCTTCGTGTCAGAGATAGCGCATGTCTCAATAAGGGGTGGCCTAACTTCGATGACAGCTATAGGATTCGTCGGAGGTTAGTACATAGTTAGAATTAAATAGTGTTTAAGATTGATCTTGACGAATAAAGTCCTCAATATGATCTCAATGCCTTCGTTTTCCCCCCTTTCTATTGACTGATTGTTCTGATATTTGCTACATACCTTCAGATCGCATAGTGATATAATTTAAATCAATAAAATGTGCCTTTTTATTCTATTCTACCAACGATTCTGCCACTTATCTAGAGGGGCTGTTAAAGGTCAGGATTATGATTGAAGGTTTTGTTGCAGGTCTTTTAATAGCATACGTGATGGGTGGCCAGCTCCAGTACATGACGATTATAATAGTAAATTTAGTAACATCAGTGTTGACAGTATTAGTTCTGTCACTTCTACCAGAGTCTCCTGTGTTCCTGGTGCTCGTTGGAAAGGAAGAGGTACTGTCATATTTATTACTAGCCTATGCCTGCATCTCCTTCTACGTGGTTGTCGGTTTCAGCATCATGTCTCCGGTCGTACTTAACTCATTGCGATCAAATATGCGTAAGATTTTAAGTCTGACTGCAAGATCTGTCAAACAAAATAAATTCACTTTATTTAAGAGAGATCAAAACGTAAAAACAAAATGTTCAACAAATACAGTTCTAGTTAGTTTAGTGCTCAAACAAACAGATAACTATAAAATTAAAAGCTTATATTTATTAAAGATAGACTGTTTATACTGAAGATTGATGGCACTTGGTGGAACTTGCTACACATATTGAATAAATCACTTGTACTTTTCCACAATTATTTATTTATTTGAACCTTACCGGTTTCACCGTGAAACCTTACCGGTAAGGTTCAAATAAATAAATAATTGTGGAAAAGTACAAGTGATTTATTCAATATGTATTAAAGATAGCATTAGAATGTTGTTAAATTATTTAATAGCTGGTGTTACTTTGCTAGTTATAGAGGGTGTTTTGACCTCGCGTAATGATTTTAAATGATAAGAATACTGATGCGATAGACCAATGATTTTGACTCATATTTTCTCATTATTAGCTTTCCTTTAAGAAAAAGAAACAGGTTATTTTTGCATCATACCTAGTATTTAAGTACATTCTAAGATATAAGTTGAATGACACTAAAATATTTACAAACCTTTTTTAAACTGGAATACATGTATCAATTTATTTATGTTTAAGTAGATTTGTGACCACCAGACGACCAATTAAGTTATTTTATGAAAACTTAGGGGATTTCATTAGAATTTGTTAAGCTACTTTGTCGTTGACTTTCCACATACGTCTGCTAGCAAACATTCTACCAGTTTTTAATGTTACATATTCTGTACAACAAAATGTTTTTTTTTAGCAAGCAGCAAAGTCTATAGCATTCTATAGGCGTTTGGATATCAAATCAAAGGAAGTAGAAGCCGAGATAGCGAAGATCAGACAGACAATAAACCCAAAGTTGGAGAAGGTGCTTCAAGAGGACGACCAAGGTAAATAGTTATACATGCACATCAACACATATCTTTATCCTTAGAGATAACAAATGGATATGTGTAGCATTACACAATACATTTATTTATCTACCAAAACCTAAGAACAGTCGATTATTTTAGCGGTAAAAAAAATTACAAGCATCAGGCTTACAATATTAAAGATCACCTTGTAAGAGTTTTTTATGAGCAAAGAAGTAAAAAATCGTAGGTTATGTTCAATTAACGATTCGGAACCCAGTTTCATAAGTTAAATCAATTGCCAATACAATAAGAAATATCATGGGCCGAAAATGAGGCCCTGTAGAACTCCCGTATTGATGAGGACTATTTTTGCAATCAATAAGTATTTTAGTACTTAATTAGATCTGTTTTTTTTTATTTCTACATAATATATCTGTATTATTAAAATAATAAACGAAAAATTTAAGTGCCTTGCATCGCATACCAAAAAAATGTGATTGATGGTATCGAAAGCATTACTAAAGTATGTTAAAACATTTGTAACACATTTGGTATCTCTCTAATAAGTTTCCAATTACCACCAGTAGCACAATGTTAGTTAGTGATTTGAATACTAACTTTTTCTTCATAGATCTTGAAACAGCAGATACGTTGATTGAGAAACAGAAAGAGAATGATACAACGGAAAAAATGTCCGAATGGAAGTTTTTAAGTAAGTTTTATAATAAGTATACACATTTTTTCATATTATTTATTTTCCTAGAAATCTTGACAGCATTTTGAATACCATAAGAAAGAATCAAAGAAAGGCATGGTACGACTACTATCAATAGATATGTATAGTACCCGGCAAATATCCCCAAATTGCGAGAGAAATGAGGCTCTGGAAAAAATGCATACTACGCGTATAAAGTACAATTTGTGACGTCACTAGTGTCAATAAACACAATCTAGCATGCTTGATTCTCGATTGATATTGTTATATATTATGTGACTTTTAAATGAAATTTAACTATTATTCTCCAGTGAAATCCAAGTCTTCCAAGCGGATCCTCATCAGAATACTGATCATCATAGGCGTCACCATCTTAACGGGAGGCATTGTTCTACAAGTTTATACCGAACCGCTGTTTGCTGAAGCAGTGCCGTCGATGTCGGCCAACCAGTGTGCCATCTTCGTTGGTATAGACACTTTTATTGCAAGCTTAGTTTGCATGTTCATGATCGATAGATATGGTAGAAAGGTAAGTGCAATATTACCATTTTTTTTTTAAAATACTAAATTCAATTTATATTGACAAAATTAATCAATTAACCCGCCCGTCACCGTACCAGGGGTAAAGGTGCCCATGACGCTAGCGGCATTGATCCGTTTTTACCATTTCTCAGTTTTTATTTATTCATAGTTCTGGTAAATTTTGGTAGATAATCGTAGTTGGGCTAAATTTTATGATTTTTGAATAATGGAAATATTATTATGTAATTAGTAACGGGAATTACTAATATTTCCATTAACCCCTCCACCTAAGATAAATTGCTTGTGTACTGTAGTGTATTGGCCAGAAGTCGAACTCGGGACTTCTTGATCGTAAGGACGTTTTAAGGGCATATATTTTGGAAATATACTTTTTACTAAATATTATGTCTTCCTTTCCTAAAGAGTGCTTGACAAAATTTAATGAATTTGGTGCATTGAGTGAGACAAGCAATAAATGGTTTTTCGTTAGGTTTCCGGTGAAGTAGAATTCTTCCTGTGGATGTACTAAACTGCCTACTCCTTTGGGAATTTACAGGCGTAAATATATGTATGTAGAATATTCTTTAAACTTTAAGACCCCTTTTATATAATAGTCCTACGCTACATATTTTTTCAAATGATTATAATTTGCTGATCTTTCTTCCACAGTCTATCCTAATCTCAACTTCAATGGTATCAGGAGTCTGCACAGGCTTACTGGGCTCTCAGCTGCAGCTACACTGGGCTCCTCACTGGTTCACAGCGGTACTTATATACGTATACGGGTTCATGTTCACTACTGGCTGCGCAGTGGTACCATATGTGCTGGCATCCGAAGTATTCCTACCTGAGGTAAGTTGATAATCAATCAATCAATTAGCTTATTGCAGTCACTCTGCCAATCCTCCGCCTTCCGCATCCAGTCTGTCTCAGCCACATTTTTCAGGTCGTCAGTCCATCTGGTTAGGGGGCGCCTTCCGTTTTCCTTATCACGGTCTCCACTCTAAGACTCGTCTGCTCAAACGGCCATCAGTCCTTCGATAGATGTGGCCTTGAGCACTTGAGCTTGCTTAAGCTGCTTGGATGACCTCGTTGCGAATTCTATCCTTTAAAGGAACTCCAAGCATAGCTCGCTCCATAGCCCACTACGCGACTTGGTAAAAGATTTAGAATAAAATATATTTTTAGATCCCCATCGCATCCGATGCTTTCACCTCAGAGTCTGGGGTCCATTCCAGTCTAACTGCGGGTTTGGCTGATCTCCGATATTTTCCGTAAAGCGACTGTCATCTGAACTCCACAACCCATTGACGATATAGAAGTATTGCAGTTAGACCAGTTGTTGGACTTTTTAGGGCTCCAACTACCCGTAAAGATTGTCAAAGACGTTCGTATGACAACCGGGCCGACGACGGTTTAACAATGTTCTCCGAGGCACGATCCGATCAATGCAAATAGCCATATCTTAGACTATATACATACTCTATACCTAGACGCAGCAAGTGTCATTTCAACGCGACGTAAAAAATGGCTGCTAGAGTCAGCACCAGCTACTAAGTCCCGCGGCAAAATTAGCTCACAGTATGGTATAATCAACACACAGTATGGCGATAGCAGTTGCGATTGCTACGCCGCCTCCAAGGGCGCCGCCTTCTTGGCGCGTACTCTACTTCGCTATAAGTTGACATTTACATACATCCACATATACATCCCATGACAGGTAGATTAAAGAACAATATTGACATTACTCACACAAAACGCGTTTTCCACGCCGTTTTTTGCAATATTTTCATGTATAAAAATATTTGCAATGAGCGGGTATCAAACCTGTGCCCGCTATGTAACTGTCGTGTTCACTAACACCACGTCACAGAAGCTATCATCAAACTCCACCACTGTTTAACTAACCTCTTTTATTTACAGGTTCGCAGTCTCTGCAATACCTTCTGCTACTCCTTCGTTTGGATCTCCAATTTCATCGCCCTCATCGTCTTCAATCCCATAGTCGAGTCCGTAGGCCTCGGTCCTGTCTTCTATATCTTTTGTTTCATGTGTTTCGCTGCCTGTGCGTATATGCACTTCTACCTACCTGAAACTAAAGGCATGCCAGTAGACACCATTCAGGTGCTATTTATGAAACAAAATGGATTCAGAAAAAGCAAGTAAAAATGTACAAGAATGTAAAATGATTGTGATGTAAATATTATTATGGTAATGTGAGAAATATTTTTTATAGAGACATTGGTTATATTGTTTTATTTATTCTTAAATAATCTATTTAATCAATTTAATCAATTAGCTATCTCAGGCCACTGCTGGACATAGGTCTCTCCCAATGTTGGAAGGCTTTGGCCTACCGTTTCCATGCTGGTCAGAGGGGATGGTATAGGGTTTTATTTCGAGTTTTCCTTCTCTCGCAGTGATATTGTCTGCGTCTGTTTACTACTTTAAGTTTATTATGAAAGTTTGTGAGGATGAATGGATGTAGTGGTGGTTAATACTCTTTCACGCAAAAGCGGCCGAATGAATCTGGGTGAAATTTGATATTTTTTGCGGTCTTCGATATCGCCTTTGGGTTATAGAGGTCAAGTGGACTACCACTTGACCTCTATAACCCACCATATACCATTCACAGAAAATATCGAAGTTCAGCCAAGTCCGTAGTTAAACCGGTAAAGCGGACACCAGACTCCGAGTTGAATGTTTCGAATGCGACTGGGATTATCGGTAGGATAACGAAGAAGATAGATTGTAGTCTAAAATAGCACATAGGCTACTTTTTATGCCAGGAATAGGTTCCTATAGGTAGGCCGGAGCTACGGGAACACCTACTCTTCAATATGGATAGATGAAACACTCTGTGGATCTATTCGATTCAGTTCCAACATTGCCATTTTATCCATCCAGTGTTTTTTTTCTTTATCGCGCAAAATATTCACGGATATGGAGCAGGCAGCGGTGGTTATATCAGATTCGAACCGACTAAAACGCACGCCATCTGTGGATCATATGTTGCCAAAGGTGAGATGAGATTTTCAGAGACATATCTCTTTCATTCTGGCCGCTGACCAGTGTGGTGATTAATTTTTACTAATGGTAAAACGAGAAGAATGTTTTTATTGTATGTAAATTATGGCGAACATTAACCTCCTTAAATGCAGAAAACGATAACGAACTAGGTATTTCAGCTGTCGTAAATGATGTATCAATATCAGGTAATGAATAATATGGCAATATATTACTCAAGCAACAATAGGAAATCGCGCAAAAGGGGTCAAATTGTTTATCGGAGCAAACGAAGCGAACAGTGACATCACAGATGCATGTCGGGCGCATGGAATATTTTTTTTTTTTATATAGGACACGTCAATTTGACTTCGCCTCGCCTGATGGTAAGCTGAAGGCAAAGTCTCTGAAAAGAGGGTCACCATTACAGACACGTATCATGTTACAATGGTGGCACTCAGCTTGACGGCCTCATCAGATGCTTTTTCACGCCCTGCTTAAAGGACCCGGGACTGTAGGAGGAGGGAAACACGTGAACTGGAAAGGAATTCCAAGACTTAATGGTGCGGCAGAGGAAGGAGTCGCCGTACCGCTTGGTTCTCGATGGAATATTCTGCACCGTATGTGGGTGGCATCTAAGCCAATGAAACAAAAATGTTGGGTCTTGTTTAACATACAAACATAATTATAATCACGCTTTTATCCCCAAAGGGTTAGGCAAAGGTGAATTAACCACCCACATTTCACCAATCATTGTATTCGGTCCCAGGTAATAGGGGGTGAACCTATTATCGTATTTCGTGCATTATTACTGACTCGAGTTAGAGTCATGCATTTGAAGCTGAGTTTGGGCTGTATATACCTATCTGTCTAATGATAAAGAGTCCTATCCCTAAGTCGCCTTGTACGACACCGCATGGGAGGAGATGGGGTGGCCCAAATTCAACTCTGCCGGGAACCACGCGGCGATTTAACTTTTGGGTTAAAATAAAACATCCGAAATCTTTGCTAACTGATATTTTTTACGGAGCACAATATGTTCAGCCTAAAGCGAGAAAGGTGCACGATGATGTGAGGTGGGTAATTTCACGATGCCAAATTTTCTGCTAATTTTGGTGGCAGTTTTCAATCATAGGTTTTCCGATGAAAAAATTTAATGGAGTTCTTTTAGAATATCTAGTAGTATATAGTGTTCTAAAAGAACATTGAAAATTTTTTTCATCGGAAAACCTATGATTGAAAACTGCCACCGAAATTAGCAAAAAATTTGGCATCGTGAAATTACCCAGGTAATAAAGACTCCTAAGACTAAATTAATCACCAGTAAACTTCTTAAAACTTGATGCAGTAAATAAAATTACAGGCGCTATTATTTTCGCGCCATCTATCACATAATGCAGGGTTTCTCAGACTTTTGTCTCTGCGAACCCCTGTTAAAGTGTCCAGATGATAGCGAACCCCTCGTCCCTGTCTCTACCTACACAATTAGAGAGAGTTCGGGATACTGTTCCTGTATAGCTGCCCAAAAATCTATTAACGGCATTATTTTTAAATCAACTTCAAGAGTCAAATCCACTGCCCCCCTAGACAAGTAGCAATTCGTTGCTCGGCGTATGATGGAATAGAATACCCAATGTATGGGATTTGACGTATATGACAGGCGTAACGAACGTCAAAAACCTCAAATCCTATACATTTGTCATTCTATTCCATCATACGCCGAGCAACGAATTGCCACTTGTCTAGGGGGGCTGATACTTTTAATAATGACTCCTGTTTTAAATTAAATAGGGATTGAATGGCGAACCCCCAAGGGGTTCGCGAACCCCACTTTGAGAAAGCTTGACATAATGTATGTGAAAGTTTGTGAAGATATTTGGATTTTGGTAACTCAATGATGTTCAAACGGCTGAATGGGTTTAGTTGAAATTTAGTCTGAGGATATAAAAAGTCTGGAATTGAATAAAAATTTAAAGCAGTTAACCTAACTATTCAAATCGATAAATATTAGAAAAAGTGAAATGCTTAATCTGGACTTGAAGCCGCGACCATTTCCTTATAGCGGGAGTGCTCTGACCACTGAGCTACCGAGCCACGCCTTGAGCATTCCAAATTCTCATAAACAACCGTCGTGATTCAAGTCCCAGCTGAGCATTTCACTTTTCCAATCTTAAATCGAAAAACTAACTTTCGAAAACTAACTTACCTATCTAATCGAAAAGTCTGGAATGTCACATAGGCTACTTTTTATCGTTTGAATAGGTTCCTATGGGACATGGGAATGTGATCAAATTTCCACCTGGGTGGAGCTGCAATTAGTAGAAATATCAAATTTCGAGCTATACCTAAGATTGAAGTCATCATTATCGAAATGCCTGTCTGTTTGGGCTTGCGGTATCGAATAGGCATAGGCGGGGAGTCCATCCTCACACATTACGACTGGAAACGGTGCGCACTGTGTGGTATGAAAGGAACTTCATCTCACGCATCCTCAAGCTGTAGAACGAACTCCTTGTTGTGGTTTTTTCAAGCGACTTCATTATGCGGTTCTTTAAGAAGAGCATTAGGAGATTTCGTACAGGGTCGGCAGCACGAGTGCGACTTCCACGTGTTGCGTCCATAGGCCACGCTGACCACTTTTCATCAGGTGGGCATCGAACCATGTACACCGACAGTGGAGTTCTGTCCTTCGTGGATTGCGGACAATGTAAAAGACAAGTGTCTGTATCATTTGTAAAAATGCGTCCTTATAAAAAATTAATCGAAATACTTCAATATAAAGAAATCTAGCCTTTCGCCCGCGGCTCCACCCGCATTGGTGTCTTATGTATCTTCGGTTCTGCTCAACCGATTACAACCAAATAAATAAATCTGACCAAAACTATTCTAACATAAAACCCGCTTGAATGAAATTTCAAAGAATTTAGTACGAAAAACAGTTTGTACGAGTATCGGTATAGGTACCGTCGCGACGCGCGACGGTGGGAGTCATCTACCGATACTTGGATAAGACGAATTAAAAGAAACATTTGGATCAGCTTCGGGCGACACTCGGTGGCTCAGTGGTCAGAGCATTAAGGGCTTTAAGGGAAAGATCGCGAGTTCGAATCCCGCCTGAGCTGGATTCGCTTTTTTCTATCTTAACTGAAAAAAAAAACCAAATCAAAATTCGTTCAGTAGTTATTGCGTCCATCGCGTACAAACATTTCCAATGTACAATTATATAATAGTAAAGATGTTAAAAAGGATACTATATTGAATGCTCTGACTCTCGGTGGTTTAGTGGAGTTAGTGGTCAGAGTATTCCCCCTGTAAGGGAAAGATCGCGGGTTCGAGTCCCGCTCGAGATTTTTTTTATACTACTTAGGTCGCAGACAAGCATACGGCCCTCCTGATGGTATGAGTTTACCGTGGGCTATGGGCGATTCTCTTTTCTCTTTCTTAATCGATTTGAACAGTTAGCATAATAAATGCTTCAAAATTTCATTCAATACTTTATTACATTTATATATTACTAGCTTTTGCCCGCGGCTCCGCCCGCGTGGATGTCGGTTATCGCGACCAAACATAGCCTATGTCTTTCCTCAAGGTCTAATGTACCCTTATACCAAATTTCATCAAAATCAGTTCAGTGGTTTAGGCGTGAAAGCGTAACAGACAGACAGACAGAGTTACTTTCGCATTTATAATATTAGTATGGATATATCTATAATCAGGTGTGTAAATATGCTCTTACGAGATGAAGTCATAATACAATTAGATTGCAGATGCATGTATACTTCATTTAAAATAATATTAAGAGGTTTGGATATAATTTAGATAACATTCGTGCGCTACGACAGTAATCTCCGTATCTGTATTATGACTTTTAGATAATACACACGTATAATGTGTACAATTATGCATAGGTATAACTCCGAACACGTATCTTGGACCTAAATCGCAAGACAAACGAGGCTCTGGCGCCCGCGGATTGCTTTGTAATAATCTATGCTTGGTGAATTTGAGTTCGTCCACCGCAGTAGCATCCCGTGCTATCCTCAAAAGACACCCAAGAAATGTGTACTGCGCGTACCTATACATAACATTTTGAGCACATTTTAGGTCCAAGTGTGTCCGGAATTATACAATAGGCTATTTGACTAATGTTCAAAAACCACTTTAAATGATTGCTTATTACAGTATAAACATATCACATTAATATTTCTGTAAAAAAACAATGCATTATGTTAAAAAATCAATGATAAAGTTTAAATTTTTAAAAGTGCGCGAGAAACGCTATATTTAATCAAAATGGCCATGCGTGTGAGTATTGACGTCACCGTAAGTTGCTGTTATCATCAGCTCGCACAAAATGTGTATCCATTTCGAACTTAATCACAAAATATGTCCATAAAACTCGCGATGATCAAGGAAAAAGCAAATAATAACACCGAAACAAAGAATAATTATTATTCTTTGTTTCGGTGTTATTATAAAATTAAAATATCTCCAGTTGTATGAGCTATTATAGCTCATACAACTGGAGATATTTTATAGGAATGACGTCACCCAGAGCTCTGACCAATCACGAGCGTTTTTGCCATAGACAATAAATCAACAAAATATAACATTTTTATAATTGAAATTCTCATAAAATACACATATTTGAGAGTAAATTGTAGTATCGTAGGTCTTTTAACGTTATTTTCTAATAGGATGACCATAATTTGTAGTATATTTTTAATGTTGTCAAATAGCCTATTAACGGCCTGAATATCATTCAGGCAATTGAATGAAATTTTGAAGCATTTATTATGCTAGCTGTTCAAATCGATTAAGAAAGAGAATAGAGAATCGAGCTCGGGCGGGAATGAGAATTTGAATCAACTTCGGGTGGGCGCCGGTGGCTTAGTGGTCAGAGCATTCCCCCTGTAAGGGAAAGATTACGGGTTCGAGTCCCGCCCGAGGTCGATACTCTTTACTCTTTCTTAATCGATCATTCAGGCAGTTTATTGAACGGCGCCGTTAATTGAACAGTCTAGGCCTTAGAGTATACATTGCTATAGAGTGCGCCTTACAAGTATGAACTGCTATCACGGGTATGAACAGTACCGAAGCTCCTGGCTCAACCTCAATCAGTAGCAAAACAATACCCATCAAAATGACTTCGCAAATAATATTTAATTCGATATGTTAAATCAAAATTTTATACAACATCGTATTTGTTTTGTAGTAATAATTACGCAAAAATACCGCAAAATGACCCCCTTTTTTGTATTTTGGCTTTAATTTTATCCATGCATATCAAATCGAACAAAAAACTTCATAACAACAAACTACATTAATAAGTGCATCTATTGATATTTTCGGTAATGCATGTGACGTTACTATATGTGCGCTATACTATACCATCGCAAAGTATCTGCTAACACTCGGCGCCAAAGACCTGAGTGATAGGCGCGCTCTATATATTATGTATACTCTAAGGTCTAGGCAGTTTACGAGTCTTGTTTACAGTAACAAATGAAAAATAATCAACATACAGTAAAAAAATCTTAACATTTTTGTGTGTTTATGATGTTGTTAACACATTATCTGCATTTATTTAAGTAGGTATGTGTAATAGTAATAATACTTTGTGAATACAATATGATAAGCTTTTGTGAGATCTTTATTCACTATCTTCAATTGTAATCTATTTATTAACTGCAAAATTAGCTGTAAGCATAATAGATTCTTTTTCCTTGTGAAATTACTTTTTTTAATATAGGATACGTATGTAACCTCGCCCGATGGTAAGCTAAAGGTAAAGTCTAAGAGAGGCACCATTGTAGACACGTTACAATGGTGGCATTCAGCTTGACGGCCTCATCAGGTGTTTTTTCACGCCCCGCTTATAGGACCCGGGACTGTAGGAAGAGGGAAGCTCGTGGGCTGGTAAGGAATTCCAGGTCTTCCAGGTGCAACCAAACTTGATGGAATATTCTGCACCGTATGCGGGTGACATCTAAGTCCTGCACGTGTTGTCCTGTATAGGAAAGAAGAGGGTTGGACTAACTAGATGATTTATGTTGAAATATCAAATTAAAATGAAAATATTTAAAAAAAAATTGTTGCTATTAATTTGGTATTATTTTATTTCCGGCAACCGAAGGCCCACAGATGGCGTGCGTTTTAGTCGGTTCAAGTCCGACATAACCTCCCCCACCGGATCCGGCTTGGGGTATCCGTGGTGATTTTTCTCACGATAAAATAATCTACTATTTAGCAATAGCGCTAGTTTGACATGACTAGCTACAACTTGTAGTGAGCTTCAATCAATAACATACCTACATACTACAAGAATTAAATGTTATTTGTATATTTTATTTAAAAACTCAGTTTCTTAATATTTTTCTGTTGAGAAACTCATCTATCTTCTATCTAAATATAATATACAATAACTCAAAGGTGACTGACTGACTGACTGACACACATAGTGATCTATCAACGCACAGCCCAAACCACTGGACGGATCGGGCTGAAATTTGGCATGCAGGTAGATGTTATGACGTAGGCATCCGCCAAGAAAGGATTTTGATTTATTCTACCCCCAAGGGGATTAGGGGAAGTTTGTATGAAACTTTGTCAATTTTAAACCGATCGGGTGAGACTTCGCATGCATAAAGCTACTATGACGTAGGCATCCCCTAAGAAAGGATTTTAAACACTAAGCGATAACCGACATCCACGTGGGCGAAGCCGCGGGCAACAGCTAGTTACGAGTATAAAAAAGTCGCTTCAAGATTGTTTACTTTATGATATACCTAATTAAATGAAGTATAAGAAGTACTTACTAAATAATTTATTATTAATTAATGATCGTTAACAATAACATTAGTAAGTCAATAGCTTAAGTCTTTCATGTTAAGTTAGTAATTATTGTTTATTTTAGCCTATTATGTCGTAGTTATGTTTGCAGACATTTAATTCCTGCAAACATCACATCAGTGCAAATCGCATAAACAGAAGTGACAAATGATGCTGTTGGAAGTTTAGGCCACTATCACCCATTGATGTAAAACTATTTTAATGGCTTCTATAGCGAATTATTTAGTATTTAAAAAAATAAAACATACGAATTGAGAACCTCTTCTTTTTTTGAAGACGGTTACAAAGGGCAGGTCAGAAGTACTCGAAATTGGCTGAAAGGAATAATGACAGTGTACAGGAAGCTCTTAGAGTCAAATTACGGGCTGTTGTACGTGCTCTGCCTTCCTTGGAGGGAAAATAGGCGTGAGCGTATATATGGATGTCTTTATTTAATTTACAATGTAGCCGATGTTTGGGTTACTTTTCAGTTGCCATGCTTGAGCTGAGATTAAAGATGGTTGTTGTCTTCTTTTATCGTGCGAAAAATCCCCAAAAAAACCGCGGTAGCCTAGTGGTATGGGTAACAAACTGCTAAGACGAGGTCTCGGGTTCGATCCCAGGTTTTACCATGGCACACACCAATGACTTTTCGATGCTTTTCGAAGTTATGTGTGTATTTATCGCAAGTTTATAAGTGCCCGGTTAATGGCAATAGGCTCGCCACCTATTACATTGGGACCTAAACATAAACGGCGAAATGTAGGTGCTAGAACCTCTGCCTACCCCTTCGGGGATATAGGCGTGAGTTTATGTTATGTTAAAATCCCCATAGATACCCCTCCATTGGAGCCGGAGGAGGAGGTTATGTCGGACTTGAACCGACTAAAACGCACGCCGTCTGTGGGCCGTCGGTTGCCGGAGGTGAGGTAGTCGTAGACATATCCCTCGCAAAGATGATTGTTGTCTTGTTATGTTTTCTTATGTTGTGTATGTTATGTATGATGTTATCTTAAAGGATCTAAATTATCTTGGACTAGCTGTTGCCCGCGGCTCCGCCCGCGTGGAATTCTGATCCCGTTCATCGCTGATATATAGCCTATATATTAATCCAGGGTATATCCTATATAGATACCAAATTTCAACCAAATCGGTCCAGCCGTTTATGCGTGAAAGAGTAACAAACATCCACACATCCACACATCCATTCTCACAAACTTTCACATTTATAATATTAGTAGGATAGGATTTATAATATTAGTAGGATTTATAATATTAGTAGGATATATATAGTAGGATTAGTAGGATTGTTGGTGTTAGTATTAACGTAGAATGAGCTCGCAATATCGTTAGGTTTGGTGGCATCTTGCTCTTTCTTGAGGCAGTTGAGGTTAATTGAATAATTGCCTGGACTCTAACTCATTTCTACCAACTTTTCTGGTTGAATTAGAAAGTTTTTTTTTAATTCAATGGCCTCTAGGTAGGCATTGATTCGATTTATGTCAATCGATATAATGCAAAGCAATTATTTTCTAAAACGTTGTTCGAATTAGTAACATTCGAGCAAACGTTGTTATACCAAACTAGCCTTCCGCCCGCGGCTCCGCCCGCGAGCATCTCAGATAACGCGACCTTTGGTTCGACCTTCGGTTCTACTGAACCGATTGCGATCAAACAAACGTAAGATTTTAAGTCTGATCAAGCCCTTTCTAACAAAAAAACCGCATCAAAATCCGTCCAGTAGTTTTTGCGTCCATCGCGAACAAACAGACAAACAGACAGGAAATTAAAAAAAAAATATTTTCGTGTTCAGTATCGTTAACATAACATAACCCAAACATTTTTTTTTAAATATCTCCAATTACAGACACGACCACTTTACAATTATATAGATAAGGGTGAACCCATTGATTCTCTTTAGTGTACCTATATCTTTGGTAAGTATATCAAATCTTAAGCAATGGTTGGTCTTCTGTTGCACGTGCTTATATACCTACAGCAGACTTTGTTGAGTCTCTTCTTCTTTTTCATCTTAGCGTTAAATCCCAGTCGCATCCGAAGCTTTCATCTCGGCGTTTGGGGTCCACTTTTTCCAGTCTAACTGCGGGTTTGGCTAAACTACAATATTGTCTGTGAATCGACTGACATTTGACCTACACAACCCATTGATGATATCGAAAATGTTCCATTTAGACCAGTTGTTGGTAACTTTTTAGGGCTCTAACTACCCGTAACGACTGTCATAGATGTTCGTATGGCAACCATTCAGTGTTGGTGTTCTATATCAGCTATGTATTCTTTGACGCGTGTGCCAATGCTTCACTTGGTTTGAGCAATATACTACGAGAAATTTTTGTGGAAAATATCTTACGCTTGTAATAATTAGGACACAATAGCTACTATAGGAGTTACTATAAGGATAATAAGCAACAAGTTCAAAGTATGTTCAGATAGAAAGCCGTTTACAAGAACGACAATATTGTCACTATTATCTACTATTTGCATTAGTAAAGTGGCAACAAATAGTTGTAAAAGTAATTACAATGAGATAATGATAGTCTGATATTATTTAATTCATTATGAACGAGATAAGACTTCACTACCCCATTGCTCTGAGACTAGAATAGTGTATAGCCGATAGTCCATTGATAGACAGTCTAGCAAGACTGGAAAGAAGACTAGAGAGTTCTTTGCAAAAAAGTGTTAAAATAAATAAGCTTTAAAAATGGAAGCGGAAAAAATGAAAGCTTCGGAAATTGTTATTCAAATGTTATCAGCAGTAATTTGTAAGTGCTTGATTAAAATTAACTTTCTTGTTCAGTTTTACTTTTTAACCGACTGTGTGACTTGTGAAGGGTATTTTTTCATACCACTTAGGTGGCAGACAAGCACACAGCCCACCTCATGGCAAGTGATTACCGTGGTCTATGGACGTACGCAACACTAGGGGCGTCAAACTTGTGCTGCCGACCCTATAATGGTAAAGTCTTTACTAATTAGTTTTTTCTTGGTATTTAAAAGCGTGAATCACTAATTTATAAAGCTCAAATAGTAAACAGAGAAAGAACTTTCACGGTACATACGTTTGAAATCAGCACATTCCTTGCACAAAATCATGATTTCCGTTTTAGTACATGATGTGTGATTTCTTTTTGATAAAAAATTGTACTTTAAAATAATTTGCGATCTATATCTATTGAAATTGTATTGTTTCAATACAATTTTCAATACAATTTGATAGCAGGTGGTACCCATTAATTAGGCCTATGTCCAGCAGTGGACAGCGACTGAATGGACTGGTTAATTGATTGATTGAGTGCATTCTATAGGGCCGGCAGTGCGAGTGTGATGCCACTGGTGTTGCAAGCGGTGGGCCGTGTGCTTGTCTGCCAGCTAATTGGCTGAAATTTGGTACCAGGATAGATATTATTGTTGAACTCCTTGCTGTGGTTTTCTCAAGCGACTATAATATGAGCTTCTTCTAGAAGGGCATTAGAAGGTTTCTTCAGGGTCGGCAGTACGTGGATAACGTCCCTGGTGTTGCATACATACATATACCTCGGTAACCACTTCCCATTAGGTGGGTCATGTACTTGTCTGCCACGTAAGTGGTATAAAAAAGTCTCCCATGAATTAGTCAGTAATCAGGTGAGCCGTGTGCTTGTCTGCCACCTAAGTGGTATTAAAAAAAAAAAGAAAATATGGAAACGAGTCCAATTGGAGCCGCGGGCAACAACAAACTAGTAGTGCCTAATGCTAGAAGCAGTAATAACTTTTGTGAAAATTTATTGCTATAAACTTTCCCTGTAGATAAGTATTTTGTTTATCGCACAGTACACACATGACTGATTGTAAGGTGTTTTATCCACGTCTCTCAAATGTTTACTTAAGGATATCATAATAGTGTAGGCATTACTTGATCTGACGTAAAAAGTATTAAATGACTAGCTTTTGCCCGTGGCTCCACCCGCGTGGATGTCGGTTATCGCGACCAAACATAGCCTATGTCCTTTCTCAAGGTCTAATTTACCCCTATACCAAATTTCATCAAAATCGGTTCAGCGGTTTAGGCGTGAAAGCGTAACAGACAGACAAAACTACAGACAAACAAAGTTACTTTCGCATTTATAATATTAGTATGGAGTATGGATGGTATGGTATGGTAGCTTCGTTCGTATATTCTAGTCCGCTTCCGAAATCCATGGACAAAAGTAGCCTATGTGTAATTCCTGGCTAAAGTTTATTCCTGTGTCAAATTTCAGCGAGTCGTTCGTTCAGCCGTTTGAGCATAATTGAATAACAAACATAAATATGATCTAAGAGTATCTTGAGTCTCTAGCTAGAGAGATCTAAGAGAAAATGTAAGAGTCATTAGCTTATCTATCTAGCTCAAGCTGTTGACTTCGAAGCTGCCTAACTTCGTCATTTGCTATAAAACGACTGCCATCTGACTTCCACAGTCCACTGATGACATCAAAATTCTGTAGTAGATCAAGTTGTCTAACTTTTTAGGGTTTCAACTACCCGTAAAACTATTTCAATTGTGGACATTTTGCTCTTAGGGCATTTTATATAGCGGTTAATGTGACATCAAGAACGTTTAGCTTCGAGGACCTTCTGCTCAGAACTGAAAATATCACAGATATTTGTATGGCAACTGGCAACCGTGGCTGTTTGTTTCTACTCGTATTCAGCATCCTTAAGTCGGCCGGCGTGCTAGAGATAATGTCTCTCACCTACAACCTACAGACCGTCCGTTTGGGGCCTAAAATAACCACCTACGCCGGCTTCAGCGGGTGGGGGAGGTATTCGTAGGGAAATTAAATAACAAAGAATTCAGCGGCTTCTGGGCGCGACTGTACCTACCATGTTACTTTATTGACAGATAAATAATAATAAATGTTACATTTTTCAGTTGGCTGCTTGGCGATGCAAACTGGATTTGTAACAGCATGGCCATCATACAACGTGGCCAACTTCCTATCCAACGATACGGTGTTAGGGACACCAATGACGGAACTGGATATCTCGCTGTTGGGTGGTTTGCCCAACCTTGGCGGTCTATTGGCCATGCCGCTCTGCGTCTGGGCTTATAATACTCTTGGAAGGAAGTACGGAACAATGCTTCTTAGCCTACCTTTTTTTGTAAGTATCATCATTAGTGTAAGAATTTTTGAGAAAGTACAAGTATTTAATTCTAGCTAGTCCTGGGATAAAAAGTAGATTAAATGTTATTCCTGGCTATAATATATCCTTGTACAAAATTTCAGCCAGATCCAATTAGCCGTTTAGCGTGATTGAGTAACAAATATCAAAACATTCAAACATCTTCAGAAAAATTCATATTTATAATAGGTATTAGTAGGATAAGAGTCTATATAAGCTTTGCAAATGTAATAAAGAATCTTCAAGAAACATTAGTTTTACAAACTTTGTTTATTAAAAAACGCGTATTTCATAAATCATCTTCTTTATTGTACACACAAACATTTTAATAACAAATACTAAATTTCTGTACAAAGGCGAGCTTAACTCAATATTGAGTTTTCTTCTAGCAAACCTTAGAGTGATAGCAGAAAATAAAATATTTATATAGAGTGCAGAGCTAAGTGTACAGCAGAATGTTTATGAGAGAGAAATTGATGATAGACTTCTAACTTTTGATTTCTCTGATTCACCAGATCGCATGGTTAATAATATCACTGACGGACAACATCCCGTTGATTCTAATAGCTGTCACGATAGCAGGGGTTGGGATTGCCGGTCAGAATGTTTCGAATTACTACGTTTCGGAGATAGCGCACATTTCGATAAGAGGTGCCATGATATCCAGTACTTCAACGGGATTCCTCTTAGGTGAGTGAAACTAATAATTACTTTTGGGAAGAAGAAAAGACGAATGGTAATGCTACTAGCTATGCCGCAGTTTAAACACGTTTTTATTTAAACTTATCCGAATCAAAATTAAGGAATTTAAGGCTTAGATGAGAAGAGTTTATCGCCTGCAAGATTCGGTTACTGCAACGTACTAGAAACTCTCCCCGCCTAAATGATCCTTAAATTCCTCCTGTCTAAAATAGTACTAGAATAAATGAAAAATAAAAATATCCGGCTGAAAATATCCATAGCCATTGCAAGTGGTTAATTGAGCCCACGGTCTGAGTAGACCCATAGCCGTAGCAAGTGATTAATTGAGCCCACGGGCTGAGTAGACCCATAGTCGTAGCAAGTGGTTAACTGAGCCCGCAGGTTAAGTTGGCTGGTTAGTGGGCTGAGTCACTCCCAAAAAAAAACGAACGTGGTCAACTGAGCCCGCGGGCTCAATGGGATGTGGGCTCAGATGACCATGAAGGGAAAAAATATAACAGCTTTGATTGCAGGTGGGACCCATTAATTTTTACTTTCAGTCGAGGGTTTGCAAAAGGGTCCCACCTGCTATAAAAACCTGTTTCGGTCTTTTCGGAACACTGCACCCGAATTAGAAATTTTTTAATTGAAATTTTCATGTTCGTTTTTTATTTTACATATATTTTGTCGTATTTTGCAGGTATTTTAATATCATATACAATGGGTGGATACCTTGAATACATGACGGTGGTGACAGTTCATCTAGTATCATCAGTGTTAACAATATTGCTACTTTTACTTCTACCAGAGTCTCCAGTGTATCTCGTGCTTGTTGGAAAAGAAGAGGTAAATGGTATTTTCTTTTAAATTTTTTCCTTCATTGTAAGCACGAGCCTTTGGTGGTCATACAGAAGATAAATGAAATAATAGGTTAAGTACAATGTACAGTTTATTGACTTAACTAACCATATTGAATGAAATTTTGAAGTTTTTATTATGCTAACTATTCAAATCGGTTCCGATAGCTCGTATGAGTATCGATAGATGGCTCCACCGTTGTCCCAAAGACGGTAGTATAGAGGAATTTGGATCGGCTTCGTGCGGGCTTCGGTGGCTTAGTGGTCAGAGCATTCCTCCTGTAAGGGCAAGATCGCGGGTTCGAGTCCCGCCCGAAGTCAATTCTCTTTTCTCTTTCCAAATCGATTTAAATATGTAATATTCTACCACTTAGACTACAGTATAAATATTTGCTAGCAGTTAACAACCATAACAGTCGGGAGCACGGTCTAACTCGTGTCGACAACACTACCCATAGGTACTCGCTTAATGACCACCAGTAAACTCAATGTACCCAGAGTATACAATAATTATGGTGACAGGACTATAAAAAAACGTCTTCCATACCTTTTGAATAGCTTACCTGAGGACATCAGAGTGGAAACAAACATAGTTACACAAGTTCAAAGCAAATTTGAAAAAACACTATATTGGCGTGTGTGAATGATTTATTGTATCTAATTGTAATTTTTGTAAGTTGTCATCAATATAAAAGAGACTGTGACCCACAGACAAACCAGTCACACGGTTTTGTGGGATATGTTTTTACGAAACTTGTACTATTTAAAAAGAAATAAATGATAAAACTAACCGTACTTAACTTAACGTGCCGTGTTGGTTCCCGATGGGTGCCGTATTGGGTGCAGTAGAATAGGGCCACCCCACCTCTTCCTGTGGGTGTCGTAGAAGGTGACTAAGGGCTAGGGCTTTTCTCCATTCGCCAGTAAACATACAGCCTATGACTAAGTGCCGGCTTGACGGCAATATGCTCGCCCCTATTACGTGGGACCAAAAATCATACTGATAGTGAAATGCGGGTGTTAATACACCTCTGCCTACCCCTTCGGGGATTTCCAGGCGTGAGTATATGTATGTATGGCTTAACTGAATCTACAATGGTATGATAATAGTACATTATGGTACAAGTGAGCAACGTTGGTGATTACCGCCGAGGCGCCATTGAGACCCGAGCCGCCAGGCGAGGGTCTTAAGACAGCCGAGGACGGTAATCATCATGCTCACACGTGCCATACGACGTTTTACAACACACTTGCGAATAAAATAATACTACAAATACTAAATAAACAATACTACAAATTAATTCGTTTTCCTATGCGCGCGCATTTAACAATGGCGGTCGACCATATTTAAAAAAAATGAGGTTTGAACTTAACTTTTTTTTTACTCTGTTTTTTTTTCTGTACTTAGAGAAAAATAGTACATTATGGTACAAGTGAGCAACGTTGGTGATTACCGCCGAGGCGCCATTGAGACCCGAGCCGCCAGGCGAGGGTCTTAAGACAGCCGAGGACGGTAATCATCATGCTCACACGTGCCATACGACGTTTTACAACACACTTGCGAATAAAATAATACTACAAATATTAAATATCAATACTACAAATTAATTCATTTTCCTATGCGCGCGCATTTAACAATGGCGGTCGACCATATTTAAAAAAAAAATGAGGTTTGAACTTAACTTTTTTTTACTCTGTTTTTTTTTTCTGTACTTAGAGAAAAAAAAAAGTTAAATTTGAGTGAAAATTTTGTTTATTACACTTTATTACAAGTTGAAATTATTTATTTAAATACGAAAATGCATCAAATGACCATACAATAGGCGTATTAATTTATTCGTACTATTAAACACGTTATTTTTTGTATCAAAACTTTTTTAAGAACATAGACAATTATAGACACTTCCTATAAAATTTAAAAAAGAATCTATAACTCACTTTTGTGAATAATAGCAATGAAAAAGTCACTGTTTTATAATAGGTGTCATTCCGTGCTTAATTGCGGTAAAATAATATGACTTTTATGGGCAGGTGTGTTGTAAAAAAAGTTAAATTTGAGTGAAAATTTTGTTTATTACACAAGTATTACAAGTTGATATTATTTATTTAAATACGAAAATGCATCAAATGACCATACAATAGGCGTATTAATTTATTCGTACTATTAAACACGTTATTTTTTGTATCAAAACTTTTTTAATAACATAGACAATTATAGACACTTCCTATAAAATTTAAAAAAGAACCTATAACTCACTTTTGTGAATAATAGCAATGAAAAAGTCACAGTTTTATAATAGGTGTCATTCCGTGCTTAATTGCGGTAAAATAATATCACTTTTATGAGCAGGTGTGTTGTAAAATGAGTACCTACACCCAAACCGTATGATGGTCGAAATGATACTAATGTAATTGAATCATTATTCAATTACATTAGTATCATTTCGAACCGCGCTATTTCATTAAATAGCGCGGTTCCGCGTAAACTGCCGACTACGCGTAACGCGACTGTACGGTCCCTTGTGTTGATTTATTGCATCGTACATTCATTATTTTTTAATATTACTTCAGCAATAGTTAAGGAGTCAGTACTACAATCAAGAGGTCACAAGTTCGAATCCTAGGTATTTACCACTCTTAACACAAGCAATTTAGTTATGGTAATTAGCTCCTCTACACGTAGTCTTTAACGTTAAATACCTACCCCAGATGAGCAATTCAGCCCGTCCACACGTCGGCGGACGCGTCCGCTGCTATCATCCGCAGATGAATCTGTCGACGTGTAGAGCCCTTTAGGGGAGACATTAGCGATTTCCGTTAGGTAGGTACTAATAAATTGTTAACTGGTCTAGCTGCAACGCTTAGATATTGCCCAATATCGTTGTTGGGTTGCGGAGGTCAGATGGCAGTCACGTAAAATAACGAAGTCCAGCCTAATCCGCAGTGAGACTGATAAAGCGGACCCCAGACTCCGAGGTGAAAGCTTCGGATGCGGATGAAGACTAGAAGGAGTCCTAGTTGCATTCGAGGTTTTTTTTTTTGCATATGAAGAAGGTTTAGACTTGGAAGATATTGACAGGGCCCTCACACACCATATTTTTTTTCAATTATTTTTATTATTCTTAACAAGATAAAGGCTACTGTTAGAAAAGATAACACATTGTAGCTTATGGGTATTTGTATTAGCGCGTCTATTGCGTTGTTTTGCAAAAACCATCGCATTTATATGCCTCGTATAAAACAAAGATAATTCTTCAACTGATAGTATAATACAGTAACGATAATAGCGTAACATAGTGCTCTATTTATTAGAAATATGACGGCTATTGACACAGTGTGAAGCATTGTTTATAGGAAACAAATAAATGGCGTAGCATAAGGCTTCGTTTCCACTAAAGATATACGAGGATGCGTAAAGAGCAATGTGAAAAGGAATGGAAAGGAGACTCTTTTGTCTGGATTTAGCCTCTTTTTTGGGCCGTTGTGTTTGAAGAATGCTGTCTAGAGCAGCCAGCCTAGCTCCGCCCATAAACGCAGAAGCTTACTGGGGTGGCACAGACTTCACGGAGCGACCTCCTGGCGGCCGTTACCAGGGATGTGTTAAAAGCCATTAGAATGGCTTCCATTACCACACATATCTTGCACTACTTACACTTGAACCACTAGAGTACTATGAATACGCGGCAGAATTTACGCTACAAATTCATAGCGAGAAATATGTTGTGAGGGATGTTTGTTTGAGATGAAAACAAGCGAAAAATCTCAAGTGTGTATTTTTTCGCACCCGTTCACATCAGAAACAAGCTCGCTACACATCCTCGCACTGCTCATTTGCCCAACGAGCGTCGAGTTTGACACCGCTCAGCTACCTCGCATATCTCTGATGGAAATGCAGCCTTAGCTTTAATGACCACATTCATAGAGCACATTCGACCGTAACCTTGTTTGAGAGTGGACGTGTTACAAATTTTATAATAAAATTAATAAATGAGTGCATTTGATATTAAGTTTTGTCAAGAGAGTTATACGTTCTAAATCAATAATATCGATTTATTTACGCTATTGTCACTGCGCCGGTAGCCACGCCCCGCTGCAAGAAAGAGACAGTGGTCATAATTGCTCTCCCGCTCAAGCTACGCGACTAATTGCGGTTGCGGTGCTGAGTAGTAACGAGCATCCTCAATCGCCACGGACTTTCACCCCTATTCGCAGTGAGTTAAGTTTATTTTACAAAAATAAATCATGCCTCGCGTGCAGAAAACGCCACCACCGCCAGATGCACCGGAACCAAATACCACAAATATTAGCCGGGCCGCATCGGATTCAGACCTTCCGTTGTCACTTCCCAGTTGCCCAAAGGGAAAAGATAAAAAAACCTCACGCCCTGCCTCAAGCAAAGTCAAGCGCCCATGCCCAGAATCTTCACCATCTGATAGCTTCCTTGATTTTCGGTGTGAAATACTTCAAATGCTTACAACATGGAAAAATGAACAGGAAACTCACCTTTTAAAATTCATAAATGAACATAATACATCTCTGGCAAAATTGGTATCTGATATAGCTGACCTAAAACTTCAAAACATTGGTATTCAGAAGTCTAGCCAAGAAATTGAGAAGAACGTAGTCTTCATTAACGCTCAGTTTGACGAAATGAAAACTCAAATTGAGTCGTTGCAGAGAGAAAAACAGATATACAGAGACAGTATTCAAATCTTACAGGCCCAAATACAAGATCTACAACAATTATCACGTACCTCCACGGTCGAAATAAGAAATATTCCACCGATTAAAGACGATGAGACTCTGCTAGACTTATCTAATATAGTCACTAAGATCGGTTCTACGTTTAATATAGAAATTGACGAGACACATATTCGTGATACGTACCGACTTCCAGGAAAACCGGGAGCAGTTAGACCAATTGTCACTGAATTCACAACTGTTCAGATGAAACGCAAGTTTCTTGGTCTAGCTAAGGAGTATAACAAAAAACATTCCCCGGAAAATCGTTTGAGCTGCCAGAAAATCGGTCTGTCAAGTGATCATCGCCCAATTTATATAGCTGAGTATCTACCATCTAGTACGAGAAAGCTCTTCTTCGCCGCAAGAGAATTTGCTAAGCTCAACCAGTTCAAATTCTGCTGGACCACGAATGGCAATGTCTTCCTGCGAAAAACTGAAGGTGCCAAATATGTTATAATAAAATCGGAGCATACTCTGCGGGACTTAACGACGTCTCCGTGACTATTTATACTTCTAAAAATGATCAGTACTATTATTATTGTAAATAATGTTCCTACAAAATCTATACTTACACACACACATACACATACACACACACATATACACACACATATACACACACAACATTTTATTGTATCCCTTGTTTTTGAGCAATTCGTTTGTTATTTTAGGTGTATTCAATGCATTCGGTTTGTTGTTTATAGGTTGGGGAGGCCTCGTCATGAACCTCAACTATTTATAATTGCTATAATCATAGGCCGTGTTGGTCACTTATCTGTACGTTACTTGATTCCTTTGTTAGTTTTAGATAGTAATGGCTAATCTCATCAACATTAGTGAGGAATTGGACTCATTAAATGTATCCAAATCCTTCAAATGTTTACCTGAAGAATGTTTTCAATATATAAATGGTGAAGCCGGAGGCAAAGGTTTGAGCATTTTACATCTGAATATTCGGAGCATTGGTAAGAATTTTTATCAGATTCCACCTCTGATGGACACTACCGGTGTTCATAGTGACGTGATTGTTCTTACCGAGTGCTGGATGAGTAAGATCTCAAACCTACCAATATTGGAGGGTTATACATCCTATTACACTAGAAACAACCCTATCCAAAATGATGGTTGTGCTATATACATCAAGTCATCTCTTTCGGGTATCGTGGTTGAGCCTGAGTTTGTTGATGCCAACTGTTTGATGTGTCACATCGATGATATCTCTTTGGTCGTCATCTATCGCTCCCCGTCCTACAACAACATAAGCAACTTTATGGCAAGTTTAGACAAGCTCATGAAATTACCCAACAAACATAATCTTGTAGTAATCGGTGATATCAACATTGATATTTTACATGACAATAAAGACAACAGATCGGATATCTATTTAAATTTCATGGCCTCGCACGGTCTGCTCCCTGCTCACAACCTCATAACACATGACCTAAAATGTCTGGACCATATACTGCTTAAATCTAGCTTTCCTGCGACCACAGTAATTCTTGAATCCTCCATTACTGACCACTGCCCGCTGCTGTTAATTCTGCAAACAAATAAAAAACAAGTATCTAATCCTCAAACAAAGACGAAAATTAATGTCGAATTAGTAATACAGGATATTGGTAGATTTGACTGGTCTCCAGTTCTTTCTATGTCAGATCCAAATAAGGCGGCGGAGGCTCTGATGACAAATATCTCTACCATCATTCAAAAATACACACAGGTTCTTACCATCACCCGTAAACAGCGATGTCTTAAGCCCTGGATGACTCCGGGTTTGCTACGCTGCATCCGTCACCGTGATAAACTTCATTATAATTTTAAAAAATCCTGTGATAATGAAGTTTTGAGAATATCCTATCAAAGATACCGTAACTATTGCAATTCTTTACTTAAAAAACTTAAGCGAGCATATGACCAAGAACAATTTTCAAAGGCCAAAAATAATCCTAAAGCCACGTGGGAAGTGATTAAAAGAGTTGCAGACTTTCCCTTACGCGTTTCTAGCCCTAACGATCTTTTGCTTATGTGTGACACTCCAAAATCCTCATTGAATAAGGTCAATGAATTCTTCTCTAACATTGGTCATGATCTCGCTAGTAGAATATCTGGGGGCGCTTTTGATGCACTGCACCCAACTTCCTCATTGGACAGTGGTAAATCCATGGGTCTCCTTCAGGTTACAGATGACGATATCAGGGATATTATCTCCAACCTCAAATCTGACTGTGCCTCGGGCTGGGATGGGGTTTCTGCTATTGTTGTGAAAAGCGCGAGTGACATTTTGACCCCGATTATCTCACACGTTTGTAATTTATCTGTATCATCGGGTGTATTTCCAAAGGTCTTTAAAAAAGCACTTGTCCATCCGGTGCACAAAGCTGGACGCAGGGACGATGTCAATAACTATAGGCCCATTTCGGTTCTTCCGGTATTGTCAAAAATTCTGGAGCGTGTTATGAATAAGGGTCTCATTGGCTTCCTTGAATCGAACAATATTCTAGCCCATAACCAATTTGGGTTCAGGAAAGGAATGAGCACAGAGGATGCTGTTTTGGCTCTGTCAGAACATGTGGCTGGCCTCCTGGATAGAAGACAGAAATGTATGGGCATATTTCTGGATTTATCAAAGGCCTTTGACACCGTCCCGGCGGCAGCGTTGCTGCAAAAAATGGAAAGGATCGGGATTCGGGGTCTTGTCCTGGATCTGTTCACTGACTATCTGAATGGCCGGTCCCAGGTTGTTAGGGTGGGGCAGCACCAGAGTGATGAATTCCCTATATCATATGGCGTGCCTCAAGGTAGTATTCTGGGGCCCACCCTCTTTCTCATATATATTAATGACCTATGTAAACTACAAATTAAAAGATGTAAAATTCTCCCATATGCCGATGATACAGTGTTGTTGGTGGACGGCGGAGACTGGTCCCAGTGCTATCGCAGCGCTGAGGCGGTATTGTCGGTGGTAATGGAGTGGCTTACCAAAAATCTTCTCACCTTGAACTACTCTAAAACAGTTCACGTTCCTTTCGCTATCAGATCAAATCTATGTCCTCCTAAGTCGCTATCTCTCAAGGCCCACAGTTGCATTTCCTTAGATTGTTGTGTCTGTATGACAATAGCCAAAGTGAATAGTACCAAATACCTAGGGGTTCATGTAGACCAACGTCTGAACTGGCATGGACACATTGAAGCTCTCTCTGGCAGAATTCGTAAGCTGATATGTGTCTTCAAAAAGTTGAGAAGTTGTGCTGACAAACATACCCTAAAATTGGTATATTACTCACTCGGCCAATCACTCCTAACATACTGTATACCGGCTTGGGGTGGAACCAGAGAAACTGCCTTCACCCGACTGGAGCGCGCACAGAGAGCCGTTTTAAAGGTCATGCTCGCTCACCCAATAAGGTATCCCACTAAGTTACTGTATGAGGAATGTAAATTATTGACTGTTAGACAACTATATATACTTCAATCGGCGACTCGCAAACACCTAACCCGTCCCCCCAGACTACCTGTCGGTAGACTTAAGTACAAGGTGTTTTCATTAATACCACATAATACAGCGTTCGCTGAAAGGCAGTATTACGTAAACTCAGTAAAAATATATAACCTCCTTAATAAAATTCTGGTCTTAAACGATGACAGCAAACGTGGGTGTAAAATTAAGCTAATCAAATATCTCCTAAATCTCTCGCCTGATATTACCGAGGCTCTTGTGGACGGACGCTCATATTAATATTTATTAAATATTCAACATATATACACACACGCACTCACACACGCACACACACACGCACACACACACGCACACACACACACACACACACTCACACACACACACACTCACTCACACACATACACACACACACACACACACACACACACACACACACACACACACAAATACTAAAACGAACTTGTTATCTCTCATTCATACATTACATACCTACCTACTAACAAAAATAAACACTAAAACAAATACGGTGGGCACTGACTTTTAAAATACAGACGAAAGTCTAGTTTAGAGGTCAGAGTATTCACACTCTTGCACATATCCCTTGATCCAACTTCTTAGTGTAAACAGTGTACATTTTCTAAGCAATAAAGATTTTTTATTATTATTTAATGTATTGACACTTTTCTAGTGGCACAGAACAAACAATAGTACTAGCTAATGGGTAAGATATGGATCAACAACGGCCTCATCGATTCCGCAATTTCTACCCCTCTAAACAAGATTAATGACAATACGTTTTTAGAATAGAACAGATTAATTAATGTTTGAGATTGACATACAATGAGATTGACGACCGTCATAAACGTCAAAATACGTGTCAATCCCATACATTCATTATTCTTCTCTACAATACGCCGGCCAATAAATTGCCACATGCTTAGGATGGTGGAAGCGCCGAACGCCAAACTGTCCTGAAAAACCACTATAGAAAAAGAGCTGGAGCCAGAAATGCCTCATCAAATCTGGCGCATGCGGTTGCACCAAGTCACACTCATTTATTTGCATTACGTTTAATTTGGAATTAGGAAATAAATATACTTAACTTTTTAACTACTTCTTACTTAAGCAAGTTAAATCACACAATAACATTATTTTTCAGGAAGCAGCAAAAGCATTATCGTTCTACAGGCGTCGGGATGTTAAGTCGAAAGCAATAGAAACGGAGATAGCCCATATTAGGCTCACAATAAATCCGAAACTTGAAAAACTTCTTCTACAAGAAAAAGACCAGGGTTAGTAATCCCACTAATATATTTCGGTTAAGGCCCCGAATCAGATCAGCATCGAAAAATCGATATTTTCGAAACCGTTTTTCTTTTTAACTATAAACCTACAGATCTGAAATTTACATGCCTGCATACTTCAGGATATACAGAGTAACTTCTCCTTTTTATAAATTAAATAAAAAAGGAAAAAATAGTTGAAAAGAAGCTCTGAACATCACTCTACTCTTTCTTATGAAACCAAATATTTTCTACAATATGTATCCAAATAATCTAAATGTTAAATAAGTGTATTAGCATGACGTGACCTTCTTAGTTAGTAACCGTCGCCTATAAAGTTATCTATTAAAAATATTATATATTTAATTTTTTAAACTAAAAAACATAGCTTAGCTGAATTCGTTTCCACCAGTGCTGTCATGTGGACCAATGAATATGATTGCTGGATATCAAATTACTGCATATCAAAAAAAAGTTAAAGAGTTGAACAATAACTATGTACGTTTCTTATTAGTTTTAGATCCTGCAATAGCAGATACATTGGTGGGAAAACTAGACATGAATGATGAAGAAGAGAATATGTCTGGCTGGCAATATTTGCGTAAGTTTTACCTTTAGTTTACATATTTACTGCGGGTTTACTTTCACAACAAATATATCCTTCAAATCAGCTTGATTCATTTAATTTACGCTTGGTTGAAATAAACTAAGTTAAAATTTGAATTGCATTACAATACGACAATTTTTTTGATTTAAGTATATTTGATTTAAATTTTTATGGTTTACATTGAACCCAAAGTTTTGGTTGATTAACTTGGTTTGGTTGATTAAGATTGGAAAAGTTATCTGATGGTTCCTTTAGTAAAAGTACTGTCTGTTTGCATTGAATTTATAAGTTAAGATTTTGTGGACTTTCTTTAATTTATTTTACCATGTTTTTAGAAAGATTTGATCCTTATGATTGACACTTTCGATTGATGCCATAAAAATACAGGATGTTACTTTTCCGGTTTTTAGTCAGTTCGATTACCGGGTGTAGTAAGCGAATTTAAAAAAATCTTTGAATGCAGTTTTGTTTCTTTTTAAAAATAAAGGTACTTTAAAGAAATAAGGTACTTTCCCTCCATGTGGCATTGCCGTGGGACGCCCTGTATACTATATACAATGCCTACTACAAAAATAATTAGAATATTTTTTTTTATTGTAATTTTATTATTCAACAGTAAAATCAAAATCCTCACAACGTATCCTCGGGATAGTGCTAGCCATCACAGCCATGACCATTCTCATGGGAGGCTGCGTGCTACAAGTATATGCTGAACCACTGTTCAAAGAAGCAGTTCCGTCGATGTCATCCAACCAGTGCGCTATCTTCGTCGCTTTAGACTCCTTAGTCGCAAGTATGGTGTGTTTGGTCGTGGTAGACAAATACGGAAGAAAGGTGAGAATAATATAATAGTTCATAGATTTTGTACTAAGCCTGTCAGCTTTTGTCAGCAGATGTCTTTGAGAACGTTACATTTGAACGTTACGGCTGAATATCGTTCAACGGTGCCGTTAAGTTAACAGCCTAGGCAGTTAATTGAACGACTGATTAAGCTAGTTGGCTGCGACTAATATACCTAGACCATGATCGCGTTAATTAACGTTATATTATTATTGTTAGCGAGAGTCACATAGTGTTATCGGCTCTAATACTAGCAGGTACTATTTTTAGTTTGTAGATAGTATACCATCCAAAACTGAGTACATACATTTTATTGTGTGCACAAGTAATTTTAATTGATTATCCTTCGCCAACAGTCCATCCTAATCGTCACAGCAGCAATAGCAGGGATATGCACGGGCTTGCTGGGAACACAGCTGCAGTTACACTGGGCCCCTCACTGGTTCACAGTGGTTCTTATATACGTGTATGGATTCGTGTTCACTGCTGGCTGCGGGGTGATGCCTTGGGTTCTGGCTTCCGAAGTATTTTTACCAGAGGTAAATATGTACAAATAATTTAACTACTTAAGCAGAAACTAAGGTAGGTTTATTTACGTCGGAGGTGGCGGTACAAGTGCGCCTCTCCATATCCGGGGGCAAGATGGAGACACCGTGGTTCCCATCTTCTTCGTCCTAACGTTAATCCCACTCGCATCCGAAGCTTTCACCTCGGAGTCTCGGGGACCCCAGACTCCGAGGTGAAAGCTTTACCAGTCTAACCGCGGATTGGACTGAACTTCAATATTTCCGTAAAGCGATTGCAGCCGAAACGGTTGTTAGATTTTGAGGGCTCCAACTACCCGTAACTAACAGTGGATGGTTGTAAGATGTAGGATTGAAAATTGAGGAGGAGGAGAACAAATACGCTACTTGAAATCCCGGGAATAGTTTCCCATGGGTTGCAGGAACGGGATCAAAATTGCCACTTGGCGAACTGCAATTAATTCAGAACTCTAAAAAGGCGGATGTATAGAAAAATTTGAATCAGATCCGGGCGAGGCGGGGTGACTCAGTGGTCAGAGCATTCCCCCTGTAAGGGAAGGTCGCGGGTTCAACTCCCACCTGCCCCTCTAGACTAGTGGCAATTCGTCGGCCGGCGTTCGGTAGAATAGAATGCCAAATGTATGCGATTTGACGTATATGAGCATCAACGAATGTCAAAAACGTCAAATCCTATACCTGTTGTCCTAGGTGGGCGACGAAAGCGACGAGACGCGTTTCGACGCCAAGCGACGAATGCGAACAAAGCTTATCGTAATTTTGTGTCCTACGTGAGCAGCGCGTAAACGCGACGAATGCGACGAGTGATGCCAACTTAGAATATTTAATCCTAAACTCAGAATATTTAATGCCAAATTTAGCATATTTTCATGACGTTCGTTGTTTAGCACATTTGTTTAGTAAATAAAATTAAACCTACTCCAAGAAAGAGACACTATCTTGTGGTTGCCTGTAAGAGATTGCCGCAGAGTGATAAGGCCGCCATCTGTACTTACCACATACCTTTTTTTTTTTTTTTTTTTTTTTTTATCGTGCGAAAAATCCCCGCGGATACCTCCCCCGCCGGAGCCGGAGGAGGAGGTTATGTCGGACTCGAACCGACTAAAACGCACGCCGACTGTGGGCCGCCAGTTGCCGGAGGTGAGATTGTTGTAGCCATATCCCTCGCACCCCGGCCGACCCAGGGCCATATCTCTCGATCTGGCCCTCTCCCGATGTGGGGACCGTGGAGTCCCCAACTCGCCCCCGGGTATGGGGAGGCACGCAATGCGCACCGCCGCCGTGGCCTGCTTCTGCTAGGGTGACAGGCGGCTCCACCCGTCACCCCCAGGCCCGCGCTCATGGGGGATGGAGGTCGTTCTGCGACCTCCGACGCCCGAGTTGCCGTCGCTCGTTACGGGCCGCGCGGTTAGCGATTCTCCTACGCTCTTCGCGGGCCGCTAGGTCTGCGATTCTCCTTCGCTCCCGCTCCGCCTCCCATTTCACGAGCATTATTTGCTCGCAGAAGGAGGCGCCGGCGGCCCACGCATCCGCGCAGCGAACCATCGCTGCGAGCAAAGTAGCGAGCGTGAGAACTCTCACTCCCAAGGTCGCCACCAGCTCCCGTCTCGGCGTCTCCCACGCCGGACACTCGGTGAGCGTGTGCAGCGCCGAGTCCTCGCTCGCGTCGCAGTGATGGCACTCGGACGTTGGCTCTTTCTTCGCGATCCGATGCAGATACCGCCCGAAACACCCATGACTGGTGATTATCTGCGTCAGCCAGAACGAGAGCCCGCCGTGTGGCCTCTCTAGCCACTCCCCCATGATGGGTCTTACTTGGTAGCGGAGTGGGAACTGCGACTTGGGCGACCACGCGCAGTTCCCACTCCGCTACCATGTCCCTGTGGAGCCGGGATTTCACGGCCCGAATTTCTTCAGGCTCAGGATCATGTCCCCGCTCCCGCGCCTCCTTTCGGAACCGATATAGCGCCGAAAGGGTTCTCGCTTCCAGGATCCATGGTAGCGATCCGGCAAGGAGACTCGCTGCTTCGAAGGATATCGTGCGGTACCCCCTGATGACCCTGATGGCCAGTGTCCGCTGCGGTTCATGCAGCTTGTCCGCGTGCCTGGCCTTCAGGTTATCCGCCCATACGGGGCACCCGTATAGAGCCATGGACCGCACGACACCCGCATAGAGTCTCCTGCAGGAGTCCTCCGGGCCCCTCAAATTGGGCAGCAGCCGCGTCAGAGCGTTAGCTGTGAGCACCAATTTGGGGACCAGACTTCGGAAATGCTCCCCGAAGTCCCACCGACCGTCGAGCACGAGCCCCAGATATTTCATCTGGGGCTTGATGTCGATGAGAGTGTCTCCCACTGTTATGCTGGATCCCGCTGGTGGTCCGCGCCGAGGTCCATGAAAGAACATGGCCTTGGTTTTCTGCGGATCCACCTCGAGACCCAGCCTCCGGATCCGTTCCACGACTTGGGCAACCGCAGTCGTGGCCTTCCGGGTCGCTTCGCGGTGTGTAGCCCCGCTCGCCGTTACTAGCGTGTCGTCCGCATAACACGTCACGGCGGCACCATCCACAAGCTCACTGCGAAGCACCCAGTCGTATCCGATGTTCCACAGGAGCGGCCCCAGGACCGATCCCTGCGGAACACCGCACGACATCTCTCTCCGGCCGACACCGATCGCACCTGGGTAGATGACGGCTCTCTCCGACAGGTAAGCCCCGACTATGCGGCGGAGGTAGAGAGGCACATCGTGGTACACGAGCGCCTCCATAATGCAACTCCAGGGCAAGGTGTTAAACGCGTTGGAGATGTCCAAAGCCACCGCCAACATCACCTCGCCCCGAGAGACTGCATCTTCCGCCAGAGTCCTCACACGCATGATTGCATCCACGGTGGAACGCCCTCGGCGGAAGCCATATTGGGCATCCGCCAGATCCGGCCCTTCTCTAGAGAGGTGCTCGACGAGGCGCTTCGCGATAACTCTTTCAAAGAGTTTTCCCACCTCATCGAGCAACACTATGGGCCGGTATCCGGACGGTGAGTCCACCGGGCGCCCCTCCTTCCGGATGAGGACCAGTTTCCCCGTCTTCCACGTCTTCGGAAACTGGCCCCGTTCCAAACATGCGCTGAGGAACCCTCTGAATCGAGGCTCGAGAGCGTCTTCCCCTAGAGCTATGACCCACGCGCGGCCAGGAATGCCGTCGGGTCCTGGGGCGGTGTTCTTCTTGGCACTGAGCCTTCGCACCGCCAGCTCTAGTTCTACCCAAGTGACTTCAGGGACGTCGTCGTCAACTACGCTGGGTGCCAAAATCGACCGATGTGGCGGAGTCATCTGCGGTGGAACATGTTCCGCCCGCGCCGGGAACAGAGATTCAACCACTCCTCCGAGCAGAGCTGGCTGGAGAGTCCGGGTCAGCGGCGGGGCCCGGGGGCGCAGCTTTCCTCTTACCATAAGGTAAGGCCGCCCCCATGGGTCCCTCTCCAGCGTCTCCATCAGCTCTTTAAAAGCCGTGGCTTTGGCCCGCTTAATCTCCGCTCGGAGGGCATTTCTGGCCTCTCTGTATGTATCTACTTACCACATACCTCAGTTCTCTATGTTATATTGTTATATCTATGGTGTACAATAAAGACGTTTTTACTTACTTACTTACTTACACTATCTTACCAACATCGGGGAACATCTGTCTCACTGTCTTAACATTCGTCATTCTATTTCATGATACGCTGTATTCGCTTTTTTATCTTAATCGATTAAACAAAATGTTTAACTTACAGGTTCGGACCATCTGCAACAGCTTTTTCTACACTTTTGTTTGGATCTTCACGTTCATCACCCTTTTCGTGTTCAACCCCCTGGTCGGGTCCATCGGCCTCGGGCCCGTCTTCTATATATTTAGCTGCATGTGCACCGCTGGAACTATCTATGTCTACTTTTATTTGCCTGAAACTAAGGGCTTGTCAGTTGACGTCATTCAAGTCCGTTTTCTACAACAATCTGGGTTAAGAAAAAGAAAGTGATAGTTTTAGATAATTATTATGTTTAGATTTTTAAGTGACTTTGTATAATATGTTGCAGTTAACTTACTTGTTGTGAAAACGTTTTTTTTTATTTGTTATTTTGTTCATAAAACACCTAGCGTACATAAACAACTAGCTATAAAACGCGGCTTCACCCTCTTGGAATTTTGATCTAGTTCCCTCGTTTCTCGTTCCCGTACCCATGGAAAACTAATTGCGGGATAAAAAGTAACTATGTTATTCCAGACTGCAATCTATCCCTGTACCGAATTTCAGTTAAATCTGTTCAGCCCTTAAAGTGTGGGGTTGTGTTAACCAACATTTGGGTGATTAAACCTGATTGACGGGCGAGACTCTGGTGCAGGCATTTTTCCCGGGATTTGGAGGTCAGACGTAGATGATAAAGATAACCCAAATTGAAAGGAAGATGCAGAGTAAGCAGGTTCGGGGCTCATAGGTGAATATGTCGTCCCCGGTTGGAATAATAAAAAAAAAGACCAAAAAAGATGATGATGGTCAGTTGGTGGAGGTTACCCCGCTAGACCCTGAAAGACTTGCCCGAGAAGATAAGCATGTTCCTCTCTCTTCCCTCTCCTTTCCTCCTCTCATTCCCAAGTTGTCATGGAGATTAATAAAATAACTTCTTGAAACATACATGACTAGCTAACCTTTTGCCAGAGTGAAATTTTTATCCCGGTCCCCTAACCCACGAGAAGCTATTGCCGGGATAAAAAGTAGCATAAGCGTTATTCGAGGATATAAAATCTATCCCTGTACCAAGATATACTGTTACAGCCAGAGTCGTTAAGTCTGATTGAATAACAAACATACAAACATCTTTCACAAACTTGTGCACACTCGTATAAAATAGTATTGTTATTGTTATAGTAATTGTTAGTAGAATAGGTGAGAATGATTTTGTTTGAAAACAATAAGTGCAATAACCTTTTAAAGTATCTGAAAGAAATACATATGATATATATTTTATAAGAGACACTACATTAAGACAAATAAGTAACAGACTTCGAGGACAAACAAGCAAGTTCAAAGTATATTCAGATGGTACATTAAAAGACCATCGATAAGCAACACATTAATTTCCCTATTATCTGTTTAATGCATTAGTTAAGTGTACGTGAACGTGTAAGTAAATACCTTTAAAATAATCGGTATAAAAGAAATAATATTCATTTATTCATTAATTTATTTAATCCCTCATTCCAATTTTGGAGTTCGATTAAAATAGTTTAGCCAATACCATTGAAATTGAAAGGCACGAAAAGTGGAAGTTGTAACTGATTAAAAAAATGGAAGTTTCAAAAAGGGATGTGGGTAAGCTGAATACTTCAGGAATCGTGATTCAAGTAATGTCAGCCGTAGTTTGTGAGTATTATGGTTAATCTATATCTATACGTATAATAAATTTGTAACATGCATGCATGGAAATGAGAAAAACTATTATTGGAAGCCAAAACAACGTTTATTGGCATTTTTGTCTGTTTATCTGTTTGTCTGTTTATTTGTTTGTCTGTGCGTTTGTGCGCGCTAATTTCAGAATCGGCTGAACAGATTTGATTGCGGTTTTCACTAATTGATTGTGGTAGGCTTCACTTAAAATTTGGTTTTATTGAAATTGGTTCATAGATAAAAAAGTTATGGCAATAATTAGTAAACCTTACCGAAAAATTGTGAATTGTGTGTATAGATCGAAACAATAAAAGTAGCAGATTGCTAATTCATCATCATCATCATCATCATTTCAGCCATAGGAAGTCCACTGCTGGACATAGGCCTCCCCTATAGATCTCCAATAAGACCGGTTGGAGTGAATGGTTGAATGCTAATTAATTATTAAAAAATAAAAAACCTGACTGATGTCTAAAAGATCGAAACAAGCTTGATAGCAGGCGGTACCCATTTGCCAAACATAAACCGAAAGAAATTTAATAGTTTCTGATTGATTCTTTGATTGATTATTTCGTCCGTATGTGAGTGACTCCAGCTCAGCACGTGTCATTCTGGATATGAAGTAAGTAGAAGGGGTTAGTAGAAAGAGCTTATTAGGACACTCGCCTTGGTATGGTAGAAATGGTAAAATACAGCCAGAGGGGCAACGTCTCTACGCAACTGCAGAAATTCAAAAATATTAGTAACCTACTGAGGCATGCATTGGTGCATGCCTCAGCAATTTTATCGATTGCGTCTTATAAGTGCCGCGCAAAGCCATCCCAGAGATGAGAAACACAGAGATGCGTGCCACAAAGAGCCAAACTGTGTATTATACAAAGATACTGCTACTCATATTAAACGAAAGACAGCAAATGTGGGCAAAGAAACATCCAGTCTCAACTTCAGTTGCCAACCTAGAAGTAGGTATCTAAATCTCCTGTGGATACAAGTTAGCGGCTGCAAGGGAAATATGGCGAAATGAGGCCTTATTGACCAGTCGCAAGTACCCTGCGACTGCCAGACCTTATCCCAGTCAAGGCCGCATTTGCTCTCTTGCCTTCCATGCCCATTCACCTATGTGTTAGGCAACGAACAACGATGTTGCTGTGGTTGGTTAAATTTTACTTAAACCAGGTTAATCAACCATTGACTCGGTAAAGTTCAACCACTGCTCAGGCGTGTAAAAACCTCTTTATGCAGGACTCCGGGTTCAAGTGAAGTTATTTTCATGACACTCTCGATGTAGTTTTATCTGTTCAGGTTCGTAAGTGGTAGTTGTGTATTCTGAGGAGTTAGGAGAAAGGTAGGATATTTAAACCGATATAACTAATGAGCATTGCTAAATGTGGATACAAAAGTTTGGTCATCAAAAAGTTCAATTTTTCAAAACCCTTTCGAAGCGTATGGGCTACATAGAAGAAGCCTGTCTAATTTCATAGTTTTCGTTACTTAAGCCCTGCATGTATTAGTGAGACACTCGAAGAAGACTTTCTTCATAATAAATAATTGAGAATATAATGATGAATTAACTTAATACATGGGTTCGGGCCATTCCAAACCTAACGCGGACGAAGTCACGGGCAACAGCTAGTTTTTTATATTTTCATTCTGTATTACTTCTAGAATGCGGACCTAGACCTAGAATGGTAGGTATATGAGAACCAAAAAATAATACATAGAATTTTTCAGTTGGTTTGTTGGGGATACAATCCGGTTTTGTGATTGCATGGCCATCTTACAACGTGGCCAACTTTGTATCCAACGAAACGGTGTTGGTTACACCGATGTCGTCCTTGCAAATCTCACTGTTGGGTGGTTTGCCCAACCTTGGTGGTTTATTGGCCATGCCTATCTGCGGCTGGGTCTATAGTAACATAGGACGGAAATATGGGACTATGCTTCTTAGTCTGCCTTTTGTTGTAAGTATCTACTATTACTGTTAGTATATTTGTTTGAAATATAATTACTGCTAGTCCTACATAAGAGAAATTAAAAAATACTTTGGGTCATATTAAATTAATGATTGTGACCATTTAAAAAAAAATTCGCGATGAACACTGCAACTAATGGATTTTTAATGCAGGTTTCTTTAATAGAAAGTTAAAAATTTGCCGTATGTTGGATTGCAATTGATTGAATGCAACCGAAGGTATGAACAAAAGTTGCGATGGCCGATATCCACGCATGTTGATTATTTTTGTTGCGTGTCGACCCTCGGCTAGTTGTGTTAAAATTTTTCATCACTTTAATTGTCCAGTACTCATGGTTAATTTACTTTAATTCTACAGATTGCATGGTCAATAATATCCCTGACCAACGAGGTAACGTTCATCCTAATAGCCGCCACAATTGCGGGAGCTGGGATTGCCGGTCAGAATATTTCTATAGTCTATATTGCAGAAATAGCGCATCTTTCAATAAGAGGTGCCATGTCATCGAGTCCTGTGACTGGATTCCTAGTGGGTTAGTGCATTTTTGTTCATTATTAGTTAACATATTTTGCTATAATTGCTATTACATTAAATAACTTTCTTTCAGGTATTTTAGTTTCATACACCATGGGTGGATACCTTGAATACATGACGGTGGTGCTGGCTCATTTAACAATTTCGGTGTTGACAGTATTGCTGTTTTTACTTTTGCCAGAGTCTCCAGTGTTTCTGGTACTGGATGAAAAAGATAAGGTATTTTTTTATTATTCAGGTCGTCTAATTGACTACACTCTACCAGCTAGACAGCTGGATGCGGAAGCTGGAGAATCGGGTGCTATGGCGCATATTGGGAGAGGTCCTTTGTCCAGCAGTGGACTGCTGTAGACGTAATTATTGATTGATTGTACCTGAAATTGCCGTATTTTTAATAAAGTAAAACTAGAGTGGTTGATTGTAGTTGTTGTTGTGAGATGTGCGTCACTTTATCGCAACTGAATTGCAAATTCAAATTGTGTAATAATAGTAGAAGGTACTGGATCATTCTTTTATCACTATCACTTCACTACATATTATAAAACAAAGTCGCTGTCACTGTCTGTCCGTCCCTATGTATGCTTAAATCTTCAAAACTACGCAACGGGTTTTGAAGCGGGTTTTTTTAATAGATAGAGTGATTCAAGAGGAAGGTTTATATGTATAATACATGCATAATATTGTAGAGAAACACTGATAAATTTAGAGTTAATACCACACGGGCGGAAAATATGGCGGTACGAAGTTCGCCGGGTCAGCTAATATTACATAATTCAAAGTAAATATTAAAATTCCATTTTATGTTAGGAAGCTGCTAAGGCAATATCATTCTATCAACGTTGGGATGTCAACTCCAAAGAAGTAATGACTGAGATATTTATGATTAGAATGACCATGAACCTGAAGACGGAAAAGCTACTTGAAGAAAGAGGTCTGGGTACGAATGATATAATAAATGATTTTTTTTATCCTTCCACTCCGGTCAATTTAAACATCCGAAGGTACAAGTTGACATTTAGCCCGCAGGCCAGTTTTTACGTGGGCGAAATGTCTAAAGCTACAACACTTTACACCCAGTTCAAAGTTGATAAGATTGTTCAAAACATCATCATACTCAAATGAAATCTAAAAAAAATCTTGGATGAACAAAAATGGGACTCGCATTATCGTCACCATTCGTCACGTTCACCGTCCGTCACGATGATACAAACCTTTCGGCGCGTTGAGCACTTTTTGGGTTCCCAAAAAATATCAAAGTCTATGGGTACTGTATGTATGTACTTTTTCCACAGTATATTATGTGTACATAGTTCGCAAAGTAGTTTTCACTTCTATCAGCAGTTTCCGAAGACTTCACCGCGTACATACATACATACGCTCACACCTTTTTCATTTTTCATCCGAGGTAGGCCGAGACAGCAGAACAGCCCGCCATTTGCCTCTATCCTTACATACTTCAAGAGCTTCTTCTGCTGCCATTAATCCTTTCATGCAAGCCCGCTGGTTTCGAGTACTTCTGACCTGCCCTTTTTTTTAAATATTATTAATGTGACCAATGTGTGTTCTGCGAGGTTGAACCCGGCTGATCTGCCCTGATCTGATTCTGTGCTTTACATACTTGGTGTGTCATTCGCTCCGTACTCATTCGCTCTACGTACTCAAGCCACCGTAGCATTCCCTTTTCAATCCTAGTCAACATTCTCTTTCAGGTCACACCTATCTCGAATCTCCGTATTCTTCTTCCTATCAACCAGCCCCACCCCACATACGCAACGCAATGTGTTTAATGCATTCAGTCTCTTTTCATGCTTCTTTTTCCATACCCCACTTCCATACGTTAAGGTGTAAAGTACACCATTATGTTACCACGTGTAATTTTGTTTAAATTCACGTACCTATTGATAATTAATAATTATTAAAATATCCTTTTTTATAGACATCGAAATTGTAGATAAATTGATAGAAATCGAGGACATGAATTGTGAAAAGGAAAATTTATCCGAATGGCAATTTTTGAGTAAGTTTTACTAATCTTTTTTATTATTGGGGTGTATGGGACCATCAACAACTAGGCTAATCGCACCTACAAGCCGTTACTTCTGCTGATTGCCACACAGGGTCTTGCGCCGGCATTGCTCTTAGTGTTGGGAAGTCACAGCAGACAGCATAATTCTGGTCGCATCCGAAGCTTTTACCACAGAGTCGGGAGACCGCTCCCATCTGACCTCACAACCAATTGGCAATATCGAAGTACTGCAGTTAGACCATTTGTTGGAGTTTTAAGGATTCCAACTACTCGTAGCGACTGCCATAGATGCTGATGATTGACTACCGTCACGCCAGAGAGACTGTCTGTTATTTATTAGTTTTAATTAATCAATCAATTAGCCTAATGCAGTCCATTGCTGGAAATAAGCCTCTCTCGATGTTGGCAGGCTTTTCCACGCTTACTGTTTCCACGCTCTGGCCAGACGGGATGGTACAGGGTTTTATTTCGAGTTTTCACAGCGATATTGTCTGCGTATTTTTTCGTTAGTCTAAATTAGCCTTACGATACGCTTTAGATGAGATGGGGTGGTGATACTTATATTCTTTCTTCGTCACCACACGGGGTAATTTTATTACATATTTTTCTTTTATTGTTTACCAGTGAAATCAAAATCTTCCAAAAATATCCTCGTGACGATGCTAATAATTATAGTTATGAGCATTCTCATGGGGGGCGCTGTACTGCAAGTGTATGCGGAAACAATGTTCGCTGAAGCAGTACCGTCGTTGTCATCTAACCAGTGCGCTATCTTCCTTGCGTTAGATGGTTTGATCGCCACTATCGTTTCAGTGAGCACAATAGAGAAATTTGGGAGAAAGGTGACAAAATTTTTTGCTTATCTTACTGAGGTTACGTATCAATTCGCATAAGTTAATTTCGCATAAGGTGGACTCGTATAAGGATGATTCATATAAGTTAATTTCGCATAATGGACGCCTCGACTAATGGCTAATGCTATAATGGACGATTCATATAATGCGCGATTCATATAAAGGGCGATTCATATAATGGACGTTTCTATAATGAACGATTTATTTATTGGACGAATCGTATATGTAATAGATATTATAAAAAAGGTATTATATAATAGGTGATTATTATATAATAGATATTATATAATAGGTGATTATAAAAAAATGTGAAACAAAATTGCATATCATGCAATTATGTCTACGAGTAGGTACAAAATTGTTTGCTTTCTTTACTGCAAGGTAGTTACGGATCGCGATTTCAAAAGTATCTATAATAATTATCACAGTCGGCTAGATATATTTAATTTTACTTGTTCCCAAAGCATAATTCATCAACACAGAGCTCATACCGCTGGTCCTATAAACCTGAAGTTTTGACAGGGCTTTTCATGTTGTTAGCATCCACTAAGAATTTTTGGAAATTTTGCTACTGATCCTCATTGAGATGTATTTTCCTGATTGCATCCGAGGCTAAGGTGAAAACTTGGGCGTCCATGGTTGTGAAATCATTGGCACGCATGTCAGCCTGCATGACGTCAAGCTGGGACTTCTTGGGCCTAGCCCTTCTACCTGGACCCGGCGGGAGCACCAGGGAATTTTGTTACTACAAACGTTCATTCAAACGATCGAGACAGCATTCTGGAAATCGTTTCATTAGGAGAACTGGCCATCTGATATGTTCTCACTATAATGTTTTTTTTTTATCAACAGTCCATTTTAATGACCACTTCAGCGATAGCGGGGATATGCACAGGTTTGCTGGGAACACAGCTGCAGTTACACTGGGCCCCTCCATGGTTCACCGTAGCATTAATATATGTCTACATGTTCATGTTTAGCGCTGGTGGTCTTATAGTGCCCTATGTACTAGCATCCGAAGTATTTCTACCTGAGGTAAGTTAATCAGATTGAAGGCATTTTAAGGGTACCTTTCAACCGGAGACATGCTACGTTTTTATGGATGTCTTTGATATCCACAATTCACATTCGTTGGTCCACATAGCATAGTACTGATGGAAAGGGATTTAGCTAAGCTATCTTTTTTATATAGAAATATGCGTGCTATGGATGGGTACTACGGATGTGTGATGAGGATGTCTATGTAAATAGATTCAGATGTTGAAAATATGTAAGAAAAATAGCTCAAACTGCGCATCTTCGTAGCAAAGCACATCTCTGGTGGAAAGGCAGCCCAAAGAAAGGACAAGAATGAATGACCCAAGACGATGTGCGTTTTAGTCGGTTCGAGCTTTGCGTTTGAGAGGATATCCGAGGGGATATCTGCGCTAAAAAGCACATTCCTTAAAAATCTGCAACCTAGGTGTATAAAAAATAAAGTTTGTTATTTGTCATGATATTCACTATTTATCATTGATACTTTTGACCGTTTCGTTTGGGATTTTTGGTGACATTATTTTTTTGTTTGACAATAGGAAAAGTTGGATATCACAGATTCAAGTACTTAACAAAAATATTCATCTTACAGGTTCGCAGCATCTGCAACAGTATCTGCTACACCTTTGTATGGATCTTCATGTTCGTCAACCTTTTCGTCTTCAACCTGCTTGTCGAGTCCGTCGGCCTCGGTTTTGTCTTCTATATCTTTTGCTTCATGTGTTTCACTGGTACTAGCTATATGTACTTTTATTTGCCAGAAACTAAGGGTCTGACAGTTGATACTATTCAGCTGCATTTCTTAAATCAATCTGGGTTTAGAAGAAAAAGGTAAAAATATATTTGAAGAAAATCTACACCGAATATAAAAAGTATTTAATAAAATTATTATATTTGTAATACTTATTGTGAAAAGTTTTTTTGTTGGTTATTTGATCCGTTAACCCTTTTAATTTTTATAAACCGCGGTTTACCCTCTTGGAATTTTGATGTCGTTCCCGCAACCCATGGAAACCTAATTCCAGGATATTTCAGGTTAAAATTTCAAATTCAAATAGTACAGACTGTACTCTTTCCCTGTACTGCATCATCCAACCATCATCACCTAGATCCGTTCAGCCGGTAAAGCGTGACTGAATACAAAACATCCAAACATCTCCACAAACTTTCGTAATATTAGTAGGACGTTAGTAGGAGTAGGATTGATAACACATCATCATCCTCCTGCCCTTATCCCAAATTTATTTGAGGTCGGCGCAACATGTGCGCTTTTGTGTGACTGCAAATAGAGATGAATAGATCTTTATATTTTATTTTATTATTTGCAGTCATCTCAACATTCATTCCATTCTTTACCATAACGTCTTTTACCCAGTCGATCTACCTCCTTTTGGGTCTTCCTCTCCCCTTGTAGCCTGTGGACTTCTATAGTTTTTTTTTTTTTTTTTTTTATTTATTTACCAAAATACATATAAACGGATATAATTACATTATATGCCTTCCTTACGATATTACTTTCATCCCTACGCATGACATGTCCGAACCAAGACAAACGATTTCCACATAGCTTCTCCGTGATTGGTGTTACTTTCAAACTTTCTCTAATAACTACCTATATTCATTCCTAATCTTATTCATTCTTGTCATACCACACATTCGTCTCAACATTCGTATCTCGCGTAACGTTAATCCTGTGCTTTGCGGCTCGATCTAATTCTCCATTGCTTTGCAGTGGCGAACCGAGATACCAAAAATCGGAGCAGGTCGGTATGGAAGCGCTATCAAGCGCTATGGCCGCGGGGCTAGAGAGAAAGTCGTAATCGCACAACATGCAGTCGGTTTTGGTTCTGCTAATTTTCAGGTCAACAATCTTTAGCCTTTGCTGCCACTTTGCCAATCTACTTTGGATCTTGGTTCCATCCGAATCATCAAGGACGATGTTCACAGCAAAAAGCATTCACCAAGAGCATACACAAAGTGTGATATTAGAGACATTTATAGGTCACGCGGGCAGAACAACGAAAATCTTAACGCACCAATTATTGTGGAAACAAGCTCGGCTTTATTGAAGGTGAAAGTCTTGAAGATAGGCAAGACATACAATATAAAACATAAAGCCTCAGTGCAAATATTTGTATGCATGAAAATGGATATTTCCATTGGTCTGGTCGTGCCTCGGAGAGCACGTTCGACATCTATGGCAGTCGATACGGGTAGTTGGAGTCCTAAAAACTCCAACAACAATGGTCTACCTGCAATGCTTCGATATCGCCTAATGTCATAGTTGGGTTGTGGAGGTAAGATGGCAGTCACTTCACGGAAAATATCGTGATCCAGCCAAATCCGCAGTTAGGACTGGTAAAACTTACCCCAGATTCCGAGGTGAAAGCTTCGGGTGCGACTGGGAATTAACGCTAGGATGAAGAAAATGAAGAAGTATAAGGCCTGATGCCTAGGCTAACTAAACGATTTATTTATTTATTTTTTCCTTTTTTATGTATTGGTCACGTCAATTTGACTTCGCCTCGCCTGATAGTAAGCTGAAGGCAAAGTCTCAGAAAAGAGGGTCACCATTACAGGCACGTACCAGGTTACAATGGGGCACTCGGCTTAACGGCCTCATCAGATGCTTTTTCACGCCCCGCTTAAAGGACCCGGGACTGTAGGATGAGGGAAACACGTGAATTGGTAAGGTATTCCAAGTCTTAATGGTGCGGCAGAAGAAGGAGTCGTCGAACCGCTTGGTTCTTGATGGAATATTCTGCACCGTATGCATGCAGGTGGCATCTTAGTCCTCCACGTGGTGTCCTATACAGGAAAGAAGAGGGTGGGATTAATTGGAAAAGCTCATCAGAACATTCACCGTGGTAGAGACGGTAAAAAAAGGAGTATGGATTTGATCAGTGTATTTATTTATTTATTTAAAAACTTTATGCACACTTGTACAAAGGCGGACTTAATGCCAAAGGCATTATCTAACAGTCTACCTTAGGGTGATGCAGAGATATCACGAATTTGAAAAAATTAAACAAAAACGACAATTTTCAAAAATATAGGTATTTAATGTATATATGTCGCAGCGATCTAGGTTAATCAACAGCCTAGCCTCTTAACTAAACAACGCCGTTCAATGAGCTTCCTGAATGATAATTCAGCCATTTACACAAACAGCTAGGCAAATGACTTAGATCGATAACGTTTCATCACTTGCCTAGCCTAGTACGCTCTCGTATTAGCCTTTTAACCTGATCCATCCAAGTCGGATTGTGCTGCTTCTCTCAATAAACCTGTGACTAACTTTCTATCTTGTTTCTGGGTGTTTTAAACAAAATAACCCTAACCTAACCTATCCAAGTCGAATTGCACTGATTTTCTCAAAGAACTTATCACTAACTTCGTATCCTGTTTCTAGGTGATTATAAACGGTATTACGTTATATTTTGAATTTAAATAAAGAATATCTCGTGTCAGATGTTTTATCGGTTTTATTTATTTGTGTCGCAAGGTCAACCTATCGTACAAATGGCCTCAGCAATAATGAGCCAGTTTATTTCATTTTGCAACAAGCGCTTTGGCTGAATACCATAGCCAGTTGAACGGCGCTATTTAGTAAAGAAACTAGGCTGTGGACTGAACGGCTGAATAAGCTAGATGACTGCGACATATAAATTAAGTTACTTAAATATCTAAACATAATATTATCTACAACTATCACTTTCTTTTTCTAAACCCAGATTGTTTGAGAAAACGAACTTGAATGAGGTCAACCGACAAGCCCTTAGTTTCAGGCAAATAAAAGTAGACATAGATAGTTCCAGCGGTGCACATGAAGCTAATTATATAGAAGACGGGCCCGAGGCCGATGGACCCGACCAGTGGGTTGAACACGAAAAGGGTGATGAAGTTGAAGATCCAAACAAAAGTGTAGAAAAAGCTGTTGCAGATGCTGCGAACCTGTAAGTTAAAAGTTAAGTTTTGAATTAATTGCAGTTCGCCACCTGGCAATTTTGATCAAACAACGCAACAAATGGGAAACTGTTCCCAGGTCCTTCTCCTCAATCTTCAACCCTACAACCTTCTCAATCCTACATCCTACAACCATTCACCCACCTACACAATCTTACAACCATAACAACCATCCAAAGGTTGTCTGGTATAAATCGCTTAAAGCAATAAAGCCGCTCCTTCTACTGCTTCCGTAGCCATATATTTTAATGATGTATTTTTAATGGTGTACAATAAAGTATTAAGATCATCCAGACTATCCGTTGAAACATCCAAACAGCTTCATACATTTTCATGTTTATAATATTGTTAAGATTAAGATAGAAGTAGGATAAGTGGTCTTTGATAAACTAGATGCGCAAGGCGTAGGGTCGAATGCTATAGCCATATGCGTGGAACCAACCACAGTGTTAGCAACCTCTGTAGCGTGGCGGTAGAGAACGCGACCGCTATGCAGGAGGTGCGGGTTCGATCCCCGTTCAGTGCAAATATTTGTATGCATGAATATGAGTATTTGAATTGTTCTGGTCGTGCCTTGGAGAGCGCGTTAAGTCGTCGTCGGTCCCGGTTGCCATACGGACATCTATGGTAGTCGTTACGGGTAGTTGGAAGCCTAACAAGTTCAATAACTGCTCTAGCTGCAATGCTTCGATATCACCTATTGTCGCTATTGGGTTGTGGAGTCACTCCACGGCAAATATCGAAGTTCAGCCAAAGCCGCACTCAGACTGGTAAAGCCGACCCCAGAGTCCGAGCTGAAAGCTTCGGATGAGACTGAGATTAACGCTAGGATGAAGAAGATGAGAACCACGGTGTCTCCATCTTGCCACCGGATATGGGGGGCGCACTTGAACCACCGCCTCCGTCGTAAGTAAACCTAGCTTAAGTTCTGTTTAAGTAGTCAAAATATTTGTACATATTTACCTCTGGTAAGAATACTTCGGAAGCCAGCACCCAAGGTATCACTCCGCAACCAGCAGTGAACATGAACCCATATAAGTATATAAGAACCACTGTGAACCAGTTAGGTGCCCAGTGTAACTGCAGCTGTGTTCCCAGCAAGCCTGTGCATATCCCTGCTATTGCTGAAGTGACGATTAGGATTGACTGTTGGTGAAAGACAAACAATTATAATGAATTGTGCACGCTATTTATACTGTTGATTGATGGCACTTGGTGGAACTTGTTGATAACACACTTGTACTTGTGCGTGTATCGTATCACTTTTGTCGACTGTACTTTTGAATTGCCAAATGTTTCGAGCAGATTATTTGGTCATAGTCACAACCTGACAGGCTTAGTACAAAATCTATGAACTATTACATTATTCTCACCTTTCTTCCGTATTTGTCTACCACGACCAAACACACCATACTTGCGACTAAGGAATCTAAAGCGACGAAGATAGCGCACTGGTTGGATGACATCGACGGAACTGCTTCAGTGAACAGTGGTTCAGCGTACACTTGTAGCACGCAGCCTCCCATGAGAATGGTCATGGCTGTGATGGCTAGCACTATCCCGAGGATACGTTGTGATGACTTTGATTTTACTGGTGGAGAATAAAAATACAATGACTAATGAATGAATTTTATACGCCAGAACCGGCAGAATATGTGATCCTACACTACTAGTATAATTTAAAGATCATTTTTGTACCATATTCAACAAATAAAGAACTTTGACTTTGACTTTGACTTTGAATGAATTAGTTTCATTTTAATTACTTTTGTAGTATAAAAATATATTTATAGTACCTATGTGCAACTCCTTATAGTCGAGATCAAAAGAGTGAAAAAAAAAAGTTTATTGCGTAATAAGTTATTGTAGAATAGAATAGAATAGAAATAAACTTTATTGTACACCAAACAAAAGAAAAGTATACATAAAATAAATGGCAAAAATAATTAGGTAATGTACAAATGGCGGCCTTATCGCTAAAAGCAATATCTTACAGGCAACCTTTGGATGGATATGAATAATAAATAAACTAGTTTGTATATTGGGTAGATATTGGTGTAATAGCAAAGGACAGATGTACTCTTATAATGGATTACAAACATGTAATAGGTAGATATACCTACAAAGGAGCAAACATAAATACAATAAATAAATAATATATTATAATCATACATAATATAAATTATTCAGACATACATTACATACTATACATAATACCTATAAGTTTATTACTTTACACAGAAATTACATAGCGCAAACATGGAATGTAGGAGCCTATAGGCCCAGGTAGTGCTCTTTCACCATCCTTTTGAAGATAGCCAGTGATTGTGCCCGCTTAATCGGTAATGGCAGTGCATTCCATAGCCGTACCGCCTGTACAGTGAAAGACTTGTCATAAAAATTCGTGGAATGCCTAGGTACCGCCAATGCCAACGATTCTGACGACCTCAAGGATCTTGAATGTGTGTCATTGAGGAACACGAAACGTTCTTTTAAATAGGTGGGAGTACAGGGATTAAAGAGGATACTATAGAGCATGGAAAGTATATGAGCATTCCGTCGAAGTCGAATAGGGAGCCACTTGAGCAAGTTGCGAAATTCTGAAACGTGATCATATTTGCGTAGACCAAATATAAATCTAATGCAAAAGTTTTGTAGGCGCTCAAGCTTATCGAGTTGCTCCTCGGTGACATCAAGATAGCTGACATCGGCATAGTCAAGTAGAGGAAGAAGAAGAGATTCTGCAAGCGCAATTTTAGTGGTAGTTGGTAGAAAGTTGCGCAGTCTGCGCATCGACCCTGCTGATGCAAACAATTTGCGACTAACTTCGCTCATTTGAGGTCTCCAAGACAGTGTGCTGTCGATCATTATTCCCAGGTTCTTAACATTATTACTTATTTCTAGTGGAATGCCATTAAAAAAGATATCTGGCAACTGCGACCAATTCACCTGAGATATCATCCTGGAACTACCAACAACAATAACCTGTGTCTTGGAGGGGTTCACTTCCAACCCATACCGCCTGCTCCACTCACATATCCTCGCCAAATCCAAGTTAATAATATTGAAGGCTGCCGACAGTTCCCGTTGAGGAGCCTGTGTATATATTTGAAGATCGTCTGCATAAAGGTTTTTACTTTAAAATTGTACTAAATTGTCGGAAATTGACGCGAATGTTACATATTGAATTCAAGATATTTATAATGGATTCTAGTGCAAACCCGCAGTAAATATATAAACTAAAGGTAAAACTTACACAAATATTGCCAGCCAGACATTTTCTCTTCGTCATCACTCATGTCTAGTTTTTCCACCAATGTATCTGCTATTGCTGGATCTAAAACATATAAGAAACGGATATGTTAATCAACTATATAGGTAGCAATTTCATTAGTTTAAGGTCCGACAGGGTCATCATCATCATCATCAGATGATGATATGCAGATGTATATAGACGCATTCTCCCGATTGCATCCCTGGTGACCAAGATGACCTCGGAGCTCAGGGTCCGCCTTCCAGCTCTTCCTCCTCCACTTCGCACGATCTTGGGCGTCCATGGTAGTGAGACCATTTGCACGAATATATACGCAATTGTAGACCCGTTTTATTAACGTGTGGAAATCGCCACAGATACCTCACCGCCCCGGAGCCAGCAGACCAAAACCGCACGGCCATCTCAGGCCATCAGTTACCCGAGGTCGAGTAGCCTCTGGCAGGGATCTGCTACACCCTGGTTGACCCAGGGCAATTATAGACCCTACTATTTTTATTATGAAGCTTTTATCATTTTATCATCAGCTTGGATGGGGCTGCACCAAAACCTTGGACAAGAAACAACATCACCAGTAAACTGGTTCACCTGCTGATTGATGAAGGAGGTTCTAGTGCAGGTTTTCCTCTGGAGGTTGGGAAGACAGACAGCAGTCGCTCTCAAAAAACCAAACCAAACAGAGCAACCAGGAGTACAGCTGTCCTTCCACCAGAGATGTGTTAAACTACGTTGCAGATGCGTTTGATATCCACCAATCATTTTCAATGGTCTACATGGCACATCACTGGTGGAAACGGGTTCAGCTAAACTGTTTTTATATAGAACGATGCATGCTATGGATGTATGCTGTGGATATGTGCAGTGTGTGCTGTAGATACATGCTATGGTTAATTGTTCATGTGATTGAAACATAGCTTAGCTCGAGCTGCGCATCTTTTTAGCACATCTTGCTCGCTTAAATGCATAGTGGAAACGGGCACATAGTTTCATGGCTTAGCTTATACATCCTCTTGGCATAGCTTCATAGCACATCTCTGGCAGAAACGTAGCCTGACGCTAAGATGATGATGACGTTAACGCGCCAGTAGTTATTACCTGCGGCTCTGCCCGTGTGGACTCGTTTAAGAACCGATAAAAGATATTAGTGGAATTACTAACCCTGGTCTTTTTCTTGAAGAAGTTTTTCAAGTTTTGGATTTATTGATAGTCTAATCTGCGCTATCTCCGTTTCTATTTCTTTCGACGAAGCATCCCGACGCCTGTAGAACGATAATGCTTTTGCTGCTTCCTGAAAAATTATGTTATTGTGTCGATAAAGATTGGAAAAAGTGAAATGCTTAGACAAGACTTGAACCCGCAAACGGTCCCTTACAGGGGGAATGCTCAGACCACTAAGCTACCAAACCACGTTTTGAGCATAAGAAGAGGGGATCATGACTCTATGCTTGACTCGGTTCGTAATTCAGTTCGACTTAATAAAAACACAACGAATGCTCGATGTACAACACTGTTAATGTCGATTGTTATATCATGATGTTAAGTGTTAGACCAAATGAACATAAAGCTAGAGCTAGAAAAAGATCATTCTTTCTTAATATTTTAGTGGAAACAAAAAGATGAAACGAAAAAAGAAAAAAATATGGGTACATCCGTTTGTATCAAACCGAAGCCAAAGCGGTGTTTTTCTCAAACTCTATGATAATGAAGATTTATGAAAATACCTTGAAAAAATGTTCAATTACCTGAGAATATCGCTAACATAATTTTACAACATTAAGAAAATCGACGCGGCGACTGGTTGGCGACTGAGTGAGTGACGGAGCATACAAATACGTGCAAACAACTGGCGACGTTGCCAGTCGGTCTCCAAGTGAGTTAGCCGTCATACATCTCAATAAGAACTATAGTATAGTTAAAACCTCGCTGCAGACTCGAGCAGCTATCTTGAAGGTTTTGTTTTTCGTTGCAACTTCATTTTTTACTTGAGCCCACACCAACTCGATGGAATTATACTGACCATGCTCCGAAGCCATTTGATGAATGCCCGTGAGTGGGAAAGAGAGCGAAACACTCGAATGATTTATGACTGACTCTGCAGCGAGATTTTAACTATACTATTATAGTTGGCGACATCGCTGGCCACGTCACCATGGCATCTCAGTGAGGTATGGCCCTTACGGTTCGCCATTTGTTTGTTTCCTATAAACAATGCTTCACACTGTGCCATTAACCGTCATATCCTACTATCCTACTATCCTACTAATCCTACTAATCCTACTATCCTTCCTACTAATATTATAAATGTGAAAGTTTGTGAGAATGGATGTGTGGATGTGTGGATGTGTGGATGTTTGTTACTCTTTCACGCATAAACGGCTGGACCGATTTGGTTGAAATTTGGTATGTATATAGGTTATACCCTGGATTAACATATAGGCTACTTATGAACGGGATCAGAATTCCACGCGGGCGGAGCCGCGGGCAACAGCTAGTTGCTAATAAATAGAGCACTATGTTACGCTATTATCGTTACTGTATTATACTATCAGTTGGAGAATTATCTTTGTTTTATACGTGGCATAAAAATGCGAAGGTTTTCGCAAAACAACGCAATATATGCGGTAATACAAATATACCCATAAGCTACAACGTGTTATCTTTTCTAGCAGTAGGCTTTATCTTGTTAAGAATAATAAATAGTAATAAAGAAAAAAATATGGTGTGTGAGGGCCCTGCCAATGTCTTCCGAGTTTAAGCGTCCTTCATATTATGCAAAAAAACCTTGAATGCAATTAGGAGTAACTCTAAGATATTTTTTAACCGAATTCAAAAAAGGAGGAGGTTCTTAATTCGATCGCTATGTTTTTTTTGTATGTTTGTTACGCGATTGTGAAGCCGCTTTCTATTGAAATTGTAGTATAGTGTAAATTAATAAAATACAACTTTAACCATTGATTTAAATGGTTACTTAACTTTAATGATACTTTACAGCACGTACATAATCCCTACTAATATTATAAATGCGAAAGTAACTCTGTCTGTCTGTCTGTCTGTCTGTCTGTCTGTCTGTCTGTCTCGCTTTTACGACTAAACCACTGAACCGATTTTGTTGAAATTTGGTATAGGGGTAGATTAGACCTTGAGAAAAGACATAGGCTATGTTTGGTCGCGATAACCGACATCCACGCGGGCGGAGCCGCGGGCAAAAGCTAGTAATCAATATTTATAAAAAACAGTGACTTTTATTAGTCTTAAGTAGGTACGCGTTCTACGTGGCTATGCTAGGGAACATAATTATGTTTCCTAGGAGAGCCTTAAATGAATACGTGTATATCATCATTATCCAAAATTTCAATACTAAGAGGGCAAAATAGGCGATGAACCGTTGTATGTAAAAGCCGTAATTTTGGGAAATGGATTTTTATGATCTTTGTTTTGTTGGAGAGGGAAAGGTGGTTCAGGGAGCCAGAATCGGATGACAGGATCCAAGCAGTAAGGATTGGATAACCGGGTCTAGGGAAATCTTCAAAATGATGGCTAAACACTGTTTCTGCTGCCTTAACATAATTTAAACTTGCCTCTGAAAATCATTTTCTCGTGATGGTAAGCTGCTGATGATAGAAACCTAAGAAAAAGATGGATGTTTTGGCAGATGGGCATTTTCAGGGGAACAACGAAAACTACATACATATATACATATGTGCGTAACACATTACCCTCGCTGGCGCAGTTGGGTAAAAAAAGAAAATTAATACCAATTACTTACCTCTTCTTTTCCAGCAAGCACGAGATACACTGGAGATTCTGGTAGAAATAAAAATAGCGATATCGTCAACACTGATGATACTAGATGAACTGTCACCACCGTCATGTATTCAAGGTATCCACCCATTATATATGATATTAAAACACCTGCAAAATATAATATTTGAAATAAAAACGACGGTAAAAATGACATTTACAAAATATGTTCTAATCCGGCTGCAGTGTCCTAAAAAGACAAACTTGTTTCGAAGTTTGACAGTAGGTTGAACAAAATGAATGGGTTCCGCCATTGAGGTTGGTATTATATCAATGGGTTCCGCCTGCAAGCAAAATATTGTTGTGGTTTCTTTTTAGGTAGAGTATTTCAGCCGGTTATTTTTATTTTTCACTTTCTGATACCCGCGTGGAATTCTATTCCAAATCCCGGACCCATGGCATTTAAAAAACCTATGGGTCTTAAAGAACATAGAAAAAAAAATTCCTTAGCAACATTTTTATTTATTACTTTTTAATACTCCTTCTAAATTCTTTCATTTCGATATACTATAAGTTTGATTGAAAATATTTTAAAAATCTACGGGCATTTTTTTATTTACATTAAATGGTTATACGCATTAAAATACCGAAAATCAAAATCCCGATTTCAAAATCCCAAATGTACGAAATACCGAAGTACGTTGTACTGAATTTCAAAATCTCGAAGTACTCACCTATGAGGAATCCCGTTGAAGTACTCGATATCATGGCACCTCTTATCGAAATGTGCGCTATCTCCGAAACGTAGTAATTCGAAACATTCTGACCGGCAATCCCAACTCCTGCTATCGTAACAGCAATTAGAATCAACGGGATGCTGCTCGTCAGTGATATTATTAACCATGCGATCTGGTGAATCAGAAAAATTAAAAGTTTAAGAGGCCTATCGTCAAAGGATTTCTTCAAAAGAAGATCAAAGAAGATAGGAAATAAATTATATATAAACAATAAATATAATTTGTATACATGAATATGGGTATTTGCATTGGTCTGGCCGTGCCTCGGAGATCACGTTAACCCATCGGTCCCGGTTGCCATACGAACGTCTATGGCAGTCGTTACGGGTAGTTGGAGCCCTAAAAAGTCCAAAAACAACGGTCTAGCTACAATGCTTCGATATCGCCTAATGTCACCATTGGGTTATGGAGGTCAGATGGCAATCGCTTCACGGAAAATATCGAGGTCCATCCAAATCACAGTTAAGACTGGTAAAGCGGACCCCAGACTCCGAGGTGAAAGCTTCGGATGCGACTGGGAATTAACGCTAGGATAAAGAAGAAGAAACAATAAATATAATACGAGTATGATCGTTTTGAGTAAACAAACTTTCCTTTTTACTTTTCTGCGCAGTCGGATAGATACGGGATGGTTTACTTACAAAATGAACGGAATGACATTAGAAAAAAAAAATGAAAAAAAAAAGAGAAAGTGCTAGTTATAGATCAAGATCCATCACGAACTCGAAGACGGCGGGCGTGCATCACTGAGTCAGGCAGCCTGTGACCACGGCCAGTGCAACCTGGTCGAGACGTCAGGCAAGTCAAAGGTATGTTCAATGTACCTAGACGATGATCGTGTTAATTCCCGTTACCATTATTGTTTACACAAAGTTTGTAAAAGAAATGTTTCTTGATGATTCTGTGGCGTTGGACTCGCGAAAATAACCAACTCACGTGTAGAAGAAAAGAAAGTTTATTTGAACATATACACAGTAGTAAGATAGGCATAGTTCGTAAGAGTTAAGAGTAGACAGAAGAAGGAAAATTAAGCGATAGATAGATTATAAATAGCACGATCAGCCGTAACGTTTATTACAACATTTAACAAACTGGCTGACTATTGCTTAGGCCATTCGCACGATAGGGTGCAACCCCGAAATAAGACACAAAGTTAGTGATAGGTTTTTTCAGTATTTTCAGTATATTTTATTCATGAACAATTTTAACATTGTGTTTGAACATTTTTACAATATAATAGTAGCTTTATTGAGAAAGCTGCGCCATCCGACTTGGATAGATTAGGTTAGAAGGCTAATGCGGGAGCAGAGCTCCCGCATTAGCCTTCGTGGCTATTTTTTTTTATAGCCATGCAGAAACAAGTAATTTGCCTAGCTGTTTCATTAAATGGCTAGGCAAGTAATTAAAAATCATCGATCCAAGTGGCCTAGTCGTTGCCTAGTCGTTTAATTAAATGGCTGAATATCATTCAGGCCGTTTATTGAACGGCGCCGTTTAGTTAACAGCCTAGGCAGTTAATTGAACGGCTGATTGAGCTAGTTAGCTGCGACATAATATATACCGTATACGGGATCCCTCCTCTTGGCATAAAGTTTTAAGGCAGAATATAGTTTGGCATAACGTTTTCGCATAACTTTCATTAGCATAATAATACTACTGCATAATAATCCTTTGGCATAATGCAAATGATAGCATAACTATCATTTAGTATAATATGTTTTGCCATAAGAAGGAGTTGCATGAATTTTAAAGGCATAATGTTTATTCGTCTATTAATTATGAGCCATAAATATCATTTCTCCTCATTCTGACTTGGATAGATCAGGTTTTTTTTTTATAACCATGCAGAACTTTATTTATTCAAAGAACATTTTTAAAATAAAATTTTAATTTTAATAAAGTTTTATTCTAAAGAACATTATGTGTTTATATAATTATGCGTTTCTAACATTATACTTTATAAAATTATGCTTCATTATTATTATGCTATTAGTATTTATGACAACAAGCATTATGCCAAAACATTTATGCTTAATAATATTATGCGTTATGATCATTATGCTGAATTTCGATATGCCAATGTAATTTATGTCTATACATTTTATGCTTTTCATTAGTAAAACACCGTATACTAGCATAGCTGTTTAATCTGTCTACATTTTACATACAATATAATAATAAACCACAACGAAAGAACACAAGGATGTTGTTAAAGTAATATGAGATCACATTTTTTTTATTACATTTGCAAGTTTTATATAGACTCTTATCCTACTAATATTTTAAGTGTGATTTATTCTGAAGATGTTTCAATGTTTGGATATTTGTTATTCAATTACGCTCTACCGGCTAATCGGATCTGGCTGAAATTTTGTACAAGGATATATTATAGCCAGGAATAACATTTAAACTACTTTTTATCCCAGGTTTAGCTAGAAGTAAATACTTGCACTTTCTTAGAAATTCTTATCTTCCTAATACTTACAAAAAAAGGCAGGCTTAGAAGCATGGTTCCGTACTTCCTTCCAAGAGTATTATAAGCCCAGACGCAGAGCGGCATGGCCAATAGACCGCCAAGGTTGGGCAAACCACCCAACAACGAGATATCCAGTTCCGTCATTGGTGTCCCTAACACCGTATCGTTGGATAGAAAGTTGGCCACGTTGTATGATGGCCATGCCATGACAAATCCAGTTTGCATCGACAAGCAGCCAACTAAAAAATGTAACACATATTATTATTTTTAACCGACTTCAAAAAAGGATGAGGTTCTCAATTCGATCGCTATGTTTTTTTCGTATGTTTGTTACACGTTTGTGAAGCCAATTCTGAACGAATTTTTAAAATTCTTTTTTGGTTATGATTCTGGAGAAATCGAGGGAAATCCTCCAAAAACCCGGAAAATGCGCCTACTTATTATGTGTTAGCTATCATAGGAATGTCACACAGTCGGTTAAAAAGAAAATACTGAACATGAAAGTTAATTTTAATCAAGTACTTACAAACTATGGCTGATATAATTTGAATGACAATTTCCGAAGCTTTCATTTTTTCGGCTTCCATATTTAAAGCTTATTTAGGTACTTTAACACTTTTTTGCCTATGACTTTCCAGTCTTTCTAGACTGTCTATCAATGAACTATCGCCTATCCACTATGTTAGTCGCAGAGCAATGGAGTAGTGAAGTTTTGTCTCGTTTATAATGAATTAAATAATATCAGACTATCATTATCTCATTGTAATTACTTTTACAACTTTTTGTTGCCGCTTTACTAATGCAAATAGCAGATAATAGTGACAATATTGTCGTTCTTGTAAACGGCTTTCTATCTGAATATACTTTGAACTTGTTGAGTACACTGTAGTATTATTATCCTTAAAGTAATTATAGATTGTGTCCTAATTATACAAGTGAACACAAAAATTTGTCAAAATATATTGATCAAACTGAGCGAAGCATTGGCACTCGCGTAGAAGAATACATAGCATAGTTGATATACCAACGAAGTCTGCTGTATGTGAACATGTGCAACATAGGACCGAACATTACTTTTGATTTGCTTCATCACAGATAGTTGCTAAAGACATGGATCAGAGGCATAATTAAAGATTTGGTGTCACGGGCCAGTTAGGTTTGCTGCCCTAATAACGTCCATGTTCACCGCTAGCCTACGCCCCAGCCTCCTTTGAGTCATGAAGTATCTATCATTCGCAAGCTATTGCCCTACTCAAAAGACTTTGGTTGTGACGTCATCTTCTACGTAGTGCGCTTAAGGTAACCCATCGATCATGATCACTGGGCCAACCCATCAACAGTCAACCCATGATCACTGGGCTTCTTCTCTCTCGCTGGAAACAAGGCGCCTACGTCCCCTTGAAGTGCTTCTGGTTGGGGACCCAGGTTAGTGGGGAGGTCCATAAGAGTCACTTCCTTCGCACCATAAGATAGAGATCTCACGGATCAGGCTCGAAAGTTTCCAGTAACTTCTGACGGACCCCTATTTTGGGTCACCCCCTTGGGCGCAGGCTAGCGGTGAACGCGAACGTCCCTTAATGGGACGGCAAACCTAAATTGCCCGGGGCGCCAAATCTTTAAATACGCCCCTGGCCCAAGGGGGTGACTCAAAATAGGAGTCCACCAGGAGATGCTGGAGACTTTCAAACCTGATTCAAGAGATCTCTATCCTTGGTGTAAGTGAAGTGAGTCCTATGGACCTCCTCAGTAACCAACCAGAACGAAAAGAAACGAGACCTAAAGGTGCTTATATCATTTTATGCTTAAAATAGATAAAACGAAGGTGTATTCGTCCATTACTGTTATACGCACTGCCATCACTGACCATTATACTACGCTTTTAACTATGGGTCTAGAAAGCGTTGTGTAAAATGTTGTGGAATATTTATTTATTTATTTATTTATCTCTGAATTTAAACACTACCATATTGAAAAGAATTCAATTACCATAGATTTCGAAAGTGCTATCAAGAGGATAATGTTTTGAGATAATTTTAAAGCATTTAGTATGCTAAACTAAACAAATTATTTTAAATTGGAAAATGCGAAATCCCACCCTCCCTCTCACCCTAAGATGGATGTATTGGAAAATTTGGATCAATCTCGGGCGAAGCTCGGTGGCTCAGTGGTCAGAGCATTCCCCTTGTAAGGAAATGATCGCGGGTTCGAGTCCTGCCTGAGTATTGATTTCGCTTTTTCCAATTAAAATAATTTGTAAAGAGGATAATCTGTCCGAATTATTGTCTTGTAGCCATCCGGTCGCATTAACCAACCATCTGTTACGTAAGTGAATTACCTGCTTAGATAACTATACCACAAATGCCCCAATTCCTAATAACAGGCGCATTATTAAACCCTGGATGGGCGAAGGTATACTACGCTGCGTAAGACATTGAAAAAAGTTACAAAAGAAAACTAAAGTGATGATCGTAATAATGAAATTTTTAATGATGAATAAAATTATGCAAGATATCGAAATATATGCAACAATTTGATTAGGAAACTTAAAAGAAAATATGAAAGGGACTTGATCACTTCATCAGTAACAGATAACAAACGAATGGAAAAATTAAAAAAACATTACTTATACGAACAAGTCCTACAACGGAACTCAACACTGTTAAATTATTAAGTCGAGCTAATTTTACAAATGATTTCTTTGTTCCTGAAACCCAGGGAAAGCTATTCTAATAAATTCAAAAATCTTCATAACCTTTTTTTTTAATATTGTAGGACATTCTACACAACGCTATCTAGACCCAAAGTAAGCATAGCTTAACTAACTTGTGTTATGGGTTCCAGAATGCGGATAAACAAACTTATATACATTTTTTTTTCGTAAATCCATACATATTATACATAGAAACACCCAGACCAATGCAAATATTCATATTTATGCACACAAATATTTGCACTGAGCGGGGATCGAACCCGCGCCTCCTGCGTAGCGGCCGCGTTCACTACCGCTACGCCACAGAGGCGTAGGCGTAGGCATTTGTACGTATATAATATAGTAGGATAGGTGAGGATGACTTTGTTTGAAAACAATAAGTGCTTTAAGCTATTATATATCTGAAAGAAAAACATCGATGGATCCTGTGTATAATATTTTTTATTTTTATTTTATACCACTTAGTTGGCAGACAAGCACACGGCCCACCTGATGGAAAGCGGTCACCGTGGCCTATGGACGTATGCAACACCAGGGGCGTCACACTCGCGCTGCCGACCCTGAAGAAACCTTCTAATGCACTTCTTGAAGAACCCCATATTGTAGTCGCTTGGGAAAACCACCGCAGGGAGTTCATTCCACAGCTTGAGTATGCGTAGGATGAAGTGCCTTTCAAACCGCACAGTGCGCACCTTTTCCGGACGCAATATGTGAGGATGAATTCCCTGCCTGTGGCGAGAGGTGCGATGATAGAATGTAGCTGTTGGCATCATGTCAAATAGTTCTTCTGAGCACAAACCATTGTATAGACGGTAAAACACACACAGTATATGGGCTAAACCAACAGTTTGGCCGGTCTGACTTTTTTATGGTAAACGCATCTATCTCCATTGGATATGACTTGATGTAATTATAATTATTGTAAAAAAAAAATCTGTTGGATAATTTAAATAATAGAAAAAAACATAGTAGATTCATTTTCATTCATTATTGAAAACTACAATAATGGACCCGTATTCAATGTTTATGGTATTATCATGAGAATAAAAAATTACAAATAAATTAAGTAAAAAGGACAAACTGTAGCATAATACACAAATAATGGACTTATTGGCCCTTTTAGGATGTTTTTAATTTTTTTTTAACAAAAACTAACGTAAAGGAGCCAATGAACAGTAAAAAGGACCCCGATTCACTTAAATATACAATGTCGTAATATAATTAAGGAGAATAATTGTCTTAGCAACAATTCCGTTTACTTCGGTTTGATCAATCAATAAATTAATTTTAACAAAAAAGTTTAACCGACTTCAAGAAACGAAAAAGAGGCACTGAAAAGCGAAAAATAACTTCATTTACAGACTTACTGATTTATTAGAAGTCGGTGCTTAGCCCAAGAGAAGATTGCATCATAGTAGTTCAGACACAACAAACAAAGTTGGCTGGCACCGACTTCTAATAAATCAGTAAGTCTGTAAATGAAGTTATTTTTCGCTTTTCAGTGCCTCTTTTTCGTTTCTTGAAGTCGGTTAAACTTTTGGTTAAAAATAATTTATTTTTCTCTTTTTGTTTGTACAGTCTCACGACTGTACATCGCATGTATAGTGACCTGACTGTACAATGTACATGCGCTGCTCAAAAGTATGCCAAAGCAAATACAAAAAGAATTTTTAAAATCAATGCATATACACCGGAAATATAGCTGAATATTCTGAACACTGCTGCGTACCCCTTCAAAGGACTCAGGCGTAATGTTATGATGTGTAATGGTAGAAACATTGCAATAATATGCGATTGCAGCAATCGCGGCTGATTTCCTGATACTTTTTGAAGAGTTCCTTGGTCTAATCTCGGAAACCCATCATATTTTTAAAATCCGTCTAGAATTGGCTTCACAATCGCGTAACAAACATACAAAAAAAATAGGGTATGAATTGAGAACCTCTTTTTTGAAGTCGGTTAAAAATTATAGCAAATTGAAACTTTGGAAGCGTGTCCTGTAAAGCGGTTATTTTGCATTTGGGCGCATATACATAAGACCTATCGGTATACATTTTACTAGGTTTCGATGATGTCGGTTATCGCGACCAAACATAGCCTTTGTCCTTTCTCAAGGTCTAATCTACCCCTATACCAAATTTCATCAAAATCGGTTCAGTAGTTTAGGCGTGAAAGCGTAACAGGCAGACAGGCAGACAGGCAGACAGGCAGACAGACAGACAGACAGAGTTACTTTCACATTTATAATATTAGTATGGTTATGGATAAGAGACATTAAGACAAATAAGTAACAGACTACGAGGACAAACAAATAAGTCCAAAGTATATTCAGATGGTGCAGATAGTATAATTAAAACTATCGATAAGAAACACAATAATGTATGTAAATAACGTACCACTTCACCAATGTATGTAAATGCATTGGTGAAGTGGTACGTGTACGTAGTTGATTTTAAAACAATGGTTTCAAAAGAAAGATATTCTGATACTAATTTATTTTATTAAATTATATGAAACTTTATTTCAGATTTTTGGAATTTGATTAAAATAGTTTAGCCAATGCCATTGCAATTGAAAGGGACGAAAAGCGGAAGTTGTAACTGATTAAAAAGAAATGGAAGTTTCAAAAATGGTTATGGGCGAACTGAACACTTCAGGAATCGTGATTCAAGTACTGTCAGCCGTAGTTTGTGAGTAATAAGTAATAAGTTAATTTTCATTGTTTCTGTATAACTGCACTTTTTGAAATCCCTTCTTCCTCCTAGCGTTAATTCTCAGTCGCATCGGAAGCTTTTCAGCTCGTAGTCTGGGGTCCGCTTTACCAGTCTTAACTACGGATTTGGCTAGACCTCAATATTATCCGTGGAGCGATAGCCATCTGACCTCCACAACCCAATGTTAACATTAGGCGATATCGAAACTTTGCGGCCGCGTTTAGTACCGCTACGCCACAGACGCTGTTTTTGACATCCCTAATTAAAATTATTTTTATACAATCCATTATCCATCATATCTACTAGAACTGTGTGCTGGTGTGTGAAGCAGAAGAAAGACGAAAGGGTTTGCTCCTGGGCACCAAATAGTCAAAGCATTCCCGCAAATAAGTTGGAACACTAGAATTACGAAGTACCAATAGTTTAGTGAAGAGTTTGGATGTGAAGGTTACTGCACTGCCAAATAGGGAGATATAGATCCGATTCTCAGCACTTCATGGATTCACCGTGCGGTCGCCGGGTCCATAGCGTGATACAGAGAGGAACACCGTGACGGCGACTGGGACTAGCGACCCAGATGTAGGTTTAGGGTGGCCACCTTGTGATGCATCAGTGCTCACACCACTGTCAGCAGTGTTCCCCCCCCTACCTATCCAAATTTGGTAAGATCCTATCAATGCCGATGTTGATATTCGATTTAGTAAAGAGCTTACTGAAGCTCTTGGCAATCCGAGGTCTTTAAGTAAGTTGTGCAGGGATTTAGCTGGAATTCCCCTTGCTCCTACTACTACGGCGTAGAGTTTAACCACGTAGCCGTTTTTGGTTAACTCGTTAGTCAAGTCAAAGTATTATTTTGCGGTTCAGTAGTTAGTGCATAGATATTGTAAATTATTCAAATTCACTTGGAGTCAGGTGCTGATAAAGAGCATTTATAGAACAGTCTTGCGAATGTTACATTAAATTGAATGTTTAAGTCTATCAGCATCTTTATAATCAATACTAAGGCCCGTCAACAAACTCTGTTACGACACTCACGCCCAGTTTCCGAATGGCTGATCAATGTCAATTTTTTTTTTTGTTAATTTTAATGCTGTTAATTTTTTTTTCAAGTAGCGATTGGGTTGCTAAAAGCATAGTTGAATAGTATAATTTGATCATCGTATTGGTTAATTAGCTATTTTAACCGACACGATGATCAAATTAATCAATTTAACCATGATTCTAGCAAACCAATTGCTACTTGACAAGAGATTTGACAGCCGATTAGTTAATTTGACGTTGATCAGCCTTTCGGAAACTAGGCGTCAGTCCTGAATCTCTATTTAGCTGTGGACATTGTATAGAGAGATTTACAGATTTAACAGATTGTCTGTACAATCTGTCCTCAGATAAATACAGATTCAGAACTGAGTACCATCATTCTAGATAAGGACCTAAGTATATGAGAACCAAAAAAATAATACATAGATTTTTTCAGTTGGTTTGTTGGGGATGCAAACCGGTTTTGTGATGGCATGGCCATCTTACAACGTGGCCAACTTTGTATCCAATGAAACGGTGTTGGTGACACCGATGTCGTCCTTGCAAATCTCACTGTTGGGTGGTTTGCCCAACCTTGGTGGTTTATTGGCCATGCCTGTCTGCGGCTGGGTCTATAGTACCATAGGACGGAAATATGGAACTATGCTTCTTGGTCTACCTTTTGTTGTAAGTATCTACCATTACTGTTAGTAGGTATATCTGTTCCAGAAGCAGGCCACGGCGGTGGCACGCATCGCGTGCCCCCCCATACCCGGGGGCGAGTTGGGGACTCCGTGGTCCCCACTCCGGAAGAGGGCCATATCGAGAGATATGGCCCTGGGTCGGCCGGGGTGCGAGGGATATGGCTATGACAATCTCACCTCCGGCAACTGACGGCCCACAGAAGGCGTGCGTTTTAGTCGGTTCGAGTCCGACATAACCTCCTCCTCCGACTCCGGCGGGGGAGGTATCCGTGGGGATTTTTCGCACGATAAAAAAAAAAAAAAAGGTATATCTGTTCGACATAATTATAAAGTTAACTACTGCTAGTCCTACATGAGAGATATTAAAAAAAAACTTGAGTCATATTGAATTAACGATTGTGAAAAGGTTGAAAAATATACCTGTATATTGCTGTTTGTTCGCGATGAACGCCGAAACTTTATTTTAATGCAGGTTTCTTTATTAGAAAGTTTTAAATCTGGCTTATGTTGGATTGTTCTTGATTGAGTGGAACCGAAGATATAAACAAAAGTCGCGATGGCCGATATCCACGCAGATGGATATCGGCCGCTCGGCTAGTTCTGTTCAAATTTTTCATTACTTTATATCCCTAGATCTCATGGTTAATATACTTTAATTCTACAGATTACATGGTCAATAATATCCCTAACCAACGAGATTACGTTCATTCTAATAGCCGTCACAATAGCGGGAGCTGGAATTGCCGGTCAGAATATTTCCATAGTCTATATTGCGGAAATAGCGCATCTATCAATAAGAGGTGCCTTGTCATCGAGCACAATGACTGGATTCGCAATGGGTTGGTGCATTCTTTTTTCTTTATTATTTTCCCTACTAATATTATAAATGTGAAAGTAACTCTCTCTGTCTGTCTGTCTGTCTGTCTGTCTCGCTTTCACGCCCAAACCACTGAACCGATTTTGATGAAATTTGGTATAGGGGTAGATTAGACCTTGAGAAAGGACATAGGCTATGTTTGGTCGCGATAACCGACATCCACGCGGGTGGAGCCGCGGGCAAAAGCTAGTAGTTTATAAATTAATATTGATTGACCAAAAATATAACATGATTAACATCTTCATGTCCTTTGGGGGCTACTACCATCTCTAACGGTGTTATTTTAATCTTACTTTGTGACTTTCGTAGTAGACCTTTCGTAGTTTTCGTAATCGGACCATTAGCCCTTAGTCGCTGTTTATCATATTCTCAAAAGACCACATTCGTAAAACATCACATTCGCAAAACACGATATTCGCAAAACATGATATTCTCATAATATCATATTCTGAAAACATCACACTAGCAAAATATGATATTCACAAGAAACTATATTCGCTATAATATCATATTCTCAAATTACCACATTTTAAATCTAAAAGTAACATCAGTGACTAAATTAAAAACTATTCTGGATATTTGTATGTATATAATTCATTTTATTTCTGAAAATATGATATTGGCCGAATACGTATTTTTCTTATTTATGGTAATGAATAATAAAGACAGTATTATACGTCAAATTTGATTATATCAGGTTATTGTTTTGGGAGCTTAGTGCATAGAGTAAAGTATGGCTTAGTGCAAATTAGTGTTAGTGGGTTAAAATGACCAATCTAATTCTAATAACAACGAAATGAAGTTTATAAAAAGTCAAAAACATAAACCGGTGTTACTTCATGAGGGATACAGGTACAATTTGTATTTAAAAAATAAGTCTGGCACGACGAACTGGAGATGTTTTAAACAACAAGAATGCCGTACCTCGATAACTCTCAACAGTAACAATGAAGTTATCAGACCCGCTAAGCATGTTTGTGATTCTTTGAATTTTACCCGTAATCTAATAGATTTAGTTATTGATGACTGTAAAAAAGAGGTGTGTACTAATTTTACCTCGGCTCAAAAGATTTTTGAGAAAAATATTTTAAAAACTGATTTTAAGGGTCAAGAACATGAAATTCCAGTATTTGCGTCAAAGAAAGATACTCTCTATAGAGCACGAAAAATGTTTTTAAATATGAACAACTTGAACATCAAAGACTCATTTCATGTAAAACTACCCCACAACTTAGTGGAAGATTTTTATTTGTACGACGAATATGATTCATTTGGCAGGATTATAATTTTTTCTATCATGACACGGACTGATTTGTGTGAATATTTGAAAACCACGAAAACTCTCTACGGAGATGGTACGTTCAAAATAGTACCTAAGCTCTATTATCAACTATATACCTTGCATGTAGACGTAGCACGCAATGATGAAACAGTTAATTTTATACCTATCATTTATGCTCTACTGACTGCCTCTGTGGCGTAGCGGTAGTGAACGCGGCCGCTACGCAGGAGGCGCGGGTTCGATCCCCGCTCAGTGCAAATATTTGTGTGCATGAAATATGAATATTTGCATTGGTCTGGGTGTTTCTATGTATAATATGTATGTATTTACAAAAAAAAATGTATCTAAGTATGTTTATCCGCATTCTAGAACCCATAACACAAGCTAGTTAAGCTATGCTTACTTTGGGTCTAGATAGCGTTGTGTAGAATGTCCTACAATATTTATTTATTTATTTATTTACTGCCCAACAAACAGCAAAAAACGTATCAGAGGTTTTTTTCTATACTAAAAGAACAACATGAATTAAACTTAGACATGTACAAATGCGACTACGAACTAACCGTTATTAACGCTGTGAACCATGTATTTCCAAATATAACCGTGAAAGGTTGTTATTATCACTTTTGCAATGCTGTTTTCAAAAAGGCTAAAGGATTAGATCTCTCTGTCGAACATCGTAAACTTGTACAATATAGTACACTGTTACCACTGCTGCCACCACATTTGATACCGGAGGCATTTTACATAATTATTGAAATGCAACCAGGATCACAAGATATTAACAAACTTTTTGACTATTTCAACACTTAATGGATGCAGAAGATTAGCAATGATATATTAAGCTGTTATAATCAGAAAAATAGAACGACAAATGGTGTCGAGGGCTGGCATCGTCGAATAAATTCAAAAATTACAAAACAGCCAACTATGTTTCAATTCTTATCACTGTTAAAAAAAGAAGCAAAAATACAAAAAAGTGAAATTAGAACGAAACAATTTACATTACCCTGATAAGAAAAGAAATAAAAAAACAGTAGACAAAAATAAACAAATAATAAGTATCGTCAATGATTGCGTACTTAAAACTATAAGTCTTGAGGTATGCCTAAAACGGTTAAATGCATTACGGTATTAGATAATTTAATTTAGCTTGTCTGTTTATGATAACATTAAATATTCTCAGATAATTTTATTTAGTTTGTTTATTTATAATAAAAAAATATCCTGTTTCAAAATAATTAATGTTTAATTTCTCAAAAACAACAGAACTGTGGTATGGTGTGTTAGGCATATAATTTTGACCTGACTGAACTCAGAATAGAGTCTTTTGCGTTTATCATGTTTCACGAATATCATATTTTGCTAGTATGATGTTTTTAGAATATGATATTATGAGAATATCATGTTTTACGAATATCGTGTTTTGCGAATGTGATGTTTTACGAATGTGGTCTTTTGAGAATATGATAAACAGCGACTAAAGGCCGACTATCCCTAGCAATAATCCTACGATTATATCCTACGAGATTCGTAAGTGACATCAGCGGGTTGGCACCTTTCAATTTTACCTTTGTATAGACGCACAGGCGTGGATGAGCGAGCAGCAAATAGTTCTGCGATTGTTTAGGTGAAGCAACTTTTTTCTGTTATTTTGATAATCGTATCATGCAGGCGATGAACTCTACGCCTCTCATAAAGGATGGTCGACATTCACTTTTTCCAATCTAAATTGATGGAATTTCAACAACTATGTTATTTGCAGGTATTCTAGTTTCATACACCATGGGTGGATACCTTGAATACATGACGGTGGTGATGGCACATTTAGCAATTTCGGTGTTGACAGTATTGCTGTTTTTACTTCTACCAGAGTCTCCAGTGTTTCTGGTACTGGTTGGAAAAGAGAAGGTATTTTTTTAATATTTAGGTCGTCAAATTGACTACACCTTGCCTGATGATAAGCTGGGGTGCAATCTAAAGAACCCTACCTACCTTGACGGCCTCTATAGATATTGCGCAAGATGGAGGATCGGGTGATATAGCGCATATTAGGAGAGGTCTATGTTCATTGTCCAGCAGTGGACTACAGTCGGGTAAATGATTGATGGATTGTACTTGAAATTCCTCTGCTTTTAACATAGTAAGAATCTAGAGTTGCAAGACTTGCGTCATTTTGTCTCTGCTGAAATTGTAAATGCAACTTGTGTAAGAAGATTAATTGTAATGTATAAAAGCAAATTGAGTAAGAAGAAAAAATAAGAAGATATTGGATCCTTCTCATAAATTAGGTAGTTTACAGTAAATATTAAAATTTAATTACATTTTAGGAAGCAGCCAAGGCAATATCTTTCTACCAACGTTGGGATGTTAAATCTAAAGAAGTAATGGCTGCGATATTTAAGATTAGAAACACTATGAATCTGAAAACGGAGAAGCTACTTGAAGAAAAATGTCACGGTACGAATAATTGCACAATAATTGATTATTATTTTCCAATCCTAGCGAAGTGTCCACTGGCAAGTAACTTCCGCAATCTCTTGCAGAAGTCGAGCCCCTTTTTTATTTATTTTATTTTTTAACCTCCTCGCCAAATTGCGTTTTGAGATTATGTGGTTTCCGATTGATTTCAATTGCTATTGCATCATGTTGCATTCTTCAGCAAAACGCTCTAAAGCCTCTCTCTCTTACTTTTATCTTAACCTTAACATGGTCGAAACGTCAGACAAATCAATGGTATGTATGTATTTACACCATTATCGCGTTAATTCCCGTTAACGTTATTGTATATTATGGAACGCGAGAGTTTAAAAGTTAGTAAGTCATTAAAAGCAGAAGTTAATTCGCGCAGGCGTTTACACGTTTGGAGTCGTTTGCGAAAGTTAATTTCCGCAAATTTTATTGCCATAGTTGACATTTTGATAAAACTGATATTGTTTGAAATCGATCTTGAGTAGCAAAGTACTGCTACATGCTGACTGCACATAATGATAATTTTAAAAGTCCTTTTTTTATTACAGACATCGAAATTGTAGATAAATTGATAGAAAATGAGGACATGAATTGTGAAAAGGAAAATTTAACTGAATGGCAATTTTTGAGTAAGTTTTAGTGTCACAATACTTTTAAATTTTTTTTTTTTTGTATACCAAGGTTAGCGGCAGGTAAACACACGGATGTAAAAGTGGTTACCGTGGTTTAAGGACGTGTGCAACTGTGCAACACCAGGGGTGTCACACTCACGCTGCGCTCACTGTAGAAACCTTCTAATGCCCTTCTTGAAGAGCCCATATTGTAGTCTCTTGGAAAAGCCACACAGCAGGGAGGTCATTCCACAGCTTGAGAGTGCGCGGAATGAAGTTCCTTTCATACCATACACTTTATTATTGAGGTATGTGGGACCCATCAATACCTATAGGGCTCAATCAACCACACCTGCAAGCCGTTACACCTGTTGATTCTCAGAGACCCTGGTGCAGACTTACCTTTCGGGGTTGGTCAGATGGCAGTCGCTACCATATATGACAAACCTAACAGAGGAAGAGTAAATTGACCAGGAGCTCTGAAGTGAGTGAATGATGTATGATAATAACTATATTCAATAGTCATCATTTTGGGGTTCCAAGATGATTATGATTATACTAGTTTCACGGCTTTAGTCACTTAATGTGTATTTTGATAATCTAATTTCAAGGAACTCTGTACGAGACTGATGAGTATGCTTGTTCAGAACCCATAATGAAGCAAGAACCTTTTGCATTTATACCTATGTAATTGTAGACGGTCGAATGTTCTTAGTACAATAAATATTAATATTTTATTTCATTATTCTTCATCCTAGCATTAATCCCAGTCGCATCCAAAGCTTTTACTTTGAAGTCCGGAGTCCGCTTCCATCTGACTTCATAACTGTTGCTCCCGCAGCCACTGCTACTGCAGTTAGACAATTTGTTTGACTTTTTAGGGTTTCAATACCCGTAACGACTGCCATAGATGTTCGTATGGCAATCGGGACCGACGGCTTAATGTGTTCATTTGGACGCACGGTAGAACTCATCATCATTATCATCATCATCATCATCATTTCAGCCATAGGAAGTCCACTGCTGGACATAGGCCTCCCCTATAGATCTCCAATAAGACCGGTTGGAAGCGGCTCGCATCCAGCGCGTTCCTACGGCCTTAATGAGGTCGTCTGTCCACCTTGTGGGTGGACATCCTACGCTGCGCTCCGATACGTGGCCTCCACTCGAGCACTTTTCGACCCCATCGGTCATCAGTCCTCCGTGCTATGTGCCCTGCCCACTGCCGTTTCAACTTGCTAATCCGCTGGGCTACGTCGGTAACCTTGATTCTTCTACGGATCTCCTCATTTCTGATTCAATCTCGCAGAGACGCCGAGCATAGCCGGTAGAACTCAGACCAATGCAAATAGACATATTCATGCATACAGATATTTGCATTAAGCGCAGCAGTCACGTTCACTACCACCTCGCCAAAGGCTGAGTTATTTATTAGTTTTATTACATTTTTCTTTTATTGTTTACCAGTGAAATCAAAATCTTCCAAAAATATCCTCGTGACGATGCTAATAATTATAGTTATGAGCATTCTCATGGGGGGCGCTGTACTGCAAGTGTACGCGGAACCATTGCTCGCTGAAGCCGTACCGTCGTTGTCATCCAACCAGTGCGCTATCTTCCTTGCGTTAGATGGTTTGATCGCCACTATCGTTTCAGTGAGCACAATAGAGAAATTTGGAAGAAAGGTGAGTGAAACGCATGCAATCTATCGTGGTGTGGACAACAGATGACGTTGTACCTATTTATTATTGATCATCCCTAGATTGCGGTTTTAGGATGTTTAGTAGTCGTGTTTTAGTTTTGAAACTTATTCTTTCCCTTTCATTTGATACGAGTACCTACCACTTGTTATACACTACCAAGCATATTTATCTTAAACTAGCTGACCCCGCGAACTTCGTACCGCCTAACAGTCAATTCTTTTTTTTTTTTTTTCAATTTTTCTCTCCGTAAGAACCATCCCCGTACTTTAAGGAATGTTCTAAAAAAAGAATTATCGAAATTGGTCCAGCCGTTTTCATGCTATGTCGTGACAACGGAAAACGGGTTTCATTTTTATATATATAGATTATTTTTTTAACACACCATGAAGGAACAGCTGAACCTACACACTTATACATACATGCATAGCCTGTCAAAATTACAGCTCTCCTTTGGCTTTGCCCTAGTCGGGTAAAAATAGCGTCTAGAGTCTCACCGTCTAAGAGGTAGAATAAAGAAGCGATTTGTGTTAGACTCTATCGAAAGCTTTGGTGATGTCAAGACTAATTGCCAGTCACCCGCCATGTTTGTCCATAGCTTCACTTATTAGATGGGTAACGTACGCCAGAAGATCACCCGTTGACCGCTTCGGCCATACATCGTATTAAGGAGTGATCCTCTAGGTGATATAAGAGCTGTTTGTTGATGATGTGCTCGAATACTTTGCACAGCACTGAGGTGGCGGCGCGCGCCCTTACTATTATTATATTACTTATTGCGGGCAGGGTGATACAGGGTTTTGAAGTATGCCTCGTGCGAAGCTGGGGCAGGTCAGCTAGTTGTAATTTCACTTGTTCCCAAGCATGATCCATCAACGCACTCTAAACCACTGGTCCTATAAACTAGAAAGTTTGGCAGTAAATGCTTTTCATTTTATTAACATCCACTAAGAAAGGATTTTTGGAAATGTTCGTAATAAGCCATACAAACGTTCATTCAAACAATCGAGACAGCACTCTGAACATCTTTTCATTAGGAGAATTGGCCATCTGATTTGTACTCATTATAATGCTAATTTATCTTTCCATCAACAGTCCATTTTGATGACCACTTCAGCAATAGCAGGGATATGCACAGGCTTGCTGGGAACTCAACTGCAGTTACACTGGGCCCCTCCATGGTTCACAGTAGTATTGATATATATCTACATGTTCATGTTTAGCGCTGGTTGTCTTATGGTGCCCTATGTACTAGCATCCGAAGTATTTCTACCTGAGGTAAGTTAATCAGATTGAAGGCATTTTAAGGGTACCATTCCACCGGAGACATGCTATGTTGCTATGGATGCCTTTGATATCCACAAATCACATTCGTTGGTCCACATAGCATAGTACTGATGGAAAGGGATTTAGCTAAGCTATCTTTTTTATAAAGAAATATGCGTGCTATGGATGGGTACTACGGATGTGTGATGAGGATGTCTATGTAAATAGATTCAGATGTTGAAAATATGTCAGAAAAATAGCTCAAACTGCGCATCTTCGTAGCACAGCACATCTCTGGTGGAAAGGCAGCCTAAAGAAAGGACAAGAATGAATGACCCAAGACGATGTGCGTTTTAGTCGGTTCGAGCTTTGCGTTTGAGAGGATATCCGAGGGGATATCTGCGCTAAAAAAGCACATTCCTTAAAAATCTGCAACCTAGGTGTATAAAAAATAATGTTTGATAATTGTCATGATATTCAGTATTTATCATTGATACCTTTGACCGTTTCATTTGGGTTCGTGATGTTATTTTTTTTGTCTGACAACAGGAAAAGTTGGATATCACAGATTCAAGTTCATAACAAAAATATTTATCTTACAGGTTCGCAGCATCTGCAACAGTATCTGCTACACCTTTGTATGGATCTTCATGTTCGTCAACCTTTTCGTCTTCAACCTGCTTGTCGAGTCTGTCGGCCTCGGTTTTGTCTTCTATATCTTTTGCTTCATGTGTTTCACTGGTACTAGCTATATGTACTTCTATTTACCAGAAACTAAGGGTCTGTCAGTTGATACTATTCAGGTGCGTTTCTTAAAGCAATCTGGGCTAAGAAGAAATAGGTAAAAAAAATCTTTGAAGAAGATCTGCACCAGATTATTAAAAGTATTTAATAAAATTATTATATTTGTAATAGCGTTTGTGAAAACATTTTTTTTTGTTTGTTATTTAACCCGTTAAACCTATTAATTCTTAAAAACAACTGGCTGTTAACCGCGGTTTTGCCCGCTTGGAATTTTGATGTCGTGCCCGCTACCCATGGAAACCTGGTTCCGGGAGAAAAAGTACCATTTGTCACCAGTGGTGGCGCCGACAGTGGGGGCTACTGGGAATAACCCCTCAGACTGTAATATATCCCTTTACTGAATTTCAGCTAGATCCGATCCGAAGCATCCAAGCATCTTCAAAAACTTTCACTTAAATATTATTAGGATGTTAGTAGGATTGTGGGTAGACAAGTCTTGCTTCATATTATGCAACAAACGTGATGATAACACGTAAGGTTTTATTATCAAATTAATAGCTTTTAAGGCAGTTTATGACGTAGTAACTATTATCTTATTTATGGTTTATGGATAACAATTATGTATATTTTTTTATTGACTAATAACTATCTTTTATTGTCAGATTCATATTTTGATTTCGATTTGTAAATTTTCCGGTTGGACAAGATAAAAACTAGTAATCAGTTATCATCATCATCATCATCATTTCAGCCATAGGAAGTCCACTGCTGGACATAGGCCTCCCCTATAGATCTCCAATAGGACCGGTTGGAAGCGTCTCGCATCCAGCGCGTTCCCGCGGCCTTTATGAGGTCGTCTGTCCACCTTGTGGGTGGATGTCCTACGCTGCGCTTGCCGATACGTGGCCTCCACTCGAGGACTTTTCGACCCCATCGGTCATCATCTAGCCTAATCCTATGGGATTAGGCTAGATTATAAGTGTCTTCATCAGGGTTTTTCAAAGCGGTTTACAGCGGTTCGAGGAGCCAAAAGTTTAAGAAACTCTGCCATACCTACATTAAAATTTTTAAAAAAATCTGTAAGGGACTGGTTGCGGGTTCGAGTCCCGCCTGGGTGATTCACTTTTTCCAATCTTAATCGATAAAAATTTCTTCAAACTTCCAGACGAATTCGCTTTCGAAAAACTGTGTTGTGCTCAAAATCTTTCGCACCGAAACGACTATAAAATCATCCGGTATACATCCATGATGAGTTCTCAAATTAATGGTCAGGGTTTAACTGTCAATTTCCGTCCTAGATACCATGTCGCAAGAAGTTCACAATGCAACAATTTAATAGCACAAAGTACTTCCAGAGTCAGACCGATATCAGTGCAAATCGCACGATCAGTTGTCATAAAATATTTTATTAGTGTCGACTACAAGGACAATAAGTATTGAAAAAAAAAATGCAGTGCAGTGTGCCAATCCAAGTGAAAACGTAAGCTATGACGCGTTCGGTGACGGCCTAAGCGTTCGGTGACGATGACCCCATAATTTTTGTAAACCAAAAAGTGCTCAACATACCTAAAGAAGTTTTCATATTGTCGCGACCTCAGAATAAGCGGAGCTTAGGCTTTCCGTGATGTGTTCGGTGACGATGACGCGAGATCCATAATCCTTAAATAATTCTTAACGCGCTTAAAGATTAAAATGTAGAGGCTGATCTGATATAAGAAGTTAGCTTACAAAACTAAAACCAGAATTTTGCACATTATGGTGATTTGTTTATCTTTTTAATTTAATAAACTTCATTCAGCGATGCTCCAACATCTATAACCCGTCTAATAAATAGGTTCTACGTTTTCTCGAGGTCTATAAAATAAGCGTCCTACCCTGTGTTATCACTTACCATACTAGCCAGAGGTGTTGATACAGAGTTTTATTTCGAGTTTTCCTTCTCTCGCAGTGATATCGTCAGCGTATTTTTTCGAAGTATCTTTGAAGAATACAATTTGCAGTGAAGTCATCCGTCGTAGAACCAAAATTACCGACTTAGCTTGCAGAATAAGCAAGCTGAAATGGCAGTGGGCTGGCCACATCTGTCGAAGGACTGATGGCCGTTGGAGCAGACAAGTCCTAGAGTGAAGACCGCAAGAAGGAAAACGGAAGGTGGGACGCCCCCTGGCCAGAAGGACTGAAAAAGGTGGTTGGGACAGACTGGGTGTGGAAGACAAAGAATCGGTGAATGTGGCGCACATTGGAAGAGCCCTATGTACAGTAGTGGACTGCAATAGGCTGATTGATTTTTCCGTTAGTCGCCTCTTACGACACCCTTCGAAAGAGATGAAGTAATGATACTTGTATTCTTTCTCCGTCACCACACGTTTTTAGGGTTCCGTAGCCAAATGGCAAAAAACGGAACCCTTATAGATTCGTCATGTCTGTCCGTCCGTCTGTCTGTCTGTCTGTCCGTCCGTCACAGCCACTTTTCTCCGAAACTGTAAGGCCTATGCTGTTGAAACTTGGTAATAAGATGTATTCTGTAAACCGCATTAAGAATTTCACACAAAAATAAAAAAAGCATTAAATTTTGGGGGTCCCCATACTTAGAACTGGAACTCAAAATTTTTTTGTTCATCAAAGCATTTTTAAAGACCTATGGTGAGATACCCCACACGTATGGTGTGGGGTATCTATAGATAGGTCTTTAAAAATGCTATTGAGGTTTCTAACATATTTTTTTTCTAAACTGAATAGTTTGCGCGAGAGACACTTCCAAAGTGGAAAAATGTGAGTCCCCCCCCCCCCCTCTAACTTCTAAAATAAGAGAATGATAAATCTAAAAAAAATATATGATGTAAATTGCCATGCAAACTACCACTAAAAATTGGTTCGAACGAGATCCAGTCAGTAGTTTTTTTTTAATTTTTTTTTTTTTTATACCCTGAAGAAACCTTCTAATGCCCTTCTTGAAGAACCCCATATTGTAGTCGCTTGGGAAAACCACCGCAGGGAGTTCATTCCACAGCCTGAGTGTGCGTGGGATGAAATGCCTTTCAAACCGCACAGTGCGTACCGTTTCCGGACGCAATGTGTGAGGATGAATTCCCTGCCTGTGGCGAAAGGTGCGATGATAGAATGTAGCTGTTGGCATCATGTCAAACAGTTCTTCTGAGCACAAACCATTGTATAGACGGTAAAACACACACAGTGAGGCAAAGTCTCTTCTGAGACTGAGAGGTTCCACATCGCCTGCGAGTATGGGATTGCCGACGAGCCTCAACGCCCGTCTTTGTACCGAGTCAAAGGGGTCAAGCTGGCATGCAGGTGCCCCAGCAAAAAGGTGACAGCAGTACTCCATGTCATACGTCCACGTAATACGTCATAAACCACAATCTTCACCTTTGCTACTACGGAACGCTTCATGGGCGAGTCCGACTCGCACTTGGCCGATTTTTTGAAGTCGTTGACGCAAGTCGAGATCGTTATTGTTATTTAGTAATTGTTTCTATTACGGTAAAATGTAAATTGTAAATTGTGTAAGATACTCTAGTGTTAATTCATTAATTTATTCGTGAGATTAAACTTCTATGTATATATGGCAGTTATGTTGTTCAAAATAGTCCATTAAAGGATATACTGGTTTAAGAAATGGATGTGAAAAAATTGAAAACTTCGGAACTCATAGTTCAAATAATTTCAGCTGTAATTAGTAAGTATTGTTTTGTTTTTATTTTTAAAATAATTGCTCATAGATTCTATCTCAGTTTATTAAAAACTCTTTCTAAAAAAATAAATTAGGCTAACTAATCAATGATGTATTATTGTGTATGAAGTATTGATGTATTATTTGATATATGTATTATGTATTGTACAATTACAATACAACTCGTTAAAATTTAATTGGTGAAATGGTGACCAAAGTTATCGCATTTAATGCGATAACTTTGGTCACCATTTCACCAATCAGAGACGCGACAGTGCGTTACGGAAAAATACGTCTTTAATAATAAAATAATTCATAGGTATAAACTAAAAATATTGACGTATTATCTGTAAGTAAAGTATTTTTTTATATTTTTAGAATATTGCGCCATTTTTTAAAACTGCTATGTTCCTGGATGTCGTATCTATTATTATTATGTCATTGTGAAATAAACTAAAGTAATAAACTAAAATATTTACAAGAATAAAGAGAGGGATAAAAGTTCACTATTGTTTTAAGATTAATTTCACGTCTGATTTTTTTTATCCCCTCGGATACCTCCCGGTCTGTTGGACAGAAACCGACTAAAACGCACGCCGTCTGTGGGTCGTAGGTTGCCAGAGGTGCGGTCATATCTCTCGCACCCAAGCCGACCCAGAGCAATTTCTTTCGAGCTGGTCCCCTAAGGGTATAAAGTCACTTCGACATGCCCTCAGCAAGGGCGTAACCAGAGGTTTTTATACAGAAAAAATATATTACGAGGGCTCAGAGGTAAAAGATTCAAAGATAGATTCCGAGAACAATGCTAAGATCGTGACGAATTGCCTTTAGGGAAGAACTAGTTGACCTGCCCCGGTTTCACCCGCGGCATACTTCTGAACCGCTATAATTATATTATATCACCCAATGATATATTATAAACTATACATATTATGTTGTCCACACTCTAAAATGGCGACAAAAAAATTATGACTTTTGGTCATCATTTTATGCACCAATCGGAATCGCGACAGTGCGCCACCCAAAAAAAACGTTTTTAATAATAAATAGATACGTAATAATAAAATATTATTAATATAAATAATAATATAATTCATATAAATTAATAACATTGACGTATTTTTAGAAGTAGCTAATATGTTGTGTTTGCGCCATTTTTGAAAGCCGCCATCTTCGTATATGACGTATCTATAAAAATAATACATCATTGATATCACCCCTTTAAACTATATAGGTATGCCCGCAATTTTACATTTTTTTTGGATTATTGGCAATTAAGGTTACTGCTTCGCTCCTGATGATAAGTGGGCTACACAACACATAAATAATAATTATTCAATGCGAACCAGTAGTTCATGAGATTATCACGTTCGACATCGCAGATAAAATGCAATAGAGCCGCCTTCGCTGGAGCGGCCACGTCTTGCGGCAACCGCCAGCCTACGTGGGTAGCAAATGCCTGGAAATGGTACCCCTTCCGGGTCGTGTGATTCTACATAGCACGACCATGGATGATTATCAAGGTCCAGTACTAGTTATAATTGAGATTCAGGACTGTGTACCGTTCTGAAATATGGGCCTGAGAGGGGACCAAAGGATGATAGGCACAATGTATGGACCCTGGGACCAGCTCCAATAAAAATGAATGATACATCGCTGGCAAGGCATTTTTGAGTAGAAAAGGAACATCTATGACGCTAGTCTCTATTCATAGTCCAATCGGAGAAAATCTACTTTAAAAATTCCTCTATTTCATTTGCGACTTTTTTTACAGTTAACCATAATTTAAGTATGTTTGAACTGTTATTCAAGTTGAACCAAAGACATGACTCTTAAATCCAAAAATCCTATCTCTTATAATATACGACACCACCTCGCCTGATGGAAAGCTGAAGGCAAAGTTTTAGAAAAGAGTGTCACTATTATAGACACGTACCATGTTGCAATAGTGGCACTCAGCTTGACGGCCTCATCAGATGCTTTTTCACGCTCCGCTTAAAGGACCCGGGACTGTAGGAAGAGGGAAACACGTGTACTGGTAGGTAAGGAATACATACATACACTCACGTCTCTTTCCCAGTGGGGTAGGCGGAGACCACAGTTTTCCATCTGCTACGATCCTGGCATACATCTTTCGCTTCTTCTACTTTAATAATAATTGTTTACATACATGCTCGCCAGTTTCAGGTGCTCTTGACATGTCCTTTCTTTAATTATGTCTTCAATCTGTCTAACATACGTATATCTAGGTCGACCTCTACCGGGTTGCCCATTCACCTTCGCTTCATACATCTGTTTCGTCAGTCTTCTTTCGTCCATCCTCTCCACGTGTCCGAACCATCTAAGCATCCCTTTCTCTACCTTAGTCACTGTAGTGAGTGACTAAGGAAAAAATCATAAGGAATTTCAGGACTTAATAGTGCGGCAGAGGAAGGAGCTATAATATTATATCCTACCTGTATTTATCTAAAGGTACTTTCTGCTGACTGTATTTCCAAATGGAATAATATTAGGTTTCGTCGTCATAGTATTCTTTGTCCCCTAAGAGGTATCCCACAATATAAATGACAATTGACACATTTAGATTGGACGAGGTCCCAAAAGAGGTCCTTTGCTATTACACCAATAACTACCCAATATACAAACTAGTTTATTTATTATTCATATCCATCCAAAGGTTGCCTGTAAGATATTGCTTTAAGCGATAAAGCCGCCATTTGTACATTACCTAATTATGTTTGCCATTTATTTTATGTATACTTTTCTTTTTGTTTGGTGTACAATAAAGTTTATTTCTATTCTATTCTAAAGGCCCATCCTCTTTTAAACTATGAAATTATCACTATGTCACAAGATAGGTGGCACGTGGTTCCCGGTAGGGTAGAATTTGATCCATCTCATCTCTTCACATGCGGTGTCGTACAAGGTGACTAAGGGATAGGGTTGTTTAACATCAGACAGATATATACAGCCCAGACTCAGCCTCAGATACATGGCTCGAGTCAACAACAGTGCCCGGAATACGGCAATAGGCTCACCCCAGGAAATATGGGTGATAATTCAACTCTGCCAACATCGTCGGTGTGTATCGTACAAACAAATATAATTATCATATTATGAAATATTTTATTTGCCCAGGCGGTCTGACGGACTGCGAGGATTATAGTCAGTCACTCAAACAAGTTATAGATAATAGACTGTTCACTAGACGACATTTTGTTATTTAATTTTTTTTAATATCAAGAATTGAATTAAAATTGTATTATTGTAAGTGAAAATAATCGTTCGAAAATGGATATGGATAGATTAAGACCATCGGAGCTTATAGTTCAAATTGTGTCTGCTGCAATCAGTAAGTATTAAGTTTGTATGAGCTTTTTTACCCGACTGCGCCAGCGAGAGGGTAATGTGTTTCGCGCGCATGTATGTATGTATGTATGTATGTATGTATGTGTCTATGTGTGTATGTAGTTTTCTTTGTTCCCCTCTACAGGCCTAACGCCTGGACGGATTTTGATGAATAGGGTCTCAAATGAAAGGTATTCATCTCCCGAGTGTCATAGGTTACATAAAATTCCAACAAAAACTATACGGTAGATTTTTGATGCTAAAATATGTGTTGGCAAAAATTTTTTTTCATTCAAATTTATCGAGTAGGGTATCAAAATGAAGAGAATTAAAAGGAGATTACAAAAATTTATAGATGTCATATCCTAACTAAAAAGGTTAAAATAAAATTAATTATTTTAAAATAAAAAAACCCGACTGCTGTCTAAAAGATTGAAACAAGCTTGATAGCAGGCGGTACCCATTAAATTTCTTTCGGTTTATGATTGGCAAATGGGTACCGCCTGCTATCAAGCTTGTTTCAATCTTTTAGACAGCAGTCGGGTTTTTTTATTTTTTAATAATAAATTTTATTGTATTTTTAGTGTATTTTTCTTCTTTAACGTTAATCTCAGTCGCATCCGAAGCTTTCACCTCGGAGTCTGGGGACCGCTTTACCAGTCTAACTTCGATATTTTCCGTGAGGCGACTACCATCTGACCTCCACAGCCCATTAGCGAACCCGATATCGAAGCATTGCAGCTAGATCAGTTGTTGGACCTTTTAGGGCTTCATAACGACTACCATAGATTTTCGTATGGCACCCCCACCGACGGCTTAACGTGCTCTTCGAGTCACGACCAGACCAATGCTAATATTCATTTTCATGCATACTAATATTTGTACTGAGCGGGGACCGAACCCAATGGTGAAGAAGTGTATTTTTATGATAAGTACTAGCCTACTAATAATAACTCATGTTTTCTCCTTGATCTGCACAATAAAGATATGATACTATACTGTACTGTACTGTACTGTACTGTACTCTGTACTGTACTGTATTGCACTGTACTGCACTGCACTGCACTGTTGTACTGTACTATACTATACTACTATATCCACGACTCCGACCGTATGGATGTAGGTTATCGCGAGTTTTCGTTATATCTCCGGTTCCGTTCAACCGACTCCAAACAAACAAACGTAAGATTTTGGCTAAACGAACCACCAAACGAAAAAAAGTGTCACCTCAAAACCTTTTTGTTTTGATACCATACCTAGTTAAGGTATACTGTTTATACTGGAGATTGATGTCCTTTGATGGAACTTGCAAGTACAAGTGATTTATTCAATATGTTTAATATTGAATAAATCACTTGTACTTTTCCACAATTATTTATTTGAACCTTACCGGTTTCGCCTTACGGCATTCTCAAAGGGTATAACCATTGTAAACCTTTGAGAATGCCGTAAGGCGAAACCGGTAAGGTTCAAATAAATAATTGTGGAAAAGTACAAGTGATTTATTCAATACTACCTAGGTATAGTTTTATCTGAAAACAAGTTATTGGAAACTTGCAACAAGTACGTTACTTGCTATATCAGTAACGTTAATTCTAAATAGTTAATCTAGAATTCTAGAATATTTAAGCGAATTCATCTATTTGTACATTTATTTATTCACTTTATTTTATTACTAACGCTACTTAATGACAATTACTAAACTGTTCTATTAGTATAAACTGTGACAACACATTCGTTAATTGTTCATTCCTATTTAAACGTTTAAATCAAGGTTTTATTTACAAAGTCAAAGTCATACATACGTCAAAGTTATACATATATGTACTAAAGACTAGCTTAGCAAATGAACCACCCGTTCGAAACGCGGCCCCGGCCTGAGAAGACTCCGGGCAAGAAATTCAGCGGGATTTTTTTTTTGGTCTTTTTACAAAAAATGCTTAGTCTACTTATTATTTTAAATTGGAAAAAGCGAAATCAATGCTCGGGCGGGACTCGAACCCGCGATCTTTCCCTTACAGGAGGAATGCTCTGACCACTGAGCCACCGAGCTTCACTCGCGATTGATCCAAATTTTCCAATACATCCATCTTAGGGCGATCGCGGGTTCGAGTCCTGCCCGAGTATTGATTTCGCTTTTTCCAATTTAAAATAATTTGTTTAGTTTAGCATACTAAATGCTTTAAAATTGTCTCAATTAGTCTACTTAGTCTAAATACAATCATTTGTTTGAGAAGCATGCATGAGTGAACAGATCATTTCCAAGCTGCTGAGTGTTTCTACGTATAATATGTATGTATTTACGAAAAAAAAATGTTACTAAGTATGTTTATCCGCATTCTTGAACCCATAACACAAGCTAGTTAAGATATGCTTACTTCGGGTCTAGACAGCGTTGTGTAGTTTTTTTTTCGTAAAAACATACATATTATACATATAAACACTCAGACAAATGTAAATATTCACATTCATGGACACAAATATTTGCACTGAGCGGGGATAGAACCCGCGCCTCCTGCGTAGCGGCCACGTTCACTACCGCTACGCCACAGAGGTTGTCAAATAAATAAATTCATTTTTAACAAAAAAGTTTAACCGACTTCAAAAAACGAAAAAGGGGCACTGAAAAGCGAAAAATAACTTAATTTACAGACTTACTGATTTATTAGAAGTCGGTGCCTAGCCCAAGGGAGGCCATATTTCAATTGATTGCATCATAGTAATGTAGTTCAGACACAACAAACAAAGTTGGCTGGCACCGACTTCTAATAAATCAGTAAGTCTGTAAATTAAGTTATTTTTCGCTTTTCAGTGCCTCTTTTTCGTTTCTTGAAGTCGGTTAAACTTTTTTGTTAAAAATGAATTTATTTTTCTCTTTTTAGTGAGTTTGTACAGTCTCACGACTGTATATCGCATGTATAGTGACCTGACTGTACATGCGCTGCTGACGCTACACTACAGATCGAACCGGCCACGCTAAATAAAAAAAATATTAAAGCATTATTCAAAAATAATTTTTAAAATCAATGCATATACAAAGGAAATATAGCTGAATATTCTGAACACTTCTGCGTACCCCTTCAAAAGACTCAGGCGTGATGTTATGATGTGTAATGGCAGAAACATTGCAATAATATGCCATTGCAGCAATCGCGGCTGATTTCCTGGTACTTTTTGAAGAGTTCCTTGGTCTAATCTCGGAAACCCATCATCAGATCTTTACGAAATTTAAATGGGACCACTTCGGAATAATCTACTTACGAACAGAAAAAGAATTTTCAAAATCCGTCTAGAATTGGCTTCACAATCGCGTAACAAACATACGAAAAAAAAAAAAAAAAATTGCGTACGAATTGAGAACCTCCTTTTTTGAAGTCGGTTAAAAAAAGATAGAGGGAAAGGCATCAAAATTCTACATGATTAAAACCGTGGGCAACAGCTAATCTATACCATACTAGCTGTCCCGGCGAACTTCGTACCGCCATATTTTTCCCGTTCCCGCTGCACCTATAAACCTTCCCTGGACACCCACGAATATTTCAAGACTAAAATGAGCCAAATCGGTTCGTGCGTTCTGGAGTTATAGCGTCAGGAAGGAAAACCCGACTTATTTTTATATAGTAGATTATAAAGAGGAAAGATTTGTATCTTTTATACCTAAATCTATGGCACACTTCACATAAATTACCTTGCCGGTGTAAATAATATCAAATCGCGATAGAATCAGGTAAAAAGTTCATTAAATTACTGGTTTTACTTTAAAACTGGTTCGACTGACTAGAAGGTCAAGGTTGCAAAAATATTTTGTTTGTTTGTCATGCGGTACATACACACGTGCGTGACTCAATAGCGGGGTTCACACGTGCAGTTCTTGACCGCGCATCGGGAGTGCGTTCCAAACCGCCGTTCCGATCTGTCGGTTTGGACTGCGGATCAAACTGTGGTGATATTTTGAGACTAAAAATGACCACAGTTCGGAACGCAGGCAGATCTTTCACTTTCCACTTTCAGTTGCGTTGGCTGGGTTCGTAATCGGTTTGAACAGCACCAGAAGACTTCGAATATGGGAAAAGAAATACAGACGAAGATACAGACATACTAAGACATATAATATCAATAGTAAAAGATTTTCGAGAAAATTACCTAGAACATTACGTATATTTTTATTTGAATAGGTGTGTGTTAGCAGTACAAGTTTATGAAATGTGTAATAGCCTCCGGCTCCAAAGCGACATTCTGCTAGAATATTTGTTTACAGGTGACCGCGGATGAACCTGTGGACTGTGATGCGATGCGTACGCGCCGACCGACAGATCGAACCGTCGTCGCGTCGTTCCCGGCGCGGCGCGTCGCTAGCAGTACACGCTCGTTCCGAACTGACAGTTTTGGACTGGCGCGTGGTAAATCCTTCGTTCCGAACTGCACGTGTAAACCTCTCTTATGTCTACTTTTTGTCTAACCGATTTAGAACCGATGAAAACCGCACGCCGTTATGGGTTATTTGTTGCCGAAGGTGAGATTACCACTGGCATATCCCTCGAATCTCGGCTGCCTCAGTGCTATCTCGGAATGGATCTCGGGTGTGTTTTCATCTTGACCGAGATAGGGGGAGACCCATAATGCGCTGCCGCCTCAGTTTCTTTCTCCTAAGATGCCAGGTGGCCTAGGATGCCAGATGGTCATAGAGGACGGAGGTCGTTGAGCAAACTCCAACGCCTGGTCCAAGCCGACCTCTTCTTCCTCCTAGCGTTAATTCCCAGTCGCATCCGAAGCTTTCAGCTCGGAGTCTGGGGTCCGCTTTTACCAGTCATAGCTACAGATTTGGCTAGACCTCGATATTTTCCGTGAAGCGATTGCCATCTGACCTCCACGATCCAATGTTAACATTAGGCGATATCGAAGCTTTGCAGCTAGACCGTTGTTTTTGGACTTTTTAGGGCACCAACTACCCGTAACGACTGCCATAGATGTTCTTATGGCAACCGGGACCGACGGCTTAACGTGCTCTCCGAGGCACGACCAGACCAATGCAAATACCCATATTTAATGCACACAAATATTTGCACTGAGCGGGGATCGAACCCGCGCCTCCTGCGTAGCGGCCGCGTTCACTACCGCTACGCCACGGAGGCTGTCAAGCTGGTCCAAGCCGACCTCATCTGCCAATAAACTGGCCAAACTCTCCTCTTAGGGTTGAGTTGTCGGAAGATATAAGGGATGATGTCTGAAAATCAGACATACCTTTACATACATAAGATTCACACCAGTGAATTCCCGAAGGGGCAGGCAGAGATGTGTTTCCAGCTAAATTTCACCAACTATGTTATTCGTTACGATGTAATAGAAGGCGAGCCTATTGCCGGCAAGCGGGCACTTTGTCATGGACCGTATGTTTACTGTTGGATGGAAAACAGGCCTTTATAGCTAGAAGCTGGAGCTGGCTAATTTTTATCGCGAAAAAAGGGGTTAAACGGTTGTTAAAAAAGGGGATGAAAATTTGTAGGAAAGTTCGTCATTTTTTATGATAGCCTAATGAAATTCGGTACACAGATAGATAGAGTTTTGGAAAGGCGGAGCCGTGTGAAAAATACTTACTCTTGTAAATCATCATCATCATTTTTCATCATTTCAGCCATAGGAAGTCCACTGCTGGACATAGGCCTCCCCTATAGATCTCCAATAAGACCGGTTGGAAGCTGCCCGCATCCAGCGTGCTCCCGCGGCCTTGATAAGGTCGTCTGTCCACCTTGCGGGTGGATGTCCTACGCTGCGCTTGCCGATACGTGGCCTCCACTCGAGAACTTTTCGACCCCATCGGTCATCAGTCCTCCGAGCTATGTGCTCTTGTAAATACTCGTAATAAACGGAAATTAAAATTCTACGGGCTTCTTCGATAACTCTTTTTCAGTTACAGCTGTTCGCCTGTGAAATGAACTGCCAGGGGAAATGAGACGAGCACAGACATTAGTGAGATTTAAAGGAATGGTCAAGGAACACTACTTGTCCAGTGTGTCACGTGTAACATAGAATAATTAACTTATAAGTATCTTTTCATCGTATCTGTGTATGAATGTATTTTTTAAGTATAATTAAGTATTTTTAAGTATGTGTATTTTTAGTTATGTATATATATTCAAGTAGACGTGTTCTATAAAAAAAATAACTACGTCTAAGGGTCATAGTAGACATATTACCTCGGAAAGGGATTATCACCGTATTGCTTTTCGGCTAGACGACACCGCACTTACGGCTCGCTTACAGCTGGTTTTTTTTTTTTTTTAACGTGGGGAATGCATTTACGCACTTCGCTCCCCCCCCGCGGGGGCAGGGGGTTCGCTTCGTGTGGGACTCCTGACCTCGAAGGGAGGCCAGACTACCCACTAAACCACCACGGTGTTCCTCCGTCGCCCACTCCGAGCCGCGGGATAGTCTGCTCACCGCGACTCGGCTGGGGACGCCCTATTTAACGGGCTCGACTCGTTGAGGCCCCACCATCAATATGGTGGGGCCCGTCCTCCTCTAAGAATGCACCCCCGGAACACACAGGGGCGCATTCCGCCACATTAGCATGGGGCGGCGGGTCCCCCGACCCGCCGTCCGTGGCCTCTCTCATTCGGGGACGCGGGCGAACAGTGCTCGCCGGCGTCCCCTCGCCGGGGGCCTGCGGGGTGGGAGAGTAAGCCCAGCTTGCTCCCGCACCCGCAGAGCCTCTCTCTTGGCCGCCATCACCTCGCTAGCGAACGAGGCGACGGCGGCCCAACACTGTTCGCTGCCGGCCATAGCTGAAACTACGGCCGGCAGCGAGAGGTCCGCACCAATGGTGCCTATGAGGGCCGTCCTAGGACCGTCCCACGCCTCACACACGGCCAGGGTGTGATGGGCCGTGTCGGGGTCGCCGCTGGTGCAGCTGCGGCACCGGGGCTCCGCTTCCACCCCCACCACCTTCCACAGGTACCTGGCAAAAGGGCCATGACCCGTGAGAAGCTGGCTGAGGTGGAACGTTGGAGCCCCGTGACCCCTCTCCACAAACTCGCGTAGGACGGGCCGAACGGCCCCCACGAGCAGCATTGAGCTCCTCGTTACGCCCAACCTTTCGTGCCACCTCCGGAAGAGATCGTCGCGAGCCGCCTGTCTCCAGCGATCGATCTCCTCCGGAGGCGGCCGACCTCCGGTATTGCGCCGCATCAGGGCGCCCTCCTCGTAGACGCTTACAGCTGGTTGACCTAGCTACCACCAGCTCCCTAATTGTAGACTTTATTACTATATGCTGAAAGTTCAATATTGAATGATAAAGAGTTCAATTACATATAGCCTTTTTTGTGCTAGTGCGGTGCTCATTCATTTATTTTTTCATTGATTTTAGGCGATACGATTACGATCCGTTTCCGAGTTTAAAAATAAATAAATAAATATTCTACAACATTCTACACAACGCTATCTAGACCCATGGTTAACTTAATTAGCTTGTGTTATGGAATCTAGAATGCGGATATACATACTTAGATACTTTTTTTTTGTAAATACATACATATTATACATAGAAACACCCAGACCAATGCAAATATGTGTATGCTATGGCCCTAATACGTGAAATACGTAAATATTTGAAGAAAACGTAATAAAATAACAAAATGTTTCAGTAAGTTGCATGGGCCTACAAACCGGTTTTGTAATGGCATGGCCATCGTACAACGTGGCCAACTTTGTTTCCAACGAAACGGTGTTGGATACACCGATGTCTTCATGGGACATTTCGCTGTTGGGTGCTTTGCCCAACCTTGGTGGGTTGTTGGCCATGCCGGTCTGCGGCTGGGCCTTCAGCACTCTTGGAAGGAAATACGGAACTATACTTCTCAGCCTACCTTTTATTGTAAGTATGTTTGGTTTTTTATCATTCCTGTTCAGTGTACTCACAACTTAAAGTTAACAGCTACTTTAGATTTTATGAATATGCTTTCCAATTCTCACAAACACTTCATTGTAATTTAGTAACGTTTGTGACACGATGGAATTTTTAACCCAATCAGCAACCCCAATATTTTGCAGTGTCACTGGTTGCCACAAAAAGTGTTGAATTAAGTAAGTAACACCTGTGACACGATGACATTTTTTCCCCCAGCCAGTAACAATGTTACTCGTTTGGGTGCTACAGGATGGGAATACACCTTTCAAACGCATCTGGAGGCATGGCACACATTTGATGCATCCAGTAACACCTGTAACACGTTGGGACAAAAATTTAATCATCCGGTAACACCTGTGACATGTTGGGACAAAAATTGTTGCATCCAGTAACGCCTGTTACTCAACATGGGATAGGAATTTTTCCCAGTAACAGCATTACTAAACGAGTGTTAATGGAACCCCTATTTCGATCAATTGTCTTTTAATCACACGTAGTCTGAGTCAATATCCTCATTATTTTCTTGTTTCAGATCTCATGGCTAGCAATATCTATGACGAAGAACGTCACGTTGATTCTAATAGCTGTCACGATAGCAGGAGCTGGCATTGCTGGTCAGAATATTTCGATGATCTTTCTTTCGGAGATAGCGCATCTGTCAATAAGAGGTGCCATCTCATCTAGTACTTCAGCCGGATTCCTCGTGGGTTGGTGCATATTGAGTTTAATAATTTATCACCCCATGTGGGGATTTGGGGTGTCCTATCATTTGACAAAAAACGAATGACAAATTTTCCTTTGACAAACAACTTTTGACAAAATTATACTTGATAAATGTATCATTTGACAAACTATTATTTAATAAACTACTCATTAGAAAAAATAGTTATTTGGAAAAAAATCATTATTTATAACATCATTTTACAAATTGATTATTTTAAAAACATGTAAGTTGACAAACAGACAGTTAGTGATAGATTATTGAGAAAGCTGCTCATTCCGACTTGGATAGATTAGATTACAAGGCTAATGCGGGAGCGGAGCGGAGCGGATCAAATTTAAAATAAAAATATTGCAATCGAAATGTTTTCTAAGTATGTAATACATTTGCGAAACGTGTATTACCTATGTCAAATGATTATTTTTAAAGTAATATGTTTGCGAAATGAAAGTTTGTCAAATGATTAGTTTTTCAAACGTTGTTTGTCAAATGATGTTTTGTTATACGTTTTTTGGTCAAACAAGGGTGAACCGGGGATTTGGTCTGTGCAGCGCCTACCTTCTGACTTTCTTTATTAAGATATTCCATATCATACAGTTAGTGCAAATAATAGTATCTACAGTAACTATTTGGGCCAATAGATGGTAGAACTGACGGACATATTAGCTTCTTCCATTTTCAAATCGATTAGAAAGAAAAATGCGAATACAGCTCAGCCCCCCTAGACAAGTGGCAATTCGTTGCTCAGCGTATGATGGAATAGAATGACAAATGTATAGGATTTGACTTTTTTGACATTCGTCCTGTCATATACATCAAATCCCATACATTTGGCATTCTATTCCATCATACGCCGAGCAACGAATTGCTACTTGTCTAGAGGGGCAGGTGGGACTCGAACCCACGTTCCTTCCCTTACAGGGGGAACATTTTAACTACTGAGTGTCTACCTGAGCTGTATTTGTTTTTTTCTATCTTAACGATTTGAATAGTTAGCCTACTAAATGCTTTAAAATTTCATTCAGATCTTCCATTTTGTCCACAATGTAATTTTCATATCACTACATATTATAAAACAAAGTCACTGTCGCTGTCTGTCCGTCCCTATGTATGCTTAAATCTTCAAAACTACGCAACGGATTTTGAAGCGGTTTCTTTTAATAGATAGAGTGATTCAAGAGGAAGGTTTATATGTATAATACATGCATAATATTGTAGAGAAACACTGATAAATTTAGAGATAACACCACGCGGGCGGAAAATATGGCGGTACGAAGTTCGCTGGGTCAGCTAGTATTTTTATAACCATTAATAATTTTATTCATTTTCAGGTATTTTAATTTCTTATGCCATAGGTGGATACTTCCAATATATGACGATGGTGATGATAAATTTAATATCGTCAGTGTTGACGACAGTGCTGCTTACCCTTCTACCAGAGTCGCCAGTATATTTGGTGCTGGTCGGTAAAGAAGAGGTAATGTGATGTTTCATTTTGTACGTGCTTTTTTGTTTTAAACGCCATCATATAGCACTATTAACAATACCAAACATGGACCTAAGACAGAAGTAGGTTCAGTCATAGCCTTAAATTTGGGGGAATGGTGGACGTGCAGAAATTCCTTCAGAAAATAGCTTTTTGGAAGACATTTTAATTAGACGTGCGTGTACACGAGCTTGCCCTAGCGTTGAGTGGAGAGTGTGGCGCACAACATCTGAGACTGAAACGAATGGATATTCCCAGACTAAGTAACAGATTCCAGCCATAATAAGAGTTACCCAAACATCCCAGAGAGGAACTCTTAAATGTAAACAAAGACATGACAGAACTGGATCGGACAGGAGAGTGGCTTATTGTTTCTAAACAGATTGCCATGGAGCAGAATTACAAAGAAAAAAAAAATAGGACGTGCGTGATTTGGGGGGGTCATGTCCCCTGTAACCCTCCTAGCACATGGGCCGGGGTCAACATTAATTCATAAAGCTCTCACTCTCAACTCTCTTTCTCCATCATAAGATGTGCGAGTACTATTTTTACAAAATACCAAGGCCACATTAATATAACAAATATTATTCGAAAAATTATTAATTAACTTTGTAGTAATTAGTCAATTAGCAGTCAAAAATAGAATTATTTATATTTTAGGAAGCAGCAAAGGCATTATCATTCTACAGGCGTCGGGATGTGAAATCAAAAGAAATAGCAGCCGAGATATCCAAGATTAGAATGACAATAAACCCAAAAGAGGACAAGATACTTCAAGAGATAGACCGTGGTGAGAAATTGAGTAGATGATTAATGCCTAATTCATAATGAAATTAATCGTTACGAATTGTAATAATAGTGTTATTTGCTAACACACAAAAGATAAATTATCTAGATACTATTATATCCATGTGGTGACGGAGAAACAATATAATTATGTGCATGAAGTTCAAATAAATAAAAAAATAAATAAATAAGGTATCACCACCCATCTCATCTGAAGGGTGTCGTAAGACTAACGGAATATTAAGCAGACGATATCTCTACGAGAGAAGGAAAGCTCGAAATAAAACCCTGTACCAACCCGCCTGACTAGCTTGGAAACAGTGACCAAAACCTACCAACATTGGGAAAAGCAGTGGGCTGCGATTGATTCATTCAATCAGCATTGATTGATTTATTATACCTCTTAGTACGAGTTTTTGTTTGTACACTTGTTTGATTGTTACAGATCTCAAAGCAGAAGAAAAGTTAATAGAAAAAGTAGACATGAATGATCAAAAAGAAGTTACGCGTATGTCTGCTTGGCAATTTTTGTGTAAGTATTACTAGTGTAACAAAATTATCTCAAATTTCCTTAGTTCAGAAAGGTATAGTACTTACTGTTACTGTTAATAGTGATGTTCATATGGCAACTAAAGAAAGGATTTTTATCACTTAGGACATAATTGATAATGTATAAATATTTATATAATTAAAATAGTGTAATTAAATTTATGACTGGCTTAGCAAGAATCGTGATGAGTATTAATTATATAGAGAGCGCGCCTATTAAGTATAAACCATAGGCACGAATATCGTTCATACCGAGGCTCCTTGCAAAACAAAACTCCTTGTAGCAAAACAATACGCGTCAAAGCGACTTCGCAAATAATATTTAATTTTGTATCTTGGTTTTAATTTTATCCATTCATAGCAAGGTGATGAAAAAAATCATAAAATCACACTTGTCTAATTATTCATATTATCGGTAATGCATAAAACCTCGCTATTAGGTGCGCTTACACCATCGCTAAGCATCTGCTTCGGTACTGCGGACACAATGACATGCTGTAATCGGCACAACGGACCCGAGTAATACGAGCGCTATAATATATAATACATACATACATACATACAATCACGCCTATATCCCCGGAGGGTTAGGCAGAGGTGAATTTAACACCCACATTTCACCAATCATTGTATTTGGTCCCACGTAAGAGGGGGTGAGCCTATTGCCGTTTTTCGGGCACTAATGTTGGCTCGAGCCATGTATAGGCTGAGTCTGGGCTGTATATATCTGTCTGATGATAAAGAGCCCTATCCCTTAGTCGCCTTGTACGACACCGCATGGGAGGAGATGGCGTGGCCCAAATTCTACTCTGCCTGGAACCACGCGGCGTATCCATATATGTATAATGTAGAGTAAAATGGGGTGAATAGGGTTCAGTGGGTGAATATCTGATATCTGATAATGTACCTACTTAAAATTCTGTAAAAGAAATTATCCGGTTGTGAGCGCATGGGCTAAAATCTACCCATCACGCGACTGCCATTCTTTTATTTTCCTTGTATCATTCTTGTAGTTATTATTGTTTTTAATTAGCTAATTATCTTTTTTATCAGTGAAATCAAAGTCGTCAAAACGTATCCTGGTGAGGACGCTAACCATCATAGCTGTAACTCTGTTAATGGGAGGTAGTGTCCTTCAAGTGTTCGCTGAACCATTGTTCGCTAAAGCAGTACCGTCGATGTCAGCCAACCAGTGTGCTATCTTCCTTGCCTTAAATTCCTTGGTCGCAAGTGTGGTGTCCATACTCTTGATAGATAAAAATGGAAGAAAGGTGAGAACAATTTTAATTGTTTGACTATACAAAATTAAATACTTTAACGAGGATTCGAAGCATAGTAAACATATTATTGAATGTGTATATGACTGTAAAGAATGCCTATGGCATTAAGTCTGCCTGTGAAAAATTTTTTAAGTTAATATTTTCAAGTCTCAGAAAAGAGGGTCACCATTATAGACACGTACCATATTATGGTGGCACTCACTTAGCTTGACGGCCTCATCAGATGCTTCTTCAGTCAGATGCCAAGTGTTTAATTTTCAACACATACACAGTGAGAGACAAAAAAGATAACAGTTATATAAAAAGAACCAATGGCACTGAAAAGAACAAAACAAAACTGATTTACAGATAGCATAATTATTTGTATTATACTTTTATCTATCATCAACAGACTCTCTTAATCATCACATCAGCAGTAGCTGGAATATGCACGGGTTTACTGGGAACACAGCTGCAGCTACATTGGGCCCCTCCCTGGTTCACAGTGGTACTCATATACGTGTATGGTTTCATGTATACTGGTGGCTGTGCTGTGATACCTCTTGTACTGGCATCCGAAGTTTTCCTCCCTGAGGTAAATACCTTCAAAAATTCTTCCGGAATAAAAATTTTGTTAGGTTTTTTGTATGGCATTGATTTCGTAAATATTTTATCATAAGTTCATTCCTTTTGAAGATGACCCGGCAAACTTTGTTTCGCCTTTTAACAAACGTGAAATATTTGACAAGAATATAGATTAGAACAGTCTATAATAATAGAAAATGAAATTGTTTTCCATAATTTCACACCATTTCCAAATATTCCAAAACCAAAATCGGCTAAATTAGTAGGCGAGTTTTAGGCAAACGAACGAAAAATGTTTTATATAATATAGCAGATAGATAATTCTTTAAACATATATAACAGTACCTATCTATCTACTAGGGGAATTATTTGGATACAAACATGTTTATTTTACACTCAAATCTGTAAAAATTCATAATACTTCTACATACAAAAGCTCGACAATTAGTAATGTTATAGTGGACGTGGCATCTTACTTACCATTTCAAAGCTTATTTTTAGAGCCTAGCCAGCATTTAAGTAAAATATTTTACTTACAGGTTTGCAGTATCTGCAACAGTCTCTGCTCTTCCTTCGTATGGATCTTCATTTTTATCAACCTCGTCGCTTTCAATCCGTTAGTCGAATCCGTGGGCCTCGCTTTCGTTTTCTATATATTTTGCTTTATGAGTGTCACGGGAACTATCTATATTTACTTCTATTTACCAGAAACTAAGGGTTTGTCGGCTGACACCATTCAGGTGCGTTTTTTAGAACAATCTGGATTTCGAAAACGAAAATAGCAAAATATATATTAATAAAAAATTGTCTTCTTCGTAAAACTTTATAATTAATTTATACATTAAGGAAATGATTAAAGAGATATGTTGTATTAGACTTCTTTAAATCTCTAAACTTTTAGAATAGTTTGTAAAATGTTTGCTTGAATGCAGATGTGTGCTTGTTCTCATTCTCTTTTATTTATTATTCAATTCCTTTGGTAACAAAAAAAAATGTTAAAAATACTGACATGTTATTTTCTTGTAAGACCAAATAGTATTTAGTGGCCCAGTCAATTTACAAATCCGAGCTTAAAATAATTCGCACCTAGCTTTTTGGTAGGATTATTCAAAACACCAATAAAAATATTCCTTTATGGTGGTGTTTTGAACAGTCCCATCAACTTTTAGCTGGGTGCGGATTATTGTACCCTCACTACTACAGTTTCTTCAACTTTGACCGGATATAAGTTACCTTCAAAACAGCACAACTTTAAGGGCCTATGGTTTTGTATTTTCAAACTCTCTTCTCACAGTTCTTCTGAAAGAGATTTCTTAATGAAAATAAATAATCAGGGCCTCTGTGCTACGTTTTCCACCAACATAGTTTTAATTTGTTAGTGTGTGTACATAATTACAATTAAATAAATAAATACATTTGATCTATTTTCCACATGTTTTTTTATACGATATATTTTATCCTTTTTATTATTATATTGATGGTTTTGCTTCTAAAGATTTTTCCTTATTCGTTTTAAGGTCTTTGTATACCTATTTCGTTTGATCTTCTGATGGCCGTCTCAGACATTACTAGTATAGTATATACATCTATAGTACTCGTATATCAGCTGTAATTAGGCATACAGCTTCAAAGGTGACATGGCTATCAAATTGACTACAGGCATAAGAAATAACATTTGTAGGGAGCAATTGATGCTGAATAAATCAAACAAATAACATGTCTCGTTATGAAGGATGATTATAAGTCTTTAGCTTATTATTAAGCGTAACAAATTCTTAATTAACATTACAAGACTATATTGCTACCCGTGAAAGAAGCCGAGTATAAACCAAACTACTTCTACTACTTTGTTATTAATTAATGTATTAATAAATGAATATTACAGGCAAATAAAACGCTTCAACTAAATGACTAACGAACTTACAATCTAAGTAATGGACTTACTGCTACTAACTTTTATGAGTAATTAAATTTCTTGTCAGTCGTATGTCACACTGTGATGTTTGAAGAATTATAAAAAATATATTCTAAGAATAATCAGTATCCTTTAAAAACTGAGTTGATATAACATATAATTTCAGCATGCAATACATAAATAGTAAAATATACCTATTTCCTACAAGATTTAGTGGTTTGGATATAGAACATTTTTTGAGCAAAGATATTCAGTCAATGCTTCTACCTTTAAATCTGATGCAGACTATATTACTTAGTCCTAAGTATTATATAAGACATGACATTGTATATCCCAACAATTTGTCCATTAATATATTTTCATTTTGTGGCACATTACTGTCTACATGTCTATTTATTTATGGCTTCTACATTGAAGATTTCAGTGCATCTGTTGAAAAATTTAATAACATGACTTTTGCGTACTATATCTCGTTAATTAATTCTTTAATTTATTCCATTGGCTTCATCGTAAATTTCATTGTTAGCTGTAGCTATTCTATTGCCATGGTTGACTTTATTGCCACCATGCAGAAAATTCATATCTTTCTTAGTGACGAAAAAAAATTCAAGAATTTCATCATCGGCAACTGGATTTCTGTTATTATGAATTGTTGGTATTACTTACTTGTAGTGATTATGTGTATAATCAGATTAGTAGAAACTTTTCATATTATATTTGGGTCTATAATTTTGGCCAGTTTTGACCTTAATATGATTTATGCCACTAGAATGATTATATTGTTGGATCAAAAAATAACCTTGTGGTACTCCATGTTTTTGGACTCGAATAATACTGAAGCACACTGTAGACATATATTTAAAGCTTACGTGAAAATAATGAAATGTTATCAACTGTATACTATCTCTTTTCAATATTTGGTAAGCAGGATTTTTTCAAGCTGCTTACTGTCGTTGAATATTATTATTGTTATGGTAATGATCCTTACAAATATACTATTCGAATTTTAGATTCTTTTTTATGCAGCACATTCACTTTTTGACGCATTACTTTTTATAAAAATATGGATTGATACTTGCAAGTTGTTCTTAAAAGATGTTGTTCAGGTAAATACAACAATTTAGCTATTTATATTGATATACAGAATGGATACCACAAATAGGAATGAATAGAAGCCACGAAGCTTCTTGGTCCATAGAAATAAATAGAAATTATAAATGAAATTCCCTGATTTAAAAAAAATAGTCCATCAAATTAAATATCGAAATAAATGATTGATCTAAATTCTATAACACTCTAGATTCTGCCCTAAATACTGGACAGATATTTTTCAAACTTAGCCTATCATGAGCTAAGGGGATGATAAGTACTCGTACATGATTTCAATTATTACCTATGTGTGGTATCTATTTTGCATATCAATCAATCAATCAATTAGCCTATTGCAGTCCACTGCTGGACATAGGCCTCTCCCAATATGCGCCACGTTTGCCGATCTTTTGCTTTCCGCATCCAGTCCGTCCCAGCCACCCTTCGCAGGTTGTCAGTCCACCTGGCTTGGGGGGGTATTCTGCATATTGTTATGTCAATAAGCAATTTCAAGTATCACACTGACTAGTCTGACTACTCACAAATAATCACTGTTTTTTACTCTTTTTTCAGGGTGAAATCCTTTTAAATACATCCGTACTATATGTCGAGATAATTAAAAATTTAATTATCCTCATCACATTTAGCTTATACTGTGAAAAGTTTTATATATCTGTAGAACACTGTCAAGAATCTAGTTTTGTGGTTTTGAAGACATACTGTTCAGGTATTTGAATTTCATCTTGATGTCCTTGTAAGTTCCACATTGTAATCAATAGTTCAAATATTTTATGGAAGTAAATTGGAGAATAGAACCTTGAATGCAAGGGTAACGATTATAAACAGTTTAGTTGTTTTCGATACAATACCGACAACATACGCCCCTCTCGTAAAATGAGTTCAATACGTAAAAATATATTAAGCTGATCACTCAGTAATCATTAAAAATTATCCGTAATATTATGTACGAGTTTTTCAAGAATCATGGGAACGTGCCCGTATAGTCTAATTATAACAGCTCTTACCATAATAATTTTAACACTTCTTATGTTGGAGATGATAAGAGGGCCGCGTGGTTCCTGGCAGAGTAGATTTTGAGCCATCCCATCTCCTCAGATACATGACTCGAATTAACAATAGTGCCCAGGATACGGCAATAGGCTCACCCTATTACCTGAACCGAATGCAATGTTCAGTGAAATTTGGGTGTTAATTCACCTCTGCCTAACCCTCCGGAGATGAAGACGTGGTTATATGTATGTATGTACATATTATGTATGTTTGAATTAAATGTTTTTTGTTTTTATTATTTTTCAGATCCTCGAAGAAAATTGTGTAGAAACATTCAAAAATATCATAAACGTACATTTGCCAAATTAAATGTATGTGGTTTATTCTACGTAGACGTTTCGTTCCCACTCGCTATGATAGAATTGGTTACCAATTACACGATTGTGCTACTACAATTTGCTTTTCTGTAAATAAACTGATCTTCTAAAATGTTTCAAGCTTTTCATTTAGTATTTTGTATTGTTATTCGTATTTATGGTTGTTATTTTTTTTTATACCACTTAGGTGGCAGGACAGGCACACGACCCACCTGATGGAAAGTGGTTACCGTGGCCTATGGACGTATGCAACACCAGGGGCGTCACACTCGTGCTGCCGACCCTGAAGAAACCTTCTAATGCCCTTCTTTAAGAACCCCATGTTGTAGTCGCTTGGGAAAACCATCGCAGGGAGTTCATTCCACAGCTTGAGTGTGCGAGGGATGAAGTTCCTTTCATACCGCACAGTGCGCACCATTTCCGGTCGCAATGTGTGAGGTTGAATTCCCCGCCTATGGCGAGAGGTGCGATGATAGAATGTAGCTGTACCCATGACACCTATTCCTGGGATACAAAACCTATGTGTTATTCCAGACTATCATCTATCCCTGCACTAAATTTCAGCCAGATCTATGCAGCCGTTAAAGCGTGATTTAATAACATGTTCACAAACTTTCATATTTATAATATTAGTAGCCGTACACTGGATAAGATTGGATATGTGTGGATAAGTTTTAGCAAAATACACGTGATATTATGATATGCAGACCCTATATGCCGACCTGAAGCCACTGTACCACTTTGTACCGATAGCGGTGGAGACCTTGGGGAGCTGGAGCAAGGAGGCCAAAAACCTGGTAAAAGAGATAGGGAAAAGGCTCATAGAGAAAACTGGAGCGTTCCTGGCGCAAAGGTTGGCCATCGCAATAGAATAGAATAGAAATAAACTTTATTGTACACCAAACAAAAAGAAAAGTATACATAAAATAAATGGCAAACATAATTAGGTAATGTACAAATGGCGGCCTTATCGCTAAAAGCAATATCTTACAGACAACCTTTGGATGGATATGAATAATAAATAAACTAGTTTGTATATATTATATTATATATTTTGACAAAGGCATTGCTGGCTACCTGACTGATTGTGAATAATTGTAATTTATTAATTGAATTGTAATAAATGATATGAGATTTAAAAAAAAAAAAAAAAAAGTTTGTATATTGGGTGGTTATTGGTGTAGTAGCAAAGGACAGATGTACTCTTATAAGGCCAAGGGCACACCAATTTTCGCTGGAAGTTAACATGGCAATGTACAGCTTGGCAAAAAAGTCGTGAAATTAATAGGGGCGCCACAATCGTGCATGTAGCCACCCTATATACTACGAGTATTGTACTGTCGAAATTTAGTCCGCAAGTCGACCAAAACAGCTTTGACACTTCGATTTTGTACACTATTTATAAAATGTACCTACTACCGGTTACCATACGAACATCTTATGGCAGTCATTACGGGTAGTTAGAGCCTTAGAAAAGTCTAAAAACTGATCTAGCTGCAATACTTTATTATCGCCCAATATCGCTATTGGGTTGTGGAGGTCAGATGGCAGTTGCTTCACGAAAAATGACAAAATTCGGTCAAATCCGTAGTAAGACTGGTAAAGCAGACCCCAGACTCCGAGGTGAGATCTTCGGATGCGTCTCGGATTAAAGCTAGTTCTAGCGTTAATCCCTAAAAGAAAAAGAATAAAACGATTGAACTGAGTGTGATGTAAAACAATTTAATAGTACAATTGAATATGTTCTAATCTGAATCTAAAAAACTTTCATCCAAATATTCCACGCCAGAAAAGTGTTCATCTGAGCTTTGGGGTGGGTCTTCTCTTGGGTGGGTCTTCTTTTCTAGGCCGTCCCGCTCTATGCTTTCCTGATGTGGCGAAAATTCCTTTATTTCTTTGTCCTTCCAATGCGATTCGTCTTAAGGTACTGACGGATTTACCTAAAAAAGATGCGAACTTTATATAGGAATAACATAAAAGGGTGTATACCCCTAAAATCTGCTTAAGAAACTTTGTTCATGATATCATCAAAAAAACTATCAATATTGTTCGAACGCACTACTATACAAATCCATTGTAAACAACATAACCTCAAATTCATGGACATTTATTAAAAGGCAAATAATCATTGTTTAAGAGGTTAAATCTACATTTTACAAGTTGAATAACACAAATTATATCTGATAAATTAATAAAATCACATATTACAGTCATTTCGGCAGTCCTATAATAAACATCGTTGAGATCGGATAAACATTGGCCGGCTTCGCATTCTGACAAACATTTCGTGTACACTTTGTAAATGATCTCTCTGGCGGAGCTGGAGCATTACAGGCTTACTTATTCTGAACTCAATATCACTACAATAACACAGTTAACTTCAAGTATATACTAGTAAATATAAAACAACGATCGTGAAATGTATGAAATGACACTTCAAGTACTAACTTGACGTGATTGACAGAGTGTTGCCAGTGATTAAATATTTTAGTTCCGTTTCATGACTTTTTTGCCAAGCTGTACATCATATATTTTTTGTACATTTATCATTCTCTTATTTTAGAAGTTAGAGGGGGGGGGGGAGACACACATTTTTCCACTTTGAAAACTCTCGCACAAACTATTCAGTTTAGAAAAAAATTATGTTAGAAACCTCAATAGCATTTTCAGAGACCTATCTATAAATACCCCACACGTATGAGTTTGATGAAAAAAAAAAATTGAGTTTCAGTTCTAAGTATGGGGACCCCCCAAAATTTAATACTTTTTTTCTATTTTTGTATAAAATTCTTAATGCGGTTCACAGAATACATCTACTTACCAAGTTTCAACAGCATAGGCCTTATAGTTTCGGAGAAAAGTGGCTGTGACATACGGACGGACAGACAGACAGACGGACGGACAGACATGACGAAAATATTTGGCTACGGAACCCTAAAAACGGTCAAAATATACATAAAAAGACAGACATAAATATTAGAAATTAATCAGACATCGTACCTAGCTCCAGAAATAATAGTACCTAACATAATCAAATTATATTATAACTAACCCGAAAACACTTAAGCGGATTGCTTAGTGTTAAATAATAATATCGATATTCCATTTTAACTCCATGGAGTACATTGTAGACTAAACAACTATATTGGACATGAAATTTGATGTGAAATAATTATAATGAATAAGTCTAATTTCTTATTCGTGTAAGTTTCGTAAAGAAACATCAAAAATTTATTTAAAATATCAGCATGAAATCTATCGGCGAGAATAATAATAATAATCAAAACTGCCACGTGAAAATAATATTGAATAATGCAGTAGACAAAGATATCCAATCAATGCTTAGACCTTTGGAAATATTGCAATCCGTATGTTTTTGCCCCAAATTCACCATTAAAAATAATTTGATACAGGCAAACAGTCGGTTATCTAACATTGTATCACTATGCGGAACTATAATGTACATTTCTGGGTATTCATTGTCTATTATTATACCATTCTTTGATGATTTCATCATCAACAACATGGAACACTTTTACTTCATCACATGTCATAGCTTATGTTTTTATTTCATCCAATCTAGCTTAAATTACCTTCAAAATATTTTCCACGTCAATAAAAATATCACTTTTGTCTTGACTATTCAGAACATTTCCAAATTTCTAAATAATAATGATCATATCAAAAATTTTACTATAAATAATTGGGGTTGTGTTTTTCTAATTTTTGGCATATATGTAGGACATGCTTTATTGTTAATATGTTACTTAAAATTGCCTTTATACGTTGCTATAGGCAGCCTAACTTTTATTTGTTTTGATGCTAACTTTATTTACGCCATAAGATATATCAAATTGTTGAAAGATATGGTCAATTTATGGAATGAAGAATTCTTAAATCCTCGATTAATGGGAAACATGCCCGTGAAAAATTACTACAAAAGAATGTTTCAGACTTATATCGATATACTTAACTGTTTCACTATATTTAAAATAACTTTCAGGTGTTTCGTAAGTAGCTGTATTTATTAAATTCTTGCAGCATTTCGAGAACATTCAGATTTGTTTTAAATATTTCACCTTTGAAAATTTTCAGGCTATGATGTACGTGTTTAATTTATTTACCCATTGTTTGATTCATGTACAGATATTGATTGAGCTTTCAAAATTATTTGACCCTACAGTTAGTATTTTAAATGAGTTACGTAAATGAATATCGAGAAGGAAATAAAAATATTCATTATTAATTATTAATTCACAGGCTACGGTAATAAAAACCCTAGGGTTAGTGCTCGTATGGGTTTTTAAAACCTACGTCATATTAACAGCTTTGTGTCTATATTGCGAAAAATTCTACATTACTTTGGGCAATAGTCAAAGCTCCTGTGCGCATATTTTTGTTACAAATAACACAGGTATCTATAAAAAAATCTTTTATTTTGAATAGGTATTACATATAGTTAGGTACGTTCCACGGTAGTAATAGCCTTGGTTGAAAGTGCACGTATTGTAGTTGGTACTATTAAAGGATTAACGCAGGGGGAGGGGAGGGGGGAAAGATGATGGTGGTGATGATGATGATGAGAATAATCAACTTTTACGAAAACAGAAGAAACTGCAGCAGAAAAAAAGTACTAGTAGTAAACGAGCAAAGAGTTATGATGGAGAGAGAAGTGGAACACTGTTTTAATTTTGATATAGTATCCATTCCAATCCTACCCCTGTACATATTATGCAATTATGCAAACCCGAGTGTTTCTAAAACAAAGATATTATTGTAATGTCGGTACGGTCATGACATAACTTGAAACGACATAATTTGATTTACAGTTGATCTTCAGAAATTGTCCAAGAACATACAGCGTGTGTATCGTTCATCGTTCAAGAAGATGACTGCGTGCGGTTTGTTCTACATTGATGCCGCACTACCATTATCTCTAATGGTTCTACTGACTAACTATACAGTTGTTCTTCTTCAGTTTGCATTCCTATAATAGTCTACTTTATTGGCGAAGGGTGAAAATTATCAAAATGGAAGCCAATGGACAGAAACTTTATTGTAAAACCAATGATTCCGTGACGATCAAAATGTATACTGTTTTATTGCAAATGAAAGACAATGTAGCATGATTTGATATTATTGAAGGGAAAGGGCGGCTTCCTTCAGTTCACGGGATTGTTGATTTTACAATACCTCTTATAGATTGATCATAGCACGTATAGATTTTTGGGTGTTTTATTATTCTTTTTTTAATGACTTCTGCAGCAAAATCGCGGCAATTTTGCCTATTTCAAGTAAAATGTTTATTAAAATAATTAATGGTTATTATTATTTTATTATAAAATTAAATATTCTATTTCCAAATACTGAAACGCAATAACATAATCAAATTATTAAAACACACAGCACTTTATCCGATAAGGTAACTCAATAATGGTATAGCGATAATTAAACTTCACGCTGTGTAAACTACCTATTCTGTATATAGAATTGTTGAGAAATCATTACTTTGGAATTGTAATTTATATGATCAAAAACCCGACTTCGGCAATTTATTAAAAATATTGACATGAAATATATGGATAAAAATAATCGTAATAAAAACTGCCAAGTGCAAATAATAGTGAATAATGCAGTAGATCAAGATATCCAATCAATGCTTAGACCTTTAGAAATAATGCAGACTATATGCTTTTGCCCCAAATACCGCATTAAAAACAATTTAATCCAGTCAAATAGTCTCTTGTCTAACTTTATATCACTATGCGGAAATATAGGCTTCATTTTAGCATATTTGTTAAGCCTGATTGCTTCATGTCTTGATGCGTTCATACAAGAAAATATGAAATATTTTTACCTACTCGCATATCATGACTTTTTATTTTATTTAATTCAGTTTAGCTTAAATTTTCTTCTAAGTATTGTACACGTTAAAAAGAACATCAATTTTATCTTGGCTATTCAAAATATTTGTAAATTTCTCAGTAATAACGAGCATATCAAGTTTTTTACCCTATGCAATTGGTTATGCGTAGTATTTCTTTTTGGGATATATGTTGTGGGTAGTTTTTTGTTCCTACACTTCGGATTACCTTTAAATGCTGTTTTGTCAAGCTTTACTTTGATTTGTTTCGATGCCAACTTAATTTACGCCATTAGGTATATAATTTTGTTGAAAGATATGGTTAACCTGTGGAATAAAGAATTCTTAGATCCTCAATTATTTGGCGACACCCTCGTAAAAGATTATTATGAGCGAATGTTTAAGACTTATATCTATATACTTGATTGTTATGGTATTTATAAAATTATTTTCAATTATTCTGTAAGTAGCTGTGGCATTATCGAGTATCGTCTTATTTAGATTTGTGGTAATTTATTTAAATGTACGAATATATTTCAGGTTTTCTTTTATATATTCAATTTATTTACTCATGCCTTAATTCATGTGCAGTTATTAATAGAGATTTCAAAACTGTCAGAGGTTCCAGTTAGTATTTTATTGAAGTTGCATTATGGTTTAGTATCCTAAAACAAAAATAATTCTACATTATCCTTTGTTTTGCAGACATTGTTGTCGGATATAACTGCGACAGTACTCATGTGGTTTATTAAAACTGGTACGATGATAACATTATTGTGTCTATACTGTGAGAAGTTTTACAAAGCGTTAAACAATAGTCAAGACTCTTGTGCACTTATTTTTAAATCAAATCACACAGGTATTTTTTAATATCTTGTAATTGTTATTACTTACTGTAAGCATTCTACTAAATTGACCATGTTGTTGGTTCATAGCAGGACTGTTGCAATATGTAGTGCCCCTCTAGACAAATGGATTACGTTTGTAGAATAGTATGGATTGAACAATATGCATACATTTGACATAATTGCAGTACTATCATTATTGCGAACATACAAAGTAAAAGAAAACAACAACATAGATAATAATTATTTACCCGATGATGAAGGATAGCATAATCTATTTATTTGACCAGCCAGTAGTTATTACACTATCACTTACATTGAGAGCATACAACCTGCTTATTGAATTTTTACTATGTTTAATACAACAAGAGATAGTGTTAGATTATTAGGACGTTGGCTGTCATGGCACACGAGTCATGCTGCTAAGGTATGACAATAGATGTTACATGGTAAGCGAATAAAGATTTCTTTTACAGAAGATCAACAGAAATTGTCCAAGAACATACGACGCGTGTATCGTTCATCGTTCAAGAAGATGACAGCATGTGATCTGTTCTACATTGATGCTGTACTTCTACTATCACTGATGGGTCTAATAACTAACTATACAGTTGTTCTGCTTCAGTTTGCATTTCTTTAAAGGTTGATTCAGACCAAACGAACATAGAACTAGAACAAAAGCATTATAAGAGCATTCTTTATAAATATTTTAGTGTAAATGTAACGTTATTTTCAGCGCTTACATAGGAAAGAACAACGAACGAATGTTCTGTAACTTAGAGGGGATAGAATAAGCATTTGCTTGCTTGGTGTAAATCAACCTTAACATGTTACGCGATTTAATTGTTAAAAAGTAAATACATTATTTTTAAGTCTTAATCTTTAGATTTAGAGAAAGTCTATGATGAACTCATAAACTTGCTCGATAATATAAAAAAATGTATTGTAGAGAGAAGAGATCATTCTGATGATCGACAATTAGGTATTTCAAGGGAGGAATTTTTCGAATAAAATGAATGTAATATCCAATAATGATATTTGAAATAGATTTTTGAAACTATGGTCGTTTTTTTAACCGACTTCAAAAAAGGAGGTTCTCAATTCGTACGCAATTTTTTTTTTTTTTTTATAAACTTCATTCCACTAAATTGACAATAACATAATTATTATTTATTATTGTCAATTTAGCGGAAGTAAATAAATAAAAAATAAATAAATATTGTACGACAATCTACACAACGCTATCTAGACCCAAAGTAAGCATAGCTAAAGTAAGGCTGGATAATGATGATGACATTACTTTCATTAATCATAATTACTTTATTCTTTATCTATTTTGAATCAAATAACATGATTAATAAAATATGGGTAATTATCCAGCGCATAATTGTTGTTTTAATGAAATTGGGCAATATTGATTTAGGGTTAGTTTCATATAGCAACACAACTAAAAGAGCTGTGACAAATAAGCTTACTAAATTAATCTCTAAAATCAGTAATGATATCAATGCCATTCACCTTAGATAACTATCTAACAGACGATATCGTTAGGATATTTTATCCCATGAATTTTGTTTTATCTATTTTGTTTTCATCCAAATTTACCATTCAAAGCAATTTTATTACTCCAATTGGCACTAAACACAATGTGGCAGCATTTCTTATTGTTTCATTTGTGTTTGTATTAAAAAGCTATTCCATATACGAAGATACTCTAAGTGCTTTATCACAGCCAGATGAAAGTTTTCTTAGAGCGATGTCTCTCTTCCAATTTGTTTATTACTGTGTTACTATCAGTATACTTTACATATTCAATGCAACTAACACTCAAACCAATATTTCACTTGTATTAAGAATTCAGAAAGTTCATAAGAGTGTATGTAAGAATAAGAATATTGACCATGCTAGAATTTGGAGTTCGGTTTTTTGGATAGTTCTTTCTTTTCCAACACTCCTAATGACTTGGGGTTACCTCACAGTACCTTATACTAAATTATCGGATGTTGTGGGTGGTTTTGTGTATGTTAGCTACGAAGTCAATTATATTTACTCTATCCGTGTTATAATTTTATTGAGAAAATATCTCACAGAGTGGATTAATTACGTTATGAGAGTGGATAACGACACTGATGAAGAGTATTGTATAAAAGTATTTAAAATATACAGGAACATTTTAAAGGCTTTCAAGCTGTTTAAGGATGCCTTTCAGTTGTTTGTAAGTCCTATCAATATTAAAATTTTATGTACTGTATATAGTTGATTAATTTATATTTATAAATATTTTTTGACAGACATTTTTATGGACGCTTTCCGTTTTCATCCTTTCCTTGAGTTACGTAGCAATACTGCTAGAAATGTATCACTTGAAAAAGGATACCGTAAGTATTTTTATATGATATACTAGCCTTTCGCCCGCGGCTCCGCCCGCGTGCATCTCGTTTAACGCGACCTTTGCTCATATCTTCGGTTCTACTCAACCGATTGCGATCAAACAAACGTAAGATTGTCTGAGTAAGCCCTTTCTAACAAAAAAAAACGCATTAAAATCCGTCCAGTAGTTTTTGCGTCCATCGCGGACAAACAGAAAAACAGACAGGAAATTAAAAAAATATATTTTCGTGTTCAGTATCGTTAACTTAACATAACCTAAGTACTTTTTTTTAAATATCTCCAATGTACAGACACGACCACTTTACAATTATATCTCTAATATATAAAATTCTCGTGTCACAGTTTTCGTTGCCATACTCCTCCGAAACGGCTTGACCGATTTTGATGAAATTTTTTGTGCTTATCCGGTATCTATGAGAATCGGCCAACATCTATTTTTCATCCCCCTAAGTGATAAGGGTTTAGCGGGAACGGGATTTGAATACCACGCGGGCCGAAAATATGGCGGTACGAAGTTCGCCGGGGCAGCTAGTAATAGTATAGATTTAGTATATTTACTCATATTAGTTCGTAACTTATGATTTGATACGATTCGTTCATCTTTGTATGTCATTTGCGACTGCTGTAGAATAATACCGTGTAATGTATAGTTTGTATACAGATCCGATATGCAGGTAAGATTCTTCATTGAGTCAATGGTTCCTAAAATTCACAAAAATTGTCGGCATAATACTCATACCAAGCCCCGGCCACAGCAATGTCAGTTGCTCTACACAGGTCCTCTATAGTACAAAATGTGATAATAGTTTTAATTTTATTTCTAAACTATGTCGGTGTAAACTTATAGTTTTTATAATGATTTGGGACTTATTACCATTAAAAATTCTGGAACTTACTTCTGCCAACGTTTCGGATGCGTTGTAGCACCCGTGGTCTTGACTTGACTAGTCTGCGGATGACTGCGGGCTTTGAGAGGTATGTGGGAACATTTTTTCACGTACCTACCCTTCATTGCAGTAATGAATAGTAAGGCTGGCGATATAATATCACACTCACTAAGTATGTCAGTTTTTACCTCTTGACGCTCGCAGACCAGTCAAATCGTGACCGATACAAAAAACTACTTAGACTAACAAAATATTATGTTAGTAACTTTAAAATAACATCACGACTGAACTGGGCATCTTCTGGACAGGCTTCTTCTCCAAATTGATTTCAGTCTTAAGTAAAGCCATTTAACAATTTGAAAAAAAAAAAAAATATTAAAGAATATTACAGACAATACATAATAATACCTCTTATGAGGCTCTCGTTAGGCAGCTTGCTCAAGGGCTTAATGCAAAGGACGGTTCTGCTAGGCTTGGTACGTATAGTCCTCTCTCTGGAGCCCTAACTACCGGTAGCTTAGTTCCTGGACCCGATCCCGGTAGGCAACTACTTTTTATAATTTCAAACGTATTTTGTATATACTAATAAACAGATATTCCATTGCATAATAAGTATAATTATGAAATGTCAAATATATTCGGATAAAAATGATTTTATCAATCTGTAACTGGTCATATTTTCCAGAATAGTAACATTATTGCAACAATCATATCAGCGATATGGATCACAAAGGACTTATTGCTACAAATCACGCTGTGTCTGTCATGTGAGAAATTTTATGCAACCATAGAAGAAGCAGCATTTATATGTTTTGAGCGTTTGAAGAAACCTGATTGTTCTGGTAGGTACCACCTATCCTATTATTATTATAGCACTTTCACCATGAATTTTCCATAAAATTCCTTTCAAGGTTTGCATGAAAGGAATTTTATGGAAAGATAGGTTAGGACAACGAACACAAAAAAGAACTATCCGAAATTGTCATTGGTCTTATGTTACGCATGATGGAATGGTCTCATTGCTATGGACGCCCAAACCGTGCGAAATGGAGGTGGAAGAGCCGGAAGGCAGACCCTGAGCTCAGAGTTTACCTAGGCTGCGGATGCAATCAGGAAAATACGTCTTCATGATGATGAAAGTAAAGGAATTTGGCCTTACTCATCTTTTTATTTGAGTGTCCAGGAGTAAAAAAATGTAATACACCAGTAATCAATAAAATTTGAACATCTTTCAGAGAATCAGAAACGCCTATGCAAGAACATAATACAGTATAACCGAGCATCGTACTGCAAGTTGTCTGCGTGTGGACTGTTTGACGTAGATGCAGCTTTGAACTTGTTATTTATGGGAAGCCTTACCAATTATATTATAGTACTGTTACAGTTTACTCTTTTGTAAAGGATTATTAATTTCAATTTCTCTTTGTTCTTCTTTTGTTTCACAACTTGTTATTTTTATTTCTTTTCTTTTACTTGAATTTTGATTTTAAATTCTTGCTTAAAATAAATTAATATTTACATCTGTTTTTTTTTCTACCTGTACCCGTGCACCAGTCAAAAATAAAGTTGAAAATATGAGCAATCGTTGTATATATTTAAAAATAGCGCAATGCTTATCCATAAAGCTGTATAAATCAAAAATTAAATTGTACAAAGTTAGTAATGTAATAAATTATAATCAAAATACATATTATCTACAAAGCTTTTATTTCAATCAAATTATAAAAATACCTTGAATTTTAGATCATAATTGAATTGCTTTCTATTAGTTTTGTGGCTAGCTTTGTAAAGTGAGACAACAAGAACAGTTGTTTTACGTTAGTTATTGTATTTGACGTTTACATGGAAAATAGTAATTCATTTTCATCAATCATCATCAATTATCATATTGTAGTCCACTATCGCCTGTTGAAGGACCGATGGCCCTTGAAGCAAAGAAGTCCTATAGTCGAGACAACGAGACAGCAAATGGAAGCTAGGACGCCCCTTAGTCAAATGGACTGACGACCTGTAAAAGGTGGCTAGAACGGACTGGATGGGGAAGTAAGAGGATCGGGAGCAAAGCCTTACAATGACAGACCACATTGACAGAGGCCTATGTCTATCAGTGGAAAATAATTAATCGTCATTTAACTATGACATCAGTATCAATTTTATTAGACAATTATTTAAGTGATGATGTTAAAAGAATTTTTTGTCCTATGAATTTTATACTGTCTGTTTTGCTCTCAGCCAAATACACGATTAGAGACAATTTCATTAATCCGACTAGTAGTGTTTATAAAGTCACGATATTTACTGTTACGGTTTGTATGATAGTTTGTAGAAGTTATTTCGTTTTATGTGACAATGACCTAAATACTTTAAAAAAGGGGAAATTTCTTGCAGCAATTTATTTCTTCCAATTTATTTACTATTGTGTTAACCTCAGTACGTTTTCTATCTTCAATGTTATTAAAACCCGCACCAATATATTACTTGTGTTAAAAATTGATGAAATCCATCGCAGTATTTGTAAGAATAGAAATATTGATCGCGTAAATGTTTGGAATTCGATTCTTTGCATATTGATTTTTCTTCCAGTATTCCAAATGTTGTTAGGTGTCTTCACAACAACGCTTGCTGATTTACATGAAATGTTGGGTCTTTTTTTGTATCTTGGTTATCAAATCAATTACATTTACTCAATTCGTGTAATCATTTTATTGAGAAAGTATCTCAGCGAGTGGACTAATAGAGTTATGTGGATGGATCACGAGTATGAGGATAAACAGCACTGTGAAAAAATGTTTCAAATATACAGAAATATTTTCAAGGCCTACAAGCTGTATAAAGATGCGTTTCAATTGACTGTAAGTTTTATTTACTGTTATCGTATACTGAATACATAATGCAACTATTTAATATGATACGTATATTTTTGGCAGACATTCCAGTGGGCGTTATCAAATTTCATTATTTCTTTGACTTACATTCAAGTTCTGCTGGAAAGGCGTCACTTTATGATTGGTGAGGTAAATAACCAATATTAAAATATATGTAACGATTTACTTTGTACTTAATTAATAAATGACATAAAATATTTATTAGACCTTCGAAAGATCTTGAACAGATCTGAATATCACTTATACCAAGTGTAATATAATAATATTTTGATAGAAATGTACCCGTAAAACCATGACATAAGATTCTAATAAATGAAAAAAAAATATGCAAAATAATATCTCCAAAATTTTGAATGTTGCCTTGGATGACCCCAACTTTACTACAAACGTCTCTACCGATTCGCCTGGGTGGCCTCTGTATTCGCAAAATTTCAGATGTCAACTTAGCAACCCGGGAGTCGGCACAGTACGGAAAAATTAACTAGGATGCAGTGAACGGCTGGAAATTTGCATAATATCCAAACATTAATCTCCTAAGGAAACTTTTCTCACAGCGTCGGTGGGATGGGCCGCTCTGCGGCTTAGAAAGACAAAATTTACTAAAAACTTGTTCTAATGCTGCGAATCATGCCCGTTGGAGGAGGCTGATAAATGGCACAAATACTTCAACTTTATTGGAGATTAAGAATTTGTACCATTAGGAGTCGAAACGTTAGGATCATTGAGTCCGAGCGCTCGTAATCTCCTCAGGGAGATTGCAAAGCGTTTCTCGTGACCAGAAGTATGGCCTCTTTTTAGGTCAGAGAATAAGCATTTCCATACAACGTTGATAAATAAATAAATACGAAAAAGATCCAATATAGGTTTCATCAAAATTTCACTAGACCTGGCTTTACCTGCTTTAATATTTCAGAATACCAATGATAATATGTCCACATTCGTGACCGTGACATGGATGATGAAGGATTTATTGCTTCAAGTGATACTGTGCCTGTGCTGCGAGAAGTTTTATATAGCTGTGGAAGAGGCGGTATTAGCAAGTTTCGTGCGTATGAACAAGTCTAAAGATTCAGGTATTTCTCCATTTTTTTTTTATATGTTGCAACCAATGTTGGCAAATACAAAGACTCCCTTAGTCTCCGAATCTCATTGTATGGAAGCTTCTGAGCTTCCTTCTGACTCTGGTCTTGATATCTTCTCTGATTCCATTTATGAGTTCAAGAATTAGATGGCATCTACTTAAACTTTAAGTATGTTTCAGAGAATCAAAAATACCTATACTTGAGCATCATCAAATACAATCGAGCATCATATTATAAAATGAACGTGTATGGCCTGTTCAACGTGGATGGAGCCTTACCCCTAGTTTTTATGGGAAACCTCACCAATAATATTATAGTATTAATACAGTTCGCTTTGTTGTAAAGTGTGTGAAGACAATCAGAAAGACATGATTCCGAAAACAGCAGACGCATGCAGCAGATACCGCGTACTCATTACTAGTTAACTCCGATACGGATAAAGGGGACTATTGAGAATTTGCAATGAATAACGCGTATGTGCTGCGTGCGTCTGCAATTGTCGTACGCGCTACCTAAACAAGTATTTTGATGGGTAATACCTATGCTGTTGAATGAAATTTTGAAGCATTTACTATGCTAACTGTTTAAATCGATTAAGAAAGGGAAAAAGAATCGACCTCGGACGGGACTCGAACCCGCGATCTTTCCCTTACAGGGAAGTATCTTGTAAGGGAAAGATCGCGGGTTCGAGTCCCGTCCGAGGTCGATTCTTATTCCCTTTCTTAATCGATTTAAACCTATGCTGCTGTTAAAATATAATCGAAATAAATAGATGGATATAAATGCATGCAGTTTAATTATGACACTGTGCACATAGTTTGACGTTTATGAAGCTCTGCAGGGGTTTCTATGTGTAGGTACTCATATACAGGGCGTCCCACGGCGATGCCACATGGAGGGCAAGTACCTTAAATCCTTAAGTTGGCTCATTTTACTTAAAGGAGACATCATTTTATTTTTAAAAAGAAATAAAACTGCATTCAAAGATTTTTAAAAATTCGCTTGCCACACCCGGTAATCGAACCGACTAAAATCCGAAAAAGTAACATCCTGTATTTTTATGGCATCAATCGATAGTGTCAATCAAAAGGATCAAATCTCTCTAAGAAACCTGGTAAATTAAATGAAAGGAAGTCCTTGAAACCTAAACTTATAAATTCAATTTGGCAAAATTAAACACTTTAACTCAAAGTTCATCCATCCATCTGATACCATATTAACAATGAAATTCCATATTTAAATCACTTTTCTTTTTTTATCGTGTGGAGACCGCTGCATCAATCGATAGTGTCAATCAAAAGGATCAAATCTCTCTGAAAAACATGGTAAATTAAATGAAAGGAAGTTCACAAAATCTTAACTTATAAATCAATGCAAACAGACACAGCACTTTTACTCCAGAAACCATCAGATAAGATATCTTATAAGGTCAACACTAGAGATATCTTTGATGAAATTTATTTAGTAAAATAAGTACATAGATACTGAATGAATGAACTTTGTTACCTGTTTAGAATGTAACTTTATTGGGTAACTGCATGAGGTTCTGTAGGTAGGGTAGGTAGTAATTTTTAGGTGCTTGATTAGAAACCTGCAAGCGGTGTACCCTGGGCAACGAAGATGGCGAGTGAATTGTCCTATTGGATCAACTTATAACCTGTCAATTGCGACGGCGCGGCGTGCGGTTTTAGTCGGTTTGAGTTCGACATACCTAAATACTACTGCTGCTGCTGCTGACCAGCAGCGGTCTCCACACGATAAAAAAAGAAAAGTGATTTAAATATGGAATTTCAATGTTAATATGGTATCAGATGGATGGATGAACTTTGAGTTAAAGTGTTTTATTTTGCCAAATTGAATTTATAAGTTTAGGTTTCAAGGACTTCCTTTCATTTAATTTACCATGTTTCTTAGAGAGATTTGATCGTTTTGATTGACACTATCGATTGATGCCATAAAAATACAGGATGTTACTTTTTCGGATTTTAGTCGGTTCGATTACCGGGTGTGGCAAGCGAATTTTTAAAAATCTTTGAATGCAGTTTTGTTTCTTTTTAAAAATAAAATGATGTCTCCTTTAAGTAAAATGCGCCAACTTAAGGATTTAAGGTACTTGCCCTCCATGTGGCATCGCCGTGGGACGCCCTGTATAGTCTATTATATTTATATACAGGGCGTCCCACGGCGATGCCGCATGGAGCGAAAGTACCTTAAATCCTTATGTTAGCTCATTTTACTTAAAAGAGACATCATTTTTTTTTTCTAAAAAGAAACAAAATTGCATTCAAAGATTTTTTAAAATTCGCTTGCCACACCCGGTAATCGAACCGACTTAAATCCGAAAAGTAAAATCCTGTCTTTTTATGGCATTAATCGATAGTGTCAATCATAAGGATCAAATCTCTCTAAGAAACATAGTAAATGAAATGAAAGGAAGACCTTGAACCCTAAAATTATAAATTCAATTCGTATCTCAATAGTCAATGAGCTAACTTAAGGATTTTAGGTAGTTTCCCTCCATGTGGCATCGCCGTGGGACGCCCTGTATAGTATCATATCTAGAGTCCTATAAATGGGTATCTGGAAGAAATCGCAAACCACACACAATACAACTTACTTGTAACTTATAACTCATTGTACAACTTACTGCCATGTTTACATAGTGTCTTCTGTATGTATCTGTTTGGTGTGCAATAAAGTGTATCATCTATCTACCCAAACCAATGTCATAGTACTTTATGAGTTAACTATATTTGAAAAGCTTTTCCTTTCATACCTAACTGCGTACTTTTTTCAGTCGCAACGTACTTGACAAAACTAAAAAATTAAATAATATTATATTACATTCACTTACAAAATCAGGTGGGGACAGCTAACATTTCTTTTTAAGTCAAAGGATAATAATGATACGTAAAGCTGATTTTAATAACATTTTTGTCGCATTATACCTCTTCTACTATACAATAATTCAAACAACCTTAACAGTTATAAACATTTCCAGAAAGTTTGAGTCAGAAAAGATTTTATACATTCGATACTTTACCGCAAGGATTATAATAATTATACTTTTTAAATCTTAACTACGAGATGAGATGAGATTTGACCAGGAACTCTTCACTACAAGGTAAATTTTAGAAGATGTTAGAAGCTAAGGTGGTAAACAATTTAAAGAAATTCAAATTGAAGTACAACAATTGTGTAGTTGGCGAGTAGACCTACCAGAGACAACGGTAGTGCAGCATCTATGTAGAACAAGCCGCATGCGGTCATCTTGCTGAAAGACGAGCGGTATAAGCGTCGTATGTTCTTCGACAGTTTTTGCTTCTCATCTGTATATAGAAATCTATTTTTAATTATTGTTATTTCCTATTTAATTAATAAATAAACATTTACAAACATACAATTTGTAAATGTTTATTTAGGGTGACATATTCACTTTGTGAAAAAAACCCTCTTACAAAATAAAGATAAAAAAACACAAAATTTATGACTACAAAAGATCGACCTAAGGTACCTACCTACAATTTGACATCAATTTTCATACTTCCGACATTATATTGATTAGGCAACAAAGAAATTGTAACACATACTTGGGCTATTCGATTGCAAGATTAGTGCACAGGCGTTTTGGCTGTTCTTCATGGCTATGTAGAACTTTTCACAGTATAGACACAATAGTGTTTGTATCACAAAAGTCTTCACTAACCATGTGAACATTAATATACCTGTTGGCAATGGATTTACCTGCAAATGTAAGACTTACACTATATAGGTACTAAATTATTATGCGCAAAGATTATAAGAAGGGTATTTTTTTAATTTCTTCAAAGTACTTACTTGATCAAGAGACTCAGATAGTTTTGAAATTTCTATTAACAGTTCTATGTAAATAAGTGAATGAGAAAATAATTCAGAGATGTAAAAGAAAATCTGAAAAATTTACAGTCTCATTAAAAATTAAACAAGTCTTATGAGTTATTGGTTCAATGAATGATGCAAGTTTAAACAATACAGTTACTTACGAAATTCTTAAAAGTGAATTGTAAAACATTATAACAACTCAATATATCAGTATAAATCTTAAACATTTGATTACAGTAATTTTTTTTGCAGATCATCAATTGTGGATTTAACATGTCTTCATTCCATAAATTGACCATATCTTTCAATAACGCCAAACACCTTATGGCGTAAATGATGTTAACATCAAAACAATAAAATAGCAAACGAACAAAAATAGTATATACAGGAGTATTGAAGTAATATATTAAAGTAAAACCGCCTGAGATTATGTACAAGCCCATAATCATAAAAACACAAATCCAATTGACAATAGTGAAGAATTTTAAGTGAGTTTTATCATTGAAAAATCTATAAACCCCTTGAACAGTCAAGACAAAATTAATATTGTGTTTAACTTGAAAAATGCTTAAGTAGCAATTCAAACTATAGCCGATTAAGTAGAGACCGAACTCGAAATAAGCAACTATGTAAAGGAAATTCAAACTTTTCTTTATGAAATCATCAAAATAAAATTTAATAAGGCGCATTAGGAATGCAGAAATTAAGCATATAGTTCCACACAATGATATAATATTGGATAAACGGCTGGTTGGTTGTATAACACCGTTTTTAATGCAATATTTGGGACAAAAAGATATAGACTGCATTAAGTTCAAAGGGCGAAGCATTGACTGGACATCTTCGTCTATTGTATTCTTTATTATTATTGCCACATGTCGGTTTTCATTGTTATTAGTAATCTTTGTGGACTTCATATTTAAGTTTTAAAAACTGTTCTGACCTATCCCAACACAAAATAAAATAAATAGAATGATGATTCCACACCGGCTTCTGCGGTCGGAATAGTTTAGTAACAATTATAAAATAGGGTTCAATTTATCTACATAACTAATATTAAACACTCAGACAGAGTACTTTTATTACTATGTTATTACTTTCAAGTACTGCCTAAAAATAAATTATTATGGATTCACTTATATACTTGTATTATATACTATAGATACGAGCGTTTGACGCAATACCTAGCAGGTATAAGATAATATCGATGGGCCCTACGTATAGGGGTGGAAGTGCCTTTATACAACTTTTATGGCAATGACTTAGTGATGTATTCTATAATATAATGGTTCAACTAAAATTCATTTTGACTGCCCAATCCAATTTTGGAAAGTGAACAAATAGGCGAAACAGAACACCAACGAGGTCTATTTAATTATACTTCAGCCCAATCTGTTGTCAAACATAGGTACTTGTGTAATCTCGAAAATCTGATTAACAAACGTTGAACGGCTCTTCTGTAAAATTTGCTTCTTTTACTTACGTAGGGTAGGACCCATCGATATTGGCCTTTCAACAACATTATTTATCTGTTTGGACGTATGTTCTAATCTCATAAAATGTTAACTTGGATTCATAGTGTTTTATTTCACTAGAACTTCTGTTCTCGGATGTACTTTGTAAGATAGGAAGAACAGTTTTTCACTAAAGTTTTATCTACACAATCGAACCTATACAAAAACATGTAGCTATGGTTTCATTGAATGCAGTAATATTGCAATTGCACATGGTAAAACTTATGAGAATGCAGAAATGAAGCATATTTATTAACTTGTTGACAGGCTGTAAAGTCTGTTCGATTACCGGGTATGGCAAGCGAGTTTTCAAAAATAGTTGAAAACAGTTTTGTTTCTTTTTGAAAATAAAGGAATGTCTCCTTTAAGTAAAACTAGCTGACCCGGCGAACTTCGTATTCCGATCCCGCTGTACCTTCTATTCAAACTTCCATGTTAGAAAATTCTGATCCCGTTCCCGCTGCACCGTCCCCGACCCATGAACATGCCACATATAAATTGACCATGGGAAAAACATGGATTTTCTACATTCAGTGTGGTCTTTTAAGGATTGTCCTTTGTGATTTGTTTATGGTCATGGCCAATGCAAGACGGATCGAAAATTGAAGTCTTTTAAATTCAAGCAGCATGTCTATTGGGATCATCGGGATCCTTAGAATGAGAACTTCCTCACATTCTAATTTTCCTTTGAGTGAAAAAAAAAAAAAAAAAAAAAAAAAAATGTATCCTATGTCCTTCTCCTGGTTCTAAGCTACCTCCCCACCAATTTTCAGCCAAATCAGTTCAGCCGTTCTTGACTTATAAGTGTTGTAACAAACACGACTTTCTTTTATATACAGATATAGAAGATAGATGAGCCAACTTAAGGATTTAAGGTAGTTTCCTTTCAGGGCCCGATTTATTTTCCATCCTATATGCAGTTGGTTTTAAGTTATAAATAGATTATGCACGAGCCAAATTGTCATAACTATCTGCAACGTGCACTAATAAAGTACTTAAAAATAATTACGTAGATTATTAATTATGTTGTGTGTCTCAATTTAATAATTTTATTATAAGTGAGATTAAATTACACTCTATCACTGAAGTGTGAATAAAACAGAGTGTAGTCAATGGACTTGATGTTGTACCATTCCTAATTATTATTATTAATAAAGAAAATTAAAACTTCAAACATGGCTATGGATGAATTGAAATGTTCAGAGATCGTAGTTCAATTAATGTCAGCAGTAGTTCGTAAGTATTCATTCTATTTTTAAATAGAGGGACGAAATTGAAAGATACGAATATGTGGCTGACCGCATGTATGTCGACTGTATGAACGAGGTGATTCTCTAAAGGGTTTCGTTTATAATCAACGTAATCTTGGGCACTTTTTTATATATTTTAAGTAATATGACTCTAAAAATATGCTATTATTGAAAATGTACTGGATTTATTTCACGTGGTAAATTCGTTTCTCTATCCGAGGTTTATTTCTTATCTTATTCCTTATAAAGTTAGCCAGAAATGGAGCTAAATCAATTTACAGTCAATCAATTAGCCTATCGCAGTCCACTACTGGGCATAGGCCTCTCCCAATGTTGGCAGGCTTTGGCCTACTGTTACCTCCTCACTGGATAGACGGGTTAGCACAGGGTTTTATTTCGAGCTATTCTTCTCTCGCAGTGATGTCGGCTGCGTATTTTCCGTTAGCCGCCTCTTACGACACTCTTCGGATGAGATGGGGTGGTGATACTTGTGTTCTTTCTTCGTCATCACACGGTCAATCATTTAAGCGTTGTTGTCGTTTGGCTGTAGGTAATAAATTGTTTGCTTGGATGCACCTGTAATGCGCAGAGAAGCGTCTTGTTTATTTGTTCAGATGGTCTGGAACATTAAACTGTAACGGAACAGACAGACAACAAATAACACAATTGGCAATTCGAAATGGCTAAAGAGATGCAAATGCAATTATTAATAATCAATAATTGTTTTGAACACCATACTTTAGATATTTTTCAGTGCAATAGAGGTATTTTATTCCAATGAAATAAATAACAACAAATAAATGTAACGTAGCACAATTTGTGCAAATAAGTGTAACTTGCTTTGTCGCATTGTGTGATTTCTAATAGGTAACCATTGAATAGAAAAGGATAGACCTTTAAACTAAATGGTATTTTCCTATGTTTTTAAAGTAAGTGGTTTTCCCAAGCGACTACAATATGGGGTTCTTCAAGAAGGGCATTAGAAGGTATCTTCAGGGTCGGCAGCGCGAGTGTGACGCCCCTGGTGTTGCATACGTCCATAGGCCACGGTACCCGCTTCCCATCAGGTGGGCCGTGTGCTTGTCTGCCAACTAAGTGGTATAAAAAAAAAAGATTGTAACTATCTTCTTTATCCTAGCGTTAATCCCAGTCGCATTCGAATTTTTCACCTCGGAGTCTGGGGTCCGCTTTACCAGTCTAACTGCGGGTTTGGCTGAACTCCGATATTTTCCGTGAAGCGACAGCGGTAACGCGATATTGAGCGACATTAAAGTATTACAGCTAGAACAGTTATTAAACTTTTTGGAGCTCCAACTACCCGTAACGACTGCCATAGATGTTCGTATGGCAACACGGAAAGCTTAATGTGCCCTCCGAGGTCCGACCAGACAGACCTTTTTTTTTTTTTATATAGGACACGTCAATTTGACTTCGCCTTGCCTGATGGTAAGCTGAGGGCAAAGTCTTGGAAAGAGGGTCACCATTATAGACACGTGCCATGCTACAATGGTGGCACTCAGCTTGACGGCCTCATCAGATGCTTTTTCACGCCCCGCTTAAAGGACCCGGGACAGTAGGAAGAGGGAAACACGTGAGCTGGTAAAGAATTCCAGGTCTTAATTGTGCGGCACAAGAAGGAGTCACCGAACCGCTTGGTTCTTGATGGAATGCGGGTGGCATCTAAGTCCTGCACGTGTTGTCCTGTATAGGAAAGGGGAGGGTGGGATTAATTGGAAGACCATAAAAATGTGACTATATTATTTTCAGTCAGTTGCTTGGGAATGCAAACCGGCTTTGTGATGGCATGGCCGTCTTACAACGTGGCCAATTTCGTATCCAACGAAACGGTGTTGGGGACACCGATGAGTTCTTTGGACGTCTCATTATTGGGTGCTTTGCCCAACCTTGGTGGATTGTTGGCCATGCCACTTTGCAGCTGGGCCTTTGATAGCCTGGGAAGAAAATATGGAACCATGCTTCTAAGTCTAGCGTTTGTTGTAAGTATTCAATTATACTTAGGCCCATCCAAAACAATTCTCAGTTGAGAATCGACTCTCACTTCACTCCAGAACTCTCATCTAGAATAGCAGCTCATGGCTGCTCAAAAGTAGTCAAAACGTCGGGTTAAAATATAAATATTATACTAACAAATATATCGCGATAGAATCCGTTAAAAAGTAGTTTTATTTCAATAAATCATTCTCCGTTCCTTCAATTCCTCAGATCGCATGGTTAATAATATCTCTGACAAGCAACATCCAGTTGATTCTAATTGCTGTCACGATAGCAGGAGTTGGGATGGCCGGTCAGAATGTTTCGATGGTTTACATCTCGGAGATAGCGCATCGTTCAATAAGAGGTGCTATGTCATCGAGTACTATGACTGGATTTCTAGTGGGTAGGTAGACTTTTGTTAATTATTATTATAGTTTCATTCACTTCTTACTTCTACCGTATTTCTTCTCTTCTACATCTTAATGCAAATCCCGGTCGCATCCGAAACTTTCACCTGGGCTTGTTTTTTCAGTTTTACTGCGGGTTTGGCTGAAGTTTGGTATTTTTACTCCTCCCGTATTTATCATTATTTATTTTTATTTAATTATTTATGTACACACATGAACAAACATAGAGATTTTTTTTATTTAATTAGATTATGATCATGCAATTTGAATTCAGCTTAACTTCAGAGCTGTCAATTTGGCGACCTTAATATAAAATAAATTCTTTTTAACAAAAAAGTTTAACCGACTTCAAGAAATGGCAAAGAGGCACTGAAAAGTGAAAAATAACGTAATTTACAGACTTACTGATTTATTAGAAGTCGGTGCCAAGCCCGAGAGGCAATATTTCAATTGATTGCATCATAGTACGAGTAGTTTAGACACAACAAACAAAGTTGGCTGGCACCGACTTCTAATAAATCAGTAAGTCTGTAAATTACGTTATTTTTCACTTTTCAGTGCCTCTTTGCCATTTCTTGAAGTCGGTTAAACTTTTTTGTTAAAAAGAATTTATTTTCCTCTTTTTAGTGAGTTCTAATCCCACCCTCTGCTTAGGTTCCTATCATCAGCAGCTTAAAAATCACGTGAAGATAATTTTAAAAGGCAATTATTGAAATTAAATATGTTAAAGCAGCAGAAACAGTGTTTTGTCATCATTTTGAGGATTTCCCTAGATCCCATAATCCAATCCTGACTTCCTGAATCCTGTCATACGATTCTGGCTCCCTGAACCACCTTTCTCTCTCCAACAAAACAAAGATCATAAAATCCATTTCACAAAATACGGATTTTACATACAACGGTTCGTCACCTATTTTACCCCCATAGTATCAAAATTTTGGAAAATGCTGGTACACATAGGTATTCATCTATGACTCTACTATTACTCGTACTACTATAATATATTATATTATAGATACTCCCTAGCATAGCCATGTAGAACGCGTACTTATGACTATTAAGTCACTGTATTTCATAAATATTGATTATTACGTACGTACTGTAAAGTATCATTAATAAAGTTGTATTTTTTATATTATTTTCGCTATACTGTAATTTTAAGAGCAACGCCTGCATGTTCTTTGAAAATAAAACAACAATAAGATGAATGATTGCTAATATAAAAGAGTAGGCGCTTGAAGGCGCATCAGTCTGGTTTCGGAGGATTTCCCTTGATTTCTCCAGGATCATAGCATTAGATCCGGACATCTTGGATATGGGACCACTCTGAAAGTATCCTCTATCAAACAAAAAAAGAATTTTCAAAATCCGTCCAGGATTGGCTTCACAATCGCGTAACAAACATACAAAAAAATAAAAAAAATAAAAAAATAAAAAATTGCGTACGAATTGAGAACCTCCTTTTTTGAAGTCGGTTAATAATGCTGAAATTTAACTTCACATGTTACAGGTATTTTAATTTCATATATAATTGGTGGATACTTCGGATACATGACGGTGGTGCTGATTCATTTAATATCATCAGTGTTGACTACTTTGCTGTTTCTACTGCTACCAGAGTCTCCGGTGTATCTAGTACTAGTTGGAAAAGAAAAGGTAATTATAACGATGATTACTGTTCAATACAGAACATAATAGTTTTAATGTTAAATATGTAACAATTTACATTTTTTATGTATGGCCACATTTTGTTTTGTAAGGTAATTTTTTTATGTGTGTGGCAACACTTTTTTCTTCTTCCCTTCCATTTCAAGCTTCTAAAGTGTGTGCGTTTTAGGATTCAATAAATCCATTTAAATTGATACAAACGCATTTTTACTTAATTATTCTACAAAAAAAAGTGGTCCTTCGAAGATTTGAACCAGTCGATATTGTCGGTTCGCCGTTCCAGTTCAATAACTGCATTTTTTCGCGAATTGCTAATTCGCCATCTTCAAGTTGCCACGTGCGGCGGGTGGTAGGTACGCACAATTTTATTTACATTCGCAAGATTGCGATTGCTGGGCGTCTGTTTACCCTACCATGGTGGATAGCGATGCTAAACTTAAGCGTCTGCGGACTCAGCGGGGCCAGTGTAAGGCCACGATCACGCGGATTGAAACATATATTAACGACTCGAGGCGCGGAGGGAGAAGCTGAAGAGCACCCTCAAAGACTACGAGAAGGTTCACCTAGACATTCTCAGCCTAGACAGCAGCGATACTGAGGATCCTGGCAAGACAGAAGAGCATTACTTCAGAGTGCTAGGCAGAATGAATGCAGTCATACGTGAGTTAACGACACAAGTCTCTACTTCTTCTTGTAGATTACCAGATATTGAACTTTCATTCTATGATGGAAAAGATTTTACTAAGTTTAAGCCGTTCATGGATTTATTCAGTGCAGTAATAGATAAAAATTTAACCCTTTCTAATGTACAAAAATTATTTTACCTAAGGAAATACTTGACCAGCGATGCACTGTCTGTTATTATAAATTTGCCACTTGTTAACGAGTCATATACCGAAGCGATTAACTTATTAAATAAGCGCTTCAATAACCAATCTAGACTAGTATCCAACCATATAAATATTCTTATGGATCTTCCTCAGATGCAGAAGGGCACAGCATCATGTATTAGGTCTTTTATTCAGGAGGTGCGACAACAATTACATGCACTTAAAAATCTTAAACAGCCCATACATCAATGGGACATGTTACTTATAGCAGTATTAACTAGAAAACTTGATAACTACACCAATCGATCTTACCATTTAGATAGGTCATCTGATAATTTACCAACTATAAGTGAGTTTTTGGAATTTTTAGAAAAAAGAGCCATCGCTCTGGAGGACAGTTTTTCTCATAACAACGCCTCCCATGAAGGTAAGAGTAAAAACTTAAATAAGGTTTCCAATGTTGCTACCAATTCTAATAATTCCAATAACAACTGTTTATTTTGTAAGAATAATCATCTCCTCTATGCATGCCCTAAATTCAAAATGGCACCAACTTCTCAAAGAATTAAATTTGTAACTGATAATAAGTTATGTAAAACTTGCCTTAGGAACCATAATAGTAAATGCAAATATTCTTTCAAGTGTAAAGTTTGTAAAGCTTCTCACAACACTCTTCTGCATGAGGAAGATCCAAAGGAAGATCAAGTAGTAACTTTGCATTCAAATTTAACTTCAAATCATACTAATATATTATTGCCTTCAATGAAAGTAAAACTTATTGACAAATATGGTCAAGAAGTCTATGTAAAAGCTTTGCTTGACTGTGGCAGTCAGGTATGTATTATTAAACGCTCACTCATTAACCGTCTCAAGTTGACCCCTATGGCTCAAAATTCCAATATTATTGGTTTGAGTAATACTCATAACAAGGTTAATGAGTGTGTTACCATACTGGTGGAAACACCTATGTACCATTTAAAATATTCTGTGAAGTGTCATGTCTTGGATTCAGTAACATCACACTTACCACAAAATTATATTGACATTTCAAATTGCAATTTACCTAAAAATATTCAGTTAGCTGATGATGAGTTTAATAAACCATCTGAAATATCTTTGCTATTAGGAGTATGCTTCTATTCCAAAATAATAATTGATGGTATTATCAAATTAGATAATGGCCTTGTATTACAAAACACTTTGTTTGGTCATGTCGTTACAGGTACTATTCAAACCCAAACTCCTATACACAGTTCTAACGTTACTCTGGTTTCAAATCTTGTTGTTCAGGATGAGACCCAAAATAATCTTGAAAATATAATGAATCAATTCTGGTTATCAGAAAAGATACCAGAACAGTTAAAAAATGATAACATTGAGTTTCAAAAGGCTGAAGAATGTTTTAAAAATTCTGTTAAATTAGAAAACAACCATTTTTCAGTTGACTATCCATTGAAATTCTCATTAGAGGAACTAAATATTGGTGACTCATTTTCATATGCTTTGCAAAGATTTCACATCCTGGAAAGGAAATTTGATAAAAATCCAGAGTACTTTCAAAAATACAAAAAGTTTATTGATGAGTTTGTACAGCTGGGACATGCCAGGGAAGTTGACATTGGTCAATATGACATATGTAATGACCCCGTATATTTTCTTGCACATCATGCAGTTTTAAACAATAGTAGCAAAACAACAAAGTTGCGGGTTGTGTTTGGTGGTAATATGAAATCTAAAAATGGTCTTTCTGTCAATGATGTTATGTTGAATGGACCTATAGTTCAAAATGACCTATTTAGCATACTTACACTCTTTCGTACCTACCAGTATACACTCATGTGCGACATAGAAAAAATGTTTAGAATGTGTTCTATCAATGATAATTTCAAGCCATTGCAAAACATATTATGGAGAGATCACCCCAGCAAACCAATTGTTTGCCTACAATTACAGACAATTACTTATGGTCTGAAGCCCTCCACATTTTTAAGCACTAGATGTCTCATAGAGCTCGCTAATTTGTATCAAAACAAGTATCCCTTGGCTGCAGATGCACTTAGATCAAATACCTACATAGATGATGTAATCTGTGGTGCTGACAGTTTGGAACAGCTACAGGAATTAAAAAACCAATTGATAGGGATAATGAGCTTAGGTAGTTTCAACCTGCATAAGTGGTGCTCTAACTCTCCTGAGGCTTTAAAAGATATACCTAATGAAGTCAAATATTTTGAACAAATTGATCTCAATAAAGATCACATTATTAAAACTTTAGGTTTAAAGTATGATATACTTTCAGATAATTTTCTATTTTCATGTCCTATGACTAATGATTCTCACAAAACTAAAAGAGAAATACTTAGTTTTATTGGTAAAATTTTTGATCCCCTAGGTCTACTTGGTCCAGTTGTAGTTAAAGCCAAGTTGTTAATGCAGGAGATATGGAAATCTAAGGTTGACTGGGATTCACCTTTACCTAGTGATTTACTCCAGCAATGGAGTACATTGTTGAACAACTTATATGATATGGGTACTATTAAAATATCTAGAGCCATTTCTAATATGGACAATGTTGAGTCAGTAGAACTTGTAGGTTACTGTGATGCATCTCTTCATGCTGTAGGTTGTTGTCTCTACCTTAGAGTTTTGTCTAGTGATGATCGGGTTAAAGTTAGCTTATTATGCTCCAAGTCCCGTGTCACTCCCCTGCAGAGAAAGCCTACCATTCCAAATCTAGAACTCAGTGGTGCTCTCTTATTGTCAAAACTTTCTTCAAGTGTCTATACCACTTTAAAGATTAGGTATCCTAATTTAAAAGTTTTCTTATACACAGATTCCCAAGTAGTTTTAGCCTGGCTAAATTCTGTAAATATAAAAGGTGTCTCTGTTTCAAAAAATATCAAAGAAATCAAAAATTTAACTAAAGTCTTTCAATGGGCTCATGTCAGAGGTACCGATAATCCTGCTGATATCCTATCCAGAAGCTGCATTCCAAGCAAACTTCAGGACAATCACATGTGGTGGTCTGGTCCAGCTGTGTTATCCAAGATAGAATTTCAGCATAATACATCTGCTATAAAGCCAGAAAAAATTGAATCCATCATAAAAAATCCTGATTGTGTGTGTAACTTCCAACAAAACACTTGTAACATTTCAGATAGCATTTTCAATAAATATTCTGATTATAACAAGCTCCAGAGAATAATTGCTCTAATATTACGCTTTAAATATAATTGTATGCATCCTAATAATAAAATAATTGAACCATTTTGTCCTCAAGAGCTAGAATCTTCTAATTTAATCATCATCAGACATATTCAGCATGAGGCATTTTCAGAAGAAATAAAATCTTTAAAGAATGATATTCGTATAAAATCTAACTTGAGTGGCTTGCACCCTTTCTTAGATAGCAATTCCATTCTAAGAGTAGGAGGTCGTCTTTCCAATGCTATTCATTTGTCCTATGACAAAAAGCATCCTATCATTATTCCAAAACATAATAATATAACACACATGATTATAATGAAAGAACATTTAAGACTATTACATGCTGGAGCCAAACAAGTTTTAAGCTCTCTTTCTCAAAAATATTGGCTTATCAATGGTATAAGAGAAGTAAAGAGAATAGTACACAAATGTATGAAATGTTTTCGCGTTAAAGCAGTGGCTGCCAAACAGTTGATGGGTTCATTGCCCTCACAAAGAATTTCCATGGCTAGGCCATTTCAAATCACAGGTGTGGATTTCTGTGGTCCATTTGACATAAAAGTGGCACGCATTAGAAAACCTATGGTACACAAGAGCTATGTAGCATTATTTGTTTGTTTTACTACTAAAGCAATACATGTAGAGTTGGTCAGTAATTTGACTACTGCAGCTTTCTTGGCATGTCTTCAGCGTTTCATGGGCAGGAGAGGTTTACCATCCCAAATATATTGTGATAATGCTCAGACTTTCAAGGGAGCCTCTAATAAATTACAAAAATTGTATGAATTGCATTCCTCAGAATCTCATATCAGTGAGGTCCACAATTTTTGCTCCACAAACCAAATTAAATTTAAATACATACCTGGTTATTCACCAGAATTTGGTGGTCTCTGGGAAGCTGGAGTAAAAAGTGTGAAGTACCATATTAAAAGAGTAATGGGAAATGTATGTCTTACCTTTGAAGAATTTAACACAGTTCTTGTACAAATAGAGTCTATATTAAATTCCAGACCTCTCTTACCAATGAGTAGTGACATTTCTGATATTAATTACTTAACTCCCGGACACTTTCTTATAGGTGCTCCTTTAACTTGTTATCCTGACATGGATTTGATCAATACAAACATCAATAGACTTAAGTTTTGGGATTTGTGTTCTAGATTAAAACAGGAGTTTTGGCAACTCTGGTCCAAAGATTATTTAACTTCCCTTCAAAATAGACCTAAGTGGAAATATGAAAATGATAATATGAAAGAGGGTGATTTAGTAATTGTAAAACAAAAGGATATTTCACCTCTAAGTTGGCCAATGGGTCGTATTATAAAAACATTTCCTGGACCAGATGGTAAAGTCAGGGTGGCAGAGGTTAAAATGGGACCCAAAGGTAACACTTATGTACGTTCTTATACTAAGTTGTGCCCCCTACCATTAAAAGAGTGATTTTACTGTTTCCAAGCGATGATATGACTACTGCCTTAAACTGTGTATTGCTATAAACGTGTACTAATGTTTTAACTTGTGTATTGATATGACTATTGTCTTAAACTGTGTATTGCTATAAACGTGTACTAATGTTTTAACTTGTGTATTGATATGACTATTGTCTTAAACTGTGTATTGCTATAAACGTGTACTAATGTTTTAACTTGTGTATTGATATGACTATTGTCTTAAACTGTGTATTGCTATAAACGTGTACTAATGTTTTAACTTGTGTATTGATATGACTATTGTCTTAAACTGTGTATTGCTATAAACGTGTACTAATGTTTTAACTTGTGTATTGATATGACTATTTTCTTAAACTGTGTATTGCTATAAACGTGTACTAATGTTTTAACTTGTGTATTGATATGATACTACTGTGTAATTTACTGTTTGCATTTAAAAGTGTACTAATGTTTTAAATTGTGTATTGATATGACACTACGGTGTAATTTGGTTGTGTATCGCTATATTACTGCTGTGTAATTTTACTGTTTTCATGCCATAAACTCAACTGTATTGAATTGTGTGCTATCCTATAAAAAAGTACTAGAACAAGATTTTGATATTGTTGCTTTGAATTGTGTAATGTTATAATACTGCTGTGTAGTTTTACTGTGGATTGTTATAAAGGTGTACTTGGATAGTAGAACTTGAAATTGTTCTTTTGAAAATTGTGCATTGTTAAGAGAGTAGGATTTTCCAATTGCTTTCATAAAGTGTGTGCGTTTTAGGATTTCAATGAATCCATTTAATTTGGTATAAACGCATTTTTACTTAATTATTCTACACTAGCATAATGATTGAAGAATTGAAGTTTCGGGTTATATCTTTAAATAGGTAAACAGTAAATGAAAAAATGTAACTTGATAGCTATATCTTAATGTATGCTTCAGTCTATTTCTCAAATTTGATAATTTCATGTACCTAACAAGTAAACAATGTTCATTTGTGCTTAATATTCTTGTGTTAAAAATATTGTTATTTCAATAACTTGTTGTTCAATGAAAAGACAGTCACATGGTTCATTGTTTATGATGTTTACATTTAACTTGTTTGTAGTTGGTGGACTTCCCTCCCCCCAACTTATGTTCAATACAGAACATAATAGTTTTAATGTTAAATATGTAACAATTTACATTTTTTATGTATGGCCACATTTTGTTTTGTAAGGTAATTTTTTTATGTGTGTGGCAACACTTTTTTCTTCTTCCCTTCCATTTCAAGCTTCTAAAGTGTGTGCGTTTTAGGATTCAATAAATCCATTTAAATTGATACAAACGCATTTTTACTTAATTATTCTACAATTACAGTGAAGGTGGTAACGTTAACCTGTTTTTTTTTATCGTGCGCCAAATTCCCAAGGAGGGGGTCCTCCTACTCCTCTCTCATAGGAGTAGACGAAGGTGGTTATATCGGACTCGAAACGACCAAAACACACGTTGTCTGTAGGTCGTAGGTTGCCGGAAGTAAGATTGGCTGAGACATAATCTCTCGCACCCCGGTCAACCTCGGGCCATCTCTCTCCAGCTGGCTCTCTTCAGGTGTAAAGACCATGGACTTCTTGTGCGAAGGAATGTCGATCGATCTGGTTTCACAATACCAAAAAATAAAGATAAAAATAAATTATTTATTAACCGTTTTTTGGTTTTGAGTGCTTTACCCTGGTATTCATATCTTCAGGGAGATCGACTCCGGCCTGCCGGCCTACTTCCACATTCCTCACATACTTAGTGTGAAACAATATTATTTTCTCGTATTAATTAGTATCTACTAAGTTCAGTTGTAAATTAATATAGCAATGACATAATATTCCAGGAAGCAGCAAAGTCGTTATCATTCTACAGGCGTTGTGATGTCAAATCGAAAGAAATTGCAGCCGAGATAGCTTTGATTCGACGGACAATAAAACCGAAACAAGATAAACTAATTCAAGACTTAAACAAGGGTTAGTTGTAACGTTAGCCTTGATAACACTGGGGTAGCTTAAAAGCTACAAGCCAGCTAGTTTCCTAGCAGACTCTTGATTCTACTAAAACAAAAATCACTGCCACACCAGATACTGCAAAAATGGCATTAAATTTAGACTTAATTGCTATAGCCAAAATTAAAAGGACAGAGTTTCAATACACTTTTTCGCTCACTCCAAAAAAGTCATTTAATTTTAGACTAACTGCATTTTAAAGTCTAAAATCTGTCTGCCTTTTACGCTTTCGCGCCTAAACCACTGAACATATATTTTGACAAAAATTGGTACAGAGATACATTGGACCTTGGAAAAGGACATATACTATGTTTGGTCGCGATTACCGATGTTCACGCGAGCGGAGCAGCGTTCAACGGCTAGTATAATATTAATATTGAATTCATTTTGTTACAGATATTGAGATAGCAGATAACTTGATTGAGGAAGTGAATATTAATGATGAAAAAGAGCAAATGTCTGCCTGGCAATACATGTGTAAGTTTAAGTTTCGTAAACAGCTCTTCCCATACAGCTTGGTTTCGAACTTGCAGTTGTAATTATAGTATTATAACAACACAACTTTGCGATGGATGTATGAAAGAAATAAACAGAATACAATACTCAAATGATTCTGTATAAAGGTACTTATTGACTTGAGCATTCACTTATCATTGAGCATTTATCGTAACCCAACCAAACACAGAGCCAAAAGTCACTACAAATATTTTCATGATCTTTCTAGCGAATACTCTACTAGCTAGTCGATGCTTTACACTGTCCTTTCGCGACAATGCAGCCAGAATGCTCAAATGCTCAAGTCTATCAGCACCTGACAATGAGCATTCAGGTGTAGCTGTATTTTATAATGTTCCATTACATAGTCATAATAAAATTAATCCAATACAACTATTGTTTACCAGTGAAATCCAAGTCATCAAAACGTGTCCTCGCAACGATTCTCACTATCATAGCCACGTGTAACTTAATGGGGGGCACCGTACTACAAGTGTTTGCTGAACCATTGTTCGCTGAAGCAGTTCCGTCGATGTCAGTCAACCAGTGTGCTATATTTTTTGCCCTAAACGCCTTGGTTTCGAGTTTTTTCTGTATGGCTATGGTAGATAAATATGGTCGAAAGGTGAGAATAGCTTTATTTATGTTATTGTATTTGCTTATATTTAACTGTAATTATGACCTAAAAAGAATTGAAATTTTGATACATTTTTGGATCAATCGATTAATTAGCCTTTTGCTGACTGGACATAGGCCTTTGACCAATTGCTCGCAATATTCTACCTTCCGCATAAAAGAAAGAGTTCTTGGATAAATTGCCATGATTATTATTGGTCACTACATGTATGGTGTCATTTTCACATTTGTCTTTATTTCTGTTTCATATTAACAACAGACTATTTTAATGACTGCATCAGGAGTAGCTGGGATTTGCACAGGCTTACTGGGAACACAACTGCATTTACACTGGGCTCCTCACTGGTTCACAGTGGTACTCATATACGTGTATGGTTTCATGTATACTGGTGGATGTGCTGTGATACCTTGTGTACTGGCATCTGAAGTATTCCTGCCTGAGGTAAATAATTCATATATATTATAGTGTTTGAACAGGAATGATTCTGGGGATACTTTTCTTGAAGTGAAAACTTCTTTAGGCGCTTTCAGTACTTTTAAGTTGAGCAAAAATCTCGAAACTCACGTCATCGTCACGTAGTTTTCACTTCCATCGGTAGTTCCCAAAGACTGTCCCGCAAATTTTATTTTTATCGATTTGTTGGCTTCCTGGAGAGCGATTGCCGTCTATCCTTCCAAACTCGAGAGTAAAACCAGAGAAGTCCGCTGTTTAGCGCGTGCACCGACTATGTGCACCATTGCTCTAAAGGTGCTGATAAACTTGAGCATTCACTTGTAACTTCTTCTTCGCCTTTTATAAATTTTTTTAACGAACGAACGAACCGAGCCAAGCGTAGAGCCAAATAATGCTACGAACATTTACATGATCTTTATAGTGAACGCTCTGGTAGAAGCAAATTTACCGTCGTTTTGCAAGCATGCTTGTCAGAATGCTCACCAAAACGGTTGATAGAAAGTTCACTAAAACGCACTCGTTTATTTTTCTGTAACGTAATGTAACATTCGTAAGAATGCTCATTACAAGTGAATGATCAAGTTTATCTGCACCATAAGACGTATGTATAGAACATTTTGGATCAGCTTCGGGTGAGCCTCGGTGGCTCAGTGGTCAGAGCGTTCTCCCTGTAAGGGGAAGATCGCGGGTTCGAATCCCACCCGAGGTGGATTCGCTTTTTTCTAGCTTATTCGATTTGAATAGTTAGCACACTAAATACTTTAAAATGTCATTAAATTTAACTTACAGGTTCGTAGCATCTGCAACAGTTTCTGCTATGCCTTTATGTGGACTTTTGTTTTCATCAACCTGGTCATCTTCAACCCGCTAGTGGAATTCGTGGGCCTTGCTTCTGTTTTCTGTATATTTTGTTTCATGTGCGTCACCGGGACGATTTTCCAGTACTTTTATTTGCCAGAAACTAAAGGTATGTCAGTAGATGTCATTCAGATACGTTTCTTAAAGGAAACTGGGTTAAGAAGAAAAAAATAGGTAACAAATGTAGAGAAGATTCTTTCGGATAAAGGGGACTTAACAATCTAGATAGATTGTTAAGTCCCCTTTATCCGTATCGGAAGTTAACAAGTAAGTAATGGGTACGCTGTTCTGCTGCGTGCGTCTGCACTTGTGGTATGCGGTCATCTGCAGAATCATTTAACGCAATCATGGTTATAGACACATACAAATATAATATCTTTGATTTGCCTGATGATTCGATCACAGGCTGACTCAGCCTGAGTCCACGGACATGAATTAACCTTATTGTAGAGTGTTATAATTATAATTTGGATACTATATTATTATTATTGTAAATAATATATTATTATGATTAATTTGAATAGATTTATTTTATTTTATACTAGCTGACCCGGCGAAATTCGTACCACCCTATTTTCTGATCCCGTTCCCACTAAATCTATCTCTAAATTTATCAGTGCTTCTCTACAATATTATACATGTATTATACATATAAACCTTACTCTTGAATCACTCTATCTAATAAAAAACCGCTTGAAAATCCGTTGCGTAGTTTTTAAGATTTAAGCATACATAGGACGGACAGACAGTGACAGCGACTTTGTTTTATAATATGTAGTGATTATTGCCCTCTAAAATATTTGTATTTCGGTAGAATTATCTATCATCCGTGTGGAGACGGAGAAAGAATTCAAGTATCACCACTTCATCTTTTTTTAAGGATGTCGTAAGAGGCTGTGGAGGTAATGTTCCTCCAACCAAAGGGAGGATCCTCCGACCAGGCAAGATGATCACGCCTGGCGGGCCGCGGGCCAACGATTGTCGTTGGGATGATGTATATAGTTTGTACAAGCGCTGGAACTTCGCTTTCGCGATGCAGGATTCGTAGTGACGTAGTAGTTCGGCTTGCTGTCGCTAGATGGCGCTGTGTACATGTGGTATCGCCACATCACTCCCCTCCAAGACCGGAGGTTGTTTGCGATGAGTCAGCTGTCTTAGCTCTCTTGAAGAGCGTGCCAGTACCAGTCTTGAGTAGTTCCATATCGTCGGAACTAGACGCCGCTTATTCCATTGGCGAAACAGTCTTCCTCGCTAGTCCCAGTGTGTCGGGACTGGGACTACCGCTGGTCCCGAAGATGCGGGGCGAGTGCGGTGATGCGGTGCTGCGGTGAGATGCCCAGAGAAGTGGGGCTCGAAGCGTCGAGATGAGTCCTCGGCGAGCCGCCAGTGAAGCGAGGCGAGTCCTCGGTGAGTCGAGGTGAGTCCTCTGCAGAGACGGGGCGAATCCTCGAATAACGAGGTAAGTCCTCCGTGTAGTGGGGCGAATGCTGCGTAGTGGCTGAGTGGTACGTAGACGGGAGAGAAGTCCTCCTCTTGAATAGACCGTAAGTAGGTGTACCGTGCCTTTAGATGCAGGCGTGGCCGAAGGATAACCAGCCTGCAGCGGGTGCTGCAGGCTGTGGTTGTAGCCTTGTAATGACCGAAAGTGCTGGATGGCGAAGACTTAATTACCGCTCATGCGGAAGAAGTGAATGGGATGTGACGATGAGAAAGCTGCTGATAAGCTCAGCGAAGGTTACGTGATCAGATCACGTCGGGGTCACCACTGTGGAGGTAATGTTCCTCCAAACAAAGGGAAGATCCTCCGACCAGGCAAGGTGATCACGCCTGGCGGGCCGCGGCCCAACGATTGTCGTTGGGATGTTGTATATAGCTTGTACAAGCGCTGGAACTTCGCTTTCGCGATGCAGGATTCGTAGTGACGTAGTAGTTCGGCTTGCTGTCGCTAGATGGCGCTGTGTACATGTGGTATCGCCACAAGGCAACACGGAAAAATACGCAGACGATATCATTGGGATAGAAGGAAATCTCGAAATAAAACCCTATACCAACCCATCTGGCGAGTGTGGAAACAGTATACCTAAGAGCGGGGGCACACGATGCGTTGCGTTGCCGCACCACAGAAATTTCGCCGCATTGGCGGGCACACGAGCGGTGCGACGCCGCAGCGTTGTTATCAAACAACTGAGCGGTGCCGCTCCGGTGGCGTCGCAACGCATTCACCCCTCCCCGTCTCGTCTCGGTGGTTGCAAGTCCAGTGCGGCGACGCAGCGCATCGTGTGACATGCCACAGATATTTCTATGTAAAACGACGCTCCGGCGCCGCACCGCCGCCGCAACGCATCGTGTGCCTCCGCTCTAAGCCTCCCGATATTGGGAGAGGCGTATGTCCAGCAGTGGACTGCGATAAATTAATTGATAAATAATTGATTGATTGAATATTATCTACAGTAAAACCAACGATTCAGAGAAATGGCGAAGCGATAGTACGATTGTCACTGTCAAATGTATAGGTAGGTACCGTTTTACTGCAGTTAACAATTAAAGACAACTTAGTACAAATTGTTATTATTGAAGGGTAAGTGTCGGCCTCCCTCCTATAATGTGGTGTTAGTTTTAGTGATGTTATAATCTTGCACCTTTGTCGCGCTGTGCTGCTCATTTTTTTTTTTTTAATAATCCCCTTTGTCTCCAGTAATTGTTTTTATCTCAAAAAATACTACGGTGCATACATATTGCTGAAAAAAAAAACATGTGCACTTTATCAGCATTCCATAAAGGAATATTAATATAATAATCATATTATTTCTGAAGAAAATTGAATTTTAATAAGCGCAAATAAAATTGTGCCAAGGACATTTTCATTGTTCAGGATCGGTACATCGATCACAAGGTCGCATCCATATATTATTTTTACTCGGAAGTGCCAAATGGCTGTATGTTGCGTCGAAGTTATTGCATTACAAAAATGTATGTACAGGTGCATAATATGCGTAATAATAATACGAATGTTTTTTTATTATATTTACATATACTGTAATGAATAAATAGTTACTTTTCCTTTTTACTCACAGTACTGTCGAAGTCGGTACTTGTTCGTTATTTTTTCATGTTCATACCATTTAAGTGACTGATCTTTTAATCGAGTGTAAAGATCATAATTATTATCTTTGAAGTGCCAAAAAAGTAGTATAATAATAATAATTATAGAGGGACTGTAGAGAGACACATAGACGGACAGACACAAACAAAGCGACACAGAGATTGATGAAACGATCGAAATTTTAAAAATGCCTTCAGACGTGAGTAAACTGAAAACTTCTGAGTTCCTAGTGCAGCTCATGTCAGCTGGAATAAGTAAGTATTACCTTGAGGGTTCATACCTTTTTGTGTGGAAATCCCTTCGAATACCAGCCCCGTCAGCCATTGGAAGTGGTTATGTCACTGAGACCGACTGAAACCGCACGCGGGCACAACGCCGGAGTGTAAGATTGCATTGAGCATAATATCCCTGGCATCACGACTGATGGGCCACCTATGGTTTTAAGATGGTCTCCTCGGGTGTGGGAAGCACAGTGTCCCCATCGAACCCTGGAAGATGGGGTAGGGGGAGTGGGAAAGGCGAGTATCTCGTTTACTTTTGATCTGTTGCAGGTTTTCCTTGAGGCTGCAGTCAAATAAAGCAATACATCAATCAAAAATAATAAGCAAATAGATGACAACTAGTGATTTCCTGTTTCCTGAAATCATTAGTTGTACGATTATGTATTCTTGGGTTTTCAGTTAGTTCCTTGGCGATGCAGACTGGTTTTATAATGGCATGGCCATCTTATAACGTAGCCAACTTCAGATCTAATGAAACGTTGTTAGAGGCACCGATGTCGTCAATACACGTCTCACTATTAGGTGCTTTGCCCAGCACTGGTGCATTGTTAGGCATGCCTATCTGTAGGTGGGCCTTCGACAATATCGGGAGGAAAAATGCTACAATGCTTCTTAGTCTACCTTATGTTGTAAGTAGTTATCAATACAATATTCCTTCACGAAATTGAAAAAAATAACTCTGTAAAATTCACGATGAGATCACTGCCGTCTTGTATCGTGTTGTATCTTCGTGTTGAGCTTAAAAGCGACGGATGAAAGACAACTGCACGTAGCAGAGATTTGAATGTTAATATGGATATATGGTGGGATGAGAATGGACAGAAAAAAGAATAAGTATATTCTTTTTTTCCTGTCTATTCGAGAAGGGAACGATAGTCGTGGTATGGAATTAAGAGAGTTATGTGAAAAAGGTTCAAAAAACATTTTTGATTTCGAGGAATTTTATTTTGAGTTGACAGAAAGAAATTAGTAGCAAAATAAGTAATACACTAACAACCTGCAGTTTTGTACAGAATCGTATTATTATAATCAATTTTTTATATTTTTCTTCGGTGCTGCAGATCTCATGGCTAATAATATCCCTGACGAATAACATAACTTTGATTCTAATAGCCATTGCAATAGCGGGAATTGCAATCGCTTGTCAAAATATTTCGATGATCTACCTTTCGGAGATAGCGCACCTTTCGATAAGAGGTATCATGTCCTCGAGCGTGTCAATCGGATACCTAACAGGTCGGTGCATCTTCTGCTTATTTATTACTCTAAGTACTTGTCTGCCAATTCCTTATTTATCTTGTACAAAGTAGATAAAGATATCCTTTATTTTTTTACACTTAACAAACGAAAAGTGTCTCGCGGACACAATTTTGCGTTTATGTTATCATTAAAACGAAAGTATTTATTATTATAAATCAACCTTTTATCTAATTGATGAGTATTAATGAAGTACATACTATTTTCGTTTATTAGTAATAAATAATACATATGTACAAATATTTTCATTGCAGATTTAGAGTCATGAAATATTGGTGATGTATTAGATTAAAGGCTGATTCATAAAAATAAATATTTAGGTTTCTATGACAACATAAACATAATACTCTACATTTAAAAAATGAGTCTGTTGGACACTACTGGTTAGTTTCTTTATCGTTAGCTAGTTTTGTTATCGTGAAAGTTATAACGTTTTTGCGTCAAAAATGCTCTCCTATAACCTAGTGATTTTGCAAGAGACACTTCGCTCTTTGCTGCCATCAATATGGCCATATTATCAAAAGATAAAAATTGCTGATCATTTTAACTTTTTCTTTAAATATTTACTTGTCTTTCTGTAAATTTCGCAAATTTAATAGAATGTCATTCTTTCTTTCTTTTTATTTCTTTACTTTTTCTTTCTCATCGATATAAATAAAAAGGAAAAAAATTAATACTATTATTGTTAGTCCACAAATGATAAATTAACCACCTGATTTGCAGGTATATTGATTTCATACATAATGGGCGGACACCTGAAATACATGACGGTAGTGATGGTTCATCTAACTATGGCAGTATTGACAATATCACTGATTGCATTTCTACCAGAGTCTCCGGTGTTTTTGGTAATGGTTGGAAAAGAAGCGGTAATAAAATAAGATATTAGATTTTTTTTTCTGAATTTCGCTCTTGGCATATTTCAATAATTTCAAATAATGTTTGGGCATCTGCTAAATTTGTTAACATTTATGATTACTACTCCGCTCGCTTGAGGTTTAGCGTGATGATATTATGTTTATAACCTTCCTTGAAAAATGGACTAATCAGCACAAATATATTTTTCAATTCGAACCAGTAGTACCTGAGATAAGCGCATGCAACCAAACAAACAAACAAATTCATCAGCTTTACAATATTGTAAGTATAAATAAATGTATTTCAGCAAGCAGCAAAGGCATTATCATTCTATAGGCGTTGTGATATTAATTCAAAGGAAGTAGCAGATGAGATAATAAGGATTAGAAAAACAATAAACCCGAAACTCGAGATATTACTTCAAGAAAAAGAACACGGTCAGTTATTGTATATTGACTAGATTAATATGACTTTACTTCGCCTAACTGCAAGCCGGATGCAAAGTCTTAGAAAATATGATCACCATTACAGACACCAACAATGTTATAGTAATGGCCCTCAGCTTGACGGCCTCATCGGATGCTTTTTCAAGCCAATTCGGACTATAGGAAAAAGGAAACACATGTGCTGGTACAGACAGAATTCCAAGACTTTATGGTGCGGCAAAGAAGTCTCTCATTCGAAGCTTTGTTTTTAATATCATGTAGGTAGATTAAATATTATAATAAAAAATATATCATATTTAATTTAAAATTTCTTCCAGATCCCGAAACAGCAGATAAATTTATAGATAAAGTTGACATACACAATGAAAAAGAACACAACATGTCTGCTTGGCGTTATTTGTGTAAGTTTTATTTTAGTGATAAAGAATTTTCAAAAAATCGTATTGCAGGTATTATTTTGAGTGACACTTTTCGTAACACAGTCGTAACCCCGCGTTTACATACTACCGCTCGCATTGCTCATCGTGTTGCAGGAAATATTCGCGCGATTAATGCCCTAGCATTCACACACTCCCATCATCGCGTTGGTCCGCATTACAGTATTCGCTCTGCAACGAAGACGGACGTAAACGTATGGAGGACAAGACAACGCTGTAGCAGTGTACGCATTAAGCTTTTACAGCATAGCGAATTAATTAAATAGATTATTAATAAAAACTATCACTTTCAACTACTATACACTTTCCGTAGATCGATATAAATATTTTTAAAAGTAAATATTCGAGGAGCAATAACGAAAGTCGTGTTTACTGATTAGCGCCATCTAGCGGTCTCGTGTAGTTCATCGCGCTAGTATTGCCGCTCCTTTGACTCGCGCCGCCAAGCCGACATTCGCAGTAACATACGCGGCAGTACTCGCGGCATGACGAATATACCATTCACACTACGTCTCTGCCCACTTCTCTCGCCACTTCCCTCGCTCTGCCGCGAGTATGTAAACGCAGCTTAACGTAAGAAGACGGTGACTTACAATTGGTAAATATTGAAGAAAGAGCTGGCGTAAAACTAGTCCAAATTAAATGGCGTGTCAAAAACGCGTTGTTACTTAGTTGCAGCACACTATGATGGCCGTTGGTGATGGTACGAAAGGTGCACAAAAGGCCATATTTAATCAGATTCATCCATATTGCTATTTTCACTATCGTCACTGTTATCATCACCTACATTATAAATTCGTTTTCTAAAATATTATCTATTTTCACGTTGACATCACATATTGTTGGCATAAGGGGCTAGAACGTTGTCGTAGTATTTATAAGACGTAGTCATTTATTTGTTTGGAGAGAAAAATAAATTAAAAACAATTTAACTATTATTTCCCAGTGAAATCAAAGTCATCAAAACGTATCCTCGCAACGATTCTAACAATCATAGCCCTAACCATTTTAATGGGAGGTAGTGTACTGGACGTCTATGCTGAACCATTGTTTGCTGCAGCAGTACCGACGATGTCAGCCAATCTGTGTGCTATTTTACTTGCCGTCGACTCTTTACTTGGCTGTGTGATGAGCATGTGCATGATAGATAGGTATGGAAGGAAGGTGAGAATTTTTTTTCTTAGTTTTTCATTCTTTAATAGCAGATTGTATTACGATTTTAAGAATTCAACATAATTACGACTCTGGCATTAAAAGCGCCCCTAAGCGTCCCTTTGTAAGTTTTCCATTCAAATTCAAATACAAATTCAATTCTTTAATTCTCAAAATTGTGATAAGTAATTACATCTTTTTAACGTCAAATTCTGCTTCTGGAAAAGAAATGGCGCAACAAACTACATTCCATACATACATCATTCCATTCTTTACCAAGCCGGCTAACGAATTGCCAGCGGTTGCAGTCGGTCTATACCTGCATATCCATAATTATTTTTATTTTTTATCTTCTTTATCTTTTCTTTATCTTTATGTTTGGTGTACAATAAAGTATATTTCTATTCTATTCTATTCTATTCTTCTATCACAGTTCATCCTATTGACGTCATCAATAACAGCGGGGATTTGCACAGGCTTACTGGGAATACAGTTGCAGTTTTCCTGGGCTCCTAGCTGGTTTACATTGGTACTCATTTATGTGTACGGTTTTGTTTTTACTGGTGGTTGTGCTGTGATACCTAATGTACTGTCATCTGAAGTATTTCTTCCTGAGGTAAGTAAATTCACACATGCTTCTAAAACAGAAGTTATATATTAGGTGTTACTTTATTGGGATCGATTTTGATAATAAGTTCAAGTTTAAATTATTTATACTATCGATTGATGGCGTTTGGTGGAGTTTGTTAAACATTTATTGATTACTTACTTGTACTTTTCCACAATATTTTATTATTGAATTTGACCGGTTTCATCTTACGGTAAACTCAATGGCTCACATTGAGAGTTCCGAACATTCCAATTTCTTTATACAACGAAATGCATCTTAAAACTTACAGAGCGGGCAAGGAGAACAAAATCATATTACTTCTTATAGCTGACGTGAATTGAAATTATACCAGTCATCATGATGATGATGACTATAATTTTGTCTTTTTTTTTTAACAAGGGCACCATTGTCTTAATTATTTGGAGTTGGCGCAACATGTAATTTTCCTCCGTCACTCCCTTCTTTTTGCTCTTTAACGCAGTCCATCCAACTTTTCTTGAGCCTACCTCTACTCTTAAAGCCCTCTACATTGATACTACGAACCTTATTTTTACAAGGATGCCCTGCGTTACAATATTATGAACTTAAGCATTGTTCGTTGTAGAATTTTGATATTTGATGTGAGTTACAACATTATTTTCATCTCTTCCCATAGTATGGCCGTACCTTTTTTTTTTTTTATCGTGCGCAAAATCCCCACGGATACCTCCCCCACCGTAGCCGGAGGAGGAGGTTATGTCGGACTCGAACCGACTAAAACGCACGCCGTCTGTGGGCCGTCAGTTGCCGGAGGTGAGATTGTCGTAGCCATATCCCTCGCACCCCGGCCGACCCAGGACCATATCTCTCGATCTGGCCCTCTTCCGGTGAGGGGACCACAGAGTCCCCAACCCGCCCCCGGGTATGGGGAGGCACGCAATGCGTGCCACCGCCGCGGCCTGCTTCTGCTAGGGTGACAGGCGGCTCTACCCGTCACCCCCAGGCCCGCGCTCATGGGGGACGGAGGTCATTCTGCGACCTCCGACGCCCGAGTTGCCGCTGCTCGTTGCGGGCCGCGCGGTTTGCGATTCTCCTTCGCTCCTCGCGCTCCCGCTCCGCCGCCTCCTTCACGAGCATTACTTGCTCGCAGAAGGAGTCGCCGGCGGCCCACGAATCTGCGCAGCGAACCATCGCTGCGAGCAAAGTGGCGAGCGTGAGAACTCTCACTCCTAGGGTCTAGTATGGCCATACCACGCAAGGATGATCAATTTTCGTTCACTATTGCCACTTTCAAACTTACCAGTATTTAACTAAAATGTTTACTTTACAGGTTCGTAGCATCTGCAACAGTTTCTGCTATGCCTTCCTTTGGATCTTCATTTTCATCAATCTTTTCATCTTCAACCCGTTAGTTGAGTCCATGGGCCTCGGTTTTGTTTTCTTTATATTTTGTTTCATGTGTGTTACTGGGGCGATCTTTATTTACTTCTTTTTACCAGAAACTAAATGTTTACCAGTAGATGTCATTCAGGTACGATTCTTGAAGCAATCTGGGTTTAAAAGAAGAAAGTAATATTGTCATTCATCAAATCATTATTCTTTTTTTTTGTATTGTTATTTTTCTAAACCGATATTTTATTAAACTTATTATGTAATAAGTATCGCAAGGTGTTTTTTTTTGGTGTTCAAAGGTTTTTTGATAAATACCACTTAATGTTGTATAGTACGTGTTACCCCACCGCCTGTTAGATTTTCGTCATCTGAAATCATCTAGAGTTTTAAATTTATCATTTTTTTTATAATGTAAGGGAATAATTTGTACAATTGAACGGAGTATTTGATTTTTTTTCGCCAAATTAAGTACCTATAGGCTTTATTTTTATCATGAACTCGCACGTATCTTTTGTCATTTACGTGGGCACATGAAATACGCATCTGATAAGGTTTTTATTACGGTTCATTAGTTTTATACTCACATAATTACGTAAACAGATAAACGTGCCGAGGGGATTGTGTTTGTCAATCGTAAATTGACATAAGTCCATGTCACATTTGCTCTCCATCTCGCTGTGCCCCTCCTCTTGTACTACTGACGACCTTTGAAGAGCAACTCTAAATTAAATCTATATATATTAATAATTATTATGAAGCTGAAGTTTTTTGTTCGTTTGTTTATTTGTTTGTTTGGGTGAACGCATAATATCTCAGGAACTACTGATTCGAATTGAACAATTATTTCTGTGTTAAATAGCCCGTTTATCGAGGAAGGTTATAGGCTAAATGTCATTACGCTACTACTCTAGGAAGCGGAGCAGTAACCAAAAATGTCAACAAATCCGAAAAATAAATTGTTTGAAAATTAGTAAATTGAAGGTTATAAGTACTTATATGGTTTATTAAGGAGATACGGGGTTTCGAATTATGCCGTAGGTGAAACCGGGGTGGGTCAGACTATTTGGGAACAGAAAACGCTGTTTCTGTAGCCAAGTTTTGTGTCAACAAAATTGTCTCGTATCCTGCAGCCCACGAATGTCAAGTGTCATGTTCTTAACATCGGTTTTGAATCTTGTAAAACTACTATGTTTAATAAAGAATAATTCTGAACGGACTAAGATTTGAACTAGGCGGTATAGTAACTTCTATTCAGTTCAAAAATACCTGTCCAGCGATGTGACACACATACCTTATGAAAGTGGGACCAGGTTTGGACAATGCCAAATACTGGCATTGTCCTTTAGTCACAATCTACCAGATTCAGCCATTAACTCAAAGAAGAACAAGAATACCTATATACTTTTGTATTAACATTGTGTTGCATATCGTGTATAGTTGCATCATGATCCTTGCTTTAGCCCCATCGGAGTTCTCTCACCTCGTTTAATGTAGCAGAATAGGGCTACCCCATCTCTTCCTGTGGGTGTCGTAAAAGGCGACTAAGGGCTGTTCTCCATCCGACAGTAAACATATAGGTAGCCCATGACAAAGTACCCGCTAGACCGCAATAGGTTCGCCCCTTTTACGTGGGACCGAAAATTTTCTCGGCTATATCGGGCGCGACTGCAGAGTACACACACTTGAAATATACGATGGCATTGTATTTGTGAATGAAGTCAGTACTTCGACAGGTAATCAAACAAAGACGCATGTGCAATGGTAATAAATGCACATGCGTCTTTACTCGACTAACCCGACGATTTTAATAAAGCGGTAATTGTCGACTAATTAAATTACGTATTTAATTACAGGTAAAATTGTAAATATCTTACGGGATTAAACCTCTTATCAAGACATACTTAGAACAAAGAAAGTAAATATAAGAGATTTATATAACGTTGGTGTGGAAGGAAAACTAAATAACTCTAATTTTCTAGTTTTGAGGTTTAATACGTTTCATATTTTAGGTTCAAAGTTAAAAGCTTTGCTATCGTATGTTTTCAAAGAACCACGTAACACTGTTAGGGGATAATACTGTAATGTTCTGGCGCCAGAGTGCATCAATAGCGTAAATAGTAAACAGTTTTTTGACAGGTCGTGCAAAGCGCAAATCGCCCTTGACAAAGTGTCTGTTTAGTGGCAATAGGTTCGCCTCTAAACACGTGAGGCTGAAAATCACAGTTGGGCAAATTTGGGTGCTAATACACTTTTGCTTGCCCCTTCGGGGATTTACAAGCGTGAATATTATGTATGTGTAAGACATGAAATGTCGATCTTAATACGTAAAAGGCTCTTATTTCGATGGGCTGCTAAACAATCATTATTGTAGTTGGAAGGTGAATGTTGAACAGGTTTTTATTTCGAGTATTGGCTCTCAGATTGCGGATATAATAGACTTGAGTACACTATATGTATGTGGCGAGATTAATTAATTGCAGTAAGGGTGGTGCTTACTGATGATGCCGAGATGAAACGAATTTCTTGCAAGAGGGAATTGTCCCTGTTGTATAATATATTTCGGTATATTTATATTTCGGTAGGTCATCCGTGTGGTGACGAACAATCGGCAGGGGATCATATCAGGGGATCCAACCGGAATAACTCGAAGAAAGAATGCAAGTATCAACCAACACTTCATCTTTTTTTAAGGGTGTCGTAAGAGGCAACTAACGGAAAAATACGCAGACGATATCTTTGAGATAGAAAGAAAACTCGAAATAAAACCCTGTACAGTAGACCAAAGCCTCCCGATATTGGGAGAGGCGTAGGTCCAGCAGTGGACTGCGATAAATTGATTGATAAATAATTGATTAATTGAATATTATCTGCAGTAAAACCAACGATTCAGTGAAATGGTGAAATAGGTACTACGGTTGTCACTGTCAAATGCATAGGTAGGTACCGTTTTACTGCAGTTAACAATTAAAGACAACTTAGTACAAATTGTTATTATTGAAGGGTAAGTGTCGGCCTCCCTCCTATAACGTGGTGTTAGTTTTAGTGATGCTATAATCTTGCACCTTTGTTGCGCTGTGCTGCTCAATTTTTTTTTTTTTGAATATTCACCTTTGTCTCCAGTAATTGTTTTTATATCAAAAAAAACTACTACAATATGGATGGTGGATGGTGGTCCACACCGAAAAAAACACAGTTATTCCAATTAGAAACTATGTACCTTACTAACAATAGTATATAAGTGAAAAATGTACTTACTAACCTTCTATGGACTTGTTCCGAAATAAACTTTTATTATTATTATTATTAATAAAAATAAAATCCACTAAAAAGTTGAAAATAATTGTGTATTCTTCAAAAACTTTATTACAAATTATTGTCAGTTTTGGAGTCGGTGTCGTGAGAAGCTACAAACCTACCTTGGTTGACACCATGGATTGAATTGGATTGGATGATTGGATTTTATTTTTATTGTAATAGTTTTTTGAAGTCGGTTTTTTTAAACGTAGTTTTTTTTTACTTTTTAGTGTATTGACTTACTTACCATAGTCTTAAAGTAGACTTAAACTTGTCAATAACTTAAACGAGACATTCATGCTATACATCAAATGAGTTCTCCTCATGAAATCATAAATGAGCTTCTGATGTAATCAGGAAAATACGTCTCCATGAAGATGATGATGATGAATGATGACATTTAGCCCGACGTAAACTAGGTAATTTTAGCACGCCCTTGACCATCGTAATGAGGTGACATAGACACCGTGTCACAGGATCGTCATAAAACTAGCTAATTTCTTATCACCTATTTGATTTCGAGGAGTTCTCTGGTGTATCTCCGGAGTTCAAGGTCCAGTACCCATGAAATTATTATGGAACTACCTGTGACTAATACCGAACCCAATGCCAAAAGATTTTTCAAAACCAGTTCATAAACGACGGAAATATGGGACAACATATATAAGAAATTGGGTAAAAATTTGAACTAAGAAAACACAAGAAGCATCATAAAATGAAAACTACTGGGCCAAACTATGTTAAATTTCTATGGGACCAAATGACAACTATTTCACATCGAATTAAAAAAAGAATCACGCAAATCGCATCATAAACCTAGGAGTAATCGGTGTACATACATAAAAAAAAAGACTCATCGAATTGAGAACGTCCTCCTTTTTGAAGTCGGTTAAAAATACTGCGGTGCATACATATTGCTGAAAAAAAAATGTGCGCTTTATTAGCATTCCATAAAGGAATATTAATATAATAATCATATTATTTCTGAAGAAAATTGAGTTTTAATAGGGACATTTTCATTGTTCAAGATCGGTACATCGATCACAAGGTCATCCATTTATTGTTTTTCACGTATTCGGAAGTGTCAAATGGCTGTATGTTGTGTCGAAGTTAATTTAGACATTTGCATTACAAAAATGTATGTACAAGTGCATAATATGCGTAATAATAATAAGAATGTTTTTTTATTATATCTACATAATTTATACTGTAATGAATAAATTTTTGCTCACAGTACTGTCGAAGTCGGCACTTGTTGGTTATTTTTTCATATTCATACCATTTAAGTGACTGATCTTTTAATCGAGTGTAAAGATCATAATTATCATCTTTGAAGTGCCAGGAAAGTAGTATGATAATAATAATTATAGAGGGACTATAGAGAGACACATAGACGGACAGACAAACAGAGCGACACAGAAATTGATGAAACGATCGAAATCTTAAAAATGCCTTCAGACGTGAGTAAACTGAAAACTTCTGAGTTCCTAGTGCAGCTCATGTCAGCTGGAATAAGTAAGTATTACCTTGAGGGTTCATACCTTTTTGTGTGGAAATCCCTTCGAATACCAGCCCCGTCAGCCATTGGAAGTGGTTATGTCGGACTCAGACCGACTGAAACGGCACGCGGGCACAACGCCGGAGTGTAAGATTGCATTGAGCATAATATCCCTGGCATCACGACTGATGCCACCTATGGTTTTAAGATGGTCTCCTCGGGTATGGGAAGCACAGTGTCCCCATCGAACCCCGGAAGATGGGGTAGGGGGAGTGGGAAAGGCGAGTGTCTCGTCTACGTTGGCTCTGTTGCAGGTTTTCCTTGAGGCTGCAGTCAAATAAAGCAATACATCAATCAAAAATAATAAGCAAATAGATGACAACTAGTGATTTCCTGTTTCCTGAAATCATTAGTTGTACGATTATGTATTCTTGGGTTTTCAGTTAGTTCCTTGGCGATGCAGACTGGTTTTATAATGGCATGGCCATCTTATAACGTAGCCAACTTCAGATCTAATGAAACGTTGTTAGAGGCACCGATGTCGTCAATACACGTCTCACTATTAGGTGCTTTGCCCAGCACTGGTGCATTGTTAGGCATGCCTATCTGTAGGTGGGCCTTCGACAATATCGGGAGGAAAAATGCTACAATGCTTCTTAGTCTACCTTATGTTGTAAGTAGTTATCAATACAATATTCCTTCACGAAATTGAAAAAAATAACTCTGTAAAATTCACGATGAGATCACTGCCGTCTTGTATCGTGTTGTATCTTCGTGTTGAGCTTAAAAGCGACGGATGAAAGACAACTGCACGTAGCAGAGATTTGAATGTTAATATGGATATATGGTGGGATGAGAATGGACAGAAAAAAGAATGAGTATATTCTTTTTTTCCTGTCTATTCGAGAAGGGAACGATAGTCGTGGTATGGAATTAAGAGAGTTATGTGAAAAAGGTTCAAAAAACATTTTTGATTTCGAGGAATTTTATTTTGAGTTGACAGAAAGAAATTAGTAGCAAAATAAGTAATACAGTAACAACCTGCAGTTTTGTACAGAATCGTATTATTATAATCAATTTTTTATATTTTTCTTCGGTGCTGCAGATCTCATGGCTAATAATATCCCTGACGAACAACATAACTTTGATTCTAATAGCCATTGCAATAGCGGGAATTGCAATCGCTTGTCAAAATATTTCGATGATCTACCTTTCGGAGATAGCGCATCTTTCGATAAGAGGTATCATGTCCTCGAGCGTGTCAATCGGATACCTAACAGGTCGGTGCATCTTCTGCTTATTTATTACTCTAAGTACTTGTCTGCCAATTCCTTATTTATCTTGTACAAAGTAGATAAAGATATCCTTCATTTTTTTACACTTAACAAACGAAAAGTGTCTCGCGGACACAATTTTGCGTTTATGTTATCATTAAAACGAAAGTATTTATTATTATAAATCAACCTTTTATCTAATTGATGAGTATTAATGAAGTAGGTACTATTTTCGTATATTAGTAATAAATAATACATGTTACAAATATTTTCATTGCAGATTTAGAGTCATGAAATATTGGTGATGTATTAGATTAAAGGCCGATTCATAAAAATAAATACTTAGGTTTCTATGACAAAATAAACATAATACTCTACATTTACAAAATGAGTCTGTTGGACACTACTGGTTAGTTTCGTTACAAAAGCACACCGGGCAGCTAGTTTTGTTATCGTGAAAGTTATAACGTTTTTGCGTTAAAAATGCTCTCCTATAACCTAGTGATTTTGCAAGAGACACTTCGCTCTTTGCTGCCATCAATATGGCCATATTATCAAAAGATAAAAATTGCTGATCATTTTAACTTTTTCTTTAAATATTTACTTGTCTTTCTGTAAATTTCGCAAATTTAATAGAATGTCATTCTTTCTTTCTGTTTATTTCTTAACTTTTTTATTTCTCATCGATAGAAATAAAAAGGAAAATAATGAATATTATTATTGTTAGTGTCCACAAATGATAAATTAACCACCTAATTTGCAGGTATATTGATTTCATACATAATGGGCGGACACCTGAAATACATGACGGTAGTGATGGTTCATCTAACTATGGCAGTATTGACAATATCACTGATTGCATTTCTACCAGAGTCTCCGGTGTTTTTGGTAATGGTTGGAAAAGAAGCGGTAATAAAATAAGATATTAATTTATAATTTTTTTCTGAATTTCGCCCTTGGCATATTTCAATAATTTCAAATAATGTTTGGGCATCTGCTAAATTTGTTGACATTTATGATTACTACTCCGCTCTTTTGAAGAGTAGCGTGATGATATGTAGTTTATAACCTTCCTTGATAAATGGGATAATCAGTACAAATATATTTTTCAATTCGAACCAGTAGTACCTGAGATAAGCGCATGCAACCAAACAAACAAACAAATTCATCAGCTTTACAATATTATAAGTATAAATAAATGTATTTCAGCAAGCAGCAAAGGCATTATCATTCTATAGGCGTTATGATATCAATTCAAAGGAAGTAGCAGATGAGATAATAAGGATTAGAAAAACAATAAACCCGAAACTCGAGATATTACTTCAAGAAAAAGAACACGGTCAGTTATTTTATATTGACTAGATTAATATGACTTTACTTCGCCTAACTGCAAGCCGAATGCAAAGTCTTAGAAAATATGATCACCATTAGAGACACCAACAATGTTATAGTAATGGCCCTCAGCTTGACGGCCACATCAGATGCTTTTTCAAGCCACGCTTAAAGGATTCGGCGGGCTTATTAGCTAACTTTTCGCGACCAGCGAGCGATGAGCAGTAAGAACGAGATCACTGCGCGTTGGATCGCGATACGTCAAAAAAATTGGTATTACGTAAGGCTTTGCGATCAGATCGCCAAGGATGTACTTTTTGCTACAATACTAGCGCCAAACGCGAAAAGGTAGCGCTAAGAGGAACTATGTTCCATAGAGAAAAACACTGGGATCTCTCTCTCCTTAAAAAAAATTCAAATATTATTCTGTAACAGCTGTCACCAATCATCACCGTCACAAACGTCAATAAATATAGAAATAAAAGTTTTGGCAGTTATTTTATTACATTTTCGCGATAGCTTTGTTTCGAAGACTAATTAATATGTGTTTCTTAATATAATACCACTGGTGACTGGTTTTTTACAATGAAAATTTTCTGTATTTTATTATTTTCATAACCGCCAGGTCATTAAAAAGGGACCTTTTGACTGATCGCGATCTGACATTTCTAATCGTGCCTTTTTCGCTGATCGCTTGCTGTCAAATGTGATACGTAATACCAAATTTGTAACGCGCCAAGGAAATTTAGCGATAACTTTGCGATAAAATGCACTTTTTAGTTCTCCTATTGTAAGGTAGAGGCAGCACGGTCGATTGTTTTGCTTTCGTTTCGGCTTTGAGTTACGTAATACCAATTTGCCGTTTTTGCGCGATTGCCGCGCAAATATTGCTATTTGAGTTAGCTAATAACCCTGCGGGACTATAGGAAAAAGGAAACACATGTGCTGGTACAGACAGAATTCCAAGACTTTATGGTACGGCAAAGAAGTCTCTCATTCGAAGCTTTGTTTTTTATATCATGTAGGTAGATTAAATATTTTAATAAAAAAATAAATATCATATTTAATTTAAAATTTCTTCCAGATCCCGAAACAGCAGATAAATTGATAGATAAAGTTGACATACACAATGAAAAAGAACACATGTCTGCTTGGCGTTATTTGTGTAAGTTTTATTTTAGTGACAAAGAAGTTTAAAAAAATCTGATTAGAGGTATTATTTTGAGTGACACTTTTCGTAACACAGTCATAACGTAAGAAGACGGTCAGTTACAATTGGTAAACATTGAAGAGAGGGCTGGCGTAAAACTAGTCCAAATTAAATGGCGTGTCAAAAACGCGTTGTTACTTAGTTGCAGCATGCTATGATGGCCGTTGGTGATGGCACGTAAGGTGCACAAAAGGCCATATTTAATCAGATTCGTTCATATTGCAATTTTCACTTTCGTCACAATTGCAATTTTCTAAAATATTATCTATTTTCACGTTGACATCACATATTGTTATAATGTCAAAACGGCCATCATAGCGTGCCACAAGTATAAACAAATTGTCACTCAGAATAAGGGGCTAGAACGCTGTGGTAGTATTTATAACACATTATACCAATTAAACAAACATTTTATTTGTTTGGAGAGAAATATAAATTAATAACAATTTAACTATTATTTCCCAGTGAAATCAAAGTCATCAAAACGTATCCTCGCAACGATTCTAACAATCATAGCCCTAACCATTTTAATGGGAGGTAGTGTACTGGACGTCTATGCTGAACCATTGTTTGCTGCAGCAGTACCGACGATATCAGCTAATCTGTGTGCTATTTTACTTGCCATGGACTCTTTACTTGGCTGTGTGATGAGCATGTGCATGATAGATAGGTATGGAAGGAAGGTGAGAATTTTTTTTCTTAGTTTTTCATTCTTTAATAGCAGATTGTATTACGATTTTAAGAATTCAACATAATTACGACTCTGGCATTAAAAGCGCCCCTAAGCGTCCCTTTGTAAGTTTTCCATTCAATTTCAAATACAAATTCAATTCTTTAATTCTCAAAATTGTGATAAGTAATTACATCTTTTCAACGTCAAATTCTGCTTCTGGAAAAGAAATGGCGCCACAAACTACATCCCATACATACGTCATTCCATTCTTTACCAAGCCGGCTAACGAATTGCCAGCGGTTGCAGTCGGTCTATACCTGCATATCCATAATTATTTTAATTTTTTATCTTCTCTAACTTTTCTTTATCTTTATGTTTGGTGTACAATAAAGTTTATTTCTATTCTATTCTATTCTATTCTTCTATCACAGTTCATCCTATTGACGTCATCAATAACAGCGGGGATTTGCACAGGCTTATTGGGATTACAGTTGCAGTTTCCCTGGGCTCCTAGCTGGTTTACATTGGTACTCATTTATGTGTACGGTTTTGTTTTTACTGGTGGTTGTGCTGTGATACCTAATGTACTGTCATCTGAAGTATTTCTTCCTGAGGTAAGTAAATTCACACATGCTTCTAAAATAAAAGTTGTATTAGGTGTTACTTTACTTTGGGATCGATTTTGATAATAAGTTCAAGTTTAATTTATATAAACTATCGATTGATGGCGTTTCGTGGAATTTGTTACACATTTATTGATTACTTACTTGTACTTTTCCACAATATTTTATTATTGAATCTGACCGGTTTCCTCTTACGGTAATCTAAATGACTCACATTGAGAGTTCCAAACATTCCAATTTCTATATACAAAGAAATGCATCTTAAAACTTACAGAGCAGGCAAAGAGAACGAAATCATAATTATTACTTCTTATAGCTGACGTGAATTTAAATTTTAACGTCATCATCTTCATTATCTACCTGCCCTTGTCCTTTTTTTTTAACCACTTATTTGTCCTAAATATATGGAGTTGGCGCAATATGTCATTTTCCTCCGTCACTCCCTTCTTTTTGCTCTTTAACGCAGTCCATCCATCTTTTCCTGAGCCTACCTCTACTCATAAAGTCCTCTACATTGAATCAATGTAATTGATACTACGATGTATTTTTACAACGATGCCCTGCGTTACAATATTATGAACTTAAGCATTGTTCGCTGTAGAATTGTGACATTTGGTGTGAGTTACATTACTTTCATCTCTTCCCATAGTATGGCCATACCACATCAGGCTTCTCAATTTTCGTTCACTACTGCCACTTTCAAACTTACCAGTATTTAACTAAAATGTTTAATTTACAGGTTCGTAGCATCTGCAACAGTTTCTGCTATACCTTCCTTTGGATCTTCATTTTCATCAATCTTTTCATCTTCAACCCGTTAGTTGAGTCCATGGGCCTCGGTTTTGTTTTCTTCATATTTTGTTTCATGTGTGTTACTGGGGCGATCTTTATTTACTTCTTTTTACCAGAAACTAAATGTTTACCAGTAGATGTCATTCAGGTACGATTCTTGAAGCAATCTGGGTTTAAAAGAAGAAAGTAATAATTGTAAAAATCATTATTCTTTTTTTTTGTATTGTTATTTTTCTAAACCGATATTTTATTAAACTTATTACGTAATAAGTATCGCAAGGTGTTTTTTTTTGGTGTTCAAAGGTTTTTTGATAAATACCACTTAATGTTGTATAGTACGTGTTACCCCACCGCCTGTTAGATTTTCGTCATCTGAAATCATCTAGAGTTTTAATTTATCATTTTTTTTATAATGTAAGGGAATAATTTGTACAATTGAACGGAGTATTTGATTTTTTTTCGCCAAATTAAGTACCTATAGGCTTTATTTTTATCATGAACTCGCACGTATCTTTTGTCATTTACGTGGGCACATGAAATACGCATCTGATAAGGTTTTTATTACGGTTCATTAGTTTTATACTCACATAATTACGTAAACAGATAAACGTGCCGAGGGGATTGTGTTTGTCAATCGTAAATTGACATAAGTCCATGTCACATTTGCTCTCCATCTCGCTGTGCCCCTCCTCTTGTACTACTGACGACCTTTGAAGAGCAACTCTAAATTAAATCTATACTTAATATTATGAAGCTGAAGTTTTTTGTTTGCTTGTTTATTTGTTTGTTTGGTTGAACGCATATATCCCAGGAACTACTGATTCGAATTGAACAATTATTACTGTGTTAAATAGCCCGTTTATCGAGGAAGGTTATAGGCTAAATGTCATTACGCTACTACTCTAGGAAGCGGAGCAGTAACCAAAAATGTCAACAAATTTCCGTAAATTATTAGAAAATTAGTAAATTAAAGTGTATAAGTATTTATATGGTTTATTAAGGAGATACGGGGTTTCGAATTATGCCGTAGGTGAAACCAGGGTGGGTCAGACTATTTGGGAACAGAAAACGCTGTTTCTGTAACCAAGTTTTGTGTCAACAAAATTGTCTCGTATCCTGCAGCCCACGAATGTCAAGTGTCATGTTCTTAACATCGGTTTTGAATCTTGTAAAACTACTATGTTTAATAAAGAATAATTCTGAACGGACTAAGATTTGAACTAGGCGGTATAGTAACTTCTATTCAGTTCAAAAATACCTGTCCAGCGATGTGACACACATACCTTATGAAAGTGGGACCAGGTTTGGACAATGCCAAATACTGGCATTGTCCTTTAGTCACAATCTACCAGATTCAGCCATTAACTCAAAGAAGAACAAGAATACCTATATACTTTTGTATTAACATTGTGTTGCATATCGTGTATGGTTGCATCATGATCCTTGCTTTAGCCCCATCGGAGTTCTCTCACCTCGTTTAATGTAGCAGAATAGGGCTACCCCATCTCTTCCTGTGGGTGTCGTAAAAGGCGACTAAGGGCTGTTCTCCATCCGACAGTAAACATATAGGTAGCCCATGACAAAGTACCCGCTAGACCGCAATAGGTTCGCCCCTTTTACGTGGGACCGAAAATTTTCTCGGCTATATCGGGCGCGACTGCAGAGTACACACACTTGAAATATACGATGGCATTGTATTTGTGAATGAAGTCAGTACTTCGACAGGTAATCAAACAAAGACGCATGTGCAATGGTAATAAATGCACATGCGTCTTTACTCGACTAACCCGACGATTTTAATAAAGCGGTAATTGTCGACTAATTAAATTACGTATTTAATTACAGGTAAAATTGTAAATATCTTACGGGATTAAACCTCTTATCAAGACATACTTAGAACTAAGAAAGTAAATATAAGAGATTTATATAACGTCGGTGTGAAAGGAAAACTAAGTAACTCTAATTTTCTAGTTTTGAGGTTTAATACGTTTCATATTTTAGGTTCAAAGTTGACAGCTTTGTTATCGTATGTTTTCAAAGAACCACGTAACACTTTTAGGGGATAATACTGCAATGTTCTGCCGCCAGAGTGCATCAATAGCGTAAATAATAAACAGTTTTTTGACAGGTCGTGCAAAGCGCAAATCGCCCTTGAAAAAGTGTCTGCTTAGTGGCAATAGGTTCGTCTCTAAACACGTGAGGCCGAAAATCATAATTTGGGTGCTAATACACTTTTGCTTGCCCCTTCGGGAATTTACAAGCGTGATTATTATGTATGTGTATGACATGAAATGTCGATCTGAATACGTGAAAGGATTTTATTTCGATGGGCTGCTAAACAATCATTATTGTAGTTGGAAGGTGAATGTTGAACAGATTTTTATTTCGAGTATTGGCTCTCAGATTGCGGATATAATAGACTTGAGTACACTATATGTATGTGGCGAGATTAATTCATTTCAGTAAGGGTGGTGCTTACTGATGATGCCGAGATAAAATGAATTTCTTGCAAGAGGGAATTGTCCCTGACGTGTCCGAGTCGCACTTTGAACCTCATATCTATGAAGATCGATATACATACTCCATTGTGCTATCAGGGAGTTCACAAGGGTAGCATTGTACATAATCTGTAACACAAATTAAACGTTATCGACATACGTATCTGTAACATGGTTATAATATAACATAACTGTATAAAATAGTTTATAGGAAGAACCGAATTTAAAATTATAATGTTTCCCTATTGCGTAATGTGAACCCTATAGTTGGCGCTTGGCTGTTGAAGTTGTTCCTTTCGCTTCTTCATGAGCACCTGGTGAAGTCAGGATCACTGATCATAATTTCTCGTGAGATATGTGTCAGATACCGCTCTATCGCCACCTTGCATCACTCTGTTACATTGTCCCTCGCTTCTAGTTTTCATGGAGGTGTCCCGACTTGGAGAACACGATGTGGTATCCCCTCATGATCCTGTAGCACCCGCAAAAAGGATCGCTGGACTGCGACGTTGCCGGTAAGCAGGTACTGAATACTCAGCGATTCATGGTTATTAAGTTATTTTTCCTTTTATAATATATAGTTTTGCTTAAATTCATAGTCATGGTTTTCATTTTCAATATACATATAGCAATACAATTATTTCTTCATGATTTTTTCTGAAGTTTACGCGAATATCATTCATTGGAATAATAACAAATAAATCGTGATAGAATCCGTTAAAAAGTGGTTTTATTTCAACAGTTATATCTTATTTGCTTCAATAATAATTCTACTTAAGCTTAGTTTATCACCGTTTCTAATGCTTTGGCTCTGGAGACGAAACGGCGCAAAAAATTCACTTCGGAATTTTTCATGAAATAATTAAAATAGACAAATTCAACAAATCGGAGTTATTTGGTTTTCCATGTACGCCGATGGTATTCATTAATATACGATATTATTATAATACTGCTGTATTCAGTACAAGTTCTAAATTTGTCTAAGATGGAGAGTGACAAAGTGACATTTAGAGGTGCCGTCGTGCAAATTTTGGCCACATTCTCAAGTTAGTATTTAGTTGGGAATACAGGGAGAAATTATGGTTTGTAAAGAGTTTTTACCCGACTGTCAAGAAGGGTTATGTTTTAAGTATTCGTTCGACAGTCTAGAAGTATGAAGTACAAGTTTTCTTATTTCATTCTTCTTCATCCAAACGTCAACCCCAGATGCATCCAAAACTTATTATTATGCGGACAATATTCGATATCTTATATTTGACTGCCGATCTACCATATTTGGCGGCAGATTTACCATATTCTTGACCAAAATCATATTTACCATAATTTTATTGCTACTTACGAAAGGTGCGTACAGATTATGTATAACACGTCCACATTATCTAACATTGTTTTATAACTTTGCAACATTGTACTAACTTCAGTGTCTACATTACTGAAACATGTTATATAACATTGTTTTATAACATGTTATGCTATATAATTTGTACGCACCTGAACAGTAACGTTGATAAACCTGTAATAAGCCTGTAAAAAATAGTTCATAGTGTAATTTTGTATATTGTTAATTTTGCACAACGACTAATATTATACAAATGAAAAGACTCATTCAGTAGTAAATTTGACCACAATATAATATGGTAGGGTGTGTACACTGTAGTGCACAGGGGTATAATAGGGCCTGTAGACTGTAGTGTACAGGCCCTATTGACACCTAATCAAGCTAATCTCACTTGCGAGTCGGTGCACCTGCTGTACAAGATATGAAAATATGGCTCCGGCTTTCCTCTACCTAGAAGTTAGTAGGGATGGGAGGGGGCAATCTCGAAACTGGAGATGGCTCTGGCATTACACCCGGCATCTAAAAAGCCGAGGTTTGTCGGTTCGAGACGTAACCGCTCCTGTCTGGGTCGTATGGGAAGGAAGAATATTCAAGGGAAAAGGTTGGGGGTCCGTCGGCAATCACTTCTGAACAACCACGGGTTTTAAAGTGCAAGCTTTGAATGCAACTAAGGAACCGATGTGATGATGATGAGTGTCAAATAATTATGACTATAAATAAGTTATATCTGCTACGGGACATTGGCTGAATTGATGCTAAAAGCACAGAGCCATTCATTAAAAAAAAAGTTGTATCTAATCTTAAAAAAGTTCTCTAAGGAACTTCTTTCAGTTGAAAAGTGTTCGATACCACCAGTGTCTAAGAAACAAGTGATTCAGCAATTATTTTCTTTGCCGCACCAAACAGTGTTGGAATTCTTTACCAGTACACGTGTTTCTTGATTCTTATAATCCCGGGTTATTTAGAAAAAACATATGTCGAAGCCGTCAAGGTGGCCTAGTATCAGTAGTCCGATTAAATAGTACGAAGATCGAACTACTGAGACATTTTCGGCTCAGTAGTCCGATGATGCAGATGATTATAAATCATCGGGCTACTGAGTCTTTTAGTCCGATTCGACATTCCGAAATAAGAAATGGATGCAGTAGTATTTATAACATTTGTTTTGCATTTTCTTACCATTTTATAGCAGACAAGCACACGGCTCACCTGATGGATTCCAACATGCTAAATATAAAGCAATTTTAGGGCCGGTACCGTCATTCTAGGGATAGCATCTATAATCAGGGACTTAAAAACACTTTCATCTTACCATCAGACGAGGTATAATTAATTTGGAGATTTAGGTATACAAAAAATATCTATAAATCAATTGCTTAGCCTATCGCAGTCCACTGCTGGATCGGGTCTCCCAATGTTGGGAGACTTAAGCCTATTCACACGCCGCGCTGGTCAGACGTGACGTTACCCCGAGTTTTCCTTCTCTCGCAGCGATATTGTCTGCGTACTTTGCCGTTAGTTGACTATTACAACACTCTTCGGATGAGATGGGGTGGTGATACTTGTATTCTTTCTCCGACACCACCACCAAAAACATCCTTTTCTGTAATATTTATTACTAGCCTTCCGCCCGCGGCTCCGCCCGCGTGCATCTCGGTTAACACGACCTTTGCTCATATCTCCGGTTCTACTCAACCGATTGCGATCAAACAAACGTAAGATTTTAAGTCTGAGCAAGTCCTTTCTAACAAAAAAAACCGCATCAAAATCCGTCCAGTAGTTTTTGCGTCCATCGCGGACAAACAGACAAACAGACAGGAAATTAAAAATAAATATTTTCGTGTTCAGTATCGTTAACATAACATAACCCAAGTATTTTTTTTTTAATATCTCCAATGTACAGACACGACCACTTTACAATTATATAATAGTATAGAAGATGTACAACAATATTGCGTAGAATTTACCCAGTTGAGATGAGATCATTAAAACGTGTGAAGCAAAGCGATTATTGAGATTAACTTTATTGTTCTCAAGAGATAATGTAGATGCACGTGACAGGTGTAGCTTGTGTATGTAATGCTGTCTGCTGAAATAATGAAAATGCTACCAGCTTACCTACAGATTTTTCGTTTCGGATTCTATCATTCATTTAGCCTATCGCAGTCCACTGCTGGACATAGACTTCTTTTAATTTGCACCATTGCTCCCGATTTTCTAGCTTTCGCACCTTTTTCAGGTCGTCAGTCCATCTGGCTAGAGGGTGTCCCACTTCCTATTTGCCTTCTCGCGATTTCCACTCTAACCCATTTTCGCAAAATAAATAATTTAGGACGAAAATAAAGCGGAGTTGACGGTACTGTCGTCATCTCCCCGCATATCCTACACACCCACTTTCGGCGACGCGTTTTTTTAAGAGAAATTTCGTTGGGGCACCTTCGCTTACTTTATTCCCCTACTAGCTGTTGCCCGCGGCTCCGCCCGTATGGAATTCTGATCCCGTTCATCGCTGATATATAGCCTATATGTTAATCCAGGGTATAACCTATATACATACCAAATTTCAACCAAATCGGTCCAGCCGTTTATGCGTGAAAGAGTAACAAACATCCACACATCCACACATCCGTTCTCACAAACTTTCACATTTATAATATTAGTAGGACTAGTAGGATGATTGAGACTAACTCCAGCGCTAAACTTTTTTTTATACCACTTTGGAGACAGACAAGCACTCAACTCCTTCGATGAATCGGATACAAGATTATCGAAATCGTTTTTTTTTTATAAAATTTTGTCGATCTGTCAATAAGTCTGTTGGCTACGGATAATCTTTGAAGTGGCTGAGCCAATCTTGACATGACATCTCGTAACAAAAATCTGTTCAAAATCTAGTGTCGATCTAATCTCGCAAATATCACAAAAATCTGTTCAATAATCTAGTGTCGATCTAATCTCCCAAATGTCAAACGGTACTATTCCCGTAACACAATTTTCTAGATTGGACGCTGACTATAATGTAAATACATTGAACTAAAATCAATATTTTGAGAAAAGTGCAGATCTAAATCGGTATTCTACTAAACTTTTTAATTGATATTGTAATTTAGGTATTTAAACTTTCATGGTCGTTCACATAATTATTAGAACGAGAAGAATAGAACCAAACAATACATGGTAAATATCCCGATAGTTCTAATAATAATGATATTGTAATGCCCACGAAATGAAATTCGTAACTATTCTCTTGGCTCTTTACGAGAATGTCTTGGGACCCGTATCCGTACCGTACCGTAAAATATCCTCATTTTAATAAATAAATGGCGTCAAAGGTCACTTTATTGTTGATAAGGTCTGTATCTGATGGCTCCTTGAGTAAAAGTGCTGTATCTGTTGGAATTGAAATTATAAGTTAAGATTTTATGGACTCTCACTTATTTAAAAATTACCATGTTTGTTAGAGAGATTTGATCCTTATCATTGACACTATTTGATTGATGCTATGAAAATACAGGAGGTTATTTTTTCAGATTTTAGTCGGTTCGATTACCGGGCGTGGCAAGCGAATTTTCAAAAATCTATGAATGTAGTTTTTTTTTTAAATAAGGGAATGTCTCTCACCTGTTGGTAAGTGACGATGTAGCCGACGTTGAAGCACGTTTGTCTAGAAGTAACCTACTCACTATAGTCTTGAAGACATCTAAGTTATAGCTATCCGGCTATACAGATTCGATTCCTTGGCGGTACGCATGATGCGTCTGGTCGTTCGATGGTGAAAGGGGTTTGACGGAATTAGGTTGTGCAAATCCTGCGCGCACTCCCCGAAATGAATCCGATGAAATACCGAGAGACATTTAACTCGTGGCCGATGTTTTAGGCTCTGTAGCCTATTCTCAACTAGAGCGATGTTGTTGAAGAGCCTCTTGGCTCGTTTCTCTATCGACTTAAGTGCTTCAAGCTGGTATTTTAAAAAGTGCTCGAGCATTTAACCTGATCTGAATCAACCCTAATGTTGAACATTGCTGCTCCGCCAACGCTCGGTGATCACAGTTCGAGCGATGTTGTGTGAACACTCACCGACTTGTTATTCGGTTAACGGATATAATCGGTTAATAGGACCGCAGGGATTTAGGTACTAACCGATTACAATCAAACAAACTGTAAGGTCTGATGCAGACTATTCAAACAAAAAAAACCACATTAAAATCTCGTAGGTAGTTTTTGGGTCCATCGCGGACAAACAGAAAAGAATTCTAAGAAAAAAAATTCGTGTATCGTTAATATTATTACATTAACCAATTTTTTTTAATATCTTGAATGTACAGACACGACTACTTAACAAAATTATATAATAGTATAAATAGATTTTAGTATTTCTCAAACAATTTAAATAAATATAACTTAGAAAAACAAAAATAACAAAATTGGTGTTATAACAGTTTTTCATCTACTTACGTCGATAATATTCACTAAACGATAATATTGTTTTGCTGCTGTAATCAGTACTACAAGATTGGCTTAAAATGAAGAGTGACAAAGTGACATTTACAGGTGCTATCGTGCAAATCTGGGCCACCATTGCAAGTTAGTATCACTATTATTATCCACACCTCAGGATAGGGTTTAATCAATGAATCCTTTTTTCATTATTACAAATGAATGCGTTTATTGCAAATCTGCAAATAACAATCGATAGGTTATACTTACATGCTCATGACAATGAATTCGTCCCTATTCCTAAATAACCCTCTTAAATATCGTATACAATTATTATAATATCAAATGTTATAGGTAGATATCTACTCGGTATGAACAGTGGTGTTGAACCTTGTGGAATCAACAGTGTTCTTAGGTTTGAGTATTGATGCCAAACTGCAGTGGGGATCACATATTGAAAAAATAGCCAATAGATTAAGTTCAGCTTCCTACGCTGTAAAAAAGATTAGGACTCTGACAGATGTGAATACGGCTAGAATAGTTTATTTCAGTTATTTTCATAGTATTTTGAGCTACGGAATTCTCCTTTGGGGTAGTTCCGCGGATTTGAATACAATATTTATATTACAAAAGCGGGCTGTGCGAGCTATTTATAATTTGGGCCCAAGAGTCTCCCTCAGAGAAAAGTTTAAAGAAATAGACATTCTGACCGTAGTGTCACAATACATTTTCGAGAACCTAATGTATGTTAAGAAAAATATTTCCAAATTTCCAAAAATATGTGACAGGCATAACATAAATACGAGACATAAAAACAATCTTGTAGTCTGTGATACCAGACTCCAAAAAATTAGCAGTTCTTTCCAGGGTAACTGTATACGCTTTTTTAACAAGCTCCCTAAGGAAATTAGGGATTTACCTATAAATAAATTTAAAAATGTAGTTAAGAGGAAATTGTGCCAAAAGGGCTATTATAAAATACAAGAATATTTAGATGATAAACTAGCTTGGAAATGAGCTATTCACTCATGCATGCTTCTCAAACAAATTATTGTATTTAGACTAAGTAGACTAAGCATTATTAGTAAATAGACCAAAAAAGAAAAAAGCCCGCTGAGTTTCTTGCCGGAGTCTTCTCAGGCCAGGGCCGCGTTTCGAACCGGTGTGGTCCATTTGCTAAGCTAGTCTTTAGTACATAATTATATATTTTTGACGTTTTGTAAGTGCCGTTTTAATGGTCTATACAGAATAAATGATTTTTGACTTTGACTTTGACTATGTTTTTTCTGGCGGCAAAAATAAACCATAGATACTTAACAGATGCAATAGGTAATATCAAAGAGTATTTATATCGAACGAACGCCTGGAGTAGATATATTATTACATACAGGTATATTGAGGCTGAACTACTCGATAGAAGCTAAATGTTTTTCAAGAGTTTGTTAGATATTTGAACAAGTGAGTGTTCTGAAAGTTTTGGTAGGAGGTAGGACACGACGGTTTTTTCATCCCAATCGAGCAGTCTGACTGGGAAAGTACCTCTGCCCTACAGTATACCGCTTGATCATCGATCAGCTACTTTGCCAACTCTTTATATACCTACAAAACGGGCACTTGGATCCCATGTTCCTAACGTTTCAGCCCCAAACGGCTCAAAAACAGTATCATTTGTTAGGTTACAGTTGCACCGTTTGAGGATTTCCGCAGATGCTGCAGCAGCGCCAGAACAGCCTGCTGTGCCTGGAAGATGTGAAGGCATAAGAGTGTCGCCAAAGGCCTACCCATCTTCCAAGGCAACAACGACATACCATTCGATTTCTTGTATGTTTTCATATTATTTTTTATGTACCACACTCTTTTTTATATTTTTTTTCAGTTGCTTTCCTCGCATTGCAATCTGGCATGCTGTTCACGTGGCCATCATACAATGTCGCCAACTTTGTCGCCAATGAAACTGTGCTATCAGAACCGATGAATTCCTTACACGTGTCACTACTTGGGAGCCTGATGAACATTGGTACTATAGTCCTGACACCCTTTGTTGGTTGGGCGATGAACAAGATTGGACCAAAGCTAACTATGATATTGGTTGGAATACCTTTTGTGGTAAGAGTTATTGATATTATAATTAAAGCTATCGGAATATTTACCTTGTATTATTTGGAGTTTCCGATATTTCTGATTTTTATGGAGCTATTTTTTTTTTAATAATAAAACATTTTATTTTCTCACCACATATTTGGAATACACAATATTTAGAGTTGACTTAATCTAATAAATTATATATTTTTTCTATGTGGGAGACTGGTGCCTAAACTAGGAAGAATATTATATTAAGAATTATTGATAGTTAACTGTTGCTAGTTGATACTTTATTTTGAACTAGCTATTGCCCACGGTTCCGCACGCGTGGATGTCAGTTATCTCATCAAACATAGCCTATGTCCTTTTCATTATTCTATATCTCTACCAAATTTCATCAAAATTGGTTTTTTTTTTTTTTTTTTTTTTTTTTTTTTATATAGGACACGTCAATTTGACTTTGCCTCGCCTGATGGTAAGCTAAAGGCAAAGTCTCTGAAAAGAGGGTCACCATTACAGACATGTACCATGTTACAATGGTGGCACTCAGCTTGACGGCCTCATCAGATGCTTTTTCACGCCCCGCTTAAAGGACCCGGGACTATAGGAGGAGGGAAACACGTGAGCTGGTAAGGAATTCCAAGTCTTAATAGTGCGGCAGAAGAAGGAGTCGCCGAATCGCTTGGTTCTTGATGGAATATTTTGCACCGTATGCGGGTGGCATCTGAGTCCTGCACGTGTTGTCCTATATAGGAAAGGAGAGGGTGGGATTACTTGGAAGAGCTCATCAGAACATTCACCATGGTAGAGACGGTAAAATACCGCCAAAGATGCCACATCTCTACGCAACTGCAAAGGCTCAAGGGTGTATGTGATCTCAGGATTCCCAATAATGCGGACCGCACGTCGCTGCAACCTGTCGAGAGCATCTAGTAAGTACTTTGCGGAGCCATCCCAGAGATGCGAGCAGTATTCCACGCAAGAGCGAATTTGTGTCTTGTAGAGAAGACACCGCTGCTCCGGCGTGAAAAAACGTCTCACTTTGTTCAGGACTCCGAGTTTACGCGATGCTGTTTTGATGATACTCTCGATGTAGTTTTTGTTGTTCAGTTTGCAGCGAACATCCATACCTAGGATATTGAGATTGTCCTGTAGTGGCAGTGGCGTGCTCTGAAGAGTTGGAAGGGGAAGGAAAGAAGATACCTTTGCTGTAAACGCGCATGCCTGCGTCTTCTTGGCATTGAACTCAACCAGGTTTTCAGAGCCCCATTGAGAAACGAGGTTCAGGGTCTGGTCAAGTTCACTAACAAGAAGCTGCCTCCTTTCCGCGATATCAGACTGCTTGGCCGCAGGATGTCCGTGATAACTCCCGTGTAAGGTGCTATCGTCTGCATAGCAGTGAATGCTGCCAGTGGACAGCATGTCGTTGATATGCAGAAGAAAGAGAGTGGGTGATAAGACGGACCCCTGCGGCACGCCAGCATTTACCTGCAAGAACTCCGAAGTTTGACCATTACAGAGGACGCGAATACGGCGCCCCTGCAGGAAGCTAGCCACCCAGTCGCACAGTCTAGGAGGCAGACCAAAGGCTGGTAACTTGGAAAGAAGCGATTTGTGCCAGACCCTATCAAACGCTTTGGCGATGTCAAGACTTATAGCCAGCGACTCGCCATGCTTGTCCATAGCCTCACCCCAAAGATGGGTAACGTACGCTAGAAGATCACCCATTGACCGCTTCGGTCTAAAACCATATTGCCGGTCGTTGATTAAGGAGTGATCCTCTAGGTAACACATGAGCTGTTTGTTGATAATGTGCTCAAGTACTTTGCACAGTACTGAGGTGACGGCTATGGGCCTATAGTTGGTAGGGTCCGAGCGATCACCCTTCTTGGGGATCGGCTGTACATTCGCCTCCCTCCAAGCCGAAGGCACTGTACCCGAGATGTACGACATCCGGTACAACCGCGCCAGCATTGGAGACAACTCCGCTGCACATTTTTGAAGAACCACCGCTGGAATACCATCCGGTCCGCTGGCTTTCCGGACATCGAGTGACCGCAATACAGCACGGACATCGCGTTGCCTGATACGGATATCAGGCATCGCATGGCCACAAAAGGGCAGTGTCGGTGGCTGCATACCGCAATCATCGATCCGGGAGTTGGCCGCAAAGAGATTAACCAACAAATTAGCTTTCTCCTGCGGCTCATGGGCCAGGGATCCATCAAGTTTGCGCAACGGGGGCAGCGAAGGCTGGCAAAAGTTGGCTTGCACGGCTTTGGCCAATCGCCAGTAGCCACGGCTACCCGTGGGATGCGCCGCAAGCTCTTGGCCAAGCCGCGCTATGCGCTGGGCATCCGCTCTAACGCAAGCCCTCTTGCAGACCTTTGTGGCTTTGTTGTACGCTGCCTTGAAGTGACCCACGTTAGGATCGCGCGTGGCGCGCGCCCTTACCCAGGCGCGGTACGCAGACTGCTTTTGATTAACAGCCTCCGCGCACTCGCGGCCGAACCAAGGGCGCGCTCTGCGGGCACCGGTGACATCAGTGTAGGGGATATAGTATTCCATACCCAAGCTGATCTCACCGGCGACAGCAGTAGCACTATCCGAGGGGTTCTTACCTTCAAAGCAACGTGCAACCCACGGGATGGATGCAAAATACTCACGCATCCCATCCCAGTCCACTGACGAGTAGTGCCAGAGACGCCGCTTTCCCTGTTCGGGTCGTGGAGGCGCTATAGTTGGCACCTTGGAACAAACCAGACAATGGTCGGAGTTGCCTAAGGCGGCTCGCACCGAAACACTGTACTGATCTGGTTGACTCGTCAGCAGAAGGTCCAGCAGAGAGAGTGCTAGGCCCGACCTTCTTGGTATCCTGGTGACCTCGTGTACCAGTTGGGTCAGGCCGTGCGCCAGAGCAAATGCATGGGCGGCTCTTCCCGCATGGTCTGTTTTGGCGGAGCCCAACCAGATCTCGTGGTGGGCGTTAAAATCCCCCAAAAAAACCAATTCAGCGTTCGGAAACCGCTCCTGCGCATCATCTGCTGCCTGACTCAGATAATCGAAGAGTCGAGTTGTCTCGGTATCTCCTGTATGGGAACGGTAGAGGCACACATAGATCTGACTCGTTGAGCCATGGTCTACGTGTACCCAAAGGGTTGAAAAGGATGGGTCCTCTAGGCAGCACAGACGGCGACAACAAACATCCGCCCTAACAAACACACACACCCCGGCCTTTGCACGGAAATTTTCCTCCATAACGTAGCCGGGGTAGAGCAAGTAAGACGTGTCGTCAGGGCGGCGTATTTGCGTCTCCGTCAGAAAAAGCATAGCTGGATTCGCCGTCTCGAGGTGTTGGTGGACGGCGTTGAGGTTTGTATGGAGCCCACAGATGTTAGTGGACTCCACCTCAAAAAGCGAGCTTACGGGAAATTGAAGAGCCGCTGTGAGTCTATGCTCTTTGTTCTGCGCTGCCATAATGAGAACGGAAAGGAGAGGGCGTGAAGAAGAGGTGATTGTCGTCGCAGCACAGCGTGACAAAGCGCGGGATTTTGGTTTCGTCTATTAACGTGAGGCATGGCGAGAGCCGACACGCCGAACGGAAGGGCCCCCGTACCCCCCCGAATATGGTCGCCGGGTTCCCGTATCCGGTCACCAACCGGCACGACGAGCCATATCGGGATTATGCGCGGCCTGGTGAGGCAGCCTCCCGGGGTGGTTAGCCCCAGTTGGGCCCCTGTACTATGCCGCGGGCGGCCAGCGGCACCACCGTTTCTACGGGTCTCCCTGCCCGGCGTGTCGCCCCGTGCCATCCCCACTAGACTCCGCCAAGACCCACTGGTCACACTAATGCTGCGACCACGATCACCTCAGCCCGGCTATGCACCTGCTGAACCCTGAACGCAATCCAACCGAAATTGGGTTACTATTTAAGGGCTTTTCGCAAAGTGCACGGTGGTACCTACCCGGTCGGATTTAGTGACAATTTTGTGTCATCAAAGTCCTACCACCAGTAAATGGTTCAGTGGTATAGGCGTGGAAGCATACTTTTGAATTTATAATAATAAAGTAAAGTGCTGCAGGACAGGGTGCAACCGTGCAACATAATGATAAGAATTAAAGAAAGTAATATTCGCTATAGATGTCTACGATGGTGGAAATGTAAATTAACATGAAACTGATGATCCAAAGCTGGACACAGGTTCCTTCCAATGAGAACCATAGCATCCTATTATTCGCTTTCCTCGGCCAGTTCGTCCTAGCCAACTTTTTCAGGTCCTTAGTCCATCTGACCAGTAGGTCCAAAACGGGTACTTTATTGGCATTGTATTATGATAATATTTTGTCATGCGTCGTTCTTTACCCGAATTTAAAATCTGCTAAGTAAATGAATTGTTGTGATTCTGCTCATATAGGTGACCATTTTATAAATTTTATTGGAGTCTATGAGATATACTAGAAACAGCGAAATCGCTCAATGTGGCCATTTTAGACCTACACGTCTTATCTTCCGTTTAATGATTTATTTGCAAATAATTATGCATTGTGATCCTTTAATCAAGTTTCACAATAATTGCTACTACAAAACTTCAAATAATATAAAAAAAATACTTAACTAAAAAAATATTGTTTTTCAATTACAGATAGGCTGGATAATAATGTGCATAACGAACTCAGTAATCTGGATTCTCTGTGCCGTGACTATTGCTGGATGTGGAACAGCAGGCCAAGCTAACAGTGCCATATACGTCTCTGAAATTGCCCACGATTCTATCCGTGGAGCCTTGGCTTCTTCGCTCCTAACTATCTATTTCCTGGGTGTATTAGCATCGTATGTTCTTGGAGGATATTTGACATACCATCAGGTGGTTTACGTGCAATTAGGATCAGCAATTCTTAATTTAATTATGTTGTCACAGCTGAAGGATTCTCCCGTTTATTTGCTGCGGATTGGTAAAGAGAAGGTGAGTTTTCTATTATTTTGTGTTATTATTTATTACTAGCCTACCCGGCCCGGCTATGCCCTTGGCATATTTTTAAACCTTGTATAGATGAGATCCGATTCTCAGCACTCCATGGATTCACCGTGCGGTCGCCGGGTCCCTAGCGTGATACAGAGAGGAACGCCGTGACGGCGACTGGGACTTGCGACCCAGATGTAGGTTTAGGGTGGCCACCTTGTGATGCATCAGCGCTCACCTCTACCATCAGTAGTGTTCCCCCTCCCCCCTACCTATCCAAATTTGGTAAGATCCTATCAATGCCGCTTTTGATATTCGATTTAGTAAAGACCTTACTGAAGCTTTTGGCAATATTTTCTCATCATTTTACGAATAATGTATAGAAATTCGCCAGATTAGTTGATATTTATAGATACTGCTCTGCTCCCTAGAGTTTTCAGATAAACTAACTATTCAACATCAAAATATTTTTTCCATTCGAACCAGTGTTTTTTGGGATTAGCGCGTTCAAACAAATAAACTCTTCAGTTTTATAATATTAACCATAGATAATTACAATATTACTAATTATGTTTTGCAGGCAGCGGCAGAATCAATTGCTTTTTACAGGCAACTAAATCCAAAATCAAAACAAGTTCAAGTAGAGATTGCCAATATCAAGTTACAATTGAATCCTAGAATGGTGGATAAGATGATTGATGGGCAAGAAGGTAGGTCTTATTAAATTAAAGAAAATCTACAATATCATGTAATATATCAATACTAGCAGACGGACAGACGTTGCCGTCGTCCCGGCTGATAAAGCAGTCCCCTTAGACAAGTAGTAATTCGCTGGCCGGTGTATCGTAGAATATAATGATGAATGTATGGGAGTTGATGCATAATGACAGTCGTCATCGTATGTCATAGACATCAAAATACGTGTCATATACGTCAAATCCCATACATTCATCATTTTATTCTACAATACGCCGGACAACGAATTGCTACTTGTCTAGGAGGGCAGTATACACATCGATAACGGAATCAATTACATTTTTTTTATCATGCAAAAAATCCCCACGGACACCTCCCCTGCCGGAGGTTATGTCGGACTCGAACCGACTAAAACGCACGCCGTCTGTGGGCCGTTGGTTGTCGGAGGTGAGATTGTCGTAGCTCTAACTTGTCAACACACTGTCAAATACCAATTGCATCCGAATAAGGTAACAAACGCGTACAAAAGAATCGAAAATGTTAAGATACATATTGTTTTGGCCTATTCTTTACAACCTGGGGGTCTACTACAATCTCTAACAGTATTATTTTAATCTTACTTTGTGACTTTTATAGTGTGAATGAACCGTCAGAATTACTACTTATTGTTATAAATATCGACGGATGACGATGGTTCGAATTCAATTCGAAGTAAGGTTAAAATAATATTATTACTTTTAAGAAATAGTGGTAAGGTTCCTGATTTTACTTAGCATTTTATTCTACGAACATTATTTTGTTCTTTGTCAACAGATCCTACTGTTACAAAAGACTTGTTACCCACTGAAGAAGCCCCGCAACTCACAGGATGGCAATTCTTAAGTAAGTTTACTTTTATTTATATTTACATTCGAGAAATAAATGTACTATTTATCTCCTCTCATGCTTGTACCTAAAATGGTTAAGTCTCATTGAAAATAAAATAAACCAGCGAATTTTTTGTCAAAACGGTAATATACCTTACAGGTTGCTTAGTGTGTATCTTTCTAATTTGTCATCAATGTAGAGAACGGCTATCTCCTTTTTTTTGGACTTCTTCAAAATATTTAGTTTAGTTCTCTATTTTGATGTGATGATCATTTACCCTGAAAATGGTTCTTTGGTGCTGAGAGAAAGAAACCTAAATACATATCTTCTTCATCCTAGCGTTAATCCCAGTCGCATCCGTAGCCTTCACCTCGGAGTCCGGGGTCTACTTTACCAGTTTAATTACGAATTTGGCTGAACTTCGATATTTTCCGTGAACCGACAGCCATCTGACCTTCACAGTCCAATGGTGACATTATGCGATATCGAAGCATTGCAGTTAGACCAGTTGTTGTTGAAATATCCAGAAAAAAAGACGTGTGGCACTCGGGGACTGCCGCGATAAAGCTATTGCATAACATTTTTTATCAACTTATGCAATTATAATTACTTACGTTAAGCGGAGCTACTTCGGAGCAGCTCGGCTCGATTCGTGCGAGCTTCAGGGTGTTAGGTTTTTTTCGTTACGGAATTTCTGGATTCGGTCTCCACGCTCAAGGCCCGCGATAGAAGCTATGCAATACCACTTATACCACTTAGGTGGAAGACAAGCACACGGCCCACCTGATGGAAAGTGGTTACCGTGGCCTATGGACGTATGCAACACCAGGGGCGTCACACTCGTGCTGAATAATTTCCCGCGATTATTATAATTTACTCTGTATTATTATTTATTACCAACCATTATTATTATTACTATTTATATTTACAGAACAGTCTCCATCTTCAATACGAGCGTTCATTACAACCTTGCTCATAATGGCTACTACGATTCTTATGGGCAATGTGCCAATGCAAACGTACGCTGAGACACTATTCGCAGAAGCTTTACCTTCTTATAATCCAAATACTTGCTCCATATGGTTAGCTGTTGATTTTGTGATAGCCACCTTAGTATGTGTTATGGCTATTGATCGACTCGGCAGGAAAGTAAGTAATTATTTCATTAATATTGATTATTTACCCTTATAAGTATTCACACAATTTCTAAATAAAGGGGCATATACAATTTCTAAATAAAAGTGCAGATGAAAATGGCAAGATCTAATTACAGTAGATACCTGCAATAGTAGTGTAATTCAAAATAACCGTTCATAATCATAAATTACAAAAGTGAAAATTTGTGAAGATGTTTCGATGTTTGGACGTTTGTTCTCACGCATTGCGGTCCGAAAAATCGTACGCAACTATCACGAGCAATAATCGCCATACTATAATCGTACCAAAGTGTTAACATACAGGAAAATACTAAATTCTCGCCTAAGATTATATCATACGAGATTCGCAAGTGACATAATATATTCAATTATTGTGAGGCAATTCTCACTAGGCTTAGACGAGCGAGAGGCTATTGTTACTGCGAATGTTTACACCAAGGAACTTTTTTCTGTTCTTTCAATAATCGTATCATGCAGGCGAGTAACTCACCTCGTCTAAATGAGCCTTAATATAATATGTTAGTAATTATTATACTACCATTTAAATAATAATTATTAAATAAATAAATAAATACAATTGTAATAATAATTATTAAATAAATAAATAAATAAATATACACTACCAATACACCTATTCTCTTTTACAGTTCTTGACAATATTCTCCTGCACCACTTCTTCTATCTGCACGTTGATCTTGGGAACGCAGACCCAGTTTAACTGGGCTTCTGAATGGTTCACTATGCTGGTGATATATCTGTACAATTTCTTCTTCAATATGGGGATGGCAGTTGTACCTTACGTCTTAATAGGAGAGGTGTTTTTACCTGAAGTAAGTATTTTTTTCAATGTACATTACGTTAGGATCTATAGGATTAAATAAAATTTTTGACAGAGTCAGTGAAATGACAGTGGTTTTACTCTGACACAACAATCAGAATCGAGGCCCAGTTACCCTATTGCAGTTCACTTTTGTTTGCTAAATTATCTTGTTCTCTTTTTGTATATCTCGTTTTTTGTTAAATTATCCTAATCATCTTTCAGGTTCGAGGGCTCTGTGGTGGTATCACTATGTCCAGTGGGTTCGCTTTGAACTTCATGATCACGCTTATCTTCACCCCTGTGGTAGAAAACTATGGATTTCCTTCCCTCTTCTACGGGTTCACTCTAATCGGCTTCGCAGGCACTGTTTACGCTCTGTTCTATTTGCCTGAGACGAAAGAATTATCTGTCGATGTTATTCAGGGCTTGTTTTTGAAGAAAGCGAAGAGAAAAATTGATGCTTGATTTTAGGTAGATGTTGAGTCTATTAAGATATTATTGTATAGTTTATTAAATGTAATCTTTAAGCTTGTTAAAGTGTTCGTTTAGTGTTTCGAGATCTTTAGCTTAACACAGATCTTAAGAATGATACGCTTGAAGGCTAGATTAGTATTGGTTAATGTTACCAGACGTGATATTGAAAATGATAATAAAATGGAAAATCATAATTAATTATTAGTGATTAGTTTTGGCTTTACAGTATTTTAAAATAATACTCTATAATAAATGCCACTATCGTCTTATAAATTTAATTTTGATAGACTTGTAATAAATTTAAAAATTTGTATTATGTAGTAAGTAATTAAATATATTTTTTTTTATTTGTTTAAAATACTTTTATTCAAATTAATCCATACTCCATAAGCAATTCTGTCTGTCTGTCTGTTACGCTTTCACACCTAAAATACTGAACCGATTTGGATGGAATTTGGTACAGAGTTATATTAGACCAAGAGAATGGACATAGGCTATGTTTGGTCGCGATAACATCCAGGCGTGTGGAGCCGCGGACAACAGCTAGTATACATATAAAAATATCATAACCTTATTCACAATCGTAAATTTCGTCAAACGTGATTATGTCCCGTTGGCATTTTTGTATCAGGCTGTGAAGGCGTCATTGTCAATCATTTTACATATAGTTCTTCGTTAGGTGCTGAGAAATCTGCTGCTACAGGTTGGAACTACATTTTAGGTGGTTTAATTTTAAAGCATTTAGTATGCTAAACTTAACAAATTATTATAAATTGGAAAAAACGAAATCAAGCTCAGGCATGACTCGAACCCGCGAGCTTTCCCTTACAGGGGGAATGCTCTGACCACTGAGCCACCGAGCTTCGCCCGAGATTGATCCAAATTTTCCAATACATACATCTTAGGGCGATGGTGGGAGCAATCTACCGATATTCGTACGAACTATCCACAACATTACTCTCGTATCAGTATATTTACACATCTTACAAACATCGACGAAAAACTACCTGCAATGCAATTCTGTAAGCGCACAACGACGAGCACAACGTTGCAACAACCTTGATAGAGTCTGTCATTGGTTGAACTGGGTGACGTCACTGGAGATCGACCAATGACAGTCTATATCAAGGCTGGCGTAACGTTGTGCTCGTCGTTGTGCGCTTACAGAATTCCATGTAGTAAAAACAAAAACCTTTTACATGTAAATAGTCTAACAGTAAAACCATCAATTTCGTGATCTGAAAGCCGACACTTTCTATTCAATAATGTCAAATTGTGCTAAATTGACTTTGATATGCAAATATACAGTACCAGCTGTTATCCGCGGCTCCGTCCGCATGGAATTCTGATCCCGTTCATCGCTGATATATCTATGTGTTATTCTCATGTATAAGCTATATTATTGTAAAGTTTCATTAAAATCCATTCAGTAGTTTTTACATGAAAGAGTAACAAACATCTGGGTCGCAAGTCCCAGTCGCCGTCACGGTGTAGGAACACCGTGACGGGTGCTGTCGCCGGGTCCATAGCGTGATACAGAGAGGACTCTGTTTCACGCTATGGACCCGGTGACAGTACGGTGAATCCATGGAGTGCTGAGAATCGAATCTCCCATCCATACTTACAAACTTTCGGGTTTATGATATAATATTAGTAGGTTGTATTTAATAGTAACAACAGCAATAGTAGCTACTATTGTCGCCATTTCACAGAATCGTTGCTTTTATTATAAGTACAAAAACTGTCACGTTTTCTTCACTATTATCTTAATTAAAGGATAAACAATGGATTATAAACTTATTTTGTCTTTTATATAAATATAATCTACTCATTGCAATTACCTAACTAAAATTATTACATAAGTGCCATGAATGAATTAACCATAATAAAACCTTATCTTCTGCGCATTTTGTAAAACTAAATGTCAATACACCCACGTACTTTTGATAAAAATACATTCTGTATGATTGTCGTGTCATATCTCTGAAATTACTAAACCTTGAACTTGATTATCATTCAACTCTCTCTGAGTGTAGAAAGCTTCTAAAAATGCACATATTCATGCTTACAAATATTTGCACTGAGCAGAATCGAACCCGCGCCTCTTGCGTACCATCGAATGCACTACCGTCTCGCCACAGATGCAATTACTGCCTCATCATAAAAATCCATGATGTATTATAGGGTGCTTGAAAAATAACAAATCATAATTTTTTTTTTTTTCAAATTAGCCGACAGGGCAAACTTCGTACCGCCATATTTTTTTGCTTTGCCCACGGGCCTATTCGTGTGTAATGCAGCTCCCGTTTCTGTTCTTCTGGTTTTTTTTCTTTTGTCTTAACAATGAAGAACACAATAAAAATAGCCAATTTAATACAGCCGTTCCAAAATTATGCACGTACATACATTTTTGGGGGTTTCATTTTTATTTACTTGTATAGATTTCACTATTTAACCTTAAGCTTACTTATACATAATACATGGATACACTAAAAAAATACAAATATGTCATGAGCAAAATGATGGACCATGCCTCTGAATTACAAACTCTTAAAACCCCGTTTTTATCTTGCTTTTCTTCGCAAACAATCGTTGTATAGCATCCACGGGTAGTCCTTTAGTCTCTGGCAAAAATAATAACGCGTAGATAGCTCCTGCAAAGCCGACGACAGTAAATCCGTAGAAAAGAGGGGCGAACCCATAATTCTCTACTACAGGCGGGACAATAAGAGTAGCAAAGAAGTTAAAGCCAAACCCGATCGACATAGTTAGACTGCCACAGAGACCTCGCACCTGAAAGGTTACAAAGAATTTGAATATAAAATGTCATACTTTTGGTGTTTGAAATAGAGTAGATCCCGGTAATCCAACAAACGTTTGCACTGTTTTTTTTTTAATAGGACACTATCGGACTTGATGTTTTTTTTAATTATAGATAACTTACCTAAAACACCATGTAGTCTAGCTGTGCAATTCTCTAGCACAACGTTGTCGATTAAAACGTTGCGATAGCCTTGATATGATTGCCATTGGTCGATCCCCAGTGACGTTTCCCAGTCCGACCAATGACAATCTCTATCTAGGTTGTCGCAACGTTGTGCTCGACGCTATGTGCCTAGAGAATTGCACAGCTGATTTTGTTGATAAACAGGAGTCTCATGTGAATTGTCACAATCGGTGCAATGTCAATCCGTAAATTGTCAATCGTTGAATTTTCAATAAGTGAATTGTCACAATCAGTGAATTGACCAATTTGTCAAAAACTAAGTAACTTATGAATTATATCGTCGTGACGTCAGCATGTACAGTTAACGCTATTAATGCTATAGAATAGTGATAAGCATGTTGGATCCACCGGAGTCCACAACAACTTTCATCGACATACGTACTTCAGGTAAAAACAATTCTCCTATCAAAACATAGGGCATAACTGCTATCCCCATATTGAATACGAAATTGTACAGGTATATCATCAGTAAAGTGGCAAATTCCGAAGACCAATGGTACTGAATTTGAGTGGCCAAGATTAACATGCATATAGAGGAGCCGATGCAGGTGAAAGTAGTCAAGAACTGTAAAAATATCAAAAGACTGTAGTACAAAAAAAGCAGTGAGGGTCTAAAGTTATGTATAGACCCCAGTCTCGTCACAATAATATGTATTGCTATATGTACGCGTTTTTTGGGTATCTTTTGAGGATAGCGCGAGGTGCTACGGCAGCGAAGGCTATCAAACTAACCCACGTGTGCTAGAGCCTCGTTTCTCTCATCTCTCTCATCCTAGCGTTAATTCCCAGTCGCATCCGAAGCTTTTCAGATCGGAGTCTGGGGTCCGCTTTACCAGTCTTAACTACAGATTTGGCTAGACCTCGATATTTTTTCGTGAAGCGATTGCCATCTGACCTCCACCGCCCAATGACAACATTAGGCGACATCGAAGCTTTGCAGCTATAGACCGTTGTTTTTGGATTTTTTAGGGCTCCAACTACCCGTAACGACTGCCATACATGTTCTTATGGCAACCGGGACCGACAGCTTAATGTGCTCTCCGAGGCACGACCAGACCAATGCAAATACCCATATTTCATGAACACAAATATTTGCAATGAGCCGGGATCGAACCCGCGCCTCCTGCGTAGCGGCCGCGTTCACTACCGCTACGCCACGGAGGCTGTGCTGCTCGTTTCTCTCATGATTGGATGTAATGATATGCGCCAGTAACTACATAAATTTTTCTATGCAATGTTCAGGGTGGTTATTTCCATCTCCAATAATATTTTGATATTTCTTTGTGAACTGGGCTGCTATTGGTCAAACAGAATGGTGAGTATACCTACATAAAGTACATTATTTTTTTTAGATTTATAAGATACAAAACACCAATATCCTGATGGACGACGACGGGCCGAGTTCGATTCACATTTTCATCATTTTTTTCATTTTATTATTCGTATGCTAACATATCGATTTCGATTGGTCGATGGGAGAATTTCGAATATTCAAAACTCATGTGGCCCAGTTGGTCAGAGTATTACCCCTGAAAGGAGCTGATCGCACGTTGAAGTCCCTCTTGAGCATTTACTTTTTTTTTTCTTTTTTTTTTTTACTAATATTCCCGTTTACCCCTCCAACTAAGCTAAATTGCTTGTGCTAGGAGTGGGTTCACGTCAGTAGTGTAATGGCCAAGATTCGAACCGGGATCTCTCGATCGTAAGGTCGACTGCTTAACCACTAAGCTACCGACGCTTCTAAAGTACTTTTCCAATCTAAATCGACATTTTAGAAGCACTCTTACTAAAACTTACCTTTCTGCCAAGTCTATCGATAACCAACGAGCAAACTATAGTGGCGAGAAGGAAATCGACGGCAAGCCATACAGAGCAGCTATTGGAGTCAAAAGAAGGTACGACTTCTTTAAATAACGTTTCGGCGTATATTTGAATTGGTATGTTGCCCATGAAGATCATGATAGACATGATGGCTAAAGAAGTGATAAAAGCTTCAAGAGATGATTGAGACTGTCCTGGAAGGGAATATAATATATTTAATATTAGGAGATACATTTTGTAATTAATTTTATATGTTTTAATAGTAAACAGTGGTTCAGTACTAACAGGTGATGGTATAAGGAAAAAGAATAGACTGTAATAAAAGTCATCATTAATAATAATCTTAATGCGTATATACGCAATCAAAATTAAAACAAGAAAAGATTTATGGACGTTATGGCCACAGAATGTTTAATATGTTTATTATTTGGAAGTTTATGCATTACGATATTTCATTAACTTTTTTTTATACCACTTAGCTTGAGCAATGTTTGAATACTTACTTAAGAACTGCCATTCTGACAATTGCTTTGGTTCTGGAGGTGAGAGTAAATCTTTGCTTAATGAAATATCTGCTGGATTCAGATCTGAAAACAAAGATCCCAGAACAACTTTTTTATATCGGTCATCTTATTTCGTACACCTATCAACTTGTGTATTGGTAAGCTTAGGTAGTTCTTTTAATACTATGACTTGGGTCTCAAAGATCGTGGTGGGTCCGTACACTGATAAATTTTGCAAATTTATATCAACTACAGCGCAGGTAATAAAATTCTGCTTAATCCTGTTTAATTCTGCCTCCTATTTTAAAAATAAAATTATTGCTATCTAATATGGAATATTTAGCGTGTAATTTTTTGTTTGTACTATATCACTGACTAGCTATTACCCGAATCATATTACTAATATTGTCACGGCAAAAGCGACAACTCACCACCCATTCCTTCTATCATCTTCTTCAGTCTTGGGTCCAGTTGTAGTTTGATCTTGATGATAGCCATATCCACCTTTCTTGAAGCGACCCTTACTTGTCTGTAGAAAGCAATTGATTGGGCTGCCTCCTACGCAACAAAATCATTAATTTTCTGGAATAAGTATGGAGACGTTCTCATTTTTTTTGTTAAAATTATCGACTTGATATAAGATAATTTGAGTTAGGTCGCCACCCGTCAGTTTCTCTAATTGGTCATTTTCCATAAATCGTCAGTTTCCCTATTCGTCAGTTTTGTAGATTTCGTTAAGTGGTCAGTTTCACTATCTCGTCAGTCTCCCTAATTCGTCAGTTTCCTTAACTAGTCAGTTTACATGGTTCGTCACTTTTCTCAAATTAGTCAGTAAATGTACAGTCATTAATAAATGTTTATTGTGTAATCAATGTACCTATGTAAGGATTTATTTTAAAAAATTATTTTTAGATATGTAGGGATTATTCTGTTCTTACAAGGAAGGTGCCAACAATATGGATATCTACGACCTCTTTCGAAGGAAATATATTACTTTTTCTGTATGACAGATTTTTCCGATGACATTTGACTTTTGCGTTTGTCGTAGGTACGTACTTTATCCTGTTTTCTGTAGTATTTAATATTACTCGTATTTACAATATAATACAATGGGTGAAGGGCTAATTTTTATATCATCCGAAAGAGGACGTAAGGCATTGTTACACAACGGTTTTCAGTACAACATGTCACAAAAAAATAAAAATGGATCGTCGTGGTGGAGATGTAAAAACAGAAGTAGATGTAGAGGCAGTGTTACTCTAAATATAGATTTAACAGCCATACTGCGACGGTCCACACATTTATGTAAACCAGACATTGCTTCCAACATTGTGTCTGAAGCATTGTTGATGACGTTCCAAACTTTACCAGCGTCAAAAATATGCTTTATAATGCAAGGCATAAACATCTTGGTGTTAAAAATACAATATTTAAAAATGTACAAGATTGAGATAATTTTAAAGCAATTAGTTTGCTAAACTAAACAAATTATAATAAATTGGAAAAAGCGAAATCAATTCTCGGGCGGGACTCGAACCCGCGATCTTTCCCTTACAGGGGGAACGCTCTGACCACTGAGCCACCGAGCTTCGCCCGAGAGTGATCCAATTTTTCCAATACATCCATCTTACGGCGATGGTGGGAGTAATCTACCGATATTCGTACGAACTATCGGAATCAATGAATGATGTTGCAATCATTTTTAAACATTGATTTTTTGATTGAATGTACAAGATGTCATCGTACCAGAGGATTTGGGAAAAGATTTTCTTGTTCGTGAAGATGGTTTAAATGACAAAATTTTAATTTTTATAACACCTCAAGCACGAAAAATGTTTTCAGAAGTTAAAGAATATTTCTGCGATGGAATGTTCAGCGTTTCAAAACCATTCAAACAACTATACTCTTTTCACGCTGACATTGGAAGCACATCTGAGGAAACAAACGTTGTGCCATTGATTTATTGTCTTTTACCAGATAAAAAAGAGTCAACATACTTGAGAGTATTTGAATGCCTTAAAAATGAAATAAATCCTGAAATATTTCACGTGGATTTCGAACTGGCAGCCATCAACGCAATGAAAACTATTTTTCCGCAGGCAAAAGTAGTTGGATATTTTTTTCATTACCGGCAAAGCCTAATGCGAAAGGCAAAAGATTTAAATTTAATTTCTACCAAAGAAGGTCGCAATCATATAGCCATATGCGCTTCTATGGCTTTTTTGCCAAAACATTATTTACACGAAGCATGGTTAGTAATTTTATCCCATACACCGTCGGGCGACAACTTTGAAGCTTTTAATGCTTACATGGCTGAAACATGGATGAGCACATACATAGATTTGATATCTGTCTACAATGAACGACACAGAACGATTAATTTGGTAGAATCTTGGCACAATCGATTACGTTTTTTAACGGAAACCAAATTTATTTATGTTTCTTTCCATATTAAAAAGAGAAGCCAATTATGTAGACTTTAAAGTGAGACAAAAAAGTATATATATTGGTGAGAAGAATAGGAAAAAAAGATCTATTTTTACTAGATAGACGCATTACAGAAATCGTTTCTAATTTCTTGGTAGACGATATATTTGAGGCTAACAATTGCTTATGGGCTTGTCTTTCAAAATTAAATCTAATTAATACTGTAAGATATATGAAACGAGTAAAGTAAAGTAGCTTATTAAATAAATTGTTTTTATTTTTCGTTCCGAATGTACGCCATTGACGAATCATTTAAACTGACTAGTTAGAGAAACTGACGAATTAGGGATACTGACGAGATAGCGAAACTGATCACTTAACGAAATCTAAAAAACTGACGAATAAGGCAACTGACGATTTAGGGAAAATGACCAATTAGAGAAACTGACGGGTGGCGACCTAACTCGATAATTTATGACTAATAATTTTGTTTTTATGTACTGTTTCTGTTTATATTTTGGTTTTAGTTGAGATAACATCTTACATACATACACGCATATACCCACACCTGAGTAAATCCTCAAAAGGGTAGACAGAGGTTAAAGATAACATACTTAGAGGATAAAGTAATTCTAGTATTTTTATTGTTCAAAAACAATGAAAAAATGTAAACACACTAACCTTCTCTTTTCCAATCTTCAGCAAATATACCGGTGAATCCTTCAAGAGACATAAAACCAGTATATTCAAAACACCCAAAACTAGTTGTAAATATACAATTTCTAAGTACGCTAAATATCCTCCAAGAATATATGAAACCAGAGCACCTAAAAAATAAATCGTGAGAACAGAAGAAGTCAGAGCTCCTCTGATAGAGTCTTGTGCAATTTCAGAAATGTATATAGCAGAAGCTGCTTGGCCAGCTGTACCACAACCACCAAAGGCCATAGCAATAAGGATCCAGTGAACCGAATTGGTTAATGATATTATTGTCCAAGCTAACTGAAATCAAGGAAAGTTTCGATTAGTAATAGTAAAAAAGAAATAGTAGTAAAACATATTTTAAATGCAAGTGCAAGGCGCGGGTTTGATTCCCGCTCAGTGTAAATATTTGTATGCATGAATATGGTTATTGGTAAAGCCGAAGGCCCAGTTGTCATAAGAACATCTATGACCGGCTGTCATACGGATAGTTAGAGCCCACAAAAAGTCCGACCAATCTAACTGCAGAACTTCGATATCACCAAATTGATTGTGGAGGTCAGCTGGCAATTGCTTTACTAAAAATATAGAAGTTCAGCCGCTTTAAGAAAAAGTTTAACCACTTGTAAATCCTGGAGAAAATACTCATAGTATTGTAGACGTATTGTGTAATAATAAAATAAATGGCTCTTACCACAAAAGGCAGTCCACAACACATCACCGTGCGCTTCCGACCAATCTTATTCATCATCCAACCAATCACAGGCGTCAGTAGAAAAGTACCAATGTTCACTAACCCCCCAAGAAGTGACACCTCAACTGAACTCATTGGCTCGGACAACACTGTCTCATTTGATACGAAGTTGGCTACATTGTATGATGGCCAGGTGAAGAGTAGACCAGATTGAAATAGAAGAAAGGCAACTGAAACAAGAAGATTAGATTATAGGGGGAAATTGCGAGTATATTTCTCTGAAGTGTAGTGTCGTGACGGATCTATCATGAATTTAAATATGACATACGTAAGCGTAACGGATTGGAACTTAAAGAAAAATATCGGAAGAAATCGATTTCAAATATTTTATTTTGGTAACCTTCACATTTCTCTGACTGTCCTGGACGGTATTGCACACGTCCATAGGCCATGGTAACTACTTTCCATCAGGTGGGCCGTGTGCTTGTCTGCCACCTAAATGGTATAATAAGTCTGCACGCATCGCGGCAGAGACAGAGAGCATCACGATACAAACAAATGTTTTTGCATTGATTTATATTGTTACTAGTTGGTCAATATTTTCCGTGAAGCGCCTGCTACCTGACTTCCACAACCCATTGGCGAAATCGGAGCATTGCATTTAGCCAATTTGTTGGACTTTTTAGGGCTCCGACTACCCGTAACGACTGCCATAGATGAACCGGGCCCGAAGGCTTAACGTGCTCTCCAAGACACGTCAAGATCAATGAAAATACCCATATTATTTGATATAATATTTGCACTGAGCGGGGATCGAACCCACGCCTCCTGCGTAGCCGTCGCGTTTACTACCACAGCCACAGAGGCTCGCCGTCAATTGACGAATTATAAAACAATCTGCATATACCTCGGAACACATAATTATCTGGGACCTAAATCACGAGACAAAAGATGCACTGGCGCGCGCAGATTGTTTTGTAATACTATGCTTGGTGAATTTGAGTTCGTCCGCCTTAGCACCCTGTGTTATCCTCAAAAAACACCCAACAAACGTGTACTGCGCGTATAGAGTACATTTTGAGCACATTTTAGGTTCAAGATATAAAGCGTGGAAAAATAAGTCGGACTCTAAAGAAAAACTACCTTAAATCCTTAAGTTGGATCATTTTACTAAAAGGAGATATTCCTTTATTTTTAAAAAGAAACAGAACTGCATTTCAAGATTTTCGAAAACTCGTTTGCCACACCCAGTAATCGAACCTACTAAACCTAAACCTGTATATCCGGAGCAATACATACTTGAACACGTCGCCAGGATTTGCACAGCAGCTCCCCTAAATGTCACCTTATCGCTGTTCATCGTGGCGACCTTACTCTTCAACTGTCCATTCAATATATTTGCTGGATATAAATTGTACGCGTGTTCAGCTAATAATACCGTTATCCTTTATTTATGGCGTGATATGAAAGCTATTATGATAGGATAAGCTACTATTTATGTACAAATAACTAGCTGTTACTCGCGACTTCGCTCGCGTGGGTGTCGGTTATTGCGACCGAACGCTACCTACATTTAAAAAAAAAATAATATAAAATATTGATACATTCTGAAGTTTACGCGAATATCACATCTATCTTCTATAATATAAAAATAAATCCCTAAATGTGTTGCTAAGCGCAAATCTCGAGAACGGGTGAACCGATTTCGCTAATTCTTTTTTTAGAATATTCCTTAAAGTATGAGGATGGTTCTTACGGAGAGAAAAATTAAAAAAAAAAAGAATCGACTGTTAGGCGGTACGAAGTTCGCGGGGTCAGCTAGTATTGAATTAAAATAACTTTTTAACGGATTCTATGAACTATCGCGATTTGTTTGTTAATCGGGCTAAAAGTAAATAACAAATAGTCGCGATAGAATCCAATATTTCAATAAAATATAGTTAAATATTGTATTATTTAGTAATAATACTTTAAAACTGACATTGTGAACTTTTGAGAAGCCGTGAGACGAAATAGGTCAGGTTAAATAATAAAATACTTTGGAAAAGTACAAGTCATAATCAATAAGTAGTAAGCTCCACCAATTGCTGTCGAGCAAGAGTTTATTAGTCTGAAGCTTCAATCTGCCTGTGAACCAAACATCATGTTATCTTCAAAAATGACAAACTTTTATCCCCTATTTGAACTCCTTTGCGATTTTTCGCGATGAAAGGTAGTTTATAATATATCATTCTTATGCCAAACGAATTTGGTGCAAAGATGGATTAGAGCGTCCATCTTTGTACCAAATTCCATTAGGATCGGTTCAGTAGTTTATTTGTGAAAGTGTAACAGATAGACAGAGTTACTTTTGCACATATAATTTTAGTATGGATTAAGTACCATCAATGTTATATATTACCTATATCCGGGTATGCTTGTTATTGAACTCTGTATGTGTTGATGGCCTCTGTGACATAGTGGTAGAGCGTTCAATTGCTATGGAGAGGGCGCGCGTTCGATTTCTGCTCAGTGTAAATTATGTTTTGGATGCATGAATAAGATATTTGTATAGGTTTGGGTGTCTCTATGTTATGTATGTATTTACAAACAAAAATGTATTTAAGTTTATTCATCCGCATTCTAGATCTCATAATACGAACTAGTTGAGTGTGCTTACTTTAGGCCTTATTTAATCCAATTCATGATATTCGCAAATCAGTTCATAGATTATTTAGTTTTGCGGTAACAAACAAACAAAAACACAACCGCATTGAAATATAAATCCAGTTAGTACACTACCACTTGTCGTGCAAAGTCAATAAAAATCTGACAATATAAATCTGACATTACATAAATAGATAATTATTGGGTACATGCATGCTGAAAGACTATAGCAATGTCAAATGTTGCTGCAGCTATTGAAGTTTGCACGTCGCGCGACTCGATTTGGTGTTTCCGTTCTATTATGACAGACGATCGTAATATAAAAAAAAAAGTTTACCAGTTTAGCAAGATAATTTACAACACACCTGCTAATAAAAGTGCTATTATTTCACCGCAAATAGGCACTTAATGACACCTATTATCAAACTGTGACTTTTTCATTGCTATTATTCACAAGTGAGTTATAGATTCTTTTTTAAATTTAATAGGTTAAGTTTCTATGTTCTTAAAAGAGTTTCGATACAAAAAAGAACGTGTTAAATAGTACGAAGAAATTAATATGTCTATTGTATGTTCATTTGATGCATTTTCGTATTTAAATAAATAATTTCAACTTGTAATACTTGTTTAATAAACAAAACTTTCACTCAAATTTAACTTTTTTTTTCTCTAAGTACAGAAAAAAAAACAGTAAAAAAAAGTTAAATTCAAAACTCATTTTTTTTTTAAATATGGCCGACCGCCATTGTTAGATGCGCGCACATAGGAAAACGAATTAATTTGTAGTATTGTTTATTTAGTATTTGTAGTATTATTTTATTCGCAAGTGTGTTGTAAAACGTCGTATGGCACGCGTGAGTATGATGATTACCGTCCTCGGCTCTCTTAAGACCCTCACCTAGCGGCTCGGGTCTCAATGGCGCCTCGGCGATAATCACCAACTTTGCTCACTTGTACCATAATGTACTATTATTAAATTGGGCTATCAACTAGCCCAATTTAATACATTTATCAGTGTTTTTTTTTTGAACAACCAATCGTCTTTATTGCCTTCATTCAAAGTTCAATACTGTTTTATATCTGATGAACATCGTCAGTGCTTAAGATTTGCAGCACCGGTTTCTCATACTCAGAATTTGATGATCTTTCAGATGAGCCTGGTTTTTTATGGTAATTCGATCGTATCAGATACCTGGTTTCAGGCCGCACTTTGCAAGCTGCCAAGGCATGACATGGAGGCTTGCAGCACTGCACTACCATGTAGTCCTAACTCTCCTCAATTTCCAAGAACAAACGAAAATTGGTAATCTTACTATATTAGGAACCGATTTTTTAAGCGTTTTCAAAATTGGTTTTTGGTATCACCACCAGGTTTTTAACTTTGCAGCATAGCCATTTCTTGTTCTCCAATTAAAGACGCGTCTAATGATGTACATCTCATTGAGGAATCTGATGGTACCAGAGTTACTGACGTTAGCTCTCATACTATATCTGTTTACCTGCATTCTGGCAATAAAGTATTTCATTTCAGTAAAAAAAAAGATACAAGAAAACAAGTTGTCTTAATAATTAAAATAGTTTATTGTGGAAACTAGGGTAGTTACAAGTCTCAGGTCAAGGTCAGGCGAGGTCAGGTGACAGTTTTATTACAAACATAATAAATGCATAATTAGTTTTAATAATAAAATTAACATAATTTATTTTCTACAACTTTCATAATTATATTATTCGCTTAATTTTTAACATAATATGCAACTTTCATCTTAATCCTGATTGCTTCAAGAAACGCTCTTGAATTACATCAACTGGTAAACCCTTAGTTTCTGGCAAGTAGAAGTAAACATAGGTAGTATTAACAGCACACATGAAGCAGAAGATGAAGAAAACAAAATACAAGCCCACGGACTCAACCAATAGATTGAAGGCGAAGAGGTTGATGAAAATGAAGATCCATACGAACCCGTAGAAAATACTGTTGCAGATACTACGAACCTGTAAATTAAACATTTTTTATTTTAAATTGGAGAAAGCGAAATCAATACTCGGGCAGGACTCGAACCAGCGATCTTTCCCTTACAGGGGGAATACTCTGACCACTGAGCCACCGAGCTTCGCCCGAGATTGATCCAAATTTTCCAATACATCCATCTTAGGGCCCAAGTATTGATTTCACTTTTTCCAATTTAAAATAATTTGTTTAGTTCAGCATACTAAATGCTTTAAAATTATCTAAACATTTTTTTTTTTTTTCAAATTACTTTATTATTTTCAGTCTGTGCGCACTGTGCGATATGTACTTAGAGTGGTATGAAAGGAACTTCCTCTTACGCACGCGAATGCTGTGGAATGAACTCCCTGCTGTAATTCCATATTGTAGCCGCTTTTATATGGGGATTTTCGAGAAGGGTTCCTACCGGGTCGGTAGTGCGATTGTAATGTCATTGGTGTTACTGACGTTTATTGGTCGCGGTAAGTGGTATATAAAATACGCATTTAAATCGATTAAGATAGAAAAAATGTATACAATAGGCTATTTGACTAATGTTCAAAAACCACTTTAAATGATTGCTTATTACAGTATAAACATATCACATTAATATTTCTGTAAAAAAACAATGCATCATGTTAAAAAATCAATGATAAAGTTTAAATTTTCAAAAGTGCGCGAAAAACGCTATATTTAATCAAAATGGCGATGCGTGTGAATATTGACGTCACTGTAAGTTGCTGTTATCATCAGCTCGCACAAAATTTGTATCTATTTCGAACTTAATCACAAAATATGTCCATAAAACTCGCGATAATCATGGAAAAAGCAAATAATAACACCGAAACAAACAATAATAGCTCATACAACTGGAAATATTTTGTAGGAATGACGTCACCCAGAGCTCTGACCAATCACGAGCGTTAAACTTAACAAACTGAACAAAATATAACATTTTTGTAATTGAAATTCTCATAAAATACACATATTTGAGAGTAAATTGTAGTCTCGTAGGTTTTTTAACGTTATTTTCTAATAGGATGACCATAATTTGTAGAAGTATATTTTTAATGTTGTCAAATAGCCTATTCAGATGAGACTCGAACCGCTTTTTTCTGTCTTAATTGATTTGAATAGTTAACATAATAAATGCTTTAAAATTTCATTCAAAAATATATATTTATTGTAAATTTAATAATACGAGTATATTGATTTGAAAGGTATTACCTCAGGCAGAAATACTTCAGATGCCAGTACACAAGGTATCACAGAACAGCCACCAGTATACATGAAGCTGTACGCGTATATGAGTACTAATGTGAACCAGGGGGGAGCCCAATGTAAATACAGCTGTGTTCCCAGTAAGCCTGTGCATAGCCCAGATACTGATGTTGTGGCTATCAAGATGACCTGTTGATGTTAGATACAAATTATAATATTAGAGGAATAAATCGGTACAATTCTATATTCTTAAATTATATTATTACGCTCTAGAATAAGTTTTGCTCGTGATTTATTCCCATAAATTAATTATCTATTGATCTAAAAGAACATCTATACTCTATACTATTATATAATTGTAAAGTGGTCGTGTCTGTACATTGGAGATATTAAAAAAAAATACTTGGGTTATGTTATGTTAACGATACTGAACACGAAAATATGTTTTTTTAATTTCCTGTCTGTTTGTCTGTTTGTCCGCGATGGACGCAAAAACTACTGGACGGATTTTGATGCGGTTTTTTTTGTTAGAAAGGGCTTGCTCAGACTTAAAATCTTACGTTTGTTTGATCGCTATCAGTTGAGTAGAACCGAAGGTATGAGCAAAGGTCGCGTTAACCGAGATGCACGCGGGCGGAGCCGCGAGCGGAAGGCTAGTCTATACTATTATATAATTGTAAAGTGGTCGTGTCTGTACATTGGAGATATTTAAAAAAAAATACTTGGGTTATGTTATGTTAACGATACTGAACACGAAAATATGTTTTTTTAATTTCCTGTCTGTTTGTCTGTTTGTCCGCGATGGACGCAAAAACTACTGGACGGATTTTGATGCGGTTTTGTTTGTTTGATCGCAATCGGTTGAGTAGAACCGGAGATATGAGCAAAGGTCGCGTTAACCGAAATGCACGCGGGCGGAGCCGCGGGCGGAAGGCTAGTATTAAATAAAAGAAGAAAGAATGCGTAGGACAAATTATCAATGAACTGAACCAATTTTGATAAAATTTGGTATAGGGGTAGGTTAGACCTTGTGGAAGGACATATGCTATGTTTGGTCGCGATAACCGACATCCAGTACCAGCGAACAGCTAGAACCAAATAAATCGAGATAGAATCCGTTAAAAAGTGGTTTTACTTCAAATATGCGGTATGTAAATTAAACCAATTTATGGTAGGTAGTAATAATAATAATAACAGCATCTCTTTTTAGGGTTCCGTAGCCAAATGGCAAAAAACGGAACCCTTACAGATTCGTCATGTCTGTCCGTCCGTCTGTCTGTCTGTCCGTCCGTATGTCACAGCCACTTTTCTCCGAAACTATAAGGCCTATGCTGTTGAAACTTGTTAAGAAGATGTATTCTGTAAACCGCATTAAGAATTTCACACAAAAATAAAAAAAAGCATTAAATTTTGGGGGTCCCCATACTTAAAACTGAAACTTTTTTTTTTCATCAAACCCATACGTGTGGGGTATCTATAGATAGGTCTTTAAAAATGCTTTTTTTTTCTTAACTGAATAGTTTGCGCGAGAAAAATGTGTGCCTCCCCCCCCCCTCCTAACTTCTAAAATAAGAGAATGATAAATGTAAAAAAAAAATATGATGTAAATTGCCATGCAAACTACCACTAAAAATTGGTTCGAACGAGATCCAGTCAGTAGTTTTTTTTTAATACGTCATAAACCGCAATTTTCGCCTTTGCTACTACGGAACCCTTCATGGGCGAATCCGACTCGCACTTGGCCAATTTTATTTTACATAGTATGGGTTATACATTTTCATTTACTATTTTTATCTTCACTCCTCATAAATATACAAAAAGTACAATACGTTTTGCGAAGCAATCTAGACTATGGATTTTATCATAAAATAAAATTGTCCTTCATAAATTGTAGATAAGCAATACAATAAATCATTTTTGTTCTCACCTTTCTTCCACATTTATCTATCAAGACCATAGACACCACACTTGCGACCAAGGAATTTAAGGCAAGGAAGATAGCACACTGGTTGGCTGACATCGACGGTACTGCTTCAGCGAATAATGACTCAGCGAACACTTGAAGTGCGCTACCTCCCGTCAGAATAGACACAGTTATGATGATGAGTAGCGTCCCAAGAATATGTCGTGATGACTTTGATCTCACTGGCAAACAATAGTTACAATATATTGAAATTTCTGTAACAGTTAGTGAGACAACTTTGTTATAAGTAAAAATGTACAATAGTTTAACATTACTAGAAATCTTAGCGTCGATAAGGGAGAATTTATTTTTATAGAGTAAAGGTACGAGTTCGTAGAACACCACATAGAGTAGCAGAATACAGTAGATACAGCGTACTGTGAGATAGACTTGAATACATTACTTGTAAAACTTCAATACGGGTAAACGGCGCCATTGAGAAGCCGCAATGAATTAAAACAATAAACAATATTATCGCAATTGTCAAGTCTATTTCAAGGTACGCTGTATCTATTGTATACTACGAATGAAAGTTTCTGCTGTTTTTTTTTTGTGTATCCTGTTTTTATTTTTGCTTTTATTTATATTACCTCGTTATTCCGAGATTATTCTTAAAGCTTGCTGTCATAAAAACTTACACAAGAATTTCCAGGCAGACATATTATTTTCTGTTTCATCATTCATCTCCATTTTCTCCATCAATTTATTTTCTGTTTCTGGGTCTGTAACAAAAAACTTATTCTCTTCATAGCATAGAATTTTCTAACTCCTTTAAGTTAAAGATTATGTTATCATCATCTAAGATGGAGACGTATTTTCCTAATTACATCTGAGGCCGAGGGAGCTCAGGGTCTGCCTTCGGACTTTTCATCCGTCACTTCGCACGGTCTTCAGCATTCAGGTTGGTTAGACCATTAGCACGAATTTCATCTTCTACGACGTCAAACCAGCACTTCTTAAGGTAAGGATCTGAAGTAATTATTAGTAGTCTTTAAACAATTACGCGAATACCGACCTTGGTCTTTCTCTTGAAGTAGCTTTTCCATCTTCGGGTTTATTGTCAGTTTAATCTTAACTATTTCGTCTGCCACTTCTTTTGACTTCACATCACGGCGCCTGTAGAATGACAATGCCTTTGCTGCTTCCTAAAACATAATGTGAATGTGATATGTATTTATCATCATTCGATAACAATACATTTTCAATATATTTTTCAATATGTCTTGACATTTACTGATTGATGGAGAATGCTCTAGTGTAGACTCCTGGTCCTTCTTGTCAAGTTTGGTTGAAGAGCGGACAACAGTATCAAAATCTGCTGTATCTTTTGCAATACTTATTTCATAGGGCTGTAAGCTAACATCAACTTTTCACATCTCTAATATTCAATATCTTATACTAAGTCATAAATGTAATAGATACGTCTTCGTAAATATATCAGTTAGGGAATTTAATCTTTGTTCTGGCAATACGATATAATGTGGTTTCCAAAATGTTTTATGGCTAGCTTTTCATCCGTCTGCGGTGAAGAGAGGTAATGAATTTGATCTGTTTGTATTTATGTAAGCATATATTTATTTCTATGTTCTATCGTAATTGTTACACAGCGAAACAGATTTCTACAAATTATTTATGTTCAATGAATAGTATCAGTTGCCTGGGTCACGGCATCGCTCGGGTGGAATTTTTATCCCGTTCCCGCACCCATGGGATCATATTCCCGGGATAAAATTAGCATAATGTACTATTTCAGACTATAATCTATCCACATACAAAATTTCAGTCAGACCTGTTCAGCCGTTAGACTGTGATTGAAACATTCAACCATACATCATTCTATAATATTCGTAGGAAGAGAATAAGATTCTCATATTACCTTTTCTTTGCCAACCAGCACCAGAAACACTGGAGACTCTGGCAGAAGTGAAAGCAGCAATGTGGTAAACACTGATGATATTAGATGAGCCATCACCACCGTCCGGTATCCAAGATATCCACCCATTGTGTATGAAACTAAAATACCTGCAAATTACATCAATTTATGGTATCAATTAAAATTAAGCAATTTTTAGTGGAACGTAAGTAAAAGGCGGTGGTTAACAGCTAACTGGTTTATTAAGGAAAAACACCTACCCACATTATTCGTATTCTAAACCCCTACATCTTTCCCCCTTAAATATGCACCTTATACCTACTTATACTACTATGCTTACATACACTACACTATAAAACACAACTTACATTTCTAGTACAAGTTTAACAACCTATCCGACAATTTAACTTTTCGGCTGTGCTCGATTGTACGCCCTTACAGCGCGGGCGCTCGCACCCGGGGGCGGAGACGTCGGTGGACACACCGAAGTGGTTGCACCATCTGGCTGCGGGTTATCATTCAAACTCACTGATAGGGAAGTATCTTTATCTGTCGTCTCCGACAACTCCTCCCCCGTTGCATCTTCAAACGTGTCGTCAGCACCGCTACCCGGGGGACAAGTAGTATCCTCCCTCCGTGAGGAGTTAGCCTTCGGCCTAGACAAAGAATATCTGTTCCTACGGTCTACGGGTATCACCTGATCCTGATGCCTACGCCATTCTAACCCGTTGCCTACATCAACTTTATATGAGACCGGCCCGGTTTTATGTGTCACTTGCCCTTCTACCCATTTTGGGGTTTTATCTGAGTAGCCACGCGTGAGCACTGAGTCTCCTATTTGGATATTGCGATCCATCCCCGGCTTATTTATTATTTGGCGATCTTGTGCGGCACGAACAACTCGCCCCACGTCCGGCCGCAGAGCGTCCAGGCGCCCCCGCAAACGGTGTCCTAACAAAGCCACTGCAGGTGCCACATTAGTTGTCGCATGCTCCACATTCCGATATTGGAACAAAAATTTACTTAGGGCTTGCGGCACATTTTCCCCCTCATGAATAGCTCTTTTGATCGCTTTCTTAACCGACTTGACGGCATTTTCTGCTGCCCCGTTACCTTGCGGACGGTAGGGCGCTGACGTCACGTGTTTTATACAATTTTTTTTACAATAATCTTGGAAAGGTGTCGACAGAAAAGGTGGACCGTTGTCGGTGACCAACATGGTAGGTAAACCGAATCTCGCAAATATAGACCTAAAAATAGCTATAGTGGAATCGGCATCCGTGCGATTCATCGCCACGGCTTCGATCCACTTAGAATGGGCATCCACTAAAATCAAATACTTCTTACCTCCAAATTCCGCGAAATCGGCGTGTATACGTTGCCAAGGATTGAGAGGAAATTCCCACGGGTGCAAGGCGGCGCGCGGCGGTGCATCGCGCACCGCGCGGCACGCCCCACACGACCGGCACACGTTTTCTATATCTTGGTCCAAACTGGGCCAATACACATAATTACGCGATATATTTTTCATTTTATTTACTCCCAAGTGACCTTCATGAATTTCCTTTAAAACGTGTTGACGTAAAGGCGGAGGTATTATTACGCGATATTTATAAATCAGGCAACCCAATTCAACTAAAATTTCGTGTTTTCTCGCGTAATACGACTTCATTTCCTCTTCGCAATTAGTCACCGACTGCGGCCAACCGAACATAACATATCCTTTAACTTTAGACAAGACATGATCTCTAGAGGTAGCTTTGCTAATTTCTTTAAAATCGACCGGCATATCACCGTGCACTAGGTGTACATACGTGATCGGTTCCTTATCGGCGGGGCGGCACTCGCGGCGCAGTGGTAGTCTCGATAACGCATCGGCCGGTCCGTTATCCTGTGACCTTATAAACTTGACTGTGAAATCATAGGCCGCCAATCGAGCTGCCCACCTTTGGAGTCGGCTCGCGGCGGTCTGAGGGATCCCACCCTTTTCACCAAAAATGTAACTCAACGGTTGATGATCCGTGCGTAATTCGAAACGCCTACCAAACAAATATTGGTGATGCTTAGTGATCCCGAAAAAAATCGCAAGCGCTTCTTTATCAAGTTGACTATAATTTTTCTCTGCTGAGTTAAGTGTCCTTGAAACACAGCTGACCGGTCGCTCGCTACCGTCGGCGTAGACGTGCGCCAACATCGCGCCTAGCCCGTACGCGGAGCTATCCACCGACAGCACGAGTGGCCGCCCCTCCTCATAATGTGCGAGTACTTTATCACACAATAATACTCGTTTTGCCTCATTAAAGGCGTTTTCACATTCAGCATTCCATTTCCAATCAACCCCCTTTTTTAGCAATGCATGCAGGGGATGCAACAAAATGCTGAGGTTTTGAATGAATTTACCATAATAATTTAGCATGCCGAGAAAACTCTTCAGTTGTGTCACATTAATTGGTTGGGGAGCATTGAAAATGGCTTCTGTTTTCAACGGATCGGGACGTAACCCGCTCTTATCAATAATAAACCCTAAGTATTTAAGACTCTTCTGTAGGAAAGAACACTTATTTAATTTAACCGTAAACCCCATCTTACTCAACCGTTCAAGTACCGCTTTAAGATTGTCGAGGTGACTTTGGCGGGAGGATCCCGTGACACATATGTCATCAAAAAATCCAACAGTATTAGGCACACCTTTTAAGGTTTCCTCCATTATTTTTTGAAATTTCTCGGGAATACAGGACAACCCGAAGGGGGTGCGGCGATACACAAACGTACCTACATGAGTAGTAATTGTAGTATATTTCTGTGAATCCTCGGTTAACAATAATTGTTGATAACTATTTTTTAAATCAAGCTTAGAATACTCTTGTCCCCCACTGAGGGTCGCAAACAATTCTTCAATTTTCGGTAAAGGGTAGGGATCGCGTTTCAGTTTCGGGTTGATTGTGATCTTATAATCACCACAGATTCGTATATCCCCGCACTCTTTGATAACCGGTACAATGGGTGTGCCGTAATCGGAGGAATCGACCCGGTAAATAGTCCCCTCGCGCTCCAACCGTTCTAGCTCCTTTTCGACGGCGAGTCGTAATGTTAGCGGCACGGACCGCGCGCGGACGTACACCGGTGTCTTATCGGTCAGCTGTAATTGAACGGTTTTTTTACACGTCCCGAGTTGAGACGTAAACACCTGAGGATACTCAGCTATCAATCGGTTCACAAATGGATCGTTTAAAGTGTCGTTGACTTTATTGTTTATTTCATTCAATTGAATTTCTATATTATTTATTTGCAGGGCTCGAAGCCACTCCCTCCCGAGTAACGGGCGACCCCCGTTACGAATTACGTGTAGCTTACAATGTTTAACTGTGACTTTTCCCAGTGCTAAATCTACTGGGATCCAACCCAACGACTCAATTCGTGAACCGGTATAACTGCGTAAATTTAAGTTATCAGGTTTTAACACTTTATGAATAAAATTGCGTTTATATACATTCTCGTTAATCGTCGAAATTCTACTTCCGGTATCGACCTCAAACTCGACGCACTGACGATCAACTTCTACTGTAATAATATAGGGTTCGTCACCTGTACCGTTCACTCGTATGTTGAAGAAGTCCTCACCGTCATCGTCGTCACTCACGTAGTCATTGGGCCCGCTCGTTCGGCCCCCCGAACGCGCTTCCTTGCACATCACCTTCAAATGGCCGCGCATACCACATTCATCACAATTGTAGTGCGCGAACCGGCACCGATCCGGACGATGCGGCTTGCCGCAGCGCCAACAAACGCTCGTGCCGCTCCTCTCCGGCCGCGGCGCCCTGGAAAGCGCGCGCGCGCCCGCGTCGCCGCGGCCGCCGCCGCCGCCGCCACGCCTGCTGGGTGCGCCCCGTGCGCTCGCCTGGTGCAAGCCCTCGCTTGCGTCACCGCCCGCGCTGGCGGCGCCAGCGCCTGCCGCCGCCGTAGCCCCGCTCATCTCGGCGTGCTTCTCGGCGGCTTCTAACGCCAGAGCTAGCTCCACCGCCTCCTTATACAAAATATTTTTTTCTGCAAAAATTCGAGAACGCATCGTTTCACTTGCCAAGCCCGACACGAACTGGTCCCGTAAATTTTCTTCTAACGTTGCACCGAAATTGCAGGTGGTCGCAAGATGCTTCAAATTTTGCAAATATTCCGTCAGTGTTTCGCCGCCATTTTGTCTACGCAATCGAAAAATATGCCGCTCCGCTATTTCGGACCGCTGGGGCTCCAAGTGAGCCGTCACTAACTCCACTAATTCATCGAAAGACTTCCCTTCAGGATGCACAGGGGAACACAGATCACACATTAGCGAATACGTTGCTTCTCCGACCACTGTAATTAATAACGGCACACGTAACGCCTCCGCAACACCGTTCAAAAGTATATATTGTTTTACGCGGCGAATATACACGGGCCATTGTTTAGAACTAATATCAAACGGTTCCAGTTTCCCGATGGGCATTATTGTCACCGTAATTTTACCCAAAATTACACAAATCACGCGTGAAATCGACTCGTCGCCAATGGAACGTAAGTAAAAGGCGGTGGTTAACAGCTAACTGGTTTATTAAGGAAAAACACCTACCCACATTATTCGTATTCTAAACCCCTACATTTAGGGCTTTCCTTTTCAATCAAGGCATTCCCCAAATTAATTTTTTGACATACCTACAGTTTTTTTTACTACTTAGATCACAGACAAGCACACGGCCCTCCTGATAGTAAGAGGTTACCGTGGCCTATGGACGAGTGCAACACCAGGGGAGTCACACTCGTGCTGCCGACCCTGTAAGAACAGCAAGATTCTGTGCCGTCAGCGCAAAAGTTACGTAGGACAAAGCCTTTGGTTTTCCCACTGGCAGCACAAAATCTCTTGTGAACTCTGGCTACCCTACTCACCGTCGGAAACATAACACGAGGTTATTAAGCCGCGGTCTTCAGGCCGCGACGGCGGCGCGCATTGCGTACCTCCCCATACCCGGGGGCGGGTTGGGGACTCCGTGGTCCCCACACCGGATGAGGGCCGGATTTTTTTTTTTTTGTATAGGACACGTCAATTTGACTTCGCCTCGCCTGATGGTAAGCTGAAGGCAAAGTCTCTGAAAAGAGGGCCACCATTACAACACGTACCATGTTACAATGGTGGCACTCAGCTTGACGGCCTCATCAGATGCTTTTTCACGCCCCGCTTAAAGGACCCGGGACTATAGGAGGAAGGAAACACGTGAGCTGGCAAGGAATTCCAAGTCTTAATAGTGCGGCAGAAGAAGGAGTCGCCGAATCGCTTGGTTGGCCGATCGAGAGATGTGGCCCTGGGTCGGCCGGGGTGCGTGGGATATGGCTACCACAACCTCACCTCCGGCAACCGACGGCCTACAGACGGCGTGCGTTTTCGTCGGTTCGAGTCCGACATAACCTCCTTCTCCGGCTTCGGCGGGGGAGGTATCCGTGGGGATTTTTTCGCACGATAAAAAAACGGTATATCCGTCCCAATCGAGCAGTCCGACTGGGGCAGTATTGATAGTCCTATTTGTCTTCTGTTGCACTCATCCAAATCACTCTATCCAGTGTTAGCAGTGGCTTCATGTCGGTAATGTAATGGCTAGGATTCGGATCCGGGACCATTCGCCTAATTGTGTCACTACCAAGACCAAAATTAAGTACCTTAAAATTCACTAACCAAGAAGGAAGCCAATTGAAATACTCGACGACATGGCACCTCTTATTGACAAATGCGCAATCTCCGAAAGGTAGATCATTGCAACATTCTGACCGGCAATTCCAACTCCAGCTATCGTGACGGCTATGAGAATCAACGTGATGTTATTCGTCAGAGATATTATTAACCATGAGATCTGAAAGAAAAAAAATATGAAAAATTTGGTTAATATCTAGACACGGACTATCTTATGTACTATCTTATGTACCTACAGATACAGGGCCCTACTAATATTTTTAGGGCCAAAATAATTTTACCTGATAAACGGTGCACCTGCTAAATAACAGACGAAGCTCGGACGCAGGCTTTCCTTACAAGTTTAGAAGGTTAGACGGGAGTTGTAGCTCTCAAGAAAGTCGATATAATGATCAAAAACAATAGCGGACCCTGGGTTCCAAAGAGAAATCAGGTCAGTGAAATCGGTATAAAAAGGAGGAATGTCAAGACATCGAATCGTATCTTTTATGTCTCATCATCATCATCATCAACAACCTCCTGCCCTTATCACAAGTTTATTTGGGGTCGGCGCAACATGTGTGCCTTTTCCATTCATCTCTATTTGCAGTCATCTCAGCATTCACTCCCTTCTTAACCATATCATCATTCACACAGTTCATCCACTTTCTCTTAGGTCTTCCTCTCCCCATGTAGCCATCCACTTCCATAGCTAATGCCTTCCTTACGACATTGTTTTCATCCCTACGCATTACATGTCCGAACCAGGACAAACGATTTCCTCGTAGCTTCTCCGTGATTGGTGCTACTTTCAAACTTCCTCTAATATTGAATGAAATTTTGAAGCATTTACTATGCTAACTGTTCAAATCGATTAAGAAAGGGAAAAAGAATCGACCTCGGACGGGACTCGAACCCGCGATCTTGCCCTTACAGGGGGAATCTTTCCCTTTCTTAATCGATTCTTCTAATATATTCATTCCTAATCTTATCCATTCTTGTCACACCACACATCCATCTCAATATTCGCATCTCAGCGACGTGCAATCGTCTTTCATCCGTCACCTTTACGGGCCAGCTCTCCGATCCATGTCTATCATGTTTTATTTATATGTAATAAAAAAAAAAACTGATTTAAGGTGTTCATTTAACCAGTAACTTACAATGTAAGGTAGGCTAAGCAGCATAGTTCCATATTTCCTTCCTAGGGTATTGAAGAGCCAGCCGCAGAGCGGCATGGCCAACAATCCACCAAGGTTGGGCAAACCACCCAATAGCGACACGTGCAATGACGTCATCGGCGAGTTCAACATTGTTTTGTTGGACACAAAGTTGGCCACGTTGTAAGACGGCCATGCCATCACAAAGCCGGTTTGCATCCCCAAGCAAGCAACTGAAAAATTAAATTTTAGCTCTTTACTAGCTGTTGCTATTTCGTCCCGTTCCCGCTACTTATGGGAACCTATTCACGGAATAAAAGTGACCTATGTGCTAATTTAGACTGTGATTTATCCAGCAATGTACCTATACAGTCCAGACTCAGCCTCAGATGCGTGGCTCGAGTCAACAATAGCGCCCGGAATTCGGCAATAGGCTCACCAACAATTACGTCGGACCAAATACAATGATTAGTGAAATGTGGAATGTGGTGTTAATTCATCTCTGCCTAACCCTCCAGGGATAAAGGCGTATCTATATTAGTAAGATTTTTTTTCATACATACATACAATCACGCCTTTATCCCCGGAGGGTTAGGCAGAGGTGAATTAACACCCACATTTCATCAATCATTGTATTAGGTCCCACGTAATAGGGGGTGAGATTGTCGTTTTCCGGGCACTATTGCTGGCTCGAGCCATGTATAGGCTGAGTCTGGGTTGTATGTATTATATCTATCTGATGTTAAACAGCCCTATCCCTTAGTTGCATTGTACGACACCGCATGAGAGGAGATGGGGTGACCCAAATTCTACTCTGCCGGGAGCCACGCGGATTTTTTTACACGAAGATTAATTATATATATATTGATACAAAAATCCCCCCATATCTTCCCGTGAGTTTCTTAGAAGGCGACTAAGGGAGAGGACTGCTCTCCATCCGACTGTAAACATACAGTCCATGACCAAGTGGGCACTCTGAACGGCAATAGGCTCACCTGTGGGACCGAAAACTACAGTTGGCGATATGTGGGTGTCAAATATAACTCTACCTACCACTTCCGGGACTAGGGCGTGAATATATGTATGTATGTACAAAAAATCATAAGCTATTTGCCAATGCTAAATAAGCTTATGAATTTCTAGTTGAAATGTCCTCTGCTTAGCGCCTTCAAACAGAACTTAGTAATTGCTCTGAACTAAAATATCAATATAATATTCATGAAATTATAGAATAATAGCAAATAATGTCGTGAAAATATAAAATTAGTACAAAACATAAAACTAGGTATGAAAATTCACTTCAAAGAAATACTTACTTACTAAAGCCGACATGATTTGAACTATAAGTGCTGAAGGTTTCAATTTTTCCACATCCATTTTTGTAACTTCTATTTTTTGTAAATTCTATTTTTGTAACTTCAATTTTTTCATCAACTTACTTATATTACCTGCTGCCCTGTTTTGTGTTCAACTTCAATAACGTACAATGAAATTTAGCCTCGTTTTTAATGAATTAAATATCTAACATCAGATGTATCCTGCATGTAATTCCTCTTAGCATTAAATTTTCCACTTTACTAACAACAATAATGAGAGTATTGTCCTTGTGGCCTTTATCTAAAGACACTTTGAACTTGTTATTTATATATTTGTTTATTATATAACATATGCAGGACTTACATGCTACATCACAACAGACGTTTTAACATTAATAAGAAAGAACCGATTACTTGTTCTCAATTGTAGTGATAACACTAAGTACCATATGGAGAACAATGACTAAAAAATGTATATTAAAAGAAATATGCATTTTGTTCATAATATTATACATTACTAGCCTTCCGCCCGCGGCTCCGCCCGCGTGCATCTCGGGTAACGCGACTTTTGCTCACATCTTCGGTTCTACTCAACCGATTGTGATCAAACATACGTAAGATTTTAAGTCTGATCAAGCCCTTTCTAACAAAAAAAACCGCATCAAAATCCGTCCAGTAGTTTTTGCGTCCATCGCGAACAAACAGACAAACAGACAGGAAATTAAAGAAAAATATTTTCGTGTTCAGTATCGTTAACATAACATAACCCAAGTATTTTTTTTTCTCAAATATCTCCAATGTACAGACACGACCACTTTACAATTATATAATAGTATAGATGCACTTTAGTTTGACTTGAGAATGTTAATAGATATAATATTCTTAATAATGATGTTCGAGAAAACAAACTTGAGAGAAAAAGTGCTGTCGATTTAACATAAGAAGAAAAAAGGAGAATAAAAAAGAGTCATATCACTCACACGCGCAATTTAGCTACATATTGTTTTAACAAGAGATTTTATTGTATTAATATTAGTGAATTATGTGAAATTAAGACTGAATTCTTCTAAAGCGATTAACTAAATACATTAAAGTGATTTTTTCTTTTGGAATATTGGAGTTGTTAATATCATTAAAAGGTAATTCAATTTAAAATAATGAAACTGGATATCTAATGATTAATAAATGGCAGTTGATGATGATTGAAAATAAATGTCTGCATGGACTTTGCAAACTAAAAAGATTTAAAATAGTCAAAATTTGGAAGGATTCAGACGCACGTTTTGTTTGATGATATATATTATTTGTGAAATTCTAATAGTGAAATATAATACGAGTATACAATAGTGAATGTGAAAGTTTGTGAACAAATTTGGATATTTGGACGTTTGTTCTTCAACCACGCTATAACGGCTGAACGGATCTAGCTGAAAGTTGGTACAGGTATAGATTATAATCTGGCATAACACTTAGGCTACTTATTATACCGGGAATAGGTTTCCATGGGTTGTGGGAATGAAATCAAAATGCTGCGCAGGTGGAGTCGCGGGTAACAGTAACTTCGGAAAAATTCTTGTATATTTATAAATAAATAAATAAATAAATATTGTAGGACATTCTACTCAACGCTATCTAGACCCAAAGTAAGCATAGCTTAACTAGCTTGTGTTATGGGTTCTAGAATGCGGATAAACATACTTAGATACATTTTTTTTTTTGTAAATACATACATATTATACATGGAAACACCCAGACCAATGCAAATATTCATTTTTTTTTATGAAATTCATTTTTTTAATTCTTCTTCTTCATCCTAGCGTTTATCCCAGTCGCATCCAGAGCTAGGATCTAGGGTCCGCTTTTTCCAGTCTAACTGCGGGTTTGGCTTAATTTCGCCATCTAATCTTCATAACCTATTGGTGATATCGAAGCATTGATATAGACCAGCAATTGGCCTTTTTAGGGCCCCAATTATTAATATGACAACCGAGACCGACGCCTTAACGTACTCTTCGAGGCACGGCCAGACCAATGCAGATACCCATATTTATGCATTCAAATATTTGCACTCAGCGGAGATAGAACCCGCGCCTCCTGCGTAGCAGTCGTTTTCACTACCGCCACCCCACAGAGTCTGTTGATTTATTTATATTTTAACTAATTTCATTTAATGTAAGGATATACTATAATGCAGAAGATGTTCATGAACGTTGATCATATATATTATTTTTATGACGCAGGTACAGTGTTAAATCAGCCGTATAATTTCAAGTAAACAAATCCGAACGATAAATGCATTAAAAAGATTGCCATATCTAAATCTAAATCGTTATTCGTTACGTATGCTACCTTATTGTAAATGATGTTGATAATTATAAAAAAATAAATATTATGTACTAAAATAGGTAAAAGTGATTTTATATATAAAATGTACAAACCTACAAATGATATAACCTGTGCTGAATGATTGTTATGAACACATGTCCCACAAAAAGTGACATCGATTTTTGGTATCGAAACGTTTATACTAATCACAGTCGATTCAACATGTAAAGATATGACCACTTATTAACTTCTTAAGAAAATTATTTTAATTGAAACAAACAGACTTTAAAAATCAATAGGTTACCTACTAAAAAGTTTAAAATAATTGAATTTTGAGAGAGAATTTAGAGCTTTCTGACTATTTATACTGTTGAACTTATTACACATATTGCATAGGATTTTGTACTTTTCCACCGTATTCTAAACAAAAATATTGATGAATACTATGTGTTTAGAAATTGGAATGTTCGAGAGCCTTTGAGCATGCCGTAAGGCGAAACCGGTCAGGTTCAATAATAAAATATTGTGAAAAAGTGTGTATCAGAACTATAAGTGAATTCTGATCTGTCCCCCTAGACAAGTGGCAATTATGTTGATCAGCGTAATTGTAGAATACGTTTATGACATTCGTATATTTGTCAAATCCTATACTTTCATTCTTCTATTCTACAATACAACGAATTGCCACTTGTCTAGGGGGCTGTTCGTAATCAGTAGATTGCATATTTAAAACAAAGATGTAGATTCTCACGATAACCTAACCTAATGATGTTTTGCATGTGATATGAATATAATGAGGCTTGAATTAAGGTTAAGGTTAGTAATTTTGATTTCGCGCCTTTTTACACACTTGAATGGCTCCGTGATTAGATTCTTTTCGCTCTGTAGCATCATAGCATAAGAAAGTGTCCTTATAATAACTAGTAGAATATTTTGTTAATAAATAACGAAATAATATGACTCAAATTGACCATTGAAAATTCTTCCAAGCTTCTTGTCGAAGCAGTAATATTCTGTTGTAAACCAAAATACTTCGTAATTAATTTTTCGCGCAAAGTTAGGCATTGTGGTAATAAAGTGGGTGTAATAAAAGTAACTGTAAGTGTACCTTCTTACCATCATAAAACTTATATTTATGATAGGTAGACAAATGAAATATTTTAACTTTGAACTTCTTACAAACAGCTCAAAATTATCTTATTTTAAGGTAATTAAACCTATACAGATTCTCACTACTATGATTTGTGTATGACAGGAACAGCAGTGATAGATGAAAACAGAGTCTAACACACAGCAAATGGAAAGGAAAGTTATAAATAAATACACAGCTGCGACGAATTTAATCGGAAAGGAAATTAAGAAAACAAATCGGAAGTAAAGAAACCAGAAAGAAAAGAAGAAGTGAAATACCACTCTTTTTAGCAAATTAGCATAAAACCAAAAGTAGGCAGCAAAACGGCATAGGTAAATACAAAAGTAGACCAACAAGCTACAAAGAACTGAGAAGAGAAACTTATGGCTCCTGAGTTAAATTAACGTACAATTGGTACAATACATTTAACGGTAACTGGTGATAACAGGTTGTATGTAGACGTGAGTACCTACATAATATATACAAAAACCATTTTTTTCTACAGTATATTACTGTAGAAAAAAATAGGAGACGAGATAAAGTTTCAGGAAATAAATTGAATTGTCACAAAAGGTAACATATAGCAGAAATGAAGTTTAGGAACCAAATACTTAGTACTGCAGCACGTAAGTACATCTTTGAGTAATACAAAATTGAGCAAAGCTACCTGACACATTAAACCCGATATCAAGAGTAAATCTGAGCAATACGAGTAATAAAATAATCTTAACCTTCTGGGACATGACCTGCACAAAAATTTTAATATATAATATTCAGATGATCATAATACTTATTTACTTTTAAACCACTCATTGTCTAGCCCTTTGATATAAAAATAAGACAACTGGGTCTCATTGTTGTGTCATCTCTCATTGTATCTGACTCAGAGATGTTTTCAAATTGAATAGAGATATAAATACATTTTTTTAATTATTTCATTGGTATTTTTTACAGTATGCACACTTTCAATCCATGCGGGCTTAATAGTTTTATGGCCCACAGCAAATATTATGCTATTTGCTTCTGAGAACACTACGTTAAGCAGACCACTGGTTGATACTGAAATATCTCTGCTAGGAAGCTTGTCTGCTTTTGGAGGGTTATTATGCACATTGGTTGCAGGATTCCTACTAGATAAGCTAGGAAGGAAAAAGATCTCTGTTCTTATGTCCTTGAGTTTGACAGTAAGTATTTGTATTATGTTAAAAAATACTTGGCACAAGTGTGGTGCAAGTAACTAATTTGTAAAGTAAATGGATCGCAAAAGTATTCCCAAAACGATAGTAAAAATATTAAGTCTAGCTAACTAGTTTTAGTTAATTTATTTCAAAACTGGATATTGTTAAGGTGCGTACAAATTATATAGCATAACATGTTATATAACATGTTTCGGTAATGTAGACACCGAAGTTAGTACAATGTTGCAAAATTATACAACAATGTAAGATAATGTGGACGTGTTATATAACACAAGTTATACAACATGTTACATGATCTGTACGCACCTTTATGGTAATTTTCAAACTATAGACACAGAACTGATAATAATAGTACTCTATAAGGTCTTTTGTATACGAATTGATAAAGTCAAAAATACTTGTTGAATGTTATGAAGCGACGGAAAGTGCGCTCAACATTGCCGAGTTTTGGATTAGATGCTTTGAGGACACTTCTAAATCATATTTTTCAATATGATCAAAACCTAAAGTGTTTTCCATTTTTCAGATGGTCTGGGCTATATTATCCATCTGCAAAGAAGTCGAAGTAGTATTAACATGTATATTTGTATCTGGTGTTACCAGTTGCTTACCTCTGTTAGCTGGTGTATACATCAGTGAGATCTGTCAAAAGTCTATTCGAGGATCTATGATGGTTTGCATGGCAGTTTGCAATAATATTGGTGGGTTACTGGCAGTTACTCTTGGAGGTTCTCTACAATACGATATACTGTTGTATATTGGACTATCCGTAGCGTCTATTAGTACCGCTGTTCTACTTCTGATAAAGGAATCTCCCATATATTTGTTGCAGATAGGAAAGGAAAAGGTAAATACTTTATGAACATAATCTTTCTCCATTCATTCTTCTCTTTCCTAATTCTTTAGAATTTTTTATGAATCATTATACATATTATATTAGCTGAAATTTTTGCATGTCGTTTATATAAACCAGTTTCACAGTGATTTTTATTTTACTAAGTTTACTTCTTATATTTTTGGAAAATTTTTATTTTTTTATTCAAATGATATGAGCGGTGCAAATCACCACCTTCTAAAAAATACTTCGGCTTTTCGCACCACTCCAACCACCGCGGTGTGAAATGACACCTTCAAAAAGGGCTCTGGGGCGTTTCGCACCCGCGCGGTGTGAATCCGTTGTAGTGTGAAAAGTCGAAGGATTCGTAATTTGTGAGTGCAGGTTTTCTATTATTCTTTTTTCTTACAGAAAGCAGCAAAAGCATTAGCTTTTTACAGACAGCTACAAGTTGATGACAAGGAAACGATGGAAAGATTGGACACACTAAAACAAGCTTTATGTCAAGAATTAATTGGAAGATACGAAAAAGGTTATTACTTTCCTTTATTATTTCCTTCATAATCATTTTTTAAATTTCTGCCTTAGTCCCGGTTACATCGTTATTGTACTCATATGCACAGTGTCTACCTTCATTTATAAGAAGTGCACTTAAGTTTAATATTTTTACATTATTTCAGCCTCATCACCTGAAGTTCAAAAATTAAATCCAACTCCAGAACCCGTTGGGAAGCCATCTGTCTGGCAGTTTATGAGTAAGTATCAATTTTTCAGGTCCATTAATTGTTTATATGATTGGGCATTAAAATTGAGTTCAGTCAGTCTGATAGTACCTAAGCTTGAGGGAAGGTAAATTATCAAGTCAATGTCTTCACGTATCTAGAATGGTTTTGGTTTCCGAACTCCCAACTACAACTTTTATTAAGTTATGATTCCACTAAATTATACTTCCTATTGCTTCAGAAAATTCTAAGTCATCGTGCCAAGCATTGTTTGTGAACTGCGTGTTGATGACTGCATCAAACATCCAAGGCCTAGCAGTCATACAAATATATATACAGCCACTGATAGCGGATACTGTTCCTACAAATTCACCTGTAACGTGCAGTATAGTGTTGGCAGTGGTAGGAGTTATAGCAGGGGCTGTTGCAGCTTACTTAACTGATGTAGCTGGAAGACGGGTACTATTTTGATTGATTATTTTGATATTTTTTGAAGTGCGGCAATTACCTCGGATACCTCCCCGTCGAAGTCAATAAGGGGTGGTTATGTCAGACAGTAAACATACATAACAAAGTGGCCCCTAGACGGTAATAGGCTCGCCCCCTATTACGTGGGACCGTAAATCATAGTGATTGGCGAAATGTGGATGTTAATACACCTATCCTACCCTTTCGGGGATTTACAGGTGTGAGTATATTTATATATGAATATACTAAAACTGCACTCCCTCTCGGGTCATCAGTTACCGAGGTTGAGGTAGCCTTTGGGATATCGCTCACGCCCCGATTGAACTAGGACCATGGAAGACCCTCTGGTGGGACTACGGTGTCCCTATCTTTCTCCGCAAAGGAGGGCGACATAGTACCGGCGGCGTCTCGGTCTGCTTCAGCTGGCTACTGGGTAACATACGCCCCAGACTCGCGCTCTTGGAGGACGTCGTTTGGCGACCTCAGACGCCCAAGTCGCTTATTTTCGTACTAGCATTAAACGTTATATTGATATTTACCTTTATAAAATTACTATAGCAAGATAATCATATTAATGGACTATCCTGCTATTATATTGTGTGGTTTCTTTAATTATGGTTTTATGTTATTCATAAACTTTTCCTTAAATTTCAGCCACTCATGATATTTGGATCTATCGGTTCGTGCATCAGCTGTTTGATACTTGGTACCCAGATGCACTTCTACTGGGGTCCTACTTGGATCACGCTGGTCATTCTGTATACGTTCACAGTGATGCACACGCTCGGACCAAGCACTGTTCCAATGGTATTGTTATCTGACTTGTACTTACCTGAGGTGAGTTCAATAGAAATAATGATATCGATCTATAGTTTTATCATCGTACTACAGAAATTTTAAATATTATATTATGCAACATATTTATATGAAGACTTTAACAAACAGTTACGGTTGTTTGTATAATTTATTAATAAATAATAATATTAGTTCATTTATATACTTAGCTACAAACAACAACAGATATAGTAAAACTAAATTAATAAATAAAAATATTTACAAGGAGGTAAAAAGTTCAGGCGTCGAAAAATTCCTCCCCATCGATGTCGACTGGTAACATACCCAAAAGGCTGGCGGCATTGCCCCGTTGGATGGCAATACCAATCCTTTCAGTTCGCGAAGCGTCGACCAGTCGCTTTGCTATTTCCATGTAAAGCGACCGTTGTTTTAGGTTAAAACTGCTATAAATATTGTTTAGTCTCAATTAATTTCTTTTCAAATATTTTAAATGAGTATAGGTAATTAAAATATCTGCTTATTTCAAATCAACCATACTTTGTTACAGGTCAAAAGTATTCTCTCAACGGTAGTTGTTGAGATCAACTGCATTAGCAAGTTTATTGCTCTTTGTATATTTAGTCCATCTACCATTATCTACCTTGGTTGGGGTACTACATTCTACATATTTGCTGCCATGTGCTTCCTGACGTCTGTCTTCACTTATTTCTACTTACCGGAGACGATGGGCTTGACAGTGGAAGAAGTTCAACCGTTATTTTATAAAAAGAAGAATAAAAAAAACTTAATATTATGATTATGATGTTAAAGAGATTAAGACTAAAACTACTTTTAAGGTGAAATATATTAAGAGTTTTCTACGATTGTCTTTTTATTTCTATTCCAACACTGGTGCGTTAAACCCTTTCCAAGGTCCTAGTAGAACCCCGGCCTCGGGTATAATCAGGATAATACGTCTCCATGATGATGATGATAAATATTCATAGCAATTTCTCAGTTGCACCCAAAGTTATTAGTTTTTAAACTTGCAAAGGTGTCGCTTATACCCTTAGCACTGGGTTGTTGAACAAAACAACAATTAGAAAATTCAACAAAATAATTTGCAGGTACTATCATACTAAATCGACAACTACGAATCTTATTATCCATGTTTACTTAAAACAATAGGTAAACTAATTCAACGTCTATAAAATGATTGCACACGAATCTGTGCAAATATACCACGAAGATAGGTATCTTATTATATAGTTATAAGGTTATAACTACATTATAGATACTTATGTTTTAGGACGTACAATGTCATGGCTGCAGCCATGAATGAATGAAGATGCCAATCTAGTACAATATTATCTAACTCGCTATGGTACCATAAAGTGATAAAAAATCAAATATTCGTTGTTGAGAGTTAGATAGTTTAAATAGGGTACTAATTAATTCTATGCGACTATAAATCCGTATCATTTTAAATATAATTCGTATCATGACTCGATTTATAGATATTGCCTCGTTGACAATTTCCAAATGAAACGATCATCAACACTATATTGTTTGCGAGACTATTGACATGTCATTATTTTAAATTAGAAAAAGCGAAATCAATACTCGGGCAGGACTCGAACCCGCGATCTTTCCCTTACAGGGGGAATGCTCTGATCACTGAGCCACCGAGCTTCGCCCGAGATTGATCCAAATTTTCCAATACATCCATCTTAGGGCGATGGTGGGAGCAATCTACCGATATTCGTACGAACTATCGGATGTAACTATTACAAGATTCAATATTTTGGGATTCAACATTCTGCAAATTCAACGTTGTGGTCCAGATAAGAAATTTAACTTTTACAAATTCAACATCTTGGGAACTCAATACTTGCCAAATTTTAATTCAACATCGTAATCCAGAAGGTTCTTAAAATTTATGAAATATTACGTCGTCAAGCCAGCACTTTGTTGGGCCACCCCTCCTGTTGAGACCTGGCGGTAGTAATACCGACAGTTATTTTCCATTCTTGGCTACCGCAAAATGTGACTGCATAAGCGAAAGGAACTCTCTTGCAGTTTCTGAGGGAACAAGATGGTTACCCAGATGTGGGACCACTTCATGTGATCCTTCTTCGGAAGTCTGAACCTTTATTGTCAGCAACTTGACTTTGATGTACTTTTTTGTTAAACTATTCTTAAAAACAGACATATTTCAGAACAGACGGTTAAACATAACCAAATTCACACAAACTTTGATTAATTTTATTAAAATCAGGAACATTATTACCATTAACGTCAGTGAATAAAATGTTCTATTTCAAGGCTTTTACATCTCTAACAAAACAACATATATAATTTTAATCCCTCATTATGTTTGTTTAGTATAATAGCGAATGGTTGTTCTGATAACATTAATATCTATGAGAGTAATATATATTTAATCCATTGGTAAAACAAAGCACTACGGAGTAATTTCAGTTTTAAGTCATTGAAGTTCAAGATTGGCATGAAGTGAGCACGAAAAATTAAACATGGGGCTGTTATATCAAATTATTGGCACATTAATAAGTGAGTTTTTTATACGAATTTAATAATCTTTTCTATTTTCTCAAAAACTTTCTCGTGATGTTTCTGGTAAATTTGGTTCGTTAGATAGTTTTGTTTTATTTGTCGTTCTATTAATTTCACCAAGTTTTAATAGTGATATTGGATCGATTAATTTCTTTATAAATATGTATGCATCTGATCAGCTTATAGCGTCTACTATGGAACTGTCAAGGTCACTAAATCCATTTGCATATCGAACATAGGCTGACAAGGACTGTCCCTTTGTCAAACACATACATTTCATCAACAATGGAGAGAAACAATAAAACTCGGAACCTGAGACCTCTCGATCGTAAATTCAACTTCGAAGTTATTAAGCCACTATAGTATAATAATTATAAGAGACTATGTATGTGAATCAAGACTATCATACCACAATGTTAATGTAAATTATAGATATGTATGTCCGTTGTACAACAACATTGTTACAATCTACAATAGATTTATTGCAATTGTACTTTATGAAAATGTATAATATGTACTTAAAAATGACAATGTCGCCTATTTTCTGACGCAAAGTATTATGAGAGGAGAGGATTTCGAAACAAATAAAGTGGAATCGTGTGACTATATACCAGTTCAAATTGTTTTTAGCTGAGTCAAAAAGTTCAAAAAATCTAGGGTAGAAGAAGACCTAAAAGGAGATGGATGGTTTGTGTGAAAGATGATATGACTAGGAAGGAGGGAATGTTAAGATGGCTGCAACTAAAGATAAGTGGAAAAAGCATATTCCGACCTCAAATGTATGTGGGATAAGGGCAGGAGGATCACGTTGAAAAAGTTCAAGGACTCAGCTAAAGAGAAATAAAAAATTATTACCAAGGTTTGATCACATGATTCCTAATATTCTTAATTATGCATAAAATACCTAATATAAATGCGTGCATGAGTGCAAATAATAATGGAATTAATCGATTCTGTCACGTGGTCAACTGTGATGCATGTCTAATTCTAGATATTTTTGCGTAGAGATATGAAATGTTGCTACTCACAATACTACACGCACGTGTGCTTTCTAACCTAGTACCCTAAACCAACAGAAATTATAAAGGATGTTAAGAAATACTGTCGGAAGTTTATGCGAATCTCACTAAATCTCATGACGATGTCTTTACAGACTACCATCTTTGGTCATCTTGCGACCATGGCTGCTGAAAAGTAGTCAAAACATCGGGCTAAAAGTTAATAATAACAAATATATCGCGGTAGAATCCGCTAAAATGTAGTTTTATTTCAATGATGCTTAGAAAGCCTAACCGGATAGATTCGTCAGTCATTTTCATCTGAAACAGATGACAAATCTTTGTTTGATCCTGTACACGCAATGTAACTCTCTCTCTAAACTATACGACGCGACTTATCTTTTTTACCTTTATCTGTGACACGAACGTTCTTCCTGGCCTGCCTCTTCCTATCTTTTCTTCTACCTTCCCTTCTATTATCTTTTTTAAACAGAAATCTTGTCTTATTAGGTGGCCACATACACAATATGATTACTACTCAAACTTTGAGCGTATGGTTTTTTTTTTTGCAGTAGCTACACTTGGCATCAACATGGGTTTTATATTCACATGGCCTGCATCATCGATGTTGTTATTCGCTTCTGAAAATACTACATTGAACAGGCCCATGACGGAAACTGAAATATCCTTACTAGGTAACCTGTCTTCAGTTGGAGGATTGATCAGTACTTTGACAGCAGGTTTTTTGTTAGACAAGCTTGGGAGGAAAAGATGTTCTATTGTCACTTCTCTTAGTTTAGTAGTAAGTATTGATTTTACTATTTATTTGAGAAAATACATAACCAAATGTATTGGTGTACAGTTTTTTAAATTGAATTGTAAATGAAAAGAAAATAATAAATTGATATATCGGATTTGTAGTGTTATAACTAAAATGAGACTATTGATCTATCAATCAAAATAAAGTGACACACAGTGTTGTTATTAGTTTATTAATTTTATGTACATAGTAAATTGATTTATTAGTTTTTTTTCGTGCGGGAATTCCCCCAGCGCGGTCATATCGAACTCGAACCGACTAAAACCTGACGCCGTGTCGGGTCTCAAAATCTCTCTCTCAAATCAAATTTCCCTAACGCCCCGGCTGACACTGCACCATTTCCGCTTTCGAGATAGACCCCTCGGGTGTGGAAACACCTGTGTCGCCATCTTACCCCAGCCTGAGATTTATTAGTACCTAATAAATAAATAAATCAATTCGTGTATTGTATGCTTTGTTGTTCATAATGTTCTTAGATATTTATTGTGTAATGTTCCGTGATAGTAATGAGATTTAATAAAGAAGCTGAAATACTGAAATGGATACTGATTCTTGCAAACAGGTTGTCTTCTCAATAGAATCCGTAAAAAGTGGTTTTACTCCTCAAATGTATGCTTGTAATATTCTTTATTACCTCAAATCTTCAGAATTACTTTACGGATTTCAATGATGGATTTGTCAAATTAAAGGTTCATTAAAGGTCCAAGACTGTTATCTGTCCTGTGACCTAAAGGTTCTTAGGTACTACTTATAAATTACTTTTTGTCTTTTTCAGTTCTTTTGGGTGGTACTATCAGTGTGCAATCAAGTGGAAGTAGTATTATTCTGTATTTTCATATCTGGTATAAGCAGTTCCGTCTTCTTGACAGCCTCGGTGTATATCAGTGAGATTGCTCAGGAATCTATCCGTGGAACTATGACGGCTGCTAATGTTACTTCCTATGGTATTGGTGGGTTATTGTTATTTGGACTCACTGGTTACCTGTCATATGACACGGTATTATACATTGGGATGACTATGACAGTCTGTGGTACTGTCAGTTTATTTCTGATTAAGGATTCGCCAACTTATTTGTTGCAGATTGGAAAAGAGAAGGTAAGTGTTGAATTAATGTAGTTGTACTATTGATAATATTGCTTAAGTATGTGTCACCTATGAATAGATTAATCAAATGTAATATATATCCAACACAGTTGATTTTAATAGAGTAGATATAGATATACCAGAAGCAGCTTTGGCAGCGCACTGAGCAAATGCTGCTTTGGCGACCTATATTTCTACAGCAAATGCTTCTTAAGATATCTTGTCGAGAAGCTTTTTCCCCCTAAGAGGGGCCACATACCTACCAAAGCAGCATTTGCTGGCCTACAGCAAATTGCCAAGAGAGATGCTTCTTGACAAAAGATGTCATGAAGCATTTTCTCCGTAAATAAAAGGCACTAGAGCAGCAAGTTTTATTTCTGCTTCGTAGGTTTTGATATATCTAAACTTACTACTAACAAATTTACATTTTTGTTGCTGATAAAAGTTTATAATTTTAGAATAGAATAGAATAGAATATGCTTTATTTCAGATCATTACATCCATAGTTTGTTATTGAGTCACATACAATAAATTATAAATTATAATTATAAATAAACATACAATAAATATAATTATAAATTATATATTATTATTGGTTGTAAAATATTCTAGGGGCAATTTATCTATTCAGTTTCAAAAATATGTTTCATTTAATATACAATATGGATACGACATATAGGCAATAATTGAAACCATATACTTGGTACCCCCTAAGCTTCAAGCAGGAAAAGTTTGAACAAAATTGGTCCAGTATTAAGGGCAGAAACTAGAATTTTAATTTTATAGAATTTGAACAACTTTGAGCACTCTGTAGAATCGCATGTTGCCGCTTAGCTGTTCAAGTAAGTTACCTACTATGCCTATTGTTGTGTGTGTGTGTGAAGTTGTTGTGTGTGTGTGTGAAGGTGTGTGCGTATTTATTAATGACTTATGACACAGTCAATGACTTTAAAAGCAATGGATGAAACTATTTAATGACTTATACAAGTGGTTGCATTTTCTACATTTATTTTAATAATTATTTTGTTAGAAAATTTCGGATTTTATAAATCAGGGAATTTAAGTTTAAATTTAATTTGGTTCTATTCCTACGGACCAGGATGCTTCGCGGTTTCAGTATTTGCACATATGTCGTATCCATATCGTATTTATTAATACATTATTTCTGCATGACTAACTTCATTTCTTAAGCTTAAAATCTTTTAAAAAATGCTTCATATTATTTTGGTGTAGAGATGTACAGCTTTTTTGAAACTGTATTGTGTTATGTAGTTCCGCTATTTTTACAGGAAGCAGCAGAATCCCTTGCTTTTTACAGACAGTTAAAAGTTACTGACAAAAGAATTATTGATGATATAAATACAATAAAACGTACAATAAATGCAGATTTGAATGGTAAGTAGCCTGAAGCTAAGCATTGCAACTGATGACCCAAGACGACGTGCTTTTGATACAAGTTTATAATAAAATATTAATTTGTATTGATTATTTTTAGATTCATCGCCTGAAGATGAAAAATTGAATCCTGATTTCCAACCACAGAAAAAATTATCCTTTTGGCAGTTTATGAGTATGTATTTCTGTAATTTTTTTTATTTACATAATTTAGTTAGTATAATCAGATTTCTTCTAAAGTAGTCCCTTCAAAGGAACTGAAGGAACTTTGTAGTCTCAGTAGTTCCTTTAGTTCCTCCGAAGGAACTATACGGACTAAAAAGTCCAAGTAGTCCCTTCAAAGGAACTACTGGGAATAAACGGTTTGTTCGTTTGCGAATGAGACTGGTTACATGATACTTATCTAACATTATAACATTAACATTAACATTATCATAATTTTCAGTTATCGGTAATGGAACTAGGGACTTATAAAACTAATTTTAAGTAGTTCAATCCTGAAAAAATGATATCAACGTTAACATTAATATTTCATTATCTCTCAGAAAAGTCCGAATCATCTCGCCGAGCACTATTAGTGAACATTATGTTACTCATGGCATCGATATTCCAAGGCCTAATGGTCGTACAGACGTATATCCAACCACTGGTTGTTGAAGAGCTACCTACTTCTTCACCTGTAGTGTGTAGCATAGTGATGGCTGCCGTATCAGTGGTAGCTTCATTAGCTGGAGCTTACTTGACTGATGTCACTGGTAGACGAGTAAGTATCTTTTAATTTTTCTATAGTGTTTAGGTAATTTTAGGCCCGTATTCCAGAAGAGAGAGAGATGACATTTCTAATGTTAATATGAGAGTCGACTCATAACTGAGCGTTGTTCTGGATTATGGGCCTAAAATGTTGTTATTCAAATTCGGAAGGAAAATTTAGAATTCTGTTTAGAGTTTGAAGGAAGAAATACGAAATACTAAAACGACGACGGGAAAAAAGATAGTTACACCTATACCGCGAAGAAAGTTGTACCAAAACTTCAGAAAATTGCTTGCTGCCCACAAACAGCATCCAGTTTTTTACGCAAAGATTTCTATAATGATTCAGTGCAGGAATGCTACCTACATTTTAGGCCAAGGAGACCTAGTGTTTGAATCTTTAAATTTTTGTATGGTATCGCTTTTTTTTTTCAAAAAATTTCAAAACAAATATCTATTACGCATAAAAATTTGCATCGATTGAACTTAAGTTTTCGAACCCCATCAAACCTGGTTTTAAGACTGTTCTTTTGTCCTCTCTGATCATAAGCTTTATCGAGTCCTGGGTCTCTAGCCTTCTTTAAGTTTTAGATTTAAAGTACAAAGATTGTTTTTATATTCCAGCCGCTTATAATTTATGGATCTATCGGCGCAGGAATCAGCTGCGTGGTTCTAGGTACACAGATGCACTTTCACTGGGGTCCCGACTGGATTATTCTGGCATTTTTGTATATATTCCCAGTGATGTACACGCTTGGAGCTGGTACAGTCCCAACAGTGATAATGGCTGAAGTATTTTTACCAGAGGTAGGTGTTTTGTTTGATTTTATATGTTTTAAACTATCTGTTGAAATTGAAGTTGTTCTAAAGGTTGATATAGTAAAAAGCTGTATATCATGGATCTTGGTCACAGTAACAAAATGCTATATAAAGAACCTCTGTCATTTTACTATTTTTTTGAATATCATAAGATCATGGAAGCAGTATAGAGAGGTAGGTATAGCGTTAGGCTTGCTGCGTTTATCAGCGATGGTAGTCAAGACCTATTGACATTTGCGTTGGGTATCCCATGTCGTGGGCAGACCTTTGGAGAATAGGTCTCGCCACTGTATTTTTATAGTTTTAGTCAGTTTAACTCTGATAAAACCACTTACACCGGGGGCACACGATGCGTTGCGGCGTCGCACCGCATCGTGTGCCCCCGCTCTTAGTCGTGCCCATGAGATTCCAACTAAGGAAAAGAACGCTAGGGCTTTCCCATAGTATTTGTACTTTGTGGAAAGTATGTATGTTATTCCTCTAGTTGATCTAAGTTGATCCGTTTGTTGTGCTTTTCTATGAACTCCAAAGGTTTGCTGGGAAAAAATACCATATTTCATTAAGCTCGTCTTTGTGTTTTACATTTATATTATGTCATTATGATGTTTAATTTTAATATTATGTTAAATACAACAAAAAGTACTAGCAGTATTCTAACTGACAGTGTGATTTAAATTCTGTTTCAGGTTAAAAGCATTCTCTCAATGGTAGTCATGGAGATAACGTGGATCTGCATCTTTATCTCTCTCTTCATATTCCTCCCTATTATCAATGCTATCGGTTGGGGGCCCGTCTTCTACATTTTTGCAATCACATGCTTCGCCACTGCCGTCTTCTCTTTCTATTTATTGCCAGAAACTAAAGGGTTAACAGTTGAAGAAATACAACCGTTGTTTACTAAAAAGAAAAGCCGGCAGCCATGTTAGCGTACAATTGAAATTAGTTAATGTATAAAGGAGAAGAAATGTAATATATTATTTGTAAATAAATTTATTATTAACGTATTTGTGAATTATAAATATTATTTTTAGTACCCACATTTTTTTTTATATCATCATCATCATCATCATCATTTCAGCCATAGGAAGTCCAATGCTGGACATAGGCCTCCCCTATAGATCTCCAATAGGACCGGTTGGAAGCGGCTCGCATCCAGCGCGTTCCCGCGGCCTTAATGAGGTCGTCTGGCTACCTTGTGGGTGGACGTCCTTTTTTTTATATAGGATACGTCAATTTGACTACACCTCGCCTGATGGTAAGCTGAAGGCAAAGTCTCAGGAAAGAGGGTCACTATTAGACACGTAACATGTTACAATGGTGGCAGTCAGCTTGACGGCCTCATCAGATGTTTTTATCACGCCCCGAAAAGGACTCGAGACTAGGAAAATGGAACGCGTTGGCTAGTAAGGAATTCCAGGTCTTTATGGTGCAGCAAAGTACAGAGTCACCTAATCGCTTGATTCTTGAAGGAATAGTCTGCCCGTATGCGGTGACTTCTAAGCCCTACACGTGTTGTAGATTATATGAGGGGGATGGTGGGATATGGGTCGGTTAGACCTCTGGGGTCAAGCACAAGCTGAGCTCAACCGTAAGTTCGTAACCTTGCTAAATCACATATGAGGTAAAGGCGCAGGCTTTTCTCTTGTTAGGAAGTAATATGGCTATCGCTTTCATAGTAATGAAGATAAATATTTAATATAATATCTTCTTCCTCTTAGCGTTAATTCCCAGTCGCATCCGAAGCTTTCAGCTCGGAGTCTGGGGTCCGCTTTTACCAGTCTTAACCACGGATTTGGTTAGACCTCGATATTTTCCGTGAAGCGATTGTCATCTGACCTCCACAACCCAATGTTAACATTAGGCAATATCGAAGCTTTGCAGTTAGACCGTTGTTTTTGGATTTTTGAGGGCTCCAACTACCCGTAACGACTGCCATAGATCTATGTTCTTATGGCAACCGGGACCGACGGCTTAACGTGTTCTCCGAGGCACGACCAGACCAATGCAAATACTCATATTTAATTCTTACAAATATTTGCACTGAGCGGGGATCGAACCCGCGCTTCCTGCGTAGCGGCCGCGTTCACTACCGCTACGCCACGGAGGCTGTCCAAATATTTAATATAATATATAGGTATATAATTGAAAGAAAACCGTGGAAGCCATCTACCGATACTCATACGAACTATCGGAATCAATAAATGATGTTGCAATCATTTATAAACATTGATTTTTGATTACTCCGCCCACCATCCTTCTACAGCTTTTTCCCATCTTAATCGATAGGTACATATATTCCGATATTATAATCACAGCCATACTTATCCTGCAGACTGCTGGTTTTTAAATAAAAAAAAACAAATTTTGATAATATAAAAAATCTAATATTTATATTAATTGATTTTTCTTAAGTTCATATTGTATACCTTCTTTATGGTTCTCAGATAAAACTGTAGAAAGATTTCTTTTAGACTTTGAAGTTGGGTTAACATCATTAAAAGATCCAGGAGTAATTTTTTCTTGTAGCTAAATGTTATTTAATTTTCCTCTAACTCTGTGTCCCTTTCATTTTCTGACTGCAATGATTCCCTTTCGTAATCGTTTTGCAAGAGCTGTTTTCTTGATTGTAAACCTTGATTAAATCATCCATTAGTTCTTGCTGTAATATTGATTTCAAAGTACCTTTTAAGTCTCCAGACCACTAACAGACTGCGATGCGATAGTCTTAAAGACATTGCTAAGTTCTACAGCCTGCTTTATGCATATTGGTACTGCTTGCGAGAGCTTTATTGACTATTCAACACGTACAATCTCAAGTTAGTGAAGAGAGCAAGCGTGGCTTTAAAGCTTATGGATATAATTCTATTGTTCTTCTTTAACTATTCTTACCCATTGCTTCTGAGTCACCCACGTCTATACTTAAAGGTTAAATCATAACACTCATTTCTTCTGTCTTCTCAAAAATACTTCCTGTATTTGCTCATTCGAAAGTCCCGCAGTTTCTGGTAATGCGTAGTAGCTAACAATGGCGTTGACGATACTCACAACGCCGAACCCATAGAAAGCGCCATAGTATCCAATTGCTTCAGTGATGTATGGAAATACAGCAACGATAACAAAGTTGAGAAGCCACATCCATTCAATGATTAATAACGAAGCTAAATTGATGACCTGGAAATAATAGATATAAAATTATTTTTTACTTTAGCAAGATTTTTACCCACAAAAAGCTTGGAAAAGACTTGGTAGTTGATATAGCCCGATTTCATTCGACAAAATAATTTTTATCCCAAGAATAGATTACCCATGAGGGGGTAGCACGAACGGGATCAAGATTTCACGCGGGTGGAGCGGCTAGTATAAAATTATGTTTACAGAATTTAGGTGACAATTGGGTTTTTGAAAAAAAAAAATTATTGATTTTTTTTACGTATTTTAAGGCCGGGTTGCAGTAGTTTTTAACATTTTTAAATGTCTGGATATCAAGTAATATAGCAAATTGCGTCAAATAAAAAGCATATTCATAAAATAGACTAAACCCTCAAGGGTCATATAAAAATAGAAACACGATTCATGATAATTGGCTCGATAGAAATTAGCGTCAAACATGGGTCTAAAACGCTCCAAATCTCTATTTCAAAGACGTTTCTCACTAAGACGCCATTATCAAATCATGCCGAAGTTTGTATTAAAAAATAGAGCATAAAAATATCTAGCGAATGATAAAATTATATTTTATCAAGCAGGTATTATTTTTTTCTATAAACAGCAAAAATCATCAAAATTGCTGTATTCGAGCTGTCGCGGCCATCAGTCAGTCGCCGCTGAGGCGCGTTCGAGGTTGGACGTGTGCTGGTTTTTTCGGCGAACCCCCCTCGCGCCGCACCCCGCACGTCATTACGTATACATACAATATCGATCATAGTATAAAAAATAGAAGTAGGTTAACTTCGGCCGGTATTCTATACAATGCCTAGACAATGTATGAAATGTTATCAAAAAACATAAATAGTTGATACAAAAAAACTGGAAACCTTAGAAACGACTCAACGAGTAGACGACGAAGCATGAAAGGACGTAAAAATTCTAAACTAATAATTTATTTATCCCGTAAACTTAAACTTAATAATATATTTATCCCTTTCACAAGTTTCACACTAGTCGCGAGTTTCACGAATGATGTCCCAGTTTGACATAAATGGTTTGATAATATTAATATTTCAGAGAAAAATTCAGTGTGGCGTTTTACAATTTCCCCTATACGATAATGAATAATAAATTACATCTGAAATACATAATCTATCACGATTAATTCTTTTTCTGATAAAATAAAAACCTAGATGTAATAAAGAAAATGAAGCTATACCACATAATGTGAATAAGAATAAAAAATAAATTACAATTTGAACTTAAATTACTTAGACAAACGAATTGTAACGGATTTTACTATTATTTCTATTTTTATGTAAATATTATATATTATAACTAATAAATATTATAACTAGACATTGGCCATGGCTCTACTTTAATGAAATAATAGAGATCCTGTTCCCGCTACCCCAAGAATCTATTTCGGGATACCTAAATTAATGTACTATTTCAAACTAAGAGGGCGTTACATACATTTATAGGCCTCGGTAACCACTTCCCATCGTATGGACCATGTGCTCGTCTACCAATTAAAAGGGTCCTTTTACTAGTTTTTATAATTATTATCGCAAAGAGATTAATAAAACCGAATGCAAGCTACTTCCGACCTTAACGACATTTCTTAAAAAATATGTTTTTTAACAACTATAGATGCCGCTGATCACAAATATGAAAAAAAAGTTGGGTACTAATTGCCGTCGATAAGGTCGAAAATGGCTTGCGCCTATTTTTTACATTGACCATAACCCAGAGCCTCCAAAAATATGTGCAAGCCCTTTTCGACCTTATTGACGGCAACTAGAATCCAGTTTTTTTTTCATATTGTTGATCAGCGTCATTTATAGATGTTAAAAAACGTATTTATTAAGCAATGCCATTAAGGTCGAAAGTAGCTTGCCATCGGTCTTTTTAATCCCTATGCGATAATCATTATAAAAACTAGCTAGAGAGAACTAACTAACTAGATAGGTTCCCTATACAGGGATAAAATGTAGCCTATATTTCATCCAAAGTATAAATCTGTTCTTTCTTTATCGTGCGGGAATCCTCGCGGATACCCATGAATGGACATAAACCTACCGCTTATATACTCGAACTGATTAAAAGTGCACGCCACTGCGCGTCTTGGATATTCAGATACCGAAAATAAATAGTATTATTTAAATTATTTTTGGACCTATAATAGATATTTACAGCCAGTATTTCAGGACTGTCTTTTCCAGATTTCAAACTATTTATGCACACTTAATTAGCGTTTTATAAAATTTGAAATTATATTATATTAACTACGTCGGGTTTTCTCCGCACCCCTACCGCAATGCCTCAAAACAAGGTTTTCGACCAGTGCATCCTACCTGTTATTATATGACTTACAGTGCCGAAATGTAGCCACTGAAGGTGGGGTTAGTCCACGACCTGAAGGTTGCGCAGCGGGCTATGGAGCGAGCTATGCTTGGAGTTTCTTTGAAGGATAAAATTCGCAACGAGATCATCCGACATAGAACTAAGGTTACCGACATAGCTCGCAGAATCAGCAGGCTGAAATGGCAGTAGGCTGGCCACATCTGTCGAAGGACTGATGGCCGCTGGAGCAGACGGGTCCTAGAGTGGAGTGGAGAAGGAAAGCGAAAGGTGGGACACCCCCAGGCCAGGTGGACTGACGATCTGTGAAGGGTGGCTGGGACGGACTGGATGTGGAAGGCGGAGGATCGGCAGACGTGGCGCATGTTGGGAGAGGCCTATGTTCAGCAGTGGACTGCAATAGGCTAATTGATATATTAACTACACAAATTTAAAATTGTCAACCAGCTAACAGAACCATTGTTAGCCTAATAACCCGCCCGGGTCGTATCTGGTGTAAAGGAGCCCAGAACACTGGCCGCGTTTCCACGCTGGATCGCAATAGTCAACCTTTGCACCAGGTACGAGCCAGAGCGAGAGTCACCAGTTTTCTCCCTAATTCTTCGGCCTTTATCTACAACATTTTTTTTGGCTTCTATGCCCCAACTGCCCATGGTCTCGACCGCGACTGGTACCACAATATATTGCGGTTCGAAGGCTGCATACTTCTGGTGCTTTTTGCTAGCTGCATCTTCGGCCGCAGCCGCAGGGGAAAGAGCCGTGCGGCCCAGGTGACTCGCAGCCACAGTACTGACGCAGGTCGCGTCCCAAACCAAGCATTTACCCCCCTCCACGGCACGAGAGTTAAGCCGTCCGGCCTCTTGCCATCCGATCTGGACAGGCCCGTTATTTAAATTATACATATTGTTATTGTCTAAAGTATATCCCATATATTTGTTTAAATTTAGTAAAGAAGTTCTCCTCATTAATTTAAATCTCCCACATGCATGGGAATAACAATATTTATTTGTATGTTTGGATAATGCCAGTTTTTGTATGAAACCTGATCCTACCTTCAATAGCTATGTGTGTCACATCGCTGGATAGGTATTTTTGAGCTGAATATAAGTTACTAGTATGGCGCCTAGTCCGAATCTTAGTCCGTTCTGAATTATTCTTTATTAAACACAGTAGTTTTACAAGATTCAAAAGCAATGTTATGAACATGATACTTTTATATTCGTGGGCTGCAGCCTGCAGCATACGAGACAAAATAACCGAACCCGAATTAATGTTCAATCAGTGTTCAGACCTTTCATTGCGCGTTCAATGGGAGCGAGAGTGAAAGACACCACATGCCAAAATTGAACCGATCCAATTCAACACGGTTAGATCTTGTCATTTGTTAGGTAGTTCAATCGGCATTTATCGTTACTTTGATAATGACTTAATGAGATATGTAATTTTGAGTGAAAACGAAAAATGAAAAAAAAAATACATAGTTTGTAATTTTTATAATACGTTTTTGAATCTTATTTTAAGAATGTATCTACTGATTTTTCTATACATTGGCGTGACATGTTGCGTCGATTGCGCATGTGCTGCAGGGTTTGAAGTGACGTAAAATACCTACTCGTCTCACTACAACCTCGCCTTAAAACTTTATTATTAATAATATTGATATTTAATGCAAAAAACTTCAAAAAAAATTATTTTCAATTAATTATAAACAATTAAAAATTGTTGAAATTTAAATAAAAATCACGTGACTATAAACGTGCCATGATTGGTCACCATAGTTGTGACGTCATAATGTTATAGCTATTTAATAACAGTACAGCGTTTACGACTATTACACAATTACACATGTCTAGACAATAATATTAAAAATTTATTGCTAAAATACGAGTTGTTAGTTGGTTTCGATTAGCTATGTGTGATAAAGGATTTATTAAGGCAAAGTCTGATAATATTCCTGATGTTGATATATTTATGATCACCGATTTTTTTAAAAATGACATTCGGTTTAATTCTGCTGAAGTTCGAGGTGCCAAGGCATCAAGGTAAGTTTGTTAAAAAATAATATAATAAATGAAAATATTTACTTATTTAATAAAAATGGTATTAAGAAATACTTACATCGAAATGATCTTCACAACAAAAAAAATTCGATTTTGTTTGGGGATTATCATGGTGCACTGCTTGAAACCATTTATTTCGACGTTTGTCATCTTGGGGAACATTTAAAAACATTTTATCAGGAGTTGCCTTTGTAGTATTCGTACATAATGGTACAAAACAAGAACGATAACTTTTGAGGTTCGACATTTTTAATATAAATTTAAATATTTAATAATGACAACAAAATTAAATAGATCAAAACACTGTATTTATTATTTTTCTATCAACTGCAATGAGTGAAAACTAACATTATGACGTCACACGCGCTCGGGTTTGTTCGGGAGTTGTCGGCGTGTCTTCGGTACTGGATTCAAATTTTTATTTTTATTTTGAAATAACTTTTGAATTATTGCGAAAAAAAAAAAAATAGTTTTGTTATAAAACTAATATATAATCTTTCCATTTATCACAAAAAAATTTTTTTTTCAAAAACCCAATTGTTTCAATTTCTGTGATCATAATAAAATTCTATATGCCTAATGAAACGTAAAAATTCGCATGCAAATCCCAAACATAAAACTAAATATACGATGAAATAGGAGAATGAGATGAGTGAATATAAGATGAAAAGAGAGAAAAAGAGAAAAATTAATATAAATATCAAACCTCAGGTGCAAACACCTCAGCCAGTAGCACATATGGTATAGATCCCACTCCCACACTGAAGAAGAAAGTGTACACCATAATTAGCACCACCGTGACCTCAAGTGGAGCCGCTTCATATTCAAGGATATAGCCCAGAGCTGTGAGACAAACTGACACAACAACTGATGATCCTATTTGAAGTGACTGGAACAAAATATGGTTGCATTAGAACCCTATATTATTTTTTAGTATTTATAAAAGGTGAAATCTCATTCCAATATAAAGTGGAATTGTTGATAAATATATAACTGAAAATTAGATAATGCTAACAAGAATAGTGTAATTAGTTAAATACTGTATCATTTGCGGTAACGAAAAATGTTCTTTCGAGCTCTAAACTGGGTAAAATAGAGGGTTTTTTGTAGTACCTCATCGGTAGGCTAGGTCTTGATTATCAGATTTTTCAGGTGCCAAACTTTAAAAAAAAATTAATTACAACCAACCAATATTCTTCTTGAACTTTGAAATACATTGTATTGAACCCATTTAGATGGCAATTTGTAGACCTAAATAGATTCTCTAGCCAAAAACTGAAATAGTGAAATCATCTTTATCATATTTCTTAGTTATACTCACTCTTCTTCCAAATTTATCAGCTACAACTGCTGTCACAAAAGTAGCAGCGACTTGCACGATAGCGAAGACCACCGTATACAACTCGGATTTGCTTGGATCTGTTTCTGCAAATATAGCGTTTGCATGTACCTGAATTGGTATCAAGCCCATAAATATCTGAAAATTTAAAATGAAGCTATGTAAATATCATCTTAATCATAACAGTTTTATTACTTATTGACTAACGAAGGAGGTAGGACACGACGGTATTGAGCATCCAACTGAGCAGTCTCAGTCATTTACTTCCCAAAATTGAGCATATACATTCATACCATAGTACAGAACTACAGAATACCGCGGCCATAATAAGAAAGTTTTTGTGCTTTCAGTGGGCCAAAGGTATATGGCAAATATATGGCTCAGAATCTCTCTGTTATTGCAGGGTCGGTATCACACGAGTGACTCCTGAAGCACTCGTCCATAGGCCACGGTAACCACTTTCCATCAGGTAGGCTGTGTGCTTGTCTGCGACCATAGTCAGTCAGTCAGACCAGAGTCAAGCATAGAGCCAAATATCGTTACGAATATTTTCATGATCTTTCTAGGGAGCGCTAGTCGATGCTCATTGAAAAGTATTCTTTACGAAAATTTCAGGCGTAACGGTTGCGTATGCTACATTTTATTGCCTCCAGACACTAGGATCCCACGACAACGCTCCCATGGGACCTACAGATAACTTTTACGCCTTTTTACTCCCATGGGATCCTCAGATAATTTTGTATTCCTCTTGGCTCCCATGGGATCCTCAGATTAAGCTCAGCTTGGCAAAAACCTAGGCCGATACAATGCTTACTAAAACACCATATCGTTTAGTTTTCTGTAATATTATATTTGCAAGATTGCTCATTACAAGTGGATTCTCAAGTTTATCAACACCTTTAGACACAATAATTTAAACAGAATAATTAAATAGTGAAAGACAGATGGCGTTAGTTACCATTAAAGTCATGAGTGTAGCTACAACTAAGAATGCTCGCCGTGACGATACTGACAAAACTGAAAATTTAAATTTACATTATAATGTTAATATTAAATGTAATAAACACATTACCACTCCTTTGCGTCGTGAAGTCGGGTAAAATATAAAACAATACTTTTTTAAATATAACTAGCCTTCCGCCCACGTGCATCTCAGTTAACGCGACCTTTGCTCATATCTTCGGTTCTACTCAACCGATTGCGATCAAACAAACGTGAGATTTTAAGTTTGAGTAAGCCCTTTCTACCAAAAAAACTGCATCAAAATCCGTCCAGTAGTTTTTGCGTCCATCGCGGACAAACAGACAGGAAATTCAAAAAAAATATTTTCGTGTTCAATATCGTTAACATAACATAACCCAAGTATTTTTTTTTTAATAACAAGGCTCAAAATGGCGTGGCGTGCGGCCGCGCGCCGGCCCGGTTTTGTGTTTACATATGTGTGTGTGTGTATCATTAGATACTAATACAGTAATTTACCAACTTAGTAAATTAACTGATAGCTAAGTGGGTTAAGCAAGATACTATAGATGCACAATGATAAGAGGTTCCAGGTTCGATTCCAGCTTATAACGATTTTTTACATTTATGACAAAAATATAATTTTAAATATTGAAAAAGTAATTTTGCATGAAGTTTGCATTCTTTTTACATTTTATGTTGATATTTGCTAAAATTTAACAAATCATCATCATCTGCATATAGACGTATTCTCCCGATTGCATCCGTGGCCAAGATGACCCCGGAGCTCAGGGTCCGCCTTCCGGCTCCTCCTTCTCCACTTCGCACGATCTTGGGCGTCCATGGTAGTGAGACCATTTGCACGCATATCACCCTCCACGACGTCAAGCCAGGACTTCTTTGGCCTACCCCTTTTACCTGGACCCGGCGGGGGTACCATTGCCAGGCATTTGTTCCCCACGTAGCCTGGCGGTTGCCGCAAGACGTGGCCGCACCAGCGAAGGCGGCTCTCCTGCATTTTATCCGCGATGTCACGGACATGGAGGCTGCCGCGGATGCGAGAGTTCCGTACGCGATCTTTACGCGTAACGCCGCACATCCACCGCAACATTTTCATCTCCGTGACACGCAGCTCTTGCTTGTGTCGCTCGAGCAGCGGCCACGCCTCACAACCATACAAGAGAACAGGCCTAATGATCGTCTTATAGACCTGCCCCTTCAACCTGACTGGCATTTTAGGATCACAGGTCACGCCAGTCATTTCTCGCCACTTGGCCCACGCGGCAGCAATGCGTGCCTTGACGTCGTGGTCGATCTCACCGGTCACATGAAGTACAGATCCTAGGTACTTAACCTGGTCCGTGCGCTCGACCAAATCATCGCCTATGCAGACGGGTGTGGGATCTGTGGAGTTTAACGCTAAGTATTCTGCCTTCGCTACATTTAGCTTCAGACCGCCGTTCTCAAGCGCTTCTTTCCATCCTTTCACGCGTCGCACCAATCTGCTCCTGTCCGCGTCCATGAGCGCAATATCATCAGCATACATGAGCAACCACGGAGGCTGCTCATGTGAGTTTCTAATGCTGTCCGACAAAACATCTAATACCACGCTGAACAGGTAAGGACTAAGGACGGATCCTTGGTGTACCCCGACGGTGATGGGGAAGGCTTTCGAGTCGCCAACAGCAGTCCGAACCACGGAACCGGAATCGTAGTACATGTCTCGGATGGTGTCAATGTAAGTCTCTGGGACACCCTTGGCCCGCAGTGCCCACCAGATCACCTCGCGAGGAACACAGTCGAAGGCCTTCTGCATGTCTAAGAATAGGCAGTGCAGGGGCGTGTTCTTCGCCCTGTATTTCCCCGCCACAACCCTTAGGGCGAACACTGGGTCCATGATCCCGTGCCCGGGACGGAACCCGTACTGGCACTCCGAGAGTGTACTTTCCTGTCGGATCCGGGAGTCGATTATCCGCTCATAGAGCTTCATGGTGTGGGACATTATCTTTATACCGCGGTAACTACCACACTCCTGCACCGATCCCTTGCCTTTGAAGACTGGCGTGATGATGCTCAGCCTCCACTGGTTCGGGATCTCGCCGGTGAGGAGTACGCGGTTATAAAGATTTGCTAGAATGCCCACACCACGGGCGCCCATTGCCTTCCAAGCCTCGATGGGGACTTCGTCGGGTCCGACAGCTTTCCGGTTCTTCATGCGGCGAATGGCAGTCTGGACTTCCGCAGGCGTTATCGGTGGCACTAGTCCTTGATTCGGAGGGAGGTCTGGTGGCTGCACCTCTTTATGCTGCTTATTCAGCAGCTCGTGGAAGTATGAGCGCCATCTCTCCTTCACCGCGACTTTCTCGTACAACAAATTGCCCCCAGGGTCTTTAATGCAGCGGCACTTGGACAGACCCTGCGCCGCTTTGGCCCTGGAACGCGCCAACTTATATATGAGCTTTTGCCCCTCAGACGATTCCAACTTGGTATATAGAGGTTGCAAGTCGTCTCGTTTGGCCCTGGCTACGGCTCTCCTGGTGGCGCGTTTTGCATCTTTGTACGCATCGCGGTCATCGGAAGATTTGGACGCTTGCCACTTTTTAAAGAGGGCTTTCTTCACCCTGATCTCTCTCTGGACTGTGTCGTTCCACCACCAGGTGTCCTTGTCACACTTGCGTCCACCCTTAGACATGCCGAGCACCACCCTCCCCGCCTCAAGAATAGCTGCCCGAATCCTGTCCCAAGAAACCTGTACTGGTTCGTCTACAGCATCGGCGCACTTGTCACCGATGGCTGAGACGAAACTTTGGGACTTAGCTTCATCAAGCAGCCACCACCTGATTTTGCGTTGGGCACGCTCGGCACGTTTGTCTTTGGGTTTCACGCGGAGGTCCATGACAAGGAGACGGTGTTGGCTAGTGAGACTCTCCCCGGCTAAAATTTAACAAATAATACAATGATATTAATTTATAAATGAAACACAAAAAGTGTTATTGCAAGATCGTAGGATTTGAACCATCAACCTTTGCATTTCCATAAACCTCATGCTTTAACCACCCGGCCACGGGTTGCTTACGTAGTGACAACGAAATTATCGATAATATTCCTACGGAAGAACAATTTATGTGTGTGTGTAAATTGTCTTAAAAGAAAAAGGTCACAAGTAGCGCTAGAATGTTGACGCTATAGTTACGTAGGATTGCTACTGCACTTTTGAATTCGACTGTACAGACACGACCACTTTACAATTATATAATAGTATAGATAGATAGATAGATAGATAGATAGATAGATTCCCGGCAGTGTAGAATTTGGGCCACCCCATCTATTACCATGCGATGTGGCACAAAGCAACTAAGGGATAGGGCTGCTTAACATCAGACATATTATATTATACAGTCCAAACTCAGATGCATGACTCCAGTCAACAATAGTGCCCGGAATACGGCAATAGGCGGGTGAGCGTATTACCTGGGACCGAATACAATAATTGGTGAAATGTGAGTGTTCATTCACATTTGCCTAACCCTCCGGGGATAAAGGCGTGATTACATATACCTATGTGTGTGCTGTGTATGTAATGTACTTACAAAGCATTTTAAACGAGGAAAGAAGCTCAGTATTCTCAGGTTGCACGTCTTGATAATTTAATACTTCTCCCTCCTGATAATTTAATTTTTCTGCCTCTTCAACTTTGGTTACGGAATCTGTAAATACGAACAAATTTTTCATTTTTATTTGAAGCCCACCTATGGGTGTGCTTCGTGGAACACTTTAGGTGTGCTTCGTGGAATAGATAATTAATTATTTTAAATTTTTATTTTGGGTGTGCTTCGTGGAATACTTTAGGTGTGCTTCGTCTGGGTGCGCTTCAATTGAGTGTGCTTCGTGGAATACCTCCAACGAAAATATCTAAATTCAACCTTTAAATACATTTTTAAATACAAATGAAAATAAATTATTATCCTTCACTGCCTATTTATAAGATTGGTAATGTCTATGTACTGAAATGAGAATCGCTTGTATTGAACACAAGCTTCAGTAGCTTTAGCGATAAATTAAGTACCTAAGTTTACTTTGTACCTGTGTATTCTAATAAACCAATTAAAAAAATGCCTTTTGATATTATGCCGGTTGATATTTTTATAGTCATTTTCAAGTAAGTAGTGTCAAGTGTATTTGGCACTACCCTTGACACTACCGGTAGTGCCATGGGGATAGAATTTTACCCTTGACACTACCAGTAGTGCCATTGGGTAGTGCCACGGGGCAGTCACCAAAAATTTGGGCACAGTTTCGATATCAAAATCTTCTGAAAATTGGCGATTTTTTTATAGTGTTATCATCATCTTTATGGTGACGTTTTTATCTGATTGCAACCGAGGCCAAGGTGACCTCGGAGCTCAGGGTCCGTCTTAATATGTTCCTGTACCTTCATGTAATTTGGTGTTGTTTTGGCTTATCCGAGAGCGACTGCCCACTGACCCCCAACCCCGAAAGGAAAGTCAGCGCCAGAGCTTTTATAGTGGAACAAGTTTTTTTTTGTACGTTGTTGCGCCAGACAGATACGTGACGTGAATTTGCCACATTTTAATTGCTATTCGGCGACAAAGCCAAATTCAAAAAACCAAAGATCATGAAAATCTGTTCAGCCGTTCTTGAGTTATAAGAAAGTACGTTTTTGGCACTTTTAGGCACTTAGGGTCTGAATCAAGTCTCTGGGACCAGCGGTTTAGGCTGTGCGTTGTCTCTAAGTCAATCATTCAGTCAGTCAGTCAGTCAGTCAGTCAGTCAGTCAGAACTAAGAGTTTTATATATGAGATGTAATGAAATGCATGGGTTTCATAAAAAAAGTATAAATTTTTTAATCAGCCAGATAGGTAGCTAAATATGTAGGTAGGTACTTACCAGTTCTATTCGCCATACTTCCAGCATCTGTTACTAATGCAACCAGTTGTTTAAGCTTCAATAGTTCATCTATCTCTTGCATAGATGACATTGGTACACCTCGGTACCGACCAATAGCCACTTTTGCCTCCTAGTACAGGAAAATATTAATCAGTATCATACATAATATCTTGAATTAAAAGTATAGCACAATTCTCAAATGTTATCAAGAACATTCTAGGCCATTCTAGGACATTCTTTTCACACACATACCTATACACACAATACTATCTAGACACAAACTAAGCCTAGCTTAACTAGCTTGTGTTATGGGTTCTAAAATGCAAATATACATGGCTAAATTACATGTTCTTTTAATGTATTATACAGTGTATAATATGTCACGTACACATAATATTATAGACATTTTGCACGGAGCGGGAATCTAACCCACGATCTCTGCCGTAGCAGCCGAACACCTTACCACTACGGCAAGGAGGTCGTGACGTTGTCAGTTCGGTATTTTGAAACTAAAGAAGAAATACTACAAAAATCGAATGACCATTATTTTAAGGACATTATGACTATTACTAAGGACGTTTCTCAAAGTACATACTAACCTTAAATCTCCCCTTCCTTATCAAGTACATTGGACTTTCTTCCATGAATATAAGGAGAATGATGCCGCACACACTAAATGCGATGTTGATCCAAATGACAGTTCTGTATGTGAAACACCAGCCGATGATGAAAGAAAGTAACATACCCAAACAGTATTGGAACATTGAAACTAAAACAAGAAAAAAAATAGTTTGAACCTTGAAAGTACAGTTAACGTTGGATCGATCTTGACTGCAAAATCTCAAAATGATCTTAACACCAGGTTATTATGAGCAAAACAAGCTGTTTTATTGATTATAATTGTATTGCTGTCCGAACTAAAGGAGTATACCAAATATCAAATCATTCAGTCAACAGAAAGGCGGGAACCAACATATTGAGATCATTTTCAGTACTTTGCTAGTTTGCTCATCAAGATCTGGTGCTGACTGTATTTGACAGTAAGTTTATAAAAATAGTGGGAAAGCAGCAGACACCGAACTCGCTTTGGATGAGATTGGTTGTAATACTGGGATTGTGACTGACTGCAGGAATATACTTTTGATACAGCAATAATATTGACAATAAACAGGAATTAAAGATTAATTGGGTTTTGCTCCGCTGTACCCGGTAAAATATACGTGGTAAAATTAGTATGCTCCGTGGTTCCCTTCAGGGGTACAGTGGAGCATATATATGTTCACAAATGTTAAAAATCTATTCATCTTAATATAGCATTCGGAGTGCAAAGACAATTCTGCATTTGCAAAGTCTGCAAAGTCACCAACCAGCAACATTTCAGTTATTTTGAACATAAATATACAAATTATTGAAAAAAAAGTATTACCTGATGCTAAAAAGCCTCGTATAGAATCATCAGATACCTCAGATACTAAAATAGGTGAGAATACTAAAGCTCCTCCACCTGCAATACCACTTAAGAATCTTGAAGCTAATATCACATCTATTGACGATGAGATTCCTATGACAGCCCATGAGATCTGTAAAGTAATTTTGAACGGTTCATGAACTAAATACAAAGTATCAAAGCATAGTAGCAAATAACTATTAAAATGGCATTGTAATCATTTATAGACACCTATTATGAGATAACCTAAAGACTAATATTTAATTATGTAGACTACTTACTATTATCAGGAAACTAGTACAATAATAGTAACACAAATAGTAGTTTATATCATATGACGTCTCTATAAACACAATATTTATAGGAGGATTATCTGTAGGAGGTAGGATACGACGCGACGGTATTTCCGTCCGAATCGAGTAGTCCGACTGGGGTACTACCCTACAGAATACCTCGGCTAAATGACATCGTGTTTGTTCGATCCCAGCAGTGAGTAGAGTAGCCAGAGCTCACTAGAAAGGTTTTATGCTGTCAGTGCGGTTTGTCTTACTTATCTTCTGCGCTGACAGCACAGAATCTCAATGTTTTAACAGAGTTGGCAGCACGAGTGTGACTACCCTGGTGTTGCACTCGTCCAAATCCTATGGTAACCACTTTCTATCAAGCAGACCGTGTGTTTGTTCGCGGCCTAAGTTCTTCTTCTTCTTCCGTCCCTTAGTCCTATATCTATCTGGGGTCGGGTCTTCTGGTAGGTCTTCGCCAGGTCATTCAGTCCTGGGTTGTCTCAGGAGCTAGGTTCAGTTCTTTAATTTCCCTTTCCTCTTCCGAGGCGTTTTGTAGGAATATTTAACGCGGTTTTCACGGAGTAAGTCTCATGTCGTCTCATTATGTGTCCGTACCATCTAAGCTTGCCTTCCTCCAATTTATCCGTTATTGTAGCCATTCCGAAGGATCCTCTCACGTACTCATTGCGTACCCTGTCAACCTAAGTAGTACTATAAAAAAAAGTTTACTTACAACATATGGTAGACTTAGCAAGATGCCACCATTTCTTCGTCCATATCTATCAAGTACTGTACCCGCTATCATAGTTCCCACCATTGATCCTAATGATGGTACACTACCGAGAAGGGATTCTTCCAATCTGGTTATTGGGGCACTTAAAGGTGTCGTAGAATTTGAACTGTACAGTGGTGACGTGTACGATGACCAGACTGATAGTAAGCCCAGTATAAAACATCCAAAGCCACCTAAAATTTAGATTGTATAAAGGGGTTGGGTAATGTTGGCGTCGTGTCGGAATTGAGCGGCCATCAATGAAATTGGTATAATATGAAAGTACAGTATAAAGTGATCAAAAGTTACTATGGACAAACTTCTCTAAACTATATCGGGACTTAGCTATACAGGGTGGTATTTTTCAACTTTACTTAGATGGAAGTACTCTAAATACTGAAGATAGCGAATTCCACTGAAAAGAAACATTTCCTTATTTTTAAAAAGAATCAAAACTGCATTCATAGTTTTCTGATAATGCCACACCCGGTAGTCGAACCGACTAAAATCTTCCTTTATCCGTCTATTTCATAGATTTCCTTTTACTTAATTTACCAAGTTTGTTAGAGAGATTTGAACCTTATGATCGACCCTATAGATTGATGTAATAAAAATACAGGGTGTTATTTTTTCGAATTGTAGTCGGTTCGATTATAAGGCGTGGTAAACGAGTTTTCAGCATTCCTTAAATGCAGTTCTGTTTCTTTTTTAAAAACATACTAAACTGTATGCAAAGTTTTCTGAAAATGCCACACCCGATAGTCGAACCGACTAAAATCTTTCTAAATCTTCTATTTCATGGATTTCCTTTTATTTAATTTACCAAGTTTGTTAAAGAGATTTGATCCTTATAATTGACCCTATCGATTGATGCAATAAAAATACAGGTGTTATTTTTTCAAATTGTAGTCGGTTCGATTATGAGGCGTGGCAAATGATTTTTCAGCATTCCTTCAATGCAGGGCTGATTCTTTTTCAAAAACACACTAAACTGTTTCAAAGTTTTCTGAAAATGCCACACCTAGTAGTCGAACCGAATAAAATCTTTCTAAATCTTCTATTTCATGGATTTCCTTTCATTTAATTTACCAAGTTTGTTAGAGAGATTAGATCCTTATGATCAACCCTATCGATTGATGCAATAAAAATATAGGATGTTATTTTTTAGAATTTTAGTCGGTTCGATTACAGGGCGTGGCAAGCGATCTTTCGAAATTCCTTACATGCAGCTTTGTATTCTTTTTTAAATAAGAGAGTGTTTCCTTTGAATGAAATTAACTATCTCCGGTAGTAAGAGTAGGTACTCGTACCCGGTTCGACTACCGTGTGTGGCATTTTCAGAAAACTTTGAATACAGTTTAGTGTGTTTTTAAAAAAGAAACAGCACTGCATTGAAGGAATGCTGAAAAATCGTTTGCCACGCCTTATAATCGAACCGACTACAATTCGAAAAAATAACACCCTGTATTTTTATTACATCAATCGATAGGGTCGATCATAGGGATCAAATCTCTCTAACAAACTTGGTAAATTAAATAAAAGAAAGTCCATGAAAAAGAAGGTTTTGTAAAATATTAGTCGGTTCGACTACCGGGTGTGGCATTTTCAAAAGTCTTTGAATGCAGTTTTGTTTCTTTTAAAAAATAAGGTAAAGTTTCCTTTAAGTAAAATTCGCTATCTTTAGTATGAGGGTACTTTCCTTCAAGGTAAAGTCGAAATGTTCCACCCTGTATATCGCAGCTCCGATATTACTTACAATGAAAATAATGACATTTGTACGTGTGTTTAACACAGTACAATGAAGTGGTATCAAAATTAATTATGGCCGCTGAAAAAATTAAGAACGCCACTGTCCATACTAGATTACCCAATCCCCTTTAGAATATATTCAAATAAAACAAATAAAGATTATAAAATTAATGCTTGTGTTTAAGAGTTTCTTAGGTGATTGATTGTCGTTTAAAACCGGAACGCCTTTGGAGTAGTAAGTCGCCATAGGCTACACTGTACATTTTTTTGCATCCATGCTAGTTGGTCACCTCGACAGTATATTTCAATGGCATCTTGTGGAAAGTATAATATAAATAAAGTAATTTAAACCTCCACATTAACTGCTAATATTACATCACATTGCTAAACGTCGAGTACATAATTTCTTTATGGTTTAACTGTAATGTTCTGTTCTCCCAAAACGCAAGCGCAACGCAAGCCTAGTTTGGGAACCAGTATCTGATGTCAATAAACTTTATTTCTGTGTGATATCTGTTTCCTTTTGACTTACTATTAAAATAATCTATTCCATACATAAAATTATTTAAATACATTTTAAATTCTCACTTGCAAATGCAGCATATGCCTGCCATAACTTGCTTGCACTTATCATTTTTATACCATCTATATAATGTTACTAAGCTTTATACACTCGACCCTACGTATTCACTAAGCACGTTGCTACTGTTTAACGCTCGAACTGAATCTGTGAGAAATTATATATATTTAATTCCTAATATGTAAGGAATAAACAATACGTATAAAGAAATCCTTTCACAAATATGTTTTATTTTGTTGATAACAAAGATTGCCAACATAATTGCTCACGCAAATGTAAGCTTGGTAACCTCTGATAGCACTTCATAGGTTCTGTGTTCTGTAACATAAATATTGACAGCAATATTGAAATCCCGGCAGAGTAGAATTTGGGCCACCGCATCTCTTTCCATGCGGTGTCGTACAAGGCAACTAAGGGATAGGGCTGTTTAACATCAGACAGATATAATACAGCCCAGACTCAGCCAACACATGGCTCGAGCCAACAATAGTGCCCGGAAAACGGCGATAGGCTCACCCCCTATTACGTGGGACCTAATATAATGGTGGGTGAAATGTGGGTGTTAATTTACCTCTGCCTAACCCTCCGAGGATAAAGGCGTGATTGTATGTACGTATGTAAGATTTAAATAATTATGATGCTTTAGCATCGGATTACTTATTACGATTTAAATTTTTCGATTTATTTTGCATAAAGTTCAAGCAAAATAAACCAAAAAATTGTTGCAACTTTTCTTAAACTATACCGGAAAATTTCTTATTTTTGACACAATTTCCGGTACACTCTTAGAGAAAATAATAACTTTATCAGCTATTATTATCTCCTTTATTACTTTTAAATAAATATTATGATACTTATTCGTTATAAAACTGGTATCCTTATAACGCATTAGTGTCATAATATTTATTCAGTGAAAGGTGATAAGCTAAGATTAAAGGAAATGAATATAGTAAACAAAATTTTACTTTCATATAACCTAATAATCTCCTGCATGTTTACTTCAATCTACTTAATACGAGAGTCAATTTTGTTGATGTTCATTAGGAAGGTCTCTTTCTACGTCCAGTGTAGTGTTGTTTGAGCCGTTTACAAAATTTTCTTCAAATTTAAAAATCTTGTCAATGTAATAAATTTTCTTCTGAGAAACTGTAAAGTCACAGACAGAAATGTTTTCAAACATCTTATCGCTATTACACCCACGTACTTAGATAATATTATGATTTGTTTAGCACTTATATCCATTAGATTTATTACGTCAAGTCAACATTCTACGTTGAACGTTCATTAGGAGTTTGCTACTAGATAATAACTAGCAAACTGTTACCTGTGAATTTGTCCGTGTTAAATTCTAACTAGATCAAGATTCACTTTACTTTAGATTAAAGATTCACTTTGCAGCTTTGAAGTCAACGCTTATTATTTTATCTTTATATTTTCAGTTATTTATCATGAAGAAGAAAGCTTTTTTTCGACTGACCGACTTATTAACGCAGAGCTAAATTACCGTTGCTAGAGCACAAAATTGAGACGGGCAGAAATAGATATGAGAATTTTTAACTTTTACGAATGCGAAATCCCTTGACTTGATCTTGAACTATTATCAAAATAAATTCTACCCATTTCTTCAATGTAACAGCATGATAATATTAAATAAGAAAAGTTTGAGTCTAAGCAACCAGAAAGTTGTTTGTTTAGTACCTACCTAATTCTTATGGATATCATTAGATTTATTACGTCAAAAAAAAAACTTTTAAGTGACTCTGCGGAGTTTCGAGAATTTATTTTTTATTGCGTCCTTTTGGTAAAGACATAAAATATTCATACGAACTAAAATGTTCAATAATTTTCTACTGATGCTTGGACATCTTTAGATAATAACCGCCAGTAATCATTCGTACCGAACATGCATGAGATTATTTTTCCTGTACTAGTAGTGAAGTGTTTTATGGGAGAGACAACTTAGCTGTGAACATGAAAATTTGCGTTTTCATCGCATTCTAGATCTCGAAACACAATCAAGTAAAACTGTGCCTACTTTGGGTCTAGATAGCGCTGTGTACAATGTTGTAGAATATTTATTTATTAATTATCTAACTGATGTTGTACACTGCATGATCTTCACGGAATAATTTCTTGACAATTCCAGTAATGACACAATGGCTGACGCTTTATCTAAGTGTAAAATAGGCTTTATTTAAGACAACTAATCTCTCTGTTTCCTTATCAACATTGTTGCCCAATGCAAATGTAATGAACGGTTTTGAATCTACTACGTCTTTCATATTTACATCATCATCATTTTCTACCCTTCGAAATTCAGTTTTCATATCTTTACATAGTTCAGGTTTTTCATCATCTATAGTACTTGTACTCGGCTAGATAGCCTGTGACCATAAGAATGTAACACAAGAAAGGTCACTCTAGTCATCATCATCATCATCATCGGTGGGTCAATCCCGGTTAGCTTGCACTATAGAGACCGGAATTCGCTCTCTTGCTTCTTCTGTCTATGACCTTCAACCCTGAAAGAAATGCCTGCACTGGAGACTCGTTTGTGAATTAGCAAGCTAGCTAATGAGGATTAAAAGAAGAACAAAACTAATCAAGTTATCCAAATACATATAAAATAAGAAATCATGACTGTTGATCAACAACACTATTCGTTATTCTGAATGACATCGAGTTTCAAACGCAGTCGCAACTAGAGAAGATGGTGGGTTACAATTGCTTAGCATAAAATAGAGAAATGGCTTAGAACTAGATCAACCTAAATGTGTTGGGTTTTACAAACGCGCGTAGTTACGAAACGGTTTGTCACTCAGAATAAGGGGCCTGGTTTTCCCCTCAGTATTTCAACTGTTATTCTATCTAGACTGTTGACACAAGATAATAAAAGTATTCTCGGATATGACCATTTAACTTTCTTAAATTAAAACAGGATATGAAGAGCAAACATAATATTATAATATAAGTCGTTTAAAGTAATACTGGTATTACTAAAATAACTATTTCATATCTTATCTTTATTCTACAAAGTGCTATAAACTTTACAAAATATTATTATTATTTAACTTTTACACGGCTACCATTATGTCACCCGCATACTTATTGGAATTCATTACCAGCATGGATGTTTTTTTTCTGCCTACAGTCCCGGGTCCTGTAAGTGGGGCGTGAAAAAGCATTTGATGCGGCCGTCAAGCTGAGAGCCACCATTTTTACATCTTAGGTGTCTGTAATGGTAATCCTCTTGCCTGAGAATTTACCTTCAGATTACTACCTGGCGACATCAAGAAGTAAAATTCACGTGTCCTTTACTAAAAAAAAAACTAACGCGAGCAACCTAAGCAGCTCAATCATTTCACCAGTTTTTATCTCATCATTATCTTAGGGTAGTTCCCATTGTGTCCGAAGCTTTCATTTCCTCTTTTTGGTTTGGATTACATGACTTTCATGTGCGCGACTACCACCTGACCTCTAAACTCCGAATGGAAAGGCTACACCAGAACTTCGTCGGTTAATAAGCCATCGGCTGATTGACTCGGCCCCGAAAATGTTAACGGAGCTTCAAAAATACCCAATTTACTAAGTTTCATTAGGCAAATACTAAATTCAGTTAGTTTATTACAGTATTTGAAGTTGCAGTGAGTTTTTAACCAGAATGAAACTGAATCAAATTATTAATTGTATAATTATGGGTAATACTTATAATAATGCTTGAATCAAGTCAAGGAGTTCCCATAAAATTCTAACAAAAACATTTTTTTTTAATTTTCTTTTTATACCATTAGGTGGCAGACAAACACACGACCCGCCTGATGGGAAGTAGCCACCGTGGCCTATGGATGTGTGCAACACCAAGGGCGTTATACACGTGCTGCAAATACTGAAGCCTTTCTCTTTATCAAGCTAAAGGCTAAAGTCATAATTATCTTTTAGCGTGATATTGAAGAGTAAGTTTACCGTCGTTAGCAAAAGATGGCGTTAATGTCAAATATTATTTGACTAAATATTATTATTTTTTGACTAAATAATAATATTATTATTTGACTTATTAAATTACTTTAAATCAATACGGTATCTATTGACTGTTTTTTTTTCGATTATGACATTGAAGTGGGTACATGTGGTAGTTTCATAGACTTTAAGTTTAGTATAAACCAGCTCATGCTCGCGGCTCCGCCCGCGTAAAAATTTGATCCCGTTCTTGCATCTTATGGGAACCTATTTAAAGAATAAAGAGTAACCTATATGTTACTTATTTGAGGCTACAATCTTTCCCTGTACCAAATTTCATTCGGATCCTTTCAGCTGTTAGAACGTGATTAATAAACATCCAAACTTTCACGTAATAGTAAAATTAGTAGGATCACTGAAATCACATGCCATGTATTCCAGGACACAAGCAATATTTCGCAAGCCCCTCGTTCGTCAAGTCATTGTAGAAATTATAATTATTCACTAATAAGGAAAAGATACTGATTTCACTAATCTGTTTATTGAAGCCTTAAATCATGACGTGGTCATAGTTGAGGGATAATCTCATCTTGATTCTGTTTGCTTAGTACAATACAATGATTATAGGCTTGATAACGGATGAAATAACAAAAATTCTATTAATGTTGCATATCGAGTTCCAACTCCGATAGAGACAGGTTACTCAGACGATAAGCACCCAAAAGTCAAGATGGGGCAAATATATCAAATAATTGGCACTATGATAAGTGAGTTAAATATTTTTATACCTATAACTCTTTGATATTTATATAGCAGAATCAAATCAAACATATCGTTTTTGTGATATCGGCACTTATCGCGATTAATTATTACTTTGGAACTTACTTGTGCCGATGTTTCTGGTAATTTGTAGTGATAAGGCCGCCTTTGTATATGTTTTTCCGCACACGTGTAATTTTTTGGTGTAGGTACAATAAAGATTATCTATATAATCTAATTTAATTCGTTTTTACTTATATTCTAAACTAGCTATTCGCTCCACTCGCCTCGAATTCTGGTCCAGTTTCTTCAGCCCGTGGGAACCTTTTCCAGAGATAATAGTAGCCCATGTGTTATTCTGGACTATATTTCTCTGGGCCAAATTCAGCCAGATCCTTTCAGCCGCTTCAGCGTGATTGAGTCACAAATATCCAAAGTACTTTACAAACTTACACATTTATAATACGTGTAAGATGTGAAAGTTTGTGAGCATTTATGAATGAATGTTTACTACTCTTTCGCACAAAACGGCTATACAGGTCTAGATAAATTTGCAAAGAAGTTAGAGTTTTTACCATATAAACTATAAAGGTTGAAGTGATTCATAGGCTACTTTATGTGCTGAGACTAGATTCCTATCATAGCGTCTAAATGATACTGGTTAATCGATACAAAGATAATTTCTGTTTTGCTTACTTTGTGATTATTTTTGATAAAGGTTATCAATTGACCACTATGATGATCCAAATATATAGCATCTACATCACATTTTGATATAATGTCCGTGAAAATATTATCGTATTTATTAAAATATCGTGTAATCATGACTTGTGTATATTTAATCATTCATTTCTTCTTTTCAAAAGATCTACGAGTATAAATAAAGATTCACCTTTCCATTCATAAAACTTATCAAGCAGGATTCCATGAAATAACGCTCATAATATTTAGCTGTTTTTTTTTCTTCTTATTACTCTTCTATTATTCTACTAGGTACCTATATACTACTTTTATTCTTTTTCTTCTATTCTTCTTATACTATTTCTATTATCCTTCTTATTTCTTATATTAGAAATAGAGTAAATAATAGTCCTATTGGAGACTACTGCAGTAGCTTCTTCAATTTCACAAGCTTTCATTTAACTTGTATATAAATAGGCCATTGAGTTTAAATATTCATTAAATTGATTAAGATAGAAAAAAGTGAAACGACGCAGGCGGGACTTGAATCCGCGATTCACACCGAGTCACGCCTTGAGTGCTCCAAATTCTCCTATATAATTATCTTTGAGCGACTGGTGATCCTATCCAAATCGAATTGAATAGTTAGCACACTAATTGCTTTAATATTTCGTTATCAATAAATTATTTATCACACATTGTCAATATATTAGTACTAGCCCACATATTTATAATCTATTAAAGGTGCCCATCACGCTGGTGGCATTACCCCACTGAATGGCGATGGCGAGCCTTTACCAGTCAGCATTCGATCGATCTTGACGTTAATATTTTCTTATAATTTGTTTTCGTTATAATGATGTTAATACCAAACTGTTTTATCGATTTAAATTGTATTATAATATTGTCCAAACTAAATGTGTGAACCAAATAATCAGGACAATCAGTCGAAAGGGGGAATACCAAGGTATGAAGATCATTTTGAGTACTTTGCTATTTAAGATCGATCTGATGCTGAGTATGCTGACTGTACGAACTGGAGCAGGAGTCACTAGTTTTATGCCTCAACTTGTACCCCAATTCACTCACTAAAATTTTTGATTTTGTTTGTTTTATTGTTTTTTTTTAAATTGTTTTTCTTTAGTATGCTGTACATCTTTAAACATAGGAGTGGCATTCACGTGGCCTGCATTCACCATTTTATTGTTTGGATCCGAACGTACCCCATTGAATAGACCGATGACTGAAACTGAATTGTCGTTACTTGGAAGTTTGTCTTCTATTGGAGCAGTTTTGAGCACAATGGCTGCTGGGTTCTTGCTAGATAGATTGGGTAGGAAGAAATGCTGTATTATTGGTGCTATGTGTCTTGTTGTAAGTATAATTTTATTGCATATATAATATATGTTGCCGTACGAAGTGGTTGGAGCCCTAAAAAGTTCGACTAGTCTAACTACAGAATTTCGATGTCGTGAATTATTAGCTGTAGAGGTTAGTTAGCAGTCGCTTCACAGAAAATATCGGAGTTCAGCCGCATCACAGCTAGACTGGAAAGTTTGAATTTGTACTGAGAATGAAACTATTAGTGGTAGTGTTGATACGCGCAGCAAGAGAACTCGAAAGAGGGTATAATTATCGATATACTCGTATTTACTCCTAAAAACTTTTTAACTGTTTATTGCCCATACTGCAGTTCCTTCATGATCATGGTGTTTGCAAAAGAATCGCCGAAATATCGGAAACTCGAAAAAATACAACGTGGTAATTACCCCAATAGCTCTAAGAGTAATGTGAGTGACCATGATAGTTTAAATAACCCACAATGTCCTGTTTTCAGATGTTCTGGTTAATTCTGTTCACGAGCAGACGGGTGGAGGCTGTTCTAGCTGCCGTCTTCATGTCTGGTCTTAGTAATTCTGGAATTTTAATAGCCGCCGTCTATATAGGCGAGATTTGCCAAGAGTCTATTCGTGGCTGGATGTCTGCTGGAATTCTGACCTTCAACGGTATGGGCTTCGTGGTGTCTTACCTACTTGGAGGTTATCTGCAATATACTACCACATTATATATTGGCCTATCTATGGCAATTATTGCTGTGTCTTTACTATTCTTTTTAAAGGATTCTCCAACTTATTTAATGAGGAGTGGGAAAGAGGAGGTAAGATATTATTTTGAAACAGATATCTATGTTAATAAGTTCTAATGTACATTCTTACTAAATATATTTTTATTAATTATCTTTTCTATGTTTAAGAAACCAACTTCCACCTTATTATTTTCTTATATTGCAGTGTTTATTTTAATAATAAAATTATTGTTCTTTGACATTTTTCAGGAATCAGTAAAAGCTTTAGCTTTTTACAGACACTTAAAGACTGATGATTTGAAAGTTATAGAAGAAATTAATACTTTGAAACGCATTTTGAAATCACCAGTTGAAAGTGAATCGACAGGTAGGTACTTTTTGCCACAAAAAAAAATGTCCCAAAAGGTTTATAGTCGTTTATATATCTTGATTTTGCATCATTAATATTTGTTCTGTTATTTTATTTCAGATCAATCGTCTGAAATTGAAAAATTGAACCCTGATGATGCGAAACCCGTTGAAAAGTTATCATTTTGGCAGATTGTTAGTAAGTATATTTTTTTTCTTGTTACTAATGTATTTTCTATTCTTGCAAGTACTCAAGTATGCCTACATTGTCAATTGTTATTTCTGTTAATATAAACATTTTCATAAGTATGATTTAACTAGTAAACTATTTTTACTAAACAATTGAAGTAGATCACCGTCATAAAGTTGAAGGTACAAAATAACCATTATGAGATATCAAAAATATGAGAGAGGTCGTACAGAGGACCTGCACATCACTAGAAAAATTAAGCTACACAATTTTCTTTTGTGGGTTTCTTGTTTAATCAAGCGCCTACATAATATTTGTATTTAAAATATCATGGTCATTCACATTACTATTAGAGCTACAGGATATTTACCATGTTTGCTTGGAGTATCCGATATTTCGGTGCTGTTGCAAGCACCATGATCACGGAGGAAGTAAATAAGTGCCGAAATATCGGCAACTCCAAACAAAACTACATTTTTGAACAAGATATTTTTTTTATCCTTTATAACAAGATCTAAATAATAATGTTGATTTATTTTTCTAGAAAAATCGGAATCAACCCGCCGAGCATTATTTGTAACTCTGGTTATGTTCACGGCTGGCATCTATCAAGGTCAAGTCATTGTCCTGATGTATGCAGAACCCCTTTTCGCAGTGGCTGTACCTTCTATGGCTCCTGCGCTATCTAGTGTAATAATGGCAGTCATTGTAGTTATAGCCTCTTCTATTACGGGCTATTTGACTGATGTTGCCGGCAGAAGGGTGAGTTGGTCTATTTTATATTTAGCGTTATCATATTCATCATCTTTGCGTTAGTACCGGTCGCATCCGAGCCCTTCACCTCGGAGTCCGGGGTCAGCTAATATAAGATAGGATGTTTAGCGTTATATGTCATTCGTTTTTATTCATAACCAGCTTGCCCGGCGAATTTCGTACCGCCATTATGGTTTGCCTTTGAATTTCGTTGATAACGTTTCGATGATAATGATAATAACATCTTTCTGTTGTAGCCTCTAATGATCTGTGGGTCATTCGGTGCAGCCATCAGCTGTGCGGTCTTGGGAACGCAGATGCATCTCCACTGGGGACCAGGTTGGATAACTGCTATCTTCATGTTCGTGTTCCCAGTGATGTTCACGATAGGAGCTGGTACTATACCAATGGTGCTTGTCTCTGAGGTGTTTTTACCTGAGGTAAGGAATATAATTTTGTTCCGTTTATATTTTACTGTCTTGTGTAGGAAAGGAGAGGGTGGGACTAATTGGAAGAGCTCATAATTTCTGCTGATGATTCTTATTAATTACTAGCCTTTCACCCGCGGCTCCGCCCGCTTGCATCTCGGATAACGCGACCTTTGCTCATTTCTCCGGTTATACTCAACCGATTGCGATCAGACAAAAAAACACATCAAAATTCGTTCTGTAGTTTTTGCGTCCATCACGGACAAACAGATAAACAGACAGGAAATTCAAAATATACACAAACCTTGTTCCAGGTTAAAAGCATCCTCTCAATGGTAGCTCTCGAGTGGATTTGGACCTGTAACTTCACACTTCTATTCGTGTTCAACCCTATCCTGAAAGCCATCGGTTGGGGGCCTGTCTTCTACATATTCGGATTAATATGCCTATCCTCAGCCATCTTCAGCGTCTTCTTTTTACCGGAGACTAAGGGTTTGACAGTTGAAGAAATACAACCGTTGTTTATGAAAAAGAAAAATCGTAACATAATACATCGTGACTCTAGCATTTAGGTACCATAATTGCATGTAAATGTTAAATTGGTAAATGTAGATAATAATGTACTATGTAGATAACTTACTTTAAAATTAGAATATTACACCAATTGTACTGGGTGGCGCAAAAGTAAAGACCCTATTTGGTTCGGCTATAACATTTTTTCTAAATTAGAAAACTAGATTTAGGTTTTTTTAAATGTATATTTGTACCATTAAATTTCGTACCATTAGGATTTAAAGATGATGTCTTTTAAATGGTGACCTCCAGAGTTGATACACATTTGAGCCCTATTTATGACATTTTGCATAACTTGCCGTAACACTTCCTGCGATATGTTCGTTATTTCTTGACGAATGTTTTCTTTTAGAGCTGCGAGAGTCTGTGGCTTGTTCACATACACCCGAGATTTCAAAAAACCCCAAAGAAAGAAGTCTGGACTGGTCAGATCGGGTGATCTTGCAGGCCAAGGCAAATCGCCAAAACGAGAGATAACTCGGCCTGGAAAAGCGTCCCTCACTAAGTCCATAGTGTCGCGCGCTGTGTGTGCCGTAGCGCCGTCTTGTTGAAACCAGATGTGCTCCAGCCCCAATTCGTCCAAACTGGGTATCAAAAACTCACGTAACATGGTTCTGTAGCGTTCTCCAGTGACAGTTATCGCATTGCCTCCAGCGTCTTCGAAAAAATAGGGTCCGATCACTCTGTCAACACAGATGCCACACCATACAGTAACTTTTAGTGGGTGTAGAGGTGTTTCTTGAATAATGCGCGGATTATCAGTGCCCCAGAACCGAGTATTCTGCTTATCGACATGCCCTGAGAGATGGAAATGCGCTTCGTCACTCATAACCAATTTTGAAGGAAAATCATCCTCTTCAAGGTTGAGGTTTATGACGCGCTGGCAGTAATCTAGACGAGCTCGGTGGTCAGCAGGCAGCAGCTGATGAGTCATTTGAGTTTTATACGGGAACATCTTTAAGTCTTTCACCAAAATACGCTGCAGGGTCCGTCTGGAAATGCCCAATTGCGTGGCACGTCGCCTCGTTGATGTTTCTGGACACTCTTCCACATCTTCGCGCACAGCATCGATATTTTCAGCTGAACGGCCTGTTCTTGGTCTCCCAGACTTAGGTCTATCCAATGTTGAGCCAGTTGCTTCAAGGCGTGTGGCAAAGCGTCGAATTGTGCGACCAATCGGTGCCGGACGGTGGGGAAATCGTCGACGAAATTCACGTTGTGTTCTTATCACTGATGAATTATTCCGTAAGAACATTGACACAATTATTCCACGTTCTTGGGGAGTAAAACGGTCCATGTTTATTTTCAGTGTATTTTACATTTGTTCACTACACAATTTTCAACAACAGAATGACAGAAAATGTCATATAAAAAAAATAAAGGTATTTTCTTTAGTGCCAGTACTTTTGCAATAATTAAATAGTGGTAGGAATTAAGTGTACTTAATAGTTACAAAATAAAAAAATTGTTCGAAAGAGGAATTGTTTTAATCAAATAAAAGTATTATTATTTTATATTAGTTGGAGAAATCCCGATGATTACAAGACTATTTATTTCTAAAATTTTTCAGTGAACATTTATTCAAAATATGAAACAAGCACGCGATGCGGACGTCCGCGCCGTGCGCCCGCTAAAGCCAGCGAACGGCCTATACATTTCATTGCACGTGACTGTACCTACATAAATTTTTAACTCAAATTCAAATAGCACAAATGGGCGGTCCTATCGCAGACCTATTTTTACCAGACAACCTTTTGAGGGACTGCCCCCGTAGACAAGTGCCATACATTCGTCATTCTATTCTACAATACGCCGGCCAACGAATTGTCACTTGGCTAAGGGGGCTGATCTTTGTGTTAATTCTATAATAATAAATAATATTCCATCAAGAACCAAGCGGTTCGGCGACTCCTTCTTCTGCCGCACCATTAAGACTTGGAACTCCTTACCAGGCCCTCGATTCTGCTAAAGCACAACCACTGTCGCACCACAGAGACTGCAAAAAATGGCATTAAATTTTAGACCTTATTTCCATAGACTTACAGACACAAAATTAAATGAAAAGAGCTACTTCTACAAAAAGCCATTTAATTTTCAACTTTAACAGCATTACTTTAAAAGCTAATATCAAATGGAATTTTCTCGCAGCCTCTGTGGTGCGACAGTGGTAGTGCTTTAGCAGAATCGAGGCCCAGTTGACGTGTTTCCCTCCTCCTACAGTCCCGGGTCCTTTAAGCGGGGCGTGATAAAGCATCTGATGAGGCCGTTAAGCTGAGTGCCACCATTGTAACATGGTTTCAGAGACTTCGCCTTCAGCTTACCATCAGGCGAGGCGAAGTCAAATTGACTTGTCCTGTATAAAAATAATAATAAATATGTAAATAAACCATTTTACAATTCTATAGGTATAGATGAACGATAATGTCTACACATGAACTAACAAACTCTCTTAAGCGTTATTTAAGCATCAGACAATGTATGCTCTGCCTGCCAAGGTATTATAACGATTTCTATAGAAACTGTCGGTATCAGTGTAAATACATTGGCGTCAAAACAATGTGATATAAATAAAACATCATATAAAACAAAGATACGTAACTACGTGTTAGTCGCTTAGTTATCAGCGATTCAATCATCATCATTATCCTTGAGTTAGGCCCGGTCGCATCCAAGGCGTTTACCCCGAAGTTCTCGGTCCGCTATAATATGATGTGGTTCGGTTTTTTCGGTTTTGTTGAGAACCTCCCATCCTAAATTGTGGTTAGTGACCAAACTGTGACAGAGTTATTCACGTATCCATATATGCCACCGTATTGACTTAAAGACTAATGACAACTTGCACTACTCGGTCCCGGTAAGTTTTTTTAAGCTATTGCATAGCTTCTATCGCGGGCCTTGAGCGTAGAGACCGAATCTAGAAATTCCGTAACGAAAAAAACCTAACACCCCCAACTCCGAGCTCGCACGAATCGAGCCGAGCTGCTCCGAAGTAGCTTCGCTTAACGTAAGTAATTATAATTGCATAAGTTGTTAGTTTTCAAATTCAAATTCAAATTCAGAATCAGAGTCAGACTCAGACTCAGACTCAGACTCAGACTCAGACTCAGATTCAGATTCAAATTCAAATTCAAATTATATTATTATTTATTATAATTGCATAAGTTCATAAAAAATGCTATGCAATAGCTAAGCTAGGCAGTCCCCGAGTGCCACACGTCTGTTTGAGGATAGGACACGTCAATTTGACGTCATGTCGCCTGAAGCTGAAAGCAAAGTCTCGGAAAAGAGAGTCACCAATAAAGACACGTACCATGTTACAATGGTGGCACTCAGCTTGACGGCCTCATCAGATGCTTTAACACGCCCCGCTTAAAGGACCTGGGACTGTAGGAAGAGGGGAATAAGTATACTGGCCCTCGATTCTGCTAAAGCGATTCCACTGTCGTGCCAGTCTCTGCAAAAATTGGCATTAAACTTTAGACTTTATTGCTATAGAATTAAAGTTCAAAATTAAATGACAATATTTTCATTACACGCTTTCGTTCACTCTACAAAAAGCCATTTAATTTTATACTTTAAATGTACTTTTTTAAAGGCTAAAATCAAATGGAATTTTCTCGCAGTCTCTGTGGTGTGACAGTGGTTGTGCTTTAGCAGAATCGAGGGCCTGGTAAGGAATTCCAGGACTAAACGGTGCGGCAGAGGGAGGAGTAGCCGAATTGCCGCTTGGTTCTTAAATATTCTTGTTTTGTTGTGAATGTTGATGAAAGGTGGTTAACATGCCCTCCGAAGCAGTAAATAACCGAAGCAACAGTAACGTATTCAATTTTTTATTTTGAATTTTACGCTAGTGCATGCAGATAACCAGTAGACTCCCAGAGCTGCGTTCGTCATCAGTTGATGTAATGACTTGCAGTTGAGGTAGACTTTGCCCTTCTTCTTACCTTACTAAGCCTTCAGCTTACCATCAGGCGAGGCTAAGTCAAATTGACGTCACCTCTAAAAAAAATTAAAAAATTAAAAAAAAAACTTGGTGGAATCCATCCACCCCTTCAGCTCACCATCAGGCGAGTCGAAGTCAAATTGAAATGAACTCTAAAAAAAAAAACTTGGTGGAATCCATTCACCATTTTTAATCCTTATGATGTTAATAATAATGATTTTTTATTCATTTCCGTGTGGTGACCGATCCGTGTGATGAGGGGGAAAGAATACACAAGTATCACCACCCCATCTCATCCGAAGTGTTGCAAGAGGCGACTAATGGAAAAGTACGCAGACGATATCACTGCGAGAGAAGGAAAACTCGAAATAAAACCCTGTGCCAACCCAGCGTGGAAACACGCGAAAGCCTGCCAATATTCGGAGAGGCCTATTAAGCCCCCCGGGGGCGAGTTGGGGACTCTGTGGTCCCCACACCGGATGAGGGCCGGATCGAGAGTTGTGGCCCTGGGTCGGCCGGGGTGCGGGTCTCACCTCCGGCAACCGTCGGCCCACAGACGGCGTGCGTTTTAGTCGGTTCGAGTCCGACATAACCTTCTTCTCCGACTTCGGCGGGGAAGGTACCCGTGGGGATTTTTTCGCACGATAAAAAAAGAGGCCTATTAAGCGCAGTAGTGAACTGCCATAGGCTACTTGATCGAATAATAGACTTATTTAAATAAAGGAACATTAAAATCAATGCCTATTAATCAATCTTATACGGTAAGTTAAATGTAAATAAATAAACTCCCAACTAAAATGTTTTATGACCGTATCCCAATTTCGTATTCCAAAATCGACTTATAAAGTTCATTTGTATACAATACAGAAAATAATACGGTTTATGTGCTCCACTAAAACAGGGTAGAGTCACGTAGTGCTGATTTTGTGAAAAACAAGTTCAAAGTCAAAAGTGTCAACTAAGGGTCAATCCTGCAACGCACAGCGTCTGGTCGCGTAATTTGCATCATGAACTCACTATTATAGGTATCTACCTACTCTACTTTTAATATCTACACGCTCAATACACTCGGTACATTTTACTAACAGGGGCCCGATACACTAACTTTACGTTTAAGTTTTTGTGCGTTTGTGACTTCTAAAACGTAACGTACCATTTTGATGAGTAAAACTATGGTTTTCTTTGTGGGTTTTCGGTAAAGAAGATAACGTAAGTATTTAAGTATATTATAATGACATATGACAAGCATGCCAGACCAAAAAAATAACTATAATTATTTATTTTTCTGACAAGTTTTACTTTGATAGATCTTACTGAATACCACGTTTTACGTTATTGAAATGGAAGTCACGCGTATACGAAACGTGGCGTTAGTGAATTGGGCCCCTGATTTGGTTCCTATAAAGCTAATAGGGTACGAGTATATTACCGTTAAAAGGGTACTTTTGAATCTGGGTTTTTTCGAGAATAGGTACTTAGTTAGTATAGTAATAAACAACACCGGGCAAGCACAGGATTGAAAAAAAAGGTAAGGTCGAGCGAAGCGAGCTCTACAACTACCCACAAACTAAGCATTTTTGTGGTATCAATCAATTAGCCTATTGCAGGCCACTGCTGGACCTAGGCCTCTTCCAATGTGTGCCACTCCTGCCGATCCACTGCCTTCCGCATCCAGTCTGTGCCAGCCACCTTTTTCAGATCGTCATTCCATCTGGCTAGGGGGCGTCTAATCTTTCGTTTTTCTTCTCAAAGTCTCCACTATAGGACTCGTCTGCTCCAACGGCCATCAGTCCTTCGACAGATGTGGCCAGCCCGCTGCCACTTCAGTATGCTTATTCTGCGAGCTATACCTATCGGTAACTTTGGTTCTATGTTGGATATTTCTATCCATCAAAGAAACTCTAAGCATAGCCCAAAACATAGTAATACTAATATCTAGATATTTCACATCACTCATCTGTAAACAAAATTATAACCTTTAAAAAAATTTCACATTTACGACATTGTATACTACTAACGCCATCTGCTAGAAAACCAAAGAGATAACATCGCTGCAACAGAACTAAAGTCAACTTTTACTTGAGCTACGCGAGCCCTTTCAAAGCTACAAACAGCCTAAAGTGATTTGTTCTTTAAATGTAGAAAGGCGTTCTTGACGTAGCTTGCTTAGTGCCTTTTCTTTTTATAGTATCATGTTGCTAGTCAAATTTAATAAGGCGTTTCTATGCTGCTATACAGAAAATGCTGATGCTGTAGTTAAGTTTTAGGCTGACAAACTTTAGTCACCACATACCAGATCTAATCATTGATCCGAAGAAGAGGCGTAGCAATTTCACTCTGTGGTTACCGCCTGGGTGAGTAGGTGGGTTTTAGTAAACGAAATACCATAATTAAGGGAATTTTCAAGGAGTAAACGAACCATAGTAGGTATCTACCTATTAAAAACTTTATATTGTATGATGTTTCGTTTTGGCGTCAGGGGTCTACTTAGTATAGTTTTTGATTTGGAGTCCACTTATGGCTTTGCGGAAGGATAGAAACAGATGACGAACTACTATTTCTGCCTACCGGGGGGAAAAGGCGTGAGCAAAATGTATATAATAGTTATTTGTTATACAAGAGTGCAAAGTTGCAAATCAAAAGAGCACATCATCCCACCTCAGCGAGGAAATAATGAAATGATTCTCCTTCCTAGCGTTAATTCCCAGTCGCATTCGAAGCTTTCACCTCGGAATCCGGGGTCCGCTTTACCAGTCTTAACTGCGGATTTGGCTGGACCTCGATATTTGCCGTGAAGCGACTGCCATCTGACCTCCACAACCCAATGGTGACATTAGGCGATATCGAAGCATTGCAGCTAGACCGTTGTTGTTGAACTTTTTAGGGTTTCAACTACCCGTAACGACTGCCATAGATGTTCGTATGGCATCCGTGACCGACGGCTTAACGTGCTCTCCAAGGCACGACCAGACCAATGCAAATACCCATTTTCATGCATAAAAATATTTGGACTGAGCGGGGATCGAACCCGTGCCTCCTGCGTAGCGGCCGCGTTCACTACCACTACACCACGGAGGCTGTATAATATGTGTATTAATACTAATAATAAAATACAAAAAAATAAAAATTCAACAACAATGTTCAACAATATGACGTGAAAAACATTGTGCACGCAAAGCAAATTTAAAAAAAAAAGTAACTACACCTATAGTCCAGTCATTTGGTATTTTTACCTGGAAAGTTTTCCGGGAGTTTTGAAAATTGGCAATTTTCTAGATTTTGATATGCTCTTTCCAAATTTGAACTTTGCCACCTCGGATGTTTGCCGCTCGCGCCGCCATTTTGAAAAAATGGCGCCCAAAACCAGTTTTTTGATAATAACTCCTTTCCGACGCATTTTACAGGAAAACATATTTCCACAAAATAAAAGTAGAAAAAATTTCCTACCATTTTTCTCAAACTTTTTCTTTCCTAAAGTCAATAGTTTCAGCGTACGAGCGCCGTAAACCATTATACATCCACACCAACGTGTAATATTTACTTTAAACTGCTCATACTGTGATATGTAAATTATAAAAATTATACAAAGGTTAAATATTGTTCCATAGAATGAAAACCTAGCTAACTATAGTCTGTCATGTCTGCGCAGGTATAAAGGAATGCGTCCCTTCTATGTCAGGCCCCTTCTTACCCTTCTAAGAAGTCAGCTGAACTCAATAGAAATATTTAGTCTGAGTCATCAGTACACGTTTATCATTACACAGTGTGAATTAGGATTAGGCCTACTGGGGATACCACGATAAAAAAAGCACGCCGATTTCACTACCTCATGGTGGTGTGGAAATGAGTATTTCTGCCGAAACGTGTATTTAATTACACTTTACGGCGCTCCTACGCCGAAATTATTATATTTAGGGAAAAAAAGATTATGACAAATTGTAGGAAATTTTCTCTACTTTTATTTTGCGGAAATATGTTTTCCTGTAAAATGCGTAGGAAAGGAGTTATTATCAAAAAACTGGTTTTGGGCGCCATTTTTTCAAAATGGCGGCGCGAGCGGCAAACATACGAGGTGGCAAAGTTCAAATTTGGAAAGAGCATATCAAAATCTATAAAATTGCCAATTTTCAAAACTCCCGGAAAACTTTCCAGGTAATGTTCTAGGTTTTCGCCCAAATGACTGGACTACTAGGAGGTTCCGAGTATGAGTTTTTCATAAATTAAAAAAAAGTTGCATGATAAATTCGGCACCATAGAGGTAGAAGTAAATAGGTTTAATGATGTTTTGAGTTCACAAACCTAGTACACACGATGTTCTAAATTCAAATTTACTTTATCCTCTAGAGGATAAAAACGTCTTTTACGCTCAGTTATCGAAGAGCAAAAATACTCTTTCCGAGATGGTGGGATGAAAAAGTCTTTTGAATGAAATTTTGAAGCAATTGTTATGCTAACTATTCAAATCGATAAAAAAAAGAGAAAAGAGAATCGAATATTTCCCTTACAGGAGGAATGCTCTGACCACTAAGCCACCGAGACCCGTACGAAGTCGATCCAAATTCCCCTATACATCCGTCTTTTAAGTTGACGGTGGGAGCCATCTACCGACATTCATACGAACTATCGCAATCAATGAAGATATTATAAAAGTCTGCCGCCGTTCGACCACTTAACCAGCAGAGGAAAGCCTGGAGGTGAGGTGTGGGACCCCAAGGAGTTGGTAGAGCTCTGTGCACCCCGTTTCTATAGACCTTGATTATAATCGCTCTATCTTCTTCGAGTCTTCTCCAATGAAATAATGGATATAAAATATTCTTAACGCCTGTCAGATATTTGTGAGCACCATTACTTTGGGCTACGTTTACGGAACGAGGTGTGAAGTTCCTCTGATTCACAGGGAGTATCCTGCGATAATGCAGGGTGCCTGGTGAACCGCAGCCTGACGGTTAATATAGGGAGGTTATTACGCTATCCAGCATGTGAATTTCACTTTCGCGATGCAGAATAGGTCGTTCTATAGTATTAAAGTAGTTTCGCTTATTGTGGATAGATGGCGTTGGATACATAAATGTGGTATTGTGATACTACTAATAAGGTAACTGTACCAATGCTCGACACTGTACCAATGCTAGACACTTTCGAACAAAACCCAGTATTTTGAGAAAATTATCCATTTGTTTTATAAGACTATTGACTTAAAAGATGCCTAATGGTATCTATAAGATATGTTCAAATATTCGCAACACCATCCGAAGTAAATTTAGAAAGACTGTTGACAGCAAATAATGTGACTCCGTGAACACGGTCGTGTTATTTCTTAAGATTTTTGCCAAGGGTACTGATTTTTATAGGTGTGATTTTTTTGTTTATAAGTTATGATTATTACTAATTTTAGTATAAACGTTATAAATATTGAAGTTATTGACATACTTGGACCATTGGGACAATGATGTCTAGCATTGGTGTTTTCGACCAAGTGCATAATAATTTAATTTAAAGTAAAAGTATGTTAGATTTTAAAGATTTTATGGGCAAAAGTTAATGTCTAATTGTTGCTGTAACAGTTAAAAAAGAATGTAACGACCATGCTGTAATTAATTTGTTAAATTTTTTAGATTGAAATTTTATTTTTCCTTAAAGTGTCGAGCATTGGTACATTTACCTTAATGCATATATTATTTTGATCCTATGTAATAAGGAGCAACCCAGTTAGTCCTGACCCATATAATAGAACCAAGAAAGAAATAGTAGTTTAAACCAGTTTAGAAGCATAAAGGGTATTTCACCTATATAGGAAAAGATGTGGATGGATCACAGAAATAAAAAGTATGAAGAATGGAAGTACAAGAAGTACCAATTCGAGAACTAGTACGAAGATAAAGCGTATATAAGGTCTTCGAAATGTAAAAATCGCAGGTGATAGAAAAATAAAACCCAACGAATCCTTTAGGTTTAACTAAAATATACATCTATACTATTATATAATTGTAAAGTGGTCGTGTCTGTACATTGGAGATATTTAAAAAAAAATACTTGGGTTATGTTATGTTAACGATACTGAACACGAAAATATTTTTTTTGAATTTCCTGTCTGTTTGTCTGTTTGTCTGTTTGTCCACGATGGACGCAAAAACTACTGGACGGATTTTGATGCGGTTTTTTTTGTTAGAAAGGGCTTGCTCAGACTTAAAATCTTACGTTTGTTTGATCGCAATCGGTTGAGTAGATCCGAAGATATGAGCAAAGATCGCGTTAACCGAGATGCACGCGGGCGGAGCCGCGGGCGGAAGGCTAGTAACTAATAAAACCAATTATTTTGTTAAAAATTCAATGTATATAAAACATTCAATACTCTTTAAAATCTAGCCAGATATAAAAGTGTTTTTAAATGCTTAACCACAACTTACTAATATGAGTGCATAGCCTAATCGCAGTCCACTGCTGGACTTAGGGCTCTCCCAATGTTGGGAGGCTTTGGCCTACTGTTTATACCCTGGCCAGACGGGTTGGTATAGGGTTTTATTTTGAGTTTTTCTCCTCTCACAGTGGTATCTTCTGCCATATTATTCCGTTAGTCGCTTCCTACCACACCCTTCTGATGAGATGGGGTGGTGATACTTGTATTCTTTCTGCGTCACCACACGGATAGTATAAGTGTGTTTTTTGGGAAATTTTCGATGTTTTGGGGTTCAATTATATGAGATTATTCAAACTTGGAGAATTTTTAATCTATCTATCTATCTTCTATTTCTATCTTCTTCTAATATATAAAAATCGATGCCACTTTTCGTTGTTATTTTATAACTCAAGAACGGCTGAACCGATTTGGCTAATTTTAGTTTTGAAATATTCGTGGATGTCCAGGGAAGGTTTAAACGGTGAGAAAATAGGTGTAGCGCGAACGGGGTCAAAAATTCACACAGGCTGAAAAAAATATGGTGGTACGAAGTTTGCCAGGACAGCTAGTTTAATGTTCCTTCTGGGATTACAAAATAAGTTTCTAGTACCAGTAGTTAATGTTTGAGAGCTACATACTACCTACTATGATTTATTACCTGAACCTTTACGTTCCTTTACACCTCTTACTTTTGTGTTAAACTTAGGAACATCATAATTAGAGGTAGTCACTCACTTTTAAGACTTCAAATACAAAAGCCGTAAAAGAAAGGATTCTGTGTCAGTGGAATTTCAGTATGTGAGCGTAAATGACAGATTATAGACAGCCTCTGTCTGTGGCGTGGCGGTAGTGAACGCGACTGCTTCACAGGAGGCGCGGGTTTGATCCAGCTTAGGGCAAATATTTGTATGCATAAATATTGATATTTTCATTGTCTGGTCGTGCCTCGAAGAGCACGTTAAGCCGTCGGTCCCGGTTACCATACGAACATCTATTAGTTACGGGTAGTAGAAGCCCTAAATAGTCCAACAATTGACGTTAAGTACACTTGTTGTGGTATCATGACTGTATACTACTACTACTGCTGGTTCGGTGCATTAGAAATCGAGACAGATTGCACATCAAGTCAAGAAAGGCACCCGATAATATGACACTGAAGGTAACCTATACCCGTTATCGCAATTTCTGCAATCGCCTACTAGGAAAATTAAAATCTGAATACCACAAAAACCTCATAGATAACGCTGGTTCTAACCCGAAGGCTCTCTGGAAAGCCATAAAAAGTGTTACAAGCACCCAAAAAAGTAACGATAGCCCTACAGACCTTCTGAGAATTTCCAATGACCCTAAACTATCAATTAATAACGTATGCAATTTCTTCGCTTCCATTGGAAAAAACTTAGCTGAAGAGATTACCCTCACTGCTGCTCCTCTTCATGTCTCACCATTACTAGCTAACCCATCCCCAAAAAATCATCTAAATTCTATGGCTATACTGGAAATGACAGAGGGTGAGATTGAAGGTATTATCGTGCAACTGCGTTCAAACTGTGCCGTGGGGTGGGACGGCGTCTCAAGTAATGTCCTAAAATCATCCCGTGAGGCTCTGGTTCCCCCTATAACCCACATCTGCAATCTTGCAATAAACAGTGGTATTTTTCCGGATGCTCTAAAAAAAGCCCTAGTTCACCCGATCCACAAGAGTGGCGACAGAGACTGTGTCAATAATTATCGACCTATATCAGTACTTTCATCTTTGTCAAAGGTTCTGGAGAAAGCTCTGAACAATGCACTCACAAAGTACATAAGTAAATGTAACATCTTGGCTAAGAACCAGTATGGCTTTAGGTCAGATCTTTCTACCGAAGACGCCGTGATCGACCTATCTAATACTGTAGCTAAGATTTTGGATAATAACAACAGATGTGTTTGTATATTTTTAGATCTCTCCAAGGCCTTCGACACAGTCTCTGTGCCAATCTTACTGGATAAAATGGAAGGACTGGGAATAAGAGGATGTACTCACGATCTGTTTAAGAGCTATCTCACTAATAGGCGCCAGAGAGTGAAAATCGGGAATCATCTGAGCGACGAAGTTCTCGTCTCCTACGGTGTTCCTCAAGGCAGTATTTTGGGCCTCACGCTCTTTCAATTGTATGTGAATGACTTATGTACCATGTCTCTCCCCCACACTAAAATATTCACATATGCTGATGACACCGCAATCGTAGTAGAGGGTTCCACCTGGATGGCAGTGAAGGAGCGTGCAGAAAATTCCCTAAAACATATTATGCAATGGCTAAACAAAAACCTACTGACGCTAAATCTGGACAAAACACTCTTCATCCCCTTCTCTCTGTCCAAAATTAACACACCCGCTAATGATTTCTCAATAAGAGCTCACATTTGCCTAGAGAATAAGGGCTGTAGTTGTAAGGAAATCACCCGAGCTACAAGTGTGAAATATCTGGGCGTACATATTGACAGCAGGCTCGCCTGGGATGTCCAAATCGGCGCGGTAGTGAAGAGAATTAGACGGTTGATACACCTCTTTAAAGCCCTGTATGATGCTATTAACCACGCAGGGATGAGGATGGTCTATCTCGCCCTTTGTCAATCCATCATCCAGTACTGCATACCAGTTTGGGGGGGATCCGCAAAGACATCACTAATGGAGCTGGAAAGAGCGCAGAGAGCTGTTCTGAAAGTTATGAACCGAAAACCGTTAAGATACCCTACTGAGCAACTCTATGCAGAAAACAATGTTCTGACGGTCAGACAGCTTTATGTGCTCAGAACAGTACTAAAGGTACATCAAAGTGTACCCCCCCCTGATCTCAAAAAGCGTCGCAAACAACCCGTTTGTCATGGCTCACGTTGCAGAACCACCTTTGCCAGGAATCAGTTTAAAAGTATGGGTTGCAAACTTTATAATCAAATGAATAGATATGGTAATATTGTAGGGCTAAATAGTCACAAAGTTAAAAATATAGCTACTAGTTGGCTTTCCCAACTAAGCTATGAAGGCACGGAAGCATTGCTAAATTATATTGAGTGAACAGTAGTATTTTAAAAATATCAAGGTTTCTCACCCAGTTACACACACACGCACACGCACACGCACACACACACACACACTCACACGCACACACACACACACACACAATCACACGCATGCACACGCACGCACGCACACACTCACACTCACACACACACACACACACACACACACACACACACACACACACACACACACACACACACAACTCACATACACACATATACACAACACACACACATTCTTGATTGATTTTTTCATTTTTTTTTATTGATTTTATTGTCTAAAATTGTCCAATTTGTTTTTATTGTGATTTTGATCTGATTATTGATTTGATATAATTTTAAGTTTAATTTTCGATTTAATTTGACTTATTTTGTTATTTGATTTTGATTCAATCTTCCATTCTCATTTAAATTTTAATATTGTAATTCTTAATTTTCATTCGATTTTAATTTTTTTTTTTTTATATTCTAATTTTACTTTATTATATTAGATCTAATTTTTGAAAGTGTCAACGTTTTCAAACTGAACACTGTGTCCCAAAATACAGGTGAAAGCCTAGTTTGGGAACCAGTATCAGGCCTGTTTTGTAACTCCCACTTACAGCATAGATTAAGACATGTTTTTGTAAATACTTTATGAGATCAATAAACATATTCTATTCTATTCTATTCTACTACTATAATACTTATATATTTTTGATCAGATTTTTACTACGGGAATGTTTTGTTTATATAAATTTTAGTGTTACGGGAGTAACACGGGTAATTTTTCATTACTGTTCTAACAACTTTCGACTTCAGTAGTATGAACGGTAATTCAATTACCGGTGTTACTACTAGTAGTAAGATTGATAGTAACACGGGCAACAAAATGATATTGGCTGTGTGCTGTAAAGAACATTTCATGTTCAATTTATCTTTATTAACAACAATATTTATGATTTAAAGTCGCTGGTTTAGATGGCGTCATGAAAGCAGCCGTTATATTCTCTAGAATGTGATACGAAAGGCTAGCTGGTCTAAGCAGCAGGTTCTTTAATGTGTTTTTATCGATATTATCTTATAGTGTATTTAGTATTACTGTTAATCCTATATTGTCAATAAAATGACAGGTATTTGTTTTCATTACTTTCTTTCTATTTATATATTTTCTTATTATGATTATTTTCCTTGCGGTTATTTATATTTTCTCTCTTCATTGTAGCATCGATCTTTTTTCTTCTGAATTTTCAATTCTGATTCTGAAATTTGATTTTTAAGGTATGATTCCGTAGCCGACTGCATACGACAACTGCTGATGCATACAGCAGATAAGAATAAAAATTCAAGTGCCACTGGCCACCAGAACACCATTACACAAAGAAATAGGGTCACTAACTGAAAGTTAATGGTATAAAATATAAACCAGTGCAAGCTGGCAAGCTTTTAGTAAATTGTCATTATTCGCTGATCCATTCAACACTAATGGTCCAGAACAAATTATTGTGTCAGTGTGTCTTTTAGAAGCTACCTACTTCTAATATAGGTATGTCATCTGGGGCATTGTTCTGGCTAACATCGAGTTTCAAACGTAATCGTCACTTGAGAAGACGGTGGATTACAATTGGTTAACCATAGAAGAGGGAACTGGTGAAAAATAGACTAACTTATATATTATGTGTCTGCACCTAAAACTGAGTATGCGCTGTATATCTATCTGATGTTAAACAGCTCTATCCGTTAGTCGCCTTGTACGACACCGCATGGGAAGAGATGGGGTGGCCCAAATTCTACTCTGCCGGGAACCATATGCATAGCTACGATGCCACAGACAGACTGACACACACACCCACACACACACCCACACCCACACACACACACACACACACACACCCACACCCACACCCACACCCACACCCACCCACACCCACACACACACACACACACACACACACACACACACACACACACACACACACACACACACACATACACACGTCAAACTTAAAACACCCCTCTTTTTTGTCGGGCTTAAAAAGTAATAAATACAACGGTATATTTGCCTATAATTTCATCTATAAAATCAACTGTTTCAGGCATACTGTAGACATAAAGTTTCTCTGCTAGACATTAATTTTATAGCCTAGTCTGGGGCATACAGACTTCCTCTTAACTTGAACCGTTAAAATGACCATGACTTCAAGGTATCCCATATTTATAGATTAGGTATGTTAGTTCTAGTACGAAATTCAATGAAATCTGATATGATTTTACATAAATGCTATAAAGAGTATTGCTTTTACAGTTAGAACAGATATAGACTATCTGGATCTTCACTTGATAATAACGATGAATAAAGGAATGATATATACTATTAGAATAAGGAAGGATAATATGAGGATAGAAAATGAAATGGTTACTGCCCTTTTGAGGAAGGAAGAATAAACCGTGTGGTTCCCGGTAAAGTAGAATTTGGGCCACCCCATCTCTTCCCATGCGCGTCGTACAAGGCGACTAAGGGATAGGGCTGTTTAACATCAGATAGATATACAGGGCGTCCCACGGCGATGCCACATGGAGGGCAAGTACCTTAAATCCTTAAGTTGGCTCATTTTACTCAAAGGAGAGATCATTTTATTTTTAAAAAGAAACAAAACTGCATTCAAAGTTTTTTAAAAATTCGCTTGCCACACCCGGTAATCGAACCGACTAAAATCCGAAAAAGTAACATCCTGTATTTTTATGGCATCAATCGATAGTGTCAATCAAAAGGATCAAATCTCTCTAAGAAACATGGTAAATTAAATGAAAGGAAGTCCTTGAAACCTAAACTTATAAATTCAATTTGGCAAAATAAAACACTTTAACTCAAAGTTCATCCATCCATCTGATACCATAATATATTAACAATGAAATTCCATATTTAAATCACTTTTCTTTTTTATGGTGTGGAGACCGCTGCATCAATCGATAGTGTCAATCAAAAGGATCAAATCTCTCTAAAAAACATGGTAAATTAAATGAAAGGAAGTTCACAAAATCTTAACTTATAAATCAATGCAAACAGACACAGCACTTTTACTCCAGAAACCATCAGATAAGGTATCTTATAAGGTCAATACTAGAGATATCTTTGATGAAATTTATTTAGTAAAATATGTACATACTGAATGAATGAACTTTGTTACCTGTTTAGAATGTAACTTTATTGGGTAACTGCATGAGGTTATGTAGGTAGGGTAGGTAGTAATTTTTAGGTGCTTGATTAGAAACCTGCACCCGGTGTACCCTGAGCAACGAAGATGGCGAGTGAATTGCCCTATTGGATCAACTTATAACCTGTCAATTGAGACGGTGCGGCGTGCGGTTTTAGTCGGTTTGAGTTCGACATACCTAAATACTACTGCTGACCAGCAGCGGTCTCCACACGATAAAAAAAGAAAAGTGATTTAAATATGGAATTTCATTGTTAATATGGTATCAGATGGATGGATGAACTTTGAGTTAAAGTGTTTTATTTTGCCAAATTGAATTTATGAGTTTAGGTTTCAAGGACTTCCTTTCATTTAATTTACCATGTTTCTTAGAGAGATTTGATCCTTTTGATTGACACTATCGATTGATGCCATAAAAATACAGGATGTTACTTTTTCGGATTTTAGTCGGTTCGATTACCGGGTGTGGCAAGCGAATTTTTAAAAATCTTTGAATGCAGTTTTGTTTCTTTTTAAAAATAAAATGATGTCTCATTTAAGTAAAATGCGCCAACTTAAGGATTTAAGGTACTTGCCCTCCATGTGGCATCGCCGTGGGACGCCCTGTATACAGCCTAGAGTCAGCCTCAGATGCAAGGCTCGAGTCAACAATATTGCTTGGAATACAGCAATAGCCTCAGCCCCTATTAAGTGGGACCTAATACAATGATTGGAGAAATGTGAGTGTTAAATTAGGATAAAGGCTTGATTGTCTGTATGTAGAATAATGAATACTAAACAGAAAGCACTGTTAACGTCCACTTTGAGACGTAACTTGTTCTGCATTGCCACGAATTTAAGGTGCTCGTAAAGATTGACGGTGAAAATAGTTTAAATCAAATTCTGTCACAGAGCAAAGCTACCTGAATGAGCTATCTCTCGTATGGTAACGACAGAGGAAGTCTTATGTTAATACTGTTTCCTGAGAATGTCCTCTTACCTATAGGGTCATAAATTAGTTTAGCAACGAGTTTAACTCAGTCTCAGATGCAGAGCTAGAGTCAACAATAGCACCAGGTGTACGGCAATAGGTTCACCCCGTAATACGTGGAACTGAATAAAATGATTGGTGAAATGTGGGTGTCAACTCACCTCTACCTAAGCCTCCGGGGAAATATTCTGTTAACCAGTTATGAAAAAATATTTTTTCCTACATTTTCATAACTGATTGAAATGACAGTTACGAAAATGGGATTTTTGTTCTTATTTTGATAACCAGTTACAAAAAAGAAAAAATAATCTTCTTTCGTAACTGGTTATGAAAACGACAATTTAATTCTATTTTCGTAACTGGTTATGAAAGCAAGAAAAAAATTCCACGTTCGTAGCTGGTTATGAAAATGACAGTTACGAAAATGGACGATGCCATCATTATGTTTAACTTCGGCGATAATAAGGGAATTATTTGGAGGTGGAGTTGCTATATGAATGAGAATGATAAGGTTTTCTGACAAGCTCTGTGGCCTGGCGGTAATGAATGACCCTCGCTCAGTGCAAATATTTGTATGCATGAATATGTCTATTTGCTTTGGTCTAGTTATTTCCGTGCCTTAAAGAGCACGTTAAGCCATAGGTCCCGGTTGGTGACACCTAAGGCAGCCATTACGAGTAGTTGGAGCTTTCAAAAGTTCAACTAGTCTAACTATAGAATTTTCGATATCGTCAATTGATTGTGGAGGTCAGATTATAGTGACTTGTTCAGCCGCATCACAGACTAGAAAGCCGACCCCAACTGAATTGGGAAAAAGGTTCAAAGATTGACCATGGTAGGGGTTTTCTGACCCCTAAGATATGAACCCAATGGGGTAGCTAATAGTTATGATAGCTAAGAAACGTCCTGTTCCGAGTGACGAGCTTTTATTATTTTTAGTTCAGTCGAATGACACATCAAGTATTTAAAGCAGATATAAATTGAGACTCGTCGTGGTTGACCTCACAGATCAAACACTGATTGATGAAGTATTTAGAAAAGAGGACCAGGCCAGAAGCTACCTACATCAGGGACTAAATATAGAAACAAATAGCAGGCTATTGACTTTAACTACTGTATTTATTATAAACTTTATTGTATACCAAGTAAAAATACATAATTAAAATTGAAAAATTGAAATTGAAAATAAATTAAATAGTAATCCGTCTGAGTCGTTTCACATTTTCCTATCTTAATCAATCTGCATAACCTACAGAAGCAGTACAATGGGCGATCTCATCACTGTAAGAGATTTCAACCACGCAATCTTTAGTATATATGGTTATTATTATTGTTGGATGTAGGATAGTAATTATGGTTGTGGATCGAGTGGTAGTTGTTTTGGCGTACTTTTAATAGTCAGTATCTATCTCTATTATTGTGTCTAATCCCACCTTTATATACACTATTAAACCTTACGTAGAAAAGGATCAATAATATTGATCCACAAATATACCTAGTGATGACCGATGACATTCGGAAAGCCACAGTGAAAGTTAAAACTGTTTTGAAACCCGCATTGAAATCATTTAGACGTTACATTGGTGGGTTTAGGAACATAAAAAATCCACTGCATTCATGCCACCATGATAATTATACCATGTGTGCATGTATATATGTTTGAAATTCAGTAATAACACCGAATCTATATTCAGTTTTTTGTCTAGACACATATAATGCAGATTCAGGAAAATTGTCTAGAAAAACGCCCGGTAGTTAAACGTTATGCTGATGTAGAGAAAAGAAATGACTATTTCTGTACATCAGCTATACAAGTATTAATTTAATGTATAGGAATAATGTACTGCCTCCGTGGCGTAGCGATAGTGAACGCGGCCGCTACGCAGGAGGCGCGGGTTCGATCCCCGCTCAGTGCAAATATTTGTGTGCATTAAATATGGATATTTGCATTGGTCTGGTCGTGCCTCGGAGAGCACGTTAAGCCGTCGGTCCCGGTTGCCATATGAACATCTATGGCAGTCGTTACGAGTAGTTGGTGCCCTAAAAAGTCCAAAAAAACGGTCTAGCTGCAAAGCTTCGATGTCGCCTAATGTTATCATTGGGTCGTGGAGGTCAGATGGCAATCGCTTCACGGAAAATATCGAGGTCTAGCCAAATCTGTAGCTATGACTGGTAAAAGCGGACCCCAGACTCCGAGCTGAAAGCTTCGGATGCGACTGGGAATTAACGCTAGGAGGATTCAATGTACTGCGTAGGAGTTGGAAAAAAAATTTTTTTTTCGCCAAAATAATATTTACAGACGATTTTGCTAACGAAACCTGTGCCCAAAATCTTTCGCTCCGAAATGACTATAAAATCACCCAGTATTTTGTGTTGACCTCTTTTTCGTTGATCAAGACTATATGACGTGAACAATAGATACCTCAAGTACAAAACAGTAGAACAAATAGTCTGTTACCTTAACTTAATTATACTTTGTTATTTTAATATAGAAAGTGCTCCGTATAAAACATGTTGCAATTTCACGTGTAAAGATTTACCAAGACATCGGGAATTACGTAAATTGAATATTAAGACTTGCTTTAGAATTCTTTGGAGAAGCTTTCTAATAAATATGTAAGGATCTAAAGGTAATGGAACCCTTTAATGTAACCAATCTTGATTGTTACGTAGCTCATCTAAATTTTGTAAACAAGTTAGGTTCTATAACACAAGTACACAACAATCATACTAATATTATAAATGTCAAAGTTTCTGAAAATCTTAGGATGTTTATTATTCAAGCACGCTGAACGGATTTGGCTGAATTTTGCTACAGAGATAGATTACAGTCTGAAATAACACATAGGACTACTTACTATTAATTCTGGGAATATGTTCGAAAAATACGCAGACGACATCACTGCGAGAGAAGGAAGGTCTGGCCAGCGAGGAAAGAGTAGGCCAAAGCTTCCCAACATTGGGAGAGGCTGTGGACTATGATAGGCTAATTGATTGAAACCAAACGTAAAGAATGGAAAGCCCATGTTACCGGCCGAAGCCTCGGATGTAACTGAGACCACTACTAAGATGGTGACAGAATTTTGCTGCTATCACTATAGGCAAATTTTGATCACAATTTGTGATAATTTCGTGATGATCGTTTGATATTTATTATGTTGAATGAAATTTGAGTTACATAAGGTTAATACACTAGAATTAATTTAAATACTAACGAGGAACTGTTAATGATTTGGCACACTAAACTTTTAGCTACAAAACCACTATAAGATTACATAAATTATGAATTCAAAACATAATGCGAAGTTAGCAGTGAATTACGGTCTATAGTGATATGGTTATAATTTTTATAAACTGTAAATATTGTTACTTTTTGTTTTATTCAATGTATATACAACTTTTTTTTAATAACTTAGATAATTATCTTGAGATATTATAATAAAAACTAAACTAATATATTTTAAAACTAAAACTAATAATATACAAATTATAATAAAAACATCAATAATAATAATAGTTAAAATGCGTCGTGGAATTCCTCCGCATCGCATGCCTCTTGTGGTAACGTTCCCAGAAGACTGGCAGCATTACCATGTTTTTTCTTCACATTTTGTTTTCCGTGTATCATTATACTTACTTTTTACTTTTTTTGTTTAATAATTATTACGATTTAACCAATAAAAAAGCAAACTTACTGAGCTTTATGAGCTCTCTACTAAAGATGCGAAAGCTTGGCTGTATGGATGAATAGATAAATTTATGTGCTATAACGCCAAAATGGCTGAACAGAAGAGATAAAAGAGGTGAAGATAGTGTAGAATACTACCTACGTCCCGCCCAAGGTTGATTCTCTTTTCTCTTTCTAAATCAATTCAGATAGAATTTAATTTAATTTATTATTAAATATAATTTAAAAGATAGGGACAATTCAAATAGAATAATATAAAATTTACAGTACTAAAAAAAAAAAAAAAAATTTGAGTAGGTATTTTTGGATTTCAAATCTACTAATAAGTTACATAAAACTTAGTCAGACTAAATTGTTACTAGTGTACTAGATTCAATTAGGTGACCTATGATATCAAACTTTTAATTATAAATCCGATGCTTTAGTTTCACTGGCCTACATCGCTAATACTAAAGTTACCTTACTGAAAATAATGTTGTTCAAATATCAAATATCATTGCATGGTCAGTGTTTTTTGCTTACAATTTCTAATGATGTGTTATTATTGTTCTTATTATAACTAATTTTAGAGTATCATTGGATGTTCGATTACTGAAACCATAGATGTCGGATTGCAAGTCCATGCAAAATTTACATTAAGTCAAATCTGATTATTGACCCCAATATACTCGGATCTAATCAGGTTAAGGAGATGACTAAGTAGAAATAACAATGAGTACCATGACTATAGATATTTATGAAATTAATGAAATGCAGTATTGATTTCTACAATGTTCATTTAGATAATGGTGTCAATGATTGGCCTTGACCTAAAGAGCCTAGCATACATACAAAAATATAAAAAATATTAATGATTTATGTTAAAAAAGAAAGTTTTTTAAAGTTTTTAAGAAAAAAACTTCCCAAATCTATAATTCAAGTACCAGGAGTGCATAGCAACGCAGCGTTCGAATCTTAAGATCCAACATCGGATGCGTATTCGAAAATGTAGAAAACGGGCGAGCGCGGGCTCCGTCAGGCTCCTCATTAACCCAGAAAGTGGTGCCGTCGACTCGTAGCCAAACCAGTGAAAGACGAAGAAAACTAGTATACGAGATATATTAACTTGTGGTGAAGCTAACGCGGACTCAGTCGCGACGTGTCTGCGGAAGGGACCGCACGTACCTCACGTATTCCCAGTTTCGATCGCGTTAAATTCCAATTTTGAATTTTACTGGAACTTGGCTGTGTTTGTGTGTTGACGCGGGCATTGGGAATAATTTTGAGTAAGTTTGTTTTTTTTTTGTATTAAATAAAAATATTTGAAAAAGTTTTATGAATCTGCAATGAAACCATCCCGAAAATAAATATATTTTTTTATAAATAATGGTAAAAAATTACCCATTACGATATACTTAATTACAGTTTTTAGAAACTTTACCTGCATAAAAAGACTAACTAAAATTGAATCAGAAAATCGTTGAAAAGTTTATCAAACTTCGAAGTCTAAAAAAACAATTGCACACTTACACACACACACACACACAACAAAGGTAATAAATCCGAAGCTACTTTCTATGAATGTAAATTACCTTTTCCGTTTAAAACGGACCTAATTTTCAAGTGACAAACGTGTTTTGCATACGCACTTGTTACCTACATCTGTATTTATAGAAAGCAATGAATAATCTGCGAAGTTTATCAAGTACTCGCATAAGTGCTTTAGAAATAGCTTATCGCAATTTACGGATATCAACCTTTATAAAGAAAACTAGGTATAACCAGTAGGACGCTTTTCTTCTGCTTCTCTTCTTATTATATACTTAGGGGTATAAAAAATAGTATGCTACCTATTTTGAAACCTACCAAAATTACACAAAAAAAAAATATAAAAATTGGCCAAGTTGTTTCGGAATTTGAACCACAGTGACTAGAGAATAATGTATTATAGTATAATTAAATAAAAAATGATTGTGGAAGTGCGTTACAGAATAAATTAATTTGAATTGATAGAGAAAACAATTATATTGTAGTTATGTATAACGTATTGTTTTTTTTATTTGGATGAGCTTTTATACAATTGAATTTTAAGCATATTTGTGGTACTACTATAAATGGGCAAATAGTTTAAGGTCGATATGTCTATTTTGCAAAAGAGATGATCTTTTTTTTAAATTATCATTAGCAGGTGATACAGCGGTTCCTGCCTCTACACTACACTAATATACATAATGGCCTTTATTGTTCGTTTGTTCATTCCCCGTGACATAGAAATAACTTATTTCAGCGAGAGGTTGACTTTAAAATACGTAATTCAAAAACATTCACCAACTTTTTTAATGTACGATAAGTGTGATTCCCTCTTGCTTAACCCTCTTCCGATAGTATGACTATCACCATATTCACCAACTCTACTTTTGTCATTAAGAAGTTATACGCTGCATTTTCTACCTCGGTAGGAAGGCTAAACTTAAGAAGGCTAGAACAGAAGAAAACTGACGTCAAACTAGCCGTCATAATGGATCGAATCTCGATCGTATACGTGTCAATGGTCTCTCTGATAAAAATGACGAAGACTGGGTGAAGAGGAGTAAACTCCAGTACTGCGGACTCCAACCGTGAATTCTACCGGGACAATCATTAAGTTGACGATACTGACAATTATGACGATGGTAAATTTCATACAGTTACTGATATTATCAGAGGTGTTACGGCTACGGTAGAGATTCATCTCTGCGGTGATCACATCATACATGATCATGATCATACTGTTGTATGTGCTTGCTACCATAATAATAAAACTAAAGTTTCATTTGTGATTTCGTAATACACAAGTAGTGAAAGCAGATATTATAGAACTGTTCTCTACCTAATTGAAAAATATTAATAAAAAGTACATTTTTGTGGTTAACCGATTTCCTATCGAAATGACGCATGTGAAAAAATTACAATATTTTGTATTTTACTTTCCGTTTAACAAAAAACACAGCAAGCATAACCAATTTTAGTAGTTATAGATTGTAATGTATGTATGTTATAGGTAGCGGTAATGTTTAATGACAAAATATGATAAACATTTAGTGAATTCCTGTGCGCATGGCCAGAAACGTTTTAAAACGGGACTGAAATAACTTGGCATAGTTGTAGTAGATGAACTGATGATAAACAACCATAACAATCTATGTGTCATGATGTTAGTACCTTGTAACTCAACCTTAAAAATCCAAATTGAACTTCTTGCATTATAAATAAAAAAAGTAACTATGTATTCTTTGTAATCTGCGCTACTATTAATTCAAATTCTTTTTTTTTTTAATATGAAAACTAGATTATTTAAGAATCACCAAATAATGCGCATAGGTTCGCCCCTGTCCATGTCAGTGAAACTGTTAATTGCAAATTGCTTCAATCAAGCAATCAATTAGCCTATTGCAGTCCATTGCTGGACATAGGCCTCTCCCAATATGCGCCACGTTTGCCGATCCTGCGCCTTCCACATCCAGTCCGTCCCAGCCACCCTTCGCAGGTTGTCCCACTTTCCGTTTTCCTTCTCGTGGTTTCCACTCTAGGACTCGTCTGCTCCAATGGCCATCAGTCCTTCGACAGATGTGGCTAGCCCACTGCGACTGCAGCTTACTTTATCGTTACTTTGCTTTGATTTATTGAATTTGACAGAACGGGACAGTTATTGCGAGTGTAAATACTAATAACCAGAATTGAAAAAAAAAAAAACGTTTTTCAAACCTAAACCCAGTACTAGTGAACACGCTAAGCGTGTCCACGTAGTTAAACTAGCAGACAAGCCTGTTTATTTTAAAACGACGTCCGAACTTCAAGAAAAATATGATGACACTAAATGTGCTAAGGGAGCCTGGAGAATTTTAATCTATATTAAGTAGACACATTTACCTACGTATAATCGACGGCTGCACTTTAGCAGTACAGTAGACGGCGCCCAGGCAAGCCATTGCAATTTTAAATAATGGCCTGCCACCTATAATATGCGTGGGTACGACGAACTGAAAATACTGAGAATATTTATCTTCTGTTTTCAATTCTAATCAGTTTAAATGCACGCGTATAGTTACTTCAACAAACTTCAGTAAATAGTAAACTTAGAGTATGATTATATTTATTAGAGAGTGTGCCTATTACGTATAAACCGAGTATCGTTTATACCGAGGCTCCTGGTTCAACCTCAATCGGTAGCAATACCCGTCAAAGTGACTTAGCAAATAGGTAACATTTAATTCCATATTTTATATCAGTATTTTATATTACATGTTCTACCATCTCTAGTAACTATGCCTTATGTCCTCATCAAGAAAGAATATGAAGTATTCTAGAGGGCGTTCGCATATTAAGTGAAAACGCCGTCCCTTGTGTTGTCATTTATACGAGTATTGTATCGGCGTCAATAGGTTTAAATTCACATACCTTGCTGTTATATTTGTAGTATTTATTGATTTCGTAATACATAAAATGGCACCAATATTTGATAGCCTTGTTCTAATTTTGTCCATACATAGCAAATCGAACAAAAAAATCATAGCATTATACTTAATTCATAAGTGCAACTATTGATATTTTCGGTAATGCATAAAAGGTCACAATAGGCTGTGCTATAGGTGCGTTATGCCATCGCTAAGTATCTGCCTCGGTACTGTTCATACCTGTGCCTACGCTTGGCACAATAGACCTGAGCGATACGCGCGCTCTGTATCTCATGTATACTCTAAGATAGTAAGCTAGTTAATTACCTATAGATAACAGTATTGTAAGGGAGTACGAAAGTTATGTGGTCTTAGTACTGGGTTTCCTATCATTGTTCTCATCTGAGAACAATCGTAGGGTTTAAAATAAGCTTATCTAAATGGAGACTAAAGTAAATCTTCTACTGAATATTTACTACTTCTTTCAAATATAGTAGTAGTTTGGCATTTCAGTCTTGCGATAGTAATGTGATCATAGTAATGGGTCTTCCTATAAATTCTTTCAAGTGAGAGCAATGGTAGGATTTATTATACATCAATTTTATCTAAACGAAGACTGAAATAAATGTTCTGATTTATAATCATTCAAGTATTTTAGATATTTGTCATTTCAGTTCTGCAAACCAATTATATTAAAGACGAATTTTTTATTAGTGACCAGAGATGTTCAGAATCCATAAAAAATAAGCTTATTTTTAGTACATTTTCTTACCCAAGCTGCTCTCAGAAATAAAATTATTGTTCTATTTCATTTAGACATAATAATATACTCGTACTCGTACATGTCATCATCATCTTCATGGAGACGCATTTTCCTGATTGCATCCGTGGCCCAGATAACATCGGAGCCCAGGGTCCACGTTCTGGCTCTTCCTCCTCCACTTCGCACGATCTTGGGCGTCCATTAGTAGCGAGACCATTTGCAGTATCGAATATGAAAGCAATTCAGATCTTTTCGGGTCTTTTGTTTACTGTATACCTACTTGTAATATCTGATCCGAATTATAGTTTCCTAATAGTATGTATAATAATTTTGGACTTAAATATAAATCTAATTCAACCTAACTAACGTATTTAATGCCATATATTATTAACTTAATGGTAGGTACGTACTGTGCGTGATTATATATTTTGCAAACATAGTCAAGCAATAAAAAAAGTTACGTTATTATCAATTAAGTTATTTGTTTAGATGGCTGACATCATTCAGAATGCAGGTAATGAAACGTTAGTACTATCACTTATAGAACTAAAGCTAGTTTATGAATTAATTAAGCACGTAATTAAACAACAATGGACCAAGAAGTTGCCAATTAACCTTAAAAAGTAACAATGACAAAGGATAGTAACTAACGTTTTGGTCTGACCAGTTTTGACACTTGAAATTTTTCTCGCAATCATCAGTTTCATCTGCAAATTGTAGACTGTCTATTTAATCAATGAAACTTTTATAGTTTGTACTATTGAGTAGGATTCAAACATATTTGGGTTTAATATTCAGTTAGTAAATAGGCTATCTTTCAGCCTCTGCGGTGTGGCGCTAATGAATGCGGTCGCTAAGCGAGGCGAACAAACGAGGCATGGGTTGCCTGGAAAAAGTGGATCTCAGACTCTCAGGTAAAAGCTTTAAATGCGATTAGGATAAACGCTACGATGAAGAAGAAAGCCATCTTTCCAAAGACAAAGATAAATCTTTAAGGAAAAGATTATGAAGAAATATAAATCAAAGTACCTAAGTAACATATAAAACATCCGTTATAACCATTTGAGGATACATTACTTTTCTCAGACGATAAGCGCCATCAATCTAAACCACAAAAAACGTAACCTAAAGTATTGTTCAATGCATTTAGGTCAAAACTTGACATAGTCGTAAGAGGATTTTAGTGTTGGGCGTAGCCGTCACCCGCTGGTTTAACGGTGTGCAACTGAACTACAATTGATACATTGTATGTCTTCTCAGTATGTCTTCTCAATGTTATTATGATCCTTTATTCGATTATGAAAGGTCAAGTGATGAATAATCAGTAATAATGTAGCCGCTGTGTAGTGACAGTTATAGTATCGTGTGGTGTCCATATTGTTGTTTTGGTTTTAAGTTTTTTAAGTGCGTTCTAGGTTATGTGATTTATGATAGATGTGATATAGTGTAATGGATTAATTAATTTAAATTGAAATAAAAATGTTATTTTCGTATCCACATCAATAGATAAGTAAACTGCCGTCATTACTATCTCTAATAACTTAAACTCCATCAGACGCTAACCCTTAAAGCTTATTAGCCAATTATTAATAATGCTATTTAATGATATCATTTAGATAGCACTTAAACTGTTTAGTATTAAAATTAGTTCTTATTTCAATACCAAAAAATTTGAATTGAATTTTTAGATGTACAAAAATGTCTATAACAGTATCGTACAGAGATTTTTGAAAATTTTATCTAATTAATGACTGGCATCAATAACGAGTTTAATGTTTACGACTTGTTTTGTAAATACTTATCAAAAGTCAGCGAGATGATTATCAGATTATATTACCAATGATTATAGAGTTCTTCAAACAACACCATTGTTAAAAAAAGAAGATGAAGACATCGTTGACAAGTTAACAAAATCACAATCAAACGAAATACTTCAGTAGAAGATCCTATTAAAACTAGAAAGCATTCATCATCAGTCGTATAATGCGGTGGACCAACAAGACGACTGAGATGAACACAATGTATGGCCTTAATCGCGTCATTGAGGCCGTCGGGTCACTCCCAAGTAATTTCTCGATGCTCGTTAAGAATTAATTCAACTACTTATTGATATCAATTGAATGGATGTGGAGCATGTAGTGAAATTCTAGTCAGACCTTTTTTATTGAATTCAATTTGAGTAATTCAAATTTGATTTTGTTTTTGATTTGGTCAGTTTGTGTCTGGTTTTAAATGCAGAAAATGACTGTATCATTTGTTAATGACAGAATTTTGAAATGAGAAACAGAGCATTTTGAAACCTATTAAATCTCAATGCAAAAGAAACAAAAACGTAAATTCCTTGCACCAATTGAGTTACTTATTGTATTTTTATATAAGGTATGTATTCCTTGTAATATTTTTTGAGTATTTTTGGTATATGCATAATTTTTCATGAATCAACAATATTTGGAATAAATATACCTAAATTACAATTTGTATATCCAATTACAATTTGTAAATCATTAATCATGATTGCAATATAAATTTGCGATGCTAATGGAATCAAAGCGCATTCGAATGTTTGTTAAAACGTGATGCAGTCGATTCTATCTTAATTTCTTCCTGATTATCAGTGTTGGATATTTTATTATTATAAACGTATTTCATTGCATGCTATTCGCCATAGACAGTCAACTTTCATCAACTTTCAGTGCCCAATTATAATCAAATCTAAACTTTCGACTAACTACTTCATTTCAAAGTTCTAAGCAAAAATAATGATAGTAGTATTAAACTTGATATGTTCGTGTTCATATTAACTAATATATGAAGCATGTCTCATGTTTCATGGTTAACAGTTATAAATCTAGACCCAGGATTGATTTCATTTTACATATCAATCGAATAATTCATTTGATTTCAGAAAACGTTATTTTATTTCGAAGCTGAGCCTAGAAATTGGATTATGTTTAAACACGCAATATATCCGGTATGCTCAAAAATTTCAAGTTATTTAACTGAGAATAGTTTAAGTTTTTAACCAAAAATGCTACATTATTTATAAGTGTTAATTGCTAGATAATTAAATTGATATAAAATTCAGTAATGATAGTAGAGGAAGCTTGTGAATTATGTAAGGATAGAGTCACGGATGCAATCAGGAGAATACGTCTATATGCAGATGATGATGATGATGATGCCGAGTCAAATGGCAAGGCTATGTCTCTGCCTACCCTGGAGGGAAATAGGCGTGATCGTATGTATGTTATCTGTGTATAAAAATTATTTAAATTAAGATGAACTCTCCCTTTAACTTCATAAGATGAAGGCCAGCAATAATGATGATGATATATTAGTTAATACAGTACTTACAATTAATGGGAATTTTAATAAAATATACATATTAAAGCAGAGGTTTTTTCACACTATAGTTTGGACACTATATTTTAAAGCGTAATGACTATTAGCCTGCTGTTATAGCAGTAGATATCATCATAAATAATTAATTATGATATTATGCTGATGGAGTAACATTTACCTACGCGTACTTCCTTAGAACTTCATTAGCCACTGGTCTTAAAGACTAGACCCATAACATAGATGAAAATAATCTAAATAGACTAGATACAGACATTAATGATATAGACGAGCCTTCGAACGGTAAAATTGCAGTCTAACTATACCTACAAGAATATAAGTTTAACAAAAACAACAGACCGTATCGCGATAAATTGCATATTCATGAATTCATTTTTTAAACGCTTGCAGTTGCTCGTACAATTCTTAATCATTGACAGCCCATAAGGTACCGTAAACGAGAAATGTTTCCGTATTCATTTTTAGTTTTTAATCATGCTAATGTGGGAATAAAATGCTTTTGGTTTTAATACCAGAGAACCACCTACTGCCGTTATAGTCGGCAGTTTCAACAGTAGATGTGTTTTTATTGTCTAGACGTTTGCTTGCAGGCGGGCTGTGGGTTTATGGGTATTTACGATTTCAATTCACTAAACACTTTACATCAATATTTAGTACTGTTGTCAATAAAACGTTTCAGCCTGTTTATTTTTTGCATTATAAAATTATAATAGATATAACTCCAATCTATTTTTTTATGTTCTGTCTATTATATTATAAAATATCACGAAAAGAGAATTTGGAACCTAGGAACCAGCATTGATATTTTTTTTATTTCTTCAGAGGTAGAATTTTTTTACAAATAAAGATTTTTTTTGTACGGATTTAGATTGATATACATTATTGATTCCAAATATTTTGACAATACTAGTCAATTCAACGGATAATGTTTATACCGGAGATTGATGGCACTTGGTGGAACTTGCTACACATATTGAATAAATCACTTCTACTTTTCCACAATTATTTATTTGAAGCTTACCGGTTTCGCCTTAAGGCATTCTCAGATACTTCAGAATGCCGTAAGGCGAAACCGGTAAGCTTCAAATAAAAATAATTGTGAAAAAGTAGAAGTGATTTATTCAATATGTCAACGGATAATATTATGTATTTTGTAGCAGCATATACGAGTAGCTATGTCGTATAGACAACATATTGAACTTTTTTCCTGATATATCATTTCTATCTTCTCTATACGGTATCACATTTCTATATTCTCTTTGTTATCACCACTGTCCCTTATAACAGAACTCATAGTTCTATTACATTGATATTGCATCTTCCGACAGATGCATTTATCTACAAATAGCTCAAGATTGGTATTTGTATGCAAACCTCTCTGTCATACCATAAAATTAATGGTTGCATTTTGTAAGATAAACGGAGATTGTCTCAGTGAACGAACCATTTTGTATTTCATTCTGATAACGGATTAAGATTGTTGTCAGTCTTCGGAACTACTCATAACCTTGATTTGAGTAATGGACGTCAATTTGTGAGAATAATCAGAGGAATACGAGAAATCTTCCGACTAACCCTCAATAGTATAATATAATATCAGTAAGATTCAAACGACTCGTAATTTTGAGATTAGTAAGTGTAATATTAGTAATCTTAATTATTCATCGTCCTCTGATTTCCCGAAAATGGAATGGATTAATTTAATCTTGAATAAAGAATTTAATCTTGATCAAATTTTCGGGTTCCAGGTAAAAGATATTAGTGTTAATAATATTGTTGAGAGGGAATAAATTCGGTAAATAAATCAGAAATATCACCGAAAAAGGAAAAACTATTTCAAAAAGGAAAATTGAAAGGAGGCAGAATGATTAAAATAGACTGCTGGTTAAAGATACACGATATTATTTGCATCATACAAAATCAAACAAGCAGGTTTTCATAGATTTCCGATTCTAAAATCGGTCAGAACTTGTATTATGTAAATGGACCGTCTCCACCGCAGCTGCTCTTGTTACTACACGTAATCATCAGCCACTGAGTACTGGAGTTGCCCTCGCTTTAAGATTCGATAGCGAAAAGGTAACGTAAATCGAGACATAATGAAACAAACGAGACATTTTTGATAGAATGGTATTATTAATAATAGAAAGTAATGAATGTAGATCGTATGTTGTGTATGATGTGTAATCAATCTTATTATTCAAGACAAAGTCATAAAAATATAGAAAATGAGTAATAGAAAAAGAATAAACATAAGATAGAGATTGAAAAAACTAAAACTGCAATCAAAGGTGTGCAAAACAAATTGTATCAGATCTAATTATTTAAGAAAAACAAACGATGTTACATATATGATACATAAAAAACATCCAAATGCTTCAATCAGATTATATCAGCCACGGCTAAGTTAGCCAGCAATACACGTACAGATTACATCATATCGTTAATTCCCGTTAATTATAACAAGCAACGCGACAATTTCAAACTTACTTTAGTATCTGGTTAATAGCTAACATGAACAAAATTGTTATCTACCTGAAATTATGTGAACTGAACTGATGTAAATCGAGACTACGTAAAATGAGACTACTAGCGGTTAGTGTTTTACGTATAGATCTATCGCTTCGATAGTTTTGTTAGAATTCAATTATGGTTGTGGTAGGGTCACTGCTCCGCATGCAATGGCTTGTAGCTTTGTGTATAATCGGTAATGTATTATTTATAATAGTATTGTTTGTTTCTTAATAAGCTCGAGGAAGTGTGGAACTATTGTCTTATAAGGATTTATCTGTAGGATAGTTTGTGGAAGACGATACGGAAGTTGTGGCTACAAGTACATTTATATCATATTCTCTATATTATTACTGTTTCAATTTTTATTTTTTTGAGATAGAGATTCTCTTCATCGTAACTATCGAGGACTAACTCCTCGTCACATATGAGGCTCTCACCTCGGTGTCCAGTGTTTACTTTCCGGCTTTTGCTTCTCTATTTCTCACGGTCTTGGGTATCCATACTTTAATGATTAAAGATCATAAAATACTACGAACATAATCTGTATAACATAACATAAAATTCCATAATTATGTCATAAAACTCGGTATTATGACATAATATGGAATTTTACATAGGACGTAATTTGAAAAAGATTTGAAAAACTATAATCTACCATTTACATCAGTCCAACCCTGTACCTTTTTAACAGCAAAACTGGGGTCGTGAGAATTGTTATGTTTTTTCCCTATATGTAGTCTACAATCAAGATACCTAGAAACACTGTAGTCAACGGCTTTTGAAGAACTTTATTACTCAAGATTATCTCTAGTTTCTACGTTACTGAACTTAAAAAATGGTCAACATCTAGCGTTTTTCGCATTCAGTAGAAATTTATTTGCGGTGTTTTGTATGTGTATATTTTATTTCATTAAAATTTTCTTATCTTAATCAAGATTAATAAAATTTCATCAGGAGGCAGTATATTTAAAGTTTATCGGCAAGATATTTATTATTTCTACAATATCCAAAATTTACTTTTTTGAAATCTTTTTTTGAATTTTGTCACCAATGTTATTATTTACGTGGAGACTCATAAGTCGAATTTAAATAAATGCCAAGTTACTTTTGTAGTAAAAATGATAATGACAAAAAAAAAACTTAATTAATAAGAATTTCTTCGTGGTCATGAATATGTTACGTTCATGAGCACATAATTTTAAAATAAATTAACATACACAAAAATCATAAAACATACAGAAAATCAACTAGAAATCCAACTAAGTGTGTGATAGGAATAAATGTATAATATAATATATAAAGCTTTAAAACAGCTACTAGTGGCACACCGCCCCAGTGTTCAACAAGAATGACATTTGAATACTAAGTGACACCTGAATCATTTCGCTAGTACTCTTGGTATAAAAACTAAGTAAAAGAAGTTTCCACCTTTCAAACAAGGCGAACAAAATGTAAAAACCCGACTACAGCGTTGTCGGAAGCATGTTAATGTACTGACAAGGAAATTTGTAGGTACACACCGTCTGTGTAGAATTTCGAAATATTAACTGGATTCCAAAACCAGATCACCGTGTTAGCAAAATGTTAAGTACTTGAATTGAAACTTCTAGCGTGACTGCATAAGTAAATAAATGACGGTATAGTCTGGAATTTAGGAGTCTTAAAAAAATCACTTGTTATGTCTTGCCATGCTCGCAGTTGAGGAAATCAAATAAAATATGTACTAACTTAAAAAGTAGGGCAGTTACATGTACTGTTAAACAAACTACAAATAGGCAGTCGCTATCGTCAAAATCAACCGAGCTAAGCTATGAAAAGCAAGAGTAACAACCTCGGGAACCAAAGTGCTAGCTGGAGATGCCCACGGATAAAGAAGAAAAAATATTTGTCACAATTCACGTAATGCACTTGAAATTTTTGCTTTTATCTTTTCAATTTACTGGAAAAATAGCTTCGAAGCGCATCCTACAACAAAGTAATGAACTATTCAAACCAACCTGTTCACATTTACGCCAGACCGAGACTGACTATTACCAGGTAGTCGCGAGACTCAACATAAAACGAGACGATCGGATGCTTGATCGAGCCACTTAAGGGGTTATTGAATTATTTAAACACCTACATTAACAGAAATCACGAAACATATTAGCGATTCGTATCGACAATAGTTCGCTATAACATTGAAATGCGACTCTGTGCTACCATTCGAATGGAGAAGTCTTACGGCTATTGTACCATTATTAGTCTAAAATGTGTCACTGCCATGAAACTTGGCTGTGTCAACTACTATAATACTATTAAAACGCAATGCAGCTATAATATTTTATAGATCCCAAAGCGGCTTTTGAAACCTAGCTGTTTATTTTATTTGAATCGTCTATAGTAAGTCAGTAGCCACAAATGCGGAAATATCTAAATGTTAAAAAATCTGTGAGAATTCATAAACTCAAGCATATTTCTATTAATATCTATCCTAGGACTACCACGATCGTGATGCTCGCATAAAAGTAGCCGGTGGCTGTATCTGTATTTATGATGAGGCAAGACATAGCGGGAATTCGCGTTTGAATTTCAGACCACCCGATTCTTGAACTACCTGCCGTGACTGGATTTGAACAATATTTACTATTGGATTTTGTCGATTGACTGTGGGAAGTAAGACTGGTTGATAGAAAGAGAAATACAAATATATGAAATCAGTATTGCCTGGAAGAGAATGAAAGAAACGAAGGGACCATATATAAGAAAATTGTGCTGAGGTTGGTATGGGTATGTTTAATAAATGAGTACTGAGTGCATGAAACACCTAGTATTCGCAAATTCAAATGGGCATGCTAAACGAGGTAAATTTCACAGAATATACAAAAAACTGGTCGAGTTTATAAAAATAAATCGACGGGGTGAGATGAAAGGTTTTATGATAGTTGAAGAAGTTACTGTAGTGTGTAAGTATAGATACAAATGACGGGCTCTACTTACAATAGAAGCAAAAAGGCTTGAAAACACATTTACGAGTGTAATAGTAACTGAGCTAGGCAGACCAACTTGTGGATATTATTTCTAGCGTTGCAAGCAAATGTAGCCACCTGTACGGCTGTACCTGCTTATCTTCTGACAACACGCCAGGTTACGCTTGAACTAGTATAAAACTATATCGGAATTGAATCTTTACTAACCAAATGGTGTCGTGTCACGAGTGCCCGTACTTGTTACAGGTACTCGTAATGCTTGAAAAATACGTAAGTTGCAGTGAGATAGGTATATTCTTTGTACCTGCTATTTCCCAGACATAAAAATACAGACAGAAATCAGATAAGATAACTATTTTTTGAAAGTAACAAAAAAAAAAAATTAAAAATATTTCGGTTATAGTAAAAGAAGATAATGAAGACTTGTTCTTTTTAAAGTGGCAAAAAGACATTCAGAACGAGACTTAAACCCGCGGCAAACCCTTACCAAGGGAATACAGGATATGTACTAGATTGCGACAATGAGATTTCAATCCATGTGTGTCTTAACGAGTACAATTAACAAACAAAGGAGATACGTTACCTATACATACAATTTTATATACATAAAAGTGTATACCTACCAAGTATAGGTACGCTATTATAATCAATTAATAAGAATAAAAAATAGCGCTGTGTGAAGAATGTGCATAGAACAGTAATAAACTAATAACATTTAAACAACACTAATCCATTATATTGTCGATTATTTCTTCTTATTTTCAATATTGAACCATATTGCTACCAAAATTTCATTCTTTTCAATTTTTAACTTATCCATTATCTATATAATATTATATTCCTAACACTATAAATTTGTATAGCTCCAAGACTATAACTAGTTAGATCATGATAATCCAATAACTATAGATTTTTACAGTTTCTGCTGTAGATAGTAAAAACGAAAAAAGAGTAAGTTCGTAAAATCATTTAAATAAAAGGTACCGTATGTTTTAAATACTACCGCAATTAAGTCCTGATGATTTATATCTAACACGTCTTTGATTGAAACGTTAAAAGCCAATTATGAAGTTAATTTCATAATTGGAGGTACAAAACTGTGCCGGTTAATAGAAATGGCTGCCACTTTCTTTTTGAGTCTCACCATTTAGGTACACTTATGACTTTTGCTGAGATTCGAATGAAAACTGATTACAACCTAACGAAAACAAAAATAAAATTGTTGCTTTGAATTTAGGAGTTTAGTACTTTTTTTTTTGATTGTAGGACACATTCATTTGGAAGACGAAGGATCGGGTACCATGGTGCAAATTGGGAAAGATCCATCTTCAACAGTGAATTGCAATAATCTCTCGGTTTGATAGGTGGAATTGCCACCTACTAAGAAATTATAGGTATTGTATTTTGACGATGTTACTGGATTTATTACTGTCCGTTATTACTGTTTAAGAATTACTGCATTCATACATGTATAAAACATAATAGATGTTCTAAAGAATGAAATATAAAGTTAACTTAATGACATTAAAATATACAGTGAACCTGATGCAGGTATTGAAGCATTCTCAGTATAAATTGGCGTTGAGTAGCAGTATATTGTACTCGTATGTCGTATTCGTGAGAGCACCTGCGGCTACACATCACTTGCTCAATGCAGTTTTTTAAGTGATATCTTTACTAACGATATCATCGGCATAAAATATAGTCCTTTATGTACAGAGAAACATGATAGAAATGTCTTTATCAAAGAATTGAAAATTTACACTATTAAAACCTAAGCGAATAGTAATCTAGGTATGCAAAATAAAAATAAATAATGATAGCATGGCGTGGCAAGAGCAAAAGAACAAAATGGTGGACAATGGTAGCGGGCAGAGACAATGATTGTTGTACCAGACCGTGAACGTGCGCTTTTGGCGCGAATATTGCAGTGTATTTTTTAAATAACAAGAATTATAAGGATTCCTCGAAAAGGTGCGCTCATTAAAAGTGTTTCTTTTTTTTTTTGTTCAAAATGGCGGGATGGAAATTGATATTCTGCGTAATTTGCTCGAATTTTTTGGCCGGTTGTAAAGCTTTAATTATGGAAAGTGGCTGGTAATTGATTTTGGTTGGTACATAATTTGAAACGAGCTTTCGTGTTTCCATTACTTTTTGCGAATAAAACTGTAAAGCAAAAGGAAAGGATGTTAAGGGAATGTCATAATACAAAAAAAGATTTTTGAGTCTTCATTATCTCAACTACTTATTTATTTCTTCTTTTAACCTTGTAACTTATTATGTAATACATTCACATAATGCGTTGATATGTTAACTGTCTTTGGAATTTTTAGGAGACCCACAATGAGCGTTTGTGGGTTAATTTAGAGTCATTGGATTCGATCTGATTTAAATTTTGAAGCCTTAGATACTAACAACACTTATTATAATATACGACGAAAAGGCACCGTACGTACGTACGTAGGTTTTAGTAAAAGTACTACCTTTTTTAACTTAACTTTTACGCAATGAGAATTAACCTCCATCGAACCAAAATTAACCTCTTCCTTCAGAATCTTCTGCACTCGAATATTAATATAAAATATGCATAAATGGTCATAAAAAATAATATAGGCATTCATCTACGGCACGCTAGCACCTCAATGCATTCGCTCAAGAATGCCTTGGTGTATTTCAATACTTACGGCTCTGCCAACCATTTATATCAACCGACCAGTGAGTAAGACCTTTGCACTTCTTTACATTATCACAACTAAATCTGCAAATGCGTGAGAGATGATAGAGATCCATTTTAACTGGTTATTGTTATCTAGACTTATTGTGGGAGAGGAGGTTCACCGGGAGAGGAACTTATAGCTGATTTTCGAAGATAAATATACTTCACTTGATCTGAGTTTAATATACAAAAAGCTTAATATAATATTTTTTAATTTTCAGCACCAGGACGCTAAAATTCACGGGATGTGGAAGTAAAATGAATTGAATACTGTATTTATGGGCCTCTTGAGATATTGGAATAATGACTTTGGATGGATTGAGTTAACTTATGTTACTTTGGAAAAATATACAATTTTATTAAAAAAATATAATGAATTTTGGTGTAGTAAATTATCTTTCAAATAAATGGCGAAAATAAAGTCTCAACATAATTTTTAATTGACGTAGTAAAAATGATTGTCAATCACACTCTATTTCAGGATACCAAATAATTGACATTAACATACCTATTATCTGTAACTATTAAATTACTACCATCTCTCCATTTAATATCAAATCAATTTAAACCCAGTCTAAATTTAAACGACTGTCAAATTGTTTCTTAATTCAAAGTATTGAACACGAATTGCATTCGAATCAACACGTTAGTCACAGCGATTCAAAACGGAAAAAGTCACTTCAGCTGATTTAATCAGAACTTAATATATCGTAGAGATTCGAAACCGAAAGTGCCTCAAAAACCACTTTCACTTATCACAATAGCTCTCAAAACAATCTAATAAGAAAATGTACGGTATGTGCAGTTAATAGCACCTAACTAGCTCTAGTAATAGCTACAGTAATGAAGTTTAAGCTACCCAGCTATTTATCGCAGATTGAAGCGTCTAGTTTTCTTATGAATAGCTTTCGGACCCCATTCTGTCAGATTTTGATCAATAACGTGATTAGCATCGTTATTGTTAATAATGTAGATGAATGATGATTTATAGCATATTTTTTATGTTCTATTTGCAGTTAGTTTCAGTTTTTTATGTTTAACTCATTTATTATCTTCACTTTATTTAAAGGAATCGGTTTTCTGATCTTGACTCACAACATTTGCTGTTGCAAAATGATTTAATTGTTCATCAGTTTTCTGTAAGAGGGGCTCTCTCTCTCTCAGTACCTACTCACCAAGCAGCATTTGCTGTGCACACAGTAAATTGCCAAGAAAAAAGTCAATGCAATGAAATATTTGCGCAATGCGTAAATGTAGGCGTATTTCTTGTTTTGGTGCATTTGCTGCTTTGGTGTGTGGCCTCTTTACATTTAATGTGATTGCAGCAAATGCTGCTTGCCCTATAAAACATAAACGTGATAAAAATTGAATTCTCACAAAAGAATTCAAACTTGATATTTCACGAGGCCATGTATTCGTCAATCAACGAGTTGAATACTGCCAATAATTTAAGTAAGCAGTGATGGATCACCGTTTAATAAACAATACAACGGCCCCTTTGACAGCCCTGGAAGATTAAATATTGTTTAGTAAGTAGGTATTTGCAGAATATTTTTACAGTAAGCTGGTAATGGATAGCTTATGTTCAGTACACTGTGCTGATTTTGAAGCGGTACTTAATAGTTTGCTTTGGTTTGAACTAACAAAACAAAAACGCCTACTATAAACGTTACAGGCTATTGCTCTTTTTGTTGTCCGAGTTAATTGAACAAAATGAATGGACATGAATGACATTATTTACAGTGAATAACAATGCTAGTACTATATTATGATCAAAACGGAAACAAACTCTTTCTATAGATATAAAACAATGGATGTTAGAACATTTTTTTATAAATTTAAACTGACATAAAAAATGTACAAAGGTGGATGTAATACCAAAATGCATTATCTAACAGTCTGCCTTAGGGTGATGCAGAGATACATTGAGGTAGGTGCAGGCAGAAGAATGAACTATTTATCATATATTATCCATGTAGGTACGTACTTTATTAACATTTTTTCGTACAACTTCCAATACTTGTATATTCTAAAAGGATAAGTATAGTTGTGTTGAAGTTTTAATAAAGAGATTTGCATGTGACCAAAAAACAGATGTATTTTTGCAAATCCTGTGTTGCTACTTATAGTTTTCAAATACAACTAATACACTGAAGCAACTGACGCAGATTTTAAACCTGGGATCTCAAGCACAGTAATCGTTATCGGCAAACGTGGGAGAGGTCTATGTCCAGCAGTGGACTGCAATAGGCTAATTGATTGATTGATTGATATTCAGAGGGTGACATAAAACATTATCCGGAATACTGGATAGTTATAATATATACGGTCATTTGCAATTCAACGAATGAATAAATTCGATACGTACGTTTATACTATCATAAAGATCACAATCTTAAATTAATATGAATATTAACATTATAATACAAACATCAATTCTAACGACTAGTCGAATATGTCATCAAAAGATTGCGAATAAAGATATATTCGAAGCTTACAATTGGATTAGGTTAGACTTGGACGGTGGCGATTCTCATCTTGATTTAGGAGACAATCAAACAGGTTTAAGTCATTCAATCAAAAGCAATTTGAGTTAAGCTAATTTTGATAACATGTGTGAAATTAAATAAAAAATCTAATATTATAAAGCTGAAGAGTTTGTTTGTTCGAACGCACTAACCACAGCAACTATTTTCAATGCAAAATTTATCATTTCTGGTTCGTTCATTGAGTGATCATTTTGCTACTATTGAAGGAAGCGAAGTAGTAACCAACAAATTTGGCAGATTCTCATACATTATTGAAAATTAATAAATTGTGGGCATATCATTCGATTCAATCCGTAAGTGCGAATGTTTCAAGGAAGGCCAACAGAAGTACATCACAAGTATAGTATTACTGTAGAGTAATACTGTACAACTATAGTAATATTACTCCGCTGTAGTTCTCAGAAAGTTGAATGGACTTTTAGTACTTTCAGTGTCGGGCAACGTAATTTTTTTATTTGCGCTGCTCCTCCGAAACAAATAAAAATAATAAAGAATGTCAAGTAATAAACAATCATGAGAAGTGACATAAAAAGTCAAACAGCTACTGTATGACCAAGGAATCTACTAAAACATCTCGCTATGAAAAAAAACGAATGTAAAAACATGTTATATTGACAAGAGTTCAGGCGGTTAACTGCTATAACACGACTTAAAATCAATTATGTCGTAAAAAAGAAATTTATGTTCTATAAATTTATTAGTTTTGCTCAGTTACGATTAACACTAAACTTGAAATTAAATACTGTCACGATAACCTCATGTTTTTATGTTTTATACTTATTCTGCTTTGCCCATATAACACATAAAACTAATAAAATTTGTCATTTTATTCTGCATTTTATAGGCCCATTTAGACAAGGAGAGTTCCTCACCTGCAAGATACGATGCCATCATTCATAGAAGTGGGCTGTCAGTACTTATTGTCAATCAGTGCTTACTGAGTCTCCTTGTGATAAAAGAGGAGCCACAGAAAGTTAAACTGACTGTAGATTTACAATGGCTGCGTGGTTCCCGTCTTGGATATGGCGATATGGCGTGTAGCCATATCGACTCGTCGATATGGCTTGTCCTATATAAAAAAAAGTCTCAGGAAAAAGGGTATGTTACAGCAGTATAAGTTTTGCGAAAGTTTGAAAAATGCTTATAATCCACATTTACAATGTTACAATAGTGACCCTCAGCTTGACGGCCTCATCAGATTCTTTGACACACCCCGTTTAAAGGACTCAGGACTGTAGGAAGAAGGAAACACGTGTGCTAGTAAAGAATTCCAAGACTTTAATATTCTGCATCGTATGCGGGTGATATCTTAGCCCTGCACGTGTTGTCCTGTTTGGCAGAGGAGACAGTGGGACTAACTGGATGAGTACTTAATAATACAAGATACTTAATAATACAATTTTTAATTTTTACTGTCAGATTGCAAATCTGATATTAAATTGAAGTATCGAAGTTTTGAATACAACCGGGACTAACTGGATGAGTACTTAATAATACAGAATACTTCATAATACAATTTTTAATTTTTAATGTCAGATTGCAAATCTGATATTAAATTGAAGTATCGAAGTTTTAAATACAACCTATAGGAGCAAAACATTTTGACAGATATTAATGTTGATTTATTGATTTTATGGATAATTTACAAGTTTTCGAAATAGTTACTGGATTGGACAATATGTTTATTTTGACAATTTATTACTGGGTTTTAGGAAATTCTTAGTTACTGACTCTATTCATTCGCTTTAGCTTAAGAATCATATAAATACCACAAGCAAATTACTTTCGAAGAGAGGCCGCAGCTTATGATAAAATTTAAGAACAACTTCAGAAAAAAAATTGCTTTGAAACTAAATGCATAGTAACAAGGATTATAATAACCGAGATGTTATTAATCTATATAATTAGCTTCACTAAGGATGGCATCTTTAAAAATGAGCAACCAATTACAAACATTTCTACAACCTATAAAAACTAACATCTGTAATAAGAAAATAAGCGCCAATTTATCAATGTTTTGACAGCGGACACGCCCGATTAGATCAAAAAGATCGTTCTAAATGAACACCTGTCGAATCTCGTGTTGTGTCTGTGAACTTAGTTAGTTCTCTGCTTTCTTTTTTACATTCTTATATTTCGCTTTCAAATCGATGTTGTTCTTATTTAGGTAGGCGTTAGGTTTCAAGTTAACTATCATTCATAGAAGTCATTAATATTTCATAATTATTCATAAATATAAACTGAATGCGGAAGGCGGACAATCGGGTGCTATGGTGCACATTAAGAAAGGCCTATGTCCAGCCAACAATAGTGCCCGGAAAACGGCAATAGGCTCACCCCCTATTACGTGGGACCTAATACAATGATTGGTGAAATGTGGGTGTTAATTCACGGGATCCCATTTTTTCTCATAATGGTTTTTGTCCTAATTTAAATTGTCATAACAAGTTAGGCATAATTTTCTTTGTCATAATAATAGTGTGCCATAATTGGTTTTTAGCATACTATGTTATTAAGCATAAATATTGTATATCCTAATGTTTTTATTCATAATTTTGATATGCATAAAGTTGTAAAGCATATTGTTTATTTGTCTAATAGTTATGTGGCATAATGATCAAAAAGAAATAATAATTTCATAACAGACAGTGATAGATTTATTGAGAAAGCCCCTGATTCCGACTTGAATAGATTAGGTTAGAAGGCTAATGCGGGAGCTTCGCTCCGCTCCGCTCCCGCATTAGGCCTTCGTGGTTATTTTTTTTTATAACCATGTAGAACTTTATTTAGTCAATATAATTTGTATGCTTAAAATAGTTATGGTTACGCGTCGTTATGCTTAAGTAAACTTATGCTTTGGGACAGTATGCTTATAAAATATTATGCTTATACTCGTAGTGAATAGGATTAAAAAAATTATGATTAAAAAGTTATGGCAAATGAGAATTATGCGTAAATAATGTTAGGAGAAGTAACATTATGCAATGTTAAATTATGACATAAAATTGTAGGAATAAAAATAGAGAACCTTAATTCACCTCTGCATAACCCTCCGGGGATAAAGGCGTGATTGTATGTATGTATGTATGTCCAGTAGTGGAGATTACAATAGGCTGATAGATTGATTGATTCATAAATATGGGACAGTTGTGTGCTTGACAACGTACTTTAATGTTATCTAATTTTAGGCACTTTCCCCCCCCCCCCCCCCCCCCCCTAGACAAGTGGCAATTCGTTGGTAGATAAATTTATTGTACAATAGAATGACGAATGTATGGGATTTGACGTTTATGAAATACGTTGCCAACTGTCGTATACCTCAAATCCCATTCAGTCGTCATCCGATCAGTCGGATGAAGCGGTCGGACCACGTGGCCACAGCCTATTCTACAATACGCCGGCCAACAAATTTCCACTTATCTAGGGGTATGTTACTGTTAGTATTAGAACTATCGGGATATTTACCATGTATTGTTTAGAGTTTCCGAACCATGAAAGTTTAAATACCTATATTGTTAAGGTCCAACCCCACCAAACGGACGGCATCGGCCCGGATTTTATAATCTTTAAACAAAATTAAATCTTATTATCACAGTGTTTGAAGTTTATATTACCAAGTCACGCACACCAGCTTGACAGCGACGTGCGGCGGCATGACGCACGTCAAGCTGTCATGCGTGACTTGGTAATATAAACTTTAAACGCTGTGACATAAGATTTATTTTGTTTAAAGATTGTAAAATCCGTTCCGATGCCGTCCGTTTGGTGGGGTTGAACCTTTACTGTTAGGATATGATTCTGTAGCCGACCGCATACGACAACTGCCGACACACGCAGCACATGCACGTAATTCATTGCGGCTTCTCAATGGTCCCCTTTATTCGTATCGGAGTTTGACAAGTAATGGGTACGTTGTATGTGCTGCATGCGTCGGCAATTATTGTCATATATGCGGTCGGCTACGGAATCACCCCTTTGACGTGAAGTGACGAAAAAATTTCTTAGCATTTTTAAGATAATAATATAATTTAGTCACGAAATGCTCTAACTTTATATTTCATAATTATGAAGTAAAAAAATATTAATTAAAATTAATTAATGGTTCAACTCCGTACAATATTTTCATTTCATTCACCAAATTACAGTTTTAACCTTGCATTGTCAACTGGTTCTCAACTAATAAAAAGCTTTAATTAGGCAATCCCATTAACTGTTTACAAACTACAATAGCAGTAATAGAGTATAGTTTGCAAACAATTCGATGTTCAGTTACCAAAATAAATTAGAATAGATACAAAAAATAGATTTGCCTACACTGCAAAAATCAATTGCTTCAACAGGAATTTAATAAAATCGTTACAAGCGTTTGAACATTTCCTGCACAATAGTGATCCATTATTTTCTAACTAGCTGAACAAAACAAAAAAAAGCACTACACAGCGAAAGATTTGTAACAACGTTTCTGTCTTAAAAAATCGTTTCAATTCCATTGATCTGATACAGACGCCTTCACAAGATTCACGAAGTCATTATTGAGATTGAAAAAGAAAACAACAAAAACTGTTCTTTGTGTGAGCTTCTCATTCATATAGGTACCAATAATAAAAAGAATAAAAAAAATGATTTTGTGGTGATGCGGGTTATTTTGATTTGTTTTAGACATTTATTAACGAAGAGATGACGAAGGATGCAGTGATGTGCCATGATCTTTTTCAATAATGCCCATAAAAGTCATTATGAAACTTTGGAGTTATTCTCATTAGCCTAAGTTAGATTTTACTACCCATTTACTAAAAAGTGATAAATTCGTCAAAATTTTATCGATTTTTTAAAACATTTACTATGTTAACTACAGTAACTATAACACTTTAAGTTAACTGTTAACTTAAAGTGTCCAAAGCATAATTCACGTTTAAACACAGTACAACAACGCATAATCATATAAAAGAATAATACCCAAAAGTTAAAACAATATTAATTAGTGTGTTATGAGAATCTAACTTATTATCATCCAAAAAATAGTGCCGCAATTTAAGAAAACTTTAAAGAAATAAGGCTCCTATTTCTGGTTTCTGGGTAGTTATACTCGTATAAAAATAACTACAGGTAGATTGTGGTTAAAAACCAGTACATTACGAATCCGAGGATCGCATTGCAGCTCACTCTAAAATCTAATATTAGATTTGATTACTATACATTGTAGCTACTTCTGGACTAAAATTTGAGATATACTTATAGTTTTTTAGATAATCCTATTAGTTTCTTAAGCGAACTGCCACTGGACCGGAATACGTAGTACATTTCCAAAACCTGACTACTATCAAGCTAATTTTCCGTGAGTAGCTTCGTTTTGATGAGACACCCAACAATAGCTTGTACGCAACTTTCGAATGTGGTAACTAACAGAGGTAGCATGGTACACCGTGTTGAACACCAAAGTCATAATTAAGGTGATACAAGTCAGTCGTCAACATATAATATAAACGTCAAAATACTTGTCATAAACGTCAAATCCCATACATTCCTCATTCTATTTTACAATACGCTGGTATTAAATTGCCACTTGTCTAGGGGGGCAGCTAACGTTTGATAGATAATCACCATCCAACCAAGCTTAGTTTACCGCTCGAAATTCATTTAAACAATGCCGTTGACTCACAAAACCGTTACCTATAGTTAACTAGATAGTTTAGCCGTAAGATTGAGGAATAATTGTAATTAATTCCTCTATTGTGAAGCGTGACGATCTCGTCAACGTTTATGGCTCTCGAGTGTTACGATTCAACGAGATCACTCTTATGGAAATTAATTGTATATTTTCTTTAATTAACTGTTTTTATTTTTGTTGGTTATTAATTGCTGAAAAGAGATTAATGGTCAAACATTAATTTCCCTTGTACATTGAAGGCTAACTGTTGCCAGCGGCTCCGCTCGCGTGGAATTCTGATCCCGTTTGTTCAGCTAACTCTCTCTACACGGCTTCCTTACTGTTCTGCTCCCTCGGATGGTAGCGTGATGATAATATATGACCTATGTTGCTTCTAAATAATGTGGTTTTATATTGGTAAAATATTTTTTCAAATCGGTCCAGTAGTTTCGGAGCGTACCTATTCAATACAAATAAACTAACTAACAAACAAACAAACAAACAAATCTTTAAGCTTAGCTTAGAAAGATTAGCCTCTCTAGAAAAGTGGCAATACATTTGTAGAATAGAATAGAATAATATATTGATCAATGTATGATTGACATACGTTGACGACTGTCATACATACATACATACAATCACGCCTTTATCCCCGGAGGAGGGTTAGGAAGAGGTGAATTAACACCCACATTTCACCAATCATTATATTAGGTCCCACGTAATAGGGGGTGAGCCTATTGCCGTTTTCCGGGCACTATTGTTGACTCGAGCCATGTATAGGCTGAGTCTGGGCTGTATATAAAATTATCTGTCTGATGTTAAGCAGCTCTATCCCTTAGTCGCCTTGTACGACACCGCATGGGAGGAGATGGGTTGGCCCAAATTTTACTCTGCCGGGAACCACGACTCTCGTAAACGTCAAAATAGGTCAATCCTATACATTCATCATTGTATTCTACAATTGCCAACGAATTGCCACTTGTCTAAGAGGGCATGAATTTTGTGTCTAAGTCAATTACAGCTGACGTCATCATGATCGGTGTTTTCTAATATGTTGATAGTTCTACAGAATGACTATGAACCGCTAGTGGTTCAGTATTATGCTGCTATGTTTCGCTTGATAGTGTTTGGTATTGGAATCAGTCACACCCTCTTCGTCCCGCATATTATGATTTTATAGCATATTTGTTTACGGTATATTATCTAACTTTAGGTAAGCGCCATTATTTTATGCTTTTAGGACTAACTTTTTTATTATTGTTTATTCTTTATTGTATTGTTTTATGTTTATTGTGTTGTGTTATACCGTGTTTGTTCCCAGTGGTGTAGAATAGGGCCACCACATCTTTTACTGTATGTCGTAAAAGGCGACATTACAGCCGTTCCCAATAACCTATCTATTGCCAGTTTTGACATTAGAAAGGATAAAAACGTCATCAATCTCTATGGCAACGCAATTAATAGTAGCAAAATAACAATAGGATTTGACAAAGGAACTATCTCTACCTTTACCTTTATCTGTAGGTATATTATTCGGAACGGCCGTAAGGAATAGGACTGTTCTCCATCTGACAGTAAACGTACAGGTGACATCTAAGTCCTGCACGCGTGTCTTGTGTATATATGGATATCATAAAAAATATAAGAAAAAACAACACAGATCAGGCTCGTACATCATTCACATTAATGCGAAATAGCTTGAACGTAGTCAACCATGACTATTTGATAATAGCTGACCAAAAACGTTATCCTCGATCCCACGAGAGCTGTCATTAAGCGGAAATATAATTTTAATGGTGGCCATCATGTGAACTGGGTCAGAATATTGTACGTTCATTGAGGTTTTTGAAATAATTCTTAATGTATTCTAATGTCGTGATTTCATGAAAATGTGAATGACCTGTACGAGTTGCATGTGAAGATGATATTAAATTCAAACCAATGTCTGAATCATGATCTTGAGTGGACTGACTAAATATTAAAAACGAATATAAAGAAATAGCTGTATTTTCTTAACGTATGTCAGGAGAAATGACAAGTAGGTATAATTGTCTAATATGACTCTTAATCCTTTAGGTAAGTTTTTATATGCATACTAGCCTGTATGGCCTCCACTCGCTTGCATGTCGGTTATCGCAGCCAAACATAGCCTATCCTTTTGTAATATCCAAGTGTATCAAATTTCATAAAATTATTTTCAAACATGACGAATTTTCATGGAAACTTTCATCCCCTATTTGAACCTCTTTAAACCCTTTTTTGAAATATAAGGTAGCCTATTTTCTTTCTCAAGTTCTACTTGTACCAAATTTCATCAAGATCAGTTCAGTGGCTTACTGACAGATTACTCTTGCATTTATAATATTAGTATGGGTATATTTTACAATAGTTCAGTACCTATTGCAATATGGCGGTTCAATAAAGTACTTCTATAGTATGCGGGCGTTGATTGTCTCCAGTGGTTTTCTCGTCTCTTAGATTAAATTTCTCCTCAAGTTTTGGACTTAGATTGATCAAATAACAGGATATCTTTGGAAATATATAGCACTGGTTATAGACCTACGTCAACTATTATATTATCTATTCTGTGCCTACATTTAGCCATAGCATAAAGCTGGCGATTCATAATTATATCTATACCTTAATCACGTCAATTCCTTGACTCGTTATTTAACCTATAATTTGCTTTTTTTAGCGTACCTTGTGCCTCGGAGAGCACGTTAATCTGGCCCCGGTTGCCATACAAACATCTATTAAATTTAAATTCAAATTTCAAATTCATTTATTCCAATATTTACAATCTAGTGAACACATTATAATATGATTTAGTATAGGTTAACGCTATAATCTGGTGAAGCCTGGCACCCAAGTTAAGATTAAACTTGTGTTTAGGGTACCAGAGATCCTAGAGCTTATTGTATATATTACAATAAGGACACATCTATGACAGTCTTCACGGGAAGTTGGAGCGTTAAAAAGTGTGACTAGTCAAAGTTTAACTACAGATCTTCGATATCGCCGATTGGCCAATTTTACCGCCAATACTATTTCAGTTGACTATAATGACCAGAGTAGCACGACACAACCAGGCTTAAAAATAATACTTGTTTACATAAACTTTAAGTAGAGCTCATAAAAGTGAAGCTGTATCGTGTACCGGTACTTATAATTGATATAACGTTTTACCGGTATATGGTCATATAACTAATATCTTGCAGAAATATGTGTCAGACATAATGTTGGCAAACTAAAAACGGTACTGATGGCGTTCAGTCTTTATAATCGTCAGTGGTATTCCATGTATGTCATTCAAAGTGTAAATAAATTAACGATTTATTAACTATCTATACTATTTTGGGGTAAATTAGAATAGCCAGGAATGAGTAATAAAATACAAAATGTATAAAATACCGAAGGTCGGTATACCAAAGTTTAAAATCCCGAAGGTTCAATATTTTGAACTTTTGGGCAAATAAAGGTGTGTGATTTTAAACATAAGACCGATGTTTAAAATCCCACACCTTTATTTGCCCATTTATATTATTATTATTTAATTTATATATATAATTTTAATACATAATTATATTTGATAAGATCGTTACAAGAATGACAATCATATACATTGAAATATCCACAAAACTGGTGCAAAAGTTGTAATTAGAAATGCCGGTTGCTACCAATTGCAGCATTGGGTATTAGTAAAAATTCTAAAAATAAAAATAATTCGAGATATGTTACCGGTCTTATTGGAGATCTATAGGGGAGGCCTATGTCCAGCAGTGGACTTCCTATGGCTGAAATGATGATGATGATGATGATATGTTACTGTAAGTAGCAGTAAACAAAATCCAATTAAGGTGGTCCGGTATGAAGGTAGAAATTCAAGACACTAAAATTTTAAAATCTACAAACAACAAAACCCATCTTTCATCCGATCCATTTCGTCGCAAATCGTTGAAGTATTTGTTTTATTATGCACTATAACTGTTATCTCATTTTTATGGACATATTTGGGTCCAACCTCTCAGACATGACGTAATTTCCTAGCCACATTTTCTGTAACAGTATCTGAGACCGTTCTACAATTATGGTCCATATAATCTTTATATGCACTATAGTAGTAATTTTAAAGCCAATGAATGATTATTTGCAATAATGTCGTGCAGAGCTGTGCTGAGTTCTTTAGTTTCTGATAACAGTTATCAGAATCTGTTAACTTTGCTGTTATGATTTTATGCTACTCCTAAAATATATTTTAAGCTGCTATGATTTCATGATATTGTGTTCTATGATTATATAATGCAAATTCCTAATGTTCTTCATTTGCAAGATCTTCTTGTTAGCAATAGATAAATAATAAGTTCTGCTATAAACCCATATACTTAGTTGTTTGATAAATTCGTGTCAAAATTGTAGAAATCAATATAACACAGGGTACAGTGTTATCCTGTACAAATCAAACAACCTGCCCCTGATCGCTCCCGGAGCAATAATGCCCATCACACTTACTGCGTTTTCACGCTGAATGGCTATGGCCAGCCTTCGCACCAGGATCCATTGTTTGTTAAATATTTCATAACCATGTCTACTTATTAAAAATGGATGTTGCTAAACGCAAAAATCGAGAACGGATCGACCGATTTGACTTTTTTTCCAAAAGTGGAAGGCTTAAAAAACATAATAAAAAAGGTCATAGGCACGGGAGCAGAATTACACGCAGGCGAAGCCGCTGGTAACAGCTAGTTATTATTAAAATGATAGACAGAAATTACAGTTAGAACTAGACACCATGTTAAAATATCGCATGAACAGTTACTATAAACATTTACATGCAACATGCCTTGATCTGAGGATACTAAAGTACTTTATTTTATGAACTGCATATAAACGGTTCCTTATTTGGAATTTTGTTCACAGCTAGTAAAATCTGTGAGAGTGATACGGAGATCGAAAGTATTGAATAAGTCATCTTATCCTTCTAGACTTTTCCCTTTTAAAATTTTAGCTTTTCTTAAAATTAAAAAGCGGGGGAATTTCAATATTGTTTGTGAAGCGATTTGACCTCCACTACCTGATACTGAAGTTCTGTAATTAAACCAGTTGTCGGACTTTTTAAGGATCCAACTACCCGTAACGACAGTCATAAATGTTAATATGGCAACCAACAGTTTAACGAGCTCGCTGAGGCGCAGAAGTATCTCAATGTTTTAAAAATGGTGACCCGTCCTAAGACTGACTTGGCTACTATTGCTTAACCTTGCAATATTTTAACCTAATTAGTTACTACATAGCAACGAACCCCTTCGTTTTATAATGCAGAATAAGATGAAAGAAATTTCCAAGCAATTACTGAACTAACTATTGAAATCGATTAAGTTAGGCAAAATTAAACGTCTTAGGCGAGACTTGAACCCACGACCAGTCCCTTATAGGATGAATGCTCTGACCACTGAACAACCGAGTCACGCTTTGAGTGCTTTAAATGATGTTGATGATGATGATGAACATCATTAATTATTTGTCAAGGACTGGTCGTGGGTTCGAGTTCCGCCTGAGCCATTTCATTTTTTTCCTATCTTAGTTAATCGATCTGAATAAGATAATACGAAATCTAGCATAATGAAATGAACGGGATGTTTATTTGTCGATAAACAACTACTATGGTCATCCACGGTTCAAATTCACTATACCTACATTTTGTAGAAATAATATTCTTCCTTCACAAAGATGAACAAAAGTAAGCGACACTAATCGCAATCAATTTGACATACTTCCCACCACTTAAAACCAAACGTAAAAACAGGTTTTAGTCAAACTGAAAGATGAAAAAACGTCGATTACCGTTAAACAAATCATATTTGATATATTACGGAAATCATTACCTAGTTTTTCGAACAATACACAGTTTTTGGTCACAAAAAGTTTTCGGATTGAATATAAAGCTAATGATATCTAGTGACAATGTAGGACTAATGAAGAAATACTATCCATTGTTATTGAAGGTGCCGTTATGGAATTCAATAACTTATATTTAGGTTACTAGTATGACAAAATAACGGTAGGAATTGGGTAACAAAAGTTTATTTTATCAGAAATATTTTAGGCATTGAACTATTGTTTTGGTAAAAACTACAGCCCTAGAATCTTCAATTGGGGCATAAAAAAGCATCTATCAAGGCCGTCAAGTTAGAGATTACAATTTTAAGGCCAATAGCGTCAGAAATGGTCCGTATCTTCTGAACTGCACCTCAGTGCACCTAGTGTGATGCAGTCAATTAACGATACAAATATTTTAAAAAATTCGAGGAGTTCTACTAGTTAGTCCCACCCTCTCTTTTTTTAAACAGAACATCACGTGCAGGGCTTAGGCTTTTCCCTCATACTGTGCAAATACATTTTTTTTTGTTGCACTTTAGAGACTTATAACTCTTTACCAGCACACGTGTTTATTTCTTCCTACAGTCACGGGTAATTAAATCGGGCGTGAGGTTCACAAATTGAGGGCCACTATTTTAACATTATTGATGTATGTAATGGCGACCCTCTTTAATGAGATTTTACCTTACAATCAGGTCAGATGTAGTCATATTCACGTGTCTAATATAAAAAAGAACATCTACATTGGCTTATGACAGGCTTTGAACACTATAGACTGTCATCAACCGAAATGAGTAAGTAATTTCTTCTATGAGGTAATTTCTTTCCGCAAGACCAAGTAAATTAATCAAAGGATTAGGGACTGAGAGGGTACTTCCTTATCGCGGTTCACAGCTTGACGTTTGAAGAGTATAATTCGCCTTATCTCTTGATACAATTAGTGGAATTCGGTAGAATCGGCTATCTAAGCTTTTAGTGAAAACCAACATACAGGTAAACAATTTTTGTAAGCAGCATGCATGCAATTATTACAAACTTTATGTTTTAAAATTAGAAACTGATTCTTCAATTTTTATTAACTCCATAGAAAATGTTTTCATGAAAAATGCTCATTGTGTCTAAATATTTTTTAATATACCAGCTATAACAGCTGCTCTTCTATTGAAAAATATTTTGCACGTGCAAGCAACTGATTTTTGTAAGAGTATATCATAATACAAGCTAATGTGCGGGCATCTACCCTCGTGGATGTTGGATCGTGGATTCTTTAAGTTAACATACCATACGGTATAGGCACGCAATATTTCCGATAATCTTACACAAAATAATAAAACGGACCGTTTTTCCACCGCTCATCTAAAACAATAATAGTATTTGTTTTAGACAAAACGCCATGGCGTCATTAACAAAATCACCGTAAAGAACCGATTGTTCAACTAAACAATTATGGAGCTTGAAAAATTGTAAACAAACCATTCGAAATGCGTCTTTAATGTACCAGGAGACCAGAAACACGAGAAAGTCTGCCAAGTATTGTACATGGCGCTACTTTCGTTGCACTTTTCCGGGTCAGGGGTTATTTGAGCTCAAGGCTAAGCTGGGACCTATTTGATTTTATGATAGCTTAGTAGTTGTTGTTCATAAATTAAACGCTGTAAAGGGTTCTTACTGTTCTAAGGAAAAACCATATAAATTATAAGAATAATAATTATTGCAATAGTAAGGTTAGTTCAATGAAAATCATTTAGTAACACACTTGCGAGTTCTTTTTCGTTGTAGAAAAAGAAATTGAAGTCTTGGATGTAGACCGATTGTGGCGCACCTTTACAAACAATATCCTACCTACTATCGTGTCCGCTGTGACCAAATACATGAAATAAGAAGACTCGAACAAGGCGACTGAACAGAGGCTTTTGAACTGGCCACATCCAATACTGCTGAACATAACTATCTGCTCGAGGAAGAAGGAGAAAGATTACAACAGACGTGACACCTTCAAAAGAAAGATCCGAATTTCCCTAAATAGAAAGCTAAAGCTAAAACTATATTATGGTTCTATGCTTGCCTGGGAATTTATTTATTAGACAATAATTTACTAGAAGTTCGAAACAGGATTACTACAAAATATGATAATACTATATTTTTTAGTAATCCTGATTGACGTAATTTAGAAATTAGGAAATACGGCTGTATGGATGTGGATAAGATTCTGTACCCAGAATAGATCATAAATGCTATTTATTTACTTTAGATAATCGATATATTAGGTTACATTATATTCCTCGTGAATGGAACTGCGCGTAGAAAGTTCATATCAGATATAAATTATGTTGAGTATCTTATATAAAAAGCTTTCAAGATAAAAGCTTCATATAAAAATTAATTAATTAACAAGATTATCAAAAATAATATTTAAAGATCAATTAATTAACGGTAGATAACTTTCTAAAGGCGCTCCATAAAACTGTACTATAGCACAACATGTAATTATATGGTAACTAGCAGATATCTTCGGCTCCGTTCGCAAAGATGTCGTTTCTCGCGAATTTTGGTCCTATCTCCGGTTCTACTAAGCTAAATACGATCAAACATACGGCATATTTTGAATCTGACCAAGACTTTTGTTTGATGCTTTTGTGACAATCGGTAAGAAACAGGCTCACTCAAACTCAAAAAAAGGCAGATTCCTTAATAATAATTCCTAATAATTTAATATTAGATATGTTGTACTGGCCTTCAACACGCGGCTCCGCCCGCGCGGAAGTCAGTTGACGCGACTTTTGGTCAAATCTCCCCTAGGCTGTGCACACGTCTGAACGTCCAAAGCGGTCCTACTGAACTTCGTTCAAGCAAACGTAAAATTTTAAATCTGACCAAGACCTTTCAATCAAAAAAATCACATCAAAATTCGTGCAGTTCTTTTCTTTTTGCGTCCATCGCGAACAAACAGACAAACACAATAATAGTATAGATAGATAGGTTGCATCAAGTTTCAGATGGTGGTGTTTGTTAAAATTCGCAACAGTTATATTATTTGACAGCTTGTAACTTTAAGTTGAATATTCCCGTTGTAATGCAAAGGTCAGACATTTGTTTTATTTAAATTACTACACAAGACTTTCAGCAACGTAACAGACATGATAAAAAATTTAGACGATTTAACCTTCCTATACTGGGTGGCGCAAAAGTAGTGGCACTAAAGAAAATACCTTTATTTTTTTTATATGAAATTTTCTGTCATTCTGTTGTTGAAAATTGTGTAGTGAACAAATGTAAAATACACTGAAAATAAACATGGACCGTTTTACTCCCCAAGAACGTGGAATAATTGTGTCAAACGCTTTTCCAGGCCGAGTTATCTCTCGTTTTGGCGATTTGCCTTGGCCTGCAAGATCACCCGATCTGACCAGTCCAGACTTCTTTCTTTGGGGTTTTTTGAAATCTCGGGTGTATGTGAACAAGCCACAGACTCTCGCAGCTCTAAAAGAAAACATTCGTCAAGAAATAACGAACATATCGCAGGAAGTGTTACGGCAAGTTATGCAAAATGTCATAAATAGGGCTCAAATGTGTATCAACTCTGGAGGTCACCATTTAAAAGACATCATCTTTAAATCCTAATGGTACGAAATTTAATGGTACAAATATACATTTAAAAAAACCTAAATCTAGTTTTCTAATTTAGAAAAAATGTTATAGCCGAACCAAATAGGGTCTTTACTTTTGCGCCACCCAGTACTTGCGTCAAATAGATAGTGAAACATTATAACTGCGTATGGTCTGTGAGACCGAAAGCAATTTCATTCGAGCACCTAGTACTTACTAGCCGTTTTGATTGCTGAATTTTAGGTCCCGTTTCGGCAATGCATTTGAATCGATTCCCGAGTATTTGTTATTCTAGACTGTATTTCTGAACTCTTATACCTATCTATCCTTATACCTCCCAACAGCTGTTGGAGTCTGATTGAATATCAAACATCCAAACACACAAAAAATGTAACATTTTCAAAATATGCTATCACATTTTATAATTAGTAGGATTGATAGGATTCGGATGGAGGCAGTCATATATTCGAAAGCTTCAGTGTGCTACTAATATAAATTCATTCCTAATAAAATTAACTTATCCAAGGAGGGATTAGTTTACTATTTTAGTAATTTCGGCTACTAATACTCTTGAAGAATAAAAAGCGATTTGAAAGCCTTAGATACCATTAGAAATAACACTGAGATGATGATGATAATGCAAACGTATATCATCGGTCTGACAGACCAATGGGAGTGTGAAGGTTAAGTACTTTCTTTTAAGTTTTTTTATACATAAAACACGTCACTGATGGCAAGCTGTAAGTGAAGCCAGAAGAATTAATGCCATTATTATAAATGGTAACAATGATAAATATATTATTCTTCATCTTGACGGCCTCGTTATCGATCCTGTTTCGACCATTCCTAAAGTTTTCTGGGATAATAGTTAGTGTTTAATTTATCTAACTTATTTATGCCGCGTGGTTCCCGGCAGAGTAGAATTTGGGCCACCCCATCTCCTTCCTTGCGGTGTCGTACAAGGCGACTAAGGGATAGAGCTGTTTAACATCAGACAGATATATACAGCCCAGGCTCAGCTTCAGATACATGGATCGAGTCAACAATAGTGCCCGGAATACGGCAATAGGCTCACCCCCTATTACGTGTGATCTAATACAATGATTGGTGAAATGTGGGTGTTAATTCACCTCTGCCTAACCCTTCCAGGGATAAAGGCGTGATTGTATGTATGTATGTAACTTATTTAGAGTTTGGTTATAAAGATCCATATCGATATTTTTGTAAAGACTACTTGTAACCTAAGTTCCTAATATTCCTGCTAAACTCTCCAGCTAAATTGCTTGTTTTAGGAGTAGGTACGTCGGTAGTGTACTTCCAGGATTGGAACCCGAGACCTGTAGATCGTAATGTCGACCTTTTAACCACTAAGCTTTTAGTACATACGTTGACAACTGTCATTAACGTTTAAATACACGACAATCCCATATATTCATTATACTATTCTATAATACGCCTGCCAACGAATTTCTACTTGTCTTCAATTTGATACTTACATTAATTTTCATCGATTAAGAAAGAGAAAAGATAATCGAACTCGGACGGGACTCGAACCCGCGATCGATAACATATCTACAGATAAAGGTAAAGGTAGAGATAATTCCTTTGTCAAATCCTATTGTTATTTTGCTACTATGAATTGCGTTACCATAGAGATTGATGACGTTTTTATCCTTTCTAATTTCAAAACTGGCGATAGATAGGTTATTGGGAATGGCCGTATAAATACATCCGTCTTTCTCTTTCTTAATCGATCTATAGTTAGCATTATAAATGCTTCAAAAAATTATTCAATATATTAATTTTTACCCGACTTCTGTCAATATAATTTGATCCATCGATCAAACAATACTGAAATACTTTGAACAGCTTTGACATCTTAAATACAAGCAGACACCTTTTCAATGTTAATTGTAGGTTGTTCACAATAGACAGTGTCAAGGCCTTCGTGCCGTTACCCCAGAAATATTACGGCATCAGACGCTGACCTCAAACCACAGTGTACCACACCATGTTTACCTTTTAATGCTATTGTGCTCATAACCGTTTTATTATATTGAGGTGGCAAACAAGACCTGAGGCCCTAGACAAAGTGGCACTAATATTCTGTCCTCCGTGGTGACACTCTAATGATGGAATCGCGTTGAAGCCGTTTAAATTTTTATCATTTGATCATTGAATTTATACATTGCGGTGTTTATAGTAATAATGATATAATGGCCTATAACCTTCATCGATAAACTATTCGATACAAAAAGAACTTTCAATTTCGAACCAATACTTCCTGAGATTAACACGTATAAACAAACAAACTCTTCAGTTTCATAATATTAGTATAGATTGACCAGACCAAATCTCAAAAGCTGCTTAAATAAACCTACAAACTCAACAAAAGACTGTCCTTATAACCTGAATATCTTCACAAAAGAACTGCTACTGTATTTAAGTATTTCAACTGCCAAGTCAACGTCAATAAAAGCTCGTAACTAACCTTACTAATAGTCAAAGCTTCAACAGAATTGTAAAATCTACGCATTCGATACCTCTCAAAGATATTCAGAGAAGAAACGGCTTTATAATTCGGGATTAATGCATACGACCGAGTGACACACTGCGAACAGAACTAACCGCTACTGTTGAATACAAAGTATAATCTATACTAACTATCTATACTAATATTATAAAGAGGAAAGATTTGTTTTTTTGTTTGTTTGTTTGTTTGTTTTTTTGTTTTTTTGTTTGTAACGAATAGGCTCCGAAACTACTGGACCGATTTCAATAATTCTTTCACCTATAGAAAGCTACACTATCTGGGAGTAACATAGGCTATATAACATCACGCTACTACTAAAGGGAGCGGAGCAGTGAGCATAAATGTCAATAAATCGGGCAGATTTCCATACATTCTTTACTAATATTAGATTTGTATTTTTGTATTCGAGTAAACTCAAGAACTACTGAACCGATTTCAAAAATTCTTTTACCATTAGAAAGCTGCACTATCACTGACTAACATAGGCTATAATTAATTTTCAAAAAAATAGGGATCCTGGATAAAACTTCAATAATGTAACCCAAGGTGTAAAAAAAATGACCTAAAAAATTCCTTACATCGCGTACGCTGCGAAAACTATTGAAGATAGAACAAAATAATGTACTGTAGAAATGTATAACTTAAAAAGGTCTACATAAAAGTCCGCGACAGCATGTGTCTATCTAATAAGGGTAGCTCACAATAACCATTTTTATCTTTTTCAAATTATAAAAAAAATATGTGTCATTTTCGAAGCTATTTTTAACAATATAGTGTTAAGCCTTATCTGACTTAATACGTTAGATACATTGTACATTTAATGTAGATCAAAATTGCCCTTTACACTGTATAATTATAATGAATATTTTAGAATCTATTGCAGTATGAAAGTAACGCGCGACGATATAAATTCAAGCCGAAATGCCGATCAAAGTCAGACCACGGAATCTATACCTTTGTATTAATTCTTATCTAAATAAATCGTTTGGTATTTAAGATTGTTTCAATACCTGTTGATTACTTTTTGAATTATTGAAATCGGACGTTCTATTCAAAAGATATCCGGTAAATTACCATACATTATTTGAAAACTAATTATTATTACGGGCATGGGCTAAAAGGGTGCAACCACGGGTGTTCGAAGTATTTCACGAGCGAAGACAGGGAAGGTCAGCTGAACACAAGATGCAACGGTAACGGGATCCGAATGCGGGATTGGAACCTCCATGTGATGCATCCTGGGTAACGGAGGCATTAACGCCCCTCACCCAGGGGAGGCGCTACCGCCTACGGCAAATACATACAGCAACGGGAGCAGCTCTATAGGGGGCTGCTCAAAGGCTTCCCACATGTCCCTCTGACTACGAGGAGGCCCAGTAGAGAGCAGGAAAGGGAAGGGCTGGTCACCGAGCGCGGACGTGAGGATTATAGGTACGGCCTCCTGTCATCCCTTCACGCCCGTCTCCTCCCTTTCCGGAATTCGATGGGACATCGTGCTTCCCACTTCTGAGAGGGCCATCTTAAAATTGTAGATGGCCCAGGGTCAGCCGGGGGTGCGGTAAATGCCCTAGGCAATTTTACACTCCAGCAACTGAAGACCCGCGACGGCATGCTGTTTAGTGGGTCCGAATTCCACATAGCACTCCTGATGGCTGACGGGGATGGTATCCGAGGCAATTTTAGCACGAAAGAAAAGTTTGTACGGAATCCGAATTCCACGCGGGCGGAGCCGCGGGCAACAGCTAGTCTAATATATAAAATTCTCGTGTCACAATGTGCGTAATCGAACTCCTCCGAAACGGCTTGACCGATTTTGATGAATTTTTTTGTGCTTATCCGGTATCTATGAGAATCGGCCAACATCTATTTTTCATCCCCCTAAATGTTAAGGGTGGTCCACCCCTTAATTTTATTTTTTTATTTTTCAGACAAAATTTTTTGTTTTTATTTTTTTATGATACATCATACAAAAATACATGCAACCCTAAATTTTCACCCCTCTACGATCAACCCTTATTTTTTATTTGGTAATTAAAAAGTTTTATTTTTTTTGCAAGAATTTTTTTTTATTTTGTCATGACTTATAATGAAAAATCTCATATGACTCTCAATTTTCACCCCTCTACGATCAACCCCTATTTTTTTTTGTGATCTAATATATAAAATTCTTCTGTCACGGGGTGCGTAATCGAACTCCTCCGAAACGGCTTGACCGATTTTGATGAAATTTTTTGTGCTTATCCGGTATCTATGAGAATCGGCCAACATCTATTTTTCATCCCCCTAAGTGATAAGGGTGCAGCGGGAACGGGATTTGAATACCACGCGGGCCGAAAATATGGCGGTACGAAGTTCGCCGGGGCAGCTAGTTCTTTTATATATTCCTCTACTGGGAGATGCTTTTTGATTAGTATTGGAAGCCGTCGAAAGTTTGCGTGAATATTACCATTTATGCCGGATTATCATCATCACTTCACTACATATTATAAAACAAAGTCGCTGTCACTGTCTGTCCGTCCCTATGTATGCCTAAATCTTCAAAACTACGCAACGGATTTTGAAGCGGTTTTTTTAATAGATAGAGTGATTCAAGAGGAAGGTTTATATGTAAGTATAATACATGCATAATATTGTAGAGAAACACTGATAAATTTAGAGATAATACCACGCGGGCGGAATATATAGCGGTACGAAGTTTGCCGGGTCAACTAGTAATTAACATACAAGTAAATTTCTACCTAATCCACTATAATTTTCGGCACATTGTAATATTAGGCCTATTGCCTTCAAACGGGTACTTTGTCATGTCATTACTGTGGATGGAGAAGAACTAACATTTAACTCTCGCGTTCAGGCATAACGTCAGGCAAATCAAAGGTATGCATGTAACTAACCAGTATCTGTACATTCGACAAAGGAGATAGGGTTGCACCTTCACATACAAAGATGTGATGAAACATCGTATGGTTTACTCAAGTTCGTAATACCTACCTTATAGCTAACTGCAGTGAGGTAAAGCTTAAGGGGATCTCCTTAGGCAAACAAAGGCATTCATAACCATCTAAACATTTTTTCAAGATTTCTCTCGGGTACCATAAAATGTATCATAATGTGTAATAAAAAAAATATAATCAATACACCAATCTGTTAAGATATCGTTGGCAGGAACATTAATATCAGAGAACAGATAATAGTACCTATTGACGTATTAATACTAAAATTCCAAACGGTACCTTGTATTGCGGTCTGCAATATGTATTGTGCAATGTCACCACAGTGTGACACGTGAGAAACCATTGCAAAGGTGTGGTAACTAACTGTGGTTTACTTATGAACATTCAACATAATTCTACGAGTATTTATATTCTTATACCCTGGTATCTGTGGACCACAACCTTAATAACCAAGTTCAGCTGTGTTGCAGTAAGACTGGAGAATATTATGGACCCTGGATTCTGTGGTGAAGGCCTGCAACTAACGCAAGGATAATTATGATAATGATCCTATCTCTTCATTCTCTTCATCCTAGCGTTAATACCAGTCGCACAAAAAGCTTTTGGAGTCTGGGTTGCGCTTAACCAGTCTAATTGCGGATTTACGACGACTGCCATCTGACCTCCACAACCCATTAGCGATATTAGGCGATTTCGTAACATTGCAGCTAGACCAGTTGTTGGACTTTTTAGGGCTCCAACTACCCGTAACGGTAGTCGTTATACATAGATGTTTATATGGCAACCGCAACGGCTTAACGTACTCTCCGACGCACAACCAGACCAATGAAAATACTCATATTCATGCATACAAACATTAGAACGGGGATCGAACCCACTCCTCCTGCCTAGCGGCCGCGTTCACTACCGCCACACCACAGAGACTATCAATGAAATAGAGTTGTTTTTTAATGTGCTGATCTCTTGATGTGCATCTGCGATTTGGACAACTTATTTTGCTTTGGACAGAATAACTATTCAAGAACCTTCCCAAAGAACTAGATTATCAACTGGAAATAGAGTATAGGCCTATAGGCTATATTAATACCACACCATGACCACAAAATTGATAATAGTAAATTATGCTATAACTTTTGGAATCAGAGTAATAAGAAAAAGTGATGCGATGCAATTGAATAGAACTGCGTACTGCGAGAGAAACCTTGGAGCACAGTTAGTATAGAATTAAGTTATTGAAAACCTAGTAAGTAGAATAAAATCGTGACGGACTGAAAAGAGGATTTTATGAACTAACGACACAATACAGACTATGATTGTAAACTGTGTCAATATTCTATTTCAAAATAAGAGTGTCACGGACCTGAAACATATTGCTATTATTCCTTACACGGACAGAAAAATGTTTTATAAAGTATATATCTTGTGAAATTTGCAAACAAACACTAATAGTGTTCTAATAAAAATTACGTACATACAGCATTGAGAATCTCTTTACTTTTGGTAGCCGATTCAAAACCTGGTAGACTAATATATTATGAACAACGACGGGAAATATTTTTTGTAGGTATTTTATTCTGTAGTTCTGTATACATTTTTTTTTAACTTATCAACGGTTCTACCCACAGGAGAAGTAAGTTCTTCTTCTTTTAAAATAATGGCCTCTGCTATCGAAAGAATCTTAAATATAGAATATTAAATGGCGAAGACACCAATCACTTGTTTGTCTTCGAGAACTAAATTAACTGTTCATTTTTCTCGCACTACATTTAATTATAATCATGACATGGGTACTTCGTCGATTCACACCACAAGCTGTTCGAACCACGGTGTGAATCGCACATGGCCCCTTTTTGAATTCGTCGTTTCGGACCAGTGGTATGAATCGACGAATGTCTATTTTGTACTTCGTCGTTTCGCACCACGCCACGGTACCACGGTAATACTATCATACAGTAGCGTGACTTCATATAAACGGATGAAACGCGAGTTATACCTACGCGCCTCAATCGAACACAAGCTAGTTAAGCTATGCTTACCATGGTTCTAGATAGCGTTGTGTGGGATGTTGTGGAACATGTCATACATAACAAATATCAACGTACTTCATGAATGCAACCTTTGTTGAAAAAAAAATACTAATAAATGTTAGTCATGTTACATTTCAAACCCAAATAAAAGTACCGTAAGATACACTCTACAAAATTGTAAACGACATTTAGGTAGCAATAATACACAATACACATGCAAGTAGCACTTCCATTCGCGACAATGTTACGTCCTATAACTCTTGTGACCTTTAGATACTCAGAATACATTCAGCGTCTTTGTAAGCGGGGAAAGTAAGCCAATAGTAAAATACGAGAGCTTTAGAACAGTGTACTAAATGGCATTTAATACAAAGTACAATCGTGAGTGCTGAGGAAAGGGCATGGTGAATTACTAGAAAGTTTCTATTTAATCTTGTAGTCTAAAGACAAACGCATAAATAAACGGTTTTCAGAAATAGTTTAGTCGTGAATAACTTACTGAATTTCTTAGAATGTATTTCGTGAAAGTTAGCTCAAGTTTGAATAGAATAGAATTGTACTTTATTGTACACTAGCTGACCCGGCGAACTTCGTACCGCCATATTTTCCGCCCGCGTGGTAGCCTATATGTTAATCCAGGGTATAACCTATATACATACCAAATTTCAACCAAATCGGTCCAGCCGTTTATGCGTGAAAAAGTAACAAACATCCACACATCCATTCTCACAAACTTTCACATTTATAATATTAGTAGGACAAGCCCCCCTAGATAAGTGAAAATTCGTTGGCCGGCGTGTTGAAGAATAAAATTATGAATGAAAAATACACAGACGTTTTCACTGCGACAGAAGGAAAACTAGAAATAAAACCAATCAATGTACCAACCCGATACAGTGTAGGCCAAAGCCTGCCAACATTGGGAGATGCATAATGTCTGTAGTGGACTGAGATAAGCAAATTGATTGATTGACATGTACATTGATAAAATAGTTAATAATTTTATTGTAGTGTTGGGTAATAATAAATGTTTAGTATTTTGGATAAACCTAAAATTGTGCTGGCTATAAAAATTTACATTGCCGTTCACAGCCAGTACATTTTTAGGTTTATCCTTTTTTAGTTTTTGTAAATTAGGTTAAGTTACTGAGATAAACACTTTTGAGTAAAAAATATAATGACTTGTTAAAATGTCAAATAAATCTATGGGGCTTCTTTTCGAGTTTAGCAATCACAAATATTTTAGATATTGTATCTTTATATATTTCATTTCCTAATTATCATCTCAAGATATTTAAAAAGTAACAGGCTTACAATTAGATATCACCTGTCAACATTCCTTCCCACGTGTTGACGTACAACATTATGAGATTGACATACAACATTATGAGTTTGACATATCGTATAATTTGTGCTCTTAATCTTCATAACCAATTATATATTTTATTACGGCTTTACAAACAACGTTAGTTAATTACCTGCGGCTTCACCCGTGTGGAATTCTGTTCCTATAACCGATAGGAAGGTATTTCAGGGTTAAAAAGTAGCCTATGTTTTCTCTTCTTCATCGTAGTGTTAATCCCGGTCACATCCGAAGCTTTTACTCCGAGTCCGGGGTTCGCTTTTTTTCAGTTTAACTGCGGATTTGGCTGCACTACGATATTTTCCATGTAACGACTGTCATCAGGGCCCATACCATGAACTCTTAAAACAGGTCAAAAATTGAACTGCTGTCATTCTACCAACTGCAAATGTCACTTTGAAATGTCATATAAATATATAGGATTACAAAGTGACATTTGCAGTTGGTAGAATGACAGCAGTTCATTTATTGACCTGTTTTAGGAGTTTATGGTAAGGCCGCTGATCTCCATAAATCATTAGTGATTTTGATATCAGCATTTCAGTTAGATCAGTTGTTGAACTTTTAGAGCTCCAACACTACCTATAACGACTGCCATAGATGTTCGTATGGCAACTGTGACCGACTGCTTAACGTGCTCTCTGAGGCATGGAAACACCTGGACCAATGCCAATAGACATACTCATGCATAATTGCAATAAGCGGGAATCGAACCCGTACTCCCTGTTTAGCAATCGCATTCACAACTGCACAGAGGCGGTAAATCTTAAGTGCAAACCTATGGTTAGTGAAAGTGCTAATCGTTACTTTGATCTCAACTTAAGTTTTAAACCTCTCTTCAAGAAAAGTTTCACTTTAAGATCTGTTTGTTTTTTCATATTCGTATAGACTAAATCTTATCTTATCATTTATTTTAATGTGTGCGGAGTTTATCGTAAATCTTAAGTGAGTATATAGTAGAAAGTTGTAATAAGACACAAAAAAACAAAACTTCCGTTTAACGTTCAGAAAATCGTTTCTCAGTTATTTTAATTATTTCTTTGTTTACCGTTGTGTTGAGTGGTAAGGTTATAATGCAATGTCAATGGCAATTTATTATTTATTTAAAAAAATATAATAAACAAAAAAGCTGAAGTTTGTTTAAGAGCCATTTCACAAAATGATTGCGCTCGAGTTTAGGTAAAATACTGTATAATTGTTTATGTGTGCGTAGCTACGCACACAAACGTAACATAAACAGTGTAACGCGAGAGACGAGACGGACGAAGCATTCTTGAGCCGTAATGTGATTTTATATGAGATTTATAAAAAGTTATATATTTTATTTAGTCTAACGAAATTTGCAAGTTAGATAAATAGAAAAACAAGAAGTTAGGTATGTAAAATAATATATGTAATAACAATTAAGATAAAAACAATCACATATTATTGTCGATTCAATAATAGTACATCATGGTACAAGTGAGCAAAGTTGGTGATTACCGCCGAGGCGCTATTGAGACCCGAGCCGTTAGGTGAGGGTCTTAAGAGAGCCGAGGACGTAATCATTATGCTCACGCGTGGCATACGACGTTTTACAACACACTTGTGAATAAAATAACACTACGAATACTAAATAAATAATACTACAAATGAATTCATTTTCCTATGCGCGCGCATCTAACAATGGCGATCGGCCATATTTAAAAGAATGAGGTTTGACCAATGATAATTTCATAACATAGATATGTCATATGCTTACAAATCAACGTAGAAATAGCAATAACACATCTATTTATATTTAATATCATTGGACTTTAACTTTTTTTTACTGTTTTTTTTCCGTACTTAGAGGAAAAAAAAGATAATTTTGTTTATTATACAAGTATTACAAGTTGAAATTATTTATTTAAATACGAAAATGCATCAAATGACCATATAATAGGCATATTAATTTATTCGTACTATTAAACACGTTCTTTTTTGTATCGAACCTTTTTTGAGAACATAGAAATTGTAAATAAAAATACATAAATAGGTATTTACCTCGCTTCTGTTGCTTTCTCTAATGCCGGCCACACACGTTGCGGTATACTTGCGCAAGTCTAGACTTGTACAAGTATACTTGAACGTGTGTTGGAAGATAACTGCGCAAGTTTCAGACTTGTACAAGTCTCAAAAAAAGTTCCAACTTTCGATTCCAAACTTGCGCAAGTCTAGACTTGTACAAGTATACTTGAACGTGTTGGAAGATAACTGCGCAAGTTTCAGACTTGTACAAGTCTCAAAAAAAGTTCCAACTTTCGATTCCAAACTTGCGCAAGTCTAGACTTGTACAAGTATACATGAACGTGTGTGCCCGCTGCCAGCGTTGCGTTCAAGTCTCAGTAGCGTACTAGGCGCGCGCCTATACGCACGTCTCCGTATGTTCTGTGATCGATTTCCCGCCAAAATGAGTGAGATTTTCTTCATAATAAATTCATTATCCAGACCTCCAGACGCAATTGTTATAGCTATTTGTTTTTTATATGGGACTCATCAATTTTACATCGCCTCGCCTGATGGTAAGCCGAAGGCAGTCTTGGAAAGAGGAAAGAGTATGTATGCATGTATGATGTATGTATGTTTTTTTTTGTATATAGGTTCCGTCAATTTGAATTTGCCTCGCCTGATGGTAAGCAGACGGCAAAGTCTTGTAAAGAGGAAAGAGGATGTATGTATGTGTGATGTACCTATGTATGTATGATGTATGTATGTTTTTTTTTGTATATAGGTTCCGTCAATTTGACTTTGCCTCGCCTGATGGTAAGCAGAGGGCAGTCTTGGAAAGAGGAAAGAGGATGTATGTATGTGTGATGTACCTATGTATGTATGATGTATGTATGTTTTTTTTGTAGGTATATAGGTTCCGTCAATTTGAATTTGCCTCGCCTGATGGTAAGCAGAGGGCACAGTCTTGTAAGAGGAAAGAGGATGTATGTATGTGTGATGTACCTATGTATGTATGATGTATGTATGTTTTTTATTTGTATATAGGTTCCGTCAATTTGTCTTCGCCTCGCCTGATGGTCAATCTGTACATTCCAATCTTTGAATGCAACATTCAATTTATATAATAAATTGATGCGCGAATACTCACGTTTTTTATACATTCCAACATACAATATACTCACGCCTGTAAATCCCCGAATGGGTAGGCAGAGGTGTATTTACTTTTTTTTAACCATTCTTTAATTCACACAGTTCGTTTTGTATCTAACTTTTAATTTTTACCCGACTACCGAAGAAAGGAGGGTAATGGCGGTTTTCTGGCGCCAAAACCAATGTTATAAAAAAAAAATTCTCGATCTTATCGAGTAGGGTATCTTAATGCAGGAAAATAGAAGGAGATTACAAAAAGTTATATCATAACGAAAAAGTATAAAATAAGACAAATGATTAAAAATAAAAAAAAAACCGACTGCTACTGAAAAGATTGAAATATGTAAGTTAGATAGCAGACGGTACCCATTAATTTTCTTTCGGTTTATGATTGGTAAATGGATACCGCCTGATACTAGACTTATTTCAATCTTTTCAGTAGCAGTCGGGTTTTTTATTTTTTGACTGTTTATACTGGAGATTGATGGCACTTGGTGGAACTTGCTACACATATTGAATAAATCACTTGTACTTTTCCACAATTATTTTTTTATTTGAACCTTACCGGTTTCACCACGGCATTATCAAAGGTTTACAATGGTTTAAACTAAAAACTACAATATTTTATGTGTGGGTACTTTTAAAAAAGAATATACCAGCTTCAACTTTTTTTTTAAATAAATAAATAACTGTGGAAAAGTACAAATATTTTTATTTTTTAATAATTTTCTGCATACTTATTGCCAACTAAGTACCTACTGCCAATGCGTCATCCATCGCAGCACGACGTACCTGGACGCTCGCTTTGACAAAAATGACACTTGTACAAGTATACTTGAGCGTCTGTGGGCACATCGAAAAAACGCGGACTTTTACAAGTCTAGACTTGTACAAGTCCGCCGCAACGTGTGGGCCGGCATAAGGCTGCAGAATTATCACGTTTCCTTTTTTTAACACAACGGTATACACAATCCTTGCCCCCCATTGCTAAAACCAATAAAACAAAAATATATATTTATTCTACAAACAATGAAAATCATACAGTAAGTATACTTGATAATAAACCAAACTTTACCTTGTGAAAAAAATACAAAGCGAATCAAAGCTATTTGGTCGCAGTACAATAATGCTTTCTCTCTACGAACGCTCGATAATCGGGACGCGGGAAAAAATGACACAGGTCCTTCTCCAATGGGCGCTCGCGCCGTACTAAACGGTGCCCACTTGTGTATCGTAATTTATTGTTATTTAGATTGAAGTTATATCAATATTTTGACAAAGTATATGCAAGAATTTCCTATATTACTGCAGAAATCGGTTCTCTAATAGACGTAGTTTATTTTGGAATAATTTTATTTTTGTAATTACTGTGTATTTAAACCAAAAATCACGATCAAATTTCGATGTTAAACGGAAAAATTGGCCGAATGGTTTATTTTTTAACTAAATAATTATAATACAATTCAATCATCTATTACATTAAATGACAATTAAAATATATATCCAATGTTTTATGTATTTTTTAAGCTCAATTTATAAGTATTTTTAATTGAAATTCGACTTTGAAATCAACTCTGCGCCCGTTTTTCAATAAAATGCTTGTGGGAAATTGATTACTATAGATCAAATAAGTTTTTTTTTAGAAAATGTGTTACATTAAACGTCAACACGAAAGCTTGGCCTATTTTTTGCGCATATTCAATAACTTCTAGATATTACAGACTAGGGTAATTTAGGAGCTCAAAATATTATAAATTCGTGCGAAAACGTGAAATGGCTCTTAAGTTATAAGTTAGTTATGTGATGGCTTATAGTTGATTCCTGTGATAATTTACTTTGATTAGGTACTTAATTGTTTAATAGGAACTGTGACACGACATAATTAAATAACACTCGTATATTACTTAAATTATTATAAATTAAAATCTTAAATATAAACTATTAATAGCCCAGTCCAGCATCGAGTACAGGTCTGGTAACAGTGCTACTGGTGGTTAGGGCTCCAGGGAGAGGAACTGCTTCACTATACGTGGCATGCGTAGCAGATCTGCCTTTGCACCAAGCTCTTGATTCAACAGGCTGAAAGGAGCCTCTTTAGATGTTAGTCGAGGCTCTTGGTCATCAGTTCAATAAAATAAAAAATAAAATATTATTTCATATTTTCAAAAGTTTACGCAAATGTCACTCATTGAAATAAAACTAATTTTTATCGTAGCCGTCGAACTAAAAGTAAATAAAAACAAATAAATCGCGGTAGAATCCGTTAAAAAGTAGTTTTATTTCAATGAATAATATTATTCTTATTATATTCTACAACTATCTTTTCTTTGTTACAGACTCCCTACACCATGGACGACTGAGTTCAGTGCAAAGTGTATATAATATAGTTATTCTTAAAAACTAGAAGTGTAATTTGTGTTCAAGTGAAATATAACAAAATGCAGGTCAAGTCGCACATATTAGCTGCAGCTGCACTTTTAATTATCGGTAAGTGATTTTTTAATGTTTTTTTTTGTGTTTATTTTTATGTCTCTTTAGATATTAACGCTAAGACGCGTCCAGCTGAAATATAAGATATTACAGTTTCACAATTTCTCTCTTGTGCCGTTGTTAAATGTGTTATTTTACTCTTTTCTGATTTCTACTTAAATTAAAAAAAAAAAACATGTAACTAGATTTGAGACATTGCTTTGATCTTAGACTTCAATCAAACAAAGACACAGCGAATAGGGCTTTCTCTCTATTTTCTAGGACCGTAAACAATAGTTATTTGTTATACAAGAGTGCAAAGTTGCTTTTTAACCGCGTGCTCAGTTTTGATGACCGAGCAAGCGAAAGATTCTAAATTTGAATCACGAGCATAGCGAGTGATTCATAAATTAGAATCTTGAGCGTTAGCGAGGGAATCAAAAGAGCACAAGGTGTAAAATCTTTGCACTCGAGTGCAACACGTAACTTTTCATCCCACCTCAGCGAGGAAATAATGAAATGCTTCTTCTTCCTAGCGTTAATTCGCAGTCGCATCCGAAGCTTTCACCTCGGAGTTCGGGGTCCGCTTTACCAGTCTTAACTGCGGATTTGGCTGGACCTCGATATTTTCCGTAAAGCGACTGCCATGTGACCTCCACAACCCAATGGTGACATTAGGCGATATCGAAGCATTGCAGCTAGATCGTTGTTGTTGAATTTTTATGCATACAAATATTTGCACTGAGCGGGGATCGGACCCGCGCCTCCTGCGTTGCGGCCACGTTCACTACCACTACGCCACGGAGGCTGTATAATAATTATGTGTAATAATACTAATAATAAAATATCAACAAATAAAATTCAACAACAATGTTCAACCATAGGACGTGAAAAAAAATTTATGCGCGCAAAGCAAATTTAAAAAAAAAAGTAGGTACACCAAGGAGGTTCCGAGTTGAGTTTTTCATAAATTAAAAAAAAGTTGTATGATAAATCGGCACCATAGAGGTAGAAGTAAATAGGTTTAATGATGTTTTGAGTTCACAAACCTGGTACACACGATGTTCTAAATTCAAATTTACTTTACCACTCTAGAGGGTAAAAGCGACTTTTACACTCAGATATCGAAGAAAAAAAGTACTCTTTCCGAGATGGTGGGATGAAAAAATAATTACATGTCTTCCTATAGTATTACACATAGGTACTATAATAATAATTATGTAAATTCAATCATTATTTTATCAATGCAAACGACCGGGTTTTACAATAAACAATAAATTATGACTTTTAAGTACGAAAGTATTCCATATCAATCTAAAAGAGACAGAGAGGTCTCAGAGATAAAATAAAACAAGTTGATTTGAAACCTCACCGTTTTTTGACCTTTGTTAGACACTTCAATATTGAAAACAATTCGCGTATAATTGTTAAGACCCGTATTTACAAGTGGCATGCGAATTTCTTTAATCTTACAAGTTTGGTAACTTCTATTCATATCGAATTAATTGACAGGAATTTGATCAATAAATTTTTGAGCAGTAGCAGTGAGCTTTTAAATAATTAATGTCAAATTTGATCATGCAAATTTTATTGATGCGAAAAAGATTAATCCAAGTCCGGTTCTGATAACATTATTTACCTCTTATAAATTCGTTGTTTTATTATATTGCGATAATATAAATTACTTCATTTAATCAATATAACGGATATCCTAAAACTGTTAAAATACTTGATTTTATTCGACTAATGTTCTAAACTAGTGAAATTCAAATGAAAGTTTTCGTAGAGAGGATTCCCCAAGACAAACATCATTCTCTGAACTTGATACGCACTTGATAAAATATTTTACCAATAACAAGAATAGTATTATGTAAATTTCATAATAGGTACACACATACATACATTTACGCCTTTATCCCCGTAGGATTAGGCAGAGAGGGTGAGCCTATTGCAGTATTCCAGGTACTATTATTGACTCGAGAAGTGCATCTGAGGCTGAGTCTGGGCTGTGTATATCTGACTGATGTTCAACAGCCCTATCCCTTAGTCGTGTACGACACTGCCTGGGACTCTTCCCACTTGGGGTGGCCCAAATTCTTTTTAATTTCCCCAAATTTCATAATCTCTCTCTGTCACTAGACCATTTCCCATCATTTGGGATGGGTTCCTGGTCTTCATACTCCATTTAGCACGGTCTTGTGCTAAGTGGAGAGTAAATTTCATAATACTGGTTATAAATGTGAGATCACGCTACAAAATATTATGTTAACAATTTTCTAAGCATTGTCTACCGTGCTATAAAAATATTATCAAACTATACCAACAGTTCTATTGTCTTTTCTATAGGTACCTACCGTCAGATCTATTTTAAAATTGCCTGAAAAATATCACTTTTTTAAAGATGGCCATCGAGCATATTATTTTATTGCGTCTATCAATTATGTAGGTCTGAATTATTTAGGCTGTTTAACATCAGACAGATATACACAGCCCAGACTCAGCCTCAGATGCATGGCTCGAGTCAACAATAGTGCCCGGAAATTGGCAATAGGCTCACCCCCTATTACGTAGGTAAGACCTAATATAATGATTAGTGAAATGTGGGTGTTTATTCATACCCTTCGGGGATAAAAGCGTGATTGAATGTATGTAAAGCCCGACCAGTAAAATAAAATACCTCGCCATATTGCGGTAAACTATTGGAACTAATTTCTTCATATGGTAACAATCTATACAATGTCATTATGGTCATCTGTCAGTGTGGTGTCAATTGTGCGTGTTGTTGAGTTTGAGAGCGCTACAAAACTACAAAACTATAGTAATATGCCGAAAACTATTAAAAGCCAGTTAAGAAAAGTAATTTATAATATAACAAAGTATTTGTCGGATAAAAAGTAGGAAGGATTGGACTCTATTCCTCTAAATAACATCACGGACCTTGTTGTCAACATGACGGGTAGGTAAGTCTATAACTCACTTTTGTGAATAATAGCAATGAAAAACATGACAGCCTCCGTGGCGTAGCGGTAGTGAACGCGGCCGCTACGCACTAGGCGCGGGTTCGATCCCCGCTCAGTGCAAATATTTGTGTGCATTAAATATGGGTATTTGCATTGGTCTGGTCGTGCCTCGGAGAGCACGTTAAGCCGTCGGTCCCGGTTGCCATAAGAACATCTATGGCAGTCGTTACGGGTAGTTGGTGCCCTAAAAAGTCCAAAAACAACGGTCTAGCTGCAAAGCTTTGATATCACCTAATGTTAACATTGGGTCGTGGAGGTTAGGTGGCAATCGCTTCACGGAAAATATCGAGGTCTAGCCAAATCTGTAGCTATGACTGGTAAAAGCGGACCCCAGACTCCAAGCTGAAAGCTTCGGATGCGACTGGGAATAACGCTAGGAGGAAGAAGAAGCAATGAAAAAGTCACAGTTTTATATTAGGTGTCATTCCGTGCTTAATTGCGTGGAAATAAAAGCCTGTTCATAAGCAAGTGTGTTGAAAAAATATTTGTACACTTGGCATTTTACATGTGTATCACTATACTTGGTGTTGTCATAATCATAGTGTTTTTGGCGCCCCCAGTACGGGTTTTTTATTTTATTGGTCGGACTTTATGTATGTATTATATTTATCTTGATGTGTTATAAATAAGTCTCTATCTGACAGCAAGAATACCAATTATTATGAAAAATAGTCGATTCATCTTCAGTATTAGTAGGTATTAGGCTCATATAATACAGTGACTTATAAAAGTTTAGATTTCATCTCTTTAGAGATGATTCAGAATCATTAAAATCTGAGAGTGAAGATAGATAAAATAGAAATACTTTCACCAGTGAGTTATGTCATAATTTTTTATTATGAATATGCCATACTTTTTTTATTACCTATGCCGTTTCCATATTAAGCGGGGCGCGAAAAAGCATCTGATGAAGCCGTCAAGCTGAGTCATCATTGTGTTCATTTTCCGAGACTTTGCCTTCAGCTCCGCCTGATGGTAAGGCGAAGTGAAGTCAGATTGACGTGTCCTATATATAAAAAAAACCGTTTTTAGAGTATACGAACCATATTTCACAAATTAACTAGAACCGCAATAAAAATAAAATAAAAATAAATATTGTAGGACATTCTACACAACGCTATAGTGTGGCTATAGTCTGACAGATGTCATTTGACCGGTTTTTTGCTGAAAAAATATAAGTAAATGACTAGCTATTGATATCGATTAAGATAGAAAAAGTGAAATGACTCAGGTGGCATTCGAACCCGCGACCGATATGCTCTGAGCACTGAGCAACCGAGTCGCGCCTAGAGTGCTCCAAATTCACCCACACAACCATCTTGGGATGAAGGTGGGAGCTGTCTACCGATAGTCGTACGAACTGCCGCCTGAGTCGTTTCACTTTTTATTATCTTAATCGAGTATGTAGTGTAGTAGTTGTAGTGTCAAATATATTAATATGAAATGGCGGTAAAAGTAACGTGATAGATTAATTAATTATAATTCTTATTCATAGATGTCACTATATTATTAGCTATTTAATTTACCACGCTTCACGAATTTCTTATCAGTTCAAATATTAATAAAATAGTTGTTAATAGTCTTGAAAGATAATTTAATTTCATCCTATTAGCGAATCTAATATATCTAGATGACGCCATGCTGCATATATAGGTATTAATAGCTATCTATAATACGTATTTATTAGCTGATGCCTGCGGCTCTGCCCACGTGAATGTCAGGTATTGCAACTCTGCTGACTTTTATGCATTCATCTTGCAATTTTCTCACCTTATTGCAACTTTTAGCCAAATCTCCTGGCTTACTCAACCAATGGCCCTCTTTTCAGAGACTTTGCCTTCAGCTTACCATCAGGCGAGGCGAAGTCAAATTGACGTGTCCTATATTATATTTAAAAAAAAAATGGCGATAAAACATACGTAAGCTTTTAAGTCTAACCAAGACCTTTCCAATTAAAAAAACTGCATCAAAATCCTTTCAGTAGTTTTTGCGTCCATAGCGAACCAACTGATTAATAAACAGACAAACAGATATTGAATAAGAAATATATTCAGAGTAATTTTGCTCTCCAGTTTGGGAGGTCAGATGGCAGGCTGTAAGCTGTAAAAAATAATAAGCGGACTCCAGGGTCCAATGACAACTTTGAATGAAACAAGGAAATGAAACAAGAAAATTACTTGGAGGGTGATGATGATGACTGATAAAGGTCACAAAGAAATAAAAATTTCAAGCTTTTTATAGAAATAAATTGCACAAAAACTCTCAAAAATACTTTTCAAACAAGTTTTGATAATAATTGACACTATTTTAAAATAGATCTAGTCCCAAAATGTCAATCAGCCGATACAAACACTAATTCCATGTTATTCGAACACCTATCGGCATTATCAAAGCAAATTAAAACATAATTAAATGTTTCACTATTGATAATGGCGCTAATACCATTCAACGTGTAGATCAATGATCTATAAATCGTGATCGACGACGCGTGCGCGCATGTCGGTAACCGTTAATATGACACTTGTATTGATTTATTGTTCGATGGCATTTTTTTTGTGTTGACGGTCTAGATAGTTTGTTAGATGCTGCGCAGACGCCGGACTGTGATAGGCAAAATACTAATGGCGTATTCTTATTAGAATTATTGTAAGGTTGCACAACATTGTCACTATACCTTGTCTGCGCTGCGACTCCTAGAAGTCTGGGGTTCTTTTTACTAGTTTAACTGCAGATTTGGCTGAACTTCAATATTTTCCATGAAGTGACTGCCATCTGACCTCCACAGCCCAATGGCGATATTGGACGATATAAAAGCATTGCAGCTAGACTAGTTGTTGAACTTTTTAGGGCTCCAACGAATTACTATGGCAGTAGTTACGGCATAACGACAGTCATATTTGTTCGTATGACAACCGGGACCAACGGCTAAACGTGCTCTCCAAAGCACAATCAGACCAATGCAAAAACCCATAATGCATACAAATATTTGCACTTTGCGACGATTGAACCCACGCCTCCTGCGTAGCGCCCGCGTTCACTAGCGCCACGCCATCCACGGAGGCTACGAGGCGCAGCGCTAATATTATTCAAATACAAACCCGATGGTTTTAAGTGCTTCTGACTTGCCATTTTTTCAGTACACTTTTGCGAGGTACACTTACAGCTTAATTTCAATAATATTTAGAAAAAAAAAACTGTTTCCGTAAATAGTATAATAACGTATCTAATCATGCTTGGAACTGACATATAATGAAATGAAATTATACTATGCAACATCCTTTGTCAAATGACGTTCAAAGTAAATTATAATTATTATGGGTTACATTGTATTAATGACTATTATGAATACATTATGACTTATGAGTTTCACAACAAATAATACTTAGATGCCACCCGCATACGGTGCAGAATATTCCATCAAGAACCAAGCGATTCGGCGACTCCTTCTTCTGCCGCACTGTTAAGACTTGGAATTCCTTGCCAGCTCACGTGTTTCCTTCCTCCTATAGTCCCGGGTCCTTTAAGCGGGGCGTGAAAAAGCATCTGATGAGGCCGTCAAGCTGAGTGCCACCATTGTAACATGGTACGTGTTGTAAAGGTGGCCCTCTTTTCAGAGACTTTGCCTTCAGCTTACCATCGGGCGAGGCGAAGTCAAATTGATGTGTCCTATATATATAAAAAAAAAAACTATTGTAGCACCGAGCCTTACAATATCCATTTTTCTTTTTACTCTATCTAGGTATATAAATAAAAGCGAAATACTACTCACTGATTAATCACGAAATCTCAGAAACAATAACACATACAAACTTGAAATTTAACCGGTAAGTTCCTTACAGGGTGTAGACATCCGCGATGAACGGATTTTACGAAACTTCCCCCATAAGGGAGTAAAATTAATTCCACGCGTACGAAGTCGTAGGTGGCCGATAGTCTTCTTATAATAATTATATTATTTTCTTCATGATAATATTCTGAAGTTTACGCAAATATTACTTATTGAAATACAACCACTTTTTAACGGAAATAATAACAAACGAATCCTGATAGAATCCGTTAAAAAGTGCTTTTTTTTTCAATTCTTATCTTCTTATTAATCTTTCTTTATTTCATTTACCATACAGTTTTCCGCTATCGAATATTTTAGCGCTAAAAAGTGCAGGTGAGCACGCACACGTGCACATACTCACACGTACGAGACCTGTGTTACACTGGTCTTGAATTTTTTGCAACGCGAATAAAACTTAGCGGTACATTGTATATACAGGTGGTTTTTATTTTACGTGTTTCATTATACGCTTAAAATCAAAATGGATTTGGTGCCAATGAATCATCTGATTTCTTGCATATATTTTAAATCTACGTTTGGTTATGGTTTTTTTGGGTTCCGTAGCGAATATTGGTTACCTGTTTGCCATTTCTGCGTTTGTTTTGTAAAGATCTCGCTATTTTTATATGTTTAATGTAGTTACTATCATTTAGTCCATTTTCATTTCATGAAAGTCAGGTTTTTTTTTATAGGGCACATCAATATGGTACCTGATGGTAAGCTGAAGTTAAAGTCTTAGAAAGAAAAGCACTATTACAGACATCAAAAATAATTACAATGGTAATTTGTTGTCATAAATTTACACTTATATTAGTAGATCGGAGAAGTTCGATTCGTAATAGAAGAAATGTGTTATTCGAGTTCTCAGTATAGTACCAGCTAATCATGCCTGGGTTTCCAACCTTTTTAAAAACTACAAAAATAAGTATATCGGTTGTATTTTTTATACCACTTATTTGGCAGACAAGCACACGGCCCACCTGATGGGAAGCGGTCACCGTGGCCTAGGGACGTATGCAACACCAGGGGCGTCACACTCGCGCTGCCGACCCTGAAGAAACCTTCAAATGCCCTTCTTGCAGAACCCCATATTGTAGTCGCTTGGGAAAACCACCGCAGGGAGTTCATTCCACAGCTTGAGTGTGCGTGTTTTAATTTTTTAGATTCAAGTACCTTTTTTAACGTGTGCAAAATCCCCACCGCCATATCCTCCCCCACCAGAACTGGCAGGGGAGGTTATGTTGTCGGACGAACCAACTAAAACGCACGCCGTCTGTGGGTCGATGGCTGCCGGAGGTGAGATTGTCTGAGACATATCTCTCGTATAACCCGCGCCATGTATCTTGGACCTAAATCGTAAGACATACGAGGCTCTGGCACCCGCGGATTGCTTTGTAATAGCCTATGCTAGGTGAATTTGAGTTCGTCTACCGCAGTAGCATCCCGTGCTATCCTCAGAAGACACCAAAGAAATGTGCACAGCGCGTATAGGGCACATTTTAGGTTCAAGATACGTGGTGCGGGTTATACCCCGGCCGTCATCTCCATCTCTTTTGAGCTGGCCCTCAGATTCAAATACCTGGAAATATTATAAAGAATAATATTATACATACCTATAAAATACTCGTAAGTCTTCAAGTACTTATATGATGTTTATCACCTTCATGGCTTCATGGCTCGTAAAAGTTACTTACAAGATACAGGTTTTATAACAAGAAACATTAATCTCAAAGTTTATTGGGGGCGAGCTCTTGTATTATAAGTTTTTATTCACCATGTAGTTAACTGTCAAATATGAAATTTGTTGCAATTATTTTAAAGCTATCTCTGTGAACAATGCTGGCTCTTAAGTTTTCATGAACTTCTATGAATTTTTAAACAACGACTTAGACAAGATTATGGTAAATATTGCTTATTGTACAACTTAATGAAATAGATTGATCTGTATACTTAATATGACAGTGTAGGTATAATAGGCGACCTTATCGTTGAAAATATCAATGAAACTGAAAAGGACTGCTGCTATATTTGCTTGCTTCTCAATATGATAAAAATCGACATTATGATATGTGACAAAAAGTTAGTTTACTTTAATCTGATAGCACGAGTAACGTACCAAATGTTAACTTACTTCTCAATAATAATATGATAAACATCGACAATATGATGCAAAATTACTTATGATTTTTCCCACTGAGGGTGTGATTTCTCAATTGTTCATCTATTTCAACCACACCCCACACATGGAATGCTAAAAAGCTGTTTTTCAGAGAAGCCGTTTTAAAAAACTTGCCTGTTTAATTTGACTTTTGAAATCTTTTCCACTGATGTATGTATTAAATATAGCCTTACCTAATTAGTGAATTACAACCTTATTTGTTTTGCCACGTAAAACTACTTATGTTTTTTCGACAACTTTTTACCATCTAGCGGGGTGCAGTCAATTGATGGACCCAATATTTTAAAAAATGGGGCGACCTCTTAATCGTCCATAATATGATTTCTCCTTTTGATTGTGGTATATTTAGGTAGATATAGTTCCCGGCATTTAACTTGGCAACAGGTCGCGAGACAAACAAGCCTCTGGTGCGCGCGGATTGGTTTAATATAATCTATGATTGGTGGATTTGAGGTCCTCCGCTGCCGCAGCACCTTCAGCTATCCTCAAAAGACACTCAATACGCGCATATTGCGCATAAAGAGTACATTTTGTGACGTGTTTCTTGCCAAGTTAAATGCCGCCAACTATACTAAACTTTTACATTCTATCTTTCTAAAATTTGCGATTGAATAAGAATAGTATCTTTACCGTACATAATAATGAAAAAAGAAACGTTTGGAAGTCGGTCCCAATAAAATCAATTCATGAATAATATTACTATAAATACCACTAAATATACGATAAATAAATAAACACGATAAGTAAATAGGTACGATTTATATGATAAATTCCATTCTCACCTCAAAGAGCGTGTAAAGATATTATCTCTATTGATATATTATATTCAGACGTATAACCAATGACAGAAGTGGTTTTAATAACTCGAATTTATTGATCAGTCTATTCTCTTACACACGCTTACGATAGGTCCTAATAATAATAATTTTTAGACAAGTCAAACACCAAATTCATGTATTTCAACGTAGAAGCTTCTAAACGTTTGTGTTTATCAATTTTCATCATTGGCTACCTGTCTGAGATAAAAGACAACATACAATTTGTTTCTAACCTAACTGCCATTTCAATAAAACCATAACCGAAAATACCACTAACATGGTCGACAGATTCAATTTTACCTTCCACTGCTTGCTCCTTGATCAAATTAACCGAACCCGAACCACAAAAAAGTGTGATTTATCTGCGATTCCGAAATTCAAAAATAAATCCGCAGATATACACCTAAAACCCATGCTGCAATTCCGGTAGTACCTACTACGTTGGTTTTAGTTAAAATGGCTTATCAAACAAAGCACTCAAAACAGAGACGGCCGGTGCGCTAGATAAGCCTGGCTTAACCTCAATCGCCCTTATCCATCGTGGCACTTAAAACGTAAACAATTTTCAAATGTCAAGTCATGATTTTTGTACAAAGCTCTACTCTGCAAAGCTATTAATAATAAGGAAATACACCTCAAAACATAATATTATAACCTATTTATTTTGATATATACATGATGTTTCATATATGTAAATATTTTCACACGACACAGATTACTTATCATACAATCTGCCCTCATAAATTTGTTTACTTCACATTCTCACCATAAGACAGACGGCGCACAATCTAGAGCAAAATCAATCACATACCGAAACCAGTTTTCTAATTACACCAACGAGTAATTGCCGGACGTAATGCATTAATATCATAAGTGTAACAAAAATATCAGTTATTATCGTTATGATATATAGGTACTTAATTTTTTTTGACATTTATTTCTTGGTAACCTAATGCATAAACCGTTATTGAGAAAATGTGTCAAATTACTATAAATTGGAAAGTTGCATATTTTTTAAAATAAAAATAAGTAATTATAACTACTCAATAATTTTAATGACCTTTATTTATAAATGTATAAGCTAGTAGCTGTGCTATTACTAAGAATATACACCTGAAACAATAACACAATTAAACTATGTTCGTTCTATGAAAGTGGTACTAAAGTGGGTTAGCATTTAAACGATAATGGTAAAAAATATCATAGTTGGCGTCGGTGAGCTCTGCCTACCTCTTCGAGGATTTACAGGCATGAGTATATGTTATGATAACAAATATCAATTAATATTAATACGAGATACCCATATGTATAAGTTTACTATTTTAAAAAAGTTATACCTTTCTGCAGTAAAATAAATAAAATATTACCTTGTCAAAAAATCTCTTTTCAAAATTTAAGTACCTGTAAGACTTTGTTTTAAAAATTGCCGTTAACTTTTATTGCTGCCCGCTAATAAGTAAAAAAACAACAGCCTATATATCGTAAGCCGCACGCGCTTTACATCAATAAGCGTCTCAGGCGCAGCCCACATAGCAGATATTTTATACCTCTTTTTATCACCGACATGTGAAAGTAATTATAAGTTGTTTTTTTTTACATTAATTGAATTAAATTGCTCTATAGTATAAATACGTACACAAGGCAAAGGAGATAAGTATGCCTACACGTTTTTCATATACAGTTGTCCCTATATAAAGGTGAACCATGTACTTAGGTATTACCTACTCTTATTCCTTCTTTGAATTCACTGTTCCTTAATACATAATAAAATATCCATGGACTTAAAATACTAAATTATCGTCTTCCTCCGAGACCCAGTTGGGTTCTGCAGTCTAACTACAATACCGATAAAAACTATATTTTCCGTGAAGCGATTGCTATTGACCTCCACAACCGACATAAGCTATTATTCATCCATGACAACCACGCCTAGATAGGTAAACCCACTGATCGTTTACCGAATAATGAGCACACCTGCCCCCTGCTCCCCCCCCCCCCCCCCCTAGAGAAAGCCATACGTTGGCCGGCGTATTGTATGATAGAATGACGAATGTATCGAAATTGACGTATTAAGACCTTACGCACAATTAAGACCTGGAATTCTTTACCAGCTCGCGTGTTTCCCTCCTCCTACAGTCCCGGGTCCTTTAAGCGGGGCGTGAAAAAGCATCTGATGAGGCCGTCAAGCTGAGTGCCACCATTGTAGCATGGTACGTGTCTATAATGGTGACCCTCTTTCCAAGACTTTGCCCTCAGCTTACCATCAGGCAAGGCGAAGTCAAATTGACGTGTCCTATATTAAAAAAAAAAAAATTAAATTCGTTTATTTCAGACATAAAATCCATATTAACAATTAATTAATTACAACGCATGTCATAAATGTCAAATCCCATACTACTAAAGTACGCCAGCCAACGAATGGCCAGTTTTCTAGGGGGGCTGACCACAAGCGCTTCGTAACTAAACCCTGCCACACTATAGAATAATAACTACATCCATACAAATATTTCCGCCTATAACTCCCTAAATGGTTAAGTAGAGGTGTATAACTATATTCCTCATAATTGTTCTCTCGTTATTGAACGTATGAGGCTCCATAATTGGGTATCAAATAACCTTCTTTGACACCCAATTAGCAAAAAGCCATTATAAAATCATCATTATGTACTTTCACTTCGTCAAGGCCGCCAGCAAACAAAATAAGCCGTAGCCCTTACCAAACACAGCAAAATTAAGCAGAAGTAATTTGCATGTGAGTGAAAGTGCGAAAGTAATACTATTGCAAAAAAAAAGTTTGACATGTAAGCGGTTAGCTTTATAATATTTACACACTACCCAATCGCCCCCACTTCGCCTGTAGTATATTTCGTAACCCAATTCTTCTTCATACAAACATACATACAATCATGCCTTTATCCCTGGAGGGTTAGGCAGAGGTGAATTAACACCCACAGTTCACCAATCATTGTATTAGGGCCCACGTAATAGGGGGTGAGCCTATTGCCGTTTTCCGGGCACTATTGTTGACTCGAGCCATGTATAGGCTGAGTCTGGAGTCTGGACTGTATAATATGTCTGATGTTAAACAGTCCTATCCCATAGTCGCCTTGACCCGAACAACGGGTCCGCAAGGGAGGAGATTGGGTGGCCCAAATTCTACTCTGCCGGGAACCACGTGGCTTTCTTCTTCTTCTTCATACTGGCGTTAATTCTGTAGTTATTTAAATTCTAGAAACTTTTCACCAATGACACTCGAAAAAGGACCCGTGATTCATCAAAAACAGTGAATAAAAAGCTCTTTATTTCACTGAGTGAATAAAAAAAATTGAATTTTTTTTATTTTTTTTTTGTTTTTTTTTCTGTTTTTCTTTTTTGTTTTGGAACATGTGCGAATGTACCGATTGTAGTAAACATGCAAAGAGGTTGCACACTGCACACTCCCACTTAAAAACGTACTAAAAAAAGTCACCTAAATTGTAATAACTGGCTGGATGGAATGTGGCTCAGTTTAAATTAAGATAAAAAATGCCGTTTATTCATCTTATAATTCCTCTTCATCCTAGCGTTAGTACTGTAGGAAGAGCGAAACACGTGTACTGGTAAAGAATTCCAGGTCCTAATGGTGCAGCAGAAGAAGGAGTCACCGAACTGCTTGGTTTTTGATGGAATGAAATGAAAAACTTACATTATACTCACGCCTCACATTTTGCCAACTATTATTTTCGGTCCCACGTAATAGAGAGCGAGCCTATTGCCGTCAAGCGGGCAGTGGCACTCCATCTACCAATACGGTCAGTTGTCAATTTTTTTTTTGTTGAATAGAAATAAAATAGACCTGATTAAGTTTTGTATGATAATATTCAAAGCATCCGCTAATTTCATTCTCACGTATTCATCTAATGAATAATTCAACTTGTAATTCAACTTAATAAATATTAATGATGCATCAACAGATCAACACGTTATAAGCTAATTATGTTGTCACTCGAATCTTTATTAGCATAAATAACTTTGTTGATAAGATAAGATATAACTATAGACGCAGTGTTAATAATATGTGTCGTGTGCTTGAGGACCTGTGTTTGATACTCGGTTTAGCTGCAGAATTTCAATATCTCCAATTGGTTGTGGAGGTCATGTGGCAGTCGCTTCACGAAAAATATCGAAATTCAGCCGCATACGGTGTAGAATATTCCATCAAGAACCAAGCGGATCGGCAACTCCTACAACACCATTAAGACCTGGAATTCCTTACCAGTTCACGTGTTTCTATCTTGCTTCAGTCCCGGGTCCTTTATGCACGGCGTGAAAAAGCATCTGACGAGGCTGTCAAGCTGAGTGCTACCATTGTTTATTGTGTCTTGATTATTAAGTGTAATTAATAATCAAGACACCATAAATTTAAAAATTTATAGGGCCAAAAAATTTCGGAGCCGGCCTTGAGCTAACTTTGAATGCAAAGCAACCGGAACTACCTATTATGATGAAAATAATTGTACCTAAATGTTGGTCATTTTCGTTATCGGTCGTGTTAAAAACTGTCTATTCCGCTAGCCTTAACTGTCTGTTCAAAGAAAATTGATATATCATTTAACGGAACTGACAGAACAATCCAAGCTTATCATACAATTATAAAACTGCACATACAATGCAATTAAAAACTAATAAAGATTTCATGGTACTGATATCTGCAAGTTTTGTTTGATGTTAATTGCGAGATCTTTACAAAAGTACAGTTTTTTAAGGCAATAGATAAGTAAATAGGTATTGAGGTTTTTACAAATGATCGATCAAGGTAAATTGAAGTACGTTATTATGTTGAATCTACCTATATACTAATCTATACTAATATTATAAAACTGAATAGTTTGTAAATAAGGTGTACATAATTATAAATAAACTTTTATAAAACAACAATTAAAATAACATTACTATCATTCACATATTGGCGCTATATCTTTGGAATATATTCTTAAATTTATGTTCAGCTGTACGCAGTTAACGACAAATATTTTGGGCCTAAATTTTCCCTAAAGTAGTCAAAAATTTTTTTTTTATTGGTTTAATTTATTTACCCGACCCAAGTTCTTACTTTATCTTAATCTCTGTTTGCTTGCAATACAAATATTAAGACATGAATATTTCAAGTTACGATGTTTATCAGTTTAATCGTCTGTCATCATAAGCTTCTTCTGTTTTGAAATTTAATGGTAGATGGTTGAGTGATTTTGTTGTTCGTACAAATTAATAAGATGAACAAGGTAGAGAAGACGAATAAATGAAGACTGACGAAAGAAGATTGATCAAAAAGATTGACGAAACAGTTATTGAAGCAAGGGTGAATTTATGTAACCTGGCGTTCGTATGTCAATCAGCTCCAGTACATCCTACTCCTACTTAATATAAATGTGAATTTTTCTGAACATGTTTGGATGTTTTCAACTATGCTCTGACGGCTAAACGGATCTGGTTGATATTTGGCACATGGAATGAATTATGTATACAGTCAGGAATATTATATAATCTACCTACTGTTTATCCCGGAAAGAAGTGCCCATGGAACAAAATACCTCGTGTACTTTGTCAAGCCAGAGGCCAGTTCCAGACCCGCAACTAGAGAGCGTATAATAACTTGTACTCTACAAGTTGCAACACGCAAGCGATATACATAAATATTACTTGTATTAGCTACATCAGTCAATCAATTCAAACATAGGCCTCTCCTATTGTGTGCCTCCGAAAAAATAAAATTTGTGTTCACTTCTCTTGCCAGATCTGAAACGATTTTTTCTTCTCTCCCACGAGCAGATCCTTACGATTGTTCAAATTGTCACCAACTTGGAGTTCAGCCAGATCCGGATGAGTACAGTCATACTATACATTCGATTCAAATGTATCGCATATTGTAATCGAAGGTACTGTGATGGTAGATTCAAAGGATGATAATATATTCTAAGAAAGTACAATTGAACGATATCATTGAAAATGTAAATCTCCAAGTAAGATACAACAAAATCTCATTTGTATTGTAATAAGCTTGTTCACGATACGGTTTCTTTATCTTAGTAAGGAAGACAATGGGCCAACATTTTTGCATTTATCCTAGCATACCTCACGATCTTCCTTGATTCATGGAGACTAGTTTTGTACTGGCAGGATTTATTTCGTCTGCATCCTTAATAGCTTACGTTCATGTTACTACGTATGATATTACTTAGGATAAAGACATTTTTATATATAGGACACGTCAATTTGACTTCACCTCGCCTGATGGTAAGCTGCAGGCAGTCTCTGAAAAGAGGGTCAACATTATAGATATGTACCAATAACAATGGTGGAACTCAGCTTGACGACCTCGACAGATGTTTTTTCACACCCCGCTTAAAGGACCCGGGACTGCAGGAAAAGGTAAGATGAACACTATTCAAGGATAGCTCAGGATAAAGATAAGAATAACTCAATTTCAAAACTCTCTCATGATAATTTATTTTTTAAATAACTTCGGACATATCAAACTTTCAATTCTTTTATTTATCGTCTCATGTCTTGAACGACATCGACCGAATTTTAAATGTGATTTAAAGAAAACAAAAGATAATAGACATTAGAATCCAGAAGCTGAACACAATTGGCGTATCAAATCTAGATCTAGAACAAAATATGAAAGTAATAGGCCCACATAAATTGTAGGCGCACTTTAATTAATACCCGTCAAACATAGACAGTAAATCATACAAACTGATCATCAATCAAGTAAACCATCAGTTGTTTATCTGTATTCAACATCATTTATTTATTACTGACTCCGTTTGTATTAATATGTCTAATTTGTTTCTCTTTTTTGCCTTTTGACGTCTATAAACGTAAAAATCATTATTAACGGTATTAGCATCAGTACTATTATCTATTCTGTGCTTCTTACTTACTTTTAGTTTCTGTGGTACGGTTAATTTTTTAACTCATGTCGTTTCGGTTGGATTGCTGCGATTCAGATTATATGAGTTTTATAATTATTTTTAATTTGTGTTATCAGTTTTTTATTTGTTAAGTAATTATACTATAGCTTTTGATAGGATTAAGTGGGTGACATGGAGGAAGTATAATTCAGTTTGTATTTATTATCACTTACTATTTTTCTTAATTGCATCTCAACTTTTTTAACCTTACTTTTTAACTTTTTAGCAAAAGAAGAAATTCTTATAACTTGATTAGCAGCTCCGACAGAAGATGTCGTCCTAATCAGAAAAGTAGTGCAAATACCACCTAGCGGATCCAATTTTGTTTTCAAAGCATCCAGGAACCTATTAAAATATACATAGTTACATAGAGAAAGAAAAAAAGAAAGGAAAGTTTTTTATTCTGCACGAAAACCATACAAAAATAACCAAGAGCTTATCTAAAGCTCATATAAAATTTTATTCAAATCGGTTTAGCTGTTTAGGGGGATTTAGGTGCCAAAAACACGTACAGAAGACATATAATAAGTTAAGTTAATAAGTTTATTCTCAATTGGTGCGTTCAAAGTATCGTATTGTAATTTTACCAATAAAAATTCAACTCAGGGAAAACTTAAACATTTACTGAGACTCAGAATGTAACTGCCTCCCGTATAGTCGCTAACGAGGTACATCGTAACTCAAACTCGTAAACAGGATCCCCTTAAATCAATCATGGCCGATGCACTCATTCGAACAGCTGATGAAACCAAATACCGACATTCCATATCTTTGAAGAAGAGTACATCTGAGAGCGACAGAGAACGAACAGTGGATATACCGTACGCTCCAGATTCACAAACGTTTTCTGAGTAAAGTCAATTTCGTGTAAACATTATACCAGGAACGCATAAGCACAGAGCATACGAGTGCATATTTTGTTAAGTTTTGCAAATCACTGCTTTTGAAAGTTATTGTGATGAAGTTGAAGACTGGCCATTGAAGTTGTGCACCCATTTAGATGGGCCAACAACTTAAGGCATTTATCATAATATTGAAAGTTGGGGTCTCATTTCATTCACATTTGGTGACGTTCTGTTTTTGATAGGATTGTGATTAACTTCAAGTATTATGATTATTACTTTTGTGGTGTAGTGGTAGAGCGTTCGACTGTTAAGTCAAGAGTCTTGGATTCGATTCAATCTTTTTGCAAATATTTGTGTGCTTGAATATATGTATATTTACATTGATCTGTGAGATCTATGTTATATGTACTTATTTACAAAAAAAAAGTATGGAAATAATGTATAGCATTCTAGAACCTTTAAATACGAACTAGTTTAGTTTGGATCTAAATAATAGTGATGTGTAGTATGTCGTAGAATATTTACTATTTATTCATTTATTTTATTACACTCAAGTCACTGACCGACGAAACGATTAGTACGATACGCCAAACTTTGGCAGTAACACCACATTTTACAACAGTAATTATTGATTCCATTGCAAATCAATCTTGTTAGTTGTCATAATTAGATTAAATTTATTTATTTAAATTTTATTCCAAGCCATACTGCCGACGCACTATGGTTTAATTTCGTTAAAAGTTGCCCAAAAATATTTCTTTGCTTTACTTAGTCGAAAAGGTGTATTTGAAAGAAAATATATATTAATTTAGTGATTTAGAATATTTATTGCAAAAAAAAATCATCAATTAATCCTAAAAAAATAAAGATTTTTGAACATAAGATTAAGATGTTTCTGTGGTAACTCTTGTACTTAAAATTGTTAGGCTTATAACAATTTTAAGTACACCGAAACATTTTCATCATTAGACTTCGTCATCATCATCGTCTTCGTGACTACAATCGTCATAATGTGTTTCCTCTGATCGGTTTCCCTCTATTACATCATAAGTTTTATTTGAGTTTTCAGAAGCTAATAAAAAAAAAAAAAAAAAAATAAAAAAAATTCTTTATTAAACAACATACATACACAAGCAATTTTAAGGATATATTTCCACTTCAGTTTAAATTCAAGTAAGTATATTGTTAAGCTATTTCGGTTACACATTTCTAATAATTTCCACACTAGACTCTTGGTCTGTATCGTGGAAATCATACATAATAAGTTAACGTTATTTAATTTAGAGCTCTGAACAATTTTACATCAATTTACGAATTTGTATGGAAGTAAGTACTTCATTTAACTAAAAATCTAACCTTAGTAATACATTCTATATAATCTAATTAACCAAAAATCTAACCTTAGTAATACATTTTATATTATTCAATTACAACATTATTACCTATTGTTACATATTGAGTGGGAGTTGAATGTGTGTGTGTGTGTGTGTGTGTGTGTGTGTGTGTGTGTGTGTGTGTGTGTGTGTGTGTGAGTGTGAGTGTGTCAGTGTACCTATTTGTTTTGTGTGTTTGTATGGTTTGTTTTTATCAGACTTTGAGAAATTGTTCCGTTTCTAAGTAAGACAGGTTTTGGAGCCAGTTTTTTATATATTCCGTGGCTTTATGTAATGGACATTTTTTTATCAGGCATTTTTTATTTAAACGGTTATAGAGGAATGGGTGCAGGAAAGTGGGGAATCGTGTAGCAAAAGCTGTCTTAACTTTAGGAGTGGGAGCTTTGAAGACTCTATTCCTGAGCATGGTTTCATATTTGGACGATTGAATAACCATCGCATGAACCTTGATTGTAGCTTTATAGATAAAGAGTTTTCGTACAGTTAGTAGGTTGCTTTCTTGGTAGAGGAGCTCGGTACAGAATCGCCGCGGTCTACGAAGCATGACTTTTAGGATGGATCTTTGTGCTCTTTCCAGCAATATCATTTTGGTAACAGCAGAGCCACCCCAAATGGTAATACAATAGGTAAGTACAGACTCACAGATTGCGAGGTAAATTTGTTTTAGCAGAGGTAGCGGAGTCACACCTCGGAGATGTTTTATTGGGTAAATTAGTTTCCGTACCCTCTCAGATGTCGCCCTGATATGGTCTTCGAAAGTGAGCCTATCGTCTATCAACACGCCCAGATATTTAATTCTATGTATTCTTGTTATAGCATTGCATTTACAGGTTTCAGGAAGTTGTTGCTGAGGATAATTGCATGTGTGTACTTTAAAACCCGAAGCTGAACGAGGTGCTGAGGCTGCAGTTTTATGGAAACACAGAAAGTTTGTCTTAGAGGTGTTTAGTGACAACAGGTTTTGATTCAGCCATTTAGCTATTTTCGATATGCCCCTTTCAGCTGAATCGATAACAGACTCCCAATTGTCTCCACAAAAAATTACCGCAGTATCATCAGCATAGCAAATAATATTTGCTTTGTCCACATGGAGTGAAGCTATGTCATTGACATATAGCAGGAAGAGGGTGGGTCCCAGGACACTGCCCTGGGGAACTCCGAAATTTACAGATTTTTGTTCGCTTGCATTAGCTCCTATCTTGACATACTGCTTGCGCCCCGATAAATAGCTGCCGAACCACTCCAGTGCCACGCCTCTGATGCCTGACTTTTCCAATTTCGCCAGCAAGATAGGAATTGATACTGTGTCGAAGGCTTTTGCTAGGTCCAGAAAAACCCCGAGACAGGCCTTCCCTTTATCCAAGTGGTCAGATATCAAATTAACCACAAGAGAAATGGCATTTTCCGTTGATTTACCTCGACGAAACCCGAACTGGTTTTCTGAAAGGATGTTATTTTTCTCCAGAAAACTTACCATTCGCCTATTGACGACTTTCTCCAGTATTTTGGAAAAAGCTCCGAGTAACGATATGGGTCTGTAGTTATTTAGATTGTTTTTCTCACCACTCTTGTATATAGGAGTCACTGCAGCCGTCTTCCAGTCATCCGGGAATAAGCCCTCTGACATACTTAGATTAAAAATATAAGTTAGCGGTTCGAGTATGTATGGAGCTAATATTTTTATAAGGCGATTACTAATACCATCCATTCCCGCGGCACTGTCCGGTCGGAGACCAGTTATAATTGCTTTTACCTCTGCCTCGTCTGTTGGTTCTAAAAATAACGATTCTCGCGGACTATGCAATAGTCGTGTTCTTCTTGCTAAAGACGCCTGTGTTTCCTGGATCTCGTCAAGTATTTTGTTTGCTAAATTTTGCCCTACATTTGAAAAATGTAGGGCAAAATAGCTCCAAAGCTTTTGATGACAGGGGTTCTTTTTTAGGGTTCCGTAGCCAAATGGCAAAAAACGGAACCCTTATAGATTCGTCATGTCTGTCCGTCCGTCTGTCTGTCCGTCCGTATGTCACAGCCACTTTTCTCCAAAACTATAAGGCCTATGCTGTGAACCGCATTAAGAATTTCACACAAAAATAAAAAAAAGCATTGAATTTTGGGGGTCCCCATACTTAGAACTGAAACTCAAAAATTTTTTTTTTCATCAAACCCATACGTGTGGGGTATCTATAGATAGGTCTTTAAAAATGCTATTGAGGTTTCTAATATATTTTTTTTGTAAACTGAATAGTTTGTCTGTCCCCCCCCCCCCTCTAACTTCTAAAATAAGAGAATGATAAATCTAAAAAAAATATATGATGTAAATTGCCATGCATACTTGCACTAAAATTGGTTCGAACGAAATCCAGTCAGTAGTTTTTTTTTTAATACGTCATAAACCGCAATTTTCGCCTTTGCTACTACGGAACCCTTCATGGGCGAGTCCGACTCGCACTTGGTCGATTTTATTTCTGTGATTCACTAAACGTGAACAAGAGAGAAACGGATCTGAGGAAAGCAATAGTCTGCACAGTACATCGTAATTGCGATCTTCTCTTGTAAATTTGCGAGCGAAATTTAGTCTATATTGCCTAAAGTGTTTATTCCTTGCCTCAGCTGCTTCTTCAGACAGCTGGCCTATTGGAAGAATAGCGTGTTTTATCACTGAAGTGCCGTGTATTGAAATTACTCTTAAATGTCTTGAGAATATTTTTAATAGTGTCCTGTTTGCAACCAGTTTTGTTGGCTAAATGTGTATACAAATACTCGAATTTTTTATCAATATTTTTCATTGGTGACAGTTTAATAACATCAAATAATTGACTTCTAGTATAATTTTTACATCCTGGAAGATAGAAAAATAAATATACTCACTTAATAAAAAAATTATACAAAAGTGATTGGTCACCCTTTGTCCTAAAATGGGTCATATTATACAGATTAGCAAAAATTAGCAAAATTTTATTTTAATACTATATAGTGGATAGCTAAACCTATAGGATGATATTAAACTTATAGCCGCACTTTGCCCTACTCATAAACATAAACCTTCGAGAAGGTTGGTAACACGATTATTTTTAGTCCTCAAAACGGGCAAGTAATATGTTGATATATCTGGGCCAAATGTAAGACTATTAATGCTAAAACATATTAATACAACACTTCTTACCTTCATTATTACTATCCATTATTCAAACAAATCGGTTTCAAACAAAAATAAGCGAAGAGCAAAACACAAACATTAAGTTAATTTTATACGTCAACAAGTAACAATATTAATCGCGTACAATATTGAACTTTACCGAGTGACTACTAATAAATAAAGTGATTATACGTACATTTGAAGGTAGTTTCATATAAAGAATTTATCTGGCTGTCGATTGGTGTAAATCATTAAGAGGTTTGATCATTTTTGAAAATTGGACTTATGGGCAACTTTTAACGAAATTAAACCTTAGTGCGACGTGAACCCATTCCTAACACAAACAGTATAAGGAGTGGGTGACGTCAACAGTACAAATATCAGGGTTTAAATCAAACCTACGGATTGTTCTAAATATTTGAATTGGAACTACAAAGGTATGCCATAGTAAATTGCCTGTCAGCACAGCAGCCACTAGGTCATGTAGCTTTCAATTCGTACTCTTAGAAAGCTCATTGGCTATCGAGTAAGAGTGAAACGCATGAGGACATATAATTATTCACGATGCAGTCCATGGTAATTGCTATCGTGCTTGTAATCTCGAACCAAGTCTGTGTGGTGCATTCTGAATAGGCAGTTTCACTTTTATGATGAACATAATATTTGTCTCTCATCTCTTTAAATAAACGTGATAATTCGAAATGTTGTAAACCTACTTTACCTGGGTGTGAAGAAGATAAAAATTATATTGTTCTTCATAATGTAGTCAGGTAGAAGTAAAACACTATATTTAAAGAAAGCTATTGAGGAGATAGATAAATAGATCCCATCAAAAACAATACTTGTAAAAAAATGCCAAGCCTCGCCGCCCTCTGTTCTTCTACCGCAAAAAGTTGTGAGATCCATGTAATACCAAGTCGGTTAATTTATTCAGTCCCTACTTCAGGGACCTTCTGTCCTAAGTTATTACGTAATAAGCTTTTATGTTCCCATAACACAAGCTAATTAAGCTTACCATGGGTCTAGATAGCGTTGTGTAGAATGTTGTAGAATATTTATTTATTTAAATGTAATAAATTGACCGTGCAATGATTTTCCAAAATAATATTCAAGATTGAACAATATCGTGGAGCGGCGAAAATATTATTTATTATGACCCAGAGACTGATTTTATTCGAGTAGGAAATGTGATAATTATACAAGAAAACATTAACGAATATAATATATACATAATATTATTTAATTACTTATTGTATCACTTTAATAATATTATTTAATTTATTAATATTTATGTGTTAATAATTATTACGTATGATATTTTAGTTGTTATATTTATTTTCTTCCAGTTGATATATCTACGGAAGCACAAGGCAGAAATATTTTTTTTTTTAATGTCACATACAATATACAGAAGTAGGTAAAGATGATTTTAATGTCATCAAAAACATAAATGTGAAATGAGAGCACCAGTTCAATATTATGACAAATGCCTTGGCTTCGTCGACAAAAGAAGTGACATCTAAATGGATGCAAAAGTTCAATGGTCAAAGATTCATGGTTATTATAGGTACTTAACATTCGTGATTGTCCAGTTTTATTCAAGAACCCTAGAACCCTAGAAAGAACAGTAATGTAAGAAGCAATTTGAATTTTGGCTGAAATAAAAGTCCATGTTAAACCCCTAGGGGGTTGAATGTGGACATCGTTTAGGGGCTGAACATGGCTAGGGGTAGAGATTGTGGGGGTTGAACGTGGACTAAACCGGCTGAACGCCGGTCTGTCAGTGCCAATCTCATTTAACTTGATTACATAATTTTTTACATTTTACCAAGAACCAACAGTTCTGTTCATAGTGTTCATATCTTTTATATTCAACCTATTAGGATGTATAATGCCTACTACTTTCTCAATCATAATACCGGCATTTTAGGAATATGACATGCTAAAGCGTCGTTAAGCCTCTCGGTCGGCTAAAAACTCTGTTTTTTTTTTTAAATATTATTTTGTTCCGTCAATCGTCTGCACCCAGCTAGATGGTAAAACGCTAAAGTGCAGTCCAGAAGACACGAACCACCATTTCTGATACTATAGACCTTAAAATGGTGATCCCTAACTGGACGGCCTAGTGAGATTTTTTTCACGCCCCGCTTGAAGGATCCGGGACTAAAGGAAGAGGGAAACACGTGCGCGGTCATAGAATTCCAGCTCTTTATTGTGCGATAGAGGAAGAAGGGTTACGGAGCGTACAATACGTGATTCGTTCCTAATAAGCGAGAAACGAACCACATGCAAGCGCAGTACACGCTTTTTCTCGCTGCAAATATTATATTACACTCTCCGTAACAATTACTCAATCAATTATATTATCCCAATGACAATCTTTGTATTATCCCATCGCAGTCCACGGCTAGACATAGTCCTCTCCAACTATTGAGGGGTTTGACCTACTGTTTTCATCAGTCATCTCATAAGACACCCTTCGGATAAGATAGAATGGTGATACTTGTATTCTTTCCCCGTCACCGTATGGACAGTACCACGCGATATCAGTTTTCAAATGATTTCGGATACTTCCTCTAAAATTTCGTACATCTATGATAACAAAGATTGGTGCCCAACTTTGGAGAAACTTGAGCACCTTAAAACATTAAGTAAACAAAGAGTTGAGCCAAACAAACGCTGTTAACGCAAATACGTGAATGCATTACACGATACGCTTCATTAGTCTCTCGTACATGCGTTGTGAATTGTTCAAAGTATAGAAAGTACTATGGTAAAAGATTTTATTGTGAAAAACAAATAGAGAAGTGTGTTAGCATGTCAGAAAGACGCTGCAGGTAAGTTTGATTGGTGAAATTTACTTAAATTGTGATATGGACTCTGATGCACTGATATTTTATCCTATGGATTGCTTAGAATATTTACAAACAATTAGAACTAGTTTATAATAAATTTCTATGTTCTGATCATACTGATAAGGTCAGACCTTAAATAAAAGCTTGTAAAGAGAATCATACTTAAATTGAACGATAGGTACCTATTTTGCTTATTTTGCAACCTCTCCTCTTGTCTTGATTCGAGCACCAATCTCAGTTGAATCAAAAGCTTTGGTGAAATCCGTTTGCTCTGTTATTAACTCTTTCCTTCTATTTTAGTGTATTTTGGTTTATCCAGCCAACTGAATCCAAATTCAAATAGAAAAGTTTGCTTGCTTGTCAGTCAGCTAGTATACCGGCCAGTAGCAGATGGAAATCCTCCTAACTAATCAGTAAACTGACCATGGGACTACAAAAAGGAATGGTCGCTCAACTTCTAAAATAACTAGACCCCGACCCAAGGGATACACTCGTAATCAAACTAGTTGGAGCAGTAACCGCATCGCGGTGGATATAAACTAACGACCTCTTAAAAGGTTATAGTCATGGAGAAGGACTAATCATAATTCTGTCCTCCGTGGTTATAGTAAATTCGCCTCAGTGAATATTCGTCTCAGTCAAAAATATTAGTAAACTCGCCTCAGTCCATTTAAAATAATATTTCATGTGCGAAAACTCGTCTCACCTTAAAAGTACTATCAGCAAGATAAGTTAAAAGGTTTATACCGGATTATTCATGTGTCATATTTTTGTTGCAAGCATATAATGTATGTGTGTACTTAGGTGACTGACAAGCACAGGGCCATACCTGATGGAAAGAGAGTGGTTACCGTGGCCTATGGAAGTTCTGCATGGTTATAAAAAAAAACCTTCTAACCTAATCTATCCAAGTTGGAATGAGCAACTTTCTCAAGCTTTACGTTGTTTTGTCAAGTAAAATGTTTAAAAATAATTAGCGGTAATACCCATTTTTCATAATACATAGAGGGTTTCTTAAAAGATCGCAAAGAAATGATGCTGTGTTAATCTATTACTTTGTTTGCTAACAGTACTTATTTATCAAGGTGAGACGAATTTTCGCACATGAAACATCATTTTAAATGGATTGAAGCGAGTTTACTACTATTTTTGACTGAGACGAATATTCACTGAGGCGAATTTACTATAAACCCTCTTAAATACCATTCCAAGATAGGATACATAACAGCCAGTAATGACATCACAATGAGAACCGTTACCTACCAGTAGTGCATAAAGCTCAAGATATGGTTGAATAGCGTAAATTACCATTTTTGCGGACAATGCTGGGGTCTTTCACCTTGCACGCGTGCATCACATTTAAAGCGCACATAGATTTGAATTTAGCGAAGGTTGTTTTCGCCCACGGGTTGCGAGCTGCATGGTGATAAGGTAGGGTTGTGATGCCTTAAATCCATACTAATATAAAAAATGCATAAGTAACTCTATATATCTGCTGTCTGTCTGTTCTGTTACGCTTTCACTGAACCGATTTTGATGAAATTTGGTACAGAGCAGAGGTAGGTTGCGAAAGAGTATAGGCTATATTTTTAATCGCGATAACCAGCATCCAAGCGGCAGATCCGCGAGCCATATCTTTTATTTACGTATTATATTAAAAACATTTATTGTCGAAGAACACATATTTTTCCGGCAATTTGATAGTTTTGGAATAGATTCTTTTGATTTCTCACTTCTTTGCAGCTATGTTTTGTGAAAATTGCCAGGTTACGTGGGTGGCATTGCCACCCCGTCGGATCCCAGTAGGATGGAGTCCCGATGTTTCTCATGTTATTTTCATAATAGGTAGTCATTGCAAGTGTGAAGGTACGATGTGTGATGTTAAATAGATTTTCATGGCAACCCTATTCAATATTCTAAGCGACACCCTCATTATTCAGTCCATTTTATCTACCAATATAGTTTAAACGGGTTGTCCGAGTGTTCATACAGATAACGGCCTGCTCACACCAACATCGGTAATCGCGAGAGATCTAATTACCCTGGGCGTACTTGTACAAACTAACATTGACAAATTTAGATAGAAACATTGTATAAAACAACCCTTTAAAATAAGAGACGGGTCAAACAGTATTGGTGGCTGTCTCAGTATGTAGAAAAACCAATATAAATAGGCCTTTGTTGAATAAGGCGGGCATAATAAAAAGGGATCAAGATAATTTTGTAGTACTGTATGTAAATTTATGCTTCCAATTATACGAGACCTTTAATGAGAATAGTATATCTGTCGCAGGTCGCAGCCCACTAGCTTAATCAGCCGTTCAGTTAAATGCCTAGGTTGTAACTAATGCTTAGGCCATTCGTACGACTACGCAGAAATATGACAGAAAGTTAGTGATAGATTTATTGAGAAAAGCAGCGCAATCCGATTTAGATAGGTTAGGTTAGAAGGCTAAAGCGAGAGCGGAGCGGAGCTCCCGCTTTCGCCTTCGCGGTTATTTTTTTATAACCATGCTGAAACAAGAGCCTAGCTGTTTGATTAAATGGCTAGGCTAAGATTAATATTAGTAATATTCTTTAAATAAAAAAAACTTAAATTACAAATATGTATAGGTACATTGTTTTAGGTGTAGGTTCACGTCAACTATCAGTAATTTAATGGTCAGGATCCCAACCTAGGACCTCTCGATCATAACGTCAACTCCCTAACCGCTGATTGGACTTGTATTAATATATCAAATTTTGTAATTATATGTATATCATTACTTTTATGTTTATATACATACATATTTATCCTGTAGAAAATTTAAAACAGAACTATTTCTTCCACTAATAACAAAGATATTCAAGGAAAACATCACCTAAATCCCAGACCAGGCCCTCGATTCTGCTAAAGCACAACCATAGAGACTGCGAGAAAATTCCATTTGATTTTTGTCTCTAAAGTAATGCACTTAAAGTTTAAAATTAAATGGCTTTTTATAGAGCGAATGAAAGAGTGTAATGAAACTCTTTTCATTTAATTTTCGACTTTGATATTATAGAAATAAGGTTTAAAATTTATTGCCATTTTTTTTAGTCTCAATGATGTGACACTGGTAGTTCTTTAGCAGAATCGAGGGCCAGTTCCGACGCCTGAATACCAAGGTGTCAATCAATCAGACGTTCTCACTTTTATTTATAGAACAGGACTAAAATAGAACCTCGTCTCCACAGAACAGGTTTAGAGATACGGTTTTATAACTACAACAGTTATTACATTGAACTCAGTTCAACGGACAGACAGAGTTAGTTTTGTTAGACTAAAATGTCCATGAAAGTATCAAGAAAAATTATTTACAAAAACTGTTGCTTGTGTCTTCCTCCGTGTGGATTTTTTATCCCATTCCCGCAAGTCACGGGAACTTATTCCCGGGAAGAAAAGTAGCCTTTATGCTGTTCCAGGCAATAATCTATCCCTGTATCAAATTTCAGTCATATCTGTTCAGCCGTTAGAGCGTAATTGAATAACAAACATCTTCACAAACTTTCACATTTGTAATATTATTAGGAAGTGGGATAGGATTGGATAAGATTCTAACATTTTTTATGCCATTTAGGTGGCAGATAAGCACCCTGCGAATGTTATTCGAAGAAATTTATTTGAACTTAAAACATAGGTACAGTCAGCGTCAGAGAAAACAGACCCCCTCATACTTTCATATCATTAACAAGGGGGGTCCCTTTTCTCTGAAGCTTACTGTACCTGTTTAACTTACATGTTGTGATGATTTATTTCATTTTTCAAGTCAGTATCATCCCCCAATATGTAGTTCCATCCATAATAAAATGTAAATAGAGCCAAAATTGAATTAAAAACAGAAGTTAACAAAATTCCAATATAACATAATCAATCCTAAAAAAACTAGGTCAAAGCAGCGATTCCAACTGAAAGATTGGCGCTTCATACCATAGCCGATGATATATAAAGCCGTTTATAAAATAAATTGGCTGGAAATATTACCCACTCATCCAGAATCTGTCAAACTCATGGACTTATAAATCAGGAGGGTTGATTTACAGTTCGCAAAGTTGATGCCGGAAGCCTGTATCGAAGTGTCGGCTGTTCAAATTGATCTATCTTACCCCTGAAGGTATGATTGCGAAGACGACCGCATACGACGACAGCCGATGCACGCAGCAGATGCGCATAATTCATTGCGGCTTCTCAATGGTCCCCTTTATTTGTATCGGAGTTTAACAAGTAATGGGTACGCTGTATCTGCTGCTTGCGTCTGTCGTTGTCGTATACGGTCGGCATTAGGGATGACGATTCTTTCCGAAAAAGATCGATTTTTGAATCGTGGCCTGATGAATCGATCCACAAAAAAATCGTGGTCTAAAAGATCGGTTTCCAGAAAATCGATCTTTTTTAACCGACTACAAAAAAGGAGGTTCTTAATTCGTACACTATTTTTTTTTGTATGTTTGTTAGTGTAGACTAAACTCACAGCCATCTCGCGAGTTTTTGAGTAATTAACCGGCAGCACTCTTGGAATGCGAGCACCTTCAACTAATTTATACTTATACCATAACAGAAAAAATCGAATATCGATTTTAAAGGATGATTGTATCGATCCACTGAATCGTTTCAGTACTACGTATCAATCTAAAAAAATCGATTTTTCGATTAATCGATCTCAGATCGGCATCCCTAGTCGGCATAAGAATCATACGAAAACTGACGACACACGCTGCAGATACGCGTACCTAATTCATTGCGGCTTCTCAATGGTCCCCTTTATTTGTATCGGGGTTTAACAAGTAATGGGTACGCTGTATCTGCTGCTTGCGTCTATCGTTGTCGTATGCGGTTACTTTCGGAATCATACCTTTACTCTACTGAAATGTTTACTTTTTTAAGAATAGCTTTTAACCTCAGTTCGATCGAGTTAATATCCATACTAATATTATAAATGCGAAAGTAACTCTGTCTGTTTGTCTGTCTGTTACGCTTTCACGCCTTTCTCATTTCTCGTTTGGTTTGTGGTCTCGTTGAGGTTTATGACAGTCGTCAACGTGTGTCATAAATGTCAAAATACGTGTCAGTCCTATACGTTCATCATTCTATTCTATACTAGCTTTCCACCCGCGGCTCCGCCCGCGTGCATCTCGGTTAACGTGACCTTTGCTCATAGCTTCGGTTCTACTCAACCGATTCCGATCAAACAAACGTAAGATTTTAAGTCTGAGCAAGCCTTTTCTAACAAAAAACCGCATCAAAATCCATCCAGTAGTTTTTGCGTCCATCGCGGACAAACAGACAAACAGACAAACAGACAAACAGACAAACAGACCAACAGACAAACAGACAAACCGACAAACAGACAAACAGACAGGAAATTAAAAAAAATAATTTTCGTGTTCAGTATCGTTAACATAACATAACCCAAGTATTTTTTTTAAATATCTCCAATGTACTGACACGAGCACTTTAGTATAGACACTGGCCAACGAATTGCCATTCATACTGAGCAGTATAACTATTTGGACTTTTTCAGTCCATTTTGTTATATCGTTTAACTAATAGGTAGTATAACTAAGTGGATAAACCCCACTTGTTTAGGGGTTCAGCTAGTTAAGTTCGTCAGTCCATTTGGCCAAGATTGTTGACCTTTTATTTGCATTTTCTCCACTCTAAGAATCTTTTACTCCAATAGCCATCAGTCAGTAGCCGATTTTTATTACTGCTAATAAAATTATTACAACCTGCATAAAACATTTATTTCTTAGAATATAATTCCAAATAAGTGCTTTAAACTACCAACAATATACATTTAATTTTAATAGTCAATCACACTAAATCAATATTATATTATAAAGCTGAAGAGATTGTTTGTTTGTTTGAACGAGCTTAGGTACCTCAGAAACTATTGTTTGGAATTGAAAACTATTTTTGCGTTGGATATTAGTGTGGATATACTAAATATTATAATTGCGAAAGTAACTCTGGCTATCTGTCTGCCTGTCTATTTATCTGTCTTTTACGCCTAAACCACTGAGCCAATTTTGATGAAATTTGATACAGAGATAGATTGGACCTTGTGAATGGATTCTCATACATTATTCAAAAATACAAAAAATACGGGTATAATAAAATTATATTGCTAAGCGAAGTCGGGTGAAGCCGGAGTGGGTCGGATACTGTTTTATGTGAACCAATTAGAATGCTATCTTTTTTTTTTATTTCGATTCAATTAGAATGCGTTCGCAAAGAGGATCGTTTAATATTTACAGCCTTGCAATTTGCTGTAAGGTTATTGTAGATATTCATCAAAGAAGGTTTTATGAAACTTTTAATTTAATATTAGCTATCTACAATAACTGCCTGTGTAAAAAGTTTTAATAATGCTGTGTTTTTATAATGTTATCATTTTGTTTTTTTTTTATTTCGCCATGTTCCAATATCTATATTATGTAGTAAGAAAGAGAAAGTAAGAAACATTTTGTATTTTTTTTTAATGTACCGAATGAACTCAAACACAAATGACCGATTTCAGAAATTCTTCAGCAGTTAGAAAGCTACTAAAGCACTGAGTAACATAGGCATGTCATCAAGCGAAGCCCGTTTCTTTTTAGAAGACTAAAAAAGTATAGGCTCTTATGGATCTAATATACCTAAATGTTAATATCAAACTGTTTTTTTTTTTTAATTTAAATTGTATTATCGACCGAAGGTATGTACCAAATATTAGAACAATCAGTCAACAGAAAGGGGGGAATGCCAAGGTGTTAAGATCATTTCGAGTACTTTGTTAGTCAAGATCAAGATCTTATGCTGACTGTACTGGTGAAAGTATGTATGAGATGACATTATGGGAGAATACGGACACACATACATAGGTCATACTCATTTCCCACGTCACAGTGTCATAAAAAGCATTTTTATTGCATACAATTATTACCATCATAGGAAATTAACACCTAGGTGTGTCAATGAATTTAGTATTATATTGCTTTCACCATAACTTTCCTGTAATTCTTCTTCATCAACATCGTAGCGTATTCCCAGTCGCATCCGAAGCTTTCACCTCGGAGTCTTGGGTCCGCTTTACGAGTCTTAACTGCGGATTTGGCTGGACCTCGATATTTTCCGTCTGCTATCTATCCTCCACAACCCAATGGTGACATTAGGCGATATCGAAGCTTTGCAGCTAGACCGTTGCTGTTGACTTTTTAGAGTTCCGTCTACCCGTAATGACTGCCATAGATGTTCGTGTAGCAACGTACCCATATCCATGCATACAAATATTTGCACTGATGGATCGAACCCGCGCCTCCTGCGTAGCGACCGCGTTCACTACCGCTACGCCACGGAGTTTGTCAACTTTCCTATAATATATGGAGATATACCCACCCACATCGTTTGTTTTTAACATCATTTACTGAAAATAAAAACTCTTGCAATAAATGCACTCAGTTTTGATTACTGAGCTATTGTAAATGACGTTTAAGTTTTATGATGCCCTGGTATCTCGGCAGTTTTTATTGTTGAAATAATTAAATTGCTGCATGGTTTACTAAATTTATGTTTCCATGAATTATTGCCATTGTTTATAACGTTCTCGTAAAATTTATAGTCTTTTTTTTCTTCATCCGAGGGCCAATCCCAATGCTATCAAAAGCTTGCACTTTGGAGACTAAAGTATGTTCTCCTGCTCTTCTTTTTATTTCTATCATCATCCTTGTGGCAGTTTCGGTGGCGACACATGGCCTTCGGCTGTCTTGCCTCAATTTCAATTTTTTGGTTGTAGTTGTCGACAATTTTGTGAATGTTTCAGTAATTAACTTTCCGGAGTTTTATAATATAGTAGCTGTTCTCGCTGCTCCGCACGCGTGGAATTCTGATCCCTTTCATCGCTATATAATAATAGCGTGATGATATATAGCCCATGGTACCTAATAATTTATCTTGGTGACAGAATATTAGAAATTGTTTCAGTAGTTTTTGAGTTTATTCGGTTCAATACAAAATAATCTAATCTTTCCTCAGTTTCCTCTTTATAATATTACTAGCTTTTGCCCGCGGCTCCGCCCGCGTGGATGTCGGTTATCGCGACCAAACATAGCCTATGTCCTTTCTCAAGGTCTAATCTACCCCTATACCAAATTTCATCAAAATCGGTTCAGCGGTTTAGTCGTAAAAGTAAGACAGACAGACAGACAGACAGAGTTACTTTCGCATTTATAATATTAGTAGGGATAGGGATTATTAAGTATATTATATAGTATAGATAACTGCCATAATTCTTTCTAGTAGCATCTAGTTCAATAGTAAGAACTTGACCTAAATCTGACACATAGCTGCAGCTGCAACTATTGCAGCTTCAATAGGGATGTGACCTAAATCGAAGGTCCAAGGGCGTCCGCAAGATGTCGACTGGTTGAACATAGATAATGATGATAATGAGTTTGTAGGTATTCGATTGAGTAACATATATATACATTTTGAAGTTGAAAAACCTGGAGAATAGTACATTATGGTACAAGTGAGTAAAGTTGGTGATTACCGCCGAGGCGCCATTGAGACCCGAGCCGGCAGGCGAGGGTCTTAAGAGAGCCGAGGACGGTAATCATCATACTCACGCGTGGCATACGACGTTTTTCAATACACTTGTGAGGAAAATAATACTAAAAAGTAATTTTATATAGTAGAAAAAAAGTTTATTTACAACGCAAACTTTCATACTTCTTCACTATTTCGTAGAATGGACCGTGTATGGTGAATGACCTCGGTATTTTATTTTTCGTCATAGGTATCTTCACTAAAAGCATCTGACCATGGTTCTCTACATCTTTCACAGTTATATTTGTTAATTCTTGTATCCTACATGCACCAGTTACACCAAATATTAAAGCGACCTGAAAAAGATTAACAATAATTTAAGTTCAACACACAACTCGGCAGAAGTCGCGTAGTTAAAATAAACCAAAAAAGTAAATAGTACATTAATTTAACTAACCTTAGTAGCCAGATAATGGTTATCTGGAGCATCTTTTTTGAATTTTTCAATATCGTTAGATGATAAAACCTTTGATTTTTTGCTTCTAAATCCATCGGATAGTCTCTTTAGATAAGCTTTCAAATTAGAGTACGTTTTTAAGTCCACTCCATTCTTTGTTCGGACGGTGTTTATACTTAGAAGATAATTCTTTAAAGTATGCCATGAACACATTTTCTGACAAAGACTACGTATTCTTGTTGTTTTGCCATTGTATAAATTTTTTGTACGTGGATATTTTTCCTTGGAGTTTTCAGGTAGTAAACTTTCCATAACGTTAAGGGCTTCACATTTTATATCGGGCGGTGTACAAAATAAATCATTTTCTTCACAACTAGTACATACTTGTAGACATTTTATAATAAATAACTATAATTTCGACACTTAAAATGAGTTGTGTAGGTAATTTTTTTCCTATCGGCGGGAAACATTAATAAGTTTTCGAATGCGCGCGCATCTAACCACAGATTAATCTAACAATGTATCGGCCATAGACTAAAAGAATGAAGTTTCTTTTTTTTGATAGCGTTTTGGACTCAACATGGGGAATTTAAGTAAAGTTTTTTGTAGACAAAATAAAATAAAAAAGTGAAAGTTTTATTTAATAAACATGTATAAGTTGAAATTATCTATTTAAATATGAAGTTGCATGATGGATATCAATTTATTTGTAGGTTACTATTGAACACGATCTTTTTGGTTACCCAACTTTTTTTAAGAAACTCAACCAATAAAAAAAAAAGAATCTATAACTCACTTTTGTGAATAATAGTAATGAAAAATTCACAGTTTCATAATAGGTGTACTTACGTGCTTAATTGCGGTGAAGTAAAACGCCAGTTACGAGCAAGTGTATTGAAAAAGTCTTTTACTCCAATAGCCATCAGTTTAGCCGATTTTTATTAGTGCTAATAAAATTATTACAACCTGCATAAAACATTTATTTCTTAGAATAAAATTCTAAATAAGTGCTTTAAACTACCAACAATATACATTTAATTTTAATAGTCAATCACACTAAATCAATATTATATTATAAAGCTGAAGAGATTGTTTGTTTGTTTGAACAAGCTTAGGTGCCTCAGAAACTATTGTTGTGAACTGTATTGAACTATTGATGTGACCTAAATCGAGGGTCCAAGGGCGTTCGCGAGATGTTGACTGGTTGAGCATAGATAATGATGATATGAGTTTGTAGGTATTCGATTGAGTAACATATTATACATTTTGAAGTTAAAAAAACCTGGAGAAAAGTTGTCCAATTTGTTCAAACGGTTGAACAGATAGTTGAACATACTGGAGTTGAGGATAGTAGACTAGCTGTTGCCTGCAGCTTCGACCGCGTGGATGTTGATTATCGCGACCAAACATAGCCTATGTCCTTTCGCAAGGTCTAATCTATCCCTGTATAATGTCATTAATGGTTCAATGCTTTAGGCATGAACGCATAACAGACAGACAGACAAACCGATAGACAGAGTTACTTTCGCATTTATAATATTAGTAGGGATATGGATACTCCAGTTGATTAGGTAGCTACTCAACTAAAGGTAAACAATCTTGAAGCAACTTTTTATAAAAACACATAGGTATTATACAGATAAACTAAGCTAACTATAGTATAGTTAAAATCTCGCTGCAGACTCGGTCATAAATCATTCGAGTGTTTCGACAGTAGTATAAAACCTTATAAACGTGTTTTATTGTAAATCGACTGATGAGCATTCTACCATTCTACCACTGAACCACAGATGCCGTCGGTCAACTAGCGCTCATCCCTACGCTTATTATGATTTATGACCGAGTCTGCCACGAGATTTTAACTATACTATAGTAACTATAGTATAGTTAAAATGGTGGTTCGATTACAGTTTTTAGTCTTTAAAATTAGTTTCTAAAGAGAAAATATTAATAAACTGAGTTTTTAAATGAGTAATAAGTAGGAGTATTAAAAAGACACAATATCGAGATTGTTTACGTTTATTATGTAAATAGATTAGAGTAATGCGAAATATTTAACTGTTTTCAAATTATGTTGAAAAGTTTTAATATACTCGTAATTTTTATGTACGCATTAATTCATTTTTGCGTTTATAGTGTTTGACTTATATTAATTTTGAAAGGCAATTAAATTTTACAAAAAAATTACACACATCTACTTTCTACTCGTGGTTAACCTACTGAAAACAAAAGACTTCTTGTATTTTTTAAAATTACTATTTTGTTTATTTTTTTATGCTGTTAGATTTATTGATGGTCATTACGGAATACGAAAATTCCGGCAAGACCACAAACTTAAGCGAACCTAACGCCATCTATTTATTTGTTTATTTATTAATAATATAATTTAAATTATAACAATATCTTTAATTTAATTTCAATGGATTAAAAATAATGTGTTTTGAAAAATAATTCAATTTATTGATGGATTATTTTTCATTTTCACAAAGAACATTACCCCCGCCGGCGCAGTCGGTTAATAACTTTAAATTTAGAAGATGGGTACGTTTGACTGAGGTAACCACAAATACCTATGATTGATCAGAAATTGATGATCATCCAAATAATATTCCCAGCAGAGTAGAATTTCGGCCACCCCATCTCCTCCCATGCGGTGTCGTACAAGGTGACTACGAGATAGCACTGTTTAACATCAGACAGATATATACAGTTCAGACTCAGGACTCCTATACATGGCTCGAGCCAACAATAGTGCCCGGAAAACGGCAATATGCTCACCCCTTATTACGTGGGACTAATACAATTTGTGAAATGTGGGTGTTAATTCACCTTTACATAACCCTCCGGGGATAAAGGGTGATTGTATGTATGTATGTAAATAATATATATTCGTCTCACACAAATTCACGTAAAGACAGACAACCAATTATTTTTAGAAAACAGACGGTAACTGTCTGTACTAAGTAAGAGGAAAATTATTAAAATAACTTAGTGCTGAGAAAAGCTAGTAAAAGTAAATTGCTTTCAAGATGAGGCTACGGAGCGTTAATGATGCTGTGTGAAATGATGAGAGAGGTGGGGAGAAGATTTATGAAATTTGACCGTTAATCACATCGTAAATAACACCAGCTATTCAAGATCGTTCGGTTAACTTGCACTTCAAGCTATGTTACAACTACCATCTTTAGGCACCCCGCGACAAAATAATCTAAATAACTCAAAGGTGACTGACTGACTGACTGACTGACATAGTGATCTATCAACGCACAGCCCAAACCACTGGACGGATTGGGCTGAAATTTGGCATGCAGGTAGATGGGATAAAATAGGGGATGAAAGTTTGTATGAAACTTTGTCAATTTTAAACCGATTGGGCTGAGACTCTCTCATCCTAGCGTTAATTCCCAGTCGCATCCGAAGCTTTTCAGCTCGGAGTCTGGGGTCCGCTTTATCGTCTTAACTACAGATTTGGCTAGACCTCGATATTTTTTCGTGAAGCGATTGCCATCTGACCTCCACAGCCCAATGATAACATTAGGCGATATCGAAGCTTTGCAGCTAGACCGTTGTTTTTGGATTTTTTTAGGGCTCCAACTACCCGTAACGACTGCCATAGATGTTCTTATGGCAACCGGGACCGACGGCTTAACGTGCTCTCCGGGGCACGACCAGACCAATGCAAATACCCATATTTCATGAACACAAATATTTGCACTGAGCGGGGATCGAACCCGCGCCTCCTGCGTAGCGGCCGCGTTCACTACCGCTACGCCACGGTGGGCTGAGACTTTGCATGCATAAAGCTACTATGACGTAGGCATCTCCTAAGAAAGGATTTTGATTAATTCTACCCCCAAGGGGATAAAATAGGTGATGAACAACATTCCGAACTTAACGCGGACGAAGTCGCGGGCATACCAAATAAATCGCGATAGAATTCGTTAAAAACTTGTATTTCAGTAATATTTATCTAAGAAACCTGTACCTAATGGAAAATCCGCAAGCAGAGAATTTATAAATTGGTGTTTGAGAAAAATTGTAAGCATTTTCTGATATCTTTTATCTTTAAAAGATAGATGTCGGGGTGTCGAGCTGCGGTTTGTGTTAATGGACTTCTCTAGTCAGAGATGAGCCCGAGGGCGATTGTCTCTCTCTGTGTGTACAGATTTAAAAACAGCGTTTAGGATAAGCTGATAATCTGTAAAGTAGGTCTAAGTGAGAACGAGTACGGGGTATGTTGGGCCGAGTGTCATAATGTCCAAGAAGGCATAACGTCCAGTTGTTATAAAGACAATATGTTAAAACGTACAAGTGTCATTATGACCAAGAAGACAAAGCGTAACATGTATAGAGTTATGTCTTGGAAATTGTTTTTATACCACTAAGGAGGCAGATTCGCACACGACACACCTGATGGAAAGTGGTTACTGTGGGCTATAGACGTACCTATGCAATGCCAAGCATGTCACACTCGTCCTGCCGTCTCTGTAGGAACCTTCTAATGCTGTTCTTGAAGAACACCATATTGTAGTCGTTTGTGTAAAACAACAGTAGGGAGTTCATTCTACAGCTTGATCGTGCGTGCAATGAAGTTCCTTTCATACCACACAGCGCACACCTTTTTCGAATGCAAAAAAGTTAAACGATAAAACAGATAAATAACTACAATATAAATATGTCCCAACAATGTTGCGTTTAAATAGGTACGCGTTTGTTAATCCTACGTTAGCGCGTTTTAGATGCTAAGTCAGTAATTAACAATGATGCTTTTAAATACTTGGTCGCGAATCAACCAGTAGCGCGTTGTAGACTAACATAGTGACATCTAGTGAGTAACGTTTTAAACTATGAATTACCTTTACAAACAGGGAGTAAAAATTATTTTTTAGAAGATCATTGGGCACGCAGTTTCGTTTTCTTAATAGTTACTATTAATAGTATCATATTAAATACATAGGTTGTCTATAGCGCACTGGCAAAGGGTAAAAATTTTCAAAAGAGAAGCCTGCTGGCCTAAAAAAGAACTGCCTCGATCTAGTTTGTCATACACCATGTGGCCCATTAGGAAACTGGCATGATACAGAGCAGGAACTTGCCTTCAGCTTACCATCAGGCGAGGCGAAATCAAGTTGACTTGTCCTATAAAAAAAAAACTAATTACATTAAAATTTCATAGGAATGAAGTTACCGTGTATTTTGTGGCCCAACGTAGCGCACCTTGTATTTTATTCACAAAGGCGTATCTGCGTGTTGTACTGTCGAGATTCAGTTTAGTCGCGCTATCTGCGGTATTTCAACGGCCCTTTATTTTACTTTATCTTGCAACCACTATTTGAAAGTTATTACTATTATGTTCCTTAGTTTGGATAGACGGTTCTTTTGTTACTACTTTTACAAAGAGATTAAAGTATTCGACGTTATATTTATTTGCGAGCTTAGTGTTTAGTTTTAAGAGCTTTTGTTCGTTGGAAAAGGAAAAGGTTTTTAGTTGGAAAGTCTATTATTATTATTTGCGATTTAGAGAAGAACACTATCTTCTTTCTCACTTCGTATTTGTATCAATTACTTTCCTATATGAAAATTTCTTTAGGTGCGTTGGTCATTTTGACATTGACATAATGTGAACAACCATTGAACTCGCGACCGAAACCTCTTTATAGGGTTGAGTTTTTCACTTCTCTTTTAGTGCCACTTTTTTACATCATTCTCTACGTATGTAGAACAAGATTTTGACCATCCAGAAAGTATCCAGGTGCAGCTCATTCGGTCAGAGTATTTCCATCAGAAAGGAAGCCACGGGTTTAAGTCTAATAAAATAACTTTTCTGATTGAAACTTATAGGAAAAGTTAGCGTACCTATTAACTAAATGCTCCAAAAATTCATTAAAATATCGAAGTCCAAATCAAAACTAAAAATAATTTATTCCATTTAGACATTACTTACTTACTTTCTGAGAATACTCCGTCAAGAAACTCAGCGGTTTTTTTTTACGTCTAATTGCAATATTTTGTTTTCTTTAAAACTCATCCATTAACATCATTTTTATCTTTGATTACAGCTGCCTCATGGAGCGAGGGTGCCCGCGATGCCACCTGCCCCAGGATCTGCGGGCCTTCCCTTCAGAGTGAACCAGTTTGTGCCACGGACGGATACATATACCCCTCATTGTGTGAAATGAGGAAGAAGACTTGCGGGAAAGGTACGTTTATTTTGTACTAGCTGATGCCCACGTGGAAACTGGTCCTGCTCCCACCAACCATAGGAACTTTCATAGTTTTGACAATGTCAAGTGAATGTTTATGAAATTATTAATGGTGAGATGCCAAATGTTCAATTTTCGAGAAATTCTCCTAGAGTCACCCACGATATCAGGTAAGCGATCAGGACGTGTGACTGGACTTTAAGGAGCCTCAGGGGATTCGCCAAGATTTCTTTACATCAATTAATTGAGATGCTTCTGTAGGGCTGGTGAGAAATCTTGCGAAAATCAGTCAGATAATTTTCTTTAATCAAATATTCCAGGTGTAAGACTAGCTCCTGATCAGACGTCCTGCTCTCGAGCTCAAGGTTCCAAATGCGATCATCGGTGCACTTCAGAGCAGGATCCTGTCTGCGGCAGTAATGGCAGAACTTACCTCAACAGGTGCATGCTGCAGGTAGAAATTTGCAGGTAAGAGATTGAAAACTTACTTTTCGCTTTAACGCCAATCGCATTCGTATCCAAAGCTTGCAATTTGGAACTCGAGGTCCTCTTGGTTCTGTTATTTGTTTTGGTTTATGAGAGCGACTGCAGGCTATCTAACTTTTTAACCCCGAATGTATAGCCGATAGCCTGCACCAGAACATCGTCGTCAATCAATCAACCAATCACCGTATAAGAACTGCCTCAATTAGCTTGTACTGACCGTATTTACAGGCTCTTCTTATTATCTTCTATACACATTCTCTTATTATACACATTGTATCACATTTCGATCCACATGATTAAGTCATTTCATAATATCAGTGGTATTCTCTCTTTCAATTAAATTTTGAAACGGGAAGATTTTCCTCCATGACGAACATTTTTATTTATGTATCGCTATGTACCTATTCAATTTATTCATGTACAAATCAATGGCGTTACTCTTATAATACTGATAAAACTGAAAGTGTACCGGCATCTATAATTTTGTTCTCATGTTTCTCATTTTCAGAGTCGGCATCAGTCTCTCTCATTTGGGCGCATGCAACAACATCAGTGCTCATCGTGAGAACTGTCCCGTTGACTGCTCGCAAGCTCCACTGGATGGACCGATTTGTGGTTCTGACGGAAACGTGTACAAGAGTACTTGTCAGATGAAGCTGCTGACTTGCGGGTAAGTGTAACCAACTATCGCAGATAGTAAATTGAAGTCATGTCACAGAACAGATAATACTAGCGTAGTCATGTGACCTAAGTTATCTATCATCAGTGGTAGTTATAGTATCCACGTATAAGTATGTGCACGCATACGGATGCCCACATTGAGTACTGTTTTGTGAAAATCTTATAGAATATTTGCACGAAATTTATTAAATACTGCAGAAGCAGGAGGTAGAGCTTGAAATAAAATACGAATAAATGTAGGCTGCTTAATACTGTATGTAAAACATGTTTGAAAGTTGTATTGTGTATTATCTAATGGGGAAATAAGTTAGCTGACTGTTTGACTTTAAACCATCATAACATAATCTTAAATACTGGATTGGTCATTAACTTCATTCGATTTACGTATGCAAACTTCATTAGTGCTAAGCTTTACTCAAAACATATTTGAATAATCTAAACCTTTTTTCGTATCATTTCCAGACAAGGCGTGGTACGAACAAATAAGAAGCATTGCCAGACCACCAGACATTGCCGTGAATCTTGCTGGCGAGTGGCCAGACCGACTTGTGGGTCTGATGGCAAGCTGTATGCCAACGCGTGTAGGATGAAGGCTAGCAACTGCGGGTGAGTAAACATAAGATTTTATTAGTTTTAGTTACCTAAAATATCTGTAAAGGAATTATAATTTAGTATTTTGAAACTACTGACTATCCCTGAATTGATTCGCCGACTAAGGAAAACGCGAGACATCTTTGACTTGTAATAGTCGCCAAGAGCTGGCTAAATCATTTATAGAGGAGTGGCTCTACTGGCAGTAGCCCTCTACAAACCCACAATACTTCACATCATCTGTTCATAGTCAAACGACTGATTGCAAGATTATGCATACAGGGAGATAAAAAGGTGTAATGTCAATGAAGTTTGTCCACGAGGAAACGTAATTCCTCATAGTCAAACCAGTTTGACCAAAAAGTTTGACTACGAGGAAGCACCGGATTCTAAAGGGAACACAAAAAAACGTATTTTGAAAAATAAATAATAGTATTTGATAGATCCACGACAAAAATTATACCATGCTGAACATAAACCAATTCGAGACGCGCCTGATTTATTTCGTATAGCAATAGTAAGCGTATAGTATAGTTTAGGAATGACAAATTGCTATGCGTTTATACCTAAATTAATTACATTTTCTTTTAAAAATGTATTTCTTTATCCAAAAACTTATGGATTGAAAATATAATAATCTAAAGATATGATTCAGTAGCCGTCCGCATACGACAACTACCTACTGACGCACGCAGCAGATGCGCGTAGTTCATTGCGGCTTCTTAATGATCCCCTTTATTCGTATCGGAGTTTAACAAGTAATGGGTACTGGGTACGCTTTATGTGCTGCATGCATCGACATTTGTCGTATGTGGTCGGCTTCGAAATCATACCTTAAGGACAGGCAAATCTATACAAAAAAATATTTTTGTCTCTTGAACTCGGCTTACTTTTACTTATTATATCAAAATGCAAATTATGATGCTGGCAGGTATATCTAGAAACTCGTTATAGATAATAATGGTCATTTCATTACACACTATTGACTAATCTGAAAAACCTGCAATTCAGTTGACAGCGACTGTTACTCTCATTAGTTCAAAAGTAGTTTCTAAGCACTTTTGAAATCGAGAGACTGAGTCGCTAGCGACAAGTCGACAGTACGTAATAACTCTTAGGGTCTGGCCACAGAAGTAGTCAAAATGAAGTAATTTATCCATCTATTTGTTTTCAGTAAACATGTTTTTGAAGTACCAATGGCTTTCTGCGTATCACAAGAGAGAACTTCAGGTGGAGAAGCTTGCCCCAAGGACTGTGTGGGGCAGAAGGAGAAGCTGGTGTGTGGCTCTGATGAAATGATTTACAGAAACGAATGTGAGATGAAGATGCTTAATTGCGGGTAAGTGGAGTAGAGATTAAAACTTTTAGGTATATAATACTAGTAGTTCTGTGAACAGTAGACCTCGTGAGCATCCTTTTTTTATAACAACCTGTGAGGAATCATGTCCTTGATGTTTCAGCCAAAACACAAAATATATCCGTACAAAAGCAAAGTCGCCCATTTTCACGAGTCTGTATCGATGGCGCTTTTGGGTATTTCAAAAAAAAGTTTCATATACCTATTATGCTGCTAGTACCAAACATCACTATAATATTTTTGGATACAATGCAAATGCTCATCAAAATAATCATAGACTCCAAAACTATTTAAAGTACCTACCAAATAAAAAATGTCTGCTTAGCAAGATATTGTTAGAGCAGTCCGAATTGGATATTCAAATAATTGCTAAAATGAGAAAAAATTTGGTTATAGTGATAAAATGTCATGTATCTCTACTAATAGCACTCTACTATATAATATTCTTATAAGAACTGATACTCTTTTACGAATATTAGTAACCAAAATTCTATTATTCTCTAATTCCGAACTATTACCAATTTGTTCAACAGAAGCATGAGCAACCGCAAGATGGTGAAGAAGGTGGACATGGAGAAGTGCCGGGGCAAGATGAACCGCTGCATGAAGGTCAAGTGTCCCGCTGACTTCGACCCAGTGTGCGGCACTGACCAGAAGGTCTACAGCAACCCTTGCTTCTTGAAGGTGGCTACTTGTCTGTGAGTAGTATTTTGTGAAATTTCTAGAAGTTTTAATACTATCGTTGGCAGCACGAGTGTGGCCCCCTTGGTGTTGTACCGTAAAGTGGTGGGCCGTGTACTTGTCTGCCACCTAAATGGTATAAAAAATCGTGTTGATAGTGTAAAAGAAGTTTAATGCTACTATATTCCATTTGGTTAAAGGTGCTGATAGACTTGAGCATTCACTTGAAACAGAACATCGAGCATTCGCCGCTTTTCAATTTGTCGAACCGAATAACGAACCGAGCCAAGTGTAGAGCCAAATAATGCTACGAATAATTACATGATCTTTCTAGCGAACGCTCTAGTCGAAGCAAATTAACATTCGTTTTGCAAGCATGCTCACCAGAATGCTCGTTAGAATGCTCGCCAGAATGCTCGATAGAATGCTCGCTAAAATGTTCTCGTATTTTTCTGTAATTTAAAATTCGTAAGAATGCTCATTACAAGTTTATCAGCACCTTAAGAATTAAATTAAAGGTGAACAATCTTGATGTAAATTTTTACACAAATGCATTGAGTGTAGTAGAGTTAAGTAGAGTTAAGTAGAGTTATTAAACAAAACAAAAATTGAGTTTTTATATAAAAATATATTTAAATACACATCAAGAGTATCATAGGTAGTAGGTAACTAATTTTCACATTAAACACTAGTTTTAAGTCGATCTTGCTAGCTAATCTCAAATGCAATACCTATCAATTCCTATTATTTTGTGATTACAGTAAAGGAATACAATTAGCTCACTTCGGCAACTGCACGCTGCTACCAAGGTTCAAAGAAGACTGTCCTGATACGTGCGAGAACGTAGTGGAACAACCCGTTTGCGGCTCCGATGGTAACGTTTACAAGTGAGCATTGAAATTTTATTATCATCATCATCATCATTTCAGCCATAGGAAGTCCACTGCTGGACATAGGCCTCCCCTATAGATCTCCAATAGGACCGGTTGGAAACGGCTCGCATCCAGCGCGTAATTTTATTATAATTATGTTTAATACGTTCTGGATGCTGTCGAGGTTTTCACCTTACTGTAGTGCGTAAGATGAATAGATTAAACAATTTCAATCAAATAGCCTATCGCAGTCCACTGCTGGACATAGGCCTCGCCCAATGGGATATTTTTAAATGCACATCTGTATATTTTTTCAGCAAACTACGTAACTCCACTAATTTACTGACTTGCACACTAATTAAATCAAATGATAGGTTTATTGAAAAAGGTGCGCAATCCGTTGAAAAAGGTGCGCAATCCGACTTGGATAGATTAGGTTAGAAGGCTAATGCGGGAGTGGAGCGAAGCGGAGTTCCCGCATTTGCCTTCGTGGTTATTTTTTTTATTTAACCAAAGGAATTGTTCTGCAAATTTCATTAAACAGTATATTTAATTTGATTTAGTTAGTGTACATAATTAGTGTGCAAGTCAGTATTTTTGATATAACTTTTTTGATATAACTTTGAAATATTTGGTTAGAAAAAAGGGAATATATAAATATCGATTTAAATACATGCCTCTTCCAATGTTGGGATGCTTTGGCCTACTGTTTTAACTTACACGGGTTGGTACAGGGTTTTATTTCGAGTTTTCCTTCTCTCGCAGTGATATCGTCTGCGTATTTTACCGTTAGTCACCTCTTGCGACAACCTTCGGATGGGGTGGTGATACTTGTATTCTTCCTCTGTCACCACACGGATAAAAAAATAACATAATTTTGATATAAAAAAGCTGTTATCTGTTCGCTGATGACGTCAGGGAAAGCAACAAGAGCATTTGCGTAGCGTTTGCGGAGGGATTAAATGACAGAGTACATAGGGATGCTGACGATGAATAATGAATTTAACAGAAACTGCTGTTTGATAAATCATTGATTGATGTGGCGAAAGCAATTGTTATTGTGGATAATATTGATAGCTCTCTCCGTTTTTTTTTTATTTTTTATTTTTTTTTATTTTTTTTTATTAAAAGAATTTAGCAACCGAAATTACTAATATTCCCGTTAACCCCTCCAACTAAGGTAAATTGCTTGTGCTAGGAGTGGGTTCACGTCGGTAGTGTAATGGCCAGGATTCGAACCCGGGACCTCTCGATCGTAAGGCCGACTCCTTAACCACTAAGCTACCGACGATTGTAAATTCACTACCGACCACAGCAATACTATTGATAGTATCGATCTTCAATATTCAAAAAACTTTCGACGGTATAGTGAACTTTCCTTCAATAGAAATAGATTGGAGTCTGTAGTCATATTAACATTTATTTATTTATTCAAACCTTTTGCACAATGATTGTACAAAGACTGATTTAATGCCATAGGTATTTTATACCAGTCAACCTTTGAGTGATGCAGAGATAGATAAATATATTGTGATAAGAGTTTGATCTAGTTTGGTACAAATAATAAATGTTATTAACCCTTAAAGGAGCAATGTAGTTTTTAAACAACATAATATTAAAATGAATTTTGTCTTAACTAATAAATATATATTATTAATTTTAACCATATGTAATAATTATTTATCTCTATAAATAAATAAATACACTGGCAACATATCAACATTTTAACATTTTAAAACTATTTTCGTGTGTCACTTTTTTTGGCGGTAGCATTAAAATAATTTACCGATATCGTAGGAGGAAACTTATGAATAAAAATTGTAATTTTACAGGTAAGTTCTATATTTTTTATTATTATCCTTATAAATATGTTTGATTACTCATTTATTTATATATCTTATATATAAAACTCTTAGTCCTGACTGACTGATTGACTTAGAGACAACGCACAGCCTAAACCGCTGGTCCTAGAGACTTGAAATTTATAGAGAGTGTATGTTTTGATGCGTGGAGGTGTACTAAGAAACGATTTTTCGAAATTCAGACCCTAAGTGCCTAAAAAGTGCCAAAAACGTACTTTCTTATAACTCAAGAATGGCTGAACAGATTTTCATGATCTTTGGTTTATTGAATTTGGCTTTGTCGCCGAATAGCAATTATCACAATTAAAATGTGGCAATTTCACGAAATAATGTAATATTAAAGAAAATACGAAATATTATGGCGCTAATATCGCTAGCAAAATTGTTACCATGACAACGGAACTAAAGTGATGGTGTCAACGCTAAGTCACATTTTGATCTGTCAAATGATAATATTTATAAAAATGTCACTCTCTGTCACGTATAATATGCAAGAATGTGAAAAATATTGTGTAAGAGTTATGTACTGCAGTTTCTTTATTTAATTGATTGGAAATAGAAAAAAAAACATATGATAGCAGCGATGATAGCTATCTAGAGGGTAGGACTTCGGATTGCCCGCATTCGATTTAAGCGCTGGGAGTTGGTGGGGGGGGAGGGGGGGGGTGTAGGTCCCCCCCTGTGAAGGAAAAGTTGCGGACGCCCCCCCTTTTTGAGATACGAATTTTTTAAAATTCTAACCTAACTTTCGCATTTTCTTGTATTGACATCGATTTACATGTTGAAAGGGGGTGCAGAATAAAAAAAAGGGAAAAATACCAGTCCCCATCCCTCCCCCTTGCATCCGCTGATGGATTTTGAAGTTTTTTTTTATCATATATGTACCTCGTTCATGGAATGACAGATGAGGTTAGAGTGAAAATCCCCCGCGATGTGTTGACTTCTGAGTGGTCATGGTCTAATATGATAAAACAAGTAAGCGTGTAGCAGACATGGCTTCTGTCACGGCTCCGGCGCTGCACGGCTCCGGCGGTCCCACGCGAGCTTATCGTCGCAGATGTGTTTCACACTCACCACCGCAGCTTCGGCTTGCTGGCCGGCTCCGCCGGCCAGCCTCAGCCGCTGTGGCGAGTGTTGAAACCACCTGCTCCTCAGCTCGCGGGCCGCCTCGCCCCTCCGCGCCTACGCGTTTTTAAATAGCACTCTAGGGGTAGGGCAGACAAGACTACGTGGAGTCGGTTTTGCAGCGATTTGCTTCTGTTACACAGGTATTATCGAATATAATATTACTATAATTCAAATAAAACAATGAAATATAAACATTAATTACCTACATACATAGATATAGACATTAAATATAGACATTAATACCGCGCTTCGACGACGTTTTACGTTTAGTTTCACATGTCGGCATAGTCGGTAAATAATTTTATTGTATGTATAAATTTAATAGCATTCATTTTAATCAGCAAAATTCACGTAATATAATAAAATATGCTTAAAACACTAAATATAGGCATTTATTTAATTATTAAATGGAATAAAAAAATTTAGTGCGTTAACATTACGTAAAATAAAACGTTTACTACCAAAACGAAATGTCAAAAGCATTATTAGTATGTGTTCTGTGGTAAAAAGTGACAAAATATTGCTAAATTTAATGATTTTGATTATTTTTTTTCTCGTTAACCATTGAACTCCGCAACTTGAAACTTTGCGCGGAGGCTTCTAATAATATTAGCTCTGTGTAAAAAAAATATGGACGCGAAACTCGAGTGCGGGCAATCTAAAGTTAAGCCATCTAGAGCTATATAAAAGAATATACCTGTATATAAAAGAAAGCCTAAATGTAATACAGCACATTATCACCCAGATCAATCCTCATTTACAAGCTCTCAAACAGTAAGGTAGGTATGTGAATTTAAATCTATTGACGCCGCCGATATAACACAAAGGGCGGCTTCATAGCTAGAAACAAAATAACAATTTATATCAATGGCTAGAAACGTTTCACCAAATAGACGAACGCCTGGCTTCTAGAAAACTTCACTTTCTTTCTTGATGAGAAGTATACTAAGGCAACAATAATAGAGATGGCAGAACACAATTCAATAACTTCCACTTATCAGCTGTGGGCTCAATTACTCAAGCACAGAGCACTTCTGATTAAGATGACAAAGAATATAATACAAAATGTTTATTTTTTTAATATTATTTTTAGATAATTATAAAAAAATTAAACCACCACAAATTTCAAGTATGTTGTTTTATTTGTATTCATTTTTGACGTATCACATAGTAATTTATGTATCCTCAGCATTTACCAACGCATTGGAGGACGTCTTCAAGACGCTGGAGTAGTTACATCTCGCACCTTCGGTTCGCCGATGACATCATCATAGTTACGGAGTCGCTAGAACAACGGGGCGAAATGCTGCACAGCCTGAATGGAGCTTCTCGACAAGTCAGCCTCGGTGTAAACTTGGATAAAACCAAGATTATGTTCAACGAACATGTTGTACTGAGACCGATTGCCATCGAAGGAGCGACACTCGAAGTTGTTCAAACATATTATCTACCTGGGGCAGGTTATCCAGCTCGGTAAAACCAACTTCGAGAAAGAAATAGCCAGAAGAATTCAACTGGGGTGGGCAGCATTTGGCAAACTACGTCGGGTCTTCTCCTGTGCGTCCTGCCTGTTATGTTACCTATGACCTACGGTGACGAAACGTGGCCACTGAAGGTGGGGTAGTCCGTGACCTAAAAGTCGTGCAGCGAGCTATGCTTGGAGTTTCTTTGAAGGATAGAATTCGAAACGAGGTCATCCGACATAGAACCAAAGTTACCGACATAGCTAACGAAGATTCAACTTTCTGTTTTGGAAATTAGTTTCGAAAACAGAATTATTATTCTTTCTTGGAAACCAGGTTCGTTAAAAGAAAAATAATTCTGCTATGGATTTCCAAACCTTCGTTTCCAATCTGGCCATAGGGTTGCAGAATAAGCAAGCTAAAGTGGCAGTGGGCTGGCCACATCTGCCGAAGGACTGATGGCCGTTAGAGCAGACAAGTCCTAGAGTGGATACCGTGAGAAGGAATACGGAAGGTGGGACACCTCCTAGCCAGCTGGACCGACAATCTGCGAAAGGTGGCTGGGACGTACTGGATGCGGAAGGCGGAGGATCGGCAAACGTGGCGCATATTAGGGATTATTCCCGTTGGCCACCACATAATTGGCCACCACTGGTGGACATTGGGAAGTTTTATCACTTTTTATCCCAATGGCCACCAGTGGTGGTCAGCGGGAATAAAATATTGGAAAGTTCCCGTTGGCCACCACATAGTTGGCCACCACTGGTGGACACTGAGAAATTTTGTTACTTTATGTCCTCAAGGCCACCACCAAGCACAAATAATACAACTAGAGGTATGATAGAAAATCAACATTTATTAAACTCTATACAATAATAACGTTTAAACAGTTACCTATATTATTAAAATAACAGTTTAAATTCAGCACAGATTGAATCATTGCTTATGTGTAAATAATTATCACAGTACTTGTATTGTGAAAAACAAGTATTAATTATATCAGTTTCTCATTATTTCTAGAAATTGTCCTGCAGATATTTGGCCATCCAAAAGTTCCAATTGGATTTCTTGTATATATTGGTCACTTATAATAACTTTTTTCGGTCGCTGTTTAGTGCTTTTACAATTTTTATTTATTTGCATTCTTCGCACAACAAAAAAACAAGCATCTTCGTGAAGAACTTTTAAAACAAACATTATATTAGGATTTTTTTTCCCCATAGTTTTGTTCAATTTATGGTGCCAACCTTCTACGACATTGGTTGATCGATGGCGCTCTCCAAATATATTCCAGACTTCTATGAAATCCTCTTTGAGCCAATAACCTTCGATATATTTTCTAAATTTTAAAACATCTGTGTCTGTGGTAGATTTTTGAGTTATATATGACCATCCAGTTCTTATTTCTGCTGCTGGTAATAAGGGAAGCGCAGCAGTCAAGGCACGGAATTAGACGCGTTTACCTTATCTCGAAAATAAGTCATAAGTAACAAGTATAGGATTACTTTTATTATGTATTTCTTATTCAATACAAATTTGAATAGGTACAGTAACATATGGAAATTATATCAAATAATTTATTAAATAATTTAAATCTTCATACACACAAATAATATACTTAATACCTAATAATAATCATTTATTCAAGTTTTAAGATGTATACAGGTGTGGACTGGAATTATTTTACCTTTCAACATACGAAACGTAAGATTGGTTTGAACGTAGGTAAGTATTTAAGAAGTAGGTACCTACCTACCCCAAATGCAAACTGTAAACCTTCTATATTAGGATCAGTTGCAGAATGTGCACCATAAAATGTAATAAAACTTTATTCCCGCTGACCACCACTGGTGGCCATTGGGATAAAAAGTGATAAAACTTCCCAATGTCCACCAGTGGTGGCCAACTATGTGGTGGCCAACGGGAATAATCCCATATTAGGAGAGGCCTATGTCCAGCAGTTGACTGCAATAGGCCAATTGATGATTTTTTGTATCCTTAGCATACAACAGCAACCTTCATAGTTATGGTATACTGATGATATCGCACTGGTTGACAGGGCTCTTAAAAGCAGGTGGAATCTCAGTTCTAAAAGAGCTTACGAACCTCTTTGATTCCGTCATCCAGCAGAACTTAACATGGAACTGTAGTGCGGTGGTACTGTTCTCCAAAAAAGGCTATAAGGTCTTGCTGAAGAATTATAAGACTCCTGAGTCATATCTCTATAGAAGTTTTGTTCTTGAGAATCGTCTTGAATAGTTGTGAATTCCAGCCACTGGAGCAAGCTGGGTTTTAAAAGGGTTATAGTGTTGCAGCCAATACTGTTGAGCAGATTATACAAAAGACCTGAGAGTATAATCAGCCGCTATGTATGGCATTTGTAGATTACGAGAAGCCTTCTGACGTCATCTAGACCTGGGCATTTCTGGATTGTCTACGACAGTGTCGTGCTGATACGATATTTTCATTGCTAAGATGGTAATTTTAGATTAGAAGACGAAACCCAGAAAGAGATATAGGTACGTCGAAGGGTCGACAAGGGTTGGGCAACATTGGGAAAATTAGTCGAGGTTTCTACTCCCCTGTTATGACTCATGGGGCCCAAATGTGCAAACTGACAGCATATGTCCCCAACATATGGTGGAGGATCGAGTGCTATGGCATACTTTGGGTGACGCCTAAGTCCAATAGTGGACTGAAATAGGCTATTGATTGATTGATTGATAAGAACGAAATGTTAGGCAATAGTAATTTTTTCTTACCAGTCTTTTTCTAGCCATTTACTAGCTATTGGTATAAAGATACTAATAGTATTTTTATTTTGTTGTAATATTCTAAAAATCTACCACTTTTTTGTAAGACAAGGCCGATGTTTCTTACAGTTTTCATTTAATATTTTGAAAAAAAACACTACTAAAAGAGCGAAATAAGGTGTCGAAAGTTTATACAACAATTACTATTAGAACTATCGGGATACTTATATTTATACAACAAGTCCGTCAGTTTAGAAAAAAATACTATTGGCGATGGTAGTCGACATCCACGCAGGCGGAGCTGCGGGCGAAAAGCTAGTATTGCATAAACGTAATATGCAGTGGTATCAATAAGGTTTGAATAGTTGTGTTGTGTAAAAACAACACTGCGCCTTTCTCGCACATTGTGAAGTATGACCGATGGAAATAATTTGTGAGTAGTATTTCTTCGTTTCATTGTTTCCGTGTGTTGTGTTTGTGTCAAGAATACAAGAAAAGAATCAGGGCGCGCCGTAGTAGCAGCGGTAAGCGTAAGACCCACCATGGGGGAGTGGCTAGAGAGGCCACACGGCGGCCTCTCATTCTGGCTGACGCAGATCATCACCGATCATGGATGCTTCGGACGGTATCTGCATCGGACCGCGAAGAAAGAGCCAACGTCCGAGTGCCATCACTGCGACGCGAGCGAGGACTCGGCGCTGCACACGCTCACTGAGTGTCCGGCGTGGGAGACGCCGAGACGGGAGCTGGTGGCGACCCTGGGAGTGAGAGCTCTCACGCTCGCCACCTTGCTCGCAGCGATGGTTCGCTGCGCGGATGCGTGGGCCGCCGGCGCCTCCTTCTGCGAGCAAGTAATGCTCGTGAAGTGGGCGGCGGAGCGCGAGCGAAGGAGAATCGCAGCCCTTGCGGCCCGCGAGGAGCGAAGGAGAATCGCAGACCGCGCGGCCCGCGACGAGCGGCGGCAACTCGGGCGTCGGAGGTCGCAGAATGACCTCCGCCCCCCATGAACGCGGGCCTGGGGGTGATGGGTGGGGCCGCCTGTCACCCTAGCAGAAGCAGGCCATGGCGGTGGCGCGCATTGCATGCCCCCCACATACCCGGGGGCGAGTTGGCCGGAAGAGGGCCAGATCGAGAGATATGGCCCTGGGTCGGCCGGGGTGCGAGGAAAATGGCTATGACAATCTCACCTCCGGCAACAGACGGCCCACAGAAGGCGTGCGTTTTAGTCGGTTCGAGTCCGACATAAACTCCTCCTCCGGCCCCGGCGGGGGAGGTATCCGTGGGGATTTTTCGCACGATAAAAAAAAAGAGGTGCAAATATCCCAATTGTTCGGGATTTACTTACAAGAAATGTATGAAATGCAGTGTGTCTCTTTGCGATACTAAAAATAAAAACTGTTTTTTTTAAATACCATAACGAATAAAATATATTAAAATAGCATAAATATTAAAATGAGTATTTATTCAATTTCCTCTTTGCTCGTTTCGTCTAGTACTTCGTGATCTCAGATAAGCACGCAATGTTGTTTTTAAACAACGTAATGTTTTTTTTGTACAACTGGCACATTATTTAATTTAGATTTTTTTTTGCATTTTTTTCTGTGTCCTAAGGATACAAATAACAACATATATTTATTTCACAAAAAATTATTAAATCGCTCTTTAATCTTTTACAATTTATTTTTTTCGGTAATTTCAGATCTGAATGCGAGCTCCGTATGACTACCTGTGGTCAACACGTAGTTCCCGTAGCAGCCGCCCACTGCCGCACCACTGCACTATGCAACGAAGAATGCCCGAATACCCCCGCTTTCATTTGTGGATCTGACAACAGGTTCTATAAGAATGAGTGCATTATGAAGAAGGAAAATTGTGGGTAAGTCATCTTTGTCACAATTTTATTACTAAATAATGTCAAAATAGATAAACATCAGTCAGTTACAATGATATATTGTTTGGTCTATGAAAAACGACCTTAAAATGTCGATGATGGTTTGGCGCCCAACATGGGGTCATAATATGAATGGCATTATGGTCTGAAGTAATGAGAGACTTACTAGGTTGAATAAGAAAGTATTATGTGTAAGAAAGAGATACCGCATCCGAGTATCGACACCAGACGGCAAGAAAAGGGCTAATAGGGTCGTGGGTTGCTTTAGTTTATATAATAACTAGCTGACCCGGCGAACTTCGTACCGCCATATTTTCCGCCCGCGTGGTATTCTGATCCGGATTTATCAGTGTTTCTCTACAATATTATGCATGTATTATACATATAAACCTTCCTCTTGAATCTCTCTATATATTTAAAAAAAACCGCTTCAAAATCCGTTGCGTAGTTTTGAAGATTTAAATCTTCAAAACTACGCAACGGATTTTAAGTCATTTTAAGGTCGCTGTCTGTCCGTCCCTATGTATGCTTAACATACATAGGGACGGACAGACAGCGACAGCGACTTTGTTTTATAATATGTAGTGATGATAGTGATAACCTAACACTTTATAAGTAAAACTGAACATGGTTACTAATTTATCTATATTCGGAGTATCTATTTTAGAGGTATATACTATTTTGCATTTCCTTATCATTATCATTGAGTATTATTTTATTTGCAACTTCTCCTAGTAATTTGGTTCCAAAAGCTGCCGACCCTCATATACCTTGAAGGAGCCATTATAATTTTTTTGTCATAACTTCGCAGGAAACACGTGTTTGTCGTCCCTCTGAAGCGGTGTCTGGCGCGTTTCCAGTACTCGGGCTGCGCTCACGTGTGCCCCACGGACTACGACCCCGTATGCGGTACTGACAACAAGACGTACTCGAACAAGTGCTTCTTGGAGATGGAGAACTGTCGGTCACGGTGAGTTCTTATTATAATTATCAAGTAAATTATCAAGTGACTCTACAAAAATGTTGTGTTACTATAATAATTAGAAATCTATCCTGCAATTCTCCTTTGGATGTGTAACGTATAAAAAATCTTCTAAATATATAGAACTCAAAGGTGACTGACTGACTGACTGACATAGTGATCTATCAACGCACAGCCCAAACCACTGGACGGATCGGGCTGAAAGGAGACGATTTTTTATGTTTGAGCTTTCGGCCACCTACAAATTTTGGAGAACAATAATGAAACGAGTATTGATTTATTTGTAATTTTATCGGGATTACAATGGTACATTGCTTCTTAGCTAGTCTAACCGGAACATTGATATAAACCAAATCAAAACTGATACTAAAATCAATGTGAAACTGTCATGGCGCCAATCTCAGAAAATTATAATTTTATTATTTAGTATGACATAATAATAGACGTCATTAAAATCATGTCTTATGCAATGTATTGAATAAATAGAAGATGGATAGGGCAATAACCTTCTTTTTAACAAGTGGAAATCCACTCAAATCCGCCGGAGCCAGTGAGGGTGGTTATGTCGGACTCGAACCGACAAAACCCGCATGGCCGTGAATACATCAATATAATTATGTGATTTCAAAGTACGGGCATGTGCCGTTTTTCACAGTCTATATGTTTTTCGGATGTAGAAAAGCAGGATTATCTTTACTAGTTGGGCGGTCAGACGGCAGCCGCTGCCATAAAAAGCATATTTCCAAACCGAATAAAAGAGAAGGAGCAAGCGGCCGGTAAAAGCCTCGGTTACAACTAGGCAAAATTCCTAAGATGATGATTCATACTTACACCATGAAATGAAAGTAGGTATCCAATGAAATAAAAACAAACAAAACCATATTATATTAATATTTATTTATTACATAGGTATATAAAACGTTTGTTATTGCTGGTAGGTATGTCGTCCAAAAAGCATACAAATCATAGTAATTATTGTAAATGAGCAAAAAGAAAACTCAATTAATGTAAATAACATACATTCTCCCAGTGCCTTGGTTGTTTACTGATTTGCAGTACTTAATTCATCTGAAAAAGATGGTTGGCGGTACGACTGGTGTATTTATTAGAATTGTTTGACTACATCACTTATAGACACTGTTATACTCCACTCGTCCATATTATTCAATACTAGCCATTGATTTACATAGCAGCTGCCTGTGTAACGTCTGTACTATATAATACTTATTATTTTTTTTACAATGATCATTGAACAACAAGAAAATTCACTAATCAATCACTCAAAATAATCACAAAATAACTGTCAAACAATTTTTGGCACTTATGGGATTGTATTGCCATTCGAAATAATGAAATTGTATTCGCTAACAATTTTTACCACATGGAATCGATTCCTCAGATACTTTAAAATAAAACTAAAACATCAGTTTTAAATTAAAATAATCTTCATTATCGGGCTGTGGAGGTCAGATGACTGGAAGAGCACCCCGGACTCGAAGGTTAGGCCACGATAATGATGACGACAACCAAGTAGGTATATAAAGAGTGCAATGCCCAACCTAACGTTGTATTTTTGTATTCGTAAAGCTATAACCTGAGAGTATTGTAGTTTAGTGTTTACTTCTAGACAGGCATAGTGTAAATAATATGGACTGTTGTGTTACATATAACATCATTGAAATAAAAATATTTAAACGGACCTAATACAATGATTGGTAAAATGTGGGTGTTAATTCACTCTGCCTAATTCTCCGGAGATAAATCAGTATATGATGATGACAGTATGTAATGAAATAACTGAAAACGAATCTTCATAGAATGCGTTGTAGATAGTTTTATTTCAATTACACATTGAAATAAAACTATCTACAACGCATTCTATGAAGATTCGTTTATAGCAAAATACTTTTATTAGCAAAAACTTTCGATAATGTCATATGGAATGAGAATTGTAAGATTGAAGATTTGAAGAAAAAACCTATATGTGCCTGAAGTTTCATCGAATACAATCGCATTATTAATCGATTTGAGTCTATGGTAAAGAAGATGTCTGGCAACATTTTAACATCTTGTCATGTGAAATATTAAGAATTTTCACAAATACAATAAATGATAAAAACACTCTTTAATAAGTTATCGTGAATCGGTTAGAATTTGGAACATTCGTCGTCCAATTATGATAATAAATGGATTCGTATTTTGTGCATATTGTACAATGACTGTTCATGCCCTATTCTCTGTTGCCTCTCTTTTCTCTCACTCTCGCTTTGATGTTTTACATAAGAAACAAAAACTTAAAAGTCGTTGTATTGATGGGCCTAAAATAAATCATCTCCTTTGGCATGCAGGTAGATGTTATGACGTAGGCATCCGCTAAGAAAGGATTTTGATTAATTCTACCCCCAAGGGGATAAAATAGGAGATGAACAACATTCCGAACTTAACGCGGACGAAGTCACGGGCAACAGCTAGTAAAGTTATAAGTTTGGATAGACTAGAGGAGAACATTAAACTTTTAGATCAAGGTGTAAAAAAGTAAAGCGTTCCTACTTCAAAGTTCACAGAAACAGACTTATGCTGTTTGCTGGGGACTTTGAAGTATCTTCTTTTTTTCTTTTTCTTTTTTTTTAATTTTCTTTTTTGATCTTTATTTTTATACGTTACAGATGTTATAGTTTTAGCTGAAATTAGGAATCATATCCACCATTTTGTTTTACCGTTGCATGTTCAACTTCTTGACCCTTTGAGTATTGCTTGTAAACTTTGAGTAGCGTGTAGAAAAAAGTACAATAATTACTTATACGTATATTTCTTATTTTAAAAAGACCTATATTGTGTAGTGGAAAGCAATTAGATACGCTATGCGTGGCTATCCATAGTCGCCTGCCGTACGTGATAAAATTTACACTATCAAACATCGTAAAAAAGCATCTGGTCGTTTTAGCAGAAGCGAGCCTAATCTTACCTTATACCCTACCTAAACAATGCAGTCATAATAAATCAAAGTATTTTTGTTTTTACAGGAGCCTAGTGCACATGAAACACCTTGGAACGTGCACAGAGCCAATCGCAGAAGAACCGAAGAACTACTTATATCGATAAAATAATCGAACTACAGTCATATCGATATATCGCTTTCTTTCCATAATCGTACTCTTGGGAAGTGGGATCCCGCTATTAGTGCCAACTTTTATAATTAAAAGATACTGTAAAATAATATAAGCGACCAATTTTCGTGTCTTCCAATAATCGATATACTTTAAGTATTACTTAATTCATATTTATACTTTGAATCGAGAAGTGAACGATTTTGAATGAATAATTATTATTATAATCAGTTAGAGCTTGTCTAAGCCCAAATGACGCGCCGCACCACATCCAATCCCGATTGTTTTCGGATTTGTTGGCCAATTTGTCATAATTTAAACGAACGCGCTAGCGAGCGGACGTCTTATTCTATACAAAATGTCAGCGCTAGTCCATACGCAGAGCGTACTCGGACTTATCACACGATTAGTCAACCGCAAGTTATTTCGCCGCACCTGTACCAATTTCAAAAATCATTATGAGATTCAGTCATTGAGAAAATCAGTAATTTTGCAATTCAGTCATTTTTGAGAATTAGTCATTCTGAAAAAAAGACCAATCGGAGATTCGGGTGTTTTGGTATTTGTGCTTTATGAACCGGAGGGTCATATTTAATGAAACATTCATCATTTTTACACAGATAGCGTGATTTATTGGTTTAGACAAGTTATAGTTTTAAACAACTTCAAAAGGTTGTGTTCATAAGATCAGTACAAAAATTATTCTCAAAAAACCTCTTGAACGATCGAACTAAACCTCTTCTAGATAAATATTAGTGATTTTAGAATTAATTTTTATTGACTGTTTATTTATTCTATTTATTTACTGTAGTAGCGTAAGAATTCTTTTATTTTTTGTAAATAATTAGCGAATTTTTCTAATATCTATTTCTTTTTTAGAATTGATGCATTTAGAATGAAGACTTATTATTTAAACAATTATGGCAATAAGAATTTTAAATTTAAAGTGTTCATTACCGTCTATTTAAAAATAAAGAAAGTTTTAGTAATTCATTACAATTTTTGTCAGTTTTCGTTTGACATTTGAATAAATACCACTGAAAATGGTATTGAAATTGTTTCAAATTTCAATAAAATGAGTACATTAGTTTTACTTTTTAAATGTTAGACGAAAATATTATCTGTATTTGTAAACTACGGAATGTAAAATCCTTAGGAAATGTCTTTAACCTCGTTAGTATACCTAGGTACAAGAGTCACCATGCATTTTGCCACCTACCTGTAAATCGACAGTATACAAAAGCGCCATTATGTTAGGCCATCTATATGATAGCTACAAAACGTTGTCTGTTGTTAGTGGTCGATTAGTTGCCTTTTGCGATACCAAATTTTGGTTCCGTATATCGGTCTACAACGCAATTGGTTATTAATAGTGACTTTTAGTCATTATTAGTAATCAATCGCATTGCGAATTGTACTGAACAGCTTCACAAAATTTGTGATTTTTACATTCCGAATTCATAAACGTATTTTATTGTGCCCTTACAATTCACGTATTAAGTTATTTAAGAATATCTTTCATACATTTTACAAAAAATACAATTTTAGCAATGTATCTATAGTTAGTCATCTGAAATTTAATTTTGAAACTTGTATGCAAACATTTTAATATTACATTTCACATATTTACATTCATACATTTTATACTCTATAATCATTATTCTACAGTGTATTGCCAAGTTAATAACAATCAAATAAATAAAAAAAAGATTTTACAATTTCTGTTTCATTTTATTTCACTCAAGACAAATTACATTTAAATTGATTATTTCAATTAGTTTATTTTTACTTGAGTTTCAGTTTAGTTCATTGTATTAAGGCTCCTGCTGAAGAATCTTTTATTTTATCGTTTAAAGTAGCCTGTAAAGGAAATTGTGATATACCTTCTTCTTCTTCTTCATCCTATCGTTAATTTCCAGTCACATCCGAAGCTTTCACCTCGGAGTCTGGGGTTGGCTTTACCAGTCTTAACTGCGGATTTGGCTGTACCTCGATATTTTCCGTGAAGCGACTGCCATTTGACCTCCTTAACCCAATGGTGAAATTAGGCGATATCGGAGCATTGCAGCTAGATTGTTGTTTTTGAACTTTTTAGGGCTCTAACTACCCATAACGACTGCCATAAACGTTCGTATGGCAACCGGGACCGACGGCTTAATGTGATCTCTGAGCCAAGATCAGACCCACGCAAATAATCATATTCATACATACAAATATTTGCAATGAGCGGGGATCGAACCCGCGCCTCCTGCGTAGCGGCCGCATTGACTACCGTTACGCCACAGAGCCTGTCTGATCGTATTTTGCAATCTCCTCGTCTAAATGAGCCTTAGTAGGTACATACACGACTAAGGTGGCCATGAGCTCGCCTTACACCTCCTGCCTTTTTTGAATAATCTGTATAAATAAAAACGAAACCCCCAAAATGTATGTTCGCGCATAACTTCCAAGTGACTGCACCAAATTGGATTTTTTTTAAGCTATTGCATAGCTTCTATCGCGGGCCTTGAGCGTGGAGACCGTATTCTGAAATTCCGTAACGAAAAAAACCTAACACCCCGAAGCTCGCACAAATCGAGCCGAGCTGCTCCGAAGTAGCTCCGCTTAACGTAAGTAATTATAATTGCATAAGTTGATAAAAAATGCTATGCAATAGCTTTACCGCGGCAGTCCCCGAGTGCCACACGTCTTTTTTTTTTGTTTTCTGTTCGTTGTTGTAGGCCAAGGTTTGTATAAAAAATTGAATAGAAGGTGCAGTGGGGACGGCAATACCACGAGAGTGGAATAAAATTTGGCGATACGAAGTTCGCCGGGTCAGCTAGTGCTCAAATAAATATCCACAAGACAGTTTCGCCCGTATTTCAGACACATTACCGTCTCTACTATGGTGAATGTTCTGAGGAGCTCTTCCAATTAATCCCACCCTCCCCTTTCCTATACAGGACAACACGTGCAGGACTTAGATGCCACCCGCATACGGTGCAGAATATTCCATCAAGAACCAAGCGGTTCGGTGACTCTTTCTTGTGCCGCACAATTAAGACCTGGAATTCTTTACCAGCTCACGTGTTTCCCTCTTCCTACAGTCCCGGGTTCTTTAAGCGGGGTGTGAAAAAGCATCTGATGAGGCCGTCAAGCTGAGTGCCACCATTGTAGCATGGTACGTGTCTATAATGGTGACCCTCTTTCCAAGACTTTGCCCTCAGCTTACCATCAGGCAAGGCTAAGTCAAATTGACGTGTCCTATATAAATATTAAAAAAAAAAAAGCAGCCTATTAGCGGTTAGATCATGATAATGATACTTGTAATTCCAATACCTTCTAAATTTGCCCCAGCTTAGTCATATAAAAGTTTGTAACTAGGTCCATGGGGTAGGCACAAGGCTTGAAGGCTGAAAACGACATTTCATCCACTAAGAGATTGAACTTCCGTACGAAGTCCTTGAATGTGGCGATCTTGAGAGCATTGTGGTACCACAGAATGGCTACTGAAAACAAATTGATTATAATTTAACTAAAGATAATTATATTTAATAGCCTTTTCCCAGTCAGGGTAACGACTACCTCGCGGTGAGCGTGATATGCACTTTCCCTATCCGGGGCAAGATGGGGTAAGACACAGTATTTCCACTTCCAAAGGGGCCATTTTGATGACCGGGGCGAGAGGGATATGCAAAAGGCAATGTCACCGTCGGGAATTGATGACCAAAACGGTGCGCGGTTTTAGTCGGACGACATTATACAGTTCCGCCGGCTCCACCGGGGGAGGGGTTTCCGAAGGGATTCCGAGCACTAATTCCGTGATCGTGGGACTTGTTGATGTAACCTACTCGATCTGTATGGAATCATGTAAAAAGTGTCGACTCATGCGTGTAGGTATAATAAATCCTCTTAGGAGTAAGTAGAGGTTTAATAATATAATTTCTCTATTTTGATCTCACGTAGAACAGCATTTGTGCATTTTTCTTCAAGTTAAAGGTCCAACCCCACCAAACGGACGGCATCGGCCCGGATTTTACAATCTTTAAACAAAATTAAATCTTATTATCACAGTGTTTGAAGTTTATATTACCAAGTCACGCACAACAGCTTGACAGCGACGTGCGGCGGCATGACGCACGTCAAGCTGTCATGCGTGACTTGGTAATATAAACTTTATATGCTGTAATATAAGATTGATTTTGTTTAAAGATTGTAAAATCCGTTCCGATGCCGTCCGTTTGGTGGGGTTGGACCTTAACTCTATGTAGGTATGGCGGAGGATCGGCAGAAATGGCACACATTGGGAGAGGCTTTTAGTTTTATTTTTCAGTTCACTTACAATTCCCACAAAAACGAGGGTTACAATGTGAAGTAACTTGTCTTTTACTTCTATTTAAAACGCTCATAACAAATACCTAATTGTATCAAATTTTTAAGGTTGCCAGGGCAAACAATGTTTGTGTATGATCATCTTTTGAATACCGTCTCATAATGTAGTACCTAACAATTAATAATAAATTACTTATAAGCGGTAAAATTCTGTGTAGCAAATTATTATGAATCGGACTAAGCGTACATGAATTGTAATGAATTCTTTAGGCTTGTCAATATGTTAGAGTGTTAAAATTGATTTGACCATTTCCTTTTTTGATGTAAAGTTACTTGAAAACGACGAACAGACAAAGGTATCTTTGTTTCTTGCGCTGCTATAATAATATAATCTAGAACAACATGGTTCCTATGGGTTGTGCGAACGGGAGTTAGTTTGGTCATCTACGGACTAAAGTCCCTGGCTGTGATTCCATAAGATGTATACTTACAAACTTGTATGACGTAAATTAAGATCCACACAAATGACATAAATTCTTTTTCAAAGTTGTCCGCGTGGTTTAGGCTGAAAACAGTAAATAAAAATACATTGTGAGTAAAGGAATAAATACAAAAGGCATGGGGTACTTAATTGGTCCGGAATCTCCACGTGATTTATCCTGGGCAACAGAGGCGCTGCTGCTTATGGCAAATTTCAGTCATTTTTTGACTAGGAGAGGTCACAGTGGAGAGCAGGCAAGGTGCGGGCCGATTCTATAAACGCAGGCTGGGGGAAACAGGTGCAGCCGCTGCTATCCCCTCATCATTGCAGGCGTGACAGCGGGACGGCCAAGGTGGCCATCTTAAAGCCGTATGTGGGCCCCTAAGAAGACAGTCTGTACTTTTTTTTATCGTGCGAAAATTCGCCACGGATACCTTCCCCGCCGGAGCCGTTGGAGCGATTATGTCGGATTCGAACTGACTAAAACGTAAGCCGTCTGTGGGCCGTCGGTTGCCGGAGGTGAGATTATCGTAGACATGTCCCTCGCACCCCGGTCAACCAAGGCCAATATCTCTCGATCTGGCTCTCTGCCGGTGTGGGGACCACGGAGACCCCAACTCGCCCCCGGGTAATACAGTGTGTACCAGAGCCTCGTTCTTCAATCAGCAAGTGTACTAGCTTGCAGGTAAGATTAGCTTGGGTCCCATAGATCGTGATGGACCTCCATATACACACCCTCTTCGTACGTAACATCTTATTATATAAAGACTTACCAATTGTATTGTGAGTTATACTGTCGTTAGGTATGTAGGTACTTTAAATATAAGATTATCTACTATAGTTTGATAGTGGGGTGTATTGTATTTACGTTTTTGTGTTGATTATATAACAGATGTCGGTTGATTGACAGGAATGTCAATATCCATAGATATTAAAAAGTGCACCAAAGAGTTGAAGTTTAAACCTGTGTTTAAAAAAAGTATGAATACTGAAAATATACCTTTTTTTTATCGTGCGAAAAAATCCCCACGGATACCTCCCCCGCCGAAACCGGAGAAGGAGGTAATGTTGGACTCGAACCGACTAAAACGCACGCCGTCTGTGGGCCGTAGGTTGCCGGAGGTGAGGTTGTGGTAGCCATATCCCTCGCACCCCGGCCGACCCAGGGCCACATCTGTCGATCCGGCCCTCATCCGGTGTGGGGACCACGGAGTCCCCAACCCGCCCCCAGGTATGGGGTGACACGCAGAACAATCCTATGATACCTATTCATCGTTTTTGTAATATCGGGACTTATCGCGATTAATTATTATTATGGAACTTGGAATGCTATGCTATGGAATGGAATGGAATAAATAAATAAATAAATAAATATTCTACAACATTCTACACAACGCTATCTAGACCCATGGTAAGCTTAATTAGCTTGTGTTATGGAATCTAGAATGCGGATATAAATACTTAGATACTTTTTTCTTTGTACCTAAATACATACATATTATACATAGAAACACCCAGACCAATGCAAATATTTATATTCAAGCATACAAATATTGGCACTGAGCGGGGATCGAACCCACGCCTCCTGCGTAGCAGCCGCGTTCACTACCGCTACGTCACAGAGGCAGTCAAATGATAGTATGGGAAGCGATAACACTAAATCTAGTCTGATCGGATTACCAGATGATAAATATATCATAAGACGCTTCATATATTGTAAAACAGTTAATGGCATAAGAGTACTGACAATACTTAGCGAGTTGCTGAAATAGAAATACATATACATAACAGAAATAATAACTCAAATAATATAAAGAACTAAGTATAATATTTCAATAATTTATTTAAGCTTATTCATTTAAGGGCATCCAGTCTTCTCTCCTTCTTCGTCTTTAAGTCACCGTAGATCTGGTCTAGAGTTCTGGCTTTAGTCTCAGGTATTGCCACAACCGTGTAGAGAGTTGTGAGTAAGCATACTGCTCCGAAGAAGTAGAATGCTGCGTACGGACCAACGTGTTTCATGACAGGCTTGAAGAACAGCATTTGTAAGAAGCCCATGCTAGCTGCTGAAGTCATAGTAGCTGCCATAACTGTACCACGGTACTGAAAAGATATGAATACAATTTATTAGTAGCAAGTAGTTACTAAATTGACAATACAATAATACAAATCTACATCCAGGAGAAAAAGAGAGAAAGAAAGAAATATTTATATTCTACACAGATTAATATTATGCACAAAAATATTAAAGAAACATGAGAATAAAAGAAAAGTAAGAATAAAAGTTAGGACGGGATTTAAACGTGCGACCGGTTCATTTCAAGAGGAATATTCTAGCCAACTGCTAACCAATGATACATCCTGGAAATCAAACTGTTAAATCAACTTTTATTACAATTATTAATAAGAATACACATTTCTCATAATAATCTCATTGTAGTGTAGGCTATAATACATATTAATTATGTACACGAACGAAAAGAGAACGAAAGAAAAACGAGATTCATAGTCATAATGGATTCCCCTCCTTTATGTGATTGAAATTTTACAATATTCTTGTTGCTATAAATTAAGATATGATAAAAAAAACTCACTTTGAATGAAAACAATTCGGCGTTAAGTACCACGGATATAGGCTGTAAGCCAAACGCGTCACAGAAGATGCATAAACAAAGTGTGACAATAGGCAGCCATGCTGGTGCGAATATTTGCAGGTCGCGCATCAAAAACCAGGAGGCAAGCACGCACATACTTAGTCCTGATATCAGTGCTGTAGTTATCAAAAGAATCTGAAAAAGAAAATGTAATAAAAGCATAGGTAATTTAAATAATGGACCAAGCGTCTGCGATAGCCAGGCCTACGTAAGAAATAATAAATAAATAAATATTTTAGGATATTTTTCACAATCGCCGTCTAGACATAAAGTAGCATAGCTTAACTAGCTTGTGTTATAGGCTCTAGAATGTGGATATACATACTAAGTACATTTTCTTATAAAGATACATTATATAGAATAATGCAGACACAAATATTCTCATGCATAGAAATATTTGCACTGAGCAGCAATTGAAACCGCAAGCACCGACGTAGCTGTCGAACGCTCTACCGCTACGCCACAGAAATAATAACAGCTGAAAGGTTTTTTTTTCCAATATTGCGTATCGAATGTCAGAATGTCGCAGGGTATGCACTTGACCTTCATAAATTAGGCCTACTATTTTAATAAAGTCAAAGTCAAAAATCAATTTTTTCTGTACAGAACATCAAAACGGCACTTACAAAACGTCAAAAATATACATATGTGTACTAAAGACTAGCTTAGCAAATGGACCACCGGTTCGAAACGCGGCCCCGGCCTGAGAAGACTCCGGCAAGAAACTCAGCGGGCTTTTTTTTTGGTCTATTTACAAAAAATGCTTAGTAATATAATAATAAAATAGTCAACATCGGTTGTAACTTACTTTTCTTCCAATCCTTTCAACCAATCCAAACGTTAATACTGATCCAACAACTTGTACTACTCCTAACATCATCGCTTGTTGGTTCGGAGATAGTACAAGACCGGTGTTCTCCGAAGCCACAGAGAAGATCTCTCCAGCAAAGTTCAGAACTGGGATGGCTCCACATACTTCACGAGCCAATGTCACTATTAGAGCTATTCTAAACGCTCTGAATAGAATCTTGTCAGTCACTGAAACAGGACGTAAACATTGCTTGGTGTTAAAATTATGTCCCTAACATAAATTGTATTGTACATAAAATACTTTATTCGGATTATAACTAGTTTGGGCTTCAAATTTTAAGCCAAATCTGGAGAAAAAGTCCGAAAATGAACTTCGGACTTCAAACTGTGTGACAAGACATGTGACACATGACATGCGGGCCAATTGTCTCTCTACCATGGACGCCCAAGATCATGTGAAGTGGAGAAGGGAGGGCCGGAAGTCGGACCCTAACCTCCTAGTTCACCTTGGCCTCGGGTGCAATTAGGAAAATACGTTTTTGTCGATCCTCATAGATACGTATTTTCCTATGATGATGATAACGTATAAAATGTCATTCAAGTTTAACTCATGAAATAATGTATATACTTATTTATCTATTCTGTGATAATCCTACTAATATTATAAATGTGAAAGTTTGTGAGAATGGATGTGTGGATGTGTGGATGTTTGTTACTCTTTCACGCATAAACGGCTGGACCGATTTGGTTGAAATTTGGTATGTATATAGGTTATACCCTGGATTAACATAGTAGGCTATATATCAGCGATGAACGGGATCAGAATTCCACGCGGGCGGAGCCGCGGGCAACAGCTAGTACATTATATTTATTTATTTACTAGCTGTTGCCCGCGGCTCCGCCCGCGTGGATGTCGTTAATCGCGTGGTGTTATAAAATGTTGTGCAGAGAATTGCGCGTTGAACGCTGATTAGAGGACCTTTATTTTTTTGAGGAGGTAGGACACGACGGTATATCCGTCCCAATCGAGCAGTCCGACTGGGGAAGTACCTCCACCCTTCAGAAGATCGCGGCTTAATAACCTCGTGTTATGTTTCCGACGGTGAGTAGTGTAGCCAGAGCTCATTGGAGAGATTTTGTGCTGTCAGTGGGAAAACCAAAGGCTTTGTCCTACTTATCTTCTGCGCTGACGGCACAGAATCTCTCTTTTCTTAGAGCACAGCACGAGTGTGACGCCCCTGGTGTTGCACTCGCCCATAGGCCACGGTAACCTCTTACGATCAGGTGGGCCGTGTGCTTGTCTGCGACCTAAGTAGTATATGTATATATAAAAAAAGGTTAGATACTGTGCTCGTCTCTCTATTCGGCTGTCTACTTCACTGTGTATTCCACTCTCTACTCGACGTAATACTTCACTATGTATTCGCCTCTCTACTCGATGCCACTATACTCGACTTCACTATTACAGTATGGGATGGGGTACTTCAAGAAAGGCGAGTGTGACGCCCCTGGTGTTGCATACGTCCATAGGCCACAGTAACCACTTTATAAAATAATCTTTCTACCTGGATATCTACTCGACTCCCTAGTCTCTAGTCCCCATACCTTAAGAAGGGCAAAGGTATGGCGACTTCTTCTTCCACCCTCTCCTTCTCCTTTCCCGTTGTATCTCTTGTCTACTCAACTATAAACTTCACCAAGCTCTTACTTATCTTTGCGTGAAAAACGATTTTGTAACGGATCTAAGACTGTACCGACATCTATTTCACAATGATAAATTAGAAATTAAAAAATCAAGTACAAAATACCGGTTCGGGTATATCGGGAGTTTGAAACCAAACGATAGCTTGAATTTAAACGCGAGAACGCCATCTAGTTATGATTCTGGTACTAAATCATTAAAATTCAAATTTTAATTTCATGATTAAAAACGTATTGGTTTACACAATTGTGTATGTAAAAATAAAATCTATAAATTTATATACTTGCCCGGATGTAATTAGCTATAAAAATTGACCAATAATATTATAAAGCGCCATCTATATTGCCGCTCATATTCCGTGTAATATCAATATTGTTCACAACTCCGGTTCTACTCAACCGATTGCGATGAAACAAACGTAAGATTTTAAGTCTGATCAAGCCCTTCCTAACAAAAAAAACTGCATCAAAATCCGTTCAGTAGTTTTTGCGTCCATCGCGGACAAACAGACAAACAGACAAACAGACAAACAGACAAACAGACAAACAGACAAACAGACAGGAAATGAAAAAAAAATATTTTCGTGTTCAGTATCGTTAATATAACATAACCCAAGTATTTTTTTTTAAATATCTCCAATGTACAGACACGACCACTTTACAATTATATAATAGTATAGATTTAAGCTTTTTGCACAAATACAAAATGATTGTACAAAGGCAGACTTATATGTAGTATATATTTTATGAATATTCCATCACTTGAGCAACTGCACAAAATAAGAATTATGTCAACAAACTGATCTGTAGCAAGTGGATCAATTATGCGGACAATGAGCTTGATTGAAAATGGTTAGCGACCTCATTCATTTCAAAAACAAGATTGTTTATGACAAAGTATGAATTATTGAAAGATTCACTCTCAAAAATGTAAATAACAGTTAACTAATCCGGGTTACATTCAAAGCTTGTACTTCGGAACCCAGGGTCCGCTGTTCTACTCTTTCTATCTTGTCTTGATCTTTTCTGAAGCCACTGCATCTTAGCGTTTCTTCTTATCCTCTTTTTGTTTGGCCTATCAGGCTCTTATGGGATCAACTGCCGGATAACCACCCAACTCAGAGTGGAAAACCAGCATTAGAGCCTCATCCAGCAATCGACATATGTAGTGGTTTGCAGATAACGGTGACTTAACACCGAAAGTTTCGAGGGTTAGTTGCGATTCCCCCCGATTTTTTGCCTTATATTAGTGTGATTGAATGAGAATGAGGAGAATCGCGACTAACCCGGTTGTGGCGGGGCACCAAACGCACCAATAAAGAGAGATAGTTAAGTACACTCACAAATAGCTTTGAACACGAATTTACTGCTTTCTTCATCTTTTGATTGTTCTCTTTTAAGATCCTCTAGTTCATTTAATACAACTATGTCATCTTCTTGTCTACATCTGAGCCATGCTAAGGCCTTAGCTGCTTTCTGAAATATATTCAATGATAAGAAGGTTAACAAGGAACGTATGAAAACAAATTGAAGAAGAAATTAAAGGCGTATATCCAGTAGCAAGTGGAAAGATATTATCTCTGCCTTCCTCAATGGGCAAGAAAAGCGATTGAATATAAGAAATAATTTCTTTTTATTTAATGTTTCTTTTGTTTACCTTAATTTCCCCCTTTTTCAACAGATACGACGGTGAATCAGGCATCAACATAAACAGTACGAAATGGATTGCAGGCAACATTATGCAAATCCAAAGTATCGTTTGGTAACTTAGATAATCACCTATGATATACAAGAATAGGTTGCCAATAGTATGGAACAGGATAACCTGAAACATATAGAACATGAATTGTAAAAGCCGCGTTCACTGCCGCCTCGCCACAGTAGTGGACGAGGCCGCTACGTCTTTAAAATTTTAAAAAAATCAGGTGGCGTATTACTTTTTTGTGTTAGTATAGTTGTAAAAAATACATACCATGCACCCAAGCATGCCTCGAATGACATCTTCACTTATCTCCTTGGTATATACTGGGCAGATGACGTAGGCTCCCGACATCATAATACCCACAAGTCCACGTGCAACGATAAAAGCCCAAGCATTCATCGATGCTAGTTTGATTCCCCAACTTATCTAAAATGAAAAATAAATATTTAAAAAATATAAAGAACATAACATGCGAGTATTAGGGAAGGATTAGACAGATAAATTTTATTATCGTAACTCAATATCGTAATCGAATATCGTGGTAGCGATCCCTCTGACAGTCAATATACCCTGGTATAAATAAAATGAACGAATAGAAAATCAATTGGTAAGGAAAATACTGACTGAGAGATTAACATACGAGACTCTGGTTCAGGTTTATGAAGTTGGGGAGTCAGATGATAATCCCTCCTAAAAAGCCGTATCAGATAAACCAAAAGCAGGAGAAGGTGTAAACCAAAACAACGAGAGCAAATAACAAAAGCAAGAGAAACGAAAGCATATTTCTGAAAAAATATTTATTATACTTACAACAGCCACGGCTGATAAAAATAATATGGTATTCTTCCTTCCCAACTTGTCTCCCATTTTAGCTATCACAAAGGTTCCTGGCATGCATACCAAATAACCTGCGGATGCCATCCATGATACCTGATAAATTCATAAATAGTGATCAATATAAAATTATCTATGGCCTTTTTTATAAACTATTATTGGAAATTTTTCAAAACGTACACATAAAATCACGCCTTTATCCCCGGAAGGTTAGGCAAAGGTGAATTTTTCAAAACGTTAGAGGCAATTCAAAGGTATAATAGTATGACCTGACGTCGCAAAAAAGACATAATATCTCAAGTTCTTATTGCTGAAGGGTTTTCTAGGTGGAGCAGTGAAATACTAAAAACCCAAAAAAATACACTCCGGGACTTTGAGGCGAGAACCTCAAATGCAACTTGGAGTCAACACTGAGATGATGGTAATGATATTATTTATAATGATTGCGTTAGTCCCCCGTTGCCTTATTTATTATTGTATACTTTTGCAAAAACCTGTATTTAGAGTTGTCGTAAAAAGGTAATTTTCATCATAAATTCCGTTTCAGAAAGGATCCTTCCGTATACCTATACGGTATAGTATGCGAAGTAAAGTTTTATTGGCATCAGATATAACTTAGAATAACTGTCTTAAATTTTGTATCTACAGAGTTACAATAGATCCTGATACTGGTTCCCAAACTAGACTTGTGCCTGTGTTGTTTAGGAGATAGTGTTTAGTCAAACCATTTGACATTGTAGACGCATTAAGAGACAATATTTATCATATTTAGACAATAATATTTTTGGAAATTACATTGAAAATTTTCCAGGAAATGTCGAAAATATATCAAAAGAAAAGTACTAACCTCATTGTCAGTCAAAGGTATACCTCTAGGGGAGTCTTCTGATTGCAGTAACAACGTCATAGGCGACATCCATCCTATAGCAGTCCCGTACACAAATACCGGTAGGTTTACTGTAAAGAAAAATATACCAAATGCTAATTAATCGGGTACTTGAATGTCTCATTTAGTGACGCACTGTTTTTTTTTATGGTTGATAGATTGGCTCGCATTTGGCCACTATCTCATTTGTTGGCAAGTGATGATGTGGTCGACGGTGTAGCACGCTTCCCTAGAAGTAACCTAATCACTCAAGTCTCGAAGATATCCAAGTTATAGTTATCCGCAAACCGATTCGGGCAGGGTATTCCACTCCTCGGCTGGTCTACGGTGTCACTGACATACCTACGGTAGAAACTATACCGTCTTGAACTAAGAGGTTTAAAATTTTATTTCTTTCTTCCTCCTAGCGTTAATTCCCAGTCGCATCCGAAAAATATCGACATTTTTATATCACGGCATAAAAATAACCTTCGACAATTTAATTTTATAATTTCGTCATTTTATACCTAGCAATTTTTCCTGATAGACTTAAGTCGCCAAAATGGTAGAAACTATATCGTCTTGAACCAATTGGTTTGAAATTCATTCCTTTATCGCATGGTAAAGAGGTGGTAGTGTACGGGCTGAATATAAAAAAAATGGGCTCAAGGAAAGCTATAATAATTATGTTGTATATCGTTGTCCATCGTACGTAGCTAACGACCTGTGTGACGTTCAACTCCCTCTCAATGCATATATTTGTTTGCAATTTTATTTTATTTTATTTTAAAATTACGGAAAACTTACAGCTATGTATACAAGAGTCAATATTATGAGAAGGCCACTTAAAAGTTTTCACAAGTAGAAATAAGACAGAGATTAAATTAATATTAGTAAACAGCAATAATGAATAATTACATAAACGAGAAATACATAGAATACATTGATACAATACATAATGTAGCAAATTAAAACAGATTTGCCATAACGTTATCTAGTTGCATTGGCATGTATACAATAATAATGTATATATACCTATGTATTTATTTACAATGATAATGCGTAAAAGTTCGACCACCATCGCCAGTTATCACCAGTTTAGTATGTCGCAGAATTTTAATATTATTTCGTTAATACTGAAATTGACACCGATCATGGTCCTTTGAGCCGGATTAAATTATAATAATAATCAATAGATGATTACACTTAGCAGCTAGAAATTATTAATATAGTAGGTGATCTAATGAGGCCGTCAAGCTGAGGGCCATTGTAACAAAGGTGTTTGTAATGGTGGCTTAGCCTTCAGAGAAGAAGCCATGTAAACGTGTCCTCTATTTAAAAACCCTATTAATTTATCTAACAACAGGAGATACAAGTGACATATGAAGTACTTATCACCACTGTTCAGTGACATTACTTTTAAAGATATCCTCATTTATCACACAGACAGGTACCTATAAATTACCGTAAATAAAAATAAATTAACAAATTACTATGTACCCGTGTTTCTTTTTTCAAATATATTTTTAACTCTACTTAGCAATTATTTTTTTCAATTAATTTATAATCAATGGGGACAATTAAATTACTTTTGTATGTAATGAATTCATTAAGCAACATTATTGTAATATTTAAAGTTGTTAGTACACAGTTTGTGCTAATTTCTCATTGCAATTGCTAACAATGTTATCTAAATTAGCGTAATTTAAATAGACAGTAGTATGACTTAATGTAGTGTTATTTGAGATAAAAACTTAGCGAATTTAACTGTGTCTATACCTTTTAATTACCATGTAATTATGTAAGAGTTAAAGGCGAATGGGCGTTTCGTCCCATATGGTGTAACACTTTTTGACCTATATCAAATGAAAGGTCTCAATGAGTGTATTATTTTTTTGTATGGACATAAATCTGTATTTCGTGCAGGGTAAAAGTTGTGGGGGTTTCAGTTACTAAGAAAGTATTTAATTTATTTTAAATAATTAGTGTTTTTATGACAAAATACTTATTTATTTATGCTATTTTTACCCGACTATGTTAAAGCCAAAGGAGGATTATGATTTTGACAGGCTTATGTATGTATGTATGAACTATGTATGTATATTCACTAATTCCCTCATAGCTCTTCAACTACTAATTAGAACTGGACAAGTAAGGTATTGTTAGAAGTGTCTTGATCGTCCACTTATTATAGGCTATATAATGTGTCATTGAATTTAATGAGGCGCCCTCTAGCGGTCATAAAGTACTGCGTTAAAAAATAAAATTGAGGTAAATATACCGTGTTTGGTATCAAATTAAAGGCCTTAATTAGTACATTTCAAATATGTATAAATTATGGGGATTTTTGAATGAAAGGACATCACCCATTTTAGTCCAAAATTGAAAGTGCCGGCCAAAGAAAATAAATACGATATTCCGTTAGAACTTGTCCTCGCTAGCATTTTCTATTACCACGTCAAAGTTGAGGGACCACTGCGCTTGGTTTTATTTGAATTTAAAAATCTTGGAAACATACATTTTTTATGATACGAATTATTAAAAATAAATGAAAAACTTTATTCTACATTGGAACAATAGTTAATAAAAGCAATAAAAAATAACCCCATATTGCATATCGTTGTATTTCGTCCATTTATTTAGGTCCATAATGGAAAGTGCTGGCCAAAGTACCTATACAAATATGAAATTCCGTTAGAGCTTGTCCTCGTTAGCATTTTTTACTATGGCGTCAAAGCTGAGGGACCACTGCTCTCAGTTTTATTTGAGTTCAAATATCTTGGAACCATACATTTTTATGATATGAATGATTAAAAACGAATAAAAATCATTGTTCTATATTGGAAGAATAGTCAATAAAATCAATAATAAATAAACCCCATTCTGCACACCGTTGTTTTTCACCCATTTATTTAGGTCCAAAATTGAAAGTGCCGGCCAAAGAATACGAGTATGATATTCTGTTAGAGCTTGTCCTCATTAGCATTTTTTATTATGGCGTCAAAGCTGAGGGTCCACTGCCAGACTAACGGAATGTCATATTTGTATTCTTTGGCCGCTACTTATTTTCAATTTAGCACCTAAATAAATAGACGAAAAACAACGGTGTGCAGTATGGGGTTTATTTTTTATTAGTTTTATTACTATTTCCAATGTAGCACGACATTTTTTATCCATTTTCAATAGTTTGTGTCATAAAAAATGTATGTTTTCAAGATTTTCGAACTCAAATAAAACCGAAGGAAGTGGTCCCTCAACTTTGACGCCCCAATAAGAACAAGTTCTAACGAAATATCGTATTTGGCCAGCACTTTCAATTTTGGACCAAAAATGTATGCAGCGTGAATAATGTTCTTTTGAAGCATTTATTATGCTAACTATTCAAATCGATTTAGAAAGAGAAAATTAAAATATTGGTTTCTGCTTTTAGTTTTTTTTGTTTCATGCTTTTTATATACCTATAATAATACACAGCAGGTTTTATGGAAATCGGTTCAGCGGTGGTAACCGCTGAACCGATTTCCATAAAACCTACTGTATCGTGATGTATAAATTATGACCTTTCATTTGATACCCAATAAGGGTTTATTTGAAAATAGATTAGATTTTGGATTGATTTTCATTCCTCATAATATATTTCAAATGGTTGAACCGATTTTTATGAAACATAGCTAAGAATACTCTCGACTAAACCATCTTTCGATCAAAAGAAACAGAATTGAATTCGGTTCAGCCGTTTGGGAGCTACGATGCCACACACAGACTGACACACACGCACACACATACACACACACACTCACACGTCAAACTTATAACACCCCTCTTTTTTTGTTAAAAATATGTGATCGGTACAACCATGAACCATGTCAACCAGTAGGTGAATTAACCCTAGTTGAGTCAACCGTAGTTGTAATGACCGTCGGCGAAATGATACAAAACCGTAGAACTATACTGCAAAGCCTATTTGCACAAAAAATATTTTTTACTTACACCCTTATAACTTTGGACCTGCACGAATTTCTGATAAAAATCTTTCATTTTTACATATAAATAGACTAAATGAACATGTTTACACTAGTCGCAACTTGTTACAAGGGTTGGGACGCAGCTCATACAAAAGTGCCCGTTCTCCTTTGTTATTCATTTTAGATCAATACTTTGGTTCCGAACTGATAGTTTTGGACTGGCGCGTGGTAAAACCGTCGTTCCGAACTGCATGCAATGACATTTCATAACATAGACATGTCATATGCTTACAAATCAACGTAGAAAAATGTGCCGAACTCACACATACACATTTTTAATTCATCTACACTTTTGGTGTATTAACTTTAGAGAAATAGTTCGTTCAGTGTCTATAAACATACGATGGCATTTTTGTTATTTTTATAAGTCACTGATGCTTCCGCTCAACGTCCGACCGTTGCCGCTCGGCACGCGGTACTAGAGGCAAACGTTCCAATTGACTCGTTTTCGGATCTTCACGATTTTCGCGCAATAACATATCTACTTCTTTTTATATACTTAATATCTTTGATTGCATGTATAAACCTGCCTATTGAGTGATGATCGAATCCGCGTCTCCTGCGTAGTTGCCGCGTTCACAACTGCGTCCCAACAGAGGCTGTCTAAGGATTCCACAATACCTATAAGTATGAAATTGTTGACGGTTCTCAGCGCTCAGACAAACGGATAAGTTTAATATGCAGATTTCTAGTATTGATACCACAGACCTTTAAATGGTCATAGGTCACGAGAGCTGATTGATCATAAATGTCAGCGACGTGACGTTTATGTGAAAAAAACAAGCCACACAATTAGAATTATCAAACGCAAATAATGCATACCTACATAATCACGCCTATATCCCTGGAGGGTTAGGCAGAGGTGAATTTAACACCCACATTTCACTAATCATTGTATTAGGTCCCAGGTAGTAGGGGTGACGGATGGAGCCGCCTGTCACCCTAGCAGAAGCAGGCCGCGGTGGCGGCGCGCATTGCGTGTCTCCCTATACCCGGGGGCGAGTTGGGGACTCTGTGGTCCCCACACCGGAAGTGGGCCAGTTCGAAAGATATGGCCCTGGGTCGGCCGGGGTGCGAGGGATATGGCTACGACAATCTCACCTCTGGCAACTGACGGCCCACAGGCGGCGTGCGTTTTAGTCGGTTCGAGTCATACATAACCTCCTCCTCCGGCTCCAGTGGGGGAGGTATCCGTGGGGATTTTTCGCACGATAACAAAAAAAGGTAGTAGGGGGTGAGCCTATTGGCTTATTGCTCTTAGTCTGATGTTAATTGTGATGAAAATAGTTTGGTTCAGTCTCTATACCTGTTTTCTTTTTTGTTGTTTTTTTTTCTTGTACCTAGCCGACCCACCCCGGCTTCGCCCGCAGCACATTTCTAACTCCCGTTACCCCTCTTTACCCCCCGTTCCCCCCTTTCATCATCATCAGTCATCTATAGGCCCGCAAAGTATGAAAATCTGCCGGATTTATTGACATTTATGGTTACTGCTCCGCTCCCTTAAGTAGTAGCGTAATTTTTCTCTGCGTAAGAACCATCCTCGTACTTCAAGGAATATTCTAAAAAAAATATTGAAATCGGTCCAGCCGTTCACGCGTGATGGCGTGACCAAGGGAAATAGGGATTCATTTTTATATATATTATATATTTTATATAATATCTCTACGTTGGAACCTAAAGTATAATCATAATCATCATTACCATGATCAAGTATTAGGAAATTACTAAAAAAAATGTTTTTGAAAATATAGTAATGAACTGTTTTAGTTTTTCTAGACGTAGTTATGTATTTTACTTAATACATATTATGTATTAAGTAACCTTTAGAAAGAACAAAAACTAATGAGAGTTTTTGTTCTTTCTAAAGGTATGATTCCGTATCCGACCGCATACGTCAACTGCCGACGCACGCAGTACATGCGCGTAATTCATTGCGGCTTCTCAATGGTCCCTTTTATCCGTATCAGAGTGTAACAAGTAATGGGTACGATGTATATGCTGCTTGCGTCAGTCGCAATCGTATGCGGTCAGTTTGGAATCATACATTTACACCCGTATTCACAAACAACACTGTGAGGTCTCATAGTGTGCTCGAGCGCATAAAGCTGGTAAAAATAATTCACAAACATCACGGAGCAGTATCTAGCGCAGTGCGTTCCCTCAACGAAGTATTACTTAATGCTTCGTTTACATACTCGCGGCAGAGCGAGGGAAGTGGCGAGAGAAGTGGGCAGGGACGTGGTGTGAATGGTATATTCGTCATGCCGCGAGTACTGCCACGTATGTTGCTGCGAGTGTCGGCTTGGCGGCGCGAGAAGGAGCGGCAATACTAGCGCGATGAAGCATTCACATACTCGCGTCGCGCACACTTCGCATCGAGCGCTCGTTGTGTACGCGCGTGTCACAGTCACAGGATTACTTCGAATTTATTATCATGACAATGACGCAACCAATCGAATGGTCCAACGAAAAATCAATAGAATTTATTGAAATGCTTGCTACGGATCTAATTAAATAATATAGGTAATACATATGTATATAAAAGGTAGGTAGGTAGGTACCTACCTACCAAACTAGAATAGGTAGGTAGGTAGGTACCTACCTACCAAACTAGAATAGGTAGGTAGGTAGGTACCTACCTACCTACCAAATTAAAATAGGTAGGTAGGTAGGTAGTACCTACCAAATTAGCCTGATTACCTACCAAATAGGTAGGTAGGTAGGTACCTACCTACCTACCAAATTAGCCTAATTATACCTACCAAATAGGTAGGTAGGGTACCTACCAAATTAGAATAGGTAGGTAGGTAGGTACCTACCTACCAAACTAGAATAGGTAAGTACCTACCTACCTATTTGGTAGGTAATCAGGCTAATTTGGTAGGTACTACCTACCTACCTACCTATTTTCATTTGGTAGGTAATTAGGCTAATTTGGTAGGTAGGTACCTACCTACCTACCTATTCTAATTTGGTAGGTAACCTACTTACCAAATTAGCCTAATTTACCTACCTACCTATTTTAATTTGGTAGGTAGGTAGGTACCTCTACCTACCTACCAAATTAGCCTAAGTATACCTACCAAACAGGTAGCTAGGGTACCTACCAAATTAGAATAGGTAGGTAGGTAGGTACCTACCTACCAAATTAGAATAGGTAGGTAGGTAGGTACCTACCTACCTACCAAATTAGCCTGATTACCTACTAGCTAAGTATCTAAGTAGATAGCCTAGCCTAATAAAATGCCTATACTGCATTCGGTTAGGTGTCCACTTAACTAAAGTCGTCCATCTCCATCGCAAGGCGAATACTGTATGCGGGGCAACGCGATGAACATCGCGATGATGCGAGTGTTGGGCAACGCGATGAACATCGCGATGATGCGAGTGTTTGAATGCTAGGGCATTATTCGCGTGAATATTGCCGGCAAGGCGATGAGCAATGCGAGCGGCAGTATGTAAACGCGGGGTAAGAGTTATCAATGAATAAAAAGGCTTGCCAAAACGAACGCACTGAGAATTTGTCGTTCTTTGCACAGTTTTGGTAGTACGCATAGCGAAGTATTGTTTGTGAATACGGGTGTTAGTGAGTTAACAAAAACTTAAAAAATACTAAAGGCATTTTAGATTTACATTTTAGGAGGAAAGAAGCACCAAAAACATATTGTAGCTAATCTATCAAAATCTATTAAAAACATATTGTAGCTAATCTATCAAAGATTTTCCTTAAGTTTTAGAGACCAGTCGATTATAGAGAAAACCTCTTCTTCGTCATCCTAGCGTTAATCCCAGTCGCATCCGAAGCTTTCATCTCGGAGTCTGGGGTCCGCTTCACCAGTTTAACTGCGGATTTAGTTGGACTTCGATATTTTCCGTGAAGCGAATGCCTCTTTTTTTATCGTGCGAAATATCCCCCGCCACGCCGGAGCCGGAGGAGGAGGTTATGTCGGACTCGAACCGACTAAAACGCACGCCGTCTGTGGGCCGGCCGACCCAGGGCCATATCTCTCTATCTGGCCCTCCTCCGGTGGGGAACACAGAGTCCCCAACTCGCCCCCGGGTATGGGGAGGCACGCCGCCGCCGCGGCTTGCTTCTGCTAGGGTGACAGGTGGCTCCACAGGCCCGCGCTCATGGAGGACGGAGGTCATTCTGCGACCTTCGACGCCCGAGTTGCCGCCGCTCGTTGCGTGCCGCGCGGTTTGCGATTCTCCTCCGTATGAAGCGACTGCCATCTGGCCTACACAACCCAATGGTAAATCTCGTGAAATTTTGATCTCGTTTCCACAACCCTTGGGAACCTATTCCCGGGATGAAGAAGGGTATAATCTATGCCTGTACTTAATTTCAGCCAGATCTGCTTAGCTATTAAATAGCAAACATACATTATTGAATGCACTTGCCCATAAGCCACGGTAACCTCATACCATCAGGAGGGCCGTGTGCGACCTAAGTACCTAGTATAAAAAAAATCTAAAAAAAAACAATCAAAAAATCTTCGCAAACTTTCCCTAAATCCGAATTATGAGGGTAATACAATCACAAAATTGCAAGGGCTTGTGGACACAAAGGTCTCGAGTCGATTCTCGGGAAAACCAAAAAGTGTTACCAGTTTTTTAGGGTTCCGTAGCCAAATGGCAAAAAACGGAACCCTTATAGATTCGTCATGTCTGTCCGTCCGTATGTCACAGCCACTTTTCTCCGAAACTATAAGGCCTATGCTGTTGAAACTCGGTAAGTAGATGTATTCTGTGAACCGCATTAAGAATTTCATACAGAGTTAGAAAAAAAGCAATAAATTTTGAGGGTCCCCATACTTAAAACTGAAACTCAAAAAAAAAAGTCATCAAACCCACACGTGTTATCTATAGATAGGTCTTTAAAAATGCTGTGGAGGTTTCTAAGACCATTTTTTCTAAACTGAATAGTTTGCGCGAGAGACACTTCCAAAGTGGAAAAATGTGTGTCCCCCCCCTCTAACTTCTAAAATAAGAGAATGATAAATCTAAAAAATATATATAATGTACCTTGCCATACAAACTACCACTAAAAATTGGTTCGAACGAGATCGAGTTAGTATTTATTTTTTAATACGTCATAAACCGCAATTTTCGCCTTTGCTACTACGGAACCCTTCATGGGCGATTCCGACTCGCACTTGGCCGATTTTATTTTTTGTAAAGAATATCCTGACTTGTTTTTCTGAAGTTTTTCCTGAGGAAATATTCCCACTTTTTCATTTGTCACTGCAATGTGACTTCTACGTGGATAATTTTATAACATTATGGAATTAGAAGATTCATTACAATTTATTTAAAATGCCTGTATGTACCTTTTAACGTAGCGTTTTCAAAACGCGTGCTATAAATCGGATTAGAAATAAAAACGCATTTAGTATGATCTGTCAAAAAGAAACCTATCCACGCCTTTTTTGGTTTAACAAACCTTCAGAATCACTCAAAGTTGAATATATTTTTGACAATTTTATAAATTCTCTTTAGTTTTGAAACCACACGTTTCATAATCGTATTGTCACTGAATACGGCCCCTACATAGAAGACAGTCCAACGATTGTATGAAGTAGTATTACTTTTGATTGAATGCAAAAGAGCTGTAGACTGTTTAGTACAACTAATAAAGGATTTGACATAGGAAAAATTCCTAGTAGCAATTTTCTTTTAGGATTCGTTAACGGAGGTCACTAGTAGTCTACATTTCGATTTGCGTGGTATTCGGTTCCTTGCGTTCTCCGCCATCTTGAATTTAAGGGTGAAATGTTAGTTACTGAATAAGTTATCTTTTTTTTAATTTTACTCGAAAAATAATTACTACAAAGTTGTTATGAATTAAATTTCCTACATTTTAGTATGAATAATTTTCCCCTAAAATCGACATTTTTCCATGTATACCCCAAAAAAGTTGGTGAAACTTTATTCGAATTTTTTGACAAAGAAAAACCTCCTAGGAGCTAGTTTCTTTGGGAATTCATTAAATAAGGTCACTGGCAGTCTACATTTCGATTTGCGTGGTATTTGGTTGATTGCATTCTCCCTTAAATTCAAGATGGCGGAGATTGCAATGAATCGAATAACACGCAAATCGAAATATAGACTGCCAGTGACCTTATTTAATGAATTCCCAAAGAAAATAGCTACTAGGAGTTTATCCTAAGTCAAAAAAATCAAACAAAGATTCTCCTCTTTTGGTGAACAAATCGAAAAATACCGATCCTACGAAAAAATGATAAACACCAAAATTGTAGAAAATTTAATTCTAAACAACTTTGTAGTAACAATTTTTCATGTAAAATTAAAACTAAACGACTTATTCGGTAAACAAAAAATGTACCCTTAACTTTAAGATGGCGGAGAACGCAACGAACCGAATACCACGCAAATCGAAATTAAGACTACTAGTGACCTCCCTCAATGAATTCCGAAAGAAAATTGCTACTAGGAATTTTTTCTATGTTTGCCTCTTAATTGAGCTAAATCAGTTGTAGTAGTTGTAATTGCCAGATTATGTGCCGAATGTAATCAATTGACTCAATCGCATAACTAGCAGAATTACAACCGGGATCTTTCATGTCTGTTTCTTACGAGCTACTTTAGATAAGATTGATTTAATGTACAAGAATAAGACATCATTAATTTTTCTGATATATTAGGGGACGTGTAAACACAGTCTATTGGTCTCGTACCAATGTCGTGATCCGGTGTAGGGACGAATCGAATCTGTTTGAACAGTTGACAAAGGAGGCACGGTTGTACCTTTAACGTTATATGTGAAAGTACAACCATATCTCTTTTGTCGGCTGTACCTACGTTAAAATATTAAGCATAAAAAAAACGATTTATTCTAAGGTTTCAACCAATTCCGTCCAGCCGTTATGACGATGCTAAATAACTAAAACGTTTTTAAATTCATAATAATATATATTAGTAATAGCCTAAGCTAGCGGCCTAGTCTATTCCAAGATTATCACTCTGTGCCTCGAAGAGCACGTAAAGTCGTTAGTTCTAAAGTCATACGAACATCTTTAGCATTCATTACACCCGTAATTTATAACTACCCAGCTGGAGCCCTAAAAAGTCCAACAGTCTAATCTGAAAACTAAATTTCGATGTCACCAGTGGGTTCTGGAGTAGTCGGTAGTAGCTTCATGGAAAGTATAGTTCAACCGTTTTGCTGGTAGACTGATTGACCAACCCCAACTGAGTTGGGAAAGGGCTCAGAGGTTGATGAAACAGACAGAGAAAAGTATGAAAAAAATTTCAAACACATCTATTATGAACAGATACAAAAAAATATAATATACTATCATTCTGACCCGGCGAACTTCGTACCGCCATATTTTCTGATCCCGTTCCCGCTGCATATCTCTAAATTTATCGGTGTTTCTCTACAGTACTATGCATGTATTATACATATAAACCTTCCTCTTGAATCACTCTATCTATTAAAAAAACCCGCTTCAAAATCCGTTGCGCAGTTTTGAAGATTTAAGCATACATAGGGACGGACAGACAGCGAGAGCGACTTTGTTTTATAATATGTAGTGATACTTCGATTAAGACAGAAAAAAAGCGAATACAGCTCAGGCGCGAATTGAAACCGCGATCTTTCCCTTAAATTCAATACGAGTATAATTTTCTTCTATTTCTATTCTAATGCTAAAATTATTTCTTCTATTTTTCTATTTTTCCATTTCTGTTCTTCTTCTTCTATAAAAAAAATCTAAAGGATTCAATATAATGTACTTACTGAGTACAGCACATATAACTTGATTGATGCAGCTACCATTTTTAAATATTGAATAATATCCACTTTTCATATTTGTTACAACAGTTTATACTATTTATTTATAAAGTTTCTCTAATAAACCACTTGTTACAACTCTAATTAATATTTAAAATTCTAATTTTTGCATTTAAAATATTTATATATTTCTAACACGTTTTACTTAGTTTTCCTCGATACGATACAAGCAGCTGTGTCTGTAAGCTTTTTAGGACTGGATCATTGTGAGGCAAGTTCTGTGTGCTAAAGGATAGATAATAATACTCTAGGTATGTGTCTAGGTGGAAAACATAAATATTTTGTGTATATCGAAGGAGACTTTATTAAGTTAGTACCGTCATCATCAGAAAGATCCTGACTAGCACAGTACTCAAAATAATCTTAATACCGTGGTATTCCGGTTTTCCTGTTGTCTGATTATTTTGATATTTTATAAACACCTTTAGTTCGAACGATATCAATCAATCAATTAGTCTATCGCAGTCCACTGCTGGACATTACCTCTCTCAATGTTGGGACGCTTCGGCCTACTATTTCCACGCTGGCCAGACGGGTTGGCACAGGGTTTTATTTCGAGTTTTTCTTCTGTTGCAGTGATATCGTCAGCTTCTCTTATGACACTCTTTAGATGAGATAGGGTGGTGATTCTTGTATTCTTTCTTTGTCACCACACGTACGATAATACAATTTAATTCAATAAAACATTTTAAATCAACTCAAACCATCACTCAAAATTATTGGTATTAACATCATTTTGAGTACTTTGCTTGTCAAGATCGAACTTATGCGGACTGTAATTTATTGACTAGTTATCTGGTGACATTTTAAGGTAATTATAAGCAGTTCAACGAACTCTTGCCTGTGTTCTTTATCTTTTAAATATACCACTTAGGTAGCAGACAATCACACAACCCATCTGATGGGATGTGGTTACCATGGCCTATGTACGTGTATAACACCAAAGGCGTCTCACACTTATGCTGTCAAACCTGTCAAAACATACGATGATGCCTTTTTTGAAAAACTATCCTATTGTAGTCGCTTTTTGCTACTACAACAAGAAGTAGAACACAAATAGAATTTTTTAATTCGAACCAGTAATTCGTGAGATCTGTATCGGAAACTGTAAGGCCGGGAACAGCCGGACTTGGGGAGACAGACATAGCGATCGAGGTGGCACACCCTTAAGGAAGTCCCGAGAAAAGCTAGAATGACGTCAAGACAGTGGTTAGAAGTGGAATAAAAGAAGAATCTTGAGGCAGAGGTATTTATTCATAGAGATGTTTACTCTATGGTAAATATTTGCCGATTGAGGTGCCGCGCTCTCTCTTGGTCCTCACGACGCCCCTTGTGGGACGTGTGAAAGCATATATTGCCCTCCCCCCTCTCCTCTCCTACTGCGGCGTTTTCCTCTCTGCCCCTGAATAGGGAGCAGGTCGTGGTGATCGGCTCTTGCCTGTGGCTGTCCTGAAATGAGGTGCCGCGAAAAAATAGTGCATATAGTATTTTCGTGACCTTGGAATAGCGGTACGTGCCCATTTTTTACTGGGTTGCATCTATTTGATAAGAGCGTTCATAGCGCTCGCGAGGCCCATATGCGGCCTAACGACTTTATTTTACATACCCTTATTTTTCTATATTTATAATTATTTACACGTTATATCGTATTGTTGTTATTGCTTGTTACGTAATTTCTTTTATTGTGTGACCACTTTGCATGAAATAAATGTTTCTTTCTTCTTTCTTCTTTCATATTATATCTATATACTTGAATGTTATTTAAGAGTAAATTTCCAACTGGAATTGGACAAAACGACTGCAAAAATCTTAAGAGAAAATCTTATCAACGAATACTTTCTATCACAAGGTGCCCTTTGGGGGTTTTAGTGTGTTTATTTAGGTATACAGAATTATGACTTATATACTATTTTTAACTATTTACGAAACGATTATATTATCGTTCTATTTACACTGCACACAAAATGTACTTTATCACTATTCTGCATACAATTAATAAGCTGACTTTTGTTTTACATTTATACTAGCTGTTGCCCGTGACTTCGCCCGCGTGGGTGTCGGTCATCGCAACCAAACATAGCCTATATCCTTTCCCGATGTCTAACCTATCTTTGTACTAAATTTCATCAAAATCGGTTCAGTGGTTTAGGTGTGAAAGCGTAACAGACAGACAGACAGACAGAGTTACTTAAGTGTGGAAGTATGGATGCTAAGAGAGGCATATAATAACATTATAAATATTGCATATTCACATTGTGTATAATTATATAGTTAATATGTTTGAATTTGACATTTAATCATTTTTGTATTTAATTTAACTGTGTTCAAACTTGACATTTAATTCATTTAGGTATTACAGTTCATTTAATCCTTTTTGTATATGACATCTAATTTATCATTGTAATTCATCAAATTTCGCTTGAGTCTGTAATATTTAGAGCACCTTAATATACCTACTTAAACAAATAAAGTATGTGACCTCAATATTGCAATATCTGCAGCGGTAAGTCAACTACTGGAATTAAATTGTGAAGAAAGTATATACACTTAGTAGGCAATAAATGATTTGAATTTGAGTGGGTACGAGTAGGTACTTACGAGAAGATGGATGAAAGAAGACTGACGAAACAGATTTATGAAGCGAGGGCAATGGGCAACCCGGTAGGGGTCGACCTAGACATACGTATGTCAGTCAGATCGAAGGTATTATAAAGAAAGAAAATGTCAAGAGTACCCGAAACCAGCGAGTATGTATGAAAACAATTATGAAAGTAGAAGAAGCAAAAGATGTATGCCAGGACCGTAGCAAGTGGATGGTGTATGAATGTGTGTATGTATGTACGAATACTTACTGAGTGTAGCGCATAAGACTTGATTTATTCGGCTTCCATTTCTAAATATGAAATAATACTGTCCTCTCATTATGTTTTAATTATTTTATAACTGAAAAACAGTAATTTCTGAATATAACACTTTGATTAACACACTATTAAGGGTTAATAAATTTTTTAACTTAATTTAAGTGTTACACATATTGAATAAATCACTTGTACTTTTCCACAATTATTTATTTATTTGAACCTTACCGGTTTCACCTTACGGCATTATCAAAGGTTTACAATGGTTTAAAGTAAAAAACTACCGTAAGGTTCAAATAAATAAATAATTGTGGAAAAGTACAAGTGATTTATTCAATATGTGTAGCAAGTTCCACCAAGTGCCATCAATCTCCAGTATAAACAGTCTAATTTAAGTGTTCTTCACTTCACTTCTTCATTTACGATGTATAATATTTTAACGTTTTATTTACTTTTTTCACTTTAGTAACATAATATATCGATGCTTTTTCGCAATAAAATACAAGCAGCTGTCTCAGTAAGCTTTTATGGACTGAATCAGTGCTTTATGGTACACTTGATTAGGTTCCGTTTGCAAACAATTGATATCATTTATGACTCCGTAGCCGCATACTACAACTGCCGACTAATTCATTGCGGCTTCTCAATGGTCCACGTTAGCTGTATCGGAGTTTAACAAGTAGTGGGGTAATTTCATGATGCCTAATTTTTTGCTAATTTCGGTGGCATTTTTTTTCACTTAAAAAAATTAATGGAGTTCTTTTAGAATATCTAGAATACTGATGTGTTCTAAAAGAACTCCATTAAATTTTTTCATCGGAAAACCTATGATTGAAAAATGCCACCGAAATTAGCAAAAAATTAGGCATCGTGCAATTACCCAGTGGGTACGCTGCATCTGCTGCATGCGTCTGTCGTTGTCGTATGCGGTCGGCTTCGGCATTATACCTTTAGGTGGATTTAGGCTAAACGAAAATAAAGCTAGAGCTAGAACAAGAGAATTCTTTCTTAAAATTTTAGTGTAAATGAAACCTTATTTTTAGCGTTTACATAAGAAAGAACAACGAACGAATGTTCTGTCACTGTTTACACTAATAGAATTTGACGTAGAGTGGATAGAATGAGAATTCACTCGTCTGATGTAAATGGTGACCCTCTTTCCAAGACTTTGCCCTCAGCTTACCATCAGGCAAGGCGAAGTCAAATTGACGTGTCCTATATAAAAAAAAATCAACCTTAATATGCTGTGTTTTGTTCATTCTGTACGTACATCTTCTGACTGTTCACGAGCGCCTATTTTTTTCACCATAGCACAGTGCAGGCTGCTCTAATTATTGCATTAATGAGGTTAATCAATTTCTATTCCACTTAAGTGGCAGACAAGCACACGGCCCATTTGATGTGAAGTGATGGGGCGTTGCACTCGTACTGCCGACCTTGAAGAAACCTTCTAATGCCCTTCTTGAAGAACCTTATTATAGTCGCTTGGGCAAACTACCGCAGGGAGTTCATTTTGAGTGTGCGTAGGATGAAGTGCCTTTCATGCGCAGTGCGCACCGTTTCCGTTCACAATATACCAGAAAGAATGAAGACCCTGCCTATAGCGAGCGGTGCGACGATATAATGTACATCGTAAGTATTGAAAGCACAGTAAGACCGATCACTTCGTTTTACACCTATACATGGTCCTTCAAGCCGGATATATAAGAAATACGTATTGCTGCAATCATTTAAGGATTAAAAGAAGCAATAGCCGAATCTTTCGGTACATAATTAGCTGAGAGAAATGCATTTGAATCTATTTACTATATGTTACTTGTGAGTGCTCAGGGCATTGCTGGTGAACATTCTGATGACATTATTAATAAGGGTTCTAGTGGTATTGGTTTTAATAAGCTCCAAATCGTCAATTTCCTAACGATTGACTTACCCAAATTTGGTGGAGCAAACGAGAACCGGTTATGATAATTGATAGTTCATCAGCCTTATCAATTCAAATAAGGATATAGATTAGATGAAATAAACAAAATTCATTATGTAAGATCTTCACTAAAGGGGTCAGCAGCATTGGTAATAAACACAGTTAGATTCTCTGCCAAAAATATGAGATGGCATGGATTCTACTATGCGACAGATCGACAACAAGCGAATGTTAATAAAAAATCATATTTCATCCTTATTTGATTTAGTAACAATTGTTAAGGAATTATCCGTTAGCTTAAGGCAATTGATTGACCATGTAACCAGGAATCTGTATGCTTTAGAATCTTTAGGAGAACCAGTTGATACCTGGAATACTCCTCTCATTCACTGCTTCGCTAAAAAATTAGATACTACGTATGGGAAAAAACACAAAAGTCACTTAATAAGATTGAACTTGCCTCTCTAAAATATTTTTTTTAGGTGACCACGCTGATTTTGTTGAGACGATAGAATCAGCACGTCATTTTATTTCCTTAAGCATCACTACTAAGTACACTGTAAAACCTGTAAAACATAAAACAATTGTTTCCGTACAGGATACTGCGAATCATTTATCTTCCATTCCAGCTACTAGGTTATATCCGTTGTGCAAAAATGAACACAACTGCATGTACATAATTTTTAGCACTTATCAATGAAACACGTAATAAAGAGTTGATGTCTACATTTGATATATGTTTTAATAGTGGACACTTCGCTAATCGGTGCAAAAAGCAAGGGTAAGATGTGTTATCACAAACATAACACGATGGCCCGGTAATAAATAGTATTACCATGACAATGATCCACATATCTAAATTGGCGTCGAATAAGAAACCAGATAATAACAGTGCTCCGATTGTGCAATCAACAGATAACAACGTGAGTATGTCGGGAGCGTATGACACTGTTTCGACGTCTGCCCCCCTAGACAAGTGGCAATTCGTTGCTCGGCGTATGATGGAATAGAATGACAAATGTATAGGATTTGACGTTTTTGACATTCGTTGACGCCTGTCATATACGTCAAATCCCATACATTTGGCATTCTATTCCATCATACGTCGAGAAACGTATTGCCACTTGTCTAGAGGGCCTCAGTCTAACGTAACGTTACCTGTGAGTGCACCTCAATCGTATCGCTGCGCCGGAGATGCACATAGGTAGTTATGTTTTGTTATCAACGGCTTCAATAAGATTATGTAATGTAAATAGTCATGAATAATATCACACGCGCCGTATTGGATGGTGGGAGTACATTGCTGAGAATATGTTTACTAAATTAATTTTACCTCATATCGAGATAACACACACACACAATCACGCCTTTATCCCCGGAGGGTTAGGCAGAGGTGAATTAACACCTACATTTCACCAATCATTGTATTAGTTCCCACGTAATAGGAGGTGAGCCTATTGCCGTTTTCCGGGCACTATTGTTGGCTCGAGCCATGTATAGGCTGAGTCTGGGCTGTATATATCTGTCTGATGTTAAACAGCTCTATCCCTTAGTCGCCTTGTACGACACCGCAAGGGAGGAAATGGGGTGGCCCAAATTCTACTCAATAATGCGTTCTGCTGCCTAGAAAAAAATATGTTATTTGCGTATTAAATCGTTGAATGAACAGGAGGTGTAAAGGTCAAAAGGTCAAAAGACATTTTTATAGGAATCGTATTACGATAATATTTTGTGATGCGGTGTTATTTATACGAAATTAGAAGCTGTTTCGTAAATGAATTGTTATTATTCTGCTCATATGAGTGACCATTTTACGAATTTTATAGGAATCTTTGAGATCTATTATTGGCAATTTATAAAGTTACTCATTTTAGCGAAGTCGCTCAATGTGGCCATTTTAAACCCGCTGTTCACAAACAACATTCGCTGTTTAATTCCTATTACTGATAGTGTTTTAAGAGCTAGATGGGTATAAATATCCCGTCCAACATCAATTTAGCGGTATACCGCCGTTTGCCCGAATTTTATTTACCCTAATATCATTAGCCATAATGATGATGATGGTCCTAGCCGCTTTCGGCTACAGCGACCACAGCTATACAGCATGGCTCAGCTGCAGGCACCCCTCTGCTCCGCCCTCTCGTGCGCCTGGATATGGCTGATGTAGCCAATCTTCGCACGAAACATGCGATCGCACTTGGGGCACGTCAGGATACCGCCGCTGTAATTATAGTTAATAGCCGCAAGTGGTCGGGCTTTTATCTCGTCTCGTTTGGTATCAAGGTCAATTGTCCTTGTATCTTCAAAGGAGGTTACGCTTTGCTTGATCAGCTGCCTCCATTTTTGGCGATCTTCAGCCTGCGCCTCCCACTGCAAGTGATCCAGCTCGCACCGCTTCATGTGCCTCTTCAAAACGTCCTTATACCGCAGAAGCTGTCCGTCTCGCTTGCGCTTGTCCTCTTGAAGCTCGCAGTAAAAGATACGTTTCGCAACCCTTGTATCCGGCATGCGGGAGATTGAAAATATGAAAAACAATACCTATGGCACTCGTATCTTATGGTATCTAAATTTCGAGCAATTGAAAGTATGTCATGTGTCTTTTAGGGCAAACAAAACATTCGGGCAAATGAAATTCGGGTACATGAAATTCGGGAATATGATGATTATAGCATACTTGCTTTTGCCCGCGACTCCGCGCGCGTGGATGTCGGTTATCGACAAAACATAGCCTTTGTCCTTTCTCAAGGTCTAACCCACCCCTATACCAGACAGACAGACAGAATTACTTTCGCATTTATAATATTAGGATGGATAACATAACATAACATAACATAAACTCACGCCTATATCCCCGAAGGGGTAGGCAGAGGTGCTAGCACCCACATTTCGCCGTTTATGTTTAGGTCCCAATGTAATAGGTGGCGAGCCTATTGCCATTAACCGGGCACTTATAAACCTGCGATAAATACGCACATAACTTCGAAAAGCATCGAAAAGTCATTGGTGTGTGCCAAGGTAAAACCTGGGATCGAACCCGAGACCTCGTCTCAGCAGTCCATTATCCATACCACTAGGCTACCGCGGGTAGATGGATAACCTTCGGGTAAACAATACACAACCCAATTTAGCGGATCCTAAAGGTATGATTCCGAAGCCGACCGCATACGACAACTGCAGACGCACGCAGCAGAATACGCGTAATTCATTTCGGGTTTTCAATTGTCTCCTTTATCCTTAAGGTGATTACATACGCGAATGACTTTGACCATACAAATGCTCAAGGTCATTTGCTCGTTTTTCAGCCGTAAAAATCAGTAAAACTAATTTTAATAGATAATTTTATAGGGGACGATTACAAACTAAGAAGGTCACGTCATGCTAATACACTCATTTAACATATATCTGAAATTTTAGATTATTTGGATACATATTGTAGAAAATATTTGGTTTCATAAGAAAAAGTAGAGTGATGTTCAGAGCCTCTTTTCAACTATTTCCTCCTTTTTTATTGAATTTATGAAAAGGTGAAGTTACTCTGTATATCCTGTAGTATGCAGGGATGTAAATTTCAGATCTTTAGGTTTTATAGTTAAAAAGAAAAACGGTTTCGAAAATGCCGATTTTTCGATGCTAATCTGATTCGGGGCCTTAAAGGAGTTGAACAAGTAATGGGTAGCGTATCTGCTGCAGGCGTTTGCAGTTGTCTTATGTGGTCGGCTTCGAAATCGTACCTCAAGTTTCACACGCCCGCCGATATAGATTTATTTATCGGCGAGACATATTTTGGTACTTATTAGGCTCCCAAGGAGTAGTATTAGATCATGGAAAGCCAATGTTGTTTGAAACGAAATTAAGCTGAACAGTTTCCGGCCCAATACACAGTAGTTTTGTGTCCCAATCGTGTAATAATATGAAATGTAATTTTTCATGTATTCATTCGGCCGAGTCTTCCTGCAATGATTACATACAAAACCAACTTATACAGTTTTAGCTCGAGGAAGTCAGCCCTAAGTCATCATCTCATTATTCTAATAAAGAGCGGTCATGTGAGGATCATTTTATAAAAAATACTACTGGTCTGGCAAAAGGGCGGATTTTCACATGAACATTTAAAACCCCCAGCTACTTCTAGCATCTATTAGTAATCGTTATAGGCCTATAGGCTGGCGCAATTTAGTAAAAGCTTATTTTTGTCAATGCATTAGCTGCAGTCGGTTGAAGCGATAGGTTGTAGCTCCTCTAATGGGCCGTGTGCTTGTCTGCACCTAAGTGGCATAAAAAGATTTGCCGTCAACTCGAAAGAAGAAGAACTTTAAGAAGAACTCTGCAGGTGTTCCGTACACGCAGACTTCTTCTACAAGTTCTTCTTGAGCTTGAAGAATGAGGTTGGCTGGGCTCCTAAGATCTCTGTGAAGCCCGATATAAGTACCCAATAATAATGAAAGATTGTGACTATTATAGAAAAGCAAACTGTAATAACACGATAGTGTAGTTAGTGAATAGAATCAATAGACAAAAAGGTAACATGGCATCGACAGTGAATAAATAACATATACGCATCTTGCTGAACTCTGATTTGTACAAGCGCTGGACATTTCTGCATAGTTTTCTTTTGGCACCTGAAAAAAGAACATTTATTTTGCTATATAAAATTTGAATGTAAATGTATAAACCCAATAAAATTAATTAATAAAAAATAAAAAAACCCAACTGCTGTCTAAAAGATTGAAACAAGCTTGATAGCAGGCGGTACCCATTTGCCAATCATAAACCGAAAGAAATTTAATGGGTACCGCCTGCTATCAAGCTTGTTTCAATCTTTTAGACAGCAGTCGGGTTTTTTTATTTTTTAATAATTAATTTTATTTTAACCTTTTTAGTTAGGATATGACATCTATATATATTTTTGTAATCTCCTTTTAATTCTCTTCATTTTGATACCCTACTCGATAAACTTGAATGAAAAAAAATTTTTGCCAACACATATTTTAGCATCAAAAATCTACCGTATAGTTTTTTTCATCAAAATCCGTCCAGGCGTTAGGCCTGTAGAGGGGAACAAAGAAAACTACATACATACATAGACACATACATACATACATACATTCGCGCCAAACACATTACCCTCTCGCTGGCGCAGTCGGGTAAAAATTAACTTTTGTGCTATCCATATTCATTATCATCATAGTGAATGAAGGAGGCCACGACGGTATTTCCGTCCCAATCGAGCAGTCCGACTGTGGAAGTATCTCCATCCTACACAATACCATGGGTATAATAACCTTGTGTTATGTTTCCGGCGGTGATTAGGGTAGCCAGAGCTCACTGAACAGGTTTTGTGCTGTCAGTGGGAAAACCAAAATCTTGTCCTGGTTATCTTCTAAGCTGATGGCACAGAATATCTCTGTTCTTAAGGGGTCGGTAGCATGAATTTGACTCCCTTGGTGTTCATTCGTCTATTATATAGGCCACGGTAACCACTTTTCATCAGGTGAGCCGTGTGCTTGTCTGCGACTTAAATGGTTTGAAAAAAGAATCTATACTATTATATAATTGTAAAGTGGTCGTGTCTGTACATTGGAGATATTTAAAAAAAAATACTTGGGTTATGTTATGTTAACGATACTGAACACGAAAATATTTTTTTTGAATTTCCTGTCTGTTTGTCTGTTTGTCTGTTTATCTGTTTGTCTGTTTGTCTGTTTGTCCGCGATGGACGCAAAAACTACTGGACGGATTTCGATGCGGTTTTTTTTGTTAGAGAGAAGCCCTCTCTAACTCAGACTTAAAATCTTACGTTTGTTTGATCGCAATCGGTTGAGTAGAACCGAAGATATGAGCAAAGGTCGCGTTAACCGAGATGCACGCGGGCGGAGCCGCGGGCGGAAGGCTAGTTTCGTATAATAGTGATTTTATTTTATGAGTATGTGTATATGCTTACCTGAATGATTTGTCGCTAAAATCAAAACACACGATTCTTGAATATTCTTCAGTTCTGTATAAAACTTTTCGCAATGAAGACTCAGCAAAATTTGATATGATAGAGTTTTGAACCACCAAGCAAACAAACATAGTACTGTCACAAATGCATGGAACTGTAAAAAAAAGTTTAATTTTTAAGATCTGTTAACACACCTCGCCTGTAAGACGTCATTTAGATGGGGAGACTTTCTCGCATGATTCGGTCCGAAAAATCCCCTTCGGCCGTCTACGAAACCAGAGCTACGTAACTAGTTACTAACTAAACATAATTCGTCCTTGTACGATACCAGTTACGTACACAAACGTTTTTTTTACTTCAATGAAACTTGGTATCTAGTTCGTAACCAGTTACAGTGTAAGAAATCCTTCGGCCGCCTACACAACCGAAGCTTACTAGAACTTACCGACTATCACTAGTAATCGCCATACCATTATTGTGTCAAAGTGTTTACACACAGGTAAACACAAAATTCTCGGCTACGATTGTATCATACGAGATTCGCAAGTGACATATCGCCTATTTCACAGCCTCCGTGGCGTAGCGGTAGTGAACACGGCCGCTACGCAGGAGGCGCGGGTTCGATCCCCGCTCAGTGCAAATATTTGTGTGCATTAAATATGGGTATTCGCATTGGTCTGGTCGTGCCTCGGAGAGCACGTTAAGCCGTCGGTCCCGGTTGCCATAAGAACATCTATGGCAGTCGTTACGGGTAGTTGGTGCCCTAAAAAGTCCAAAAAAACAACGATCTAGCTGCAAAGCTTCGATATCACCTAATGTTAACATTGGGTCGTGGAGGTCAGATGGCAATCGCTTCACGGAAAATATCGAGGTCTAGCCAAATCTGTAGCTATGACTGGTAAAAGCGGACCTCAGACTCCGAGCTGAAAGCTTCGGATGCGACTGCGAATTAACGCTAGGAGGAAGAAGAATATCGCCTATTTCAAAACACGTTATTGCTTGGAAATTCTGTTTAGACAAACACTACCATACCAATATCGCCAAGCGTAGACGAGCGAGCGGCTATTGTTTCTGCGAATGTTTAGACGAAGCAAGTTTTTTCTGTCCTTACAATAATCGTATCTTGCCGGCGAGAAAGTCTCCTCGTCTAAATGAGCCCTAAATTCCTGGAGGTATAGGCAGGAATATTTCGCAAACGATTTCTCGGTTCGATTCCCGCTCAATGCAAATATTTGTGTGGATAAATTATGTCTATTTGCATTGGTCTGGATATTTCCATGCCTCATAGAGCACGTTAAGCCGTAGATGTTCCTATGACAGACGTCATAGGAACATCTATGACAATCGTATGGATGTATAACGTATGTGTTTACATACAAACATAGACATAAGTTGCCTTTTTACCCGACGGTCAAGAAGGGTTATTATTATATTTACATCAATTCCTTTATTTATTTTACAAATTATAAATTATTTTTTAAATATTATTACTTAATATATTGAATTATAAATAATACAGGTCATTCTACTAAAGATTTTCTAAACCTGGTCGTACAGCTGTTTGCCTTCAAAATCATACCGGTTGGTATACTCTAACTGGATTATAACCGTCCTGATCTTTAGCGTGACCACATTCTAGGCAAAAATACCAAATAAGCACTCAAAATATTTTGACACGTGGTCCCGTAGCACGTGTCTTCTGAAACGTGCTATCGAACCGGTTTTAGAACATAGACTTCTTCCTTATATATTTTGTCACAGCCAACTAACCTAATCAGCAATTCAATCAACAGCCTAGCTTCTTTATTAAATCGCGCCGCGCCGTTCAACTAACGGCTAGGCAGTTAATTGAACAACTGATTAATCTAGTTGACTGCGACTATTGTATAATAATTGCAAAGTGTTTGTAAATTGGGGAAATTGATAAATTACTTGAGATGTAACGATACTGAAGACAAAAAAATATTTTTTTAAATACTTGTCTGTTTATTTGCTATGGACGCAATACTTTTCGAATTTTGAAGTTCTTTTTTTTAGTTTGTGAGGTCTTATCATGCCTTGTTAGGTCATGTTTCATCGCAATCGGTTGAGTAAAACCGGAGATATGAGTCAAAGACGCGGTAACCGACATCGGCTCGAGTGAAGCCGCGGGCATAGGCTAGTGATAAATAGAAAAATAATAGTACGTAAAATGGGGTGAATAGGGATAAAATGGTTGTTAGATTTTGTTAATAATTTTCTCTTTTCTCCCGAATTCCAAGTATCTAACCAGATATTATTGATAACTCTACATTAAACTAATCCATAATTTCACTAAAATAACTACAGAATTCAGCTGACCATTTTATCCCTATTCACCCATTGATCCCTATTCACCCCATAGTACTACAAAGTACTTACATAACGGATTTCATCAGTTTTAATAAGTTCAATCCATAACTGCACATACACCAGAGAATGCAGAAAACATTCTGTGGTTTGAAATAAAATCTGAAAGCATAAAAATACACTTGAAAACATTAATTAGAAGTTGTGAAGTGAAAAGTTCTTAAGTCGCATAGGAACAACAGAAGCAACATTGTGGATGTTGCTCAACGTTGCCGAACCCTTTGACCAACACGTTTGGGCGTCCAATTCTGGCATATCCCTCACTCCCCAGCTTACCTACTCGTAGGGCACTAGAAGGCCCTTCGATTGTGGGACTATAGTATACCCATCTTTCCCCAGATAAGGGTAGGCACTCATCGCGCCACCGCCGCGGCCTGCTCAGGGTGACAGGACGGAGGTCGTTGAGCGATTTCCGACGCCAGAGTTGCCATCGCACGTTGTGGACTATGCGAGATGGGAGGGATTTAAGTCTCCTTTCGGTTACACTCCTGGCTTATTAATAGACTTTTAAATAATAGACCAAAACTCACCACATGTTGGAAACAAGTCCTATGCAACTGATAACAGGTTGATATATTGATGTAGGTTTTTAACATTTGCTTGTAATATAAACAGTCATCACCAATTTGCCAGTTTAATACTCTATCATTCCACAAAACCACTTTGTCTTTCAACAATATTATTAATCTGATTGCGTAAATCATATTCGAATCGAAATAGGCTAGCATAAAACTACGCAATAATATATCCAATGGCGTGTCTTTATAACACGTGAACAAAATAATGTCTAGAGTTAGGTACATTCCAAAAATAATAATAATGGAGACCCAGTTGCCGATAATAAAGATTCTCGTTTGTTTATTATCCTTGATGAGTCTGTTCACCTCTTGAATATTTAAAACGAATTCTATATTTTTGTTTGTTAAAATAAAGTTATTGATAAAAAGAAAGCATATTCCAGTACAATGCATGAAGACATCGAACATAAGAAAATTTCTACCGTAACCAAATTTTACAGTGCCTCCAGTAAAAACATTAACAACATGACTGAAGTATAACGATAAGAAAAGTATTGTACTGCATAGTGACAAAAACGTTACAAAAATATTATTTGGAACTATGATATTATTCTTGATTAAATATTTAAAATGAAGAAATAACATATCCGAAAAATTCAAAGGAAATAAAATTGATTGAATATCTTGGTCAACCATATTGTTCGGAAAACGATTACTCCTTTTTATTAGTCGCATTTCAAATTTCAATTTAAACTTTTGATTTTTACGTGAGTGAAACCAACCATCAGCAGGATTGGGTAGCAAAATAATAACATTTCACTTCCTATATTCTCCGTAATTGATTTGTAATTATCAGAAATACATTTGTTTCTCTTTGTTGTTGTTATTTGATTGTCATACTAGTTCATGCTCGCACTTTGTCTTCAGTAGCTTTAAAACATTATTTCATTCTCCTTGATCGATTGTTTATCATAAAGTTGCTCTACTGGACGTGACTAATTTTGGCTATTGCAAAAATTACTGTCGTCTATCTCCCAAACTTGACAAGGAAGCTTGAACTAAAGTACCGTCAGTTGATCAGTAGATGTACGTACTTGCAGGTGAAATAGACTCTAGCCTCGAAGGTATTGATAGGGGTCCAATTTCAGGTTAATGATATTGTCCCAGGCACGTTTATTGACATGTTCAGTATCTCGTGGAAGTAAGTCCTGGAATTCTTTACCAGCATACGTGTTTCCTTCGTCCTATAGCCCCGGGTTCTTTAAGATGAGAGGGTTAAGCTGAGAGTCACCATTGTAACATTGTTGGTATTTTTTATGGTGACTCTCTTTCCTGAGACTTGTTCTGTATAAATATGGTCAGATTAAAAGCCGATCTCATGCTTGGAAATAATGATAACAAAATAATGAATTTCTAATTTTCTTACTGCTTTAAATTTTGCATTCTTAGATTTTATACAATATTCCAGTTTTATGTTGATATAGGTGATATCTTTTAAGAACATAGACAATTAACATCATTTGAGGCACAGCCGGTTATGCTAAAAATTCCAGTTAGTCAATTCGTCGAACACTTTCGAGTTTCACGACCGCAAACACACAGATCCTGTCTTATTTTTTATATATATACAGACATAGGTATTATTAATATGTAATTTAGGGTATTGGTTATATTTAAAGAAACTCAATAAACGCACTTATGATTATTTATGATTAATGAAATTGATACACACTTCAAGAGGCCAAGGAATATGTACTAATTTGAGTTTCGTAATAGCTTTTAATATAAATTAATGGCATTTGCATTGTAAATAATAAATAACTTCGTATCTTTTTTGTATGAAAGCAGCATTTTTTTTACGTTTGGTCCGTCAATTGACGGCACCCCGCTAGATGGTAAAAAGCTGAGGTGAAGTCCAGAAGATACGGACCATAACTTGACGGCCTTGATAGATGTCTTTCACGCCCTGCGAAGGTTCCGATTCCAACAATTTCTGACTGACTTCTTTCTCAATTATATTTTTTTCGTCTTTTTCCACCGTGTGGACGGCATTTGTCAAATTTTATTTGCCCAATGTGCAGCGACAATGATAGGGTTCTCAGAGGTACTCATCAGTTCTTCCGGTGCACATAATTATGTGTGAATGCGGAGCTACGCCTCATATGAGAAACCCCACCTAGCCCGGTTTTCGTTCCTTTGGCTGACTTGAGTCTGAAGTGTGTCTTCCCCCTGGACCTCGTCTTAAGGACTTCCAGGAGAGCTCGTGTCCAGGGGGAAGCTTCTCTGATACCGGGACAAAAAGAGAAGGTGGTGGCGTCTGCGCTCCCCAGAAATCAACTCTTGCTAGAAAGTTTGTTCTTTTTATCGTTATAATCTACCTGCACAGCTGGCCTCAATTATTGGGGTAACAATATTTATTCTCTTCTATATTTTCCTATCAGACATCTTTCATTTATTTACTCTTATTTTTGCTATGAACAGAAATAATATGGAAAAATTGCGTGACACATATTTAATTTCTTGAACCTAATTCAGCAAGGGTCAATACAACATTGGTGTGCTTTTTCCATTCATCTCTGGTTACAGTAATTTCAACATTTACTCCCTCTCTAGGCATATCATCTTTCACGCAGTCCATTCTTGTAACTTCCACAGTTAATACCTTCCTTGAAATTACTTTCATCATGGACGAGCAATAGTAAACAAATAAAACAATAATGATTTTTATTATTTAAGTTTTATAATAAAGCAAACTGCAATAGTACAATAATATGTTCAGTGAGCAACTCAACTAGTCGTAATGGTAGCATGGCGTCTACGTAGAATAGACCATATACGGACATTTTGTTAAACGTAGCGTTGTGTAATCGTTGGACGTTTTTGAATAGTTTCTTCTCGTCAACTGCGGACAAATTATACTCTTGTATGTTATATGTCTATACTATTATACAATTACAAAGAAAACCCATTATAACTAAAACCAAACGCGTCGTGGAATTCCTCCGCATCGCATGCCTCATGTGGTAACGTTCCCAGAAGACTGGCAGCATTGCCACGTTGTATGGCAATGCTTTTTCTCTGAGCCAAAAAGAGGCCAGTCTTCTGCTCACTTTGCAATCTCCCTGAAGAGATTGCGGGCTCGTAAATTAACTTTCTGTACTCAAAAGTATACTTTTTAGAATTTTTATTCGCCATATTTAAAAAGCTAAATCCCCATAAAGCAAACTGCCTAAAATTTAGTATGCATAAACAGTAATTTTGCCTCAGAATTATGAAGCCTATGAAGCAAAAAGTAAAATAAACAAACGCCTAAAATCGGCCATTTATGTGTGATCACAATTGGTTGAATAGAACCGGAGATATGACATTTTTTGTGGGTTGTCGGTACAATTTTGTGTCTTATTAGTCTAAATTCATACTTTTTAAAGCTTAAACATCCAATCAAATCTTCTAGACTACTGGCCCGTGTACAAAAATGATGGGTCATTTGAACCACCAGGTGACCTATATAGAACGATATAAGAACATAAAATAATAAGATTCAGCACTATGCCGTCACTTGTAAGCTGTCCAACTGAGTGCAGGTGAGTACAGGTACAAAGTACAGGTAGAGTGAGTACATTTTGGTCATATATTTTTGTACGGCATTCTTACCATCGATAGATCCATGAAAAATAACAAGCAAACGCGTAGTGCTGTACAAAAAATGGTGAGCCACAAAGTCGGAATTTTTATTTTATTTTCCGACATTACCAGGGTAAATTTGGTCATTTGATTTTGTACGGCATCAGTTTCATAATATTTCAATACTGCTTCTAATCCATTATTCCGCAACGCCGTACAAAAATCATGCGACATGGTGAAGTAATCGTGGGTTACAACCCCCTCTTCTTCACCTGCACTCAGTTGGACAGCTTACAAGTGACGGCATAGTGCTGAATCTTATTATTTTATGCTCTTATATCGTTCTATAAAGGTCACCTGGTGGTTCAAATGACCCATCATTTTTCTACACGGGCCAGTAGTCTATTCCAATTGGGATCGTCAATTATTCTTTTTAACATAACATATTTACCTGAAGGATTTGCTTCTGTAAGACGCTTACAAATGTCCTGTCCTTTACTGACGGCTTCATAGAATGAGGTACATTGTACGGGTAGTATTAATTGCAATACCAAGTTTTTTACAAGCCAGATAGCGATCATCATTTCTTTGAAAATATTTTTATCCTAAAAATACATATTAGTATTTTTATACATGCATACAATACATATATGCTCACGCTTTTTTACCCCTAGTAGGTAGAGACGATAGCCCGCCATCTGCTGCTATCCTTAAATACTTCACGTTACTATTTGTAGTCTTTAAAAGATTGTCTTTTTCTATCGTATGGTAATAATATCAATGGGATATAGGAGGAACTCAAAACCATCCTATCCTATCCTATCCTACTAATATTATAAATGTGAAAGTTTGTGAGAATGGATGTGTGGATGTGTGGATGTGTGGATGTTTGTTACTCTTTCACGCATAAACGGCTGGACCGATTTGGTTGAAATTTGGTATGTATATAGGTTATACCCTGGATTAACATATAGGCTATATATCAGCGATGAACGGGATCAGAATTCCACGCGGGCGGAGCCGCGGGCAACAGCTAGTCAATCATATATTATATCAAACCATACCGCGCGCGACAAGGCTCTTTTCTCTCGAGACTTGGGGTTAAAATAAATATGCCATCCAGTGAGTCGCTTTCATATCAATAATCATCATAATTTGTACTTACGTAAAGCAATACATTATCGCTATATTTTAAGTAATCTATAAACAACTTTACGTATAGTAATGCATGTAAAAAGCTATCGACAATATGGTACAGGATCTGAAAAAAAAAATGGGGAATAAAACTGAACATAAGGCTCTGCTGCACGAACTAAAAGTTTCTTTTTATATAGGACACATCAATTTGACTTCACCTAACCTGATGGTAAGCTGAAGGCAATGTCTCGGAAAAGAGGGTCACCATTATAGACACGCACCATGTTACAAAGGTGGCACTCAGCTTGGCGGCCTCATCAGATGCTTTTACACGCCCCGCTTAAAGGCCCCTTAATACTCTTGATGTGGGTTTAGTACAAAGTGTTATGATTTGTCCGAGGACCAAAGCTGCCCAAAAATTGTGTCACCTGATTACTATAAATTCAGAAATAATTCCTTATAATAAATGTACCTGCTAGACTGTAGCAATTATTGTAAGACTGTGTCTTAATTACAAACACACTGCCATACGAACTTCTATGGCAGTCGTTACGGGTAGTTGGAGCCCTCAAAAGTTCGACTAGTCTAACTACAGAATATTGTAAGACTGTATCTTAATTACATACACACTGCCATACGAACATCTATGGTAGTCGTTACGGGTAGTTGGAGCCCTCAAAAGTTCGACTAGTCTAACTACAGAATTTCAATATCGCCAATTGGTTGTGGAAGTTAAATGGCAGTGGCTTCACTTCACAAAAAATATCAAAGTTCAGCCTCATCACAGTTAGACTGGAAAACCAATCTGAACTGAGGTGGGAAATGGTTCAGTGAATCTTATACATGATGTATCTGAATTATGTTACCTACGACCTACGATGCGGTTGACAAATATCCGTACTGGATCAAAACCCCAAAACAAATACAGATTAAAAAAGAAGAGTTACCAGGGATCCATTACTTTATTTGCAGATTGTGATAGGTAAAGATGAACACAATATGCCTAGGAGAATGAGTGAAATGGCCCACACAAAACGGCAGATCACCCGTTCGGTCAACAGCATCTCCTGCTGGCAATATAAGTAAAGAGGAATATGTAAATAGACTTACCAACACCTTAAAAGTATTTTCATAGATTTTGTAACACTTCAAAATTTTGTTATAAACCTGAAACAACTTGTGGCATGTGCGCCCATTACGCGGGACCCCTGGCTTTGAAATTTCATTATTCCAAAGAATAACTTTCTCTTTCAAAAGCTGCATTAATCTTACAGCATATACTACATTAACATCGATACTCAAAAGCAAAATTAGACTACAGAATATTAAAATATTTCTTGTTTCGTGAATTAAATAGTCGTAGAAAATAAACGCTACATAGAAAATACACAGCATAATCATGCTAATCCAATTCCCCCGCACATAGCTGTTAAAATTATCTTTCAGAATAATATGAACTTCTTGGATTGTGATTACGAAATCGATATTGTTATTCGTTTGAGTGGAAGCGACTATTGCATTTATCAGAAATCCTACAGAATAGAAGATAGTTTCAGAGACGCATACGAAAATGCGGAGGTTAGCCGAATATTGCGCGGCACCATCATCAAAAAAGACTAGGCAACTACGATAAAAGTATGTAGCTATGAACATCAAAGCTGCCAACACTGAAATCAAGTTAGACTGAATGTTATTTGGTATAATATAGTTATTTTTTATGTCATATTTTGGGCTGAAAATTAAATCTTGCATCAAATTTAATGGACGAAGCATACACTGCAAATCTTTTGTTACTAAGTTGTTCAATAATATTTCTTCATCGTCGTCTTCGCATATCAATTGAATACTCTTTGTTCGTGAAATTTTCATTGTGATGAAGAAGTGATACGTGAATAAACTGCTGCCTTACTTGAGAATGTGATGTCATTATTGTTAGTAGGTAAATTAATGTTCATTACGTTAATTGTTTACGGTAGCTTGGGTAAATAACGTTTATATGTTTGTAAAATTACTGAAGGTGTTATAACAATGATTACTATTTAGATAATTTATTGTTATGTGTAAAAGTTTATTTGATAACTACACCATTTTTTTTTGTCACGTTACTGTCCATCTCAAGGTAGAAATCGCTTCCAGAGATAAGGCCGTCCATTGTACTTTGATCGATCCCGGTTGCCATACGAACATCTAGGCAGTCGTTATGAATAGTTTGACTCCTATAACGTCCGACTAGTCTAACTACAGAACTACGATATCGCCAATTAGTTGTGGAAGTCAGATCAAATATTGAAATTCAGCCGCTATAGTTAGACTGGAAAACCGACCCCAACTGAGTTGTGAAAAGACTGATATAAAACAAAACATCTTCTAAATATAATATAACTCAAAGTTGACTGACTGACATAGTGATCTATCAACCCACAGCCCAAACCACTGGACGGATCGGGCTGAAATTTGGCATGCAGGCAGATATTATGACGTGGGCATCCGCTAAGAAAGGATTTTGATTAATTCTACCCACAAGAGGTTAAAATAGGGGATGAAAGTTTGTATGAAACTTTGTCAATTTTAAACCGATCGGGCTGAGACTTTGCATGCATAAAGCTACTATGACGTAGGCATCCGCTAAAAAAGGATTTTGATTAATTCTACCCCCAAGGGGATAAAATAGGGGATGAACAACATTCCGAACTTAACGCGGACAAAGTCGCGGGCAACAGTTAGTAAATACATATAATGATACGCCCCTCGCCCTGTATCCCATATAGCAGATCGAGGGGGTGGTGTTGGTTTCTACTGTAGAAATGGCTTGAATCTGAAGGCATGTACACATCCGGTGCACCCCACAGTGGAGCAGATGTGGGTTAGGGTCAAAGTAAACCATAATAAAATCATAGTGGGCACGGGTTACAACCCACCTACAGGTAATGTTCGACAGTTTCTGGATGCGCTGACCGACTCCATCGGCTCTTTCTCTGACTATGACTACATTGTTCTAATGGGTGACTTCAATATAGACTTGTTTAAGCAAGCAGAGGCAAATACTAGACGATTTTTCACGTTTCTACATTGCACGGGGTTGACACAGTATGTAAGGGACGCGACGGATTTTACGGATCACAGTCAGACGCTTATTGACGTGTGCTGTACAAATGCGAGGGTGCGTAGTACGACTGTGGATTCTGCCGGGAAACTGAACGGACATGCATTCATTGAATGTGAACTTGTATTCCGTAAACCCAGAATCTCACCAAAGGTGATTACATACAGACCGTTACATGACATCAATTTAAATATGTTTAATGTGGACGCGGGCTCTTGCAGGTGGGATCGTTTACTGTGTCTGGAGGATGTTGACGATATTGTGGAGGACTACACTAAGCTAATAATTTTCTTATTCGAGCTGCATGCTCCGGTGAAGAAGAGAATTGTAAGGGACCGACCAACTCCTTGGCTTACGGACAACGTAAAGTATATGATCAGACTAAGGGATGCCGCCTTGGCGCGGGCTAGGTCATCCAGGATTGAGTCGCATATGGTCTACTACAAGGAGCTTAAGAAGCAGGTTGAAATAGCCGTAAATAATGAAAAGAAGTGTTATTTCAAGCTACAAATAGACGATAACATTAGGAACCCCAAGACTATGTGGAAAAATATAAAAGCCAATCTTTATCCACACAAATGTACAAATATTCCTGAGCATCTAAATGACCCAAATGAGATCAACAAGCATTTTCTCAATGTTCCTGGCGATACGGGCGTCCCTATGTCCACACTCACATATTTTGAGTACAACAGATTTGGCGATTATACTTTTGGTCTGACGCCTGTTGACTCTCCAGCAATTCTCAAAATAATAGCAGAGCTTCGTTCGAATGCGGTGGGGATTGATGGAGTGTCGCTGAAAATGTTGGTCATGTTGATCCCGGAAACATTGAGTGTAATCACCACTATGATTAACAGGTCTATTGTGACTTCAAAGTTCCCTACTAGCTGGAAAACAGCGATTGTTAAGCCAATACCTAAATGTAGTGAGGTCCACGATACTAGAGACCTTCGTCCAATTAGTATCTTGCCTTGCTTGTCTAAAATATTGGAGAAGGTGGTTGCGGCACAACTACGGCACTACCTTGAAACGCGTAATCTATTACCGGATGCGCAGTCAGGCTTTAGGAAGAACCGTGGTACAGCAACGGCCTTACTGGATGTTACCGATAATATTCTGGCTGCTGAGGACCACGGCATGGCAACTGTTCTGGTTTTACTGGATTTTTCTAGGGCTTTCGACGGTCTTAACGTTGCCCTCTTGCTCTCCAAGTTGGCGTATTATGGGTTTGACAGTAATACAATACACTGGTTCCATTCATATTTAAGTGGCCGGACACAGTATGTGGAAACCCAGCATAGTGATGGATCTACACTACGTTCTACTCTAGAAAAGGTGGGTAGAGGTGTGCCGCAGGGGTCAGTTTTGGGGCCCTTACTGTTTGTTCTCTATTGTGCCGATATTGTTCAGGTCATAAAACACTGTCGATTCCATCTATACGCCGATGACGTCCAGATCTACTTCTCCTTCAAGGCTACTGAACTACAGGAAGCCATGGTGAGGGTAAACGAGGATCTGCATAATATTTGCTGTTGGGCTCGTCAGAATACGCTTATATTGAATGCAGCCAAGACTAAGTATCTGATACTTGGCTCCAAATACCAAATTGCTATGGTCAATAACCAGCAACCTGTAATTTATGTTGATAACGTCCCTATTCAGCGTGTGTATGAGGCCAGAAACTTGGGATTGCTGATGGATGAGAGACTGAGGTTCGAACGCCATATAGCGAATAACGTGAGGAACTGTTTTTATAGGTTGAAGCTGCTATACAGAATACGAAGCTACCTCAGTGTTGAACTCCGTGAGAGACTAGTCGACACCTTGGTACTATCCAAATTCGATTACCTGGACGTAGTCTACGGCCCTCGACTGCTGGCGAAAACAGCCGATCTGATTCAGAGGGTGCAAAATGCGTGCGCGCGCTTCTGTTATAATATACCACCAAGAAGTCACGTGACGCCATACCTGAACAATAAAAATAAGTTGAAAATGAAGTTCAGGCGAGAATTACATCTAGCAACGCTTCTTTTTGGTATTGTCAAGACAGGAAAACCGTTATACCTGTACTCTAAGCTAAAATGGCTCAACGAAAATAGTAGGTATTTGACAAGAGGGTCGCGTTTAAACCTGCATGTGCAGAAGCACAGAACTGCAGCATTTCAGGGTAGTTTCAGATATCGGGCTAGTAAGATATGGAATGATATTCCTCCGCCTCTTAGAAGGCTAACAGGTGTACATGCCTTCCGTGTTAGGTACAGAAATATCGTACTTAATGCCCAGAAAACAAGTCCGTAATAGACCCTTTATTGCTCGTTTTGAGTTTTTCGTTCTGCCTGACTAACTATTATTATTATTATTTTTTTAATTATTTATTTTTTTTTACCCCCGCATGTTGTTTATGTAACCGTAAAACTAAGAAACCTTTGCTGGATGCTGCGAAATATGTACATATTCATAGGAATATAATGACTAAATTCATAGGAATATAAAGACCAAATGAAATAATTTCACACGTATACACATCAAATTTCAAATTTTAAGGTAGGTATCGAGAAATTACTGATAATCATATAAATCACGTTTATACACGTTTATACAATCTTGAAATTGTATAAACGTGCTAAGTATATGCATTTGACTGTTGTTATATGGTATGATCCAACATGATCTGAACTTATAGGTTTGTATATCCGCGGGCATACCTATGTACCTTCTTCTTGTGTGCATAATGCCTACGTGAGTAATATAGTTGTTCAATGTAGATACAGCAAGTTACCTGGCTGGGCTAGGCTACGGTTGAAAACCAGCGCTGCAGATTGTACCAAATCTGTAGCATTTAGCTGAACTGTGGCCATTTGAACACACACTCCACACCGACATACGCATAATATCTATTGATGTAAATGTAGGGAAAGTTGTTTTAAATACTTGCTAAGGTTCATATTGTTGTGAAAGAAAGGCAGGTAGACCATAGACTGATTTCTTTATTCAAATATAACTAGCAAATAGGTACAATTCACCACATCTCCCCCTTAACAACCAAAAATTTAAAATACATTTGCAACCACATTTACCATATTATATAAAACAAATAACATTTTTAAAATAATTGGGCTATTCTATCTCTAGCCTCTACCGCCGCCCTTCTGCGAACACGCTCCCGTTGTGCGTGTTCATCATCCTCACTCGCGTTTGCATTGGCCCCATTCCCATCATCATCATTCTCCGCGTTAGACCATTCTTCCCCATCACTTGACACTTGGTTATCTACGACCTGATCATTCCCGACCTTTATCAAGTGACGCCTATTTCTTCTAAACCGCTTTCCCGATGAATCAGAAACAAAGTATGAACGTGGTTGTGGGGCTTTCCCCTGCACCCGCGCGTGCTTCCTGCCAGTGGGATCCACCATAACGACCGACTGGCCCGCTCGCAGCTCGGGTAGCGCACGAGCTTGCTTATCATAATATGTTTTTTTGAGGGCCTGACTGCGCATCATCGTCTCATAGTCTGCAGAGTTATCACGACTAGGTTCCAATCTATCATGATGAGACGGAAGCCTGGTGTTAAGTCTGCGTCCCATCAGCAACTCAGATGGCGAAGCGATCCCGTCTCTCGGCGTCGCTCGAAAGTTTAGCAATCCTGAGTAGAAATCTGAGCCAGATGCCAACGATTTAATCAGCATAGACTTAATAATATGAACGGCCTTTTCACTACGCCCATTTGATTGTGGATAATTAGGAGATGTTGTAACGTGACAGAAGCACCATTCTCTGCTAAATATTTTGAACTCTTTAGACGCAAATGCTGGCCCATTGTCCGTAATCAATTCCTCTGGAATTCCGTGTCTAGCAAATTGATCTTTCATCGCCACTATAACTGATTTACTAGTAATCGTTTTTAACGGACATACTTCAATGTAATTCGAGAAATAATCCACGAGTATCAAAAAATATTTGTTACTATATTGAAAAATATCAGAGCCCACCTTGGCCCACGGTCGGCTGGGTATTGAATGCGGAACAAGCGGCTCTCGTGCAGGCCGCGCCGCCCGCTCGGCACACGTGGTGCACCGGCGCACCGCTTGCTCGATGTCCCGCGACATGCCCGGCCAGAACATCACCTCGCGCGCATGTCTCTTGCACCTATCAATTCCCATATGCCCATCGTGCACACGTCTGATCATCTCAGATCTCAAACCTAGCGGAATGTACACTAAATTATCTTTGAAAATTATATTATCAACGAATTCAAATTTCTCCCTGTACGACCACTGTCCTCTCACTCTCTCATCTACACGGTATTTGATGCTGCCTGCGTGGAGCCGCGTCGCTGGGCACTCGGCGGTTTGTGGCCTAAAATAAAATTTGCACTTAAGTAAAACCTACTATTGACCGTATAAACGGAAAATAAAACTTAATGGAAATGTCACTTACCTCTATGGAATGGCCATTAGACTTGCTGGTGGGACCGGCGGCGCCGCTGTTTCGCTTTTAGCGCTGGTGGCAGGGGTGGGAGATGCAGGTGCTACGTGCAAGTATTGTTGTGGGTGGGCCAGCGATTCCGTGAGCTTGGGAATGTTCCCCCCGGGCGCCACTTCGAATTCGTGTATCTTGGTCAATACACGGGTCGTTGGCTCATCTATGCATAGGTAGGCACTATGGGTGCGCTGTGTCGGCGCTCTGTCTGCGTCCGCGATGGCTCGATTTGTGACTTGCGACGCGGCGCGGCGCGTGCGTGCATTGACGTGGAGCGGTCGACACTGACACACTGATCATAGATTAATATATATACTTACTGGAGATCACCCGTGCGCGCCGCGCGCTCGCATTACTAGTGATGAGTCATGCTACTATATAGTATTATTATGTAACTATGTTTCTGTGTATTTATTTTAGTGGGTGTTATTTTGTATTTTTTTCTATTTTTATTTTTTTTGTGTGTGTGTTTAATAAACGTCTTTTCTTTCTTTCTTTCTTTCAAAATAACGCCTTATTTCCTTTCACCAATCATTGTATTTGATACCACGTAAAAGGGGGTGAACCTATTGCCGTATTCCGGGCACTATTATGACACGACCCATACATCTGAGGCTGAGTGTGGGCTGTATATCCCTAGTCGCCTTGCACGACGCCGCATGGGAAGAGATGGGGTCGCCCAAATTCTACACTGCCGGGAACCACGCGAAATAAAAAAACGCTTGCTGATAAACAAGTTTTTTTAAACAAATTCACAGTATAGCAAACTGCAGTAATACAATAATATGCTGAGTGAGCAACTCCAGAATATGTATAGGTAGAACTGCATCCACACAGAATATCCCACAGGCTGTCATCTTGCTAAACGTAGCTTTGTGTATACGTCGAACGTTTTTGAACAGTTTCTTCCCTTCACCTGGGGAGCACAAAATAAAAAAATAGATTATAGATCAACCATACATACATACATACATACATATACTCACGCCTGTAAATACCCAAAGAGGTAGACAGAGGTGTAATTAACACCTCTACTTCGTCAAGTAAGATTTTCGGTCCCTACTAATAGGGGGCGAGTCTATTACCGTCTAGCGGTTATTCAATGAGTTTCACAAAGTGCTATCGGTCAATGTTTACTTCATTCATCATCATCCTCTATTCGTTAGTCCCGGTTGCATGCAAGAGCATCATTTCGGAAGATCCCCTTTTTCCAGTCTTCGATATTTTCGATGAAGCGAATGCCATCTGACCTCCACAAGCCATCGGCGATTTCTAAGTTCTGAATTTAGACCAGATGTGGGACTTATTAAGGTTACAATTTTTTATAATTCGGAAAAAAAAACAAATATCTGAAAAAATTACGCACACTGAATGTGCGTATTTTTTTTTGTCCGAACGATCTTGACTATAAAGTCTCAAAATTATCTTAATACCAAGGCATTAGAAGCAAATCAAACTGTTTGTAAATTGTATTGTTGGCCGAAATAAGGTGTGTCCCAAATATCAGAAAAATCAGTCAACATTTAGTGGGGAAAACCAAGGCATTTAGATCATTTTGAGTGCTTGGTTCGTCAAGATTGATCTGATGCTGAATGCCCTTATAAAGTTACCTGAAAGACTTGTATGTATAGTATTTTTACAAATATCTTGGCCTTTACCGACTGCATCATAGAACGAAGCGCATTGTAAGCATAGTGCTATTTGTAATATTAAGTTTTTCGAAATCCACACACCAACTGTCACTACCCTGGAAACGCTTTCACCCTTGAAATAAACGAGTGAGAGTATTAGCCATAGGACCAAAAAAAGACAAGAGATACAAATCAAGTAGCTCATGATAGTACTCACATGAGTAATTTCATTATATTTTAGGAACTCTATCAATGAATTTGCATAAAGTAATACATGAAAAAAGTTGTCCACAACATGGTACAGTATCTGAAAAGTGATAAGTCAAGTCGGATGCATCATTTATTTAGTCAGTTAACAGGTAGAAGGCTAAGTAGTACGGGAAAATTAACTTACTGTCGTGTAGTTTTGAAAGTTTCGACATTTATCCCTAAGGTGCCCAGATGAACATACTAAAACATACTATATTGAAAAGAATAATTCCTAGGTATCTTCCTTCCCCCCCTCCTTCCTCCTTTGCCGCTGGCTCGTGTCTCACCCTTGGAGACTTTTATGCATGTGGTGACGGAGAAAGAATAGGTATAAATATCACCACCACATTTCATCCGAAGAGTCGTAAGAGGAGGCTAACGGCAAAATACGCAGACGATATCACTGCGAGAGAAGGTAAACTTGAAACAAAACCCTGTACCAACCTGCCTGGCCAGCGTGCAAACAGTAGACTAAAGCCTCTCAACATTGGTAAATACCTACGTGTAGCAGTGGACTATGATAGGCTAATTGATTGATTGACGTTAAGACTTACTTACCAAAATTTTAAAAGTTTTTTTGAAAATGTTGTAACATTTAATTATTAAATGATACGCCTGTAACAACGATATGCATATGTGTTTATCACTAACACACTCGGACTTCAAAATGGTATTATTCCAAAGATTCATTTTTCCAGTCAAAAGTTTCATTAATCCAATAGCGTATATTAGGTTTATATCATAACTGATCATCAGAATAACAAGAAAGAAGGAGATATTTTGGTTTTTAAAAACTATATAGCCATTAATAATAAAAACGATATAAAAAAGAAAAATAATGTTCATGCTTTTCCAATTCCAAAAAGTGAATTTTTTCAAACTTTCTTTCAAAATAATATGAATGTCTTGAAAGGTTAATACAAAATCAATATTAACCTTCGTTTGAGTGACAGCAACGAGAGTATTAATAATAAAACCTGTTATGTAAAACACTGCTTCGTAGATATTTAGGAAAATATAAAAGTTGCCTAATAGTTTTGCGCTCTCTTCATTCAATAAGTAAACACTACCACGGTATAAATACAAACATATATAGATTAGCAGTGCAAATACTGAAATTAGGAGTGATTTAAAACTAATTGGGCTAATAAACTGATTACTGATAGCATATTTGGGACAGAATATAATGTTTTGCATCAAATTCAGTGGACGAAGCATTGATTTAATTTCTTCGGATACTCTATTATTTCTCAAAATAACGATACGATAGTCTTCACAAATAATTTGTGTATTTTTAATTCTTATATTTCTCATTGTAGATATTCTGATATCTTCTGATATCTAATTCTGATGTAGATAATATTGTAGGTAGGTGCAGAAGTGGCGACTTAGAGAGACAATCTAACGTTATTAATTCATTGCAAAGTAATCACATAAATGGGTTCAGTTTTATTAAAATTTCAATTAAGTACAATTACATAAATTGATTTTGGTAATATTATTAATCTATTTAATTTCGAATGTACGTTACATAACTCTAAGACTAATAGTAATAATATAGTCAAAGTTATTTGCTGTCAAAATTACGTTGATGACCAATCAATCAATTAGCCTGTCGTAATCCACTGCTGGACATATGCCTTTCCCAATGTTGGGAGACTTTGGCCAACTGTTTCCACGCTGGGTTGGTCCACTTACAGGGCGTTATTTCGAGCTTTTCTTCTCTCGCAGTGATATCGTCTGCGTATTTTTACCCGACTGCGCCAGCGAGGGTAATGTATTTCGCGCGTATGTATGTATGTATGTAGTTTTCTTTGTTCCCCTCTACAGGCCTAACCTCTAGACGGATTTCGATGTATGGGGTCTCAAATGAAAGGTATTCATCTCCCGAGTGTCATAGGGTACATAAAATTCCAACAAAAACTATACGGTAGATTTTTTATGCTAAAATATGTGTTGCCAAAAATTTTTTTTCATTCAAATTTATCGAGTAGGGTATCAAAATGAAGAGAATTAAAAGGAGATTACAAAAATATATTGATATCATATCTTAACTAAAAAGGTTAAAATAAAATTAATTATTTAAAAATAAAAAACCCGACTGCCGTCTAAAAGATCGAAACAAGCTTGATAGCAGGCGGTACCCATTAAATTTCTTTCGGTTTATGATTGGTAAATGGGTACCGCCTGCTATCAAGCTTGTTTAGATCTTTTAGACAGCAGTCGGGTTTTTTATTTTTTAATAATTAATTGTCCGTTAGTCGCCTATTACAACACCCTTCGGATAAGATGGGGTGGTAATACTTGTATTCTTTCTCCGTCACCATACGGATCACAATGTTGAACATTTTTATATACGGAGTTAGTGAAGAAGCAATATTCTATCGTTAGATACCTTATATGCTTCTTCTACCATCATCAAACATGTAAACCGACTTGGATTGCTTTTGACCTATTCTTCTGTTTCTCTTTTCGAAACATCAACTAAATTCATTGTTCTTCTTCCTCCTAGCGTTAACTCCCAGTCGCATCCGAAGCTTTCAGCTCGGTGTCTGGGGTCCACTTTTACCAGTCAATAGCTACAGATTTGGCTAGACCTCGATATTTTCCGTGAAGCGATTGCCATCTGACCTCCACGACCCAAAACTAAATTCATTGTTGGTATAAGAACTAAATTCATTGTTCTTATACCAAAATAATTTGGTGTCGTAGCAACACATGAATAGCAATAAACCGTGGGAATTATTCCATGACGCTTTCTTTACTGATAGTATACATTGCTAAGGCTCTCCTTTTAAATGTTACCTAAAGTTTTTTTACAATAAAGGTATGATTCCGAAGCCCAGTACGACAGCAGCAGATACAGCGTACCCATTACTTATTAAACTCCGATACGGATAAATAGGACCATTGAGAAGCCGTATTGAATAACGCGTATCTGCTGCTTGCGCCTGTAGTTGTTGTATAATTTCGAAGGTAACCTTCGAAATTATACCTTAACCACCACTAATATACAAGATGAGAAAAACAATAAAATAAACAAAACAATTGATATAACGTAACAGTATTTTAATATTTTTACGATAAAGCAATTGGATCCCTCGCTCCAAAATGGAGTATTAGAAGCAACTGAGGATAACGATAATGTTGAGATAAAGACTGAAGTAAATAAACCAATTATTTGTAATAATGTAACACAAACATTTATTAATACAACATTTAACATTTATTTTACAATAAAGCAAATTGCAGTAACACAATAATATGCTGAGTGAGCAACTCCACTATTCGCACCGGGAGCATAGCGTCTACACAGAACATACCGCAGGCAGACATCTTGCTAAACGTTGCTTTGTATAGTCGTTGGACGTTTTTATACAGTTTCTTCTCTTCGACTGTGGAACAAAACAACGCTCTAACGGCTGAACGGATCTGGTTGAAATTTGTTACAAGAACAGCTTGCTGTGCAATTCACTAAGCAAACACAACGATGCGAGTCACAAGTAGCACAACGTTGTGAGTCACAACGTTGTGCTCGATAGAGAATTGTCATTGATCGGTCTCTAGTGAATGTGACCCAGTCCGATCAATGACAATTACCTGGTTACGGCAAAGCCAAAGGAGGGTTATGATTTTGTATGTATATTATTTAGGTTCGATCCCCGCTCAGTGCAAATATTTGTGTGCATTAAATATGGGTATTTGCATTGGTCTGGTCGTGCCTCGGAGAGCACGTTAAGCCGTCGGTCCCGGTTGCCATAAGAACATCTATGGCAGTCGTTACGGGTAGTTGGTGCCCTAAAAAGTCCAAAAAACAACGGTCTAGCTGCAAAGCTTCGATATCGCCAATGTTAACATTGGGTCGTGGAGGTCAGATGGCAATCACTTCACGGAAAATATCGAGGTCTAGCCAAATCTGTAGCTATGACTGGTAAAAGCGGACCCCAGACTCCGAGCTGAAAGCTTCGGATGCGACTGGGAATTAACGCTAAGAGGAAGAAGAAGATTATTTAAGTTCATCTGTACCCTCATAGTTCCTCAACTATTTATTATAATTGGACAAATATGAGGTATCGTTAGAAGCGGTTATAAGTAGCTATAAGGGATTAATTAGCAGGGCACATTTCAAATAATAGGTCTTTACCTAAGAAATTGCCGTTCTGCAGTACTGGCCATTTCAAATCAAAATAGTTTTTTTTTGGCTAAGAAGCTAATTTTTCAATCAATCAATCAATCAATCAATCAATCAATCAATCAGCCTATCGCAGTCCACTGCTGGACATAGGCCTCCCCCAATGTGCGCCACGTTTGCCGATTCTCCGCCTTCCGCATCCAGTCCGTCCCAGCCACCTTTCGCAGGTCATCGGTCCATCTGGCTAGGGGATGTCTGCTAGCTAATTTTTATTTCATTCCAATTTCATTGTCGACCAAAGTCTTTGGACGACCGCGAGGTTCATTTTTCAGGTCGAAATTTTCAGAACGGAAGCGAGCAAACCAAATAACAGGTGGTGCGTTGGTTTGTAGTGTTAGCTCCGTAAACGTCGTCGTTGATGGTGCGTGCCGCTTGTGCCGCGTTGCTGCCATGACGGTACTCACATTCCATAATTACTCGAATTTTTAACTTATCCATGATGACGAAAAAGATTGAAATGCGATGAAAATGTAACACTAATCAATAAACAAAAATGACTACTTTTGGAAAAAGAGGTCCATGTTTTAAAAATAAAATTAATTTGAAATTAGAATTCTTGGCCAAACAAAAATTATTTTGATTTGAAATGGCCAGTACTGCAGAACGGCAATTTCATAGGTAAAAGACCTACTATGTATAAATTATTAGCTGTTACTTGCCCCAAAATATTAATAATAAATAAAAAATAAGTGTCAAAACTTAAACCCGAATAGGTACTGAAAATCGCACTCTGAAAAGTATATAAAACAAGAATTTATCAAGGATAGCCGTGGTCGTATACCACTTACTCTAACAAAACATTCTAGGGAAAAGTGACATACGAGTGGTCGCATGTCACTTTTCCTACAATCTTAGAATCCACAATCATAGATAGCCGTGGCTACCCTTGATATTTTCTTGCTTTTTATACTTTTTAGAGCATGATTTTTCAGCAGTCGGGTTTTAGTTTTTGAATTCAATGTTTTGTCCTTCGAATAGGTTCCTATTGGTTGCGGGCCTTCACGCGAGCGAAGCCGCAGGCATTAAATAGTAATTTATACTATCTAATTTAATACTTTTGAGACTTTACCTGAAAGATTCATGTGTCTTGTGGCTTTACAAATGTCTTGACTTTTCCTGACTTCATCGTAGAATGAAACGCATTCTAACGGTAATGCTATATGTAATGCCATGTTCTTCAATAACCAAGCAATAAACATTACAATTGTGGGCATACTTTCGTCCTAAAATGAACAAAATGTTATATTTTGTTTGAAAATTATGATGTACATATTTAGTATCGTAAAATTCGTGCTCATCATTGTGCTACGAGGTAAAAATTTACAGCGAACGGGTCTTAACAAGCTTCATATATAAGAGATCCGATTCTCAGCACTCCATAGGTTCACCGTGCGGTCGCCGGGTCCATAGCGTGATACAAAGAGGAACACCGCGACGGCGACTGGGACTTGCGACCCAGGTGTAGGTTTAGGATGGCCACCTTGTGATGCATCAGTGCTCACCTCCACCGTCAATACCTAGTGTCCCCCCCCCCCCCCATCATAATTATGTATCATCAAATTAATTAATTAAAATTGGTGAAATATTTCATCATATTTAATATTATTAATTATTCATAGTATCAGATAAGTGGACCATTTTACGCATTTTCATACAAAGCTGTTAAATATTACGAATATTTCAATAGAATATAAAATAAGCAATGTGGTCATTTAGACCTATGTGCTGACGCAGAAATGTATACTTTGCAACAAACATACTTTTTGCATAAGTGTATAAAAGAAGAAGAAGAACAAGAAAATATATGTTTATACAGGAAGGTACATAATAATATTATTATGTCAATGAATCTTTTCTTTTACATCACACCAAGAAAAAATAAGAAAATGGAAGAATAATCGATTGAATCCTCTCGCAACACAATAGTGAATGGTACATGTAACAAATTTTAGCACTTACGTTAAAGAAAATATTATCATTATGTTTTAAGAAATCAATCATTATTTTGACATAAATTAATGTATGTAGAAACCTATCTACAATGTGGTGTAGAACCTAAAAAGAAAAAGCTACATAAGATTTAGTCATTCATTAATAGGACCAATACAGCGCAAACTTACCAAAACCATAAAAGTTTTTTTATAGATACTGTAACACTTAATTATGAGATCATAAGTTTGGAATAACGTTCTGCATAAATGCTTATCACGAATAATCTCGGCATTCGAGGTTGCATTATTCCAAAGGTAAACTTTTCCTTTCAGAATTTTAATTAATCCGATAGCGTAGACTATATTTATGTCATAACTGATAACTACAATTAAACATATAAACAACGGACCAGTCTTGTCATTAAACATCAGACAGCCATATATTATATACAGTACATATAATAGCAAAAGAATGATCAAAATACTCCAATTCCACACTGTATGTTTACTAAATTTTTCTTTGAAAAGAATATGAATTTCTTGAAGGGTTAACACAAGATCAACATTATCTTTCGTTTGAGTAACAGATACGATTGCATTAATAAGAAAACCTATTGAGTAAAGTATTGTTTCAAAGACGCATATAAAGATATTGAAGTTATCCAAGTATTCTACGTTGCTTGCATCACGAAAAAATACATAAGCGCGATATATGAATATTGCTATAAATATTTGTGATCCAACTACAGAAATTAGGTTAGTTCGATAGCTATTTGGAATAATAATGTTATTACTAATTCTATATTTGGGACAAAATAGGATGGTCTGCGTCAAATTCAGTGGATAAAGCGCTGATTGAATATCTTCCGACACTTGACTGTTGCTTGATAATATGTGAGCACTATTATAGTATTCAAAGAAATGTGTGTTTCTTATTCTAAAAATATTCATTTTAGGAACGGAACTGATACAGTGTATGCCCGTAAAGACAATCTGAAATCATTTGTGTTATTTCATTACGTAAATTGCTTTTCGTAATCAAAATAGCTTCCAATACGTATAGTACATTCTAATTAATGATAATAAAATTATCGAGTTGATTTCGTTAATTTAATTGATACAAAAGAAAATACAGGATCGTAATTTCGAAATATATGTAGTTAGTGGCGGTGGTGAGTTTTTTTAATATACCGCTAAGGTCGCAGAGTAGCACACGACCAACCTGATGGACAGTGATTACCGTGGCCTATGTTCGAGTGCAACACCAGGTTATTCAAAAAATGGGCCAAGTGCTAGTCGGCCTCGTCTCCGAAGCGTTCCATACCATCATCACTCATAGCAATTTTTAAAATTGCATGGTCAAGAACTTTGCATTATTATTTCAGTTAGCAAGTACCTAGCTAAACGTTCATTAAAACTTTAGAAAGCAAAAGCGAGGAAACTTATTGACATTACTGTCATTTTTGTAACAATGTAAGCTAGATCTTATTTGTTCGAGCATCGACTTTCCCATGCATGAAGAGATTAGTAAAAAGCTAAGCCTACGTAGATGTTATTAAAACCATTAACCAAGGATACAGGTCAGGTGTATTAAACAGTTCGTTAATATGAACTCGACTGTACCCACTATTGATTAATGGACAGGTCTCTAGCACAGGCTGTCTTGACATGATTAGTAGTCAGACAGCAGTCATTTCCATAAAAGATATAACCAAATCAAAGATAGAATAGGAGACTAAAACCCGCACTCCAAAATGGAAGAACAAGAATAACACTATAATAGGCTAATGATACGAACATATTTGCCCTCTTGATATACAAAAACAATATTTCTTATTATAATCCATTAACAAGAATGGCCCGTCAATATAATGGATTAGCGAAAGACTAAAATCACTTGATGTTTTTGATTGCAACTATAACAGATATGTCAAAACTGTGAAGGATATATTATCCTTCATGGTGGGCTGGGTTTGGATGGTTCTGTCTCCGGTGGAGGCATCTAATCCAAATCTAAACTAATATTTTAGTACCTATTTAAACAAAAAAATGTGTTTGAAAATTATGTTTCTGTGAAATATGTTTCATTCTAATAAATTGTCTTAGAAACAATAATATTCGAAATAAAAACACAAAGACCAAATTTAATATTCTATGAAACATTTTCTGGAAATTTCATGAAAAATCATTTCTATGAAATTTTTGTCTGCGAAACAAGGAGCTCCCATGTGTGTTTGTTTATCGGTTCCCTCATAGCTCCCCAACTACTCATTAGAATTGGACCAATTGGGAATCGTCCGCTACAATACATTCTAGGGGAAAAGTGGCATACGAATGCAGCTATTCTTGATATTTTAATATTAATTAATACTTTTTAGATCGTTATTTTTCAGTAACCAGTAGAAACTTTTAAGCAATTTTCTATTGTTATTTATTTATTATTCAGTTACTTTGTCAGTCACTCCGGACCCTCACCACCATCTCCTTTTTCGCAAAATGAGATGACGGCACCCTTGGCGACTAGCGGGGTGATAAGAGGCTGTACTTGTCACCCCCTATGGCTGCCCTGGAGAACAAGCCCGCGTCTTGCCTTCAGTGGGACACATGGAGAGCCACCAAGCAGCCCCTTAATAGGGCTGCTCTCGTAGGCAGCAGCATCGCCCTGCGTAAGAGAGCACTATGCTGCTATACTCTTATCAAGTTATTGAGCGGTTGAGAGCCAAATTCACAAACAAAGATCAAACAACGACTACTTACAAAAAAAAAACTTTTTCAGAAATACAGTGCATTTATTTAAAACCTATTATTAGTTCTAGTAGCTAGCTATAACCAGACTAATGAACACTGACCAGTATTTCGTATTTTATTGCAATTTTTCAAGTTTAAAAATAACTTAACAGTTAATAAAGTTATATTATTGTACATGGTATAGTAATTTTATTAATATTCCTGTTAATAAATATGATTTTTTTCCATTTTTGTAGGTGTCTTAATAATCAGTTATGAAATGTTATTTTTTTACTTCATTTTCATAACTGATTATAAAGACAGCTACAAAAATGGAAAAAAAATCATATTCTTTTATAACCAATATGACAGGAGGTCAATTTGGGTTATGAAAACGACAATTTAATTCTATTTTCGTACTTGGTTATGAAAGCAAGAAAAGAATGCCACCTCCGTAGCTGGCTGGCTTCTCAGTGACCTAAACAAATTCAGCAATTTCCTCCCGGCTCAAAATTGGCCAAAATACAGATAAGCCAATTTTATAACACAAACATTTATTATTACAACATTTAACATTTATTTTACAATAAAGCAAATTGCAGTAACACAATAATATGCTGAGTGATTATCTCCACTATTCGCAACGGGAGCATAGCGTCTACACAGAATATACCGCAGGCAGACATCTTGCTAAACGTAGCGTTGTGTAGTCTCTGAATGTTTTTGTATAGTTTCTTCTCTTCAACTGCAAAAAAAATTAAAATCATTTATTTCAACAAACATAACATAAACTCACGCCTTTATCCCCGAAGGGGTAGGCAGAGGTGCTAGCACCCACATTTCGCCGTTTATGTTTAGGTCCCAATGTAATAGGTGGCGAGCCTATTGCCATTAACCGGGTACTTATAAACCTGCGATAAATACACACATAACTTCGAAATGCATCGAAAAGTCATTGGTGTGTGCCATGGTAAAACCTGGGATCGAACCCGAGACCTCGTCTCAGCAGTCCATTACCCATACCACTAGGCTATCGCGGCTATTTCAAATATACCATTTTTGCAGTGATAATTCACATTCAAAGTGAGGCCACCTGACTTCAATACAATGGAAACATAATATCTACTAATTGTATTTCCATAAAAATTTGTATGATCACCTGCATTCTATATGAGGAGATACCTTTCTTAAACCATTGATTTTCAATATGTATATGTATGTATATATACTTAATGTTAAAGGAGATGGATATGCTTTCATACATACTTAGGCCAAGATGTAAAAAGATGAGAGTGGTCTCAATTAAGAGCTTACATAATTATTAAACTATCCCTGAAAATTCTGCAGATTTTGGTGATCTAAGAGCAGAGTCTCAAGAGATTAAATAAGTGAGGTTATGCAAGACATGAACGTTTTTGAACCGTGATTTGATTTAAACCAATAATACTGCGATGCAAGTGTTTTTACAAACAATAATGTTTAAATCATTCATAGTAATCGATACCTATTTTATTTTATTAGTGGAATAAACTTAGTTTTAAGAGTTCTCGTCTTCCAGATTATCAGTTGAGCGGGTTTTTTTTTATATTTCAAAATAGAAAAATATACCGCTTTTTTTGAGCCATATCTCAACTCATTACATTCTGGCCCAGAAATCCCCGTCTCCTTTGTGTTTAATGACTACAAGAAAAATCTTTATCTAAATTTGAATACATTACCTGAAATATTCGAGTGTCTTGCTTTACAAATTTCTTGCCCTTTATTGATTTCATCGTAGAATGAAACACATTGTAATGTCAATGTTACATGTAATGTCAGATTTTTCAATAACCAAAAACAAACCAGTATCACTCTGGGAATGCTTTCGTTCTAAAATTATGAATTAAACCATTAGTGTAGGTCAAAGGCACAAATATATCGAATGTGATCCCTTGTTCATAATATTATTTTTGCTAGTTTCTTAGTATCCTGACATCTGTTATTAAAATTTCGCAATGTAATGTTAGCTAGTTCTAAATATTAGATATCATGTTTTAATACTTACATTAGAGAAAATATTATCATTATGAATTAAAAAATCAATCACAATTTTGACATAGATTAATGAATGCAAAAAGCTATCTATAATGTGGTGTAGGATCTAAAAAGAAAAAGCGGTATAAGATTTAGTCATTCATTAATACATTCAATGCAGCGCAAACTTACCAAAATCCTAAAAGTCTTTTTATACATATTATAACAATTAATTATAAGATTATAAGCTTGGAATAATGTTCTGCATACATGTTTATCACTAATAATCTCGGCCTTCGACGTCGCATTATTCCAAAGGTAAACTTTTCCCTTCAGAATTTTAATTAATCCGGCAGCATATACTACATTTATGTCGTAACTCATAAGTAGAATTAGACATATAAAAAACAAACCAGTGCTATTTTCAAACACCAGATAGCCACATAATACATAGAGTACAAAAAATACTAGAAGAATTATCAAAATATTCCAATTCCATTTTATATATTTACTACATTTTTCTTTGAAAAGAATATGAATTTCTTGAAGAGTTAAGACAAGACCAATGTTATCATTCGTTTGAGAAACTGATACTATTGTATTTGTAACAAAACCTATTGAGTAAAGTATTGTTTCAAAGACACATATGAAGTTATTAATGTTTCCCAAGTATTCTATATTGCTTGCATTATGAAAAAATACATAAGCGCGATATATCGCTCATTTGCAAGAAGGACGTCATAACTAAAAAAATTGTGAAATTGAGTTATTTATACACAAACAATTAGAAAAAAATGCTTTATTTTCTGTAAAAACGACATAACTCTGCGCTTAAATATGAGTGACTGAGAAAGGTTGTGTCACTCTGTCTCAGTCTCGCTCGACTGCGCTCTTTTATTCGACACCGGCTCATTTCAGTTACTACAAGTTTGTTGCAACGAGTGCACGTACAAGTTTTCAACGTAGACGACACATTTTGTTTTATGGCGATCTTCTCAAAAAGTAAGTAAAGCTTATTTTGATAATTTAAATGTTAGAACGACACATGACGTTTTGTGACGACGTTTCAGTAACAATATGGTTCAGTAATAGTAGTCATATTTCGCGTTGTGTCGTTATTCTTAATAAAAAGAAAGACTTGCGAATAACTATTATTGCTTAGTACGTTATAGACAATAATTAATTTTATATGCACCATTTCACAAATGACACATTAATTTATTAGCTGTTTTTGTTGGAAAATTATGTTTACCTTTGTAATTGTTTTTTTCTTTAATTAATTTTATGTCGTTATTAATAACAAAAATTTTCATTTAGGATACGTATTATCTACGATGAACTCCAGAGGAAGGCAAATATTGGCCTTAGTCACCCCCAGTGACAACGAAGCACCAACTACGAGTACTTCATCGGATAAAAACAGTACACACTATTCACTAAATCAGTATTTTTCTTCAATGCTTTTTTACATTTTATATTATTATACCTACTTATTTATTTTTAGATGATACTATACAACGTCCCGTACAAGCAGTACAAGTTCTTCCTGTAGCTCTTCTGACTGTTAAACAGGTTCTTCATCATATATAATTTAAAGAAGGTAGTTTTTTAATTACCTAAATTCGAAATTTTAACCCAGGCATTCTGGTTAGTTGTTTTAGTGTTTAATACTATAGTAATTAGTTTTATACTATGTATTTGCTAATCAAATCAAATCAATTAGCCTATTGCAGTCCACTGCTGGACATAGGCCTCTCCGAACACGCGCCACGTTTGCCGATCCTCCGCCTTCCGCATCCAGTCCGTCCCAGCCACCCTTCGCAGATCGTCAGTCCACCTGGCCTGGGGATGTCCCACCTTGCGCTTTCCTTCTCGCGGTCTCCACTCTAGGACCCGTCTGTTCCAGCGGCCATCAGTCCTTCGACAGATGTGGCCAGCCTACCGCCATTTCAGCCTGCTGATTCTGCGAGCTATGTCGGTAACCTTAGTTCTATGTCGGATGATCTCGTTGCGAATTTTATCCTTCTAAGAAACTCCAAGTATAGCTCGCTCCATAGCCCGCTGCGCAACTTTCAGGTCGTGGAGTAACCCCACCTTCAATGGCCACGTTTTGTCACCGTAAGTCATAATGCTACGTTTACATACTCGCGGCAGAGCGAGGGAAGTGGCGAGAGAAGTGGGCAGAGACGTGGTGTGAATGGTATATTCGTCATGCCGCGAGTACTGCCGCGTATGTTGCGCAAATACTAGCGCGATGAACTATACGGGACCGCTAGATGGCGCTAAGCTAAATAAAACACGACTTTCGTTATTGCTCCTCGAATATTTACTTTTAAAAATATTTATATCGATCTACGTAAAGTGTATAGTAGTTGAAAGTGATAGTTTTTATTAATAATCTATTTAATTAATTCGCTATGCCTCCATACGTTTACGTCCGTCTCCGTTGCAGGGCGAATACTGTAATGCGGACCAACGCGATGATGGGAGTGTGTGAATGCTAGGGCATTAATCGCGCGAATATTTCTGGCAACACGATGAGCAATGCGAGCGGCAGTATGTAAACGCGGGGTAACAGGTAGGATGCACTGGTCGAAAACCTTTGTTTTGAGGCATTGCGGTAGGGGCGCCGAGAAAACCCGACGTAATTTGGCGATTGCTGCCCAACCCAGTTGGATCCTTCTGGCTATTTCTTTCTCGAAGTTGTTTTTACCAAACTGGATAACCTGCCCAAGGTAGACATATTTTTGAACAACTTCGAGTGTAGCCCCTTCGATGACAATCGGTCCTGGTGTAACATGTTCGTTGAACATAATCTTGGTTTTCTCCAAGTTTGCACCAAGGCCGACTCGTCGAGAAGCTCCATTCGGGCTGTGCAGCATTTCGCCCAATTGTTCCAGCGACTCCACAAATATGACGATGTCTTCGGCGAACCGGAGGTGCGAGATAAACTCGCCGTTGATGTTGATGCCCCGCCCAGTCCAATTCAGAGTCTTAAAGACGTCTTCCAATGCGTTGGTGAATAGTTTGGGAGATATAACATCTCCCTGTCTTGGGGTGGGTAAGTATTGTTCAAGCAAAATGACTGATTTAAAAGTAATAGTATTGTCATAACAAAAAATTATTAAACTTTTAATTTTTCTAAAATGACATTTTTTTATTTACATACCCTCTAATTAAACATTTTAGAAAATATTTATTATTAATAATGACACAATCTGAAGAGTATGAAATAATGGCATACTATTTTATTAGAAATAATGTCACAAGTGATCCCAGATGCCATAAAAATGTCAATTATAACATATTCCTCACATTAAACTGATTTGTAAAACTCATAAAATAAAGATGAATAGACGCTTGACACAATAAAATGCAGTTTAGTGATCTTTTCATTAATAGTTATTGTTAAAATGGAGATCAAATTTTAAAACCGTGTTTCCCAAAAGTTGTCGTTTTTTAGTTATGTCGTGCTTCTTGCAAATGAGCGATATGAATATTGCCAAAAATATTTGTGATCCAATTACAGAAATTAAGTTAGTTCGATAGCTATTTGGAACAATAATGTTATTACGAATTCTATATTTGGGACAAAATAGAATGGTCTGCGTCAAATTCAGTGGATAAAGAGCTGATCGGATATCTTCCGATACTTGGTTGTTGCTTGATATGTGAGCACGAGAATAGTATTCATTGAGTAAATGTGTATTTCTTGTTCTATAAATGTTCATTTTAGGACCGAAACCGATACTGTGTATGCCCGTAAAACAATTTAAAACTATAGTGTTATTTTCATTACGTAAATCGCTTGTAGTAATGACAATTAAAGCAATTTCCTACATGGTTGTATACATTGTGTTCATTTTGAATATTGATGAAATTATTTATATTGATATTATAGAAAATATAGGATCGAAATTTAGAAAAGTGTGTAGTGGCTGTGGAGAAGTTATTAAAAAAATGGTCCAAGTGCTAGTCAGACTCGCACGGGAAGTACCATTATCTAGTCCCCTTATGCTAGGCTCATTATCTAGGCTAGATGAATGTCAATTAAAGGTTTATAAAGCAAACGCGAGGAAACTAATTGAACTTTCCCATGCATGATGAGATAAATAAGAAGCTTAGCCCGCTCAGATATCATTGAAGGCAGTTTAGATATATTTGATAAAAAGGTTGATCATATTATTATTGCTTAAATGCGCAATACCAATATTAATATTTATTGGCACCGTCTAAGATACAAGTCAGGTGTATAATCCAGCTCATGAATATGAAATCGACTGTGCCAATTACTGATTAACGGATGGGTCTCTAGCACAGGCTTCCTTTTTTATACAGGACACGTCAATTTGACTTCATCTCGCCTGATGGTAAGCTGAAGGCAAAGTCAGAAAAGAGGGTCACCATTATAAACACGTAACATGTTACAATGGTGGCACTTATCTAAACGGTACCGTATGCGGGTGGTATCTAAGTCCTGCATATGTGTTGTTCTGTGTAGGAAAGGAGAGGGTGGCACTAATTGGAAGAGCTCATTAGACGGTAAAATACTGCCAAGGATGCAACATCTCTACGCAACTGCAAAGGCTCGAGGGTATTCGCGACCTCAGGATTCCCAATAATGCGGACCGCACGTCGCTGCAACCTATCGGGGGCATCTAGTAAGTACTTTGCGGAGCCATCCCAGAGATGCGAGAAGTATTCCACGTAGAAGTGAATTTGAGGCTCTCAGTTCTCGGCATGATTAGTGGTCAGACGGCAGTTACTTCTAAACAAGGTAAGATAAAACTAAATCAAGAGAAAGAACAGAAGACTGGACCCCGTACTCCAAATTGGAAGTATTAGAAGCAACCGAGAATAACGCTATAATAGGGATAATGTTGAAATAAACACTGAATTTTTTTTTTTTTTTTTGTAATACAAGCTCTCTTCATTTTACAATAAAGCAAACTGCAGTAACACAATAATATGTTGAGTGAGTAGCTCCACTATTTGCACCGGCAGCATAGCATCTACACAGAATATACCACAGGCAGACATCTTGCTAAACGTTGCTTTGTGTAGTCTCCGAACGTTTTTGTATAGTTTCTTCTCTTCGACTGCAAATTAAATTTAATAAAGACCATTTATTTCAAATCTACTATTTTTGCAGTGATAGTTCACATTCAAAGTGAGGTTACCAAACTTCAATATAATGGAACCATAATAGCTACTTATTATGTTTCTATATAATTTATTACGATCACCTGCATTCTATATGAGGTGATATTTCTCTTATACCTTTGGTTTTTGGATAATTCTGTGACATGTTCTAGCTCTATTATCACTTTCATCATAATATACTCATTATGACTACAAGAAAAATCTTTATCTAAATTTGAATACATTACCTGAAATATTCGAGTGTCTTGCTTTACAAATTTCTTGCCCTTTATTGATTTCATCGTAGAATGAAACACATTGTAATGTTAATGTTACATGTAATGTCAGGTTTTTCAATAACCAAAAACAAACTAGTATCACTCTGGGAATGCTTTCGTTCTAAAATTATGAATTAAACCATTAGTTAGTGTAGGTCAAAGGCACAAATATATCGAATGTGATCCCTTGTTCATAATGTTTTTGCTAGTTTCTTAGTATCCTGACATCTGTTATTAAAATTTCGCAATGTAATGTTAGCTAGTTCTAGATATTAAATATCATGTTTTAATACTTACATGAGAGAAAATATTATCATTATAAATTAAAAAATCTATCACTACTTTGACATAGATTAATGAATGCAAAAAGCTATCTACGATGTGGTGTAGGATCTAAAAAGAAAAAGTGGTATAAGATTTAGTCGTTCAATAATACATTCAATACAGAGCAAACTTACCAAAATCCTAAAAGTCTTTTTATACATATTGTAACAATTAATTATAAGATTATAAGCTTGGAATAACGTTCTGCATACATGTTTATCACTAATAATCTCGGCCTTCGACGTCGCATTATTCCAAAGGTAAACTTTTCCCTTCAGAATTTTAATTAATCCGGCAGCATATACTATATTTATGTCGTAACTCATAAGTAGAATTAGACATATAAAAAACAAACCAGTACTATTTTCAAACACCAGATAGCCACATAATATATAGAGTACAAAAAATACTAGAAGAATTATCAAAATACTCCAATTCCATTTTATATATTTACTAAATTTTTCTTTGAAAAGAATATGAATTTCTTGAAGAGTTAAGACAAGACCAATGTTATCATTCGTTTGAGCAACTGATACTATTGTATTTATAACAAAACCTATTGAGTAAAGTATTGTTTCAAAAACACATATGAAGATATTAATGTTTCCCAAGTATTCTATATTGTTTGCACTATGAAAAAATATATAAGCCCGATATACGTATATTGCCAAAAATATTTGTGATCCAATTACAGAAATTAGGTTAGTTCGATAGCTATTTGGAACAATAATGTTATTACGAATTCTGTATTTGGGACAAAATAGAATGGTCTGCGTCAAATTCAGTGGATAAAGAGCTGATCGGATATCTTCCGATACTTGGTTGTTGCTTGATATGTGAGCCCGAGTATAGTATTTATTGAGTAAATGTGTATTTCTTGTTCTATAAATGTTCATTTTAGGAACGAAACCGATACTGTGTATACCCGTAAAAACAATTTAAAACTATAGTGTTATTTTCATTACGTAAATCGCTTGTAGTAATGATAATTAAAGCAATTTCCTACATGGTTGTATACATTGTGTTCATTTTGAATATTGATGAAATTATTTATATTGATATTATAGAAAATATAAGATCGAAATTTAGAAAAGTGTGTAGCGGCTGTGGAGAAGTTATTTAAAAAATGGTCCAAGTGCTAGTCAGAATCGCACGGGAAGTACCATTATCTGGTCCCTTTTTGCTAGGCTCATTATCTAGGCTAGATGAATGTCAATTAAAGGATTATAAAGCAAACGCGAGGAAACTAATTGAACTTGCCCATGCATGATGAGATAAATAAGAAGCTTAGCCTGCTCAGATATCATTGAAGGCAGTTTAGATATATTTGATAAAAAGGTTGGTCATATTATTATTGCTTAAATGCGCAATACCAATATTAATATTTATTGGCACCGTCAAGGATACAAGTCAGGTGTATAATCCAGATCATGAATATGAAATCGACTGTGCCAATTACTGATTAACGGACGGGTCTCTAGCACAGGCTTCCTTTTTTATATAGGAAACGTCAATTTGACTTCATTCATCTCGCCTGATGGTAAGCTGAAGGCAAAGTCAGAAAAGAGAGTCACCATTATAAACACGTAACATGTTACAATGGTGGCACTTACCTAAACGGCACCGTATGCGGGTGGCATCTAAGTCCTGCATTGTGTTGTTCTGTGTAGGAAAGGAGAGAGTGGCACTAATTGGAAGAGCTCATTGGACGGTAAAATACTACCAAGGATGCAACATCTCTATGCAACTGCAAAGGCTCGAGGGTATTCGCGGCCTCAGGATTCCCAATAATGCGGACCGCACGTCGCTGCAACCTATCGGGAGCATCTAGTAAGTACTTTGCGGAGCCATCCCAGAGATGCGAGAAGTATTCCATGTAGAAGTGAATTTGAGGCTCTCAGTTCTTGGCATAATTAGTGGTCAGACGGCAGTTACTTCTAAACAAGGTAAGATAAAACTAAATCAAGAGAAAGAACAGAAGACTGGACCCCGCACTCCAAATTGGAAGTATTAGAAGCAACCGAGAATAACGCTATAACTAATAGGGATAATGTTGAAATAAACACTGAAATAATTTTTTTTTTTTTTTTGGTAATACAAGCTCTCTTCATTTTACAATAAAGCAAACTGCAGTAACACAATAATATGTTGAGTGAGTAGCTCCACTATTTGCACCGGCAGCATAGCGTCTACACAGAATATACCACAGGCAGACATCTTGCTAAACGTTGCTTTGTGTAGTCTCCGAACGTTTTTGTATAGTTTCTTCTCTTCGACTGCAAATCAAATTTAATAAAGACCATTTATTTCAAATCTACTATTTTTGCAGTGATAATTCACATTCAAAGTGAGGTTACCAAACTTCAATATAATGGAACCATAATAGCTACTTATTATGTTTATATATCATTTAATACGATCACCTGCATTCTATATGAGGTGATATTTCTCTTATACCTTTGGTTTTTGGATAATTCTGCGACATGTTCTAGCTCTACTATCACTACAGTCATAATAATATATGCTCATATTGTTAAATTTGTGCTTATGACTCCAAAAAAATCTTTATCTAAATTTGAATACATTACCTGAAATATTCGAGTGTCTTGCTTTACAAATTTCTTGCCCTTTATTGATTTCATCGTAGAATGAAACACATTGTAATGTCAATGTTACATGCAATGTCAAATTTTTCAATAACCAACAACAAACCAGTATCACTCTGGGAACGCTTTCGTACTAAAATTATTAATTAAACAATTTATTAGCGTAAGAGAGGGTTAGGGGACGTCTCGTCCCAGTCTTATATTGGGACCAGGGACCAGATTGACCTTTTCGTATTTGATAATGATAAACTGGGCCCACTTTGATTCAGTTTTGGGACGATTATACCATTAATTATTTTCTAGAGAAAGGTACAAATGATATCGAATTTGAATTAAAACCTCCTCCTAGGGAGAAGTAGCCCTAATCAGAAGTAGCCAATATGAGAAGTGGCCATAATGAGAAGTAGTCCATTAGCGAGTCGGTGGCCATAATGAGAATTAGCCCTAATGCGCCTAAACCATCCTTTCTTGTTCATAACGGTTTTGCTAGTTTCTCAGTATCCTGACTTCTGTTACTTGAATCTCACAATATAATGTTGGCTAGTTCTATATTAGTTAATCATGTTTTAGTACTTACATGAAAGAAAATATTATCGTTATGGTTTAAGAAATCTATCATTATTTTCACGTGAATTAATGAATGTAGAAAACTATCTACAATGTGGTGTAGTATCTGAAAAGAAAAATACTATAAGATTTAGTCATTCATTAATAATGTTTAACATAGCGCAAACTTACCAGTATTTTAAAAGTCTTTTTATAGATATTATAACACCTAATTATGAGATTATAAGCTTGAAATAACGTTTTGCATACGTGTTCATCACGAAAAACCTCGGTGTTTAAAATTGCATTATTCCAAAGAGTGTATTTTCCGTTCAAAATTTTAATCAACCCGACAGCGTACACTAAGTTCATATCATAACTCAAAACTAAAATGACGGATCCAAAAAACGAACTGTTATTATTTTCAAAAATAAGATAACCACTTAATATGTATATTGCATAGAAAACTATAAGAACGATCACAGTGCTCCAATTCCATATTGCATATTTGCTTAAATTTTCTTTAAAAATGTTGTGAACCTCTTGAAAGGTTAACACAAGATCAATATTATCATTAGTTTGAGTGATAGATACAATTGTATTAATGACAAAGCCTATTGAGTAAAGTGTTGTTTCGAAGATACACACGAATACATTGAAGTTACCTAGGTACTCTTCGTTGCTTTCATCACTTAAAAAAATATAACCACGATATAAGTACAAAGCTATGAACATTTGTAATGCAAATACTGATATTATGCGAGATCGGTAATTATTCGAAAGAATGATATTATTTCTTGTTCCATATTTGGGACAAAATAGGACGTTCTGTATTAAATTCAATGGATAGAGCATTGCGTTGATTTCTTCTGAAACTTTGTTGTTCTTTAAAATTTCAGCACGATTGTCTTTAGTAGTAAAAATTGTATTCATTGTTTTTAATATATTCATTTTAGGAACGAAACAGGCACAGTGCACTAGTTCATAAACACAATTTGAATTATTATCACTTGTAATTCATTACGTGAATTAATTTTAGTACCTAATTTATTAGAAAACTACTTCCTTCTTCATTTGTGTTAATTGCAATTAATGATAAATGAACATTGTTTGACTGTTGAATGTATGGGATTTGATCTTTATGACATACTTTGACGACTGTCATATACGTCAAATCTCATATCTTCATCATTCTATTCTACAATACTCCAGAGACCAGCGGCCTTACCATAAACCTTAAAACAGGTCAATAATTGAACTGCTGTCATTCTACCAACTGCAAATGTCATTTTGTACTGTCATATAAATATACAGGATTACAAAGGGATTCCAAAGTGACATTTGCAGTTAGTAGAATGACAGCAGTTCAATTGTTGACCTGTTTTAAGAGTTCATGGTATGGGCCCAGGGGCCTTAGACAAAGTGACATTCTATTGGCGAAAACGCCAGTGGAATCGCTAAATGTAGTATAAAATTGACATAAATCATTAATATAACTATATTTTTTAATGAAATTTGAGTCTTTATAACTCGAAATACATTATTTAACTTATCATTATTACTATAACCACCGCAATGACTCGAAATCCATTGTTAAAACCTTAAAAATGGTTCGCTTCAGCGCGATTCCATCAATAGAATGTCACTTTGTCTAGGGCTCTAGATCACAGAACTGATAAGACTAGAGGGCAGAGCTTTAAAAATAAAACGTTAATAAAAAGAGACATCGAGATTGTTAACGTTTAGTTACGTACCTAACCAAATGGAATATAGAATTTTTAATAGCTATATGCTTGGTCATCAAACCCCAAGATCAGACGTTTATTATCCTGACTTAAGATATATACATACGCGAATGACTTTCACCATATAAATGCTCAAGGTCATTCGCTCATATTTGAACCGTAAAAATCAGTAAAACTAATTTTAATAGATAACTTTATAGGCGACGGTTACTTACTAAGAAGATCACGTCATGCTAATACACTTATTTAACGGGTACACTACATAAATACAAAAAGCCTTATTCCGAAAGTTACAAACACGAATTTCAAAATTCCGAATTTCATAATTCCGAAAGTCAGATATCCGATGTATCATAAATCTTATTTATTGAAAACCCGAATTTCAAAATTCCTAACGATTATAACTGCGAATATTAAAATTCCGAATTTGAAGATACCGAACCATTACAATTCCGAATTATTAATAATCCGAAATATCATAAATACGAATTCCGATATCAAACTCCGAAACAACACAAACCCGATAATCAAGCGCCTTGTAAACCTGCATTAGGTAAGTAGGATAGTTGCTATTTTCGGGGTACACGAGATAAACAGGAAATAGAATTATTGAACTATTATTTTAATTTATTTATGCTAATGATTGCAAAATACACGTTGCCATACAACTTTCAGTAACAAGCATGCATGTAGGCAAGCATGCAGGAAAGCATGCAGGCAAGCATGCAGGCAAGCATGCAGGCATGCAAGCATGCATGCAGGCAAGCATGCATGCAGGCAAGCATGCAGGCATGCATTAGTTTCGCTCTTCTCCGGCGCTACGGAATGTGCAGTCCTTCCGCCCTTGCGTAACAAAGTTCGGGCACCAAAAAGCTTCGTTACTGCGGGCGAGGACTGCCCTCCCTCCGCGCCTCCGGTTTTTAAATAACACTCTAGTGTAGGGCAAACAAGTACCACGGCAGTAGGACCACGGCAAGTCGGGTTTGGCTTAATTTTTATACGTAATAATTGGCGAGAAAATTAATTTATTATTATAAAAAATCTCTAAAATGCGCAACATGTCAAATCAATTTTAACTTTTAGCTATTTTTAATACAAATTTTCAATTTGAGCAATGAATTTTCGGAAATTTGAAATTCGGAATAATAACGTTTTTCGGGCCAATAATACTACGGATTTTTAATTATTCGTAAAAATGAAATTCGGAAGAATGAACATTCGTATTTATAACTTTCGGATAAATAACTATCGTGTTTTTGAATACTCGGAGTTTTGTTTCTTAGGAATTATAATATTCGGAATTTTGAAAATCGGAATATTGAAATTCGGAATTAGGTATTTCGGAATTGTTGGGTGTTCCCCTTATTTAACATACATGTGAAATTTTACATATTGTAGAAAATATTTGGTTTCATAAGAAAGACTAGAGTGATGTTCAGAGCCTCTTTTCAACTATTTCCTCCTTTTTTATTTAATTTATGAAAAGAAGAAGTTATAATAATAATAATATAATAATAATAAATCTTTATTGCAGGCAACATGAGTAAAGTTACAGATGTTATAAACTTATACTACGGCCCATAGACATATACCTTAAAACTAGAAATACATACAAGTAGTTGTTATTAGTAGTTGTTAGTAAATAACAGTTAACGCACATAGACTTAGTGCATAGGAAGTGCTTACTAACATAGGTTAGTAAGCACTTCCTATGCACTAAGTCTATGTGCGTTCCTGTGGCACTGGTCCGCGGAAGCGACGGAAAACCACGTCCTGTGGCCAAAAGTCTTCCTTCATAACGCGGTCCAGGTAACAATTGGGTACTCGCACCACGAACGATAAAAAGTTGACGTTGCGGCGCGACTCCAACAGCTGGACTCTCGGCGTGTAGTTGACCTTATGGCGCACGTACTCCACGATGCTCTTTGCCGTCATCGTGTAGTGCAGACGGGAGTATTCTGTATATCCTGTAGTATGCAGGCATGTAAATTCCAGATCTGTAGGTTTTATGGTTATTAAGAAAAACGGTTTCGAAAATACCGATTTTTCGATGCTGATCTGATGCCTTATCATTTTTTCCCACAGCTCCAAACAAGAAAACAGAAAATTAGGTGTACATAAAATTGTGTCTAGCCTGTGTAACCTTTGAGGCATAGGCTCTTGAGCATTTAAACATTAAGACACATGACGTTTACATACGTCTAGAATACGTATATTATACATACTTAGATATTTTTTTTTGTAAATACATACATATTACACATAGAAACACCCAGACCAATGCAAATATTTATATTTCATGCATACAAAAAATATTACACAGGGAGCTCATTCTGCGCAAATAGTAACAACAACAATTCATCATGATTCGGGTACTTACTTTGAAATAACATACACTTCAAAGTATGTGAGAATTCTTACTACTTACTATTTTTAGTCACCCCGCGACCACGAGTGTTGAGAATTAGCCAAAATAACGATAGAATCCGTTAAAAAGTAGTTTTATTTTGATATAATTGAATTATAATAAAGCAAACTGCAGGAATACAATAGTATGCTGAGTGAGCAACTCCACTAGTCGCACCGGGAGCATAGCGTCTACACAGAATATACCACAGGCAGTGATCTTACTGAACGTAGCGTCGTGTAGTCGTTGAATATTTTTTAACAGCTTTTTCTCTTCGACTGAAAAAATAAATATACATAAAATAAATATATATAAAATAAATATACATAAAATTAATATACATAAAACAAGTATACATAAAATTAATATACATTAAATTAATATACATAAAATTACTCACGCCTGTAAATCCCCGAAAGGAGAAGCAGATGATTATCACCCACATTTCGCTATGATTTTTGATCCCACATACCTAAAGGTATGACTGCGTAGCCGACCGCTTACGACAACTACCGAGGCACGCAGCAGATGCACGTACTTCATTGCGGCTTCTCAATGGTCCCATTTATCAGTATCGGAGTTTAACGAGTAATGGGTTCGCTGTATGTGCTGCATGCGTCTGTCGTTGTCGTATGCGGTCGGCTTCGGAACCGTACCTTAATGGGAGGCGTATATTTACTGTAGGATGGAGAACAACCCTAGCCCCAGCTTACTACGAAATCTCAAGGAAGAGATGGGGTTATTCTACTCCACCGGGAACCAACACGGTCAAAATAGGTAGCAGTTTGTCCTTGACCTTTGGGTTAAGCTAACCTGCTGACCTGCAAGCCAGTACACTTCCTGACTGATGTACGAGAATCTGTCGCAGACTTTCTTCTATGGATTTTGAGACCAGATAGATTTTCATAAAATTCACATAAGCTAAATCCATGAGAGAAAAAAGCGCACCCCGAACTCTTAGGTGAAGAGTTTGAAGCTTCATTCTTTTGTCATTCGGCAAAGGTGATGGATTTGCCCGCGCAAGTGTTTCATTTCTCTTACAATCCTGGGTACTTCAAGCAGAGTGTGAAAAGCACTTGCTAGGGCCGTGAAGGTAGGGTTCACCAATTTGGGTTTTCATCACACCAAACTCTACATGATCTACCTCTTGTTATCTTTTCTTCTACCTTCCCATCTATCATAGGTATTTAAAAAAGATAAGGGATATCATGAAATTGAAATTCGGAAATAACCCTTTCCCATACTTTCAGTATACTTTTATCACGATCGTGAAGTATTTCAACAGTATAAAGATTTATTAGTATAAGTTTAGTAGTGTACTAGGAGTAATATTCGGGATACTCGTACTCCAGAAAATAATTAATTTTTTTCAATAGGTCTGTAAAATAAACTATATCTAAATTATTATTCTAGAATACATTACCTGAAAGATTAGTGGACTGTCTTGCCTTACAAATCTCTTGTCCTTTATTGATAGCTTCATAGAACGATATGCATTGTAAGGGTAATGCTATATGTAGCAGCAAATTTTTCAACAACCAAGTAGAAACCATGGTTACTCTGGGAATGCTTTCGTCCTGACAACGAAAATGTTAAATATGATTATTTACGTGAATGTTAATGAAGATAATTTGGATGTTTGTTATTCAATTACGGTCTAACGGCTGAATGGATCTGGTTGAAATTTGTAACACGGATAGATTATGGTCTGCTTTGGTCGAATAACACATAGGTTACTTTCCATTCCGATAATAGGTTCCCATGGCGAGACGGGATCAAAATTACACGCGGGTGAAACAGGGTCCATCAGCTAGTATGATTATATTTCTATTTGTCAAATAATTAAATGAAATCTATAATTCAATCAATCAATAAATCCCTCTACCATTACCTTATCTATAGTACGCGCCAGTTAGTGTGGCAATACGAGTGGAACAAAGTCTTACGAATACGAAGTAACAAGAAAGGTAAATCAAAAATATTAAGATATAAGAATTATTACATTATCTTTTAACATTGAAACTATCGTTTTTGCAAATTTCGTATACCTACACCACTGTATGGGGGAATCTCAATGACTCGTATTGCCACACTAACTGGAGCGTACTATAATACTTATATGCAGTTAATAATATAAGTAGGTATTATACTTAATAATAAGTACACTTGTGATAATGTTGAAAATAGTAATGGTACTTACATTAATAAATACGTTATCAGCATGTTTAAAGAAATCTATTACAGCTTTGGCATACGTTAGCGAATGTAAAAAGCTATCTACAATTTGATGTAGGATCTGAAAAGTAAAAAAAATAACAATAGATCTAGAATCGAACTTATTCATTCATAATTGAACATACTGTTAACTTACCAAAATGTTAAAAATCTTTTTATAGATATTGTAAGCCTTAATTATGAGATCATAGGCCTGAAATAAGGTTCTACACATGTGCTTATCACGAATAATTTCAGATTTCAAAATTGAATTATTAAAAAGATGAATTTTTCCTTTCAAAATTCTAATTAATCCAATAGCATATACTATATTCGCGTCAAAACTCAATAGCAAAATTACAGAACCAAAAAAGAAAGTATGTTTGGTGTCAAACATCAAATATCCGTATATTATATACAGTACGTAGAAAACAAAAAGGCTAATTACTACAATCCAATTCCATAGCGTGTATTTACTAAACTTTTCTCTCAAAATAATGTTTACTTCTTGAATAGTTATCACAAAATCAATATTGTCAATGCATTTAGTGGCAGATACAATTGTATTTAGAAGAAAACCGGTTAAGTAAAGTGTTGTTTCAGAAATACCTATGAAGATATGAAAGTCACCCATAATTTTTTTATTACTTTGACTGACTAAGAATATGTATGCACGACACAAGAACAAGGCTATAAACATTAATAACCCAAATAATGAAATTATGGAAGATTGATGACTATTTGGCGTGATTATATTATTTCTTGTTTCATATTTGGGACAAAATATTATGGTCTGCATTAAATTTAATGGATAAAGAGTTGACTTCAGTTCGTCTGAAATTTTATTGTTCCGTATAACATCAGTAGAACATATTATACTCTTTCCTCTCAAAATACTCATTTTAAAAATGGAACGTGTATAGTGTATCGTGATCGTGTATCAACTCAACAACGAAATGATTCTATTCTATTCTCAATATGAAGCAACCAATGGTTGTAAGTCATTATCGTAAATTACTTTTGGTAACCAAATTAATATCTAACTTTTATGGGTAAACTTTAATTAATCTAGAATGAATATTTTATGTAGTATAAATACTAAACATGAAGTGATTGCCATATGAAATTTGAAAGGCGCTTTAGATGTGAATGACCACAAAAAATATTTAGAGGATAAAGTTTAGTTATCTTTAGAAAAAAAAAAACAATTTTTTATGTAATATATTTTTTTTCAACCATAACTTTACAGAAAAGCAAACTGTAATAGCACAATAATATGCTGAGTCAGCAACGTCACCAATCGTACTGGCAGCATAGCATCCACACAGAATAGCCCACATATGGTCATCTTACTGAACGAAGCGTCGTGAAGCCGTTGGACATTTTTAAACAATCTCTTCTCTTCCACTGAGAAACAAAATATGTTAGAAATTCAACAAATCTGCACCTAAATCAAACTAAGCTTATTTATCCAATGTGCGGAACTTTGCCTTAATGACATTGCGTTTTTTAGGGTTCCGTAGCCAAATGGCAAAAAACTGCATCCTTATAGATTCGTCATGTCTGTCCGTCCGTCCGTCTGTCTGTCTGTCCGTCCGTATGTCACAGCCACTTTTCTTCGAGACTATAAGGCCTATGCTGTTGAAACTTGATAAGTATATGTATTCTGTGAACCGCATTAAGAATTTCATACAAAAATAGAAAAAAAGTATTAAATTTTGGGGGTCCCAATACTTAGAACTGAAACTCAATTTTTTTTTATCAAACCCATACGTGTGGGGTATTTATAGATAGGTCTTTAAAAATGCTATTGAGGTTTCTAACATAATTTTTTTCTAAACTTCCAACTTCCAAAGTGGAAAAATGTGCCCCCCCCCCCCCCTCTAACTTCTAAAATAAGAGAATGATAAAAAAAATGATGTACACTGCCATGTAAACTTCTACCAAAAATTGGTTTGAACGAGATCCAGCAAGTAGTTTTTTTTTTAATTCGTCATAAACCACAATTTTCGCCTTTGCTGCTACGGAACCCTTCATGGGCGATTCCGACTCGCACTTGGCCGATTTTTTTATATTACTTAGGTGATAGACAAGCACACGAATCTCTAAAGGGAAGTGGTTACCGCGGCCTAAGGACGTGTGCAATACCAGAGGCGTTACACTTCTACTGTTACTGTTAACCCTATATGAACCTTCTAAAACCTTTTTTGAAGAACGCCTATGGTAGTCGTTTGGAAAAAACCACATCAGGGAGACCATTCCGCAGTTTGAGCGTACAGTTTATTCTTTGAAATATCTCCAGAGCTCTCAAGATATGAAAATCATCATCAGCATTATCTTAGCGTTGTTTCTGGTTCCACATCGAGATAGAGACCTTCTAACTGCTTTTACTGCTTTTGATTTGACTTATACACTATTAATAGAAACGACTGCCTTTCTTCCGTCAGAAAAGTTTGAGTAAGAACCTCTTCTGCAAATCAGCGTAGTACACAAACTTGCAGGTGAAAATGTTTTGACAATAAAGGTCTTAATGGAAACGCATACAATATGATTCCACCAAAACTAAGGCATGTTCTTGCAGTACTTCGATATCGTCAATTTTGGTTGCAGTGATAGCAGTCGCTTCACGGAAAAAAATTAAGTTCAGCCGCATCTTAGTTAGACTAGAAAGCCGATCCCAACCGAGTTAGGAAAAAGGAACAGAAAAAGATGATGTCCTTGCAGTTATTTTGTTATATCATTCAGGGCGCCAGGTCCTCCAAACTTAATAGTTTATTAGAATTATAATAATTTATAATCCCCTGTTTATTTACATCTCATCATCATCCTCCTGCCCTCATCCCAAGTTTATTTGGGGTCGGCGCAACATGTGTGCCTTTTCCATTCATCTCTATTTGCAGTCATCTCAGCATTCACTCCCTTCTTAACCATTTCATCATTCACACAGTTCATCCACCTTCTCTTAGGTCTTCCTCTTCCCGTGTAGAATGTTTATTTACATCTATAAATTATGAATAGAATACCTGAAAGTTTATCGTTTGTGATATATTTGCAAATGTCTTGTCCTTCATTGATAGCATCATAAAACAAAATACATTGCAACGGTAATATTATTTGTATTATCAAGTTTTTCAAAACCCAAATAAAAACCATTATTCCTCTGTTAGTGCTTATATCCTAAAATTTATGATAAATTGTAATTATGTACATAAATATCAATAGTTAAACAAAAAGAGACATTTTAAATTTATATAAATGAGCAATTTTAATTCTTAATTTTAGTGCAATATAATTTCTCAATAGATCAATATCACACAATATTTCTCAATTCCATTAATGGATCTTCATTCGAGTGGTATATTAGGAAGTGGAATGGTATTTTTACACTGAATTCAGTACTTACTGTATTAACACTCGTAGATCTACTAAATTCCGCAAAAGATATAACTAATTTTAAATAAAGTAATGCATGTAAAAAACCATCTACAATAGAGTAAAGGATCTGAAAAAAGTAAAATAGGTAAAATCAGGATTCCACTTTTACCGTTACCGAATAATGAAATGCTAACGTACCATAATTTCAAACATATTTTTATAAATATTGTAACATTTGACTATTTGATCGTAAGCCTTGAATAACTTTCGGCATTTAAACTTGTCACGAATACTGTCTGAATTTAAGACTGCGCTATTCCAAAGTTTGACTTTTTCCTCTAGAAGTTTCATTAATCTGGTCGCATACACGACATTTATATCATTGCTTATTAATAAAAGTCCAGTACATAAAATAATACAATCGGGTGTATTTCTATAAACTATATAGCCGGCTATAGCATATACTGTGTAGAAACTAAAAAGACCGAATACACTTATCCAATTGTATAACGTGTATCTTTTAAAATTATCATTGAAAGTGTTGTGTACTTCCTGAATTGTTGACACAAAATCAATATTATTATTTGTTTGAGTAGCAGTAATAATTGTATTTATTAGAAATCCAACGGAATACATGATTGTTTCAGTGATAGTTACGAAAACGCGAAATATATATTGTTGATCAAAAGCTTTGTCATGATATATGATAAAACTCCGATATAGATATATAATTATAAAAGTTAGTGCAGTAAATAATGAAATCAGAATGGTTTGGTTACTATTTGGCTTAATTAAATTCTTTTGCGTGCCATATTTGGGACAAAATATGAAGCTTTGCATTAAATTCAATGGACGAAACATAGACTGTATATCTTCTGTCACTAATTTAGTCATTGTCACACTATAGTCTTTGTAATTAGATGTAATAATCATTTTATTTCAATTTATTAATTGCAAAAGTTAGGTTACAGAACTACCGGCCTATGGAGAGAATCTAAAATATTGAATTGTGTGTACTAATTAATTGAAAAGCTTTTATGTATACGAATGAATTATACTCATAAATATGACATACTCGTATAATAAATATGATTGGATTTGTCTACAAATGTGGTAAAATAATAATTAAAATTAAATTAACAAATTAGGTCTTGAATCGTGTATTTAGATCTTAATTAAATAGGGCTGTTCTCCATCCGACAGTAAATATACAGCCCATGCCCAATAAGTGCCCGCTTTACGGCAATAGGCTCGCCCCTTTACGTGGGACCGAGTCATAGTTGGTGAAATGTGGGTGATAATACACCTGTGCCTACCCCTTCGGGCATTTACATGCGTATGTATGTATGTAAATAATATGTAAAGGCAGCGCGAAAACTTCACTTTCGCGATACAGCCGTAATAATATCAAAGTAGTTGGGCTTGCTGTCGCCAGATAGCGTTAGGTAGTATCACCACAGATACAACAAAATATTTCATAATATTAAATTATCTTTATTTCACAAATACACGTAAAATTAGCATTTTAAAATATACCTATTTAAAAAATATAAAATAAAGAATGATGGGCACGAAGTATGGACTCTGGACAAGCTTCAATCAAGAATAGGGCCACCTCATCTCTTCCTGTGGGTGTCGTAGCTGTTCTCCATACAGCCCATGAATAAGTACCCGCTTGACGGCAATAGGGAATATTACGTAAGACCGAATTTACAGGCGTAAGTCTTTAAATGTATGTAGTTTGTCATTTTTTTTACCAAATTAATGAATTAAGGCAAACTGCAGTAACACAATAATGTGCTGAGTGAGCAACTCCACTGTTCGCACCGGGAGCATAGCGTCTACACAGAATATCCCACCGGCAGTCATCTTGCTAAACGTAGCGTTGTGCAGTCGTTGGACGTTTTTAAGTAGTTTCTTCTCTTCGGCTGTGGAACAAAACAAATGAATTTGTAACCATTAAGTTAAGGTCCAACCCCACCAAACGGAACGCACCGGCCCGCATCGGAACGTATTTTACAATCTTTAAACAAAAATATTACGGACAGAGCCGATCATGTGTCGCGGCATGTCGCCGGCTCCGTTCACCCGTCGACGTACGTCAAGCTGTCGTGCGTGACTTGGTAATATAAACTTTAAACACTGTGATAATAAGATTTAATTTTGTTTAAAGATTGTAAAATCCGGTGCCGATGCCGGTGCGGTGCATTTGGTGGGGTTGGACATAGATACTCTAAGGGTTGGACCCTTGGTTGGACCTTTAATCTGCGTTTCAATCTTCTGCGTTCAATTAAAATTGGAATTTTGGTAGAACTTAGATGAAATAGCACAGAGAATAGACAATAGAACTATCATCACTGTTAAAGATATTGGGATATTTATCATCTCTGTGTTATTTTCAATGTCCGATATTACGACACTGTTGCAAGCACCATGATTACGGAAAACACTCAAAAACCACATGGTAAATATGAATATCCCTACTTTAATAATTTATTATTCTTCTCGTATAATTTCGGACTCGAATCAACTTAATCCGCATAGTTTCAGGTCTTCAGATTACATCTTACATTACATACTAGATCTTGACATGAGTCTAAACTGAATAAACGAAATTGATTCTTTGATTCTTGATTCTAAAGCACATTCCTTGCACCATTAGGCTACCTACTATTATAATTTCAGCAATGATAATTTTTTGATTACTTCAATAATACAATACCTGACAGATTTGGGTGTGTTATCCGTTTACAAATTTCCTGTCCATTGCTAACAGCTTCATAGAACGATACGCATCGTAAGGGTAATGTTATTTGTAGTGTAAAGTTTTTGATGAGCCAAATACCGATCAACGTTCCTCTAGAAATGCTTCCTTCCTAAAAATAAATTCAAGATGTCATACAAATATCTATGTCAGTCGTAACGGGTAGTTGGAGTCGTAAAAACTCCAACCTGCCCCTCCGGCGTATGATGTAATAGAATGCCAAATGTCCCATACATTTGGCATTTTAAAAAGAAATCCGAAGCCTTCACCTCAGAGTCAGGGAGTTTCCCTTTTTTCAGTCTAACCACCACAACTCATGGGCGATAACGGAGTATTGCAATTAGACCAGCCCCCTAGACAAGTGGCGTATGATGGAATGGAATAGAATGACAAATGTGTAGGATTTGACGTTTTTGACATTCGTTGACGCCTGTCATATTCGTCAAATCCCATACATTTGGCATTCTATTCCATCATACGCCGAGCAAGGAATTGCCACTTGTCTACGGGGGTAGTACATCTCTGGTGGAAAGAGGCAGCCTTTTAGACTCGTAAAGAGTTCTCTCAGTCTTACAGTATGGTATTCAGTAATACATTCCAATCATTAATTGGTTCAATGGTTCGGTTTTAGTACTTACATATAATGTAATTTCTGAATATTTTACAAACTCTATTACTATTTTGACGTACAGTAATGTATGGAAAAAACTATCCACGATATGGTACAGGATCTGTGAAAAAATAAATATTACCTATATTTTGTTCCAAGAATCAAATAAATTTTGAGTCGTTAACTATAGAAAGGAAGACTTACCAAAATGCTATTGGTCTTCTTATAAACGTTATAACATCTTAACAATAGTTCATAAGCCAGGAATAATGTTCTACAAGTTTTTTTATCATGCGCAGCTATGCATTTTAAAAGAGCATTATTCCAAAGAATAAATTTATGTTCCAGAAGTTTAATTGTTGCAACAGCATATATAACGTTTATATCAGAACTTATCAACAGAAGTAAGGTCCAGAAACCCGAACCTCTACTTTTGAAAATAACACTGCCGCTTGTGATATACACTGCATAGAAAGTTATAAGAATGATAAAGCTATTCCAATTCCATAGTCTATATTTCTTGTGATTTTCTTTCAAAATATGGTGGACTTCTTGAATGGTTAACACAAAATCAATATTATAATTCGCTTGAGTCGCAGCAGTAACTGTATTTAACACAAAGCCTGTTGAGTAAAGTACTGTTTCGTATATACAGATGAGGATTTTATAGTTGTCCAAGTATTGCATATTGTCAATATTGGTTAAGAAAATATATGCGCGATATAAGTATACAGCTAGGAACATTTGCAATGCACAAACTGATGTAAACAGAGAAAAATAGCTATTTGGATTAATGAAATTATTTCTAATTTCATATTTAGGACAAAATATAATACTTTGTAACAAATCCAATGGACGCAGTATTGACTGAATGTCTACAGAGACTAAATTGTTTCTTAAAATAGTCACACGGTAGTCTCCATACATGGATTGAAAATCCTTCGTTCTTGACTTTATCATTGTAAATAATGTATTGGTTATAGAAGTATCGACTTACTAAGTCAATTTAAAGTAATTATTCGTTTATTCATTACGTAAATTGCTTTCATATTTGAAATTAAATTAACCCTTATATGCCATGTGGTCTTTTTATATTGATATAGAAACAACTAGGTATTATTTATAGTATAGAATCAATATTGATTTTTTAAGTTCGTTTCAACATTTCGTTCTAAGCATCAGTTAGGTTATGTTATCAAACTTTATTTTTTCTCTTTGTTTTACAACTTTAATACATTTTGAAGTTAAAGCACATCTTACTTTTTTAAAATAATTATCACAATGTTGATATTTCAAATTGACTAATATAATAACAAATAGAACTTAGACAGACGCACTTTTATATTTCTGTAGATTATCCTAATAATTAACAACACTGTCCTGTTACGTTTGATCTTATTTTAAGTCTTCGTTTCTGCCCTCTTCAATAGGTTTTACTGCTTCAAGGTTTTTTTCCGATTTTGTTTTCAAGTCTTCATAAATCTGTTCCAAACCTCTTAGTTTCGTCTCGGGCATTACTAGGATTGCATAAATAGCAGTGAGCAGGCATACTGCCCCAAAACAGTAGAAGGTAACATAGAATCCAATACTATTTGCTATTGGCTTAAATGCTAGCATTTGTAAGATGGCAGAGATTGATCCTGTCGAACACGAGGTTGCCATCACTGTCCCTCGATACTGTGAATAAAAAGAAAAGTAAATTAACGTTGCAGGCATTATCTACAGATATAAAATAATATTAAAATATTGTTCTTTATAAGTATGGAATAGTCACCTTATAAGAAAACATTTCTCCAACTATAATTACAGAAATTGGCTGAAGACCAAATGAATCACAAAAAATGCATAAGCAGAGAGTGGCTATCGGCAGCCAGGCCGCTCCACGTATTTCGTAATCCCGTACAACAAACCAAGATGCAAGCGCACACATGCTCAATCCTGAAACGAGTGCTGTGACAAAGAACAGTGGCTGTGAAGAAAGAAAAATATCAATCAGTTTCAAGTTCCCAAAATATTACTGTATTTGTTTATGCGTCTCACCTTTCTACCCGTTTTCTCCACTAAACTAAAACTTGACACCGATCCAATCACTTGAACTGCTCCTAACATCATGGCTTGTTGGTTAGCAGTCAACGAAAGACCTGATCCTTTTGAGGCTTCGGAGAATATTGTTCCAGCGAAATTCAAAACTGGAATAGCACCACAAAACTCTCGAGCTAAAGCCATTACTATAGCTATCTTGAATGCTCGATAAATTAGTTTATCAGCAACTGTAAGTATAGAAATTATTTTATCTATACTAATGTCCAAATGTTGTATTAATCCAACTGTCTGTCTGACTATTACGCTTTCACGCCTTTTACCACTGAACCAATTTTGATAGAATTTAGTGCAGAGATGAATTAGACCTAAAAGGACATAGACAAAGACATATATGGTCCGAATAACCGATATTCACGTGGGGGAGCAGATTAATTCACGCAGAGCCCACTAGATCTACAAACTTGAAATTTTGGCTTGGCAGGTGATGCTTCCATGTACCTAAGCATTCACTAAGAATTTTTTTGTGGAAATTTCACTTTTAAGGGGTAAAATAATCGATGAAACGGTTGTATGGAAACCCCGTCATTTTTAAAGTAGATAGAAGCATGAAATTTCATATACCTAGATGCTTCTGGTCCGAAATAAATGTATAACTAAATCACTGTTAATCAAATTTGCACTACTAAGAGGGTAAAATAAGCGACGAACGGTTGTATAGAAAGTTCGTATAGTACTGTTTTCTTTATCGAAATTATTACTGGTGTTGTATACAGCTCATCATCAGAATAAGTGTACGATTTATAATTAATATTTTTGTGTTTAAGCTAATTTATGAATTTGTTACAGTTTAACGAGCAAGGAATTCATATTGCAGATGTGTAAAGTAGAAAAAATGAGCGATGCGAAACAATTGAGCGATGACAATTTAATGAACTTGATTGAAATGATAAAAGCAACAGATGACAAAAGTTATATCAGTGAATGAACCAACGATGAGAACGTGTCATTTGAAACCGCAGGCATAGCATTTATCATAATAAATATATATTCCAATGTTTTCATTATGTACACTTTGTGTTGGTTAACTACACTTTAATTGACTACTTTTTAAAGTCACGCGTTCCATGATATACAACACGACCGGTATAACCTGGTCGAAACATCAGGCAAAGCAAAGCAAAAAAGGTATGTATGTACCTATACTATGATTGCATTAATTCTCGTTATATTAACAGGTATGAAATATTATTCAATTGTTAGGCTTCTAAATAAGATGTAGATTTTTAGTAGATCAGTACTAAATATACAGGTTCTTTTGGAATCTTGCAAAAGATTCTATTGTACCTGCCTTGTATACTTACAAATAGCTTTGAACACAAATTTATTACTTTCTTGATCTTTGATTTGTTCCTTTTTTATTTGAATAAGTTCATTCAAGATGACCACATCATCTTCTTCTCTACACCTAAGCCAAGCTAAACACCTGGCTGCTTCCTGAAATTAATGGAGTTATTAGTACCTTATAATAATATTTATCTATACTATTATATAATTGTAAAGTGGTCGTGTCTGTACATTGGAGATATTTAAAAAAAAATACTTGGGTTACGTTATGTTAACGATACTGAACACGAAAATATTTTTTTTGAATTTCCTGTCTGTTTGTCTGTTTGTCTGTTTGTCTGTTTGTCTGTTTGTCTGTTTGTCTGTTTGTCTGTTTGTCTGTTTGTCTGTTTGTCTGTTTGTCTGTTTGTCTGTTTGTCTGTTTGTCTGTTTGTCTGTTTGTCTGTTTGTCTGTTTGTCTGTTTGTCCGCGATGGACGCAAAAACTACTGGACGGATTTAGATGCGGTTTTTTTTGTTAGAAAGGGCTTACTCAGACTTAAAATCTTACGTATGTTTGATCGCAATCGGTTGAGTAGAACCGAAGATATGAGCAAATGTCGCGTTCGCCGAAATGCACGCGGGCGGAGCCGCGGGCGGAAGGCTAGTATAATATATAATTAGAAACGATACACCCACGAATAGTGTTACGTCTAAAATATCTTCTTCTTCATCCGAGCGTCAATATAAGCGATGGTTGCAACCAATAATTTCACTTTGAATCCTGAGATCCGGTCTTCTCCAGCTCTATTATACAGTTTACTATGTCTTTCACTTGATTGACAGATATCTGATCCGCCAATCCCGAGAGGAAAACTAGAATCCATTCGGCTTGATGGTGAGGTTAACTTGGGCTCTGAAGATCATACACTCAAGCTACATCAAAATGCAAATGGGTTTAGAGAACATTGCATATAGACCATCACTCTGATCAAATTATTACCCTCGATAACATAAAAGCGCTTGACAAGTGACCAAACATAATTTTGCTGAGATTGATAAATAAGCTCGGTTCAACCAAATAAATTAACATTATAAGAACAGTTACTTTACCTCCATTTCCCCTATCTTTACAAGATAAGATGGTGATTCAGGCATCATCATAAAAAGCACCATATGTATCGCCGGTATTGCTAAACAAATCCACAGTATTGTACGATAGCTTAGTACATCGCCGATGATGTAAAGAAACAAATTCCCCGTGGTATGAAATATAATTACCTGAAAATAAGATAGAGTTAGGTACATAAAAAATTGCTTAGGGTCCAGAGAATTTATCATATTTCGTATAAAAAGTTCTGATCGACTATACTTAAAATATCTACGAAAATACCTCATGCAACAACAGTCAAAAAGTAGGAACTTAAAATATTTAATTTAAGAGAAAGGTTTTAGAATAAAAATAGCTTCGAAATTGAATAATATAATATGTATAAAAATTACCATAGATCCTAACATTCCTCGAACTTCGTCTTCACTGATTTCCTTAGTATACAGAGGACAAATAACGTAAGATCCTGACATTAGTATTCCAACTAGCGCTCGTGCTGACATAAATGCGGAAAACTCCATGGAGATTAGTTTAATTGCCCAGCAACCCTAGAAAATGATATTATTATAATTTCATCTCAAATACACTTGTCACACAAACTAAGTATAGAATAACTGATCAGTATATTACGACTTCAACACTATTTAGTGCTCTTTCGAGGTGAACTAATTCCTCACACAAGCAATTTTGTTATTGAAAATAGGTACTAGTAGTAAAGTGTAATCATTTCATGTAATCTTGAGAAAAAAAAATTGTTAACCGTAATAAATCAATCAGTCCCAAAATGTGGGTTCAAACCGTACTTAGCGAAATTAAAATTAATATGGATGGTATGATGTATAATTCTGCTAACACTTTATAAGTTATTGACAAAATTGGTACTCACAAAAGCCGCTGCTGATAAACAGTACATGGCGTTTTTTCTTCCTATCCTGTCTCCCAGAGCAGCCATTATAAAGTTAGCGGGAAAAGAAACTACGTAAGCAACGGCTGCCATACATGATACCTGTAATATTTTGCAGTGTTACTCGTTGGGACAAAAGTGTTGCATCCAGTAACACCTGTGACACTCTCTCATCCTAGCGTTAATTCCCAGTCGCATCCGAAGCTTTTCAACTTGGAGTCTGGGGTCCGCTTTACCAGTCTTAACTACAGATTTGGCTAGACCTCGATATTTTTTCGTGAAGCGATTGCCATCTGACCTCCACAGCCCAATGATAACATTAGGCGATATCGAAGCTTTGCAGCTAGACTCCAACTACCCGTAACGACTGCCATAGATGTTTTTATGGCAACCGGGACCGACGGCTTAACGTGCTCTCCGAGGCACGACCAGACCAATGCAAATACCCATATTTCATGAACACAAATATTTGCACTGAGCGAGGATCAAACCCGCGCCTCCTGCGTAGCGGCCTCGTTCACTACCGCTACGCCACGGAGGCTGTGTAACACTTGTGACACGTTGGGAGCTTTTCCCTAACCAGTAATAGTGTTACTCGTTTAGGTGTTACTGAATGGTAATACACTATATTATTTCATGTGTCTCAAAAGCAACTGAATCCTTTCTTTCTTTCCTTCTTTCTTGCTTTCTTTATTCTTTCATTCCTTCTATCTTTAAAAAAACTGACCTCAAAATCTGACAAAGGAGTTCCTTTAGGTGATTTGTCAGATTGTAACAGTAACGTCATAGGAGACATCCATCCTATACTGGCTCCGTATACGAACACTGGCATATTTACTAAAATATTGAAAAAAGAAATAATAATATGTATACTCGTAGCAATGAACGTTTTGAAAACAAATGAGCTTATACAAATAAATTAATTTTAACAAAAAAGTTTAACCGCCTTCAACAAACGAAAAAGAGGCGCTGAAAAGCGAAAATAACTTAATTTACAGACTTACTGATTTATTAAAAAAAAAAGTTCAAGAAAGATAATATATTATTGTCACTGAGTACCTACACAATTTCAGTGTTGTTTCTACTTTTACAGCTTTCGTTAAGCTTTCGTTAACATTGTAAATTCAGTAATTAAGATAAACAATAATCCAAATTGTTATAACAATCTTACAATGGAATACTCACTCAGCAAAGCGCATATTACTTGATTTATTTTACTGCCTTCCCGAAAACATAAATAATAGTGCTTTTTCATTATTACGTCTAAATTAAAACTTTCTTAAAATTTTAAAATCTATAAGAGAACATCATAGAATCTTAGAAAATAACACCATAATATAGAACAGACACGTCTTGGATACACATGAATAACTCGATTCATAAAAAAATCACGAGATTCTGTTTATGTACTGCCAAGATCAAGAAATCAACTGAGTTCAAACTGATGCTAACATTGATCATTCTATATTTGTGTTAGGCAGAAGCTTACGTAAACATACAATCTATGTATGTGTTTGTGTACGAAACATCTCATTGACATCGTGATCCCAATAATAAGTGAACATATATTTTGTTTATCATGAATAATGAATACAATTCTAACTTCATGTGCAGTTGTGTAGAATGGAAAAGTGGTTTATGTAATTTTATTTGAATATCATATATTTTAGATTTCAATAGGAAACTGTCAATATCGAGCAGTCCGATCGGGGAAGTACCTCCACCCTATAGAATACCGCGGCTAAATAACCTTATATTGCGTTCCTTGCAGTGAGTAGGGTAGCTTACTGAAGAGGATTTGTGCAGTCATTGATAAGACCAAATGCTTGACCTTATCTTCTGCGCTGACGGCACAGCACAGAATCTCTCTGTTCTTATAGGGTCTGCAGCTCGAGTGTGACTCCCTTGATGTTGCACTCGTCTATAGGCCCCAGTAACCACTTTCCAACAGATAGGCCGTATGCTTGTCTGCGACCTAAGTATTATATTAAAAAAACTTGAACCGGCGATCAGTCCCTTACTGGAGGAACACTTTAACTAACTGAGCTATTTAGAGTATCGTACCTAACTGTAACTTCACACCAAATCGTTGTACTATTTTTAAATAATTACTTGTGTTGTACTCATAGTTATAATATTTAAGGGTTTTGATTAATTCAAATTAGAGACTGCCCTCCATACGGGTCTATCCGCGGTAAATAGCTAGTTTTAATACAAAATTATTGAGGAATGATCGATTAAATAAATAAATAAATAAAAGAGATTTATTTCAGATAAAATCATCCATAATTAGTTAGTATGTTGGCCTATAACTATGTTAGTATTTAATATTATAAAATGATGTTAACAATTTTTAAAAATCATGTGGGTATATAGGCGCCGATGTCATGTCTACAAATAGAAACAATTGAGCATAAATAATATGAAATAAATAATATATTGATTAGGAAGTCGTTATGCATTATTTGTAGCTCAATGATCATCATCATAAAGTAATTGTTCTTAATGATTACAATAAATCATTCGTAGTGATGTATTAATCCGATTCTGTCAGAACATATTTGAAATTCTAAATATGCGTACAAAAATGAAGAAATATGCACAAAGGTACAGTGATATCGGACTAAAAAATGTTATTGACAAAGACATTCAATCAATGCTTCTACCTTTAAATCTAGCGCAGACAATTTCACTTTACCCTAAGTACTACATTAGACGCAATACTATATTTCGCAATAATGTCTTTGTGATTGTGTTTTCCTTTTTTGATACATTATTATACATCTCAAATTTATTGTATCGTGCCTACTATGCGTTTAGTAACAATACATTACGACACCTCTGGGTTCAATTGGCGTATAAACCATTTTGGCCAAAATGAGTTATATACACCGTTTAATTCAGATTTTTTTTCTCTATCAATCTGTATATTTAAAATGTTCAAATTCGCAAAAAAAATGCTTTTACGACCCAAAAAATTTAGATCATCCTACCACAAAAAAGATAAAATATTAATGTAACAGCCAAATTTTTCTTTTTTAAATTTTTAGTAAGACGTTATGACCAAGATTTTTACCAACCCGGGGCGTAAGGTCTGCGTTGATTGTAAATGGATTTTACGCCATGACGAGTAAATATATTTCTTAAACGTAATTTAAAATTGACCTCGTAAATCCAAACATTTAAATAACATGGACGTATAAACCATATCCATTGCAAAAAATGGTATTCAATTTTAGACTTTATTGCTATACAATTAAAGTCCAAAGTTAAATGACAATATTTTTACTACACGCTTGCGTTCACTCTACAAAAAGCCATTTAATTTTAAATTTTACAGACATTGCTTTAAAGTCTAAAATTAAATGTTAAAAATTCAAAAACCAATTACAGTGTCCGTGTTATGACGGTGGTTTTGCTTTAGCTAAAACCACTGCACGAACGGTCATGTGGGTGACAGGTGTGAGGAGTTTGGACATGTGCACGGCGGTTTTGGATACGGTAGCCGTAACCCAGAGGATGAGCATATCCTTAGAAAGTGTACGGTCACCGAACTTTCCGTCGTGAACAGATTCTTCAAAAAGAAAGTTCGATTTCCTACTCACTAGGAGGCACAGCATCAGCAGGGTGGCCAACTGCAAGGTAATACCCGGAGAGAGTCACACTAGCCAACACCGTCTCCTTGTCATGGACCTCCGGGTGAAACCCAAAGATACACGCGCCAAGCGTGGCCAACGCAGAATCAGGTGGTCATTCAAAGTCATCGGTGACAAGAGTGCTGATGTTATAGACGAAGCAGTACAGGTTTACTGGGACAGGATTCAGGCAGCTATCCTTGAGGCGGGGAGGGCGGTTCTCGGTACGTCTAAGGGTGGATGCAAGTATGACAGGGACACTTGGTGGTGGAACGACACAGTCCAGAGAGAGATCAGGGTGAAGAAAACCCTCCTTAAAAAGTGGCAAGCGTCCAAATCTGTAGAAGACCGCGACGCGTACAAAGATGCAAAACGCGCCACCAGGTGAGTGGTAGCCAGGGCCAAACAAGACCACTTCTTCTTCTTCTATCGTGTCGACGGCGATAAGGATAGTCCAGAGATGTATGGTCTACTCTGGCAAGCATCCCTGTGAGTTTCCTGCACACACAGGATATCACAGCGGGTGTTCTGGCAGGGACTAGAAAGTATCTGCCTTGTCCCGAGAGAAACTGTTAATGGAGATGATGCACAGAGCGCAGAGCGCTGACTTTGAGTGTGGACTAACAGAGTGGTGGGATTGGTTTTTAGCCATCAAGACCACTTGCAACCGCTATATAACAACTTGGAATCGTCTGAGGGGCAAAAGCTTATCTATTAGTTGGCGCGTTCCAGGGCCAAAACGGCGAAAGCTCTGTCCAAGTGCCGCTGAATTAAAGGCAAAGACCCTGAGGACAATCTGTTGTACGAGGAAGTCGCGGTGAAGGAGAGATGACTGTTTGTTTGAGTTACTAAAGATTTAAATAATTGCCTTTTTAAATTTGATAATCTGATCATGACTGATAATCATCATCATCATCTGCATATAGACGTATTCTCCTGATTGCATCCGTGGCCAAGATGACCTCGAAGCTCAGGGTCCGCCTTCCGGCTCTTCCTTCTCCACTTCGCACGACTATGACATAACATTATCATGACTGATAATTGTTATGTCATAATTATAATAGACATAATTATCTGTTTTATTTAATTAAAACTAAGTTAATTTTGTTTCTGGTAGTTTAATTTCGTGTATATCGACCATAATTCTTTAGTAAGAGTAATACTAATGTAATTCTGACACATTCTAACAGTATCGAGATTGTTTTTTTTAATTATAATTCTATTGATGTGCAAATTAATAGTTTTTACAGCCAAAAAATCTACAGCTACATGCTTTTACATCAGTAAATTTGAACATAATTTTACCAAATATGGATATAAGCTGTAAGCTGTCAATTGTTATCCAATTTTCATGGGGTGTATAAACCATAAATTGATATTTTCTAAGACGTATATCCATGCTAACTTCCAAACCAAAGCGGATAGATATGATTGAATGATTTAGCCTTTTTCATCCCCAAATTCTAAGAATCTTTTCCCTTGGAATTTTTTATGTAGCTTCTAAAATAAAAAAGTTATGATTTTTTTTCTAAAAATAAAATCGTTTTTTTGCTCTCCTGAAAAGTCGTGTTTTGGTTTATACGCCAATTGAACCCAGAGGTGTCGATTAGATTCAGATGTTTCCTTAAATAATATTACTTTAATTAATTCAATTTTCAACTCGATTGGGTTTCTGATCAATTTATTTGTATGCTATAGTCATTCTGACAAAAATGTACACTTTGTGAAAACACTCCAAAAAATTCATTACTTCCTCGATGACAGAAAAGTGTTTAAGAACTTTATAACTGGGAATTGGATAAATGTTATCGTCTACTTGGGGTTGACATTCAGTTTGATATATATTATTATTATGATTGTGATAATATGATACAGTGATTACACAATACCTGCACATATTTGGATTAGCACTATCTTCTTATCATCTTTTGATGTTAATATGATATACGCAAACAGATTAATTGTACTATTGAAGCAGAAAATCACTCTTTGGCACCAACAGTGTGCGAAATTTCAGAATGTATATAACTATAATAGAAATCCCAAACAAATACTTGAAGTTTACATCTACATAATGGATTGCTATCAACTATTTATTCCCTCATTTCATAATCTGGTAAAAATTATTTTAAATGTTTTAAAATGTTCATCTATCAAACTCTTAATTTTATTTGTAGCAAAAAAGAGCACATTGCAGAAGATAATGATTGTGATTTTTTCATGTTTTGCAGATTGTTTTTTACGTAGCCAACTGCTTTTTTGTCGCATTAGCAAATATCAAACAATGGATCGACATTTGGAAATTCGCTGTCCAAAATGGTGATGAGGTAAATTTCTTTTAATGATATTATCCTCTATGTAATAAAATAAATAAAATATTCTATAAAATTCTACAGAACGTTATTGTAGAAGCATGGTAAACCTATTAATATTAATACACGTGAATGTGAAACTTTGTGAAGATGTTTAGATGCATGTTACTCAATCATGCTCAAACGACTGAATTAATCTGGGTAAATTTGATACAAGGATAGGCTATCTGTCTCGAATAACACACGGGCTGCATTAATACACCTAATAGATATATGTGTAATTTTTTCTATTAAAAACACTCTTTTACAATGACGAAAATACAGCTAAGGTAGTTTATCATGTTAGGCAAAGAAAAATTTGTACATTTATAAATCACAAACATACTCGTACTGTCAACTTATTGTTTCAGAACCATCCTATCTTCATTGAAGCTTGATTTGTCTATCTGTGGGTAATCAAAAATGTTGTTCTACTAATTATTTTGAGTATTAACTGTGAACAATTTTACGGGATGGTTGAGAATTGTCAAAAGCAGTGTATTTTGAAAACAATAATTTGTTCAGGTTTTTTTTTTTACTTTTCTTACATTTCACATACATACTATAAACACGCCTTTAACCCCAGGTGAAATACCCATATCTCACCAATCAGTGTATTAGGTCCCACGTAGTAGGGGGGAGCCTATTGCCCTATACCGTGCCCTATTGTTAACTCGAGCCATGCATCTGAGGCTGAGTCTGTAGGTATATATCATATCTGTCTGATATTAAACAGTCATATCCTTTAGTCACCTTGTACGACACCGCATGGAAAAGATGGGGTGGCCCAAATTCTACTCTGCCGGGAACCACGCGGCGATCATCATTAAATTTATTACATTTTCTTTAATGGGTAATAAGGGTCTAATAAAAGCACTAAGTTATTAAAAGCCATTAAAAAGAACACGTGTTTATTTTAAATTATGGAAGAAAAAAAATTGGTTCCTAATTTTTTATTGCCAAAAAGTGTATGTAGACTTTCCTTGGCAACTTACATATTTATTGTTACCGCTCATTTTCAGATAATCAAAGAAAATTGTACAAAAGCATCCAGAATATTAATAGAAGGACATTCAGCAAGATCAAGGCTTGTGGTCTATTTTATGTGGACGCTTCTTTACCACTAAGTTTGATGCAGTTGGTGACTGATTACACAATTGTGGTACTACAGTTCGCTTTTCTATAATATCGCCTTAAAACAAAATTAATTTTAAAAGACTTTTCCACGATTCATTTCCGTTAGAATTGGTTATATTTCGTTGAAATTCTGCTTGTGTAATTTTTATATGAAATAAATCTCGGTAGAATACGATTAAAACTTGTTTTATTTCATTGAGTAATATTCCAAGTTCTTCGGAGTTCTCCAGTGAGCTCTGGCTACCCTACTCACCACCGGGAACACAACAAGAGGTTATTTTAGCCGCGATATTCTTAAGGGCGGAGGAACTTTCCCAGTCTACCTACACCTACCCTACAACAAATTTCAATGATAGTTAATACTAACATTAAACTTTGCTCAAATCGATTTACAAACAGAAAAGAGAATCGGCCGCGAGACTTGAACCCGCGTTCATTTCCTTCGTTCGAGTCCCACCCGAAGTCGATTCTCTTTTCTCTTTGTGTATCGATTTGAACAATCAGCATAATAAATGCTTTAAAATTTCATTCAATTAAACTTTGCCTTTACAATTTTAATATTAAAATTATATTCATGAATGATCGATTATGAACTCATTATACATTAGGTTCTTGTAGATAAGTACTCAACGGTCATCCATCAACATAAGTGATTCACTGTTCTAAAAAGTAACATTATTATAATAATCATTCGTAAAGTGATGTACTAAACCGATTGGTCTCTTTATGTTCAGTTATAATAATATTTTGAAATTCCCAAATATGCGAATAAAAATAAAAATATATGAACAAAGAAATGTTATCGACAAAGACATTCAATCCATGCTTCTACCTTTAAATGTAGCGCAAACAATTTCTTTTTACCCTAAGTTCTATATTAGACGTAATACTATACATCGGAATAACGTCTTTGTGATTTTGTTTTCCTTTTTTGGTACATTATTATACATTTCAAATCTATTGTATCGTACCTACTATGCGTTTGAAAGTAATACATCAGATTCAGATGTTTCTTTAAATAATATTACTTTCATTCATTGTATCTTCTACTCGATTGGTTTTATGATCAATCTTTTTTCGTGCTACAGTAACTCGAGCAAAAATGTGGAATTTGTGAAAAAAATACAAAGCATTCACATCTTCCTCAATGATAAAAAAGCTTTCAAGAAATACATCATTGGGAACTGGATCGATGCTATTATCTACTCAGGGCTGAACTCCACCGTATTATTTATAATGTTATTGCACTTCTACACACTACCTTTACATATGATAATTAACACTATCATCTTATCATCTTTTGATATTAATATGATGTATGCAAATAGATTAATTGTATTACTGAAGCAGAAAATCATCCTATGGCACCTGCGATCTACGAAATTTGAAAGTGTATACAAAGGAAATTTCAAAAGAATGTTTCAAGTTTACAATAATATAATGGACTGCTATCAACTATTTATTGACTCTTTTCAAAATCTGGTAAGTGATTTTTCATAACCAGCTAGGAAAGCGGAATTTTTGTCTTGCCAGTTGCGAAAGAAGAATTAAATTGTCATTTTCATAACTGAAGATTTTTGTTCTATTTTAGGTAATAATCGAATTCGATAACTGGTCATTATTATAAGAAAATCAACTAAAACCCAGTTTTAGATTTGTATAATTTAATGTTTAGGTCCAAAGCCAAAAGTTAAAAATCTTTTTTCAGCATCAAACCCCTTTGCAATCTTTTTTGCTATAACATTCCTATCTGCTAATGAACGGATAAGGTTCTGTCACCTACCCCCTTCCCCCTGGAGGGAGGGTCCCTCTCTTAATTTGTTAATTTCAGAAGATTGTGTGATAATGTCAATTTATGTACCTATTACAGATTGCCTTTTATGCAACAAGCTGTTTTGTTGTCGCAGTAATTAGTATTAAACAATGGATTGATATTTGGAAAGCGAATATCCAAAATGGCAAAGAGGTAAATAAATGTTTTAGTGCATTGCAGCTTCTGCCGGATATTATTTCACATACTCATGTCGAGTTTCTGTTTCAGGATGTTCCCATCTTTCTGGAAGCGTGCTTTGTCTATATGTGGGTGTTTAAAAATGTTGCTCTGTTAATTATATTGAGTATTAATTGTGAACATTTCTATAGAATTGTTGAAAATTCTCAAGAGCAAAGTATTTCGAAAACTATTTGTTTAGGTGAATGAAATTTAAAATAATTAGTATGCTAACAATTCAAATTGATTAATAGCCAGTTTCTGAAAGGCTTGTCAAAACATTGATCAACCAACACTGCTGTTAATTTAGCATGGATGTCAAATCAATTTGAGTTTCTGAAACGTTGATCAGGGTCAAAATGTACTATAATTTGACATGCGGTTTGTTGTTAATTGTGGCCACCTTGCTCACTTTTGTTTATTAGTTCATTCCTATCAGTCAAATCAGCCAATAGGCCGGTTCCAAAACGGATGAAAAACTATTACCAACCGTCATTGTTGACAAAACATTCGGAGACATGAAATGACATTAGACAGCTATGTTAACTGACACGATGATCAAATTAAACTATTTAACCATCCTTCTAGCAACCCAATTGCTACTTGACAAGAGATTTAACAGCCGATTAGTTAATTTGACGTTGATCAGCCTTTCGGAAACTGGGCGTAAGAATGGAAAAAGTGAATTGCTCAGGCGGGACTTAAACTCGCGACCAGTCCCTTACAGGGATAATGCTCTGACCTCTGAGCTCGAGCCTCGCCTGAAGCGTTACAAATTCTCCTATCCAACCGTCTTGGGGTGACGGCGACGGTGGGAGCCATCTACCGATATTTGTACGAACTATCGGAAACAATTAATGATGTCACGAGGTGAGACTCAGTGGCTCAGTCGTCAGAAGGTCCCCCCTGTAAGGGACTGGTCGCAGGTCGCGGGTTCAAGTCCTGCTCAGCCCCTCTAGACAAGTGGCAATTCGTTGCTCGGCGTATGATGGAATAGAATGCCAAATGTATGGGATTTGACGTATATGACAGGCGTCAACGAATGTCAAAAACGTCAAATCCTATACATTTGGCATTCTATTCCATCATACGCCGAGCAACGAATTGTCTTTTGTCTAGGGGGCAGGCAGGCATCACTTTTTCCATTCTCAATCAACTTGTTCAGGAACCTATTTTTTTACTTTCTTACATTTTGATTATATTGAAGTATTACTGCATGGAATAAAGTCTAAAATCATAAGATGTATTGGTATCAAACCAATTTTTAGAATGTTATGACATATTTTAGTTCTCCTTTTGTTTTAGTCCAAATGCAAACTTAGAAAGTTGAAGAGCTTGTTGGATTAATTGTTTGGTTCAACGCGCTAATTTGAGGTTCTACTCTCAGGAGGTTCAAGTTGAAAAAATATTTTAGCCTTGAATAGTTCGCTTATCCAGAAAACTTATGCACTATGCTGTCATCACGCTACTGCTCAAGAGAGCGACTGACAGATCTCGATGTTATGATGTTTCAGATAATAATCAAAGAAGATTGTACAAAAACATTCAGAATATTAATAGAAGGACATTCAGCAAGATCAATGCATGTGGTCTATTTTATGTGGATGCTTCTTTACCACTAAGTTTGATGCAATTGGTGACTGATTACACAATTGTGGTACTACAGTTCGCTTTTCTATAATACTGATCACCTTAAAATGAAACGTAATGGACTTTTTTTTGCTGAATTGTATTGTGTTATTAAAAATAAATCTCGATGCCTCCTAAAATATCGTTTTATTTCAAGAAATAAAAGCAAAACCACATCCATACTAACTCAATTTTCCTGAACACTTCTTTTTGACTCATATTTACTAAAAGGTCATAATAATATAAGGTCGTTTTTTATATACTACTTAGGTCGCAGACAAGCACACGGCCCTCCTGATCGTAAGAGGTTACCGTGGCCTATGGCCGAGTGTAACACCAGGGGCCTTATCACTGTTTCTTAAAAGTACATAATATTATTGCAATCTTACTTTAATTTCATAGTGTGAATTAGACTCGGGCGTTGTCGTCCCTCGCGTCCCGTGTCGTGATTGTACACAAATATAGAAATATTTGTGTACAGTCGGCAAAAGAAATACGGTTGCACCCCTACATACAACCTTATATGAAAAAGTGCAACCGTATCTCCTTTGTCGACTGTACTGTATTTTATTGAATACTTCGATAAGCAGATGAGGTATTGCATGGTTTAATGTAGCATTGGCAATCATAAACTTGCAGCGTTTAATAGGTATATACCATCGTATCCTGAAAACTTACCTTTACGCATTCCATAAACGGCTTTGGCTATCCCAGTGATAGTAAATGACTCTTGCCGAAATTTCTTATTGCCGTCAACACTATCTATCCACCTTGACTGACGGAACTATATTTCAGATACAAAATACTGCCTTAATAACAGGCGTGGTATGATTTTGGGCTTATGGCTGTTGGCAGCGGTAAGCTAGATTATAGGCCGGTTTTTTAGAATTACAGCAACGCATGTCATATACGTCAAATCCCATACATTCGTCATTCGTCATTCTCTTGTACAATACGCCGGTCAAAAATTTGCCACTATTTGTCTAGGGGGGCTGGACTACTTAAATAAAAACACGAAATATATAAAATATTTTTAAGATATTGCATAGCTTCTATCGCGGGCCTTGAGCGTGGAGACCGAATCCAGAAATTTCGTAACGAAAAAAAACCTAACACCCCCCACTCCGAGCTCGCACGAATCGAGACGAGCTGCTCCGAATGCTATGCAATAGCTTTACCACGGCAGTCCCCGAGTGGCACACGTCTTTTTTTTTTTCTTTAAATGATTCTTGTGAAGCTTAGGAGTCATGAACTAACATAATAAAACTACAAAAAAATCTTTAGACATTTATAGGCAATCAATTTTCAAGAAAAGCGAATTGTAGAAGTACAATGGTATAATCAGTCAGCATTTGTAATAGATTCAAAGGTAAAGAGGCGTCTACATAGAACAAACCACATACGTTGATTTTTTTAAATATCCTTTTGTGAAAATTCTGGACGTTTCTGTAAAGTTTTTTCTTGTTATCTGAAAAACAATTCAAAAAGATTTCTTTTAATATTGTAGGATATTCTATTGTATTCAGATTGTAATGTCTGTAGACCCAATTTGGAAGTAGCTACATATTATTATATTACTAGGCTTAAATATAGCGGTACAAATTTCACCAGGTCAGCATTGTTTTTAATAAATAGCTGTTGTTCACGGCTCCGTCCGCATGGAATTCTGATCCTGTTCAACGCTGATATACATAGCCTATGTGTTATTCTGATGTACAAGCTAATTTATTAAGCTATTGCATAGCTTCTATCGCGGGCCTTGAGCGTGGAGACCGAATCCAGAAATTCCGTAACGAAAAAAACCTAACACCCCGAAGCTCGCACGAATCGAGCCGAGCTGCTCCGAAGTAGCTCCGCTTAACGTAAGTAATTATAATTGCATAAGTTGATAAAAAATGCTATGCAGTAGCTTTACCGCGGCAGTCCCCGAGTGCCACACGTCTTTTTTGTAAAGTTTATTTGAAAGAGTGTAAAGTTTACTTGAAAGAGTAACAAAAATCCTCACATACATTTCACATACTTACAATCTTTTGCTATTATAATATTAGTAGGATTAAAGGTAGTGGAAGAAAATAAAAACATACCTGAACAATTGGTTTTCAAGATAATGGCGCACAGATCTTGAGAACTTTCCAGAGTTATATAAACCTTTTCACAAGTGATGCTCAGCATCATTATCAAAATAACATTTTTTATTATCCAGACATAGACAAAAGAAACTTCCAAAACCAAACGAAGCTGAAAAAAAGGACACAGGCTATGAATTTGTTAATTTTAAGAAACTTTTACCATAAATTAAGGGTTATATTCCTTAAATATGCATTTATTTCCAAAAGCTTGGATACTTACTGTGATGACACTATTGGGATGATTAAATGTAAGAATAGATACTTACCACAAAATCTTGTTTGAAAGCTAATTTGCAGAAGTCAATCCATATTTGAATATAAATTAATGCCATAAATAAGCTGTTTGCTGCATAAAAAACAATCTGTAATTTATAATAGAAATGGTGCTACAATACATTTTTATACTACGAACTATCTCTTACATTACAAGACGCATATTTATAAAGGATTTTTTATTATATTCCTTACATTATTTTACTTAACGCCAATATTAAATGAGAAAATGACAGTTCCTCAGTTTCTCTAACCTGGGACATCATCGACGTTTAAACGTAATCGTGACGGGAGTAGATGATGGTAAACCACAATCTAATTGGTTAACATATTATAGAACTGGTGTAAACCTAGATCAAATTAAATGTGTTGGCTTTTACGAATGTGCGTAATTACGAAACGGTTAGTCACTCAGAACAGGGGGCCCGACTGAGCTTGAAAATAAGAGCTCTGCTAGGTGGCACAATGAATTATTAGTCCAACAAATAACACAATAGATTCAACTTAGAATATACATTTTGTACAACTAATTAAAGGCGGCAAAATGTGAGATAAATTAGTATTTTTAGTGATTTACAAATTATACTTACCACATGTTGAAAAGAGGTAGTAAGTATTTGATAGCACTGCATTATATAAACATAAACTTGAAATATTTGTTTGTAATTTTCATCATTGCTGTCAATAAATTGAAAGCTGGTTGACTGTAAATTCCATATGGTGATTTTTTGCTTTAAGAATATAAGTAACCTAGTTGCATAAATTATATTGATATCAAAAGAAGCCACTATAAACGTGCTGATTATAACACTTATAGGAAGGTTAAAATCGTGATACCACAGTGTCGCACATATGATGCCAAAGTATAATCCAAAACATATAAGGATACTGTACCAGTTCCCATTAATATATTTCTGAAATACATTTTTATTATTAACCAATTGATGAACTTTCTGCATTGTCTTAACTAATTCAACGTTTTTCTTTGAGTAGCTAAGGCATCCAATAAAATTTAAGAGGAATCCAATCAAGTAGATGGAAGTAAGAATATACGCATGAACACGAAAAGAAACATTTATTCCTGAGGTTTCATTTGAAATTGCATTGTAAACACGATACGATACTGTTAACATGTAAAACAATGTACCAGAAAGCGAAAATATTACTACAAAAATATTGTTTGAGTGTATAATGTTACGCCTGATGTAATACTTAGGGTAAAACATAAATGTTTGGGCTAAGTTTAACGGTAAAAGCATTGATTGAATGTCTTTATCTATTCTACTACTTAATTCTGAATCACCATTTTTCAGTTCGTATTGGTTATTGTTTTTAATATCTTTTGTCATTTTTATAAATTTGACTTGATAAAAGTTTATTGAAATGCGACTGGTCACTTTTGTTAATTCGTTTTTGAACGATTATCGATACCTATGCCTTGGAACAGTGGATGACTGATGATAAGAAACTTATGTAGCTATAAGTAATTTATGATGAGTTCTTTAATTGATTAAAGAACTCCTTTCGAATTAAATGTGAACGGCCTTCGGGATATCAGTTCGATATTCTACTTCCTACTAGTATTATTCATATGGAAGTTTGTGAAGATGTTCAAATGTTTGTTATTCAATAACGTTCTAACGGCTGAAGGAATGTGGTTAAAGTTAGGGATAGATTATAATCAGGAATAATACATACCTATGCATTTTTATCTCTAGTATAAAGGTCCATACGGTTAGTGGGAAAGGGATCAAAATTTTGGTGAATTAGGGAAACAAAGATATTCGAATAAATTAATTTTAGTTTTCTATTTTTTAATTCTTTATTTTGTATTTTAACAACCTGTATGATATTATTATTATCGGTATCGGCTCTCATATGAAACAATTCACTCTACAATCCAATTTTTTTACGCACGTGCAGACTTTGCACATGTATAAATAATTATAAGCTATGTTAACTATCAATTATCCAGAAAAGCGAATTGTAGCAGTACAATGGTATAATCAGTGAGCAATTGTAACAGATTTAATGGTAAAGAGGCGTCTACGTAGAACAAACCGCACACGTTGATCTTGCTAAACATCCTTTTATGAAAATGTTGGATGTTTCTGTATAGTTTTTTTGTATCACCTGAAAACCATTAAAACGTAGGTATATTTCTGTATTGAAGGATACAGAAATCAATTAAAAAGGGATACATTTTAGAAAAAATCGGTCTAAACTATCGACTGACGCCCTTTTATGAAAAAGGTAACTGAAGGATAGAGAGGATGCGCTAGGCGAAGGATCGGGTGCTATGGCGCACAATGAGAGGCTTATGTCCAGCAGTAAACTGCAATAGGCTAATTGATGGTCGAATATTTATTAATCCTACTGCAGATTTCTTTTTCAGCTAAATAATTGCTTGTTACGAGTGGGTTGGCGTCGTCGGTAGCGTAATAACCAGGATTCGAACCCGGGATTTCGATGGTATGACTGACTCCATAATCACTAAGCTACTGACGCTGTGTAGCCGATATTTGTAATGTTCAAAAATCCAATATGAGAGTACCTAAAGTTTCGCATAAAAATATACCTAGATACAAAAGGAGAAATCTTCTGTATCAAATTCTCCAGAATATAAAATAATCAAAAAAGTAAGGCTAGTTGATGGAGACAGGAATACTGAGACTCGAAATAGGTGTGGCCCGCAAGAGAATGTTGTAACGAGGATTGAAAAGGGTATGCTAAGGTGGTTTGGGCATGTAGAGGGTACCACATGTAGAGGGACACACCAGGTATGTAAGGCACAGGTGAATATGCAGACCAGCCGGAGTCGACGTCTTAGTATTTACCAAACTAACAAAATTTTGGAAAAGGGGCAGGTCAGAAGTTTTCTAAACCGGCGGGCTTGTGTGTAAGGATAAGTACAGTTAGTAGAGGAAGCCCGTGAAGTATGTTAGGATAGACACAAGACAAATGGCCTAAATATGTATGTTATATAATATTTTAGGAGAAAATTAAACATACCTGAACAATTTGTTTTCAAGATAGTGGCGCACAGATCTTGGGTACTTTCTAGAGCTATATAAATCTTTTCACAAGTGATACTCAGCATCATTATCAGAATAACATTTTTTAATATCCAGACATAGACAAAAGAAGCTTCCAAAACTACACGGAGCTGAAAATAAGGATACAGGCTATGATGCAAGATCAATAATTATAAGTTTTTTTGTATTTTTTTTTGAAAAAATATTAGCAACCGAAATTACTAATATTCCCGTTAACCCCTCCAACTAAGCTAAATTGCTTGTGCTAGGAGTGGGTTCACGTCGGTAGTGTAATGGCCAGGATTCGAACCCGGGACCTCTCGATCGTAAGGCCGACTCCTTAACCACTAAGCTACCTACGCTTATATTGTATATTGTTGATTGATGGAACTTACTACACATATTAAATAGGACGCTTGTACTTTTCCACAGTATTTTTTGTTTAAGCTTGGTTAGAAATTCTAGTTTCTAGTAACAGTTATTTTTTCATAATATAGGACGGCTTAATTTGATTTCACCTCACCTGATGGTAAGCTGAAGGCAAAGTCTTGGAAAAGAGGGTCACCATTATAGACACGTACCATGTTACAATGGTGGCACTCAGCTTGACAGAGAAGATAAGATAAGATGCTTTTTAACGCCCCGCTTAAAGGACCCGGGACTGTAGGAAGATTAATTTCTAGAAAATTCATCAAGGGTACGTTAAAGTGTATAAGATATTTAAGCATGTCCAGGTCTTCAACTTACCATCAGGGGAGGTGAAGTCATATTAATCTATCCTTAGAAAAAAAAGACGATAAATTCGTCAATTTTCAAAAACTTCTACCTTAAATTTTAAGTATTCTTTAGAATAGTTACATGAGCATGCTTTTATCTTCAAACGAATAGAGATACTTATCACAGTGATACTATTGAGATGACTAACTGTATTGCTTGCGACATATTATATTGGACCTGAAATGTGCTATAAATGTGCTCTATAAGCGCAGTACACGTTTCTTCGTAGTTTTTTGAGGATAGTACGGGATGCTAATGCGGTGGATGAGCTCAAAATCACCAAGCATAGATTGTAACAAAATAATCCACGCGCACCAGGGCCACGTTTGTCTCGCGATTTAGGTCCAAGATACGGTGTCCTATCATTTGACAAAAAACAAATGACAAATTTTCATTTGACAAACAACGTTTCACAAAATTATACTTGATAAATGTATCATTTGACAAGCTATTGTTTAATAAACTACTCATCAGACAAAATATTTATTTGGAAAAAAACCTTATGTATATAAAACATAATTTCACAAATTGTTTATTTTAATTGATTATTTTAAAAACATGTTAGTTGACAAACAGACAGTGATAGATTATTGAGAAAGCTGCTCATTCCGACTTAGATAGATTAGGTTAGAAGGCTAATGCTGGAGTGGAGCGGAGTGGAGCTGCCGCATTAGCCTTCGACGTTATTTTTTTTATAACCATGCAGAACTTTTTTTTAGTCAAATGAACTTTTTAAAAAAAAATTTTAGCAATCGAAATGTTTTCTAAGTAATATATTTGCGGAACGGGTATTATGTCAAATGATTATTTTTAAAGTAATATGTTTGCGAAATGAAAATTTGTCAAATGATTAGTTTTTCACACGTTGTTTGTCAAATGATGTTTTGTCATACGTTTTTTGTCAAACAAGGGTGAACCTCAAGATACGTATCCCGCAGTATAAGAATAGTTACTTACCTCAGTATTTACTTTGAAAGCTAATTTACAGAAGTAAATCCATGTTTTAATATATATTAATGCCATAAATAAACACTCTGCTACATAATAGAGAATCTGTAATTCACAAAAGAAAACCCATGACGATACAGTTTTCGTATTACTAAGTCTTACAAGTCACATTATAATGGAATATTCTCTTATTTAACGTTAATGTTATAAAATCATAATTTAATGATGGTCCTCAGTTGTTCTAAGCAGGGGGGTTAGTCCATTTTATACTTCAAATATTCTGCTTCTGCATTCTCTAGCAGTATTATTTTAATCTTATGTTGTTACTTTCATAGTGTGAATCGGAACATCAGTGTCCGTCAGGATACCCGGGATTTACTAGTGTTGTAGGTAATAAGTATAGGTTTAATTTGCTAGATTTTACAAGATACAGAACATAAATTAAATCCACAGTATGAAAGTAAATTAAAATTGAAATAATATTACTTGGTAAGGTCCTAATGATGTTTAAAAAACTGTCTTTAATAAGCGGTAAAGGATTTAGTCTAACTGACACATAATACAATTCACCAACCTCGGTACATACTTGAGTCAAAATCTATATCTATACTATTATATAATTGTAAAATGGAAATGTTTGTCCGCGATGGACGCAAAAACTACTGAACGGATTTTGATGCGGTTTTTTTTTTATAAAAGTCCTTGTGAGACTTAAAATCTTACGTTTGTTTGATTGCAATCGGTTGAGTAAAACTGGATATAAGAGATCCACGTGGGCGGAGCCGCGGGCGGAAGGCTAGTCGATAATTAAAAATGAATCCCTAAATGTGTTGCTAAGCGCAAATCTCGAGAACGGCTGAACCGATTTCGCTAATTCTTTTTTAGAATATTCTTTGAAGTACGAGGATAGTTCTTACGGGGAGAAAAATTAAAAAAAAAAGAATTGACTGTTAGGCGGTACGAAGTTCGCGGGGTCAGCTAGTAATACAATAAAACAAAGGCCCTATACGAAGGTTTCTTCAGTGTCGGCAGCACGAGTGTGACGCCCCTGGTGTTGCACATGTCCTGTCCATATGTCATGGTAACCACTTTCCATCAGGTGGGCCGTGTGCTTGTCTGTCACCTAAGTGTTATAAAAAAAATAATAGTTACTAATATTTTCAATGAATCACAAAGTTCACATACCACGTATTGAAAAGAGGCAATAAACAAATAATATCCTTCCATGATATATACATACACTTGGAAAATTTGTTTGTAATTTTCGTCATTGTTGTGGACCATCGACTGCAAGTTCCACAGTATAATTTTTTGTTTTAAGAATGTAACTAATCTTATTGCATAAATAATATGTACATCAAAAGAAGCCATCACGATAGAGTAGATTATGACACTTGTAGGCAGGTTGTACTCATGATACCATAGTGTTATTAAAATAGAGGTGAAATATAGCCCAAAGCACGCAACGAAACTGAGCCAGTTCCCGATGATATATTTCTTAAATATATATTCATTATTGACTAATCGATGAATATTTTGTAGTATCTTAACTAATTCGATGTTTTTCTTTGAATAGGTACAACATCCGATGAAATTCATAAGGAACCCAATCAAGTAGAACAAAGCAAAAAACACAGCATAAGTACGAAGGGAACTATCTGAGTTTAATAAATTCTCGTTAAAATATCGATACCTCCTACGTAAACTGTTGTAACTTCTAAACTGTGATTTTACAGGAGAGCGTTTCAAAGGTACTATTGGCAATAAAAACCGCAGTTTTCAAGTAATCTTTATAAAATTCAATATGTGACTTCAGTTAATAATACTTTAGCGTTTACCTCATGGTATTATTAAAAAATACCAAAGGTTTTAGAGATTTTGCTGTTACAACACTTTACCGCGGTATATGACCTTTACAAATTGTTGTATCAGTCACTTACAATTATGTACACCGGAACACATGAGTCGCATTTAGTTGTATGTACCAGATACAACAATTTACGCCGAAAAGCAAGAGAAAAAAGGTGTGGTATGTTTTATTTTTACCACTTAGGTGGCAGACAAGTACACGGCCCACCTGATGGGAAGTGGTTACCGTGGCCTATGGACGTATGCAACACCAGGGGCGTCACATTCGCGCTGCCGACCCTGAAAAAACCTTCTAATGCCCATTCTTGAAGAGCCCCAGAGATCCGATTCTCAGCACTCCATGGATTCACCGTGCGGTCGCCGGGTCCTTATGGACCCGTGATACAGAGCACACCGTGACGGCGACTGGGACTTGCGACCCAGATGTAGGTTAAAGGTGGCCATTTTGTGATGCATCAGCGCTCACCTCCACCGTCAGTAGTGTACCCCCCTACCTATCCAAATTTGGTAAGATCTTATCAATGCCGCTTTGGACATTCGATTTAGTAAAGAGCTTACTGAAGCTCTTGGCAATCCGAGGTCTTTAAGTTGTACAGGGATTTAGCTTGAAATCGTCTTGGTCCTACTTCTACGGCGTAGAGTTTAATCACGTAGCCATTTTTGGTTAACTCGTTAGTCAGGTCAAAGTATTTGTTCGTCTTTATAGCGTGGTCTTTAGGTATGTTAGTTTTCCACGGTACTGTGCGTTCTACAAGCACTGCTCGCCTATGCGATCGTGAAAAAAGGAATATATCGGGTTTGGATAACGAGGTACAGACATCCTCCTTTTATAGTGCTTCTCATAAGTGTAGTCTACAAGTATTGTCCAGTCAACGGCAGCTATCAATTTATCAATCAATTGTAGTCGCTTGGGAAAACCACCGCAGGGAGTTCATTCCATAGGTTGAGTGTGCGAGGGATGTAGTTCCTTTCATATTGTACAGTGCGTACTGTTTCCGGACGTTGTGTGTGACGATGATTTCCCTGCCTGTGGCGAGATGCGATGATAGAATGTAGCTGTGGGTATCATGTCAAATAGTTCATCTGAGCACAAACCATTGTATATTCGGTAGAACACACACAGTGAGGCAAAGTCTCTTCTGAGACTGAGACGTTCCACATGACCTGCGAGTATGGGATGGTCAACGAGCCTCAATAGTCGTCTTTGTACCGAGTCGAAGGGGTTGACCACTTCAAGTTTCAAGCTGGCACGTAGGCGCTTCGACAAAACGGTGATTGCAGTACTCCAAGTGGGGCCGAACCTGTGCCTTATGTAGGCGGAGTCGTTGCCCGACAGTTAAGTATTCACCCTGTTGATCACTCCAAGCTTCTTTGATGCTAGCTTCACCTTGTCTTCCAATTGACTACGGTATTGGACGTCGCTGGAGATATCGATATCAAGGATCCCAATGCTCAAGGAAATGGTAAGCAGTGTGCCCAGGAATTGCGATGCTACAATAAATGGGATTTTCTTAACGGTGAATACACATACTTGTGTCTTAGAGGGGTTGAATTGTACTAAATTCAGTCTGCCCCAATCGGGTACTCTAGATAACGTAGTCTCGATTTCAGACACAAGTTGTTCGCGGCTTTCCTCCATCTCGGACTGAGGGATATTTGCACGGTCCGTGTAACAAGCGTCTCCGGTACTGTCGTCCGCATAGCGATGAATGGAGTCATCCGACAGCATGTCATTGATATGCAGCAGTAACAAGGTCGAGACAACACGGAACTTTGTGGGACACCAGCGTTTTATGTCCATGCGATCCGAGCAACTGCCATCAACGACGGCTTGGATACTTTTGTTGGACAAAAAGCTGGCAATCCATTCGCATAATTCCTTGGGGAGTCCATAAGAGCTTTGCAAGAAGACGTCTACCAGACCCGATCAAAGGCCTTTCCGATATCGAGACTAACCGCCAGTGCCTCACCTCGAGTCTCGATGGCTTGCGCGCAACGGTTTGTAAGATACACAAGAAGGTTAAGATAAGATACACCGGTTAAGCTACGGTGGCGGAAGCCGTACTGTCGGTTGCTCAGTAGATCATACAGTTCAAAGTACCCCAGAAGCTATGTATTAATGATACGCTCCGTCACCTTCGAGAGGAGGGAGGAGATTAGCGGAACAGACAGACAGACCGACCAAAGACATTTAAATTATGTTCTTGTTAATGGTACCTGATATACATTCACACCCATTTAGTAAAAACTTGTTATTTTGAATAATATGATGATGATGATTGATGATCGAAGAAGAAGATTTGATGAAAAAGATGAAGAAGATAAGATGATTAAGTTAGCATAATAAATGCTTCAAAATTTCATTCAACTTGTTATTTTTTTTATTTTTTTTAGGTTCAAATGTTTATTCACTTGTTATTTTGACATTACAAACAGACACTTCAATTTTATTTATTTCTATAGATTTTTGATCACATCTATAAACCGCAAATGTTACTTACAACTTACACAATGTCAGTGATAAGCGAAGTAGATTGTTGTATGTGTTACTTAGTAACCATAAAATAGTTAATTTGACCACGTAAATCATTGTAAGTCATCTTGCCATGTACTTTAGTATAACTAATTCCGAAGTAAAATGTTGTATGTATTACTTAACACAAAATACTTGTAAATTCAGGAACGTATATTGTTGTATGTAATCAATACCACATTTTAAATAACCAATATTTTAAATACGGAAAATATGTGCTAGTACTATTACGTAATAAATATCAAATCAACACATAAAATACGCGCGTGACATGCAACCTACAGCGAGTTCCAACGTAGTCTGTTTTATGTCACACATACGCGGGATGAGCGCGCTCGTCAGAATCACACCGCCCGCCGTAAACTATTGCAAGTAATAAATACCACAATATACGCCGGGATACTTCGGAACTTACGATGTTATACTTCTGAAAACTACCGAAATTAATAGATTTTTGGATTTGATCTAATTGTTACAGGATACTATACATAAAATTAGACACTTTTACGTGAAAAACACTAAATGGCAATTTTGTGGGTTACAACAACTTACGTGGGAGGTATCGATATGTACTGTAGGCACGCCACAATATTGATAACATACATAAAATTGTGCCAGAAAAGGAAAAAAGAATTACAAACACGTTGTTTGAGTGTATAATATTGTGTCTGATGTAATATTTAGGGTAAAAAAATACTGTGTGTACTAGATTTAAAGGCAGGAGCATTGATTGAATGTCTTTATCTATTAAACTATTTAATTCTGAATTACTATTTCTTAGATCATATTGATTATTATTTCTGGTATTTATTGGCATAGTTGTAATTTTGAAAGTTGATCGAAATTTTGACTCGGGGTAAAAGTTGATCGAATATAATCAATACCGATTACTTATTTTATGTTTGCATTCTTTAATTTTATTGATTCGGTTATATTATATGTTATGTCCTTTAAACTGATTGAATGATTGTCGAAGTGCCATAGGACAGTGCAATGCAATGACTGATGACAAGAAACTTATTATTTAGCTTGAAACTAATTCATGATGGGTTCATCAATTAATTTAAGAACTCATTTCGAAATAAACGTAAACAACTTTAACTAATATTAGTGCGATGTTAATCATATGTCAACGAATTAGGAAAACAAGGTAGGTGTTGTCATATTTTAAATTAATACATTGAATTTTTAACCCCCGACAAAAAAGAGGGGTGTTATAATAAGTTTGACGTGTGTGTGTGTGTGTGTGTGTGTGTGTGTGTGTGTGTGTGTGTGTGTGTGTGTGTGTGTGTGTGTGTGTGTGTGTGTGTGTGTGTGGGTGTCAGTCTGTCTGTGGCATCGTAGCTCCCAAACGGCTGAACCGATTTCAATTCTGTTTCTTTTGTTTGAAAGATGGTTTAGTCGAGAGTGTTCTTAGCTATGTTTCATAAAAATCGGTTCAGCCACTTGAAAAATATGAGGAGTGAAAGTGGCAATGCAAAATCTAATATTTTCAAATATACCCGTGTTGGGTATTGATACCAAAGTATAAATTATTACCTTTCATTTGAATGAAAGATAATAATTTATACATCACGTTACAGCAAGTTTTATGGAAATCAGTTAAGCGGTTACCTTAACTTAAATAAAAATAACAATTTAAAAAACCCCCGACCCTATAAAAAGTAAAATAATAACTATTACATTATGACCTACCCTAAGTATTGACCCTTTTGTCATTTGTCTCGTCGGGGGACCGCCGTCTGACCGTCAATATGGGGGTATAGAGCATACATATAGGTACTTTGATAGCTGATTAGTTAATTTGACGTTGATCAGCCTTTCGGAAACTGGGCGTAAAACGTTTGGCTTCACTTAATAGTAAGTATACAGATAAATATTTCTTCAATGACGTTATTAGACCTGACCATTCAATTTAAAAGAATGCTATTCCGGACCATTATCAGCTATTAAGCCATGTAGGCAGCTTTCCCGTCATCAAGCAACAAATATCTAGGTACAAGATATTTAATTACTTCAGCTGTAAAGAAATCAAGCCGGACCACCCATTATGAAAAAAGACATATATATATTATACTCATACCTGCAAATCCCATAAGGGGTAGGCAGAGGGTATTAACACCCTACCTACTATGATTTTCAGTCCCACGTAATAATGGGCAAGCCTATGAGCAGTTTTCCAGTAGGTATTCATAGCGTTCCTAAAGACAAGCTAGATGGCGCAGCCGGCACTTTTGGTAAGTAGAGTGTGGTCTCACATCTAGTGTTCCCTAATTTATGGAAAAAATGTTCTTCGGTTTTGTAATGATTTACTTTACATAAATGTTTTGACATTTTTTTTTGATAAAATTATTTTAAATATAATATTATTTTAAATTACAGACAGTGACGCGAAAAGAATTAAGCGTTTTATCATATTTTATCTATTGTAATATGGGTAAATGAAATTAAACTTTGGCAACATCGCACAAATAAACCACAGAGTACATTAAAATTACCAAAAGCTATGCTAGCGCCATCTCTTGATGATTTAAAAACCAACTGATTATTATACCTACTGGAAAACTGCTCATTGCCGTCTAGTGGGCACTCTGTCATGGACTGTATGCTTACTGTCGGATGGAGAATAGCTCTATCCCTTAGTCGCCTTTACAACACCCATAGGAAGAGATGGGATGGCCTTGATCTCCTCCACCGGGAACCAACACGGCAAGGTGAAAATAAAAATAAAACAGTATTGGAAATTTCTCAATCATTATGATCATTATCAATTTTAAAAATATTAATCTGTATACAGAAAAGCGAATTGTAGGAGCACAATTGTGTGATTCGTAATCAATTCCACCAGATTCAGTGGTAACAAAGCATCTACGTAGAATAAACTACATACATTTATTTTGCTAAATGTTCTTTTATGAAATTTCTGAATATCTTTGCACAATCTTCTTCGACTGTCTGAAATGGAGAGATAAAAGATACATTGAAATTAAAGGTTTTAGGATTTTTGAATTTAGTTTTCTAAGTTAAATTATAACGTATCTTAGGTATGAGTGATTTGAGCAATATAAATTACTAGCTTTTGCCCGCGGCTCCGCCCGCGTGGATGTCGGTTATCGCGACCAAACATAGCCTATGTCCTTTCTCGAGGTCTAATCTACCCCTATACCAAATTTCATGAAAATCGGTTCAGTGGTTTGGGCGTGAAAGTGATACAGACAGACAGACAGACAGAGTTACTTTCACATTTATAATATTAGTAGGGATGAGCTGATGACTATTATATTTTACGTTGTAACTACTTCTTTCAATTTCTTGTTTAGACGATATAATATATCTATTGTCGAACAAAATATATAGATATCTATATCTATTATATTATTAGGTTGATATAAAATTATAAACAGACATCAAGCCTCTATTTTTCAATTAGCTTGACCTTGAAAGGTCATCTATTAAATAATATGTAAATAAATATCAGTATAAAAAACATATATCTAAATAAATAAACCATAATTATTATGTTATAACAGAGACTCAACTGAGTTCACAGTTAAACTTTTTGAAACAGTAATAGTTATATTATGTAATTGTGTGTATAATAAATTAATAAATAAAATGTGTAAATCATTAAAAAAATAAATTACCTGAGTAGAATGTTTTAAAATTAATGAAACAAGATTCTTGACAATTATCCACAACTGTATAAAACTTTTCGCATTGAAAGCTCAATATTATTAGTAAAATAATATTTTTTAATGTTCCAATGTATACCAAGGTTGTATATTTCAACATTTTAGACTGAAACAAAGATATATTGTGTTACATTATCTAGGTGTTTGTAAGTTGAAAGAGCCAACGTCCGAGTGCCATCACTGCGACGCGAGCGAGGACTCGGCGCTGCACACGCTCACCGAGTGTCCGGCGTGGGAGACGCCGAGACGGGAGCTGGTGGCGACCCTAGGAGTGAGAGTTCTCACGCTCGCCACTTTGCTCGCAGCGATGGTTCGCTGCGCAGATTCGTGGGCCGCCGGCGGCTCCTTCTGCGAGCAAGTAATGCTCGTGAAGGAGGCGGCGGAGCGGGAGCGCGAGGAGCGAAGGAGAATCGCAAACCGCGCGGCCCGAAACGAGCAGCGGCAACTCGGGCGTCGGAGGTCGCAGAATGACCTCCGTCCCCCATGAGCGCGGGCCTGGGGGTGACGGGTAGAGCCGCCTGTCACCCTAGCAGAAGCAGGCCGCGGCGGCGGCACGCATTGCGTACCTCCCCATACCCGGGGGCGGGTTGGGGACTCTGTGGTCCCCTCACTGGAAGAGGGCCAGATCGAGAGATATGGTCCTGGGCCGGCCGGGGTGCGAGGGATATGGCTACGACAATCTCACCTCCGGCAACTGACGGCCCACAGACGGCGTGCGTTTTAGTCGGTTCGAGTCCGACATAACCTCCTCCTCCGGCCACGGTGGGGGAGGTATCCTTAGGCCTTTTGCACATTATAAGATACGTACGCCAGACAAGAAATATTTCGTGTCTAATGAAGAGAACACCTTGCACACTGTAAGAAATTATCGACAAGAAATTTCTTACGTACACCAGAAATTTCTTACGTAGCCACAAACATTTATGTTTGTTACAAACATTTCTGTTTGTTGCAAACATGTTTTGTTTATCATTCTGTATAGAATGATAAAACATGTTTGTAACAAAAAATATATTATACATACATACATATTATTATACTTAGGGGTTTTACAGGAGTGCTGTAAATTCCCGAAGGGGTAAGCAGAGGTGTATTAACAGCACATTCCATCAAATTATTTTCGGTACCACGCAATAGGAGCGAGCCTATTGCCGTCAAGCGGGCACTTACCCAATGTTGCTTAACGTCGTAATGCAAAGAACGGTCACCCATCCAAAACCTGACCCAGCCAATATTGCTTAGAAAGAAAGAAAGAAAATTGATTTTTACTTTCTCTCAGCCAATATTGCTCCTAGCCAATAGGTATAACTTAACCTCGTAATGTAGGTACAGAACGAAGTACCTACTTAGGTAATTTCTTATTTCTTTACTTCATTCATTAGTATGTACCTAACCATAATTTGACGGAGGATACACAATTAGTCTGAGACACAATCATATACTTACCTAGGTAGGTACAAAATAGACAGACGACAGCGTCTTTTTTTGATTGCATACCTATCTATATCATAGACGGGAACTTTAAATCTATACAAATAAAATTGGAGTGTCTGTTTGTAATATTAAAATAACCGGTTTCTACTACATGCATATGAATGTATTGTATACGGTACACATAGGTACCAAAATATATATTTTTTAAATTTTTGTCTGTCTATCTGTTTGTTCCGGCTAATCTCTGGAACGGCTGAACCATTTGGACATGACTTTCTCTGGCAGATAGCTTATGTAATAAGAAGTAACTTAGGTAGGCTAAAGTTGGCACGGAATCCGAATTCCACGCGGGTGGAGCCGCGGGCAACAGCTAGTATAATAATAATAATATGACGAGACTCGAGAATCAGCGATGGGACATAATACAAAGCTTGTAGGTACCAGAATTAATGCGAAACGAAAGAAAGTTTTTAATGACCTACGTACGTACAACGTACATACCTACCTATATGTCCCAAACAACTTTTGACGAGTTGTTAAAATAGGTACTTACTTGAAGATTTCATTACATCGTCAAAATACGCAATTTATAGAAGCTATATCCCCACGTGGAATGCTAGCTGTAACTCTCAGGTAGGTACCTAAGGATTTTAATACCTACCTATTTAGTTCATCGAGACGTCACCAGTTACAACTCACAACCGAAACTGCATTTAAAAATTAAACTGTACTAGCAAACTGAAAGTCATTTGGCATAGAATCATAACCCTCCTTTGGCTTCACCGTAGTCGGGTAAAAATCAAAAGCCGCACCGCCGCGCCGACAGGCGCTAGCGGCACGTGTAGAGTGAGGTGCGGTATGTCGGGGGAGGGGCACAAAGGCGCCGCCGCACTATGGTCCAGAAACGCGTCCACCGTCTCAAAAATCTGTAACTCTTTTTCCTTAAGAGGTAACACCTTGAAAATTTGCATGTATATTCTTGAATAGATGGGCTTTTAAGTGAAATGAAAATAATTTTAATAAACTATAAACTTTAGTAAATATACAAGATTTGAAAATAGATTTTACCTAAATATTACACAAAAATTATATTAAGAAAAAATAATTAGTATTTAAAATCCAAGTTTGGTTTTTTATTATTAATTAGATAATAGTATATTATTTATTACATTAATCACTTTCAGGAAGATCCAAAAGCATTTTGGCTTCATCAAATAAGTCCTTTCCTATTGTGATACTTGGAGTCCTTAAGCTTGAATATATGGATCTGATGTAAATAATAATGAATGCAGAACATCTTCATTAGTTGCTGTACGTGAACATTAGTAGTATCGGCGGTATCGTCAGTAATCTTTGTTTCGGGCCTCTTGTGCATCTTCTGATAATTGTCCTATTGGCAAAACTGCGAAATGCCTAATTACACTTTCTCCATGAATGAGGACTTTATGGAGAGAGGACGGCATATAGTACCAATTATAATTGTTGACAAATATTTGAGCAGTATCCATTGCGTATTGACCGAATTTGGAAGCATTTATTGCGATTCCGGATGACATCGTTTGTAATATAACATATAGCCGTTTTATCAAATTTTCATCAACACCAGTAATATTAGCTGTGCAATGATAGTTTGAAAAAAATCTTCGCGCGGTATTACCATCATTAGGTACTGTTACCAGTTCCTTGTCGGGGTTTATCTATATGAAGGCCAAGTTCGTTTCGGAACCTATTTTGTACACTCTTTCTCTTCGCTTGTTTGGTCATTTTATTTTCAGGAGTAGTTGCGGACCATTTCTCAAATTTCCACCACAAAATTGACAGTGCACTATCATGGTTTTTTTATCATGGGATCAGTTATCAAATGCTAATAATAAATATTAATTTACTGTGTTTATTTGTAGATAGGTACTATCGCAAAACAATGCAGACTAACAAAAAATAAACATTTACTTCACCTCATACTTTTGAGTTTAAAAAAAAAACGGCGCATTCGGGCACCTGAAATTTATATGCCTAAAAATACATTAATCAAGTATTCGAATGAGATAAATAACATGTCTGCGGCAAACAGCGGCAAATTTTAAACGTCCAATAGAAAATGAGGAATGACACATAAATAGAGAGGAATCTTCAAACAAGATTATTGACTTAATCAAAGTACATATTTTTGTGTTTTATTTTTTTTCAATTACGTCATGCTTCGGGCTTTCTAAAAATATATAACACTTATATAGTTCTGAGAGAAAATTTTCAACAACAGTCATTTGAAGTGGCTGTATGAATAATTTACTTGAAACAATTATTTGATTCACTATATTTCAGCAACTCATTTTACCCATTATATAATAATTGAAATAAAAAATAACATCGGAATTAAATGATCTAGGTAATAATCTACGGATTTAGGTCAAAAGAATTCAAGAAAACCTATTTTCGCTAAAACCATTTATGAGACGGCGTTGTATGGAGGGTGTCCATAGTGCGCCGCCGCGGCAGCCGCGCCGCCGCCGCCGCAGAATGAATAGGTACAGAGTGGGCCGTTCAACAACGTCTTGCGAGTTTTTGTGTAAGGTACTTGTTACCTACTTGTAATTATTTTGAAAACTTTGCTTATATTTAAAAGTAAAAATAGCAATGTTCCAATTTTGAATATCTCTCCACAATTTTTGAGAGCCATTGTGTCTCATTTAAAAATGGATCTGCATCGAGAACATTTTCGTACGATGATTGTGCGAAAATTGGTTCAGACGCATGAAACTTTGTGTAGAGGCTGGTGGTATGACAAGCTAGTATGACCACGAGGAAACGGCCTGGTGGAGAGTCCATAGAAAAGATTTAATAAAAATATTTTATATATCGAAGTTAATTTTATAATTTCTCAAAATAAAACTTGATGTAATTGAGTGTCCCACGTACGTAAGAAATTTCTGGTCTAGATCCGCCAAAATGCGTGTGTCTTATCAGACACAAGAAAAAATTTCTTACAATGTGCACGGTCTCATATAACAACAAAGGCGACTGCATTTCTTATAAGAAATTTCTTGTCAAGCACCAGAAATTTTCTTGTAATGTGCAAAGGCACGTAGGGATTTTGCGCACGATAAAAAAAAAAAAAAAAGGTGTTTGTAAGTTCTTCCAATACTTTGCCGTCCAGCACAACGCTAGTAGATTCTGGAATGCAACTCCGAGGTCGGAATGGCGCTCCACTGTTCTCGGCGCAAACGATAGGTACGAGCAGCGGCGCCTGGAAGACCTGGATACGAAACGTCAAATCCGCAAAACTTGCCCAAAGCTCTCCTACACGTACACATACAATCTCTGAGGACAACTTAGAGCGGGGGCACACGATGCGTTGCGGCGGCGGCGCGGCGCCGGAGCGGTGTCGCTGCGTCGTTTTACATAGAAATATCTGTAGCATGTCACACGATGCGCTGCGTCGCCGCACAGCATTTGCAACCACCGAGACGAGGCGGGGAGGGGTGAATGCGTTGCGACGCCGGAGCGGCACGATTCAGTTGTTTGATAACAACGCTGCGGCGCCGCACCGCTCATGTGCCCGCCAATGCGGCGAAATTTCTGCGGTGCGTCGCCGCAACGCATCGTGTGCCCATCTTCAAGACCAAGTCGGCTTTGCAAGTCACAGTCGAGCGAGACACAGCTAGCTCATTCAAATGACGGAGTCACCGTCGCCGAACACGGCGAGGAGGACTAGACAGTTTGTAAGTTATTCTAGGTAGGTATTCGAAGAGTAAAAACACTGCAACGTTCTGGCGCAAGAGTGCAGCACTAGCATTAATAGTAAACAGTTTTTTGAGGTCATTCGAAGCGCAAATCATCGCCATCATGTCAATGTCAAGTCAATGACGTGACAAGACAAAGTTATGGGTCCACACCAGCTAATAAGTCCCGCGGCAAAACTAGGAACTAAAATGACATCTCTGCTATACTGTGTGTTGAATGGTTCAGGCTTTGTTACCGTCATGGCCTGAACCAATCAACACACAGTATGGCGACAGCAGTTGCGATTGCTACGCTGCCTCCAAGGGAATTATTTCTTGGCGCTTACTCTAGTTCACTCAGTTTACTGTACGTGCTAGTGGCGCCCTCTGTATAAACGCAAACCTGTTACGGGTGACGCAAATCATCTAGTTCTAACTCCCTGGTTAAATGCACAGTTTTAAGAGGCAAAGATAGTAAATATTGATGCCGTTGTTAATAGGCGAATTTATTTTTTGACTTGCCTTGCTTGGACTCTTACGATGATGCACTGCTATTACTGGTTATCCAGGAGAGAACGCCCTTTGGGGTGTATAGTTTTATAGCCATATGCTTCTGTCCTTATACTCGAGTTTGATCTACTGTTATTAAAATTTTCAATATAAATAATGTTTACCTTAAGTTCAGCATTTAAGACCAATTTGTAAGAATCGATCCATATTTGAATGTAAATTAATACCTCAAAAAATGAATAAGCTGCGTAAAAAAGAATCTGTAATTGCAAAAGGTTACGAATATTAACTTTTGTGTAGAAAGGTTAACATTTGGTTAAATTGCCGATAAAACTATTTACCACTTACCAAATATTGTATAAACTTGATATATAGTTGATAACAGTTCATTATATCTATATAAGCATCAAACATATGTTTACAATATTCCTCATTATAATTTACCGTTTTACAATTCAATTGTAACCATATCGATATTTTTTGTTTCAACAATATAATTATTCTGATTGCAAAAATTATATTAACATCAAAAGAAGCTATAATAATACTTGCAAAAATTATATGCCAAGGTATAGTCTCGATATACATAGTGGCAAATATTGTATTCAAGTAATAAGAAGAACATAAGACAACAACTATCCAGTTGTCAATTGTAAAGCGCTTAAATATTTTTTCATTATTCAGAAATATATGAACCTTCTGCATGATGATAATAAAGTCGACAATAGTCTTAGAGTGATTGTAGCTCACGATAAAATTTACGATAAAGCCAACGACGCACATTGAATTGTCAATTGAACGAAAATAAAATATAAATCTCATATTGCCATTGTTGAATGAGAATTCAGTGCAAACAATGTATACGAATGTTAATAAAGAAATTAATGTACCACAGAGACAAAATATTTTCATGTAGATATTGTTGGGATATATAATGTTGTGTTTTATATAATAACTGGGATTGAATAATATAGACTGCAAAAGATTTAAAGGTAGAAGCATTGATCGCATATCTTCATTCAAAAAACCTTGGCTATTTTTTTCGCTATATCTTGTTATAAATTGTATATTTTCCTTATTTATATATTGCATTTTGATGTTTATAATTTTGTTGTTATTATTTTTATTCCTTTTTAAGTTGTTACTTTTTATTTTTAATATACGTTACCTTAGTGGTTTGATTGTCGCAGAGTGATAAATGACTGAAAACACAATCATAAAAGTAATCTACAGTAAGTACATTAATTCATTACATGTTCTTGTAATTGAAATTGAATAATTATTTAGATGTTCATAATGTTATTTTATTCTATAATTTGGTTTATAAATGAAGAAGGTATTTGATGGCTTAACAAGTTAAATTAGGGATAATAAGTACACACATTGATTATGACTGCGCTCAATTCAAATTTTCTGCAATTCTTGCAGTTAACAGTTTTGTATGGAAATTCGTAAAAAGGCCACAAATTATGAATTGTTTTGCTGTCAGTTAACAGAATCGAAAGAATTCAATTCCTTATGCTTATTTTTAACAAATAAGCTGTAATATAAAGAAAGAAAGAAAATAATTAGGTTTTGTATTATGTTTTATTCATATATTAATCTTATTGATTAATTTAAAATGATTATTAATTATCTTAAATGGTGCTGACCTACAGCACCGTCTAGTGAGAAAAAAGAGTAATTTAAGTTATGTTTCATTCATTTATTTGCTGCCTTGTCATCAGTTATTATTATAATCTTATTTGCAATAAATCTATGGCGGGTAATTGATATTTCATAATTTTATTGTTTCAATTATACATATTTTCAAAATAACGTACTTCTTCCTCCTAGCGTTATTCCCAGTCGCATCCGAAGCTTTCAGCTCGGAGTCTGGGGTCCGCTTTTACCAGTCATAGCTACAGATTTTGGCTAGACCTCGATATTTTCCGTGAAGCGATTGCCATCTGACCTCCACGACCCAATGTTAACATTAGGCGATATCGAAGCTTTGCAGCTAGACTGTTGTTTTTGGACTTTTTAGGGCACCAACTACCCGTAACGACTGCCATAGATGTTCTTATGGCAACCGGGACCGACGGCTTAACGTGCTCTCCGAGGCACGACCAGACCAATGCAAATACCCATATTTAATGCACACAAATATTTGCACTGAGCGGTGATCGAACCCGCGCCTCCTGCGTAGCGGCCGCGTTCACTACCGCTACGCCACGGAGGCTGTCAACGTACATATTTTGTAAAAGAAATAAAATTAAAAAAATCAGGTAGGTAGGAACGAGATCTTTATTTTTGTCATGCGGCAATATTTATATGAAATAAGAATCTGCTTAGTAAATGAATTGAGTCATTCACCATCTCGCGATCGTCAAATTCGCGAGTGCGCGTGAGTTGACAATTTTCGATTTTGAATTATTTTTGTGTCATCAACTCGCAGATGTCAATTCTGTAGTCAAAGATGATGGCGATTAAAAAGAGATAAAAACCTTGACGTCACCTCATTTAGACACCTTGTCAGACGACGACTCCACCTGGGCTTATAGGACGGGATGTATGAACACTTCACCATGCTGTCAACGAGACAGCCTGGGGAGCCTTGGTCTCAGCAGATGTCCCTTGCTTATTTGAACGGCCCGGTGGTAGCAGATCTGATGGCAGGAGATTAGATGGCATGACTTTGGTGCTATGGAGGATCGCCAAGTGGCTGTTATGGAACGCGTGTCTTACGTGAAACCTATAAATATGGCAAGCGATATTTATTTACTATTTATTATTTTATTATTACTTAACAAAATCTTTGTTCTATGTTGCAGAATAAAATGTACGTTTATCGCCTAATAGCGATTAAAACATTGAAAAACAATGAAAAAAAAAATAAATAACAGAATGCATTGTACGAGTATGGCAGTAAAATTAATACCAATAATGGCTCTAGGTACCTTCTATTAATCAACTAAAACACTCGTTATTAATTACTTCCTACAAGCTTACTGCAGTTTAAGACTGTTCTACTACGTATCAACAGTACTTTAAAACCTACATGCACTTAAAAATTCATCAAAATATATATCGACATAAATCCAATACCTTGCTTTACCCTTCTAAATTTATAAACAATGAATTTAATAAATATTAATAGCAATGAAGATATATTTGAAAATAATGAAACGGAACAAAGTAATTTCGTTAACAAAGATATACAATTAATACTTTTACCTTTGAACATAGCACAAACTATTTTATTAAATCCTAAATATTACATCAGGCACAATATTATACGTCCTAACAATAAATTTATGAAATTATTTTCATTTTGTGGTGCATTATTTTGTATGTACATATTGCTTAATGTTGTTTACGATACATATTTGCTAACAACATCTTACTATAGTGTCTCTTTGTTTGACCTTGTCTTCTACTCGATTGGATTTTTCATTAATTTTATAAGCTGCTATAGTCACTCACAGAAGAACATAAATCTTGTCAAAACTTTGCAGAATATTCATGAATTACTTAATGATAACAAAGTCTTTATGAATTTCGTAATTTGGAATTGGTTCAGCGTAATTTTATGCGCAATATTTTTCTTTTGGATGATTTCTATTACATTATGGTACTACCAGTTTCAAGTTTCTTTTCATATTATATTTAGCACTGCCAGTGTTGCTTCTTTTGATATTAATATGATTTACGCAATTAGATTGGTGATATTGTTAAACCATAAACTTACCTTGTGGAATCTAAGATCTGCACACTCTCAGAGTGTAGATGATGATGAAGATTGCAAAAAGATGTTTCGGGCTTACATTAATATAATGAACTGCTATCAGTTCTTCATTGAATCTTTTGAATACATGGTAAGTGAAATCACTAACTGTTATAACATGAGTTCTCTGAGCAAATAATTTTCTACTTCTTCTATAACGTCTGATGTTCTCATTTCATTTTGAATTGTGATTGTTACTTTTACTGCTCATCTCCGAAAACAGTTATAAGGTTATAAGTTTATTGTTATCTCTCTCAGCTAACTCAAACTCAAATTCGACTTTAATGCTAATGTAATAATTTTAACATTTTTATCCATTTTATATTTTAGCTTTCAAATAGAAAAGGCGTGATTAATGTATGTATGTATGTATGTATAAATAGAACTAAACTTACTTAGTTTTCTTTAGTAAACTGCGATTGTGTATACTAATTAAACTGATTCAAAAAATGTGATCAGTCTTTTGAAATATCAGCTCTTTTTTCTAGTTGATGAAAAAATGTGAGGAACTTCTATATTTTTTTTAAACTTTATGCACAGTACATTGTACAAAGGCGGACTTAATGCCAAAGGCATTATCTAACAGTCTACCTTAGGGTGATGCAGGGATACATTTCAGACACGTATTTTCTCATCTGTGTTTCTTTGAAATATTTAATTTAATTATCTCCATTACAGATTGTCTATTATACAGTAAATTGTTTGGTTAATGCATTAATGTATATTCAAACGTGGATTGATATCTTCAAATCGGTTTTCAGAAATGATATTGAGGTAAATATTTTGCAATCTAATAATCACGTTTAAAATATCGCGTTTCATGATATACAATATTGTTAACGGGAACTACCGTGATCATTGTATAGGTATAGTTGCCTGACGTTTCAACCACTGGCTACACAGCAATTATTCAACAATATAATAATCATCCTTATCACCATAAATAAATTATTAAGTTATTTTTACTATACCTTATTTATGGCTAAAACCTTCTTGAAGGTGTAACAAAAACAACTTTGGATATTATTGTTGGCTTCAGAATCATTATTCTGAGATAACTCACTCAAGTTTTAAATTTCGTAGGTATTTCCAATAAACAAACACAATCAATTTATTATTTGATATCAATTTACATTTAACAAGAGTGTATTCTCCACATGAGATTAGGTAACCCATCAGTATTATGATTTCTTTCAGTTTTCTATTCTGGCAGAAGCTTCATTAATGTATGTGTGGATTGTAAAGAACTTTTTTCTGCTAATCACTTTGAGCATCACCTGCGAAAAGTTTTATATAATTGTGGAAAATACTCAGGATTTGTGTGCATTAAAAATAAGTTGTTCAGGTACAAACGATTCTCTTTTTTTGATTTCTCCTTTATTTCAGTTGCAGTTATATTCTTTTTCGAGATACAGGTCCAATTGATTGAACACATAACACTTTCTACTTCCTTTTTTTCTTCACCCTGTATGTTTGGTTTTTTTAATTTTCTTTATCTTTGAATTTAAACTGTACTTTTGCCATCACCCGCCTTCTCTCCTATCATTTGCGTTCGGCCCATTACGTAATTTTTATTTTCTCTTCAGTTACCGCTATCTTTGTCATATCTACAGTTTTACTAATACTTTTTTAATTTTTTATTATTCTGAATCAACATTCTAAGCTGATTATATATTAATAATTTTTTTAAGTTATTATGCAAAAGATGACACTTTTTAGTAGACATAACGTCTACTGAAAAGTGTTATAATTTAATGTGTACTATATAGTCGTTATTATTTTACAGAAAATCAAACAAAATTATACAGGAACATCCGAGGCTATCACAAAAGGACATTCAGTAAGATCACCGTATGTGGTCTGTTTTGTGTAGATGCTATTTTACCTCTTAACATGTTGGAGTTGCTTGCCAATTATACAATTGTATTGTTACAATTTGCTTTTCTATAAGTTATAATTATGTATTAAAAGTGATGTTTAATGTTTTCTATTTGTATAAAAGCGAAATAATACTCACTGATTATTCACGAAATTTCAGAAACTATAACACCTAGTACAAACTTGAAATTTGGCAGGTAGGTTCCTTAAAGGGTGTTAATATCCAGCTAAGAATGGATTTTACGAAACTTCACCCTTTAGAGGGTAAAACGAACTACACACATACGAAGTCGCATGCGGCCGCTAATTAAATGTATCTGAGAATTAATTCGATGTGAACCCTACAGTTGCAATCAAAATCCGTAAGAGTCCTATAAAGCATGAATATTTTAATTTCGTCAGTACGTGAACCCACGTCGATCATTTTCTGTGTAAGGACTGAATCCGCAATCGATCATAATTTAAATTCTTTATCCATTACGCTACAGATGCTTTATGAACATAGCACAGTGGGCTCCAAAAGTGCATGGACAATTTGAAACTAAAATTGTATGAAGTAACTCCACATGCCATCTAGCGTTAAAGTTAATACGTAACGTTAAGATTATGTACATAGGTTAATAATACTAATAATCGTAATTCACAAGGAGTATAATAACACAGGTGCCGAAATATCACAGCAGCACATATAAAAAAAACCGCTTACTCTAATACTGACAAATATTAGAGTTTAGCAATCGTGTACTGTATATTTGAAATAAGAAAAATGAAACAATGTAGGTATTAAAAATACAAATCTTTAAAAAAATGATAAAAGAGATAGGATTTAACATTATTTAAACGCAAACTGCAGCAACACAACAATATAGCTTACAACGAGACTCGCCAGATTTTTGGACAAGGATGCATCGATGGTGAATAACCGGCACGCAGTCATTTTACTAAATATTGTATGGTTCAGACGTAACACGTTTTTCAAAAGCCTTTTAGCACTTCCTGAAAAAATTATAAAATCTTTCAAATAAATAATCTCTTGATTTTCCATAACCTAGATGACAAACAGGTCTGGATTATTTTTTCATTTTTATTTTATTTATATTCTACTTCCAGTTTTTGTGAAGATGATTGAACTTAGATGTTTGGAAATTTGTTATTCAATCACGCTATACCAGCAGAACGGTTTTGGCTGATGTTACAGAGATTGATTACAGACTGGAATAACGCAAAGGTCATACTTTATATCCCGGAAATAGGCACCCATGGGTTGCGGAAACGGGATCGAAATTGATAATTTTACCTGCACTGTGTCTGATCCTCAATAAATTACAACAAGTGGCATTTACATCTTCAACACCTGAATAGAATCCTTCACAACCGCGACTAAATGCATGCAATATAAGTATATTCTTTAAAAACCAACATAAGTGAATCAAAGAAATCCCAATAAACTCCCGGAGCTGTGGACAATAGAAAAATTAATAGTTTCATTAGCCAACCCATCGGTTGGCAGTGATCGAATAGAAAACGGGGTGATGACAGCGCGTCGGTTAGCAATTGTGAATGGGACCAGTCCCTGATCTACCTACACTTCATAATCGCCTGCATGTAGAAGCAACTATCAATAGACGGCAACATATTATATACATTCTAGCGTCGATCGATGCCACCGATTGATGATGAATCTGTTGGTATGGTAACCTTAATTTGTTGTCTATTTCTTGCAATTATTGCGTTATTAAGTAGTAATATTGTTTTATTGCTATGACTATTATTATCAAATTTAATATGTGATATCTCTGATTTTTGTTTTCATTTAACAAGCCCTTTAACTTGAAATCCACATCAAGAGGTTTGGAAAAATATACACCGTTCTCTAACTATCTTGGAATGTTCCCTATTATCTATTGAGTGATGCACATAGCTTTTTTTACAATTTTTGTATACCACTTAGGTCACAGACAAGCACATGGCCCATCTGATGGAAAGTGGTTGCCGTGGCCTATGGACGAGTGCAATACCAGGGGAGTCACACTCGTGCTGCCGACCTTTTAAATACATAGAGATTCTGTGCCGTCAGCGAAGAAGACAAGGTAGCCTTTGGTGAAGGTGATATCAGCGCAATCAAATGACTAAATGTGCTTCTATTTCACTTGTAAGAGTGGATCTAAACGAAAATATAAACCCCGACAAACTCTTTTCTGTTGCCTCTGTAACATAAAACGTATGTATACATAGAATGTATGAACGAATATCTCTCAATTGATAAAAACTAAACCTCTACACTGTTCATTTTAATACATACTTCAGTATCATTCATTGCATTGGATGTTGTGAGCTCTATTGTCATCTGAACGTATAGTAATGTGTGTGTGAATAAATCAACTGCTTGAAATAATACCTGAAACATAATAACGAAATTCATAACCACCATTAAGAATAAAACGATATTTTTGGCAATACATCGATAGTTGTAAGCTTACCCCCGCTTGAAAAATATCCTTAAAAATATTATATGCTTCGAGCACACCAAAATATGCTCGATAAATTTCTTTGGAATTTCGTAGTTCTTGATTCATTTCCGCAGATCGTTTACACTGGTATTCAACTTCAGATAACCAGGTGAGAATTACATCTCTCAGTAATTCACTAAGAAATAATCCATATATCATGTTGACTTCAAAGTAAACCAAAGAGAAAAAGTAAAAAATAATAGACGGTTCTTCTTTTAAAAAGAAAAATATCAGCAAGAGAAAAGTAGCAAGCCTCAAAACGTGAAACCAATTCAAAAGTTTGAATTTCTTATAGTTCTTATATTTGATGATATTCAAGGTTTTTTGAATTATCAAAATGATTTGAACATGTTTTTTGGAATTTCTAACATTAACAACATAACCGATGATATAAGCGGAAACGTATACTGTACCATTGATAATGGCCAGTGCTCTCAAGAGCTTAACAGTAATGAAAACGTCATCAGTTCTAAAAATGGCGTCGTGAATATTACAAATCGCAAGCAATATTGTTCCAAAAAAGGAAATAATGTTATCAAGCATTCTGTTAGGTCTGATGCAGTTACGCTTAATTGAATACTTTGATAAGAAAAATTTGTTTTGCAAACATCGTATTGGGAACAAGATTCTTTGAAATTCAGTACCAAGGAAATTATTGTAAGAAGATACTTTTTTCATTCTTATTTTCATCTTGTAATTAAAAGGTAACCTTAATGTTCAACGGCGTTTTAAATTGTAGTATGCTCTGTAATTATTTTAATGTTATTTAAAACAATGTCTATGTGACATAATCCACGGTGTCTTCATTATTACTCAGTAACATTAGTTAACCGATTAAATTGTTTTAATTACTTATTGATTGCATTACAGAATACCAATCGGTCAACAATTAACAAATTAATGTTACTGTCTGTTCTAATAGCTTTTTAGCAACTTTGGCTGGCTGTTGCTGTTGCTAAGTGCAAAACTCGAGAACGGATCGATCAATTCGGCTTAATTAATGGAATTTTATTTTAACGATGGGTCACGGAAACGGAAACAGAATACCACGCGGGCGAAGTCGCAGATATCAGGTTTGGTATCATTATGAGTGCAATTGAAAGAAATATTTCTTTAAGATTAGTTTTACTGGTTATAATCTTTGATTTATATTGTTCCTAAGGTAAACGTTATGTTCAAAACCAGCCAGAGTGGTGCATGTCACATAATCACTATATTTGTTACTTATAACAAGATTTTACAAGAAAGCAAATTGAAGTAATACAACAGTGTTACTAGTAAATAAGCTTAACAAGGACAAAAGTAGTACAGCGTCTATGTGGAACAAACCGCATGCGGACATCTTTTTGAATGAACTCTGATATACACGGCGTACATTTTTGCATAATCTTTTCATTTCCACTGAAACAATAAAAGTACCTATTTGAAACATTATATTCTGAGACTATTAATGACACAAATCTGTAAATGTTCTGATAAATTTGAGCATTCACTTCTTATGAGTATATTCTTGTGAATGCTACATTTAAAAAAAAACGAGAGGTGTGATTTAAAATGAGATCATTTTAGCGAGCTTTCTATCGAGCGTTCTGGCGAGCATTCTCGCCAGTAGGACAGAAATTTGCATTGACTAGGGCGTTTGCTAGAAAGATCATGAAAAGATTATGTTTGACTCTAAGCTTGGCTCAGTTCGTTGTTCAACAAATTTAAAAACGAGGGATGCTTGATATTCTGTTACAAGTAATTGCTAAGGTCTATCAGCCAGCACTTTATTCTGAGTCAACTATGCATGCAACAAGCTTTACTACGTAGCTTGTAGATTCACTTATAGTGACATCATCAACATATTATGTGAGAATGAAAATTTTAACAATTTCCTATTATTGCTTTACTATAATTTTTTGAAATATTTTCTGCTTACTTAAGAATAATGAACATAAAATTGTTGATCAATTTAAAGTTGATCTCATAAAACCCACTGAGTAAATAGTTAATTAAATGATCTGTTGATCTAAAAATATCCCGTGCTCTTTGCTTTGCTATTATTGTATACTTTTAAGCTAGAAATGCGGATATATTATTTACTAGCTTTTGCCCGCGGCTCCGCCCGCGTGGATGTCGGTTATGGCGACCAAATATAGCCTATGTCCTTTCTCAAGGTCTAATCTACCCCTATACCAAATTTCATCAAAATCGGTTCAGTGGTTTGGGCGTGAAAGCGAGACAGACAGACAGACAGACGGACAGACAGACAGAGTTACTTTCACATTTATAATATTAGTAGGGAAATATTAGTAGGGATTATTAAACTAATTAACTATCGATCTTATATAATGTATTCTGTTTAATATGTTAACGACGCAAACTTTATCTAGAATTTAATCTTTTTATCGAAGAAAATCGACCTCGGGCGGGACTCAAACCCGCGTGGTTCGTTATCAGAGCATTTCCCCTGTAAGGGAAAGATCGCGGGTTCGAGTCCCGCCTGAGGTCGATTGCCTCTGTGGCGTAGCGGTAGTGAACGCGGCCGCTACGTAGGAGGCGCGTGTTCGATCCCCGCTCAGTGCAAATATTTGTATGCATGAATATGAATATTTCAATTGGTCTGGGTGTTTCTATGTATAATATTATGTATTGTATTTACAAAAAAAATGAATATAAGTATGTTTATTCGCACTCTAGAACCCATAACACGGGTCTAGATAGCGCTGTGTAGAGTGTCCTATAATATTTATTTATTTATATTCTTTTCTATATCTACCTTAATCGATTTGAATAGTTAGAATAAATGCTTTTCAATTTCATTCAATTATATGTGAATACTTACCTGAACAATTATTTTTCATAATAATTGCACATGTTTCTTGAGAATCCTCCACGGCTATATAGAATTTTTCGCAATTCATACACAGAATAATTTTCATCATAAATATTTTTAGTATCCAAACGCCTGAGAAGAACGTTCGATAAAATTGATCAAACTGAAAAATATTTTTAAGTTATTTAGATAGTTCAAATTTAAATATTATTTCATCAACCTAAAATATCATAGATATTATAAGTTAAATAAACATTTACATCGGACATGAATCCCTACTAATACTATAAATGCGAAAGTAACTCTGTCTGTCTGTCTGTCCGTCTGTTTGTCTGTCTGTCTGTCTCACTTTTACGACTAAACCGCTGAACCAATTTTGATGAAATTTGGTATAGAGGTAGATTAGACCTTGGGAAAGGACATAGGCTATGTTTGGTCGCGATAACCGACATCCACGCGGGTGGAGCCGCGGGCAAAAGCTAGTCATCTAATAAAATCATAATTAATACAAACTTGTGTTCTCAAATTAATCATGTATTAGTCTATAACTGACCTTGTGGTCAGTTTATGGGTATTTATGGGGTTGTCCCCATAAATAGATTTGTACTAAAACTGGAAGATATGTCGCCAATATTCGCTATTGTCTGTAGATCACAATAGAACAAGGGTTTGACAACCAGAAAAGTAATCATATATTTTTCTTGCACTACCCTCACCTTTCACTCATCAAATCATAAGTATTGTGACAGTTTTAATATTATCACCATTATCTAAAGTTTTATAAGTTCACTAGCATTAGCCTACTGTACACAAATTCTTACAATATAATATTCAAAATATTTCCAATTAACAACATTTTGTGATAGTTTATTACATAATGTCTATACAGAGGTTTTGTAAATCAAAAACTGGCTAGTGATCAAATAAACTTTTTCACGAAATAAATTTTGATCTATGTGCGGATGTTAAGTAGTGAAATAAATAATTATAGGACTAAAATAATATATGGAAGAGATAAGCTGCTGCTCTTATTTTGGTTTTACGATTGGAGGACTAATAGAACAGTAAATTTGTATTGACTGGAGCGTTTGCTAGAAAGATCTTGAAAAGATTATGTTTGGCTCTAAGCTTGGCTCAGTTCGTTGTTCAACAAATTAAAAAACGACGGATGCTTGATGTTCTGTTACAAATAATTGCTTAGATCTATCAGCACTTTAATGTTCTGAGTCAACTATGCATGCAACAAGCTTTACAGATGTTAGTTAGTGAAATTAAATCAAAAACTAAAATAAAGTATGGAAGAGTTAAGCTACTCTTATTTTGGTTTTACGATTTAAAAAGATATAGATAGTTAGATTTTTTTTTTTTTTTTTTTTTTTTTTATACCACTTAGGTGGCAGACAAGCACACGGCCCACCTGATGTAAAGTGGTTACCGTGGCCTATGGACGTATGCAACACCAGGGGCGTCACACTCGTGCTGCCGACCCTGAAGAAACCTTCTAATGCCCTTCTTGAAGAAGAAAGATTTGGAGATTTTAAAAAGTTGCGGATATCTCAAATGTGTTATATGCCTTATTAAATGGGACTTTTGAAGTGGATGAAAGGTAAAGTTCCTATGCTGTGGCGAGAGCCTTCGAAATTAAATAAAAAGAACCACAAGCATAGAAACATATCATAATATAGCCCAAACCAAAAGAAGATAAAGAAATCTCAGATGTAATAAGAAGCAACGCTAAGGAACGCAGGTCTAACGAACGCAGGTTAGGGATACTTATACATGTCATACGTAATCTCTTTAGGATATCGAACTTTTAAACAGTAACCTACAACCAAAATTCAAATAATAACTTCAAATTGCAGTTTCTTTGAAGTACTTTATAAAAATAAATAAGACTATGTACTGGGGGCTGTCAAGTGAGCTGTCAAGTGAATGTCGCGTTATTTTGCTCTCTCCAAATATTATTTAAAAAGTGACGAAAACCTATATATTTCCATACGAAAAGTGCTTACAAATGCACAAGAACTGCCTATAAGTGTTTTATCATAAGTCAAAAAAGTGCAAACCATCAGCGAACAAAACTAATACAAAAATTATCGTCATGGAACAAAAGTGCAACTAAGTACATACAACTTGCATAAAAACTAACCAAATTAAACATACGAAGTTGGTGGAAAGTGCTCGAAAACACGTAATAACAGTGCGGGAATGTTCTGAGAGGCAAATAAGTGCAGACTATTAGTGATTTCTCAAGTTTAGCAAGCAAAATAACCAAGAGTGGAAAAATTCAATATACCTACATATGTGAAAAAAAATAAAAAATAGGACATTATGTTAAAATAAATGTCTAAAATTTTGCAAGACGATTAATAACTACTCTATAAGCTGAAACAGTGTAAACTCCAGTGACAAATACGGAAATAACTTCACTAATCCTTACATAAATCAGAGTTACCACAATACAAACCACCGTCTGATTCACCACCACTAATCCTAAAGAACTCAAATCAAATGGATATAAACATGGAATTGCTGCTACGGAAACTTGACGAGAAACTTGATGAGAAACTAGAGAAACAAACTGAAAAATTAACTCATACACTCATGGAAGCTCTAGATGAGAGGATGAAAACAATAACAGAAGAAAATATTACCCTAAAAAACAAAGTAACAGAACTAGAACAAAAACTTAGAACAATAGACAGAGAAAAACGTAAAAATAACCTAGTGTTCTTCGGAATAGACGAGAAGGGAAAGTTAGAGGTGGAATTAGTAGACTACATCAAAGACCTCATTAATGACATGGGGGTTCACTTTGACAGTCATGAAATTAGTAATGTGTATAGAATAGGGAAACAAAGTGAAAACAAGAACCGTCCAATTGTAACCTCTATCACAACCCAGTGGAAAAAACATCTGATACTCAAAAACAAAACAAACATGCCGCCAGGTATCAATGTGAAAGAGGACTACTCTAAGGAAATACTGGAAAAACGAAAACAGTTACAACCTCAACTTGAAGAAGAGAAAAGGAAGGGAAACATTGCATACATAAAATATGACAAACTGATGGTCTTAAATCCAAAGAATAACAGTGAAAAGAGAAAAAGAGAAACTTCGGGTTCTCCGAAGCTACCAGCACAGAAAAAAGTAAACAAAAACCAAATAGGAAGCAACCCTTCACAACCCTTTTCCAAAACTGGCACAAGGGACAGCACTAGACCCAACATACTCAACTATGTCAACCGAGGAAGTTCTAATCCACAACTTAATACTTCAAAAAACTAATAAATGCTCTAGACAAACAGCTACGAAGAACAAAAACGAAACTACAACTAACAATTATCATAAACAACTAGCAAAACATCTCCCACAACGGCTGGCCCCCGCGGGAGTTATAGGCCACCACCCTCTAAATAAGAGAAAAAATAAAATACTCAACATTGCAACCTTAAATTCGAGAACCCTTAGAACTGAGGAAAGCCTACAAGAACTAGAGAAGGCCCTGGCAGATATAAAATGGGACATCCTAGGAATCAGCGAGATGCGTAGACTGGGAGAAAAAATAAAGGAACACACCGACTACATACTATTCCATAAAGGTGAAGCAGCTGGTCAAAGAGGAGTAGGATTCATAATTAAAAAATCAATGAAAAAATACATACAAGAGCTAATTGGAATTTCAGACCGAATAGCTATTTTGAACATAAGCATACCAGGCTACAAGAAACTATGGACAATTATTCAAATTTATGCTCCAATAGAGAAAACACCAGAGAGAGAAATTAAGGTTTTCTACAAACAACTATCAGAAACTATAACAAGATATCCAAACAACCACATAATACTAATGGGTGACTTCAATGCTCGAGTGGGAGTGAGACAATGCAAGGAGGAACATGTCTTGGGGAATTTTGGCCAAGGAAGAAGAAGTCCACATGGGGAACTGCTAGTTGAACTTTTACTACAACACAACCTAACGCTCTTAAATAGTATATATAAAAAGGACCACAAGAACAAATGGACATGGATCTCTCCTGACGGCAGTACCAAGAACGAAATTGATTACATAACAACAAACTACCCGAAAGCTTTCACAGATACATCAGTCTTGACTAAGTTCAACTTCAATACTAACCACCGCATGGTAAGATGCAACATGAGATTGGAACCACCAAGAAAGCCTAGAAAATACTTTACTCCACACTCTACAGGACAACACAGTGAAGAAACTATAAAGAAAATGAAACAATCCCTAATCAATTCAACCATGGAACTAACTGCGAATAACATTGATACTCTTTCAAAATATAAAACACTATCTAATATACTAGATCAAGTAAAGGATGAAAATACCAAAAGAAGCAAGTACAAATTAAGTGAAACCACCCTACAACTTATAGAAAAAAGGAAACACTTACTCTTAAATCATCCTAAAAAAGAGAACATAAAAACAATAACAAACCTAAGTAAAGAAATCAGAGAGAATATTAGGAAGGACAGAAAGTCCAAGAGATTGCAAACACTGGAAAAGCATATAGTGAAAACAGGAGGAGTAAAAAAAGCGTTAAAAGAACTAAGGGAATCAAACAAAGAATGGATACCAAAACTAAACAGAAAGGAGCAAACATCATTTAATAGGAAGAACATAAGTGAAATAGCCACAAAATTTTACCAGAAGCTCTATTCAAACCCAGACACCAAACAAAAACAGCACCCAAAGGTAACAGACAATAAACAGAAGGAAGTAATGAGTGAACCTGAAATACTCCCAAGAGAAATAGAAAAGGCTATACTTAGCCAGAAGATGGAGAAATCACCAGGCCCAGACAAAGTGACAAACGAACTTCTTAAAGGCACCCTCAAGGAACTAATACCAATACTCACTTCACAATTCAACGAAATACTACAATCTGGCCAAATCCCTACGCAATGGAAAACATCATATATCATTCTTATATTCAAAAAAGGACAAAAGGAAGACATAGGGAACTACAGACCTATAAGCTTGATGTCAAATATTTACAAGGTATTCTCCAAAGTTATCTTGGAAAGAATAAGCAAAAAGCTAGATGAAAACCAACCACGGGAGCAAGCTGGCTTCAGACAAAAATATTCCACTTTAGACCACATACACACAGTGAAACAAGTAGTAGAAAAATACAATGAATACAACAAAAAACTATACATGGCCTTCATTGACTACTCTAAAGCTTTTGACAGTATAAGCCACACAGCCATGTGGGACTGCCTGGAACAGCAAGGGATACCCCTAATCTACATCAACATCATAAAAAATATCTACTCAAACGGGGAAGCGAGGATCCAGCTAGAAACCCTGGGGAAAAAATTCAAAATAGAAAGGGGAGTAAGGCAGGGGGACCCTCTCTCACCAAAATTGTTCTCAGCTGCCCTGGAAGGTATATTCCGTAAACTGGATTGGTGCGAATATGGTCTCAACATACAAGGAGAAAGACTGAACCACCTACGATTTGCGGATGATATTGTCTTATTTGAAGAAAATCCAACACACCTACATAAAATGATAGAAGCACTTAACAAAGAGAGTGTAAAGGTGGGCCTATGCATGAATAACGAGAAGACGAAACTGCTAACAAACTCCGAACCAGTCATTATAAAAATTAACAACCAACCCCTTGAATATGTGTCTGACTACATATATTTAGGACAGATTATATCCCACAAAGATCAAACTACTAAAGAAATAGAACGAAGAATAGGAAATGGATGGAAAAAATACTGGTCATTGAAAGAAGTCTTGAAAGCAAAAGAACTAAGCATGCAAATAAAGAGGAAAGTTTTCAACTCATGCATACTCCCAGTTATCACCTATGGGTGCGAAACCTGGGCACTCACCGAACACCACCGTGAAAAACTGAAACGCTGCCAGAGAGCCATGGAGAGAAGCCTGACTGGCATAAAGAAACAAGACAGAGTAAGAAGTAGCATAATAAGGGCAAAAACCAAAGTTTTTGATATTATAACCCAGATAGACCAACGAAAGTGGAGATGGTCAGGTCACATGTTGAGAGACCCACAAGAGAAATGGTGCAAAAGCGTCACCAACTGGTATCCTAGAAATGGCAGAAGATGTAGAGGACGCCAACAAACAAGATGGGAAGATGATCTGAAACTCACGGCTGGACCTCTCTGGAGAAGAGTTGCAAGTGACAGAGTTCAATGGAAATTATTAGAGGAGGCCTATGCCAAGAGGCAAACTGAGCTTCGAGACATTCTATAAAAATAACATTTGTTTCAGTCACGTTTGTGAGAAGTTCAGAATAAAAAGGCTTATTATTATTATGTACTTTCAACTTACCTCAAGTTTAGTGCTGGGTTCCATTTTGCAGAATTCAATCCATACTTGGATATAAACTAATGAATGTACGAAAACTTCTGTTGCGTAAAAAAGAATCTACTAAACCATAGAAAGATTTTAGTTACCTATCTATATTTTAGGAAATTTTGTAAGAAATGGTTTAGTAACTTTTCTTATAACCCTATAATCTAACTCTGGATGTTGACTTTTGTCAATATACTGTATAAATGTTACGGCTAATGTCAGGTATGTGAATCATATTCACATCAATCAGGTTTTCCTTCATTTTATCTAAGAAGGACGCCCAACATTTGCAGGTGAGTATAACTTGGGTTTGTAAATTTTGCTAGTTTGGCGGTTTTGAATCATCACCTCCAACTGGTATTGCGGGAAAATGTCCTGGCCCTTGGATTTTCTGATATTTCGGCGCTGTTGCGCCAGTGCCAGCACCATAGTCACGGAGGAAGTGAAGTATTTACCCTCTAGGGTTGATTACTCAGGAAATAATGGCCCCATAAAATTCAAAATGAAGCATTAATCGAAAGGAAGAGTAAATGAGGGGGTCAAGTTAAAGTGCAAATCCTGAATGTAAAAAGAATGATGACAATATAAATTTTTGTTTGATTTTCCCTAATTTGACTCAAGATTTACCCTTGACACTACCAGTAGTCACCTATTAATAACTAATTTGACTGAACTTTAACCAGATAACTAGTTAACATCATCCCACTTACCAGAAATTGATAAGAGTAAATGTACAGTTGATAGCACTTCATTATATTTACATATGCCTGAAGTAGTTGTCTGCAATTATCTTCATATTCCCATTGACTTCTTATACACTGTTTATTCCACAAGTTTATTTTCTGCCTCAGAAGTATTATTAACCTAATACCGTAAATCATACTAACATCCAAAACAGCTACAGTGAACGGACTGCATACGTCAGAAAGCCTTATATTTGGATATTGCCATAATATCATAATGATAGTCACACCTGAATAAACGCTTGAAATTGCAAGAAAACTAAACCAATTCCACTTGGTAAACTGCTGAAATAGTACTTTATCGTTGAGATATTTGTGAACTTTCTGTATTATTATGACAAATTCAACTTCATTTTTAGAGTAGTAACAGCTTTTTATAAAAGTAACAATGAATCCGAAGGAGTAGGTTACAAAGTTGAACCAAGCCATGTAGTAGAAACGAATATTTTCATCTTTTATGTTAAATGCAAGATGAATCTGCCAGTAGAATATGTATATTGATAAAGACGTATAGCCTAATGAAAACATGTTGATTATAAGACTATTGGAATATATTACATTACGTCGAATGCGATATTTAGGATTAAATACTATATTTTGACCCAGGTTTAGAGGTAGAAGCATTCTTTGAATATCTTTATCAACTAATTTATGCACTTTTACTCGTGGATGTTGATAGTTTTTGTAGTTTATAAAACTCATATTGTAATAGACAAACACGTGGAAATGTAGATTCGAATTTGAAGACTATTTTATTTTGGTATTATGTATTGTTGTGTTTCAATTACTTAAGGTCATATACCATAATAAATTATTCATTTGCCGTAAGATAGGTTCGAAACATACCATCCAATAATTTGCCATTAGTGTTAATACAATTACATAATATAATAAATGTGAAAGTTTGGAAAGTTGTTTCAATGTTTGTTAATCAATCACGCTCTAATGTCACCCCGGATTTGGCTGAAGTTAGGCCTATATTCTAGAATGGTACTTTTTCTGAGTCTCGATTTATGTGAATACGGATTGTTTAGACAAAATACCTTCACGACTCCAAAAGCGCTAAAAAAATAATAGGGATTCACATAGACTTTAAGCATGAAGACTTGGCATGTACATATTACCGCTGTTATTAGGAAGGTGTTCGGTACTTTTCACTCTCTGAAACGTCTTCAGCCCTTTCTACTCTTCCGGCCTGGTCACGACTTCGGTCTTAGCGGGCCGCGGCGCGGCAAGAGGCGCGGCGTCGGTAAGCGGTGCGTTTTGCACGCCACGAACTCTCAGTAGCGGTTAGTTGCAGCGGCCGCGGTGGACGTATTTAGGTAGTCAAAACGTGCTTGAAATCATGGCGTTATCAAAATTATCCCTTCTCTGTATAGAAAACAGCGCATTTTTAAAACAAGATCTACTTAATATGAGATAAAGATTGGTATTTAAATGGCGAATTTCGTGACCTATACGAAGATATATCCAGATAAGTTTTATGAGTAGGTACACAAGAATGAGTGTACAAACTTTTGATTATATTCTGAAGCACATCTAGACGTACCTATGTTTAAAACAATATATCTGATCCAAAAGGGTAGTTTATGTTGGGGATGTTTTGACTTCCATATAGGCGGTCGATTTAAGATTTTACCTATAAATGTCTTGGTATCGAGTTCACGTCATAAATTCGAAATAATCTGGCCGACCGTCAAAATTCCGAACGCTCATTTCGCCGATCCATTACCGCCCGCCGCTACAAAATCGTCTAATCTTTTTTGTTTAAAGCTACGCCGCTGAGTCCGTCACTCCTACACCGCCGTGCGCGCCGCTCTGTTCCGTGGCGTCGCACTCATTGGCTTGTACTTTTGTTCCTGCCGCTTCCCACACCGCGCGCCGCTGTAGCGATTCGCTCGGAGAAAACCGCGCGCGTTTTCGCTATGAGCGGCGACTCGTGGCGTGCTTCAAACATTTTCATACTTTTGTTCCAACCGCTCGCCGCCCCGCACTTAGCTGCCGCTCGCAGCGGCAAGGTCGTGAACGGGCCGTTCCAGACAAAGATCACCCTAGCTCAAGCACTTCTTCTTCCACTTCTAGATTATGGTGATGTCTGTTATCTCGATATAACTGAGGATCTTCTGAACAAACTCGAACGTCTGCAGAACTTGTGTATCCGCATCACTTTCAACCTTCGGAAGTATGACCATATATCTGAACACCAGAAGAGATTAGAGTCGCTGCCGATTTGGCGGCGACGAGATTATCATATTCTATTACTTCTCTATTGTGTTCTTCATCACAATACTATCCTATATACCTTCAAGAACGTTTGAGTACCTAGTGCCAGAGATAAACCTTGCCAAGGTTGCCTTGAAGAAATCGCTTCCAGCGATAATGCCGCCCATTGTACATTAAACTGTATACATGATATCTACTTGTCTCTACTGTAAATCTATTGGTGTACAATAAAGTATTATCTATCTATCTGTCTATCTTACCGTTCAGCAACTTCTCTTCTCCTTCGCACTCCTGTACACTCGTCAAGCCGCTACGATGGTTCTTTCTCGATGGCAGGCGTATGTTTGCGGAACAATCTACCTCATAATATACGCGATAGTCCCTCTTTCAGAATTAATGTCATAACTATTGTACCTATAAGTAACCTATACTATGCCAAATATTTATTTATATAGCTATGCATTTATGCATAAAATGTAGGTTTTTCTTTATTAGGATTTACTATAATGGGTATGCTCGTAAGCATACAACATAGATGTTACCTATAATTTGTATGTGTATAACTCCTCTTAACTTTCTCTTTCCTAGTCCATCATATCCACTCTGTTGTACACTTGGCTCTGCCTCCTATCTATATTTTCCTCTAGCACTCTAAGGTTTGCTGAAAGGTAACTCAACATTAAGTTAAAGTTAAAAAAAATTTTAATAATGGTTTTATTCCATAACAATGGTTATAAAATACTAATATCTTCAAAACCAGCCAGTGGTGTATTTATTGCTTACAAAAAGATTTTACAAGAAAGCAAATTGAAGTAAAACAACAGTGTTACTGGTAAGTAAGCTCAATAAGGACAAAAGTAGTACAGCGTCTATATGGAATAAACCGCATGCGGTTATCTTTCTGAATGAACTCTGATATACACGGCGTACATTTTTACATAATCTTTGCATTTCCTCTGGAACAATAAAAGTATTTAAAATATATTCTGGGACTATTAATGACATTTGTTTAAAGGTGATTATGTTATTTCCCGTCATTATTGTATAACCATGGAAAGCGAGAGTTTAAAAAACAATGTTAGTACCTACCTGAACAATTATTTTTCATAATAATTGCACATGTTTCTTGGGAATTCTCCACGGCTATATAGAATTGTTCGCAATTCATACACAGAATAATTTTTATTATAAATATCTTTAGTACCCAAGTGCCTGTGAAGAATATGCCATAAGATCGATCAAACTGAAAAATATTTTGTCAAGTTATTTAGATAGTTCGAATTCAAATATATTTCATCAGCTTATAACATTATAGATATTATAAGTTAAATAAAAAGAAGAAAACCTAATAAATGTAGGTCTAACGAATGCAGGTCTAGAATACTTATACATGTCATACGTAATGTAGAAAGAAAGAAGAAAGAAAATACATTTATTGAAAACAATGCACATTACACAATACACAATTTAGAATAAAACAAAAAAAAAACAACAATAGAAATAAAATACAATCACACAAATCAAAAGCCGCATACCCGCTCTTGTTACACTATTTGTTATCTATGGTCGCGTAATGTCACCCACTTATTCATTCTCTACCTTAACCTGTATGATATCGACTTTTAAACTCTAATCTATTACTAAAATTCTAATAATAACTTCATACTGAAGTTTCTTTAAAGTTCTTTATAAAAATAAATCAGACTGTGAACAGAACTTTTAACTTACTCCAAGTTCATTGCTGGATTCCATTTTACAGAATTCAATCCATACTTGGATATACGTTAATGAATGTGCAAAAACTTCTGTTGCGTAAAAAAATATCTGCAAAACGATAGAATTAATTTATTTATCTATATTTTAGGAAATTTTGTAACAATTGGTTTTGTAACTTTTCCTATAACCCTGTAGTGTAAACTGTATGAATATTACGGCTAATGCCAGTTGTACGTGAACAATATTTGCAGTAGTCGATTTTTATTAGGTTTATCTAATGACTCCTTAAGAAGCATGCCCATTATTTTCAGGCTAAGTTCTGGAAAGTTTGATAGTTTGGTTGATTTTGAATCAATCAAAAGCTTCTCAATGCGGTATATCTACTGATTGACAGAAGATGTCTTGACGCAGGCTTTCCTTATGGTTGGATAGTCAAGCAGCAGTGATCCCCATAAAATTTGAAATGAAATACTAATGGAAAGGAAGAGTAAAAGAATGGAAAGAAAGTAAAAAAATGATGACGAAAGAAATGAATGAGTCGATAGTAAAAAGAATGGAGATAATATTTGTTTCACTAACTTAGTTCAAGTACTACTCAAATTATTAATAAAATGACTATTGCAAACTTTAACCAGACACCTAGTTAACATCATTCCACTTACCAGAAATTGATAAGAGTAACTGTACAGTTGATAGCACTTCATTATATTTACATATGCCTGAAGTAGTTGCCTGCAATTATCTTCATTTTCCCATTGACTTCTTAAGGACTGTATATTCCACAAGTTTATTTTCTGTTTCAATAGTATTATTAACCTTACAGCGTAAATCATACCGAAATCAAAAACTGCTACAGTGAAAGGACTGCATACCTCATAAACCCGTATATTTGGATATTGCCATAATATCATAATAATAGTCACGCCTAAATAAATGCTTGAAATTGCAAGAAAACTAAACCAATTCCACTTGGTAAACTGCCGAAATAGTACTTTATCGTTGAGATATTTGTGAATTTTTTGTATTGTTGCGACCAATTCAACTTCACTTTTAGAGCAGTAACAGTTTTTTATAAAAGTAATAATGAATCCGAAGGAATAAGTCAAAAAGTTACACCAAGATATGAAGTAGACATGAATGTTATCAACTTTTATGTTATATGCAAGCTGAACATGCCAGTAAAGTATGTATATTGAAAAAGACGTAAAGCCAAATGAAAACATATTGATTATAAGACTATTGGAATATATTACATTACGTCGGAAACAATATTTAGGATTAAATACTATATTTTGACCTAGGTTTAGAGGTAGAAGCATTGCTTGAATATCTTTGTCAACTAATTTATGCACTTTTACTTGTGGATGTTGATAGTTTTTGTAGTTTATAAAACTCATATTGAAATAGACAAAAATACGTGGTAATGTAGACTCGAATTTGAAGACTATTTTAGTTTGATATCATGTTGTGTGTCAATTACTTAATGTATATGAGTCAATTGTTCATTTGCCGTAAGATAGATTCGAAACATATCATCCAATTTGTCATTTAGTGTTAATACTATTAATATTACAAATGGGAAAGTTTGTAAAGATGTTTCATTGTTTGTTACTTATTCACGCTTTCATGTGGGCCCGGATCCGACGAAATTTAGACTCACATTTCGTATTTTGGACATAAATCGTATTGGACAAAAACCTTGTTGGACTTTAATCCTAGTTGGACATTTCGTATTTTGGACATAAGTCGTGCAAAGGTTCTAGAATGGTACTTAGTTCTGAGTCTGGATTTATTCAAGACATATTGTATAGACAATCTGTCAAATCTGTCTATATAATCTGTCCTCAGATACGGGCCTTAATGGTGATAGATAAAGTCTTGATTAACACATAATCTACTTTTTATCCGGGAATTAGGTTCCCATAGGAAGGGGATCAAAAATTTCACGCGGGCGGAACCGCAGGCATCATCTATTCAATTCCATTTAAATATTTCCCTTAATGAAATAACGATTATACTGAGAATAAAGTTCTTGTGTTTTATATTACAAAAGTGTAATATCACATTGAAGGACAAACATAAAATAATAGATGTTAATAGATAACCTACCAATAGATCTTAAAACTTAATTAGAAAACCACGATGACAATCTTCTAAATAGGTTTGAAATAAACTGTAATCTACTCAGTTCTATTTTTTATAATGAGCTGAGCTTGGATATCAAAACTTGTACATAATCTAAATATAAACTAGCAAAAAGCTGAGGTTTGTGAGGGCTCGCATAGTTTTTTTAATAGTTAATAATCATTAGTACCTACTGCAATAACATTTTGTCCAATTTAATTTGTTAATGTTCAAATTCATCTGACCACAGACGAAAAATGATTATATTTGTCAAAAAATAATAACACAATACATAGTCAAGGTATATCGAAGAAAAAGCAAAATGTAGTTTTTCAGTAAAATTAAATGTGTTTTGCAGCGAATCGAGCGAGAGTTAAATATTGTACGTCATTATAACATTTTAATATTTTATGACAAACTTCTATTAAAATATAACTGGTGCAACAACTTATTTGATAAACCTTATAAGAAAGCAAACTGTAAAAGTACAATGACGTAGTTAGTGATTGTCCCTGTTAAGGATAATGGTAGTGTTGCATCTACGTTGAATAGCCCGAATGCGGTCATCTTGCAGTATGATACTCGATTATATCGTGTGACACTCTTCCAGAGGCGTTTCTGACTCGCTGAAAAACATAATAAGATATACGATAAAATTATAGGCTCCACCCGAAAACCAGCGCTGCGCATGCGCATACTCAATGGTGTGCGTAGCATTCAATGCTGAGATGGGGCCCTATTTAGGTTCGCACAGTGTAAATGTTTGTATCTAACCTACTGTTACGAATGATTGTACTTATGGGATGGTTAGGGTCCCATTCCCTTGTCACACACTGGAGGAGTTTATAAATTAAACACTTGGAGATAGGTGCACATGAGAACTTTATACTCATAATATAGGTACACTGCGTAGGTATACAAGTTACGGATACTTAATACTATTATAAAACATCTTAACCTATTGTTTACATTTGTTACTACCAAGACAAAGGGGCGAACGAACTACCAAGTGACGAAGTGACGCCAAGCTAAGCTTGAAAGCGACGCCACTTGAAACCGAGAGAGAGAGGGTAAGTTTTTTTGGGGACTAACCGTCTCTCGACTCGAAGTTTCGGTAGGTGTTACCAAATGTGAAACATTCGTTCGGAAAGTCTAAACTATAACTAAATTGTAAAATACAACACTACTAAATAATATAAAATACTTAATAGCTATGTACTTAATATTAATAATAGCTACACCACCCCCCTACGGAGAAAAATAGCCTAGCGAACATGGAAGAAGAACCAAGATTACATATCGATAGGGGCTTTAAAACGGACCCTGCGCCCTGAGCGTGTTGTATAATTTTGCGGCGCGGGCAGCGTTGTCGCAGCAGGTGGTGGGGTGGCAGGTGAAGGCGATGGTGAAGTAAAAGGACCGTCTGCAGTTGGCACGATAGAAAGGTCGCGATCCTGTGGCGCGTCAACGTAAGCGGGTTTGACACGATCCAAACTAACCTCCACATTGCGGGTGCCGGTATCAATAGTGATAGTTTTGTCGGTGCGTTTGATAACCTTATAGGGACCGAGATATGGGGGTTTGAGGGATGGTCTAACAGTGTCATCCCGGAGAAATATGTGTGTCGCCGTATCGAGGTCTTTGGGTACAAAAGTAGAACGTTGACCGTGTCGTGTGGCTGGTGTTGGTCTCAATTTTGACATCATATGTCTTAATTGTGTGACCAGGCTGTTAGCGTCTTCTACACGGTCAGATGGAGCGGTTTGGGAAATGAATTCTGAAGGCAGACGTAACGGTTCCCCGTAAACCAACTCGGCAGGTGAGCACTGTAAATCCTCCTTGAGGACAGCTCGCATACCCAGGAGTACGACTGGCAACGCTTTGTGCCAGGATTCCTGGTGGCACATCAATGCAGCCTTCAACTGGCGATGCATTCTCTCAACCAACCCATTTGCGCATGGGTGATAGCTCGTGGTGCGTACACGTTTGATGGAGCAAAGATGAAGAAGCGACTGAAAAAGTGCCGATTCAAATTGGCGTCCCTGGTCGGTGGTGACTAAGGAGGGAACGCCGAACCGAGAAATCCACTCTCTGTGAAAGGTTTCAGCTACTTCTTCTGCACTAATTGTTGTCATAGGCCATGCTTCAGGCCACCGCGTAAACCTGTCAACACATGTTAAGCAGTATTGAAAACCCTTGCTGTAAGGTAGCGGTCCAATTATATCTAAATGGATGTGGCTAAACCTTTTGGTCGGGGTTGCGAAGGTTCCGAGCGGAGTTTGTGTGTGCCTGACAATCTTGCTTCGTTGGCAAGCAAGGCAGTTGCGGGCCCATGTTCGGCAGTCTTTTTGCATGTTAGGCCATACAAACCGATCTGCCACCAAGCGTGCTGAAGCTTGCACACCGGGGTGGCTTAAATTATGCAGCCTGTCAAAATGTGCTCGTCGGAAAGCAGGCGTAAGGTACGGACGAGGTTTCTGTGTGGAAACGTCGCAAAAAATAGTAATGTCAGTACCAGGAATGTGCACTTTTTTTAGTTTTAGTGACGAGCCTGTTTGAGCCTTAAGGAGTTCTTGGTCGTTCTCCTGATCTTTAGAGAGCGCAGTGTAGTCGTCTTCGAGTTGAATGGCTTCAACACGGGACATTGCGTCTGCCACGACGTTATCAGTTCCGCTAATGTGACGGATATCGGTCGTGAATTGGCTAATGAATGAGAGCTGATTAAGCTGCACTGGTGGAAGCTTCTCTCGTCTTTGCTTGAAGGCGTAGATTAGGGGTTTGTGGTCTGTGTAGATGGTTACGTGTTCCACTTCCAGTATATGACGGAAATGCTGGACGCTTTCGTACACAGCCAATAGTTCCCTATAGTACGCCGGCCAACCGGACTGCTTTTCGTTCAATTTCTTACTGAAAAATGCAAGTGGTTGCCATTGCTGGTCTACGTACTGCTGTAGACATGCTCCAACGTGTGTTGAAGATGCATCAACAAAAAGTCCAAGAGTGGCTCCTGCTACTGGATGGACTAAGGTTGTAGCAGTGGCAAGATGCTCCTTACATTTTTGAAAAGCGTCCTCAAGTTGAGGTGACCAAGGAAATGGCGTTTTCTTTTTCCTTTGAGTAGCCGTTAAAGCATTAATGAGAGGAGCTTGTAGTGCGGCAGCATTGGGAAGAAAACGGCGATAAAAATTTAGCATGCCCAAAAACCTACGAACGCCCTCAACAGTTTTGGGCTGAGGGAAACTCTTCAGAGCTTCTATCCTCTCGGGAGGTGGGCGCATACCGTCCTTCGAAATTTGGTACCCTAAAAAGATAATTTCTTTGGCACCAAGGACACATTTAGAGGAGTTGACTACAACACCGAAATCTTGCAAGCGCTTGAATAATGTGCGCAGATGTTTTTGGTGTTGAGTTTCGTCCTTAGAATAGACGAGGATGTCATCTACGTAAGGGAAACACCAGTCTAACCCCCGTGTGACTTCATCGATGAACCTCTGAAAAGTTTGCCCAGCATTGCGCAGGCCAAAATTCATGTAGGGGAACTCAAATAGACCGAATGGAGTGGTGATTGCCGTCTTGGGGATATCCTCTTCAGCAACAGGTATTTGGTTATAAGCCTTTACGAGGTCAATGGTGCTGAAAATTTCTGAGCCAGCGATGTTGTGGCCTACGTCCCCAATGTGTCGTACTGGGTAACGATCTGGCACTGTCCTGGCATTAAGGGCGCGATAATCACCGCATGGTCGCCATGAAGAAGGTTTCTTGGCGGCGAGGTGCAGCGGAGATGCCCAAGGACTTTTCGAAGGTCTAGCTGTGCCGTCCTTGACCATAGCGTCAAACTCTTTCTTGGCGACCTGCAGTTTGTGAGGTGCGAGCCTTCGAGGACGGCTGGTGACGGGCGGCCCTTCAGTCGTGAGAATATGGTGCACTGTGGAGTGCTTTACTGTCTTAGGCAAACCAGGAGGTCTCATGACTTCAGGGAACTCAGCTAAAACCCTAGAGAATGGTGAATCAACATCATTGACAGCAAAGGCTTTGACGCTGTCTTGAGCAACGTAGGCGACGGATGCTGAGGTGGTGCACTTGGTGTAACCATCGACAAGGCGTTGGTTGCGGCAATCTGGAAGTAGGCTGTAATGGGCGAGGAAATCGGAACCTATGATTGGTGTACTTACATCAGCAATCACAAAGTTCCAAGAAAAGTCCCTTCGCAAACCTAAATTTAACCGCAAAGCCAAGAAACCATACGTCTTGATGGAACTACCATTGGCGGCGCGGACATCAAAATCTGTGGCACTGTAGTGACCTTTGAGGAGGTGTCTCGGGTAGCAACATATGTCTGAGCCAGTGTCGATTAGAAATCGATGGCGTGACCCAGAATCATATATAAATAGCCGGCGGCCAGAGTGCGAGCAATCGGTTTCCGCCATCACTGATTGCTTGTGGAGTTTCCCTGGCGGTCCCTCCATTCGCACGGGCTAGTGCATTTAGTCGCACTAGTACCATACCGTCTATGGTACCAACAGACTTTTTTATTGTCTGCACGGGATGCAGACCGAGACCTATTAGTCGTGGAACGCGAGGTAGATCGTCCACGCTGACGGTCCTTAAATAGGACATCCACTTTTACAGATAGATCCTGTAACTGCTTAAGCAAAGTGGTCAGGTCGGGGTGGGCATTGGGGTGGATTGCTGCAGTGACAGCGATTGCAGATGATGATGATGGTGGTGGCCCAACAGGTGAGTCAACAATGGCATCTGCAATCTCTGCCACTTTCTCCAGACTTAAATCCTTCTGAGCCATCAATATTCGTTGAACCTCAGCTGGCAGCCGTCTCATCCAGAGTTCCCGGAGGATCCCTTCATCCCCCAAATTTGAACCAGCCAGGGAACGTAGATGCCTCAGGAAAGCAGAGGGCTTTCTGTCACCCAGCTGCTCCTCACGGAGTAGCTGCCGGACCTTCTGCTCCTTAGAGGTGGACAGTCTGCGTATGAGCTCATTCTTTAGATGCTCATACTTGTTTGTGTCTGGAGGGTTTGAGATGATGTCTTCCACCTCATCAACCACCCTGGAGTCCAAGACAGACAGAACGTACCCATATTTAGTAGCATCCTGAGTCACCCTTGCGATTTCAAATTGGGCCTCGGCCTGTGCAAACCAACACTTAGGCTTGTCCAGCCAGAACCCGGGGAGCTTGGCCTTTATGTCTGTTACTTGCCTGGCAGCTTGGGTATCAGCAAGCTGCTGTCTTAGCTCCTCCAATTGCTTTTTTAATTCTTCTTCCATGTTATCACAACAAAAAGAATTAAAATAAATATGGGAACCTAAATATGTTATATAATCAAAACACTGATTCTAAAATAGTAAATCAGGCACAGGCAGGAGGAACATAATGTAATAAAATAAAATGTACACATACAAAACAAAAGAACATGTAAGTTGGCTTTTTTAAGTAAATAGCTATGTAATTATTCTTATGTAAATATTTTATAAGATAAATTTACTACCTAATTGAATAAACACTATGGGGAGTAAACTCCTGTAGGTAAATAACTATCTAAATGCTCTAGGTAAATATCTAAATTACTAATTAATATACAAGATGTAGTCATTAAATAATAAAATAAATTCTATTCAAATAATGTCTACAGTACACAAAGAAATGTACTGTGAAGTGTATACCTAGGTGAAACAAATATAAAAAGATAATATATAATCTAGGTTTATAAAGTTTAGTTATACACTTACAGATTAGAAGTTAGACCTAACACAATACATGAGAAGTTCACAAGCTACTTGCATGAATGATCCCGGAGCTGTATTGGTTGTATTCACAGTGTAGGTTTGAAGGCAGTTGGTAGATAAACTTGTAGGCCGGCGAGGTACATACCCTTACCTAGAGCTAGGTATACCTCCGTTCTCACTGGAGCAGACAAGTAGGTACATCTGCCTTTGATGACTAGCAGATAGTCAGATCAGGCCGTAGTCGATGAGGATCACAGTTGTCAGGCTTGACTACATTTGTCTACGTAGGTGGCGTCTTGATGGGTACTAGGATGTAGGATCTGTTGTTACTTCCTTTGTCTTCTTGTTCGGCTGAGCCATCGCGTACAAGAGGTTGATGTGTCAAATTCTCTTTGTGTCACGAGCGATGGCGAGCGAGAATTCCAAGTTCATGGGCTTGTTTGTGCCGAAACTATCTCCATCTGTGTGTAGGCATTGCGTAGTGTCTTTGTATCACATCACGTCGGGGTCACCAATATGGGATGGTTAGGGTCCCATTCCCTTGTCACACACTGGAGGAGTTTATAAATTAAACACTTGGAGATAGGTGCACATGAGAACTTTATACTCATAATATAGGTACACTGCGTAGGTATACAAGTTACGGATACTTAATACTATTATAAAACATCTTAACCTATTGTTTACATTTGTTACTACCAAGACAAAGGGGCGAACGAACTACCAAGTGACGAAGTGACGCCAAGCTAAGCTTGAAAGCGACGCCACTTGAAACCGAGAGAGAGAGGGTAAGTTTTTTTGGGGACTAACCGTCTCTCGACTCGAAGTTTCGGTAGGTGTTACCAAATGTGAAACATTCGTTCGGAAAGTCTAAACTATAACTAAATTGTAAAATACAACACTACTAAATAATATAAAATACTTAATAGCTATGTACTTAATATTAATAATAGCTACATACTTATATACAGATTGTGGCACAGACGCGTTCACTACCAATACGCCACAGAGGCAGTCAAAGAGTATAAGAAGTAGTATTACAATAAAAGTTGAAGAAAAGTAACAAACACGTATTATTGAAAGCGTGTTATAAAATAGTACTTACTTGGACATTCAATGTTATTTCCGCACTTTATGCATGTTAAGATGGTCTCCTCAATACTAATATAGAATTTTTCACAAGACAGACACAATGCGGCTACCAATGAAAGGTCCTTCACCATTCCCACGATAATTGCCCAAATATAAGTTTCGGCGGCCTGTAATATCAAAATATTTATTATACAAAATTCGCTCGTACAAATTACACATTAAACCATTATTATAGTGTAGAAATCCCCATGGATAAGCGCAAAAACCATTGAGCAGAATCGTACTTTAATACTATAAATGTGAAATTTTGTGCAGATTTTTGGATATTTTTTGGATGTTTTTGGACATTTTCTATCCAATTCATTACATTGATAGATTCACCTTCTTTCGTAGAGCTCAAGTATTTATTCTGGGAACAAGAATCCTGTAAATACCTAATTATTATGTTATGTACTTCATTACTTACATTGTCAATTTTAAATTTCATTGATTCCAGATGAATTTCTATGTAAGTCAAAGTGCGAACAAAGGGGAACAACATCCACATAAATGCCTGTTAATAAACATATAAATCAACGTGAAGCAGTTATATATAATAAATCCTCATTCAAAAGTAAACGTACCATACACTGAAAAGCGTCTTTGAACAGTTTGAATGCTTCTAAAATATCGCAGTATACATCAAACATATATTTAAAATTTTCATCATTATGATTCATATTGTATATCTTAACGATCCTATCCTTCCACTCAATGAGATAATTTCGTAACAAAATAATTGCGCGGATGCAATAAATGTAATTAATGTCAAAAGCAAGAAACAACATACTACCTATTATATCAAAGAACTTGGCCCGATTTGCAATCACACCAAGAAAGAAAAAGAACACATTGACAGATACTATAATACACAAGATCCCATTCCAAACACCATAAGGTTCTATATTTTTACTCTTACTGATGTTTTCATGGATTTTTTGAATTTTTAATACAAATAAGATATTGGTATGACTTTTGATTACATTCAATACGTAGAGCGTAGTGAGGTTGATGCAGTCAAAGATACTGATAGCTGTGATGAGTCTGTCGTTATGAATAGAAGAAGTATTTGATCCGTCTCTAGTATAAAAACGATAGCTGGTAATTGAAATTAACAATAAGAGAGCAATATTTGTAACTCTGTTGTATAACGTTCCTGTGGGAGTAATAAATTTGTCTCGAATGGTAAATTTTGCTGAACATAACACATAAAGAATCAAGTTTATAGGGTAGAAGACTTTGATGGTACCATCGGTTAAGATGTTATCTAATAAAATTTCGTTAAACATCTTTGTGTAATTAATGTAGAAATATTTGAATTACTGGTGTACTAAACCTCTTGTGTGTATACAAGAAGTGATACTAACTACCTAGTTGTTCATTTAATAATGTACTCTATTAATAGAATAACTTCACAACACAGACAACATAAATAACAATCTATCACTTTGTGACCAGATAAGGAGTAGTTAAGTAATTGATCACAATTTGAATATTAATTTTGGAGTCTAGAAATTTTAAGTTTACCAAAAAGGAATTGCTTATTATTATGTATTAAAAATGTTATTGTCAAGAGACTGTGTAGCTACTTTCGGTTTTATTTGATAATCCCCCAAACCTAGACCTTCGTCTGCCTATTTTTCTAGGTTAATCCAGTAATATAATATAATGTATAACCGATGACTAGAGGAAAAATAGAGGGGGCGCTGACTGGATGACTTTGTATACAGCCGAAGGTCACAAACACAAAAGATTTTGCGATGCCCTAATTTTGTAAGCGAAGAGACTTTTGGCGCCTGCTCTACAGAGGGCGCCACTTATCAGTTTCTTGACATTGTTTGCGCTTTCAACGACCCGTCAAAATTGTTTACTGCTTACACTGGCGACAGAACATTGCAGTTATATTATATTAAATTTATGATTGCAATATAATCTCTGATTGACTACTTTTTTTAAAATTGTTATAGTGTGTGTGTTGATGAGAATTCAGGTTGTCAATCCATCTGGCTGGGCTGCTTGTGATAGTTTTCTCCTAGACCTAAATCTATTTTAAGCAGGCTATGAAGCATGTTTATGAGTGAATAAAAAACTGTTATTAAAAGTAAATTTTTATTAATGATCAAAATTTATGATTTATAAAATCTTTCATGATCATTAAGAAGAAAACAATGCACATGTACAAATATGCAAATGAAGTGGGTTCATAAATTAATTAATTTAACTTTAATGTTAACGGGAATTAACGCGATCATGGTATAGGTACATACATACCTTTGATTTGCCTGACATTTCGACCAGCGGCCTTACCATAAACCTTAAAACAGGTCAATAATTGAACTGCTGTCATTCTATCAACTGCAAATGTCACTTTGTAATGTCATATAAATAAATAGGATTACAAAGGGATTACAAAGTGACATTTGCAGTTGGTAGACTGACAGCAGTTCAATTATTGACCTGTTTTAAGAGTTCATGGTATGGGCCCAGGTTACACCGGCCGTGGTCACAGGCTTGTATATATCATGGAACGCGAGAGTTTAAAAGTTAATTTAACTTTGTCGTTACTATAGATGTATAATGCATATAATATATCAATATATTATATCAATGTATAATATACATTGATATTATCAATACAGCGTTTACAATTTAATAATATGGTATGGTATGGCATGGTATATAGTATAACGGGCTGGTATCCGCAATTTCACGTCATGGCGCGGTTATTGCGTAAAATTTAATATTATTTCATATACTTAGCTGAAGACTAATAAAATAACAGATAAACTAAAACTAAAAATAAATTAATAAAAAAAATAAAAGACTAAAAAAATACAAATTATTTTATTATTTGCATTGTATATTACCATTTGCATTGGTCTGGGTGTTTCTACGTATAATATTTACGTATTTACAAAAAAAATCTAGATTACATAACACAAGCTAATTACGCTATGCTTACCAATGGGTCTAAATAGCGTTGTGTGGGATGTTGTAGAATGAGGAATATTAATAATAATTAATTCATTACTATTCATTTATTCATAAACAATAATTCAATTTCCTTCCATAATTTTTCATTACATTTATTTATTTAAAATGCGAATTGCAGCAATACTATGGTGTAAGTAGCTACCAGTTGGTAAAAATTTATGAGTAATTTCATATCTACTGTAAAAAGTCCACAAGGCCTTAGTTTATGAAACTCTTTTTGAATCAGTCGAGTTATGTTCTTCCATGTGCTTTTATACTCTTCTAAAACAATGAAAGTATAGATAAATATAATGATTAATTCTAATAATAACAAATATTTCCCAAAACTTACCATCTTCTAAAATTTTCGACAAAACTATATTATTTGCTCTTTCGAACTCCGAATACAAATTCTCACAGCATATACAAAAACTCAAGTTCACTGTGAATACCTTCACAGCCCAAAGGCCTATACCAGTTAAATGGCTGATAATATTTTCATCCTGGAAATTATCATTATTTGTAAATATGAAGAAACAGTTTTGACTGTAGGTGAGAGGAGAAGTTTATAAGAGAGGCAGTTTTGAATTGTTAGATTTACGACCGCAATTTAAAAATATCAGGAAGATAGACTAAGATAGCCTAGCCTAGCCTCTGTTTCTTTCTGTAGTTTAAATGGTTTTGATAATATTTAGAGAATATAAAACTGCGGTTATAAAAATCTAATAATTCTAGACTGCCTCTATTTTAAATTGCCTCAGTCTCTTTTATTAACATTTTAGAATAAAAAAATTGAAGAAGTAATGTAAAACAATTCGTCGATACTTACAAAAGTAGCCTTTGACCAAAGAATTGCAAATTCAACATAAACCAGAACTTGAACAAATGTTGCCATAAAATGCAACATAATCTGAAAACGATTTTTAAAATTTCATGATTTAATAACGAAATTAGAGCAAAGACTTTGTTAAGAACTACAAGGCCCGTATTCTAGAACAATTATCAACACTCAATTTAGAACTGTCATCTAGAATACATAATTTGTCCTCAGATCTAGTTATAAATCGCGATTCAGGACTGTAGAACGTTCTAGAATACCAGCCTTATTGTATTAATAAACAGCATTCTACCAACAATAATTTCACAGCTTTGCTTCAGAAAGTCCCATGCTTCAATTATGAATTTCATTATTTTATAGATTTCAGCCAATTTATTATCTACTGCTATAATGTCTTCATTGTCATATATAATTTTGATATTCGTGATATATTCATTCCATTTTATGACTGTGTGATTCAACATGAAAACTATAATCGTTGATTGCAAAACTTCTATGTAAAATATCAACGATACTATCATAAAAATTACTCTTGGCAAAGTACAATCTGAATCTAAATATAGTTTGGATAGAATTGTTGAGACAGAAAACACGACAAACGATCCACATGCACTACGTGATACTGCCCTGGTAACTTTAATATGTCTTTGCATGGAAAGATTACTATAGATTCCTTCAAGTAATGCAAGCAAATGAACACTTATTTTACTATTATACATATTGGCTATAGTCACAATTATAAAATAAAGGAAATATTCCATGTATATAACATAGTATATTATTGAGTATGACGTCAAACCATAGGCAAGTTTAATGTCTTGTATGATCAGATAAAACATGAACATCATGATACAATTTACTAATACATTGTACATTATATTTTTTCTGGAAACAGTTTTCACTGAATTGTGGCTAATATTGAATTTTCTTGTACACGTGATACTATTTACGTAATAAAATGGATAAAAAACCCCGAGAAATTCTTCATTTAGGAAAATTTTACTTGGTAACTGTATAGTGCGTTGAATCATCGTTATCTTGTAATTGAAGTCGTATCTATTAATTTTCAATGTCTAGCACTATTAATAATTAAAAGTGGTCATGTAATTTTCTTTTAGAACTAATACACTTAGAGTGGTAGGGTTGTACCGTAATATTTAACACAATTATTTGTACAATTCAATAATAAGTAATTGACTTATGAATAATGAATGTTTCAATAACTCTGGTAGATCTATTAAAGGTTTACGACACTATAAACGTTCATAATTATTTTGTGAGATAAACCTTTATCTCACAAATCGTGGGCCTCGTGGGACTCTATGGTAGTGACACATCACTCATCATTATAACCTGATACCTTGATGATGACTGATGTGTCACTACCATAGAGGCCCACGATCGTACGAAATGGAGAAGAAAAAGCAAGATCGTGTGTAATCGGAACACAACGTTAAAATGATGATGAAGACAAAAAAGGTCATAACGATAATAAAAGCAGTTGGACACTGCCATTCGACAGCAACGTTATGGCTCAGAAAAAGTACCCGTCAATAGGCTTACTCATATTTGGGACGAAAAAATAAAGTTGACTAAATGTGGGTGATTACTGATGACAGTCATACCTTCACGTGTTCCTTAGACACTAGATGGACAAAACAGTAAACAACCAGTTTTTTTTTTACTTATCAGGCGCAGAACTCTAATAATATTTACTTATTTACATTCTTAGGTTTTAATTCAGCTCCTTTTGTAATTTTAAAGGTTAGTTTAATTTTATCCTTGTTATTATATTATACAGCTGAATTGAGAACCTCCTATAATTTTTTTTTTCGGAAAATAAATGACACGCTTCAGTTACACATTATTTATTGTTGAAATAAAAAAAAATATTATCTTATTCAAAAAATGCAAACTGTAGTAATACTATAGTATAAGTAGCCACTAGTTGACAAAAGTTCATGAACAACGTCATATCTATTGTAAAAACTTCACATGGACTTAGCTTATGAAACTCTTGTTGTATTACACGACTTATGTTCTTCCAGATCGTTTTAGATTCTTCTAAAACAATAAAAGTATAAACATACATTATGATGCGTTGTCAAGGGTTTTTAACTTATAATGCTTAATTATGTAACAAAACTGACTGAAAAGATATTCTTGGCGTAGGCAAATATTCCTGGATTTAGTAAGAACTGGAGCCCCGCCTTTTGGTGCGCAAGAGGGTAGCCCGCTTCTTGACTGAAGTATTTGACTAGAAGTTAGACTAAAAGCGTCAGCGGCAAAATGCCCAAAAACTCCACATCGCAGTCTCACCACCTAAGGCCACCCAAGACTGGGCGAAGTGGAGGAGAAAAAGCCGGAAGACGGACCCTGAGCTTTGAGTTGACCTCGATCTCCGATGCAATCAGGAAAATATGTCTCTATGATGACCATGATGATTTACAAAACTTACCATCCTCTGATATATTTGATAAAGCAATATTATTAGCTCTTTCTAACTCCAAGTACAAAGTCTCACAGGCTATAAAAAAACTCAAGTCCACTATAAACACTTTGACGGCCCAGGAGGTAACGCCTAATATGTGGCTGCTACTGTTTCTGTCCTGTAATTTTTTACATAACCATTAAAAATAGGATTAAAAATTTGGAATGTTAAAAGGTGTAAACGCGATCATGGTAGGTATATATAGTAAGACTGTGGTATAGGTATATCAATATATTCTTTGAATTGCAATGAATTTTTTTGTATATCATGGAATATGAAAGTTTAAAATTTTAAATCTTAGTCTCTTTAATCTCTTTAGTAAATGTTCTCTCAAATCTATCAAGAATATTACCGCAATTAAACTGGAAAATGCGGACCCCAGACTTCGAAGTTAAAGCTTCGGATGCGACCGGGATTAACGCTAGGATGAAGAAGTTCTCTTAAATCTAAATCTTTAAGGAGTGATTTAATATAATCTGGTGGTACTTACAAAAGCTGTCTTTGACCAAAGTATTATAAATTGAACAAAAACCAAAACATGAGCGAATGTTGTCACCAAATGCAAAAGTATCTGAAATTGATTTTAAACTTTGTTGATTTGAAGTATAATTCCAAAGCCGACCGCATACGACAACTGCCGACGCATGCAGCAGATGCGCGTTATTCATTGCGGCTTTTCAATGCTCCCCTTTATCCGTATTGGAGTTTAACAAGTAATGGGTACACTGTATCTGCTGCATGCGTCCGTCGTTGTCGTATGCGGTCAGCTTCAGAATCATATCTTAAATCTGCTTTGTATAAGTATTTCAGACAAATGTATTATCCTCATATTAATAAAAAAGACGTGTGGCACTCGGGGACTCCCGCGGTAAAGCTATTGCATAGCATTTTTACCAACATAATGCAATTATAATTACTTACGTTAAAGAACCTAACACCCCCCACTCCGAGCTCGAACGAATCGAGACGAGCTGTAGGCACATGCTGTAAGAACATTTCGAACGAACTCGACAGCTCAATCCGCGGCGATATTTCCATTCTGCTTGCTGTAAATTTTGTGTCGTCACGTTCTTGAGCATGAGGGTGATGTATGTTTACGTGTTCGACAACGTGACATCACCAAAACAGCATGCGATATTGAAATATCACTGCAGATTCAGCTTTCGAGTTCGTTCGATCGTTCGAAATGTTCTTACAGCGTGTGCCTACTGCTCCGAAATCGTTCTATTTCGGAGCAGCTCGTCTCGATTCGATTCGAGATTTTTCGTTGCGGAATTTCTGGATTCGGTCTCCACGCTCAAGGCCCGCGATAGAAGCTATGTAATAGCTTAATAATAGTTTAAATTAATTCATTGTCAGTAACTGTTTTCAATTAATCAATCAAATCAATTAGCCTATTGCAGTCCACTGCTGGACTTAGACCTCTCCCAATGTGCACTACGTTTACCGATACCCCACCTTCCGCATCCAGTTCGTCCCAACCACTATAATATACTACTATAACTGTTTTTTTAAGGAAAAATTGTATATCAACTTATAATGAACATTCTACTAACAATAACTTCGCTACTTTTCTTCAGAAGATCCCACGCTTCAATAATCCACTTCAATATTTTACGGATTTTACACAAAATTAGCTTTTTATCTACGTTTATATCTTCATGACTATAAATAACCTTGATATACATTATATATTCATTCCACTTGACGACTGTGTGCTTCAGCATGTAGATAATAAGAGTTGATTGTACAATTTCTATTTGAAATATTATTGACGCTAACATAAAAAAAGCTCTTGCTAAAGTACAATCTGTGTCTAAGTATAGTTTGAAAAAGAGTGTCACGAGAGAATACATCAGTAGTAACACACATGTTGTACATGATACTACTCTAATAAGCTTGAAATCTTTTTGGAGATGAAGATTGCTATTAATCTCTTCAAGTACTGCAAGTAAACGAACACTTGCTTCACTGGTATACATGTTTGCTATATTTACTATTATAAAATCAAGAAAATATAGAACGTATATAGCATAGTATGTTATGGAATGTGGTGTTGAACCGTAAGCGATCTTGATGTCTTGCATGGTCGTGTAAAACACGAATATCATAACGCAGTTTAGGAACACGCTACATATTATATTCTTTAAAGAAACTGTTTCCACTGTATTATAGCTGACGTTGAATTTTCTTGTACATGTAATAGTATTGATGTAGTAAAATGGAAGAAATAACGCCAGAAATTCTTTATTCAAATCTATTTTACTAGCTACTAGATGATGTCGAGCCATCTTTGTATTAAATCATCTAGTATTTTCTAATTCTCTTTCTTTTGGTTGTTCTCTTTTAAGACAAATAAGTTGAGTTTTAACTCACTTGATCAATAACATAGTTTATGAATAATACATTAAAGTGATTAAATTAAAGACATGTACAATGTTTAAAACACATTAGTATATTTCTGTTATTTCTATGTTAATACTTGACAGCTAACGTTATTAATTAATATGTAGTTGTTTTAGCGACAGCAGTCATAAGGAATTAATATCAATAAGGCCCTCACGGCACGTGCGGTTTGTATGAAAATGAAGTATGCGGGAGTCACACGGGTAGTCCGTCTATTGGAAAGAAGCATGCAGGCGGGTGCCCGTTGTACCTTTTAGACGTCTACAACACGCTCATGCAAGCGTCAATCATGCCATCAATCATGATTTATGTTTAAATGATGGTCATACTGTCGACATTATATGCAACCATCAATCACCGCAGTATTAGACGACAGGTTATCCGTCAATCACGGCCGAGACTATGGTTCAAAACCTACCGTGTAATGGCCGCCTTATTAGAGACCCTCCACACTAGCGATTGTTTAACGTAGGCGTTCGATGAGCGTGTGCGCAGCTCAAATTCTGCGAAAACGCTATTGCTGAAGTCCGTGGACAGCTTAAGTGCTCAAAGGACCTAAATAATTCTTTACTCAATAACATTTTAATATTAGACAAAACTCTGTGGTAACCGTCAATATTAAAAATGTTATATGTAGTTGAATTCTAAATTGCTTGAGCACCTAGTCTAATTTAACAGAATTAAATATATGGCGTCAGCGATGGCTGATCAGTATCGTGGGTCTCACGGATACTCATTATTGATGCACGTAGAAATAATAAATAGCTGAATTACACTGAGAGATTAGAATTATCCGAATAAGACACTTTTTTTTTAACATTTTGCCGCCCAAAATTCACGATATAACTTTTTTTTTTTCACATTTTATATTCCCAAGAACACTTGGGCGATGAATACCTTTAATTTGAGATATGAGTCATTGATATCCGTAAAGTGGTTCAGAAGATATGAGGTAATAAAGAATATTACAAACACACATACATACATACAAGATAGGCGCGTAAAATAAAACATAACCCTTCTTGGCAGTCGGGTTAAGTTAGTTAATTTTTATGACACTTTTGATCGACTATAGTTCATTCATTTTTGATTAAGCACTTACTGATATTGCAAGTTAGTAAAAGACAACAACGATAATAACATTACTTTGATCAATAACGTTAGTTACCGAAATTAAATAGGAGTTCAATTAAAATAGAATAATGCCTCCACGTATTGAATTCACGGGTAAAATGTTCTTGAGTAAAGAATTTCTTAGTATTTTTCTCCCATTTTATTATATAAATAGTATCACATGTACAAGAAAATTTAATATTAAACAAAACTCTGTTGTTACCGTTAATATGAAAAATGTTATATGTAGTTTATTTCTAAATTGCATTGTGGTATTCTTGTTTTATATAGCTATACACGACGTTAAAATCGCCTACGGTTCGGCACCATACTCAATGATATACTATGTTATTTACGTCCAATATTTTCTTGATTTTATCATTGTGACTGTAGCTAATATGTATACCAGTAAAACAAATGTTCAGTTGCTTGCTAAACTTGAAGGGATCAGTACCAGTCTTCATATGCAAGGCGATGTTAAGTTTGTCCGGGCAGTATCGCGTACATTATGTGTAGTGCTTATAGGTTATTATAGCGGAATACTTATATTTAAGCTATGTGCAGATAAAACTTGGAGCGTGTCAAGAGTTTTTTTTATATTTATGTCGGTAATATTGCATATAGAAGTTGTACAATCTACCCTTATAGTCTTCATGTTGAAGCACACAGTCTTAAAATGGAACGAATATATAACGAATATCAAGTCTATTTGTGAAAATGAAGATATATCAGTAGACAAAAAATCGATATTGGATGAAATACATAGAATAATGAAATCTATAATTGAAGCGTGGAATCTACTGAAGAAAGGCAGTGAAATTATTGTTAGTGCGTTGCTCTATATTAACATTGATCAACATAAAATATATCGATTAAAATTGATCAACATAAAGTGTTCCATAAACTGGAGTAACTTTGTGACAACTAGATAACTTTGGGACAGATCAACGCAGTGCATGCTGCAGTGCTGCCATTGAGGCAGTACTGCTGCGTACTGCCTGCCAATTGATTCCGAGTAGGGTGGCGCTATTCGTGGGGATTCGCTATTGTGTATTCATTCATTTACTTCGAGTTGATTGATATGACTGCTATAGTCTGCTAAAAGGACTGGATATAAAGTCACATAGTTAATTAATTGTTCCTCTTCTGAATCAGAAAAAAGAATATCTTTTTCACGCAGCTACGGGGCGACACTGCAGGTGTGCGGTGGACCTTACAATTTATTTTTTTAAAAATAAATAATTATGTAAATCGTTAATAATTACCGTCACTTTCTTACGTTTGTCTGCTGCTTCTGAAAATTAATCAAATTTTAGACCGTCCCAAAGGTACCCGGTGGTCACAAAGTAGCTCCAGTTTACGATTCCCTAAATGCTATACATTATGTATTACTTCAGTTACATGATATTTTTTTCCATACTAATTATGAATTTTAAATCCATTTGCAGATATTGTTTCACTTTATGGCAACATTTGCACACGTTTTGGTTTACGTTCAATTTATAATTCTGTGGTCCAGGGCAATTTTTGTGAGTATCAATATAAGACCTTAATTTTATTGTTGTTCAGTCAAATATTGTTGGATGCGGGTTCAATCCCCGCTCCGTGCAAATATATTTTGTTTGCTAGAATGTCATGCCTCGAAGAGCACAATTTGCCGTTAGTACCGGTTGCCATATGAAATCTATGGCAGTCGTTACGGATAGTTGGAGGCCTAAAAAGTCCAACAACTTGTCTACACAGTCGCGTTGACAGATAACAGTCGCGTCACGGAAAATATCGAACCCACAGTTAGACTGAAAAAGATGACCCCGGACTCCGAGGTGAGAGCTTCGGATGTGACCGGGATTAACGCTAGGATGAAGAGAGTCAAATGTGGTATATGGAAAAAATAATGTCTAAAGTTATGATACCTTAGGTACAATAATCAATGTTATTAATGTGTACGGTGATATATTTCAGGACAGAGATATAATTAACCATATATTAGCCATCGCCATCTGGATAATTGAAATAATGTTAATAGACTTTGGTTTTTGTATTGCCTGCGAATCTCTGTATTTGGAATTTGATAAAGCAAACGTTATTGTTTTATCAAAAATATCTGAAGACGGTAAGTTTTTTATATAATTATAACAAATTCGGTAGTCCTTCCGGTCCTTATAAAGTACTGTCAGCTAGCTAAGTAAAGGTTTTTAGACCGGATTATTTATTATTGTGCGTATGTGTCATTCGCTCACTCAGTCACTCATACGAGAGAGAGAAAGAGAGAGAATGAGAGAGGTAAAATAAGAGAGAGAGAGAGAGAGAAGAGAAAGAGAGAGAGATAGATAGACAGATAGATAGAGAGAAGAGAGAGAAAGGAATTTTTGTTGAGGCGCGTTTACTATAACCCGAAGCATTTACAGCTGCCTTGATATCACTTTTTTTTTGTATTTTTTTATTGTTTTAGAACCGTATAGATCTCACTGGAAAAACATGCATCGTCTGATACAAAAAGAGTTCCACAGGCTGACTCCGTGCGGTATTTTCACCATTAATGAAACATTGTTCTTGAACTTTTGTCAACATGTGGCAACTTATACTATTGCGTTATTACAGTTTGCATTTTTGGAATGAACTTTAATTAAAATGAATGAAATTTCAAAGCATCCCTTACAGGGGGAATGCTCTCGCCTCAAGACAAATGTATAGAAAAATTTGGATCAGCTTCGCGTGAGGCTCGGTGGCTCAGTGGTCAGAGCATTCCCCCTGTAAGGGAAAGTTCGCGGGTTCAAGACGCGCATGAGCTGTATTCGCTTTTTTCTATCATAATCGATTGAATTAAAAATAATTAATATTCATTCAATTTTCATGAATTGTAACAAAATAAAATAAATACAATGCTACCTTTGACGAAACTTTTCATTTCTACCCAGTCACGGTCCATTATTAGCAAACTGTCCATTATTAGCCATTTCAGTACGGTTTCCCTCGGATTATAGTCTTTCATCAATTCGTTGTGGGAACTTCGATATCACCAATGGGAATGAAAATTGTTTACGACAAATAAAGTAACCCCAGAAATTTGTAATACACACATTCTTCTTCTTCTTCTGTCGAATCGATGGTGCTTCTACTCTCAAATTCTATTTTCCCAGTATGCTGCTACCTGAATCGCATTCTCGGAGGCACTCATTAGGTCCTCCGGTGTACAGGTAGATGGACATGCAGCACAGATTAGCAAGTGGGCCATGGTCTGTGGAGCTACTCCACACTCACACCCAGGTCCACGTCATCTGAGTAACCCCACCTAGACCGATTCTCCCTGCTTCGGCCGACTTGTGTTCGAAGTCTATTTAGGGACTTCCACCTGATCCAGGGGAGGTCATGTCCGGGGGGAAGAAGATTAATGCATCCAGAATAATAATGTGCTGTTAGGTGCTGAATTACGTTGATGGTATGCTGAGTCTGGTTCTAAATGTTTCAATTGCAAGAAAAATACCTTTGTTATTACATTTAGAATGTTTATTATTTGTTTAAATATATGTGAAAACAATACAGAAACTAGTTTAACAGAATACTTCACAATAAAGCAAACTGTAACAATACTATAATATAATTGGTAAGGGTTATCATTACGGATAGCGGCAAAGTCGCATCTACGTCAAATAGTCCACAGGCCGTCATCTTGCAATAAGACGCTTGATTGTACCGAATGATGTTCTTGTATAGATGTTTCTGACCTTCTGAAATTAACACACCCGCTTCTTGAAAGCCCATAATATATCTAATGATAAATAATAAAAATAATAATATATCTACTTCCAGAAGTATCATAACATTATAATAATATGCATTTAAAAACTCAGATTAGTGAAAAGAAATATGAACAAACTTCATTCAAATGACAACAGACACTTTTTCAAACAGTATAGTCATCAAGTTGTATACAAGATTAATACACATTTTCGTTCACAAGTCTGTGACATATTGCAACTTGTCAAATACATGTTTTAAAGCTTGGTGAGAACGAGGGGTTAAAAAATAAATAGATATTCTACAATACTTTACACAGTGCTATCTAGACCCAAAGTAAGCATAGCTTAACTAGTTTGTTTATTGTAACAAAAAGAAACGAAAAAGAAAGGAAGCAAAAAAAACAATAAGAGTTGTTACCCCTAAACTCCTTATACATATTTATAACAGTTACTCAAGCAATTCTTAATAATATGGTGGTGGTGTTTAATACGTCAAAGATGAATTAATATTTAACCTAATACATTTCTTACCTGAACATTTAACATTCTTCATGGATTTTAAGCACGTTGACGTGGCGTCCTCTACAGCTATATAAAATGTCTCACATGTCAGACAAAACGCCACAAGTAATATTAGGGCCTTTGCTACCCACATTACAATGGTCCACATTATTCCAGGGTTGATATTCTAAAATATATAAATAGACACATACCTTTTAAAAGGCATAACATATTTATACATATTTAAAACTTGCATAAATTACAAGATGAAATTTGAGCCTAGACATAAAATAAGAATAATGTAAGAACTTCATAAGTTAGTACTAACAGTAATTAGTGTTAAATTGCATACAATGTTTTAAAAACCATAGCTGTTTAAGCAAGGCATGTGCAGCATATACACTAAACATTGTGTCTAGCAAGGACACGCACACTCTCATGATTGTTAACTGTTATATTGTTGGTTATCTCTGCCTAACCCTCCGGGGATAAAGGCGTGATTGTATGTATGTATGTATCTAGTGCATGTGCTTGATAAATACTTTCCTTCTTTTTTCATTCTTCCTTTCTTTATTATTTTCTTTGTTTACTACGTTCTTTCTTTCTTTCTATCTATCGCTAACTAGTTATCAACACCTTCATTTAGAGCTCAATTTAGCAATGGTATTTGTCAGTGAATCAAATATTTATATTCTCAATTTAACTTACACTGTTAACTTTAAGATGACTCATTTCCAGACCCATTATAAGGTAACTCAAAGTAGTCATGAATGTGATCGATGTCCACATAAATGCCTGTCGAAGGGTGAAATAACAAAAATCATTAAATCAGTACAAATATAAGGACTGCATCAATTGATGAAAGACGATGGTTTAATAAGAACAGTCAATGAACTTACCATTAATTGGAAAGTGTCCTTATATAATTTGAATGATTTCAAAATATCGCAATATAGATGAAACATCTTCTCTAAATATTCATCATTTAGCTCATCATCCATTCTTATTACACAATATTGCCACTCATTGAGATATGTTTTTAATAGAATTATGACACGAATGGCATAAACGTAATTGATGTCAAAGCCTAAATATAAAATAGCGCCCAGAATATCTGTTATATAAGTGTATGGAGTCATGACATAACTGAAGAAGCAGAGGAAGACATTAATGGCAACGGGCATGCATAGAAACAAATTCCAGACATCAGTACGATCAATAATCCTATTATTGTTACAGATACTGTTATGGATTTTCTGTATCCTTAGTACAAGGAGGATATTAACTTGAGTTTTAATGATATTAAGAATGTAGAACACACTAATACTAACACAGTAATAAGCAAAATGAAAGATATAAATAATCGGAGTGAATATTTCCTTTTGATTTGCTGTTTGAGGGTTTGAGTTTGAGGTATTAACAAAAATGATTGCATAAGTTTTTATTAAAATTGCAAATGCCAATGAGGTATACACTATTATTTGGTATATTTTTGGAGTCGGAGTAATAAAATTATCTGTAATGGTATATTTAGCAGAGAATAAGAAGTATAGGACCCAGTTAATAGGATAGAAGATTTTAACAATATCGTCGGTTAAATGATTATTTGGTAAAATTTCTTCCACCAACATACTGAGTTTTGAATACGGTGGTTCGATTAATAGAATTAGTAGGTGCACAACAATTCCTGCCTACAAACATATTAGATTGAATATAACAACTACCCATTTAGTTACTGTTATACAATTGTAGTGAAAATAATCTAGATATAATTACTTACGTTTTATTTATTATTTAGGTAAATATAGGAAGGCTAAATAAATAATTGTCAATCAATGTAATTGAATATCAAACTGTCTTTAGGTACGAACATGTAGTAATTATAGGAGGAGAGCAAAATAAGGGATTTTGAGATTGACTCGAGCGCGTCAGGTTAAGGAAGGATACCTTACCTATTAACATGTACCTTCAGGAAATATGAGCCTTAGTGTCTAAACACACTATGCCGAAGTTACGCGACCGAAGTTCGGCGGTTGATTTTACGTTCCGACGCATTCGGTTGATATGACACACCATAAGTGCCAAACTTACGCGGCAGAAATTCAGTTCCGCAATTTTGTGTGTGTATTCAGTGTCGCAGGGCGCGGGCGGATCCCCGCTGCTCCCCATTCCTGGATCTTCGTCGGCAATCGAACCGAATTTCGGTCGCGTATAATGTGTGCTCACAGAATAAGTTGCTGCTGAACTTACGCCCGACCGAAGTTAGGCAGTACGCTATGACACGATGTAATTTCGGCATAGTGTGTCGTAGTAATTCAAATAGCATTGCAGGCGTAATTGTGCTGAACCTCGGTCGCGTAACTTCGGCATAGTGTGTTTAGACACTTAAAAAAGTTCGCAAAATACCCGAAGGACAATGTCTAATCCTATTCCGATTAATTTTTCTCTCGTGGATGTTAGTAAGATATTCACAATCATTAAGGTAACTCCGCGATCGTTCGAATGGTACGCGTGGCCTGGCGGGGGACGAGGTAAAGAAAGAAAAAATAATAGCATTCGCTGAGATAGTTCGCTCTTTCTTCTTTTACGCCTACTCGATCTTCCTACCCCTCCCGATCCTCTTCTTAAACATTATATTTGCAATTATTAATATTTATTAGAATAAATAAACGATAAAGTAGTGCATAGTGTTATTTTATTGTGTTTTCATAATTCACAATATAATTCGTAATTTTGTCCATTTTGGCGAAAATGTGTATTTTTAGCAAGTTGAGCGACGACATTTGATGTGATAGCGCCAGTCGATAATATAACAAACAATGCAGTAACTAGTTCGACTAATATACTTCACAATAAAGCAAACTGTAACAATACTATAATATAGTTGGTAAGGGTTATCATTACGGATAGCGGCAAAGTCGCATCTATGTCAAATAGTCCACATGCCGTCATCTTGCAATAAGACGCTTGATTGTACCGAATGATGTTCTTGTATAGACGTTTCTGACCTTCTGAAATTAACAAACCTACTTCTTGAAAGACCATAGTATAATATTTGTGATAATTCTTCTTCATTTTAACGTTAGTCCCGTCACATCTAAAGTTTTCACCTCGGAGTCTGGGGTCCGTCAGAATTTTTCCAGACTAAATGCCGGCTTGACTGAACTTCGATAATTTCCGTGAAGCGACTGTCATCTGACCTCCACAACCCATCGGCGATTAAAGTTAAGTCTATTGCCGATGGGTTGTGGAGGTCGGAAAAAGAGGTAAGAAAAATATTCATATGAACAAACTTAGATTCATTCCAAAAAAAATTAAATAGTTTTCGTGCAATGAGAAAAAAAACTATGAATCTCTTTATATCTATAACAGTTATTAGCAATTCTTAATATAGATCCAAGATAATATCCAAATTAATATAGATAATGAATTATTTTTTTGAATTATTTCGTACCTGGACATTTCACTTTTTTCATTGACTTCAAGCACGTTAACGTTGCATCTTCTACGGCTATATTAAACTTTTCACTTGCCAGGCAGAGTATTACTAGTAACAATAGGCCTTTTAGTCCCCAAAATAATATTGAAGACATTATTCCAGGGTTAATAGTCTAAAATATTGTATCAAAAGGTGAACAAAATATTATTATATATGTATATAATAATATTTTGTTCACCTTTAAAAAAAGTAAAACTTGCTGAAATTACCAAAAGAATCTCATAAACCTTACCTATAAATACAAGAAACTGTTACTAAAACAAACTAAAATAACATTATAAAATATTTACACAAGCGTTGTGAAATTCCTCCGCATCTTCACCGATCTGTAACGTTCCCTGAAGGCTGGCAGTATTGCTACTTCGAATGACAATGCTTATTCTTTGTGCAACATAATAACCAGCCTTCAATTATAGCAGTAATGGTTTAACAACTACTAAAGTGGCATCATACGAATCGTATTATTTACCTACCAATATGTTAATTTAAAGCTGCTTAGTAACATCTAGCTCAGTGACAACCAGTACATTTTGTGATTATGGCGCTTGTAACAGTGCTGAAATATTGCATACTCAAAACAGCGAATAATTATTGTGAATATCTCAATTGCTATAATATTAATGCGCATGACCACGTCAGTCTGAACTCAAGTCACTATCACTAGTATGAAAATTATATGTATTTATTATTATTACTAACTATTATAATTAGGTGTTTCTAAAATACGACGAAGAAGTCGTTCAGGTATTGTAACTACAGGTTTTAAGCACTACTAAACAACTATCGGTATTACTAATAATGAATAAAAAATGGAAGGATTTGAAGAGTTGATTTTTTAACTCTTAAATACAGTGCCGTGTTTAGTATAAATTCTTCAATAAAGTCTTAATCAGAATCTGTTATTTGCATTAAAGATATTAATATACTTACGAGTACATTGGTTGCTTTCAGATGATTCTTTTCCAATGCGATTACAAGGTAGCTCAAAGTAGTCATGAATGTGTGTGATGTCCACATAAATGTCTATTGAAGGATGAAATAAGAAATTACTAAATATAATAAACACAAGGACTACTTCATTTCATGAAATATAATAGTCTATAAGTACAGTCTATAAACTTACCATAAATTGGAAAGCATCTTTATATAGTTTGAATGATTTTAAAATATTGCGATATATTTGAAACATCTTTTCATAATATTTTTCATCCTTAAGCTCATCTTCCATTTTCAGAAGACCAAATTGCCAATTACTGAGATATGTTTTCAGTAAAATTATAACACGAATCGCGTAAATGTAATTGATTTCAAAACTTAAATACAATATAGCGCCCAGAATATCTGACACATAAGTGTAAGGAGTCACACCGTAACTGAAGAACCAAAGGAAAATATTAACAGAAGTGAGTATGCATAGAAGCCAGTTCCAAACAGAAGTATGATCGATGATATTACTCTTATAGATACAGTTATGAATTTTTTGTATCCGTAATACAAGCAGGATATTAGTTTGAGCTTTAATTATGTTTAAAACATAGAGTATATTCAGAGTAACACAGAAATGAACAAAATGGAAGATAAACATAGCTGGAGTAAAAAATTCTTTTATATTTGCAATTATGTTTAAGGAATTTACGAAAATGATAGTGTAAGCTTTTGATAAAACCACAGATGTCATCACGAAGTATACAGTTATGTAGTATATTTTTCCAGTTGGAGTAATTACACTGTCTCTGATGACGTATTTGGCGGAAAGTAAAACATATAAAATCAAATTCATAGGATAAAAGATTTTGATGATATCGTCTGTTAAGTTGTTATCTCGTAAAATTTCTTCCAACATTCTAAAATAATTAACAATAGGAGTTTGATTAATATGTATACAGCAACAATTATTGTCTAGTCGTATATTTGATTTAGTGTAAGACTACCCTAGAAGTTGTACCGGTAGTCAAACATAATGTAGACTAAAATTAATTTTCAATGATTACTTAAATTGAAAACAAAATAAATATTATTAGTCAGTTAAATTTTGTTAATTGTCAAGGTCAAATGTTTAAGTATAACATTGGAAAAGAGGTGACGTATTATAATGTCATATTGATATATAGATTTCAATACTCTGAGAAATGTAGATTTCAATTCAAAGGTATGTGTTAGGTATTGTTTAAAGGCTGTATAAGCTGTAAACGAAACAAGCCAAGTATATTTTGAGCTCTAGGTGGAAGAAATTAATAAATTAAAGTGAGTAGCACTTACATAAAATATTTAATGGAAACCTACAAACAATAAAGGCTTCACACGTAATAGCAAAATTTAGGGTTAGTACCATAGACTAAAAAGAGTAAGTAATAAAATTGATACTGTAAAGAAACGAGGTGATGTTCCTCTAACACAATAAGAAGATATTACAACTAGGCAAGGTGATCACCGAGATCGTCCCCTCAATGGCCCCATCTTAACCCCATAAAGGGGTGGGGGGGGGGGGGGGATGAACACCACTCCACTACCCTGGTCAGATTTGTCGTCTGTTTGCCTATGACTGGCGGCTCCACCTGTTACCACCAGATCCACGCTTATATTCGTTGAGCAACCTTCGACTCCTAAGTCGTCTCTGCACTGAAAACATACCTTAAGAGATTCAAAAACGTATCGCCTCACACTTTAATTTGACAGTAAAAGTACGTACTTGAATGACGTCATTACACTGTTTCATTGCCCTACCAGCCGATTCGATAAAAATATCATAATTATTACGAGTATGTATTGTTTCTACTAAGCATATATACGTCATATTTTTATTATTTATTATACTCTGAGTGATATTAATTCTGTTATACAACACTTCTCTAATATAATTACGTAGATCAATAAAAGTTGTTCTTTTGAAACTAAATACGAAATCAAGTAGTACAGAAGGATGGCTCGAAACATTAAAAAAACTAAGAGTAAAATTTTGGTGAATGAAGAATTTCTTGATGTTTTTCTTCCGTTTTACTACATCAACAGTATTATATGTTCAAGAAAATTCAATATTAACACCAACTACGTAGAAACTGTTTCTTTAAAAAATATTATTTGTAGTGTATTAGTAAATTGCATCATGATTTTCTTGTTTTACTTGACTTTACAAGACCTCAAGTCTGCATATGGTTCGACACCGTACTTTAAAATGTACTATGCTATATACTTTCAGTATTACCTTGATTTTGTCATTGTATCTATCGCAAATGTGTATACTAGTAAAGCAAGTGTTCATTTACTTGTAGTGCTTGAAGAGATCAATAATATCCTTCACATTGAAAGGGATTTAAAATTTAAAAGAGCAGTATCACGCATATTATGTGTATTGTTTGTAGTGTATTATGTCATCCTATTCTTTTATAAGCTATACTCAGATTCAGATTGGACTTTCGCAAGAGGTCTTTTCATATTTGTTTCAATAATATTTCACATAGAGGTATTAGAAGCCAGTCTTATAGTGTTTATGTTAAATCACTCGGTTGTGAAGTGGACTGCGTATATAAAGGATGTTCAGTTTGTATATGAAAATGAAGACGTAACTGCAAATAAAGAAACAATATTGAATGCATGTCATAATACAATGAAATCAATTATTGAAGCTTGGGATCTTCTGAAAAAAAGTAGCGAAATTATTGTTAGTAAAATGTTCTTTCTCAAGTTTTAGCTTTTAGAAAACTTTTTTTAAATATATTATAGGATACGTCAATTTGCCTTTATCTAACCTGATGGTAAGCTAAAAGCAAAGTCTCGGAAAAGAGGGTCACCAAAAAGAACACGTTTTTCGCTCTAAGTATAAACGAAAATTATTGTTTCAATTACAAATTGTACCTGAATGTTTCGTTAGTATTGTTTTTTGTAACATGTACACTTTGCTTAGAATAATAACTCGAAGAAACATCTTAGAAAAAGAATTGTAAGTCAAAACATTTTTGTGCCACTTCAAGTTTTCTTGTTAATCGAGAAAAACTGTTTTTTGACCACACATTTTCCTCCAAAGTTGACCATTTAATTGTTATAACAAAAAGCAACACATAACACAAATAAATTGCTACCTAGCATTTATTTTTATATGGCACAGGTGGGATGCCTTGTCAATCAGTCTATTATAGTAACATGCCTTGATCATTAAAGTTTAAAATCATTTTCAGATATTGTTCCATTTTGTGGCAACATTTGCTCATGTTCTGGCTTATGTTCAAATCATTATCCTTTGGTCAAAGTCACTTCTTGTAAGTATCAACTTGTTATAATAAGTTTACTCTCATCATTTAATTCCTTATGGGGTGTTGTGATAGAAATTTTTCTCATAGTACACTCTAGATAACGGAAGAAAACCTTTATTTGGGAAAAACGTTATAAATTTATCTGTGTGTCTTTCTCATTAGCATAGGACACTGTGAAAACATGTGTGTGTATCGACAAGTGGATTTGCAGTTTCTATAATATAATCTATCTCTAGTGTGACTTTTGTAACTAGCTCCCAAACTATCAACGGACAGTAACTAAGACTGCAAGTAAAAAAACCCAAATATAAATATCAGTCTTATTTTGTTCATTATCCCGTTCCCGCTGCATATCTCTAAATTTATCAGTGTTTCTCTCCAATATTATCATGTATTATACGTATAAACCTTCCTCTTGAACACTCTATCTATTTAAAAAACCGCTTCAAAATCCGTTGCGTAGTTTTGAAGATTTAGCATACATTGGGACGGACAGACAGCGACAGCGACTTTGTTTTATAATATGTAGTGATGATATAGGTATTTAAACTTTCATGGTCGTTTACATTATTATTAGAACTATCGGGATATTTACCATGTATTGTTTGGAGTTTCCGATATTTCGGCGCTGTTGCAAGCACCATGATCACGGAGGAACTGTAGTACTGGCGGTAAACGGTGAAAAAGTTTCTAGGAGAACATATATCGATCTACCCTCTTTCGAGTTCTTTTGTGACGCGTATGGACACTACCACTGGTTTCACTCTCACTACAAACTCGAACTCGATCTCGATCACGTTCACGACACACTATACATCAGGGCAGTCAAAAACAACGAACCGCATAAATCTGCTATCGCTCAACATTTATTGGAGTCCGGTACTGACCACTGGATCGAGTTACATAACCCTCAGATGCTCTCGACAGAACGCCACTACATACCAAGATTGGTTAGGGAAGCGATTGAAATAAAAAAGTACAACAATTTCAATCGTGAGGATGGGTTTCAACTGCCGAACGTCTGGCATCCAGTGGTCCGTCTATGTACAAACAATCGGGAGCAAGCCAAAACAAAATCGCGAGTGGATACAGTAAGCATAGTGTGTCGTGAACGTGATCGAGATCGAGTTCGAGTTTGTAGTGAGAGTGAAACCAGTGGTAGTGTCCATACGCGTCACAAAAGAACTCGAAAGAGGGTAGATCGATATATGTTCTCCTAGAAACTTTTTCACCGTTTACCGCCAGTACTACAGTTCCTCCGTGATCATGGTGCTTGCAACAGCGCCGAAATATCGGAAACTCCAAACAATACATGGTAAATATCCCGATAGTTCTAATAATAATGTAGTGATGATGATGGTGATAGTGATGAAGTGGGAGTTTGATCCCGATCATCACTGATAGTAGTGTGAAGATATATTAATAGCTTATGTTGGTACCTGATAATGTAGCTTTTGTCATCGGTCATCGGTCCAGTAGTTTTTGAGTTTATTCGTTACATACAAAAATACAAATCTTTCCTCCATATAATATTAGTATAGATAAATGCGCTGTTATATATTCCAGGATCAAGAAATAATCAGCCACGTATTAGTTGTTGCCCTCTGGATCATCAAAGTGTTCACGGTGGATTTGAGTTTTTGTGTAGCCTGTGAAACTTTGTACTGCGAATTTGAAAGAGCCAATAAAATTTCTCTTACCAAGGTTTTGGAAGATGGTGAGTTTCGTAAAAATAAAATCACATGTTTTGATATCGTATTCCACATGTTAATATTTTACTTTTATTGTTTTAGAACGATCTAAATCCATCTGGAAAAACATTAACCGTCTAATACAAGAAGAGTTTCATAAATTGAAACCATGTGGCGTTTTTACAATAGATGTGTCGTTATTCATAAATTTTTGTCAACTGGTTGCTACTTATACTATAGTGTTATTGCAGTTTGCATTTTTTGACTAAATCAATTTCAATTTCTTTATTTGTCAAAACAAAACAGTGCTATACAATTACATCTTTTTGAAGTCAACTCTACTTAAACTAAATTTACTACCGCTTTCTTGGCGGCAACAAATTGTTGATGATAATTTATCGTGTCTTGATTGTATCCACAGGGCACTCTATCGGCCCCAGTAGCTTTTTGATTCTTCATTCTGAATTTTGAAGAATCAGAACGCTATTTGAGTAGAAAGGCACTGAAGAGAGACTGCTCCAGGCATTATCAGAGGCACTAGTCCTTGTTTTAAAAGGTGATTTAGTTGCTCCTTTTAATGCTGCCTGTTCAGCAGCTTGTGAAATTAAGAGGTCCAGATAGATATGCCAAGCACTGTCTTCATTGTTTCAAGAAAAGCTTTTAATAAATTCTACTGATATTAAAAATGTGAAAGTTGTTGAATATGTTTAGTTATTTTTTTACGTAATCACACTCAGTTCCCATAGGTCAATGGGATCGGAATTTGCGCAACAGATAATTTTTCGAGAAAACGATTGCTTTTTTTCTTTTTTCTCAATCTATAAAATGATTGTTGTTTATTATTTCATTAAGTAAAGAAGAAAATGAGAATTCACTAAGATGTTTATTTCAAAACAAATTCTAGTGAAAACTGTATGTCCTCCTATACAGTCCCAAATGTAATAATAACCACTTTTTATAAAGTGTGTCTTGACTCCTATGTAATAGAGGATTAACTTTAAGCCGCTAACCAGCGTTTACTAGCCTTAGTATTAGTACTCATAGTAGTATTATTAGATGTAAGTTTTAGTGAACTTTTACCTAATACATTAGTAATGAATATTATGAAATTAAACAATTTCCTTGCAATTCCTATTTATTATAACCAACAAAATAACGTTACAAAAAAATACAGAAAAGTAGCTAGACCCTTTAAATACCGTTGATGTAAAAGTTTGTTTAGGTGTTTGGATATTTGTTACGCTGAAACGGCTGTACCGGTCTAGCTGAAATTTGATACAGAGATAGAACACACGAGCTTATTTTTATCCCTGGAACAGATTTTCAACAGCTGTGAAATGGAACAAGATCAGAATTCATTCAAGAGTTGTACACTTTAAAATAAATTAAACTGTAATAATACCACAACATAGTTAGTAACAGTTCCCATTACAGCCAATAGTAAAGCTGCATCGACGTCAAACATTCCACATCCTGTCATCTTGCAATAATACGCTCGATTATAATGAATGATGTTTTTGCATAGACGTTTCTGTCTTTCTGAAAAATAAAAAAATTGTCCTAAAAGATCATTTAGCCAAACTATTCTTAAGCTGGTTTCACCGCAAGACGAATTATAAGGAGCACATTACAATGTGAATTGATAATTAGTCCATAATTAATGTAGGAGTAAAAACGGAAAAGTGGATCTATAAATTTCTAGCATCTAGCTTAAGTTATAACTTAAGGTGTCAAAAGTATGGTGGGGCTAGCCTATAAACTAAAAGGCATACGATCCAAATGAATTGAAAGGTAATTGGAAAATACCGGCCCGAGGGCTGTGGTGCACAATACATTTAGTGAGACCTATATCGAGCAATGCACAATAGGATTCAGTTGATTGTTTAAAATAAATTAAATCATATTTTACTGTCATGCATCCAGAAAATTTTCTTCAAAAATCTTGTGTTATGAGATCTTGTATTAGGCAGTAGCCCTATAGATAACATAGACCTTGTGTCATAATTTAAGATATTAAGCTAGCATTTATTTTCTTGATTTCACCCTCATATCTGGACCCTGCTTTTAGTTATCTTCTTAGTATGAATACAAAACTCGGAGATAAAACCCAACAATTTATAGTAATTCACACCTGCACTTTTATCTTCCTTCAAGCGTTTTACGGTCAAACACGTTATTGTCATATCTTCTACAGCTATATAAAACTTCTCGCATGACACGCATATTATCACTAGTATTAAGAAGGTCTTCACCTCCCAAAATATGATTGTGAACATCAATCCAGTGTTGATATTCTGAAATATACTAATATCATCAACTCTTGCCAGTGAGAATAATTTGTGCCACATATTAGTCGGTGACCCCTGCTTTAGGTCAGTGCAAAATAACAACAACGGTAACCACTTTACTGAAGGAACTCCTTCATTAATCCCAGTCGCATCCAAAGCTTTCACCTCGGAGACTGGGATCCGCTTTGCCAGTCTACTGCGAATTTGGCTGGACTTATTTTTGACTTTGGATATTTTACGTGAAGCAACTGCCATTATGACATCCACAACCCAATAGTGATATTGGGTGATATTAAGGCAGCAACCTGTAACGACTGCCATAGATGTTCATATGGCAACTGGGATCGATGGGTTAATGTGCTCTCCGAGGCACGGCCAGACCAATGCAAATACCCATATTCATGCACACACATATCACTGAACTTAAATGAAGGAACATACACATTTATCTTACTGCCTTTAACTTTTAAAAGGAAATTAAAGTACAGTTTTTGACATTATTTTACAACGAGAAAAATTGATTGATCCCTCATTGATTATCGTTACAACTACTTACATCAGTCAGTTTAAGATGGCTCGTTTCCAAGGCAGTTTCAGTGTAACTTAATGAGGAAGCCACAACATGTATTGTCCACATAAATGCCTGAGAATGGTAAACATTTTGATTTATTTACATAACAAAAAACAAATATGTAGGTACTGAATTTTTACAATTCTATTTACCAAAATCTGAAAAGAATCTTTGAATAGATTAAATGATTTTAAAATATTACGATAGATTTCAAACATGTTTTTATATTGCTCGTCGTTTTCAAATTCATCTATTTTCATGACACAATTTTTATACATCTTGATGTATTCTCTCAGTAAAATTATAACACGGATAGAATAAAAGCAATTGAAGTCAAAACCCATAAGTAAAACACCGAGAAATATGTCTGATAGGGATACATATGAAGTCATAAAGAAACTAAGCGACCAAAGAATTACATTAACAGTAATTATTAAAAAAAAGAGCCCATTCCAAGCAGTGGTATAGTCCATGGATCTATTTTTACATATACTGTTATGAATTTTCTGTATCCTTAAGACAAGCAGGATATTAGTTCGACTTTTAGTAATATTAAGAAAGTAAAGAATATTGATGTTAATAGAAAAATTTAAAAAATGGAAAATAAAAATTAATAGTTCCTTTCTACTAGTATTTCCTTGAGAATATATAGAAATGATATCATTACTTTTTAAAAGGATCGCAAGTATCGAAATCGAATACACCGTAATGTAGTATTTTTTTCCAGGTGGAGTAATAAAATGATCACTTATAGTATATTTGGCGGAGAGAAAAACTGATAGAAGCATATTCATGGGATAAAATATTTTGATGATTTCATCTGTTACATAATTATCTAGTAAAAGTTCTTCTGATGACATATTTATAGCTTATTTTCTTTCAAAGTAATAATGTATCTGCTCGTCAACACTTCATGTCCAAAGAGGAATTAGATTAGTAAAAGTTAAAACTATTCATTACATTAACGTTGTACACCTTCAATCAAAATGTAATTTATAACATAAAAACCATTTCCTAAATCATTCATCAATTTGATAGTAATTAACCTAGCTCAATCAAATAAGATTACAAAAATTTATTTCGACTTCAGCCCAATTATTTTATAAATGACTTGGTAATGACTAAAATTGTTGATTTCTTTTTGCATTTTATTTTCTTCTTTGTCCAACACTGTTCTCAATTCGATTTAGAAAGAGAAAAGAGAATCGACCTCGGGGGGGACTCGAACCCGCGATCTTTCCCTTACAGGGGGAATGCTCTGCTCTGCAATTCACTAAGCGAAAGTCACCGAGACCCGTACGAAGTCGATCCAAATTCCTCTATACATCCGCCTTAGTGCGACGACGGTGGGAGCCATCAACCGACATTCGTACAAACTATCGGAATCAATGAATGATGTTACAATCATTTTTAAACATTGATTTTTGATGACTCCGCCCAAACAATTGAATGAAATTTTTGAAGCATTGGTTATTATGCTAACTATTCAAATCGATTAAGAAAGAGAAAAGAGAATCGACCTCGGACGGGACTCGAACCCGCGATCTTCCCCTTACAGGGGGAATACTCTGACCTCTAAGCCACCGAGAACCGTACGAAGTCAATCCAAATTCCTCTATACATCCGCCTTAGTGCGACGACGGTGGGAGCCATCAACCGACATTCGTACAAACTATCGGAATCAATGAATGATGTTACAATCATTTTTAAACATTGATTTTGATGACTCCGCCCTAACAATTGAAGGAAATTTTGTAAGCAGTAGAAGAATTTAAGCATACAACATAGAACATAGATGTTACCTATTTAATTGTTATTCTTAATTGTAATTCTCTTTTCTAGTCTATCAAGATCACTCTGCTGTACACTTGGCTCTGCCCTTTATCTATATTTTGTTTTCTCTATCACTCTAAAGTTTGTTGGAAGAAAAGCGAGCTTAACTCAGTGTTGAGTACATTGAGTTAAGCTCGCCTTTGTACAGAAATATTATTTTATATTTGTTGTTAAAATGTGTACAATAAAAGAATATGAGAAGTATGTTTTTGCTCCTATGTAATTTAATACCTTTAGCCCGCTAAACAGCGTTTTACCAGCCTTATTAGTATTAGCACTCATTGTAGTATCATCATCAGTAGATGTGAGTGTTAGTGAACTTTTACCTACTACATTCGGGATAAATATTATGAAATTAAACAATTGCCTAGCAATTTCTATTTATTTTAACTAATTAAATAACATTACAAAGAAAATACAGAAATATAGCTTGAGTAACTCTTTTAATATCGTTGATGTAAAAGTTTGTTTAGGTGTTTGGATATTTGTTACGCTGAAACGTCTGTACAGCAATGCAATTCTGTAAGCGCTCAAAGACGAGTACAACGTTGCGACAGCCTTAATAGAGATGGTCATTGGTCGGACTGGGTGACGTCACTGGAGATCGACCAATGACAATCTATATCAAGGCTGTCGCAACATTGAGCTCGTCGTTGTGCGCTTACAGAATTGCACAACAGGTCTGGCTGAAATTTGATACAGAGATAGATAGAACACACGAGCTTATTTTTATCCCTGGAATAGATTTTCAACAGTTGCAAAACGGAACAAGATGAGAATTCCACTTGGGTGAGCCCACAGAGTTATACACTTTATAATAAATTAAACTGTAATAATACCACAACATAGTTAGTAACAGTTCCCATTACAGCCAATAGTAAAGCTGCATCGACGTCAAACATTCCACATCCTGTCATCTTGCAATAATACGCTCGATTATACTGAATGATGTTTTTGCATAGACGTTTCTGACTTTCTGAAAAAAAAAAAACTTTGTCTTAAAAGATCATTTAATCAAACTATTCTTTAGCTGGTTTCGCCATAAAAAGAATTATCAGGAGTACATTACAATGTGAATTGCAAATTAGTCATAATGAACGGAACAGTAAAAACGAAAAAATGGATCAATAAGTTTCTAGCATCTAGCTTTAGTTATAACTTAAGGTGTCAAAAGTACGGTGGGGCTAGCCTAAAAACTAAAAGTCATACGATCCAAATGAACTGAAAGGTAATTGGAAAATAACGGCCCGAGGGCTGTGGTGCACAATACATTTAGAGAGAGAGACCTATGTCGAGCAATGCACAATAATTATGATTATTTAAAATAAATTTATAATATATTTTATTGTCATGCATTCAGAAAGTTTATAGTTTTCGATTTTTTTCCTTAACTTGTGTTATAAGACCTTGTATCTTGCCTTTCATGATTCAAGCTCATTAGGCAGTAACCCTATAGATAACATAGACATGTGTCCTTATATAAGATGTTAAGTTTGCATTTCTTGGGTTTACCCTCATATCAAGGCCCTGCTTTTAGTTATCTTCTTAGCATGAATATAAAACTCAGAGATAAAACCAACAATTTATAGTAATTCACACCTGCACTTTTGTCTTCCTTCACGCGCTTTATGGTTAGACACGTTATTGTCATGTCTTCTACAGCTATATAAAACTTCTCGCATGATACGCATATTATCGCTAGTATTATGAAGGTCTTCACCTCCCAAAATATGACCGTGAACATTGATCCAATGTTGATATTCTGAAATATACTAATATCATCAATTAGTTACCAGGGAAAATTATTTGTACCACATATAGTTGGTGACCCCTGCTCTAGGGCAGTGCAAAATAACAACAACGGTAACCACTTTACTGAAGGAACTTCTTCATCCTAGCGTTAATTTCAGTCGCATCCGAAGCTTTCACCTCGGAGACTGGGGTCCACTTTACCAGTCTAACTGCGAATTTGGCTGGACTTCGATATTTTACGTGAAGCGACTGCCAAATGACCTCCACAACCCAATAGCGATATTGGGCGATATGAAAGCAACCGGTAACGACTGCCAATAGATGTTCATATGGCATTATTTTTAATGAGAAAAATTAGGACAAAGTTTACCCAGTCTCATTGGTTATATTATCATTATAATTACTTACATCAGTCAGCTTAAGATGAGACGTTTCCAGTGCAGTTTCAGTGTAACTTAATGAAGAAGCCACAACATGTGTTGTCCACATAAATGACTGGGAATGGTAAACATGTTGATTGATTTACATAATAAAAAACAAATACGTAGGTACTTAATTTTTACAGTTCTACTTACCAAAATCTGAAAAGAATCTTTGAATAGACTAAATGATTTTAAAATATTACGATAGATTTCAAACATGTTCTTATATTGCTCGTCGTTTTCAAATTCATCTATTTTCATGACACAATTTTTATACACCTTGATATATTCTCTTAGTAAAATTATAACACGAATACAATAAATAGAATTGAAGTCAAAACTCAAAAGTAAAACACCGAGCAACATGTCTAATAGAGTTACATATGAAGTCATAAAGAAACTAAACGACCAAAGAAATACATTAATAGTAATTAGTATAAAAAAGAGCCCATTCCAAGCAGTGGTATAGTCCATGGATCTATTTTTACATATTATACTGTTATGAGTTTTCTGTATCCTTAAGACAAGCAGGATATTAGTTCGACTTTTAGCAATATTAAGAAAGTAAAGAATATTGAGGTTAATAGAAAAATTTAAAAAATGGAAAATAAAAATTAACAGTTCCTTCCTACTAGTATTTCCCTGAGAATACTTTGAAATAATATCAATACTTTTTATAAGTATCACAATTATTGAAATCGAATAAACCATTATGTAGTATTTTTTTCCAGGTGGAGTAATAAAATGATCTCTTATAGTATATTTGGCGGAGAGAAAAACTGATAGAATCATATTCATGGGATAAAATATTTTGATGATTTCATCTGTCACATAATTATCTAGTAAAAGTTCTTCTGATGACATATTTATAGCTAATTTTCTTTCAAAGTAATATGTATCTTCTCGTCAACACTTCAAGTTCAAAAGGGAATTAGATTAATGAAAAATAAAACTATCCATTACATTAACGTTATACAACTTCAATAAAAATGTAATTTATAACATAAAAACCATGCACTAACTCATTCATCAATTTGATAGCAATTAACCTAGCTAATCAAATAAAATTACAAAAATTTATTTCGACTTCATCCCAATCATTTTATAGATGACTTGGTAATGACTAAAGTTGTTGATTTCGTTTTGCATTTTATTTTCTACTTTATCCGACACTGTTCTTAGTTTATCTAGGGTTGGGTCTGTATAATTATACATTTGCGCCAGAGAAGTTAATTTCGGGATGTCTGGGAGCTGAGGCTATCTATCTTGGTCCCATTTTTTTTTGGTGTGTGATCTTCCTCTTCCTCTCAGCTGGTTGAGTTTGTTGAGACTGGGTATGCATTTTGTGTCCTACAATAATTCATCAAATATCAGACAGTTCACTTATATCAAGATGAAACCTGTATCTATAATGGTGCCTTTCATTCTTCAGATTAAACTTCAAACCCCTTTTCTTCGTCCAATCCAAACCTTTACTTTTTTCAACTTCTACTCCTCTTTTATCTATTTTGGTTTGGTTGCCTTACGGGGGAGACTGCTGTCTGACTTCCAAACTTCAAGAGGAATAGTGCGATAGTCTGTCTCACCCGTCAAACAGCTGATTTTCTAGATTGATAACTTATACACTAACCAGTAGGTAAGTTAGAGTTATATTGACTGACGTGTTTAACTTAACTAAAAGTACAATAATTATAAAAAAATCGTTAATTTTGTATATTTCATGAACACACTTCTAACATCTTAAATAACGCTAACCAAATCCAAACTGGCACAATGTTCGTCCAACTCCAAGACCAGAAGACGAAACCCATTAGCCTCCAACGTGGAGTGAGACAGGGAGATGTTATGTCTCCCAAACTATTCACCAACGCATTGGAGGACGTCTTCAAGACTCTGGATTGGAATGGGCGGGGCATCAACATCAACGGTGAGTACATCTCGCACCTTCTATTCGCCGACGACATCGTCATAGTTGCGGAGTCGCTGGAACAACTGGACGAAATGCTGCACAGCCTAAATGGAGCTTCTCGACAAGTCGGCCTCGGTGTAAACTTGAATAAAACCAAGATTATGTTTAACGAACATATTGTACCGAGACCGATTGCCATCGAAGGGGCGACACTCGAAGTTGTTCAAAATTATAGCTACTTGGGGCAAGTTATCCAGCTCGGTAAAAACAACTTCGAGAAAGAAATAGCCAGAAGAATCTAACTGGGGTGGGCATCATTTGGCAAATTGCGTCGGGTCTTCTCCTCCCCCCTGCCGCAATGCCTCAAAACAAAGGTTTTCGACCAGTGCGTCCTGCCTGTTATGACCTACGGTGCCGAAACGTGGCCACTGACGGTGGGGTTAGTCCGTGACCTAAAAGTCGCCCAGCGGGCTATGGAGCGAGCTATGCTTGGAGTCTCTTTGAAGGATAGAATTCGCAACGAGGTTATCCGACATAGAACCAAAGTTACCGACATAGCTCGCACAATAAGCAAGCTGAAGTGGCAATGGGCTGGCCACATCTGCCGAAGGACCGATGGCCGTTGGAGTAAACGAGTAGTAGAGTGGAAACCGCGCGAAGGTAAACGGAAGGTGGGACACCCCCTAGCTAGGTGGACTGACGACCTGCGAAAGGTGGCTGGGACGGACTGGATGCGGAAGGTGGAGGATCGGCAAACGGGGCGCATATTGGGAGAGGCCTACGTCCAGCAGTGGACTGCAGTAGGCTAATGGATTGATTGATTGATTGAAATCCAAACTAATATTATAAATGCGCAAGTAACTCTGTCTGTTACACTTTCACGCCTAAATCCATAGATTTATATAGTTACTACAATAACTCTCATTGCCTAAAGCACTCAAACTAATTTTGATGTCATTTGATACAGGAATAGACGCTGAGGGTAATCTAGTAATAAAAATAACTGAAACTGAACAATTTATTTGGATTTTGATCTTATAATAAAGCAAATTGTAGAAGTACTATAATATAGTTGGTAAGAGCTCCTGTAAGAGCCAATGGTAAAGTTGCGTCGACATCAAATAATCCACATGCAGACATCTTGCAATATGATGCTTGATTATATTGTATAATGCGTTTGAACATACGTTTCTGAGACCCTGAAAAAGACATATCTTTTAAGAAGTATGCGAACAGTTATGCTTACTTTAATTTTAGAGGAAAATAAAATGAACCTTATGGACTCAACAGGTCGACGTCCGAAGAATGATTTATCGTAAGAGAAATATAATGAAAGATGGAAAAATGTAACAATCTATTCATCAGTTACTTTTTCACGCCTTGCTTAAAGACAGCCGCAAGACCCGGTACTATAGGAAGAAGGAAATACGTGCGCTGGTAAAGAATTTCAAGACTTTATGGTGCGGCAAAAAAAAAAGTCACCGAAGCGCTTGGTTCTTGATGTAATATTCTGAACCGTATGCTGGTGGCATTGTAAGTAAGGGTGTTTATATAAAGAAACAGGTTACCGATATTAGCTATCGGTTGCAATCATATCAATTCGTCGTTTGTCAAAAAAAATCACAAAATATTCGCTCTCATGTGTTTCTGAACATAAGGCGCGAAGGCGTTACGATTGTTAGAACGTAAAATGACGAACTATCATACTATGGAAACTTATCGGGGTAGCTAGCCGATACAACCGGTAACCTGTTTCTTTATAATATACATAAGCACCCTAAAATCATACCTGGGCATTTGAATTTTTTCATACGCTCTAAGCACAATAGATTTGTGTCTTCTACAGCTATATAAAACCTCTCGCATGCCAGGCACAATATCACTTGAAATAGTAAGGCCCTCAATATCCATACCACGATAGTTATCGTTGCCCCTGTTTTAAACTTCTGAAAGATTGAACAAGTACAACTTTAATCAAGTAATATATATTTTTTTAAGATATCGTTTCATTACCTGTATAAAATAAAACCAAAGTTACTTACAGCAGAGCTTTGAAATGAATTCGCTTCCAGTGCAATTTGTATATAACTCAAAGCGGAAATGAATATATAGACTGTCCATATAAACGTCTGTCAAAGAAAAACATAACATTTAGTTTATAACTAACAAATGCACATTTGATTTAGTAAATATACAACTTACCAATAATTGAAAAGCATCTTTAAATAGCTTAAATGACTTCAAAATATTACGATAAATATCAAACATTTTCTTACAGTGCTTATCATTTTCAAGCTCACAGCCCATCTTCCTAACACAAAGTTTCCACTCATGAAGATATTTGTACAGTAAAATAATAATACGAATGGAATAAATGTAATGTATATCGAAGTTAAAATATAAAATCTCACCCAAAATGTGGATCAAATTACAGTAAGAAGTCATGAAGTAACTAAACAATAAAAGAAGCGCTTGAAACATGATGGTTATGCATAAAAACCAATTCCAAATCAAAGTACAGTCGATATTACGATTTTTGCAAATACTGTTATGGATTTTCTGAATTCTCAAGACAAGTAGGATATTGGTTTGAGCTTTAGTTATATTAAGAATGCAAAGGATAATGGCGGTAACGCAATAATAAATTAAATGAATGATAAAAAGAGTTGGAATGAATAAAACACTTTCCTGTCCAATTGAGTTCCAACGATGTTCAGTAATAATATCGTAACTTTTTAATAATATAATAAATATTGTAATGCTATTCACTATTATGTCATAGCTTAATTTAGTAGGAGTAATATAATTATTTCTAATAGAATATTTGGCTGAGAGCAACACGGATAAAACTAAATTCATAGGGTAAAAGACTCTGACAATATCATCTGTCAAGTGGTTATCTATTAGAATTTCGTCTGACATAACTAATTTCATGATTCTCGAATAAATTGTCAACAAGAACTTCCTATTCGAATGGAAATGAAATCAACAGAATTGGAAACTATCCATTATTTTATATTATTACACACAATAATTCCATTAAAATGTTCACGATACAATTAAAATCTTGATTGACATTTAATTCATTAAAAGTGAATACCAGCTCACTCTTTACTGTGAAATCCCTACTTATACTATATACTTTAATATTATAAATGCGAAAGTAACTCTGTCTGTCTGTCTGTCTGTCTCACTTTTACGACTAAACCGCTGAACCGATTTTGATGAAATTTGGTATAGAGGTAGGTTAGACCTTGAGAAAGGACATAGGCTATGTTTGGTCGCGATAACCGACATCCACGCGGGCGGAGCCGCGGGCAAAAGCTAGTATAATTATAAACGAGAAACGATGACCTTGTATATTCACAGCTTGGACTATTACAAAACTATAATTTGCAGGATTATTGATCAACAAACTTGTTAATTTAATTACCATTACTGAACAATCTTACTATATAATTAATCATTCAAACTGTAATGGACAAGGTGATGTGATGAGTAACAAACCTCAATAGTCATCCATGTATACTCATTCGATGTTGTCAGGCTTTCGTTATACAATAAAATGCAGTTTACAAAATATAGAAGTCGATATGATCAAAATTCAATTGACAAAGATCTCCAATCAATGCTCTGGCCTCTAAATCTAGTACAAAATATATTTTTTAGCCCCAAATATTACGTCAAACACGATAAAATTTATCCCAACAATATTTTTATCAAAATATTTTCCTTTTGTGGCACATCATTTTTTATAATAACGTTCTGGTGTCATGGTTACCATGCTTATACAACTAATTTGAAACGTATAAACATAACGTTTTATTGCACTACTTTATTTGACGTCTTTACCTACTCCATTGGTCACTTGATTATTTTGGTTGGAAGCTTTTGCTACTCACAATATCATGTTGCATTAATTAAAACTATGCAAGAAGTTCATAAATATCTGAATGACGAAAAACAATTCCAAAAGCTTATAATTTGGAACTGGTTAAGTACTATTATAACCTCAGGGCTTTACTTGTGTTTGATCTATGGGATGCTATGGGAATTTACAAAAATTGACTGGCATACTATACTCACTACTGTCATTACAGCTGTCTTTGATTTTAATATGATATATGCAATTAGATTGATGATATTGTTAAAACAGAAAATGGACTTATGGAATCTGCGAGCGTTATCCCGCCAATATGACTGTGAAGAAATGTTCCAGGCTTATGTTAAAATAATGAAATTCTATCAATTATACTGTCAGTGCTTTCAGTATTTGGTAAGAAATCTTTTTATTCTAAATCTAAATTCTAGTCTTTTAAAATGAAATGGAAGTCATAAACTTACTAATCGATACAATATTGTGACATTTTACATTTATCAATTTTTTGATTTTTTATTGAATGGTTGACATAAAAACCTACTCATTAAGAATGGAATGACAAATGACAAACTTGTTGACGTGTAATGATTATCCTTAAGTTATGAGTTATAAGAAGGATTTGTATATTAACCTAAATGAAATTCTTCATTTAATATTTTAATTCGCTGTAATACAATTATTAACAGTTAATAATTATAGTTTCATTGATTACAGTGTTTCTTTAACGTAGCGGAATGTTTGTTTCATTCATTAGTTTATATCCAAATATGGATTACATTTTGCCAACTATCCAACAAAAAGGTAAGCGTAACTGTATAACTTTGTCTTACGACATAATATCTCAATAAGCAACGACATATTTAGCAGAATAAGCAAGCTGAAGTGACTGGCCACATCTGTAGAAGAACCAATGGCAAACGGAAGGTGGGACGCCCCCTAGCCAAATGGCCAGTCCATCTGGTTAAGAAAAGGTGGCTGGAATAGACTGGATACGGAAGAAATGGCGCACATTGGTAGAGGCCTATGTCCAGCAAAGAACTGCAATTAAGCTTATTGATTGAACATTTTTTTATTCAAATCACCATTTTCATACCACTAATAAAACTCCTATAGGATAACAAAACCGATAATTCAAATTTATTTGTAAAGATATTTTAGATGGTAGACAATAAAATGTCATTTTGCTATGATAAAGAACAGCAACAAAAAAATATGTTTGCCGTGAGAAAATGTCTATGTCTTTCAAATTAGAAATACTTAAAAACCACAAAACTAATACTAATGCCTAATGATCTTTTTAATCTATATATTATGCTTTATTTCAGTATAAGCACTTAAAATCATTTTCTATTTCCTTCATTGTTGTCTGGATGCTAAAGACTTTTATAATGCAAATCATGCTGAGCTCGAACTGTGAAAAATTCTACATGGCTGTAGAAAATTCTCAAGAGTCTTGTGTTATTATTTTGAAAACCAATAGCTCAGGTACATTTATTTTTAATTCTAATTTTAAGGTATTTTCTAATCTTTTGTGTTCCATACCACTCAGGTGGCAGACGACCTGCTGGGAAGTGGTTACCGTGGCCTATAGACGAGTGCAAGACCAAGGGCGTTACACTCATGTTGCTGACCGTCGTCACATTCGTGCTCTCTCCTCGTTCTCTCTATGCTGTCCACGCGTCGTCTCTCCTACCCTTCCCCTCATTATGGATTGGTTTATCTGGCTTTTTGGAAGCGAATATCATCTGACGTCCCAACTTCAAGAGGTACCTGTTCTTGTTCCAATATCCAAGAGTACAATCCAAAACTATTAATTACCTGAATATTAATTATTATTATTATTGACAGCTATAGTTTTATCAGTTATATTAATTTTATTTTGTGCTAATATAACAAAGGATAAAGGCGTGAGTTTATGTTATGTTATGTTATAACAAAATTTACATTTTGCAGATAGCGAACAAAAATTATATAAGAATATTCGACGGATGTATCGATCGTCTTTCAAGAAGATGACTGCGTGTGGCTTGTTCTGTTTTGATACTATACTCATTTTATCACTATTAGGGACATTTACCAATTACACTGTGGTATTGCTACAGTTTGCTTTCCTGGATTCATAAATTACACTAGTAAATTAAAATAGTAAACCTCAAAAAGCTTGTGAATTAATAATGGAAAATTGAGGGCCACCATTGGTGTCTGTAATATTGCCCCTCTTTCCCGAGACTTGGCTTTCAGTTTACTATTGGGCAAGTTGAAATAATGAATATTGAAGAAAAATCAATATTAAATAAAAGGAATATTGTATTGTTTTAATTTTCTCTTGATGTTTGATGGAACTGTCACAAAATCAAATATAAGTAAATCTAAAATATATTATTGTAGTATTTTTTTGTCATGTACGAGTCTGCAGGGGTAAGATCACCTTCCATTTCATGTCACATAAAAGGAAGTAAATGTCACATAAAAGACAGCCTCCGTGGCGTAGCGGTAGTGAACGCGGTTCGATCCTCGCTCAGTGCAAATATTTGTGTGCAATTTGCATTAGTCTGGTCGTGCCTCGGAGAGCACGTTAAGCCGTCGGTCCCGGTTGCCAAAAGAACATCTATGGCAGTCGTTACGGGTAGTTGGAGCCCTAAAAATCCATAAAAAAACAACAGTCTAGCTGCAAAAAGCTTCGATATCTCCTAATGTTAACATTGGGTTGTGGAGGTCAGATGGCAATCGCTTCACGGATAATATCGAGGTCTAGCCAAATCCGTAGTTAAGACTGGTAAAGCGGACCCCAGACTCCGAGCTGAAAAGCTTCCGATGCGACTGGGAATTAACGATAGGACGTAAATGTAAAGCTAATACATCACCTTTTTATTACCTCAAGGACATTTCTTAGCTAAACAAATCGATTTTTTCATAATAGTTATATTTACACAATTGATTGAATTAAAATTTTATTTGTTTGTTCATTGATGTTATCTTGTACTTGTCGATAATTTACAATATACTGCTGTGTAATAAAAAATACTACAGAATAACATTACTACTGGCGATTATGTACGTTGCCAAGACATCAGTTATAGATCAAATATTATTAAATTATTTAAAGATTCTGAGAAGAAGACTTTGAAAAAGGTTTCTGATTAAGAAATTACCTGCATTTCACCTACGTCAAAACAAAAAACTAATTCTAAACAAACATGAAAATAATTATGAACAATCTCTCATATGTGGACAATTTTTTGGACAGGCAGTTTCAAAAAATCTTGTACCCAATGCAATGTATGCAATACATGTTTTTCTTGACAAAATTTTCAATTAACCGTAATCGTATTGTACCCAACAAAATTTATGTTCATTTTTTAACTTTTCTTGGTACTGCAATGTTTTTGATTTGTAATCTTTATGTCATCACTACCAGATATTATAACAATTTGAGTACTAAAAACAATTTTAAAATTATTACTATCATAAACTCATTGATGTACGTATCAGCTTTTATTATCAGTTACATTATTAATGTAAACACTTCAAAGAAACACGTTGAACTTATTTTGAAAATTCAAAAGGCCTTCAGGATAATCAAATACAAGAACTACCAGAGATTCACTCGTTTGAATTGGATATACGTTCTAAGACACGCTTGCATTTATAGTCTTTTTATTATATTTAAAGGCGATTTCACTCTCGCCATTTACTTTTTCTCCTTGGTTTACTTTGAAGTGAATATAACGTATGGAACATCTCTTATTCAATTGTTGAGAGATGGAATTTTTACATGGCTATCTGAAATTAAGTACCAAACTAAACAATGTTTAGAGTTGAATAGAAAATTGGAAACTGCTAAAGAACTATGTCAAGCATATAGCGACTTGATGGAAGCATTTAACATTCATAAAACAGTGTTTGCATCTGCGGTAAGCACATACGATTTACGACACGAACGATATTATGTATAACAAAATCACTCACAGGTGAAAATGTTTCAGATATTATTTCAAGTGATAGATTTATTCGTTCACACATTGCTTTACGTTCAAATATTTTTACAAGTTGTGACGTCAGTGTCGTCGAAAGATGACATTACTGTAAGTAGCTATAATTTTTAGAAACAACGTTTTTGAATTTTAAATAAAAATAATATTTTTTGCTATTCATAACTGTATTCTACTTCCATTTTCTACCGTCTAGATGCCATTGTTGCTTTCCTGCAAGAATTTACCACAAACTTAACACAATAATTTTGCTCCGCTTCTAATAGAAATTGGTCATTCTTCAACTGTGTAAGATATAAAAGAAAAAAAGAAAGAAAAAAAAGATACAAGTTAATATAAGATTTTCTTCATTTTTTGTCTGCAGGTCCAAGGCCTGTTTATAACAATAGCCACAGTCATAATTATTTGGTTTTGCAAAAATATGTTCTTGGTAAATGAGTTTTGTGGGCGTTGTGAAAGATTCTATGAAGCGGTTGAAATTGTTAATATAACTTGTTGCTATTTGTTAACAAAAAATCAAAGTGCAGGTAAAACTTGTAATTTAGTAATACTTCAAGTATTTATAGGTATATCATGGTATATTTTGTTTATAATATTCTCAATGATTTTTCAGAAAGCGCAAAAAAACTATGCAAGAATGTGCTGCGTCTGAACCGTACAAGGTTTTGCAAAATGACTGCGTGTCAATTGTTTACCATCGATGCATCTTTACCACAAAACCTGGCGAGCCTCATAGCAAACTACATTATAATGCTACTGCAGTTTGCTTTTCTAAAATAAATGATTCAGTTCCTCATTACTGTTCGTTTTCTTATTTTCTATTAATGATATCTAACTTGGACTGTATATTAATATTTTGAAGTATCACCTGCTTACTCTAATGGCGTAAAAGTTGCCACTTCAACTGCTACTGCGTCAAAAGTTGTGGGATTTTGTTTTTAATGGACTATTATTTGTCTTTGTTTATGTTTCTTTATCTGTCGAACGATAAAGAGCTGGAAAGCTTTACCTTCACACGTGTTCTCCCTTCATACATTACCGGGTTCTTTAGGCAGACTGTGAAAAAAACATTTGTCGAGGCCGTCACGATAGAGACCGCCATTCCAGGGACAGCATCTGAAATGGTGGGCATTACTATTAAGACTGCTCTCTAGCTCTTATTCATTCTGGCCGGCAATTCTATCACATAAATGTACCGGCTAACGCCATTGTACCTTCCATAACATGGTATCCGGAAAAATATACCAAATGACTAATAGCTACTATGTTTTACGCACTTGGAACAGCTGTTAGATCAGCACTTCTGTACAGCAACGAAACTAGTTCAGTGAAGAAAATTAAAAAAAAATCTTCACTGAAATGTGTGTGTTGCGATGGGCGGGAGGGGTTACGCTTAAACTTAGACAAGGTGAAACTTCAAGGTTCACAGATATCAATGAAAATCAAAGAGTCCAGGCTGAGATTTCATATACTCCGAAGACCAGATAACCATGTCGTGAGGAGGCGTCTTTCCATGCCTACAAAGAAAAGAGAAAGTGAAAGATCTTTGACCACCTGGATGACGAATGTCCAGAAGGAGATAAGGGAATTGGGGCTTGAGGAGGACGACGGGTGGGAGAAGACGAAATGACGTAAAATGATTCGGGAAGCCAACCCCGCGTGACGGGATATGGCGAAGCCAATGAAGAAGATTTTACGCACTTAGATCACCGACAAGACGCACATTAGAAAACTATACGTTATTTGCTAATGTGTCTTGTTTCTATGTGTGCACACGAGTTATTTTTCATTTACTGTTAGGTATATCAGTACTCAGGTAATACTAAAACAATACAAAGGTTTAGAAAAGATTGTAAAGGTATGTTATTATTGTTATGCGCGCTCATGAATGATGAAAATATAAGTACAGATAGATTCAACTCGAATTTGAGCATCTTTTGTTTAGTAGAAAATAATATTATACAGAGATTTTTGAGACGTGCTTCGTCTGTTTACCTTAGCTGTAATAATATAGTAAGAAGTATAACAGCTAAGGTACCTGCCCTTACTGCCCCGTCTGCCCTTATAGACTATCCATTAGACCATCCATAACTTTCTAAGAGAATATCTTTATGATTCACAGATTAAAAAAAATATATATTCAGAGATCTGCATTCATATTTTAGAAAAAAAAATAGTAATTAAAATGCTAAAATGCACTTTGTTTTTTATGCCAATTGAACCTATCCTACTAATCCTACTAATATTATAAATGTGAAAGTTTGTGAGAATGGATGTGTGGATGTGTGTTACTCTTTCACGCATAAACGGCTGGACCGATTTGGTTGAAATTTGGTATGTATATAGGTTATACCCTGGATTAACATATAGGCTATATATCAGCGATGAACGGGATCAGAATTCCACGCGGGCGAAGCCGCGGGCATTATAAATGTGAAAGTTTGTGAGAATGGATGTGTGGATGTTTGTTACTCTTTCACGCATAAACGGCTGGACCGATTTGGTTGAAATTTGGTATGTATATAGGTTATACCCTGGATTAACATATAGGCTATATATCAGCGATGAACGGGATCAGAATTCCACGCGGGCGGAGCCGCGGGCAACAGCTAGTTTTATATATGGATACTGCTACTCTATAGAATCATTTAAGGTATGGGTACTAGAAATGATAGAAATCGCCAAAAATATTTCTTATAGATAGTGTACAGAAAAAAATCTAGCAAAATTTTATTTATACCCAAACGATACTACTGAAAAGACTCCTTCAAGACGAAGTGACTTTAGTCCGGGTTATTAACCGCTGGGTCTACACACACCGGTCGGAAACAAGTAAATAGTTTGCATAGTACCTAACTATAATAATTATTGTCGTTCTAGTGATAGTGAGTAATCTTTATAAGCCAGTGCCTAGTTACATCATGATATTTCGCAATACAAATATTTAAGAACTGAGTGAGAAGTCAATAATCACTTCACTGGTAGTTTGAAACAATTACAGAAAAATGTTTGAGACTAAAGGAATATTACATTTATTGCAAAGGTTGTTGTAGTGAAAAACAAAATAGTAATAATAATTGAAACGGAGATAGTAAAATTGAATTCAAATTTATAATTTAATTATAAAAACAAAAGACTATTAATAAAATTGAAATTTCATTAGATTTTCATAAATATTATTTTTGTTTTGTTTCTATTGAACGTGATCATGTGATATAAGTTAATGTGAATCATAATATTTAAAAAAAGTAATAATTTATAGAGCAAGCATAAATAGTTCAGCGACCTTTTCAAAGATGAAAAAATATTATTTTTTGTTCAATGAGGGAAGTAAAATAAATCAAGCAATATGTGCTGTACTGAGTAAGTACCTTTAAAACCCGGCCAAGTGCAAGTCGAGCTCTGGCTGGGTTAATTTGAATTTATAAAAATTTAGGCTAGTCATATTCGCTTAGTTATAATCATTATTTTTTTGAGCCTATTTAATAATTTTCCATTCACTTCATTAATCGACTTAAAAAAAGTAGACGTTTTTGTCAAACGTCTACTTTTTTGAAGTCTATTAAAATACGTTGTATTTAACTATTTCTAGCTGTTACCTGCGGCTCCGCCGGGCGTGGTTGTCGGTTATCGCGACCAAACAGCCTCTGTCTTTTCCATGGTCAAATCTAACCCTATACCTACATAATTTCATCAAAATAGGTTCAGTGGTTTAGGCCTGAAAGCGCTATACAATCAAATAAACAGAGTTACTTTCGCTTTTATAATATTACTCGTAGTATAGATTTCTATTTTTTTTTTCAGTAAACTTGCCAGCTTTCGCATATGGTGCCAGTATTGGATGGATGTCTCCAATGTCACTACTGCTGCAGTCAAAAAATTCTCCCCGAGGAACTCCGCTTACCGATAATGAGGTTGGTGCAGTTGTATGTTAATTATGTAATTTTGAATCCTGCTTGTTGCACCTAATGGAAAATGGATACCGTGGACTATGGACGAGTGCTACACCAGGGGAATCTCACTCGTGCTGCCGACCTTGTAAGAACAGAGAGATTCTATGCCATCAACATAGAAGACAAGTAGGATACTTGTCTTACCTACTGACAACACAAAACCTCTCCAGTGAGCTCTGGCTACCCTACTCACCACCAGGAACACAACCTTATCCCAAGTTTATTTAGGGTTGACGTAACATCATGATGTATTGTGTGCTTTTTCCATTCATCTCTATTAGGTAGTAAGTTGCAGTCATTTCAACATTCACTCCCTTTTTAACCATATCATCACACAGTCCATCTACCTCCTAAAAGAAGTGTGTGAAAGATTAATATGGTTACTAGAAAATATCTATACTAGAGACATTTAAAAAAATAGGTTATACAATATTAACGATACATATTGAACACATCTTTTTCTTTGGAATTCTCTGTTGGTCATCAATGGACCCAAAAACTACTGCCCCCCTGGACAAGTGGTAATTCGTTGGCCGGCACATTGTGGAATAGAATGATGCATGTATGGGATTTGACGTATATGACAGTCGTCAACGTGTGTCATAAACGTCAAATACATGTCATATACGTCAAATCTCATACATTCATCACTGGACGAATATTGATGTGATTCCCTTTCTTAGATCTCTGAAATACATTTCGCATTATGTGGTTATGAATTTACAGGTATCAGTGATGGCGGCAATGACTTATCTTACCTGTGTACCTGGAACAATTTTACTAGCTATGTTTGCAGACAGGTTTGGTCGCAAGTACACCATGTTTTTGATATCATTGATGGGACTTGTAAGTTTATTTCCATTTTTTGTATTCTATCTAGTTTAATATACTATCTGAAGTTTATACGAATAATGAAAAAAAAAAAATTTTTAACGGATTATGGATAATAAAAACGGTTTAACATGACGTGGATTAATATTTATTAAACCACTGCACAAAGACTATTTTAAAAACAAAAAGATAACTCGTTTAACTTTTGCAACTAGTTGAAATACAAATATAAGTGTAATGCACTAATGCCTATTGGCTATTTTTAGGGTTGCTGGGTTATAAAATTGTCATCAATGGAGTTATGGGCATTTATTCTTGCCAGAGCTTTGACAGGTATCGTAAGTGCAGGCTGTTATGTGACCTGTCCAATGTATACCAAGGAGATTAGCGAAAATTCGGTACGAGGAATGTTCGGATCACTAGTAAGTTTATGATTTTACTTTATTAATAGGTATATTGCTAACAAAGTTCACAATACAGTAGTTTCTACTTGTTGTCGCCTGCATGGTAAAATTGCAAAAGTGTGTGTATTTTTATTATTTTAATTGCCTGTTTTATTAAATCGTTATTTGTCTTTTTGGTTTTTTATTAATTGCCAAACAAAAAGACATTGGTTTAATAAAGCACACTACTTCAAAAAAAAAAAGACGTGTGGCACTCGGGGACTGCCGCGGTAAAGCTATTGCATAGCATTTTTTATCAACTTATGCAATTTTAATTACTTACGTTAAGCGGAGCTACTTCGGAGCAGCTCGGCTCGATTCGTGCGAGTTTCGGGGTGTTAGGTTTTTTTCGTTACGGAATTTCTGGATTCGGTCTCTACGATCAAGGCCCGCGATAGAAGCTATGCAATAGCTTAAAAATATATTTTTTTGCTCTCTTATAAAATTTCTACTTACGAACATTGGTAACTTAACCCTATATTTGACGCTAAAATTAAAAAAAAAATTTAAACCGACTACAATAAATAAAAAAGAGATACTGAAAAGTGAAATTACAGGTTTACTAATCTATTATTCTGTTTAGAAGTCGGTGCCTAGCCCACTGGTCATACCTTGATTGTTTCTGTAATAGCTCAGGCACATCAAACAACGGTAGCACTGACTTAATATATAGATATTTTTGAAGTCGGTTAAAAGTAAATGACATTTTGCTCTTTACATAACTTCTATCTACGTTATCACCTCGTTAGATTTGGTAAGCTACAAACATAGTTTTATATGTATAACTGTTCAAACAATAGAATTAAACTCATTCGCAGACAAATACAAATATAAGTATGTCTTACACAAAACAAATAGTTACTTTTTTAAAATTTACATTTCTAAAATCACATTGATATAAGAAATGCGAATAAAATTACATTTTGGTAACCAGTAGCGTTAAATTTGGTTGATTTTTTATGAAACGTTTACAGAAACTTAAAATATGCCAAGCTACTTTTTACGGTTGCAAATATTCATTTGCTGGGGTCGGCTGGGGTGCGAGAGATATATTATGTAGTAAGATACCCAGTAGGCTATCTCACGTCCACAGATCCAAGACGACATGCGGTTTTAGTCGGTTCGACTCTGACATAAAAGATGAATACCAATTATCGATAGAAACTCTATGAAGGAAATTTTAAAGCAATTAGTATGCTATTCACTTTTACGAAGTACTTGATACTCGAAACTTGCACTTGTATTAATCAATAAATCAAATCAAGTAATATTAATTTTATTGAGGATCGATTGTAACATGATTCTTTTTTATACAGTTGGTCATCTTCCATACGACTGGAAACTTATTTCTATATATCATTGGCGATATTTTAAGCTATCGCACTATTCTATGGATATGTTTATCGTTACCAACGATACATCTTGTCTTATTTATTATGATGCCAGAGTCGCCATCGTATCTTATGAAGACAGGTGATTTGCAAGTAAGTTTACCATTTTTAATTCATTAGTGATTTTCTGACTTACACAAATGAGTTATGAATGTATGCTAAATGAGTGTATTCCAAACAAAATTCTGCGAAATAAAGTTTATGCCATCCGTTTTTATGCGAAAGAAAAATATGACAAAAAGTTCTGATAAAAAGTATAAGAGGGACAAATAACTGGAAAATTTGTGTCATTATCTTTCGGTCTCAGTTACGTAAATATCGAAAATATATAAGACCCATCAGTTGGACTACTCTACTGTTACTGTATTACAATTATATTGATGTAAAACACTATATCCTTAGTAATCCAGCATCTTGAAAATATATTACATAAATAGTTCATTATTTTTGTGATATATCGCATAATATGAATAAAAAAGAAATAGACGCCTTGTGTTTGATCAGCTATGCAATTCCCTAAGCATTCAGCGTCGAGCGCAGTGCTGCGACCGACCTTGATATAGATTGTCATTAGTCGATTTCCAGTGACGTCACCAACTCCGACCAGGGACCTAGAGATCGAATAAATTGTTCCAAAAACCTTAAAATTTCATTTTTAGAAAGCTGGACAGGCATTAGCATGGTTAAGGTGCAGGAAAGAAGATGATCCAATTTTAATAAATGAACTGAATCAAATGAAAAAAGAACAGCAAAACGACGATGAGAACAAAAATTTTGCGTTAAAAGCCATTCGTAAGTATGAGTAATTATCTGATCACAGATAGGTAAAATATATAATTCCAAACCCGCAGTTAAACTGTAGAAAGCAGACCCCGTACTCCGAGGAGTAAGCTTTGGATGCGACTAGATTAACGCTAGGGTGAAGAAGTAGAAAGAGGAAAAATGCTGATCTCCTTCAAAACGTTTGTTAGGAAGTAGTCTTTCCCGATAGTAGTCGAATAAGGTATTAAATTCTATTAGTGGTGGTAGTTATTACAGCCGTTTTGTGAAGATAGAATGACGTGGTACCGTCTCACCAGGGTTGCGAAGTGGCTATGTCGGGATCGAATTAACTATAACCATACGCTGTTCCGTCCATGTGAGTTTATTACAGGTGTACCCAAGAAAACGCCTCCCTTGGACCACGTGGACTTTAACCACCAGCCAAAACGAAAGTGTTCTCGCATTGAAATTGGGTGTAACTCCCCTCGTTTTAGAGAAGCCATCACACATCGCGCAACTATCTTGGACCTGGTTCTGCTGGGTGATGAGCAGTCCTCACTCTCAGGCCTGAAACATTCGAACTTTAAAATATTTAAACACAATTATATAAATTTGTTTAAACATTATACACGTTCCCAACACAAACATGTCAGAACACACTTTAAGAATTAGAATTAGAATACTTACTGTACTTTTGTAATATTTGTTTGTTTTAGTAGATAGACTATCTTATATTTCAATTCTCTTATCAGTCATTTATGATTCTTTATTATTTTTATTTAAAAAGGAATAGTAAAGCAGAAAAGCGAAACCTATACTAATGATTATTAGTAACTTTCCCCTTTGAAAAAATCTGGGTGTTATTACACCTCTGCCTATCTTCGGGGATTTACAGGCGTAAATATATTATGTACATTATAATACGTTTCACAAAATTAATCTGTTATCGAAATTGTGTTAAATTTATTTTTTTGTTATTATATTATGATCTACCTACATCTTTATTATACAACTAGCTTTTGCCCGCGGCTCCGCCCGCGTGGATGTCGGTTATCGCGACCAAACATAGCCTATGTCCTTTCTCAAGGTCTAATCTACCCCTATACCAAATTTCATCAAAATCGGTTCAGCGGTTTAGTCGTAAAAGCGAGACAGACAGACAGACAGAGTTACTTTCGCATTTATAATATTAGTAGGGATAATGAAATTCACTGTAATTATTTGTGATCATTGTCATCATCACCATATTAAAGTTGACGTGGATGATAAGTTGGTTTTCTTTATTTAAACCGGTATATATGATATTTGATAAATTATTACGTTTTTTACAGTATCAAACAAACTTCTTAATAGAGCTCTGAGGATAGCCATAGTAGTTGCTGTCGCTAGAGAATTTTGTGGAGCCATCCCTGTAATGAACTTCGCTGGAGAGATTTTCACTAAGTCTTCTGAAGGTACCGATGGCCTGTTGCTGAGTCCAAACCAACAAGCCATGATGTTAGGAGCAGTACAAGTGGTTGGATCTACATTGACGTTTGGTATCGTGGAAAGAGCTGGCAGAAAGGTAAATTATATTATCCTGCTTAGGAAAGTTAGTAAGGATGGATATTTCATAGTTGAAGTGTGCATATTTTTCCAGTTTCACATAAAAATGGCTCAGAAATTGGGATAAAATTTGAAATAGATATAGTCTGGACTAACACTAAGCTACTTTTATTCGGAAATAGCTTATTGCAGTAATAATTTACGTGGATGTAACCGAGGGAAATACTTTATCAACTGCAACTGATTATTTGGAACAAATTCATGGATTCATTAACATTTTAGCCTTATTTTTGTTAGCACTTGCTTCATGTCAAATTATATAATCGCAGTCCACTGCTGGACATAGGTCCATTAGGCTCCATTGTTTGCGTTTTCTTCGCCCTACCAGTCTATCCCAGCCCTATTTTTCATGTCATCAGTCCATCTGGTTAAGGGTCATTCCATCTTCCGTTTGCTTTCTCCCGGTCTCCATTCTAAAACTCGTTTGATCCATCAACCCTTTGACAGATTTGGCTAGCCCGTTGATCAATTTCTTCTATTTCTTACTCAATCTATATTCACAGGCGCTGCTGTTCATAACATCGCTGGTAGCTGGTGTGAGTATGGTAGCCCTGGCGACATGGTTCCTTGCTCACATGTACAACATTCATGCTCCAGCCTGGTTGCCTATTACGACCCTTTGCTTGTCTATCTTCTGTGATTCCTTTGGTCTGCAGCCTGTATCGGTTATCATTGCTAGTGAAATATTTTCTTTCAAGGTAAGACAATTCTAAAAAATGTTTGTTTCATAGTTTTATATGAATAAATCTGTTTGTTGATTATATTGATGACGAGAGTAAAGCAAGAATTATTGTTTGTAACAGTTACAAATAATAATTTGTTCTCAGTTTGTTTTCTTAAACTATGTACACCATTCTATAGACACAGTAAGCGGCATCATTACAACGTAAAAAATAAAACCAAAGTCCATTTTCGTAACTGATTTTTCATAACCAGAAAAATAGCTTACTCACACATTTTTCAAGTAATTTTTTGTGATGCATTTTATTAATCTGTGTCTATTTAGTACATAGTCTAAGGTGTTCAATTTGTGCTCGTTAGTTTCAAATTTGAGTTAGTTATAGTTATTTTCGTACGATTACCACTAATGTGGAATAAAGCACAAATTGTTCAATATTTAACGACACGATCACGTGAAAATACATCTTTAAATGAATTATTACTACCATTTTAGGTATGAAAATTTTAAAAATTGCAATATTTTTTTTCTAAAATCAGGTTCATTGGGAAAATAATATAATAATGCTTAATTTTTGTCATCTCTTTTCCAGTACCGTGCAACTGTAATGGCAACAGCCATGGCATTGTCGTCATCATGTGCTTTCATACAAATGCTATTCTTCAAACCCATAGTCAATCTAATAGGAGTGTACATAACATTTTACTTTTTTGGAGGCGTATGTCTGGTCACAGCAATATACACTATACTTGTAGTACCCGAGACCAAACTCAGAGGATTGGAGGAGATCTATGAAGATTTAAAAACGAAAAAGGAGAAGAAGTTGGAAGTAAAAACAATTATTGAATAAAATTGTATTTTCAGTCACTGTATGTTATTTTAATTTTAGTATTCCTTGCACAATGGAACCAAATCTACAATTATCATACTACTAGCAGAAGCCCGCAGTCGAAGTTAAATCTTCCACTTTGTTATGAGTTTACTACATGGCCTAATTACATTCTTATCATCTATTTTGCAAACATACATACCACATACTTGGAAGTAGTAGAAAAATAAAGTAGGTACAGTTAACATCAGTATTAGTTTAAGTAATTCCAAGACACCTATCACCTAAGCTCTAACAATTCACATAAATCTTAAACAAAGGTTTTTGTATGGTAATTTATCTTCTGAAGGTTACAAAAAATATTTACTGGGTTACTTACAATAGAAAGACCATTTGTAAAGTTAGTGTTCAACGATTTCTGAGGCTGCCGAGAACGACTGTATTTTTTCAAGTTTATTTGTTAATGCAAATTGTAATAATACAATAATATAGTGAATTATTTGACTCGCTAGTTTCTTGGGGAGGGTTGCATCAATTGCAAACCCGTTCGCTGCATTCATCTTCTTGAACGTGGCTCGATTCAAACGAAGTACATTTTTACAAAGTCTTTTACTGCCAGCTGAAATGAAATATGAAACAATTTTATTGCTTTTTAAATTTTAGTTTAATATCATATTTTATTGATAGATGTAGTTAATATGCTCTCAGACTAAATCTACTGTCTGACTGACTGACTGACATAGTGATCTATCAACGCACAGCCCATACCACAGGACGGATCGGGCTGAAATTTGGCATGCAGGTAGATGTTATGACGTAGGCATCCCCTAAGAAAGGATTTTGATTAATTATATCCCCAAGGGGATAAAATAGGGGATGAAAGTTTGTATGAAACTTTTTCAATTTAAACCGATCGGGCTGAGACTTTGCATGCATAAAGCTACTATGACGTAGGCATCCCCTAAGAAAGGATTTTGATTAATTCTACCCCCAAGGGGATAAAATAGGGGATGAACAACATTCCGAAATTAACGCGGACGAAGTCGCGGGCAAAAGCTAGTTAATATATATAAGTTATGTTTCTCCTCAGATATCATAGTTTCTCTAAAAGTTTCATTACCAATTATGGATATTATCATCCTCTGATGATATCCATAATTGTTAATAAAACATTTAGAGAAACTATGATATCTCATCCTCTGATCATCCTCTGAGCCCTTTCCACACTTGATTGAAGTTGGCTTTCCAGTTCAATTGTGACGGCTAAACCTTGATATTGTTGTGAATTTTGTCATCAGACATCTACAACCAATTGGCGATATCAAAGTTCTGTAATTAGACTAATCGAACTACCCGTAACGACTAACAAAAATGTTTGTATTATGGATACCAAGGTGGATGGCTTAACGTGCTCTCCGAAGCACGGAAACAATCAGACAAATGCACATAGTAGAAAACAGTAGGAGGTAGGACACGACGGTATTTCCGTCCCAATCGAGTTCGATCGGGGAAGTACCTCCCACTTTACAGAATATCGCGGCTATAATAACCACGTGTTCTGTTCCCTGCGATGAGTAGGGTTGCCAGAGCTCACTGGAGAGGCTTTGTGCTGTCAGTGGGATGACCAAAGGCTTGTCCTGCTTGTCTTTTGCGCTGATGGCACAGAATTATCTGTTCTTACAGGGCCGACAGCACGACTGTGACTTCCCTGGTGTTGCACTTGTCCGTTGGCTACGGTAGCCACTTTCCATCAGGTGGGCCGTGTGCTTATCTGCGGTCTAAGTGGTATGAAAAAAAAAATTATAGACTAATACATGCATACAAATATTTGCACTGAGCGTAAATCGGACACGTGCCCCCTGCGTAGCAGTCGTGTTCACGAGGCTGTCATGCAAAGAATACAATATTATAAATAAAAAAGTCCTTCTTTTTTTAATATATAGGACACGTCAATTTGATCTCGCCTCGCCTGATGGTAAGCTTAAGGCAAAGTCTCTGAAAAGAGGATCACCATTACAGATACGTACCTACTTCTATCTTATACTTCTACCTTACTAGTCATACGAGCATTCTGTACATTGTTTATACATTATTATCGTGTAACAGTAAACTACAGTTCAACGGTTCTTATAATTCTTCAGTACAATAAACGCTCTCAACATAGCCACACGTTTTATTAGTGCTCGCCAACATAATATATCTATACATAACAATATACCTGAACACGGGTATCTCATGTAAGGCTGAACATTGCCCTTACATGTTTTGGTCCTTCGAGCCGGATATGAACCAGCGATATATGTAGATTCTCATACACTAGTAGATGCATTTCTTACCTAATTCCTGATTCATCATTAACAAATGACAACAAGTGGCATCCACCTTTTCAATACTTATATAAAATTTTTCGCAATGTAAACATAAAAGGGCGACCAATACCATATTTTTGATGACCCAATAAATCGTAAATAAGCGGAAAAATAATTCGTAACTTTTATATCCTTCATTCTGAAAAATGAGAAATTAAAGTATATAACTCAAGGTACTTCATACTTGTATATTTACATCATAAATACCTATACAGGGTTATTCGTAACTCAACGTATTCCTGTCAGGGGGTATTAGGGGACCCAAAATGCTACAATTTGGAGCCCACATATGTACAGGCGAAAATCAATAGTTTTCGAAATAATTGACTTTTGTGTTTTTTTCGTATTAACCCAGATTTCAACCTTCAAGTGCAAATATAAAAAAAAATGTTAACCAAGTCGAAATTATTTTAATTTATTTCCGAGGGCAATACTTCAAAGAACCCAAAATACTAAAAAAATAATTAAAACGCTTTAGATAGAAAAAAATTGGACCGTTACATATTTTTTTTATTTTTAATTTTCACATTTCCCTCCAGTCATTGTTGTTTTTCTCATAAAAATACTATGGCACTAAGCGTACAAATTACTAAAATAACTTGTTCGTTTAATCAGCTTTCCAAAAAGGTAATAATATTCATAGAATATCACATAATTCGTAAAGAAATATGAGTTTCAATTAGCGCAGGCACAAATTAGCGCAGGCACAAATTAGCGCAGGCATGCATATGTGGGCTCCAAATTGTAGCATTTTGAGTCCCCTAACACCCCCTGAAAGGAATACGTCGAGTTACCAATAACCCTGTACATGACTTTTTAAATTGAAAATACTTCAAAACAACATGATAAAGTAACTACAATTAACTTTGGGTTATACAATTGGCTAAAACCTCGATTCGCACATAATTTAATTACAATACAAACCTTATCATTACCTTGGGGCGGGATAGTTTCATCAACCACAATAAATGTTTGGCAATTAAGTACAGTAAGAAAAAATGTAGTACACGTCGTAAAAATTAACTGCAATTAAAAATATAAATCATTAAAAAATCGAAACAACATTTTTATAGCAATAAAATATTATAATTACCGGTAGTCTAAACACGTTCTTGAAAATACTGAAGACTTCCATCAAATCTTTGTACACCTCGAACAGCTTTCTCCAAGCTTTTTCTTTTTCTTCATTTACTGTTAAACATGATTCTGTATGATATTCGATTTCCGAAATCCATGCTTCTGTTGCACCGCTCAATATTTTGGTAAGAAAGACAGCATACGTAATATACGCATCAAAGTATACCAAAGAATAAAAATACATAGTGACGGAAACATCTAGTCTCACAAATACGAACACCAGATACGCTAGAGAATGTCTTATAATATACGACCAGTTTTCTAACTTGATACTTTTGTGGTTATTGTAACAAACAACTCTAAAGATTTTTTGCATTAACAATATAATTTTAACATGTTTTTTGCTCTTCAAAACATTGTGAATGTAGAACATGATATAAGCTACAAAATATGCTGAATAGTTAAAGGTGAAGCTAAAGTATAAAAATTTGTTCACTACAACATTCTGGAAAATACTTTCTCGTCTTCCATTATAAAGATTGAGGCACATATAAAAAACCATACCTATTAAGGAAATTAATTTATATGTAACACCGTGAGGTTTAATGCAATTATTTTTTATGTTATATTTTGATAAGAAAAACATGTGCTGAACTATCTGCATTGGTAGTAACACTTTTTGGAAATCTCTGTCCAAAAAATTTTTGGAAAATGGTATTTTTCTGATTTTTATTGCCATATTTTCGTCAGTATAATATGAAATGTCAAAGATGAAGTGAACCAATCATAAGAAATTTCCAATTAAATATGTTAAAAGCTTCCATAGCTTTTAATGTTCGTTCCGATGTTTATTTTAATTAAGTTAAAACATTGTATGCCTCCTACTTGGCTTTATCTACCATCGTCAAATTACATTACATTTCTCACCTTACCTCACATGATTCATTGTGGAAGTGTGATTCACCTTCGGCAACCTATGACGTACAGACGGCGTGCGTTTTAGTCGGTTCGAGTCCGACATTACCATCTCCGACAGCTCTGGCCGTCCATGGGGATATTGCACAAGAAAATAAAAAGATGCTTGTTTGGGCCGTTTGAATGAATATAATAATAATTATGGTAAAGTTAATAATACTGTTGTCTAAAAACCAATCAAGTATGAGTATGCGTTACAAATTATGCTTGGCAGACTTCCACTGAACCGCAAAACAAATGCAGTTTCATTTGAAATGGAAAATTCCTCTTAACTCTATCCTACTCCTCCATATTCAAATATTGTTCCAATTTTGCTTGTAGCTGACATCAATATTCTATATCAATATTCTGTTATTTCAGGATATGCATACAAAATTAAACCCTCAGAAATTATATTACACTTGAAAGCAATAACACAATCAAAAAGCACTCTAACTGATTGTTTAACCGGTAACATTTAAACCCCAAGAAATATGTCATAATTATTTTAAAACTGAAACCACGCTATTGAAATTGACCTATCCGGTTCATCATTACTTCATGATAATTTGTGTTAGTGTCAGGCATCAGATAAATATTTATTACTTGAATATGAATTACCTGAAGAGAACTAACAACAGTCAAAGCAGTTGTGCCAAGATAACACTAAATAAGTCAGTAGATAAAGAAATTCAATCAATGCTTCGTCCTTTGAACTTAATGCAATCTATATGTTTGTGTCCCAAGTACTGCATTAAAGATAACTATTTATTTCCAAACAGCCATTTGTGTAATATTATATCCCTATGCGGAACTATATGCTTCATTTCTGCCTATTTATTCCGCTTGATTAAGTTTTTTTTTGATGATATCATTAGAAAATACCTGATATTTATTTACATTATTGCTTATTTTGATTTCGGTATTTACTGTATCGGATTTATTTTGAATTTTTACATAAATTTCATCCAGTTCAGGGAGAACATTAATTTTGTATTGTCTCTTCAAAATATTCACAGATTTTTCAATAACAAAAGACATTTAAAAAATTTCACCTTAGTGAATTGGGTTTGTGTTTTACATATTTTTGGCATGTATTTATTGATGGATTCTGTTTTACTGATATCTTATCGAAACACTCCAATATATACCATATTGACTAGCCTACTATTGATATGTTTTGATGCTAATATTATTTATGCTATAAGGTCTATAACATTATTAAAAGATTTTGTCAACTTATGGAACCAAGAGATATTAGACCCTCGTTTGATGAGAGATCTGTGCATGAAACATTACTGTAGACAAATGTTTCAAACTTATACAGATATACTGAGTTGCTTCAATTCCTTCATAATTGACTTTCAAGCATTTTGTAAGTATTATAGTACATTATCGTACAAGTGAGTAAAGTTGGTGATTACCGCCGAGGCGCCATTAAGACCCGAAGACGGTAATCATCATACTCACGCGTGGCATACGACGTTTTACAACACAGTTGTGAATAAAATAATACTACAAATACTAAATACCAATAGGCATATTAATTGTTCGTACTATTAAACACGTTCTTTTTTGTATCGATACTTTTTTATGAACATTGAAACTTAATCTATAAAATTTAAAAAATAATCTATAACTCACTTACTTGTGAATAATAGCAATGAAAAAAGACACAGTTTGATAATAGGTGTCATTACGTGCCTAATTGCGTTGAAATAATATCAATTTTATGAGCAGGTGTGTTGTAAAATAACTTTATTGCTAATAAGCCAATCAATCAATCAATAATAATGTGAATATTATAAAATATATAGATATTAATTTCAGGTTCTCTTTTATATAATTGACTTTTTTTCACACGCTCTTATCTACATTCAGTTGGTGATAGAAGTTTTGAAATTATCTAAGACAAACAATCCAGTAAGTATTTAAAATATAAATTTCCAAATTAATATTCATTAGACCATCAAGAACCAAGCGGTTCGGCGACTCCTTCTTCTGCCGCACCATTAAGTCTTGGAATTCCTTACCAGTTCACGTGTTTCCCTCCTACTACAGTCCCGGGTCCTTTAAGCGGGGCGTGAAAAAGCATCTGATGAGACCGTCAAGCTGAGTGCCACCATTGTACCATGATACGTGTCTGTAATGGTGACGTTCTTTTCAGAGACTTTGCCTTCAGCTTACCATCAGGCGAGGCGAAGTCAAATTGACGTGTCCTATATAAAAAAAAAGACTTGTTAGTTTTGAAGAAAATTAATGCAGTCGTCTCTTTGCAGGCTGATGTGTGGCAATCATCTATGTTAATCTTTTTATGGATCATAAAAACCTTTATAATGCAAACACTACTGTGCCTTTGCTGTGAAAAGTTCTACATAGCCTTGAGGAACAGTCAGAACTCCTGCACAGTTATTTTGAAATCCAACCGCTCAGGTAGTATTACTATTTGTGATAAATATTTGAAACTATCGCGAATTTGATTTATAAATATTTTTGCGACTGTTCCCCTATATTTATTGTTAAACCTGACCAGTAACTAAACATCTTTTACAATGATAGTGACAATTATAGTATTTAAATTCATATTACAACAAAGTGTAAGAGATTTTGCCAAGTGACTATAATATTGGGTTCTTCAAGAAGAACATTAGAAGTTCTTACGGGGTCGGCAACATTAGTGTGACACCCCCAGCGTTGCACGCGTCCTTAGGCCACGGTAACCACTTCCCATCAGGTGGTCCGCGTGCTTGTCTGCCACTTAGGTGGTATAAAAAACCAGCTTAATAGCAGATTTTGACAAATCTAAGAAAATTACCGATAGCAAATAATTTATTGACATCACAATAAATTATTTGCTAAACAAAAAAATAATTATATATTATGGTATAATACAAATAACTAAAACTTGATGTTACAGATCAACAAAAAATACTGTGCAAGAATATACGACGACTATATCGATCGTCGTTCAAGAAGATGACAGCTTGTGGTCTCTTCTACATAGATGCTGTTCTACCTCTGTCTTTGATGAGTATACTTACCAACTATACGGTTGTCCTGATACAGTTTGCATTTTTTTAACCTTACAAACTGTCTAACCTACCTGAGCCTACATAATATGTGAGGCATATGGTATAGATATTTAACCGATCATGGTCACTCAGAAAATTTACATATTTATCTGTAGTAGTAAAACATTATAGTTCTTTTTGTGATTGAAGTATTTTACTATGGTGCACAACCTGCTGCTTTTTATGTTACGTGTGGGTCTCCTCCTTTTTTTATTATTTATTTTCTAATGCCCACTTTCCCATTTTCCCTCTTCCTTTCCTAATTTAGCCATAGGTAAGTACTTACTTCTGGTCCATGATGTTTGCTACCTTGGTAGTATAAAAAACATCACGAATAATTTTACTTCATTACACACCATTCAAATCGAATTATAAATTGTGATTTTCTGAATTTCTATGCTTGACGCACGGATCTTCATACTTGTCAATAAAACCAACTTAGGTATTGTAAGTTATAGTTGTAATGAATCAAATACAAAAATAATGTAATCAATTCAAATACTTTTGTTTTAATGTTAATTGTTATAATCATGGTATTTTTATGTAATAGACTACAAAAATATCGCTACCAGTAGGTATTTTTTGTAGACTTTATACCAGTTATGAATATATTTGATTTATAATAAACCTGGTTTCTTTCATTTTGTATCATACACAAATAATATCTTTTCGACATCGGGAATGATAGATAAGTTATAAAAATTGAGTAAATGCAGTTCAGATGCGGTTTTTGCACAGTATTGTGGGGTAAGACTGTTTGATAAGAAGTACAGAATGATATAATAATATGAGAATGATAGAGTGACGTGAAGAGCGAGTAAGATAATTTTGTAACAATAATTAAAAACGAAGAATCCTTGAGGTTCTTACTCCATCACTTTGCTAATATTTACTTCACTCCATGTTAGATAGTTATTTTCTTGCATTACATATCCTTATTATTGCAAATTAATGTAAATTAATTAATAATTGATTTTAAAAAATATGTTCATATTGTTGTTGTTGTGCAAAGTGCAATATAACTTATTGCAGAAAAGCACTCTACTTGATTGTTGTTGATTGTAATATTAGTACTGATGTTATACCCTGTGGAGTATTTTATAAATTATTTCAAAGCTTAACCAGTCGTAGAAGTTGCTGTAACGACGGAAGAATTGTGACTTCATATAAATTTACTATCAGGCGTCAGAAAATTATTAATAATATCTAAATATGAAAATGATGAAGAAAATGAATGGCAATCAAGACCACAAAGTTAAAATAATTTTAAATAACGTGGTAGACAAAGATATCCAGTCAATGCTAAGGCCTTTGAACATAATGCAATCAATAAGTTTATGCCCCAAGTACTGCATTAAAAATAACTTCATATTTCCAAACAGTACATTGTCTAATGTTGTTTCACTATGTGGAACTATATGTTGCATTTCTGCGTTCTTGTACCGTCTAATTAAATTTCATTTTGAATACTATGTTATGGAGCATTTGAAATTTCTTTGTAACATTGGTTATTTTGATTTCGGGCTTTATTTAATCGGATATACCTTGAATTTTTATTTATGTATTATCCATTTTAAGAAAAACATCGATTTTGTACTGACCATTCAAGGTGTTTACAGATTTTTTAAAACCAAGAAACAATTAAATTCTTTCACTGCAGGCAATTGGGTTTGTGTTGCCCTTATTTTTGGTTTTAACTTTCTCACATATAGTTTTATAATGCCATTTTACTCAAATGTTCCCTTATATTATATCTTGATTGGCTTATTATTGATTTGCTTTGATGTCAATGTCATTTACGCCATAAGGTGTATAACATTGTTGAAAGATAATAATATGGTGAATTTATGGAACAAAGACATTTTAGAGCATCACCTGTTAAGTATGGAATTGAATCGTGCTCAACATTACTATAAAAGAATGTTTCAGATTTATTCTGATATACTGAGTTGCTACAACATTTTTAAATTGACTTTTAAGTATTTTGTAAGTAACTGTATTCTTTGAAGATGTATTGACTATTCAAAGTAATGTCGTAAAAGATTTTTTTTAAGTAATGTGTGATTTTTCAGGTGTTCTTTTACATTCTTGATTTTTTTTCTCATGCACTTATTAACTTACAAATGTTGATTGAATTACTAAAAATATATAATCAAGTAAGTATTTTTGAATATGCATTAGTCTACAAGTTATTATTGTTGATTATTTCAATATAACAAAAATCTATAATTTGTTTTCAGGCTAATTTATCGCAAGTATTTTTTCAAATAATATTTTTATGGCTACTGAAAAATCTTGTGACACAAATAATATTATGCATATATTGTGAAACATTTTATAAAGCCCTGAAGGATAGTCAAAATTCCTGTGCACTATATTCATCAAACCATCCAGGTAATGTTACGTGATTATTGAGCTTTTACTTATAAAACGCGAGACCAGCTTAATGTATAGTTCTCGGCATATATCGGAACCCTAAGTTGCGAGAGAAACGAAGACCGGTGCGGATTAGTTTGTTATAATTTATCAGAGGTGGATTTGAACTCCTTCGCTTCCGTAAGACTATCCTCAAAAGACACCTAAAAATGCGTGCAGCGCAGTACATTTAATAACGTCACTTTTTTCAAGATAGATGCCGATATACTTACTATACCTTGCTTTAATTTATAAAGGTTCTTGCTCAAGTAATTAAAATTGAATAGTTTGTGCAGATGAACTACAAAAACTATCCAAGAACGTTCGACGCATCTATCAAGCATCGTTCAAAAAGATGTCCGCCTGTGGCCTGTTCTATATAGACCTGCACTACCATTTTCTTTGATGAATATACTCACTAACTATACGATAGTTCTGATTCAATTTGCATTTTTTTAAGATAATATTAACGAATTTGTCGAACTTAAATAAGTATTTTAACAATTTTAAAAAGTTTGAAGTTTTTATAACCAAAATACAGATGATGTCTACTATACTATGTCAAAGTCACAGTCATTAAAACGGAGCTTACAAAACGTCAAAACTAACAACTAGTCTAGCAAATGGACCACACCGGTTCGAAACGCGGCCCCGGGTTGTTCAATGAGAGCTATTACTTTTTGTTGAGGATCGAATATTTAAAGACAAATTTAATGAAAAACTGTTTTTCCTATCATACATAGTACATCCAAGAACACAATTTCTATTGAAACCCTATCTAATATTGAAAATGAGTGTTCAAATAGATAGATAATTTTGTAAAGAATATTTATTGTCTTGTATCTGCTACTGCGGCAAATATTCTTATCTATATTAAGTATGTATGTATAAGTGTAACCATAACTTTATCTTTAGATCGTACTTAAAAGTAATAACTTAATAAAGAGTACTCTATCTGATTGTTTAATATTATTAAGTTGATAATTGAAATCCATTTTACAATTGTTCCTAAACTATTCTGGTTACAGAAGTCGGTGTGAAATCATTATTGTATCTAACTCATTTTTATGTTAGGATAGATCAGAAAAGCGTTTAAAACTTAATTATGAAGTCCATAAATACTATTAATGATAATGAAAGCCGCTATGTGAAAATAATATTGGTGAATACAATAGACGAAGATGTCCAGTCAATGCTTCGCCCTTTGAACTTAATGCAGTCTATATCTTTTTGTCCCAAATATTGCATTAAAAACGATGTTATACATCCAAACAGTCGTTTATCTAATATTATGTCACTGTGTGGAACTACATGCTTGATTTTTGCATTCCTATTGCGCCTGATTAAATTTTATTTTGATGATCTCATTAGGAAACAGAGAAAATTCCTTTACATGATTGCCCATTTCGAGTTCGGTCTTTACTTAGTCGGGTATAGTTTGAATTGCTACTTAAGCATTGTTCAAGTTAAACACAATATTAATTTTGTCTTGACTGTTCAAGGGGTTTATAATTTTTTCAATAATAAAAGTCACTTGAAATTCTTCACTCTAGTCAATTGGATTTGTGTTATAATTATTATTTGCTTGTACATAATCGCAACTGGTTTTAGTTTAATATATTATTTAAATACTCCTTATTATACTATTTTGGTTCGTATGCTGTTTTATTCTTTTGATTTTAACATCATTTACGCCATAAGGTGTTTGGTATTACTGAAAGATATGGTCAATTTATGGAATAAGGAGATTCTAGATCCTCAATTGATGATGGGCATGCGCAAAAAAGAATATTGTAAACGAATGTTTAAGATTTATACTGATATACTGAGTTGTTATAATGTCATACAATTTACTTTTAAGGTTTTTGTAAGTAACTAATGTTTAAACTTGTTCCATTAATTTTGATACAATGGTTAATTTATTTTAAACTTTTTAATGTGAGTGTAAATTTTTCAGATATTATTTTACATCTTTGAATTATTTTCTCATTCACTTATTTACATAGTAACGTTAATAGAAATTTTGAAAGGAACTGACACTTTTGATCAAGTAAGTGTTATAAAGAATTATGACAATTATGCTACTTGTAATATTCTTTTTTATACTACTTTGGTCGCAGACAAGCACTTGGCCTACCTGGAAGGGTAGTTACCATGGCCTAGGGACGAGTGCAACACCAGGGGCGTCACACTCTTGCTGCCGACCCTGCAAGAACAGAGAGAGATTCTGTGCCGTCAGCGCAGAAGATAAGTAATACAAGCCTTTGATCTTCCCACTGGCAGCACATAACCTCTCCAGTAAGCTTTAGCTACCCTACTCACTGCCGGAAACACAACACGAGGTTATTTCTTTGCTTAATATAATTATTATATTAAGCAAAGGTAATATAAAAACCATTAATTATTAAAAATCTAAGTCTTATGCTTGCAGGTTAATGTGCAGAAAACAGCTATGTTGATGTTCGCATGGTTAATAAAGACTTTTGTGATACAAACAATTTTATGTCTTTACTGTGAAAAGTTCTACATGGCCATGAAGAATAGCCAAAACGCCTGTGCACTTATTTTGCAGTCAAACAGCGCAGGTATCATTTACATTTAATTTTATTGGTAGGACTGATATTGCAAACGTAGCTTAATCAATAGCATGTCGAAAGCATTAAAATCGAAGTGGAATTGTCGAGTCGAGAATTTCCACGTAACTTAGGTCAATCTTTAGTAGTCATGATAAATCGTATAACATAGTATTTGTTTGTAAATTATTATTTGTTGAACAAATTAGAAAATACAATTATTATAAGTAGATAAGAATAAAAAATAAATAAAATATATATGTAGGTAATATATTTCTGTATATCTACAGATGAGAAGCAAAAACTATCGAAGAACATACGACGCTTATACCGATCGTCTTTCAACAAGATGACTGCATGTGGTTTGTTCTACATAGATGCTGCGCTTACGTTGTCGCTGATTGGTCTACTCGCAAACTACACAATTGTTGTGCTTCAGTTCGAATTTCTTTAACTTATTTACCAACTTACCTGCTATAATCTTCTTTTTATTAGAGTATATTTCCTGGTAAAATCTCATCTCATCTCGTAGTTAAAAATATAATAGAATAGTAGTATTTTCAAACTTTGTTTATGTTTATAACTACCAAATGTGTTTGCATAAAATTGAATGTTATTTTAGAGTATGACATGTACAAATATTGTTAAAAATGTTATTAAAATCTGTTTGGATCTGTGACTACGTGATTCTTGTAGAATATTCCCCTGATTGGTTTTTCAAGCAAAGTACGTCGTAGTCACTATGGATTTAACCATATACAAATCAGTGTGTAAAATTTGTAATGTAACTGTCCAGTAGTGTCCAACAGACTCATTTTATAAATGTAATGTATAATTTTTGCATTTGTGTTGCCATAAAAAGTGAAGTAGTTTTTTCTAATTTTAATCCATTATTTGATTTTTCACCATTTTACCAATCTACATGTGCAATGGAATTATTTGTAACAGGTATTATTTTTAATTAATAAATGAAATTTATACTTCGTCAACGTACAAGTGTCCGACAGACACAATAATTTTATTTGATTCACGCGTAAAGATAAATTGTTTTTTTTTTATATTTAAATTTAGTCACAATTTCATGGTACTGCTCTGCGCACCCAGCCACTTACTGTCCATTCACTTCACACTCATCTTATCTAGTGAGTTGACAATATTAAGTGATTTTCAGGAACGTTAGGACTTAAACCGGTATATAATTATCTTATCCCCAATTACGTTACTAAATGGGTAATATACCTTAATGCGCAACATGCGTTTTTTTTGGGTGTCTTTTGAGGATAGTTCGGGGTGCTAAGGCGGTGGAGGAACTCAAATCCACCAATCATAGATCATATCAAACCCATCATCAAAAACCAAAAACCGCGCGCGCCATGGTCTTGTTTCTCTCGCGATTTTGTGTCGAGATTTATACCGAGAAATATAAAAATGCAAATTATATTGATGTATTTATTTTGGTTATATTAAAACATATCATCAACAAAAACAGTCGTTTGTTCTACTGCATCCAGGGTAAGCAGACAAAAACTTTACACACTTCACGATCTTCCTTTATTAATTGTATTTATCTTTGGGATATAACGTCTCACAATAAAGCGAACTGTAATAGTACTATAACATGATTGGTGAGGGTTCCCATAAAAACTAGTGGCAAGACTCCATCTACGTTGAACAGGCCATATACGGTCACCTTGTCATATGTTGCTTGATTATATTTTGTGCACGACAATCAATGTGCTGAACAGTTACTGTAGGTGAAGAAAAATGGACCGCAGGCCAGCAAAAAACGATCGCGCTGCACACGGCACCTTCGGCCAGCATGAACGCGAGTTTGCCGGTACATGTAGCAAGGAGAGAGAGAGAACGCGGCGGCGGTGTAGGAGAGAGAGAGAGAGAGCGAGAGCGCGGCCGCAAGCAGCAGAGAAAAGTAGTTAGAACCCGTATACAGTCCACTGAAGGATCGCGCGAAGTGAAGTAATGTAATTAATTAATAGTAAATTTGTGCCCGTTCATTCCTTCTTTTATTTATATATTCCGATAAGTATAAGTCCTTGAAGTATCGCGCGAACATTTAATGGTCCTTCCGGAGCCGAATTTAGGAATTAAAGCCAGAAAATAAGAAAAATTCGGAAATGGTAGTGACACGCCGACAGGGAGAGGAACCTGCTGCCCAGGGAGCTGACCAGGGGGCCACCGAAGAGGCCCAGGACCCCACGACGCGCAGCGGTTCCCAAGAGGCCACGGAACGAACTACGACCACGGATGGCTTCAGGCCGGCTGAGGAGACGCCGACCCGTAGCAGCGCTGAAAATAATGGGGAGCATAGCTCGCAGCGCACCGTGCGGCCGCCGAAGTCACGCCGCTCCACCAACTCAAGAAAGAAAAAAGAATTAGAGGTTAAGCAGCGTCTGGCAGAGCTGAAAATAGAACAAATACGAGCTGAAGCTGAAGTACAACGGCTTCGCCTACTACAGTTGCAAGAAAATAGTACAAGTGAAGACGAGTCCGGGGATGACCTGGCATCGGTTCGCATAGGTACGTGGCTACAAAGGGATACTGAGGCGCCGCAAACACTCGTAAGTCAAGACAACATAGGATCCACAGGCGACGACCATACAAAAGGTAAGCCAAGTGAAAAAGAAGTGGAAAAAAGTGACTGTAAAGTGAACGAAAAATCAAGAGAAAGTGCCTCGGTGAAAAATCCCGTAATTGACGTGTCTACGTTAGCCGCCGCGTTGTCTCAAGCGATGAGAAGCACCAGGGAGCCACCGAAGTACATGCAAGAGCTGCCTTTCTTCAGTGGGAGCAGCACGGAGTGGCTCGCCTTTAAAACCACATACGAAGAATCGAGTATATATTTTACAAAAAATGAAAATATTGCAAGAATAAGAAGAAGTCTACGTGGGATTGCCAAAGAGGCAGTCGAGTGCCTACTACTAAGCCAACCAGACCCCGAAACTATAATCAAGGCTCTAGAAAGACGGTTTGGCCGGCCGGAGGCCCTCATTCACGCTGAGATGGAGAGACTCAAGACCCTTCATAAGCTAACTGATAACGCAAGAGATTTATGCGTCTTCGCGGGAAAAATAGCCAACATGGTAGGGACCGTAGAAGCATTGAAAAAGCCGCACTACTTACATAGCCCGGAAATGAGTAGGATTATTATCGAGAAGCTTACACCTATAATAAGAAACAACTGGTACAACTTCTCGGCTAAGAAAAATGAAGATATACCCGAGCTTAAGAAAATATCGATGTTTTTATCAGAAGAAGCAGACAAGTGCAGCTCCTACGCGTTGCCAGAAGCCACGCCCCGAGAAGAAAATAGAGGACACGGGTACCGATCCCAAAAGACAAGAAGAGTAGAACAAACACTTTCTGTAAACAAGAAGACAGCAGAAGATACGTGTCCACAGTGTAAACATGATCACAAGTTATTTGAGTGCAAACAGTTCATCGCGTTAGATACAAATGCGAGATGGGAAGCCGCCAAGAAATATAATATCTGTTATCGCTGTCTACAAGGCAAACACCGACGCATCACCTGCAAAGCACCCAGGTGCGGTAAGAACAGCTGCCCCATGAAACATCACAACCTCCTGCATCACGATAAGCCACCGGGAGAGTACGCGTCGACGAGCGAGGTAACTAATGACGCAATCACAACCTCGGCGGCCGAGCTGACGATAGCAGCAAACCCCCTTAGCAACAAACGAAAGGCTTACCTGAAGATAGCACCAGTGACACTAAAAGGACCCCGTGGCAGCATTGACACGTTCGCGTTATTGGACGAGGGAAGTACCATCACGCTCATTGACGAAACAGTAGCAGACATTATCGGAGCAGACGGACCTAGCAAAGAAATATGGATTCAAGGCGTGAACAGTGACATGAAACACACAAGCAAGACAGTCAGTTTACTCATCAAAGGTAAATACGCCGAGGACGAGCATGACGTGACCGCGCGCACCATGGAACGACTCCGTTTCACACCCGACACCGTGTACGAAGAGCATTTAAGTGATTGTGAACATTTAATAGACATACGTGATAAAGTGATATACGAAAATGCTTCACCGAAAGTGTTATTAGGACAAGACAATTGGCATCTCATAGTGACCCGTCAGCTGCGCACCGGGCACCGCGACCAGCCAGTAGCTTCACTCACCTACCTCGGGTGGGTGCTCCACGGCTGCACCGGCGCGACGACTGCAACAGTATCATTTTGCGGTAAGCTACAACAACACGAAAACAACACAATTGAGGACACAGTTAAAAATTATTTCAAGCTCGAATCGCTAGGCATCGAACCTAGGAAGCCGCGGCAAGATCCCGAGCATCAAGCTATGCAGATACTAGAAAACACAAGCCGCCGGCTGCCAGACGGGAGATTCGAGACCGGCTTACTGTGGAAAAATGAAAATGTAAACATACCAAATAACTACGTAGAAGCCGAGAGACGTCTGCTTACGCTCGAACGAAGACTCGATAGGGATGAAGATCTGAAACAAAAGTATGAAGAACGGATGGAAAACCTATTCAAGTCAGGCTACGCAGAACCAGCTCCTACACCACCACCTACAGGGAAAACTTGGTACCTACCTCATTTTCCGGTCATCAACCCCGCCAAGCCGCACAAGCCGCCGCGTCTAGTTCACGACGCCGCTGCAAAATCAAAAGGTATGTGTCTGAACGATATGTTGCACTCCGGCCCTGACCTACTGCAGTCTCTACCGGGCGTTATTATGAGATTCCGCCAACACCCGTATGCCGTCAGCGCCGACATAAAAGAAATGTTTATGCAAGTAAAAATAAGAAAAGAAGACCGGGACGCACTACGCTTCTTGTGGAGAGGTCAACAACGCACGGGCCAACCAAACGAATATCGTATGACGTCAGTAATATTCGGAGCTACGTCATCCCCTTGCACAGCACTCTACATCAAGAATAGAAACGCGAGAGACTACCTCGAGACACACCCGGACGCCGTAAAAGCCATACAAAAGAATCACTACATGGATGACTACTTACAAAGCTTTCCCACCGTCACAGCTGCGCGAGACACTACACAGACCGTCGACATGATACATAAAAAGGCGGGCTTCGTGCTAGACGGATGGACTTCAAACGAAAAAACTATCATAAAAGGTTTGTCAACACCACTTGATAACAGTACGACAGTAACACTCGGCGGGCAAGAGACAGAAAAAACACTAGGTCTACTTTGGCACGTCAACGAGGATCACCTTGGCTTTAACGCGAGCAACTTGAAAATATCTCAAGAAGTGAAAACAAGAACTCGACCGCCTACAAAGAGAGAAGCCCTCAGTGTGATCATGGCCTTATTCGACCCATTAGGCCTCATCTCGCCGATAACGACCCCAGGTAAACGTATCTTTCAAGACACCTGGCGCTACAAGACAGAGTGGGACGACCCACTGCCCGAAGAACTCCGAGAGCGATGGAACAAGTGGTTCACTCAACTCAACGAAGTAGAACAGCTGAGGATACCCCGTTGTTATGTTCAAAACAAGTCATCATCATCAGTCATCTCGCATCAACTACACACGTTCGTAGACGCGAGCGAGGAGGCGTACGCCGCAGCCGTGTATTGGCGCACACAACACGCAGATGGCGCCACAACAGTATCCCTAGCAGCCGCCAAGAGCCGAGTAACCCCATTAAAACCCGTATCCATACCAAGACTCGAGCTTCAAGCCGCCCTACTGGGGGCCCGCCTGGCCCAGACTGTGTTGGAAGAACACGAATATGAGGTAACAAACAAAATCTATTGGTGTGACTCACGAACCGCACTAGCTTGGATAAGGTCAGAACCCCGCGTGTACAAGCCCTTCGTCGCTCACCGTCTCGCTGAGATAGAAGAATCCACTAAGAAAAATGAATGGCGGTGGCTACCTACTCGACTCAACGTGGCAGACGACGCGACACGTGCGACCCCCGAAGGCTTCGGGGTCACCCACCGATGGTACACTGGCCCCACATTCCTTCAGCAGCCCGAATCAGAGTGGCCGATAGAAGAAAAAACCATTCGCTACGACACAGGTGAGGAGCGAGAAACATGTCACACGTCAGCTTCACAGAAAACGCACAGTACAAGCGACATACTACGTATAGAAAAATACTCGAAATGGACGCGCTTGATAAGAACGACGGCTCGAGTACTACAGTTCATTGCCCTGTGTCGCCGAAACAAGGTCAAGGCCATGGCTGCCCGCAAACGAACCCGAAAAATAGAAAATCAAGATCCCGACTGGCGTAACAAAAAGACTATCCCAATACCTAAACTTAACAAAGATAAAGCAGTCAAACAAAGTAGACAGTGTTACCTAAACATACCGAGTGAATATTTAATTCGTGCCGAACAGCTGTGTATCAACGCCAGTCAACGAGACAGTTTCGCGAGTGAGATACAACGTTTGACAAGAGGTGAAACGAACGTTCGAGACAACCGTCTGACATATGTGAGTGTGTACATAGATGACTGTGGTACACTGCGAGTGAAAGGTCGGATATCAGCTGCGAAGGCGATAGGAGAAGACACGTCAGATCCAGTGGTACTCGACGGGAAGCATCCCTACACACGCCTCTATATTAAGCACGTACACGAAAAACTACATCACGGCGGGACGGAGATAACAGTCAATGAACTCAGACAGCGTCTATGGATCACGAAGATTCGACCGGCAGTGAAAAGCGAGATAAAGAGATGTATATTCTGCCGTATAAGAAAAGCGAAGCCGGCGACACCCACGACCGGTAACCTACCGGCCGCCCGCCTAGCCCATAATACACGCCCTTTCTCATTCACAGGTCTAGACTACTTCGGCCCCATCGAAGTCACCGTGGCGCGCCATCGAGAGAAGAGGTACGGCGCGCTGTTCACGTGTATGACCTCTCGAGCCATACACCTCGAGGTCGTACACTCACTCAGCGCCGACTCGGCAGTGTCGGCCCTAAGACGATTTATCGCGCGGCGAGGTTGCCCCAAAGAGGTTTGGAGCGACAACGCTACGTGCTTCAAGGCGGCCGAAAAGGAGCTGGCAGAGGCTGCGCGCGACGCACTACAACAAGAGGTTACGAGTCATCACATCGCGTGGAGGTACATACCACCATCGGCCCCCTTCATGGGAGGGGCATGGGAGCGCATGGTGAAGGCCGTTAAAGAAGCCCTACGAGTCACCATGATAGAAAAACATCCTAACGACGAGACGCTCTTGACCTTACTAACCGAAGTCGAGAACATCGTAAACTCGAGGCCCCTCACCCATGTCTCGGTCGACCCCCGTGACCCCGAGGCATTGACCCCAAATCACATTCTCATCGGTCCCAACTGTCACGTGCCCCCACCCGGACACTTCTCAGCTGACGACGTGTCGACTCGCCAACAATGGAAGCGAGCTCAAGCCCTGGCTGACATCTTCTGGAGGAGGTGGGTGAAGGAGTACCTGCCCCTACTGCAACACCGGCGGGAGTCCAGTAGCAGCGGCGTTGCCCCGAAGGTCGGGGACGTAGTCATCATCTGCGACTCTAACCTACCCCGCAACACATGGCCGCGCGGGCGAGTCAGTCGAGTCTACCCAGGTGCTGACGGCGAGGTTCGTGTAGTAGATGTCATCACTAGCGGAGGCAACATCTTGCGTCGGCCTACGAGGAAGATCGTCGTACTACCAACGGAGTTCGCAGACGTAACCGGGTCAGCGACGGCGGGAGAATGTGCACGACAATCAATGTGCTGAACAGTTACTGTAGGTGAAGAAAAATGGACCGCAGGCCAGCAAAAAACGATCGCGCTGCACACGGCACCTTCGGCCAGCATGAACGCGAGTTTGCCGGTACATGTAGCAAGGAGAGAGAGAGAACGCGGCGGCGGTGTAGGAGAGAGAGAGAGAGAGCGAGAGCGCGGCCGCAAGCAGCAGAGAAAAGTAGTTAGAACCCGTATACAGTCCACTGAAGGATCGCGCGAAGTGAAGTAATGTAATTAATTAATAGTAAATTTGTGCCCGTTCATTCCTTCTTTTATTTATATATTCCGATAAGTATAAGTCCTTGAAGTATCGCGCGAACATATTTCATGATGCTCATGCACAGGCGTCTTTGATTCTCTGAAAAGTACTGACAATTGAGAGTGTGATTTTATGCATATTTTTATGACTGTGTATAGTAGGTACAGAAACAGTCAATCTTCCAACATCGATTAAGATAGAAAAATAGGTACTTTCCCTCAAAAAGATTTAAGGAAAGTACCTATTTTACCCTTACAGAGAGAATGCTCTGACCACTAAGGCCCAGCGCAGACTGACGGAGCTGTGTCGCGATTCCAAGAATGCGCGCCGCTGCGCCTCGCTCGGTTTGCGTTGGGCCTATGTCACCTTTTTACCTTTCTATATTAATCGATTTGAATATTTTAGCATACTGAATGCTTTAAAAAATTTATTCCAACTTCCGACATACTCGTAATAATCATTCCGAATGGGTAATTACCACCTCTCTATAATACCGCGGTCATAATAACCTCGTGTCGTATTCCCAGCGGTGGCCGGCAGTGGTTTTTGTGGAGTCATTCACCATCTCGCGATCGTCAAATTCGCGAGCGCGCGCGAGTTGGTAGTGGGAAGACCAAAGGCTTATCCTCCTTTGTCTCCTGCGCTGGCGGCACATAAAGTCTCTGTTCTTACAGAGTCGGCATCAGAAGTGTGACTCCCCTAGTGTTGCACACGTCCAAAAAAGTCATAACGTAAGAAAGTCAGTAATAAAAATTAACAAATACCAGAGTATTTAGACTTGTTCATACGCTCGAAACTTGATAACAACGCCTGCTCCACAGCTATATAAAACTTCTCGCAGCACAGGCACAATGTCGCTTGAAGCAATAAATCCTTCACTATCCATGTCCCGGCCACCAATGCGGACATAATATCGGACATAATATCGGCATTCCGAAATATTTGACCAATTAAATGTACTCAGGTCTAGTTTCACTTTAATAAAACCTACATTCGCTGTAACTATGATTTATGTTTAAGAGATCCAATACCTATATGCCAATAAAAAATATCCTCAAGACTTTTTGATTTGATTTTTGAGTCAACATTGTGCGCATGTGAGCACACCTCCTTATCATAATAAAGAATATCAGCAGGCTGTCGAACTTTCAGCTCGTTACACTTAGGTCCACTTGCCGCTGCTACTTGAATTGACCCACTCGTATTTGAACAAGCCTGCGCCATTCGTGACGTTGTCTCCCTGACTGTTCCTGTTACTTTTTTTTTTTTTTAACGTGCAAAAAGTCCCCACGGATACCTCCCCCGCCGGAGCCGGAGGAGGAGGTTATGTCGGACTCGAACCGACTAAAACGCACGCCGTCTGTGGGCCGTCGGTTGCCGGAGGTGAGGTTGTCGCAGCCATATCCCTCGCACCCCGGCCGACCCAGGGGCCAAATCTCTCGATCTGGCCCTCATCCGGGACTGTTCCTGTTACTGTCTCCTCGACAGTTGCTAATCCCTTCAATCGTAAAGGCTTAATTGAAATTAATCAATTAGCCTACTGCAGTCCACTGCTGGACATAGGCCTCTCCCAATACGCGCCACGTTTGCCGATCCTCCGCCTTTCGCATCCAGTCCGACCCAGCCACCTTTCGCAGGTCATCAGTCCACCTAGGGGGTGTCCCACCTTCCGTTTACCTTCGCGCGGTCTCCACTCTAGGACTTGTTTGCTAGGGCTTAATTTAAATTATACCTAATATTATAAACCAGTAACAACATAAATTTATATTTCCGACCACTTGTTTCACATTTAAAAATGATTACTTACTTCATCAACTATAAACTGACGCCTTTCTAGCAGGAGTTCAATATAAGCCAAAGAAATAAAGAAACAAGATAATATCCACAGGAACTTCTGCCAAAAGATACGTGTATTAGAAAATAGTTGCATGTATTCTGTATACAATATAGCAAATAAAACTTACAGGCAATTGAAAAACATCTTTAAACAGCTTGTAGGCCATAAAAATATTCTTGTATATTTTAAACATTTTTTCACAGTGCTGTTTATCCTCATACTCGTGATCCATCCACATAACACTATTAGTCCACTCGCTTAGATACATTCTCAATAAAATTATAACACGAATGGAGTAAATGTAATTCATTTGGAAACTAACATACAAAGTAAGACAAATCAAGTCTGATACATCGGCAAGTGATGTTGTGAAAAAACCTAATATCATATGCAAGACTGGCATAAAAAAAAAGATGCAAAAAATCCAATTCCAAATATTTGTGCGATCGATATCCCTATTTTTACAGAGACTACCATGAATTTCTTTAATTTTCAATACAAGCAATATATTGGTTCGGGTTTTTATTACATTAAAGATACAAAACATACTAAGAACAATGCAGAAGTGAATGTATTGGAAGAAATAAATTGCTTCGAAAAATTTTCCCTTCTTTAGAGTATTTAGACCATATTCACGTATAACGATGTAGCTTCTAACTATAATTACAAAAATCATAGCGGAAAACATGGTTGCTTTGTATTTACTCCCAGTCGGAGTAATGAAATTGCCTCTAATAGTGTATTTGGCTGCGAGCAGAGCAGATAGCATAAAATTCATAGGATAAAAAATTTTCACAATTTCGTCAGTTAAATAATTGTCTAATAAAATTGACTCTGACAACATAATTAAATTTTCGATGATTATTGAAAAAAAGTCGACGTTGAATACAATAACAAATGAAATACACTTCTTGTTCTTGTTGATCTGTTCTACAAAGCTAACAAAACCACTAGGAAGTAATTTAATTATAATTAATAAAATTGAAACATTTGATTGAAACAAAAGCATGTTCAATTTTTTTTATTACAATGTAATCTTTACTAGCTATACCGGCGACTTTGCATAGTTATTTTTTGACTAATGAAGCGTCGTTGTTGGAAGTAATTATAGCATAGGGGACGAAAAAGGAACACATAAACTAAGTTTTTATCCAGTAACTTCATGATCACATATTCATTATTTTTGATCCAGATCAAGTAAATTAATGTTTTTTTTTTTGCTTCTGGATGTGCCTGAATTAACTTAATTACATAATTATCATGTAACGAATCTATCAATATGCAATCTTTTCAATTTCACAGTTTGAAGTTAATTTTGGTATCAAATGCTAAACATGAAGCATCTGCTGCTGATATGTGTTATTTTACTTCTACTGAATGTTTACAAGTACTTATGGTAATAAAATAGAAAGATTATGATAGGACGGATAAATCTGGATCAAAGCAATAGGCCACAAATTGATCATCTACTTTGTTTATGGATAGACTCGTAACAAACCCGGTGGTAAAGCGGACCACAGACTCCGAGGTGAAAGCTTTGGATGTAACTAGGATTAATGCTAAGATGAATAAGAGACTTGTAACAAACAAAAAGGTAATAGTTTCAAATATACAGGGTGTATTTTTGAAACGGGGCAGTAAGGGCAAGTACCTTAACCGTTGTAGTTACAGCAAAACGTTCTTAGGAGACCTTCCCTAACTTTTTGAGAAATTTTGAACTGCATTTACAGATTTTGCAAAAATCTTACAGTTAGCGAAAAAAATGCAAAAAGTCCAAAATTTTTTTTAGTGCCAATCGATTCTATTTCATGTGGGGATCAAAAGACTCTAAGGGACCATTTTAGCTTTGAGTACTAGGAAAGACAGAAATCGCCAAAAACGTTTCCCATACATTTCGGCGAGAGAATAAAAGGAGACGGGGACTTCTGGGCCAAAATTGTAATGAGTTGAGATATGACTTAAAAAAAGCGGTATTTTTTTCTATTTCAAAATATTAAAAAACCAGCTCAATTGAAAGTCTGGAAGACGAGTAATCTTAAAACTAAGTTTATTCCACTAGCAAAATAAAATATCGATTACTAAAAATTATTTAAACAATATTGCGTATTATAACACTTGCATCACAATTTGATATTAAATCAATCAGAGTGAACAAAACTTAATCATTATAATAATAATAACCATTTAAAATACCAAATAATAGTGTAATAAAAATAAATTCTGAATCGATTTCCGTTAATCGATTAATTATTTCTTGTGTTTATCAACTGTATTTTTAAGCTGTGACAGCTGACAGCTCCATTTTTAGTCAATCAGTTTATTTATTCAATCTTCAAAATTAATTATTTTATCGAAAAATTGTATATTTACACGGCTTATGGGATATACAATTGTTTATAAAATATGTACAAAAGTATGCTATATCAGTATGCTGTATCAGTTTATTGGTTTAAATCCAATGATCAATTGACTTCTGCGTTTTGAGTATTTCCAGTTGATTTCTTGATTATATTCCCTTAACAGTGATTTCTCTTTACGGACTTCTCAGCTTGCTCCTGGTTACCTTAAACTTAAAGTACAATGATAAACTTGTTTACTTGTTTGAGTTTTGCTCGGTATTTTGGATTTTGACATGGATCTCTGTGTGAATTGTGGCATAGAAAATGAAGTAAATAAGGTAATATATTTCCACCTGCGCACTTCTTAGACAATACTTTAATTATTATTGAAGAAGAATAAAAGATAATTATTTTTTAAAGTGTTTTTTTTTTTTAACATAACATCCTTGTACTTCATATCTTTAAAATCTCTTTGTAAGTTTTCGTACATTAGACCCTGAGTGAAATATAATACAGTGCAATTTAAAAGTATTTTAAGATAAAAAAAATGACCACTTTCTATTAAAACACCACAGAAATCACAGTTCTAAAATGTCAATTTCTTGCATAACCTCACTTTTACTAAATCTCTTATAACTCTGCTCTCAGATATCCAAAATCTGCAGAATTTTCAGGGATGGTTTAATAATTTATATGCTCTTAATTGATACCACCCTCATCTTATTACATTTTTGGCCCAAGAATGTATGAAAGCCTCCCCATCTCCTTTCTACAATGATCAAACTTTTTGTTTAGGACAGGAAGTCCGTAGGGTTGACTATAAAGTAAATAAAAAGAATTATTACCCATAAATTTCTAAATTTGATTCGAATTTCTTGTGTCATTTTTAGTTTCAGCTAAAAAAATTCGTATAAGTTAATAATGAAGAATTTAGGCTAAAATGTCTTCCAATCGTAAAAAAATGATTTATTAGAAGTCTATTTTGTCAATAATCGTTCACAGCCCCGATCTCGGGTCTACGATCGATTATTGACAAAATAAGCTTCTATTAAGTGATTTTTTTCACGATTGGGAGACATTTTAGCCAACATTCTTTATTATTAACTCATTCGAATTTTCTCCGCTGAAACTAAAAATGACATAAGAAATTCGAATCAAATTCTAAATTTATGGGTAATAATTCTTTTTATAACTTTGTAGTCAACCCTACGGACTTCCTGTCCTAAACAAAAAGTTTGACCATTGTAGAAATTTTATTCTCTCGCCGAAATGTATGGGAAACGTTTTTGGCGAATTCTGTCTTTCCTAGTACTCAAAGCTTAAATGGTCCCTTAGAGTCTTTTGTTTCCCACATGAAATAGAATCGATTGGCACTAAAAAAAAAATTTGGACTTTTTGCATTTTTTTCGCTAACTGTAAGATTTTTGCAAAATCTGTAACTGCAGTTCAAAATTTCTCAAAAAGTTAGGGAAGGTCTCCTAAGAACGTTTTGCTGTAACTACAACGGTTAAGGTACTTGCCTTTACTGCCCCGTTTCAAAAATACACCCTGTATAATAATATTTCAAATAAGTTTATTACACTCATTAAGACGAAAAAATACGCAATAATCCTTCGTTCCTTCATTAAAAATGGGTACAATGAACGCTTTAATTAAATACTTTTAGTCAAAAACTGTACTTTTTAAAAGTACTAGGTTGGTTAACATTATCACAGAAATTCGAACTGAAGCAGAACAACTGTATAGTTACTTAGTAGACCCATTAGAGATAGCGGTAGTGCGGCATCAATGTAAAACAAACCACACGCAGTCATCTTCTTGAACGATGAACGATACACGCGCTGTATATTCTTGGACAATTTCTGATGGTCTTCTGCAATTCAAATTTTATTTTAAGTAACGAAAAGTTTCTTGACTTGGTACAATAAGGTTTATATGAGACTGTGATCTATCCTAGTACCAAATTTCAACAAGGTTCATTCGGTCATTAGAACGTGATTGACTTACAAAAGAAAGATAAGAAAAAGAAAAAGAAAAATATTTTTATTGTGTCAAAAACATGGTTTACAAATAAGATTTGAATGAAAAAGAAAAATAAACATCCCAACATCCAATCATCTTCACAAACCTTTACATTTTATAATATTAGTAGGATTTATATTTTAAGAATATAGAACAGAGAATAAAAAGAGGCAAGGAAATGAGGACCATGGGGCTCATATTGCTACTTGATGTTGATTTTCCGAGTCGGTCCATACAATGAACTGCGTGACTTTACAATCCATACCTAATACCTAAATGCTATACTTAGGTCAGACAAAACAGTGATATAATATTACACTCCTAATACCTGTACAAGTTGATTTGAAGATAACTGTGCAGGAACTTTGACATCTACTCAGAGCTAAATAGAATTTTTCACAGTATAGGCACAATATTGAAAGTAATATACAGTTTTTCATGAGCACGAAGAGCACAAATGCGATGTATTTTAACAGCAAAACCTGCAATATAAAGATTTAATACTTTTAAGATCTGAGTCAAAATTATACTCTGTATTTTTTTTTAAATACTAACTTGACTTGAGAACCTTGAAAATTCTATTAACATCTGTACATGAATTAATGCATGAATAAAGAAATCAAGTACGTGAAGGAAAACCTGAAAGTGTTAATGTCATATTTAAAAAATGAAGCATAATATAATGAACATGATACAAGATAACATTACAGTAACTTACAAAATACTTGAAAGTATTTTTATAAATATTGTAAGATTTCAATATATTGATATAAGTCTGAAACAGTTGTTCATAGTAATCTTTCACTCGTGTTTTAAAGCGAGTGTCTAAGAATTTTTGGTTCCACGTGTTAACCATTTCTTTCAACAATTGTATACACCTTGTCGCATAAATGACGTTAAAATCAAAATGTATCACCAAAAAGCTAGGCAAAATACTATGTATGGGCATGTTTCCTATGTATATCTCAATAAATAAGTATTCCAATAAGTCATGCCATGAATCAAAAATACACAAACCCAATTTCCAAAAGTAAAGCTTTTTAAGTATTTTTTGGAGTCGAGAAATCTATTAACACGTTGAATAGTTAATACAAAACTAATATTCTCCTTGACGTGAACAATATTAAGAAAGCAAAGCAAACTAAATGCGATGAAGTAAAAACCAAAGTCATAGCATGCGATGATGTAAAAATAATTCGCATTATTTCTGATGAATTCCCTCAAACCTAAGTTTATCATCTTGTTTAAAAACGTAAAAATGATGCATATTGTTCCACATACTGACACTATTTTAGAGAAGACGCTATTGGTATGTATAAAGTTACTTTTAATACGGTACTTAGGGCTGAAGGATAAATATTGCATTAAGTTTAATGGTCTTAGCATTAATTGAATATCCCTGTCTACTAAGTTATTTAACTTTATTTTCACCCTGCAGGTTTGATTATTATTACTTGTCGTTATGGATTGCATATTTAAGTTTTATATAAACTTCTGATTTCATATAACTAAACTTTTGAAAATGTAATTGTACATCTACTTTTAAATCGTAAAAAATTATCATAGATTCTCATAGAATAGTTCAGAAGTAATTAAAAAGTGTTCTATGGAGTTTCACTAGGCCATTAACTTAATATTAAACAATCGAATAGAGTACTTTTTGTTTATATGAATTAATTATTTTATTGCTTTATGTATCTTTGAATACCGTATGTGTTTTACTCCCCATCTATATTAAATTATCTCCCTGCCTGCCCCTTTTAATTAGGAAAAAGTACTTGATCCAAGTAATTGTACTTGGAGTCGGTGCAACAGGTCATTCACCTCCATACATCGCACCTCTCGCCATAGGCAGGGAATTCATCCTCACACATTGCGACCGGAAACGGTGCGCACTGTGCGGTATCGGTATGAAAGGAACTTCATCCCACGCACACTTAAGCTGTGGAATGAACTCCCCGCGGTGATTTTCCCAAGCGACTACATTATGGGGTTCTTCAAGGAGGGCATTAGAAGGTTTCTTCAGGGTCGGTAGCACGAGTGTGACGCCCCTGGTGTTGCATACGTCCATAGGCCACGGTAACCACTTTCCATCAGGTGGGCCGTGTGCTTGTCTGCCACCTTCTTCTTCCTCCTAGTGTTAATTCCCAGTCGCATCCGAAGCTTTCACCACGGAGTCTGGGGTCCGCTTTACCAGTCTTAACTACGGATTTGGCGTAGCGGCCGCGTTCACTACCGCTACGCCACGGAGGCTGTCTGTGTGCTTTTCTGCCACCTAAGTGGTATAAAAAAAATCATTCCTGTATGTTAGATATCAATTCCTCAGTCACTACCTTCCTTGCCATATCCTATTTCATGCAATCCATCCTTCTTTTTTTGGGCCTACCTCTGATCCTACAGCATTCATACTTTGGATTTTTTTTCATATTTCACTAGAATATGCTGTTATTGTTATATCGCTGTACCATTATATTAAAGTAGAATACATAATAATATACTACATCGAGATAATCAATGAACAAAATGTATGTATATTATAATATCTGAATATCTGTAAAAGATCCATAGCAACCTATTAAGCAGTTAAATAGCTTATTCTGCTCTGGAGCTATTGTAGTCAGTTATCTTGTTTGTTGCTATGTTTCCGATAAGAATTATGTTTATTAAAAATACAAAAAACGCTGGAAATAATTTCTTGTAATTTGTGAGGATAAAGATCTCTCCGAATAATTACGGCCATGACAATCACTTAAATTTACTTTGTATTATCTAATTAACACAATGGGGATAGATTGTTTTAAGGCGGCCACCCACTAACTAACAGTCCGCCTGCAGTTTCTGGTCCTATCGGGCGGCCTGCAGTCCTTATGTCATCAATGTCATCATAATTTTATTACCAGACTACAATAATAACATTATTTTATTCTTTTAGTCTGATGTTATTACGTAAAAAATGCCGACGGCCATAGACTGTCCGGCCTTTAACTGTCTTTGCTGACCGGAATCGTCAAGCGGCCACACACATATTAGCCGTCAGTCCAAAAACAGTGTGTGGGCTATTGCGATGAACTGACAGACCGATATCATCCGGTTGTCGTTCGATAAACTGTTAGTGGGTGGCCGTCTTTAAACAATCTGTAAAATCTGTGAATGAAAATCAGATTTACGACAGGGTACCGTTCTCGATCTACTGCTGATATGACAATACATAGTGGTTTCCTATTTATATCAAATGTTTACAAGTATGGTAATAAAAATACATTGCCTATAATTTCTTGATTAACTGGTAACAAATAAAAAAGGTAATAGTTTCAAATATCTATTTCAAACAACGGTATTACTCACATTTGCTTAATAATGAGTTCATCGTAATATTGTTTTTAATAAAAGTGTGTACTTTTTAAAATTAATTGGTTGGTTAACATATCAAAGAAATTCGAACTGAAGCAGAACAACCATATAGTTACTTAGTAGACCCATTAGAGATAGCGGTAGCGCGGCATTAATGTAGAACAAACCACACGCAGTCATCTTCTTGAACGATGAACGATACACGCGCTGTATATTCTTGGACAATTTCTGATGGTCTTCTGCAAATCAAATTTTATTTTTAAGGACGAAAAGTTTCTTGACTTGGTATAATAAGGCTTATATGAGACTGTTTTCTATCGTAGTGCCAAATTTCACCCAGGTCCAATCGATCATTAGAACGTGATTGAATAACAAACATCCAATTATCTTCACAAATCTTCACACTTATAATATTAGTAGGATTTTCTACAGAGAATAAAAAAGGGAATGAGAATGAGAAAAAACGGCTCATATTGCTACTTGATGTTGATACGCCGAGTCAATCCATACAATGAACTGCTTGAGTCAACAATCCATACCTAATAAATGGTATATTCCTGGTCAGACAAAACAAATATATTACAGTCCTAATACCTGTGCTAGTTGATTTGAAAATAACTTTGCAGGAACTTTGACAACAACTCAAAGCTAAATAGAATTTTTCACAGTACAGGCACAACATTGCAAGTAATATACAGTTTTTCATAAGCCTGAAGAGCACAAATGCGATGTATTTTAACAGCAAAACCTGCAAGCGAAAGACTTGGTTACTTTTAAGTTCTGAATAATCTGAGTCATTTATACTCTGTATTACTTTGAAATACTAACTTGACTTGAGATCCTTGAAAATTCTATCAACATCTGTACATGAATTAGTGCGTGAATAAAAAAATCTAGTACGTAAAGGAAAACCTGAAAGTGTTAATATCACGTTTAACAATGATACATATGCATGAATATTATACAAGATAACACAATACAGTAACTTACACAATACTTGAAAGTATTTTTATAAATATTGTAACATTTCAATATATTGATATAAGTCTGAAACAGTTGTTCATAGTAATCTTTCACTCGTGTTTTAAATCGAGTGTCTAAGAATGTTTTATTCCATATGTTAACCATGTCTTTCAACAATTTTATACACCTTGTCGCATACATGACGTTAAAATCAATACATATCAAAGTAAAGTTAGGCAAAATAATATGTATGGGCATGTTTCCTATATATATCTCAATAAATAAGTATTCGAATAAGTACATGCACTGAATAAAAAATACACAAACCCAATTTCCAAAAGTAAAGCTTTTTAAGTATTTTTTGGTGTCGAGAAATTTATTGACACGTTGAAAAGTTAATACAAAATTTATATTCTCCTTGACGTGAACAGTATTAAGAAAGCAAAGCAAACTAAATGCGATGAAGTAAAAACCGAAGTCATGGCATGCGATGATGTAAAAATAATTCGCATTTTTTCTGATGAATTCCGTGAAACCTAAGTATATCAGCTTGTTTAAAAACACAAAAATGATGCATATTGTTCCGCATACTGACACTATTTTAGAGAAGAAACTGTTTGGATGTATAAAGTTACTTTTAATACGGTACTTAGGGCAGAAGGATAAATATTGCATTAAGTTTAATGGTCTTAGCATTAATTGAATATCCCTGTCTACTGAGTTATTTAACTTTATTTTCACCCTGCAGGTTTGATTATTATTACTTGTCGTTATGGATTGCATATCTAAGTTTCAAAATTTCTGATATCATAGAACTAAAATAATGTACATAATACTTTCATAGCGTCAAAATTTCTCTTCAATACACAGAGTAGTTCAGATATAATTAAACAGTATTCTATGGAGTTTACTAATTGTCACTAAACCATAACCGACTTTAAACAATTTGATAGAGTGCTTTTTGTGTTGAATTATTAGTTAATTACTTTACATATCTCTGAACACTACACAGACTACACTATATCTATATTATTATTCATATACCCTTTTATAAATTACTTGGAGTCGGCTCAATATGTCATTCTCCTTCTTAGATGCCTGTAAGATGTCATTTCTTCAATCACTTCCTTCTTTGCCTATTGCTTCACGCAATCCATCCATCTTTTTTTGGGCCTATCTATTCTTCTAAAGCCGTTTAAATTCAAATTTTGAACCTTTTTTACGTCATTACTTTCAACCACAACAGTCACTCGCTTCTCAATATTTCATTCACTGTTGCCACTTTCTCTACTAAACTAATTTCTTATTCTGTTCATTCTCATCATGCCACACATCTATCTTAACATTCGTATCTGCCCTACATATAGTTAATATATTGTTATTATAATTTGTCAAAATATTACGCTGCAGAGTATAAAGTATGCCTCTCTAAGAGACTTAGATTCGACTAGAATACAAATACTACATCACTTACGAGATATCCAATAAATATAATGGTATTATAGATTACGTCTGAATATCTAAGTAACATGCATAGCAAACCTTTAATTATATACAAAGGGTACTGACACATTAATGAATATATGAATGTAAAGTATTTATACGTTACTGGTTATAAGCCTCTTTGCAAATAAATCAGTTGTTATCATACTATCTCGTGTGCTGCCATTGTAGACAATGTTATGGCTGTTTTCATAGTTAATGTATTCAAAAGACTAGCAATCAAATTATATAAGGGCTTATACAATAATAATTATGATATCGTTTACATTGTTGATAATATTATTAATAGTAGTGAGATAAAAATCAACAAATTGTGGGAAAATAATTTTAGTTAATAAATTATACAGTTTGAAACAATCAGCAGCAACCCTTTTAAAATGAAGAAATATTATTTTTTATTTCGAGAAGGAAGTAAGATTAACCAGATAATATGTGCTTTACTTGGTATGTATTGTTTGATTTTGTTTGATAAAAATTACAATCCATACTATTATTATATTTGTAATTGTGTTTCAGATATATAAAAAAAAAAAAAAAAAATAGTTTTTGAAATTTTTCTAACTATGTTTGTCTCTTTATACGAATAGTGAAAAAAACCTATTGAATTACTAGAAAAACAGGCCTCTGTTCCATTGGGATAGAGAGAAACAATATCTTTCCACGCTACGATTCAGACTCAAACCTTTCCGATTCTTTCAAAACAATTTTCATTTATTCTCGCCGTTTACTGTTTGTAACTTGTGCTTTTCTTAAAACGTCTTCAATCGGATCGATATAACGTACACCTAAATCGATAAGTAAAATATACTTATTTAAAATAAAAATCACTTTTTTCTTATGAGACAAAATTCGTAGCTACCAATGGATTCACCATGCGGGTGCCGAGTTACTTAGTTGTAATTTTTTAGATCTCAATGACTTTTGTCGCCGTCTGTATCTTCAGTATGGTGTTACATTTTAACAAAACGTATTTCTACATACATACTTACATACATACGCTCACACCTATTTCCCTCCGGGGTAGGCAGAGATAACAGCCCGCCTTTTGATTCTCGAATACTTTTGACCTGCCCTTTTTTCATAATTTTATTATTTTGGTCAATGTTAAACACATATTACGAAGTCGACCCCGGCTGGTCTGCCCATTCACCTGTGCTTTACATACCTGATGTGTCATTCAACGCATTTCTTATTTCTTTTAACCAGTAAACCTACCAGTTTTTGGGTACGGTGCCAGTATTGGATGGATGTCGCCAATGACACTTCTACTGCAGTCAGATAAGTCACCTAGAGGGATCCCACTTACTGATAATGAGGTAAGGGCCTTGTTTAAATATACAGTACGTCAGTTGCCTACACCCCGATAGGTAGGCAAAAGCTTAGGTGAAGTCTAGACGATAAGGACCACCATTCCAGACGTTAACAACCCCAAAATGGTCCCTACCTTGACGGCCTTGACAATGTGAAGAAACCGAGATCATAAGAAGAGGGAATCACATGTATAGGCAAATCAGTCAACATTTTTGCTGTTGGTTCTTCTTGAATGAAAATGAACAAATAGCATTTGTTTCAAGAAAACTTTCTCAGATTAGTCTTCTTCTATTAATAGTTACATGAACATGGAACTTTGTTCACTGCAAGGGTATTTGTATAATACTAGCTGTCTCGGCGAACTTCGTATCGCCATATTTTTTCCAACCCGCGAGAAGTTTTGATCCCGTTCCCGCTGCACCTATTTTCTCATCTTCAAACCTTCCCTGGACGTCCACGAATATTTCAAGACTAAAATTAGTCAAATCGGTTCAGCCGTGCTTGAGTTATAAACTAACAACCAAAAGTGGCATTGATTTTTATATATATAGATTATTTCATTTTCATTTACAGGTATCTGTGATAGCCTCCATGGCTCATTTGACATGTATACCGTTTGGGATTTTTATTGGAATGTTCGCTGACAGATTTGGTCGGAAGAATACCATGTTCTTCATGTCATCGATGGGTATCGTAAGTCACTACATATATTTTGCACTGCTTCTTTATTCAAGCCCACCTTGCCAGGGCTTTCTTGCCGCCTCTTCTAACCGGAGAGGTCCGACAATCCGAATAACTTAATTTGTGGTGTCACACACAACAAGGTGATAGAAACATGACTTAAAATTATCAATTGTAGGAGGTAGGACACGACGGTATTTAGGTCCCAATCGAGCAGTCCGACTGGGGAAGTACCTCGGCCCCACAGAATACCGCGGCTAAATAACCTCATGTTGTGAGTAGAGTAGCCAGAGCACACTGGAGAGGTTTTGTGCTGTCAGTGGGTAGACCAAAGGCTTGTCCTACGTATCTTCTACGCTGACGGCACAGAATCTCTCTATTCTTACAGCAGCACGAGTGTGACTTCCCTGGTGTTGCACTCGTCCATAGGCCACGGTAACTTTTTCCATCAGGTGGACTGCGCGCTTGTCTGCGACCTAAGCAGTATAAAAACTATCATGATATAATGTATGCTATATTATGTCTGTTTGGTCATATAAAACAATTATTATTAATATTATTTTCAGGGTTGCTGGGCAATGAAACTATTATCAATGGAGATTTGGGCATTTCTTTTTGCAAGATTTCTCGCTGGTATTGTGATGGCCGGTTGCTACGTCTCTTGTCCGCTTTACATCAAGGAGATCAGCGAAAACTCAGTCAGAGGAATGCTTGGTTCTTTGGTAGGTTTCTGTTGTTTGATTAATCATTGAATTTTGATTAACATGATGTGTGTACTTATTGTGCGAGCTAAATGAGCAGGCAGTAGGCTGACCACGTTTATTGAACGACCGACGTTCATTGGGCTAAATAAGTCCTAGAATAGTGACCGCGAGAAGGCAAACGGAAAGTGGGACGCCCGCCCCCTTGCCAGATGAACTGACGACCTGAAAAAGATAACTGGTATAGACTGGATGCGGAAAGCAAAGGATCGGGAGAAATGGCGCACATTGGGAGAGGCCTGTGTCCAGTAGTGGACTGTAATAATTGTACTTATTCTTTCATTAATGTATTAAAAGTTTAAAATTTGTTTCAGCTAATTCTATTCCATACATCCGGAAATCTTTTTCTGTACATTATTGGTGATATGTTGAGCTACCGGACTATACTGTGGGTTTGTTTGTCTATACCGGCGATACACCTTGTGTTATTTACTATGATGCCAGAATCTCCAGCATATCTCGTGAAGAGGGGAGATTTGGATGTAAGTTAGTTATTATTATTTTGAACTCGTAACTTAACATGTTCATTGAGAGAATCAACTTTTGACTACTTCCCCCATCTGGAATGCCTAAAGTTGTCTGTGGCAGAACTACGTTTTCTTAAGTGTGGGCTTCATTATAAATACTAAACTAGACAACTTGACGAATGTATGCATAACAACCTTAAGTGTAGGCATAACGGTCTATGCGCGAAGCTGGATATGGTCAGGGAACATATGTATTTAGGGTTGATAATAGATAACCGTTTTAACTGGGGAGCCCATATAGAACATGTTTGTAATAAATTAAGAGCTATACTCAGCAGACTATATATATTAAAATACAAAATGCCATTTAAATCCTTGCGCTTACTATACCTAGCTTTGGCGGACTCTGTTATTAATTACGGGTTATGTAGCTATGGCCGTACGTACAAAACATATATTGATAAAATATATAAACTGCAGTTAAGGTTGTTAAAAACTATTGTGCCACTAAATGTAAAGAAGAATTATACAGAAAATTATAACGAACTTTTTAAATATTGTGAGGTACTACCAATTCAATGTAAAATTAAAATAGCCATCATGAAAGAAGAAATCTCAAATGTAGATCAGCTTCGTGCACATACAAGAAATAGTAATTTAAGGCAGCTGCCAAATGTAAAGAAATATATTATGCCAAAATCTATAAATTTATATGGGACAAGAATCTGTCAATATATACTACCCGAAATTTTGAATAGCTTACCAGAACAAATAGTGCAACAATATGTAACAAAGCAACCCTTTATAAAAAGTTTACAAAACCATCTTATAAACAATTTGGAGGATTGTATTTGATTCATTACTATGTACTTAGGTACTTGTATCACTAGCTGGGCAAACTCCCGCTCGCATACAAACCATTATGGTTTAAGCGAGTGGCTTAAATTTGTAAATGTGTGTAATTTATGTATTGAACAATAAAGAAAAAAAAAAAAAAAAAAAGCAACGTCATGTGCCTATTTCAGACTAAACATACTAATAAGAAGTGAAAGCAAAGTTTTCTAGCAATTGTATGAACGATACGATAGTACAGTCAACAAGGGAGATACGGTTGCATCTTTACATTATTAATTTATGTAAAGATGCAAAACTATATCCTCAGTCGACTGTACATAAAATTACAGACAAATGCTAATTGTCATGTATATTTAGCGAACTTTATGATACCATAACTATAATTTTATACTGAATGGCATACTATATTTTATTTTAGAAAGCTGTCCAGTCGTTAGCTTGGCTCAGATGCAGAGAAAAAGATGACGCAGCCGTAATAAGCGAGTTAAACCAAATGAAGAAAGAACACATGAAAGACGAGGAGACCAAGGAATTTGCAATGAAAGCTATTCGTAAGTTGACAAAAATGATAAAATACTTGTAAAATGTAACTTGGACAAGTCTAGGACGGGATCAAAAGCCACAGTTTTTCTAGGGAAATTATTATTTTATCAATGAAAATAACTGGACCTGTGTAAGATTGTAGAATTTCTCACCAGGAATCCGGTAAATGGTGCTTACACTGTATTAAAATATTTTTTGATGGGAAATTGAATTATCTACTACTTACTACCGAAATTACTTCATAAGTCTGTTAGTGTCTCCACTACTAGTAACGTTTGCTTTGATTGTGTGAGTTTTTATCACCAGAGTTTATTTTACTAGCTTCAGTGTCTACTAGCTCAAGTCTAACTAGAAATGTAAATGTAGGAGCAATAATAATCTTAACATTCTTATGTGACACTTTGCGATCTATGTTAATGAAGTTATCTTATTTAAAGTATAGAACTAGAGTGTCTTTAAACATTTTTTTAACAGTCTATGTTTGACTAATTTGACTATTATGTAACTATTTTCTAACGTAATTATTATTATGCAAGAAGTATTTAAAATGATTTACAAATTGACTTACAATGTAACCAAGTTTTGACATAGATATTTATAATAATTTATTAACTATAGGTTCTTATTGTAAACAAAACTATCATTGTAAATATCTTTGTCAGCAAATGTAGCCTATCTTCCTCATTGACTTACAGTATCATTATTTGTCTTAGCATTTGTAATTTGATATCACTATTTAACATGTGTTTCTACTACTGTATTTGGTGTGGCTTTAAAATGTTATCGAGTGCAAAAGAGTTGATTATGTCATTCAGTTCTTTAACTTGAGATTTTATTTTTATATGCAACTAGCTGCCCCGGCGAACTTCATACCGCCATATTTTCGCCCCGCGTGGTATTCAAATCCCGTTCCCGCTGCACCCTTATCACTTAGGGGTATGAAAAATAGATGTTGGCCGATTCTCATAGATACCGGATAAGCACAAAAAAATTCATCAAAATCCGTCAAGCCGTTTCGGAGGAGTTCGATTACGCACCCCGTGACAGAAGAATTTTATATATTAGATTAACTTGGGGGAGCTCAGAGACTCAAACCATAAGCTCGTTTGTTAATCTAAGAATGAGATGGACATCTGTCACTATTGAAATTGGAGAGATTGCTTATCTCAAAAGATTATTTTCTTTCAAAAAGCTCTCGATTAAATTCATTGGTTTGGTTTGCTGGATCTATTTCAGACAAAACACCATCATTGGTTAGTTTTGTATGAGGAGAAACAACCCATCAGGCCTGTGATATCATTTGCGAGGTTTTATTTCGAGTTTAAGGTAGCGGGTTTTAATACTCTAATTTAATTTTACAGGCATTTTGAAAATATTCATGGCCTTTTTAAATTATATTTTAGTAACTGATGATGTATACATTATGATAGTATTAATTTGAAACCCTTAACCGCATATTAGTAATCAATTCGGTGTGACGTCAATACGTGACTGCTATGTTCTGTTAAAAACAGTCACAGATTCATCCAAAATTTTGATTATTGTTACAGTATCAGACAAAATTCTTCGCAGGGCGTTCAAAATAGCCGTGGTTGTGACATTAGGTAGAGAGTTTTGTGGTGCCATCCCAGTATTAAGCTTTGCTGGAGAAATATTCACTTTATCTTCAAAAGACGCCGGGCTAGTGCTAAGTCCAAATCAACAGGCCATGTTGTTGGGAGCAGTTCAAGTTTTTGGATCGTTTTTGACTTTTGGTGTCGTGGAGAAACTCGGGAGAAAGGTATCAAAATATGAATATTATTACGAACTACGAAAATTTATACAAATCAGAGAGTTGTAGATGTCAGGATACCAGTAATTTCCCAGAAAAATATTGAAAATCAGCCATTTCGTAATAAGACTAAAAACCTACTAATCAATTTGAAAGAGGTTTAGAGGTTGAGAAAGAATTGTCTTTATTCAAAATTATTGAGAACTGACTAAATAACTTACAACAGTATTGGAATTGTCGGTTTACTTTACTCCCAAATACAAGAGGTAGTTGTTCCACATAATTAAAGTAACTATAGGTATACATATTATATACATATACCTACTCACACCTGTAAAACCCCGAAGGGGCAGGCAGCGTCATGCGCTGAATGTTTACTGTCGGATGGAGAACAGCCCATATAGTAACTACATAATTATATATCTATAAAATACAATTCCATTTAGTATACTAGGTTTAAACGACTGTATTACATAAATGTTTTATTTGTAACTAACTATTATGGACTAAACTAACGTCTGCAATAAATTATTTGAATTGAAGTGAATAAATCACTTTTGAAACACAAACACATTGTTTTAAGCATAACATTGAATATAGCTTCTCCATTGGCATAGTTATACAGCATAGGTACTAATTATTTTAAAATTTCATAAAAAAATCGGAATTAGGGTTTATTTAGGTACATATAATTTAAATTCACAGATGCTTCTCTTCAGCACATCACTGGTGTCAGGTTTGAGTATGGTGGCGCTAGCGTCTTGGTTTTTGGCCCGAACATACAATATTAATGCCACAGCCTGGTTGCCTATTGCAACTCTTTGTATATGCATCTTCTCCGATGCCTTTGGTTTGCAGCCTACATCTGTAATAATCACTGGAGAAATATTTTCTTTCAAGGTATGTTTTCCAGTTTTTTTATTTCTTAATCAGGCCAATTTTGCCTCACGGCTTTTGCAATTGTCATCCTTTGAAAATGCCGCAAGGCGAAACCAGTCAGGTTGTCTTTTACGATATTCGATTAAGACGTACTTTTTCGCAGTATTTTATTTTCACCCGACTACTGCCGAAGGAAGGGGGGTAATGTTTTTGATCTGACCGGTTCCCTTTAGCAAACCGATCACGTTAACCTACCAATACCGTGAGAATTTGTAATCTGATAAAAAATTCAATACTGTGGAAAAGTAAACAAGTTTCACCAAGTGCTATCGGTCAACATAAACAGTTTAAAGTGCAAGGAATACGAGTAATAAAAAAAAGATAGCAAATGAATAAAAGCATTTATTTTTATATGCTCAGCATAATTATAGAAAAGCGAATTGTAGTAGCACAATTGTGTAATCAGTGAGCAATTGTATCATAGCCAGTAGGAACGAAACGTCTACGTAGAATATACCGCAAATATTTAGTTTAGTAAATATCCTTTTATGATATTTCTGAATGCTTCTACATAATCTTCTTTGAGGATCTGAAAGATAAAAATTAAAGTTATGTTCCAATAAATATTTTATGATGACTTTTTGAATAAACTCTTGCTAAATTAGTATTAGTATAAGAACTTCTTTATTGAAATTACTTCACGAGGTGCAGAAGGTCGGAGTTGTAAATACAAAAAAAAAAGTTTTTGCGCACAGGGGTCGAGCATGCAAACGTGCACTGTTTTATTCAGGAGTTTATTCTTTAATTTACTAACCTGAGAAAATAAGTAACTTGAAAAAAAATCAAATAACTGACAAGGAGATCAATAAAAAAAGTAAATACCTGAACAATATTGCTTCAAAATCACAAAACTAGATTCTTGATAATTTTCTACAGTTATATAAAACTTTTCACAGTAAAGGCTAAACGTGATTAGCAAAGTAAAATTTTTAAGTACCCCGACATACAATACAGTGGTGTGTAAAAGAATTGCAGTCTGAAAGAAAATAAGAACTAGTAAATAGAGAACATCTAGTAATAACTACAGTCTGTTTGTCACTGGCAATTGGATATATAGATGTTTTATTCAATCACGTTTTAACGGCTGAAGAGATCTAACTGAAATCATAAATCACACTCCAAAATAATTAAATAGTATTAACTAGATAGAGTGACGACCTGGAAAAGGTGGCTGGGACAGGCTAGATGCGGAAGGCGAAGGATCGATAGATATGGCGCACATTGGGAGAGATATGTCCAGCAGTGGACTGCAATTGATTGATTGATGTATGTTACTAATATTAGAAAAATGTGCCACTAGAGAGTGTAGAGGAGAGATAGGTATATTGCCGTAATATTACGGGAACAGTAATTTATTCATACATGGATATAGAAAATTAGGTGCAGTTACATAGTTAAATCAAATAATCGGTTGTATTTACCTGAATTTCATCTTTCAAGTATAATTTACAAGTCTCAATCCATATTTTGATAAATATTAATCCGTCAAACAATGAAAATGCTGCATAAAATAGAATCTAAAATGTCAATGATCATATATAATCAGTATGTTTTGTAAGAAATATTAGTTTGCAGATTGTTTATACTGTTGAGCGATGGCACTTGATGGAACTTGCTACACATATTGAATAAGACACTTGTACTTTTCCATAGTATTTGAATTTTTAACTTGAACGTGATTTAAAATCAAAACATTGTGGAAAAGTACAAGTACCTTATTCAACACATTAGATTTTAATAAATTTATCAAAATTTAATCTACTTAATGTAACAATAGATCTGTTCGTAATGTCTTTTTTTAAATAAAAGGAAGCAACTTGAAAAACAGCCAGCTCACCAAATATTGAAAGGAGATATTATATAATTCATAACATTTCATTATTTTAACGTAAGCTTTAAACATATAACTACAATGATCTTCAGTAGTGTTAAATCTGTTAGAGTATGAAGACAGTGAGTACAAGGACATCTTTTGTTCCAACAATATTATTATGCTAATGGCATAAATCATATTTATGTCTAAACTGGCCAAAATCACACATCCAAATACAACATAAGAAGTATCTCCATCTCTAGATAAAGCTACAATCATTGTTATTAAGTAATATAAGCAGCATATAATAATATAAATCCAGTTGCCGATCATAAGGCGCTTGAATTTTTTTTCGTCATGCAGAAAGACGTGGATTTTTTGCAAAGTAGTAATAAAGTTGACCATCGTGTTCGAATAACTACAGCTTACAATGAAATTCATGATAATGCCAATACATTGGAGAAAACTGCTGATCAAAGTGACATTGTACGCCACGTTCATTTTATGATATTTTGAATAATATTCAGTGAAATCTTCATTCAAGAAACCATGAAGGAAAAAGCAAACGGATATTAAAGTGCCCCAGAGCGAAATAATATTAATGCACAAATTGTTGGGATGTACAATGTCATGTCTTATATAATATTTGGGACTAAGTAATATAGCCTGCATCAGGTTTAAAGGTAGAAGCATTAACTGAATATCTTTTCTCAAAAAATTTTCTATATCCAAATCACTAAACCTGTTTGTAAATTGGAATATTTTACTATTTATGTATTTCATACTGAAATTTTGGATACGTCGATGTAGAAATATATCGATTGAATTTTTAATAGTACTGATTGTTTTAAGAAAATTTTTGAAATTCTATAAAAGTCACAGTGTGACAAACGACTGGCAGGAAATCACTCATAATAGTAATTAACAGTAAAACGTTAGTTAGATGATGATTCATTAGACGTTCGCTAGACAGGGAATTGTTTGTATATAATATTATTCATTAATACAATATTAATACCTTAATACCTTATTCGTGTTGTCTAAATAGGCTTTAATAGTGGCGAATGGTTGTAAAAATGATATACGACCTTTGAGTCACAAGTATAAGGTCGTAATTCACTAAATTAGGCTATTATTTTCGTAAATATGACTTTTTTTAAATCCATACCTCGGCACGATATTACTATGTCAAATATTTATAACATTGTACAAAAACATCTGTGAAAAAGACTTCAAAAAACCAATTAAACAAGAAAATTTCTAAAAACGGCTGTCTTAAAAAACAGCTCTTTAGCGTTCCGACCTAATGCATAGGTGAGATCGATTTAACAGCAAGATAGAAGTAGGCTAGGCTAGAGTCTTACCTCAACAACAGAGCTTAACCTAGAGGTTAAGCTCTGTTTATTCACGTAAATGGATATGAAAAGAAGTTTGTAGAGTTTAAGATTGAGCTAGTTAGATACTTATATTTAAGGTCACATGTCGTCTTTCATAGCTAAATAAATATATTCATACCATAAATTTGAATATAACCAAGATCTTTGAAGGGTCTTTGCCCCGAAGGGCCCAATCCAATTTCACCTGCAAGTCTGTTTACCTACTGATTAACGGACGCTATTCTGCCGCAGGTTTCCCTTTCGGAATTCGGGTTTGGATAAAAATAAAATATTTTATTTTACTATTAGAGCTATCGGGATATTTACCATGTATTGTTTGAAGTTTCCGATATTTCGGTGCTGTTGCAAGCTCTAATCGTAATGTGAACTATAGATAGAACTATGATAGTTTAAATACCAATAAAATATTTTGTTGCCAAAAACAATTATGATGATGATGATATCAATAAAATGGTTTTCTTGCATAAATTTCGTATGCCTCTTTAGTACCTATCTTTTTAACATTATTTATTTTATTTAGCAGAAAATGAATGATAATTTATTTTTCAGTATCGTGGGACAGTAATGGCCACTGTCATGTCTACAGCATCGTTTGCTGCCTTCCTGCAGATGTTATTTTTTAAGCCAGTAGTAAATTTTATAGGAATATATGTCACCTTCTACTGCTTTGGAGCAGTGTGCCTAATTACTGCTCTATATACAATACTGGTGATACCTGAGACGAAATTGAGAGGATTAGAAGAAATATATGAAGACCTTAAAACCAAAAAGGAAAAAAAAATGGATGCAAAACCATCAATTTAGTAGTAATAAAGGGAAAATATAGTTTGTAATAAATATTTTAAAAGTAAATATTAAATCTAATTTATTCAAATTGAATGAGTTTCTCTGTAAGCTATATGCCTTTTTACGTAAAGTATTCTACATAAAAGACTCATCCGGTACAGATAGGACAGGATTTTGCCCCTCGCTGCCTTTGCCGGTACTATTGGTCAAGCAATTTATTAGGAGCTCGTTCCATGAAAAAAAACTTTCATCTGAATTCTCTCTGCATATTATATGACCAAGCGCAAGGTTAACATTCATGCTTTAAGACCTTGAATACAAGTAATAAAACCACATACTAAATGAACTTCAAGCATTTATAAAACCAGTGTAATTATAGAAAAGCGAATTGTAATAGCACAATTGTGTAATCAGTTAGCAATTGCATCATAGTCAGTAGGAACGAAACATCTACGTTGAAAATACCGCATATATTTAGTTTAGTAAATGTCCTTTTATGATATTTCTGAATGTTTCTACACAATTTTCTTCGAGGACCTGAAAGATGAAAACGAAAGTTTAATTCCAGTAATTTATAGTAACTAACTGTTAACATAACTCTACTAAAATAACTCCAGCTATATCAGCGTTAGTTTTGATATGATATGTAGGTATTGTATTAGAAATAAATTGAAATAGGTAATTGGGACAAGGGCAGGTAGATGATGCATATTAAGAGTAAGTTTATGAAGCTAAGCTCAATGATTAGTTAAGTATTATTCCTTTTAAACATATTGAAATGTCTTCATTAGGTAAAGAAGTTAACGTTTGTGGGAGTCATACATTATAGGAATCGAAACAGTTTTTGTTAACTTAAACTGTTAAATGATAAGTAACTAACAAGGAGATCGATAAAAAACGTAAATACCTGAACAGTGTGTCTTCAAAACCACAAAACAAGATTCTTGATAATTTTCTACAGTTATATAAAACTGTTCACAGTATAAGCTAAATATGATAAGCATTATAAAATTTTTAATGATCCCAATATATAGAAAGGACGTATGTAAAAGAATGTCGCGCTGAAAGAAAATATAAAAGAAGCTGGTAAGTATTTCTTCAAGAATGCTAAAACTGCAGTATTCTAAAGACTAAATTGTTAAATATCTACACTACATACAAAATTCACAATCAACAATTCTTTCATAATGAACAAAATCAAATAACTATTGTAGTTACCTGAATTTCATTTTTTAAAAATAATTTGCAAGTCTCAATCCATATTTTAATAAAAACTAATCCATCGAACAATGAAAATGCTGCATAAAATAGAATCTAAAATGTAAATGATCAGAATTATATTCCTATGAGCCTTCACTGTACAATAAAGGAAAGGTGGGACCAGAATTTGCATAGTCCTTTAATCGATCATAGTAAAAATCTCGAAAAACATCCCGCTCACCAAATATTGAAAAGAAATATTAAATAGTTGATAACATTTCATTATTTTCAAGTATACTTTAAACATATATCTACAATATTCTTCAGTATTGTTGTGTGATACGGAGGACCACAAAGATATTTTTTGTTCTAAGATTATTATTATTCTAATGGCATAAATAATATTTAGGTCTAAACTAAACAAAATAATACATCCAAATAGAACATGAGATGCATCTGCATCTTTAAATAAACATAGAATCACTGCTGTTAAGTAATACCAATTGTACATAATTATACAAATCCAATTGCGGATTTTAAAGTGCTTGAATTTCTTTTCGTCATTCAGAAACGTATGGACTTTTTGCATAGTAGTGATAAAGTCAACCATTGTGCAGGAATAGCAACAGTTTACAATGAAATTAACGATGAAACCAATGCAGTAGACAAAACAATCGACTATAGTGACATTGTATGCCAAGTCCATCTTATGAGATTTCACATAATACGTAGTAAATTCTTCATTCAAGAAACCATAAATAAAAAAGCCAACGGATAATAAAGTGCCACAGAGAGAAATAATCTTGATGTACAAATTGTTAGGATGTATAATGTCTCGTCTTATATAATATTTGGGACTAAATAATAAAGTCTGCATCAGGTTTAAAGGTAGAAACATTGATTGAATATCTTTGCTCAAAAAAGGTTTTAGTTCTAAATTACTATTTTTTTTTGTAAATTGAAATCTTTTACTGTTTTTGTATTGCATACTGAAATTTTTGAATTATTATGTCGACGTGTAAAGATATCTATTGAGTTTTAAATGGTACTGATTGTTTTAAGAATATATTTATGACAAACGAACGACAAGAAATTTAATCACTCATAAAATTAATTAACAGTAAATCCATCATTAGTTCATACGTTTGTTAAACAAGGAATTGAGGCGGGTTGTTTATACGTAATATTTATTTATGAATTAATTATTTAATAGCAAAATAGTACGTAGTTAAACTCTATTTTATTCACTGGTAGCAATAGTCTGCACAAATAGTAATTAAGAATTTGTAATACTTATTAAGATTGACACAGAATAAGTACCTAATAGTGCTTTTGGTCTTTTATAGTAAGACATGTCATTTATTGAACTAACGTTAACGAATAGCTAGCTTAATCAGCCCATTAGACAAATGGCAATTCGTTGCTTCGCGAATAAAATGGCGAATGTATAAAGGTCCAACCCCACCAAACGGACGGCATCGGCCCGGATTTTACAATCTTTAAACAAAATTAAATCTTATTATCACAGTGTTTGAAGTTTATATTACCAAGTCACGCACAACAGCTTGACAGCGACGTGCGGCGGCACATGTCCCAGTCTATCCTTCCCTGACAGCCATCCTCAGCTCCATGAGCATAGTCTATTGTTTTATTGCCCTCGTATCTTACTGCCAAGTTGTCATTTCGCACTAGAAGACCATGGAGCTTATTAGGGCGGCAGATGCCTCACTGATCCGGTCTACAGTCAACTATCGTGGTTACGTGTATGAGGGTAGCAACGACATTAATCCCTACTTCCCTACTAATATTATAAATGTGAAAGTAACTCTGTCTGTCTGTCTGTCTGTCTGTATGTCTGTTTGTCTCGCTTTTACGCCCAAACCACTTAACCGATTTTGATGAAAATTGGTATAGGTGTAGATTAGACCTTGAGAAAGGACATAGGCTATGTTTGGTCGCGATAACCGACATCCACGCGGGCGGAGCCGCGGGAAAAAGCTAGTATTTAATAATGAGATGAGATTTTCCCCTCACTGCCGGTTCTATTGGCTGATACCTACTCAAGTAATTTAATAGTAGCTCGTTCCAGAGAAAAACCTTTTGCCTTACTATTGTATATTTTATGAGCCTGAGGTATCAGGACGCAAGGTTTAGAATCAAAAATCCTAATTAAAAGTAATAAAACCACATACTTGAAGCATTATTAGTATAATTACAGAAAAGCAAATTGTAGTAACACAATCGTGTAATTGGTAACCAATTCTATCATTGTCAGGAGGAAAGAAACGTCTACGTAGAATAAACCACATATGTTTAGTTTCGTAAATATCCTTTTATAATGTTTCTGAATGTTTCTACACAATTTCCTTCGAGGATCTGGAATATAAAACCGTAATATATTTATATATACACAAAAAAGTGTTGGCTGTTTATACTCTGAAGTAAATAAATTGAAGGAAATCAATAAGATAAAATACCTGAACAATATGTCGTTACAACCAAAAAACAAGCTTCTTGACATTTTTCTATAGTTATATAAAATCGTTCACAGTATAAACTAAATGTGATTAGGAAAATAAAGTTTTTAATTATCCCGACAAACAGTACGGATGTGTGTAAGAGCATTTCCCGCTAAAAGGAAGTAAGAATTAATTATACATTTTACTAACGAGTATACAGGGTGGAAGATTTTAACCTTACCTGGAGGGCAAGTGCTTTAAATACTGGAGATAGCGAATTTCACTCAAAAGAAACATTCCTTTATTTTTAAAAAGAAACAAAACTGCATTCATAGATTTTTGAAAATTCGCTTGCCACACCCGGTAATCGAACCGACTAAAATACGAAAAAATAACATCCTGCATTTTTATAGCATCAATCGATAGTGTCAATTGTGAGGATCAAATCTCTCTAACAAACATGGTAAATTAAATGAAAGGAAGTCCATAAAATCTTAACTTATAAATTCAATTCTAATAGACACAGTACTTTTGGTCAAGGAGCCATCACTTACCTTATCAGCAATAAAGTTATCTTTGACGCCATTTATTTATTAAAATAAGTACTAAATGCCTGAACTTTGATTCCGATTTAGAATGTAACGTTATTGGGTAACTCCTTCAAGTACTCAGGTCTCCCGGTTTAGATCCAAGATACGTGTCTCGAGGTATACTTGGTTGGGCTTGGGAACCTCTGCGTGGTACACCGCCTCGCACCCTGGGCAACGGAGATGGTGAGAGAATTGCCTTATTGGTTCGACGTTAATTGAAACTTGAATTAACCTGACGGCGGCATGCGGTTTTAGTCGGTTCGAGTGCCACGTTAATACCCCTACTGGCCAGCGGGGGTATTCGCATGAAGAAGAGGAACAAGTAATTTAAATATGGAATTTTATTGTTGATATGATATTTGATGGGATCCTTGAGTTAAGTTCTTTATTTTGTTAAATTGAATTTAAAAAAATAGTTTTCAGGGATTTCCTTTCATTTAATTAACCATGTTTGTTAGACAGATTTGATCCTTACGATTTACACTATTGATTGATGTCATAAAAATACAGGATGTTATTTTTTCGAATTTTAGTTGGTTCGATTACCAGGTGTGGCAAGCGAATTTTCAAAAAATTATGAATGCAGTTTTATTTCTTTTAAAAAATAAAGGAATGTTTCTTTTGAGTGAAATTCGCTATCTCCAGTATTTAGAGAACTTTCCCTCCAGGTAAGGTTAAAATCTTCCACCCTGTATATTAAGTTAAACAAAAATTTGTAGTATTATCATTTTGCGAAAGCTATTAATGCCAAATACAATAAAATTAGAGTATATCACTGCTAATTCGGATATATGATCAATATGATCATTCTGCAAATTAAGTATATTAAATTAATTAAATGTTAGATTAAATAAAATTATACCAAATGAATTTTCAAATTATCAAAGGAGACGGGGACTTCTGGGCCAAAATTGTAATGAGTTGAGATATGACTTAAAAAAAGCGGTATTTTTTTCTATTTCAAAATATTAAAAAACTAGCTCAATTGAAAGTCTGGAAGACGAGTAATCTTAAGACTAAGTTTATTCCACTAGCAAAATAAAATATCGATTACTAAAAAATATTTAAACAATATTGCGTATTAAAACACTTGCATCACAATTTGATATTAAATCAATCAGAGTGAACAAAACTTAATCATTATAATAATAATAACCATTTAAAATACCAAATAATAGTGTAATAAAAATATCTGAATCGATTTCCGTTAATCGATTAATTATTTCTTGTGTTTATCAACTGTATTTTTAAGCTGTGACAGCTGACAGCTCCATTTTCAGTCAATCAGTTTATTTATTCAATCTTCAAAATCAATTATTTTATCGAAAAGTTGTATATTTACACGGCTTATGGGATATACAATTGTTTATAAAATATGTACAAAAGTATGCTATATCAGTATGCTGTATCAGTTTATTGGTTTAAATCCAATGATCAATTGACTTCTGCGTTTTGAGTATTTCCAGTTGATTTCTTGATTATATTCCCTTAACAGTGATTTCTCTTTACGGACTTCTCAGCTTGCTCCTGGTTACCTTAAAGTACAATGATAAACTTGTTTGAGTTTTGCTCGGTATTTTGGATTTTGACATGGATCTCTGTGTGAATTGTGGCATAGAAAATGAAGTAAATAAGGTAATATATTTCCACCTGCGCACTTCTTAGACAATGCTTTAATTATTATTGAAGAAGAATAAAAGATAATTATTATTTAAAGTGTTTTTTTTTTAACATAACATCCTTGTACTCCATATCTTTAAAATCTCTTTGTAAGTTTTCGTACATTATCCCTGAGTGAAATATAATACAGTACAATTTAAAAGTATTTTAAGATAAAAAAAATGACCACTTTCTATTAAAACACCACAGAAATCACAGTTCTAAAATGTCAATTTCTTGCATAACCTCACTTTTATTAAATCTCTTACAACTCTGCTCTCAGATATCCAAAATCTGCAGAATTTTCAGGGATGGTTTAATAATTTATATGCTCTTAATTGATACCACCCTCATCTTATTACATTTTTGGCCCAAGAATGTATGAAAGCCTCCCCATCTCCTTTCTGCCAGATGGAGGAAACCCACAGACAGCCTCCGTGGCGTAGCGGCCGCTACGCAGGAGACGCGGTTTCGATCCCCGCTCAGTGCAAATATTTGTGTTCATGAAATATGGGTATTTGCATTGGTCTGGTCGTGCCCCGGAGAGCACGTTAAGCCGTCGGTCCCGGGTGCCATAAAAACATCTATGGCAGTCATTACGGGTAGTTGAAGCCCTAATAAGTCCAAAAACAACGGTCTAGCTGCAAAGCTTCAATATCACCTAACGTTAAAAATTGGGTTGTGGAGGACAGAATACTGATGGCAATCGCTTCACGGAAAATATCGAGGTCTAGCCAAATCCGTAGCTAAGACTGGCTAAGCGGACCCCAGACTCCGAGCTGAAAGCTTCGGATGCGACTGGGAATTACGCTAGAAGGAAGATAAGAAGAGGAGGAAACACCCTTGTCATCATCCTTATTGTATAAATGCAAATATTTATGATTAAATGCATCAAATCAGCAAAAAATACAAATGTACATTAAAAATTAAATGGTCTTATTTTTTGTCATGATAAGTTTACATTTTTGATAACATTATAAAACTATGGTATTTACCTGAATTTCATCTTCTAAGAACAATTTACAAGTATCAATCCATACTTTGATCAAAATTAATGCGTCAAATAACGTAAATACTGCATAAAACAGAATCTAAAATGTAAGTAATCTCATCACTCATAATACTACCAATATCATACTATTATTAGTAATCAAAAATTTAAAAAAAATGACCTTACCAAGTATTGAAAAGAGATATTAAACAGTTCATAACATTTTATTATCTTTACATAAGCTCTAAATATATTTCCACAGTGTTCTGCAGTATTGCTAAGACTGTTAGAGCATAAATACTGAGATTTCAATAAAGACATTTTTTGTTCCAACAATGCTATTATTCTTATGGCATAAACCATATTGAAGTCTATACTGGCCAAAATAATACTTCCAAATATAACATGATAAGCTCCTGTATATAGAGATAAAGATACAGTAATTGCAGTTAAGTAATACGAACTCCACACAAGTATAGAAATCCAGTTGCCGATCGTAAAGTGCTTAAATTTCCTTTCGTCATTCAAAAACCTATGGATTTTCTGCATAGTCTTAATGAAGTCAACCATAGCACTAGAATAGATACAGCTGACAGTGAAATTAATGAAGGAGCCAACGCAGTATGCAAAACAATCCAATAAAGTGATATAGTACGCCAATATCAGTACTTTATACTTTTCAAAAGATTCATTGAAATCAACATTCCAGAGACCACTAATGAATAAGCATATAGATAATAATAAACAACAAACTGAAAACATATTAATGTACAAATTGTTAGGATATATAATGCCATGTCTTATGTAATACTTGGGACTTAGTAACATAGTCTGCATTATATTAAAAGGTAGAAGCATAGATTGAATATCTTTGCTCAAAACTTGTTCTATTTCCAAACCACTCATTTTTCTCTTTACTTTGCTATTTATATATTGCATATTGAAATTTTGCAATCTGTACTTATTTATTTCCTGAAAAATGTTACATTGTATTTATGAAATTAATGTTTTACTGTAAAAATATCAATTCGATTTTTAAATAATATTTTTTGTGCCCTTTTATGATTCAATGAATATCGCAGTGCGAGTCCTGTGCGACGAACGACTGAACGGAAATTTAATCAAACATAAAAGTAATTTACAGTGAGTTCATTAATTGAATATTTAATAACTAGACAACGAATTGAAGCACATTATATTATATAATAATGTACATGTACATTAATTATATGAATTAACAGTAAGAAAATATAGTTTAAAATACAGAATTCTAAATACAAGTAATAAAATCACATACTTGAAGCATTTATAAGATCAGTATAATTACAGAAAAGCAAATTGCAGTAGCACAATCGTGTAATTCGTAACCAATTCTATCATTGTCAGGAGGAAAGAAACGTCTACGTAGAATAATCCACATATGTTTAGTTTCGTAAATATCCTTTTATAATGTTTCTGAATGTTTCTACACAATTTTCTTCGAGGATCTGGAATATAAAACCGTATAATATTTACATATCTATGTACAAAAAGTGTTGACTTTCTATACTCTTAAATAAATTGAAGTAACTGACAAGGAAATCAATAAAAATAAAATACCTGAACAATATGTCATCAAAACCACAAAACAAGATTCTTGACATTTTTCTATAGTTATGTAAAATTGTTCACAGTATAAACTAAACGTGATTAGGAAAATAAAGTTTTTAATTATTCCGACATACGGTAATGATGTTTGTAAGAGCATTTCACGCTGAAAGAAAGTAGGAATTAATTATTTACTTTGTCACCGACTAAATAACTGCAGTAGCTGCCTATAGGCATAGTACCAAATAATTTTACTATAAAACGGAGTGAATAGAGATCAATGGGTGAATATGTAGTTTGATATAATATAGGTAAAATAAAATTGTCGTTAGAGATTTCTAATAATTTATTTTACAAAATTTTAAGTACCTAACCAGATATTTCATAATTATGTTCATTATTAGGTACATTGACACAGTTTCACTTGAAAGAAAATAACTACAGAATGTAGCTGACCATTTTATTTCACCCATTGAACTCTATTCACCCCGTTTTATACGGTATTCTAAATAAAAGTTAAGCTAAAAAAATAAATGCAGAATAATCATTCTGCGAAAGGTATTTCTGGCAAAACAATTTTGCCATTTTAAGATTGTGCCATTGCTAATTCGAATATTATGATCACTCTGCCAATTGAAATATTAAATAAATTGTTATGCCTTGAAAATGGGTTCCCTCCATCTGGCAGAAACTTATTACTCCGAAATTCATTTGGCATAGCTCATTTGGCACAATTTTATTTAATCGAACATTTTCAAGGCATAACGATTTATTTAATAGAATCGTATTTTGGCAGAATGGTCATATATCCGAATTAGCAATGGCATACTCTTCAGTTGGCAGAAAAGTTAAAATTTGTTACAAAAAAGTTAGTGACAGAAATGAATTGCTGCAAATCCGACTTCACGTAGTCTTGTTTGCCCTACCCCTAGAGTATTATTTAAGCCCGCGTAGGCGCGAAGGGGCGAGGCGGCCCACGAGCTGTGGAGCAGGTGGTTTTAATGGCCGACGCCGCGGCTGAGGCTGGCCGGCGCAGCCGGCCAGCAAGCCGAAGCTGCGGTGGTGGAAGTTACAACCATCTGCGACGATAAGCTCGTGTGGGGCCGCCGGAGCCCCGCAGCGCCGAAGCTGTGACAGAAACAATGCTTGCTGCATTTTTACTGCCTGATGCTTGCTGCATGATGCTTGCTGCATGATGCTTGCTGCATGATGCTAGCTGCATGATACTTGCTGCATGCATGCTGCATTCCTGATGCTTGCTGCATGGTAAATGCCTGATGCTTGCTGCATGCTGCATGCCTGAAGCATGCTGCATGTCTGATGCTTGCTGCATGCACGTTTCTACTTTTTGATTATTATGCTTTAAAAGTTATGCCAAAAGATGATTCTGACTTACAAAATTATGCGTTATGAAAGTATGACGAATGAGTGTATGCCAAACCTTTTTCTGCGAAATGAAGTTTATGCTATGCGTTGTTATGCGAAACAAAATTATGACATAAAAATTTCGGTGAAACGGGGGGGAACCCTTGAAAATGTTTGATGAAATTAAATTATGCCAAAAGAATTTCGGATTATTAAATTTCTACTAGATGGAGGGAACCCCCTTGTCATCATTCTTATTGTAAAAATGCAAACATTTATGACAAAATGTATCAAAACAGAAAAAAATACAAATACATACAAAAAATACAAAGACAATACATTATAAATTAAATGGTCTTATTTTTTCTCATGATAAGTTTACATTTTTGATAACATTACATAACTATGGTATTTACCTGAATTTCATCTTCTAAGAACAATTTACAAGTATCAATCCATACTTTGATAAAAATTAATGTGTCACATAACGTAAATACTGCATAAAACAGAATCTAAAATGTAAGTAATCTCATCACTCATAATACTACCAATATCATACTATTAAATTGTAATTAAAAATATAAAAAAAATGACCTTACCAAGTATTGAAAAGAGATATTATACAGTTCATAACATTTTATTATATTTACATAAGCTTCAAATGTATTTCCACAGTCTTCTGCAGTATTGCTAAGACTATTAGAGCGTAAATGCTGAGAGTTCAATAAAGACATTTTATGTCCCAACAATGCTATAATTCTTATGGCATAAACCGTATTGAAGTCTATACTGGCCAATATAATACATCCAAATATAACATGATAAGCTCCTGTATATAGCGATAAAGATACAGTCACTGCAGTTAAGTTATACAAACTCCACACAAGTATAGAAATCCAGTTGCCGATCGTAAAGTACTTAAATTTCCTTTCGTCATTCAAAAACCTATGAATTTTCTGCATAGTCTTAATAAAGTCAACCATAGCACTAGAATAGCTACAGCTGACAGTGAAATTTATGATGGAGCCAACGCAGTAGGTAAAAGAATCCACCAAAGTGATATAGTACGCCAATATCAGTACATTATATTTTTCAAAAGATTTATTGAAATCATCATTCCAGAGACCATTAATGAATAAGCATATAGATAATAATAAACAACAGAGTAAAAATATATTAAAGTACAAATTGTTAGGATATATAATGTCATGTCTTATGTAATACTTGGGACTTAGTAGTATAGTCTGGATTATATTCAAAGGTAGAAGCATAGATTGAATATCTTTGCTCAAAACTTGTTCTATTTCCAAACTTCTCATTTTTTTTGTTAACTGGCTATTTATGTATTGCATATTAAAATTTTGTAATATATATTTATTCATTTCCTGAAGAATGGTACATTGTATTGATGGAACTTAGTTTTAGTTTATAAATATTAAATTAATTTAAATAATATTATTTGTGCCTTATTTTTTTATAATTCAATAAATATCGCAGTGCGACGAATGACTGAACGGAAATTTAATCAAACATAAAAGTAATTTACAGTGAGTTCATTAATTTAATATGTAAACAAGGAAGTGAAGCACTTCATATTATATAGTATGTACATTATACATGAATTAAACAGTAACAAAATATAGTTTACAACACACCTGCTCATAACAGTGATATTATTTTACCGCAATTAAGCACGGAATGACACCTATTATAAAACTGTGACTTTTTCATTACTATTATTCACAAAGGTGAGTTATAGATTCTTTTTTAAATTTTATAGGAAGTGTCTATAATTGTCTATGTTCTTAAAAAAGTTTTGATACAAAAAATATCGTGTTTAATAGTACGAATAAATTAATACGCCTATTGTATGGTCATTTGATACATTTTCGTATTTAAATAAATAATTTCAATTTGTAATACTTGTGTAATAAACAAAATTTTCGCTCAAATTTAACTTTTTTTTTTCTCTAAGTACAGAAAAAAAAACAGAGTAAAAAAAAGTTAAGTTCAAACCTCATTTTTTTTTAAATATGGTCGACCGCCATTGTTAAATGCGCGCGCATAGGAAAACGAATTAATTTGTAGTATTGTTTATTTAGTATTTGTAGTATTATTTTATTCGCAAGTGTGTTGTAAAACGTCGTATGGCACGTGTGAGCATGATGATTACCGTCCTCGGCTGTATTAAGACCCTCGCCTGGCGGCTCGGGTCTCAATGGCGCCTCGGCGGTAATCACCAACGTTGCTCACTTGTACCATAATGTACTATTACATTATGTTTTTATTCACAAGTGACTATTTTAAAAATTCAAAATTCTTATAAAAATATACTAACTAAGTCCCGTATTCTAGAACGACGTTCAGTTCTGTGGTGCAAATCTCTAGCACAACGTTGTCGAGCACAACATTGCCACAGCTTTGATATAGATTGTCATTGGTCTATCTCCACTGACGTCACCCTGTCCGACCAATGGCAATCTCTGTCAAGGTTGTCGCAACGTTGTGCTTAGAGAATTGTACAGCTGAGTCTCGATTTATCTAAGAATAGATTGTATAGACAATCTGTCTACCATCTAGTAGGTCTACTGGCCTATGAGTCATTCACACATTCGTAATATATCAATACGAAAGATACCGCAACAAAAACAAACTTTGCCATTCGGGACTAATGTAATGATGATGAAGATTCTGTCGAAACTATGTTGGAGTTTCTTTTAGAGCCAATTTTTAGTATAATGAAGTACATGACTATAAGTGGGCATACTTTACTTCAGAAAGGCAAATTGCAACAATACTATTACATAGTTAGTCAACAGGCCACTAAGACTCATGGGAAGACTTGCATCTATTAGAAATAAACCACAGGCACTCATCTTACTGAACGAGTGGCGATTCAGTCGTATCACTTTCTTATACAGCTTCTTATTGTTTTCTGTAAAGAAATTTAAATTCCAATTTCTGACATTTAAATTATCAATATATCAAGAATTACTGGAAATAATACATTATCCATTGAACTATAAAATATATAATATTAGGTATTGCCCGCGGCTCCGCCCTCGTGGATGTCGGTTATTACAAACAAACTTGGACGCGAAAGCGAAACTCAGGAAGATAAACAATCTTCTCGTTTATATATTAGCATGGATGGGTAAATGGTATAAAACTGGAAGGAATGTTCTACCAAATATTTCTGGGTTTATTTTATTTTTATATTATTTATTATTTGTCTTGTTATTGGTCTTACCTGCTGAATCTGTCAATTGCTTCAAGCACCCAGCTCCGATATCTTCAATAGTTGCATAGAATTTCTCACAGTTCTTGCATAGTAATATTGTTAACATAATGTTTTTAACAGGTTCCAAAACGTCAAATATAGTAAGGACACAGAAACCGTTCTGAAATAAAAATTAGATAATTATGTTAAAATAATCCGGCACGTCCAACTGATAAACTAATGTAAAATTTTAAGCTGCAAAAAGTTACTTCTGTAAATAAGTACCGAAACTTACGTAGGTTAAATTATGTGAATCAGCTTGCATGAATTCCAATTGTCCTTGAATATCACACATCGTCGAAATAAATGTATGAGTGCAATGTAAAAATACCTGTAAATGTAAATAAATAAACTAATTCTATCTTCGAAGCTATAAAATATGCACCTAATGAAGTAATATACATTAATTCATATAAATCTTACCAATACATGAAATACTTTCTTGAACAAACCATAAGTTGTTAAAATCGTTTCATATGTTTCGAGCATTCTCTCACAATATTCTTTGTTATTATTGCTTATACATAAAACAGTTTTGCTAAAGTTGATGAGATTAATTTTCAATAACTCCATGATGAAAATAGCATAAACCAAATTTATATCAAACGCTATCATTAAAACATTGAGGAAAAGTGATTGAACTGTAAAGTACTGCATTATAATGTAAAAAGATATAAAGGAGCAAAAATTAAAGAAGATCAAAATTAGTATTATGATTATGACCCAAGTCGAAGTAAATTTATATCGAGTATGTTCATGATTTGAGTTATCTTTCTCATAGATATGATGGATTCTCAAGACAAGCTTGACATGGTCTTGACTATAGATTATATTCAAGATACTGAGGAGAATAAGGGCAAAGCAACGGAATAAATGAATAAAGTTAACAATAAAATGAATAATGGACCCTTTAAGTTTAACAGTTGGAAAATGTTTCTCACCAAACATTGTCTGATAGCCACATAATATAAATAGAACTACGAAAAGTAATAGTTTGATTGTATTAAATGTCATCCTGATAGGTGTAATGATATTGTTTTTTATAACATAGTTTGATGATAAGAAGATCTTCTGTATGAAATACAGAGGATAAATCATTTTGATACTGTGTATATTTAATGTATTAGTCACTGGAGTATCTTTAGCTAAATTTAATATAACAGGCATAACACTAGTGGATTCTGGAAACATTATTTATTTGAGTACAGTAATACAATTTAACGTCCATATTTATGTTCGTGTTTTCAATCATTATTTTATTGTTGAAACAACCCAAAACTTCTCTTAAATTACTGATACGACAGGTTATAAAGAGAAAATAAATAATAAATGTAATAACGATAAAAGCAAACAGTTGCTTAATTGATTAAGGAAAGGAAGGATCTAGTTTCTTAGTTTTAGGGTGGGCAGCTAATTTTAAACGGCCTCGATAACTTAATTCACCTGAGCTATTTCACCTAGGTGCATTAAATAACATATATTTTACCGATGGAATAAAAAAGAGTACTTTGTTTATTCAGAAAATAAATTATTTTTATTCCTATAATTATAATTATTTACATTGTAAGCAAATAATGGGATAATTTACTTTAGGAACGCAAATTGTAATAATACTATTATATAGTTAGTCAACAAGCCGCTAAGGTTCATGGGCAAACTTGCATCGATAAGAAATAAACCGCAGGCGTTCATCTTGCTGAACGAATTTTTGCACAGACGTATGACTTTCTTGTACATCTTCGTAGTGTTTACTTCTGCAAAGGAATAAATTCCAATAGGTATGATTGGCTTAGACGAATAAAAACGGACCCTGGACTCTAAGTGTCTAAACACACTATGCCGAAGTTACGCGACCGAAGTTCAGCACAATTACGCCTGCAATACTATTTGAATTACTGACGACACACTAGGCCGAAATTACGTCGCGTCATAGCGTACAGCCTAACTTCGGTCGGGTGTAAGTTCAGCGGCAACTTATTCTGTGAGTACACATTATACGCGACCGAAGTTTGGTTCGATTGCCGACGAAGTTCCGGGGACGGGGAGCAGCGGGGATCCGCCCGCGCCCCGCGTCACTGAATACATACACAAAGTTTCGGAACTGAATTTCCGCCGCGTAAGTTCGGCGCTTATGGTGTGTCATATCAGCCGAATACGTCGGAACGTAAAATCAGCCGCCGAGCTTCGGTTGCGTAACTTCGGCATAGTGTGTTTAGACACTAAGGTGAAATCTTCGGATGCGAATAAGAAGAATTAACATTGGCTTGGATTTCAGCGCTTTTGAGATGGCTTCGAGATAGATTCTATTATTCTGAGCACTAATATTCAAACCACATGTCAATGAGTTTGATGCTGCCAGGCTGCTTAATTCCGAAGGTGCTCAGTGAGATATCGCCTATTTCAACTATAGAAGGTCTTCAATTGTATTAACCATTAACATCCCACAAGAGTTAATGTTTGTACTGGGAATATCTACTGGTTCTGTGATTGAATCAAACTAGACACAAATGAATGCTCTGATTTTAGATTTTACAAATTGGATTTATTGAAATTATGAATTAAATATTTAACAAACTGGAATATATTAATTACAATATTAGAGCCGAGTAAACAGCCAGTCGCAGCTGGATTTTGAGAAAAAGGTTCAGATTCTGAAGACGCATCGGGTTTTATTCCTCATTAGCGCGCCCTCCTGTGTCGTCTACGGGAACTTCTTGCGCGGCAGGCGATCGATCGATGCGTGCGTATGTTGAGTAGGCAGCCGACGACGCGGCCCTCGGGTTCCGTCTTAGCGGGATAGATGGCGCGTTAACATATTCGGCCCCTTTGAGATGGTCTCAAATCTCAATGTAAGGCTGTTCTTCATCATCAGTGGCTGGTGGTATTGGCAGGGGACATATTTTAGAGAATGCCCACTGGATGTCGCCGGTCGCCGTGCGGATAATGGCGACTCTGGGCACACCATCCTTGCCTGGGAGTAGTTGAGTGATCCTGCCCAAACGCCACTTGAAAGGGGGCAGGTGCTCTTCCTTTATCACCACCAGCATGTTCGGAGTCAGGATCCCGCTAGACGTCTTCCACTTGAGGCGTCGTTGTAGCTCTGACACGTACTCGGATGCCCAGCGCTTCCAGAAGTGTTGCTTGAGTTGGTCGACTCTCTGGTATCGTGAGAGCGAGAGCGTGGGTTTCCTGGTGAAGTCTTCGCCTGCAGGAGCTGTCAGTGGGCGGCCAATGAGGAAATGGCCCGGCGTGAGCGGTGTGAAGTCTTCAGGATCTGGGGACATGGGATACATTGGACGGGAGTTCAGGACGGATTCTATTTGTACTAAAACCGTGCTGAACTCCTCGTATGTTAAATTAGCATTCCCTACAACGCGCGTGAGGTGGTGCTTGCAGGATTTTACCCCTGCTTCCCACAAGCCGCCAAAATGAGGTGCGTAAAGGGGAATAAACTTGAATTCAATTCAATTTGATGCGTAATCAATAATTCCCTGAGATCCGCTCTCTAAAACACCTGTAAACTCCTTAGCCGCTCCTACGAAGTTTCTACCATTATCAGAAAATAATATTTGAATAGGTTTTCCTCTCCGCGATATAAATCGTTTCAAGGCTAGGATATAACTTTCAGTTGATAATGATTTAACAAGCTCCAAATGTACGGCTCGAGTTGAAAAACAAATCGAAACATATGTATGAGCATAAGCGCGTTTAAGTCTAATGTATGATGAGAATCTATAGATGTCTATTACCTATAGTCACTACTAATTACATAGCACACTTACAGTTTTATTCGGCCTCAATTCCGGCAATGTACCAGTCTGAGGATTGTCTAGATTATTTTGTGTCCAATCTACTACATTCTCCGATAAAATGCAAGTCCGTTCCACCACAGTGTACTATCACTAAGCGCATCTAGTGTCATTCCGCGTGATAATAAATCAGCCGGGTTGCATTTGCCGTTCACGTGATACCAGCACGCATTGTTTGTTAGATCATTAATTTCTACTACACGGTTCTGCACAAACGTTTTAAGTTAATACCGTGACATTTCCAACCAACTTAACACAATAGCTGAATCTGCCCAAATACTACAGTGTCGAACTTTAAACGCAATGAATTAATAACCTTTTCACACAATTTCGCACCGATCAGTGCTGCACAGAGCTCGAGTCGCGGGACAATGATTGGTTTAATGGGGGGGACTCGTCCTTACGAACACAAAGTCTAACTGTGACGTCACCAACTATTGAAAGTGCGTATGTAGGCACATTCCCCATACTGCCTCACTCGCGTCTGTAAAGATGTGCAACTCGAAATGCACGGAATCATTACCAATTACATGACGGGGAACCCGGAGATCTTTCAATCTAGACAATGAACTAATGAAATTTAGCCAACAAGTCTTTTTTTTCTTTTTTTATAGCACTTAGTTGGCAGACAAGCACATGGCCCACCTGATGGTTTGATACACTTGGATACATTTTCAGGTACTAAATCGTCCCGAATTAAGCGTTTAGTAATTTTGCGTACGTCTTTATTTACGTTGGAGGTAAAATGAAATTCCTCGCTACAGTAATACCAACCTATACCTAATGTTTTACTAGTACTATTTTCATCTAATATCATTTGCTTTGAATCACCACTGCAAAATGTATTTGAATCTAAATCTGGCGTATTATAGACCCATTTTCGCAATGGTAAACAAGAACGAATACTCAGATAAAGCGCGGACGCCGCCGCCGTCCCGTACGTAACAGTGTTCAGACGGTAGTGACGGTACACACCGAGGGGTTCCGACGGATTTTTACGCCACAAAATTAGTTTTAAATTTCGTTTTTCGTCGTGAATTAGTATGTGCCTGAACATTTTCTCTATATCCGCACAAGCTACATATTTATACTGCCGGAAACATAAAGGTATTCCCACTAAGTCATTTTGCAAAGGGGGACCGGTCATTTGAATGTCGTTAAGTGATTTACCAGTCGATGTTTTTTGACTAGCATTAAATACGACTCTTAACTTTGTAGTAGTGCTTTGTTCACGAAACACACCATGGTGAGGCAAAAAATAATAAGGCGAATTAAATCCGTCAACGCGTGTCATGTGCCCAAGGCCTAAGTATTCTTGCATAAACTCGTCGTACATAGTTTTATAAGTAGGTTGACGTGCGAGTTTACCCTCAAGTTTTAAAAAACGAGATTTTGCGATTTCGTAACTATCACCAAGTGTTTCTGGTGATTCCTTGAAGGGAATACGAACGGAAAATCTGCCTGCATGTTCCCTTCTAGTAGTATCTATGAAGAGTTGTTCACATACACGATCTTCGTTCTTATAATGCGATTTAGGAGGCGAAATCTCCTCGATTTCCCAAAATCTTTTGAACTGTGCGTTCAGTTCGAGAGTTTGAGAGGTACCTACATGACATTGAACTTGATGATTAATGCGCAAGTTCGTATTCACAGGACCTGAGATTATCCATCCTAGCTTTGTATTCTGTAGATAAGGTCCACTAGCTAGGTGAATTCTACCCTCATTTAACAAATCCCAAAAATAGTTCGCACCGATTAGAATATCCACCTCCGACGGAGAATTGAAGGTAGGATCGGCAAGCTTAATATCCTTCGGAATGTTTAGATTGTGCGTATTTATATATGAAGAGGGTATGCATGAAGTTATGTTTTCCATAACCAAGCAATGAATGCGCGTATTATATTCGCTATTTAACGAACGAATTGTAATTTCACAAGAATGATTTGACTGTGCGATTGATTGTCCTATTCCTGTGATTTGAAAAGTGGACTGTATAACCTTAGCGTTTAATTTATTGCGTAAAGAACTGGAAATGATGCAGTTCTGACTCCCACAATCCAAGAGTAAGCGGGCAATCGTGGTTTTATTATCGTCACCGGTTATTTCTACCAGCGCAGTAGACAACAATACCGGTACTAAAGTGTTGGATATTTTATTTGATTCCTTACTATCGTGATTGTTAGTATTAGAATGTAGAACAGTAGAAGATTCCTTACTTGAGGTTGTGGATTGCGCGTTAGAGGAACCCGTAGAAAATTGGGTTTCTCCATTCCTAAATGCCTCATGAATCAAGCTATTGTGTTTTTTATTACATACCCTACATGGCCCACAGAAACAGCCATCAATAGAATGTCCCTCTCGTAAGCAATTCGTACATAGATTCTTACGCTTAATAAGAGCTAACTTTTCTTTGCAATGTAAATTAATAAACTGAGTGCACGAATAAACAGGATGATTACCTGCACACATAGAACATACACGAATCCGTTTAGAATTTTTAGCGTTATTATGATTAGTTTGCGTGGACACAAGACTTTGAACTTTAGACGTTGGTTTTTTGTGACTATCTTGGGAAAGATTCTTATTATTAAAGCTTGCGGAATGATTTGCTTTAATCATTTCCAACATATCCGCTTTATTTCTTAAAAATGAAATAAGATCATCTAGTTTCAAATCTACCTTCTTATTTTTTATAGAAATTAATTTAAATTGCTCCCAGTCCTTTTCCATAGAAACATCGAACTTAGAAACAATTATATAAATTAATAAGGTATCCCAAGTATCCACCGGCTCGCCTAAGCTCTTTAAAGCACGTAAATTCTTAAGGACGGTATCTATAAGTTTTCTTATGCAAGCAGGCGACTCCCTAGACAAAGGTTGTATAGAAAATATAGATTTGATATAATTGTGAATTAAAAGGTTTTTATTATTGTATCTAGCCACAAGCAGATCCCAAGCTATTATATAGTTATCGGCCGAGAATTCTAGAGATTTGATGACTTGCATGGCATTACCCGTGAGAGCCGATCTTAAGTAATGATATTTTTGAATATTATCGAGCTCTTCCGAAGTATGAATCATGGACAAAAAAGTATCTCGAAACTCTAACCAATTGTCATACGAACCATCAAACGAGGGCAGCGATATAGTGGGTAACTTAACTAGCGATTTACTACCCTTGCATTTAGCATTATTATTGGAATTTTCGCTTTGTAATAGACACTCGATAGATGCCATGACACTAAAATAACTGTTTTCAAAGGATTCGCGTTCCTTTAATTGCTCTGCCGGATCCGATTCCGGAGCTATATCAATCCTATCCTGAAAGTTATTAAAATTAGTTAACAGACTGCATAGCGCCTGCTGTTTTCTTAACTTTAACTCTGAAATTTGTCTTGCGGACAATAAAACCCCGTCTAAGGAATCTACGTATTTCACAAGTAGGGTCAGGGAACCCTTGACCGAACCCCGTTTTTTAATTAAATCTTTAACGGTTTCACTCATTTTGGCACTTATTAAGGAATCAGAGGTACTCACGGTTGTTCTGCAGCCACTTGGTGACTAATGCGCACCGCCGCGTAGATATCTATAAGCAACAAACGGTTTTAGTACAAATAGAAAATATGCGGGTGAGTAGGGTAGGAAATAAGGATAGGAAAAAATGGAATTGCTGCGACTGGGCTGCTACCCCCTACTTACGGTTACTTGAAAAGCTTAAATAATCACTAATAATCGGCTTTGAAGGATCAAAATGTTAATGTTTGTACTGGGAATATCTACTGGTTCTGTGATTGAATCAAACTAGACAAAAATGAATGCTCTGATTTTAGATTTTACAAATTGGATTTATTGAAATTATGAATTATATATTTAACAAACTGGATTATATTAATTACAATATTAGAGCCGAGCAAACAGCCAGTCGCAGCTGGAATTTGAGAAAAAGGTTCAGATTCTGAAGACGCATCGGGTTTTATTCCTCATTAGCGCGCCCTCCTGTGTCCGCAGCACAATTTTGTGTAGAACTTAAGTAAAACTAAAGTAATTATTTTTACGAATCAGTCGTATAACTAATTTATCATCGATGTTTTATGAATCTAAATGTGCAATGAAAATATTTGTAAATGTATAATTTATTATTTATTTACTGCCTCTGTGGCGTAGCGGTAGTGAACGCGGCTGCTACGCAGGAGGCGCGGGCTCGATCCCCGCTCAGTGCCAATATTTGTATGCTTGAATATAAATATTTGCATTGGTCTGGGTGTTTCTATGTATAATAATATAATTGGTCTGGGTGTTAATATGTATGTATTTACAAAAAAAAAAAGTAAATTATAATAAATTGGAAAAAGCGAAATCAATTCTCGGGCGGGACTCGAACCCGCGATCTTTCCCTTACAGGGGGAACGCTCTGACCACTGAGCCACCGAGCTTCGCCCGAGAGTGACCCAATTTTTCCAATACATCCATCTTACGGCGATGGTAGGAGTAATCTACCGATATTCGTACGAACTATCGGAATCAATGAATGATGTTGCAATCATTTTTAAACATTGATTTTTGATAACTCCGCACAATCAATTGAGATAATTTTAAAGCAATTAGTTTGCTAGACTAAACAAATTATAATAAATTGGAAAAAGCGAAATCAATTCTCGGGCGGGACTCGAACCCGCGATCTTTCGCCGTAAGATGGATGTATTGGAAAAATTGGGTCACTCTCGGGCGAAGCTCGGTGGCTCAGTGGTCAGAGCGTTCCCCCTGTAAGGGAAAGATCGCGGGTTCAAGTCCCGCCCGAGAATTGATTTCGCTTTTTCCAATTTATTATAATTTGTTTAGTCTAGCAAACTAATTGCTTTAAAATTATCTAAAAAAAAAAAGTATCTAAGTATTTATATCCGCATTCTAGATTCCATAACACAAGCTTATTAAGCTTACCATGGGTCTAGATAGCGTTGTGTAGAATGTTGTAGAATATTTATTTATTTATTTATTTATTTATTTATTTATGAAATGTCCGACTGACACAATAAAATTGTGTTTAATTCAAGTGTGTTCGTAATACGATTAAAATTAAAACATAAACCAGGTTCTGGTAGTCACTATTACCTACCCGACACCCTAAAAGTGTAATAAAATAAAAAACAATCAACCTTCACACTCGAATCAAACAAAACGTTATTCTGTCTGTCGAACACTAGTCGGTCGATGAAGTAATATTTTCGTTTATTAATAATTATAAATAATATTATGTTACAAATATTTTTATTGCACATTTAGATTCGTAAAACATTACTGATAATAAATTAGATAAAAGCCGATTCAAAAATAAATACTTAAGTTTTTATGACAACATGAACACAAAATAAAAATATATCTGATATTTATAAAATGCCGTCGGTCCCGGTTGCCATGCGAATATTCTACAGTCGTTACGGGTAGTTGGAGCCCAAAAAAACCAACAACAACGGTCTAGCTGCAATGCTTCGATATAGCCTAATGTCACCATTGGGTTGTGGAGGTCAGGTGGCAATCGAGGTCTAGCCAAATCCGCAGTTAAGACTGGTAAAGCGGACCCCAGACTACGAGGTGAAACCTTCGGATGCAACTGGGAATTAACGCTAGGATGAAGAAGATTTATAAAATGCGTCTGTTGGATCAGTTACGTCACAAAAGCATACTACCTAGGGTATTGAGGGTTATAAAGATGTCCTTTTATTGAAAAGAACCAACAGCATACATGGAGCTCGGAGGTACACTTCGAAGGGATTAAGATCTTGGATCATCTTCATAATAAATCACTAATAATACCTACATTATAAATTATGATATGGTATGAAGGAATTTATTTACAAAATAAATGATTGTTCTCACCTTTTGAATCTATCAACTGCTTCAAACACTCAGCTGCAATATCTTCAATAGTTGTATAGAACTTTTCACAGTTCTTGCATAATAATATTGTTAACAAAATATCTTTAATCGGCTCCAAAAGGTTAAATGTAGTTAACACAAAGAAATTAATCTAAAATAAACATTCATTATATTTTGAATACAGTCATTAATCCAAGACTTCCTATGATAAGCTAATGTAAATTCTAAGCAACAAGAACTTATTTCTGTAAATAAGTACCGACACTTACGTAGGTCAAATTACGCGAATCGCCTTGAAGGGCTTCTAATTGCATTTGAAAATTAATTAAAGCCGAAAGAAATGTATGAGACGCATGCAGAAATGTCTAGAAAGTAAAAGAAATCCCTATTAGTTAAGTCATAAGATAAACACCATATGAAATAGAATATGATTCTATCTATCTATACTATTATATAATTGTAAAGTGGTCGTGTCTGTACATTGGAGATATTAAAAAAAAATACTTGGGTTATGTTATGTTAACGATACTGAACACGAAAATATATTTTTTCTTTGCCTGTCTGTTTGTCTGTTTGTCCGCGATGGATGCAAAAACTACTGGACGGATTTTGATGCGGTTTTTTTTTGTTAGAAAGGGCTTGCTCAGACTTATAATCTTACGTTTGTTTGATCGGAATCGGTTGAGTAGAACCGAAGATAATATGAGCAAAGGTCGCGTTAACCGAGATGCACGCGGGCGAAGCCGCGCGCGGAAGGCTAGTTTTATAATAAAATAATACATCTTACCAGTTTATGAAAAACTTTTTTAAACAAGTTATAAGTTGCTAAAATAGTTTCAAATGTTTCCAGTACTTTTCCACAGTGTATAATTCTATTATTATTGAAACTTAAAATAGTTTTACTAAAGTTGAAGAGACGTATGTTCAATAACTCCATAATGAAAATAGCATAAACAAAATTTATATCCAACGCTATGATAAAAACATTAAGTAAATATGCTTTAATTGAAAAATATTCCATTATAATATACGAAGAAATCGAGGAGATCAAATGGAAACAGATCAAAGTTAACATTATAACCCAACTCCAATTAAATCTGTATTGTATTGTATCTCTCTCATAGATGTACTGAATTTTTAACAATAATGTGACGTGGTTTTGACTAAACATTGTGTTCAAGATACAGAGAAGAATAAGGTAAAAGGAACGGAATAAATGAAAGAAATGAATAATAAAGTGTAAAATGGGTCTATGATATTTTTCAATCGAATCATCTTTCTTTACAAATATCGCTCGGTAGCTACAAAATAGAAAAAAAGCTACAAAAAATAACAACTTGAGTGTACTAAATGTCATCTTAATAGGTGTAATGACATTGTTTTTGATAACATAGTTTGATGACAAGAATGTCCTCTGTATGACGTAGAGAGGATAGATTATTCTCAGACTATTTGTATTTAATATATTATTCGCTGGAGTGTCTTTAGCTAAGTTTAATATAATAGGCCTAACACTAGTGTATTTCCGAAACATTATATCCAGTATTACACTATTTTCACATAATCGTTTGAGGTCTTCATATAAATAAAACAATATTCAATAAAATTTATTCTAATTTCCATTGTGTTAATAAATTAAAATTGATGAATAATCAGCATGACAGTTACAAAGAGTTTTCATAATAAATTGTACTAATGTTACAATTGCTTAATCACTTAAGGCAGAGACAGATCTAGTTTTCATATTAAGGGGGCGGAGGCCGATTAGAGCCTACCCTTAATAGGCCTCATTGAATTCAATGCGATTATAAATGGCGCACAATGAGTATATTGGAAAAATGTATATAATAGTTCAACTAAAAAAATGGGATTTTATTGATGTATGTCAAAAATCACGGAATAATCATTTTTATTTTTATATTTTAGTCCTGCAATTTGATTGTACTGTGCCAAATGGCAAACTAGGTTAACCTACGAACCCAACCCAAAAAGCAAAAACAGATACTATCAATAGGGATGCGGACTATTTTTTATAGTTTTAAAGATATTTATTTGATTTTGAAAATCCGTAATGACCCTGTGTATTGCCAAGCTGAAGAGTATGGGCCCCAACGGAACCCCACTGCGCTCCTAGTTGCGATGACATGAGACTTTCTCCAAAGACGAGATTGGAGGGAAGAATAGTATAATGTTATTATTTCAGAAACGCAAATTGCAATAACACAATTATATAGTTAGTCAACAGGCCACTAAGGCTTAGGGGCAAACTTGCATCTATGAGAAATAAGCCACAGGCGCTCATCTTACTGAACGAGTGGCGATTCATCCGTATCACTTTCTTATACAGCTTCTTAGTGTTTTCTTCTGTAAGGGCAAAAATCCCATTAATGAAATTTAAATCTGTCCATTTCTTATTGTATCTAGCATTAGTGGATTTTTTTTCTCAAATACCTGTTGAATCTATCAATTTCTTCATAGACCCAACTGCAATATCTTCAATAGTTGTGTAGAACTGCTCACAGTTCTTGCATAATAATGTTGCTAATGCAATGTCTTTCATCGGCTCCAAAATGTTAAATGCAGTTAGCACAAAAAAATCATTCTAAAATAAATTTCATAAAATGGTATCATTTAATTATAAAATCATGCAAATTCAACTTACTTGTATGAGACTGTTTATAATGTTGATCGATGGTACTTGGTGGAACTTGTTACACGTATTGAGCAAGACACTTATACTTTGCCACAGTATTAAATACTGTTAAAAGTACAAATTTAATGTCTTATTCAATTATGTACAAAAAAATAAATAATTACCTGTACTTACAGTGGATAAATTACGTGAATCAGCTTGCATAATTTCCAATTGTCCTTGAAAATTACACAGCGACGAAAAAAATGTATGAGTCGTTTGTAGACATACCTGTAAAATCAAATAGATGCTATCACTTAAGCCATAACAAGTTCACTTAATGAAATGAAATAATTATGTTAGTTTAACTTACCATTACATGAAAAACTTTTTTGTACAAATTATATGTGGCTAAAATACTTTCATATATTTCAAGCAATGTTTCACAGTGTTCATCGCTAGTATTACTCTTATTTAAAATTGTTTTATTAAAGTTGATAAGATTTATTTTCAACAACTCCATAATGAAAATAGCATAAACTAAGTTTATATCAAGCGCAATTATAAGAACATTAAGCAAATACGCTACAATTGAAAAATATTCCATTATAATGTACGCAGAAATCGAGGCGATCAAATGGAAACAGATCAAAGTTAACATTAAGACCCAACTCCAAATAAACTTGTATTGAGTATAATAATGTTTTAAGTCATCTTTCTCATATATATACTGAATTTTCAACACTATTGCAATGTGGTCTCCACTACATATAATGTTCCAGATACAGAGAAGAATAAGGCAAATGGAACGAAATAAATGAAAGAAATGATCAACGAAGTAAATAGCGGATCTATGAAATTTTTCAATTGTATCATTTTTCTCACCAAACATTGCTTGGTAGACACATACTAAAAAAAAAGATACAACAAATAAAAACTTGAATGCGTGAAATATCATCCTAATTGGCATAATGGTATTGTTTCTTATGACATAGTTTGATGACAAGAAGATCTTCTGTATGAAATACAGAGGATAGATCATTTTCATACTGTCTGCGTTTAATGTATTATTCATTGGAATATCTTTAGCTAGTTTTAATAAAGCAGCCGTAAGACTTGTGTATTTTCAAAATATATTTCACTTGAATCGACTTAATTTAACTATATTTGAATTTTCCGTGTAAATAAAGTTTCATTTCATTGTCGCAATATTATTTGATGTATCGCCATGCCAGTAACAAAGAGAAAAGTAATAATAAATGTACATAATAACGATAAAAACAAATATTTGATTAATTAAGGCATTGAATTGAAGGTTATGCTTACTAAGCCTTATTGACTTCTCATAGATTCGATTGGAATAATGCATGGTGGCGTAGTGACGTGTAAGTGGCGCCACTGATGTATTGATGGATACTGGATGGTTGGATGGATGATGATGATACACGGGTCCAATCAAATTGCAGGAATGGACAAGATTGGAAATGGCAGACACGGTGACATAATATCAGCTTATCTGCTTTATATAGATGACGTTATTAATGCTTATTGTATTAAAAATGGCACTTTATAAAATAACAAGATATTATTTTTCTATTGCCTCCTTCTACGAAATGACTGCGTCTCAGAAAGATGCAACCGCGGCATAGCAATTCAAAGCTTGTCTAACCTTCAATGAAACCTTGCGTCTTGCTTCTAGCAGAAAGCAACATCCTGATTCTAGCTTAGCAGGAAGCAGTATCATGGTTCTAGTTCAACGGGAAGGACTGTATAGGTTTTGATTCCGTTGTTGGGATTATCTAAATATCCTGCTTAAACTTCTGTAACATTATTTTAAATAGATTTTTTTAACTGCCGTAAATGGTTGCAGACTTAATAATTATTTGATTGATTTCAACTTAATAACCCCACTATTTCCTGATAAAATGTTGTTACTCTATCAATAACATTTTAAGAAAGGTTGATAAATGAACAACCAATAATTGATCATATAAGAGATCCGTTATTTTTGTCTTTACTTCAGTAAAGCCCCTTAAAATCAAAGGGTCTGATTATATTATTATTTTTTCTTTTTTAACTATTTATGAATTTTTCAGAAGGGCTAATATAAAAAGACGTAATAATTAGAAAATGTTGTTTAATTCTTAAATACAGAATTAATGATTTTTTTCTGAAGTAAAGTTATGTAATATCACCATTCGCTCACAAAAAAATAAAATACATACCTAACTGTTTTTCATAACTGTTATATTTTCCACGCAAGAACTTCTACAGCGTCATACAGAATCATTCCTTCCTTAGTAGTCTGGCTTAATTCCGCTAGATGGCGCTAGATGTAATGACGTTAGTAAGTAAAAGAAAATTAACAAAATAATTTAGAATGAAAAAACTTATATGGCATTTTATTTCAGAAAGAAAAATTGCAGCAATACTATTACATAGTTAGTCAACAGACCACTAAGACTCAGAGGGAAACCTGCATCTATGAGAAAAAAACCGCAGGCACTCATCTTGCTGAACGATTGATGACTTAGACGTATCATTTTCTTGTACAGCTTCTTAGTGTTTTCTTCTGTAAAATGAATCTCAATTAATGACATTGAAATAAGTAAAATCTACTTCACAAAACTCTCTACTCTCTTTTTGAAAGATTCTCAGTTGATTTATGGTATTGATAAGCTATACGGTTTTTAAATCTGTTGAGCTGAACAACGAACAGAGTTAAGTATTGGGTTTATAGTTGACTCGGTTCATCGTTGCGAATAAATTATGATTTTTCTAATGATAGAATGCTCGCTAAAACGCTTTCTTTTATTTTTCTGTAATGTCAAATTTGCTCATTACAATTGAATGCAAAAGTTTATCGGCACTTTAATTTCTTTTTATATCATTACTAGCGACCGCTCGCGACTTCTTACGCGTGGAGTTCGTTTTACCCTTTTAGGATGAATTTTCCTAAAATCCATTCACAACGAATATCTACACCCTAAAAGGAACCTACCTGCGAAGTTTCAAGTTTTTAACGTGCCACAGTTTCTAAGATTTCGTGATTAATCAGTGAGTTGTATTTCGCTTTTGTATTATGTAAATAATTTTTTTTTTTTCACCTGCTGAACCTGTCAAATGCTTCACGCACTGAACTCGAATATCTTCAATAGTTGTATAGAACTCCTCACAGTTCTTGCACAGTAATATTACTAACGCAATGTCTTTAATCGGCTCCAAAAAGTTAAATGTAGTTAGCACACAAAAATCAATCTGTAATAAAGTTCATTATATATTTTAACAGTTATTGATCCAGGACTTACAAATATACTATATAAATATATACTATTATAAACTGATATAAATTCTAATCCACATGAGCTTACTTCTGTAAATAATTGTCGAAACTTACGTAGGTTAATTTACGTGCATCAGCTTGAATGGCTTCGAAATTTATTTGAAAATTAATCAAAGCCGAAATAAATGTATGAGTGGATATTACAAACACCTGTAGAAAAAAGAAAAATTTTGTTACTGAAGTCTTATCATATGCACCTGATGATGAAAGTATATGAAGTACATCTTACCAATGCATGAAAAACTTTTTTAAACAAATTATAAGTTGATAATATAGTTTCATATGTCTCGAGCACTTTACTACATTGTTCATTACTCTTATTATTTACACATAAAATAGTACTAAATTTGATGAGATGTGTTTTCAATAAATTAATAATGAAAGTAGCATAAATCAAATTCATATCAAACGTCATTGTAAAAAAATCGAGTAAATATGCTATAATTGAAACATATTTCATTATAATAAAGAAACTCAGACAAGAGATCAAATGGAAACAGATTATTGTTAGCATTAAGACCCAACCCCAAATAAATCTATATTGAGGATAATCGTGGCTTAAGATTTCTATTTCAGAGATACACTGAATTTTCAACACTAATTCGACGTGTTCTTGACTGTATACTATATTCCAAATACAAATAAGTACAAGACAAGAGCAACGGGTTAAATGAATGAAATTAGCAAGAAAATCAATATTGGGTCTATTAAATTGTTCAATTGAATCATTTTTCCCTCCAATTATAACGTGATAGCTGCATAATATAAGGAAAGCTAAGAAAAATAAAAACTTAAGCATATAAAATTTGATCCTGATTGGTGAAATGACATTGTTTTTTATTATATAGTTTGATGTAAGGAATGTCCTCTGTATTAAATACGGAGGATAAAACATTTTCAAACTGTCTGTGTTCAATTTGTTATCAATAACTTGGTTTTCTTTAGCTAAATTAAATTTGATAGGTGTAAAACTAGCGTATTTTCGAAGCATTTTTCATATGACCACAGTAATATATCTAGTCTATTTCTTAACTGTGAATTTCTTCATATAAGTAAAATCATATTCAATAATTATTGGTATGTAAGCCTTTTCAACCAAAATTAATTTCACTGTTTTCAATTTCATTTTAATGTAAGTAATATCTTCAAGAAGGAAGTTACAAATAGGAAATGAATAATAAATGTAATAATGATAAAAGCAACGACTTGATTAATTATATAAGGTATAGGCTTAACCCTAAATTCATAAACACAACATGTTCATACATGTGGAACGAATGTTAAGTCGTCTCAGGGACGAACATTATGGTTATTTATGATTTTTTGAATGAAATTTTAAGCATTTAATATGCTAACTATTAAAATCGTTTTCAAGATAGAAAAAGCGAATACGGTTTAGGCGTGACTCGAACCCGCGATCTTTCCATTACAGGCGGAATGCCACCAAGCCTCGCCCGTTTCGATAGTTCATACAAGTATCGGTAGATGGCGCTGCCACCGTCGACGTAAGACGAATGAATTTGGATCGACTTTGGGCGAGGCTAGTGGCTTAGTGATCATTCTCTCTGTAAGGGAAAGATCGCGGGTTCGAGTCCCGCCTAAGCTGTATTCGCTTTTTTTTTATCTTAAAAACGATATTTATGATTTTGATCTCAAATAATTCAATGGAGGAGTTAAAATACAATTATTATTTGTTTTATTTCATTAACAAAAAGAAGAATATTATTCATTCTGAATATTTCAAACAGATTAGTGCCTCGAGCACGAAAAATATCCGAATTCTTATCTTAAATGTTTCGAGAGAGCGGAGCTTTGAGGTTCACAGCAGGCAGGCGGCCAATCGCAATGCTCTATTCTCTCAACACATTTCTTTTTGCGAATATAATAATAATATAATAGTATATTTTTCGTGCTCGGCACTTCCGCATGGTTTACTAATGTTTGGCAAAAAACGTTTCCCAAAGTGTCACATGCCAAAGTATGTTTCCCAAAGGACAACATTCACTCTCCATACAAATCTGGGCTAGTTTTGAAAGTGCCGGCCAAAGGAAAAAAATACGATATTCCGTTAGAACTCGTTCTTACTAACATTTTTTATTACGGCGTCAAAGTTGAGAGACCACTTCCAACGGTTTTATTAGAGTTTAAAAATCTTAAAATATACACTTTTTATGATACGAACTATTGAAAATAAATGAAAAATATTGCTATACATTGGAAGAATAGTTAATAAAAGCAATAAAAAAGTAAACCCTGTACTTTATATTGTTGTTTTTCGTCCATTTATTGAGATCCAAAGTTGAAGGTACCGGTCAGAGAAAACAAATATGATATTCCGCTAGAGCTCGTCCTTATTAGCACTTTTTATTACTATGTCAAAGCTGAGAGACCACTGCCCTCAGTTTTATTGGTGTTCAAAAATCTTAGAAACATATAATTTTTATGATATTATATATTGAAAATGAATGAAAAATATTGTTCTATATTGGAAGAATAGTTGTTTAACGCAATAAAAAATAAATCCCATACTGCATATCGCTGTTTTTCGTTAGTTAGGTCCAAAAATTGAAAGTGAAGCCAAAGAAAAATAATATGATATTCCGTTAGAGCTTGTCTTCATTGACATTTTTACTATAGCATCATAGCTGAGGGAATACTGCTCTCGGTTTTATTTGAGTTCAAAAATCTCGGAAACGTATATTTTAAATAAAATAAATAATTGAAAAGGAATAATAAATTATGTTGTATTATATTGGAAGAATAGTTGATAAAAGCAATAAAGCAATAAAAATAAGCAATTAAAAATAAAATACACGAGCAATAACACTGTTTCATTGCACTCAACCCTGTTTGTTTTATCTATGATAATGTATATATAATGTTGACGAACCTGGACATGACGTGATTGCTATCGTCCACGAATCTACCTTATGGCATTGCCATTAGTGCCTTGTAACTGTGGAATATGATCAACACATTTACTAAGTTCAATAATTGGAAATGCACCTTTAACCAATATAAATCAATATTTCTCATTCATTTTCAATAATACGTTTAAAAAAATGTATTATATCCAAGATTTGAACTCAAATAAAACCGAGGAAAGTGGTCCCTCAGCTTTGACGTCATAATAAAAAATGCTAATGAGTACAAGTTCTAGTGGAATATCACATTTGTTTTCTTTGACCGGCACTTTAAATTTTTGACCTAAATAAATGAATGAAAAACAACGTTAATGCAATATGCGGTTTATTTTTTATTACTTAAATGAACTATTCTTTCAATATAGAACTATTTTTTTAATTCATTTTCAATAGTTCGTATCATAAAAAGTGTATGTTTTCAAGATTTTAGAACTCAAATAAAACCGAGAGAAGTGGTCTCTCAGCTTTGACGCTGTAATAAAAAATGCTAATGAGGATAAATTCTAGCGGAATATCACATTTATTTTCTTTAATCGACACTTTTAATTTCGGACCTAAATAAATGGACGAAAAACAACAATTATGCAGTATGAGGTTTATTTTTTATTGCTTTTATTAACTATTCTTCCAATATAAAACAATATTTTTCATTTATTTTCAATAGTTCGTATCATAAAAAGTGTATGTTTTCAAGATTTTTAAACTCTAATAAAACCATTGGAAGTGGTCCCTCAACTTTGACGCACTAATAAAAAATGTTAGTAAGAACAAGCTCTAACCGAATATTGTATTTTTTTTCTTTGGCCGGCAAAATAAAAATTAGCCCAATCTGAATGATGTCCTTTTCATTTGGCAAAACAACTTTTCGCAATTTGACAGTTAGCAATACTATTTTTGGCAAATTATTGTTTAACAAATATTTACATGGCAAAGTTTCATTTTACCAAGTATTATGTAGTCAAATATGGTTTGGCATGTGATTTATTTAAGAGTCTAAATTTCACCGCGTTAAAATAATTAAACTTTTAATTTTAGGATCCAATTTTTTTAATACACTGCTGCATGGATGTTTTTTTCACCTCGGACAAATAATTTACAGGTAAGAACTTCTATAATAACTATATTGTTATCATACAAATCATTTCCAGCGCTTCGCCGGCCGCTGCCGCGGCACGCTCGCTTCGCTCGCTCGGCTCGCGCTCTGTTGGGGTCACAGTTCTAACCTAACCTAACCCACTTTTCTAGCAGTTCTAATCTAGCATACGTTACAAACTACGTCTTTACTACGCCTTTACAAAATGAAGCATTTGCTAAATGTATATTTGACTTAATGAAAATTGAGGAAGTAAATATTTACCAAATGAATATTTGACCAAGTGATTACAATGCGAAATGTAAATTTGCTAAAGATTCTTTTGGGAAATGAAAATTTGCGACAAGTTTTTTGGGAAGTGAAATTTGACGAAACATATTTTGCCAAACGGCAGGATCCCCTTCGGCATAGGCCAAGGTGATCCATACATATGAAATTTTTCCAGTGGTTACACTGGGAACTCGTCATTTTGGCTTTTCTGGCTTTTTGTAATCACAGAATCCAAAAATCCTTTTTTGGATTAGGCGTATTATAAAGCAGCTGAAGCTTTATTCCTTTGTTATCTTACTTTTTAGGCATCGTCTTAAAGTCAGGTTATTTCGACTCGTACGTAACCACCAGGCAACAACCAGATCAATGTAAATTAGTTCAAATATAGCTCAACATGATATTGTATTATGTAAAAGTAATAAAAATTATTATTCATCTGGAATTCAATGTAATGAAATTGGTTTTAATGATTATTACGATAAAATTGTCATAATATACCTAATTTTGTAGGTACTGTCCTGAATTATAGATAATACCGTGACATAAACTTACAGTATTATTTAGACAGAAGACCGTGCAAGTCAATGTAGAAAATGTTCAGGGCAAACTCTAAAATCATACCTAACCACAATCCGGCTGAATTTTTACTCAACAACGACGTTCATAAAGACGTCCAAAAAATGTTTTACCCCTTGAATCTTATGGAAAACATATTTCTTAGTTCAAAATATAACCTGCAAGATGATTTTGTTACACCAAAAGGGAAGATGTATTCCATCATATCATTTTCTATTGTCATTTCTATATTAACCTTATGTGCATATCGTCTAATGATTTATGATGATAATGATGCAACTGCTGGAGTAGGTGATACTACTACTATCACTTTATTTTTTATATATCTGTTTATCTTCTATTACGGTGGTTACACTTTATTATATATTTATAACATTATTAACCGCTATGTTAACGTTACTTTTATTATCACTATTCAAAATATCTACAAAACTATCGATTGGCAGAATCATGTACTAAGTTTTACCATTTGGAATTGGTTTTCAGTCTTTGGCATTTTTGGTGTGAATGTGGCTTTGCTCTTGTATTACTATTTTCATTGCGAACAATTTAACGTAGGCGACTTTATTTGTGATTTTTCTTTCATAAGCTTTGATATTCACTTGGTTTATTCAATTCGTGTTATCATTTTGTTGAGAAAATTTCTTGAAGAGTGGAGTAAAAGCATTTCGAAATTGAACTTTGACGAAGAAAACAATCAACATTTTGAACACATGTATAACGTCTACAAGAACATATTACAGGCTTTTAAATTATATAAAACAATATATGAATTTTTGGTAAGAAGTTTTGCAAACACGATTTTAAATTGTTTTTTATTTCGTTTTCAATAATTGCGTAATGTATTTTTACAGGTGTTGTTCCAAACAGCAAATACATTCTGTCGAACTTTATGCTATATACACGTACTTATACAAGTCCTAATGTCATCAAACTTTTCTGAGACTCATGTGAGCAATCAACTGGCATGGTTACTAGTAGTTTGTCCTCCACCAAGGTTACCTTGGCCTCGGATCATCATCATCATCATCTTCATGGAGACGTATTTTCCTGGTTGCATCGGAGGCCAAGATGACGTACGGAAAATCAAGTTTATATCCTCATAAGAATACTATTACTTTGGGTCTAGCGTTGTGTTGAATGTCCTTAATATTTATTTTATTTATCTATCAGTTAAAACATCTTAACCTCGGGTGCAATCAGGAAAATACGTCTCCATGAAGATGATGATGAATCACCTTTGTGTGCAGGGTGTAGTGACTCCACCAAGATCTTCGAAAGCCTGCTTCACCTGCAAGCCGGTGCATTTCTTGATGTACGACGCTCTGGAGCAAACTTTCTTCCATAAAATCCATTTACTCGTAAGTCAAAGCAAAAGTCAAACCAACTGAACAGAATAAAACTTTTTACAGCCTAAATCACCAGCGAGCATTTTTGTGGTTTTATGGTCCATAAAGGATGTGCTTCTAATATTTTTTCAATGTCTGCACTGTGAAAAGTTTTATATCACTGTGGAAGACGCTGAGACTGCGTGCATTCAGCGATTGAAGAATCCCAATTGCTCAGGTAAATAATACATGTAAAATCACATACACAAATATATTATGTTGTTTCCGCAACCCATAAGAACCTATTCCTGGATTTATTATTCTTTCCTTGGACGTTCATAGAGTAGGTTCGAAGTCGTGTAAAATTCCTTTGCCCAGCTTTGACCTATGTCCAGCAGTGGACTGCGATATCTAGGCTAGTTGATTAATTAAAGGGAAACAAAAATACTAATCATTGTGATTACTGCTGTTCACCTAAATCTAAATCTTCAAGGTCACACAAGGATAGTTAACAAAATCAAAGAGTCCAGACTATGATGGTACAATCATATACGTAAGGAGGTGCCTTTCCATGGCTACAAAGAAGAGGGGAATAGGAAGACCTCTAACCACCTGAATGACGAGTGTCCAGAAGGACATGAGGGAATTAGGGCTTGAGGATGACGACGCGAGGGAGAGAACGAAATGCCGTAGAATGATTAGGAAAGCCGACGGAATAAGGCGGCAAAAATAAGTTTTTATCTAATTATAATTGTATATAAATAGTTACCAGTAAATCGCTAATCGCTGAGCAAACTGTCGATCAATATAAATGTGGTATTCATATTGTTTACAGAGAGTCAGAGACATCTAGCGGAGAATGTAGTTCAGTTGAACCGCTCATCGTTCAGTAGGATGTCGGCCTGTGGTCTGTTCTACATACACGCTGCACTTCCTTTGTACTTGTTAGAAATGATCACTAACTACGTCGTCATAATGTTACAAGTGGCTTTCTTGTGAATTTATTATTTTATTTATAATAATAGATTCATAATATATATATATATATACAGGGTGTCCCAAAATTCAAGGATAAGCCGGTAACAGAGGGTGGCCCTACTTATGGCTGCTCTGGAAAAAATAAGAAAAAAAATGTATCTCTATTTTTTTTTTTAATTATTTAAACTTTTTTAAAATCTTTGGAAATTCGGTACCCCTAATGATATTTTCAACTACCAGGTCCACAATTTTGCAAATATTTCTGAACTCTTTTCTGTATTAGAAAGCTAAGAAGTATGACTATCCACCAACACCCTGAAAAATTACAGAATATTTGTAGTTATTTTACAAAAATAAGTCAAAATATTTTTTTGTCGTCAAATTTTCATACATTTTTATTTTCGACCCACTTTATCTTATCTCGGTGAAAAAAAAAAGGATGAACACCACTATGGCATTCTTTTTCAAAAATTGGCGCAACTATCCAAGATTTCAAAATGGTATAATTTGGGTATGATACTATAATGAAATACTAAAAAAAAAATTTTTTTTGTAAATAAGAATCACATTTAATACATTGCTCTTATTGAAAATCACCAGATTTACTTTGTACACAATGCATTCATCCTCAATAAAAAATCATTGACGGGACTTGTAACAAAGTGGTAACCGAGTAGGTTATCACATTACGAGGTTAAGCAACATAAGCCAGGGTGGTTTTCGGATGGATGACCATTCTTAAGACATTAAGACACCGCCGTCCTTTGTTTCTCAGAGAGTGCGTTAGGTCGTAGATCCCGGTGGCCATATGAGTATCTATGACAGTTAGTCGGACCCCTAAAAGTCCAACAACTGGACTCACTACATAACTTTGATATCGCCAGTGGGTTGTGGAGGTCAGGTGGCAGTCGCTTCACGGCAAATTTCGCATTTCTGCTGTTTCACAGTTAGCCGGAAAATATGAGGCTCAGAGTTTTATTGGAATTGTTTCAAGAACAATTAGGTTTCCGAAAGCAATTGCAACGCTGGACTAGTTTCATTCAAATATCAATGCGGCTACGGATTATATTTCTGACAAAAGAAATGCACGAAAAATAAAATGTATTAATGCCGGTGGCAAACAATTAAAAATGTAAAATAAAAAAAAATATTAACAATAATGCAATAATTATAAAATTATACCATTATGTTTGTTTAATATTTTAACAGTATGGATTTTCATCCTCTGAACCTTTACAAAATACAGAGTCGAATTTTATGGTTAACTGTGAAACAGCAGAACCGCGAAATTTTCCGTGAAGCGACTGCCACCTGACCTCCACAACCCATTGGCGATATCAAAGTTATGTAGTGCGTCCAGTTGTTGGACTTTTAGGGCTCCGACTACCCGTAACAACTGTCATAGATGCTCGTATGGCTACTACGATCGACGGCCTAACGTACTTTCTGAGGAATGGAGGTGTCTCAATGTCTTAAGAATGGTCATCCATCCGAAAACCACCCTGGCTTATGTTGCTTAACCTCGTAATGTGATAACCTACTCGGTTACCACTTTGTCACAAGTCCCGTCAATGATTTTTTATTGAGCATGAATGCATTGTGTACAAAGTAAATCTGGTGATTTTCAATAAAAGCAATGTATTAAATGTGATTCTTATTTACAAAAAAATTTTTTTTTTAGTATTTCATTACAGTATCATACCCAAATTATACCATTTTGAAATCTTGGATAGTTGCGCCAATTTTTGAAAAAGAATGCCATAGTGGTATCTGTACTTTTTTTTTTCACCGAGATAAGATAAAGTGGGTCGAAAGTAAAAATGTATGAAAATTTGACGATGAAAAAATATTTTGACTTATTTTTGTAAGATAACTACAAATATCCTATAATTTTTCAGGGCGGTGATGGATAGCCATGCTTCTTAGCTTGCTAATACAGAAAAGAGTTTAAAAATAATTACAGGGTGTCCCAAAATTCAAGGATAAGCCGGCAATAGGGAGTGGCCCTACTTATGGCTGCTCAGGAAAAAATAAGAAAAAAAATATATCTCTATTTTTTTTTTAATTACTCGAACTTTTTTAAAATCCCTCGAAATTCGGTACCCTTAATGATATTTTCAACTACCAGGTCCACAATTTTGCAAATATTTTTGAACTCTTTTCTGTATTAGCAAGCTAAGAAGCATAGCTATCCATCACCACCCTGAAAAATTATAGGATATTAGTAGTTATTTTACAAAAATAAGTCAAAATATTTTTTCGTCGTCAAATTTTCATACATTTTTACTTTCGACCCACTTTATCTTATCTCGGTGAAAAAAAAAAGTATGGACACCACTATGGCATTCTTTTTCAAAAATTGGCGCAACTATCCAAGATTTCAAAATGGTATAATTTGGGTATGATACTATAATGAAATACTAAAAAAAAATTTTTTTGTAAATAAGAATCACATATAATACATTGCTCTTATTGAAAATCACCAGATTTACTTTGTACACAATGCATTCACCCTCAATAAAAAACCATTGACGGGACTTGTGACAAAGTGGTAACCGAGTAGGTTATCACATTACGAGGATAAGCAACATAAGCCAGGGTGGTTTTCGGATGGATGACCATTCTTAAGACATTGAGACACCTCCATTCCTCAGAAAGTACGTTAGGCCGTCGATCGTAGTGGCCATACGAGCATCTATGACAGTTGTTACGGGTAGTCGGACCCCTAAAAGTCCAACAACTGGACGCACTACATAACTTTGATATCGCCAATGGGTTGTGGAGGTCAGGTGGCAGTCGCTTCACGGAAAATTTCGCGGTTCTGCTGTTTCACAGTTAACCATAAAATTCGACTCTGTATTTTGTAAAGGTTCAGAGGATGAAAATCCATACTGTTAAAATATTAAACAAACATAATGGTATAATTTTATAATTATTGCATTATTGTTAATATTTTTTTTTATTTTACATTTTTAATTGTTTGCCACCGGCATTAATACATTTTATTTTTCGTGCATTTCTTTTGTCAGAAATATAATCCGTAGCCGCATTGATATTTGAATGAAACTAGTCCAGCGTTGCAATTGCTTTCGGAAACCTAATTGTTCTTAAAACAATTCCAATAAAACTCTGAGCCTCAGATTTTCCGGCTAACTGTGAAACAGCAGAAATGCGAAATTTGCCGTGAAGCGACTGCCACCTGACCTCCACAACCCACTGGCGATATCAAAGTTATGTAGTGAGTCCAGTTGTTGGACTTTTAGGGGTCCGACTAACTGTCATAGATACTCATATGGCCACCGGGATCTACGACCTAACGCACTCTCTGAGAAACAGAGGACGGCGGTGTCTTAATGTCTTAAGAATGGTCATCCATCCGAAAACCACCCTGGCTTATGTTGCTTAACCTCGTAATGTGATAACCTACTCGGTTACCACTTTGTCACAAGTCCCGTCAATGATTTTTTATTGAGGATGAATGCATTGTGTACAAAGTAAATCTGGTGATTTTCAATAAGAGCAATGTATTAAATGTGATTCTTATTTACAAAAAAAAATTTTTTTTTAGTATTTCATTATAGTATCATACCCAAATTATACCATTTTGAAATCTTGGATAGTTGCGCCAATTTTTGAAAAAGAATGCCATAGTGGTGTTCATACTTTTTTTTTTCACCGAGATAAGATAAAGTGGGTAGAAAGTAAAAATGTATGAAAATTCGACGACAAAAAAATATTTTGACTTATTTTTGTAAAATAACCACAAATATTCTAGAATTTTTCAGGGTGTTGGTGGATAGTCATACTTCTTAGCTTGCTAATACGGAAAAGAGTTTAGAAATATTTGCAAAATTGTGGACCTGGTAGTTGAAAATATCATTAGGGGTACCGAATTTCCAAAGATTTTAAAAAAGTTTAAATAATTAAAAAAAAAATAGAGATACATTTTTTTTCTTATTTTTTCCAGAGCAGCCATAAGTAGGGCCACCCTCTGTTACCGGCTTATCCTTGAATTTTGGGACACCCTGTATATATATTTATATATATTTTTTTTTATCCCTGGAGGATTAAGCAGAGGGGAATTAAACATTTCACCAATCTTTGTATTAGGTATAGGTCCCACTTAATAGAGGGTAAGTCTATTGCCGTATTCTGGGCAGTATTATTGACTTGAGCCATGCATACTGTATCTTGATTATGTATATATTTGTCTGATGTTAAACAGCCCTATCCCTTAATCATCTTGTACGCCGCATGGGAAGCGATGGAGTAGCCCAAATTCTACTCTGCCGGGAACCACGCGATAATTTTTATAATAAAAAGCTTTTGTAACATATTCTTATTCAAACACTTAATAAATCTATAATACAGCTGACGCATATAGATCAACGAGATTCCAGAGATGCTTTAATTTCTGTTCAGGAGATTCAATCGTTATGTAATAGGTAATTTACTTATTTTGGAGATTTCTATTTATATAAATCGAGTAGTTGAGATTATATGATTTTAGCTTGACACGGTCATTTCCTCGTATACTAACGTTAAAGACACACAAAAAAGCACCAATAAAGATGGTAAATATCCAGTAGGCTGTTTGAAAATTGTAGAGCAGTTCAGAAGTGTGAATGAAATTAATAAAAACGACATAACTGTTATAAAACTTATATTATTTTATTTGTAATGTAAAATTTTATATCTATTAATAATATTTACATAATATTTTGTATAAATTCGCTTATTACAACTATCTTACTATGTAAAGGAAATATTTCTAACTTATTTATATTTTAAGCTCGCCATAAACAATCACTTAAAGTTTCAAACGATACTTTAATATTTATTATTTAAAGCATGTTTTCCAGAATACAATGATAGTAACCAGGAATAATAAAGATTATATTTTTTAATGCATTTTTATGATTACTCCTTTGATTTATTTACTCAGAAATATAATTGGATGCAACATATTACAGTTAAATGTATACAAATATAATAATTAAATGTATTATTGTAACAGTAAAACAAAATCAAACCAACACATTCCACAGTCACTGGTTTTATTGTGTGAATAGAATGTATTACAGCGACAAAACTGAGGCAACTGGGCTAAATGATAGTTAACACAGATTGAACTCATTAGTTAAATCTTAACCTAGGACGTTGTAAAAATTTGTACTGTCGTGAGATTTATATTGTTTTCAAAGTTTATTATTTAATTGTCAAAGTGAAATTAACATAATGAAGAAAAGTAAATAATGATTCTTTGGGTGATTATGTTCGAGCATTTGAACCCACTATTTATTTGTATTTTCTAAGGTAATAATGGTAGATAATTTTGCAACTAATGAAGTAGAAGATAAAATTTAACTTATAATAATGCTGAATTCGAGTAACTTCTATTAAACGTAACAAATTAAATTAAACTTGTGACTACCAACGATAATAATATTAATAAAGTACTTGTTTCAATGATACGTATTCGTTTCATTCGTTTGTATTAGGTTGGTGATGATAGACTTGAGCATTCACTTGTAACGGAATATCAAGCATTTACCGTTTTTTTATTTGTTGAACTGAACAACAAACCAAGCCAAGCATAGAGCTAAACATCGCTGCGAACATTGTCATGATCTTTCTAGCGTACGCTCTAGTTGAAGAAAATTTATTCTTTCACGAGAATGCTCGTCGATAGAATCCGCGCTAGAACGCTTTCTTTTACTTTTCTGTAATGTAATGTTCGCAAGAATGCTCATTATACGTGAATGCTTAATTTTATCAGCATCTTTGAACTCAAAGTAAATAACATTGATGATATCTCAAAAGTCTAGAATACTAGGCAGAGAAATCCCGAAATCGTTTGCTTGCACTCTTAAATCCCTCAAAATTTGTAATTAAAATATTTTGAGAAGCTTTTCAGGAGTCGTCGCACCTTCAGCACCTCGACGTAAATCAGTAATTTTAATAATTATTCTTATTATATACCTAATGCCAATGAATACGCTTGGTATTATTACAGGCGTTATGTACAGATCATTTGACTTTCATTAAATTTAATACTAGTAGTGTTTATTAACGCTTCATATCCACTGGATAATATTTTATGATCAACGTTGCGCAACACGCGCGTTGTTGTCAGCTGCCGCATAACATGACGCGTGGCTTGTTGCGGAAACAAATTTTTTAACAATTATTCCGCGCTACTGCGCGTTTTTGTTATGCCAGTTTATTCAACAATGTCGCTCAAAATGGCGCGTTAAAGAATTACCTAGTGGATACTAAGCTTAATACTTAATAGTTTTGCCATCTTAACAGCAACTTTAAATAATGAAAAGAATTTTGTTTATATTTTTCAACTCTCTTAACATGTATCACTTTGTCTCTCAACACAACTCAGTTTCTTAAAATTTCTGCCAAACATCTCTCCATCTCCTAAGGTCTGAGGTAGTGGTTGGTTCAAAGTTTCAGGCAGGAATAAAGCAGTAATACCACCCATCACACTTAAAATGCCCATAATGGCCAGTGGTAATGCCCTGGAGTAAACAGCCTGTAAACAGAAATAATTGCTTGTTATATTAACTTTTAGGGCCGTATTCTAGAACGACACTCAGTCCTCAATCAGTATTAATCTAAGGTCAGATTGTATAGACAGATTTGAAAGATTGTATTTCAATAGTAGAGATTCAAGACTGAGTACCATTCTTATGACGTTCCATGATATACAATAATTAACGCGATCATGTATATAACCTTTGAATTATCAAACGTGACAGCTATCCATCCAAATGTTTTTTTTTTCTGTCTAAGCGAGCATTGATCAGAGCATGCAATTTTATTTTTTAGATATCTTTAAACTGATACTGGTTTTAAATTAAATCCAAGTTTATGAGATTGCAACCCTTGTCCTACGACCGTTGTAAGAGGGGTTCAATTAAACTTAGGTCTCACAAAAATAGTTAACATTTATCTTTAATATTATTGTCATCGCTTGTAAAACCCTATTGTTTATTTGAATACTCTAAACTTAAATATTATTAGAATTCTTACCAAATGTACAATATAAGGGACTGCCAGTAATCCTATTCCACATACGAAAGACGATGCGCCAATAGCCTGTGCTCTCAATACAGTGGGTAGAATCTCTCCAATCAGCACATAAAACACGGCAAATGCTGACGCAGCAAACAGACGACCGAACATTGAGAGGGATACTGTTATCCAAGGCCAAGCTACAATAGAAGATACAAGTATTTATTATCCATAATTTGAAACTTCGTGATTTAAAAATTTGAATAATAATTTTAAAATCTAGAATTTAAAATTATAAAATCTATGATTAAAATTTAAAATAATTTTGGTCAACTTGCCACAATAAAATACATTAGTATAAGGTATAATAGGTTGAGTTTCAGGTATCCCAATAGAAGAGCATCTCAACAATTCTCAAGGCATCAGGATTTTTAAGATGCATGATGCATGCCTGACATCTCTAGTACTTTTGAATGAAATTTTGAGGCATTTGTTATGCTAACTTATCAAATCGATTTAAAAAGGCAAAAGATCTAAATCGATCTCTAGTATTTAGAATTTAGAATTACCAGCTAAAGTTCGCATACTACAGAGTTTAAAGCCGACCAAGAATAAAAAGATAGTACGAAAGAAAAAGTACCAAAAAATTTTTCTACTTACATTCAGGTACTAATATACAGCAAATACAGGCGAGTCCACCAATACAAGTGAAGATGCAGAGGACCCAACGCCGACCATAACGCTCCATGCAGCGCCAGGCCAAAAAGTATGATGGTATCTCAACAGCACCACCTGAAATAGTTGTTTTAATAATGTAATAATGTTTACTTGGTTATAAGACCCTAGACCTTAGATACTATTGATATATAAAATGAGTGTAATGTATCGAAGACTATTATGTATAGGATGGAAGCACGACATTTTGTTCTGTCTATTATAATATACTAGCTGTTGCCCGTGGCTCCGCCCGCGTGGAATTCTGATCCCGTTCATCGCTGATATATAGCCTATATGTTAATCCAGGGTATAACCTATATACATACCAAATTTCAACCAAATCGGTCCAGCCGTTTATGCGTGAAAGAGTAACAAACATCCACACATCCACACATCCATTCTCACAAACTTTCACATTTATAATATTAGTAGGATATTTTACAAAGACAAAGTAGCTTTAGCTGCTCATTAAAGAGAACTTTCTTCATTCACCATGTGCCAAATCAAAAATCTAGGTACGTAGGTAATTTGGTATTACTTACGTACCTACTTACTTAAATAAGTACATCAAATTTAAATCAATAAACAAACATAAAACTATTTTGTCAAAAATATTGACGCAGATTATACTCACCAATAAAAAACGCCAAATAATCATTGACACCTAAATTAGACGTATTGTAACTCAAGCTGTTATACACAACCCCTAGGGCAACCCAGTCAAAGGTTAAAATGAAGAACTTCCTTCTTATATTAGGGTACCGAAATATATCTACTAGAGAAGCTTTGCAATCTCCTTCAGAATTTTGGTCATCCATTTTTTTATTCTCTATTATATCATCATCTCCGTCTTCGTTAATAAACAATTTATTAATTAACTGTAAAGATTTTCTTCTCAAAGTACTACCAGAAGATTTTGAATTGTCTGTTTGTGTTGCTTTTTGTTGGTACTGCGGGTCTAATCTTGTTGCTTCTGTGACATTTTGTTCTTTTATATCTTCATCGTCCATTTTCCTTTTAGACTTTTTGTTTACTATTTCTGCTACTTCTAATGCTATCATCTTCTCTAAGCTTTCTTTGCTCGATTTTTCCATTTCTGATATATTTGTTATGTCTGGTTTGAACGTAAGCATATTGCTAATTCTTCTGTCAGTGAGATCGTCCTTTTTTGAAAGTTCTGTATAACCAGAAACATGGCCATTTATGTTTGCTAATGCTGCTAATTCTTCTTGGGCATTTTCTTCTTCTTTTATTGTCTTCTACAAAAAGGAATTTAGATAAAACAGTGTGAAAATAATAATATTGCAAACAGTCGATTAAATAAACATGATTATTGATGTGATGTGATTCAAAATATTTGAAATAAATTTAATTCAACGAAACCTTGTAAAATCTAATAAAAATAATACATTTTGAAGTAGAACATAAGGCAAATGCAATATGTTAGGAATTCAACTTCATGGGATTCAAAATTTCGGTAATTAAAGGTTGCCTGGAAGAAATTGCGTATAGCAATAAGGCCGCCCTTTGTACTTATCCTGTCTTCTTAATGTCTGTATAAAAATATTGTAATTTGGCGTACAATAAAGTATAAAATAAATAAAAAATAAATAAACTTTTATGGAAGTCAACTTTACGCGAATTCAAGTTCATAGTCGGAAAGGCTCTATTATTATATACGGTGAAAACTACCAATGAACTGCCAATACATATTAATATTATATTTTGATTTTTATAGGTTTACTGAAAAGAACTTACATGTATTTTTAATAAAAATCCTTTCGGCAAATTAATGCCATTTTTCCTAGCGAGATTCCTGAACACTTTCTCCGCATCAGCTATGCGCCCTCTGCCGACGAACCATCGTGGTGATTCTGGTATTATCCAATAAAATCTGTAGAAAAATATACTTCGTTATAATTTTATTTTACTGTACTCAAAAATTTGGCTTTAAAAATTCATTCAAACACAAAATTATTGCAAAATACAAACAATTGTTTATTTTGCAACAATCAGCAAATCTATTCTTGAAGCCAATTACAAAGACGCATACAGCTTTTTTGCATCTGTTAGAACTGAATCACGATTCAGTTAGGTAGGTACAGTACAATTAAAATTAGTTGAAGATTCGGCTTTTTTCGGGTATAATCGCCTAAATTCGGAGACGGAAATGACACGACATACATTATCGCGATTTCTTTTATGTAACATTCAATTTGAAGTATCCTAAACGCAATGTATACCATCTGCCAAGATGACAATACTAACCACAGACCTAAGAAAATTATAGAGAAGCGACATGAATTTGAAAATTCATTATTTATTGAAGCTTCAATAATTAATGAATTTGAAGATATAAGAAATCGCGGTAATGTACGCGATATTTTTTATTTAATGTATACAAGTATAGCTATACTTGTATACATTAAATAAAAAAAATACATAGATATATTATGTTACGGCTAAAGGTAGGTGTGAACATAATCATTGAAGCCGTGATACATAACTACTGTAAGTTAATTTTGATAAAATTTGATAGAATCGAATATGTTGAAATGAAATTAGCGTTCATAATCATAAATGTATCATATCCGTCAAATAAATCAATTATTTTTCTTATATTTCAATATTTTTGTATTAGTTTTGAGCTACAAAGGAGGTTTTGTTGCTCATATCGTACTTGTATTGTATTCATTATGACAACGGGTAATATAATTAAAGGTCATATCTGTAAATTGATAACTCTATGTAAGAGACGAGGGATTCACGACAATTACCGAGGTTGAACGAATGTTCAACTGGTTTTAATCGTACTGTACGAGGTTAAATATTTTATACTGTTTTTACTACGGCTTGATTAGACGACCCTGTTTTAATTACGATGACAGTGCTTCATTACTCTTAATTCTTGCTTGTCTTTGATGGTTGAAATTTAGAATTATGCTAATAAAAAATGTTGTAATACTCACCCATACAATAATATGAACGGTAAGCTTGTGAGCAAACCTAAGTGGTAAGAGTCTTGGACAGCGTACGCCAGCATTGACAGCAAGCACATGCCCGTCGCAAACAGCATGCCTACGACGATAGCTGTAAATTGAAATTTAAAAAAAATTGTATTAACTTTTCCTAGAAATTAAGGTATTCGGTCGTAAATACCTACAACGCAAAATACCTACGTAGTTAAAAAATCACTAATCTTCACTTCAATTTAACTCTCTACTAAGATCGACAAAGGTGAACATCTAGAATGGATACCTGTCAATATTAACTTTTGGGAATGCCGTAAGGTTCAATAACAAATATCGTGGAAAAGTACAAGTGTCTTAACAATATGTGTAACAATGAGTTCCACCGAGTGCTATCAATCTACAGTATGAATAATATTGAACGGGACTTTCACCTGACGGCTTAACGTGCTCTCCGAGGCACGTAAATACCTACCCAGACCAATGCAAATAGACACATTCATGAATATAAACATTGGCACTGAGTGGGAAACAAACTCGCGCCCCCTACGTAGCGATAAATTAATTAATCGTAACGTACCTGTATAATTTCGTTGTCCCGGCGGCATCAACTCTAACGCCAATATAAAAGGCTGCTGGTACAGAGCTGGGAAGAACAGCCCAGCTACCAAGAACAGCCCCACATAAGTCCAGTAAGACGTGGCAAAGACTGCTGCGATAGGCAGCGGGACTTCTAAGAAGACCATCACCAGAATAGTGGTACGGCGACCGTATCTGGAAACGAAGAGCATATGATTAAGGATCAGTCTGTAGCTTAGTAAAAAAATTGAATGAAATTTTGAAGCATTTGTTATGCTAATTGTCAAATCGATTTAGAAAGGAGAAAGAAGAATCGTCTTTGGGGCGACGAATCGTCTTTGGGGCGACGAATCGACTTTGGGGCGACGGTGGAGCCATCTACCAAAACGGCCCCAATCCCGCCCGAAGTCGATTCTTCTTTATCCTTTCTGAATCGATTTGAATAGTAAAAAAAATTGTTCCCGGTGGAGCTGAACAGGGCCACCCCATGTCTCTTCGGGGATTTACAGGCATGAATATGAGCTTATTGCCGTCAAGCGGGCACCTTGTAATGGGCTGTTGGTTTAATGTCGGATGGAGAACAGCCCTATACCTTAGTTGCCATCTACGACGCTCGCGGGAAGAGATATGGTGGTCCTATTATACTACTCCACCAGGAATTAATGGGGATTTCTATATAAAAGTTAATATTCACCCTCCTCTTTTTTAGAAATCGGTTTAAAATATACAGCCCAGTCTCAGCCTATACATGGCTCGAGTCAACAATAGTGCCCGAAAAACGGCAATAGGCTCACCCCCTATTATGTGGGACCTGATACAATGATTGGAGAAGTATGGGTGTTAATTCATCTCTGCCTAACCCTCCGGGGATAAAGGCGTGATTGTATGTATGTTGTAGGTATGTATTAAAATATTCGATTATCTGACTAGTTTGCTACAATCTGGGATAAGAAAAATGTTATTACGAGTACTATTTTGGCAGCACCTAGAAAATTTTTTTCATGTAAAAACAAGTCAAAACAAATACCTGTCAGACATCCATCCAAAGAACAAGTTGCCAACTATAGATCCCACCCAGAATAGCGTGTTGCTCATTCTTGGCAGCCATTCTTGATCACAAACCAGCGAGAACTGAAAAAAGAAAACGTATATAAACTTAAAAAGATTTCCTAACATAATTAAATATTAGAAGCAATTCTGAAATTCAACTCAACGGAAGTCAATTAAAGGGCCTACCACACATACGAGCTTCACCACAGTGCTTGACCTACACAAGCCAGTTCGTAAACGAAACTCAGCCCTGTAGTTGGTAAAATTGATACAGTGAGCCACAAAGTGCTGCTTTGATGCCTTACGTTTACACAGCATTTGCTTCTGTCAAGAAGCATTTATTATAGTGACCTCTTTTGAGCATGTTGTTCCGCATACAAATCGACCTGTGTAGGTAAAACTGTGGTGAAGCTTGTGCGTGTGGTTGACCCATTATACACTATCATAAAGGACTTAACTAACTTCAGTAACATGTGTCCTCTTATATTGATCTTTGCTGAACTTCCAGCCATTTTTGCATGGAGATGTAGTATTCCTTCGTACTGATAGCACTGCGTTTATAATGTTTTCTATCTGAAAAAAAAAAACTAGTATCATTTTCATAAACTAACGTGTTAATAGTCAAAATCTATTTTGTCCTTGTTCCTTTTACTTGGCGAACCCCGGGTAGGTACAGAATAAATATAACGTTATCTATTCATGTGCACCTCGGATGTAGGCTTCGGATGCAATCAGGACACAATAAACATATAGCCTGTGAACGCCAGACCTTCGTCATTTTATAAAAGCTGAAAGTTTGTCAGCGCATACTCCCAACACAGGTAATAACGATGGCCTTATGAAGTTTGGGTCATAGTGGCTTTGGCAGGATATGATATTATTATTTATAATGAAAAAAATAAATACATAATAACTTTTACTTTTCTTTTTTCTCGAGTAAACATGAGCAGGTGCTTCCTGTGCTGCCTGCTTATCCTTAAATTTTGAAATATTTTCAGTTTTTATGAAATGATGAAGGTCTGGCGTTCACGGGCTCTTAGTCCACAACGTCTTTATAATGATGACCAACTCCTTTTTATTTCGAAAGATTATTAATTTCTCACAAGCAGCAACAGGTTTCTGAAAAAAGTATCTACTTACAAGATCTTGCCTTTCAAAGTCGCTGTGAGACGAACGAAGTTGGTATATCTTCAAGGATTGGATCACATTGTCTTCTTTGACGGCCACCGTGCTGAAGAGCAAAAAGAAATAATATATATTATATGCGATTAATCTGTGTAGGACTTATTTACGAATGGGTTCGGTACCTTGTTACGAATTGATCTAAATTGGAAAAAGTGAATAGTCAGACGGGACTCAAACCGGCTTACAGGGGAAATGTTCTGATCACTGAGCTAAGGAATCACGTCTTGAGCATTCGAAATTTTCATACAATTCCATTCATCATCTTTACAGGATTTGTTACATACAGATACAATACAAACCATTCAATCTTTAAAATTTCATTAAAATTGTTTTTGAGCATGCTGTGTCGACACATGTGACGAAAATATGATTGAATAGAAATACATGAATTCAGATGAAGAAAAGTTAATTCTTTGAGCCCTTTTCCAATACAATACAGTAGTAATGCCGGCTAACTAAAGTCTCCTTTAGACTAAACAGCATGCTCAAAAAATTGTTTTTGAGCATGCTGTGTCGACACATGTGACGAAAATATGATTGAATAGAAATATATGAATTCAGATGAAGAAAAGTTAATTCTTTGAGCCTTTTTCCAATACAATACAGTAGTTTTTGCCGGCCAACTAAAGTCTCCTTTAGACGCGCAGAGTTTCTCGCCTATACAATTATCGAAAGGACATAAAAAAGTTGCTTGGCCTAAACATTCGCAGAAACAATTGATGCTCGCTCGTCCTCACCTGGCGAGAATTGACTCCCAATTGAATATTGATAGTATCCGTCTAAACAGAATTTACAAGCAATAATCATATTTTTACAGCGTAGGATGTCCACCTACAAGGTGGACAGACGACCTTATTAAGGCCGCGGGAACGCGCTGGATGCGAGCCGCTTCCAACCGGTCTTATTGGAGATCTATAGGGGAGGTCTATGTCCAGCAGTGGACTTCCTATGGCTGAAATGATGATGATGATGAATCATATTTTGACTTAAGCGACACGTCACTTGCGAATCTCGTATGACATAATCAACATTTTGATGCGATAATGATATGGCGATTATTGCTAGTGATAGTCGAGTACGATTTTTCGGACCGACTCGTGCGAGAAAATCTCCTCGTCTAAATGACGCCTAATTATCACTTGTCAAGGGAACAGTGTTATTTCTCGGAATAAATTTAACATGTTTTTTTTATCCTAGTAAAAAAAGTCTCGTTCACTTTATTTATAGGTACTAGTGGTTTTCAAGCTCATGTCAATCACAATAAGAATGATTGTCACATCACATTGGGCTTCGTTAAGACTTCTTCAACAATTTGTTTTGATAGAATGACAAGCAAAAATAAGCAATGCCTGTTAAAATTTTTATTATAATAGATGTTATGTTACTTTAGGCCATATTAGTTGACGTCACCCATGTAAAAAAGTCTTTATATTGTACACCAGGAAGAGCAATGATTCTTTGTACCTCAGATACCACATTAAGCTATCGGAGAGTCGTTTTCAATTGCCATAGAAATACCTGTGGCATTTGTCATGAGTATTTGGAACCCTAAAATGATCAGAGAGCTTCGTCTAACAACAGAATTGCGACATTGCTTGTGGATTGTGGAGGTCTATTCTCTTCATTTTCAGTCTCGATCTACCCAAAAGCTCTCAAATGTCAAAAACGATGTCAATTTGAATGAAGACATTCAATTCTTATAAATTATAATAAACGTTTTATTCATTGATTTTGTCTCAACCGAATGTTAAAATCGTTCACGATGTTAATGTTTTTTCTTGAAAATTGTATTACGAGACGAAAGATCGAATTTCGAACAGCTTTACGAGAAAATCGGCCTTCAGAATTTCATGAGGATGAAACCGCAAGCGGCAGTTAGAAGTATATGTGTGAATAAAGAATTGTATTACATTTCAAAGTTAATGCGTATAATGTCATGATTTTTTTGTGAACACTTTGATTGATGATGGTATAAACGGTTCGTTAAACAGATAAAAACTTCTATGATCACATGTTACAACACCCGTATGAAGATTAAAGAGCTTTTAAATACGTCTGAGTAATGTGATATATAGCTTGTTGACATAATTATGACTAGTTAGTTTCATTGTACGAAACTTTGGAAGAGTTGCAGTTCGTAGAATTTAAGAAATAAGGAGGACTTTCTCGGTAGAACGCGTATGCTTGATAAGTAATTACTATTATATTGCTGTTTCAATTAGATGGCCAATTCTCGTAATAACAATCTGTATAAATTTAAGTCTCGGTCCAATCTCAATTTATTAAATGTCAAACCCACATATCCTTACTGTGGGATTAATTATATCAATAAAATGCGTCAAATGGTTAAATTTTTAGTTTGGCCCATATATCTAGGAGCCATCGATATACTCGTAACATAATGATATCATTGACATCGTGATCGTTCCAATCGAGACTAAATTTTGAACAGAGTACAAGCTAATCCATACTAATATTATAAATGCGAAAGTAACTCTGTCTGTTTGTTACGCTTTCACGCCTAAATCACTGAACCGATCTTCATGAAATTTGATATAGAAATAGAGTAGACCTTGAAAAATGACATAGTCGATAACCGACATCCACTTGGGCGGATACGTGGTCAACAGTCTAGTATTTCATAAAGTTGTATTACTAACCTCACTTGAACAAAACCTTTCAAGGCGTCTCGAAGTTCCTTCGAATCGATGTCATATGCCTTGCAGCTGTCATACGCGCCAGGGTTTCCTCCAGGTATCGTGAGCCAACGGATTGTCTCATCCGAGAGGCCGAGGTGTTCTAACTCTGAAGGAGGAGCGCACCAGTGTTCTGGAGTAGCGTTTGTGAAGACCTGGAAACCAACAAAAGTGTTGTTGAGGATTTCTTTCATGAATTGGAGGCTTGTTATCTATCTTTAACCTGCTGAAAGACCTTGGTTAGTCCAGAAGTGAGTTTCTATACTAGAATGAGAATCTAAAGCTGCATTAGCAAGCTCATACCAGCCTCTGTGGCGTAGCGGTAGTGAACGCAGTCGCTACGCCCAAGGGGTGGATTCCATCCCCGCTTAGTGTAAATATTTGTTTGCTTGAATATGTGTAAGTATTTGCATTGGTCTGGTCGTGCCCCGGAGAGCACATGAAGCCGTCGGTCCCGGTTGCCAAACAAACATCTATAGCAGTCGTTATGCGCATTTGGAGCCCTAAAAAGTTCAACAACTGATCTAACTGTGATGCTTCGATATCGCCCAATATTGCCATTGAGTTGTGGAGGTAAGATTTCTTTTTTAAAAGAATATTAGCAACCGAAATTACTAATATTCCCCTTAACCCCTCCAACTAAGCTGAATTGCTTGAGTTAGGAGCGGGTTCACGTCGGTAGAGATTCGAACCCGGGACCTCTCGATCGTAAGGTTGACTCTTTAACCACCAAGCTACCGACGGCTTCATATCGCTTCATTATGTTAGTGGCTTCACGGAAATGGGATTCAATGGATGTTGGTTATATCTGCTGTTCTACTAAACCAATTGCGATTGAACATACGGAAGATGTTAAGTCTATTTTTCTAATATAAAAACCGAATCAAAATATCGCGAACCAGCAGATCAGAATTTTAAAAAAAAGTGTTTGAAGCGTGTTGTCTCTGACTGCTGAAGGGAAAAGGCGTGTCTATATGTAGGTATGTAAATAATACCACATTTAAATTAATCATTCATACTTGCCAATTAATTACTCTTTGATTGATACTATAATTATTGTAATCAATAACTATGATATGCATAATATGCGACAATAATGATTTAATGGCTGCTTGATTAAATTACATTGAACTTTATTGAATATAAATTAGTGATCGCATTCGTTGGACTTAGATTGATTACCAAGATGAATCAATAAAATAAGTGATTAAATCGGGGTGGTCTAGAGCTAATTGAGTGTTTAGTTCATTCGCTAGATGGCGTTATTTAATTTCTCTCTATAGAGAGTCTTCAATAAGCTTTGAGTGAATAAATTTTTCATCCCACCATCTCGGAAAGACTATTTTTGCTCTTCGATAACTGAGCGTAAAAGTCGTTTTTATCCTCTAGAGAGGTAAAGTAAATTTGAATTTAGAACATCGTGTGTGCTAGGTTTGTGGACTCAAAACATCATTAAACCTATTTACTTCTACCTCTATGGTGCCGAATTTATCATACAACTTTTTTTTAATTCATGAAAAACTCAGACTCGTAACCTCCTTGATGTACTTTTTTTTTTATTTGCTTTGCGCGCATCAATTTTTTTCACGTCATATTGTTGACATTGTTGTTGAATTTTTATTTTGTTGTATTTTATTACTAGTATTAATACACATATTATACAGCCTCCATGGCGTAGTGGTATTGAACGCGGCCGATACGCAGGAGGCACGGGTTCGATCCCCGCTCAGTGCAAATATTTTTTATGCATGAAAATGGGTATTTGCATTGGTCTGGTCGTGCCTTGGAGAGCACGTTAAGCCGTCGGTCACGGATGCCATACGAACATCTATGGCAGTCGTTACGGGTAGTTGGAGCCCTAAAAAGTTCAACAACAACGGTCTGGCTGCAATGCTTCGATATCGCCTAATGTCATCATTGGGTTGTGGAGGTCAGATGGCAGTCGCTTCACGGCAAATATCGAGGTCCAGCCAAATCCGCAGTTAAGACTGGTAAAGCGGACCCCGGACTCCGAGGTGAAAGCTTCGGATGCTGACTGGGAATTAACGCTAGGAAGGAGAAGCATTTCATTATTTCCTCGCTGAGGTGGGATGAAAAGTTACGTGTTGCACTCGAGTGCAAAGATTTTTCACCTTGTGCTCTTTTGATTCCTTCGCTTGCTCGGTCATCAAAAATGAGCACGCGGTTAAAAAGCAACTTTGCACTCTTGTATAACAAATAACTATTACCATGTCCTCGCTAGGTATATGGTATTTTATGCTCCTCCAACTACGATTTTTGGGGGCTACGGTATAATGGGTCAGATCAAAATAAGTGTGTGGTCTCACTAACTTGTCAATGCCAATGGTTAGGAAGCAAAATTCCGCGTTGTCCAATCGGTCGGAGCAACAGGAAGAGAAAATCCACGTCGTCCGATCAATCGGATGAAGCTGTCGGACCACGCGGTTATAACCGTTCCGAATACCCTTACTTTTGTCAATGAACAATAAAACTGTTGAATGGAACATCTGAAGTATTCAGTTCATGCGCACTCAACTTATGTGTCTTATCTCTGACAACATTATGATAATGTCTATCCTCAGCCTGTGGAGTATGTGTGTCAGTGAAACTAGTTATGTTATCGAAGGACCTTTGATTTGATGCGATTATTCTTTTAAATAAAACTTAGATTTAAATGATTCGGCATATTAACGGCTTTATGCGAATATATAAAACGATTAAGACATTTTACGCAGGAGTTTTGGCACGTGGAATGAATGACACGATAAAAAAAAAGCGAGTAGGCAATTCGCTCTAATGAGCTTGGGACTGAGTTGGGACATTCAGTTGCCAGGGGTGAGATTACTACCGGAATATCCCTCATTCCTCGGCTGACCTAGAGTCATCTCCTTTTCCGAGATGGTCGTGAGTCCCCCATCTTACCCCGGTTAAAAGGCGCACATCACACCGCCGCCTTGGCTTGCTTCTGCTAGGTTGATAGGCTGCTCCATCTTTCACCCCCAGGCCCGCAGAACGGAGGTCATTGAGCAACCTCCGAGGCGAATTTAGGTGCTTTTAAGCTATCATCAGCATGCCAATGGAAATTGAACTCCAAATTGCACTAAACGCGCCAATCTGAGCGCCATTCTTCATGCATTCCAGCACGAAGATTGGCACTCAGATAAAGAAGAAAGAGAGGCGGACTAGGTAAACCGTTCTTACAAAATCTTCTTAAATTTATAAAATCGTTTATCAATTTAGATTGGAAAAAATGAACATTCAAAACTTAAACCAAGGGGGAATCCCTGTGAGGGATTGGTCGCTCGGCGCCCTAGACAAGTGGCAAATCGTTGCTCGGCTTATCATTGAATAGAGTGACGAATATATTGGATTTGACATTTTTGACATTCGTTGACGCCTGTCATATAACTACGTCAAATCCCATACATTTGGCATTCTATTCTACAAAACGCCGCGCCGGCCGATGAATTGCCACTTGTCTAGAGGGGCCGACCAACCAACAAAAAATCCTCCTATACAATCATCTTGGGTTGAAAGTAAAGCCATCTAGCGATATTCTTACCGTCGTCGTCCCTAGACGGTTTTATAGGCGGTAGGTTATAAGTAGGTGATAGGTTGATAGGAATAATTAGCATACTACACTAATGGCTTTAAAATTTCATGAGATAAAACGATTAATGGCAATACTTTTGTCGTCGGATTACGTCAAATGACTTATACCCATGTCCATGTGCAAAAGAAAGTTGAACGTATTGTAATAAATTGGATGTCTCCTCTAATGATGTCTTTTGCATTAGAAAAAAATGAAAGTGAGAAGAATTTGTGTTCGCTTTCTCTTTCACAGCTTATACAATCCAAACAACTGTACCTATACATGAGCATGTGATACTATTTGCTGGCCTTCTGACCTTCAAATCATGCTGGCGATGACAAAGTTCTGTAGTTAGACCAGTTCTCGGACTTTTGAGACATTAACTACTGTAACGACTGCGGAAACTGGGACCTTTAGCATAACTCACTCTTCGAGGAACAACCCATCCTAAGACGGACCTGGCTAGTATTCTGCTAGCAAAGTGGTAGCCTACGTGACGACCACTTAGCCACGAACCTCCAAATAAATAGCTCGTGCGTGTGTCGGTAGATGGCTCCACCGTCGCCACAAAGACAGGAATACAGTATAGAGGAATTAGGATTGGCTTCGTGCGATGGTTTGGTCTCGGTGGCATAGTGGTCAGTGTGTTCCCCCTGTAAGGGAAAGATTGCGGGTTCGAGTCCCGCCCGAGATCGATTCTCTTTTATCTTTCTAAATATATAATATATTATATATATTTTTAGTTTTATTGTTGATATTGTACATATTTAAATTGTATTATAGTAGGATTAACCAGAATAAATACATAGTAAGGTTAGATTTTATTTAAAAAAAACCATTAAAAACACCTTAGAAAGGCCAATTTGTCAAATTAGTCATTATACGTGTTCTTTCTAAATCGATTTAAATAATTTAGTATTCAGTCAATAAAAACTAATATAACAAGTAGTAATTTAGTACTACTTGTAGCACAGATTACTATTAATAATTACGAATAGTTGTAGCACAGAATAAATAAGTAAGTTTATCGGACATAGTACTATGTGTCATTGTGTGACCTAGTTCAACTATTAATAATCTTATCTATGTACTACTATTTGTAATAGTTTTTGCACTTATGTTAACTGCAATTGTTTTAAAGTAATTACGTACTAGATACGGTTTGTGTAATAAATGCGAAAGTAACTCTGTCTGGCTGTTTATCTGTCTGTCTGTTTGTTGCGCTTTCACGTCTAAACCTCTTTAAGGTTACAGTCGATTCAATCAATCAATTAGCCTATTACAGTCCACTGCTGGACACAGGCCTCTCCCAATATGCACCACATAATGCCGATCCTCCGGCTTCCGCATTCAGGCTGTCCCAGCCACCTTTCGTAGATTTTCGATTATTTTGGTTTAGTAATCGAGGATAAAGGCGTGATTGTATGTATGTATGTATGTATGTAAATGTAATCGATTGTGAAATACCACCAATAAATAAAAAACTACATACTTTTAGTTTCCGAATATATTAATACTAATATTGTATAATGAACTTATGAAATGAATAGAAAATAAATAAACAAATAATTTAATATTAAAATTTAATTTAATATTAATGGAGTAGTTTGAATAGAAAGTTTTGAAAATTTTCAATTATTATTTGGTCTTTTTAGTGAAATTTTGAAACATTTATTATCCTAACTATTCAAATCGATTTTTTTTGTCTTTTTTTTAATTAATTGGTCGTCAATATATTACTATTTTTTCAAGTGAAAGCCCCCATGGAGTAGGAAGAGTTAATATCCCGCAAAATACTATGTACCTATCGACGTAGTTGCAGTGCAAAATCGTATATCGTCGATACATACGATTTCGTTTTGATAATGCCTCACGCCTCTGCCATCCTATATCATTCACAGCTAAGACTGAAGATTTGAAAGGAATAAATTTAAATTAAAAAATAAAAACCCGAGTGTTGAAAAAGTCGAAATATAATATAAGTTTGATAGCAGACGGTACCCAATTTTCAAACGTTTTTCGATCTTTTCAACAAATGTCGGGTTATTATATTTCGCCGCTTCATTCTCGATATAATTAACCAGGTAGTCCCTTATATCTACTAGGCAACGTCGCACATTTTTAAGAGATATGAATATGACTAACAATTTTTACAAGTACCTACGGAGCTGTGCTCTTGACAGATACTCATTCTTTATTTGTGCGTGGCAACGCGAGCACGTCTTCAGCAATGCGAAAACGCAGCGCCGAAGAAAAAATAAATCAAAAAGTGAAAGTTATCGTCGTATATAGATATAAAAGTTAAAAACTTATTATAAAAATACAAGTGAAAAAGTGAAAGTTATCGTCGTATATAGTTATTTCCTTACCACCATTGTGGTACTGGTATATACAATAAATACCTCACATGTACATCGGGGTTGACCGAGGGTCTCCAACGATGATACTTTTTTTACGTAAATCGTAAAACAATCTTTATCATATCGTGCATTACGATATTGCTACAGGTACGGATTGACCGCGAGTCAATATCTGCCTCACATGTACATCGGGGTTGACTGCGAGTCTCCAACGATGATACTTATTTTACGTAAATCGTAAAACAATCTTTATCATATCGTGCATTACGATATTGCTACAGGTACGGATTGACTAAGAGTCAATATCTGCCTCACATGTACATCGGGGTTGACTGCGGGTCTCCAACGATGATACTTATTTTACGTAAATCGTAAAACAATCTTTATCATATCGTACATTACGATATTGCTACAGGTACGGATTGACTGCGAGTCAATATCTGCCTCACATGTACATCGGGGTTGACCGAGGGTCTCCAACGATGATACTTATTTTACGTAAATCGTAAAACAATCTTTATCATATCGTGCATTACGATATTGCTACAGGTACGGATTGACCGGGAGTTAATATCTGCCTCACATGTACATCGGGGTTGACCGAGGGTCTCCAACGATGATACTTATTTTACGTAAATCGTAAAACAATCTTTATCATATCGTACATTACGATATTGCTACAGGTATGTACAATAAATACCTTTCATAAAATAATCATCGGGGTTCGCTGCGTGCGTTCAACGATAATTACATAGTGAAACAGTAATATCAACCATTACTGTGCGGCAATGCATAAAACGAGTGTCGAAAATATTTTTATTTTTATACCCTCATTTATACATAATAGCGGCATACTATTAAATACAAGAGAGCAATGCAGTTTTACATCATTTTAGGTCAAAAAGACCAAATGATTGAGAGCTCAGCTCCAACACTTATCGATAATTTTGTCTCAATCGGAAAACAAGAAATCACCGACTTAACTACAACACCTAGCGTTAATCCTGAACCGTTGACATTGGGCGACCCAGGTCGCGACCCAAAACTGTTATCAGCACTGGGCGAATCCACCCCTGAGCCACCAGACTATGGCGAAAAAATCCTTTATGGCTACCACTTCTAAAGAAGGGTATGCCCATAGAAAATAAATAAAAATTGTTTTAGGAGTATTAATCCTAGACAATTGTAGATTATTGCAAGCACCTAAACTTAATTTTGCGGAGATTGCAGCCGCCATACCCGACAGGGTTAGAAATAAAGACAAAAATATCCTTTCTACCCAGTAACAACTCAGTTCAGGAATTACGGCCATAAAGAAGGTCATGGACCTTTTCTTATTAGGTGAACATAAAATTCAGGCAATAAAGCCCCTAAGCTATGGGTGCTGTTTACTAATACTTACGAACTCAAACTGCAAGCGCCTCCCAACAGGTAGGCCTCTATCCCTATCCACACCAGTGAAACTGGCAAGCTCCTCGCTTCCCATCGAACAAGAGGGGGGGGGGGGGGGGGGGGGGGCGGCGGGGAGGGAACCGTCGCCAGACGCCAACTGCGAGTTCGCGCCGCGACAACCAGTGTGTTCCCAACACGAAGAGCAGGAGCATTTCTTCGAACAAGCCCCGTGCAACGACACAACTATAGTTCAAGTATACATACCGACCGTATGACCTACTTTTATAATTGTCGGCTTATGGTTACCCAAAATACAATAAAATTGCTCTCAAATGAATTTAAGAGTGGTTATTCAATTCCATTTTGCAAAGACGTTCGGCAAGTCACCGGCCCTAATAATAATTTTTCAAAAAAAAATAAATAAATAAATAAATAATAATATTAAGTTTTCAATTCGAATCTGCCTCCAGGGTAAAAACCACCTAGGAGTTCACAGCTTTACCATAATATATGGGTTATCAGTGCAGTGACACCAAGAGTCTTCACAAACATAATATGAAGCAGGTGTTATCTTATTTATGAAACGGCAGCTTTAGGTCCGTGGTGTACCTACTCGTACAGTCGGACGACATATTGGGCATAAGAGATCACTATTCTGAGTGTCTTCTTCCTAAGATATAAACGAAACACTGTAGTTTTTAAAATACTTGGCATCGTTATAAATTATATTGGGGTAAATTGCAAGTTAGCTGCGATCACAAAATTAACTTTGAACAAACATAAATACAATCTAAAATAGATAGACACGTACACTTTTTATTATCTGCGAGATAATAATGCATTACCCTTTTTTATTCAAATCCTGTCACGGTATACCTACACATGGGCTATTAACAAAAATGCCGCCTATATACACAAACATTATAGAACGATCTAAGTAAATTTCCTATGTTATCGATTATCGAAACCAAGATTAGACTCCCTTCAGAGTTATTGAAAGACCTTGATTGGCGGAGCAAGATAATATTCTCAAAATCTAATCATATGCCCCTTGCTCACTTTAAATTCGAGATTTGCACAAATGCCTCCTGGATAAACTGGGCTGCAGTGTGTAATAACAGTCGAACTAACGGAATGTTGTCAACTTTTGAACGCAAAAAACACAAATTACTTAGTCCTTAAGTTTTTTCTTGGATTAGAGACCTTAATACGGTTAGAGAATAACTATGTAGTAGGTTTCGGACTGACCTCTCCCCTAGCTGGTTCCCCTGGGGGGGACGCAAGGATTTTCTAGTACTAGCGTCTCCACTTAGTGAGGGGAGATACTAAAATATTACTTCGCGTCGATAATACGACAACCATAAACTACGTAAATCGAATGTGTGGAATTCAATTCCCCCAGTTAAACGACCTGTCTCGGCTCATTTGGCAGTGGTGCGAGAAACGTAATATTTGGATCGTGACTTCAATTCATAAATAATAAATCCGGACACGGAATAAGAGCTATCAAATAAAGCATTCGAAATGATTACAAGACGTTTAGGTCACCCCGAAATCAACCTATCCGCTTCTCGCACCAGTACAAAATGCGATACGATCTAAACAAATCCTGATACCTTAGCATAAAAATGCATCAGAAAAGTGATTGACGACAAAGCTACTGGCCCTCACAGCCCTGATTTCCCATGTCGAAATAGTTGATAAATTCAGAAATACTTTACCTTTAATTCTGATTTAAACACCCTCTTCAATCTTTTTTTTTAGAGACCAACATCCCCTTCATCGGAACCTTACCCTGGCTGCAGCGAGGCCCTGTGGCAGGCCTTCATTAAGCGAGGGTCTCCTCCCGATGCACTAAATCTATTAATAGCTTCGTTAGCAGACAGTACTATTATGCAGTATAAGTATCTATTACTTTAAGGCTGTGGTGACAATTGCCAACACAACCATTAATTTATTCAAACCTCCAATAGCGGCAGTACTATCACTTTTAAGTCAACAGTTTACTAACGGATGTTCATACAGTAACTTAAATAGTCACCAATCAGCATTATCAATATTCCCTGGTGACAATATCGGCTCAGACGAAAGATGCATCTACTGTAAGATGCATTTAGGTCAATGCCTAAATATTTCCAATACTGACTTAGATTTAAAAAAAAAAAAAAAAAAAAAAACACTAGAAATAGTAATCTTTCCTGCTCTATGTACAGCTCATTGTGTACAAACATTTTTTAAAAATCGAAAATATATATTTTTTTTTTCAAACAATGGTATTCACATCTCGATAACGATATGTCAAAGTCAAAGTCAAAGTCTTTGTTTCTCAAAATGGTGCAACACTGTTACAGCTTTTTAGACGTCAAAATGATAAAAACTACCGCCCCTGGACGTGACCAACCTATTCTGTTCCTACCTCATTTCGAGGATAACATACACGTATTTACCTGCCCTGCAACAGTCCTCAAGGAATATATTTTTGCTACAAAAATAAGAGAACTGCCAGTACGGGTCAATGAAATTGTTGTTAACATACAAAGCACCACACAGACCAGCTACCACACAATCAGTTGGTCGCTGGATAAAACAGGTGCTGACAGAGAGCGGCGTCGACACGTGCGTCTCTAGCGCACACTGCATGCGCCATGACGACACATCCGCCGCGCACTCGCGCGGTCTTCCAGTCGAAGCTATTCTGTAAATTGCTGGCTGGACCAGCACATCCAATACACTCACAAAATCCTATAACCTAACGGTAATCAGTGACGAAAATCTTGCTAATTTAGTATAGGTACCTTACCTAGTATTAGGTAATAAGTACTTAGTTGGAATTTACTATTGCATTAGTAACTTATTTAAATAAATTAAATGGATAAGTAACTGTTTTTGCTCCCAATAATCATTAAGTTCATATTGAGAGTTCCACTGAATTAAAAACTTTCTGTGCTATCTCTGAAAGTCTACCTGGTTAATTATATCGAGAATGAAGCGGCGAAATATAATAGATGATCAAACGAACTTCTCGAATGAAGTTCGATCATTATTATATGAGCCGCTTCATTCGAAGATATAAACTCCCTCCCACCCATAGTACACAAACAGTATTGTTAATAGGTTTGATACTGTACCCAAAGCAAGAAAGTTTTATGCGTTATACCTTTATCTCTAAAGAATGAGTATCTGTCAAGAGCACAGCTCCGTAGGTACTTGTAAAAATTGTTAGTCATATTCATATCTCTTAAAAATGTGCGACGTTGCCTAGTAGATATAAGGGACTACCTGGTTAATTATATCTTCGAATGAAGCGGCTCATATAATAATGATCGAACTTCATTCGAGAAGTTCGTTTGATCATCTATTATTCTTTAATAATTTATTTTATTTTATACTTTTTAGTTACGATATGACGCATATTAAGATAAGAAGTTAAGAAGTAGTAGTAGTTACGATATTATGATGATTTAAACAATAAAAAGCCTTCTTTACCATTTAGGTCCGGAACTCAAAAAAAGACGTTATCCACATCCGTCTATCGTCCATCGCAGTGACCGTTTAGCGACCGTCTCAAATTAGCCCTTTCCGTCTTGCAAACGGCCCGAATCGGCACGATGCTCTTATTTCAGGTCACAGCCTTATTCTTCCTTACATATTATGATGTATGTTGTAGTCATACTATAAATAGAGGGCTAGCTCGAAAGTGATGGCCCTGGATCGGCCGTGGTGCTAGAAATATATCTCGGGTATTCAGACCTGCGGCAACCTACTATCCACAGACGGCGTGCGTTTTAGTGGGTTCAAGTCCAGCATAGCCTCCCCCACCGGCTCCGGCAAGGGATTTTATGCACGTTAAAAAAGGTCATACTACACTTAGCATGTTGGGCAAACAACTGGCTTTACCGGAGAAGGAAGTGTCAGTAGCTTCATCTATCGAGATGTGTAAACTCTAGAAGGATCAGCGACACCCCATGCATAATCACTTTGGTGTAACACAGAGGCTGAAAAGCCGCAAGGCCGCAAGCCGCCTGGACGGGACGTTGCCTGGACCACCTGGAAGTCGTTAAATAGACTTCGGACCAGAATTTCCTGAGATTAGCGCGTTCAACAAACAAACAGACTCTTCAGCTTTATAATATTAGTATATTAGTATAGAGTAATAGCAGAAAAAAAAAACGAGAAAAAAATGTTAAAACATAAACTGCGGAATACTATGTAGGTAGTCTATAATTTAACAAAAGTTATTTCAAAATGAATTAATTAATAGTATACGAAGATCATAATGGAAAGATTTCAAATTCAAAGTAAACCACGTGCAGAATGTTTTTTAAAAGTTTCAAATGTCAGCCGAATGACACCTGTCATGTCAGTGAACTTTATCAAAAAAGTTGTCATGCTCGTTCATAGTCACAACACGGAAGAATAACATTTTTGAGATGCAAAAGCAATTCACATTTCACAATGCCAATCAATTTTGAATTTAATTTCAAACTAAAACATTCCAATAAATTTTGAATGTAAATATTATTTTTAGAATAAAACAGCATCATGGCGCCCCGCCTGTCAAGTCAGTGAACTTGTATAAGAATTTTATCATGCACGTGCATAATCATTTTTTTTTTATAATGCGTAAGCAATGTTATATCAACATTGTTTAAATACAGTCCCATATTATTGTATAGTTATATCACGAATCATTTAAGTTTTGAGTAGTATTGTATTATTGAGCTTTCTGACTGAGTTACGAACACCTATCTATCCGTTCATGGGCGTACCCAGCTTTTTTTAAGGAATGGGGCAAAAGTCAAGTCGTCTCTATGTTGTCGTGTATTCTAATATTCTTAATTTAAAGAGCAAGCGCCCCACTTGCCGCCCATTTTGAGTAAGCCCATACAACCATTAAATTAAAACGGTTGTATATCTATTAATTGAGATTAGATATTTATCGTATGTTATCTAGATTAGTATATACTACTGAATTCCTATGATCTAAATTAATCAACTGAAATCACTTTGGCATGTGTCTATTTGTAATGATAATAATGATTGGTTCATAGTTTTTAAAGTTCAAAGTTTTTGAATATTTAGCTTAAGGGAGGTCGAGTGAAGTTCTGCATTAAAAAATCTCCTAGTAGTGTGTCTCTTCTCCTTTTTTTGGAGGACGTGTTACTGCTTCTATCAATGTTCTGCTGAGATAGGAGGGACCGAGTGCCTAAAATTCTCTTAGACAACCATCTTAGGGCGATGGCCGAGCCATTCGTACGAACTATCGGAAATAATGATCGATGTTACAACCACTTTTAAATATTGTTTTTTAATTACTCCGCCATTAATTTAATGAAATTTTAAAGAAATTAGTATGCTAACTATTCAGATCCATTTAGATTCCAAGTCTGGTTCCATCTTGGGCATTCACTATTTCCAATCTAAATGGATTTATATAGTTAGCATACTAATTACCTTAAAATTGAATCAGAGTACCTAAGTTGTTTATTTGTATGGTTTTAATATAATATAGTATTGTTCCTTTTTACGATAAATTGTTCAAAAACATAATGTAGGTATAGCGTGTGGTTTGCCCAATGTCACCATTGGGCTGTGGAGGTCAGATGGCAGTCGCTTCACGGAAAATATCGAGGCCCAGCCAAATCCGCTGTTAGACTGGTAAAGCGGACCCCAGACTCCGAGGTGGAAGTTTCGGATGCGACTGGGAATCAACGCTAGGATGAAGAATAAGAAGAAGCGTATGGGTACAGTCAGCATCAGTGCCCCGAGTACGAAAAACTATCATAGGAATCGTAACGTGAAGGTATCGAGAGAGTGGAGCATTGCGATTGGCAGGCTTCACACACACACAGGTTCACAGTAGACAGGCGGCCAATCGCAAAGTTCCGTTTACTCGATACGTTTAAGTTACTATTACGAAAGTATTTCGTACTTGGACTACAGATTGATCTTAACCTTTAACTGGTGACGTGGGGGCCGCTCAGGCCTAGCTAAAGTAATAATATTGAATTACTCCCCTCCCCCGCACGCAACGCATACGTGGCTTCTTGTAGCTTCAAGTTAAGCCACCGAGAGGTCGTTAAAGGTGGTGCACGTGTCAGCGCGCGCAATTCTGGTGAGTAAATTCGTTATAAAGTTTTTTGTGGGCCTCTCAGGCCCCACATCAGTATGTACGTAACTTTTTGAAAAGTTGTTTATGTTAGGCTCTAATATGCCTGAGCGTCCAAAAGTTCTAGAAGAAGACGTAAAACAAAGGAGAAGATGCCACGTGTCCACTGAAGATTCAGAGGAGTTCTACACATACCTGTTACGTATGAAAAAGCCCGATTTGTCTTCAATGCCCGAAGGAAGTATGCCCAGATTGTGCGTAAATTGTGAGATTTGATGCCTTGCAATTTTTTATTTCCTCTATGATACTACGAATGTTTATTAGTTAGTTTATTAGAGGCATTATTGAACTTTTATAATAAAGGTTAATTTGTTTGATTTATTCAAAAAAATTAAAGCATTTTAGGTGATTTCTGATCTCAGGTAATTTCTACCAAATAATTATTAACTATAGTTTAATTGTTAAAAAGAAGTCTTATTTTGATTTTTTTTTTTAACAATTTTGTTTGTTTTATTATAAAATACTTATTTAATGTTATTATTAAATATCAGGATAAATAAAACCTCTAGACTAATAAAAAAACATATTTTTAAGTACGGGCCTTTGAGGCCCCCACGTCAAAGCTTACGTAAAATGAAAACCACGACACTAGCTAAAGGTTAACTATCTAAATACCTACTAATAATCCGATAGCTGGTACCATTTTTGAGTACATGCTCGAGACAAGCTGAAAACTTGTCACACAACTCCCCTGCTATACTCCAACACGAAGCTGCAGACCTGGCTGGTGGGTACGGGGATAAATCCAGCCGTGGATTTTTTTAAATTAAAAAAAAAATCCAAATAACATGTTTTTTTTTGTCTTCATTTTATTATTGGGGACTTTTATACAACGTACATGCCAGTCCCATTGTACCTTTTATACAGACTTAATCACTTACAAATCGTAACATAACGAACTTAAATAGGCTATAAGCAGCTTTAGAATTAGGTGTACACAGTATTAGTTGAAATACGTATGTTTGAGGCAATATACAATTTTTATAATGTTGTAGTTTAGTAGGTATGTTTAAGGAATATAATAAATATTTTTTTTATTATTATCGACCATATTAAAGGTGTGTACCCAATATCAGAACATTTAATCAACATGGGGATATCAAGGTAATAATAAGATTATTTTGAGTAACTACTTTGCTAGTTAAGATCGATCTGATGCTGACTATACAAGTGTACATAATATATCATGTCCTCGTCCCGATTTCAACAATCATGACCAAGAAATTATAATTTGTACTTAAAGCAATGTCACCCATACAGTTTCTTCAAATGCATAAAATACCCATGTAGGTACATATATTTAAATACATATTGTTTTCTAAATATAACGTTTGACTAATGCATATTTATGTACCTATTTACGTCTGTGTCATAAGTTACAACTTGTGTGTGTGTGTGTGTGTGAGAGAGTCGATACTCTCACCGGTGGCATTTATTTTGCTAACTGGTTTTTTAATGGTCATTCATGGATACAAATATTTGCACTGAGCGGAGATCGAAGATGCGCCACCTGCGTAGCAGCCGTGTACATTACCGCTACGCCATAGAGGCTGTCTTTTCAGGAATAATTTATTTAAAAAATGAAAAGCTTATAGTACCTTCAGAAATTGCAAGACTCTAAAAAGTTATAAACGATCTTTACATTGAAATACATAAATAAAAATGTAATTTATTGTATATATTTTTGTCATCCGTAGAGGACAAAAACATATTTCAAATTTTTATTTATTTTTTTGTACATTTTTTTAGAGTCAAGGTAACCTGGAATGTGGTAACCTGTACATACAATCACGCCTTTATCCCCAGAGAGTTAGGCACAGCTGAATTAACACTCACATTTCACCAATCATTGTACAGTCCCACGTAATATGGGGTGATCCTATTGCCTTATTCCGGGCACCATTGTTGACTCGAGTCATGCGTCTGAGGCTGAGACTGGGCTGTATATATCTGTCTGATGTTAAACAGTCCTATTCCTTAGTCGCCTTGTATGACACCGCATGGACACCGATGGGTGGTCCAAATTCTACTCTGCCAGGAACCACGCGTGTAGTTTTCGGCTGTTGTGTATAATATAGGATAGGATAAAAGGAGGCAGGACACGACGGAATATCCGTCCCAAGCGAGCACTCCGACTGGGGAAGTACCTCCGCCCTACAGAAGACCGCGGCTTGATAACCTCGTGTTGTGTTTCCGACGGTGAGTAAAGGCTTTGTCCTACTTATCTTTTACGCTGACGGCACAGAATCTCTCTGTACTTACAGGGTCGGCAGCACGAGTGTGACACCTCTTGTGTTGCATTCGCCCAGGCCACGGTAACTACTTATAATCAGGAGGGCCGTGTGACAAAAAAAATAGGCTTAAATATCACTAACCTGGGCAAACACCAAGAATGAAGTAGGAATGGCTGCCAGGCCACACAGCAGGTAAAAGAGAACCACATGCCAATGGCCACTCTTTGTGGCTAGCACGGCTGCTTCGTCCAACTCCTTAGTCCACGTCATGATCACCTCAGCACTACTTTTAGGACTATGGACTTAAAATCAATACACACTAAGAAAAACATTTTGCGCTTCAAAAATAAATTGTTCTTAGATTCGTTTTTTAAAACATCGCGAGTGTGTATAAAAAATATTTTTTATTTAACACTTTTTGTTTTTGTCTAATATGATGTTTTAGTGGTTTTTGTTATTTTTTTATTATTATCAGTTTTTAGTTAATATCAGTGAGATTTTTAGTTCGATTTTATATTATTTGATTACTGTTATGTTATTTGATTTTATTTTGAAACGCACGGTTTATTTATTACTAACTTATTTATTAAAAAACATATTTTTTATTATCGTAAGACACATTCTTATCTCACTTATTTTTCGAAATTTTTCGATAAGTTTAATAATATTAATAATACATAGAGACGTCTTTCTCACAAGTTGTTATAATGGAACTAAATCTACGCGTCTCCAACACATTCACTATAGACGGTAAATCGACCAATTGTAATCGTCCTTTGTTTCATAACACATGTAAGCATGCATTAGTTGTCTTCATTTCGCCGTGTTATACCGATAAGGCAATATTGCCCTACTATTGTCTTCAATTTCACTTTGAACTCGAAAGCATATTATTTACTTTTAGTTTCAAGTTTTGCAGTCGATAATTACAGTTGTAAGTGGACCGTGATAATGTTTAAGATGATATTCTGTTTTTTTTTTATAGAGAGAGTGACTGATATTTCATTACGACAAGGCAGTGTCACAGTTACGAATAACTAAGCCGGGAAATATCAGTAGCGTACCCGTGGTATAATTAGACAAGGAGGAAAATCAGTATTCCTAAGTCAGCTCAGTAGTAAAACGTCCATTTCTCAAACTGCATAAAGGTCAGTATCATTGACCCTTTTGCACAATCACTCTTTCGCAGAATGTCCCTTAAAGATTCATAAAGTTCCTTACTCATAATGTCCTTTTCTCATAAAGTCTCTTTATTAAAATGGCCCTTTCTCATTATGTCCCTTTCGTACAATGCCTCGTTCACAAAATGTCTCTTTCTCATAATGTCCCTTTCCCGTAATGTCCCTTTCTCATAATTGCCCTTTCTCGTAATATAATAGCCCTTTCTCATAATGTCCCTTTCTTGTGATGTCTCTTTCTCATATTGTGCCTTTCTCAAAATGTCTCTTTCGCTTAATGTTCCTTTTGCAAAGTCAGTACTGCATAAAGATTGATAAAGGTTAGTTGAGGGAGTCAAAATCGTTGAAAGAACCTAAATACTGTGTTGTAAGTGATAAAAAGAACCCACTGTTCTATTTTCGACAATAACTGTAACAAACACAAGCGACTTCATAGCGAGTTTTGATGGTAATCCCAATAAACGGTAACCTATAAGGGCGTGGTGCGACTGACAGCGAATTGTCCGAGTGTCAACAACGCCACTAATATAAGTGTTGTTTGTTTAAGCTCTCACGACTAATGGGAGGTCACGAATTAATTTGAATAATTTATTCCAAAGTGCTAATATTAGCAGTATGATTTTTTTGGCGACGAGACTTTTTATATTTGTTATAGAATTAACTGTTTGACATTGATTAGTGGTTATTATATCTGTTTATGAACTGTGAATAATATTAATATAACTTTTATTATTTCTTATCTGATACTCCACCAGCGTGAAGTAATGGGGGGCTACCACGAAACATCCGAAACTTTCCGTTCCTTGATATTTTCTAAAATTTACTGTCACTCATTGAAATAAAAACACTTTTAGCCATATTTTCTGATCCCGTTCCCGCTGCATATCTCTTAATTTATCAGTGTTTGTCTACAATATTATGCATGTATTATACATATAAACCTTCCTCTTGAATCACTCTATCTATTGAAAAAAACCACTTCAAAATCCGTTGCGTAGTTTTGAAGATTTAAGCATACATAGGGACGGACAGACAGCGACAGCGACTTTGTTTTATAATATGTAGTGATGATTATTTACTATTGACAACAAGTCATCGTGATTCGGGTACTCTGAGTAAACTTATACCTACTTCAAAACTAAGTGACAACGACCATCTCTAGTCACCCCGCGAACGTGGCTGCTGAAAAGTGGGCAAACGTCAGACTAAAAGTAAATCCGTTAAAAAGTGGTTTTATTTCCGTTCCTTTCTTATTCTATCTTTGGTTTTTCTTTGGATTTTTCACAGGATCACACGATCCACCTAATAGAAAGAGACCGTGGTCTATAGACGTATGCAACAACAGAGGCGTTACACTCGTGCTGCCGACCTTGAAGAAACCTTCTAATGCCCTTCTTGAAGAACCCCATATTGTAGTCGGTTGAGAAAACCACAGCAGGGAGTTCATTTCACAGCTTGCGCGTGCGGGATGAAGTTCCTTTCATATTGCAAAGTGCACACTGTTTCCGGTCGCAATGCAATGCAATGAATTTGCACAAAATACGAAGGAATGACGTAGCATTTAGCCATGTAGGTACAGAGAAGTGACTTTCTTCCAATAGGGTTAAGTATTGGATAAATGTGTTCCATGGGACTGATTGCTCGAAACTTCGATTCACAATCGCGAATGTTTCTAGTAGGTCTGCCGACACTGGTCCTGCGATCCAAGGAGCATATCACCGGAATAAAAAGTAGCCCGTGTTCAGACTATAATCTGTCCCTGTACTAAATTTCAGCCAGATTTGTTGAGCCTTTAGAGCGTCATTCATTCAACGTCTTAACTTACCTCATTTCACAACATGTATTATTATACAGGTGCATTTACGTATAGTTGGATAGTATTTATAATATTTTATATTAGTACAATTAGTCACTATGAGTATTGACTGTAGCGGTAATTCTTAATAACTGCAATAATTACTCACTTGGTAGCAATCACCTTTGTTATTTTCCTCGTTTTGAATATGCTATTAATAAATTACTCTTAGTTTATTACTCTGATTCCCGACAATACTTCAATTCATCCGTGATCATAGCGTTTGCGGCAGTGCTGAAATATCGCGCACTCAAAAGAAAATATGCCAGAACTTATCGATGTGGCGTTCTTTCGCATTTACGAGAGTCGCATTTTCCTCCTTTAGGGCTACATTTCATAGTTACCTAGGTAAGTAGGCCAGGGGCAAGATAGGGACACCTTGGTTCCCACACCCGAGACGGCCATCTCACAACAGGAGATAGACCTGTGGCCCTGGGTCATCTGGGTTTGCGAGGGATATGTCTTAGGTAATCTCGCAACGGCATCTGAAGACCCAAAACGGAGTGCGATTCGAGTTGGCAGGATGAGGGGGGGAAGGGTCAAAGGGGATATCCGTATTTGAAAAAAGTGTTACATTCGGTATTACAGTTCCAACTGAATTGAAATCACACATTTTGAACACGTATTATTACAGAATTGGGCTTCAGTATTGCACATGAGCGGAATTGCGTACCTACTTAGCTTAGATTTATACAATTCTTTCCATACACGTGACATGACTCTGATATTTTTTTCATTAACTAAAAATATGTAATGCCAATAATAGTATTCAATGTTATCTAGTCACGACTCGCGAGTCACTATACATTTTTTGTACTAAGTACTAGTGTTCTTATAGTACATTATGGTACAAGTGAGCAAAGTTGGTGATTACCGCAGAGGCGCCATTGAGACCCAAGCCGTCAGGCGCGAGGACGGTAATCATCATACTCACGCGTGGCATACGACGTTTTACAACACACTTGCGAATAAAATAATACTACAAATTAATTCGTTTTCCTATGCGCGCGCATCTAACAATGGTGATCGGCCATATTTAAAAGAATGAGGTTTGACTGTAACTTTGTTTTACTGTTTTTTTCTGTACTTAGAAAAAAAAATGTTAAATTTGAGTGAGTTGAAATTATTTATTTAAATACGAAAAAGCATCAAATGACCATACAATAGGCACATTAATTTATTCGTACTATTATTAAACACGTTCTTTTTTTAATCGAACCTTTTTTGAGAACATAGAAACTTAACCTATAAAATTTAAAAAAGAATCTATAACTCACTTATGAATAATAGCAATGAAAAAGTCACAGTTTGTTAATAGGTGTCATTACGTACCTAATTGCGGTGAAATAATATCAATGTTATGAGCAGGTGTGTTGTAAATTCTATTAGCATTAGTAGAAACAAACTGCGACTGCGGAGCCCCGTTCCAGCCCATGCTGCATATTATGCTCTCTTACCCTTTTGCGGTGTTACTCGTTAGGACAAAAAGCTTCACCGGAAGAGGGCCAGATCTAAAGATATGGCCCTGGGTCGGCCGGGGTGCGAGGGATATGGTTACGACAATCTCACCTCCGGCAACTGACGGCCCACAGACGGTGTGCGTTTTAGTCGGTTCGAGTCCGACATAACCTCCTCCTCCGGCTCCGGCGGGGGAGGTATCTGTGGGGATTTTTTGCACGATAAAAAAGGGAGAAAAATTTTTGCATCCTTTCACACGGTGGTATTTGTCCCCCTCTCATGCAATACACCTCTCCCACAAAAAAACAAAAAAACTTATTAATGAGATATTTGGATTCGATTCGGATTGACGATTTAATCAGAACTCAGAAAAAGCTCTGTGTAGTATATTATAATTGTACTGTCATAGTATATTAAAACATCCTAGAATATTAATATAATTTATAATAACATTATGTTTTAAATGATTTATTTATTTATTGGAATTTTATTCAATTTGTGCAAAAACCTGAATATAAACTTATATAAACCCAATATACACCTACGTCATTGAATTAAGATCCTATTAAAGCGTTATATAATGGTACTAGCTGATGCCCGTGGCTCTGCCCGGCCTGTGTAGGTTATTGTGACTTTTGGTCTTATCTCTGGTTCTATTCCAGCAATTGCGATGAAACATACGGCAAAAATAACAGAAAAAAAAATTAGATTCACTATCGTTAATTTAACATAGCCTACGTTTTTCAATACCCAATGACAAGTAAATATCACATCCCTGGATGGTAAACTGAAGACAAAGTCTTAGGATAGAGGAGGCACCAACAATGTTACAATGGTGGCACTCAGTTTGACGGCTTCATTAAATGCTTTTTAACTCCGAGTCTTTAAGAATAAGGAAACGCGTATGCTGGTGAAGAATTCGAAGACGGCAAGTAAAGAGTCACTGCACCGCTTTGTTTTTGATGAAATATTCTATACCGTGTGTGGGTAACATTTACGGATCATTTGGATGAGCTCATCGGAAAATGTGATGGTAGACCATGATAAAGACGGTAAAAGACTGCTAAAGACAATATCTCTACGCATCTGCAAAAGCTCGCATCTCAAAAAAAAAAAAAAATGCAGACCGCGTCGCTGCCACCTGTCGAGAGCATCTAGTAAGTAGCTAGGTTCGTTTTTTATTAAATATCTTCAATGTACAGACAAGACTAAATCACAATTTTATAGTAGATTAGAATAGCATCTCGATTTTTGTACATCGAACCGAAATGAATTCTAAATCAGAGATTGTAATTAATTGATACGATTATCTAATTAACATAATCAGTTGCCATTAGGATTGCGTTGATAATAATATGAATAATGCTGTTATGATCAATTTTATTTAAGGCCCCGAATCAGATCAGCATCGAAAAATCGGTATTTTCGAAACCGTTTTTCTTATTAACTATGAACCCTACAGATCTGGAATTCACATACCTGGATACCACAGGATAAACAGAGTAACTTCTTCTTTTCATAAATTAAATAAAAAACGAGAAAATAGTAGAAAAGAGGCTCTTGACATCACTCTACTCTTTCCTTTATGTATCCAAATAATCTAAAATTTCACACGTATGTTAAATAAGTGTATTAGCATGACGTGATCTTCTTAGTTTTTAACTGTCGCCTATAAAGTTATCTATTAAAATTGGTTTCACTGATTTTTCGGTTCAAATATGAGCCAATGACCTTGAGCATTTGTATGGTCAAAGTCATTCGCGTATGTAATCACCTTAAAGATAGCTGACACCCGCGACTCCGGCCGTTACCCATTGGAACTTACTACAAGGATGATAAGTAGCTGATGGGTTCTGATGAGCACTTCCAATTAGTCCCGCCATCTCCTCAGATGCCACCCGCATACGGTGCAGAATATTCCATCAAGAACCAAGCGGTTCGGCGACTCCTTCTTCTGCCGCACCATTAAGACCTGGAATTCCTTACCAGCCCACGTGTTTCTTACTTTCTACAGTCCTGGGTCCTTTAAGCGGGGCCTGAAAAAGCATTTGATGAGGTCGTCAAGCTGAGTGCCACCATTGTAACATGGTATGTTTCTGTAAAGGTATGCAGCACATACAACGTACCCATTACTTGTCAAACTCCAATACGAATAAAGGGGACCATTGGGAAGCCGCAATGAATTACGTGTATGTGCTGCGTGCGTCGACAGTTGTCGTATGCGGTCGGCTATGGAATCATCCTTTAAGGGTGCATACAAATAGATGCACTGAGCGGGGATCGAACCCGCATCACCTGCGTAGCGGCCGCGTTCACTACCGCCACGCCATAGAGGCTGTCTACGACAAATAAATCAGTATCTTAATACGTAATCATGCATGTGCTTATAATAATCCCTCTTATCAGCCTCTATCAGAAGCAGACCAATACGTTACTGATTACCGCTCGTTTTGAAGTGTGTGCCTCTCACAGATCGTAACGGAGATAGTCACAGGAAATATTCGAACATAGGTATAAGATATGTAGGTAAACATCCTTTTCATTGTATAAACTAGCTATTGCCGACGGTGCTACCTGCGTGGAATTCTGAGCGTTGGCTAAAAAAGTTCGCGAATTCAACTCGTCTTAAGCACCCCACACACTAACAGTTTACCGTACGACAACCAGATGATATCAGTCTGTCTGTCAATGGTTTGCGCTCAGATGAATTGTTTGACATGATGCCCACAGCTACATTCTATCATCGCAGTTTACGCCGCCGGCAGGGAATTCATCCTCACACATTGCGTCCGGAGACGGTGCGCACTGTGCGGTATGAAAGGAACTTCATCCCACGTACACTGAAGCTTTGGAATGACCGTGCGGTGGTTTTCCCAAGCGACTACAATATGGGGTTCTTCAAGAAGGGCATTGGAAGGTTTCTTCAGCGTCAGCAGCGCGAGTGTAACGCCCCTGGTGTTGCCCCATAGGCCACCTAAGTGGTATAGAAAAGCAACGTATTTATGTAACTTTCTGATGTTTACAAAGATAACATTCCATTCCCACACCTAATTCTTAAAGTAAATCAGTTGATAGTGCTAATACTTGGACACAAGACGATAAATAATTCAATTCGTAAGATAGCGACCCTCCGTAGGAACTGTGCAATTGGCTCCACACTAAATTGTAATGTGTCCGTCTGTTTGTTCACTACTGACCTGGTTCAAGGTACCTATCACTTTAGTTTTGCTGTACTATGACTAGTAAACTGAACTAGACAACTGAACTAGTGGAAATAAAGGGTACTATTTAGGGATATCATGTTAATAATGATGTGCGTATAAATATCAGCAAAGTTTATATTTTGACATCACAACCTTCAAATTACCCATGAGTAAAAATACCTATGTTCTAGATCTACCTAATCTAGAACATAGGTATTTTTAGGAGAATGAAATTTTTAAAGCAATTTTTTTATACAAATTAGGTCGCAGACACGCACACAGCCCGCCTGATAGAAAGTAGTTACCGTGGCCTATAGATGAGTGCAACACCAGAGGAGTCTGCTCTCCTACTGCCGACCCTGTAAGAACAGAGAGTTTCTGTGCCAAGACACGCAGGACAAGCGTTTGACCATCCCACTGACGGCACAAATCTTTCCAGTGAGCTCTGGCTTCCCTACTCACCAGCGGAAACACAACACGAGGTTATTAAAGCCGCGGTATTCTGTAGGGTGGAGGTACTTCCGCAGTCGGACTGATCGATTGGAACGGAAATACTGTCGTGTCCTCTTCCAAAAATAAATGATTATTTGAAAAATTAGCTTCATCATCTTTTTCTTTGTGTGGAAATCGCCACAGTACACGGTATAGGTGGCCCAAGAATACTCTTTCTCCTTCCCGGGCACCACAGCTGACTATTGGTAGGCCATCTACGACTTTTAAAGTAGTTCCTTTGGGTGTAAAACTACCTTTATAGTAACGACGGTAGCCGCATAATACCCCGGAAAGCGGGGGCATCGCACTACCGTACCGCCCCAACCTGCTTCTGCTTGCGTTATCTAATATATAAAATTCTTCTGTCACGGGGTGCGTAATCGAACTCCTCCGAAACGGCTTGACCGATTTTGATGAAATTTTTTGTGCTTATCCGGTATCTATGAGAATCGGCCAACATCTATTTTTCATCCCCCTAAGTGATAAGGGTGCAGCGGGAACGGGATTTGAATACCACGCGGGCCGAAAATATGGCGGTACGAAGTTCGCCGGGGCAGCTAGTATACCTATAAGTTTTAATTTAAAAAATAGCACTATGTAGACAAAACGCTGGCTCATTGAAAGGCGCCACTTATCTGGTCCGACGTCGAATCTTATCTGCTATTGTAGTATTTATTAGAAATGGTCTCATGCACGTGCTAGCAGACAATCAGCCGGTGACACGCTACTTTATCAAGTAGCACAAACATCATTGATAATCTCATCACTATTTGAAAGATTCAATTGGAAGTGTGGAACTTGGATGCTCGCAGGCAATGTGGAACCTCTAAGCCTCAGAAAGGACTTTGCCTCATTATGTGTGTTCAATCGCCTATACAATGGTTTGTGCTCAGTTGAATTGTTGGACATGATGCCCACAGGTATATTCTACCATCGCACTGCATGCTCCCCACAGGCAGGGAATTCATCCTCACACATTGCAACCGGAAACGGTGCGCGCTGTGCAGTATAAAAGGAACTTCGTGGAACTACGTGTATTTTTGAAACGGGTCCGTAAGGGTACCTATCCTTACTGACTGACGTTTTGGTGTTACTATGACGGTTGAGGTACCTATCTGGTTGTGGTTGAGGTACCTACATATCAAAACTTTTTTAGGAGACTATCCCTTACTTTTTAAAATATTCTGATCCACATTCACAGATTTTGGCAAGTCAAGCAATTTGATTTCAAAGTCAAAATGGTAGTATTTGAATGTAATTTTTCTACATGATACTTAAAAATTATGTTAGTTAAATAACAGTCTCTAGACTGAGTTAGGACGTAAACAATAACTTTATCTAACTAGGCCAGAACACTGCAAACTAACATGCTGCGTAAATAGTACAATGTGCTCGTATTTTCATAACTTATCTATTGCGTAGTCCAGTTATAGGGAAAACACGAATTGATCTACTGAAAAGATATGACTAAGTAGTCTTAAAGTTTTACTCGAAGATTATTATGAAATATAACTTTTTTTCGTGTCAGTGTTGAAAAATTTTAGTTACTTATTTTTTTCAATTTCAACTTTTATTTTCAAATTAATTTTGTTATATTGAAAGAGTCTCACTATCATGGACGCCCAAGATCGTGCGAAGTGGAGGAGGAAGAGCCGGAAGGTGGACCCTGAGCTTCGAGCTCATCTTGGCCACAGATGCAATCAGGAGAATACGTCTATATGCGGATGATGAATGAAAGGGTCAGGTATCCAAAATGATGTAATAGTTAAACGATTAGCCGGTGTATTTTAGAATAGAAGGACAATTGTATAGGATTTGACATTTATGACATGCGTTGACGACTGACATATACTCTCACTCTCATCCTACCGTTAATTCCTAGTCGCATCCGAAGCTTTTCAGCTCGGAGTCTGGGGTCCGCTTTACCGTCTTAACTACAGATTTAGCTAGACCTCGATATTTTTTCGCGAAGCGATTGCCATCTGACCTCTACTATAGCCCTATGATAACATTAGGCGATATCGAAGCTTTGCAGCTAGACCGTTGTTTTTGGATTTTTTAGGGCTCCAACTACCCGTAACGACTGCCATAGATGTTCTTATCGCAACCGGGACCGACGGCTTAACGTGCTCTCCGAAGCACGACCAGACCAATGCAAATACCCATATTTCATGAACACAAATATTAGCACTGAGCGGGGATCGAACCCGCGCCTCCTGCGTAGCGGCCGCGTTCACTACCGCTACGCCATGGAGGCTGTCTGACGACTGTCATATACGTCAAGACGTATATGACATTTGTCATTCTATTCTACATATACCAACTTGCCACGTGTCTCTACTCTAACTCTACCCTCAAGTTTCCTTCTTCTTTTCGTGTTTTCTAGTAGGTTTGCGTTATGTTTTCCTTTTCTAATACCTGATTATGTCTTACAATAGGAGTTATATAAATCTACATATACAATAGTCTGTCTTTAAAATTATAATATTATGTGGTATGTGACGTGAGCGTTTGGACCGCGGGTGTACCGATTAGAATTCTGCTGATTTCTTACAGGATGATAGTACCTATAGTGTACCTCAGTGTACCTTTAATAGAATTCAGTGTACCTCTTTTAATAAAAAGTTGTTTAACAAAATAAATACACCCGCGGTCCAAACGTTTAGACCGCGGGTGTACTTTTATTTCTGTTAGGAGACGTTAATTTCGCTATTTCTTTTTTGATATTATATACACTCGCTATGTACCTCAGTGTACCTTTAACAGAATTCAGTTTACCTCTTTTAATAAAAAGTTCTATGTCAAAATAACTACACCCGCAGCACAAACGTTTAGACCGCGGGTGTACTTTTATTTCTGTTAGGAGACGCTAATTTCACCATTTCTTTTTTGATATTATATACACTCGCTGTATACCTCAGCGTACCTTTAATAGAATTCAGTTTACTTCTTTTAATAAAAAGTTGTATAACAAAATAAATACACCCGCGCGGCTGCCCAAATTCAAAACCCAGTAAGGGACATTTTTTCCGAACACACTTTTTTCCATATTTCGAACTTTCATAGGGAACCGCATCGACCTGTGAAGACACCTGCTTTAAAATCTTACAAAATAACAGATATTTTGACACCATAAAACCTAGTAAGTGCATTTTCACTCTCAGAAAACAAGATCAAAAACCTAGCAACTCGCATTTACAACTTCAAAACTCAGCAAGTCACATGCACTTACTGTGTTTTGTTATTGGGAATGTGGCTTACTAGGTTTTTAAACTTGGGCGCGACGCGAGAAATTGGAGCGGATTACTGCCTACCACCCGCCACCCGCACACCATTATATTCTTACTTTTCTAACTAATTGTATGTTTAATTGAAACAATAAAAATACTTTTCTTACTTTGATTGATGCAGAAATTTATATTTTTTAAAGCAGGTGTCTTCACAGGTCGATGCGGTTCCCTATGAAAGTTCGAAATATGGAAAAAAAGTGTTTTCGGAAAAAATGACCCTTACTGGGTTTTGAATTTGGGAAGCCGCGCGTGTATTTATTTTGTTATACAACTTTTTATTAAAAGAGGTACACTGAATTCTATTAAAGGTACACTGAGGTACACAGCGAGTGTATATAATATCAAAAAAGAAATGGTGAAATTAGCGTCTCCTAACAGAAATAAAAGTACACCCGGGGTCTAAACGTTTGTGCTGCGGGTGTAGTTATTTTGATATAGAACTTTTTATTAAAAGAGGTAAACTGAATTCTATTAAAGGTACACTGAGGTACACAGTGAGTGTATATAATATCAAAAAAGAAATAGCGAAATTAACGTCTCATAACAGAAATAAAAGTACACCCGCGGTCTAAACGTTTGGACCGCGGGTGTATTTATTTTGTTAAACAACTTTTTATTAAAAGAGGTACACTGAATTCTATTAAAGGTACACTGAGGTACACTATAGGTACTATCATCCTGTAAGAAATCAGCAGAATTCTAATCGGTACACCCGCGGTCCAAACGCTCACGTATGTGACGGACATTATCCCATCTGTGGAAGTATGAGTTCACCGACAAATTATGCAAATTGACATGTAGATATTATAGGAACTTCATCCCTCGCACACTCAAACTGCGGAATGAACTCCCCGCGGTGGTTTTCCCAAGCGACTACAATATGGGGTTCTTCAAGAAGGGCATTAGAAGGTTTCTTCAGGGTCGGCAGCACGAGTGTGACGCCCCTGGTGTTGCATACGTCCATAGGCCACGGTCACCACCTTCCATCAGGTGGGCTGTGTGCTTGTCTACCATCTAAGTGGTAGGTATAACAAAATAAATAAGGTAATATTGTTACAATTATATGAGTTACTAATGAAGAATTCGGGAACGCTAGTTTCAAATCCTTGCAAAGACCAAGTATGAGCAAACATACAAATTGACTAACTTTATATTGCACCACATTGCGTCAGGAGACGGATCCCCCACATAAATATAATCGTAACGATTAAAAAATTATTCGTCATACCTCCTTATCGAGTTTAAGTGGCTTCAGTATAAGTAGCATCAAATCATTTGCTTACGTAGAATTCGGATTATTTGATAATGTTATCAAATTCTTGAGAATTTTCCCATAAATTAATATCTTTTTTTTATACCACTTAGGTGGCAGATAAGCACACGGCCCACCTGGTGGAAAGTGCTTACAGTGGCCTATGGACGCGTGCAACACCAGGGGCGTCACACTCGCGCTGCCAACCCTGAAGAAACCTTCTAATGCTCTTCTTGAAGTGCCCCATATTGTAGTCGCTTGGGAAAACCACCGCGGGGAGTTCATTCCACAGCTTTAGTGTGCGTGGGATAAAGTTCCTTTCATACCGAACAGTGCGCACCGTTTCCGGTCGCAATTAATGAGATTTGTGAGGGATATGATTACTCTTACAGAATTCACTAATTGCTTTGCTAATCTGACTGTTAATGTAGAATAATCAACCTGTAGTGCTAGTAGGCTGGCCATATCTGCTAAAGGACCAATGGCCATTGGAGCAAACGAGTTCTTAAATGGAAACCGTGAGAAAGTAAACGGAAGGTGGGATGCTTTCCAGTTAGATAGACTTCTTCATCCTAGTGTGGCAATACCACATGTACCCAGCGCCATCTAGCGACAGCAAGCCGAACCACTACGTTGCTACAGTTCCTGCATCGCGAAAGCGAAGTTCCAGTGCCTGTACAAAGTCAAAGTCAAAGTCTTTATTTCTCAAAATAGTGCAACATTGTTACAGCTTTTTGACGTCAAAAACTCCTTAAAACTAAGTTTACCACCGCTTCCTAAGCGCTAATGGAGAAGAAACGGCGCAACAAACTCCACTGCGGCATTTTAAGGACGTCAGTTTACAAAAAATAAAAGGGTTTCTTAAGACTAAATATGAACGTATGTTCATTTGTCTCGCGTCAAGTAGGTATATAAAAAATAAAAATAAAACCTTATATAAAATAAAAATAAGACAACTTCAAGAGGGGCCTGCACCATGCTCAAGCCATACATTTTTGTCTTTAATATAATCGTCTGTCCTATAGTATGCTTTTTTGCATAGGGTGGTCTTTACATGATTTTTAAATTGGTTTTCAGGCATACCAAGGACCGATTCAGGCAACTTATTATAAAATCGTATACCTTCCCCTTTAAAAGAATCACTAACTTTGCTAAGCCGATAGCATGGAAGGAGCAGTTTATTTTTATTGCGCAGATTTCTGTCTGTAATGTCACTTACTTTTGTACAATATATCTACAACATCCCAACGACAATCGCTGGGCCGCGGCCCGCCAGGCGTGATCACCTTGCCTGGTCGGAGGATCCTCCCTTTGTGTTGGAGGGACATCACACCTCGTTCCTCCACACTAGTGTTAACCTTTAACTGGTGACGTGGGGGCCGCTCAGGCCTAGCAAAAGTAATAATATTGAATTACTCCCCTCCCCCGCACGCGACGCATACGTGGCTTCTTGTAGCTTCAAGTTAAGTCACCGAGAGGTCGTTAAAGGTGGTGCACGTGTCATCGCGCGCAATTCTGGTGAGTAAATTCGTTATAAAGTTTTTTGAGGGCCTCTCAGGCCCCACATCAGTATGTACGTAACTTTTTGAAAAGTTGTTTAGTTAGGCTCTGATATGCCTGAGCGTCCAGAAGTTCTAGAAGAAGACGTAAAACAAAGGAGAAGATGCCACACGTGTCCACTGAAGCTTCAGAGGAAGTCTACACATACCTGTTACATATGTAAAAAGCATGTTTGTCTTCAATGCCCGAAGGAAATATGCCCAGATTGTGCGTAAATTGTGAGATTTGATGCCTTGCAGTTTTTCATTTTCTTTATAATACTACGAATGTTTATTAGTTAGTTTATTAGAGGCATTATTGAACTTTTATAATGAAGGTTAATTTGTTTGTTTTATTAAAAAAATTAAAGGATTTAAGGTGATTTCTGATCTCAAGTAATTTCTACCAAAGAATTGTTAACTGTAGTTTAATTGTTAAAAATAAGTCTTATTTTGATTATTATTTTTTAATAATTTTGTTTGTTTTATTAGAATATACTTATTTAACGTAATTATTAAATATCAGGATAAATAAAACCTCTAGACTAATAAAAAAACATATTTTAAAGTACGGGCCTTTGAGGCCCCCACGTCAAAGCTTACGTAAAATGAAAACTACGACACTAGCTAAAGGTTAATCCCAGTCGCATGCGAAACTTTCACCTCGGAGTCTGGAGTCTGCTTTACCAGTCTAACTGCGGATTTGGCTGAACTTTGATATATTTCGTGAAGCGACTGTCATTTGACCTCCACAACCCAACGGCGATATTGGGCGATATCGAAGCATTGCAGCGAGACCCAGTTGTTGAACTTTTTAGTCTAACTACCCGTAATGACTGCCATAGATTTTGTATGGCAACCGGGACCAACGGCTTAACGTGCTCTCCGAGGCACGACCAGACCAATGCAAATACCCATATTCTTGCATACAAATTATTTGCACTTAGCGGGGATTTAACCCGCGTAGCCCTCCTCCTACGTAGGACTTGTTGGACTTTTTAGACCCGTAATGACTGCCATAGATGTTCGTATTGGTTCCGAGGCACGACCAGACCAATGCAAATACCCATATTCATGCATACAAATCGGAGATCGCAGTAGTCTGATTAACCGGACTAGCAACCGGACTACTGAGAGTAAAGGGGAACCCACGCCTCCTGCGTAACGGCTGCGTTCTCGCCACAAAGGCTATCAGTATGGACTGACGACCTGAAATAGGAAGGAACGATTAGGTGCTATGACGTATATTGGGAGAGACCTATTATGCCTAGCATTGGACTGCGATAGGCTAATCGATTGTTTCGTGTGCTAGTTTCCACCACATCAGTTAGAAATTCTTGTAGAATACACATAATTTGGTTCACGCGTGTGTAATATCAACCAGTCGATCACACGTCATGCTCGGATGGACGTGCAAAGGTCTCGTACGGTCTATCGCGCAACTATTCAAACGTACAGAATGTATACTTTTATGGTGGAAATATGTAGGAAGGATGTAACAAGGCGGGATCTGTTTTGTTTGATTTTGTATTCAGCCTTTGATTGCTCGCCGTCGAGTTCTACGACTTCTGTCACACACTTTAATGCTAATGTCGATTTTTTTAAAGTTAATGAATGCCAAAATTCAAGCTCGTTGCTCTCGCACCGCTTTGCTCGTCGCTCTTGCAATACTGCCCACAGTGGCAGTAACCTTAGAGACCCTTTTGGTTGGCATGTCAAAAAGGTTGTACTTATGAAAAAGTTAATTACGATTTCTTGCTGCAATTTCCGAGCTAGTAATAACTACACTGAAAGGGAATTTCTAGTGTTCATTTTAGGAATGTGAATATTATAAGCTTTATGATTGTGCTCGAAATGGTGGACACAGTTTCACGTTTGCCGATCACATTCATATCTTCTATTCAAAATTCAAACGTCTTCAATGTTAGGAAAACCTACTTATCGCATAAGGACTGGGACATTATACCTACCGCTACTACAGCCTGATGAATTGCTACTGGTTCCAGTTGTGTGACTTGTTAGCTTATGATGAACAAGTCTAAAATATTATAGACCTAGGCTAAAACTCCGGACACGTATCTTGGACTTAAAATGTGCCCTATACGCGCAGTACACATTTTTTGGGTGTCTTTTGAGGATAGCATGGGGTGCTACTGCGGTGCGACGAACTCAAATTCACCAAGCATAGATTTATTACAAAGCAATCCGCGGGCGCCAGAGCCTCGTTTGTCTTGTGATAGGTCCAAGATACGTGTCCGGAGTTATACCTCCTGACTCTGTAATCCGTGATATTAATTTTTCAAACTGAATTCTTATATACTTCACGAGCGTCCTCTTACTGTCATGAACCCTTTCATGTCACATGGCGTACTTTTGTCTCTGCCCACCCCGAAGGAAAATAGGCGTTAGTATGTATCTTTCATTACATTAGCATTCCGTATTGAGCACGTGACCGCTGGCATTCACCAGGAGCGCAGAACCCGGCAGCCGGTCAATTGTTCCGCGCACATCGATTAGTTAATAGCTAATAAATTGCGCCTAATTGCTACCTAGTTATTTGCTTGTTGATGTACAATTGAGTAAAAAAGTTGTTGAAGTACTGATGAGCGCAAAAGTTTGGAGGCGCTTAATATTTTTGACGTCACCACGGTAGCACTGCTAATTATACCTATTGCCTTTGATGTCACTGAGGTGGATGCTAAATACACCCGAGGCCCATAACTAGATGGCTCTGGGTCGACAGAGGTGCTAGAGATTTTTTTTATAGGACACGTCAATTTGACTTCGCCTCGCCTGATGGTAAGCTGAAGGCAAAGTCTCTGAAAAGAGGGTCACCATTACAGACACGCACCATGTTACAATGATGGCACTCAGCTTGACGGCCTCATCCTTAGAGTATACATTGCAAGAGAGCGCGCCTTACAAGTATGAACTGCTATCACGGGTATGAACAGTACCGAGTGAGAGCTCCTGGTTCAACCTCAATCAGTAGCAAAACAATACCCATCAAAATGACTTCGCAAATAATATTTAATTCGATATGTTAAATCAAAATTTTATACAACATCGTATATTTGTAGTAATAATGAAGCAAAAATACCACAAAATGACGCCATTTTTTTGTATTTTGGCCTTAATTTTATCCATGCATATCAAATCGAACAAAAAACTGCTTAACAACAAACTACATTAATAAGTGCATCTATTGATATTTTTGGTAATGCATGAAACGTCACTATAGGTGCGCTATACCATCACAAAGTATCTGCTAACACTCGGCGCCAAAGACCTGAGTGATAGGCGCGCTCTAAATTTATAATGTATACTCTAAGGCCTCATCAGATGCTTTTACACGCCCCGCTTAAACGACCCGGGGAGGGAAACACGTGAACGGGTAAGGTAATTCCAAGTCTTAATGGTGCGGCAGAAGAAGGATTCGCCGAACCGCTTGGTTGGGATATTCTGCGCCGTGGCTATCTTAATCCGACAATTGAAGACCCAAGACCCCGCCAGTTGCGGTAGGGGAGGCTATCCGTGGGGATTTATACATTATGATAAAGATGGCTACCAACTAACTTGCGTTCTACTAAGTGTTTAACATCCCATTGGATACTAACACGTTATAATATCTAAATAAGCGAGTATACTAGTAAAGTTAGCATACATTGCAGGAGGTGGAGCATTGTAGGAGGTAGGACACGACGGTATTTGTGTCCTAATCGAGCAGTCCGACTGGGGAAATACCTCTGCCCTACAGAATACCGAAGCTAAATAACCTTGTGTAGTGTTCCCGGCGGAGAGTAGGGTAGCCAGAGCTCACTGGACAGGTTTTGTGCTGTCAGTGGGAAGACCAAAGGCTGGTCCTACTTGTCTTCTTCGTTGATGGCACAGAATCTCTCTGTTCTTACAGGGTCAGCAGTACGAATGTGACTCCTCTGGTGTTGCACTCGTCGATAGGCCACGGTCACCACTTTCCATCAGGTGTACTTGTCTCCGACCTAAGTGGTGTAAAAAAGGCAGTTAAATAATAAGAAGTAACGACATACCTACGTAATATTTGTACTTTGAATATTTTTTATGAGAAATACCTAAAAATTGAATTATAAATAGAATGTGGTAACCAATCACTAATTACAATGACTTAATATATTATTGCTTAATATAAAGGTTTGCAAAAAATTGAAACAGGTAGGAAGTATTATTTTATTAATAGACGATACAAAGTTTAAATAGCATTACTTATTAAGTAACTAGCTTTTGCCCGCGGATGTCGGTTATCGCCACCAAACATAGCCTATGTCCTTTCTCAAGGTCTAATCTACTCCTATACCAAATTTCATCAAAATCGGTTCAGCGGTTTAGTCGTAAAAGCGAGACAGACAGACAGACAGGCAGACAGACAGACAGACAGACAGACAGACAGACAGAGTTACTTTCGCATTTATAATATTAGTAGGGATATTATCCGCCGCGTAGTTCCTGGCAAAGTAGAATTCGGCAGTAGGTATATTTTTTTGTATGAAGGACACGTCAATTTGGCTTCACCTCGCCTGATGGTAGGCTGTAGGAAAAGTCTCCGGAAAGAGGGTGTTACAATGGTGGCACTCAGCTTGACGGCCTCACCAGATGCTTTGTCACGCCCCGCTTATAGGACCCGGGACTGTAGGAGGAGGGAAACACATGAACTGGTAAGGAATTCCAGGTTGTGATGCGGCAAAGGAAAGAGTCTTTTTTATTTATATAGAACACATCAATTAATTTGACATTACCTCGCCCTATGGTAAGCTGAAGGCAAGGTCTCGGAAAAGAGGGTCACCATTATAGACACGTACCATTTTACTTTACCAGTAGTAGCTATTTAGTAATCTGTGGTAGTAGGTATTTCTTTACCAGTTTACATGCCAAATATCAATATCGATTATAGTATAGTCTCGGATTAAAAGAAGTCTGAGAGTATAGTATAGTATAGAGTATAGAGTATAGTCTTAGAGTATACATTGCTATATGTATAGTGAGTATACATACTATTTATAATGTATACTCTAAGAGTATATAATAGTCTGTATATCTTTATTGTGCACACCAAGAAGAAAACATGTGTTATTAGGTAGGCATCAATCTCACCTCCGGCAACCGACGGGGCGACGGCCCACAGTCGGCGTGCGTTTTAGTCGGTTCGAGTCCGACATAACCTCCTCCTCCGGTTCCGGCGGGGGAGGTATCCGTGAGGATTTTTCGCACGATAAAAAAAAGGTAGTACTTTCTGGGTATAAACAATAGGCGGCCTTATCACCTAGTGGCAATGTCTTACAGGCAACCATTGGATGGATAAAAGGGTTCGAGTCTCTGTTTCGATTCAGTGGTATGAAAAGTTAACAAACAGACAGACTGGCTCTTGCATTTATAATATTAAGGTATAGATTAAGTCCTCGTATCTATGTGACGCTGATGTTGGCCTCACAGCGTGTGGTGCGCGTGCGTCAGTACGCAGGTGACGACAGCGTGACGTCGGTCACATACCTACCGAGGATTATCCTGATTATATTCGTATGAATCAGGCTGTCTACCATTCAATAATAATATTCTACGACACACTACACGACGCTTTATTATATAATGTCGCTATCCGTTCTCGCAATGCCAGAGAATCTATTTTAGGGAGAAAACCACCTAGGTGGCAGACAAGCACATGGCCCACCTGATGGAAAGTGGTTACCGTGGCCTAGGGACATGAACAACACCAGGAGAGTAAACCTTGCGCTCAGTGTTGCCGAACTATCGATAGTTTGACTATCTATAATTGACCTCGAAAATCATCTTATAATATCGATAGGCCTAGTACATTGGGTATTGAAAAACGATACTATCGATAGTATTACTGTGTGTCGATAGTTTTATACTGACGGTGCTATCGATACAAACGATAGTATCGACAATATCGATACTATTGATATTACTATCGATAGTCTAACAATAGTCGACTATCGATAGTCTATCGATAGACTATCAATAGTGGACTATCGAGCGGCAACACTACTCGCGCTGTCGATTCTGTAAGAACAGCCCCTCTAGACAAGTGGCAATTCGTTGATCGGCGTATGATGGAATAAAATGCCAAATGTATGGGATTTGACGTATATGACAGGCGTCAACGAATGTCAAAAACGTCAAATCCTATACATTTGTCATTCTATTCCATCATACGCCGAGCAACGAATTACCTCTTGTCTAGGGGGGCAGAGAGTTTCTGTGCTATCAGTGCAGAAGATAAAGCAGGGCAAGCCTTTGGTCTTCCTATTGATGGCATAAAAACTCTCCACAGAGCTCCGACTACACTATTCACCGCTAGGAACACAATCTCTGGCTGGCCAAGACAAGTGGCAATTCGTTGACCAGCGTATTGTAGAGCTTTGACATTCGTTGACGCCTGTCATATATACCTATGTCAAATTCCATACCTTTGGCATTTTATTCCATCATACGCCGAGCAATGAATTGCCACTTGTAGAGGGGCAGAATGATGAACGACAGCCTCCGTGGCATAGCGGTAGTGAACGCGGCCGCTACGCAGGAGGCGCGGGTTCGATCCCCGCTCAGTGCAAATATTTGTGTGCATGAAATATGGGTATTTGCATTGATCTGGTCGTACTTCAGAGAGCACGTTAAGCCGTCGGTCCCGGTTGCCATAAGATCATCAATGGCATTCGTTACGGGTAGTTGGAGCCCTAAAAAGTCTAAAAAGTCTAGCTTCAAAACTTCGATATTGCCTAATGTTACCATTGGGTTGTGGAGGTCAGATGACAATCGCAGCACGGAAAATATCGAAGCAAATCCGTAGTAAGACTGGTAAAGCGGACCCCAGACTCCGAGGTGAAAGCTTCGGATGCGACTGGGAATTAACGCTAGGATGAAGAAGAATGTTGAACGTATGGGATCTGACGTATATGACAGTCGTCAATGAATTGCCACTTGTTCAGAGGGGCTGTATCTGACTTGCTTGATTTCGGCCGTCGTCGTCGTCGTAGAGAATGACATGCGTGCCAATGGAGTATATCTGTTCTGTGCCAACCTTAGAGTATACATTATAAATATAGAGCGCGCCTATCTCTCAGGTCTTTAGCGCCGAGTGTTAGCAGATACTTTGCGAATGCGATGGTATAGCGCACCTATACCTAGTGATGTTTCATGCATTATCGAAAATATCAATAGATGCAGTTATTAATGTAGTTTGTTGTTATGAAGTTTTTTGTTCGATTTGATATGCATGGATAAAATTAAAGCCAAAATACAAAAAAAACGGCGTCATTTTGCGGTATTATTATTACTACAAAAATATACGATGCTGTAAAAAATTTTGATTTAACATATTGAATAAAATATTATTTGTGAAGTCATTGTGATGGGTATTGTTTTGCTACTGATTGAGGTTGAGCTAGGAGCCTCGGTACTGTTCATACCCGTGATAGCAGTTCATATTTGTAAGGCGCGCTCTATAGCAATGTATACTCTAAGGTGCTAACGGTCTCACTTTCCAATGCCCAAGCCCGTGTGAAATGGATAAGTAAAAGTCTGAAAGCGGATCCCGGACTCTGAGGTAAAAACTTTTGATGCGACAGGGCCGAACTAACGCAAAACTAATGATGATAATAATAAATCAATCGATTTTCCAAAATAGGTAGCCAAAATTCAACTAGATCCGTTCAGCCGTTTGAATGTTCACAAACTTTCACATTTAGGTAGGTATAAGTAGTTTTATTAGGATGATAAATCTGTCACATGAACAAAACTAATCATTTCTTTGGTCAATAAGTTTAAAACTAAAATCCGAATACTGCAAAATCACGCTCTAAAAAGAATTAAACAAGAAAATATCAAGACTATAGCCGTGGTCGTATGCCACTTTTCCCTAGAATGTATTGTTTAGAGTTACATACTCTTTAGGGTTCGTTAGGGTTACGGGGAATATTAGTAAATTCGGGTTAAAAAATGTTTTCATACAAACAAAGCACATCAATTTATTTTGATAAAAAGAGACAACGCCCTATAAGCGACGTTCTCTCTTTAACAGTTCTATCTTAGAGTATACATTGCTATAGAGCGCGCCTTACAAGTATGAACTGCTATCACGGGTATGAACAGTACCGAGGTTCCTGGCTCAACCTCAATCAGTAGCAAAACAATACCCATCAAAATGACTTCGCAAGTAATATTTAATTCGATATGTTAAATCAAAATTTTGTACAACATCGTATATTTGTAGTAATAATGACGCAAAAATACCGCAAAATGACGCCATTTTTTTGTATTTTGGCTTTAATTTTATCCATGCATATCAAATCGAACAAAAAACTTCATAACAACAAACTACATTAATAAGTGCATCTATTGATATTTTCGGTAATGCATGAAACGTCACTATAGGTGCGCTATACCATCGCAAAGTATCTGCTAACACTCGGCGCCAAAGACCTGAGTGATAGGCGCGCTCTATATTTATAATGTATACTCTAAGCAGTTCTATAGATAGTGTAATTTATGATGCTGTTGTGATATATACTTTAATATCGCCACTCACCTCATCGGTTTCCGTGGTGTAGCGGTTATCACATCTGCCTAACACGCAGAAGGCCCCCGGTTCGATCCCGGGCGGAAACATAGCTTTTTGCTCTAATTGTATTCATTTATGTAAATTGATGTTGCGCTTTGGTTTTATTCATTAATATTTTTTCCTTTTCTTAAAAAAATAAAACTTCATTTATATAAATTAGGGTTATTTTAAAACAAAAAAATACTTTAATAATTTGACACAAACACAGTCATCGATTTAAAAAGTTTCATAATTTTTCTTGTATTACGAAATGTATAATTATAGTAATATGGATTTTTCTGAAAAAAATATACCTAATGAAAAAAAGAAAAACAATTTAAAAATTACTGAAACTTTTTATACCGCCAGGTAAACTTATAGTTCACAAAACAACGACCTGTAAATAAATTAGTATAATGACTCCCCAGCTGTTGCATTAGTACATAGGCCACGGTACCACACTGGTACCACTTTCCACCATGTGGGCCGTGTGCTTGTCTGCGACCTAAGTGGTATAAAAACATTGTACAAAGTATTAATGATTCAGTAACTTTATGCAATATTTTAAGGTTTACTTTATCACCTAAATAAATTAATGTAAATACATTTTAAATCAAAAGTATAAACACGAAACTCTCAAAAATATATGAAGTGCGCCACCTAGTATCAAGTAGCAGAACTATTCGAACTTTACTATTTTGTAAGTTTATCTATTTGCCGCTAGATGTCCCTAGTATTACGTTTCTTACCTTTAAGTTAGATAGAATGTTTAGTTATCCCTTTGGCCTGTCGTGCTCTCTTTCGTTTACTTACGATAGCCTTTTTTCATCACTTAGGTGGCAGATAAGCACCTGATGGAAAGTGGTTACCGTCGCCTATGGACGTGTGCAACACCAGGGGTGTTACACTCGTGTTATGTACCCTGAAGAAACCTAATGTCCTGTTTTATACCACTTAGGTCGTAGATGTTTTTGCTTGTTTATGCTCACGGTCCACCTGATGGCTTTCCATCTGGATAGTTACCGTGACCTATGCTATAATGAACAAGTGCAACACCAGAGTAGTCACACCCGTGCTACCGACCGGCGACTCTGTAAGAACGGAGAGATTCTCAGCCAAGGAGACAAGTAGGACAATCCTTTGGTCTTCCCACTGACAGCACAAAACTGTAAGTGACAGCATAGAAACATGTTGGGACCGCTGAGTCCGACTTATTATTTCTTAATGTTGTAATTATGTCTCTTAGCAATTATATCAATTTAGACACAGATAGACATCTGTCTATCTATCTAACACAAAACCAACAGGCGCTTTCTGCGACTTTCAAACGCTGCTGCCGCCAGTTTCGCCAGTGTTTCAAAATTGTGGCAGTGGTTTTTCATACACAGAATTTGATGATCTTTCAGATGAGCCTGGCCTTTTCTGGTATTCTTATCATATAAGATACTGATTTTTGTTTTTCACAATTGATTTTTTGTATCACCACCAGGTTTTTAGCCTTACAGCATAGCAGTGGCGAAGGTTGAAATTTTTCAAAAGAGAAGCTTAAACTTACTTCTTACAAAACAACTATAGCATTATTGTATTTTATTTATACCACTTAGGTGACAGACGAGCACACGGCCCACCTGATTGTAAGTGGTTATCGTGACCTTTGGACGTCGTGCGGAACACCAGGGGGGTACAGAGATAGATTAGACCTTGGGAAAGGACTTAAGCATGTTTTGTCGCGATAACCGACATCCACGCGGGCAGAGCCGTGTGCAACAGCTTGTAAGTATTACATAGGGGATACCTTTCGTTAACATAATATATTTACTCCTAAAATGTTTTGGCATAATGAATTTGGCATAATTTTTTTTGGCAGACTTATACTTGGCATAATTTTACTATGTAAGTAATTATGCCAAAAAAATTATGCCAAAAGATCATTAGTCTAAATTACTATATGCCAAAATAGGTGATGGTTATTTTTTTTATGCAAATGGATAGATATGCTTAGATATAATAATGCTAATTTTATTTATGATTAAGACAAATATGCCAAAGGAGATGATTTATTTTCGGCCCATCAATACAACGACTTTTAAGTTTTTGTTTCTTATGTAAAACATCAAAGCGAGAGTGAGAGAAGAGATAAACAACAGAGAATAGGGCATGAACAGTCATTGTACAATATGCACAAAATACGAATCCATTTATTATCATAATTGGACGAAGAATGTTCCAAAGTCTAACCGATTCACGATAACTTATTAAAGAGTGTTTTTTTCATTTATTTTATTGTATTTGTGAAAATTCTTTCACATGACAAGATGTTAAAATGTTGCCAGACATCTTCTTTACCATTACCATAGACTCAAATCGATTAAGAATGCGATTGTATTTGATGAAACTTCAGGCACATATAGGTTTTTTCTTCAAATCTTCAATCTTACAATTCTCATTCCATATGACATTATCGAAAGTTTTTGCTAATAAAAGTATTTTGCTATAAACGAATCTTCATAGAATGCGTTGTAGATAGTTTTATTTCAATGTGTAATTGAAATAAAACTATCTACAACGCATTCTATGAAGATTCGTTTTCAGTTATTTCATTATATACTGTCATCATCATATACTGATTTATCTCCGGAGAATTAGGCAGAGTGAATTAACACCCACATTTCACCAGTCCCACGTAATAGGCTGTAATAGAATCCGTTTAAATATTTTTATTTCAATGATGTTATAATATAACACAACAGTCCATACTATTTACACTATGCCTGTCTAGAAGTAAATACTAAACTACAATACTCTCAGGTTAAAGCTTTACGAATACAAAAATACAACGTTAGGTTGGGCATTGCACTCTTTACCTACTTGGTTGTCGTCATCATTATCGTGGCCTAACCTTCGAGTCCGGGGTGCACCTCTTCCAGTCATCTGACCTCCAAGGGCCCGATAATGAAGATTATTTTAATTTAAAACTGATGTTTTAGTTTTATTTTAAAGTATCAATTGAGGAATCGATTCCATGTGGTAAAAATTGTTAGCGATTACGATTTCATTATTTCGAATGGCAATACAATACCAAAAGTGCCAAAAATTGTTTGACAGTTATTTTGTGATTATTTTGAGTTATTGATTAGTGAATTTTCTTGTTGTTCAATGATCATTGTAAAAAAAATAATATTATATAGTACAGACATTACACAGGCAGCTGCTATGTAAATCAATGGCTAGTATTGAATAATATGGACGAGTGGAGTATTACAGTGTCTATAAGTGATGTAGTCAAACAATTCTAATAAATACACCAGTCGTACCGCCAACCATCTTTTTCAGATGAATTACTGCAAATCAGTAAACAACCAAGGCACTAGGAGATTGTATGTTATTTACATTAATTGAGTTTTCTTTTTGCTCATTTACTATAATTACTATGATTTGTATGCTTTTTGGACGACATACCTACCAGCAATTAAAAACGTTTTATATACCTATGTAATAAATAAATATTATTATAATATGGTTTTGTTTGTTTTTATTTCATTGGATACCTACTTTCATTTCATGGTGTAAGTATGAATCATCATCTTAGGAATTTTGCCTAGTTGTAACCGAGGCTTTTACCGGCCGCTTGCTCCTTCTCTTTTATTCGGTTTGGAAATATGCCTTTTATGGCAGCGGCTGCCGTCTGACCGCCCAACTAGTAAAGATAATCCTGCTTTTCTACATCCGAAAAACATATAGACTGTGAAAAACGGCACATGCCCGTACTTTGAAATCACATATTGATGTATTCACGGCCATGCGGGTTTTGTAGGTTCGAGTCCGACATAACCACCCTCACTGGCTCCGGTGGATTTGAGTGGATTTCCACTTGTTAAAAAGAAGGTTATTGCCCTATCCATCTTCTATTTATTCAATACATTGCATAAGACATGATTTTAATGACGTTTATTATTATGTCATACTAAATAATAAAATTATAATTTTCTGAGATTGGCGCCATGACAGTTTCACATTGATTTTAGTATCAGTTTTGATTTGGTTTATATCAATGCTCCGGTTAGACTAGCTAAGAAGCAATGTACCATTGTAATCCCGATAAAATTACAAATAAATCAATACTCGTTTCATTATTGTTCTCCAAAATTTGTAGGTGGCCGAAAGCTCAAACATAAAAAATCGTCTCCTTTGTTATGGATAAAAAAATTATACATAAATATCATTCTAGTCCAAATTACCATTATGCCAAAATATTTTATGGTTAATATTTTTATGCAATTGGATAGTGAACCATTACAAACAGATTCAACGGGAGTATTAACCTGGACTAGCAAAGATAACTGCGGCAATTTTTTATCAGCCATTGCATTTTTTTATCGTGCAACGATCTTCGTGTTCTTTCTGGAAGCGCATATACGATAAGCACTGATTGCTGTGCCAATATAGGAGTAAGGTTACTGAACACTCGGGAAAGGTGATTGTGATTTATAACTTACTAGCTGTCCCCGCGAACTTCGTACCGCCATATTTTTCCCGTTCCCGCTGCACCTATTTTCTCACCGTTTAAACCTTCCCTGGACACCCACGAATATTTCAAGACTAAAATTAGCCAAATCGGTTCAGCCGTTCTTGAGTTATAAAATAACAACGAAAAGTGGCATTGATTTTTATATATTAGAGAAGATAACTAAGTTATATGTGGTTCACTTAGGATTCTTCTACACTACTAGCTTTTTTTTTTTCATATAGGACACGTCAATTTGACTTCGCCTCGCCTGATGGTAAGCTGAAGGCAAAGTCTCTGAAAGGAGGGTCATCATTACAGACACGTACCATATTACAATGGTGGCACTCAGCTTGACGGCCTCATCATGCTTTTTCACGCCCCGCTTAAAGGACCCGGGACTGTAGGAGGAGGGAAACACGTGAACTGGTAAGGAATTCCAAGACTTAATGGGGTGGCAGAAGGAGTCTACTACTAGCTACTATCTTAATCGATTTAAATAGTTAATACTTTAAAATTTCATTCGATTGTTCGGGCGGAGTAATCAAAAATCAATGTTTAAATGTTTAAAAATGATTGCGACCGGAAATGGTGCGCACTGTGCGGTATGAAAGGAACTTCATCCCTCGCACACTCAAGCTGTGGAATGAACTGCCCGCGAAGGTTTTCCCAAGCGACTACAATATGGGGTTCTTCAAAAAGGGCATTAGAAGGTTTCTTCAGGGTCGGCAGCACGAGTGTGACGCCCCTGGTGTTGCATACGTCCATAGGCCACGGTAACCACTTTCCATCAGGTGGGCCGTGTGCTTGTCTGCCACCTAAGTGGTATAAAAAAAAATTCATTGGTTCCAATAGTCCGTACAAGTATCGGTGATGGGTTCCACCGTCGCCCTAAGACGGATGTATAGAAGAATTTGGATCAGCTTCGGGCGAGGCTCGGTGGCTCAGTGGTCAGAGCATTCCCCCTGTAAGGAAAAGATCGTGACCCGCCGGAGATAAAGGCGTGATTGTATGTATGTACCAGCCTTCCACCCGCGGCTCCGCCCGCGTGCATCTCGGTTAACGCGACCTTTGCTCATATCTTCGGTTCTACTCAGCCGATTCCGATCAAACAAACGTAAGATTTTAAGTCTGAGCAAGCCCTTTCTAACAAAAAAAACCGCATCAAAATCCGTCCAGTATTTTTTGCGTCCATCGCGAACAAACAGACAAACAGACAGGAAATTCAAAAAAAATATTTTCGTGTTCAGTATCGTTACCCAAGTATTTTTTTAAATATCTCCAATGTACAGACACGATCACTTTAGAATTATATAATAGTATATAGATAGATGTAAATTTTAGTCTACTCGAATCTGATAGTATCGGTCATCCACCCAGATATTGGCTGCACAAACCCAGCACTATGTAGTACAACAAAGATAATCCCAAGCCCTTCGTATGAGTAACATTTTTGCATAAAACGTTATCTTTTAGAAATCCCTTCGTTTGATACCTTATCTGTTAGTGGCTGAAGGGCATTCAATGCCAAAGGTTATGGACCTCTGCACCTATGTTTTTTTTTAAATATAGAACACGTCAATTTGACTTCGCCTCGTCGGATGGTAAACTGAAAGCAAAATTTCGGAAAAAAGTTTCACCATTATAGACACGTATCATATTACAATGGTGACACTCAGCTTGACAGCCTCATCAGATGCTTTTTCACGCCCCGCTTAAAGGACCCGGGACTGTAGGAAGTGGGAAACACGTGAACTGGTAAGGAATTCCAGGTCTTAATGGTACGGCAGAAGAAGGTGTATATTTAAAGGCATGAGTCCCCGTCGCGCGCAGATTGGTTTGATCTAATAATATGTCGATGTATTTGCGATATCAAAGATGTTATTACAGACTCTGTGACGGGGCGGTAGTGAACGCAGTCGCTACACAGTAGGCGTAGGTTAAATCCCCGTTCATTGAAAATATTTGTATGCATGAATATGAGTATTTGCATTTGTCTGGTTGTGCCTGGAAGCGCACGTTAAGCCGTTGGTCCCGTTTGCCATACGAACATCTATGGCAGTCATTATCAGTAGATGAAGCCTTAAAAAGTTCAACAACTGGTCTGACTGCAAAGCTTCGATATCGCCAATAGGTTGTGAGGGTCAGATAGCAATTGCTTCACGAAAAATACGGAAGTTCAGCCAAAGTCGCAGTTAGACTGGAAAAAGCGGTCCCCGGACTCCGAGGTGAAAGCTTCAGATGTGACTGGGAAAAACTTGGGATCTTTCTTCTTTATCCTAGCATCAAGCTAGGATAAAGAAGAAAGATGTTATGGAATGTGGCCCTATTAGAACACCCCTATACTGAAGAAAATAGGTTCCCTAATCATGACAGTAGAAGAAATCATTTAATGGTAATGAAAACATAAATAGCTCTGCCTACCCCACTGCTAAAGAGTCGTAACTATGTATTAATCTATGCATATATAATTATGCATATCTTCGCTACATTTTTGGCACAAAAATAATTACCCCTACTCATACATTAGCCTGTCCGTGAACTGTGAGAATAATTCTACTACTAAATGCATAATAATAAAGTTAATGTGATATTATATCACACAGGGTGGTCCATTTACCTCAATAACCGGTTCGTGTGTTAACGATAACGGTTTTCTAAAAAAAAAACGGTAATTATTTTTATTAGTTATTTGGGTCACTATGACATAAGACGAGGAAGCGATCACAATGGCTCAGTTCTTCTCATTTTGCACGGCGTTGCGTAAAACTGGTTGCAATTTTAAGATTTTATATACAGGATGGGGTGATTTTTGAAGTTGTTTTGTTGTGAAAAGAAATGAAAATTGTTGGTGTTGTTTTCTTAATTTTCGACGATTAGGTGGTAAACTATGGAAAAAAAACTAAACATATAAATTTTTACGACATTTTAGGACATTCTACACAACGCTATTTAGAAACAATGATAGCATAGCTTAACTTCAGTCTAAATCAAACCTAACTAGTTTTTTTTAGCTAGTTATTTTTTTTTGTTAAATATGAACATAGAAATACTCCGACTAATGCACAAGTATTTGCAATAATTTTACTGTTATTTATTATAATGGAGGAGGTAGGATACGACGGTATTTCCGTCCCAATCAAGCAGTCCCACTCGGGAAGTACCTTCACCCTACAGAATACCGCAGGTTTAATAACCTTGTGTTGTGTTTTCAGCGGTGAGTTGGGTAGCCAGAGCTCACTGGAGAGGTTTTGTGCTGTCAGTGGGAAGACCAAAGGCTGCTTATCTGCTTCGCTGACGGCACAGAATCTCTCTGTTCTCAAAAGGTCGGCAGCATGAGTGTGACGCCCCTGGTGTTGCACTCGTTCATCTGACGGAAATATTTTTTTTATATCACTTAGGTGCCAGACAAGCACACGGCCTACCTGATGGCGTTACACTCGTGCTGCTGACCCTGAAGGAACCTTCTAATGCCCTTCTAAATAATGTATGGAGAGGAATGACCCCAAGTAATTAGGACAAGGGCAGGGCAGATTTAATTCATATACCCTCCTGTAGAAACTGTGAAGTTCGCCTGTAAAATGAACAACAAAAATAATCGATATCGCGACCTTTTTTCGAACTCGATGACCTTTTATATTTGTGTAGTCGCAACGACGGTAAGTTAGGAGACTTTGCAGAGCTTCCCCATTGCTCTAACCAATGTAACAAGTGGTATTATGACAGTCAGTTGTAGTATTTGACAACTCTTATTAAAAATGTCGATTTCATAATTTTATGAAACAAAGAAACAAACTGTTTCATTATTTCATGAAATGACTTTGACGAAATTATTGTCGTTTTGCGTACAGCCAAGGAGTAGAATGTCTTGCCTGAATCTGTGTTTTCGGATAGCTATAACTTGGGTGTCTTCAAGACTATAGTGAACTAGTTGCTTCTAGGTAAGCGTACTTTACCGTCGACCACAGGTATAATAACCTTTAATAAGTGAGATAGTGTTCCTCAAAGTTTGGATCTATAAAAGGGTTTTAAAATGAGATGCGTACGGTTTGTGATAGTGTTCAAACTTTGTAGCCGTACAGGTACGGAACCACCTTACTCAGTTGCATACAATGAAATATGGAGGGCTCATTCTTTATTCGCGAATAGTAAATAAGTTGATAAGCGTATATATCCATTGCCTACCGGTCATTTGTTTTTTAACGCAGATCAATGGACAAGTTAATCATACAAATATTTATCATATTTAAAATATACATAAGCACGAAGAATGCGTGACATGTTGTTGTTCACTCATATAACAAATATTTAGGCGAATACAGCCTTAAAATTTCTCACAGGCAAAGCCACGGCCAACAGCTAACTTACAATATTATTATGAAGAATATTACGTGCGTGTGGTATCACTTAGTAGGATGTCAATAAAGCATGTTTAACAAGTAGATAAAAATAAATTACGATAGCCATACATACCTTAACTTAATTGTATCCGTACAAACTAATAAATAAGTTTACATAATTTGTACGTAAAATATAATAACTATCAAATGCAACAATTTATGTCACCGTCTCTATAACGTAAAGTAAAAGTGAAACAACCTGTACATAAAGTCGTTCCGGTCTACTTGCCCAGTTGTCGGTGAGTTGCCGGTTATGTAACACCCTGTAGCAACACTTTTATTGGTACAGCGCCATCTATAATATTAAATTGGTGTAAACAAACTTGTGGTGGTTTATGCGCTCCTGGTAGCTGTAGGGCAATATTGTACGAAATAACAGCTGTTTTTTTATGACCGGTCACCGGTTCAATTCCCGGTTAGTGCATACATACATGATTTCACGCCTGTGAATCCCCCCCAAAGGGGTAGGCAGAGGTGTATTAACACCCACATTTCGCCAACTATATTTTTAGTAACAATAGGCTCGCCCATTATTGCGTGAAATAGTGGGCGAGCCTATTGCGAGCAAGCGGGCACTATACCATGTGGGCTGTATATTTACTGTCCGATGTATAAAAGTTCTATCCCCTATACATCTTCTACGACACCCACAAAAAGAGACGGGGTATACACGCATAGTCCGTTCTGTTACCCTAAAAGTGCTAGGCAGGTGAAGAAAAACACCCACATTACACCAATCCCTGTATTCGGTACCAAGTAATAGGGGTTCCCCTATAGGGGTGAGGACAGCCTCTGTGTCGTGGTGGTAGTGAACGCGGGTTCGATTCACGCCACTGCAAATATTTGTATGCATGAATATGGTATTGGTCTGGTAGTGCCTCGGAGAGCACGTTAAGCCGTCCTCACAATTCATCAATCATTGTATTAGGTCCCACGTAATATGGGGTGAGCCTATTGCCGTATTCCGGGCACTATTGTTGGCTCGAGCCATGCATCTGAGGCTGAATATTAGCGGTTTATATGTCTGATGTTAAACAGCTCTATCCCACAGTTGCCTTTTGCGATACCGCATGGGAAGAGATGTGGTGGCCCAAATAGGCTTGTGTCCACTAAGAATAAATCGGGTTGATGTATGTTCCTAGCGACTATTCTTGTTATAAAGATAGCAAAAAGCATAATAGTTTGGTATATAAAATAAGGATTACTTTTATTTTTATAAAATAAATTTAGAGAAACTAGACATTCAGTCACGTGACATCAAACACCAATCAGAGAGCGTGACGTCACGCCTTGCGCCCTGTGTTGACAACGTAGGTGATTTTTCGCCATGTAGGCCTAGACGAAAATTGGAAAACAGTTCTTTAAATTAATAAATTTATAACTGGAGTGAAGTCAAAACAATACCTGTAAACTTAAATTATAATACATAAAATAATCTATAATACTAAGTCAAAGTAAAAAAAAAAAAACTAAGTTTTTAGTTATTTTTTACAGTTTTTAACTGTAAAATAACAAATTGTGATGATAACTTGAAAAAAAAAACGTTTTATATTAATATACTGATATTTTGGCGTTTGGGCTACTTTAGGCTACTTTGGGAATGAAAAACGGCGATATTAGGCCAAGCGTGGTTGGCAACACAACACTGCTTGCGTTTGCGTTATTATTTTTGTTTACGATACGTAGTACGTACCAGTAAGTATATTATATATTAATCTATGCACTACACATGAACTTGTTTGACAGTTTTGACACGGAGACACGGCGTGACGTAACAAAAGTCGCCATTACAGTTTGGAGTGTTTTTGACATAAATTCAAATCGACTTATTAAATCTCAAAATAAACCATGTAAATGATTGTTTTATATCAAAATAATATATTTTTGGGGTCATTTAGGTATAGAAGTATTGTATTAACCATTTTTTCAAATTTAGGACACAAGCCTATTGTACACTGCCGGGAACCACACGACTGTATTTATAAACCGTTCATATTTTATTTCAATGCAGTAGGTATACCAGTAATTCTTTTAAATCAATGAATGAAGTACTCGTGTGTCAGCGCTTTGTACCGTCAGCAAAATACCGCCCACCTTGCTGACATTGTGCTAAACACAACAATTGTTGTGTTCTTAGAAGTAAATCGTTCCGAATAAGTTTATTTGTTTGTTTCTTTGTAAATTAATCATTGTCACCTGCAAATTTATGGAATGTTATGTATTGTTGAATTAATTATTATGGGATTGTTGATTTCCGGCAGAGTAGAATCTGGGCCAGCCCATCTCTTCCCATGCGGTGTCGTACAAGATGATTAAGGGATAGGGCTGTTAAACAACAAACAGATATGTACAGACCAGACTCAGCCTCAGATGCCATTTTTTTTTATAACACTTAGGTGGCAGACAAGCACACGGCCCACCTAATGGAAAGTGGTTACTGTGGCCTATGGACGTAAGCAACACCAGGGGCGTCACACTCGCGCTGCCGACCCTGAAGAAACTTTCTGATGCCCTTCTTGAAGAACCCCATATTGTAGTCGCTTGGGAAAACCATCGCGGGGAGTTCATTCCACAGCCTGAGTGTGCGAGGGATGAAGTTCCTTTCATACCGCACAGTGCGCACCGTTTCCGGTCGCAATGTGTGAGGATGAATTCCCTGCCTATGGCGAGAAGTGCGATGATAGAATGTAGCTGGTGGGCATCATGTCAAACAATTCATCTGAGCACAAACCATTGTATAGGCGGTAGAACACACACAGTGAGGCAAAGTCTCTCCTGAAACTGAGAGGTTCCACATCGCCTGTGAGTATGGGATTGCCGACGAGCCTCAATGGCTCGTATGAACAATAGTGCCTGGAATATGGCAATAGGCTCACCCCCTGTTACTTGGGACCGAATACAATGTTTGATTCACCTTTCCCTAAACCGCCCCGGGGATAAAGCCGTTATTAATATAAATGTATTATGTTGGTGCCCGTTATCTAAAAAGTTCAACAATGAGTCTCGCTCTCTCAGTGGGAAGACTAGAAGTTTGTCCAGCTTCGTCTTCTACACTGACGGCATAGAAATTCTGAGCTCTTACAGGGTGGGCAGCACGAGTGTGACGCTCCAGGTGTCCATAGGCCACGGTAATCACTTTCCATCAGATGAGCCGTGTGCTTGTTTGCCACTTAAGTGGTATGAAAAATTAATAATGCAAGTGGACTCCAGAACTTAAAGTTTAAACGTTGGGAGTAAGCAAGAAATCTCTAAGAGGATGATAATGATATTCATGATATTCGCTAGAATTGCATTACAAGTGGATATCACTACTATCACCAGTATCACAAAAATAATCAAATTTCAGTCTAACTACGACACAGCTGAACTTCAATAACCATTTTCCGTGAAGCTACTGCCATCTGACCTCCATAACTGGTGATTTCGAAGTTCGTACCTATTTTTTTTTTGCCACGGATGTCCACAGAATATACGTATAGCAATAACGTGCTTTCTGAGGCACAGTCACCTGACAGTGTTTATAATAGACACCCATTCTGACTAACCTGGCTAGAATTGTTACAAGTGGTAACCATTTTAGCCAGCCCCTCTAGACAAGTGGAAAATCGTTGCTCGGCGTATGATGGAATAGAATGACGTATATGACAGGCGTCAGCGAATGACAAAAACGTCAAATCCTGTACATTTGTCAATCTATTCCATCATACGCTGCGTCACGAACTCTTCAAATACGCTTAAACAGTATAATGCCGTAGGTACTATTTATCAGTATAGCCTTTTCTTTGACACAGTGGCGTTTTTCACGGCGGTAGTACGGAGGCTGCGCCGGAGTCGGTCGGTGACCCGCCGCACGCCGGCCTTGCACGTGTGCGCTGTACACACGCAAGACATTATGGTGCCGTAAACATTTTGTATAAACATGAATGGAGGTAAATGTTATTGGCTTTAGTAAGTCATAGCTGGCATTAGAAAGATAATTATTTGAATAATAATAATTAGAAATAACTACATTTCTTTTATGTTATTTTATTATACAAGAATTATAATACCTAAAAGGAAAGAATGTAATTTGTTAGCACTTTTTCAAGAAATTCGCTGTAACAGCCAAAAGGTAAGAAAATCCGAAAATAGCAAACAAAATTTGGGGATTCAGTTAACATTTTTTTTTAGAGAAAGATCATTATAAAAAGGATTATTTTTTTCTACTATAATGTGATAAATTGAAATTAGTATTATTATACCTTAACGGTATGAAAAAAAAAACACTTTTTTTTTTATAAACATACATACACATTATAAACTATTAGATATAACTGGGACGCGATTACTTTACAAAAATCACAATCAATACAAATTCACAACATTATAATTATCTGCACATCGCAGAAATAGTATGCAAAGTAACCAGTTACACAATTGTAACGTAAATAATGAGATATAAATAAATAAAATAAAACCTAGTTTTTCTTACAATACTGAACGTACAATAAATTAAATACTTGTTGCACTAAAAGTACATAACTCGTCAAAAATTTTCACTTTCATTAACAAAATTTAATCAACGACTCGAATGTCGTGCAGGTGTACAGCAGCGTGCATCGACCGGAGCGTTGACACTAGTCTATGCAGTTTTGGTAACAAAAAACTATGCGCTTACCGGAGTTCACATACCGATGTTTATTAAGTTTAGAGGTGGTTGCTATGCGGATCTTATGACAGTGAGTGACAGAATGACGGTATTGTCAGTCATTTACTGATACGATATCTATCATATTGGCCACTCTATCTTTTTAACCGACTTCAAAAAAGGAGGGGGTTCTCAATTCGGATGTTTATATTTTTTATTATACATTAGCTGACCCGGCGAACTTCGTGCCGCCATATTTTCTGATCCCGCTGCATATCTCTAAATTTATCAGTGTTTCTCTACAATATTATGCATGTATTATACATATAAACCTTCCTCTTGAATCACTTTATCTATTGAAAAAAAAACCGCTTCAAAATCCGTTGCGTAGTTTTGAAGATTTATGCATACATACATACATAGGGACGGACAGACAGCGACAGCGACTTTGTTTTATAATATGTAGTGATGTAGTGATGATAGTGATAGTGAAGTGAAGACGACTAAGAAATAGGACTGTTTTCCATCCATAAATATTTGCACTGAGCAGGAATCGAACTCGCATGACATAGCAGTTGAACGCACTACAGCCCCCCCTCACCCCCCTTCCTCCAGACAATTGGCAATTTGTTGGCCAGCGTATTATATTTTACAAATAGAATGAACCCGTATTTTGACGTTTATGACATAATGTTGACAACTGTCACAAATGTCAAATCTCATACATTCATTATATTCTACAAACACCGGTCAACGAAATGCCACTTGTCTAGGGGGGCAGCATAGGAGGCTATGCTGTCCAGCTATGCCACAGAGGCCGGGAACTCACTAAAAACAAAACTAGCTGTTACCCGCGGCTTCGCCCGCGTGGATGTCGGTTATCGCGACCAAACATAACCTGTCCTTTCCTAAGCTCTAGTCAAAACAAATCCAACTCTGTATCAAATTTCATCAAGAGCGATTCAGTGGTTTAGGCGTTAAAACGTAATAGACAAACAGGAACTTTCGCAGTTATAATATAACTAGCTAGTCTGCGGCTCCGCCCGCATGGATGTCGGTTATCGTGATCAAATATAGCCTGGAGCATTTTTCAAGGTCTAATCTACCCCTCTACCAAATTTCATCAAGATCGGTTCATTAGTTTAGGCGTTAATGCGCAACAGACAGACAGTAACTTTCCTTAGAGTATAGTTAAGTAATATATACTCCAACTTTCGCATTTATAATATTAGTATGGATAAGGATTGTTACATATTATTCTTGTTATATTTTCATCGTAATGCGTCAATTGCAGTACAAACGAAGAAAAGAGTGTTAAACCTACATTGCTAAGTGTCATTTCTTACATATTTGCTTAACTTATTGTCGGTTATTTTCCCTTACAAGTTACATACATATAATCACGCTGTTATCCCCGGAGGGTTAGGCAGAGGTGAATCAACACTCACATTTCGCCAATCATTTTTTTAGTTCCCACGTAATAGGAGGTGGTGAACCTATAGCCTATACCTACATATTATTTGCTTATCTTATTGTGAGTAATTTTCCCTTACATGTTACAATATTTTGCTTTACATACTACCTATAAGTTGACTATGGCTCTGCTAACGTGGTATCCCGTTCCTGTGACCCACTGGAACCTATTCCCGGGAACTTATCAATCAATCAATCAATCAATAAGCCTATTGCAGTCCATTGCTGGACATAGGCCTCTCCCAAAACGCGCTACGTTTAAAAGACTAAATACTCCAGAATATTTTTACTCAGTTCTCACGAGGGAGGGAGAGTGCATTTGTGCGCTATGACATGACTAAAAGTAAGTATAATAATTATCAGTGTTGCCAATTCCTTATTCTAATTACCACCTGCGTAGTAAAAACTATAGACCATGATCTATCTCAGTGCCAAATTTCATCCATATCAGTTAAACCGTTCTCGCGTTAGGAGGTCTATTAAATTTTTCACAAATAATAGCAGAATATGAATAAAATAGGAAAGCGGTAGCTTAGTAGTCAAGGAGTTGGCATTTCGATCGAGAGGTCCCGGGTTCGAATCCAGCCCCTCTAGACAAGTGGCAATTCGTTGCTCGGCGTATGATGGAATAGAATGTCAAATGTATGGGATTTGACGTATATGACAGGCGTCAACGAATGTCAAAATCGTCAAATCCTATACATTTGTCATTCTATTCCATCATACGCCTAGCAACGAATTGCCACTTGTCTAGGGGGGCTGGCCATTACACTACCGACGTGAATCCACTCCTAGCACAAGAAATTTAGCTTAGTTGGAAGGGTTAAAGGGAAAATTAGTAATATCGGTTCCTAATATTCTTTAAAAGAAATATTAATAATTTCATTTACTAATATAAAAGTTAAAATTAATAATAACAAAAAATATATTCAGGTAAACCGCATAAGTACCTATTTATTAGGTACTTTCACAGCCCTATTAGGTACACAAATTCCTACTTTTCACTGACGCGTATAGCAAAGAGTACGTAAGAGTACCTGGAACTTCCCAAAGGGTATTTTTTCGGTGCAGATAAGTGCATCGGCCCTGTCTCAGGGCCGAGGGCCCCGGGGAAGGCATTCACCCCGGTGAAAGTATGACTTCAGAGTTTGAGACCATCTTGCTTATTTAGTTCATTCACTCTGGAGCGAACAGGAGAACCGTGGAGAGGATAGATAAATTATGGTATTATTTTTTAAATCTAATATATAAAATTCTTCTGTCACGGGGTGCGTAATCGAACTCCTCCGAAACGGCTTGACCGATTTTGATGAAATTTTTTGTGCTTATCCGGTATCTATGAGAATCGGCCAACATCTATTTTTCATCCCCCTAAGTGATAAGGGTGCAGCGGGAACGGGATTTGAATACCACGCGGGCCGAAAATATGGCGGTACGAAGTTCGCCGGGGCAGCTAGTTTTTCTTGTAAATTTATGTTCATTATTTCCGCGTGGCATTCCGCGTGGCAAGCGTGCTAATAAATTATTCTTATTCTTATTCTTATTCGCTCCAGAATCTCGCGTCAGAATCAAATATAATATTATAAAACCTAATATGTACCTAAGCATATTATACTAAGGAAATAAAATTTGATTTTATTTGTATAAGAAGTGGATGTATGGTCCCATCTAAGCCGCTAGTGACAATATCCGAATATAAACTAGCGATGCCCGATATTTGACTTTGTATCGATATTTCGCATCGTAATGTATCGTAACTGAATGTATCGATACACGATATTATCGTATGGCTTTGTATCGATATTGTTAATATCGTATTAATATCGTATCAAAATTCAAACTCTAATTTATTTACAGTATAAATATAATTTTAATATTCGTCACACTAGTTTTTTGTACAGTCCTGTACAGAAAATCACAATTGTAATTTTATAGTATATCTATCATCATCACTACATACATATTATAAAACAAAGTGGCTGTCTGTCCGTCCCTATATATGCTTAAATCTTCAAAACTACGCCACAGATTTTGAAGCGGTTTTTTTGAATAGCTACCTATTCAAAAAAACCGCTTCAAAATCTGTGGCGTAGTTCCTCCTCTTGAATCACTCTACAGGTTTATATGTATAATACCATGCATTGTAGAAAAATACTGATAAATTTAGAGACATGCAGCGGGAACGGGATCAGAAAATATGGCGGTACGAAGTTCGCCGGGTTAGCTAGTATAGTATAAAATTATAATTGCAAAAAATTTTTCATCTAAACTTTTAAGGAATAATAATTTTGATAATCGTTGCGGATCCAACCTATTGCGATTTTCTGTAAGCGTATTATTAGCTGAAGAAAACAATCGCTCTGACGGCACTTAATAAAAAAAGACCAAACACTAGATTTGATAGGTTAAATTTGGAGACGCTTCGAATGAACTAATCGTAATCACACAGTGCTAACAGAAAAAACTTATTACTTTTTGAAGGTATCTACCGATATTCAAAACTAACGTCAACAAATCATTTACAGTCTACCCACATCATATTACAAAATACAGCCTGCCATTGGCGGCACTATTAAAAGAAGTTTGTTTATAATATTTTCAATCGTTGTTATAATTTATTATGATCATAACAAAGATTCAAGTCTCCAAATGTACTTAGTCAGCTTATCTCTTTTTGAACATTTGATTGAACAACTATGTATTACTTTAGAGTTAAGTCATACGATATTTTTGATGCGATATACCCGAGAAGCGATACGATATCTCCACATATCGTATTGATGTGTATCGATACAAAATATCGAAATATCGCATGGTGTTGTATCGATACACCAAAATATCGATACGTATCGGGCATCGCTAATATAAACTCAATATCATTTTCCTGAAGACCTTCTAACCTGTCATAATTGCTAGCACTCCACCGTTAGGATGTTAGTGCTTAGAAATAAAGTTCGTGTTTACATATTGTTAACTAAATAATTTTCGTGTTTATGCTATTGTATTTTTGAACAGATAAAAAAGGCATGAACAGAGTACGAATTATTGAAACAATTCGTATATTCTATTGAACACGTATATGTCGTATATGCTATTATTGAAACTACATACAAACAAAATATTGAAAGTAGCTATAGGTTCGTGTATAATATATGTGCAATAAAATTCACTAATACTTACCTTGCATACTAACGTCAACAAAAAAATAAATAAAAAAATCTACGAGTAACATCCTCTCTACCGATGTTTCTGCGCCGAATTTCCAAGGCTGTTGTAGACGGAAGAAAGCTCGGAAAGCGACAGTGGAATGCTCCGCGGCGCTTACGCATCCCCCCTCCCCTCTCCCCCCACCGCGTCTATGACTACGGAGGGGGAAGTGCAACGGCTTGAGGCCATTTCTTTTTTGGAAAAAGTCTAGTAGGTTTCGCTTTGTAGTTGTTTTTTTTTAATAGGTAATAGAAATTGATTTGGCATTGCAGCGTTTAGATAAAGGGAAAAATAATGAACAACTTTTGTAGGTGGAATCAGAAAAAAAATTTAAACTGAAAATACAATAAATAGAATATTTATGTGGTTCTTCAAGAAGGGTATTACAAGGATCGGTAGAGCGAGTTTTTATACCACTTAGTTGGCAGACAAGCACACGGCCCACCTGATGGGAAGCGGTCACCGTGGCCTATGGACGTCTGCAACACCAGGGGCGTCCTTCTAATACCCTTCTTGAAGCAAAAAAAAGCACCGCATGAAGTTCCTTTCATACCGCACAGTGCGCACTGTTTCCGGACGCAATGTGTGAGGATGAATTCCCTGTTTGTGGCAAAAGGTGCGATGACAGAATGTAGCTGTGAATATTTCACCAGAACTTGAATATTGATTATATTGAAATCGTCATAACCATCATAATTATGAAATGAGGAAAAGGGACCACTTAATAAACTTGTCGTGAAGGTTGTAGGAAGTACGGATCATCTACTAATTAATTATAATTTCTAATTATTAATTGACCAATTAATAAGACACCGATTAAATGAAGATTATTATCAGTTTGTTACTGCAGCCATTTTGTTTCTTCTTAATTAATAATAATTTGAATTAGTAATCTGTATGCCTGTTATAAAATTTTCGCAGTTGCGGATCGAAGTTGGTACAGTCAGCATCAGATCAATCTTGACTAGCAAACTACTCAAAATGATCATTGATTACCTGAATGATCACCATGATTACCTTGACATTCATTAGCCCCTTAATGTTGACTGATTGTTCTGATATTTGGTAGTTTTGGTACACACTTTTAGTTCGGACAATAATACAAATTAAATCAATAAGAAAACAGTGATATTGCACTCTATGGGTGTATGATAATACCGCAGGGGGATAGAGACAGGATAGAGGCGTTCGAAATGTGGTGCTGAAGAAGGATGGAGGGGATAAGCTGGACAGAAAGAATGACAAACGAAAGGGTACTTTCGTTTGTCATTCTTTCTGTACTACTTTAGGGAAAGTTTGGAATCCGAACTATGATATATACATCAATCGCCTTGAAGGTATTCAGAAAAGATTCCTGAGGTACATTCAATATCGTTCTCAAATATTTTTACCTAACTACATAGCTCGATGTAGAATATTCCATATACTCCCGCTTTATGAGAGAAGGAAAATTGCTGACTTAACCCTATTATTTGATGTTATGAATGGTCGTGTTGACGTCCCAGAATTAGTAAGCAAGATTGATTTTCGTGTGCCTTCAGTATTCCTGCGAAGAACAAATCTCCTAAATGTACCGGCTGTCAAAACCACATATAGACAGAACTCGTGTCTCATTAGAGCATGTCGCTCATTTAACACGGAGTGTCGTAGGGTCAATCTTGACTTGTTTGCAACGAGTATTGCTAAAATGAAAAGAGATCTTAGCTCTTGTTTCTTTGACAATAATTAACCACTATATTTTTGTTGTATCCATTCTGATGATCTTGGCTATTTACTACTACATCCCTTTGTATTTTTGGCTTGCATATATATTGTGAGAGAATATTGTCTACCTACTACTTACTACATAATTTGAACCGCTTAGCAGTGAAAACTTTTAATTGGCCGTCTCTTAGCATAACTATATTATGTAACACTACATTGTTTTCCTAAGATGTCATAAATAAATAAATAAATAAAAATAAACTAAACAAGGTACAGGAAAGAAGGTCTCTATTGAAAATAATCGAGAACCGAAGAGAAAAGATGATTGTCCATCTGATAAGACACGACTTATTTTTAAAAACATCGTAGAAGGGAATGTAGAAAGAAAGAGAAAAGGAGGTAAACCAAGAGGAACGTTTATGGCACAGAATGAAAATATACAAAGTATTTTTGATAATAGGACATCTTGAAGTGGTCATTATGATACAGTGGACATTTTGATACGGTGGACATTTTGATAGAGTGGACGAGATGGCCCTAAAGGAAGCTGCGTCGTACCACAGATTAATAAATAGTTACTACGTCAGGCACATGCTGTAACAAACATCTCGAATGATCGAAGTGAGCTCGATAGCTGAATCCGCGGTGAGATGTCAATTTGTATGCGAAATTGACATCTCACCGCGGATTCAGCTATCGAGCTCACTTCGATCATTCGAGATGCAAGTTACAGCATGTGCCTACTGCAGGCACATGCTGTAAGGACACTTCGAACGTTCGAACGAACTCGACAGCTGAATCCGCGGTGATATTTCCATTCTGCATGCTGTAAATTTGGTGTCGTCACGTTGTCGAGCATGAGGGTGATGTATGTTTACGTGTTCGACAACGTGACATCACCAAAACAGCATGCGATATTGAAATATCACTGCAGATTCAGCTTTCGAGTTCGTTCGATCGTTCGAAATGTTCTTACAGCATGTGCCTACTGGTCGTACTAGGAGGTCAAGGTATTGGCGGAGGAGAGAGAAAAGAGTGGTGATTACTCCACAGACAAGAGCGCTGCTCTTAAGTTTAGAGACAGAGAAAAAAACAGTTTGGTAATAACATCATTATTAAGATCATTATGAGACTTTGCTTATCAACATAGATTCGATACTGACTGTACCTACATGGCTAAATGCTACGCCGTGTTTCTTGCAAGCTCGATGTTTCGGATGTTTTATTGTAGCCCTCTGGTAGTGTCAAGGGTAAATTCTTTGTACCCTTGACACTACCGGTAGTGCCATGGGGATAGAATTTTACCCTTGACACTACCAGTAGTGCCATTGGGTAGTGCCACGGGGCAGTCAACTTTATTGGTGTCGTGTTACCAAGTAGCTACGTCACGTAATTAAGCTAAAATTATGAATTAACTGAAATTTTTTAGAACCACCCATTTGACAAAATTTTATTTATCTGCACAGACAACGCAATGTGACCTATCCTTCACAAATGGTCCAATTCCATAGAAATGATACAAAAATCACGGTGACAAACAGTTTTCACCCATATTTCTATAGCGTTACAGTCTATTTTAATTCTTAAATTTGCATTATTGCCCCATACTATCACCGGAGTGCTAGTCTCGTGGGATAGTTCCCAGAAGATAATTATTGTATTCGTATTTTTGCACTACTAACTTGTATTGAATTATGGTCTCCTGGTACTTGAATTTAGTCTATACTGTTACTATGATATAATCTATTATGTTTGTTTAACTGGGATCATTGTCAGCCTGGGTCATGTGACAGACATACATACATACAAAAAAGTCCCCGAAGAGGTGGGTAGAAGTGTATTCACACTCATATTTGGCTAATAATGATATTTGGTACCACGGCAGAGAGATTAAGAGAGAGGCAGTCGCCCCTGGAAAAGCCCAAGCCCAGCCCAGCCTAAAGTAATTAAGAACAAAGTCTTGTGGACTGTAGCTTTTTGTACAAAACTGGGAAATTGCTATGAAGACAATATTTCGTCATTTTTTCATTATATTCTACGAGTACATGAAAAAAATAACAAATAATTTCTTCTAGATACAAATATCATACATGCATATCTATGACTGTATGAATATACAGTTACGCCTCTTTCCCGGTGGGCTAGGCAGAAATCACATGCTTCCACCTGCTACGATAGAAGAGAATAGAAGCCAACATAAACTACCTATGTTAAATATAGCATCAGATAAATAGTGAATAGTTGCATTCGGTATTTCCCTTACGGCGGCAACCTTCCTCAAGTAATTAGGGTAAGTGAATCGCCATCGTTTGCATGTTGTAGACTTTGTAGAGAATACAGCAAAGTTTGAGCTACCTTCTTAGAAATATGTACTCCTGGTATTCGATGCAATTGTGTAATATTTGTAAAATAAGTAATTTAAAATCAGATGGAAAATGCTTGATAAATTAACAGTATTCGCACGTTCGTACACTTGAACCACCTTTCAGATTAAGGACCTTTTGATTACAGTCACGCCCCTTTCCCAGTGGATTCTGACATACATCTTTCGCTTCTTATACTCTTATGAAATGAAATGAATGAAAATGGGTATGAAAACAATCATACCCATTTTCATTCAAGAAGAAAATTCAATGCGTTGCAAGCAAATTCTTGATATTGTTCGATGGTGATCGATTCGCACAAACTAAATTCATTATGAATACACCTCTAGAAAAATGTAGTGGTTGATTCGCACATTTAATACTTTAAGAAGAAAAAATGAAAGTATAGGCATATAAAGGTGTAATTATAATGTACGTGTTTCTTTCAGGATTTCGAAAATACCATTTTAATATGAAATGAAAAATTTCCTTTTTTTTTTTTTTAACCACCTGATGGAAAGTGGTTACCGTGGCCTATGGACGTATGCAACACCAGGGGCGTCACACTCGTGCTGCCGACCCTGAAGAAACCTTCTAATGCCCTTCTTGAAGAACCCCATATTGTAGTCGCTTGGGAAAACCATCGCGGGGAGTTCATTCATTCCTTCTCGCAAAATGGAAAACTCCCGTCTAAGGAGATGATAATCAGGTATTGTATTGTGTTCGCAGACTAAAATATTGGTTGCCTATTACATACATTTGCTATTGGTGTCAAATACGACCACCGGTCAACCCACGTGCATAATATATACTTCTTTACTCACACAACAAAGAAAAAGCGAAAGTTGGTCGGGTGAACTGCCAGATACTTAAAATTGTAATTCCCTATATTGTGGCCATCTTGATTTAAAAAAGAATAAGACTTTTTTGAAATTTTACTAACTATTCAAATTAGAATTTGGAAAAAGTGAAATGCTTAGATGGGACTAGAACCTGTGATCAGTACCTGGGTCATGCTTTAAACAACTGAGCTACATAGACCACATCTTGGACACTCGACATTCTTCTATTTTCGTCTTTAGGGGAAAAAAACGAAACCGTTGTTCGTCTATCCGTCCGTCTGTCTATCAAGACCTTTTTCTCATAAATGCGTGGAAGGTATCAAGTTGAAATTCATGCCAGAATTACCAGATACTCATGTCTGCGACGCCTTGAAGCTGTGAAAAAATCAAAGTTCTACGTTCTACGTTGCAAATGAATGCAACACGATAACGCGACTCCCATCTTTCTCCTGATGGTGACTCCAAGTTTGTACGGAACCCTTGGTGCGCGAACCCGATTTGCACTTGACTGGTTTTTTGTGTATTGATCACCACCCCATCTTATCCGATTGTGTCGTAAGAAGTGACTAATGGAAAAATACGCAGACGATATCACTGCGAGAGAAGGAAAACTCGAAATTAAACCCTGTACCAACCCGTCTGGCCAGCGTGGAGACAGTAGACCAAAGCCCCAATATTGGGAGAGGCCTATGTCCAGCAGTGGACTGCTAATTAATTGATTTGCGTATATTGTTTTATGTCGTCATCCTCATAATGATTTCCCATTTGCGTTCAAAAGTTTACACTTCAGAGTCCAGTGCTAGTTGACATAAGGTTATTGTTTACTATTGTGTATGTCGACTGTTCCAGGAAAGACTGCCGCTTAACCTCACAACTCCGAACGGAAATCCAGCACCAGAGCATCGTCCATGACTCAAAAGATGTGTCAACTTGACTGAGAGCATACTTATCAGCGGTGAAAAGTGAACATTTTCAAAAGGGAACCCGGTGAATTTTTTGCACCTTGCGATTCATTTTGGTCTCTACCGTGTCTGCAAAAACAAGCCGGCTGGAATCGTACTAAAGGGACCCCTATACACTGGGGCATACTATTAACTATCCTGTGACGAGAAGTTGATTTGGTTCCCAAAGACCTACTTCTGGCTCCTACATGCCCTGTAAAAAGAAAAATATACTTAGGTGTAACCCTTCATAATTTAAAAAAAATCAACGTAATCTGCACACTTTCATCTGTATATCCAAAAATAGTAGTAAACATGTCTGTAGGTAGGTACGTGCTGTGCCTCATCAAGCCCAAATCCGCTTTAAAATTCGACGCGTGCGCTGCATCCCCTCCTCCACAGTGCGCCTGACAAACTTTCACTTTCATTTCTAGGGCATGCTGTTTACAACGACAAAGTTCCTTCAAATATACTCTAGACAAGCTAAATTAAACTTTCCGATAACAGGATACAGTTAAATTTTATCAAGCAGAGAGTCAGCCTTTGTGACTATGTTAAATAAAAGTATTCAAATGACAAAAGTCGAAAGTGTTTATTCAATTTTCGATTAAATAGAAATGTTGTAGCTGTTGTGTTTAGGTTTAGTTTTGTGTGTACGAAGAGTGTGTATACGATGTTTTAGAATGGAGACGAGCTAGTTCCGATATTCAGAGCCTTTGACGGATCCACGTTTTGTGTTATGAAATAGGATTGACACGGAGTTTTGTGTTATTTTTCTCTAAACACCATTTTTGTGAATTAAGTTGTTGCGTTATTAGCATCTCACAGAATTCTCTTTACATTGAAGATTTAACCGAAACCTTTTTGTCTTAACTTTTACTTGAGTAGGTACTTTTTGTTCTTCATCCTAGTGTTAATCCCAGTCGCATCCAAAGCTTTCACCTCGGAGTCTGGGGTCTGATTTTTCCAGTCTAACTGCGGGTTTGACTGAACTTTGATATTCTCTGTGAAATAATGCCATCTGACCTCCACAACCGATTGGCGGTATCGAAGCATTTTAGTTAGACCAGTTGTTGGACTTTTGGGGCTCCAACTACCTGTAACGACTGCCATAGATGTCCGTATTGCAACAAGGACCGACGGCTTAATATGCTCTTCGAGGCACGACTAGACCAATGCAAATACGCATTTCTATTCATACAATTATATGCACTGAGTGGGAATCGAACCCGCACCTCCTATGTAGTTGTCCTCACATTGAAGATTTAATCGAAATGTCTTAGTCTTAACTTTTACTTAAGTACATACTTATTAGGCTAGGTGCAAGATTGACCAGGAAATAAGTAAGTAAAGTAAGTAAAAACGTCTTTATTGTACACCATATGAAATAATACAACATAGAGATCTAAGTTATGTGGTAAATACAGATGGCGGCCTTATCGCTCTGTGGCAATTTCTTACAGGCAACCTTAGGGTGGATGAAAAAATAGGAGAAGAACGTTTCCGTCGATCCCGGTCAAATATTGCATCATCCTCCGAGTTTCGATTATTGTTGACATCGACTTTTCCGGGCGCGACTGCCATTTGACCTCCGCACTTTAATCAATAGGAGGTGAAGGAGAAGGTGGACCTCAGGTTCTGAGGTGAAAGCCTCAAATACAACCTGGAACAACGCTGAGATGAACCTTACTATCTTACATAACATATCATAAACTCACGCCTATATCCCCGAAGGGGTAGGCAGAGGTGCTAGCACCCACATTTCGCCGTTTATGTTTAGGTCCCAATGTAATAGGTGGCGAGCCTATTGCCATTAACCGGGCACTTATAAACCTGCGATAAATACACACATAACTTCGAAAAGCATCGAAAGGTCATTGGTGTGTGCCATGGTACAACCTGGGATCGAACCCGAGACCTCGTCTCAGCAGTCCATTACCCATACCACTAGGCTACCTTACCATCTAATAAGAGGTATATCCCGGGACAACTTATCTTGAACCTAAAATGTGCTCGTATTTCTTGGGTGTCTTTTGAGGATAGCATGGGGCGCTACCAAAGATATTATATAAAAAGAAGTAGATATGTTATTGCGTGAAGATCCGAAAACGAGTCAATTGGAACGTTTGCCTCTAGTACCGCGTGCCGAGCGGCGCCGGTCGGACGTTGAGCGGAAGCATCAGTGACTTAAAAAAATAACGAAAATGCCATCGTATGTTTATAGACACTGCACGAACTATTACTCTAAAGTTAATACACCAAAAGTGTAGATGAATTAAAAATGTGTGTGTGTGAGTTCGGCACATTTTTCTACGTTGATTTGTAAGCATATGACATGTCTATGTTATGAAATGTCATTGGGTGCTACGGTGGACGACGTTCAAATTCAGCAAGAAGTTACAGATTATTACAAAACAATTCCCTTAAGGGCCTCGTTTGTTTCGCGACTTAGGTCCAAGATATGTGTCTCGAAGTATAATAACTATTACCATCAGAAGGGATTCTTGAACTTAGATACTACTAGCTTTTGCCCGCGGCTCCGCCCGCGTGGATGTCGGTTATCGCGACTAAATATAGCCTATGTCCTTTCTCAAGGTCTAATCTACCCCTATACCAAATTTCATCAAAATCGGTTCAGTGGTTTGGGCGTGAAAGCGAGACAGACAGACAGACAGACAGACAGAGTTACTTTCACATTTATAATATTAGTAGGGATTAGTCACAAACACTTGAAACATCAGCGCCATGTTGGTTCCCTGTAGAGTAGAATAGAGTCACTCCATCTCTTGCTTTGGCTGTCGTAAAAGACGACTAAGGAATAAAGCTGTTTTCCATCCAACAATAAAGCCACATTTTAAGAAAATTTTAAAGCAATAAGTATGGTAGCTATTCTCCCTCTGACAGTAAATACACAGCCCATGACAAAGTGCCCGCTTGGCGGCAATAAGGGCCCTTGGTTGTATAGTTCTAGAACAGAATACAGTAACAGCATTGCGTAATGCAATGCATCGTATAAACACGTGAATGTGTGTTGTTTACCACGCCTGACCGACTTTTACGGTATTCTAGCCTATTAAACATTTAGAAAAGAATGATTGGCCAGTATATAATAGTAATCTATATTATGAAAGTATTTCTGACTATCTATTTATTAATTTTGTTAAATTTTGGTATAGATATGTGACCATAGGTATCATTCCGTAGCCGACCGCAAACGACAACTGCAGACTGCCGCACGCAGCACATGCGCGTAGTTCTTTCCATCAAGAACCAAGCGGTTCGGTGACTCCTTCTTGTGCCGCACAATTAAGACCTGGAATTCTTTACCAGTTCACGTGTTTCCCTCTTTCTACAGTCCCGGGTTCTTTAAGCGGGGCGTGAAAAAGCATCTGATGAGGCCGTCAAGCTGAGTGCCACCATTGTAGCATGGTACGTGTCTATAATAGTGACCCTCTTTCCAAAACTTTCCCCTTAGCTTACCATCAGGCAAGGCAAAGTCAAATTGACGTGTCCTATATAAAGAAAAAAGCTTCTCAATGGTCTCCTTTAACCATATCGGAGTTTGACAAGTCCATTACTTATCAAACTTGTACGTTGTAGTTTTTATGTTTCGGGACTTATCGCGATTAATTATTATTTGGAACTTTGTACGTTGTATCTGCTGCATGCGTCGGCAGTTGTAGTATGCGGTCGGCCTGGGAATCATGCCTTTAGGCTATCTTTCCACCGGAGATATGTAAAAGCTAAGCTATGAAATTATGTGAACGTTTCCACTGTGCTATGCTTTGTAGCGTATCGAGTAAGATGTGTTATAAAACTTCCTACAAATATTCAAAATTAGAATCTATTCTCCATCTATAGCATACATCCACAGCACGCATCTTCTCTTCTTCTCTAATATATAAAAATCAATGCCACTTTTCGTTGTTATTTTATAACTCAAGAACGGCTGAACCGATTTGGCTAATTTTAGTCTTGAAATATTCGTGGGTGTCCAGGGAAGGTTTAAAGGATGAGAAAATAGGTGCAGCGGGAACGGGAAAAATATGGCGGTACGAAGTTCGCCGGGACAGCTAGGTCTATATAAAAAACATAGCTTAACTTAACCCCTTTCCACCAGTGCTATGCTATGTGGGCCAATGAATGTGATTGGTCGATATCAAACGCATCCAGAGTAACGTAACATCTGGTGAAAAGTCAGCCTAATGGTGTTATTGTCGGAGATGCTATTATAGTCCAAGAAATATAACATCTAGAAGAACTGTCCTATAACCTGGGTAGTTTGGATATTAGCGGCGTGATCCCCTGCCCTATTCGGAGGTAAGATGAAGACATCGTGGCTCCCACACATGAGGAGGGCCATTTTTGAACCGGAGATTAACCTGGGTCAGCCGGTGCGAGAGTTATGTTTTCGGCAATCTCGGATTTCAGATGCCTGTATCTGCAGATTCGTAACGACGCGCTATTCGAGTTCGATATAATCACCCCAGTACCTACCTAGAGCAGTGGAAACCCTCAAGCTGCCGATATCCGCGGAAAAAAATGGTACCTATATTCACAAGTCCGGTATATTTTTCATCAGAAAGATGTCATGCGATACGTTTTGAAGTTAATTTTGAACGGCGTCGAAGATGTCCTACTTTCTGAGGGTGAGTCAGAAAAAAACCCGTTATGACTTTGATACTTATTACACCGCTTCGAACGTATGCGTTGCTTACTTGCAAATGTATGCGGAATTATCAAAAAGTATTATTAATTTTCATCATTTTTTTTTTATATAGGACACGTCAATCAGAAAAGAGGGTCACTATTATAGACACGTGCCATGTTACAATGGTGGCACACTCAGCTTAACGGCCTCATAAGATGCTTTTTCACGCCCCGCTTAAAGGACCCGCGACTGTAGGAAGAGGGAAACACGAATCATAAAATTTATTATTTGTACCATACTAAGCCAGACTCTCACCACCATAGTACATCATGCAACGTACCTTTGACGCACAGCTTTGTATTCAAATCCATTATAGATTCATACTCGTTGTTACATATAAAGCGAGGTAAGTTCTACAGAAAACCGTGATTACCGGACGCCCTTGAGCCTCCCCAAGGAAGGAATAGGGGAATTGGGTGACACGACTCACACAAAAGGACAAATCACCCGTCTAGTACACGGCATCTCCTGCCGGAAGTAAGTAAGTAAGTACATAAATAATGCGTCGACACCCGCCTCGGTGTAACACACGGCCATGCGTACGCGCACCGCAGTTTCGCGGATGTGTAACGGATGCAGGATCTCGCACACTCTTGCTTTCATTTGAATACTAAATACTTTTACCTTGACATAAATGCTGTTATTGTACGCTTATTTGATTTTCTGACTAAGTTTAAGCGGAACTTAGGATTTTTGGAGGATGTAGCTGGACATTTCCTTATCATTATCATCACCTGTCATCGTCATCAGAGTGCCAATCCTGGTAGCAACCATAGCTTATACTGTATAGCTCGGGGAATTCTAAAATACTCCTTCATTATTGATTAATCTTATCTTTCAGGGTGGTGAGTCGAAAACCTGGCCCAGAGCCTTGTTTGGGGAAATTTGCAACATAATTGTAATTGTGTATTTTTGTCCTTTCGGGGTAATACCATAAGATATGTACGTTATAAATAAATACCTACGCATTTATATGTTAGTCAAATAAAGATATTGTGAATAAGCAAAGCTAAAAACATACCCTGTGGCCAAGCTACTGCTTAAATAAATAAGTATTTTCTGGTGTAAATGGTATTCCAATTAACGCCCATAAGGTGTATAACACCCAGATCATCTGAGCGAGAATCACTGTTTGAAAATCTCGAAATCTTCAGCAGAAATAATAACCCACGCGAGCCTTTCTAAGGACTGGATATATCATATTTAAAGTAAGTCAACTGTCAAGAGAAAGTTCATAAATAATTTTAACGTCATAATATGAATTTTTGTTCAATGAAAGGAAGAAATGAAAATGATATTGTAAAAAGGGTTCAAAGTATGAATATGGCTGAGGCTATAAGGGCTTTAGGAGCAGAAGTAGGGTCAAGAAAAGATAGATTATTTTTTTTTAAGAATAATTCATAATTCATAATTTAATCCTCCAAAATGGTACAACATTCTCCTTAAGGCATCAGCCCCTCTAGACAAGTGGCAATTCGTTGCTCGGCGTATGATGGAATAGAATGCCAAATGTATGGGATTTGACGTTTTTGACATTCGTTGACGCCTGTCATATACGTCAAATCCCATACATTTGGCATTCTATTCCATCATACACCGAGCAACGAATTGCCACTTGTCTAGAGGGGCAGTGTACAGTGAATAATATTAGGTAGTAGGTTTATGTCCAAGGAGTCCTGTGGCACTCGTACTAGGTGACCCTGTGTCACGAGTGCCATACATTCATCATTCTATTCTACAATACGCCAGTTAACGAATTGCCACTTGTCTAAAGGAGCAGGGGCCTGTGACATTCTATTGGCGAAAACGCCAGTGGAATCGCTAATTGTAGTATGAAATTGACATATATATCATTAATATTAACTATATTTTTTTATGACATTTGAATTTTTGTAACTCGAAATACATTATTTAACTTATCATTATTACTATAACCACCGCAATATCCCGAAATCCATTGTTAAAACCTTAAAAATGGTTCGCTTCAGCGCGATTCCATCAATAGAATGTCACTTTGTATAGGGCCCCAGGCACAGAATAAAATTACCGTGCCCCAGGGCAGGTATTTCCTTTAATATAACTTAAATTTCATTTAAAATTACTGCGGTAAAAGTGCTAACCCAGAACGTGATCCAGGCACAAGCGGTTACTTCCTGATTGACGCAGGTATAGAAAGGTTAATTAAACCAAAGTTATTAATTATTTTTCCCATTTAACATCTAAATATATCAGTAGTTGAAAAGCAAAGGGTTGTAAGCGACGTCGACCGTTAAAGCAAAAATAGTCCCGAAGAACATTACGTACAAATTGCGGTACGGTGATTTTCCTGTACACTATCGTTGTTACTTGAAGCATTTTGCATTTCAAATACGGATATTCACTTCCGCAAGTATATTTTTGGTTTCTTTTACTGAAAACTTTAGGCTTTGTACTGTTGCTGAGAAGTTGTTAAGGTCTTGGAGGTCTTCAATGAAATGCAAATTCGAAACATTAGTTCCGTACAAAATACCAACGAATGACGTAGATTTTAAAAAGAATATTAGTAACTGTTAGAAATATAGCCAGGATTCCAACTGAGATGAAATCGAACCCGCGTTCCCTGCGTAGCAGTTTTGTTTAGGGTTGAACGACATTGGTCCAATCTGATATTCGTCAAATCGGCATTTCGTCCAATGTGACAATGGTCAAAGCTGTAGTTCGTCAAATCGTATGTTTGTCCAATTATGAAATTTGCCAAATACGGTATTGATCAAGTCTATGTACTGTCGATAAAAACATGCATACAGAGACTATCTATGGTGTGGAGTATCAAGTGGACATATCTAAGTACACTGGAAAGCCGAGGTCTAATGAGTTGAGAAAAGATTCAGAGAATGATGATAACTGTACATTACACCGTGTTGGTTTGCAGTGGGTGTGGCAGAAGGCGACAAAGGAATAAAGCTGTTCTCCATCCAACAATAAAGCTATGTTTTAAGAAAATTTTAGAGCAATTAATATGCTAACTATTCCTATCGATTTATATTGGAAAAAGTAAATGTCCAAGACGGGACTTGAACCTACGAACAGTCCCTTACAGGAAGAATGCTCTAACCAACTGAGCTACATTAGGAAACTTCCACAATTATTATAATACTAGCTGACCCGGCGAACTTTGTAACGTCATATTTTCTGATCTCGTGCCCTCTGCATATCTCTAAATTTTACAATGTTTCTCAACAATATTATGCATGTATTATACATATAAACCCTCCTCTTGAATCACTCTATCTACTTAAAAAAACCGCTTCAAAATCCGTTGCGTAGTTTTGAAGATTTAAGCATACATAGGGACGGACAGACAGCGACAGCGACTTTGTTTTATAATATGTAGTGATAGTGATTAGTAGAGTAAAATACACGTCATATACGTCAAATCCTATACATTCATTCTTCTACAAAACGCCGGTCAACGAATTGCCACTTACTTACGAGTTGTACTGCATGCTGCGTGACGTATACCTATAATACAACCTATTTAAAAAGCGGTTAAACTACTTCCTCTCATTAGTAAAGGGGTGGCATAAAAAACAATCGGTTATATAAGAACGCAAATCGCTGAATGTCGGTCAAGTGTTGTGCAACAGAGAAAGGTTGCGTAAGCTGGCTTAGACGAGATGAGGTTCTTGCGCCATACTGGTGGAGCGCAGAGGTGGCACGGCACTGATGGTTCAATAGCAGTTGCGAGTATTTTACCTATTTTATTGAAATAGTTGCTGTTCGTGCTCGGTGTTCTTCAAGGGCTGAATTTCTGCGGGTTACATAGTCGCAATTCTATCGAAAAATATTCGTTTTATAATTGAAAATATTCAAGTTTTATCACGCTATTATAAGACAAAAAAGTTTGGAGGGAATCGCGACTAGCCCATTTTTCCGTGGCTTGTCTGAAATTTTTTTTTTATAAATATTATACACCGTTATTTTGCTAATAATTAGGTCCACACAACAAATGATAAAACACGGTTGTTCCGTCTTCATACCACCAGAATTCACACCACCTTTCTTGATTTCTTGAAATAATCGGCTATCGGTCAAACCATTTTCAAGTTTCACACTTAAATATAAATTTGGCTATTTATTTTTGTTTAGGTAGATACAGTTTAGTGTTAGTTACATTCACAACTGGATATTTTATATTTTTTTTATTTATAAACACATTTATGCCTGAAGGCGCCGCTTTGCATAAAGATTCATGGAAAATATCGAATCCACCCAATTCCGCAGTTAGCCTGAAAAAAGCGGACCCCAAACTCCGAGGTGAAAGCTTTGGATGCGACTGGAATTTACGCTAAGATGATCTTCTTCATCCTTGCGTAAATTCCAGTAGCATCCGAAGCCTACGATCGCAATAGAATCCGTATAAACGTGGTTTTATTTCTATAACTATGTGAGATCAGTAAGATTTAGAACTATAATATGAAATGTCCAGTTACAATAGAAATTCGCCATCACCATGTGCGTAGAATAATCACTCAATGAAAACACCCTTTTCTAGGACTGTTAAAAATTTATCTTCAGTTTTGAAAAGACACGTCTGGTATTGCGCAGTGATAAGCATATTCGTGCATTATCTGTGTGATGAAACCATATAATATATGTTATCTATAATTTAATTACGCAGGTAAGAAATGTCGATAAAACATGAATTTATAGAATATTATGATGAAATTTTTTTGTTAAAGATTAGAATTCAGACGATTTGAGGAACTTTATCGCTATTGTATGAGGACCAAGACAACCCATTCGCAAGTCGATTGTTTGACATATTATGAGGCTGTAGTGCAGGCTTTCTTCTTGAGAATTGGAGGTTTTGGTCAAACGACGTTCGCTCCTAGAAAAGATAAATAAGTTGTTGTCTTTTACTTAACGAAAAAAAAATGCGGCAAGTAACAAATACCTTTGTTAATAAAAGCTAAAATGTAAAAAATTATGGAAGTAGAAGAAGCAAAAGATGCATTCCTCGAAGAGCAATGATTCGAATAGCAATGATTCGAAGAGCAACGATACCATTCCTCGAAGAGCAATGATTCGTATTTTAGATCATTGCTCTTCGCGGAATAAAAACCAAACTCAATTTTATTCCTCGAAGAGCAGGTTTTTCTAAGTAGCTGATAGAGATGTACTAATATGAATTATTTTGCTCGAATTTAATAAAAATATCGATAAATCCTCCGACGAAAAACGACAGCCTCCGTGGCGTAGCGGTAGTGAACGCGGCCGCTACGCAGGAGGCGCGGGTTCGATCCCCGCTCAGTGCAAATATTAATTGTGTGAATTAAATATGAGTATTTGCATGAATCGGATTGAAGCAGGTGGCAACGTGTACTCTGGCTACCCTACTGGGAAAGATGCATGGCTGTATGTATCTGTGTGTAATGGTTGATTTACACCAAACGAGCGAATGCTCATTCTAATCTGCGTCAAATTATTTTAGTGTACATACACAGTGACAGAACATTCGGTCGTTGTTCTTTCTTATGTAAACGTGGAAAATAAGGTTTCATTTAGACTAAAATATTAAGAAAGAATGCTCTTAGAATGCTCTTGTTCTAGCTATAGCACTATGTTCCTTTGGTGTAAATCAACCATAAGAAGATTATTTTACGTCATCTATTTATTTTTTTAAGTGCTACGAGATGAAAATATCTTACTAGGATATCATACGTATCACTTAGAAAAAAAATCTTGACTCACGACCGTTCCCAATAAATTACCTGCAGTGAAGGTAGATCTATCTATCTAGCTATTCCAAGATTGATGACGTTTGTTTTTGTTCTTTAGAATGTCAAAACTGGCAGTAAAAAAAAACGTTATAGGGAACGGCCGTAAATCTACGAATTACGAATATTAATCGATACTACCGGTGATGTCATTGGGATAGAATAATACCTACCCTTGACACTACCAGTATAACCCGCGCCACGTATCTTGGACCTAAAATGTGCTCAAAATGTGCTCTATACGCGCAGTACACATTTCCTGGGTGTCTTTTGAGGATAGCACGGGGTGCTACTGCGGTAGACGAACTCAAATTCACCAAGCATAGACTATTACAAAGCAATCCGCGGGCGCCAGAGCCTCGTATGTCTTACGATTTAGGTGCAAGATACGTGGCGCGGGTTATTGTGTGCCACGGAGCTGTCACGTTACCAACATACATCTAGTCCTCTGTGAGGCAACCGCATTTTCTACCAACTGCCACGTCTGCGCCCCGCGTACAATCTCAAATTCGAAAGTGGGGATGTATGTAGGTTGCGCTGGTCTTTGTTCCCCCCCTATTTTGCGGTAATTTCAAGCCGCAAATCGTGTTGGCCTGCACTCATTTATCCGCCATTTTCTTAAACGTACAATTTAATTATTGCAATTTCAGGCATAATGCTCGCATTATGCATGAAATTTGAATTTATTAAAGAAATGAATTGGGTAATATTGAGGTGTATTTTTCGTTGAATTTAGTTTATACAGATAAAATTGATTTATATGAATTATCTTTTTAGTTCCGTGTGGCTACTGTAATGGAGTATTTTTTTAAATATTTTGTAATGCGGTACTTACCTATGAATACTTCCGAATATCTAATGACTGTGGTTTATGAATGTCTGCAAGTGTCTAAAGGAACGAAGAACACTCTCGACTAAACCATTTTTCGAACAAAAGAAACAAAATGAAAATCGGTTCAGTCGTTTGGGAGCTACGATGCCACAGACAGTCTGACACACACACACACACACACACAAACACACGCACGCACACACACGCACACACACGCACACACACACACACACACACGCACACACACACACACACACACACACACACACACACACACACACACACACACATATACACAAACACACGTCAAACTTATAACACCCCTCGGGGGTTAAAAAGGGGGGTCGAAAAAGAGAATAGGACAATGTAAAGGTTTTTTTTTTTTTCGTAGAAAAAGATATTTATTATACTAATTAATAAATGCAAAAACTATTCAAACTAAAAAAAAGGAACTAAATTAATTAAGACTAATTAAAATAAAACTAAAACTTAATAAAATAAAAGGTAAAGGTTAGGTTATAATATGTGTACCACGGGACACGTATCTTGGGCCTAAGTAGCGAGACAAACGAAGCCCTAGCGCGCAGATTGTTCACATTTTGGACACATATTAGGTTCAAATATATGTCCCGAGGTATAGAAATGAACATTATTTTTATTACATAGTACTAGCTGACCCGGCGAACTTTGTACCGCCATATTTTTGAGCCTTCCCTGGACATCCACGAATATTTCAAGACTAAATTTAGCCAAATTGGTCCAGCCGTTCTCGAGTTTTAGCGAGACTAACGAACAGCAATTGATTTTTATATATAAAAGAAGAAGAAGATAATTATATGCCAGCATTTACATCAGTCGCCCAGTTAGTACCTATCGTAAAATGGCATGTATTAAGCTACTTCTGAGGGCTTTAGAGCTACCAACCAAAGAATATTCTGTGACATTCTACACAACGCTATCTAGACCCAAAGGATCTAGAATGCGTATAAAAGTACTCAGACACTTTTTTTAATAAATACATACCTACATATTATAATAAATACATTGTAACATAACTTTTGTGCGTGATTGTATTTTAACTTTTTCAAATGAAGATGTACAAATGAGGTCGAATGGAACTCGTTGTTTGACAGAGGGTCTAATGGGCACTAAAGTAAAAATGAAATCCAAGATTGAGGGTCCAATTCTAACATGGAGCTCCATGGATCATATTTATAGATGAGGTCGATTTTTGAGGGTCCAGCAGGTACGTAGCCACCAATGAAAATATGCAAAAAAAAAAATGCGAACAAATAATATTTGCACTGAACGGGAATCGAACACGCGCACGCTGCGTAGGCGTCGAATGCCCTACGGCTACGCCATGCATGTTTTGCATCCATGAAAAGTATATTTTCGAGAATTTGAAATTGAAAAATCTTGGTTTTTAACCGACTTCATTTGTGAGATCGTTTGATCGATTCACGCCCTAAATCCGAAAGAAAAACCTTCTTCAGAAATTCAACCATCAAACAACTGGTGTCAGGCAAGATTAACTTGGACTTGAAGATTTCATTCGGTCCCCAAACATCTAGATACAAAATGAAAGCGACTCTTTAGTAAAAAGGAAATAACCAAACCAAAACAGTACTTAACAATTAACATAGTCCACTTAAGGACAATAACAAAATAAATAACCAGTTATATTAATCCGACTTTCGTGAGAACAAAAACTTATATAAAATAATATAATTTTACGAGTCGTTACGTCATAGATCAATGATACGATACGTACCAGTGTGTCAGTGGGTGAGAGAGTTGCACAACTGTTGCGCAATTGTTGCTATAATTATAATACTGATACAGTTTATAATTGCCGCGTTGTGCAATAACAGTTTCCATTCGGTATATGGAAGGTGTTCCATTTTTGAATTTATTTTTGCTTTTTTGTGATTCGAAAATTAAATTAACTTATTAACCTCTTTTGTTAGTGTCGCTTTAAATTAAGTATGGTTAGATCTCTTTAGTTTTATTTTACAGGTTTCAATAATGTCAAATTGATTATTTTTTTGAATTTATGTAACAAATTAGATTTAGAGTTGGTTTTTTTCTTTCAAGATACATAAAGTAGAGCCGAATCCCAAAGTTACGTATGACAGCTCAACCACAGGTCGCTATAACCTTATTACGTCGTCATCTTTTCAATTCAAAATTCAATAATACCATATCTCCCTAATTAATTACCAACAAAATATATACATTCTAACCATAACTCTAAACTAAAAAAAATGTTTCCTAATATTAATATCATTTGAAATGCTAGAAAACATACCAAATTGACATACGTAACTTTAGGATTCGGCTCCAATGTAATAATAAACATTTTGTTGTATTGGTTTCGGAATAGTTCTACTTAATAACTAATTTCAAATTAAAAAAACTCCATGATATAAAATAATGTTAACGGGAACTAACGCGATCATGGTATGTGTACCTACATACATACCAACTACGTATATCTTTCAATCGCCTGATATTTCGACTAGGTTACACCGGTCGTGGTCACAGGCTGACTGGCTCAGAGGTGCACACACTGCACATCCTCCATCTTCGTCCGTGAGGTAGAAGGTTCTTCAACCCGCATATTCTCGATATTTTTGATATTTCCTTTCCGCCATGTAGGTGCCGTGTAGTATGTGACCGGACATTAAGTTTTTTCAAGTGCACTAAACAAAAGAAATCAAGAAAATGTTGTTATTAATATAAATATTATTCTTGCTTAGGCTATTTTTATTCTAATAAGAAAATATGATAAATACAAAAAAAATGAGTTTAATAATAATTACTAGGACTAATCTCGTAAAATACTGCAATTCTAAAATGCCTACGTCACTGGGAGTCAAGACACTTAAGAAGTTAGATAGAGGGCGTTGGCCGCAGTGAAATTCGGCGTTATACCTTACACGGCGGCCTTCACGCCGCTTTCCATTATACACCTTCGGTTTCTGTGAGCCTGGTACTTCCACTCACTTAGTATGCACAAAAAAATGTGGTTGGGTTGGTTTTGTTTACTTAATTTTAAAAGCGCGGTGAAATAGATTACTTTCTGGGAAGTCGATGAAGTTATAATTGATTTATTATATTATTATTATTACTTTAGATTACCACTCAATCACTTATTATTGTAATCATCATGATTGTATAGTATCTCCGTTATCTATTTGTATAAGTACTTTGTAAGATCGAAAGTAAGAATAATATGAAAGTGGTCAATCTTTTGGAAAAAATTCTAAATAGTCAAAAATATAGTGTCTTGACAAAATATTTGCCTATCTTCTGATCTTGGTTTAGCTTACGTGAATCACTTTAGACTGGTGTAAGGATAATTTAGTAACAATATACTTACATATCAATGGTTATAGATACCTAAGAACTCAGTTCAATCTCACTTACAATATTTCCTGTAAAATGGGATAAACATGAAAACATTCAAAGTTTTACATAAGATATTCTTAGAAAAAATCAAATAAAAATTTCACAAATTCAATCAATGATTTTCTCACGAAATTACCACGTAACACATCACACATCTTTTAAAAAATTTGAAGGCATAAAGCACGCTAACCTTTTTTTTTAAATAGATAGTCTAAAATACGATTGCCTTGCCAAGAACTAATCGGTACTGGCTGGTTCTCCCTGCTATCGTTGGTCACTTAGGACAACAAACGACACACTAGCCCTAAAAACATTACCTTGCTTTATTTTGCAGTCGTGTAAAGCACTCTTATGAGACATTTTTTTAATTAACCTGAGACAGGAAACCATCTCAAAGGATCAAGATTAGAGTGTACTTCCTGGGGAAGCCTTAACAGGTCAGTTATTCTAACTACACGTAATCTTGATACTATGCGGAAGTGTGGATGGGTGGATGGTACTCAATCTCGCCAGAACGGCTCGGAACGGATGGCTTCCTAGACAAGTGACCTTTCGTTGGCCGGCTTATTGTAAAATAGAATAATGAATGTATGAGATTTGACGTATTATGACAGTCGTCAACGTAATCACTACATATTATAAAACAAAGTCGCTGTCGCTGTCGCTGTCGCTGTCGCTGTCGCTGTCGCTGTCGCTGTCGCTGTCGCTGTCGCTGTCGCTGTCGCTGTCGCTGTCGCTGTCGCTGTCGCTGTCGCTGTCGCTGTCGCTGTCGCTGTCGCTGTCGCTGTCGCTGTCGCTGTCGCTGTCGCTGTCGCTGTCGCTGTCGCTGTCGCTGTCGCTGTCGCTGTCGCTGTCGCTGTCGCTGTCGCTGTCGCTGTCGCTGTCGCTGTCGCTGTCGCTGTCGCTGTCGCTGTCGCTGTCGCTGTCGCTGTCGCTGTCGCTGTCGCTGTCGCTGTCGCTGTCGCTGTCGCTGTCGCTGTCGCTGTCGCTGTCGCTGTCGCTGTCGCTGTCGCTGTCGCTGTCGCTGTCGCTGTCGCTGTCGCTGTCGCTGTCGCTGTCGCTGTCGCTGTCGCTGTCGCTGTCGCTGTCGCTGTCGCTGTCGCTGTCGCTGTCGCTGTCGCTGTCGCTGTCGCTGTCGCTGTCGCTGTCGCTGTCGCTGTCGCTGTCGCTGTCGCTGTCGCTGTCGCTGTCGCTGTCGCTGTCGCTGTCGCTGTCGCTGTCGCTGTCTGTCCGTCCCTATGTATGCTTAAATCTTCAAAACTACGCAATGGATTTTGAAGCGGTTTTTTAATAGATAGAGTGATTCAAGAGGAAGGTTTATATCTATAATACATGCATAATATTGTAGAGAAACACTGATAAATTTAGAGATATGCAGCGGGAACGGGATCAGAAATTATGGCGGTACAAAGTTCGCGTTCGCCGGGTCAGCTAGTATGTCATAAACGGGGATTAGGTCCCCATAGGTAGCGGAACGGGATTAAAATTTAACACGGTGGAGCCGCGGGCATTAGCTAGTTGATTATATCAGGCAGTCGTATACAAGTGATAATGGCTTGTATCCAGCATCCTTTTTAGGGTTCCGTAGCCAAATGGCAAAAAACGGAACCCTTATAGATTCGTCATGTCTGTCCGTCCGTCTGTCTGTCTGTCTGTCCGTCCGTATGTCACAGCCACTTTTCTCCGAAACTATAAGGCCTATGCTGTTGAAACTTGGTAAGAAGATGTATTCTGTAAATCACATTAAGAATTTCAAACAAAAATAAAAAAAATGCATACAATTTTGGGGGTCCCGATACTTAGAACTGAAACTCAAAAAATGCTATTAAGGTTTCTAACATATTTTTTTTCTAAACTGAATAGTTTGCGCGAGAGACTTCCAAAGTGGAAAAATGTGTCCTCCCCCCCCCCCCCCCCCTCTAACTTCTAAAATAAGAGATTGATAAATCTAAAAAAAATATATGATGTAAATTGCCATGCAAACTACCACTAAAAATTGGTTCGAACGAGATCCAGTCAGTAGTTTTTTTTAATACGTCATAAACCGCAATTTTCGCCTTTGCTACTACGGAACCCTTCATGGCCGAGTTCGACTCGCACTTGGCCGATTTTATTTCTTAAATAGATAAAATAGCCTTGCCAAAAAACTAGTCGACACTATGGTTCTCTCTGTTATAGGATTATAGTGGACACTCTTATCTCAAACAAACATACATACGCTCACGCCTATTTCGCTCCGGGGTAGGCAGAGACAACAACGCACCATTTGACTCTATCCTTACATACTTCACTTGCTACATACTACACGTGCTTCTTCTAGAGTCATTAATCTTTTCATGCAAGCCCGCCGGTTTCGGTTACTTATACAAACACTAGCCCTAAAAACATTACCTACCTTCCTTTTTCATGTAGTCGCGTAAAGCACTCTTAGGAGGCATTTTTTTAATTAACCTGAGACAGGAAACCGTCTCAAAGGATCAAGATTAGAGTGTGACTTCCGGGAGAAGCCTTAACAGGTCAGTTATTCTAACTACACGTAATCTTGATACTATGCGGAAGTGTGGATGGGTGGATAGATAAATGGATGTATATTTGGTACTCAATCTCGCCAGAACGGCTCGGAACGGATGGCCCCCTAGGCAAGTGACCTTTCGTTGGATAATGTAGAATAGAATAATGCATGTATGAGATTTGACGTATAATGGCAGTTGTCAACGTAATCATCATCATCATCACTACATATTATAAAACAAAGTCGCTGTCGCTGTCTGTCCGTCCCTATGTATGCTTAAATCTTCAAAACTACGCAACGGATTTTGAAGCGGTTTTTTTTAATAGATAGAGTGATTCAAGAGGAAGGTTTATGTCTATAATACTTGCATAATATTGTAGAGAAACACTGATAAATTTAGAGATATGCAGCGGGAACGGGATCAGAAAATATGGCGGTACAAAGTTCGCCGGGTCAGCTAGTCCCTACTAACATTATAAATGTGAAAGTAACTCTGTCTGTCTGTCTCGCTTTCACGCCCAAACCACTGAACCGATTTTGATGAAATTTGGTATAGGGGTAGATTAGACCTTGAGAAAGAATCCTCGCGGGTGGAGCCGCGGGCAAAATCTAGTATAACATAAGCATAACCCAAGCTTTTTTTTTCAATATCATCAATGTGCAGACACGACTGCTTTACAAAATTATATAATAGTATAGATAGATAGACGATGTAACTTATTTTCAATTTCTATACATTTATTAGTATGAGAAAACCGAATTTTCCGGTCCCGGCTGAGGCGGGGGGAGGGGCGGGACGGGTGAACGCTCTCCATGCCACGCTATCATCCGCGATGCGCCCGCGCAGGGGACTTTGTTACTGTGCTCAAAGGGCCCGTGAGTTATTATGGTGTGGCGAATATTCTAGCTGTTGCAGGCAACAGTTATAATATTCGCCCGCGTTGAATTCTGATCCTGTTCACTGCTGATATATAGCCTATGTGTTATTCTGATGTATAAGCTATACTATTATAAAGTTTCATCAAAATCCATTCAGTAGTTTTTACGTGAAAGAGTGACAAACATCCTCACATACTTACAAACTTTCGCGTTTATAATATTTTTAGGATAGTAAACGTAGTTTTTTGTCAACAGAAGTAAATTTAAAAGCAGTTTCAAGAGACTTAAAAGGTTTTTTAATTCCGAAAATGGGGTTTACCAAGCTATAATATCCTCACGTAGAAAGATGCCGGCTAATTTTCCGTCAATCAGGCACATTTGCCTATCCCCAAACTGTTACCGGAAATTTTTCGCAGAATTTTTTTTATTTCCTTTCTTTATCATTCCAAAAATCAGGACTAAAAATATAAAAGTAAGCACATTAATAAAGGCCCAGCCCTCCAACACGTGTCCCTCCTATCTCTGTGACCTACTTACACACACATTCTCAAACAGATCTTTGTGTGTGTGCGTGGGCTCACATTAGTAATGCATTAGTATGCATTCATCGACTATAACATGTGCATGTGTGTGTGAAATTTGGAATAAACATCGTATACATGTGCGTTTATCTAGGATTGAGCTTGTAGTTCTGTTTGGTACTCACACTGTTTTAATTTAACCACCTACCTTCCTAGGCTTACTGGAAACCATCGCTGAAAATTTTTGCCCAGCAAAATTCTAGACTTTTCTTTTAATATTTTTTTAAACTAAGGCCGCCCATTGTACATTTAACCGTAACATGCTCCATAAAACAGGTCAATAATTGAACTGCTGTCATTCTACCAACTGCAAATGTCACTTTGTACTGTCATATAAACATATAGGATTACAAAGTGACATTTGCAGTTGGTAGAATGACAGCAGTTCAATAAATGACCTGTTTTAAGAGTTCATGGTATGGGCCCTGTACCTACTTGTATTACTGTAAATTTATTGGTGTACAATAAAGAATTATCTATCTATCTATCTATCTAAACTTTCGAGTTCCATGATAATACTTACAAGCATAATACTCACGCCTGTTAATCCCTAAAAGGGTAGGCAGAGGTGTATTATCAATTATCACTCATATTTTGCCAACTATAATTTTCGGTACCACGTATTAAGATGCGAGCCTATTGCCGTCAAACGAGCACTTATTCATGGGCTGCATGTTTACTATCGGATGAAGAATAGTTGTATCCCTTAGTCACATTCTATGACACCCACAGGAAGAGTTGGGGTGACCCTATTATACTCCACCGGGACCAACATGGCTTACAACGGAACACCCGACTTCTTCTTCCTCCTAGCGTTAATTCCCAGTCGCATCCGAAGCTTTCAGCTCGGAGTCTGGGGTCCGCTTTTACCAGTCATAGCTACAGATTTAGCTAGACCTCGATATTTTCCGTGAAGCGATTGCCATCTGACCTCCACGACCCAATGTTAACATTAGGCGATATCGAAGCTTTGCAGCTAGACCGTTGTTTTTGGACTTTTTAGGGCACCAACTACCCGTAACGACTGCCATAGATGTTCTTATGGCAACCGGGACCGACGGCTTAACGTGCTCTCCGAGGCACGACCAGACCAATGCAAATACCCATATTTAATGCACACAAATATTTGCACTGAGCGGGGATCGAACCCGCGCCTCCTGCGTAGCGGCTGCGTTCACTACCGCTACGCCACGGAGGCTGTCGGAACACCCGACTATATTATATGTTTCATTTAAAGGAAAATTATGTTCCTTGTGCCGTGAGAACAGTGATTCCCCCAGACGGAACACCATACAACAGTAGCCTATGTTAATGGCTCATTGAGATAACCGTATAACTAATATCCGTGATATTGATAACTCATTAAAACCTACCAAAATGGTAACTTTTTTACATAACTACGGCGTGGGTTTATCTGGCAGTTATATAAAGTCACTTAACGACGAATTAAATCTACGCATTACTTTCCGAAGTTTCGTGTGGATTGCATCTCGTTGGGCGATTATGTTACTTTTTCGTTTACTAGTGAATACCTATCGATATCATTGGTGACTCGTGCTTAAATGGTGATTAATAAGTATAATAAAAATACTTGCCTCGATCTAGATAGTCATGTACCATGCGATGCGTCCCATTAGTAAACCGGTAGGTAACGAGTTACAGGAACTCCTCGCCTTTTTACTACTTTACTTTGACTTTACTACTTTATTTAGGTCTCGCCTTACTTAGGTCGTGGACAAGCACACGGCCCACCTGATGGTAAGTGGTTACCGTGGCCTATGGGTGAGTGCAACACCAGGGGAGTTACACTCGTGCTGTCAACCCTGTCGGAACAGATAGATTCTGTGCCTTCAACGCAAAAGATAAGTAAGACAAGCCTGTGGTTTACCCACTCTCTCTGTAGTCTCGCCGAAATGTCCGCCATAACCTTCGTGGAACTTCAGATATTGCTAAGAATTGTTATTCAGCAGATTGGAGGCTTCTTTACCAGCATATGTGTTTCTTTCTTCCTACAGTCCTGGGTCCTTTAAGCGGGACGTGAAAAGGCATCTGATGAGGCCGTCAAGCTGAGAGTCACCATTGTAACATTATTGATGTCTGTTAATGGTCCTCATTCCTGGGATTGTACTTTGCTTCCAGACGAGGTGAAGTGATAGGAAAAAGCGACATCAGCTTAGTCGGGACTCGAACCCGCGATGTTTCCCTTATAGGGGGAATTTTACTTTTTCATATCTTATTCGATTTGAATAGTTTGACATAATATATGGGTGAATTTCCCGGGGCCAAAAATTACGTGGCATCGATGAAATCGGTACTAAAAATCATTTTTACAATACTCTAACATTTTTTTCTGGTTAGGCGATATAGTGATCTATGTGGAGCACTAAATATTTTATTCAATAGGATTATAGATTCGCCAAAAAAAAAATTTAAACCTCGAATTTTTTCATTGCCGTGTTTGTCCACACATCACCTATTGTGTTGTGATACCTCATTGATAAAAATCTATTGGTTTTTTTAATTAAAACCTAGTTTTATTTGATACGTGAATAGTTAAAGTATTGTTACGAAATACATTTATTCAAATATTTAGACAATACAACGAATGGTTAATAAAAGTTCATTTGTCCTAGAGTTACCTTTAATCGCCATGTCCTAAACATATTTTAGAATATCGTTTTATCTAACGACTTGTATCCTCCCTCATATCAGCTAAACGTTACATATTGGTGCCGCCTAAGTGCTCGACATGGAAGGACGTACACACGTACCTGCGTTTTGGCACCATAAATAAAAGTATATCATTTTTATGTTACTGGACATTTTTTCTTTCATTACTGTGGATAGGTATAACTGTCTATTCCAATAAGTTTATCCTCTTGATTATACATTCAATAGAACGAAATTTATCTTGTTTATTTTAGTGAAGTGTTTATTACTTCGAATAATTAATAGATTTTTTCTTATATTATATTTTTGGCTCGTTTTTCACCACCGTGCTTTCATTTCCATGGTTTCCGTGGTCAAAATTTGCTATGGTAATGAAGAAAAAAACGCGGCAATGAAAAAAAAATCATTGCCATGCCTTGTAAAACAATTTAGTCTCATTGCCATGACCAGATGTTTCATTTCCGTAACTTATGTTCTCATCGCCATAGCATATTGACAAAAGTATATCATATTAATTTGTTAATTTCCCATTTCTTTTTCGTGTAAAAGAATTGGCGTCGTTTTGGAATTGAGCAGCCATGAATGAAAATGGTATAATATGAAAGTACCTGCAGTTTACCAGGTTTCTTAGAGAGATTCGAGTCATATAATTAATCCTATCGATTAAAGCAATACAAATACTGGCTGTTATTTTTTCCGATTTTAGTCGGTTCAATTACAGAATGTGGCAAGCGATTTTTCAGCATTCGTTAAACGCAGTTTTTTTTTCTTTTTAAAAATGAGGAAATGTTTCTTCTGAATGAAATTAGCTATCTCCAGTATTTAGAGTACTTTCCCTCCACATCTCCAATGCAAACGCGGTATCGTTTATCTAATACTAGCTGACCCAGCGAACTTCGTACCGCCATATTTTCTGATCCCATTGCCGCTGCATATCTCTAAATTTATCAATATTTCTCTACAATATTATGCATGTATTAGTATATTATGCAGGTAGACCAACAACCAATAAGTAATGTTAAAAAAGCTTGAATCTATGAAAACTATTTAACCTCGCGTCTTAACTGGCCGTTTCTTATATATGATATAAACCAGAGCCTCCTCAAAAAACTAAATGCGAGTGTCACAAAGACACTGAAGTCGTGGCTAGGGCTAGCTCAGTCGGCCGACCCGTCGGCACTATATAGATCCGCGAATAATTTTGGAATGACGTTTAAGAAGCCATCAGAACTCTATAAACACTTAAGAGTAACTAAAATGCACGTCTTATCGAAATCTAAAGACGAAATAGTAAAAGTCCTTCCTAAAGATAAAAATGCATCGGAGCTCGAATCACGCCTCCAGTTCCATAAAAAATTCATGATAGGTTCGCAGACTGGTAGAGTAGGTCTAGGTAATATTCGGAAACAAACAGATAAAGAAATAACAAAATCTTTTCTTCAAGCGGACGAAAACAACACCTATATGGTGCACGCAATGAACCTAGAAATGCAAAATGAATGGTTGACCCTAGGTGAATTTTGTTTTCCCATAGCCTTAAAATGGCGTACCATTTTATACGACTGGTCACCGGCCTTACTTAAATTTTACCTAAATGCATTCCAGTTGACCCTCCCCGACCAAAGCAATCTAGTCAGGTGGGGAAAAGCCACAGATAAAACATGTAACTCATGTGGTGAACTGGTACGGCTAGGCACCTGCTAGTGGGTTGTAGGACGTTATTAGACCGGGGTCATTACTCGCGCCGACATGATAAGGTATTAGAAATCATACGTGAGGCTGTAAGTTTGGCGGTAGCTAGAGCGAAAAAAGGACTAACTACAAACCAAAGAAATGACATTATGTTTGTAAAGGAAGGCTGCTCAAAGAAATCATCTCAAAAGCCATATTCAATTTTAATAACTGCCGTTGACTGGACAATACTCGTAGACACGTATGAGAAGCACTATAAAATACCGGAGGATATCTGTGCTTCATCATCCAGACCCGATATATTCCTTTTTTCACGATCGCATAGGCGTGCAGTGCTTGTAGAACTCACAGTACCGTGGGAAACTAATATACCTAAAGACCACGCTATAAAGAGAAACAAATACTTTGACTTGACTAACGAGTTAACCAAAAATGGCTACGTGGTTAAACTCTACGCCGTAGAAGTAGGAGCAAGGGGAATTCCAGCTAAATCCCTGTACAACTTACTTAAAGACCTCGGATTGCCAAGAGCTTCAGTAAGCTCTTTACTAAATCGAATATCAAAAGCGGCATTGGTAGGGGGGGGGGGGGGAACACTACTGACGGTGGAGGTGAGCGCTGATGCATCACAAGGTGGCCACCCTAAACCTACATCTGGGTCGCAAGTCCCAGTCACCGTCACGGTGTTCCTCTCTGTATCACGCTATGGACCCGGCGACCGCACGGTGAATCCATGGAGTGCTGAGAATCGGATCATCATATAAATCTTCCTCTTGAATTATTCTATCTATTAAAAAAACTGATTCTAAATCCGTTGCGTAATTTTGAAGATTTAAGCATACACAGGGACAGACAGACAGCCATCGATGGGGTTACACTCGAAGTTGTTCAAGAAAAAATCTGCCTGGGATAAGTTATCCAGCTTGGTAAAAACAACTCCTAGAAAAAACTAGCCAGGATCCACCTAGGTTGGGCAGCAGCAAAGGAAACACTCTCTTAATCTTAAAAAATACACTGCGTTTAAGGATTTCCAAAAAAATCGCTTGCCACACCCGGTAATCGAACCGAATAAAATCCGGATGAAGCTATATTTTAATTGCATCAATCGATAGGGTCAATCTTAGGGATCAAATATCTCTAACAAACTTGGTAAAATAAGTAAAAGGAAACCCATAAAAGAGAAGGTATAGGAAGATTTTAGGCGGTTTGATCATCAGGTGTGTTATTTTTAGAAATCTTTGAATGCAGGTTTGTTTCCCTTTAAAAATAAGGTTATGTTTAATTTAAGTAAAATTCGCTATCTCTAGTATGAGGGTACTTTCCCTCCAGGTAAAGTCGAAATGTTCCACCCTGTATATCGCAGCTCCGATATTACTTACAATAAAAATAACGACACTCGTACGCGTGTTTAACACAGTGCCACTGAAAAAATAAATGACGCCAATGTCCATACACAATTGCCTAATCCCCTTTATATTTTTATTGTATGTAAGTATAATTTCTCATGTAAGTAGGTACATAAAATATTTTGTTTTATATTATGTATTTTCATTTCCATGGTTGATTTTTTCATTCCCTTGGTATATTTATTTCATGCCCGTGGATGCTTGTTTCATTGCCGCGCACGCATGTGTCATCACCGTGGCGCGTAATTTTTGATCTTGTATATCTCGTTAGCTTTTTTATTTATCTGCTAGATATTAAGCAAGAATACATATAGTATCAAAACCTATAATAAACGCGATTTGTTTTGACTACAAAACTTAAGGAATGTAGAATGTAATATCCACGGAATGAAGATTTTAATGGACCCGTTGAAATTCACCCATATAGAAATGCTTTAAAATTTCGTTTTAGAATTCAATTTAGTAAGTAGAGAAGTTCCAACGTGCTAAACGTTTCAACCTACCAGGACATCATAAATATGAAGGAATGTAGGTGCTCAATATAATGACATGCAAGTGAAAATACAATAAACTAGGCAATAAAACAAAATTTAATCTATATCGGTTTTATTGTCCTTTTTACTTTCTGCTCACCTGTGCAGCGAACCAATTTATTTTATCAGTAAGTAATTTATTTGTTGATATTAGTTAGTTTTTGTTGGTATGGCTGTAAATAGGGCCCATCGAGATCTTTGGGACCCCAGCCAACCTGTCTGAGGATCAATTCTCGAAATAACACTCTGTTCACTTCTGTTCTACCAACAATTTTTAAGAAAGAACATTGACGTTGTGATCTTTTTTGACATTTGGAGGATTGAGTTTTAGATCGAGACCGAATTTTGAACAGATTTTTATTACGTAAATTAGCCCTCTGGTACGCTAGTACTATTATCTATTCTGTGCCTGCCTCTGGTGTAGGATCACTCAAATTCGACTTTTAGCTGTCAGGAGCTCAAACAAAACTATTTGATAAATTAATCAAAATCCAAAAAATTTCTCATCAAATGCTCGAGAACTTCCCAGCTCCTATTAAACATGCATCCCTAGTACACTCACCGTATTAATCCACACATCAGTAAGATTTCCGTCTAACGCGCGTTGTCTACAACTGGGCCAGTTAAAAATAACGGCTAACATTCCCGGCTGTGGTTCGGACGCTTTGCCAAATGGTTAACCCTGTAGGTTAGGAGTAAGGGAATGGTATGAATGGTGACAGGTTAGATTTTGATGGTCAAAGCCTAACTGTGGCGAAGGGGGAGGGTTATCAAAAGGAAAGCCAGTAAAATTGAAAATTAGAAATTCCCACGTCGATCTTGTTTGCGACGCACTGCAGTAGATAAAATCTCTACCATTTTATTAAAAGGCAGTCGATGGAAATTGGTTTATATGGACTCTTCGCTACTGAATACCAACACCTTCAATAAAAGGTGGTTTTTTAACATTTTAAACAGTAGGCTGATTCGGATTAGTGGTTGAGTGGTGAGATTCATAATATGCATTATCATCCTTATAGTGTAATCGCTATTGCATCTATACTTACATACAAAATAATCACAACTTTATCCCCGGAGGGTCAAGCAAAGGTGAATTAACACATATCACCAATCATTGTATTCAGTCCCACGTAATAGGAAGTGAGCCTATTGCCGTATTCTGGGCACTATTGTTGACTCGAGCCATGTATCTGAGGCTGAATCATGCATTCAAAGTTTACATTTTGATAACTGAGCTTTACGTCTTGTTATTGATTGGTTGTTTAACTTTTCCCGAAGTGACTACCATCTGACCTCACAACTCGGAGAGCAAAGCCTACGCCAGCAAGAGCCTCCTTAGTCAATCAAGTGCAGGACAACACGTGCAAGACTTATATGTCACCCGCATACGGTGCAGAATATTTCTTCAAGAACCAAGCGGTTCGGCGACTCTTCTTTTGGCGCACCATTAGGATCTGGAATTCCTTACCGGCTCATGTGTTTCCCTCTTGCTACAGTCCTAGTCCTTTAAGCGGGATGTGGAAAAAGCATCTGATGAGGCCGTCAAACTGAGTGTCACCATTGTAGCTTATCATCAGGCTCTTCTCCTACTTTCATAATTGCTATCATACAAGCTCGCCGATCGAGATACTCGTACCCTGGAGCTCACAGCATGGTAGAAGTCAGAACTCTTCTCCTGTATGAGATTTTTGATAAATATTAGTGTTAATAAATATAATGAAGCTGTTAAAAGTGTATTACGATCTCGGCACGGTAGCCGCACGCGTAACGTCCGGCCTGTGGCCAGGGTTGGCACGAAGTGAAAAGTAATACTGGGTTTAAGATTTTGATTAAACAAGAAGTAATGTAAAAGCTCTTTTTAATTAGAAAAGTGTCTATAGGGATCCTAAAAAAAAATAGTACGATGATATATTTTTTCATATTTGATGAAAAGAAACATATATTTGACTAGCCTTCCACCCGCGGCTCCGCCCGCGTGCATCTCGGTTAACGCGACCTTTGCTCATATCTTCGGTTCTACTCAACCGATTGCGATCAAACAAACGTAAGATTTTAAGTCTGAGTAAGCCCTTTCTAACAAAAAACCCGCATCAAAATCCGTCTAGTAGTTTTTGCGTCCATCGCGGACAAACAGACAGGAAATGAAAAAAAAATATTTTCGTGTTCAGTATCGTTAACATAACATAACCCAAGTATTTTTTTTTTAATATCTCCAATGTACAGACACGACCACTTTACAATTATATAATAGTATAGATAGATAGATGTCTAATTATGCATTTACTCTCCGTGCGTAGTTTTTGTTATCTCACTAATATTAGAATTTGAAAGTTTGTGAGAAGATACGTAATTGAATTTCATAAACGTCTTTACAAGGAATTGAGCCTTGAATTACAAGGAATTGAGCCTTGAAGTACAAACCGTGATTCAGTAAATCCATAATAAATAATATATGGGGTTCTTCAAGAAGGGCATTAGAAGGTTTCCTATTGAGTCAATAGCTTGAGTGTGACGCCCCTAGTGTTGCACACGGCCATAGGCCACGGTAATTACTTTCCACCAGGTGAATTGGAGTAATTAAAGTTGTAACTTGTTTTTTGAATGTGAATAACTTTTTTTTTCTCTATAATGTAATATAAATACTTTAGCGAATTAAATAAAAGTTAAATCAAATTAATTTCAACTAACATGGTAGCGACAGCCCTAACCAACACGAGACGGTGCAAGTGCAGTGCGTATTTATAATCGGCCCAAATTCTAAAGTGGGATGCGTTTGTGGGCCAGCCCTGCGTCCCTCCGAACACCTCGGTGTAGTTATGTACTCCTGGTACTGGCGACTGATTTATTGATAGAGAGTGTGGATATAGTTTTAATCAACGTGTATTTTTTTTAATTTATATAAATAAAAATTAAACCCCCCAAATATTTGTATGTACGCGTATAACTTTCGAACGACAGCATCAAATTGGATAATTCTTTTTGTTTTGTGATCTTTATTATGTGGCCAAGGTTTAAAAAGAAATTAATATTAGGTGCAGCGAAAACGGGATTAGAAATAAACGCGGAAATTCGAATAGAACTAGCAACGGGAACGGAATCTGAAATACACGCGAGCGGAAAAAAATCAGAGCGGTACGAAGTTCGCCGGGTCAGTTATTTTAGGATAAATAGGTATATAATTTAACTAACTGCTACCCGCGGCTCCGTCCACATGGATTTCCGTTATCGCGATCAACCATGGCATAATTTGTTCCTTTTCCGAGCACTAATCTGTGTACCAAACATCAGTTTTTCTTCAAAAAATGACGAACTTTTACAATAACTTTCATCCCTATTTTTGGGATAAAAGGTAGCACATGTACTTTTTCAATCAGTCTAATCAATCACTGTACCAAATTTCATCCAGATCGATTCTGTGATTTAGGCCTGATAGTGTAACAGACAGACAGACAGAGTTATTTTCGCATTAATAGTATTATGGATTAGGTATATTATTCTGAGACTTATTAAGGAAAATAGAAGTTGTATAAAATGTCACAACCTTAGAAAATTTACATTGCGTGATAGATTCAGGAAAAAATACCATAGAATTCTATTGTTTACACTGGCCAATAAATTATATAGTGCTATTATTGTAGGGTTGGTAGAAGGCTGACCACTCTTCCGGGTATATAGTTTCCTGGTACCTGTAAGATATTGGTTTTATCTTTAGTTTCTGAGACGATACAATGATAGTATAGGTATTTGGTCTCTTGGATTAGGATTTTCATGTATTATTTTGAGTATCCGATATTTCGTTGCTCTTGCAAGTTCCTCCGTGATCATGGTACTTGCAACAGCGCGGAAATATCGGATAGGGTCTGTCTGTTTGTATAGGGTAATCTCCGAAATAGGCTGAGCCAATATGTACACAGCTCTGGCGTAGGCATTCCTCTCAGGCTGAGTAGTCAAACGGCAGTCGCTCCCAGACAAGCCAATATACCAATCAGACAATTAATATTAAAAGTGAATGCGAAAGTAACTCTGTACTTATGTCTGTCTGTTTATTACGCTTTCACACCTTCTTCTTCATCCTAGCGTTAATCCCAGTCGCATCCGAAGCTTTCACCTCGAAGCCTGAAGTCCGCTTTACCAGTCTACCTACGGATTTGACTGGATTTCGATCTTCACACCTAATTTTAATATAAAAAAATGGTACAGAGATAGATAAGACCTTGACGGAGAGCATAGGTTGTTGGCTATCCAAGCAAGTGAAGCAGCGGGCAATAGCTAGTCATAAACATATCTTTTGTATCTTTACTATCCAACGAAAACACCACGCGCCATTTTCGGCCAGGTCAGCTAAAATCCGACTATATCCTTGATTTTGATATCGGAAACAGCAGGAAATACCAAAAGATTCAATAATAATATTTTAGACAATACATGAAATTTTATACCAACAGACTGTCGTCTCAAATTATTGTAATAAACAGCTATTAAGTATAAATTACTTGTATCAACGATTTATTTGCTTATTAAGGCTAAAAATAATTAGATATGCATTCACTCGAGTCATGACAATGGCGTTGGTTACATACATACATTATGTCCACGCCTGTAAATCCCCGAAGGGGTAGGCAGAGGTGCATTATCACCCACATTTCGCTACTATGATTTTCGCTCTCACGTAATAGGGGCGAGCCTATTGTCGTTTAGCGGGCACTTTGTCATGGGCTTTATGTTTATTGACGGACGGAGAATCGCCCAATCCCGTAGTCGTTTTTTACGACACCCACAGGAAAAGATGGGAGCCCTATTCTTGCAGTCCACTCCTGGACATATCATCATCATCATCCTCCTGCTCTTATCCCAAGTTTATTTGGGGTCGGCGCAACATGTGTGCCTTTTCCATTCATCTCTATTTGCAGTCATCTCAACATTCACTCCCTTCTTTACCATATCATCATTCACACAGTTCATCCACCTTCTCTTAGGTCTACCTCTCCCCATGTAGCCATCCACTTCCATAGCTAATGCACTCCTGGACATATGCCTCTCCAAAAATGCCCCACGTCTGCCGATCCTCCGTCTTCCACATCCAGTCTGTCCCAGCCACCTTTATCAGGGCATTAGTCCTGCACACAGTCCTGTTGCACATTAAAGAACTAAAAAAAAATGTGAGGCAGTTTTTGTAATTTATGACACGTTCGGTGACGGTGACGCAAGTTTTAATATTTCTTTTTAATACTACATAGGTTGCAGACTAGCACACGGCCCTCCTGATGGTAAGAGGTTACCGCGATCTGTGGGCGTGTGCAACACCAGGGGAGTCACACTCGTGCTGTCGACCCTGTAAGAACAGAGAGATTCTGTGCCGTCAGCGCAAAAGATAAGTAGGTCAAAGCCTTTGGTTTTCCCACTGACATCACAAAATCTCTCCAATGAGCTCTGGCTACCCTACTCACCGTCGGAAACACAACACAAGGTTATTAAGTCGCAGTCTTCTGTAGGGTATCTCCGTACTTCCCCTGTCGGACTGCTCGATTTATTTTTCACCCAAAAATTGTTCAATGCAAGTAAAGTTTTCACTACAAAATCTATGCGGTTATTGAACTTTACAATTAACTGCGTTCAAAAGTGTATACTAGCTATAATTAAATATGAAACCGTATTGTCATATAAATAAATCAGTCAAGGTGATCAGGGAGACAATGCAGGTATTTTGAGCGTGCTCTCCTGCCAACAGCGATCGCCAGATGGCACTGTTGGAGCCAACGTTGGATCATACAAATTTTTGTGATACCGATGTTTTGGCTATGGATGTTTTTTTTATACCACTTAGTTAGCAGATTAGCACACGGCCCACCTGATGAAAAGTGGTTACCGTGGCCTATGGACGTATGCAACAGCAGGGGCGTCACACTCATGCTGCCAACCCTGAAGATACCATCTAATGCCCTTCTTGAAGAACCCCATATTGTAGACGTCTACCATTATCTTAAGTCTATACTTCTTTTAATGCTGTGATATTGGTCTGGGTATTTCCACGCCTCGGAGAACACTTCAAGCCGATCCCAGTTATCATACGAACAATCAATCATTCAATTAGCTTATTGCAGTCCACTGCTGGACATAAGCTGCTCCCAATGTGCGCCATGTCTGATGATTCTCCGCCTTCCACATCCAGTCTGTCCCAGCAACCTTTTTCAGGTCATCAATCCATCTGGCTGCTTACGGCGTTTAGGGCGTTCCACCTTCCGTTTTCCTTCTTGAGTGCTCCGCTCAAGGTCACACGAGCATCTATAATAATAATTAATAACAATTGTTACAAGTATTTGGAGCCCTAAAAAGTCTAAAAACTGGTCTAGCTGCAATACTTTAATATTGACCGTTGGGTATGGATGTGGACGTCAGCCCCCCTAGACAAGTGGCAATTCGTTGCTCGGCGTATGATGGAATAGAATGACAAATGTATAGGATTAGACGTTTTTGACATTCGTTGACGCCTGTCATATACGTCAATTTTTTTTTTTTTTTTTTTATATAGGACACGTCAATTTGACTTTGCCTCGCCTGATGGTAAGCTAAAGGCAAAGTCTCTGAAAAGAGGGTCACCATTACAGACATGTACCATGTTACAATGGTGGCACTCAGCTTGACGGCCTCATCAGATGCTTTTTCACGCCTCGCTTAAAGGACCCGGGACTATAGGAGGAGGGAAACACGTGAGCTGGTAAGGAATTCCAAGTCTTAATAGTGCGGCAGAAGAAGGAGTCGCCGAATCGCTTGGTTCTTGATGGAATATTTTGCACCGTATGCGGGTGGCATCTGAGTCCTGCACGTGTTGTCCTATATAGGAAAGGAGAGGGTGGGATTACTTGGAAGAGCTCATCAGAACATTCACCATGGTAGAGACGGTAAAATACCGCCAAAGATGCCACATCTCTACGCAACTGCAAAGGCTCAAGGGTGTAAGTGATCTCAGGATTCCCAATAATGCGGACCGCACGTCGCTGCAACCTGTCGAGAGCATCTAGTAAGTACTTTGCGGAGCCATCCCAGAGATGCGAGCAGTATTCCACGCAAGAGCGAATTTGTGTCTTGTAGAGAAGACACCGCTGCTCCGGCGTGAAAAAACGTCTCACTTTGTTCAGGACTCCGAGTTTACGCGATGCTGTTTTGATGATACTCTCGATGTAGTTTTTGTTGTTCAGTTTGCAGCGAACATCCATACCTAGGATATTGAGATTGTCCTGTAGTGGCAGTGGCGTGCTCTGAAGAGTTGGAAGGGGAAGGAAAGAAGATACCTTTGCTGTAAACGCGCATGCCTGCGTCTTCTTGGCATTGAACTCAACCAGGTTTTCAGAGCCCCATTGAGAAACGAGGTTCAGGGTCTGGTCAAGTTCACTAACAAGAAGCTGCCTCCTTTCCGCGATATCAGACTGCTTGGCCGCAGGATGTCCGTGATAACTCCCGTGTAAGGTGCTATCGTCTGCATAGCAGTGAATGCTGCCAGTGGACAGCATGTCGTTGATATGCAGAAGAAAGAGAGTGGGTGATAAGACGGACCCCTGCGGCACGCCAGCATTTACCTGCAAGAACTCCGAAGTTCGACCATCACAGAGGACGCGAATACGGCGCCCCTGCAGGAAGCTAGCCACCCAGTCGCACAGTCTAGGAGGCAGACCAAAGGCTGGTAACTTGGAAAGAAGCGATTTGTGCCAGACCCTATCAAACGCTTTGGCGATGTCAAGACTTATAGCCAGCGACTCGCCATGCTTGTCCATAGCCTCACCCCAAAGATGGGTAACGTACGCTAGAAGATCACCCGTTGACCGCTTCGGTCTAAAACCATATTGCCGGTCGTTGATTAAGGAGTGATCCTCTAGGTAACACATGAGCTGTTTGTTGATAATGTGCTCAAGTACTTTGCACAGTACTGAGGTGACGGCTATGGGCCTATAGTTGGTAGGGTCCGAGCGATCACCCTTCTTGGGGATCGGCTGTACATTCGCCTCCCTCCAAGCCGAAGGCACTGTACCCGAGATGTACGACATCCGGTACAACCGCGCCAGCATTGGAGACAACTCCGCTGCACATTTTTGAAGAACCACCGCTGAAATACCATCCGGTCCGCTGGCTTTCCGGACATCGAGTGACCGCAATACAGCACGGACATCGCGTTGCCTGATACGGATATCAGGCATCACATGGCCACAAAAGGGCAGTGTCGGTGGCTGCATACCGCAATCATCGATCCGGGAGTTGGCCGCAAAGAGATTAACCAACAAATTAGCTTTCTCCTGCGGCTCATGGGCCAGGGATCCATCAAGTTTGCGCAACGGGGGCAGCGAAGGCTGGCAAAAGTTGGCTTGCACGGCTTTGGCCAATCGCCAGTAGCCACGGCTACCCGTGGGATGCGCCGCAAGCTCTTGGCCAAGCCGCGCTATGCGCTGGGCATCCGCTCTAACGCAAGCCCTCTTGCAGACCTTTGTGGCTTTGTTGTACGCTGCCTTGAAGTGACCCACGTTAGGATCGCGCGTGGCGCGCGCCCTTACCCAGGCGCGGTACGCAGACTGCTTTTGATTAACAGCCTCCGCGCACTCGCAGCCGAACCAAGGGCGCGCTCTGCGGGCACCGGTGACATCAGTGTAGGGGATATAGTATTCCATACCCAAGCTGATCTCACCGGCTCATACATTTGGCATTCTATTCCATCATACGCCGAGCAACGAATTGCCACTTGTCTAGAGGGGCAGATCGCAGATGCTTCATGGAAAATATCGAACTTTAACTACGTTAAAGCTAGGTAGACTGGTAAATGCAGACCCCAAACTCCTAAGGCCTCATATGCGACCGGAATTGACGAAGGGATAAGAGAGAGTATGGAAAATAATATCACCAATAATTTGATCCAACATTTGACTATCGATTCAAAGTAAAATTGGCACCGGATATAGATACACGTAGACAGAGAATCGAGACATGACATGTTACTCATAAGATTGTTATGCGAAATCGACATTAGAATAATATGCATGGCATGCATATCATGTTCATAATACTTACTAAAAATAACAAGCTAATTTTGACCTACAAGTAAGTTAAGGTAAGGTAAAGTTAACGGAGGTAGGACACGACGGTATTTTGTCCTAACTAAGCAGTCTAACTGGGGAAGTACCTCCGCCCTTCAGAATACCGCGGCCATAATAACCTCGTGTTGTGTTCCCGGCGGTGAGTAGAGTAGCCAGAGCTCACGAGCTCACTGGAGAGTTTTTGTGCTGTCAGTAGGAAGATCAAAGGCTTGTCCTGCTTTGTCTTCTGCGCTGACGGCACAGAAACTTTGTTCTTACAGGGTCGGTAACACGACTGTAACACATCTATAGGCCACGGAAACCACTTTTCATCAGGTGTGCGGCGGGCTTGTTTGCCACCTAAGTGGTATAAAGTCATCAAAGAACTTCATATCTGACAGGAATTTGTGGAGCAGAATGAAATGTAGCGTCGTAGATCGATGAAGTAAAATTTCAAAAATGACTGAATAGTAATACCTACAAGAGGATTAAGACTCCCCTTGCAAAGGCACCAGAGGTTTCAGAACTTGCTCCGGTCTCCATCTCCTGTCTATGTTCACGTCTTAAGCTGACAGTTCGGGCAATTCATCGTCCTAATATAGGCAGGTTACGTAGTCTCATCTCGTAGAATACAGGGTAAATATTTGTAGGAATGAATATGGGATCTGGTCGTGCCTCGGACAACACGTTAAGCCGTCGGACCCGGTTGCTATACGAACAACTATGGCAGTCGTTACGGGTAGTTGGAGCCCTAAAAAGTTCAACAACTGTTCTAGCTCCAATATTACGATATTGGTATTGGGCTGTTGAGGTCAGAAGGCAGTCGCTGAACGTATCGAAGTTCAGCCAATTGACTAGTAAAGCGGACCTCAGACTCCGAGGCGCTTCGAATGTGACTGGGATTAACCCTAAGATGAAGAAGCAGATCATCAAGTGGACCATATAGTTGATTGTCATCTCAAGGTAGGTAAGAAGAGATTTTGTGCTGTCAGTGGGAAGACAAAAGGCTTGTCCTACTTATCTTCTGCGCTGACGGCACAGAATCTCTCTGTTCTTAAAGGGTCGGCAGTACGACTGTGACTCCCCTGGTGTTGTACTCGTCCGTAGGCCACAGTAACCACTTTCTTGTGTGTGATGTGTCCTTGTTTGTGACCTAAGTGGTCTAAAAAAGGTACTGACTGGTGGCTTCGGTGGGGTAATGTAAAACTTACAAAGCGTACATTCATCTAGCAGTGACCTAAACATAGATATTACACTAACAATACGATTGTGGATGTTATATCTTACACTACGCTCTGTGAGCCAGTGGGTACTCACCTTTAAATTGTATTAAAAGAAAGGGTTGATAGGGTTGTCGAAAAAAACACAATAAAATATTTTTCTATTAAATAGGTATATATTAAACTGAATTGCACCTATAACATTGAAATTGCGTGGTTTTATTAACCACTTACATTATTGTCAGAGAAAATCGTCAAGGCCTCATACATTTCTCAATAGGACCATTATAAGCAAACATATACACAATATAACCAAAATAATATATAAATTTCATTTATTTTTTTACAAAATAATTCCCAAATCGTGGCAAATTGTAAAAAAATATCGACAGACATATAACGAGATTTTGTTTCTTCATATTTTTTTTATGTTTATCGATATGTTTCAACAGGGTCACGTTATATAACAAAGTTAAGAAAAAAAACTATAGTCTTTGGCTCAGAAATAAAGAAAGATTTGATCTTGTAGCACCATCAGGACGACGTAGAAGAAGAATAAGAACAAATAAAACAACAAATTTCAAACATTACAGTAGGAATAAGCAAACCAAAATATAAAGACTTTTGGGAGTAACAAGAAAATAAATCTGTAGTTGTATTTTTACATTATTTGTATTCTTATGTTTTTTGTAATCTTAAAATTTTTTGTAACAATATATGTTTTATTGTATTTTGACATTACATTTTTCATATCGTGGCATATGATATAATTTTTATCCATTTGTATGTATTCTTTACACTGTATTTTTAGCCTATTCAATATACATATTACAATATTATTTTAATTTAAAATTTTATTTTAATTAATAAAATTATGACAGTATATTTCAACTTCTGACTATATAATATGTAGGTATATATAATATATATAAATATACAAAATATATCTTTAAATAAGAAAACCTATTAACGGGACGGAGTAAAGTGAAAAATATTATGACGTCTACACACGAAATGTTTATTTAAATATTTCAGAAATGTATAAAACCTTCTGTTAAACATTATATAAAATCACTTGGCTTAAATATTTTAACAGTTTTGTATAAATAAAATGGTATTTTGTATAAAAATACATGTATAAAATATTGAGTAGTATAAAGTTTAGCTAGGTTTAATGTACATTTTCATCAAAACTATATTTCTTTTTCAGTGTGTAGAAGATATTTTTCTTACATTCAACATTATATTGTAGGATTCAATCTGGTAACTATATGTTTCACGACCCGTTTGACAATGATTGCCAGCCCTAACTAGTTTAGCTAAAACCTTACTGAAAATACTTTTTTATTTTTGCTATTATTAGGGCTGGGACTCAAAGTTTATGTTTATTTTATATTGTTAGGTAATATAAATCAGTTTTAAGCAGCCTAAAACCCGCGCTTCTAGCTACCATAACGAAATTAAGTAGCATTATATATAACCTCTAAATCAATAAGTATTTTAACATAAATAACTCCTCATACTTCCATTCTGGCGACGTCGGATTAGATCATGATTTTATCATTTAAATCGTAAAACATCACTTATACTTATAGTAAGTAAGTAAGAAACATATCTAACAAAAAGAAGTTAAAGGTACTTTAATAGGAATAAAAATTTTAGACTCAACAAAATAAAATAATAACCTAAAATAATAAACTATTCGCTTAGCGCTAACCTAAACTAAATTATTATTTACAAATTAAATATTAAAATGAAAATAGATGTTTTTCTCAACAATTAATAAAATTTATTACACCAGATTAGGCAAATACAACAGACGTATATTTTTTTAGGATTAGGCTTTAAGTAGCCATATTTACCTTTTCTTCCGAAGTTCAAGGAGTTACGAACAACATTTATTATTATAATTAAGTCTAACATTTTCATATTCAAAATTATATACAACCAATTTACAGTAAAATAACTAAATCATATATTACAATACGCTAAATTATATTAACGAAACGAAAATCATCAGTTAATGATTATTGTCTTCTTTGCAAAAAGATGATCAGTCATTGAATGAGTTTTAATGTACACTAAGTCATAAGTATCTATGGTGTAAAAAATGATAACGGTGATTGACACTAGCGACAGCTAGCAAAAATTAATTCCAACATTAAAAAAAAAGTGTGTGACAATATTAGAGAAACAAACAAAATAAAACTTTTTACGATTGACAAGATTGAGACACAAATATGATCATAATTTTAATCAATCATGAAATTCACTACAGCATTCGAGTTTTTGCAATAATTTATAGAACGTCGATTAATGAATTGTCGTATTAGCAAAAATCGATTACAAATTATGAAATATGAATAAATGATCTGCGAAATTATAAATACAGCCTTTTAAAACTTAGACTTTAATGATAATATTTTTAGAGTACATTTTCGAGACAACAATGGCAGTGATTGTGTGAGCTCAGCGTGTCCCTGCCTTCGTTTGAGATCACTTCTTTACGGCTAGGACTCGCTATTAACATCAGATGATGGGTTTTCATACGTAAGACTACTAAAACACGTAATTGACATACAATCATCATGTTAAAAATAAATAATAAATTATAAGTTTAATCAATAAATTGCAAGCTCCGATAATATTACTATTTTAAACGTAAATATTAAACTCTGAAATATCAATATAAAATCAAAATTTTAAAATATTTAACATTTTTTTTGAAAGAGCAATGATATTTGTTTAATCACTTCTTGAAACGATTACGTCTAGCGTTGCTCAACGGTAATATAACTGGTTTAATCGTATGCATCTGTGTTTTGTTACGTGTTCTCAATCTTACGTTATTGAGCTTAAAATCTAAACTATTCTTGTATATTTAATGTTAAAATTAAAATAAACTGTAAAAATCACATAGTAATTCCGCTAACTAAACTTACTTATACAGGCGTCACATAATATGTTGTTGTTTAGTTAATGCACAGTCATCACACGAGTCCTCGAGCGCTGATGTTACTCCATCTGCAAGAAACAAATAAAATAGTGTTAGAATACGACGAAAAATACAAGAAGGCGGTAAACGATTCTTTTATTGGTTTGTCTAACTTTTGGAGTGGTTTGTGTGTGTGTAAATAGAAAGATCTGAGTAGTAATTTTATAATTACGCAATAAAGAAATTGATGTTGTAGAATACAATAACTAAATTCAGAGAAAAAAATCATAATTATTTTGCAAAGAAGAAAAAAAATGAAGATTAGAAAATAACGAAACAAAAATCATTGCACCTAAAACTTAAAAAAAAAAACAACAGCAAACGAAGGAATCTAAAGTAAACAAATTAAAATAATCCTAAAACAGGCAAAGTTTGCATAACCGTGACATTTTATCTTGTCCGCCATATTTCTCTAACCCAAAAACAACTTTCGATGCTCACACGATTGACCGGCTAGAAAAAACATTAAAACTAAAAACGGTTTCATGGTCCCACAAGTGTGCCGGCTTGAGAAGCCGTTGCATAACCGCGGAAGCTTGCGACCGACTTTCACGGGTTATGCAACGCCAAAATTCTGCTTACGTAATGCCCTCGAGACCCAATGTCCCACTGAATTACATCACTAGTAATTTTGAAGTTGAATGTTAGTAGAAAGTAGGACGTGCGAAATGTCAACACTAATAAGTGTTCTATTCAGTGGCACGGTTTGATTTGAGCTCCTCATTTTTTTGGTATGATATATTTTTTGATTTGTTGGTAGCCCTAACGTTTTGCATTTTATGATGGGTTTGTATATTTTTTTTACAGATAAATAATATAGGTAATCTATTTTCCGATCGTGTAAACAAGTTTTAACTTCAAAGAATCAGCATGATTTTTCTTTTGTTTTCATTCTAATTTGAAGTTGTATTTTTATATAATGTAATGTTTGTGTTGGAAATAAAAAATAAATTCAACATTTAAATATGAAACATCTCCAAAAATTGAACATGACCTATATATTATTTTTGCATGGTAATTTTTTTATCTATGAAAACTAGTGTATTTTGTATCAGATTTCCATCAACTTCTTTCGTGGTATCACTATTAGCGTCATCTCGCTCAGAATTGAATCACTTTAGAATCCATAGTAAACTGGTCAGGTCATAGTGGTCATGTCACTCACACGCTTTTCAATGCTTCCCCCATGACCTTGAGATGTAAGCAAATTAGTACAGTGTGAACTTGAGAAGGCATTGTCATGTGAAGTCCAACTAATTTGGTATACCCAGACCGGCGGGTTTGTCACGAGTCCCTCCGTTCTTGATCCCCCCCCCCCCCCCCCCCGTTTTCTTTTGTGTGATAAGAAGCAATTTTAAAACAAAATAATTAGGGGGGAGGGGGAATCAAGAGAGATTCGCGGCTAACCCGCATATAACGGAGTGGCAGATAAGTCCACTTTGATTGACTTTCGATTTTTTTTATTTTTGATGAACGTTTCCACAGTTGTTACCATCGGTGGGGAAAAGTTGCTATTATTGTTACTCCATATAGCTTATAGTCTCTTCAAGATTGGTAACGAGTGAGTGAGAGATAGCAAGTGTTCATAATTCCCTCCTATTATGTCAGCTGTGTGTTTGTTCATAATATAACTGCTACCAAAACTGAGTCAAATTTATAAATGTATGTATGTGGAAGATATACTTATAAAATGGATAGTAAAACAGTAGCTTACTAGTGTAGGATAGGAAGGAACGACAATACACACATCCGCAAGGTATATGCATACACACTAATGTTTATTAGTAGTTTGTGTGTGTGTATTTCCTAATGTGCGTGTGTGTGTATTTAACCAGAAAATGAAACAACACTTGTGTCGCGTTTTTCTTTTATTCTTAGTTTAACTCGCGTTCATAACCTCAAAATCTACTATAATTATTATTTAACTTGTTATAGTAAACATTTCCTACTAACTAGGTAGGTTCTGATGTAATTTTATGCATATTATACAATAGTATGTTACTAACCTATCGAGCCATAAGACATCATGTTTTATTCATAATTTGTATAACTTCTTTAACTTATGTTTTTTGTTATCTACGAGTACAGGGAGTGCAATAAATTTTATGGCATGCTCCAAAGAACAGATAATTTTGACGTTTCTATCTCAATTCCCGAAAAAATAATTACGAAAATACTATGTATACAGGTAATTAATTTGTTTCAAAAAAAAATGTTTTCCCTTCAAACCCGAAAGTACCAGGTACGCATAAAAGAAAGAAAGTCGTTCGATCATAAAAAGATTAAAGCAGTCGTGGTACTATCGAGTCCCGCGGGCGACGACGTGCCGAGTGCATTACCCGATGCGTTTCGGGTACAGGTCATCGACCCCCGCTGTGTGATTTTTTTATGATAGCTTGGTAGTGTGACCTCGGAAGTAGATTGTAGAAAGTTTTTTGTAGTTGATTAAACTTTTTTTTTGTTCTAAGGTTGATGCACTTTCGTGATGTATTTTAACAGATAGGTTAATGTATGTATGTATTTTATAATATAGAGTGACTTTTTCGTTTACTGTTATAGGTGTAACTTATAGTAAACCATACACAACTGACTGATTACTGATTGCAGGCAATGATATATCTTCCTCAAGAATACCGAAGATCGTGCGAAATAAGAGAGAAGTAAGAAACGACGCTGCCAAGGGAGACTTTTGGATACAGCCGAGATATTTTGCATTAGGATGATGATGGTGAAGGAGACATGTAGTTAACATCTTTGCCTATCCCATCGAAGATATACTAGCGTGAGTCGATGCATGTAACTGTAGAAAAACATTGAACAACAAACTGAACGCATTTTGATGCAGTTTTTTTATTTGATTGGACTTGGACAGACTTTTCCTGGCTTAGGCCCCGCTCGCCCCGTGGATCTTGCCCCCGACTGCTTTAATGTTGCAACTCGCCCCCTTGAACATTAGATACCCCAAATCGCCCCCGATTGTTAGTAAGTTAAAAGTACTGTCAGCAATAAAGAGTTTTACAACACACCTGCTCATAACATTGCTATTATTTCACCGCAATTAGGTACGTAATGACACCTATTATCAAACTGTGATTTTTTCATTGCTATTATTCACAAGTGAGTTATAGATCTTTTTTAAATTTTATAGGTTAAGTTTCTATGTTTATAAAAAAGTTTCAATACAAAAAATAACGTGTTTAATAGTACGAATAAATTAATATACCTATTGTATTGTATGGTCATTTGATGCATTTTCGTATTTAAATAAATAATTTCAACTTGTAATAGGTACTTGTATAATAAACAAAATTTTCACTCAAATTTAACTTTTTTTTTTCTCTAAGTACGGAAAAAAAACCAGAGTAAAACAAACCTCATTCTTTTAAATACGGCCGATCGCCATTGTTATATGCGCGCGCATAGGAAAACGAATTAATTTGTAGTATTGTTTATCCTTTTTTAACGTCACGTTTTTCAACGTTAACATTATTTCAATCTATCAATACCAACAAGATACTATTGTTTTAGTAGGCAGAATACGATTTAGTTTGCCGACTAAAGAAGTATTTAAGTCAAAAATTCGAATATTCATTTGTGAATAAAGCGGAAAACGATATTAAAACGAATACTAAATAAAAGCCAAACAAAAAGTAAAGAATAAAACTATTTTGCAAATTTAATTTACATAAAATATCATAATACGATTGTAATACAAACTTACCTGACTTTCAATCCAAAATTTATATATGTTACAGGCAATGTGTATAATCCGGCATTGTATAGAATGCCTAGGCATTCTATAAATTGCCTAAAACGTTCAGGCAATGTGTATAATACGATTAATTTCATACATTGCCTAGGTATTGTATTAAATGCCCGAAGCGCATCAGGCAACGTGTATAATGGACGGGTTGTTGTAAATTCGTCTCTTTAAAATGATATTTCATGTGCGAAAATTCGTCTCACCTTGATAAATAAGTACTGTTAGCAAACAAAGTAATAGATTAACAAAGCGTCATTTATTTGCGATCCTTTAAGAAGCCCTCTATGGATTTGAAAAATGGATATTACTGCTGAAAGAAAAACTGTTCATTCTGACTTGGATAGATTAGGTTAGAAGGCGGAGCGGAGCTTCAGCATTAGCCTTCGTGGTTATTTTTTTTTTAACCATGCAGAACTTCTATATTCCACGGTAACAACTCTCTTTCCATCAGGTTAGGTGGCTGACAAGCACAGGGATGATGGTAAGAGAGTGGTTGCCGTGGCCAATAGAAATTCACTGCTATGTGAGAAACATTCTACGCAAAAAAACACGTAGGTACTTAGGCATACCTACCAATAGAACACAAATGTCTTATCAGCACTGCCTGCTGGTGGAAGTTGAAATTAGGATTAGCTCTCAAAAGATTAGTATATATAAATAGGTATCTTATTAAATCATAGAGAAGAAAAATAGATTACATACATTACCTATGCTTCGACCGGCATTCTATACAATGCCTAGGTATTCTATACATTTCCTAGGCAAAGTGTAAAATAGTTTAAACATTGAATATCATTTCATACATTGCCTGAACGACCCCAGCATTCTATACATTTCCTAGGTATTGTATAGAATGCCTGCATTATACACATTGCCTATAACATATACACAATATCACAATACTCTTAAATATTGTGCATATTCTGTTGCACTTAGATGTCACTAATCACTACTATAGTCTGTTTTTTAATCTCAGATACTAATTTGACATTACCTGTGTTGTCGGTTTTTGGCAATTAAAAAATAGTCATGTGCCACCAGTATCGAAATTTATCGATAAATTAAATTTAGTACAAATATTTGTAGGTTAATCTATAAAATTTATAAAATACTAATTTAAATTCGGTATGCAAGTTACCTAAATAAAACAAAACTTAAATAGGTATATTGTCATTGAAACAAAATGGCGTCCATTTTGCGTCACTTGGGTTGTAATTGTAAAAATCTAAGTTAAGGCTTCATAAGTTTCATTTAATCGATCTGCAGAGACTATCGATAAAGATGACGCTATACTAGTCTTAGAATCTGAAAATTGTAGGTATGTAAATTACGGTATTTTAAATTTTTTGGTACTCTAATTTAAATTTAAAATCAAAATAAAAACAAGAACTCGACTGATACTAAAAAGATCAACACAAGTTTCAATAATTTATTTTATTTAAAACTTTTTAGTTATATATTTTTGTAATCGTTTTCAATTTTCTTCCATACAGTCATGCGAAGTTTTCGTCTTTTCATCGTAAATTTCTACTGTCTAAATTAATATGTTAGAATAGTTGACACCATCCGAGACTACGATTCCGGTTTCGGGGTCGGACTGCTGTTGGCGACTTGAAAGCCTTCCCCATCACCGTCGGGGTACACCAAGGATCCGTCCTTAGTCCTTACCTGTTCAGCGTGGTATTAGATGTTTTGTCGGACAGCATTAGAAACTCACATGAGCAGCCTCCGTGGTTGCTCATGTATGCTGATGATATTGCGCTGATGGACGCGGACAGGCGCAGATTGGTGCGACGCGTGAAAGGATGGAAAGAAGCGCTTGAGAACGGCGGTCTGAAGCTAAATGTAGCGAAGACAGAATACTTAGCGTTAAACTCCACAGATCCCACCATCCGTCCGCATAGGCGATGATTTGGTCGAGCGCACGGACCAGGTTAAGTACCTAGGATCTGTACTTCATGTGACCGGTGAGATCGACCACGACGTCAAGGCACGCATTGCTGCCGCGTGGGCCAAGTGGCGAGAAATGACTGGCGTCACTTGTGATCCCAAAATGCCAGTCAGGTTGAAGGGGCAGGTCTATAAGACGATCATTAGGCCTGTCCTCTGGTTGTGAGGCGTGGCCGCTGCTCGAGCGACACAAGCAAGAGCTGCGTGTCACGGAGATGAAAATGTTGCGGTGAATGTGCGGCGTTACGCGTAAAGATCGCGTACGAAACTCTCGCATCCGCGGCAGCCTCCATGTCCGTGACATCGGGGATAAAATGCACGAGAGCCGCCTTCGCTGGTGCGGCCACGTCTTGCGGCAACCGCCAGGCTACGTGGGGAACAAATGCCAGGCAATGGTACCCCCGCCGGGTCCAGGTAAAAGGGGTAGGCCAAAGAAGTCCTGGCTTGACGTCGTGGAGGATGATATGCGTGCTAATGGTCTCACTACCATGGACGCCCAAGATCGTGCGAAGTGGAGAAGAAAGAGCCGGAAGACGGACCCTGAGCTTCGAGGTCATCTTGGCCACGGATGCAATCAGGAGAATACGTCTATATGCAGATGATGATGATGAGTTGTAGCGCAACTTTAAATCGATATAGATCCTAAACGGTAAGTCAAATCGAAAAATGGGGAGAAAAAACTGAAATGATTTTTAAATACCTATTCAACGATACCACACTTGACATAGTTTGTTGACTTTAATTTTTTTTGTTTTTCACAATAAGGCTTCCAGTATAGTCGCCATATTGAATTTTCACTAACGTCATGTCTTCAGTGACACTCATCGGACTAAGAGGAATCGATTGACGTGAGAATCTTAAAAATCGGCCCAGGCGTTTGGTATGTATAGAGTTTAATAAAGGAACATACAAATAAACACATTACTATTCCTTTGCGTCGCGCAGTTGGATAAAAAACTTATAAACATTTCATATTTAACTTTTCTCTTAAAATACATTATAGCCAAACCACCTGTATCCAGGCAGCAAACATTGTCGATAGTTTCGACTTTCGAGTACACCACTAAATACAAAGCTGGTATCATTATTTCACAATTTGACATTTGCACTTGTCAATTTAGTATCTGAGATAAAAAAAAACAGACTATAAACCACTACGCAAATATCGCAAAATACATCCCTTCCACATTATAATACGAACTTAGAAAAAGAAAGCATCATATATATGACTCTCTCCGACCTATTTTAACAAAGCTTTTGTTTATTGGACCCTTGAAAACGTTCCTTTTGTTATACCTAATAGGTAAGCCAGGTAGCAAAAACTTAGTGTACGTAGTTGGTGATATAATATTACAGACTTAGAGTATACATTATAGAAATGTATACTCTAAGATTACAGACATCAAACATAGTAATTTTCATTTAAGTGCACATTTTTCTGTCTGACTGTACCATTTCACGGCTTATTTCAAAAGAAATACCTCAAGGGGCGATTCACACCACCAGAATATTTATTTAAATGTCAATTTTTAACTCGCCCCGTGGCAAGGGGCGAGTCACTACACCAAAATAATAAAAAAAGGGGCGAGTGAAGCATTTTAATCGCAAGGGTCGAGATTCAGGGGGCGAGCGAGGCCTAAGCCTTAAAATCTTACATTTATTGAGTACTAGCTTTTGCCCGCGGCTCCGCCCGCGTGGATGTCGGTTATCGCGACCAAACATAGCCTATGTCCTTTCTCAAGGTCTAATCTACCTCTATATTTCATCAAAACCGGTTCAGCGGTTTAGTCCTAAAAGTGAGACAGACAGACAGACAGACAGACAGACAGACAGACAGAGTTACTTTCGCATTTATGATATTATATAGTAGGGAAGTAGGGATTAGTAACAATAAATATGACCAAAACTCGGGCACAACCGTGGGCATTAACTCTACTATACAATCATGTTAACGGAAATTAACGCGATCATGGTATAGGTACATACACCTTTGATTTGCCTGACGTTTTGACCAGCCCCCCTAGACAAGTGGCAATGCGTTGCTCGGCGTATGATGGAATAGAATGACAAATGTATAGGATTTGACGTTTTTGACATTCGTTGACGCCTGTCATATACGTCAAATCCCATACATTTGTCATTCTATTCCATCATACGCCGAGCAACGAATTGCCACTTGTCTAGGGGGGCAGGTTTCACCGGTCGTGGTCACAGGCTGACTCCCGTTAACATTATTGTAGGTAGGTATTTTATGGCACGCAGTTTAAAAGTTAGTATAGACTCTGATAACATCTCGGTTTTCTATCCAAATCGCAGACAGTATCACAAGTAGATTCATAACGGAGTTGTATGTATTATATTATACACAGATATGGATCGCAACAAAAAGTATTAACTTCACATGAACATCACTGTGAACAGTAACATAACAGACAACGTAATTATATTGTTATGAAGCCGTATGATGGCAATAGGCCCGGTCCAATAATATACTATATTGTTACTAATTCTATTTAGATGAATGTTTAATTGTACTAAAATTCTTATGAACTACTTCTAGAGTTGAGCTAACTAACATACATAATATATAGTAGGCGTTACTATATATTACTATATATTATGTATGTTAGTTAGTTGAGCTAACTAACATACATAATATATAGTAGGCGTTACTATATATTATGTATGTTAGTTAGCTCAACTCTAGAAGTAGTTCATAAGAATTTTAGTACAATTAAACATTCATCATCTCTCTTATTGGGGTAAGCAGAGGTACAATGCTGATATTTCCCATAATCATTCCAAAAACCAGTTTAGATAATTGTCACTGTGAATAGATTATACGATGAGTGCATTGGCCATATTTGTCAAACAGGCAATAAGGCCAAATACACTGTCCACTATGGTATTTTTTTTTACATTCTACACAGCGCTATCTAGACCCAAAGTAAGCACAGCTTAACTAGCTTGTGTTATGGGTTCCACATTTTTTTTTCTCGTAAATACATACATATTATACCTACATAGAAACACCCAGACCAATGATTATGAAATATGTCAAATACGCATATACAAATAGTCATGCGAAGTGCCATCATTATGATTGGTAGATTGGCGCGCGTCCGATGCCGTCGCACCCCGCGCTTTCCTCAAAAGAGATCCAAAAAAACGCGTACAGTGAAAGAGGACTTAGCTGTTGTGATGTGTCGGACTCGGAAGTCATTTGTACGAATATTCGAACTTAGATTTAAACATCACACAAGTTAGTACAACTTGTTACATTAAACAGCCTTATCAAAAAGACCTTCAGCTAGCAAAATTGATAAACACAATATTAAATTAAGTAATCGAATGAATGCAAAAAATTGAAAACAATAAACTAAGCCCAAAACTAGACTGCTTTTAGAAAAGATGAAGTACCAAACAACACGTAATTGTAGACTTACACTCACTCTTGTAGACCGTATTACCAACATTATAAACAATTATACAATAGTGACATTGGCTCGCGTGACGCTTCCTATATCCAGTTCGATGCAAGTGCGATGCATGCTGACGTAACAGAATCCCGAATGTGGGCCAAATTAATAAAAAAACATGGCCACGCCTACGACGATAGCTCACGCACACGAACGCGCAGTGAAAGTGCGTTCAGCGGCGCCTGCGCACCTCAAAGCGAGCCGATTGTCATTTAGAACGCGGCCGCTGAATCGTGTGGTTGTGTCGAGCTTAAAATGCATGAGGTCAATGTTTCACGGCAAAGAGGACGCTTAGATGCTTGCGTTATGTAACGCATGCATAATTTTGATGAATTATTTTATGATGTACCTACTGAGTTTACATTTTGTAGCCTATGCCGATTTTATGTGTGAAATTCGTTTTAATAAACTGAATTATCGCGTTTTGATGATGATATTAGTTTAGATTTAATTACACGCAGAAGAGATCTCGGTCATAATGTACACCATTAGATACACGTCAATGGTGTACTACACCATTGACGTGAATCCATTTCTAACACAAGCAATCTTGCCTAGCTATAGGGGTAAACCGGAAGGTAAAATTTTGGTTTTGCCTTGCCTTATCTCAATTTCGCAGTACACAATTTCATGAGTATCTTTTGAGGATAGCACGGGGGTAGCACCCCGTGGTAGTGGATGAGCTCCATAGCCATTCACCAAGCATAGATTTATTACAAAACATGCCTCGTTTGTCTCGCGATTTAGGTCCAAGGTATGTGCTCCGAGGTATAAAAAGTTAATCTACCAGAACAAAAGTCATATAAGTAATGTTATTGACAGTTTAAGCGACATAACTTAACGCTATTCAGGAACATGAATAAACAAACGTAGGTAGACAGACACGTGTGAAACATGTCTACGGAAATAGAACGTACAGATATATATGTATGTGAATAATCATTGATAAGAATCCGTACTAATATTGTAAACGCAAAACTCATTTCGTATGTTTGTTACCTTTTCAGTTCTAAACCAATGAACTGGATGTTGATGGACTTTGGTATAGAGATAGACTATAGCTTGGGAAAGCATCTGATGAGGCCGTCAAGCTGAGTACCATCATTGTACGTGTCTGTAATGGTGACCCTTCCTGAGACTTTACCTTCAGTTAACAAGGCGAGTTGACATCAAATTGACATGTCCTATATAAAAAAACCTAGGCTCCTTTTATCTTAAAGAAAGGAGTTAAAGGGATGAAAGTTTGTAGGAAAGTTCATAATTTTTGCAGATAACATAATTAAATTTGGTACATAGATAAATTAGAGTTTGGGGAAGGACTAAAGGTCCAACCCCACCAAACGGACGGCATCGGCCGGGATTTTACAATCTTTAAACAAAATTAAATCTTATTAAGGCCGCGGGAACGCGCTGGATGCGAGCCGCTTCCAACCGGTCCTATTGGAGATCTATAGGGGAGGCCTATGTCCAGCAGTGGACTTCCTATGGCTGAAATGATGATGATGATGATGAAATCTTATTATCACAGTGTTTGAAGTTTATATTACCAAGTCACGCACAACAGCTTGACAGCGACGTGCGGTGGCATGACGCACGTCAAGCTGTCATGCGTGACTTGGTAATATAAACTTTAAGTGCTGTAATATAAGATTTATTTTGTTTAAAGATTGTAAAATCCGTTCCGATGCCGTCCGTTTGGTGGGGTTGAACCTATAGGCTATGTTTGGTCGCGATAACCGACATCCACGCGGGCGGGGCCGCGGGCAATACCTATTATATCTATATGTCATTGTACTTTTGTTGAATGGCGAAAATATCGGCCGTAGTGGATTGTAACCAGTATTGCTGATAATAGTAATCTTTTATGTTTCCGGTTTGAAGTTAAGCAGGCGCGATATTTTAGTCATATGTATGTCAATCAATATTATGGTGTGAAAAAGCATCTGATGAGGCCGTCAAGCTGAGTGCCACCATTGTAGCATGGTACGAGTCTATAATGGTGACCCTCTTTCCAAGACTTTGCCCTCAGCTTACCATCAGGCAAGGCGAAGTCAAATTGACGTGTCCTATATAAAAAAAAAGGTATAGTATTTGTGTGTTGGTTCCCGGTGGTCTAAAGTAGGGTCACCCCATCTGTGACTAAGGGATAGGGCTGATCTCCATCTAACACTAAAAATATAGCCTGCTTGTTAGCAATAGGCTCGCTGTTTTCAAATTTCACTTAGTCTGAAAGACTCCTTTGATTATATTATAGCTAAGTGGTTAGGGAGTCGGTCTTATGATTGATAGGTCCCGGGTTTGGATCCTGACTATTACAATACCGGTGTGAACACACTCCCAACTAAGAAATTAGTAATTTCGGTTACTAATATTTTTTTGAAAAAAAAAAAAAAAATACAGTTCAGAATATCTTAAAAACCTATATTGATAGTCTACTTTCTGTCCTTACCGTCCCACCTCAAAAAAACTCTCTGTTAATAGTATAAATGTCACGTGTCGAAGGTAAAAAGCAAAAAGGTGCAAGTGACATCAAATATTCAAAGAAAAAAGAAATTACCTACACACAATCTAATTTAATCCAATAATTAATCTACGAAAGAGTAGCACTTAAGATGTAATTATTTGCCATATAAAAAAATTTCTACCTGTGAAGTGACAAGTGTCTCGTAAACAAACGACTTGATATAAAAAAATATTGTATCTCAATACACAACGATCTTACTGATAAGGTGATAAAAATTCTCTGAGTAATACTTTTCTCATGGAATGCGGTTGATAAAGAAGACAATTGATTGTCAATGATTAACCGATTACGTAGAAAAAGTTGTGTACGATGTGCACAGTGAGGTATGAAAGGAACTTCATCCCGCGCACGTTCAAGCAGTGTAACAAACTCCATATTGTGGTTTTTTAAAGTGACTACAATATTGAGTTGTTCAAGAAGGGCATTACACGACAACAGGGCGAACCTACGGGTTTAACAGCAAGAGGCTGGTGCAGGATTTCCTCTTAAGGTTGGGAAGTCAGCGGGCAGTTACTCCCGGAAAACCATTACACAACGCTATCTAAAAACTCGAATCCCTGTTCCCAGTCCCAAATCCCAGTTAAATGCACTACCCTCGCGCCATTCATGATGGTCTTCGTTTATAATTTTCAAGTACCAGGCAATCATAACTTCAGTAGGACTCTTTAGGTTTAGCTGACATTAAAAAAAATGTACCTAGAACAGGATCGATGTAAGTTGTCAATTATTCTTCTATGATCTTCTATGACCTCTCCGTGAACTGTTGCATCGACATCTAACGTTTTATGAGACCCTAACAACAGCTTTGTTTTTATTTTTAACAATTGTACAAAGAAAGGGCTCAACTTTTTGTTTTCTATTTCTCTCTGTCTTTCACCATTCTGTCAATCATTTGTGACTGTATTATGTAATATGACTCGCGTTCTTTTACAATTTGTTATGTCGGAAACCAAAGGGGTTTAAACGACAAACGTCTCAAAGAAAAATCATCCTAAACAACATCATGAACACTGTATAGCACAAAGATTTTCCCGTCAACTGAGTTGTTGTCATTTGCACCCTTTGGTTTTTGAACTGTCGAAGTACAAAAATATTTGTAATCTGTTTCTCTTGGCCACGCTACAACTTGACAAAGACTTTACGGATTTCATTCATCTTTTTTTTTCTGTTACTTTTTTGAAGGTTCTCACAGAGAGAAACATTAAGAAAATTGGCTTCACAAATGAAAATTCTAGTAATTTTGAAATTAAACCTTAACCCTAATTTATATAGAACATTTTTTTAAATGGAAAAAAGAACATTGAACTCGCGACACCTTTGCTGACACCCCTTGTGGTAGATTTTCACCATGCATCAATTTTGACAAATCATATGTGACACCTCTATATAAGTATATCTACATTCTCTTTGTTTATTTTTGTTGAGATATCTAAATGTGGGGGCTGGTAATTGGCGATCTGACAATTTTAATTTTGTACTCAATTTTATTTATTAGTCCGTAATGCCTTCTTTAAAAATATAAATAAATAAATACATTATTGGTCAATAAACCACTTTTCAAACTTATAAATCGTCGACGGTCAAAAATCTCCATTACCGTCGAAGTGTCGGTATTCAAAATTTTCAAATAATGGTAATAGCTACGATTTGTTTGCATCTACAGAACCCATATATCCATCAACGATCTATCAGATAAAATGTTTGTTTGTTTGTTCATCGGTTTGATAAGAATGTGTGTCATTATTATCACTTGCTGCCCTAAATAGTAAATGGAATGAGTACGCACTTCAATTTGTAGTTCGTAGTACGAGAACTTGTCGTTGACATAAGATATAGTTTTACCCGATTACAATGCGTAAAGAATGTATTCTATTTTATTTGTTTTTTTTTTAAGAAAACTCGTTATAACGTATAATACGTTAGATCACGATTTATTTGTTATATTAATATTTGCTATATTTAATTTGCTTTTCAGCAGCCGTGGTCACGGCGAGCTAAACTTCCTTCGACAGTACTCGTATTATCATTATGTTAATTTTTTTTTTAAATTGTGTAAAAAAATTTCAACTCTAACTCACACTTTTTTCTACAGCTTTTATAAATTATATAAAAGAATGAGTCCTATATTACAAACATTCACATCTGATTTACAGAATAACAGTTTTTTGTATGAAGTGATTTAAAAATGATGCCCTTTTTGTAGTGCAAAGAAATATTGCGAAAAGGTATAAAATAATTTTACTTATTTACCTAAACATGAAAAGTTTCAATAGCGCGATGTAGCATTTGCAATTCCGAAGTAGTTATTCTTATATTCACTAGATGGCATTGTAAAACTGTAAACGTCACAACAACTTGAACGACAGATCACACACAAAATCGCACGACAATTCATCCTGTATATTGCCCCAGTTAAAACAAAAACCTTGAGCGAAAGTTAGTCACGTTTAAACTAATGAAGTGATAATGGTATCACTTACGAACCAGCACACGTTGTTTGACACACAATGAAAAACGAAAGTTCGAACGAATTTAATATTCGCGAGCCCTATTCATATTTACCAAGGCTACAGTTTAGAGGAGAGGTGGTGATTGAGATTGATTACATACAACATACAACCTATACTTATTCTTGCCTGTAGGCACAGGGGTGTCATGTAGCCAACTATTTCGGTCCCACGAAATAGGGAGCGAGCGTACTTCCGTAAGCGGGCGTTTTATCATAGGCTGTATGTTTACTGTCAGATGGAGAACAGCCTTATGCCTTAGTCACCTTCTACGCCAACAGAAAGAGATGGAGAGCCCCTATTCTACTCAACCGGGAACCGACACGACAAACAACCTAAACTGGCATTGTAATCGAGATGATAGTAAGACAAATTAGTTCTTCTTCTTTCGTTTCAAAGTTTCACTGCTCTAAATTATTCGAGAGTAATATTCTGCGCTGTCAGTGTCTTTGTTTAGGTCTTCTTTAGTGCAGGAAGTAGGACATAGGGGACACGAAACCAAGTGCGCCATGCACCATGCATGCAGTCACATGCGATTAAACCCGGGTCTCGCATTCCCCACATGCATAGATTTTGTCTCTACCGGCCTACTGATATACGAAGACGGTTCAGAGACCTCCATACCGGCCATGAGAGGCCATTAGGTGTATGGGGAAGACCTTTGAGGCTTCTACTCTCACATGCAAGTCAGTGCACCTACTGATAGAGGAATAAGGCTCTAGTGTAGCCATTATCCTTGGGATTAAAGGCCAGACGGTAGCCAAGTCAAAAGGTGGAGAAGGACTAAATAAACCCTGGGCACCGAAACGAAAGCCTCGGATGCAACCGGGTGTTCCAAAGATAAGATGATGATAATAATAGTAGTATCATACAGTCTGAAAGCATTATAATATATGGAGGAGAATGACATGGTGACCTAAATAAATAGGGCAGGTGCTTCTAGACGATGAGCCTGGAATAGAATCCTTTATCCGTATAAAAAAAAATATTTCAATTAAAAATATCGATATCATATCTGTCGATGAGCCATCGATAAACCACCGACAACAAAGAACAAATAGAGCAATCATTGCATGTAAGTTAATGACCTAGAAAAAAATAGCATGCCTACATTGACATTGGAGCTAATATGAATCACTGTTATTGCATTCATCGTGCCGTATGATAAGAACTGCCGTCGATTCGACAGAAGTAGAAGTAGAAGAAGATTGTGTTAATGAAACATTCTCATTGCAGATCGCAAAACTATTTCCGTCATGAGTCCTTGCTGTCGCCTTAAGGCGACCACCCACTAACAGTTTATCGAACGACAACCGGATGATATCGGTCTGTCAGTTCATCGCAATAGCCCACACACTTACAGTTCCGTACACGATTTTGGACTGACGTGACGGCTAATATGTGTGTGGCCGCTTGACGATTCCGGTCAGCAAAGACAGTTAAAGGCCGGACAGTCTATGGCCGTCGGCATTTTATACGTACCTAATAACATCAGACTAAAAGAATAAAATAATGTTATTATTTTAGTCTGAGGTAATAAAATTATGACGACATTGATGACACAAGGACTGCAGGCCGCCGGACAGACGAAAAACTGCAGGCGGACTGTAAGTGGGTGGCCGCCTTTAGACATACATTATCATAAACGTCAAATTCCATAATACGCCATATTCTATTCCACAATACGCCGATCAACAAATTGCTACTTGTCTAGGCAGGCAGGGCTCCAATTGTAACATTTTATTGTACCCAGATTAGTGACACTCGGATAATCAAAATCCTACTTTTTAACAATTCGCAATAAGCGGAACCGGCTTTTATATTAAATGCTAAATATAATTTACAAGTAATTCAATACCGAAGGAATAATTTCCAAGTAAACATCTAAATATACTTAATCGGCCATTCGGGAGAACATTTCGTGTCGTACAATGTTGGTCCCATGCCCTCACGTTGGTTCCACTCACAGCGGTAAAAACGTGCTTATTTAGGGGAAATTTTCGCAGAAACACTCTTTAAGGTTTCGGTAGTTTCAAAGTTACATTTCGAAATTTGTTTATGTTGTTACGAAGCCATTAAAATGAAGGGTGAAAACGAAAATATTATTTTATTCAGACGTAAAGGGGTAAAATTCTGAGTTTTAGCAATTTCACATCACAGTTGATAATTTGTAAGCGGCGATGGCGTAACGGCTGAGGTATCGGACTTGCAATCACGGCTTAGAGTTTAAACCCCAGCCAACTCGTAAGTAAGTTAGATAATAGCAGGTTTCATCCCCGTTCAGTACGAAATGAATCAACATCCTTGTGATGGTCCCGGTCGCTACCGAGAACTTCACCTAGGAGTCCATCCGAGTTCATTCAAATATGATGTAACTTGTTTTTTCGGCTATATTTGGAACGACTGCCGTCTGTCCTCCCAGCCTGGGCTTGGAGGTCAGACGGAGGCAGGCCACCATTGACAGAGTAGTTTACGTTGCATATATGCTTTTGTCTTGACTTAAAAACTATTGACAGATAGGGACAGACTTTTTAACGTACCCTCCGAAACACGGAAGTGCTCAGATGAAATATCACTAATGCGGTCACCCATACAAATGACCTTTTTACTGAGCAGGGTGGGCACCTGGCTACAAGTGCTACAAATTTAGTACGAAGTAAGTAAATCATTTATTGCTCGAAACACAGTATGTTACAGTGGTGTTATCTGACATGTTTAGCAGATTCTCTGCCTGCAATTATATCAAATTTAAAATGTCACATATTCCATAATTAAGAATTGTAATAGAATATAGATAAAATGAATACGAAATTAACATAGGTAGAAGATCTTAGAAGTTTCTAGAAGATTCTACACAACGCTATATAGACCCAAAGTAAGCATAACTTAACTAGGCTCTACTCGTACCCATTCGAGTACAATTTAGTTAAGCTATGATTACAGAATATACACTTTTTATCGTAGGTAGGTATCGCCTTTATCAAATGTTAAGTCTTGCAATTTGAGGGTGGTACCTGAAAATGTTAATAGGGCTCTGTGATTTATAAAAATATTTGGCTCGAAGGAACCATTCTATTCTCCATTGACTGTCTCTGTGGCGTAGCGGTAGTGAACGCGGCCGCTACGCAGGAGGCGCGGGTTCGATCCCCGCTTAGTGCAAATATTTATGTGCATGAATATGAATATTTGCATTGGTCTGGGTGTTTCTATGTATAATATGTATGTATTTACAAAAAAAAATGTATCTAAGTATGTTTATCCGCATTTTTTAACCCATAACACAAGCTAGTTAAGCTATGCTAGATAACGTTGTGTGTCCTACAATATATTTTTTATTGATTTGGTTAGGTACTTAACTAAACGTAAACAATCTAGATCTAGTGTATTTTTAATATTTTTTATTTAAAAACTCAGTTTATAAATATTTTTCTGTTTAAAAACTCATTAAGACTAAAAACTAAAATCGAACCACTATTTAGTCTGTCAGCCAGCCTAGTTTACATAAAAACATAAACATCCGAATTGAGAATCTCCTCCTTTTTTAGAAGTCGGTTAAAGTCGTTATTAGATTGTTTACCTTCAGTTAACTACCTAATCAAATGGAACATATAATATAAACAAAAATGCTAAAGCAGGATCACGTTTTCGCAGGTTCTGGAAGCTTCGAAAGGAGAATTTTCCACCCTTGCAGAAAATGATTTCCGTGTAACAGCCTCGTGTTTTTCTTTCATGAAGTTTACTGAAATGGCATGGGAGCAACGTGACCACTTTTGGTTGCTTCGTCGACGTTACATTTCGCAATCTTCAAATTATAATTTTGTTATGGCTTTCTACAAAATTAAACAAATTATGGTTGATTCATCCTCTACTTCCATAATTTGGGATAGCGGATTTTTAGATTGCTTAAGTCGCAGATGGCCCACCTGATGGAAAGCGGTTACCGTGGTACTCGCTTTGAAGAACCCCATATTATGGTCGCTTGGAAAAAACATAGTAAGGAGATCATTCTACCGATTAGGTTTTACTAATTAACGGGGAAAGATCTGGAAACTCACAACGGCTTGCGAGGTAGTCGGTTTGAGTCCGGGGGGAGCTAGGGATATCCGGGGGAATTCCCGCAAGAAAATAAAGGTGTTACTATTTTCGCAGAATGAGCTTATAGTGTTAGGTAAGTTTTATTGTATTTTTATTTTTCTAGTTAAGTGAAAAATCTTGTTAGGTATTGCATTTTAACTTCAAATGCATTTTAAGGTTGCCTGTAAGAAATTGCCGCAGAGCGATAAGGCTGCCATCTGTACTTAGAAACATAACTTAGTTCTCTATGTTATATTGTTATATCTATGGTGTACAATAAAGACGTTTTTACTTTACTTTACTTCACATTTTCGCAATTCATCAGCAAATTTTGCCACTACTTTCTCGTATTTCGTAGGTAGATGCATTTAGTTCATGAACGATATCAGTCTAGTGCAGCAAAACAACGTTAGTTACTGAATCAGCGCTTTACATAAATATGTCTCAGTTCAGAATGTAAAATAAATCGTAATTTAAGTATAGTCACCGGCGTATCTAGACCCTAACGACGTCACAAAATATAATCTACTCGTACTAGCTGACCCGGCGAACTTCGTACCGCCATATTTTCTGATCCCGTTCCCGCTGCATATCTCTGAATTTATCAGTGTTTTTCTACAATATTATGCATGTATTATACATATAAACCTTCCTCTTGAATCACTTTATCTATTAAAAAAAATCGCTTCAAAATCCGTTGCGTAGTTTTGAAGATTTAAGCATACATAGGGACGGACAGACAGGTAGTTGATGATAGTGATAGTGATGATGATGATATGCGCAGTTTGCGTTTTTGGGTGTCTTTTAAGGCTAGCACTACTCGTAACGCTTACTACTATGGGGGAGCTCCAATCCTCTAATCATAGATTATTTAGGACCGTAGATCGAAGGTATTACAAGAAAAGGATATGTCAGTGTACCGGAAACCGGCGAGCATGTATGAAAACAATTAGGAAAGTAGAAGAAGCGGAATATATACCAGGATAGCAGCAGGTGGTAACACGTGGTCTCTAGCTATGCCACTGGGAAAGAGACAACATAATATTTATGTGTATACAACAAAACTGTCAACTTATTTATATACGTATGTCATTGAATAAGTACTGCATATTATCAGTTCCTGTGCTTATCAAATAGTCAAACGACAAATTACAACCAGTGTATTATTAGTTCTGAATCATACAGTGTGGAATTAATTACAATATTGTAAAATACTACTTCTGTATTAGAGGAAGTTTGAAAGTGGTGAAAAAAAGTGATGAAAAGTGAATGTAAAATTGAGAAGCGAGTGACTGTCCTGGCTGTTCTGTGGTCGTTGGTATGGATGTCACCCACACTCCGGGAAGAGTTGGGGACTCCGTGGTCCCCACACCGGAAGAGGGGGCAACCGATGGCCCTCAGACGGCGTTCGTTTTAGTCGGTTCGAGTCCAACATAACACCCCCCACTCCCCCCACCGGCTCCGGCGGGGGAGGTATCCTTGGGGATTTATCGCATGATAAAAAAAGGTAGGTACAGATGTCACAGTAAACTAGCTTAATTCAGCCGTTCAATTTACTGCCTAGGCTTTTAGCTAAACGGCACCGTTCAATAATTAACGGCCTGAATGATAATCATTAATCTAAATTCTATAATCTTTATATGGGACACGTCAGTTTGATTTCACGTCGTCTGATGGTAAGCTGAGGACAAAGTCTCAGATAAGAGGGTCACCGTTAAAGACACGTACCATGTTACAATGGTGGCACTCAGTTTGACAGCCTTATCAGATGCTTTTTCACGTCCCACTTAAAGAACCCGGGACTGCAGGAAGATGGAAACACGTGAGCTGCTATTGGATTCCAGGTATTATTGGTGCGGCAAAAGAAGGAGTCACCGAACCGAAAAGTTTTGGACGATTTTCATTCGTTGTGACGTGACTAAGGTCAAAATATAAGCCGGTAATTTTACGTAATGGAGAATCCATACTAATACTAGCTGCCCCGGCGAACTTCGTACCGCCATATTTTCGGCCCGCGTGGTATTCAAATCCCGTTCCCGCTGCACCCTTATCACTTAGGGGGATGAAAAATAGATGTTGGCCGATTCTCATAGATACCGGATAAGCACAAAAATTTCATCAAAATCGGTCAAGCCGTTTCGGAGGAGTATGGCAACGAAAACTGTGACACGAGAATTTTATATATTAGATGTATTTTAAATGGGAAAGTAACTATATCTGTCTGACTGTTACGCTTTCACGCCTAAACTACTGACCCGATTTTGATGAAATTTGGTATAGGGGTAGATTAGACCGTGAGAAAGGACATAGGCTACGTTTGGTCGCGATAACCGACATCAACGCGAGCGGAGCCACGGGCAATAGTTAATTAAAAATATTTATTTCACTTGTAAGACTTATTCAAAAACATAGACCAAACGATAGACCGACTGAGCCCCTCTGATCTCTGTATTAGATTAGGCTATTAATAAATTAAGCTTAATTTGTGGGTTGGTAGAATAACATTATATATTAATGCGAAAGTTTATGGGTTCATGCGTTCTTGTGCCCATGTTTATGTGCATATGCGCACGCACACGTGTGTGTGTTCGTGTATGTATGTTTGTTTTTCCCACCGAAACTGCTGAATTGTCAGACTTTTAGGGCTCTAACTACCCGTAACAACTGCCATACATGTTAGTATGACAATCGGGATCGACGGCTTTACTTGTTTTCCAGGCACAGATTATGTCAATGTTATAGGAACGGTAACCCATCCTAAGACCGATCTGGCTAGAGTTGCTTAACCATGAAACCTGCTCAGTTACCATTTAGCCTCAAGCTCCTCAACTAAGATAACAAAAAACACACAAAAAGGCACAGGAAAAAAAGCTGTTGCATTGGTTATACCTATAGTTAAGTACTTTAGTAGTAGCTAAGGGTGATAATAATTTTCAAGAGACAAGCCGGTGGAAAAAGTCTAACCTCTTCTAGAACGCTCATACTATAAGTATAATTATCCATACCACGGCTTCCGTTTGCGGAGCAAGCTGGCAGGAATAAGTTTATAGGGACCCCTCGCCATTGAGCCAAAGTAACGTATTTTTAAGTCTGAGTGTAGGTTACGTCTATAAATCATATTTTACTAAGTCACGGTGAGTCAAAGATAATTGTCATGTGCGGGAGTCGCATTATAAAAAAAAAAGAAATAGAGATCTGACCTGAACATACGTCAGTAAAATCAGCATAATGATTTTAAAAGCATTATCACTTTGACAACCATTTGACATCCCAAAATCTACACGTCAGTTCTCTCTTTAGGTACCAGGCGCGCAGAGGACAAAAGATATACAACAGTACGCGTCACAGATTTCCCCGGACATTGCCGAAAACTTTCCAACCGCGCCGCTCCTGTGCCAACGGTGTTATACAATAACTGAACCATGACTATGAAATATGTAGTTATTAAAATTTTAAGCAGCTTAGAATGACTAGATAAATAAATTATTGTATTATTATGATGTATTACGGGGTTAATCAAATCATAATAAGTTAGTTTTAAATTACTATTCGGTATTATATTCGATATTTCAGTATTTCAACTTATTACTTCAAAATAATATATTTTATTGTATGTTTCCGTTTGATAAAGTAGTTGTTAAAATAATATTGTTATTTTGATTATAAATTTAAATAAAACTTAACGGGAAATACTACGTTTGCGGTTTTGTTAATTTGTTTTTAGCAAAATTCAACTGTTACCGTATGTTTTAGCCACTTACATAATAATGATTTATAATAGTTTCAAACTAGTGTGAATCCAATACCTGTTTGTACATAAACCTACAGTATTTATATTACTGATTATATACAATTTTTATATCGTTCATTATCACGTAAAATAATCAAACAAAACAAATAAAGTCTACACATTCACTAGCATGACATAAGTCGTCCGTCGATCGTTTGACACACATTCTGTTGTGTTGCGCAAACGGCGCGCGGCGGCGTCTGGCACCGAGAGCCCTGCGCGTTCTGCTTAGCAAGTTTTGTAAGTAATCGGATGTCTAGTAGATTCTACAGCCTAAATTAGCCGTAACCATGCATTATTCGATACTAACATTACCGATGTCATAAATAAAAAAAAGAAAAGCTTATTTTATCAAAGAAATCAATAAAATACGCCAGCTTTATAAAATGACAATTATTTAAATATATTTTTTTCCGAAACTGGTAATAAACTTTAAACATTATGATTTCGTACTGCATAACATCGTCCTAAAACACAAAAGGCATATTAACGAAAAAAAAGTGAAAGTTGGATCGGAGCTCACGCATACACGCGTGGAAACGCCTACTGACGCACGTATACGCACAGGCTGTTAATCTTTTAGTTCAGGGATCGTGAACTTTTTTCTGTTGAACGTTTGTTACTCAATCTCGCCAGAACGACTGAACGGATTTAGATGAAATTTGACACAGCGATAGATTTTAGTCTGGAATACCAGATTTTTTTCTTAAGAGACATGCACACGGTCCACCTGACAGAATATAATGGTTACCGTGGCCTATGGGTGATGTAACACTAGGGGCGTTACACTCATGCTGCCGAACCTGGGGAAACGTTTTATTGACCTTTTTGAAGAACCCCATATTGTAGTTGCTTGGGAAAACCACATCAGGGAGTTCGTGCCACAGGTATTTTTATCCTAGAAATAGGTTATTACTCGTTGAGAGAATATGATATAGGTATGCGAGTATTTCACGCAAGCGAAATGTGAACAATAACTACGCTAGCAGAATTATGTAAAAAACATTATTCATCCGAAGCTATTTTCTTCATCTGACTGCGATAAATTATGGCAACTTGGTGCTTGCGCATGCACGAAGGATACTGGCATCATACAATTCTTAAAAAAAAATGATCCGAAAGTTTCGTAAAAAAATAAATATGATATGATTTTTTTTACGAAACTTTCCCGTACGAAATTGGGATTGGTTCATGTAATAACTGCTAGTATACAATACACAACTAATATTAAATGATATGTAGATGACACTACTAGTTGATGACAGAAGCCAGGTGATGATAGAGATGAGATTCAGTGAAGCCATAGTACTCACCGCTGAAAAAACCAGCCGAGTGCCATAACTCTACGCATAAATTTAGAAGTCGTTTCGCATCTTCAACGATCTGCAACAATCAAAGAAATGAAGAATTTGCTGCACTATTCACGGTCGAAGGTTTTTGTACTGTTTTTAACAATATTTATTTATAATACATACATATACTCACGCCTGTGAATCCCCGAAGGGGTAGGCAGAGGTGAATTAACACCCACATTTCGCCAACTATATATATATATACAAACGGGCACTTTGCCATCGGCTGTATGTTTACTGTCGGATGGAGAACAGCCCTATCCCTTTATTTATTATATTATAAAAAAAATAATTAGTTGTGTCTGTACATTGAAGATTATTTTATAAAGTGCTTGGGTTATGTTATACGTACGTATAAGTATACGATTCTAAATACATAGATATGGTTTTGAAATTCGTGTGTGTTCGTTTGTGATGGACACAAAACTGCTGAATTGATTTCGATGTGTTACAATAGACAAACAAAGTAACTGTATAAAACCAAAATTATAAATATCTTTATCCGCATTCTAGAATTTTTTAATAACAAGTTATATTTAAGGGAAAGGTCCTGTAAGGGAAAGATCGCGGGTTCGAGTCCTGCCTGAGCTTGATTTCGCTTTTTCCAATTTATGATAAGTTAATTGGGATAAAGCTCCAACTAAGCATAGCTTGTACATACACACTTGATTTCCACACCACATGCATGCATGCATTATATATGCCCTAAAATATTAATGTTTTCATAAAAAACTCAATACCTTAAGAGTAACCAAATATACTAAGATACTCAAAATTTATTAATTTGCAGTGAATTTCGCAAGTAAAACTTGAAGGGTAATTACTGTCAATAAATCTTCTAACCAAAGGTTCATGATCCCTGTCATACCTGATTCATCGAGTGTGGGCAGCATATTTATTATATCCACAAAGATATGTAAATGCGGCTAGATTTGTATAGCTAATGAACGTAAGATTACGTGGGAAATCGATTACAAAGCAAACATAATCCGTAAAAATCTTCGTAATCCGCTTTATTTTTCGGCTAGTATATAGTTCATTGCTAATGTTTTGGTTATAAGTGCGTGTAATAGAGTATATTTTATATCGTTATATCACTTTAAATCCGAGACAAATATTATATCTTCATCTTACAGTAAAGTTCGGCATACTTTCCTTATTTCGTCACTACGCGTTGCTTCCAAATCTGTGAATTTCCCAGATCTGGCTTTCGGATTCAGAGGACGGAATCCTTCTGTCTCAGATTTTTTTAGTTTTTATGTAGGACACGTCAATTTGACTTCACCTAGCCTGATGGAAGCTGAAGGCAAAGTCCAAGGAAAGAGGGTCACCAATACAGACACGTACCATGTTGCAATGGTGGCTTCAGCTTGACGGCTTCATCAGATGCTTTTTATCACACCCCGCTTTAAGGACATGCATAAAGTTTTATTTCACGATCAAATTTAGCAATCTCTAATAGAAAAAACGAAAAAATACTTTTTACCTAACCTGAGAATCAAACCTTACGTACGCAAACAAAAGCACAAACTACCGAACCAATGAGATATTGGATCATTAATATTTTTGGAAATTTAATGATGCCTGTAAATCGATTGGTAGAAGCGAAACCTTTAATAAATTATAATTAAACGTCGCGAAAGTAAACCTTGTCATGTTTTGAATGCCCACGCGCAGTTTTTTAATCATCATTGATAGTACGATTTCGATCGCGACCTACCGCAACATTTCTGTCGTGGCGTCGTCGTCACAGACTGTGAAATTTTATTTTATAATTACTTAATTAAATTTTAGGTATGAGCACCGCGGTCGTAGTTTAAATAGTTGAAGAAATTTTGTAGAATATGCTAATGCACAATTTGCATCTACTGTTTTGCTTGTACTGTCTACAAACGAGATACGGTTGTATTTTTTCAAATAAAGCTGTATGTAAAAGTGTGGCCGTATTTCCTTTGTAGACTGTACATTGACGACATTAAAAAAATCTTGGGTTATGTATGTTAAATTAACTATGACATGTGATCAGAAGTCAATTTCTTTTGTTTTTGTGTGTGTTTTTTGTCTGTTTGTTCGCGATGGATGCAAAAACTACTGAACGGGTTTCAGTGCGGGTTTATTCATTAAAAGGGGCTTGAAATCTGCCGTATGTCTTATTGTATTTGATTGAGTAGAACCACAAATATGACATTATAGGGAATATTTATTTGTCACTTGGGAAATTTTACCCAGTAATGAAACCAATTACCAATGGCCTCATTAATGTTTAACAATCATTTTATTCATTTTCTATATACCTACCTTCGTTTATCTAGTTTTGTATTTTAGTACCTGCATAACATAGTTGACGTTCTATTTGAAGTACTAGGAAACTATAAACGTAAAAGAGTTATTATAATAGAAAGTTTGAGTGTAAAATATTTTCACACATGTGAGGAGGTTTGTGATTTGAAATTTCTAGCGATGATTACTTGAAATAATACAAATCAATAACATATATTATATTATCCAGATAATTTACATATATCAAGAAAGAATCAATTCGAAAACAAAAAATGTACTAACCAATGTGGGTCCAACCCCACCAAACTACTAGACTGAACTCCGGTTCGCAACGCGGTTCTATTTTTAAAAGATTCAGGAAGGAATTCTTAACCGCTCAACATGGCAATCGGAAAAGTCTTCAAAAAGGGCTTCAAGAAGAGGATTAGAAGTTTTCTTAAGGATCGGCAGCTCAATTGTAACACCCCTGATGTTACTTACGTCCATAGGCCACAGTAACCACTTTCCATCTGGTGGGTCATGTGCATGTCTGCCACCTAGGTGGTATAAAAAAAAGTCATAGGGGATGCTCCGCATACTCACCATGCTAGGGATGTTTTCCCTGACGCGAGTGGTGTGCAAGAAATTAAAAAAAATACAGAAAAAAGAAAGGACTAAAAAAATATCCTCCAGCTTACGTCATATCAAACCCCGATTTCCATGTCGACTAGTCGGACTTTGACATTTGGTTAGTAAAACATATGGTATCACTTGACACATATACTAGGAGAACATAAATCTAAAGAGTATTGCTTGATACTGATATTTTATTCAAGAAATGGTTCACCCGATGACCTTAAACCAATATACAGTAGGATTCCTTATACTTATTAAGGATGTTCAGGATAAATTAGGTTCAAAACGGAGGTACATTTTTATAGAGATTTTATTTTATGTAAACTCTATACATATAAATGTATAAAGATTTCAGTTTCCCTAGAAACACAGTGAACCTTGCATACTATTGTTCTATAAACGTGCTAACATAAAATAACTAAAATCAACAAGTTAAACCGACGGAAGCCAATAAGTAGGGCACGAGAGGCGAAAATTTCAACTTTGACAATCCAAAAAAAGACTTAAGGAAACAATGATAGGGCACTATTTAGAACGGCTGTCAGGCCGCGGTGAAAACGAAAGTTACCGTCAGACAACGTTTTGCACAAATGAATTTGAATACTAAATATTTCGATCCGGCGTTTAAGAGAGCTCCTTTTCAGAGGCCTTTTAGCTACAGTATCTTTTTTTAATTTCGCAATGACTTCAGGCCACTTTAGGCAAAAAGAAAATAATTTTATTGTGTTCCAAATTTGAAAATACATGATATTGGTATTTTTTTCAAAGAACAAGCTCTTTGAATGTCATGGCAGCCTGGTCATCGTTAACTTTTACTTTCGTCATAGTACAAAGTAGATTCAGTCACAATAAGTGGCGGTAACTTAGTGCTTAATTTGTCAGCTTCTTATACCAAACGATACTACTTAGGTCGCAGACAAGCACACGGCCCACCTGATGGAAAGTAGTAACCGTGGCCCATGGCAGACAAGTGCAACACCAGGGGAGTCACACTCGTGCTGCAGACCCTGTAAGTTCAGTTATTCCAAATAATTATTAGACGCAATAATATGTGGACTAGACTAGACTATCGGGGCTTAAGTTCTTATAGCTCAGGCTGTCTACTACGCAAGCTGTCAACAAATCCGGTAGATTCCCATACATTATTTAAAAACTAAAAAATACGGGCATATATCACTGTGATTGTCTTTAAAGCAAATTGAACTAAGTAACCTATTGTACTGTATTTTAAGTAAACCATATTGTTAACAATGTAGATGTTATAAGTGGGTTACTATTAATAGACGAATGCCTGTATAAGGCTGCCTTTCCACCGGAGATGTCCAATGCAGCTACGCTACGAAGATCTAAAAGCTAAGCTAAAAACTATATGACCGTTTATGCTATGCTATATGGCGTAGCGAGTAAAATGTGCTATGAAATTTCCTACAAATATTCAAAATATCGAATCTATTCTCCATCCATAGCACGCATCTTTCTATATAAAAAACACAGCTTAGCTGAACCCCTTTCCACCAGTGCTATGCTATGTGAACCAATGAATGTGATTGGTGGATATCAAACGCATCTATAGCAACGTGGTCTAGCTCATCTCTAGTGAATAGCAGCCAAGGACTTTTACCTAAACAGGAAGTTTATTTATACCTTCCTTTCTTTTCATATGTCTGCAGTAATTTTCAAAATCACTGCAATTATTGAAAATATTCTTTCACGATTTGAAAGGTACATTATCCCCGATGTGTATAGACTGTCCATCACGCTACTACCCAAAAGAGCGGAGCAGTAATCCTCGATAAATCTAGCAGATATACATTATTTGAAAAGGAATAAATTTAATTTGGATAGGTAGGGGGGGGGGGGGGGGAACACTACTGACGGTGGAGGTGAGCGCTAATGCATCACAAGGTGGCCGCCCTAAACCTACATCTGGGTCGCAAGTCCCAGTCGCCGTCACGGTGTTCCTCTCCGTATCACGCTATGGACCCGGCGTCCGCACGGTGAACCCATGGAGTGCTGAGAATCGGATCTCAGGCTAGGTTAAAGGGTGGGAAGGAAAATGGAAGGTGGGATACCTCCTAGCCAGTAGACTGACAACCTGAAAAAGGTGGCTGTTACAGACTGGATGCGGAAGGCTGAGGATCGGCAAACGTGGCGCATATTGGGAGAGGCCTATGTCCAGCAGTGGACTGCAATAGGCTAATTGATAGGTTAAAGGTGTGTAGTAAGGTCATGGGTGAACCCAAACCTTAATATTATAAATGTAAAAGTTTGTAAAGATGTTTGTATGTTTGTAATTCAATTACGCTATAACGGCTGAACGGATCTGCCTGAAATTTGGTACAGCTATAGATTACAGTCTGAAATAACATATAGGATCATCCCGGATATAGTGTCCCATGGGTTCCGGGAACGGGATCAATATTCCACACGTGCCACGGGCATCAACATACATACATTATATTCACGTCTGTAAATCCCCGAAGGGGTACGCAGAGGTGTATTAACACCCACATTTCGCCGTACGGTTTTCGGTCCCACGTAACATAATTTATGTACTACTAAACATAATAAAAGAAATTACCAAAATCACAACACTAATTTTATACTACACATTATATAAATACATACACACATTTACAATTAAAATATATAGAATAGAATATTCATACTTTATAGTTCGAAGACATGATAACCTTTCTAACTACAAAACACACTTATAATATACTAGCTGTTGTCCGCGGCTCCGCCAGCGTGGATGTCGGTTATCACGATCAAACATATATCCTATCTCCTTTACCAAGGTCTAATCTATCTCTGTAGCAAATTTCATCTAAATCGGCTCATTGGTTTAGGCGTGACAGCGTAACAGACAGACAGAAAGACAGACAGACAGAGTTAAGGTCCAACCCCACCAAACGGACGGCATCGGCCCGGATTTTACAATCTTTAAACAAAATCAAATCTTATTATCGCAGTGTTTGAAGTTTATATTACCAAGTCACGCACAACAGCTTGACAGCGACGTGCGGCGGCATGACGCACGTCAAGCTGTCATGCGTGACTTGGTAACATAAACTTTAAATGCTGTGATATAAGATTTATTTTGTTTAAAGATTGTAAAATCCGTTCCGATGCCGTCCGTTTAGTGGGGTTGAACCTTTACTTTCGAATTTATAATATTAGTATGGACTACTAGCTATTACCCGCGACTTCACTCTTGTTGAATACTAATCCCGTACCCATAAGAACTTATTGTTGGGATAAAAGTAAAAAAACTCTCTCTCTCTCTGTACCAAATTTTATCGAAATCAGTTCAGATGTTTTTGAGTGAAAGAGTTACAAACGTGCCCAATCATTCTTTCTTAGGGTCAATATGCGGAAAAATACTGAGCCGTTTTTGAGTAGCAATTAAATATTCGATGTGTGATATAAAACTTTAGAACAAAACAGGTGGTAGTTTATGTAATAGTAGCTCCCGCAGCTTTATTCTCGTGGCATTTTGATCCCATTCCCACTACCCACGGCAACTTATTCCCGGGTGGCACATCCCGGTTCACAATTTATCCTTAAACCAAATGTTAGCTAAATCCGTTCAGTCGTAATAGTGTGGTAATAGCGTGATTCAATAACAAACATCTTCATAAATTTTCACATTTATAATATTAGTAAGATTATAATATTAGTAACATGTTACATATTACGCGTGTTATAAATATTTATAACATTTTTGAAACAATTTTTGTTTTATTCGCGAAGTATGAAAATTTTTCAAGGTAAGTATAGTTCGCGTTGATGTCTTTTAGCTATATAAAATCTATTTTTGCACACTTAGATGCGAAACATCTCAAGTTCACTAAGCCTTTATTTTTTTACCTAAGCGATTTACGTATGTATTATCACGCCTGTATATTCCCAAAAGGGATAAGTAGGAATGTTTTAATACCTATATTTCGCAAACTACCTATTGTCACTTACTAGCGAAATCATCCGATCCCTCTTCCTACAGTCCCGGGTCCTTTAAGCGGAGCGTGAAAAAGCGTCTGATGAGGCCGTCAAGCTGAGTGCCACCATTGTAACATGGTACGTGTTTATAATGGTGACTTTAGCTTACCATCAGGCTAGTTGAAGTCAAATTGACGTGTCCTACATTAAAAAAAATCGAAAAAAATCACCTCTGTTTAACCTTCCGGAGATAAAGGCGTGTTTATATGTATGTATGTATGATGTACGTATGATGTATGTATGATGTATGTATGATGTATGTATGATGTATGTATGATGTATGTATGATGTATGTATGATGTATGTATGATGTATGTATGATGTATGTATGATGTATGTATGATGTATGTATCATGTATGTATGATGTATGTATCATGTATGTATGATGTATGTATGATGTATGTATGATGTATGTATGATGTATGTATGATGTATGTATACAAATAAAAGTCTAACGAGTCGTGGATTTTGGAAGGACGTTTAGATCAAAAATGATCTTATCAATTATTGCTATCGGTCAAATGGTATCAATAATATTTTACTTCGATTACAATCCAATTAATCGATATCTACATACATACAATCACGGCTTCTTCCCCGGAGGGATAAGCAGATGTGAATTAACACCCACATTTCATCAATCTTTCGGTCCCCCGTAATAGAGGGTGAGCCTATTGCCGTATTCCGGACTCTATTGTTGACTAGAGTCATACATCTGAGGCTGAGTGTGGGCTGTATTATATCTGTCTGGTGTTAAACAGCCCTATCCCTTAGTCACCTTGTACGACGCCGTATGAGAAGAGATGGGCTAGGATTTAGTAGTCGGTAGCTTAGTGGTTAAAGAGCCAGCCTTATGATCGCGAAGTCCCGGGTTCGAATCCAAGCTAATTAGACTATCGACAGACAAGCAACTTAGCTTAGCTGGAGGGTTTAGCGGAAACATTAGTAATTTCGTTTACTAATATTCTTTAAAATAAAAAATTATTGCAACTACGTTCATTGTTCATGTGCGAGCCTTGCAACTGCAGAGCGGCGTATCTGCCAATTTTTAAGTTTTATTTAAATAATCTATAATATAAAAATGAATAGCTAAATCTGTTGCTAAGCGCAAATCTGCAAATCGCACAGCTGAACCAATTTCGTTAATTCTTTTTTAGAATATTCTTTGAACTACGAGGACAGTTCTTATGCAGAGAAAATTTAAAAAAATTGTCTGAGAATGTCTAAAGGAAAAAATTTAAGAATCGACTGTTAAGCGGTACGAAGTTCGCAGAGTCAGCTAGTTTATACTAAAAAAGAAACGAAAAATGACGAATCTGGTAATCCTATTTTGTCTAATATTCTGACGGATAATTTAAAACGAAATAATGTCTATATTAAATATGAACTCTTTACTTTTATGTCTAAAAGGATATTACGCAATTAATTCGGAAAAATTCTAAGTCGATCTTTTATCTTTTTCCTGTTTGTACTTTGGTTCAACATACCCTTTCTTTGCGAATAGCAACGCACAGGCCACAGAGCGCCGTGAAGGGTGATGAAAGAGGAAAACATGAAAGGGAAATAGGAAATACGAAACAGGAAAACAGTGAAAAAATTAAGAAATTGATACTTTTCCGGTAGAGACCACCGTATAACGTGATTACTGTGGAACAATTATAGTAAATATTCTAGGGCATTCTTTCTAGCATTGTCTAGACCAAAAGTCAGCCTCGCTTCTATTTTGTTCTAAAATGCGGTTAAATATACATTTTGAGATAAATCTAGACCCAAAGTGTACTTGTGATTATGTATTCTAGAATGCGGATAGACATGTTAATTTTTTTTTGTAAATATTATACATATAAACATGCAATCCATGCAAATTAAAATATTCATGCATACAAATATTTCACTACGAATTTGGTGCAACAGTAAACCATGCTACAACTAATTTTTCATAATTCATAAAAATATTCTTAGTATATAATATTAATACAATGATATAATAGGTACTCTTCGGCTTGGATTCAAATTTAATTTATACAGTATATTATGTATATAGGTAAGTAGCCTATGCATTAAATAGGTATATCCTTAATTAGGATTCTGTACCTTAAAAGAAAATACGGAAGCCTTATAGGCTCACTTCGTGGTCCGTCTGTCTGTCTGCCTGTCTGTCAAGACTTTTTTCTGGAGAACGCGTGGAGTATCACGTTGAAATTCATACCACAGACTCAAGTCTATAACGTCTTGAAACTGTGCAAAAATCAAACTTCTAAATCAACACAATACATTTAAAATATGCTGCGGTTTATATAGCTTAGTTACGGAACCCTCGGTGCGCGAATCCGACTGGCACATGGTCGGCTTTTTTCAATTCGACTTCACTCAAATACGTCAAGCCTTTATAGTCCGTGAGCTGGTACAATCTTTTGAGTACATTCTTGAGGCAAGCTGTAAACTTGTCACACAACTGTACTGTTATACCTACGTTAAATTAGTAGTAATGTCCCAATAATAATAATGTCACTTTTGAACCCGCCTGGCAATGGTACAGCCCCCACCAAGTCAATTGTCTTTTTTTAATGTATTCCTCAAACATTAAACTACAACATTATAAAAATTACATAATTGCCTCAAACATGTATTTTGCAATTTTTTTATTAATTTTTAAAAATTGATTTAGCCCCCATACCCAGGTCTGTCGCTTCGTGTAGGGGTATAACAGTAGAGTTGTGTGACAAGTTTTCAGCTTGCCTCAAGAATGTACTCAAAAAATCGTACCAGCTCTCGGACTATTACATCGTTATGAAGTAACAGACATACATATACTTTCACATTTACGATTCTAGTCGGATTAGCTACCGTTTATTATCTTGGTAGGTAGGCCATTGCCAATTTGTAGATAATAAATTTTGCAAACACGCACTTATCATTTTATATAATACCTAAACACTTATCTATGTGGGGTTAAGGCCGTATTGAGGAAGTGACATCATTTTAAAAACGACAAAGTTTTTTTAAAAATAGAATATTAGCTGCTGAAATCCATACGCCATACTAATATTATAAATGCGAAAGTAGGTAACTCTGTCTGTCTGTCTGTCTTTCTGTGTTTGTCTGTCTGTCTGTCTGTCTTTCTGTGTTTGTCTGTCTGTCTATCTGTTACGCTTTCACGCCGATTTTGATGAAATTGACATTGTAAGACATTCTACATGATTAAGAATGGTGAAATTTGAAAAAGTGAATGACCTAGTCCCTTATAGTGGGAATACTTTGACCATTGAGCTAACGGGACTGGTCGCGGGCTCGAATCCCGCCTGGGCGATTCATTTTTTCATTATTAATAGTCGTAAATTTTAGTAACATGCAAGTAATTGATTAACTGTAGAAAGAAAGAAATAATGCCGTGATATCCTTGTTGACAGTGATACGATTGGGTGAGCACCCATTGGTCCTCTAAAACTCGACCCCTAGCATAAAAGTTGTAAATTCGACCCCTTTTTAGGTGCCCATTGGCCCTTCGGGGTTACGTATCATCGAACAAAATCATACATTAGCATATGGTTACTTCGAAAGTGACAGTGACTTAATTTGGTTCGCAAAACGTGTACGACCACGCTGGATTCAGCTTTCATTTGAAGACTGAGTCTTAATACAACGGAATAAAGACCAAATTCAATAAAAAAGGTGTACGTGATTTTGTTTTTATTTTATTTCAAAAAAAGAAAACGGTGTTGTCTTTTCACAAAATATTATTCAGATGACCTATTTTTTTTACAGTATAATCAGAATGGAGGTTTTGTGTCATTTAATAAAGAATAAATAAAACTGGGGACATACAACGGAAAATTAATGTTCAAAATGATTATTCTTTAAGAAATATTTAACCAGGATACCAAAAGCTAACAGTAGTAGCACTAACTTTTTAATCGTACGGAAATAAAAAAAAGATTAACATAAATGTGTCATAAAAGCGAGCACAGAATAATTAACATTTTAAAAATAGAACGCATCGTTAACGCTTTGTCGAGATATGTTATGTGACACCTAACCTCACCCCTTTTATGTGATACTAGTACCTATTAGCTATCGTACTGCTATGAACAAAAAAAAAAGTCGTGATGTCTGTTGTAAAGTACAAACCTCCTCATGAATACTCCATGTGGTCTTAACGTTAGTGAAATATACAACTTTCACTATGATTCAAAACTAAACGTGACCATATTACGAATATCACGTGCAGAGATTAACGTAATATAATATAAGTAATGAAAAACATTATGAGTTGTACACGTGAATGGAAATCTAACTTTAGTTTACTCTTCTACTTTCATAACATCCTGGTAGCTTAGCTCATAATTTAATCATTCTCCTTATTTATTTTTTAATTTTGTTCTATATTTTTTATTTTTTATTATGATTCATCAAAAGAAACTAGATTCGAATCTGACATAAACCCAAAAATAATTTTTGACATGTTTTTTTTCTTCAATTTAAGTACCTACCTTGACGTTCCAATGCGAGTTAAATTAAGTTAAGTATCCATCTATCTTTAAATTAGACTATAATTTATCTAACAACAATATTATTTCCAATCTGACGCTTAACCCATATAAGCTCTAAATAGATTCCTATCACGAGAGTTAAGTGAATACTAAGAAAAAGTTAACAACATGCGCAAGAGTTGATTGCCTATCTATCGTTGGCTGTTACGACACCGTAAGTACATAATATATTACGAGCTTTGCAATAGGTCATCGTAGTTTAGTCAATAGAGATTTCGAACATAAGAAAATTGTCCAGTCAGCCTCGTTCAACTTTCGTGAATTGGATGTACTCACGAAATACGGAAGGAAATTCTTATAACCAAAGCAAAAGGAAAAATAAAATTTGTAAGTTTTCAGGAAAAGGGTATTCATACATCAAACCAGCGAATGCTCATTCTTTCCCCTCTATATTCTATTAGTGTAAATAGTGACAGAACATTTCATTGTTCTTTCTGTAAACACTGAAAATAAGGTTTCATTTACAATAAAATATCAAGAAGCTCTAGCTCTGTGCTCGTTTGGTCTAAATACACCTTAAGAACGAAATTCAAAAAAAAAAGTCATAGTTAATACTTTGTTGAGATAACACCTAACCTTTTATGTGACCCTAGTACCTATTAGATATTAGTACTGCTATGAATATAAAAAAGACAAACATAACATGAACGTAACTTTTTTTTATTTTGATTATTTAAAAAAAGAAACTAAACTGGCTGCTGATTGAAGTATAAGGTCCGTATTCCAGCGGGTCTATAAAGGCCACATTGAGTGATTCCTCTAAAAATTAGTAACTTTATGAATTCCCAGTAGATCTAACTAGATTCCTATAAAAATCGTTTAAGGTCACTCATATCAGCAGCATCAAAATAACAGTTCTGGATCTCAATTTATCTGGAGGCAGATTGGATAGAAAATCTGTCAAATCTGTCAATCTGTCAATCTGTCAATCTGTCCTCAGATTTTTTTGTATACTAATAAAGTGGCAAATTAGTACTCAATTGATTGAAAACACTCACTGTTAAAGACAATTAGGCACTTAATAAGTAACGTCTATCTTTGTCTGATTAACTCACTACTTGATTGATGTGACCTTATTAAATTCTTCTATTGAATGTAGGTAAAAGTAAAAAGTAAAAAATGCATTTGACAGCAGTCTTACTTCTAAATACCTTCAGTAAAGTAATAAAACGAAGCTACCAAGGTTATTTATAAACAAGTAGGAAAAAGAGGATTTAAAAAATATAATGAACTTTATCAGTGACTAGTAGACTAGACTTAATAAAAACATATTATTATGAAAGGTGACATTGTCAATCACGCGCCGTTCTTTCACTGAAAATATTTTAAACTATTAAAAACACTTCAAAAATGAATGTCACTTTCTTTGATCTTATAGTAGGTGATTCATTGATGACTTGAGTAATTCCTATTGCAAATTGCACCAGTCGTAAATAGATATAAGAAATAGGGACAATAAGTAATTTGCTAATTATTTGACTCACTGATGACATTTTTAAGCAATTGAATCATCGTATTTTATCGATCTAAAAGCACCATGAAAGATGTCAAAAGACACAAACAATGCAACAAGAAATAATTCAAAAAGTGTTACACACCTCTGAGAAAAATAATGAATGCATTCAATTACATAAAAGTAATGCCCTAAATAAATCCAACGAAAGTAACACATAAGCGAACAAGTCGACACTGCACCACATTTACAACAAACAAATTGCGCAACAACATCATAAAATAACAAAACTATTTCTCTTAGTACCTTGTGATTTACGACTTTCTATGATTGCACGAAAATGATCACACACATAGGAATTTTTATAGAACACCACACAAACTTAGACTGCACGGGACTCTACGGGAGCCACACGCATGGTTTTAGTTGAACATACTCACCTATAGTCAAAGTGTGTGATCGGGCGCTTGGGGCGCTCCTAGCTGCAACATCGATCGGCATAACTCCGTGATTTCTGGATGGTTTAGATTTATCAGATGCACGTACATCTGCTTATGCAAGCTCAACTCCCCAGATACAGCCTCCAACCTCTTAAGTAACACCTCTTTCTCCCTCAGCAGGGTCTTCACCTTCTCCTCAACCTCCCTAGAACGCACTTTTGCTTTCTCACGCGATTTCCGCACAGCTATGTTGTTGCGCTCACGCCGCCTCCTGTACTCGTCCGTACCTTTATCTATGGACTTTCCTGAAGATCGCCTCGATGGTGTCGGCTTGTGTTTTAGTAACGGCGGGAGAAGAGGTGCTCCTAAAGGAGGCAATGGAGTAAAGCCTCCACCATAAGGACCACCCACCCCTACTGTTGGTTGAGGATTATATTGACCTGTATACTGAGCACACGCCACCGTTCTTCGGTAATCATGGGGTTCAGGTGGCTCCTCTTTAATTGGGGGTGCTTGTTCGTGACCCTGGTTGGACTGCACTGGAGCATAGGACGCCCCCGAGTGTACCGGCTGTGGCATATACGCCAACGTCGTCCGATTATACCTCGGCTGGGGAGATTTTCCTCCTGGGAGAATTTCCTGGAAGAGAGCCATGCTCTCCTCACTCCTGAATTGGTCCTCGATGAGGTGTTGTAAATCCAAACTGATTTCCTGTCCATTGAGCTCGTCTAAGTCCGGGGGCGGGAAAGGAGCACGCTTATCTTCTACTTGTTTCTTGAGGTCTGGTTGGGGTGGTGGCGGAGGCGCTGCCGCCGCGTCGTACATCTGTGGGGATTCCATACCGCCGCCCGGGCCAATCACGGGCCCAGCGGCACCGGTGGCCCGTGCCTCCACTTCAAAGCACTGAGAAGCCGTCACTAAAGCACAACATGCACCGCGATTAAATCCTGTAAGTGTGTGTGTGTCGCGTCTGTTCACGTGTCAGGGCGGAGCGAGTGATGGCGCGCGTGCGGGCGCTACGGCGGTCGAGCGCAAACTGCCGGCCCGCGCCGCCCGCGCACAAGACGCAAGGTTGGCCGGAAGGAAGCACTGAAGTTGCCGCTGAAAGTTCGCCCGGTAAAAGTTTGCGCTACACTACAGTGGCTTCTCGGACGATTATATGGATATTTACCCTTTTCATTATGAGTACTTCGAGTTCTTTAGATTTCACCTGCGTCACTTTTTAATATCGATTTTTAGGTGGTTCACTTTAACCTTTCAAATTAATGAGTGGGAGATATATTAAGATATTAGGACCTATGAAGCTATTATTTGCGTTCATTTCATTAATTTGAAGCATTATGGTTACGGTAATTGCATAACTCGTAAACTAATTAAGTAGGTAATTATTCCTAACCTCAATGATTTAAACGAAATAAATTAAGTTGAACTATAAAACTGGTTTAGTCGACAGTTTAATGGATATGAAGTTGGCCTTACGTTTGAAAGGTATTAGGTTCGAATCTTGGCCATTACACTACTGACGTGAATCCACTCATAAGACATGCCATTTAGCTTAATTCGAGGGGTTAGGGGAAATATTTGTAATTTTCAGTTACTAATATTCTTTTCAAAAATTAGTTAAAAAATAACTTCATGATTTAGAATGAATAAGGAAATTATGATTATCAAAATTATTGATCGAGTTCTACTGAGTTCTAACACAATGCTGGATTTCTCCGATGACTATAAACGCGTTGAATAACTTTAATCCAGTTTGAACTGCATTAACACATATTTAATCAATGAATTCTTAATTATTAACTAACTCAGTTTATTCTCAGTTTAGTTTACCGACGTGAGTAGTTTACTCTTAACGATATTCATTAAAAAAATACTCTCATCCTAGCGTTAATTCCCAGTCGCATCCGAAGCTTTTCAGCTCGGAGTCTGGGGTCCACTTTACCAGTCTTAACTACGGATTTGGCTAGACCTCGATATTTTCCGTGAAGCGATTGTCATCCGACCTACACAACCCAATGTTAACATTAGGCGATATCGAAGTTTTGCAGTTAGACCGTTGTTTTGTGGATTTTTGAGGGCTCCAACTACCCGTAACGACTGCCATAGATGTTCTCATGGCAACCGGGACCGACGGCTTAACGTGCTCTCCGAGGCACGACCAGACCAATGCAATTAATTAATTCACACAAATATTTGCACTGAGCGGGGATCGCACCCGCGCCTCCTGCGTAGCGGCCGCGTTCACTACCGCTACGTCACGGAGGCTGTTGATTATTAAAAAAATACTATTTACCCATTTTCACTACATAACTAAAATTTCGTTTTTTTTCCGGTGGTTCAGATTGATATCATAACATAACATAAACTCACGCCTATATCCCCGAAGGGGTAGGCAGAGGTGCTAGCACCCACATTTCGCCGTTTATGTTTAGGTCCCAAAGTAATAGGTGGCGAGCCTATTGCCATTAACACATCGGCTATTTTATTTTTTCAAACATATTATCAATCTATCAATAAGCCTATTGCAGTCCACTGCCGGAGACAGGCCTCTCCTTATGTTGGGAGGCTTTGGCCTACTGTTTCCACGCTGCGCTGGCCAGACGGGTTGGTACAGGGTTCTATTTCGAGTTTTCCTTCTCTCGCAGTGATATCGTCTGCGTATTTATCCGTCAGTCGCCTTAAACGACACCCTTCGGATGAGATGGGGTGGTGATACTTGTATTCTCTCTTCGTTACCACACGGACAAACAAAATAAACTACATTAAAATCAATAGTCGCAACGTTCACGCCCCGTGTGCCGCCGCGGAAGATGCCAGCTTAAAGAAGAGGCTTAAGTACGCCGACCTGGAGCCGCTTTACAACTTCGTGCCGGTGGCCGTGGAGACTCTGGGCAGTTGGGGCAAGGAGGCCAAAGCCTTTGTAAAAGAACTAGGTCAAAGGTTAAATGAGACAACAGGGGACTGTCGATCCGGCTCGTGCCTGGTGCAAAGGCTGGCCATCGCAATCCAGCGTGGAAACGCGGTGAGTATGATGGGCACCTTTCCACGGGGAACGGTCACGGACGGGCTGTTGAACTAAATTAGACGTAATATGTATTACATATTTATATATTGTAAGCTGTGACTGAATAAATGATTTAATTCATCCGATTGGGAGCTATGATGCAACAGACAGATACACACAACAAACAGGTCAAACTTATAACACATTTCGTTTTTGGTGTAGGTAGGGTAAGCAATATGGCTGAGGAAAAGAGAACACAAAGTCTCAACCCCGTGAGGGCACAATATATGCTCAAGAATGTCCCAACCCCGTGAGGATATTAGGAGGATATGCGCGAGAGTGTCGTCCGACTAGCCACGGTAGCCTAGTGGTATGGGTAATGGACTGCTGAAACCTGGTCTCGGGTTCGATCCCAGGTTTACCATGGCACACAACAATGACTTTTCGATGCTTTTCGAAGTTACGTGTGTATTTTTAAGCCAAGCTTCTAGCAACCCAATTGCTACTTGACAAGAGATTTAACAACCGATAGTTAATTTGACGTTGATCAGCCTTTCGCAAACTGGGTGTTAATCAGTTAGTTTAGTTTATTCGTTTAATATGTGTTTTTATAAAAAGTTGCTACAAGTTTTTCTACCTTTAGTTTTTTTTAAGAATACTAGCAACCGAAATTACTAATATTCCCGTTAACCCTTCCAGCTAAGCTAAATTGCTTGTGTTAGGAGTGGGTTCACGTCGATAGTGTAATGTCCAGGATTCGAACCCGGGACCTCTCGATCGTAAGGCCGACTGTTTAACCACTAAGCTACCGACGCTTCCAAAGTTAATACCTAATCGAATGAAGTATAGGAAGCACTTTAAAGAATGTCGTAGAACACTTCTATGAGAAGGTTATCTGTACCCTAGAGGATCTTACTGGAATAGATATCCATTAGGATCTCCTGGGACCTCTCCTAGGATACCCTTACTGGAGGAGCTCTCCCCTTGATAGACAGGGACAACAACACGTCATTTGTATCAATCCTAACGGAACATGAGTTTCCTCTAAACATAATTACTGGCACTTCCTATTGTGTGTACAAATGTGGGTGTTAATTCACCTCTGCCTAACCCTCCAGGGGCTCGTGCATCTCAGTTATCGCGACCTGTACTCATATCTCTGGTTCTACTCAACCGATTGCGATTAAACAAACGTAAGATTTTAAGTCTGACCAAGCCCCTTCTAAGAAGTAGGTACCGATACAAACCCTTCCGCCTTACTGGTACATATAAAACAATACTGTAAATGTTATTATGTTAAATAAATAAAAAAAAAAACTGCATCAAAATCCGTTCAGAAGTTTTTGCGTCTATCGCGATCAAACAGAAAAACAGACAGGCAATTAAAAAAAAATATTTTCGTGTTCAGTATCGTTAACATAACATAACCCAAGTATTTTTAAATGTCTCCAATATAAAATAGTAAACTATTTTAAATTGGAAAAAGCGAAATCAGTACTCGGGCAGGACTCGAACCCGCGATCTTTCCCTTACAGGGAAATTATCTCAATTGGTTGGGCGGAGTTATCAAAAATCAATGTTTAAAAATGATTGCAACATCATGTGTTGATTCCGATAGTTCGTACGAATATCAGTAGATAGCTCCCACCATCGCCCTAAGATGGATGTATTGGAAAATTTGGATCCATCTCGGGCGAAGCTCGGTGGCTCAGTGGTTAGAGCATTCCCCCTGTAAGGGAAAGATCGCGGGTTAGAGTCCTGCCCGAGTATTGATTTCGGTTTTTCCAATTTAAAATAATTTGTTTAGTTTAGCATACTAAATGCTTTAAAATTATCTATAATAGTATACACTTACGAGAATATGGCAATGGCACATAATTCCGAAAACTGGAGCCGTGTTGGCACCGTTAGAGTAGAATATGGCCACCCATCTCTTCCTGTGGGTGTCGTAGAAGATTAAGAGATAGGGCTGTTCTCCATCCGACAGTAAACATACCATGACTAAGAGCCTGTTTGACGGCAATAGGCTCGCCCCCTATTACGTGGGACCGAAAATCACAGTTGGCGAAATGTGGGTGTTAATACACCTCTGCCTACCCATACGGGGATTTACAGGCGTGAGTATATGTATGTATGTAATTTGGAAACTAATCTTTCAGAAACTTTTACGACTACTTTAATCTATACATAGTAATTTAACAATATCAATATGATCGGCAAACGTGGCGCACATTGGGGGAGGCCTATGTCCAGCAGTGGACTGCAGTAGGCTAATTGATTCATTGAATATCAATATTACATGCGGGCAGACCCGCGAATTCAAATTTGTTAAAAAACCAGCCAAGTGCGAGTCTGAATCGCACACGAAGAGTTCCGTAACATTTTGCATTTAGTATTTGTTGTTATAGCGGCAACACATATTACATCAACTGTGAAGATTTGTTCTGCCTAGCTTTCATGATTCATGAGGTAGGTACAACCTGCTGATAGACAAACAGACAAACTAAATTGAAATAATCATAACCAGTTTTAAACGGATTCTATTGCGATTTTTTATTTACTTTTAGACTGACATTTCGGCTAATTTTTATAAGATTGGTGATGGTTTTATTTCAATGACTGATATTCGCGTAAACTTTTTATTTTATTTTATACCACTTAGGTGGTAAATATAGGCACATAGGCCACCCTAATGCGATTGGTTATCGAGGCCTATGGACATAAGTAACACCAGAAGCGTCACATTCATGTTGCCAACCCTGAAGAAACCTTTTAATTCCTTCTTGATGAACTCCATATTGTAGTCGCTTGTGCAAACCAAACTTCAGAAAGTATCTATCAGACAAACTGAAGTTAAAACGAAAGTCTATTACTAAATTAGGGTCCGTTTTTACCCTTTGGGTCCGGAACCCTAAAATGCCACGAAAAACAATCGCACCTCAAACTAATGAATGAAAATTAACCGTAAAAACATTATTTACTCAAACATCACGAGACATTGTCACGTGCTTATATTCGATGCTAGTAATGCACCTATCGGCACGATCCCACTATCAATCGTACACCATCCACGCAATCGATGTAATCGGAAACATATCGATACAACATCGTTATCATCGCAGTACGTGGGTAATCGATGCTGAACAGATTTTGGTACACGGTTTGAAAATTGTAGTTATTTTTTTGAATTTGGCTGCCTTTTTGACAAAAATGACAAAATGACCATAGACAAAATGACCGTAGACCTCATAGACTGTAACAACTATGGCATATAGTAGTGCAGGGCAGTGTTGCCATTTGTCAATATTGCTCTAATGTTTTTTTGGTTTATTTATTTTATATCGGAATGAATGGTCTGTATTAGCGTGTATAATGTGATACTTGCTTTGACTGTATTGTGTGCTGCGGGTCAAAATAAATATATTTTTCTTTCTTTTTCTTTCTTTCTTTCTTTTCTTTCTTTTTTGGTATACTTCAGGACACGTATTTAAATCGCGTGACAAATGAGGCCCTGACGCCCGCGGATTGTTTTGTAATAATCTATGCTTGGTGAATTTGAGCTCCGCCGCCGTAGCGCACCGAACTATCCCCAAAAGACACCTAAGAAACGTGTACTGGGCCTATAGAGCACATTTAATGTTCCAGATATATGTCTCGAGGTATACCTACTATCGTTTGTTGACAAAATATAAACCTCGCTGTCCATTAGCCTACTGCAGTCCACTGCTGGACATAGGCCTCTCCCAATGTGCGCCACGTTTGCCGATCCTCCGCCTTCCGCATCCAGTCCGTCCCAGCCACCTTTCGCAGGTCGTCGGTCCACCTGGCTAGGGGATGTCCCACCTTCCGTTTTCCTACGCGCGGTCACCACTCCAAACCTTGCTGACAGAAATATATTTTCTTTTGAAAATCTGTGCGAGAGCCTCTCTGGGAGGTTTGATGGCAGCCCAAGAGTTGGATCAAGCCATGTACAGTACACACCAGTTCCTAGTGCTTGAAGTTCATCATGATCCTTGCTTTAGTCCTGGTTGCACCCGAGGCCTTCAACTTGAAGTCCGGAGTCCACTTTTTCCAGTCTAACTGTGACTAGGCTAAAATTTTACATTTTTCATGAAGCGACTGCCATCTGACGCCACCTGAGATCAATCGGCAGCGCAAGTGTAACGTCCCTGGTGTTGCACACGTCCATAGGCCGCGATAACAACTTTCCATCGTGTGGGCCGTGCGCTTTTCGCCACCTAAGTGGTATAAAAAACAGGTCTGGACTCTGGTCAGTGGTCACCCATCCTAAGACAGACTAGTGTTGCTTAACCTTGCGATATGTTATCCTCCACGGCTACAACTTAGCCACGAGACCGTTAGTCCAGCATTTCTTAAGCCTTGAAGTCCTTGTATTTTCCACTTACTACAGTCCCGGGTCCTTTAAGCGGGGCTTGAAAAAGCATCTGATGAGGCCGTCAAGCTGAGTGTCACCATTGTAACATGGGACGTGTCTATAATGGTGACCCTCTTTTCCGAGACTTGGCCTTAGCTTACCATTAGGCGAGGTAAAGATAAATTGACGAGGAGCAAGTATACAGTAAATAATTAAGTTGTATGTATGACTCTGTGAGTGGCTTCACACTGATTACGATGCGGAATTTGATATATGTACTCGATTTATTAGTAGGTATGTACGAGAATTATTTAACCGTTTAAGGTAATTGAATAATATCTTGTAGATTAAAGGTCTTTGCATACGTAACGGGTTTTTTCACGGACGGGACGGGAACGTGAAGTTTTGGAAATATCGTTTCATACAAAATGTATGCAGCAACGCATATGTCACGGGGCCACGGACGGGACGGGACGGGGTGGGCCGCATACATTTTGCTTCACGTCCCGTCTCGTCCGTGAAAAAACCCGTTACGTATGCAGAGACCTAAAGATAGTGTTGTTTTTTATACTTCTTACGTGGCAAAACGGTCCACCTGATGGAAAGTGGTGACCATGGCCTATGGAAGTGTGCAATCCAGGGGCGTTACACTCACGCTGCCGACCCTGTAAGAACTCCTAATGCCTTTCTTGAAGAACCTCATAGTGTAGTCGCTTGGAAAGTCCACGGCAAGGAGTTCATTCCACAGCACAGCACAGCAGTACTGACAATACGTTCTGGTTTAGCAAATGGACCAACGACTCGTGATGGCCCGACCTGAGAAGACTCCGGCAAGAAACTCAGCGGGCTTTTGTCTATTAAACATTTTTACATGAATACAATCCCCGGAGGGTTAGTTAGAGGTGAATTTCACCAATTGTTGTATTAGGTCCCAAGTAATAGGGGGTGAGTCTATTATCCTATTTCGGGTACACTTGTTTATTCGAACCACTTATCTGAGGCTGATTCTGGGCTGCATATATCTGTCTGATATTAAACAGCTTCATCCCTTAGTCACTTTGTGCGACACCGCATGGGAGGTGTGGGGTGGCCCAAATTCTACTCTGCCAATGATTTGTTTGAGTAGCATTTCTACTTGCCGGAGTCTTTTCAGGGGTTACGCCAGTTTGCCGGATCAGGATGAAATTTGATTAAGGTGGCGGGGCGTCTCTATTAGCCGATTCCTTCCGACTACCTAATGTGTCATGCATGACAAGTTTGTCATGCACCATGCGACAATCTATCTACCAAAAAACTTACGCAATTATTTTTTTCACCTGCTTCTCCTTTGAAAATTTTCGTCCTTCCCCACTGGGACCTTCTAGACTACAAAATTTGTCTCTTATTGAAAAATATAGAGTATTACTCGAGACATAATCACATCAAAACCTTGGATCTAAAATATGCTCTATACGCGCCGAGACCGGCAGTAGCCTTGGGACTAAAGAAGTAGATGCCTCCAATGGGAAGCCACTCCGCAAGACACCATCACACAGCAGAATTGCTCATAGCCTTAGGGCTGATTGCAAATTCACTTGGAAAAAAAAAAATACGCTCAGTACGGTACTAAGGGGTGAATAGGAATCAATGGGTGAATAGGGATAAAATGTTCAGCTGAATTCTGTAGTTATTTTCTTTCAAGTCAAATTATGGATTACTTTAATGTGATAATGAGCAGAGTTATCAATAATATCTGGGTAGATACTTGAAATTCAGGAGAGAAATTATTTAAAAAATCTAACGACCATTTTATCCCTATTCACCCTTTGATCCCTATTCACCCCATGTTTCTTGGACGAGCTCAAACTCATCAAGCACAGATTAGGTATTACAATACAATCTGCGCGCGCCATCCAGTGCCTAGTTTGTCTCGTGAGGTCCAAGATACGAGTCCCGAGGTATACTTTAATATCCATTTACAATATTCAATTAACATTCTATTCGCAGAACGTATTTTGAATAATGTTCCAAATGCAAAAAATGTTAAGATATTGGTATTTAGTACTTTATAACGTCGTCAATACATTTCCTAGGTTACAGTGAACTAAAGGCCTAGTAACAGTCCCCCCTCCGGCCGGTAGGGGGGGCGCGGTGAGCGGCCCGACTGCGCTCTGTGACGCAATATTGCGCCTGCGCTATTTAGTGGCGGCGCTGTAGATTGGCGTCGTCAAACTTTATTTATACCTATGTATTTTTAGTGCATGGGAATTGAAATGTTTTATTTTCATCAATTTTATTGTTTTATTTACTGACTGATGCTCGCAGTTCCGCCCGTGTGATGGCATGATTGTGATTTTTGGTCTTATCTCAGATTCTTTTCAACCAATCGCGATCAAACGGCGATCAATACAACATTCTTTCAGTAATTTTGCATCCATCGTGAAGAAACAGACAGGATATTTAAAATAATATATTTTTGATTCCAAAATGGTTAATTTAATTTCATCGAATTCCTTTTTTAACCAAATTAATAATATTCATAGGTATCCTTGCAATAGTTCACTTTTTTCATTATATATGTAGGTAATGTAAGTTATTGAAATTAACATTTTAATTGTACTTATGTTTTTGTTATTACTTACTTATGGGTACACAGAAATTATAAAACTTCGCTTTTAGCGATAATACCACCTAAAGGGCGTAGGTACAATATGTGTGTACACAAACAAGGTATCTACATGGTATTTTAAATGAAAATATGTATTTATTCCGTTCTATAATTTATTCTATGATATTTCTTCTGTGTTTAGTTTAACAAAGTAACTAACCAATTTCTTCATCACCAAGTCAACATCATTAAAAAAAGTTTCATTTATTTTCATTTATTTCACCGTACATTTAAAACAACGGCCAACCTACACCGGCCGCACGTCTCAGTGAATGGCTAAGTAGGCGAGCGACAGCGCAGAAAGTGGTTATAGTGACGCAACCGCGCCGCTAACCCAGTCACCGTGCCGTACCAGACGATGCCGATGGCGACGTCACGTCACCAGTAGCGCAGAACTTGAGGAGATTCTAACACTGGATTATTTTATAACTTGCCGTGGTGGTCCCGTGGAGTAGATAAGGGCCACTGGGCCACCCCAACTCTTCCTGTAGGTGTCGTAGAAGGCGATTGGATAGGGCTGTTCTCCATCCGACAGTAAACATATAGCACATTACTAAGTTCCCTGTTGACGGCGATAGGCTCGCCTCCTATTACGTGGGACCTAAAATCACAGTGAAACGTGCGTGGGCATTGGAGGTGGTTATGTCAGACTCAGATTGACTATAACTACACAATCATGGGTTTCAATAACCGGGATGTAAGGTTACCGAATAAGGCATTTACCTCGCACCCCGGCTGACCATAGGCCATCTAAGAATTTTAGATACTCCCTTTGGGTGTGAGAAGCACGGTGTCTCCACCGAACCCCGGAAAGGGGGGCTTGTCGCGCCGGGAAGGATGTTGTAAGATTGGATTTGAAATGAAAATACGTTCAACTGAGTTTTCATTTGTTATTTACTAAATCCGTGGATTTCACCAATAATAAGAACTGAGATCAATTGAAACTAAACTGCTATCTACATAAAATATCTAAGATCTCTGTGCACCGTGCGTAGTGCCGCGATGTACCAGGATGCTATGATTGAAAGAAGTTATCGCATTTTCGTGTCAAAGGTCGCACGGGACTAAGAACGACACGTAAGCTTCTCTATTACGTAGAACCATATTATTTTATCTGTGGTAGAACATCTAATACATAAAAATAAATGTTTGTTTGTTCATAATACAATATTTATACAGTATCGTATCGTAGAAAATACAACTTGAATAGTTTCATATTGTAATACCTTAGAGGTAAACACATCGAAAATGTATGTTAAATGATGTCTAAGTCAACGTGACTCCTATCGTGTCAATCAGTTAGCAGTACAATTTCTTTGAAATCACTAATTGTTCGATCGAATGATTCAGTTTAAAAACTCACGAATCTGCTCCACGTCTTCGATGATTAGCTGTAGCCCTGGTCCATTATCAACATGTCACCACCTTGCGTAACACCAAGAAATCATGGAAAGTCTGCAACCTGCATACACTTCTTAATAACCGAATACGTCTTTAATAATTGCTTCTGGATAAGATTAGATTATTGAATCTTATAGGTACGTTAAAGGAAACTTACTTCGACGTAAGAACCATGCAAATTAGCAAAAAGTAAAAGGAAAATACTGCTGTAGTAGTCGTCTCTTCAAGCGATAATAACTGTGAAGGATTTTGAAATACTTTATTGTCATCATAGTCTCTGTCAGCTCAATTCAGTGCTGCTTGTATAGTCACAACTATAATTAGTCACAATCACAACCTTATAGGTGCCTATTTTTGAGATATAAAGTGTCCTACATAAGAGCCAGAAAATTCGTGCAGTAGTTTTTGGGTGATTGAGTAATAAATAAACAAACGACTTCGACTACGTGAATCAGGATTAATAATCATATTTTTGACATTATTTAAAATTAAACAAAAGTACTTATAGAAAGAAAAAATATATATAGAATTAAGTTCAAATTATTCCAATATATCGAACTTATTTCTTCGTATTTTAAATATACCCAAATAACCTGAATTACCTTATTCGATTAACTAACCTAAAACAATTCAATGCAAAAGAATTAAGAACTTCCTCCTTTTTCAAGTCGGTTAAAACGAGGTTTGAAAGCTAATAAACCAGTTACTTAGTTCTACATTTTAGACAAAACAAACCCATACAAAAAAAAACTAAGTTAAGTACTCTAGACAAAAAGAATCGAATGTAGGTAACCATACCAGGTACTAAGGCGTCATGACTCGAACAGTGTTACGCAACGAGCCGACTCTCACTTTCGCGAGCTGAGGCCGCGCCAAGCTTTGCACCGCGGTCTAATAACATCAACCACCTACATCGTGCTGGTTACCTAGTACCATTATCGACTCGTAATAATAAGAAAAAAAAAAAGAACAGAATATTCTGTGACATACTTATATCACAGAATAAATATGAGTAGGTGAAGGGTCAAAATTTTGAAAAAGTTCTGGTGGGAAGAAATCCTCCCCAATAGAACAATCATAGCAGTTTTGTATGGATAGTTTGTCAACCACGGCTTCTCTTTGTAGAGCAAGCCGGCAGGAATCGTGTTATAGGAACCCCTCGCCACTGTAGTGTGCTTATACAGTTCTATTTACATTCAAAGTATAATTAGCTTGTAATATTATGTGTTCTAGAACATTAATAAACATATTTGTATACTTGTAAATATAAGATAAGATAAGATAAGATAAGATAAGATAAGATATTCTTTATTGTACACCATAAAAGTATTACAAGGTATCGATATAACAATGTTAATATATAATGCACAATGGGCGGCCTTATCGCTTACAGCGATTTCTTCCAGGCAACCTTTGGATGGATAGGAACTATTATTTATTTTTTAAAATAAAAGGAAAAGTATACATAGAAATAAATAACTGGATTAAAAAAAACTTATGATGTAGAACTAGCCTAGATTCCGACAGGTAGGAAAAGGAAAGCAATACTTTATCTATCTGCTAATTCTAAGATATGACATCATCGAATGGTAATTCCAGTACATATTTTGATTCAGAAGTGCATTAATTTCATTCTTTCTGAGAATTTTTATCCGACCCAATAAGGGTTATGTTTTTCGCGCGTATCTTAAAGTATGTACCTACGTATACTTAATATTCTTGATTACCTCATTTTATATTCTAAACTACTGTGCGAATTGATGTCTCAAAGGTTGCTCAAAGGAAAGATATTCTGCTCCCAAATGTTCTAGGGTAAATAAAATGTAAACAAAAGATGGATATTGGCACCAAAAAGTATGTATCAAAAAATAATTTTCACTGAAATTTATCGAGTATGGTTTGAAAATGAAGGGAAATATAATGCGATTGCCAAAATATCTAATATATAAAAATCAATGCCACTTTTCGTTGTTAGGTAGTTTATAACTCAAGAACGGCTGAACCGATTTGGCTAATTTTAGTCTTGAAATATTAAATATAAATCGTGGATGTCCAGGGAAGGTTTAAAAGGTGAGAAAATAGGTGCAGCGGGAACGGGAAAAATATGGCGGTACGAAGTTCGCCGGGACAGCTAGTAAATTATTATAATTCATGTCATAAGATAAGTTCATAACTAAAAAATAAAATATTAAAAAAAAATCCTGACTGATAATGAAAAGATCGAAACAAATCTGTATATTATAATACCAGGCGGTACCCATTTGCAAATCATGAACTGGATGAAAAATAGTTTGTAATCGTCCGAACTAAAGATGTGTACAAAATATCAGATTATCATATTGTAATACCTTTAAAGACATCGAAAATGTATGATGTCTACGTGACTCCTATCGTGTCAATCCTGACATTGTAATGATCACTCTTCCAAATTGTAATCGTCCGAACTAAAGATGTGTACCAAATATCAGACCAATCAAGCAACAGGACGGGTGGAATACCAAAGTATTATGATCATTTTGAATACTTTGCTAGTCCAAATCAATCTGATACTGACTGTACCTATACTTCCCGTTGTACTGTACCCTAAATATTGAACACCATTCAAACTACACATTCAAATTTTACGACTACAGCCAAACGTGATTCGCTTTGAGCGAAAGTGTGTCATACCCACACAGTAAGCTGTGGTGGGGATGTGGTTCTACATCCCCACTATAACTTACTGTGTGGTCCCACCACTTGATGACTGCGGCGTAGTTCCGCGTGACTATACCTTGCTGATGTCACTTTTTTAGGCAGGGATAGGCACTGGGCTCTCATCCCTGCTTAAAAAATCGGTCAAGTGCAAGTTGTGCTTGGATACCGTGGGTTCCATACTAAATTAGAACAAGGAGTGCACTTATGCTGCACTAAACCGCAATATATTTTAATTGCGTTGACATAAAAGTTAGATTTTTGACTTCGTTCATTTTCGTAACTGATTTTTTATTAACAGCTATGAAAGTGGTTTTTTTTTCAGTTTTTCATAACTAGTTACGAAAAACGGAATTAAATTGTCGTTTTCATAACCAACTGTCATAACCAGTTAAGTTAATAGTATAACCAGAGAAGGAAGATATTTTTTTCAATTTTTTATTTAGGTATTACTATTAGGCTATCAAAATACGAAAACTTTGTCCATTTTCATTTCATGGGCTCATTTATTATAATTATTGTTATATGAATCAGCTCAGGTCGTGCGGTGATTGCAACTGCGGTGTAAGAGGTCCGGGTTCGATTCTTGAATCATTCCCACGTAAGTTGTAGTGGGGATGTGGCTTTTCCCATTAATTTATGAGGTATACCATCGGTGCTATAGATCCGCATGAATATACTCACTGATATCAGTTTTATAGGAGCAACAATATAAAATCAATCTTAAGGCGGCCACCCACTAACAGTCCGCCTGCAGTTTTTCGTCTGCCCGGCGGCCTGCAGTCCTTAGTCATCAATGTCATCATAATTTTATTACCTCAGACTAAAATAATAACATTATTTTATTCTTTTAGTCTGATGTTATTACGTATAAAATGCCGACGGCCATAGGCTGTCCGGCCTTTAACTGTCTTTCCTGACCGAAATCATCAAGCGGCCACACACATTTTAGCCGTCAGTCCAAAATCGTATACGGAACTGTAAGTGTGTGGGCTATTGCGATGAACTGACAGACCCATATCATCCGGTTGTCGTTCGATAAACTGTTAGTGTGTGGGGCGCTTTAGCAGGGGTATAGGAAAGCATGGCCACAGCATGGCATTAGATGCTTCCTGCCGATCCTAGGCAACACGAGTGTGACGTCCCAGGTGTTACATATCCATAGGCCACAGCAACTGCTTTCCGTATATGGTATTTTGACGTATATGACATTCGTTGACGACTGTCATATACGTTAAATCCCATACATACATTCATCGTTTTATTCTAAAATACGCCGGTCATCGCATTACCGCTTGTCTAAGCGGGCTGTAGAGGAAGCTTGTGAAGTGTGTAAGGGTAGAGGCAAATGGCGGACTGTTGTCTGCCAATCCCGAGAGGAAATAGGTAACATATCCATACTAATATTATAAATGCGAAAGTAACTCTGTCTGTCTGTCTGTTACGCTTTCACGCCTAAACCGCTGAACCGATTTGGATGAAATTTGGTACAGAGATAGATTAGACCTTGGGAAAGGACATTGGCTATGTTTGGTCACGATAACCGACATCCACGCGGGCGGAGCCGCAGGCAAAAGCTAGTCTATACATAAAAAAGAAAATCTCAGGGAAAGTTAAATTGTCTCAGAACCCGTATCAAAGTTAATCAGATGTAACTGTAACCTGACTAAATGCATGAATTGACATTGAATCAAGCGAATTGATATCAGAACAACTTCTGATAACCAGTGCCTCAGGGCGTGATGTATGTACACAGATCATAGAAAGTGCAAAAAAGTACCTACGATTGTGACGTATTGCGACCTATTAGGTGTTTGTACAGTCGGCCACAGAATTTGGTAATAAAATTACGACTGATATTTACATGGAAATCTATAAAAACGTAGAAAAATATTAAGCTGGTTTGTGTACGCTTAAAGATAACGCTGCAAAGTTTTGCAACTCAAATTGAGCTCAAATTTTGTCAAAGTCGCTTTAAAGTTTTATCTAATATTCGCTCATTTTAAATAGCACACCCGATACAGCACGTTATTGAACTTTTTACGAAGTTATTTCCGGGCGAATCCGGTACCCGAATCGCTAGTAATCAATAAAAAAAATACTTTTGACCAGATTTACCATTTTCCAAGTTATATTTACTATTTTATGCAAATATTTAGAGTTGAGGTGCTTAGTAGTAACTCAGAATGTGTTCAGCTAAATATGTCGGCGACTGTACACTACAAGTTCTGACAAGTCAGAGTAGAAAGTTGATCTCTTGCGTAACCCCATGAAATTCGCCGGTGATTAAACGGTTAGGGTTTGGTCTGTTAAGCACCATAAAAATAAATAAGCTGAGACATATAACACAGACGGCATGCGGAAGGCGGAGGATCGGCACACGTGGCGCATATTGAGAGAGGCCTATGTCCAGCAGTGGACTGCAATAGGCTAATTGATTGATTGGTTTATATAACAACGTCATCTAGATTATAATTCTAGACCTCAATTTAAGCATAGCTTATATATCAATGAGATCTAAAAATTGGTTGTGTTAGTTCCTGGTGGACAGAATTGGTCCACCCCATCTCTTCTTGTATGTATCGTAATTAAGGGATAGGGCTGTTCTCCATCCGACAGTAAACATATAGCCCATGACAAAGTGCCCGCTAGACGACAATAGGCTCGCCCCCTATTACGTGGGAGCGAAAATAAAGAAGAAAGAAAGAAAAGAAAGAAAATTGTTTTTATTGCGGACACATATTACTTAGTAGAGATCCGATTCTCAGCACTCCATGGATTCACGGCGCGGTCGCCGGGTCCATAGCGTGATACAGAGAGGAACACCGTGACGGCGACTGGGACTTGCGACCCAGATGTAGGTTTAGGGTGGCCACCTTGTGATGCATCAGCGCTCACCTCCACCGTCAGTACTGTTCCCCCCCCCCCTACCTATCCAAATTTGGTAAGATCCTATCAATGCCGCTTTTGATATTCGATTTAGTAAAGAGCTTACTGAAGCTCTTGGCAATCCGAGGTCTTTAAGTAAGTTGTACAGGGATTTAGCTGGAATTCCCCTTGCTCCTACTTCTACGGCGTAGAGTTTAACCACGTAGCCATCAAGTGCTAGTATATAAAAATATAAAATCATAATTGGCGAAATGTTAGTGTTAATATAGCTCTGCCTACTCCTTCGGCAGGCTTGAGTATATATGTATATATTTATATCTAAAAATTTAATAAAACTATTAAATTCGAATCTATATCGGAAGCAGTATCAAGGATCAGGAGCAGTAGCATACATTGGGAAAGACTTCGACTTCGACTGCGACTGCGACTGCGATAGACTAAATTGATTGATTGACGAGAAATACTTTTGTGCATGAATTATGTCTTTTGCTCATTTTTCTTTACTCAAAATAATTCTTCTAGATCTAGTACAAAGTATCTTCGAACATAAGTCTTATTAAAGTCAAGTAAATAAAATTGTCGGAAGTTTACAAATAATACAAATTGTAATAAAACTATTTTTTAAAGATTTTTATCGCAATTTAATTGGTGTTATTTTATTGTTTATAGCCCGTGACCGTGGCTGCCGAAAAGTAACTGTAATGTCGGGATCAGAATAAAAAAAAAAAATTAATAGCGGTAACATCCGTAAAAAATGTTAAATTTTGGTTTTAGTTTTGTACTTTCGATATAATATTTTATTGATATGGAGCTCTTTCGCACCAATAAAGGCTTGTCCTGTTTCATCCCATCAAAAATAGCTAAAATAAATATTCTACGACATTCTACACGACGCTATCTAGACCCGGAGTAAGCATATCGTTATGGGATCTAGAATACGGATAAAGATATATATACATATTACATATACTTGAGCACTTTTGTGTTATACAAATGTATTCTTTTACATAATTTTTATTAGGGTACCTAACCGCGGTAGCCTAGTGGTATGGGTAATGGACTGCTGAGACGAGGTCTCGGGTTCGATCCCAGGTATTACCATGGCACACACCAATGACTTTTCGATGCTTTTCGAAGTTATGTGTGTATTTATCGCAGGTTTATAAGTGCCCGGTTAATGGCAATAGGCTCGCCACCTATTACATTGGGACCTAAACATAAACGGCGAAATGTGGGTGCTAGCACCTCTGCCTACCCCTTCGGGGAATATAGGCGTGAGTTTATGTTATGTTATGTTTATTAGGGATTATAGGTATTAGGGTATATATATGCCGTCCTGTATGGATCGGAGAGCTGGCCCAGGTGACGGATGAAAGACGGTTGCATGTTACCGAGATGCGAATGTTGAAATGGATGTGTGGTGTGACAAGAATGGATAAGATTAGGAATGAATATATTAGAGGAAGTTTGAAAGTAGCACCAATCACAGAAAAGCTACCAGGAAATCGTTTGTCTTGGTTCGGACATGTAATGCGTTGGGATGAAAGTAATATCGTAAGGGAGACATTAACTATGAATGTGAATGGCTACAAGGGGAGAGAAAGACCTAAAAGGAGATGGATGGACTGTGTGAAAGATGATATGGTTAAGAAGGGAGTGAATGTTGAGATGACTGCAACTAGAGATGAATGGAAAAAGCATACATGTTGCGCCGACCCCAAATAAACTTGGGATAAGAGCAGGAGGATGATTATGAGGTATTAGGGTATTCATCTTGGAAATATAGAGCCCAAAGTGCATCTAGTTTTACATATTCCTAGTTAAAGTACGTATTTATGATCTGCTCAAGTAAGGCCACGCTCGAAAGCTGTCAGAATGGCTAATAAATTGTCATTATAGTGTCACTAGTTATGCCTCGCGGTTTCACGCACCGTACTTGATTCTATTCAGTCGACTGAATGATGATGCTTTTCAGACTTATTGCTCAGCTCCTAAGAGTCACAGCGTGATGTTAAATAGCCTATATTGCCTGTAATCTGCCGCAAGAACTGGGTTATCAAATACAGAAACAAAATTCTTAATTACACTGGTAGTTTCAAAGATAAATTTATCAATTCTATTCCTAGTACGAGCTAGACCTACCCGTCTTTGCACGTGACATGCCTTCGAAACCCCTATAGGCCTGCCATTTATTAATTTTTAAGTACCTAATGTATGGGGATCTGCCAGATTTGATGACATTTAAGATTACTGCTCCGCTCTCTTGATAAACATATTATTATACTGAACATAAAAATAATTTCTCAATTTGAACCAGTAGTTCCTGAGATTAGTACGATCAAACCATACAAGCAACCAAATAATCAAACAAACATACTCGTACATTCAAAAAACCATCAAACGAACAATCAAACATACAAACTCTTCAGCCTTATAATATTAGTAGATAAAGATTCAATAAAAATCTGTCATTTCAACGTTACAAACAGACCACACTCCAATTTTGTTTACTCATGTAAGATATATAAGTGAAGTGTAGTGGTGTAGGCAGGTGTGTGGGCGGGCAAAAGTTTTGATTGAAGAGGTGGACCGTGGATGTGAATGACTAACCCAAATGTGAGATCGTGACAATCTTCGTAATGAATGAAAATGAAAGTTTTTGTTTAGCCAACTTAATTGGCTTGGATGACGTCGTCTAATCAATCTTAATGAGAAGAAACGGAGGCTGTACTTACTCATTGAGTTGTTTTAAAAAACCCGACTAATGTTGAAAAGATCGAAACAATTTTGATAGCAGTCGGTACCCATTAATTTTCATCCGGTTTATGACAGGCACCATCGCACCTCTCGTCACAGAAGGCGAATTCATCCTCACACAAACGGTGCGCACTGTGCGGTATGAAAGGAACTTCATCCCTCGCACACTCAAGCTGTAGAATGAACTCCCTGCGGTGGTTTTCCCAAACGACTACAATAAGGGGTTCTTCAAGAAGGGCATTAGAAGATTTCTTCATGGTCGGCAACGCGAGTGTGACGCCCCTGGTGTTGCATACGTCCATAGGCCACGGTAACCACTTCCCACCTAGTGGGCCGTGTAATTACACATTTTTTTATAACCCCGTTCCCAATAACATATCTACAGATAAAGGTAAAGGTAGACATAGTTCCTTTGTCAAATCCTATTGTTATTTAGCTACTATGAATTGCGATAACATAGAGCGTTTTTATCCTTTCTAATGTCAAAACTGGCGATAGATAGGTTATTGGGAACAGCCGTAAGTGGTATAAAAAAAAGATATCAAACAACAGCTTACCGTCAGGCAAGGCGAAGTCAAATTGACGTGTCCTATATAAAAAAAAAAAACAAATGTGTACCGCCAACTATCAAACTTGTTTCAATCTTTTCAGCATCAGCGGCCTTACCATGAACTTTTAAAACAGGTCAATATTGAACTGCTGTCATTCTACCAACTGCAAATGTCACATTGTAATCCTATATATTTATATGACATTACAAAATGACATTTGCAGTTGGTAGAATGACAGCAGTTCAATATTGACCTGTTTTAAGAGTTTATGGTAAGGCTGCTGTCTGGTTTTTTCAAAAGCTGAGCTGCAGTCCAGAAGATACGGACCACCATATCTAATGCTATTGACCTTATAATTGTGGTCTAACTAGACGGCCTTTATAGATGCTTTTCCACGCTTCGCTTGAAGGAACCAGGACTGTAGGAAGAGAGCAACACGTGTGCGGTCAGAGTATTCTAGCTCTTTATCATGCGACAGAGGAAGGAGGCCTCAAACTGGTGTGAGACGGAATGCATTCCACACTATGTGGGTGACGCCGTATTCTAGCACGAGGACATTCTGGACAGGAAGGAAGAGGATTGGATCAGTTGAAATAGCTCCTCAGAACACTTGTCGTCGTAGAGACGGTAGAACACGGCCAGAGAGGCAACGTCTCTAAGTAAATGCAGATGTTCCAAGGTGTTAGTAACTAAACTTGACAGCCCCCATGGCGTAACGGTAGTGAACGCGGCCGCTACGCAGGAGGCGCGGGTTCGATCCCTGTTCAGTGCAAATATCTGTATGCATGAAATATGGGTATTTGCAATGGTCTGGTCGTGCTTCGGAGAGCACGTTAAGCCGTCGGCCCCGGTTGCCATAACAACATCTATGGCAATCGTTACGGGTAGTTGGAGCCCTAAAAAGTTCAAAAACAACGGTCTAGCTGCAAAGCTTCGATATCGCCTAATTTTACCATTGGGTTGTGGAGGTCAGATGGCAATCGCTTCGCACGGAAAATAGTCAAAGTCAAAGTCAAAGTCAAAAATCATTTATTCTGAATAGACCATCAAAACGGCATTTACAAAACGTCAATAATGTACTAAAGACTAGCTTAGCAAATGGACCACCGCCACCGGTTCGAAACGCGGCCCCGGCCTGAGAAGACTCCGGCAAGAAACTCAGCGGGCTTTTCTTTTTTTTGGTCTATTTACAAAAATTGCTTAGTCTAAATACAATCATTTGTTTGAGAAGCATGCATGAGTGAACAGCTCAATTCCAAGCAAGTTTATCATCTAAATATTCTTGTATTTTATAATAGCCTTTTTGGCACAATTTCCTCTTAACTTCATTTTTAAATTTATTTATAGGTAATCCCTAGTTTCATTAGGGAGCTTGTTATAAAAGCGTATACAGTTACCCTTTTTTGGAGTCTGCTATCACAGACTACAAGATTGTTTTTATATCGAGGTCTAGCCAAATCCGTAGTTAAGACTGATAAAGCGGACCCCAGACTCCGAGGTGAAAGCTTCGGATGCGACTGGGAATTAACGCTAGGATGAAGAAGATTAACTATACTGTTTAACCAGTGTTGTATCTCTACCAGTGGGTGTCAGCAGAGCACCTTGGCAAGAGGGCCAGTGTAAGTTCACGCGGACATTATCATACAATAATGTATTTATAATAGATAAATAATTAGTTTAAATAGGGCGCAGTGACCCGACGGCTCAATTGAGTGGCCTTGGTACAATTCTGGACTATGTAAAGTCGCAATGGACTGGTTTTCTGACTGTCATTGTGATTCATACATACTAGTGGTGAAGGGTGGAAATTTTCAAAAGTTATACTGTTAGAAAAACGTCTTATAATCTCTTAAAGTGAGCATGACAATTTTGTATGAAATTTTCTAAATTTTTTGATACGTAATTTCAGATGCATTCAATTTTTAGTGAGTATTAGTGAGTAGTTATTCGGTATTGTCTTTTCGTTCCTAAATTTACACATGTTCTCCGATCAACTCAACTTTTTAAATATTTGGCTCTTTTAGGTAAAATGGATAGCGTGATTCAAAACACACTATGCAAAATTCTAAATGTGGATATGAACGACCGTGTCTGGCTTCAGGCATCCATGCCTGTGCGTCTAGGCGGGCTCGGCGTTCGCAAAATTACCGACGTAAGTCTGCCAGCATTTCTATCTTCGGTGCATGGCACGGATGAATTAGTTAGAAGAATCCTAACCCCTAGCCTAACTAATTCGGAAGTGCCAGGCAAGGCCGAAGCTTTAAATGCTTGGAAAATGTTTTGCCCAAACGCTGATTTGCCAGGTAACCCATCTTCCCAGAGGCAATGGGACGTGCCGCTCTGCAACATGGTAAGAAAACATCTCATTTCTACTTCTACCAATGTTGCGGAGCGTGCTCGCCTTTTGGCTGTGGGGGAATGGGAATCCGGTGTCTGGCTTCAAGCCCTACCATCGCCCAACATTGGTACCATGTTGGACGATAACACCTTCCGTATCGCTGCTTGCCTTCGTTTGGGTGCTCCTTGCGTTTCTCAGCATCGTTGTCGCTGTGGAGAAGAAGTGGGTAGCCTTGGACACCATGGCCTCTCATGCAGCAGGAGCGCAGGACGGCTTTCGCGGCACGCGTACATCAATGACATTATCCGTCGGGCTCTTGTCACCGCCGGCGTTCCAGCCGTACTAGAACCTACTGGTTTGGCGCGCGACGATGGCAAGAGGCCGGATGGGATGTCATTGGTGCCTTGGAAGATGGGAAGGCATTTGGTGTGGGATGCAACATGTGCTGACACCCTTGCGCCTTCACATCTTCCAGGGACTGCGGACTGCGCCTGCGCTGCCGCTGCTTCGGCAGAGACCCTTAAACGGCGCAAATATAGTAATTTAACAGGTAATTACATATTTGAGCCGTTTGGGGTTGAGACGCTGGGATCATGGGGTCCAAGTGCCCGTCTTTTATTTAAAGAAATTTCTAAACGGCTTATAGACGCTACCCGTGACCAGAGGGCTGGTTCATTCCTTGCACAAAGGATTGGCATTGCCATTCAACGTGGCAATGCCGCCAGCCTTCTGGCCACCCTCCCAGTTGACGTCGATGGGGAGGAATTTTTTGACGCCTAAACCTGCAGCTTTGTATATAGGTATATAGATATTGTTTTTATACTAGTAATTAATTTATGTAAATAATTGTAGTTAATTGTAATTTCTTAATAAATAATAAATGAATTTTTAGTTATTACATTAAATATGCAAATAAATTTAACAAATCCACCACTTCCCTTTACAGAGCATGTAGGTAGGAATCGAGTTATAGGGACTCTAAGGTGAGAGGGATTTATTTTGGTTTTTACAAGAGCCTCTGACGTTTGACTCCCAAACACCGAGAAGAAACCCGGCGTAAGAGCCTCTCCATCATTCAGCATATGTACCAGTTTGTAAGGTTGACTTGAGTCCCATTTTTAAGAGATAGGCTGACCTTTTTATCTTGTGAACCACTAACACCACGTCACTAACTGGTGTAAGCATGTTAGTAAAATATACAATCATCCTTTAAACCTATATCCAATGCAGGTGGATTTGATTTTCAGTCTAGATACGCAATAGCCGAACCGTGAAGTGACTGCTATCTGACCTATCCAACGACTTAAAGTGTTATCCAAGGCATAGAGTAGTTTGACTGTTTAACTGTAAAAGTGTTAAGAATGGTCACATTGGTCACCCAAATTCAGACTGATCTGATCTGACAGATCACATAGCCAAGACGTCCATCGAAGTTAAGTAGGCAGTCACTATCAAGGCCATTTGATCCCTAAATAGAATTTCCGAAATTATGAAATAATGCTACATGCTGAACCTCTCATAAAGATCTCATGAAGATTCTGTAATTTGATTCTAATCACGGAACGCTTCATGTCTATTTATGGGCATACATAACTCCAACAAAACAATAACAAAACTACTTTACATAATAAATATAGCACCCATGCGCCCGCGCAAGAAATCCGCAGCGCAGTGTTCAGTTATCAAACGCACACACACACACAACATGTGACCTAAAAATGTAACTAAAAGATGCAAACAATCTTTTTAAGTTTTATACCAGGGACGTACTAGGGCGACAGAAGGGTGTAACAGGTGCATAGATTTCATTTTTATGAATAACTTTATGCGACGCGCCGTGGATGTAAATAAAATAATGTGTGAAAGTTTATGAAACAGTGATAAATCCTAATCAGATGGGTGAATAGTTTTGGTTGATAAATTCACTACAATACATACATATTATGGATATAATATGGGTTTAAGAGACATTGATACCCTAGAATATAATAGAATCAATGTAAAGGATTGACATAACTATACGTCTAGGGCTGTCATAAACGTAATAATATTATGTCAATCCCATAAATGGATTTTTTTTTCTACATACGAATTGCCGCTCAGGGTGGTTGCTGATTTTGCGCATATTATCTTATATAAAACTAAAGAGTGGAGTGACCCGATAACAGAGTAAAAACTTCATAGTAACTTAGCTAATATTCAAAATAGGAGCGTAAAATTAAAAGACAAGCGACAATTTAAAAAATTATTTTCAGAAATTCCAGTTCTTTTTCCTAATAATTTCCAGGTCGGTTCTTTTGTAACCCTGTAGCCACACGTCTTAACATAAATGTATTAAACATACAAAATAAATATGTTCAACAAAAACATCATCCTAAAAATAGATATTAAAAATGCACATTTTAAGTGAAATATTGATAAAAATCAACTCTGGCGCCGGCCCTGCGTCTTTCTATTAGTATCTGGTCGACCTATTTTAGGGATTGCAACATAGGGCCACCAACACAGACACAGCATTGTGTAGAAGTATAAAAACGTCAGATTATTATTTATGTGTGCGTAGATATAGCGTATGCGCAGCGACGACGACGTTTATTTTTTTTTAATAAATCCTATTAATATTATATTTATGTATTATGTTTAGAAATTTTGAATAGATGGATGGTCAAGGCGAATGAGGAATTGATCATTTTATAGTAAAATTCATCATTATTGAGTGTAATAAGGATTTAGACCCATAGGTATTTTAAATTTTATCCACAATAAAAAAAGTACCCAGGTGTTAAAAAAAAATAGACAAAGTAGACGTCTAACTCTAATAGAAAGCGGTTACCATCAGACCAATAAAGCAAGCGGTTGCACCTGTCACCCCACGTCTGCGCTCAGGAAATCCATCGGCCTTCCAGTGTACCCTCTTCTAGTCAGAAGATCACGTGGAAAGCCTCCAAGCAGACATCTACAGGGCCGCTGCTGCCTCGGTCAAAATTTGTTCCTGGCAGCTGTATCTCCCTTACCCAGAATGCATTACATGCAGTTTCCGGATCAAGCACCCGTGTAAAACCATGAGTAATTTAAATCTATTTATTTTCAAAGTCACATTATCATAGAAACTATAATACCAGGCTATCATAACTAGGGAAGTATGATGTTTGTTTGTTTACAAAGTATTTAATGGCATAAAAATATGTTAGAAACATTGTTCAGTTTAAAGTTTATGCTACACTGATGGCTATGTTAAACTGTCCAGAATACAGAGGCCAAAGACCTCCCTCTAATCTCTCCAAGCCTAGAGAATACCGCGGTTATAATAACCTCGAGCTGTGTTCCTGGCGGTGAGTAGGGTAGCCAGAACTAACTGGAGAGGTTTTGTGCTGTCAGTGGGCTGACCAAAGGCTTGCCCTGCTTGTCGTCTTCGCTGATAGCACAGAATCTCTCTGTTCTTACGTGGTCGGCAGCCATGCGTGACTAACCAGGTGCCGTGTGCTTGTTTGCGACTTAAATGATATAAAGAAACTGTTGTTGGTGCTTTTTAGTTGCTATAATCGGTTTCGGAATCGGTTCGTGCCGACCCGTCCCAGCTTCGCCTGCGGTACATTTCAAAGTCCCGTATCAGTCACGCAAAGTATGAAAATCAGACGGATTTGTTAACATTTATGGTTACTGCTCCGCTCCTATAAGTAGTAGCGTAATTTTTCTCTGCGTACCATCCTGGTACTTCAAGGAATATTCTAGAAAAGAATTAGCGAAATCGGTTCAGTTATTCTCGAGATTTGCGCTTAGCAGTACATTCAGCGATTTTTTTTTTTTTTTTCAAGTAACAATACGACATATGTATAGCTTTAGGTGTAACTCAACCCTAACATTATATACATGAGAAAATATCTTTTTACGTCCGTATAAGGCTTTTAATCAATTATATCATAAGAAAAACGTTAATTAGTAATGTCATGCAGTGATCTAAGTGGGTTAACAGACGTGTTGTTATGTTAACCTGTATAATTATTTATTATATCGCTTTTATATTGAAGGCGTAGACAGGGGTTTATTATCACCCACAGTATACGATGTTTTACGGCCTCGTGTAATGGCAGGCGAGCAGTAGGCGAGCCTCTTGCCATCATTAAGGTAGTTTTTCATAGGCTGTCTTAAAAAAAAAAAAAAAAACAAGCCCTTTTTTACACTAATTAGGTCAAAGACAAGCACACGGCCCACCTGATGGAAAGTGGTTACCGAGGCTGCAACACCAGGGGAGTCACACTCGTGCTGCCGACCCTTTGAGAACAGAGAGATTCTGTGCCGTGAGCGAAGAAAACAAGCAAGACAAGCCATTCTGATCTGCAACATACACACAATCACGCCTTTATCCCCGGAGGGTTAGGCAGAGGTGAATTAACACCCACATTTCACCAATCATTGTATTAGATCCCACGTAATAGGGGGTGAGCCTATTGGCGTTTTCCGGGCACTATTGTTGGCTCGAGCTATGTATACGTTGAGTCGTGGCTGTATATATCTGTCTGATGTTAAACAGCCCTATCCCTTAGTACGAGTAGGCTTGTACGACACCACATGGGAGGAGATGGGGTGGCCCAAATTCTACGCTGCCGGGAACCACGCGACTTTTGCTGTTTACGAGAATAATGCGAGGATTCAATATATTTCAGATTAGCCTTCCGCCCGCGGCTCCGCCCGCGTGCATCTCGGTTAACTTCAAAAAAAATATTTTCGTGTTCAGTATCGTTAACATAACATAACCCAAGTATTTTTTTTTAAATATCTCCAATGTACAGACACGACCACTTTACAATTATATAATAGTATACCTAGATAATGTCAAGAAAATATTATAAAATCTATTATTATATTAGTATAAAATAAAGAGGAAAGATTAATATTTTTGTATGTAACCAAAAAAATCTAAACACTACTGGGCCAATTTCAAAAATTCTTTCGCCATTAGCAAGCTACATTTCACCAACATAGGCTATAATCATCACGCTACTACTATCAGCTATGAACGGCATCAGAAATCCACGCGGGCGGAGCCGCGAGCAACAGCTAGTATGAAATAAAGTAAATGAATAATTTCAAATTCATTCTTTCGTTGGTTCAGTAAGTTGAAGTAAGTTAGTTCTACTGAGAAGATACCAGTAAGAAACTGAGGTATAGGGGTGTTTCTTTGAAACCGAGTGTATTTGCCTCATTGATATGGCTCAATTTTTTTTTCACTTTTAGACTTTAACTCACATAAAATCGTGACCAGATCATTATATTTTATATCATATTTCGAAGGCACTGATTTGTACCCAGTAGTTTAGGAAATAGACTGTGCTGATAAATTGGTCAACCAGATTAATGATGACCAAGGCAGATGAATGGGCTTTTGCACCATATTAATTAGAAGCATGCAGATAAATGAGAACAACATATTATCTTCAATCAACTTTACTATAAAATATCTCGCAATCATCATCACCATCTGCATAAAGACGCATTTTCCTGATTGCATCCGTGCCCAAGATGACCTCGGAGCTCAGGGTCCGCCTGCCGGCTCTTCCTCCTCCACTTCGCACGATCTTGGGCGTCAATGGCAGTGAGACCATTTGCACGCATGTCACCCTCCATGGCATCAAGCCAGGACTTCTTGGGCATACCCCTTCTACCTGGACTCGGCGGGGGCACCATCCATGCCATTGCTAGGCATTTGTTACCCACGTAGCCTGGCGGTTGCCGCAAGACGTGGATGCACCAGCGAAGGCGGCTCTCTTGCATTTTATCCGCGATGTCACGGACGTGAAGACTGCCGCGGATGCGAGAGTCCACACATCCATCGCAGCATTTTCATCACCGTGACACGTAGTTCTTGCTTGTGTCGCTCCAGGAGCGGCCACACCTCTCAACCATGTAAGAGAGGACAGGTCTAATGATCGTCTTATAGACCTGCCTCTTCAACCTAACTGGCATTTTGGGATCACGCGTGACGCCAGTCATTTCTCGCCACTTGGCCCACGCGGTAGCAATCCATGCCCTGACGTCGTAGTTGATTTCAGCAGTCACATGAAGTACAGATCCCAGGTACTTAACCTGGTCCGTGCGCTCGACCAAGTCATCGCCTATGCGAATGGGTATGGGATCTGTGGAGTTTAACGCTAAGTATTCTGTCTTCGCTACATTTAGCTTCAGACCGCCGCCGTTCTCAAGCACTTCCTTCCACCCTTTCACGCGTCGCATCAATCTGCTCCTGTCCACGTCCATCAGCACAATATCATCAGCATACATGAGCAACCACGGGGGCTGCTCATGCGAGTTTCTGATGCTGTCCAACAAAACGTATAATACTACGCTGAACAGGTAAGGACTAAGGACGGATCCTTGGTGTACCCCGACGGTGATGGGGAAGGCTTTGGAGTCACCAACAGCAGTCCGAACCACAGAACCGGAATGTCTCGGATGGTGTCAATGTAAGATTCTGGGACTCCCTTGGCCCGCAATGCCCATCAGATCACCGCGCGAGGAACACAGTCGAAGGCCTTCTGTATGTCTAAGAATAGGCAGTGCAGAGGCGTGTTCTTCGCCCTGTGTTTCCCCACCACAATCCTTAGGGCGAACACCGGGTCCATGGTTCCGTGCCTGGGACGAAACCCGTACTGACAACCCGAGAGTGTACTGTCCTGTCGGATCTGGGAGTCGGTTATCTGCGGTAACTGCCACTCTCCTGCACCGATTCCTTGCCTTTGAAGATTGGTGTGATGATGCTCAGCCTCCACTGGCTTGGGATCTCACCGGGTACGCGGTTATAGAGATTTGCTAAAATGCTTACACCATGGGCACCCTTTGCCTTCCAAGCCTCGGTAGGGACTTCGTCGGGTCCTACAGCTTTCCGGTTCTTCATGCGGCGAATGGCAGTCTCGAATTCTGCAGGCGTTATCGGTGGCACTAGTCCTTGATTCGGAGGGAGGTCTGGTGGCTGCACCTCTATTTATTTATTTATTTATTGGGACATGAAACAGTTACACGTTAGTACATTGTTAAAGAAAAAATACAATAAAACTATTGAGTGAACGTGTAACCCACACCGATGTCCGCGGAATAATATTAAATTATGATTATAAAATCTATATGCTGCTTATTAAGCAGCTCGTGGTAGATGGGCGCCATCTCTCCTTCACCGCGACTTTCTCGTACAACAGATTGCCCCCAGGGTCTTGAGTGCAGCGGCACTTGAAAAGACCCTGTGCCGCTTTGGCCCTGGACCGCGCCAACTTTTGCCCCACAGACGATCCCACTATAATGTAAACAACATTTTTGTACCATATTCAACAAATAAAGTACATTGAACTTTGAACTTGAACTTTGAACTTTGGTATATAGCCGTTTAGTGGTCTCGTTTAGCCCTGGCTACGGCTCTCCTGGGGATGAATTTGCATCTTTGTACGCATCGCGGTCTTCGGAAGATTTGGACGCTTGCTACTTTTTGAAGAGGGCTTTCTTCGCCCTGATCTCTTTCTGGACTGTGTCGTTCCACCAACAAGTGTCCCTGTCACACTTTCGTCCACCCATAGACATATCGAGCGCCGCCCTCCCCGCTTCAAGAATAGTTGCCTGAATCCTGTCCCAGCAAACCTGTACTGGTTCGTCTACAGCATCAGCGTACTTTTCATTGATGGCTGAGACGAGACTTTGGGACTTGACTTCATCAAACAGCCAACACTTAATTCTGCGTTGGGCACGCTCAGCACGTTTGCCTTTGGGTTTTGTCTAGTGAGAGTCGCCCCGGGTATAAAAGGTTACACCCGGGGCGACTCTCACTAGCCAACACCGTCTGCCGTCTGCAAGGGCAGTTGGTCACCTAGCTGATCCTGTGCCTCCTAGTAAGTAGGAAATCTACCTGGGTAGACCGCCCTCCGCTCTTGTACGAGTAGGTGTTAAGATGTTCGGATTTCTTTTTGAAGTACGTGTTCACGATGGTATGAACGGCAGTTGCATAGGGTTGCAACTTGCGACTACCGTATCGAAAACCACCGTGGACACGCTCAAACTCCTCACACCCGCCACCCACATGACCGTTCAGGTCACCCAGGATGATTCCCTGCGACAGCGGGATGTCACGAAGCCTGCACTTCCCCGAGTTGGTCCCAGAACGATCTTTTCGGCTTCGCTACGCCTAGCATGTGGCGCGTATGCACTTTTCAGGTGGGTTACAATTCCATTGATAAGCACCCTCACGACCATAAGTCGCAACGTCCGGGAGAGCACCACGAATCAGGTGCACCTGTGTACATCAGCTGGTAGCTCAATGTGCATGGAGCTACTGTCACCCCAACGAGTCTCCTGCAGGAACGCCACGGCCACTCTCTGCCTGCAGAGTACGTCAGTCATTTTTTGGCCTTTCCGGGGGCAATTGCCAACCTCCAACCCCGAAGGGAAAGCCAGCGCCAGAGCCACGTCCGTTCTTCAGCAGGTGCACCGGCTTGCAGGTGAGGTTGGCCTGGGGCCCAAGATCTTGGTGGACTCCCTTGCACCTAAAAATTCTTTTTCATTAAAGCTCATAAAAACGTAAAAAACTGGTCATAAGTTGAGATTATTGTTGTTATTTTTAATTAATCCTAATTTATCTGGCCCGGTCAAATTCATCTGGGCATAAAAGCCAGATAAAACCAGACTAATGGGAGCCAGACAAATTAGAAAGTTATAGTTAATCGAACCCTGCACCTTTATTTATGCACAGATAGAATTAGAGGTGTAATTAACATGAATAGATAACATTATGACAGACCTTGGTTAAGTTTCAAAACATTACTAAAAACCCGCAATCCATGAAAGAATACAGATTAATTATGCGACATGCGTGACAAACTCCCAAATAACAACTTTCAGTTGTATTTTTTAACAAAATATAACACTTGAACGTGGAAGTGTTCGATAGCTCGCTACTGACTGACGCGACCAATCACGAGTCGGTATTCATTAAGCAAATATTTTGTGTTTACATTGAAATTATGCTTGAACAAGATGCGCCAGTTGAATTATCATTTTCGTCGGGGACATTTTTTAAAGTAATGTAATTACGAAGATATCCAATTATTGTGAATTTCAGTTATAACATATCAAGAAACATATATTCAAATATCGATGCAACATTCTTATTTTAATATAATTGCTTCTTAAGATCGCAAAAAATGTAATAATTCAACAAAAAGCGGCATGGGGACACACCAGATTAATTAGTTTTTACTGTTTTCTGTTAGTTAAATTATTGCTTGCATTAAATAATCCCAATTAATTAATATATGCGTCGATAGACATTTTTATTTACTATGTAACCTGAAATTTTTGTGATAATTGGAGAATAAATTGATGTGTTCTTCAGTCAAAAACATGTCTAATCTGGTTTACAAAGAATCACCCATAGACATTTTCGATTAATTGTCTCCGATAGTTCGTAAGAATATCGGTTGATGGCTCCACCAACGTCTCAAGATGGTTGTAAAAGAGAATTCGTGCTCATGTAGCTCAGTTTGTTTTCCCCCCTGTAAGCGACCGGCCTTGAGTTCGGGTCCCATCTTAAGCATTCCCTTATTTTTCCTATCTAGATCGATTTGAATACGTATTCAACAACAAAAGAGCTAAATGGGAATACTTGCATTTTTAAATCGAGTTGAAATGTTAATGTGTCAGCTGTAACACTCGGTAATAAATTTGTAGTTCAATGATTCACCTATATTAGTTTGTATATTGAGTAGTTATTTTTGTTTTTATTGCAGTGCTTAGCATACTAAGTCTGCTTTTGAACCAGATGTGACACTTCTCCGTTTTCACCTCGAAGTCTGGGGTCCGCTTTACCAGTCTAACCGCATACGACAACTGCCGACGCACGCAGCACATGCGCGTAATTCATTGCGGCTTCTCAATGGTCCCCTTTATTCGTATCGGAGTTTAACAAGTAATGGGTACGCTATATCTGCTGCATGCGTCTGTCGTTGTCGTATGCGGTCGGCTACGGAATCATACCTTAAGTCTGCTTTTAAACCAGATTTGAAACTTCTTCATCTTAGCGTTAATCCCAGTCGCATCCGAAGCTTTCACCTCGAAGACCCTGCCGCGATGAGAATTTCCCTATGGGAAGAGAAATTCCCACCACCTTTGTACTTCCTACCTCCCCAGGAAAAACTACCTCCCGGACAGAACCTGCCATGGCCAGTATGGCGGTCTCTGAATCGTTTACGTACACTAGTCGGCCGGTCGAGACAAAATCTATGCAGGTGGGGAATGCGAGAACCGGACGTAATCGCATGTGACTGTGGAGCCCCCGTGCAGTCCATGGCGCACTTGGTTTCGTGTCCCTTAAGTCCTACCTCCTGCACTAAAGAAGATCTCAATAATGCCACTGACAGCGCGTTTGTGGCGCTGTCGAGATGGCGAGATTTTATTCTCGAATAATTTAAAGCAATGTAAAAGAGGATCTTTGACTCGAAAGAAGAAGAACCTCGAAATCGAACCCGCACCTCCTGCGTAGCGGCCGCGTTTATTACCACCACTCTACAGAGGTTATCACGAGAGTGATGTGAATCTAAGCTGTGAAATTCATCATTAGAAGGCATTAGAAGGTTTCTTCAGGGTCGGCAGCACGAGTGCGACGCCCCTGGTGTTGCATACGTGCATAGGCCACGGTAATCACTTTCCTACAAGTGTGCCAAGCAAGTAGCATAAACTAATTCCAATAAGCGGGAATCGAACCTGCGCTCCCTACATAGCAGTGAAATACACCTTATCGACTACCTAATAAATTATTTAACTGGTTTATTGAATAAAAGTAGTGCCTAACCATCACATAATAAAAACATCCTGTATTTCCTATTGCAAATCTTATCTCATAATACAAAAAAAAATTAGTACACTGACTGAAGTGTATAAAAAAAATCATTTAGTGCACTGAAGTGTATCGTATCATTATTAGCGCTATTTAATTAACCGTTCAGACTTTCTCGTAGCACTACATTTTATTCTATGCAAAAAAGACTGGATTTTAGACCTCGTAAACTTGGCTAGTCAATTTATTACGGCGGTATCTATTATTCTGCTTGACAATGAATTTTAATCGCTATCGTAACGTGAGTAGTCGCCGGATTTCAGTTGCTGGATATAGAAGGTGGAAGTGGTGTAAAATTATTAGGGAATTTAAATTATAAAATGGAATAGAAATGGAATATTCGCGCATCCAAACTGCAAGATACCAGGGCCTCGATTCTGCAAAAGCAAAACCAAATGCCATTTAATTTAAGTCTAAAATTAAATGGCATTTTCTAGAGTGAATGATAACGTCATGATGTATTAAAATTCTTTCACAAAATTTTGGACTCTTAAGTGTATAATGTCAAAAATTTTAAGGCATTTTTAGCATATCAGTGATATTATATTTGTTTTGGTTTAGCAAAATCAAAGCCCAGGTGATTTAACATAGATTAGATATAGCTTCAGGTTCCTTTCAGAAGATATTGTCTAGTCCTAATTCTGACGACCTGACAAAGGTGGCGGGATAGACTGTTGTTTTTAATAAGTATTTTATTATTGGTATATTTTTCATTATTATGAATGGATACTTTTTATCCATATGACCACGTGTACTTTTTGTATAAAGTCCTTAAAACTAAAAAAGAAAAAACTTAAGTGCATCAGCTAACACGAACGTGCGTAGTTAAGTTACAGCTAGTCAAGCCAAATAAGAGCCCAATAGATTTCTTTATAGATTGGTATTAGTTATGCAATTAAGTCGGTCGGTTCTTATGGATGGCGTTATGTAACAAACTCAAAAGTAGTTTAACGTTATTCAAGATTTTTAGTTCAAGATTTAGAGGTATGTTTGTTTTTAATTTTTTTTTTGTTGGTTTGTGGTTACATATTACGGGTGTGCTTATGAGACCTTCTGTTACGATTTTTACTTCCCTTATGGGATTTATCGCTAATGGGTTGTGGAAGTCAGATGGCAGTCGCTGGCCCAGAAAATTATTGAAGTTCAATCCGCTTCGTAATTAGACTGAAAAGCTGACCCCATTTGAGATGGGAATAGGCTTGTTGATATACATAAATATTTGCATTGAACAGGACTCAAACCTGTAATTTCAAGTTACAGCCGAACGTTCCCCCACCACGCTACAAGTCGCAAAACACGGATATAATAACTTGGACGTATTTACGAGTAAAAACTAATTGTCGGTCTAATAACATAATATTATGTATTATTAATTATTAATAATAACGATGGCAAACGATCGTCCGACAATAGGACATTAGATTAAATTAATTATTAAAATTAGTCGTTGTCGATAAAATGATACTATTATGTGTAACGAGGCTATACGGAAAACATAAACGGATAGGTAGTGTGGCAGACAACTTGTGTGGCCTATCAAAAGATTTCTCCTATTTATTTTTTTCATTCTTTTTTATATCCCTCGACCCTCTTTTCCGAGACATTGCCTTCAACTTACCATCAGGCAAGGTGGTGAAGAAGTGAAAATTCAATATGGCGTTCAGTAGTCGCCATATTGAATTTTCACTAACGTCATGGCTTTTGTGACAAACGCTTAGAGAAATCGATTGACGTGTGTATCACAAAAATCGGCCCAGGCGTTTGGCCTTTATAGAGCTTCAAAGGAACATACATACATAGGTACATAGGCTGATAAACACATTACCACTCCTTTACGTCGCGCAGTCGAGTAAAAACGGTAAGGTTCTCTTCCACAGGTTTCCCTTTTGAAAAGGTTCACCCTTTCTCACTGTATACCTACAGATAATGGAAGGCTTTTGGGGTCCATCCCCATCTCTGGGACTCAGGACAACTTCTCCTGGAAGCTGATACACCTACTGACTGACCGTTAAGGTTTTGTTGTATGCTTCCTTCTCACAGTTGGTCGATGAAAAGTCAGGCGCTCCCATAAAAGTCAAACTCAAAGGAGAAGCTAACGTTTCTTACCAGCAGTTACAAGCTACAATAACCAAGATCTTGTTTCAGGACGGTTGCTACTGTAGTTGGTAGAAGAAGATTAGAAATTCAAATGCCTTAACGCGGGACTCCTAGGCTGGTTTTTGAGTACCTACCTACCTACTTGTACATAATATGAAAAATGAAAAGGTATCCTGTTGGCAGCAATAGGTTTGCTTCCAATTCCGTGCGACCAAAAAAACCTCTGCTTACCCCAGTGGGGTATAAAGAGATTTATTATAATGTGTAAAAAAATTATAATGTTTAAATGACACGCCATCTACATTTGAATAGCCTAATTTTATTTATAATTTCTAACCAGCGACATCTATCGACGAGTAGAAATAACTGCGTACATTTTTTATGCACTTTAAAAAGAATATACAAACCCACTTCAAATTAAAATACGCCTTATACAAGCAAATAAAGTTAAAGATTTATTTTTTAAATTGTTTAGTGTATCATCTAAAGTCAGGCGACTAATGAAATATTTTTGATCAGTAGTTCAGATATTTAAATATAGATGTCACTAGTTAGATTAGTTTTAAATGTATATACAGATGGCGCTATACTAAATTTTTACTCTCTGCAAAAATACAGAATTTAATAAATAAAAAAGCTTAATACTTTTACATCTATATATTAAAATACTTTATTTACGTCCCACTAATGTACGCTATAAAACTTTCAACACTCCCGCTGTCACTCTGAGTTCTCGCCTTTGGTATCGCCTGCTCACCACTACCATCGTTAAGCATTACCTCATGCAGTGCCAAGGTCCTCAACAGCCTATCAGATTCTGTCCCCTCCTCATCTTCAATAATTCTATCGTTAATCATATTAGTCAGGTTTATTTCGTCCATGGTCTTATCATCAAGGTTGTTAGGCTCATCGTTGTCCAAAGTGCGTCTGGTGTGGAAGCCAGCGTCATGTAGCTTCTTCTTCGCTAGTTCTATGAAGGTAGGCGACTTTAGGGTTTCTCGGAGCCAGTGTTTGATTTTGTTCTTTTTGTCTTCTACTCTGGCTTTAAATCTGTAATAGGGTGACCAGATTGACTTTAATACCATCTGACACTATGTTGCTCGTAAAATAAATCGTGAAAAAGAAATGTAGGAAAAATATTTTAAAGAATCTTTGTTCAGTCTTTTATACAGAAATGAGTTGTAATTATAGTAAAGAGAATAATAATGTTAATTAAACGAATCTAACACTTCACATAATTATTGTCTCATCAATGTACGTGTGTTTGCAAATTTGCTATTTGCTTTTTACTAGGCGTTCAAACCATATTATTATGATGTTCTTACTTCTGTAATTTCATTTCTATCTTATTCTAATTTTGTACCCTTATTGCCTACTTTCAAAAAATGTTAAGTTTTTTTTTTCAAATTTAGAATATTAACAATAACAACCTAAATAACTAATAGGTATTCCCTCAAAACCTTCAATTTTGTAAAAAAAAAAATGAATCCCTCAAACCCCTTCAGCTAAGCTAAATCTCTTGTGTTATGAGTAGGTTCACGTCGTTAATGTAATGGCCAGGATTCAAACCCGTGATCTTTCGATCTTAAGGTCGATTCCATAACCACTAAGCTGACGACTTTATTTTCTTTTTCTCTATATTATATTAAATTTGAACAAAATCACACAAATTGATAATCTTAAATCTAACAAAAGGAAATTTTCAAACAATTAGATAGATATTATTTACTTTTGCAACTCCTTCTCCCTCTGCCTGGCTTTCTGTATCTTTGGAAGCAGTTCAGTTACGCTGCTGGCTTCGTTCTTAGTGATGGTCTCTTCTACCCACTCCGTGACCTCTGACACTCGGCTGTAGACCCCAGGAGAGCGAGGGTCTCCGCACTGCTTGCCGCCGAAGGAGACGATGCCAAGAAGCACTCCGTCTCGTACGGCTGGACCCCCTGAATCATGCTAAAGTGGTATTTAAGCAGTTAAATAACTAACTTTCTCTAATTTTAATTATTTCTGAGGAACGATAAATGGATTCAGTGAAAGGATATGGCAAATAAAGGAGTACCCGAGGAAATTGTCTAATAGGAAATTGCGGAAGAGGATGACATTTTGCGCTAATCCCAAATTATTTCCTGTTAATCCCCAAAAAATTGTCCAATCCAACCAATATCTACATGTCCTTATCCTTATGCATTTATCATTAAGGGCAGATAGATTTTGGTTGGAGTGGAGTATTGGTTGATTTGATAGCGCTGGAAAATCTCTTCAATTCAATGCAATCAATCAATTAGTCTATTGCAGTCCACTGCTGACTGCTAGACATAGGCCTCTCCCAAGGTGCTTCACGTCTGCCGATGCTCTGCCTTCAATTATTATTACATATTTTATAAAAAAAAATTACCCCTGAAACTTTGCGGTTCCAAAATATCATTATAATGATGCATAGAAAACAATTTTTTTGTCATTAAACTAATTAATTCAATAAGTTATGTGTTACAGAAGGATTGAAATTATAAAACTTACATTACAAGCATCCTTTCCACCAGTGGCGTACCCTGCGCACAGCATTCTCTGCGTGATGTAGAACCTGTAGGACTTCTGGCAGTCGTCCAACGTCATCACCGGGACGGGCACGAAGCGGACCCGCTCCGGGATGTGGCCGTACCCGGACTCCTGTGCAACAATCAGATTGCTTCGATACTTTTTATGCCTTAGACATGAAGCATGGACTATTGAAGGGATAAAGATTGATAGTTTTTATATATCAACCAGGCTCCAGGGCCTCGATTCTGCTAAAGCACAACCACTGTCACACCACATAGACTGCTAGAAAATTCCATTTGATTTTAACCTTTATAGTAATGCTATAAAAGTTTAAAATTAAATGGCTTTTTGTAGAGTAAATGAGAGAGTGTAATAAAACTCTTTTAATTTAATTTTGTGACTGTAAATTTATGGAAATAAGGTCTAAAATTGAATGCCATTTTTTGCAGTCTCTGTGGTTTGACAGTGGTTGTGCTTTAGCAGAATCGAAGTGTCTAAGTAGGTAGTATGGATTGCACCTGCTTCATCACACATGATCTTAACGGTGATTTTGAGACTAAAACTTTTTTTTAAATATTCTTACCCATTTTACCTTTGATCCCATTTTACCCAAAGACTGTTTATATCAGTTTTAAACCATGAATTCATTATTATCCTTGCCATTATCATTTATTCCTCTTTCAATGACGAGTCAGTGAAATAGAAGAAAAAAAAGCGAAAGACAAAAAGGAATGAAGAAAGAACTAAAACTAAAAAGGAGAAGAAGAAATAGAAAGAACTCACGTCAGTACTGCCCCAGCCAGTCACGATGAGAATGTCGTTCTCCTTCATCATGTAATCTTTAGAAGGCAAGTTCAGCACAGCTATGTTCCGTCCGATGGGCATCGGTCTATCCAGTCGGAGTAATGAGTAGTCGAAGTCCGCATTACCTGGTGTATATTCGTGTGGAAAAAATACCTGAAATGGCAAAATACTTGGTACTTTTTATACCACTAAAGTCACGCTTCTTGCTGTGTCCTACGTATCTTTTGCGCTGATGGCACAGAAACTCTCTGTTCTTACAGGGTCGACAGCACGAGTGTGACTCCTCTGGTGTTGCACTCGCCCATAGACCACGGTAACCTCTTACCATCAAGAGGGCCGTGTGCTTGTCTGCGACCTAAGTAATATATAAAAAAAAGATACGATCATGAGCAGAGAACCTGATGGGGCTGGTGGATATTTTTTTTACAATCAATCAAGTCAATTTTATATTCATTCGCAAGATGGCAAGAAGCAAGGGTGAAGTCCAGAAGATATGACTTCCATTCAAAATATTGACGATCCTAAAATTATTGCCCCTAAATTGACGGCATTTACTACCCCAGATGCTTTTTATCACCACTAGTAATAAAAAAAGGAAGTACTATTTTATTAATTACGCTAATCCCGACATTTCGGTTGCTTTTTAGCAGCCGTGGTCTCGGGGAGACCATTAAATAAATAGCGATAAAATCCAATGACATGTGGCGATACCACATGTACACAGCGCCATCTAGCGACAGCAAGCCGAACTACTACGTCACTACGAATCCTGAATCGCGAAAGTGAAGTTCCAGCGCTGGTACAAGCTATATACAACATCCCAACGACAATCGTTGGGCCGCGGCCCGCCAGGCGTGATCACCTTGCCTGGTCGGAGGATCCTCCCTTTGGTTGGAGGATCATTACCTCCACAGACAGTTTTATTTCAATGGTCTACCTGGTATATCTGATAGTAAAATTAATTACCACGTGCATTACATACATACATATACTCACGCCTGTAAATCCCCGAAGGGGTAGGTAGAGGTGTATTATGACCCACATTTCGCCAACTGTGATTTTCGGTCCAACATAACGGGGGCGAGCCTATTGCCGTCAAGCAAGCACTTATTCATAGGCTTTATGTTTACTGTCGGATGGAGAACAGCCCTATTCCTTAGTTGCCTTGTACGACATCCACGGGAAGAGAGGGGTGGAACTGAGAAACTAGTCGAAGTTGTTACCTACTTTGTTGACCCTTGCTTGATACCCTCCTCTGTTGTGGAACGAGCTGCCAGCTCTGATTATAAAAGGCTGCAATTTTCTCTTATCACCGTCAAATGCTCTGCAATTAAACAAATTACCCCTGAAAATCTAAGTTCTGAATGATTTTAAACTTGAGTTAATCACATGTCATATTCACATCGATGAGCACGTCTTGAGCATTCGAAATCACGCAGCTCATGTAGCTCAGTTGCTCAGAGCATTCCTTCTATAAGGGACTGGTCGCGGGTTCAGGTCCCGTCTTGAGTACGTATTCACTTTTTCCAATCTAAATGGATTTGAATAGCATACTGATTGGTTTAAAATTTCACATAATCACACTCTTACACACACCACTATGGATTAGGGATTTCTATTATCAAGAAATACATTATATGAAACGCGGATGACCATCTGTTATAGAAAACGCATGAGATGTGTGCACATTGGTAAGTCAAATTGCCTTTCATGGTATCATACTCAAAGCGATTTCCCCGTTGCGTCCAAAGTTCGCCCCTTGGAGCCTGGGGTCCGCCTGTTATATTTAATTGGTATGTTTTTATGTTGATTGGCTCCTGTGCACCTAAGTTGCCTTCTGTGAGTAACAGTATTTATAAAAAATGTGGTACTTCAGTTATTTCACAAAAAACACTCAATACTCTTAAAAAAATACTTGTGAATTGTCACAATTTATCAAATAGTTACTACTGGCCGTATAGAACTGTTTGCGAATAATCGTAACCCCAGCTTACCCCCCAAGTCAATCGTCTAAAAAGAAGTCATAACTAGTTTCGTTGAAGATAGTTCTGGAAAGTGCTGTCATAAATCAGATATTTAGATCTTAACTCACGATTCTAGACAGTGTCCAGCAGTAAGCACCCATTGCTCGTCGATGATCGAACCTCCGCACCAGTGCTTGGCGTTTCTGGAGATTGCCACATTGTAAGGATACATGCTGATGCTGGTCTCCATACCACCGACAATCCGGCGAACAGCATATGAACGGAAAGCCCAGGCAATTTGGCGGTCGTCGTGGCTTTCCGGAAATACTGTAGGAGCATTAAAGATTTACGTATTATTTCATTGATATTGGTCTCGTGCAGTCTTGTTTATGAAGAAGAAAATGATAGCGAAGTCGAAGGCAATCGAGTCATGAGCCTTCCATACTGTCAAATTACTTATTGTGGCATCAGAATGAGTCTGAGAAGTCACGTCCTTGCGATCGGTTGGTTTGAAGTTTAAAGATAATCCTACTTTTTTAAGAATGAAGCCTGCCGTTCAATGATATAAAGATTGTACAGATGAACAATTAAAACAATTTTCACATATTCTGTCCTTCGCTGTCCCCATTCATCCCGATATTCTTAGTTTTATTTTTACGGTACTTACTTTAAAAAAGAAGAAAAATGATTTCATTATAAATAACTCTATTGAAGTATTGAAGTAAACTTTCAACTGATTCTATAGCGATTTATTTGTGTTACTGCTGAAAAGTTGCCAAAACTTTGGATTAATGTAAATAATACCAAATAAATCGCGATGGAATCCATTACGAAGCGGTTTTATTTTATTTCCAAGCGACAACAATATGGGGTTCTTCAAGAAAGGCATTAGAAGGTTCCAACAATATGACACCCCTGGTGTTGCATACGTCCATAGGTCACGATAACCATTATCCAACAGGTGGGCCGTATGCTATTGGCCTATCTCCAGCAGTGGACTGCGATAGGCTAATTGATTGATAACCACAAACCTGGAAAGCTCCTCGTATCATCCGCGATTCGATACCTCGTAGATGTTTCATCATTCCTGAACTTATATCTGTCTTCTAACATTGCTTTTAAATCATCCTCATTTTCATAATCTTTATCTTTTTCATTATTATCTGAACTGCGTAATACATATCTTGATTTCTCTTCAAATGTCTCTCGATTATTATTAACATAACTATTCAACGGTTCTAGATTTCTTTTGAATACAATAATCGGTCCGTCAGCTTCACTTTCTGCTAATTCAATATTGAACATTGCTAAAGTTATAAAAAAACTAAATAAACGTTTGTTATTGGTTTTCATTTTGATTTCATGTTAATGTTTTATTGTTATTCCAACTTTAACTTTCTTGTTGTAATGAAATTCTTTGATTTTGATAACGTACTTACTTTTATGTTGGAATTTTATGGTCTGCGTCGTAAAGGCAGATGAATTTTATTTATTTTAGTTCGCCTACCTTTCTGAAGTTGAGTTATGAAGTCGTATGGATATGGATTACAGATTTTAAATCAAGATTAATTTATTCTAACGTGTCTTAAAAGTTTTATTATTTGTAGTAAATTAATACATTCCACGATAATGAAGGGTTATACTGATTTTGGTGAAGGCTACGCTGGGAAGTTTATCAAAAATATTATGAAATTTCAATTTTATTTGTTAAGGATCGTAAATGTTACTATTTAGGTAATTATCGTTAATTTTTAACATAACGTGTGTAATACATGAATTTATATTTTTACTGTCCTCTCTAAGAAAGTTGGTACAATCAATTTCTTTTATTATTGGGTTTAAGAAACCACAGTAAGTATTGTTATTAAAATTGGCATCGCCAGAAGTAGATATTAATTGCTGGCAGTACAGTGGGGTAATAAAAATAATCGCAATTAATTTACTTTTCAATCATAACATTAATTTACATTTAGTTTCTTCGCAGAGTAAGTAATAGGTATAGAATTTTTTTTAATGAAATTGAACAAAAGGTAAAGAATGAAATTAGTTTATCGAATCATAGCAACGTAAAGGTATTGTAAGTACCTATATTTGTTGCAGAGAAGAGAGAGTGTAAACTGAATTTGCAAAGCCTATGTTTTTCCTAGCGTCTACAATTGGGATTCTTCAAGAAAGGAATTAAAAGGTTCTAACAGTGTCAGCAGCACGAGTACCTAAATCGCCCCTGGTGTTGTATACGTCCGTAGGTCACGAAAAGCCATTTTCCAACAGGTGGGCCGTATGCTTGTCTGCCACTACTCATAAAAAAAACCTAATTCCTCCACCGAACGACCTGAAATACGTACTATCATATTGGATGTTTTAGTGGTTTGTTCCCTTTAAATAGGTACACTTTCCTTTTTGATACACTTTTTGAAAAGCCCCGCTTTTGTTCCCTTTTACATGTTTGAAAATTCAACAATATGAAATTATTAATGAATTGAATTCCCTTGATAAACCACTTAAAAATATCCAGAATTTTACTTAAACTCTAAAGTAATGAATACTACTGCTTCGTTCATATAATTTTCATGAAAATCCGCACGTAAATCCTGTAAACTCCCACGGGACGCGTAAAATGTTAGTGAGAAGGTGGTCGGTAACGCCATATATTTACAGTAATCTCTTCGCACTAGGTCGACTCGCATTTGCCAAGTAAAAGGTTCTATCTCATTTATCAGGGTGCTTATAATAAAGAAAGAGGTTACTATCGGCTATCGGTTGCCATTGCCATCATGTCAATTCATCGCTGTATGGGCGCGAATGCTTTGCAATAGGTAATTGTTTTTTAAGGTGATTACATACGCTAATGACTTTGATCATACAAATGCTCAAGGTCATTCGCTCATATTTGAACCGTAAAAATCAGTAAAATCAATTTTAATAGTTAGGTACTTTATAGGCGACGGTTACTAACTAAGAAGGTCATATCATGCTAATATACTTAAGTATCTAATATATAAAAATCAATGCCACTTTTCGTTGTTATTTTATAACTCAAGAATGGCTGAACCGATTTGGCTAATTTTAGTCTTGAAATATTCGTGGGTGTCCACAGAAGGTTTAAAGGATGAGAAAATAGGTGCAGCGGGAACGGGAAAAATATGGCGGTGCGAAGTTCGCCGGGACAGCTAGTTTAACATAATATGTGAAATTTTAGATTATTTGGATACATATTGTAGATAATATTTTGTTTCATAAGAAAGATTCTATTTCCTCCTTTTTTATTTAATTTATGAAAAGGAGAAGTTCTTCCTGTAGTATGCAGGCATATGAATTCCAGATCTGTAGGTTTTATAGTTAATAAGAAAAACGGTTTCGAAAATACCAGTTTTTCGATGCTGATCTGATTCGGGGCCTTAAATAAAAACGAAAAAATATGTGGTGTTAGAACGTAAACGACAAACTATCATCATAGTCCAAGAGCTGGTACGATTTTTTGAGTACCTTCTTGAGGCAAGCTGACAATTTGTCACTCTGAACCCGCCTGGCAATGGTACCACCAAATCACCTGTCTTTTTTTATGTATTCCTTAAAAATTAAACTATAACAATTATGAACTTTGCATAATGCCTCAAACAGGTTTTTTGGAATTTATTTTTTTAATTTTTAAAAATTCAGGTGTTGATTTAGCCCCCGTACCCACCAGCCAGTTCTGCAGCTTCGTGTTGAATATAACAGGAGAGTTGTGTGACAAGTTTTCAGCTTGTCTCAAGAAGGTACTCAAAAAATCGTACCAGCTCTCGTAGATTTTCATTTTTGTTGCCATGGCAACTTGTCGGGGTAGCTAGCCGATACAGGGTAACTTGTTTCTTTATGTACGCACCCAAAGGCTCCTATTTCAATGAGGTTTCATTATTATATACCGTTGCCATAGTAACATGTAAAATATTATTATCTTCTTTAGACAGTCTGTCTGTAAAATTTTACCCTGTGGCTCGTGTCCTACCATTGTCAAGTGTCCTATGTCAATGTTACTTGTCACTTGTCAGCATCGGTGTGCATCGTCTGCATGTATCATAATATTCAGTTTTCTGCTCACTTGTGACTCTATAACCTTTTGTAATGAGTATTTTAATATATTTAGTGATTATTATCATATGACCAGAACAGTGGTCCTTGTACTCGCATTTACACTGTTAATATCTGAAGTACAAATATTATTCAAATGTAAGTATCCACCCATATAACTTTATTTGAATGTATACCACCTAAACCAGTGATCGGCAGAGTACGGCCCGCTAAAGCACGGCCTGGCGACGGTCCTTCGACATTAAATAGTATATGCGATGCGACACACGTAACAGGGGGCGAACCTATCGTCATCAAGCGGGTACTTTATCATAGGCTGTACGTTGACCGTCGGATGGCGAATAGCTGTATCTATTAGTCGCCTTCTACGACATCCACAGGAAGAGATGGAGTGGCCCTATACTACTCCACCGGGAGCACAATATACTCGTACTTAGATAAATTATCATAACATAGATAAGTAGCATAAAGCGAGCGTGATACGTTATTTCAGATTCATACCCCTACAATTTTGATACGCTCAAAGTAGTTGAGAAGTGCCGTAAATGTCTTTGCATAAACAGTATACATCGCGTCTCAAACAATTCATTTGCATACGATATTTTTCAAAGGCGCGGACGACGCATGTTGAACGCTTTAGCACTGTGAATCTCTCCCCGGAGAGTTGAAGGGGGTAGGCCAACTCAAGTAACCAGCCCTTATGGGGTTTTCCACACGTATATTCACACTACAGTTTTGCTTACACAGGCACCAGCTCTCGAGGAGCGGAGGTGAATGACAATTAAGTTTTATTTTTTCTTTTTAAAAAAGACAACTCCCGCACTAGGGAACAAGCCCTGTATCGCGGTACACAAATTTTTGTCCTGTCTGGGGTTCGAACCCATAACCTCGTGCACAACCGGCGCATACTAGGCCCACTGAGCCACGGAGGCAGTCACCCTTATCTCAATCTCACCTCCGGTAACTGACGGCCCACAAAGGGCGTGCGTTTTAGTCGGTTCGAGTCCGACATAACCTACTTCTCCGGCCCCGGTGGGGGAGGTATCCGTGGGGATTTTTCGCACGATAAAAAAAGGCATCGGATCTTATGAACCTTCCAAATTTATTAACTTCACCACAGTTTTGCCTGTGCAGGCCGATTTCTACACGGAACACCATGCATGTAGATTGACAGTTAAGGTGAACGCAGACCTGACCGCACCGCACACACCGCAGTCCCCGCATTCTGCATTCTTTATATGAAGTTCTATGTAACCTCACACACCAAGCCGCGCTGCAGTCGCCGCAGTACCCGAAGCTTTCCAATGAGCAGTTTTCCAGTAGGTATTTATAGGGTTCCCAAAGACGCGCTAGATGGCGCAGCCGGCACTTTTGGTAAGAAGAGTGTGGTGTCACATCTCTAGTGTTCCCTAATTTATGGAAAAAATGTTCTTCGGTTTTGTAATGATTTACTTTACATAAATATTCTGTCATTTTTTCTGATACAATTATTTTAAATATAATATTATTATTTTAAATTACAGACAGTGACGCGAAAAGAATTAAGCGTTTTATTATATTTTTATCTATTATAATATAGGTAAATGAAATTAAACTTTGGCAACATCGCAAATGTCATGAAAAAATACTACAAACAAACCACAGAGTACATTAAAATTACCAAAAGCTATGCTAGCGCCATCTCCTGATGATTTAAAAACCAACTGATTTATACCTACTGGAAAACTGCTCATACAAAAGCGATGACTGCGGTGAGTGCGGTGAGTGCGATGCGGCTAGGTCTGCGTTCACCTTTACGCAAGGTGTTCCGTATACAAACCAGCCTGCGCAGGTAAGATTGCAAGAAACCTAATGCCGTAATCCGGGCACTACTGTTGACTCGAGCCATACATCTGAGGCTGAGTCTGGGCTGTATACAATCTGTCTGATGTTAAACAGCCCCTACCTTCCGTCGCCAAACCGCTTGTAAACAACAGAATTAAAACCTTTATATAAGTACTTATTCTTCTGCACTTTATTAATGAAAACTAAATGGTCATTATTATCCTGTCTCGTATTTCTGTAGCCGCAATTAGAATCGTTGTGGGCTTCAAGTCAATTAAGTAATTTGTTACACGGACGATACCTGAACCTCTTCCTGATTGGAACTCGTCGGTCTATTTTAGGTAATGGGATAATCACGGAAAGGGGATTGGGTAATCTAGTATGGACAGTGGCGTTCTTAATTTTTTCAGCGGCCATAATTAATTTTGATACCACTTCATTGTACTGTGTTCAACACACGTACAAATGTCATTATTTTCATTGTAAGTAATATCGGAGCTGCGATATACAGGGTGGAACATTTCGACTTTACCTTGAAGGAAAGTACCCTCATACTAAAGATAGCGAATTTTACTTAAAGGAAACTTTACCTTATTTTTTAAAAGAAACAAAACTGCATTCAAAGACTTTTGAAAATGCCACACCCGGTAGTCGAACCGACTAATATTTTACAAAACCTTCTTTTTCATGGACTTCCTTTTATTTAATTTACCAAGTTTGTTAGAGAGATTTGATCCCTATGATCGACCCTATCGATTGATGTAATAAAAATACAGGGTGTTATTTTTTCGAATTGTAGTCGGTTCGATTATAAGGCGTGGCAAACGATTTTTCAGCATTCCTTAAATGCAGTGCTGTTTCTTTTTTAAAAATACACTAAACTGTATTCAAAGTTTTCTGAAAATGCCACACACGGTAGTCGAACCGGGTACGAGTACCTACTCTTACTACCGGAGATAGTTAATTTCATTCAAAGGAAACACTCTCTTATTTAAAAAAGAATACAAAGCTGCATTTAAGGAATTTCGAAAGATCGCTTGCCACGCCCTGTAATCGAACCGACTAAAATTCTAAAAAATAACACCCTATATTTTTATTGCATCAATCGATAGGGTTGATCATAAGGATCTAATCTCTGTAACAAACTTGGTAAATTAAATGAAAGGAAATCCATGAAATAGAAGATTTAGAAAGATTTTATTCGGTTCGACTACTAGGTGTGGCATTTTCAGAAAACTTTGAATACAGTTTAGTGTGTTTTTGAAAAAGAAACAGCTCTGCATTGAAGGAATGCTGAAAAATCATTTGCCACGCCTCATAATCGAACCGACTACAATTTAAAAAAATAACACCCTGTATTTTTATTGCATCAATCGATAGGGTGAATTATAAGGATCAAATCTCTTTAACAAACTTGGTAACAGGTAAATTAAATAAAAGGAAATCCATGAAATAGAAGATTTAGAAAGATTTTAGTCGGTTCGACTATCGGGTGTGGCATTTTCGGAAAACTTTGAATACAGTTTAGTATGTTTTTAAAAAAGAAATAGAACTGCATTTAAGGAATGCTGAAAAATCGTTTGCCCCGCCCTATAATCGAACAATTCGAAAAAATAACACCCTATATTTTTATTGCATCAATCGATAGGGTCGATCATAAGGATCAAATCTCTCTAACAAACTTGGTAAATTAAATAAAAGGAAATCCATGAAATAGAAGATTTAAGAAGATTTAGGAAGATTTTAGTCGGTTCGACTACCGGGTGTGGCATTTTCAGATTTTAGTCGGTTCGACAACCGGGTGTGGCATTTTCAGAAAACTACGAATACAGTTTTGATTCTTTTTAAAAATAAGGGAATGTTTCTTTTCAGTGGAATTCGCTATCTTTAGTATTTAGAGTACTTCCATCTAAGTAAAGTTGAAAAATACCATCCTGTATAGCTAAGTCCCGATATAGTTTAGAGAAGTTTGTCCATAGTAACTTTTGATCACTTTATACTGTACTTTCATATTATACCAATTTCATTGATGGCCGCTCAATTCCGACACGACGCCAACATTACCCAACCCCCAAAGTTACATATGATACAACTGTGAAAGTATGATAGTAAATTGTCTTATCTTCTTCTAATATATAAAAATCAATGCCACTTTTCGTTGTTAGTTTATAACTCAAGAACGGCTGAACCGATTTGGCTAATTTTAGTCTTGAAATATTCGTGGGTGTCCAGGGAAGGTTTAAACGGTGAGAAAATAGGTGCAGCGGCAACGGGAAAAATATGGCGGTACGAAGTTCGCCGAAACAGCTAGTATATCATAAAGGAAGTAAACTATTTAATAACTTCAGTAATATACGTTAAAAATATGTAACTAAATGACATTTTGGAGATAATATCTCCAAAATGTCATCTAGTTACCCCATATTGTTACAAATATTATGTGTAACAATATGGGGTTTTTCAAGAGGAGTATTAGAAGGTTTCTTCAGGGTCGGCAGCACGAGTGTAGCGCCCCTGGTGTTGCGTACGTCCATAGGCCACGGTAACCACTTTCATCAGGTGGGCCGTGTGCTTATCTGCCACCTAAGTGGTATAAAAGAAGTATCAATAAAATACTACTTTTGTTTCAGCTAACATATACCATGACAAGAAGTACTTGACATCTAATATAATAGTCTTACTGTGTTTATGTTTGACACTTCGGCGCGTAGAGCTCCTCACACCGGCACTGAGGTTTAAGATACCTAAATTATGTTTTATATTAGAGGTATGTGGTACATGTTCATTAGTTTACCCTGTTTAAGTGTAGTATAGGGCTCTTGACAGCCTCCGTGGCGTAGCGGTAGTGAACGCGGCCGCTACGCAGGAGGCGCGGGTTCGATCCCCGCTCAGTGCAAATATTTGTGTGAATGAAATATGAGTATTTGCATTGGTCTGGTCGTGCCTCGGAGAGCACGTTAAGCCGTCGGTCCCGGTTGCCATAAGAACATCTATGGCAGTCGTTACAGGTAGTTGGCCTAAAAAATTCAAAAACAACGGTCTAACTGCAAAGCTTCGATATCGCCTAATGTTAACATTGGGTTGTGGAGGTCAGATGACAATCGCTTCACGGAAAATATCGATGTCTAGCCAAATCCGTAGTTAAGACTGGTTAAGCGGACCCCAGACTCCGAGCCAAAAGCTTCGGATGCGACTGGGAATTAACGCTAAGAGGATGTGTAGTATAGGGCTCTAAATTAAGAACTTCGAAGCCCCAACCCAATCATTACCTGCAAGCAGTGCCCCAAGCACGAAAAATATTCGGAAACGTATCGAGAGACTGGAGTATTGCTATTGGCCGCTTGCCTACTGTGAGCCTGTATGTGTGTGAAGCCTACCAATCGCAACGCTGTGTATTCTCAATACGTTTGCGTTACGAATTTTTTTTTGTGCTCGGTACGCTTAACACGAAAAGCAATCGTAAGGCGCGGGCCAGACAGAAGAGACGTAAGGCGTGTGTCGCGTCGCTTCTATACATCTATATATATAAAAATCAATGCCACTTTTCGTTGTTAGTTTATAACTCGAGAACGGGCTCACCTATCCAAACCAAATGCTTAGGCTTTGTTCGGACTATTTAGTAGATGGTTTATGTGAAGTTTGCACAAAATCGGTCGAGCGGTTCTTCATTTATCACATTTTTTGTTACAAATGAATTCAATAAATGGCGGATCATTCAGATTGATATGTCAAATTGAAACTTTTTTCAGTGTTGACAGTACAAGGATGTTGTTATGTCATTCATGCGGGCATCTATTGACATGGCGGTACGAAGTTCGCGGGGTCAGCTAGTTTTTTAAAGAAGCGACGCGCAAGGGACGCAGTAAAACAAAGGTTTGCGTCCCGTCCGCGTCTTGCGTCTTTTCTGTCTGGCCCGCGCCTAATGATAACGTAAACGCATCGAGAGCACGGAGCATTGTGATTGGCAGGCTTCATATACACACAGGTTCATAATAAGCAGGCGGCCAATAGCAATGCTCCAGTCTCTCGATACGTTACGATTACGATAGTTTTTCGTGCTCAGGGCACTAGGCATAGATACACGAGAGGTTCTGATGCAGATAGTTCTTAGAGTTAAGAGGTCAGATGGCAGTTGCAGTAGAGCCCATTCTGCACATCAGCACCAGTCGCAAAGTAATTTTTGAAAATCTATACGGCCAGTAGTACCTGTTTGACAAGTTGTGACAATTTACATGTGCACTTTTTTGTGAAGATGCGCTTTTTAAACAGACTGTTTTCACTTCTGTTTAATTTTTAGGGTTTCGTACCTCTAAAGGAAGAATATCGGAACCCTTATAGGATCACTTCGTTGTCCGTCTGTCTGTCTGTCAAGGTATTTTTAAGTTAGTATTACTTCATTTTAATTTAACTCATTTTCACAGGTTTTCATCAGTACAATTTTTCTGGAGTTTTGTCTATTCTACATATTTTTTTTTTTTTTTTTTTTTTATTTTTTTTTTTTATTTTTTTTTTTTTTTATTTTTTTTTTTTTTTTTTGAGCGGTGGAAGACGTACGTGAACTTCCAATCAGACTACATCCTGACGCATTTGGCCGAAGACCGCGGCCTGGACTGGCTGGTGTGTTACGTATGCTGCGGAGTCAGCCAGTGTTCCACCATCATAGCTGACTTAACACTTAAATGCCTGAGTTATACTGCTTTGTTGATCATTTGTTTATGTACCTATCGGGAGTAAATGATGGATATTGACTGGATTTTGTTTTGTTATTGATCGAAATGAACAAAACTATTTAAATAAATGGATATGGAACAATCTGATGCTGACTGTACACCTGCTCATTAACGAACGGGTTTTGGTGAAAGTTTCCTTCTTAGGGTCAGAGTTTAGACTGTAGTCGCCTTCCAAAATAAAAAAATAACTTCATTCCTCGCTCGTACACGCTGTGGAATGATCTCCTTACTGTGGTTTTTGGTGGGCCTTGTGTTTGCTATCTAAGTAGTAGTTATAAAAAGTACCTTCTTTTTGACGTTTATCTCAAAATTTCTTAATAACGACAATCTCAGGCTCCGACGGGGGAAGTATCCGTGGGTATTTTTCGCACGATAAAAAAGGTACTTCTAGGTTTGCCTAAACGTACATTAGTCAAACATAGACATTGTAACTTATTTCGAGGTTCAAAAGATTTTCATCTATCCTAGAAAATACTAATCATTTCGCGAAAAAGTTACCTACATTTCGAGCTTTGACTTTACATACATACATACTGCTATATATATTAAACCAATCATCATAAATAATGGCTGCTACCAAATAGGATATCATAAACGCGAGGCACTCGCGTAGGGCCCGGAAGTTTGACCTGTAACGCGACGCTCTGGGGAGCGCACGTAAATTAGTTTTACGGCTGCCTTTCGAGCACTTCATAAACAACTCTCGCTAGTTATGGTGCCCTAGTACTTTTGTGTTTGAATTACTGTACAGAGTGGCAATATTTTTTGCCTGTTTGCCTGTTGTGTCACACAATTCTCAGTGAATCATACATAGTAAGTGTAATACATACATACATATAATCACATTTCTATCCCCGGAGAGTTAGGCACAGCTGAATTAACCCTCACAATTCATCAATCATTGTATTAGGTCCCACGTAATAGGGGGTGAGCCTATTGCCGTATTGCGAGCACTACAACGAATAACATTTGGTTTTTTTTAAAGAGCCTTTTTCTTTATTATAACTAAAGTATTTATTTCTTTTAATAGTACAGAACCTTTCGTGTAAGATTCGATTCGCACTTGACCAGTTTTCTTTTTCTCATCTCTCTTCTTTTATAACATTTAGTTGGAAGATTAAAATGATTATCTAATCCTCTCAATTTCAATTTAAGGTAATCAAATTTAGATTCAATCAAAGTTAAAAACAATACCGAACACAATAGCTGAGTTTGGTAACCATTTTCAGCTGCGTGACTGAAGTTCAAAGAAAATAAAAGTTTATTTTTCTTAATAACATAGCCTTTTTCTTGTGAATCCTCAAGGGGCGGTTTCTTGATTCCCTGTTTCGTTAACTTTTTAAATCATACTTCATCATTATCCTGCATCATTACACTGCCAACAATGCCATTTGATTTCAAACTGTATGGCTATGATATCTAATCTAATATATAAAATTCTTCTGTCACGGGGTGCGTAATCGAACTCCTCCGAAACGGCTTGACCGATTTTGATGAAATTTTTTGTGCTTATCCGGTATCTATGAGAATCGGCCAACATCTATTTTTCATCCCCCTAAGTGATAAGGGTGCAGCGGGAACGGGATTTGAATACCACGCGGGCCGAAAATATGGCGGTACGAAGTTCGCCGGGGCAGCTAGTCTAATATATAAAATTCTCGTGTCACAGTTTTCGTTGCCATACTCCTCCGAAACGGCTTGACCGATTTTGATGAAATTTTTTGTGCTTATCCGGTATCTATGAGAATCGGCCAACATCTATTTTTCATACCCCTAAGTGATAAGGGTGCAGTGGGAACGGGATTTGAATACCACGCGGGCCGAAAATATGGCGGTACGAAGTTCGCCGGGGCAGCTAGTTAAACTCTAAAATTAAATGGCATCTTGTAAAGTTTCTTTTTTTTTCATTTAATTTTGGGCTTTAAGACTATATCATTAAAGTCTACAATTTAATGGTATTTTTGCAATGTCAGCGGCACCTCAGTGGTTTATGAATTAGTAGAATTGGGGTCCCGGTCGCATGCAAGGTCTCCACCTTCTGTGGCCTCACTACCGATCCTGTCATACATGCTTCCTCTACGTTCATACATGCTCATGTGTGCTGGTACCCGGGTACTCTTGGCCGGGCATTTTTTTATATTACACATCAGTTGGATTTCGCCTCGCCTGATGGTAAGCTGAAGGCAAAGTCTCTGAAAAGAGGGTCACCATTACAGACACGTACCATATTAAAATGGTGGCACTCAGCTTGACGGCCTTATCAGATGCTTTTTCACACCCGCTTAAAGGACCCGGGACTGTAGGAGGAGTGAAACACGTGAACTGGTAAAGATTTCCAAGTCCTAATGGTGCGGCAGAAGAAGGAGTCGCCGAACCGCTTGGTTCTTGATGGAATATTCTGCACCGTATGCGGGTAGCATCTAAGTCCTGCACGTGTTGTCCTATATAGGAAAGGAGAGGGTGGGATTAATTGGAAGAGCTCATCAGAACATTCACCATGGTAGAGACGGTAAAATACCGCCAAAGATGCCACATCTCTACGCAACTGCAAAGGCTCGAGGGTTTTGGTGACCACAGGATTCCCAATAGTGCGGACTGCACGTGTCGCTGCAACCTGTCGAGAGCATCTAGTAAGTAGTTTCGTCAAAATGTCATCAAAGTGATAGCCAATTGTATGCCTATGTCGACGGATTCACTCACCCATTAAAACTTATTTCTTTCATCCACGAAGATGAAAATGGAATCATTATAGGATCACTTGGTGGTCTATCTTTCTGTCTGTCTGTCTGTCCGTAAAGACCTTTTTCTCAGAAATACGTGGAGGTATTACGTTGAAAGTAATAACAAAATTAATGAACTCTGTAACTTCTTGCAAATACATGAACGAATCAAACTTCTAAGTGAATCCAATCAAAATATACTCGTACATACGTAGCGTATTTAGACAATCGCAAAGGAATCAAAACCTAGAGGATACTTCTTGTTGAGCTAGAATGGTATATATATATTATACTAGCTGACCCGCCGAACTTCGTACCGCCAGATTTTAGATCCCGCGTGGTATTTAGATCCCATTCCCGCTGTACCTTCTATTGAAATTTCCATGTTAGATTCTGATCCCGTTCCCGCTGCACCTTTCATTTAATTTTCTTATTCAAAGCTTAGCCTCACAATAACGGACACAAAACAAAAAGAATTATCCAATTTGGTGCAGTCATTGGGAGGTTATGCGCGTACATACATTAGGGTTTATGTCACGTCCCACGGGAACATGATACAAAGTATCCTATGTCCTTCTCCTGGTTCTAAGCTACCTCCCACCAATTTTCAGCCAAATTAGTTCAGCCGTTCTTGAGTTATAAATAGTGTAACTAACACGACTTTCTTTTATATAGATTTTATATAAATAAAGATAATAGAAGAAAGATAAATAGATAGTCAAGATCGATCTGATGCTGACTGTACCTACCAACGTCAAAAAAAATACACCATCAGCTCAAAGTTAAATTAAACCTAATGGAAAAAAGTCCAACGCTACGACATAGAAATAGAAAACGACAGCGTCAATCAAACGATTTTCTAAAACAACCTATAAGACCTATATATGGGTCACTTCGTTACCACACTAATTTGAACTATATTCTCAAAAAAATAGAGCATATTTTCGTCTGCAGTCTGTCTAAGTGAGTTTTCCCCATCCAGCATCCAATGTTATACGGCCAAGATGCGACGGCCAGATCTAGGCGATAAACTTGAAAATGCGAGTGACAATTTCCATCGGTTGGATTATATAAAAGCTTTTACTCTTGGGTTTTGTGTTGCCATGGTGGGGAGATTACCCATATTTGAAGGGAATTAACTTACAAATCTAAAATTAATACTGTGCAGTTACCATTTGAAAGGTGACCGATAGTGGTATTTTATCTAAGCGCTTCCGTGCTTCGGATGGCACGTAAAAAGTCGGTCCCGGATAGTCTATAAGTCAAGATGGATATCTGAACAACTCTATCAGTGTGTCTGTCATTATTTAAATTTAATGGTTTAGATACTGTTTACTCATATATTTTGTGCGCTGCAGTAATCAAAATAAATGTATTTTAATTTTCTTTTCTGGTTGACCACTCACCAAATCTAAGGCTGGGAGGTCAGATGGCAGTTGCTCCAAATATAACCGAAAAAACCAAGCCACATAATATTTAACCGGACCCAGAACTCCGAAGTGAAAGCCTCGGATGCGACCGGGATAACGTAAGGATGATAATAACGAATCTAGTCCAACAACAACGGTCTAGCTGCAAAGCTGCAATATCGCCTAATGTCACCATTGGGTTGTGGAGGTCAGATGGCAGTCGCTTCACGATAATTATCGAGGTCCAGCCAAAACCGCAGTTAGACTGGTAAAGCGGACCCCAGACTCCGAGGTGAAAGCTTCGAATGCGACTGGGAAATAACGCTAGGATGAAGAAGTTTTCTCTGAAGGGGTAGGCAGAGGTGTATAATCACCCACATTTCATCAACTATGATTGTCGGTCCCACGTAATTAAATAGAGAGCGAGCCTATTGCCCTAAAGTGGGCACTTATTAAGCATGGGCAGGCTGTATGTTTACTGTCGCTTACCTTTAACCCGGAAATATTTGTTAACCCACTTAGTGCCATAAAAACATTAATAGAACACTTTACAACTCATCAAATAATAAATTGTCCTAAACAGGCCTTTTAAACCAATGAATGTTTAATGGTATTTAATATTTGAGGCTGGCAACCCGATACAAACTGTTGCTGGGCGGGCGACGCACGCCGGTGGTGGCCGCCCATCGCTCGACTAGAAACTTTGTCAGAATTATATAGAGCTGTTGATACACTTCATCTGAAAATTAAAACTGTGATATTTTTATTAGAACTATCCAAGAGATTGTATATAGAAGTATTCGGTTGGTGGCAATTCACATGGTTATTTGTAATTACCACATTTGGCAAATATAGTTAATGCCACATACGCTTACCGTGCGATTGTCAGTTTGTTATTTGGCTGCTAAATGTGGATGGTTGTATTTGCCGGTATTTGCATGAATGCGTGTACGTCAAATATTTTGTCAAATTCAACAAACGCCCAATAGTGAACACAGGCAGTCATGTACATACAGTGCTACCAAGTGACTAAAGTAGCATCATATTCACACTTTATAATTTCAGAAACAACAACGTAGCGACAAGAGTTTGTAACTTTATATTAAAAACAAAAAAATAAGTCCGTTAATTAAGTACTTATTTATTTATTGAGATACTTCAATGTCAAGATTATTTCTGTTTATTTAATTTTGTTAGCTTTCAGCAACTTTTTTACTGAAGTAACATGTTATGAAAGCTATACGAAGAAAATGACAAAAAATCCACATCATAATGCTTTCATTAAGCATTACTATTTATTCAACGCTAATATATTTTTTTAAATAAATCTATTTCGTAACATTAATCAATATTAAACATCCTCAATGTGGTCTATTTTATTACTAAACCTTTTGTACGAATGACTGAAACGCTATTTCACTTTACGATGCTTGCATTGATTGTTTCATCGTACACATAATTACTATAAAATCCAAGACAAAAATAATTATTTCATAAACACAAAGGTATCAACATCTCTTTAAAGTTTAACTACCCTTACCGACCAACAGGCGACAGTAGAACCCGGGCTGTGCGGTCGCACGCACGCGTCACGTCATCCCAACCTCCGCGGGAAATGCACAGGTACATCACTATTTGTTCAACATACAAACAAACAAACCTTATTTACTTAACACATCGATTGAAAAGTACCAGGCGATCAGAAATTGAAAGTGATGTTTCATATTGATTTAGGTTTAACGTGTTGTTTTGTTTGAATTTCATGTGTGGATGAGAAAATATAGATCATCTATTTATACAATAGGATATATGAAGGATATCTGAGAAGCTAAAGGATTTCTACGAGTTTCGAGGCGGAGAAAATTACTGAAACATATTTTAGAGAATAATACATTTTATGAATCGGTTAGATTTCGCCGTACACTATCTTGTTGTGTCCTCGTGAAGGACACGCTGGCTTTAAAAACTTAGAAAATATAACAAAATAAAATAATATACAACTTGATTGACATAAAAAAAATGTAGTATAATGGTATATTTACCAAATATTGTATGATACATCAAACTGAATATCCCGATAAATAATTTACTAAGATGGTCTAATATCATACCAAGATCACGGTAGTTTAAATACCTATTTTACCTATATTAAGAAGATTTACCTTAAGAAAACTATGTAGATGATAAATATGATTGTACTGAATGTACTAAATGATAATGTGTGTGTATATATCCATAATAATCATGTCAGACCTTCTAATATTTTACAAAACAGTCTACAAATATATATAATTTTTTGGTTTCTTTTAGTGGTATAATTATTTAGCAATCAGGATTACAATTTTGTGAGAGTGTAACAAAAATAATACTAAATTAAATTAAAACTAGAAACTATTATTACTAAAATGAATTAAATAAATAAATTAAATATTTACATGCATAATGCGTTGTGAAATTCCTCCACATCGTCACCGACCGGTAACGTTCCCAGAAGGCTGGCAGCATTGCCACGTTGAATGGCAATGCTTATTCTCTGTGCAAGATACTAACCAGCCTTCTGATCTCGCGTAGCGTCGATCAGCCGTTTTACCAAATATTTGTATGCATGAATATAAATATTTGCATTGGTCTGGGTGTTTCTATGTATAATATTATGTATGTTATTTACAAAAAAAAGTATATATGTATGTATATCCGCATTCTCGATTCCATAACACAAGCTAATTATGCTTACCATGGGTCTAGAAAGCGTTGTGTAAAATGTTGTGGAATATTTATTTATTTATTTGTATAAAAAACTGGCATTTGGACCCCATGTCCCCGTTACGTGTGTGATAAAGTCTTAAGCAATAACGAAGAAATGTTCATGAAAGTGCATTGTTATAAAAATTCTAATTTTGGTCATAATATTTCCAGTTCTATTCAACCTTCCTTCATCCTAGCGTTAATTCCCAGTCGCATCCGAAGCTTGCACTTCGGAGTCTGGGGTCCGCTTTACCAGTCTTAACTACAGATTTGGCTGGACCTCGATATTTTCCATGAAGCGACTGCCATCTGACCTGCACAAACCAATGGTAACATTAGGCGATATCGAAGTTTTGCAGCTAGACCGTTGTGGTCGAACTTTTTAGGGTTCTAACTACCCATAACGACTGCCAATAGATGTTCGTATGGCAATCGGGACCAACGGCTTAACGTGCTCTCCGAGGCACGAGTTGTACTCAACTGATAATGGCATTTAAAACTTCGTCTCTATGTATATCATAATATATGTATAGGATTTGACTTATATAACAGTTGTCAATGCATGTTATAAACGTTATACAAATCCCTTAAGTTCGTCACTCTATTCTGATTACAACGACGAACTACAGCTTTGGCTATTGTCAAATTTGACGAAATGCCGATTTGACGAATATCAGATTTGATCAATGTCGTTATACCCGTTATAATTGTATAGAAAGATAGATAAAAATGCTAGTGTATGTTCTCATACATGTTTTATTTATGACACTGACCTATGCCTTGAAGTGAGCACATACAAAGGCGACAGTCCTTGCAGGGTGACCTTTCTAACTGACTGATTACTATTATTTACTCGGAGTGAGTAATCCGAGCTCTGCACGAGAAACGTCGCATCTCACATTATATCTATAAGTACTTTTATTATAAACTAGTTTGTGTCTGTACGTCCTACTAATATTATACATGTGAAAGTTTATAAAGATGTTTGTTTGTTAGTCACGTGCTATTGGCTGACCGTATCATCATCATCATCCTCCTGCCCTTATCCCAAGTTTATTTCGGGTCGGGGCAACATGTGTGCTTTTTCCATTCATTTCTATTTCTTCTCCCTTTTTTTTTTATCGTGCGAAAAATCCCCACGGATACCTCCCCCGCCGGGGTCGGAGGAGGAGGTTATGTCGGACTCGAACCGACTAAAACACACGCCTTCTGTGGGCCGTCAGTTGCCGGAGGTGAGATTGTCATAGCCATATCCCTCGCACCCCGGCCGACCCAGGGCCATATCTCTCGATCTGGCCCTCTTCCGGTGTGGGGACCTTCTATTTCTTCTCCCTTCTTAACTATATCATCTTTTACACAGTCTATCCACCTCCTTTTAGGTCTTCTTCTCCTCTTGAAGCTATCCACTTCCATAGTTAATGCCTTCCTTACGACTTTTTTTCCTCCCTACGCATTACATGTTCGAACCAGGATGAACGATTTCTTTGTAGCTTTTCCGTGATTGGTGCTACTTTTAAACTTATTGGCTATTGGCGGACCGCATCTGGCTGAAATTTGATACAATATAGATTATGGTCTAGAATAACACATAGGCTACTTTTTATCCTGGGACTAGATTAAACGGGGGCCCGTTAGCTTGTCGGAGATATTTAAAAAAATATTTAGGTTATACGTAAATCAAAGATTCTGAACTCATTATTTTTTTGGCATTCTTGTCTATTTGTTCGGAACGGACGCAAATATTGCTAAACAAATATTGATGATATTTTTTAGCAAAGCTTAAGTATCTTTCTGAAAAAGAAAACATCAATAATGATGATATAATAATAATTATTGACTGAATTAAATTTTAAAGCATTTAGTATGCCAAACTATTCGCTCCAAGTCGCCTCAAGACGGATTTATAGAACAATTTGAATCAGCTTCGGGCGAAGCTCGGTTGCTTAGTTGTCAGAGCATTCCCCCTGTAAGGGAAAGATCAGGGGTTCGACTTCCGCCCGCGCTCTACTCGCCTTTTTCAATCGTAATCGATTAAAATCAGCTGCACGATTAAAATCAGCTGTACGTTTCATTACTGCTTGAGTGAAACTGGAGATACTTTTTCCTAGAATGTATTATGTGTTTTGTTAGAGTGGTATACGACCACGGCTATTCTTGATATTTTCTTGTTTAATACTTTTTACCCGACTGCGCCAGCGAGAGGGTAATGTGTTTCGCGCGTATGTATATAATGTATGTATGTGTCTATGTAGTTTTCTTTGTTCCCCTGTACAGGCCTAACGCCTGGACGGATTTTGATGAATAGGGTGTCAAATGAAAGGTATTCATCTCCCAAGTGTCATAGGGTACATAAAATTCCAACAAAAACTATACGGTAGATTTTTGATGCTAAAATATGTGTTGGCAAATTTTTTTTTTCATTCAAATTTGTCGAGTAGGGTATCAAAATGAAGAGAATTAAAAGGAGATTACAAAAATATATGGATGTCATATCCTAACTAAAAAGGTTAATTATTAAAAAATAAAAAAACCCGACTGCTGTCTAAAAGATTGAAACAAGCTTGATAGCAGGCGGTACCCATTAAATTTCTTTCGGTTTATGATTGGCAAATGGGTACCGCCTGCTATCAAGCTTGTTTCATTCTTTTAGACAGCAGTCGGGTTTTTTTTAGAGCGTGATTTTGCAGTAGTCAGATTTTAGTTTTAAACTTAATTTTTATTTATATTATTTTGGGGCAAGCATCACCCAATAATTTATACATATTTGAAATGTGCTAATTGAGCCCTTTAATTTGATACCAAACACGGTCTATTTATCTCGAGTTTACTTTTTAATGCAGTACTTTATGACCGCTAGAGGGCGTCACATTAGATTTAGTGACACGTGATATAGCCTTTAACCAGCGGACGATCAAAGCGCTTCTAACGATACCTCAATTGTCCAGTTCTAATAAGTAGTTGAAGAGCTATGAGGGAACAAACGAACATACATACATACATAGCCTGTCAAAATCATAATCCTCCTTTGGTTTCGCCGTAGTCGGGTAAAAATAGTCGATAACCGACATCTATTCGGGCGGAGCCGCGTGCACCAACTGGTTTATGATATAACTGTCCACATTATAACTCCGGACATGTATCTTGTACCTAAAATATGCTCAAAATATGCCTTATACGCGCAGAACACATTTCTTGGGTGTCTTTTGAGGATAGCACGGGGTACTACTGCGGTGGACGAACTCAAATTCACCAAGCATAGATTATTACAAAGCAATCCGCGGGCGCCAGAGGCTCGTTTGTCTTGCGATTTAGGTCCAAGATATTTGTCCGGAGTTATGTTTAATGGGCGTTTTATATGACCGTGGTTTGTTTCACAATAAAACGTTAGATAGACGATAAAATTTTCTAGTAAAACACACAAAATGATCTTAATTTCTTGGTTTTTCTCTCTTCCTGTTGACTGAGTGTTCCGATATTTGGTACACACCTTTAGTTCGGACGATAATACAATGAGCAGTTTTCCAGTAGGTATAATAATCAGTTAGTTTTTAAATCATCAAGAGATGGCGCTAGCATAGCTTTTGGTAATTTTAATGTACTCTGTGGTTTATTTGTGCGATGTTGCCAAAGTTTAATTTCATTTACCCATATTACAATAGATAAAATATGATAAAACGCTTAATTCTTTTCGCGTCACTGTCTGTAATTTAAAATAATATTATATTTAAAATAATTTTATCAAAAAAAAAATGTCAAAACATTTAGGTAAAGAAAACCGAAGAACATTTTTTCCATAAATTAGGGAACACTAGATGTGAGACCACACTCTACTTACCAAAAGTGCCGGCTGCGCCATCTAGCTTGTCTTTAGGAACGCTATAAATACCTACTGGAAAACTGCTCATTGAAATCAATAAAACAGGTTGATTTATTTATATATCATTAGTAGTTTACTAATCATATTCTGTCCTCCGTGGTACCTACTAAGATCATTTTGAGACTTTGCTCGTCAAGATTTATTTGATGCTGGCTATACTCAATCAATCAATCGGCCTATTGCAGTCCACTGCTGGACATAGGCCTCTACCAATATAATTCGATAAACTAATATATTATTACAATCTAAACCGCGTGGTTCCTGGCAGAGTAGAATTTGGGCCACCCCATCTGATTCTCTTCTCATGCGGCGTGGTACAAAGCGTCTAAGGGATAGGGCTGTTTAACATCAGACAGATATATACAGCCCAGACTCAGCCTCAGATGTTTGGCTCGAGCCAATAATAGTGCTCGGAATACACTGCGGGGCGCGCATTGCGCCTTCACTTCAGCTTGCTTCTGCTAGTGTGACAGGCAGCTCAGTCTGTCACCCCAAGTCTGAAATTCAGTAGCAGCTATAAAAAATATTGTGCTATAAAGATAAAAACGTGTCAACACAGTCAGTCCAAGACTGAAAATGCAGTGTGTGCACAGCCTAAAAGCCTTTTAGGTATCGATAAACCAGTTACGAAATCCATTCTTACACTAAATAAGCGTAAATTGTGTTTTTATTGAACTAGAGTATTAAGTAAATCTCTGGTTTATTTATTGGATTATAGTTTTTTATGAGAGCTCTCGGCATAGACCTAGATTGGATAACTTTTTTTTTTTATGTACCACTTAGGTGGCAGACAAGCACACGGCCCACCTGATGGAAAGTGGTTACCGTGGCCCATGGACGTATGCAACACCAGGGGCGTCACACTCGTGCTGCCGACCCTGAAAAAACCTTCTAATGCCCTTCTTGAAGAACCCCATATTGTAGTCGCTTGGGAAAGCCATCGCGGGGAGTTCATTCCACAGCTTGAGTGTGCGAGGGATGAAGTTCCTTTCATACCGCACAGTGCGCACCATTTCCGGTCGCAATGTGTGAGGATGAATTCCCCGCCTATGATTTCGTTTTCCTCCTGCTCTCCTTCTTTTCCTACTAATATTGTGTGTAATGGATATAAGAATGTGGATGTTTGTTACTCTTTCACACAAAACTGGATAAACGGATCCCAATGAAATTTGACACAGGGATAGATTAAATTCTGGAGCACCTGGAGTCCTGTGAGACGCAATACATTTTCGAGAACTTAATGTATGTAAAGAAAAATATTTCAAAATTTCAATTCATAGCATAACATAAATACCAGATACAAAAACAATCTTGTTGTCTGTTATAGTAAACTCCAAAAAATTTTTAATTCTTTCCAGGGAAACTGTTTACGCTTTTTAACAAGCTCCCTTATGAAATTAGGGATGTACCTGTAAACAAATTTAAAAATACAGTTAAGAGGAAACTGTGCCAAAAAGGCTATTATAAAATCCAAGAATTAGGCGATAAACAAGCTTGAAAATGAGCTGTTCACTCACACAACATACTACTCAAGCAAACCATTGTATTCAGACTAAGTAGACTAAGCATTTTTTGTAAGTAATAGAATTATATAATAGAGCAAAAAATGCCCCCTGAGTTTCTTGCCGGAGTCTTCTCAGGCCAGGGCCGCGTTACGATCCGGTGGTTTTATTTTTGTTAAATTAAACGCTTAATTTGATGACTCCGTCCAAAGTCCCGCCCAAAGTCGATTCTCTTTTTCCTTTCAAAATCCATTTGAATACTTAGCTTATTATGCTTCAAAATTTCATTCCAAATGTTATGTTATCTTTAATAGGCTGCTATCTTTTACTATCTTTCCTTTATTTCTTGAATGAATTGTGTCGTGTGAGAACAATAATTGTGTTGCCTTATTATAGATACGACCCATTTATATTCTCACATACATATTATTATAATATATCACGCCATTATATTCTTATAACCGTATATTATCTGCGTGAATGGAATGGAAATTATATACTCTGTGAACTGTGACATGTGGCGACACCTGGCGTATCGATCTGTCATTGGTGTTTAAGTACAAACATAATATGTACGAGTTTATTTCTGTACTAGCTGTTGCCCGCGGCTCCGTTCGCGTGGATTACGGTGAACGCGACCAAACGTACCTTATATGCTGTTCTGATGTTTCAGCTATAGTATTGTAAAGTTTCATTAAAATCCATTCAGTAGTTTTTACGTGAAAGAGTAACAAACATCCTCACGTACTTACAAACTTTCACGTGTATAATATTAAGTAGGATAAGTGAACGTCACAATCTTTGTCGACAATACAGTGGGTGGTTGAAATTGGATCGTATTTTGTTCGATTTTAAAGTTTAAATTTCGTTGACATTCTTCGACATAGGTATACCCTAGCTAGCTAGGCAGTTTAAAGGTATATTTTACTAGCCAACACGCCCCGGCTTCGCCCGTGAAATATTTCGATATCCTGTATTAAAGCTAGGTCTATACATATGCCTCAGAATACAGAACAAACCAGAAGCCGCATTCGCTAATAGCTGCATATCCCGCACTGTGTCCAAAAACGATACTCTGTCTCGCTCTATAGTGAAACTTCCCGCTCGCGTAATGTTACTAGGCTAAGGTGCGGTTCCCAACTTTAGGGTAGTCATAAAACACTAGATAAGAGATGTAACACTAGATATTTAATATCTGAATTATACAGAGAGGTGATCAGTGTAAGTTAAAGCTATTAAATATAATATATAAATTTAATGAAACACGTTATTATTAGAACTATCGGGATATTTACCATGTATTTCGGCGCTGTTGCAAGCACCAAGTAAATATCCCGATAGTTCTAATAATAATGTGAACGACCATGACACGGTAATAAGGTAAGTATTTTTTTAATGGTATAATGATATACAAAGTCTATAGACGCAGTGTCACTCCAATGCGGCGTAAATAATACTTAACTACTACTCTGGTACATGTTGACAATATAGGTACATACTTATATCTCCTATTTCATCCATTTCAACTTTTCTCTTCATGTATCGGTAGGGAAACTAAAATTAGAAACATTTTATAGAAAAAAAAAGTACCTACCTACATTATACATAATATTGCTACTGTGCGATAAAACCACCAATTGTATATAGGTACCCACATAATAGCGTGTTTAATGATGTCTGTGGTGTACCTACATATATTATCGATTCAAAATGAATGACGATTCCGAAGTTTGTGCGTAACGATGCACGCGCCTGCGAGACTCGCAGCATATGCAGTATGTACCTACACGCAATGATTGTTGAAATTGTTGTTTGCTATTTATTATGTTAAGTTTGTTATTGTCCTTCCACAAGCAGAGAAGGGGCTATGTAGGGTATACAGCCCTACAAGCCGGACAGCCAGTAAATTGTCGCTGTTGGTACAATAAATGGTATTTCTTCAATTACTGAAGACAAACTCCTATGGTCATCTTCAGACACCATCTACAGATCCTGTATACTAAGAATACCAGAAATTAGCTAAGACAAAACAAATGAGCTCAAACTCGATAGGTTTTTCTTGTTTAGTTTAGTATTTCTTAAGGCCATCATCAGACCAGCTCCATGGTACCATATTAATGCATTATCCCCTAAACTAACATGTATACAAAATTTCATCAAAATCGGTTGAGGATATCTGCTTCAAAATCGAGTTGCAAGATTTCTTTTCGAACAAATTAAGTAGGTACCATACCTACATCCTACATACAGTGAAAGTAGGTAATGAAAAGATTTTTATAATAATATCATTTACCGACTTGTTTGCAATGCAACAAGGAATAATGCTTGGACGAGTAAAGTGAACAGAATATTTTTGTACCTACCTGCGCATGGCACTCGTACGTACTACCGAGCCATTTAGTTTGATTTGAACCGTATTGTACAATAAAGAGACCTATCTAAGTATATATCAGTTTAAATTTCATAAAAATAGGTGGGTAAAATTTTCAATTGACATGGCAACACACAAGATGGCAGCGTCTTCGTCTAAATCAATCACAATTAAATTCAATAATTAAATAACTATGCATTTGTATACGCTACTTACAGATGAAATGTGATCCCATCCTGTTCTTTTGTAATCCTAGATGTATTTTTACATGAAGGAACAACTAAAACCGACATTTTAAAACTAAAATTGACACTGATGTAATACGTCTGACGCGCTACGTGCATACGAGTGAATGCGAGTGACAATATTCAAATCAAGCCAATTTGTCTTGATTTGTGTGTCTTCACTTTTGAGCGCGCTTGCGGTTTCTGGTTTGTTCTGTATTCTGAGACATATGCCCGCAATTTATTAATTTTAAAATAACGTATTGGAATTTACCAACAACGGTCTAGCTGCAAAGCTTCGATATCACCTAATGTCACCATTGGGTTGTGGAGATCAGATGGCAATCGCTTCACGGAAAATATCGAGGTCCGTAGTTAAGACTGGTAAAGCGGACCCCAGACTCCGAGCTGAAAGCTTCGGATGCGACTGGGAACCAACGCCAGGATGAAAGAGCGCGCATTTGGAGCCGTATTTTGCAATGCATATTGTTAGTACTATTGCGTTTATACAGTACTAGCTGACCCGGCGAACTTCTTACCGCCCTATTATCCGCCCGCATGGTATTATCTCTAAATTTATCAGTGTTTCTCTACAATATTATGCATCTATTATACATATAAACCTTCCTCTTGAATCACTCTATCTATTAAAAAACACCGCTTCAAAATCCGTTGCGTAGTTTTGAAGATTTAAGCATACATAGGGACGGACAGACAGCGACAGCGACTTTGTTTTATAATATATAGTGATGATACTTAATATATATGCAAAGGTAAAGATGTAGAGTGTACTAAACAGTCATTGAAGAGGGAAGCTCAGTCGGTACCACGAGGCGTTTGAGCCAAACTTCTCAAAGTGAAAAGTTTTAAGAGTGAAAGTTTGATTATGAAAGGAGACAAAAGCTTGTTTACCACAGGAGTTGTCTTTCACCGTTGTTTTTTAATGCAACATTTTGAAGTTTAGTTTTATCCTAGTACGAAAATAAAGTAAAAATGTAGATATGTGGTGTAGTAAATAGTTTATTATTCTTCCTACACACGAAGCTGTCTGTCAGATAATGCCTTTGGTATTAAGTTCGCTTTTTTACCGTATAAGATTATGATAAAATTTGGTACAGATATGGACAAGAGCCGGAAAGCGTCGGTAGCTTAGTGGTTATGGAGTCGACCTTACGATCGAGAAGTCCCAGGTTCGAATCCTGGCCATTATACTACCGACGTGAACCCACTCCTAGCACAAGCAATTTAGCTTAGTTGGAAGGGTTAAAGGGAATATTAGTAATTTCGGTTGCTAATATTCTTTTAAAACAAAAAAAAGGACATTAGACTGTACACACCTAATCGCTCTGAGCTTGAATTGAAATAAAAAACCTCTTACTTCTTAGCTTCGACTATTTTCTTTTCTGAGCGTTTCGTAACTGTTTTCTTATTCCGATCAATGCTTAGCACTTCACTTTCCAGTTTCAGCTCGGCATAGAAACTTTTGATTTCTTTTGGCAAACGTACAAAGTGATCGGTATCGAGGGTAGGCGAAAAACTTTCCTATTTTCTAGTACATATAGATACTATTTTAAGCGTTTTATTCGGTTAGGAATCATGTCTAATCCGAACCGAAATGTAAGGGTTCCCGACATTCCCATAGATTTCAGTTGGATAAGATAAAGCTGACGCATAAAGGTATGATTCCGAAGCCGAACGCATACGACAACTACCGACACATGCAGCAGATACAGCGTACCCATTACTTGTTTAACTCTGATACGGATAAAGGGGACCATTGAGAAACCGCAATGAACTACGCGCATCCGCCTCCGTAGCAAGTGGATGGATTCGCAACTGGACAGATTCTCAGGTGGACGGATTAGCAACTGGACAGGACATGTAATGTACAGTTCGTCAGTTCCGTGACATAAACCATGATACACGTGAAACTCCTTCCTTTATGCCCACTATAAGAATGATTCTTTTATTTAATGACTGTACTCTGTCCAGTTGCTAATGGACGGATTAAGAAGAATCTGTCCAGCTGAGAATCTGTCCAGTTGCGAATCTGTCCACTTGCTACGGAGGGGCGCATCCGCTGCGGGCGTCATCGGCAGTTGTCGTAAGCGGTCGGCTACCGAATCATACCTTAACTGAAACACGTGTCAGCTAATACGAAAATGTACGTTGGCATAAACATGGTGTAAAACAGGTAGGTACAATATTGACCAACCCAAATGAAAAAAAAACAACCAATTAGGTACAGGGCCAAATTGGTTGTTTAATTTATTTCAAATGGGTTTTTAGCCTTAGAGTATACATTATACGAATATATAGAGCGCGCGTATCACTCAGGTCTTTGGCGCCGAGTGTTATCAGATACTTTGCGATGGTGTAGCGCACCTATAGTGACGTTTCATGCGTTACCGAAAATATCAATAGATGCACTTATTAATGTAGTATGTTGTTATGAAGTTTTTTGTTCGATTTGATATGCATGGAAATTAAAGCCAAAATACAAAAAAATGGCATCATTTTGCGTATTATAAAAACAATTATTACTACAAATAATATACGATGTAGTATGAAATTTTGATTTAACATATCGAATTAAGTATTATTTGCGAAGTCATTTTGACGGGTATTGTTTTGCTACTGATTGAGGTTGAGCCAGGAGCCTCGGTACTGTTCGCACCCGTGATAGCAGTTCATACTTGTAAGGCGCGCTCTATAGCAATGTATACTCTAAGGTTTTTACCCGACTGCTAAGAAGGGTTATGTTTGTCACGCATATCTTTATATATGTATGTTTGTATGTTTGTAATGTTCTTTATAACCTCACATCTTCTAAACCACTTTATAGATTTTAATGATTGATGTCTCAGATAAAAGGTATTCTGGCGTCAAAACGTGTGTTGTTAAAAATATATTCACTCTAACTTATCGAGTAAGAGATTTATTCAATTCGAACCAGTAGGTAGTTCTATAGATTAGCACGTAGCAAACAAACAAAATCTTTAGCTTTATAATATCAGGGAAGCCGCGGTAGCCTAGTGGTATGGGTAATGGACTGCTGAGACGAGGTCTCGGGTTCGATCCCAGGTTTACCATGGCACACACCAATGACTTTTCTATGCTTTTCGAAGTTATGTGTCTATTAATTCGCAGGTTTATAAGTGCCCGGTTAATGGCAATAGGCTCGCCACCTATTACATTGGGACCTAAACATAAACGGCGAAATGTGGGTGCTAGCACCTCTGCCTACCCCTTCGGGGATATAGACGTGAGTTTATGTATGTATGTATGTATGTTTATAATATCAGTGTAGATAGGTTTCGTATTAAGATAATTGGATTTGACATTAAATCAAGCTAAATCACCCGTTACGTAGGAAAGGAGACGGGGACTTCTGGGCCAAAATTGTAATGAGTTGAGATATGACTTAAAAAAAGCGGTATTTTTTTCTTTTTCAAAATATTAAAAAACCAGCTCAATTGAAAATCTTGAAGACGAGAAATCTTAAAACTAAATTTATTTCACTAGCAAAATAAAATAATCGAGTACTAAAAATTATTTAAACAATATTGCGTATTATAACACTTGCATCACAATTTGATATTAAATCAATCAGAGTGAACAAAACTTAATCATAATAATAATAATAACCATTTAAAATACCAAATAATAGTGTAATAAAAATAAATTCTGAATCGATTTCCGTTATCGATTAACGGAAATCGATTCAGAATTTATTATTTCTTGTGTTTATCAATTGTATTTTTAAGCTGTGACAGCTGACAGCTCCATTTTCTGTCAATCAGGCCCACGAATGTATGGAAGAGTATCCATCTCCTTTACAAATATAATAAACCAGCTTTTGCCCGCGGCTCCGCCCGCGTGGATGTCGGTTATCGCTACCAAACATAGCCTATGTCCTTTCTCAAGGTCTAATCTACCCCTATACCAAAATTCATCGAAATCGGTTCAGTAGTTTAGGCGTGAAAGCGTAACAGACAGACAGAGTTACTTTCGCATTTATAATATTAGTATGGAAGTATGGATTATTAGTTCCGTGTTATGTTTTGTTTGTTAAATTGGAAAAGTTAGGTCGTATGGGGATCGAACCCTCGTCTGTTAATACCGCTGAGATGCTTATCCTTGTTTTCTGATTTGTAGAAGTCAGGGTAGAGAGAGGTGCCTCGTACACTCAAGCTGTGAAATGAATTCCCCGTGGTGGTTTTCCTTAACGACTACAATATGGGGTTCGATAAAAGGAAAAAGAATCTACTTCGGGCGCACGAAGCCGACTCAAATTCCTTCTTCTTCAGTGGCTTAGCGGTCAGAGCATTCCCCCTGTAAGGGAAAGATCGCGGGTTCGAGTCCCGCCCGCAGTCGATTCTTTTTTCTTTTCGAAATCGATTCGAAAAATTAGCATAATAAATGCTTTAAAATTTCATTAAATATGGGGTTCTTCAAGAAGTTATTTATTTATTTAAAACTTTATGCACATGACAAATGCAGAGATACATAGAGGTAGGTGCAGGCAGAATAATAATATGAAGTAATTACTAACAATTTGTACACAATAATAATACATACACATTACAATACATGAGAAATCCATACATACATATTTACATAGGTATCAAATATATTACTTGTTACATTAAAAATAATAGAAAAACGTATTTTTTTTTTGATACAATTTTTTTTGCTAATAAAGTTTATGTATATGGCGACGGAGAAAACTCGAAACAAAACCCTGTACCAACCAGTCTTTCCAGCGTGGAAACAGTAAACCAAAGCCTCCCAACATTGGGAGTGGCCTATATCCAGCACAGGTGCGGTCCGAGTGGGGGGGAGGGTCACAGGGGACATGACCCCCCCCAAAACCATGCACGTCATATTGAAAAGTCCCAGTACGAGGGTTAAATTTCTTAAGGAATTTCTGAAGTGACCCCCCCCCAAAACTTCAAGCTGCGACCGCGCCTGATCCAGCAGTGGACTGCGATGGCCTAATTGATTGACTACCTATTAAAGCCAGCTTTTACGAGTGCAAAATAATTGTGTTCTACATAATATATAAACTGAGTTTTCAATTAATCAAAAGTATTTAGTTTAATACAAACTAGTTTTAAATAAAAGAGGTGAACGCAACTGTAATGTAAACTTTGACATTTTAGAAACGTAATAAATATGTAAATTATTCGCTTTTATCATCAACTAATAGTAGGGGAGGCGTAGAAGGAAATTCGGTAGTTACTCGAGCGCGTTAGTATAATATAAGTGAGGATACCTTACATATTGACACGTTACTTCAGCCAGCAATTGACTTTAATATGAGTGGGTGCGTAAAAAAAAATCTACCATTGGATTTACATGTACGCGTCAGATTAATATAAGGTAGGTTAGTTATTAGATAATAAGTGTCAATTTTGCTAATCTGACAATGGGAAGATTTAAGCGTATATCTAAGGGCGTGTGAAGGTAGCAAAGTTGCAAAAAACCGAAGTCTGAATTTACTCGAGCGCGGTCGTTTTTTTATTTTATTATGAAGGTATGAATTATACCAGAATAACTGAAAAAAAAAAAAATAACACCAAAGTAATATAAAACGACGTTAACAGTTAACGTAGTACATAGTTACTATCATAATAGGTTTCTGCGACGCCCGAGTACACATTTAGTATCGTCGGCTCCCCTACTATAAAGAGCGTGGAACTTTCATAGTGAACTAAAAACAGTATCAAAGGATTCTTGTTGTTTCTAAAAACGTTTGGGAAATTCCAAAACAGGGTTGCTATGTGAAAAATTTGAGGGTGTGGTTTAAATACAAACGTTGGGTATACGAAAATTTTGAGGATGAATAAAATACGGACATATTTATGTACCTACATAAATGATGGGAATTTGACAAAGATAAGTGTCTAAAGGCTCACTGAAGTAAATAATAGCTACGTCTTAAAATATTAGTGGTTGCACACATGCACACGTCCATAGGCCACGGTAACCACTTTCCATCAGGAGGGCCGTGTTCTTATCTGCCACCTAAGTAGTATAAAAAAAAATGAAAACGCCGTTTCATTGAGAATTTATCTAAAAAAAAGAATTACATAGAACGAACAATTTTAAAAAGGTTTTCTGAAATCGACGCACTTTTCTCTTAGTCATTAAATCATAGGATGGGAATGGGGATCCCTTGTCGTGATGACATCTCAAAATAATGATTCCCTAAAATATCTTTCGATATTGGGCTTCACGAGTGATGAAAAAGGAAAGTACAGTCAGCGACAAATTTCATGATCCCGTTTAATAAATGAGATTTTTTTTCAATTTTTTTATTTTATGCTGGAATAATACAATACAATACGCAATCCCTTTATTGTACACAAAGGATATAAATAACATAAATCAGAGGTAAATTTGGTACACAATTGGCGGCCTTATCGCACTGAGGCAATCTCTCAAAGGAAACCATGGGATGGAGAAAGATATAGATGAAAAGATTAGGGGCAGTATGGTGTACATGGATATAGTAAACGTAAGGATATATCCTTACGTTAGAGAGATATGTATAATATATGCTAGCCTCCCGCCCGCGGCTCCGCCCGCGTGCATCTCGGTTAATGCGACCTTTGCTCACATCTTCGGTTAAATAATAATATCAAACAAACGTAAGATTTTAAGTCTGAGTAAGCTCTTTCTAACGAAAGATATCGCATCAAAATTCGTCCAGTAGTTTTTGCGTCCATTGCGGACAAACGGACAAACAGACAAACAGACAGGAAATTCAAAAAAATATTTTCGTGTTCAGTATCGTTAACATAACATAACCCAAGTAATTTTTTTTAAATATCTCCAATGTACAGACACGACCACTTTACAATTATATAATAGTATAGATTAAGTATATGTAGAATACCTAAATATAAGTACATGCATATAATAAAACATACATAAGTACCTACTGTATAAGTCAGAAGATTAATACATAAATATTCTCTCTCTCTCTCTCTCTCTCTCTCTCTCTGTCGGTAGAGTAATAGGCACTATTCTCTCTCCTCCGCCAATCCCTTGACCTCCTGGTACGACGCAACTTGTATCTTTTCCTTTATCTGTGCCATAAACGTTCCTCTTGGTCTACCTCTTCTCCTCTTTCCTTCCATGATGTTTTTTAAAAATAAGTCATGTTTTATCGAATGGCCAATCATCTTTCCTTTTCGGTTCGCGATTATTTCCATTATACACATTATAGAATATTAAAATCTATATATATTATATAAAAATCAATTGCTGTTCGTTAGTCTCGCTAAAACTCGAAAACGGCTGAACGGATTTATCTTATCTTGGTCTTGAAATGTTCGTGGATGTCCAGGAAATGTTTAAACGGTGAGATAGATGCAGCGGGGATGGAAAAAATATGGCGGTACGAAGTTCGCCGGGTCAGCTAGTCATACAGGTGAATGGGCAGACCGACTGGGGTCGACCTCGCCGTACGCATTGGCCAAATTGAAAAAAGTGCGGGGTCAGAAGTACTTGAAACCGGCGGGCTTGCATGAAAGGATTATTGACATTAGAGGAAGCTTGTGAAGTGTGTAAGGATAGAGGCAAATGGCGGGCTGTTGTCTCTATATTTTTATCGTGAGAAAAATCCCCACGGATACCTCCCCCGCCGGAGCCGGAGGAGGAGGTTATGTCGGACTCGAACTGACTAAAACGAAAAGACCTCACACCCCGGCCGACCCAGGGCCATATCTCTCGAACTGGCCCTCATCCGGTGTGGGGACCACGGGGTCCCCAAGTCGCCCCCGGGTATGGGGAGGCACGCAATGCGCGCCGCCGCCGCGGCCTGCTTCTGCTAGGGTGATAGGCGGCTCCACCCGTCACCTGCAGGCCCGCGCTCATGGGGGACGGAGGTCATTCTGGCGGGCTGTTATCTCTGCCTACCCTGAAGGGAAATAGACGTGAGCTTATGTATAAATGTATATAAATGAACACTAGCATATATGGATTTATATTTGTTCGAAAAACTATTATAATCACCCCAAGTTTGTCACGTACTGTCGTACCGATGTCTCGGTGTTGCCAGTCGCGTGCGAGGCCTCGATATACCCTGAGCAAACCACTTTATCATATTTGTACATATTTATCAAAGTCTCAATGGTTAAAGGAAATCGAGGAGGCTTTCTTTTTAAGGTGGACTTTTTTATATAGGACACGTCAATTTGACTTCGCCTCACCTGATGGTAAGCTGAAGGCAAAGTCTCTGAAAAGAGGGTCACCATTATAGACACGTACCATGTTACAATGGTGGCGCTCAGCTTGACGGCCTCATCAGATGATTTTTTACGCCCCGCTTAAAGGACCCGGGACTGTCGGGGGCCCGGGACCTAACATAGAGCAAGAACTAAAACAAGAGCATTCTTTCTTAATATTTTAGTGTAAACGAAACCTTTCTTTGAGCGTTTACATAAGGATAAACAACGAACTAAAGTTCAGTCACTGTTAGCACTAATAGAATTTTACGTAAGCATTCGCTGGTCTGATGTAAATTAATCTTTATAATAGAAAACGTACAATAGGTATGATTGATATTAGTACAATAAAATGATTTATCGTCGATAAATATTAATGTTAAAAAGCTTAGAGTATACATTGCTATAGAGCGCGCCTTACAAGTACGACTGCTATCACGGGTATGAACAGTACCGAGGCTCCTGGGTCAACCTCAATTAGTAGCAAAACAATACCCGTCAAAATGACTTCGCAATTAATATTTAATTCGATATTATTACATCAAAATTTTATACAACATCGTATATTTTGTAGTAATAATGACGCAAAAATAACGCAAAATGACGCCATTTTTTTGTATTTTGGCTTTAATTTTGTCCATGTATATCAAATCGAATAAAAAACTTCATAATAACAAACTACATTAATAAGTGCATCTATTGATATTTTCGGTAATGCATGAAACCTCACTATAGGTGCGCTATACCATCGCAAAATGTCTGCTAACACTCGGCGCTAAAGACCTGAGTGATACGCGCGCTCTTCATCATCACTACATATTATAAAACAAAGTCGCTGACGCTGTCTGTCCGTCCCTATGTATGCTTAAATCTTCAAAACAACGCAACGGATTTTGAAGCAGTTTTTTTCAATAGATAGAGTGATTCAAGAGGAAGGTTTATATGTATATGCATGTATAAAATTGTAGAGAAACACTGATAAATTAAGAGATAACAGCGGGAACGGGATCAGAAAATATGGCGGTACGAAGTTCGCCGGGTCAGCTAGTAAATAATAATATAATGTATACTCTAAGGTAAAAAGGCATAGGACGGGGCTTGAGTCTGTTGCCTTTTCTAGGGGAACGAAGCAATTGAACATCACCGCGAAACAGGTCCTCAAATAGACTAGCCTTCTTACCCTCTACTACTCTACTTACCCTGTTATGATACTCCAACGTGACTAAATAAAAATAAATACATTACCACTCCTTTGCGTCGTGCAGTCGAGTAATAATTTCAAAAGTTTTATTAATCTCGTTTATACGTTAAACTCTGACCTTCAATCTGTCAGAGTAAGAATTTATAGATTTCCGCATTACCGCCCAGGGGAATTGATATACTGATAACTCAGGAAGTTTCCCTTCCCGGGAATATTCGGACCTGAAGTCAGTGCGAAGTTCCCAGTAAGCCGCTTCTTTGAACGTGACCACAATAATCTGCGGTGTTTTTTACCCGACTACGGCGAAGCCAAAGGAGGGTTATGATTTTGACAGGCTATGTATTGTATGTATGTATGTATGTTCGTTTGTTCCCTCATAGCTGCTCAACTACTTATTAGAACTGGACATATATTATAGCATATCGTTAGAATCGTCTTGATCCTCCGATGGTTATAGGCTATATTAGTCCAGTCATTTGGGCGAAAACCTAGAACATTACCTGGAAAGTTTTCCGGGAGTTTTGAAAATTGGCAATTTTATAGATTTTGATATGCTCTTTCCAAATTTGAACTTTGCCACCTCGTATGTTTGCCGCTCGCGCCGCCATTTTGAAAAAATGGCGCCCAAAAGCAGTTTTTAGATAATAACTCCTTTCCGGCGCATTTTACAGGAAAAACATATTACACAAAATAAAAGTAGAGAAAATTTCCTACAATTTATGTCAAACCTTTTCTTTCCTAAAATCAATAGTTTCGGCGTACGAGCACCGTAAACCATTATACATCCACACCAACGTGTAATATTTACTTTAAACTGCTCATACTGTGATTTGTAAATTATAAAAATTATACGAAGGTTATCTATAGTAATTATAGGTAACTATAGTCTGTCATGTCTCCGCAGGTATAAAGAAATGCGCCCCTTCTGTGTCAGGCCCCTTCTTTCCCTTCTAAGAAACATCTAGCCCCGGCTGAGCTCAACAGAAATATTTAGTCTGAGTCATCAGTATACGTTTATCATTTCACAGTGTCGTTTGCATTTACAGAGCCATGGCTTCTAATGAAGTAGATAGAAGGGATACCACGATAAAAAAACGCGCCGATTTCTCTACCTCATGGTGGTGTGGAAATGAGTATTTCTGCCGAAACGTGTATTGAATTACACTTTACGGCGCTCCTACACCGAAACTATTAATTTTAGGGAAAAAAAAATATCACAAATTGTAGGAAATTTCCTCTACTTTTATTTTGTTGAATATGTTTTTCCTGTAAAATGCGTCGGAAAAGAGTAATTATCAAAAAACTGCTTTTGGGCGCCATTTTTTCAAAATGGCGGCGCGAGCGGCAAACATACGAGGTGGCAAAGTTCAAATTTGGAAAGAGCATATCAAAATCTATAAAATTGCCAATTTTCAAAACTCCCGGAAAACTTTCCAGGTAAAAATACCAAATGACTGGACTATATGACGTGTCACTAAATCTAATGTGGTGCCCTCTAGCGGCCATAAAGTACTGTGTTGAAAAAATAATTTGAGATAAATATGCCGTGTATGGTATCAAATTAAAGAGCTCAATTAGCACATTTCAAATATGCATAAATTATAGTTGTTGGGTGTCCCAAAATAAAATAAATAAAAAAATAAGTTTAAAACTAAAACCCGACTACTTAAATAAATCACGCTCTGAAAAGTATTAAACAAGAAAATATCTAGGATAGCCGTGGTCGTATGCCACTTACTATAATAAAACGATACATGTATACATGCTATTCTAAGGAAAAGTGGCATACGACCACGGCTATCCTAGATATTTTCTTGTTTAATACTTTTCAGAGCGTGATTTTTTTAAGTAGTCGGGTTTTAGTTTTAAACTTATATTATACTACTTAGGTGGCAGACAAGCCTCTTTAAACAAGTCGCAATATGTTTGTAGAACAGAATATAATGATCAATGTATGGGATTGACAAAACGCCTGTTATAAACGCCATACATACAATCACGCCTTTATCCCCGGAGGGTTAGGCAGAGGTGAATTAACACCCACATTTCACCAGTCATTGTATTAGGTCCCACGTAACAGAAGGTGAGCCTATTGTCGTATTCCGGGCACTATTGTTGACTCGAGCCATGTATCTGAGGCTGAGTCGGGGCTGTATATATCTATCTGATGTTAAACAGCCCTATCCCTTAGTCGCCTTGTACGACACCACATGAGAGGAGATGTGGTGGCCCAATTTCTACTCTGCCGGGAACCACGCGGCTTCGTCATAAACGTCAAAATACGTATCTGCCCCATACATTGAATATTCTATTCTACAATACACCGGCCAAATGCAAATATTTTAAAATTACCATTTGCATTTACCTATCTAAGTACGCGTACCTATATAACTTTCTGGCCCACTTAAACATAGTTATATAACCCAATTACTGCTGTGTCATAGTAGCCACTTGTCATCAAATGTACTGAAAGTTAAAAAAATCAGCCTCTATAGCGTGGCGGTAGTGAACGCGGCCGCTATGCAGGAGGCGCGGGTTTAATCCCCGCTCAGTGAAAAAAATTGTATGCATAAATATGCGTAGGTATTTGCATTGATCTGGTCGTGCCTCGGAGAGCACGTTAAGCCAGAACATCTAGGTATCAGGCAAACGTTACGGGTAGTTGGAGGCCTAAAAATTTCAACAACTGGTCTAGCTGCAATGCTTCGATATCGCCCAATATCGCTATTGGGTTGTGGCCCTCAGATGGCAATCGCTTCACGTAAAATATCGAAGTCTTGCCAAATTCGCATTTAAACCGGTAAAGCGGACCCCAGAATTCAAGGTGAAAGCTTCGGATGCGACTGGGATTAACGCTAGGACGAAAAAGATGAAGAAGAAGTAGTTTAAAAATGTCTTAAAACAAACTCCTATGAACGAGTTTGTAGCCATTATTATACTGTAATGGTTAAAGTTAGTTTTGATTCTGCAATTTTCACTAACCTATGAAGTTAGAACGACGAAATCTTGAGGTAAACTTAAATCTGTTTGTAAGATGGTGTGTGCTTGCTGCGATTCAGTATATTCAAATTTGTTCCCGTAAAATTTTGTAATACAATACGTTTTTGTATTATAGTTTCTGGCGTACATTTTGATCCCAGTGACGTCACAAAATGGATTCCATATGAATGAATGAATGAATGAATGAATGAATGAATGAATGAATGAATGAATGAATGAATGAATGAATGAATGAATGAATGAATGAATGAATGAATGAATGAATGAATATTTATTTCTAAGAATATGGTACATCGAGGTCTTCATGTTATTACAATGGTTCCAACATATTCTACCATAATAGGTGTAGAAATATTAAGTTTTACAATAATAAATTAATAATATACATAATAATGTCAAATATACCCAATAATAATTAATAATAAGAGAATAATGTCAAATATACAGCTTATGTCACGCATGCAATCAATTAATTATTTCATTAGTCATTTCTTTAATTTTTACATCAGTCAATACATCTTTAACATTTTTGCTATCCATATATTATTATATGCGCAGTACGCGTTTATTGGGTGTCTTGAGGATTGCATAGTCAGTGTAAGGTTCTTAAAGAAGGACATTATAAGTTTCTTACGGGCTCGACAGCACGAGTGTAACGCCGTCCGCTTGTATACGTCCTTAGGCCACGGTCGTAGTAACTATTTAGCCACGGTCGTAGTAACTATTTAGTAATCTGTGCCACGTAGTAACTATTTAGTAATCTGTGCCACGTAGTAACTATTTAGTAATCTGTGCCACGTAGTAACTATTTAGTAATCTGTGCCACGGAGTAACTATTTAGTAATCTGTACCACGGTTACCAATTTCCATCAGGTGGGCCATGTACCATTTGAGTATTATAAAAATAGCAAGAGGTGCTACGGCGGTGCGGGGCATAGCAAGTATGTAGCGGTCGGATGCATTATCGCTACGTAAAGCATCCGACCGCTACGCCGTAGCATTAATGTGTATTTTATACATATCGTCGGAGGCCGCGGGTTCCGCTCAATGCAAATAGTATGCAATTATCTGTTTGCATTTGCCTGGGCGTTTTCATATATAATACGAGTATGTTTGTATTTAGAGAAGAAAATGTATCTAGAACCAAAGCTAGACTTACTTTGGGCTTAGACAGCGTTGTGCAGAATTTTCTAGAATATTTTTTTATTTATAGAATCAGGTTTCTTATAATGGGAGCCCACCTTAAATATTTATTTTATTCTATTTTTACCCCGCGTTTACATACTGCTTCTCGCATTGCTCATCGTGTTGCCGGAAATATTCGCGCGATTAATGCCCTAGCGTTCACACACTCCCATCATCGCGTTGGTCCGCATTACAGTATTCACCCTGCAATGGAGACGGACGTAAACGTATGGAGGACAACGCTGTAGCAGTGTACGCATTATGCTTTTACAGCATAGCGAATTAATTAAATAGATTATTAATAAAAACCATCACTTTCAACTACTATACACTTTCCGTAGATCGATATAAATATTTTTAAAAGTAAATATTCGAGGAGCAATAACGAAAGCCGTGTTTACTGATTAGCGCCATCTAGCGGTCTCGTATAGTTCATCGCGCTAGTATTGCCGCTCCTTTGACTCGCGCCGCCAAGCCGACATTCGCAGTAACATACGCGGCAGTACTCGCGGCATGACGAATATACCATTCACACCACGTCTCTGCCCACTTCTCTCGCCACTTCCCTCGCTCTGCCGCGAATACTCGTACTCGTAAACACAGCTTTAGAATCTGTTGTTATAACAGCTATCTGTTGCTATAACAAATATCCAAGCCTACACAGCATCTCCTCTAGTTTCATAACCGAAACACAAAGTCGGCACAAACAATGGCGGCTACGGTAAATCCTGAGTGACAGGGGCAGACCGCACAGCTGGATAATTGCGTGGTTCGATCGATCTCTCCATTCATTCACCTACAGACTTTACCGGAGCGTTTAAAAACGAATTTGGTTCGAAAATTTCGACTTACTTAATTTTCTTACTGATGAACTTCTGTAACGTATTGGGGCCCTGGTACTTTATGATGTGTTTCAGTCTTCTTTAGGGCTAATCCCAGTCGTATCCAGGAGCCCGGGCACAGAAAGATTGTAAAATCCGTTCCGATCAATGATATATTATAAACTATACATAAGTTGTCCGCACTCTAAAATGGCGACAAAAAAACGATTACTTTTGGTCATCATTTTATGCACCAATCAGAATCGCGACCAAAAAAAACAATTATAATAATAAATTCGTAATAGTATAATATTATTTATGTAGATACTTATATATAATTCATATAAATTAATAACATTGACATATTTTTAATAAGTACCTAACTAAACTGTTTTTATACTTGTATGCGCCATTTTTGAAAGCCGCCATCTTCTTGTATGACGTATCTATGAATATAATACATCATTGGTTCCGATGCCGTCCGTTTGGTGGGGTTGAACCTTTACCGGGATCCACTCCTTTTTTTATATTTGTTCCTTTCGTAACAAGCTAAGGTTCTATGACCATGCTGCCTTGTCATCAATTATTTTAATACTAATATTTGGATGATGATGAGAATGAGGATGATGATGATGATGATGACGATGATGGGTAATTTCAACTTGCCTAAGTTTTTGCTAATTTCGGTGGTATTTTTCAATCATAGGTTTTCCGAAGAAAAAATTTAATGGAGTTCTTTTAGAACACATTTGTGTTCTCAAAAAATTAGGCAAGTTGAAATTACCCTGATGATGATTGCTGCCTCAGTAAAGTGGTGGAAACTTTACTAAAGACTTCTTACGGTGATTTGAAACCAACACGAGAAGTCACAATCCACTGTAATATTTCATTTTCCTACTCTTGTGCGCGTTTTCCAAGACGTTATGTCTAAAATTCCACCATATTTACACATAAAAACTCGAGCTCACACTAATTTCGGAAAATAAAATAACACCGTGATGCGTCTCCTGCCTTGCCGCCAAAATTCCGGGATCCACTCTTTTGCTTTTCTTTTTTTAACTTTTAAGGGAATACACAGGCATAGCCCAATAACGCCTCTAGCTAGTCTCACACCAACCATTCACCAAAGACGTTAAGTACCAGAGCGTTTAAATAATCTTTAGTTCAAAATTCCTCCTAATTTTCTTACTGATGACAATAGGGTGCCCTGGTACTTTTTATAATGCTTTCAGATTTCTTAAATGCCCATCAATTCTTTTTTTGCAAATCAACGACCATTTAGCACGAATTGACAATATTGAAGAGACATTGGTGGATGGTTTGACTATAATAAGCATAGCCTTAAGCCTTTTGCACCGAGCGGGAATGATCATAGTAACTATATAAATCAATGATCTAGAACTAGCTGATCTGGCGAACTTCGTACCACCATATTTTTCTTTGCCTGCGACCCCGCCCGCGTAGAATTCAGATCCCGTTTCCGCAGCACCTTCTGTTTTTTAGTGTACAAACCTCGTTCTGACGATAACGAACACAATAAAAGTTACTATCCAATTTAATGAAATTTCATTTTTATTTATATATAGATAGAACATACAGTATCTCTACGCGGGTATGTAAGAGTATTGGTAAGAGCTCGTATCATGAAAAAGAATAGTGTTCCATATGCAGCAAAAATATGTTTAAAGCAAAAGTAGCTTTGTGTCACACGACGCCTGCCTCAAGCAGACGCTCTCAGCATTGATAAGTGGTTGTATTGTAAAACCCGGAAGTTTCGACATTGAGAAATTCTCCAAAGAGTTGGGAAGAAGTAGGTCGGTATTGGTCTGGTATGTTTATCTTTGTAACTTTATCTATAGCTGATGCTCGTGGTTTCGACCGCAAAGGAATTTTTTCCTGCTGTCGTGACCTTTGTTTTACGTAAAAATATTCCGTTGATATACAATCATATTAACGGGAATTAACGCGATAGGCAATTCCCGTTAAATGAAACGCGATAGTTTAATAGTAGTTTATGAAACTGTTGCATAGTAAGCCGTAGGCGAGTTTTTTTACAGTATGACACGAGTGTTTTAAAACCAAAGTATACTTAGCAGTTTCATGTAAAAAAGTAGTGCTGCTTTATCGAATCTCATGGAATAACATATGGTAGGTATAAATGATTATATGGGCGCATACGGTGCAGAATATTCCATAAAAAACCAAGCGGTTCGGCGACTCCTTCTTTTGCCGGACCAATAGACCTGGAAATTGCTTACCAGTACACATGTTCCCTCTTCCTACAGTCCCGGGTCCTTTAAGCGGGGCGTGAAAAAGCATCTGAAGAGGCCGTCAAGCTGAGTGCCATCATTGTAACATGGTACGTGTCTATAATGGTGACCCTTTTTTTCAGAGACTTTGCCTTCAGTTTACCATCAGGCGAGGTGAAGTCAAATTCAAGTGACCGTAACGAAGTTATTAATGCATTTGCGATCGACCGTTAGCTTGCTAACCAGTAGCTTTCCGGTGGTTTTTAAAGACCTGTGTTGCGTGGCGGTCGGTGGACCGTTCGAAGCTAAGTACAAATATTTGTATGCATGAATATAATATTTGCATTGGTCTGTATTTGCACATGTATAGTAGAGAAAACTAGCTAACCAGGCAAACGTTGTCCCGGCAGTACAAATTATCATAGAAATCGAACGTACCCAAGTATAAATGGTGATAATACAAATGCATATATTATACGAGTATGAGTGAGTATCTATTTATGGGAAGGGAGGAATACCAAGGTATTAAGATCATTTTCAGTACTTTGTTCGTCATCATTGATCTGATGCTGACTGTACCTTTTTTTACATCACTAATAAAAAATTACCTACGTATAAATTTTTCCATTTTTTATGCGGTCCAATAGAATTTTTTATGTGACAGGTTGATGTCTTGCTTGAGAGAAAATCGGAGCACACTGGATTCTGGAACGCGGCGAACATTTGGCGGTAATAAATAATCCTGAAAGGGTTCCGGACAGCGCTGCAGAAATTACAGCTCCTTTATAGTTATGGCTTCCTGGTACCGCGTGCCGTGCACAAAGGTTTCAGCCAATTTTGTAACAAAGTGAAATTGCAGTTTTAAATTAATTGTACGATATTGTTGGAAGTATAGTTAATTAATCCTAGAAGCCAACATTCAAGAAAAGCATAATACAACAAGACATACACTGTGAGCTTATTCTGTTTAAAAATATGTACCTACTCCAAGAAAATTAGATTATGACGAAGAAAAAAAATCATAGTTTTTGTGATAGAAAATCGGAGTGCACTGCATTCTGGAACGCGGTGAACTTTTGACGGTTATAAATGCTAATCCTTCCGAGCAGCGCTGCAGAAATTACAGCTCCTTTATAGTTATGGCTTCCTGGTATTTTGTAACAAAGTGAAATTGCAGTTTTAAATTAATTTTTTGTTGGAAATATGGCCACGGTATTCACTTTCCATCAGATGGGCCATGTGCTTGTCTGCAACCTAAGTAGTATGAAAAAATTAAACCCAAGAAAAAGAAAAATATGATAAGATTTCATTTTTTTTAACTAGAACACGTCAAGACCCACTCCTAACATAAGTAGGTAATTTAGCTGGAGGGGCTAACGGGAATATTAGTAATTTCGGTTGCTAATATTCATTAAAAATAAAAATATTAGAGCTCCAACTCCAACTGCCATTATAGATGTTCATATGGCAAAGCAGGTCCGGCGGTTTAACGGGTCCTCCGGGGCACAGTATCTAATATCATACGAGATTCGCAAGTGACATAGGTAGCGTCTATGTCAAAATAAGATTATGGCGTGAATATTCAAGTCCCTGCGAATGTTTAGACGAGGCAATTTTTTTCTGTCTTTACGATAATCGTATCTTAAAGGCGACTCTACTCGTCTTAATGAGCCTGTAAGTAATAAGATCAAGATATAGAAAATTGATCCCTGAGATTAATGGCCCACTGAGGGAACTATAATCGTAACGAAAGGGCCAATCAGACCTCATATCTATCTCTGTCACATAAATAAATGGTTCAATTGAATTCTCTAAAGCTTCAGGGCATCCAGGGCGTTTTACTTACGTTAGCCAATGATGTAGTATAAAATATAGATGCGTTATCCGCACTGTGAAATAGCAAATAAAAATCAGGACCATAATTTGTCATGATTTTACACACCAATCTGAGACGCGACAATGCGCTACGTGAAAAAATACATCATTATTAATATACATTCGTAATATTAACACTTCCTTTTGGGTTTTATTTATTTTGCGCGGAATCCTAATATGTTTTCAAAAAAAAATGTAACAAAGGTACGCTTTATAACATCAGCTATCTATAGTAAAAATCTCATCAAAATAGGCCCAGCTGTTTCGGAGATTACTTAGTTCAAACAGACGATCTTGAAAAAAACCCTCCTGATCAGAAGGCCTAAGTAGCTGAATGACCAACATCGCGAAACGTCTAAGGAGCATTAAGTCTAACTAACACAAAGTCCATGTAGCAAAACGTCCAAGTGATGGTCTAATAGCAGAACGTCTAATTAGCGAATCGTCAGTTTCTCAAAGATCCTATCCCTAGAATATCGATCCTTACCCTAAAATGCAGCCTCGTAAATGCAGATTATAAAAAACTAAATTTGCCTCAATATTTTATGTGAATTAACGGGTAACCGAAAAGAGGTTCGTAAATCCACAATCCATTCACATTATCCGATCAATCTATCAATCCATCAATCACTGCCCGATGGCTGCTACCGCCAATCAATTTGTAATTGATGTGAGGTACTAGGAGCTGAGAGTAAGGACGGAGGTGTAACTTGATTAGACGTCTCAATTTACTGGTGCGATATAAAAATCAATAGTTGCCGTGCACATTTTATGCTCTGCCATACCGTTCAACAGATTCTTTTTATACTTTGTTACCCTAGTACTTCCACTTGCGTAAAGCTGGGCTGACTTAGTGGTCAATCATTCGGCCTTACGATTGAGTTCTTGGGTTCAAATACTGACGTGCACCTCCTCCAATACACGCAATTTAGCTTACATGGAGGAGTGTTCCTATACTCTTTAAAAATCGTACGGATCAGCCTTTGGATATTGCTTTTTTTTATACCACTTATGTGGTAGACAAGCACACGGCCCACCTGATGGAAAGTGGTTACCGTAGCCTATGGACCTATGCAACACCAGGGGCGTCACACTCGTGCTGCCGACCCTGAAGAAACCATCGCGGGGAGTTCATGCCACAGCTTGAGTGTGCGAGGGATGAAGTTCCTTTCATACCGCACAGTGCGCAATTCCCCGCCTATGGCGAGAAGTGCGATGATAGAGTGTAGCTGTGAGCATCATGTCAAACAGTTCATCTGAGCACAAACCATTGTATAGGCGGTAGAACACACACAGTGAGGCAAAATCTCTCCTGAGACTGAGAGGTTCCACATCGCCTGTGAGTATGGGATTGCCGACGAACCTCAACGCCCGTCTTTGCACCGAATCGAAAGGGTCAAGCTGGCACGCAGGCGCTGATAGAATAGTAACTTAAGAATTGTTAGGGATTGCCGATGGAAGTGAAAACTAACTTGCTAGGTGACGAAGATGCGAGTTCCGTAATTTTTGTTACCTAAAAAGTGCTACGCGCCTAAATAAATTTTCACTTCAAAAATTATAGGCATAATAATTATCGGGTGTTTCTACTATTTCTGGAGTTTGTTGCGCCGCTTCTTCTCCATTAGCACCTAGGATAGGAAGCTTAGATTGGTAATGGTAAACTTAGATTAACAAAAATTGACGTCAATAAGGTATTATATACTATACTATGTGATGGTTCTGTGAATTGAAACAAACCCTGTGACGATATATTAAGGGCATATGTTGCCGGCGATGACAGGGGAAATCACGAACCCTGTGTGGCACGTGATTGATTATCTTATTATCCATTGCGCGAGGATAAAAACAAAAACTGCTGGGTCAAAATGTCGCTAGCAGATGCTAAAAAAATTAATAGAACATATACATACATTATACTCACGCCTGTAAATACCCGAAGGGGTAGGGAGAGGTGTATTAACACCCACATTTTGCCAACTATGATTTTTGGTCCCACGTAAATGGAGGCGAGCTTATTGCCGTCAAGCAGGCACTTTTTCATGGGCAAAGTTTACTTCTTCTTCATCCTAGCGTTAATTCCCAGTCGCATCCGAAGCTTTTCAGCTCGGAGTCTGGGGTCCGCTTTACCAGTCTTAACTACAGATTTTGCTAGACCTCGATATTTTCCGTGAAGCGATTGCCATCTGACCTCCACGACCCAATGGTGACATTAGGAGATATCGAAGCTTTGCACCTAGACCGTTGTTTTTGGACTTTTTAGGGCTCCAACTACCCGTAACGACTGCCATAGATGTTCTTGTGGCAACCGGGACCGACGGCTTAACGTGCTCTCCGAGGCACGACCAGACCAATGCAAATACTCATATTTCATGCACACAAATATTTGCACTGAGCGGGGATCGAACCCGCGCCTCCTGCGTAGCGGCCGCGTTCACTACCGCTACGCCACGGAGGCTGTCCGGGCGGAGTTTACTGTCGAATGGAGAACAGCCGTATCCCTTAGTCGCCCTCTACGACACCCACAGGAAGAGATGGGGTAGCCCTGCACTGCAATTCACTAAGCAAGCACAACGATGCGACAACGATGCGAGGCGCAACGTAGATTGTCATTGGTCAGATTGTATCACGTCATTGGAAATCGACCAATGACAGTGTCTATCGCGCACATCGTTGCGACTCGCATCGTTGTCGCATCGTTGTGCTTATTAGTGAATTGCACAGCTGTTCTACTCCACCGAGAACCAACACGGCTAAAAAAATAATAGAAGAGTCGTTAAATTCAATCCATACTAATAAATGCGAAGGTAACTCTGTCTGTCGTTCTGTCTGTTACGCTTTCACGTCTAAACCACTGAACTGATTTTGATGAAATTTGGTACAGAGATAGATTAGAACTTGGGACAGGACATAGGTTACGTTTGGTCGTGATAATTGACACCCACGCAGGCGGAGCTGCGGGTAACAGCTAGTACTTAGGTACATTAAGTGACAGGCAATGAAGGCCAGCTTGACAATTTTGTAATGACATAATAGATAGGTATTGGCGTCTATCTTGACCCCTGATTGGAAATAGTGAAATGCTCAGATGCAGGAATGTTCTGACCACAGACAGAGCTTCCGAGACACGCCTTGAGCATTCCAAATTTTTATTGGTACCTACTAGGAAAACATCACACATTGGGAGCTATAATGAAATGATTCGGTATTTCGATATCAATTATTTATAGTGACGTCACGCCATGTTCTATTTACAGTAAGTCATGTTGATTCGGTCACGAATTGATCAACTGCCTACGACCTTTTCACAACATATTGATCACTCGCGGTCGCTTTAATATCTTTGTATGATAGCTACAAAAAGTGAAGCATTGTTGCTGGTCAAGTCGCTTAAATCAATACCAAACTCTTTGAAATAAAATTACTTTTTAACGGGATCAATTACACAAAAAAGAAATGATATAATGAGTGAGATTCGCGTAAACTTCATACAGTATCATATAGATAGGACCAGAAACTGCAGCCGGACTGCCTTTGTCGTCAAAAGACACCCAAAAAACGCGTACAGTCAGCAAGTCGATTTTGACAAGCAGAGTGTAGGTACATACTCAAAATGTTTTTAATAATTAAAACAATCAGTGAACAGGAAGGGGGAACCCTTCCTGTTCACTGATTGTTTTGATATTTGATACACACCTTTAGTTTGGACGATAATACAATTTAAATCAAATACTTGACTTGACTCAAAATTATTGGTACTTATATCATTTTGAGTACTTTGCTAGTCAAGATCGATCTGATGCCGGCTGTACTGCGTATATAGAGTAGGTATATTTATGACGACACAGGGGTCAAGATAGACGCCAATACCTATCTATTATGTCATTACAAAATAGTCAAGCTGGCTTTCGTTGCCTGTCACTTATGTACCTAAGTAAAGAAAGAAAGAAAGAAAGAAAGAAAAATATATTTATTTTGACCCGCAGCACACAATACAGTCAAAGCAAAATATCACATTATACACGCTAATACAGAGTGTAAGTACTGGCTGCTGCCCGCAGCTCCGCCCGCGTGGGTTTCAATTAATGGAATAATTTAGTAGACAATCAGAAAGGGCACTACTGAGGGGCACTAATGTAAAATATATTTATGTAAAAGATTTTTGTACGGTCTGACTACCAAGATAAGAGGTTTGTTTGAAACAACCACCCCCGTCGGTCATCGAACGTCGTAATATCGGACTCGGACCGACTAAAACCGCACGCCGTCTCGGATGCAAGGTTACTCAATAAGGTACTAAAAATAAATACATGTGTAGGTCCTTCCGATCGGATGGCAGTTAACTCAGCAAGCTGTTTTAATGTGATTATAAGTAGCCCTAACAACGTAGTTGCTATTGTTAGCAGCAAAAGTTGACAAGTAGTAGGTAGATAAGGAATAATATATTGTAGGTACTTTTACCAACAGTATTATACTCAATTGAATCTAACATATTTTTGATTATACTAAGATATTTTCTTGTGTTTTTTCTCAGTCAACCTTTTCATATATATGATAAACATAGCAAACATCAATGTAATCAAGGCTATAAAAAAATTCACAGTAACTGATAATACACTAGCTTATAGCTTTTTTTTTATCGTGCGCGTGGCTCCCCCTGCGTTAATGTCGGTCATCGCGTTTTTTACTGGTTCCACAAACGTAAGACTTTAAGCCTGACTAACCTGTGAACCAAAAAAACTCTATCAAAAATTCGTTCAGTAGCCTGAGGTCCGTAGACAATTTTTTTTTTGTTCTATGGCAATCCTAATAGTTCCGCCAACAACTCAGTTTTTATATTGTGGCAAGCACGATGTCACCGATCCAAAAAAGGTCCGTAGACTAATCCTCCTGCTTCTGGTTTGACTTAGGTATGGGGCGTTTATGGGAGCAACTGCCACCTGACCTCCTAACCCCGAGAGGAAGGTCTTCGCTGAAGACTCTCCTTTCCTGACTGTGCTACTTGAGATACGAGCATCATAAGATACTTAACACGTGTTAATTTTATAGACATAAGGCCACATAAGGAACATAAGTAACTAATTAGGTATAATTTATGGTTGTTAGTAAACATAAGTAGACAGTAATGAGACAGGACATCATATCCTGTTACAGGAACATAGGGAAAGTACCTTTGGAATTGCTTTAACTTTTTTTTTATGCCACTTAGGTTGGTATACAAAGCTTATCAGTCGTGTGAAGTGGTAGAACCAAATCTTGAAAACACTTTTTTACCCGACTGCCAAGAAGGGTAAAAAGACGAAAGAAAGAGAGGACTGTAATTTAAATAAATTATTATTAAAAATAAAAAACCCAACTGATGCTCAAAAGATTGATAGCAGGCGGTACCCATTTGCAAATCATAAACCGGATGAAAATTAATGGGTACCGCCTGCTATCAAACTTATTTTAATCTTTTCAGCATCAGTTGGGTTTTTTATTCTTAATAATAATTTATTTTACAACACACCTGCTCATAAAACTGCTTGTATTTCACCGCAATTAGGCACGTACTGACACCTATTATCAAACTGTGATTTTTTCATTGCTATTATTCACAAGTGAGTTATAGATTCTTTTTAAAATTTTATAGCCGTATTTATAGTCGTATTATAGTTGTATTTTATACCGTCCTCGGCTCTATTAAGACCCTCGCCTAACGGCTCGGGTCTCAATGGCACCTCGGCGGTAATCACCAACTTTACTCACTTGTACCATAATGTACTATTATTATAGTCCTCTATTTCTCTCGTCTTTGGATGGGTCTTTTTAATTCTTTTTAATCACATTCGTTTGTGAAATATTAAAATTATAACTGCAATTTTTTGTTACAGGTATGTTCATTCCACGACGCTTCTGGCCAGGTAAATGGCAGGTTTTGGAAACGTAACAAACATCAATCAATCAAATAATCAATCAATCAATCAATCACTCAATCAATCAATCAATCAATTAAACAATCAATCCATCAATCAATTAATCAATAAATGAATCAATCAATTACTCAATCTATCAATCAATCAATCAATTAGCCTATTGCAGTCCACTGCTGGACATAGGCGTCTCCCAATAGGTATGTGCCACGTTTGCCGATCCAAACAAACATCACAATGAATCAATTAACCTATCGCAGTCGACTGCTGGACATACCCCATGACCCATGACAAAGTGCTCGCTTGACAGTAAGGGTGAGCACCCACTGGTCCCCTGGAATTCGTCCCCAGTGCCCATTCGTCCCTAAATAATTTTGAGGTGCCCATTCGACCTCTGGTCTATTTTATAATTAAATTATTATTTATTTTTGTCATTTACTCTGGTCCCTGTGGTTGTGGTACAATCGCGTAGTAAAGGCTTATGATGAAAATAAAACATTTTTTTTTATATAGGACACGTCAAATTGACTTCGCCTCGCCTGATGGTAAGCTGAAGGCAAAGTTTCTCAAAAGAGGGTCACCATCACAGACAGTAATACCACAGTATTTTTCGTTAGGCTGTAAATCCCCGAAGGGGTAGTCAGAGGTTTATTAACACCCACATTTCACAATTATGATTTCCTGTTCCACGTAATAAGGAGCGAGCCTATTGCCGTCAAGCAGGCACTTAGTCATGGGCTGTAAATTTACAATCTGATGAAGAATAGCCCTATCCCTTAGTCACCTTCTACAGAAACAGAAAGTTGTAACTTTCGTTCGTTTCGTCATAACCTCGCATATTAAATCACACATGAAAAACATTTCAGTATTTCTTCTCCCTTCTAAAACAAGAACACTAAAACAAGGAAGTTTCGTAAGAAATTTCTTAAGTTAGGGCCACTAAGTAGGTACCTACCTACAGATTTATTAGTAGCCCCAAGAAACACGATCTCGTAAGTTATTAAAATGCCTGAAAGTTTGTGCTTGATGTGGGTCTGGTGTGCCAGCAATTCTTATAATCCGAAGATACATGGATAACATAATATTAATTTCTTGGTTAGTGGTTTACATGAATTATTGCTCAAGGATTTGTTACTTAATAAAAATAACTAAACTGACCGCACACAACTGCTGACGCATGTAGCTGATACCCATTACTTGTTAAAAGGGACTTTTGAGAACCCGTAATAAATAAATAAATAAAAATATTCTACAACATTCTACACAATGCTATCTAGACCCATGGTAAGCTTAATTAGCTTGTGTTATGGAATCTAGAATGCGGATATAAATACTTAGATACTTTTTTTTTTTGTAAAATGAATAATTAATTACACGTGCTGTGTGCGTCTACAGTTGTCGTATGCAATCACCTTCCCAATTTATATGCGTACGTAAAGTCTGCATCAGATGGTTCTTGACTAGCAAAGTCCTCAAAATGATCTTCAATCAAAACCCATCGCAGTCCACTGCTGGACATAGGCCTCTCCCAATATTGGGAGGCTTTGGCCTACTGTTTCCACGCTGGCCAGACGGGTTGGTACAGGGTTTTATTTCGAGTTTTTCTTCTCTCGCAGTGATATCGTCTGCGTATTTTTCCGTTAGTCGCCTCTTACGACACACTTCGGATGAGATGAGGTGGTGATACTTGTATTCTTTCTCTGGTCACTACACGGGAAATGATCTTAATACTTTGATATTCCTACCTTCTTATTGATTGATTGCTCTAATATTTGGTACACACCTTTAGTTCGTTCGATGATACAATATCACTACATATTATAAAACGAAGTCGCTGTCGCTGTCTGTCCGTCCCTATGTATGCTTAAATCTTCAAAACCACGCAAAGGATTTTGAAGCGGTTTTTTTAATAGATAGAGTGATTCAAGTGGGTTTTACTTAAATATTAAGAAATGTTTTGTTATATCATTCACCAACAAGCATAATAAGATTACGTGGTCCTATGATATTGAAGGCGAAACGCTTAATCGGTCGGTGGTTGCCAGGGATCTCGGTGTTATATTTGATGACAAGCTCTCATTTCGTGCTCATTATAGTTGCATCATCTCTAAAGCCAATCAACTTCTAGGGTTTGTCTTGCGATCTACCAAAGAATTCAGAAGGCCTCTTGGTGGTTTGTACCTGTACTATGCTCTGGTGAGAAGTATCTTAGAATATGGCAGTCCTGTATGGTCGCCAAACTACAGGGTACATGTGGACGAAATTGAGCGTATACAGAAGAAAGCACTTAGAATTCTAAGCTATCGTCAGGACCCTGGGCGGTCGAATATTGATTACCAGGGTAGACTCAGCAAATTCAACGCACAACAATTGGAAACCCGACGCACATATTTTGATCTGCTTTATTTGTACAAGATTATACACTATCTCATAGATTCGCCAGGATTAATTTCTCAACTCACTTTTAATATAAAGTTTAGCGCCCGTAGGTCTAAAGAGACAAATCTATTTTCCCTCCAGGTTTATAAGAATAACATATCTTTCTTTAACCCTTTAACAAGGATGGCGCGCCAATATAACGAGTTGGCAAAGCAGAACAAACACCTAGACATATTTGATTCCAATCATAACAGATTTGCTAAAATTCTGAAAGACATCCTCCATAACAGTTCGGCCTTGTAAGTGATAATAACACGTCATTATTATACTCTTTCCAATTTGTTTGATGAAGAGGTTTTACTGTATTTAAATATTGTTTTAACTGTGTACACATGTAGTTATGTTACAATCCAGAACGGAACTGTATTTTAATCTTATTATTTTTATATGATTGTAATGTGTTTTGTGTACCTGAATAAATAAAATAAATAAATTCAAGAGGAAGGTTTATATGAGATCCGATTCTCAGCATTCCATGGATTCACCGTGCGGTCGCCGGGTCCATAGCGTGATACAGAGAGGAACACCGTGACGGCGACTGGGACTTGTGATCCAGATGTAGGTTTAGGGTGGCCACCGCGTGATGCATCAGCGCTCACCTCCACCGTCAGTAGTGTCCCCCCCCCCCCCCCCCCCTACCCATCCAAATTTGGTAAGGTATTACATGCATAATATTGTAGAGAAACACTGATAAATTTAGAGATATGCAGCGGTAACGGGATCAGATAATATGGCGGTACGAAGTTCGCCGGGTCAGCTAGTAAACCAGTAAATCGATAAAACAGTATTGTATTAACATCATTAGTAGGTATCAAGATCATTTTGAGTAATTTGCTAGTCAAGCAAGATCGATCTGATCCTGTACATACGCGTTTATAAATCACTCTTCATTTATGAAATGAACAAAATTCTCTACGAACACCTATGTTCACGTAGACTCAATTTATCAAGCGAACAGGTAACATTCCTTCACGTTAATAATCATTAAGTATAAGTCAGCCATGATTGTGATATTGCTCGAGACATATATTTTGGACATAAAATGTGCTCAAAATGTGCTCTAAACGCGCGATACACGTTTCTTAGGTGTCTTTTGAGGATAGTACTGGGTGCTACTGCGGTGGACGAGCTCAAATTCACCCAATAATAGATTACTGTCATATGTATGTGTTATTCTCAAGTATAAGCTATATTATTATAAACTAGCCTTCCGCCCGTGGCTCCGCCCGCGTGCATCTCGGTTAACGCGACCTTTGCTCATATCTTCGGTTCTACTCAACCGATTCCGATCAAACAAACGTAAGATTTTAAGTCTGAGCAAGCCCTTTCTAACAAAAAAACTCGCATCAAAATCCGTCCAGTAGTTTTTGCGTCCATCGCGGAGAAACAGACAAACAGACAGGAAATTCAAAAAAAATATTTTCGTGTTCAGTATCGTTAACATAACATAACCCAAGTATTTTTTTTTAAATATCTCCAATGTACAGACACGACCACTTTACAATTATATAATAGTATAGATTCCCCGGCAGAGTAGAATTTGGGCCACCCCATCTCCTCCCATGTGGTGTCGTACAAGGCGACTAAGGGATAGGGCTGTTTAACATCAGACAGATATATACAGCCACGACTCAGCCTATACATGGCTCGAGCCAACAATAGTGCCCGGAAAACGGCAATAGGCTCACCCCCCATTACGTAGGATCTAGTGCAATGATTGGTGAAATGTGGGTGTTAATTCACCTCTGCTTAACTTTTCGGGGATAAAGGCGTGATTGTATGTATGTATGTATGTTCATTAAAATCCATTCAGTAGTTTTTACGTGAAAGAGTAACAAATATCCTCACATACCTATATACATCCTCACGTCTTACAAACTTTCGCGTTTATAATATTAGTAGGACTAGCTTTTGCCCGCGGCTACGCCCGCGTGGATGTCGGTTATCGCGACCAAACATAGCATATGTCCTTTCTCGCGGTCTAATCTACCCGTATACCAAATTTCATCAAAATCGGTTCAGTGGTTTGGGCGTGAAAGCGAGACAGACAGACAGACAGACAGACAGAGTTACTTTCACATTTATTATATTAGTAGGGATTACAAAACTCGCGATTTAGGTCCAAGATTCGTGCCCCGAGGTATACGTACGCCGTACAGCACTGCAATCCGCAGTAACTGCCAACGCCACAAGGGTTGATTACAAAACCTCTCACGTCGCCCGGCGTGTTTAGTAGAGGTACGTATTATAATAGTAATCAACGATACAATACAGTTACAGAAGTACCACTATATCTATATTAAGCTATTGCATAGCTTCTATCGCGGGCCTTGAGCGTGGAGACCGAATCCAGAAATTCCGTAACGAAAAAAACCTAACACCCCGAAGCTCGCACGAATCGAGCCGAGCTGCTCCGAAGTAGCTCCGCTTAACGTAAGTAGTTATAATTGCATAAGTTGATAAAAAATGCTATGCAATAGCTTTTCCGCGGCAGTCCCCGAGTGCCACACGTCTTTTTTAACTAAATTAGCAATTAGATACAGATAGACATCAAGGGTACTTTATTTACATCTTATTTTTATATATTTACTAGCTGACCCCGCGAACTTCGTACAGCCTAACAGTCGTTTCTTTTTTTTCTTTTTCTCTCCGTAAGAACCATTCTCGTACTTCAAGGAATATTCTAAAAAAACAATCAGCGAAATCGGTTCAGCCGTTCCCGATATTTGCGCTTAACAACACATTTAGGGATTCATTTTTATATTATAGATTATTATTCTAGATATATACAGATAAACAAAACTAAATTAATAAATAAAAATATTTACAAGATTAAAAAAAAGGAAAGGAAAAAGAGGACAATAGACATCTATCTATCTATGTAACACAAAACCAACAGGCGCTTTCTGCTGGAGAATCGCAGACCTTGCGGTCCGCGAGGAGCGGAGGAGAATCGCAAACCACGCAGCCCGCGACGAGCGGCGGCAACTCGGGCGTCGGAGGTCGCAGAACGACCTCCGTCCCCCATGAGCGCGGGCCTGGGGGTGACGGGTGGAGCCGCCTGTCACCCTAGCAGAAGCAGGCGGCGGCGCGCATTGCGTGCCTCCCCATACCCGGGGGCGAGTTGGGGACTCCGTGGTCCCCACACCGAATGAGGGCCAGTTCGAGAGATATGGCCCTGGGTCGGCCGGGGTGCGAGGGATATGGCTACGACAATCTCACCTCCGGCAACCAACGGCCCACAGTCGGCGTGCGTTTTAGTCGGTTCGAGTCCGACATAACCTCCTCCTCCGGTTCCGGCGGGGGAGGTATCCGTGGGGCTTTTTCGCACGATAAAAAAAAATGGCGCTTTCTGCAACCTTCAAACGCTGCTGCCACCACTTTCGCCAGTGCTTTCGAATTGCAGCAGTGGTTTTTCATACACAGAATTTGATGATCTTTCAGATGAGCCAGGTTTTTTTCTGGTAATCTTATCATATTAGTTACCAATTCTTTTCGGCATATTGAATAAATCACTTGTACTTTTCCTCAATTATTTATTTATTTGAACCTTACCGGTTTCACCTTACGGCATTATCAAAGGTTTACAATGTTTTTTTTTTTTTTTAACCGGTAAGGTTCAAATAAATAAATAATTGTGGAAAAGTACAAGTGATTTATTCAATATGTGTAGCAAGTTCCACCAAGTGCCATCAATCTCCAGTATAAACAATTCTTTTCGGTTTTTCAAAATGGATTTTTGGTATCACCACCAGGTTTTTAGCTTTGCAGCATAGACGTTTCGTTTAAGATAATTTTAAAGCAATTAGTTTGCTAGACTAAACAAATTATAATAAATTGGAAAAAGCGAAATCAATTCTCGGGCGGGACTCGAACCCGCGATCTTGTCAGTGGTCAGAGCGTTCCCCCTGTAAGGGAAAGATCGCGGGTTCGAGTCCCGCCCGAGAATTGATTTCGCTTTTTCCAATTTATTATAAATAGACGTTTCGTGTTCTCGAATTAAAGGCGCGTCTAATGATGTACATCTCAGTCAGGAATCTGATCAGACTAAAGTTAGTGTAATCAGCTCTCATACTATTTGGGCTTATCCATACTAAAATTATAAATGCGAAACTCTGTCTGTCTGTCTGTTACGCTTTCGCACCTAAACCACTGAACTGATTTTGATGCAATTTGGTATAGGGGTAGATTAGATCTGGACTTTGTAAAAAAAGGGTTTTTCTTCATTACTGTCTCGACATTGAGAAAATATCCAAAGACATATCCGAGTGGTACTACTGTCAAATGTCTGTACTTTGCTCTTGCTAGGGTTGTTAATATCTCGCTGCCATTGGCTCCGCGACACGACAGCTCGGCACGGAGACGTGCGTCGGTTGCTGTCAGCTCAATAGGTATTTTGTGCCTAAAAGACGGGTAGTCGGCAATGACGCGTGACGTATTATTATCTAGACACGGCATGCAGGAACATCGCGGCTCACAAAAACGGCGCAAATATTAAGTACCTAGTACCTACCTACAGTCCCGGGTCCTTTAAGCGGGACATGAAAAAGCATCTGAAGCTGTCAAGCTGAGTGCCACCATTGTAACATGGTACGTGTCTATAATGGTGACCCCTTTTATTCTAAGACTTTGCCTTCAGTTTACCATCAGGCGAGGTGAAGTAAATTTTTCGTGTACTCCGTGTCTATTAACCGTCGTCGGTTCCGTACATACGTACCGTCGTACATACATACATACACACCTACAAAATATTCGTAAAAAACATAACCCTTCCTTAGCAGTCGGGTAAAAAGCAAGTCTGTCTGTGTATCTGTTACGCTTTCACACTTAAACCATTCAACCGATTTTGATGAAACTTTGTAGAGGTATACAGCATACACTGGGGTGTTTACCCCCGTAGGTCATGGACCGTGCCGTGTTACCCAACATCCACGCGAGTGGAGCCGCAGGCAGCAGCTAGTTTTGTTGTTTTGATCAGTTGTATGCTAAACCTGTTTATTTACATGAACATTGTACACAAAGCTGTTTCATTGAACATAGGTACATTTCTATTTGTTCAGTTTAGTAGACCTGATATAAGGTAATAAGGATCAAAATTTTCGTATTTTATGTTAATACCATCCCGTTGTTGGTTCGAGAAGAAAAAAAGAAGTATAGGTATATTAGAAGTAAAGTAAAAAAATTTACAAATTATCTGGAAACATAAAAATGCACGTAGGACTTTCATTGAAGTCAGTGCCAAGCCAAAGCGGTAATAAGCAGGCATATAGGGTATATCCACAATCACCGCCCCGCTACATCATCAATGAAATGTGTAAGTGTGTGTGGTCTTGTGTAAAACTGCAAGGCAACACATTATAAATGGGCAAGAAGGATTGACGTCATTGCCAACCGCCTCAATCGCAATTCTACCTGTTTGACTTGGCACCGACTTCAACAAAAGTCCAAAGTGCTTTTAATCTTTATTTACGGAACTAAGCCAAAATACGATTATTATCGCTCGCACCAACTTCAACAAAAGCGCTTATTTATCATTAAGGTGAGTAGTATTTTATCGTGACTTAAATCTCTTTTAAATGTTCTGGACACACTTAACTTTTCCACTCTGTGCACACACCGTGTTACTATTGAGGATCTTCATCAGTTGGCACACGGGGTATGCCCAAGTAAGCTTCTAACCGATACCAATTTTCTTCGCTAGGATCGTATTTTCGCTGCATCGGTACTAAATATTGCGGTTGGAATGAAGGCGACTTGAGTCCCAACATAAAGCACCTTGCATTATTTTTGTCTTTCTGGCTCCAGTTGCCCCAAATATTGTTCAGCATGACTCTAAACTTGTCTGAAAAAAATATTGACTGTTGATTATGTGAGCGTACAGGGCACTACCATTGAGGACAACATGCGTTGAGCTGCAAGTCAACCTTAGCTGTAAGTCAACGCACCTACTTAATACTTAAATTTGAAATAAAAAACCCGACTGATGCTGAAAGAACTAAACAAGTTTGGTGGCAGGCAGTACCCATTAATCCAGTTATCTATTCGCAAAGGTCCACAATTGCATTCTAATTGCCTTAATTTTGATACCCTACTCGATAAGTTTGAGTGAATTTTTTTACGTTTTTGCATCAAAAATCCACCACATTCACATTCACATTTTATGTAGGTACCCAAAAACACTTGGGAGAAAAATACCTTTTATTTGAGATCTCAATCATTGAAATCCGTACATTGGTTCAGAAGATATGAGGTAATAAAATCTCTGAGGTCTAAGGTCTAAGGTCTCTGAAAAGAGGGTCACCATTACAGACATGTACCATGTTACAATGGTGGCACTCAGCTTGTGCTTGACGGCCTCATCAGATGCTTTTTCACGCCCCGCTTAAAGGACCCGGGACTATAGGAGGAGGGAAACACGTGAGCTGGTAAGGAATTCCAAGTCTTAATAGTGCGGCAGAAGAAGGAGTCGCCGAATCGCTTGGTTCTTGATGGAATATTTTGCACCGTATGCGGGTGGCATCTGAGTCCTGCACGTGTTGTCCTATATAGGAAAGGAGTTCCTAACTATGGTTGGTTTAAAAGTTGTGAAATGTCACATTTGGTGAAAATGTTACAATCGGTGAAATGTTACAATCGGTGAAATGTCACAATCGGTGAAATGTCACAATCTGTCACAAGAGGCGTCAATATCGGTGTCAATGGTTTTTCTCACATCAAAAAATAATAAAAAGCCATCAAAAATATACTACCAATATTGCCCAACGCCAACGCGCCTAAACAATGCTTCACTTCAAAAAACTTAGTTATTAACGTTAGAAAGAAAGAAAGAAAGAAAGAAAATAAAGAAAATACATTAACGTTACTTACGTTATAACGTTACCTTCCTGTTTGGTAAAGTTCTTATATAAGTACTTAAACTTGCCTCTTGAATGAATACTGCAACCGAATAGCACTTTCCTTCCTAAACCAACGACGGGTTGGAACTGATATAGAACATGACATTTGTGGTCCTAATATAGGAACCTGCCGTGTCAGGTCCACTGAACTGAACAAATAGAGTATGTTTGACCAACGTTAGTTATTGTTCAACGATATAATACGATATAAAAATACGATAATAATAATAGATACGATAATATGTAGGTAATGCTATATAATACGCACTTTGTTCAATCAAACAGCTTTGTGTAGGTACTATATCCGCGTAAATAGGTACATAAACAGATTTAGTGGACAATGAAAAAAATAACAAAATACTAAAACTTTCATAAAACTAGCTGACGCCCGCGGCTCCGCCTGTGTGGATATCAGGTACTGGGAAAAAACATAGCTTATGTCCTTTCCTAAGGTTCATTCTATCTCTGTACCTTGGACTATGCCAATTTTGGTCTAACCTTCCAATATGTGTGTTATATCGCTGGATAGGTATTTTTGAGCTGAATAAAAGTTTCTATGGCGGCAAGATCATAATCTTAGTCCGTTCGGAGTTATTCTTTATTAAACATGGTGGTTTTAGCACTCAAGTAATTCTACATATTTGTTTGCATTCCTGTACTATATACACGTTATATTTATAAATACAGTTATCATTTGAGTCAAAAACTTTTTTTAGGTAGGTATGTATGATTCTGCAACCGTTCTCCGACAGTCGTTTCTCCTTTGGACTGTTCACCGACAGGACGTTTCGTTTTTGAGAGATTCGTCGATAGAACGTTTCACCTATGGATGTTTCGCCGAGATTTATGATGAAACTGGTTAAGTTTTTTCATTTCTTCATTATTTTTTTAATTTTTCATCTTTCAGTCAAAATGACATATCTCATTATAAAGGCGGCCACCCCCTTACAGTCCGCCTGCAGTTTTTCGTCTGTCCGGCGGCTTGCAGTCCTTATGTCATCAATTTCTTCATAATTTTATTACCTCAGACTAAAATAATAACATTATTTTATTCTTTTAGTCTGATGTTATTACGTACAAAATGCCGACGGCCATAGACCGAAATCGTCAAGCAGCCACACACATAGGTATTGCGATGAACTGACAGACTGATATCATCCGGTTGTCGTTCGATAAACTGCTAGTGGGTGGCCGCCTTAAAAGGAACGATTAATGGCGATTGAACTCACACCACTCACTCACTCACTCAATGAAAAGATCTTACAGTGTTGGATCTGTTTACTTTTTGGCATGTGGTGTCTTTCACTCTCGCTCCGATTGAACGCGAAATGAAAGGTCTGAACACTGATTGAACATTAATTCGGGTTTGGTCATTTTGTCTCGTATCCTGCAGCCTACGAATATCAAAGTATCATGTTCATAACATTGTTTTTGAATTTTGTAAAACTACTATGTTTAATAAAGAATAATTCTGAACGGACTAAGATTTGGACTAGGCGCCATAGTAAATTTTATTCAGCTCAAAAATACCCATCCAGCGATTTAACACACATAGCTATTGAAAATCCTGGCATTGTCCTTTCAACAAAATTGGTGTTTAGACCAGAAAGTGTAGTGTGCACTTTAATGTAGGTATATTAGGCCTTTAATGTTAACACATTATTTCTGATCCAATAAGAGACAGCGTTTAGACCTTGTTGTGCCAAATTGGGTTATTGGACGATTCGCACAAATTGAACTAACCGCAATAACCCGCCAAATTATAGGTATCGCTACCGGTTTTTCATCTCATAAACGCAACCCCCACAAATTACCCATACGAATTGTAAATGCAGGGTTACAGTAAATAATACTACGACACAGCATACAGCCATTTGACACTTCCAAACTCAGGTAAAATAATAAATGGATGACAAGGCCGTTCGGATATTTATGACGCACTGAGTCGATCCTAAACAATGAAAAGCCGCATTTTTCTTGCGCTTATGAAAACTCACCTTTCTACATAAATAATATGACAGCATGTGTGGCGTAGCGGTAGTGAACTCGGCCGCTACGCAGGAAACACGGGTTCGAACCTCGCTCAGTGCAAATATTTCTATGCATGAATATGGGTATTTGCATTGGTCTGGTTGTGCCTAGCTGGTCCAGCTGCAATGCTTCGATATCGCCAATTATCGTTATTAGGTTGTGAAGGTCAGATGACAGTCGCTTCACGAAAAATATTGAAGTCCAGTCAGATAGACTGGTAAAGGTGCTGGTGTTGCTAACTTCAAATAATACCACAGAGTATTGAAACACATTTTTATTGATTAAATAAAAGAAATTAAAACAAACAGAACAAATAGAACTATTTTTTTTAAACTACAATAAATGAAAATCATAAACTAACAACGAACTTCACATAATTTGAAAAATTGCTGTCGCGAGCCGATAGAGACAGTAATAATTACAGGGTGGATACGTGAAGTGTGACTATACGATTAATTCGTTAATATTATACTGCCTATACACGCTGGCCGAGCGATGGCCAATGCCAACGTGTAGTAAACAGTCTATTTGCCTTGCCTGCAGGCACATGCTGTAAGGACATTTCGAACGTTCGAACGAACTCGACAGCTGAATCCGCGGTGATATTTCCATTCTGCATGCTGTAAATTTGGTGTCGTCACGTTGTCGAGCATCTGTGTGATGATGTTTATGTGCTGGACAACGTGACATCACCAAAACACCATGCGATACTGAAATATCACCGCGGATTCAGCTTTCGAGTTCGTTCGATCGTTCGAAATGTTCTTACAGCATGTGCCTACTGGTCATCGCTCGGTGACGCTCACCGCTGAACACCAATGCGTGCGGCCAATGTAGACGAGTGTCCGTAGAGCCACTCACACGTTGGACAAGCGCAGAGATGCGTCTTTGATTTGTGCACAAAAACCAACAAAAATCCGAAGTGAGGCGAGTGATCACGAGCGACGGCGAGCCAAAACAAGTTACCCCAAATGAGCTCTACACACGTTGGCATTTGGCTTCACTCGGTGAACTAGTACAACATGTAGACAGTAAGCATTTGCCTTGCACCTATTTGCCGGTGCTCGCTCGGCCAGCGTGTATAGGCAGCATTAGCGATATTGCAAAACTTTAAACAGCGACTTGCCGCGTACCAGAGGGTGAGAGATGAAGCTATACACGTTATATAGCTTCATCCCTCTCCTTCTGGATCGCGACTTAAACACGATCGCTTTTAAGCACGTCACGTTTACGTAGACGATATGAAAATCTGTACATATCGCATCCAATTCATAATATTACATGAAATAATATCCAAAACAAATCTGTGCTCATAAAATGTACCTTCTTATGCATAGAATTGGAACCTTTTACGGCTTGCATTGTTCCAAATACTTAAATACCTATTGATAGCCTCCACTCGATCCACTGTTCGTCTGTGTCCCATCGTGTTCGTCGTGTTCGTCGTGTTCGCCATAAGGTTGTCTAAAGTTAGAACACCTACGTGGTATGCCTACACAAGCATTTGCCTTAACCCAATTTCGTCCGCTAGAATCATACTTCCGCCTTATCGCGTCATTTTGTAACACGAACCTGTTGTCGAGAAGTCCCAAGAGAAGGCACCTTATATTACTTTTGTTTGCCAGGGTGTACTTCGCACAAGGAGAGTCCAGTAGGGATTCCAATTTTACTGAAAAATGTACAGCATGACTGTAGAACAAGTGAGTGTACAGGGCCCTACCAACGTCCTTGACCTCAAGGACCTCCACGTCAACTTATCCTGCAAGTCGACGCACCTGCCAAACAACAGATGAGGCTCTAGTGTAGGCCTCCATCTATGGAGGGGGGTCAACCGGCAGAAGCTCCCATGAAATCTTCTATACTATTATATAATTGTAAAGTGGTCGTGTCTATACATTGAAGATATTTAAATCTCTCCTGCAAGTCCACGAACCTGCTTTGCAAACCCCGAGAGTCAGGGGTCAGGTGACAGTAACTCCCGTAAAAAGGAATATTAGTAACTGAAATTAGTAATATTACTATCAGCTGCACTGCAATTCACTAAGCGAGCACAACGATGCGAGGCGCAACGTTATGCTCGATAGAGATTGTCATTGGTCGGTTTGTATCACGTCATTGGAAATCGACCAATGACAGTGTCTATCGAGCACATCGTTGCGACTCGCATCGTTGTGTTTACTTAGTGAATTGCACAGCTGAACGGATCTCGCTGTAATTTAGCACGGGAATAGATTACAGTCTGAAAGAACACATTGGCTTCTTATCCCGGTTAGTGCGGGCGAGATCGAAATTTCAATGATGGCCAGGGTTCGAACCTAGCGCTATCGTTCACTTCTCGGTCACTAAGCTTTAAGGAATGATGAACTGGTTCCCCACCAGGGGACCATTGTACAGTCAGAGCTCATAAGTGCATTAGCACAACAAGGCTCAAAATGGTGTGGCGTGCGGCCGCCGCGTCGCGTTTACATATAATATCGCTGATTAAATGCCAAAGGGCCACAATGCAAAAAAAACTGAAACTCTTTTTATTTTAAAAATGACATCCAAATCATTATAATTTTATAATTCGAAAAAGACACCCGTGATTCTAGCGCCAAAAATGGACCAATCAGACAACCGCCTTTTTGGCATTCCGCGACTTTGTTGACTAACTTCAGGACGAAACGGCCATCTTGTCAGTTGAACCCTCGCAGTCGGCGTGAGTGCACGTCTTTTTTAAGACAAAGGGCCACATTGCGAGAGAAGTCTGAGTTTTAATTAAATTTTATAGACTAAAGTGCCATATTTTGGATTGTGGCCGTGTGGAATATAAATATAAAGTAAGTACAACATTATTTTATATGCCAAAGAGCCATATTATGAAATGTGTCCGCTTTGCATTTTAATACTATGAGCTTATTATTAATTTTTTAAGATGAAAGTGCAGTACTTGTTATGCGTCTGTTTTGTATATAAGAAAAAAGTAAATACAATACTATTTCTTTACGTAAATTGGACATGTTTCTTTTGTGACTGTATCGATGTGTGTAATGGTTCGCTTGTAGGTATTTTTTTAGCCAGTTAATAGATTTTACCTAAAACTATATTTTTAAGTAATAATTGCGGGAAATAAGTACACTAGTGTACCAGCCCCTCTAGACAAGTGGCAATACGTCGGTCGGCGTTTCGTAGAATAGAATTCCAAATGTATGGGATTTGACGTATTATGACAGGCGTCAACGAATGTCAAAAACGTCAAATCCTATACATTCGTCATTCTATTCCGTGATACGCCGAGCAACGAATTGCCACTTTTCTAGGGCGGGCGGATACTTCATTTGCTTTCAGTAGGTACGCTTGCGTAGCTACTCTGTGCACCAAGTCACAGAATACCAAGTTAGTACCTACCTAAACAATTAGGTGTAGTTAGTCTAAGGCTTAGACTAACTACACATAACTGCCATACGTCCCCGTACGCCGGGACATGTCCCCGTTTGAGGCCTGGTGTCCCGGCGTCCCGGGCAATAAGCAAATTGTCCCGGTTAAACATTTTTAGTATTATATTAGAGAGCTGGACTTGGTTGGTAAACAGTAAATACCTACAATAAACGCGACTAAGTAGCTAGGCTATTAATACGTAGATAGAACGACGAAAGCGCTGATATTTTTCCATACATGAATATGTTAATGAGTAATAAAGACCCCGGGGCCAATGATTTTACGAGAAAAACGCGATGAAGTACAGATGGCGCTCATACTTCCAACGACATGCTGAATAAGCAGCAAGAGGTGCATCCACCAGACCTCTTTCCGAAACAAGGACTAGTGCCACCGATAACGCCAGCAGAAGTACAGACTCGGCCTCGACGAAATCCCCATCGATTCTTGGAAGGCAATAGGTGCATTGGGTGCTCGTGGTGTGAGCATTCTAACAAATCTGTATAACCGCGTACTTCTCACCGTGAGATCCTGAGCCAGTGGAGACTGAGCTTCATTACGCCAGTATTCAAAGGCAAGGGATCGGTGCAGGAGTGTGGTAGTAACCGCGGTATAAAGATAATGTCCCACACCATGAAGCTCTATGAGCAGATAATCGACTACCGGATCCGACAGGCGAGTACACTCTCGGAGTGTCAGTATGGGTTTCGTCCCGGGCCCGGGATCATTGATCCGGTGTTCTCCCTAAGGATTGTGGTGGGGAAATACAGGGCGAAGAACACGCCCCTGCACTGCCTATTCTTAGACATGCAGAAGGCCTTCGACTGTGTTCCTCGCGCGGTGATCTGGTGGGTACTGTGGGCTAAGGGAGTTCCAGAGACCTACATTGACACCATCCAAGATATGTATCATGATTCTGGTTCCGTGGTTCGGAGTGCTTTTGGTGACTCAAAAGCCTTCCCCATCACCATCGGAGTACACCAAGGATCCGTCCTTAGTCCTCACTTGTTCAGCTCGGTATTCTCATGTATGCTGATGATATTGCGCTGAAGGACGCGGACAGGAGCAGATTGGTGCAACACGTGAAAGTGTATAAGGAAGCGCTTGAGAACGGTGGTATGAAGCTAAATGTAGCGATGAGAGAAAGTTTAGCGTTAAAATCGACAGATTTCACACCGGTCCGCATAGACGATGATTCGGTTTATGTACCTGGGATCTGTACTTCATGTGACCAGTGAAATCGACTACGACATCAGGGCACGCATTGCTTCCGCGTGGGCCAGGTGGTGAGAAATGAATGGCGTCACGGGTGATCCCAAAATGCCAGTCAGGTTGAAGGGGCAGGTCTATAAGACGATCATTAAGCCTGTCCTCTTACATGGTTGTGAGAACAAGAGCGTAAGCACGTAAGAGCTGCATGTCACGGAGATAAAAATGCTGCGTGAGGAACTCTTGCAGCCGCGGCAGCCTTCATGTCCATGACATCGCAGATAAAATGCAAGAGAGCCGCCTTCGCTGGTGCGGCCACGTCTTGCGGCAACCGCCAGGATACGTGGGTAGCAAATGCCTGACAATCGCGCCCCCGCCGGGTCCAGGTAGAAGGGATAGGCCCAAGAAGTCCTGGCTTGACGTCGTGGAGAGTGATATGCGTGCAAATGGTCTCACTACCATGGACGCCCAAGATCGTGTCAAGTGGAGGAGGAAGAGCCGGAAGGCGGACCCTGAGCTCCGGGGTCATCTTGGCCAGGGATGCAATCGGGAGAAAGCGTCTACATGAAGATGATGTTTAACTTAATGTTGATTTCGTCAAAATATTTTGTACAATTATCAGAAGTTAATTCTGATAATTTTTCGCCTTTCAGAAAATATAGGAAGCCCGGGTCGCTGCCCGCTTGTTTAACGCTTGTTTAATGGCAGTGTTAAAAGTTGTTGTAATAAAAGTTCCTATTTTTCTACCTTTACTAATTTTTCTTCAAATGTCTCGGTCTGGGTCCCCACACTTATGGCAACCCTAGTCTAAGCCCAATTTGTTTTATATCACTTAGGTGGCAGACAAGCACACGGCCCACCTGATGGGATAGTGGTTACCGTGGCCTATGAACGTGTGCAACACCAGGGATGACAAACTCGTGCTGCCGACCCTGTAGGAACCTTCTAATGCCTTTCTTGAAGAACCCCATATTTCAGTTTAGACAAGCTATTGGATGGTACCAATAATATTTGTGCTGCCTGACTCGCAGACTGTTTACTGCTGCCGTGGATAACAAAGTCATTACGAGGGGAATGTAGGGTCTGTGTTTTGTTGTGTTTGTATAGACATTACTTATTTGACTTTATGTGGCATTTTATTAAATAAATATTCACAGATTCAAGACTCATTTTTATAAGCAAAACGGACTCATGGGGTATTATACTTTTATAGATGCAAGCTACTGAAATTAGTTAGTAATACATTAATAAAGCTCCAAAATACGCATCGAATGATATATAACACATAGATGTAGCACTTATAGATTCGTAAAAAAAGTAAAAATAACGCGCCGAAAACTTTGATGGGCTCTCCTGTAAAATTTACCATTTCCGTCTTGTGACCCTTTGGCATTTAATCAGCGATATGTGTGTGTGTGTCATTAGATACTAATACAGTAATTTACCAAGCTAGTAAATTAACTGATAGCAAAATGGCTGAAGCAAGATACTATTAATTCACAGTGATATTTGTGGTTTGATTCCAGCTTATTACGATTTTTTTATATTTATGTCAAAAATCTAATTTAAATATTGGTAAAGTAATTTTGCATGAAGTCGTTCTTTTTACATTAATATGTTGATCTTTGCTAAAGTTTAACAAATAATAAATTCTACTTAAGAAACATAAATTTTATTCATCAACCTGATATTAATTTATAAATAAAAACACAAAAAGTGTTACTGCAAGATCGTAGGATTCGAACCATCAACCTTTGCATTTCCTTAAACCTCATGCTAGAACCACTCGGCCACGGGTTGCTTAAGTAGTGATAACGAAATCCTACTTCCTACTATATATATATAATATATATAATATTATAAATGTGAAAGTTTGTGAGAATGGATGTGTGGATGTGTGGATGTTTGTTACTCTTTCACGCATAAACGGCTGGACCGATTTGGTTGAAATTTGGTATGTATATAGGTTATACCCTGGATTAACATATAGGCTACTTTTTATCAACACACCACGCGGGCGAAGCCGCGGGCGGAAGCTAGTTATCCATAATATTCCTACGGAAGAACATTTTATGGGTGTGTGTAAATTGTCTTAAAAAAAAAGGTCACAAGTAGCGCTAGAATGTTGACGCTATAGTTACGTAGGATTGCTACTGCACTTTTGAGTTATACTGTACCTGTATAGGGGATGAAACTATAATCCTCAGAAAAAATCATATCCATGTATCATTTATGTAACAACTACCTTCCCTAGTCACCCCGCGACCATGGCGTCGTCGGGCTAAAAGTAAATAATAACAAATAAATCGCGATAGATTCCGATAAAAAGTGGTTTTATTTTAAGTGTTAAATTTAATAAATAAATGAATTGTAGTGAAAATATTAACGAGATACTTACTTTTGAAAATATGGGCCTCGGGACTGCATCGTCCACTATTATCTTGCGCCAAACAGGCCACCGTATTTTCATAGGTGTCCTTGCCTTGGGAGGGGTTGCTACCGATCATGCTACATATGTCCAAACTCCGGGGTTCGGAGTCCTTGTCGTAGCCTGCGGCGTGTCCGTGGACAGCCAGAGCGAGTACGAGCGACAGCACGTAGTATAGACTGTTCAATCTGTTCATGTTTCTGTGGAAAGACGCTAACAGTTAAGACCCAATAAGGTATTTTTTCCCTACACCTCGAATGATCCTGTGACTCGTAGATGGCTCTGGGTCAGCCTTTCAGTCAGGTTTTAAGATGCCCTCTCTTGGAATGAGAGGTACCCTATTGCACGTCGGAAGGGGAGAGGAGGGGGCGTTGCGCCACAGAACCCGCATAGATGCTGAGGAGCTCTTCCAATTAATCCCACTCTCTCTTTTCCTATACAGGACAACACGTGCAGGACTTAGATGCCACCCACATACGGTCCAAAATATTCCATCAAGAACCAAGCGGTTCGGTGACTCCTTCTTCTGCCGCACCATTAAGACCTAGAATTCTTTACCAGCTCACGTGATTCCCTCCTCCTACAGTCCCGGGTCCTTTAAGCGGGGCGTGAAAAAGCATCTGATGAGGCTGTCAAGCTGAGTGCCACCATTGTAGCATGGTACGTGTCTATAATGGTGACCGTCTTTCCAAGACTTTGCCCTCAGCTTACCATCAGACAAGGCGAAGTCAAATTGACGTATCTTACATTAAAAAAAAAGATGGCCTCTTACCTGCTCTCTACTGTGCCCTCTGCTAGTCAGAGAGACACGTGTAAAGCTTCCTTCTAAGGGAGAGAGACACTACCGTCCTTCCTGAAGGGAAGAGCAGCTGCCGTCGCCGTTTTCTAGGATTCACGTAAAGGTTCCGGACCTAGCACCCTTTTTTATAGTGCGGAAATCCCTACGGATACCTCCTTGCTGAGGTCGGTCATGTCAGACTCGAAGTGAGTAAAACCAGACACCGTTTTCGGGTCTTCACTGGCCGAAGGTCTGATAGTCAGTAACATAAATCTCTCACATCCCGGCCGACTCCCTTTCGGGTGTAAGAACCACGGTTTCTTCATCTTATCCCGATTATGAGAAGACGCACTTGCGTAGCCACCTCGGCTCGCTTACTCATGGAAGAAGGAGGTCATTATGTGACCCCCGATGCCCGAATGGCCTCCGCTCGTCACAGGCTGTGCAATTTGAGTCTGCTCCGCCGTACCCTTCTCAAGCATTACTTGTTCGCAGATGGAGGCGGAGGTAGCCCATGAGCTCGCGCACCCCAACGTTATCTATGCAGTAAAGTTATTAAACTTACCTCTTTGTACTGCGCGTTATTTTCTATAACTATTCAAGAATTTAAATTGCAATCGAATAGCACTTCTCTTCTAGGACCAACAACGGGGTGATACTGATATAAAATATCATAATTTTGATGCTTATATACCTTATCAAGTCTACTGAACTGAACAAATAGAAATGTTTGCTCCACGTAATTTATTTTTCAATAATACTTACCTACTCGTAAAAAAAACAGCTTTGTGTACAATGTTCATGTAAATAAACAGGTTTAGCATACAATATTGAACAAAACAACAAAACTAATTGCTGCCTACGGCTCCACCCGTGGATGTTGGGTATCGCGAAACATCTATGACCTTTCCGAAACGAAGTTCGCCGGGTCAGCTAGTGTTATAATATAATATAAATTTTATTATGAATGTAAAATAATATATTTTCAATATGACATTTCGTTTATTTCGAATAACATTCAACTTATTTTGAAGACAATTAAAGGTGACATTCTTTTTTATACATAACTACAATCATCCGATTTGATTCGTCGTCGTCGATTCAATTCGAATCATAACGAACTTAATATAATTTGAAAAAGTCAGTTAATCAATGAACTTTGAAATGCTAAAATTACGACCAAAACATGACCCAAAATGTTATCTCTAGAGCCGATAGAGACAGTAATATATACAGGATGGATACATTATGTGTGTCCAAAATGTGTTCACAGTATTTTAAATTTTCGGGACTTCCATACATTTACTACGTCACGGTTCTGCTATTATTGCTATTGCTATTAATGAAACTCTTTTTAAATATAATTTTGTACATTAAACTATAAAGATTCCAGTTTCAAATCTCTTTACAATGCTCTCGACACACTTGACGTTTCCATCCTGTACACACACTGTGTTTCTATTGAGAATCTTCTTCAGATTGTGCATGTGATATGCCCAAATAAGTCAATAACCGAGACCAGTATTGTTCGCTAGGGTCGTACTTTTGCTTCACCGGTACATAATATTGGCGGTACCTACTGACTTGACAGAAGCACCAATATAATGCACTTTACATTCCTGAATTCCTCCTTACTGCAGTTGTGACAAATATTGATCACAATGGTTGTGAACCGGCCTGAAAAATGTACAACATTACTGTAGAACAAGCGCATGCACAGGGCCAACGTCCTTGAGGTCCACGTCAACCTCTCCTGCAAGTCGACGCACCTGCCGACCAACAGATGAGGCTCTGGTGTAGGCCTCCCTCTATTGGGGGGTCAACCGGCAGTAGCTCCCATGAAATTCAAGATAAACTTAATAAAATAATACTAACTAAAGTTATTAATATTCTCCATATCCAGCCCCCCTCCCCCCCTTCCTCCAGCTATTGTTTAGGAGTGGGTTCACGTCGGTAGTGTGATGGTCAGGATTTGAACCTAGGATGGGGTCCTTCGTTCGTCAAGCCGACTCCTTGAAGATTAAGTTAGCGACGAGAAATCATAAGGAGAGCCAAGTCCATACTCCAAAATATGATGACGATGAAAAAGGTGATGTTTCAGAAATAAAATGTGGAGGAACATGTAGGCCAGGTAACTTACGTTTGAAAGCAAGAGCGGCGGCAGTGCACTGATGATCATCAGCACTCAACAAACATAGAATGAAAGCCTTTAAGGGGCGGGGTTGTTGACAAGGCTACATAGGTCGATACTCGCGGCGGTGCCGCGGTGGTGCTGTCGGTACTCGGAAGGGGGCAGTCGTCGGGGCGTCCGTGGACAGCCACAACGAGTACGAACGACAGCACGAATTACAGACTGTTCATGTTTCTGTGGACAGATGTTGACAGTTGAATACTTACTGTCGGAAGTTTACTCGAATTTAACACAAGGGGGCATTCTTTTAGAATCCCATATTGTAGTTTTTAAAATAAAACTCTCGTGACCATGGCCGGTGAAAAGCATGTATGTAGATTCTTATATACAGAGGTGTCACGTGTGAATTATCACCATAGGTGAATTGTCACAATCTGTCACAAAAGGTGTTGGTAACAGTGTCGTGAGTGCAATGGTTTTTTCTCAAATCAAAAAAAAATCTGCGAATATACAGTGTGCCTAAAATAAGTTTTCGCTTAAAAAAACTCAAGTATTAACGTTAACTTCCTATTTACATACATACATACAATCAAGCCTCCATCCCGCTGAATGCTGAAGTTTTTATACTTACCCCTTTGTAGAACTTTTAAAGCATTGAAAGTGTGACCGAATAGCGAACTATCCTTCCTGAACTAACGACGGGGTGGAATTGATATAGAACATGACAATTGTGGTCCTAATATAGGTACCTGCCTGGTCAGGTCCACCGAACTGAACAAATAGAACATGTTTGACCAACGTTAGTTATTGTTCAACGATACGCACTTGTTCAATCAAGCTTTGTGTACTATGTCCGTGTAATAGGTAAACAGATTTACTGGACAATGAAAAAAAAAAAACAACAAAATACATAAAACTAGCTGATGCCCGCGGCTTCACCCGAGTGGATGTTGGGTATCGGGAAAAACATAGCCTTTGTACTTTTTCACAGTCTTATTATATCTTCATCCTAGCGTTAATCCCAGTCGCATCCGAAGCTTTCACCTCGGAGTCTGGGGTCCGCTTTACCAGTCGTAAGTGCGGATTTGGCTAGACCTCGATATTTTCCGTGAAGTGACGGAACCTCCACAACCCAAAGGTGACAATAGGTGCTTCGCATTGCAGCTAGACCGTTGTTGTTGGACATTTTAGGGCCCCAACTACCCGTAACGACTGCCATAGATGTTTGAATGGCAACCGGGACCGACGACTTAACGTCCTCTCCGAGGCACCACTAAACCAATGCAAGTACCCATATACATATTCATGCATAGAAATTTTTGCACTGAGCGAGGATCGAACTCGTTTTATGTTGTGTGGCAACCGGGACCGACGGCTTAACGTGCTCTCCAAGTCCACAATCTACGAGTATTATATATCTGCTCTGTACCAAATTTTATCGAAATCGGTGGCGTGATAGCGTAACAGACGCACAGACAGAGTTACTTTCACATTTATAATGTTCACGTCGGTAGTGTAATAGCCAGAATTCAAACCCGGAACCTGCAGCCTTTTAATCAGCCTGCAGGTACCACCTAGAAGATGATGTTGACTTGTTAGTCCTATGGCGCCCAAGGTCTTGGAGAGTCCCTAGTATGCACATGTCATTGTTAGAATGAGACCTGAAACATTCAGGTACACTTGAACAGGTGCATATAGTGAGGTTTAAAATAACTCTATTCCGCGCACGCTTAAACTGAGGAATTCTCTTTCTGCTGTGGCTTTCAAGCGACTAGAATATGGGGTTCTTTTTTATACTACTTAGGTCGCAGACAAGCTCACGACCCACCTGACAAAAAGTGGTTACAGTGGCCTATGGACGAGTGCAACACCAGGGGAGTCATACTCGTGCGGCTGACCCTGTAAGAACAGAGAGATTCTGTGCCGTTGGCGCAGAAGATAAGTAGGACAACCCTTTGATCTTCCCATTGACACCTAACCTCTCCAGTGAGCTCTGGCTACCCTCACTCACAGGACTTCTTCAAAAAGCAGCCGCACGCCGGAGCAGCGGTGTCTTCTCTACAAGACACAAATTCGCTCTTGCGTGGAATACTGCTCGCATCTCTGGGATGGCTCCGCAAAGTACTTACTAGATGCTCTCGACAGGTTGCAGCGACGTGCGGTCCGCATTATTGGGAATCCTGAGGTCACTAACACCCTCGAGCCTTTGCAGTTGCGTAGAGATGTGGCATCTTTGGCGGTTTTTTACCGTCTCTACCATGGTGAATGTTCTGATGAGCTCTTCCAAGTAATCCCACCCTCTCCTTTCCTATATAGGACAACACGTGCAGGACTTAGATGCCACCCGCATATGGTGCAGAATATTCCATCAAGAACCAAGCGATTCGGCGACTCCTTCTTCTGCCGCACTATTAAGACTTGGAATTCCTTGCCAGCTCACGTATTTCCTTCCTCCTATAGTCCCGGGTCCTTTAAGCGGGGCGTGAAAAAGCATCTGATGAGGCCGTCAAGCTGAGTGCCACCATTGTAACATGGTACGTGTTGTGATGGTGGCCCTCTTTTTAGAGACTTTGCCTTCAGCTTACCATCAGGCGAGGCGAAGTCAAATTGACGTGTCCTATAAAAAAAAAATAAAAAAAATAAAAAATAAAAAAGGACATCAGGAAGTTCTTACAGGGTCGGAAGCATAAGTGCGACGCCCCTAGTGTGACACACGTCTCTAGGCCAAGTTAGCCATCTGGTCAAGTGGATCGTGTGCTTGTTTGCCACCATATAGGTATAAAAATGTGAAGTGGTGCACAGACATTGTGACGTAGCGCAAGTGTGATATTGTGCAAATGTTTGCATAGTGTGAATTGTAAACGTGTAATATACATAATGTGTAATAAATCCCTACTAATATTATAAATGTGAAAGTAACTCTGCCTGTCTGTCTGTCTGTCTGTCTGTCTGTCTGTCTGTCTGTCTCGCTTTCACGCCCAAACCACTGAACCGATTTTGATGAAATTTGGTATAGGGGTAGATTAGACCTCGAGAAAGGACATAGGCTATGTTTGGTCGCGATAACCGACATCCACGCGGGCGGAGCCGCGCGGCTGCCCAAATTCAAAACCCAGTAAGTGTTTTTTAATAAATTTTACAGGAGAGCGTAAAAACATAAAACGGGCAAGCCTTTCAAAAGTATTGGAGTTAGAGTAATAAAGTGATATTTTTTGGATAGAGTACTAACCACTGACTACATAATGAGTAAAATATTTCAATAATAATGTATATTGCACGTTTTATACCCCTTACTAACTTTGAAAATGGAAATCTTAAATTTTTTCTCTGTCCTGGCCCGTTTCAAAACCTAGTATATGCATGTTTCGTAGAGGTAAAATAAAAAAATATGATTTTCTGCATCAATCAAGTATTTTTATTGTTTAAATTAACATACAATTAGTTAGAAAAGTAAGAATATAATAGTGTGCGGGCGGCGGCGGTTGTAGGAGGCTTCCGGCGACTGGGACCGAAATTAACTCGGACCGCGGTCCCAGTTGCCGGATTCATTTAAATTTAATATTTTTCTTCCATCGACTGGGACCACCTATAAATGTATCAAAAAATCTATTGTTTTAGCCAAAACAGTACAGTCAAACAAAAAAAGGTTAGTTTTAATTTAAAGATTTGATTGAAAAATGTCATCTATCGTATATGTCACTCATCAACTCCTCCTAAACGGCTGGTTCGATTTGAATGAAATTTTTTGTATGCGATTTGGTGGCATCCTGGATGGTATTCTAAGTTATCACCTCTGTTACTTAAAATATCATAGTGATAGTCAACATTCACTATTAGTTTAAAATTAGCGCCATAGCTTCAAATAGGAGTGGAGCCTGTGGAGGTCAGGTAGCAGTCGCTTCACGGTAAGTATTAAAGTTCGATCCTAACTGAGTTGGATAAAGGCTCAGGGAATGGATCAATGGTAGGTATTAGAAACATATTCAGGCTTCCCTAAAAATAACTTAAAAGATATGCGAAAAAACGCGGACCCTACATTGACACTAGAGTATCAATTTGTTCCTAGACAGTGTTGGTTTGCGGTGGATAGGGCGAACGAATGGAGAACAGCCTTATCCCGTAGTCGCCTTCGACTTCGGGAACTCCATCTGTCATGTCTGGGCTGTTCTTCATCCGTCAGTAAATAATAACCTACAGCCTAAGACACAGTGCCCACTTGACGGCTATAGGCTCGCCCCCTGAGACTGGTTACACGGGACCGAAAACATAGTGAAATGTGGGCTTTCAGGCGTGAATATGTGTATGTAATAGTCATGAAGGTATGTGTAGGTGTGACAGTGTGGCTTGCCCGCAGTTCGGTGGCGTCAGTCCCTGTCACGCCTCATGTCTAGCGCGCTTGGGACGATGGCACTGCTGGAAGGCTTAGGAGGGGCTGGTGGAGATGCCACGGGTGCCGAATCCGATCTGGCGAGGCTTCGGGCGGTGTCACAGCCGGATGGCATGGCTGCACGCGCTGCCTTCACCTCACCTGGGCACTTTATTGGACGACAATTCATTGCGGGTGGCAGTGGCCCTCCACCTGGGCTGCAAGGTTTGTGAACCCCATAAATGCACCTGCGGCTCCATGTTGTCGAAGAAGCGCGGGTAGGTTTCCGCGTCACCATGCTCTCAACGACATACTCCGGAGAGCCTTTGTATCAACTGATACCCCAACCACGTGTGCCGTACCGTCCTGTCTCCAGTAACCGCTGCAAGAAAACCGGTGACATTCGCTTCGCCTCGTACCTGGGGCAGAGGTTGGCCGTTGCTATACAGCGGGGCAATGCCGCTAGCGTCATGCTTTGCCCCTGTTACGGTGACAGGCGGCGGGGCGAGTTAGTTGATTAAATTTGACATGATGTTCGAATTTAGTATTTAAGGTGACATATTACTGTAGTTTTAATTTGTTTTATTGGTGTACATTAAAGAAATTACTAAAGCCAATGATATTTTTGAATTGATCAGATTTTGCTTTAATTATTACTTGAAATGACTTTTTGTTTAACTGTACTGTTTTTGGTTTTAACTGTAATTTTTTTGTTCTTTTTTATGGGTGGTCCCAGTCGCCGGAAGAAAAATATTAAATTTAAAATAAATTTAATTGCGGTCCCAGTCGCCGGAAGCCTCGGTTGTAGGCGGTAAATGCGGTAATCCGCTCCAATTTCTCGCGTCGCGCCCAAGTTCAAAAACCTAGTAAGCCACATTCCCTATAACAAAACACAGTAAATGCATGTGACTTGCTGAGTTTTGAAGTTGTAAATGCGAGTTGCTAGGTTTTTGATCTTGTTTTCTGAGAGTGAAAATACACTTACTAGGTTTTATGGTGTCAAAATATCTGTTATTTTGTAAGATTTTAAAGCAGGTGTCTTCACAAGTTGATGCGGTTCCCTATGAAAGTTCGAAATATGGAAAAAAAGTGTTTTCGTAAAAAATGTCTCTTACTGGGTTTTGAATTTAGGCAGCCGCGCGGGCAAAAGCTAGTATGTAATAAAGTGACGTTTATACCTATGATCGTGTATGAATATGAATCGATTAAACACATTTTTTTGTTAGATTTTAGAGTCTAACAAAACTATGACATGTGTTAGAGGCTATATCTCTATAATCTAAAATTTGGTACAGAGATATAATTGACTGTGGACTCGGAGAGCACATTAAGCCGTCGGTCCTGGTTGCCATACAAACATCTATGGCAGTCGTTACGGGTAGTTGGAGCCCTAAAAGATCCAACAACAACGATATAGCTGCAATGCTTCGATATCACCTAATATCAACATTGGCTTGTGGAGGTCAGATGGCAGTCGCTTCAGGGAAAATATTGAGGTCCAGCCAAATCCGCACTTAAGACTGGTAAAGCGGACCCCAGACTCCGAGGTGAAAGCTTCGGATGCGACTGGGAATTAACGCTAGGATGAAGATATAATAAGACTGTGGAAAAGTACAAAGGTTATGTTTTTCCCGATACCCAACATCCACTCGGGTGAAGCCGCGGGCATCAGCTAGTTTTATGTATTTTGTTGTTACTTTTTTCATTGTCCACTAAATCTGTTTACTTACCTATTTACACGGACATAGTACACAAAGCTGTTTGATTGAACAAGTGAACAATACAACAACTAACGTTGAACAATAACTAACGTTGGTCAAACATTTCTGTTTGTTCAGTTCAGTGGACCTGACAAGGCAGGTACCTATATTAGGACCAAAATTGTCATGTTCTATATCAGTTCCACTTCACCGTTAGTTCAGGAAGGAAAGTTCGCTATTCGGTCACACTTTCAATTCTTTAAAAGTTTTTGAAAGATAGTCCGAAATAAAAAGAGGTAAGTGTGAGAACTTTACTAAACAGGAAGTTAACGTTAATATTTAAGGTTTTTGAAGTAAAAACTTAATTTAGGCCCGTTGGGCATAACTAATGTCCGGGGGCGAGTTGGGGACTCTGTGGCCCCAACACTGGAAGAGGGCCAGATCGAGAGATATGGCCCTGGGTCGGCCGGGGTGCGAGGGATATGGCTACGACAATCTCACCTCTGGCAACCGACGGCCCACAGACGGCGTGCGTTTAGTGCGTTTAGTCGGTTCGAGACCGACATAACCTCCTCCTCCGGCTCAGGCGGGGGAGGTATCCGTGGGGATTTTTCGTACGATAAAAAAAGGCATTATTAATGTAGAATATTTTTTTGATGTGGGAAAAAACCATTGCACTCACGACACCGCTACCAACACCTTTTGTGACGGGTTGTGACAATTCACCTATGGTGATAATTCACACGTGACACCTCTGTATATAAGAATCTACATACATGCTTTTCACCGATCATCATCCTGATAATTTTATTTGAAAAACTACAATTTGGGATTCTAAAAGCATTAGAAGGACGCCCTCTTGTGTTACATTCGGATAAACTTCCGACAGTTAGTTTTCAACTGTCAACATCTGTCCACAGAAACATGAACAGTCTGTACTTCGTGCTGTCGTTCGTACTCGTGGCTGTCCACGGACGCCCCGACGACTGCCCCATTCCGAGTACCGACAGCACCACCGCCGCGAGTGTCGACCTATGTAGCCTTGGCAACAACCCCGCCGCCTTAAAGGCTTTCATTCTATGTTTGTTGAGTGCTAATGATCGTCAGTGCACTGCCGCCGCTCTTACTTTCAAACGTAAGTTACCTGGCCTATATTTTCCTCCACATTTTATTTCTGAAACATCACCTTTTATCATCATCATCATATTTTAGAGTTCAGATTTGACTCTCCTTATGATTTTTCTTTGGGAGCTTAATGTTCAAGGAGTCAGCCTCACAAACGAGGGGTCCTAGGTTCAAATCCAGGCTATTACGCTACCGACGTGAACCCACTCCTAACACAAACTGGGGGGATAAGGGGAATATTAGTAATTTTTTATTAAGTTTATCTTGAATTTCATGGGAGCTACTGCCGGTTGACCCCCCAATAGAGGGAGGCCTACACCAGAGCCTCATCTGTTGGTCGGCAGGTGCGTCGACTTGCAGGAGAGGTTGATGTGGACCTCAGGGACGTTGGCAGGTTCCTGTGCACTTGTTTGTTCTACAGTAATGTTGTACATTTTTCAGGCCGGTTCACAACCATTGTGATCAATATTTGTCACAATTGCAGTGAGGGGGAATTCAGGAATGTAAAGTGCCTTATATTGGTGCTTCTGTCAACTCAGTACCGCCAATATTATGTACCGATGAAGCAAAAGTACGACCCTAGCGGACAATACTGGTCTCAGTTATTGAAATATTTGGGCATATCACATGCGCAATCTGAAGAAGATTCTCAATAGAAACACAGTGTGTGTACAGGGTGAAAACGTCAAGTTTGTCTAGCATTGTAAAGTGATCCAATAAAAAATGTGTTTCAATATTCTGTGGTATCATTTATATAAGCAACACCTACATCAATATTATCCAATTGGTTTTCCCAAGCGACTACAATATGGGGTTCTTCAAGAAGGGCATTAGAAGGTTTCTTCAGGGTCGGCAGCACGAGTGTGACGCCCCTGGTGTTGCATACGTCCATAGGCCACGGTAACCACTTTCCATCAGGTGGGCCGTGTGCTTGTCTGCCACCTAAGTGGTATAAAAAAACTGACTGTTACCCGCTGTGAAATCTCAATCCTGTCCCTTAACCTATGAGAACTTATTCCCAGGATAAAAAGTGGCCCATGTTATCCCAGATTATATACCTTCACCAAATTACAGCCAGATCCGTTCAGTAATTAGAACATGATTGAATAACAAACATCTAAATATCTTCACAACCTTTGATCTTTTAATAGTAGGAGGACACTCGCAAACAATGTGGCTTTCTATTGGTAAAAAAATAACTTCCAAAATCAATTTACAACTACCTACAACCTCATAAAATTTTCTTCTTTTTAATAATAATAATAATAATAAAACATTTATTTCAGACCATAGTCCATAATTAAAAAGAAATACATACACTGAACAAACACATCAATTAGATACGTGTGCTCGGATCAAGGCTTTCACTATAGCCGAGTCCTGCTTATCTGCAATGACCTTCAGGATACTGTTAGTGCTACCCCGTATTCTACTTAAGCTGGAAGCGAGTCTTTTACGTACGATGGCATGAAAGCCGTCGACTCCAGCATCAGCAAACATGCCACTAACATGCCATTAATAATATGTATAGATGTCGTAGTCAACTAGCTTAGTCAGCCGTTGAATTAACCGCCTAGCCTTTTATGCAATGGCGCCGTTCATATAACGGCCTAGTAATTGGGAAAATTGTAACATGATACGTGTCTGTAATGGTGACCTTCTTTTCAGAGACTTTGCCTTCAGCTTACCATCAGGCGAGGTGAAGTCAAATTGACGTTTCCTATATAAAAAAAAGGCTCAGAGAATGTTGATGATACAGCATAGCATAGACCTAGTTGTAGGTAGTGTCGGTTAGACTCGTCATGGAGGAATAGCTGAAGAGGCTTCACCCAGGCTTCAAACGGACTGACGTAGTTACTCTACGGGAATGGTATATTTGATGAGATTAACCGGGAATCACCTCTCCACCCATCAATGGACTGGTCGATCCTAAATGTCTAAACACCTTAAAAGAAGAACTCAGGAGGGGAATGATGGATCATACATATTTTCTCCACTGTACCACTGAAGGGAACCATGGAGCATACCAATTTTACCCGTTCTGCCACCGGTGGTATAAACCAGGGATACATCGGAGCCAAACCCAGTTTGGTGTATTCCAGTATACAGGGTGGAAAAATAAGTCTGGCCCTGAAGGGAAAGTACCTTAAATCTTTAAGTTGGCTCTTTTTACTTAAAGGAAACATCCCTTAATTTTTAAAAACAAACAAAACTGCAATTAGCGATTTTTGAAAACTCGCTTGCCAGTAATCTAACAGACTAAAATTCGAAAAAGTTACATTCTGTATTTTTATGAGATCAATTTGATAGTGTCAATTATAAGGATCAAATCTCTCTAACAAACATGTTGAATTACATGAAAGAAAATCCTTAAAATCTAAACTTATAAATGGCTTGTGTTTAAACGCCGCACAGTGGATCGTTTCATACAAGCTAGACGTCGGAAATTCTAATTATATTTTAAGTATTTTTATTTATTTATTTCCTACGTATTTACGTAAAATATAACAATAAAAGTGATCTTCAATACGTATTGATAATATACTCGTTCGCACTAACTTTGCCGCTATCGTAGAGAAGGAGGACGGGACGCGGCTTACAAACTTAGCGCGAACGGGTAGTTATTTAGTCCATTGGGCTTACCTATTAACTTATCATTGGCCAATCATGAGAATGATGATGAATGATGAGAATTTCAAGTAGTCAAATAATGGTTAGTCACCTTTCTTTGCGAGATCCTGCGAGATCCCATCAACTTCCATATTCGTGATAAAACAATATGATGCAAACTCGTGCGAAGTCAAACAATGACTGATTTTTAATTTAGAGGGTTGGAGCTTTAAAATAAGCTAGGTACTGTAGGGACACCAAGGTATACTCATATTTAGATTCTCTGTTAAAGTTAAGAATTGGGATTTTTTTAAGGTATAAAATAGGTTCAATTCAATATTTTTTTCTACGAGAACTAAGTGGATTAATAATGTAAAAATCCATAAATAGAAAGTACATACCTTCATTAATGTCTTTAATTTTTTGTTTCACGTTCACACACTCACAACTTATAAAAATCAGTCACAACAAATAGACACAAAAATTGCAAAATAATTATTTTTTCAAGTAACTTACTTTATAAACTTTTCTACCGTCATGCTTGATAACGGCGTGAGGGTAGATCATTAGTAATATTGTTTTTGAGGTCCCTGATTATCTGTAAATCAATAAGACTATAAGAAAAAGCTTAATTAAGTAATGAATTTCCGACGTCTAGCTTGTATGAAACGATCCACTGTGCGCCGCCCAAAAATGTACCTATTTTACTACCATAAAATTCGAAAAGACATAAAATCGGCCAAGTGCGAGTCGGACTCGCCCATGAAGGGTTCCGTAGTAGCAAAGGCGAAAATTGCGGTTTATGACGTATTAAAAAAAAACTGCTGTCTGGATCTCGTTCAAACCAATTTTTAATGGAATTTTGCATGGCAATTTACATCATATATTTTTTTTAGATTTATCATTCTCTTATTTTAGAAGTTAAAGGGGGGGGGGGGGGCACATTTTTCCACTTTGGAAGTGTCTCTCGCGCAAACTATTCTGTTTAGAAAAAAAATATGTTAGAAACCTCAATAGCATTTTTAAAGACCTATCTATAGATACCCCACACGTATGGGTTTGATGAAAATAAAATTTTGAGTTTCAGTTCTAAGTATGGGGACTCCCAAAATTTGATACTTTTTTTATTTTTGTGTGAAATTCTTAATGCGGTTCACAGAATACATCTTCTTACCAAGTTTCAACAGCATAGGACTTATAGTTTCGGAGAAAAGTGGCTGCGACATACGGACGGACAGATAGACGGACGGACAGACATGACGAATCTATAAGGGTTCCGTTTATGCCATTTGGCTACGGAACCCTAAAAAACGGCAAACGCACGCCACTCTTATGGTGGTGGAATTTGATTCCCAAGAATACGTTGGGATAGCTAATATCGGTGGCCAAGGTCGGTCAGGATCCCGGGCATTTTATCTGACTACTCGTATCAATCGTATTCATCGATGGGCTAGATCCTGTCGCAGGCTTTCCCTTCGAAGAAGAAGGTCAGACGGCAGTTGCGTGCATAAAAGCCATATTCTAAAATGATACTCAGTTCTGAATATCGATTTATCTGAGGTCCGATTGTATAGACAATCTGTTAAATCTGTCAATCTGTCTTCAGATGAATTGAGGTTCAGGACTAAATGACATTTCGTCCTGATCATGAAGATTATGCAATTTTTTTTTTTTTGGAATGATTTTGGCTTGGTTTCAAAGACCTTTGAGCCATGTCTTCATTTTTTGATATTTTATTATCATTATTTGGATGAGGATGAGGATGATGTTGATGATGATGGTGAGTTGATGACGATGATGATGAAGATGATGATTGCTGCCTCAGTAAAGTGGTGGAAACTTTACTAAAGGCTTCTACGGAGATTTGAAACCAACACGAGAAGTCACAATCCACTGTAATAATATTTCACTTTCCTACTCTTGTGCGCGTTTTCCAAGACGTTATGTCTAAAAATCCACCATTTTTACAGTTAAAAACTCGAACTCACACTAATTTTAAAATAAAATAACACCGCGATCGTTCATTCTCGCTTTGGCGGCAAAACTCCAAGATTATGCAAGGAGTCATATTGATGTGACCATTATGAAAAAAGAAATACAAAACGAACTTTATTATAGAGGGTGTATATTTTTGAGTTGGGGCAGTTACAGCCTTCACTGTCAAAGTTACTGTTTTTTCCCTTTTTCCCAAGCGACTACAATATGGGGTTCTTCAAGAAGGACATTAGAAGGTTTCTTCAGGGTCGGCAGCGCGAGTGTGACGCCCCTGGTGTTGCATACGTCCATAGGCCACGGTGACCGCTTCCCATCAGGTGGGCCGTGTGCTTGTCTGCCAACTAAGTGGTATAAAAAAAATATTCTGAACTGAACATTTACAGATTTTGGAAAATCTTACAGTCAGCAAAACATGTTCGAATACCAAAAAAAAAATATTTTCTCAATTTTTTTGTCTAGGTATCCCTATACCTATAGGTTAGATTGTTGCCAAGTGGAAATAATACAACAGTGTATTGAAAAGAAAAATTATGATTTATTACTAACAAACATAATTTATTAATCCTATTAACACATAATGTTTCAATTTGTTTTTCATACAATCAGTTCACACTGTTCACAGTTGCGAGTAGTTTTGCAGTGATGCGCAAAGGCGAGTCGGTCGTCGGAGGCACATGGAGGTTGTGTGTTGCGCGCTCACGGAGGTCATCCTCCATGGGCGCGGTAATAATCTCAGTTTTGTGTTGAAAGATACCAAACACAAGCACACGGCCTATCTGATGGAAAGTCGTTACCGTGGCCTATGGACGTGTGCAACACCAATGGAGGTACAAGGTGCTGCAGACCCTGTAAGAACAGAGAATTTCTGTGCCGTCAGCGCAGGAGACAAAGCAGGACAAGCCTTTGGTCTTCTCACTGACAACACAAAAACCCTCCAGTGAGCTCTGGCTACCTTAACTCTACGACGGAAACACAGCACGATATTTACTTGTCTCAGATAACCTTATGTACAATCTTATTGTGTAATTCAAGATTGCATTTAATTTTTATTCGCCATCAAATGTTTACTATAAGGAAAAGTGAAAAACAGGACGGGTGATGTTGCGGACAAAAACAACTATAGACCTATTTCATTGGCCACTGTTTTGTCCAAGGTGTTTGACAGCGTGCTTAATACACAGTTAAATAACTTCATTAAAGTGCATGACAATCAGTTCGGGTTTAAACCGAAATTGTCAACAGAAAGTGCCATACTGTGTCTTAAGCACGTTGTTTCTTACTATACGGAGCGCAAAACGCCAGTCTTCGCATGTTTCCTGGACCTGTCTAGGGCATTTGATCTGGTCTCCTACGATATTCTATGGGAAAAGCTTGAAAAGTTTAGTGTACCGGTAGAACTTGTAAATGTTTTTAAGTATTGGTACGGGAGCCAGGTCAATAGCGTTAGATGGGGAGGGGCGCTATCCAAACCATACAGATTGGAGTGCGGGGTGAGGCAGGGGGGGTTATCTTCACCCACGCTCTTCAATCTGTATGTAAACGATCTGATAGAGGAGCTCAGTGGTGCCACTGTCGGTTGCTGCATAGACGGGGTCTGCGTCAATAACATCAGTTACGCAGACGACATGGCGCTGCTGAGTGCATCTGTCTGTGGCATGCGGTCTTTGGTGGCCAAATGCGAATCGTACGCCCTCTCACACGGCTTGACCTACAATGTTAAAAAAAGTCAAGTTATGATCTTTGGGGCCGCGAGTCAACAATATGCTCAAATACCGCCGATTACACTCAATAATCAACCACTGCAAAGAGTATATAACTTTAAATACCTTGGTCATGTGTTGACTGCCGACCTCAAAGACGATCAGGACATTGAGAGGGAACGAAGGGCGCTGTCAGTGAGAGCAAATATGCTGGCTCGCAGGTTTGCACGCTGTTCACGAGAGGTCAAACTCACACTTTTTAGAGCTTTCTGTACCTCGTTCTATAAGTGCTGCTTGTGGGCCAGGTATACTCAAAAAGCTTACAGTGCCCTTAGAGTACAGTACAATAACGCCTTCAGGGTGCTGTTGGGGCTACCTCGCTTCTGCAGTGCATCAGGGATGTTCGCAGAGGCCCGGGTAGATTGCTTTTACGCAACGATGAGGAAGAGATGCGCTTCCTTGGTGCGGAGGGTGCGGGCGAGCGACAACAGCATCCTGAATATGATCGCGCGAAGGCTGGACTGCCTCCACGTAAACCATTGCTGTGCCATAGCGGGAGGGTTGGTACAGCAATGGCCCTTATAATATAATAAAAAATTATAATAATTAATGTACTAACCTAGTTATAAGTAATACTAACAAAGATGAACCACTGTTGTTTTAATAAATAAATAATTCATTCATTCATTCATTCATTCATTCATTCATAAATTCAGTTACCTACGAAAACAAAACTTCAGCGCCAGTCAAAATTAGATCAAAGCTTATATTTTACTCAAATATTGATCTGTGTTCTTATATATAAAAATCAGTTGCTGTTCGTTAGTCTCGCTAAAACTCGAGATCGGCTGGACATATTTGGCTAATTTTAGTGTTGAAATATTCGTGGATGTCCAGGGAAGGTTTGAACGGTTTAAGCGGGCTAAAAAATATGGCGGTACAAAATTTGCCGAGTCAGTTAGTCATAAATAAATGCTTTCTACTTAAAAATTACCCAATCGTTTGCTGTATTTGCCAATTATTTTTTAATCCCAAATTAAACTGTATTCGTCCTGTTAAAAACATGCCTTATGAATTAATGCCTGCAATAAACTTATCCCAATATTTTCCTTCGGGATCATACTTTTTCTTAAGGGCTTCATATAATTTGGGTTTTTTGGCTTTCAATTCTGTTAGAAAACACACCAGTCCTTCTTTTAATGATTTACTGCATTTTTTACATTCTGTCGTCACAACTTCTTCTATTTGACCTGGAAATATTACAGCTTAATTATAAAACAGCCCCCCTAGACAAGTGGCAATTCGTTGCTCGGCGTTTGATGGAATAGAATGACGAATGTATAGGATTTGACGTTTTTGACATTCGTTGACGCCTGTCATATAGGTACGTCAAATCCCATACATTTGGCAATCAATTCTACAAAACGCCGGCTGATGAATTGCCACTTGTCTAGAGGGGCAGGTCGCCTCTGTGGCGTAGCGGTAGTGAACGCGGCCACTACGCAGGAGGCACGGGTTCGATCCCCACTCAGTGCAATTATTTGTATGCTTGAATATGGCTAAGCCATCGGTCCCGGTTGCCATACGAACATCGATGGCAGTCGTTACGGGTAGTTGGAGCCCTAAAAAGTTCAACAACAACGGTCTCGCTGCAATGCTTCGATATCGCCCACTCACCATTGGGTTGTGGAGGTCAGATGGCAGTCGCTTCACGGAAAATATCGAGGTCCAGCCAAATCCGCAGTTAAGACTGGTAAAGCGGACCCTAGACTCCGAGCTGAAAGCTTCGGATGCGACTGGGAATTAACGCTAGGAGGAAGAAGAATAAGATAATCGCCCGGGTGGACGGCGTATATCCGCAAGACGACTATCGGTGTTACAGCTAGTTGGGGACCTCAGTGTGTTGTGGAGGTCAGGTGGCAGTGACTTCATCAAAGATATTAGTTAATACTTACTTTTTATTTCACCAGCGCCTGGAGGGCAGTTGTCATTGTTGTTACTCAAGATGCAATTTGCCACATACTCTAAAATAATAGTATTTTTGGATAGGGCACACAGGTCTGTACTATTATTGGTTTCCGTGCTGGCTTCTCCGTGGACAGCCAGAGCGAGTACGAACGACAGCACATAGAGAGTATTCATGTTTCTATGGACAGATTTAAGTGTTAAAATTACCGAATTCTTTCTTTTTTCTTTTTCTTTTCTTTTTTTTAATATAAATAATATTAGCAATTGAAATTACAAATAATTATTTTAACCCCTCCAACTAAGCTAAATTACTTGTGTTAGGAGTAATCCTAGTCAAACACTACGTTGGTAGTGTAATGGCCAGGATTCGAACCCGGGACTTCTCGATCGTAAGGCTGATTAACCACTAAGCTACCGACGCCATCGAGTTGATTGTTAATTACGCATACAAATAGGAGGCTATATAAAATGAGAACCTTCAGTAAACGAGGGTCCATCTCGAAGCCCTAGAGGGTCCAAGCTCAGCCGGGCTGCAAAGGCCTCATGGACCTCCTTATATTCCAGTATTTGAGACTTGAGACGGCGTGCGGTTTTAGTCGGTCCGATATAACCACACACTCTGGCTGGCTAATCAATCTTTATACTTTACTAGCTATCCCGGCGAACTTCGTACCACCATAATTTTTCTGCAAGCGTGAATTTTTGATCCCGGTCCCGCTGCACCTATTTTCTCACCGTTTAAACCTTCCCTGGACATCCACGAATATTTCAAGACTAAATTTAGCCAAATCGGTTCAGCCGTTCTTGAGTTATAAAATAACAACAAAAAGTGGCATTGATTTTTATATACAGGGTGGAAGATTTTAACCTTACCTGGAGGGAAAGTACTTTAAATACTGGAGATAGCTAATTTCACCCAAAGGAAACATTCCTTTATTTTTAAAAAGAAACAAAACTGCATTCATAGTTTTTTGAAAATTCCCTTGCCATGCCCGGTAATCGAACCGACTAAAATCCAAAAAATAACATCCTGTATTTTTATAGCATCAATCGATAGTGTCAATCATGAGGATCGAAACTATCTAATAAACATGGTAAATTAAATGAAAGGAAGTCAATAAAATCTTAACTTATAAATTCCATTCCAACAGATACAGTACTTTTGTTCAACGTGCCATCACATACCTTATCAACAATAACGCCATTTATTTAGTAAAATGAGTACTAAATGACTAAACTTTGATTCCGATTTAGAATGTAACGTTATTGTGTGACTGCATGAGGTAGTCAAGTCTCCCGATTTTTTTTTTATAAAGAATATTAGTAACCGAAATTACTAATATTCCTGTTAACCCCCCAAGTAAGCTAAATTGCTTGTACTAGGAGTGGGTTCACGTCTGTAGTGTAATGGTCAGGATTCGAACCCGGGACCTCTCAATCGTAACGCCGACTCCTTAACCACTAAGCTACCGACGGCGACGCTACTATTATGTCGATTTAGGTCCAAGATACGTGTCTCGAGGAATACTTGGTTGGGCTTGGGCAACGGAGATGGCGAGAGAATTGCCTTATTGGTTCGTCTTATAACACTTTAATTGAGACTTTTGAATTAAACTGAGACGGCATGCGGTTTTAGTCGGTTTGAGTCGAGAGAGTAAATACCCCTGCTGGCCAGTGAGGGCCAGCCATGAAAAGCAGGGCCAAGTAATTTAAATATGGAATTTTATTCTTAATATGATAGGTGATGGATCCTTGAGTTAAGTTCACTATTTTGTTAAATTGAATTTGAAAATTGAGTTTTCAGGGATTTCCTTTCATTTAATTAACCATGTTTGTTAGACAGATTTGATCCTTATGATTTATACTATTGATTGATGTCATAAAAATACAGGATGTTATTTTTTCGGATTTTAGTTGGTTCGATTACCGGGTGTGGCAAGCGAATTTTCAAAAATCTATGAATGCAGTTTTATTTCTTTTTAAAAATAAAGGAATGTTTTCTTGGAGTGAAATTCGGTATCTCCAGTATTTAGAGAACTTTCCCTCCAGGTAAGGTTAAAATCTTCCACCCTGTATATAGATGATAGTGAAAAATACCCTTAACACTAGTAGGGTCACCGTTGATTACATAATACCTTTGAAAATACCGGTAGTGTCACGGGATCGACATAACCTCCTACACTGGTCAGATTATCAGATACCTAACCGGTGGAGGAGGTTGGAGGATGGGGTTTATTTGCACGATAAAAAAAAAGAAAAAAGTGTGTAGTGTGAAAAATAGTGGCATGGGTTCGAATGGACACTACTGGTGGTGCCATTGGGTGGTATCTCAGAACCTTGGCGGAATTAAAAGGTATTATTTAGCAGACAAAAGGTGTACACAGAGAAGGTACATACCTGTTGGCACCGAGTAGCACTTTCTGCCTTGAATCAAGGTAGTAATACTAATAATGTATAACAAAAAACTTGATCCTTACTTATATACCTTTTTCGTTATGTTAACCAACAATAGACATATTTACCTATCGTAAATCAGACACCGATACTTCTACGATATATAAAGAGCAGGTGCAATCGCCCGTTCTGGACAATATGTCAAACAATCAGTTTATTTTTGTACTTCAATATTATTGTATGACGTAAATCCCTATACAAAACAATAATGTGCAGGCCAGCTTCACACGGTTCAAACAACTCTTTTCTTTACTGCAGCACAAAGACTTGTAATTATTTACCAGTGTTTTCTTCTACCTGTTACTTTAAGTAACAATTTAAATCAATGCTACCTATATTTTCATCCTAATTGTATTTAGAATAAGTAGTGAATGTTTGTAAATAGACCAAAAAAATGCCCGCTGCGTTTCTTACCGGAATCTTCTCAGGGCTTCCGCGTTTCAAACTGGTAGTTCATTTGCTAAACTAGTCTAGGGGTGAGCATATTGCCGTTATTCCGGACCCTATATTGTTAACTCGAGCCATGGATCTGAGACTGAATCTAGGCCATAGATAATATATATATATACGGGATCTAGGCTGTATAGGTATATCTGTCTGATGTTAAACAGCCTTATCTCATAGTCGCCTTGTACGACACGCATGGGAAGAGATGGGGAGGTCCAAATGCCGGGAACCACACATTTTTTTATTAATAATATAAAACCAGTAATTAAGTCAGTGCTAGAATCTCTGAGTCCTTGATAAACCCTTGTAATTAATGACCTATAAAATAAATCTAGGTCATTACTACTCTGACTTCTAAAGATGATTCATTGGCATAATATTAATTTCCTTTATTCACTAAATCTTTTAATCTGTATTGAAACGTTTACCCTTTTTCACATAACTAGTTGTACTCCATGGTTTTACCCCAGTGGCGGGAAGTCCCATTAACCCGGTTCCTACCGGCTTTACAGATAAAGGGAAGCCGCGGTAAAGATGTTTCAATTTAAACTCTAATAATTCACTATCTAAAAGTGAATGTATCTGTTTTATTTAAGCCGGGCGTGAAAAAGCATCTGATGAGGCCGTCAAGCTGAGTGCCACCATTGTAACATGATACGTGTCTGTAATGGTGACCCTTTTTTCAGAGACTTTGCCTTCAGCTTATCATCAGGCGAGGCGAAGTCAAATTGACGTGTCCTATATAAAAAATAAAAAAAATAAAAAAATTAGTATCTGAAATATGTAATTCAAGAAGGTGCCTAGATGGTTCTTAAACACTTTGGGCTAGATGGTTCTTAAACGGGGCCGTCAGCGTGAGCGTGATTGCCCTGGTGTTGCACACGACCGTAGGCTACGGTAACCACTTTCCATCAGGCGGGTCGTGTTGTCTACGACCTAAGTGGTACAAAATAAAAGATGTCCAAAAGTCGCAATGGCCGACATCCACGCGGGCGGAAGGCTAGTAACGTCCTTTTACCGTCATGACGTCCTTTTACCGTCTACGGAGAAATAAAAGTTATACAACTTATTTACGACAACCCCCCTTGCGGACGAGACTCGGCAGTCGTGTAATGTCTTCATTATTATATAACTTAGCGCACAGACTATTAGTTTCTTCACGACAACATTTAAAAACAGCTCCACTAGACAAGTGACAATACGTTTGTAGCTTAAAATAGATTAATCAATGTATGGGATTAACACACGTTGACGACTGTAATAAACTTTTGAATGAAATTTTGAAGCATTTAGTATGCCAACTAAACAAATCGATTAAGATAGAAATATTGCGTCTATAGAGTAGATATAATAATATAGTATAAGGTATTAACACATATTTTGAAAATAGAAAAAAAGCGAATACAGCTCAGGCTGAACTCGAACCCGCAACCTTTCCCTTACAGGAATGCTCTGGCGACTGAGGCACCGAGCCTAGCCCGAAGCTGATCCAATTTTTTCTATAGGTACATCCTAGGACAACGGTGGGAACCATCTACCACTAATCGAACGAACTATTGTAACCAACGAATGATATCACAGTCATTTTTAAACATTGATTTTTAGTAGATTACTTCGTCCAAACAACTGAATGAAATTTTAAAGCATTTAGCTTGCCAACTATTTAAATCGATTAAGATAGAAAAGGTGATTCCTGAGCCTGAGCTATAATTAACTTTTTTTCTATCTTAAAATTGACAGTGATAAACGTTAAAATATGTATTAAAACCTCAAACCATATATACTCGTACTGTATAGACGCAATTAACAAAATGCATAGCAAAAACCGGCTTGAGTCGCGATGTCAATAGTTGTTATGGGATGATACTCGTATACGTCAACCTATACCAAAGTAGTAGCTCTTTTTAACGCCGCGTTGTAATGCCACTTACTGTATCTATAGTTTATAAATAGGCTAAGGTTCAGTTTAATTGTTTTGATTTGTTTCTTGTTTTAATTTTTTTTTTTGTGTAATTCATGAGTAATTCTTATTTTATAACTGTTTATAGTGTTCTCTTTGTTTATTTTCGTGTAAATATTTAAATGTGGGGGCTTGTAATTGGCGATCTGAAAATGTTAATTGTGTACTCAATGTTATTTATTAGTCCGTAAGCTTTCTTTAAAAAATATAAATAAAATAAATAAATAATGAATAAGGTTAATAAGGATACCATAAAATCATTTAAAGGGGCAATTCAGTCAATGTAAACCAAACTTTTATACGGATTTCAATTCATTTTGATGCGATAATTGAGTACAATTATGTTTGTGTTACGCCATTTTTCAGCTGAATTGGCATCCAATTATGGTAATAACTGTAGCAATTATTATCAATTAACCATAAATAGGTTAAATTCGTGTACAAATATGCACAGTGGTTCTAGAACTGAATATGGAGTAAGTAATAATTGGAGCACTTACCTACAAGGGTTCTAAAGATCCCTTTTCAAAAGTACTCAGCAATTCCTAAATGACTGATATGGTGCATCATTTATTGTGATAGACAGAGTTACCACCGGTAATCCCCCCTCCCCCGTCGGCCGGTCGCAGTCTTGAGGCGGCCACCCACTTACAGTCCGCCTGCAGTTTTTCGTCTGTCCGACGGCCTGCAATCCTTATGTCATCAATGTCATCATAATTTTATTACCTCAGACTAAAATAATAACATTATTTTATTCTTTTAGTCTTATGTTATTACGTATAAAATGCCGACGGCCATAGACTGTCCGGCCTTTAACTGTCTTTGCTGACCGAAATCGTCAAGCGGCCACACACATATTAGCCGTCAGTCCAAAATCGTATACGAAACTGTAAGTATGTGGGCTATTGCGATGAACTGACAGACCGATATCATCCGGTTGTCGTTCGATAAACTGTTAGTGGGTGGCCGCCTTTACTCTTGGGTCTTCAGATATCGGTTCGGGTGAGATTGCAATTGATATATCCCTCGCACTCAAAGCCATCTCCGGTTTTGAGAACGCCTCCTCGGGACGAAATTGTTCCCTCGGGTGCATGTCAGTCAACTAAGTATAGCTCCGGACACGTATCTTGGACCTTAATCTCCAGACAAACGAGACTCTGGCGCCCGCGGATTGCTTTGTAATAATATATGCTTGGTGAATTTGAGTTCGTCCACCGCAGTAGCACCCCGTGCTATCCTCAAAAGACACCCAAGATACGTGTACCGCGCGTATAAAGCACATTTTGAGCGCATTTTAGGTCCAAGATAGATCCGATTCTCAACACTCTATGGATTCACCGTGCCCGTGATACAGAGAGGAACACCGTGACGGCGACTGGGACTTGCGACCCAGATGTAGGTTTAGGGTGGCCACCGCGTGATGCATCAGCGCTCACCTCCACCGTCAGTAGTGTCCCCTCCCCCCCTACCTATCCAAATTTGGTAAGATCCTATCAATGCCGCTTTTGATATTCAATTTAGTAAAGACCTTACTGAAGCTCTTAGCAATCCGAGGTCTTTAAGTAAGTTGTGCAGGGATTTAGCTGGAATTCCCCTTGCTCCTACTTCTACAGCGTAGAGTTTAACCACGTAGCCGTTTTTGGTTAACTCGTTAGTCAACTCAAAGTATTTGTTTGTCTTTATAGCGTGGTCTTTAGGTATATTAGTTTCCCACGGTACTGTGAGTTCTACAAGCACTGCACTATAGTTTAAAAACTATTTATATATATAAACTATAGTTTAAAGAAAATACCTAATTCGTGTATGATCTCCGTTCATTCTAGTCAGATCCGAAATATCTTTTCAGATATCAGTATTTTCAAGTTAAACAGTTTCAACCTCAAAGTTTAAGCGAGTAGTTAATTATGTTTATTGTAATCTCAATGGCCACAGCATCTAACCCCGCGTTTACATACTGCCGCTCGCATTGCTCATCGTGTTGCCAGAAATATTCGCGCGATTAATGCCCTAGCATTCACACACTCCCATCATCGCGTTGGTCCGCATTACAGTATTCACCCTGCAACGGAGACGGACGTAAACGTATGGAGGACAACGCTGTAGCAGTGTACGCAATAAGCTTTTACAGCATAGCGAATTAATTAAATAGATTATTAATAAAAACTATCACTTTCAACTACTATACACTTTCCGTAGATCGATATAAATATTTTTAAAAGTAAATATTCGAGGAGCAATAACGAAAGTCGTGTTTTATTTAGCTTAGCGCCATCTAGCGGTCTCGTATAGTTCTTCGCGCTAGTACCTATTTGCGCAACATACGCAGCAGTACTCGCGGCATGACGAATATACCATTCACACCACGTCTCTGCCCACTTCTCTCGCCACTTCCCTCGCTCTGCCGCGAGTATGTAAACGTAGCATTAAAGATGATTGTTGTAGCACGCTTGCACGGTCATTATTGTAATAATAGCTAAGTAATACTCTATTGTGAACATTTTAAATAAAAAAAAAATAAACATTAAAATTCACTATGGACTTTACACTAAAAGAGGAGCACTTGCTCTGACGATATATTAATAATGCACTTAAACGACTGCGTGGATGGCGTTGTCGTTTACGGCCCTTGCCTTCTATCACTGAATTTTAATGCTTGTTCCTCTTTTTTTGTGTGCGGAAAACCCCTTGGGCTTCACCTTAGAAAGCTACGTCTAAGTTGGTATTTTGGATTGGGACTGTGTAGCCAGGGAATAATGTGTACCCGAGAAAGAATATCTCAGAGACCGTATAGTTTATACTATGGTATAGTTGGGGATCAGAATCTCCACTAACCTATAGAGAGGCGCGTGGTAATATTTAATGAATTACATAGGCACAGAATAAGTAATAGTACATAGGCACGTAATAGTAGTAATAATAGTGTTATTTAAAACAAGACATTTTATATTCTAATCATTCGAAAAACATTATTTTCATTGCAAAAGTTTAGGTTTCAAGGATTTCCTTTCATTTAATTAAGTATATCTCTTAGATAGATTTGATCCTTAAGATTGACACTATCGATTGATACCATAAAAATACAGGGTGTTACTTTTTCGGATTTTAGTCGGTTCGATTGCCGGGTGTGGCAAGCGAATTTTCGAAAATCGATGAATGCAGTTTTGTTTCTTTTAAAAAAAAAGGAATGTCTCCTTTAAGTAAAATGAGTCAACTTAAGGATTTAAGGTAGATTCCCTTCAGGGCCCGACTTATTTTTCCACCCTGTATTTAAGATTTTACCTAGAAACCAATATACCAATGTAATCATACATATTCACACATACGTTTCTTGGTAATAAGAAGGAATCCTTTACCGCTGTGCCACAGATGTCGAATGTAGCGTTTTATTTATTTGTCTTTTCGACGTTTGCATTTCAGTGTGTGAGTAGATAAAAAAGAAATATATATATGTATAATATGTCAAACCCACTGTCCAGTGTCCGGCCGTCTCTGAAAACAAGCGCTGTCCGCTTGCACCACAACGCGGACAGCATTAAGCTGAGAGGCGGCCTTTTATTCTACCTTTTTTTTTATCGTGCGAAAAATCCCCACGGATACCTCCCCCGCCGGAGCCGGAGGAGGAGGTTATGTCGGACTCAAACCGACTAAAACGCACGCCGTCTGTGGGCCGTCAGTTGCCGGAGGTGAGATTGTCGTAGCCATATCCCTCGCACCCCGGCCGTGCCTTTATTCTACCTAGCTATTTAGATGCATTTACCATTGCTATGTAGGTATACACAATGTTGTAATTTTATTTTTGGTTGCTAAGCTGTGTATATTTTAGTATAGGTAAGCTGGGTTGAATATAAATATTTTTTTTCTTTCTTTTACAATACCTTTTCATATGAAGTAGTATGAAAAGATGGATACTTAAGTCCTTTGTCGACTAAACATTAAACACTTGTTCGAGACCGAATCACTTTGGTCGTTAAAAAGCTATTCCGTAGAAGTGTTGCATACTTGAACCTTAGAGTTAATTTTTTTTTTTTTTTTTTTTTATATAGGACACGTCAATTTGACTTCGCCTCGCCTGATGGTAAGCTGAAGGCAAAGTCTCTGAAAAGAGGGCCACCATTACAACACGTACCATGTTACAATGGTGGCACTCAGCTTGACGGCCTCATCAGATGCTTTTTCACGCCCCGCTTAAAGGACCCGGGACTATAGGAGGAAGGAAACACGTGAGCTGGCAAGGAATTCCAAGTCTTAATAGTGCGGCAGAAGAAGGAGTCGCCGAATCGCTTGGTTCTTGATGGAATATTCTGCACCGTATGCGGGTGGCATCTAAGTCCTGCACGTGTTGTCCTATATAGGAAAGGAGAGGGTGGGATTACTTGGAAGAGCTCATCAGAACATTCACCATGGTAGAGACGGTAGAAAACCGCCAAAGATGCCACATCTCTACGCAACTGCAAAGGCTCGAGGGTGTTAGTGACCTCAGGATTCCCAATAATGCGGACCGCACGTCGCTGCAACCTGTCGAGAGCATCTAGTAAGTACTTTGCGGAGCCATCCCAGAGATGCGAGCAGTATTCCACGCAAGAGCGAATTTGTGTCTTGTAGAGAAGACACCGCTGCTCCGGCGTGAAAAAACGTCTCACTTTGTTCAGGACTCCGAGTTTACGCGAGGCTGTTTTGATGATGCTCTCAATGTAGTTTTTGTTGTTCAGTTTGCAGCGGACATCCATACCTAAGATGTTGAGATTGTCCTGCAGTGGCAGTGGCGTGCTCTGAAGAGTTGGAAGGGGAAGGAACGAAGATACCTTTGCTGTAAACGCGCATGCCTGCGTCTTCTTGGCATTGAACTCGACCAGGTTTTCAGAGCCCCATTGGGAAACGTGGTTCAGGGTCCGGTCAAGTTCACTGACGAGAAGCTGCCTTTTTTCCGCGATATCAGACTGCTTGGCCGCAGGATGTCCGTGATAACTCCCGTGTAAGGTGCTATCGTCTGCATAGCAGTGAATGCTGCCAGTGGACAACATGTCGTTGATATGCAGAAGAAAGAGAGTGGGTGATAAGACGGACCCCTGCGGCACGCCAGCATTTACCTGCAGGAACTCCGAAGTTCGACCGTCACAGAGGACGCGAATACGGCGCCCCTGCAGGAAGCTAGACACCCAGTCGCACAGTCTGGGAGGCAGACCAAAGGCTGGTAACTTGGAAAGACGTATAGATGACGTATATCTTCAGTGCTAGACTGAAGCTTCAGTTTTACATACATATACTCACGCCTGTAAATCTCCGAAGGGGTAGGCAGAGGTGTATTAACACCCACATTTCACCAACTGTGATTTTCGGTCCCGCGTACCTAATAGGGGGCGAGCCTATTGCCGTCAAGCGGGCAGTTAGTAATGTTTACTGTCGGATGGAGGACAGCCTTATCCGTTAGTCGCCTTCTACGACACCCATAGAAAGAGGTGGGGTGGCCATATTCTTCTCCACCGGGACCAACACGGCTTCCGTTTTCAGTGAGTAAAATATTGATTTTTTCTTTTTCTTGCTCTATTTTGAACTAGCCGACTCGTATTACCCCTTTAAGTCATAAATATATGCCTGTAATACGCTAGATTTATTGACATTTATAATAACTGCTTCGCTAGTATTAGTAGCGTGATTATATAATAGCCTGCCTACCTATAGCCTACGAACTGTCCGGATAAACGGAATATTAAACACAAAAATAATTTTTCAATTCGAACTAGTAGTTCCTGAGATTAATGCGTTCAAACAAACAAATATACTCATCAGCTTTATGATATTAGTATTTACTATGAGTAGGTACAATATATATTCACTCTTCTCTCTTTATCCTTAACATTATTATATATTGTCATCACTTTAGGGTTAATGTCGACAGCACGGGTGTGACACCCCTGGTGTTGCATACGCCCATAGGCCACGGTAACCACTTCCCACCAGGTAGGCCGTGTGCTTGTCTGCTACCTAAGTGTTATAAAAAAAATTACCAATTTTTTTTAAGTCAATTAAAAGATTATTTTTAACACAAAAAATAATGCATTTAATGCGATAACCTTGTCCATAACGTTACAATAAAACGTTTTAATATAGCTATAAAGCCTTTTTATAACTGCCACTATATTCTACAACTAGTACATGTTCAATGCCTCTCTATACAGTGCGAGTGTTGTAAAGCGTCTGATATAATCTGGTGACTCTATAGGACTCACATTTTACGACAGAACGTATAAAAACTACGTGACGTTTTATCTACGTGTGTTTTAAGGCTTAGGTGGCGAATCAGATACAATATATAGTAGATATTATATGTTATATGGACCTAATATTTCTAAAATCCATATCCAATATATCCATATCCATCCATACTATATTATAAATGCGAAAGTAACTCTGTCTGTCTGTCTGTTACGCTTTCACGCCTAAACCGCTGAACCGATTTTGATGAAATTTGGTATAAGGGTAGTTTAGACCTTCAGAAAGGACATAGGCTACGTTTGGTCGCGATAACCGACATCCACGCGGGCGGAGCCGCGGGCAAAAGCTAGTTGTAGATAAAACCTATTACGTGGGACCGAATACAATGATTGGTGAAATGTGGGTGTTAATTCACCTCTGCCTAACCCTCCGGGGATAAAGGCGTGATTATAAGTATGTACGAGTATGTAGATAAAATCAAATCCCTAGGCCCCGAATCAGGTCAGCATCGAAAAATTGGTATTTTCGAAACCGTTTTTCTTATTAACTATAAAACCTACAGATCTGGAATTCACATGCCTGCATACTACAGGATATAGAGAATAACTTCATCTTTTTATAAATTAAATAAAAAAGGAGGAAATATTAAAAAGAGGCTCCGAAAATCACTCTACTCTTTCTTATGAAACCAAATATTATCTACAATTATGTATCCAAATAATGTAAAATTTCACAATATGTTAAATAAGTGTATTAGCATGACGTGATCTTCTTAGTTAGTAATCGTCGCCTATAAAATTGGTTTTACTGATTTTTACGGTTCAAATATGAGCGACTGACCTTGAGCATTTGTATGGTATAATCACCTTAAATTGAAAATATTTATTCAGGTCTTGAATTAATGACCTGAAAAAGGTAGCAGAGATCACTGAGGTGTAACAGAATATCAATGGCTCGGATAAATTGGATGCAGACAAAATCTATTTCTCAGTAATTTATATTGTTCTACCCTTCGGTTTTGAATGTTCTGATGAGCTCTTCCAATTAATCCCACCCTCTCCTTTCTTAGGACACCACGCAGGAGTAAGATGCCACCAGCATACGGTGCAAAATATGCCATCAAGAACCAACGGTTCGGTGACTTCTTCTTCTGCCGCACCATTAAGTCCTGGAATTCCTTACCAGTTCACGTGATCTGTCTTACAGTCTCGGGTCCTTTAAGCGGAGCGTGAAAAATCATCTGATGAGGCCGTCAAGCTGAGTGCCACCAGTGTAACATGGTACGTGTATATAATGGTGGCCCTCTTTTCCGAGACTTTGCCTTCAGCTTTCCATCAGGCGAGGCGAAGTCAAATATAATAAAAAACCCGCACAAACACTACAATCAAAATACCTTATAAACCCATTAGTAAATAGTTTCAAAACATAAACAGTTTTATTTAACACGTGAACTTAAAATAAATAAATCGTTTTTCGGTATGTAGGAAAAGTTTTACTGCATAAATGCAACCTAATTCCCAAGTTTAAGAACTGTTGCTAAACTCAGCTGTAGCCTGAAAGTTACCGGTCCAATTCAATCGTCTCGTGTTAAATGGAATTCCTAAAATACAATTTCGAATTAGAATTTTAAACATCCATTCTTCATTCATCCATTTTCTAGCATTTTCTGTACAATTCATAAGGACAAGAGCATCATGTCTTAATAGTAGTTTATCTACTCTCATACTGAAATATAAACTTAAAAAAATTAAAAACATTCCCTACTATTCCCTACTAATATTATAAATGCGAAAGTAACTCTGTCTGTCTGTCTGTCTGTCTGTCTGTCTGTCTGTCTGTCTGTCTCACTTTTACGACTAAACCGCTGAACCGATTTTGATGAAATTTGGTATAGAGGTAGGTTAGACCTTGAGAAAGGACATAGGCTATGTTTGGTCGCGATAACCGACATCCACGCGGGCGGAGCCGCGGGCAAAAGCTAGTACTTTAATAACACTCTTTACGCACAGAGTATCAAAATCAATTTAAAAAATTACATTATGATACTGCTCTTCTATGGGCAACTGTATCATACAATAACTTTTTTCCATTACGATACAGTTGCAGCTAGATTAAACAGGTTTCTATGCAGTTTGTCTCTAGATAATCTTTGGTCTTTAAGAACCCTTATTATGCAACAGTTTTATAAACTACTATTATAAAACTGTTGCTTATTAAGGGTTCTTAAAATACGAGTGTAGTATCACACACAATCGCACAAGTGCTTTAAGACCAAATTATGTGCGGTTTCATACACTACTTTATCTAATCTCATGAAATAATATAATTTGCATAAAATTACAGAAACTATGAGCGCCATAATCCATTTGCTGATCGTGCATGCGTGTTGCGTCGAGTCTACAGACTATACAGAAAAATTCACTAAAGTTGTATCGTAATGGAAGGTTACATTATGATACAGTTGGCCATAGAAGAGCTGTATCCTCAGACTAAAAGAATACTAGCTGTATCATAATGTAATTTTTTAAATTTATTTTTCTTTTCTCTTTATAATGTTTACATAGCCACTCACTGTAAAATCTTTGTTTCGTTCATATATTTGCACAAGTGTGTTTATAAAAATCCTTCGACGAGCAAGGATTCGACTTCTGAATGCGAATATTATAATTATGTCGTATGTATGCAGTTCGTGGCGGCCATATTTAGCGGAGCATCTCTGGTATTCACAGAAATGGGAAAATGTAATACGATCAAAGCCTTGGGGTGGAATTAGTGCATGTTATTTGAGAGCTTTGCGGCATTATTGAATAAGTAAGGTTTAGTAACTTGAAAAGTAGGTGTACTGGCTGTTGCCGGCGGCTCCGCCCGCATATATTTCGGTACCAAACTTAGCTTATGTCCTTTCGCAAGTTAATCTATCTGTGTATAAAATTTTATTAGATTGTCTTTAGAAATTATGAACTTGCATACAAACTCCCATCCCCTATTGAAGCCTGTGTTTCACGATAAAAGATAGCACGAGTGTGACTTCCCCTGGTGTTGCACTCGTCCTTATGCCACGGTAACCACTTTCCATCAGGTGGGCCGTGTGCTAGTCTGCGACGTTAGTGGTATAAAAAAGAAATCGTCAACCAAAATGTTCTATGAAGACTGTACAAAGCGCCTATAGAAGTTTTCATTTCAAAATCTTAATTTGCCACGTAGGTACATGTTAACATTTTCTTTATACTTATTGATTATTTGAAAGCGAGTATGGGGTGATTAATGCATATATAATGAAACATTCTAGGCGTGACTCGACCACGAAGTGAACCATATATTATAGTTTTACTACGTATTGAAGCTTTGTACATAACTATTTGATCAAATAATAATAAAGATTCCCAAACATACATACATACATACATACATACAGACAGTCACGCCTCTTTCCCAGTGGGGTAGTCAGAGACCACAGTTTTCCACTTGCTACAATCCTGGCATACATCTTTCGTTTCTTCTACTTTCATAATTGTTTTCATACATACTCGTCGGTTTCGGGTACTCTTGATATTTCCTCTCTTTAATATGTCTTCGATCTGTCTGACATACGTACGATTCCCAAGCATTCAGTGTTAATACTTGCAAGTAACGTCTAGATAATGATATCACTATTTCAATTGGACAGCCCCTGTGGCATGGCGGAAGTTAACACGACTTCTACGCGGAGACACAAATTCGTTTCCCGCTCAGTGCAAATATTTGTCGTTTACAATCGACGTTTTTACAAGCTTTTCATTAACTTGCAATTTATGCAATTTAAGTTGTATGTAATATTTTATTCGGTTCTAATCTTGCAACTCGATTTTAAAGCAGATATCCTCAACCGATTTTGATGAAATTTTTGCACAGTAGAAGTTTTTTTTTTATATAGGACACGTCAATTTGACTTCGCCTCGCCTGATGGTAAGCTGAAGGCAAAGTCTCTGAAAAGTGAATTTATGAGGTGTGTTATTTCAATTTCCAGTATACGTACCTACATTAAACCATTCCATATAGGAATTCCCATACCATACAAAAGTTTTCAATTCGGAATTCTGTTAAAACATTAAATTCTATACGCCTTTACGCTTATAATCTGTTTCTACTCTTCTCGTCAGAGATTTCAAATTTAATTAAACTCTTAATTAAATCGACAAGTAGGTTTATCCAGCGTATAAAGACAAGAATTTGTAGAAATTTTCAACAAATTGAAGTGATCACAGGATTCACTTTGTTTGATCTGAGCCAGTGATCCGTAAGGCCTACATTTGCATGACAAAAAGCTACTTGATTTTACTACTAATAAAGTGCTTACGGTACTTTACTTACTTATATCAAAGTAACTAGTAGTAGGATAGTTGAAATAGGAACAAATAGACACGATATTTCCGTCCAAACCGAGAAGTCCGACTGGGGAATTACCCCCGCCCTACAGAATACCGCGGCTAAATAAACTCGTGTTGTGTTCCCGGTTCCCGGCGGTGAATAGGGTAACCAGAGTTCACTGGAAGGGTTTTGTGCTGCCAGTGGGAAAACCAAAGGCTAGTACTAATTATTTTCTGCGCTGACTGCACAGAGCCTCTCCGTTTTTACAGGATCGGCAGCACGACTTTTTAAGGCTCCCAACGACTTGTAACGACTGCCATAGATGTTTGTATGGCAACCGGGACCGACTTTTTTTTAATATAGGACACGTCAATTTGACTTCGCCTCGCCTGATGGTAAGCTGAAGGCAAAATCTCTGAAAAGAGGGTCACCATTACAGACACGTAGGTACCATGTTACAATGGTGGCACTTACAACTTCTTACTACACAATTACCACACAACAGCGAAGAACTACAAATACAACGGCTATGTGCTCTCCGAGTCACAGAAACACTCAGTCAAATGCAAATAATTTCATGCATACAAATATTATCGCTATAGCGATTTATTTGGTGTTATTTTATGTGCTATTTGCGTCAACTTCTGACAATATCAAGGAAATCGAAAGCTCACGCTCGCATCGCGAGTGAAATATGATTGAGCTAAAGTCATAAACAATCAGATAAATGCATCGGATACTGTTACATTGTATCGCGTGTAGCACGCCGAATCGAATACCACTCAGCAGGAGTTACATCGGTTGAGTTTGCCAATAGCATGCTGCGTGACAATACCATCTTTGCCAATTTTGCTACAACGCGATTATACTCTTCGACACTCTGTGGTAAAGAATCGCCTGCTAAAATGTACGTGTATAAGGGCCCGTTCCATAACAAAAGCTATTTAAGGTATGCTTACCATGGGTAGACACTAGAACGGCTGAACCGATTTCGCTAATTCTTTTTTTAGCATATTCCTTAAAGTACGAGGATGGTTCTTACGGAGACAAAGTTAAAAAAAAAGGAATCGACTGTTGGGCGGTACGAAGTTCGCGAGGTCAGCTAGTTTACAATAAATTTATTGGTAGCTTTACATTTTCATGTGAGAGAACTCGCTACGTCTCGCACTCTCGAGCTTTCTTCCCAGCCCCTCTAGACAAGTGGCAATTCGTTGCTCGGCGTATGATAGAATAGAATGCCAAATGTATGGGGTTTGACGTATATGACAGGCGTCAACGAATGTCAAAAACGTCAAATCCTATACATTTGTCATTCTATTCCATCATACGCCGAGCAACGAATTGACACTTGTCTAGGGGGGCAGAGGTGCATCCGCAATTGCTACTTATACACTCTCGTCAGGTTCAGTTGCAGTTGCAGCCGCCGAGAGAATGGTCGCCTTAGAAATTGTCTCTCTACTCTCTTGCACTATGCGCTGCTAATTATGTGACCATTGTAGAATGTATTCCCATTTACTCTCTCATTCTCATTAGATTTTTTTTATATAGGACACGTCAATTTGACTCCACCTCACCTGATGTTCAGCTGAATGCAAAGTCTTAGAGAAGAGGGTCACTTTTACAGACATGTACCATGTTACAATGGTGGCACTCAGCTTGACGGCCTCATCAGATGCTTCTTCACGCCCCGCTTAAAGGACCCGGGACTGTAGGAAGGCTTTTTCCGCCTGGTCTGAACTGACCCAAACGAATGTGATCATTACTTATATTCTACTTTACTTTCAATATCTTTTTATTGACTTCATTTGCATATATTTGACCTCGACTATGACATTTCGAATTCACAACAAACGGAACTGCTTGAATCTAATTGGAACTGGAGAGGTTCCAAATATGTTTTACTCTATCCGGTGAAAGAATTGAGATGAAATTATTACTGGAACAATAGCGAACCCCGGACTGCGAGGTGAAGGCCTCGAATGTGACCGGAACTTATACTAGACCGGAACTATTTAACCAATTTTCACATACATCTTCACATACATCTTTACATACATTTTCACATACATCTTCACATACATCTTCACATACATCTTCACATACATTTTCACATACATCTTCACATACATCTTCACATACATCTCCACATACATCCTCACATACATCTTCACACACATCTATACATACACCTTCACATACATCTTCACATACATCTTCACATACATTTTCACATACATCTTCACATACATCTTCACATACATCTTCACATACATCTTCACATACATCTTCACATACATCTTCACATACATCTTCACATACATCTTCACATACATCTTCACATACATCTTTACATACATCTTCACATACATCATAGTACATGTAAGTTCATAGTACATGAAGATGTATGTTTCGTGTTTAAATTAGTAAATGATGTGTCTTTTATGACACTGATCAGTACATCTCCGCCTAACTTCACAACAGATAAACACTTATTATCCAGTACCCGAGTACCAAACATCGTGAAGTCAAATAAAAAGCTGTTTACTATAAGAAACGGGTCCCTAGGTCAATTTAATTTACCCCGCCATTTCCCTCGGTTGGCGAACGGATATTGAATGTCGAGAATCGACGGTACTTGCTTATAACATATTTAAATTGCGAATACTGTGGTTTTATGCTTCTCTGGTATATGGCAAATTCAAATCGATTAAGATATAGATTATAACACCCCTTTTTTTTGTCGGGGGTTAAAAAGAGAATCGACCGATCTTTTCCTTAAGGTCACTTACAGTTCGCCTGCAGTTTTTCGTCTGTCCGGCGGCCTGCAGTCCTTATGTTATCAATGTCATCATAATTTTATTACCTCAGACTAAAATAATAACATTATTTTATTCTTTTAGTCTGATGTTATTACGTATAAAATGCCGACAGCCATAGACTGTCCGGCCTTTTACTGTCTTTGCTGACCGAAATCGTCAAGCGGCCACACACATATTAGCCGTCAGTCTAAAATCGTATATGAAACTGTAAGTGTGTGGGCTATTGCGATGAACTGACAGACCGATATCATCCGGTTGTCGTTCGATAAACAACTGTTAGTGGGTAACCGCCTTTACAGGGGAATGCTCTGACCAGTAAGCCACCGAAGCCCACCCGGAGGCAAATTCTTCTATATTTTCGTCTTAGGGCGACGGTATATCTTAATCGATTTGAATAGTATACTAGTAGTTGCCTGCGACTCCGCCCGCGCGGGTGTAAGTTATTAGGACAAAACATAGCCGGTCGTTTCTCAAGTACTAATTATTTCATGAGCTAATTTCGTCAGGTTATCTTCAAAAACTGACGAACTGTCATACGTACTTTCATCCCCTATTTGAACCAGTTTCAGGCGTCATCTATACGGGGAGAGTTTCTCGCCTGCAACCTACGATTATGGCTCAGACGCAGAATGTCCACTTCTCAAAATGTCCACTGGACGCAAAAGGTCTCTTTCGCAAAATGTCCTTTTGTCAGAATGTCTCTTTCGCAGAATGTCCACTTCTCAAAATGCCCACTTGACGCAAAAGGTCTCTTTCGCAAATGTCTCTTTCGCAAAATGTCCTTTTGTCAGAATGTCTCTTTCGCAGAATGTCCACTTCGCAAAATGTCCCTTACCGTACTACACCACTTATCAAAAGGATAGACAAAAATTACTTCGTCTAAACATTCGCGGAAATAATTACCGCTCGCTCGTCCACGTCTGGCGAAAATTACCTCGCAATAAAATTGAATATTGGTACCTAGTTTCGTCTAAACAGAATGATGATGATGATGATGATGAAGGGAATTGTGCCAAAGAGGCTAGGTACTATAAAAAAACCCATCGAATTGAGAACCTCCTCCTTTTTGAAGTCGGTTAAAAATACAAGAATATTTAGATGATAAACTAGCTTGGAAATTTACTGTTCACTCATGCATGCTTCTCAAGCAAATGATTGTATTTAGACTAAGTAGACCAAGCATTTTTTGTAAATAGACCAAAAAAAAGCCCGCTGAGTTTCTTGTCGGAGTCTTTTCAGGCCGGGGCCGCGTTTCGAACCGGTGGTCCATTTGCTAAGCTAGTCTTTAGTACATATATATTTTTGACGTTTTCTAAGTGCCGTTATACCCCCTCCGTATCAGAATGTCAAACTAATAAAATGGCCATGAGGTATTAACGACATGAACGTAAAACGACATACTAGTAAAACGTCTGAAATCTAAAATAGTCATACTAGTAGAACGTCTGAAATGGAAAATGTCATGTTAGACAAAAATACTTGGCTGTGCATTATTGTACAGTCATGCCCAGTGCATTTTATAAATTAATTATGACTATTGTATGAGTGTATTTATTTACAGCATTGTATTTTATTTACAGCATAATAAGCATACATGATTTTTGACTTTTTTTGAAGGGATGAGAGGGAATGTTAGTAATTTCGGTTACTAATACTTATTTAAAAAATGATTTGATACTTCTTTATCTATCGTGGCGATGGCGGCTCGACTCTCAAATTATGTTCTCCTAGTGTCCTGCAACCTGGATGGTGTTACAGACAAACAGACAAACAGACAGGAAATTTAAAAAAAAATATTTTCGTGTTCAATATCGTTAACATAACATAACCCAAGTATTTTTTTTATTCGGGTCCCTCCGGGACGGGTGCCTCAGGAACTGGGGCCCTCAGGTACGAACCCGTTCTCGGAGGCAGACATGAAACCCTCTAAAGTATATGTAGCACACGTCAGCAGGTGGGTCATTGTATGTGGGGTAATTCCACATTCACATCGCGGTTTGCCACATTTGATATTGATTGATATAAAACTAATTTGAACAAGTTCAAAACGAATCTTTTTTTAGATAGGACACGCCAATTTGACTTTAAAGGTACAGTAGTAGGTAGTCAAAGTCTCAGAAAAGAGGGTCAAAATTATAGACACTATGTTACAATGGTTGCCACCTTGACGGATGCTTTTTCACGCCTCACTTAAAGGACCCGGGACTGCAGGAAGAGGGAAACACGTGAACTGGCAAGAAAATTCCAGGACTTAATGGTGCGACAAAAGAAGGAGTCGCTGAACCGCTTGGTTCTTGATGGTGATATTCTGCACCGTATGCGGGTGGCATCTAAGTCCTGCACGTGTTGCCCAATATATTTATTCAGAAATGTGTACGAAAGTGCAATAAAATGCAGTTCGTGCACGTGATAAGTTGTTTGAACAGCTTGAGCTATGTTGTGAACAGCTGTTTCTAATATAGAAAAAGTCAGAACAGCTGAACAAATAATGATATTGTAAGAAGTTTTGAATATAATGCATTGAAATGTTATTTAAGTTTGAAATGTAATATACATATGGGTGAATTTCCCGGGGCCAAAAATTGCGTGGCATCGATGAAATCGGTACTAAAAATCATTTTTACAATACTGTAACATTTTTTTCTGGTTAGGCGATATAGTGATCTATGTGGAGCACTAAATATTTTATTAAATAGGACTATAGATTCGCCAAAAAAAAAATTTAAACCTCGAAATTTTTCATTGCCGTGTTTGTCCACACATCACCTATTGTGTTGTGATACCTCATTGATAAAACTCTATTGGTTTTTTTAATTAAAACCTAGTTTCATTTGATACGTGAATAGTTAAAGTATTGTTACGAAATACATTTATTCAAATATTTAGACAATACAACGAATGGTTAATAAAAGTTCATTTGTCCTAGAGTTACCTTTAATCGCCATGTTCTAAACATATTTTAGAATATCGTTTTATCTAACGACTTGTATCCTCCCTCATATCCGCTAAACGTTGCATATTGGTGCCGCCTAAGTGCTCGACATGGAAGGACGTACACACGTACCTGCGTTTTGGCACCATAAATAAAAGTATATCATTTTTATGTTACTGGACATTTTTTCTTTCATTACTGTGGATAGGTATAACTGTCTATTCCAATAAGTTTATCCTCTTGATTATACATTCAATAGAACGAAATTTATCTTGTTTATTTTAGTGAAGTGTTTATTACTTCGAATAATTAATAGATTTTTTCTTATATTATATTTTTGGCTCGTTTTTCACCACCGTGCTTTCATTTCCATGGTTTCCGTGGTCAAAATTTGCTATGGTAATGAAGAAAAAAACGCGGCAATGAAAAAAAAATCATTGCCATGCCTTGTAAAACAATTTAGTCTCATTGCCATGACCAGATGTTTCATTACCGTAACTTATGTTCTCATCGCCATAGCATATTGACAAAAGTATATCATATTAATTTGTTAATTTCCCATTTCTTTTTCGTGTAAAAGAATTGGCGTCGTTTTGGAATTGAGCAGCCATGAATGAAAATGGTATAATATGAAAGTACCTGCAGTTTACCAGGTTTCTTAGAGAGATTCGAGTCTTATAATTAATCCTATCAATTAAAGCAATAAAAATACTGGCTGTTATTTTTTCCGATTTTAGTCGGTTCAATTACAGGATGTGGCAAGCGATTTTTCAGTATTCGTTAAACGCAGCTTTTTTTTCTTTTTAAAAATGAGGAAATGTTTCTTCTGAATGAAATTAGCTATCTCCAGTATTTAGAGTACTTTCCCTCCACATCTCCAATGCAAACGCGGTATCGTTTATCTAATACTAGCTGACCCAGCGAACTTCATACCGCCATATTTTCTGATCCCATTCCCGCTGCATATCTCTAAATTTATCAATATTTCTCTACAATACTATGCATGTATTATGCATATAAATCTTCCTCTTGAATTACTCTATCTATTAAAAAAAAACGATTCTAAATTCGTTGCGTAATTTTGAAGATTTAAGCATACACAGGGACAGACAGACAGCCATCGATGGGGTTACACTCGAAGTTGTTCAAGAAAAAATCTGCCTGGGATAAGTTATCCAGCTTGGTAAAAACAACTCCTAGAAAAAACTAGCCAGGATCCACCTAGGTTGGGCAGCAGCAAAGGAAACACTCTCTTAATCTTAAAAAATACACTGCGTTTAAGGATTTCCAAAAAAATCGCTTGCCACACCCGGTAATCGAACCGAATAAAATCCGGATGAAGCTATATTTTAATTACATCAATCGATAGGGTCAATCTTAGGGATCAAATATCTCTAACAAACTTGGTAAAATAAGTAAAAGGAAACCCATAAAAGAGAAGGTATAGGAAGATTTTAGGCGGTTTGATCATCAGGTGTGTTATTTTTAGAAATCTTTGAATGCAGGTTTGTTTCCCTTTAAAAATAAGGTTATGTTTAATTTAAGTAAAATTCGCTATCTCTAGTATGAGGGTACTTTCCCTCCAGGTAAAGTCGAAATATTCCACCCTGTATATCGCAGCTCCGATATTACTTACAATAAAAATAACGACACTCATACGCGTGTTTAACACAGTGCCACTGAAAAAATAAATGACGCCAATGTCCATACACAATTGCCTAATCCCCTTTGTATTTTTATTGTATGTAAGTATAATTTCTCATGTAAGTAGGTACATAAAATATTATGTTTTATATTATGTATTTTCATTTCCATGGTTGATTTTTTCATTCCCTTGGTATATTTATTTCATGCCCGTGGATGCTTGTTTCATTGCCGCGCACGCATGTGTCATCGCCGTGGCGCGTAATTTTTGATCTTGTATATCTCGTTAGCTTTTTTATTTATCTGCTAGATATTAAGCAAGAATACATATAGTATCAAAACCTATAATAAACGCGATTTGTTTCAACTACAAAACTTAAGGTAAAAAAAATCCACGGAATGAAGATTTTAATGGACCTGTTGAAATTCACCCATATACATGATCTGTTGATGTGCCTAATAATAAAAAAAAAAAAATAAAAAAAAAAAAAGCTGTTTTTAGCGGCTTCTATTAGGTATCTAGATTTTTTAAATATTATTAACCGAAATTACTATAGTTACTCCCTCCATTAGAAGCAATATTTTTAGTTGTCTCGGGTAATAATAATATTAGTAGTTTTGGTAAACTAAATAATTGCTGTTAGGAGTGGGTTCACGTCAGTAGTGTAATGGTCAGGATTCGAATCTGGGACCTCTCGTTTGTCAAGCTGACTCCTTAACCATTTAAGCTACCGATTACTGTCTTTGATTATAATGGCAGTATGTATTTAATTATCAATATTACTGCATCTCCCGCCATTACCTCTGTGGCGTAGTGGTAGTGAACGTGGCTGCTACGCAGGAGACGTGGGTTCGATTCCCGCTCTTTGCAAATATTTGTAGGTATGAATATGTCTATCCCTACTTAATATTATAAATGCGAAAGTAACTCTGTCTGTCTGTCTGTCTGTCTGTCTGTCTGTCTCACTTTTACGACTAAACCGCTGAACCGATTTTGATGAAATTTGGTATAGAGTTAGGTTAGACCTTGAGAAAGGACATAGGCTATGTTTGGTCGCGATAACCGACATCCACGCGGGTGGAGCCGCGGGCAAAAGCTAGTTTGAATATAAATTTGCTATGTCGGTCCCGACTGCCATACGAATATCTATAATAGTCGTTACAGGTAGTTGGGGCCCCCAAAAGTCCGACTAGCTAACTGCGGTCAGATGGCAGTCGCTTCTCGGAAAACATTGAAGTTCAGTCGCATTACAGTTAGACTAAAAATCCAAACTCAACTCAGTTACAGACTGAGTTGATATAAGGGTCAGAGAATGATTTTTACTTATTGTATGTGTGCGGCATGCTACGAAAATATTTGATAAAACCAAGAACACACGTTCGTCAGTTCGTGCAAGCCACGTAAGCTATTTCACAAAAAGTTAATTTTCCTGCTAACCCAATTTCAAGCAAGAATGAGAGTTTTCCGACGGCTTCGTGATGTTCATGCATTTATGTACATGCAAGCGATGCTACCACGCTCATTTAACGTGTACAATATACCTTTTTTTATCGTGTGAAAAATATCCACGGATACCCCTCCGCCGGAGCCGGTGGAGGAGGTTATGTCGGACTTGAACCGACTAAAACGCACGCCGTCTGTGGGCCGTCAGTTGCCGGAGGTGAGATTGTCGTAGCCATATCCCTCGCACCCTGGCGAACTCAGGGCCATATCTCTCGATCTGGCCCTCTTCCGGTGTGGCGATCACAGTCCCCAACTCGCCCCCGGTGTACAATATACCTACTAAGTTGCTTACGCGTGCGGAAGGAAAGAAGAGCCTATGCTGTAAACGCACATGCCTGCGTCTTCTTGGCATTGATCTCGACCAGGTTTTCAGAGCCTCATTGGGAAATGTGGATCAAGATCCGGTCAGCTCAGTGACGAGAAGCTGCCTTTTTCCATTATATCAAACGGCGGCGGAGCGCATTGCGTGCATCCTCATACCCGGGGGAGCCGAGTTGGGGACTCCGGCCAGATCGAGAGATATGGCCCTGGGACGGCCGGGGTGTGAGGGATATGTGTACGATAATCTCACCTCCGGCAACCGACGGCCCACAGACGGTGTGCGTTTCGGTCGGAATGCTTGGCCGCAGGATGTCCGTGATAACTCCCGTGTAAGATGCTATCGTCTGCATAGCAATGAATACTGCCAGTGGACAGCATGTCAGATTTTGTTGAAATTGGATGTTTGGGCCTTTGAGGTGAAAGCTTCGGATGCGACCGGGATTAACGCTAGGATGAAGAAGAGATCTTCAAATTTATAGGTCCTAAGTGAGTCGATTCATATATCATTTATTTACGTTCTGACTCCGAGGTTGAATCTACCCAGTCGGTCTAAGAAAACCGACGTTCTATCACATAAAACAGTACTCGGGACTAAATAGTGGTAGCCGTAAAAAGTAATGTACACGCTTATTACATTACCCGACTATGGCGAAGTAAAAAAACGGTTATTTTGTATTTATGCGTTCAAGCGAAGAGCAGCTGTATTTATACTCGTAGTATTTGGTCGCTGTACAATGCCCATAAGTGTTTATTTTAGATTTTTAGCCTGTATTAACAAATATTTTAATTATAAATATTTTTCAAGCAGCAAACAAGTTCAAGTTCAAGTTAAAGGAAGAGAAATATAACTATTTTTTATCATGAATACTCTAAAATTATCATCATCATCATCATCATTTCAGCCATAGGAAGTCCACTGCTGGATATAGGCCTCCCCTATAGATCTCCAATAAGACCGGTTGGAAGCGGCTCGCATCCACTACTCGTGGTTTATTCGCAACGAGACACACTGCCTGCATCCTGTCACACTGTGACTGGTTGAGAAAAATATTCGCATCGAGCAACAGTGTGACTCGATGCGATTTTTATTCTCCTCTAGTAACACTGTTTCTACTAATATTATCATTCTATCCTACCCTGCTAATATTATAAATGTGAAAGTTTGTTAAAATGTTTGGATGTAAGGGTGTTTGTTATTTAATCACGTTATAATAGCTGAACAGATCTAGCTGCAATTTGGTACCAGATAGATTTTATAGCCTGGAATTTAATGTAGAAATAACTTAAGAAATATTATTAATAGTTTTCAATATACAAGCAAAAAACTAAAATTAGGGACCTTTTCCCTCTCCCCCACCGAGACAGCCCATGGCTTATGGACTTGGAGACTTTTAGTATGTTTATCTATGCCTTAGGGAAAAACTGTAAGTACCAATTTTCAAAACCAGGAATTATACCAAAGCGCAAAAAAACGTGACTTAACAAATAATAATAAATTATGTTTTCATGAAAATATAAAAAATAATAACAGCATTATCTCTTAAATAAAATAAATTTGAATCAGCCGTTACCAGGCTCCCAGCAACAGTAAAGAGATTAACTCAACGCTCCACAGAGCAGATAAATACCTTCGCTAGGATTACGTTCCATTAAACTAGAATTTATTACCAGACTTCAATTTAATCCTCTGCTAAATAAATAGGGTGGTGTTGCCTGTTATCAGCCGTATTGGGAATCGGATTTGTGACCGTTGTTAAATTAAATAGTACGAGATTATAGCGCTGGTGGTTTCGTATTTAATGGTATTTCAAACTTTGTGTTTGTATATTGAAATTGGAATTATGATATTTTTATTTATGTTACATTATTTCATGTTTATTTCATAATTTCTACAAGAGCGTAAGAAATTTATATCCATACGATTGAATATGAGCGAACAAACATAAAAAAAAACTGTTTATACTTGAGATTGATGGCACTTGGTGGAACTTGCTACACATATTGAATAAATCACTTGTACTTTTCCACAATTATTTATTTATTTGAACCTTACCGGTTTCACCTTATACCACTCACAATTTAAAAAACCTAATCTGTAACAATAAGGATGCAACCCCAATTCCACAGAGGAGTGGTATATACGAGTTGACATGTTCCACCTGCAACAGAAAATACGTTGGCCAAACTGGACGATCCTTCGAAATTAGAGTCGCTGAACACGTTAGAGGCTGGAGACTCAAAAAAACAGAGTCCAATTTGGCAGAACACCTGCTTCTGGAAAACCACACTTTTGACCCAAAAGTTGGTTTTAAAGCTCTGCGTCTATGTGACAAAGGCAGGAAAATGAACGCCCTAGAAGCATTGGAAATAAACAGACTGACAAACACGGACAGAAACAATATAATTAACCAACAGTTAGATCTGAGCCGTTCACCTCTATTACAATAATGATGACATATACATACCTATTTATTTGTTATTAATTCGTTGTAATCTTAATTTATTGTTGTAACTGACATTTTTATATATTGTAATCTAAGTATCTAATCCATTTGACATCATTGATTTGACAATTACTTTAATTTAATTTAATTATAATTCCTTGACATTTTATATTTGACATTTCACTGTAATACAATTAATTTTATAATGTATAAATTATTTTACAAAACATAATTACGTTTATGAAAATTTAAATTTCCCCAAATTTTGGGGAAAAAAGTTGAATCTGGTATACTCTTTTTTTAAAGTACCCACACATAAAATATTGTAGTTTTTTAGTTTAAAACATTGTAAACCTTTGATAATGCCGTAAGGTGAAACCGGTAAGGTTCAAATAAATAAATAATTGTGGAAAAGTACAAGTGATTTATTCAATATATAAAAAAAAACCATATACATCCGAATTGAGAACCTCCTCCTTTTTTGAAGTCGGTTAAAAATAGAAGTGTCTGTTTGTAACATCCAAATATTTTTTTATGATGTATTTTCAGTGATTTTATATGAATGTATATAAACACTGTCCAGTAATTATAAAAAAAATAGTTTTTAAAAATATTTTCTGTTTGTTCCAGGTATTCTTCGAAGCGGTTGGGTCGATATTGACAATTTTTTTAGTGCAGATAGCTGATATTATAAGACGTAATTTAAGCTACATTATTACAAAATTTTATCGATATTATAGTCATAATTTCCTTGAGCTACAAATATTGATTTGAACACTGCGTTCCATCACGTCTACATACCAACATGCCGAAAAGCACGAAAAAATTCCATATTCGACAAAAATGGCATTGCAATTTTTAATTAATCCTCTGCAGCCGACAACCTGTGTCGTCACCCTTCCATTTGGCTCCAATCGTTCCGGATCCCGTCTTATTGAGATTGGAGCCTTTGTTTGAAGGCTTACGTTACGTCATCAAACGATGATCGCGATCCAAGTCTGCTATTGTATCATTGTGTGCACCTGGATTTTATACTTCGCATGACCTTAATTAGTGATCTTCACATTTCTATGGATACTAGGGTATCATATCCATTGAGAATACGAATTCAGATCACGTTGAAGCTAATTAATTGAACTAGAGGGGCTCGTGCTTAAATTGAGGGGCCCGTGGGTAAGAGGTAAGTGGTAACTGTGTAGATAAAGTAGCTTCCGAATGCTAGCCTGGTCGGTCTTATGATGGGTTTTTTTTATATCGGACACGTCAATTTGACTTCAACTCACCTTATTTTTAAGCTGAAGGTAAAGTCTTGGAGGGATTGGTACTGAATCTCAACAGCTTTTTATACTTTGGCAGACAAGCACACACCCCACCAGATGAGAAGTAGTTACCGTGGCCTATCGACGTCCGAATTGTTGGTCTTACGGTGTTGATGTTTTAATTGTTGATTTTATGACTGTTGAGATTCAGTACCAATCCCGATTTCAAATTAGGAGAATCTTATCAGCTCCCTAGTTACCTACTCAATATCATAAGTTAAAACGTCACTCATATACATTATCGCCCATCTAACCTGAAAATTACCTACCAATTTATATTTAACACCACTTAACAAACAAAATACGATCAACACTTCGTTATCCATTACAGTTAATATTAGTTAATTTAACAGCTCACGGATCTAAGTTATAACATATTAAGCAATGTAGATCACGCAAAGCTAATGTTTCACTATAAAGTGATTCGAGTACTTACGGGTGTAGGTAATGCATAAGTTAGTGGTAAGACCACTATTAAAGTTGCAGTAGTCGGGCAGTCGCGTGCTAGTTATGGGCGCCTGGTAGTTGATGTTAAATGAATGGGAAAATGGAGCTTAGTTTAAGTCCCCACGACGACGGGGAAAATATAAAGCCTTCTGCACTTTGATCGTGCTTTAAAAATGTAACTACCTATGATTCATTTTCTAAGACTTTTTTTATACTACTTAGGTCGCAGACAAGCACACGGCCCTCCTGATGGTAAGGGGTTACCGTGGCCTATGGGCGAGTGTAGCCTATGGTTTCCCCACTGACAGATAACCTCTCCAGTGAGCTCTGGCTACCCTACTCACCATCGGAAACACAACACGAGGCTATTAAGCCGCGATCTTCTGTAGACTAATTTTTTATCGGTTTGCCCCACTACAAAGTTTTTGTTTCGTCACACACCGTAAAATATACAAATCGTCCAATAGACGTAAACATCGATTAAGAAAGGGAAAAAGAATCGACCTCGGACGGGACTCGAACCCGCGATCTTTCCCTTACAGGGGGAACGCTCTGACCACTAAGCCACCGAGACACGTACGAAATCGATCCAAATTCCCTTATACAACCGTCTTAAGGGCGATGGTTGGCTTAGTGGTCAGAGCGTTCCCCCGTAAGGGAAAGATCGTGGGTTCGAATCCCGTCCGAAGTCGATTCTTTTTCCCTTTCTTAATCGATTTGAACAGTTAGCATAGTAAATGCTTCAAAATTTCATTCAGACGTAAACATTCTCAAACGCAATCTGTCCAAAACGAAATTCGTCCATAACTCAATTCGTCAAAGATTGCAATCTGTCCAAAACGAAATTCGTCCATAACTCAATTCGTCAAAGATTGCAATCTGTCCAAAACGAAATTCGTCCATAACGCAATTCGTCAAAGATTGCAATCTGTCCAAAACGAAATTCGTCCATAACGCATATCGTCAAAGATTGCAATCTGTACAAAACGCATAATGTACAAAATTTGCACTGAGCGGAAATCGATCCTGCAACCCTACGTAGTAGTTGAATTCACTACCACCACACCACAAAGGCTACCTAGAATAAGTTTTAATATAACAAGCAATAATTATTGCTCAGTATAAAGGTCAAATACCCGAACATATGTTTTCCATTACAAGATTAACCAAAATATCCACCATTGTTAATTACAGTTAATCCTCTGGGACTGCGTTTATTGTGATGAAGAGAAATAATCGTCATAATGTACGGTTAACGGGACAAATTGACTCAAAGTTGAAAATCATTGCGGTTTTGTTGACTGTAGTCCTTTTAAATTGACTTTACTGGAAATTTGATTTTAATCTTTGTGATATGTTATCATTATTTGACTGTTCTCTGTCCTAATTGGATACTGTATAGTCAAATTTATTACTTTTTACAAACACCAGGGTTCCCCAATTCATAGTAAACCTCAGTCATATCACTGACACTGCAAAAAGTGCTATTTAATTTTAAACGGTAAAAAGGGTATTAGAAGATTTCCACAGGATCAGCGTTCGAGTAAGGGGGGCCCCCTTGTTATTGATCACGTCCATATGATAGGCCACGGTAACCTCTTTCCATCACGTGGGACGTGTGCTTGTCTACCAACTAAGTGGTTTAAAAAAAGGTTGTTGGAGGTAGGACACGACGACATTTTTGTCCCTATCGAGCAGCCCGACTGGGGAAGTACCTCCGCCCTACAAAAAACCGGGGCTAAATAACCTTGTGTTGTATTCCCGGCAGTGAGTAGGGTAGCCAGAGCTTACTGGAGAGGTTTTGTGCTGTCAGTAGGAAGACCAAAGGCTTGTCCTGCTTATCTTCTGCGCTGACGGCATAGAATGTCTCTGTTACGGAGTCAGCAGCGCGAGTGTGACTCCCCTACTATTGCCCACGTCCATGGGCCACGTTAACCACATTGTATGAGGTGGGTCGTGAGCATGTCTACCACCTAAGGCAGGGATGGCGAACCATTGGCACGCGTGCCAGAACTGGCACGCGGCACAATTTTTTGGGCACGCCATCGATGTCACCTGTGCCACCTGGGTTAGATTTTTTCAGAAAGCATGATATAATTTAGAGGCGCAGTATGCCATATTATCAGAAATTAAAATTCTCCCAGCCCCAAATATTAATCTTGGGATACATTGGGGTTGGCCAAATCGAATATGAAATAATCGACGATCAATCTGTCCAGTAATTTAGGCGTGAAATCGTAGAAAATAGTAGTAAAATCGACTACGAAACACTACTACTACTAAAACAGAGCAACTTCAGCCAAATCCTCCCCCCCCCCCCTTCCGCGGCACATCTAGGACTTCGTTGAACTTTTTTTTTTTAATTATGGCACGTTGATGCATAAAGGTTCGCCACCCCTGACCTAAGGGGTATAAAAAATACTAATAAGTTCACAGGCAAATACTTCAATTTAGTAAATATCCACGTGCTATCGATCTATGACCTCACAGGGCCTCGCAGAGGTACGATATTGCTATAGGCATCAATACCAAGTAAATATATTCCTGCCAACCCACTTTAGACGGCAATTTGTATGTTTTTCGCGCAATTTTCTCTCCCCGTACCTTTTTATTCAAGTCACGTTCAACTCAACTTCTTAGCATAATTACATCTTGTTTTTTTAAGCAACTTATTTGAATATTATAAGGTAGGATGATACTTTAATCATGATTTATGGAGTACTAGCTAATGCCCGCGGCTCCACCCACGTGAAATGTCCCTCTACCCATGGGAACCTCTTCCCGGGATAAAAAGTAGCCTATTAAAGTAGGTTATTTTTAGAAGGAAAGGCGAAGCTAGACAAATTATTTTCTGTACTGGCTAGTCGTGAAGGTTGAAAATTTTCAAACGGGAAGCCTGTAGTCAGGTTCACAGCAGTCTTTTCCTCCGGAACGACCACAGCACCGGAGTCTTTTCACAGAGAGCTGGTTCAACCTCCTGGAGTGAAGATATATTGTGATCTCGATGTTTGGCAACCGTCGTACAGCCTGAGCCTAACCTAAGCCTTGAGTCTTCCAGCACAATACCCCTGCAGTGGCCTCTGGCTATCATACTTACCATCTCACATACTTACCTCTTTGTACTTTCATCTTTCTGGAACTTTTAAAGAATTTAAATATTTTTTTTTATATTTTTTTTTTTTTTTTTTTATATTGTAGGACATTCTACACAACGCTATCTAGACCCAAAGTAAGCATAGCTTAAATAGCTTGTGTTATTGGTTCTAGAATGCGGATAAACATACTTAGATACATTTTTTTTTTGTAAATACATACATATTATACATGGAAACACTCAGACCAATGCAAATATTCATATTTCATGCACACAAATATTTGCACTGAGCGGGGATCGAACCCGCGCCTCCTGCGTAGCGGCCGCGTTCACTACCGCTACGCCACAGAGGCAGTCTAATTGCGATCAAATAGCACTTTCCTTCCTGAACCAACGACGGGGTGGTGGAACTGATATAGAACATGACAATTGTGGTCCTAATATAGGAACCTGCCTTGTCAGGTCCACTGAACTGAACAAATAGAAATGTTTGACCAACGTTACAACGATACGTATCGAGGTCAACAAAAAAACCACTTTGTGTATAGGCTCGTACACACGTTGGCCCAGCGTAGGCCAACGCGTTGGCGTTCGGTGCACTGGCCCAACTTGTGGACAGTAAGCATTTGCCTTGCTGACGCTGGCGTTGGCCTACGCTGGGCCAACGTGTGTACGAAGCATAATACGTATGTTTTAGTATAAACATACGTATAGGACATAACGTATGGTATAAACTTTATACCAATCACTCCAAAAGTTTCCAAATCCACAAAACCGTACATTACTCGACGGTATCAACTGCCGAATCGGGTTCCCGTGGGAAATTTCCGGGGTTAGTTATTGTAATTTGAGGCAGGAAATGTGATATGTAGGATTGTAGGTACCCTGAAGACTTGGAAGAGACCTACGTAGGAATTTAACTTATGGAGATGTGGTACAATCAGCATCAGTACGAGATCGTGAGTTTTCGCAACTTTTTATCATATCTCCGGTTCTACTCAACCAAATTAGTAAATAAAACAAATGTAAGATTTTCAGTCTGAACGAAAGACCTTTCAAACCAAAAAACTGAAAAAAAGATTTGTATTTTTTTATGTTACGAATAAACTCAAAAATTACTGTACCATTTCAAAACTTCTTTCGCCGTTAGGAAGCTTCTATCAGAGCCGCAAGCAACAGCTAGTCGTTAATAAAACATAAACCAAGTATTTTTTTATATCTTCAATGTAGCATATAGATACATAGTAGGAAGTAGGATATTAGGATATTAGTCGGAAGTAGGATATTAGGATATTAGTAGGCAGTAGGATATAAGTAGAAAGTAGGATATTAATAGGGTTATCATCCCCTTTATAAAATAGGATTTTAACGATATAATATTACCTACCTACTCTTAATTGGACTGAATAATCCGAATCCATGACGTCACAGCGTATTGACGCAGTCCGTTATAGAATTTAATATGCTGGACACATTGCTAGACATAACGAAATTTGATTAACCCGGCACTCAAAATGGACTCTAAAAATTCACTCACACGCAGTTAATGGGCTATAATAACTAGACGCTGTGAATGGCAAGCAACCATCTATAATAGAAATTCGTTAAATCAACCTGTCAAAAATACTGTGCATTCATTGGCCCATCTTCTTTGACAGCCTCTGTGGCGTAGCGGTAGAACGTTCAAATGCAACGAAGTGATAGGGGTTCCGTTTTTTCCTATTGAGGCACAGAACCCTAAAAAAGAAGGACTTGTTTTGTAATTTTTCATATTCACGGAGTAAAAGAACCTACGCTGTCCATCTATCTATCTGTCTGTCATAGGATTATATTGTACAGGCCACCGAGTGTAAAAAAACACAACCATTTTCATGAAAAGTTATAAAAATAACAAAAAGTTGACGCAACAAAGAGAACGCTTACATACAATGAATCTTAAAAAATGTTATATTTTTTCGTCCATTTGTCACAAGGCTTTGAGGCAATCTTCAGAATATTCAGCTTTTTTTACCCAACTACGGCGAAGCCAAAGGAGGGTTATGATTTTGACAGGCTATGTATGTATGTATGTTCGTTTGTTCCCTCATAGCTGCTCAACTACTTATTAGAACTGGACATATAGCATATCGTTAGAATCGTCTTGATCGTCCGATGGTTATAGGCTATATAACGTGTCACTAAATCGAATGTGGCGCCCTCTAGCGGCCATAAAGTACTGTGTTGAAAAAATAATTTGAGATAAATATGCCGTGTATGGTATCAAATTAAAGAGCTCAATTAGCACATTTCAAATATGCATAAATTATAGTTGTTGGGTGCCCCAAAATAAAATAAATAAAAAAATAAGTAGGACAAGAAAATATCTAGGATAGCCGTGGTCGTATGCCACTTACTATAATAAAACGATACATACATACTATTCTAAGGAAAAGTGGCATACGACCACGGCTATCCTAGATATTTTCTTGTTTAATACTTTTCAGAGCGTGATTTTTAAGTAGTCGGGTTTTAGTTTTAAACTTATTTTTTTTTTAAGTCTATGTTACTGTAGCCTTTAATATCATGAAAAATAGTAATGAAACCACGGGGTAGCTCATTACTCCTTTATGAGACTGAATTACATTAGACTTCTGTTATCACTTTTATATCACTTAGGTGGCAGACAAGCACGCCGTCCACCTGGCCCTCCATTCTGCTAAAACATAAACACTTACATACCACAGAGACTTCAAAAATGGCATTAAATTAAAGACTTTATTTCTATAGACTTTTACAGTCAAATATTAAATAATAATACTATTACACTCTTCCATTCACTCTACAAAAAGCCATATGAGAGATCCGATTCTCAGCACTCCATGGATTCACCGTGCGGTCGCCGGGTTCATAGCGTGATACAGAGAGGAACACCGTGATGGCCACTGGGACTTGCGACCCAGATGTAGGTTTAGGGTGGCCACCTTGTGATGCATCAGCGCTCACCTCCACCGTCAGTAGTGTTCCCCCCCCCCCTACCTATCCAAATTTGGTAAGATCCTTTACTCCACCAATCTAATTGGTAAACCTTAACTACATTGCCGTAAAAGCTAAAATTAAATGGAATTTTCTTTCAGTGTCAGTGGCATGACTGTGGTTTTGCTTTAGCAGAACCGAGGTCCTGATGGAACGTAGGGCCGTGGCCTATGGAGGATATAAAACACTTAATTATTAATAGTACATTATTAAAAGGGCCCAACATATTTACTTTTATAGTAGTTCTCTTCGAATAAGATAAAAAAAAATGAAACGCTCAAACGGGACTCGAACCCGCTACCAGTCCCTTATCGGGGAATGCTCTGACCACTGAGCTACGGAGAAACGCTTTGAGTATTCCCGCCAGAGTAGAGTTTGGGCCACCCCATCTCCTCCCATGCGGTTTCGTACAAGGTGACTAAGGGCTGTTTAACATTAGAAAGATAATAATATACAGCCCAGACTCAGCCTCAGATGCATGGCTCGAGTCGGCAATAGGCTCACCCCCTATTACATGGGACCTAATACAATGATTGGTGAACTGTGGGTGTTAATTCACCTCTGCCTAACCCTCAGGGGATAAAGGCGTGATTGTATGTATGTATATTACCTACCTTAGGTAGGAGTCATAGCAGTCTTGTCCTGGCCTATTTCTTTAATGGTGATATTTTATATTTATTATGGCAATCGTTACCGATATGGGTATCGACAATTTTGCCAAGGGTGATATTGATTCGACCTCTTGAACAAACTATTGAGACCCAAACTGTCTTTTCATATTTCAAGTATGTTGGTAAAGTTGTATGAACGGCTTAAGCGTCTTGTCTCCGACTGACCTAATAGCTGTACAACTATTTAGGGTAAAACTGGGATCCAACCATCCGCAAAACTAATTGGGGCAACATCAAAAAGGATTTGATACGGATACTTGCCCCTTTATTTGCTAAATAAATAAAAACTATTCGAGAACAAAACTTATAGTATAAACTCTAATGCATGCAAAGAAACAAAAAGTTTAATGACACCTCAATCTTCTTCTTATAAATTAATTTAATGGTTTCTGCCATCGAAAGAACGTCTACAAGTTCGCCAGTCTCAAGTAAAATGTAATGCGGCGGATGTAGTGTAAGTTGTTTCGAATCCAAGAAAATATAAATAGATAGATAGATAGATAATTCTTTATTGTACACCAATAGATTTACAGTAGTACAGGTAGGTAGCATGTTACAGTTCAATGTACAATGGGTGGCCTTACCTCAATCTCCTTACTAATATTATAAATGCGAAAGTAACTCTGTCTGTCTACCCGTCTGTCTGTCTGTTACGTTTTCATGCCTAAACCACTGAACCGATTTTGATGAAATTTGGTATAGGGGTAGATTAGACCTTAAGAAAGGATATAGGCTATGTTTGGTCGCGATAACCAACATGCCTTCTGTGTAGCAGTTCGGTTAGGCGTTCACTACCACCACATCACAGAGACTGTCACATTCCTAAATATAGGTACAGTCAGCGTCAGAGAAAACAGACCCCCTCATGCTTTCATCATTAACAAGGAGGTCCCTTTTCTCTGAAGCTTACTGTACCTAACCATTCTTTTCTGCTCACCCCATTTCAAATCCAGCAGGCATCTCAAAGTCAAATACCAGGTCAACATACATTACAAGTAGTTAGTAAACGTCTACCAAAACTAATGAGGTCATTTGTTTGCAGGAACCGCATCGAGAGAACCGCGTCGAAGCGATGGCGGGGCTCCGTACGAAGAGTTGTATCTGCCGCTATTTGTAAGTGAAGATTAACTAGTTATCTCTCTAAACTTATTAAATATTTATAGCTTTTGTTTTATTTTAATTTTAAAACGGTTTTACTAGCTGTTGCCCGCGGCTCCGCTCGAGTGGATTTTGATCCCATTCATCGCTGATGTTTAACTTATGTGTTATTCTGATGTATAAGCTATATTATTGTAAAGTTTCGCTAAAATCCATTCAGAAGTTTTTTATGTGAAAAAGTAACATACATCCGCACATCCATACTTACATACTTTCGTGTTATTTGAAGGATTGCGACGAGTAAACGCGTAAACTTCCAACAGATCAACTTTTGGAAAGGCTAATTTGCCTGTATATTATGCGAAAGAGAGTCGGCCTTACGATCGAATTCCTGGTTGGAATTCTGCACATTAAACTACCGATGACTACCGACACCGAATCCTTGTAACTGGTATTTTATATAGCTTATAGGTACTGATATCTACAGGGTGGAAGATTTTAACCTTACCTGGAGGGAAAGTTCTCTAAATACTGGAGATACCGAATTTCACTGAAAGAAAACATTCCTTTATTTTTAAAAAGAAATAAAACAGCATTCATAGATTTTTGAAAATTCGCTTCCCACACCCGGTAATCGAACCAACTAATATCCGAAAAAATAAAATCCTTTTTTTTAATGACATCAATCAATAGTATAAATCATAAGGATCAAATCTGTCTAACAAACATGGTTAATTAAATGAAAGGAAATCCCTAAAAACACAATTTTCAAATTCGATTTAACAAAATAGAGAACTTAACTCAAGGATCCATCACCTATCATATTAAGAATAAAATTCCATATTTAAATTACTTGTCCCTGTTTTTAATGGCTCGCCCTCACTGGCCAGCAGGGGTATTAACTCTCTCGACTCAAACCGACTAAAACCGCATGTCGTCTCAGGTTAATTCAAAAATCTCAATGAACGTATTATAAGACGAACCAATAAGGCAATTCTCTCGCCATCTCCGTTGCCCAGGGTGCAATGCGGTGTACCACGAAGTGCTTTCCGAGCCCAACCAAGTATACCTCGAGACACGTATCTTGGACCTAAATCGACCTAATAGTAGCGTCGCCGTCGTCGGTAGCTTAGTGGTTAAGGAGTCAGCCTTACGATCGAGAGGTCCCGGGTTCGAATCCTGACCATTACACTACAGACGTGAACCCACTCCTAGCACAAGCAATTTAGCTTACTTGGGGGGGTTAACAGGAATATTAGTAATTTCGGTTACTAATATTCTTTATAAAAAAAAATCGGGAGACTTGACTACCTCATGCAGTCACACAATAACGTTACATTCTAAATCGGAATCCAAGTTTAGTCATTTAGTACTCATTTTACTAAATAAGTGGCGTTATTGTTGATAAGGTATGTCATGACTCGTTGATCAAAAGTACTGTATCTGTTGGAATGGAATTTATAAGTTAAGATTTTATTGACTTCCTTTCATTTAATTTACCATGTTTATTAGAGAGTTTTGATCCTCATGATTGACACTATCGATTGATGCTATAAAAATACAGGATGTTATTTTTTGGATTTTAGTCGGTTCGATTACCTGGCATGGCAAGGGAATTTTCAAAAGACTATGAATGATGTTTTGTTTCTTCTTAAAAATAAAGGAATGTTTCCTTTGAGTGAAATTAGCTATCTCCAGTATTTAAAGTACTTTCCCTCCAGGTAAGGTTAAAATCTTCCACCCTGTATATATATAAAAGAAAGTCGTGTTAGTTAGTTACACCACTTATAAGTCAAGAACGGCTGAACTGATTTGGCTGAAAATTGGGGGGAGGTAGCTTAGAACCAGGAGAAGGACATAGGATACTTTTTTAATTAAAAAAAAAATATGTGGCATGTTCACGGGTCGGGAACGGTGCAGCGGGACCGGGATCAGAAACTAACATGAAAATTTGAATAGAAGCGGGAGCGGGATCTGAATACCACGCGGGCGAAAAAAAAGGCGGTACCAAGTTCGCCGGGTCAGCTAGTTTTTTATAAAAAAATCGTCATTCTCTAAGGCTCTTTCTAAGATTCAACATTCGTGAATAGTGTGAAAAACATAAATAATTGAATTGAATATGTCATTGTTTATTTCAGAATTTTTAAGATATTACATGCTTTGTCGTCTACAACTCGTTTCTAGGATTACGATTTTTTGACGTCGGACAATGAAGTTTATTACTCAGTTAGCTGTTGCCCGCGGCTTCGCCCGCGTGGATGTCGGTTATCGCTTAGTGTTTATATAGCCTGCATCTCAAAAGCCTTTCTTAGGGGATGCCTACGTCATAGTAGCTTTATACATGCAAAGTCTCAGCACGATCGGTTTAAAATTGACAAAGTTTCATACAAACTTTCATCCCCTATTTTATCCCCTTGGGAGGAGAATTAATCAAAATCCTTTCTTAGCGGATGCCTACGTCATAACATCTACCTGCATGCCAAATTTCAGCCGGATCCGCCCAGTGGTTTGGGCTGTGCGTTGATAGATCACTATGTCAGTCAGTCAGTCAGTCAGTCACCTTTGAGTTATTTATATTTAGATTGATTATTCTTAAAACCTCTTTATATCTTTCCTTTCGTTTTAAATCTGTGAACAAAAAATATATCTCGTCACCACTTCCAGACAAAGAGTTCTAAGCCGTTATTCTTTCGTCCCTTCACTCACCCAAATAACATTATCCATCCACGGTTTTCGCACAATTGAGAAGGGGTCGAGTGAGGCTTGACATGGTATCTACAACAAAAGGTTGGCATGAACATGTCCTACGTAGTTCCATTGTACTGCCTCTAATAGTAAAAGGACGTATCTAATATTTTTTCCAAAAATTACATACATAAATATGGAGGTGTATTATCTTATCACCCATATTTAGCCAACTATGATTTTCGATTCCATGTAATAGGAGACAAGCCTATTGCCGTCAAGCAGGCACTTATTCATGGGCTGTTCATGGTCTAAAAATTAGTTATAGATATTGCCGAAATGAGGAAAAAAGGCGAATCTGCTGATGTGTTTAATGTTTTTTCATCTTATATAGTTTCGGATTTAGCACAGTGAAGAAGGCCTTATCTTCATTTACTAAGATGAATGGACACATTTTGATGGAAGTAAAATGAATAGACGTATTTACGACGTAAATACGACCATTCATTTTCGTATTTACGTTCATCTACGTCATACTTAGTTCTGGGTAATTTTCCGGATATTCTTTTGCTAAAAACAAGCACTTTTCTTACAGGGTCGGCAGCACTAGTGTGACTACCTAGGTCACACGGCCATAGGTCCCGGTAACTACTTTTCATCAGGTGTGTCGTGTGCTTGTCTCCCACCTGAGTGAAATAAAACAACTTTCTTTGAAATAATAATAAAATGAATCACCAAAAGTATAATTATATAATGCTAAGTTAAGATGGGTTGTCTATTGTTTACCCGAAGATTTTATGCTATATTAATCATCATAATTATTATACTTAAGTATTCCCGAATTTCATTTACCCGAATTTAATTAGCCCGAATGTTTTATTTGCCCTAAAAGACATATGACATACTTTTAATTGCCCGAAACTTAGATACCATAAGATACGAGTGCCATACGTATTGTTTTTCATATTTTTAATTGCCATAATTACCGTTATACCGCGGTATACCGTTAAGATGAGATATGGGCTAAAACGTAGGCTTATTCCCAACGACCACCACCCAAAAGACCACCACCAGTGGTCGTTGAGACAACATTTTAATTTTTTTCTCATTTTTTTTATACCGTTTAGGTGGCAGACAAGCACACGGCCCACCTGATGGAAAGTGGTTACCGTGGCCTATGGACGTATGCAACACCAGGGGCGTCACACTCGTGCTGCCGACATTTATCAACTTTAAATATTTATTATTTTAACTTTTTGTTAGATACGTCTTTTAGTTTCTATCGCGATTTATTTACTTTTAGCCCTACTAGTTTTGACTACTTGCAGCAACCATGGTCGCGTGGTTACTAAAAAGTAGCCGAAACACTATATAATAACAAATTAATCACAATAGAATCCTTTAAGATTTTAAATCAGTGTTTAAAAGTGTTTCTATTTCAACGAGTGATACTCGCGTAAACTTCAGACAGTATTTGTCTTTCTTATTATCAGGGGCAGTGTGGTATATTTATGTGAATTTTTCACGGAAAAATGTACGAGATAGCGGTCACAACTTCACAAGTTCCGAGAGGGTTCCGGGGCCATGTCTAGTATTTACATAAACACCGTTTGGGGCGACTTGGATCACTGTTTGCATAAACATGTTGGATGTTTAGAGGGTTAGTTTGAATCAAGTATTCGTTTGTCAAATAGCAGGTGAAACTCACTATTACTTTTCAACATTTAGCAATAATTTGGTTGTGTGAAGTCTTTTCATCTAACACCCGTTTTCACAAACAATACTTCGCTATGCATACCTACTACCAAAACTGTGCAAAGAACGACAAATTCTCAGTGCGTTCGTTTTGGCAAGCATTTTTATTCATTGATAACACTTAAGTAATACTTCGTTGAGAGAACGCACTGCGTTAGATACTGCTGCGTGATGTTTGTGAGTTAATTTTAACAGCCCTATGCGCTCGAGCACACTATGAGACCTCACAGTATATTTTGTGAATACGGGTGTTAGTGTTAATCCCAATCGCATCCGAAGCTTTCACCTCGGAGTCTGGGGACCGCTTTGTAATTGCGGATTTGGCTGCACTTCGAGATTTTCCGTGAAGCGCCTGCCACTGACCTTCTCAACCTAATGGCGAATATTGAAGAATTACAGCTAGATCAGATGTTGGACTTTTTAGGGTTCCAACTACTCGTACCGACTGCCATGGATGTTCGTATGGCAACTGGGACGGACCAATGCAAATACCTATAGGTATTCATGCATACAAATATTTGCATTGAGCGGGGATCGAACCGCGCCTCTTGTTTTGCGGCCGCGTTCACTACCGCTACGCCACAGAGGCTGTCAAAGCAAGATGTATCTTGACCCCTATAACGTGGGCGTCGGAAGTCACAGAACGACCTTCGTCCCCTATGAACGCGGGCCTGGGGGTGACAGGTAGAGCCGCCTGTCATCCTAGCAGAAGCAGGCCACGGCAACAGTGCAATATGCGCCTCCCCATACTCTGGGGCTCGAAAGAGATGCCCTGGGTCGGCCGGAGTGCGAGAGAAATATCTGTGGCAATCTCCGTGGTAATTTTGCGCACATGAAAAAGACCCAATCACGTCATAAAATGTACTCTATATGCGCACTACGAGTTTTTTGGGTGTCTTTTGAAGATAGCACAGGGTGCTATGGCAGTGGAGGAGTTCAAATCTACCAAACATGAATTATATCAAATCAATCCAAAGGGCTCGTTACTCTCGCGACTTGGAGTCAAGATATATACTGGTAGGCGGTCCAGTAACTATACGTAGGTGTACCTCGGGACACGAATCTTGAAGCAAAATCGCGAAACAGACGAGGCCTGGGCGCGCGCGGATTGTTTTGTAATAATGTAGGTATGCTTGGTGCGCAGTAACATCCCGTGCTATCCTCAAAAGACACCCAAGAAACGTTCACTGCGCGTATTAGCACATTTTGAGCATATCTTAGGTCCAAGATATAATATGTCCCAAGTAAGACTAAGAAGTATAATAAGTAAGACTAAGAAAACCATCGTTACCGAAAATATCCACAAGTCAAGTTTGGTCTTTTTTATATTTTAAAGACATGATTTATATGCCTCACCCTTACAACAAAACTAAACTTCACAGTGACTAAGCCTAACTTTGGTTATGCCGGGACGGACGGATGACTTGCCACTCCACATCTGCGAGGCATCCATTATCGTTCGAGCTACATACTTTGTACTTTGTTATTTGTTTCCAAAAGTCGTTTACTTATAGGTATGATTCCGTAGCCGACCGCATACGACAACTGCCGACGCACGCAGCACATGCGCGTCATTCATTGCGGCTTCTCAATGGTCCCTTTTATCCGTATAGGATTTTTCCAAGTAATGGGTACGCTGTATGTGCTGCATGCGTCTGTCGTAGTCGTATACGTTAAAGTTTCCTGTATCAACAAAATCTAAATAAAATATTTAGCAAATATGACCACCGCGCCTCCTATTCATAACTTTGGCAAGATATTCACGAAGACTTATTTTTGTCCTATTTGTTGTCCTTAATTCTCTTTTATATTCTTTAATTTTGTAATAACCTCTTTCCGTCATTTATTCTCATCAGAACGTTAATCCCGAGTCCTGATCTTGTACTTGTTAAGCCGGGGTTCACTTTTCTAATCTTTTTGTTTCTTTCTTATTTATTACGAGCAAGAAGCTCGCAGTGCGGCGCTCGGAATGACGCGTTCGATAGGTACGAGCAGTAGGACCTGGATACGAAACGTCAAATCCGCAAAACTCGTCCAAGCCCTCCTACACGTACATACAACAATCCCTCATGACAACTGTACTATGCGCCCTGTAATCGCATCGTCAAGACCAAGTTTGACTTTAAAAGTCACAGCCGATCGAGAAACAAGTCGCCGGACAAGGCGAGGAGGGACTAGAGATCATCTATCCTAGTAGCTTAATTCTGTATTTACTTTTTACAGATAACCTATCCTGCTTCACCCACGGGTGCAGCACAGGCTGGGTGTCGGGACTACTAGGGAACGAGGCGCTGACAGGAGGTGCGTGGCTGGCTGCCCTGCCGTGCCTGGTCGCTCTGCCCGCCGCGCCGTTCTTCGCCGTCCTTGCCGATGCGAGAGGGAGGAAAGCCGGCGCACTTTGTATTTGTATTAGTTTTATTGTGAGTACTCAATTTTGTATTTCATTTGCAAGAATACGCGTTGTAAAGTTTTGCAAAAGATGACATTCTTGACACGTCAACTCTTTTGTGCTTGTGTCTAGATACAAGTCGTCAAGACACAAGCAATTAGAGTATCGATTGTGGTTTTTAAATGACATAAAAAAGGAGAAGCTTTTTGAATAGAAAAAATAACATCGAATCTTATCTTATCTTATCTTAATTGATTCTCATGATTACATTTTTACTGATGAAAAATAAGGGTCCAGAAGTTTAGTAAGTCCTATTAAAACGAGTAGGTATGTAAAGCTGCATAACAGGTTTGGTTGGACAGGATGGGAAATACGAGTAGTGAAGATGTGTGGAAAGGGGCCTCATAAACCTACAAAACGAGCCACAAGTCACGGGATCTCCTTGGGTTTTTTTCTATAAAGAACACGTCAATTTGAGTTCACCTGCCTGATGGTAAGCTGAGGGCAAAGTCTTGGAAAGAGGAACCATTACAGACACGTACCATGCTACAATGGTGGCACTCAGCTTGACGGCCTCATCAGATGCTTTTTCACGCCCCGCTTAAAGGACCCGGGATTGTAAGAGGAGGGAAACACGTAAGCTGGTAAAGAATTCCAGGTCTTAATGGTGCGGCAGAAGAAGGTTTCTGTGTCTGCCACACGATGGACCCGGCATTCGCACGGTGAATCCTTGAATAGCTTAGAATTTTGTCTCTCTAAGCTGGACTATCATTTCGTTGATCAAATTGTAATGTTCGTAATATTTACCAATCGATTATTCACAGATAAGCTGGTCCTTAGCAGCATGGTGCGGTCCCAGAGGAGTTTGGGCTGCCAGGATAGCAGCAGGAGCTGGTGGTGCAGGGTCACTGTCGTTAGCACCACTATACTGCGCAGAAATAGCACCTAAGACTAGAGGACTAGCTGCCATGCCCGCGTTAGCTTGCAGGTAACCTTGAGCTTGTTCTTCTTCTTTCAAAAGTCTATTTTCCCAGAATATCTAACTGATTACTATTATTTCAAGAAGAATAAGTAGCCTCTGTGCTATTCCAGACTATAATCTTTTTTTCTTCATAATAACACTTAGGTCGCAGACAAGCACACGGTCCACCTGATGGAAAGTGGTTACCGTGGCCTTTGGACGAGAGCAACACCAGGGGAGTCACACTCGTGCTGCCGACCCTTTAAGAACCGAGAGATTCTGTGCCGTTGGCGAAGAAGACAAGGTCTTGGTCTTCCCACGACCGACAGCACAAAACCACTCCAGTGAGTTCTGGCTACCCTACTCACACACAACACGAGGTTATTATACCCGCGGTATTCTGTAGAGCATAGGTACTTCCCCAGTCGGACTGCTCAATTGCGATGAAAATACCGTCGTGTCCTATCTCGTGAAAAAATATACCACTGTACCAAATATCAGTCAAATTCCTGCAGCTGTTTTTAACTGAAATATTAACAAACTTACATACTGACGAACATCCATCCATCCTCACCAACTTTCATATTAAAAAATTATTAGTAGGGTGGGGCCCACCATGATTTTATAGGGTCCAATCTAACTTCTGGTAATAGGAGGAGGCTCTGGCACACGCTTTTCCTTTGGGGGTCGAAGAGTTAGACAACAGTTGCTTTTGTAAATAACCAAAATGGAAAGGAGAAGTAGGAAAACAAACCTTGAGCTCCAAAATGCATCCTTCGAATGTAACGGGGACCCCCTAGGATGATGGTGATCACTATTACTGAAAATCTCATAAACCTGCTTATAACATCTTTTTTTTCAGTTGCGGTATCTTATTCGCATATGCTGCGGGTGGCCTGCTATCTGCCCACGCGCTGGCGCTGTCCATGGCAGTACCACCATCAGTGCTGTTGGTGTCACTGTTCTGGCTACCAGAGACACCCTCATTTCTGATCAGTATAGGACGGATACAGGTGATTGCTTTGAGTATAACTTCTGTGGAACAAAATTGTGTAAAGCGCCATCTAGTACTGACACAATGGAAAAAGCGCACAATAACAACATGTAGAGCTAACTCCATCTAAATATATATAACTCAAAGGTGACTGACTGACTGACTGACTGACTGACATAGTGATCTATCAACGCACAGCCCAAACCCACTGGACGGATCGGGCTGAAATTTGGCATGCAGGTAGATGTTATGACGTAGGCATCCACTAAGAAAGGATTTTGATTAATTCTACCCCCAAGGGGATAAAATAGGGAATGAACAACATTCCGAACTTAACGCGGACGAAGTCGCGGGCAACAGCTAGTATAAATATAAGATAGGGGAGAAGGGTGATCTATTACACGAAACAATTGATATCTTTACAGGATGCCGCCAAAATTATCTGCTGGTTCGAAGGCTCCGACTTCCGGGAAGACCTCACTGATGTTATAGAGCAACAAGAAGTGAAGATACGAACATCGGACTGCTATGGAAGACGAGAACCAATGCGGAGACAGGATTCGGACACCTTTCAACCAATGCTGAAGAGGAGCAGTGGACTGGACTCTAACTCTGACAAAAAGAATGAACAATCAGTTTGTAAAGAGCTGTGTAAGTAAACATTTTTAACTATAGAATCAATATATAGAATGCTGATTTAAGGAGTGATTCAAATAGATTTCTATACTTACTAGCTTTTGCCCGCGGCTCTGCCCGCGTGGATGTCGGTTATCGCGACCAAACATAGCCTATGTCCTTTCCCAAGGTCTAATCTACCCCTATACCAAATTTCATCCAAATCAGTTCAGTAGTTTAGGCGTGAAAGCGTAACATACAGACAGACAGAGTTACTTTCACATTTATAATATCGGTAAGTATGGAAGTATGGATTACTAGCTGACCCGGCGAACTTCGTACCGCCATATTTTCGGCCCGCGTGGTATTCAAATCCCGTTCCCGCTTGATCCCGTTCCCGCTGCACCTTCCATTTAGGGGTTTGAAAGATAGATAGTAACCGAATCTCAGACTTACTGAATATGCATAAAAAAAATTCAAAAGAATCGGTGAAGCCGTTTCGGAGGAATATGGGAACGAACAATGTGACACGAGAATTTTATATATTAGATCTATGTAGATTTACATAGGAAAAACTCAACATCCAGGAATTAAACCCGTGACCAGCCCTTTTCTGGGCTACCTGAATACGTCTTGAGGCGATGCTGTGGTCATCTATCGATATTTTTACGAGCTAACGGATTTCAAATAGTCTACAGAGCTCTGTAACCTATGCTTAGTGGATTTGAGCACATCCGCCGTCGTATCACCCCGTGCTTTCCTCATAAGATATCCAAAAAACGCGTACTGAAAACGTCCATTATACAAGGTGATTTTGTAGTCGTTAAGGAACAAAAGATTTTGGGCACAGTTTCGATAGTGAAAGCGTCTGGAAGTATTAATTTGCCGGAAATTTTTTTTTTTTTGCCAAAATAATACTTCCAGACGATTTTGCTAACGAAACTGTGCCCAAAATCTTTCGCTCCGAAACGACTATTAAACCACCAAGTATAGGTCCCGAAGTATACTCCACTATCTGCGCTTTTATAACATGTCCTACCAGTCTTCCAGAACACCAGCATTCTACAAACTAATCAATCACAACGTTCGTTCCTAGTTCGCCACCGCCGTTCCCGTCGAGCACTTATCTCATGCCTGGTGGTGCTGAGTGCTGCTGCAGGGAGTGGCGCTGGGGCCGTCAATAGCTTTGCAGCGGCGGTCCTGAGGCACTCCACCCACACCGTTCCTCGTCTGAATGTGACGGCGTATAACATCACTATTTATAATGGGTGAGACTTTGTAAATTGATAGGTTGAGCTTTAAAGGTAAGAACATTCCATGTTGGTTCCCAGTGGAGTGGAAAAGGGCCATCCTATCCCTTCCTGTGGGTGTCATATAAGGCAACTAATGGATAGGGCTGTCCTCCATCAGACAGTAAACATATAGCCCATGACTAAGTGCCCGCTTAACGGCAATAGGCTCGCCCCTTATTACGTGAGACCGAAAATCATAGTTGGCGAAATGTGGGTGCTAATACACCTCTGTCTACCCCTTCGGGGATATACAGGCGTGAGTAATTTTATTATACTCGTAGGACGTCACTATGACTTTACCTCGTCTGATAGTGGGTAATTTCACGATGCCTAATTTTTTGCTAATTTCGGTGGCATTTTTCAATCATAGGTTTTCCGATGATAAAATTTAATGGAGTTCTTTTAGAATATCTAGAATACTGATGTGTTCTAAAAAGAACTCCATTAAATTTTTTCATCGGAAAACCTATGATTGAAAAATGCCACCGAAATTAGCAAAAAATTAGGCATCGTGAAATTACCCTAGTAACCTGAAGGCAGTCTCAGGAAAGAGGGTCACCATTACAAAGACCAATAAATATTTGACGGCCTCATGACACGCCTTTTCACCCCCCGCCCAGGACTTTACTAAGAAGGAAACACGTGCGCTGGTAAATAATTACAAGACTTAATTGTGCAGCAAAAAATAAAAGTCACCGAACCGCTTGGTTCTTGATGGAATATATTCTGCACCGTATGCGGGTGACATCTAAGCCCTGCCCGTGTTATCCTGTATAGGTAAGCTCTCCTTTCCTTTTTAATGTGTTCTTTTAATTTGTTATCTTTCAGCACTGCTCGTCGCCAATTGTTCGAATCATCAGAAGCAGGTTCCATACTATGCGGTACTGCTCTAGTGCTCGGAGCTGCCGTTGCCACGGCCACCGTTGACAAGTTAGGCAGAAAGGTACATTCTTTAAACTCTCTTTTGTATTTAGCATTTTTAGGAAAAATCGCAAAGCATTTTGGGTACCGAACTACCGACTGAAGAAATAAGGACCATGGAAAAAAAGAAATATCGACTAGACACTGCACTATTGTAAAATTACAAAGTAGTCGTGTTTGTATATATTGGAAATATAATAAGTCCAGCCAAATCCGCAGTTTGTCTGGTAAAGCGGACCCCAGACTAAGATTAAGAAGAAGTGAAAAAAATGGGTTATGTCAGATTAACGATTCTGAACACAAAAATATTTTTCAAAACCGCAGCCATCAACTAGTAAAAGATAATGATACTGGAGCAATCGTTGTTGGCCATCAATTTGAACTAATTTATGGTGTAAAGTTTTTAAAAGTTCCTTTTTTTATACTACTTAGGTCGTAGACAAGCTCACGGCCCTTCTGATGGTAAGAGGTTACCGTGTCTTATGGGCGAGTGCAACACCAGGGGAGTCACACTCGTACTGTCAATTATGTAAGAACAGAGAGATTCTGTGCCGTCAGCGCACAAGATAAGTAGGTCAAAGCCTTTGGTTTTCCCACTGACAGCCCAAAATCTCTCCAGTGAGCTCTGGCTACCCTACTCACCGTCGGAAACGAGGTTATTAAGCCGCGGGCTTCTATAAGGTGCAGACTGCTCGATTGGGACGGATATACCATGGCGTCCTACCTCCTCGCACATGGATTCCTGTTTCATGAGGTAAGACACGACGGTATTTCCGTCCCATTGAGCGATTTGCAGCCGATTGAGCAGTCCGACTGGGGAAGTACGGCCATAATAATCTCGTGTTGTGATCCCGGTGGTGAGTAGGGTAGCCAGAGCTCATTGGCTGGTCCTGCTTTGTCTTCTGCACTGACAACACAGAAACTCTCTGCTCTTCTAAAGTTTTGTTTCTTGTTTTCAGAAGTTGCTACTATGGTCCTGTTCGGGCATAACGTGCTGCCTCGCAATCCTCGGCGTCTTCTGCGATCCTGGTATCCATACAACTACCTGGTACCCCCACCGATTGTGGCCTTATCGACGAACAATCAAAGATAGAGATATCCAACTGCGGGAAAATATCACTGGCGTCACAACAGAATGGAAAATGACAGAAATTCCAGAATGGAAAAATTATACTGAAGTGACGTTTGAATATGAGAGCTATTCTAAGGAATGGAAGGTTCAGAATGCTACAAACAAAACTGAGAATGAAGAAGAAGAGAGTTTGTGGACGCCAGTGGCTCTGATGTCGCTTGTACTGTTCTTGTACAATATTGGCTTAGGATCTGTGCCTTATGTGCTTATGACTGAATGGTTTAGCGTTAATGTGAGTATATTTTATAACTTCAGTAGGCACTATTATAATAATATAAATTCTGTGACTTAATTCTGTTTTACATTCGATTTACTTCATTTTTTTTTCGAGTTGAAACAATCTTTCAGTAACTAAACTAACCGTTTCAATGTTTTAGGACTTTTTTCACTTATTTATGTCTACTATTTGGATTCAACGCAAACTTATCAAGCTCTTAAGTACATACCTAACAAAATAAAGTTTTTGGCCGACTTATTGATCAAAACTTCAATAGCTCACTAGATATTTTATCAGTATTGCTAGAGCAGTAATAAAAGAAATAATTTCTTGTTCGCAGGTGAGAACTCTAGCGTCAAGTCTCCTAATATCCTGGATGTGGCTTAGCAATTTCTTGCTACTCCGCTACTACGGCACCGTAGCCATCATCATTGGCCTTCACGGCACATACTACATCTGTGCCTCCATCACACTGCTGGGCTCCTTGTACATATTCTTCATAATACCCGAAACAAAAGGGAGGTCACAAGAACAAATACATGAAGATTTAGACGGACCTCTTGTCGTCCTTACCAGGAGAAGAAGGAACGAACGATGACAAAGGATGTCGATAATTTCGATGGTATTTGCTATAGGGTGTTTTTAGTTTATGTTACCCTAGTACTTAGAGTTAGAGATTTGCCAAAAGTGTGGCTCAAAATTAACAATAACATATCGCAATTAAATTATGATGATAATGTACCTAATCAAGATAGGTGAATTACAAGCTAAATTGATCATGATGCATCAAATTATATTTCAAAGAATGTAAATAATAAAATGTCTTCAGAATATTGAACAAACATAAGAAAGCATCAAATAGATCAATTTTATCTACAACGTGTTACAGAAAGGTGTGGTCATATTTAAGGGTCGTTACACATGTCTGATAAGGAACTCCTATGCACCGACTAAAGTACAAATAGTAATAAAGTGATGGCATCGTTATTCATTGTACAAAATTTTAAAATTCCTTAAATTAATCGATACATTAGTAAAAGGGGTAGGTGACATCACTATTGTATTTTGTCCTTTTGCGATAAGTTCACTCAGCTGTTCGCCTGGTAGCCGAACAGTAGTTTGGCTATCAGGCGAACAGCTGCGTAGAGGTGTAGTGTAGGTACCTACAATGGAGCTTACGAATACATCGGAGATATTTTGATTATCACATACCGGGGTCTACTTTCAGCGAAGCGGTGGTATACCTAATCAGGTAAGTGTACATACAACCACAGGAATGCACTAATTTATCACTTCACGAGCACGAATCAAGGAGTTTTAACTATCACTCACAAACACAAGTACTGAAGAGTTCATGACGCCACAGCATGCTTAAAACTCCACGGCATGCGGCATACGTTTTTAAAATGACATACTATGCTATTTATTCAGATAGAATAGCTATGTTTACCCTTTTTTTCGTAATATTTTTATAAACTTTAGATAACTGACTAAACAACGTGGTTGCTAAGAAACCACGTCCAAAAAGGTAAATCTTACCAGGATTGCAGAAAAAGTTTTTACTATCAATTATTTTAGGGTACCGTAGCATTTGTTATTTCAAAAACTTTGACGAAATCGCTCTTACATGTTATGTTATCCTGGTATTTGAATATGCTTTTTGTTCTATTTTTGCGTAACATTTTGCAAAAAAAACGTAAATAATGGATGCAAAAAATTTAAATTGGGTACAGAACCAATTTTAAATAGTATAATATTAATGGGCGTGGCTGGAAATTCGGTGGTCCACGGCTCCTGGTATTGAATGTAGGTTAACCTTAAGTAAAGGCAGCGTTTGAGACAGTCTCACATTCAGCATGAATGATTTCAGACACATAAAAATGTTTTCTTATTAATTAAGTGAATTTTATTATCATTTTGAGACTATTTAATAAGTTAGAAGCTACTCCAGATTTTTTTTGCCCGATAATATCATAAAATTAACTTACCTGGAAATCGAGTAGGACGATATTGAGACTGTCTCACCAATTCAGATCGTTTGGTAAACCTACTCGGGTTCAAATGGTAGTTTATTTGTAAACAGCTCTTAACAGCGTGCTGTAGCCCTGGTTATTTTGTAGTGCGGTACGTTTATCGGCAATTTTCACCAGTTTACAAATGGTCGATAAAAAAGAAAAGCATTTTTCTACGTCATAGCAAGTAAATCGGATTTGTGCCCCACGCCAATATGTTATTTATATGACACTTAATGCGTCCCCCGAATATGACCACACCTTTCTGTAACACGTTGTATATTTTACTTAACGTAAGTGTGATATTCGTAATTATATTTGACAGGAACTATTATAGAATGGCATGAGAAAGTAACACGCATTTTATATAATTTGGTATAGTTTTCGTAGTTTATAGATTAAATAACCCAAAGGAAACCTTATGTAACCTACGTCAGGCAAGTCAAAGGTTACCTATACCATAATCTTAATTAACATTATATAGTACTAGCTGTTGCCCGCGGCTCCGCCCGCGTGGAATTCGGATTCCGTACAAACTTTTCTTTCGTGCTAAAATTGCCTCGGATACCATCCCCGTCAACCATCAGGAGTGCCATGTGGAATTCGGACCCATTAAACAGCATGCCGTCGCGGGTCTTCAGTTGATGGAGTGTAAAATTGCCTAGGGCATTTTCCGCACCCCCGGCTGACCCTGGGCCATCTACAATTTTAAGATGGCCCTCTCAGAAGTGGAAAGCACGATGTCCCATCGAATTCCGGAAAGGGAGGAGACGGGCGTGAAGGGATGACAGGAGGCCGGACCTATAATCCTCACGTCCGCGCTCGGTGACCAGCCCTTCCCTTTCCTGCTCTCTACTGGGCCTCCTCGTAGTCAGAGGGACATGTGGGAAGCCTTTGAGCAGCCCTCTATAGAGCTGCTCCCGTTGCTGTATGTATTTGCCGTAGGCGATAGCGGCTCCCCTGGGTGAGGGGCGTTAATGCCTCTGTTACCCAGGATGCATCACATGGAGGTTCCAATCCCGCATTCGGATCCCGTTACCGTTGCATCTTGTGTTCAGCTGACCTTCCCTGTCTTCGCTCGTGAAATACTTCGAACACCCGTGGTTGCACCCTTTTAGCCCATGCCCGTAATAATAATTAGTTTTCAAATAATGTATGGTAATTTACCGGATTTATTGACATTATAATTTCGTAATATCTTTTGAATAGAACGTCCGATTTCAATAATTCAAAAAGTAATCAACAGGTATTGAAACAATCTTAAATACCAAACGATTTATTTAGATAAAAATTAATATAAAGGTATAGATTCCGTGGTCTGACTTTGATCGGCATTTCGGCTTGAATTTATATCGTCGCGCGTTACTTTCATACTACAATAGATTCTAAAATATTCATTATAATTATACAGTGTAAAGGGCAATTTTGATCTACATTAAATGTACAATGTATCTAACGTATTTAGTCAGATAAGGCTTAACACTATACTGTTAAAAATAGCTTCGAAAATGACACATATTTTTTTTATAATTTGTAAAAGATAAAAATGGTTATTGTGAGCTACCCTTATTAGATAGACATATGCTGTCGCGGACTTTTATGTAGACCTTTTTAAGTTATACATTTCTACAGTATATTATTTTGTTCTATCTTCAATATTTTTCGCAGCGTACGCGATGTAAGGAATTTTTTAGGTCATTTTTTTTACACCTTGGGTTACATTATCGAAGTTTTATCCAGGATCCCTATTTTTTTGAAAATTAATTATAGCCTCTGTTAGTCAGTGATAGTGCAGCTTTCTAATGGTAAAATAATTTTTGAAATCGGTTCAGTAGTTCTTGAGTTTACTCGAATACAAAAATACAAATCTAATATTAGTAAAGAATGTATGGAAATCTGCCCGATTTATTGACATTTATGCTCACTGCTCCGCTCCCTTTAGTAGTAGCGTGATGTTATATAGCCTATGTTACTCCCAGATAGTGTAGCTTTCTATAGGTGAAAGAATTATTGAAATCGGTCCAGTAGTTTCGGAGCCTATTCGTTACAAACAAAAAAACAAACAAACAAACAAACAAACAAACAAATCTTTCCTCTTTATAATATTAGTATAGACGAGTATATCATTGAACACGAGAGTTGAAAAGTTTGTATATAAAAATGATTTATTCACAAAAAATATTTTTCACCGACTTCAACTTTTGTAATATTATAGGTAGATAGTAATTATGTGTTCCAATTTGCAATGTATGTTTAGTAAATAAGGTTCATTAGGTACTAGTGTCAACTGACACCTAGAAATGAGATAAGATACCGGGTGAAAAGAGTCATTCTTGAGCGAAAGATTTTGGACGAAGTTCCAATAGCAAAATCGTCTAGAAGTATAAAGAAACCCATAGATTATACCGGTCACGGTTCCGTACAATGTTGGAAGGTTTTTTTTTATTTTTATTTTTTTAATACTTAACATGAAATGAAGATAAGTGAAATTCCCTTCAAAGATTCTTAATATTTATTTGCTTTAGTAACGACAGTAATTGAAACTATGTATTTTTAAGATAAGTTTTCAAAATTATTATTATCTGGGTAGCATCGTGATAAGTGGTTCAATGCCCCAAGACATATTTAGAATAAAAAACTGCCAAATTGCTTTATTGGTTTATAGAAAAATGTGTTACAGCATCTCCTAGTAATCTCAGAAACATTTTTATACATTATAGTTAATTACCAATTTCATTGAAATTTCTTCAGAATTCAAAATATTTAGATCGTATAATGCATAAAATTGGTACCAGATTAAAGCAAAACGTATTCGTGTCTGAATTTATTAGAAAATGCAAGAGCCTGACAGAAAATTTGAGTTTCAATTAAAGAGCCCGATATCTCTAATTAAATTGCATAGTTCACTTGCTTGTATTTTGATATAATTTATCAATAATCATAAAATAGTATTTCATAAAATCTGATGGAAAAACTTCTATTATCATCTGCAAGGAAATTAGTTTTGATAAACATCTACCTATACATATTTAGAGAATACAAGTTGAATAGACCCGTTAGATACTATATAATTACTTGGTAAGAGAACATACAAACTCTATAGACACAGTAAGTGGCACTTCAAAGATCCACTACTTTGGTAGTACACATACATCTCATAACATACACACATTGACAGTTTATAGAACAATATTGATAATAGCTTACTAAAGGTGCGTACAGATTATGTAACATGTTGTATAACTTGTGTTATATAACACGTCCACATTATCTAACATTGTTTTATAACTTTGCAACATTGTACAGTAAGCTTCAGAGAAAAGGAACCCCCTTGTTAATGATATGAAAGCATGAGGGGGTCTGTTTTCTCTGACGCTGACTGTACTAACTTCAGTGTCTACATTACTGAAACATGTTATATAACATTGTTTTATAACATGTTATGCTATATAATTTGTACGCACCTTTACACACAACGCGTATTACCAGCCATTTTTGCAATGCATACTCTGTCTAGTCTAGTCACAGTAAGTGGCACTATGACGCGGTGTCATTGTCATTAGCTTACTCACTGTGTGTGTTAGCATTACTGTGTCTATGTTTAAAATAAAGGTATGATTCCGAAGCCGACCACATACGACAACTGCCGACGCATGCAGCACATACAGCGTACCCATTACTTGTTAAACACCGATACGGATAAAGAGGACCATTGAGAAGCCGCAATGAATTACGCGCATCTGCAGCGTGCGTGTATAGTTGTCGTATGCGGTCACCTTATAAATCATACCTTAACATTTGAATGAAAGGAGATGGATACTCTTCCATACATTCGTGGGCCTGATTGACAGAAAATGGAGCTGTCAGCTGTCACAGCTTAAAAATACAGTTGATAAACACAAGAAATAATTAATCGATTAACGGAAATCGATTCAGAATTTATTTTTATTACACTATTATTTGGTATTTTAAATGGTTATTATTATTATTATGATTAAGTTAAGTTCACTCTGATTGATTTAATATCAAATTGTGATGCAAGTGTTATAATACGCAATATTGTTTAAATAATTTTTAGTAATCGATATTTTATTTTGCTAGTGAAATAAATTTAGTTTTAAGATTTCTCGTCTTCAAGATTTTCAATTGAGCTGGTTTTTTAATATTTTGAAATAGAAAAAAATACCGCTTTTTTTAAGTCATATCTCAACTCATTACAATTTTGGCCCAGAAGTCCCCGTCTCCTTTTGAAGCATTTATTATGCTGACTATAGATCACCTACCTTAATATCGTATAACTAATAGTATAACTAAGTGGATAAACCCTAATATGTTATAATTTTCGCACAAAGTGAGTGTACAAAATAAATCATTATATTATTTAGATAGACATAAATATAGATAGGAGTTCGAAAATAGACGGAATATATGATATAATAGCCAAATTTTAAATGTGCTATCTTATTTGTGTACCATGATATTGGTATTGTTTGTATAAAAGTTTTGTATGGATGATTACAGATTCAATAAATGGCTTTAAATGTGTTTGATTGTTTTATTTCTATGTTGTCATTTATTTTCTTTTTCATCCTAGCGTTAATCCCAGTTGCATCCGAAGCTTTCACCTCGGACTCTGGGGTCCGCTTTTTCAGTCTAACTGCAGTCTAACTTCGATATTTTCGTAAAGTGACTGCCATCTGAACTCCACAACTCTTTGGCAATATCGAAGCGTCGCAGTTAGACCAGTTGTTGGACTTTTTAGGGCTCCAACTACCCGAAACGACGGTCATAGTTGTATTTATGGCAATCGGAACCAAATACGCTATTCGAGCCACGATCAAACCAATGCAAATACTCATATTCATGCATACAAATATTTGCACTGTGCGGGGAACGAGCCCGTGCCTCCTGCGTAGCGGCCGCGTTCACTACCGCCACGCCCACAGAGGCGGTTGTCATGTAACGTAGCACTTGCTAAAGCCCACGGCTCTGACTTTTGGTCATATCTCCAGTTCTACTTAACCAATTGCGATCAAATCTAATATTTTAGGAATGGTCGTTGTATTTCGGTTGCATTCCGATAAAAAAACTGCATCAAAATCAGTTCAGTAGTTCTTGCATAGTTTTCCATATGTGCATCGAAGATTTGTATTTTGGAGTCCCGGAGTTCTCTTCTACTTTTTATCTTGATGTGGCTTAGCTTGGCTATTGCGAGAGCGACTACCGTATAACCTCCCAATCTGCGCCAGAGCCTCGTTCTATAATCAACAGGTGTACTGGCTAGCAGGTAAGGTTTAGCTAGGCCGTCAAAAAAAAACTTATTCAGGATTATAAATATTTTAATTTCCAATAATAATTTACATAAATGTATAAACAATTCACTTTGCCTACATGAGATTCTACCTTAAACATAGATATACAAATAATCTTATAAACAAAATGGATGAATTTTGGTCCTCAAACCACTTGTCTTTTGTCTCTCCAAGACCCCCCTAGACTAGTGACATTTCTTTGGCCAGCGTATTGTAGAATGACGAATGTATGGGATTTGACATATGGCTGTTTAACATCAGATAGATATTTATACAGCCCATACTCAGCCTCAGAAGTATAACTCGAGTCAATAAAACTGACCGGAAAACGGCAATAGGCTCACCCCCTATTCCGACCTAATACAATGATTGGTGAAATGTGGGTTTTATTTTAAACTCTGTGTAACCCTCCGAGGACAATTGCAATTGGCATCAACTTGTAATATGACAGTCGTCAACGTATCTCTAACTAGCCTTCCGCCCGCGGCTCCACCCGCGTGCATCTCGGTATACGCGACCTTTGCTCATATCTTCGGTTCTACTCAACTGATTGTGATCAAACAAACGTAAGATTTTAAGTCTGAGTAAGCGCTTTCTAACAAAAAAATCGCATAAATTCTTATAAAACTCTGAAAAGATTTGTTATCAGCGAAAACTTTTAATTGGCCTTCATTATGTTACATGATTTTACTTAATGTCACCTCTAAGGTGCGTACAAATTATATAGCATAACATGTTATAAAACAATGTTATATAACATGTTTCAGTAATGTAGACACTGAAGTTATAAAACATGTTAGTGAGTTATATAACGCGTTATTTTTATTTTAAAAGCACTGCAACGTCCAACGAAATTGTTATACAACATTGTTCTATGACATTATTAAATCTAGTGTGTACAGTATTGTTAAATGTTGCAAAGTTATAAAACAATGTTAGATAATGTGGACGTGTTATAAAACTCAAGTTATACAACATGTTACATAATCTGTGTTTTCCGAAAATGTCAAATAAAATAAAATAAAGTATGTCCAATACGCCAATACGCCTATACACCAATACATGTTTGAGATTTGACGTATATGACAGTCGTCAACGTATGTCATATACGTCAAATCCCATACATTCGTCATTCTATTCTACAATACGACGCAATATTCTATAATACTAACGAATTGCTACTTGTCTAGGAGGGAAGTCAAGAGAGAGGCTATGTCAATTTTTTTGCTATATAGGAACCCAAATGAAAAGGACTCATCATTTCTATCACTGCCATATCTAATAATCACATCTTCTTCTTCGTCCTAGCGTTAATTCCCAGTCGCATCCGAAGCTTTCACCTCGGAGTCTGGAGTCCGCTTTACCAGTCTAACTGCGGATTTGGCTGATCCTCGATAATTTCAAATAACCCATTGGCGACATCAAATCAAAGTATTATAGAGACCAGTTTTTGGACTTTTTAGAGCTACAACTACCTGTAACGATTGTCATAAATGTTTGTATGATAACCGGATTAATGTGCTCTCCAAGGCACGATCAGACTAATGAAAATAGCTACATTCATGCATACAAATATTTGCACTAAGCGGGAATCGAACCCGCGCCCCCTGTATAGCAGTCGCGTTCACTACTGCCACAGAGACTGTCACATATATTAGGTATATCTAATAACAGTAAAAACAAATATCTAAAAATAATACTTGGACAATAGTACAAGTTAAGGATGTCTTTAATTCCGCTGATATGCCGCTTTATACCGACATTGACAAATGGTGTGTAATCCTATCACTTTGTCAACTTTGTTCTAAACGCTTAGCGAGCCTATTGCCGTTTACTGGGTTTTATTACCCAGTAAACGGCAATAGGCTCGCCTCTGGCTCAGGCTCACTCAGTACGCGGGGTAAAGTATAAAAAACTTCCGAAATTAGGGTGTTTATTGACCTCTGATTTTAGTATTGCTTGTGCGTCATGAAGGTAAATTTTGCCTGATCAAACCCTTAGTCTAGGTCTAACCATCTGCTGATAATTACAAAAATAATTTCCAACACCACAATATGGTTTCAATTGCATCCAAATGTATATTTGAAGAATCATCGACTTTGGTTGATATGTAAAATATTTGTCTCAAAATGAAACTATCGTATTTGTTGACGTTTCGGCCATTTAGCTACCCCGAAAGTGTTTCGTGTCGTATTTCGTTCCGTCTTCGATCGTTTGACATTGAGGTTGTCGATCGTTGTCGGTGCACCTACTATTTATCTAGATTGGTCCACACTATTTATCTAGACTCGATCGTTAGTCTATGATTTCGAAGACGGCGGCATCCGTCAGTCGTCACCGAAAGGTTTTCAGAGTAACTTTAATGGTCCGTGTTCGGCGACCGTTCGTTTCGATGCGAAACGTTCATGTTCGATTTTCGGAGTAAGGCCCATGATTCCAAAGCCGACCGCATACGACAATGACAGACGCATGCAGCAGATACGGCGTACCCATTGCTTGTTAAACTCCGATACGGATAATTGGGACCATTGAGAAGCCGCAATGAATGACGCGCATCTGCTGCGTGCGTCGGCAGTTGTCGGATGCGTTCGGCTACGGAATCATACCTAGGCCCTTTTCACATGCACACGGTCACGGCACGGCGACCGTGCCGTATCGTATGTAGCTCATACATTTCTACTTCACACGTCACCGCGACCGTACCGTGACCGTATGCATGTGAAAAGGGCCTTAGGTGCACGGTGACGTGGGGAGTATCGACCGACAGATTTGGTCAGTCCGCCACCAACGCTCACGGCGGTATCACGCTCGCTCTCGACTCATATTCTTCTTCCTTTCTTTACCTCGTCCCCCGCTACGCCGCGCGTGATAAGGGCGCGGTACAGCTGCAGCGGTCCCGATCGGTCTATAGTCAACTTTTATTAAGCTTACTTCTCTATAACACAAAGAAATTAAAATATATTACAAACTTTGGTTTCAACCAATCACAGCCTTACTACACCTTGAAGGATATCATCATATAACTTCTCCGTCAAAGGAACATATTCACCAGTTTTTTGATCCAAAAAATACAGTGAATCATTATGAATGTTTAGTGCGAATCCTTGTTCCATTAATTCTTTCTTCTTAAGCTTGAAAGTGGCGGTTAGTGGGGATTCTGGCATTATTCTTATGAATAGAGGTCTGGCGAACGCTGGGAGTGATGACCTGAGACCTTTGGCTAAAGAAACTAGGTCGAGAGTTTTATCAGGGTCTGCGATTGCTGCCATGCCTGCTTTGCCTTCTATGTTCGGTATCTGTAACGTCATGAGAAATAGATTTGTTATTGTAGTTTACGCAAGCTTGCGGCTGTTGTTTTACAACCAATAGTTTGTTTGCATTTAATAAATTATGTCTATTTGCTTAACTTGTAATTCACTACAATATGCACACATGTGTTTTTTATTATTTATTCAGCTTACACCGGAAATTCAAGTGGGCTGCTTTTTTAAATACACTTGCCTTATCAATTAATTATAATAATACTCAAACATTTATTGACATTTCCAAAACAATTTATAAAAGTTATTTATCAGTGTGGTATAGATTAAATACTTTACTTTTTCTGTAGAGGATATGTATCTAATATTTGGGTTTATCAATATCCAGGTAAAGGACAAATAATATATACTACTTTAGGGCTAGAATTACCGGCATATACGTAGGTAGGCATATATATACAGAACAACGCTCAGTTGTGAATCAACTCTACAATATCATTAGAACTGTCATATATAAATAAATAATAAATACATATTGTAGAACATTCTACACAACGCTATCTAGACCCAAAGTAAGCATAGCTTAACTAGCTTGTGTTATGGGTTCTACAATGCTGAAAAACATACTTAGATCCTTTTTTTTGTCAAAACATACATATACATAGAAACACCCAGACCAATGCAAAGCGTCGGTAGCTTAGTGGTTAAGGAGTCGGCCTTACGATCGAGAGGTCCTGGGTTCGAATCCTGGCCATTACACTACCGACGTGAACCCACTCCTAGCACAAGCAATTTAGCTTAGTTGGAGGGGTTAACGGGAATATTAGTAATTTCGGTTGCTAATATTCTTTAAAAAAAAAAAATATATATATATATATATTCATATTCATGCTTACAAATATTTGCACTGAGCGGGGATCGAACCCGCGCCTCCTGCGACCGCGTTCACTACCGCTACGCCACAGAGGCAGTCAGTCATCTAGAATACAATCTGTCCTCAGATCTAATTATAAATCAAAATTTAGGATTGAGTATGGTTCTGGAATACGGGTCTTTTTTTTACCTTTTTGCACAAATACAAAATGATTTTTTCAAAGGCGGACTTAATGCCCTAAGCATTTTCTGTCATTCAACCTTAGGGTGATGCAGAGATATGTCACAGGTAGTTGCATGTTGTATTGTGGTGAGAGTTTGACCTAGTTTGGTACAAATAATAAGTTTTATACTGAAGGCCTTAGAGACAGAGTTCTCACTCACCTTCACGCCATACACTACGGCATCTTTTAGTCCTATGAGCGTGCTGATCACGCCTTCTACTTCAGCTGTGGACACGTTTTCACCTCTCCACCTACGAACAATATAATACAAATGAGAAAAGAAAGAAGAAAAGAAAAAATACATTTATTTTGGTCACTGCAGCACACAAAACAGATTGGTACACAATAGGCTATTTGACTAATTTTCAAAAACCATTTTAAATGATTGCTTATTACAGTATAAACATATCGTAGTAATATTTCTGTAATAAAACAATGCATTATGTTAAAAAATCAATGATAAAGTTTAAGTTTTCAAAAGTGCGCGAAAAACGCTATATTTAATCAAAATGGCGATGCGTGTGAGTATTGACGTCACTGTAAGTTGCTGTTATAATCAGCTCGCACAAAATTTGTATCCATTTCGAACTTAATCACAAAATATGTCCATAAAACTCGCGATAATCAAGGAAAAAGCAAATAATAACACCGAAACAAACAATAATAGCTCATACAACTGGGGATATTTTGTAGGAATGACGTCACCCAGAGCTCTGACCAATCACGAGCGTTTTTGTCATAGACAATAAATCAACAAAATATAACATTTTTATATTTGAAATTCTCATAACATACACATATTTGAGTGTAAATTGTAGTCTCGTAGGTCTTTTAACGTTATTTTCTAATAGGATGACCATAATTTGTGGTATATTTTTAATGTTGTCAAATAGCCTATTCTCACAGCATCCGGCAAAAACCATCATTCAATAAAAACATATATTCCCAGTAACTACTTTTACAAAAAAAAGAACAGAGTATCTAAATCATTATCATTATCTGTGATAGTCTATGGTAGGTAATAGTGAAGCACTCTGTGATTGTCTATGACTCGAATACAAACAATAGTGAACATAAACAACAACAGACAACTCAGATGGCTGGTTTTCATTCTTTTTTTAAATTTTCTCTATCACAGTTGGACATAAGCCTCTCCCAATGTGCGCCATTGCTCCCAATCCTACCTTCTACATAATGACCCATGTCTCCAGTTTAGACCAAGTCAGATAATCGAGAGTTATAAGGAGCAGGAATTCTAAGGTCTTCTTTTAATCTTTCCAAAGCTTTTTTGAATTCAAGGCTCATACGTATGAACAGTACCTGTACCACGAAAAACTATCGTAATCGTAACATAAATCTAACAAGAGAATGGAGATTTGCGATTGGCAGGCTTCAAACACACACAGTTTCACAGTAGAAAGAAAGAAAAAGAAAAGTTTGTTTGTACAGCACAAACATGCATCTAAATATAAATATTTGAGTTACCAGAATACAAAAAATGAACACTAACTATGTATTTTGCACATTCATGCTGCACAAAGAAATAAAATCGGCCAAGTGCGAGTCGGACTCGCCCATGAAGGGTTCTGTAGTAGCAAGGGCGAAAATTGCGGTTGATTACGTATTAAAAAAAAACTACTGACTGGATCTCGTTCGAACCAATTTTTAGTAGAAGTTAGAAACCTCAATAGCATTTTTAAAGACCTAAGAGCGACATAGACGTTTTACAAAGTAGACATTATGCTAGTGACCCATCTATAGATACCCCACACGTATGGGTTTTATGGAAAAAAAAATTAGAGTTTCAGTTCTAAGTATGGGGACCCCCAAAATTTAATGCTTTTTTTTTATTTCTGTGTGAAATTCTTCATGCGGTTCACAGAATACATCTTCTTACCAAGTTTCAACAGCATAGGCCTTATAGTTTCGGAGAAAAGTGGCTGTGACATACGGACGGATAGACAGACGGACAGACGTACGGACAGACATGACGAATCTATAAGGGTTCCGTTTTTTGCCATTTGGCTACGGAACCCTAAAAAGGAGCCAGTTCAGCTTAATGCCGGGTACGAGTAACCAGCGCTGGTTTTCAACTGGTTCCTCCAGGAGCTTCCATCAAGAACCAAGCGGTTCGGCGACTCCTTCTTCTGCCGCACCATTAAGTCTTGGAATTCCTTACCAGTTCACGTATTTCCCTCCTCCTACAGTCCCGGGTCCTTTAAGCGGGGCGTGAAAAAGCATCTGATGAGGCCGTCAAGCTGAGTGCCACCATTGTAACATGATACGTGTCTGTAATGGTGACCCTCTTTTCAGAGACTTTGCCTTCAGCTTACCATCAGGCGAGGTGAAGTCAAATTGACGTGTCCTATATATATAAAAAAATCTTTTTTTTTTTCGGTAGACAGGCGTTCTCTCGATAGGTTGACGTTACATATACGATAGTTTGTCTTGTTCGGGGCACACTTTACCTAAACGTGTCTCCAGTGCGGTCTTTGAAGTAGAAATACCCGTAATGGTCCATCACTAGCACATCCCCGGTGTTGAAGTAGCAGTCACCCTCTGTCCTCACGTTACGAACCATTTTCTTCTCAGAAGCAGTCTTGTCAGCGTAGCCAGCAAAAGTCAGGATCGCTTTTCTTTTGTCTATTTTGCCTAGTAACAGACCTGGAACGATGAAATTAAATAAAGTTAATCCCGATTAATTCTCTTCTTCCTCATCTTAGCGTTAGTCTAACTGCGGATTTGGCTGAACTTTCCGTGAAGCTACTACCATCTGACCTCCATAACCCAATTATAGATATTTTGGACGATATTGAAGCACCTAGACCAGTTGTTGGACTTTTTAGGGCTCCAACTACCCGTAACGGCTGCTATAGATGATCATATGGCAATCGAGACCGACAGGTTAACGTGCTCTGTGAGGCACGACCAGACCAGACCCATGTTCATCCATACTAATATTTGCACTGAGCGGGGATCGAACCCACGCCTCCTGCGTAGCGGCCTCGTTCACTACCGCCACGCGACTGAAGCTGCGCATTACCCGTTTTTTGGATGTTTTTGAGGACATCACGGGGTGCTACGACAGCGCAGGAGCTCAAATCCACCAATCATAGATAATATTAAACCAATCCGCGCGCGCCAAGATCTCGTTTCTCTCTCGATTTAGGGACAAGATATTATAAGCTGAAACTATAGGTAAGTACTAACTACGTCCACTATTTAAATACGAACAAAATTTTAGAAATTTGTACGTTTCGCCCACCGCATTGCATTATTCATGTACAGCTTAATAACTACACTAAATACTACGGTTCATAAATAACCTCGTGTTGTGTTTCCGGCGGTTAGTAGGGTAACCAGAGCTCACTGGAGGGGTTATGTCCTGTTAGTGGGAAGACCGAAGGCTTGACCTGCTTATCTTCTGCGCTGACCGCACAGAATCTTTCTGTTCTTACAAGGTCGGCAACACGAGTGTAACTCGGTTCCAGTAACCACTTTCCATCAGGTGGGCCGTGTGCCGACGCGACCTATGTATAAAAAAATACATCGAAGCTCAAAAATTCTTACCAGGTTCATGAGGGCCGCACTGAATACATCTGCCATTGCTGTCTCTTAGGATTTCACCGGTTATCTCATCACATCTGAAAATATTTATAAAAATACGTAAATATAGTTTTACTAGTTATTGCCCGCGGTTCCGTCCGGATGTCAGTTAACGCAACCAAACATATCCCATGCAAATCTAGTTTCCCTTCATAACGCATAAATAAGCCAAGCCACAATTTTAGCATTATTATTGGTGTCTGTACTAATATGGTGACCCTCATTCCTGATACTTTGGCTTAAGCTTACCATCAGGCGAGGTGAAGTTATGTGGACGTGAATATTATGAACAAAGTATCGAAAGAAATACGAATTGTATTATTACGTTTACTTACTTGACTAAAGTGAGCGGGTAAATTTTAGAGAATATTCTGCTCAAGAATCCAATAGCGCCGACTTTGGAATCCAAATTAACTGAAATGAAAAGGTGCATTGTCATTAATTTCACACAGTCTCTCCTTTTTTTTTTATTTATCGTGCGAAAAATCCCCGCGGATACCTCCCCCGCCTGAGCCGGAGGAGGAGGTTATGTCGGACTCGAACCGACTAAAACGCACGCCGTCTGTGGGCCGTCAGTTGCCGGAGGTGAGATTGTCGTAGCCATATCCCTCGTACCCCGAGCCATATCTCTCGATCTAGCCCTCCTCCGGTGTGGGGACCACGGAGTCCCCAACTCGCCCCCGGATATGGGGAGGCACGCAATGCGCGCCGCCGCCGCCGCGGCCTGCTTCTGCTAGGGTGACAGGCGGCTCCACCCACACAGTCTCTCCTTGTAGCCGATTTCGATTTCGAGCAAAAAGTGTCTATCAAGAACTTACCTAGATTACTATTCCCTTCAGTCGCGCCATAGAACTCCATGACTCTCTTGACACCAAATCGTTCAACAAATTCAGACCATATCTGTGGTCGAAGGCCATTTCCAAATATCACGTTCACTTTGTGCGAACGATCATTGGGGCCGGGAGGCACTGCGAGGAGATAACGGCATATTTCACCTATATACTGGGCAGCCTGTAAAATTCAAAGAAATAATATTTATGTACAACATCATCTCAATGAAAGTTTTGCACTGGAATTTGAGATACAACTTGGATATATTTTTGAGGAAAAATCTAGCATGTTTAATTGAAAAGTCTTCTAAAAAGGCATTTTCTGAAGAAATTTCCGCACTTAAATATAAGTTGAAAAACCTGGAGAAAAGTTGTCCAATTTATTCAACCGGTTGAACAGATAGTTGAACATAATGGAGTAGAGGCCCCCCCCCCCCATATCAGGCTACGGCCGCACCTAGGCAGAGGTGTATCAACCATCACCCACATTTCGCCAACTATGATTTTCGGTCCCCCGTAATGAACGTATGAATGAAATGAATGAATGAAAGAAACGTATAGAATGGCAACTACCCACTTAAGTCGTTTTAAAACTTACGGTGCATCCATGCTTCGCCGCATCCGACCAATAATTAGAGGCAGAGAATTTCTTCCTCAACACAACTGTACAACCCGATATGACTGCGAGGCCTGCTCCTAGTACACCGCCCGCTGTATGGTGAAGAGGTAGCGGATCATATATCACGTCCTTTGAGGAAAGTCCTGCAGACCTCTGGACGCCTAATGGAATCAGCATGAACCTGGAAACAAATAATATCTTCTTTGACTTATCTCTCTAGGACTCGTCTGCTCCAACGGCTATCAGCCCTTCGACAGATGTGGCCAGCCCACTGCCACTTCAGCTTACTTATTCTGCGAGCTATGTCGGTGACTTTAGTTCTATGTCGGATGACTTCTTTGCGAATTCTATTCTTTAAAAAAACTCCAAGCATAGCTCGCTCCATAGCCCGTTGCGCGACTTTTAGGACATGGTAAATCGTGTGATGATGATGATAAGAACAAAGTTAACAGTAATAAAACATACCTAATGTTAGTAATAACAGCAGCTTTTGGGAATCCTGTTGTTCCACTAGTAAATATATACAACACAGTATCCCGTGGTTTCGCCTGTCCAGCGTCTAGAACTGGTTCTGAAGACATTTCCTTGAGTTCAGCGGTCAGAGGTGCCGTGTCTTGTAAAACAGGGGTACTTGAAGTGTCAGAGTTGAATTGGAATAAAGGCATATCTGGTATCTCCTTCTGGATTTCTTTGATTGCTGAAAAGTAATAGGGTAACTTTAAGTTGATACATTTCAATGATTTTGTAAGCATATGTAGGTAAAACCAGCATAATTATATTTTTATCCAAAGTCGCAATAGGAACGAGGTCCTGGTATGTCTGCATTGGTTTGATATAATCTATAATGTCGCAGTAAGATAGATAAAGCCGTAATATAGTTATATCCCTAGGGATATAATTATATACCGTAACATAGTTATAGTGTCCACTCCGCCCAATCAGACTTGGATAGATTAGGTTAGAAGGCTAATGCGGGAGCGGCTAGACCTCGATATTTTCCGTGAAACGATTGCCATCTGACCTCCACAACCTAATGGTAACATTAGGTGATATCGAAGCTTTGCACCTAAACCATTGTTTTTTTTGGATTCCAACTACCCGTAACGACTGCCATAGATGTTCTTATGGCAACCGGGACCGACGGCTTAACACGCTCTCCGAGGCACGATCAGACCAATGCAAATACCCATATTTCATTAACACAAATATTTACACTGAGCGGGGATCGAACCCGCGCCTCCTGCGTTGCGGCCGCGTTCACTACCGCTACGCTACGGAGGCTGTCAAGTGAGTGGCACCTAAATGGTATAAAAACTATCGTTGTTGTTTTTTATGCCACTTAGGTGGCAGACAAGCACATGGCACACCTGATGGAAAGTAGTTATAAAAGCAGTAATACAAAAAGCGCTTACCTCCACTCATCTCATCACCAAAAATCACTGCTTTACATCCCGCAACCCTCAAACAATGGATCAGTTGGGCCCCTTTCAGGTTAGTGTTGATCAATGCGGTGGTGACCCTTATCTTGGCCAGTCCGATCCAAATGAACACATACTCCGGCTGCGTCTCCATGAGCAGTGCTATCACTTCACCGGGTTTGAATCCTTGACGTTTAAAATACCAAGATATGCGATTGCTGAGTTCATCACCCTGGAAAACATGATTACACAAAATCTTACAAAATTCCTTTTTTTATGATGGGTATGGTATGGTATGGCGGGCTGGTTTCCGCAACTCCACGTCATGGCGCGGTTTTTGCGTGAGGATGGGCATTCTATTCCAGCCACCCCAGCTCGCTGAAAAACGCCAGCAGGCTGTTTATGCTGCTCGCCTGATGGCAAGCTATAGGCAATGTCTCAGAAAAGAGGGTCACCATTATAGACACGTACCATGTTACAATGGTGGTACTCAGCTTGACGACCTCATCAGATGCTTCTTCATGCCCCGCTTAAAGGACCCGGGACTGTAGGAAGAGGGAAACACGTGAACTGGCAAAGTCGCCGTTCGAGAGTAACTCTGTCTGTTATGCTTTCACACCTAAACTACTGAGCCGTTTTTTATGAAGTTTGGTACAGAGATAGACTACGTTCTCAAGTAGATACGTCAAGTATATAATTTAACCTCGTGCATCAAATGGTACTAGCAGATAAGTAAAAAAAAGACTTTATTCCGTGTTTTGCAATAAGACCGGCAGGCTTATTAGCTAACTTTTCGCGACCAGCGAGCGAGCGATGAGCAATAAGAACGAGATCACTGCGCGATGGATCGCAATACGTCAAAAAAATTGGTATTACGTAAGGATTTGCGATCAGATCGCCTTAACAATTATATGCTGCGGAACTGAAAAATAGCGATAGTTATGTTTCTAAGACTAATTTATATGTGTTTCTTGATTTACCACTGGTTTTTTACATATTTATAATTTTCACAATGGCGGCCATTAAAAAAGGACCTTTTGAGTGATCGCGATGACATTTCTTATCCCGCCTTTTTCGCTGATCGCTTTCTGTCAAATGTGATACGTAATACCAATTTGTCGTTTTTGTGCGATTACCGCGCAAATTTTGCTATCGCGAGTTAGCTAATAAGCCTGCGGATCGTGTTTTGTTTTCTTTAGTAATATTATTTTAACGCGTTCAAACAAACAGACACAGACAAGATGTTTAGTATTTAACTATACATTTACATCTTTTTACATACATATACTTAAGCCTGTAAATCACCGAACGGATAGGCAGAAGTGTATTATCTTATCACCCACATTTTACTTACTATGATTTTCAGTCCCACGTAATAGGGGACGAGCCTATTGCCGTCAAGCGGGCGCTTATTCATAGGCTGTATGTTTACTGTCGGATGGAGAACAGTCCTATCCCTTAGTCGCCTTCTACGACACCCACAGGAAGAGATGGGTGGCACCGGGAACCAATATGGCGACATTTTTTTCAGTATAAACACTGACCAAACAGATTTATGAAGCGAGGGTGAATGGGCAACCCGGTAGGGGTCGACCTAGACATAGTACGTATGTCAGACAGATTGAAGACATATTAAAGAAAGGACATGTCAAGAGTACCCGAAACCGACGAGCATGTATGAAAACAATTATGAAAGTAGAAGAAACGAAAGATGTATGCCAGGGATCGTAGGAAATGGAAAACTGTGGTCTCTACCTACCCCACTGGGAAAGAGGTGTGACTGTATGTGTGTATGTATGTATGTATGTATGTATGTATGTATGTATGTATGTATGTATGTATGTATGTATGTATGTATGTATGTATGTATGTATGTATGTATGTATGTATGTATGTATGCATGTACGTACGTACGTACGTATGCGTGTATGTATGTATGTATGAATGTATGTATATATGTATATATGTATAAAGAGGAAAACAACACCTAAAATAACAAAATCAGTCTATCACCTACCTGTCTGAACGTCAGCGACCGATCGTCCATGATGAAGGCTTTTTTGTTCGCGTTCATTTTGGCAACCTCCGTCCACCTGGAGACTGCGGTCTTGCCCTGCTTCTCCCACAGCCATATCCAGAATATTGTATAAAAAAGGACGCTGAGACCTCTGAAAAATAATATTAATGATATATTTTAGGGGAATCCCTTTCGTTAACATAAAATGTTTTGTCTTAAAATGTTTTGGTATAATGAATTTGGCATAATTATACCTACTTGGCATAATTTTACTATGTAATTATGCCAAAAAAATTATGCCAAAGGATCATTAGTCTAAATTACCATATATTATGCCAAAATAGGTTATGGTTTTTTTTTTATGCAATTTTTTTTATACCACTTAGTTGGCAGACAGGCACACGGCCCACCTGATGGAAAGTGGTTACCGTGGCCTATGGACGTATGCAACATCAGGGGCGTCAAATTCGTGCTACCGCTTTGACCCTGAAGAAACCTTCTAATACTTGGCTTGAAGAACCCCATGTTGTAGGGGGTTATTCTCAAAATATTACATTCGCAAAATATTATATTCTCAAATGATTACATTCGCTAAATATTATGTTCTCAAAATATTACACATTGGACAATAACCATATTTTAGAACTAGTTCTCTGTGGCTAGGTAGGAGTAGCAACTGCTACGCAAGGGTGTCGGCTTCGATGCTCAATACAAATATTTGTCTTGATGTTTTAGTGTCTAGGAGAGCAAGTTAAGCCTTCGGTCCAGCCCCCTAGACAAGAGGCAATTCGTTGCTCGGCGTATGATGGAATATAATGACAAATGTATAGAATTTGACGTTTTTGACATTCGTTGACGCCTGTCATACCTATACGTCAAATCCCAAATATTTGGCATTCTATTCCATCATACGCTGAGCAACGAATTGCCACTTGTCTAGAGGGGCTGGTTGTCATATAAAGATGTATAGCAGTCGTTACTTTATGGATAGTAGGAGTCCTGAAAAGAAGCCAATAAGTGATCTAACTCCATTAATTCGATATCAATATTCGATTCAGTCAAACAAGCAGTTCAAGGAATGATTCCGAAGCCGACAGCATATGACAACGACAGACGTATGCAGCAGATACAGCGTACCCATTACTTGTTAAACACCGATACGGAAAAAAGAGACCATTGAGAAGCCGCAATGAATTACGCGCATGTGCTGCGTGCGTCAGCAGTTATCGTATGCGGTCGGCTACGGAATAGACTGGGAACACGGACCGTAGACTCCGAGGTAAAAGCTTCGGATGCGACTGGGGTGAATGCAAGGATGACGGAGATGGTAGCAATGTCTATCAAAACACATAGTATTGGATTGATATTATGTAATAGTGGCAATGGGTGAATATTTCCAAAAGGGAAGCCGGTGCAACATACAATTCATTATCAAGCCGACAGGAATCGTGTTATAGGGACCATTCGCCACTGGTATGTAAAGTATCAAGGTTTAATCATAATCGAATGAATACCACAAAAGTGCAAATAGGACAAACAAACAACATCAACGTCGTTTCTTTATAATGAAAACCATGAAAACCTACACAATACCACATGGAATGTACTAGGCGCTTATAAACGTGACGTAGTTATGTAACATTTTCGTTGAGTAGCACTCGTATGTTCCAGCAATCATTCAATCACACAAGTATGGGACGACGCTTCATGCGTACATCTTGTTGCCGGCTACTATCCTGGTGTAATGGTGCCATCCGGTGTTCTCATTTAGCGAAAAATATATCAATGAGTTTCTTGCTAAGCGAAATAATCAACCTTTATACTTTTATGCTCAGTAGGTACTGAGATAGTTAAGAATATAAAAAAATGAAATTAATGAACAACGAAATATCATCATCATCATCTTCATAGCTATTTAATTTCCCAGTTGCGCTTTGAAGCTCCAGATCTACTTGTAGTTTTTGATTAGTATGTCGGTTTTGTTAATATCATTTAGGTGGCAGACAAGCACACGGATCAAGTGGTTACCGTGGCTTAAGGACGTGTGCAACTTACACCAGGGGAGTCACACTCATGCTGCCGACCCTTTTAAAACAGAGAGTTTCTGTGCCATTGGTTTTCCCATTGACAGCACAAAAACACTCCGATGAGTTCTGGCTACCCTACTCTCTGCCGGGAAAACATGAGGTTATTATGACCGATTAGGTGGGGTCTTTCGGACGAGGTGGACCCACGGTGTGAATGCAGAGCTACGCTGCAGACTATGACCAATCTGCTAAGGTGTGCTGCCTGTCCAAGCACGTGTTAGTACTTCGGAGGAACTCATAAGTGCCTCTGAGAATGCTATCGGAATACATTTTGGGAATACAACATATTGGGCAAAACTAGGCTACTCAGCTTTAGGGAACTGTACACCGTATAAAAGAAGAGCTACTCAAGTTTCTAGATTTCAAACAAATGTTTTCCTTCACCGTTAAAACGAGTGATATCAAATTTCATATAAGCACGGAAATTATTTCGTAAACAGTAAGTATTGTTGACACGCGTTACATTGTTTGAATTATCACCTTTAATTCTTCAACAGTTAATTTAGTACAACCGATTTAGCTCAATTAAGGGGCAAACCTAGAAATAATTCCTAGTAGCAATTTTCTTTCTGAATTCGTTGAGGGAGGTCCCTGGTAGTCTAAGTTTCGATTTGCGTGGTATTCGGTTCGTTGCGTTCTCCGTGATCTTGAATTTAAGGATACATTTTTGTTTACTGGATAAATCATTTAGTTCTAATTTTACACAAAAAGTTGTTAATACAAAGTTGTTTAGAATTAAATTTTCTACAGTCTAACTCTTCTTAATTTTTTCTAGGATCGATATTTTTTGATTTATACCCCAAAAAGTGGTAAATCTTTGTTTGACTTTTTTTGACTTACGAAAAATTCCTAGTAGCAATTTTCTTTCGGAAATCATTAAGGAAGGTCCCTAGCAGTCTATATTTGGTTTTGCGTGGTATTCGGGTGGTTGCGTTATCGGCCATCTTGAATTTAAGGGTAAATTTTTTTTGTTTACCGAATAAGTCGTTTAGTTTTATTTTTACACGAAAAATAGTTACTACAAAGCTGTTAAGAATTAAATTTCCTACCTTTTAGTATTCATAATTTTCCGCTAGGATCAATATTTTTCGATGTATACCCCAATAAGGTGGTGAAATTGTATTCGATTTTTTTACAAAGGAAAAACTCCTAGTAGTAATTTTCTTTGGAAACTAGTTGAAGCAGGTCATTGGCAGTCTAAATTTCGATTTGCGTGGTATTCGGTTCATTGCATTCTTCACCATTTTGAATTGAAGTTTGAAATTTTAGTTACTGAATAAGTCGTCTGTTTTTAGTTTTACATGAATAATGGTGATAAAACATCTTTTTTTCTTTTTGAAATTTAATTCTAAACAAATTTTATACTACCATTTTTAGTGCTCGTGAAGTGTGTAAGGATATAGTCAAGTGGCGGGTAGTTGTCTCTACCTACCCTTCAGGGAAATAGGCGTGAGCGTATGTATGTATGTATAGAAGTACTTATGAACTGAGTGACTTTTTCAATACATTTCCATGCCACATGGCAGAATCCATATCCATAGTAATATTATAATATAAATGCGAAAGTAACTCTGTCTGTCTGTCTGTTAGGCTTTCACGCCTAAACCACTGAACCGATTTTGATGAAATTTGGTATAGGGGTAGTTTAGACCTTGAGAGAGGACATAGGCTATGTTTAGTCGCGATAACCGACATCCACGCGGGCGGAGCCGCGGGCAAAAGCTAGTATCCTATACTTGTGAATGAAAATCTTTTAATCTAATGTGTTCATTCTAAGATTGATTTGATTTGTATTTTAGTAGCAATATTACCAATTACCAACTACCTGTTGCTCGCGGCTCCGCCCACGTGGATGTCGGTTAAATACCGCGAATAGTGCGTATGTCCTTTCCCAAAGTCTATTTTAGCTCTGTACCAAATTTCATCAAATTCGGCTCAGTGGTTTAGACGTGAAAGCGTAACAGATAGAAATCCAGAAAGTGTCACCATCGTACGGTTTATACTGGAGATCATCAATCACTTGGTGGAACTTGCTACACATATTGAATAAAGCACTTGTACTTTTCCACAATTTAATTTATTGTTTATTGCCTTACCGGTTTTGCCTTACGGCATTCTCAAAGGTTTACCGGCACGTCAAACCGGTCAAACCGGTAAGGTAATAATAAACAATAAATTAATTGTGGAAAAGTACAAGTGCTTTATTCAATATGTTACCATCGTATTTATAAAAATAGTACCTATGGATCACGGAGGACAGTAATGCTCTAAAGATCTCACGTAAAAGAATTACTTTTCTACTTATTAACAACTAGCCTTCCGCCCGCGGCTCCGCCCGCGTGCATCTCGGTTAACGCGACCTTTGCTCATATCTTCGGTTCTACTCAACCGATTGCGATCAAACAAACGTAAGATTTTAAGTCTGAGTAAGCTCTTTCTAACAAAAAAAACCGCATCAAAATCCGTCCAGTAGTTTTTGCGTCCATCGCGGACAAACAGACAAACAGACAAACAGACAGGAAATTCAAAAAAAATATTTTCGTGTTCAGTATCGCTAATATAACATAACCCAAGTATTTTTTTTTAAATATCTCCAATGTACAGACACGACCACTTAACAAATATAATTATAATAGTATAGATAGATAGATAATTTTGTGTTTAATACAGATAAGGAACATTGTAGGTATTATACGTCCAGACATGGCATTGGCTATTTTCTGTGCTAATGAAAATCAATCAAAAACACTGTTCATCCATCTCAATTTATTTAAACTACAAGTTGTGTTAAATTCTATGATACGAATCGTGAAGTTAATAGATGTGGATTTCTGTTTTTAAAATTAAAATTCTCTCTGAATTTACGAAATTTTTAAATTATTTTTATTTATTAGGTAATTAATTATTGTTCTTTTGCAATATTTTTAATTATAACAACTACCCATTAATATAATGTTTTCTATTGTTTTCGTCTATCAAAATATCAAGTATTTTTAATTTTTGTATAGATTCATTGTTTTATTTTGGTTTCCACATTATTAAAATTATATTCTGAAAACAAGATTAAATTTTTATCCACAAAAAAACATGTATTGTATCCGTTTCTATTCTCCCCAGGCCTCGACATAATTGGGTACTTAAATGTATAGTCAAAATTACATTAATTATACTGATTTAAACGCGGTTAGAGTGGGAGGGGGAGAGACACAGGGGACATGACCTCAATGAGAGCGGAAAAGGGTGGAAGTGTGAAAAAAAAATTTTTTTTAAGGATAAGTAAACCAGACTTGATTAAGGGTACCAGAAAAATGTGGCAAAGGGTGCTTGCGAGGTCTAACTGTTCACAGAACTACTAGTGATTAATGTTGAATAGACGGGACCCTACACCCGCATTACACATAATTAATTTGACCCCATTTTTGGCCGTAAAATTCTAATCCATCCATTCTCTGTTCTCAATACTACTAGGTACACATAAGATCGTACAAGTAATCTGAAACGGCGGATGCGGTTGATAGCTCTCTATTGTGTGGACACGAGGTGTTTGTGGCAATTGCTCGTTGGACCTTGGCCTCTTCTGATCTCCTAGTACATTTGAGTGCAATTTGCTAGGGGAAGCGTCGGGTTAGTTTCGTTCCCAAATGGATACTTCCAGTGGGTTTTAGATTTCTAGAATGGACCTAGTCTTATTAAGTTTTCCTTACGACGACGTATTCTCATAGAGGTAATCAGAGATCTTCAAAAGCCAATAAGACTGTACTCGATTATTACATAGTTATGAAACTGTAGGGTTCGTAAAATACCTACGAGTGTAAGTTAAAAAAAAACGATTTTTTATTTTATACAAGTAGATCTTATCATTTTGACGTTTAGTAAAAAGTTACTAATTCAATTATCAAATTATACTACACTAGCTGACCCACCCCAGCATTGCCCGTGGCATATTACAAATCCCGATGACCACAATTTATTATTTTTCAAATAATGTATAGGAATTTACCGGATTTGTTGACATTTAGGGTTACTGCTCCGCTCCCTAGAGTAGTAGAGTGATCATTTTTAGCCTAGGTTATTCCTCGATAAACGGGCTATTCAACACAACAAGAATTTTTAAATTCGAACCAGTAGTTCCTGAGATTAGTCTTCAGCTTTAGAATATTAAGTATAGATTTTGTTTACAAACGACATCGCTATGGCTAAATGTTTGTCTAGTTTCAACTTTATGTCTTCTAATGATATTATTATGATTATTTGCTTTCGCCATAAAGAAATTTACTTTTTAATTATCCTTCTGGAGATCGTAAATCCGTATTAATACAGTTATTTAAGGATATGCAATTCAAAATGGTTTCAATGAGGAGAAGTGCACTCAAGGACATAACAATTATGAATATGCAACTGCCTGCACGCAGACTTACTAAGAGGCTATTAACTCCTACAAAATTCACTTTTGTTATTGTCCATGTCCAAATTGATTTAATATTTGACACGGCACGCAATTTAAAAACATAATTGTTTACGTAATTTTTGCTCAGAAGCGACGTAAAGTATCTTCCCTAATATAAAAATGAATACTTAAATATGTTTCTAAGCGCAAATCCCGAAAACGGCTGATCCGATTTTGCTAATTCTTCTTTTTGAATATTCCTTAAAGTACGAGGATGGTTCTTACGGAGAGAGAAAATTAGAAAAAAAGAATTGACTGTTAGGCGGTACGAAGTTCGCGGGGTCAGCTAGTGACCCGGCGAACTTCGTACCGCCATATTTTCTGATCCCGTCCCGTCGTATATTTAAGTTTATGACTACCCATAAGTTATAATTGTTGGTAATTAAAAAATAATTTTCTAAATCCTTCCACAATCACGCAACAAACAACAAAAAAAAAAAAAATTGCGTACGAATTGAGAACCTCCTTTTTTGAAGTCGGTTAATAAAACCACGTCAATAATCATACATTTCCCGCATCTTTAAGAACTTACTGTTGTTATCATAAGTAGTTACTGACATTTTTAATAACAACCACAAGTGAATCTGGCCTAACTCCAAGACTCAGACTAAAAGAATAACATAGACTAAAACGGTGCTACTTTAGTATGACTTTATGCGGCTCCACAGTGCGCACGCAAATTCTATGCGTTCCGTCTATGTTTTTTATTTTAGTCTGAGCTCTTGGAATGCTGTGCTCAAACACGCGACAGTTAAACACAGATAAATGTCCTGTTGCCATCACACGCAATCCAGATCCCACCCACTAATTGCAAGCTGAGAGTATTGAGAGACAGTACCCTGTGTTGACTTGTTATTATTTAGGTATGTAAAGGCATTTGATTCGAAACATAGAATGTAGTTTATAGATATGGGGCCTGTAGACATGTGGCCTGTATATATGCAGCCTGTAAGTATTTGGCCTGTAGATACAGGGTTGTAGATATATGGCCTGTAGGTATGTGGCCTGTAGTGTAGATATATACTGTATATACTTGTGTATGTGTACTGTGGCGTAGCGGTAGTGAACGCGGCTGCTACGCAGGAGGCGCGGGTTCGATCCCCGCTCAGTGCAAATATTTGCATGCATGAATATAAATATTTGCATTGGTCTGGGTGTTTTCTATGTATAATATGTAATGTATTTACAAAAAAAATGTATCTATGTATGTTTATCAGCATTCTAGAACCCATAACACAAGCTAGTTAAGCTATGCTTACTTTGGGTCTAGATGGCGTTGTGTAGATTGTCGTACAATATTTATATATTTTATATAGGCTGTAGATATTATGTAGCCTGTAGATATTATATATGTGGCCTGTAGATATTTGTGACCTGTAGATATGTAGCCTGTCTAGATATGTGGCCTGTGGGCGTAACCCAAGACAACCCCATCTGTAACCCGGCACAGCTTCTGACTGACAGATGAGAGTGGCGCAGATTTTCTTATAAGGTAGGAAGTCAGACAACAGTTGGATGTAGGTATGTGTGCAAGAGACTAGTAGGTATATAAAGTAGGTTAACCTTACCGACCGAGAACTTACTGATACATATTCACGACTGCAAATCCCCTAAGGGGTATGCAGAGGTGTATTATACGCACATTTCGCCAACCATAATTTTTGGTTCCACTTATATAGAAAGCAGCTTTTTGCCGTCAAACGGGCACTTGGCAAACTAAACACTGTTGATTAGTGAACAGCCCTATTTCTTAGTCGCCTTCTACGACATTCAATCGAAAAGATGGGGTGCCCTATCCTACTCATAATATAACTGTGATAATACTTGAAAAATAAATCAATCTATAATCAAAATATGCAACAAAATGTGTCCATTGTATCGGTATGTATGTCTGTACACAAGAATGGTGGACTTCGTACCGTCCGGCGTGGCGTGATGCCTGAATGAGATACTCAGAGACGCGACACCGGGTACGACCCTTGCACTGTTGATAGTAATAAGATCGGTGCAGTATCAATGTGGAGTTATTGTGGTGATCGATTATATGTTTTTATATAATTTATGTTTGTGTATAACTCCGGACACGTATCTTGGACCTAAAATGTGCTCAAAATGTGCCCTATACGCGCAGTGCACATTTCTTGAGTGTCTTTTGTGGATAGCACGGGGTGCTACTGCGGTGGACGAGCTCAAATTCACCAAGCATAGATTATTACAAAGCAATCCGCGGGCGCCAGAGCCTCGTTTGTCTTGCGATTTAGGTCCAAGATACGTGTCCGGAGTTATATTTAGCGTTATTTATGTATAAATAGTGATAAAATAACGGTCTAGCTGCAAAACTTCGATATCGCCTAATGTTACCATTGGGTTGTGGAGGTCAGATGGCAACCGCTTCATGGAAAATATCGAGTTCTTGCCAAATCCGTAGTTAAGACTGGTAAAGCGGACCCCAGACTCCGAGCTGAAAAGCTTCGGATGCGAATTAACGCTAGGATGAAAAAGAATGATAAAATGAAATGTACCTACAGTTTTTCTTTTAATACGGTCGTAGAATATAGATTCTGTTTTTAAGACACATATAACATAAGAGAAATAGTCTATATATCTGTATACTAGCTGTTGCCCGCGGCTCCGCCCGCGTGAATGTCGGTTATCGCAACCTAACGTAGCCTATGTGTTATTCTGATGTATAAGCTATATTATTATAAAGTTTCATTAAAATCCATTCAGTAGTTTTTACGTGAAAGAGTAACAGACACCCATCCACGCATACTTACAAAACTTTTGCGTTTATAATATTAGTAGGATACTAAGTATTATACATATTTGTAAAGTAATCGTCTCTACATTGAAGATATTTAAAAAAAATATTGAAAATGAAATCCCACCATCTCGGAAAGACTATTTTTGCTCTTCGATAACTGAGCGTAAAAGTCGTTTTTATCCTCTAGAGAGGTAAAGTAAATTTGAATTTAGAACATCGTGTGTACTAGGTTTGTGGACTCAAAACATCATTAAACCTATTTACTTCTACCTCTATGGTGCCGAATTTATCATACAACTTTTTTTTAATTCATGAAAAACTCAGACTCGTAACCTCCTTGGTGTACTTTTTTTTTAATTTGCTTTGCGCGCATCAATTTTTTACACGTCATATTGTTGACATTGTTGTTGAATTTTTATTTTGTTGTATTTTATTATTAGTATTAATACACATATTATACAGCCTCCATGACGTAGTGGTATTGAACGCGGCCGCTACGCAGGAGGCACGGGTTCGATCCCCGCTCAGTGCAAATATTTTTTATGCATGAAAATGGGTAGGTATTTGCATTGGTCTGGTCGTGCCTTGGAGAGCACGTTAAGCCGTCGGTCACGGATGCCATACGAACATCTATGGCAGTCGTTACGGGTAGTTGGAGCCCTAAAAAGTTCAACAACAACGGTCTGGCTGCAATGCTTCGATATCGCCTAATGTCATCATTGGGTTGTGGAGGTCAGATGGCAGTCGCTTCACGGCAAATATCGAGGTCCAACCAAATCCGCAGTTAAGACTGGTAAAGCGGACCCCGGACTCCGAGGTGAAAGCTTCCGATGCTGACTGGGAATTAACGCTAGGAAGGAGAAGCATTTCATTATTTCCTCGCTGAGGTGGGATGAAAAGTTACGTGTTGCACTCGAGTGCAAAGATTTTTCACCTTGTGCTCTTTTGATTCCCTCGCTAACGCTCAAGATTCTAATTTGTGAATCACTCGCTACGCTCGTGATTCAAATTTAGAATCTTTCGCTTGCTCGGTCATCAAAAATGAGCACGCGGTTAAAAAGCAACTTTGCACTCTTGTATAACAAATAACTATTTCTTGTGTCAAAAATATGGTTTACAAAAATATGATTTGAAGGCTCCTTTTAAGCAACAAACTGTGTTAGGAGCCTCCGCTCCTCTATTACGTAGAATTATAACTTGTTATTAACATAATACAATATTAAAGATACTGATCACGAATATACTATGTTTTAGGAATCCTTGTCTGTTTGTCTATTTGTTCACGATGAACGCAAAACTACAGAATGGATTTTGATGAATGATGATGATGAATCAATATTCAACGCGGTTGAAGTCGCGGGCTGCAGCTAGTTTAATATAAAGATAAGAAAAGATAAGATAAAACATTCAACTACAATGTAAAATATTCATTTTACTATTGTTTACATTAACAATTTACTATCACTATAAATACTCTTGATATCACACTTTATCGTGAAGATAGTAAAACATTATATAAACATACACAATTAAAGAAACAAATTAATGCGATAATCATAATTATATAACTTACATACATACATTATAATCACGCCTTTATCCCTAGAGGGTTAGGCAGAGGTGAATTAATACCACATTGCCACGAGCGGCGGGCAACAATTAGCAGTAGATAACTTATATGTGCATATAATATTATTGTCCATGAACTTGTCCAATGTATGAAAATGTGTAATCAAAATAATAAAGATTACCATCGGTATTCGGGTAGGTACTTAACTTAATGCAAACAATTTTGTAGCGAATTTTTATAAAAACACGTAAGTATTAAACAAATAAACTAGGCTAACTGACTATTAACAACTGAATATTTTCGTCATAAATCAACCTTTGCAATTGCAAGTTTAAATACAACAGGGGTCATTGATTCTTTGAAATATTATACTTCAATTTTGAATGAGAAAAGAGAATCGACCTCGGGCGGGACTCGAACCTGCGATTTTTCCCTTACAGTCGCCCCAAAGACGGAAGTATAGAGGAATTTGGATTGACTTCGTGCGGTCTCGGTGGCTTAATGGTCAGAGCATTCCCCCTGTAAGGAAAAGATCGCGGGTTCGAGGTCCGCCCGAGGTCGATCCTCTTTCCTCTTTCCAAATCGATTTGAAGTAGTAGTTGTTGACTGGCCTTAACAACTGAATATTTTCGTCATAAATCAACCATTGCAATGTTAACTTTAAATAGAACAGCCCCCCTAGACAAGTGGCAATTCGTTGCTCGGCGTATGATGGAATAGAATGCCAAATGTATGGGATTTGACGTATATGACAGGCGTCAACGAATGTCAAAAACGTCAAATCCTATACATTTGTCATTCTATTCCATCATACGCCGAGCAACGAATTGCCGCTTGTCTAGAGGGGCAGGGGTCATTGATTCTTTGAAATATTATACTTCATTAGAAATATAGTCAGTAGCTAGTAGGATATTATTTCAGGAAGGCCACTGGTAACCGCAGCAATTATTTAACCACAACGGTGTGCATAGTGTGAGTTTCATTTATTTTATCGTGTTAAATGAATGGGAGCGACTGCCGCTGACCTCCCAACCTGAATTGTGGTTAGCATACCATACCATACCAATGGGTCTACGTCTTGACTGAATCACTATTGTCAGCCGGAACCGACTTTAACGTGTCCTTCAAAAAACGGAAGATATGAATGACAATCGCTCTTAGATAGCTTAAAAACTCAATGATCTTTTACTAGTTCTAGATCTTTTACTAGCTTCACTTCTTCTTCATCATCCTAGCGTTAATCCCAGCGGCATCCGATGCTTCAACCCCGGAGTCTAGGGTGCACTTTTCCAGTGTTTGACTGATCTTCGATATTTTCCTTGAAAATTTAGTTTTCGTTTGGCATCTGACTTCCACAACCCACTGGCGACATCGAAGCATTGCAGTTAGACCAGCCCCTCTAGACAAGTGGCAATTCGTTGCTCGGCGTATGATGGAATAGAATGTCAAATGTATGGGAACGTATATGACAGGCGTCAACTAATGTCAAAAACGTCAAATCCTATACATTTGTCATTCTATTCCATCATACGCCGAGCAACGAATTGCCACTTGTCTTAAGGCCCAGTTGTTGGACTTTTTAGAGCTCCAACTACCCGTAACGACTACTAAATAGATAATCCTATGACTACCGAAACCGACGGCTTAACGTGCTCTCCGAGGCCGGACTAGGCCGATGCAAATAGTCATATTCATGTGCACAAATATTCTCACTGAGCGTGAATCGAAGCCGCGCCTCCAGCTAAGAGGTTGCGTTAACTACCGCTACGCCACAGAGGCTGTCAATCAATGAGGAAAGAACTTAGTTCTTCAATAGCTTGACTATACTAAATTAAAAAATATTGATGACCTGTGTGGCGTAGCGGTAGAACGTTCGACTGCTACGCAGGAGGCGCGGGTTCGATTCCCGCTCAGTGCAATCATTTGTATGCATGAATATGAATATTTGCATTGATCTGGGTGTTTCTATGTATATTAATTTGTATGTATTGACAAAAAAAAATCGAATTATTTTCATCCGTAATCTAGATTCCATAACACAAGCTAGGTGAGATATGCTTACCTTGGGTCTATATAATCTTGTGTAGAATGTTGTAGAATGTAGAATAAATAACTTAATAACTAGATACTCACTGAAAGTCCCTGTAGAGAGTTTTCTTCCATATATAAATCCACTGATACCTATCACCGGTAACAAAATAAGTGGCGAAGAGCGCAATAGCGCCCACCATAGTTGGGGAACCCCACGTGAGCCATCCTAGAGCGCCACACGTCACGGCTATAGATGACACAATAACAGCCTTCTTTCTCTCTGCCTCTTCAAAACGCACTCCTTGCTTTCCTGCCATCCTGGTACTTTCATTTGGTTCGGTGCATAGTTTACCTGGAAATATAAAAAAAGTTATAGTTTTTTTTTTATGAATGGCTCTGTGCTTTTTGGCATCAATTCCGCCAGTGTCCCATTAATAGTAGAGCTACTGACGCAGGACTGAGATAGGATGGCAAAAGTTATAGGTAATAGTAGTTTATGATAATGTTGCATAGTTTCATACACTACTTTATTGATTTCATGAAATAATGTATAATTTGTGTAAAATGACAGAAAGGTTAAGCGACAAAATCCTAAAAAAAAAATTTGTTCATCGCGCATGTGCGGTCACAGATTATCTAGAGACAAACTGCATAAAAACCTACTTGATCTAGCTGAATTTCTATCGTAATAGAAAAAAGTTATATTATTATAAGTTATATACAGGCGGCCAATAGAAGAGCTGTGTTATAAGTTATAATGTAATTTTTTAAATTTATTTTGATGTGCTGTGCTGTGATTGTGCGTAAAGACATTTCAATTTCAGTATGAGATTAGATAAAAAAAATTACTTTATTAGTGAGATAAATTTTTAATCAGAAACTATACAATTAATAACGTGGGAGTTAGATTTGAATTTCATTATCATGTAACCATGACCATGACACGTTCATTATCACAACTTTTATGTCCTGTTTGTGTTCTTGCGAGTGCGGCCCGGCGCGCGGCGGTGAGTAGGGTAGCCAGAGCTCACTGGAAGGGTTTTGTGTTGTCAGTGTGAAGAACGAGCAAGGGAAGCAAGTGCACCAGGGTCTCGTTTTTATCGCGATTTGGGGTCAAGATATATGCCAAGAACTATATAGATATACTAGCTGTTGCCCCCGACTTCGTCTGCGTTAAGTTCGGAATGTTGTTCATCCTCAATTTTATCCCCTTGGGGGTAGAATTAATCAAAATCCTTCCTTAGGGGATGCCTACGTCATAGTAGCTTTATGCATGCAAAGTCTCAGCCCGATCGGTTTAAAATTGACAAAGTTTCATACAAACTATCATCCCCTATTTTACCCCCTTGGGGGTAGAATTAATCAAAATCCTTTTTTAGCGGATGCCTACGTCATAACATCTACTTGCATTTCAGCCCGATCCGTCCAGTGGTTTCGTTCTAAATATATATAACTCAAAGGTGACTGACTGACTGACTGACTGACATAGTGATCTATCAAGATCACTATGTCAGTCAGTCAGTCAGTCAGTCACCTTTGAGTTATATATATTTAGATTTAGGTAGATTTGTGCAGCGCAAACAATGAAACAATATAAATCAATACTCATTGGTTTATATTGTTACACTGGGAAGATAACACGATATTATTATGGCTGCGGCATTCTGTAGGGCGACGGTACTGTTCCAGTCGGATTGCTCAATTGGGACGAAAGTACCGTCGTCGTGTCCTACCTTCTATAGAAAGCTGTGTGTGTGGAGCTCTTCCACCACCGCAGCACCCCGTGCTACCCCCAAAAGACACTCGAAAAAAGCTTACTGCGTAATAAAGAGTACGTGTTTTACGTCATTAGGTTTAAGTTTAAGATTTCTTGTCTATAAATGTTTGTAAAGTATAATCTACTTTTGGATGACTAGTCAGTATCAGATCGATCTTGACTAGCAAAGTTCTCAAAATGATCATAATAACTTGGTATTCCTCCTTACTGTTGACTGATTGTTCTGACATTTGGAAAACACCTTCAGTTCAGACGATAATACAGTTTAAATCAGTTTTAGAACAAGATCGTTCTGACGTTGACTGTACAACATTTTTTTTTTGTTTTTTTTATCGTGCGAAAAATTCCTACGGATACCTCCCCCGCCGGAACCGGAGGAGTTTATGTCGGACTCGAACCGACTAAAACGCACGCCGTCTGTGGGCCGTCCGTTGCTGGAGGTGAGATTGTTGCCGGAGGTGAGATTACTGTACAACATTCAACGTTATCTAATGTGGTACATAGTACATTCTGTTATCTATTAAATCACAGTTTGTAAAAGCTTTTTGTTTACTATGAGCAATAAAGATTATCCACATGTCTATTAGTAGTAGTTCTAATATGTTAAAGTCAAAGTGAAATCATAGTGAAGTATACTATAAGTACTAGATAGAGAGTTGACTAGAGTGGTAGTTTTATAGGGACACCATGAGTCCCACCCTATCTAGAAATGACAACCTGGTATTTGAGACCCGAGACGACGACGTGGGGTTTCAGTCGGTCCGAGTCCGACATAACAACCTCTGCTAAAAAAGATATTAAATAATTACGTATTTCTTACAAGAACTACAAATAGCCAGTTGGCTGGGTCGTGACAGTATTGTTTCTATCTTCAGAGGGTAAGTCCTGCGTGTTGTTCTAGATAGGAATGGATAGGGTGAGAATAATTAAAAGCGCTCATCGGAGCATTAACCACGGTAAAATATGGTCAAAAAGGTAAATGCAAAGATTTATCCTTGAGATATTACTTATCTCAGGATAGTCAGGACCCCCAATGCCGTCAATGGCAGGCCTATCCAGAGGTACCTAGGTAAGTAATACCCTGTACAATGCTCCAATGTATTGAAAGCTTAGAAAAAAAAATGCACTCCAGGAAACCCAACGCGTTTAAAAATGTTTTCATTTCGTAAAGGTGTCTCATGAGAATTGTCACAATTTGTCAAATAGATACTACTTAACTAGCCTTATAAAATTCAAAATAAACTTGTACTACTTGTGAATTGTATTGTTGTTGACGTCATAATGAGCTACGCCCTACGCCCATGCTGACGTCACGCACATGCGAGTAGCTAACTATAACTCGAGTTCCATGATTACAGTGCCTCGAGCACGAAAAGTAGTCGAATTCGTTACGTAAACGTATCGAGAAAACAGAGCATTGTGATTGGCAGGCTTCGCACACACACAGGTTCACAGTAGACAGGCGGCCAATCGCAATGCTACGTGCTCTCGATACCTTTAAGTTACAAATTCGAATACTTTTCGTACGCGGGGCATAATTGACCCAAAAAAAACTATGAATACTGTACTGTAACACCACAAAGCTTAATATGTGGGTGGCGCAAAAGTAAAGACCCTATTTGGTTCGGCTATAACATTTTTTCTAAATTAGAAAACTAGATTTAGGTTTTTTTAAATGTATATTTGTACCATTAAATTTCGTACCATTAGGATTTAAAGATGATGTCTTTTAAATGGTGACCTCCAGAGTTGATACATTTGAGCCCTATTTATGACATTTTGCATAACTTGCCGTAACACTTCCTGCGATATGTTCGTTATTTCTTGACGAATGTTTTCTTTTAGAGCTGCGAGAGTCTGTGGCTTGTTCACATACACCCGAGATTTCAAAAAACCCCAAAGAAAGAAGTCTGGACTGGTCAGATCGGGTGATCTTGCAGGCCAAGGCAAATCGCCAAAACGAGAGATAACTCGGCCTGGAAAAGCGTTTGACACAATTATTCCACGTTCTTGGGGAGTAAAACGGTCCATGTTTATTTTCAGTGTATTTTACATTTGTTCACTACACAATTTTCAACAACAGAATGACAGAAAATTTCATATAAAAAAAATAAAGGTATTTTCTTTAGTGCCACTACTTTTGCGCCACCCGTATAAGGAAAGTTACTGTCACCCGCGATAGATGGCGCTGTACCGGTCGGCTGCATCGCGCTAACGAGATTCTCCGCAACCGAATGACCTCCCGCGTAAATCATTTATTTGGTATTCAATTCAAATTAGATCGCCTACTCATCTCTGCTTTTAATTCAAGCTTCCTCTACGTGGGACTTGTCTCGGGACTGAGATTTAGCTAGACCATTGGTAAATTGCAAGCTTCCACCTGTGGGACTTGCAATCCTCAATCCTCCGTGGATACTTAAGTGTAGTAGCTAGGTAGTCTTGCTTTGGTTCAATAAACTTACGTTTATAACACAACATAGCGTACGTTTTCTCTCCGTGCCTGATTCCGTCTCCTGTACATCGGTGACCGCAGTATAGCTCCTGAATATTCAGGCAGTATTCATAGATTAAGTTTCCACTTCAATAAGCATTGTGCTCAGCCATTTATGAGATGAGATAATAAAAATGATGTAGATAATTATATAAGGCATGTGTCACTTTGTTTTTTTTATTGGTTTTGCTCATTAAATAAAGGTGAATAACCTACTGTCAGATAACGATAATATGTGTATAGGAAGATAAAAACTGGTACATGTCGGTATTTGAAGGATTATGTAATTCATACAGCAGCTCTATGTATGGAAATCGAAGTGATAACAGAGAAATTCACGTTTAACTAAATATTTAAAATGGCGACATATATTTTTTTATACTGCTTAGGTCGCAGACAAGCACGGCAACACGGCACTCCTGATGGTAAGAGGTTACCGTGGCCTATGGGCGAGTGCAAAACCAGGGGAGTCACACTCATGCTGTCGACCCTGTAAGAACAGAAAGATTCTGTGCCGTCAGCGCAAAAGATAAATAGGACAAAGCCTTTAGTTTTCCCATTGACAGCATAAAATCTCTACAGTGAGCTCTGGCTACCCTACTCGCCGTCGGAAACACAACACAAGGTTATTAAGCCGCGGTCTTCTGTAGGCCGAAGGTACTTCCCCAGTCGGACTCATCCATTGGGATGGAAATATCGTCGTGTCCTACCTCTTATAGAAAGCCGTGTGTGTGGAACTCATCCACCGCCGTAGCTCCCCGTGCTACCCTCATCCTATCCTATCCTACTATTCCTATTCTTCTTCTTATTCGTCCTAGCGTAAATCCCAGTTGCATTCAAAGCTTTCATCTCGTAGTATGGGGTCCATTTTATCCGTCTAATGGCGGATTTGGCTGGATTTCGATATTTTTCTGTGAAACGACGTCCACAACCCAATGGCGATATTGGGCGATATCGAAGCATTACAGCTAGACCAGTTATTATTGGACTTTTTAGGCTCCAACTACCCGTAACGACTTTACTAATCCTATCCTACTACGAAAAAACAATAATAAATGTGAAATTTTGTGATGATATTTGGATGTTTTTTTTTAATATCATCATCTGCACATAGACGTATTCTCCTGATTGCATCCGTGGCCAAGATGACCTCGGAGCTCAGGGTCCGCCTTCCGGCTCTTCCTTCTCCACTTCGCACGATCTTGGGCGTCCATGGTAGTGAGACCATTAGCACGCATATCACACTCCACGACGTCAAGCCAGGACTTCTTTGGCCTACCCCTTTTACCTGGACCCGGCGGGGGTACCATTGCCAGGCATTTTTTTTAATATGTATCGTGGAAAAGTACAAGTGTGCTATCGATATGTGTATATTTGGATGTTGTTATTGAATCACGCTTGTTACATATCTATAAGCATACATGTACATACTACTAAATTATATTATTGTTACATATCCATAAGCATAATTATATTATTCATTGTATAATAACTTAACATACTTTATCTACCACTTGAATTCTTTAGTTTAGCTAATTATATTTTATCATGATTTTCTCACAACTTGTTACCATTTCTGTAAGCAATATTTTAACTTACTTTATTATAACTTAAGTTACTTTATCTCACCACTTGTATCCATTGGCAATATTTTAACACACTTTATCTGGCTACCTTTTTTTTGTCCCATACCTTTTTGACCCACTAACACAAATGTAAACATCCCCAACACGTCCCCACTCTGATTCGATTCCTTTAAGTACCCAAATCCTGGCTCTCCCAACACATTCTATTTCCTACATTCGCTGTATCTATATCTCTTAGTTACTAAATCTAGTATAAGTCTAGTTATAATTTACTATTTCCATAATTAAAATAAACACAGTTTTTTATAAAGACTAGTTTTGTCTGCACCACCTAACAAATTTGGCGCAGTCGGTAGGATCTCGCTATAAACACGCTAATAAGACGAAGTGAAACGCGTCGGAAGCTCATCGTCGGGACAAGCATCGCCCAGAGAACGAAGAATTACGACGTGGTAGCTGCAGGCTTTTGAAGAACTTCGCCGAACTAGAACGCGAGTCCAGTATTTGCTGTTTGTGTGGTAAGTGGCATAACTTGTCTGCTCTGATTTCCTGTCTGATATCCTGTTCATATTTCTATTTTACACCTATTTTATTCTCTATATTTTTCTAAATGCAAAAAGATATCAATAACGAGACCTCCCAACAGCTTTACTCTAATCTATCCTCGTTTTTCGCAAAGTCTTATTATTCTAACTCTAACATGACTCTAGACATTGCAACTCTCTTAAAACTTGTACCATCTTTCGACACGGACAACAATGGTCAAATATATAGATTTGTCCGATCCTGTGATTCGGCCTTTACCTTAGCCACCGCGGACCAAAAATCTGTGCTACTCATATTTGCATTGAACAACATAACGGGTTCTGGTGCATCTGATGTCCATTGTAAACAGTACTCTTCTTGGGAAAATCTACGTGGATTTCTAATTGATAGGTTTTCCAACAGCAAAACTATCTCACATCTTAACTTAGAATTACAATCATTATTTCAAAAGCCAAACGAAGGCATCACTGAATATCTCCATCGTGTTGATTTATGTAGAAGTCAAATCATTGAAAAATTAAATGCGGAAATCACCGATAAAACTTTAGCAGGTCGTATAGCAACAACCGATGAAACAGCGTTGAACGTTTTCGTAAACGGGCTCAGTTCTGACATAGGAGTTATGCTCCGTACGAAGGGATTCGCCACCTTAAACGAGGCTGGGCGATTCGCTTCACAAGAGGATAAAATACGCGCTATGAACAACGCGCGGCAATCCATGTTTAGATTGACAACCCAACGGCCCATCAATACTAATTCCAGTCCAATAAGAATCGCTCCATCACGGTGTAATTTTCAAACAGTAAACAAATTTCCCCCATCTAATCCACAACCTAGTCGACCCCCTCCTATTGTAGCTAGTAATCATTTAAAAATATGTAATTATTGCAAAAATCCAGGTCATTCGATAACGGAATGCCGAAAACGGGCGTATAATAATAATAGAAACTTTCGATTAGCTCTTCCAGTACCTCCAGCAGGTACACGCGTACATAATTTAAACTCCAGGGCGACCAACGAAATGAGCAGCCCGTTGGAGATCGCCCCCATTCATTGCTCGCCTTCACAAACATTGACCGAAGACCTGGACAACCTTCAACTTTGAACAAATCACCCTATACAGATAGTATCGTTCACAAAAAACAGTTTAAAGACGCATCCATACAAACCCTTTCTATCTCCACCGAATCGATGGTAAGCGAATCATACGAACAGGGTAGCCAGCCCCAAACCCTTGGTTCTGCTTCATCAAATGTTACTAAATCTTATAATTCAAACTCTACTAAATCTACTATATCAGAATCTAAGTCTACTAAATCAAATAATAAATCAATTTCTAAGTCTACTCAATCAAACATTAAGTACTCTAAATCAAAGTCTAAGCCTAATAAATCGAATTCTAAATCTTCTAAATCAAGCATTAAGTACTCTGAATCAAAGCCTAAACCTAATAAATCGAAATCTGACATAGAATCATTTACAATCTCATCCTTGAACGATGTTCCATGTGAAAACCTTTTACACTGCATTTTCCACATTGATGGAAAACCCGTGACTCTGTTAATCGATACCGGTGCAGGAATTTCCGTTATCAAAACAAATAAGATAGGATCTTCTCCTTTGAATAAATCTAAAGTCGTGTCTATTGTAGGAATATCTAGCACACAATCGTCCACTCTCACTTCAGGTACTACCGAATTATCCTTAGACGATTTACCCAAGTACGAATTCCATGTTGCCGACCTAAACATTAAAGCAGATGGCATATTAGGTAATGACTTTATGTCTAAATTTAATTGTCAACTTTATGTTCAGTCAAAAACAATGAGACTACGTAACAAAACCTACAATCTACATTATCTTAACGAAAGTCCTAAACAAAGTCCAAATCTAGACGAACAAATACTTAACAGTCGCTCTCTCTATAAAGCTGGTAAAAATAACACAAATACTGATGCACTCTCACGACCTCCAATCTGTAACACAAATATTGTCAATCTCACAGGCGATAACGAAATCACTAACTCAAGCTCTGACATGCCCGATAACTATCTACAACATAATTATCAACATTTCTCAGAAAATGCCCAATATAGCTTCGACACTCCAAACTTACAAATCTCACCTGATTACCTCTTAGACGACCGTCATAAAAACATTTTCATCCCTATCTCGTGCGAACCCTCTGATAAGAACGACCTCTTCAACGAAGCAATCGCGAAATGTTCTCAAGTAGACCCATATCTCGACAAGCAACATGCACTTTATGACACCGATATATTAATCTCAACAAAAAACCAAAAGATCATATTTGGATATTCAAGACCCACTCACTTCGATCCCTGGGATTCTGAAAGCTATTTCAAAACCCTTTTGAGTTGTTTACAAAAAAATACTCTTGAAACACTATACATTCCTGATCTTAAAAACGATAACACTTGCAAGCTCAACGGTAACGAACAACTTCACATCACGGCCTACTTAGCTGACACATTTAGCTGCAAAATAATAATTTGTGAAAACAAAGTTAAAACACCGCATCCTGACGAAATTCCCCAAATTCTAAAAACATATCACGATGATCCTTTAGCAGGCCATCGCGGTATTGTAGAAACTACTCGTAAAATCAGAAATCAATACTTCTGGAAAGGCATGAGTGATACAATTAAAGAATACATAGACAAGTGTCAAATCTGCCAACGCAACAAAATTCAACGAAAAACGTACAAAGCACCAATGGTTATCACATCCTCTTCCACAGAACCTTTCGAACGCGTAACAATTGATTTAGTTTCATACTCTGAAGTTACCACCGAATCAAACAAATATATCTTAACTGCACAAGATAATCTTACTCGATTCGTACAAGCATACCCTATCCCAGACAAACAGGCTAATACGATAGCCAAACATCTTCTCATCTACTGCCAACATTATGGCGTACCAAAAAGATTCCACTCCGATCAAGGCACAGAATTCGTAAATAATATCATGAAACAACTAATGAAACTTCTAGGTTCTAATCATACTCTTAGCACCGCCTATCATCCTCAAACAAACGGGTCTTTAGAACGCTTTCACGCAACACTTCGTGACCATATTAGGATGTATCACAAAAGAAACCAATCTAATTGGGATCAAATCATACCGTTTGCCGTAATGTGCCATAATACTTCTGTGAACCAATCCACAGGATTTACACCTCACGAGTTACTCTTCGGATATAAACCTCGATCATTATATTCCCTTAAGGAACAGAACGATTATACTACACACGATTACCTACGAGACTTAAATGAAAAACTAAAAGTCTCACGCGACATAGCTCGCCGCAACTTAGACATGATGAAGGAGAAAGCTAAGGAACGCTATGATAGTAATATAAGACACGTAGCCAAATTTAATGTAGGTGAAAAAGTAATGCTGAAAGTACCTAACCCCAACAACTTGGACAGTAAATGGGAAGGTCCCTATAGCATAGTTAGAATAGGATTCAATGAGAACTATATTATTCATAGATCTGGGAAAAACCAATTAGTGCATGCCAATCGTCTACGACCGGTACATGACTCTCCCTCTTAAATTCTCATCTAGGTTAGCTTAAAATAAGTCTCTGTTTCTCTTAGAACAAACTCCAGTTTCAATTTATTATCAGGATGACCAGATCTATGGCCCATCTTACCCCAATTTGCGAAATCAATGATATTACTATATCAAACAATCACTTTACAACCTTCATAAACAACCCTTATGTTAATTTCATTATTTGCTTTCATTAAATTAATATTTTACATAATACTATACAAAGCCTACATCTACTTTATAAATCCCAAACGATGAACATCAGATACACTAGAACATCATAAAAATTAATAACTACTTCAATTTCCACTACTCGTTTAAATCAGGCGTTACTCTCCACCTGTTCAGCTAGGTCTAATAGACGCCTCGTTGCTCCAATAACTGTAGATAATATCCATCACATCTTAGAATGCGCATCCATCCTCATAAATCTATCTATATGAATAAGCTTATTTCTGTACTAGAATTTCCTTTAGTCAGACACGATATTTTCACTTTATATTATTTATATTCCATCCCAATACCTTATCCTGACTCTACCATCCTTCCGGAGCAAACATATCTTGCCACTACTTCTAGCAGACAGCAATACATCGCGACGAACTCACTGGACAGCTGCAAGACGTTCGCACCCAACATCGCAGTCTGCAAATTCATCGTCTACCTACAACGTCAACTAAATCTGCAAAATTCATCGTCTACAACGTCAACTCAATCTGCAAAATTCATCGTCTACAACGTCAACTCCATCTGCAAAATTCATCGTCTACTACGTCAACTCAATCTGCAAAATTCATCGTCTACAACGTCAACTCCATCTGCAAAATTCATCGTCTACTACGTCAACTCAATCTGCAAAATTCATCGTCTACAACGTCAACTCAAGGCCTCAATACTGATGATGACCCCATGCCTCGAAGATCAACAAAATCCTTTTATGAAATGTTGCCAAAGAACACCAACCACACATCACAGCGACGGATGCATTCAAATAATTAACAACTGATTCGAACGATCGCAACGACGTCAACTTCAAATACTCATGGTGTTGTCGAATAGTCACACGAATAGACCCTGCGGCAGTGAAGACGAAGATGACGAAGACATCGCCCGCCCAACTACCAGCTCTCAAAAATCGGGCAACACGGCCCAATCTTTGTTCTAAGGGGGGAGGTGTTACATATCTATAAGCATACATGTACATACTACTAAATTATATTATTGTTACATATCCATAAGCATAATTATATTATTCATTGTATAATAACTTAACATACTTTATCTACCACTTGAATTCTTTAGTTTAGCTAATTATATTTTATCATGATTTTCTCACAACTTGTTACCATTTCTGTAAGCAATATTTTAACTTACTTTATTATAACTTAAGTTACTTTATCTCACCACTTGTATCCATTGGCAATATTTTAACACACTTTATCTGGCTACCTTTTTTTTGTCCCATACCTTTTTGACCCACTAACACAAATGTAAACATCCCCAACACGTCCCCACTCTGATTCGATTCCTTTAAGTACCCAAATCCTGGCTCTCCCAACACATTCTATTTCCTACATTCGCTGTATCTATATCTCTTAGTTACTAAATCTAGTATAAGTCTAGTTATAATTTACTATTTCCATAATTAAAATAAACACAGTTTTTTATAAAGACTAGTTTTGTCTGCACCACCTAACACGCTCTAACGACTGAACGGACCTTGAAATTTGGTACAGCGATAGATTATACTTTAGTATAACACATAGGCTAGCCAGGTGGACCGACGACCTGTGAAAGGTGGCTGGGACGGATTGGATGCGGAAGGCGGAGGATCGGCAAACGTGGCGCACATTGGGAGAGGCCTATGTCCAGCAGTGGACTGCAGTAGGCTAATTGATAAGCTACTTTTATCTCGGGAGTAGGTTCCCGTTTTCCAGAAATTATCACAGGGGTGGAGCCGCGGGCATCAGCTAGTAACAAATAAAATTGACAAGGGTACAGGACATTTAAACCTAGGTACCTTGAAAATGTTTGTTGTCTAATCATTTAAAAACATAATAATTATTTTAAATCAAGGTCTAATTTGGAGGTCTTTCTTATATTTTCTACATAAGAAATGTGTGAATTTGCTTCAAAATTTTTCTTATAAATTTATTAATGTTCAACTACATCTGAGCTTGTTTTATCTAGTCACTTTTGAGGGCGACTGTACCTAATTATCGTATCACTTTTTTATTATCTTTATTTAAACACGTATTTACGGCATGAGTCAATTAATCAATAAATTAGCCTATAGCAGTCCACTGCTGGTTATAGACCTCTGCCAATGTCGGGCGGCTTTGGCTCCCGGGGTGCGAAGGATATGTCTACGAAAATCTCACCTACAGCAACCGACGGCGTGCGTTTTAGTCGGTTCGAGTTCGACATAACCTCCTCCACCGGCTTTGGCGGAGGCGGGGGGATTTTTCGCACGATAAAAAAAGAGAGGCTTTGGCCTATTGTTTCCACGTTGGCCAGACGGATTGGTCAAGGCTTTTATTTCGAGTTTTCCTTCTCTCGCAGTGATAATCATCTGTGTATTTTTCCGTTAGTCGCCTCTTACGACACCCTTCGGATGAGGTGGGGTGGTGGTGGTGATACTTATGTTCTTTCTCTGTTACTACACGGGTAATCAGCATGAGTAGCCGAGCGATAACATCTTATCTGTTTATTAATGGCAACCTAATTTCCAAAAGAAGCAATTACTTTTTAAAAAAAAATAAATATTTTCACCACCCTTTCCCCCATACCTGACTCATGTCCCTACCAATTACCCCTTTCCCTACTACTTTCCCCAAATTAGCTCTTGTCGTTGAAAAAAAAAACAAATGGCGCTAAAAATATTCGCGCCTATACGCTAGAATATTGTGTTACTAAGTACATACATAAAATGTATGCCTTGAGGCGGAGAATGGAGAAACAACATTTTATCACAGCACCACTATGTACCCATTTTCACAATAAAATGATTTGACTTTGACTTTGAAAAATTGCTTGACTAGCCTATGTGCCGTGGCAGGAGACGTGGGTTCCATTAGCGCTCATTGCAAATAATATTCATTATGCATAAACGTACCTATTTGCATTGATCTGGTCGTGCCTCGGAGAGCACGTTAAGCTTTCGGTCCTACCCCCCTAGACAAGTGGCAATTCGTTGCTCGGCGTAGGATGGAATAGAATGACAAATGTATAGAATTTGACGTTTTTGACATTCGTTGACGCCTGTCATATACGTCAAATCCCATACATTTGTCATTCTATTCCATCATAAGCCAAGGAACGAATTGCCACTTGTCTAGAGGGGCAGGGGTCTTAGACAAAGTGACATTCTATTGGCGAAAACGCCAGTGGAATCGCTAATTGTAGTATGAAATTGACATAAATCATTAATAAAACTATATTTTTTTTATGAAATTTGAGTCTTTGTAACTCGAAATACATTATTTAACTTAGTTGCCATACGAGTATCTATAGCAGTTGTTAGGTGCTTGTAATTGGAACCCTAAAAAGTTCAACAACTGGTCTAACTGCGATGCTTCGATATCGCCAATATCGGGTTGTGGAGGTCAGATGGCAGTCACTTTACGGAAAATATCGAAGTTCAACCAAACCCGCAGTTAGTTTGGAAGAAGCAGACCCCTTATTCCGAGGTGAAATGCTTTGGATGCTACTGGGATAAACGCTAGGAAGAAGAAGACTATAAATATTGTGTTTATTTGTAAAAGTAGAAAAGATAGATGCATTGAAAGTATATGGTAAAGAAGGGAGTGACTGAAGAAATGACATCTGACAGAAATGTACTCAATCCTAAAACCATTAGGTATGACCCGTATGACCATCCAAAGGTTGCCTCGCAGAAATCGCAAGCGATAAGGCCGCTCTTGTACTGTTTTCGTAGTCATTTATGTATTTTAATTATGTATTTAATTGGTGTACAATAAAGTGTATAATAAATGGGAACACCCAACAATTCCGAAATACTTAATTCCGAATTTCAATATTCCGATTTTCAAAATTCCGAATATTATAATTCCTAAGAAACAAAACTCCGAGTATTCAAAAACACGATAGTTATTTATCCGAAAGTTATAAATACGAATGTTCATTCTTCCGAATTTCATTTTTACGAATAATTAAAAATCCGTAGTATTATTGGCCCGAAAAACGTTATTCCGAATTTCAAATTTCCGAAAATTCATTGCTCAAATAGAAAATTTGTATTAAAAATAGGTAAAAGTTAAAATTGATTTGACATGTTGCGCATTTTAGAGTTGTTTTTTTATAATAATAAATTAATTTTCTCGCCAATTATTACGTATAAAAATTAAGCCAAACCCGACTTGCCGTGGTCCTACTGCCGTGGTACTTGTTTGCCCTACACTAGAGTGTTATTTAAAAACCGGAGGCGCGGAGGGAGGGCAGTCCTCGCCCGCAGTAACGAAGCTCAGGCGCCCGGGCGAGCTGGAGCGGCTGAGGCTGGTCGCCGGAGGCGACCAGCAAGCCGAAGCTGCGGAAGCGAGCATGGGTGCCCGAACTTTGTTACGCAAGGGCGGAAGGACTGCACATCCCGTAGCGCCGGAGAAGAGCGAAACTAATGCATGCCTGCATGCTTGCCTGCATGCATGCTTGCCTGCATGCTTGCCTGCATGCATGCTTGCCTGCATGCTTTCCTGTATGCATGCTTGCCTGCATGCATGCTTGCCTGCATGCTTGCCTGCATGCATGCTTGCCTGCATGCTTGCCTGCATGCTTGCCTGCATGCATGCTTGTTACTGAAAGTTGTATGGCAACGTGTATTTTGTAATCATTAGCATAAATAAATTAAAATAATAGTTCAATAATTCTATTTCCTGTTTATCTCGTGTACCCCTAAAATAGCAACTATCCTACTTACCTAATGCAGGTTTACAAGGCGCTTGATTGTCGGGTTTGTGTTGTTTCGGAGTTTTGATAATCGGAATTCGTATTTATGATATTTTGGATTATTAATAATTCGGAATTGTAATGGTTCGGTATCTTCAAATTCGGAATTTTAATATTCGTAGTTATAATCGTTAGGAATTTTGAAATTCGGGTTTTCAATAAATAGGATTTATGATACATCGGATATCTGACTTTCGGAATTTTGAATGATTCGGAATTATGAAATTCGGAATTTTGAAATTCGTGATTGTAACTTTCGGAATAAGACTTTTCGTATTTATGTAGTGTACCCATAATAAATCTTCTATGATATAAAACGGAATCCCTAAATGTGTTGCTAAGCGCAAATCTCGAGAACAGCTGAACCGATTTCGCTAATTCTTTTTTTAGAATATTCCTTGAAATACGAGGATGGTTCTTACGGAGAGAGATAATCGACCGCTAGGCGGTACCTTCGTACCGCCTAACGGACGATTATACTTTTTTTCGCGGGGTCAGCTAGTAAAAAAATTAATATAAATGAAATAAATAAATGTACGAAGAAGAGAATGACATGTTGCGTCGACCATAAAATAAGACCCCAATAAAGGTATAATGCCGAAACATGCAGTAGATAGGTACAGCGTACCCATTACTTGTTAAACTCCGATACGGATAAAGGGGGCCATTGAGAAGCCGCAATGAATGACGCGTATGTGCTGCGTGCGTCTCAGTTGTCGTATGCGGAATCATACCAAGACTAAATTTCGAACAGTCCTTACACCCGTATTCACAAAACAATACTTCGCTATGCGTACTACCGACACTGTGCAAAGAACGACAAATTCTCAGTGCGTTCGTTTTGGCAAGCCTTTTTAATCATAGACAACACTTAAGTAATACTTCGTTGAGGGAACGCACTGCGTTAGATACTGCTCCGTGATGTTTGTGAATTAATTTTACCAGCCCTATGCGCTCGAGCACACAATGAGACCTCACAGTGTTGTTTGTGAATACGGGTGTTAGACATCTAGTGTGGCGTATATGCGTGAGTCAAGTAACCTTTTGCTATCAAGTGGAACGTATGACCCCATACCGTAATCTTTGGAGATAATCTGGGCAGAGTTCAAGGGGTACATACATTAAAATAATTATATTAATAAAGGGTATCATAACCGTGTTTTTTCAACAAATTACTAGCTTTGTTATGTTGGACTTGAACCGACTAAATCGCACGCCATCTGTGGGTGGCTTGCACCGTCTTTTTTGATCTTCGGGTGTGGAGACCATGGTGGGAACCACCCATCTAGCCCCTGGGAATGAGGGCCTGCTTCTGCTAAGGTGACAGGTGACTCTACCCGTCACTCCCAGGCCCGCGCTCATGGGAGATGAAGATCGTTTTGCGACCTCTGACAGTCAAGCCACCCTCCGCTCGCGTTTATATTAGCAACTAGCTGTTGCCCGCGGCTCCGCCTGCGTGGATATCGGTTATCGCGACCAAACGTAGCCGTGTGTATGTGTTGTTCTGATGTATAAGCTATGTTATTGTAAAGTTTAATTTAAATCCATTCATTAGTTTTTACGTGAAAGAGTAACAAACATCAGTAGTAAAATATTAGTAGCCCGTGAAAGGAATATTGATCGAGATCCCGCAACCTATCATGGGAGTCTTTTTCTGGGATGTAAAGTAGTCTATGTGTTATTCCAGGTTATAGTCTATCGCTGTACCAAATTTCAACCAGATCCGTTCAGTCATTAGAGTGTGATAGAATGACAAACATACTAACATCCAAACATCTTCACATCTCTACTTCTATACTAATATTATAAAACTGAAGAGTTTGTTAGTTTGAACGAGCTAATCCCAGGAACTAGTGGTTCGAATTGAAAAATCCTTTTCTTTATTGAATGGCTCGTTTATCGAGAACTGTTATAGGCTAAATAGCATCACGCTGCTACCCAAGGGAGCCGAACAGTAATCATAAATGTCATCAAATCCGTCAGATTCCGACACATTATTTAATAAATTTCGGGATCTATAAAATATGGCCTAATATGGCATAAAGGGGCTATACGGCATTACGAATTATTCCACGGACGAAGCTGGGACGGGTAATCTAGTTTATTATATTAGTAGAATTAACACTGCCGATCTAAATTATACAGGAAGTGCATAACCCACACCGCTTCCGTAAAAATATATAACAATCAACTACGAAAAAAAAGTGTCAAACATGATCAAAATAAATCGACAACATCCTTTGAACGGATGTACAACATTCACATTAAAATAACTGAATACATTCACTCAATAATACACAAATAATCTTAATTACTTACTCAATTCAAGCACTTATTAAGAATTCACTGTTTATTATCAACAATATTTTTATTTATCAATGACAGACGCAACAGTGCGTGCGATGGCCTTTGCAGTGTAAATCAGACTAGTAAGAGTCACTAATTCAGAGACTTGCCGGCCGACCTTGTAATAGCGAGTTCTGCTGTATGGGTATTGTATGACGCTATTATAGCGCTATCTTGCTATTTAGTTAGAACTGTTATTGTTTGTGCGGTTCAACTCTAGCGCTTTTTAATAGTGTTTGGTTATTTTATATTAAAATTTAATCCAGAAGGCTAATTCCTTATTCTTAATTTAAAAATATTTAGTTTCGAGTCGATTCGAAACTAAAATGACCCAATGAAGTTAGAAAGATAACCTACTTTGGATTGGTTTATTATTGCATTTAACTATTTTTTGAAGATAGTACGACATTTTCAATCTTTTTCAATAATTCATAATTATCATAAAAAATGCATGTTTCCAAGATTTTTTAACTCAAATAAAATCGAGCGCAATGATCCCTCAACTTTGACGCTGTAATACAAAATACTAGTGAGGACGAGGTCTAACGGAATATTGCGTTTTTTTCTTGGGCCAGCACTTTCAATTTTGGACCAAAGTAAATGGACCATGAAAGGCTTATATACTGTTTAGTCTTAAGTATATAACTTTTATTGTTGGAAACTTATGTGGGTCAACTCTAGAGCTTTTGGATTTGAGACAGACTATTTGATTATTGGAATGAAGTTTAGTCTAAATTGATAGGAGATAAATTAACAGCGGTATCTATAACATGTTTTTGTACTGCTTTGGGTTGTTTACTGGTGTCGAGCATCTATTTGTGACCTTGACCTGATGGTGATCTCATCTTACTATGCCATATGTTTAACATCTTTATTTGTTTTATTAGTTTCCATTAAATTATTCTACTATTTACTTCTACTTAAAGTAATTCTAGCTGTTACCTGCGGCTCCGCCTGCGTAGAATTCTGATCCCGTTCATCGCCGATATACAGGTTATGTATTATTCTGAAATATTATCTTCTTCTTCTAATATATAAAATTCTCGTGTCACAAATGTACGTAATCGAACTCCTCCGAAAGGGCTTGACCGATTTTGATGAAATTTTTTATGCTTATCCGGTATCTATGAGAATCGGCCAACATCTATTTTTCATCCCCCTAAATGTTAAGGGTGGTCCACCCCTTAAATTTTATTTTTTATTTTTCAGACAAAATTTTTTGTTTTTATTTTTTTATGATACATCATACAAAAATACATGCAACCCTAAATTTTCACCCCTCTACGATCAACCCTTATTTTTTATAGTTCGCCGGGGCAGCTAGTCTAATATATAAAATTCTTCTATCACGGGGTGCGTAATCGAACTCCTCCGAAACGGCTTGACCGATTTTGATGAAATTTTTTGTGCTTATCCGGTATCTATGAGAATCGGCCAACATCTATTTTTCTTCCCCCTAAGTGATAAGGATGCAGCGGGAACGGGATTTGAATACCACGCGGGCCGAAAATATGGCGGTACAAAGTTCGCCGGGGCAGATAATAAGCTATATTATTTAAGTTTCAATAAAATCCATTGAGTAGTTTTTAGGTGAAAGAGTAACAAACATCTTCACATACATCTTACATACTTACAAACTTATAAGTATTATTAATCCCTACTAATATTATAAATGCGAAAGTAACTCTGTCTGTCTGTCTGTCTGTCTCACTTTTACGACTAAACCGCTGAACCGATTTTGATGAAATTTGGTATAGAGGTAGGTTAGACCTTGAGAAAGGACATAGGCTATGTTTGGTCGCGATAACCGACATCCACGCGGGCGGAGCCGCGGGCAAAAGCTAGTAGGATTATAAATGTGAAAGTTTCTGAAGATGTTTGAATGTTTTTTATTTTATTACGCTCTAACAGCTAAACGTATCTGGCTCTACAGGGATAGATTATAGTCTCGAATAACACAAAGGATACTCTTCATCCCGAATCAACGTTTTTTCTTCCTTTTAACGCCAAACTGTCTTTGAATTTCCTCTTTTCCCATAGGTACTCACGCCATTCTCTATCTGGTTAGGAGGAGACCGGAGACAATAGCACGCTATTTCTTTCTCTCCTTACACAATTAGTTTCTGTCATTAAAACCTTTCATGCAAGCTCTGTTTCGAGTTTCTGTAACCTGCCTTTCTTTCAATACATCTTCAATTTGATTATTATATGTTCTGCGATTTGACCTCGACAGCCGTGCCCACTCATATGCCTTACGTAGGTATATATCTACTTGGTGGGTCATTCACCCTGACGGTATACGTTCGTTATTCATACTCAAAAAAAATCACTATTGCCAATTATTATGTGTAGCTATTACAATAAACAATATCTTATTAAAGGAACTTATTCTTGAGAAGTCTTTGAGAGAAAGCATACAGTGTTGTAGTTGTACCTAATTGAATGATTATTATAAAGCACTACAAAAATAAAATGGTTAGTGTAATGCTGCTTAGAAAAACATAACAAATTAATTCACATGTTTTTCCAACCAGAAAAAATGACAGTGAAATGAAAATATTTAGAAGAGGCTAGAAACCATAATAAGCTAGTTGAAAAAAAAAATCCTACGATTTCGCCTCATACTTTTTTTCTTTTTTTTTCACACTACGCTATCTAGACCCATGGTAAGCTTAATTAGCTTGTGTTATGGAATCTAGAATGCTGATATACATATCTACTTAGATATTTTTTTTTTTGTAAATACATACATATTATACATAGAAACACCCAGACCAATGCAAATATGCATATACAAATATTGGCACTGAGCGGGGATCGAACCCGCGCCTCCTGCGTAGCAGCCGCGTTCACTACCGCTACGCCACAGAGGCAGTCAAACTTTTATGGCTATTACATGTAATAATTGATTTTTAATCATCTGTCTAAAGCTAAACTCTAAACTACCGTAGAAAAACGGTAAGGTTTACTTTTTGGCCGTTTACGTACAATTATTATTAAAGGTAAACAGGCAAATAGTTAATTATGTAAAATTGCTATACCTGCGAAAAGTTTATTAAAGGCCCTCACACCCTAGCACTTTATTAGTCGACTACTGTACAAAAATGTATAAACGCATACATCAATCAATCAATCAATTAGCCTATTGCAGTCCAATGCTGGACATAGGCCTCTCCCAATATGCCCACGTTTGCTGTAGGTATACATACATAGGTACATAATAATATAATTAAATCACGCCTTTATCCCATAGGTTAAGGCAAAGGCGAATTAACACCAAAATTTTCCCCTTCGGCCGTCTACGTAACTGTGATTCACAACTAGTTGCGACAAAATATTTTTTTTACCTTTGATGGCAACTGGTTGCGATAGAAGAATGGTACCCCTTATTACGCAACCAGTTGCCAAACTGTAATCCATTTTCCATCATGGCAACCAAGTTACGCAACCAGTTGCTAAAAAAAATTCACATTCATTATATTAAGTCCCACGTAACAGAGGGTGAGGCCTACCTACCGTATTCCGGTTGCTATTTTTGACTAGAACCATGCATCTGAAGCCGAGTCTGGGCTGTATATTCTGTTTGTTGTTAAACAGCCCTATCCATCCGATAGGGACAGATCGGGTGGCCTAAATTCTACTCTACCGGGAACCACGCGACTAAATATACCAATGAGCATAATAAAAAGCACGCTACAAATAACGTTATAAATAACTGCTACGAGGGCCACACTATCAGTGTCAACTGACCAGGGGGCGGGAACGCATCAATTAGTACGAAATTGTCACTTGTGCCTTCATTTCTTTTGTTTTCCGTCTGTACGATGACTGTCTGTTGTTGGTACATAAATTCTTTTTAACAAAAAAGTTTAACCGACTTCAAGAAATGGCAAAGAGGCACTGAAAAGTGAAAAATAACGTAATTTACAGACTTACTGATTTATTAGAAGTCGGTGCCAAGCCCGAGAGGCAATATTTCAATTGATTGCATCATAGTACGAGTAGTTTAGACACAACAAACAAAGTTGGCTGGCACCGACTTCTAATAAATCAGTAAGTCTGTAAATTACGTTATTTTTCACTTTTCAGTGCCTCTTTGCCATTTCTTGAAGTCGGTTAAACTTTTTTGTTAAAAAGAATTTATTTTCCTCTTTTTAGTGAGTTATAATCCCACCCTCTGCTTAGGTTCCTATCATCAGCAGCTTAAAAATCACGTGAAGATAATTTTAAAAGGCAATTATTGAAATTAAATATGTTAAAGCAGCAGAAACAGTGTTTTGTCATCATTTTGAGGATTTCCCTAGATCCCATAATCCAATCCTGACTTCCTGAATCCTGTCATACGATTCTGGCTCCCTGAACCACCTTTCTCTCTCCAACAAAACAAAGATCATAAAATCCGTTTCACAAAATACGGATTTTACATACAACGGTTCGTCACCTATTTTACCCCCATAGTATCAAAATTTTGGAAAATGCTGGTACACATAGGTATTCATCTATGACTCTACTATTACTCGTACTACTATAATATATTATATTATAGATACTCCCTAGCATAGCCATGTAGAACGCGTACTTATGACTATTAAGTCACTGTATTTCATAAATATTGATTATTACGTACGTACTGTAAAGTATCATTAATAAAGTTGTATTTTTTATATTATTTTCGCTATACTTTAATTTTAAGAGCAACGCCTGCATGTTCTTTGAAAATAAAACAACATTCATCTGATTGCTAATATAAAAGGGTAGGCGCTTGAAGGCGCATCAGTCTGGTTTCGGAGGATTTCCCTTGATTTCTCCAGGATAATAGCATTAGATCCGGACATCTTGGATATGGGACCACTCTGAAAGTATCCTCTATCGAACAAAAAAAGAATTTTCAAAATCCGTCCAGGATTGGCTTCACAATCGCGTAACAAACATACAAAAAAAAAAAAAAAAAAAAAAAATTGCGTACGAATTGAGAACCTCCTTTTTTGAAGTCGGTTAAAAAAGGCGCATTTTGCAGGGCTTAGTTGTGGGTAACATAACAACTAAGCCCAGGTTCAGTTGTTCTCGAGATTTGCGCTTAGCAACACATTCAGTCCCGGGTCTTTTAAGCGGGGCGTGAAAAAGCATCTGATGAGGCCGTCAAGCTGAGTGCCACCATTGTAACATGATACGTGTCTGTAATGGTGACCCTCTTTTCAGAGACTTTGCCTTCAGCTTACCATCAGGCGAGGCGAAGTCAAATTGACGTCTCCTATATAAAAAAAAAAAATCAGCGATTCGTTTTTATATAATAGATTGAGGTTTTCTAAATCTATAGATACATAATCTATACTAATATTATAAAGAGGAAAGATTTGTTTGTTTGTTTGTTTGTTTGTTTGTTTGTTTGTTTTTTTGTTTGTAACGAATAGGCTCCGAAACTACTGGACCGATTTCAATAATTCTTTCACCTATAGAAAGCTACACTATCTGGGAGTAACATAGGCTATATAACATCACGCTACTACTAAAGGGAGCGGAGCAGTGAGCATAAATGTCAATAAATCGGGCAGATTTCCATACATTCTTTACTAATATTAGATTTGTATTTTTGTATTCGAGTAAACTCAAGAACTACTGAACCGATTTCAAAAATTCTTTTACCATTAGAAAGCTGCACTATCACTGACTAACATAGGCTATAATTAATTTTCAAAAAAATAGGGATCCTGGATAAAACTTCAATAATGTAACCCAAGGTGTAAAAAAAATGACCTAAAAAATTCCTTACATCGCGTACGCTGCGAAAACTATTGAAGATAGAACAAAATAATGTACTGTAGAAATGTATAACTTAAAAAGGTCTACATAAAAGTCCGCGACAGCATATGTCTATCTAATAAGGGCAGCTCACAATAACCATTTTTATCTTTTACAAATTATAAAAAAAATATGTGTCATTTTCGAAGCTATTTTTAACAATATAGTGTTAAGCCTTATCTGACTAAATACGTTAGATACATTGTACATTTAATGTAGATCAAAATTGCCCTTTACACTGTATAATTATAATGAATATTTTAGAATCTATTGCAGTATGAAAGTAACGCGCGACGATATAAATTCAAGCCGAAATGCCGATCAAAGTCAGACCACGGAATCTATACCTTTATATTAATTCTTATCTAAATAAACCGTTTGGTATTTAAGATTGTTTCAATACCTGTTGATTACTTTTTGAATTATTGAAATCGGACGTTCTATTCAAAAGATATTACGAAATTATAATGTCAATAAATCCGGTAAATTACCATACATTATTTGAAAACTAATTTATTATTACGGGCATGGGCTAAAAGGGTGCAACCACGGGTGTTCGAAGTATTTCACGAGCGAAGACAGGGAAGGTCAGCTGAACACAAGATGCAACGATAACGGGATCCGAATGCGGGATTGGAACCTCCATGTGATGCATCCTGGGTAACGGAGACATTAACGCCCCTCACCCAGGGGAGGCGCTACCGCCTACGGCAAATACATACAGCAACGGGAGCAGCTCTATAGAGGGCTGCTCAAAGGCTTCCCACATGTCCCTCTGACTACGAGGAGGCCCAGTAGAGAGCAGGAAAGGGAAGGGCTGGTCACCGAGCGCGGACGTGAGGATTATAGGTCCGGCCTCCTGTCATCCCTTCACGCCCGTCTCCTCCCTTTCCGGAATTCGATGGGACATCGTGCTTCCTACTTCTGAGAGGGCCATCTTAAAATTGTAGATGGTCCAGGGTCAGCCGGGGGGTGCGGAAAATGCCCTAGGCAATTTTACACTCCAGCAACTGAAGACCCGCGACGGCATGCTGTTTAGTGGGTCCGAATTCCACATGGCACTCCTGATTGCTGACGGGGATGGTATCCGAGGCAATTTTAGCACGAAAGAAAAGTTTGTACGGAATCCGAATTCCACGCGGGCGGAGCCGCGGGCAACAGCTAGTACTTAATATATGCAGAAGTTTATTTCATTGTTACACTCACATAGAGCCAATCCCGGACTGTGTCTTCATGAACGTGATATAATATGCACTATATTTTATTATTGTAGCCATTAATAGACCACTACCTACCCGGTCGCCGGCACCTAGAAGTGTAAAGTTAAAAGAAAACAATTTAAAATTACTTATTTTTCCCATCCAAGTCCAAGGTGGTATGGCTCCCAAGCCATAACACCATTACTTAACTTTATTTCATTCTTATTTCACACTAAGAAAGTATTCATAGTGTGAATTATACTCGGATTATGTCTTCCTTCGATATTTGTGTACTGTATCTTGTACATAAGATATTATTTAGGTACGTGTAAAATGTAACAAATTAAACAAATACTTAAATATATCCACTAAGAGATACTGTTTGACTATACTAATACTTTTTTTTTTATCGTGCGAAAAAATCCCCACGGATACCTCCCCCGCCGAAGCTGGAAAAGGAGGTTATGTCGGACTGGAACCGACTAAAACGCACGCCGTCTGTGGGCCGTCGGTTGCCGGAGGTGGGGTTGTCGTAGCCATATCCCTCGCACCCCGGCCGGACTATATCTACTAATACTAGTATCCTGAGTAAGATTTTCAAATAATACTACTCGAGATGGTAGAAGCCCCCCTGACGTCACTTCACAAAGAAACAATGACCCATCATTAAAACTTAATTACGTAAAAGAACAAATTGACAATTTATATTTTTTGTCGAATGGATTAAATTAAAACCAAATTCAATTATGAGAAATGAAATTACATATTTTCAATGAAGTGTCTTTAATTATCCTGTGAAAAATATTACTATTAATAGGTACCTACCTTTTGACTGAAATTTTAAAGCATTTATTATGTACTATTCAAATCGATTAAAGCTGGGTCCACATTTGTAGCACCTTGACGTATCACGATCAGTCGTATCGTATCGAGTATTTGTATCATGAATATGGACGCTCATTTTGTCCATATCGTATCATTAAGGCGTATTTCGTAAAAAAGGCGTCCATACTTAGTAAATGCTGTAATGATGTATCAAGATACGCGTTTAGTGCGGATCGGGCTGTATCAGGATACGGCGTGTATTGTTAACGGTTATCATCCTGTGTCCAAACTAGTGATCATGATACGCGTTGAGGCCACGCGAAGCAGATACGATACACAGAAATGCTACAAATGTGGACCCAGCTTAAGAGAGTCGCCCCAAAGACGGTTGTATAGAGGAATTTGGATTGGCTTCGTGCGGGTCTCGATGGCTTAGTGGTCAGAGCATTCCCCCTGTAAGGGAAAGATCGCGGGTTCGAGTCCCGCCCGAGGTCGATTCTCTTTTCTCCTTCTTAATCGATTTGAAGACCTACCTTTTGTTCCAAAAAAACGCTGAGTTTTGGACGTGTGTCAACTCTAACTTTTTTAAACAGGCGCTTCTCTTTTTTTTTTACACATTATCTTAGCAATGTTCACTGTTGCATCAGAGGTTTACCCTTCAGTACCCGAACTCTATCTGCTCCTCTTAGTTTGGCTTATACGGCTATCGACTACCCTCTGACCTCCCAACCCTGAGCGCCTCAAAATTCTTAGTGGTGCAAATCGGTACACTTGTTGATTCACGGACGAAGTTCTGACGCAGGATCTCCTCGCAGCATTATAGGCTCAACAGCAGTCGTTTCCTTTCGTAAAATACATATTTACATTCACCCCTGTAAATCCCCGAAAGGGTGGGCATAGGTGTATTAATTTATTCACATTTCGCCAACGATGACTAAGGACTACATGAATTGAAGACGACTTTCTCCTTGGCCGTTCTCACGTTGACTAACTCATTCAAAAGACATTCAGCTTCGAGGACGTTCTGCTCAACACTGGATTTAAGGTCCCACGTAATAGGGGGTGAGTCTATTGGCACGAAGAAGGCACTTTGTTGATTTTTAGATTTGATGATTAGAGAACAGCCCCCTAGACAAGAGGCAATTAGTTGGACGGTGTATTGTAGGATAGAATGACGAATGTATGGGATTTAATGTTAGTGACGCGCGTTGCCGACTGTCATAATACTTACCTACGTCAAATCCCATACATTCTTCATTGCCCCATGCTGCCTGACTGCCCCATCATTTAGTCGCCTTCTATTATACGCACGGGTAGAGATGGGGTGGCTCTATTCTACTACAACGGGAACCAATCATCATCATCATCATTATTTCAGCCATAGGAAGTCCACTGCTGGACATAGGCCTCCCCTATAGATCTCCAATAAGACCGGTTGGAAGCGGCTCGCATCCAGCGCGTTCCCGCGGCCTTAATAAGGTCGTCTGTCCACCTTGTGGGTGGACGTCCTACGCTGCGCTTGCCGATACGTGGCCTCCACTCGAGGACTTTTCGACCCCATCGGTCATCAGTCCTCCGTGCTATGTGCCCTGCCCACTACTCTTTATTTCAACGGGAACCAATATGCTTTCGTAACAGTTATAATTAACCAAACAATTACAAAGATAGATATACTTACAAATATATAATTTATTAGAAAATATCAAATAATCACTTTATTTTCTTTCTTCACAAACAACGCCTGTATCGCATAAACAGGCAATCCTTTAGTCTCCGGTAAAAAGTAATAAAAGTACACAGTAGTAGCAAAACATACGAAGGAAAAGAAAAAGAAAACAAAAGATAAACCAACAGATTCTACGAGGAGATTGAAAAGGAACAGACCGATGAACTGACACGACTCCAGCCATTCCGCGGATATCACCAATAACATACACTTTATCTGAAACAAATGATGGATTTAGTTATATTCTTATAGGTATTTAAATTATTAATTATATATCAGTATTCCTTAACGCGGCTTCGCACGCTAGTTCAATGCGTTCCATCTATGTTATTATTTTAATCTGAGGTGTAGATAGAGTGCCGAAACAAATATTTAATACCAATAATAATTACTTACCTGTGGTAAAAATATCTCAGTAGCTATCACAAAGGTGACAGTGCCGGTGCCGACAGTATGAGACACCGCAAACATGCATATGAAAAGCGGTATGGTCCATTTTGGGAACCAATCTGTCATCATCTGGGTTCCTAGTAGCGCGCAGCAAATGCCGGATATTATTGATGAGTTTATTTCAAGGGGCTGAGGACAAAAAGGTTTTTTTTTAATTAAATTATACTAGCTTCGTACTGCCATATTTTCTGATCCCGTTCCCGCTGCATATCTCTAAATTTATCAGTGTTTCTGTACAATATTTTTGTTTGTAACGAATAGGCTCCGAAACTACTGGACCGATTTCAATAATTCTTTCACCTATAGAAAGCTACACTATCTGGGAGTAACATAGGCTATATAACATCACGCTACTACTAAAAGGAGCGGAGCAGTGAGCATAAATGTCAATAAATCGGGCAGATTTCCATACATTCTTTACTAATATTAGATTTGTATTTTTGTATTCGAGTAAACTCAAGAACTACTGAACCGATTTCAAAAATTCTTTTACCATTAGAAAGCTGCACTATCACTGACTAACATAGGCTATAATTAATTTTCAAAAAAATAGGGATCCTGGATAAAACTTCAATAATGTAACCCAAGGTGTAAAAAAAATGACCTAAAAAATTCCTTACATCGCGTACGCTGCGAAAACTATTGAAGATAGAACAAAATAATGTACTGTAGAAATGTATAACTTAAAAAGGTCTACATAAAAGTCCGCGACAGCATATGGGTGAATTTCAACAGGTCCATTAAAATCTTCATTCCGTGGATATTTTTTACCTTAAGTTTTGTAGTTAAAACAAATCGCGTTTATTATAGGTTTTGATACTATATGTATTCTTGCTTAATATCTAGCAGATAAATAAAAAAGCTAACGAGATATACAAGATCAAAAATTACGCGCCACGGCGATGACACATGCGTGCGCGGCAATGAAACAAGCATCCACGGGCATGAAATAAATATACCAAGGGAATGAAAAAATCAATCATGGAAATGAAAATACATAATATAAAACATAATATTTTATGTACCTACTTACATGAGAAATTATACTTAGTTACATACAATAAAAATACAAAGGGGATTAGGCAATTGTGTATGGACATTGGCGTCATTTATTTTTTCAGTGGCACTGTGTTAAACACGCGTATGAGTGTCGTTATTTTTATTGTAAGTAATAATATCGGAGCTGCGATATACAGGGTGGAACATTTCGACTTTACCTGGAGGGAAAGTACCCTCATACTAGAGATAGCGAATTTTACTTAAATTAAACATAACCTTATTTTTAAAGGGAAACAAACCTGCATTCAAAGATTTCTAAAAATAACACACCTGATGATCAAACCGCCTAAAATCTTCCTATACCTTCTCTTTTATGGGTTTCCTTTTACTTATTTTACCAAGTTTGTTAGAGATATTTGATCCCTAAGATTGACCCTATCGATTGATGCAATTAAAATATAGCTTCATCCGGATTTTATTCGGTTCGATTACCGGGTGTGGCAAGTGATTATTTTGGAAATCCTTAAACGCAGTGTATTTTTTAAGATTAAGAGAGTGTTTCCTTTGCTGCTGCTCAACCTAGGTGGATCCTGGCTAGTTTTTTCTAGGAGTTGTTTTTACCAAGCTGGATAACTTATCCCAGGCAGATTTTTTCTTGTAATGTAACCCCATCGATGGCTGTCTGTCTGTCCCTGTGTATGCTTAAATCTTCAAAATTACGCAACGGATTTAGAATCGGTTTTTTTAATAGATAGAGTAATTCAAGAGGAAGATTTATATGCATAATACATGCATAATATTGTAGAGAAATATTGATAAATTTAGAGATATGCAGCGGGAATGGGATCAGAAAATATGGCGGTACGAAGTTCGCTGGGTCAGCTAGTATTAGATAAACGATACCGCGTTTGCATTGGAGATGAGGAGGGAAAGTACTCTAAATACTGGAGATAGCTAATTTTTAATAGCTAATCAGAAGAAACATTTCCTCATTTTTAAAAAGAAAAAAAAACTGCGTTTAACGAATGCTGAAAAATCGCTTGCCACATCCTGTAATTGAACCGACTAAAATCGGAAAAAATAACAGCCAGTATTTTTATTGCTTTAATCGATAGGATTAATTATAAGACTCGAATCTCTCTAAGAACCCTGGTAAACTGCAGGTACTTTCATATTATACCATTTTCATTCATGGCTGCTCAATTCCAAAACGACGCCAATTCTTTTACACGAAAAAGAAATGGGAAATTAACAAATTAATATGATATACTTTTGTCAATATGCTATGGCGATGAGAACATAAGTTACGGAAATGAAACATCTGGTCATGGCAATGAGACTAAATTGTTTTACAAGGCATGGCAATGATTTTTTTTTCATTGCCGCGTTTTTTTCTTCATTACCATAGCAAATTTTGACCACGGAAACCATGGAAATGAAAGCACGGTGGTGAAAAACGAGCCAAAAATATAATATAAGAAAAAATCTATTAATTATTCGAAGTAATAAACACTTCACTAAAATAAACAAGTTAAATTTCGTTCTATTGAATGTATAATCAAGAGGATCAACTTATTGGAATAGACAGTTATACCTATCCACAGTAATGAAAAAAAAAAGGTCCAGTAACATAAAAATGATATACTTTTATTTATGGTGCCAAAACGCAGGTACGTGTGTACGTCCTTCCATGTCGAGCACTTAGGCGGCACCAATATGCAACGTTTAGCGGATATGAGGGAGGATACAAGTCGTTAGATAACACGATATTCTAAAATATGTTTAGAACATGGCGATTAAAGGTAACTCTAGGACAAATGAACTTTTATTAACCATTCGTTGTATTGTCTAAATATTTGAATAAATGTATTTCGTAACAATACTTTAACTATTCACGTATCAAATAAAACTAGGTTTTAATTAAAAAATCCAATAGATTTTTATCAATGAGGTATCACAACACAATAGGTGATGTGTGGACAAACACGGCAATGAAAAATTTCGAGGTTTAAATTTTTTTTTTGGTGAATCTATAATCCTATTTAATAAAATATTTAGTGCTCCACATAGATCACTATATCGCCTAACCAGAAAAAAATGTTAGAGTATTGTAAAAATGATTTTTAGTACCGATTTCATCGATGCCACGCAATTTTTGGCCCCGGGAAATTCACCCATATGTCTATCTAATAAGGGTAGCTCACAATAACCATTTTTATCTTTTACAAATTATAAAAAAAATATGTGTCATTTTCGAAGCTATTTTTAACAATATAGTGTTAAGCCTTATCTGACTAAATACGTTAGATACATTGTACATTTAATGTAGATCAAAATTGCCCTGTACACTGTATAATAATGAATATTGTAGAATCTATTGCAGTATGAAAGTAACGCGCGACGATATAAATTCAAGCCGAAATGCCGATCAAAGTCAGACCACGGAATCTATACCTTTATATTAATTCTTATCTAAATAAATCATTTGGTATTTAAGATTGTTTCAATACCTGTAGATTACTTTTTGAATTATTGAAATCGGACGTTCTATTCAAAAGATATTACGAAATTATAATGTCAATAAATCCGGTAAATTACCATACATTAATTGAAAACTAATTATTATTACGGGCATGGGCTAAAAGGGTGCAACCACGGGTGTTCGAAGTATTTCACGAGCGAAGACAGGGAAGGTCAGCTGAACACAAGATGCAACGGTAACGAGATCGGAATGCGGGATTGGAACCCCCATGAGATGCATCCTGGGTAACGGAGGCATTAACGCCCCTCACCCAGGGGAGGCGCTATCGCCTACGGCAAATACATACAGCAACGGGAGCAGCTCTATAGAGGGCTGCTCAAATGCTTCCCACATGTCCCTCTGACTACGAGGAGGCCCAGTAAAGAGCAGGGAAGGGCTGGTCACCGAGCGCGGACGTGAGGATTATAGGTCCGGCCTCCTGTCATCCCTTCACGCCCGTCTCCTCCCTTTCCGGAATTCGATGGGACATCGTGCTTCCCACTTCTGAGAGGGCCATCTTAAAATTGTAGATGGCCCAGGGTCAGCCGGGGTGTGCGGAAAATGCCCTAGGCAATTTTACACTCCAGCAACTGAAGACCCGCGACGGCATGCTGTTTAGTGGGTCCGAATTCCACATGGCACTCCTGATGGCTGACGGGGATGGTATCCGAGGCAATTTTAGCACGAAAGAAAAGTTTGTACGCAATCCGAATTCCACGCGGGCGGAGCCGCGGGCAACAGCTAGTTATACATATAAACCTTCCTCTTGAATCACTCTATCTATTAAAAAAACCGCTTCAAAATCCGTTGCGTAGTTTTGAAGATTTAAGCATACATTGGGACGGACAGACAGCGACAGCGACTTTGTTTTATAATATGTAGTGATGATACACTTACTCTTCTTCCAATCCTATCAGTCAAAAACCCAGCAATGACTCCAGAGAAAAGACTGACAAATCCTAAGATTACACTGCACAAGTTGGGCGAGATGACGTTTCCGACTGTTGCAGCGAACATAGGTTCAGCGTACACCTGCACTATCGGTAAACCCTGACAGACATAGGCCGTCTTTAGAACTATAACCAGCCAGAACTGCCGGCGGGTTGAAGGACTGGTTTCTGAAAAAAATGATCGAATTATTATTATCAACTGTGTCAATAACATTATGTACATATAACATTTCTTATGACTTATTTTCCTAGATAAGATTTCTCGCTTACGGGTAGTTGGAGCGCTAAAAAGTCCTACAACAACGGTCTAGCTGCAATGGTTCGATATCGCCTAATGTCATCATTGGGATTGAGGTCAAATGGCAGTCGCTTCACAGAAAATATCAAGGTCTAGCCAAATCCGCAGATAAGACTGGTTTTTTTACTTTAGTTGTACTTCTCACTATCCCTCACTTTACGTTTTAGTACACCTTGCAACTAGTTTATTTGATAACTAAGTACTTGTTTTTGTCACATTACTTTCCATCCCAAGGTTGCCTGGTGCAGTGATAAGGCCGCCCAATGTAATTAACCTGTAAATATAATTATCTACTTGTCCTACTTTCTATCTATCTATTGGGGTTGTTCCGTCTTCATACCACGAGAACTCATACCATTCTTATATCATACCAAATGCGTATTCCTTTCTCATACCATTCTTATCTCATACCAATATCCATTCATAAGTCATACCAACGTAAAAAGTACGGATAGCATGATCATGCATCCAACTAATTTAATTATTTGATAAGTTTACCAACTCGTATTTCTAACCGACCTCAAAAAGGATTAGGTTATTTATATTCGACGTATGGAGCGTCTATTGACGATTTCTGTCCATCAATTTCGCCGCCATTTGTGAACCGATTTAAAAATACATACTACCACAATGGTTTCGCTTTCACCAAGTCGGGATTTGTAAACCTCAGGGAAATCGAGAGAAACCCTCAAATTTTATGGGAATGTAAATTCTTATAGTAATCATAATTATATTATTTCTCATCATAACATTGGTTAGCTGATGAATATGGGAGATACAACTCGTCAACGACTAGGAGCTAGGGGATAGTTCTTGAAATACTATGGGGACGTATATAAAGCTAATTGGTGTTTAGTAAAAAATTACCTATCTATAAAAAATTAGAAAATGGCAAAATATATTACAGACAAAAAAAAGAAAAAAACTGAGCAAGGAAACAAGAATCAATGCTAAGACCTAAAATATGAGGATGACATCAGAAGTACTAACCAATAACCTAAAGAAATTGTAACACAACTGAATTTTGTTACTTACTGAAGAACTGCCAAGAAGACATTTTCTTTGTCTCTAATTCCGACGTTACTTTTCCTGTCACTGGCGTTACTTTTTCTGCCATGGGCGCTAAAGATTGAGCATCTAAAAGATCATCAAAAAATTACTTCTTATATTTTTCAAAATAGTCTTATCCTGGGAGTAGGTTCCCATGAGTAACGGGAACAGGATCAAAATTAATCGCGGGTGGAGTCGCAGGCGCTTCAAAATTTTAGGGTCACAAGTCAATTCATTCAAGGTCTCTGCATACGAAACGGGTTTTTTCACGGACGGTACGGGAACGTGAAGTTTTGGAAATATCGTTTCATACAAAATGTGCGGCAATGCATATGTCACGGGGCCACGGACGGGACGGGACGGGATGGGCCGCATACATTTTGCTTCACGTCCCGTCCCGTCCGTGAAAAAACCCGTTACGTATGCAGAGACCTTAAGACAGAAACTTACCAGCGGAACCTATGTTCACAGAACGTCGAATGTTATTTATTTCAGATATAACTTCCTTAGAGGTACTACTTGTGTTTCGATAGAACGCTAGAGATTTTGCTGCTTCCTAAAACAAAGATTATAGAACAATTAGAATTTTGTAGTTAATATTTTTCAGTCGTTGTTTTTCTTTTCTTCGTCTATAAAAGAACTGCTAAGCAGATTTCAGAAGACATCTTTCAATCAATCATTTAGCTTATCGCAGTCCACTGCTGGACATAGGCTTTTCCCAATGTGCATAATTTCTCCCGATCCTTTTGCATGCAGTCTGTTCCAGCCACCTTTTTCATCAGTTCATCTGGCTAGGGGCGGCCTCACAATATATTACGAGCGATAGATATACCTAGTATTATATGCGCAGGTTCTTCTCTGAGTGACCCTTCTTCAAGTCTTTGTTCTCTTAAGAACCTCATCATCATTTTCGCGTTAGGCTCCATAGTTTATTTTCATTAAAAACAGCAATCAAATCATTACAATCCAAGGCCTTCTAAATAAACAACTTTGGCAGAAATTCAAAGTAAAATAAAAAAATAACTAAGTACTCACTTCTTCTCTTCCTTTCACCATAAGATTAACAGGCGATTCCTTCAGTATCGCTATTAGAAGAGTTCCAATCACACAAAAAGTGAGGTATGTGTACAACATTGTATGGTATCCTAAGGCACCTCCAAGAAAATATGACAGTAGCATGCCCAAGTCACAGGACAAGTTAGGACCGGATATCAAAGTACCTCGTATGGAATTCTGAGAGATTTCACTGAGGTATATGACGGCTGCTAGGAAGAATGGGTATCCAAACCCTGATATAAACATGGCTGTGAGGACCAGCTCCACTTTCGTAGTTACCGCCATTATTGCCCAGGCTATCTGTAATTTAGGAAAAAGGAGTACTATTAATAAAAATACGCAAATTTTGTATAATAGAGCATTAATATCCTTGGGTTAGGCCTGTGACCTTGGAGTCCAGAGTCCCCTATATAAATGTTTTTTTTAATCCTTATTTTAATTGGCGCCCAAATTTGATCCACAACGGATATGCCAACGCCATCGTACCTTTATACAGTATACAGGAACAGTAATTATAGTAACAGTTTTTATTTGGATGAATCAATTCATCGCTGAACCACTAGAGCCAAACGACATTTTCTTCATAGCCTCCTCAGATCTTGGTCTTGCTAAGATAGTTTGAATGAGACCTATATCCAGTTTATTAAGATTCACTTAGCTTAGCAGCGAATCGCGTTCTTAAATAAGTTGTGTCTTGTTTTTTCGGTTGTCTTTTTTAGGTCCTCAGTCCACCTAGGGGGCGTCCTTTCCTTTTGCCTTCTCGCGGTCTTCACTTTAGGACTCGTTTGCTCCAACGGCCATCGGTCCTTCGACAGATGTATCCAGCCCACTGCCACTTCAGCTTGCTTTTTATATAGATAATAATAGATTGTACAGTCAGCTTCAGAGAAAACGGACCCCCTCAATACTTAAAGAATATCGCCGCCTGCGCCGCGCCGACCGCGTTACATGACTCACAAATGACGTCACTTGATGCGATCGTCACTGAGCTGCAGCCTTTTATTTGCATGTTCATATATTTGTAATTTTCTGATATTTTTCGTCTTTGGGCTCAATTGTATACCAAGATACAACAAACTCACAAAAAGATGCCACATTAATTTATGTGCCGTTTGAGGATACGAACCCGCATCTCCAGCGTCAGCTGATTACTTAGACCGCACCTTACTCCACTAGGCTACGGTTCACTTGATAATAATGGCGAAAATATGAATTACATTACCTACTCCTATTATCGAACAAAGTTGATTACGGTGTTATTTTGTAGAACTTAAGGTTTAAATTTGAACTACATCATATGTGATGATAATAACTGCTCAATTGACTAAAAGATAAGGTTGAAATTAGTATAGATTTCTCGTTTAGTTCAATAGATTACGCTTGATACAGCTTATTGCACTACCGTCATTTTGTTTTTTACTTCAAAAACTTATCTGCTGTATGAGCTGCGGCTATAGTATTTTAATATCTGTGACAGCGCGCTAAGGTTGCAATTAGAATACTTCTTTGTCATAATTACTAAACTGTGATTGAAGGTAACTTTATAATTCGTGGTAATTTGCATTGGTGTTAATCCTCCTCGTAATATTATTCAATTTATTAAGTTGTTGATCAGTTTTTTGAGTAAATTGAAAGTATGGTTCGAATAACAACATTTTTGAAAGCTAAAATTATTATTCTCTGGGAGCAAGAATAGAGGCATAACGGTAAGAGTTACGATAAAAATATATTATATACCTATTTATTGCTTAATCATGTTACATTTTCATTTACAAGTTATATTTTTGGAGTTTCTTTTATTTATTATCATTTTCATTACAGAGAAATACAGTGCGTAGATGGATTCGAAGGTATCAAGCGACGGGTGATATAAAATGTGAACGCGAAGGACCTCGCCCAGTTGCTTACACTCATGAATCAGAACGGCACCATGATATTGCGGAAGTTCACTCAGTGGCACCCTTCAACCCTAAAAACGTATAAGACTTAAGAACAAGCGGGCGGTTAACATTAGGTAGGTAAGTAAATGATTATAATAATATTCTTTAAAATAAAATCACAAAAAAAAAAACAGATTTGAAAAGGTTTATTATTTTAGGTTACTGGAGATGGATTTCTTCAATGGGCCCAGGCGAGCTAGTGGAAATAGGTGGCCGCATGAATAGTGAGCGATACCTTGAAGTGTTGAAAGACGTAATGCTGCGCATAATCAGTGCGGGTCGCATATCCAGAAGGACAAATTTACCTGGTTCAGGATAACCCTTTAGTGCATCCCGAATTGTGCAAGACTGGCTAAATGCACAAGAAGATATAACGGTGTTTGAGTGGCCGGCTAAAAGCCCGGATCTTAATCCTATAAAAAACTTGTGGGTCAAATGGTTTTAAACTGGAACTAAGGTAAACAGAACTTGGGAACTAATGCGAAATAGTGTCCTCCTAACATTCATAATAATAATATTATATTATTATTAATACCTAATCCCATTACTCTTGTTTACAAGTTTAGTTTTTTTTTTTTATATAAGACATTTTTTTATATAGGATAGTAATCTTCTAATGTGTTAACGATGCACCATCTGACCTCACATATTTTTCTAATGTTGTATTAAAAGGGTTACTTATCAGAAAATGTGATCAAAGAGGAAGATGTATATTGCTATACTGTTATAGTTTAGCATGTTGGTTCTTTCTTTGTGATTCACAGGCATAAATAACATTTCATTTTTCAACCATTCTTTTATATTCAAAGATTATACAGAGTGTAAAAAATTAATGTTTGCAACTTTAAATAAATAAGTAAATAAATATTGTAGTTATGTTTCTAGAACTATGTATAATATTAAACATTTTATATCACATTTTATACTTAGGGTATTGTGTTTTGTCAATAAATTAACGTTCTAAAATAAGTAAATCTAAAAATAAGTAACCCCAATTTAACTCAGATAGAAAAACTGTATACTCAACCAGGAAATGGACTCCATGTAGTCCTAGAAATGTAATTCGAGAAATAAATTAATATTGTTTATACAACAAGCCTATCTTTTCTTACAAACCTCATACCTACTATAAAATTTGATTCCTTAAATAATAATTAACAAAAGTGCTCATGAGAATAAAAAAATAATTATACGAAATAAAAAAAAGAACTTTGTGTCCGAGGATTTGAACCCCCGGTTACCGTATTCACAAAGCATAGGTCATAACCACTAGACCAACATGACATTTACGTAAAGTTTCAAAAAACTTCAATGCTTTCATGTCATTATCAAGGGGGGTCCCTTTTCTCTGAAGCTTACTGTACTAACCACAAAAAGTAATGATGCTAATATTGAAGTACGTTTTCGTCCTAGCCTGTCCAGTACAAGCCCCACCACTAAAGGGTGTGCGATCAACGAACCACAGGCCGGTAGACTGCTGAACAAGGATATCTCCACATCCGTCATAGGTCTTTGTAAAGTGGTATTCTCTGATTTGAAGAGCAGTATCGTAGACGACGGCCACGCCATACTTATGCCCATGTTCACGCAGGTGAAGCATACTGAAAAACCATAAATGTTATATTGAATAGTTGAAAGTAAGAAAAATGTTTAACTAAAGCTAAATCTATGATGTTGTGGCCAATATTCAAAACAAACATGACCTAAATTAAGTTAAGGTAAAGCTAGGTATAAAACGTATCTATATTATGTTCATCCGCATTATAGATGCCATAACACAAGCTAGTTTAAGCTATGCTAATTTGAACTTAACCTCTATGGTATTTGTTACGAATAGTTGGAGCCCTAAGAAGTCCAACAACCAGTCTAACTGCGATACCTCGATATCGCCAATACCTAGTTTGTGGACGTCAGATGGCAGTTACACAAAAAAATATCGAAGTTTAGAAAAGCTTCGGATACGACTGTGATTCACGCTAGGATGAAGAAGAAGAAACCCTATTAAAGAGTGTATTATTCAAATATCAGATTTGTTTACAACAATACAACATTACTAGTTATAACGATACAACAATCTCTTCGTGACAATAATGACACATAAGTAACTGAAACGTGAACAAAAGACGTCGGGAACAATAACATCGTCTGGATAAATAAGAAAGAAAAACCTTTAATCTGGGATACGAACCTATCGTACAACCAAAGTCGATAAGCTGAACATGGTACAACCACAATAAAAAAATAAAATAAAAATATATAAAATTAAAATACTTACAAACAAGTCTAAATTAAAACACATTTAATGAGGGGAATCTAATGCACAAAAATCCATAAAAATCTCCTGGAAGGTCCTACTGGATGAAATAGTCCGTATAAATCTACCAGGCAATCATACCTACTTTGTAAGAGAATCCTAGTGAACAAAATTTCCAAAAACATTCATTTCCACAACGAAGCAGGGGATCAAAGTAGAAGTAGTAGCTGTTTAATTTTTATGTCTTTTAAAATATAACACAATAACAACGAAAATAAAATAAAAACAAGTAATAAAAATAACAAAAAATACACACGTAAAACACCAGCAATCACTTGTACCAGGACTCCCATATTTTATTTTATTATTTTGTTTACTTCACGAGACAAATTGAAGACGAGAAGTTAGGACTAGAACTGTATGACAAATACTTTGACAAGTGTAACTGGTTCGATTCCATCGATATACCTATACCTACTTGTTTAATGGTATTCTCAGTGTTGTGAATGAATTAACAATATACAGTCAGCATCAGAATGATATTGACTAGCAAAGTACTCAAAATTATTAATATGTTTATTGGTTAAATGTTCATCTACTATTTATACCGTACTAGATCACATACTCTCACAATGGCATTAAGTCCGCCTTTGTACCTACATCTAACACCTGTGACGCGTTGGGACAAAAAATGTTGCATCCAGTAAAATCTGGGACACGTTGGGACAAAAACTGTTGCATGCAGTAACACCTGTGACTCGTTGGGACAAAAACTGTTGCATCCAGTAACACCTGTGACTCGTTGGGACAAAAACTGTTGCATCCAGTAACATATGTGACTCGTTGGGACAAAAACGGTTGCATCCAGTAACACCTGTGACTCGTTGGGACAAAAACTGTTGCATCCAGTAACACCTGTGACTCCTTGGGAATTTTTTTCCCAACCAGTAACAGTATTACGCGTTTGAGTGTTACTGCATGGGCATATAACTACCATGTATAATTGTGCAAAAAGTGTAATCATATAAATGATCTGATATTGAATGATTGTTCTGATATTTAGCATGACCTCATTAGAAGGTATTGTTCATTTTGTTTAATTACGCGCTTAATTTGTTAGTCAAGATTGATCTGACGCTTACTGTACAATGTACATGTCCTGCATAATATATAACCCACGCCACGTATGGACCTAAATCGTAAGACATACGAGGCTCTGGCGCCCGCGGATTGCTTTGTAATAGTCTATGCTTGGTGAATTTGAGTTCGTCTACTGCAGTAGCATCCCATGCTATCCTCAAAAGACACCCAAGAAATGTGTACGGCGCGTATAGGGCACATTTCGAGCACATTTTAGATCCAAGATACGTGGCGCGGGCTAAAACAATAACAATATTTTTGTCCCTGTCTGTTGTTGATAGTTGATTTTACTTTAAACACTACATTTTATAAAGTGAGAGATAGTACTAAACGTGTTACGTACAGCCTACACACAAAGTTGGTATTTTTCATCAAATCAAAATATCAAAATATTTTTATCAGCGTTTATTTAGGTATACTAGATTTAGAAGACCTGCCCCTCTAGACAAGTGGCAATTCGTTGCTCGGCGTATGATGGAATAGAATGACAAACGTATAGGATTTGACGTTTTTGACATTCGTTGACGCCTGTCATATACGTCAAATCCCATAAATTTGGCATTCTATTCCATCATACGCCGAGCAACGAATTGCCAATTGTCTAGGGGGGCAGTATTCCAGAACTGGAATGGAATGGAAGAATGGACGGGCTTTACTGGTATCGGTTCGAATCCAGGCAGCAATTTAAGTTACCTGATGGAGTCAGAATAATACTATTTTTTTATACCACTTAGGTCATAGACAAGCAGACGGCCCACCTGTTGGAAAGTGGTTACGGTAGCCTATGGACGAGTGCAACACCAGGGGAGTCACACTCGCACTGCCGACCCTTTAAGAACAGAGAGATTCTGTGCCGTCAGCGAAGAAGACAAGCAGGACAAGCCTTGCCTTTGGTCTTCCCCCTGACAGCACAAAACCTGTTCAGTGAGCTCTGGCTACCCTACTCACCGCCAGAAATACAACACGAGGTTATTATACCCACGGTATTCTGTAGGGCGGAGGTACTTCCCTAGTCGGACTGCTCGATTGGGACGAAAATACCGTCGTGTTCTACCTTCTTAATTCAAATTTTAGATTTGGGTAGAACTGTTCTTGAGTTTGAAGTTTATTTAATAATCCTTTATTGTACACAAAAGACGTGACGTGACGAGAAAGTGAAGCGCAAAACTACGCAGCGGATTTTGAAGCGTTTTTTTTAATAGATACAGTGATTTAACAGGAAGGTTTATATGTATAATACATGCATAATATTGTAGAGACACTGATAAATTTAGAGATAATACCACACGGGTAGAAAATATGGCGGTACGAAGTTCGCCGGGTCAGCTAGTAATAAATAAAATAATATTCACATAGCACCCAATTCTGTCAGACATGTCCAACCAGTTTACCATGTTATGTTCGTATTTACATAACCAATGTATTTATTGTAGGTAAACGATCTTTTGTGGTATTATTATTATTATTATTGTTGTAAAATATTGTGATGACGTAAGTATTCGTAAATACATATATATTTTTGTCTGTGGTTTTTCATTGATTCATGTGCAGCATTATCAAAACTTGAACAAAGTTAGAAATGTTAATAGCATGCGGTCGGTGACGCGCGGTAATTCCCCTACCACCCCTACTCGCTGTTAAAAGAGCTTGGACATTTTGACATATTATTCAGGGACAAAGCACAAAGGATTAGCAATGCAATTCAACGTGGCCACCAACCTTCTGGCCACCCTCCTAGTTGACGTCGATGGGGAGGAATTTTTAACGGCTAAACCTGAAGCTTTGTATATAGGTTTGTATATAGGTATATTAATTAGTTATTGTTTTTATTTTTATTTTTATACCAATGATACCAAGAAGGTCGGGCCTAGCACACTCTCTTCTGGACCTTCTGCTGACGAGTCACCCAGACCAGTACAATGTTTCGGTGCGTGCCGCCTTAGGCAACTCCGACCATTGCCTGGTCTGTTCCAAGGTGCCAATCATAGCGCCCCCACGACCCGAACAGGGGAAGCGGCGTCTCTGGCACTACTCGTCAGCGGACTGGGATGGGATGCGTGAGTATTATGCGTCCATCCCGTGGGTTGCACGCTGCTTTGAAAGTAAGAACCCCTCGGATAGTGCTACTGCTGTCGCCGGTGAGATCAGTCTAGGTATGGAATACTATATACCATATACTGATGTCACCGGTGTCCGCGGAGCGCGCCCTTGGTTCGGCCGCGAGTGCGCGGAGGCTGTTGATCAAAAACAGTCTGCGTACCGCGCCTGGGTAAGGGCGCGTGCCACGCGCGATCTCAACGTGGGCCACTTCAAGGCGGCGTACAATAAAGCCACAAAGGTCTGCAGGAGGGCTTACGTCAGGGCGGATGCCCAGCGCATAGCGCGGCTTGGTCAAGAGCTAGTGGCGCATCCCACGGGCAGCCGTGGCTACTGGCGACTGGCCAAAGCCGTGCAAGCCAACTTCTGCCAGCCTTCGCTGCCCCCGTTGCGCAACCCTGATGGATCCCTGGCCCATGAGCCGCAAGAGAAAGCAAATTTGCTGGTCAATCTCTTTGCGGCCAACTCCCGAATCGATGATTGCGGTAAGCAGCCACTGACAATGCCCACCTGTGACCACGCAATGCCTGAGATCCGTATCAGGCAGCGCGATGTCCGTGCTGTGCTGCAGTCACTCGATGTCCGGAAAGCCAGCGGACCGGACGGTATTCCAGCGGTGGTTCTTCAAAAATGTGCAGCGGAGTTGTCTCCAGTGCTGACGCGGTTGTACCGGATGTCATACATCTCGGGTACAGTGCCATCGGCTTGGAAGGAGGCGAATGTGCAGCCGATCCCCAAGAAGGGGGATCGCTCGGACCCAGGCAACTATCGGCCCATAGCCGTCACCTCAGTGCTGTGCAAAGTGCTAGAGCACATAATTAACAAACAGCTCATGCGTCACCTAGAGGATCATTCCTTAATCAATGACCGGCAATATGGATTCAGACCGAAGCGGTCAACGGGTGATCTTCTGGCGTACATTACCCATTTTTGGGGTGAGGCTATGGACAAGCATGGCGAGTCACTGGCAATTAGTCTTGACATCGCCAAAGCTTTCGATAGAGTCTGGCACAAGTCGCTTCTTTCCAAGTTACCAGCCTTTGGTCTGCCTTCCGGACTGTGCGACTGGGTGGCTAGCTTCCTGCAGGGGCGCCGTATTCGCGTCCTCTGTGATGGTCGAACTTCGGAGTTCCTGCAGGTAAATGCTGGCGTGCCGCAGGGGTCCGTCTTATCACCCACTCTCTTTCTTCTGCATATCAACGACATGCTGTCCACTGGCAGCATTCATTGCTATGCAGACGATAGCACCTTACACGGGAGTTATCACGGACATCCTGCGGCCAAGCAGTCTGATATCGCGGAAAGGAGGCAGCTTCTCGTCAGTGAACTTGACCGGATCCTGAGCCTCGTTTCACAATGGGGCTCTGAAAACCTGGTTGAGTTCAATGCCAAGAAGACGCAGGCATGCGCGTTTACAGCAAAGGTATCTTCTTTCCTTCCCCTTCCAACTCTTCAGAGCACGCCACTGCCACTACAGGACAATCTCAATATCCTGGGTATGGATGTTCGCTGCAAACTGAACAACAAAAACTACATCGAGAGTATCATCAAAACAGCCTCACGTAAACTCGGAGTCCTGAACAAAGTGAGACGTTTTTTCACGCCGGAGCAGCGGTGTCTTCTCTACAAGACACAAATTCGCTCTTGAGTGGAATACTGCTCGCATCTCTGGGATGGCTCCGCAAAGTACTTACTAGATGCTCTCGACAGGTTGCAGCGACGTGCGGTCCGCATTATTGGGAATCCTGAGGTCACTAACACCCTCGAGCCTTTGCAGTTGCGTAGAGATGTGGCATCTTTGGCGGCTTTTTACCGTCTCTACCATGGTGAATGTTCTGATGAGCTCTTCCAAGTAATCCCACCCTCTCCTTTCCTATATAGGACAACACGTGCAGGACTTAGATGCCACCCGCATACGGTGCAGAATATTCCATCAAGAACCAAGCGATTCGGCGACTCCTTCCTCTGCCGCACTATTAAGACTTGGAATTCCTTGCCAGCTCACGTGTTTCCTTCCTCCTATAGTCCCGGGTCCTTTAAGCGGGGCGTGAAAAAGCATCTGATGAGGCCGTCAAGCTGAGTGCCACCATTGTAACATGGTACGTGTTGTAATGGTGGCCCTCTTTTCAGAGACTTTGCCTTCAGCTTACCATCAGGCGAGGCGAAGTCAAATTGACGTGTCCTATATAAAAAAAAAAAAAAAAAAAAAAAAAAAGTAAATGTAAATAATTGTAATTTATTGATAAACAAATAAAATAATGTAGCTATTCAGGGAATTCCTGAAGATGCTTTCCATTCGTTGTCAAGTTGTCAATGTGTTCAAATACAAAATTTTGTTGAAAACTGTTTTGATTTACGGTGCCAAAACGTGGACACTGACATTGTAGGTTTAGTCTACGAGCTAAAAGTCAAGTAACGGGCTACGTAGTGAGCTATGCTTAGAGTCACTTTGAAGGATAGAATTCGCAACGAAGTCATCCGACAAAGAACTAAAGTTACGGACATAGCTCGCAGAATAAGGAAGCTGAAGTGGCAGTCGGCTGGCCACTCTGTCGAAGGACCGGTGGTTGTTGGAGCAAATAAGTCCTAGAGTGAAGACCACGAGAAGGCAGCCGGAAGATGGGACGCCCCTCTAGTCAGATGTACTGACGACCTAAAAAAAGGTGGGTGGGTCAGACTGGATGCGGGAGGCGGTGGATCAGGAGCAATGGTGGACATTGGGAAAGGCTTATGTCCAGCATAATTCGGTATGCCGTACTTTGCGTTTTCTGCATATACGCGTGATATACAACAACGAATGTGAAAGCGTTTTCAGTATGTTGGACTACGTGTGTTTTCTGTACTATTTTAACTCCGCAGAAACGACGTAAGACCACGCACTCCTGCACCCCGCTGCGCAATGCCAGGCAGTGTGCATAAGATTGGTCGTAGTTTGTTTCATAGTACATAATAGTGATTGTAGATGTCGCTGTGCTCAATTTTTTTTTTGGTCTGGTTTATTTTTCTGTCCCGTATTTTGCGATAGGTTTTATATTATGTTGACGGTAATAATGCCGCCAACTGAGCACTTTTGGATTAAAAAAATGTGAAAATTAATCATCATCTACCTGCCCTCCTTGTCCCCATTATTTGTGGTCGCAATATGTCATCCTCCTCCATACATTCCTGTCAGATGTCCCTTACTCACTTCCTCAGTCACTCGCTTCTTTGCTATAATATGTCCTCTTTCACGCAATTTATTTTATTTATTTTATTTATTCAACTTCTTGCACAATGTACAATGGCGGACTTAATGCCGTAGGCATTCTCTACCAGTCAACCATAGGGTGGAGCAGAGCTATAACGAGGCAGGCACAAAAGAAGTATATATTTAGTGATCAATTAATAGGTATCAACATTAATGACATAACTGAAGCAATAAATACACAATACATACGCAATACATACACAATACATATATATATATATATATCCACAACATATATATACAACATAATACACATTATATAAACAAATATAGGTACTTATTATATTCACATATCCACATATTAAAATGTACAATTAAATACCTTATATTAATAAGGAGCATACATATTAACGTTAAGATGACTCTGCTATCTCTTTGAAAAGCCAGTGCCGAACTCTTGACTTGAACATATCCCGGGTCGTGCTCATCCTGATCTCGAGAGGTAGTGCGTTCCATAGAAGGACAGACTGAACAAAGAAAGAGGAGCCTAAGAAGTTAGTTCTGTGGGAAGGACATAAGAGGAGACGGTTATTCGAGGAGCGAAGATTTCTGTTGTGATTTGTACATAACAGTTGGAGGGAAGAAGTCAGGTAAGTAGGAGATGTAGGAGAGAGTTGTAAGGCAGCGCAACTTACGGCGAAGACGAATAGGCAACCAGTTTAGTTGGGAACGGAAAGCGGACACGTGGTCATATTTACGAAGGTTGAAGATGAACCGAATGCAGTTTTTAAGAAGACGGTCTAACTTGTTGAGAAGATCTGCATTCAGGTCAAAGTAGCACACATCATCGCAATCTATACATCCTTTCTTGGGCGGGCCTACCTCTACTCCTAAAGCCCTCTGCATTTATGCTTTGTGTGCGCGCGCGTGTGTGTGTGTGTGTGTGTGTGTGTGTGTGTGTGTGTGCGTATATGTGTATGTGTCGCGATGTTAAGTGAAAATTAATCCATATCCATACTTAATATTATAAATGCGAAAGTAACTCTGTCTGTCTATCTGTCTGTCTGTCTGTTGCGCTTTCCCGCCTAAACCACTGAACCGATTTTGATGAAATTTGGTATAGGCGTAGATTAGACCTTGAGACCTTTCGGCATGTCCTATATCCTTACATAGGCTATGTTTGGTCGCGATAACCGACATCCACGCGGACGGAGCCGAGGGCAACAGCTAGTAATAATAAAACACGAACATATCGTTATTTAATATAAATAAATTATTCTATTCCTCTCTTCATATACAATTCGTGTATAGCATAAACTGACAGTCCTTTGGTCTCCAGTAAAAAGAAATAAAAGTACACAGTAGTAGCAAAGCATACAAAGGAAAAGAAAAAGAAAACTGGCGCTAAACCAACTGACTGTACAATAATATTGAAAAGGAACAGGCCGGAGAACTGACACGACTCCAACCATACTGCTGTCACCGCGAGTAATACACACTTTACCTGAAATTAAAGAAATCTTTGTTAATCATAATCTAGTACCCGTTGGGCCCGATATTTGGGCTATTTTATATAAAACTAGCTGACCTGGCGAATTTCGTATCGCCATATTTTCTGATCCCGTTCCCGCTACACATATCTCTAAATTTTATTATTAATTCTAAATTATCTCAGTGTTTCTCTACAATATTATGCATGTATTATACATATAAACCTTCCTCTTAAATTACTCTATCTATTGAAAAAAACCGCTTCAAAATCCGTTGCGTAGTTTTGAAGATTTAAGCATACATAGGCACAGACAGACAGCGCCTTTGTTTTATGATATGTAGTGATCCCACCCATACTATAATAAAAAATTTCAAAATTTCCATATATTTGATACTAGCTTTTGCCCGCGGCTCCGCCCGCGTGGATGTCGGTTATCGCGACCAAACATAGCCTATGTCCTTTCTCGAGGTCTAATCTATCCCTATACCAAATTTCATCAAAATCGGTACAGTGGTTTGGGCGTGACAGACAGACAGACAGACAGACAGACAGACAGACAGACAGAGTTACTTTCACATTTATAATATTAGTAGGGATAGCAGCAAAATTGCGACCGGAAACGGTGCGCACTGAGCTGTATGAAACAACTTCATATCGCGCACGCACAAGTTGTGGAATGAACTCCCTGCTGTGGGTTTCCTAAGCGACTATAATAAGGCGTTCTTCAAGAAGGACATTAGAAGGTTTCTTCAAGGTCGCCAGTAGGCCACGGTAACCACTTTCTATCAGGTGAGCCGTGTGCTTGTTTGCTACCTAAGTGGTCTAAAAAAGTATATACCCTGTGTAATTTTTTATTAGTAAGGGCCTTATTCTCTAGGTAGGGTTTTAGTTCTCTTTTTATAATACCTAACAGATTCAACAGTATTAGGTTTTCCTGATGAAGTCACTGAAATAAATATAGGTGAAATACCTACTTACTGAACCAACATTGCTCAAACGTTTATGAACTCTCATTACTTGAAAATTTGTCTTAAATATTGTGAAGAATCTTAGCATCAATAATAATGACATACCTGTGGCAAAAACAGTTCAGTTGCAATCACAAAGGTGACAGTGCCGGTACCGACAGAATGAGACACGGCAACCACGCATATGAGAAGTGGTGTCGTCCATTTTGGGAGCCACTCCATTGTTATCTGAACTCCTAGTATCGCGCAACAAACGCCGGATACTATAGATGAGTATATTTGAAGAGGCTGAGAACAAGTAAGTGATCACCATTATTTAAGAGTTGATCCTATTTGTATAGTTCCTTTCCTGGCTTCTTGACCCCATGTCGCGAGAGAAACGGGGCTCTAGCGCTCGCGGACTGATTTGATAAAATCTATTATTGCTGGATTTGAGCTCCTTCCTTCACTGTAGCCTCCCTCCCGTGCTATCCTCAAAAGATACGCAAAATTTGAAAAAAGAAAAGATACTGAGTACAATTTATGATATGATTGGGTCAAAATATATTACGGTACACCAATATCCGAAGTTTTCACCTCGAAGCCCAAGCATGCTTTTTTAATTTTGGCTAACTTAGCCATATAATTAGGTATAATAAGCTAGGCAAGTAATAAAACGTCATCGATTCAAATCTTTTACCTAGATGTTTGATCTAATGGCTGAATACCATTCAGGCTGCTATTAAACGACGCTGTTTAGTAAATAGGCAAGGCAACGGCTGATCAAGCTCATTGGCTGCGACATATACACAAAATCACAGATTGAATTTTTGAACAAATTTTTAATGACAATTTGCCTTCAGTCCTCCAGCTACTTACCCTTCTCCCAATACAGTCGGTCAAATAAGCCGCAATAGCTCCAGCGATAAGGCTGACCAGTCCTAACACCACGCTGCATAGGTTTGGAGATATGATGTCACCCACTGTGAGAGTGAACATTGGTTCAGCGTACACCTGCACTATCGGCAAGCCCTGGAAGATATAGGCCATCTTGAGAACTATGAGTAGCCAGAACTGTCGGCGGGTTGATGGACAGGTTCCTAAAAATGGTTATATTATTACTTAATAAATTATGTAAATAAATCATTATCTATCTGCCCTTGTCCTAATTATTTGGGATCGGCGCATTTTCATTTTCCTCCATTCATTCCTGAAGATGTAATTTCCTTAGTCACTCCATTACTTGCCATTCCTCTTTCACGCAATCCATCCATCTTTTCTCGGGCCTACCTCTACTCTTAAAACTCTACATTCATACTTTGAACCTTATTCACAATATCACTTTCATCTCGTCATATAGTATGAGTTTTCAGTTATAAATCTGCTGTCACAATTTTCTCTCTAGTTAATCTGTCCTCGAATTTAGTTATAAATCGAAATTCAAAATTAAGTATCATTCAAAAATACGGACCTTACTGCCTAAAAATTTCATCAAACTTACTTACTAAACTTACTAAAGACCTGCCAACACGGCATTTTCTTAAATTCTAATTCTGGTGTTGTACTTTCTGTCACTTGTGATAAAGGTTCAGCATCTGTAATATCATCAGAACTTCGTGTAATACATTATTTACCTTAGATCCTTATATTAACTTGAAGCGCCTGTAGCATGGAGTGACATTACACAACCGATGTGATTCCATTTCTAAAAAGTAATGATAATACTGGTACCAAGTAAGATAGGGGAGTAGGGATCAATGGATGAATAGTGATGAAATGGTTGTTTTTTTTTTATAATTTCTTTTGCAAAATTTCAAGTAAGTATCTCACCAGTTTTTTAATAATTTTGTTTGATACTTTCGCCATTTTGGGATACAAATGGTGAAGATCTGAATATACAACTAAATTCTGTAATTCATCCCGTCTTACGGTAATTTTCAAAAAACTTACCAGTTGAATCCTTGTTTAGAGAACGTCGGATGTTATTTATTTCTGTTATGACTTCCTTGGAGGTACTATTCGTTCGCCGATAGAACGCTAGAGATTTTGCTGCTTCCTAAAACAATCATAATTTTTGTTCTTATTTGCGTTAAAATACGATCTACACCTACATCTTTACTCATTTTCATCCAATCCCACTTCCTATCCTATTAATATTATAATGTGTAAGTTTGTGAAGATATTTGGATGTTTGTCATTTAATCACGTTTTAACGGCTGAACCAATCTGACTAAAATTTGGAACAGGAATAACCTATAGTCTACTTTTCACTCCGAGAATAGTTTCCATGGACTGCGGGAACGGAATTAAAATTTTGTTTAGTAAAAGGCCTTAATACACTACCTTGTGGCACTCCATAGCTATTTGTCTTTAAGTTCGATTTGAATGCCGGTTTGGATGTGTTTGTAATTTTTGAAATCTACTGGGCACGTTATCTAGAAGATGCCATGAATGTGGCCAAAATCCACAAGAGGCACGCAAAGGGGATGCCTTTCATTATGTATTTTAGATTAGACTTAAACTTTTGAGAAATTTAAAGCAATTAGTATGCTAACTATTCAATTAGATTAAGATTGGAAGAAGTGAAATGTTCAGACGGGACTTGAACCCACAACCAGCCCCTTACAGACACACCGTCGTCGTCGTCGTAGTCACAAGATGATTGTATTGGAAAATTTGGAATGCTCAAGGCGCAAGCTCGGTTGCTCAGTGATCAGAACATTCCCCCTGTAAGGGGCTGGACGCGGTTCTGAGCATTTAATTTTTTCCAATCTTAATCGATCTGTATTTAAGTTATTTGTATCGTAAGTTATTTGTTTCATAAAATATGGGGTTTTATTATTATAACACTATAACTCACTTCTTCTCTTCCTTTCACCATAAGACAAACTGGAGATTCCTTCAGCACCGTTAATACAAAGCTTCCAATCACACAAGACAAAAGACACGTATACAACATCACATGGTATTCTAAAGCCCCTCCAAGAAAATATGACACCAGTATACCTAATCCACACGACAGGTTAGGGCCAGCCATCAAAGTACCCCTATGGGAATTCTGAGATATTTCACTGATGTATATGCCTGCTGCCAGGAAGAATGGGTATCCAAACCCTGCTATGAACATGGATATGAGGACGAGCTCCACTTTCGTAGTTGCCGCCATTATTGCCCAGGCTATCTGTAATGTAAAAAGCACATTTTAACGAAAATAGTCTTGAACCAAGACTATAACAATGACGAGGGGACGACACGACGGTATTGCCGTCCCAATGAGCAGTCTGACTAAGGAAGAACCTCCACCCTTCAGAATATCCCACGCACAATGGCCCAAAAAGAGGCTAAGTGCAGATAAAAGAGTCCCCTTTCCATTCCATTCTATTCCTTTAGAATAACGTGGCCATAACAACCTCGTATTGTATTCCCGGTGGCGAGTAGGGTAGCCAGAGCTCACTGGAATGTTTTTGTGCTGTCAGTGGGAAGACTTAGGCTAGTCCTGCTTTGTCTTCTGCACTGACGGCACAGAAACTCTCCGTTCTTAATAGGTCGGCAGCACGAGTGTGTCTCCCCTGGTGTTGCACACGTCCATAGGCCACGATAAGCGCTTTAACACATGGGCCACGTGGTTGTCTGCCACCTGTCTGGTATAAAAATACCCCCCCCCCCTCCCTCCACGCCGGCTGAATTATGTCGGACTCGAACCGACTGAAACCGCACCCCGTCTTGAATCATCAGATACCAGAGATGAGATTGCCATTGGCATATTCCTCGCAGCCTTGACTCAGGTCCACCTCCGGTTTCGAAATGCCCGAACCACGATGTCCCCATCTTGCCCCCGGAAAGAGGAATGGAAAGAGGACTCTTTTGTCCGCACAAGGAGGCTAACTTTCCGGGCCATTGTGCGTGAAATGGCCGTCTTGCCCCCGGATAGAGCAAAGTGCGCATTAGCCGTCACCCATATACCCACGTAATATATTTTGAAATTGATTTCACTCACCACAAAAAGCAACGACACTAACATTGATGTCCGTTTCCGTCCCATCCTGTCTAGTATACACCCCACCACTAAGGGGTGTGCGATCAGTGAGCCACAAGTCGGTAAGCTGCTGAACAAGGATATCTCCACATCCGTCATAGGTCTTTGTAAAGTGGTGTTCTCTGATTTGAAAAGGAGTATTGTAGATGACGGCCAGGCTATCCATATGCCCATGTTAACACAGGTGAAACATACTAAAAAATTGTAAACTTTGTGTTAAAATATCTAATAATAACATAACATAAACTCACGCCTATATCCCCGAAGCGATAGGCAGAGGTGCTAGCACCCACATTTCGCCGTTTATGTTTAGGTCCCAATGTAATAGGTGGCGAGCCTATTGCCATTAACCGGGCACTTATAAACCTGCGATAAATACACACATAACTTCCAAAAGCATCGAAAAGTCATTGGTGTGTGCCATTGGTAATACCTGGGATCGAACCGGAGACCTCGTCTCAGCAGTCCATTACCAATACCACTAGGCTACCGCGGTTATCTAATAATAACTTGTTAATTGTACGTTGATGACTGCCTCTGTGGCGTATCGGTAGTGAACGCGGCCGCTACGCAGGAGGTGCGGGTTCGATCCCCGCTCAGTGCAAATATTTGTGTGCATGAATATAAATATTTGCATTGGTCTGGGTGTTACGCAGAGCGAGACAAAAAAGTGACGTCTGTCTCGCTTACTCTTGTTTAAATATTATATGTGTGTCACTTTCACTCATTAGTAAGATTATTAAAATTTAGTATCAATTCTATTAGATAGTCTTTCTACGATGAATAGCCATGTGAAGTGTCACCATTAAAAAGCTTGTAAAAAAAATCACAAATACTTACATAAAATAGACGCTATCACTTGAACTAAGACTGCCATGTTTATTAATTTTCTGAATTTGTTGACAAGGTAAATTGTAGGCGAGCTGTTAAGAACTGAAACTTTGAGACCAAAGTTAGTAGTTATCTTGAATTTAGGTATGCTTAGAAATTAGTTATGTCTCGTATTGAATGCGTATGTAGATGTAGCTTGCCGTAGGTGTAAGTATCAGCAAGATACCTCTAACGGTAGTCCAGAAGAATGAAGAATGGAAGGTTGAGTGATAGATGAGATGAGATGAAGTAAGCGGACGAACACAATAGGCGGTGAAATGAAGAATATATTATTATGCGATAGAATGAAAGTATATTTATATTGCACTACATTACTGCATACATATTAAATATAATTATAATATTAACATAAAATATGCAAGCGACTAGATGAATCTACAGAGCAATTAAAACGTACGCGCGCGAGTAGGAACAGCTGATTAGTGTTCCGATGTCCTAGCGCGATCGACAGCGGTCGCCGCGAAACCGGTTCGCTAAGGTGTTGGTCCAATATTCATAAGCGGAGCGGATCGCCCACTCTTACCATCAAGGTAAGGATGTCGTCCGCTACATCTTCCCCCTGGCCAGACCGTAACTACGGTCGATAAAAATCTGGGAACCGGACTCTTCTGCCGCTTCTGGTTCTCTTCTCTTCTGCGAAATCTGGTGTCGTAGAAGGAAGAGGAGAGGGCATCGGTGGTTTTGCTTCTTCTCTGAGTAAATACGCTGGCTTCAATCTATCAACGGTGACGTTCATCTTCTTGCCTCGTACGTCAATGGTGAAAAATTTCGGCTGCCGTTGTAGAACTTTGAAAGGGCCAGCGTATGGTGCTTCTAGTGAGCTGCGAACGCGATCTTGACGCAGGAACACGTGAGACGAAGTTGATAAGTCTCGCGGTATGTAGAAAGGCGACGAAGATGTATGCCATGAAGTGGGACGTGGTGTCAACTTGGCCATGTGACATCGAAGACGGCTTGCATATTCTGTGACGTCAGCTGCGGTGTAGTCGTCTTTGGGACAGATGAACTGTCCTGGCAGGTGAAGTGGCTCGCCATAAACGAGCTCTGCAGGGGAAGTCTGTAGGTCTTCTTTGAGGGCGCTTCTCATACCAAGAAGAACAAGAGGAAGCGCTTCAGTCCATGACGACGACGTGTGACACATGATGGAGGCTTTCAGCTGACGATGTAGGCGCTCCACCATGCCGTTCGCAGCGGGGTGATAGGCAGTGGTGCGAAAGTGACGTGCACCTACTAAAGCAGATAGGGCATTGAAAAGGCTGCTCTCAAATTGACGTCCTCTGTCAGTAGTGATGCGGGCAGGACAGCCAAATCGAGCTATCCAACCGGATACAAGGGCAGCTGCGCAGGTTTCTGCTGTTATATCCTTCAAAGGAAACGCCTCAGGCCATCGAGTAAATCGATCGATTACGGTGAGGCAGTATCTGTAATCAGAAGAAGGTGTTAGGGGCCCTATAAGGTCCAGATTTATGTGAGAAAATCTGGAGGAAGGAGTAAGGTAAGTGGAAAGAGGAGAGATAGTGTGACGTGTAATTTTGCATGTTTGACAATGCAAACACTGTCTAGACCACTCTCTACAATCTCTGCGCATCCCTGGCCACACAAAGCTTTGTGAGACCAGTCGCACTGTAGCTGAAATGCCGGGATGATGAAGATTGTGCAGCGAGTTGAAGACATCTCTTCTGAGCGACGGCGTAACGTAGGGACGAGGTGTGTTCATAGACACGTCGCAATAAACAGGTAAGTTATTGTAAGCTGGCGTAATAACTTTCTCTAAATGCAGGCTGGAACCATTGCGAAGTAAACATTGCAGTTCAGGGTCAGATTCCTGAAGTTTTGCAAGTTCCTCGAAGTTGATGGCTGCTGATATCTCTTCCACGCGTGACAGTGCATCAGCTACTACGTTCTCCCTACCAGGTAAGTACCTTAGGTCCGTAGTAAATTGTGATATAAAATCTAGATATCTAAATTGTCGTGGAGAGCTTTTATCCCGGTTCAATTTGAAGGCAAAGGTAAGTGGCTTATGGTCAGTAAAGATGGTGAAAGGCCTAGCTTCGACCATATGCCGAAAATATTTGATGGCTTCATATACCGCCAACAGTTCTCGGTCGTACGGGCTGTATTTCCTCTGTGCATTATTTAGCTTGTGGGAATAAAATGCAAGTGGCTGCCAGATGGTTCCTTTGCGTTGCTGAAGAACGGCACCAAGGGCTGTATCGGACGCGTCTGTAACAACAGCTAAATCAGCTGATGCGTCAGGGTGTGCCAGTAGAGTAGCGTTAGAAAGCGATGATTTGCAGGCTTCGAAAGCGTTCAACAAGTCTGGAGTCTGATTCACAGGATGAGCTCCTTTAACGTTAGAACCAGCAAGAATTGAGTTTAGCGGGGCCTGTAACTGTGCAGCATTTGGTGTAAATCGACGGTAAAAATTTAGCATTCCTAAGAAACGTCGCAACTCTTTCACCGTTTTCGGGAACGGGTAGTCCTGTATAGCCTGGACTTTGATCGTCAATGGCTTAGTTCCAGCCTCTGAAACGGTGTACCCTAGAAATTTGACGCTTTCTTGACCAAATGTGCATTTAGAAGTGTTCACCAGTAACCCGTACTGCTTGAGACGTTCGAAAAGCTGATGCAAGTGACATAAATGTTCATCTTTTCCCTTCGAAAACACCAAAATGTCGTCTATGTAGCCATAACAGAAGTCGAGGCCTAGCAGAACCTCGTCGATGAACCGCTGGAACGTTTGGGCTGCATTTCGGAGCCCAAACATCATAAAAGGGAACTCAAACATTCCTATTGGAGTTGCAATCGCTGTCTTAGGGATATCGTCAGGGTTCAAGGCTATTTGGTTGTAAGCTTTCACGAGGTCTATTGTTGAAAAGACAGAACATCCTGAAAGCTGATGCGAGAAATCGTGTATGTGACGGATTGGGTAACGATCAGGTATGGTTCTCGCGTTGAGAGCGCGGTAGTCACCGCATGGTCTCCACCCGTCGTCTTTCTTCTTTACGAGGTGCAGCGCAGAAGACCATGGGCTGTCAGAGCGTCGTGCTGTACCTGCCGTCATCATGTCCTGAAACTCCTTTTTAGCAGCTTGAAGGCGAACTGGGTCGAGACGACGTGGTTTAGTACTAACTGGAGGACCTGGAGTGGTACGAATGTAATGCAGCGTCTTGTTGTTGGGTGCTTTAAATACTCCTGCAGGACGGGTAATCTCAGGGAATTCGCGTAGGAGATTGTGGTAATCCGATTCACCTGTAACTGCTTTGACTGAGAGGATCGTGTCGTTAGGTGTAGAAGAACGCACAGCAGAAACTGACATAGAAGTCACACCGTCCACCAAGCGTTGTTTCCTGCAGTCTACTAGGAGATTGTAAAAAGAAAGGAAGTCAGCACCAATAATCGGCTTCGAGACGTCTGCTACCGTGAAACTCCATATGAAGTCCCGTCGAAGGCCAAAATCTAAATGCAGTGACTTGAGACCGTACGTATGAATCACTGTACTATTGGCTGCAATCAGATCGTACTTAGATTTAGTACAGGGCGTCCTTAGCGCCGACCGCGGAAAAACACACAAGTCTGAGCCAGTGTCCACGAGGAACTGCATTTTTGATGCACGGTCAGTAATAAATAGACGGCCTGTTGATGAAGGACAGTCGTTGGCCGCTACTTGCGACTGCCCTGAGAGTTTTCCGCCGGGAAGTTGCATGGCTGCCTACACTTACTCGCCTTCGTGCCATATGTGTAGTGATAAAAACAGTGAGGGTGTCCAGGTGGTGGCTGCTGTTGCGGCGGGTATCTCGAGCGGCTGTGAGAGCGGGAACGTGAGCGTGAGCGACCTTGCCTCCAGTTACGTGGTCCTGAGTTACGCCTGCTATGATCCTTACGTGTAGATAATAACGCTACCTGTTTGGTGAGTTCGGAGACCTGCTTGGCTAACTCGGTGTACAGCTGTTCAGGTGAAGATGCGGCAGTGGTGCTTGCAACCTGAGGTGCTGACGGAGCTATCTCGTGCACTTTGTCTGCGAGGTCGGCTAGTTTTTCCACCGGTAAGTCGTCCTGCGAAGCAATAATAGTTTGCACGGTACCAGGTAACCTACTGCGCCAAATGGTTTTTAAGAAATCAGCCGGTACGGATGGGCCAGCCAAGCTCTGCATGTGACGCAACAATTGCGAGGGCTTCCTATCGCCTAGTTCCTCATGCATAAGCAATTGTCTCACTCGCTTCTCCTGTGATGCAGAAAGGCGCTTTATTAGTTCTGCTTTAAGTTTTTCGTATTTGTCTAATGGTGGAGGGTTGAAGATAACATCCTTAACCTCGGCTGCGTACTGATGCTCTAAGTGTGCCACTACGTAACAGAATTTAGTATCGTCAGTCGTAATCTTTGAAATTTTAAATTGGCTCTCCACCTGACTGAACCAAAGTTCTGGCTCCCGAGGCCAAAAAGGGGGTAATTTAACCCCAACCCGTAAAACTTCAGTGGTCTCCGCCACTTCTGCATCTTTAAAATCCTCCTCCGAGGTTGGATTAGACATAACGAAAGATAAAATAAAATCGCTCACCGCTTATGGATTGTACCAGCGCCTTACACTTTGACTTTGAAAAATATGTAAGGTCAAAAAGAATGTTCCAGAACTGTTTTTATTTTTAATTTTCACTCCAAACCTTGCGATGTGCTGCAGTCCAGATGTCGAGGGTCACCAATGTAGATATTCTTCTGGTATATAATTGTGTTTTGCTTGCAAGGTTCCGCGTTCAGATCACGTCGGGGTCACCAATGTAGATGTAGCTTGCCGTAGGTGTAAGTATCAGCAAGATACCTCTAACGGTAGTCCAGAAGAATGAAGAATGGAAGGTTGAGTGATAGATGAGATGAGATGAAGTAAGCGGACGAACACAATAGGCGGTGAAATGAAGAATATATTATTATGCGATAGAATGAAAGTATATTTATATTGCACTACATTACTGCATACATATTAAATATAATTATAATATTAACATAAAATATGCAAGCGACTAGATGAATCTACAGAGCAATTAAAACGTACGCGCGCGAGTAGGAACAGCTGATTAGTGTTCCGATGTCCTAGCGCGATCGACAGCGGTCGCCGCGAAACGGACGGACGAACACAATAGGCGGTGAAATGAAGAATATATTATTATGCGATAGAATGAAAGTATATTTATATTGCACTACATTACTGCATACATATTAAATATAATTATAATATTAACATAAAATATGCAAGCGACTAGATGAATCTACAGAGCAATTAAAACGTACGCGCGCGAGTAGGAACAGCTGATTAGTGTCCCGATGTCCTAGCGCGATCGACAGCGGTCGCCGCGAAACCGGTTCGCTAAGGTGTTGGTCCAATATTCATAAGCGGAGCGGATCGCCCACTCTTACCATCAAGGTAAGGATGTCGTCCGCTACACGTATGTAGGTAATAACGTACATTTATACAATAGACTATTTGACAAGGCCATCCGATTCTTCCCAATTCTGTTCAATTTTGGTTTGTTCTGAAAAATATGCCTGGCAAAATAAAATATTCCGTAACTAAACTGATATTATGACATCAATTAAGCGATAAGGCCACCCATTGTACATGTAAAGTACTTGTGAGGGTATTTTAAAAGTCGTTCACTGCTGTCAATAGTCGTAAACTAAAAACGGAGGCATATGGGCGACCAGACCAACTCTGTTAGTGGTTGACCACTAACCACAACTCAGGCTGGGAGGTCAGCAACATCTTATTCAAGCAAACTCTGGACTCAGACATGAAGGCCTCGGATACGACCGGCACATCCACAAGGATAATGTCTATTATTTTGTTAATATAGGACACGTCAATTTTACTTCGTCTCGCCTGATGGTAAGCTGAAAGCAAAGTCTTGGAAAAAGAGGGTCACCATTATAGACGTACCATGTTACAATGGTGGCACTCAGCTTGACGGCCTCATCAGATGCTTTTTCAGGCCCCGCTTAAAAGGACCCGGGACTGTAGGAGGGAAACACGTGAACTGGTAAGGAATTCCAAGACTTAATGGTGCGGCAGAAGAAGGAGTCACCGAACCGCTTGGTTCTTGATGGAATATTCTGCACCGTATGCGGGTGGCATCTAAGCCCTGCACGTGTTGTCCTATATAGGAAAGGAGAGGGTGGGATTAATTGGAAGAGCTCATCAGAACATTCACCATGGTAGAGACGGTAAAATACCGCCAAAGATGCCACATCTCTACGCAACTGTATGACTGCTCGTCTCGTCTTGCATCGAGCTCCTTGCTTCTCCTCCTCTCAAACACGGACACCTTGGTATGCATGGTGTTCCTCCACCATGATCGGTCTGCCACCATTGCCTCTCACCGTGACGGATCGAGACGTGAGCTCGATCCGTCGTCACGGTAGAAGTCCACACACCTTTATAGGTACGTTTATTTCCTTCAGATGTGCCGTGTACTCGTCTGCCACCCGAGTGGTATATACTAAGAAATAGGATATCGTACAGACCTGTAAATGGAAAAGGAACTCCTTATCCCATAACTTCGGTTCGCTGGCTGGCTGTTTGTGAATTTTTCTGGCCTTTCTTTCAGTCGCGTGAGAGTATTAAGTTTAAATTGATATTATATACCATGGAGAAGGAATAATCTATTCTCTGTGTTAAATACCTACTTAGAGCGTAGGTAAATGTCGCCACAGCTGTGTCAACACCTACAGACACAATGAGGGTTCTGCATAAAAAACTTAAAACCTGTGGGGTTTCAATAAAGGTCAGTTCTATTAAAATTCAGGTACGATTCCACCTCATACTCTCAAAATGTCAAAATCGGTGTTTTTGCAATACAATTTTCAGGAAAGAACATCAATTGACATTGTATTCGTTTAATAACATTAGATTGAGACAAAATCCATATCCATATTAATATTATAAACGCGAAAGTAACTCTGTCTGTTTGTCTATCCGTCCGTTATGCTTTCACGTCTCACGCGATCAATTCGATCGCCACTGAATCGTATTTAATGAAATTTGGTACAGATATAGATTAGACCTTGGGGAAGGACATGGGCTATGTTTGGTTGCGATAACCGGCATCCACGCAGGTGGAGCTGCGGGCAACAACAAGAATTGTCCTACAGATCTACAAACAATACAGTTCATGCGGATAAAGCTGCTGCTGTGTGTATTTTTTTAGACGACCGATCCGTAGTCACACCAAATTGCCACACTGGTATGATTACGGTTTCTTTTTACCTGACTACGGCGAAGCCAAAGGAGGGTTATGATTTTGACAGGCTATGTATGTATATATGTATGTATGTATGTATGTATGTATGTATGTATGTATGTATGTATGTTCGTTTGTTCCCTCATAGCTCTTCAACTAATTATTAGAACTGGACAATTGGGGTATCGTTAGAAGCGTCTTGATCGTCCGCTGGTTATAGGCTATATCACGTGTCACTAAATCTAATGTGGCGCCCTCTAGCGGTCATAAAGTACTGAATTAAAAAATTAACTTGAGATAAATGAACCGTGTTTGGTATCAAATTAAAGGGCTCAATTAGCACATTTCAAATATGTATAAATTATTGCCCCAAAATAATATAAATAAAAATTAAGTTTAAAACTAAAACCCGACTACTGCAAAATCACGCTCTAAAAAGTATTAAACAAGAAAATATCAAGAATAGCCGTGGTCGTATGCCACTTACACTAACAAAACAATACCTTCTAGGAAAAAGTGGCATACGACCACGGCTATTCTTGATATTTTCTTGTTTAATACTTTTTAGAGCGTGATTTTGCAGTAGTCGGGTTTTAGTTTTAAACTTAATTTTTATTTATCCGTAGTCACACTGTGGGGGACAGTGGGACATTAAAGAGATGAGGAGGAGGAGAGAGGAACTCGGTGCAGCGGGACCTTCAGCCATAAACTACAATTACGTCGGGGGGTACTGATTTATAGCTTGTGTGATCGTAAATGAGCTTCGTGAATAGTCTACGTCAGTCTGAGAGCTCACCAACGAAGCTATCATTAACCAGAAGCCAGTTGCTGTGGCAGTACACGGTTGAGAGAGAGTAGTAGTAAAGAGATAATCATAACAATGAGAATTACAACAAAACTTTGTAAAGAACCATTAACTTTTTTATAAAAAACAATATTGACAGAGGTAAAAAATTATAACGAACATTTAATACATAATTATATTGACTGATGGATATTTATAGTATATGTTACTGTGCATGTTTAAAATTAGTGAATATTAAGATGCACCGGTGCATGTCATGTCTACAATTACTAAAATCAATGAATTTTTTTTATACCACTTAGGTGGCAGACAAGCACACGGCCCACCTGATGGGAAGTGGTCACCATGGCCTAATAGACGTATGCAACACCGGGGGCGTCCCGCGTCACACTCGCGCTGCCGACCCTGAAGAACCCTTCTAATGCCCTTCTTGAAGAACCCCTACTGACTCACATTATAATTACGAGGTACTTCGATTACAATTTGATAGATTATTATAACAGACATTTTCCCACCTGTGGAACTATAAATTGACAAATTATCTCAAAACTCAGCTCTGAAGTCACTTTCGAGAATCAATACACACTTATTTAAAACATTAATATATTAATAACAACGGTAATAATGTTGTTTGTCGCAACAAAAATACAACTGCTTACTGAAATAAGCATAAACCAATGACATAAAACCATTTTATGGGTATTTGCATTGGTCTGGTCGTGCCTCGGAAAGCACATAAAGCCATCGGTATCTGTTGCCATACAAATATCTATGGCAGTCGTTAAGTGGAGCTCTTAAAAGTCCAACAACTGGACCTCGATTCTGCTAAAGCACAACCACTGTCACACCACAGAGATTGCGAGAAAATTGCATTTGATTTTAGCCTTTAAAGTAATGCTATTAAAGTTTAAAATTAAGTGGCTTTTTGTAGAGTTAACGAAAGCGTGTAATGAAAATATTGTCATTTAATTTTGGACTTTAACTCTAAAGCAAAATAAAGTCTGAAATTAAATGCCAAGTTTTGTAGAGACTGTGGGGCCTGGGGCCCTAGACAAAGTGACATTCTATTGATGGAATCGCGCTGAAGCGAACCATTTTTAAGGTTTTAACAATGGATTTTGGGACATTGCGGTGGTTATAGTAATAATGATAAGTTAAATAATGTATTTCGAGTTACAAAGACTCAAATTTCATAAAAAAAAATATAGTTATACCTATTAATGATTTATGTCAATTTCATACTACAATTAGTGATTCCACTGGCGTTTTCGCCAATAGAATGTCACTTTGTCTGAAGGCCCCTGGTCTAACTGCAATGCTTCGATATCGCTAGTGGGTTGTAGAGGTCGTATGGCAGTCGTTTCATGGAAAATATCGAAGTTCAGCCAAATCTGCAGTTAGACTGAAAGATGCGGACCCTAGACTCTGAAGTGAAAGTTTCGGATGTGACTGGCATTAACGCTAGGATAAAGAAGTTTGAAATAAAACTATTTTTAACGGATTCTATCGCGATTTATTTGGTGTTTTCATTAGTTATAATTACCGACATATACATACTTACTTCCTCTTAGCGTTAATTCCCAGTCGCATCCGAAGCTTTCAGCTCGGAGTCTGGGGTCCGCTTTTACCAGTCTTAACCACGGATTTGACTAGACCTCGATATTTTCCGTGAAGCGATTGTCATCTGACCTCCACAACCCAATGTTAACATTAGGCGATATCGAAGTTTTGCAGTTAGACCGTTGTTTTTTTTGGATTTTTGAGGGCTCCAACTACCCGTAACGATTGCCATAGATGTTCTCATGGCAACCGGGACCGACGGCTTAACGTGCTCTCCGAGGCACGACCAGACCAATGCAAATACTCATATTTCATTCACACAAATATTTGCACTGAGCGGGGATCGAACCCGCGCCTCCTGCGTAGCGGCCGCGTTCACTACCGCTACGCCACGGAGGCTGTCAACATAATAATATATTATACCCGAATGACGTCACAAAATGTGCTCTATATGCACAGTACAGGTGACTTTCGAGGATAGCACGGGGTGCTACAGCAGCGGAGGGGCTCAAATCCACCAATCATAGATTATATCAAGCCAATCCGCGCGCGCCAGGGTCTCATTTCTCTGGAGACTTGCAGTTATAATATATGGGTGAATTTCAACAGGTCCATTAAAATCTTCATTCCGTGGATTTTTTTTACCTTAAGTTTTGTAGTTAAAACAAATCGCGTTTATTATAGGTTTTGATACTTATATGTATTCTTGCTTAATATCTAGCAGATAAATAAAAAAGCTAACGAGATATACAAGATCAAAAATTACGCGCCACGGCGATGACACATGCGTGCGCGGCAATGAAACAAGCATCCACGGGCATGAAATAAATATACCAAAGGAATGAAAAAATCAACCATGGAAATGAAAATACATAATATAAAACATAATATTTTATGTACCTACTTACATGAGAAATTATACTTACATACAATAAAAATACAAAGGGGATTAGGCAATTGTGTATGGACATTGGCGTCATTTATTTTTTCAGTGGCACTGTGTTAAACACGCGTATGAGTGTCGTTATTTTTATTGTAAGTAATATCGGAGCTGCGATATACAGGGTGGAACATTTCGACTTTACCTGGAGGGAAAGTACCCTCATACTAGAGATAGCGAATTTTACTTAAATTAAACATAACCTTATTTTGAAAGGGAAACAAACCTGCATTCAAAGATTTCTAAAAATAACACACCTGATGATCAAACCGCCTAAAATCTTCCTATACCTTCTCTTTTATGGGTTTCCTTTTACTTATTTTACCAAGTTTGTTAGAGATATTTGATCCAAGATTGACCCTATCGATTGATGCAATTAAAATATAGCTTCATCCGGATTTTATTCGGTTCGATTACCGGGTGTGGCAAGCGATTTTTTTGGAAATCCTTAAACGCAGTGTATTTTTTAAGATTAAGAGAGTGTTTCCTTTGCTGCTGCCCAACCTAGGATCCTGGCTAGTTTTTTCTAGGAGTTGTTTTTACCAAGCTGGATAACTTATCCCAGGCAGATTTTTTCTTGAACAACTTCGAGTGTAACCCCATCGATGGCTGTCTGTCTGTCCCTGTGTATGCTTAAATCTTCAAAATTATGCAACGGATTTAGAATCGGTTTTTTTTAATAGATAGAGTAATTCAAGAGAAAGATTTATATGCATAATACATGCATAATATTGTAGAGAAATATTGATAAATTTAGAGATATGCAGCGGGAATGGGATCAGAAAATATGGCGGTACGAAGTTCGCTGGGTCAGCTAGTATTAGATAAACGATACCGCGTTTGCATTGGAGATGTGGAGGGAAAGTACTCTAAATACTGGAGATAGCTAATTTCATTCAGAAGAAACATTTCCTCATTTTTAAAAAGAAAAAACAACTGCGTTTAACGAATGCTGAAAAATCGCTTGCCACATCCTGTAATTGAACCGACTAAAATCGGAAAAAATAACAGCCAGTATTTTTATTGCTTTAATCGATAGGATTAATTATAAGACTCGAATCTCCCTAAGAAACCTGGTAAACTGCAGGTACTTTCATATTATACCATTTTTATTCATGGCTGCTCAATTTCAAAACGACGCCAATTCTTTTACACGAAAAAGAAATGGGAAATTAACAAATTAATATGATATACTTTTGTCAATATGCTATGGCGATGAGAACATAAGTTACGGAAATGAAACATCTGGTCATGGCAATGAGACTAAATTGTTTTACAAGGCATGGCAATGATTTTTTTTTCATTGCCGCGTTTTTTTCTTCATTACCATAGCAAATTTTGACCACGGAAACCATGGAAATGAAAGCACGGTGGTGAAAAACGAGCCAAAAATATAATATAAGAAAAAATCTATTAATTATTCGAAGTAATAAACACTTCACTAAAATAAACAAGATAAATTTCGTTCTATTGAATGTATAATCAAGAGGATAAACTTATTGGAATAGACAGTTATACCTATCCACAGTAATGAAAGAAAAAATGTCCAGTAACATAAAAATGATATACTTTTATTTATGGTGCCAAAACGCAGGTACGTGTGTACGTCCTTCCATGTCGAGCACTTAGGCGGCACCAATATGCAACGTTTAGCGGATATGAGGGAGGATACAAGTCGTTAGATAAAACGATATTCTAAAATATGTTTAGAACATGGCAATTAAAGGTAACTCTAGGACAAATGAACTTTTATTAACCATTCGTTGTATTGTCTAAATATTTGAATAAATGTATTTCGTAACAATACTTTAACTATTCACGTATCAAATAAAACTAGGTTTTAATTAAAAAAACCAATAGATTTTTATCAATGAGGTATCACAACACAATAGGTGATGTGTGGACAAACACGGCAATGAAAAATTTCGAGGTTTAAATTTTTTTTTTGGCGAATCTATAATCCTATTTAATAAAATATTTAGTGCTCCACATAGATCACTATATCGCCTAACCAGAAAAAAATGTTAGAGTATTGTAAAAATGATTTTTAGTACCGATTTCATCGATGCCACGCAATTTTTGGCCCCGGGAAATTCACCCATATGCCAGGGTTACACTGATGTCGAGGTTGATTTCCAGTACACATTGGTCCAGTCCAGTCTTGTTCCATATCCATCTATTTTGCATGCTTCATAAATAGTGCCTGTATCGCATACACGGACAATCCTTTAGTCTCAGGTAGAAAGTAGAAGAAATATACTGCAGTAGCTAAGCAGACGGTAGAGAAGAAGTAGAAGACAGGTGCCAGGCCAATGGATTGTATAATGATGTTGAAGAGAAATAAAGAGATGAACTGGCAGGCATATAGCCATTCTGCTGTAAACACTAGTAATATGCTCTTCACCTGAAATGGTAGACATATTTGTTTAATCATTTTGTTTTCAGTAAAAACACAACCTCACGCACACACTACACAGCCACGGCAGAGGGTGCAGGCTCGATTCCTGCTAAGTGCAATAATACGTATGCATTATGTGTATTTGAATTGATCTAATTATTTCCGTCAGTTGAAGAGCTTGTTAAGCCGTCGCCGTCGGCCCGGTTGCCATACGAACATCTATGGTAGTCGTTAAGGGAAGTTGGAGCCCTAAAGGGTTCAACAAATGGTCTAACCAAAGGGTATAGAGGTCATAATATTATGGCTGTCAAACACACAGTTTTAGGCTGGAAAAAGCATGTCTCGAACTCCTAGGTGGACACTTCGGATGCCCTGAATTTAATGCGAAGATGAAGAAGAAAAAGCTTTCCGCAATTAAAATATTATTAAACTCAGTCACCGAGTAATATTTCTGAGAGTGCAGGGGCTCATTCAGGCAGGCCCACCAGCTAGCCTCCTACTGCTTTTTAAACGAGGATTTGCTCTTAAGTGGAGAAGGAAGTACCGGTCACACACTTGTACTTTTCCCCAAAATATTTTATTATAGAGCCTGACCGGTTTCACCTTATGTCATTCTCTTTTTGACCTTTGAGATAGTTCAGGTCTAGGTTCGCAGGTGAGGTTGGCTTGGCCTTATAAGTCTGAAGACTAAGCCCAAACACATTGAAAGTACCTACCAATTAACCAAACTTACTTCTGGTCGAAATATCTCAGCGGAGACCACAAAAGGCACATTCCCTGAACCGACAGTGTGAGACGTGGCATATATACATATAAAAACAGGTATTGTCCATTTTGGGAACCATTCTGTTAAAACCTGGGTTCCTAGTAGCCCACAGCAAATGCAAGATACTATGGATGAGTATATTTGAAGAGGCTGTGAACAAAAATAATACCCATACAACATACATAAATAAACAGTTTTGCAATATTATAGGTACAGTAGGAAAACCGGGTCTTTTATCGATTCGCTAGGGTAAAACTCGCGAGCGTGCGCGAGTTTGTACCTTTTTACCCGACTGCGCCAGCGAGAGGGTAATGTGTTTCGCGCGTATGTATGTATGTATGTATGTATGTGTCTATGTGTGTATGTAGTTTTCTTTGTTCCCCTCTACAGGCCTAACGCCTGGACGGATTTTGATGAATAGGGTCTCAAATGAAAGGTATTCATCTCCCGAGTGTCATAGGGTACATAAAATTCCAACGAAAACTATACGGTAGATTTTTGATGCTAATATATCTGTGGGCAAAAATTTTTTTTCATTCAAATTTATCGAGTAGGGTATCAAAATGAAGAGAATTAAAAGGAGATTACAAAAATATATAGATGTCATATCCTAACTAAAAAGGTTAAAATAAAATTAAATATTAAAAAATAAAAAAAACCGACTGCTGTCTAAAAGATTGAAACAAGCTTGATAGCAGGCGGTACCCATTAAATTTCTTTCGGTTTATGATTGGCAAATGGGTACCACCTGCTATCAAGCTTGTTTCAATATTTTAGACAGCAGTCGGGTTTTTTTATTTTTGAATAATTAATTTTATTATTTTTTTGTCGTCAATTCACTCGATTGTGAAAACCTAACGTATTTCTGTACAGTGAGTTACAAAAATGTTTCGGCCACAGGAAGGAAATTTATCGTTGCTCGTTGCGACAAGAAAGCGGGTGCACAGCGCTGTATGAGAGGAACTTCAACCCACTGTGAAATGAATTTGCTGCTGTAGTTTTTCCAATCGACTACAATATGGGGTTCTTCAGGAAAGGCATTAGAAGGTTCCTTCAGGGTTGGCAGCATGTTGCACAAATCCATAAGTTTTCCATCATGTGAGCCGTATGTTTGCTTGTCTGTCACCTCTTCTTCTTCATCCTAGCGTTAATCCCAGCCGCATCCGAAGTTTTCACTTCGGAGTCTAGGGTCCACTTTACCAGTCTAACTGCAGATTTAGCTGTCTGCCACCTAAGTGCTAAGAAAGTGTTAAAGAATAACTCACTCTTCTTCCAACAGTATCCGTCAAATACGCCGCTGATACTCCAGCTATCAACACCACAAGTCCTAAGACTATGCTGCACAGGTCGGGGGAGATGGCGTTATTCACAGCTGCAGTGAATATGGGTTTGGCGTAGACCTGCACCACAGGCAGACCTTGGTACACATAGGCAGTCTTCAGAACTATGACCAGATAGAATTGCTGGCGAGTTGATGGACAGGATTCTGAAAAAAGGAATCTAGGGGTATTTTCAATTTTCTTCTGAAAGTTTTATACATATAGGTATATTTACGTCTGTAATTCCTAGAAGGGGTAAGCAGAGGTATTAAATTACTATTACCACTATCGGGATATTTACCATGTATTGTTTGGAGTTTCCGATATTTCGGCGCTGTTGCAAGCACCATGATCACGGAGGAACTGTAGTACTGGCGGTAAACGGTGAAAAAGTTTTTAGGGGTACATAATATCGATCTACCCTCTTTCAAGTTCTTTTGCTACGCGTATGGACACTACCACTGGTTTCACTCTCACTACAAACTCGAACTTGATCTCGATCACGTTCACGAAACACTATGCTACTCCTAAAAACTTTTTCACCGTTTACCGCCAGTACTATAGTTCTTCCGTGATCATGGTGCTTGCAACAGCGCCGAAATATCGGAAACTCCAAACAATACATGGTAAATATCCCGATAGTTCTAATAGTAATGTGAACGACCATGAAAGTTTAAATCCCTATAGAGGTATTAAAACCCACATTTCGAAAGCTATGATTGCCATTCCCACTTAGTATAGGACGAGCAAGCGGGCGTTTTGTCCATGGGCTGTATTTTTACCGTCAGATAATGAACAGCCCTATCCCTTCTACGACACAAAAATCTATAACTCATTCTCTGCTCACTACAATATCTGAAGAACAATCTAGAAATTCTGGCAATCAAGCAAGATTCGTTTTGAAAATCTTTACCAGCTCACGTGTTTCCCTCTTCCTACAGTCCCAGGTCCTTAAAGCAGGGCGTGAAAACCATCTGTCGAGGCCATCAAGGTAGGGAACGCAATGTTAGGGACAGTATCTATAATGCGGGAAATTATACTTCGGACTGAACCGCAGTTTACCGTCAGAGTGCAGTCAATTTGGCGACCTAACTATAATAATAAGCATTTACTCACTGAAGAATTGCCAACAAGACATCTTTTTAGTCTTTGATCCTGGTTTTATTTCATGTGCCACTTGCGTCAAAGATAGAATATCTGAAAAATAAATTTAATATAAGTAGTTCATTTACCCAGTTTACCCTACTTTGTTATTGTTCAAATAATTATACGTGAAATTCGTAATTCTTACCGTCTGATTCTGCATTGACAGTACGTCGTAGGCTGTTCAATTCTGTTAAAACCTCGTTAGAATTGCTACTTATTTGTCGGTAAAATGCCAAGGATTTCGCTGCTGCCTAAAAGAAATCATAGTCCCTTATTTTATAATTCGTTTGACCTTCCTTTCACTCAGAATATTTAAATAAACATCAGCCATGTGTGGTTTGAAATCCTGTTCAAAGGATGCCGCACCTGGTCCTTCGAGCCGGATTATCTGCGTTTCTGTTTTTTTCGTGTGGAAGAGAATCGGCTTCGTCGGCCTCCCACAAGCGGGTCTCACCGACGAGAGTCGACGCGTGGAAATACACACCACGCCACGTGGGAAAGCGGGAGCAGCGGATACGCAACCAGCGGCGTGAGGAAACAGCCCTCGCCAGCGTCGAAGCAACTATCATACAGATGATGTTGACTATATTATGTATTATGATGATGACATGCATTCTTTGAAGGATAGAATTCGTAACGAGGTTATCCGACAAAGAACCAAAGTTACCGACATAGCTCGCAGAATAAGCAAGCTGAAGTGGCAGTGGGCTGGCCACATCTGCCGAAGGACTGATGGCCGTTGGAGCAAACGAGTCCTAGAGTGGATACCGCGCGTAGGAAAACGGAGGGTAGGACATCCCCTAGCCAGATGGACCGACGACCTGCGAAAGGTGGCTGGGACGGACTGGATGCGAAAGGCGGAGGACCGGCAAACGTGGCGCACATTGGGGGAGGCCTATGTCCAGCAGTGGACTGCAGTAGGCTAATTGATTGATTGATTGATGCAGTGAAATAGCAAGGTTTCACTGCAGCATACAAGATGTCTACTAGAACAAAGCAACAAGGCTACATCAGGTACTAGTAGACACATTATCAACAGCTAGCTAGCAGAACTCCGTACATACGGAACGTGCCACGTGCGTGAGGAGGAAACAATCCTCTCCAGTATCGAGCATTATCATTATGTGGAACATCAGTTTCACAAGTACTATAGCAGCAAGAGCTACAGTACTGTATCAAGCAACGCCTCTTCCTGTACCAAGCATCAAGGCTTAATCAGGTACGAGGAGGCATATCAAATCATATCATTATCATTTCATATATCAATCTGTTAGCTAGCCAGAATATCAACATATATACCCATACGATCAAGAATCAATCATTGGAACTCCACCGGTATACAGATACCTAAGTGCAAAACAAGTGCACCTGATTTGTATGCTTCTCCAATATCACCTCTCCATATGGAACAATTACTACAAAAGCAGCAGCTTTCCATCAGCAGCATCCTACACACCTGATATGTAAACCAATATCAAGAAACGTGTAATAGCCGACCTTCTTGTGAGGAATGCAACAGTCAGCATATCGCGGCTATACACGTGACGTGTTCGGTGAACAGCGTGTCATCGAACGTGCCCGGCCTTGCGCAAGCTCAAGTAGCAGATCAAACAACTCGCTTGGTAACAAGAGCCAACAATCGCATCACGATGACGCAACAAATACGTCACTTCGAGGTACCTATATTAATGCTTCGAAAACATATGGACTCATTTACGCATCTCTCCGCCATCCATCGCTCAAACTGTACCCTGCCTGGACGAAGCCGAGGGACGTATGGACGTCGCCATCGTGAATTCATGGACTACGCAACCTGCGTGTGGAGTGAAGCACTTGACCAGCGAAACATTTAGCATTTATCGTTGTTACTATTTTCATTGTATTCCTTTCATTATCATTTGTCTATTGTATCATGTTTATACTAGTGCACTTTTTTATCCCCCGGAATATGTACGAGCCAGTACTCGTACATTGTTTCATAATATATAAGTCCGCGTCAGCATTTCATACACTGTATTTAGTTGTGACATACATACATTAATGAAGTCAGTTCTCAAATTGCCGCACTAGTGTAAACACGTAGGTTTTATGGTGCAAATAAACGTTCTCAAGTACGTCAGCATATCATTAAACCTCGTGTATCAAACGGTACAAGCAGACAAGTGCTCGTACAGTTATATTTTTTATTAGGTTAATTAGGGGAATAATTGATATAGGATAGTATGCAAAACACGTGAGCTGGTAAGGAATTCCAGGTCTTAATGGTGCGGCAGAAGAAATAGTCACCGAACCACTTGGTTCTTGATGGAATATTCTGCACCGTACGCGGGGGATATCTAAGTCCTGCACATGTTGTCCTATATAGGAAAGGACTTATTGGAAGTAGGATTAATTGGAAGAGCTCATCAGAACATTCATTATGGTACAGACGGTAAAGTACCGCCAAGGACGCTACATCTCTACGCATCTGCAAAGGCCCGAAGGTGTTAGTGACCTCAGGATTCCCAATAATGCGGAACGCACGTCGTGCAACCTGTCGAGAGCATATAGTAAGTACTTTGCGGAGCCATCCCAGAGATGCGAACAGTATTCCAGAACAGTATTGCAGGAGCGATTTAGTGTTTTGTATAGAAGACATCATAATATCTTAATGACGGAGAAATCGAGCAATATATATGTCGATGAATTTTATTTTCAATCGAATATATAACCTCCTTTTTTAACTCGGTTAAAAACAATAACTCACCTCTTCTCTATTAGTTGCTAGTAGGCTTACTGCCGGCTCCTTTATCACCGCAATCACGATCACACCAATCACAGCCAATGAAAGATTCACATACACCATCATATGATACGTTAGTGCTCCTCCAAAAAAATACGACGTCAGGTACCCTAGTCCACAGAACAGGTTGGGGCTGGCAGTCAACGCACCTCTAATAGAATCCTGGACAATCTCACTAATATATATCACGGATATTAAGAAGACTGGATATCCAAATCCTGCTATAAGGACAGCTGCCATAACGCCTTCCACTCTATTGGTAAATGCTATTATTGACCAGGCAACCTGAAATATGAAAGATTTTTTATGAGAAACTAGCTATTTCCTGCTTCAAGCAGGCGTGCAACTTCGATTCCGTTCCCACATATTGATATTTAAGTGAAGAGACAACGTTCTTCTTCATCCTAGCATAACTTATTACTTCATCCTAGCGTCAATTCCCAGTCGCATCCTTAGCTTTCACCTCGGAGGCTGGGGTCAACTTTCCCAGTCTTAGCTGCAGATTTAGCTAGGCCTCGATATTAAATGTGTTAGTTCATATAAAATACTAACCACAAATAGTAACGAAGTTAAAATAGCAGTTTGTTTACGTCCCAAATTGTCCAAAAGACTTCCAATCACCAGAGGGTGGGCTACCAGGGACCCAAAGGTTGCTAGACTGCTGAATAGGGCGATGTCCATGTCCCTCATGGGTCGATGTAAGGTAGTGTTCTCCGACTTGAAGAGGAGGATCGTGGATGATGGCCAGCCGATGCTGATGCCCACGTTCATACAGGATATACACACTGTAACATTGTAATCTTTCTAAATACTCTGAGACATTCCCACTACTCATACAAATACAAATCTAATATATAAAAATCAATGCCACTTTTCGTTGTTATTTTATAACTCAAGAACGGCTGAACCAATTTGGCTAATTTTAGTCTTGAATTATTCGTGGGTGTCCAGGGAAGGTTTATAGGATGGAGGGCCGGGCGAGGGTGCCATTGCCAAACATTTGTTACCCACGTAGCCTGACGGTTGCCGCAAGACGCTGCCGTCCCAATGAAGGCGCCTCTCTTGCATTTTATCTTTCATGTCACGGACATGAAGGCTGCTGCGGATGCGGGAATTCCGCACGCGATCTTTAGAGGTGAATTGTCGCAATTTGTCAAAAACTTAATTTAGAACTTGTATCGTCGTAACGTCAGCGTGACGGAGGTGACAATGACGCAATGATTTTTTTTACTCAAAAAGTACTTCAGAGCACCTAAAGAAGCTTCACTTCAAAAATCGCCCAATAAACTTTTTGAACTAAGGTATGAAGTTCAAAAAATTTAAATAGTAAGTTACAAAAATGTTTTAAAATAAAAAAGTAGATTACTTACGTAAAACAGTAGCTATAACTTGAACGATGATTCCCATGACTTTTTTCAATATTTTTAATATTACACACGATACTGCTGTCAGCCTACAGTTTACAACTAACACTAAACTTGTTTATTATATCTATTATTATGACAATAGATTTATATTTATAATTTCTTGGCTACATACACATAAAAGTGAACAATATTGTAGAAACTAGCTGTTTACAACATTATTGTACGTAATAACAGCTGTGTTCTTCTTGTTTTGTTTCAATTTAGAGGCCTTTGCTAATAAAAAATTACATAATGTCAAAATTTCCATACATAATTTCGGCATAACAGCTGGTTGGGTTTTAATTTTTTTGCGCGGTAACTCAATCGGCTGCGCGAGTGTGATGCCCTGGTGTTGCATACATAGGCCACGATAGCCACTTCCCATCAGGTTAGCCGTGTGCTTGTCTGCCACTAAGTGGTTTAAAAAATGGGGTTCTTCGAGAAGGTCGACAGTCCGTGTGTGACCCCTGGTGTTGCACATGTCCCTAGGCCACAGTATACCACTTTATATCAGGTGAGCCGTGTGCTTGTCTGCCACCTGAGTGGTATTAAAAAGCTGTAACCAGCTTGTCATTATCCTTTCGCGGTGATCCCGCTTGCATCAAAAATTTCACCAAAAAAACCCAAAATTGGAAAGCGGTTCCAATTAATTTGTAGCTCACTTTAGGTACTACGGGAGTGACTGTCCTCTGACCTCCCAACCCCGAGAGGTGAACCAAAGCCTCGTTCGTTGACCGGCAGGTGGACCACCTAGCAGGTGGAGTAATACTATTATTTCTTTACTTCTTTATAGTACTTTTATATCAATTAATATCAAAGTTTTTGGAATGACAATAATTAGGCAGAACTTTTCTAAGCCCAAATGACGCGCTCCATACGCCCTTAGGCGTTGTCCTAATGGAAAGCGAATTCACGATTGTGTGTTCACGCGATGCCAAAAAATGGGTGTCCCGCGAGCGTCACGCGAATTTTAGTCACAAATTTTGAAAACTATTCGCGTGAACTTAGTTCGTACAAACGCGCTGTTGGGGACCAGGTGGACAAAATGATGACACCGACTTCAGTATAACGATATATATTATAAGTATATTGAGAAGCAATTATTCCCACCTCAGATTCCCTCCATAGCTAGCGCGAACATCTTCCTGGACCCTGGAAACCTTGGGAAACCTTCCAGAGGTACCATGCAGTTCATTAGCCGTTTCGATGGGCAGAGGATAAATCTTCGAGAATGAACGGTGAAGCTCACCAGAGGCTGTTCGGATTTTTACAACACAGGAGATGCCAACTCCTCCTTTGTAAACCTGTTTGACTCGCCCGAGGCACCACTTCAATGGAGGTGCGTGGTCTTCCTTGATGATAACAGGCCTACCAAGAGTGATATCATTCTGGTTGATCTTTCATTTTGTTCTGATCTGCAGCTCGCTGACATACTCTTTCGGCTACTGCTGCCAGAAATGCCACTTTTCGTGAATCGTCGCTAGTAATAACTGAGGACCAGCATGGCATAAGCATTTATGTTCATTGTTCATATTGAAAGATAATTATAGTGAATGTGTCTTTGCTACACAGCAGAATAGGGCGTTTCTAATCAAAAGAAACCTCATTACAGTTATTTAACCTCCCCCTGACTCTTAATAATAAATCGTAAATTTGCAAAGACATGAATGCAACAAGTCAGTAGGTATGGGTTCATCTGAGCCGACCTTACGAAGCCAAAGTTTTTGCATGTGAATTTTCGTAATAATATTATTAGGAGTCAATAATCCTAGCGGGTGATAGACCTGTGATATATAACAGAAAGTAGGAACCTACTTTTCGTTTAGTAATTCGAGAAACACCTAGGTATATTAATGTTTAAATTAGTATTAGAATGTAATTCGTTAGAGTTGTTACACCAACCCAAACCGATTGTTTTACATTGCGCTGTCTTATCAAGTAGCCATCTGAACTATCTGAACGACTTACCTATATCTAAGTTGAATGGCCATTTGTGCAATGGAAAGCAACCTGAATCTAAAATGTTTCTAATAGGTACTAAAATAAATAATAATTCGTCTTTATTATTATGAGAAAATATTAAATCGTCAACGTAGAACAAATTTAATATTAAATAACCGATTGTCAGTTGTCGTGAACACCTCATGGCGAAGTACTTTCAGTGGGCTCACCCATTTTCTTTAACGACCTAATTATTTTTCTAAATTGAGTCAATTAATTGGCCGAGTTGGCGAGGTGATATCTTAGTAAGGGGCTGTCCATTAATCACGTGAAGCTCAGCAGGGAGGGGGGGGGGGATATATTGAGATATCACGTGTATTCATTTTTTCTTATCACTCGTAATTTTTGTCACGATTCTTAGTTTTCTAGCATTCAATAGTAAATAAAAAAATACACGTGATTTTAGCTAGGGAGGGGGGGGGGGGGGTTAGTCTAAAACCTCACCACGTATCACCATGGGGGAGGAGGAGGGGTTAGGTTAGAAAACATCACGTGATTAATGGACAGCCCCTAATAAGTTTAGTGGAAAATGTATTACTGTATTAATGTATGATTGAATGTACTTATTAATTAATAACCTACTGTTATTATACCTATCAGTTAGTTTACTAACTGATAGGTATAATAACAGTAGGCCAATTAATGGTGCTTGGGATTTATCCCAAGCTGTTTCATAATTTTCCGAACATAATTGCAACGATTGTATGATTTCCAAAGCACTCGCTTTCAGCCACGAACGTAAAAGTAATGACATTTTTCATTTGGACTTATTTTACTGACACTATGAAAAATAAAGATAGCCCTGAACTCCAACCAATTTTCAATTGATCGTCAAAGGATCAATGCAATAATAAGCAAGTTTAAGTCGCCATTTTTGCTACGCAAATACGTACGTAGGCACCGCCTGCGCGGGTACAAACTCGTGCCGCGGCGCGCATTGCGTGCCTCCCCATACCCGGGGGCGAGTTGGGGACTCTGTGGTCCCCACACCGGAAAAGGTCCTGGGCCAATACCATGAACTCCTAAAACAGGTAAATATTGAACTGCTGTCATTCTACCAACTGCAAATGTCACTTTGTAATCCTTGCAGTTAGTGGAATGACAGCAGTTCAATATTGACCTGTTATAAGAGTTTATGGTAAGGCCGCAGATCGAGAGATATGGCTCTGAGTCGGCCGGGGTGCGAAGGATATGGCTACGACAGTCTCACCTCCGGCAACTGACGGCCCACAGACGGCGTGCGTTTTAGTCGGTTCAAGTCCGACATAACCTCCTCCACCGACTCCGGCGGAGGGGTATCCGTGGGGATTTTTTGCACGATAAAAAAAGGTAGGTACAACCCGCCACGTTTTTTCACTAAAGATATGATTCCGTAGCCGACCGCATAGTACAGTCACGTGCACTTATATTATGTATACAGTGATTTTGCAAAATGCAATAAATGCAAAAAAAATGGAAAATGACAAAAATGTACATTATTGCGAGAAATCCCGATGATTACAAAGAATATATTGATAACTAGCCTTCCGCCCGCGACTCCGCCCGCGTGCGTCTCGGTTAACGGGACCTTTGCTCATATCTTCGGTTCTACTCAACCGATTGCGATCAAACAAACGTAAAATTTTAAGTCTGACCAAGTTCTAACAAAAAAAACCGCATCAAAATCCGTCCAGCAGTTTTTGCGTCCATCGCGAACAAACAGACAAACAGACAGGAAATTAAAAAAAAATATTTTCGTGTTCAGTATCGTTAACATAACATAACCCAAGTATTTTTTTTAAATATCTCCAATGTACAGACACGACCACTTTACAATTATATAATAGTATAGATGTGACTATTTATTTCTGAAATTTTCAGAGTGAACATTTATTCAAAATTCTATTCATGTATACATTTCATTGCACGTGACGTACGAAAGCTGCCGACGCACGCAGTACATGCGCGTAGTTCATTGCGGCTTCTCAATGGTCCTCTTTATTCGTATCGGAGTTTAACAAGTAATGGGTACGCTGTATCTGCTGCATGAGTCGGCAGTTGTCGTATGCGGTCGGCTTCATAATCATACCTTAAGTCGCGCAAATCTTAATTAGCGTTATTTACTAGGTACAACACGAGGGGACTTAGGTTGACTTTTTTCATCGAAAATCGGAACCCATATTGGTGGTGACAAATAGGATATGTTCTTACAAGTAGCACTGAGGATGTAGCAACCAGCGACGGACACTGTAAAGCAGCGGTCGGCAACCTGCGGCCCACCACCTTTCTCCGTGCGACTCGCGACTATTTTTTATAAAACTTGGATGGCAGATAAGTACATGGCACACCTGATGGGAAGTGATAACCGTGACATCGCCAGTTGCGTCACATTCGTGTTACCGACATTATAGTCGCTTCAAAAACCACAGCAGGGAAATCTTGCCACAGTGGGTGATGAATATCGTACGGTGTTCCACAGGGATCCAACATCCGAGGGCCATCACTGTGAAGTGAGTAAGGACTCAAAGCTGCACACGAAACAGGAGTTCTCGCTCGCCGCCTTGCTCACGGCGAAGGTACGATGTGCGAGCGCGTGGGCTCCTGCCACCTCCTGACACCTCGTATACGTGAAATGCTGTACAGTGCGGCCCACCTATAACATATTTTGTCACTATGCAGCCCTAGCCTGCGAAAAGGTTGCCGCCCGCTGTTGTAAAGTAATTAACGCAGTATTAGTACAGCCCGAAACGTGTCCGTTAACCTATTAGTCGTGGTAAGGAAACGATTTTTGGTCTTCTGAACCGTCTGCCGGCTCCGAGGGTCGAATGTTAGGGACCAGGTGGACAAAATGTTAACACCGACTTCAGTATAACGACTATTGAAAAACGATTACAAAAACGATTGTCCCGACATAATAGTACTGACGTCGTAGTTGTGTGTGCACCGATGCGAGCGGCCGCATCCCCACCTCCGATTTCCTCTATAGTCCGACAGCTGATACCATTTTTTGAGTACATACTTGCTGGGCTCTGATTCTGCTAAAGCACAACCACTGTCACACCACAGAGACTGCGAGAAAATTCCATTTGAATTTAGTCTATAAAGTAATGCAGTTAAAGTTTAAAATTAAATGGCTATTTGTAGAGTGAATGAAAGAGTGTAATGAAACTCTTTTCATTTAATTTTGTGACTGTAAGGCTATAGAAATAAGGTCTAAAATTTAATGCCATTTTTTGCAGTTTCTGTGGTGTGACAGTGGTTGTGTTTTAGGGCCTGGTCTAGTCGTCTATCTGGGGGCCAATTCTACTATTTAAATAGTCTTTCGATTGTGTATCGTCGGAATTATTTTTCACTTTTCGTATTCTGCTAAAAAATTAAGAGGAATGGCTTGTCAGGGGTCTATTAATCGCAGGGTCATTGTGGTTAATGGCACAAAGAGTGGTATTTAAATAGTGTTTCGATGGAACAATTTTGCCCTTTTCGTCGTCTGCTAAACGTCATTTTAGTGTCATTGTGGTCAATGATACAAAATTGGTAGTCTGCATACCAATGACGTCTCAATAGCTTCGTAAGTTTTCTACTAATTTTTGACAGCTATTTCAATCAAGTTACGAAAAAAACACTTTTTGTATTTTTTGGGAAATTACCTTTGAACACACTTGGCAATGGTAAAGCCCGCACCAAGTCGCCTGGCTTTTTTTTATTCAATAAACATTAAACTACAACATTATGAGAATTGCATATTGACTCAAACATGTCTTTTGGAACTATTTTTCATATTTCTAAAAACTTAGGGGTTGATTTAGCCCCCTGCTCATCAGCCAGGTCTGCAGCTTCGTGTTAAGGTATAACAAGAGAATTGTGTGACAAGTTTTCAGCTTGCCTCAAGCATGTACCTACTCAAAAAATGTTACCAGCTCTCGGATTACTATGGCGTGAACACGCTCTATCAAACATATTAATTTTGAATATGACTTAATTTGACAGAACACGCGAGCAAGCGGACGTCATCTATACAATTATAGGTATAATTGTAAATTGAAAATGTTTGTCCGCGATGGACGCAAAAACTACTGAACGGATTTTGATGCAGTTTTATTTGTTAGAAAGGTCTTGTTAAGATTTAAACTCTTACGTTTGTTTGATTACAATCGGCTGAGTAGGACCGATGATAAGAGATCCACGCTGGCGGGGCCGCGGGTGTAAGGCTAGTGTTCAGTACAATATGTCAGCGCTAGCCTATTACACAGAGCGTACTCGGTTTTATCACACGACTAGTCTACCGTAAGGGTCGGTCCACACGGCGCGTTGCGTTGCGTTGCGTCGACGCAGCGCTGTGCCACTGCGCCGGTTTTACATACTAATAATAAATCATAGCGTCCACACGGCGCGTTGCGCGACGACGCAACGCACACACGACGACGACGCACAGTGTAACGAATGTATTGGAAAATCATTAAAAATCATAAGTTCCTTGTAACGGTATATTATAATTTGTAAACTATAAAAGTGTTTTCTATAACCATTTCCCTCTTCCCAGTTACAAACTAAGAAAAAAAAAAGTCATACTAAAAAAAATATAAAAAAATAAAAAAACAATAAATAATCAAAATAATAAAAAAAGTAGTCATTCGCTATCTGATGTAGAAGTTTCTTCGTTCGATGAACTAACTGACAGCAAAATATCGTGATTTTCTTTAGTTTCGATGTATTCCTCGATCTAATTACTAAAATTGGATGTTATTTTCCGATATTTAGCAATACCCGGATCAGATATAGGTACCTATAGCTATAGGTACTTTTTGACACTGAATCCTAAATCTGAATCAAAGCTAATGCTTGTAGTGTTTCTAATTCTAACTCAACACTCTGGTTCTATTTCAGAAGATCATCTACTCTACTCTGCGTTTCTTAGACGGAGTGCGTACCTAACTCTGAAAAATCTTTCTCAGGTCTTCCTCTTTGCCGACATGTTACCGCTTGTCGAAGGTTTTGGTTCCAAGATATATTGAAAAACTGAATCTTCCAACTTCACTTCAGTCTCTAACCAATCACTATATTTGCTTAAAAAAGTGTTCTTTGTTCAGTGACTTTCAGTCCACTTTTTGCTGATTTTCAATAAAATAAATTGGGCAGATTTTAGTAGATTGGTTTATATGATCGGGGATGGCATGCAAACCATAAACATTATGTATATGATTGATAATCACGTCTACTTTTTAATTTTTGGCGACATTTTCAGTGATTTCAAAACAAGATTTAAGTCACTTTCGACGAAGGTACTCGCTAAAAAAAATTATAACTATTATTTCGGCAAGAATCGGCAAATACAACTAATGTAATATATAAATGTACAATAGTATTCATACACTATAAAAATTTTAGAAAGGTATAATGAGGTGTTTTTTTTTAAACCTTCGATAAAGTTACAAATCCTTTTTTTTTAGCCTATATTTATTAATCATTTATACTCACCCATGGTAACAGATTTTTTAACAAATAACTAGGTCAAAGCACTGAGCAATAGATAAATATTGTTAATAAAATGCGATACTCGTTATATACGCTCGTTGTATAAACACAAGAATGCACAGTAAGCCACATTCAACAGCGAATTTATTTTGATGTCTAGTAAATGATAACAAAGTGGGCACTTTGAAATAATATTTTGAACACCTATCTTAAAAATTGTTTAATTTGGTGTTGCGATTACGTAGTCTGAATTCTGTCTAATGATATACCATACCCTACACATGTGTAAAAAATAATGCATTATTATATTTTTGTATATGGGGCGACACACTGTGCGACGGGGCGACTGCATCTTAATAACGCTGTGGTGCACAGCGCCCGTGTGGCCAGCTATGCGTCAAAATATTTGAGTTGCGCCGACGCAACGCAACGCGCCATGTGGACCGGCCCATGTTTCGCGTACATATCATAGTTCATGAAACAATTGACGTTTTTACATAGATGAATGTGTGCCCCCCACACATTTCCGTTCATACATTTCCGCGTCATTTCAGTTTTTTTTTTTTTACTATTTAGGTCGCAGACAAGCACACGGCCCTCCTGATGGTAAGAGGTTACCGTGGCCTATGGGCGAGTGCAACACCAGGGGAGCCACACTCGTGCTGTCGACCATGCAAGAACAGAGATTCTGTGCCGTCAGCGCAAAAGATAAGTTGGACAAAGCCTTTGGTTTTCCCACTGACAGCACAAAATCTCTCCAATGAGCTCTGGCTACTCTACTCACCGTCGGAAACACAACACGAGGTTATTAAGCGATCTTCTGTAGAGCGAAGGTACATCCCCAGTCGGACTGCTCGATTGGGACGAAATACCGTCGTGTCCTGCACTGCAATTCACTAAGCGAGCACAACGATGCGACAACGATGCGAGGCGCAACGTAGATTGTCATTGGCCAGATTGTATCACGTCATTGGAAATCGACCAATGACAGTGTCTATCGCGCACATCGTTGCGACTCGCATCGTTGTCGCATCGTTGTGCTTGTTAGTGAATTGCACAGCTGCCTCCTCGTTTAGACCATCTCTTAAAATATATTCATGAAATCCACAAAAAAACTCTCAAATAACTTAAATAATCATTTATTAAATAGTGCTTGTATTGCGTACACCGGCAAACCTTTAGTCTCGGGTAGAAAGAAGAAGTAACAAGCAGAAGTAGCGAAACTGACGATAGAAAATACGAAGAACGCAGACGCATATCCAAGGGATTGAGTCATAATACTTAAGAGGAACATACAACTAAACGCACAGATCCATCCCCATTCGTTGGTGATCATCAATAATTTGCTTTTTACCTGAAATTATAAAAAAAAATTATTGATAGGACCGATGGCCGTTGGAGCAAACGAGTCCTAGAGTGGAGACCACGCATAGGTAAACGGAAGGTGGGACACCCCCTAGCCAGGTGGACCGACAACCTGCGAAAGGTGGCTGGGACGGATTGGATGCGGAAGGCGGAGGATCGGCAAACGTGGCGCACATTGGGAGAGGCCTATGTCCAGCAGTGGACTGCAGTAGGCTAATTGATTGATTGACATTTATTCTATTAAAAGAAAAAAAGAAAGAAAAGTTTTTTATTCTGTACAAAAATCCTGATAAAGGTACAAAGTTTCGCACACATCCATACAGAATAACTATTATTGCTTTTTGCTTTCAGTTCAGTAGTACCTAGTACTGAAAGCGCCATCTGAGACAAACAATAACTGAGGATGAATACCCTGACTCTACAGATCGGATACCATTCGCTCTGTGCGGTATGATAGGAACTTCATTCAACGTGCCCTCAAACTGTGGAATGGACTTCCTGCTATGGTTTTTCCAAGCGACTACAATATGGGATTCTTCAAGAAGGGCATTGAGGTTCTTACAGGTAGCACTTGTGTGACTCCCCTGGTTTTGAACTCTATAGGCCACGATAACCACTTCCCATCAGGTGGGCCGTATACTCGTCTGCGACATAACTAGTATAATAAACAATGATTACTAACCTCTGGCAAAAATATTTCAGCCACAATCACGTAAGACACAGTCCCTGGGCCTACAGTATAAGCAATAGCAAATACATATATAAACAGCAATGTAGTCCAGTTCGGGAACCATTCCGTGACTATCTGGGTACCCAGACACAGGCTGCAGACGCCGCACATCATGCAAGAATATATTTGAAGAGGCTGGGGAGAGAAAAATGCTTTGATAAGTAATTCGTCATCTTGTCTGTCATCTGATTGTATCCGAGCCCAAGATGAGCTCGGGGCTCAGGGTCCGGCTTCCAGCTCTTCCTCCTCCACTTCGCACAATCTTGAGCGTCCACGGTAGTGAGAACATTTGCACGCATGTCACTCTCCACGTTGTCAAGTCAGGATTCTTGGGCCTACCCCTTCAACCTGGACCCGGCGGGAGCACCATTGCCAGGTATTTGCTACCCACGTAGCCTGGCGGTTGCTGCTAGATAAGTAACTAAGTAAGTGAAAAGTAGCTTAACTAAAAACATTTCATTTACTTTTTAATTCCAGGTCCTTCAAGCGTAACGTGAAGAACCATACTCTCGAGGTCTTCGAGGTAGGGATCGCCATTCTAGGGACAGCACCTGTAATAGCGTCCTACCATTCTTTGGACTGCACCTCTGCTTACCATCAGGAGGGGTGCAGTCATTTTTTAAGACCTAAATGTTAATAAAACCTGCCCTGCTACAACAAAATTCTATGGAAAGTTTAAAACCCGTCTTTTTGCACTTTCATAACATAATATTTGAAAGATAAAGACGTAAAAAAATATAATATTGAACAAGTCACCCATAAATAATAATATACCTACTGATAAATTAAAACTTAATTAACTTTACGTTAACAGAGATCGGCAGAAGTGGCGCATATTAAGAGAGGCCTATATCCAGCAGAGGACTGCAATAGGCTAATTGATTAATGAACGTTAACGTTAATATAACATAACCCAAATAATTGTTAAAATCTTTAAAAATATAAAATAGTATTGATTTATCGCAATATACTTACTCTCCGGCCAATTTCGTCCGACATATACGCCGAAACGACTCCAGTGACCAACATTATAAGTGCGAATATGACGCTGCATAGGTTCGGAGAGATGTCGTCACCCATTGTAGCCGTAAATATAGGCTCGGCGTACACCTGTATGAACGGCATACCCTGGCAGACGAAGGAAGTCTCGATGATCAAGACTAGGTAGAATTGGCGGCGGATTGAAGAAGTGCTTTCTGGAGAGTAAAGTTTCAAAGTTAAAACCAGATTCCTACTGGTTTCCCTTAGCATGGATGGTAGAGATGTTTAAATTTGATAAACTAGATCGAGTTATGAACTGTTTTCCACCGGCATCCAGTTTGAAAATATTTCACCCTTCGCCACTGATTATGTCGGACCGGAGGGCTGGTTATGTGGGACTCGATTCGACTTAAACCGAATGCTGTCTTCTGTCTTCAGATGCCAAAGGTTAGATAACCAGTAACATACCTATCTCTAATACCCTGGTCGACCCAGGGCCATTTGAGACGTCGAAATTGGGCCCCCTCAAGTGTGGGTACCACGGTGTTCCCATCTTGCCCTCGGAGATAGGGAGGTGTTGCTGCTTCGACTTACTCACGGAGGATAGAATATGATCATTTCCTTCTCCATGGACTTACTGCTGCAAGGGTAGCCAAAGCTCACTGTAGAGGTTTTGTGCTGTCATTGGCACAGGGTCGGAAACACGAGAGTGACCCCCTGTTGTTGCACACGCCCATAGGCCACGGTAACCAATTTCCATGAGGTGGGCCGTGTGCTTGTCTGCCACCTAAGTGGTATAAAAAGGGGTCCGCCAGTCACCCCCAGGTTCAGGGAGGACAGCAGTCTCTGAGCGACCTCCGATGCCCGAATCGTCTCCGGGCAGGTTTATTGTGTAGGAACTTTACAGATATATTATAAACTTATAAATATCAATAAAATACTCACTGAAGAGCTGCCAACAAGACATTTTCTTGTTCTCTATTTCGGGTTTCGTTTGTTCTTCCAACCGCGCTAAAGGCAGCGCGTCTGTAAAATTAACAGAATCATTGACTTACAATATTACTTCTGAATGAAATTTTAAACCATAAAAAAACTTCGATGCGAGTCTCACATACGGATCACAAAATTGAGCACACTTACCCTCTCGCTCCAGGTTGAGAGAACGTTGAATGTTAATTATTTCATTTAACACTTCCTTGGAGGTTGTACTCGTTTGTCGGTAAAACGCCAAAGATTTTGCCGCTTCCTAAAATCATCAATAAATAGGATTAAGACTGTTTTTCACAGTTGTTTGACACAGATAATTGTTGAAAAGTACAAGTGATTTATTCAATAAAAAAATAGGATTAAATATAATATATAAAAAAAATAACTGAATGAAATAGGATTAAATATAATATACGATATGGATACGACATATGTGCAAATACTGAAACCGCGAAGCATCCTGGTCCGTAGGAATAGAATCAAATTAAATTTAAACTTAAATTCCCTGATTTATAAAATCCGAAATTTTCTAACAAAATAATTATTAAAATAAATGTAGAAAATGCAACCACTTGTATAAGTCATTAAATAGTTTCATCCATTGCTTTAAAGTCATTGACTGTGTCATAAGTCATTAATAAATACGCACACACCTTCACACACACACACAACAACTTCACACACACACACAACAATAGGCATAGTAGGTAACTTACTTGAACAGCTAAGCGGCAACATGCGATTCTACAGAGTGCTCAAAGTTGTTCAAATTCTATAAAATTAAAACTCTAGTTTCTGCCCTTAATACTGGACCAATTTTGTTCAAACTTTTCCTGCTTGAAGCTTAGGGGGTACCAAGTATATGGTTTCAATTATTGCCTATATGTCGTATCCATATTGTATAAAAAAAATTATATTAATATATATCATATATCTTTATATTTTTATATATCTGTCTTTCGTCTTCCCTACACACATTTCACTAAGTTCTCTACTTTTCACTCTCTCTTCTCGCAGGTCTGCTGGAGGAAATTTCTTATAGAAATAAGCAGAGCCTCTGTACTACTATTTCCACCTATGTATCTCTCTATATTTGTTTGTGTGTACATAAATAAATAAATAAATGTAACCCGACATCACGTCTACTAGCTACACCACTCCTAAACATGTACTTATGGCAAGCGATGCTTATTCGGACATCACGTCTACCAGCTACACCACTCCTAAAGATGTACTTATGGCGCGTGCGACGCGCCATGTCAATCGAAGGACGAGACAGTCGGTGCCGCGCGGTGAGAGCAGATGGTCGACGTTGCGCTACGATAGCAAACAACCAATGTCGCGTGTGCCCTATTCTGTACGGTGTAACTTAACTTCCCTTGTAACCAATATAATAAAGTCATCGTTACAAATTGCGCCCAACTAGTGGCCCGTACTCAAGTAAATACTAACAAGGCGGCACCGACGCGCTGCATTTACCTACCTGCGTACATCCGTGGACAGTTCCCGCGTTTTGAGTGCGAGTCGGATCGAGAACGAGCGTAGGCATAGACGACAGACATGCCAAGGACACGCCAACAAACCGCCGACGACCACGACAATGCCGGTTGCAGTAGCGAGACTGAAGGTCACGCTCACGCGGCGCTGCGCGCCGCGACGCCGACAACAAACAACGGAGCCAACAGCGAGACAGAGTACGTGGTTAGCGCCGACGATCACGTCGCCGCCGCCGGTTGCAGTAGCGAGACTGGTCGTCACGCTCACGCGGCGCAGAACGCCGCGACACCGACGCCGACGACAATCGACGAACCCGAGGCAAACCACGCGACGACGCCAATGGCGGCCGACAGGGGCACGATCACCATGACGGAAGATCAACTAACGAGGCTCCTGACCAACGTGATGCGAGGTGTCGCGACACCGACGCCGACGCCCACGTTCGCCGAATGTGCCGGACCGACGAGCAACTTCACCAGATGCACGGCCCGATTCGACGGAGCCACCCGGAGCGCCGATGTGCTAGAAACGTTCCTCGAAAGCACACAGGTGTATAAGGAATGTGCGAACGTCAGCGACGAGCACGCACTACGGGGGCTACCGATGCTGCTGACTGGAGAAGCCGCCGTGTGGTGGCACGGTGTGAAAAATTCCACGAAGACCTGGGACGAAGCATTACGGCGGCTGCGTTTCATGTACGGCGCACCCCGCCCCGCGCACCGGATCTTCCGTGAGATCTTCGCCCGAGAACAGAGTGACGAAAGTGCCGATTCGTACATATCGCGAGTGCGCGCAAACCTCTCGCGATTACCGTATGATCTACCGGAGATAGTGCAGCTAGACATTGTATACGGACTCTTAGATCGTAAGGTTAGGGAAAGAGTGTCAAGAGATAGTGTTGATAGTGTCGACGGTCTGCTTTCACGAGCGAGGTATGTAGAGGAGTCGCTGGGTGAGGTGAGTCGATCAAATACTAATACTGCTCCCCCTAATGCCGCGAATAATACAACGCGTCGCAGTGTCAACCCTGCGATCGCCGATAGCAAAGTTGTAGCTAAACCCGAAAATGTAAACAATAACGATCGCGACTCTGCACAGAAACGTGTAAGGCCGCGCTGCGCTTTTTGTAGACGGTTTGGTCATACGATAGATGAATGTAAGGTTAAGTCAAAAAGTAGTGATAGTACAACGGACAACAAGGTGCCACTGGCTTGCTATGGTTGCGGACGGGAAGGTGTGATACGGTCTAAATGCCCGACGTGTAAGGACGCCTCCGCAACTAATAAGGTAAGTTTCCAAAGTGCCGTCACTAACGATTCAGATGTGACGCGACCCACAGTGATGATTCAAGTAGCATCTCGAACTGGTGTCGCCGTGCTTGACACCGGCGCCACCGAGAGCCTTGCGAGTCCCGGACTCTACAAGATTTTAACCGACAATGGGGTAAGTTTTACCGAAGTGCGTCGCTCCATAGGCCTGGCGGACGGGACGCGTCAGTCACGGGAAACCTTAATAGGTGACACCACCGTTACTATACAGGGTCGAGTTATCCCCGTAAGCTTTTTGGTGTTACCGGACGCCGACAACAGAACGCTACTCGGACAGGAATTCATAGCGAAAGCAGGTATACTACTCGACCTCCAACAGGGTTGTTGGTCTTTTAATGATTTACCAAAGGAGAAATTCCCCTTTGTGCAGTCTTACAGTCTTGAAGCCGCCAACGACGCAGAGCTGATGCGGATTAGTCCCGTCAGTCTCAAGTTAAGGCAGGACGAGGGCTTCAAGCTGCCACCCGGTCAGAGAACGCAGCTGAACCAGCTTGCAGTGTCGAAGGCCGAGCGCTTCGCCGCAGCGAGACCCCCAACGCCGTGCGCTACCCAACGCATTCGAGTCGATGAGAAGCAGGAGCTGACCGCTTCCCCATCGTACCGGATGTCGCGAGGTAAGATGGAGCTACTAGGCGTTGAGATAGAGAAGCTGCAGCGCACTGATGAAACCGGGCTTTCCTCTCCGAAGACCGGCAGTAGTGGTTACTGTCTCGGAGCAGTTCCAATGCAGGGGGAGGGCCCCGACGACCCCATCAGGGGGAGAAACCGGTCCAACCGTGGATGTTTAATGTCCGACGGAGTACCGTACAGGTGCGCACCCGAGGTAGATGACGTCGATTCCGCCTGCCTCGTGGTCCCTGTACGTGAAAGGGCAAGGATATTTGTTGACTTCCATGACGCTGGGAAGGTCCATGAAAGGGCCCAGCGTGTCAAGAAGAGATACGGGGACGAAGGAAGACGAACCCCTTCTGATTGTAAGGTAAGTGACCTAGCCTTATTGGAGACGCGAGGCGCTAACGATGTGGCTGTCGATGTGGCTCCCGGCCAGCCCGCCAAGTTCGCACCTAGAAGGGATGGCCCTTACCGGGTTAAGGAGGTGGCGAGCCCCACGACATACATAGTGGAAGGCATCACGAAAGGTGAGTACGTAGGGAAGTATCACGTCTCCCATTTGACACCTTACGTAGGCAGCGCCGTAGACCCACCCGTTAGGGAGAAGCGCAGACGCGGTCGGCCACGTAGGCTAATCGAGTGCTAGTCCGAACGCGAGGGCGCCTTGTCCGAACTAGAGGGGGAGTATGTAACCCGACATCACGTCTACTAGCTACACCACTCCTAAACATGTACTTATGGCAAGCGATGCTTATTCGGACATCACGTCTACCAGCTACACCACTCCTAAAGATGTACTTATGGCGCGTGCGACGCGCCATGTCAATCGAAGGACGAGACAGTCGGTGCCGCGCGGTGAGAGCAGATGGTCGACGTTGCGCTACGATAGCAAACAACCAATGTCGCGTGTGCCCTATTCTGTACGGTGTAACTTAACTTCCCTTGTAACCAATATAATAAAGTCCCGTTACATAAATAAATAAAAATTAACTGAATGAAGTTCGAAAAATGATGCCCAATTGACGTTTGTTTCATCAATATTTCTTTTTGCCTGTTTTAACTGCAATACTTCGAGATCGCCAATGAGTTGTGGAGTCAGATGGCAATTGCTTCACGGATAAGGTCAAAGTGCAGTCTAACATGCAGTTAGATTAAAAAAGCGGACCTCCGAAATCGGAGGTGACAGCTTCTGATACTACTGGAATTACTGTCAGGACGAAGAAGACTAAACAAGGATAGCAAAAAAAATTGGAACTCACCTCCTCTTTTCCTTCTGCCATAAGTCTCACCGGAGACTCCTTCAAAAGCGCTATCATAACAACACCAAGTACTGCTGAAGTAAGATAACTATACACCATCATGTGGTACTGTAACATTCCCCCAACGAAATATGATATCAGTACCCCTAAAGCCAACGAAAAGCTAGTAGCAGCCGTCAAGATACCCCTGATAGAATCCTGGGCAATTTCACTGACCAACATTGTGACTGTTAGAAAAGTGGCATAGCCGCCTCCTGAGAAAACTACTGCCACAAGGACGGCTTCCACTCGGTTAGTGACGGCTATTATTGCCCAGCCGATCTGAAATTTAAAGAGTTTTTTATAACTATTTAGCCTGTCAATTGCCAACTTGCTGGATGGTACGAAGCTAGGATGAAGTCCAGATGATAACGTCAAATCCCATACATTTGGCATTCTATTCCATCATACGCCGAGCAACGAATTGCCACTTGTCTAGAGGGGCAGAAGACAAAGCAGGTAGACCCTTTGACTCACTCACATGTTCGTGGATGTCCAGAGAAAGTTGAAACGGTGAGAAAATAGGTGCAGCGGGAACGGGAAAAATATGGCAGTACGAAGTTCACCGGGACAGCTATATAGTCTTCTAATATATAAAAACCAATGCCACTTTTCGTTGTTATTTTATAACTCAAGAACGGCTGAACCAATTTGGCTAATTTTAGTCTTAAAATATTCGTGGGTGTCCAGGGAAAATTTAAAGGATGAGAAAATAGGTGCAGCAGGAACGGGAAAAATATGGCAGTACGAAGTTCGCCGGGACAGCTAGTTAATTATAGTTAACTCACCACGAAAAGCATAGATGACAGTATCGCAGTCCGCTTTAGTCCTTGCTTGTCCAAAACGAACATAATCAACAAAGGCTGTGCGATTAGTGTCCCGATGATGCCCAAGCTGCTGAACAGAGCGACATCCATGTCCGTCATGGGCCGATGTAAGGTCGTGTTCTCTGATTGGAACAGAAGCACCGTGGACGACGGCCACACCATACAAATACTCATGTTCACGCAGGAAAAACATACTGTGGAATTGTAAAAACATACTGTGGAATTGTAAAAACATACTGTGGCATTGTAATAAAATACTGTGGAATTGTAATTACACTAATTACATACTGTGGAATTGTAATAATATAACTGTGGAAGATGTGCGGAGATTTGAAACCAACACGAGAAGTCACAATTCACTGTAATATTTCACTTTCCTACTCTTGTGCGCGTTTTCTAGGACGTATGTCTAAAAATCCACCATTTTTACACATAAAAACTCGAACTCACACTAATTTCGGAAAATAAAATGACGATGCGTCCATCTTCGCGTTGGCGCCAAAACTCCATATCTCTCCGCTTCACATCGTCCAATGAAATATGAAATTGATGAGATATGTCTACATCATGACGTTTTGGTCACGTGACACCTTTTTTCAGCGATTTTATTAGTCGAAGTAGATTTTATTGTCAACTTCCGCCATGCTGGCTGCTGTTCAGACCTGAGATATTTTCAGTGATTCAAGCCTGAGTATCGTTCAGGCCCTCGATTCTGCTAAAGCAAAACCACTGTCGTGCCACAGTCTCTGCAAAAATTGGCATTGAATTTTAGACTTTATTACTATAGAATTAAAGTCCAAAATTAAATGACAATATTTTCATTACACGCTTTCGTCCACTCTACAAAAAGCCATTTAATTTTAAACTTTAATTACATTGCTTTAAGGGCTAAAATCAAATGGAATTTTCTCGCAGTCTCTGTGGTGTGACAGTGGTTGTGCTTTAGCAGAATCGAGGCCCTGGAAGACGCGCCTTAAAGTTTTTTTTTTTTTTTTTTTTTAATAAGATATCATTTATTTTCTCACCACATATTTGGAATATACCATATTAACGGTTGACTTAATCTATACATGATGCTATGAAATCTATGAAAAGCAATACTTACGAATTCCAGCAGCGATTACTTGAACAAGGACTCCCATTTTTTATTCTTTTGAGTAAACAGATTTTAAAAAAGCATTACCCTCCTTTCTTCGGCAGTCGGGCTAAAATGACGTTATACTTTTCTAAGGAACATTATATTTTGTTTTCTAGTATCATTAACATCATTTTTATATAAACGTTGGCTTCTTTATGGCTAACTTTAGTGCTATTAAATCAATGTATAAGATGTAAGAAGTCCTATATTCTCAATTAAATTATATTATTGCTTACTTTAACACAGAAAAATAATAATAGTACTACTTTATACATAATATAATATTTATTAATTTATTTATTTATTTATTTCTATATATATTCTATATATATTTTTATTTAGAATATATTATTGTGTATGTATAAAGTAGAAGAAAATACGGGCTCAAAGGGATACGAGATTTCAAAATATGCGACGGGGGAAGCCGGGGCGGGTCAGCTAGTGTTATATAAAATCAGTATTTTACTAACCGTGACGTTAAAATTTATTTTTGACCTAAATTAGTAATTATCGATAACAATAATAATAAATAATGCCATGAACACAATCGTGACGAGTTACTACGATAATTTTAATGTTCTGTTATTATGATTTTATTTTATACTAGCTTTTGCCCGCGGCTCCGCCCGCGTGGATGTCGTGTATCGCGTGGTGTTGTAAATAGTGCTGAAAGTTGAGCGTTGAACGCTGATTAGACATTGTACTCGCCTCTCTATTCGACTCGAGGAGGTAGGTACTTACACGACGGTATATTCGTCTCAATCGAGCAGTCCGACTGGGGAAGTATCTCCGCTCTACAGAAGGCCGCGGCTTAATAACCTCGTGTTGTGTTTCCGACGGTGAGTAGGGTAACCAAGCTCACTGGAGAGGAGCTTGTGCTTTGTGCTGTCAATGGGAAAACCAAAGGCTTATCTTTTGCGCTGACGGCACAGATCATCTAAGTTCTTACAGGGTAGGCAGCACGAGTGTGACTCCCCTGGTGTTGCACTCACCCATAGGCCACGGTCCCCCACCCTCTCCCCTACTCCTTCCCCTTCCCCGTTGTATCTCTTGTCTACTCCACTATATCCCTCACCACGCTCTAATCCAGGGATGGCCAACCAATGGCACGCGTGCCAAAGGTGGCACGTGGCACAACTTTCTGGGCACGCCAGCAGTGCCATCAGAAAGTAGGTATTTAGATGCGCCCGTGCTATACGATAGCAACAAAAAAGGTTCGCCATCCCTGCTCTAAGTTCTTACAGGGAAGGCGGCACAAGGTGTGACTCCCTTGGTGTTGCACTCACCAATAGGCCACGGTAACCACTTACCATTAGGAGGGCCGTGTGCTTGTTTGCGACCTCATTACTACAGTACCTACGACTCGCGACTATAGCATGGGGTACTTCAAGAAGGGCGAGGGTGACGCCCCTAGTATTGCATACTTTCATAGGACACAGTAACCACTTTCCATCAGGTGGGCCGTGTGCTTGTCTGCCACCTAAGTGGTGTAAATAAAACTTTCTACCTGCAAAATATCTACTCGACTCTCTACTCACCATACCTTTGCCCTTCCCCCACCCTGACAGGCGAATTGACTGTCGGAGATACGTTTCAGACTCCCTCTCCCCTACTCCTACGCTTCCCCGTTGTATCTCTTGTCTACTCCACTATATCCTTCACCACCTCTAAGTAATCTGTCTTTGTGTGGAAAACGATTTTGTAACTGATCTTAAGACAGTACCGACATCTATTTCATACCTGACAAATTAGAAATTGAAAAAAAGAAACTGAGTAAAAATGCTTATATACGTCCAGTTGTAACGAAACCATAGTAAGTTCAAAACCGCGTTAACGCCATCTAGTTACGTATGTGGAAATAAATTCATTGACAAAAAAATAACAATTTCATGATTAAAATCGAATTTGTTTACACAACTGTAAATGTAAATTAAAGTCTATTTATTTACATACTTGCTCGGATGTAATAAGATATAAAATTTCATCCTTAAGAATAAAAAAGCGCCATCTATATTTCCGCTCATATTCTGTATAATATCAATATTGTTCACAACTCCGGTTCTACTCAACCGATTGCGATCAAACAAACGTAAGATTTTAAGTCTGATCAAGCCCTTTCTAACAAAAAAAAACCGCATCGAAATCCGTTCAGTAGTTTTTGCGTCCATCGCGGACAAACAGACAAACAGACAAACAGACAAACAGACAAACAGACAAACAGACAAACAGACAAACAGACAAACAGACAAACAGACAAACAGACAAACAGACAAACAGACAAACAGACAAACAGACAAACAGACAAACAGACAAACAGACAAACAGACAAACAGACAAACAGACAAACAGACAAACAGACAAACAGACAAACAGACAAACAGACAAACAGACAAACAGACAAACAGACAAACAGACAAACAGACAAACAGACAAACAGACAAACAGACAAACAGACAAACAGACAAACAGACAAACAGACAAACAGACAAACAGACAAACAGACAAACAGACAAACAGACAAACAGACAAACAGACAAACAGACAAACAGACAAACAGACAAACAGACAAACAGACAAACAGACAAACAGACAAACAGACAAACAGACAAACAGACAAACAGACAAACAGACAAACAGACAAACAGACAAACAGACAAACAGACAAACAGACAAACAGACAAACAGACAAACAGACAAACAGACAAACAGACAAACAGACAAACAGACAAACAGACAAACAGACAAACAGACAAACAGACAAACAGACAAACAGACAAACAGACAAACAGACAAACAGACAAACAGACAAACAGACAAACAGACAAACAGACAAACAGACAAACAGACAAACAGACAAACAGACAAACAGACAAACAGACAAACAGACAAACAGACAAACAGACAAACAGACAAACAGACAAACAGACAAACAGACAAACAGACAAACAGACAAACAGACAAACAGACAAACAGACAAACAGACAAACAGACAAACAGACAAACAGACAAACAGACAAACAGACAAACAGACAAACAGACAAACAGACAAACAGACAAACAGACAAACAGACAAACAGACAAACAGACAAACAGACAAACAGACAAACAGACAAACAGACAAACAGACAAACAGACAAACAGACAAACAGACAAACAGACAAACAGACAAACAGACAAACAGACAAACAGACAAACAGACAAACAGACAAACAGACAAACAGACAAACAGACAAACAGACAAACAGACAAACAGACAAACAGACAAACAGACAAACAGACAAACAGACAAACAGACAAACAGACAAACAGACAAACAGACAAACAGACAAACAGACAAACAGACAAACAGACAAACAGACAAACAGACAAACAGACAAACAGACAAACAGACAAACAGACAAACAGACAAACAGACAAACAGACAAACAGACAAACAGACAAACAGACAGGAAATGAAAAAAATATATTTTCGTGTTCAGTATCGTTAATATAACATAACCCAAGTATTTTTTTTTTAAATATCTCCAATGTACAGACACGACCACTTTACAATTTTATAATAGTATAGACTAGCTGTTGCCTACGGCTCCGCTTTTGAATGGAACATCCGATTTCAATAATTCAAAAAGTAATCAATAGGTATTGAAACTGTCTTGCATACGAAATAATTCACTTGGATAAGACTTAATGCAAAGGTATAGATAACATAGGTACTCTAAGTTTGATCGTCATTTCTATCTACCTCGCTTGAATTTATTTCGTCGCGCATAATTTTCAAATTGCGACCACATTATCATCTACATTAAATGCAAAACGTATCTAACGTATTTAAATTGATAAGAAATAGTACTGTATTGTTAAAACAGCTTTGTAAATGCACATTTTTTGTAATTTGTAAAAGATAAAACTAGTTACCCTAAGTAATCCAAAGAGATAGACATATTATGCTGTCGCGGGCTTTATTGTAAGTAGACCTTTTTATGCTGTGAGCTTTCTAATGTCAAAAGAATTTTAAAATAGGTCCAGTAGATTTTTTACGTACAAAAATGCAAAAATACAAATCTTTCATCTTATTATGTTATCACGTAAAAGCTCCTATTAACGACCCCCTAAAATTTGCATTCTATTAACGATCTAATTCTTAAATCTTCTTTCATATCAGACTTAATATAGGTTCCAGAAAACTCGTATCTTAAAAAATTGTTAGGTACTTTTGTTGGACAACAAAAAGACTAAACTTCGCGTGTCTAAATTGTCAGTGAAAGAAATAATTTGAAAATGAGTGGGACGCGCCCGAAATCAACGGACGATTCATAGCAACGCGCCTCCAGCCACGTAAGTACACCTCAAATTTACTTAAGGAAAATAACATATTAAAAATTGACTAGTGTTCTTGCTATCACATTACAACTGTTAAGTACATATTAGTTTCCTAAATTAACTCGTAATATTATGCTTTTTATTAGTTTTTATGTTCTAAAATCATGTTTTAATTTGAGGCGGTAATAGAACCCATATTTCAAAACTTGATTCTAATAACGACCCATGGCGTTGTTAGTAATTTGAGACTATTTAGTATTTGAAAATAATATCTATTATAAACTACCTAATTTTATTTTATTTTATTCTTGTTGAATTCATAAAATAAGTTTGGTTTCGTTAGATCAATTAATGACAAAGCATATTTTTAAAGTTTTTGGGTAAAACGAAATTCAACGTTACCCATTATTTCTAATATTATATGATAATATACTTTAAATAACCTTTATTATTTCAATTAATAAGTAATTGATATTAAAAGAAAATGTATACCAATGAGATCGAATTGAACAGTTTTCCATAAAGTGGATTTTTTTGCGGTTTGTTATTAATTTTATTGGTCACTAATAGAATATTGTAATCTTCATACTTAATTTTATTACCGACTCACAGCTGTGACGATATTATTGGTACATAATATTATAGTACACAAAAATAAAATGTATATTTTTTTAACAAATTGACTTATTTCTTACATATTGTAACGCTTCAGGAGATTTAGGCACATTATTTTTTGTAAAATAATATTTGCTATCCAGTTTCATTCATGGCTACCATCTTCCATTCATTTTCAAATCAAATCAATTAAATTCAATAATAATGACGAGACAGAAAGGGAGATATTAGATGCATACTACTTTTTCTTGTATAGGTATATTTATACTAAGGACATGCTATAAAACTAATGGTTGCAAATTGTAACTTTTTAATGCTTATTTCGAAGAATTAAATTCCACAACTCTACCCTAGAATAAGACTATGTTGCTTGAATAAAGAAATAATTTATTTAATCATTTAAAGTTTGTGTTTTTTATAGAATCATGGAGCTGCAGAAGCGGAAAAAGTATACTTCTGTTCAACTCGCGCTCGTTGCTATAAATGAAGGGACCAGCTTAAATGAAGCTTCGAAAACCTATAGCATACCAATAACAAGTCTGCGTGACAAGATAAATAATAAATATTTAGATAAGCATTGTGGAGAACAAACTGTTTTAGCGAAGGACGAAGAAACAAGATTTTTTTATTATGATTATTCGAAGACTGTTTTCAGAGACTGATTAATTTTTTTTATTAATTAAAATAACAAAAAAGTGCGTTAAGTGTTGCAATAAATTATTATGATTATAATATAATAATATTGATCTCAATACTACTATTATTACATATTGAATACCTCAAAAACTATTTTTTATTTTATTTAATCGTATAGAAGTGTCAATTTTTTAGCGGTCGGTAAAAGAAGCAGAAAAAGCGGTAATAGAATCTTGTCGCATTCAATGGGTCGGTAATAGAATCAACTACTCTTTTGGATAAAACAATTATTTAATAACTACTGTGTTACTTAATATTTAATTTAAGTACTGAATTTCAAAGAATACTTCGTTGAGGTTAATTATAAATTATTATAACATCTTTCCTAATATAATAGCTTATAACTATTTTTTTTGAAGTGAATCCAAACACAGCTAAAACTGGCGGTAATAGGAGCATTTACGTTACTGTGATTAGAGAGTATAGAGATACTAGTACAGACTACGAATAGTATAGATTCACTTTCATGTTACTCTGTGATAGATAACTATACTTATAACTTGTTTTATTATTGACGTTATCTTTGTTATCACGTAAGTTTGTTAGTACATACATATATTCACGCCTGTAAATCAGGGCAGCGTAGGCAATAGGCAGAGGTGTATTAACATCCATATTTCCAGAACTATGATTGGTCCATCCAATGGAGGTTGGATGGAGAACAAAAAAGATGGGGAAATAATCGGTTTCGGTAGCCTCACGTCGCCCGGAGATTCTTAGCGCCTTCGCTGGCGTAGGCGGGTGCGGGTCGCGGACGTCCGCTTCGCGTGCTTGTTTCATGTTATTTCAAGAGCAGCGCTGCGCTGCGTGAGGCGGGTACCTGTCACACGCGACGGACAGGCGGACGCACAGCGCGCGCATCCGCGACCCGCACCCGCCTATGCCAGCGAAGGCGCTTAGCACCCCGCCGTTACCTCAGCTGCTAATATGGCTGGGAATAGCGGGATCACCGGGAACTGGAGACCTTGAACTGGAGATTGTAACGTCTGTCCATTTAGGAAGGTTTATGCCTACTATTGCCACGCTGCCTGGCTTGAAGGGTTGGCAAAGGGTTTTCTCTTGAGTTTCCCAGACCAGACCAGCTCCATAGTACCATATTAATGCATTGTCATCCAAACTAAACGTGTATGCAAAAATTGGTTGAAGATATTTACTTACTTCAAAATGTAATTATTGCAAGATTTGTCCAAAACTAATTCTAATCTAATCTAATATATAAAAATCAATGCCACTTTTCGTTGTTATTTTATAACTCAAGAACGGCTAAACCGATTTGGCTAATTTTAGTCTTGAAATATTTGTGGGTGTCCAGGGAAGGTTTAAAGGATGAGAAAATAGGTGCAGCGGGAACGGGAAAAATATGGCGGTACGAAGTTCGCCGGGACAGCTAGTTACATATATACTTACATGCAGTGCAAGTTAATAAACAGCTAGGAGCGGAGGTGCTTCGGCCGTCGGAGGTCGCGGAACCACCTCCGTCCCCCATAAGCGCGGGCTTGGAGGTGACGGGTGGAGCCACCGGCTCCGGCGGGGAGTGAGTAAGAGGGGGATACGCTCCGTGAGATTTTGTACACGTTAAAAAAAACAAGAAAAAAGTTAGTAAAAAACGCAAAATCGTAACCGACGGGTTTTCCTGAAAGGTTTAGATAATGATAGTGGAGGAATCTCGTAAAGTATGTTAGCAAACGGTGAGCTATAGTCCCTGCCTACCCCTGTACGAAAAAGGGCATGAGCATGTGTTTGAATAAAATAAATGAGGCACCTTATATGTATAAGAGCGAAATACCACTCACTGATTATTCACGATATCTCAGAAACTATAACACCTAAATACTTGAAATTTGGCAGGTAGGTTCCTTATAGAGTGTACACATCTACTAAGAACAGATTTTACGATAATCCACCCCTAAGGGGGTAAAACGAACTCGACGCGTACAAAGTCGCGGGAGGCCGCTGGTAGGTATATACTTAATAGGACTTCTTACTCTTCTAGGTGAACAAAGAATGTAGGAAACGAGTTACAATAACAGGTATTATTAATAACTGTTCCAGTTCTATTGTGCCCTGCCTAGTTTGCAAATTTAAATGAATATTTTATAACACTTGACCTAACACGTGCACTGTACACGATAACACTATATTTACTGAAGCTTCCATCTCAAAGTATACCTACATTAGCTAGCCTTCCACTTTGTACCTAGCCTTACACTTCAACTAGGTACTTATTATGATATTATTTAGTATTGTAGCAAACCGTATTATTAGTATTTGGTACTTAGTAACGGGTACGATATCAAGTACCGAGAAAATAACGTAACACACGGATGCATTCGTTACTCGCATTTTTCGTACGGGTAGGTACGTAGTCCATAGTACAGTACCCGTAATGTCAAGTAACGGGTACGCCATCAAGTATCGAGTAACGAAACGTTACATGTCTACCCATACGAAAAATGCCGATAACGATGCATATCGTTACCGGCATTTTTCGTATGGGTAGGTACTTAGAGTATACATTGCTATACAGCGCGCCTTACAAGTATGAACTGTAAGCACGGGTACGAACAGTACCGAGGCTCCTGGCTCAACCTCAATCAGTAGCAAAACAATACCCATCAAAAAGATTCGCAAATAATATTTAATTCGATACAATGACATTTCATAACATAGACATGTCATATGCTTACAAATCAACGTAGAAAAATGTGCCGAACTCACACACACACATTTTTAATTCATCTACACTTTTGGTGTATTAACTTTAGAGTAATAGTTCGTGCAGTGTCTATAAACATACAATGGCATTTTCGTTATTTTTTTAAGTCACTAATGCTTCCGCTCAACGTCCGACCGGCGCCGCTCGGCACGCGGTACTAGAGGCAAACGTTCCAATTGACTCGTTTTCGGATCTTCACGATTTTCGCGCAATGACATATCTACTTCTTTTTATATAATATCTTTGATTCGATATAATATGTTAAATCAAAATTTTATACAACATCGTATATTTGTAGTAATAATTGTTTTCGTAATACGCAAAATGACGCCATTTTTAGGGATTTTTGTATCTTGGCTTTAAATTTATCCATGCATATTAAATCGAACAAAAAACTTCATATCAACAAACTACATCAATAAGTGCATCTATTGATATTTTCGGTAATACATGAAACGTCACTATAGGTGCGCTATAGCCGCTATACCATCGCAAAGTATCTGCTAACACTCGGCGCCAAAGACCTGACTGATACGCGCGCTCTATATTTAATGTATACTCTAAGCTAAGGGGAAGGTATGTAGTCCGTAGTGCAGTATTATTAGGTAGTACATTACCTAAAGGTATAAACAATAGGCGGCCAATCTCTTACAGGCAACCTTTGGATGGAGAAAAGGGTTCAAGTTTACGTTTGGGTAATTTACATTAAAATACAAGTTTATAGAATGTTTAAGTTATATTGTCAGTAAACAATTTTCACCTCATTATTGTTTTATATTTTATTTTAAATTAGGTATAGGTGTCATTAAATCGCTGCATAATATACGCATAGCATAGCACGTCATACTATACGCATACGCAATACGACATAATTCGTTACTCTAAACATAAGTAGCATAGCGCGTGAGGCATCAGTAGTAACGAGTAACGTAACGATACGATAGTAACGAGTAACGAATACATACCCTTGTTTTCGTTATTTTTACAGCTCTAATCTTATTCAAATCGTTATGTAATGCAAATTGTACATATCGTGTGTTATTTTAGGAATATGCTATACTTGTTCCCGCCTGCGACTTCATCCACGTAACAAGGCCGATTCTTCTTCCTCCTAGCGTTAATCCCAGTCGCATCCGAAGCTTTCACCTCGGAGTCTGGGGTCCGCTTTACCAGTCTAACAGCGGATTTGGCTGAATTTCAATATTTTCTGTGAAACGACTGCCATGATCTCCACAGCTCATGAGCGATATCCAGGCATTGCTGTTAGACCAGTTGGTAGATATTTTAGGACTTCAACTAGGTACCTTTAACGTATTTGCAATAGATGTTCGTATGGCAACCAGGACCGACCAATGCGTATAACAATTTTCATGCAATAAGGGGAGAGGAAGACCTAAAAGGAGGGGTGTACTATGCCAAATCGAATGCCAAATAATCGAATATCAATTGATCGACCACTATTAAATCGAACATCCAAATACTCGAACGTTCATTAAATCGAATGTTTAATATATCGAACATTCAATGAGGTGGATGAAATGTGTGAAAGATGATATGGTATCTCAGATAAATTTTATTATTCTTCTTCTTCTTAGCGTTATTTCCCAGTCGCATCCGAAGCTTTCAGCTCGAAGTCTGGGGTCCGCTTTTATTATTGCTATGTATTAATACTTGAATTTGCAAAATTTCGAATTATAATATTTTCATTATCTATATTTGTGTACTGAACCTTAATAATAAATATTTGCATGCCATGATTGGTGATAATACAATGTACCGACCACTATTATGTTTTTTATGACCATCTGATTCTCACACCTATTATGCAAATAAATAATTTGAATCTTTGAATCTTTGAATCTTTGAAAGGAGTGAATGCTGAGATGACTGCAAATAGAGATGAATGGAAAATGCACACATGTTGCGCCGACCACAAATAAACTTGGGATAACGGTAGGAGGATGATGATGATGACAGATATTCGCGCTGAGCGGGGATAGAACCCACGCCTTCTACGTAGTGGTCGCGTTCACTACCACCACGCCACAAGGCGGATTTATTGCAACAGTATTTTATACCCTACTAGCTGTCCCGGCGAACTTCGTACCGCCATATTTTGCCCGTTCCCGCTGCACCTATTTTCTCATCCTTTAAACCTTCCCTGGACACCCACGAATATTTCAAGACAAAAATTATCCAAATCGGTTCAGACGTTCTTGAGTTATAAAATAACAACGAAAAGTGGCATTGATTTTTATATATTAGAAGACTAGCTGTCCCGGCGAACTTCGTACCGCCATATCTTTCCCGTTCCCGATGCATCTATTTTCTCACCGTTTAAACCTTCCCTGGACATCCACGAACATTTCAAAACTAGAATTAGCCAAATCGATTCAGCCGTTCTTGAGTTATAAACCATCAACGAAAAATGGCATTGATTTTATATATTAGACTACGACCAACCCCAAGGAGCTTTTACACTGTCAGTAGGCAGACCAAAGTCTTGTCCTGCTTGTCTTCTGTGCGGCACAGAATCTCTCTGTTCTTACAGCACGAGCGTGACTGGTGTTGCACTTGTCCATAGGCCACGGTAACTACTTACCATCAGGTGGGCCGTGTGCTTGTCTGCGACCTAAGTGGTATAAAACAGGGTATAATTGTGACAGGTTATGTATATGTTGCAGCCAACTAGCTTAATCAGTCGCTAATTAAGTGCCTAGGCTGTTTCCCTCCTCCTACAGTCCCGGGTCCTTTAAGCGGGGCGTGAAAAAGCATCTGATGAGGCCGTCAAGCTGAGTGCCACCATTGTAACATGATACGTGTCTGTAATGGTGACCCTCTTTTCAGAGACTTTGCCTTCAGCTTACCATCAGGCGAGGCGAAGTCAAATTGACGTGTCCTATATTAAAAAAAAAACCAAACGGCACCTTTCCATTAAGAGCCTGAATGATACTTGCCTTGCCATTTAATCAAGCAGCTAGGCTAACCTTTTTTTTCTGCATAGTTATAAAAGAAAGAGCCAAATAATGCATGGAAAAAATAACCATGTGGTTCCCGGCAGAGTAGAATTTGGGACACCCCATCTCTGAGGCGACTAAGGGATAGGGCTGATTAACATCAGACAGATATATACTAGCCTAGACTCTGTCTCAGATACATGGCTCGAGTAAACAATAGTGCCCGGAATACGGTAATAGGCTCACCCCCTATTACGTGGGACCTAATTCAATGATTGGTGAAATGTGCCTAACTTTCCGGGGATAAAGACGTGATTGTATGTATGTATGTATGTACAGTACATATATACATACATACAATCACATCACATACAATTATGTATGTATAAAAAAAAATAACCACGAAGACTACAGCGGGTAGGTGTAATTGTCCTATATAGGAAAGGAGAGGGTGGAACAATTTGGAAGAGCTCATCAGAACATTCACCATGGTTTGCTCGCCATCTGTCATCGATAGCCCATTCACAAACTTACAAACTTTACCTCTTTTATATTAGTGTGTGATACTAATGATTGCAAATTCTAGAAGTTTGAAGTTAGCCTTGTAACTAACTAGTAATTGTTTGGGACGCTCATTCATAGATTAGGCATGCGAGGCACCTATTGAAATGTAACGCGTGAAAATGGTTAAAAATTAATTTTAAAGTCGTAGTTACGTCACTGCATTCGTAAAGGTAGTTCGTAGCTGACGGAATGCAGCAGTAGCATACATAGTCCGAGAGCTAGTACGATTTTTGAGTACATTCTTGAGGCCAGCTGAATACTTGTCACACAACTCTCTCGCCTGGCAATGGTAAAGTCTATCTTTTTTATTGTATTCCTTAAACATTAAACTACAACATTATAAAAACTGCATATTGCCTCAAACATGATTTTTTAGGCTATTGCATAGCTTCTATCGCGGGCCTTGAGCGTGGAGACCGAATCCAGAAATTCCGTAACGAAAAAAACCTAACACCCCGAAGCTCGCACGAATCGAGCCGAGTTGCTCCGAAGTAGTTCCGCTTAAAACGTAAGTAATTATAATTGCATAAGTTGATGCTGAAATGCTATGCAATAGCTTTACCGCGGCAGTCCCCGAGTGCCACACGTCTTTTTTAAAATCAGGGGCTGATTTACCCAACCAGCTTCGTGTAGGAGTATAACAGGAGAGTTGTGTGACAATTTTTCAGCTCGCCTCAAGAATGTACTCAAAAAATCGTACCAGCTCTCGGATTAACAGTAAAGGTTCGATTCCGTAGCCGACCGCATACGACAACTGCCGACGCACGCAGCAGATGCGCATAATTCATTGCGGCTTCTCAATGGTCCCCTTTATCCGTATCGGAGTTTGACAAGTATTGGGTACGCTGTATGTGCCGGCCGGGGTGCGAGGGATATGGTTACGACAATTTCACCTCCGGCAACCGACGGCCCACAGACGGCGTGCGTTTTAGTCGGTTCGAGTCCGACATAACCTCCTCCTCCGGCTCCGGCGGGGGAGGTATCCGTGGGGATATTTCGCACGATAAAAAAAATTGTAAGCTGTATGTGTAAGCGGTATGTACTGTATGTGTGCGATATAATGTTATGTTTAGTTTAGTTATAGTTCATACAAATATCGGTAGATGGCTCCCACCGTCACCTTAAAACGAATTTGGATAAGTTTCAGGCGAGGCTCGGTGGCCCAGTCGTCTTCTTCTTCTATCGAATCGATGGCGCTTCTACTCTCAAATTCTGTTTTCCTAGTATGCTGCTACCTGGATCGCGTTCTCGGAGGCACTCATTAGGTCCTCCGGTGTACAGGGCATGCAGCACACGTTAGCAGGTGGGCCATGGTCTGTGGAGCTACTCCACATTCACACCCAGGTCCGCGTTGGCCCACCCAGGTGGCCCAGGAGTGAGAGCGTAAGGGAAACATCACGGGTCCAAGTCCCGCCTGAGAGAATTTCACTTTTTCTTATCTAAAGCGATTTGAGTAGTTAGCACGTTCCCAATAACTTACCTACAGTTAAAGGTAGATCTATCTTTTGATGACGTTTTTGTTCTTCAGACACGCCAAGAAATAAGTCCCTTGGAGGCGGCATAGCAATCGCGAAACTGCTGTCGCCATACTGTGTGTTGATTGGTGCAGGCCATGACAGTAACATGGCCTGAACCAATCAACACACAGTATGACGGCGATGTCATTTTAGTTCCTAGTTTTGCCGCGGGACTTATTAGCTGGCGCGGACTCTAGATACTCGTACCTATCTACTGCCAGTTTTGACACGGCCGTTCCCTATAACCTTTTTTTGTTTTTTTTCTTAATGAATGGCTCTTTGCTTTTAATACCAAACATAAATACGAGATATAAAAACAATCTTGTAGTCTGTGATAGCAGACTCCAAAAAATTAGTTATTCTTTCCAGGGTAACTGTATACGCTTTTTTAAGGCCCCGAATCAGATTAGCATCGAAAAATCGGTATTTTCGAAATCGTTTTTCTTTTTAACTATAAAACCTAAGGATCTAGAATTTACATCCCTGCATACTACAGGATATACAGAGTAACTTCACCTTTTCATAAATTCAATAAAAAAGAAAGAAATAGTTGAAAAGAGGCTCTGAACATCACTCTACTCTTTCTTATGAAACCAAATATTTTCTACAATATGTATCCAAATAATCTAAAATTTCAGATATATGTTAAATGAGTGTATTAACATGACGTGACCTTCTTAGTTTGTAATCGTCCCCTATAAAATTATCTATTAAAATTAGTTTTACTGATTTTTACGGCTGAAAAACGAGCGAATGACCTTGAGCATTTGTATGGTCAAAGTCATTCGCGTATGTAATCACCTTAACAAGCTCCCTAATGAAATTAGGGATTTACCTAAAAATAAATTTAAAAATGTAGTTAAGAGGAAATTGTGGCAAAAAGGCTATTATAAAATACAAGAATATTTACATGATAAACTAGCTTGGAAATAAGCTGTTCACTCATGCATGCTTCTCAAACAAATGATTGTATTTAGACTAAGTCACTAAGCATTTTTTGTAAATAGACCAAAAAAAAAAGCCCGCTGAGTTTCTTGCCGGAGTCTTCTCAGGCCGGGGCCGCGTTTCGAACCGGTGGTCCATTTGCTAAGCTAGTCTTTAGTACATATTATGTATAATTTTGACGTTTTGTAAGTGCCGTTTTGATGGTCTATACAGAATAAATGATTTTTGACTTTGACTTTGACTATCAGAATATCAATTCCGCCAATGTCCCTTAGTCTGTAGAGCTACTAACGCAGGAGATAGATTGGCTCACAATTTGACCGGTTGACTCGAGTTTATATTTACTTTCCGCAGAATTCAAACAAAAGGACAACACAAAGGAGATGATTTATTTTCGGCCCATCAATACAACGACTTTTAAGTTTTTGTTTCTTATGTAAAACATCAAAGCGAGAGTGAGAGAAGAGATAAACAACAGAGAATAGGGCATGAACAGTCATTGTACAATATGCACAAAATACGAATCCATTTATTATCATAATTGGACGAAGAATGTTCCAAAATCTAACCGATTCACGATAACTTATTAAAGAGTGTTTTTTTCATTTATTGTATTTGTGAAAATTCTTAATATTTCACATGACAAGATGTTAAAATGTTGCCAGACATCTTCTTTACCATTACCATAGACTCAAATCGATTAAGAATGTGATTGTATTCGATGAAACTTCAGGCACATATTGGTTTTTTCTTCAAATCTTCAATCTTACAATTCTCATTCCATATGACATTATCGAAAGTTTTTGCTAATAAAAGTATTTTGCTATAAACGAATCTTCATAGAATGCGTTGTAGATAGTTTTATTTCAATGTGTAATTGAAATAAAACTATCTACAACGCATTCTATGAAGATTCGTTTTCAGTTATTTCATTATATACTGTCATCATCATATACTGATTTATCTCCGGAGAATTAGGCAGAGTGAATTAACACCCACATTTCACCAGTCGCACGTAATAGGCTGTAATATAATGTAATATAATATAACACAACAGTCCATATTATTTACACTATGCCTGTCTAGAAGTAAACACTAAACTACAATACTCTCAGGTTAAAGCTTTACGAATACAAAAATACAACGTTAGGTTGGGCATTGCACTCTTTACCTACTTGGTTGTCGTCATCATTATCGTGGCCTAACCTTCGAGTCCGGAGTGCACCTCTTCCAGTCATCTGACCTCCAAGGGCCCGATAATGAAGATTATTTTAATTTAAAACTGATGTTTTAGTTTTATTTTAAAGTATCAATTGAGGAATCGATTCCATGGGGTAAAAATTGTTAGCGATTACGATTTCATTATTTCGAATGGCAATACAATCCCAAAAGTGCCAAAAATTGTTTGACAGTTATTTTGTGATTATTTTGAGTGATTGATTAGTGAATTTTCTTGTTGTTCAATGATCATTGTAAAAAAAATAATATTATATAATACAGACATTACACAGGCAGCTGCTATGTAAATCAATGGCTAGTATTGAATAATATGGACGAGTGGAGTATTACAGTGTCTATAAGTGATGTAGTCAAACAATTCTAATAAATACACCAGTCGTACCGCCAACCATTTTTTTCAGATGAATTACTGCAAATCAGTAAACAACCAAGGCCCTAGGAGATTGTATGTTATTTACATTAATTGAGTTTTCTTTTTGCTCATTTACTATAATTACTATGATTTGCATGCTTTTTGAACGACATACCTACCAGCAATAAAAAAGTTTTATATACCTATGTAATAAATAAATATTATTATAATATGGTTTTGTTTGTTTTTATTTCATTGGATACCTACTTTCATTTCATGGTGTAAGTATGAATCATCATCTTAGGAATTTTGCCTAGTTGTAACCGAGGCTTTTACCGGCCGCTTGCTCCTTCTCTTTTATTCGGTTTGGAAATATGCCTTTTATGGCAGCGGCTGCCGTCTGACCGCCCAACTAGTAAAGATAATCCTGCTTTTCTACATCCGAAAAACATAAAGACTGAAAAACGGCACATGCCCGTACTTTGAAATCACATATTGATGTATTCACGGCCATGCGGGTTTTGTAGGTTCGAGTCCGACATAACCACCCTCACTGGCTCCGGTGGATTTGAGTGAATTTCCACTTGTTAAAAAGAAGGTTATTGCCCTATCCATCTTCTATTTATTCAATACATTGCATAAGACATGATTTTAATGACGTCTATTATTATGTCATACTAAATAATAAAATTATAATTTTCTGAGATTGGCGCCATGACAGTTTCACATTGATTTTAGTATCAGTTTTGATTTGGTTTATATCAATGCTCCGGTTAGACTAGCTAAGAAGCAATGTACCATTGTAATCCCGATAAAATTACAAATAAATCAATACTCGTTTCATTATTGTTCTCCAAAATTTGTAGGTGGCCGAAAGCTCAAACATAAAAAATCGTCTCCTTTAGGGAACGGCCGTAATTATGCTTTTAAAATGTCATTAAATGAAAAGTATTTCATTACACATTTTCATAAACTCTATAAAAAGCCATTTAATTTTTGACTTTAACTTACTTTTTTAACTTAACTTTATTTTCTTGTATCTGTGCAGCGCGGTTTTGGCGGGAATTTTACGTACACTTACAATCATAAAATACATACAATATGGATACGACATATAGGCAATAATTGAAACCATATACTTCATACCCCCTAAGCTTCAAGCAGGAAAAGTTTGAACAAAATTGGTCCAGTATTAAGGGCAGAAACTAGAGTTTTAATTTTATAGAATTTGAACAACTTTGAGCACTCTGTAGAATCGCATGTTGCCGCTTAGCTGTTCAAGTAAGTTACCTACTATGCCTATTGTTGTGTGTGTGTGTGAAGTTTTTGTGTGTGTGTGTGTGTGTGAAGGTGTGTGCGTATTTATTAATGACTTATGAAGATAAGACACAGTCAATGACTTTAAAGCAATGGATGAAACTATTTAATGACTTATACAAGTGGTTGCATTTTCTACATTTATTTTAATAATCAGGGAATTTAAGTTTAAATTTAATTTGGTTCTATTCCTACGGACCAGGATGCTTCGCGGTTTCAGTATTTGCACATATGTCGTATCCATATCGTATAATACAGCATATATTCAATCTAGATGCTAGATTTTGCAGACAACATTGTAGGGTGAAACTAGTGATTAGACCTTATGACTTATTGGACAGCTCAATGATACTCATATAATTTATGTAAGTAATTAATATAGATAACGTTAGACTACAAAGATATCTATAATGCGTTTTCTGCTCTCTAGTTAATAATAAGTCTATATTTTTTATACTAATTAGGTCGCAGATAAGCACACTTCCCTCCTGATAGTAAGAGGTTACCGCCTATGGGTGAGTGCAACACCAGGGGAGTCACACCACACTCGTGCTGCCGACCCAGTAAGAAGAGATTCTGTGCCGTCAGCGCAGAAGTTAGCTAACTAATTTGTTAACTAATTAGCTCACGAGGTAGCTAACTAGTTTGCAACAGTTTTGAAAGAATATCTGTGTGGTGACGCAGAAAGAATACAAGTATCACCACCCCATCTCATCCGAAGGGTGTCGTAAGAGGCGACTAACGGAACAATACGCAGACGATATCACTGCGAGAGAAGGAAAACTCGAAATAAAACTGTGTAAAAGCCCTTCTGACCAGCGTGGAAACAGTAGGCCAAAGCCTAATTTTGGAAGAGGCCTATGTCCAGCAGTGGACTGCGGTAGGCTATAATTGATTGAGTTTTGACACATGGCAGTAATCATTTCAAAATTTCTATCCAATAACTGTATATTTTGGTATTTTTTATTTCATTTGAATTTTTAATGTCTAATATAGGGCTGGTATTTAAACTTTCATGGTCGTTCACATTACTATTAGAACTATCGGGATATTGAGTGTATACAGTAAGCATAGTGTGTCGTGAACGTGATCGAGATCGAGTTCGAGTTTGTAGTGAGAGTGAAACCAGTGGTAGTGTCCATACGCGTAGCAAAAGAACTCGAAAGAGGGTAGATCGATATATGTACTCCTAAAAACTTTTTCACCGTTTACCGCCAGTACTACAGTTCCTCCGTGATCATGGTGCTTGCAACAGCGCCGAAATATCGGAAACTCCAAACAATACATGGTAAATATCCCGATAGTTCTAATAGTAATTTTAATGTCTATAAATCATAACATCATCATCTTCATGGAGACGTATTTTGATTGCGTCCGAGGTCAAGGTGACCTTGGAGCTCAGAGTCCGCTGAAAGGCTCTGTTCCTCTAGATAGATAGATAGATAGATAGATAGATAATACTTTATTGTACACCAATAAATTAACAATAGTTCGTAAGATCTTGGGCGTCTACGGTAGTGAGACTATTGGCACACAAATTATCCTCCACGACATCAAGCCAGGACTTCTTATGCCTACCCATCCTACCTTGACCTGGCGGAGGCGCCATTGCCTTAACTTAACAAAGGGTCGGCAGCACGAGTGTGACGCCCCTGATGTTGCACACGTCTATAGGCCACGGTAACCACTTTCCATCAGGTGGGCCGTGTGCTTGTCTGCCACCTAAGTGTTATAAAAAAAAATACACAAAATATTTTTTACTATTTAAAGTCGCTGGCACATATTGGGAGAGGCCCATGTCCAGCAATGGACTGCAATAGGCTAATTGATTGATTGATTGAAAGTCGCTAAAGTGTCCAGTGACCAGTGCTGCCAAGGACATTGAGTTCCCCATAATCCTGACTGAAAATCCCCAAGTTTACCCACAAATTTTCATAAAAGAAAAAAAACATTAAACATAATCTAAAGAAATATAAAAAATCTTTGCAAACAGCTATTTCGCGCGTATCCATACTAATATTATAAATGCGAAAGTAACTCTGTCTGTCTGTCTGTCTGTCTGTTACGCTTTCACGCCTAATTCACTGAACCGATTTTGATGAAATTTGGTATAGGGATAGATTAGACCTCGACAAAGAACATAGGCTATGTTTGGTCGCGATAAACGACATCCACGCGGGCGTAGCCGCGGGCGAAAGCTAGTATTGTATAATTATGTAATTGTGTAAGTTTGTAAATTTCTTTATTATTTCCTATGTTCCAATCGGATGGATGAAATTTGATAGTTAAGTTCCCCGCATTTTCCCCAAATAAACAAAATCTCCACAAATTCCCCAATCGGGTTGAAAAATTCCCACAATTTGGGGAATTCCTCCCACATTGGCAAGGCTGCCAGTGACTAAGAGCTTACAACACCCACATCGAAATATTTAGAAAGTTAGTGATAAAACATGTATGTATTGTCTTTATTATCATCTACTGTCACATGTATTTTAGGTATATCTGAGTCTAGAAAAACATGTTGCTGGCTACATTTACATAATTTATCGATTACACCTGAATTTATAACGACAATGTTACATTAGATATAAACTCGTTATTCCAGCTTCTCACCTTTTAAAACAAAATAAAACTATATAAAAACAGTTTGGCTTAACACGTGCCGAGATCACCTTAGCCATTGAATGATTTGACCTTAGTTCTAAAAGTTCCACGTCCATAGGCCATAGGACGCGGTAACCGCTTCCCATCAGGTGTGCCGTGTGCTTGTCTGCGACCCAAGTTGTATAAAAAACCTTTGCAAAGAGTAATGGGAACCAGGTAACTTGTTCTCACCCGAAGGGAGGAAAAATACACAGATGATATCACTGCGAAAGAAGGAAAACTTGAAATAAAACACTGCGAGAGAAGGAAATAAAACAAAAAAACTTTGCATAGTAGGTAATGGGAACCAGGTAACTTGGTTTCGTGCGGTAAAAAAGTACCCTGGTTACTTGGTGCCCGGGGAGTAAGTTTACATAATAAGGCATTTCCTTCGCACCCCAGCTCACCCTTTTTTTATTGTGCGCAAATCCCCACGAATATAATAATACAATTTTGTTGAAATACGCTAAGCTACTTAGTGTAGTAACTGAATACTATTGTAACCGTAATGCACTGTATATCGTGCGAATAAATTTTATCATTCACCATTCATTCATAATCATAATGACCATTTTTTTTTACCACTTAAGTGGCAGACAAGCACGCGGCCCACCTGACACCAGGGGCGACACAATATTTACATAACATTTACATACCTACAGATTATTTTATATGTAAATTAGTAGAATAATCCTGTGTTGTGCTTGTGTCTATTACCAGTCATCCATGTATTGCATAGTATCAAAGGTGCTGTGATATTGTGTACTGGTGTGAAAAGAATCTTTTTTTAGTAATATCATTAATTTGTTTCCATTAGTTCGCAAGAATTTTGGTAGGTGCCGTACCGGATATTGTAGGTAGGTACATCTGATTTGAACTCAAATATCAAATTTAAGGAAACCAAAGTGTCACCCCAAGATTTTGTGCTGTCAGTGGGAAAACCAAAGGCTTAGTCCTGATTATCTTTTGTTGACGGCACAGAATCTCTCTGTTCTTAGAGGGTTGGCAGCACGAGTGTAACTCCACTGTTGTTGCACTCGCCCATAAGCCACGGTAACCTCTTACTATCAGAAGGGCTGTGTGCTTGTCTGCGACCTGAGTGGTATAAAAAGAAACATGTGGAGTAAGGCTGGCCTGCAAAAGAATGTTGTAAGGAGGATTGGAAAGGGAATGCTAAGGTATATTGGGCACGTAGAGCGAATAAGTACGGAGCGAATGACACACCAGATACGGGCAAAGGTGAATGTGCAGACCACCCGGGGTCAACCTCGCAGACCAAAATAATTACATTTAAAAAAAAGGGCAGTGCACTGTAGTCCTCGAAACCGGCACTGAAATTAAATTAATTGATGAAATTAATTAAATTGATTAAAATAATTAAATTGATTAATTTATGAAATTATTTTTTTGACGCCTAAACCACTGAACCGATTTTAATGAAATTTGGTACATAGATAAATTACTGTCGCCGCACAGACGTTAAGAAAGGTTATCCCAATGGGAGAGCGGGCTTGTTTTGGTGGATGACCGATCGCGACCTATTGCCGTACTGCCCCCCTAGACAAGAGACAAGTGGCAATTCGTTGCTCGGCGTATGATGGAATAGAATGATAAATGTATAGGATTTGACGTTTTTGACATTCGTTGACGCGTGTCATATACGTCAAATCCCATACATTTGGCATTCTATTCCATCATACGCCGAGCAACGAATTGCCACTTGTCTAGAGGGGCAGTGCAATTAGTATCTTTGCTAAGGTTCCTATCACCACAAAAAAGTACACTTCAGTGCGGTATCAGGCCTTGTTGACCTGACACTTTCGATCGCTAATTTCTCAGTTTCTATTTGGATAATCCGGAGGCGGAGCCAATGTATAGACAAGTAATTCATGACAATTTAAATAGTAAGTATAAAAAATGATATATACCATACACCATGGCTACGATAATTGAGCTTAATTATAACTCAGTGGTGTCGGGCCGAACTTGCCTGCCTGCTAAGTAGGGGCTTTTTTGGACTGCCACCGTACTAGCTGAAACTCACTGTTTTTTTTTTACCGCAGTGAATATGTCAAAGTCCATGCAGACGAAGTCAGGCGTATAAATTACTACCAAGCCATTGATTTTAGTATTCAAATAAACAAACAACTACGTCACAAGCACAACGAATGCTGAACAAAGCAGCTTAATGTGATATCGAAAAGAAAACAATAACATACAAAATTTATTTCAGAATTTGGTTTAAATTGTTATTGTGTTGGTACAGGTATCGCATTTCTATTAATGATACTTACTTACAGTGTGCAGCGCACGCGCACAGTCTGCTAGACGAGATACCATAGACTTCGGTTCGTTACCGGTCTTCGCACCCGCTACATACCTACATGGTAGCAGGAAATACTAGATAAGTTTACTGGCTGTCTCAGTGACTTTACAAATGCTAATGTAATCAAGCTATCGCATTGAGGTGACTTGTAAAGGTAAGTACTTTTGTGGTAACTAAATAAAATACATATATTAAAGTTAAATAAAAAATAATTACTGAAAATACATAATAAAAATAAACAAATAAACAAAAAATAATTAATAAATACCGCTGCTGCATCACTGAACTTGTGGATTTATTGGATTATTTATCTACTATATAATTTTTTTTTTTTTCTATCGCAATTTATTTTTATTATAATTCAACATATATAACATAAACTCACGCCTGTATCCCCGAAGGGGTAGGCAGAGGTGCTAGCACCCACATTTCGCCGTTTATGTTTAGGTCCCAATGTAATAGGTGGCGAGCCTATTGCCATTAACTGGGCACTTATAAACCTGCGATAAATACACACATAACTTCGAAAAGCATCGAAAAGTCATTGGTGTGTGCCATGGTAAAACCTGGGATCGAACCCGAGACCTCGTCTCAGCAGTCCATTACCCACACCACTAGGCTACCGCGGCATATAATTCAATCAGAGGACCTAAATAATTTATTTAATTTTAATATCGGAGTCATCAAAAATCAATGTTTAAAAATGATTGTAAAATCATGGCGGGAAATGTTAGGCCTGTAGAGAGGAACAATTAAAACTGGTACACTACTGGCGTAGTCGGGTATAAATAAGTCTATATGTTATAGGCAATGTGTATAATGCAGGCATTTTATGCAATACCTAGGAAATGTATAGAATGGTCGTTCAGGTAATGTATGAAATGATATTCAATGTTTAAACTATTTTACACTTTGCCTAGGAAATGTATAGAATACCTAGGCATTGTATAGAATGCCGGTCGAAGCATAGGTAATGTATGTAATCTATTTTTCTTCTCTATGATTTAGTTATATAAATACTAATCTTTTGAGAGCTAATCCTAATTTCAACTTCCACCAGCAGACAGTGCTGATAAGACATGTATTGTGTTCTATTGATAGGTATGCCTAAGTACCTACGTGTTTTTTGCGTAAAATGTTTCTCACATAGCAGTGAAAGAAAAGCTGCACATTCTTCGGAATGAACAGTTTTTCTTTCAGCAGTAATGTCCATTTTTCAAATCCATAGAGGGCTTCTTAAAGGATCACAAATAAATAACGCTTTGTTAATCTATTACTTTGTTTGCTAACAGTACTTTTATCAAGGTGAGACGAATTTTCGCATAATGAAATACAATTTTAAAGAGACGAATTTACAACAACCCGTCCATTATACACATTGCCTGATGCGCTTCGGGCATTTAATACAATACCTAGGCAATGTATGAAATTAATCGTAATATACACATATTGCCTGAACGTTTTAGATTGCCTAATTGCCGGATTATACACATTGCCTATAACATAATACATGGTATATAAAGATAGGTCAATTACCTCCTATCAGCTATCCTTGGCCATGAACGAACTAACGTTAAATGTTTCAACAGAAGAATTGACGTGCAATCAACAATAAAATTGCCTAACAAATTCTATCACTACGGCTCCTAACACCCGTATTCACAAACAATACTTCGCTATGCGTACTACGAAAATTGTGCAAGAACGACAAATTCTCAGTGCGTTCGTTTTGGAAGCCTTTTTAGTCATAGAGAACACTTAATAAATACTTCGTTGAGGGAACGCACTGCGTTAGATACTGCTCCGTGATGTTTGTGAATTAATTTGACCAGCCCTATGCGCTCGAGCACACTATGAGACCTCACAGTGTTGTTTGTGAATACGGGTGTAAAACTCTCATAAAATAATGAAGAAAACATTTATTTCTAAGCTAGTTTTATAATAAAGTAATAATAGGATTTTTTCTAATTTTTTTTTTCAGTTGTATTAGATTACATTACACAGAAATAATTGACAATGGGAATACTAGTTCAAGTAATAGCTACTGGTTTATGTGAGTATTGACTTTATTTGAATATCTGAATTTTGGGATAGGGCTGCCCCTCTAGACAAGTGGCAATTCGTTGCTCGGCGTTTGATGAAATAGAATGCCAAATGTATGGGATTTGACCATAAATTTATAAGAGAGCAGATGGGTTATACCTACAGAATTAACGTGTATTACCTACGTTCCATTTTTATGAATGAACGTTTGCCGACGGTTACTATGCTAGGGATTACCTTCTATTATCGTAACATTTGTCGATATCTTTCTATACTACCTGTTAAAGTGTACTAACCATAACTTTAAAACTAAAACCCGACTACTGCAAAATCACGAATCTATAGAATGTATTGTTTTAGTAGAGTAAATGGTATACGACCACGGCTATTCTTGATATTTTCTTGCTTAATACTTCTTAGAGCGTGATTTGCAGTAGTCGGATTTTAGTTTGAAACTTGATTTTTATTTGTATTATTTTGGTGCAAGCAACACCTAATATGTTGTATGTTTTTAATGTGCTAATTGAGCCCTTTAATTTCATACCAAACACGGTCTATATATCTCAAGTTGTTTTTCATTATAGTCAGTTTCAGAGAGTCATTCACACGTCATATTGCCTATAACCAGCGGATGATCAAGACGTTTCTAACAATACCACAATTGCCCAGTTCTAATACGGAAAAACAGAAGACATTACAATTTTGTCAATTCGTATTTCTTCAAAAGAGTACATTTTTGTAAAGAAGAATAGTTTCGTCGTCAAATCTTTTATTGGAGTACTATCGTAATTAAAAGTGCATTAGCACCGTAATGTTTATAATGGCTTGTCCGTTTAAACGCGTATCTATGTGTATGTAATGTTTAACGCATACATTTATACGTCACACAGTATCGATATGAGAAAATATAAATGTGTGTGATGCGAAACAAAGAAAACGTTATGCTCGCCTTTTCATACTATTATGTTCGAAGCAAGCATCTATATAAAGTAATGCAAAAATTCGTGATTCTACGTAAGGCAGTGCGTAGCCTGGTCGGTAACAAGGCTGCTATGGATAGTGTTGAAATCGGATGTTGTGGGTTCGGATCTTAGTTTTTCCACTTTTTGTTGTTTTGTTTTCATGAAATTTTAGGAACAAGTTAACAGAATTAGAAATAATTATTTACAAATAGAAAAATATTATACTTAATTTACAATAGATTATAAATAAAACAATAGTTTAAAAAAAAAAGTTTATTAAAAGAATTATCCAATGTAAATTTGTGATTATAATAATTTCATCCAAAAAATATACTTTTATAAGTAATAAAATTAATATTGCATATTGAGGTTATAGCTTAATTATTCATTTTCTCGAAAGTTTTTTTTCGGAAAAGAGGATTGAAACTTAACCTCAAACATACAGTCTTATACTAATTACAGGCCAGCACGTCCCTTGATAGGCTCAGTAGTCTCAATAGGCTCAACTGAAATTAAATAACAAAAATATTTAAACAGAATAGCTTAGCACGAGTACGGCGATAACAATATCACGAGAGCTTTCACTTTAAATTGAGCCTAACTATTTTATATAAAATATAATATATAATAACAATAACTTTTATCTCTCTTTGCACCATTAAACCCCATATATTCTCAATCGGGTTCAAATCAGGGGATCGTGCTGGCCAAGAAAATTCAGTGGCGAGGAGTACTCATAACACGATTCCTGCCGGCTTGCTCTGCAAAGGGAAGTCATGGTAGAGATGCTTAAGTTGAATGCATTATTACATGTATTACACCTAAAACTCAGTACCTATCTAAAATTTGAGAGAATTTCATACAAAATTGCCATGGTTGTTCTTTGAGATTTGCCACCGGCTTCCCTTTTGAACATTTTCACCCTTCGCCAGAGCAAGGAATAACTTTACGTTCACTAAACCATTCGCGAAGTATGGTGGCTCGATGGATGGGACAAATTATCGTGCACATTTTTTATACCACTTAGGTGGGAGACAAGTACACGGCCCGCCTGATAGAAAGTGATTACCGTGGCCTTTGGACGTATGCAACACCAGGGGCGTCACACTCATGCTGCCGACCCTGAAGAAACCTTCTAATGCCCTTAAACCTTCATTTATATCTGGATAGACATTTCGCACTGTGGGCAACATTATATCTTCTAACACTTCCACATAATTTGCACGCACTATTTGCACTATTTGCACGCGTAGATATTGGGTCTAATTCACCCGGCCCTTGCGCTCTAATCCACGCTCAAATTGTTTCACGCAACGACTCCCAGTATTTCTCTAAAAAAACAACAACCATATTACACAATTGCAACCAATGAACAAAATTGCACTACAACAATATTAATTAATTAATTAACTTACAGATAAGCCCGTCTCATTAGAAATTTGAGATATATTCAGACCATTCGAATATGGCCACAATATTAGCTTTTGCTTCAATACTTATATTTGACATATTGATTTATTAAAAAAGAAATGTAATCGCTCGAACAGTAATTAACACAAACAGTCGTAACCATAGATGATATAATATATAAATAGGGTAGTCGTAACTGACTTCACCAACCAACAACTTCACTCATAGCCAATGAATCCATTTTATTTCAAATGCACCCTCAAATAATTATTTTCTCGCCAAGTTTAAAATTCTACCTAAGAAACATTTTTATATTCGTATCAACATTTATATATCATAACTTTTAAATATAAAACACAAAAAGTTTATATTAGTTCCGGTAGGTTCGAACCATCACCGACAGGTTTCATACTATTCATCAAGCCGCACATTAAACCACTCAGCTACGGGGCGGCTTACGTATGATATTGAAATTAACAATATCAATCAACGAGTGAACAATATTAATGTGTGTGTATGTGTGTGTGTGAATTATCTTCAAAGATTAAGGTCATAACTTCAAAAGTTTAGTAAGAGTACTGTACGACTAGGTTGACGTGTATGTGTGTGTGAATTGTCTTCAAAGAATTAGGTCATAAGTACGACTAATGTTGCCGCGCTATAGTTGCGTCAGATTGGTACTGCACTTATGATCGCGATAGTACATCACTATTATGCTTGTAGTAGTATGTTCTAGAAAAATTCAACAATGGCTGTCGCAAATCATTCATAATGTTGGCGCAAATCATTCATAAATGTTGGCACCGTCGGCACGCTGTCAAATTCTCATACTCATTTTCCCAAGTGAGCAATAACTTAAATTTTTTGTCTCTTTTTAGCAGACACAACTGTATATTGGAAAAAAAGAGACAAAGTGATATAATCAAGGTTCAATTCATGTTTGCCTCATATTTGTATAACTAGAATTTCTATATGTTGAACGGGACCCCCTGTGGATTTGACGTATATGACAGGCGTCAACGAATGTCAAAAACGTCAAATCCTATACATTTTGTCATTCTATTCCATCATACGCCGAGCAACGAATTGCCACTTGTCTAGGGAGGCTGTTCTCCATTCGACAGTTCATGTCAATGTGACCTCTTGACGGTAATAGACGGTAGGGTCCACGGTCCACCCCACGCAATTTGACTTGGATAGATTAGGTTAGAAGGCGGGAGCGGAGCGGAGCTTCCGCATTAGCCTTCGTTTTTATTTTATCCGTAGCCAATGGCAAAAAACGGAACCCTTATAGATTCGTCATGTCTGTCCGTCGGTCCGTCCGTCTGTCTGTCTGTCTGTCCATCCGTATGTCAGTATGTATGTAAGTCCGTAAGTATAGTAAGCGTAAGTGTAGTAATAAGGCCTATGCTGTTGAAACTTGATAAGTAGATTGTATTCTGTAAACCACATTAAGAATTTCATACAAAAATAGAAAAAAAGCATTACATTTTGGAACCACCACTTACCATACTTAGAACTGAAACTCAAATTTTTTTTTTCATCAAACTCATAGTTACGTATCTATAGATAGGTCTATAAAAATGCTATTGAGCTTTCTAACATATTATTTCCTAACTGAATAGTTTGCGCGAGAAACACTTCCAAAGTGGAAAAATGTGTCCCCCCCCCTCCCGCCCTCTAACTTCTAAAATCAGAAAAATATATGATGTATGCACATTTTTTTTTGTTTTAATATTAAATAAATGATTATAAATGTCATTGCCATGCAAACTTTCACCGAAAATTGGTTTGAACGAGATCCAGTAAGTAGTTTTTTTTAATACGTTATAAACCGCAATTTTCGCCTTTGCTGCTACGGAACCCTTCATGGGCGAGTCCGACTCGCGCTTGGCCGGATTTCTTTATAACTACTCACACATGTCCAGTAGGTAAGTTGTCCACTAATCCATTATTTTATTTATTTATTTATAGCCTTTAATCAGAATAATTTTACAATTTGTTACTTTAATACATTGATTTGCAATATAATTTATTAATCTATTCCGTGTGCCCTTTAGCAAAGGCCTCCCCCAACACTTTCCAGTCATCCCTCCTCTGTGCTAGCCTTGTCCAGGTTTTTCCAGCTGTTCCAACCATTTCGTCCTCCCAGCGTCTAAATGGTTTTCCTTGTTTCCTCTTTCCCTCTCTTGGGTACCACAATGTTACTTTTTTGTTCCATTTCTCATCTCCCCTAACTACATGGCCAGCCCATTTCCACTTTAGCGTTTTTATCTTAAGCACCGCATCTTGCGTCTTCGTGGTTTTTCTAATTTGAATGTGATTAATTTTGTCTAATTTCCTCTTTCCCAACATACTTCGTTCCATGCTACGCTGACAAGTTCGGAGTTTGTTTTGTTGAGCTTTTGTGAGCGCCCAAGTTTGACATCCATATGTTAAGATAGGAAGTATGCAGGTGTTGAACAGCTTTCCTTTAACTGAGGTGCTTATTGCTTTGTCTTTCATTACTTCCCTGAGTGACCAATATCTCTTCCACGCATGTCCTATTCGTGTTTCGATTTCCCTGCTTGACATATTGTTTACTCTGATTATTTGGCCCAAGTATGTATACTCATCCACATATTCAATAGGAATGCCGTTGACTATTATTATATCTTTGTCTGTATTTGTTATTGCCTTAGTTTTAGATGTATTCATACTTAGGCCAACCTCTCTGCTACATGTGTCAAGATCTGTCAGCATATTTTGAAGTTCTTGTGAGGATTTCGCGAACAGAATTATATCATCCGCGAATCTCAAGTTCGTTAGGTGCTCTCCGTTAATACTTAAACCATAATCGTCCCATTCGAATTGCTTAAAAACTTCTTCGAGAACTGCAGTAAACAGTTTCGGAGAGAGTGGGTCTCCTTGCCGTACGCCCTTCTCGATATTAATGACTTCTCCTTCTCTTTCCAGCTTGACCCTAGCTGTACCACCAGTGTAGATATTTTTTATTATTCTAATGTACTTTTCTTCTACTCCTTGATTCTTTAAGGCATTCCAAATCTTGTTGTGGTTCAGGGAATCAAATGCTTTGGTATAGTCGACGAAGCAGCAGTACACTGGTAGATTATATTCCTTGTATTTCTCAAATACTTGCTTTACTACGTGGACGTGGTCCACGACTGAATATCTGCTTCGGAATCCAGCCTGTTCCCGTGGTTGATTCTCGTCAAGTACTTTGGTTATACGGCTAAGGATAACTTTGGCGAAAATTTTATAAATGTTTGATGTTAAGCTTATAGGCCGATAGTTCCCAACATCATTTCTGTCCCCCTTTTTATGAATTAAAATTATAGTAGAAGTAGTCCATTGGGGCGGTATAGATTCAGTTTCAAAAATGTTACCACTAATCCATACTTCCATACTAATATTATAAATACCAAAGTAACTCTGTCTATCTGTCTGTCTATCTGTCTGTCTTTCTTTCTGTCTGTCTGTCTGTCTGTTACGCTTTCACGCCTAAACCACTGAACCGATTCTGATGAAATTTGGCACAGAGATTGCACCAATAGCAGGGGCGTATTTACCCTAGGGCCAAGGGGGCCATGGCCCGGGGCGGCAGGTTGCGAGGGGCGGCGGAGCCGCCCCGAGCGTGTAATTTTTTTTTTATACCACTTAGGTTGCAGACAAGCATACGGTGCGGCCCACCTGATGGAAAGTGGTTACCGTGGCCTATGGACGTATGCAACACCAGGGGCGTCACACTCGGGCTGCCGACCCTGAAGATCTGATCTGGGCGCTTTAATCTTGACTCTAAAAGGCGCCCAGAGATAGCCGCTCGGGGCGGTTTCGCCGCCCCTCGCAACCTGCCGCCCTGAACGTCTATCTCTGGGCGCCTTAATCTTGCTCTAAAAGGCGCCCGGAGATAGACGCTCGGGGCGGCTCCCTCGCAACGTGCCGCCCCGAACGTCTATCTCTGGGCGCCTTAATCTTGCTCTAGAAGGCGCCCGGAGATAGACGCTCGGGGGCAGCTCTGCCGCCCCTCGCAACGTGCCGCCCCGAACGTCTATCTCTGGGCGCCTTAATCTTGACTCTAAAAGGCGCCCAGAGATAGACGCTCGGGGCGATTCCGCCGCCCCTCGCAAACTGCCGCCCCGAACGACTATCTCTGGGCGCCTTAAAATTGCTCTCAAAGGCGCCCAGAGATAGACGCTCGGGGCGGTTCCACCGCCCCTTGCAACCTGCCGCCCCGAATGTCTATATCTCTGGGCACTTTAATCTTGACTCTAAAAGGCGCCTATTAGAGTAAATATTACGTTTTTTTTTTAATTGCGGAGCTTACTTAGTTGCAATATGACTATGTCACTCATTATTTTAATTGCATTCAAATTAGAAAACCCTAAATAACATTTGCGTTCAAGTACGGTGTAATTGGGGCCAAGCAGCTTGGGCGCCGAAAACGGCAGCGCCTTTCTCTCGCAGGGAGACGATACCGCCTACGGTTAATTCCGGCCGAGGTGGTAACGGCGCTGTAAATGGCTACTCATAGGGTTTCCACGTATTCTTATGACTAGCAGAGAGCACAGATAAGAGCAGCTAAGGGGCGGCTGGTTCCCCGAGACCTGGGGGCGACAGGTGCGAGTCGCCTGTTACTCCAATATATTCAGACCAGTCCACTATCATGTTTTAATTTTATTTTATTGTATTACAATGTATAATGTGACTGATAAAATTAGCATGCTGCAGTCTGCAGCTAAACATGTTGTGCGTACACTTAACTATTGTAAGATCCAATGTTACCATGTTTAAAGGCAAATAAATTATTCTATTCTATTCTATTCTATTCAGACCAGTAACGCGGCGGTGAAACCCGTACCTTTCCGGGGTCCAATGGGAACACCGACTACCCACACCCGAAGGAGCTATCTTAAAAGGTCAGCCGGGTTGCGAGGGAAATATCTAATTGGGTAACTTTACACCCGATAATTGAGACCCGACAGAGACGGTGTGCGGTTTTAAACCGAGCCCGCATGTGGCACTTCACGAGGAATAATCACCCCTCGCAGACGGCCATAACTAGCACCAGGACCTGCGGCGAGAGGTTTCCCGCTCTGACGGTTGCATAAAGAATACAACGCGTGAAGTGCCATATACATGGAGAAGCCCAGGCAAAGGTGGCATTGCAGGGGTCGGCTCCTGATCTGTATATCTAAGGAACTCACCGAAGCAGCCATAGCTGGGCGCATTGCGTCAGCTGGTAGGAGAAGCTACCGTGATACCTCTATCGCGTTATCGGCAGCGAAGACGTGTGAGAACCCCCTTCGAGCATCACCTCATCCGAGCTAATCTTCTCCTTTTGTCGAGTCGACGACATATGTCATATTTTGTTTGCCCAGTGTGCAACCACCCTGATGGGTTCTCAGAGGCACCCATGAGTTCCTGCGGTGTATACGTGCTTAGGCATGCAGCACACGTTAGCGCCTAGCTCACTGTAGTTCCGCATTCACACCGTGGTGCCTGGATCCACCTCATCTGAGAAACTCCATCTAATTCGGTTTTCGTTACTTCGGCTGACCTGCATCCGAAGTCTATTTAAGGACTGCCAGGTGGTGTATGGGCAGCCTCTGTGCTCCCCACACATCAATTGGCCAGAAAGGGTTCGTAAGTAAGAGAACCAGGTATGCCCACTTCAGATCCAGTCACCAAATACGTCCAAGGACTTGGGTAACTCCAGCTGTGGCTTACTTGGTTGCTTCTGATTTCGTGCCGTCACCATCCAGTCCTAGCCGATGTTCCACAGAAGCGGCCCCAGATCCGCGCCAGCCGGAACACCCCGCCACATATCTCACTTACCAAGCCCTGTCCTACATGGGTAGATACTGGCTTTCACCGATAAGTAAGCCTCGACAATGACGCGAGGATAGAGAGGCACCCCGTGCTGAAAGAGTGCAGCTCTGATGCAGCTCCATGGCAAGGTGTTAAAGACGTAGGCAACAATAGACACTGCCAGTATCAACTCGCCGTGCCACTGCTTCTTCCACCAGGGCCCTCAAGCGCGTGTTGGCATCCACGGTGCTCCCGACTATAACCAAATTTATTGTCTACCAAATTCGGCCTCACTCCTGTAAGGCGCTCGATGTGGCACTTCACGAGGAATAATTCGTTTAAAACACCTGCATGACTGCACACCTTGTCCATCAATACAATGAGCCGATAGGCGGACGGTAACTTTGCAGAAGAGGACCAGTTTTCCTGTCTTTCAAATTTTCGGAATCCGTCTCTACTTGAGGCATATGTTATAGAGCCCTTCAAAACGGGATCCGAGTGCCTTTAGAGCCTAGAGTGCTGCCAGGTCCCAAAGCGGTGCTTTTGTTGTTGCCTTTGAGCCATAAAACATCATTCTTCAGAAGCTATTGCTGTACTCAAGTGATTTTTGGTTGCGATATCATCTTCTACGTAGGGCGCTTTAATGGAATGGAATGCAAATATTTTCCCTTGAAGGGATTCTGGTTGGGAGCCTGGGTTAGTGGAGAGATCGATGGAAGTCACTTCCCTCGCTCCATAAGATAGAGATCTCACGAATCAGGCTTGAAAATCTCCAGCAATTTCTGACGGACCCCTATTTTGTGTCAGCCCCTTGGGCGCAGGCTAACGGTGAACGCGAACGTCACATAGGGGCAGGCGCGGACGCAGCTTGAAGTTTTGGAGGGGGGAAGGTCACTTCGGAAATTCCTTAAGAAATTTAACCCCCCCCCCCTCCTCCCCTCGTACTGGAACTTTTCAATATGACGTGCATAGTTTTGGGGGGGTCATGTCCCCTGTGACCCTCCCGCCCTGCATAGGGGGCGGCAAACCTAAGTGGCCCGGGGCGCCAAAACTTTAAATACGCCCCTGACCAATAGTCAAGTCATCTAATATGCTTTTTTAAATATAGGTGAATCAATCGTATTTGAGTCGACCGTAGTTGAAATGACCGAAGGCGAAATTACCTATACGTGTTTTAATTTTGCAGTATGTGTTACCTCTCTGAACCTGGGTATTGGCCTCGCCTGGCCATCATCCACGGCTATTCTGTTCGCGTCGGAGAACACAACTTTGCACCGGCCTATGAGTGAATTAGAAATCACTCTCTTAGGCAGTCTGCCTTATTTGGGAGCGATGGTAGCCTTGCCCTTGGTACTTACATGCGTTTTGGACAAACTGGGACTTAAACGTTGTACGATGCTGACTTCGTTACTCTTTGTGGTAAGTATTGTATAGTCCTGCTATCCCAGTATCCTGCTATCCCCCTATCCTACTATCCTGTTACCCTGCAATCCTGTTCTAGTAATATTATAAACATGTAGAAGAAATTTACGCTAGGATGAAAAAGAAGTGTTTGGATATTTCAATCACACTCAAACAGGTAAACGAATGAAACGAAACAGGAAAACGTGGCTGAAGTTAGGGACATATTTCAGTTCATAGTTCAGGTTTAATTTCATGTAGCAAATAAAGGAAGCACCAAACCGCCTGGTTCAAAACTGTATTATTACTACCGTAATTGAGTGGCACCAATAGTCCAGCACATTTTGTTTCTGTTTAAAGATTTAGAACTGAAATCACTTCTAACTCTTTGAATTCCAGATATCCTGGTCACTAGTTGCCGTTACGAACCGCGTGGAAGCCATCCTTATATCTGCGGTTATAACAGGAGCTGGGAACGCCGCCTTTACAGTAATCATGATGTACATCAGTGAAATAGTCCAGGATTCCATAAGAGGCACTTTGGCAGCTGCTCCTAGCATGTCGGTTGGTTTAGGAATACTGGTATCATATACGCTAGGAGGTATTTTTGAGTACCACGCAATGATATATTGCTGTCTTTCGTTGGCCGTGGTTGGTGTTGCGATGATTGGAGTGTTAAAAGACTCTCCAGTGCAACTTATGGTAAAGGGTAGAGAAGAGGTGAGTGGTTCTTTATTAGTTTAGGTGCAGGGTATTTTCTAATTTGCGCTAAAGTTTCTGTATTAGTAATACATGTATGACTTACGACTAAATAAAGCAACTGCAGGCCGCAGTAATAGACACAGCGTACTGTGAAATAAAAGTATGAAAAATAATAAAATAAATTTATTGCATCCTTCAGTTACACAATTAATAAAGTCTCTGTCTCCCGAACTAGGTCCTAACCTGTATCTCAGGAGCCAGTTCCTTCCACGTAATAGGGTTGCACTTTGTGGAATCAGTTATATGGTAACATAAAAATTAAAAATAAAGGTAATACTAGGATAAAGAATAACACAGTACAATCCTTTGAAACAATGCAATATAAATAAACCTATGTGTTCGATGTTAGTGTGTGTGTTTTTAAGGGTATACAACCCTTGAAGTGTGTAGGTATGTCTTGTGTATACGTGGTGGTGTATAATTGTAGGTGATAAGTATATTTTTGTCGATGAGTCCTCGGTATTTCGTACATTAGTAATTATTATGAACATAATAATTATGTGATACAACCATGAGGTACGTCAACCAGTAGGTGAATCAACCGTAGTTGAGTCAACCATAGTTATAATGACCGTCGGCAAATTGAAACGTAAGCATTATAATTAGATCCCAACAATGCTAACGATGAGTTGAGATTGTTCCATTATGTTTTTAGGAAGCAGTGAAATCTCTAATGTTTTACCGACAAACAAGTGGCACCTCCAAGGAAATTTTGACAGAAATTAGTAACATTCGACGTGCACTCAACACGGAGAAGAATGGTAAGTGCTTAGACTATATACAAACTTTATAGACACAGCAAGTGTCACTGCAATTCAACGTAAAACATAGCTACTACTTTGGTTAGTTGACACAAACATACAATACATAACATGCACACATTGACAGTGTAAAGAACAATATTTAGCTTACTCACACGCTTAAAAAAATTGCCAGTCCAGCCCCTCTAGACAAGTGGCAAGTCGTCGGCCGGCGTTTTGTAGAATAGAATGTCAAATGTATAGGATTTGACGTATATGACAGGTGTCAACGAATGTCAAAATACGCCGAGCAACGAATTGCCACTTGTCTAGGGCGGCAGAATGGATCGGAATAGCGAAAGACAGGGCGAAAAGCCTTATAATGGAATCTGTCTGTCTGTTTGTCTGTCTGTTACGCTTTCACGCCTGCACCACTGAACCGATTTTGATGAAATTTGGTATAGGGGTAGATTAGACCTTAAGAAAGGACATAGGCTATGTTTGGTCACGATAACCGACATCCACGCGGACGGAGCCGCGGGCAAAAGCTAGTCGTCAAATAAACGTTTAATCAAACAGCAAAAAATATTTCTTGCTATAGTCCCGGACTCCCGGGTGATTTTAGTGGAACGCAGCGTGAAAAAACATCTGCGTGCTACGTGTGATGGAATAGAATGACAAATGTATGGGATTTGACGTATATGACAGGCGTCAACGAATGTCAAAAACGTCAAATCCTATACATTTGTCATTCTATTCCATCATACGCCGAGTAACGAATTGCCTCTTGTCTAGGGGGGCTGATGAAACCGTTAGGCTGCGTTTCCACCAGAAATATGCTATGCTATGTTGCTATGGATGTGTTTGATATTCACCAATCATATTCATTGGTCCACATAGCATAGAAGGAAAGGGGTTGAGCTAAGCTGTGTTTTTTTCTCAAAATACAGAACAAGTTTTTTTATATAGAAAGATGTGTGCTATGGATGAAGTTCGAATTTTGAATATTTGTAGGCATTTTCATAGCACATCTTACTCGCTACGCTACATAGCACAGTACAGTGAAAACGGTCGCATAGTTTCACAGCTTAGCTTTTACATCTTCGTAGCATAGCTGCACAGCACATCTGGTTGCAAGGCTGGCTGGCTGGCTGATGGCCGCCATTGTAACGGGTCCGTAACTTAATTTCGAGAGACATATGTTAGATTATTGGAATATCGACTGAACGATTGTGCGAATAGAGTTTATTACGAAACAACTTTCTGTCGCCAAACGCTGCTTCGAATGAACGATTCTTCGAATATTTTTTAATCGATGGACTGATCTTTCGAATGTTAAATTCAGGGTAGGTATTTGCATGCAAATTGTTTGGTAGGTATGAAGAAAAAACATAATTTTTACTGTAGGTGTCAGGTAATGGTCACCCTCCTTCAACCTCAGCCTTCAACGGACCATCAGTGTACTACACAAAGAAAATGATATTGTAAGCGTATAACTTTTTGATGTTACAGAGGCCCAATATTTGATGCAAGCGGCAGAAAATGGTAAAACGGATTTAAAAACTAAAAAATTGTCTTGTTGGCAGCTCCTCAGTAAGTATGTTCTTGATTATTCTATACGTGTAACATATAACTATGGTGTAGGCATCAATCAATCAATCAATTAGCCCAGGGCTGTCCAAACCATGGCCCGCGGGCCGCATGCGGCCCGCGGCTTGAATTGTTGCGGCCCGCAGAATCTTTTTTATCATCTTTGTATATAATATACATTAATGAGCAAATTATTTTTCTCGCGACGTAATTCAAATGTTTTGGGTATGTATTCGATCACACCGCACACATCACTATTTACTCGAGAACGCGGGAATTCCCCGAACACAAAATAGGTACATCGCGCGTCGTTCATTGGGCATAAATAATTATGGGGCATTGTTAGTCACTTGTCAATCTTGTCATTCGATGCGACGAAAGTTTTTATTACGCAAGAATACTCTCAAGTTATTAAAGACTTTTCCTTTATTTTTAATTTACTTATTGTGTTGTTCGCTTTGTGTTTAACTAGGTATATTAAACCTAATTTCATCATGTCTGCAAAGAAGAGGAAGTTAAGTGAAGAAAACCGTACCTACATTCAATGAGAAATGGGAGTTAGACAGAAAATTTAACAGAAAATTTAGGGGCTTTTTAAGTGAAATCGATGCAGCCTATGGAGATTTATTATTACATTCAGAAATCAGATGGCTAAGTGCTGGACATTGCTTGCAACGCTTCTTCGCTTTGAGAAAAGAAATACCTTTATTTCTAAAAAATGAAATACCATCTGATACTTCCGAATTACAAAATAAAATACAAGATCCTCAGTTTCTGGCTGATCTGGCATTTTTAACTAATGTGACGCAACACTTGAACGACTTGAATTTAAAGTTGCAAGGCAAAAACCACAATATAGCCAACTTGTACGGACACGTGAATGGATTTATGAGCAAACTGAAATTGTTCAAAACGTCTTTACCTACAACAAAATGATTTTTCTTTTTTTCCAAGTTGTAAAGAACATTATTTAGAGATGAAAAATTTTGAAGAATTTAATTTTTTGGACCACCTCAACTACATGGACTCGAATTTGAGCAACGTTTCGCAGATTAAAAAAAAAATTGAGAGTGATATAGGTAGCACTCTTCACTCATCCATTAACGATTACAGTTGAGAGAGTGAAGATTGATTATCAACTGGAACTGTGTGATCTGCAATCAGACCCCTTTTACAAGGGCAGAACAGAAACAGGAATTGAGTTTTTTAAGCTCCTTATTGAATGTTTCCCGAAACTGACGAATTTCGGGCTAAAAATGGGCTCGATGATGGGCAGCACCTACCTTTGTGAAAGTGCATATTCAACAATGAAGTATATAAAATCGAAATACAGGTCGTCGGTATAATGGCAGAATTAAATAACTCCGATTTTGGCCAAATTGACCTTTTACCATTTTCGAGAACCCTAAAATGTGCCGCATCTTTTGGTCTAACAAACATTCCTATATCTCAATCCAATCCAAAAATAAATCCATTTTCGTGTTTCAATTGAAGAAATAGATATGTTTAATTGAACACTAAATATTATAAGAAAAAATGACTAACTCTATAAATAAATGAACAACTGTGACTTCTGATCACTTGAGTATGAAATGAATTAGCTAAATTGAGTTGTTTAGTTCTACCACGAACGAAAATATTCTAAAGAAAGCAGGCATGTTGAAGGAAAACTAAACAATTTGAGTTATTTAATTCAGGCAGTTATGAGCATTCTTTCGTTTTTAAATAATTATTTTTATGTATTTCTCCTTCGAGAAAATATACATTTATAAGAGATTCTAATCAAAAAAATGTCAATAGGTGAAATTATTGAATATTTCTATTTATAGTATTCGCACGTAAGCAAAGTTATCGTACAACTCAGTTGTACAAATTGGCGCGAAATAATGTAAACATCAATGACAGCTATCCGTAAGGTGGAGTGTGGGGTCCGGGAGAGGGTGAACGCGTGCCGACATGATTGAGCGCATTAGTGCATCCATTAGATAATGTGAAGGACGTCAGCTATTTTATCATGGATTCAAGTGGATTCAAGATGCGGGTGGCATCTAAGTCCTGCACGTGTTGTCCTATATAGGAAAGGAGAGGGTGGGATTACTTGGAAGAGCTCATCAGAACATTCACCATGGTAGAGACGGTAAAAAACCGCCAAAGATGCCACATCTCTACGCAACTGCAAAGGCTCGAGGGTGTTAGTGACCTCAGGATTCCCAATAATGCGGACCGCACGTCGCTGCAACCTGTCGAGAGCATCTAGTAAGTACTTTGCGGAGCCATCCCAGAGATGCGAGCAGTATTCCACGCAAGAGCGAATTTGTGTCTTGTAGAGAAGACACCGCTGCTCCGGCGTGAAAAAATGTCTCACTTTGTTCAGGACTCCGAGTTCATGTGAGGCTGTTTTGATGATACTCTCGATGTAGTTTTTGTTGTTCAGTTTGCAGCGAACATCCATACCTAGGATATTGAGATTGTCCTGTAGTGGCAGTGGCGTGCTCTGAAGAGTTGGAAGGGGAAGGAAAGAAGATACCTTTGCTGTAAACGCGCATGCCTGCGTCTTCTTGGCATTGAACTCAACCAGGTTTTCAGAGCCCCATTGTGAAACGAGGTTCAGAGTCCGGTCAAGTTCACTGACGAGAAGCTGCCTTCTTTCCGCGATATCAGACTGCTTGGCCGCAGGATGTCCGTGATAACTCCCGTGTAAGGTGCTATCGTCTGCGTAGCAATGAATGCTGCCAGTGGATAGCATGTCGTTGATATGCAGAAGAAAGAGAGTGGGTGATAAGATGGACCCCTGCGGCACGCCAGCATTTACCTGCAGGAACTCCGAAGTTCGACCATCACAGAGGACGCGAATACGGCGCCCCTGCAGGAAGCTAGCCACCCAGTCGCACAGTCCGGAAGGCAGACCAAAGGCTGGTAACTTGGAAAGAAGCGGCTTGTGCCAGACTCTATCGAAAGCTTTGGCGATGTCAAGACTAATTGCCAGTGACTCGCCATGCTTGTCCATAGCCTCACCCCAAAGATGGGTAACGTACGCCAGAAGATCACCCATTGACCGCTTCGGTCTGAATCCGTATTGCCGGTCATTGATTAAGGAATGATCCTCTAGGTGACGCATGAGCTGTTTGTTAATTATGTGCTCTAACACTTTGCACAGCACTGAGGTGACGGCTATGGGCCGATAGTTGCCTGGGTCCGAGCGATCCCCCTTCTTGGGGATCGGCTGCACATTCGCCTCCTTCCAAGCCGATGGCACTGTACCCGAGATGTATGACATCCGGTACAGTCGCGTCAGCACTGGAGACAACTCCGCTGCACATTTTTGAAGAACCACCGCTGGAATACCATCCGGTCCGCTGGCTTTCCGGACGTCGAGTGACTGCAGCACACCACGGACATCGCGCTGCCTGATGCGGATCTCAGGCATTGCGTGGTCACAGACGGGTAATGTCGCTGGCTGCTTACCGCAATCATCGATTCGGGAGTTTGCCGCAAAGAGATTAACCAGCAGATTTGCTTTCTCTTGCGGCTCATGGGCCAGGGATCCATCAGGGTTGCGCAACGGGGGCAGCGAAGGCTGGCAGAAGTTGGCTTGCACGGCTTTGGCCAGTCGCCAGTAGCCACGGCTGCCCGTGGGATGCGCCACTAGCTCCTGACCAAGCCGCGCTATGCGCTGGGCATCCGCTCTGACGTAAGCCCCCTTGCAGACCTTTGTGGCTTTATTGTACGCTGCTTTGAAGTGGCCCACGTTGGGATCGCGTGTGGCACGCGCCCTTACCCAGGCGCGGTACGCAGACTGTTTTTGATTGACAGCCTCCGCGCACTCGCGGCCGAACCAAGGGCGCGCTCTGCGGTCACCGGTGACATCAGTGTATGGGATATAGTATTCCATACCTAGACTGATCTCACCGGCGACAGCAGTAGCACTATCCGATGGGTTCTTACCTTCAAAGCAACGTGCAACCCACGGGATGGACGCAAAATACTCACGCATCCCATCCCAGTCCGCTGACGAGTAGTGCCAGAGACGCCGCTTCCCCTGCGCGGGTCGTGGGGGCGCTGTGATTGGCACCTTGGAACAGACCAGACAATGGTCGGAGTTGCCTAAAGCGGCACGCACCGAAACACTGTACTGGTCTGGGTGACTCGTCAGCAGAAGGTCTAGAAGGGAGGGTGTTAGGCCCGACCTTCTTGGTATCCTAGTGACCTCGCGTACCAGTTGGGTCAGGCCATGCGCCAGAGCGAAAGCGTGAGTGGCTCTTCCCGCATGGTCAGTTTTGGCGGAGCCCAACCAGATCTCGTGGTGGGCGTTAAAATCCCCCAAAAATACCAGTTCCGCGTTTGGAAACCGCTCCTGCGCATCATCTGCAGCCTGACTCAGATATTCGAAGAGTCGAGTTGTCTCGGTATCTCCTGTATGGGAACGGTAGAGGCACACATAGATCTGACTCGTAGAGCCATGGTCTACGTGTACCCATAGGGTGGAAAAGGATGGGTCTTCTAGGCAGCGCAGACGGCGACAACAAACATCCGCCCTAACAAACACGCACACCCCGGCCTTTGCACGGAAATTTTCCTCCATAACGTAGCCGGGGTAGAGCAAGTAAGACGTGTCGTCAGGGCGGCGTATTTGCGTCTCCGTCAGAAAAAAGCAGGGCTGGATTCGCCGTCTCGAGGTGTTGGTGGACGGCGTTGAGGTTTGCATGGAGCCCACAGATGTTTGTGGACTCCACCTCAAAAAGCGAGCTTGTGGGAAGTTGAAGAGCCGCTGTGTAACCATGCTCTTTGTTCTGCGCTGCCATGATTGATGTATGCCATGCCTTGCCATGCCATGCCATGCCATGCCATGATTAATGTAAAGCAAAGTATTTTTTGTTCTAGTTGATTTTACGAGTAGAAGATTTATAATAAGTAATTTATTTGATTTTATTAGATTGCCATACCTAATTATGTTGATTTTGATTTTTGTACTTTTACGTTTATTTTTTTTTTAATAAACAATGTTTCTTCTGCCAACCCAGGTTTTTTATTTCATGTGAGATCAATAATCAGTGATAAAATTATACAAATTAACTTTCACTAAGAATGCCTAACTTACATGTTTAAATATTTCATTAGGTTCAGAACTCGACAAGTGAAATTGTTGACCCAATTTCATGTATTCACATCCATCTTATGTGTGAGAAAACTGAATAACTACCATAAAGAATTAGCTAACTACGGTATGTTTGCAACATTTTGGTGTGGCAAAATTGGATAAGTTGGTTTTTGATTTTTATTTATTTTTTGGTTCATGAAAGAAATTAATTTGATTAAGCATTGAATCGACAGCAAACATGCTTATAACATATAAAATTGTCGACGGTAAAATTGTTCTCCATTTGTTAATGATGTCAAAAAAAGTGCCAAAAAAACAGTAAATCGCGATTATCTCGAAACTTGAAATATTGAGTTATTTAGTTCTGCCATTATGCCCACGAGGTCTTCATTGACAGACACTTCACTTAATCATGCACTGCGTCTAACTACTACTAATATTGAGGTTGATGTTGACAGAATTGTAAAAGACAAATTAATGAAAAAGTGAATAATAAAATGATGATACCTATTATACCTACTTATATTTTACTTTTTAGATATTTTGCGGCCCCCCAATGTATTTAGTTATTTTTGTTGGCCCTGGATCCCATCTAGTTTGGACAGCCCTGAATTAGCCTATTACAGTCTACTTCTGGACATAGGTCTCTCCCAATATGCGCCACGTTTGCTGGATCTCCGCCTTCCGCATCCCGTCTGTCCCAGCCACCTTTTTTGTGTCGTCAGTCCATCTGGCTTCCGTTTTCCTTCTCGCGATGTGATAAGTTTCCAAAATTTGTCAAATACTCAATTGGCCTTCTGTTATACATGTATACCTACGATATATTTTATTTTTCAGAAAGCACCCCATCAATCCGTCGCCAACTATACCTCACCTTGATGCTGGAATTCGCCTTCGTCTTCCAAGGCCAACCGAACCTGGATATATTTATTGAGCCCGTATTCACTGCTACAGCGGCCGACATTGCCTCCCCCAATCTATTGAGCATTATTTACGGAATTATATTACCAATTTCCAGCGGTATTGGGGCATTTTTAACTGACAAACTTGGCAGGAGGGTAAGGATATTTTGTTTGTAGTCATCTTATCGACAGGGAACCTACAGCCCAGCTACCCTAGACAAGTAGAATGATGAAATTATGACGTCGACGACGTGTATATGACTGTCACGAGTGTCACGACACATATTTTATGTGTCGTGACAGTCATATACACGTCAAATCCCATACATTCGTCGTCGTTAACTAGGGGGGCAGTACATGATCGGTCGTATGGCAACCGGGACTGACGCCTTAACTTAACATGCTCTCCGAGGCACGACCAGACCAATGCAAATACTCATTTTCATGCATACAAATATTTGCACTGAGCAGGGATCGAAACCGTGCCTTCTGAGTAGCGGCCGCGTTCACTACCGTTACGCCTTTATTAATCTTTTTTTTTTGGTTTTCAGCCTCTTCAAATATATTCATCTATACTGTCTGGTGCCTGCGGCCTGTTCCTAGGGATCCAGATAATGACGGAGTGGCTCCCAAAGTGGACAGTACCACTTTTCATATTCCTGTTTAGTACGTTTCAATGTGCGGGCATTGGGACAGGTGTGGTTACAGCTGAGATATTTTTACCGGAGGTTAGTATCTTTTTTTACACTACTTAGGTCGCAGAGAAGCACACGGCCCTTCAGATGGAAAGTGGCTACCTTGACCTGTGGGCGAGTGCAACACCAGGGGAGTCACACTCGTGCTGCCGACCCTGTAAGAACAGAGAGATTCTGTGCTGTCAGCGAAGAAGAGAAGTAGGAGAAGCTAAGGTCTTCCCACTGACAGCACAAAACTTCTCAGTGAGGTGCAGACAAGTCTCTGGTGAGGTCGCAGACAAGCACACGGCCCACCTGATGGAAAGTAGTTACCTTGGCCTGTGGGCGAGTGCAACACCAGGGTAATAGTCACACTCATGCTGTCGACCCTGTAAGAACAGAAAGATTCTTGCCGTTCGCGTTACGATAATAATAAAAATTATACTGATTGCCAAGAGACAACAATGCAGCTCTCTGACCACGGAGCCACCGAGCATTCCTCTCAAATCTTAATGACATTTTTTGCAGTGGCATTGATATGATATTGGTTGACAAAAAGATGCCGTGTTAGTTCCCGGGTGTGTTCCTGGTGGAGTAGAGTAGGGCTACCCCAACTCTTCCTGTCAGTGTCGCAGAAGGCGACTAAGGGATAGGGCTGTTCTCCATCCGACAGTAAACATACAGGGGATGATGACTATTATTTTTTTATTCTTGAAAAATTTGAAGTTAATAATAATATAATGAACTGCTAAAGTGAAATTTTAATACAGCAAATGGTTTTAAAGATATTTGATTTCGAAAATTCAATTTCTCGAACCGTCCGAAAACGCTCTAGGTATACAAAATCGCTACAAAAGTATGACGTCATGCTTGTGTGGCGCTTAGTGAAATGTATGGAGCGCAAGAGAATAACGCATTTATCTAGGTCTGCGTTGCGTTTACACGTATATAAGTAGTTCGTAATAAAATTCATTTGAAATTTAATGGAATCTAAAAAATTTAAAATTTTTACTCAATTCGATTATTTGTATTTTGAAATTACTTTGGGAGGTAAAAATAAATTAAAAGTTATAGTTTCCATTATGTTAGCAATATTTTATTTTGCAAGGCATATTTTTTCACCAAAACCTATGATATTAAGCAGTATTTGGTAGAATCGGACGACCTTGTCATCATCCCTCATGACCCCTATTACTTGGGACCGAAAATGTTAACGCCTCTGCCTACCTCTTTGGAGATTTACAGGAGGCGTGAGTATATATACATATGTCAAAAGATTCTGAGAATTTTCTTACTCAATACTTTCTCTCATTTCAGGTAAAAAGTAAATTAATGATGGTAACACACGAATGGGGTTACTTCTGTTCATTCAGTGGCATGTTTCTCTTCCTCACCGTGTTCCAGTCTGTCGGGTTGTCTGCCGTCTTCTTCTTCTTCGCGTTTATCTGCTTCTCTACGACTGTATACTTCTATTACTGTATGCCTGAAACCAAAGGATTGCCTGTTTATGCCATACAGGCGCTATTTACTAAATAACTAGTCAATTTATTACATTTTAATTGTAATTTTTCGAATTTGTTATTGTCATTTTTTTTACATTACGTTGTTGGTAGTTAAATTTTGTAATGTAATGAACTGCATTATTATAACAGTTATATAGTTACACTGATGTTTGTAATAAACATGTTTTCTTTTTATTGTATTTTATTTCCTCACCTGCAGTGTATAGTGCACCTGCACCTTTGGCCCTCGGGTCAGATGGCTCCGTGATGAGAGCGCAACCATCATAGTCATCATCATCTTGGCGTTGAGCCCGGCTCCATCACGGCACTGGATCCAGGATCCATATGATTTGAATGGCTAATTCAATTTATCAATGGGCATGAACTACGGATATCTGTGATATAAACTGAAATGGGTTACCCAGAAGGCCCTACACAATGAAGAATTCAATGTTCATATTTGTCTGTTTGTCAGTCCCGGTCTAGAGGGCGCATTCCAAACTCGGCACACGTCATGTTCCCGGGATAAGGTTTTTTGCAAAAGTGACATTCTAAGAAAGTGACATTTTTGAGAAAGTGACATTTTAAGAAAGTGTCATTTTTGCGAAAGTGACCTTTTTTGCGAAAGTGACATTGTGCTAATGTGACCAAATTTTTCACGATGACATTTTGCGAAATTGACGTTCTGCGTCAAGACCTAAACAACTTTTGTCGAGTGTGGACCCTGTTTTATCAAGCTCTTGAAAGCTTCTTGATAAATCTGTTAAAAATAGTATATAACCGTTTAAACTACAAGTAGAATATAATGGTATGGCTTATGAAGAGAACATCACATCAGTGGCTTGCCTATGCCTGCCACTCTTTTTTAATAGGAGAAAAAATGGGGGAAGAAGGGGGGGAAGTTGGCTGCCGCGTTATTTATGGACGGACCTTGATGGTTTTTGGCTGAAACATCAAGGACATGATTCCTCCCAGGTTGTGGTAAAAAAAGATCATGCCCCGTAAAAGTGGACTTCGTTATATAAATGAGACGAGTAAAGAGGGAAGTTTGCTGTAGCGTTTTTTTAAGAAAGAATATTATTTAGTGAAACATCTAGTCCTGAGTTGTGTCGAATAAGAAGATAAATAGATATGTATCGTTTTTTTTTCCAGTCTTTATTTTGGGGATACAAGACTAGATTTTATCGAGGGTATCAGTAAAATGTGGCAAAGGGTGCTCGCGAGGTCTACTGTTCACAGAACTACTAGTAATATATTGTGAGAACGACTATCGTCTAACCTCCAACCCTTTGACAAAGGTTTCATTAGCACGGAACAGTCAGAACATTGTCAATTAGTTTGCACATGCATCAGTTAACAGGCCAAGATTGCTTAAGACCAAAGAACTTGGCACACTTTTAAGTTTAAGGTAAAATAAATTCCAACTCAAAATTTAAAAAAAAACGTTTATTGTCAATTATTAAATATTTGGTCAATATTTGGTACATTACATTACAATTAATTAAATTACCTACATTATTTTCACTTAGATCTTAGCTTCCTTTATAAATAGCGCCTGTATAGCATACACTGGCAATCCTTTAGTCTCCGGCAAAGAGTAGCAGAAGTATACCGCAGTAGTGAAGCAGACGATAGAGAAGAAGTAGAACACTGAGGCCAGCCCAAATGATTGCATCAGTATATTGAAGACGAGCATACAGCTAAACGAACAGAAACACGACCATTCGTATATGAATATTAATAATTTGCTTTTTACCTGAAATGAAAGAAAAGAATCTGAAATGGTTTGCCCACAGTCAATTTTATTCTACCCCGGCCTCCTAGACAAATGGCAATTCGTCAGCTAATTGTAGAATAGTGTGATGAATTGTTTATACTGGAGATTGATGGCGCTTGGTGGAACGTGCTTCACATATTGAATAAAGCACTTGTTTGGTTTAAAGCATTGTAAACCTTTGAGAATACCGTAAGGCGAAACCGGTAAGGTTCACAATAGTGCTTTATTCAATAAGTGTGATGAATGTATTGGATGCGTAACGTATTAAACAAGAAAATATCAAGGATATCCGTGGTCATCTGTCACTTTTCCTTAGAATGTATTATTCTGTTAGAGAAAGTGGCACGACGGCATACGACATGGCTATCCGTGATATTTTTTTTAGAGCGGCGAATTTTTGGACTTACTTCAAATATAATAACTAATCAAGGCACCCCTTTTTATGAAGGTAATCTCTAGACATAAAAAAATCGAAGTAGAATCTCAAATTAATTTTTTAAATCATAATTAGTAATTACCGAGACTTACCTCTGGTATAAATATCTCAGATGCAACCACAAAAGGCACAGTCCCTGAGCCAACAGTGTGGGATGTCGCAAACAGGTATATGATGACCAGTATCGTCCATTTTGGGAACCACTCCGTGATTATCTGGGTTCCTAGATACAGGCAGCAGACGCCGCACACTATAGACGAGTATATTTGAAGAGGCTGGAGACAAAAAAGCCAAAATTATCCTCATCATCATTCTCTGAGCCTGTCTGGTGTCCCGACTCAGATGGGGTCGGCTTTCCATTTCACAGTTAGACTGGCAAACCAACCCCAACTGAGTTCGACTCGGCTGCGGCTGATCTTTGATATTTTCCGTGAAGTGACTGCCATCTGACCTCAACATTCAATTGGTGACATTAATAAGATAATTATGTGACGACCTCTACTCAGCGGCGGCGTAGCGTAGACTTTTTAGATCTCCACATTATGGCAACTGGGACTGACGGCTTAACGTGCTCTCCGAGGCACGACCAGAGCAATTCATATAGTCATATTCATGCATACAGCGGGGATCGAACCCGCGCCTCCTGCGTAGCGGTTGTATTCACTAACACCACGCCACGGAGGCTGTCATATATTATTTACTAGCTGTTACCCGCGGCTCCGCCCGCGTGGATGTCGGTTATCGCGACCAAACATAGCCTATGTCCCAAGATCTAATCTATCTCTATTTGTCTGTCTGGTTTGGGCATGAAAACGTAACAGACAAACAGACAGAGCTACTTTTGCATTTATAATATTAGTATTGATATGGATTATAACATGAATAAATCACTTTCAACTTACCCTTCTACCTAGCCTATCAGTCAAATACGCCGCAATGGTACCAGCGACCAGCATCACCAGCCCAAACATTACGCTGCACAGGTTGGGAGATATGACGTCATCGCCCACTGTCGCAGTGAATATGGGCTCGGCGTACACCTGGATACTTGGGAGGCCTTGGTACACGAAGGCAGTATGGAGAACCATCACCAGGTAGAATTGGCGGCGGATTGATGAAGAGCTTTCTGGAATATCAAGTTTATAATCATATTTGTCTTCATACATACATACAATCACGCCTTTATCGTCGGTGGGCTAGGCAGAGATGAATTAACATCCACATTTCACCAATCATTGTATTAGATCCCACGTAATAGAGGGTCAGCCTATTGCCGTATTCCGGGCACTAATGTTGAATCGAGCCATGTATCTAAGGCTGAGCCTGGGCTGTATATACCTGTCTGATGTTAAACAGCCCTATCCTTTTGTCTTCATGGAGACGCTTTTTCCTAATTGCATGAACCGGTTCGGCTTCCGGCTTCTCCACCTCTACTTCTCACGATCTTGGGCATCCATGGTAGTGAGACCACCACGGAAATACCAAAATACGACAAATCATTATGAAAGGCATAGTAGGGAAAATCAAGTAAAAATATTAAAAATAAAAAAACCCGGCTGATGCTGTAAAGATCGAAACAAGTTTTTTTTTTTTTTATATATAGGACACGTCAATTTGACTTCACCTCGCCTGATGGTAAGCTGAAGGCAAAGTCTCTGAAAAGAGCGTCACCATTACAGACACGTATCATGTTACAATGGTGGCACTCAGCTTGATGGCCTCCTCAGATGCTTTTTCACGCCCCGCTTAAAGGACCCGGGACTGTAGGAGGAGGGAAACACGTGAACTGGTAAAGAATTCCAAGGCTTAATGGTGCGGCAGAAGAAGGATAGCAAGCCTGATAATGATAGCAAGTTTGATAGCAAGCCGTACCCAACCGGATGAAAATTAATGTGTATTATTTCACATTGTGCAGATAACTCAAATAAAACTATTTTCTTTCTTTCTTTCTTTCTTTCTTTACCGCCTGCTATCAAACTTGTTTCGATCTTTTCATTCCAGTCTAATCATATTATAGCATTTGTACGCCGCCGGCATGATAACGGCTAAACACGCTGGACATAAACAAGACTATTTACCATCTTGCATGCATATGTATGTATATTTACATTATTTACCCGTGTTTATACAAATAAATGATTTGATTTGATTGATGTGTTAAAGACAAACAGCAATAAATTACTCACTGAAATACTGCCAACAAGACAACCTCTTAGCCTCTATTTCCTGTTTTTCTTGTTCTTCTTCCTGTGCTAAAGATTGAGCAGCTGTAAATGCAAGAATTCATCAATTTACAAGATTTTTCATTGAGCGTTCTGGTACTAAACTAACCTTTACATTATGATCTTACCTGCAAGCCGATAAACCTACTGATTGACGGTGAGACTCTAGCTCAGGCTTTCCTCTCTGGGTTGGTACGTCAGACCCATTAAAGCAGTATAAGCTAAACCAATTTGAAGAAGGAGGAGTTGTAACCCGGTGCAGTACAATAGTGGCCCTATCTCTGCCCCTAGGTATCGTGCCCCGTAGGCAACTAAGGGGTTTAGGCGCATGAGGGCTAATGTCACAGTGTTTAAAAGTAGGCTTATAATAGCTATTACCATACAGAGTGGATGATTTTAACCGTACCTGGAGGGAAAGTACTTTAAATACCGGAGATAGCTAATTTCACTCAAAGGAAATATTCCTTTATTTTTAAAACGAAACAAAAATGCATTCATAGAATATTTGAAAATTCGCTTGCCATGTCCAGTGATCGAACCGACTGAAATACGTAAAAATAACATCCTGTATTATTATAGTATCAATCGATAGTGTCAATAACGAGGATCAAATTTGAGGATGCCGTAAGAAACCGGTTAGGTCAAAAATAATAATAAATAATTGTGGAAAAGTACAAGTGCTTAGTAGGTTAGTTAACAAAATGTGAGTATTACACCTCTACCTACAACTGCGAGTATTCACAGGCATGGATATAAGTATGTATGTATGTAATACACTAATATTTAGCTAACTCACCCTCTAACTTTATGTTGAGAGAACGTCGTATGTTGTTCATCTCTGTTAGAACCTCCTTGGAGTTGCTACTCGTTTGTCGGTAGAACGCTAAGGATTTTGCTGCTTCCTGAAAATGATCGTGGAATGAAAATAAGGCTGTAATAATTCTACAGACATTTTTATGTTACTTGATATTGGCGAAATTCTTGCAATTAAATCATGAAAATTTTTATTTATTAATTTAGTTTTGTTTATCTGTAATTAGCTAGAATAATATCGAATTGCAATTAGATAGATTATAATAAGTTCACTAGATTGTAAATGAAGAAAACTAATTATATAAGGAGAATAGAAAGAATAGTTTAATGGCAGATGAGAATGGGATCTATTAATTTTCATTTGGTGTACCTATGATTTGATTTCAGATAGACTGGATGCAGAAGGCGGAGGATCGGGTACTGTGTGTGCCAGTCCAGTACCCGATCCTGGGAGAGGTGTATGTGCAGTAGTGGACTGCGAGAAACTAATTGATTGATTAAGTATAGTTTGCTTATGAGTGTCATCTGCTACTAAACTTTTCACAATCTATTTTTTTTTGGGTTGTGTTTAACGCGGCCACAAATTAATCCGAAAAGCAGGTAGTAAAAATAATAGGTTAGCAGCTATAGTGAAGAATCATTTTATTCAATTTATGGGTGTCAAAATTACTGAATGTGGCGTACAAATACTAAGTGAACCACTATTTATGGATGGTTATAAAAAAATAACCACGAAGGCTAAAGCGGAAGCTCCGCTCCGCTCCCGCGTTAGCCTTACCTATCCAAGTTGGGGCGCGCAATACTCGAATCCTCATAACGTCATAATTTAGCAACACACGGGTCACTCAGTATTTTAGTCGCCCTCTCAGTATTTTAGTTGCCCACTCAGTATTTAAAGTAACTCATTATCAGTCGTCATTTTATTATTTTTGTCGCACGGTTTATTATAATATCCCTTATTTTTTAACTGGCCATAGAAAACAACTCACCTCCTCTTTACCCTTAGCCATGAGCCTCACAGGAGACTCTCTTAACACAGCAAGCATTAATACCCCTATTACCGCCAACGAGAGGCAGAAATACACCATCTTATGGTACTCTAAAACACCCCCAAGTAGATATGAGACCATTAACCCAAAACCACACGATAGGTTAGGGCCAGAAGTCAAGGTACCCCTGATGGAATCCTGGGCGATTTCACTGATGTACATCGATGCTGTTATAAAGCTTGTGTAACCGCATCCTGATATGACCACCGCGAAAAGAACGGCTTCGACTTGGTTAGTTACTGTTATTATTGACCAGGTTATCTGAAAATTAATGTATTATTATTAATTGCTATTTTTTTCACATGCCAATTAGTATAATTAATCTGTTTCATCGGACTCGAACCGACTAAATCCGCACGCCGCGTACGTTATTTTTATTCCAAGTTCAATGTAACTAATGAGACTTTTATCCAATTATTTTAAATTCCAATTGTTATTATACCTAACTTAAACCTGTCTTAGACACGGCATGATCATCTTCACAGTAAGTTAACTACATAATACGAAATTAGCTACCTATTTCCAGTTTCTAAGCCAGTAGCCTTTTATGTGGCAATCACTCCCATAAAAGTCAAAAACCAACTATACTTCATATATAAACCACTCACCACAAATAGTAAAGATATCAGCATTGTAGTGTGTTTAAGTCCCAGGTTGTCCAAAACGAACACTAGTATCAAAGGCTGGGCCACCAGCGCCCCTACGAGGGGTAAACTACCGAACAGAGTGACATCCAGGTCGGTCATGGGCCGGTGTAAGGTCGTGTTCTCTGACTGGAACAGAAGAAGGGTGGACGACGGCCAGGCGATGGTAATACCCAGGTTCATGCAGCACAGACATACTGTGAAATAAAATAAGTTTTAAAACTAAAAGTCGATTACTGAAAAATCACGCTCTAAAAAGTATTAAAGAAGAAAATGTATAGGATCAAGGGTCGTGCCTCGGAGAGCACGTTAAGCCGTCGGTCGCGGTTGCCATAAGAACATCTATGGCAGTCGTTACTTACGGGTAGTTGGAGCCCTAAAAAGTTCAAAAACAACGGACTATCTGCAAAGCTTCGATATCGCCTAATAAACCATTGGATTGTGGAGGTCAGATGACAATCGCTTCACCGAAAATATCGAGGTCCAGCCAAATCCGTAGTTAAGACTGGTAAAGCGGACCCCAGACTCTGAGTTTAAAGCTTCGGATGCGACTGGGAATTAACGCTAGGAGGAAAAAGACGAAAATGTCATGGATAGTCGTGGTCGCCCGGAACCGGGTTGTATGGACCCGTCGTCACTGATATACATTCCAGAAACAGTGTAAAAGATATACTCACATAATATAGTAGCTATCACTTGAACTAATATTCCCATTTTTTTATTATTTCTTGTGAATCAGACAAATAGTGCAGACAAATAGTACCTAGTATCAATGATGTATTATTGTATAGACATGGAAAAACATTGTGGTTTTCAAAAGTGGTGCAAACACTGATAAGTAAAGCCCGACCAGTAAAATAAAAAACCTCGCCATATTGCGGTAAACTATTGGAACTAATTTCTTCATATGGTAACAATCTATACAATGTCATTATGGTCATCTGTCAGTGTGGTGTCAATTGTGCGTGTTGTTGAGTTTGAGAGCGCTACAAAACTACAAAACTATAGTAATATGCCGAAAACTATTAAAAGCCAGTTAAGAAAAGTAATTTATAATATAACAAAGTATTTGTCGGATAAAAAGTAGGAAGGATTGGACTCTGTTCCTCTAAATAACATCACGGACCTTGTTGTCAACATGACGGGTAGGACATCATAGAGTACGTGCAACTGAAATTGGCCTAATCTACTGATTTTACTGTGACTAATTATTATTCACATTTTTAGGTATATCCCGATCTTCTGTAATAAAAATACGAAGAGAAGGTCAAACGTCAAATGTATTTTCTACGCCTAAGAAAAATAAGCCTAACGCAAAAAAGAAAATCATGCTCGATTATTTTGATCTCTGTGCTGTTAGGCATAAAATACAAGAATTTTATGCAGTCCGAAAAACAATATCGCGTGGTCCCTGTTCTATACATGGTGTAACTGTATGTCTAACTTGTATTTACCATTCCAAGCAGTAAACTATTATACGGATACTACTGTGTTGTGATTTGTGCCCAGTCCTTGTAACCAGTATAACACGCCGTGTCTATTTTTCTATTTTAACCAGAAAACTTAACAGAGAAAAACTTAACTTTTTAACAGAGAAAAAAAAAATACATTTTAGTGAAAGTTTTGTATATTAAACACGTACTACAAGTTCTTTCTTTTTCTTTTCTTTCTATATTAATTCGTTTGTAATATTGGACACGATCTTTTTTGTATCGAAACTTAAGAACAAAGCAACTTAATGAAATTAAAAAAAAGAAGTCTATAACTCACTTTTGTGAATAATAGCAATGAAAAACATGACAGCCTCCGTGGCGTAGCGGTAGTGAACGCGGCCGATACGCAGGAGGCGCGGGTTCGATCCCCGCTCAGTGCAAATATTTGTGTGCATTAAATATGGGTATTTGCATTGGTCTGGTCGTGCCTCGGAGAGCACGTTAAGCCGTCGGTCCCGGTTGCCATAAGGACATCTATGGCAGTCGTTACGGGTAGTTGGTGCCCTAAAAAGTCCAAAAACAACGGTCTAGCTGCAAAGCTTCGATATCGCCTAATGTTAACATTGGGTCGTGGAGGTCAGGTGGCAATCGCTTCACGGAAAATATCGAGGTCTAGCCAAATCTGTAGCTATGACTGGTAAAAGCGGACCCCAGACTCCAAGCTGAAAGCTTCGGATGCGACTGGGAATAACGCTAGGAGGAAGAAGAAGCAATGAAAAAGTCACAGTTTTATATTAGGTGTCATTCCGTGCTTAATTGCGGGGAAATAAAAGCCTGTTCATAAGCAAGTGTGTTGAAAAATATTGGCATTTTACATGTGTATCACTATACTTGGTGTTGTCATATCATAGATGTTTTTGGCGCCCCCAGTACGGGTTTTTTATTTTATTGGTCGGACTTTATATGTTGTGATTGTTATAACGATATTTTGTGTTGTCTATGAATAAACGTCAGTTGTTGTCCAGCGCCTGGTGGTTTCATTGAAATTATAACATGGTGACAGCGGTGTACCAATTATTATTGTACTAATTAGGGTTTTTGTGCATAATATTTGTGATAGAAATGGAGCACGCCCGACCACCAGCGGAATTAGGTATGGACGGTGCCGGTGGGCCGGCCGGCCGCGCCGAGGTATGGAAAAAATGGAAACAGCAATTTCAATTGTTCGTAAAGGCTTCGGGTGTAGACAAGGAAGCGGCGAGTGTGCAGGCTAGTTTGTTGGTTAACCTGATTGGGTCTGATGGTTTCGATATTTATCAAACCTTTACGTTCGAAGACGAGAAGAAGCGTGATGACGTGAACGTTTTGTTGAAAAAGTTTGATGAGTATTTCGGAACGGAAACAAACGTAACAGTGACTAGATACAAGTTTTTCACCCGTAATCAAGAGGAAGGAGAGTCTATTCAACAGTACGTGATTGCGTTGCGTCTTCTCAGCAAGAATTGCGAGTTTTCATCCTTAGAGGACAGTTTGATCAGGGATCGAATTGTCTGTGGTGTCCGACAGTCTACGGTCAGGGACCGGCTGCTACGGACTGAGCAACTAACACTCGATAAGGCGGTAAAAATCTGTCAAGCTGAGGAAGTTTCACAGGAAAGTAGACGACAAATAGGTTGTCAAGGTGCTAGTACTACTATGGGTGTATCGAGTGTCGACAGTGTTGGAGTGAGTCACCGCGTGAGAGAGGGCTGGCGCCCGCGAGCGACTCGCGGAGGTGCCCGAGTCAACGTGGCGGCTACGCGAGGGAGCGCGGGCGCCCGAGGTGCGCTCCGGGAGGCGCCGCCGGGCGGTGCCGCGCCGCGTGCGGAGCCCTGCGGCGGCTGCGGCCGCGCGTTATGTTTGGATCAGTGCCCGGCGCAGTTGGTCAGCTGTTTTGTTTGTGGCTATAAAGGACACTTCGCCCGCATGTGTAAGTCTATTCAATCTTTTAAAAGTGGGGCTCGGGGAAGAGTTCGTCGTGTCTATGAAGTCGAATGTGATGATAACGAGAGATATGTTAGTGGCTCGGATTCAGAAGGTCCGTTCTATGTGTCTGTCATCGATTCTAAGGTGAATAAGTCGGAGGACTGGTTTCAAGTGTTATTGTGTAAAGGTGGGCAAGAAAAATTTAAACTGGATACCGGAGCAGATTGTAATGTGTTAGCCTTTAAGAGATTTGTAGAGTTGGGGTTTTCTGAGGATATGATAATAAAGAAAAACATTCCGTTATTGTCGTATACTCATGACGCGATACCCACTAAGGGAGTCTGCGTCTTGCCGTGGGTTTATAAAGATAAATCATATGATTTAAAATTTGTCATAGCCGACATGCGCTGTAGCAGTGTATTGGGACGCGAATCGTGTGAGACTATGGGGCTCGTCAAACGTCTTAGATCTATTCAGATTTCGGACTACAGTGATTTATTTAAAGGTTTAGGTTGTCTGCCGGGGAAATATCATATAGTAATCGACAAATCTGTTCCACCTGTCATTTGTGCCCCGAGAAAAGTTCCACACGGGTTACGCGATCGGTTACAGAGTGAATTGAGTGCCATGGAACAGGCTGGGGTCATCAGAAAGGTCAGTCACCCCACTCGTTGGGTACATCCGTTGGTATTAGTAGCAAAGAAGAATAACGGTATTCGCATTTGTTTAGACCCACGGGAGTTAAATCGTGCGGTACAGCGTGCTCACTTCCAACTGCCCACTGTAGTTGAGCTAGCCACTCGCCTGCACGGCGCGCGGTACTTCTCGGTACTGGATGCCAATGCGGGGTTTTGGACTATTCAGCTGGATGAAGAGAGTGCAGACCTGTGCACTTTCGCTACTCCATTTGGTAGATTCCAATTTTTAAGGCTTCCATTTGGAGTATCTTGCGCGTCTGAGGTTTTCCATGCTAAAATACGACAACTTCTGGAAGACCTGGAAGGGGTAGAGAATTATATTGACGACATAATAGTTTGGGGTCCTACGAAGGAAATTCATGATCAGAGGTTAAAACGTTTACTTGAAAGATCGAGGGAAATCAACTTAAAATTCAATAAAGAAAAATGTAGGTTTTTTGTCGAGGAAGTTAAATATTTAGGGCATGTGTTTGATAAGAATGGAATGAGACCCGATGTTGAGAAAATTAAAGCAATCAAAGAAATGTCTACTCCATCGGACAAAAAAGACTTGGAGAGGTTCTTAGGAGCTGTCAATTATTTATGTAAATTTATTCCGAATTATTCAGAAATTGCTATTCCTTTAACGAGATTATTAAAGAAGGACAATGAATGGCGATGGGAAGAGAGCGAGCGCGCGGCGTTTGCTATGTTAAAAGAATGCGTAACTAGTGCAGGCGTGCTGGCGCTATACAATCCGTTGCGGCCTGTGCGTCTCGCGGTAGACGCGTCTGCTTTCGCGGTGGGTGCCGTTTTGCTGCAGGACGGCCGTCCGATAGAATTTGCTTCGCGTACCCTCACTGATGCGCAGAAGAGGTACGCACAAATTGAAAAAGAGCTTCTTGCTATAGTGTTTGGGTGTGAGCGGTTCCACCAATATATATATGGCCAAAAGGGTGTCGTTGTAGATTCGGATCATAAGCCCTTAGAGTCTATTTTTAAAAAACCACTTATGTCAGTTCCAGCACGGTTACAGCGCATGATGTTGAGAATTCAGGCATATGACTTAATAGTAAATTATGTACCAGGCAAGTACCTAAAAATCCCAGACATGTTGAGCCGTGCACCTCTGCCTGATTTATACAGTGAAGAAGTAAGCACGAATGTCCTTTATCAGGTACAAATGGTAGTCAATAATGTGCCTATGTCAAATGATAAATTAACCTTGATAAAAAGGGAAACTAAAAAAGATTTAGAGTTAAGCCCACTTTTAGATTATATAAACTCAGGATGGCCCATTAATAAGTATGATGTAATTAATGAGTGCAGGAATTTCTGGTCGTTCAAAGATGAATTATTTATTGTAGACAATGTTATATTTAGAAATGATTTGGTTGTTATACCCAAAAGTTTGCGTTCTCAAATGTTAGGTATTGTTCATGAGGGTCACCTAGGTATAGATCGGTGCAAGCGCCGAGCAAGACAAGTGATGTTTTGGCCACACATGTCTCGTGATATAGAGCTTTATGTCAAACGATGTAAAATCTGTCAGGAGTTTTCAAACGTCCCTGCTAAGGAACCAATGATACCTATTGAAATTCCTAAGTTACCATGGAGTAAAGTGGGTTCAGATATTTTTGAGTACAAAAAGAAATACTTCTTGATCATTGTAGATTATTATTCCAATTATATTGAAGTCTGTAAGTTAAATTCTATTTCTTCTAACATGGTTATTGAAAGCATGAAAGAGGTGTTCTCTCGCCACGGAATTCCAAATGTCCTGATAAGCGACAATGGGACACAATACAGTAGTCGTGATTTCAAACATTTTGCCGAGAAATGGGGGTTTGATCATGTGACATCGTCACCTAATTATGCTCAAGCAAACGGAAAGAGTGAGAGAGCAGTACAGACTGTCAAATCATTATTAATGAAGGCAATTAGAGGGAATGGGGATTTTAATCTGGCACTTCTTAATTTTCGCAACACCCCGAGAGATGGTTTGAGTTCTCCTGCTCAATTACTTATGGGTCGCAGACTGCGCTGCCAATTACCAGTTAATTCTGCGCTTTTAAAGCCTCGACCAATAGACCCACTGGAACATAAAATTATGATTGAAAAACAAATGAAAGCTAAGTGTCAATATGATCGAAATAGTAAGGCATTACCTGATCTAGAGAAGGGTGATTCTGTTATATTTGTAGATGGCAGGAAAAGAAGTAGGGCCACAGTGGTCGGTCATGCAATCACTCCTCGTTCATATATTGTTAAATCTAAATTTGGGGTTAGATATAGGCGCAATCGGCGTCATTCAATAAAATGTTTGCCTGATGAAAATGCGCCAGAGATTTGTGAGGAGGATCGTGATGATTTGTTCAGTGACGCGTGTGAGGAAGCGGATTTCAAGGATGACCAGGGCTTGTCGTTGCCACCAAATCTAGATCCTCCAGAGGCCTCGACAAGTTATGCACCCTTGCCCGCACCACTTGTCCGCAAGGCTAAAGAACTTGCTCGGCGACGAATTGCCGATCAAGCTACAGTTTATAATAAATTAGCTGCTACACGCGGGTCCGCCTGTGTGGATCTCGGTCATCGCGATTAAACGTGGCCGATGTCCTTTCCTAAGGTCTAATCGGTCTCTGCACCAAATACAGACAAAGTTACTTTCGCTTTTATACTTAATATTAGTATGGATAAATGTATTTCTTTATTTTTATTTATAAGGGGAAGATGTTGTGATTGTTATAACGATATTTTGTGTTGTCTATGAATAAACGTCAGTTGTTGTCCAGCGCCTGGTGGTTTCATTGAAATTATAACAGTATAAAAGAAAATTATAGCTAGTCGCGTGAAGAAACGATACGCAATTTATTATTAATGAATGATGTATTTTTTGCGTAATTTTAGAGTGTAGACTATTATTTGTAATGATATATCATTAATTAGTGTACACAATTTCAGCTTCTATGCAAGTATTATTTTTGAACATGATATTTTTAGCCTGGATATTTCTGCTCCCCTGGTATCACTGCTTCAAAGGCACTTGAAAATGGCGGCTCCTAGAAAAGGAAAATATGTAAGTTAAATGCAGTTTAATCTAACCTTAAGGCTGGGAGGTCAGACAACAGTCGCTCTCAATACCTATAGCCGAAACACGCAAGCTAGACCCCGGACTACAAGGTGAAGGCTTCTGATAAGATACTAGCATCCCGGGAAATTACGTGCGTGCTATAATAGTACATTGTGGTACAAGTGAGCAACGTTGGTGATTACCGCCGAGGCGCCATTGAGACCCGAGCCGCCAGGCGAGGGTCTTAAGAGAGCCGAGGACGGTAATCATCATGCTCACACGTGCCATACGACGTTTTACAACACACTTGCGAATAAAATAATACTACAAATACTAAATAAACAATACTACAAATTAATTCGTTTTCCTATGCGCGCGCATAGGAAAACGAATTAATTTGTAGTATTGTTTATTTAGTATTTATTTAGTTATTGTTAACAATGGCGGTCGACCATATTTTAAAAAAAATGAGGTTTGAATTTAACTTTTTTTTACTCTGTTTTGTTTTTCTGTACCTAGAGAAAAAAAAAAAGTTAAATTTGAGTGAAAATTTTGTTTAATAAACAAGTATTACAAGTTGAAATTACTTATTTAAATACGAAAATGCATCAAATGACCATACAATAGGCGTATTAATTTATTCGTACTATTAAACACGTTATTTTTTGTATCAAAACTTTTTTAAGAACATAGACAATTATAGACACTTCCTATAAAATTTAAAAAAGAATCTATAACTCACTTTTGTGAATAATAGCAATGAAAAAGTCACAGTTTGATAATAGGTGTCATTACGTGCCTAATTGCGGTAAAATAATATCACTTTTATGAGCAGGTGTGTTGTAAAGTATCATTAAAGTTGTATTTTATTAATTTTCACTGTACTAGATTGTACAGATTGATACTAATAAATCTGTACAATGTGTACATAATAATATCTCGACTCGACAATCTTCATATTAATTAGAAAATGTTTTTCGGTTTTTTGTTTGTGTGAATATGGTTCTACTTGTAAATACATTCTGCGTTTAGTAGGTATATTTTGCGTGTGGTGGCCATTTTGCGTTTTGTACATTCTGCTCTGCCCCTCTAGACAAGTGGCAATTCGTTGCTCGGCGTATGATGGAATAGAATGACAAATGTATAGGATTTGACGTTTTTGACATTCGTTGACGCCTGTCATATACGTCAAATCCCATACATTTGGCATTCTATTCGATCATACGCCGAACAACGAATTGCCACTTGTCTAGAGGGGCTGATATAGGTATTTATAATTAGATAGCGCTAGGCATTTGTTTTTTGAAAATGAAACGACATTCATATTGATTGCTAACATAAAATAAGTAGGCGCATTTCCCTACGAGCTCGTTCACACGAAGACGAATCGTGTTTTTTCACGATTCGTTATTTTTTTTGACGGGAGCAATGCTTTTTAAATACCCATGTTCACACGCTTCACGAATCGTGAAAAACGACGGATATGGATACGTCTTTTAAAAATCATGATTCGTTAAAAATCACGTATCGGCTTTTGAAAATCTCGAATCGTGAATGCTTTATGGCGGATCCGCTGTTGCGCTGAACTCTGAACTGAACTCAATCACGAAACAAATGTGAACATCAATTCGGATATTTTGACGAATCGTGAAAAATCACGATTCCGTATTCAATGTGAACATCTATCCGTCAAGGCGTATCGTGTTTTATAACGAATCGTCAAAGACGTATCCCGTGTGAATGCGCCCTTATTGGAGGGTTTCCCTGAATTACCCCAGGATTATAGCATAGATCTGGATGTCTTGGATATGGAACCACTCTGAAAGTATCATCCAACAAAAATAATCGGTTCATAATTGGCTTTAAAATCACGTAACAAACATACCAAAAAAACAGGGATTTTGAATATCAGGTTCCTTTCTCCTTCCCTTCTTTTATGGGTGCGACTGCCATCTGACCCTTTATGAGTACGCGTAATGACATATAGCCTATATTATTACCTACCTCAATAAACGGACTATTATTCATCACAAAAATATTTTTCCAATTCGAACCAGTACATAGTTCCTGAGATTAACGCATTGAAACAAACAAAAAATAAGCAAACTTTTCGGCTTTACAATATTAGTATAGATATAATAAACTACGAGGCTGTAAAATTAATAGTGAAACACGTAGGTACTACCGAGCAAATCAGATGTAAAAGAAAATAAATGCAGACCATCATTAGGTACTTGAAGATAATACAGTATCTAAGTAATATAAACATTGAATGTATATTTAAGATCGTACCTAATAAGATATCGATATGATATTGTTACTGCTAATATAACTCCGGGATATATCTTTACCCGAGTCAGTCACACAAACTGTAGTATAATGACCAGTGGTGAAGGGTAAACATATTCAAAAGTGAAGCCGGTGGTAAGGTCACCTCTTACCATAGCCATATTTATAGCCATACCATAGTCATACCATAGTCATACCATAGCATAAATATAAACATCTCTACCACGGCTTCCCTTTGCAGAGCAGGCCAAGGAAAAAAAAAATATAGGTTGTCCCCAATGCAATGGTAGTAGACCACAATTATTACAATTCATATTAAAAGATTTATTATATTATATGGACAAGTCAAATTAAAATTAGATTAAATTTAACATTACAGTACATACTAAAAAAATTAAATAAAAACTAAAAGTAAAACTAATGATATCCAAATTATAACATTGCATGCTTCTTGTGGTAACGTTCCCATTGTGGCAGCATTGCCACGTTGTATGGCAATGCTTATTCTCTACCTAAAAAGAGGCCAGCCTTCTGGTCACGAGAAGCGTAGACCATATGTTTCGCAATCTCCCTGGAGAGATTGCGGGCGCTCGGACCCCATGACCCCAACGTTTCGACTCCAAACGGCACAAATTCGTGATCTCCGATGAGATTGGAGTATTTGCGCCGTTTAAGAGCCTATGTGGCTCCCGGCAGAGTAGAATTTGGGCCACCCCACCTCCTCCCTTGCGGTGTTGTACAAGGCTACTAAGGGATAGGGCTGTTTAACATCAGACAGATATATACAGCCCAGGCTCAGCCTCAGATACATGGCTCGAGTCAACAATAGTGCCCGGAATACGGCAATAGGCTCACCCCCTATTACGTGGGACCTAACACAATGATTAGTGAAATGTTGGTGTTAATTCACCTCTGCATAACCCTCTGGGGATAACGGCGTGATTGTATGTATGTATGTATGTAAGAGCCTCTGCAGGAGCAGCAGCAGCACCGGCACAGCCGTGCCAAAATTCATATTACATATACAATGGTATTACAATAGTTAGAGTCCTAATATACTAATCATAATGGACCCCTCGGCACTGCTAAGGGCGCAGTTTTTGTAGTGCCTTTGAGGATAAAAAAGGGTGCTACAGTGGCAAAGGAGCTCAAATCGACCAATCATAGAGTTTGATATACAAATCAACAGGCCTCGTTTCTCTCACGACTTGGGTTCAAAATATATGCCGGCAACTATACTGTTAGCAGTTGACTAGTAGGTACTTAACTGAAGTACTGATATATAAATATTATTATGTAATCTATACAATTATATAATTGTAAAGTGGTCGTGTCTGTACATTGTAGATATTTAAAAAAAAAACTTGGGTTATGTTATGTTAACGATACTGAACACGAAAATATTTTTTTTGAATTTCCTGTCTGCTTGTCTGTTTGTCTGTTTGTCTGCTTGTCTGTTTGTTCGCGATGGACGCAAAAACTACTGGACGGATTTTGATGCGGTTTTTTTTGTTAGAAAGGGCTTACTCAGACTTAAAATCTTACGTTTGTTTGATCGCAATCGGTTGAGTAGAACCGAAGATATGTCGCGTTAACCGAGATGCACGCGGGCGGAGCCGCGGGCGGAAGGCTAGTTATTCTATATATACATATAGATGTCACCGCGTGGTTCCCGGCAGAGTAGAATTTGGGCCACCCCATCTCCTCCCATGCGGTGTCGTACAAAGCGACTAAGGGATAGGGCTGTTTAATATCAGACAGATATATACTCAGTCCAAGATGTAAATGCATCGAGGGAACAGAGCATTGCTATTGGCAGGCTTGGCACTCACACAGGTTCATAGTAGGCAGGCGGCCAATCGCAATACTCGCTTCTGTCGATACATTTACGTAATGAATACGAATATTTTCCGTGCTTAACACCGATACTTAATACAAACCTTTAGTCCGGACGATAATACAATTTAGGTATTAATAACACACTTTAACTTGACTCAAAATTATTGGTCAAGACCGATCTGATTCTGGCTGTACAATAAAGATTTATTTAAATAGTTTAAAAGGTTTGTCTCACCTCCACCCAACACCCCTACACTCAACTAAAAATTACAAAAGTGACTCAAGGCTAGTGAAATTGAATTAAATACTATCTATTATTCACGAATATCCTCCATTATTATCTGTACTATTTTAAATTAAACATATTATTGACGATTTAAACTTGTAATCTAGCCTAAATAACCTTCATGGTATTATAATTATACATACCTAATCTACAAACAAACATACATTACAGCCCTATAAGTATTCAACAGCTTACCGATACCATTACTTAATATAAATGCGGAAATAACTCTGTCTGTCTGTCTGTCTGATTACGTGCCGAAACCAGTAAACCAGTAAACCAATACAAAAATAGACTAGAGCTTGGGAAAGGACAGATCGCAATGACTCTCCCAATATGCGCCACGTTTGCCGATGCTCCGCCTTCCGCATCCAGTCTCTCCCAGCCACTTTCGCAGGTCGTCAGTCCACCTGGCTAGGGGGTGTCCCACCTTCCATCTTCTCGCGGTTTCCACTATAGGACGCGTCTGATCCAACGACCAGAAGATAAAATGTATAATATTGGCGTTATACCTACTGTGATATTGGTAAGAACTACTGAAGAAGTTGTTTGTGATAATATTTATGATCTAGTTCCAAGTTCAAATTATTATCATGACTAATATAATATTTATGTTAATATAAATTTTAATTATGTTCCTAAATACAGTTTTTTTTTCTATCTGGCTGTCGCAATTTATAATATACATCCTAGTGACCGACAACAGATAGACTGACGGACAGTGGAGTCCATATAAATAGGATTCCGTTTTAACCTCTTGGATATAGAACCCATTCCTTCTCGAAGGAGGCTGCAATGGCCCACGCGCTCACACTCAGCACTGCCCGCCACTGCAATTCACTAGGACAACGTTGCGACTCGCATCGATAGAGATTGTCATTGGTCGGATTGGGTCACGTGAGGCACGTCACTGGAGATCGAGAGATGTCCCGAGAACGTAAAATATTCGCATTCGTGACGTAAACGCATCGATAGAACGGAGCATTACTATTGGCCGCCTGCCTACTGTGAATATGGGTGTGTGTGTGTGAAACCTGCCAATCGCAACACTCCTTTCTCTCGATACGTTTCCGTTACGAAGTTGGTTATTTTTCGCGCTCGAGGCCCAGAGCGGAGAAAGCAGGCTGACCGAAACTTAGAAGTAGCACCTTCTCACTTCATATGTCCCTCACAAGATTGTTTTCTGTTGGCAATAGAACATTATATCATATTGTGTGCTAAACATTGCGCAAGTGCACCTACTCGAAGCAAAACGCTAATTAAGTGATTTAATACCTAATTGAAATGATGCGTGACACGCGTCTTTTGTTGGACGTGAGCAAATTATAAAACCGTTCAGCATAAATATAGTACTTACTAGCTATTGCCCGCGGCTCCGCCCGCGTGGCAGAAGACAATTGAGCCGTACACACTTTCGATAATCAAAATTGTAATTAATGTAATTGCTTTTTACAAAAAAACAATTACAATGATAATAATGATATACTGTGACAAATTACAAGGAACGAACTTAGGTATCTATTAGGTATTTTCCTTTGGCACACGGAAGAGATAATAGTGTAGGGGTTGTCTTGTATAGCACGTGGCAAGTTACTGTTGTCGACAGGCTGGTTGGCTAAAGTCACCTATATAAAGACCTCATCTGTGGGGTGTTTAAGAAAATATTGGTTGAAGCTGCAGACAGGGACAGCGCTGCGGAGGAACATGGATGGCGCATTCTGTAGGCTCAGTATTTGACGGTAGAGACGGTACGGGCAACAGAGATGGTACGGACGGTAAAGAGGAAATCGGCCCTACTTGAAACATGCACTAAAGAGCCCTCCTAGTCGAGGTCCAAGAGCCTTTACGGCCAGGTGACCAGGAGCCACGCACGCTCGTCATGCAATGCCATTTTTGCTCTGAGCCACTTTGCCGAAGCTACTTCGGATACGACGTCGTCTTCCACTTAGGCGCTTGAGGTGAAATCCTCGATTGTAGAGTATGCTCCAACACCCTCGCAGGGTACAAGGCACCTACGGCTCTCTGAGTTGCTCCGGATGAGGACCCTGGAATCTTTATCCGGAGCTACTTAATCACTCAGCTACTATTCCTGGGCGCGTCCAAAGAAGTCACTGCAAGAAGTCTTTGCCCAAAACGAAGCCATCATTTTTATTACTAGTCTGGTCCGATGGCTTCGGTGTTACAGTCTTAGGAGAGCGACAGGGGTACTCTTCTAGTGCAAAAGTTTCGAGCAAGCTGCAGATAGCGATAGTACTCCGGTGGAACATAAGTGAAGCATTCTGCAAGTTCAGCATTTGACGGTCGAGTCATCAAATTGCAACTTTGCAATTTCCTTGCATAGATGATCGATGACATCTTTGGTTTTAGCCAAATTGTAAGTACCAGTGGCGAGGGGTTTGCCGGCTTGCTATGCAAAATTGCTATGGTCGTTCTATAACAGTACAATTTGTTTCCACTGGCTTCTCTTTTGAAATTTTTTACCAGGTTAGGGTGGTGGTACGATGTGCGGAAAGGGGGGCTTTCCGGCGGACACCGCGATTCCCACATCCGAGCGGTCCATCTCAAAATCTGGGATAATCCTGGGTTAGCTGGTTTGCGAGGGATATGTCTTAGGTAACCTCTGGCATCTGAAGACCCAAGACGGCGTACGGTTTTAGACGGTTCGAGTCCGACATTACCACCCCTGCTGTGCGGCCGTGTTGCGAGGAAATATCCTCATGAAAAAAAAAGGCAATTTAAATTTCATAACTTTTTTATATTAGAGTCAAAGGTCCAAACTGTAGTAATGATGCAAGGTACCTAAGTACCTAGGCGTCATTTAGACCCGGAGAGTTTCTCAAACTTTCGGTTCTTGAAATCGTATGCAACTAGCAAAAACGGATACCTCCCCCGCCGGGGCCGGAGGAGGAGGTTATGTCGGACTCGAACCGACTAAACCGCACGCCTTATTATCGTATCAAAATGTTTACACACAGGCAAACATCCTACGATTATATCATACGAGATTCGCAAGTGACATATCGCTTTTGTCAAAATACGATTATTGCTATAAAATTCTGTTTAGACAGACTCTATCAATATTCAAATTGCGAGGCAATTCTCGCTTTTTTCTGCCCATTCGTAAACATAGTCGTATCTTGCAGGCGAAAAACTCTCCTCGTCTAAAGGCGGCTACCCACTAACAGTTTATCGAACGACAACCGGATGATATCGGTCTGTCAGTTCATCGCAATAGCCCACATACGATTTTGGACTGACGGCTAATATGTGTGTGGCCGCTTGACGATTCCGGGCAGCAAAGACAGTTAAAGGCCGGACAGTCTATGGCCGTCGGCATTTTATACGTAATAACATCAGACTAAAAGAATAAAATAATGTTATTATTTTAGTCAGAGGTAATAAAATTATGATGACATTGATGACATAAGGACTGCAGGCCGCCGCCGGACAGACAAAAAACTGCAGGCCGCCTTAAGATGCGTACCTACTGTACCTAGTGACTCACGATTTCAGCAACAGCATCAGCCAAATCATAAATATCCCTGTAATATGACGCACGGATGTCACTGATCTACATGACACTGAATGATTCTAGTAATTTAAAACAATTTGTGCTATACAGTTCAAAATAAACGCTTATTACCTAAATACAATGCCTTGATTGTGCACTTGTTCGTCACGTGAAACGTAATTAAAATAACTAGGAATATTAAGCAGTAGGTATTATAAAGTATTGAATATGAAATTTATTAATTTTCAAATAACGTATAGGAATCTGCCCGATTTGTTGACATTATTGATTACTGCTCCGCTCCCTGGAGTAGTAGCGTAAGCTTCCTTGACAAAATGAATCCATATCCATACTTCCATATCCATACTAATATTTATAAATGCGAAAGTAACTTTGTCTGTCTGTCTTTCACGCCTAAAGCACTGAACCGATTTTGATGAAATTTGGTATAGGGGTAGATTAGACCTTGAGAAAGGACATAGACTATGTTTGGTCGCGATAACCGACATCCACGCGGGCGGAGCCGCGGGCAAAAGCTAGTAACTAATAAAACACATAAAGAATTTCTAGTATTTCGTGAGAATAGTGCGTTTAACCAAACAAACAAACCCTTCAGCTTTATAATATTACGATTTTAATGTAACACGGAACATAATACCTAAAGGTATAAATACAGAAAGAAACATGGTGATGCATTGTTTCGTAGTAAATTAAGTACTTAGGTATAAAAATAGCGAATTGATGAAATAATAAATATTGAATTGGTTGAACCAATCAGCCATTCATCAAATAAATTGTTGAACAAAGCAAACCAGTTTACTATTTACCCGACTGCGCGGCGCAAAGGTGTAGTAATGTGTTTATCAGCCTATGTATGTATGTATGTTTCTAAGTACAGACCAAACGCCTGGGCTGATTTTTATAATTCACACGTCAATCGATTCCTCTTAGTCCGGTGAGTGTCACTGAAGACATGACGGTAGTGAAAATTCAATAATGGGGACTACTGGACGCCATATTGTGAAAATTAAACAAATTAAAGTCAACAAAGTATATCAAGTGGGTATCGTTAAACAAATAAGTATTTAAAAAACATTTTTAGTTTTCTCTCAACATTTTTCGATTCGACTGATCGTTAGGGATCTATATCGACATAAACTACCTACCTACTTCCCGCAGTTCCAGTTGAGACGGACCCTTTCCAAGATTCGATTTCGATTCCAACTTTATTAATATACATACAAACAACAAACATATAAGGTTAGATAGACGTGAATTAACACCCACATTCCACCAATCATTGTATTCGGTCCCACGTAATGGGGGGTGAGAAAATTGGCTTATTCCGGGCACTATTGTTGACTCGAGCCATGCATCTGAGGCTGAGTCTGGACTGTTTAAATAAGTCAAGTCAAGTCAAAAGTCAAAAATCATTTATTCTGTATAGACCATCAAAACGGCACTTACAAAACGTCAATAATATACATATATGTACTAAAGACTAGCTTAGCAAATGGACCACCGGTTCGAAACGCGGCCCCGGCCTGAGAAGACTCCGGCAAGAAACTCAGCGGGCTTTTTTTTTTTTTTGGTCTATTTACAAAAAATGCTTAGTCTACTTAGTCTAAATACAATCATTTGTTTGAGAAGCATGCATGAGTGAACAGCTCAATTCCAAGCAAGTTTATCATCTAAATATTCTTGTATTTTATAATAGCCTTTTTGGCACAATTTCCTCTTAACTTCATTTTTAAATTTATTTATAGGTAAATCCCTAATTTCATTAGGGAGCTTGTTAAAAAAGCGTATACAGTTACCCTGGAAAGAATTACTAATTTTTTGGAGTCTGCTATCACAGACTACAAGATTGTTTTTATGTCTCGTATTTACGTTATGCCTGTCACAAATTTTTGGAAATTTGGAAATATTTTTCCTTACATACATTAGGTTCTCGAAAATGTATTGTGACACTACGGTCAGAATGTCTATTTCTTTAAACTTTTCTCTGAGAGAGACTCTTGGGCCCAAATTATAAATAGCTCGCACAGCCCGCTTTTGTAATATAAATATTGTATTCAAATCCGCGGAATTACCCCAAAGGAAATCTGTCTGATGTTATACAGCCCTACCCCTTAGTAGCCTTGTACGACACCGCGTAGGAAGAGATGGGGTGGTCCAAATTCTACTCTGCCGGGAACCAAGGGGCAGATTTGTTAAAATCAAATTAAATGTCAAAAATAGTATAGTCAACTAGCTGTTGCCCGCGACTTCGTCCGCGTTAAGTTCAGAATGTTGTTCATCCCCTATTTTATCCCCTTGGGGGTAGAATTAATTAAAATCCTTTCTTAGCGGATGCCTACGTTATAGTAGCTTTATGCATGCAAAGTCTCAGCCCGATCGGTTTAAAATTGACAAAGTTTCATACAAACTTTCATCCCCTATTTTATTCCTTTGGGGGTAGAATTAATTAAAATCCTTTCTTAGGAGAGGATGCCTACGTCATAGTAGCTTTATGCATGCAAAGTCTCAGCCCGATCGGTTTAATATTGACAAAGTTTCATACAAACTTTCATCCCCTATTTTATCCCCTTGGGGGTAGAATTAATCAAAATCCTTCCTTAGCGGATGCCTACGTCATAACATCTACCTGCATGCCAAATTTCAGCCCCATCCGTCTAGTGGTTTGGGCTGTGCGTTGATAGATTACTATGTCAGTCAGTCAGTAACCTTTGTGTTATTTAGATTTTCATTGACATCGTGATCGAGATCGAGGCAAAATTAACGAATAAATTCTTATTAAGAGAATTGGCTCTCTTTTAATCGAAATCGCGATCGTTTATTAACATTTAATAATTTTATTTGGCTTATTTTAATCAAATCGAAATCGAATCTCTTAATGAGCTCTCCGCTTATTGATCTACAATCTACATGATTATTTTGTTGTTTTACAACTACTAATTATTTTATGTGTCATATTTAAATGTTTATGTTTATTTTTTGCTGTCTTGACATTTAATAGGTGAGTAAACGTATAATTTAGTTTTATATTAACCTTCGCCGTGGACACATCTTATGTTAACCCGCGCCACGTATCTTGGACCTAAATCGCAAGACAAACAAGGCTCTGGCGCCCGCGGATCGCTTTGTAATAATCTATGCTTGGTGAATTTGAGTTCGTCCACCGCAGTAGCACCCCGTGCTATCCTCAAGGCTCCCAAGAAATGTGTACTGCGCGTATAGGGCACATTTTGAGCACATTTTAGGTCCAAGATACGTGGCGCGGGTTGTATCAGTGTATATATTATAGTGCATTTAGCGAAGTAGGCTTTGCTGACGTATTCAACACCATTAATCAGTGCTAGTCGTCAGTTCTAAGTGATCTCGTCAGTAAGAACAAGTCAGTCGGTTAATATGTATTGAGTGTTAGTGAAATTTACCGTCTTGGATGTTCACATTTTACCATCTAGCGGGGTGCAGTCAATTGACGGACCACATGTATATATAACTAGCTGACCCGGCGAACTTCGTACCGCCATATTTTCCGCCCGCGTGGTGTTGTCTCTAAATTTATCAGTGTTTCTCTACAATATTATTCATGTATTATACATATAAACCTTCCTCTTGAATCACTCTATCTATTAAAAAAAACCGCTTCAAAACCCGTTGCGTAGTGTATTTACATAGGGACGGACAGACAGCGACAGCGACTTTGTTTTAAAATATGTAAGAACATTTTCCGATCTAGTATCAAGTGATTCTATAACGCCATTCAGTTAGGTGTCCAATTAAAGGTAAACAATCTTGCATTGACTTTTTATAAAACCTACCTATTAAACAAATAAACTGACTAGCTAGTGGTTCGATTTCGGTTTTTAATCTTCAAAATAAGTTTCTAAACAGAAAAATGTTAATAGTTAAACTGAGTTTTTAAATAAAACCTGTAAATCGCCGAAAGGGTAAGCAGAGGTGTATTAACTTAACACCCATATCTATGTATATAAAAATCAATACCACACTTTTCGTTGTTAGTTTATGTTTTTATAAAACCTAAGTACCTATTAAACAAATAAACTGACTAGCTAGTGGTTCGATTTCGGTTTTTAATCTTCAAAATAAGTTTCTAAACAGAAAAATGTTAATAGTTAAACTGAGTTTTTAAATAAAACCTGTAAATCGCCGAAAGGGTAAGCAGAGGTGTATTAACTTAACACCCATATCTATGTATATAAAAATCAATGCCACACTTTTCGTTGTTAGTTTATAACTCAAGAACGGCTGAACCGATTTGGCTCATTTTAGTCTTGAAATATTCGTGGGTGTCCAGGAAAGGTTTATAGGTGCAGCGGGAACGGGAAAAATATGGCGGTACGAAGTTCGCCGGGACAGCTAGTTTTGTATAGTTTTAAATAAAACATTTTACATAGACACATCGCGATTGTTTACGTTTAGTGCAGAACCTACCTAGCCGAATGAGAATATACTTGTTTAAAAGTTGTTTTACTAGTATTTTATCAGTGCACTTACTAGCTCACTTCTTGAAACTTATGAATAAAATATTTCTAGTCGTTTATAAAACTAAAGTGAAAAAGGCGCACAAACTGGTCACTTCTATTTTAGAATCGTACAGTGTTAGTGTTTCTAATGGTGGCTTACAGCTTACCATTAGTCTGGGTGAAGTTATAAAAATTAACAAGTGTCATATATTCGATACCCTGTTTAAAATTGAACTATAGGGCTTGGAGTTTATCACAATGGGTGTATTGTTTCAAGTTATAGCTACTGTTTTACGTGAGTATTGAATTTAATAGTACCTAGATATGGTTTGGTCTTTGATTATCTATGTTAGTTAATCAAAGGGTTTGGTAAATGGTCTTTCTCGAATCTCCGCTCTGTCAGTGTTCAAGATCTGATTCTGAAAGTGACCAAACTGTGAAATATATATAATTCCAAAATTTATATAAATACTAGCTGCCCCGGTGAACTTCGTACCGCCATATTTTCGGCCCGCGTGGTATTCAAATCCCGTTCCCGCTGCACCCTTATCACTTAGGGGGATGAAAAATAGATGTTGGCCGATTCTCATAGATACCGGATAAGCACAAAAAATTTCATCAAAATCGGTCAAGCCGTTTCGGAGGAGTATGGCAACGAAAACTGTGACACGAGAATTTTATATATTAGATGTAAAAATGAAACCCCCCAAATGTATGTACGAGCATAACTTCCCAATGACTGAACCAAATTGGATAATTCTTTTCGTTTTGTGTTCGTTTATTGTGTGTTCAAGGTTTGAATAAGAAAATTAAATGGAAGGTGCAGCAGGAACGGGATCGGAATTTCACATGGACATTTGAATAGAAGGTACAGCGGGAAAATAGGTGCCTATGGCGGTACGAATTTCGCCGGATCAGCTAGTACTGAATAATTTACAGGTTTAGGGTGAAATCTAACAAAGTGGGATCCAGCGGAATCCAGCATAATTTTGAGCTGCAGGATCCCAGATTGTCTTGCGGATCCCCATAATGCGTAATGGGCTGTATTTTGAGCTAAAAACTGCGAAAACTGCAGCATGGCTTTGTAAATGAACCATTTAGACTGAAAAATATATCCAATAACGGAGTTAGTCCCCCCGGAGAAGTAAAATAGGGACAATCCCATCTCTTCATTAGGGGATAAGATCGGGGGATAAGATCTGGTTTTTTATTATATTATTATACATCCTGGAGCACGAAACTCAAAAAAATCATCAAAAAATATCTAAAATGTTCTTTTTTGCAGTATGCTTCTCCTGCTTGAACATGGGTCTAATAAACTCCTGGCCCTCCTCCACGATCCTGCTCTTCAAATCAGAGAACACGACGTTACATCGCCCCATGGGTAACGTGGAGATTGCCTTATTCGGCAGCTTGCCGGCAATAGGCTCGTTGATAGGCCACCCGGTTGCTGGCATCGTGTTAGACGTACTGGGACGAAAAAAGACTGCGATGTTAACGGCATTAATTTTTGTGGTAAGTAGTGAACACTCTCATACACTTCTATTTTTAACGGGAATGTGTTTTTGTCATCAAAATGTTGATACTCAAAATGGTGAATCTATCGCCAAAGATGGTAGATCTGCTGCGAAAGCCCATGGGATCACCCGTGTAGCTATCGGTTAATACTATGTCCTTTACCATGGTCTAATTTACCCCTATACCAAATTTCATCAAAATTGGTTCAGTGGTTTATGCGTGAAAGCGTAACAGACAGAGTTATTTTCGCATCTATAATATTAGTATGGATTACCCGCAGGATGTGACTTGCATCCCAACACTGATAAAGGTTAGAAAATATTGGCAGAGGTCTCGCATAGATCCCCGCCGCCGACCTCTTCGTGTTAGGTTACTTTTGATAGGTAATACACGAAGAAATAGTTTCCTCTATTCGACAGGGAGACTGCGATGCGGCGATTAAGCTTGATAATTTCTGTGAAGCGACTGCCATCTGATCTCCACATCGAAGTTCTGTAGTTAGAGGGTCATTCAAAATTCGTTGACGTGAAGTGACAGTATTCGATTTTGTTTTATTTTTTGGCATATACCTACTTACTTCCAACTCCAACGAATGCAATAGTGATGTTCGTATGACAACCAAAACCGACGGATAAACCGATATTAACTCGATTAAGACGACTTAATATTCCGAAACAAGGCGAACTAGTCTCTGGTGATAACGTTGTTAATTTATAATAATTTATCGTACCTATTATACGCTACCAGTTCTAAGGTGATTGTCATATAAAAATAAAATAATTTACATACAAGTGCTAACGCCTGTAAATCCTCGAAGGGGTAGGCAGAGGACCGTGTATCATCACATCACCCATATTTCGTTCACTATGATTTTTGGTCCCACGTAATACGGGACGAGTCTATTGTCGTTAGACAGGCACTTACTCATGGCACAGAACAGATAATAGTACCTACTAGCGTACAGAACGGAAGCTCACCCCCTCCCACCAATTTCATTACCGCACCCCGCACGTCAAATTCAGTGGCACGATCAAAGGCGCCTAAAACAAGGGATGTGTATTGCAAAGTTGCCTATCGCGACGACTTCGCGACGCGTCGGGGAGGAGAGCGAGAAGATCGGCTTACTTCGATTTTATAAAGCTTCCTCTCTATCGCACATACATTTTTCCGAGAGCTTCCGAGGTGTGCTCATGGGCTGTATGTTTACTGTCGGATGGAGAACAGCCCTATGTCCCTATCCCTTAGTTACCTTTTACGACACCCATATGAAGAGATGGGGTGGCCAGTTTCTATTATTCTACAGTATTCTACTCCACCGGGAACCAAAACGGCGAGAGCAAAATAATTTAGAAGTAGAAAGAAAGAAAGAAAAGAAAGAAAAGAAAGAAAAGAAAGAAAAGAAAGAAAAGAAAGAAAAGAAAGAAAAGAAAGAAAAGAAAGAAAAGAAAGAAAAGAAAGAAAAGAAAGAAAGAAAAGAAAGAAAGAAAGAAAGAAAAGTTTTTTTATTAACGAACAATATACAAAAAAAAATATATGTCTATAATATAAATATTTAGAGATGAGAAACTTTCAGTTTTCGATAAATTCACAGGATGGACCTCGACACACGATAATATCCAAGGTGTTCCCATCTAGTCCCCGGGAGGAAGGGGAGAGGCTCTTTTTTTTCGTTCTTTTTTTTCATGTCTATCCTAGGCTTTTAAGTAAGCAACCCTAGCAGGGTTCATCAAACTATATTTACTAATTTTAATTAATATCACGCATTCATTCCGATTCTCTTTGTCATACCAGCCCCTCTAGACAAGTGGCAATTCGTTGCTCGGCGTATGATGGAATAGAATGACAAATGTATAGGATTTGACGTTTTTGACATTCGTTGACGCCTGTCAAAAAACGAATTGCCACTTGACTAGGTGGCTGTTCTCGTATTTATACCTCTCGTACTTTCGTTCCGTACCTTTCATACTATAGGGATCTAGGGGAGGGGGGGGGGGGGGGAGGCTCGCATCGCACTGCGTCCTCAGCCAGCATTTGCCTGGAGGACTTAGGTCGATAAGTGACCTCTATCGCCTGTGTCGCCCTCCGACGTCAGAGTCGCAAGGATTACATATACATACCAACCTACCTTATCTTTTAATTCATATCATTCATTTTTATTTGTTATACTTGTCGCCTCTTATGTACGCGACCTGTTTCTGATGTTGAAATACTGGATTAAAAATCACCATGAGTTTTTATTATCAGTGTATTTTATCAGTTGTTCTATGTAGTAATTCTATTTGTTTTACTTTGAGACCTAAATAAATTAAACTGGTTATTATGCAGAGCGTATTTAGACGAGGCCGTAAGTACAGTGCCCCAAGCACTAAAATATTGGAATTCGTAACGTAAAAGTATCAAGAGAACGGAGCATTGTGATTGGCAGGCTTCACACACACACAGGTTCATAGTAGGCAGGCGGCCAATAGCAATGCTCCGTTCTGTCGATACCTTTGCGTTACGAATACTACTGCATTCACAGATTTGCTAAAAATATATTATTTATGTATTACGAGAATATGATTAGTCAGCTAATATATTTCCAAACTTGTTTGTCGTCTAAATATTTCAGAATTTTATTTATTTTATTTATTTTTTAACTCCTTTAATCCTGCAACCTGCCCCTGACTGGGCATTTAGCTGGAGGTTATACATTTCTATTTGGCGTGCATGGTATACACCCAGTGGCGTACCCATATTGATGTAGGGGGTTTTCCGAGACGGTGTTCTACAAATTAGGGAGATCCTGTGGAGCTCTCCTTTTTATGCGTCTGAAGGAGCTAGTTGGCTTTAAAAGTTCGTCTGCAAGCTTGTTGGGATATTTCTCAATACGGCGTGAGTATGATTTCAGCTTTTTGGTGATCTCCTCTTTCGCTGTAGAAATCTGAATTTTATAAGGGTTGTATTTAACTAGGCCACAAATTAATCCGAAAAGCAGGTAGTAAAAATAATAGGTTGGCAGCTATAGTGAAGAATCATTTTATTCAATTTATGGGTGTCAAAATTACTGAATGTGGCGTACAAAAAAAAATAAGTGAGCCACTATTTATGGATGGTTATAAAAAAATAACCAGACAGACAGCCTCCGTGGCGTAGCGGTAGTGAACGCGGCCGCTACGCAGGAGGCGCGGGTTCGATCCCCGCTCAGTGCAAATATTTGTGTGAATGAAATATGAGTATTTGCATTGGTCTGGTCGTGCCTCGGAGAGCACGTTAAGCCGTCGGTCCCGGTTGCCATGAGAACATCTATGGCAGTCGTTACGGGTAGTTGGAGCCCTCAAAAATCCAAAAACAACGGTCTAACTGCAAAGCTTCGATATCGCCTAATGTTAACATTGGGTTGTGGAGGTCAGATGACAATCGCTTCACGGAAAATATCGAGGTCTAGCCAAATCCGTGGTTAAGACTGGTAAAAGCGGACCCCAGACTCCGAGCTGAAAGCTTCGGATGCGACTGGGAATTAACGCTAAGAGGAAGAAGATAAAAAAATAACCACGAAGGCTAACGTGGGAGCGGAGCGGAGCTAACCTAACCTAATCTATCCAAGTTGGGGCGCGCTATACTCGAATCCTCATAACTTCACAATTTAGCAACACACGGGTCACTCAGGATTTTAGTCGCCCACTCAGTATTTTAGTCGCCCACTCAGTATTTAAAGTAACTCATTATCAGTCTTCCATTTATTATTTTTGTCGCACGGTTTTTTATATCCTATTTTATAATAACCTTTTTGGCAAAGTTTACTTTTAATTAATATTGGACTTAGACGCACGAGTGTAACGCCCCTGGTGTTGCTCACGTCCACAGGCCAAGGTGACCACTTCCCGTCAGAAAGGTGTGCTTGTCTGCCTACTGTGTTATAAGAAAAAACTACACGATTGTTTTACTGCATAAATCAAACCTAAGGAATGAAACCGCGTCAGTAAGGAACTATATGATAGTATTCTTCAACTCGTTTACTTGTAGCTACTGGTGGTTAGTTTGAGTATACATTATAAATATAGAGCGCGCCTATCACTCAGGTCTTTGGCGCCGAGTGTTAGCAGATACTTTGCGATGGTATAGCGCACCTATAGTGACGTTTCATGCATTACCGAAAATATCAATAGAAGCATTTATTAATGTAGTTTGTTGTTATGAAGTTTTATGTTCGATTTGATATGCATGGATAAAATTAAAGCCAAAATACAAAAAAATGGCGCTTTTTTGCGGTATTTTTGCGTCATTATTTCTACAAATATACGATGTTGTATACAATTTTGATTTAACATATCGAATTAAATATTATTTGCGAAGTCATTTTGATGGGTATTGTTTTGCTACTGATTGAGGTTGAGCCAGGCAGGAGCCTCGGTTTCATACTTCTAAGGCGCGCTCTATAGCGATGTATGTATACTCTAAGGTCGTTAGCCTTGATGTCGAACTTACAAACGATTATAATTATTATTGTTACATTAGCCTTCCGCCCGCGTGTATCTCTTATCCCTGGTTCTACTCAACCGATTGCAATCAAACAAACGTAAGATTTTAAGTCCGACCAAGACCTTTCTAACAAAAAAATAATCTGATTATTTTCAATACAACCCACAATACAGTCAGGTTCATAATGCCATCGGTTTATTGACGTCTATAATCGTTTTTTAAGCTATTGCATAGCTTCTATCGCGGGCCTTGAGCGTGGAGACCGAATCCAGAAATTCCGTAACGAAAAAAACCTAACACCCCCCACTCCGAGCTCGCACGAATCGAGCCGAGCTGCTCCGAAGTAGCTCCGCTTAACGTAAGTAATTATAATTGCATAAGTTGATAAAAAATGCTATGCAATAGCTTTACCGCGGCAGTCCCCGAGTGCCACACGTCTTTTTTTTTTCTTTTTATTCCACCTAAGTGGCAGGCAAGCACACGGCCCACCTGATGGAAAGTGCTTCCGTGGCCTTTGGGCGAGTGCAACACCATTTAAATTCGTACTTGACCGGTTGTTAAGTACTGGCCATTGTGTATTTAGGAGGACACCTAATCGTTCTAATTAAAGGTATATAAGTAATTGACAGTATTGTTCACAGTCATTAAAGGTATTTAGTGCTATCATGCTATCAAACAGCCTCAGTGGCGTGGTGGTAGTGAACGCGTCTACTAGGCAGAGGGCGCGGGTTCAATTCCCGCTCATTGGAAATAATTGTATGCTTGAATATGGCTACACTCATTGATCTGGTCTTGCCTCGGAGAGCACGCTAAGCCACCTAATCTTTATATATATAATTCTACTGTACATGTGTAATGTGTATGTCACTGAACTCCTCCTACACGGCTGGACCGATTTGATTATTTTTTTGTATGCGTTTGGGTGGCACCCTGGATTGTTTAAATTCACAAATCAGCCCGACAGATGACGCTGCAGAAAATATCTTGCAGGACAACGTCTGTCGGGTGCGCTAGTGCAATATATATAATACTAGCTTTTGCCCGCGGCTCCGCCCGCGTGGATGTCGGTTATCGCGACCAAACATAGCCTATGTCCTTTCTCAAGGTCTAATCTAACCCTATACCAAATTTCATCAAAATCGGTTCAGTGGTTTAGGCGTGAAAGCGTAACAGACAGACAGACAGACAGGCAGACAGAGTTACTTTCGCATTTATAATATTAGTATGGAGTATGGGTCGCCTCTCTCTCTCTCTCTTGTGGAATAGTCATTATCTGTGTCTCTACTATGATTTACCTTGTCATTTCTCGCTAGCGTCATCGTAAATCAATTGTAGGTTTTCTACTGCGCACTTTTTGTTTTTTTCGCGTTTTTACCTTGAGCTTCATTTTACCAGATATCACATCAGCCTGTCGGGAAATCTGGTGCGCCCTATAAAGAATATACTAGATTGTTAGGCCCCGGGTTTGAATCCACGTAAACCCTCTCCTAATATAAGCAATTTAGATTAGTTGGACGAGTTAGAGGAAATATTAGTTTTTTCGGTTACTACTCTTTAAATAGGGTATTAAGACTCACTTTCTATGCTTCAAGGGACTAGCTTATCTACCTATGTTTAGGGGTAATCGCATGTGACTGCGGAGCCCCATTGCAGTCCATAGCGCACTTAGTTTCGTGTCCCCTATGTCCTACCTCCTGCACTAAAGAAGACCTAAACAAAGCCACTGACAGCGCAGTCGAGATATCAGAATATTACTCTCGAATAATTTATAGCAGTGAAAAAAGAGGATCATTGACACGAAAGAAGGGATAAAAATTTGTGTTTTCATTAAATAAAGCTTTGGTACAGATATTATTTTAACAAAAACATACCTGTCCTTTGGGAGAGGCCTATGTCCAGCAGTGGACAGCAATAGGCTAATTGATTGATACCTTTCCAAAAACTCTTTCTCGATCTAGTTATTTAATAAATACAACACTCAATTTAATTAAAAATCGTTCTGCTCAAGCACTGCAACAATAAACGTAACTCACAGATACTGTATTATCACTGAGTTTTATTGCATGCGATTAGACCTTCACCATTATTATCTTTTCTCTCTTCTCAGTACTATGAAAGAAAGAAATAAAACATCACAGCAAAGTTAGTCAATAGATTAAAACCTATCGAGCTCACGATAGCGCCTCTATAGTACCTACCATTCGATAGACTCATGGTAAGTAGATGTTCCTTATACACGTCACGAGCTTCTTCTTTTACCTTACAAGTAGAAGAAAGGAAGACTGGTTAATCGACCTCAAGATCGAGAGGTCCTAGGTTCGAGTCCCGGGTTCACTTAGCTGGAGGGCTTAATAAGAATATCTACCAGTAATTTCGGTTATATACCTTTATAAAAAGAATTTGATCAGTGTTTGTCGGGCGACGCCGATTATTTAATCAGATAAGATCATGTTTACGTTATATACTTGGTATATCTTCAGGAGAAGCTCGTAGCTACGTGGTAACCGAGTAGGTTAACGTATTGCAAAGTTAAGCATTACTCGGTAGGTCAGTCTTAGGGTCTTAGGATGGGAAGGTTAGTCTCTACTTATTACACAGTCTTATTCCACACATACTGCGCCACAGACCACATCTCTCCTCTATCATCATCATCATCATCATTTCAGCAATAGGAAGTCCACTGCTCGACTTAGGAAGCGGCTCGCATCCAGCGCGTTCCCGCGGCCTCTTCTCTATACCTAGCGTTAATCCCAGTCGCATCCGAAGCTTTCACCTCGGAGTCTGGGGTCTGCTTTACCAATCTAACTGCGGATTTGGCTGGACTTCTATATTTTCCGTGAAGCGACAGCCATCTGACCTTCACAACCCAATAGTGATGACATTAGGCAACATCGAAGCATTATAGCTAGACCAGTTGTTGGACTTTTTTAGGGTTCCAAATACCCGTAACGACTGCCATAGACGTTCGTATGGCAACCGGGATCAACGCAGAGACCACATCTCAACTATATTTACTAAAATTCTATGATTTTCCAGATGTCCTGGTCCATAATAGCGATAACCAACAGAGTCGAAGCGATTCTAACTGCTGCAGTCCTGTCCGGGGCTGGATACGCTATCTTCATGGAAGTGACGATATACATCAGTGAAATTGCCCAGGATTCAGTCAGGGGGACACTGACCGCTGGACCCAACCAGTTTTGTGGTTTTGGGATCCTAATGTCGTATTTTCTTGGAGGTGCTCTGGGATACCATGCTATGGTGTACACATGTCTGACGTTGGCTGTGATGGGTGTTCTAATGATTGCGGTACTGAAAGAATCTCCAGTCAATCTTATGTCCAAAGGTAAAGAACAGGTAAGTTATTTAATACAGAATTTGAAGCTTTTGTGTATGACCAAGAACTTACAGTTTCGTATACGATTTTGACGACGACGGCTAATATGTGTGTGGCCGCTTGACGATTTCGGTCTGCAAAGACAGTTAAAGGCCGGACAGTCTATGGCTGTCGGCATTTTATACGTAATAACATCAGACTAAGAGAATAAAATAATGTTATTATTTTAGTCTGAGGTAATAAAATTATGACGACATTGATGACATAAGGACTGCAGGCCGCTGGACTGACGAAAAACTGCAGGCGGACTGTAAGTGGGTGGGCGCCTTTAGCGTTCATCGTGAACAAACGAACAAGAATTTTATGGATATAATAGTATTCGTATTTAAAGTGGAAAACCGACCCAAGACTTCGAGGTGAAAGCTTCGAAATTAACGTCAGGATAAAGAAGTATGTAGATTGATGGAGGCTTTCACTTCAGAACTGGGAGCCGCATACTCCTTCTCCTCCTTTAGGCATGGCTTAAGCGGCTTCATTGGGACTGACTGCCGAAAACCTCCCCGAAAGAAAAGCCTACGCCAGAGCCACAGAACAGATAATAGTACTAGCGCACCAGAGCATCGTCCGTAAATCAGGAGGTATACTAGCTTGCAGATGCGGTGGACTTGGCCTGATGATCTTGGTGGACCCTCTTATAAATTATTTTATTTTTCATAAAATATTCCACGATATTCTCATACAGCGCTATCTATTTAGACGGAATATGGAAATCACCCTACTCCCACCAGTAGGTATGAAGTCGGTGGCTTTCTGGGTGATACGGCCCTAATCACACCTTGTTGGTTCGCAGGAAGCAGCGGAATCTTTAGCGTTTTACCGCCGCGTGAGCAGTACGTCCAATGAAGTCGTGGCAGAGTTGAACAACATTAGAAGAACTCTCTACTCAAATTCGGAAGGTACATTTTACTTTTAATTCTCTTTGCATATTGTAATACTTAGTGCTGTTATTTTGAAAGACCATAGATTTGGAAGATACCTTTGAATAACCGACACCGCGAGGCACGGCTAGTTATTAATATAACAACGATGTGATTTTACAGATGCTCAATCATTGACGACAGTACAGGAGAAAATGATTCCGAAATCTGAACTAAAGGACAAATCTTGGTGGCAGCACTTCAGTAAGTAAAGTCTACTTTTCTTATTATGATGATGATGATGATGAATTCTGAAGACGAACATTTTAGTTCCACATAATCCAGGCTTCATACTTTACTGTCAACTATTTATTTAGGTAATCTGTGTTAGGGGCACAGATAACCACACAACCACCACACAACACAGATTATTACCACCATCCTACGTACGGGACCCGTTAAAAACGCCTTGTCTAAGGAACGATATTGTAGGCTTTTTGAGGCCAAAGTCAATCGAGACTGAGACCACAGATTACCTATTTTATTTTATTTATTTTATTTTATTTATATTTTTTAAAGAAAGCTTACGGACTAATAGATCACAATGAGTACACGATCAACATTGTCAGATCGCCAATTACAAGCCCTCACATTTTAATATTTACATTAAATAAACAAAGATAACACTATAAACAGTTATAAAATAAGAATTACAGCAATTACACCAAACAAAAAAAAAAAAAAAAACATGTAATATAATAAACAAAAAAAAAAATATATATATATATATAAGAATCACACAAAACAAAAATCATATTAAGAAATTAACAAAAACTAAAAATTAAAACAACCAAAAAATCAATACAATTAAAAATGAAGCAAAAAAAAAAACAATCAAAAACAGTGCGCAAAGAACGTTACCCTGCCTTTCCCTCACCAAAGTAAAAGTCTGCCAGCAATCGTCTAATTGTCGCAACACTAGTGCTGAATAGGTCTATATTAAGATGCTGCGGAATCTCATTAAATTTAGATGCGCTTCTGATTGAGAAGGCATTCAACCTATAGTTCGCAGTTACCATCGGTATGTCTAAGATCGGCCGCTGTCGAAGCCTCAGCACATTGGTACGCAGCGATACCGTGGCCAGGAGTTGCGGACAGTCAATCCTGCTATTCGCGATATTGGATAGGAAGCATATATCACCAATATCACGCCTTACCTCCAAAGGCAAGAAATGGTATCTATTACAGCGATGTTCGTAATCAACTGAATATTGCCGTGCCCTGTAGTCCAGACTACGAAGAAATTTCCTCTGGACGCCCTCGATACGGGACTTATAAATCTCATATTGAGGGCTCCAGACCTGAGATGCATATTCTAAGTGGCTGCGCACGAAGGAACAGTACAAAATTTTTACTGGTTTTAGAGACCGAAAACAGGCCGTGGCTCGCAGTATAAATCCCAGAGCCCTAGATGCTTTTTTCACGATGTTGTTAATGTGTTGATCGAAGAGGAGCCTACCATCGAGTGTGATCCCCAAATCCCGAATGCTATTCACTGTGCCAATTACTTCATTGTTCAAAGTGTATTTATAATTAATTAGGGATGTGCGACGTGAAAATGTTATTTGAAAGCATTTGGACACATTTAATTGAAGTTTGTTACGTTCACAGTACTTCTCAAACCTATACAAGTCATCTTGTAACTGATGAGCATCAGATATGTCCTGCACGACTTTATGGATTTTCATATCATCAGCATAAAGTAGGATGTAGGAATGATGGAAGCACTGTTTGACATCTGCAATGAACAGGGAAAACAACAAAGGTCCCAAAATCGAGCCTTGGGGGACACCCGACGGAACAGAGCTCCATCCGGAAGCATAACCCTGAAGAACCACAGCCTGTGTTCTATTCTCTATATAAGAGGAAAACCAGCGGTACAGGTCTCCGTGTATTCCGGCAAGCATTAACTTGTCCAGTAGCACGCGGTGGTCAATACGGTCGAAACACTTGCTATAGTCCGTGTAGATCACGTCAGTCTGTCCTTGCGTCATCCCGTTGGTGATGAATTCATGTGACAGAATCAGGTTTGACGTAGTGGAGCGGCATCTGACAAAGCCGTGCTGTTCGTCACCTATACTGGATTTGAGAGCCGAGTACACATCTGTATGAACAATACGTTCCAGTACTTTGGAAAATAGGCATATCTTCGATATAGGTCGATAATTTTGTATATTGGCTTGTTCACCCTTTTTATGTACCGGGGTTATAAATGCAGACTTCCAGATCCGCGGCACTACGCCTTCGGAGAGAGAGCGCCCAAACAGGATACACAAAGGTTCTGCAAGACTGTCGGCACAGCTGATTATAAATATGGGAGGTATATGATCAGGTCCACCAGATTTACTGATGTCCAGTGATTTTAGTAGCTTTAATATGCGTGAATGGTTTATGTCAACTGTGCTAACCGATACTGCAGTATTGCTATTTTGCTCACCGGCAGTGTATGTGTCACTAGCAGTAGGATCTGGTGCTAAGAAGGTAGACTGAAAAAAGCTAGCAAATAGGTTACTTATACCTTCTCCGGTATTTACAGTATTATCGCGGTAGAACATCACTTTAGGAAATGTGCCATTATTTCTCTTGCTTTTCACGTAGGTCCAGAATGATTTAGGATTTTTCACAATAGAAGCCTCAATATTGTCTATATATTTATCATGGCACGTTTTTTCTAAGTCCACTGCTCTGCGACGAAGTACAGAAAACGAATTATAATCGGCTATATTGTTATACCTTTTATATTTTTTATGAAATTTATGTTTTTCCTTGATAACTTTGATTAGTGCACTGGTGTACCAAGGAGGATAAGCAGATTTTTTAAAAAGTTTGACAGGGATGTGCCTGTCACGTAGCTCATACAATAAACTATAAAATTTAGTTACAGCAACTTCCAAACTACACATTTGTAATAGCAGTGGCCAATTTACTAATTCAAGCTCACACTTAATAGACTCATAATCGCCTCTAGAGAAGACATACTGTGGCGTCGGGTTGTCAACTAGTTTGAATATTTCAGTAAATTTAGTCTTAATAATTAACGGTTTATGATGTGAGTCAATAGGCTGTATTAATGGGTCTGAACATTCCGTGACCGACACAGCATCCGTACAAAATACTAGGTCCAATATCCTTCCGATTTCGTTACGCTCACCGTTAAACTGCAACATGTTAAATGTCTCAACCGCATCAAGGAATTGAATAATAGGTTGATTTGATATATTTTGAGGAACGAAATGGTCACCATTCACGTCCCCTTGACACCACTCAACTTCGTTAGCGAAGTTAAAATCGCCTACTACTAAGAACTTGTCGAGGGGATGTTCAAAAATTAAGTTATTCAGTTTATCTGTAAAATTGCACAACTGTGTACTATATGAATTACCTAAATTCTCCCTACATAGGTAAAGTGCACATATATGTAACTTATAACTTACCTGTGAGTTAGACCTGTTGGGAATCAATGTCAGCCAAATATCCTCAGCTGAGCTACGCCAGTCCGGCCTCTCAACAATTGTGAGTTCATGTTTCGCCGCTATCAATACACCGCCACCATATTTTTGACCGGTTCGGGAATAATCACGATCGCGTCTCCACACAAGGTATCGTCTATCAAACAATTCACTGCTATAAAAACTGCTGTCGAGCCATGTTTCCGTGATTATGATTATATCGTAAGAACTAAGACATACACTCCGTAACAATCTATCGGTTTTCGTACGCAAGCCGCGCGCATTCTGGTAGTAAATACTAATCATAGCCATAACAATTTAGATCTATAGTCAAATAATTATAAAAACACACAAACAATATGTCATAATAATTTAAATTTAGGTCAAAAAGGCAAATAATTATAATATGCAAAAAGATATTTAAATTTTTAGAATGCATAGTGGACTGGCACAGTGCTCGACAGAAATTAGTTGATAAAAACATATGTACTGAAAGAACACAATAGACAGCGACCGATACCGAGATAAGGGCAGCGCCGAGCAAATGATAATAAGTGGATAGTGTCCATAAGGTGAATTGTACCGTGTTGCATAAGCAGTACGGTTGAATCTCCCACAATAGCACATATTGCAGCAAATATAATAATTCATTACTTTCCCTAGCAGCACAGTGCAGCGACACAGAATCAATAGGAAAACGCAACCAGCACACATCTCACTACGGTTCTCAAACTTTTTTGCTTCAATTTTGGAAAAGAATAATTTAACTGTGGATTCTATTTTAACTTGTTTACATAATATTAGACACAGGTATTTTAAATAATTTTTGCGATATCCTTGTCGGTTCTGATCATCACAACCGGCGAAGTGTCGCCTTTTCTTGCATATATCTTCGCATTCTTCACCCAAACGTATCGAAAATTCATTTCGGCAGCAATTTTCTTCGTTTTGGACAACAATATTTTGTTTTTTATCGTGAGATGGTCATTGATAAATAGTTTATTGTTGCCACTCAATCCAATTTTAGCAGGTGTCAAGTGTGAGGTCTTCTGTTCATGCCTAGCGGCTGCCACAAAATCCTCCTTTACGTAGCGCTGATTAAAACTGATTATGATGGGTTTTATATGATCTTTTTCGCTGGTCGGTACTCGAGTGATAAAGTTAATTTGGGTTTTCATGATAGGGTAATTAATTTTACTACCGATTTTGGTTAATATGTCGAATAGGTTTTCACTGCTCGTTTGCGGTATTCCCTTAACTTCAACATTGTTCATCCGCGACCATTGCTCTTTATTGTTGTTGTCATCCTCTAGCTTGTCCATACGTACTTGCAGCTGTTCGACTTGTGCTTGGACTTTCTCAATATGGACTATACGCTGTTCCATGGCCTTGATCTTACCAGTCACTTCTTTCATGACGCCATTGTACTGATCAGTCAAGGAGGTTTTCAGATCAGCGAACTCACTCCTCAAAGCGACGATTTCTTCCCGCATATCTTCAAAGGCAGCAAACCGCAAAGAAAGTGCACGGATCTCCTGTAGGACCGCGGAGTCAGATCCTGACATAGGTGATCTGGGTGATACTGGCATGGTATTTCCTGCCTGTTTGCATTTGACGCAACGCCATGTTTGCTTTCGGTCACCTAGCCTCCTGTAGCCGGACTCGTTGACGCCACCGCAGTGAAAATGCATCACCAGGTCACATGAAGTGCAGTGCGCCCCATCCGTTAACATTTCACTACAGATACCACACTTGCCCATATCCATCTCTGTTGATGTAGGTATGCGTAAAAAACTCTGGGGGTCTAGGTAAACTTTGAGAATTACTGGAATTCTTATAAAACCGGTTAATAAGTGCCACTAACACGGCCGTATAACAAAAGAAATGCGACCGAATGCTGAAAGATGTGGCGCAGTAGCCTAGTGGTCAGAGCACTCCCCCTGTAAAGAATTGATCGCGGGTTCAAATCCCGATTTGAATAGTTAGCGCTTTAAAGATTACTTTTGTTGCTAATTGTACTTCCTTTCTTGTGTCATCCCAGAACCACTCCTAGCGTGAAGAGCGGAAACCCTAAACCTAGTTTCATCAGATTACCGCTTGATATGTATATCATTAGACGCGTCTTATATAGGAGAATACGAAATGGCTATGGCTGCAAGGCTAAAATCCTGGTGGTGATACCAAAAATCCATTTTACAAACCGAAAAAAATCGGTAACTAATACGATAAGATTACTGGACAAAACCAGGTCCATCTGAAAAATCGTCCAATTCTGTGTATGAAAAACCCCTGCTGCAATTCCTAAACACTGGTGAACGTGGTGGCGCAGTGTTTGAAGGTCAAAGAAGGCGCCAGTGGTTTTTCATACACAGAATTTGATGATCTTTCAGATGAGCCAAGTTTCGATCAGTCTAGAGTTAGTTATTGGCTCTTACCCTATCACAAGAAAATCAATATTTTTTTCAGAAACCACTCCATCGACTCGCCGACAATTTTACCTCGTGATGGTACTGAAGACTGCCTTCGTGTGCCAAGGCCTGCCGGTGGTGCAAGTGTACGCGGAGCCCATGTTTGCTGAGGCAGTGGGCGACTTCATCTCCCCCAACCTTTGCAGCGTAGTGCTAGGCCTTGTGGTGTTGGTAGCTGGTCTTATAGCAGCTTATTTGGTAGACGTACTTGGAAGACGGGTAAGCTGGAAGCTATATAAGTGTATAATACCATCTATACACCAACTACTTACGGCTTTTTCAAGCGACTACAATATGGGGTTCTACAAGAAGGGCATTAGAACATTCTTTCAAGGTAGGCCGCACGAGTGTGCGGCCCTGGTGTTGCATACGTCCATAGGCCATCGTAACCAGTTTCCATCAGGTTGGTAGTGTGTTTGTCTGCCACCTAAGTGGTATAAAAAAGAGCTTTGAACAAATTGCTGCTAAGAATGAATAAAAACCGAATAGGGGTAAGTAGAGGTGTATAACACCCACATTTCACTAACTGTGATTTTCTGTCTCACGTATGGAGTAAGCCTATTTTCGTCAAGTAGACACTTTGTCATGGGCTCTATGTTTGCTGTCGAATAGAGAACAGCCTTAGTCGCCTTCTACGACACCCTCGGGAAGAGACGGGTGCCCTATTCTGCGTGTGTGTCAGGATGGCGTGAGCGAAATCTGAATTGGCACAAAATTTGCACCAAATAACTGTACCTAAACTGTACTAAACTGTACCTATGTTAAAAAAAACTGTACCTCAAGCAATTCGATATTTAATAGATAGTAACATAGACATGCCGTTCTGACGTCAGCTTGGCGCGCATAGTCGTGTATCGCCCCAACGTGTGGGAACTATGTTCTGGAACATATATCAATAAACTGTACCTAAACTGTACCTCATAAAACTGCCAATAAAAAAATTAAATCACACGTAATATCTGTCAAACCAACAACAAAAAATTTTTACTGCTCATTTATTTGATTAAATGTAACATGTATGTTTGTCGATAAATTTGCAATAGGCGCTTGTTTTCATTACATGTACCTACATAAAATATGGTACAAGTGTGTAATAGTAAGTGAGCCGAGAACGGTAATTAATAAAAAGTAAAATAACCATTCATTTACTTTACCTGATTATTCAAAATGTTTGTACTGTCCACAATTATTAGAAAAAAAATTAGCCTAACATAGTCCAGTCATATGGGCGAAAACCTAGAACATTACCTGGAAAGTTTTCCGGGAGTTTTGAAAATTGGCAATTTTATAGATTTTGATATGCTCTTTCCAAATTTGAACTTTGCCACCTCGTATGTTTGCCGCTCGCGCCGCCATTTTGAAAAAATGGCGCCCAAAAGCAGTTTTTTGATAATTACTCCTTTCCGACGCATTTTACAGGAAAAACATATTAAACAAAATAAAAGTAGAGAAAATTTCCTACAATTTATGTCGAAACTTTTCTTTCCTAAAATCAATAGTTTCGGCGTACGAGCGCCGTAAACCATTATACATCCACACCAACGTGTAATATTTACTTTAAACTGCTCATACTGTGATTTGTAAATTATAAAAATTATACGAAGGTTATCTATAGTAATTATAGGTAACTATAGTCTGTCATGTCTCCGCAGGTATAAAGAAATGCGCCCTTTCTGTGTCAGGCCCCTTCTTTCCATTCTAAGAAACATCTAGCCCCGGCTGAGCTCAACAGAAATATTTAGTCTGAGTCATCAGTATACGTTTATCATTTCACAGTGTCGTTTGCATTTACAGAGCCATGGCTTCTAATGAAGTAGATAGAAGGGATACCACGATAAAAAAACGCGCCGATTTCTCTACCTCATGGTGGTGTGGAAATGAGTATTTCTGCCGAAACGTGTATTGAATTACACTTTACGGCGCTCCTACACCGAAACTATTAATTTTAAGGGAAAAAAAATTATCACAAATTGTAGGAAATTTCCTCTACTTTTATTTTGTTAAATATGTTTTTCCTGTAAAATGCGTCGGAAAGGAGTAATTATCAAAAAACTGCTTTTGGGCGCCATTTTTTCAAAATGGCGGCGCGAGCGGCAAACATACGAGGTGGCAAAGTTCAAATTTGGAAAGAGCATATCAAAATCTATAAAATTGCCAATTTTCAAAACTCCCGGAAAACTTTCCAGGTAAAAATACCAAATGACTGGACTAAACAATATGGGTGAAAAAAATTGTGCTTTATTTCTTGTTTTATGTACAAGTTTTGAGAGTTTACTAATTACACTCAAATATTATGATGACCGATCTTGATGAAATTTGGTATAGAGATAGATAAGACCTTGAGAAAGGATATTGGTTGTTTGGTTGCGATAACCGACACCTACGTGGGCGGAGCCTCCGGCAAAAGCTAGTATAAAATAAATGAGCAGTAAACATTTTTTTTGTTGATTTGACGAATATCACGTGTGATTTAAATTTTTTTATTGGCAGTTTTATGAGGTACAGTTTAGGTACAGTTTATTGATATGTTTCAGAACATAGTTCTCACACGTTGGGGTGATACACGACTATGCGCGCCAAGCTGACGTCAGAATGGCGTGTCTATCTCACTATCTATTTAATATTGAATTGCTTGAGGTACAGTTTTTTTTAACATAGGTACAGTTTAGTACAGTTTAGGTACAGTTATTTAGTGCAAATTTTGTGACAATTCAGATTTCACTCACGCCATCCTGACACACACTATTCTGCTCCACCGGGAACCTTGAAAATTGAAACCGGGAAATTTGAAAGGATGGACCAATAATGTGTACTATAAGTAAGTTGTTTAATTGCCTTTTTGTCATCAGCCCCTTTTGATATGCTCGTCGGTAGCTGCCAGCATCTGCTGCGTGGTACTAGGGACGCAGATGGCAACAGAGTTGTTACCGAAGTGGACGATACCGCTTTTCGTGTACGTTTTCGCCATAACCCATACCTTTGGAGCAGGGACTGTGCCTTTCGTGATTGCCGCTGAGATATTTTTACCAGAGGTTAGTTGTAATTATTATTTTAGGATAAAAGTAGGTACTATTTTATTTTATTTAGGTTCATACGTAATAAATGGGGGGTGACAAGTGCGGCCGCCGTTCACCCTTTTACCCCCGCTGGCGTCGCTTCTTCGCCCCCTTTTTCGGAGTTTATTGGGTACGCCGTGCCTCCTACACCTATTAAAACCATAGATGACCGAAGGTTAGCTGGAGTGCGAGGGAAATGCCTTGTTAAGTTACCTTACAACCCTGGTAACTGAGGCCCAAGACGCCGTGCGGTTTTATTTGGTCCAAGTACTCCAAGTCCAATATAACCAAACTTCCAATAACCGACACTGGTGGTACCAGGAATTTATGACTAAACAAGAGTTTCTTTCATTGCAGGTGAAAAGCATCCTGTTAATGATAGCAATAGAGTGGTCGTGGATATGTAACTTTTGCTTTCTATTTCTCTTTAATATCCTGGTACAAGCTGTTGGATTATCACCTGTATTCTACTTCTTTGCTTTCGTCTGCTTCACTACTGCTATTTACTTCTTTCACTATCTACCAGAGACCAAAGGATTGCCGGTGTATGCTATACAGCCACTATTTACGAAGATGAAATAAATATAAACTAGTGCCGATATTTTGTTTTGGTAAATAAAGGAGGGAAAATTGAGGGCATGAGACCTGGAAATAAAAAGAAATATGGTTAAAACAACGGCTCCCCTAGAGGGGCAATCAGGAGAGACAGGGAGAATAAATTAAACTTGCTATGAAATACCTAGTGAATGAGTGAAATGGCGTGCATTTTAATGATTTAAAATAATTTTTCGCAAAGTTTTCGAGAAAAAACTGTTCTTTCCAATTCTGCTGGAAAACTGACAATTTTTTTCATTTTGACGCTATCTGCGCTGGCCTAATAGTTTAAGATGTGAATGTTACAGTATTTTAGTTGTAATAATGTTATGTTAATAAATATTTTCGAACACATATTTCTAATATTATTATTAGTCCCTCTCTACCTTACCCTGAAGAAATCCTGTCACAGATCTTCCTTTTCAGAACGCCAATACTTGAGATTGGATATTATATCGCATATCGCGCCTTCAGGATTGGGGAAGCAGGAATGAAATGGGTCTTTTAGCACAGTGATATCTAGACCCAAAGTGAGTATAGCTTAACTAGCTCGTATTATGTCAATTAGCCCAATATTGCAGTTCACTGCATGACAATGCCTCTCCCAATGTGCGGCATTACTCCCGATCCTCCGCCTTCCGCATCCAGTCTGTCCCAGCCACCCTTTTCAGGTTGTCCACCTGGCTAGAGCTTAGAAATATAATTAGCAGTATTACACCCGTATTCACAAACAATACTTCGCTATGCGTACTACGAAAATTGTGCAAAGAACGACAAATTCTCAGTGCGTTCGTTTTGGCAAGCCTTTTTAGTCATAGAGAACACTTAATACTTCGTTGAGGGAACGCACTGCGTTAGATACTGCTCCGTGATGTTTGTGAATTAATTTGAACAGCCCTATGCGCTCGAGCACACTATGAGACCTCACAGTGTTGTTTGTGAATACGGGTGTAAATACATGCCACCCGAGGAGGCCATTTCGATGTCCTTAGGTCAGATGAGGTGCGAGGGATATGTCAGAGGCTGACTCAAACTTGGCCTAGCAAGTCAGCGTGCGGTTTTAGTCGGTTCGAGTCCGATATAACCATGGACCCTTGTCGGAGTCGCCTTCCACAATAAATAATAAAATAATAGTAAATTTATATACATTTTTATTCATCTTTCTTCTTGAACAACTGTTGTATAGCGTACACCGGCAGTCCCTTAGTTTCTGGCAGAAAGTAAAAGAAGTAAACAGCGGTAGTGAAGCAGACGAAAGAGAAGAAGAAGAATACAGGTGCCAATCCGACTGACTGCATCAGGACATTGAAGCAGAATAGGACGATAAACTGGCAGGTATACGACCATTCTGCTGTCAGTACTATAAGTATGCTCTTTACCTGAAATTAAAAAACTCTTGGTTATTCATGAGCTCCTGGTACTTTCACGAACAAGCTAATATTTAATTCCATACAGCTGTAATGCTTGATCGCGGCAACCTCCCATACTGGGGCCGTTAGAGCATGTTCTGGTACCGGCAGAAATAAAAAGGCAACAGACAGGAATATGAAAATGACGGCGCAAGATGGTCGTACATTTTTTTGGTTTATATTTGCTACGAGTATAATGGGAGCGACTGCCATCTGCCCTCTATAAGAGGAAAACCTGCACCAAGCCTAGGCAACCTATGTGAAGTGAGTCATTCATCTCGAAAAAGAAGAATCTCCAAAAAGTAACTAAATACTTACTGGTTTTCCCGTTATGCTCAATTTGGAGTGGGTTTACATGTTGGCACACAGGATTCGAACCCGGTACCTCTCCATCGTAAGGCCCAGTAACCGGTATGACACTGGATTTATTATAATTCCCATGACCTAGCTTCTGCAGTCGAGTCAATTCATTCTTGCTGGACTAAAAGTATGTATACCAACTCACCTCTGGTAGAAAAACCTCCGCAGCCATAACAAAAGGCACAGTCCCAGAGCCAACAGTGTGAGATGTAGCAAATATGTATATCAAAAGCGGCACCATCCACTTCGGGAACCACTCTGTTAGGATTTGAGCTCCTAGTACCGCGCAGCAGATGCCCGTCACTATAGATGAGTATATTTGCAAAGGCTGGAGAAAGAAAAAAACTTATTATAAAGTAGCTGTTATTCGCGGCTCCACCCACTTGGAGGATGGTTTTCGTATCCAAACATAGCCCAACCTCCAGCCTATCTCAGTACCAAAAGTATAGGGGTATGAAAGCGTAAGAAGGATAAACAGAGTTACCTGTGAGGATTGGTGAGGATGGTTGGTTGAGAGTAAAAGTTTGTTACTCTTTCACCCAAAAACCGCTCAGCGTACTCGGATGAAATTTGGCACATAGGTAGAATATTGCCCGAAATAACCCATAGGATAACTTTTATCCCGGGAATTACTTCCCATGGGTCACGCGATCCAGCATATAAAGTGACTGGGTAACGCATTATGCTAATTCAAATTCACTTACCCGTCTTCCAACCACATCAATCAAAAAAGCTGCTACTGTCCCAGAAATCAACACTACGAGTCCTAGAATGACACTGCAGAGGTTGGGAGAGATGACGTCACCCACTGCAGCAGTGAACATGGGCGCAGCGTTCACCTGCACCGCTGGCAGACCCTGCCAGGCGAAGGCAGTTTTTAACATCAAAACCAGGTAAAATTGGCGACGAGTTGATGGAGATGTTTCTGTAACATAAACCCTTTGTATATCTATAAGCGGGCAGGCCTATCAACAACTTTGGCTCAAACCAACCTCACCTGCCTGTTGGTGCACCTGTTAACGGAGGAGGCTCTGGGGTAGACTTTTTACCTTTCAAAGTTGGGAGGTCAGAAGACAATCACTTCCGAAGAAGCCGTGTCTGGGAGAGCACGTTAAGCCATCGGTCTCGATTGTCACATAAAAATGACAGTTCTTAGAGGTAGTTGGATACCTGTGAATAGTCCAACAACTGGTCTAACTACAATACTTTGTAGTCGCCAATGGGTTGTGGAATCTCGCCTATACCACTCAATCAAGTCAATTCTATCACATGGTTATGAAAAGTATCTGAATTTACTCACTGAAGAACTCCCAACAAGAAGGTTTTACTACAGCTAATTGACCTTCCACTTGTAATTGAGCATCTGTAAAACCATTCGATCACGTTATTGACTAATGTCTAATCATTGCTATACAATTAGTAGCAAGCGTATAGTATTGAATTACCCATAGAATCTGGACTGAAAGAAAGCCTGATGTTCTTCAATTCTGCTTGCACTTCATTGGATGTGATGCTCATTTGTCGGTAAAAAGCCAAGGATTTTGCTGCTTCCTGGGTACCAAGAAATCATAAAAATAATATTAACTGGACATTTTGACCAGGGTTAACAACTAATCCTGATCAGAAACTGCCTGTCTCAGTACCTGACTCATCAGGTCATGCTGTATGTAGCATCACTGATTATGTAACATAATTATAACAATCTTGTTTAAAACACTTGTCAGCCTTATCCAGCTTCACTCGTGGAGTACTTCGAAACCCTGTTATGTCACCTCTTAAAACCTACTATAAAAACATACTATAAGCCCGCAATACCGGAGTAGTACCGGAATAATTGTTGACATTTAAGACTACTGCTTCGCTCCCTTAAGTAGTAACGCGAAGATATGTAGCCTAAAGGTGTGATACTGAAGCCGCGCATACGACAACGACCTAGTTCCTGAGATTCAACCAAAAAAAATCTTCAGCTTTGTAATATAAGTAAAGATTAACAACTCACCTCTTCTCTTCCCTTCTTCATAAGCATGACAGGAGACTCTTTCAGCACCGCAATCATGAGGACTCCAGCCACAGCCATCAAAAGACAAGTGTACACCATCATATAGTACTCCAATACACCTCCAAGAAAATACGATACCAGGAGCCCAACACCACAGAACTGGTTGGCTCCAGCTGTTAACGTCCCTCTGATAGAATCTTGGGATATTTCACTGACGTATATAATGACTTCTATAAAGATTGCGTACCCAAGTCCTGATATGAGGACAGCGGTGAGAATCGCTTCAACTCGATTTGACATAGCTATGATTGACCAGGCTACCTGAAAAATGAAGAAGTGTAAAATTTACAAAGAAAACCCTACCTTACAATCGATGTTCTGTTGGTTTTTCCCATGACTCGTGGTTGAAGGAGTTTGAGAAGGATGTCTACAAGCCTATAATTCTTGGCTTACCGGGGACGGCAGTGCTTCTCCCCCCGGAGATCTAGCCTTCTATAATTCTTCACAGCCTACGACCTATCATTCTATCATTCTCCACAGGCAGAGAATTGAATCACACATTGCGACTGGAACCGCTTCGCATAGTCAGTTATAAAAGGAACTTCATCTCGTGCACGCTCAAGTTGTGGAATGAACGCCCTGCTAAAGTGACCACAATATGGGGTTCTTCAAGTAGGGCATTAGAAGGTTTCTACAGGGTCAGCAACACGAGTGTAGTGCCCTGGTGTTGCACACGACCATAGACAACGGTAACCACCATCAGGTGGGCCGTGCGCTAGTCTATCACTACTCTATAACACGATTAAGATAGTGAAAAATACTATATTACTCATTGAAAAAACTACTTTTTAACGGATTCTATGGCGATATCAATCAATCAATAGCCATTGCAGTCCACTGCTGGACATAGGCCTCTCCCAATATAGTTTATTTGTTATTATTTATTATCAGCCCATGGTCGCAGGTCGACTAAAGATGGTAGTTTGCCCCCAATCCAACCACACGTCCTGATCGACTACCTGAATCTCGTGGGGTGGTGGGGTGGACACACGGAAACAAAGGTTACTGTCGTGGCTAACATGGCTCTGGTAAAATATCTTGAAAAACCTAACATTAGCGTTTCGCCATTAATAATTTTATAAACATTTACAATTTACTTGACATTGGCAAATTGTGGCGATTTGCTGCAGAGGCCAATAAGAAGATAGCAGTTGTCACGTCACGATAAATTCCGTTTAAAGTAGTTTTATTTCAATGTAACTTAGGTAACCTTAGCACTAAATATAGCTATGATATTTAAAAACGCATACGACAAAAATCATTGAAGTCATCATCGTAGTGTGTTTCCGGCCCAGCCTGTCCAGGACGAGAGCGGCCAGGGGATTGGCCACCAGGGCGCTGACGGTCGGTATACTGCCAAAGAAGGCTATCTCCATGTCTCCCATTGGTCGGTGTAACGTGGTGTTCTCAGACTTGAACAGTAGAATTGTAGACGAGGGCCAGGTGTTTATAAGACTCATGTTTATGCATGAGAAACATACTGTGAATATAAGAAAAAAAAATGAAAATATCCCCGTCAGAAAAACCTCCAATAAGTAGATAATAAATTGTGTTGATTAGCTCTTTAACTTTAATAAACCTGTGAAAGCACTCCAGTCATATTGTCGGAACGATCGAATGTTCCTTTTTTTTCTCCTTATTCGAGATTTTTTTGGGACGGAGGTTTTTAAATTTTAATTTTTTTTAAGTGCTTATCACCGAAAGTATCTGTCGCATATACATTCAAATTATTATACATTTACTGTATTTTAGTATTTTAATATAAGGTACACACACTGTATTTTAGAAGTCGATCGAAACTCCTGTAACTCAATGGTTCCGTATGTATGACTATACTAAAGTATGACGTCATACTTCACTAATTTCATGCAAGTTTCTTTTTCTTTTTTTTATATATAGGACACGTCAATTTGACTTCGCCTCGCCTGATGGTAAGCTGAAGGCAAAGTCTCTGAAAAGAGGGTCACCATTACAGACACGTATCATGTTACAATGGTGGCACTCAGCTTGACGGCCTCATCAGATGCTTTTTCACGCCCCGCTTAAAGGACCCGGGACTGTAGGAGGAGGGAAACACGTGAACTGGTAAGGAATTCCAAGAAGGAGTCGCCGAACCGCTTGGTTCTCGATGGAATATTCTGCCCCGTATGCGGGTGGCATCTAAGCCCTACACGTGTTGTCCTATATAGGAAAGGAGAGGGTGGGATTAATTGGAAGAGCTAATCAGAACATTCACCATGGTAGAGACGGTAAAATACCACCAAAGATGCCACATCTCTACGCAATTGCAAAGGCTCGAGGGTTTTGGTGATCTCAGGATTCCCAATAATGCGGACTGCGCGTCGCTGCAACCTGTCGAGAGCATCTTTTAAGTACTTTGCGGAGCCATCCCAGAGATGAGAGCAGTATTCCACGCAAGAGCGAATTTGTGTGTGTTCTCTATAGAACTTATTAATTTAGAAGAAACCGGTACCTACAACTTGATAATCATACCGGTTAGAGTACCTTTATAGGTATCTGTTATTAACATTATTAATTTTAATTATAAATCATAAACGTCCCAATTCTAGTAATAGCCATAGCTGGTGGTGTCACACCAAAAACTAAAAGATTTATGTACTCACATAAAACACTGGCTATTATTTGGATGAGGACTCCCATTCTTTATTTGGTCTTCGAGTTTTCTCAGAGGATAGATAGCAATCTGTAACTAAAATGAGATATAATATTATATTGTACCTACACTAGCACTGTGCATGTAACTTTGTGCGTGAACTTAGGGTTATTTTTGCGCAAATCCCAAATATATTTTCGAAAAAAATTGCCTAGTTACGACTTATAAAATCAACTGAATATATAAATCGCGAAACAAACGAGGCACTGGCGAATGCAGATTGTTTTAAATAAAAATCTATGCTTGGTAAAGAGCTCGCCCACCGCAGTAGCACCCCGTGCTATCCTCAAAAGACACCCAAAAAACGTGTACCTACTGCGCGTATAGAGCACACTTTTAGCACATTTTTGGTCCAAGATGTCTCGAACAATATTAAGATCATTTTGAGACATAACAGTCAAGATCGTTCTGAGACTAAAGCAATCACAAAGACGGGCCTCAACCTCAACCGGGCAATTACCGTTGCGCCGTGATGCAGTATACTCGTCCGAGCAAAATTAGTATTGTAACTAGACTACAACCATGTTGTATTTTGACGATCTGGAATTAGTGGTTATTGTGATCGCTCTGGACGACGAAGAAAACGAAGAATCTGAAGAACCGTGGAGTAAGATATATTACCTCGTAAAGAGCGAAAAGCATCAATTTAATCATCTCTACAACATCGATTAAAAAAGACAAAAAGAGAATCGACCTCGGGATTCGAACCCGCGATCTTTCCCTAACAGGGGGAATGCTCTGACCACTAAGCCACCGAGGCCCGCACGAAGTCGATCCAAATTCTCCTATACATCCGTCTTAGGGCGACTTAAGCTGAATAGTTAGCATAATAAATGCTTAAAAATTTCATTAAAATCTCTACCACAGCTTCCCTTTGCAGAGCAAGCTGACAGGAATTGGGTTGTAGGGACCCCACGCCACTGATACTTCAATCAATTAGCGTACTGCAGTCCACTGCTGGACATAGGCCTCTCCCAATATGCGCCACGTTTGCCAATCCGCCGCCTTCCGCATCCAGTCCGTCCTGGCCACCCTTCGTAGGTCGTCAGTCCACCTGGCTTGGGGGTGTCCCACCTTCCGTTTTCCTTCTCGCGGTCTCCACTCTAGGACCCGTCTGCTCCAACGGCCATCAGTCCTTCGACAGATGTGGCCAGCCCACTGATACTTATTTAGATGTATTTTCTCAATGTACTTACTTCGTATCCGCCTACGATAAACTCACTGTTGAGTGTACATTACTGTGTACGTACCATTTTGTGTACAACAAAAGATTAACAATTAAAAACACTTATCTTATATATAAAATTCTCGTAGATATATAATATAATTGTTATTTTTATACTCGTAAATATACACACTCGTCAATAACAGCTTTCCACAAACACGATTATCACAGAAACTAGTTACACTTGTACTATTAATTATAGGTATAGATACTCAGAAGGTCGAACAGATATACTCTCGCGCAGACGCATATCGTCTAGGTATGCCTATTAAACTTGCTAGGGGACAGAAGGGGAAAAAGCATCTGATGAGGCCGTCCAGCTGAGAGCCACCATTGTAATAATGTGTAATGGTGACCCTCTCTTTTCCAAAACTTTGCCTAATCATCATCACTACATATTATAAAACAAAGTCGCTTTCGCTATCTGTCCGTCCCTATGTAGGTATGCTTAAATCTTCAAAACTAGGGTAGGGTGGTGTAAGATTGCGCAGTTTGCAATCAATAGGTCATAAAATAAAAAATGTTAATCCTACCTGAGAACAAATATTTCTATATTGAACCTTATTAATATAGCAACAAATTATTATACGAATAGTAACAAAAAACATATTTATAGTCTTCTAAGTTATTAAAGCAAAATCACAAATCAGGAATCGCGCAATTTTGTACACCCTAGTGTGTAAAATTGCGCGTTGAGATCGATAAGATTGCGCAACTATATAACCTACACATATCACAAATAAAAGCGAAAAAAGGTCAGCCAACGGTGCTGGACTTATTTAAAGACTAGACCTTGCTTCCACAATAGGTGATGGCTTCCCAGATATTATATAGGTGCAGTTGCTATAAAAACGGTTTTGAAGTGGGCAAAAAGACTAGTTGAGAGAGAGAAGGCCCAGGCTGTGATAGATCAATTTCAACGCTTTTAAGCTTTTAATGTTTGTACTGACGTGGACGGAACGATCGCTAGTGTAGGTCCAGAGGTGATTTTGATGGCTTCATCAGAACAAACCTAGCGAGCTGTTTTCTTTTCTCTTCTAGACATTGTGAAAAACAAATAGAATTATAAAAGAAAAAAACTAGGAATAATTAATTTATCGATCAAAATTGAGTGGAAAAATAAAAATCAGACGGAACGATTCAAAAATATTATTTATATTTACCCACAAAAATTTCGGACGGGTAAAACTGCGCGCGCAATCGTACACACACCCGAATTGCGCAATTTTACACATCGGAATACCACTCTAAACATCGTGATATTTCTGCCATCTCATAGACAATGTGCAAACTACGTTCTATCAGATCGAAACATGAGTGATACTGCCGCGACAAAGTATTAACAGATTACTAAAATGACTGAGAGTTTTTGTACAGTAATGCATTCATTTCTTCAAAAAATTAGATCAAACGTGAATAAAATCTTTGTACTTACGTATCGCTTTTGTTTTCCACTTATTTATTATTATTTTTTAAGAGCACGTGCCGGTTGCAACGGCTAACAAAACACAGCTGAAGTTGGCTACGAAGATCACTCCGTTGCCTTGCTATGACGTATGCGCAATTTTATCGCCCGCGCAATCTTATACCACCCTACCCTACGCAACGGATTTTGAAGCGGTTTTTTTTAATAGATAGAGTGATTCAAGAGGAAGGTTTATATGTATAAGGCATGCATAATATTGTAGAGAACCACTGATAAATTTAGAAATATGCAGTGGGAACGGGATAAGAAAATATGGCGGTACGAAGTTCGCTGGGTCAGCTAGTTCAATTATAAAAAAAAGAAGTGTCCGAACGGGCTCTCTCGACCCTGGGTCAGGCGGGGTGTGAAGGAAGGATATGATTTAGGCAATTTACACTCCGCTATCTGAAGACCCAAGTCAAGACGATGACGAGCGGTTTTAGTCGTTCCAAGTCCGACATGCCCTTGCCGGCTGGAGAGAAGGTATCCGACGATGTTACAGTATTATGAAAAAAGGGGGACTAAAGTGAGTTGATACTTCTAATTTAACAGTTAAGAAAGTTTCTATTAGAAAATATAAAATAGTGAACTATAGCCTCGGTTTTAACTGCTCTATAAAGATATCACGCTGTAGATATGTACTGTGTGACAGAGAGAACACTCTGCAAGCGAGCCGAATTTAGTTGAAGTCTTCCCGACGCGGCGACGTTACCTAACAAACTGACAGAAAACGGTATGTACATTGTACGTAGCGACCACAATATGGGGTTCTTTAAGTAGGGCATTAGAAGGTTTCTACAGGGTCACCAGCACGTGTGCAACGCCCCTGGTGTTGCACACGACCTTCTTTTTTTGCTTTTTAACGTCCGAAAAATCCCCACGGATACCTCCCCCGCCGGAACCGGAGGAGGAGGTTATGTCGGACTCGAACCGACTAAAACGCACGCCATCTGTGGGTCGTCAGTTGCCGGGGAGGTGAGATTGTCGTAGCCATATCCCTCGCACCCCGGCCGACTCAGGGCCATATCTCTCGATCTGGCCCTCTTCCGGTGTAGGAACCACAGAGTCCCCAACTCGCCCCCGGGTGTGGGGAGGCACGCAATGCGCGCTGCCGCCGCGGCCTGCTTCTGCTAGGGTGACAGGCGGCTCTACCCGTCACCCCCAGGCCCGCGCTCATGGGGGACGGAGGTCATTCTGCGACCTCCGACGCCCGAGTTGCCACCGCTCTTCGCGGGCCACGCGGTTTGCGATTCTCCTTCGCTCCTCGAGAGCCGCAAGGTCTGCGATTCTCCTTCGCTCCCGCTCCGCCGCCTCCTTCACGAGCATTACTTGCTCGCAGAAGGAGGCGCCGGCGGCCCACGCATCCGCGCAGCGAACCATCGCTGCGAGCAAAGTGGCGAGCGTGAGAACTCTCACTCCCACATTGTACGTAGCTATATTCAAGTCAGATAGGTAAATGAATATCAATACGTCAACAAAGTAATGACATTTAAATTGAGACAAATAATAAACGATACTATAATGGCTGATTGGTCACGGTTCCGGAATATTAATTTTCAACACACTCCCTCATTAAGGAGCTATTATCTCACTGCAATTAGGCACGTAGTTAAGCACTTTAGTTCCATGAAGTAACCTCATTACGAATTTTATTCTTCAAAGAAACTCCAAGCATTGCTCTTTCGCGGGTTCGAATCCTGCCCGAAGTCAAATTCTCTTTCTCTTTGTAAATCGATTCGAACAATCAGCATAATAAATTAAAATTCTTCAAAATTCAATTCAATAGGTATTAGTAGGATGTTTTAAAGGGTTGATATCTACGGTGTTTTGAAGTATGCCACGGTCGAAACCAGGGCGGATCTAGTTAAGATACCTATATCATTCATGAATTATATACAACTAGCTTTTGCCCGCGGCTCCACCCGCGTAGATGTCGATTATCGCGACCAAACATAGCCTATGTCCTTTCTCAAGGTCTAATCTACTCCTATACCAAATTTCATAAAAAGCGGTTCAGTGGTTTAGGTGCAACAGACAGACAGACAAACAGACGGACAGTTACTTTCGCATTTATAATACCGTATAATACCTTACCGCCATATTTTCCGCCCGCGTGGTATTATCTCTAAATTTATCAGTGTTTCTCTACAATATTATACATGTATTACACATATAAACCTTCCTCTTGAATCACTCTATTAAAAAAAACCGCTTCAAAATCCGTTGCGTAGTTTTGAAGATTTAAGCATACATAGGGACGGACAGACAGCGACAGCGACTTTGTTTTTTAATATGTACCTAGTGATGATAGTTGTATTTATACAAAGTTGACTTAGTACAGTTAAGTCACTGACTGCCCTTGCCCTCATTGCTTTATCTGTCGCTATAAAATAGATAATAACATATAATAACATAGGTATTATACATACATACAACCACACCTTTATTCCCGGAGGATTAGGCAGAGGTGAATGGACCAGACCAGAATCATTAGGTATCCCACGTAATAGGGGGTGAGCCTATTGCCGTTTTCCGGGCACTATTGTTGACTCGAGCCATGTATCTAAGGCTGAGTCTGGGCTGTATATTATATCTGTCTGATATTAAACAATGATAACATAAAATAAATTAATTCTATGACGTCTTATGGCGTTGTCTAGACCCAAATTATAGCTTAGCTAACTTGTATTATGGATCTAGAATGCGGATGAACATACCTATTTACACATAATTATATTTTTTGTAAATCTATAAACCTAAATATACTATGTCTGTCTGTTACGCTTTCACGCCTTAACCACTGAACCGATTTTGAGAAATTTGGTATAGGGGTAGACTAGACCTTCTGTCTGACCTTGAGGGGTCCACTTTACCGGTCTAACTGCGGATTTGGTTGAACTTCGACATTTGCCGTGAAGCGACTGCCGCTGACCTTCACAACCCAATGGCGTAATCGAAGCATTGCACCTAGACCAGTTGTTGAATTTTTTTGAGCTCCAACTACCCGTAACGGCTGTCATAGATATTCGTATGGCAACCGGGACCGACGGCTTAACGTGCTCTCCAATGCACGACCAGACCAATGTAAATACCCATATTCATGCATACAAATATTTGCACTGAGCGGGGACCGAACCCGCGCCTCCTGCGTAGCGACCGCGTTCACTACCGCTACGCCATGGAGGCTGTGTTGCATTGATCTGGATATTTCTATGTAATACATAGGTATACGTATATATTGACAAAAGAAAATGTAATATAGTATGTAGGATATACTAAGTATGTATCTCCAGGCATTCAAGAATTAAATTAGTTTTATTTTTTTTTTTTATTTATTTTACACAAAGAGGTAGGTAACAAAAATATACAATTATTAGGTACTAGATACAATACAATTTCATCCTATGAGAATACTATGATACCTACACACAGAAATCCGCTTTATAATGACATGGAAACGAACTGGCAAACTTCTCATAATAAGCGGACTTCACAAGAAGCATTGCATATACCTACTTACCTACTTATCTTTTTTTTATTTATTTATTTCCACACATTTCACACATGTAGCTTTTTGGTCGACAGTACCTAGACTTAAACTCAAACTAACACACTCTAGGCTAAAATAAAACTTATAAGCGATCGCCGAAAGAATTATTCAACTAATTAATTTTATAATTATTTTATAGTCGGCGGTAAGTCGAGAAAATAAGATCTTTACCTCCCGTGCTAGTCGCAACTGTGTTACGGCGAGGTAAGATTCTCATATGGATCAATATCCGCTTTGGGTTAGTTGAAATAAGGACTATAATTTAATGTGCACAGTGATTTGAATAGGACAATACGAGCGATGAGTCCATCATAAACACATAGTATATGTGTAAGATTAAGATAAATAGTTCTTCACAGTTTATTTAGATTTAAATTAGAAATTATACACTAGTAAACAAGGACACAATCCTTAGACTATAAACTATGACATTTTTTATATTTCCTTTTTAGGTATCAGGTATTATTCATGTAAGTATACCTACCATAATATAAATATACATATATATGTTTGAAAAATAAAGACGATATATAATTTATTATAGTTTAGTATATATGTAAGAATACTATTTTTAGTATTTATGTTTAATATATTGTGTATAATGAAATTTATGTATAAATGTTAAATGTATACGAGTATATATAAATGTGTCACATAATTCACTGTAGATTTAGTTTATTGTATTTTGAGTAGATATATAATTAACTTATTTAGTGTCAATGCAAACTTTATAAGTTGTGATATAAATAATATAAATATAAAGAATAATATAAAGGTTTTATGTAATATAATATATATTTTTTTAATTAGTATATACAGTTTATTGGCAAACTTGTATTAGTGATTCTGTCTGTTCAAAATCCAAACCACCCAGGTACTCATTCAGAACTCCCCTACAAGCAAAACCTGTTAGATCTTTGAGACAATAATTTTTACTTAAGCGGTTGTACAGAAATGGGGCCAAGAAATAGAAGAAACACTGGGCAAAGGTAGTTTTGCACGCAGGGACCCTGTATACTTCATGTTGTCTCCTTGCAGATGTGATGGTAAGATTCGGAAACGCGTGTTGTTTTAGAACTATGGCTTTGATGAAGAGTTGACGTATATTTAGGACGCCAAATTCCTTGTACAGGTCGGTGGTAGGATATCTGTATGGTTTGAAGTTGATTACCTTTATGACGCAACGCAATGCCCTTTCCATTGTTATGAGTGTACTTTTTCTAGCGCCGCCCCACACCGATATACCATATGCAGCTATTGATTGGCATAAAGTCAGATAGACAATTTTATTCGTTTTGCTGTCTTTTAAGTGTTTCAATTTTTTGAAAATGGGTATAAGTTTTCTTATTCTAGTTCTAAGCTTATTTATATGTTCCTTCCAATTTAAGTTTTTGTCTATTTCTATGCCCAAGTATCGGACACTGTCAGTTGCACACATAGTATAACAGCCACATCTGGTGGCGTCTACACAATCAAAGGAATGCGCCTTTAATGAGAAATCCGGGAGGGGTTGTGTATTTGACCTTATACTGAATGTTATATATTTGGTTTTATCAAGATTTAACGTCAGCAAACTGTGATCAAGCCATTGTATTACACTGCGAAGACCTGATTCTGCTGATAATTTTACGTTTTCCCATGATGTGTTTTGGAAGAGTATTACAGTATCATCTGCAAATGTAACTATTTTAGCATTTTCTAATTGCATATTACAGAGATTATTTACATAGATAAGGAACAATGTAGGCCCTAGCACTGAACCTTGGGGCACGCCAAAGTCAACTTGTAATTTGGAACTAATATAATCCCCCAATTTTACGGTTTGGAATCTATTACGAAGGTAGTCCTTAAAGAATTCAAGCGGAACACCTCGTATACCTATGGACTCAAGCTTACGTATCAGTAGAGGAACAGAAACCGTGTCGAACGCCTTGGCGAGATCGAGGAAAATCCCAATGCATTTCTTTTTACGATCTAAATTCTGTGCTACCTCAGCTACCAAAGTTTCGATGGCATCGGTTGTAGATTTTTTTTTCCTAAAACCGAACTGGTTACGTGAGAGAATATCATTATGTTCCAAATAGTTAACCAGGCGCACATTAACAATTTTTTCAAGTACTTTCGCAATCGTGGGTAAGAGGGAGATTGGGCGGTAGTTTGTGATGTTATTTTTATCCCCTGATTTAAAGACTGGTACAACAATAGATTTTTTCAGCATATTTGGAAAAATACCTGAAGATAATGATACATTGAATATATGGGTTAAGGGCTTTGCGAGAACATTAATACATTTTTTTAATAACATGGAAGATATACCGTCCCATCCAGAAGATTTGCTATTTTTTAATGACTTGACAATATTAGATACTTCCAGCTCGTCCGTATCCAATAACACCAACGACTTTACAGGAGATTTTTTAACTTTAAAATTTTGCACAATATCTTGCTCTGACATTTTTAATTTTTGAAAAATTTGTTTTGATAGATTCCCACCTACCCTAACAAAGGAATCATTGATGAAATTAATTGATTCTTGAGGTGTTGATTTTATTTTTAATAACTCATGCTGATCTTGAGGTTTATTTGTTTTGTTTAAATTGCATACACGTTTTATCACGTCCCAAGTTCTTTTTATATCACTTTTGCTTTCATTTAAATCTAATTTATCATATTCATTTTTGAGATTGTGTAGAATTTTGTTGCAATGATTTCTATAGCGCAGATATGTGAGTTCAAGATCATGGTTGGCAGGTGACTTTAAATGTCTTCTATGTAGGACATCCCTAAATCTCATGCAACGTAGCAATCCTGGAGTTACCCAAGGCTGCAAAATTTGTTTTCTGTTAGGAATTGGCTTTAGGAAAGTACTTTCTTGAATAATGTCTTTTATAATGGTAATAAATTTTGCTGTAGCTATGTTTGGATCTGTTTCTAACAATATATTAGTCCAGTCTATTAGTTTAGTCATATTATATATCTTTTCATAATTAATTGACGGTATCGGCATTTTTTTGCGGTTGTTATTACACGGATTATCCACTGGTATAAAGAAACAAACACATCTATGATCAGTAATACATGAATCACAAACTAAGGTCAGAGTTTTAGAAGTCGTTTTAAGAATACAGTGATCGTAGCATTTATCTGCACGAGTATTTATAAGATGACTTGGTAACATACAGTGGGTAGCAAGAACATCTAAGAAGTTATTAGATCTAGAATCCATATTATTTATGGCAATATCAATGTTTAGGTCCCCTGTCAGATAAATATTAGGCACATGCCTAAGATCCCATAGAAGTTGGTCCAGTGTATTGAGGAAGTTAGTGATTACACGAAAAGATGGTGATCTATAGACACAAACAAATGCGTGGCTATTACCCAGTTTCACAACTAGACAGTCTGCATCTGCAATGATTGGTTCGGTTACCATAACATCCGATATGTTATTATTCACATAAACAACCACCCCACTATTTTGATTGATATGATCTCGTGTAAAGTAGCGACTATATCCATCGATTTCCGGTATAGATATCAAGTCAGGAAGCCAGCATTCTGTAAGAATGATCATGTCATAACTCAAGTCACTACTTCCCAGATATACCCTAAAAGCCTCTAGGTTTCTATTTATACTTCGTATATTCTGCACAGCTATTTTAAGAGAAGGTCCACTAGCAAGTTCATACTCAGAGAAAGCTTCTGGATTCTCAACCAAAAATGAGTCACCGGCGTTGATAACGCTATCAACGTCAGCAACTACGTCATGCAAGTTATTAGCCATACCAATACCATTTGTAATATAATATGATATGCTGTGATTGGTCAAGAATAAGAGTCTCCCGAGTTAATGAGTTTGAACCATGAAAGACAGACAAGTGGTTAGAATAATACGTTGGTTTGCCAGAATAATATAAATATGATAAAAATTTGGTTTCGTGAGGAGATATAAATAATGACATACATAAATTACTAAATATGAATACTGTTGGTGCTATAGTGCTAGAATAATAATGTATTTTAAGGTATGTTTTTACGTAATAGAATCGGTTGTTAGTTAAGGGTCTGTAATAAGTGATTTGATACCATAAGGAAGAGCAATTTTTCCCAGTAGATAGTCAATCCAAGGCAAGAGTTTTGATTTGACCTAGTGTTTTAACAACCACAGCAGGCTCTCCTTCTCCTTTGCGCAGTAGAACGTTCCCTCGTGATGTCCAACAATACTTGTATTTACCACATTTGACCAGTTCTCGAGCAGCTGTGAGTATTTTCTGTGTAAGTGGCGTGAGCGACTCCGATATGTAGATCCGAGAGACAACTCCAGGCAGGCCTAAGGTTTCTGTGGATAGTGGTCGATCCTTATTTTCATGGTTATATTTTTTGGCAGCTTTTAACAATGATTCCTTGTTCTTGATGTCATGATATTCTATTATAATGGGACCATTAGTTCTGCCTCTGCGATAAATATTTTTGGGGCTTTGGGTAAGCTCGATTTCTAAGGTTTTGTATATATCCCTTACTATCGCATTTACACTTTCATTATCATCTCGAGGAATATTTCTAATTTCTACATTTTGTTTAATTTGCTGCTTCTGCATACTATTCAGTTGATTTTCTAGATTTTCTATACGTTCCAATGCTGACTTCTGCTCAGTTTCAAGAGTTTGCATTTTGTTAGAGATTTCCTTATAGTTTGAGGCATTCATTTTTAGTAGCTGTATGATCTCTGTGTTAGCTTCAAGTATTTGACTGTTTTGTTGTTTTATCTCAGCCATCTGAAGATCAATCATTTCTTTAAGCGACTTCATGAGATCCTGTTTTAGCTCCATCATATTTTCCTCTTCAGGATATTTCCTCTTCTTTTTTATGTTAATATTCCGTATGACGTCCTGTTCATATGAATCCATAGGTAGATCAGGTTGTGAAGAAAATCTTATTAACTGACTTGATGTTGGTGTATGATTCATTTTATCTGATTTTTTTCCGTATACTATAAATCAATTAACACCACTCCAGTCTAAATTGTCATAAGCGTAATTCAAGATACAAGCACAAATGAACTCTTTTTACTTAAACAGAAAGACTAGTATCGAATAATTACTGATTATTATTAGAGTGTATAACGTCTAGCTTTCACAGTGATCCGGACGAGAATGAGTTAAGATATAGATATGCTTATTTTAAATTTAAATAGCATTATGTAGAATATCGCCTTTTTACATGAAATATATCTGTATTCTATAATGTAAATTATGTGTAACTAGGTACCTACAATAAATAAAGAATAAAAAAAAATCTTTTATCAAAAAAACAAAACAAAGTCTAGACCGAAACCAATTCTAGAGCTCTTTGTCCCATTGAATAGTAATGAGTCTTTTCAGTCAGTTATTAGCCAATCGCGATTGCGAATTGTACTGCGGTCCAAACACTTATATTCTGTGAGTGAATCAAAATGTTCATTACACATTATATAATATTGATACTAATATTGATGAATACTTTCAATTCATTCATAAAGTGCGATGATTATATTGTTGGGAACCCCAGCTCGCAGAACACAGTCCTGCCTGGTGGCACGACGATGTATCCAGGCATCGCTGACCGTGCACTGAAGGAAATATTTTACCTGGACCCATTGACAAGAAAATCTAGATCTGTGCTCCCCAGAGAAGGCTCCAAACTATTTACCATATTAATATTTATGTAGAACAGCTCCTAATGCCTAAACTGGCTTAGTTTCTTTTTGTTTTAAATACTTTTCATCCTTGTCAAACAAAAAAATAACTAACCACTCATGTTACCACTGTTTTTTTATACTACCACCTGATGGTAAGTGGTTATCGTGGCCTATGGACGAGTGCAACACCAGCCCCTCTAGACAAGTGGCAATTCGTTGCTCGGCGTATGATGGAATAGAATGCCAAATGTATGGGATTTGACGTATATGACAGGCTCAACGAATGTCAAAAACGTCAAATCCTATACATTTGTCATTCTATTCCATCATACGCCGAGCAACGAATTGCCACTTGTCTAGGGGGGCAGGGGAGTCACACTCGTGCTGCCGACCTTGTAAAAACAGAGATATCCTGTGCCGTCAGCGCAGAAGATAAGTAGGACAAGCCATTGGTTTTCCCACTGACAGCTCAAAACCTCTCCAGTAAGCTCTGGCTACCCTACTCACCGCCGGGAATACAACACAAGGTTATTTAGTCGCGGTATTCTGTAGGGCGGAGGTACTTCCCCAGTCGGAATGCTCGACTGGGACGGAAATATCTTCGTGTCCTACCTTTGTTCAAGTAACCTTGTTAGCTCCATTTTTAATGTTACTTTTTGCATGTATTCTTACCTATAAGTAACTGTTACATTATTTATTATACCTAGATATATAGCTATAACCCGCGCCACGTATCTTGGGACCTAAATCGTAAGACATACGAGGCTTTGGCGCCCGCGGATTGCTTTGTAAAGCTGCGTTTACATACTCGCGGCAGAGCGAGGGAAGTGGCAAGAGAAGTGGGCAGAGACGTGGCGTGAATGGTATATTCGTCATGCTGCGAGTACTGCCGCGTATGTTGCTGCGAATGTCGGCTTGGCGGCGCGAGTCAAAGGAGCGGCAATACTAGCGCGATGAACTATACGAGACCGCTAGATGGCGCTAATCAGTAAACACGGCTTTCGTTATTGCTCCTCGAGTATTTACTTTTAAAAATATTTATATCGATCTACGGAAAGTGTATAGTAGTTGAAAGTGATAGTTTTTATTAATAATCTATTTAATTAATTCGCTATGCTGTAAAAGCATAATGCGTACACTGCTACAGCGTTGTCCTCCATACGTTTACGTCCGTCTCCATTGCAAGGCGAATACTGTAATGCGGATCAACGCGATGATGGAAGTGTGTGAATGCTAGGACATTAATCGCGCGAATATTTCTGGCAACACGATGAGCAATGCGAGCGGCAGTATGTAAACGCGGGGTAATAGTCTATGCTTGGTGAATTTGAGTTCGTCTACCGCAGTAGCACCCCGTGATATCCTCAAAAGACACCCAAGAAATGTGTACTACGCGTATAGGGCACATTTTGAGCACATTTTAGGTCCAAGATACGTGGCGCGGGTTATACGTGAACTTGTATAAATTTAAACAGTTGTTTGTGAACCAAAATAAAGTCATAAAAATAAAACAAGTTTTTTTTTAATAGTAAAAAATTGGAAATGACTCTTTTCTTGTTTATACTTGAGATTGATGGCACTTGGTGGAACTTGCTACACATATTGAATAAATCACTTGTACTTTTCCACAATTGAAGACGTGAGTGGAAGAAGGAGGTAACTAACAATTTCTAAATATTGAGATAATCGGCTTCAAAGTTTGAACATTTCATTTGCAAATATTATGTTTTCTGGTTATTTATGTCAAAATATTAAGGTGTCAAATTATTGTAATTGTCCATATTTATTATTAGGGAAGCATAAAAATAAAAATGAGTGGATGGAAATTAATTTATTTGACAAAATGTGCATATACATTCTTCATCCACTGACAATGTAATATGATAATATGCATACTAAGCGTGGAAGAAGGGAGTATATAACATTATATATATAAAAAACTAGCTATTGCCCGTGGCACCGCCCGCGTAGATGTCGGTTATCGCGACTAAGCATAGCCTATGATATTCTTTTATACAATTGAGGTCGCAGACAAGCACACGGTCCTCCTGGTGGTAAGTGGTTACCGCCTATGGCCTATGGGCGAGTGCAACACCAGTCACGCTCGTGCAGCCGACCCTGTAAGAACAGAGAGATTCTGTGCCGTCAGCGCAAGAGATAAGTAGGCCTTTAGTTATCCCACTGATAACACAAAACCTCTCCAGTGAGCTCTGGCTACCCTACTCACCGTCGGAAACAACACGATTTTAAGCCACGGTCTTCTGTAGGGCGGAGGTTCTTCTTCAGTCGGACTGCTTGATTGGGACGGATATACCGTCATGTCCTATTCTTTTTTTTATACTACTTAAGTCGCAGACAAGCACACGGCTCTCCTGATGGAAAGAGGTTACCGTGGCCTATGGGCGAGTGCAACATCAGGGTAGTCACACTCGTGCTGCCGACCCTGTAAGATCAGAGAGATTCTGTGCCGTCAGCGCAAAAGATAAGTAGGACAAAGCCTTTGATTTTTCACTGACAGCACAAAACCTCTCCAGTGAGCTCTGGCTACCTTACTCACCGTCGGAAACAACACGAGGTTATTAAGCCGCGGTCTTTTGTAGAGCGGAGGTACTTCCCCAGTCGGATTGCTTGATTGGGACGGATATACCGTCGTGTCCTATTCTTTTTTTTATACTACTTAAGTCGCAGACAAGCACACGGCCCTCCTGATGGAAAGAGGTTACCGTGGCCTATGGGCGAGTGCAACATCAGGGGAGTCACACTTGTGCTGCCGACCCTGTAAGAACAGAGAGATTCTGTGCCGTCAGCACAAAAGATAACCTCCTATATTGGTAGCTATGTCCTTTCCTAAGGTCTAATCTATCTCTGTACCAGATATCATCAAAATTGGTTAGGTGGTTTAGGCGTGAAAGCGTAACAGACAGTTACTTTTTTATTTTTTCATACTACTTAGGTCGCAGACAAGCACACGGCCCTTCTGGCCCTAACTTTGGCATTTAATATAATATTAGTATGGATTAAAATGGATATACAGGGATTTGCAACTTTTTGTCATCGGCAATAATGTTATCAATATTGATATTCTGGTTTTAGGAATTTTATCTGTTTTTAATATTAACTTACGTTTTTACAGAAATAAATTAGTGAGTAGGTACTATATTTTCTTCCAACCTTAATGTCTGCTGCTCAAACTTTTAACATATAGATATATCATCATCATCTCAGTGTTGAAGCCGTCACAGTTGAAACTTTTTTTTACTTTAAAACAGTCAAGACGGTCATTCATCATCATCTTTACAATAGTCCCGGTCGCATCCGAGACTTTCACCTCGGAGTCCGTAATCCGCTTTCCGGCTTTTACTTTTCCACCGCGCACGGTCTTGGACAGAGTTAGAGAGGAGTCGGTTTAAAGTGGGAGTGAAGAAAGAGAGACTGTTTGGAGTTGAAGTGGGAGTAGAGTTGGAGGGAGACAGAGTGGAATAGAAGGGAGTCGGTTTGGAGTCGAAGTTGAGTTGCTTGGCAACCAGAGTGGAGTCGGTTTGAAGTTGGAGGAAATCGGAGTGAAGTCTTTTCAAAGTTATAGTAAAGAAGTCGGTTTGAGTCGGATTGAAGTCGGTATGGGATCGAAGTGAAGTTGCTATGGAATTGGAGCAGAGTCAGAGTGGAGTCGTCCTGCCGACTCCACTCTGACTCTGCTCTCTGTCGGTTTGGAGTTGGAGTTGGAGGAAGTCGAAGTGAAGTTGGTTTGAAGTTAGAGTGTAGTCGGTGCAGATTCAGAGTGAAGTCGGAGTATCAGAGTGAAGTTGAAGTGAAGTCCGTTTGGAGTTGGACGGAGTCGGTTCGGAGTTGAAATAAAGAAGTCGGTTTGGAGTCGGAGTGAAGTCGGTATGGAGTCGGAGTGAAGTCGGTATGGAGCCGTAGGTTAGAGTGGTTGAGTTTCGAATCGGAATAGAGGTGTTTGGAGTCGGATTGAAGTCGGCATGGGTTCGAAGTGAGGTTGCTATGGAGTTGGAATGGAGTCAAAGTGGAGTGGAAGTGGAGTCGGCAGGAGTCGGTTTAAAATTAGAATGAAGTCGGAGTTGTAGTGAAGTTGGAGTCGGAGGGAGTCGAAATGAAGTCGGTTTGAAGTTGGCGGAAATCAGAGTGAAGTCAGTTCTGAGTCGGAGTGAAATCTAAGTAGGGTCTTTTAGCGTCCATAGGCCGCGGTAACCACTTCCCATCAGGCGGGCCGTGTGCTTGTCTGCCATATATGTGGTATAAAAACAAGATGAGCTAATGAATTTCGACATCATTCTGTATACAGTGCGCCTTTTTGTACTGTCATGTATGACGGCAACAAAAAGTTGCTCATTGTTGCTGGGTATGTAGTGGTTTTCAATAATGTTACAATTTTTTTTGTTACATACAGCCACCCTAGTAATATACATAGAAGAGCAGGAATGAAAGAGCATGATCATGAATGAAATAAAGCATCGTGGCAGTGCATTTTCTTGCACATAACACCTTCTTCCATTGAAGAAATACGTTTAATGGACCGATTTTCAATGGAAGAAGGCGTTAAGGCACATACCTCCTTCTTCCATGTAACTTTTGCTTTTTTTGTTGCAGTTATGCCCTTCATCTTCTGGTATTTTGGAAACTAAGCTTAAATTTCGGAATTTTTTGGTCTAATATAGTTTATATACACCTATAACCGTCATATAACGCAAAAAATCAAAAATTTCAAATATGTTAGTTACCCCCTTCATCCACTCACGTCTTTAATTATTTATTTATAAACATAAATCATTGGTATCATATAATAATAAAAAATACAACCTTTATTAATGCTGGACTTTCATGTACGGTCAGCTACAAAAGTGACTTAACACAAGACACATAAGTTCGCTCTAAAATCTTTGAAAAAAATACAAAAACCAAAAAAATTATGGTACATAATGAAAACACCCATTTAGCGTCAAAAGTCACATTTATATAATCTCAATAATATTACCCAATGACATGGCAGGCCCCTCAACACCATTGTTTTTTTTTTTTTTTTTTATTCACTACACCATTACTCAATAGATACTGAGATGGTTAAACTCTTATCATCAAGGTGTCATAATGATGTGCATTATGGCGTTAATGTTCGGATTACTCAGATGCGAACGTACCATGTGTTTGTTAACTTTTGTCACTGACTGTACAATCTGTACATATTATATTGCACTTTTGTAATGAATGTAACAAGGTAAATGCTGAAAATAATACTTTATTATTAATTTATTAATTCTTCTAGTATAGTTATTTAGGAGCATCGACTCTTATACACAATATTTGCCAAAAGATGATCCATATCGGCAGCAGACCCGCTGTCGCCAGGTTGAACAACCAGTTGCCGTAAATCTGGAAAATAAAACATTACATAAACTACTGAACCGTTTTTGATGAAGTACATAGATAGACTAGAACTTGGAGATAAGGCCATGTTTGGTCGCGATAAAATATTCTAGGATATCCTACTCAACGCTTTACCTAGCAACGCTTAACTAGCTTATGTTATGGGATCTAGAATGCTGATGAACATACTTATACTCCATTCGGTTAGGTACTAAGGTAAAGGAACTAAAGGTAAACAATCTTGTAAACACATAACCCTTTGAAAATGCCGTAAGGCGAAACCGGTTAGGTTCAAAATAATAAAATATTTGTGTACAAGTACTTTATTCAATACTAGCTTCCGCCCGCGGCTTCGCCCGCGTGGTGTGTTGATAAAAAGTAGCCTATATGTTAATCCAGGGTATAACCTATATACATACCAAATTTCAACCAAATCGGTCCAGCCGTTCATGCGTGAAAGAGTAACAAACATCCACACATCCATTCTCACAAACTTTCACATTTATAATATTAGTAGGATGTGCTTCAATAATACATACCATAGAGTCCACAATGGAGAACATGATGGCTTGCATAGCGGCGTCGCGGCCGCGGCCCACCGTCTCGAGAAAGGCCTCGCCCGGGAACAGGAACTGGCTGAATATCACCATGCTCAGTACCACGGCCAGAAGCGGGTGCACTAGCAGGCACAACACACGCTTGACTGCCAGGAAGGCGTTACTGGAAAAGTGGTTTAAATTGTGTTTAAAGTGCATACGGTGCAGAATATTCCATCAAGAACCAAGCGGTTTGGCGACATTTTCCTTTGTCGCACCATTAACCTTAACATTAACCCAGGGGCCTTAAACAAAGTGACATTCTACTGGCGAAAACACCAGTGGAATCGCTAATAAAATTGTAGTATGAAACTGACATAAATCATTAATATAACTATATTTTTTTTATGAAATTTGAATCTTTGTAACTCGAAATTTATCATTTCACATATCATTATTACTTTAACCACCGCAATGTCACGTAAACCCCTGTTAAAAATTTAAAACGGTTCGCTTCAACGCGATTCCATCAATAGAATGTCACTTTGTCTAGAGCCCCTGGACGTCCACGTGTTTCCCTCTTCCTACAGTCCCGAGTCCTTTAAGCGGGGCGTGAAAAAGCATCTGATGAGGCCGTCAAGCTGAGTGCCACCATTGTAAGTACGTGACTATAATGGTGACCCTCTTTCCTGAGAATGTGCTTTCAACTTTAGGAAAAGTGAAGTCAAATTGACGTTTCCTATAAGAAACTATTTATTGTTGTTCAAATCATAAACTTAATATAATAATATACTGTATTCCTAATTATAAGGTTCAAATATGGTCTGGGCATCAATGGCGAGGGGTTAACCCTTAGAGTATACATTGCTATAGAGCGCGCCTTACAAGTATGAACTGCTATCACGGGTATGAACAGTACCGAGGCTCCTGGCTCAACCTCAATCAGTAGTAAAACAATACCGGTCAAAATTACTTCGCAAATAATATTTAATTCGATATGTTAAATCAAAATTTTATACAACATCGTATATTTGTAGTAATAATGACGCAAAAATACCGCAAAATGACGCCATTTTTTTGTATTTCGGCTTTAATTTTATCCATGCATATCAAATCGAACAAAAAACTTCATAACAACAAACTACATTAATAAGTGCATCTATTGATATTTTCGGTAATGCATGAAACGTCACTATAGGTGCGCTATACCATCGCAAAGTATACGTGATTGTAGGCGTGATTGTATGTATATGTATGTATGTATGTATGTATGTAAGAAAATGAGTTACTATAAATGTCTTACCTCAGCTTACTCTGTCCTTTAACAACCACAGAAGTGATTAACGCCAACGGAGTATACAATACAGCGATCATAAGCCCTAGAGGGAAGTTATGCATGCCGACGCTGAGGCACACGGTCGACAGCTCGATGAGGAGTAGTATGGTGACTAGAGAGACCTCCTCGTGAGTTATGCGGGCCGTGCGTACCAGGCGCGGCACTATCGGTGCTAAGAACGTTAGGACTACTGATATGGCGATGAGACCGTAGAAGACTGATACTTCTGATGGTAAGTTGTATTTAGCACCTGTAAGGAAATAGTACATTATGGTACAACAACGTTGGTGATTACCGCTGAGGCGCCATTGAGAGCCGAGGACGGTAATCACCATTACACACGAGTATCATAAGACGTTTTTCAACACACTTGCGAATAGAATAATACTAAAAAATAACAAAAATTCATTTTCCTTTTGCGCGTGCATCTAACAATGGCGATCGTCCATAGATATTTAAAGGAATGAGGTTTTTAAAGTTTAATTTGAGTGAAAGTTATGTTTATTAAACAAGTACTAAAAGTTGAAATTATTTATATAAATAAGAGGTTGCATCAAATGAGCAAACAATAGGTATATTAATTTATTTTTACTATTTAACACGATCTGTTTTGTATCGAAACTTTTTTAAGAACAAAGCAACTCAGTTTTGTAATAATATATGCTTGATGAATTCCGTGCTATCCTTATACTGAGCGTATAGATCACATTTTCAGCACATTTGAAGTCCAAGATATGTGTCCCGATTATACAGTCTAATGGCTTCTATAATTTGTGTACCTATACTATCTATACTAATATTATAAAGCTGAAGAGTAAGTTCCTTTGATTGTTTGTTTGGTTAATCGCGCTCGCCTCAAGAACGAATAGTCAGATCGAATTGAAAAATTATTTTTGTGTTGAATAGTCCGTTTACCAAGGAAGGTTATGGCTATTATATCATCACGCTACTACTCAAGGGAGCGGAGCAGTACTTAATTATAAATGCCAACAAATCTGACTGACTTCCATTTAGAGTTATTTGAAAATTAATAAATTACAAGCATATTATACATGGTGGACAGACGACCTTATTAAGGGCGCGGAAACGCGCTGGATGCGAGCCGCTTCCAACCAGTCTTATTGGAGATCTATAGGGGAGGGCTATGTCCAGCAGTGGACTTCCTATGGCTGAAATGATGATGATGATGATGATGATGATGATGATGATGATGATGATGATGATGATGATGATGATGATGATGATGATGATGATGATGAAATGGTTTAAAGGGGTGATACGGGGTTTCGAAATATGCCAAGAAGTACTATGCGAAATGGATTAAGAATAAAGTTCATTGACCCTTCGGCCAGTTTCTCAGGGCTTGTAAACATTGTTCACACGGGAATTTAACATAGCATCAGTCTAACTTACCAATATGACTTAGAACAATAGGCGAATTCATCACAGCGTACCCAATAAGATGCACTAACAAATAATTAGCGCCGATATTCACAACACTCATACTAGACTCTTCACTTGCCCCTTTGGCTTTACATTTCAACTCCTTAATCTCCTTCTTGCCTGGTACTTTATCAACAGAACATTTCTTCTTTTTCCGTGATTTTAGTGGTACCTCCTCTGACTTCTCGTCTTCTGGTGATTCAGAATCGGAATGTTTCTCTTTCTCTTGCTTGCTTGCCTTTTCTTCTGTCTTCTTTTCTATCTCATCGTCTCCTTCTGGTTGGATGGAGACCCATAGCGAGAGAGCTCGTAGTAGCATGGCAACGCATAAGAGACATAGTGATGGCATGTATTGACCTGAAAATGTAAAAAAAAAGATAAAATATTCGGCTCATTCTCAAAATGTCCATTTCGCAAAAAAATTATAGGTCACAAAATGTCCCTTACGCAAATGTCCATTTCTCATAATGTCCCAGAATGTCCCTTTTCCAACTATTCAATACCAGAAGTGAAATAAATATATTGACTTATTTGAAAAATGGACACTTCGCACAATGACTATAGGTTACAAAATATACCTTTCGCATAGTATCGCTTTCGCATAATTTCCCTTTCGGAAAAAGGCTCTTTCGTACAAAGTCCCTTTCGCATAATGTCCTTTTCGCATATCCCTTTCGGAAAATATCCCTTTCGTGCAAAAAGCGACATTTTGCGAAAGCGACGTTAGGCGGCCTCTAAACGGTCAATTATATTGCGCAATATTGCAAATTGTACAATATAATTGACCGTTTAGGGTTAATATTGAAGATTGCGCAATGATTGATCGAAAGTTTGAGCGAGTTTATAATAGAATATTTTTCCATTGCATCGTGTAGGCCGTGTAGGGTGAGTATTGCGCAATATTTTTTATTTTCGTGAGTGTATTTCTGCCTTTTTTTGTGCCAATCTTTCGACCAGCGACGTGTTCGTGTTCGTTTCGTTTTACCATAAGCAACAACACTACAACTGCAGCTAAATTTCGTTCGGACAAGGGTACAATGCTATTTTTTTTATTTTTATTGTCGGACTGAACACGAAAACATTATTTCGTATTATTGTGCAATAAAATTGCTCGTTTGGATTCAGACAGCCTTTCAATCTTATTGTACAATTGAAAGTATTGTACAATGTTATTGTAGGTCTAGGCGCCGCCTTATACGAAACATAAGGTCTGCTTCGCAAAATGTCCTTTTGTCAACTATTCATCAAAGACATCAACGGCCGACCAAGCGCCAGTCCTCAAGGGCTTCTTCATCTACTCCCTTTATTCTAAGCCGAATGTAACCCAAATTAACCCAAACTATATTTAATGCTATTAATCGACCGTAATACATTAAGTGGTCATTTTGATACAGTGACCATTCTGATACAGTGGACAATTTGATAAAGTAGACATTTTGATACAGTAGTCATTTTGGTAATAGGACATCTTGAAGTAGTCATTATGATACAGTGGACATTTTGATACGGTGGACATTTTGATAGAGTGGACGAGATGGCCCTAAAGGAACCCCACTTACCTATAGAAATAAATCTATTAGTAGCAGCTAGTAGGTAGAAGAAGTAACTCTGATGAAATCTCTCAAGGAGATTGTTGAGTGACCTCAGGATGCTCTCGAGAGCTATCCCCAGACGGTAGAATGTGGCCGTCGAGAGTGCGTTAGCGCGGGGAGCAGTTCCGGCCTGGTCGATGGCTTCCCGACCTTCGAGGGTCACAGCTTCGATACCAAAACGGTGGAACAGGCCGTGGTTGCCATCAGGAACCTTTAGATTTGAAGAAATGTTTGTTAGAATACGATTGTTACCAGGTTATTTCTAGGTTAGGTCGTGAAAACAATATTTTGACGTTGGGTTTTTATTTTTTAATCTTTTTTTTAAATTGTAATACATTCTCCAGAGTAAGCATAACTGTGGATAAACCTAAGATATATTTTTTTGGTAAATACATACATAATTATACATAGAAACACAAAACACAAAGATTAATTATTCAAATCAAATATTCATATTCATACATACAAATATTTACACTGAACGGGAATCGAATCCGCATCCCCTACGAATACAGCTGACGAGTCTTCATTTTGCGTGCGGAAACCACTTTAGGATTTACGTCAGCGAAGTTAATGATGAGGTGAGTATTTCGGACTCGAACCGACTAAAACCGCCACCTTATCGAGGAAGAACCACAGAACAAGATACATACCCCGTCAATTTGCGCGATAACCATGTCGAACATGGTCCAGAACCCATTCATCCACTCGTCCATTTTGCTGCGTCCGCGCATCCACGAGTAACTATTAAAAACCAACATATAGAACGTAAGTCGAGAAGTTGAAATAGACGAGAACCTTCCGGAATCGTAATGTATAATTTGCGAAATGTTGAATTCCAAAATGTTGAATTTGCAAAATGTTGAACTCCAAAATGTTGAATTCCTTTCAACAACAATCAAATTGAATTTACTGGAACCACAGTGTTGACATTTGCAAAATATTGAACCTTGTGGATGTGGGAGACGCAGAACCAGTTGCGGTTTACATATTTAGGGAAGAAGTAAGCGGACTGGGAATATATAATAGAGAAGTAAACTGGGCATAATGCTAAGATCACTTTCTCAAGCTGTCCAAAGTGTTCAAAACTTACCTGTTTCTAAAGGAGTGATGTACCCCTGACTTCACGCACAGTTTGTGCACCAAATTAACCAAGTCTAGATTAGGCAGCTGTCCATTCAAACCTTCTATCTTGACCTCTATATACTCTGAAACATGATATATTTATTTATAGTTTATTAGCAAATGGGAACTTTTTTCTATTTTATTTGACAACAACTATTCTTTCTTGTATTTTATTGTGCAGATATTACGGAGCCTTACGTCAACAATTAAAAAATTGCAGAAAACATTGGTATGTTCCTCATGTTTTCCAAAATTATGCTTATTTTGAGCTAAGTATATTGTAAAAATAACTTACTTATTTTGGGCGTATGGAATTCTAAATTGATTGCGGCCTGTATAGATCCCGAACGGCCCTTCAATTTCCCAGGATTCAAACACTTCTTATGATCACCGGCCCAACTAAATCCTGGCATGAGCTTTCCTAGATCCAAGCTTGGAGTACCAGGTGGCCAGAATGTGCCGAGGCTGGTGTAGAATGTTTCTGCGTCGCTCTGTAAACCGTGATAGGCTTCTAACCACGCCTGCATTCCTAGTTGTTCGTGCTCGGTAATTAGGAAGATTATGTCTTTCGCCCAATATTTTTGTGCTGTAACAAAGATTGATTGATTGATTGATTGATTGATTATTTATTGTCAAGGATTCTCATAGATACCGGATAAGCACAAAAAATTTCATCAAAGTCAATCAAAGGAGTCAAAGTATTTTTCACAAATACCTATTTTGAAAGTCTGAGAAGTGTGTTTAATTGGTAAAAGGCAAGTAGGTATTATAAATTCATAACAGTAGCAAGAATCGATTACGTGGCTTTATCGTTTCTCATAATTGCCCTTTCGCATAATGTCCCTTTCGCATAATGTCCATTTCACATAATGTCCCTTTTGCAAAATGTTCCAAATTGTTTTTAATAAATAACATAAATCAATTCACATACATAGGTCTAGCTAGAAGATACACATGCTAAAGTAATCGCAAAATAAGGAGCCCGCTTGGACAACTCAAGTCCATGAAGTTCTCAATTTTGAGAACGTAAATCAATGTCATATTTTCAAACATAATGACATTTTTCATTGATGGGTACCGCCCACTCCGCTCAGTGCTGTCCATAACGATTTTTTCATACTATCCATAGCAAAAGAATAATTTCATAGCGGGCTTCTTATTTTGCGATTACTTTAAGTGCAGAATTTGGCACGTTCATTATAAACACTGACTTCGACATTCGACATTGATGACTATTTTAAGCTAATCAAAATATTAATTAAAATCATTTGTATAACTTACGTCTGGCGAACTTAGCAAAAGCCAACATCAATGCGATACCGGCAGTGGTTCCTTTCTGATGCGAGGACAGAGACCGGTAGGGCGCCGACACCACTATAGCTTCTAATGAGGATGTTCGAGGCGCTCGCAGTATACCATACACATTGGTTCCAGTGAAGACCTGAAAATTTATATATGAATAGATTTCAGTACATAGCAATGAGTATTTTCTGAAAGTAAGCTGATTACTCTAATTACGAATCTGGTAATTTTCTCTTTTTTTATATGTTACAAGACTTACAAGCAATAATCATAAATGTCAATAAATCCAGCAGATTTCCATACTTGATTTGAAAATTATTAAATTGCAGGCCCATAGATAAAAATCCATAATCAAAATAAATGTATTTCTCTTTTCTTTTTCTATTTCTAGATGACTATGAAGTCGGTTAAAAAGGGTGATCATGTTTCGAAATGTATGACGGGCTAAGCAGCGGCAAAGCACAATATACAACGCCATCTAGACCTATAACAAGCTTAGCTTGTGTTAGAAGATTTAAAATGCAAATAAACATCCTCATACATACAAATATTTGCACTCAGCAGTAATTGTAACTGTAACCCCTGTATAACAATTAAATGCTTACCAATACACCACAGAGGACGTAACAGAACTTACCTGGTTCTGTCCTAATGGGTAGTTTAGTGTAAAGTTATGGGTGTACACTTCCAAATGCAGTTGTGACATCTTGGCTACCAGCCATGGCACAGGCATCTCGTCACTGTACTCATATTTGTCCTGAAATTATCAATACAATTATAATATTAATTGTTGTGATAAAAAACAAATTCATGTATAAATGCCCATTGGTGGTGGTCATGTTCAACCCACCACAAGCGTAGCGGGTGCTTCGTCTCCGAGAAAACGGCTACCCACATAGTACTGGAATGCGAAGCAGTAGCCCCCCGAGGATCTCAAATCCTCTGCACAGTGAGGTCGCTCCGAGAAGCCTGTGAAGCTCCCAGTAAGCTTCTGCGCTTCTGGGTGGAGTTAGGCTGGCTGCTACAGCCAGCACTCGCTACGCACAATGGCCCAAAAAGGAGGCTAAGTGCGGACAAAATAGCATTCCATTCCATCCATTCCATTCCACCCACTACAAGAGCACACCCTCTTGAGTCTAAATTACAGGTTACTCAATAGGAAATTTCCCGCACAACCCAGCTGACACAGGGCCTTCTACGATTTTGAAAGGACCCAGGGTCTAATTAGATATTTTTTTCCATTGCAACAAATGGTTAGAAAATTTAATGAATAACTAAAGTTTCATACCCTAAGGAATAACTAAAACTAAGAATGGAATTTTATTCATATTTATAACCTTTTGATGAATATTTACCAAGTTTAAATGCAAATAGACCTTACCTCTAATTCATGTAAGAATTCATTGTAAAACTGTTTCGCTGATTGTTCACCATTGAATTCATTTGTGACCAACCCGGGCAGTAGCGCATTCTCAGAGAAATAGGTCTCATTATTGAATTCCCTGTTACCCAGCGCGATGAACCATACCAGGGCTCCAACATAAAGTAGGAGGCACAGTGGTTTATGCACTTTTCTCAACACTTTAACCCATTTTACCGAACCGTACTCTGGATCTGATAACAGACCCATTGTTTTAACAATTCAGGTAGTTTACGCTAACAATGTCTGACTATGAGAAAATTACACTTTAATTCATTGTAATTTCGGCAGCAATGAGGGCTTATCAATGAATTTCTACAAAATCGGCGCCCGTGTTTATCTGGTTTATCAATTTTTCAATCACATTGACACTATTGACATGACTGACAGCTATTGACAGCTTCAATTTTGACATTTTGACAAATTCGACAACGTTCGAAAAGCAGGTTATTGTAACAATGAGTTTTTGCCGTTCGAGAAGTTTAATTCTTGAAGGTTGAGTGTGTGTTGTATTATAATATTTTAAAGGGCACTTTTGTATAATATAACGTGTCCAAATAATATAGAGCATTTCTACTTCGTGAACGTTTAAAATTATGTATTGTTTTTCATTTGGTCTACCTTACTGAAGTGACTAAACTTTTCTATGTGCTTGCCAAAATGTTTTATGTTCTGTGTTCCTATGAATTCCAATCTAATAAAAATACTCCCAATCCCAAGGCAAGCTTAACTGCAAGCCGGTGCACCTGCACACTGTTAATTGATTGACCATGTCCTGACCCAAGCCTACTGAAAGGTGCGCTTCATTGGAGTTCCATTCCATCTAATAAATTAGATTTACCAGCCTCTGGGCATTACAGGCAGACGGAGACGTCACCTCCGCCACATTTAGTTTTTGAGTTTATATAGGTGATTTTAAATCAAACAACAAATTATTTTAATACAATTTTTTATAATTAACCTAGATCACATTGTACAATTTTTTACCTACTAAAAAATATGTTAAATGTTAAATCACCTATGTCTATGATACAAAAATCCTTCTTCAAATGTCTCTTGAATACTTTCAAAGGGCACTTTCCTCGTTTCTCTCATGAAGAAGTACGCCACAACTATTGACACGACGCCCATGATGGCGAATAAAAAGAAGACTCCGTCTAATCCGAACACATTGACTGCTGGTTCGAACAGAATCAATACTATAAAGTTCGCCATGAACATGCAGAACATTGTTGTTGTGGCACTGAAGCTTTTTAACTGAAACAAGTAATAAATAATTATTTTATAATATATTTATTTGAATTAATTTGAGTAAGATTACGCGCATATTCGGAGAGGCCTTTGTCCAGCAGTGGACTGCAATAGGCAAATTGTTTGATTGATGGATTGAAATTAGCCTAAACTAGCTTAAAAGTAGGTAAGCCTAAGATAGTCTACGATAGCAAGTAGCCTAGAAATAGTTGTGCGAAGTTTGCCCCTTAATTAACTTTTCCTCCCATATCTATTTAAGATTCAAAATGTTTTGCAATATTTTGCCTCAAAAACCCACCGCCGGTCACTACTCTTTCAATGGAAATTGACACATATAAAGATAATGGTGCTGAATTTACCTGTGGAGTAACACATTCAGCTACTTGTATGAACGGAACATTAACTACACCCATCTGGAAAGCTATGCAGTAGACGAATACTACCAATGGTATAGCCCATTCTGGTACCCAGGCCCAACGCAAGATGCTCGACAAGACTGCCAAGCATGCGGTTGCCAGAATACACGTACAGATCATCAGAACCTAGAACGAAAACAGAAAAATTGTAAAATTTCTAAAGGGTGTAAACGAGAGCTACTGTCGACAGGAAAATCGGGTTTATAAGTTTGTTCTATATACCTAACCTTTTTCTTTGAAAAGTCGACGTCACAGATCGGCCTTCATTCATTGGTATAGCAAGAGCAATATGTAACCTATTACAGAAATCTTATTTATTCTTCAGGCGCATATGAAAGTCCCACCACCCAAGGACTATGTAAATGTGACGCCTTCTCTACTGATAGGTACTATCAAATAAATAAAATTTCTTCAGTAAACTATTTAGTAAGTTTCTTACCCGTCTCGGCACTATATTAGTTACAAATACAGCAACAATATTGACAACAGACATCACAATCGCCAAAATAACAGAACAGACGTCTGGTGAGAGGCTAGGGACTGCCCTCCGGAACATCGGTCCAGCGTATGCCTGTATCCCAATCATACCCATGAAAACGCTCAGGATTATCTGTACTGACAGCAATAGAATCGCCCTTTGCGATGATTTTGATGATCCTGAAAAAAGTAAAATGAAGATTTTTAACTCCGTAGTTAAAAACGTTTAAGCAAACAACCTACTATGATTTTCATATACCTATTTGTAAAGATTAATGCCTACTTGGTAACCGAAGATTCAGACTTCTAGGTTTATCCACAACGAAGTTCTAGGGGGTCGAAAATGGCCTGAAGTGCTTCGAGAAAATAGTGTTACGGCCGGGCCGCGGCCGTGCCGCTCTTTTTTGCTCGACTTGGCGGGGGCACTGCCGTGCCCCCAGATAATTATTATTCCTGTAATGTCGCTGTTGCAACCAATCGCAAATATTGAAAATTAAAAAGAAAAGACCAGGGGCAGTCTTCGGGGATTGACGAATTTTCATTTCAGAAAATTAAGTAGAACTTGTGACGCATGCGATGACTAATTGTTCGGTGACGATGACGCGAGCTCCTTGATTTTTGTTCTACCAAAAGACGCTCAACGTTTCACTTCGAAAAAATATGGGAAGGGATCATCGCAGCGCAGCTGGCGAGGCGGCAAGATTTGTTTCGCAATGATTTGCGGTCTCAGATAAAGTAGTCATAGTTGCCGGTTCTCACATTTTGCTTGCTCAAGTCCCTGTTTAGTGCCCTTCTAAACGGGCCATGTTTTGCTGCAATATGTGGCTGCACTATTGGCAACTGATTGCCCGGCAACATCAAAAATATTTCATTGCAAATAATGGCCGAACAATCAATGGCCCGGCAATGTGTTGCAAATATGCCTGCAATAGTATAGCTCTTGATGCAGATTCATAAACGGGCTACACAAACCGGCAACAATGGCTGACGAAATCACACTTGTTGCAGCAGCTTATATTGTTTTATTAAAAAATAAACAGAAAAAGAAGAGATTGTGGATAATGTGGATTCGACCTTACTTAAAGAGTCGTGAAACTTTAGATAATTTAAGTCTAGAAATAAGCCTTGATAGTAAATTATTTAACAATTCGCGTAGAAAAGGATAGACTGTGCTTTAGCAAAGAGAGCGACTGAAACAACAATAGAACTGGGCATCGATTCTGCTAAAGCACAACCACTGTCGCACCACAGAGACTGCGAGAAAATTCCATTTGATTTTAGCCTGTAATCAATACGATTAAAGTAAAAATACTTTTTGTATAGTGAATGAAAGAGTGTAATGGAACTCTTTTCATTTAATTTGTGACTGTAAATCTATAGAAATAAGGTCTAAAAAATAATGCCATTTTTTGCAGTCTCTGTGGTGTGACAGTGGTTTTGCATTAGCAGAATTCCCTTTTGAGCGAAGTACCTAAATTTCACGATGCCTATGAAGCAAATTGCCTAAAACGCGAAATACCTGAAACTCGAAGTACCTTGGCCGAGCAATATTGCAGTAAAATCGACCGCCTAGCGATCGTCCGGCAACCCATCGCGGCAATATCGGCCATATGTGGCTACACAAAACATGTTTGGCAATATGGCCGGGACATTACGTCGGTATAATGGCAGAATTAAATAACTCCGATTTTGGCCAAATTGACCTTTTACCATTTTCGAGAACCCTAAAATGTGCCGCATCTTTTGGTCTAACAAACATTCCTATATCTCAATCCAATCCAAAAATAAATCCATTTTCGTGTTTCAATTGAAGAAATGGATATGTTTAATTGAACACTAAATATTATAAGAAAAAATGACTAACTCTATAAATAAACGAACAACTGTGACTTCTGATCACTTGAGTATGAAATGAATTAGCTAAATTGAGTTGTTTAGTTCTACCACGAACGAAAATATTCTAAAGAAAGCAGGCATGTTGAAGGAAAACTAAACAATTTGAGTTATTTAATTCAGGCAGTTATGAGCATTCTTTCGTTTTTAAATAATTATTTTTATGTATTTCTCCTTCGAGAAAATATACATTTATAAGAGATTCTAATCAAAAAAATGTCAATAGGTGAAATTATTGAATATTTCTAATTATAGTATTCGCACGTAAGCAAAGTTATCGTACAACTCAGTTGTACAAATTGGCGCGAAATAATGTAAACATCAATGACAGCTATCCGTAAGGTGGAGTGTGGGATCCGGGAGAGGGTGAACGCGTGCCGACATGATTGAGCGCATTAGTGCATCCATTAGATAATGTGAAGGACGTCAACTATTTTATCATGGATTCAAGGGGTAGATTTTTTTTTAGGACACGTCAATTTGACTTCGCCTCGCCTGATGGTAAGCTGAAGACAAAGTCTCTGAAAAGAGGGCCACCATTACAACACGTACCATGTTACAATGGTGGCACTCAGCTTGACGGCTTCATCAGATGCTTTTTCACGCCCCGCTTAAAGGACCCGGGACTATAGGAGGAAGGAAACACGTGAGCTGGCAAGGAATTCCAAGTCTTAATAGTGCGGCAGAAGAAGGAGTCGCCGAATCGCTTAGTTCTTGATGGAATATTCTGCACCGTATGCGGGTGGCATCTAAGTCCTGCACGTGTTGTCCTATATAGGAAAGGAGAGGGTGGGATTACTTGGAAGAGCTCATCAGAACATTCACCATGGTAGAGACGGTAAAAAACCGCCAAAGATGCCACATCTCTACGCAACTGCAAAGGCTCGAGGGTGTTAGTGACCTCAGGATTCCCAATAATGCGGACCGCACGTCGCTGCAACCTGTCGAGAGCATCTAGTAAGTACTTTGCGGAGCCATCCCAGAGATGCGAGCAGTATTCCACGCAAGAGCGAATTTGTGTCTTGTAGAGAAGACACCGCTGCTCCGGCGTGAAAAAACGTCTCACTTTGTTCAGGACTCCGAGTTTACGTGAGGCTGTTTTGATGATACTCTCGATGTAGTTTTTGTTGTTCAGTTTGCAGCGAACATCCATACCTAGGATATTGAGATTGTCCTGTAGTGGCAGTGGCGTGCTCTGAAGAGTTGGAAGGGGAAGGAAAGACGATACCTTTGCTGTAAACGCGCATGCCTGCGTCTTCTTGGCATTGAACTCAACCAGGTTTTCAGAGCCCCATTGTGAAACGAGGTTCAGGGTCCGGTCAAGTTCACTGACGAGAAGCTGCCTCCTTTCCGCGATATCAGACTGCTTGGCCGCAGGATGTCCGTGATAACTCCCGTGTAAGGTGCTATCGTCTGCATAGCAATGAATGCTGCCAGTGGATAGCATGTCGTTGATATGCAGAAGAAAGAGAGTGGGTGATAAGACGGACCCCTGCGGCACGCCAGCATTTACCTGCAGGAACTCCGAAGTTCGACCATCACAGAGGACGCGAATACGGCGCCCCTGCAGGAAGCTAGCCACCCAGTCGCATAGTCCGGAAGGCAGACCAAAGGCTGGTAACTTGGAAAGAAGCGACTTGTGCCAGACTCTATCGAAAGCTTTGGCGATGTCAAGACTAATTGCCAGTGACTCGCCATGCTTGTCCATAGCCTCACCCCAAAGATGGGTAACGTACGCCAGAAGATCACCCGTTGACCGCTTCGTTCTGAATCCGTATTGCCGGTCATTGATTAAGGAATGATCCTCTAGGTGACGCATGAGCTGTTTGTTAATTATGTGCTCTAACACTTTGCACAGCACTGAGGTGACGGCTATGGGCCGATAGTTGCCTGGGTCCGAGCGATCCCCCTTCTTGGGGATCGGCTGCACATTCGGCTCCTTCCAAGCCGATGGCACTGTACCCGAGATGTATGACATCCGGTACAGTCGCGTCAGCACTGGAGACAACTCCGCTGCACATTTTTGAAGAACCACCGCTGAAATACCATCCGGTCCGCTGGCTTTCCGGACGTCGAGTGACTGCAGCACACCACGGACATCGCGCTGCCTGATGCGGATCTCAGGCATTGCGTGGTCACAGACGAGTAATGTCGGTGGCTGCTTACCGCAATCATCGATTCGGGAGTTTGCCGCAAAGAGATTAACCAGCAGATTTGCTTTCTCTTGCGGCTCATGGGCCAGGGATCCATCAGGGTTGCGCAACGGGGGCAGCGAAGGCTGGCAGAAGTTGGCTTGCACGGCTTTGGCCAGTCGTCAGTCGCCACGGCTGCCCGTGGGATGCGCCACTAGCTCCTGACCAAGCCGCGCTATGCGCTGGGCATCCGCTCTGACGTAAGCCCCCTTGCAGACCTTTGTGGCTTTATTGTACGCTGTCTTGAAGTGGCCCACGTTGGGATCGCGTGTGGCGCGCGCCCTTACCCAGGCGCGGTACGCAGACTGTTTTTGATTGACAGCCTCCGCGCACTCGCGGCCGAACCAAGGGCGCGCTCTGCGGTCACCGGTGACATCAGTGTATGGGATATAGTATTCCATACCTAGACTGATCTCACCGGCGACAGCAGTAGCACTATCCGATGGGTTCTTACCTTCAAGGCAACGTGCAACCCACGGGATGGACGCAAAATACTCACGCATCCCATCCCAGTCCGCTGATGAGTAGTGCCAGAGACGCCGCTTCCCCTGCGCGGGTCGTGGGGGCGCTGTGATTGGCACCTTGGAACAGACCAGACAATGGTCGGAGTTGCCTAAAGCGGCACGCACCGAAACACTGTACTGGTCTGGGTGACTCGTCAGCAGAAGGTCTAGAAGGGAGGGTGTTAGGCCCGACCTTCTTGGTATCCTAGTGACCTCGCGTACCAGTTGGGTCAGGCCATGCGCCAGAGCGAAAGCGTGAGCGGCTCTTCCCGCATGGTCAGTTTTGGCGGAGCCCAACCAGATCTCGTGGTGGGCGTTAAAATCCCCCAAAAATACCAGTTCCGCGTTTGGAAACCTGACTCAGATATTCGAAGAGTCGAGTTGTCTCGGTATCTGCTGTATGGGAACGGTAGAGGCACACATAGATCTGACTCGTAGAGCCATGGTCTACGTGTACCCATAGGGTGGAAAAGGATGGGTCCTCTAGGCAGCGCAGACGGCGACAACAAAAATCCGCCCTAACAAACACGCACACCCCGGCCTTTGCACGGAAATTTTCCTCCATAACGTAGCCGGGGTAGAGCAAGTAAGACGTGTCGTCAGGGCGGCGTATTTGCGTCTGCGTCAGAAAAAGCATGGCTGGATTCGCCGTCTCGAGGTGTTGGTGGACGGCGTTGAGGTTTGCATGGAGCCCACAGATGTTTGTGGACTCCACCTCAAAAAGCGAGCTTGTGGGAAGTTGAAGAGCCGCTGTGTAACCATGCTCTTTGTTCTGCGTTGCCATGATTGATGTATGCCATGCCTTGCCATGCCGTGCCATGCCATGATTAATGTAAAGCAAAGTATTTTTTTTTGATTTTATTAGATTGCCATACCTAATTATGTTGATTTTGATTTTTGTACTTTTACGTTTATTTTTTTTTTAATAAACAATGTTTCTTCTGCCAACCCAGGTTTTTTATTTCATGTGAGATCAATAATCAGTGATAAAATTATACAAATTAACTTTCACTAAGAATGCCTAACTTACATGTTTAAATATTTCATTAGGTTCAGAACTCGACAAGTGAAATTGTTGACCCAATTTCATGTATTCACATCCATCTTATGTGTGAGAAAACTGAATAACTACCATAAAGAATTAGCTAACTACGGTATGTTTGCAACATTTTGGTGTGGCAAAATTGGATAAGTTGGTTTTTGATTTTTATTTATTTTTTGGTTCATGAAAGAAATTAATTTGATTAAGCATTGAATCGACAGCAAACATGCTTTTATAACATATAAAATTGTCGACAGTAAAATTGTTCTCCATTTGTTAATGATGTTAAAAAAAGTGCCAAAAAAACAGTAAATCGCGATTATCTCGAAACTTGAAATATTGAGTTATTTAGTTCTGCCATTATGCCCACGAATTACTGCAATACTGGCCGGTATTGCTTGCAATAGTTGCAATGTTGCCGGGCCACGTGTTGCAGCCACTAATTGCAGCAAAATATCGCCCGTTTAGAAGCACCTTAACACCTGCACCACAGCGCACAGACTTCCACTACAGCTAATTAACTGTCTTGCGTTCTCTGCTGCGACGATTCACCCTTTCCACATCAAATAAGTTTGAAACTACCGGGAAATCATACGTTACTGTAGTTGATGATAATATTCGATTGCCTATTGCGTGGATTTGAATCACTTTGCTATTGACGGCTAAAAGACTAAAGGGTGTAAGCGAAAATGTCCATTCCATTCTCAAAAAAATCACCTTTCAGTAGGGTATTATCTATTATCTCCAATATCGTTTAGAATATTTTCCCTTTGAATATTCAATATCACTTTGCACCCTTTGGCTTACAAACCATCTTATCATATTATTCATTGTACGCATGTAGTCGCCTGTGTCGTACGTATCACAGGATTCAGAGGTAGTATCATCATTCATCACTTCTTAATACCTATGTATTTGTATACACATATTATAATATAATATGTAGTCTTAAGACCTGCATCTATTTATCTGTTTAATAAGATGATAATAAGATTTGGAGGTTTTGTCTCATTATACTTATTATATTGCAAAACGTTGCAAAAAATGCCAAGAGAATAAGGTACGCTAATAGCACGCTGCACCAAACTATTTAGTAATCTGTGGCTGCAAGCCGCTTTCTTTAGGTAAATCCATTGATTCAGTTTTTGTATATCAATGATTCAGTTGAAGACTGGCGAGCTCTACCAATCACCAAGAAGCTTTTAGGGCCGCGCCGCGCAGTGCCAAACGGCATTTTGTCGAAAGCAATGACTGAATGTACTAGGCACACATAAGTTGGAAGGAACCTTTTAATACGACTATATTAAAAAAGAGAAAAACATGACGCTGCGCTGTGAATACAAATTGAAGACTGGCGAGTGGCGGCAGTGGAGGCAGTGGCGAGCTCGGCCATCACCGAGAAGCTTTTATATAGGGCCGTACAGAGCCGAACGGCATTTCCTCGAAAGGAATAACTGAATGTACTAGGCACGCATAAGTAGCAAGGAACCTTTTAATACAACCATGTGAAATCATTTTTAATGTATAGCACATTAACCAACCACAGAATTTAATAGTACTACATGTTTAATAGCGCTCTTTATAATTTAATAGTGCTTTAACTTAACATACATACTTGGAGGCACCTAATTGCTTGGAATATTTTATGTTTCTGCAGATAGCGGAATCACCATTACCATTTTCCACTTTTCCTGATTAGTGCGTGTGCGCGAAAATATCGTTCATTGTACTAAAAAATATTGAAGAAGCCTTACGCAATATTTTCCAGCAGCTGTCTGCACGCTTCTGTTGTTCTTCATGCACATTATTTTCTGGATTTAACTTTTCTTTTTCAGTATTATAGATATCTGAAATTCATTGAAATTAAATAATAATTGTATAATAAAGCCTTGAATAAAGTAGAAAAAAAAAATGGTTCTATAAAATAATCATGATATCTAGTGAGTTGTGTTGTGTCAGTTGTGTGTGATGTGTGTGACTGCAATTATTATTATTTTATTACCTTGGTAGTACCTTCCCGGAGTGGTACCGTTATCGAGGAGGATTTCCACTATGTATAGTAGTACTCTGTGATTACCACTAATAATGAAATAGGGTAGGGGTTACTATTAAATTCACGTTTAATAGTCTACACTAGTAGGTGCATAGCGATATACCACAAGTATGGACCTTCGATGGTTGGAGGTGTTACGATTGCAAGTGTCTCTAATGTAACTGGTATTGAGAAAGATGGTGGATAAGAACAACATTGCACTGACAGTGCCTATTCACATTCACAACTACCAGGTAAGCAGTAACAGCAAGAGATGTTCGTGCGCTAGTGACGCGCCTTGTATTATTGTAATGTCTGGTTGTTCTATCTCTGTCATATCAACTTTGGCGTACTAAAAAGACAGAGACAAAACCGTTTTACTTATTTCGTTGCAAATTAGGTGGGCGTGTAGGGGCTTATTATGTTAGCTCTGTGATATAGCTACTCACCGGTATTATCTTTGTAATCACACACTTGCTGTTGACTTCGTGTATATGCTAATTCATCTAAAATCTCTTGAGTTACCGTTGTAGTACCGCGATAAAACTTTAGTGATGATAACGCTTCCTGCAAATAACATCATGATGGGTTTGTAAACATGATTCTGTACATATTATGTTGAGTTTGTAGGTTGTTATAAGATACGTAGGTATGATAGAAGTAGAATGCAAAATATCTAAACAAAAATAACTAACTTACTAACACGTCGTCATACAATGATTTCTATGTATATATATTTATCTGCTTCGTGTAAACGAGGTAGCATTACAATAAAAATAGCAATATATTCTAAAGCAGCATATTCTAAAAATAGCTTTATTTGGTTTGTAACGTTTGGTTGTTCAATATATTTATCAAGAAATAATGGCCCTGTGGCGAGGCGGTAATGAACGCGACAGCTACGCAAGGGGCGCGGGTTCGATTCCTACAAATATTTATATGCATGAATATGGATATTTGCATTAGTCTGGTCGCGACTCGGAGAGCACGTTAAGCAATTACGGGTAGTTGGAGCCCGAAATAGTTTAACAACTGGTCTAACTACAATATCGCCAATGGCTTGTGGAGGTCAGATGGCAGTAGTTTCATGGAAAATATCGAAGTTTCAACCAAACCCGTAGTTAAACTGGAAAAAGCGAACCTTTTTACACTACACTACAAGTGGTGAGAGGTTCCTATAACTCGATTCCTGCCGGCTTCCTAAGGGGGGGGGGGGGATAAACTAGATCTCAGTGAGTTTTTTTGAAAATTATCACCCTACGCCACTGGTTACACACACTTATAACGTAAGAATTAATATAACTTAAACGGATTATCACTGGTAAAGTCCAGCTTGAGAAGATGGTTCGTATGCCTGCTTTGCTTAGGTATACCTAATTATTATTTTATAAAGGGGATTGGGTAATCTAGTATGGACAGTGGCGTTCTTAATTTTTTCAGCGGCCATAATTAATTTTGATACCACTTCATTGTACTGTGTTAAACACACGTACAAATGTCATTATTTTCATTGTAAGTAATATCGGAGCTGCGATATACAGGGTGGAACAATTCGACTTTACCTTGAAGGAAAGTACCCTCATACTAAAGATAGCGAATTTACCTTAAAGGAAACTTTACCTTATTTTTTAAAAGAAACAAAACTGCATTCAAAGACTTTTGAAAATGCCACACCCGGTAGTCGAACTGACTAATATTTTACATAACCTTCTTTTTCATGGACTTCCTTTCATTTAATTTACCAAGTTTGTTAGAGAGATTTGATCCCTATGATCGACCCTATCGATTGATGTAATAAAAATACAGGGTGTTATTTTTTCGAATTGTAGTCGGTTCGATTATAAGGCGTGGCAAACGATTTTTCAGCATTCCTTAAATGCAGTGCTGTTTCTTTTTTAAAAACACACTAAACTGTATTCAAAGTTTTCTGAAAATGCCACACACGGTAGTCGAACCGGGTACGAGTACCTACTCTTACTACCGGAGATAGTTAATTTCATTCAAAGGAAACACTCTCTTATTTAAAAAAGAATACAAAGCTGCATTTAAGGAATTTCGAAAGATCGCTTGCCACGTCCTGTAATCGAACCGACTAAAATTCTAAAAAATAACACCCTATATTTTTATTGCATCAATCGATAGGGTTGATCATAAGGATCTAATCTCTCTAACAAACTTGGTAAATTAAATGAAAGGAAATCCATGAAATAGAAGATTTAGAAAGATTTTATTCGGTTCGACTACTAGGTGTGGCATTTTCAGAAAACTTTGAATACAGTTTAGTGTGTTTTTGAAAAAGAAACAGCCCTGCATTGAAGGAATGCTGAAAAATCATTTGCCACGCCTCATAATCGAACCGACTACAATTTGAAAAAATAACACCCTGTATTTTTATTGCATCAATCGATAGGGTCAATTATAAGGATCAAATCTCTTTGACAAACTTGGTAAATTAAATAAAAGGAAATCCATGAAATAGAAGATTTAGAAAGATTTTAGTCGGTTCGACTATCGGGTATGGCATTTTCGGAAAACTTTGAATACAGTTTAGTATGTTTTTAAAAAAGAAATAGAACTGCATTTAAGGAATGCTGAAAAATCGTTTGCCCCGCCCTTTAATCGAACAATTCGAAAAAATAACACCCTATATTTTTATTGCATCAATCGATAGGGTCGATCATAAGGATCGAATCTCTCTAACAAACTTGGTAAATTAAATAAAAGGAAATCCATGAAATAGAAGATTTAAGAAGATTTAGGAAGATTTTAGTCGGTTCGACTACCGGGTGTGGCATTTTCAGAAAACTTTGCATACAGTTTAGTATGTTTTTAAAAAAGAAACAGAACTGCATTTAAGGAATGCTGAAAACTCGTTTACCACGCCTTATAATCGAACCGACTACAATTCGAAAAAATAACACCCTGTATTTTTATTACATCAATCTATAGGGTCGATCATAAGGTTAAAATCTCTCTGACAAACTTGGTAAATTAAGTAAAAGGAAATCTATGAAATAGAAGGTTATAGGAAGATTTTAGTCGGTTCGACTACCGGGTGTGGCATTTTCAGAAAACTATGAATGCAGTTTTGATTCTTTTTAAAAATAAGGGAATGTTTCTTTTCAGTGGAATTCGCTATCTTCAGTATTTAGAGTACTTCCATCTAAGTAAAGTTGATAAATACCACCCTGTATAGCTAAGTCCCGATATAGTTTTGAGAAGTTTGTCCGTAGTAACTTTTGATCACTTTATACTGTACTTTCATATTATACCAATTTCATTGATGGCCGCTCAATTCCGACACGACGCCAACATTACCCAACCCCCTTTTAAATATGTATATTTTAGTTAAATAAGATATTATCTTCTCTCACTTACTTTGTCCTTTCCAATTTTCAACAAATGTGAAGGTGTTTCTTTTAAACACGATGCCACAAGTATTATGAAACCCACAATAATCGTCAAATTTAAGTAATTAATGACTTCGTAGCTACAGAACCACCCAGCAATATACGATGCCAGCGCTCCAATATTATATAAAGAGCACGCAAGTGTAAGCAGAGGACCTCTTATAGATTCTTGACTTATTTCATCTACAAAAATAAATACGGTGACTATTTGTAGCCCACTACCAATTCCAAGTGAGAGCCGACCTATCACAAGTTGAGTGACATTTTTTGCTGTTGTTATAATGGACCATCCAAGCTGAAAAAAATATATGATTTTAGGCCTCAGTATCTTTCACTTCTGTTTTAACCTCTGCAACTATTGATAAGGATTATGTGTTTATAAATTTCATTAAAAGAAAAACCATCTTAATCACACCAGCTTCCTCACAAAAAACCGTATCCAAATCGACTCATTCGTTTGAGAACTGTAGGCACATGCTGTAAGAACATTTCGAACGATCGAACGACCTCAAAAGCTGAATCCGCGGTGATATTTCAATATCGCATACTGTTTTGGTGATGTCACGCTGTCGAGCACATAAACATACTTCACACTAATGCTCGAAAACGTGACGACACCAAACTCAAAGCATGCAGAATGGAAATATCACCGCGGATTCAGCTGTCGAGTTCGTTCGTTCGAAATGTTCTTACCTTATGTGCCTGCTGTATTCCATTAGACAAACGCAGATACACACGGTAACCTTATAACAACTTTACGAGACAACCTTAGACGTCTGGGGTTAATAAAGAATAATCGTTTTAAATACTTACCAATAGACAAAGGCCGGTTAATATGACAGAACGTTTTCGTCCAATTGTGTCATTTACATATCCAGCGATTGGAATAGACGTTACGGCACCCAGCATGACTACTGACGCAATGAGGTTGCCGTCGTTCTTAGTTATTGGATACCCTAAGGGAGAATCTTCTGCTTCTAGCATTTTGAGTGCGTAAGAAGGCCATACTGTCGCGAAAGAGTTTATGAATACCATCACTGCAACTAAAATAACACAATTGTTAACAAATGTAAAAAATGAGCTATATCACTTTTTGATTTTGGACTGCACTTCAGGTTACTATCAAGTGGGTTATAGTTAAATTGACGGACTAATTAAATATTCATAGAGAATAGAATTAACTGGTCGCAATAACGAACATCTACATTTAGATACATGGGCAAGGCGACCGCAGGGGAGCAACAACGAGTAACAATTAACTCGTAGTAATAAATTCACAAACAATACATTTAGTGACTGGGTCGCGAGTCGCGAGGGATATGCCCTTGGTAATCTCACACCCTCTGAAGAACCGAGACAGTATGCGGTTTTAGTCAGTTCAAGGCTAATATAACCGCCCAGCCGAGTGGCGGAGGGGTATCTCAAGAGATTTCCGCTCTATAAAAAAGTCAACCATTTCCGTATCTGGTTATCACATCGGTGGTCACTATCCTCAGTAACCCTGTCCCTGTATGTATTCGGAATTAATTATCACTTTCTATAATAAGATGACATAATATGGATTCAGTTTGTCAAGTATTCTAATCATTACTAAACCAGTGTGGTCTATAGTTGAACTAATGCCCTATTAAGAGTCACAAACAAAATATTGCAAGTACCTACTCAGATAAGAATTTTATTTGTATCAAAATTTACTAAATTTTGATTTGGAACACAAATAATCATAAAAATACATACATAAACAGAAAATAACATTAGAATAATCATTTTTTCTGATTCGTTTATAAAAGAAAAACCGTATCATAATTTTGTGCACTAATACTTACTCAATACGGTAACAATAATTTGAGCACATACCGCACCCATGACTACTGAATAATTACGAAATTAACTTAAAATATATATTATTACAATATACAATACTTTCGACCCTTCCTTCACTACTAGTTTCCTTTGAATCTGGACACATAATGGTGATTAAACGTATATATTAAAATTTGTATATCATTTTATTTGCATAAACTATCATGAATGCAGAATTTGTTTATCTACAAAATCTTTATTCAAATACGCAAAGCTATGAACTGTATGAAATACATCTAAATCATTTTGTTGTGCGTTCTGGAAAAATACAGTAGTACCTAGATATTGTTATGTTAGTTACACTTATGCTGATAACTTTATATACCTAACTAACCTATGCCCGCGGCTCCACCCACGTGGATGTCGGTTGTTATGACTTTTGGTCATTTCTTTTATTTGAAGTCTGACCAAAACCTTTCAAACAAGGAAAAGTGCAACAAAATCCGCTCAGTAGTTTCTGTATCCATCGCGGACAAACAGACAATTCATTATTCGTACAAAGCCCCGTATATTCCAGAACGATACTCAGTCCTGAATTTCGATTTACTTATATCTAGATCTGAAGACAGATTGTACTCTATAGTCGAACTTTTAATTAGCTGCAGTAAATTGACGTTTTGTGGGATACCACTTTTTGAAGAAAAATAAATAGGGATGTGGCTAAGTGAGTAAGTGAATCATTCAATAAATGAATGATCTGTGGTTATGTTTTAAAGATTCAATATTAAGTTCTTATGTACTTTTTTATTCTATTATTATTACATATGATAAAGAATTGATCTTTTTCGGTGAAAGTATAGGAATGTACATTCAAAATTATTTATGAATCAAAAATGTCATAATAATGTTATACCTGTAATCAATATTTTTCGGAATCACTGTCGCTGTTGCTTTCGGTCACACTAATGACAAATCTGTCAGTCTATTTAGTCTCTCTGTCTATTTGAGATTAAACTATACTTAAACAGCATAAGACTCGAATTAGAAACTTAGGACGCTGCTAGGTGTCTAAGATATATTTCAAATGGGACCTACAATTCATGCTAGCCTAGTACAAAAAAATCAGTATCGCTTCTACATAATATTCAATAACTTGAGTCCACGCCAAAAACTGATGTCTCGGTGTATAAAAATCATCACAATGAGCAGTTTTCCAGTAGGTATTTATAGGGTTCCTAAAGACGCGCTAGATGGCGCAGCCGGCACTTTTGGTAAGAAGAGTGTAGTGTCACATCTAGTGTTCCCTAATTTATGGAAAAAATGTTATTCGGTTTTGTAATGATTTACTTTACTTAAATATTCTGTCATTTTTTCTGATACAATTATTTTAAATATAATATTATTATTTTAAATTACAGACAGTGATGCGAAAAGAATTAAGCCTTTTATTATATTTTATCTATTATAATATGGGTAAATGAAATTAAACTTTGCCATATCGCAAAATCATGAAAAAATACCACAAACAAACCACAGAGTACATTAAAATTACCAAAAGCTATGCTAGCGTAGGGTTGCCATACGTCCCCGTACGCCGGGACATGTCCCCGTTTCAGGCCTGGTGTCCCGGCGTCCCGGCCAATAAGCAAATTGTCCCGGTTAAACATTTTTAGTATTATATTAGAGAGCTGGACTTGGTTGGTAAACAGTAATATACCTACAATGAACGCGACTAAGTAGCTAGGCTATTAATACGTAGATAGAACGACGAAAGCGCTGATGTTTTTCCATACATGAATATGTTAATGAGTAATAAAGACCCCGGGGCCAATGATTTTACGAGAAAAACGCGATGAAGGACAGATGGCACTCATACTTCCAACGACATGCTGAATAAGCAGCAAGTGGTGCATCCCGTGCATCCACCAGACCTCTTTCCGAAACAAGGACTAGTGCCACCGATAACGCCTGCAGAAGTACAGACTCGGCCTCGACGAAGTCCCCATCGAGGCTTGGAAGGCAATGGGTGCATTGGGTGCTCGTGGTGTGAGCATTCTAACAAATCTGTATAACCGCGTACTTCTCACCGTGAGATCCTGAGCCAGTGGAGACTGAGCTTCATTACGCCAGTATTCAAAGGCAAGGGATCGGTGTAGGAGTGTGGTAGTAACCGCGGTATAAAGATAATGTCCCACACTATGAAGCTCTATGAGCAGATAATCGACTCCCGGATCCGACAGGACAGTACACTCTCGGAGTGTCAGTATGGGTTTCGTCCCGGGCACGGGATCATGGATCCGGTGTTCGCCCTAAGGATTGTGGTGGGGAAATACAGGGCGAAGAACACGCCCCTGCACTGCCTATTCTTAGACATGCAGAATCTGGTGGATACTGTGGGTTAAGGGAGTTCCAGAGACCTACATTGACACCATCCAAGATATGTATCATGATTCTGGTTTCGTGGTTCGGAGTGCTTTTGTCTCAAAAGCCTTCCCCATCACATCATCGGAGTACACCAAGGATCCGTCCTTAGTCCTTACTTGTTCAGCTCGGTATTAGACGTCTTGTTGGACAGTATCAGAAAACCTCCGTTAGCAGCCTCCGTGGTTGATCATGTATGCTGATGATATTGCGCTGAAGGACGCGGACAGGAGCAGATTGGGGCAATACGTGAAAGTGTGGAAGGAAGCCCTTGAGAACGGTGGTATGAAGCTAAATGTAGCGATGACAGAAAGTTTAACGTTACACTCGACAGATTTCACACCGGTCCGCATAGGCGATGATTCGGTTTAAGTACCTGGGATCTGTACTTCATGTGACCAGTGAAATCGACTACGACATCAGGGCACGCATTGCTTCCGCGTGGGCCAGGTGGTGAGAAATGACTGGCGTCACGGGTGATCCCAAAATGCCAGTCAGGTTGAAGGGGCAGGTCTATAAGACGATCATTAAGCCTGTCCTCTTACATGGTTGTGAGAGCAAGAGCGTAAGCACGTAAGAGCTGCATGTCACGGAGATAAAAATGCTGCGTGAGGAACTCTTGCAGCCGCGGCAGCCTTCATGTCCATGACATCGCAGATAAAATACAAGAGAGCCGCCTTCGCTGGTGCGGCCACGTCTTGCGGCAACCGCCAGGATACGTGGGTAGCAAATGCCTGTCAATGGCACCCCCGCCGGGTCCAGGTAGAAGGGATAGGCCCAAGAAGTCCTGGCTTGACGTCGTGGAGAGTGATATGCGTGCAAATGGTCTCACTACCATGGACGCCCAAGATCGTGTCAAGTGGAGGAGGAAGAGCCGGAAGGCGGACTCTGAGCTCCGGGGTCATCTTGGCCAGGGATGCAATCGGGAGAAAGCGTCTACATGAAGATGATGTTTAACTTAATGTTGATTTCGTCAAAATATTTTGTACAACAGAAGTTAATTCTGATATTTTTTCGCCTTTCAGAAAACATAGGAAGCCCGGGTCGCTGCCCGCTTGTTTAATGGCAGTGTTAAAAGTTTTTGTAATAAAAGTTCCTATTTTTCTACCTTTACTAATTTTTCTTTAAATGTCCCGGTCTGGGTCCCCACACTTATGGCAACCCTATGCTAGCGCCATCTCCAGATGACTTAAAAACCAACTGATTATTATACCTACTGGAAAACTGCTCATTGAAATATTACGGCAAATAGGGTAAAATAATGAATGGATTTAACTTGTACTTTAGAGTATGTTTATATATTTAAAATATTGAAATCATTACCCAGATATAATATGATTATCTTTTTTCTTATTGAAATTCAAACACAGGGGCTCAAAAGTGGAGGGTAGGTACACTTTTTTTTGGAAAACGCTCAATTACGACTACTGCTACTGCATTCGGCTTGAGTTTGGGTAGAATGCCGGCGAACCACACCTCGAAACACTCAAAAAGGAAATGCATGTGTAAAAGGATCAACGTTTATACAGCCTTTTATTTATATGAATAATAAATAGAATTAAGTATGATCATTATGAGTAAGTTATGGAACGATTAGAATGATCTTCTGTGAACTGAATCACATCCCTATTGAGATTAGGCTGTAAACATTATTTTACGCATTGACATTTTGAAACGTCATTTTACTGCATCTAATTAAAAGTCGAAGTATAGATGACAGTTATGTCATTGTGAGTATCGATTCACAAGTCACAACTGAGCGTTTTACTACATAAAATTAATTACCAGAATTAACCCCCTATAATACAATGTTCAATATTGAAATTAGTACATACATAGGTAGGTAGTGAATTTATTCCAATCAACATCACCTCGTGTATCAGTGTTATTGTAACAGAGAAATAGCTTCTCTGTTCTATGTTGTCCTGGTACTTGGAAGCGCCTTTTAGTGAACAAGTGTCACATTTGCAACTATTCCTACGGGCGAGAGAGGTCGGTAACGGCAGCCGATGTTGGCGTGCAACAATGAACTGTTGTAAAATAATCTTCGCTTATAATAAAAAGTGTGAGGTTTTCATTTAATTACATAGGTACTATACCACGGAGGACAGAAATCATTTCCTTCTCCATGTACTATACTAATATATAATTACATAATTTGCCAAAATTAATTATTATTATCATACATGTCTATCCATGAGACATCAATATGAAAATATGTGAAAAATTAAATGATAAATATTTCAACCCTGCTTAACTTCATAAAAAAAACTTGTTTTTTTTTTTTTTTTTCGAGAACGTTGACGACATTTTCTCTTTCGTTTCGCGGAGATATACCAGGCGCTCAAAGGCTACAAAGAGGTTCAAATATTATAACCAAAACAATCTTTTTATGCCACCTTGAAATTGTATCGAGGGTTGAAAAGGGAATGCTAAGGTTGGTTAGGTGGTATGGGTATTTTATTAGCTTAAGACTTAGAAAGAATGAGTACGGAACGAATGAGACACTAAGCAGTTAATTTTAAAGAAGGTACAGGGTAAATGGGCAGACCAGGGACCAGCCGGTCGACTTCGCGATATTTACACTGACCGGCAGAAGACCAATATTCTAGCTAGAACCACTCAATCCTGAATCTCAATTTATTAGACAGATTTGATAGACTGTCTAAAATAAATACTAAATACAAATTTTCCCCTCAAAATATTAGGTCACTGCCTGCCTATTCAACTCGAGCCATGAGATGGGATGACGAGTGTGACGTGACGACCACGTGGGACAGAAAATAATATAACGACAGACAGAATCGCTTCGGAGCGAATGCCGTTTGGCTAGGCAAATCTTACGTCAATGTTGCCCGTTTTGTACCAGGGCATCATAACAGTTCAGCAGGTTGATATAATCCGCTGTTGTATTGCGAGCTACATCTACAATGTAACAAATGTTACGTACGGGTGATGAAGGCTACGCCGACGTACGATTTAAAAACTGTGCCATAATAAGTACGTTCACCCAGGTTCACCCATTACCATAGCCAGTAGTGTTATCTAAAGTCTAGACATATTTGACATAATCTTGAGACAATATTATGTAGCTCTTTTCAAGAACAAACGTGACGGCCTGTAATCAGTGTCACGGGTTTAAAATTGCTATAAATAAGACGCCTCATCATGAAAAAGCATAATTTATTAAAGTAAAAAATAACAAAGATTTTACATTTTTTACGTTCAAACTCATACAGCAGTAGGTAGATATGGTAGGTACCTAGTATGTAGTTAGTAGTAAGATTTCTGTATTATTGTAGGTACACCAAAAATAAAACAAGTGTCATCAAGTCATCTCATTAGTTTAGTACTTATGTATAAAAATTAAATACCTATAATCTTACTATTATTACATACCTACAGTACTATATAATGTTAATATGTATCAGTACCAGTCCAGTACCAGTCTTACAACTTGTCTACATGATTATGGTATGGAATAGTACCTAGTTAAATGAAGAGAAGAGAGTATTCATGTAACACGAAAACACGATCGATGGCCGATGTAACGTTACTTCGTTTTTAACGGATTGCTACTAGGATATCATAAAACGTAAGCAGCAGCTATCCTCAGCAACACTCGACAAAATTTACATCGAAATTCGAATAGATTTCCATTTTACATCTTTAATCTTTAAGTATTTACCTATTTTTTTTTTAATATTATGATTCTTATGTACCTGCTAATTAATAATACATATTACTATATTTTATTCTTAAATAGATTATTTATTTATCCTTACGAGTAGGCAGGTATGCTATTAAAAGGAACAACTTCTATCTCCAGCTCCACTCGCCACCTCCACCAACACCGAGGTAGGTATTTTGGATGTTGACCTTGTTAGTGCGCACCGAAAGCTAAAGATAAATAAAATAAATGCTGCAACTATACGCTGCTCATAATACCTACCTACTTAATATTGTACAGATCAAATATTTACAATTGTAGGTATGTACTATACATATAGGTACATTAGCATGCATGAGTAACGCAATTTAATATCTGGGGGCACAGCAGTGCCCCCGCCATAGGTAGGTATGTCTACTTACAAATTAATGATAAAAATCAGAGAAAAATGGTTCAACTATGTATCGTTTGGGTTTATAATTCCATTAATTTCCATTTATTGAGGTCGACATCGGATGCTTCCAGTGCCAACTCTTTCATCGTCTGGGCGCCTAGTAATATGGTGTTTTGTTTTATTTATTTAAATTATTGTTTTATTGCATAACTAGCCTTCCGCCTGCGGCTAAACCCGCGTGCATCTCGGTTAACGCAAACTTTGCTCATATCTTCGGTTCTACCCAACCAATTGCGATCAAACAAACGTAAGATTTTAAGTCTGAGTAAGCCCTTTCTAACAAAAAAAACCGCATCAAAATCCGTCCAGTATTTTTTACGTCCATCGCGGACAAACAGACAAACAGACAAACAGACAGGAAATTCAAAAAAAATATTTTCGTGTTCAGTATCAACATAACATAACCCAAGTATTTTTTTTTAAATATCTCCAATGTACAGACACGACCACTTTACAATTATATAATAGTATAGAACAGCTATACTCTAAGTGTGTTCCGCGGAACCCTAGGGTTCCGTGATACCTCTGTCGGGGTTCCGCAAGAATTTAGAAATAAAAAAATCAAAACACCTCTCTCTGGTCGCTCCGCGGCTGTGCGGACTCCGCGGCCGCGCGGAGACAAAACGCTATGAATGTTATTTATTTATTTATTTGTATTTGTATAAGCTTGTGTTACATTAGCTGGTACAATATCTCATAAGTTTGGTCTCAACAATTTTATACTTGTACAACGCGTTCGCTCTAAGTTTGCCGGTCTGTGGAATGCGCGTACCCTCCCCCACGTGACAACAAAACTTATAATGTGTCATAGTTTTACCCAAATATCTAACGTACACAATTTTTATTGTTACAATTAAATAAAAAATTTCGAACGTCATACACTCATACCTATCGCCAGCGGCAAACTTAAAACGAGCGGGTAGTATACTTGTAAGCGCTCAGTCTCTTTGATAAAAGCCGCCTCTGAATTAGACGCTATAGTTGTCAACAAGCGACTTTCGTCTCTAACTTCAAAGGATAAAGTCGATATTGTTTACAACGCTATTTTTAAATTTCTGTTTTTATTTTTGCTTTTTGTTTATCAAAGGTGCCGACTCGAGTATTTTCGAGAATATTTGAGATCGAGTCTAGGACTAAGTATAAAAGCGGCGATCGCGCGTTGGCGTCGTCAGTTGATGATTAGCGTTCGGAGCGATAAGTTACTACCTACTTACAAGCTCGCTAGCGAGAAACTAGTGTTCATTGTTTTACTGCCTGCTGTATTCTGTTGTCTCAGTTTTATACATTTCTTCCCTGTAGGTTCTAAATTTAGTCTCTTATACGCAGTAACGATTGTGCATTATTTAAACCCCACTATCCTGACTTGTAACATTATAAATAAAGAAGAATGGAACGTTGGCTTAAAGGTGTTAAACGTGTTCCAACAACATCTTCTAATGACGCTGAATGTTCAAAAGCAATGCGCGCGGAGAATTTAGCAATCACCGATCCAGAAGATGATGCTACGAGTGCCACGACGTCAAGCTCGACGGTTTCAAAGACGAAAAAAAGGAAGTATGATGAATCTTATATCAGTTTCGGATTTGTTGATTCCAACGGCTCACCTCTCTGCATGCTCTGTAGTAAACTGCTTCCTAATAGTTCCATGGCACCTGCCAAATTGCGTCGACATTTAGAAACCGTACACCCCGAGACTAAAGACAAGAATAAAGAATTTTTTGTTCGCAAAAAAGATCAGTTATTAGAAAGTCAAAAAAATATGATGCATGTAACACAAACTACCAACGAAAAGGCCACGGAGGCATCATATTTAGTTAGCTATCGCATTGCACAAGCAGGTGAAGCGCACACTATCGCTGAGAAATTAATAAAACCATGTGTATTAGACATAACAAAATGTATGCTTGATGAAAAATCTGCAAAGCATCTTTCTACTGTTCCGCTATCAAACGATACTGTTTCACGACGAATCCATGATCTGGCAAGCTACGTCAAACAAGAACTAGTTACACGTCTACAAAATACACGATTCGCTTTGCAAATGGACGAGTCGACTGATGTCGCTGGTTTGGCTATCCTGCTGGTTATTGTGAGATATCCATATAAAAGTTCTTTTGAAGAAGACATGCTTATGTGTTCATCGCTGCTTACAAACACTACCGGGGAAGAAATTTTTAATAAAATAAATATATTTTTTGAAGAACATAATCTCAGTTGGAACCATTGCATTGACATTTGTACAGATGGGGCCAAGGCGATGACAGGTAAAACAGCAGGAGCAGTGTCACGAATGAAAAATAAAGCGCCTAATTGTAGTTCCAGTCATTGTATTCTGCATAGACAAGCACTTGCGATGAAGCAAATGCCGTCTAATCTAAAATTAGTTATGGATGAAGCGGTAAAAATAATTAATTTTATCAAATCACGACCACTACAATCCCGATTGTTCTCATTATTGTGTGAAGATTATGGCAGCAAACATAAAACACTGCTGCTCCATACAGAAGTGCGATGGCTGTCTCGGGGAAAAACTTTAACAAGGCTATTTGAACTTAGAGCCGAGTTACAAATGTTTCTTTCAGCAGATACTTCTTTTAATTTGAAGGACCGTTTGTATGATAAAACTTGGTTGTTCCGATTGTCTTTTATGGCGGATATCTTTCAAAAACTTAACGAATTAAATTTATCGTTGCAAGGTAAACAGACAACAGTGTTTCAGGCCTATAATAAAATAACTGCTTTTAAAAGAAAATTAGATTTTTGGATCATTTGCATTGGTAAGAAAGAAATAGAAAGTTTTACATTACTCAGTGAGTTTGTTAGCGAAAACGACTCAGAAATGTTTGAAGATAATGTGTTTGAAGAATTGGTCCAATATCTCAGTTCGATGCGCGCATCTTTTGAAAAGTATTTTCCCGAAGAACACAATACAAAAATTAAAGTGAACTCCTGGATTCATAATCCTTTTTTACCCAACTTGGAAAAGCCTGAAAACATGCCAAATGAGATATATGAATCTCTTTTAGAAATGTCATCAGACACAAGTATGGAGTCATTGTTCAAAACGACGCCTCTTAATGATTTTTGGTGCAGAATCCAAGATGAATATGCAATGCTTGGCCAAATGGCTCTGGATATTCTTCTCCCGTTCCCAACTACATATTTGTGCGAAACAGGATTCTCTACCTACGCAGCCACGAAAACAAAATATCGCAATAGACTGGACGCCGAAGCTGATATGAGACTCCAACTTTCTTCCATCAAACCTGATATCAAGCAATTGATGAAAAATAAAAAACAGTTTCATACCTCCCACTAGTTAGATTTTTTCTTTTTTAATGTTTTCTATTATTGTCCTTACCAAGTGGTGAAGTAAATAATAATTAGTAACTGATACATTGTACTTTTATTATGCTGATTAATAAAGAATACACTTATAAAAATAATTGTTTTATTGTAGGGTTCCATCAAGTATTTTGCTTCCCAAAAGGGTTCCGTCATTTAAAAAGTTTGAGAACCACTATAGAAGGTGCGCTTAAGGTATATTATTATTGTACCTATTATTAATAACTAAAAATATACCTCGGCACGGCACACGTACAATATCTTGGACCTAAATCGCGAATCAAACTAGTCACTGGCGCGCGCGGATTATTTATTAGTAAGAATCTATGCAATACATGGTAAAGTACGCGTCCTGCCCAATAATAGAGATAGCTCAATTATGGGGCAAACATAGAAAAAAATCCTAGTAGCAATTTTCTTTCGGAATTCGTTGAGGGAGACCACTGGCAGTCTACATTTCGATTTCCGTGGTATTCGGTTCATTGCATTCTCCGCATCTTATATATAAGGGTGCAATTTTAGTTACTGGCTCTGTCGTATATTTTCGTCAAATAATATCGATCCTAGGGAAAAATTATGAATACCTACTACAATGTAGGAAATTTAATTCTGAACAACTTAAGTCTCACTATTTATCGTGTAAAATTAAAAAAAGGTTACTTATGCAGTACCTATCTAAAATTTCACCCATATACTTGAGATAGCGGAAAATGCAATGAACCGAAGACCACGCAAATCGAAATATAGACTGCCAGTGACCTCCATTAACGAACAGCTAAAGAAAATAGCTACTAGGAATTTTTCCTTTGTCAGAAAAATCTTACAAAATTTCACCAACTTTTTGAAGTATACATCGAAAAATATTAATCCTAGGGGAAAATTATGAACACTGAAATGTAAGAAATTTTATTGTTAACAACTTTGTAGTAGCATTTTTCGTGTAAAATTCAATATAAACGACTTATTCGATAAATAAAAATTTACTCTTAAATTCAAGATGGCTGAAAACGCAACGAACCGAATACCACGCAAAACCAAATGTAGACTGCTAGTGACGTTCCTCAATGAATTCCGAAAGTAAATTGCTACTAGGATTTTTTCATAAGTCAAAAATGTCAAACAAAGATTCTCTACCTTTTGGGGTATAAATCGAAAAATATTGATCCTAGAAAAAAATTATGACCATCAGAATTGTAGGCAATTCAATTCTAAACAACTTTGTTGTAACAAGTTTTCGTATAAAATTAAAACTAAACGACTTATTCGGTGAACAAAAATGTACCCTTAAATTCAAGATGGCGGAGATCGCAACGAACCGAATACCACACAAATCTAAATTTAGACTACCAGTGACCTCCCTCAACGAATTCCGAAAGAAAATTGCTACAAGGATTTTTTCCTATATCATCCTATTTTTCTTGTGCTACTTCAAAAGACACCATGCTTAGAGAGCATATTTTGAGCACATTTTGGGTCCAAGATTAAAAGTCCCAAGCAATACCTACTATTTACACTTTACAAAAATTACAAACTCGTAAATATTCAATGACTCCGACTTGGAAGGAAATATTCGGTCCTCCGTGGTCCGTGGACTTGACTTGTCAAATTGGATTATTTTGCAGCATTTGCAGCTAACAAATTGCGAAGAAATGAATCTTCTTCCTCTTAGCGTTAATTCCCAGTCGCATCCGAAGCTTTCAGCTCGGAGTCTGGGGTCCGCTTTTGCCAGTCTTAACTACGGATTTGGCTAGACCTCGATATTTTCTGTGAAGCGATTGCCATCTGACCTCCACATCCCAATGGTAACATTAGGCGATATCGAAGCTTTGCAGCTAGACTGTTTTTGGATTTTTGAGGGCTCCAACTACCCGTAACGACTGCCATAGATGTTCTTATGGCAACCGGGACCGACGGCTTAACGTGCTCTCCGAGGCACGACCAGACCAATGCAAATACCCATATTTCATGAACACAAATATTTGCACTGAGCGGGGATCGAACCCACGCCTCCTGCGTAGCGGCCGCGTTCACTACCGCTACGCCACGGAGGCTGTCAAAATGCGAAGAAATGAATGCCTACTTTAAACTAAAAAAAAATGTTGTGACCTTGGCAAGCTTACAGGCTATATAAATTACATAAACATAGAAAATCATACGTATATTTTATTCTCATTGATTTTTTTTTCTTCAAAAACTATACAAATTGCAAAAATAATACTTAAACACACTATAAGTACTACATTAAAACTATTTCTAGCAAACTATGGTCATCCCATCCACCAATCATTGACCATAGACGTTTTTTTTTAAATTTGTGATTCACAAATTGGTTATGATGAAACGAAATCAGCTGGGCCGTTTACCAGGAACCCATAAGCATACAAGAGTAAATTCTACAATACAATGTACAAAAAACTGAGGTATGCAATATTATTATGTTTTCCTCATCACAAAATGTCGTAACTAACTGGTGGCATTGGGTTATACGGCGATTGACCTTAACCTAAAGACTAAGTAGTACGGTGTTCAACCAGGAGCGCACGGGTGGCGAGGAGAGGCGCGTGAACACTGTTGGAGAACTCTGGTCTGGGCACATGGGTGAAGTCCATCCCGATGTAATGCCCCAGAGACCATCTTCTGCCATTATTGGTGCCCCAGCATCGGGCTGCAAAGAAAATGCTTGTTGATAATCAAAAAACCTATTTGTGTTGTGAGTGTGAGATCATGGTTTAAGGATGAAAACACAGAGGTACAAAATGGTTGTGAATGCTATTGAAACTGTATAGTTATCGGCATATATCGACGGTTAAAAGGCGAATTGATTCAAGCGCCACCTTGGGCGATATTGAGTTATATACATCATTGGAATCGTGGAATTTTTCTGCGTCGTTTGAGCCGGGTTTGAGGTTAATCTGAGCACTTTTTTGGCGCTTGGCTCCATTACGAATTTGGGTATCTTTTCTATTTACGAGGTATCAAGTGTAGCAATTTTGGTTGTTTTTTTCAAAGCATGTATATAGACCCATCAAAAAAAACGTTTTTTCTTACTATCTGTACTTTAAACCATTAATCCCTGGATGAAATAAAATAGTTTTGACGTATGAATTGTTTTTACTTGATCATAAATAATTTAACATGGATGTTAATTCATTTTGCTTCAACCAGATTTATTAATGTATGCAACTTAAATCATTTTGCCTTGAACATTTGAACATTATCTCTGTCGCTTGAATCAATCTTACCTGAATAAGTATTATGGAAGTATATGACTTGTGCTAATTATCCTTGACCAGTTTTTAGTGTTTATGCCATTTAGATCAATTTTCCCTATGCTTAAAATAAATATCTGCACGTTTGATTCCTTTATATTAATTTAATAATTAAACTTATGTCATACTTAAATCAGTTTACTTCTTCCACCTCGCATTAAAAATGGCATTTATTATCTCAAGCAACAGAACACAAACCAACGCGGGTAGGTACTTGGACCCACAACACGCGTGTCGCGCGTGGATTCGAGGTCGGTTCAGTCTACTGCGCGATGCCAGATAAGTCGGATGCCAATTTTGTCTATTTATGTGACCGAAATTTACTTTTTGTATAATGCAAAATAAGAATATATTTAATATATATAATACTAGCTGTTGTCCGTGACTTCATCCGCGTTAAGTTCGGATTGTTGTTCATCCCTTGGGGGTAGAATTAATCAAAATCCTTTCTTAGCGGATGCCTACGTCATAGTAGCTTTATGCATGCAAAGTCTCAGCCCGATCGGTTTAAAATTGACAAAGTTTCATACAAACTTTCATCCCCTATTTTATCCCCTTGGGGGTAGAATTAATCAAAATCCTTTCTTAGCGGATGCCTACGTCATAGTAGCTTTATGCATGCAAAGTCTCAGCCCAATCGGTTTAAAATTGACAAAGTTTCATACAAACTTTCATCCCCTATTTTATCCCCTTGGGGGTTGAATTAATCAAAATCCTTTCTTAGGGGATGCCTACGTCATAGTAGCTTTATGCATGCAAAGTCTCAGCCCGGTCGGTTTAAAATTAACAAAGTTTCATACAAACTTTCATCCCCTATTTTATCTCCTTGGGGGTAGAATTAATCAAAATCTTTTCTTAGTGGATGCCTACGTCATAGTAGGTTTATGCATGCAAAGTCTCAGCCCGATCGGTTTAAAATTGACAAAGTTTCATACAAACTTTCATCCCCTATTTTATCCCCTTGGGGGTAGAATTATTTAAAATCCTTTCTTACCGGAAGCTTAAGTCAAAACATCTACCTGCATGCCAAATTTCAGCCCGATTTGTCCAGTCGTTTGGGCTGTGCGTTGATAGATCACTATGTCAGTCAGCCAGTCACCTTTGAGTTATATATTATTATATTTAGATGTCAAATAACATAGCCTGTTCCTGACCGTTCCCGGTGGAAAAGTGCCCATCACACTCGCCACGTTTCCACGTTGGATTTCGATGGCCAGTCTTTGCACCAGGAACGACCCGGATCGATAGTCTCCTGTTGCATTATTCAGTCTTTGTCCAATTTCTTTAGGCCCTGGCCTCCTTGCCCCAACTCCTCAGAGTCTCCACGGCCACTGCTATGAAGTTGTAAAGCGGCTCCAGGTCGGCGTACTTAAGCCTCTTCCTTAAGCTAACCTCTTCCGCGGCCGCACACGGGGCGTTAACGGTGCGACTAAGGTGACTGACGGCTACTGTGCTGACGCAGGTTGCGTCCCAAATTAGGCACTTGCCGTTCATCCAGGGCACCAAAGTCAGCCCGTCTGGCCTCTTCCCGTCCGACCTACTAAGACCCGGAGGCTCAAGCACGCAGGGAACGTTCGCCGATATCAGGGCCCTGCGAACGATATCGTTCAGAGCGTGGTGTCGCGGAAACCTCCCAGTGCACCTCCGACAACTCAAAGCATGATGGCCATCTGCTTCCACCGTGGAGCCGCAGGTGCATATATGGGGTTCACACACCTTACAGCCCAGGCGAAAAGCAACTGCCACCCGCAGAGAGTCGTCATCGAGTAGGGTACCCAGGTGAGGTGAAGGCAACGCTTGCAACCACGCTCCGGATTCTGGTTGCGACACCGCCCGCAGCCTGGACTTATTGGCCCCCGTAGCATCTCCTAATAGTTTACCCTGGAGTCGCTTCACCCCCACATCATCCCACGCCCGCTGAAGATGCATTGCTTCAGGGATCGATGCTCCCATGCTGATGGCCGATCAAGCGGTCATAGCACCCGACACAAAAGGCATGATCCCCCGTCACCATTAGAATTGAATAAAGTAGTGACGAGGTTCTCAACCCCATGAGCAGACGCCAGGAAAGGCGGCAGGCGTGGGCCAGCCGGCTTTCCTGGCGCCTGACGTCGACGACGGTGATGTGGATCACTCATGCGACGTACCCCCAGACCACCACACCTGATTGGCAAAGCCGCCTGAATCCACTGGGTCTCATCCAGGGAGATATTGAGGACTGACTCTACCACCGACCTCAGCGCAGCATCGAGGATGAAACTTCCTCAGGGCAGAGCCAAGTCGGGGCGGTTCGCATTAAATAGGTGACCTTAGGGAGAGCGAAACACATCCGTAACAAAACAATCGCGACGTGCGTGGACTAGCCTTTCAGACAGGCATCAGGCATCAGGCATCAGACATCCCAAAAGGCTGAAGTTAGAGAATGAAAGTTCCTTGAGGCCGGGGAGAAGGGAATTAAAGTGTGTTCGAGCCTCGGTGCCACAGGGAAAGAACTCGCACTTCGAGGGGTTGACCTCCAAACCCAGGTTTCTAAAACTGGGGACTAAGGCCTCCAGGTCCTGGAATACGTCTTCTGGTTTGGCCCCGATAGTGCCATCATCCAATTACCATATGTTAAGGGTGGATTTGAGGTCACGGATCGCTTTATGGATAGCCAGGCTAAACACCAGAGGACCGAGTGGATCTCCCTGTTGGGCTCCCACATTTGAGAGGATGAGTTTAGAGATATAAAGAAAAAAGATAAAGAACCATAAAGAACGCTCGGGTGGCGTGGATTGCGGCCTCGCATCCACGGCGTGTCCCGAAACCCAGTTGGTGTGGCTGTAGGTATTCGGCCATCTCCTCTTTGACAGCACGGCAAGCCACTTTGGCAGTCAAGCGGCGAAAAACGCTACCGACTGCTATTGGTCTCAAGCCTCCATCTTTTTTGGCCAATGCAAAGAGGGTGGCCCCGTACGGATATGGACATACTTGAAGATTTACTTGACCACTGAGTAAAAAGTTTACCAGATAGGTCAAACTTGCCAAGAGACGCCTACCATTCTCCCCCGCCGACACAGATATCAACTCTTCGAGGTGTCCGGGCCGGATCTCGTCTAATCCCGCCGCCGAACCCGTGCAAAATGACCCTAGTGCCGAACTCACGTCCTCTACGGCGACATTCACTGCTGTAAGGGGTAAGCCCGGATCTGGTGGGAAACTGAGCGGACGCGAAGGAGCAGGATGCTTATCCTGTAAGGCAGCAAGTGTACCGGAATCCCGCTGTGCGAAGGAATCGTCCGACACCACAAGGCGGACGGCACCTCTCAAATCGCCCTCATAAACCTTCGCTTCTATCCTATTTAAGTTACTTTTCTTAAAATTGATGAGTCATTTCATTCGCTTTCCCTATATCGTGAAATTTATTTTATTACCTTTGAGCTATTTTCCTCAATTCAGATTCAAATAAATCTAGCGATTAAAGCAATTTGCTATAAATAGTTATTATAACACTGTATAATTTGAGTCATTCCTCCTTGAACAGTTACAACTAGGTGAGCGGTTTAACTCATTTATCCATGAACAATGGACAAATAGGTAAGTGATTTAAATCATGTATCCATGAACAGTTGACAAATGGGTAAGTGATTTAAATCATTTATCCTTGATCTGTTCAAGAAGCAAGGAACACATAAACTATTTTGCTTTGAATACATAAATCGTTATCGTGTACGTAGACCTTTCTGCCCTGATCAAAGAATTGTGCAAAATGGCTCAAGTTACATCTAACTTGCTTTAAAAACACCTTGTATTTGTTATAATATAATCATAAATTAGCATAAAATATACCGCTTTTTAGTTGGGGCGATTTGTACATTTTCATTGTATACTTTAGGAACAGTGATTTTTTTTCTTAAAAAATAAACTTTAAAATGCTCTCCTGTAAAGTTCTCAAAATGGCGCTTGAATCAAGTCGCCTTTTAACCGTCGATATATCTTGACCCCAGTGATGTCATAAAAATATGTACTTTGTATGCGTAGTACGTGTTTTTGGGTGTCTAATAAGCAGCGACTCTATTAAGGATAGCACGGGGTACGACGGCATCAGAGGAGCTCAAAATCCACTAATCATAGAATTAAACATTACTAAACCAAATCGTACACGACAGGCCTCGTTTTCCTCGCGACTTGGGCACAGTAACTTGGGGTCCAGGCAGATATATTCCGGTAACTACCTATTCTCTGTTTCAGTCTTCTGTTGCCCTATTGACAAACCTCACAGAAAGGAATGGGTAATACGATCTGAACCTGTGTTCGAACTGAGAAGTCGTTAAATGGTAGGTTATATAAGCACAGTATGCACTGTATAATGTATATCCTTCAATGGCAATCGCTTCACGGAAAATATCGACGTCTAGCCAAATCCGCAGTTAAGACTGGTAAAGCGGACCCCAGACTCCGAGCTAAGCTTAGGATGCGACTGGGAAATAACGCTAGGAGGAAGAAGATGCAATGTATTTATATCCTATAGTATGCAGGCATGTGTTTTACAGTTAATAAGAAAAACGGTTTCGAAAATGACAAACCTCACAGCACATGACAGCACAGGCAAATTTATAACACGAGTATACCCCATACTCGTGTTATCAGTTTGAGCTAGGTGCAATTGAAAGGTCTAAGGTTCATTTTCCAGGTTGGACAAAGCATAGTCCTCCTTTGGGTCTGGTCTGACCTCTCAGCCTCGAGAAGAAAGCCACCAGAGCCTCATTCGCCAATCATGAGGTGTACCAGTTTCCAGCTGATTACAGTTTGGGCCCCGAAGATCTGGATGGGGGTCCCATACTTCTAGATTAATTATACATAGATATTATGACGGCTTTATCCCCGGAGAGTTAGACAGAGGAGAACCCACAGGAGGTAACAGGAGGTGAGCCTAATGCCGTATTCCGGGCACTATTGCTGACTCGAGCCATGCATCTGAAGCTGAATCTGGGCTGTGTATCTGTCTGTATGGCTGTCTGATATTAAACAGCCCTATCCCGTAGTCGCCTTGAACGATACCGCATGGGAAGAGATGGGGTAGCCCAAAATCTACTCTGCCGGGAACCACACGGCCTATTATGCCGGGAGCCACATTATTTACGGTAGAAATAACTTACCATACAACTGCTGTGATGGGATACCACTGGTTTCAGACACAAGGTAGACTCGTTCAGAACTTCATTCAAATGCTTAATCATCTTAATGCATTTGGTTTGGGGTATCAGTCGCTGAGTGGACACCCTCATACTGTTGTACTTGATGCGTTCGCTTGCTGATGTGGGCAGGACTGAGCCTTTCATCTGAAAACAGAAATCTATTAAAATACGGATGGGATTTGGGGGTCAGACAGTAATCGCTCCTTAGCTGAATTTAGCGCCATCGGTTATACCTGTGGTTATACCATCCTTTAGTTCACAGATTTTTTGGTACAATATACCGACTGCTACGGAAATGCTACGGGAGCACTGGAGGCTTTGCCTCTTTTCTCTTATTAATTCTCGATATTATAGGCACATGGCAAGGCACAAGTGACACTCCGTTACAGCAAGGTATTCATAGCACGCACCGCACCTAATGCACGATAAAAACTAAAAACTCTCGATGTAATATTTACAAACACTTAAAAAATAGCTCTAACCGCGCCGTATTTAAGTTTTTATGATCCGCTTGTTACCATGTTCTCCTAGTATTACAGGCAGAGCATGACGTAAGGTCGCGGTCGAATGTGATGCCATCTAACGGAGAATAGACACAACATCAGCGCAAATAAAAACTTCGATACAGTGTTCATTATTGTTATCTGCTAAAAATCAACTATTTTTGTCATGAGACAATAAAGTGTCTTTTATCAATCTACGGTTAAGTATCTATTCATGTGCAATAATTATCGAGCCATGCTGATTTCACCAAAGATAGCAGAATAGCTGTGGTGAAATCCAGCAAGGCAATGAAGTAAAAATAATTCACACTTTTGTCGACTGATGGCGCTGATCCATACTTACCAGTTTTTAATAGTAAGTATATAATATTATTATAGCATACTAACCAGTAGTCTAGGCCAGTACGTGGTCATGAATTTTGCGCTCAGCACTTTCCCTTTGACTGTAGAAATCGCTATAGGTCGTATAACATCAGAAAACTCGACAAAATATGCCAATCGTAACATAGCGATATCAAAATTAGGCTTTCCAACGATGTAATAAGGATGGAATTCTATATTCTTGAAGGGAATAACAACACCACCTCTTTTGCAGTCCACCGAACCTAGTCTGGCTCTGAAGAGTTTCAATGAATCTCTCACACTGAAACAGTAAAAATTATGAATTTTGGTGCTATACTCAGAATACAGAACGTGCTATAGAAAATTGCACTAATAGTTCTAAGGGCGGATGGCCCAGGGTCAGCGGTCAGCCGGGATGTGAGGGAAATTGACCTTATTGGGCCACAGATCAGTGGAGATTTCCGCTATTCATCCCAGATGCTACAAAAAATAACGCAATGAATCTGGAGCTATTTCACGTCTTAGATTAATAAATACTACGAATTAAAAAAAAAAAGACGTGTGGTACTCGGGGTCTGCCGCGGTAAAGCTATTGCATAGCATTTTTTATCAATTTATGCAATTTATCCCCCCACTTCGAGCTCGCACGAATCGAGCCGAGCTGCTCCGAAATCGGCCGATTTCGGAACAGCTCGGCTCGATTCGTGCGAGCTCGGAGTGTCAGCTTAGGTTTTTTCGTTACGGAATTTCTGGATTCGGTCTTCACGCTCAAGGCCCGCGATAGAAGCTATGCAATAGCTTAAAAATTTTAACTTTTGTACTTTTTTTAAAAACTTACTTGTAAAACTCGTTCGCAGAAGAAATCACCCATGCCTTGTCTAAAAGCGCGCCACTGGTATAGTGCGATCCCTTTCTTTGTATAGAGACAGAAAAGGGATAGTCGATGAGCGTGCTTTTGGATTCGTCGCTCTCCTCAGAACTCTTGTTGCCCGGGTACGTCCTGTTTGCTGTGACGAAGGTGGTCGTATGAGAAACTAAATTAATGTGATGGAGAGCCCGTGAACCGCAGGCCTTGGTTATTATCATGGAGAAGGAAATGAATTACTAATCATATTCTGTCCTCCGTGGTTATTATCCATACCAATATTATAAACTAGCCTTCCGCCCGCGGCTCCGCCCGCGTACATCTCGGGTAACGCGACCTTTGCTCATATCTTCGGTTCTACTCAACCGATTGCGATCAAACAAATGTAAGATTTTAAGTCTGAGTAAGCCCTTTCTAACAAAAAGAAACCGCATCTAAATCCGTCCAGTAGTTTTTGCGTCCATCGCGGACAAACAGACAAACAGACAGGAAATTCCAAAAAAATATTTTCCTGTTCAGTATCGTTAAAATAACATAACCCAAGTATTTTTTTTTTAAATATCTCCAATGTACAGACACGACCACTTTACAAATTATATAATAGTATAGATAGATAGATAGATAGATAGATAGATAGATAGATAGATAGATAGATAGATAGATGCGAAAGCAACTCAGTTTGTCTGTGTCTAACGTTTTCACGCCTAAACCATTGAACCGATTTGGATGAAATTTTGGTACGCATATAGATTAGACGGGAAAGGACATAGGCTATATTTGATCGCGATAATCGACAACTACGCGGGCGGAGCCGTGGGTAACAGCTATTTTATAAAAGCTAAAAGTTTGTCAGCGCAAGAGCCCCCAACACAGGTAGGAACGATGGTCTATTAAAATCAATATTATTATCGGCATGGGCTGAGGTTAGTAGCACATTAGTACTGTAGGGTACCCCGTAATATGAAGTAGGATTTATCACGTCACGAATATGGTGTAGTAGAATGTCTCACTATGTTGTAGGAAGTCGTAACATGTTGAAGAATGCTACGACATTCAACCACTATGCAAAATGTTTAGAATGTCGTTGAACAATGTAGAATGCTGTAGAACAACGTAGAATGTCGTAGAACAACGTAGAATGTCGTAGCATGTCGCAGGGAGACGTAGTATGTCGTAGAAAGTCGTAGAATTTCGTAGAATGTCTAATAGCCTGATGGAGGTGCAAGTATGTTGTTGAAAGTCGTAAAATGGTTGAAGAATACTACAACATACAACAACAGTACTATGCAAAATGTTGTAGAATGTCGTAGAACTTTGTAGGATGCTGTAGAACGACGTAGACTGTCGTAGCATGTAGTAGAGGATCGTAGTTTGTCGTAGAAAGTCGTAGAATTTTGATGTTCATTTGAATACACCCCTTATAATTTTGTATATACGTATTAGCGACAATTACTAATTCGCTTGATATGATATTGAAATGACTAAATCTTTGAGCTGAAAGATTCGATATGGCTGATTTTCCTATTGCCGATGGTCGCGATTTTTGGGCTGTAGATCCCTTTCAATATGCTCAAATTATTGCCTAAATAACGAGAAATATCATGGAACGTTGAACTAGGAATAGCTCAAAAGTCAGAACTATGCAGAATGGTGTAGAATGTCGTAGAATGTCGTAGCATACCGTAGAGTGTCGTAGTTCGTCGTAGTTCGTCGTAGTTCGTCGTAGTTCGTCGTAGTTCGTCGTAGAATATCTAATAGCCAGACGGAGGTGCACGTATTTTGTTAGTTCCCATGTTCATTTGAATTTGGAATACACACAATTAATTTATAATCTTTCATATCTGTCAATCTGTCTATACAATCTGATAAATTGATTGAATTGACAAAATGATAAATTGAGATTTAGCACTGAGTGAAGTTCTAGAGTGGTATTCAGTTCTAAATCTCGCTTTATCTGAAGAAAGATTATATAAATATGATCTATCAAATCTGTCAATCTATCTGTTTTCAGGTAGGTAGCTCGAGATTCAGGTCTGAATCGTTCTAAAATACTTATAGTAACGAACGTAATCAATCAATTAATTAACCTATTGCAGTCCACTGCTGGACATAAATCTCTCCCAATTTGCGCCACGTTTGCCGATCCTCCGCCTTCCGCATCCAGTCCATCCCTTAATTAGTAACTTTTTTTATTTTTATACCACTTAGGTGGCAGACAAGCACACGGCCCACCCGATTAGAAGTGGTTACCATGGCCTATGGACGTATGCAACACCAGGGGCGTCACACTCGTGCCTTCGACCCTGAAATACCTTCTAATCCCCTTCTTGAAGAACCCCATATTGTAGTCGCTTGGAAAAACCACCGCAGCTTAAATAAATCAATAATTACCTGCTTTTGTAAATTCCTCTATGTAGGCAGTAGCCGCCGTCGAAGTACTTGTCACAACTGTTATATTTTGCTCCACATCTAAGGATTCAGATTCATAAATCGATTCATTTAACGAACTCCTCATTAACGTCTCTAAACCGATCGGCGGTAACACACTAGTTGCTTTTAAATCAACATGTTTGTACTGTAAAGGTAATGTTTTGAACGTATTTCTATGGTAAGTAACAATCGGATATCTAGGCATTGGTTTGACACTTTTTATTACATCAATTTTATTGTTATTATTCTCACAATCACTACTTATATCTTCTGTCACATGACAATTACAATCTGTCTCCGCTCCTGATTCACTTTCTATCTTATTTTTGCGATCTGTACAATTCGCATAAACTAAAGAAATTATAAAATAAACTTGCACATATTTGAAAAGCTCCATTTTGTTGTTAGGATTGACTGAGGTGTGCATATGACAATATTATGCGATACTAAAATTGGACCTAAATCGCGCAGGTGTTAAATACAATGGTTGAAAAGAAAAACAAGAAGCTTGGCATATGATAAGGGTTATAGTTTATTGAGTGTACAAAATAGAGGATCGTGGACTAGAAAACAATGCTGAAAAGACGGTAAAGATAAGACCGCCATCTGCGCTGTACGCAGTGGCAAGTGCCCATTCGTAAGTAAAAGAGAATAGAATGATCAATGTCTGGCATTGACATAATAATATGTTGACGTCTGTAGGAACCCAACAAACATTTTAGTCGTATAAGTGAAAATTACACGACTTAATGTTCTATAAACGTCGTATAGAAGTCATTTTAGGTTTTAATACGACTCAGTGCCTCTTTATCCTTATACAACTTGTAGTCGTATAAAGACGTCGTATAAACGTCTCCGCGACTGTTTTCTATGACCATTATACAACTTTCAGTGGTAAAACCGATGATGTCGTCTTACTAACGTCTATACAACTTTTACACCAAACTGAATCGTATTAGAGTCGCAAGAACTACTTATACGCGATAATCGTAATAGAGTGATAAATTGCACTCTTACACGACTTTTAGTCATTTTGAACACTATTATACTACCATTAAGTGACTGAATGTCGCATAGCTGTAGAGTACCTTAACATTACAAGTCAGTCATTCTTTATCTCTATTTTTAATGAAACTGAAGGTGGTTCCGTACAAAATTTAATTTTGAGTTCAGGAGAGTTCCTTGCAAAATCAAAGCGCAGAAAGTGGATCTAGTTGTTTTGAAGTAGTAGAGACAAAACAAGATACCTAAATAAGATGAAATATTTGAAAAAATATGTTTCAGTGATAGTGAAATAGACTATGAAAGCGAAAGCGAAACCAGCAAAAATGATAAACTTCGGATAATGTTTGTATGTAGAATTACGCAGCTCTTTATGTATATCACCATAGAAGTTATAAGTAAATAAAGTAGTCAAGTAACATTGGTTGGTTTTATTTATTTTAAATGGTGATAGAGATGTGTGTGGATATCCATAGCCATCTCAAATACATAATTATGTATTAACTTCGAAAAATCTATCTTGGTTAAAAACTTATCGACGTCCATTAAATCACATCATATTATTTTTACTACTAAAATAAAATTTAAAATTTACTCTTTGAACCCTAATTTTGTTAATATGGCGGCTAATTATTGCACATAAAATTAACTGCACAGAATGAAAGGTCGTTTTGTAGTCGTATTACGGTTGTGTCGCGTCTTAGAGTCGTATAAAAGTAACTTTTAGCACGTGCGCTAAAAATATAGTGAGAAATGTTGTTTAATTTTAAGTATTTCTAAGGCGCGTGCATTATACTAAGAAAACTAGCGCATATTACACGATAAAATTAATTCCCCAATAGATTAATGCACTTCAACACGCGTTTCGAGATATAACATATTGAAATTAAATGAATATGGCTAACTTAAACTAGGTAGAGTTTTGACAACTCTAATTTATAATGTCTCTTTCACTCTTCACTGTTATGAGTACAACAAAATTCAATAAAAATGTCGTCATTTGCACTGGTATTCGACAAAGTGTCGTAAAACAGTGGTATTGTAGACCATAATGCAGCAAAAAATGAATTTCACTACATCTATGCGACCATTATACGACTGAATATGTCATTGATACGACTACTATGCGACTCTTATACAACTCTAAGTCGTATATAATGGGCCCTTTTTCGGTCGTAACGACGTGATAACGACGTTTTGGCGACATGCTTATACAACCAAAAGTTACATTCGGCACGTTGTGGCGACTTCATAAATGTTTGTTGGGAAGCACCGGTCTTATATGGCAAAATACATTTCAATTCCAATATTGCTAGCTGTAGGCCGTGTTTTCGCCCACTTGGCCTTTAGGAGGTAGGGCACTAGGACACGACGCGAGGTAGGTATATCTGTCCCAATCGAGCAGTCGACTGGGGAAGTACCTCCGCCCTACAGTAGACCGCGGCTTAATAACCTCGTGTTGTGTTGCCGACGGTGAGTAGGGTAGCCAGAGCTCACTGGAGAGATTTTGTGCTGTCAGTGTCAAAACCAAAGGATTTGTCTTACATATATTTTGCGCTGACGGTACAGAATCTCTCCGAGTCTCTGTTCTGTTCTGCGGCGCGCGGCGGGTACAGTAAGCTTCAGAGAAAAGGGACCCCCCTTGTTAATGACATGAAAGCATTGAAGTTTTTTGAAATATTACGTAAATGGCGTGTTGGTCTAGTGGTTATGACCGATGCTTTGTGGATACGGTAAGCGGGGGTTCAAATCCTCGGACACGAAGTTCTTTTTTTATTCATATAATTATTTTTTATTCTCATAAGCACTTTTTGTTAATTATTATTTAAGGAATCAAATTTTATAGTAGTTATGAGGTTTGTAAGAAAAGATAGGCTTGTTGCATAAACAATATTAATTTATTTCTCGAATTACATTTCTAGGACTACATGGAGTCCATTTCCTGGTTGAGTATACAGTTTGTCTATCTGAGTTAAATTGGGGTTACTTATTTCTAGATTTTACCTGACCTAAATTTATTGACAAAACACAATACCCAAGTGAAGTATAAAATGTTTAATATTAGATAATTCTAGAAACATAACTACAATATTTATTTACTTATTTATTTAAAGTTGCAAACATTAATTTTTTACACTCTGTATAATCTTTGAATATAAAAGAATGGTTGAAAAATGAAATGTTATTTGTGCCTGTGAATCACAAAGAAAGAACCAACATGCTAAACTATAACAGTATAGCAATATACATCTTCCTCTTTGATCACATTTTCTGATAAGTAACCCTTTTAACACAACATTAGAAAAATATGTGAGGTCAGATGGTGCATCGTTAACACATTAGAAGATTACTAAACTTGTAAACAAGAGTAATGGGGATTGGGTATTAATATCTAATTTATTAATATTATTATTATGAATGTTATGACACTATTTCGCATTAGTTCCCAAGTTCTGTTTACCTTAGTCCCAGTTTAAAACCATCTGACCCCACAAGTTTTCTATAGGATTAAGATCCGAGCTTTTAGCCGGCCACTCAAACACCGTTATATAATTATCTTCTTGTGCATTTAGCCAGTCAATTCGGGACCGATGCACTGAAGAGTTATTCTGAACCAGGTAAATTTGTCCTTCTGGATATGCGATGCGACCCGCACTGATTATGCGCAGCATTACGTCTTTCAACACTTCAAGGTATCGCTCACTGTTCATGCGGTCACCTATTTCCTACCTAATGTTAACCGCCCGCTTGTTCTTAAGTCTAATACGTTTTTAGGGTTGAACCGTCGTTGGCCACTTCTTCTCCATAAAATTTTTCGGCCAAATTTTTGTAGATGTCGTCGAACAGTGCTCAGCACCACTCCAAAAGTTTCAGCACTTGAGCGCGTAGTTTTGAAGGGTGCCACTGAGTGAACTTCCACAATATCACGGTGCCGCTCTGATTCATGAGTGTAAGCAACTGGGCGAAGTCCATGGAGTTCACATTTTATATCAGCCGTCGCTTGATACCTTCGAATCCATCTACGCACTGTATTTCTCTGTAATGAAAATGATAATAAATAAAAGAAACTCCAAAAATCTAACTTGTCAATGAAAATGTAACATGATTAAGCAATATATAGGTATAAAATATATTTTTATCGCAACTCTTACCGTTATGCCCATATCTCATGCTATTTTCTTTATGCTTTGTTCTTGCTCCCAGAGAACAACAATTTTAGCTTTCAAAAATGTTGTTAATAGAACCATACTTTCAATTTACTCAAAAAACTGATCAACAACTTAATAAATTGAATAATATTACGAGGCGGATTAACACCAATGCAAATTACCACGAATTATAAAGTTACCTTCAATCACAGTTTAGTAAATAAGACAAAGAAGTATTCTAATTGCAACCTTAGCGCGCTGTCACAGATATTATAATACTATAGCCGCAGCTCATACAGCAGATAAGTTTTTGAAGTAAAATATGACGGTAGTGCAACAAGCTGTATCAAGCGTAATCTATTGAACTAAACGAGAAATCTATACTAATTTCAACCTTATCTTTTAGTCAATTGAGCAGCTATTATTATCACATATGGTGTAGTTGAAATTTAAGCCTTATGGTCAAGAAAATTACACCGTAATTAACTTTGTTCGATAATAGGAGTAATGTAATTCATATTTTCGCCATTATTATCAAGTGAACCGTAGCCTAGTGGTATAAGGCACGGTCTAAGTGATCGGCTGGCGCTGGAGATGCGGGTTCGTATCCTCAAACGGCACATAAATTAATGTGGCATCTTTTTGTGAGTATATTGTATCTTGGTATACAATTGAGCCGAAAGACGAAAAATATCAGAAAATTACAAATATGAACATGCAAATAAAAGGTGACATCGTGAAACGATCGCATCACGTGACGTCATTCGTGAGTCATGTGACGCGGTCGGCGATATTCTTTAAGTATTGAGGGGGTCTGTTTTCTCTGACGCTGACTGTACGAGTGTGACTCCCCTGGTGTTGCACTCGTTCAATAGGCCACGGTAACCTCTTACCATAAGGAGGGCCGTGTGCTTGTCTACGACCTAAGTAGTATAATAATAAAAAACCGGTGTACACAATGGTTGACTTGACATGGTCTATCAAAGGCTATTGTGTACTGGACATTTTATTACATAAGTAATGTACAGAATCCATATCCACGCAGCTACCAGTCCCCGCAAGTATCCGCTGGAAAGATATTTAAGTATTTTTATAGGTCGTCAAATTGACTGCACCTCGCCAGACGGTAAGATGGGGTGCACTTCAAATAATACTGGCCTTGGCAGCCTCAACAGATGTTATCTATTTCTATATTTAGGTAGAAATCATTGCCTTAGTTTTTAAATTAGAATTGGGGCTTTTGATACCACTTAGCTGTCAGACAAACACAAGGCCAACCTGATGGAAAGTGGTTACAGTTGCCTATGGACGTGTGCAACACCAGGGGAGTCACACTTCTACCTAACCTTCTAATGCCCTTCTTGAAGAACCACATATTGTAGTAGCTAGAAAAACCACAGCAGAGAGTACATTCCACACAGCTTAAGCGTGCATGGGATAAAGTTTCTTTAATAACGCACAGCGCGCACCGTTTCCAGTCGCAATGTTGTGTGAGGATGAATTCCCTGCCTGTGGAGTGGTTTAGTGAAACAGCATGATGCAGCCATGATGTCTGAAGTTGATGTGCACATAATTTTGAGCTGCGGCCATATTTATAAACATTTTTGACGCAACACAACAATGGTTTTCTAAATTAAATCACGTCACTTATAGTAATACTAACATTTTGTTTAAACTGTTCCGCCATTGTGTAATGAACAATACTTATTACCTAATGCTTTTCATAGTTATTTGTTTATGAAACTGTTCATAAACTACCTAACAAGTGATTAAATCTCGTAAACGTTAGTTCGTCGCACACTTTCCACGAATTTCAACGTATCACTTAGTTCAAAATGGATAGATAATGTAATTTCATTTAGAAAAGTTTCTTAATTTTCCAAAAATGATAAAGTGCATCAAATTTTTCGTTGTTATAGTAGTTTTTAGTCCTAGGGTTAATGTTGAAAGTGGTAAGTATAGTAATTGTATTACCTAACAGTGCCCCAAACACGAAAAACTATCGTAATCCTAGTAAACGTATCGACGACGAAGCATAGCGATTGACCGTCTGCCTTCTGTGAACCTGGGTGCGTGAAGCCTGCCAATCGCAATGTACGGTGCATTGCGATTGGCAGCCTAACGATTACAATAGTTTTTTAGGGGAACTGTACTTACACTCACGCACTTAGTAGGCTAGGCTCATTCAGCCTAGCCTACTAATGTTGACAAAGGAGATAAGTAAGTACCTATACACATTTTCATATATTAAGTAAAGGTGTATAATTTTTGTTGTTTGCTTGCCTCTATAAAACGAATACATCGTCCTTATTTATTAGTTCTGTGGAAAAACGAACGATTCCGTGAAATGCCGAAAGTATAACTCATCGAGTTAGCAACACCGTTACAGACACCTTCAACCAATTTCACATATATATACCAATTCCCCTGAAATGAAGGAGGCCGCCACTATTTAATTACACTTTCGGCAAATAATGTTACATTATCTTAATTTGTATGTATTTTACAGTATTACATGTGAATTGTCACAATCTGTCAAAAGAGATGTCGGTAACGGTGTCGCGAGTTCAATGGTTTTTTTTCCATGGCTCAAAAAATGGTCTACGAAAAAAATAAGATTTCACTTCAACAACGTTCTTTTATTCTTCTTTTACGAATAATTGTAAAAAATAGCTTTTTTCTCATCAATTAACCGAAAGTAAACTCAGACTAAAGTTCGCATGTACCAGGAGATAATGACTTCACACAAGTATTACCGTTTGTTGCAGTCATAATAAGTGTGCCTGGCTCAACAACTATGAGGAGTGAATTAGAATGCGAATTCCCACCTAAGATGGAAGAAGATCTCACTCACTTGAGAAGAAAGAGACTTACGACGGAGACTGGTCTCGTTTGCTTAGAAGACTATCCTTATACTGTGTCAGTCAGGTAAGAAAAATAACCAAGGAGAACACTCCATATAACTCCTCCTCCTATTATCCTAATTTTTAACCCCCGGTGCATAAACGACAGGGTGTTTAAGTTTTACGTGTCTCTGTGTGTGTGTGCCTGTGGTATCGTAGCTCCGGAACGGATGAACCGAATTCGATTTAGTTTTTTTGTTTGAAAGGTCTATTAGTTAGGTATGTGCATATTCTATAAACTGAGTTCATGCTAGTAATTAGTAGGCCTATCTGGAAACATACGCAGTTGCAGATGGAACTGTCTTTCGGGAAATCGGTTCCTATAATAGCTAGTAGTATGAGAGGCGATAACACTAAAACTAGTCTAATCAGATTACCAGATGATATGTATATCTTTAGACGCGTCTTTAATTGAAGAATACGAAATGGCTATGCTGCAAAGCTAAAAACGTGGTGGTGATACCAAAAGTCCATTTTGAAAACCGAAAAAAAAAAACGGTATCTAATATGATAACATTACCAGATAAAACCTGGCTCATCTGAAAGATCATCAAATTCTGTAGGTATATGAAAAACCAGTGCTTTGACAGTGGTGGCAGCAGCAGCAGAAAGTGCCCGTTGGTTATGTATTAGCAATCATGTTAATATAGACACACATAGACATGTGTCTACCTATCTGAGACAAATCCAACAGGCGCTTTCTGCAAACTTCAAACGCTATTGCCACTACTTTTCCAATTTTTAGGAATTGTGGCACTGGTTTTCGTACACATTTACTTTATCTCTTTCTCCCTTAACTAGTTACGTTTCGTACCTAAGATACAGACAGTAGTGGAGGCCTATTACATAAGATTCACTTCATTTGTGTGGCCTAAAGCACATTCGTTTTTTTTTTCACAGGTTACATGGCAAACATTGGTGTGGCGGTGCGATTGTCGGCGCAGTATGGGTCCTGACTGCAGCACAGTGCTTCGATTAGTAAGTCTTGTTTTATTTATAGCAGGCACGCCAATATTACTTCACCACGCCTGATGGTACCATTGCGGACGCCAACTATGTTACAATGGTGACTTCAGCTTGACGGCTTCATCAGATGCTTTTTCACGCCCCATTTAAAGGTCGCAGGACTGTAGGAAGAAGGAAACACGTGGGCTGATAAAGAATTCCAAGACCTTATGTTGCAGTGCAGCTTAGAAGAGAGTCGCCGAACTGCTTGATTCTTGATGACATATCCTGCATCTTTTGTGGGTCATGTCGTCCTGTATAGGAAAGTAATGTAAATACAAGATACAGACAGAAATAAAGTTACACACAGAAACAAAGTTTTTATGTCTGAATAGACAAGTCCTGTCAAATGTAAAAACAGCATCAAAATCCGTTCAGTGCTTGTAACTTTGCATCGTATTTTTCATCGACTTAAACTAATACTTCTGGTGATTTTAACAGCGTAGCAAAAGATGAAGTCACAATAAGAATGGGCTCCGTGTTCAGAGATTTTGGAGGGAGAATCGTGTCTGTAGTAGACATCAGAAGACATCCCGACTACAGGATGGACCAGTACTACCCTGAACACAACCTGGCCATGGTCAAGGTGAGAGGACTTATTATGCTTATCTATTATGGATTATTTAATCAATGAGTCATTTCAACGAATAACCTTTAATCGATAGTAATTAGGTACATTTATCGACGGCAGAGCTCCGCTTCAGGGCACATATTTCTCCATGCAATATCTATCTCCCATCGATCAAAATAGTGTAGTAATGGGGTTAAAAAAAACTTGTCATCTCAACCCCTTCACCTAACCAGCAGCCTCAGCATGGTGACGTATACATCTTGACCTTGTGCCACCTTTTAGCAACAATTTTATCGGTCAAAGAAAAACGAAGAGATATGTCTATGTTGCCATTATTAAATTCTTCTCTCTGATAGACCTCCTTCAAATTGATTGAGTTTAAATGTAGCTTTGGTACCTACTACAGGTGAACGTGATGATCGTGCCGAACAGTCGGATGCAGCCTGTGGCGTTGGCAGTGGCTGACGCGGACCTACCTCCGCTGTTCGGGGAGACTGTAGTCACTGGATATGGATCAGTGGTAATATCGAGTATTATCTTTTCTAAAATGATATGTTTGCCCCAATTCCATCTTTTATGCTCACCAATTGACACACACCGTCTATTAATATTTTGGCTGCGTTTGATACTCATTGTCAAGAAGAGAATTTTAATAGAAGGAAGATTACACACATGCCACTTGAGATGCCAGCACCTAGATTAGGAATATTTAGACGTAGTTGTGTTTATATGGCTCATTGCCAGCGTCGATTAGAAAAAATTGGGAGGTCCGCAACGCCCCTGGCCGTGACGCCCCCTATGTTTTTTTGTTTCTTTCAAATACTGTTTCTAATTTCAATTCTTTTACAGGTAACTGGGCAGATTCGCGAAGGTGAGAACCAGGAACTGAGGCGTATGATAGTGCGAGAAGTGTCTCGAGGCGAATGTCGCCTGATTTACGGCAATGATTACCATTTGCAGCACGATAACATATGTCTGCTGAGCGTGACGAAAGGTGTTGCGCTTTGTGCTGTTAGTATAATTATATTTGACGTTTATTTTACTTCAGGCTCCGACAAGGAACCAAAGTTACCGTAGCTCGCAGAACAAGACAGCTGAAGCAGCAGTAGGCTGACCACATCTGTTGAAGGACTGATGGCTGTTAGAACAAACGAGTCCTAAAGTGGAGACCGTGAAAGGCAAAGGGAAGGTGGGACTTCCCCTAACCAGGTGGACTGACGACCTAAAAATGCCTGTTGTGGACGGTGGACTACCTATTCTTCTTAATTTTATTTTTGTGTGTCCCAGCAACACAGTCTTTGATACCATTGTACGGAATACAGTAGGAATATAATTTTTTGAAAATAATAAACATGATTAATTCAATTTTGGGTACCAGGGTGACACAGGCGACCCGGCGGTGCACTTCAGCGGGTTGAACCGCGCTGGAACGCTGTACGGTATCGCGTTGTTCTCCGGCACGGAAGAATGTGCTTACAAGTCAAAACCTGGAGTATTTGCGAAGGTAAATTTTACTATTACAAAATATTTACATACGAAGGACCATGCAAAGGACCATTCTTTCCTTTGGGTTAGGGTACCGAGAGACAGACCAACTCGGGACCTCCTGATTATAAGATCCTCAAGTGAATATATTGCCTCTCCCTTCGACTCACAACTGTGTCTGGACCACCTGGAAGTCCTTAAATAGACTTCGGACTTAGGTCGGCTGAAGTAGCGAAAACCGGGCTAGGTGGAATTTCTCAGACGAGGTAGATCCACGGAGTGGAGCTACACTGCCGACTATGACCCACCTGCCAACGTGTGTTGCTTGCCCACATACGTGTACACCGAAGGAGCTCATCAGTGCCTCTGAGAACGCTATCGGAGTGGCTGTGGCTGCACACTGGGCAATCAACATCGACCCGACAGAAGATCTGTGATAAGTGTGCTTGAACCACTTCAAGCACCAAAGAGACCTAAAATAGCGCTTTGCAAAGTTTGAGTACCTAAGTACTCACGAAATTTATCGAGATCGTTACGAATTTTGCCGATTTCTGATTGTATGACTCGAACTATATAGTCAAGTTTCTGTATCTCCTCAACAATGTTTTTTTTTTCCACAGGTCTCTTATAGTCGTTTATGGATCGACAAGGTGCTCGAAGAAGTACCAGAACACGCAGAAAGTGCCGATAGTACCGAAAATGTGATACCACTCGACGTGGAAATGTAATTAATAAATAATTTTAATAAATAATTTTATTTTATAAGGACTTTTTTTATAACCATGAATGTTTTTCTTTGTTTACTTACTCCTCTAATGGAAGAGGGTGTAACAGAACATCAAATTAGCGCATGTTTGGCCAATGTATAGCTAGACATGGACCCAACATGCGCCAAGATTGTCCACAAGATGTCTATGTACATCAGTTCCATGCTCTAAAATATAGGTTAGCATGCTGTGACCCAATATGCAACCGGTATAAAAAATGAGTGAGTCATGTGACGGGATTATGCTACGTGCTATGATAATTTTTTAATGCTAATTAATTTGTATCAACATTCCATTATACAAAAGGATCAAGATTTTATGCCCGTATCTAGGTTCAAAAAGTTCAAATCCGAAAATGTCCAGAAAGAACAAAACGTCCCTGTTCCAGAATTTCCAAATCCCAGTATGTCCAAATACCCGAAGGTCCATGTCCAAATCCCAAAATGTCCATGTCCCAAAAGTTCCAAATTCCAGAGCGTCCAAACTTGTAATTACTCTACCTACTCTATTATTAAATGTACCAATTTTCTTTATTTCAGATCACATCGTCCCCATGATAAGAATTATAATCTAACCATAACGTTACATAAACACATAGAAAAGAGAAATAGATAATTGTAGCTATTTTTTTTGTAATTAGGTACTGCAAATAAAGTATATAAAGCATAATACATATTGAGCCAACTTTTTAAAAATGCGTTTTGATTCAGTAACTGTCTCAACGCGTCGCATTGTTACAAAAACGTCGAATTGGACATTTTTGGCTCGACATGGTCTTGGTACTTGTTCGACAAGATAAACTCTCAGGTGCTAATAATGCCTAGTCGCATTGTTTCAATAACATGAATCGAATTGGACATTTTCCTTTTGGATCGACAAGATCAACTTGATCAACAAGAAAAATTAGCAGGTGCGAATAATGCCTTGTATAAGCGTTTATCCTACTTCTGTATTCGAAATACAACCAATTGGAGAAAAACGTCTGATCTCCAGCATTGCAAAAACAATGTTCATCGTTCTAAAATATAAACAAATTTTATAAACTTGAATTATTGAAGTATATAAAGAAATTTGTTTGACGGCCGAATTGACTGTCATAGAATTTTATATAGTTTGAGAGGGGACAACACTAAACCTAGTTCGATCAGATTACCAGATGATTTAAATATATCATTAGACGCGTATTTAATAAGAGAACACGAAATCGCAATGCTACAAGGCTAAAAACCTGGTGGCGATCGCGATATAGATATAAAAAAATCGGTAGGTATCTAATTTGATAAGATTACCTACCAGAAAAAAACAGGTTCATCAGAAAGATCATCAAAATCAGGGTATGAAAAACCATTGCTGCAATTTTTAAACATTTGTTCTCTTGATATGTTAAGAGTAAATCGTAGTGTAGTCTGCACTAAGAAAAATATAAGTCAGAAGAAGGTGTCTGTAATTATGACCCTCTTTCCTAAGATTAGGCGAGGTTATGTCAAATTGGCGTATCCTTTATAAAAAAACCGTGCTGCTTTATTTGCTCATCTTGGCGGGGGCACTACCGTGCCCCCAGATGAATGCAAAAGAAGCAGCCTCCTATGAAGGAAAGCTTTCATGCAGAGGCGTCTTTACCTATGGTGCTCGACGAGGTGTGCATGCTCTTTGAAACCTACACCTCAGCACCTGAAGACCCGAGGGCCGAGACGGCGGCGGATGGGTATACTTATTTGGTTCGAGTCCCACATAACCACCCCTGCTGATCGATGTTATTTCATTAATCATGAACCATTTATGTGAAATGGAACGCAAGTAAAAACGTCAATGTCATTTACAGATGTGATGTGATGTCAGACGTCTGTCATTGTCATTATGAAATTGTCAAACAAATCGTAGAGGTTATGTTTGGATAAGATAATAATCCTAATTTCTCACAAATTTCAACAGTTTTCCCACATAAACCGTCATAAATAACATTTAAAAAAGTAAACAGTCTAACACAGATAGCTTCCATAATGTCATTGAGTAAGTTTTTGTTATGACATTCAGTCTATTTTAAGCTCGCGAATATTTAGGCCGGATTGTGTCCAAAGGTTAAGGTTTTGGATGTGATTTAACAGTTTGAGCGGATTAGGCTGACCCTCCATCGGCTTGTGGCACTCTGACATGGACGAATTCAAACACAAAGCTGGTGAAAAGTTCGAAGCACTGCACGTAAGTAACTCTTCTGTCATCATGCTATCCTGGTAGTTTCGCGCGAAAGTACAGCGGTTATTCACGTCAGTTTTAGCGACCTATTTAGAAACCGAAAGTGTTTCAGTTTTATGTGTGGATACCTAACAAATATGTTTTGATATAACAATGAGATGTCATTGCCCTACTTTAGAACAAAATGACCCTGAAATTACATAATAACTTTGTTTTTTCGCAATACATTATCGAAATTCTTATATGAGATAAACAAATAATATAAATCTAATGGATTTATATCAGTATGTAATGAAAACTAAAAATACTTTTAGTTAGTTATAGAAATTAATATACCTACCTATAAGAATCTTACGTATAAAATTATTCCAAATTAGATAATATTTTGTAAGTATCTTATAAGAAATTAAACTTTTGTGTTCATAAAGCACTGATAAAGTAAATAACAAGTTTTTAAATAAGTGTATGAGCCTGCCAAACTTTTCACAACTAAATAATATACCTACTAAGAATCTTTTACACAATGAATGTTTAGTCATGCATTGACAGTAATCTGTAAGCGTACCTTTAAGAAATAAATAAATGAAATCTTTACCAATGGTATGGTATGGTATGGTATGGCGGGCTGGTTTCCGCAACTCCACGTCATGGCGCGGTTTTTGCGTAAGGGTGGGCATTTTATTCCAGCCACCCCAGCTCGCTGAAAAACGCCAGCAGGCTGTTAATGCTGCTGGTGATCTCCCGGAGCGTACCTGTGTCTGGGAAGTACTTAGCCCTGTATGTGGCGGTTGCAGGGCAGTGTAGGAGCACGTGTGCCGCCGTTTCTTCCTCCCTCATGCAGGCTCTGCAAAGGGGGCTGTCGGTGATGCCTAAAATAAAAAGGTGTTTATTAAAGGAGCCATGTCCCGTGATGGCAGCTGTAGCCGTGCGTAGCTGCAGTTTTGACAGTTGTCTAAGACGCCTGGTCAGTCTCTTCTCGAGCACAGGGAGAGCTTCCCTGGCCTGCCTGCATACTTCCAGGTTGGTCCAGTAGTTGTTGTGTTGATCTCTCGTTCGTTTCTCCACGATTGTTCGTAGGTAGGCGAAGGGGATTGGTATGATGGGCTCAGGTCCTATTGCGACCATATCTGACCCTCTTCTGGCAAGTTCGTCTGCTGCATCATTGCCACGCGAACCGCTGTGTCCCTTAATCCATTGCAGGGTTATGTTGTTGGTGTGTCCTATCTGGTTTAGCTTGAAATGGCACTCCAGTATCAATCCCGAGTTTATAGTGTGGCCGTTTAGAGCTTGTAGCACAGCCATGCTATCTGAGAGTATGCGTATTGAGTGACCCATCACTCTCCTGGCCGTTATTGCTGAGGCTGCCAGGATGATTCCCATGCATTCTGCTTGAAATACTGTGTTGTGGGTCCCCAATGGTTTTGAGATGGCAATATTTAGGTCTTCTGAGTAGACTCCAGCACCAGTGCCACTATCTGTTTTGGATCCATCTGTGAAGATACGCATTTCTGCTAGGCATAGTGCCTCACATCGGTGGTCTTCATGAAGTTGGATTTTGTACTTCTTGTCAAATATATGCTGTTTAGGTACACGATCATTTATTGCTCCCATTATGGGAAGCTCCTTTATGAGGTCTGAGAGCAGTAATGTGTGTCGTGTGTGCCCCTCGCTCCATAGATTCAGAGCCCTAAGGCGTATAGCCGCAGCTGTCGCTTCCTGGCGGATGAACAGATCCAGGGGCAGGAGACCAAGCATAGCTTCCATAGCCGCTGTAGGGGTGGTTTTCATGCAACCGGTGGTTGCCATGCAGGCCAGTCTTTGGGTCCGTTGTAGTTTAGCCGATACTGTGCTGTTTTCAGTTCTTGGCCACCACACGATAGCGCCATACGCTATCATGGGGCGGATCACTGTTTCATAAATCCATAGAATGATTTTAGGTGTTAGCCCCCATTTTTTGCCGATCATTCTTCTGCACTGCCAGAAGATGATTGCGGCCTTCTCTAATTTGTTGTCTAGGTGGCTGTTCCATTTTAACTTGCTGTCGAGTATTACGCCAAGATACTTGACCTCTTTTGACAGCTGAAGTTCAGTGTTGAAGAGTTTGGGTAGTCGATATTCACCTAATACCCTTTTGTTCGTAAACATCACTAACTCTGTTTTAGTCGGGTTCACCGATAGGTCGAATTCCCCACACCATTTTTCCACGGTGCGTAGGGCCTGTTGTGTAAGGTTGCAGACTGTTCCCGCTGCCTTTCCCGAAATAAGGATGGTAAGGTCGTCAGCGTATCCTATTGTATAGTCCCTGTTTTTGTTCAGCCTTGTGATCAGGTCATCTATCACTAGATTCCATAGCAGAGGAGATAAAACTCCTCCTTGGGGGCAGCCTTTGGCTATCAGGGCCATCTGGTCTTTGTCCCCAAGGCGTACCACTCTTTTGCTGAGCATGTTTGTTATCCAATCTGTTAGTACTGGTTCCGCTCCGTGTTTTGCCAGGGCAGCCTTAATACTAGTAAAGTTGGTTTTGTCGAAAGCTCCTTCAATGTCTATGAACGTTCCTAGGCAAATGCTTTGGTGTTCGATCGCTTCCTCTATTCGGCTGACCACCAGATGGAGGGCCGATTCCGTAGACTTACCGGAGCTGTATGCGTGCTGGTTTGCGTGTAGGGGTATCTGTTTTAGTGCACCATCTCTCAGTTCCCTCTCGCATAAACGTTCCATGGTTTTAAGCATGAAGGAGGTCAGACTGATTGGTCGATGTGCTTTGGGATTTGTGTAGTCACCCTTTCCTGGCTTCGGGATGAAGATTACACCCACCTCCCTCCATCTTTTCGGCACGTATCTGTGTGCCAGGCATGCCTTGTAGATACTTTCCAGTCTGCTTGTGACTGGTACTTGACCCCATTGTAGCATAGCGGGAATGATCCCGTCGGGGCCGGCTGCCTTGAAAGGGTGAAAACAGCTAAGGGCCCACTGGACTTTCTCCAGGGTGACCACTTTGTCTGCATACTGCCAGTCTTGGGCAGTTGGAGTATTGTTTTCATCTTGCCAGTTGATCTGTGTTGAGAAGACGCATCCTGGGAAGTGGGTCTCTATTAGGACGCGTCTAGATTCTTCTGGCGATGTTGTGAGTGAGTTGTCACTTTTTCGAAGGGCGGTCGGTGCCGTCAGACTCATCTGTGCTAGGACTTTCCTTACCCTGTTTGCCTGCTGGCAGGATTCTATGTCTCCACAGAATTTACGCCATCCCTGTTTACTTCGATATCTGATGCATTTTTTGTAGCTGGATTTGGCTGAGCGATAGGCGTCCCAGTCTTCGTCCGCACAAGTGTTCATAGCCCTGTTGAACGCCTTCCTGACCCGCCCTCGTTTACGTTCCAGTTCTGGGCCCCACCATGGCTGTCTGCCTGGTGTTTTGGATGGAAGGGTTTCTGGGCATGCTATGTGGTAGCTGTCTATTATAGATTCGGTTAGGTGATTTACCTGCTCCTCAATTTGTGTGACGTTCTCGAGAGTCTGCGGGAAGCGCCGTTCTGCGAGTTTGTTTACCAGGTGTCGCTCAAATTTTACTTTGTCGGTCTTCCTGGGGTTACGTTTTGGCAGAGTTTTCAATGTCTCTGCTTGTAGCTCAAAGCGGATCCACCTATGGTCCGAGCAGGATGCCTCCTTAGAGACGTGCCAACCTGTAATGGTCTCCGCTACGTTTTCTGTCGCTAATGTTAAGTCGATGATTGTACGGCTCTTTTTGGTAACAAAAGTTGGTTCAGAGCCAGTGTTTAGAAGGGTAAGATTGGTTGTAAATAAATATTCGACAAGTGACTTACCTCTGTCGTTTTGAGTGCTCATACCCCATAACGGGTGATGAGCGTTGGTGTCTGCACCGATGATGACCTCCATCCTCTTTCTCTCGCAGTGGTCCACCAAGTGGACCACCTCCTTTTCGGGCATGTAGACTGAGGCGAGGATGACCACCTTATCCTCAGCGTCCAGTTGTGTCTGAAGCCTTACGGCAGTGAGATCTCTGCAACAGAACTCTGTGAGGACCTGTGTTTTCAGGTTATTAGTGACATAAATACATGATCTGGGATGATCATGATCGCCGTTTATTATAAGCTTACCTCCTAAATTGGAGAGCCCTTGGATATGACCTGCCCTAATCCACGGCTCTTGGATCAGGGCTATCGCCGTCTGTTGAACCTCCAGCCATTTGCGCAACTGAGCCGTTCCATCTCGGCTGTGCTGGAGGTTTGCTTGAAGGAGGCTAATCTTGGACGAAGGGGACGCCATCGGTGGTCGTTCCTTCTTCGTCCCCCTCAAGTTTTAGGCCCGCGAGCATGTCCATTGAGTCGGCGTCATCCCCCAGGAGTCCGGATATCGAAGCCAGCACTTCGTCGGCCTCCTCCATCTCCATGGATGCGCCCACCTCTTCGACGCTGTCGGGAGTGGGATGTGATGCCTCTGCGGGCATCACTTGGTCTGGTTTGGGAGTATTCGGCCGAGGTTCAGACTCCTCCCTGGCCGGGAGACTTTTCATCTCCTGTCTGATGGTGCCCGTTGATGGGTCCCATCCCAGAGGGACATCGGTAAACTTACCGGACCGACCCTGGAACTTAATGTACACCGTCCCCACCCCAAAAGATAGACGGCGTCCAGCCTTCATAAGGGTCGGTATCTGGTCCTCTGGGACTCCGACCACCAGGAACCACGCAGCAGTCTGCTTGACCGCGTTTAAGAGGTCCCATGTTGCCACCCCCACCTCAGGGTTCTGGAAGGACATAACGCGACCAATGTCCATCGCGTCCTCCAGAAGCCCCTGTTCATCCGGAACTAGTATTCCGCAGCGCACTCGTCGAGGGATGTCCGCCTGGTTTTTCACGACCAACTTGACGTTGGCCGTGAGCTCCATCTCGGCGACGGCACGCTGCAGCCAGGTGCGCGTATGATCGTCCGCGCACCACAGTTTCAGAACCCCCTCAGTGAAAAGCGGCTTCGCTTTGAACTTCGGGGGTTGTAGGTGTCTCCGAGCCAGGGCATCACCGAAGATACGTTTCTGTATGCCGGTGAGGACCTGCTCAGATACGTCCCTGCTGATGCGCCCCGTGCGTGCGCATGTGACTGCGACACTAAGGGGCGAGCTAGCGGCTTGGGCGTAGCTTGGTTTGGCGGCCTTATTGGTCTGTTCTAGCCTCTGCCTTTTGTACTCCCTCCGAGGCGAGATCGTCTCATTGAGAGCACGTTTGGCAGAGGGTTGTCCTTCCCCTTCCGGTCGCCGTTTTGCCTCCTTCGCCCTATCACCAGTCGGCGGCAAATTCCGCTCCCCAGCGGCAAAGTTGAGGTTAGCAGGGGCCTCTGTCCTCGTTGCCAAGTCAGAGGGCCGTATTAAAGAAGGCAGGGAAGCAGCCCTTATACTAGCTGCCACTCGTCTCTGCTTCCTGGTCTTGCGGACCTTCCACTTCTTCGGCTTGGTTGGTTCGGCAGTTGCCTTACCGCCCGCGCCTGTGGATAGGGTTTGCACCCTGGTCTTGTTTTTCTTCCCCTTCCTCTTGGGCAGTTGCCAGCCCTCCGAGAACGCGTCCTCCAGTGGGCCACTCGTCCCTTCCTGCCCTGGGGCAGGTCCAGACGAGCAGGAAGCCACCGGGCTGACGCTGCGGGGGCCTTCCTTGGGAGGAAGGTTATGAGGCATAAGAGTCGACCTCTTATGCGTATGGGGAACTACACGGGTGCCCGTAGATGGAACCACTGAGCTTCCCGCGACAATTGTGTTGTTTCTCTCCCTGGTGCCCGTAGATGTCACCACTGAGCTTCCAGTGAGGGTCGACGTTCTGTGTTTTTGTGTAGTGTTTTTGCCAGCTCCGGTGCCTGCAGCCGAGGCCGCTAAACTGCCGGTTGTGGCCAAGTGTGCGCTGAAGGCGCGTGTGGTGTTGTTGCCCTCCCTGGTGCCCGTAGTTGGAACCACTGAGCTGCCAGATTGGGCGGTGTGGTGAGTTGTGTTGTTGCTCTTGCCGGTGCCCGCAGCCGAGGCCGCTGAACTGCCGGTTTGAGCCAAGTGTGCGCTGAAGGCGTGTGTAGTTTTGTGCCCTTGGCTGGTGCCCGTAGACGGGACCACTGAGCTGCCAGCTTCAGGGCTCTTGGGTTTTTTTTGTTTTTTTGGCCTATCCATAGTGTGTATAAATTTACCTTCATCTCTTTAGCTTCCCACCCTCCACGGAGCCCGCAACTGGGAGTGCCTTACTCGACTTAGTTCGAGGGGCACTAGGACTACCAAAGAGATATAGGGGTGCAAGGCTGGCTTACAGCGCGACATCGGGAGCTCGAAAGGGTTGGCGTTGGGGGCATACAAGAGGCCTACCCCACAACGACTAGTCAACCCTCCCTTACTCCGTCAGCATGGCTTTCACCTACCACGATAGACATCCGAAGATGGCTATCGCAGACCCTACACCCCTCGCCGGTGGCCCACAAGTGGGACACCTTGGCCTAATTTCCCCAACCTTGGCTAGTGGTTGAGGCTACCGTTTAGCCTGAATTCAGGGCCAAAGAGGGCGTGTTGCCTCACGGACGCATAACCGCCAGCGCCGTTCGGCTCAACCCCCCAGGATCCCTTCCTCCCTGCGTACGGCGTTCGACTGCGCAGGTCCATGACGCAGGTGACTACCCAGTCACAAGGGTTATTTTTAATTTCAGGGTTTTCTTCCCCTAGCCAGATTGTCCGGTTATGGCGCCGGAGGTTCGCCCTCGCGCTTCATATTTAGCTGCCACAGTTCCGAGGTAGATGGATTGAGTGAGGCTCGTTACGAACTGTAGCATTGTCCGGAGGGGACGACCCGCAAGGAGGGTTCCAGGCGGGTCCGCCCTCAGGTCGCGACGGCAACCTGGGGGCGGCGAGGACGTATATGAAGCACTTGCCGGTGCGCGTCGAGCAGCCTAGCTTCACTCACCTAGGCGTACGCTGTTGTCGTCTTAGCTTTTAGTTGAAGGTAAGTTCCCTGGCTAGAAGTCACCCCACTAAGGACTATCACCGACCCCCCCCCCCCAATCTTTACCAATAAATTAAATTACACTCATGCTGCCGAGTGCCGACCCCATAGGAACCTTCTAAAATCCTTCTTGGAGAACACCTTTTTTACATGTCTTCTTCATTTCATCATCATGTCATTATTTCATCTTAAATTTTTTTTTATACCACTTAATAAATGTGCTTCAGTTGAACGATACTTATAACAAAAACTTTTGCTTCAGGTAGCAGCCAAAACTGCAGCTGACAATGGCAAAACCAAAGTTCATGACGTCGCCCACCAGACCGTGGAGACCGTTCACAAGGTAACTCATTTTACAAACCTCAAGGAAAACCAGAGTTAACTTAATTAGGGTCTAATAATAATTATTGTTTTTTATTTAATTAATTTATTTATTTGCTTAATATATTATTATTACCGTTAGTGCCAATCCTTAATATTTTATCCCCATGACACTACCGGTAGCATCACGGGTAAAAATCCTCATAATATGAACACCAACCTAATTGGTGCATGAAATCAGGACAATGTTCCTCATATTTTGGTTGCCATTTTAAAGTGCGGACAATGCATATCTATAGTTAATAATATATTAGCTGACCCGGCGAACTTCGTACCGCCATATTTTCTGAACCCGTTCCCGCTGCCTACCTCTAAATTTATCAGTGTTTCTCTACAATATTATGCATGTATAATATAAACCTTCCTCGTGAATCACTCTATCTATTGAAAAAAACCGCTTCAAAATCCGTTGTGTAGTTTTGAAGATTTACCGCCTTCGCTCCGTTAATGCGTCCGCCTGTCCTTCGCGTGTGACAGGTACCCGCCTCACAGAGCGCTGCTCTTGAAATAACATGAAACAAGCACGCGAAGCGGACGTCCGCGCCGTGCGCCCGCTAAAGCCAGCGAACGGCCTTAAGCATACATAGGGACGGACAGACAGCGGCAGCGACTTTTTTTTATAATATGTAGTGATAGTGATTTATAATACCAAATCCAGCCATTGACTCGAAGAAGAAGAATATATCGTTGTTTCCATATTCTGATTGCAGCTTCGCGAGGCCTTTCTTCGCCTCTGGCACCACGAGCTGATAACGGAGGGTCGCGCGCGAGCCGCCGCCTGGACCAAGGAAGCTGTCAGGAGGGTCAAAGAAGGCGCCCTCCCTCTGTCACCGGTGGTGCTGTATAAGGAGCTGGTAGCGCTATTCCATGATAGAGGTATGTTATATTGAACATCAAGGTGGTCCTACTAAGATCATCGGGGTCTAGACCAGCCTTATGGGGGTTAGAATGCAGGTCTTCTCTGTAAAACTCCAAGATTAACCGATCAGTAGGGTGTAGAAGAGTATACCACAGGCTTTGGTGCAAACTTTGGATGCTATTCTTTCTTTTACTCTGTAATTTATTTGGTTATGCCGTCTGACCCTAATCCCGGAATGGAAGCTTTCACCAGAGTCTCATCCATTAAATAGCAAGGTACTGGCTCGTAAGTGATGTTGGCTTGGACCCCATACTGCCACATTTCAAATTCAAAGTCAAAAATCATTTATTCTGTATAGACCATCAAAACGGCACTTACAAAACGTCAAAATATGTGTGTACTAAAGACTAGCTTAGCGAATGGACCACCGCGCCGGTTCGAAACGCAGCCCCGTCCTAAAAAGACTCCGGCATGAAACTCAGCGGGCTTTTTTTTTTTGGTCTATTTACAAAAAATGCTTAGTCTACTTAGTCTAAATACAATCATTTGCTTGAGAAGCATGCATGCATTTCCATTTATAGTAAACTATCTGTTACCCGCGGATGTCTGTTATCACTCCAAACATAGTCTATGTCCTATCCCAAGGTCTAATTTACCTCTATACCAAAGACAGAGTTACATTTATAATATTGGATATGGATAAGTATCCAAGTATCCACAATCCACATCTGTGTACCAATTTTCATCAAGATATCTTCATACAAAATTTCTTCCCGTATTCCCCCCCTTGACCCCTCATTTTCGCGAAAAAAGGTAGCCTATGTCCGTTCCCATGCTTCAATCTATCTCTGTACCAATTTTCATAAAAATTGGTTCAGTGGTTTAGGTGTGAAAGCGTAAGAGACAGACAGAGTTACTTTCGCATTTATAATATTACAGTAGTGAACGCGGCTGCTACGCAGGAGGCGCGGGTTCGATCCCCGCTCAGTGCAAATATTTGTGTGCATGAAATATGAGTATTTGCATTGGTCTGGTCGTGCTTCGGAGAGCACGTTAAGCCGTAGGTCCCGGTTGCCATAAGAACATCTATGGCAGTCGTTACGGGTACCTAGTTGGAGACCTAAAAAAATCCAAAAACAACGGTCTAGCTGCAAAACTTCGATATCGCTTAATGTAAACATTGGGTTGTGGAGGTCAGATAACAATCGCTTCACGGAAAATATCGAGGTCTAACCAAATCCGTAGTTAAGACTGGTAAAGCTCAGACTCCGAGCTGAAAGCTTCGGATGCGACTGGGAATTAACGCTAAGTGGAAGAATATTACAAGCTTTTGACAGCGGCTCCGCCCGCGTGGATGTCGTTTATCGCGGCCAAACATAGCATTGTTCTTTTCCAAGCTGTAATCTATCTCTGTACCAAAGGGGATTGGGTAATCCAGTATGGACAGTGGCGTTCTTAATTTTTTCAGCGGCCATAATTAATTTTGATACCACTTCATTGTACTGTGTTAAACACACGTACAAATGTCATTATTTTCATTGTAAGTAATATCGGAGCTGCGATATACAGGGTGGAACATTTCGACTTTACCTTGAAGGAAAGTACCCTCATACTAAAGATAGCGAATTTTACTTAAAGGAAACTTTACCTTATTTTTTAAAAGAAACAAAACTGCATTCAAAGACTTTTGAAAATGCCACACCCGGTAGTCGAACCGACTAATATTTTACAAAACCTTCTTTTTCATGGACTTCCTTTTATTTAATTTACGAAGTTTGTTAGAGAGATTTGATCCCTATGATCGACCCTATCGATTGATGCAATAAAAATACAGGGTGTTATTTTTTTAAATTGTAGTCGGTTCGATTATAAGGCGTGGCAAACGATTTTTCAGCATTCCTTAAATGCAGTGCTGTTTCTTTTTTAAAAACACACTAAACTGTATTCAAAGTTTTCTGAAAATGCCACACACGGTAGTCGAACCGGGTACGAGTACCTACTCTTACTACCGGAGATAGTTAATTTCATTCAAAGGAAACACTCTCTTATTTAAAAAAGAATACAAAGCTGCATTTAAGGAATTTCGAAAGATCGCTTGCCACGCCCTGTAATCGAACCGACTAAAATTCTAAAAAATTACACCCTATATTTTTATTGCATCAATCGATAGGGTTGATCATAAGGATCTAATCTCTGTAACAAACTTGGTAAATTAAATGAAAGGAAATCCATGAAATAGAAGATTTAGAAAGATATTAGTCGGTTCGACTATCGGGTGTGGCATTTTCGGAAAACTTTGAATACAGTTTAGTATGTTTTTAAAAAAGAAATAGAACTGCATTTAAGGAATGCTGAAAAATCGTTTGCCCCGCCCTATAATCGAACAATTTGAAAAAATAACACCCTATATTTTTATTGCATCAATCGATACGGTCGATCATAAGGATCAAATCTCTCTAACAAACTTGGTAAATTAAATAAAAGGAAATCCATGAAATAGAAGATTTAAGAAGATTTAGGAAGATTTTAGTCGGTTCGACTACCGGGTGTGGCATTTTCAGAAAACTTTGCATACAGTTTAGTATGTTTTTAAAAAAGAAACAGAACTGCATTTAAGGAATGCTGAAAACTCGTTTACCACGCCTTATAATCGAACCGACTACAATTCGAAAAAATAACACCCTGTATTTTTATTACATCAATCTATAGGGTCGATCATAAGGTTCAAATCTCTCTAACAAACTTGGTAAATTAAGTAAAAGGAAATCTATGAAATAGAAGGTTATAGGAAGATTTTAGTCGGTTCGACTACCGGGTGTGGCATTTTCAGAAAACTATGAATGCAGTTTTGATTCTTTTTAAAAATAAGGGAATGTTTCTTTTCAGTGGAATTCGCTATCTTCAGTATTTAGAGTACTTCCATCTAAGTAAAGTTGAAAAATACCACCCTGTATAGCTAAGTCCCGATATAGTTTAGAGAAGTTTGTCCATAATAACTTTTGATCACTTTATACTGTACTTTCATATTATACCAATTTCATTGATGGCCGCTCAATTCCGACACGACGCCAACATTACCCAACCCCCTTTCATCAAAATCAGTTCAGTGGTTTAGGCGTGAAATCGTAACAGACAGAGCTACTTTCGCATTTATAATATTAGTATGGATCTTGAAACCGTCTACTTTTGATGGTGTTTGTTCGTGGTCCCCCCGGGACGCAGTGTGGCGCCGCAGCATGTTGATCTTCTTCTGCGGCGTGGCGGTGGGCGGCGGCGCGGGCGTGCTGCTGGGGCTGCGCGCGGCGCGGCGCGCGCCCGCCGGGCCCACGGCCAGGGCGCTGCACTCGCACGGCGACCAGGCCGTCATACTCGTCGAGGATGCTGTGTCTCCTGGTAAGTATGCTCACTTCCGCAGATTTAGGCCTACGTCACTTATAACGGTGGGCCTTCATGAATCTTCCACGCAGGAACGTCAATAGTCGGGAACATGCCTCGCGAGCCCTGGCACCAGAATCTTTGAAAAGTTGCGAACATGAATTGCGTCGTTACTTTCGTCTACACCGCGCGAGCAGCTCGGACTGAGCCGCTTTTGAGCATCAGTGAAAACCGACAACGTTTGGCTCGAGGTCGAGCAGGTTCGGCTGAGTAAACTTCCGCCTGAGGTATCCCGAGCTACGTCCACAGCGCCCTAGGCATTGGCTCTAGCTAGAGGCTGGCTCGCAAGGTGTGCTCGGCCGGTTTGGACGCGGACGACAACGCTACGTAGTGAATAGTCATCTATGGTCAAAGATTTACCACAAAACCTGGCTTTTTGTGAATACTCTTAAATTTTTAGAACAAATTTTGTGTGGTCGTGGCATATTTTGACGTCCAGTATCACCCCTATACTTATGGTATGGTATCCGCAGCTCCACATCAAGACAAAATTAAAAAATCTAGTCACTATAAACCAGATCTACTCATTGACTCGAAGAGGAACAAGCTTCATAATATTAGTATACCGGGTGATTTTATAGTCGTTTCGGATAAAAAGATTTTGGGCACAGTTTCGTTAGCAAAATCGTCTGAAAGTATTAAGTTGGCAGAAAAAAACTTTTACAACACATCTGCTCATAAAATTGTAATTATTTCACCGCAATTAGGCACGTAATGACATTGTAGGCAGGCATTGCTATTATTCACAAGTGAGTTATAGTTTTTATTTTTATTTTTATAGGTTAAGTTTCTATGTTCTTAAAAAAGTTTCGATACAAAAAAGAACGTGTTTAATACTACGAATAATTTAATATGCCTATTGTATGGTCATTTGATGCATTTTCATATTTAAATAAATAATGTCAACTTGTAATATTTGTATAATAAACAAAATTTTCACTCAATTTTAACTTTTTTTTTGCTCTAAGTATAGAAAAAAAACAGTAAAAAAAAAGTTAAATTCAAACTTCATTCTTTTGAATATGGCCGATCGCCATTGTGAAGATGCGCGCGCATACGAAAACGAATTAACTTATAGTATTGTTTATTTAGTATTTGTAGTAAGTATTATTTTATTCGCAAGTGTGTTGTTAAACGTCGTATGCCACGCGTGAGTATGATGATTACCGTCCTCGGCTCTCTTAAAACCCTCGCCTCACGGCTCGGGTCTCAATGGCGCCTCGGCGGTAATCACCAACTTTGCTCACTTGTACCATAATGTACTATTTTTTGCCAAATTAATACTTCCAGACGATATTGCTAACGAAACTGTACCCAAAATCTTTTTATCCGAAATAACTTTAAAGTCACCCAGTATATTAACTGTCCGTTTCATTCCAGGTGCAGGCCCAGGCGAGGTACTAATCCGCGTGCAATCATTCAGCGTGTGCGCAGTAGACCGCTGCGCGCTCCGCGGGCGCGGGCAGGCGCTGCGGGCCCTGCTGGCGCGGGGGCCCGTCAGCGTGGGCCGCGCCTTCGCGGGGGTCGTGCTCGACGTGGGGCGGGGGGTGCCCGACCTGGAGCTGGGGGACGAGGTGTGGGGGGTGCTCAGCGAGTGGCGCGGGGGGGCCGCCGCCGAACTGCTCACTGTACGCAGGTGCGGGAACTGCCAGCGATGCAATTCTGCTGTGCAATTCACTAAAGCTGGGTCCACTTTAGCATTTCTGTGTATCGTATCTCCTTCGCGTGGTCATGATCGCTAGTTTGGACACAAAATTATACCCGTTAACAATACACACCGTATCTGATACAGCCCGATCCGCACTAAACGCGTATCTTCATACATTATAGACGCGTTTTTTTTTTACGAAATACGCCTCAATGATACGATATGGACAAATTAAGCGTCCATATTTATGATACAAATACTCGATACGATACGACTGATCGTCAAGGTCAAGGATACGTCAAGGTGCTACAAATGTGGACTCGGCTTTAGGCTCAATTTACACCGCCGCGGAATGGAATGGAAGCGACTTTTTGCAACGAAACTGCACAAAGCATAATGAATTTTATATCAACTGTATAACGCACAAAATAAATACGAGCCTAAAAATTGGACGCGTGTCTTCAACGGAATCCTCGAGCTGTCGAAATTGACGATTCCGTTCCGTACCATTCCGCCGCGGTGTAAATTGAACCTAAAGGCGGCCACCCACTAACAGTTTATCGAACGACAACCGGATGATATCGGTCTGTCAGTTCATCGCAATAGCCCACACACTTACAGTTTCGTATACGATTTTGGACTGACGGCTAATATGTGTGTGGCCGCTTGACGATTTCGGTCAGCAATGACAGTTAAAGGCCGGACAGTCTATGGCCGTCGGCATTTTATACGTAATAACATCAGACTAAAAGAATAAAATAATGTTATTATTTTAGTCTGAGGTAATAAAATTATGATGACATTGATGACACAAGGACTGCAGGCCGCCGGACAGACGAAAAACTGCAGGCGGACTGTAAGTGGGTGGCCGCCTTAAGCGAGTACAACGATGCGAGTCGCAACGTTGGCTCGATAGAGATTGTCATTGGTCGGACTGGGTGACGTCACTGGAAGTCGACCAATGACAATCTCTATCGAGCACAACGTTGCGATTAGCATCGTTGTGCTCGCTTAGTGAATTGCAGTGCTGTAAGCGCACAACCACGACCTTTTGACCTTGACATGTTTACATTAATTTTTCATATTTATTCAATTTCTTGGGCATAACAATTGTCAAAAACGCTTATATAGTTTGATTTGATAAACAATGTTGCATGCGGTAATTTCTGTGAGACATGCTGTGCACCATTATATGTCAACACCTTTATACCTTTACCATGTTTCGTGCAATAAATGAATTTACTTACTTACTTACACAACGTTGCAACAACCTCGATAGAGATTGTCATTGGTCGGACTGGGTGACGTCACTGGAGATAGACCAATATCAATCTCTATCAAAGTTGTCGCATCGTAGGCTTGTCGTTATGCGCTTAAAGAATTTCATTGCTGAGCCTTGAGGCTATTGTCAATATGTGCGGGATATTATTATATATTTTAGACCTAAAATGTGCTTTATACGCGCAGTACACGTTTCCTGAGTGTCTTTAGAGGATAGCACGGGGTGCTACTGCGGTGGACGAGCTCAATTTCATCAAGCATTATAGATAAATACAAAATTCACGCGCGCCAGGACGTCGTTTGTCTCGCGATTTAGGTCCTAGATACATGTCCCGAGGTATCAGTGGCGAAGGGTCACTATAACCCGATTCCTGCCGGCTTGCACTGACAAGGGAAGCCGTGGTAGAGACGATTCTGAAATCCAGAATTTGAAATCAGGTAACTGAAAATGCAGTACATCATCATCATCATCATCATCATTTCAGCCATAGGAAGTCCACTGCTGGACATAGGCCTCCCCTATAGATCTCCAATAAGACCGGTTGGAAGCGGCTCGCATCCAGCGCGTTCCCGCGGCCTTAATGAGGTCGTCTGTCCACCTTGTGGGTGGACGTCCTATGCAGTACATACTTATATGAAATTCAGTGTCTGAAATCAGAACGCCCATAATTCCATACAAATTACTATGTTCGTTTTATATGATGAAAGGTTTTTTTTAAACGGCTTCCCTTTTGAAAGTGTTCACCCTTCGCCACTGCCGAGGTATACAAATTTCATTTCATTAAGTGGGTAGCAAATGCTTGGCTATGGCACCCACCATGTCCTGCCGGGTCCAGGTAAAAGGGGTAGGCCCAAGAAATCCCGACTTGATATCGTGGAGGGTGACATGCGTGCAAATGGTCTCACTAACATGGACGCCCAAGATCGTGCGAAGTGGAGAAGGAAGACCTGGAAGACGAACCCTGAGCTCTGAAATCACCCTTACCTCAGATGCAACCAGGAAAATACGTCTTTATGAAAATTAGGATGACTACCTCTGTGGCGTAGCGGTAGTGAACGCGGCCGCTACGCAGGAGGCGCGGGTTCAATCCCCGCGCAGTGCAAATATTTGTGTGCATGAATTTGTGTGAATGAATATTTGCATTGGTCTAGGTGTTTCTATTTATAATATGTATGTATTTACGAAAAAAATGTTTAAACATAAGCATGTTTATCCGCACTCTAGATCCATAACACAAGCTAGTTCAGATATGCTTACTTTGGGTCTAGATAGTGTTGTGTAGAATGTCCTACAATATTTATTTATTATTATTTCATCCATTTGCATCTATAACAGTAGTAAGACTAAACATGTACGCTTCCGCAGCACACGTGTAGGCAAGCGGCCCCGAAGCGCTTCGGCAGACGGCGCAGCAAGCCTGCCTTGGGGCGGCACTCGCGCGCTCATGGCTCTGCACACTCTGGCGTATACGCCCAACAACTGCAAGGGGAAACGGTACGGATCCTTCTCCTTATAGCTACCTTCGTCCACAATTATCTATACTTCTTTACTAATTGAATGAAATTTTAAAGCATTTAGTATGATAAGGAAAAGAACGCCGGTACGAATCCCGCCTGAGCTTGATTTTGCTTTTTACTATCGTAATCGTTCTATACTAATATTATAAAACCACTTTTTAACGGATTCTATTACGATTTATTTGTTATTTATTACTTTTAGCCCTACGTTTCGGCTACTTTACAGCAGCCGTGGTCGCGAGGAATCCGTTAAAAGGTAGATTTTATTTCAATGAGTGATATTCGCGTAAACTACAGAAAGTATCATGTAGAAATACATTAGTAGATTACCCAACAAGTGAAAAAAAGATGAATTCTTTTTCACGTGTTAGGTACGCTACTTTTCATCATTGACTACGAGAAAACAATAAAATTACTCTGTGATCATGAATTAAATTTTGTTATGGATAGTACATAAAAGAAGCAGCAAATTATCAGTAATAGCTACCGCTTTAGCGCGAAAAGACTCCGGAGTCTTTTCGCGTTCGAGAATTTCATTTTCATCACTGGATGAAATCATTTTAAGATTAAGAAACAAACAGAAACTTTTACAAGAAAAATTGCACAGAAAAATGGCGGCATTTTCTTTTCTTTAAACTGAGCCACATGCCATTCAGCCAGTGATTAGGTACATTTAGGTGGCTTTTAGTACGTTTTTATAGTGAGAGTGTGCAACCTCTTTGCATGTTTTACTACAATCCGTACATTCGCGCATGTTCCAAATTCAAATTTTTTTATTCACTCAGTGGAATAAAGAGCGTTTTATTTACTGTTTTTGATGAATCACGGTCCCTTTTTCGAGTATCAATGGTGAAAACATACATACATCATACCTGTAAATCCCCGAAGGCAGAGGTGCATTATCACCCACATTTCGCCAACAATGATTTTTGCTCCACGTAATAGGGGGCGAGCCCATTGCCGTCAAGCGGGCACTTGTACTCATGGACTGTATGTCTATTGTCGGATGGAGAACAGCCCTATCCCTTAGTCGCCTTCTACGGCACCCACAGGAAAAAATGGGGTTACCCTATTCTACTACACCGGAAACCAACACGGCATGTAGAAATCTAATATATAAAAATCAATGCCACTTTTCGTTGTTAGTTTATAACTCAAGAACGGCTGAACCGATTTAGCTAATTTTAGTCTTGAAATGTTCGTGGGCGTCCAGGGAAGGTTTAAATGGTGAGAAAATAGGTGCAGCGGGAACGGGAAAAATATGGCGGTACGAAGTTCGCCGGCACAGCTAGTATTTTATAATTTTTTACGTGGTTGGTTGTGGACAGTGTGGCGGTACTGGGAGCGGCTAGCGGTGAAGGCTGCGCACTAGTACAGCTTCTGAGTGCGTGGGGAGCCGCCGTCACTGTGTTGGCTCCGCGACACGCCGCACTGACTCTCAAGGACCTCGGTAAGAGCCACTGTTGCATACGCATGTCTTATGACATCTCCTCCCTTTGTGGTAATTCAACAGTTGAAGCGTAGGTAGCTTAGTGGTTAAGGAGTCGGCCTTACGATCGAGAGGTCCCGGGTTCGAATTCTGGCCATTACACTACCGGCGTGAACCCACTCCTAACACAAGCAATTTTTTTTTTTTTTTATACCACTTAGTTGGCAGACAAGCACACGGTACAATTTAGCTTAGCTGGAGGGGTTAACGGGAATATTAGTAATTTCGGTTGTAAATTCTTTAAAAAAAAAAAAAAGTCTTTTTTATATACCACTTAGGTCGCAGACAAGCACACGGCCCACTTGCTGTGCAATTCTCTACGTTGCGACAACTTTGATCGAGATTGTCATTGGTCGGACTAGGTGACGTCACTGCAGATCGACCAATGACAATCTCTATCAAAGTTCGCAATGTTGTGCTCGATGCTGAACGCTTAGAGAATAGCATAGCTGATGGGAAGTGGTTACCGTGGCCTATGAACGAGTGCAACTCCAGGGTAATCACACTCGTGCTGCCGACCCTGTATGCACAAAACCTCTCCAGCGAGCTCTGGCTACCCTACTCACCGCCGGAACCATAACCAGATGTTATTTATTTAGTCGCGGTATTTTCTCGATGTGGCCCTCAGCTTGACGGCCTCATCAGATGCTTTTCCACGCCCCGCTTATAGTTTGGGACTGTAGGAAGAGGGAAACGTGAGCTGGTAAGGAATTACAGGACTTAATCGTGCGGCAGAAGAAGAAGTCGCCGAACCGCTTGGTGACATCCATCAGGTGGGCCGTGTGCTTGTATGCCACCTTAGTGGTATAAAAAACATGTGGTAGTTTTTGTTATATCGGGACTTTTCATATGGAACTTACTTGTGTGTTGTACCCTCTGAGAGGTGTGACGATATATTTATGCGTGTGATGTACCAGGCGCACAGGACTTCGTGGACGTAGACGGGTCGCGGGGCGTGGGTGTGTGGGCGGCGCTAGAGGCCCGCGCGCGACAGGCGGGGCCCTGGGACGGCGTGCTGACGTGCGACGGGGCCGGCGGGGCCCCGGTAGATGGCGCCAACCCTGCCGCCATACTCAAGTACGTAGCTCTATATCCTTCTGTTTCTGTTCTCCTAGTAGTAGCCAATGATGAAAATTTACAAAAGGGAAGCCGACGGATAAAAATACTCGGCCTATGTCATGCACTATTGCCATTGAGAAACCAGCAGGAATCGGGCTATAGGAACCCCTCGCTCGTAACCGCTTACCATCAGGCGCTGAATGCTCATTTGTGCCCGTAGTAGTGTGTAACAAAGCTCTCGTGTACCAGGGCCACAGCGGCGCGCGGCAGTCTTCTGGACCTGCGGCCGAGCGCTCTGCTCTCGGACCGCCTGCCCTCGCCGCTGTCGCTCGTGTTCGCCACCTCCTTCTACGCGTATAGACTGCTCAGGGTAAGTTGTCACACTTTACTTACACCTCCTTACCATATAGAGGGGTGAAGTCATACTATATGATTTCTGTGGGTCTTATAGAAGGCGACTAAGGGATAGGGCTGTTCTCCTGCCATGCAGCCCACGACCAAATGGCAATAGGCTCACCCCATATGGGACCGAAAATCGTACTGGGCGAAATGTGGGTGTTAATACACTTCTGCCTACCCCTTCGGGGATTTACGGGTGTATCTTCGGGGATTTATAAATGTGAAAGTTTATGAAAATGTTTGGAGTTTTGTTACTCAATCACGCTGTAATTTCTGAACGGATCAAACTAGGACTGGTATAGAATGTAGTCTGGATGAATAAACAGGCTACTTTTTATTTCTGGGATTTGTTCCCATAGGTCCTCTTTTGGACTCAGGGTTGGCTCCTCTTTTGGCTTTTGTTGTAGCGACTACCGTCCGACCTCTTAACCCCAACGGAAGGGGTTCTGGTGAAAGTTTCCACACTTGCTGGATTAATGACAGAGGAAGCTCGTGAAGTATGTAAGGATTCGCGGGCTGCCTACCCCGGAGTGAAATAGGCGTGAGCGTATGTATGTATGCAAAAGCAGATACCAGGAGATCAGCCGTGCTAATAAGTGTACATTACGGTCGCAGTGGCTCCTGGGCTGCGGCTTGCACACGGACTGGCTAGAGGACCCGCATCGCCTGAGGGAAGGGCTGGACACTCTGGCCCAGTTGGTGGACGCTGGCACTCTGGCGCCTATACTGGATAAGGTAATGATCTCTTTTGTTAATAGGGTAGTGTCCTGGGTCATCAGATCCTTACCAATACTGCTTATTTTTAATTTTCAAAAAGGTCAAAATATGAACAATCGAATTAAGTGAAAATTTATAACTTTTTAGATTCCTTATTAAATTTCAAATCGATCTTATTATGCATTGTACACGTGTAAACGCAACGTGGACCGAGATAAATGCGATATTCTCTTGCACTCCGTACATTTTGCACTATGCACTAACACACTGTGACGTCATCACATGGCACGATTTTGTATGGAGCGTTTTCGGGCGGCTCGAGAAATTGTATTTTCAAAATCAAATTCTTAATATCTTTAAAACTATTTGTCGTAAGAATATTTTACTTTAGCAGTTCATTATATTATTGTAAAATGTACAGGTTACGATGATGAAAAAAATAGGACACTATTTGGTGGATTTGGTTGAACGTCGATATTTTCCGTGAAGCGACTGCCATCTGACCTCCACAATCGAAGCTACCGAAGCTATATCGATGAATTACAGTTAGACCAGTTGTTGGACTTTTTAGGGGTGTAACGGCTGTCATAGATGTTCGTACGACAGCCGGGACCGACGGCTTAACGAACCAGACCAATGCAAATAACCATATTGGGCATTTGCGATGCATTTTGTTAGCAATAATGTGTCTAAACCGCATACAGGATGTATTTTTGAAACGGGGCAATAAGGTCAAGGACGGTAACCGTTGTAGCTACGGCAAAACGTTCTTAGGAGATCTTCCTTAACTGTTTGAGATATTTTGAACTGCATTCACAGATTTTGCAAAAAATTTAGTTAGCAAAAAAAAAACGCAAAGGGAGTTATGTCCTTGTAATCACTGCCCTACTTCCTGGCCGCACACAGAGGCCATTATATTAATAAGGTCATTAAGATAACCTACGTATCATGTGATGTGAAACTCAATGTCACACGTGTATCCTCGTCATAACGACCCATTGTATTGTAACTGTATTTAAGTTAAGCTTTAATGAATAAAGACAGTTCTGCTTTGCTCTTCAAGTCGAGCACATGTCACTTGTGTTTTTATAAAAAGCCTTTCGCCGCCGCCCACTACCTAACTAGGGTCCAATTTTTTTTTGTGCCACTCGATTCTATTTCATGTGGGGATCAAAAGACTATGGAACCATTTTAGTTTTGAGTACTAGGAAACACAAAAAAAAAAATTTGGACTTTTTGCATTTTTTTGCTAACTGTAAGATTTTTGCAAAATCTGTGATTGCAGTTCAAAATATCTCCAACAGTTAGGGAAGGTCTCCTAAGAACGTTTTGCTGTAATTACAACGGTTGAGGTCCTTGCCCTTACTGCCCCGTTTCAGGAATAGAACTACATACTATTATATACCTACTAGCTGCCCCGGCGAACTTCGTACCGCCATGTTTTCGGCCCGCGTGGTATTCAAATCCCGTTCCCGCTGCACCCTTATCACTTAGGGGGATGAAAAATAGATGTTGGCCGATTCTCATAGATACCGGATAAGCACAAAAAATTTCATCAAAATCGGTCAAGCCGTTTCGGAGGAGTTCGATTACGCACCCCGTGACAGAAGAATTTTATATATTAGATGTATATATTAACTATATAAATATTCGCAGGTGTACTTGCCCCAGGACTTCGAAGGGGCCCTAGCTCACGCGTGCAGCGATGACGCCATCGGCACCACCGTCGTCAGGTTCCCCTAGCGGCACCACCGACCCCACTACCTCTGCCTGCACCCCTGGGCCATGGGCTTTACAAAGAGAGTTCGACTCGCGTCTGTTTCGATGGCAACATTCCGAACGATTCGAGGGGGCTACTAAAAGACATACACCCGTATTCACAAACGATACTGTGAGGTCTCATAGTGTGCTCGAGCGCATAGGGCTGGTCAAATTAATTCACAAACATCACGGAGCAGTATCTAACGCAGTGCGTTCCCTCAACGAAGTATTACTTAAGTGTTATCAATGAATAAGAAGGCTTGCCAAAACGAACGCACTGAGAATTTGTCGTTCTTTGCACAGTTTTAGTAGTACGCATAGCGAAGTATTGTTTGTGAATACGGGTGATAGTTCCGAAACGTATCATTCACTAATGAAGTTACTTCGGATTCCCTCCAGTAGAGTTTTAGCCGAACGAAATATCGCGCGCCGTCTTCGTATTGTAGAATGTGATTCATAGTACCGATTGCCCGAAATTTCGTATTTACGTTTCATGGTAAGCTTAGTGGCCCTCGATTCTGCTGAAGCAAAACCATCTCAGACACTGCAAAAAATGACATTAAATTGTAGACTTTATTGCTATCTTTATTGCGTCGGTAGCTTAGTGGTTTAGGAGTCGGCCTTACGATCGAGAGGTCCCGGGTTCGAATCCTGGCCATTACACTACTGACGTGAACCCACTCCTAGCACAAGCAATTTAGCTTAGTTGGAGGGGTTAACGGGAATATTAGTAATTTCGGTTGCTAATATTCTTTAAAAAAAAAAAATATATATATTTAAAGTCCAAAATTAAATGAAAGTAGTTTAATTACACTTTTTATCCGCTCCACAAAAAACCCATTTAATTTTCGACTTTAACGGTATTAATTTAAAATCTCAAATTAAATGGAATATTGAATTTGAATTTGAATTTATTTTTGCAGAATCGAAGGCCCGGTTACGCCTTAAAAATGTAGGGCGAATTCGGAACGAAATGGGGCGAGTATTGTTCCTATACAAACTGTTATATAATGCACAGTTAATTAATTCAGTACCTACGAAATAGAGCGAATATAGTTGAGTTTTCCACAGAAATTATATGAAATTTTGGGGCGAAATTCGGTACAAATTAGGGCGACTATACATGTATATAGTATTTTCGACTTGAGTGTATTTTTGTATGTGTTTTTAGCAGTGTAACTAGATAGATGTACAATGTTTCTTAGAATTTTTAAGAATGTCAGAATCTATATAGAGTCCGCGCCAGCTAATAAGTCCCGCGGCAAAACTAGGAACTAAAATGACATCGCCGCCATACTGTGTGTTGATTGGTTCAGGCCATGTTACTGTCATGGCCTGCACCAATCAACACACAGTATGGCGACAGCGGTTGCGATTGCTACGCCGCCTCCAAGGGACTTATTTCTAGTCGAACCAACTATTGCGTGAACTAGGGTGGCGCCACCGTCCTTACAATATTGTCAAATCGTGCTAAATTGACTTGGATGTGCTATAAAACAGTGTATTTGACAGTGACAACCGTAGTTCCGATTTTAGCCATTACACGAAATCGTTGATAGGTACAGACGACAAAGGAAATATGTACAGTCAGCATCAGATCAGTCTCAAAATCATCTTAATATCAAGATATTGTGAGCAATTAAAACTCGATTTACAAATAGAAAAGAGAATCGACTTCTCTTTGTAAATCGATTTGAACAATCAGCTTAATAAATGCTTCAAAATCTCATTCAAAAGCAATTCAAACTGTTTTATTAATTTAAATTGTATAATTGTCCGAACTAAAGGTTGTGTACCAAGTATAAGAACAATCAGTCGAAAGGAAGGGGGGAATAATACCAAGGTGTTAAAATCGCAATTTTTCTAAATTTCATGATTATAACTCAGCGGGAAGTGCTCTATAACTATTTAGAAAATTCTCTTTCTTTCATTCTCCTTCTTCTTCTCTTTCATTCATTTCCACTGGAGTTTCCTTACCTTTTTTATGGTTAACAGGCTCTTGATGTGATGCTGACTGTACCATACCGACTCGCTGAGTGTTCAAAGCGGTCATTGACTTAATTAGACCAATAGTATAAATTTTATTGTAAAATTTAAGATTATTTAACATTTTATCTATTGTTTAAAGTTATATTTCACTATATTGATTAAATTAGACTGCGTTGTCGGTCCCGCAGCATTCCCGGGTTGAACAAACTTTCATGCCAAAAGCGACTGTGTACGACAAATGAAGAGGCACGCAGCACATGCGCGTAATTCATTGCGGCTTCTCAATGGTCCACTTTATCCGTATCGGAGTTTAACAAGTAATGGGTACGCTGTATGTGCTGCATTCGTCGGCAGTTGTCGTATGCGGTTGCCTTCAGAATCATACCTTAAAATGTTCTCAAAATTATTCACACCTATGCCTCTTCTCAAAGGTTTTCAACACTGTTTTCTAACATCAAAGAGGCTAGTCATCAATTGGACACTTGTACCTATTAACTGCTACTATCCTAAATTTTCTTATAAACCTCGCCCGGGAATCGAATATGGGTCGTCATGCGTTGCAGTCGCACTTGTTACAGAGATAGCACCAGAGAGATTTAATATATTATGTGCTGATAAACTATAAATTTGGTTAGATTTGAAGACTGTTACCTCCTATTGCCTATTGTTACCTGAGGCTTTACCATAGCGTGTTAGAGCGTCCGTGTTCCTGCGAGAGAGGGGGATGGTGCTATGGGTGAATAAATCCGAAAAACTTTATTCCGACGAGTCACATTCACGAATTTAAAAATTCATAATTTGCAAATATAGGTAGATACATTGGTTATGTTCTTATATAAAATTCTCATTTTTATAATGCCAACTAAAAAAACATAAAATCTGAATTGCAAAATTCCTAATTATTATAATTACGAATGTCAGAATCGAATTTTAAGATATCGGTATCTAGAAATTCATAATAATCCGAAATATCAGAAATACGAATTCCGATTGTCAGGAATCCGAAAAACACGAGTCAGCGATGTCGACGGGACGCACTTATTAAACTAATTAAATTTGTACTAATCATTCGTACTAATTGATTGATTAATTTGAAAATTGATTGAAAAATTAATTCGTATTTGTGACTGTCGTGTCGGGTAAATAAATTATCGTGTTTTTCAACAATCGGTGTTTTGTTTCTTAGGAATTATAAAGTTCATAATTTATAAAATCGGAATTAAATATTTCGGATTTTTTCCGTGTTCCCTGGTACTATACACCTAATGTAGCTCTATTTCTTCCACACGGAACACGTTCTAACACGTTTGGTAAGCCCCCTGATCTGTACATACCTAATGTTAATAAAAATATAATGTAAATGTAAATATCTAATATGTCTAAATAAAATAAATAAAGATAACCGACGAGTATCTAAATGGGATAAGGTGCTAAATGATGTGACTGTCGTACTCAGTGTCACTATTTGTAATATATTGAAAGTACCTAATAGTTAGGAAGATCATCTATTTATAAAGCGTCATTTAGACGGGGAGATTTTCGGTCCGATAAATCGTACGCGACTATCACTGTCAATAATGGCCATACGATTATCGTATCAATGTGTTTACACGCAGGCAAACACTAAATTCTCGCCTACAATTATATCATACGAGACTCGCATGTCACATAATCGCCATGTTTGACATACGATTATTGCTTGAAAATTCTGTTTAGACGGACACTACCAAATGTCAAATGCGAGGCAATGAGCAGTTTTCTAGTAGGTATTTATAGGGTTCCTAAAGATGCGCTAGATGGCGCAGCCGGCACTTTTGGTAAGAAGAGTGTGGTGTCACATAATAGTGTTCCCTAATTTATGGAAAAATGTTCTTCGGTTTTGTAATGATTTACTTTACATAAATATTTTGTAATTTTTTCTGATACAATTATTTTAAATATAATATTATTATTTTAAATTACAGACAGTGACGCGAAAAGAATTAAGCGTTTTATTATATTTTATCTATTATAATATGGGTAAATGAAATTAAACTTTGGCAACATCGCAAATTCATGAAAAAATACCACAAACAAACCACAGAGTACATTAAACTTACCAAAAGCTATGCTAGCGCCATCTCCTGATGACACTGCTGAATAACTGCTCATTCACGAGCGAGCGGTGATGGTTTCTGCGAATGTTTAGACGAAGCAAGTTTTTTCCTGTCCTTTCGATAATCGTATCATACGAGCGAGAAACTCTCCACGTCTAAATGACGCCTAATATATTGAAAGTAATAATGTGGAAGATCAACCAAGCGGCAATATGCTTGAGCACTTTTCAAGTGTTAATAAAATATTAATCTTACTGCATTTAGATAAGGCTCAAAATAGTGTGCAGATTATGCAGTAGTGTGATAAGACGTGCAGAAGACAAAATATGCAGAAGCGTTGTTGCATACAATTTTAAGCTTTGTTTGAATGAAATAAAGTTGATATTTAATTGCTGCCTGGTCTGTATTGACCCAAAGGCGTGAATTATGAAGAAAAAGCTATGTTAAGACGGGGGAGAGACTTCATTGCGATAAAGCAGCCGCCTAACCGCAGCAATAATAACCTCGTCTTGTGTTCCCGGCGGTTACTAGGGTAGCCAGAGCTCACTGGAGAGGTTTTGTGCTGTCAGTGGGAAGACCAAAGGCTTATGCTTTGTCTTCTGGCGAAGAAACTCTGTCTTACAGGGTCGGCAGCACGAGTGTGAGTCCCCTGATGTTGCACACGTCTATAGGCTACGGTAACCACTTGACATCATTTTTACCATCTGCCACCTAAGTGGTATTAAAAAAAGCTTTTTCTATATAATTCACATCTAAGAATTTATTAAGAGCTCACATTATTAGTATTGTATTGTAAAATAATAAAAGTAACAGCCATGTTTGTACATTATGTTTAAAAAAATGAAATATAATCAATAAATCTGTGATTTTGTTTTTTATTTAATACTAAATACTACTGACAGGTTTCAAGCCATTGCGATACGCAAGATTTTAAGCCAAGCGCTTTAAAAAATCCGCATCAAAATCCGTTCGTTCAAAATCGTTACTTTTTACCCGACTGCGCCAGCGAGAGGGTAATGTGTTTCGCGCGTATGTATGTATGTATGTGTCTATGTGTGTATGTAGTTTTCTTTGTTCCCCTCTACAGGCCCAACGCCTGGACGGATTTTGATGAATAGGGTCTCAAATGAAAGGTATTCGTCTCCCGAGTGTCATAGGGTACATAAAATTCCAACAAAAACTATACGGTAGATTTTTGATGCTAAAATATGTGTTGGCAAAATTTTTTTTTCAATCAAATTTATTGCGTAGGTACAAAATTTATTGCGTAGGTGCGTTGTACATGGCATCGCGAAGAAATAGACAAGAATTTCAAATAAATATTTTTTTTTTTGTTCAGTACCTAATGTACCTATCTAGCACAAGTAAATTAGAATTTGATAAAGAGAAAAATCCTAAATGTTAAAACCTAAAATAATAAATAATGCTGAAACTAGTAAAACTGTAATAAAAGTAAGTACCTGCTAAACTTTGGCACGACCTTGATAAAGTAAAGAATTATGAAAAAGAAAAAGTAAAAAAGCAATTTTCTCTCGGCATTGGCGTAGCTAGATGACAAAGGGCCCCGGTGCAAGAAGAAACAGGGGCCCCCATATTTAATTTTTTTTTTGGTTGAGAAACCGCCTTCGCGTGTCGCACGTCGCCTTAACGAGGTTGTCGAAGTAAAAGAACCTTCCATACTCAAAGAAAAGAACTCACGGTTGGCATGACTAGACCCCCATCGGTCCTGGCCGCTAACGTGCTTCTTTCTTCTTCGCCCTAGCCTTTAATCCTAATCGCATCCTCAGCTGTCACCTCGGAGTCTGGGGTCCGCTTTACCAGTCTAACTGTGGATTTGGCTGATATTGCCATTGGGTTGTGACCTTCACAACCCAATGGCAATATCAAAGCATTGCAGCTCGTCCAGTTGTTGGACTTTTTGGGCTACAGCTACCAGTTACGTTTGTACAGCGACCGAGACCGACTTAATGTGCTCTCCGAGGCACGACCAGACCAATGCAAACACACATATTCATGCATACCTATACATATATTTGCACTGAGCGGGGATCGTTGATGATCGATCACTACCACGCTACTAATGTGCTGTTGGGAATCAAATCCTTCCTCCCTCCCTTTTTTTTCATGCGGAAATCACCCCCGTTAGAAGTGGTTATATCAGAATCGGACCGCACGCCTTTTCGGGTCTTCAGATGGATATAAGATTGCCTAGAGCATATCTCTCAGGAATCGAACCAACTAAAAAAACCACACGCCATCTCGGGTTTCAATTACTGGGGCTTAAGCTGAACCGATAGGAAAATTCCTTCGCACCACTTTGAGATGACCCCTTCGTGGCAATTACGGTGTCTCTTCATCTTTCCCAGAGCCAGTCCCACCCCCTTACTTGCTATTCACTGTAATATCTGCCAATCAGAGGGACACGTGGAAAGATTTTTATGATAGTTCATTACTGACACGTCAATTTGACTTCACTTCGCCTGATGGTAAGCTGAAGGCAAAGTCTCGGAAAAGAGGGTCACTATTAGACACGTAAGTACTACCATTTTACAATGGTGGCACTTAGCTTGACGGCCTCATCAGAAGGTTTTTCACGCTCCACATAAAGGAACCGGGTTTGTTGGTTTGGGTCCGAAGGGCCACTGAACTTGGGGGCCTCCTGAGCTTGGGGGCCCCGTTGCACGGCACCGCCTTGCCCACCCATAGCTACGGCTACGCCACTGTGCATAGCCGCCGTGATGTTTTTTTTAAATTTAAATGCATCCAGATTTTATACAAATTATAGCTTATGTATTATTATTCTCTTTATTACTATTTTTTTTATATAGGTACATAAACTTGTAAATTATATTTTTAAATACATACAAAAACATCTATTTATTAATGTTCTCATACAGAATCTAGAAGTACGTAGTTTTAGGACTTTGCATTTGCATTCAGATTTATCGATCTGACATCTGGCTCTGGCAACACTGGCCGGGAACTCCGGGAACAAGAACAATTTTATTTTTATTTATTCAAATTCAACTGATGATTTCAACTCATTTCAAGTATCTCTAGTCTGTGTCATTCTAGGATCAATCCTAGGTGTCATTTCATTTCAACATTTTCAACTCTACGCAGACACACACACAGAGTAAGTTATAGTTAGTAATTAATGTGATCAAATTAAAAAAAAAAATTCGAGTTATGACTTATACCGTAGTATCTCTTATTTATTAATTATTAGTCTGTGAATGTTACGATATGTAAATAACTCGCATAATAATAACTCGGTACTTGATGGATAATGGATATATTAATCTATGTACGTACTCTCTACTCCAAGAGGTTGAAGTCGATAAGTCGAAAACCATTCAATTGAAAAAGCAGACAATAGAAAAGAAGACTGGCTAGACTTGTTGGACATTCCTTCGCCTTCCTAGCCTTGGTAGCGAGTGCAGTGCCGCAAGCGCCGTAAGTGAATAAATTTATCAGCAAAATGTCACAGCCTACAATCATAGGAAATTCAGATTTGCAATCAGATCGTCAATTGCAAGAATACAAATATGTCATGAATTATAAAAATGATACCGAGCGGCGTGACAGTGTCATTTTCGGAGCAGCAATCCGCAGGGTATTGGACAAATTTAAGATTGAGGAACACCCACATTGTCCTATAACTCATCTTCTGGACATTTTCAAAGGTGATAGCATGATCGTGAATTGGAGTGAAAGTGCTGGGTTACCGTGGTGTGATTTGGGATACCAAACAAAGGAGGATATACAAAATGACCCTGAAGCCGTCAGACAAGTGCGAGAATTCTGGCACCGTGTGAAAGATGCAGAAGAAATTGTGTTTCCTGACTGTACGATTCACACCAAACATAATAGCAATAGAACAGCCTTCACAACAGTGTGGACATATCCAGCCACTGTCCATTTCGGAGAAGCAGCCTTTTTGATTAAACTTATTGAGACACTTCGTGAACAAGATGTTCTTGGTATGGCATACACATCTCATGTCGGTGGCTGTAACCGTCTTTACGAACGGTTGTACCAAAACAATAAATTTTATGTTAAGCTTGATTTTAACAAGAACACTGTACCAGCTTGGATCATCAAAATAGCATTTGCCATTATAGCATTAAACATAAACTTCTGTAAGTATGTGGGGGAAGGAATACCAGATGCTACAAAAATGTACCGAATGTTTAAATGTATACAAGAATATTTTATTAATACTCCTATAAAACTTCCAAATGGCACACGCATACGAAAGTCAAATGGAATACCAGATGGCAGTTACTTTACCGAATTAATTGGCTCGGTAGTGTCGGCTATCATTCTAGAACATTTGAGCCTCACTTTTGAAGGTGCATATACAGAAGACTATGTCGTACATGGCCATGAATGTATTGCACGGGTCAGATCATATTGGGATCTGAATTTATGTCGAGAAATCCTCAAAAACGATTACGGTATGACTCTCAATTTATCAAGATGCCAGGTTAGCAGAAATATTAGATGTATTCACTTCTTTAGGAATCTTAGGATATAGACCATAGTAAGGCATCAGATTTTAGTACCTGTACAGGTACTTTTTATAGAGAACTTTCGATTTCTTAAATGATTACATAATTAAAAACCCTATGCTGCTGAGCCCATTCATTTAAGAGAAACTTTTGCGAGAAAGCGACGTGCTGCTACCTCCTTTGCTCAGGAGGTTCTGGATCAAGCTCTCTTGTATTAAAATAACCTAGGAACGGTATTGGCACTTAAAAATGGTCACTCAAAATGAGGCTCGGCTTCACTGTAATGTAGGAGCAGGCATGTAAGTGCAAATTATCAAAATTGTGTCTCATGTTAATTGATATAACAAAATTGTCTCATCCATATTAATTACAAATTGTTTCTTATGTAAAGTTTATAATATGTATGAAGGTTATATCAGAATGGTGTCTTTTACATGTTATCTATGATGGGTTACATCAGAATGGTGTCTCTTACATGTTATCTATGATAGGTTATATCAGAATTGGGTCTCTTACATATTTTCTATGATAGGTTATATCAGAATTGTGTCTCTTATATGTTATCTATGATAGGTTATATCAGAATTGTGTATCTTACATGTTATCTATGATAAGTAATATCAGAATGGTGTCTTTTACTTAGGATGTTAATTATGAATAGTTATATCAGAATAGTGTCTCTTACATGTTATTATATCAGAATGGTGTCTCTTACATGTTGTCTATGATAAGTAATATCAGAATGGTGTCTTTTACTTACATGTTAATTATGAATAGTTATATCAGAATAGTGTCTCTTACATGTTATTATATCAGAATGGTGTCCTTTACTTACATGTTAATTATGAATAGTTATATCAGAATAGTGTCTCTAACATGTTATTATATTATCAGTGGGGTGAGCACGAACAACTATCGCAATCGTATCGTGAACGTAACGAGAGCACGGAGCATTGCGATTGGCCGCCTGCCTGAAGCCTGCCAATCGCAATGCTCCGTGCTATCGTTACGTTCACGATACGATTACGGTAGTAGTTCGTGCTCACCCCACAGAATGGTGTCTCTTACATGTTATCTATGATAGGTTATATTATAATTGTGTCTCTTACATGTTATCTGTGATAGGTAATATCAGAATTGTCTCTTACATGTTATATATGATAGGTTATATCATAATTGTGTCTTGTGTCTCTTACTTACAAGTTAATGAGCAGTTTTCCAGTAGGTATAATAATCAGTTGGTTTTTAAGTCATCAGGAGATGGCGCTAGCATAGCTTTTGGTAATTTTAATGTACTCTGTGGTTTGTTGTTTGTAGTTTTTTTTCATGAATTTGCGATGTTGCCAAATTTTAATATCATTTACCCATATTTATTATTATAGATAAAATATAATAAAACGCTTAATTCTTATCGCGTCACTGTCTGTAATCTATTTATACTATTATAAAATTGTAAAGTGGTCGTGTCTGCACATTGGAGATATTTAAAAAAAAATACTTGGATTATGTTAATAATATTAACGATACTGAACACGAAAATATTTTTTTTTTTCATTTCCTGTCTGCTTGTCTGTTTGTCCGCGATGGACGCAAAAACTACTGAACGGATTTTGATGCGGTTTTTTTTGTTAGAAAGGGCTTGGTCAGACTTAAAATCTTACGTTTGTTTGATCGCAATCGGTTGAGTAGAACCGGAGTTGTGAACAATATTGATATTATACGGAAATATAGATGGCGCTCCACGCGATAAACGACATCCACGCGGGTGGAGCCGCGGGCAACAGCTAGTTTAAAATAATAATATTATGTTTAAAATAATTTTATCAGAAAAATTACAAAATATTTATGTAAAGTAAATCATTACAAAACCGAAGAATATTTTTCCCATAAATTAGGGAACACCAGATTTGACACCACACTCTTCTTACCAAAAGTGCCGGCTGCGCCATCTAGCGCGTCTTTAGGAACGCTATAAATACCTACTGGAAAACTGGTCATTATGATTAGATTAGTTATATCAGAATTGTGTTTCTTACATATTATCTAGGTTTCTATGATACGAGTAACTTCAATAAAAATTGTGCCTACCTACATAAGTGGGCCAAACACCATAGCAGTATGCAGCAAATGGCCAAGAAAAACGCGTCTTGACTGGAGAATTCAAGAAGAATTTGCTACATAAATTAGCTGTGTGCTGGCTCCATGCTGCTTTGGCGCATGGCCATCATGTCATATGTGCCAATGTCAAAAAGGTGGATCTTGCCATCTTCCTTGTGCTGTTCGATCCACTACTGGAATAGATGGTGGCAAGCCTAAAACTGGTCCATTTTCAATTTTAAAATTGAAATGTATGTTGATGTTAGTTTTAATTTTAAGAATAAATGTGATTCTTTCAATTTTATAACAGCAAATCAATATTGTTTTTTTTTAACCATTATTTATGAATTCTGTCAGTGGTTGGTCACTAACCTTTAAACCATGGCTTTGAGGTCATATGGCAGTTACTTCAAAATAGCCGAAAAAGCCTAGCCACGTCATATTTAAGTGGACCCAGGACTCCGGAGGTGAACCGTGAAGGTGAGGGCCTTTGACGTGACCGGGGCTAACGCAATGATAATGGATGCATCTTAGTAAACAAGAAGTCCACGGGAAAAGGTATGACATTGGTGACTGACTCCCTTAGGATTTGTCCTTGAAAGGGGGTCTTGCAAAATAATTGTTTTTTTTGCAGGGACTGCGTCTTCCTGTGAGATATGGATGACACACTTCGCACGATGAAACTAGGCTAACTCACAACTGGTGTTTCGATTTCGGTTTTAAATCTTTACACAGAAAAAATATTAATAACTAGCTGACCCGGCGAACTTCGTATCGCCATATTTTCTGATCCGGTTCCCGCTGCATATCTCTAAATTTATCAGTGTTTCTCTACAATATTATGCATGTATTATATAAACCTTCCTCTTGAATCACTCTATCTATTAAAAAAACCCGCTTCAAAATCCGTTTCTTAGTTTTGAAGATTTAGGCATACATAGGGACGGACAGACAGCGACAGCGACTTTGTTTTATAATATGTAGTGATGATGATTGAAATATTAAAAAGGCACATCAAGATTCTTTTCGTTTATTGTAGTTAAGTAGGTAGGTACCTAACTGAATGGACTATAGATATAAAATAATAAAACCAAAAGTTTGTTCTGAACCACATTTATTTAGCGTACACAACCGAGAAACAACAATATATTATCTTTATAACATTAAGTACAATCAAACAATCAACATTACTATACAAATACATCAGTATGTTATCCTCTGGACCACAAACTATACCTGCCCCCTGGCCCTCAATTCTGCTATAGCAAAACCACAGTTATGCCACTGACACTGCAAGAAAATTTCATTTAATTTTAGCGTTTAAAGTAATGCGGTTAAAGTTTAAAATTAAACGGCTTATTGTAGAGTGTAATGAAACATTTTTCATTTAATTTTGGACTTTAACACCCGTATTCACAAACAATACTGTGAGGTCTCATAGTGTGCTCGAGCGCATAGGGCTGGTAAAATTAACTCACAAACATCACGCAGCAGTATCTGACGCAGTGCGTTCCCTCAACGAAGTATTACTTAAGTGTTGTCTATGAGTAAAAAGGCTTGCCAAAACGAACGCACCGAGAATTTGTCGTTCTTTGCACAGTTTTGGTACCTACGCATAGCCAAGTATTGTTTGTGAATACGGGTGTAAGTCTGTAGTAATAAAGTCTATATTTTAATGCAATAATTTGCAGTAGCGGTGGTGTGTCAGTGGTTTTGCTTTAGCAGAATCGAGCCAAACAGGCGGCTTGACCAAACATAATGTAACGTAACTAGGCGCGTTCGGCCCAGCGCACACCACCGTGGAAGCGCCTAAACATCCATATCCATATAATATTATAAATGTGAAAGTAATAATAAAGTCTGTCTGTCACGCTTTCACGCCTAAACCACTGAACCGATTTTGATGAAATTTGGTATAGGAGTAGATTAGACCTTGAGAAAGGACATAGGCTATGTTTGGTCGCGATAACCGACATCCACGCGGGCGGAGCCGCGGGCGAAAGCTAGTGTTAATTATATTTCTAAAAAATACACTTAAAACACAAATACATTTAAAAATATAAAAAACTAGTTGTCCCGGCGAACTTCGTATCGCCATATTTTGCCAACCCGCGTGAATTTTTGATCCCGTTCCCGCTGCACCTATTTTCTCATCTTTAAACCTTCCCTGGACAGCCACGAATATTTCAAGACTAAAATTAACCAAATCGGTTCAGCCGTTCTTGAGTTATAAACTACCAACGAAAAGTGGCATTGATTTTTATCTTTAAAAAAGATACAGGGACCAAGCTACCGGTGGTTACGGCTCTAGGGAGAGGAGCCTCCTCACAATACGTGTAGTGTCGAGGAGTACCGCCTATGAATTATTATAAATTGCTCTTCGCCGCGCTTTCAGTGGTGACCGCTGTACCTTCGTATTGGCCAAAAGTTAACTTAGTTTCGATTTACGGCGTAAGTTTGAGTACCGAATGTTGACAAAAGGGTATCTAGTTGGTACCTTTGTGAACTAAAATTTCATAAGTGGTACTAAACACAGGAAACAGTGGTACTAAAGGTACCGACCAACACCCCTATCAACATTCACTAATCAATCTTTTAAAGGTAAATTTAAACCAAACGAGCATAGAACTAGAACAAGAGCATTCTTTCTTAATATTTTAGTGTAGGTAAAGGTCCAACCCCACCAAACGGACGGCATCGGCCCGGATGTTACAATCTTTAAACAAAATTAAATCTTATTATCACAGTGTTTGAAGTTTATATTACCAAGTCACGCACAACAGCTTGACAGCGACGTGCGGCGGCATGACGCATGTCAAGCTGTCATGCGTGACTTGGTAATATAAACTTTAAATGCTGTGTCATAAGATTTATTTTGTTTAAAGATTGTAAAATCCGTTCCGATGCCGTCCGTTTGGTGGGGTTGGACCTTAAATGAAACCTTATTTTTAGCGTTTACATGAAAGAACAACGAACGAATGTTCTGTCACTGTTTACGCGAATAGCATTTGATATAAAGGGGATAGAATGAGCATTCGCTCGTTTGGTGTAAATCAACCCTAAGATGTTAATATGAATCACCGATATATAGAATGTTATAGTCCGTGCCCGCAAAAGTCATGATATACCAATATACTTCTTAAATAACTAATAAACCTTATTGTTAATCACTTTTAATATTAACTGTTACCTTTTTTAAAAATCAATTATATCAATGAAAGAGCAACGGTCGGAAATTGTTACTAGAAATAGTGGCTAGAAGGTTCGGGCAGCCCCTAGTTGTCTCACGACGCTGCTCAGGACCTTTTTCTATATTATCTATGACACGTCAATTTGACTTCACCTCGGTGATGGTAAGGTAAAGGCAAAGTCTCGAAATAGCGGATCACCATTATAGACACGTACCATGTTACAATGGTGGCACTCAGCTTGACGGCCTCATCAGATGCTTTTTCACGCTCCGCTTAAAGGACCCGGGACTGTAGGAAGAGGGAAAAACCTTCAAATATGTGTGCTTAATGGGTAACAGTGTTACACAAAATGGTGTGACACAACGGGAACAAGGCTTTTTCTCCCGTGGATAAGATTGAAAATGGTTTGTAATTTATTTTATTTTGTACTAGCTGACCCGGCGAACTTCGTACCGCCATATTTTCCCCCCGCGTGGTATTTCAATGTTTCTCTACAATATTATGCATCTATTATACATATAAACCTTCCTCTTGAATCACTCTATCTATTTAAAAAAACCGCTTCAAAATTCGTTACGTACTTTTTATTTTTTATTTATATAGGACACGTCAATTTGACTTCGCCTCGCCTGATGGTAAGCTGAAGGCAAAGTCTCTGAGGCAAAGGCAAGTTTTGAAGATTTAAGCATACATAGGGACCACGGAGGACAGAATATGATTAGTAAACGGAGATGTTCCAGTGAAATTTCTCGTAATAAAAACGCGTCGCCAAATGCGGGTGAGAAGAAGACGCGGGGGGCATGACGCCATACCTCGTCCCCCAAGCGTCTCTTCTCCTGAGTCTAAGCCCCTCCCACTTTTTAGAATGCCACCTAGTGTGGCATGGCGAAACCAAATAGAAATAATGCATGCTATTTCCATTGTAGTTTTACCACTCGCCACAAAGCGCTGCACAGAATTCTAGAATAATCTATGTGTTTAATGACAGCGGGACCACTTACATATTGACCACTATATATACAAGCTGTTGCCCGCGGCTCCGTCCGCGTGGAATTCTGATATAAGGAATATAAGGACATAATGATTGGGTTGCATTATTGGAGTTTTAGCGCCTTCGCTGGCATAGGCGGGTGCGGGTCGCGGACGTCAGGCGTGGGCGCCCGTGCCGGGCGCCCGCCTGTCCGCTGCTCCGCCGCGGACGTCCGCGACGGGCGTCTGTCACCAGTATAATTTCAATAGCGTCGGTGTACAGTCGATAACTATGGATCATTTACTGATATATTACTTAGCCAAAAGACGACGACGTGAACAAAGGCGTCAGCCAATTAGCCCATATTATGTCACGTCTAGATTGTTGTGTGGCGAATTTGTAACCAAGTTTTCGTATAAGAATGTACAGCTATCATAATTAGTTTATTGTAAATCAAAGACACACACCAGTCAAGTCAGACTAGATGGCATGAACAGAGATTTAAATTTAATAAATAAATATTGAGTCTATAAATAAAAGTATGTCTGAAGCAGGTGGATCAAGTATGGAAGTTGAGGAAAATTTGATGAAGAGTAGGGATTCTGAAATTGAGAATCTGATAGCAGTTTTTAACATCATAGTCAATGAGTTAGGTGATGCTAAGAAAAAAGTGTTTGAAAGTGAAGCCAGCAAAGGGATAATAGATCTAGATCTCTCCGATGAGTTGGCAGGATTCTTAATGACAGTTTTTACATGTTTGAGGAAGGAGGAAAATGACAAGCCAGGACACTTGAGGTTTTTAGGGTATACTGCAACCATCGACGGTGTTGAAATAACCGTTAAATCCATAATAGAAAAGGTGAAAGAAACAAATATAAAAATCGATTTCATGATAGCAACGCCTATAGTTGAACTAATAACACTCTTCAGGTCTTTTTATGATGAAGTTAGAACAGGGGTAACTAGATTTAGAGTTAGGGAGTCAGTTGCAAGAAAAGGTGTTAAGAGGACTAGAGAAGGTAAACTGGTTCCTGCAAACAAAAAACAGGAATCTACACAAAATATCTCGCAATATGGCTTAACAAATCAGCATATTCCTCTTTTACAAGGGATAACTCTAGCACCTGAAAGACGTACGGGAGTTTTGAGGAGTTTAGGGCCAATGACTCAAGCTATTTTATTGATTATGGAAGATAAATTCTTTGATAAGTTAAAGTCAGCAATGTCTAATAGCCTGCAAATGTTACCAATGGCTGCAGAAATAATTTCATCATTTAAAGAAGCAAGTCATCCTGGGAATGTGTCAGGGGTTATGAAAGAGCTTGGAGATATCCTTTTGTTGACAACTGCTAGATCCACACAGAAGATATATTTCCCTTTAGTACTTTTCGTAATTTTGTGGCAACAAAAAGGAAATATACAATGGAGCTTTTCAGGAGCGCCAATGTTAAAGTTTTACACGGACTTCGTAACAAATAGAGGCATAGTTTTCAGAATGAGGAGTGGTTCAGACCCATTAAAAACTTCTGAAGTCGTTTTCCACTCAATGTTCGGTACATATCTTGATAATTTGAACATCCTTGAGAAGATAACAAATAAGCCGAAATGGCACACTAGGAAAGAGGTAAACTCAGTATTTCAAAAGAGGTCTGAAAAAACAAAAGTTGCTTTTACTCCGATCACTTTTAGATACGTGTCAAAGATGGCACAAGCTTTAATGACTAAGTCATTAGGGAACATAGACCCGATGTCAGTAGGAAGACCTTCTTTTACTGGATTTAGAAAACGGACATTTACCCAAGAGTTTTTAACTTATCTCACTACTGGCAGGAGCGCCTTAAACTTTACTAGTGAGCCGACTCAATTGCAATATGCCCTCAAAAAATTAAAGGATGAACTTTTATCCGAAAAGGATAAGTTGACTCAAGCTGGAACAAATAATTGGGAGATAAAAAACAAATCCGGAGAATGGGTCAAAACTGATTTTGTGGCCGAAGAAGGTGATTTATTCTTTTACGGAAACTAATTTTGATTGTAAACTCATTATATTTTCTATTATTGTATCAATATATTTTTATTTTGTTTCTAATGTTAACTTGTAATTGTAAAAAAAAAAAAAAAAAAAAAAAAAAAAAAGACAATTTTGCACGGTTTGTCAAAACTGAAGAGAAAGAGGCGAACTCCTTTGGTTCACGGAATTTTTGGTTTTACTTTACACAATATACCTATTAGCAGGGCTGGCTCGCGACTCGCTTGGGGGTACAAGTGGTGCAATGCATCCGGGAGCAGGTTCCTGCTTTTGCATTTTATATTGATATATTATGTTGTTCTATGAATAATATAAGACTGACCTTCAAAATAACATTCTATTTAAGTTTCGTTTACCAAAAAATTTCAAAGGTATTTGCCGTAAAAAAGCTTTCAGTTTGCAGCTATGGATTATTCTAAGTTTATTGCAACGACTGTACAAGCACGGCGCGTGTGACACGGATAACGTAGCGGCGGTCGATGATTTTGTTGAAACAGACCCGCTCGCGTGCTCCGTCGCGCGGACACACGGCGCGTGCCCCGTTGCCCGCGTGGCAGGCCCCGCCGCCCGTGTCACGTGTGACGGGTATCCGCCTCACGTAGCGCTGCTCTTGAAATAACATGAAACAAGCACGCGAAGCGGACGTCCGCGACCCGCACCCGCCTATGCCAGCGAAGGCGCTAAGTACGGATCCCTAACTTTTTCAAAAAGGAAATTAATAAAGCAAGAAAATAATGTAGAAATATAAAAAAATTATGTTATTATATTGTAAAATTTTCACTTATGTATTTCTGGTATACGTATATACAATTAGGTATAGCAAATTTAGGCAGTAATTTTTTAAATCACTTTTTTGTTTTTTAGAAGTCATCTTCATTGAAGGACCTCGAACAGATTCTGGAATATTTTGTGGGGTACCTACCAGCTGGAAGGTCTATTTAAAATACGTACCTATCCACGCATTTTTTTATTTCTGGGTTACTGGGAAATCTAAAATGATATAATATAATGTTGACAATTTTATTGGCTTCCTAAAAATAATGTGAATATAGTGGTCTCACTACTATGATGCACACCATTTATTTTAAATAAGGCCATCTGTAGAATTATAGCAGAATCATTTAGCCCCCCTAAATGATTTGGGCAGATACCGACAGATGGCTCAATTTTTTTATTTTCAATTTTCAATTTCACCCAAATATAATGTAAGAATTAATAAAATAACAATTGCGGAATTACTAATGAAGTGCGGTGAAATTATTGTGGTGATTTTTTTATAGAATGAATTGAATTGTTGTTACAACATTATACAAGTAAGACAAGGTTACTTATTTCTTCTCTCCGCTAGATGGTTCTATAAAGACATTTTTTTTCTAAAAATGAAAATAAAATTATAGCGGACTTACTGATGAAATGTTATATCATCAATATATTTAAACATCTTATCTCTACAATTTGTACACCCTTGTACCGCACACTTCATTCTTAAATCGGGTCAAAACTATTTTTATCTTTGAACTTTTAACCAAAAATGACAACCTATCGCAACGACGTGCCACTAGAACTGAGTGGTGACGTCACAGAACTGACGTCTATATATAGGAGTCCTTTTGACAGTATGGAAGCACGCGACTCGATTGCCTTTGCAACAACTCCGCTATCATTTCCTTCTCCATGATAGGGACGGACAGACAGCGACTTTGTTTTATAATATGTAGTGATTAGCCTTAAGAAGCCGCTGCTCTTTCAATGGGAATTGACCCAAAACCTTGCACTATTCACCTTTTAACCATATACAAAAAAAGACATACATTTTGGTACAATCAGGTCTAATAATAAATCTATGTTACGACCACACTCGTCTCAATATTGGTAAGCTGTAGATGGCGCCACTATAGTAACGTATAGTTGTCATATGAGTTGCGTGGTACAGGGTGGGAGATTTCGACTTTACCTGGAAGGAAGTATTAATTTTATTCGATTATTTTCTAATTAAGTACTCTATGGATCACTGCAGTGAGCGAGTATCTGTGATCTGTGACTGTGACTCGTAGTGATGATCATGTGCAAGCGGGGCGACAGTGCTAACTAGCGGCTCCATCTGAAAACCAGCGCTGCGTATACTAATGATGTACGCAGCAGTCATGCTGAGATGGGGTCCAATTTGGGTCTTCGCGATGATTGAATGTTGTTGTATTGTTAGTAATTTATTGTAGTGCTGTATTATTTCACATTGTGCAGATAACTCAAATAAAACTTTTTTCTTTCTTTCTTTCTTTCAAATACTGGAGAGATATATCGAGTTTCCTTGAAGTTAAATTCGATATCTTCTACAGTATTTAGTCATTTCCCTCCAGGTAAAGTCGAAATATTTATTTATTTATTTAATTCTTTATTGTACACTGAAATTAACAATTTAACAAACTAACAATCCACCCTGTATAACTTTTTTTTGTTAAAAATAATGTTAACCGAAATGAAGTAATTTCAAATTACTAATATTCGTGTTGGAAAATTGTGTTTGGTCAATTTTGGGCCTAAACCTACATTCTGCTCACTATGTATTAGTGTTATTGCAAGTGTGGTCGTACCCTTATCACATAATACTAGTGTTAATAAAATATACCTAAGGAGCTACCATGAAAAGTACACCTAAGGACTTTGGTGTAGTTAGCGGCAAACATTTTGAACAAACGTCAAAATGTAAGTGCGTAGTTCATACTGACTGTGCACTGTTACGTTAATAGTCTGAGTACATTATCAAGATATTTGCCGATCACTATATATACAAGTTATTTCGGATTGTCGTTTTCGATTTGTGTTGCCGGTAATCTATATAAAGCAGTATAATGCAAAACAATGCCTAGGCAATATATGCTTTTTTTTTAAATATTTTTTAGGACATTCTACACAACGCTATCTAGACCCAAAGTATCTCAGAGCTTAACTAGCTGTTTTTTTGTAAATACTTACATATAAATATACATAGAAACACCCAGACCAATGCAAATATTGATATTCATGCTTACAAATATTTGCACTGAGCAGGGATCGAACCCGCGCCTTCTGCGTAGCGGCCGCGTTCACTACCGCTACGCCACAGCGGTTAGAAGTAAGTATATATAGGATATAGTATAGATACCTAGGCATTGTATAGAATACCGGATCATACACATTGCCACAAGATATACCTAAGCTTTTTATAATATCGTTTCTTAAATCTTCGGGTATACTTTTCATGGTAAATTTATTGTATACGAGATTCCACATTAATATATTTGTTAATAAAAGCCATCGGAATGATACAAGATACTTACAATTTATATTATTAAAAGGCTTTGCCACAGAATATAAAATCAAAAAGTGTCAGGCTTTCCTGTCAGCCCTCGAAGAGGGCTAGCTCGAATATGGCCCTAGGTCGGCTAAGGTGCGAGAGAATCTTACCGACGGCCCACAGACGGCGTGCGTTTTAGTCGGTTCGAGTCCGACATAACCTCCTCCACGCGCTTTATCTGTGGGAATTTCGTGCAATATAAAAAGGGCTTTCACTTGGGAGGTTATATGGCAGTCGTTAAGCTGACATACCAATCAAAGTGTGAGATTTACCTCCCAGGGTTGGGAGGACAGACGGTAGTCGCTCTCGGAAAGGCCGACATACCAATCAAAACAAACTTGGACATCGCTATGAAGATGATGATTATCTCAGAGTTTGGCTACACCAGTTGCCATAGTAACAAGGTTTAAGCACAATATAATTTTTTTTTTTGCTTTAATTTTTAGTGCCCGCTTGATGGCAATAGGCTTGCCACCTATAACGTATGATCGAAACTCATATTTGGCAAAATTTTGGTGTGAATACATCTCTGCCTAGCCTACCTCTCCGGGGATATATAGGCGTGACTATAATGTACGTATGTCTTTTGAATTTATATTCCATAGGCTTCTTATATATTTATATAACAAATAATCGAACTATTTAAAGATATTTGCAATAGCAGCATCACATTTTATTATTGCTTGTAAAGCATACAATTGGGTACTTAACTGTGTAGTCAAAGTAGGTACTTTTAAACATCAAAACTGTAAGTAATAGGAAAGGAAGAAGGAGGGAGACTGAAGCCGGCTTTTGACTATGGGATGTAATATATATTACATCTTGAGATATAATATTACATCCCGCGATTGCTGTTTACACTGTAAGATATATATTTGGGATAGTTCAGTAGCTTTACCATGAGTTGACACCAACATTTGACAACTTCGTTACCCTATCGAACTGCGTACGCGAATCTGATTGGTCTGTGTAGAATGCATGCGCGAATTCCCTGACTTCTGATTGCTCAGTTTAAAATGACAACGTGATTTCGCATGCGCGATCAAACGTCGCCATTCAAACGGGCGAGACAGGGGGAGGCGTGGTGTCCGGGGACGTGAGGTAAAATATACACCTTCAAATATCGCTCGAAAAAATATTTATAGTTTGGGATGTAATATATATTATATTATAGCGTAGTGTAAACGGTCTCGTACAAAATGTATGAAGAGCGATATGTCAAGATGTAATATATATTACATTACATCCCATAGTCAAAAGCCACCTTGAGAAGGAAGGAAGGATCGAAGCTTTAGATACGTTGTAAGGAAGGCAGAATAAGGAAGGTAACTTGTATGAAATACAAAGTTTGACGTCACAGTTTTAAATGTCAAATAATGTACTATTAAAGATTGGGTGGATGATTAAAAATAAATAAAAACGGAGGAGTAAGTATTAATTAGGCGATTTTTAAGCTATTGCATAGCTTTTATCGCGGGCCTTGAGCGTGGAGACCGAATCCAGAAATTCCGTAACGAAAAATGGTAACACCCCAACTCCGAGCTCGCACGAACAGAGCCGAGCTGCTCCGAAGTAGCTTCGCTGAACGTAAGTAATTATAATTGCATAACTTGTTAGTTTTCAAATTCAAATTCAGACTCAGACTCAGACACAGACTCGAACTCCGAACTCCGAAATCCGAAATCCGAAAATCAAATTCAAATTCAAATTCAAATTCAAAATATTATTTATTATATGTAATTGCATAAGTTCATAAAAAATGCTATGCAATAGCTTTACCGCGGCAGTCCCCGAGTGCCACACGTCTTTTTTTTTTATTTCCATGCATTACGAGTATTCTTTTCACCCGTACATCATTATTTCCCATAAAATTTTAACGAAAAACATTTTTTTTTCCGCCAATATTAATACTTCCAGACGATTTTTCTATCGTGTGTCCAAAATCTTTTTATTCGAATCGACTATAAATAAAATCAGGGTGTATTTAGCTCATTAAATTGACTGCACCTCGCCTGATAGTAAGTTAATACAGTCTAGTGTAGTGATGGCCATTTAATGATGTAGGTCTATATGTATGTAATTTTACAGGTAAGTACCCAATGTATTACATGTATGGATTATTATAGATAAGCATGCAACTAAGATATGTGGTATATAGTATGGGAGCGATATTACTGACAGAGTCAGTCCAATCTGTTGAACACGATCACACCATGGCGGCATGTTAATATACCATCGTACTCTGAAAAACGATGAACATCATTGTAATATTTATAATTAGATTATTATGGGAAGAGACGAAAGTAATCGGTTTAGATTGGAAAAAGTGAACTCGGACGGGACTTGAACTCAAGACCGGTCAATTAAGAGCGTTTTCACATTATCCGATATCCGATATTGGTGACAGACGCTGATTGGATATCGGAGGAAGTCAAATGTATGACATTGTGTGTGTATCTGTCTTTCACATTGTCCGGCCCGGTACCGAGCCGACACTGTTGTGTTGGTCCGATATCGGATTATTGAATACTAGCTGACCCCGCGAACTTCGTACCGCCATATTTTCTGATCCCGTTCCCGCTGCATATCTGTAAATTTATCAGTGTTTCTATACAATATTATGCATGTATTATACATGTATTATACATATAAACCTTCCTCTTGAATCATTCTATCTATTAAAAAAAAATCTTCAAAATCCGTTGCGTAGTTTCGAAGATTTAAGCATACATAGGGATGGACAGACAGCGACAACGACTTTGTTTTATAATATGTAGTGATAGTGATGATAGTGATGACTCAAACCAACTATGTACAAGATTCACATAGAGGCTAAAAAAACGACTGCAAGCGACTTTCGACCTTAATGACATTTTCCTATTACGTGTCTTTTCGCGTTAATAACCGAGGCTGATCACATGAAAAAGAAATCGATACTATTGTCATGTCAATAAGGTCGAAAATTGCTTGCACTAGGTTTTTTCATACTTTGCTTCCCTAACTAGTCTGTACTATCAAACAAATGGCCAAATCGGATCGATTTTATTGGATATAAGTGAAAACAGCACTGTATCGGATGTCGGCTATCGTCGTCCGACGCTGATATCAGATATAGGACAATGTGAAAACGCTCTAAGGCTCGTTTAGACGAGGACGTTTCGAGAAATCGTGTTACATTTGAGTGTTAGTGCAATGTACCAACCTGTTACAATATAGGTGTATCAATACAGGAAGAGTTCCGGGAAGTACTTGGTGTATGGCGGCACGCTCTGCTGGTACGACTTGTGCCCGGCCGGGGAACACGACCCCGACACCGGCAGTAGGGGCTCCTCCGTGATCGAGTTGAAGATCTCCTCCAGCTTGTCCTTGATTTCGTACTGCAATTTGTATGAATTCAATGGTTGGATTGTATTATAGGACTACACAACGCTCTACACCCAAAATAAGCATAGTTTCAGTAACTTTATGTTATGGTTTCTAAAATTTGGATAAACATAGGTACTTAGATACTTTTTTTTTGTAAAGATATACATAATATAGAAATAAGAAATAACCAGAAAAACGCCAAAATTTATATTCATGCGTACAAATATTTACTCTTGAGTGGGAATTGAACCCGCGCCCCTTGCGTAGCAATCGGACTCATGTGATAAGTACCGATTTCGGATCCGATTGTGGGATGAAATTTTGTGGAGCTGATGGCTCGAAGATTCGATTTCTAACTGATATTTCATGGCCTACTGCACTATTCAGTTTAATTTTTTTTTGTGTTATATAAACCTAAAGTAAGCATAACCTTACTAGGTTAAACACCGTCAATATTGATTATGACCATATTATGTTGTTTCATAGAATCTAGAAATAAATAAACAAATAAAATATTGTAGGACATTCTACACATCGCTATCCAGATCCAAAGTAAGCATAGGCATTACTAACTTGTGTTATGGGTTCTAGAATGCGGATAACATACTTAGATACATTTTTATTATAAATACATACATATTAAACGCATACAAATATTTGCACTGAACAGGAATCGAACCCGCGCCCCCTTCGTAGCAATCGTCCATTCTACCACTATGTGGCCGCTATAGTCAAGAAGTTTGCCGGGCATACCTTGGGCGCGGTGATGTGCTTGAGGTGGTCAAACGGCGCCGTACGGAACGCGTTGTTGAGAGTGGCGCGTTTCCTCTCCGCGTCGCGTTTCTCCGCCTCACTGGGCCCTGTTGCCGCTCGACGCAATGCCTCCAGACTCACGCTTTCAGACCCTCCTAAAGCCTGCAGACAGACAAACAGACACGACATGACAAAAAAACAATCAACAAAACATCGTTATCTAATCTCATACTGAAATGTACACATTGTACATATTAAAAAATTAAAAACAAATCTTTAATGATAGTCTTTACGCACAGAGTATCAAAAACATAATTTTTTAGGATTTTGGAGCTTTTCAATTCTGTCATTTTACACAAATTATATTAATTATTTCATGAAATTAGTTAAAGTAGTGTATGAAACTGCACATAATTTGATCTTAAAACACTCGTGTGATACTATAAAAAAACTCGCCTGCGGCTCATTTTTTAACTCACACTTAGTCTTGTGTTTTAAGAACCCTTATTATGCAACAGTTTCATAAACTACTAAAACAACTATTATAAGTGATGGTAACCACTTCCCATCGGCTGAGCCTGGCGTTTTTTTAGCAACCGAAATTACTAATATTCCCTTTAACCAACTAATCTAAACTGTTTGTGCTAGGATTGCTTGTGACAATCGTCAACGCATGTCGAAAACGTCAAATCCCATACATTCGTCCTTCTATTCTACAATACGCCGCCGGCCAATTGCCATTTATCTAGGAGGGCAGACTCAGCCTCAGATTCATGGCTCGAATCAACAATAGTACCCGGAATACGGCAATAGGCTCACCCCCTATTACGTGGGACCTAAGACAATGGTGAAACGTGGGTGCAAACCTCTGCCTAACCCTCCTGGGATAAAGGCGTAAGATAATAGAATTGGTATTCCACAACCGAATACTAAATACAAACTATTCGGTTGTGGAATGCCCTAGTGACGTCATACTAAACAATGACATCAAAAGTTCTGACTACGTATACATACGTTAGGCTGTCGCCTGTCTCTCCTCGTGTTATTCGAACTGAAACTCCTCAGCTCTTCGCGGCCCCAGTGCCAGAAATCATTGTCACAGCGCTACAGGGGAAGGACAGTATTAGGAAATGGGTTAAGGCAGGCGCGGTCGCAGCTTGAAGTTTTGGGGGGGATCACTTCGGAAATTCCTTAAGAAATTTAACCCCCCCTCCCCTCGTACTGGGACTTTTCAATATGACGTGCATGGTTTTGGGGAGGGTCATGTCCCCTGTGACCCCCCCCCCCCCTCGGACCGCGCCTGGGTTAAGGATAGTTTAGGATTGTGTGATGTTAATATAGGCTTGAGTTAGGAGGTAGGACACGAAGTTATTCGCGTTTCAATAGAGCAGTCCGACTGGGGAAGTACCTCCGCCCTACAGAATAACGCGGCTTAATAACCTCGTGTTGTGTTCCCGGCGGTGAGTAGGGTAGCCAGAGCTCATTGGAGAGGCTTTGTGCTGTCAGTGGGAAGATCAAAGGCTTGTCCTGCTTTGTCTTCAGGCGAAGAATCTCTCTGTTCTTACAGGGTCGGCAGCACGAGTGTGACTCCCCTGGTGTTGCACTCGCTCATAGACCACGGTAACCACTTTCCACCAGTTGGGCCGTGTGCTGAAAAAAGCTAGACAACATTTGACCTACATCCTATTAATATTATAAACTAGCTGACCCGTCGCGGTTTCGCCCGTCGCATATCTATGGGAATTTGCCGGATATATTGACATTCATGGTTTCTACTTCGCTTCTTTAGTAGTAGCGTGATGATAATATTAAGCCTACCTTCCTTGATGAACGGGATAATGTAGGGTTTTCTAATGAAATAGACGGATTTCTATCGAAACTGTGCCTAAAATCTTTCGTTCCAAAACGATACTAAATCAACCGGTATAACATTACTTTTGAACTAAGCTATACTTATGTACTGTATCTATATTTATTTCAGGAAAAAATATTGTGGAACCACAAATAATATAAATATGTGAACTATACTTCTCTTTTTTAAAAAATCTACATTACACTTCTTCGAAATTAATTAGTGTCAAGAAGAGCATTAGAAGGTTTCTTCAGGGTCGGCAGCACGAGTGTGACACCCCTGGTGTTGCATACGTCCATAGGCCACGGTAACCACTTCCCATCAGGGGTGCCGTGTGCTTTTCTGCCACCTGAATGGTATAAATAGAAAGTAAGAAGTTGTTCAACAAAACTTATTATAGTGTGACTGAGTTTCTAGAATCTAGACGATGAAAGCATTTAACTTATTGTACTGTATCTACTGCAAATACTGACATCTCTAATTTTGACATTGTAAACTCTTGACATTTTATAAAGTTTTGACATGTAAATTCTGACATTTATAATTTTGAAATGTAAATTCTTAATATCATTTATTTCGATTTAAATTGCTAAATTACTCTTGATATTGTCATAATACTCGTATAATGACGTTATTGCATGCCAATCTGGCTGAAATATGGTGGAACCTTAATCACTTCACTATCCCTACTAATATTATAAATGTGAAAGTAACTCTGTCTGTCTGTCTGTCACGCCCAAACCACTGTACCGATTTTGATGAAATTTGGTATAGGGGTAGATTAGACCTCGAGAAAGGACATAGGCTATGTTTGGTCGCGATAACCGACATCCACGCGGGCGGAGCCGCGGGCAAAAGCTAGTATATTATAAAACAAAGTCGCTGTCGCTGTCTGTCCGTCCCTATGTATGCTTAAATCTTCAAAACTGCGCAACGGATTTTGAAGCGGTTTTTTTAAATAGATAGAGTGATTTAAGAGGAAGGTTTATATGTATAATACATGCATGATATTGTAGAGAAACACTGATAAATTTAGAGATAATACCACGCGGGCGGAAAATATGGCGGTACGAAGTTCGCCGGGTCAGCTAGTAGTATATAATCGTAACAACATTGTACCCATATATCGCAATAAATTGATTGAATTATGAATTATGATAGTGTATTACGTAAACGCCAAAGTTCTGCATGGAGGGCCTGTGGTTGTGGTTGTACTTCTCAGTGAACATCCTGTACTCCTCGTCCAGGTCGTCGAACTGAGTGCGCTGGTGGACCAAGCGGCAGGTTAACTCTGTGATACTTGCCGGCAAACTTCGTGAATAAATAGGTTTGGGGTGGGACAGGATATTAGGAGGATTAGAATTAGTAGTACTTCTCATTCACACCTTATACATTACACAGGGGATATGACCCCTTCCCCAATTGTGCACCTAAAATTGAAGTTATCTAAAAAGGGATTTTCTGAAGGAATTCTACCCCCTTAAAAATATCGAGTGATGATCATGTGAGACTAAAACCGATTTAGAAATCGTCAAATGTTCAAAATTCAGCCTCGAATATACACTTATCTATACAGTTCATACGATGTACATGTACTGATGATATTCATACATATAGATAGATGTACAGTCGGCATCAGATCGATTTTGACTAGCAAAGTACTCAAAAAGATCTTATTATCATGGCATTAAGATCTTTTGAGTACTTTGCTGGTCGAAATAGATCTGATGCTGCCTGTACCTAGTTACTATAAATAAAAAATAATGAGAAATTAATATTAAATCAAGACTGAATTCTGAACATCTTCTTGTCATGACAATTGGCGTTCTGAATGAACATTGTGATGAATGTGATGATATTGACGTGATAGTACTCGCTCTTGGTCATTACCATACTATGAGAGACTTAAGTGTGGGTGTGCGCTTACCCGGGTGACGCCGGGCGAGCTGTTAGCGCTGTCCATCTCGGTGACGGGCCCCGCCGTGATGTCCGCCAGGCTATCGCGACCCTGGGCGGCTCCTGGGGACACAACCATAGCATACACTTACTTCACTGAACAGAAACAAAGTTATAGTGTAATATACGGGGCAATGTAACGTTACATTATTGCTTAACGAGTGGGGCAAACGTTACATTGGCACTATTGAACTCGTCATGATAACGAAGGAGGCGCTTTCAACTACCCATCTCAATTCATAGATATGTTTATTGTACACCATAGATATAAATAATATAACATGGAGATCCACCACCCCTATAGAAAACTGATAATAATATACGGAGCAATGTAACATTACATTGTCACTTAACATGCGGGACATTACATTGTCACTTAACATACGGGGCAATGTAACGTTACATTGACACTTAACTTACGGGGCAATGTAACGTTACTTTGACGCTTATCATACGGGGCAATGAAACGTTACTTTGACACATAACATACGGGGCAATGTAACGTTACTTTGACACTTAATACACGGGGCAAAGTAACATTACATTGGCACTTAACTGACGGGGCAATGTAACGTTACATTATCACTTTACGTACGGGGCAATGTAACGTTAAGCCCCGTGGCTTAAGACACATACGGTAGACAGTACGTACCGGCTTCAAGCCAGCTGTGTCGATGTGGCGCGGCCACGGAGCCCGCACTGTAGGGGGACGGCGAGGCGAGGCGGGACGTCTCCAGGCCACTGGCTTTTAGACACTCGCATAGCGCCATCTGATGGACAAACAGACACTTAGTATATCTTACTGTTGATATCGCAGCTGTAAGTCCTGGGGCCCTAGACAAAGTGCCATTCTATTGGCGAAAACGACAGTGGAATTGCTAATTGTAGTATGAAATTGACATAAATCATGAATATAACTATTTTTTATTTTTTATGAAATTTGAATCTTTGTAAGTAACTCGAAATTTATTTTATCATTATTACTTTAACCACCGCAATGTCGCTTAATCCACTGTTAAAATTTTGAAACGGTTCGCTTCAACGCGATTACATCAATAGAATGTCACTTTATTTTTTTTGTAAAGAGTATTAGCAACCGAAATATTACTAATATTCCCGTTAACCCCTCCAGCTAAGCTAAATTGCTTGTGTTAGGAGTGGGTTCACGTCGGTAGAGTAATGTCCAGGATTCGAACCTGGGACCTCTCGATCGTAAAGTCGACTTCTTAACCACTAAGCTACCGACGCTTTGTTTGTTTGAGGTCTTCCCGCGATGGTTTCCCCAAGCGACTACAATATGGGGTTCTTCAAGAAGGGCATAAGAAGGTTTCTTCAGGGTCGGCAGCGCGAGTGTGACGCCCTTGGTGTTGCATACGTCCATAGGCCACGGTAACCACTAGTGTTGCCGCTCGATACTCGACTATTGTTAGACAATCGATAGACTATCGATAGTCGACTATTGTTAGACAATCGATAGTAATATCGATAGTATCGATATTAACAACACAATCGATTGTATCGATAGCACCGTTAGTATAAATATTATCGACACACAGTAATACTATCGATAGTATCGTTTTTCAATACCCAATGTACTATCGACAGTATCGTTTTTCAATACCCAATGTACTATCGATAGTATCGATACTATTGATGCTGAACATTGCAATGACAATCGATAGTATCGATAGCACCGTTAGTATAATACTATCGACACAGTAATACTATCGATAGTATCGTTTTTCAATACCCAATGTAAAGCCCGACCAGTAAAATAAAATACCTCGCCATATTGCGGTAAACTATTGGAACTAATTTCTTCATATGGTAACAATCTATACAATGTCATTATGGTCATCTGTCAGTGTGGTGTCAATTGTGCGTGTTGTTGAGTTTGAGAGCGCTACAAAACTACAAAACTATAGTAATATGCCGAAAACTATTAAAAGCCAGTTAACAAAAGTAATTTATAATATAACAAAGTATTTGTCGGATAAAAAGTAGGAAGGATTGGACTCTGTTCCTCTAAATAACATCACGGACCTTGTTGTCAACATGACGGGTACGTACATCATAGAGTACGTGCAATGAAATTGGCCTAAACTACTGATTTTACTGTGACTAATTATTATTCACATTTTTAGGTATATCCCGATCTTCTGTAATAAAAATACGAAGAGAAGGTCAAACGTCAAATGTATTTTCTACGCCTGAGAAAAATAAGCCTAACGCAAAAAAGAAAATCATGCTCGATTATTTTGATCTCTGTGCTGTTAGGCATAAAATACAAGAATTTTATGCAGTCCGAAAAACAATATCGCGTGGTCCCTGTTCTATACATAGTGTAATGTAACTGTATGTCTAACTTGTATTTACCATTCCAAGCAGTAAACTATTATACGGATACTACTGTGTTGTGATTTGTGCCCAGTCCTTGTAAGTCTATAACTCACTTTTGTGAATAATAGCAATGAAAAACATGACAGCCTCCGTGGCGTAGCGGTAGTGAACGCGGCCGCTACGCACTAGGCGCGGGTTCGATCCCCACTCAGTGCAAATATTTGTGTGCATTAAATATGGGTATTCGCATTGGTCTGGTCGTGCCTCGGAGAGCACGTTAAGCCGTCGGTCCCGGTTGCCATAAGAACATCTATGGCAGTCGTTACGGGTAGTTGGTGCCCTAAATAAATAATAAATAAATAAATAAATTAATATTGTAGGACATTCTACACAACGCTATCTAGACCCAAAGTAAGCATAGCTTAACTAGCTTGTGTTATGGGTTCTAGAATGCGGATAAACATACTTAGATACATTTTTTTTTTGTAAATACATACATATTATACATAGAAACACCCAGACCAATGCAAATATTCATATTTCATGCACACAAATATTTGCACTGAGCGGGGATCGAACCCGCGCCTCCTGCGTAGCGGCCGCGTTCACTAGCGCCGGTCTAGCTGCAAAGCTTCGATATCACCTAATGTTAACATTGGGTCGTGGAGGTCAGGTGGCAATCGCTTCACGGAAAATATCGAGGTCTAGCCAAATCTGTAGCTATGACTGGTAAAAGCGGACCCCAGACTCCAAGCTGAAAGCTTCGGATGCGACTGGGAATAACGCTAGGAGGAAGAAGAAGCAATGAAAAAGTCACAGTTTTATATTAGGTGTCATTCCGTGCTTAATTGCGGGGAAATAAAAGCCTGTTCATAAGCAAGTGTGTTGAAAAAATATTTGTATACTTGGCATTTAACATGTGTATCACTATACTTGGTGTTGTCATAATCATAGTGTTTTTGGCGCCCCCAGTACAGGTTTTTTATTTTATTGGTCGGACTTTACTATCGATAGTATTGACAATATCGATACTATCGATAGGCGTATCGATATTATAGATGATTTTCGAGGTCAACTATCGATAGTCAAACTATCGATAGTTCGGCAACACTGGTAACCACTTTCCATCAGGTGGGCCGTATGCTTGTCTGCCACCTAAGTGGTATAAAAAAAGGTCTCTGGGGTGTAAGGTGAGTGTGTACAGTGAGGTGACCTGGTCCATCATGAGGTAAGGCAGCTTGGCGGGCAGCTTAGAGGCAGACATATCGTCGTACGACTCCCTCAGTGGCGGCAACAGGTGCGGAGCGTCCTCGCGACGGGCCTCGATGATCTGTGGAGTTACATCATTAACTTTAGATTCGATCGATTAAGATCTAGGAAAGATAATCGACCTCGATTCGATTGGTCGAATCGATAATCGATTTGAATAATTAGCATAATAAATGCTTCAAAATTTCTTCAAAAAGTCTCGATGTTACTGAATAGCATCATCTAGTACAGTCAAACTACAGAAGTACTGATTCTGCATCGTGAATTGTTTTAATATAAAATAGTAGATTGAATGAAATTTTTAAGCATTTGGTATGTTAACCATTCAAATCGATTAGAAGAAAGAAGAAGAAAATCTCGGGGCAATGTAACGTTACTTTGACACTTATCATACGGGGCAATGAAACGTTACTTTGACACATAACATACGGGGCAATGTAACGTTACTTTGACACTTAATACACGGGGCAAAGTAACATTACATTGGCACTTAACTGACGGGGCAATGTAACGTTACATTATTACTTTACGTACGGGGCAATGTAACGTTAAGCCCCGTGGCTTAAGACACATACGGTAGACAGTACGTTCAAAATTTCTTCAAAAAGTCTCGATGTTACTGAATAGCATCATCTAGTACAGTCAAACTACAGAAGTACTGATTCTGCATCGTGAATTGTTTTAATATAAAATAGTAGATTGAATGAAATTTTTAAGCATTTAGTATGCTAACCATTCAAATCCATTAGAAGAAAGAAGAAGAAAATCTCGGAAATGTCAAAATTACAATTTCGATCAAAAGAGGTTCATTAACTTGCCTCAATCTGAAAAAAAATCCAGTGATAAACAACATGCAACCTCGCTTGTCTGCGCAGTCGGATAGACACCGGATAGTTGGCTTGCGTAATAGGGACACAGTGAGTGTAGTATGTGACGGTACATGGCGACAACAAAATGTAAAAAATCTCGAAGATGTGCGGGTAGATGAAGAACCTACCCTTTTGGCGACTTAAGTCTATCAGGAAAAATTACTAGGTATAATTATCAGGCAAATCAAAGATATATATGTACCTATACCATGATCGCGTTAATTCCCGTTAACATTATTGTAAAACGATTTCAATGTTTTTTCTTGAAAAATTGTATTGCAAGAATACTTGATTTTAACAGATCGATATTGAATTTTGAATATCTTTTTATTATAGTGTGATCGCATGCGTTGTACCGTTCCCATGGCACGGGACTTGGCAGGGACGTCGTAAAGGAAGAGAAAGACAGGATAAGAGCTGAAAGCGAGCGATATACCGCCTTGAGCGTTGGTGGTGATATCTCGCTCGCTCATCTTGCCCTTTCTCCTTCTTTATCGCATCTCCTGCTATACGGGACTGCCTTAATACTGTCGTATGAGCTGCCTGAAAGATGTTGATGTGTCGATAAATGGTAAGTCCTTGATGATTATAAAATGTTTATTGCTTGCTAAATACACAAGTTTTATAGCGCGAATTGTTTGCGACTGACTTTATAATGATTTACAATAAAGCAATCAAATCTGCTGACGCGTTAACATGTGCGGTAATGAGCAGTTTTCCAGTAGGTATTTATAGCGTTCCTAAAGACGCGCTAGATGGCGCAGCCGGCACTTTTGGTAAGAAGAGTGTGGTGTCACATCTAGTGTTCCCTAATTTATGGAAAAAATGTTCTTCGGTTTTGTAATGATTTACTTTACATAAATATTTTGTAATTTTTTCTGATAAAATTATTTTAAATATAATATTATTATTTTAAATTACAGACAGTGACACGAAAAGAATTAAGCGTTTTATTATATTTTATCTATTATAATATGGGTAGTAAATGAAATTAAACTTTGGCAACATCGCAAATTCATGAAAAAATACTACAAACAAACCACAGAGTACATTAAAATTACCAAAAGCTATGCTAGCGCCATCTCCTGATGCCTTAAAAACCAACTGATTATTATACCTACTGGAAAACTGCTCATTGGACCGTACACACACCTGTCACTCCACGTGTATCATGGGAGCGGTACAACGCTCACGGTCACATTATGAGAAAACCAGCCTCCTGGGCTGCTAAAGCAAAACCGCTGTCATAACACGGACACTGCGAATTAATTTTAGATTTTAAAGCAATTTTGTTAAAGTATAAAATTAAAAGACTTAAAGAGTCATCGAAAGCGTGTAATGAAAATATTGTCATTTAATTTTGGACTTTAATTTCCTAGCAATAAAGTTTAAAACTTAATACTATTTCTTGCAATGGCTGTGGTATGACAGGGGTTTTGCTTCAGCAGAATGCTCACGCCACTGGTCGGATGGAAGATTATCCCACTAGTAAGTAAGTCCGTACCTTATCCAGGTATTCCTCCAGGCGAGGTGCGGCGCACACCCGCGGCACTAGCGCGGCCAGCGCCATGGCCAGCGCCTGCAGCTGGCACTGCTGCGCCACCGACAGCACCGGGTTGGACACGCCCGACTGCTGGATACTGGGGAACGACAGACGCACCATGACGAACATGTCCACTTATTGAATGAAACTTTGAAGCATTTGTTATGCTAACTTTTCAAATCGATCTAGGAAGGAAAAAGAATCGACGACGGGACTCGAACCCGCGATCTTTCCCTTACCAGGGGGAAAGCTCTGACCGCTAAGCCACCGAAGCCCGCACGAAACCCACTCAAATTCCTCTATACTACCCGTCTTTGGGGCGACGGTGGTGCCATCTACCGAAACTCTATTATGTTTTTTTGTTGTTTTGTTAATTTGGGCGGAGTCATCAAAAATCAATGTTTAAAAATGGTTGTAACATCATTCATTGGTTCCGAGATAGCTCGTATGAGTTTCGGTAGATGGCTCCACCGTCGCCCCAAAGACGGTAGTGTAGAGGAATTTGAGTGGGCTTCGGTGGCTTAGCGGTCAGAGCATTCCCCCTGTAAGGGAAAGGTCGCGGGTTCAAATCCCGCCCGAAGTCAAATTCTCTTTTCTCTTTGTAAATCGATACCATGATGAACATTTTTTTCTAAACTACTTAGGTCGCAGAAAAGCACACGGCCCTCCTGATAGTAAGTGGTTACCGTGGCCTATGGACCAGTGCAACACCAGGGCAGTCACACTCGTGCTGTCGACCCTGTAAGAGCAGAGAGATTCTGTGCCGTCAGCGCAACAGATAATTAGGAAAAAGCCTTTGGTTTTCCCACTGACAGCACAAAATCTAACACATGACCACTTATTCATCCAATAAAGATACAGTAATATGTTACGTCTACACTACCATGATATGCCAATAAATACCGCCATAGTTTCATCAACAACCAACGGCTATGTGTAGCCCCGATTTTTTTATTTCTATTTATTTATTTTACACTTTTTGAACACCATTAAAAATATAAAATTAAAAACATAATACCACCTAATTTATAGACATACACAATTCAAGATTGTCTAGGGATATTTTAATCATTTGCAGATAGCTAAAATTACACAAGGAATACTAAAACTTATTAATGGCAAAACGCCAATGTCAAGCTTTTAAATACCACATCTACCAGAACCACGTTAGGCACGGCAGTAACTTTGTTTCCGTGTGTCCACCCACACGAAATTCAGGTGGTCGATCAGGACGTGTGGTTGGATTTTAGGGAGCAACTGTCATATCTGTTATATCTGTCATATCTGTCATAACTGTCATATCTGTCATAACTGTCATATCTGTCATAACTGTTATATCTGTCATAACTGTCATATCTGTCATAACTGTCATATCTGTCATAACTGTCACGCCACTCACGCCAGTATGAGCTGCAGCATGTCGGCCACGGTCTCCTCGGAGCCCAGCTCGATGCACACGAGCGCGATGGTGCTGAAGATCGCTTCCACGTTCTCCAGCGTGTTCGACTCCAGCTGCAGACCTGTAGGAAGATGATGATTATGTATAGTGTAGGTGAAGACTGGGCTTGGTTTTAGGAGAGAAGAGCCGAAGTCAAATTCAATAATCATATATCTTTTCATCATATTACTTTTCGTTGTTAGTTTATAACTCAAAAACGGCTGAACCGATTTGGCTAATTTTAGTCGTGAAATGTTCGTGGACATCCAGGGAAGGTTTAAACGGTGAGAAAAGCAGGTACAGCGGGAACGGGAAAAATATGGCGGAACGAAGTTCGCCGGGACAGCTAGTTTTGTATAGAAATTGAGACACTTACAAAACTGGCAGTTAAATACGAAACGCAGCCTCGACCTCAGAAAACTCCGGAGAGAAACTCAACGGGCTTTTTTTCGGGTTTATTTATAAATATTTACTTTCTCTACTTAGTCGAAATACAATAGTTTGCTTGAGCGAACAGCTGATTTCTAAGCTCCTCTAAAATAATCTTGGATTTTTCAAAATAACCGGGGGAATGGTGAAGATTTAGAAAACTGGTTTTAGAACAGAAATTACCAGTTTCCTCGCTATGCTAAATAGCTTATGTTATCAATAGATTTTAAAATCGGAGTTATAAAGGCCAGGATTTGAACCCTGGACCTCACAAACGTAAGGCCAACTCCACCAGTAAGCTACCGACCGACGATTTTAAATAAACACTTATTATTATTTTTGTTAGTTCACATATTCTTAGTGGGTTAAAACTTAAGGCCTAATACCTTCAAGCTGGCCCTTTATCATGGGTTATAATATTTACTATCGAATATAGAACAACCATATTCCCCGCTCAGTGCAAATATTTGTGTTCATGAAATATGGGTATTTGCATTGGTCTGGTCGTGCCTCGGAGAGCACGTTAAGCCGTTGGTCCCGGTTGCCATAAAAACATCTATGGCAGTCGTTACGGGTAGTTGAAGCCCTAAAAAGTCCAAAAACATCGGTCTAGCTGCAAAAACCTCGATATCGCCTAATGTTAACATTGGGTTGTGGAGGTCAGATGGCAATAGCTTCACGGAAAATATCGAGGTCTGGCCAAATCTGTAGTTAAGACTGGTAAAGCGGACCCCAGACTTCGAGCTGAAAGCTTCGGATGCGACTGGGAATAATGCTAGGAGGAAGAAGATAGAACAACCATATCCCTTAGTCGTCTTCTACGACATCTACAGAAAGAGATGGGGTAGTCCAATTCTATTCCACCGGGGTACAAGTAAGTAGGGTAACAATCAAGTAACTCACCATCGTACAGGGAGCCAAATAGCGCGTAGCCATGTTTACTGATGAAGATCAGATCTTGGCGCGAGCACTTCTCCACGATCAGACCCACTTCGGCATAATCCACACTGTAAGCAAAACAATGGCATACATACAGTTATCGGCAAAATTTTTGCGAGTAAGGACATTTTGGGAAATGGACATTATGGGAAAGGGACATTTTGGGATTTATAGACATATGTCGCGAAATAGAAAAAATAAATGTTTTTGAATTTGTTTATGATTAATGGTTATAGCTTTGTGTTTTTTTGGTCTGGTTGACTAAAAACTGGGAATACTGTGAAAACATTTAAACATTTTTTTTATTTTGGAAAATAATTTTACGTCCACGTTCATATACGTCATATTTTATTAATTATATTTAACCAAAAATATGAAATTAATTTTCTAAAAATGGAAATCATATCTAGAATATACGATATTTATTTTATTAGTTGTAATGTAAAGAATACGTCAAAAATGACACTTTGTGAGGATGTTATACGTAAGGGACATTTTGCGACCTATCGAGGTTTGCGACAAGACAAGTGGCAACTCGTTGGCTGGCGTTTTGTAGAATAGAATGACGAATTTGACGTATATGACATAAATGTCAAATCCAATACATTCCTCATTGTATTCTACAATAATTACGTCGGCCAACAAATTTCCACTTGTCTAGACAGGATGAACATTTTGCGAAATGGACATTTAGCGACATGGACATTTAGCGAATGAGCCGCTACGATAAGCTATACCAGCCCCCCTAGACAAGTGGCAATTCGTTGCTCGGCGTATCATGGAATAGAATGACGAATGTATAGGATTTGACGTTTTTGACATTCGTTGACGCCTGTCATATATGAAATGAATGAAATTTATTTGCATTTTTTTTATTTGCAATGAAATGAAATGAAATTTTATTTGCAAGAAATATGGTTTAAATGGTCATAGGTTATTATTTTGATAAGTGCAGCATGTTTCACCGTATTCGGTGTGCAAAAATAAAGTTTAACGATTAGGTTTAAACTTTAGTTTAAAGTTAAAATAAATTCTTGCATGCAATAATTGTTGTTTCTTTAGAACACACATCTAGTCAGTTTCAATTTTAATATGATACATTATAACTTATTATACACTTATTATTATTATTATATATATTATATATTATTATATATTATATTACTTATTATGCCTCTGTGGCGTAGCGGTAGTGAACGCGGCCGCTACGCAGGAGGTGCGGGTTCGATCCCCGCTCAGTGCAAATATTTGTGTGCATGAAATATGAATATTTGCATTGGTCTGGGTGTTTCCATGTATAATATGTATGTATTTACAAAAAAAATTGTATCTAAGTATGTTTATCCGCATTCTAGAACCCATAACACAAGCTAGTTAAGCTATGCGTACTTTGGGTCTAGATAGCGTTGTGTAGAATGTCCTACAATATTTATTTATTTATTTATTTATTATACATTTTTAGATAAGTCAAATTCCATACATTTGGCATTTTATTGTACAAAACGCCGGCCGACGAATTGCCCCATACATTTGGCATTCTATTGTACAAAACGCCGGCCGACGAATTGCCCCATACATTTGGCATTGTATTGTACAAAACGCCGGCCGACGGATTGCCCCATACATTTGGCATTGTATTGTACAAAACGCCGGCCGACGAATTGCCCCATACATTTGGCATTCTATTGTACAAAACGCCGGCCGACGAATTGCCCCATACATTTGGCATTCTATTGTACAAAACGCCGGCCGACGGATTGCCTCATACATTTGGCATTCTATTGTACAAAACGCCGGCCGACGAATTGCCCCATACATTTGGCATTCTATTGTACAAAACGCCGGCCGACGAATTGCCCCATACATTTGGCATTGTATTGTACAAAACGCCGGCCGACGGATTGCCCCATACATTTGGCATTGTATTGTACAAAACGCCGGCCGACGAATTGCCCCATACATTTGGCATTCTATTGTACAAAACGCCGGCCGACGAATTGCCCCATACATTTGGCATTGTATTGTACAAAACGCCGGCCGACGAATTGCCCCATACATTTGGCATTGTATTGTACAAAACGCCGGCCGACGAATTGCCCCATACATTTGGCATTGTATTGTACAAAACGCCGGCCGACGAATTGCCACTTGTGTAGAGGGGCAGGTGTCGCGCTACGTACGTGGGGTGCAGCAGGCGGGGCGCGTTCCCCCGCCGGTCCAGCAGCGTGTGCTGCAGCCACTTGTGTAGAGGGGCAGGTGTCGCGCTACGTACGTGGGGTGCAGCAGGCGGGGCGCGTTCCCCCGCCGGTCCAGCCGCGTGTGCTGCAGCCACTTGTGTAGAGGGGCAGGTGTCGCGCTACGTACGTGGGGTGCAGCAGGCGGGGCGCGTTCCCCCGGCGGTCCAGCCACTTGTGTAGAGGGGCAGGTGTCGCGCTACGTACGTGGGGTGCAGCAGGCGGGGCGCGTTCCCCCGCCGGTCCAGCCACTTGTGTAGAGGGGCAGGTGTCGCGCTACGTACGTGGGGTGCAGCAGGCGGGGCGCGTTCCCCCGCCGGTCCAGCAGCGTGTGCTGCAGCCACTTGTGTAGAGGGGCAGGTGTCGCGCTACGTACGTGGGGTGCAGCAGGCGGGGCGCGTTCCCCCGCCGGTCCAGCAGCGTGTGCTGCAGCCACTTGTGTAGAGGGGCAGGTGTCGCGCTACGTACGTGGGGTGCAGCAGGCGGGGCGCGTTCCCCCGCCGGTCCAGCCACTTGTGTAGAGGGGCAGGTGTCGCGCTACGTACGTGGGGTGCAGCAGGCGGGGCGCGTTCCCCCGCCGGTCCAGCAGCGTGTGCTGCAGCCACTTGTGTAGAGGGGCAGGTGTCGCGCTACGTACGTGGGGTGCAGCAGGCGGGGCGCGTTCCCCCGCCGGTCCAGCCACTTGTGTAGAGGGGCAGGTGTCGCGCTACGTACGTGGGGTGCAGCAGGCGGGGCGCGTTCCCCCGCCGGTCCAGCCACTTGTGTAGAGGGGCAGGTGTCGCGCTACGTACGTGGGGTGCAGCAGGCGGGGCGCGTTCCCCCGCCGGTCCAGCAGCGTGTGCTGCAGCCACTTGTGTAGAGGGGCAGGTGTCGCGCTACGTACGTGGGGTGCAGCAGGCGGGGCGCGTTCCCCCGCCGGTCCAGCAGCGTGTGCTGCAGCCACTTGTGTAGAGGGGCAGGTGTCGCGCTACGTACGTGGGGTGCAGCAGGCGGGGCGCGTTCCCCCGCCGGTCCAGCAGCGTGTGCTGCAGCCACTTGTGTAGAGGGGCAGGTGTCGCGCTACGTACGTGGGGTGCAGCAGGCGGGGCGCGTTCCCCCGCCGGTCCAGCAGCGTGTGCTGCAGCCACTTGTGTAGAGGGGCAGGTGTCGCGCTACGTACGTGGGGTGCAGCAGGCGGGGCGCGTTCCCCCGCCGGTCCAGCCACTTGTGTAGAGGGGCAGGTGTCGCGCTACGTACGTGGGGTGCAGCAGGCGGGGCGCGTTCCCCCGCCGGTCCAGCAGCGTGTGCTGCAGCCACTTGTGTAGAGGGGCAGGTGTCGCGCTACGTACGTGGGGTGCAGCAGGCGGGGCGCGTTCCCCCGCCGGTCCAGCCACTTGTGTAGAGGGGCAGGTGTCGCGCTACGTACGTGGGGTGCAGCAGGCGGGGCGCGTTCCCCCGCCGGTCCAGCAGCGTGTGCTGCAGCCACTTGTGTAGAGGGGCAGGTGTCGCGCTACGTACGTGGGGTGCAGCAGGCGGGGCGCGTTCCCCCGCCGGTCCAGCAGCGTGTGCTGCAGCCACTTGTGTAGAGGGGCAGGTGTCGCGCTACGTACGTGGGGTGCAGCAGGCGGGGCGCGTTCCCCCGCCGGTCCAGCCACTTGTGTAGAGGGGCAGGTGTCGCGCTACGTACGTGGGGTGCAGCAGGCGGGGCGCGTTCCCCCGCCGGTCCAGCCACTTGTGTAGAGGGGCAGGTGTCGCGCTACGTACGTGGGGTGCAGCAGGCGGGGCGCGTTCCCCCGCCGGTCCAGCCACTTGTGTAGAGGGGCAGGTGTCGCGCTACGTACGTGGGGTGCAGCAGGCGGGGCGCGTTCCCCCGCCGGTCCAGCAGCGTGTGCTGCAGCCACTTGTGTAGAGGGGCAGGTGTCGCGCTACGTACGTGGGGTGCAGCAGGCGGGGCGCGTTCCCCCGCCGGTCCAGCAACTTGTGTAGAGGGGCAGGTGTCGCGCTACGTACGTGGGGTGCAGCAGGCGGGGCGCGTTCCCCCGCCGGTCCAGCCACTTGTGTAGAGGGGCAGGTGTCGCGCTACGTACGTGGGGTGCAGCAGGCGGGGCGCGTTCCCCCGCCGGTCCAGCCACTTGTGTAGAGGGGCAGGTGTCGCGCTACGTACGTGGGGTGCAGCAGGCGGGGCGCGTTCCCCCGCCGGTCCAGCAGCGTGTGCTGCAGCCACTTGTGTAGAGGGGCAGGTGTCGCGCTACGTACGTGGGGTGCAGCAGGCGGGGCGCGTTCCCCCGCCGGTCCAGCAGCGTGTGCTGCAGCCACTTGTGTAGAGGGGCAGGTGTCGCGCTACGTACGTGGGGTGCAGCAGGCGGGGCGCGTTCCCCCGCCGGTCCAGCAGCGTGTGCTGCAGCCACTTGTGTAGAGGGGCAGGTGTCGCGCTACGTACGTGGGGTGCAGCAGGCGGGGCGCGTTCCCCCGCCGGTCCAGCCACTTGTGTAGAGGGGCAGGTGTCGCGCTACGTACGTGGGGTGCAGCAGGCGGGGCGCGTTCCCCCGCCGGTCCAGCCACTTGTGTAGAGGGGCAGGTGTCGCGCTACGTACGTGGGGTGCAGCAGGCGGGGCGCGTTCCCCCGCCGGTCCAGCAGCGTGTGCTGCAGCCACTTGTGTAGAGGGGCAGGTGTCGCGCTACGTACGTGGGGTGCAGCAGGCGGGGCGCGTTCCCCCGCCGGTCCAGCAGCGTGTGCTGCAGCCACTTGTGTAGAGGGGCAGGTGTCGCGCTACGTACGTGGGGTGCAGCAGGCGGGGCGCGTTCCCCCGCCGGTCCAGCAGCGTGTGCTGCAGCCACTTGTGTAGAGGGGCAGGTGTCGCGCTACGTACGTGGGGTGCAGCAGGCGGGGCGCGTTCCCCCGCCGGTCCAGCAGCGTGTGCTGCAGCCACTTGTGTAGAGGGGCAGGTGTCGCGCTACGTACGTGGGGTGCAGCAGGCGGGGCGCGTTCCCCCGCCGGTCCAGCCACTTGTGTAGAGGGGCAGGTGTCGCGCTACGTACGTGGGGTGCAGCAGGCGGGGCGCGTTCCCCCGCCGGTCCAGCAGCGTGTGCTGCAGCCACTTGTGTAGAGGGGCAGGTGTCGCGCTACGTACGTGGGGTGCAGCAGGCGGGGCGCGTTCCCCCGCCGGTCCAGCCACTTGTGTAGAGGGGCAGGTGTCGCGCTACGTACGTGGGGTGCAGCAGGCGGGGCGCGTTCCCCCGCCGGTCCAGCCACTTGTGTAGAGGGGCAGGTGTCGCGCTACGTACGTGGGGTGCAGCAGGCGGGGCGCGTTCCCCCGCCGGTCCAGCAGCGTGTGCTGCAGCCACTTGTGTAGAGGGGCAGGTGTCGCGCTACGTACGTGGGGTGCAGCAGGCGGGGCGCGTTCCCCCGCCGGTCCAGCAGCGTGTGCTGCAGCCACTTGTGTAGAGGGGCAGGTGTCGCGCTACGTACGTGGGGTGCAGCAGGCGGGGCGCGTTCCCCCGCCGGTCCAGCAGCGTGTGCTGCAGCCACTTGTGTAGAGGGGCAGGTGTCGCGCTACGTACGTGGGGTGCAGCAGGCGGGGCGCGTTCCCCCGCCGGTCCAGCCACTTGTGTAGAGGGGCAGGTGTCGCGCTACGTACGTGGGGTGCAGCAGGCGGGGCGCGTTCCCCCGCCGGTCCAGCCACTTGTGTAGAGGGGCAGGTGTCGCGCTACGTACGTGGGGTGCAGCAGGCGGGGCGCGTTCCCCCGCCGGTCCAGCAGCGTGTGCTGCAGCCACTTGTGTAGAGGGGCAGGTGTCGCGCTACGTACGTGGGGTGCAGCAGGCGGGGCGCGTTCCCCCGCCGGTCCAGCAGCGTGTGCTGCAGCCACTTGTGTAGAGGGGCAGGTGTCGCGCTACGTACGTGGGGTGCAGCAGGCGGGGCGCGTTCCCCCGCCGGTCCAGCCACTTGTGTAGAGGGGCAGGTGTCGCGCTACGTACGTGGGGTGCAGCAGGCGGGGCGCGTTCCCCCGCCGGTCCAGCAGCGTGTGCTGCAGCCACTTGTGTAGAGGGGCAGGTGTCGCGCTACGTACGTGGGGTGCAGCAGGCGGGGCGCGTTCCCCCGCCGGTCCAGCAGCGTGTGCTGCAGCCACTTGTGTAGAGGGGCAGGTGTCGCGCTACGTACGTGGGGTGCAGCAGGCGGGGCGCGTTCCCCCGCCGGTCCAGCAGCGTGTGCTGCAGCCACTTGTGTAGAGGGGCAGGTGTCGCGCTACGTACGTGGGGTGCAGCAGGCGGGGCGCGTTCCCCCGCCGGTCCAGCCACTTGTGTAGAGGGGCAGGTGTCGCGCTACGTACGTGGGGTGCAGCAGGCGGGGCGCGTTCCCCCGCCGGTCCAGCAGCGTGTGCTGCAGCCACTTGTGTAGAGGGGCAGGTGTCGCGCTACGTACGTGGGGTGCAGCAGGCGGGGCGCGTTCCCCCGCCGGTCCAGCAGCGTGTGCTGCAGCCACTTGTGTAGAGGGGCAGGTGTCGCGCTACGTACGTGGGGTGCAGCAGGCGGGGCGCGTTCCCCCGCCGGTCCAGCCACTTGTGTAGAGGGGCAGGTGTCGCGCTACGTACGTGGGGTGCAGCAGGCGGGGCGCGTTCCCCCGCCGGTCCAGCAGCGTGTGCTGCAGCCACTTGTGTAGAGGGGCAGGTGTCGCGCTACGTACGTGGGGTGCAGCAGGCGGGGCGCGTTCCCCCGCCGGTCCAGCAGCGTGTGCTGCAGCCACTTGTGTAGAGGGGCAGGTGTCGCGCTACGTACGTGGGGTGCAGCAGGCGGGGCGCGTTCCCCCGCCGGTCCAGCCACTTGTGTAGAGGGGCAGGTGTCGCGCTACGTACGTGGGGTGCAGCAGGCGGGGCGCGTTCCCCCGCCGGTCCAGCCACTTGTGTAGAGGGGCAGGTGTCGCGCTACGTACGTGGGGTGCAGCAGGCGGGGCGCGTTCCCCCGCCGGTCCAGCAGCGTGTGCTGCAGCCACTTGTGTAGAGGGGCAGGTGTCGCGCTACGTACGTGGGGTGCAGCAGGCGGGGCGCGTTCCCCCGCCGGTCCAGCAGCGTGTGCTGCAGCCACTTGTGTAGAGGGGCAGGTGTCGCGCTACGTACGTGGGGTGCAGCAGGCGGGGCGCGTTCCCCCGCCGGTCCAGCAGCGTGTGCAGGATGCGCTGCAGCAGCGCGCGCGCCCCGGCCTCCGCCCCAGACCCCACGCGCAGCAGCGCCTCCAGGAAGGCCGCCGGGAACGCCTTGCTCAGCTCCGCCGTGCGGTATGTCGTGCCCACCTGGTAACAACATGTATCTATGTATATAAATATGCGCCATAACACAAGCTAGTTAGGCTATGCTTATTGTGGGCTTAAATAACATTGTTTAATTTATTAAATACCTAGTGCAAAAGATCGCAATCCAGCATGGAAACGCCGCGAGTGTGATAGACACTTTGCGCCGGGACAGTATTTGACATTTATATAAATTATTATAAATAATATTGTCGTTCAGTCGCGTATGGTCAAACTCGCAATCGGTCAAGTGACTGAAAAACCGTCAAAATCGTATTAGGTCAAAATTGCGATTGGTCCATATCTCAACCTGTCAAAATAGCAATTGGTCCATATCGCGAATGGTCATATTTGCATTTTTTCTAATCGCAAATAGTCAAGTTCGCAAACAGTCAAAATCGCAAACGGTCAAATTCGCAAACAGTCAAGATCGCAATCGGTCGAATATTTTACTTCACAAGTAGCTCGTAGGGTAATGTATACCAATCCGTCGCGTCGCCTTATATATTAAATTGGACTTAAATTAACTAAGAAAGAATATAATAAATGGCAACAATTGAATGAATTAAGAAAATTTATTAAATTTTTGCCATTTAGGTATCACGTATTCGGCAAATAGTACTATTTTCATAGATACTGGTAAGGCTACAAAAATCCTTACTAATATTATAAATGCGAAAGTAACTCTGTCTGCCTGTCTACCTTTTCACGCCTAAACCGCTGAACCGATTTTGATGAATTTTGGTATAGAGATAGACCCCGAAGGACATGGCTACCTTTTATCCCGAATCCCGATCCACAAAGATGTTAAACTGTTGAAAGGTTTTGAAAAATTGTGGTAAAACAGAGATGAATACAAAATTCATCTACAACAGCTGGACTGTTCGCCACTTGACGTTTTGCTATTTTGACGTTTTGCTATTTTGACGGTTTGCTAATTTGACGGTTTGCTATTTTGACGCTTTACTATTTTGGCGGTTTACCGTTTTGACGCTTTGCTATAATGACGACTTGCTATATTGACGGTTCGCTATTTTGACTAACTGCTATTTTGACTAGTCGCGATTCTATGAATTTGACCGATTGCGAATTTGACCATACGCGACTGAACGAATATTGTTATTATCTCTTCCATTTCAAAAATTAAAATGACTAATAAAAAATTAAAGACGTCTTCACAAACTAAACCTTGCACGGATACTTGTTACTGAATGTTTTCTCAGGTAAAAGCACTACTTGCCTGAAGAATGTCCTAGAATATATTTATACACGCTGATTTTCTAGTCTCTTTCGCAGCCAAAGATTTAGAACATAATGTTAATAGTAAAATTGTCTGACCCAGACCATTTGCTATCGAAACTGTGCCCCAAAATCTTTCGCTCCAAAACGACAGCAAAATGACTCGACCTATTCACCCCATTTGACGGTATTTGGCACTGACCTTCAGCAGAGACTTGAGCAGGATGCTCTGCAGCATGGAGTCAGCCCTGGTGCCCTTGCCGCGCGGCGCGGAAGGAACTTTATTCACGATGAACATCATGATGTCAATCTTCTGGAAGTCGGGCAGGTGGTCCGCGAACTCTCCCAGGGCATTGATGAGAGCCTCCTGGTACAGCTTCTCGTCTGACTCTTTCTGTAAGGTGAGAGGATCTAAATTATAGTAGCTAGCTATTGCCCGCAGCTCCGCCCGCGTGAAAAGTGCGATTTTTTAAAATGCCTTTTTAGAACTTTTCAATTTAACGAGCACATTGTCATGTCTCCTGTGCTACCCTCCCCTTTGACCGCGCCTGCCTACGATATTACTTTTACTCATCACATGTCGAACTCATGATTAGAAATCAATTATATGACGGCAATATAACCATATGAAGTATAGCTGTAAATCTTCCAAACTATATTGTAATAAAAGAATTACCTCAGAATCTCGGGCTACCGAAGCTCTCAGATTGGTGAGCAGATTGTTGATAATCTCCAGTACAGATGGACCTGAAAGACATAACTTGTTTTAATATTTTGTTGTTGTTTCACTAGTTATGATGAATTATTGAAAAGGAATACTTAGAAAAATAGGACATTATGAGAGAGGACATAATGTGCGACTGAGCTATTTATTACTTAGAAATATTGCGAGGTGGATGTTTTGCGAATGTGCTATTTTGTGAAGTGGACGTTTCGCGACTGAGTAATTTTATGAAGTGGACGTTTTGCTACCAAACCATTTTATAAAGTGGACGTTTCGCGACTGAGGCAAGTTTTTGACGTTAGTTCACGAAGTCCACCGGTATGAGCATACGTACCGACGCTGTCCCCGGCAGCGATGGCCACAATGTTGCTCAGCACAGTGGCCCGCGCGGCCCGCAGCCTGGTCCTAGCCCTCGCGTCGGCGCCCGGCCCCGCGCCGTCCAGGTGCTGCATCAGCGCCTCCACCACGCTGTACGAGTACTGCGCCTGAGGGGAGGGGAGGGGGGAGGGGGGGGTTGACAGGTTACTTACAAGTTGTTCATTTAATATTTTTAAATCGATTTAGAAAGAGAAAAGAGAATCGACCTCGGGTTTAAATCGGTTTGAATAAAGAATTATATATAATAAGAAATTTCATTCCATTTTTATTTTCATTTATTATTTTCATAATTAAAATAACAGATTTATACTCCATCCGGTTAGGTACTTAACTAAAGGTAAACAATCTTGTAGCTACTTTCTGTAAAAACACATACCTATTAAAACAAATAAACTACCTATAATAGGCAACTAACTGAGTAACTAGTAGTTTGATATCGGTTTTTAGTCTTCAAAATGAGTTTCAAACCTAATTTTTAAATAAGATATATGTATTAAAAATACACATCTAGATTGTTTACGCGTAAATAACTAACTACCTAACCGAATAAAGTATAGATATTAATTAATATTCAGTATCTTACTTGAATTGAAAACATGATAATCTTGAAAGTGTGTACGGCAAATTCGTTCGGAATCCAAAGCTCGTGTCGATCGAAATGACTGAAAATAGTAATTTTAATTTATAGTAAAAAAATTAGAAATAAATACGCAGTCTAGTGCGAGTAATGAGAGAAAGGGAGTTGGGGGAGAATGAAAATAGGAAAAAAAATGGGATTAATGAAAGAATGGGCTTAGGGGGCAAGTGAGAGTAGGGTGGGAGTGGGTTTGGGGGCAGAGTGGGCGTAGGGGGAAAGTGGGCTCGGGGGCAGAGTGGGAGTAGAAGGAGAGTGGGCTTGGGGGCAGATTGGAAGTAGGTAGAGAATGAGTGTAGGAGAGTGAGAGTAGGGGGAGAGTGAGAGTGGGTGAAGAAGGAGAGTGGAAGTAAGGGCAGTGTGAAAGTAGAGGGAAAGCAAGAGTAGTAGAAGAGTATACGTACGTGAGCACAGGGCGCAGCACGCTGCGGATGTGGCCGAAGGAGGCGCGGCCCACGAGCTCGCGCAGGCACGCCTCGGCCAGCGACGCCGGCGTGTCGGCGCCGCCCGGCGCGTCCATGCAAGACACCGTCTCGTACTTCTCCGCCGTCTGCAGACACAACGACCGACTGCCCTTAGAACCTCAAGGTCATCAGAGTCACCTGGCACACGACCAGGCCCTCGATTCTGCTTAAACACAACCACTGTCGTACCACAGTCACTGCAAAAATGGCATTAAATTTTAGACTTTATTGCTATAGACTTAAAATCGAAAAGAGTTTCATTACATTGTTTCATTCACTCTACAAAAAGTCATTTAATTTTGGACTTTGAATCTATAGCAATAAAGTTTAAAATATAATGCCAATTTTTGCAGTGACTGTGGTACGATAGTGGTTTTACTTTAGCAGAATCAAGGGCCTGCTCGTTCAGTGTCCACTAACTGACGATTGGTAGTCCAAGGACATTGCGTTGTCCGAGGACATTGCGTTGTCCTCAAATATAAGTCGTCTCCGCACGGTCTCTTCATATTTGCGGATGTAGTGATTGTATACCCTATATTATTCCATAGAAAGAATACTAACCGCTCGAGGCGAAGCGGTGCTGGTCGGGAACCGGGTTGCTTTAATGAGTATGGCATTTAGTCAGACCGGTCCTTACCATCGTCACAGTGTTAGTCCCGGTTGCATCTAAAGCATTTTGGAGCCCGAGCTTCACTCTACTATCCCCACCGGTGGAAATAGGAGAAAAAACTTTCAATTGCCCCCACAGGAGATGGTAAAGATATTCCTAGTTTCTCCCACTTGACGCATAGCCGTTAATATTATTCCTCAAGTGTTGCTAAAAGTGACCAGAAGTGTGATACGTTTACATACATTTCTGCCTGCAGCGCGTGGCGTTTCGCCCAAACCCAGGCAGATGCTAGTACACTACTACTAAGAAGAATGATAGTATAGCGCCATGTATCTCACCTGCATGTTATAGAGCAGTGATGGTACAATCTTGTCCATGTGCTGAGCTTCCCAAATGTTCTCCACCAAGTCGTCGGAAACTGTTTTTCTAATAACCCCCTGGAAAATACAAAATTACTGTGATAAAGTGTAGTCGAGTAACATAGACGGAAGGCCTGCTATTTGGTGTTAAAGCGAACGATTGTCATTCCACTAAAATGCCATTTGATTTTAAACTTCATTATTATGAGCTTAATGTCTAAAATTAAATCATTCGTCACGGGGCACCCAGCAGATGTGACACATCAAAATTGACGATAGAATTTACAATGAATGAAAATCAGAAATATGAAGTAAAATGTTACTTGTAATCCTTGAATGCCCGCGAGCCGTATCTTGTCCCTGGTGGCTTTGTCGGAGTGGTTGCTGTGGCACATCGCGGAGAACTTTGACACGAAGAAGTCGTATCGCCGGTGGTATGATGGAGTGTCTTCCTCGATGTTCGCGAAACGCACAAACTACAGCAAAATTTATTATAAATGGATGAAGGGTTTCCACGTATCCAAAGTGTTTAAGGAGTCGGTCCCGGGTTCAAACCTTGGATATTACATTGAACGTTAACCCACTTCTAATAAAGCAGATTAGTATAGAATATCAGTAATTGCAGTTACTCCTAGCTTATGCCTCACTTTGAAAAAAAATCTTACAATTAATTAATTTGCTTTGAAATAAAAAAAAATTATAACACAGCTATCGGAGTGTAATTTTCGGTATAGCCTTGATTCCCCCGTTCCCGATAGCCATCGAATGTAATTTTCGGTATTTAGTCTGGATTCCACCGTTCTTGATTGCCCCCGAATTTTTGCAGTTCTAGAAAAGCGTTTTATTACGCAAATAAGGCTAAAAAAAATCCAGGATGAAAGAAGATTAAGTGTAATTTTCATCTTTGCAGGTCAATGTTGACCTATAAAGGTTCACCATGATTTTGCTGCGCCACCTAGCAAAATCAAGGTGAATTTTTACAAAACAACTTTTTCTATATCAAGTTTATACGTTGATTAGGTCATGGATCGGGTCTCAAGTCGTACTTACGCTTTGCGTAGCTAATATCTGCAGCTGAGGATCTGTAGACTCCAGTAGCTTCTGCACCATCTTTAGGAAGCTCTCCACGAACAGGTTGAGGGTTTGCGAGTGGCAGGCCACCAGGAGCTGGTCCATGGCCTCCATAGCTATTATCACGAATCTGCGGCAAAGAAATATTTTATGTACTTTCTGTGTTTTGATACTGTGCGATTTTTTAAATTTAATTTTTTACATTTAAAAAAAAAAAAATTTTTTCTTCTCCCTCTTAGGGTTAATTCCCAGTCGCATCCGAAGCTTTCAGCTCGGAGTCTGGGGTCCGCTTTACCAGTCTTAAGTATGGATTTGGCTAGACCTCGATATTTTCCGTGAAGCGATTGCTGACCTCCACAGCCCAATGTTAACATTAGGCAGGCGATATCGAAGCTTTGCAGTTAGACCGTTGTTGTTTGGATTTTTTAGGGCTCCAACTACCCGTAACGACTGCCATAGATGTTCTTATGGCAACCGGGACCGACGGCTTAACGTGCTCTCCGAGGCACGACCAGACCAATGCAAATACTCATCATATTTCATTCACACAAATATTTGCACTGAGCGGGGATCGAACCCGCGCATCCTGCATAGCGGCCGCGCTCATTACCGCTACGCCACGGAGGCTATCACTGTGCGATTTTTTCAATTATATTCTTTAAAAGAAACTCCAAGCTAGAAACTAATATTTTTTGTAGATAGGTAATTGCATGATCTTTAATTTTGTCTTACATATTTTTTACGATAAAATAAGTTTTTTGCGAACAACCGTTTAGTCTGACCTTTGACTCAGCGTAATATTGCAAGGCATGCATCGACAGCGATATTTTGGATGTTGTTTACAATCAAAAATGGCAGGTCACTAAAATTCTCTGATTATTTTCGAAGTTTCATCTGTTTTTTTATCTTTATTCCCCAAACTATCAGCTTTGCAATTTTCGAGCACAGCGCTACGACATCCTTAATAGAGATTCTCATTGGTCGGACAGGGTGACGTCACTGGAGATCGACCAATGACAATCTCTATGAAAGCTGTCGCAGCGCTGTGCTTAGAGAATTGCACAATAAGGTTACGAGTAAGTGCGTTTAAAATAATTGAGATTGAAGATATAATCTGTCCTACTACGAGTATGTCAAGTAGGCGTGTAACCGTCAACATCTTATTTAAAGAAACGATATCTTAGATAACGGTACTCAAAAGATTACCTTAAACCATCGGTTAGAAGCTGACATAACTATATTTATGTATTAGTTACACTACCAGATTTGCTAATCTAATGCGTATTTTTTCAGTTTTCTATCAATATCCTTGAACCCCAAGCCAATCTCATCTGCAAGACGGTACACCTGCTAACGGATGAGGCTCTGGTGTAGGCTTTCCTGTAAGATTGGCAGATCAGACGGCAGACGCTGTGAACGATGATTTGGGAGTTATGAATGTGCAGTACACATGATGCGGCGACTACGCAAATGAATGAGATAAGGGTAGGAATTGACAGCTACATACCCATGTCTCCTTCTATAAATATCCCTCGACGCTTTCTGGAACAGGTATTCTCCGATCCTGTCCAGTTTCTCCGGACTGGACAGCGAGTAGAACGTGAGCTTCTCCATGTTCGACTTGACGAGTCCATCTTGGGGGGAAGCGGGAAAGATGTTGTCCACCAGTCTCTTGTAGCGGGGCCTTAGGGCTGAGCAGCAGCCGCAGCAGCCTGGGAACAACAGATACAGCTCGGTAAGGACAAAAAGAGCAAATCCTTGTTGCTACGATAGCAAAGTTTGGGCTAATGTTCTACTGGGACCCTGGGGGGATGTTACAGGTCAAATGATGTCTCTTAACTGTAACTTTTGTCAGAGACACGGGGAACCCTAGTAACGCAATGGAGTCTACCTACACTATAGCTTTGCAGTTTAGTAGACCGTCGTGAATCCTTCATGGCTGAATGTCAAAGATAATGGAACACAAATTAATTATTAGTAAAATAAAACGTATTCCAATAATATCTCGTTTTAATTGTGGTTTTAATATCCTACAAAGAGGAAATCCGTATGTAAAAAAAAAAGATATACCTACGTAGAATAAAATAGAAGGAAAACAGATTTTGGTGAATTTTCTTGATAATGTATATTTTTTTCAGTAGATACAAACAAATGGTAGAAATATTAGCAACTACTTTAAAATTCACCAAACAGTTATAAATAATTTACACCAAGTTGTTAGTGTTTAAGGATTAATCATAATTAAGTACAGAATTTCTTGAGTTCAGGGGCCAATCAATGCCCGTAATAAAAATCTTTTCGAAATTCAGTCTCAATATAATATCGATCTCCCAAATGTTAAAAAACATTGATGTCAATGTTAAATAAATTGAACATTGTGTTACGTGAATGCCATTTTTGACATTTAGGAGATCGAAATTATATGGAGACTGAATTTATCAGATTTTTATTACGAGAATTGCTCCTCAAGATTTACGAATTTTAGAGCAGAATCACAGGAATTTTATCAATGTCAAGTAATTTTTTTTTTGTTATTAAAAGGATAATGGGTGACGCCAATGTCTAGTATATTAACTTAGTCATAATTGGCAGGTATGTACCGATTTCTTTATTTTCAGTTATTTACGTAGGTACAGTCAGAAAAGGAGGTACCGTTGCACTTTTTCACATCGGCGCAACCGTATCACCTTTGTCGACTGTACATAGGTCAAAAAGTAACACCAAGGCTCAATTTAAATCACACAGAAAAATGCTCGACCAGTCTTTAAATTGTAATGAAATTTCAATCTTATTCCATTAAGACAAAGCTCAAAATAACAAGCAACAAGGCTCTACTTTCTTATCGGATAAGATTTAATGCTGCATATTATTTTCAGCCTTGTGTAAATAAATAAAGGTTGATATTTAAGTAAAACTTAATAAAAAGGGCTCGAGCATTTTTCCCCTTGATCTGAATTGATCCTCATAAATTTTATTAACATCAAGATTATTGCTTTTACTTACAGCTAGATTCACAAGGTGATAAGTAATTTGTTATATTATTGGCAATCACTCTTTTATAGAATGATTATTATATGTATATTTGTTTATATTGCAAGTGATAAGTGATAATAGACTTATGAGATATAGGTCAAGGCAGTTGGCATAATACATAATATAGGTATACACACGTATCTTGGACCTAAATCGCGAAACAAATGAGACCCTGGCGCGCGCGAATTGTTTTATAATAATCTATGCTTGGTGAATTTGAGCTCGTCCACCATAGTAGCACCCCGTGCTGTCATCAAAAGACGCCCAACAAAAGTGTACTGCGCTTATAGAGCATATTTTGAGCACATTTAGAGTCCAAGATATATCTATGTATGTCCCGAGCAATACTTACATGTCATGTATACCGATCTACTAAGTAAGAAGCACGCACGATGAATAATTTTCCTTAATGGAACCATTTTGAATTTATTTCGTAATCACTATTTAGAAATCACTTCTATTCAGGACCCTTTTCTTTGCGATTTCACTAATGTCGTTGTGTATTTATAGTATTGTTATGTTTTAATATGACACTTTGTTCTTTTAGGCACTATTACAAAGTCACTGTGGTATATTTTCTGTCTTTCAAACTTTCTTCTAGTCACTTTTGGGCACTTATTTAGTGTCATACTGAGCGGTACTTATTGCTATTCGCTGCTATTCATGCTGGCTAATTTAGACTTTAGTGATGATATTCAAAGTCTTTGTTCGTTTAGGTCGCAAAGTAATGTATGATTGTCAAATCAATGTTTTGTCAATTATAGCCAGATTCGCAAGTCAATTAGTAAAGCTTGTGAGTAAAGAATCTGGCAATAAATATGCACGGTCACTCTTTTCTAACTGCCAGTAATGGCAATGACAATTAAGTTATTGACTTTATTGAGTCAGTCCGAGAGCTGGTACGATGTTTGAGGATATGCTTGAGGCAAGCTGAAAACTTGTCACACAACTCTCCCGTTATACCCCAACACGAAGCTGCAGACCTGGCTGGTAGGTACAGGGGCTAAATCAGCCCCTGAATTTTTAAAAATTAAAAAATATAATTCCAAAAAACCTGTTTTGTATTGTTGTAGTTTAATGTTTAAGGAATACATAAAAAAGACGGGCGACGTGGTGGGAGCTTTACCATTGCCAGGCGGGATCAAAGGTAATTACCAAAAAAAAATATAAAATACAAAAAGTGTATTTGAGGCAACTAGCAATTTGGCTTAGCTGGTGGAATTACGGTAACACTAGTAATTTCAGTTACAAGTAAGTACTTATTGCAAAAGAAATGTAAAGAAGAGTGTTTGGTAAAAATTCGTCTCGTCTATCGATTAGGTACATTGATATTTAGTTATGAACAGGAAAGTTGATTAGGTCAATATGGTATCTGTCCGCATCCAATCTGTTTCACAGTATTATTTATTACTCGATAACGATAATGTTACATTTAATTAGAAGTTTTAGGAATACAATCGAAAAGTACATAATTTTATTCACGTTCCCACTTTTTTTTAATAAACTGACGAACTAAATTAAAAACAACGACTGCTAGGTATCTATGCAGATATATTAGGAGGCAATTCTGTGGTTCATAGCAATACTGGCAATACACTCGATATTGAAATATTGCATTCCTAATTCAAATGTCATCACTATCTTGAGTGTGATCAACTGGACACTTCAGTAGTCTAGAAAGATACTAGGCTTACAGAAACATAACGATAATATCACAATACACAGTACACGTCACTATAACCGCATTCTTTCAAGATTTAAATCACTTTGTTTCATTGCAATTCGTTTGATTTTATGTTAATCTGGTACACGTGAAGAACAATATGACAGTGTGGCATCGTGGCCGATATGACACTATTTGACAAAGCGTACTACGTACGACCATGCTGTGTCTGATATCACCGAGATAACGTACTCGAGACTATTACTTTTATAAGATTACAATATGATAACTTTCGACCACGGCTTGGCTTTAGGTAGATTGATAAAATTTCTTGAATAAATATCAAAGAAATTGCAAACACCGCCCCTTCCTAGGTGCAGTTATTCACTTATTCGCATAGGCTGCTGCAGGTAGCGGGTCCGGAAGAAACTCAGGTCTCTCCCGTCGTGCGAAGCTCGCAATGAGCGGAGGCGACTCAGGCGTCGGAGGTCGCTCAATGACCTCCGTCCTCCCTGAGCGCGGGGCTGGGGGTGACAGATGGAGCCGCCTGTCACTCTAGCAGCCTCCTCCTATCCGGGGCAAGATCGGGACACTACGCTCCCTCACCAGAGGGGACCATTTCGAGATGCCCTGGGTCAGCCGGCGTGTGTTTTATTAGTCGGTTCGAGTCCGACATAACCACCCCCGCTGGATCTGGCAGGGGAGTACCTATCTGTGCGGATTTTCTCACTATAAAAAGCTGCAGTTATTGAACTACAATCAACATAAAATAAGAATAATCACATTCTTTTACTAGGAGTAGTTAATTTTCTGCTTATTTACACTAAAAAATTTTAGTAGATACCTAACACTTTAAACACAAGGTAACTATAAAATACATTTTACTTAATACTTTTAATTATGTACTTTGATACAATGCAGGACATGAAGATGCAAAAAAAACTGAAGTAACATTGAAATTTTTATATAACTTTTTTCCGTGTTCAGCATGTTCTACGAGTGAATAAATTGAATTGATTTGACCTTGCAATTTTTTGTAATCAAAATACTAATAATATAATGTTTGCTAAAGAGAACAAGTTTTATTATTGTTTGACTAGGTATCTATCGAGACCAGCTGTACAATTCTCTAAGCATGTTAGCATTGGTCGCCATGGGTGACGTTACTGGAGATCGACCAATGACAATCTATATCAAGGCTATCGCAGCGTTGCGCTCGCCGCTGTATGCTTAGAAAATTGCACAGCAGCTTAGATACTGCCAAGTTGTGAAATGAACTCCCTGCTGTTGTTTTCCGAAGCGACTACAATATGAGGTTCAAGAATATATGATTTTGTTAGAGTTAGTGGCATACGACCACGGCTATCCTTGATATTTGCTTGTTTAATACTTTTTAAAGCGAGATTTTGCAGTATTCGGGTTTTAGTTTTTTTCTTTTGTTTTAAAGATAGTAAATAAATAGGTCGTCAAATAAGAAGTACCTAGTAGGGTTGAGCGTCTGCGCAGACAAGACGGATGAGTGCTTGATTACAATTCTAGTGTTTTTTCTGTCTAATGTCTAGTGTTGTTTCTCTAGCAAATCTAAAAAAAATATATGATGTACATTGCCATGTAAACTCTCACCGAAAATTGGTTTGAACATGATCTGGTAAGCAGTTTTTTTAATACGTTATAAACCGTAATTTTCGCCTTTGCTGTTACGGAACCCTTCATGGGCGAGGCCGACTCGCACTTGGCCGGTTTTATTTACATTAGTGTATAATGAAATTAATTACAGTACAGTGCACCTCTTGTTATTAAATAAATTTAAAAAAAAAACATGGTCAGTCCGACGATGACTGCAAACTTTTCCCATTGTGGATTAGAATGATGAATGACGTCATAATTAGAAATTCGTTTTTTCCTCGATAGGAAACGATAGTCTGACGTTAATGACATTAATATGACACAACTACAATTGGAGTACGCGCCAAGAAATAAGTCCCTTGGAGGCGGCGAAGCAATCGCAACTGCTGTCGCCATACTGTGTGTTGATTGGTGCAGGCCATGACAGTAACATGGCCTGAACCAATCAACACACAGTATGGCGGCGATGTCATTTTAGTTCCTTGTTTTGCCGCGGGACTTATTAGCTGGCGCGGACTCTACCTAGTTCTTCAGTGTAATTTAGCAGTTTGTTTGAACTTTGGTAAGTAAGTACGTTTAAAAAATGCCAAGCCTCGCCACCCTCGGTTCTTCTACCGCAAAAAGTAGTGAGATCCATGTAATACCAAGTCGGTTAATTTATTCAGTCCCTACTTCAGGGACCTTCTTTCCTAAGTTATTACGTAATAAGCTTTTATGTTTTAAATATAATAAATTGACTTGGCCATCGCATGAAAACACAATATATCGCACATCACAATAATTACATTAAATAAGCAATTTATTATATATTATGTAAAACATAAAAGCTTATGACGTAATAACTTAGGACAGAAGGTCCCTGAAGTAGGGATTGAATAAATTAACCGACTTGGTATTACATGGATCTCACTACTTTTTGCGGTAGAAGAACCGAGGGCGGCGAGGCTTGGCATTTTTTTACAAGTATTGTTTTTGATGGGATATATTTATTGAGAAGACATAACAATATGAAAAATTATGCATCCTATATTAATGGTAAAGAAGAGAAATGTACAAAATTTGGTCATTTGCTTCATCCGAAAGTAAACATACAGCCCATGACAAAGAGCCCGCTAGACGGCAATAGGCTCGCCTCCTATTACGTGAGAGCGAAAATCATAGGGAAATGTGTGTGTTAATACACCTCAGCCTACCCTTTCGGGGATATACAAGCGTGAGTATATGTATGTATCATGATATGATGTATGCTTTAAGCGATAGTGATACAACCGATGACGAAAGCAAACCATCAACTGCAACACAAAATGACAGGACAAAGCGCGTATTACAATTCAAAATTGGTTTTATAAAAAGCTTTTGACACAGTTTTCTGATTTTTTTCCCGTCTATATCAAAACTACATGCATACATATAACCGCTACTTTATCCCCAGAGAGTTAGGCAGAGGTGAATTAACACTATGGGGTGAGCCTATTGCCATATTCCGGGTACTATTGTTTAGCCATGTATCTGAGGTTGAGTCTGGGCTGTATATATTTATCTGATAGTAAGCAGCCCTATCCCTTAATCGCCTTGTACGACACCGCATTAGAAGAGATGGGGTGACCCAAATTCTACTCTGCCGTAAACCGCTTATCTCACAAAATCACAAAACACTGTAAATAAATCACTGAAAACATGTTATTACGTATTATTTAGTAACCTTAAAAACGACAGGTTACCGATACGGATTCCCGACGCGGACTGGCGACGCACGGCTAGACTAAATATACAAAATTAGACACACTTGAAATAGACATGCGCTACAAAAGGATGTGTATAAGGGCGACACTATTAAATGTTTATCGTACACTAATCAAATAAACATAAAACAGAATACCAACACAATTAACTGTATGATATGAATTTCAATGGAATTTTTTAGTATCACTACATAATTAGGTATAAAACAAAGTTGCTGTCGCTGTCTGTCCGTCCCTATATATAGGTATGCTTAAATCTTCAAAACTACGTAACGGATTTTGAAGCGGTTTTTTTTTTAACAGATAGAGTGATTCAAGAGGAAGGCTTATAATGTATAATACATGCATAATATTGTAGAGAAACACTGACAAATTTAGAGATATGCAGCGGGAACGGGATCAGAAAATATGGCGGTACAAAGTTCGCCGGGTCAGCTAGTTCAACATAAAATCAAGTCAAAACTAAACTGTGTACTTACCAGCATTGCAATTCTGTAAGCGCACCACGACGAGCACAACGTTGCGACAGCCTTGATAAAAATTGTCATTGGTTGATGTCCAGTGACGTCACCCAGTCCGACCAATGACAATTTCTTTCAATGTTGCGCTTACAGAATTGCATTGCTGGGCCCCGATTTTTCTAACTGTCAGCTACTGACACTGAAAAAATACCATTAAATTATAATATACTTTATTCATTATAGACTTAAGGACCAAAATTAAATTAATAGTACATTATGGTACAAGTGAGCAACGTTGGTGATTACCGCCGAGGCGCCATTGAGACCCGAGCCGCCAGGCGAGGGTCTTAAGACAGCCGAGGACGGTAATCATCATGCTCACACGTGCCATACGACGTTTTACAACACACTTGCGAATAAAATAATACTACAAATACTAAATAAACAATACTACAAATTAATTCGTTTTCCTATGCGCGCGCATTTAACAATGGCGGTCGACCATATTTAAAAAAAAAAGAGGTTTGAACTTAACTTTTTTTTACTCTGTTTTTTTTTCTGTACTTAGAGAAAAAAAAAAGTTAAATTTGAGCGAAAATTTTGTTTATTACACAAGTTTACAAGTTGAAATTATTTATTTAAATACGAAAATGCATCAAATGACCATACAATAGGCGTATTAATTGATTCGTACTATTAAACACGTTATTTTTTGTATCAAAACTTTTTTAAGAACATAGACAATTATAGACACTTCCTATAAAATTTAAAAAAGAATCTATAACTCACTTTTGTCACAGTTTTATAATAGGTGTCATTCCGTGCTTAATTGCGGTAAAATAATATCACTGTTATGAGCAGGTGTGTTGTAAAAACAATTTTTCGTACACTCTACAACAAGGCATTTAATTTTAGACTTTGAAAGCATAAACGTAAGGTCTAAAATTGAATGGCATTTTTTTTGCAGTGGATGACAATTATTAGCAGAATAGGAATTGATTTAAGTCGCCAACAGCTGGCCAACGCAAGCGAGCGCGCCTTGCCGAAACAGCTCTTCTAAGGGCTCCACAAAGGAGATGGATATGCTTTCATACATACTTGGGCCAAGATGTAAAAAGGTGAGAGTGGTCTCAATTAAGAGCTTACATATTGTTAAACCATCCCTGAAAATTCTGCAGATTTTGGTGATCTACGAGCAGTGTTTTAAGTGCCTTCGCTCCGTTAAGCGGGTGCGGGTCGCGGATGCGCGCGCAGTGCATCCGCCTGTCCGTCGCGTGTGACAGGTATCCGCCTCACGCAGCGCTGCTCTTGAAATAACATGAAACAAGCACGCGAAGCGGACGTCCGCGCCCGCTAAACACAGCAAAGGCGCTAAGAGATTAAATAAGTGAGGTTATGCAAGACATGAACGTTTTTGAACTGTGATTTGATTTAAACCAATAAACTCATACAGCACACTGATATGGTACACTTTTGTACATTATTTTATAAACAACTAGCTGCTCCGGCGAACTTCGTACCGCCATATTTTTCCCGTTCCCGCTGCACCTATAAACCTTCCCTGGACACCCACGAATATTTCAAGACTAAAATGAGCCAAATCGGTTCAACCGTTCTTGAGTTATAAGCTAACAACGAAAAGTGGCATTGATTTTTATATATTAGACTGGCTGTCCCGGCGAACTTCGTACCGCTATATTTTTCCCGTTCCCGCTGCACCTATTTTCTCATCCTTTAAACCTTCCCTGGACATCCACGAATATTTCAAAACTAAAATTAGTCAAATCGGTTCAGCCGTTCTTGAGTTATAAAATAACAACGAAAAGTGGCATTGATTTTTATATATTAGATTAGATATATTTTAGATTGTATATATGTATTTTATCTCGATAATTAATTGATTTTGAAGATTAAATAAATGAACGGATTGACTGAAGTCAGGGAGCTGTCAGTCAGCTATCATAGCACAGATAAACAATACAGTTGATACACATGAGAAATAATTAATCGATTAACGAAATTCGATTCATTATTTATTTTTATTACCTACATTTTTATTATGATTTTAAATGGTTATTATTATTATTCTATTTGTTCAATCTGATTGAAATAATAATGCGATGCAAGTGTTTTTATAGACATTGTTGTCTAGATGTTGTTTAGATCATTCATACCAAGTAATCGATACCTATTTTATTTTATTAGTGGAATAAACTTTAAAACTAAGTTTATTCCGTTCTCGTCTTCTAGATTATCAATTGAGCGGGTTTTTTTATATTTTGAAATAGAAAAATATACCGCTTTTTTTGAGCCATATCTCAACTCATTACATTTTGGCCCAGAAATCCCCGTCTCCTTTAAAGTCATTTGTTTCTGGAAAGTCATTTATATGTTATCCTACTGCTGTATCCTTATATTAAGTGAAACAGCCTACGACCAATCCTAATTTTGTGCTCGATGTACCAATTAATTTGTATTATTGAGTCTCGCTATATTTCATTTAAGTTTTTCACTTCAGAGCCTGAGGTCCGCTTTACTATTTCTTATGATCTCCTAACAAACGGAGAAAAATCACCACCAGAGTCACGTTCGTAAATCAGACGACCGACTAACCGTCACACCGCTGTTCAGTAGGTGTACCAGCTAGTAGTGTACGTGTACTAGTTAGTAGTGGCAGTCGATCTCTCGCTGCGGGCAGGCCATACTGACCTCCATGGTCTGCAGCGAGATAGCTTTTACCGCGTCGCATCCTTCTGCGAGGAAGTCATCTCGCGGAAGGAGGTGACAGAGCGGCCCATAGACGTAGACAGCCTCGCTGACCCGATTCGTCGCCCGCGCCTTGTGCCGCGGGTGGATGGATCGGGGTTAGCCCTCCACCCGCAGCAGAGCCGCCCGCGATGGGGTCGTGTGATATTTCTTATTTTGTTTATTTTTTTATTTTTTTATTATTATTATTATTTTATTTGCTAACCTCTACATGCATACATGAATGAAATAAAACGAGAAATGTTAATTTTTAATTTTATTCATATTATTAATTACAAAAAGAAAACTTAAAACTATAAACTACAATCTAATATTTCCTGCTCTTGTCTCTGCCGTCTCTTCTCGATGGGTAACGGCTCCTTTTCTCATGTTCATGTTGTCTTCGTTCTTTTGATCGATGTACCTCCCGATCTCTCTGGCTGGATGTGTGGCTCTTATTTGAGTATTTCCTTCTACGGTCATATGGAGAGCGAGATCTTTCTCTTTTTGACGTGCGGCTGCTATATTGAGGTGGCAGCGGAGGTATTTTCGGTGACATCTCCTTCCCGGTCCCTCCACTACTTGTTGCAGATGATGATGATGATGTGGATGCAGTAGGAGACTCTTCATCTTTATCTTCTGACTTAGTATTTTCGTGCTTCTTTTGGGGTTGAGTATGTTTGTTGGCTTGATATGCTCTACGCAGACGGTGTACTTTGTCCTTTAATTCTTCTGGATTTACTTTCGCTCTTTTGTACAGCTTTAAAACGCATGTACAAATTTTTCTAATATCCTCTTCTGTAACTTTAAATAGGAGAAACCAATGTGGGTCGTTTGGCAACGGTAAGGCGATTTTGCGAGCTGATAAATAGATGCACGCACAAGCAATTGTTTCAGGAGGGAATCTCATGTGGACATATGTGCGTAATGCATCGTTCAAATAGTTCCATGCCGTTTGTATGAGTTGACGGTGCTTCTCGTGTTGTAAAAACTGCAGGTACACTATAAGAAGCTTGTAGGCGTGCTTGACGTGGACACAGAACCCCAATTCTTTTAGAACCCGCATCTCAGCTTTGATGACTTCTTCTTTGTAATTGTTATTACCAATTATTGGACTGATTATTTTCTGTTCTCTCACTTGCTTCATATGATGGAAAACATTAATTACGTCTTCTATCTTGCACGGCTTTTCTTCTACTTTCGACGCCAAATAGATGCAGCCCATCGCCGTCGACTCAACGTTATACTTGACAAACGATTTTGCATAATAAAATCGTTGGAGATATATTTGGCCAGTTGCCATGGCAACTTGTGGTAACTTCAGCAGCATGCCCGCTGTTTGAATTAACTCGCAGCCGAAGATGCGGAGATCTGTCTCCAATTCGACGTCCACGCCATCGATTTGTGAAGGTGTTTGTTTGAATGCAGATTCAGGCAGCAGACCATTGTCCAGAGTGAGTACAATTTCCCTTGCCAAATTCGTCGGCGGTTTGAGTAGAATTTGCTGTGATGTGGTAAACATTTTGATGATAGTAAAGTTTTTCTAATTAAATAATAGTAAAGTTCAATTTTCACTACGTTGCGGTAAGAGCCGTTCAGGTAGAAAAAAATTCCCGCAAGTTGCGGGCTGTTAACCGAGCTCTCTGCTCTGTCGATAACACCAATCACAGCGCGCTACGATTGAGGCCTCGCCCGCAGGTAGCAGGGGTTTCATTATCGCCCGTACTGTGGTCGAGCTCGGACGTCCGCACTTCGCTCTCTCCGTGCGCAGCCGTCGGACCCGCTGCCCGCTCAGTCACGCCAGTGCCCTCGGCGACAGCGCTTGTGTCCGCGTTGGACAAACCCGTACTCGTCAGCGCAAGCGACCGCGCCTTGCCGAAACAGCCCTTCTAAGGGCTCTACAAATTTAAAGTCATTTGTTTCTGGAAAGTCAAATGTTTCTGTACAGATAAAGTCATCGGCGCCGACGAATTATATGTTATCCTACTGCTGAATCCTTAGTTTTTTTTTTTTTTTTTTTTTTTTTAATTTATTTATTACACACTAATTTTACAAGCATTAGTCTTGGTCCTGCAAAACTGTTTACACAGTTTGATTGCGGGATTGGGTGAGTCTCTAAATACATTTAAGAACTAATTATTATCTACCTTAAATACTAGCTTACAATATAGTAGAAACATCCTATGACAAACCCTAATTTTGTGCTCGATGTACCACTTAATTTGTATTATTTAGTCTCGCTATATTTCGTGAGTTTTTCACTTCAGAGCCTGAGGTCCGCTTTACTATTTCTTATGATCTCCAACTAAACGGAGAAAAATCCCCAGCAGAGTCGCGTTCGTAAATCTGACGACCGACTAACCGTTACACCGCTGTTCAGTAGGTGTACTAGCTAGTAGTGGAAGTCGATCTCTCGCTGCAGACCATACTGGCCTCCATGGTCTGCAGCGAGATAGCTTTTATCGCGTCGCATCCTTCTGCGAGGAAGTCATCTCGCAGAAGGAAGACAGCCTCGTTGACACGATACGTCGCCGGTGAACTCAACGAATTCTTGCGCCTAGTAGTATGACCGCGGGTGGTTGGGTCGGGGTCAGCCCTCCACCCGCATTGCTTTTTTTGCTACACAGTGTGTAGCTGTGTGTAGTACACACTACATAACATGCTATGTGACAAGTTGGGTTGTATTTGTCAGAGGACGCAATTTATTTTTTTAGATATCACGGGCTGGGGGTCAGTTTAAAGTCAAATACAAGTTTTTGAGGATGCAACCTTTGTCCCACGGCCGCCATCTTGGTAAAAGGGGTTCAAATGGATTTTTTGGTATTTAAATAATTATTATACTGCCTTTGTGGCGTAGCGGTAGTGAACGCGGGTTCGATCCCCGCGCAGTGCAAATATTTGTGTGCATGAATATGAATATTTGCATTGGTCTGGGTGTTTCTATATATGATATGTATGTATTTACGAAAAAAAATGTATATAAGTATGTTTATCCGCATTCTAGATTCCATAACACAAGCTAGTTAAGCTATGCTTACTTTGGGTCTAGATAGCGTTGTGTAGAAGGTCCTACAATATTTATTTATAAAAGAAAGAAAGAAAATAATTGCACCTAAATTTCACTTTTGGTTCTACGACTAAAAGTTACGTGACAAAAGTTGTAAATAATCTTATTTGCAACAAAAAAAAAATTACACCGAACTGCGATAAGGCATCGCCCACAGGTAGACGAGGTTTAGCGCAACGTTTATGAAAAGCATAAAGATAAAGATAGAATAAGAAATCTCTTGTATTAACCAGTGACAATGATGTCTCTCAGGTTATTATCAGTAAGTAAACAATGGTTATGGTGGTTCCTTTGGAAGCAAATTGTAATAAGACAGATTTATGATAGGATAAAGATACAAGAAAATATTTTGTTACATCATTATCAATAACTTTGGGGGCGGTTGTATTGCATTCTAGACATGGGAATGAATATTGCCGGGATAATAAAATATCCTACCGTTAGTAAAGTTTTTCTAATTAAATAATAGTAAAGTTCAATTTTTACTGCGTTCAACGCAGTGCGTTGCGGTAAGAGCCATTCAGGTAAAAAAAAATTCCCGCAAGTTGCGGGCTGTTAACCGAGCTCTCTGCTCTGTCGATAAGACCAATCACAGCGCGCTGCGATTAAGGCCTCACCAGCAGGTAGAAGGGGTTTCATTATCACCCGTGCTGTGGTCGGGCTCGGACGCCCGCACTTCGCTCTCTCCGTGCGCAGCCGTCGTTCGGACCCGCTTAGTCACGCCAGTGCCCTCGGCGACAGCGCTTGTGTCTGCGTTGGACAAACCCGTATTCGCCAACGCAAGCGAGCGCCCCTTGCCGAAACAGTCCTTCTAAGGGCTCCCCAAATTTAAAGTCATTTGTTTCTGGAAAGTCAAATGTTTCTATACAGATAAAGTCATCGGCGCCGACGAATTATAATGTTATCCTACTGCTGTATCCTTATATTTAGTGAAACATCCTACGACCAATCCTAATATTGTACTCGATGTACCACTTAATTTGTAATAATGAGTCTCGCTATATTTCATTCAAGTTTTTCACTTCAGAGCCTGAGGGCCGCTTTACTATTTCTTATGATCTCCAAACAAACGGAGAAAAATCCCCACCAGAGTCGTGTTCGTAAATCAGACGACCGACTAACCGTCACCCCGCTGTTCAGTAGGTGTACCAGCTAGTAGTGTACGTGTACTAGTCAGTAGTGGCAGTCAGGTCATACTGACCTACATGGTATGCAGCGAGATAGCTTTTACCGCGTCGCATCCTTCTGCGAGGAAGTCATCTCGCGGCTTGAGGTGACAGAGCGGCCCATAGACGTAGACAGCCTCGCTGACCCGATTCGTCGCCCGCGCCTTGTGCCGCGGGTGGATGGATCGGGGTTAGCCCTCCACCCGCAGCAGAGCCGCCCGCGATGGGGTCATGTGATATTTCTTATTTTTTTTTTTTTTTTTTTTGTTTTATTATTATTATTTTATTTGCTAACCTCTACATGCATACATGAATGAAATAAAACGAGAAATGTTCATTTTTAATTTTATTCATATTATTTATTACAAAAAGAAAACTTAAAACTATAAACTACAATCTAATATTTCCTGCTCTTGTCTCTGCCGTCTCTTCTCGATGGGTCACGGCTCCTTTTCTCATGTTCATGTTGTCTTCGTTCTTTTGATTGATGTACCTCCCGATCTCTCTGGCTGGCTGTGTGGCTCTTATTTGAGTATTTCCTACTACGGTCATATGGAGAGCGAGATCTTTCTCTTTTTGACGTGCGGCTGCTATATTGAGGTGGCAGCGGAGGTGTTTTCGGTGACATCTCCTTCCCGGTCCCTCCACTACTTGTTGCAGATGATGATGATGATGTGGATGCAGTAGGAGACTCTTCATCTTTATCTTCTGACTTAGTATTTTCGTGCTTCTTTTGGGGTTGAGTATGTTTGTTGGCTTGATATGCTCTACGCAGACGATGTACTTTGTCCTTTAATTCTTCTGGATTTACTTTCGCTCTTTTGTACAGCTTTAAAACGCATGTACAAATTTTTCTAATATCCTCTTCTGTAACTTTAAATAGGAGAAACCAATGTGGGTCGTTTGGCAACGGTAAGGCGATTTTGCGAGCTGATAAATAGATGCACGCACAAGCAATTGTTTCAGGAGGGAATCTCATGTAAACATCTGTGCGTAATGCATCGTTCAAATAGTTCCACGCCGTTTGTATGAGTTGGCGGTGCTTCTCGTGTTGTAAAAACTGCAGGTACACTATAAGAAGCTTGTAGGCGTGCTTGACGTGGACACAGAACCCCAATTCTTTTAGAACCCGCATCTCAGCTTTGATGACTTCTTCTTTGTAATTGTTATTACCAATTATTGGACTGATTATTTTCTGTTCTCTCACTTGCTTCATATGATGGAAAACATTAATTACGTCTTCTATCTTGCACGGCTTTTCTTCTACTTTCGACGCCAAATAGATGCAGCCCATCGCCGTCGACTCAACGTTATACTTGACAAACGATTTTGCATAATAAAATCGTTGAAGATATATTTGGCCAGTTGCCATGGCAACTTGTGGTAACTTCAGCAGCATGCCCGCTGTTTGAATTAACTCGCAGCCGAAGATGCGGAGAATCGGAGATCTGTCTCCAATTCGACGTCCACGCCATCGATTTGTGAAGGTGTTTGTTTGAATGCAGATTCAGGCAGCAGACCATTGTCCAGAGTGAGTACAATTTTCCTTGCCAAATTCGTCGGCGGTTTGAGTAGAATTTGCTGTGATGTGGTAAACATTTTGATGATAGTAAAGTTTTTCTAATTAAATAATAGTAAAGTTCAATTTTCACTACGTTGCGGTAAGATCCGTTCAGGTAGAAAAAAATTCCCGCAAGTTGCGGGCTGTTAACCGAGCTCTCTGCTCTGTCGATAACACCAATCACAGCGCGCTGCGATTAAGGCTTCGCCCGCAGGTAGCAGGGGTTTCATTATCGCCCGTACTGTGGTCGAGCTCGGACGTCCGCACTTCGCTCTCTCCGTGCGCAGTCGTCGTTCGGACCCGCTCAGTCACGCCAGTGCCCCCGGCGACAGCGCTTGTGTCCGCGTTGGACAAACCCGTACTCGTCAGCGCAAGCGACCGCGCCTTGCCGAAACAGCCCTTCTAAGGGCTCTACAAATTTAAAGTCATTTTGTTTCTGGAAAGTCAAATGTTTCTGTACAGATTAAGTCATCGGTGCCGACGAATTATAATTATGTTATCCTACTGCTGTATCCTTAGATTTCTTCATTTTTTTATTTATTTATTACACACACAAATTTTACAAGCATTAGTCTTGGTCCTGCAAAACTGTTTACACAGTTAATTGACTGCGGGATCGGGTGAGTCTCTAAATACATTTAAGAACTAATTATTATTATCTACCTTACATACTAGCTTACAATATAGTAGAAACATCCTATGACCAACCCTAATTTTGTGCTCGATATACCACTTAATTTGTATTATTTAGTCTCACTATATTTCGTGAGTTTTTCACTTCAGAGCCTGCACTGCAATTCACTAAGCGAGCACAACGATGCGACAACGATGCGAGGCGCAACGTAGATTGTCATTGGTCAGATTGTATCACGTCATTGGAAATCGACCAATGACAGTGTCTATCGCGCACATCGTTGCGACTCGCATCGTTGTGCTTGTTAGTGAATTGCACAGCTGAGGTCCGCTTTACTATTTCTTATGATCTCCAACCAAACGGAGAAAAATCCCCAGCAGAGTCGCGTTCGTAAATCTGACGACCGACTAACCGTTACACCGCTGTTCAGTAGGTGTACTAGCTAGTAGTGGAAGTCGATCTCTCGCTGCAGACCATACTGGCCTCCATGGTCTGCAGCGAGATAGCTTTTATCGCGTCGCATCCTTCTGCGAGGAAGTCATCTCGCAGAAGGAAGACAGCCTCGTTGACACGATACGTCGCCGGTGAACTCAACGAATTCTTGCGCCTAGTAGTATGACCGCGGGTGGTTGGGTCGGGGTCAGCCCTCCACCCGCATTGCTTTTTTTGCTACACAGTGTGTAGCTGTGTGTAGTACACACTACATAACATGCTATGTGACAAGTTGGGTTGTATTTGTCAGAGGACGCAATTTATTTTTTTAGATATCACGGGCTGGGGGTCAGTTTAAAGTCAAATACAAGTTTTTGAGGATGCAACCTTTGTCCCACGGCCGCCATCTTGGTAAAAGGGGTTCAAATGGATTTTTTGGTATTTAAATAATTATTATACTGCCTTTGTGGCGTAGCGGTAGTGAACGCGGGTTCGATCCCCGCGCAGTGCAAATATTTGTGTGCATGAATATGAATATTTGCATTGGTCTGGGTGTTTCTATATATGATATGTATGTATTTACGAAAAAAAATGTATATAAGTATGTTTATCCGCATTCTAGATTCCATAACACAAGCTAGTTAAGCTATGCTTACTTTGGGTCTAGATAGCGTTGTGTAGAAGGTCCTACAATATTTATTTATAAAAGAAAGAAAGAAAATAATTGCACCTAAATTTCACTTTTGGTTCTACGACTAAAAGTTACGTGACAAAAGTTGTAAATAATCTTATTTGCAACAAAAAAAAAATTACACCGAACTGCGATAAGGCATCGCCCACAGGTAGACGAGGTTTAGCGCAACGTTTATGAAAAGCATAAAGATAAAGATAGAATAAGAAATCTCTTGTATTAACCAGTGACAATGATGTCTCTCAGGTTATTATCAGTAAGTAAACAATGGTTATGGTGGTTCCTTTGGAAGCAAATTGTAATAAGACAGATTTATGATAGGATAAAGATACAAGAAAATATTTTGTTACATCATTATCAATAACTTTGGGGGCGGTTGTATTGCATTCTAGACATGGGAATGAATATTGCCGGGATAATAAAATATCCTACCGTTAGTAAAGTTTTTCTAATTAAATAATAGTAAAGTTCAATTTTTACTGCGTTCAACGCAGTGCGTTGCGGTAAGAGCCATTCAGGTAAAAAAAAATTCCCGCAAGTTGCGGGCTGTTAACCGAGCTCTCTGCTCTGTCGATAAGACCAATCACAGCGCGCTGCGATTAAGGCCTCACCAGCAGGTAGAAGGGGTTTCATTATCACCCGTGCTGTGGTCGGGCTCGGACGCCCGCACTTCGCTCTCTCCGTGCGCAGCCGTCGTTCGGACCCGCTTAGTCACGCCAGTGCCCTCGGCGACAGCGCTTGTGTCTGCGTTGGACAAACCCGTATTCGCCAACGCAAGCGAGCGCCCCTTGCCGAAACAGTCCTTCTAAGGGCTCCCCAAATTTAAAGTCATTTGTTTCTGGAAAGTCAAATGTTTCTATACAGATAAAGTCATCGGCGCCGACGAATTATAATGTTATCCTACTGCTGTATCCTTATATTTAGTGAAACATCCTACGACCAATCCTAATATTGTACTCGATGTACCACTTAATTTGTAATAATGAGTCTCGCTATATTTCATTCAAGTTTTTCACTTCAGAGCCTGAGGGCCGCTTTACTATTTCTTATGATCTCCAAACAAACGGAGAAAAATCCCCACCAGAGTCGTGTTCGTAAATCAGACGACCGACTAACCGTCACCCCGCTGTTCAGTAGGTGTACCAGCTAGTAGTGTACGTGTACTAGTCAGTAGTGGCAGTCAGGTCATACTGACCTACATGGTATGCAGCGAGATAGCTTTTACCGCGTCGCATCCTTCTGCGAGGAAGTCATCTCGCGGCTTGAGGTGACAGAGCGGCCCATAGACGTAGACAGCCTCGCTGACCCGATTCGTCGCCCGCGCCTTGTGCCGCGGGTGGATGGATCGGGGTTAGCCCTCCACCCGCAGCAGAGCCGCCCGCGATGGGGTCATGTGATATTTCTTATTTTTTTTTTTTTTTTTTTGTTTTATTATTATTATTTTATTTGCTAACCTCTACATGCATACATGAATGAAATAAAACGAGAAATGTTCATTTTTAATTTTATTCATATTATTTATTACAAAAAGAAAACTTAAAACTATAAACTACAATCTAATATTTCCTGCTCTTGTCTCTGCCGTCTCTTCTCGATGGGTCACGGCTCCTTTTCTCATGTTCATGTTGTCTTCGTTCTTTTGATTGATGTACCTCCCGATCTCTCTGGCTGGCTGTGTGGCTCTTATTTGAGTATTTCCTACTACGGTCATATGGAGAGCGAGATCTTTCTCTTTTTGACGTGCGGCTGCTATATTGAGGTGGCAGCGGAGGTGTTTTCGGTGACATCTCCTTCCCGGTCCCTCCACTACTTGTTGCAGATGATGATGATGATGTGGATGCAGTAGGAGACTCTTCATCTTTATCTTCTGACTTAGTATTTTCGTGCTTCTTTTGGGGTTGAGTATGTTTGTTGGCTTGATATGCTCTACGCAGACGATGTACTTTGTCCTTTAATTCTTCTGGATTTACTTTCGCTCTTTTGTACAGCTTTAAAACGCATGTACAAATTTTTCTAATATCCTCTTCTGTAACTTTAAATAGGAGAAACCAATGTGGGTCGTTTGGCAACGGTAAGGCGATTTTGCGAGCTGATAAATAGATGCACGCACAAGCAATTGTTTCAGGAGGGAATCTCATGTAAACATCTGTGCGTAATGCATCGTTCAAATAGTTCCACGCCGTTTGTATGAGTTGGCGGTGCTTCTCGTGTTGTAAAAACTGCAGGTACACTATAAGAAGCTTGTAGGCGTGCTTGACGTGGACACAGAACCCCAATTCTTTTAGAACCCGCATCTCAGCTTTGATGACTTCTTCTTTGTAATTGTTATTACCAATTATTGGACTGATTATTTTCTGTTCTCTCACTTGCTTCATGTGATGGAAAACATTAATTACGTCTTCTATCTTGCACGGCTTTTCTTCTACTTTCGACGCCAAATAGATGCAGCCCATCGCCGTCGACTCAACGTTATACTTGACAAACGATTTTGCATAATAAAATCGTTGAAGATATATTTGGCCAGTTGCCATGGCAACTTGTGGTAACTTCAGCAGCATGCCCGCTGTTTGAATTAACTCGCAGCCGAAGATGCGGAGATCTGTCTCCAATTCGACGTCCACGCCATCGATTTGTGAAGGTGTTTGTTTGAATGCAGATTTAGGCAGCAGACCATTGTCCAGAGTGAGTACAATTTTCCTTGCCAAATTCGTCTGCGGTTTGAGTAGAATTTGCTGTGATGTGGTAAACATTTTGATGATAGTAAAGTTTTTCTAATTAAATAATAGTAAAGTTCAATTTTCACTACGTTGCGGTAAGATCCGTTCAGGTAGAAAAAAATTCCCGCAAGTTGCGGGCTGTTAACCGAGCTCTCTGCTCTGTCGATAACACCAATCACAGCGCGCTGCGATTAAGGCTTCGCCCGCAGGTAGCAGGGGTTTCAGGATCGCCACGGTTGCCGCCGAGTAGTCTCGCTGCTCGTCACGTCACTGCTCGGTACCGCTGCTCGGACCTACACTCGCGCGCTGACTGCCGGCGCATGCGGTTGCGTCTGCTTTAGGACGCCACCGTAGTCGCCGGATTGTGTCGCGCGCACTCCAGACGTCCCAACCATGTCAGGTCGCGGCTGGCAGACCGTCAAGCCGAAGAAAAAGCCAGAAACCCAGCCTCCTCGGACCCGGAGTCCTCCCAAGGACCCCCGAACCCGATCAAAAGGCCCTTCTAAGGGCCAAACCGCCTCCAAGGGGTCCGTAACCAGCCCTAAGGAGGCGCAAAAGTCTCCGCACGCGCCGGTTAGCGCGTCATCATCATCGGCGTCGACATCGGGGCTTCCGTTCCCCTCTAGCGCGCCGCCTGGGGGGTCGAGCACTTCCCGAGCCGCACCGAAGAAGACGCCCTCGCCCAGCGCGGGCAATCAACCAGCATCCTCCTCGGCACCGCGCGCCTCGCCTGCCGCAGCTCCGCCGTCTGGTTCGGCGTCGAGCGCGCAGGCGTTCCGGACGCCGGTGTCAAGGAAGCATTTAGACTCGCCGCGACAAGACGCCTTCCAGTCTCCGGCTCCGTCGGTATGGGCTAACATACCGAGCGACGAGCTGGGCTGGATTTTGGACACGCCTTCACCATCCACTTCTACCGTCCCCGACGCGCCCGACCTGCGCATCTTTATGAAGCGCAGGTCCAAGAGCGCGTCCATGGACGTCGAGGAGGAGCCGCCGACGTCGGGGCCTACGCGCCGTCCGCGCAGCCCCGACTCACCCCAGGACGACGCCAAGCGTCCTAAGACGCAACGCGCCGCGGCGGCGCCCCGCGCCGCACGCCGTAGCGTCCCCGCTGCCCCCGCAGCCCCCGCTGCACCCGCAGCCCCCGCTGCATCCGCAGCCCCCACTGCCTCCGCTGCCCCTGCAGCCCCCGCCGGACGTCTTAGCGGGAAGAAGGAGCGGTACCCACCGATCACGGTGGAGGCACTGCCCAACTTCGCCCGCCACCTCCGTGCTTTGAAGACCCAGTTGGGGAAAGCAGCCAACGTGCGCCCATACGGGGGCGGGTTGCGCTTCTTCCCCGCAGACGACAACGAGTTCCGCGTGTTGCAGGCCTACTTCACCACGCTCGAGGACCAGGAGGGTATCTCCTGGTACTGTTACTCCCGCCCCTCGGACCTGGGGGTGAAGCTGGCCATCCGTGGCCTGCCAGTGAACGCCACGCCAGAGGAGATCACGGCCGGGCTCCGCGAGCTGGGCCACGAACCCGAATACGTTCGGGCCATTCGTGGCCGCGGCGGGCGGCCCGGGTGCATCTTCCTGGCGATCGTCCCGAAAACCCGTTACGTGTACGAGTTGTACGCGGTCACGGAGTTCCTCGGCATGCCGGGGATCATCATCGAAGCCTGGAGGGGGAAGAGAAAACCCGCGCAGTGCCACCGCTGCCAGCAGTTTCGGCACTCCAGCCATAACTGCCATCGCAGGCAGGCTTGCGTGCGATGCGGCGGTGAGCACCGCGCGAGCGAGTGCCCTCGCCCCAGAGAGCAGCCCGCCACCTGCGCCAACTGCAGGGGTGACCACCCCGCCAACCATTTTCGGTGCCCCGTCTTCCGACGCGAGGCCCGGAACACCAAGGCGGGCACAGCCGCCATCACCCGCGGGTCGGCCAGGCCGGCCGCGCCCGCCCCGGTGATTTCACAACCCCTCGGTGAGAGTGCTGCGGGTGCGTCGCTTATGGCGACAGCCAACCCGCCCACCTCCCGAGGGACGAGCAACCCCCCGAGACGACGTCGGGGCAACAGGAGAAGCCGCAAGAAGCGCTCCCAAACCGAAGTCCCAGCGAACAAGGAGGTGGAGCCTAGCCCCGCCCTCTCGACGCAAGCCCCGCCCCCCACTCTTCACGCTTCGTGGACAACGGAGGAGGCATCCCAGACTGACCCGACTCCACTGACACGAGACGAATGCACATCGGCCGTCCTCGCGATGGCCGATAACGAGAAGATTATGACAGCAATCGAGCTCCTCGAGCCATTGCTGTCCTACGACCAGATGGACGAGATGGCCCAAGTGTCCCTGCAAGCGGCGGTCGTCGCCATCAGGGCCGTTTTTAGGCGCCTGGAGAAGATTGCTGCCGGTGAATGGGCTTAACACTTTGCCTACGGACGCCGAGAAGCCGCGTGCAAGCCGCCGCCTGTCGCTGGTCGCCTGGAGCTGGGCCTTCACTGGGTAACCAGTGATCTCACCTGGCTCAGGCAGACCGCCGGGTGGCGTGAAAACCGCGGCTTCATCGGCGTCACATGCCACAGGGCCTAAGGGCCGCCCGAACCCCAGGACCGGCGTTCCTCGAGGACGCTGAGATGATGCCTCCGATAGGGTGAAAACCGCCAGTAAGGATTCCACGCGAGCCTTGCGGCTCGCAGTGAAGACCAGCGTTCGCAGGGGTTTCATTATCGCCCGTACTGTGGTCGAGCTCGGACGTCCGCACTTCGCTCTCTCCGTGCGCAGCCGTCGTTCGGACCCGCTCAGTCACGCCAGTGCCCCCGGCGACAGCGCTTGTGTCCGCGTTGGACAAACCCGTACTCGTCAGCGCAAGCGACCGCGCCTTGCCGAAACAGCCCTTCTAAGGGCTCTACAAATTTAAAGTCATTTTGTTTCTGGAAAGTCAAATGTTTCTGTACAGATTAAGTCATCGGTGCCGACGAATTATAATTATGTTATCCTACTGCTGTATCCTTAGATTTTTTCATTTTTTTATTTATTTATTACACACACAAATTTTACAAGCATTAGTCTTGGTCCTGCAAAACTGTTTACACAGTTAATTGACTGCGGGATCGGGTGAGTCTCTAAATACATTTAAGAACTAATTATTATTATCTACCTTACATACTAGCTTACAATATAGTAGAAACATCCTATGACCAACCCTAATTTTGTGCTCGATATACCACTTAATTTGTATTATTTAGTCTCACTATATTTCGTGAGTTTTTCACTTCAGAGCCTGCACTGCAATTCACTAAGCGAGCACAACGATGCGACAACGATGCGAGGCGCAACGTAGATTGTCATTGGTCAGATTGTATCACGTCATTGGAAATCGACCAATGACAGTGTCTATCGCGCACATCGTTGCGACTCGCATCGTTGTCGCATCGTTGTTCTTGTTAGTGAATTGCACAGCTGAGGTCCGCTTTACTATTTCTTATGATCTCCAACCAAACGGAGAAAAATCCCCAGCAGAGTCGCGTTCGTAAATCTGACGACCGACTAACCGTTACACCGCTGTTCAGTAGGTGTACTAGCTAGTAGTGGAAGTCGATCTCTCGCTGCAGACCATACTGGCCTCCATGGTCTGCAGCGAGATAGCTTTTATCGCGTCGCATCCTTCTGCGAGGAAGTCATCTCGCAGAAGGAAGACAGCCTCGTTGACACGATACGTCGCCGGTGAACTCAACGAATTCTTGCGCCTAGTAGTATGACCGCGGGTGGTTGGGTCGGGGTCAGCCCTCCACCCGCATTGCTTTTTTTGCTACACAGTGTGTAGCTGTGTGTAGTACACACTACATAACATGCTATGTGACAAGTTGGGTTGTATTTGTCAGAGGACGCAATTTAATTTTTTAGATATCACGGGCTGGGGGTCAGTTTAAAGTCAAATACAAGTTTTTGAGGATGCAACCTTTGTCCCACGGCCGCCATCTTGGTAAAAGGGGTTCAAATGGATTTTTTGGTATTTAAATAATTATTATACTGCCTTTGTGGCGTAGCGGTAGTGAACGCGGGTTCGATCCCCGCGCAGTGCAAATATTTGTGTGCATGAATATGAATATTTGCATTGCGTATTTACGAAAAAAAAAATGTATATAAGTTTAGTATGTTTATCCGCATTCTAGATTCCATAACACAAGCTAGTTAAGCTATGCTTACTTTGGGTCTAGATAGCGTTGTGTAGAAGGTCCTACAATATTTATTTATAAAAGAAAGAAAGAAAATAATTGCACCTAAATTTCACTTTTGGTTCTACGACTAAAAGTTACGTGACAAAAGTTGTAAATAATCTTATTTGCAACAAAAAAAAAAATTACACCGAACTGCGATAAGGCATCGCCCACAGGTAGACGAGGTTTAGCGCAACGTTTATGAAAAGCATAAAGATAAAGATAGAATAAGAAATCTCTTGTATTAACCAGTGACAATGATGTCTCTCAGGTTATTATCAGTAAGTAAACAATGGTTATGGTGGTTCCTTTGGAAGCAAATTGTAATAAGACAGATTTATGATAGGATAAAGATACAAGAAAATATTTTGTTACATCATTATCAATAACTTTGGGGGCGGTTGTATTGCATTCTAGACATGGGAATGAATATTGCCGGGATAATAAAATATCCTACCGTTAGTAAAGTTTTTCTAATTAAATAATAGTAAAGTTCAATTTTTACTGCGTTCAACGCAGTGCGTTGCGGTAAGAGCCATTCAGGTAAAAAAAAATTCCCGCAAGTTGCGGGCTGTTAACCGAGCTCTCTGCTCTGTCGATAAGACCAATCACAGCGCGCTGCGATTAAGGCCTCACCAGCAGGTAGAAGGGGTTTCATTATCACCCGTGCTGTGGTCGGGCTCGGACGCCCGCACTTCGCTCTCTCCGTGCGCAGCCGTCGTTCGGACCCGCTCAGTCACGCCAGTGCCCTCGGCGACAGCGCTTGTGTCTGCGTTGGACAAACCCGTATTCGCCAACGCAAGCGAGCGCCCCTTGCCGAAACAGTCCTTCTAAGGGCTCCCCAAATTTAAAGTCATTTGTTTCTGGAAAGTCAAATGTTTCTATACAGATAAAGTCATCGGCGCCGACGAATTATAATGTTATCCTACTGCTGTATCCTTATATTTAGTGAAACATCCTACGACCAATCCTAATATTGTACTCGATGTACCACTTAATTTGTAATAATGAGTCTCGCTATATTTCATTCAAGTTTTTCACTTCAGAGCCTGAGGTCCGCTTTACTATTTCTTATGATCTCCAAACAAACGGAGAAAAATCCCCACCAGAGTCGTGTTCGTAAATCAGACGACCGACTAACCGTCACACCGCTGTTCAGTAGGTGTACCAGCTAGTAGTGTACGTGTACTAGTCAGTAGTGGCAGTCAGGTCATACTGACCTACATGGTATGCAGCGAGATAGCTTTTACCGCGTCGCATCCTTCTGCGAGGAAGTCATCTCGCGGAATGAGGTGACAGAGCGGCCCATAGACGTAGACAGCCTCGCTGACCCGATTCGTCGCCCGCGCCTTGTGCCGCGGGTGGATGGATCGGGGTTAGCCCTCCACCCGCAGCAGAGCCGCCCGCGATGGGGTCATGTGATATTTCTTATTATTATTATTTTTTTTTTTTTATTATTATTTTTTTATTTGCTAACCTCTACATGCATACATGAATGAAATAAAACGAGAAATGTTTATTTTTAATTTTATTTATATTATTAATTACAAAAAGAAAACTTAAAACTATAAACTACAATCTAATATTTCCTGCTCTTGTCTCTGCCGTCTCTTCTCGATGGGTCACGGCTCCTTTTCTCATGTTCATGTTGTCTTCGTTCTTTTGATTGATGTACCTCCCGATCTCTCTGGCTGGCTGTGTGGCTCTTATTTGAGTATTTCCTACTACGGTCATATGGAGAGCGAGATCTTTCTCTTTTTGACGTGCGGCTGCTATATTGAGGTGGCAGCGGAGGTGTTTTCGGTGACATCTCCTTCCCGGTCCCTCCACTACTTGTTGCAGATGATGATGATGATGTGGATGCAGTAGGAGACTCTTCATCTTTATCTTCTGACTTAGTATTTTCGTGCTTCTTTTGGGGTTGAGTATGTTTGTTGGCTTGATATGCTCTACGCAGACGATGTACTTTGTCCTTTAATTCTTCTGGATTTACTTTCGCTCTTTTGTACAGCTTTAAAACGCATGTACAAATTTTTCTAATATCCTCTTCTGTAACTTTAAATAGGAGAAACCAATGTGGGTCGTTTGGCAACGGTAAGGCGATTTTGCGAGCTGATAAATAGATGCACGCACAAGCAATTGTTTCAGGAGGGAATCTCATGTAAACATCTGTGCGTAATGCATCGTTCAAATAGTTCCACGCCGTTTGTATGAGTTGACGGTGCTTCTCGTGTTGTAAAAACTGCAGGTACACTATAAGAAGCTTGTAGGCGTGCTTGACGTGGACACAGAACCCCAATTCTTTTAGAACCCGCATCTCAGCTTTGATGACTTCTTCTTTGTAATTGTTATTACCAATTATTGGACTGATTATTTTCTGTTCTCTCACTTGCTTCATGTGATGGAAAACATTAATTACGTCTTCTATCTTGCACGGCTTTTCTTCTACTTTCGACGCCAAATAGATGCAGCCCATCGCCGTCGACTCAACGTTATACTTGACAAACGATTTTGCATAATAAAATCGTTGAAGATATATTTGGCCAGTTGCCATGGCAACTTGTGGTAACTTCAGCAGCATGCCCGCTGTTTGAATTAACTCGCAGCCGAAGATGCGGAGATCTGTCTCCAATTCGACGTCCACGCCATCGATTTGTGAAGGTGTTTGTTTGAATGCAGATTCAGGCAGCAGACCATTGTCCAGAGTGAGTACAATTTTCCTTGCCAAATTCGTCTGCGGTTTGAGTAGAATTTGCTGTGATGTGGTAAACATTTTGATGATAGTAAAGTTTTTCTAATTAAATAATAGTAAAGTTCAATTTTCACTACGTTGCGGTAAGATCCGTTCAGGTAGAAAAAAATTCCCGCAAGTTGCGGGCTGTTAACCGAGCTCTCTGCTCTGTCGATAACACCAATCACAGCGCGCTGCGATTAAGGCTTCGCCCGCAGGTAGCAGGGGTTTCATTATCGCCCGTACTGTGGTCGAGCTCGGACGTCCGCACTTCGCTCTCTCCGTGCGCAGCCGTCGTTCGGACCCGCTTAGTCACGCCAGTGCCCCCGGCGACAGCGCTTGTGTCCGCGTTGGACAAACCCGTACTCGTCAGCGCAAGCGACCGCGCCTTGCCGAAACAGCCCTTCTAAGGGCTCTACAAATTTAAAGTCATTTTGTTTCTGGAAAGTCAAATGTTTCTGTACAGATTAAGTCATCGGTGCCGACGAATTATAATTATGTTATCCTACTGCTGTATCCTTAGATTTTTTCATTTTTTTATTTATTTATTACACACACAAATTTTACAAGCATTAGTCTTGGTCCTGCAAAACTGTTTACACAGTTAATTGACTGCGGGATCGGGTGAGTCTCTAAATACATTTAAGAACTAATTATTATTATCTACCTTACATACTAGCTTACAATATAGTAGAAACATCCTATGACCAACCCTAATTTTGTGCTCGATATACCACTTAATTTGTATTATTTAGTCTCACTATATTTCGTGAGTTTTTCACTTCAGAGCCTGCACTGCAATTCACTAAGCGAGCACAACGATGCGACAACGATGCGAGGCGCAACGTAGATTGTCATTGGTCAGATTGTATCACGTCATTGGAAATCGACCAATGACAGTGTCTATCGCGCACATCGTTGCGACTCGCATCGTTGTGCTTGTTAGTGAATTGCACAGCTGAGGTCCGCTTTACTATTTTTTATGATCTCCAACCAAACGGAGAAAAATCCCCAGCAGAGTCGCGTTCGTAAATCTGACGACCGACTAACCGTTACACCGCTGTTCAGTAGGTGTACTAGCTAGTAGTGGAAGTCGATCTCTCGCTGCAGACCATACTGGCCTCCATGGTCTGCAGCGAGATAGCTTTTATCGCGTCGCATCCTTCTGCGAGGAAGTCATCTCGCAGAAGGAAGACAGCCTCGTTGACACGATACGTCGCCGGTGAACTCAACGAATTCTTGCGCCTAGTAGTATGACCGCGGGTGGTTGGGTCGGGGTCAGCCCTCCACCCGCATTGCTTTTTTTGCTACACAGTGTGTAGCTGTGTGTAGTACACACTACATAACATGCTATGTGACAAGTTGGGTTGTATTTGTCAGAGGACGCAATTTAATTTTTTAGATATCACGGGCTGGGGGTCAGTTTAAAGTCAAATACAAGTTTTTGAGGATGCAACCTTTGTCCCACGGCCGCCATCTTGGTAAAAGGGGTTCAAATGGATTTTTTGGTATTTAAATAATTATTATACTGCCTTTGTGGCGTAGCGGTAGTGAACGCGGGTTCGATCCCCGCGCAGTGCAAATATTTGTGTGCATGAATATGAATATTTGCATTGGTCTGGGTGTTTCTATATATGATATGTATGTATTTACGAAAAAAAATGTATATAAGTATGTTTATCCGCATTCTAGATTCCATAACACAAGCTAGTTAAGCTATGCTTACTTTGGGTCTAGATAGCGTTGTGTAGAAGGTCCTACAATATTTATTTATAAAAGAAAGAAAGAAAATAATTGCACCTAAATTTCACTTTTGGTTCTACGACTAAAAGTTACGTGACAAAAGTTGTAAATAATCTTATTTGCAACAAAAAAAAAATTACACCGAACTGCGATAAGGCATCGCCCACAGGTAGACGAGGTTTAGCGCAACGTTTATGAAAAGCATAAAGATAAAGATAGAATAAGAAATCTCTTGTATTAACCAGTGACAATGATGTCTCTCAGGTTATTATCAGTAAGTAAACAATGGTTATGGTGGTTCCTTTGGAAGCAAATTGTAATAAGACAGATTTATGATAGGATAAAGATACAAGAAAATATTTTGTTACATCATTATCAATAACTTTGGGGGCGGTTGTATTGCATTCTAGACATGGGAATGAATATTGCCGGGATAATAAAATATCCTACCGTTAGTAAAGTTTTTCTAATTAAATAATAGTAAAGTTCAATTTTTACTGCGTTCAACGCAGTGCGTTGCGGTAAGAGCCATTCAGGTAAAAAAAAATTCCCGCAAGTTGCGGGCTGTTAACCGAGCTCTCTGCTCTGTCGATAAGACCAATCACAGCGCGCTGCGATTAAGGCCTCACCAGCAGGTAGAAGGGGTTTCATTATCACCCGTGCTGTGGTCGGGCTCGGACGCCCGCACTTCGCTCTCTCCGTGCGCAGCCGTCGTTCGGACCCGCTCAGTCACGCCAGTGCCCTCGGCGACAGCGCTTGTGTCTGCGTTGGACAAACCCGTATTCGCCAACGCAAGCGAGCGCCCCTTGCCGAAACAGTCCTTCTAAGGGCTCCCCAAATTTAAAGTCATTTGTTTCTGGAAAGTCAAATGTTTCTATACAGATAAAGTCATCGGCGCCGACGAATTATAATGTTATCCTACTGCTGTATCCTTATATTTAGTGAAACATCCTACGACCAATCCTAATATTGTACTCGATGTACCACTTAATTTGTAATAATGAGTCTCGCTATATTTCATTCAAGTTTTTCACTTCAGAGCCTGAGGTCCGCTTTACTATTTCTTATGATCTCCAAACAAACGGAGAAAAATCCCCACCAGAGTCGTGTTCGTAAATCAGACGACCGACTAACCGTCACACCGCTGTTCAGTAGGTGTACCAGCTAGTAGTGTACGTGTACTAGTCAGTAGTGGCAGTCAGGTCATACTGACCTACATGGTATGCAGCGAGATAGCTTTTACCGCGTCGCATCCTTCTGCGAGGAAGTCATCTCGCGGAATGAGGTGACAGAGCGGCCCATAGACGTAGACAGCCTCGCTGACCCGATTCGTCGCCCGCGCCTTGTGCCGCGGGTGGATGGATCGGGGTTAGCCCTCCACCCGCAGCAGAGCCGCCCGCGATGGGGTCATGTGATATTTCTTATTATTATTTTTTTTATTTTTTTATTATTATTTTTTTATTTGCTAACCTCTACATGCATACATGAATGAAATAAAACGAGAAATGTTTATTTTTAATTTTATTTATATTATTAATTACAAAAAGAAAACTTAAAACTATAAACTACAATCTAATATTTCCTGCTCTTGTCTCTGCCGTCTCTTCTCGATGGGTCACGGCTCCTTTTCTCATGTTCATGTTGTCTTCGTTCTTTTGATTGATGTACCTCCCGATCTCTCTGGCTGGCTGTGTGGCTCTTATTTGAGTATTTCCTACTACGGTCATATGGAGAGCGAGATCTTTCTCTTTTTGACGTGCGGCTGCTATATTGAGGTGGCAGCGGAGGTGTTTTCGGTGACATCTCCTTCCCGGTCCCTCCACTACTTGTTGCAGATGATGATGATGATGTGGATGCAGTAGGAGACTCTTCATCTTTATCTTCTGACTTAGTATTTTCGTGCTTCTTTTGGGGTTGAGTATGTTTGTTGGCTTGATATGCTCTACGCAGACGATGTACTTTGTCCTTTAATTCTTCTGGATTTACTTTCGCTCTTTTGTACAGCTTTAAAACGCATGTACAAATTTTTCTAATATCCTCTTCTGTAACTTTAAATAGGAGAAACCAATGTGGGTCGTTTGGCAACGGTAAGGCGATTTTGCGAGCTGATAAATAGATGCACGCACAAGCAATTGTTTCAGGAGGGAATCTCATGTGGACATCTGTGCGTAATGCATCGTTCAAATAGTTCCATGCCGTTTGTATGAGTTGACGGTGCTTCTCGTGTTGTAAAAACTGCAGGTACACTATAAGAAGCTTGTAGGCGTGCTTGACGTGGACACAGAACCCCAATTCTTTTAGAACCCGCATCTCAGCTTTGATGACTTCTTCTTTGTAATTGTTATTACCAATTATTGGACTGATTATTTTCTGTTCTCTCACTTGCTTCATATGATGGAAAACATTAATTACGTCTTCTATCTTGCACGGCTTTTCTTCTACTTTCGACGCCAAATAGATGCAGCCCATCGCCGTCGACTCAACGTTATACTTGACAAACGATTTTGCATAATAAAATCGTTGGAGATATATTTGGCCAGTTGCCATGGCAACTTGTGGTAACTTCAGCAGCATGCCCGCTGTTTGAATTAACTCGCAGCCGAAGATGCGGAGATCTGTCTCCAATTCGACGTCCACGCTATCGATTTGTGAAGGTGTTTGTTTGAATGCAGATTCAGGCAGCAGACCATTGTCCAGAGTGATTACAATTTTCCTTGCCAAATTCGTCGGCGGTTTGAGTAGAATTTGCTGTGATGTGGTAAACATTTTGATGATAGTAAAGTTTTTCTAATTAAATAATAGTAAAGTTCAATTTTCACTACGTTGCGGTAAGAGCCGTTCAGGTAGAAAAAAATTCCCGCAAGTTGCGGGCTGTTCACCGAGCTCTCTGCTCTGTCGATAACACCAATCACAGCGCGCTGCGAGTAAGGCCTCACCAGCAGGTAGAAGGGGTTTCATTATCGCCCGTGCTGTGGTCGAGCTCGGACGTCCGCACTTCGGTCTCTCCGTGCGCAGCCGTCGTTCGGACCCGCTCAGTCACGCCAGTGCCCTCGGCAACAGCGCTTGTGTCCGCGTTGGACAAACCCGTACTCGTCAGCGCAAGCAACCGCGCCTTGCCGAAACAGCCCTTCTAAGGGCTCTACAAATTTAAAGTCATTTGTTTCTGGAAAGTTAAATGTTTCTGTACAGATAAAGTCATCGGTGCCGACGAATTATAATGTTATCCTACTGCTGTATCCTTATATTTAGTGAAACATCCTACGACCAATCCTAATTTTGTACTCGATGTACCACTTAATTTGTAATAATGAGTCTCGCTATATTTCATTCAAGTTTTTCACTTCAGAGCCTGAGGTCCGCTTTACTATTTCTTATGATCTCCAAACAAACGGAGAAAAATCCCCACCAGAGTCGTGTTCGTAAATCAGACGACCGACTAAGGTCTTTTGCACATTATAAGATACGTACGCCAGACAAGAAATATTTCGTGTCTAATGAAGAGAACACCTTGCACACTGTAAGAAATTATCGACAAGAAATTTCTTACGTACACCAGAAATTTCTTACGTAGCCACAAACATTTATGTTTGTTACAAACATTTCTGTTTGTTGCAAACATGTTTTGTTTATCATTCTGTATAGAATGATAAAACATGTTTGTAACAAAAAATATATTATACATACATACATATTATTATACTTAGGGGTTTTACAGGAGTGCTGTAAATTCCCGAAGGGGTAAGCAGAGGTGTATTAACAGCACATTCCATCAAATTATTTTCGGTACCACGTAATAGGAGCGAGCCTATTGCCGTCAAGCGGGCACTTACCCAATGTTGCTTAACGTCGTAATGCAAAGAACGGTCACCCATCCAAAACCTGACCCAGCCAATATTGCTTAGAAAGAAAGAAAGAAAATTGATTTTTACTTTCTCTCAGTCAATATTGCTCCTAGCCAATAGGTATAACTTAACCTCGTAAGTCGTAATGTAGGTACAGAACGAAGTACCTACTTAGGTAATTTCTTATTTCTTTACTTCATTCATTAGTATGTACCTAACCATAATTTGACGGAGGATACACAATCCACAATCATATACTTACCTAGGTAGGTACAAAATAGACAGACGACAGCGTCTTTTTTTGATTGCATACCTATCTATATCATAGACGGGAACTTTAAATCTATACAAATAAAATTGGAGTGTCTGTTTGTAATATTAAAATAACCGGTTTCTACTACATGCATATGAATGTATTGTATACGGTACACATAGGTACCAAAATATATATTTTTTAAATTTTTGTCTGTCTGTCTGTTTGTTCCGGCTAATCTCTGGAACGGCTGAACCATTTGGACGTGACTTTCTCTGGCAGATAGCTTATGTAATAAGAAGTAACTTAGGTAGGCTAAAGTTGGCACGGAATCCGAATTCCACGCGGGTGGAGCCGCGGGCAACAGCTAGTATAATAATAATAATATGACGAGACTCGAGAATCAGCGATGGGACATAATACAAAGCTTGTAGGTACCAGAATTAATGCGAAACGAAAGAAAGTTTTTAATGACCTACGTACGTACATACCTACCTACCTATATGTCCCAAACAACTTTTGACGAGTTGTTAAAATAGGTACTTACTTGAAGATTTCATTACATCGTCAAAATACGCAATTTATAGAAGCTATATCCCCACGTGGAATGCTAGCTGTAACTCTCAGGTAGGTACCTAAGGATTTTAATACCTACCTATTTAGTTCATCGAGACGTCACCAGTTACAACTCACAACCGAAACTGCATTTAAAAATTAAACTGTACTAGCAAACTGAAAGTCATTTGGCATAGAATCATAACCCTCCTTTGGCTTCACCGTAGTCGGGTAAAAATCAAAAGCCGCACCGCCGCGCCGACAGGCGCTAGCGGCACGTGTAGAGTGAGGTGCGGTATGTCGGGGGAGGGGCACAAAGGCGCCGCCGCCGCGGCAGCCGCGCCGCCGCCGCCGCAGAATGAATAGGTACCGAGTGGGCCGTTCAACAACGTCTTGCGAGTTTTTGTGTAAGGTACTTGTTACCTACTTGTAATTATTTTGAAAACTTTGCTTATATTTAAAAGTAAAAATAGCAATGTTCCAATTTTGAATATCTCTCCACAATTTTTGAGAGCCATTGTGTCTCATTTAAAAATGGATCTGCATCGAGAACATTTTCGTACGATGATTGTGCGAAAATTGGTTCAGACGCATGAAACTTTGTGTAGAGGCTGGTGGTATGACAAGCTAGTATGACCACAAGGAAACGGCCTGGTGGAGAGTCCATAGAAAAGATTTAATAAAAATATTTTATATATCGAAGTTAATTTTATAATTTCTCAAAATAAAACTTGATGTAATTGAGTGTCCCACGTACGTAAGAAATTTCTGGTCTAGATCCGCCAAAATGCGTGTGTCTTATCAGACACAAGAAAAAATTTCTTACAATGTGCACGGTCTCATATAACAACAAAGGCGACTGCATTTCTTATAAGAAATTTCTTGTCAAGCACCAGAAATTTTCTTGTAATGTGCAAAGGCACTTACCGTCACACCGCTGTTCAGTAGGTGTACCAGCTAGTAGTGTACGTGTACTAGTCAGTAGTGGCAGTCAGGTCATACTGACCTACATGGTATGCAGCGAGATAGCTTTTACCGCGTCGCATCCTTCTGCGAGGAAGTCATCTCGCGGAATGAGGTGACAGAGCGGCCCATAGACGTAGACAGCCTCGCTGACCCGATTCGTCGCCCGCGCCTTGTGCCGCGGGTGGATGGATCGGGGTTAGCCCTCCACCCGCAGCAGAGCCGCCCGCGATGGGGTCATGTGATATTTCTTATTTTTTTTTTTTGTTTTTTTTTTTTGTTTTATTATTATTATTTTATTTGCTAACCTCTACATGCATACATGAATGAAATAAAACGAGAAATGTTCATTTTTAATTTTATTCATATTATTTATTACAAAAAGAAAACTTAAAACTATAAACTACAATCTAATATTTCCTGCTCTTGTCTCTGCCGTCTCTTCTCGATGGGTCACGGCTCCTTTTCTCATGTTCATGTTGTCTTCGTTCTTTTGATTGATGTACCTCCCGATCTCTCTGGCTGGCTGTGTGGCTCTTATTTGAGTATTTCCTACTACGGTCATATGGAGAGCGAGATCTTTCTCTTTTTGACGTGCGGCTGCTATATTGAGGTGGCAGCGGAGGTGTTTTCGGTGACATCTCCTTCCCGGTCCCTCCACTACTTGTTGCAGATGATGATGATGATGTGGATGCAGTAGGAGACTCTTCATCTTTATCTTCTGACTTAGTATTTTCGTGCTTCTTTTGGGGTTGAGTATGTTTGTTGGCTTGATATGCTCTACGCAGACGATGTACTTTGTCCTTTAATTCTTCTGGATTTACTTTCGCTCTTTTGTACAGCTTTAAAACGCATGTACAAATTTTTCTAATATCCTCTTCTGTAACTTTAAATAGGAGAAACCAATGTGGGTCGTTTGGCAACGGTAAGGCGATTTTGCGAGCTGATAAATAGATGCACGCACAAGCAATTGTTTCAGGAGGGAATCTCATGTAAACATCTGTGCGTAATGCATCGTTCAAATAGTTCCACGCCGTTTGTATGAGTTGGCGGTGCTTCTCGTGTTGTAAAAACTGCAGGTACACTATAAGAAGCTTGTAGGCGTGCTTGACGTGGACACAGAACCCCAATTCTTTTAGAACCCGCATCTCAGCTTTGATGACTTCTTCTTTGTAATTGTTATTACCAATTATTGGACTGATTATTTTCTGTTCTCTCACTTGCTTCATGTGATGGAAAACATTAATTACGTCTTCTATCTTGCACGGCTTTTCTTCTACTTTCGACGCCAAATAGATGCAGCCCATCGCCGTCGACTCAACGTTATACTTGACAAACGATTTTGCATAATAAAATCGTTGAAGATATATTTGGCCAGTTGCCATGGCAACTTGTGGTAACTTCAGCAGCATGCCCGCTGTTTGAATTAACTCGCAGCCGAAGATGCGGAGATCTGTCTCCAATTCGACGTCCACGCCATCGATTTGTGAAGGTGTTTGTTTGAATGCAGATTCAGGCAGCAGACCATTGTCCAGAGTGAGTACAATTTTCCTTGCCAAATTCGTCTGCGGTTTGAGTAGAATTTGCTGTGATGTGGTAAACATTTTGATGATAGTAAAGTTTTTCTAATTAAATAATAGTAAAGTTCAATTTTCACTACGTTGCGGTAAGATCCGTTCAGGTAGAAAAAAATTCCCGCAAGTTGCGGGCTGTTAACCGAGCTCTCTGCTCTGTCGATAACACCAATCACAGCGCGCTGCGATTAAGGCTTCGCCCGCAGGTAGCAGGGGTTTCATTATCGCCCGTACTGTGGTCGAGCTCGGACGTCCGCACTTCGCTCTCTCCGTGCGCAGCCGTCGTTCGGACCCGCTTAGTCACGCCAGTGCCCCCGGCGACAGCGCTTGTGTCCGCGTTGGACAAACCCGTACTCGTCAGCGCAAGCGACCGCGCCTTGCCGAAACAGCCCTTCTAAGGGCTCTACAAATTTAAAGTCATTTTGTTTCTGGAAAGTCAAATGTTTCTGTACAGATTAAGTCATCGGTGCCGACGAATTATAATTATGTTATCCTACTGCTGTATCCTTAGATTTTTTCATTTTTTTATTTATTTATTACACACACAAATTTTACAAGCATTAGTCTTGGTCCTGCAAAACTGTTTACACAGTTAATTGACTGCGGGATCGGGTGAGTCTCTAAATACATTTAAGAACTAATTATTATTATCTACCTTACATACTAGCTTACAATATAGTAGAAACATCCTATGACCAACCCTAATTTTGTGCTCGATATACCACTTAATTTGTATTATTTAGTCTCACTATATTTCGTGAGTTTTTCACTTCAGAGCCTGCACTGCAATTCACTAAGCGAGCACAACGATGCGACAACGATGCGAGGCGCAACGTAGATTGTCATTGGTCAGATTGTATCACGTCATTGGAAATCGACCAATGACAGTGTCTATCGCGCACATCGTTGCGACTCGCATCGTTGTGCTTGTTAGTGAATTGCACAGCTGAGGTCCGCTTTACTATTTTTTATGATCTCCAACCAAACGGAGAAAAATCCCCAGCAGAGTCGCGTTCGTAAATCTGACGACCGACTAACCGTTACACCGCTGTTCAGTAGGTGTACTAGCTAGTAGTGGAAGTCGATCTCTCGCTGCAGACCATACTGGCCTCCATGGTCTGCAGCGAGATAGCTTTTATCGCGTCGCATCCTTCTGCGAGGAAGTCATCTCGCAGAAGGAAGACAGCCTCGTTGACACGATACGTCGCCGGTGAACTCAACGAATTCTTGCGCCTAGTAGTATGACCGCGGGTGGTTGGGTCGGGGTCAGCCCTCCACCCGCATTGCTTTTTTTGCTACACAGTGTGTAGCTGTGTGTAGTACACACTACATAACATGCTATGTGACAAGTTGGGTTGTATTTGTCAGAGGACGCAATTTAATTTTTTAGATATCACGGGCTGGGGGTCAGTTTAAAGTCAAATACAAGTTTTTGAGGATGCAACCTTTGTCCCACGGCCGCCATCTTGGTAAAAGGGGTTCAAATGGATTTTTTGGTATTTAAATAATTATTATACTGCCTTTGTGGCGTAGCGGTAGTGAACGCGGGTTCGATCCCCGCGCAGTGCAAATATTTGTGTGCATGAATATGAATATTTGCATTGGTCTGGGTGTTTCTATATATGATATGTATGTATTTACGAAAAAAAATGTATATAAGTATGTTTATCCGCATTCTAGATTCCATAACACAAGCTAGTTAAGCTATGCTTACTTTGGGTCTAGATAGCGTTGTGTAGAAGGTCCTACAATATTTATTTATAAAAGAAAGAAAGAAAATAATTGCACCTAAATTTCACTTTTGGTTCTACGACTAAAAGTTACGTGACAAAAGTTGTAAATAATCTTATTTGCAACAAAAAAAAAAATTACACCGAACTGCGATAAGGCATCGCCCACAGGTAGACGAGGTTTAGCGCAACGTTTATGAAAAGCATAAAGATAAAGATAGAATAAGAAATCTCTTGTATTAACCAGTGACAATGATGTCTCTCAGGTTATTATCAGTAAGTAAACAATGGTTATGGTGGTTCCTTTGGAAGCAAATTGTAATAAGACAGATTTATGATAGGATAAAGATACAAGAAAATATTTTGTTACATCATTATCAATAACTTTGGGGGCGGTTGTATTGCATTCTAGACATGGGAATGAATATTGCCGGGATAATAAAATATCCTACCGTTAGTAAAGTTTTTCTAATTAAATAATAGTAAAGTTCAATTTTTACTGCGTTCAACGCAGTGCGTTGCGGTAAGAGCCATTCAGGTAAAAAAAAATTCCCGCAAGTTGCGGGCTGTTAACCGAGCTCTCTGCTCTGTCGATAAGACCAATCACAGCGCGCTGCGATTAAGGCCTCACCAGCAGGTAGAAGGGGTTTCATTATCACCCGTGCTGTGGTCGGGCTCGGACGCCCGCACTTCGCTCTCTCCGTGCGCAGCCGTCGTTCGGACCCGCTCAGTCACGCCAGTGCCCTCGGCGACAGCGCTTGTGTCTGCGTTGGACAAACCCGTATTCGCCAACGCAAGCGAGCGCCCCTTGCCGAAACAGTCCTTCTAAGGGCTCCCCAAATTTAAAGTCATTTGTTTCTGGAAAGTCAAATGTTTCTATACAGATAAAGTCATCGGCGCCGACGAATTATAATGTTATCCTACTGCTGTATCCTTATATTTAGTGAAACATCCTACGACCAATCCTAATATTGTACTCGATGTACCACTTAATTTGTAATAATGAGTCTCGCTATATTTCATTCAAGTTTTTCACTTCAGAGCCTGAGGTCCGCTTTACTATTTCTTATGATCTCCAAACAAACGGAGAAAAATCCCCACCAGAGTCGTGTTCGTAAATCAGACGACCGACTAACCGTCACACCGCTGTTCAGTAGGTGTACCAGCTAGTAGTGTACGTGTACTAGTCAGTAGTGGCAGTCAGGTCATACTGACCTACATGGTATGCAGCGAGATAGCTTTTACCGCGTCGCATCCTTCTGCGAGGAAGTCATCTCGCGGAATGAGGTGACAGAGCGGCCCATAGACGTAGACAGCCTCGCTGACCCGATTCGTCGCCCGCGCCTTGTGCCGCGGGTGGATGGATCGGGGTTAGCCCTCCACCCGCAGCAGAGCCGCCCGCGATGGGGTCATGTGATATTTCTTATTTTTTTTTTTGTTTTTTTTTTTTGTTTTATTATTATTATTTTATTTGCTAACCTCTACATGCATACATGAATGAAATAAAACGAGAAATGTTCATTTTTAATTTTATTCATATTATTTATTACAAAAAGAAAACTTAAAACTATAAACTACAATCTAATATTTCCTGCTCTTGTCTCTGCCGTCTCTTCTCGATGGGTCACGGCTCCTTTTCTCATGTTCATGTTGTCTTCGTTCTTTTGATTGATGTACCTCCCGATCTCTCTGGCTGGCTGTGTGGCTCTTATTTGAGTATTTCCTACTACGGTCATATGGAGAGCGAGATCTTTCTCTTTTTGACGTGCGGCTGCTATATTGAGGTGGCAGCGGAGGTGTTTTCGGTGACATCTCCTTCCCGGTCCCTCCACTACTTGTTGCAGATGATGATGATGATGTGGATGCAGTAGGAGACTCTTCATCTTTATCTTCTGACTTAGTATTTTCGTGCTTCTTTTGGGGTTGAGTATGTTTGTTGGCTTGATATGCTCTACGCAGACGATGTACTTTGTCCTTTAATTCTTCTGGATTTACTTTCGCTCTTTTGTACAGCTTTAAAACGCATGTACAAATTTTTCTAATATCCTCTTCTGTAACTTTAAATAGGAGAAACCAATGTGGGTCGTTTGGCAACGGTAAGGCGATTTTGCGAGCTGATAAATAGATGCACGCACAAGCAATTGTTTCAGGAGGGAATCTCATGTAAACATCTGTGCGTAATGCATCGTTCAAATAGTTCCACGCCGTTTGTATGAGTTGGCGGTGCTTCTCGTGTTGTAAAAACTGCAGGTACACTATAAGAAGCTTGTAGGCGTGCTTGACGTGGACACAGAACCCCAATTCTTTTAGAACCCGCATCTCAGCTTTGATGACTTCTTCTTTGTAATTGTTATTACCAATTATTGGACTGATTATTTTCTGTTCTCTCACTTGCTTCATGTGATGGAAAACATTAATTACGTCTTCTATCTTGCACGGCTTTTCTTCTACTTTCGACGCCAAATAGATGCAGCCCATCGCCGTCGACTCAACGTTATACTTGACAAACGATTTTGCATAATAAAATCGTTGAAGATATATTTGGCCAGTTGCCATGGCAACTTGTGGTAACTTCAGCAGCATGCCCGCTGTTTGAATGAACTCGCAGCCGAAGATGCGGAGATCTGTCTCCAATTCGACGTCCACGCCATCGATTTGTGAAGGTGTTTGTTTGAATGCAGATTCAGGCAGCAGACCATTGTCCAGAGTGAGTACAATTTTCCTTGCCAAATTCGTCTGCGGTTTGAGTAGAATTTGCTGTGATGTGGTAAACATTTTGATGATAGTAAAGTTTTTCTAATTAAATAATAGTAAAGTTCAATTTTCACTACGTTGCGGTAAGATCCGTTCAGGTAGAAAAAAATTCCCGCAAGTTGCGGGCTGTTAACCGAGCTCTCTGCTCTGTCGATAACACCAATCACAGCGCGCTGCGATTAAGGCTTCGCCCGCAGGTAGCAGGGGTTTCATTATCGCCCGTACTGTGGTCGAGCTCGGACGTCCGCACTTCGCTCTCTCCGTGCGCAGCCGTCGTTCGGACCCGCTCAGTCACGCCAGTGCCCCCGGCGACAGCGCTTGTGTCCGCGTTGGACAAACCCGTACTCGTCAGCGCAAGCGACCGCGCCTTGCCGAAACAGCCCTTCTAAGGGCTCTACAAATTTAAAGTCATTTTGTTTCTGGAAAGTCAAATGTTTCTGTACAGATTAAGTCATCGGTGCCGACGAATTATAATTATGTTATCCTACTGCTGTATCCTTAGATTTTTTCATTTTTTTATTTATTTATTACACACACAAATTTTACAAGCATTAGTCTTGGTCCTGCAAAACTGTTTACACAGTTAATTGACTGCGGGATCGGGTGAGTCTCTAAATACATTTAAGAACTAATTATTATTATCTACCTTACATACTAGCTTACAATATAGTAGAAACATCCTATGACCAACCCTAATTTTGTGCTCGATATACCACTTAATTTGTATTATTTAGTCTCACTATATTTCGTGAGTTTTTCACTTCAGAGCCTGCACTGCAATTCACTAAGCGAGCACAACGATGCGACAACGATGCGAGGCGCAACGTAGATTGTCATTGGTCAGATTGTATCACGTCATTGGAAATCGACCAATGACAGTGTCTATCGCGCACATCGTTGCGACTCGCATCGTTGTGCTTGTTAGTGAATTGCACAGCTGAGGTCCGCTTTACTATTTTTTATGATCTCCAACCAAACGGAGAAAAATCCCCAGCAGAGTCGCGTTCGTAAATCTGACGACCGACTAACCGTTACACCGCTGTTCAGTAGGTGTACTAGCTAGTAGTGGAAGTCGATCTCTCGCTGCAGACCATACTGGCCTCCATGGTCTGCAGCGAGATAGCTTTTATCGCGTCGCATCCTTCTGCGAGGAAGTCATCTCGCAGAAGGAAGACAGCCTCGTTGACACGATACGTCGCCGGTGAACTCAACGAATTCTTGCGCCTAGTAGTATGACCGCGGGTGGTTGGGTCGGGGTCAGCCCTCCACCCGCATTGCTTTTTTTGCTACACAGTGTGTAGCTGTGTGTAGTACACACTACATAACATGCTATGTGACAAGTTGGGTTGTATTTGTCAGAGGACGCAATTTAATTTTTTAGATATCACGGGCTGGGGGTCAGTTTAAAGTCAAATACAAGTTTTTGAGGATGCAACCTTTGTCCCACGGCCGCCATCTTGGTAAAAGGGGTTCAAATGGATTTTTTGGTATTTAAATAATTATTATACTGCCTTTGTGGCGTAGCGGTAGTGAACGCGGGTTCGATCCCCGCGCAGTGCAAATATTTGTGTGCATGAATATGAATATTTGCATTGGTCTGGGTGTTTCTATATATGATATGTATGTATTTACGAAAAAAAATGTATATAAGTATGTTTATCCGCATTCTAGATTCCAGGATCGCCACGGTTGCCGCCGAGTAGTCTCGCTGCTCGTCACGTCACTGCTCGGTACCGCTGCTCGGACCTACACTCGCGCGCTGACTGCCGGCGCATGCGGTTGCGTCTGCTTTAGGACGCCACCGTAGTCGCCGGATTGTGTCGCGCGCACTCCAGACGTCCCAACCATGTCAGGTCGCGGCTGGCAGACCGTCAAGCCGAAGAAAAAGCCAGAAACCCAGCCTCCTCGGACCCGGAGTCCTCCCAAGGACCCCCGGACCCGATCAAAAGGCCCTTCTAAGGGCCAAACCGCCTCCAAGGGGTCCGTAACCAGCCCTAAGGAGGCGCAAAAGTCTCCGCACGCGCCGGTTAGCGCGTCATCATCGCCGGCGTCGACATCGGGGCTTCCGTTCCCCTCTAGCGCGCCGCCTGGGGGGTCGAGCACTTCCCGAGCCGCGCCGACGAAGACGCCCTCGCCTAGCGCGGGCAAACCAACAGCATCCTCCTCGGCACCGCGCGTCTCGCCTGCCGCAGCTCCGCCGTCTGGTTCGGCGTCGAGCGCGCAGGCGTTCCGGACGCCGGTGTCTAGGAAGCATTTAGACTCGCCGCGACAAGACGCCTTCCAGTCTCCGGCTCCGTCGGTATGGGCTAACATACCGAGCGACGAGCTGGGGGCTATTTTGGACACGCCTTCACCATCCACTTCTACCGTCCCCGACGCGCCCGACCTGCGCATCTTTATGAAGCGCAGGTCCAAGAGCGCGTCCATGGACGTCGAGGAGGAGCCGCCGACGTCGGGGCCTACGCGCCGTCCGCGCAGCCCCGACTCACCCCAGGACGACGCCAAGCGTCCTAAGACGCAACGCGCCGCGGCGGCGCCCCGCGCCGCCCGCCGTAGCGTCCCCGCTGCCCCCGCAGCCCCCGCTGCACCCGCAGCCCCCGCTGCATCCGCAGCCCCCACTGCCTCCGCTGCCCCTGCAGCCCCCGCCGGACGTCTTAGCGGGAAGAAGGAGCGGTACCCACCGATCACGGTGGAGGTACTGCCCAACTTCGCCCGCCACCTCCGTGCTTTGAAGACCCAGTTGGGGAAAGCAGCCAGCGTGCGCCCATACGGGGGCGGGTTGCGCTTCTTCCCCGCAGACGACAACGAGTTCCGCGTGTTGCAGGCCTACTTCACCACGCTCGAGGACCAGGAGGGTATCTCCTGGTACTGTTACTCCCGCCCCTCGGACCTGGGGGTGAAGCTGGCCATCCGTGGCCTGCCAGTGAACGCCACGCCAGAGGAGATCACGGCCGGGCTCCGCGAGCTGGGCCACGAACCCGAATACGTTCGGGCCATTCGTGGCCGCGGCGGGCGGCCCGGGTGCATCTTCCTGGCGATCGTCCCGAAAACCCGTGACGTGTACGAGTTGTACGCGGTCACGGAGTTCCTCGGCATGCCGGGGATCATCATCGAAGCCTGGAGGGGGAAGAGAAAACCCGCGCAGTGCCACCGCTGCCAGCAGTTTCGGCACTCCAGCCATAACTGCCACCGCAGGCAGGCTTGCGTGCGATGCGGCGGTGAGCACCGCGCGAGCGAGTGCCCTCGCCCCAGAGAGCAGCCCGCCACCTGCGCCAACTGCAGGGGTGACCACCCCGCCAACCATTTTCGGTGCCCCGTCTTCCGACGCGAGGCCCGGAACACCAAGGCGGGCACAGCCGCCATCACCCGCGGGTCGGCCAGGCCGGCCGCGCCCGCCCCGGTGATTTCACAACCCCTCGGTGAGAGTGCTGCGGGTGCGTCGCTTATGGCGACAGCCAACCCGCCCACCTCCCGAGGGACGAGCAACCCCCCGAGACGACGTCGGGGCAACAGGAGAAGCCGCAAGAAGCGCTCCCAAACCGAAGTCCCAGCGAACAAGGAGGTGGAGCCTAGCCCCGCCCTCTTGACGCAAGCCCCGCCCCCCACTCTTCACGCTTCGTGGACAACGGAGGAGGCATCCCAGACTGACCCGACTCCACTGACACGAGACGAATGCACATCGGCCGTCCTCGCGATGGCCGATAACGAGAAGATTATGACAGCAATCGAGCTCCTCGAGCCATTGCTGTCCTACGACCAGATGGACGAGATGGCCCAAGTGTCCCTGCAAGCGGCAGTCGTCGCCATCAGGGCCGTTTTTAGGCGCCTGGAGAAGATTGCTGCCGGTGAATGGGCTTAACACTTTGCCTACGGACGCCGAGAAGCCGCGTGCAAGCCGCCGCCTGTCGCTGGTCGCCTGGAGCTGGGCCTTCACTGGGTAACCAGTGATCTCACCTGGCTCGGGCAGACCGCCGGGTGGCGTGAAAACCGCGGCTTCATCGGCGTCACATGCCACAGGGCCCAAGGGCCGCCCGAACCCCAGGACCGGCGTTCCTCGAGGACGCTGAGATGATGCCTCCGATAGGGTGAAAACTACCAGTAAGGATTCCGCGCGAGCCTTGCGGCTCGCAGTGATGACCAAGTGCGTCTAGATTCCATAACACAAGCTAGTTAAGCTATGCTTACTTTGGGTCTAGATAGCGTTGTGTAGAAGGTCCTACAATATTTATTTATAAAAGAAAGAAAGAAAATAATTGCACCTAAATTTCACTTTTGGTTCTACGACTAAAAGTTACGTGACAAAAGTTGTAAATAATCTTATTTGCAACAAAAAAAAAAATTACACCGAACTGCGATAAGGCATCGCCCACAGGTAGACGAGGTTTAGCGCAACGTTTATGAAAAGCATAAAGATAAAGATAGAATAAGAAATCTCTTGTATTAACCAGTGACAATGATGTCTCTCAGGTTATTATCAGTAAGTAAACAATGGTTATGGTGGTTCCTTTGGAAGCAAATTGTAATAAGACAGATTTATGATAGGATAAAGATACAAGAAAATATTTTGTTACATCATTATCAATAACTTTGGGGGCGGTTGTATTGCATTCTAGACATGGGAATGAATATTGCCGGGATAATAAAATATCCTACCGTTAGTAAAGTTTTTCTAATTAAATAATAGTAAAGTTCAATTTTTACTGCGTTCAACGCAGTGCGTTGCGGTAAGAGCCATTCAGGTAAAAAAAAATTCCCGCAAGTTGCGGGCTGTTAACCGAGCTCTCTGCTCTGTCGATAAGACCAATCACAGCGCGCTGCGATTAAGGCCTCACCAGCAGGTAGAAGGGGTTTCATTATCACCCGTGCTGTGGTCGGGCTCGGACGCCCGCACTTCGCTCTCTCCGTGCGCAGCCGTCGTTCGGACCCGCTTAGTCACGCCAGTGCCCTCGGCGACAGCGCTTGTGTCTGCGTTGGACAAACCCGTATTCGCCAACGCAAGCGAGCGCCCCTTGCCAAAACAGTCCTTCTAAGGGCTCCCCAAATTTAAAGTCATTTGTTTCTGGAAAGTCAAATGTTTCTATACAGATAAAGTCATCGGCGCCGACGAATTATAATGTTATCCTACTGCTGTATCCTTATATTTAGTGAAACATCCTACGACCAATCCTAATATTGTACTCGATGTACCACTTAATTTGTAATAATGAGTCTCGCTATATTTCATTCAAGTTTTTCACTTCAGAGCCTGAGGTCCGCTTTACTATTTCTTATGATCTCCAAACAAACGGAGAAAAATCCCCACCAGAGTCGTGTTCGTAAATCAGACGACCGACTAACCGTCACACCGCTGTTCAGTAGGTGTACCAGCTAGTAGTGTACGTGTACTAGTCAGTAGTGGCAGTCAGGTCATACTGACCTACATGGTATGCAGCGAGATAGCTTTTACCGCGTCGCATCCTTCTGCGAGGAAGTCATCTCGCGGAATGAGGTGACAGAGCGGCCCATAGACGTAGACAGCCTCGCTGACCCGATTCGTCGCCCGCACCTTGTGCCGCGGGTGGATGGATCGGGGTTAGCCCTCCACCCGCAGCAGAGCCGCCCGCGATGGGGTCATGTGATATTTCTTATTATTATTTTTTTTTTTTTTTTATTATTTTTTTTTTATTTGCTAACCTCTACATGCATACATGAATGAAATAAAACGAGAAATGTTTATTTTTAATTTTATTTATATTATTAATTACAAAAAGAAAACTTAAAACTATAAACTACAATCTAATATTTCCTGCTCTTGTCTCTGCCGTCTCTTCTCGATGGGTCACGGCTCCTTTTCTCATGTTCATGTTGTCTTCGTTCTTTTGATTGATGTACCTCCCGATCTCTCTGGCTGGCTGTGTGGCTCTTATTTGAGTATTTCCTACTACGGTCATATGGAGAGCGAGATCTTTCTCTTTTTGACGTGCGGCTGCTATATTGAGGTGGCAGCGGAGGTGTTTTCGGTGACATCTCCTTCCCGGTCCCTCCACTACTTGTTGCAGATGATGATGATGATGTGGATGCAGTAGGAGACTCTTCATCTTTATCTTCTGACTTAGTATTTTCGTGCTTCTTTTGGGGTTGAGTATGTTTGTTGGCTTGATATGCTCTACGCAGACGATGTACTTTGTCCTTTAATTCTTCTGGATTTACTTTCGCTCTTTTGTACAGCTTTAAAACGCATGTACAAATTTTTCTAATATCCTCTTCTGTAACTTTAAATAGGAGAAACCAATGTGGGTCGTTTGGCAACGGTAAGGCGATTTTGCGAGCTGATAAATAGATGCACGCACAAGCAATTGTTTCAGGAGGGAATCTCATGTAAACATCTGTGCGTAATGCATCGTTCAAATAGTTCCACGCCGTTTGTATGAGTTGACGGTGCTTCTCGTGTTGTAAAAACTGCAGGTACACTATAAGAAGCTTGTAGGCGTGCTTGACGTGGACACAGAACCCCAATTCTTTTAGAACCCGCATCTCAGCTTTGATGACTTCTTCTTTGTAATTGTTATTACCAATTATTGGACTGATTATTTTCTGTTCTCTCACTTGCTTCATGTGATGGAAAACATTAATTACGTCTTCTATCTTGCACGGCTTTTCTTCTACTTTCGACGCCAAATAGATGCAGCCCATCGCCGTCGACTCAACGTTATACTTGACAAACGATTTTGCATAATAAAATCGTTGAAGATATATTTGGCCAGTTGCCATGGCAACTTGTGGTAACTTCAGCAGCATGCCCGCTGTTTGAATTAACTCGCAGCGGAAGATGCGGAGATCTGTCTCCAATTCGACGTCCACGCCATCGATTTGTGAAGGTGTTTGTTTGAATGCAGATTCAGGCAGCAGACCATTGTCCAGAGTGAGTACAATTTTCCTTGCCAAATTCGTCTGCGGTTTGAGTAGAATTTGCTGTGATGTGGTAAACATTTTGATGATAGTAAAGTTTTTCTAATTAAATATTAGTAAAGTTCAATTTTCACTACGTTGCGGTAAGATCCGTTCAGGTAGAAAAAAATTCCCGCAAGTTGCGGGCTGTTAACCGAGCTCTCTGCTCTGTCGATAACACCAATCACAGCGCGCTGCGATTAAGGCTTCGCCCGCAGGTAGCAGGGGTTTCATTATCGCCCGTACTGTGGTCGAGCTCGGACGTCCGCACTTCGCTCTCTCCGTGCGCAGCCGTCGTTCGGACCCGCTCAGTCACGCCAGTGCCCCCGGCGACAGCGCTTGTGTCCGCGTTGGACAAACCCGTACTCGGCAGCGCAAGCGACCGCGCCTTGCTGAAACAGCCCTTCTAAGGGCTCTACAAATTTAAAGTCATTTTGTTTCTGGAAAGTCAAATGTTTCTGTACAGATTAAGTCATCGGTGCCGACGAATTATAATTATGTTATCCTACTGCTGTATCCTTAGATTTTTCATTTTTTTATTTATTTATTACACACACAAATTTTACAAGCATTAGTCTTGGTCCTGCAAAACTGTTTACACAGTTAATTGACTGCGGGATCGGGTGAGTCTCTAAATACATTTAAGAACTAATTATTATTATCTACCTTAAATACTAGCTTACAATATAGTAGAAACATCCTATGACCAACCCTAATTTTGTGCTCGATATACCACTTAATTTGTATTATTTAGTCTCGCTATATTTCGTGAGTTTTTCACTTCAGAGCCTGAGGTCCGCTTTACTATTTCTTATGATCTCCAACCAAACGGAGAAAAATCCCCAGCAGAGTCGCGTTCGTAAATCTGACGACCGACTAACCGTTACACCGCTGTTCAGTAGGTGTACTAGCTAGTAATGGAAGTCGATCTCTCGCTGCAGACCATACTGGCCTCCATGGTCTGCAGCGAGATAGCTTTTATCGCGTCGCATCCTTCTGCGAGGAAGTCATCTCGCAGAAGGAAGACAGCCTCGTTGACACGATACGTCGCCGGTGAACTCAACGAATTCTTGCGCCTAGTAGTATGACCGCGGGTGGTTGGGTCGGGGTCAGCCCTCCACCCGCATTGCTTTTTTTGCTACACAGTGTGTAGCTGTGTGTAGTACACACTACATAACATGCTATGTGACAAGTTGGGTTGTATTTGTCAGAGGACGCAATTAAATTTTTTAGATATCACGGGCTGGGGGTCAGTTTAAAGTCAAATACAAGTTTTTGAGGATGCAACCTTTGTCCCACGGCCGCCATCTTGGTAAAAGGGGTTCAAATGAATTTTATGGTATTTACATAATTATCATAAGTCATCATCATCATACAAAAACAGCAAGACGGAATAAACTGAAATCTGGCACACAGACCGTGACCTGTACAAGGTCATATGATACTTTTTATTCTAATAAGTTGTTCCTACTGCCCTTGTGGCGTAGCGGTAGTGAACGCGGGTTCGATCCCCGCGCAGTGCAAATATTTGTATGCATGAATATGAATATTTGCATTGGTCTGGGTGTTTCTATATATAATATGTATGTATTTACGAAAAAAAAAATGTATATAGGTAAGTATGTTTATCCGCATTCTAGATTCCAGAACACAAGCTAGCTAAGCTATGCTTACTTTGGGTCTAGATAGCGTTGTGTAGAATGTCCTACAATATTTATTTATAAAAGAAAGAAAGAAAAGAATTACACCTTAATTTTACTTTTGGTTCTACGGCTAAAAATTACGTGACAAAAAATGTAGATAATCTTATTTGCAACAAAAAAAAATTACACCGAACTGCAATAAGGCATCGCCCACAGGTAGACGAGGTTTAGCGCAACGTTTATGAAAAGCATAAAGATAAAGATAGAATGAGAAATCTCTTGTATTAACCAGTGACAGTGATGTCTCTCAGGTTATTATCAGTAAGTAAACAATGGTTATGGCGGTTCCTTGCTTTGGAAGCAAATTGTAATAAGACAGATTTATGATAGGATAAAGATACAAGAATAGTACATTATGGTACAAGTGAGCAACGTTGGTGATTACCGCCGAGGCGGCATTGAGACCCGAGCCGCCAGGCGAGGGTCTTAAGACAGCCGAGGACGGTAATCATCATGCTCACACGTGCCATACGACGTTTTACAACACACTTGCGAATAAAATAATACTACAAATACTAAATAAACAATACTACAAATTAATTCGTTTTCCTATGCGCGCGCATTTAACAATGGCGGTCGACCATATTTAAAAAAAAATGAGGTTTGAACTTAACTTTTTTTTACTCTGTATTTTTTTTCTGTACTTAGAGAAAAAAAAAAGTTAAATTTGAGCGAAAATTTTGTTTATTACACAAGTATTACAAGTTGAAATTATTTATTTAAATACGAAAATGCATCAAATGACCATACAATAGGCGTATTAATTTATTCGTACTATTAAACACGTTATTTTTTGTATCAAAACTTTTTTAAGAACATAGACAATTATAGACACTTCCTATAAAATTTAAAAAAGAATCTATAACTCCCTTTTGTGAATAATAGTAATGAAAAAGTCACAGTTTTATAATAGGTGTCATTCCGTGCTTAATTGCGGTAAAATAATATCACTGTTATGAGCAGGTGTGTTGTAAAATATTTTGTTACATCATTATCAATAACTTTGGGGGCGGTTGTATTGCATTCTAGACATGGGAATGAATATTGCCGGGATAATAAAATATCCTACCGTTAGTAAAGTTTTTCTAATGAAATAATAGTAAAGTTCAATTTTCACTGCGTTGCGGTAAGAGCCATTCAGGTAGAAAAAAATTCCCGCAAGTTGCGGGCTGTTAACCGAGCTCTCTGCTCTGTTGATAAGACCAATCACAGCGCGCTGCGATTATGGCCTCACCAGCAGGAAGAAGGGCCCGTTTCATTATCACCCGTGCTGTGGTCGAGCTCGGACGCCCGCACTTCGCTCTCTCCGTGCGCAGCCGTCGTCGTTCGGACCCGCTCGGTCGCGCCAGTGCCCTCAGCGACAGCGCTTGTGTCTGCGTTGGACAAACCCGTACTCGCCAACGCAAGCGAGCGCGCCTTGCCGAAACAGTCCTTCTAAGGGCTCCCCAAATTTAAAGTCATTTGTTTCTGGAAAGTCAAATGTTTCTATACAGATAAAGTCATCGGCGCCGACGAATTATAATGTTATCCTACTGCTGTATCCTTATATTTAGTGAAACATCCTACGACCAATCTTAGTTTTGTGCTCGATGTACCAATTAATTTGTATTATTGAGTCTCGCTATATTTCATTTAAGTTTTTCACTTCAGAGCCTGAGGTCCGCTTTACTATTTCTTATGATCTCCAAACAAACGGAGAAAAATCCCCACCAGAGTCGCGTTCGTAAATCAGACGACCGACTAACCGTCACACCGCTGTTCAGTAGGTGTACCAGATAGTAGTGTACGTGTACTAGTCAGTAGTGGCAGTCAGGTCATACTGACCTACATGGTATGCAGCGAGATAGCTTTTACCACGTCGCATCCTTCTGCGAGGAAGTCATCTCGCGGAATGAGGTGACAGAGCGGCCCATAGACGTAGACAGCCTCGCTGACCCGATTCGTCGCCCGCGCCTTATGCCGCGGGTGGATGGATCGGGGTTAGCCCTCCACCCGCAGCAGAGCCGCCCGCGATGGGGTCATGTGATATTTCTTATTTTGTTTTTTTTTTATTTATTTTTTATTATTATTATTTTATTTGCTAACCTCTACATGCATACATGAATTGAATAAAACGAGAAATGTTCATTTTTAATTTTATTCATATTATTAATTACAAAAAGAAAACTTAAAACTATAAACTACAATCTAATATTTCCTGCTCTTGTCTCTGCCGTCTCTTTTCGATGGGTCACGGCTCCTTTTCTCATGTTCATGTTGTCTTCGTTCTTTTGATTGATGTACCTCCCGATCTCTCTGGCTGGCTGTGTGGCTCTTATTTGAGTATTTCCTTCTACGGTCATATGGAGAGCGAGATCTTTCTCTTTTTGACGTGCGGCTGCTATATTGAGGTGGCAGCGGAGGTGTTTTCGGTGACATCTCCTTCCCGGTCCCTCCACTACTTGTTGCAGATGATGATGATGATGTGGATGCAGTAGGAGACTCTACATCTTTATCTTCTGACTTAGTATTTTCGTGCTTCTTTTGGGGTTGAGTATGTTTGTTGGCTTGATATGCTCTACGCAGACGATGTACTTTGTCCTTTAATTCTTCTGGATTTACTTTCGCTCTTTTGTACAGCTTTAAAACGCATGTACAAATTTTTCTAATATCCTCTTCTGTAACTTTAAATAGGAGAAACCAATGTGGGTCGTTTGGCAACGGTAAGGCGATTTTGCGAGCTGATAAATAGATGCACGCACAAGCAATTGTTTCAGGAGGGAATCTCATGTGGACATCTGTGCGTAATGCATCGTTCAAATAGTTCCATGCCGTTTGTATGAGTTGACGGTGCTTCTCGTGTTGTAAAAACTGCAGGTACACTATAAGAAGCTTGTAGGCGTGCTTGACGTGGACACAGAACCCCAATTCTTTTAGAACCCGCATCTCAGCTTTGATGACTTCTTCTTTGTAATTGTTATTACCAATTATTGGACTGATTATTTTCTGTTCTCTCACTTGCTTCATATGATGGAAAACATTAATTACGTCTTCTATCTTGCACGGCTTTTCTTCTACTTTCGACGCCAAATAGATGCAGCCCATCGCCGTCGACTCAACGTTATACTTGACAAACGATTTTGCATAATAAAATCGTTGGAGATATATTTGGCCAGTTGCCATGGCAACTTGTGGTAACTTCAGCAGCATGCCCGCTGTTTGAATTAACTCGCAGCCGAAGATGCGGAGATCTGTCTCCAATTCGACGTCCACGCTATCGATTTGTGAAGGTGTTTGTTTGAATGCAGATTCAGGCAGCAGACCATTGTCCAGAGTGATTACAATTTTCCTTGCCAAATTCGTCGGCGGTTTGAGTAGAATTTGCTGTGATGTGGTAAACATTTTGATGATAGTAAAGTTTTTCTAATTAAATAATAGTAAAGTTCAATTTTCACTACGTTGCGGTAAGAGCCGTTCAGGTAGAAAAAAATTCCCGCAAGTTGCGGGCTGTTCACCGAGCTCTCTGCTCTGTCGATAACACCAATCACAGCGCGCTGCGAGTAAGGCCTCACCAGCAGGTAGAAGGGGTTTCATTATCGCCCGTGCTGTGGTCGAGCTCGGACGTCCGCACTTCGGTCTCTCCGTGCGCAGCCGTCGTTCGGACCCGCTCAGTCACGCCAGTGCCCTCGGCAACAGCGCTTGTGTCCGCGTTGGACAAACCCGTACTCGTCAGCGCAAGCAACCGCGCCTTGCCGAAACAGCCCTTCTAAGGGCTCTACAAATTTAAAGTCATTTGTTTCTGGAAAGTTAAATGTTTCTGTACAGATAAAGTCATCGGTGCCGACGAATTATAATGTTATCCTACTGCTGTATCCTTATATTTAGTGAAACATCCTACGACCAATCCTAATTTTGTGCTCGATGTACCACTTAATTTGTATTATTGAGTCTCGCTATATTTCATTTAAGTTTTTCACTTCAGAGCCTGAGGTCCGCTTTACTATTTCTTATGATCTCCAAACAAACGGAGAAAAATCCCCACCAGAGTCGCGTTCGTAAATCAGACGACCGACTAACCGTTACGCCGCTGTTCAGTAGGTGTATTAGCTAGTAGTGGAAGTCGATCTCTCGCTGCAGGCCATACTGACCTCCATGGTCTGCAGCGAGATAGCTTTTACCGCGTCGCATCCTTCTGCGAGGAAGTCATCTCGCGGAAGGAGGTGACTAGGGGCGTATTTACCCTAGGGCCAAGGGGGCCATGGCCCGGGGCGGCAGGTTGCGAGGGGCGGCGGAGCCGCCCCGAGCGTCTATTTTTTTTTTTATACCACTTAGGTTGCAGACAAGCACACGGTGCGGCCCACCTGATGGAAAGTGGTTACCGTGGCCTATGGACGTATGCAACACCAGGGGCGTCACACTCGTGCTGCCGACCCTGAAGATCTGATCTGGGCGCTTTAATCTTGACTCTAAAAGGCGCCCAGAGATAGACGCCCGGGGCGGTTTCGCCGCCCCTCGCAACCTGCCGCCCCGAACGTATATCTCGAGGCGCTTTAATCTTGACTCTAAAAGGCGCCCGGAGATAGACGCTCGGGGCGGTTTCACCGCCCCTCGCAACCTGCCGCCCCGAACGTCTATCTCTGGGCGCCTTAATCTTGCTCTAAAAGGCGCCCAGAGATAGACGCTCGGGGCGGTTCCGCCGCCCCTTGCAACCTGCCGCCCCGAATGTCTATCTCTGGGCGCCTTAATCTTGCTCTAAAAGGCGCCCGGAGATAGACGCTCGGGGCGGCTCTGCCGCTCCTCGCAACGTGCCGCCCCGAACGTCTATCTCTGGGCGCCTTAATCTTGACTCTAAAAGGCGCCCAGAGATAGACGCTCGGGGCGGTGCCGCCGCCCCTCGCAAAATGCCGCCCCGAACGTCTATCTCTGGGCACCTTAATCTTGCTCTAAAAGGCGCCCAGAGATAGACGCTCGGGGCGGTTCCGCCGCCCCTTGCAACCTGCCGCCCCGAATGTCTGTCTCTGGGCGCCTTAATTTTGACTCTAAAAGGCACCTATTAGAGTAAATATTACGTATATTTTTTTTATTTTAATTTTTCGGAGCTTACTTAGTTACAATATGACTATATCACTCATTATTTTAATTGCATTCAAATTAGGAAACCCTAAATAACATTTGCGTTCAAGTACGGTGTAACTGGGGCCAAGCGGCTTGGGCGCCGAAGACGGCAGCGCTTTTCTCTCGCAGGGAGACGCTACCGCCTACGGTTAATTCCGGCCGAGGTGGTAGCGGCGCTGTAAATGGCTACTCATAGGGTTTCCACGAATTCTTATGACTAGCAGAGAGCACAGATAAGAGCAGCTAAGGGGCGGCTGGTTCCCCGAGACCTGGGGGCGACAGGTGCGGTCGCCTGTTACTCCAATATATTCAGACCGGTAACGCGGCGGTGAAACCCGTACCTTTCCGGAGTTCAATAGGGACACCGACTACCCACACCCGAAGGAGCTATCTTAAAAGGTCAGCTGGGTTGCGAGGGAAATTTATCTAATTGGGTAACTTTACACCCGATAATTGAGACCCGACAGAGACGGTGTGCGGTTTTAAACCGAGACCGCATGTGGCACTTCACGAGGAATTATCACCCCTCGCAGACGGCCATAACTAGCACCAGGACCTGCGGCGAGAGGTTTCCCGCTCTGACGGTTGCTTAAAGAATACAACGTGTGAAGTGGCATATACATGGAGGAGCCCAGGCAGAGGTGGCATTGCAGGGGTCGGCTCCTGATCTGTATGTCTCAGGAACTCACCGAAGCAGCCATAGCTGGGCGCATTGCGTCAGCTGGTAGGAGAAGCTACTGTGATACCTCCATCGCGTTATCGGCAGCGAAGACGTGTGAGAACCCTCTTCGAGCATCACCTCATCCGAGCTAATCTTCTCCTTTTGTCGAGTCGACGACATATTATGTCATATTTTGTTTGCCCAGTGTGCAACCACCCTGATGGCGTCCTCAGAGGCACCCATGAGTTCCTGCAGTGTACACGTGCTTAGGCATGCAGCACACGTTAGCGCCTACCTCACTGTAGTTCCGCATTCACACCGTGGTGCCTGGGTTCACCTTATCTGAGAAACTTCATCTAATTCGGTTTTCGTTACTTCGGCTGACCTGCATCTGAAGTCTATTTAAGGACTGCCAGGTGGTGTATGGGCAGCCTCTGTGCTCCCCACACATCAATTGGCCAGAAAGGGTTCGTAAGTAAGAGAACCAGGTATGCCCACTTCAGATCCAGTCACCAAATACGTCCAAGGACTTGGTGACTGGATCTGAAGGTAACTCCAGCTGTGGCTTACTTGGTTGCTTCTGATTTCGTGCCGTCACCATCCAGTCCTAGCCGATGTACCACAGAAGCGGCCCCAGATCCGCGCCAGCCGGAACACCCCGCCACATATCTCACTTACCAAGCCCTGTCCTACATGGGTAGATACTGGCTTTCACCGATAAGTAAGCCCCGACAATGACGCGAGGATAGAGAGGCACCCCGTGCTGAAAGAGTGCAGCTCTGATGCAGCTCCATGGCAAGGTGTTAAAGACGTTGGCAACAATAGACACTGCCAGCATCAACTCGCCGTGCCACTGCTTCTTCCACCAGGGCCCTCAAGCGCGCGTTGGCATCCACGGTGCTTCCGACTATAACCAAATTTATTGTCTACCAAATTCGGCCTCACTCCTGTAAGGCGCTCGATGTGGCACTTCACGAGGAATAATTCGTTTAAAACACCTGCATGACTGCACACCTTGTCCATCAATACAATGAGCCGATAGGCGGACGGTCCAGTTTTCCTGTCTTTCAAATTTTCGGAATCCGTCTCTACTTGAGGCATATGTTATAGAGCCCTTCAAAACGGGATCCGAGTGCCTTTAGAGCCTAGAGTGCTGCCAGGTCCCAAAGCGGTGGTTTTGCTGTTGCCTTTGAGCCATAAAACATCATTCTTCACAAGCTATTGCTGTACTCAAGTGATTTTTGGTTGCGATACTTGCGATATCATCTTCTACGTAGGGCGCTTTAATGGAATGGAATGCAAATATTTCCCCTTGAAGGGATTCTGGTTGGGAGCCTGGGTAAGTGGAGAGATCGATGGAAGTCCATTTCCCTCGCAGCATAAGATAGAGATCTCACGAATCAGGCTTGAAAATCTCCAGCAATTTCTGACGGACCCCTATTTTGTGTCAGCCCCTTGGGCGCAGGCTAACGGTGAACGCGAACATCACATAGGTGCAGGCGCGGTCGCAGCTTGAAGTTTTGGGGGGGTCTCTTCGGAAATTCCTTAAGAAATTTACCCCCCCCCCCTCCCCTCGTACTGGGACTTTTCAATATGACGTGCATGGTTTGGGGGGGGGGGGGGTCATGTCCCCTGTGACCCCGCCCCCCTCGGACCGCGCCTGCATAGGGTGCGGCAAACCTAAGTGGCCCGGGGCGCCAAATCTTTAAATACGCCCCTGGAGGTGACAGAGCGGCCCATAGAGGAAGACAGCCTCGTTGACACGATACGTCGTCGCCGGTGAACTCAACGAATTCTTGCGCCTAGTAGTATGACCGCGGGTGGTTGGGTCGGGGTCAGCCCTCCACCCGCAGTGCTTTTTTTGCTATACACTACATAACTTGCTATGTTATATGTGACAAGTTGGGTTGTATTTGTCAGAGGACGCAATTTAATTTTTTAGATATCACGGGCTGGGGGTCAGTTTAAAGTCAAATACAAGTTTTTGAGGATGTAACCCTTGTCCCACGGCCGCCATCTTGGTAATAGGGGTTCAAATGGATTTTATGGTATGTATGTATATAATTATTATATACCATAATTACATCAAAATTTAATTTTTGGTTTTACGACTAAAAGTTAGGCGACAAAAGTTGTAGATAATCTTATTTGCAACAAAAAATAATAATTACACCGAACTGCGATAAGGCATCGCCCACAGGTAGACGAGGTTTAACGCAACGTTTATGAAAAGAATAAAGATAACGAAATCTCTTGTATTAACCAGTGACAGTGATGTCTCTCAGGTTATTATCAGTAAGTAAACAATGGTTATGGCGGTTCCTTTTGAAGCAAATTGTGATAAGACAGATTTATGACAGGTTAAAGATACAAGAAAATATATATATATTCTTTTTTATATCATTTTTTTTTATATTACATCGTAAGGGCCATATTTCCATACTTAAAAAGAAGTGTAAGGAATCACGTTAGTCTGTCTGTTGTCTGTTCGATCTCCAGTCTCCAGTGGCGTCACTTAGTCCGACCAATGACAGCTGCACTGCAATTCACTAAGCGAGCACAACGATGCGAGTCGCAACGTTGTGCTCGATAGAGATTGTCATTGGTCGGATTGGGTGACGTCACTGGAGATCGACCAATGACAATCTCTATCGAGCACAACGTTGCGACTCGCATCGTCGTGCTTGCTTAGTGAATTGCACAGCTGGTTCTACTCTACCGATTGCGATCAAACAAACGTAATATTTTATGTTTTACTAAAGCCATTCAAACAAAAAAAAATCGTATAAAAATCTGTTGAGTATTGGTTTTGCGTCCATCGCGGACAAATGGACATGAATTAAAAAAACTTTATTACTTAATAGGTAGGTAGGTGTCTCCGTGGCGTAGCGGTAGTGAACGCGGCCGCTACGCAGGGGGCGCGGGTTCGATCCCCGCTCAGTGCTAATATTTGTGTGAATGAAATATGAGTATTTGCATTGGTCTGGTCGTGCCTCGGAGAGCACGTTAAGCCGTCGGTCCCGGTTGCCATGAGAACATCTATGGCAGTCGTTACGGGTAGTTGGAGCCCTCAAAAATCCAAAAAACAACGGTCTAACTGCTAAACTTCGATATCGCCTAATGTTAACATTGGGTTGTGGAGGTCAGATGACAATCGCTTCACGGAAAATATTCGAGGTCTAGTCAAATCCGTGGTTAAGACTGGTAAAAGCGGACCCCAGACTCCGAGCTGAAAGCTTCGGATGCGACTGGGAATTAACGCTAAGAGGAAGAAGAAGAAGGTAGGTAGGTACCTCCGTAGGCATGAGCCGATGCTCATTAGCTAATGCCCATATTTAAAAATAATTGTTGACATATTACTATAATTATTGGTACCTAATTAAAAATCAATAAACAAATGTCCAATGAAAATAATGAATTCACTTTATTTAAAAGTCTTCGGAAAATTGTTTATGTATGAGTCTATACTCCATTCAGTTAGGTAGGTACTTATCTAAATGTAAACAGTTTTGTAGCGATTTTTTATAAAAACACATAATATAGGTACCTAGCTACTAAACAAATTAACTAGGCTAACTAACTAACTAACTAGTGGCAGTAATAGTAATAACAGTAACTAGGTATTTATTAATCTGTGCTTGTGGTTCGATATCGGTTTTGTCTTTAAAATGAGTTTCTAAATGGAAAAATATTTATAAATTGAGTTTTTAAAAAAGACACTTGTTTACTTTTATTTAAGTAGGTACCGAACCGAATTAAAGACGTTTTAGAAAACTATAAAATACTGACAGGATAAAAAAAATTGCTATATAAAAGTCTTGAAAAAAGATTTGTTCATCTTTCGTAGGCCACACTCTAGTGCTGCACTTACCACCACTTCACAAAGACTATGACACAGTTGTGGTAGTAGTGCCTAACTATCCCCAAATTCAAGCCTATTATTATTTGAAAAAGAGTTATACATAGTGAATACAGTGATGAGATAGGTAATAGATGTCTTGCCTCCAACTCTCCTTGCTTCTTGCCAGCCTGTGCCACAGAGGGCCAGTAGCCTTTCTCGGGTCATCCGACCACCATGCATACTGTCTGCCTCTCCTCTACTTGGTGTAATTAGGGGATGTCCATTCTGTGGCTTTCTAAGACCACTTTGGCTTTTGGCTTCTGAGCAGGTGTCCTACTTCCAGTCAACAGTCGCTACTAGCAGTAGCAGTAACTACCTGCTAACTAATCTAAAAATAGCTTAAATAATCTAGTGGTCTCTGACTGACTACCAGCAGGGGACGTTGTTGATTGGAATCGACCCTCCCAATGTGGGCTATTTCATTCATTTCCCCTAAAAGAAATAGTCAATAAAACTAACTAGTTCTCCCTAAAACTGTTACCCAGCATTTCTCCTAGTTTCAGATTTCCAACCATAGTATAAGAAAACATTTAATTAAAAAGCCTAACTTCTGGTTTCAGGTCTCACTCCTAAATTCGTCTTTGACATATGAATCAAAGAATTAACTGATCATTAGTCTGGGTATTGCCTTACATCAAAGAGCAAGTTAAGCAATGGGTCCCAGTTGTAATACAAACATCTGGGTAATTTGAGCCCTAAAAAGTCCAACTACTTCGATATCACCAGTAAGTTGTGGAGGTCAGATGGTAGTCTCTTCATAGAAGATAACAAGTTTCGTGGCATCGCCAAGGAAGCCTCGTATGCAACCCAGATTAGTGCAAGGATGATGCTATGAAATAAAATTATAAATAGTAATTTATTTACTTTATTTTAAAGAAGACAAACAAATGTTTGGAACATATTTCTTGGAGCTAAAATGGGACCTATACGCGCAGTACACATGTCTTTGTCTCACAATTTAGGTCCGAAATATGTGTGCCGACATATTATAGAATCAGGCTAATGTTTCCTTTTGTCATCTCTGTTATCTCTACTTGATTTGGAGCGATCGTAATCGTCATACTTTCTAGATGGACCACGGCCCCTCTTCTCATCTTGTCTTCTTTCCCTAGATCGATCCATCTCCCTGTCTCTGGAACGGGATTTGTGTCTCTTACTTGAGTATTCCCTTTTACGGTCGTATGGAGAACGAGATCTTCTTTCTTTTTTTGACTTATGGCTGCTATGGTACTTAGACGACAGTGGGGGAGTTTTCGGTGACTTCTCTTTCTTGCTGTCTCGTCTGCTTGTTTCTTTAGATGTGGAAGCAGTAGGAGACTCTGCTTTTTTATCTTCAGACTTGGCATTTTCCTGCTCTTTTTGAGCTTGGATGTGCTTATTTGCTTGATATATTCTACGTAAACCGTCCACTTTGCTCTCTAATTCTTCTGGATTAACTTTTGGCCTCTTGTATAACTTTAAAATACAGTAACAAATTTCTCTAATGTCCTCTTCTGTGACTTTGAATAGGAGAAACCAATGCGGGTTATTTGGTAAAGGTAAGCCAATTTTACGGGCTGTTAAATAGATGCAGGCACAAGCAATTGTTTCAGGAGGGAATCTCATGAAAACATCCGTGCGTAAGGAGTCGTTCATGTAGTTCCATGCCAATTGCATGAGTTGACGGTGCTTCTCATATTGCAACAACTGTAGGTACACTACAATGAGTTTGTGGGGGTGTTTGACGTGGACACAGAACCCCAATTCTTTTAAAATACGTCGCTCTGCTTTGATGACTTGATTTTTCAGTTCGATGTAATTTTGATCCACAATTAAAGGACTAATTGTTTTCTGTGCTCTTACTTGTTTAATGTGGTGAAAAACATTAATCACGTCACGGATCCTGCATGGTTTTTCTTCAACTTTAGACGCTAGGTATACACTGCCCATCGCCATTGTTTCCATGGGGTACCTGACAAATGATTTTGAGTAGTAGAAGCGTTGAAGATAAATTTGGCCAGTCGCCATGGCTACTTGAGGTAGTTTGAGCAGGATGCCCGCGGTTTGGATCATTTCACACCCAAGGATGCGCAGATCTGTCTCCGTTTCTATGTCCAAGCCATCAGCTTGTGATGGTGTCTCCTTGAATGCAGAGTCGGGCAGCAGACAATTGTACAAAGTAAGTACTATTTTCCTTGCCGAATTCTTCAGCGGCTTGGCAGGCGTTGTCACGTTGGATTTTGGAGGAGTTTGCACACTTGGAGCCGTCATTTTGACGAGAGTCCACTTTCACTTTTTTACAAGATTTGATTACACTTTATTATAATTAAGATCCACTACGTTCATAAAACAACATATGGTATTAAAAATGAGTGTCTTTCCATATCTGTGAGCTATTTATGCTTTCGAAAAACGAGAATGCAATGCAAACACGGCGATCGGCGACGCTCAAATGAATGTGACATTGTGACAGTAATGACAACCCAAGATGGCGTCACCAATAAAAACATATGTCAAAGTCCAGCTTTGTAAACAAAATTCTTATTTCATATAGATGTTTTCTAAAAAAATAGAGAATTATGACTTACCTTGCGCCATTCTGTTCACTGCAGTCCAATTTCTAGCACACACACACAATATATGTTGCACTAAATAAAAAATTAGAACACAAGACACTACCCAGTGAGTCAGTCAATCGATTTTTTTTAAGTTGCGTTCCAGATTTCAGTAAAACACTTTCACTTCGACACTGCTTTACCAAAAAAAATGTTCAGAAATTCAATTTTAAAATGCTATATTTCTTTGAAAAACGTATTTTAGTAGATACATTAAACCTTATATTTTAATTTTATTAAGATAAAACGTGGTGAACTTAAATAATATTATTTAACGTAATCCCGGAAGTCCTTGATAGCGTGAAGTTAGATGCGATTTGCGCCCTTGGCGGCAAATTACAAGAAGGTAATCAATAATGTAAGGGATGAAACGTTTCGTGGCGGCGCGGCGCCTCAATAATATTTATCCATTTAAAAACTGACCCTATGTCTAAATACTTATTAATTAAAATACTTACAGCCTGGATCTGTGCATTTTTGAACGAAGGAGTCCAAAAAATCGTGACCTTCTCCAGCTTCAAAACAACATTTAACAAAAGACATTTTAAGAACTAAACAACAATTAGGAACTATTTAACAAGGGAACGCGTTGTTAAATATATAATTAACAGGTATTACGTCAACGCGGCACTAAATAAGATACTTTTTAATAACACTGTTTAGATTAACAACAAATTAACAAGAAAAATATATTTAGGCTCTTCAGAACACAATGCTTGTATGAAAATAAATGTTATTTTATAGGTAACACTAAAAAATTATGGAATTGCTTATGATTGTTGCGTTGATATTGACTACATAAGTGACTATAATATGGGTCAACGGTGTCCCATTTCGGAAGTGTTTTTTTTTTCATCTAACTCAATGTCAATCCGATCATAATAACTAGTAAAACGGCAAATTACGAAGATTACCATGTAAACCTTGGTATGCATTCAGTACAATGGATTTTTAAAATGGCCGGGTAATGCGCGACAGCACAGGCTTTATTTTACTCCACATTTGGTCGCGTTACTCGCGTTAGCAGTCTTAGTTAAGTTAATACCAAAAAATACCGCTAGATGGCTACATCTATTCAACAATAGATGTCACTGTAATTTTTTTCCACTCCCCGCTAGATGGCATAGCATAGTATAAGTACAAACTTGTAAGAAAATAAAATATTATTTAGTTTTTACTATTTTTAAAATAATAAATATTATAATCAACTAGTTATCTTACATATTCACGATTATTTGTGTATATTTAGATTCACACGCTTAAATTCCTAAAAATTGGCCAAAAGCCGGTCCGTATCGTAATTAATATGATTAATCCATACCATTTCAACCCCCTCTTAGATATTTTGTTTTTTTTTTTTTTTTTTATCTGCAACTATAGAAATCCAGTGATACAAAACATGCGATCTTTTCTGCGCTGCCCCCCTAGACAAGTGGCAATTCGTTGCTCGGCGTATGATGGAATAGAATGCCAAATGTATGGGATTTGACGTATATGACAGTCGTCAACGAATGTCAAAAACGTCAAATCCTATACATTTGTCATTCTATCCCATCATACGCCGAGCAACGAATTGCCACTTGTCTAGAGGGGCTGGGCTGGTCGTAGCGCAATTCAATAGTAATAAAGATATGAATATATATTTTTTATATCCCATAGGTCGCAGACGAGCACCCGGCCCACCTGATGGAAAGTGGTTACCGTGGCCTATGGACGAGTGCAACACCAGGCAGGAGAGTCACACTCGTGCTGCCGACCCTGTAAGAACAGAGAGATTCTGTGACCGAAAGAAGACAAGCAGGACAAGCCTGTGTTCCCACTGACAGCACAAAACCTCTCCAGTGAGCTCTGGCTACCCTACTCACCGCCGGGAACGCAACACGAGGTTATTTAGCCGCCGTATTCTGTAGGGCGGAGATAATTCCCCAGTCGGCAGGCTTATTAGCTAACTCGCGATAGCAAAATTTGCGCGGTAATCGCGCAAAAATGGCAAATTGATATTACGTATCACATTTGACAGCAAGCGATCAGCGAACAAGGCGCGATAAGAAATGTCAGATCGCGATCACCCAAAGGTCTTTTTTTAATGGCCGCCATTGTGAAAATAATAAATACAGAAATTTTTATTTTTAAAAACCAGTGGTAAATTAAGAAACACATATTAATTAGTCTTAGAAACAAAACTATCGCTATTTTTCAGTTCCGCAGCATATCAGTGTTAAGGCGATCTGATCGCAAAGCCTTACGTAATACCAATTTTTTTGACGTATCGCGATCCATCGCGCAGTGATCTCGTTCTTACTGCTCATCGCTCGCTCGCTGATCGCGAAAAGTTAGCTAATAAGCCTGCGGACTGCTCTATTGGGATGGAAATACCGTCGTGTCCTACCTCCTCTAGAGTATAGCTCTATAGCTGATCCCCGTAGCATTATTCTATAGGTATAACATCATCTGCCTCTGTGGCGTAGCGGTAGTGAACGCGGCTGCTGCGCAGGAGACGCGGGTTCGATCCCCGCTCAGTGTAAAAATTTATATGCATGAATATGAATATTTGCATTGGTCTGGGTGTTTTCTATGTATAATATGTATGTATTTACAAAAAAAAAGTATCTAAGTATGTTTGTTCGGATTCTAGAACCCATAACACAAGCTCCCTAGGCAGCAAATCACGTGTATTTTTTTATTCATTATTTAATGCTAAAAAACTAAGAATCGTGACAAAAATCGCGAGTTATAAGAAAAAATAAATACACGTGATATCTCAATATACCCCTCCCTCCCCCCTGGTGATATTTCGTGATTCTTTCCGAACCCCCCCCCCCCCATTTGAGCCTCACGTGATTTCTTTTTTTTTTTTTTAAAGTATATTAGCAACCGAAATTACTAATATTCCCGTTAACCCCTCCAACTAAGCTAAATTGCTTGTGCTAGGAGTGGGTTCACGTCGGTAGCACTATAAACAACTATTTAATAATAACCCAACTATTTAGGTAATCTGTGCTATAAGTACCTACCTACGTAGGCACAATGCACATTAGAAAGTGCGTGTAACACTAAACACTACGCACTAAACATTACACTTTATTACTCATTGAATTTGTATCGCTATATTAGTGTGTGCGGAGACGTTCTGTGTCAATACCTCTCCGTGTGATTGTGTAACTAGGTCCTTACCAGTTGAAGTGCCTATTGGTCAAACTGCATCATCTATATGAGATTCACCATCTCTTTTTTAATCGAGATCTCACCTCGGAGTCCGGGGTTCGCTTATTATTTACTTCTCCACTTCGTAGGCTCTTTGGCATCTGTAGTTGTGAAGCTATCCTCTATACAGATAGGCACACCCAGCTTTCTATAAGGGTTGGGGCAAACTCAATCGGATACAGAGGGGGGAGGGGAGAGGAAGTTTGTGTTTTAAAATTCTTAACTTCGGGCAGAGCCAAGGGGCTGACCATTAATCACGTGAGGCTCAGAATGGGAGGAGGGTTCGGAAAAAATCACGAAACATCACCAGGGGGGAGGGAGGGCTATATTGAGATATCACGTGTATTTATTTTTTCTTATAGGTAACTCGCGATTTTTGTCACGATTCTTAGTTTTTTTAGCATTAAATAATGAATAAAAAAATACACGTGATTTTGGGTAAAGGGGGGGGGGGGGTAGTCCAAAACCTCACCACGTATCAGGGGGGGTTAAAAAATTGCTAAAAAAACATCACGTGATTAATGGTAAAACAGCCCCCAAGCAGGGTGGGAAAAGCACCCCACTTGTATTTGCCCCATATGTACGCGCATATTGTGTCTAACCCTCCTATTGGTATCTGCAGCGTGGCGGTGATGCCTTCAACTGCTAATTAGGGGGTGCCTGTTTAATCTCGCTCAGTGCAAATATTTGTATTCATGAATATGTCTATTTACATTGGTCCGGTAATTCCTCGGAGAGCACGTTAAGCCGTCGGTCCCGGTTGTCATACGAACATCTATGGCAGTCGTTATTCGTATAACGACTGCCATAGATGTTTGTAATGCAATTTCTCCTATACTCGTGTACCTATAGGAGAAATTGGTGAAATAGCCCACACAAAAGCGCTAATCAGCCTTCCCGTCAATGACGTCTAGCTGGAAGTAGTACGCCCCTACACAAGATGTCATTTGACGTATATGAAACATATTTTGACGTTTATGACATACGTCAAGTTGACAACTGTAATACATACTATAAGCACAGATTACCTAATAGTTGGAACAGATAACTCACTGCCTGGAAAATTAACGATCCAACTCAGATAAGTGCCTACAAGTCCACGTGATCAACCACCTCCATACGAATATGTATCTTAACAGACAGCCATACGGTTATTATTACTTTGCAGTCGCTCGGCGTCGTCCTCGTAGTTACGTATAATGACGCTAGGGTTGCCTCGCTTAATAAAGGCTTTACACTAGTTTACAATAGTTTGACATTTTTCTCACCTATTCATCGAATATCGAATAATAGCCGAATATTATTGGACATTCGGTCAATATGTATTTCATCTCAATCACAATCCTACCGGTCAGCAACTCAAGAGTAGGTAAGCTTAGACAAGGCCTTAGATAAACTACTATTCTCAGTGCACAGTGGCGATTATTATAGGTATATTTGGTCTGAACGCAAACAATGCAGTAGAGGTAACGCACCGACAACACAAGTACACGAGAGTCAAACGCCAGCCCGCGACAGAGCGGTGCGGGCGGCAGCGGCCATCCATCGCCGGTCGCTGATCGCCATACCATCCTACGAGTACTTACAATTTTTTATTTATGATTGCATTCAAGTGTTAAGACTGAACCCGAGCCGTTAGCTATAAGTAGGTACTAGGTCAGATAACTACATCTTGTAACAACCAATCTGTTACTGAATAGACTAAGTACTGAATCCAACATTTTTTAAGTCTTTCTGTATAGTAGGTAGCGAAGTGGGTAGGTAGGTACCTATATTACTTTGTACAAGATATGTACCTACCTATGTATATTAAATATTGTCATAGGTAGGTACCTACAGTAACTTAACGAATGTAATTACACTTATTAAGTAAGTACCTACTTGCCGTTCTTCATTAACAGGCAAGCAGAAGTAGGTAAGATTTTTATTTGATTTGTTAGATTCGCATCCGTGATATGCTTTCATAATAGCATCATAGATTGAGTATTAATTTATATTAATAACAAACAAAAAGACTCAACAAACAAAAAGATTGAAACGTAATAATATAACCAAACCTTAGGTACCTACTTTATTACGCGCGTGTGCACGCGCGGCTAGCGACAGCCCGACTGACGACCGAGGACCGTCGGCGACCGGCGGCGAGAGCGCGCAAGTACATAGAGTGAGCGTGGCCTGCTATAAGTCAAATCCCATACATTCATCATTCTATTGTGCAATATGCCAGCCAACGAATAGCCACTTGTCTAGGGGGGCTGGGGTGGTTGTATTTCCAGGGGCTCTACTCTCTGCTCTACTGGGGCCCGGCGGGGCCCTATGTCAAGTCGGAAAAAGAAAATATTTACATACATATACTCACGCCTGTAAATCCCCGAAGGGGTAGGCAGAGGTGTATTAACACCCACATTTCGCCAACTGTAATGATTGGTCCCATTTTTTTTTCAGCACACGGACCACCTGATGGAAAGTGGTTACCGTGGCCTATGGACGTATGCAACACCAGGGGCGTCACACTCGTGCTGCCGACCCTGAAAAAACCTTCTAATACCCTTCTTGAAGAACCCCATGTTGTAGTCACTTGGGAAAACCATCGCGGGGAGTTCATTCCACAGTTTGAGTGTGCGACTGTGCGAGGAAAAATATTAAGCAGTAGGATTATAATCTATACCTACATGAAAAATAATTTAACAAAGTACACATTAGAATTATTATAATAGAGATCACCTTCCACTTTGAGCCATTACGTATTTTGCTGCAAAAACTTGATGTTTGAACAAAAACATATGTTATTATGAATAAAATTATATGAAGGTTGTAACAATGTTTGCACAATGTGATCAAATAGTGGCAAAAAGTGAAGTTATTTGCAGTGATGTTGTCAGCAAAACATACTTACATCGGTACTTAATAGATGTAAATAATATTGTATATGTAATAGGACAGTGATGATAAGTGATTGACTGACAGTCATCATAGTTAATTCATGTAAATATTATACATAATGAATTAGTCTAACACCCGTATTCACAAACAACACTGTGAGGTCTCATAGTGTGCTCGAGCGCATAGGGCTGGTAAAATTAATTCACAAACATCACGGAGCCGCAGGCACATGCTGTAACAAACATCTCGAATGATCGAAGTGAGCTCGATAGCTGAATTCGCGGTGATTGGTCAATTTCGCGAAATTGACCAATCACCGCGGATTCAGCTATCGAGCTCACTTCGATCATTCGAGATGCAAGTTACAGCATGTGCCTACAGTATCTAACGCAGTGCGTTCCCTCAACGAAGTATTACTTAAGTGTTGTCTATGAATAAAAAGGCTTGCCAAAACGAACGCACAGAGAATTTGTCGTTCTTTGCACAGTTTTGGTAGTACGCATAGCGAAGTATTGTTTGTGAATACGGGTGTATATCACAGTCCTCTGCCAATCCCACCCTCTGCTTTCCTATACAGGACAACACGTGCAGGACTTAGATGCCACCCGCATACGGTGCAGAATATTCCATCAAGAACCAAGCGGTTTGGTGATTCCTTTTTCTGCCGCACCATAGTTTCCCTCCTCCTACAGTCCTGGGTCCTAAAGCGGGGCCTGAAAAAGCATCTGATGAGGCCGTCAAGCTGAGTGCCACCATTGTAGCATGGTACGTGTCTATAATGGTGACCCTCTTTCCAAGACTTTGCCCTCAGCTTACCATCAGGCAAGGCGAAGTCAAATTGACGTGTCCTTTATGTTTACCTTCAGTTAAAGTACTTATCTAACCAAACGGAATATTAATTTATGCTCAACACAACTTTGAAATAGTGCGTTAACCAAATTATATTTTGTAACTTTGATTTAATTAAATACTAAATTGACAAACACAATTAATGAGCGTGACGTAATCTAGAGTATTGATAACATGGAAAGCAGGGCGCCATTGCCAGTACAAAAAAATCTTAAAGCTGATTTCACCAATGAAAGGATCCGAGGTCAATAATTATAATTAGACTGCGTTATCATGTTTTACCAAGGATGGATTTCGCCGATGATGATTTCACAGTGAGATATGAAAGGGACTTCATCCCACGCACACTCAAACTTTTTTTATACTACTTAGGTCGCAGACAAGCACACGGCCCTCCTGATGGTAAGAGATTACCGTGGACTACGGGCGAGTGCAACACCAGGGGAGTCACACTCGTGCTGCCGACCCTGTAAGAACAGAGAGATTCTGTGCCGTTAGCGCAAAAGATAAGTAGGATAAAGCCTTTGGTTTTCCCACTCACAGCACAAAACCTCTCCAGAGAGCTCTGGCTATCCTACTCACCGTCGGAAACACCAAACGAGGCTATTAAGCCGTGGTCGTCTGTAGGACGGAGGAACTTCCCCAGTCGGACTGCTCGAATGGGACGGATACACCGTCATGTCCTACCTCCTCTAACAAACTGTGGAATGATCTCCCTTCTGTGGTTTTTCCCAGCGACCCTTACATAGGGTTTTTAAGAAGGGCATTAGAAGGGTCGGCAGCACGAGTGTAACGCCTGGTCTTGCACACGTGCATTGGTCACGGTAACCACTTTCCGTCAGGAGGACCGTGTGCTTGTCTGACACCTAACACATTTTGCTGCATCACATCAAAAAGTGGAAACTAGGTTCAGTTAAACTGATTCTCATTGGTCACATCCAGCATTTTTCACCTCACCGGAGCCAACGATGAGGACTCGAACCGACTAAAACCACACGGTGTCTTGTCACATCGAGAATCTAGTAGGTATACCCTAGAGAGGATATCCCAGAGGACCTGACCAGTGACCGGCCATGGCCACCAGCATCGGCAACTCCGACGTGTTGTTGGGCAACAAAATCTCCCATCCCCTGTAGAAAGAAGCTCGTGGAAAGACGACTTAGGCCCTTCTTCTGTTAGGGAGACGGGAGGACCCAATTCCTAAATCAAAATTCATAGAAAGAAGCTCGTGGAAAGACGACTTAGGCCCTTCTTCTATTAGGGAGACGGGAGGACCCAATTCCTAAATCAAAATTCATACATATCGTCCATTCACGCCTCTTAATTCCCAAAGATACTCCTTTGCAGCAGAGGTGCATTAAACCTACACTTCGACAACTATGATTTCCGGTTCCACGCATTATGGGGCGATCCTAATAGCGGATACTTTGTCATGAGCTGTATGGCCTGTATGTTTACTTGGATGGAGAACATCCCCATCCCTTAGTCGACTTCTACGACATCCAGGGGAAGATATGGGGTAGCTCTATTCTCTACCGGGAATCAAATCTAATTCCAGGAACAAATCCAGTCTAAATGAATATCGTTGACCAATAATGTTAACGGGAATTAACGCGATCATGGTATAGGTACATACATTTATGTGTAACGATGGTCACAGGCGGACTGATGGTCAGTCAGCCGGTCGAAACGTCAGGCAAATCAAAGGGATGTATGTACCTATACCATGATCGCGTTAATTCCCGTTAACATTATTGTATATCATGGAACGCGAGAGTTTTAAAGTTAGTTGAATGTCGTTAACTTCGACGCGAATACCCCGTTATATATTTTCAATACTGAAAACTAGCCTTAATTTGAAATAAAACTACTTTTTAACGGATTTTATTGCGATATATTTGTTAATATAATATACTTTTAACCCGACGTTTTTTTACTTTTAAGCAGCCATGGTCGCGGTTTGACTCAATTTGTAAGAAGTCCATCCATAAATGAGATCACACTTCACAAGAATATAATGCCGATTTGGTAGTATGACAAACACCTTCGCCCAAACTTATCTCCAAGCTGTTTTCCTTGCGAACAGCCTTATATTTATGCAGTAGAGCCTTATAGTCGGAGCCTACGTAATAAGTTCTCTCACTTGCCGATTTGATTTAGCTTCAGTCGACCTCGAGCACCAGCCGAGAGCGGTACCACGCCATCTTGAATTCTGAACTGTCAAATTTCGCGCCGTTTTGTGCCTGTGTTCAGTTGCCAATTCAATAATTTAAAAAAAGTGTTGTGTACTAACATATTTTTTTCAAAAAAAGAAGTGTTTGCTATTTTTTTTGTGTCGTTTATCTTATAAGGCTTTGTGTTGGTGTTGTGAGGAGTTTTTTTTTAAACCGTTTGAACTGTCACTGTGCCCGGAAAGGACATTTTTCGGTAAGTTTTTTTTTAAATTAACTTATCGGTAGGGACTGCTATATCAGGGCAGCAAGTTCGATTCCCGCTCACTACAAATATTTATATTTAAATCAAATCAAAATCAATTTATTGTTTGCCACAGGTAATAGTAGTTGTTGTAGCATTATATTTGTATTAGTTTAGTTACTGTTTTTGTGTATCAATAAACAAGTATATTTATAAGCATGTTTATCTACATTCTAGAGGCAATATTATAAGCTATTGTAAATATCAGTCTAGATGGCGCTATTTATTAATCCAATAACATTTAATATACAGTTAAAAATTCTTAAATTACTCTTCGACTAGACTAGCTAGAATTAACCTGCCATTATAGACATACTTTTGATATTATTTAGAAGGGTGATCGCAGCCGGATATTTCATCGACTCGTTCGGATTATAAGTTAAACAGACGTCAGTCGATCGACTCAAATGATGTAAAAGGATTGTTGCAAGGACGTTCATTCGGCCCGAGATATAATTAACTCATTTAGCACTTATGTTAGTGCGATTTATGTATTACGGGCAAGTCGGGCAGCTCGGTCAGGTTGCTCAACGATATCAATGGACCTTTGCACGTAGAATGTCGTGCAACCTTTGTCGGTCATGCTGATTTATGTAGGCAATATTAGACTTGTTGCTATCATCTGTTGTGCTTTGTGTGTTTACATGTAAGTTTTTATCTAGTTGGGAACTTCTGCGGAACCTTTGTCGCACCATAAAATCTAGGAATTCTTTACCAGAACATGTTTCTTTCTTCCTATAGTCCCGTGTCTATGTGCGGGGCGTGAAAAAACATCTGATGAGGTCGTTAAGCCTTTGTAATATCGGTGGTGTCTGTAATGGTGACCTCTTTCCTGAGACTGCCTTCAGCTTAACATCAAGCGAGGTGAAGTCGCATTGACGTGTTATAAATTAATCAAAAATTAAGTGCCTTTGGTTCTAGGTTTGAGCCTTTGCCAATATCCTGAGGACCAAGCTAATCTCACCTGCCCCCTAGACAAGTGGCAATTCACACAGGCGTAATGTAGAATATTTTGAGAAATATATAAGACTAGCTGTTGCCCGCGGCTCCGCCCGCGTGGAATTCTGATCCCGTTCATCGCTGATATATAGCCTATATGTTAATCCAGGGTATAACCTATATACATACCAAATTTCAACCAAATCGGTCCAGCCGTTTATGCGTGAAAGAGTAACAAACATCCACACATCCACACATCCATTCTCACAAACTTTCACATTTATAATATTAGTAGGATTTGGCGTATCCGTTGAGGTCCTGGCGCATCTACCAATTAAAAAAAATATTATAACCCCACAAGTAGGTAAATCACCGGGATTCAAAGTGGAAACTTAGGTCGCATCTGGATTATCCAATCACATCATACCCCAGAGAAAAATTAGTGTTATAAAGCATAAATGACACATGAATAATATTTTAATAATGACAACAAAATCTTAATACAACAAATTAAAATGTACTAATCGTTTGTATAATATTATAAACATTTTAAATATTTAAAAATAACTTAATAACCATTTTTATTCACTAAATCATATTTTTCGGTAGATACTATTTACTTGACAGTCACTTAATTTGCAGACATGTGTAATTTATTATCTTTTATGTTTTAATTTGACTTTAAAATTTGTATTTTTGTGGTCATTACTTAAGGCTGCCACCCACTAACAGTCCGCCTGCAGTTTTTCGTCTGTCCGGCGGCCTGCAGTCCTTATGTCATCAATGTCATCATAATTTTATTACCTCAGACTAAAATAATAACATTATTTTATTCTTTTAGTGTGATGTTATTACGTTTAAAATGCCGACGGCCATAGACTGTCCGGCCTTTAACTGTCTTTGCTGACCGGAATCGTCAAGCGGCCACACACATATTATCCGTCAGTCCAAAATCGTATACGAAACTGTAAGTGTGTGGGCTATTGCGATGAACTGACAGACCGATATCATCCGGTTGTCGTTCGATAAACTGTTAGTGGGTGGCCGCCTTAAGACCTATATCAATTAAAAATACACCAAATTCTAGAAAAAAGTAGCCCATCTCAATCAAGGCGATTGTTTCGAGTTACAACGGTATACTTTCCACCGTTAGGGTCCTCTCTTCAATTCTTTCATGCTCAAAGATCATCATAATTTTAAAATGATGATTACAGACAGTGATTATGAGCCATTGAGTCGAGTGAGTTACTGTCCCCAAAGCGGAAGCAATTATTACATTTAAAAATTGTTGGGAACTAAAATTATACGCAGTAGTTTCATAAATTCTGCATTTTTTTATGTAGGTAGTACAGTAGTCTTACTAATTCTGTATTTTTTTTAAGTTAGGGAGTGTCAGATTTATTGGTATTTTGATAAAAATATTTGAAAAAAAAAAAAAAAAAAAATATTTGAGTTTTAACATTTTGCAATAAAATTTTTTGGAAGTTCTGTTCGTTGCAAATGACAAAAATTACATCGAGAGAGCGGGTCGTAAATTCAGAGTGTTGGACAAGCCCACAAGGTGAGGTGAAATTACCGAAATTACTAATGTTCCCTTTAATCCCTCTAGTAAATTATTGGGAGTGGGTTCACGTCGATAGTGTAATGGCCAGGATTCGAACTCAGGACCTCTCTATCGTAAGTCCGGCTCCATAACCACTAAGCTACTTACGCTTAACTACGGGAAACAAGAATTTGTTTTTATATATAGAAGATGTGCTCTGTGTGTGTATGAAAGATGAATTAGATAAGATTCTTAGATTTTCGCATAGAGAGTTTCAAACCAGTTGTCAGAAGAATTAATCTCGTGTTAATATCCGGAGTTAATAGATTCAATCTAAATAATTCTAAACTGGAGTAGTCGTCCTTGACGATATTGAAACGAGAATAAGATGGTATATATTGCTCTTTATTTTAACCAAAGAAATACTGTTACCATAGATTTTGTGAGGGTTAGATAACCAACGCGTCCATCCCAGCAATTTCAGCTGGGATGGATAGATGGATGGATGGATTTCAGCGTTTCCATAATTTAAGACTACAATTAATCGCGATTATGAACTTCGAAATTTAGTGTTATAGTAGTTTTTTTTAATATTTACGCTATTTTTCATACATTACAGAACACGCTTTCCTCTCATGTTTCATGGGAAAGGCGTGAATTGCTCCCGTGAAAATTAGGACCTATAACTTAACATACTCTTCAAGGCACGTAGGGGTGAGCTAAAAATGGTCATCTATTTTAAGATTGTTACGGTATAATATATTTCAGAATCCTATGTGAAGTGTAGGTGCACTTCACATAGGATTCTGAAAGATAAGGTACTAAGGTTGTAAGGTACCAAAACAGACTTAGTACACCATACTACTCAAAATTAGAACTCAAACTCTCTTCTCCATCCAATGGTTGCCTGTAAGAGATTGCCACTAGGTGATAAGGCCGCCGATTGTTTATACCCAAATGTACCACCTAATGACACATGTTTTCTCCTTGGTGTGCACAAGAAAGATATACTTTTCTTTACTTTACTTTTATATTATTGCCCAATAGTTAATATGACGTGAACCCCTAAAAAGTCCGACATTTGGTCTGATTTTCGATATCTCCATTGGGTTGTGGAGGAAAGAAAGATGCTGCTTAATAGAAAATATCGAAGTTGTGCCCCTTCGCAGTTAGAATATAAAGCTGACCCCAACTGAGATGGAAAAATATTACACCCACGGTTTTCATGCTATCTAATATACATATTTTATGTAATCTAGTCTAATCTAAATCTGTGACTATTACAAAAATGTATTATAATTTATTTCGCAACATCATTATTCGTGTCTCGACATTTTGACTCGTTTTGTGAGTGGGCTTGTGAGATGTTTACCTCAGAAATTTTACCGATTATACTTTTAAATAATAGTAATAAGTAATAATATTTACATAATGTGATAGGGCAAGTTTTCTTCTACTGGTGGAACGTGTTAGGTCGTTTTAATGAGATTTTTTGTTAATATTTGGGTGGGAATTGTGATTAAATAACTTCACTATGAAAGCTTTAATACACAGACAATACACTCCCACAGACATCTACCATAGATGGAATATAACCTTGACAAAGACAGGATATTTTTCTGTTTGAAAAGAATCCAGTTTGTGTTTCATTCATTGTTCTAACTTCGTACCGCGTAAATGAAGAACCGCTTGACCGATTTTGTGCAAACTTCACATAAACCATCTACCAAATAGTCTGAACAAAGCCTAAACATTTGGTTTGGATAGGTGAGCCCGTTCTTGAGTTTAAAATTACAACGAAAAGTGGCATCGATTTTTATATATTAGGATATGTTAGATATGATATAAGTATACTTATCATTGCAATAATGTCCCTAAGTATGTTAAAATTGTTTTTTTTTTATATAGGTCACGTCAATTTGACTTCGCCTCACCTGATGGTAAGCTGAAGGCAAAGTCTCTGAACTTGTAACGCGTTTTATGACAGTAGTCGGGCTTCGGCATGGATTGCATTATTTGATTAGTGCATAACTTGCAGTTCAGACAAATTCTACTGTTTTTGATTGACTATGCTTCTTGTGGATTGGTTAAACTCCCAACTTCGCGACTAACCATGAGAGAAAAGCTAAAATATCGAGTTTAAAGTAAATGCTACGCCAGAATTTTACAACAAAATTTTACAAGAAAGATTTTTACATCACTTTGGTGGTACACAAGCACATGGCCCACCCGATAGGAACCGGTTATCCAGTGTAATTAAATTTAACGGCCCCTCTAGACAAGTGGCCCCTCTAGACATTCATTGACGCCTGTCATATAAGTACGTCAAATCCTATACATTTGTCATTCTATTCCATCATACGCCGAGCAACGAATTGCCACTTGTCTAGGGGGGCAGCTATTTTTCAATAAATGTACCAATGAAATAACATTGTACTTCTATTGGTCAAGTCATTACTGTCATTTTTTTGCACCGTCAACACTGTCAATAGCCCTATAGATTACTTGATTGATTTTTGGCACAACTTGTAGATGGCTCTGCGTCAGAGACAGCTCAGTCAAGGGTAACGAGGTAATTACTACTACCTGGTTATTTTAGTATGAGTCCTCCGGAAATGCCTGGACACCCATTCACGGGGTTTCAATAGCTGGTTCATTGTTAAATAATAAAAATAGTAAGTCCTTATAAATAGTAATAAAAAATCTTTCTATTAAATATGACATTAGTGGCATAGGTAGTGAACGCGACTGCTACGCAGGGAGCGCGGCTTCGATTCTCGGTCAGTGAAAATATTTGTATGCATGAATACGTCTATTTGCATTGGGTGTATCCGTGCCTTGGAGAGCATGTTAACACGTTCGCTGCGTTGTGAGGTCATTTTGGCTCATAGCTAACTTTTGTCTGGTGTGGGACGAAAATAGCGTACTTTCCCCTGGTGCGAGAGGGATAACTTTAAGAATATATTTTACAGGAAAGAGATGAATATACCATTATGATCACCGCTTTAATGTGAACAATCCAGCATTTTTAAATAGTCGTGACCCAATATGACCTCACCCGCACCAAAAATATTTCATTCCAGTGCGGTGTGAGTTCAATATGATCACACACTCTCTGCACCTCACATCCGCACTGAACGATGCGCAGGCGTCATTTTGTGCGGGTAGTGTTGTAATGCAGAGCGACATCGTAGATGTCACGTCGTTTAGGTGCCTACATTTTCGATCTTTCTTGTATCGTTGAATTTTAGTATTTTATACTCGTTAGGTAACGTGGTGTTCTCGGCAAGTGTTAGAAATGCCTAAACGAAGTAGAAAAAACTAAATTATGACAGTGAGGTAGAAAACGAAGAGAAGAGCAGAATAGAAGAGAAGAAAAACCCAGCATATCGAAAAAAAATTGTTAAAAATGAACAAGACAGACGCGGTTATTAATCATAGGGATTGATTTTAAAGTCAATAAAATAGTTTTATGGATCCTCTACTCAAATTCAATAGAATTTTTTGAATTAACATATATGTTTTGATATGAATAGTTTATTGAGGAAGAAGGGCAGCACTGTTGAGGAACGTGACATAGGTGCCATCATATTAAAATAAACCGTTACTAAGTCTTTGATTTTTCATTTTAAGCCTCTAAGATTCCAATGGTATTAGTATAACCTATAAGTAATACAGCTCTACGTCAATTTATCGATATGAATATTAACAGAAGTGTTTCCCATCACTAGCCTTTTGATATCTTCAGTGCGTTGTGTGGTCAAAATGAACTCACAAATTGTTTCTCTTCTATAGCATAAACGAAACATGGGAGCCAAAAACGCCGGTAGTCACATATACACCATATAAAGGTCTATGTACTGCAAAAAAAAACAGACAAAAATCGCTACCACCACTGAATAAAACCTATATTAAAACTGAACTTTTTATGGGTCAATATGACCACATACGCACAGTTAAAAAGTCCTCCATGAGTCTATATAACCTCACACGCACCAGATAAAAGTACACTAAAAATCCTCCCGCAGTGAACGTGTTAAGCTGTCCGGCCCGGCCATACATTTGGAGCCCTCAATAGCCCGAATGCTCTAACAATATCAATATAAATTATGTATGTAACCTATAACTTATATGACTAGCTAGCTGTAAGTATAAGTTGGTTAAATAAATAAATAAATATCATCATCATCATCATCATCATTTCAGCCATAGAAAGTCCACTGCTGGACATAGGCCTCCCCTATAGATCTCCAATAAGACCGGTTGGAAGCGGCTCGCATCCAGCGCGTAGTGGATAACAATATAGTTTTTTTTTTATATAGGACACGTCAATTTGACTTCGCCTCGCCTGATGGTAAGCTGAAGGCAAAGTCTCTGTAAAGATTGCCAAATTTCATCGATATTTAGTAAGCAGTGCGTGAAAGAGTAACAAATATCCACACGTGTCGTGTTCCAACGTTTGCTTCCACCTACTCCTGGGTAGTCCCATTAAACTGTTCACTCCGTAATTAGGGAACATTAAAAAATATCTCTCATCTGAGTTATAACTTTTTCTAAGGATATTGCGTGTCTGTGAGTCATAACGACGATATCCTTTTTTTGCAGTTTTCGAGAAATTTCGACGAGTCGTCTGGGGTTTGTAGAAGTTTCTTTTATTTTTCTAATGAAGTAGTAAAAAAAATGCAGTATGGCTGGATATAGGCTCCTCCAATCGCGCGTGGTAAATATGGAACATGGGATTTGTTAATTTCAATACCAATTTGAAATTACCGCATCACTTCACTTACATATTATAAAACAAAGTCGCTGTCGCTGTCTGTCCGTCCCTATGTATGCTTAAATCTTTAAAACTACGCAACTGTTTTTGAAGTGGTTTTTTTAATAGATAGAATGATTCAAGACAAAGGTTTATTATGTATAATACATGCATAATATTGTAGAGAAACACTGATGAATTTAGAGATAATACCACGCGGGCGGAAAATATGGCGGTACGAAGTTCGTCGGGTCAGCTAGTAGATAATAAAATATGGTTACCACCATCTCATCATCTTGACCCCAAATCGTGAGGGAAACTAGGCCTTGAGGCCTTGGCACGCCACGTACATTACCAAGTTTTAGGCAATCCCGGTATCTGAGACGGAGTGGTAGTAAGTGGTATAACAAAGTATATTAATATACTAATCACTTTACTGTGGAACCTTTCATACCTTTTTTTTTATCATGCGAAAAATCCCCAAGGATACCTCCCCCGCCGGAGCCGGAGGAGAATGTTATGTCGGACTCGAACCGACTAAAACGCACGCCGTCTGTGGGCCGTCGGTTGCCGGAGGTGAGATTGTCGTAGCCATATCCCTCGCACCCCGGCTGAAGAACCTTTCATACCGGATACTGAAAAAGACTAGAAGAATTAAAGCAATTTAAAAAAGGGTAATTTCACGATGCCTAATTTTTTGCTAATTTCGGTGGCATTTTTCAATCATAGGTTTTCCGATGAAAAAATTTAATGGAGTTCTTTTAGAATATCTAGAATACTGATGTGTTCTAAAAGAACTCCATTTTTTCATCGGAAAACCTATGATTGAAAAATGCCACCGAAATTAGCAAAAAAATTAGGCATCGTGAAATTACCCAAAAGGTTTGTCTATAATTTATCCGTGTAGTGACGGAGAAAGGATCATCCGAAGGGTGTTGTAAGATGCGACTAACGGAAAATACGCAGACGATAGGGGAAGGGGGAAGTCGCGAAATAAAACCCTGTACCAACCCGTCTAGCCAGCGTGGGAACAATAGGCCAAAGCCCTACAACATTGGAAGAGGCCCCTATGTCCAGCAGCGGACTGCGATAGGCTAATTAATTGTCGATAATTTAGGGTTAAGTGTCTTTAAATGTTGACTGTACTTAAGTCTTTACAAGCTTCACCGTAAAATAGCTTCTTGATAAAAAATAGATGTTAGTAGCTACAGCCGCGGTAGCCTAGTGGTATGGGTAATGGACTGCTGAGACGAGGTCTCGGGTTCGATCCCAGGTTTTACCATGGCACACACAAATGACTTTTCGATGCTTTTCAAAGTTATGTGTGTATTTATCGCAGATTTATAAGTGCCCGGTTAATGGCAATAGGCTCGCCACCATTTACATTTGGATCTAAACATAAACGGCGAAATGTGGGTGCTAGCACCTCAGCCTACCCCTTCGGGGATATAGGCGTGAGTTTATGTTATATGTATGTTACGTTAGTAGCTATATACTGAACTAACTTATAAGTCTTATAACATACGAACAAACATTAATCATGTACGGATCCCGAGACCATCAGTCTAAACCTCATTAGGTAGTGCGTAGGCCATTGTTATTAAGACGCAACATTTATTAACTGGCAACACCTCCTGAGGCTGGCAATCAAGCAAGATGGCGCCTAATTTGTGTGTACAACGGTTGCTTTTCTAAATTCAAAAGTTTTTTTTTTAAATATGGTTATTAACCGGTTTTTTGTAATAGTCACACATGTGTTCCTTAAGAATAACTTCTATAGGTACTATTTTTATCGTTATTAAATATAATTTCTTATTTTTGTTTTGTTGTTGTTTTGTTACATGTAAATACCTAGATATTAAAGATAAAAAAAAATCGTGTTCACGAAAATATTCTGTTTGTTTGTCCGCGACGGTTGCAAAAACTACTGAACCGATTTTGATGTGGTTTTTTTTGTTTGAAAGGTTAAAAATCTGAGCATTTGGTATGAATTTCAATTTGATACCTTTTTTTATAACACTTAGGTGGCAGATAAGCACACAGCCACGCATTCCTAAGAGAAAGGTCTTGAAATACAGACAGACAGTCAGACGGACGGACGAACAACGAAGTTTTCCCATCATCATCATCATCATTTCAGCCATAGGAAGTCCACTGCTGGACATAGGCCTCCCCTATAGATCTCCAATAAGACCGGTTGGAAGCGGCTCGCATCCAGCGCGCAGTGTTCCCATAAGAGTTTCGTATTTTCCTCTTGAGATACGGAACCCTAAAACACACACACAACGTTAACACTATATACATTTATACTATACACTTTGACACTACACAACCCTATTAACGAATTATAGATGTAAATAAATACAAATCTAAGAAGTTGTAAGATAAACATCTGGCACGGCTATCTCAAACCGGTCCAGCTCTGCGCAGCATCATTGGATCATTGCTTTCGCGCTCGGCTTTATTGAGCGACGCAAAAAGCGAATCATCACGGTGGTCGGATGCTGTTAATTAGTAATACTAAGTTTTTGTACACAAAAGCTGGGGTCATACTGCGAGCGACTACATAAGCGGAACGAAAAACAGACATAACATAACATAACATAACATAAACTCACGCCTTTATCCCCGAAGGGGTAGGCACATTTCGCCGTTTATGTTTAGGTCCCAATGTAATAGGTGGCGAGCCTATTGCCATTAACCGGGCACTTATAAACCTGCGATAAATACACACATAACTTCGAAAAGCATCGAAAAGTCATTGGTGTGTGCCATGGTAAAACCTGGGATCGAACCCGAGACCTCGTCTCAGCAGTCCATTACCCATACCACTAGGCTACCGCGGTTTTTTGGAACGAAAAACAGACACTTGAGAAATTTTTTGACGACTTCTGTGGCGTAGAGGTAGAACGTTCGACTGTTATTATCCAAGGTTCTGTGTTCAATTACCGCTCAGTGCAACTATTTATTTACCTACATCTATTCCTTCTAATAACCTTCTTGAAGAACCCCTATTATAGTCACTTAGAAAAATGCAGCAGGGAGTTCAGTTCATCCAACAGCTTGAGTGTGCGCGAAATGTAGTTCCTTTCATACCTAACTGTACGCACCGTTTTCAGTCACAACGTTTGAGGATGAATTCCCTGTCTGCGGCGAGAGGTGCGATGATAGAATGTAGCCGTGGGCATCATGCTATATGTCTAATGTACGACAGAGAGAACGTTCTATAAATCAAAACAAGCTCCTAGTCAAATTCCCACCCTTCTTTACGGCGTGCTAACCAAAACACTCGATACTGAATTTATTTTCTCCAAACCAAGTGGGGTGCTAGCTCTACCCCCTGCTCTGCCCGAAGTTAAGAATATAGAAACAGACTGTTTATACTGGAGATTGATGGCGCTTGGTGGAACTTCAGCACATATTAAATAAAGCATTTGTACTTATCCACAATTTTTTTAGGTTCAGAAATAAAAAAAATGTTATTTACGATCCGATTTGACTTATGCCCGTTCCTTCAAAGAAAGCTTTGTACGCACATGATCATTAGTATTGCCCGCTTACAGTGCGACCACGTCCTTACAAACAAAAACTGTGGAAGTGCGCTGGCGTAACGTGGGCTGGTAGCGACGCCTGTCCGACCGTGCCTAGTGACGTCACACGAAAAAACCTTCGTCGAATCAGCTTATATACATACAAAGAGGTTGTCTGTCTATTGAAGCTATTGATTCAATAGATAATCATGGAAGAGTACATTTTTAAGATCATTATCGTTATCTTCCTAGTGGTTTCCCGCTCGTATGTCGGCTTTTCCGGTTTTCGACCCTGAAAATAAAGCCTCTGATGGAATCTTGACTGTTCTTTAGCAGATGTACCAACTTGTAGGTGAGAATGTGTTGGGCATTAGTTGGCGTAGTCCTCATTGGGTTAGGAGGCCAGATGGCAGTCGCTCTGAGAAAACACGACATACCGATAAAAATCAATACTTCAGACTCTTAAGCAAATGTGAAGGGAGAAAGTTTTGGAAAGAGAAGCCGGTGAATTTTTTCCCCTCTTATAGAGCAACCATAGCAATTTTGTATGAAATTCTACCACGGCTTCAATTTGCAGAGCAAGCCGGCACTAATCGGGTTATAGGGTTTCCTCGCCAATGCTCTTAGGTGCAAATTTTGGACGCAATAGGACAAATGCTGGTAAGATGATGATGAACATATATGGGACAGTACAAAAGACATCAACGAGACACCCAAAAACACATCCTGGTATAAAATGTTTAATTTGAGTCTATATTGTGCTTTGCAGTAGCGAAGTTTCGCTATAAGCCGATTTCTGCCAGCTTGCTCTGCAAAGGGAAGCTGTGGAAGAGATATTTAACTTTATGCTTTGTTCGTTCTATAAGAGGTTTTCCATCGACTTCACTTGATTATTATTTTTTCTTAGCTGGTTATGAACCATATAGTTACCAAAGTGGCTGAAGGGGTGTTTCTTAGTAACTGGTTACAAAACAGTGAAAAAAATTACTGTTTCGTAGCTGGTTATGAACCATATAGTTACCAAAGTGGCTGAAGGGATGTTTTTTACTCTTCGCTACTAGTGCTTTGCGATGCCAAGAATAAATCGCATGAGTTAATTTAAAAAAGACATATAATGTAAGAACTAGAGTTAATGTTCCAATAAATCATAGCTATGTTGTTAACCCCGGCTTTTGTTGCTTTTGTCCCACGGTGCTTCAGTTGATGAATGTTTATATTTTTAGTTTTAATAACTTTTTAAGTACTTTAAACAGTTTCTATGTAACGGTAAGGAAGATCACAAGACGCGAGATGCGCAAGAGTTCACTTATCTTATTATGGCAGTAGCTGTTGCCCGCGGCACCACCCGCGTGGATGTCGGTTATTGCGACCAAATATAGCCTATGTCTTCCTGAAGGTCTCATCTATCTCTGTATCAATTTTCATCAAAATCGATTCGGTGATTTTGGCTTGAAAACGTAACAGATAGATAGATAGAGTTATTTTCCTATTTATAATATTAATATGGATTATAATATAGACTTTTCTGACTGTCGCTGACCTCCCAAACCCGAGAGGAAAACTTGCGCCAGAGTGTACTCCGTTGTTTAGCAGGTGGCCCAACTAGCCAATGAAGTTGACCTAGGTCTCAAAGATGTTTATAGGACCGTGTACACCCTCTTTTTTAAAGTGCGGAAATTCCAATGGATAATCTCCCAGATTTTGTCGGACTCCAACTGACTAAAACCGCACGCCGCCGTCTTGAGTGTTCAAATGTCGAGATGTGAGATTTTCTAAGACATAAATTGAAACGTTGGTAGCTTAGTGGTTTAGGATTTGGCCTTACGATCGAGAGGTCCTGGGTTCGAATCTTGACCATTACACTACCGACGTGAACCCACTCCTAACACAAGTACCTTAGCTTAGCTGGAGGGGTAAGAGGGAATATTAGTAACTAGCTTTTGCCCGCGGCTCCGCCCGCGTGGATGTCGGTTATCGCGACCAAACATAGCCTATGTCCTTTCTCAAGGTCTAATCTACCCCTATACCAAATTTCATCAAAATCGGTTCAGTGGTTTGGGCGTGAAAGCGTGACAGACAGACAGACAGACAGACAGACAGAGTTACTTTCACATTTATAATATTAGTAGGGATTTCAGATGCTAATATTCTTTAAAAAAATATCCCTGGCACCATAGTTGACCCAGGGATATCTCCGGTTACGAGATGCCCCCCTGAGGACCATGTACAACTCACATTATTTATGATATTGTGTTCGTAATCCTTCCAACAAAATATTTGGCAGTTGTTCTTTTGCGTATTGTGTAAAGTACGTACTCGTATCAAGGCCGAGACACTTTCTCTCGTGTAGAACATTGAGCTGCAGCCTGTTTGTTTGTATTTTGACAATGTTTACTTAACGAGTAGTGTAGGAACCACATGTGCTGCCCCCCTAGACAAGTGGCAATTCGTTGCTCGGCGTATCATCATCTGCATATAGACGTATTCTCCTGATTGCATCCGTGGCCAAGATGACCTCGGAGCTCAGGGTCCACCTTCCGGCTCTTCCTTCTCCACTTCGCACGATCTTGGGCGTCCATGGTAGTGAGACCATTAGCACGCATATCACCCTCCACGACGTCAAGCCAGGACTTCTTTGGCCTACCCCTTTTACCTGGACCCGGCGGGGGTACCATTGCCAGGCAGGCGTATGATGGAATAGAATGACAAATGTATGGGATTTGACGTATATGACAGGCGTCAACGAATGTCAAGAACGTCAAATCCCATACATTTGGGCCTGGACTGATTACCAAATGAAACCATCTCAAACGAAGCGGTTTGTTATTTTTGTTACATCTTCTATATTCTAGCGTTAATCCTAGTCGCATCCGAAGCTTTCACCTCGGAGTCTGGGGTCCGTTTTACCAGTCTTTCTACAGATTTGGCTGGACTTTGATATTTTACGAGAAGCGACTGCCATCTGACTTCCACAACCCAATAGCAATTTTCAGCGATACCGAAGCATTGTAGCTAGACCAGTTGTTGGACTTTTTAGGGCTCCAACTATCCGTAACGACTGCCATAGATGTTTGTATGGCAACCGGGAACGAACGGCTTCACGTGCTCTCCGAGGCATGACCAGACCAATGCAAATACCTATATTCATGCATAAAAATATTTGCACTGAGCGGAGATCGAACCTGCGCCTCCTACGTAGCGGCCGTGTTCACTACCGCCATAGAGGCTGTGAGAGAGAGATTTTTGTTACTTTTCTTTTTTTTTAATACACCACTTAATTAAAATAAATAAATAAATATTCTACAACAATACACAACGCTATCTAGACCCAAGCTTGTGCTATGGAATCTAGAATGCGGATATACATACTTAGATACAATTTTTTTTTGTAAATACGTACATATTATACATAGAAACACCCAGACCAATGCAAGTTGGCAGACAAGCACACGGCTCATCTGATGGGAAGCGGTCACCGTGGCCTATGGACGTATGCAACACCAGGGGCGTCACACTCGCGCTGCCGACCCTGAAGAAACCTTCTAATGCCCTTCTTGAAGAACCCCATATTGTAGTCGCTTGGGAAAACCACCGCAGGGAGATGTTCAACATCTCTTCTTTCTATTTGGCCAGCGTTATATATTATTATAAAATAGAATTATGAATGTATGAGATTTGACGTATATGACACGTATTTAGGACGTTTTGACATACGTTGACGACTATTCTAAATAGCCCCATTTTACCAGCTTTGCAGCAGGATAAACATTATAGACCGGGAGATGATGACATAAAGTTCAAGTCATTTGTTACAAGTATGGCGACCCTTAGAGGGTCGAATTGGTTGATTTGAGAACCGAAAATAACAATTTCAGAGCTGGCCCGCGGGCGTAATACAGGCTGATTAAAACATCATTTCTGTCATCATCTCCCGGTATATTAGTAGCTTAACAACAGACTCAGCACATTACATAAGGTGCTCAAGTCGCCCATGAATGCGGGTCAACAGTCACTTGTAAGTGATTGTTCGATACTCGTCGAAAGCACTAAATATTGAGGCGCATTCAGTACACGACGTCAACTGGTACGAGAGAGGGGAGGGGGGAAGTGGGGTACCGATGATCTAACTGCCCCCCTAGACAAGTGGCAATTCGTTGCTCGGCGTATGATGGAATATAATGACAAATGTATAGGATTTGACATTTTTGACATTCGTTGACGCCTGTCATATACGTCAAATCCCATACATTTGGCATTCTATTCCATCATACGCCGAGCAACGAATTGCCACTTGTCTAGAGGGGCAGGTCTATATTTCACGATGTCCTACAGAATACATGTATACTATGAAATGAACATAGTTACTTCAGTACTTATTAGTACTTTAGAAGCAGATGTAGACCCAAGAAAAGATGGAGGGATTGCTTGAAAGATGATATGGCAAGGAAGGACTGAGGAAATTTTCCGGGATGATCAAAAGTCCAGCAGCCTGACAGCCTCCGTGGTGTAGCGGTAGTGAACGCGGCCGCTACGCAGGAGGCGCGGGTTCGATCCCCGCTCAGTGCAAATATTTGTGTTCATAAAATATGGGTATTTGCATTGGTCTGGTCGTGCCTCGGAGAGCACGTTATGCCGTCGGTCCCGGTTGCCACAAGAACATCTATGGCAGTCGTTACGGGTAGTTGGAGCCCTAAAAAGTCCAAAAAACAACAGTCTAGCTGCAAAGCTTCGATATCTCCTAATGTTACCATTGGGTCGTGGAGGTCAGATGGCAATCGCTTCACGGAAAATATCTAGGTCTGGCCAAAATCTGTAGTTAAGACTGGTAAAGCGGACCCCAGACTCCGAGCTGAAAAGCTTCGGATGCGCCTGGGAATTAACGCTAGGATGAAGAAGATCAAAAGTCCGTTCTGGATGTTGACCTTTTCAGATTTAGCGGAGATGTCATAATTTAGTTTTATTTTTAAATAACTATAATTTTATTAAAATATTCATTATAACATATTTTTTACTACTCTAGTGCTACGTTTATTTAAAATCATAGTTAATTTTATTTATAGGAAGCAACACTGTTAGAAGTAAACACACAATAACTATATTAATAACTAGTATATTGATGGCCAATGGCCACTACTTTTCGACCACCTCAGCTTACCATCAGGTGGGGTGCAGTTAAATTAACGAACTTAACACAAAAATATCGTTATTGTACCTACTCTTTACTTAACAATTACAGTTAAGTTCACAATTATTATTTTTAACTAACTATAGGAAACTTCGCTATTACATGTATAATGTATATACATCCGGTGCTAAAAGTAGCTCATTATCACATCACCGACAGGAATTCTTTACACAAATGAGACAATGTATAAAAATGTATAAAATCGTTTAAATGAACATGTATAATAGAACATAATTACTGCACACAATGGGCCGAGAGCGACGGCGAACAAACAATAATCGCTTACTATGTGAATATCGCAGTACTTTGAGCACAGAGCTCGGTGTTTGTAGATATGACAATGATATTAATTCATTAAAATAAAACTGGGGTGACGAGTCACCCCGCGACCATGGCTACTAAAAACTAGGCGAAACGTCGGGCCAAAATAAAATAATAACAAATTAATCGCGATAGAATCTGTTAAAAAAGTGGCTTTATTTCAATGAGTGATATTCGCGTAAACTTCAGAAAGTATTCTGATTATAATTAATCAAATTATCAAAAAATATATTTTCGAGGAACTGAGCGATAGGTTGTTGTTAAAATAATGTTTAGTAATATTATGCTTGTGTGATTATACATTATTCAATTAATATTATTATGTCCAGCTTTATGCAGTCCGCAATTGAATAATTGATTGATTTTGTATGTCAGTTTGTTTATGTGCTTCCGCAAAATCGGTAGATGAGGGGCTTAGTTAAATTTTGTAAAGTACAATATTTAGAATACGATGAGTTTTAGTACCTTTCACGTAAAAACAACTGCAAATGTTTTAGATGAGGCTCGTGAAATATGTACCCTAAGGAGAGAAATAGGCGATAGCCTATGTATGTATGTGTGTTTAATACATACACCAGGAATTACCCATTTCGCTAGTTTCCTTTGAGAATCCCATTTTTATCTTCGTTCGCATTCGCCTTTTGGTGTGTACACCCCTTTATTAGCTTAGTTGAATTTTAATTCTTTAGAATATAAAATTTAATGTTTAGATGAGGTCACAGAACTCTAAAGTACCTCCCGGCAAGGTCAAAAGTCCATCGCTAGTATCACACGCGGTTAAAATATCATCATTTTTTTTTTACCTAATTATGTAGATATATCTTACGAATGTGTTTGTACTAGGATCACATACGTGTGTGGGAATTATAAGAAGGTATCAAAACCGTTATAGAACTTGGTCTACCTGTTTTATGTGGCTATTGAAACATATTGACAGTTGAAAGACAAAAGGGAATAAACGACATCGACTTTTCAAAGAAAAGTGGCCTTAAATAACATCAAAAACACTTTACGGTTTTCCTATCAACTGTTTTGTCACTTGCACCCTTTGAACTTTAAGCCATTGATATGGACATTGTATAATTAGGTTAACAGGAGTGCATTACTGAATTTGCAAACCCTAAAATGGTTGAAGTAATATTTTGTGCAGACGTGAGTAGAACCTTCTTCAACCTCAAGGCAGCTCAAAGTAAAGCACCCTCTTATTGACTTTTGAAGCCCTGTGAAGAATACGCACGGAAGGTTATTTCTTGAATATGTTCTAATGAGCCACTTCTGCAATTAGGCTGTTTGATCTGAGGTCGATTACCTTGCATTTGTGGTTCACGGATATTACCTAACTTGAGTTTTCATTACCATTTTTTCTTTTGAACTATAATAACAGTAAACGAGCTTATGAGAAGAGCTATTCAAAGTTTGCAACATATTGACTAATGAAGTAAGTATAAGTAAGCCGACGTATATGATGATCCCAGTCATAACATATATAATCTATATGCACAGTACGTATTTTTCGAAACTCTTTTGAGGCAAGCATGAGGTGCAACGGCGGCGGAGGAGCTCAAATCCACCAATCATAGACTATATCAAACCAATCTACGAGTACCAATGTCTCGTTTCTCTGGAACCCATTTCATTAAACATGTTTGTAAGTACTCAGTCGCAGTAAGCTATGACCAAGAATTTATTCTGTCAAGTCTAACCGTTCCTACCTCTAGAGTCATGTCCACGTCGCGATGAAGATATCATACCAGTAATAATAGTTTGACGGTACCAGGGCTGCATTCCGTCAATCATATTACAAGTTACACGAATGTGGGTGGAGAACTCTTTACGTGCTTTTTATCTGAAGGCCTTGATCAAACCTCCTTTTGATTTCTTATGCCCTGGTATAATGTAGGTCTGGGTATGTTTTTTTTTCTTATAGTGGAATGCAAATAGTTGCTTTTATGATAGCCTGATATACTTTGGTTTGCTTTATGCCTATGGTCCTTTAGAATCTTATTTTACGTACAATATTCAAGCCTGCAATCCTCGAAAGGGTAGGCAGAGGTGTATTAACACGTGCATTTCACCAACTATGATTTTCGGTCACACATGTAATAGAGGGCGAGCCCATTGCTGTCACACGGGCACTTTATCATGGACTGTATGTAAATCATTATTACAATAGCTATTAGGATTTTAGTAGTTTGTATAACGTACATATATTGACGGTAATATCGCCTCTATTTCGTAGCACCAAATTAGTTTTCTGATGATATTGAGAGTTGATACACCTCTGCCTATACCCTCGGAGATATACCAATCGTGAGTATACATACGTCAAATTCTTCAACCAGTCCGTAATCTAATTTACACTTCTTTCTGTCAAGACTCAAACCTAGACATAAGACTTATAAGAGGGCCCATTGACCCCCTCTCTCCAACCCACGGTGGGTCAACGGGACGCTAAGCACCTGCCACCGAAGGCCGAATTACGACAGTGCTCCACATGCGACAGGTATTACACCGCATTGCACAATACGTGTTGTCTTAACGAAGAGATTTCTATCTCAACAATATTAGGCGTGGCTCAGATGCTTGTTTCGAATCGAAGATTGTGTAGGTAGTGTCGAGTTGGACTAAGTGTGTTGGAGCTTGAAAGTGCTTCAAAGTGAAGTATCAATCAAATTATGATAAGTATATATTTCATCACTGAATATTTTTGGTGATTTTAGGTTAGTGCCCGTTCGCCCCTTCAATTAATTAGAGTCTACCTGTTGATCTCTCACTATAAAACTTTTCGTCTCTAATTTCTCGGCTTTAATAGTTCCATGATTATTAAGGATAATAAAATACCATTTTCAAGTCTCAAGTCTCAAATACAGTTTAAGTTTCACATTATCAATGAATATAAATAAAACAAAACCTAATTTTTCATCTCGAAAAACATCTAGCGATTTCAATCTCAAAAATAATGCGTAGGTTAAATAAACTAACTTTGTGACAATTTAAATTGAAGTGTTTGAAAAGCAGCAGGAAAATCTAAGAAACAGATGATTATTAGGAATAGCATTTCCACTTCTGAAATGTAATTTTTAATTGGCACAAGGTTACCCAGTTGTACAAAGTAACCGCAGTTAACCGTATCTGTATTGACATGTTTAAAAAGAATTTAAAGGACATGCTATATGATAAATGTTATTATAATATGGTCGATTTTTTGAATGATACAATCTAATTAAACACTGACATCTTAATTTTAAAATTGTACCTATTGCATGTGTTGATAATTAATGATAATTAATTAAATAAATAAATGTAAAATTTGTACGCCAGAACCGGCAGAATATGAGATCTACACATTATGTACCTAAACACCACTTTGTACCATATTCAACGAATAAAGACTTTGACTTTGACTTTGACTTTATCTATTTATCTATATTTTTCTAAAAAAATACCAAACATTTGTAATCTCTAATAGTGAACCTAACTAATGTACACTATGACCTTAACCTTATCTTCTTCAATATCTTGACCCACTGAGGCCTCCCTCCGCTCTACTACAAACAGCCCGAATTCACACACATTGCAATAAGACCATCCGTCAAATTTTGAAACAGATCACAAACTCGACCTCCGGCTCGCCTTCTAAAGACTCCTCAAACAAGGCGTGTGTACACAGATGTGTACGTACACTGTGGTGTTGGGACAAGTAATTCATTACAAATGGCTCATATGTAGACTAAGCGTTAAGGACATGAGTCGTGACAATATGGCCTTACAATCGCTAGGGTTGCTTTTAAAGAAAGTTTGACTAGTAAAGAATGCCAATTCTCCTAATAAAAAGATTATTAAAATTTAGTCTCCTCTACTCTCAATAATTCTTTTTACCAATTTTGTATGGCTGTTGTTTTTTGCATATTGATGCTTATTGTGTATAATGAACATTACTGCTTACTTTACATTGATTGATATGTAGTAGTGAATAGTAAGGCTGGCGACTCGCCACACTTACCATTCATAAGTCACGAAGGGTAGGTGCACAAAAAATGCTCCCCGTACATCTCTCAACCCTCGTAGATCAGTCAAGTCGTGACTACGAGTGCTGCAACGCATCCGAAACGTCGGCAAAAATAAGTTCCATAATAATGAATCGCTATTGCTTACATAATAAATAACCGCGTTTTGTAAATGATTTTTGACTTTTGACTTGACTTTTATAAGTCCCGAAATCGCAAAAAGCTATTAGTTTACACCGCGATAGTTTAAAATTAATCACCATATTGATACCCTTGCTACCCTTACTTTTCTCATTTCTTTTCCCCAGATATCAGCGTACAATATCTAGTGTTGCAAGGGTTCATAGTGAACTGTTTATATGCGAGTATCAAAAGTTCCAAATAAAAATACAGTGAGGCAGCCCTACTAACAAACGGTAATATAACGTGCGCTCGCGCAATCGCTTAGAATCATTAAGTTCACTTTTTGTTTGTCTAATGCTGTTCGTGTTAACATTAGCTATTCGCATTTGTAACTGGCGACAATGGACCATTGGACAAGTCTATTGGCTGCAGTAGGTACCCATACAGTCGCGAATTTTTTATTTCATTTATTATTTAATTTTTTTTTGCACAAATGAAACAAATGTACAAAGGCGAACTTAATGCCCTGGGCATATTCTACCAGTCAACCTTTTTTTTTTTGTTTCGTGCGAAAAATCCCCACGGATACCTCCCCCACCGGGGCCAGAGGAGGAGGTTATGTCGGACTCGAACCGACTAAAACGCACGCCGTCTGTGGGCCGTCAGTTGCCGGAGGTGAGATTGTCATAGCCATATCCTTCGCACCCCGGCCGACCCAGGGCCATATCTCTCGACCTGGCCCTCTTCCGGTGTGGGGACCACGGAGTCCCCAACTCGCCCCCGGGTATAGGGTGGACTACCAGTCAACCTAGAGATTTGTCAAGGTAGGTGCTTGAAGTTTTGTTCTGAGATTAATTCTATCCCACAACATACCTACTTCTCTCTGTTCTTACAGGGTCGGCAGCACGAGTGTAACTCCCCTGGAGTTGCACTCGTCCATAGGCCACGGTAACCACTTTCCATCAGGTGGGCTGTGCTTTCTGCGACCTAAATAGTATAAAAAAGACTTGGTCAAACTGAAGGCAATGGAATTCTTAGCGGTAGAATAATTTTCGCATGCATTTTTTTATACCATTTAGGTGGCAGATAGGCACACGGCCCATCTGATGTTAAGTTAAAGACAAAGTCTCACGAAAGAGAGGTTATTATTACATAAAATGATGGCACTTAGCTTGACGGCCTCATCAGATGCTTTTTCACGCCCCGCTTAAAGGACACGGGACTGTAGGAGGAGGGAAACACGTATGGTGAACTACTGGTAATGAATTCCAAGACTTTGTGATGTTAAACGAAAGAGGTGAAAAATATTGGGTCAGTATCAAACATATTGACTTCAACCTCGCCGATCCTTAACCAATCAGGTTTCCTAATCGTCCACGATGTGTACAATACAGTTATACAAATATTGAACTTCCAATTAATTACAGGTTTTAGGTAATTAAGCACAGCACGTTATGTTGAACTTTCATTCTTAAATTTATAACTGTTGGGAATTTATTGGATCTATTCCGACCTAGTACAGTCAGCATCAGATCTATTTTGACGAAAAACTTACTCAAAATTATCTTAATACCTTGGTATTCCCCCTCTTTCCCAACTGTACCATTGATTAGTACCATTAATGGTACTACTGGGAATCTTTGTCCCACTAGTACCATTAATGGTACTACTGGGATTATTTTTGTCCCACTAGTACCATTAATGGTACCACTGGGACTCTTTGTCCCAGAAGTACCATTAATAGTACTAGTAGTATTGTTCGCGACATATTATTATGTCTTGGACCTAAAATGTGGCCTCCTTCCTGTCCCCCTAGACAAGTGGCAATTCGTTGCTCGGCGTATGATGGAATAGAATGACGAATGTATAGGATTTGACATTTTTGACATTCGTTGACGCCTATATACATACGTACGTATATGACATACGTCAAATCCCATACATTTGGCATTATATTCTACAAAACGCCGGCCGGCGAATTACCACTTGTCTAGAAGGCCTGTTGACTGATTGTTCTGATATTTGGTACTTGGTACACACCTTTAGTTCGTACGATAATATAAGTTAAATCAATAAAACAGTTTGACTTGCTCTTAATAACTTGGTATTAAGATCATAGTAAGACTTTGTAGTCAAGATGGATCTGATATTATGCAGATGTTTTTCTTACAAACTATTTACTTACGTGTAATTGTTAACATAAGATAACTAATATTTTTTAACAATGTAGGGTCAAGGAAGGCAGATTCTTGTATCGCGATTTATTTGAAATAATGATAATACGAGTAGTTTAATGCGGTGTAGTACAAGGCGACTAAGGGATAGGGCTGTATAACATCAGACAGATATATGCAGCGCAGACTCAGCCTCAGGTGCATGACTTAAGGCAACAATAGTATTTGGAATACGGCAATATCACCACCCTCTATTACGTGGGACCGAATACAATGATTGGTGAAATGTGGGTGTTAATTCACCTCTGCCTAATCCTTCGGGGATAAAAGCGTCATTATTATGTATGATGATGATGAGGTTATTATAATTATTTGTTCAACTTTGGCCGCAGGCACCCAGGAAGACTGTTGCACTCATATAATGCAAAATGATAATTTTTTTTAAGCCTAAACTTCCAAAGCACACCATAGAGTCTATTCTATACTCATTTCGCATTTTCGTCGTGCCAAACACGTAATGTTTTGGAATCGCATGCTTGAATGTCCAAATTTCAATGCTGTCGCAATATTAAGTGGAAATATACTGTCCATACTGTACAGGAAGGTCTCGACAAGTGTACGATAGCAAGTTCATTTGATATTATTATGTTGGTGAAGCTTTTTGTATGTAATTTGTAGTGTTTACTAAGCAAATATTTGCTAATATATATGTATATTTACATTGATCGTTGTTATTATGAATAATAATGTGTATATGTTACCGGCAATGTGTATAATCTGGTATTCTATATAATACCTAGTAGGCAATGTATAAAATACCGAGTGTGCAGCCGGCAATGTATGACATGTTATCATAAAACGTAAATGTTGGTTAAAAAAACAACCACGAAGGTATTAGCGAGAACTTCGCTTCCGCCTTACCCTTCTAACCTATATCTATCCAGGTCGAGGCGCAATTTGACTTGAATAGATTAGGTTAGAGGTGGTTTTTTTTTAAAACTGTCCAGAAATAGTATTTTCGCAAAACAAATATAGACTAAGATATATTTATTTCACACATTGCCGGTGGAACAGCAGGTATTCTATATAATACATTGCCTAGGCATTGTATAGAATGCCAGTATTATACAGATTGCCGGTAACATAATATACAAAAAAAAAAAATACTTTAGAATAGTGATTCGCATTCCAGAACCCATAATATCAGCTACTATTTTTTTTGTTTGTTATTATATGATAAAATGTCAGTTTAGAACCGAAAATTTTCGGGAAAAATCGTGAAAGGGAGGAATCACGACTAACCCGGAAAATGAACCCCCGATCTCTGTTGTAACAGTCAAGCATTCCATTACCAAGCCACAAAGCTCAAAAATCATACGAAAATTCAATATCTAGTAGGTACATGCTTCGACACGGTATCGTCAGTCCCTTCAACATAAGTAAAAATCACAGTTATGTAATTTTTACGGTATGTAGTAATTTGTTATGATATTTATTGTGTGGCTATACGATGTTAAGATATTGTATGTCAAGAACGTTTAAAAACAATTAAATACAATTAAATGTAAGGTTTTTACGGTTATCATCAATTATTTTTATTACTGTTGAGCTGTGATGATTCGGACATGTGATGCGTAGAGTTGAGAGTATGTCTCAAGGAAGGGGTTACGAATGGTAATGGGAGGTTACAAAAGAAAAATCATTCAATGTGCGCCTATCCCAGATAAAGATGGTGGAAGAAATTTCAAAAATTTCATAAAATTTGGCAAGTTAAAGGTAAATAAATAGTGACCTATCTTGCCTACACCCAGAAATGAATTCTAAAAAAATCCTAGCACCTCTACCAACGCGGAAGTTATATAAAAACAACGGGTTGCATTATTGTGTCAAAGTTTAAGCTCAAACGATGCATTATATATAGCATATTTTAAATTTTGAAGCACAGGTACAACATGAACAAACTTAAAATTTGACATAATATTTTATTTATAAGTAATTCTGTCATCTACAGATATCGTAGGCGACTAAAACCGTTCCCAATAACCTATCTATCGCCAGTTTTGACATTAGAAAGGATAAAAACGTCATCAATCTCTACCATTTATAGTAGCAAAATAACAACAGGACAAGGAACAATGACAAAGGAACTATCTCTACCTTTGCCTATAACTGTAGATATGTTATTGGGACCGGCCGTAAGGGATAGGGCTGTTCTCCATCCGACAGTAAACATATAGCCCACTCGATCACTCGCCTCCTAGTACGACCGAAAATCATAGTTGGCAGAATTTGGGTGTAAATACACCTCTGACTACCCGTTCGGGGATATACAAGCGTGAATGTATGTACATAATAATGTATGTACCATCTATAGAGCATGTATAGGTGTAGTTTTTTTAAACAACAAACAATTTAGATTCAAACAAAATATTATTGTTGTAACAACTCATTGACTTGCTAATAACATTCACAAAAATTCGTTGGTTTTTACTCATATTTGTGACGTTTAGTATTCTGTCCACATTTCTTCAAGGACTGCGTAATGTTGTGTGTTGCGTTACATATTAATTTTTTGACACGAGAACTCCCAGTGAAGGAGATTATTACAAGACTCCCCACTCCCACCATTTCATACATACATACATTATAATCACGCCTTTATCTCCGGAGCGTTAGGCAGAGGTGAATTAACACCCACATTTTACCAATTATTGTATTGGAGGTAGGACACGACGGTATTTTCGAACGAGCAGTTCGACTAGTACCTTCGGCCTACAGAATACCGCAGGTAAAATAACCTCGTGTTGTGTTTCCGGAGGTGAGTAGCAGGCGCGGATCCAGGCGCGGAACTAGGTAGTGGGCACAGGTACCTGAAAATGTGTGAAAAGTGCGAACTCATGTCAAGCATGTTAAATACGCCCGGGGAGGGGGGGGGGGGGGTTTGGCGGAGTTGGTCTCACATTGACCTGTTGAATTGAACGTGGTGAGACGAAAATCGAACCTTATGGAGTAGGGTGCAGAAATCGCAGGGGCAAATGCTAGTCAGCTTCCTCGAGTCGGGGGCACAGGGCCTCTTTTTCATTAATAGTTCCTTTAAGAAAAACCCCAACAGGAAGTGGACTTGGCAACGCCGGGACTCTGCGATAAAGAACTGGAAGCGATCACTGACTTATCCGCAGCTCTCTAAATATCAACATCAAGGCTGAAAGATTCCAAATGATAAGGTCAACCAACCTACGCCGCTCCAAGTAGCTCTAGGGTCCGAAAAGTTCCAATTGGAACTTCAAAATCTTTACGCAATGCTGGCTACCTAGCGGCATTGACGAGAAGGCCGACATAGTGGTCAAAATATTGCAGGAAGTGTCTCGAAAGTTGTTTCCCGGAAAACGCAAACAGCAAGAGTCCAAGCTCTCTCCTGAGACTCTCGAACTTATGAGGAAGAGGCGTGAACACTGAACAACCATACACACAGTCGTCTTCGTCAGATGGGAGAACCTTAAACCAATAAATCAAAAAGCCGATACGACGCGACCTTAAACGCTCCAGCACTCACTCCATCCAGGAGGCAATCGAGCGATATAGGGGGTCAAAAGTGTTCGCTCAGCAGTTGAGAAGGCCCCATCTGACGAAACTTACAACTGAGCTATATGCAGCACGGATGAGTAAACCTACGACGGGACACAGCGACGAAGACCACAGAGCCCCACTCACGCGCCATTACACCGAGGAGACACCAAATGTCGAGTAGTGCGAGGTAGAGGCGGCTCTCAGGCAACTGAAGAACAACAGATGCCCTGGTGATGATGGAAATTACTACTGAGGTGCTGAAAACAGATGGCGCTCCAATCCTGAAAGAGCTAGCGAGTCTCTTTAATTCCATCATCCGGCAAGAGCTAACACCTAGGGCATAGAGCGGAAGTGCGGTGGTACTGTTCTTCAAAAAAGGTGATAAGACTCTCTCACTCCTGAGCCATGTTTACAAGTTGTTCTCAAGAGTCGTCACAAATCACCTCGCGGATAAGCTCGACGAGTTCCAGCCACCTGAGCAAACCGGGTTTCGAAAAGGCTATAGTACCGTGGACCACATCTATACTGTTCGGCAGATTGTAGAAAAGTCGCAGGAGTACAATCAGCCGCTGTGTATGGCGTTTGTGGACAACGAAAAAGCCTTCGACTCTATCGAAACCTGGGCAGTGCTGGATGCCCTGCAGCAGTGTCGTGTAGATTGGCGGTACATCGAGATGCTGAGATGTTTGTATGACACTGCCACAATGTCCATCCTGCTCCAAGACCAGAAGATGAAACCCATTAGCCTCCAGCGTGGAGTGAGATAGGGAGATGTTATATCTCCCAAACTATTCACTAACGCATTGGAGGACGTCTTCAAGAGTCTGGATTGGACTTTGGCGGGGTACCAACATCCACGGTGAGTACGTCTCGCATCTTCGGTTCGACGACGACTTCGTCATAGTTGCTTAGTCACTGGAACAACTGGCCGAAATGATGCACAGCTTTAATGGAACTTTTCTACAAGTTGGCCTGGGTGTAAACTTGGACAACACCATGATTATGTTCAATAAACATGTTGTATCGAGTCGATTTCCATCGAAGGGGTGACACTCAGAGTTGTTCAAAAATATATCTCCTGGGGCAGGTTATCCAGCTCGGTAAAAACAACTTCTAGAAAGAAATAGCCAGATCCAACTGGGGTGGGCAGCATTTGGCAAACTACGTCGGGTCTTCTCCTCCCCCCTACCACAATGCCTTAAAGGTTTTCAACCAGCGCGTCCTGCCTGCTATGATCTACGGTGCTGGATGGACTGGATGCGGAAGACGGAGGATCGGCAGACGTGGCGCATTTGGTGGTGGTGTACAAAAAAGCCGCAATAATAGTGTGTAATTTCTGATATTGTAACAGTGTGAACAAATGCTGGTATATCGTCTATTGCACTATACTATGTTCCAAATCACGCGTGATTCATGATTCATTTTGGTTTTTTTTTTTTTCAATAAACCATAAAAAAGTGACGTCACAGGTCTATTAAGGTGGTGGGCATGCCCATATTGCCCACCCTAGTGGATCCGCGCCTGGTGAGTAGGGTAGCCAGAGCTCACTGTAGAGGTTTTGTGCTGTCAGTGGGAAGACCAAAGGCTTGTCCTGCTTGTATTCTTTGCTGACGGCACAGAATCTCTCTGTTCTTAAAGGGTCGGCAGCCAGGCGCGGTCGCAGCTTGATGTTTTGGGGGGGGTCACTTCGGAAATTCCTTAAGAAATTTAACCCCCCCTCCCCTCGTACTGGGACTTTTCAATATGACGAGCATGGTTTGGAGGGGGGGGGGGGGGGGGTTGCCCCTGTGACTCCCCTGGTGTTGCATACGTCCATAGGCCACGGTAACCACTTTCCATCAGGGCCGTGTGCTTGTCTGCCACCGTCGTATTGACGTGTATTTCTCATTAGGTAAATTAAATACGACTATTTCATTTACCTTAACAGAATCATTCGATTTTCAAACTAGTGGGTGCAAGGCGTAATGACGTCAGATAAATATCGACCGCTGATTGGCTTGCACTTTGTCACCTTGGCTAGTGCTTGCCCACGCGCATATAAAGTTATTTATATCGGATTTTTTGCTTCAAGTACTGTAATTATACTTGTACTATTAGTAAAGGCTCAGATTATTATTATCGGTTGGTTTTTTTACTTTTTCTAGAGGTTTATATTTTTTTAAATGAGAAACTTAGTCATACTAATATTATAAATGCGAAAGTAGCTCTGTCTGTACAGGGGTAGATTAGACCTTGAGAAAGGACATAGGCAATGTTTGGTCGCTATAACCGACATCCACGCCGGTGTAGTAATACTATATTCTACTAAGTTGTAGTCAGTTACCCCTATTTGACCCCTAAACCCCGGTTAGGTTAAAGGGGCAGTAAAAAAACTATCACTTTTTTGTGAATTATGCAGGAAAAGTTCTATATTTCCACACTAATATATTCGACACCTCTGGGTTCAATTGGCGTATAAACCAAAACACGACTTTTCAGGAGAGCAAAAAAACGATTTTATTTTTAGAAAAAAAATCATAACTTTTTTATTTTAGAAGCTACATAAAAAATTCCAAAGAGAAAGATTCTTAGAATTTGGGGATGAAGAAGGCTAAATCATTCAATCATATCTATCTTCTTTGGTTTGGAAGTTAGCATGGATATACGTCTTAGAAAATACCAATTTATGGTGTATACACCCCATGAAAATTGGATGAAAAACCAAATATGGATATTAAGCTGTACTTATATCCATATTTGGTAAAATTAAGTTCACATTTACTGATGTAAAAGCACGTAACTGTAGATTTTTTGGCTGTAAAAACTATTTACTTTGCACATCAATAGAATTATAATTTAATAAAAACAATCTCGATACTGTTAGAATGTGGCAGTATTACATTAATATTAGTCTTACTACAAAATTGTGGTCGATATATACGAAATTCAACTACCAGAAACGAAATTAACTTAGTTTCATTAAATAAAACAGATAATGATGGCACACATTATCAGTCATGATCAGATTACCAAACTAATAAAGGCAATTATTTAAATCTGTAGCTCTTCCACAGCCATCTCTCCTTCACCGCGACTTCCTCGTACATCAGATTGTCCTCATGGTCTTTGTCTTTAATTCAGCGGCACTTGGACAGAGCCTGCGCTATTTTGGCCGTAGAACGCGCCAACTTATAGATAAGCTTTTGCCCCTCAGACGATTCCAACTTGTTATATAGCGGTTGCAAGTGGTCTCGTTTGGCCCTGGCTACCGCTCTCCTGGTGGCGCGTTTTGCATGTTTGTACGCGTCGCGGTCATCGAAAGATTTGGACGCTTGCCACTTTTCTAAGGAGGGCTTTCTTCACCCTGATCTCTCTCTGCACTGTGTCGTTCCACCACCAAGTGTCCCTGTCATAGATGCGTCCACCCTTAGACGTACCGAGCACCGCCCTCCCCGCCTCAAGGATAGCTGCCTGAATCCTGTCCCAGCAAACCTGTACTGGTTCGTCTACAGCATCAGCGCACTTGTCACCGATAGCTGAGACGAGACTTTGGGACTTGGCTTCACCACCACCTGATTCTGCGTTGGCCACGCTCGGCGCGTTTGTCTTTGAGTTTCACGCGGAGGTTCATGACAAGGAGACGGTGTTGGCTAGTGAGACTCTCTCCGGGTATTACCTTGCAGTTGGCCACCCTGCTGATGCTATGCCTCTTAGTGAGTAGGAAATCGATCTGGGTAGCGTGCTCTCCGCTCTTGCAGGTGACAAGAAGTTCGGCTTTCTTTTTGAAGAACCTGTTCACGACGGCAAGTTTGGTGGCCGTACACGTTTTGAGGATGTGCTCACCCTCTGGGTTACGGCTACCGTGTGCAAAACCGCCGTCGGCATGTCCAAACTCCTCACACTTGTCACCCACATGACTGTTCGTGCAGTGGTTTTACTTTAGCAAAACCACCGTTGGTGAATTGGGAATAAGTTTTTCCCAGTTGACCACCAGTGGTGAAATGGGGTAGTTTCCGTCTCAACTGACCACTGGTGGCAAGTTCATGGTGGTCAGATGGTCCGGAGGGGTCATAACACGGACACTGTAATAATTTTTTGAATTTTTACCATTTAATTTAAGACTTTAAAGCAATGTTTGTAAAATCTAAAATTTAATGGCCTATTGTAGAGTGAACGAAAGCGTGTAGTAAAAATATTGTCATTTAATTTTGGACTTTAATTCTATAGTAATAAAGTCTAAAATTGAATACCATTTTTTGCAAAGGATATGGTTTATACGTCCATATGGTATTTAAATGTTTGGATTTACGACCTCAATTTTAAATTACTTTTAAGAAATATATTTATTCGTCACGGCGTAAAAACCATTTACAATCAAGGCAGATCTTACGCCCCGGGTTGGTAAAAATCTTGGTCATAACGTCTTACTAAAAATTTAAAAAAGAAAAATTTGGCAGTTACATTAACATTTTATCTTTTTTGTGGTAGGATGATCTAAATTTTTTGGGTCGTAAAAGCATTTTTTTTGCGAATTTGAACATTTTAAATATACAGATCAATAGAGAAAAAAAATCTGAACAAAACGGTGTATATAACTCATTTTGGCCAAAATGGTTTATACGCCAATTGAACCCAGAGGTGTCGAATATAAATGAGAAAGTAAGTCTGTCTGTTACGCTTTCACGCCTAAACCATGGAATTGATGTTAATGGACTTTAGTACAGAAGATTATACCTTGGGATAGGACATAGGCTATGTTTAATCGCGATAACTGACATCCACGCAGGTGGAGCTGCGGTCAACAACTAGTAGGTAAGGTTTAAGGCGTCCCCCCATACTCTAGGTACAGATGCCATCAGAGATAATTATAATGATCATGATATATTATATTCTATTATACACCTATTTGACGAAAAAGCTAAGTTAATCTATTAACGAATAAATTACAAAACACAAAAAGATCACATTTGGGTATTCATCCATTTATCACACCCAAAAAATGTCTTCACGTTACCAAATAGGAAATTTCTCTAAATATATCATTTGTATCTTACAAAAACTATCTGTAAAAACCTTTCCAATTAATAAAAAATCCCTATCCAGCCAATTTCCTTTTATAAGTGGTAACCAGACGGACAAATATAGCGAGCTATATATCAAGTCTGTCGACATGTAGGAAGTGGTTCAGGATTTCATTGTAGCAAGTTTCTATTTAAGGAGTTGGGTTCGGATCCTGGTGAGATGCAGAATTACTTATACTTGCTTGGAGCTTTTTTGTTGTTATAAAGGCATTTTGGCGTGTGTAAGTATCAAGTTGTATTATAATTGGTTTAGTATACATACATACAATCACGCCTTTATCCCTGGAGGGTTAGGCAGAGGTGAATTAACACCCACATTTCACCAATCATTGTATTAGGTCCCACGTAATAGGGGGTGAGCGTGAGCCTATTGCCGTTTTCAGGGCACCAGACACGGCTGAGTCTGGACTGTATAATATGTCTGATGTTAAACAGCCCTATCCCTTAGTCGCCTTGTACGACACCGCATGGGAGGAGATAGGGTGGCCCAAATTCTACTCTGCCGGGAACCACGCGGGTTCAGTATAAGGGTTCTTTTATAGAGAAACAGGCTACTGGTATAGGCTATCCGTTGACATCATGTCAATATGTCGTTTGTCAAAAAAAATCACAAAGTATTCGCGCCCTTGTGTCTTTAAACATACGGGCGAGAATGCGTTGCGATTGTTTTTTACCATAAGTGGTGTTAGAACGTACACGACGAACTATCATAATTTTTGTTGCTATGGAATCTTATCGGTGTAGCTAGCTGATACCGGTAACTTGTTTCCTTATATAAGAATCCTAAAGGTATAATTCTGATGCTGACCACATACGACAACGACATGTGCGCACTGAGCGGTTTGAAAGGCACTTCATCCCACGCCCACTCAACTTGTGGAATGAACTCCCTGCGATGGTTTTCCCAAGGGACTACAACATGGGGTTCTTCAAGAAGGGTATTAGAAGATTTCTTCATGGTCGGCAGCACGAGTGTGACGCCCCTGGTGTTGCATACGTCCATAGGCCACGGTTACCACTTTCCATCAGGTGGGCCGTGTGCTTGTCTTCCAACTAAGTGGTATAAAAAAAAGCTCCGATACGAAAAAAGGCGACCATTGAGAAGCCGTAATGAATTACGCGCATCTACTCCGTGCTTCGGGATAAAAATGACACTTAGATAGAGTAGGGACTCATTGGAACCTTCGTAACTCCTCATTGGAACTTCCCGGAGTAAAAAATATGTCCTATGTCTTATGTCAAACTGTCCAAATCCTGTTTCGTTTCATTATTCAAACTTTAGCCAGAGGTGTTTTTCAGATTTTTGACCCGCTGAAAACAAAACAATTTAAAATATTAGAATAACTACAAATATTTTACCGCTTTTTGTAATTATCTAGCCTTGACAATGATGTAGAACGTACCGGTGTAAAATACTAGTATGTATCTAATTTCTTTTAGCTCGATTTAGTGCATGAAATTGGCGGAAAGAACGAAATTATCAACAATGAAAATGGTTGTGGTTTGTGGTTCTTAATCTTAAAACGTATTCTGTAAGTAAATATGCCATAAAACAATAAAATATTTATTCGTCGCCTCGCGAATTTACATGTCAACGATAACAAAGATCTATATTGGTTAGTTGGTCGAAGAGGCAGGGTATACGGGGCCCCATCAACATGCTAAATCTATAGATTGCAACTGGAAAGCTCGAGGTCTGTTTACTGTTTCTGATTGGCATGTCGGCTCTTCCTGTACGGACTGCCGCCTAAACCTTCCAGCCACGCGAAGGAAACCTACGCCAGAGCTTCGTCCGTTGTTTGGTACCGACTTTCAGGTGACTTAGGCCTCGAGGCCGTTGGTACAGCAAGCCTTTTCATCTGCAAGTTGGTACGCTTGCTGATTGAAGGATCAGGCTCTTGGTGGTGGTCGGTATAGCGGGGTCAGACGGCAGTTTTTCTGATAAAAGGAAAGATGACCCTAATTATGGAAGGGTGGAGTAGGTGAGCAGACCCTGGGTTCTAAAATACAAGCTTTGAATGTAACCGGAATTGGTCTCAGATGATGATGGTCAAAGCAGCTGAATTATATCTAAATTATGTCAGGTTATTACTGAAGTCGTTATCTCAGATCAAAATTATATAATTTTATACAATTAGATATAATTACACATAATTCTGATATCTAAACTCGTTATCGGAGTTAGTTTGTTGATTGTTCTCACATTAAACTAACAACTTTATTCTCAAGTTTACAAATATTACATTATATTTATTTTAATTCTCCTATTGAACTTTTAGAAAATATGATATCTTAACAGCATTTGATACTTATTGCATTAATAATTTGTGTTAAAATTTCTAATAAAAATAACATATTCTTAATTATTACAGCTTCCTTTTTAACAGGATGTTAAAAAAGAAAGTGAAGGATTAACCAAAATATATAAATAGAAAATTTTAGTCTAGAATTCTCGAAACTATTGTAAAAGGCTGCCTCAAGGTAATAAGCTCGGCCCACTCAATAACTAATCATGAAAGTAGAAACTAGGTACGTAAACTAGAAGTAACTACGTTATAAAAATGCAGTAAAACGTGATGGTTTAGCGTAATAAACCCCATTTAGAAACTCTGCAAACCATTGTTTTGCATTTTTAAATTAGTTTCAAGGTTTATCGTATCGTAAATAGGCAAAGCAAAAAAGATCATTCGTCTTTTCTTTTTTTTTGTTAGGTTAATATTAATAACGAAAAGTTATTTTTTTGAAATATTTAAAGAAGGTTCTCATTAACATACAACGTGCAATCGAATTCGAGGTAGATGGCGCTGCCGTCGAGTAAACAGGGTCCGAGAATTAGGCGCACTCAACCTTAGGGCACAGAACAGATAATACTAATAATACAGCTGCAGATACATGTTGTTTAAAATATGCAACTTTGAGACGATATGTGGAAAAGCACTAAATGCAAGATAATGCAAGGTTTGTTCCTAATTACGAGGTGAACGCTATTTTCTCACATGAACAGGAAAATATATTAAAAACCTATATTACCGAATGTGCGCTTATGTTCTACGGTCTTTCAGCTAAGGAAACTAGGCAATTAACTTACCAGGTAGCAATGGCTAACAAGTTAAAAGTTCCTGCCCCTTGGTTAGCTAACAAAATAGCAGGAGTTGATTGGTTGAGGTCGTTTAGGAAACGGCACAGAGAATTATCACTGAGAAAACCCGAGGCATGCAGCTTGGCACGTGCTACATCGTTTAACCGCGCGAATGTGCAAGCTTTCTTTAACAATTTGAAGGAAACCTACCGCCGCTTTCCGGTTTTTGGGGACGGCACTCGCGTTTTTAATCTGGATGAAACCTCCACAACTACGGTCCAACGGCCTCAAAAAGTATTAGGGCCTAAAAGATCAAATATTTGCAAGGTCACGAGTGGTGAGAGGGGTGTGTTGGTAACCACTTGCTGTATTGTATCCGCTGCCGGACATGCTTTGCCTCCCGTGTTGGTTTTTCCCAGAAAAAACTATAAACAACATATGCTGCATGGTGCTCCTACTGGCTCGCTTGGCTTAGCTACCCCCACAGGCTGGATGAACACAGAATTATTCATTGATGTTATGAAGCATTTTGTACGACACAGCAATGCGTCCTCAGAAAACCCGGCGCTGCTCATTCTTGACAACCACGAAAGCCACCTGTCCTTAGAGGCTCTAAACATTGCAAAGTCTGCCGGTGTAACGGTACTTACTGTGCCTCCCCACACAACTGCAAAGAAAGAAAGAAGAAAAGAAAGAAAAGAAAGAAAAATAGTTTTATTGCGGATCACGCAGTACACATAAAAAAAATAAACATCATAAACAATACAGAGATAAACAAAAATTTAACAATATCTGAAGAAATCAGGCAACCCCAGAGTAACTGACACAGAGTTGTCATGTGATCGAACGCCGACGCGACACCGTGTGACATCTGTCATTCATATTTTTTATGTTGACAATTGACATTGACGTTAATGACATTACACAATCAACGTGTCATGTTCTACGTGGCAGAAATCTCACACGGTCCCACATTCATATAACCTTTTACACGTTTACCCTATATTGTAAATTGTATTGTCATACATCCGAATCTTAAGATATGTACGCTATGTCCGCAATTTGGGCTAAACACTCAGCATATACTGGGGTGGGTGTTAGCCACCACAGACTGATTTTCAGTGTAAGCCCTTATGTAGCCCATAAGTGCCACCTGACGCCGTCTGGCATTACCGCCTCTCATCAGCAACACACCAACAGAGGTGTTTGGTAAGTTACTGCTCGTATATTTTAACAGTAGACAATAGTATACAGTAGTTCTCATAGATTTTAACAGTGGGGTAGGTATTAATTACTTATTTTACAACATTATTTCTACATACAAAATTGATGTTGATGACTCAAACCGCCATCCCTCCCGTAACAGGTCCGTTCGTCACCGCATGTCCAACCAGTGCAGTTAGACCAGAAAATAGAGATCACCCCATACAAGGCAGCACCAGCGACAAACGTACACCCTAGGGGCCGTAATCCAAGGTAAAACATGAGCGAAATTATTAAGACATACTCTTTTGAAGTTGTAGGAGCAATGATTTGTACTTTCCTCTAAAACTGTTTGTGGATCGTAGCTCCCTAATGGGTGGAGGCAAGTCATTCCAGATCCTCATCGCTGCATATTTCAGACAACCTCGAAAGGCTGTAGTCCTATGCCTCGGCACGGAGATTATGCCTGTGTCAGACCTGACTGAGTAGGGATAATGGCTTCGTCTTAAGGCTATTTTGTCATATAAATACATTGGATTTTTTTTCTTAAATAAGTCAAAGAGCAAGGTGGCCAAGTGTAGCCTTCTTCTAGCCTCCATCTTTAATATGTTGTTGTCATTAAGATAGGGAGTTACATGCTGGCGACTTGGGATCTCAAAACAGAATCGGGCACAAGCATTTTGCACTCGCTGTATGAGATTTTTGGTTTTTGCAAGTAGACAAGGACCATACACTGTGTCACAATAGTTAAACCGGGATAGTATGAGACTGTCCACCAATTGCTTTCTGAGTGTCACACCTATATAATCCCGGATCCGATATAGAATTTTTAGTCTATAAAAGCAATTTCTTACAACTCTAGTTATGTGCCCCTCGAAGCGTAGCTGAGGGTCCATTATAAGACCAAGGTTAGAAGCCTCTTCAACTCTTGCAACCCTCTGACTATTGATGATAATAGCTGGGTCACACTTCAAGATAGACTGCACTTGTTGTTGACTGCCCAGTATCATAAATTTCGATTTTAAGGGATTTAGGATCAATCAATGCAAAACTGCAGCCTTTAGATGTTGGACTGAACGGACCCTTTAAAATCTTTGACAATGCTGCCATCGACTCATGGATGCATCGAAACCCGGGACAAGCATTCACTATTTACCAAATAGCTGAATGTGTTGGTCAAGCATATTTAAAGGCAATGACGCCAATCAATATTACCCACGCTTTCAAAAAATGCGGCATTTATCCTTATGATGAATTTATTTTCACGGAAGAAGATTTTTTACCAAGTGTTGTCACCGATAGGCCAGACCCATACATAGATAAATGTGAAATAGCTGAGGAAGAATTGGAAGCACCATTGTCACCATCCACTTTGGTATCCATATCTCAAGAAATGATTGGTTTTCCCGTTACAGAAGTTGCTGTAAATGAATTGCACAATATATCGCAACATGTCAAGTCTGATACTGATGACAAACTTTCAGAAATAGTACGACAACCGGAGTCCGAGGCCATCGTTCATGAAGATCCTTCCCATAATGCTATAAACACTTTCCGACCACAACAACAGGTTTCATTGACCAGCGACACTGATTCTCCAAAACCTTCAACATCAAAACAAGAAACAAGTTTCATAACACCAAAAATGCTAAGATTGCCTCTGAAAGCAGGTCCTCGAAAAAACAAAAGACGTAGGCCCTTGGGCAAAAGCATGATAGCCACCGACACCCCCGAAAAGGACATGATAGCAGAAAAAAAGAAAAAAGGGATTATGAAAATTAAGAAAAATGATCTTTTCAATGAAATTAAAAAACCTAAGAAAAATCAAAGATTAGAGAAAGTCGAAAAAGTACGTAATCGTGACAACAGCAGTAGTGACAGAGAAACTTTTTAGCTAGTGGATCGTCTTCTGGAGGAGAATTATTTGTGACTGACAGTGAAGACGATGAAAATATGATACTGGATGATGAAATTATTGCAAAGCCTCTGCCCAGAAAGCCTAGAGTGGGTGAATATGTCATCATTTTGATAGAAACAAATAAGAAGAAAGAATATTATTACATTGGAAAGATTTTAGAAGAGTCAAAGGAACCAGAATATGATTACTTTGTATCCTATTTGAAACTGAAAAATAAAGTTTTTCATAAAGGAGACGATTTTTTATGTTAGAGCTTTCGGCCACCTACAAATTTTGGAGAACAATAATGAAACGAGTATTGATTTATTTGTAATGTTATCGGGATTACAATGGTACATTGCTTCTTAGCTAGTCTAACCGGAACATTGATATAAACCAAATCAAAACTGATACTAAAATCAATGTGAAACTAGGTGAAACTGTCATGGCGCCAATCTCAGAAAATTATAATTTTATTGATTATTTAGTATGACATAATAGACGTCATTAAAATCATGTCCTATGCAATGTATTGAATAAATAGAAGATGGATAGGGCAATAACCTTCTTTTTAACAAGTGGAAATCCACTCAAATCCGCCGGAGCCAGTGAAGGTGGTTATGTCGGACTCGAACCGACAAAACCCGCATGAGCCGTTTTTCAGTCTATATGTCTTTCGGATGTAGAAAAGCAGGATTATCCTAACTAGTTGGGCGGTCAGACGGCAGCCGCTGCCATAAAAGGCATATTTCCAAACCGAATAAAAGAGAAGGAGCAAGCGGCCGGTAAAAGCCTCGGTTACAACTACAATATTCCTAAGATGATGATACATATTTACACCATGAAATGAAAGTAGGTATCCAATGAAATAAAAACAAACAAAACCATATTATATTAATATTTATTTATTAAGTACATAGGTATAGGAAAGGGTATAGGTATATAAAACGTTTCTTGGAAATTGTTGGTAGGTATGTCGTCCAAAAAGCATACAAATCATAGTGATTATAGTAAATGAGCAGAAAGAAAACTCAATTAATGTAAATAACATACATTCTCCTAATACCTTGGTTTATGTTAGTAATTGTTTGTTTAGATACTGATTTGCAGTAATGCATCTGAAATAAGATGGTTGGCGGCACGGCTGGTATATTTATTAGAATTGTTTGACTACATCACTTATAGACACTGTAATACTCCACTCGTCCATATTATTCAATACTAGCCATTGATTTATATAGCAGCTGCCTGTGTAACATCTGTATTATATAATACTATTTTTTTACAATGAGCATTGAACAACAAGAAAATTCACTAATCACAAAATAACTGTCAAACAATTTTTGGCACTTTTGGGATTGTATTGCCATTCGAAATAATAAAATCGTAATCGCTAACAATTTTTACCACATGGAATCGATTCCTCGATTGTAAATCTATTGGTGTACAATAAAGAATTATCTATCTATCTATCTATCTAAAATCAGTTTTAAATTAAAATAGCGGGTTGTGGAGGTCAGATGACTGGAAGAGGTGCACCCGGGACTCCAAGGTAAGGCCAAGATATAGTTTAGAGTGTTTACTTTTAGACAGGCATAGTGTAAATAATAATATTATTTACACTATATCTGTCTAAAAGTAAACACTCTAAACTATAATACTCTCAATGAACTGTTGTATTATAACATCATTGAAATAAAAATATTTAAACGGATTCTATTACAGCCTATTAAGTGGGACCTAATACAATGATTGGTAAAATGTGGGTGTTAATTCACTCTGCCTAATCCTCCGGGGATAAATGAGTAATATGATGATGATGACAGTAGGTATATAATGAAGTAACTGAAAACGAATCTTCATAGAATGCGTTGTAGATAGTTTTATTTCAATTGCACATTGAAATAAAACTATCTACAACGCATTCTATGAAGATTCGTTTATAGCAAAATACTTTTGTTAGCAAAAACTTTCGATAATGTCATATTATGGAATGAGAATTGTAAGATTGAAGATTTGAAGAGAAAACCTATACCTATGTGCCTGAAGTTTTATCGAATACAATCGTATTCTTAATCGATTTGAGTCTATGGTAATGGTAAAGAAGATGTCTGGCAACATTCTAACATGTTGTCATGTGAATTTTCACAAAAACAATAAATAAAAAAAAACACTCTTTAATAAGTTATCGTGAATCGGTTAGATTTTGGAACATTCTTCGTCCAATTATCATAATAAATGGATTCGAATTTTTTGCATATTGTACAATGACTGTTCATGCCCTATTCTCTGTTGTTTCTCTCTTCTCTCACTCTCTCTTTGATGTTTAACATAAGAAACAAAAACTTAAAAGTCGTTGTATTGATGGGCCGAAAAGAAATCATCTCCTTTGTAGAACCTTTAGAACCTGATATGGCAGGTGTCAAGCTAAATGACATAAAATTCATACTCCCTTATCCCAAGATTGAAGGGAGTAGTCGTCGGCAAGGACGATACATATTTCCAGTGAATTTATCACTTTTATACTTTCCTTATTAATTTTATACTGATTTGTTTGTAGTATGTTATGGTATGATTTTGTTGATTTTTAGAAGTTTAACTTTCTATAAGATTTGATTAAAAGACTGTTTATAATTGTATAAGACTTAAAAAAGCCAAGCTTTATTACTAAGTACAAATACCTATAGTCAAAGTTCCTAATTAGATTCCTAACAAGTGTTTTTTGTTCTGAGTTTATGATTATTATTGCTGTAAATGCAAATAAATGAACAATAGTTTTATTTAAATTTGATTAGGTATAAGACTGATTAGAATTTTTTAAGAGTTAAATGAGCCAAGCTTTATTACTAAGCATCAAAGTTCCATATTAGAGTCCTAATGAGTATTTTTTGTACCGAGTTCATTATTATTAATAAATAAACAATGTTTAAAACTGTTTTTTTTTTTTTTCTAACAACATCTTGTATTAACTCATATACTTAATTATTATCAATAAAGAAATGTTTTTAACAATGGCTCACTGTGTATATAGTGGTTCATTGTCAACTACCCACCCGGTTCACTGTGTACCCATGGTTGTACACAATGAACCAATTGCCGTTTTTTAAAAAAATTATAACAACTCTTATTTTGAGATAGTTACAGTCGAATTTTGTATACAAAACAAATATTTAGTATATTTCCTGTCGTCTAATAAAAATAGTTCTTAAATAATGTTAGATAGAGTGGATTTTTGAAGGTTCAAACTTATACTGGTTCATTGTTGGCCATGTCACCCTACTCTTAGGGTACCAACCGTCAATCTGAAAAAGGTCTAAAGGCAGTGTTTACTTTTGTTTTCAGTAGCAATTTTCATGGTAAGATTTTTTGTAATCTAGATATTGACTCTTGTATAAATTGCCTAGTCTACATTATAAGTATATATGTAGATTAACCAGACTTGGCAGATACGTCTCTTTACTATTGAGGTAGGTAGAGACAATATCTTTCCATTAGCTACGATTCTTCCTCTACTTTCAGAAGTTACAAGCACGAAGGTAGCTCGTACTCTCTCGTACTCTTTGCCTGGCCTTTTGTTCATACGTCATACTATTTGTATATGAACACTTTTGTTTTCCTAAAACAAATTTTGTTGTAATTTCCTCGAGCTAATGTTGCAATTAAAACTAAAGATGCCTCATAACCATAACTCTACTTCCTACACTGAAGATATAACAACAACATATTCTTTAAGACTTATTACTTTGACATAAAGATTTAATCCACCCGCTTTGTCTTCTATAGAATAAACAAGAAATTAAAATCAATTTATTATATCCAATCCTAAGTCTTTGTAATAAAGTTCAAAATTGATTGTTAATAACTTACATTAGTTATAAAATAATTATTGCATTGGATCGTGGGCGAGGCAAGGTGACATTGTGACGTCACCACAACCTGCGCGCGCGCAGTCGCTCAGTTTATTACAATTCGATCGTGTTATTGGCATTATTGTCTATAGAATCGATGTTTTAGTACCTATTGTGATGAACCTTTGTGGTTTTTTTATTACTTCGGAATACAAATTGGACGGCGTTTCGGCGTTTATTGAAATAGAGCAGTGTATACATACCCTTATTAGGGTGCTTTTATACTGTCGTGTCGCAGAGATGAAAGTAATGGGGAAGAAATGTTTGTAAATTAATCAATCGTGTACAGTAGACAAAGGAGATTCCTCAACATACAACTTTATATGAAAAAGTGCAACCGCATCTCCCTTGATTACTGTACATTATTGGCGATTAGCTAAGTAATATCATTTTCATCCCACCATCTCGGAAAGACTATTTTTGCTCTTCGATAACTGAGCGTAAAAGTCGTTTTTATCCTCTAGAGAGGTAAAGTAAATTTGAATTTAGAACATCGTGTGTACTAGGTTTGTGGACTCAAAACATCATTAAACCTATTTACTTCTACCTCTATGGTGCCGAATTTATCATACAACTTTTTTTTAATTCATGAAAAACTCAGACTCGTAGTCGTAACCTCCTTGGTGTACTTTTTTTTTAAATTTGCTTTGCGCGCATCAATTTTTTTCACGTCATATTGTTGACATTGTTGTTGAATTTTTATTTTGTTGTATTTTATTACTAGTATTAATACACATATTATACAGCCTCCATGGCGTAGTGGTATTGAACGCGGCCGCTACGCAGGAGGCACGGGTTCGATCCCCGCTCAGTGCAAATATTTTTTATGCATGAAAATGGGTATTTGCATTGGTCTGGTCGTGCCTTGGAGAGCACGTTAAGCCGTCGGTCACGGATGCCATACGAACATCTATGGCAGTCGTTACGGGTAGTTGGAGCCCTAAAAAGTTCAACAAAAACGGTCTGGCTGCAATGCTTCGATATCGCCTAATGTCATCATTGGGTTGTGGAGGTCAGATGGCAGTCGCTTCACGGCAAATATCGAGGTCCAGCCAAATCCGCAGTTAAGACTGGTAAAGCGGACCCCGGACTCCGAGGTGAAAGCTTCGGATGCTGACTGGGAATTAACGCTAGGAAGGAGAAGCATTTCATTATTTCCTCGCTGAGGTGGGATGAAAAGTTACGTGTTGCACTCGAGTGCAAAGATTTTTCACTTTGTGCTCTTTTGATGCCCTCGCTAACGCTCAAGATTCTAATTTGTAAATCACTCGCTACGCTCGTGATTCAAATTTAGAATCTTTCGCTTGCTCGGTCATCAAAAATGAGCACGCGGTTAAAAAGCAACTTTGCACTCTTGTATAACAAATAACTATTTCGACTTCTGAGCTCTCTTCTTTGTTTCACTTTTAGTATTTATTTGCTTACATCTATACAGGGCGTCCCACGGCGATGCCACATGGAGGGAAAGTACCTTAAATCCTTAAGTTAGCTCATTTTACTTAAAGGAGACATCATTTTATTTTTAAAAAGAAACGAAACTGCATTTAAAGATTTTTAAAAATTCGCTTGCCACATCCGGTAATCGAACCGACTAAAAACCGAAAAAGTAACACCCTGTATTTTTATGGCATCAATCGATAGTGTCAATCATAAGGATCAAATCTCTCTAAGAAACATGGTAAATAAAATGAAAGGAAGTCCTTGAAATCTAAAATTATAAATTCAAATTGGCAAAATAAATCACTTTAACTCAAAGTTCATCCATCCATCTGATACCATATTAACAATAAAATTCCATATTTAAACTACTTACTTTTCTTTTTTTATCGTGCTGACACCGCTGCTGGTCAGCAGTAGTATTTAGGTATGTCGAACTCAAACCGACTAAAACCGCACGCCGTCTAAATTAACAGGTTATAAGTTGATCCATAGGGCAATTCTCTTGCCATTTTCGTTGCACAGGGTACACCGCGTGCAGGTTTCTAATCAAGCACCCAAAAATAACTACCTACCCTACCTACACATACCTCATGCAGTTACCCAATAAAGTTACATTCTAAACAGGTAACAAAGTTCATTCATTTTACTAAATAAATTTCATCAAAGATATCTCTAGTGTTGATACCTTGTAAGAAATTCTTACAAGGTATCAACACTAGAGATATCTTTGATTTGATTAGAAACCTTGTAATAAATTCTTACAAGGTATCAACACTAGAGATATCTTTGATTTGATTAGAAACCTGCACGCGGTGTACCCTGTGCAACGAAAATGGCAAGAGAATTGCCCTATGGATCAACTTATAACCTGTTAATTTAGATGGCGTGCGGTTTTAGTTGGTTTGAGTTCGACATACCTAAATACTACTGCTGACCAGCAGCGGTGTCAGCACGATAAAAAAAGAAAAGTAGTTTAAATATGGAATTTTATTGTTAATATGGTATCAGATGGATGGATGAACTTTGAGTTAAAGTGTTTTATTTTGCCAAATTGAATTTATAATTTTAGATTTCAAGGACTTCCTTTCGTTTAATTTACCATGTTTCTTAGAGAGATTTGATCCTTATGATTGACACTATCGATTGATGCCATAAAAATACAGGATGTTACTTTTTCGGCTTTTAGTCGGTTCGATTACCGGGTGTGGCAAGCGAATTTTTAAAAATCTTTGAGTGCAGTTTTGTTTCTTTTTAAAAATAAAATGAAGTCTCCTTTAAACAAAATGAGCTAACTTAAGGATTTAAGGTACTTTCCCTCCATGTGGCATCGCCGTGGGACGCCCTGTATACCACTTTCCGTTAGGTGGCCAATGAGTTTGTCTGTCACCTAAATGGCACAAATAAAAGCGAAAATCCGTTGTATTGACCCCAGTCACTGATTCTGGGTAAATGTATTAAACTGACCGGTTCTCAGTCTTAATGCAACTATCAGTGACACCCAGGATCTTATCGTTTTTTCAGTCAATGGCGAATAAGTAACGCAAAAAGTAAATGTTTCTTCGTCAGAATCCATATTGATATTGGCACACCACTACCGGTTTGAGCGAACACGTCGAAATATGCCCATTTCGCGAGTCCAGTTTTTTGAAGCGAGAAATGTAGCGTTCGTGTAAGCGCGTTGCTGAAACGACTGTATACGCGCAGAAAAATACGTTAATCTGAAACCGCCCTATATTCGCAGTGTGCATTTTTGGGTGTCTTTTGAGGATAGCACGGGGTGTTACGGCTGCAAAGGATCTCAAATCCACCAATCATAGATTATATCAAACCAATACGCGCACGCCAGGCGCTCGTTTCTTCCGCGACATGAGGCCAAGATATACTTACCGGTAAATTGAAATCAACGTATTAGAGGAAGAGGTATAAATCCTTTGTGATTTGAGGATCATCGCCAATCCTCAAGGCAGTCGTCTCGTCTCGTCACAGAATGCGACATAACACGGCAGGTGGCGCCTGTCTGCAGGCAAGGCGGCCCGCGTGGGCTGCACAATGACATCCTGTTGTTGCCCAAGAAGGCATTTAGCTACAGCATACAAACTTGATGCGATTGTTTATATTGAAATCATACATATTTTATTTATAAACCAAGTAATACAACATATTTATTTCTGCCCCTCTAAACAAGTGACAATTCGTCGGCCGGTGTTTTGTAGAATAGAATGCCAAATGTATGGGATTTGACGTATATGACAGGCGTCAAAGAATGTCAAAAACGTCAAATCATTCTATTCCATGATACGCCGAGCAACGAATTGCCACTTGTCTGGGGGGACTGTACAGTATAGGAGTAGATAGTACATTAATTGTAATGGGTATTGTTTTTTCTAATATTCTAAGTTAACTTAATAATATAGTTTTTAATTAATCGTTTGATCACCAACTCATCTCTTAGTAAGTGATAATGTGGTCAAGGGCAGATCACTTGCCTAGAATTATATATCTATACTTCTATAGCTATATTAATATTAATATTATAAACCTGAAGAGTTTGTTTGGTTGGTTGAAGACGCTAATCTCTGGAACTACTGGTTCGATTTGAAAATTTCTTTATGTCTTGAATAGCCTGTTTATCGAGGAAGCTATAGGCTAAATATCATTACACTACTACTCAAGGGAGTGGAGTAGTAACCATAAATGTCAACAAACCCGGAAAATTCCTATACATTATTTGAAAATTAGGTGATACGGAACTTCAAAATATGCCATGGGCAAAGCCGGGGCGGGTCAGTTAGTCTAGTATAAATAACAATAAAATCTGATTTATTTCTTGTTTGTTACAGGTAAGCAATATCATGGATATATATTATGCTGCTACATAGCATACCACTTCAGGGAGTGTAGGTAAGCAGGTTCTTCTTCATCCGAGAAGCAATCAAGTGCCATGGGAAAGTAAAATTTCCCATGACACTACTGGTAGTGCCAAGCAGTAGTGCCACGGGTGATAAACGTTAAGGTTGCATCCAGAGCCTTAGAGCCCGAGATCCACTCTCCTATTCCTATTGGTGTGTATGATTTGGTACATTTTAGTTTCTCGGAGTGACTGCCGGCTGACCCAACAATAGCCTCCATCGTCCGTCCAACCACTGGTTTAGCACTTCGTAAGTGAAATTGATCCCACGAACGCGCAAGCTATGGAATGAATTCCCTGCTGTGGTTTTCCCAAGCATCTACAATATGTGGTTCTTCAAGAAGGGCATTTGAAGGTTTCTTCAGGGTTGGCAGCGCGAGTGTAGCCCTCTGGTGTTGCACGCGTCCATAGGCCACGGTAATCACTTTTCATCAGGTGGGCTGCGTGCTTGTCCGCCACCCAAGTTGTGTAAAAAAAAAAATACGCTAGCTTCCGAAGATTTTGTTGGCGGCCGCACCAATAGCATTCTCATTTTCATTTAAAAGGTTATAGATTACTTTTAATTTAATTTATTACTTACATTTACCTATTTCTAACCATGAATAATTTAAGTAGATGATGAGCGATATTTCTTAAATCTCTTTAAGCGATTTATCTGTAGCTTACTGGGGATATCTTACATAACACCTACCTACCACAGATAAAATTATATATTCTGTTAATTCTGAAGTGTTACTTCTTTGGCCCACATTTTTTTACGACTTTTGCGCCATCGGCCACGCCCTCAGAAAAATCTTTAAATGTTAAAATTAACTAAAGTCAATGCAATAAGTGAGATGTACAATCAACTACAAAAGTATTTATTTTTATTATCATTACTATTTAAAATTGAAAATACAAAGAACACAAAAATAAAAATATCAGGTGTGAAATGTGGGACCTAATAAAATAAATTTTGAGTTACGTTCTTATGATTTTAAGTTATGACATGACATATTATTGCATATTCACCTGTCCCCTAACTTAGTCCATCATGAGGTTCAATTTAGTTTCAGTTAGAAATGACGTTCTTGGTCACTTTTGAAATTAAATTTTTGAAGCTGATGCTGATACCTGAAACGGCTCAACCCATTTCAACGAAATTTTCATTATGCAAACGCTTGATTTCGGCTCAAAAACTTTTGTTCTAGTTTTAGCCCAGATGTTTATACCTACTTAGACGATTTTTACAGGACTACATCTAGCCGGGCCAGCTAGAATGTAAACACGGAAGTCAATAATGCAAATTCATCTAATAATACATCTATGTGAACCATTCGTGAGTCATCTATTTATCATAGTCGCCATCTATCAATCACCAATATTATTACTTTGTAGTGCCAATCGTCACCTAAGGTGGCACTTACGGTTGGGAACTAAGTGAGATACATTATACCAATGCTATACTATGCTATGCTGGATAGGTACTTACAGATTTAGAAAATTGTGATGTGAAAAATAGATACCTACATACAATCTTTGCGCGTTCTAGTGTCAAAATTTTGAGCTTTGGGATTTTGAAGCATTATTAAACGGAATCGTATAGAAGATTTACATTTGAGTATGACAGGCTCGGGTCACTTTGGGTCCTACGGTCGATTTGAAAGTTTGCAAATTCTCAGTAGAAACAAATTTTAGTATAGCATGCCCAGTAGAATTGTGTATAGGGGCAAGTTTTAATTTGCAAGTGTACAGGCATACATATAAATTATTGCGAATCAACTATAGCTGATCCATAATATTTGTATTTATAGTGCTTTATCTCTTTTATAGGTAGTTTGTAATATGTCTTTCATTTAATTTTGAATGTCTAAATCCGCTAATGAGGAGATCCGTAGAAGAACCAAGGTTACCGACATAGCCCAGCGGATTAGCAAGTTGAAATGGCAGTGGGCAGGGCACATAGCACGGAGGACTGATGACCGATGGGGTCGAAAAGTCCTCGAGTGGAGGCCACGTATCGGCAAGCGCAGCGTAGGACGTCCACCCATAAGGTGGACAGACGACCTCATTAAGGCCGCGGGAACGCGCTGGATGCGAGCCGCTTCCAACCTGTCCTATTGGAGATCTATAGGGGAGGCCTATGTCCAGCAGTGGACTTCCTATGGCTGAAATGATGATGATGATGAAATCCGCTAATTTCCTTCTGATTAATTTCAATGCTGGTTATAAGACAGTTTAACTCTCCCTGCGCTTTCCTAAGAGTCATTACTAGGTGTGCTCATTGGTTACTACTGTTAATCCTATAAATCACAGCAGAGGAATGAAGGTACTATTAGTCCCAATTGAAAAAACGCGTGACTTGTGTACAAATCTTAACACAATCAGATATTAATAGTTCAAACACTCATTAAAACTATTGACAGCTCATTCATCGCTTCAATCAGCGTAATACCTAATGACATGTGTCAATCTGACAGACAATGGCGCGCACGCATGCATATGCTATCATGTTATTTAAATGTTGCACGACCTGCACTGCGCGGAATAGCAATCGCATCTGATAATGCCATATTGGTCTGTTGATTGCCAACGCCACACCGGACGTGTGTACTAGAATTAGCTTGAGCAAGTAATTAGGATTCGTCAGAATTTCTTCTAAGAATACGGCGATTGACGAGTGCAGAGATTTTTTAGCAGTAGTAATGTGACAGTTAATTGAAATACTTAGTTTTTGTTTCACAACTTTTGTAATCCGAACTTTGTTTGAAACGTGTATATTTCTAGAATTATTAATCTCCTTTTTTTTGCTTTTTGTAATCATCAGCTTTGTAATCATCGAGTTAGTTCAAGTAGACACAGAAATAAATGGAACAAATTTTAATTCCGCGAAGAAGTAGTTTGAAATGTATAAGAATAATATTTTAAATTATATACAATAGTTTATTACTTTTATTATTTCTTATTACTATTCACATTATTATTATATTTTTTATTCGCAAAATACATAAATTTCCAATAGAGTCCCTAAAGTCTCTCAGCAATTTTTTTATTTCTTTCACGCCTTCCGTAAACCATGACAGACCTAGATACTAGAGCTAGCTACATACCTGTCAGGTTCGAACAAGATTTTCTTGTTTACGTGCCTAATCTGTTTATTTCACGCATTGTTTGCTGTACTTACTAACGAGAGGCTCGTTAGCATCTACCAGACAAGTTGATAAAACATGGTCTGTCAAAATTTTTGGTGGTACAAATATTGGTGACTAATTTTTGGTGGCGCTAATTTTTAAATGTTTGTATGAATGCGGGCATTCTTACACCCGTATTCACAAACAATACTTCGCTATGCGTACTAGCAAAACTGTGCAAAGAACGACAAATTCTCAGTGCGTTCGTTTTGGCAAGCCTTTTTATTCATTGATAACACTTAAGTAATACTTCGTTGAGGGAACGCACTGCGTTAGATACTGCTCCGTGATGTTTGTGAATTAATTTTACCAGCCCTATGCGCTCGAGCACACTATGAGACCTCACAGTATTGTTTGTAAATACGGGTGTTAGACTAGTATGTACGGACAATGCAACACGCCTGAGCTGGATTCGCTTATTTCAATCTTAATCGATTTGAACAGTGCAACATAGTAAAAATTTCAGGTACCTAAGTATATTTAACTGCATTCTAGAATCCATACCTATTACAAACTACACTTTTTTTTGGGTTTAGATAGTAATGTGTAATATACTATAGAATATGTATTTATTCATTTATTTATAATTCTTTACGGGAATTAACGCCACGATTTCTCATAAATACAGTTGCATATTTTCTATAGTATTCATGAATTGGAGGTTTAAATTAACCACAAGTGCTAACTTATTATACAAGGTTATTAATATAAATGGTTATTCAACACAAAGTATGTTTATTCTTACTAAATTCATGTAGTATGCATATAAATATCGTGTGATAATGGGGCGATGACGTGACCTTTCCACGGCGTTCTTGTTATATTGTGGCTTGTGGCTGAAACATCTTTACAATTTATTCTTATACAAATACTGTTATGACTAATAACGTTTTTATTATTAAAATTTTGGTCAATACTTAACTTATAGGCTTAAATTATTAGTGGATGGTATGAATAGCCTTCGCAGTATCGCAATCAACACAATCAATTTGCATTGTAAAGTAGGTCTAAGCGAGTCTCCAACAAACTAACATACAGAATGTGTTTCTGTATTACTCACATTGCAGTTTTTCAGATTTCTCAAAAAAATACCCTTGTAGACTTTATTAAACTATTTAGTACTTCAAAACATTAAAGTATCAACACAAGTATCTCAATTTCTACCATTTGTTTGCTGATGGAAACATCTAATTGAAAGGAGGGGACTGAAATTTTTATTATTACTCTAAGTGACAATAATATTAGGTACCAGTCGCGTCTTTATTACTCTATTTATGTTTCAATATTCTCACGGCTCGGCACGGTAGGCTATAGGCAGAAGATACTAAATAATAATCAATTAAACCTTCTAACTGTACAATGTCGTGGAATGACCTAGAAGGATAACGTAATACGAAGGACATATTTAAGTGTCCAAAGTACAAAAATGGTAACGCTTCCACTTAACACCCACTCTCAATACATCATACACTTCCTACTGACTCACAAGTTCCCAAAAAACCACGTCTGACGTGTAGGTGAACAGCTGATTCACAGAGGTTTTGTTTCACAATGACTGATCATCAGATTATTATTAATCATTAATTATATTATCTACCGTGTGATAAAACAACTATTGACACTGAGATTTTTTTTCATCTATAAATAAAACAAAGTACCGTTTAAATAGTTACATAACAAAAGTTCTCGATAAATAATTACATCACAACATGCCACAAGCTTATTAATTCATTGACACAAATAATTGACACGAAAAACATGATTGCAGTCTCACTGACCATCGCATACTAACTTCACAACTGCAATAAGGAAGAAATTCCAAATTCAAAATAGATAATCCGTCGCCGTAACCTTGACACTAGACTGACAGCAGCAGCAATGTCACGAGTTATTAATTAAAAGTATTAATTTTGATACCACCTTACAAGGTCAGTGCATTCAGGAGAGAATGTTTTACTGCAATTTTCAATCTTAATCGTTTGATTTTACAGTTGTTTTTCATTTGTATTGTTAGGAGAGTGACACATGTGACAATGCTGACAGCTTGGCCTTGTGGCGGTGGGTTGAGCCTGCGGTCAGCGTTGTCAATGCCTGGTTAAGACAAGAAGGTTACATTATGTAATGATTATACATATATAATGTTTATTCCTTCATCTTCTATACAGCCTTATTTTTAAATTAGTATGTCTAGCCTTATTGTGAAAAAAAGTTCAATTTTTACCCGACTACGGCGAAGCCAAAGGAGGGTTATGATTTTGACAGGCTATGTATGTATGTTCGTTTGTTCCCTCATAGCTCTTCAACTACTTATTAGAACTGGACAATTGGGGTATCGTTAGAAGCGTCTTGATCGTCCGCTGGTTATAGGCTATATCACGTGTCACTAAATCTAATGTGGCGCCCTCTAGCGGTCATAAAGTACTGAATTAAAAAATAAACTTGAAATAAATGGACCGTGTTTGGTATCAAATTAAAGGGCTCAATTAGCACATTTCAAATATGTATAAATTATTGGGTGTTGCTTGCCCAAAAATAATATAAATAAAAATTAAGTTTAAAACTAAAACCCGACTACTGCAAAAACACGCTCTAAAAAGTATTAAACAAGAAAATATCAAGAATAGCCGTGGTCGTATGCCACTTACACTAACAAAACAATACATTCTAGGAAAAAGTGGCATACGACCACGGCTATTCTTGATATTTTCTTGTTTAATACTTTTTAGAGCGTGATTTTGCAGTAGTCGGGTTTTATTGAATAATCATGTAAAGGTCGATTTATATCAAATGAGTGAACGCTCATTTTATCCCATCTATACGTCAAATTCTATTAGTGTAAAACAATGACAGAACATTCGTTTGTTGTTCTTTGATAAGTACATACATACATGCAATCACGCCTTTATCGCTGGAGGGTTAGGCAGAGGTGAATTAACACCCATATTTCACCAATCATTATATTAGTTCCCACGTAATAGGGGGTGAGCCTATTGCCGTTTCCCGGGCACTATTGTTGACTCGAGCCATGTATTTGAGGCTGAGTCTGGGCTGTATATATCTGTCTGATGTTAAACAGCCCTATCCCTTATTCGCCTTGTACGACACCGCATGGGAGGAGATGGGGTGGTCCAAATTCTACTCTGCCGGGTACCACGCGGCGTATGTAAACACTTATACTTGGGCTTATGTAAACACTGAAAATAAGGTTTCATTTACACTAAAATATTAAGAAAGAATGCTCTTAGAGTGCTCTTGTGCTAACTCTAGCTCTTTGTTCATTTGGTCTGAATACACCTTTATAGAAACAATGTTTAATTTAGTTTCATCATCATTCTCTTAACTATATTGTCGTGTAGTTTCCCAGTGGAGTAGATTAGGGCCACCGGCCACCCCATCTCTTTCCGTGGGTGTCGTAGAGGACGACTAAGGGATGGTGCTGTTCTTAATCCGATAGTATCTAAACATAGAGCCCAGGTCTAGCCAAATCTGTAGTTATGACTGGTAAAAGCGGGCCCCAGACTCCGAGCTGAAAGCTTCGGACGCGACTGGGAATTAACGCTAGGAGGAAGAAGATAGAGCCCATAATAAAGCGTCCGCTTGACGGGAATGTCCACCTATTATGTGGGCCCGAAAATTATAGTTGGCGAAATGTGGGTTTTATTACAGATCTGCTTATCCTTTCGGCGATTTACAGGCATGAGTTGCGTCCAAAGTTTCCACTTCAACTCATGGCTATCTTCCTTGCCCTGAGCTTACTAAAGTATATTATTTAGCACTAAATAGAGCCACATTATTACTAGTTTGAAGTAAACGCCTAGTAGGCGATAATTTATTGCTTGAACAACGTCGTGGGATGTGCCTACTGATAGAGTCAGCAAAACAATAGAAAAAACTAGCTTTTATCAACTATTTTATCCGCGTCGGATATTATCTAATCTGTGATAATAAAATTGTCTGTTTGTAATGTTCAAATTGAAAAAAAAAAGGTACTTTAGTGTATAATTATGTATATTTACATTCATATTTTTTTTATTTAATAAACTTCATGCACAAGTACATGGCGGACTTAATGCTACAGGCATTCTCTACAAGTCAATTAAAGTTATAGGTACGATACTTACAGACGGATGAGGCTTTGGCGTAAGCTTTCCTCACGGGGTTGGCAGGTCAGACAGCACTCCCTCCCGGAACAGCCGATATTGCCAATCAAACAAAATATTGACACAATTGGGCAAATCACCATGAAAATGATAATGATGACCAATATTCTGCATCTCATCAATCAATTAGCCTATAAATTTATTTTTTGCTATATTTAATATCTTGTTTGATAATATCCGTGTGGTGACGGATCCATCTCATCCGAAGGGTGGTCTCAATTTTTCCGTTAGTCGTCTTAAGAGGCGATTAACGGAAAAATACGCCAACGATATCACTGCTAGAGAAGGAAATGATAGTACTGTGGCAATTTTGATTTGCCGTGGTACCATTAGGTTGATGGTACCATGGCAAACATCATTTATTGTTAACCGTGGTACCTACCATTATGTCAATGGTACTAAGGAAGGACTGTGATAGGCTAATTGAATTTTTTGAAAATAAATAATAAAAAAAGTGAAGAAAATTATATAAAACGTTTTGTTGTTAACTGTACTTACGAAGTTTTGTTTGTTTCATAATTATATTAGTTTAATACATTAGCGGAGAGTGCGGGCGTGGCGGACGATTGGGCAAAGTGTGCCAAAGTGGGCCAACGCGGTGACAATCCACTGTTAGAGATTAGGTAATTTATGATACTTTCTGACACCCAATGCTAGATTACACAAATAAATTATTCTTTGTGATAATAGATGTCCTTGGCCACCTATGGCTCAGTAGACAGGTACAGTAGACAGTACAGGGACAGTAGACAGGTCAGTTGGTTTGATTCACGGATCGAGAAAAGACGGCATTCGTGATATCGGTCATTCAAGGATTGAGAAATATTTGTATGTTTTTTTTTTTATATAGGACACCTCAATATGATCTCACCCAGTGGTAAACTGAAAGCAAAGTCTTAGGAAGAGGGTCACCAACAATGTTACATTGGTGGCACAAAACAAAGTCGCTGTCGCTGTCTGTCCGTCCCTATGTATGTTTAAATCTTCAAAACTACGCAACGGATTTTAAAGCGGTTTTTTTAACAGATAGAGTGATTCAAGAGAATGGTTTATATGTATAATACATGCATAATATTGTAGATGAACACCGATAAATTTAGAAATATGCAGCGGGATCGAGATCAGAAAATATGGCGGTACGAAGTTCGCGGGGTCAGCTAGTGTACTATAAATAATGACTTAAATTATTGCTAAACAATAAAACGAAGAAACTGTTAACAATATGCACAAGTTAATATTTATTATTGCATCACGTATCTTATATAAGTCAGTACAGACACGGCCAAGGTCGTCGTCTCGCTGAAAAAGTGCGACCGCAGACCGAAACTAGGTAAACAACATTATTAACTGAAAAGGAAATTACTAGATACGCACTCAAGGCTTTATATTTCTGAAGGTGTAGGTAGAAGTGTGTTAACAACAGTTTTCTTATGTAACTCGGAACTGGTGCACATTTTGTTAACCAGAAGAGCCATTGGACTTTTCTCCTCTCGCTCTGTTTCTGTGAGCGTCTTACACACTACTCTTGTACCTCTAGTTAAGGAGGGAAGTACATGTATTATAGTATTGTCCGTTGCTCTACTCAAGTCTTCGATAGTATAGGTGGAAGGGCACAGTGAGCAAGAGCATAGACTGGGATGGAGCGCCGCAGTAATATTCCGATGTATACGACACCCACGGGAGCTATGGGGTAGTCTTATTGTACTCTACAGGGACGAACACGACACTATGTAAATTAACATAGGCACATACTTATAATCACGTTTTATCCTTGGTTACACAGAGGTGAATTAACCCAGGTAATAGGGGGTGAACCAATTACTGTATTTCGGGCACTATTGTTAACTCGAGCCATACATCTGAGGCTGAGTCTGAGCTGTATATATCTGTCTGATGTTAAACAGTCCTATCCCTAAGTCGCCTTGTACGACACCGCATAAGAAGAGATGAAGTGGCCCAAATGTATATCATCACTACATATTATAAAACAAAGTCGCTGTCGCTGTCTGTCTATGTATGCTTAAATCTTCAAAACTACGCAACGGATTTTGAAGCGGTTTTTTTTAATAGATAGAGTGATTCAAGAGGAAGATTTATATGTATAATACATGCATAATATTGTAGAGAAACATTGATAAATTTAGAGATAATACCACGCGGGCGGAAAATATGGCGGTACGAAATTCGCCGGGTCAGCTAGTATTATGTAAAATAACTCCTCATGTTATTATATTTCCCGTCCATTCCTTACCGATACAACAGCAGTAGTGGTCAAGTTAACAATTCGCATGTCGCAATCCGCGGACGGTTTGTGTCGCGTGTCACCTTGGCGAATGCCACGTTCACTAACTGATATCGTTTAAATCAAACAAAATAGCCTTAGTGCGGTTGTTTATAAAAATAATAACGATTAACACGATATTTCGAGGAAGTGGGCCATTATTGGAGTTAACATTCGAGTTGAAAGCTTTAGAGATTGGGGAGCTGGGGCCTTAGACAAAGTGACATTCTATTGGCGAAAACGCCAGTGGAATCACTAATTGTAGTATGAAATTGACATAAATCATTAATATAATTATAATCTTTTTATGAAATTTGAGTCTTTCTAACTCGAAATACATTATTTAACTTATCATTATTACTATAACCACCGCAATGTCTCGAAATCCTTTGTTAAAACCTTAAAAATGGTTCGCTTAAGCACGATTCTATCAATAGAATGTCACTTTGTCTAGGGCCCCTGGTCGAGATTGGAAAAATTAAGCCTCGAGAGGTTTTGGATGATATGTTTTTTTAAAGATTTAGATCAGAAATAGTAAACAACCAGGACGGGGGAGAACCATCGCTCAGTTGGTCAAAGCATTCCCCTTATAAGGAACTGATTTTGGATTCAAGTTCACTTTTTCTGATCTAAATCAATTTTGGAAAATTTGGTTTTAAATACTAGAAAGATGATTATGTTAAGTGATTGATATATATATTATGATGGTGATTTTAAAAGTCGATCAACAAACAAACGCAAACCAAAAACAAAGAGCCCGCTAGACGGCTATAGGCTCGCCCCCTATTAGGTACGTGAGAGCGAATATCATAGTTGGCGGAATGTGGGTGCTAATACACCTCTGCCTACCCCTTTGGGGGATTTCCAGGCGTGAGTGATATGTATGTATGTATAAAAGTCGAGGACATTTAGCCTTAAGATATTAGAAAAGTTACTATTGAGAATGAAGAAGAAAAGTTTGACTTTTAGAGATTGGGTAAGAAAATACCCTATAACTGGCAGTTATATGTCACAATGCTGTATTATCGAACCTATAATTTCGTAAACTAAAGTCAAGAACTGAAAAAAGAGCTACATCGGGCTGAAAATGAAATAAAAATACACAAATGCATAATATTGCCTAACTTATATAAATGCTCTCTACAATAAAAACAAAATAAATCGTAAAAACAGGTATTTTACATTACATTTTACGTCTTATCTCAGTTATTTTACTTGTGAATGTATGAAAAATGTCGTACAGAATACTTAACAAGCAGACAATACGTGAACATTTATGACCGACGGTTATTAGACATTTCTCAATGATAATAACACACCTACTGCGCGGTTTGCCTACGCTGAGGCTACATTACACCCTGAGGGTCAATTCTCGAAGCAAAAATCTGTTCAAATTTTGTTCAGTCTCGGTCTGACCTCAATCTCCCAAATGTCAAAAATAATCACGACGTCAATGTTCGATCTTGAAAATTGTGTTACAAGAATACCGTTTCTGACATTTACTGACTTTTTTTTCTGAGATTGACACCCGTATTCACAAACAATACTGTGAGGTCTCATAGTGTGCTCGAGCGCATAGGGCTGGTCAAATTAACTCACAAACATCACGGAGCAGTATCTAACGCTATGCGTTCCCTCAACGAAGTATTACTTAAGTGTTATCAATGAATAAAAAGGCTTTTTTTTTTTTTATACCACTTAGGTGGCACACAAGCACACGGCCCACCTGATGGAAAGTGGTTACCGTGACCTATGGACGTATGCAACACCAGGGGCGTCACACTCGTGCTGCCGACCCTAAGGCTTGCCAAAACGAACGCACTGAGAATTTGTCGTTCTTTGCACAGTTTTGGTAGTACGCATAGCGAAGTATTGTTTGTGAATACGGGTGTGAGATAAAATCGAGACTAAATTTTGAACAGATTTTTATTACGAAAATTGAAGAGAGTCGGATACAACCACAGTATGGGTGTATAGGGGCCCATGCCACCTTACCTGCAAGCAGCTGATTGACGGTCCAGGCTCTGACGTAGACTTTCCTCTCGGGGTTAGAGGGCCAGCGGCAGTCGCTGTTGCAAAAGCCAAGGTCACTCAAATCGAGAGGATAAAAGGTTTCAAATTACAAGCTTGGGATGTAACTGGGACTAACGCTGTGATGATGTTAATGGACAGTAAGGCAGACTTGATGGAATTAAATGATTATTGGTCATTGCAAGTGCATCACACGAGCACCACCCATAGGTGGGTCATGCGCAAAAAATCCGGACTACAACGAAACCGACATTTGTAAATTCAGTTATTGGTACCGATTCTACCCTCTATTCCGTTTTGTTAGACTATTAGTTCGATTGGTCGGACAATCCGGAAAATAAATTCCACTATTATAAAACTCTTCAAACTGAACTTATAATCCAAAAACCTGATAAAACGACGTACTTACAAAGAATAAATACAAACAATTTTCATATTTAATGTTTCATTAAAGTTCAAATTCAATTCGATGAGAAATAGAATGAAGTTTCGAAAATCAAATAAAAATCGTCATCAGAGATACCTAGTTTAGGAAGATGCGCAACACAAACGACAGTATTGTGTCGCTGTTCTAGCCACAGCTTATGTCACGTTGTAGGCTGTCTTTGTTATACTAGAAATAATAAATAACTAAATGTTACGGTGTGACCTTGGCTCTCATAGAACAATTTTATTTATCTCTGTTTATGTACCGTGAAGATACTAAAAGATAGAAACGCGAATACCTCTTACGCTTTTCTGTGCGCCTGGTACTTGAAACAGAAGTCAGCGAACGTAGATAGGCTCTCTTTCTTTGTCACAAAATTTAAATAAAATCGGCCAAGTGCGAGTCGGATTCGCCCATGAAGGGTTCCGTAGTAGCAAAGGCGAAAATTGCGGTTTATGACGTATTAAAAAAAAACTACTGGCTGGATCTCGTTCGAACCAATTTTTAGTGGTAGTTTGCATGGCAATTTACATCATATATTTTTTTTTGATTTATCATTCTCTTATTTTAGAAGTTAGAGGGGGGGGGGGGGGACACACATTTTTCCACTTTGGAAGTGTCTCTCGCGCAAACTATTCAGTTTAGAAAAAAAATATGTTAGAAACCTCAATAGCATTTTTAAAGACCTATCTATAAATACCCCACACGTATGGGTTTGACGAAAAAATTAATTTTGTGTTTCAGTTCAAAGTATGGGGACCCCCAAAATTTAATGCTTTTTATTTATTTTTGTGTGAAATTCTTAATGCGGTTCACAGAATACATCTTCTTACCAAGTTTCAACAGCATAGGCCTTATAGTTTCGGAGAAAAGTGGCTGTGACATACGGACGGACAGACAGACGGACAGACGGACGGACAGACATGACGAATCTATAAGGGTTCCGTTTTTTGCCATTTGGCTACGGAACCCTAAAAACTGGCCCTACCGCACATGAATGAGCTCTACTGTGTTCTACGGCATCTCCAACAACACTTCGGGGTCGCCTTTGTTGCCTGGAAGTGTCAGGTGGAACAGTCTGTCACCCCCTCCCCTTTTTCTGGGGAGAGATGAGGACCGTTGTCCCAACACCCGAGGGTGCCCTTCGACGGCATTGGGTCAGCCCGGGTGCGACGGATACGCTACTTTACCCTCGGTAACTGATGGTCCGACCGAGAGGACCGTGTTGTTGTGGTCGGTTTGAGTCCGACATTACCACCCCGCTGGCTCCACCAAAAACCACACAGGGTTTTAGTCGGTTCAAGTCTAACAAACCACCTTATTGTTGACTCCGTTGGTGCTAGCCTAGCTGGGCCTTACATGGTGTGGCATTCACTCCATACTCTTTTCTCCTCACTAACCTTTTGCATAACCTTTCAATTCTCGTCACAACATTCTCTTTCAGACCAAACTATTCTTGTACATTTTTATATTCCTCTTCCTATCAACCTTACTCCACTGGCTTAGTCATAATAATTATAATTCATTTATTTTATTTTTAGCATTGTTATAAATGTTTGAACAAAAGCTTACATTATCGTTAAACCTGTATATTAGTCAGTACATTTTTCTAGTCTAGTATTTTATTATGTAAATTATATAATACTTAGAAGGTTACCTGAATATTATGCATTGAAATATGTAAGTATGCTTTATCCGCATTCTAGAATTTATTTTACAAGATGTCTAGATAGCGCTGTGTGTAGTTACTTAGTTCTTGAATATTTTTGCTATCGGAATGATTATGATACTACTCTTTTTCGGACTGTAGACAATTTCCCTGACAGTTTACTTGTTTTAAACTGGATTACTCCACTCCGTTTGAAACTTCGATTACGTGAACTAAAAAAGATCTGTTTTGAAGACGGAAATGTTCGCGTCCGAGTTTTATTTGCAGTTTGGCCTTTTTTTTCTTCATCCACGTGTAAGACTTTACAACCATTTGACTGACTTATACCGACAGTTTTGAGGACTCCATGAAACGGAGGGAAATCTACCGGTACTTACTGCATTTCGTCTAATATTTTACAAGGATCTACGAAACAAAAATCTGTAAACAAAGCTCGAAAAAGGACAAATTTAATTGACTAACGAGTTACACATTAGATAAAGTTTTTCCCGGATGTTTTGTTTTACAAATAATTTTTAGTAGTGGAGTAAAGAGTTGTTGTTTTTCATGTTGACTTATAAGTTTCCTTCTATATTACGTTTCCATTTTCTCATTTTCCTTTTATCTCTAATCTCTACCTTCTTTCCCCCTTGGCCCTTCTCTAGTAGTGGTTTATAGGCAAGATATTTTTCATCCCACCATCTCGGAAAAAGTACTTTTGCTATTCGATAACTGAGTGCAAAAGTCGTTTTTATCCTCTAGAGGATAAAGTATTTTTTTTTTAATGACACATTGTACATACATAATTATAATAATAATCTTGTGAATTGTGATCTCATTCAATATTTTGTATGCCTTTGGCACACACATAGCACATAGCTATTGTTTTTTACATCTTTTTTTATACTCGCAGACAAGCACATCATGACCCTCCTGATGGTAAGAGGTTACCGTGGCCTATTTTGTAACCTATGCTTCATAAAATAAATTTGAATTTGAATTTGAATTTGATTTGAATTTGAATTTGAATCTTTATATAAATCTGAATGTCTCTGAATCTGAATCTGAATCTGAATCTGTCTCTGAGTATGTCTCGGAATCTGAATCTGTCTCTGAATCTGAATGTCTCTGAATCTGTATCTGAATCTGAATCTGTCTCTGAATCTGAATCTGAATCTGTCTCTGAATCTGAATCTGTCTCTGAATCTGAATCTGTATCTGAATCTGTCTCTGAATCTGAATCTGTCTCTGAATCTGAATCTGTCTCTGCATCTGAATCTGTCTCTGAATCTGAATCTGTCTCTGAATCTGAATCTGTCTCTAAATCTGAATCTGTCTCTGAATCGGAATCTGTCTCTGAATCTGAATCTGTCTCTGAATCTGAATCTGTCTCTGAATCTGAATCTGTCTCTGAATCTGAATGTCTCTGAATCTGAATCTGTCTCTGAATCTGTCTCTGAATTTGAATCTGTCTCTGAATCTGAATCTGTCTCTGAATCTGAATCTGAATCTGTCTCTGAATCTGTCTCTGAATCTGAATCTGTCTCTGAATCTGAATCTGTCTCTGAATCTGAATTTTTGATAAACTCAGACTCGGAACCTCCTTGGTGTATTTTTTTTTAATTTGCTTTGCGAAAATCATTTTCTTCTCATGTCATATTGTTGAACATTGTTGATGTTTTTTTTGCATTTCTTTATTTCCTCGCTGAGGTGGGATGAAAAGTTACGTGTTGCACTCGAGTGCAAAGATTTTTCACCTTGTGCTCTTTTGATTCCCTCGCTTACGCTCAAGATTCTAATTTGTGAATCACTCGCTGCGCTCGTGATTCAAATTTAGAATCTTTCGCTTGCTCGGTCATCAAAACTGAGCACGCGGTTAAAAAGCAACTTTGCACTCTTGTATAACAAATAACTATTATGCAGCAGGTTATGACTAAAAGGACGTTGCTTTCGCATCAGTTAAAAAGGGGCAATATTATCACATCCAAAAATACTTTCAGCTTTTTAAACAGCATGGAGTCTAACTTGCCCTATAGAAGGTTCGTCCTCTAATATTATGTGAAATCAAAAAAGTACAGCTGAATTCTTGGATAAAGATACAAAGCCGAGGATAACACAAATTATCTGTGTTCGTATAAACTGAATCTAACTACTTATTCGAAAGTGGCTTCAATAATTTGTACCAGGCGAACAGGAACTAAAGCGGTTCTACATATTTAATGCACTACGATATTTATAAAAAGTATGTAATTACATGCGTTTTGTGGAGCTATTAACATAATGCTTTTAGCATTTAACTAGGAAGTCTAAGAAGGACGTATCGATCGAGTTTTGATATGAAGTTATTAACTTTTTATGTTTATGTTGCCTTGGTAATTGGTCTAAGTATGATTAGACTTTTGATGATAGTAGTGGTCGCCTAGTAGCTAGTTGATATTTTTGACGTGGGTGGGCAAAAAGTAGGTATTTCCCAATGACATATTATGTATTTATTTGTTTAAACACGACATGCAGGGCTCAAAACGGGGCAAACAGTAAGTATATGTAAAAAATAGCTACATACTCGCGCGAAGAAAGGGAAAGAATCAGAGAATCAAAGAATCAATTTCGTTTATTCAATTTAGGCACATAAAGAGTACATAATGAACGTCAAACGTGAAAGAAAATATAGTATGTTAAAGAAAATATATACTCGGGTTACCTGTTGTTAGAGGGAGTTAAATGGTTCGAGTCAACAATAGTGCCCGGAAAACGGCAATAGGCTAACCCCCTATTACGTGGGACCTAATACAATGATTGGTAAGACGTGGATGTTAATTCACCTCTGCCTAATCCTCCGGAGATAAGGGCGTTATATGTATGAATGTACTTATTACTTTATTTCATTAAGATTTGTTCAAAATATTTGTAGGCACTTACACTTATAGGTTTATAAAACAAGATGGTCGCAACTCGCAAATTACGTTATTTAAGTACCTAACAGGAAGTATCACCGACCAGTGCAGATACTCGTGCCGTGATCAGATTACCATGCCAGATGACTGAGCAGCTGGGTCACAAGCCATGAACATATCGATTAACGTAATAAGGTTAAGATGCGTCTGTCTTATCCCGTATGGTTAGGTAATTGACTAAAGGTAAACAATCGAGATGTGACCTTTTTGCACAAACATTATCAAACAAATGAACTAAGTACTATAAATTCAGTCTTAAATAAAGAATATTAAAAGACACATTAAGATTTAGACTGACTGTAGAGCTCTTAGGCCCGTATTCTAGAATGGACTTAGTTCTGAATGTCGATTTATCTAAAAACATTGTGTGGTATCTACAATTTGTCAAATCTGTCAACCCGTCTATAAAATAGCATGGCGGCGAATAAGTGCATATCTCTTCGCTTCTATTTGACCCAATGAATTTAAATCAATCACTGATCTCTATTACATAAATAATAGAGATCAGTGAAATCAATGCTTTGAATAATGAAATCATGACGTTTTGTTCATGTGACACCTCCTTTTTTCAACGATTATATTGATCGAAGAGATGTCTCGATTTTGTCGATGACCGTCAGGCTGAGGCTGCTGTCCTCAAATAAATCGAGATGAGGACTGAGTCACAGAATAAATAATAGTACTATCAGTCAGTTCTTTAATAATAGTACTACTGACTGAGTGTAATGTAGATCTAGTATACGGGCCCTAGACTATAGAAAAACCTAGTGCTAGACCTTATTGCTACTGCAATATGCCATATTGCAGGTATTTATTGCTACTGCAATATGCCATATTTTTGAAACTCTACTGAGTTTCAAAAATATGTCGGACTAGCTGTTGCCCGCAGATGTGTCTGCCAAAACTAGCATACAATTTAGCACTATGAATCAGACTATACCTACGTAATCTATCACTGCGCGAATTTGGGTTCGATCCGATCAATCGTTTGAGCGTGATTGAGTAACAAATATACAAATATCTTCCCATTTATAATATTAGTCTGTCAATGGCTGTCTATCAACAAAAGTTTGACATTTAATGATTTTTACAAGCTTTTATTTAACTGGCTTTGTACCTTTGTAATGTGTTCGGGGCAAATCTTGCAACTCGATTTTGAATCAGATATCCATCAACCGATTTTGATGAGTTTTTTTTCGATTACACTTTGTGCCAAACTTCATAATGTCATATTTTAGCAACTTTATCCTTAAATCTAGTTAACAACTTATTCAAAGCAGTTTTTAACCACGACACTCCACAATGATACACATCACCCCAGCTTCAAGTGGTATCAGCATTACTTATCTAAATACCCGTTTTCGTGTGTAGACCCTCGTCCGGTATTGTAACATAATGAGTAAAAAGTTAAAATGGACGGTGCATGTAAACAGTTTTATATAAAAGTGTTAGTGAACTTGGCCGAAGTCCTTGAATACTTTGTTATATGTTCAAAGGATGTCGTGTAAAGGGAATTAAAGTTTTATTATACCGTAATAAAACTATTCAGACACGATACAACTAAGTTTTTCAGGTCACAATCGGAGAAATATAATAGTTTCTATGAAATACCTTATACGTTTAATTTTATTTATTTTTCAATCTCAATCTATACTTATAATACTAGCTGCCCCGGTGAACTTCGTACCGCCATATTTTCGGCCCGCATGGTATTCAAATCTCGTTCCCGCTGCACCCTTATCACTTAGGGGTATGAAAAATAGATGTTGGCCGATTCTCAGACCTACTCAATATGCTCACAAAATTTCATCAAAATCGGTCAAGCCGTTTCGGAGGAGTATGGCAACGAAAACTGTGACACGAGAATTTTATATATTAGATAAGATAAGATATAAGCGAAATACTGATTAATCACAAATTTCAGAAGCTATATCACCTACAAACTTGAAATTTGAAAATTCTTCGCTCTACCGGTGACCTCCTAGTGTATCTCACTAACCGATGGGCGCAAGCCATCGAGAGTCGGGGTGAGGCTTTAGCGGTCAGCCTAGATATAGCGAAGGCCTTCGATCGGGTCTGGCACAGAGGTCTTCTTGCGAAGTTGCCACGCTATGGACTCCCCGCGGGATTGTGCGCATGGATTGCCAGCTTTTTGTCCAACAGAAATATTCAAGCCGTCGTCGATGGCAGCTGCTCGGACCGCATGGACATAAACGCTGGTGTTCCGCAAGGCTCCGTGTTGTCCCCGACCTTGTTTCTGCTGCATATCAATGACATGCTGTCTGATGGCTCCATCCATTGCTATGCAGATGACAGCACCGGTGACACGTATTACACGGGCCGTGCAAATATCCCTAGGTCGGAAGTGGAGGAGAGTCGCGAACAACTTGTGTCCGAAATTGAGACTACTCTCTCTGGAGTATCCGATTGGGGACGACTAAATTTAGTCCAATTCAACCCTACCAAGACACAAGTATGTGTATTCACCGCTAAGAAGGCTCCATTTGTTGTAGCGCCGCAATTCCTGGGCACACCGCTCACCATCTCCACAAGGATTCTTGGTGTCGATATCTCCAGCGACGTCCAATACCGAAGTCATCTGGAAGACAAGGTCAAGTTGGCATCAAAGAAACTTGGGGTGCTCAACAGGGCGAAGCAGTACTTCACTGCGGGGCAACGACTCCTCCTTTATAAGGCACAGGTTCGGCCCCACCTGGAGTACTGCTGTCACCTTTTTGCCGGAGCGCCTGCGTGCCAGCTTGACCCTTTCGACTCGGTACAAAGACGGGCGTTGAGGCTCGTCGGCAATCCCATACTCACAGGCGATGTGGAACCACTCAGTCTCAGGAGAGACTTTGCTTCACTGTGTGTGTTTTACCGCCTATACAATGGTTTGTGCTCAGATGAATTGTTTGACATGATGCCCACAGCTACATTCTACCATCGCACTTCTCGTCATAGGCGGGGAGTTCATCCTCACACATTGCGACCGGAAACGGTGCGCACTGTGCGGTATGAAAGGAACTTCATCCCTCGCACACTCAAGCTGTGGAATGAACTCCCCGCGATGGTTTTCCCAAGCGACTACAATATGGGGTTCTTCAAGAAGGGCATTAGAAGGTTTCTTCAGGGTCGGCAGCACGAGTGTGACGCCCCTGGTGTTACATACGTCCATAGGCCACGGTAACCACTTTCCATCAGGTGGGCCGTGTGCTTGTCTGCCACGTAAGTGGTATAAAAAAAAAAATCTACATAACCTAGGTTTACCACCCCTTCCTAGTTACCTACTAGTGGAGAGTGGAGAAGCGACGCAACAAACTCCACTGCGGCAGGAGAATAGGAAATCTATGCTTTACCTTTCCGAAGTGGCCGGTTTGCCCCCACACGAGTGCCAATTTCTTGGCCGGCGTATTGTGGAATAGAATGACAAATATATGAGCTTTTTGACGTTTATGACATACGTTGACGACTGGCATATACGTCAAAGCTCATACATACGTCATTCTATTTAACAATCCGCAGAATTACACACTGTGGAAAACCGGCAAAATGTAGCGAAAACTTCATCAAGACGGCCCCTAAGATATTTCATATGCAAACATGTTTTCTCATTAGAATCAATGTATTAAGTAGCCAGTAGAATTGATATATCAGCCGTATAGATTTATCTATTAAACTATACAACATAAATAAATAGGTATTATGTTAATAGTTGTGGCGTAATGCCAGACAGGCAGACAAGTTGGACCTCACTGCATTTCCTGTTCACCGCGAATATTTATTGCTTCATCTTTTATATAAATAAACAGTAGCAGTTAATTCTATTCATCTATCGGCTATTTTATTATGCATTTATATATCTTGATAACCGGTGCCGACCTCGTAGGACATACGCCAATTAAGTATGTGTGTTGAAAAAGGGCAAGTCAGAATAAATCTACATGAAAGGTTTGGTTCCTGTATATGTATAGGGTACAAATGGTGAAAATTTTCAAAACAGAAGTCTGTAGAAAAAACCTCGATGGTTCGGATGGCACCGTAGGGAAGTCGGTAGGAATCGGGGTTATGGGAACGGCTTCTGGCCACTGAGCAGTAGAGAGTATAGAATAGGAAATACACACGATCTTTCAAGTTTTTCTTACGGGAATGGGAGGTCAGCTACAGTCACTGTGTGTACCCGTTCTAGGACCCTAAAAGCTAGACCCTGCTTTAGGTGTAGTTATATAAAAAAATAGTGCATACATCATTCAGCTCTCATAATGATAAATAAATAATTGGACAGTTTATTTTCCTGGCTACGATATTTTGAAAAATAGTTTTTTTGACAGAAACCACAAGCCATTCACAATATGGCAATATGGCCAATTAAAAATTCAATTTGAATGACGGAAATAATCTATTTTGTATTCTAGATCCAGTCTAGCAACTGAACTATAACCTTTTTGAATCATTCATAAAATTAGTCAAGTTTTTTTTATATATTTTTGTCTATTTCTAATTTATTTTATCTACAACTAGCTGATTTTTTTTATATTTGGTCCGACAATTGATTGTGTGGCTAGATGGTGCACGTTAAGGTGCAGTCCAGAAGATAAGGACCACAATTTCTGATGTTATTGACCTTAAAATGGTGGTCCCTAACTTGACGGCCTTGATATATGCTTTTTCACGCCCCGCTTGAAGGACCCGGGACTGCAGGAAGAGGGAAACACGTGTGCGGGCAGAGCCTTCCAGCTTTTTATCGTGCTGCAGAGGAAGGAGACCTCAAACCGTTCGGTACGAGACGGAATGGATTCCACCGTATGTGGGTGGCACCGCAGGCCAGCACGAGTTGTTCTGGACAGGAAAGGAGAGGGTGGGATTGACATATAATAATATGTTGATGACTGTCATTAACGTCAAAAAACATACTCAGCTCACACATTGCGACCGGAAACGGTGCGCACTGTACGGTATGAAAGGAACTTAATCCCACGCACACTCAAGCTGTGGAATGAATTCCCCGCGGTGGTTTTCCCAAGCGACTACAATATGGGTTTCTTCAAGAACATAAGAAGGTTTCTTCAGGGTCGGCAGCACGAGTGTGACGCCCCTGGTGTTGCATACGTCCATGTGCCACGGTAAACACTTTCTATCAGGTAGTCCGTGTGCTTGTCTGCCACCTAAGTCGTTTAAAATAAAATAAACATTAATCCCATACATTCATCATTCATAATTAAAGTTTTTTTTAAATATCATTCAATTTTAATAACATAGATAAATAAATGAAATACCAGGAGAACATAACTCTATTAGAGATAATTACTTTTTGTCAAGGCCGACCGGCCCGGCCAGTTAGGTATGTAATTATTGGTTGTGCTAGAAAAGCAATTGTCACGTGTTTCGGCGGCTGAATAGCTGAATGGAATGAGTTGATTCTATCAACTCGTTTGGTTATTATTACTGTATAATTGTATAGTGATAATAATAATTGCTAGTGTATGTTGACAGCCTGGTTGCATGAGTTGACTAACTCGACTGTTGAGTTACCGCCCTCTAGAACATAACTTTTCTAGGATCGCAATATATTAATTTAGAATAGTAGCACAAAACAGTAGTAGAATGAGAGGCGACAACACTAAATCTAGTCTGATGAAATTAACAAATGATATGTATATCATTGGATGCGTTTTTAATTGAAGAACAGGAAATTGCAGCACTGGTTTTTCATTCATACACAGGAACTAATATCTTCCAGCCTGGTTTTTTCTGATAATCTTATCATATTAGATATCTACCGATTTTATTTGGTTGATTTGTATGGAGTACCATTTAAAAAAAAAACATTTAGGTATAGGCGTAAATTCAGCATCCATATTGCTTTTCCGTCCAGTGTAGCGTATACCCAAGGTAATGCGTGCCCGAAAACAATCATATCGCAAGCTTTCATAGGCCATGGTAAACACTTCCCATCAGATAAGCCTTGGAATAAAAAAAAACCCTCCAATACACGATAAAAAGCCACATAATGAGAGTAATAATAACACATGTCGATAAAAACGAAAGTAAACTCGACGCAATTTTTCAACTTTTTTCGGTCCAAAAAGTCCACAATCGTGCTTCGGTTTTGGTAGCCAAAATAAACCAAAAAACCAACCCCTTTCTTTCTCGATCTGAGGGCGGAGGAAGGTGAGACCTCGGGCAATGGGTCATTGGACCTTATGCCCATATTCGGGCCATCAACTTCGACGTAATAGGGATGGGAATGATTTTCAAGTTTTTTCTGCACTCGAGTGGAAATTAAATGAGTGTGTGGTTTTTGTTTCTCTTACGTTAAATGTAAAATATTGTGTGGTGTGTGGTAATTACGTAATTTAAGAAAAAATGTGCAATTAAGTTATATTTAATGGTGGTTAAAGTTGTGGCTAAAGAGTAATTAAGTTATAAGGTGTGGCTGTTATGGTGTGAGTACTTATTAATATTATGGTGTAAATATTATTGTTATCAAAAGTTTTTACACTTGTGACGTTAGTTTGGGCAATTATTTATTGTATTACATTAAACAATTTTACAGTTCATAAAAATCCATAAAACACTGAGGTTTGTATGCAGTGCCGTGCATTTTATAATTAGATTAACATAATAATATTATCATTTCCTTATTAAATATTTGTACCTAATATGATGTGTTGTACAATTCTTAATTTAAAATACATAATATTATACATACAATGCTAGGTCCTTAAAACTGGGCGTGAAAAAGCATCTGATGAGGCCGTCAAGCTGAGGGCCACCATTGTAACGTGGTACGTGTCTGTAATGGTGTTGGTGATCCTCTTTCCTAAGAATTTGCCTGGAGCTTACCATCAGACGATGTGAAATCATATAGACATATTGTATATAAAAATAATAACACAGACATACATACATACAATCACGCCTTCATCCCCGGAGGGTTAGGCAGAGGTGAATTAACACCCACATTTCACTAAACATTGTATTAGGTAAAATAAAAATAATAATCATTGTAATATTTCTAATTGTGTACCTTGTGTAATATGTCGCGAGTTAAGTAATCTATATAATCAAACTACATCACTCAACTAGTTAGAATCGTGCAAAACTGCTACTCAATAACAGGTATTACTATGCACGGCAGTCTAGCTTTTTGCAATAAGTGATCTATGTACTAAATGTTTAGACATACCGAGTGTTTATTTAGAGCACGACGCAAGTTTTATCTACGATTTTGGCTAGATAAAAATGGTCGTGACTGGCTAAATCGCATATGACATCAACATGAGATTTAGAGAGTCTATTATTAATGCAACTGCCCACAGAAAGATTTATGATAATTTCTGATATATATTGTTATAAGTATATATTGTTATGAGAAAAGTGATTTAACGTGCAAAATATTTGAAAGTGCTGATGCCGTTGGCATTAGAAGTTGTCAGAAGCCTCGGTTCTGACCGGGGTATTTGTAAGAAATGCATACAATTTTAGTTTCAGATTGACCACGGATTACGAGTTTGACTTAATATTGAATTGTCTTTAAGCAAACCATACTGAATAAAAAAAAGAATAAAATAAAGATTGAGGGCTCAAACAGACTTGGGCACTGAGCAGATAATATTATATGTCTTAGAACCCTGACTTCTTGGGTTTCAAAGTTAAACCTAAGTTTTAAAAGGATAATTAACGCTTGAATTGACTTGATTGGCTGACCATACCTTGTGATTAGGGCCCCAGAATGGAAAATAATGGAGATAAACGGTGATATTTAGGTACATTTTGCAAAAAATATACTGAGGAAAATGTAGACTAATGCAAATCTATAATAAACTCTATGGGTACAACACGTAGGCAGTAATCACTACACTTTAGTATTTCATTAGTTTGTAGTTAACTATTCGGTATAGATATAAATACAAATCAACCTCTGACACTTATTTATGAACATTATGTATTAGACTGAACATTGAATACAAACGTAAATCATGTTCTAATTTATTACTCAAATTACGACATAAAACTAGGTAGTTTGAATGTCAAATTAATAAATTAGAATTATTACAAAACAACCGAATTCGTAAAGATGAATCGGTAAGATCTTACTTCACTCTAGTTGATATGTGTATTGCAATCTTTTCGTAGTGTTCACTGGTTTTAACTTAACATAATTTAAAGGGATTTTACAATAGATATATTACTAAATACTATCACAAATGCAAACGTTTGTGTGCTTATGACTCAATCACGCCAGAACGGCTGGACGAATCTGCATGAAATATGGCACAGAGATAGATCATAGTGTAGAAGAATACATAAGTAGGTTAGACTAGTAGTTTGCCAAAGCACCACAGACGTGAAATACTGATACTGTTCCGAATACCTATATTATCCTACTACTAACCTATAACACACTATACAAACTAATATAAAAAATACGAAGGTATAAGTAGGTACATAGATAGTAGGTAGTAGGATAGTAGGAGGATCAGCAAGATGTGCTATCCATCTAGCTGTTCTCGCGCGTAACAATTTATCAACAATAGTTACTAAGATTTAACTCGAGTTATTTTATTGGATTATGCACATCACTATTCCTAAATCGTTAAGGCACAAATTGACGTCGAGGAGGCTCTGGCGCTGCGTCACAGAGAAGAACGATATTGTTTACACAATATTATTGGGAAGTTTAAGTTTAACAAATATTTGAAACCCTTCCGTACTTTGTCGTGGTGTTTGCGGAACGTGTATGACCGTAATTAATGAAGTCTGAATGTAAATTATAAAAATGTAAGTTTAAGATGATTAATATAATAAATTACGTTAAATAATGGATTGTTTCAACGCTATAAAGACAAACAAATACTTTGACTTGACTAACAAGTTAACCAAAAACGGCTACGTGGTTAAACTCTACGCCGTAGAAGTAGGAGCAAGGGGAATTCCAGCTAAATCCCTGTACAACTTACTTAAAGACCTCGGATTGCCAAGAGTTTCAGTGAGCTCTTTACTTACTGACCCTAAACCTACATCTGGGTCGCGCGTCCCAGTCGCCGTCACGGTGTTCCTCTCTGTATCACGCTATGGACCCGCCGACCGCACGGTGAATCCATGGAGTGCTGAGAATCGGATCTCTTGTTAATTTCGCATATTTGTAATACTATTAGTTTAACTACCTCGGGGCACATAGGTATCTTGGACCTAAATCGCCAGACAAACGAGGCTCTGGTGTGCGCGTATTGTTTCGTAATAATCTATGCTTGGTGAATTTGAGCTCGTCCACCACTATAGCACCCCGTCCTATCCTCAAAAGACACCTAAGAACCGTGTACTGCCACCGATAGCCTCCGTGGCGTAGCGGTAGTGAACGCGGCCGCTGCGCAGGAGGCGCCGGTTCGATCCCCGCTCAGTGCAAATATTTGTGTGAATGAAATATGAGTATTTGCATTGGTCTGGTCGTGCCTCGGAGAGCACGTTAAGCCGTCGGTCCCGGTTGCCATGAGAACATCTATGGCAGTCGTTATGGGTAGTTGGAGCCCTCAAAAATCCAAAAACAACGGTCTAACTGCAAAACTTCGATATCGCCTAATGTTAACATTGGGTTGTGGAGGTCAGATGACAATCGCTTCACGGAAAATATCGAGGTCTAGTCAAATCCGTGGTTAAGACTGGTAAAAAGCGGACCCCAGACTCCAAGCTGAAAGCTTCGGATGCGACTGGGAATTAACGCTAAGAGGAAGAAGAACCGTGTACTGCGCGTATAGAGCACATTTTGAGCACATTTTAGGTCCTACCTATGTCCCGAGTAATATGAATGTTGCAAAAGGTTGCTTTTAAATTTAACAACAACACTTTCCATACCACCGTCCATACCTAATACCTGCCAAATATATTTATTTTAACCCTCCCCGTTTAGCCTAAAATATGCTAATATTGGCCGAATCGGCACAATAATCTCTTGATGTGTCGATACAGAGTGCATGGCCGGACGACCACTGCGTGTGAAGTGCACGCCATTCGTTTGAAAAAAAGAACGCAACGCCATTTTGAATTCGAATGATTTGTATATTTTGAATAAATATTATAATAGTAGCTGATGCCCGCGGTTTTGTCCGTGTGGATGTCTGTTATTGCGACTTTTTTTCATATCTCTAATACTACTCAAGCAAGTGTGATCAAACATACTGCAGATTGTAAGTCTGACCAATACCGTACTATTAAAAAAAACTCATCGTAAAAAAAGTTCACATGAGAATTGACACAATTTTTCAAATATGAAAACTGCACACAGGCGCAAATGTGCTCTACAGGCCCAGTGTACGTTTCTTGTGTGTCTTTTGAGGATAGCACGGGGTGCTACTGCGGTGGATGAGCTCAAATTCACCAAGCATAGATTATTACAAAGCAATCCGAGCTCACCAGGGTCTCGTTTGTCTCGCGACTTAGGTCCAAGATATGTGTCTCGAATCTAATCCGATGAATGTACTAACAGGACTGATTAACAATTTAATAATAATTAAATACAGTTGCCATAATTACACTACCTTTCTCCCTTGCGTTTAAGACAAGTTAGCGTTACAAATCCTAAACTAGTATCGAATTCACCGCCATATACAGGGTTTGTGTGTAACGTGTGTGTCCTTGCGCCAAACTGAGGCACTTGCCGAGCTACAATCACGAAGTCAGATGTATATGGAGTGATATGTGAAGTACATCATTGGCGTACTTATTTGGCGAGTTGACGAAATAGTATGAAAGAATTATGGTACTTTTTAGGGTTAAATTAATTGGGTATGTGGTATTTTGTGTCGAGTTGGGAAATTATTTTAACGGGTTATTTAAAAAAATCTTTCAATGAAATATATAAATGTGTGTTGTAATAAAACTACTTTTTATCGGTTTTGGCTACTTTTCACTTTTCAGCAGCCTTGGTTGCGGATTTACTGCTACTAGGACTACTATATCCTACTTCCTCCTAATATTATAAATATAAAAGTTCTTATTTATTCACTTATTCTTCATAGCTTTTGCCCGCGGCTCCGCCCGCATGGATGTCGGTTATTGCGACCAAACATAGCCTATGTCCTTTCTCAAGGTTTAATCTACCTCTAATACCAAATTTCATCAAAATCGGTTCAGTGGTTTAGGCGTGAAAGCGTAACAGACAGACAGACAGAGTTACTTTTGCATTTATAATGCTGACTGTACTTGTGCAAAAAAGCTACGTAAATAGTTGTGTCCTCTGCTATTAATACCCCATGATACCGATTATTACAGTGTGGCAATAAATAGCTTTTAATCAGATCCCAGTGTTTACGACGCGCTTAAGCTTACGTCCATTCAAATTAAAATGTCATGCAACATTAATATATTTGCTAGTGCTATCTAGAAACTGGTATGTTGTGTACAGTGATGCGCTCAAGTGTTCAATATTCTGCTATAGCAAGCTGAGCAACAGTCCCGCTATTTATTTTGTTCTTACACCTATTAACCTTTCATGCGAGCGGTTTTGGCACAATAGATGACCAATTTGATCTGTGTAAATTCTACACACCTATATACATCCGACACTTTAGACTTGCACGAAATAACTACGAACAGAAGACATAATATTTCAGTCATCTTAGTCAAATTAGGCAAGTAGGTATCTCGAAGTTAGAGCTACCCCGTTATAAACTCATATAAATTTGTCTTTTTACATCCTAAATTTGTATCAGACAGAACCTAAATATGGTGACTATTAAGTTTACCTACCATCTACCATAAGTAGGTTTTGAGACCATTTTTAGGATATCAAAATAAAAGTTTATAGCTGGATAGCTCTTATTCCAAAGTGAACTCACTAAGATGATAGGACTGGTAGGCATAGATACTATGGAGTTACTTCAAATGTTCATACCGTCGTCGTCAGTCAATTCCGGAACCACGGATCTGTTGCGAACTTACCTGTGCTTGCACTCTTCACAGCTTAGTGCAGGCTGATCCGCATTATTTCATTGAGTCACGAATCACGCACCGTAATTAGCCGCATTATGTTGACGTAAGCTGAGCTTAATTTACTCTTAATTAATAGGCTAATAAAATAGGTATTGGTCTTAAAGAAATAATAATTACAAAACGGTTTGCGTGCGACTGTACACGCCATGTTTTGGATTACTTTTAATAAAGTAACACAAAAACGCAATCCACGAAGCTTATCAGTGAAGAATGAGTGCGCCTGGGGGCGAGACATAGCGCCGTGCCGCGGGCTCGCCTGATATACTGTAATAGGAACCTTTTAAGGAATATAGATAAACTGGTTTAAAAAGAAATTGAGAACCTGCCCCCCTAGACAAGTGGCAATTCGTTGCTCGGCGTATGATGGAATAGAATGACGAATGTATAGGATTTGACGTTTTTGACATTCGTTGATGCCTGTCATATACGTCAAATCCTATACATTTGGAATTAGGAGCCACGAATTGCCACTTATCTAGAGGGGCTGTGTGTTGAGGCGGTAGTGTTTGATTGCTACGTCAGAAGTTGTGGGTTCGATGTCTGCTGAGTGCAAGTATTTAGGTATACTTCGTCAACAACGTATTGTACTTTTTTTTTATCGTACGATAAAATCCCGGATACCTCCCCCGCCGGAGCCGATGGAATAGTTTATGTCGGACTAGAATCGACTAAAACGCACGCCATCTGTGGGCCGTACAACGTATTTAACTTGAGAAGGTTTTGCTTTATTGCTTCTACTATACCTATCTATAATAGCGTGATGATATATACCAAAGCTTAATGGGTGAAGGGTTGCGAAACCGGTTAGGACAATAATAAATATCGTGGAAAAGTACAAGTGTGTTATCAATATGTGTAACAACAAGTTCCACCAAGTGCCATCAATCAACAGTATGAATAGTTGCTAAGATCCTTTAGGTCCAAGTGAATCTCAGAGATAATTGCCCCAACTGAACAACGGACGAGGCTCTGGCCCAGATTTTGTCTTCTCTGGGTTGGGAGGAGAGACGGCAGTCGCTCTCTAGAAAAACAAATTTTAAAATTGTTGTATCCAAGTAGAGATTGGATGTAACTAGGAAATCGCAATGAGAATGATGATGATCCTACTAATGAGAAAGTTGGATGGATGTTTTTTACTCTTTCACGTAAAAACTACTGAATGGATTTTAAATGATACTTTACAATAGTGTAGCTTATACATCAGATTATCACATAGGCTACGTTTGGTCGCGATAACCGACATCCACGCGGGCGGAGCCGCGGCCAACAGCTAGTTATATGTAATATATAGCGATGCTTATGACTGTGCTTATGATATGACCATGCCCTAGTAGAATATGATTACTAAGTAAATGTTCAAGGAGGCGGTGCTAATTTGTTTATCTTGACTTCTCAGTTTGGTGCAATTTAACGAGCTCTTAGTTTTAATAACATCATTGAGCGGAGAATTTCCGATGTAGGCGTGAAACACACGGTTGGCACACACACGTGGGCCCAAGGTGCGAGCGACCTTACGCAGATCCTCCTCGGGTTATAGTTTCCTGGTACACGACACATACTAAACAAATTAAATAATTTTCATAAATTGTGTCTGTCTAGGTCTAGCCAAATCCGCAGTTAAGACTGGTTGAGCGGACCCCAGAATCCGAGGTGAAAGCTTCGGATGCGACTGGGAATTAACGCTAGGATGAAGATGAAGAAAAAGAAATTGTTTCTTAATACCAGGGTATTAGGGCCACATCAAGACCCTCAGGGACAAGCCAAGCTCAATTACTGTGTGGTTTTTCCAAACGACTACTTGTTGAACCTCAAATTGTTCTTCAAGAAGGGCATCAGAAGGTTATTGACGGACTCAATAACCTTCTGATGCCTATTCCCAGTGGCGTCATACGTTTACTGCGGACAGTAAACGTATGACGCCACTGGTAATAGGAACCACGTAACCACTTTCCATCAAGTGTGCCGTGAGTTAGCCACGTCATTGGCATAAAAAAGAATGTCAAACCAACAGGAGAAGAAGAAGTAAGAATATACCGAGCTACGATCTTAATCTCCGACCAACACCACCTGCATTAGACCCTACCAACACCCCACTGCCCGCTGGTCCATTCATCACGGGCTCTGCAGTTTCTGAACCCAATCACAACCCATCTGAGGTTGGATTATTTGGATGGCTTTCCGTAACTGTTGTTCATAAAGTGTGGATAAGCTGGACGCTTAAGTGGTATAAAAAAACTGCACAGTAGTACCAACCTCTACAAAAATTATGCCACCAGTGTCTTACGCTAAGACCGTCATTCAATCTGCAGGTTAACCGACTTGCAAGTTTGACTCCAAGGGGACAGAAAAAAAAGCCTTTAAAACTTTGCACAACCCGAACATCAAACCATTACAAACTAAGTGCTGTTATGCAATCGTGCAAATATTTAAAATCGAAGTGGTTACCCAAGTTATTTTTTCTACAAGTATAACATATTGTCATAATAATAGTTACAGCCAATAGACAAGACACTATATCGTACAAGGCAAACAGCTATTCATTCTCAGAGCGATGTAATCTGTAAATAATAATATCGCGATCTACGCCAAAGCAACTAAGATTGCCATCTGGGTTTCCCTTTCGAGTGTAACTTGTCCTTAGTCACCTGTTGGCGCTTCCTTTATGCTAGCACTGGGTAAATACAAATGGTGGTCGGAGAAAGATATTAATAAGTACATATACGGTTTTACCTGCATGCAAAAAAAGTTTTCTACATGCAAATGCATTACTGTCGGTCGTCTGCGACTCCGTACGCTTCATGTTCGTTTTACCTTCATAAAATTCGTTCTTATTGAATGGAATGAATGTTGAAATGAATCTACACCCTATAAGGAACCTACCTGGCAAATTTCAAGTTTGTAGGTATTATAGTTTCTGAGATTTCGTGTTTGTGGCAATTGGCAAAAAAGCACATGGCCCACGTGTGCTTGTCTACGTAGGTAGGCCCGATACTTAGCGAATTGTGAATGTTCCCATGTAAATCCACGAACAGGGGCTCTGCTTAACCCATCGGGCATTTATAGGCGCGAATATCTATACCCATAAAAGCGAGACACCAATTACTGATTATGATAAACCCGGGTTCTTGCACTGCATTAGAAGGTTCTTTCGGGATCGGCAGAACGACTCCCCTTTGCGTTGCACACGTTTATAGATCACGGTAACTTCTTTTCATCAGGTGGGCCGTGTGCTTGTCTGCCATCTAAGTGGTATAAAAAAACATGCTACTACCCAAGGGAGCGTATTAGTAAGTTGGCTTTGCCGAAAGCAACTGCCGCCTCGACCGTTGTTTAGTAGGTCCACAATCTAGCAAGTGAAGTTAACTCGGGTCTCCAAGATGTTGTTAGGAGCCTGTAGAACCATAATGATGACATCATAAGTATCACTCGAAGTATCATATGCGAAAGTAACTTCGTCTGTCTGTCTGTTAGCTTTCACGCCTAAATCACGGAACTGATTGTGAAGGGTAAGAAAAAATTAGACCCTGGGAAAGGACATCCCTATTAATATTATAAATGCGAAAGTAACTCTGTCTGTCTGTCTGTATGTCTGTCTGTCTTTCTGTCTGTCTGTCTCACTTTTACGACTAAACCGCTGAACCGATTTTGATGAAATTTGGTATAGAGGTAGATTAGACCTTGAGAAAGGACATAGGCTATGTTTGGTCGCGATAACCGACATTCACGCGGGCGGAGCCGCGGGCAAAAGCTAGTAGGCTATATTTGGACGCAATAATCGACATCCATGCGGGTAGAGCCACGGGCAACAGCTAGTTAAAAATATATTACACCTTACACCTTCTGTACCTGCTTTTACTATTATCATTCTGCGCCTACACTAACATTTACTAATGTTATCAAAGATTATGAGTCACATTACAATGAAATAAACCCCAAAGCTTGCTTAAAATCAATTAGAAAGCAGGTATTACTTAACAATCCGCAACTGATGTACCAATTTAACGAAATGTACGCAAGGTTGAATCATGTCCGGTTTTCTGATACATGTGTCTCAACCCGGAATCAAACTGTCTACCGAACTGGAATATGCCAAAGATAATAAAATGATGATGTGTGATCACGATGAGTCAAACAAAGTATTCATAATTTCCGCGTGTGATTCCTGTTTATAAGTTTATGGAAATTGTAAGTTATTAATAAAGCTCCTTTTATAGCTTAATAGGAAGAATACTGAATACCTCTATGGTATTGGAAGAAATAATTGATATCGGTCCTGCGTCTATCCTACTAATATTATAAATGTGAAAGTTTGTGAGAATGGATGTGTGGATGTGTGGATGTTTGTTACTCTTTCACGCATATACGGCTGGACCGATTTGGTTGAAATTTGGTATGTATATAGGTTATACCCTGGATTAACATATAGGCTACTTTTTATCCCGGTCAACACACCACGCAGGCGAAGCCGCGGGCGGAAGCTAGTATTGTAATAAACTTGAAAAATAGTTGTGTCTGTATCTACATTGGATATCTATCTATACTATTATATAATTGTAAAGTGGTCGTGTCTGTACATTGGAGATATTGAAAAAAAAATACTTGGGTTATGTTATGTTAATGATACTGAACACGAAAATATTTTTTTTTAATTTCCTGTCTGTTTGTCTGTTTATCCGCGATGGACGCAAAAACTACTGGACGGATTTTGATGCGGTTTTTTTTGTTCGAAAGGGCTTACTCAGACTTAAAATCTTACGTTTGTTTGATCGCAATCGGTTGAGTAGAACCGAAGATATGAGCAAAGGTACCGAGATGCACGCGGGCGGAGCCGCGGGCGGAAGGCTAGTATTTAATAAAAACTATTTGTAGGAGGTCGAGTACGACGGTATTCCCGTCCCAATCGAGCAGTCCGATTGGGGAAGTACCTGCGCCCTACAGAATATCACGGCCTTAATAACCTCATGTTGTGTTCCCGGCGGTGAGTACGGTAGCCAGAGCTCAGTGGAGTGATTTTATGCTGTCAGTGGGCAGACCAAAGGCTTGTCCTATTTAACTTCTGAAGCTAACGGCACAGAATCTCTTGTAGGCTCATGCTGTACTAACATTTCGAACGATCGAACGAACTCGACAGCTCAATCCGCGGCGATATTTCCATTCTGCTTGCTGTAAATTTTGTGTCGTCACGTTCTTGAGCATGAGGGTGATGTATGTTTACGTGTTCGACAACGTGACATCACCAAAACAGCATGCGATATTGAAATATCACTGCAGATTCAGCTTTCGAGTTCGTTCGATCGTTCGAAATGTTCTTACAGCATGTGCCTACTGTTCTTACAGGGTCGACGGCACGAGTGTGACTCCCCTGGTGCTGCACACGTTCATAGGCCACGGTACTTTCCGTCAGGTGGGCCGCATACTTGTCTGCCACCTAAGTGGTATAAAAAATAGAATTAGGTAAATAAACAGACACAAATGACAATTAATATTAAAAAATGAAAATTCAATAAACTTCTAAGACTTATACGGCTTAGCTAGAACTGGGATTAAATCTACGCTCGCGTGAAGAAGGCTTTCTATATTGGTGGACCAGCCGGGTATCGTAATACAATCCATTTCGCACATATTACAGTAAACTATTACACAATGGAAGCTACAAATGCCAAAACATTCGAACACTTATCGATATTGCACGTACTTACACGCACTTACGCGCACTTACTCCCACTTACGCGCAAGTACAGGGATCACAAACGTGACAGTTACAATATTTTGCGACGAGAAGTGCAAATGAAGGCAAATTGTGTGGTAAATGCTGTCATCGTTACGTCACTAGTGAGATAATGATAGCGACCTGAGGCAGGGCGAGAGTGATAAACCGCAGTGATACTTTACTGAAGTATTGCCTGTGGTATTGCTCTATACGCGCAGTACATATTTCTTGGGCGTCTTTTGAGGATAGCACGGGGTGCTACTGCGGTGGACGAACTCAAATTCACCAAGCATAGATTATCCCTACTTAATAATTATAAATGCGAAAGTATCTCTGTCTGTCTGTCTGTCTGTCTGTCTCGCTTTCACACCCAAACCACTGAACCGATTTTGATGAAATTTGGTATAGGGGTAGATTAGACCTTGAGAAAGGACATAGGCTATGTTTGGTCGCGATAACCGACATCCACGCGGGCGGAGCCGCGGGCAACAGTTAGTTACAAATAATCCGTGTGCGCCAGGGCCTCGTTTGTCTTTCGATTTAGGTCCAAGATATGTGTCGCGAGGTATATGTTGGTATGACTGGTATTTTTTTTAAAGACCTATCTTATAATGACTGCAATATGCGGTTTTTCAAAGACATAAGGTTCCTACAGGGTCGCCATGTAGACGCATTATCCTGATTGCATCCGTGGCCAAGATGACATCGGAGCTCAGGGTCCGCCTTCCGGCTCTTCCTCCTCCACTTCGCACGATCTTGGGCATCCATAGTAGTGAGACCATTTGCACGCATGTCACCTTCCACGACGTCAAGCCAGGACTTCTTGGGCCTACCCCTTTTCCCTGGACCCGGTGGGGGTGCCATTGCCAGGCATTTATTCCACCAGGCTTCAATTTGAGCACATCTTATGTCCAAGGTATAATGTCCCTAGCAATACCAAAGAGTGCTATAATTACTTACTTACAAAGAGCGACTCCATAATTGCGTTTACGCATCAAAACGTATCTTTTCACGTTCAAAATGAAATAATGGGCCAATAATATCGGCAATTAATGCCTTCGCAGTGAATTACACAAATAAAAATAATATAATGAGGGCATTAAACCTTCAATGTATGTAATGACTCCCGATTTCTGTTGGGTAAAAGCTTTGTGTGGTATATGTGATAAGCGCTGAGCGATTTATGAAGCCGCATATTAACTTGTACTTTAGAGACAGGAGCCTGCTATTCTGCTCCTCCTTTCCTTATAGATTGGTTTATCTTGGGCGATTATAAAGTCTATATTATAATTAATACAAAGAACTTATTGCACAGAATCTTGAATAATATTATACTCGTAAATGCGAAAGTTTGTTTGCTTTGCAACTCAAAAACGACTGGTTAAATTTAGCAGACATTTTACCTAGGGGACCTTTTATCTTGGTTATTAATTCCTGTGGGTGGAGGGATCGCGATCAGTATCCCAGGCGGATAATACTGTGTATTTATTTATAATTTAGTAAAAAAAAAACACATATTATATTTTCTTACAAAAGTTTTTTTTCATTATTGATTGTAACAACATTTTCAATTAAAAAAAGTCAGCGTTTAAGTATTATGATACCCAATAAACAATAAATTTAATAAATCAAGTAAACACAATAATATGCGTTCGAGAATGAGGCCAAGCATACAAAACATGTCGATAAATCTTATCGCACGCGCACGTCTCATCCGCGCAATTGGCTACTTTCCAGCTTAATGCTGTTGCACCAACATAAATTATATTGATGTTTACACACTTTACATAATATTGTAATAGCAAGTACACTATCCCCCTCTAAATACGCAGTGAGTTGCTACTTGCTAAATACCACGTTAGATTCTTGATATAATTGTAATATTTTGACGTTCATATATAATTTCTATGTACCTAAACTGAATAAATCAAATTGATTCTTTGAGTTGAGCAACAAGAACAAAAGATGAGACTTATAGAAGTAAGCAGTTAGTACAGTGGTCTTTACGTATTCTGGATGGGAAAGGCGGAGAATCAGGAGCAATGATGCACATTGGTAGAGTCTTATGTCCATCATTGGACTGCGATAGGATAATAATTAATTCATTGATAATATACGTATTTAAATTAAATCATAAAATCTCATTCGCTTATAACTTGGACCATCAATAACTAAGTAATGTAACTCGCGAACACCCATTTACTTTCGTAATCGGTGCACTAGCGGCTTCTGTCCAAGTGGGACATACCGACAGAAATTCAATATATTGAAATGTTTTTATATCAATTTGGTAGACATCGATATAAGTCGATTTAGAAAGAGAAAAGAGAATCGACCTCGGGGGGGCTCGAACCCGCGATCTTTCCCTTACAGGGGGAATGCTCTGACCACTAAGACTTCTCTTTTCTCTTTCTAAATCGATTTGAATAGTCAGCATAATAAATGCTTCAAAATTTCATTCAATCGATATAAGTATTTTGGACAAAGGCTTGCTAGCTGTATGTATGGAGCCGAGCTAAATCGTCGAGGTCAACTCAACCTCACTACTAAGGAGGAGTTTCACCTTAGTATACCATGAAACCTGGAAACGGCAGTGCCTATCTGACAGAGAAACGTTGTCGTCTACAGCCGATTCTGGCAGCGGCTCTAAACCGGCCTGCTCGGAGGCTTTTCCTCGTGTGCCTCTAACGCATCGGTGTGTCGCGTTGTCCTCTTTTCGGGGTTCTAAACAATCTCACCTCCGGCAACCAACGACCCACAGACGGCGTGTGTTTTAGTCGCTTCAAGTCCGACATAACCTCCCCACCGCCTCCGGTGCGGATTTTGTGCACGATAACAAAGACAACCTTACACCTCGGTAATTGAGACCCGAGAGGCGTTGCGGTTAATGTCCAACATAACCAACTCAGCTAGCCCATTGGGGTGGTATCCATGAGCATTTTCACATGAAAAAGAAGTAAAGTATACGTATACAAATAAAAAAAAACAGTGGAAAAGCGGTTTACAGTTTTTGTAGCCTTTGGTTCTGAGTCTGATTTACAACTTATTTTAAAAGCGATATAATAAGTGATTTCCGACGAATAGCTGAAGTTAACATTTCTGCGTAGTTATAATCAAAATAATACTTAATTATATCGCAATATTTAATTCGTTATAATGATACATGTTTAAATCTATCATTGCCTATATGAAATGAAATATCTATTGACAATTTAACGATTACAATTTGTTCAATGTCAGTTAGAATTCCTCAAATGTGCAACATTGGCAATAGTAAAATCTTGATAGCTGTGGTATTCCACGAATACTGAAACCACGTGGATTGATTATGGTCTGACGGAGGCAATAAAAGACTGAAAGCGTCCAAATTCCAACTGAAATGGAAAAAAAATCGAACTTAATAGATCTAGTCCAAGATATACCTCGGGCCGTCGAAACACATATCTAGGTAGACTAGGTAACTTACCCAGGGGCGAGTTGGGGACTCCGTGGTCCCCACACCGGATGAGGGCCGGATCGAGAAATATGGCCCTGGGTCAACCTCACCGACAGCAACCGACGGCCCACAGACGGCGTACGTTTTAGTCGGTTCGAGTCCGACATAACCTCCTTCTCCGGCTTCGGCAGGGGAGGTATCTGTGGGGATTTTTTCGCACGATAAAAATAAAAAGGTAGACTAGGTAACTTGTTGATTGATAGAGAAGGATTTGGAGATTATATGATAGTCGCTCAGGTAAATGTCGCGGTGGTGAAGCCAAGATGATCCAAATTTCAATAATAGTAGTCGGAGAGTCGCCACCAGGCTTCTAAGTGCAAGCTTTGAATGCAAACGGGATTGGCACTTGGATGATGATTAATCTAGTTCAAGATACCAAAACGATATAAAACTTAGCTTAAATTCACACGACAGTAACGGTATCTGCAAGACCAAACGTCCATCACTTCAAATATCAAATATCAATATTCGACGCAACATAAAAAATGATTAACTTTTGCAACGGCTTGCAACAGTTATCACCGTTGAAACTGAGGCATCATCCATATATTATGTTTTAGATTAATATCTGAACTCTTGAACTGAGGATTGCGTTATTTATAGCGTGGTATTGAACTTAATGATTACCGCTAAGTGTGTGGTAATACAGGATGTTTGCTAAATGATAAAGACCGAGGTCCCGTTCAACGTGATGGGCTGTTTCTATAAGTCACATGATCACTAGAAGATGTAATTTAATATAAGAGGGAAATAATTATAGACTAGCAATGATTTAGTAAAAAAATAATGATTGTGAAAATATTGTGAGTTCGAATACCTAACTGTTTTTAAATGTATTGTGGTCTGTTTTATCAGTTAGACGATCTTTGGATCGATAGTTCCTGACATATTTTGACTTAAGTCGCAGTTCGCACCCGTGCTATCCTCAAAAGGTGACCAAAAGTCATTGCGCATATAGAGTACAATTTATGACGAGCCTGATGTCAAGGCATATGTAATTTTTAAGAAGAATGATATTATAATCGCGAGTCAGAGTAATATTTCTTCAATACATGTTATATTCCCTAAAACAATTTATTCTCCTCAGAAGATGGCTAACAAAGAAATGTTTTTTTTACAGGACTGCTGGTGCAAAATGAGGAATAGAGCCAGGTTGCTGTTGATGTGATGAAGACGGTCTGATGTACGGAACCATGAGAAGGTAATACTTGCACTTTTAAATCTAGAATAACCTACTTATAAAGTCTTTGAGATTCAGGGCCGTATTCTAGAACGGCACAAAGCCCCGAATCTCGATGTACCTGAGGACAGATTGACATTTATTTATTTATTTTTTAAGCTATTGCATAGTGGAGACCGTATCCAGAAATTCCGTAACGAAAAAAACCTAACACCCCGAAGCTCGCACGAATCGAGCCGAGCTGCTCCGAAGTAGCTCCGCTTAACGTAAGTAATTATAATTGCATAAGTTGATAAAAAATGCTATGCAATAGCTTTACCGCGGCAGTCCCCGAGTGCCACACGTCTTTTTTTTGTTTAACAGGTTGCCTATACAATTTTTCCTCAGATAAAACGATTCAGAACCGAGTACCATTCTAGAATACGGGTCTAAATCTTAGCAAGTTAATCTTTGACGAACAGAGGAATAGGGGAAAGGAATTATCGTGAAATGAATAATCTAATTAAACCGAATCACGATTTAATTGTAAACATAATGTCGAAATTCTGAGTTGGACTCAGAATTTGTTTTCTTTTTTTCGATTATTTATTTATTTATTAAAACGTAGAAAACTTACAGTTAATACAGTCGTATAATAGGCAGATTAAATATCTGAGAGCCAATCAAAAGCCAAAAGAGGAAAAATAGAGCCAAGAAGACAATTCCCTTTTGAACATAGTTCTTAAGTATTTCTTGGTATATAATAAGGAGATCAACAAGATCGTATAAATAGTTAATATGAATATTATGTTAGGTATCAAGATAAAAAGAGGAAACATTATCTGTAATAGATACAATTTTCTCGTAACGAAGTAAAAATGCCAACCAAACAATGCTTAATTTTTACTCGGTTAGAAATCTAAAAGCAGTTACTGTTCTACAGTTTTATAACTATTACAGTCTATATAGTAATATGTTATTATACATGCCACATATCTTCGCTGATTAGAACAGCAGCTGCAAAAGAAGTGTTTATCCTGTAGCAACACTGGCATTTCGAAATGCCGCACATTTTTTTTTCATAATTAATTAGCATTGGGAAGCCAAACTTTTAAGGCTACTCTATAAATTGAAGTCATTTATAGTTCTCTTTTTTGGATAGTCAAGTTCATATTAGTAGGCAATTAATATTCGGCAATAAAGATTTCGTAAGGGAAAGATCGCGATCGAGTCCCCGAATGAAGTTTTCGAATTCGTATTTCGATATTTTAATGCTATACACCGATTCTATACAGTCAGGGCGGTGCAAAAGGGACTTTTTGAGCGATAGGAAGACAATGCTCTAAATTATTTATTTTTTCAAACGACTATCCCAATTGGGAGTTTCTTCTCCCAGTAGTTCCATGGAATTGACTATATCCCTGTAGTCCCATTTTCTAGTTCCATTATGACATCAAGTTTGGATGAATAATGTTTTGTAAGATTGGTTTTTGTTGTACTTACTAAACTTGCTTTTTAATTTATTTATTTTTACACTTTTTCATCATTTACTTTGAATAGATAAATTCCTAGAGTTGGACAAATGCGTAATTGTTTTGTTATTCACACCTAACAATTTCAAAGTCTTACGTGCGTAGATAAACTCCACACGCAATTTCAAATGTATTGAATCGATTGAGTAATATTTGTATAGGTCATTGTACAAATTTGTTGTGAGAAGAAAAGATTACAACAATTTTATAGTATTGAAAGTAAAACCAATTGAATGAAATTTTAAAGAATTTAAAATGCGAAACTATTTAAATCGATTAAGATAGATAAAAGCGAATACACCTCAGGCAGGACTCGAACCCACGATCTTTCCCAAACTGCCCCCCCTAGACAAGAGGCAATTCGTTGCTCAGCGTATGATGGAATAGAATGACAAATGTATAGGATTTGACGTTTTTGACATTCGTTGACGCCTGTCATATACGTCAAAACCCATACATTTGGCATTCTATTCCATCATACGCCAAGCAACGAATTGCCATTTGTCTAGAGGGGCTGACTGACAAAACCGATTGTCTTGTCAGTCAGTGGAAATTCAGTCGGTTCAACTGAATTGGGAAAAAGCATAGAGAATGATGAAAATAATAATTGTAAAACCCAATCTTACAAAACATTGGCAAGATCATTATACATCAGCAGTGGGTCACGTGGAAAATACGTGACCTCTTTAGTCATTCTATTGAGCTTATTGTGACTAAGCCTAATAACACTCACATTGAAAAGATTCTTAAGTACAGTCAGCATTAGATCGATTTTGACTAGCAAAGTACTCAAAATGATCTGAATGCCTTGGTATCCCCCCTTCTTGTTGACTGATTGTTCTGATATTTGGTACTTACACACCTTTATTACGGACGATAACACAATTTAAATCGGTAAAACAGTTTGGTATTAACATCATTAGCAGGTATTAAGATAAGATAGGTATTAAGAATATTTTGAGACTTTGCTCATCAAGATCTGATGCTGACTGTACAAATTCATACAAAACAACAAATCCAAATAATATTATATAGTTTGTAATGATGTGATTTCATCTTTTAGTTACCTATTCATATCGTTATTATTACAACAATCGACGATTTATATTATTGTCGTTTCTTCAGAACAAACTTTGCCCACATACAAAAGATTGAAAACAAAAAAAAAATACGGTTCTTAACCGGTATACTTTTTACAGATAAACATACCGATGGTACCGAAACGAAAACTGCCAAGTTGACGGTTACAGATAACAATTGAGGTACCAAAAGGCCGGTACCTCTTACATATCCAATGACTGATGAAATTAACAAGTCGAATAATGCCGAAGATGGCGATAAAGTAACCGATACCGTAACCGATACCAGAACCGATACCAGAACCGATACCGAACCGAAGGAAACGAAAGAGAATAAACCCAGAACTGTATCGTTTAATAGAGACGTACATATCAAAAGATTCGGTGAGTCAATTTATCGATATATCGGTCTAACTTCGGTAACAACTCTTACTCATATCGACTTCATAATGTGCGCTACGGCTACGACTCACAGATTTATTCGAAATGTAACCAAATTTCATGAAAAAGACCAAAACCAGGAACATTATTAAATAGTTTATAACTTCAAACTCAGTACCAAATTATTATTGATTTCTTTTTCTTTGGTCAATATTTTAAAATCACACTGCTGCAATATTTTAAAAATGTTTTTTTTTTTATATATAGGACACGTCAATACGATTTCAACTCACCTGATGGTAAGCTGAAGTCAAAGTCTCAGAAAATTTTCTTTATGTCCAATGAAAAATATAAATGACTGTTTTGACATTGTTAAGTAGAGGTCACATTTGAACGGCGTTTTGTGACTAATGTCATAAAAGACTTTTAACAATAACAAAATGGAGTTTTGTATAGACTAAAATGTATTCTGTATACATATTCATAATCTGATTTCAATATACCTTTCTGACAGCTGACAAATTACATCTTGTAAGACGAACAAAAAAGCTATTTATATACTGATATTTTGTCAAAAGCTATTTATTATTTTAGTGTTACTTTGGCCTTTTATAATTAAAATTAACTAAATATAAACGTTTCCGAGACTAATACACTTTTTTATGTTCTTTATCACGTTGCAATAACATATTAAATTTGTCCTATTATGTCAATTACTAGTATTACTGAAAAAAGAAACTGAGGCAAGAATAATGACAGTTTTTGAATTACAAAAACTATAGATTGGATTGTTATAAATAACTAGTAAATGTTATTCAGGGTTCCATAGTCTGACGGCAACCTCTGGAACCCTTGATATCATAAAAACTCCACTGTATGTTCATCTGTCAACAGATTGTATCTCATAAATCGTAATAATTAGACAGTTGAAATTTGTTAAAGCATAACAAAAAAGAAATTAATAAAATTTAAAAAAAAATTAACCAGTGCTTTTCGGATATTTTTGACAAGAGTATTAAAAAAGCATAATTTGTGGTACGGAAGCCATCATGTATGAATAAAAAAATAACGTTCTTTTTTTAAGTTTATTGCAAATTTCAAAAAGGAAAGTTTTATAAATGGTTATATTTATGGAAAATGGTCGTAGCCGTTCAGTGCACGAAGTCTGAAAGAGAATGAAGCTATCGTTAACATACTAATATTTCATGGAACTACTTCGGAATGCAAAGAAATGTGAATAACAAAATACCTAACTGAATTCACCTTGAGACTAATATATGTACAAATTAATAAACTAATGTTAACTACGTTGTTTCCTCTTTTTTATATGTATCTAGACAAAGCTTGTTCTTGTTTTTCTTATTTTGTGTTATCTGTGTAAGATTTTTTTTATATGTTTTGTTCTGTGGCGATTGTGATCTTTTATACTTGAAGACTGCATGCTTGGTCATGGATTTTAGTACACCTCAGGACACGTATCTTAGACCTAAATCGTAAGACATATGAGGTCCTAACGCGCGTAGATTATTTTGTAATAATTTACGCTTGGTTAATTTGAGTTCGTCCACCGCAGTAGCACCCCGTGCTATCCTCAAAAGACACCCGAGAAACGTGTACTGCGCGTATAAAACACATTTTGAGCACATTTTATGTCCAAGATGTTTGTCCTGATCAATACCTTTATATTTAAATTTACGAATATTATAAAACTGATGAGGAAAATGCAAAATGTGATTTATACCGAAACGGTATAAGGCAATATCAAAGCAAATTCACGCCTGATTAAGGCGAAGAATGGGTGGAAACGGATTTGCTTTGATTATGCCTTTATACCTTTTCTGTATAATTCACGCCTTAGAAGAAAATAGGAACCTAATATAAGGAAACTAATATACCTAAAGACTACGCTATAAAGACAAACAAATACTTTGACTTGACTAACGAGTTAACCAAAAACGGCTACGTGGTTAAACTCTACGCCGTAGAAGTAGGAGCAAGGGGAATTCCAGCTAAATCCCTGTACAACTTACTTAAAGACCTCGGATTGCCAAGAGCTTCAGTAAGCTCTTTACTAAATCGAATATTAAAAGCGGCATTGATAGGATCTTACCAAATTTGGATAGGTAGGGGGGGGAACACTACTGACGGTGGAGGTGAGCGCTGATGCATCACAAGGTGGCCACCCTAAACCTACATCTGGGTCGCAAGTCCCAGTCGCCGTCACCGTGTTCCTCTCTGTATCACGCTTTGGACCCGGCGACCGCACGGTGAATCCATGGAGTGCTGAGAATCTGATCTCTCTCTATCAATTAACCGAACTACATACATACCATATAATCAAGCCTTTAGCCCCGGAGGGTTAAGCAGAGGTGAATTAACACCTAGATTACACCAACCATGGTAATTCAGGCCCACGTAATAGGGGGTGAGCCTATTGCCGTATTCCGGGCACTATTGTTGACTCGAGCCATGCATCTGAGGCTGAGTCTGGGCTGTATATATCTGCCTGATGTTAAATAGCCGTATCCCTTAGTCGCCTTGTACGACACCGCATGGGAAGAGATGGGGTGGCCTAAATTCTACTCTGCCGGGAACCACGCGGCTAGCCGAACTAATCTAAATAATATGTGTCTATTATTTAAGACTTGTTTAATCTCTTAAACGATGAAATATCCAGCCATCACAATTTAATTTAAAAAAGTGCTTGCGGCCATGTTTTGATAGACAACATGGCAAAATATACTCCTATATCGGTAACTATCTATGAGAATTGGTTTTTGGATCCAGAACTTTAACATATTATACATACTTTAATTATCAAAAGAGGCAGTATACCACCCACGATATAATTATTATGTAGTTTTTATACTTTTGGAAGATTTTGTTATTTATAAACCACAGGTAAATCCATAAATTAATAATACACATTTAATTTAACCATACAATCAACTACTTCCATCAAATTCAAATACTTCCACCGAAATCTACACGAATTTCCATTACACATTAATTTGACATAACGATGTATGTATTAATTGCTATCACACAATGGAACACGAATTGCCAGTATTTAGCATAATACAAGAACTTACATCACACATTTAACATGACACATGAATTTCCATCACACATTTCACATACCACTCGAATTTCCATCAAATATTTGACATTTTAGAAAAATGAAATATGATTTCAAAATTTGAAACCTATTTTTCGATCCCCCAAGCATTTTTGTTTCACAATAATTCCCATACACTTTTGACAACTGTTAATTAAGGTAAAACATTAAGTATGCTTCACCTTTAATTAATAATTATTATTTTTGTAACTTTCTAGCATTGTAAGAGTGACCATGAGGTGTTAGCCACTGTTCTTCTCGAGGTTGTCTTACCATAGCCTATGAATGGCCCCAACACAAGTGATTTTGATCAGTAGCGATAGTGATTGATTTTAAATTTGGAAGCCGATCTGTATTTTAATATCAAATTTGACCAATGTCGTTCAACCCTTTTTTTTGTATATCCACCAAGATTTATATTGTTTATAATTTACATTCTTCACATTTTTTTTGCCTTTTGAGTTTGCTTTATTTTCCTTACTTTAGAATGAAAAAGAATCAATAAACGCCTATTTTTTATTAATTTCTATTATCTATATTATGTATGTGAGTTTCAAATGTCGTTATTTAAAACATTGAAAATAACTTTTTCGAATCACTTTCATTGAAATTTCACGTTAGTTAAGATTGCAGCAATAGCTGTGTGTTTGTAACGCATCGTGGAGTGAGACCGATCGATAAATAAAGATAGCCATTATCATTCGTTCCGCTCAATTGTGAACGATTATGTTCAAATTATATTATTTTTGATTTTTTTTTTGTTGATTTTGGCCTTGTTCCTTACGTTGTCTCGTTATTGTCTCTATTATTATTTGCAAATATATTTTTTTTTAATTTTGTAATTAATAATAGAATGTTATTAAAACTTTTTGTTAAGATGTTTGAATGTTTGTTATACAATTGCTCTCTAACGGCTCAACTGATCTGGCTAAAATATACCACAGGGCTAAATTATAGTCTGGAATAACTCATAGACTACTTCTTGCCCCTGGGTTGCCATAGGTTGTGGGACCAGGATCAGAATTCCACGGAGGCGGAGCCGTGAGCTACAGCTATTTTTAAGCTCTGGGCATATTTTATCTAATGACAGGGTCGTTAGTAGGCTATATAAATTATATAACGGCTGTTATTTAAATTAAATGTCACAATAATAATATGTCAACGTAAAATAGGCAATAAATTTTACTAAATTATACCTACATAATTGATAATTTTATTTCATTAATATTGCATTAGCAGGCTCTGTTTATAAATATACATGTAATACATGCTTTAGTACGTGCCTGCTCTCAGTGAAATCCGTGCGGTGCTTCATAGCGCCTGTTTCAGGCAAATAATATAATTGGGGACACATTTATTCTGGACCTAAAGCGCTAGACAAACGAGGCATTGGCGCGCGTGGATTGTTTGTAATAAATCTTTGCTTGGTGAATTTGAGCTCGTACTGTGCTATCATCAAAAGACGCCCAAGAAACGTTTACTACTGCGCGAATAGAGCACATTTTGACTACATTTAAGGTCATACACTCGTATGTCGCGAGCTATACTATACATAATATACTTCAAGACGGCTGTGGTCACGTTTTTTTTTCCCTGTTGATCCGACCGGTCGGACGACGAGGAATTTCTCTTCCTGTTGCTCCGACCGATCGGACGACGCGGAATTTATCTTCCTGTTGCTAATACTACTTACTATGAAACTACCATGTTACTAATGGCTTAAACAACTTAACGCCACATACTAGGTTTTCATTAAAAAATTTAAATTACATGTGTACCATGTTGTAGCTATGAATTAATTAGAACCTTATCAAATTTATTGTAATGTTATTTTTAATACTAGTTCAAATGAGTATGTAAAGTGATGCTTTATCAAATAAATGAACTTGATTTAAAGTAAAAGAGGTAATTAACGTATAATTTTAAATTTATGCGTTAATTACTTTTTTATAGGTTAGTAAGTATTTGTAGTTTAAGTGCTGCGAACCGCACCAAGATTTTAGGTAGTTTTGAACCTGATAGGTGGCGCTGACACTATACGTTGTGTGAAAATTAATAAATTGTCTATAGGACTCCCAATGTCCAGCTGGGGCGGTTCGACTAGTATTAAATAAAAGCATAGACCTATAACCTTATAAAGACAACAATATTCTTGTTATAAACGATGTTTTTCTCTATTTTGTAGCCTTACCAGAAATTACCATATTTTAAATCAATGAATTATTTATTATTAAAATCAACAATGACTCGTTTTACTCCACTTATAAATATATCATGTCGTCTCCGGTCCAAGGTCAACCTCCTTAATTCAGTAAACACCAGGCTATACCTCGGGTCACGTATCTTGGACCTAAATCGCAAGACAAACGACGATTGTTTTGTAATAATCTACGCTTGATGAATTTGAGCTCGTCCACCGCAGTAGCACCCCGTGCTATTAACAAAAGACACCCAGGAAATGTGTACTGGGGCCCTAGACAAAGTGACATTCTATTGATGGAATCGCGCTGAAGCGAACCATTTTTAAGGTTTTAACAATGGATTTTGGGACATTGTGGTGGTTATAGTAATAATGATAAGTTAAATAAGGTATTTATGTCAATTTCATACTACAATTGGCGATTCCACTGGCGTTTTCGCCAATAGAATGTCACTTTGTCTAAGGCACACACACACACATTTCCTGGGTGTCTTTTGTTAATAGCACGGGCTGCTACTGCGGTGGACTGCTACGTATAGAGCACATTTTGAGCACATTTTAGGTCCAAGATATATCAGGACAAGGGAAGGACAAGATATAGCAATAACAACTATAGCACGTGTAACCATACGATGACGGTCGACGGAATTTGGCTAAAAACCAGCTTTGAGTTACCGCCAAATATATTAACAAAAAATACAAAATGGCCACTTCGGAGAACATAATGCAATAACATGGACATGAATTAACTATTTTATTTATTTGAATTTTATTCTGAATTTGTGATAATCCTTTTTGGCATGTATAATTTTTTGAATTTAGAAGCGGTCGTCGCCGCGTCGTCGTAGTCATTTTATTGTTTATTCGTTTTGCATCTGGTGCCACAAAGTCTAAAACCTCATATTATTATCATCTCAGAACCATATCACCCAGGTGAAATGATTAGACATTATCACATGATTGTGGAATGCCTCTAAGACTTCACCTCACTGGAGCTAATGCTGCGTTTACATACTCGCGGCAGAGCGAGGGAAGTGGCGAGAGAAGTGGGCAGAGACGTGGTGTGAATGGTATATTCGTCATGCCGCGAGTACTGCCGCGTATGTTGCGCAAATACTAGCGCGATGAACTATACGAGACCGCTAGATGGCGCTAAGCTAAATAAAACACGACTTTCGTTATTGCTCCTCGAATATTTACTTTAAAAAATATTTATATCGATCTACGGAAAGTGTATAGTAGTTGAAAGTGATAGTTTTTATTAATAATCTATTTAATTAATTCGCTATGCTGTAAAAGCTTATTGCGTACACTGCTACAGCGTTGTCCTCCATACGTTTACGTCCGTCTCCGTTGCAGGGCGAATACTGTAATGCGGACCAACGCGATGATGGGAGTGTGTGAATGCTAAGGCATTAATCGCGCGAATATTTCTGGCAACACGATGAGCAATGCGAGCGGCAGTATGTAAACGCGGGGTAACAGATGACGCCTGTTTTGTCCAGTGAGTTTTGAATCCACTAATCGTGCTATCAAACCAATTCGTGCGCGACAGATCCTCGTTTGTCTCGCGATTTGGGGGTCAAGATATACCGATAGCTATATCATTTTCGGAAAATTCGAACTATCAAATCTGGCTTCGAAACCGAGTGAACTTTTGACCAATCCAATACACAAACTTTACACAAATTCATAATAGAATACACAAGAATGTCATGCAAAAACGTCTACGTTTTTTTTCCTATTTATTATGTCCTTTATACACCTACAAGGACTAATGACGTCACGATGATTTCTCAGTACATTGTATACAGATATAATCCAAATCATCAGTCATCAGGTTTTTATGCGACACGTAATTCGTCATGTTTTTTGCGTCGTCCGCTAATCAATGACTCGGGGACATTAAGACTGATTGATCTTTATATAAATTGGAAATGGTCAATTTAAATCCGTGTCTATTTTGAGGTGTATTTACGTCATACGGTTTGTTGCTAGGGTTAAAGACGGGATCCTGCCTTTTCGCCGAAAATTGTTTGGCCGATTATCACTTGCCAACCAACGTTTCGCCTATTTTTCACTTTGACGACTAACGATTGTCAATTTTTTGTATGACAACGTTTCATTTGGTAGAATTATTGTTAAGCTGATTATTGTAATGACAAAAAACGTTTGGGGCATTTATCTTTTGTCAAATTATTTATTAGGCCAGACAACTTTTAGACGAATCGAGTATAGCGCGCCCCAACTTGGATAGGTTAGGTTAGAAGGCTAACGCGGGAGCGGAGCGGAGCGGAGCTCCCGCTTTAGCCTTCGTGGTTATTTTTTTATAACCATCCATAAATAGTGACTCACTTAGTATTTTTGTACGCCACATTCAGTAATTTTGACAACAACTACATGAATATTATGCTAACTAAAACATTCGCTACTTGAAAGTTGGCATTTTGAAAAGTGTCATTCTAAAATGAAGACCAAACGTAAAATTGGCAACTGTGAGGTTGGGTAATAAAAACAAAATTATATCACAAGTTGGCAAATGATTATTCTGCGAATTAAAATTCTGCGAAACGTTAGTTGGCAAGTGATAATCGGCCAAATAATTTTCGGCGAAAAGGCAGAGATCCGTAATATACATAATATTTGCACACCGAATACGGTGAAACATGCTGTACTTTTTGAAATACTGCCTTACATCTATTGTAAAACCATGTTTCTCTTTTTTTTTTATATAGGACACGTCAATTTGACTTCGCCTCACCTGATGGTAAGCTGAAGGCAAAGTCTCTGAAAAGAGGGTCACCATTACAGACACGTATCATGTTACAATGGTGGCACTCAGTTTGACGGCCTCATCAGATGCTTTTTCACGCCCCGCTTAAAGGATCCGGGACTGTAGGAGGAGGGAAACACGTGAACTGGTAAGGAATTCCAAGACTTAATGGTGCGGCAGAAGAAGGAGTCGCCGAACCGCTTGGTTCTCGATGGAATATTCTGCACCGTATGCGGGTGGCATCTAAGCCCTGCACGTGTTGTCCTATATAGGAAAGGAGAGGGTGGGATTAATTAAAAGAGCTCATCAGAACATTCACCATGGTAGAGACGGTAAATACCGCCAAAGATGCCACATCTCTACGCAATTGCAAAGGCTTGAGGGTTTTGGTGATCTCAGGATTCCCAATAAAGCGGTTTCTCGCAAATAGGTAAAGATTTATTATTATTATTATTTATTATTACAGATATAAAACTTATACCTATTACAAAACAAATTAGCATGTCTATAAAGCCATGGTACCAAAATAATAGCTTCAAACTTAATGGTAAGCCTTTGATACCATAGATACAATTTTTTTAAATAACCAATAGTTCAGAAACTCGTTTTTAATGGCCGCCATGTTGGTTTATATTTGAATATCGAACAAAAAATGCTATGTAAACAGTAGCTCTGATACTGTTTCGTTTGCGCCCAATCAATTTGATACACAGATATAGCTCCGGTATATATTATAATTGTATTTAATGTAAAAAGCGCCATGGCTCTTAAGAATTATTTTTTGCAAGCATTTTTGTTTTTTATAGTGCTAAAAGGCGAACAAATATACGGAAAGCTGTCATACTCGTAGCTTCGAATATTTCAAAGGCGGCGCGCGGGTCAACGTCAAATTTTGTACCCACAGATTCAGAGAAGGGTAGATAGTGCATGTGTATTAAGGTGGCTTCTCACAGTGATCCTGCAGGTTTTATCACGCACAGCAGACGATGCTTCAATAGCTTCCCTATTCCTTGAAGCCTCACCGCTACAGATTTTGTATGTGCTTCCACAGACGTACTGTGTTGTATTCCAGATGGGGTACCCAGAGCTCACTGGAGAGTTTTTGTGCCGTCAGTAGGAAGAATAAATGCTTGTCCTGTGGGGTGAGCACGAACAACTATCGTAATCGTATCGTGAACGTAATGAGAGCACGGAGCTTTTGCACTAACGGCACAGAAAATCTCTGTTTTTACAGAGTTAGCAGCACGAGTGTGACTCGCTTGGTGTTGCCCACGTCTATAGGCCACGGTAAACACTTTCCATCAGGTGAACCGTATGCTTGTTGCCACACAAGTGGTATAAAGAATGTGTTGTGTTATATAATTATATAATATACACATAATTAGTATCTAGGTATCTACTAACAATATGTAGGTGGGTACCTACTAAGATATCATAAGAAAAGTTATATTAATCAATACAGCCTTACGACCATTATGTAATTAGCACGAATAACAATATTGTGTAACCGAAACAAAACATGTTTTCATCTTCCCTCTTTCTCACAATAGTAAAAGTGCCGCTCTGCCCGCGGCTGACCACTTGTTACGTCACTCTACTACATTCTTAGGGTCGTTTTATATCAGGTGGGAAAATACGCGAGCAGTAATTAAGTGGTAAAATTCCCAGCATATGTCTTGACCCTAAGTCGCGTAAGAAATGAGACCCTGGCGAGCAGGCGGGGAGAGAGGGATATGTCAGAGGCTACGTCAACCTGGCAACTGATAGCCCAGGATGAATGTGCGGTTTGGGTTATTTGAGTCCGACATAACCACCTCCCGGCAGGGGGTATTCCCATGGAGATTACCGCGCTTTTTTTTTTTTATATAGGACACGTCAATTTGACTTCGCCTCGCCTGATGGTAAGCTGAAGGCAAAGTCTCTGAAAAGAGCGTCACCATTACAGACACGTATCATGTTACAATGGTGGCACTCAGCTTGACGGCCTCATCAGATGCTTTTTCACGCCCCGCTTAAAAATAAGGTCCTGATGCGCGCGTATATCAAAATATTTATGATTGATGGATTTGAGCTCCGCCACCGTAGCACCCTGTGCTATTCTCAGAAGAAATTCAGAAACGTGTACTGCGCGTATAGAGTAAATTTTTAGACATTACTAAGAGTCAAAATATAAGCCGATAACTATAATGAAATATCAACTTTATCCCATTAAGACAAAGCTTAAAATAGAATGCAGCAACGTGCTACAGTCTTATCATACTATTGTATACTATTTTCAGCCTAGTTCTTAATTAATTAACACTTTTTCCCACCTAATATGAATGAACCCTTACGTGTGAGTTGATCTCGTACTTAGATAAAGCTTACGCTATGGCAATTATACTATTGGTTTATAATTATTCGGTTAACCACCTTCCGTGAGTGGCTCGTTCGATTCCCACACATAACAATAGGTCTTTCTTTTCCCAGCGTATAAAAAGTGCCTTCGACTGACCAAAATAGTTGAACAATTTCCTTAAAACTTGTTACTATTGTTGCCTATTGGGTCCGTTGCCGTGGAGAATTTAAAAATAAAATTCTGCAAGGAACTACATAATATCCTTTTTTCCAACACACACGTAGGTTTAAATATTTTAGGGAAGATGTTTGAGTAGGTACTGTGGGAACGAATATTATATATTGCAGGACATTCTGCGCAGCCTTAGACTAATACAAACACTTATAGTAAGTGGCACTACAACAACGCAGTGTTAAATAGATCTACTACTTTGGTACAAGTTGGCATCGATGGGGAGGAATTCTTTGACGCATGGACGCTTTGTTTAAAGGTAGATTATGTATTGTTTTTTATTATGTACCTAATTATGTAAATAGTTGCCATATAAATACATTCCATAACATGCACACATTTACAGTTTAAAAACAATATAGACATTAGCCTTACTCACACATAACTCATATTCCGCTGCTGCGGACTGCTGCGATGGCAACACTGCTGCCGTTATGTAAACAATAGCTCTGTATATAAAATTCTAAGAAAAATAGTTATCTTCATATAATACGATAAAAAACTATTTAATTCGTTACCAATAAGTGTGATATACGTGCAGAAATGTTATAATAATAATATATAATGAATGATAGATAATATGTGCAAAATAGAACTATGAAATTGAAGTCTTAATTACCCCGTTATGTGATAAAGTAATAAAAGTGAAAAGAAAATAAATGCAAAGAACTTTAATTAGTGATAATATTTAGACGTACTGCAGATATTTATATGAAAGTGAGAAGACGAAAAAAGTGATAATCATAATATTAAAATACGTTACATTCAAACGTAGATACTTTTTCACAGTAACTAGAAAGACCGAATTCAATCAATTCTACATGGTAATAATAAAGACCTAAAAATAATCTGCTGATGGCCGCTTTTATATTTGGAACGACACGACTTATCGTCATGGTATCAATTAGTCGTAACATAGGGTAATGACTAAAATCTAAAAGAGCTTAATAAGCGACATCTAGTGACAAATAGCTCAACCAGTAAGTAAGCGATAGACTGTGAAGAAAATTTTAAAAATACGGAAGAATTTATCGAAAAATTTAATAAAAACATAACAGATCGGGATGACATCGGGAATGGAAAACATGGATAGACGTTCAAGTCTCGACAATATTACCCTGAGAAAATACCGTACTATTAAGTCATCGTCTACAGACTCATTAAATCTCTCTGATACATCAATAACATCATATTCCCATGGTCGCAGCCTGCCGGACATATCCGGAAATAATATGAATGAGATCGAATTACTCAAAGAGGAAATAAAAAAATTAAATGATGAACTTCAAAGTGCGCACAAAGAAATAGAAATTTTAACGACTGAGAACAGTCAACTGAAACAACAAACATCAGGACAACAGAAAAAAATCTCGAAATATAAAGAGGTTTACTATGGTTCCCCTGAAATTAAACGTTCTGCTCAAAAAAAGAAGGGAAAACCATTTTCTAAAATTGGCTGCATCGATAGAGGTGAACAAAATAATGTCTTCAAGACCACTTCAAGTACAAATCAAGACATGATAGAAGAGTCATCACAGGCTATTACGCAAACTGCAAGCTTACATAAGCTGAAGGCGGAGAAGAAACAAAATATAATAATTTTGGGAGATCAACGAGCACGTGGCCTGTCTAAAGCAATGATAAAGATGAGAGGTAACAATTCGGAAAAAGATAATTATAACCATAATGAATACAATATAACTTCAATTATCAAGCCCAATGCTTCAAGCTCGCAGATTTTAAATAGTTGTAATGATAGCCTCATAAGGAATTTAACCCAACAGGATACTGTAATAATTATAGTAGGTTCTAATGATAAAAAACCCTTTACTTTTATATCCGAGATTTGCAATGTACTATTTAAGCTAAAATCTTGCAATGTAATAGTGACGAATGTTTTGCACAACCCCTACTTGAACGTAAACATGATCAATAGCAATCTAGAAATGATAATAAAAAATTACAAGAATTGTAAATACCTAAAAATACACAGTACTGACCAGCTATACTATAATAAGCATCTTCCTACATCTAATTATAAAGAACTATTACACTTATGCCAAAAACTTAACACCGAAATTGATTACTGCCACTACCATACGAAATTTTTAAGACAATATAAACATACATTGGGAAATACTAAACAGAATCACTCTTCGCTTACCAACCTTGACGACACAAGACAATTAACATCAACACAAACTAAAATAACAAATTATTTCCGAAGAATTAGTGCTTCGGAACCTGTTACGAAAAACCACTCCTTTCGTCAGACACACTAGATACGAAACCATTACTTTACTCCACCAGAACATTGCCAGCCTGATTAGTAAACAAAAAATATTCGAAATCCAATTAACAAAGGTCGAAAAAGAACTCGGACCGGTGGACATTCTTTGTTTTACAGAAACTTTTATTAAGAGAGGTACTGAATCTAACGTCACAATTAACGATTATAGAATGGTATCATCTTTTTCCCGAAATGACAAAAGCCGGGGAGGATCTTGCATTTTAATTAGAAACAACTTAAAATTTAAAGAAGTAAATGGTTTAACTCTAATTCCCCCAATACAATTGCAATTTGAATACTGCGCAATAGAAATAATCAAATTTAATCTCATAGTGGTATGTATTTACAGGACACCAATATCAAACGCTAGTATTTTCCTAAAAAATTTAGAAGCCCTTGCCAATACACTGTGCAAAAGGACAAATAAGAAATTAATTATGTGTGGTGACTGGAACATAGGTACACAGAAGGATACACAAAACTCTCACGACTTGAAAGCTATTCTATCCAATAATAATTTAAAGAGCCACATAGAAGCACCAACACGAAAAAATTCATGCTTAGACCTAATAGTAAGCAACCTACATGACACTAAAGCTGCAATTCATTACCTTGCTCTTTCAGACCATGAAACCGCACAATCCCTAACATTTAAAATTGAAATCGACAATAGGGTAAAGGATTGTCCCTCCTACTGGTTTAAAAAAATTAGAGACCTCAACGACGAAAATATTAAAAAATTTCAGTATTATATTTCAAGCCTGTCCTTCTCGGAAATATACAACTTCCAAACAACAAATGAAGCATTCGATTCTTTTCATGAGACTTTGACTCTCTTTTACAATCTTTGTTTCCCCATCATAAGAGTCAAAAATACTTTTAAACCCGTAAAGATTAGATATTTAACAAAGAGTATTAAGCGATGTTGCGTAAAAAGTAGGACATTATACTTGAAATACCACCTAAATAGACATAATAAAAAGCATAATAAAGTAAAATATGACAATTACAATAGAATCTTAAAAAGATGTATAAAGAAAGCTCAACAGATAAATAGCTTGCAATACATAAATAACTCAAAAAACGGAAGTAAAGCAACCTGGAATTTAATTAAAAATAACACAAACAATATGAATATGACATTACAATCTGAAATAGAATCAATAGGAATTAAAGATAAACTATATGACAACCCTGACAAAATATGTGAACTATTTAATGACTACTATATAAATCTAACCAATAACAAGACACAAAATAAGAGTAACTTACTAAAACCAATTAATATCCCACAAAATCCCAAAACTATATTTTTGGATCCGGTAGATAATGTGGATATATATAAGGTGATAAAATCGTTAAACAATACAAATTCTACAGGTTACGACGACATATGTACTAAAGTTATTAAAAAATGTGCAGCTAGCTTAGCATTGCCTCTTACTCACATAGTAAATCTGTCTTTAACTGAGGGTTCTTTCCCAGAGCTATTAAAAAAGTCGATAGTAAAGCCTCTATATAAAAAGGGGTCCAAAACGGATATGACAACAGTGCGTCGAAATTGTACGAACTTGCCAAACTGAACAAGTATCCTACAGATCCAGTTTCAAAACCAATAATACTGGTACTCCACAAGGAAGTATATTGGCCCCTTTGCTCTTCATCATCTACATTAACAATCTCCCTGATGCAATTACAAATAACTGTATTCTTTTCGCGGACGATACAACATTATTAATTAAAAGTAAAGATAAGGCTACATTAGGACGAGATATCACTAACGCGTTGGATAACGCCATTGACTGGTTACAACAAAACAACCTAAAAGTAAACATGACAAAAACAAACATTATACAATTTCAGGCATCCAACACACATGCAAACTATCTTGACATCCATTACAAGAATAGCGTACTCCCTACTGTCAACGAATGTGTATTCCTAGGTATAACTATAGATAAACAATGCAACTGGAAAGCACACATAGAAAAAATTAGCACTAAACTGGATCGTTTTGTGTATGCATTAAAGCAACTTAGAGACACTACTAATCTAGACACTGCAATGGTATCTTATCATGCTTATGTATCATCAGTGCTCAGGTACGGCATCATCATATGGGGTAATTCAACAGAAATAGACAGAGCCTTTAGAACCCAAAAAAAATGCATTAGAGCGGTATGCGGAGCCTCTTTTTTAGACAGCTGTAAGCCATTATTTAAAAACCTCAAAGTGCTTCCATTACCCTGCCTTTATATTTTCGAAATATGTATCTTTGTCAAAAAATACCCCCATCTATTCGACAAACTTGGTGACTATGCGAATAGCCGGACGAGACATAAAAACAGGTTACATTTACCTCTAATTAATATAGAACTATTTAGAAGGAATGTTTACTGCATGTGTATCAGAATATATAATAATCTTCCATCAAGTTTGACTAACCTACGTATGACATTATTTAAGAAACAATTATTTGACATGTTATTAAATAAAATGTATTACAATATTAATGACTTCTTGAACGATACAATAACAGTTAATAATATCTTTTAATTTAATTAATTTAGCATATAAGTATTATTATTAGAACCTGAAAATTCGCCGTATGTGGCAGAATGTGAGGAAACGAAGCATTTTCTAATATCTATTGTACCATATTCTAGCAAATAAACGATTTTGATTTGATTTGATTTGATTTGATTTCCAGCGGTTTTTTTGCGACGAATTCTGTTAGCATACTGTGTCTACAGCACTGTCTAGACCCAAAGTAAGCATAGTTGAACTATGCAGATAAACCTTTTTTTTGATGTCGTACCTCCCAGTCCTGGGAGGAAAGCGTGCAGCCCACGTCTGTTGTTCGGCAGATACTCCGACTTACAGGTGAAGTTGATCTCAACACCTTACTTTTATTACTATCCTTTTTACCCGAATGCCGAAGAAAGGAGGGTAATGTTTTTAAACTAGTATCTATGAGTACAATATATAGGCAAGTGGCTAATGGCTAAGATGCCATTAATTTATTAAAACAATCTCGTAGACTTCAGCTCTCGTTGGTCTACCTTTTCAAGGTCGATCTCGACAGACTACTTAAGATAGATGTCTTGTAGACTTGGTTTATCGTTCATTCTGTAGGTATTCATTCGTTCACTTTAAAAAAATTATATGACCATGCCTTGTTTACTCTCTTTACTACATTTTCTTTCACATTACTCCAATCCCTCAGATTCTTCTCAATTAACTTACTTTTTGGTGAAGCAATTGTTACACATGTTGTGTAACAAATATCATTAACACATTTAATATCGTGTTCAATTCCAAATATCAGCAAGTTGATGCTCCGTCAAAAATTGAATTTAGTAATATCTTAATTAATTCATTGGAAATAATGTCATCAATCATTCGATTGCCTCAAACAGGACTGATTTAGTAATACCTATATTGATTAGGTATATTGATGGTACGTCTGTTTGTAATTACTGTAAAGTTCAATTTTAGTTTTCATTATCATCTATGAGAACGGCTTATTTTTTGCTGATTAAACTTAACACTAAAACTTTTCGATCCAATCTTAAGATATTCTCACTACAATACGCGGTACTTTCAAAGTCATAGTAAAGTACCAGATTTTTGATTTGGCACGTCAGAAATAAGGGTGAGAAGACCAGATATGGTGGTTTACTTCGATTCTGTAATAAGTTTGAATTTAATTACTCTACTTAATAGAAATATCTACTCTTAAAGAAAGAAAAGAAAGAAAAATATATTTATTTTGACCCGCAGCACACAATACAGTCAAAGCAAAGATTGTATTTTTCACTTTTAGTAGGTACATAAGTAGTATTATAATTTATTATATGCTTCTAGCAACACTTTGTGAATAGTTAACAGCAATACAAGAAATTCCCACTTGCCACCCCGTGAGATTCATTAGAACCCTTTTGTCAAACGAATGCCCTAACTGGAAGTAACTTCGGTGGGGCATAGTGGGCATTACCCTATGTAATCGCTACCGGTAATAACTAGGTATATATTTAGTGTTTACAAATGATACAGCCTGCTAAGAACACGCATTGTGATGTAATACCTAAGATTGCTGATAGCGTTAGTGTAAAGGCCGGTGGCGTAATGGCTGGGGTGTCGGATTGCGGTCGAGAGGTTGCCCATTGGACCCCACCCAGTGCAATATCAACGATGTATACTATAATGATGACTAAGAGTGGATGCGAGGAAAGTAAAAAAGGTTCAAAATTAACCAAATAAGTTAATACACATATTGAATGAAATTTTAATGCATTTAGTTATGCTAACTATTCAAATCAATTTAATTTCTGCTCATTTCGCTTTTTTCTATCTTTTAGCCCGACGTTTCAACTTAAAGACACAGTGAGCTCATTCTGCGTAATAAGTTCAACACCAATTCATCATGATTCGTATACTTTGAGATAACTTACAATTCAAAGTAGGTATGTGACGACTACCATCTATAGTCACCCCGCAACCATGGCTGCTGAAAATTAGAAACGTCGCCGTCGTCGGACTGAAAGAAAATATAATTATATTATGTAATAACAAATATATCGCGATAGAATCCGTTAAAAAGAAGTTTTATTTTATTTTATTTTTACAGACCTACTCAAAATAGTCCTCATCCGATCAAAAACCATAAATTATCATAATTATGTAAGCGAAGTATCGTTTGGACACATCGGATGTGTTAATGATCATATTATGCATTAATTGGTATCTTGCTTCATAGCTCAAAGTTGTACTATTAAGGGCAAGTGGCGCTAATCATTACAAATTAACATGATTTTTCAATTCGTGCAATCATTAATCTATGTCTCTGCTATGTATTTAAATCGTCATTATGAGATTAGATGAAAAAAGTCATGCAATAATTAGAATGTGTTGATGTGTTTAAAGACGTATTACTTGTAAAAAGTAACATCAAAAATTAAACAAAGGTTTAGTTTAGTTTACTTTCAGTCTTATTACAAAAAACAGAACAAAGTCTGGTTTAGACCCGAACTACAGAGTCCAGGCTTAATCTCAAGATCATGGTTTACACCTCTCCTTATTACAAAAGCTGAATAATCCGGAGACTACTTAGTACCTGGTTTAGACCTTGGCCTAAATAACAACCACAGATAACTCCAACTATTGTTCGTTCATTATGATATCATTCGGTCGCAACGTTTCGTTTCTAAAATTTCTGAAATCACTAATAAATAATATTTACTAAAAATGCTGTAAAAAAATATTTAATCATAAATATTTTCATTAAATTCAATTGCATGAATAATAGTTTTATACTTTATTTTATAATATAATATCATTATTATGCTATTATTTAGCAATCATTGTTATAATATTGTTATCATTGTTATAAGACGTTAAATGGAACGAAACGTAGTTTGCCGGAGTTCGCGCGTTCTGTTCTAAAAATTTTCCAATTTTTATACCCACTTTTAAATTTAGTTTAGTATACATAATATACCTATTGCAAGTTATTTTACGAGTTGGAACGAGAAAAGAAAAAGAGAGCCGAAAATTGGACTTCCGAAAAAAAAAGTACCTATGCCAAAATAATTATGACGTATGTCAAGTCTGATGTATTATTATTGTGATTTATTTATATTATACTTTAGACCAACGTTAAACTAGGGGTCACGCAGGTTTATCTTTAGACCAGAGATAGTCCTAGGTTTAGTACTAAAACGCTTTTTGTAATAACATTTTCTTTAGACCATGGTCCAAAGACGATTTAGACCTGGGTTTAGAGTTAGTCCGTGTTTTGTAATAAGGCTGCTTGAGTTTAATTTACACTATGGCTTCCCCCCCTATGGCTACTGAAAAGCCACAGGATCATCTAGAAATGTAAATAATAAAGTAACATACAAAAATAAGATAAGATAAGATATGTCTTTATTGTTCACAGACAAACTACAGTGCATATACGGACAACATTTGAAATATGTACAAATGGTAACCCTATCGCTGTAAGCGATCTTTTACAGGCAAAGTCACGATAAAAAATTGTTTTACATTGCGGTGAAAAGTGCATATTATCGCACGCATAATGTAAATTATAATGTTGAATTTATTAATCACTGTATCAAAGCATAACTGCTTTTATTCATCATCACAGATTCACAGATTCATCACAGATTTTATTACAGTCGTGTTAACACACGACTAATAAAATCTGTGATGAATCTGTGAATCTGTTTGTTTTGTTGAAAGATTCACAGATTCATCACAGATTTTATTATAGTCGTGTTAACACACGACTAATAAAATCTGTGATATACGTAGCCCTAACCTTTTAGCAAGCGCATAGAGAAGTAATAAGATTTATTATTGATGAAAAAATCAGTCATCAATCTTATCAACTCCACATTATAATAAAACTACTAAATAAATGCATTAACCTATAGAAATAGTGGGCCCGTGGTTATGCCCTGCGGCACCCATTTGTGAGTTTCGGAGGGGGCGTGTATACTCCAAGTCGGCGCTACTCAGACGGTCCCAAAATGGCAAGTGATGACGATATAATACATGTAAAGACAGATACTAAGTTGGCATTGACCTAAACGCAGGAGCCTTTTGTGGTCAATGGTGTCGAAAGCCTCTCTTGGGTTCAAAAAGTCGATATGATTAACTTATGTTTGTAATTAATGATTTGTTATTTGTATAATACAGTTGAGGTAATAAGAGAAATCTTATACTTAATAACACATTTATCTTGTAAACCTTGAATGTTAATGTATATACACATGTATTATCATACACCTACTCTCAATGTGGTCAATGCATTTACTAAGTAATCGACCAAAGCGTTTCATATTATTCATATGCCAATTGTTAATGCAAATATATGCAATGCGATAGTACTTACCTCATAATGACTGTCAATGAATGGAATAATATAGTTAATAGTAATTTTATGTTGTATCACGTATATATTTTATGTCAGAATATAATAATTAAGATGTCCTCTTTGTATTACTACGAGTATATGTCAAGCAATTTTCATTCGTCCTAAGTTTGTCAAGATGTTTGGATGTTTGTTACTCAAGCACACTCAAACGGCTGAAAGGATACAAACATAAACAAATCCCCGGAGGGGTAGGCAGAGGTGTATTAACACCCACATTTAGCTAACTTTGATTTTCGGTTCCAAGTAATAGGGGCGAGTCTATTGTCATAAAGCGGGCACTTAGTCATGGGCTGTATGTTGGCTGTCGGATGGTGAACAACTCTATCTCTTAGTCGCCTTCTACGACACCCACAGGAAGAGATAATGTGGACCTATTCTACTCCACCGGGAACCAATACGGCTGCCACCTTGACCCAACGTCTGAAAGGATCTGGCTGAAATTTGATACAGCCCCCCTAGACAAGAGGCAATTCGTTGCTCGGCGTATGATGGAATAGAACGACAAATGTATAGGATTTGACGTTTTTGACATTCGTTGACGCCTGTCAAAAACTTTGGATTTGACTCAAATCCCATACATTTGGCATTCTATTCCATCATACGCCGAGTAACGACTTGCGACTTGTCTAGGGGGGCAGGGATAGTTTGTAGTCCGGAATAACATATATACTACTTGATATCCCTGAAATAGGTTCCCGTGGGTTGCTGTGAATGGTACCCACCATAAAGATCTTCGAGGTCTAATTTAACATCACCTGCTAGTGCACCTGTTAAATTATGGAGATCGATGGGTCCATGGGTTGGGTTTAATGTTCTTAATACTTTGGATAATTTGCATATTTGCATCAAACTGATGCTAACTGTACATGCACGGTGGTGTTGATTTGTGAGAAAAAGTACTACTTACTATTCAAGATCGATTTGATGCTAACTGTACCTGGTATTATACATGCATTAAAAACTAAACACCTTCACGGCCTTTTGCGCACCAAAACCTGTATCTAGTGCATTAAAAGCTACTTATAATGATTGAAGTGTCAGGGTTAAATCGCTATTTGTTTGAAGTGTTAAGTGTTAGAAATGATAAATTAGTGCGACTGCCTTGTTGGTTTGCACTTTTCTGGTTATTAGCCAGCTGACTGACCTCGCATCTTTAAATAATATTTAGTTAACACTTCACTGCTTTTGTTTTGGTCAAATCAATTAGCCTATTGCAGCCCACTGCTGGACATAAGCTTCTCCAATATGCGCTATTTCTCTAGATCCACCTTTCGCATGCAGGCTGTCCCAGCCACGTTTTTCAGGTCGTCAGTCCATCTGGTTAGAGGGCGTCTCACCTTACAATTCTCTTCTCGCTCTCCACTCTAGGACTTAATTATTAAAAATTAATAACCAAAATTACTAATACATTAAGGTTCACTTGAAAAGTTAGCACACTAATTATCAATACTATTTATTCCCTCTAGACCCTCCAGCTAAGCTATGCTACGAGTGGGTTCACAACAGTAGTGTGATGCGTAGAATTCGAATCCGGGACATCTCAATTGTAAGACCGATTCTTTAACCACTAAGCTACCGCGTTCGCGTGGACCAAAACAGTAGTTTCCAAAACAAAAGTAGCCAAGTAAAGCTTTATCTTATTATTCCATCAAAATCCAGCTAGTTCATATCGGTACTATAATCACCGAGGTTCAAACCCACGACCTCTTAACCGCAAGTCCAACACCTCTAATTATGAATCACACAACATCTGCAACAGATTTCGCAACTAACTGACCTACGTACAACCTTACAACTCCGATACGAGCTCGTAAGGTGAGCAGTGTTAATATTTGGGCGCCTGCGCACGTGGGCATCAAGGATAGCACCAATCATCCCACAGATCGCATAACTTATGTATTGACCTTAACACCAGCGGCCGATTCAGTAAGTAAGTTTTGAAAACGTGGGATTTAGTTTCGATTAGAAAAAGTAAATTTTACACAGCGCTGTTGGGACCAAAGCAAGCATAGTTTGACTAGCTTTTTTTGTGTGATAAATCCCCCTCCCCCTCCACGGATACCTCCCCCGCCGGAGACGGAGGAGGAGGTTATGTCGGACTCGAACCGACTAAAACGCACGCCGTCTGTGGGCCGTCGGTTGCCGGAGGTGAGATTGTCGTAGCCATATCCCTCGCACCCCGGCCGAATACTATTAGTTTGACTAGCTTGTGTTATGGTAAACAAATTCAAATGCATTTTATTGCTTAAAACATGATCAGGTGTACAGGTGTAATAAAAAAATAATGTTCAACACGTTTCACAGGTTCACTGCTTGCAAACTACAAACTTAGACATGTACGTTTTTTTGTAAATATGGAAACAACCAGATCAATGCATATTCATGCAGACCAATATTTTCCACTGAGCGGAAAACAACCCGAACCTACTTACGTTTTACATGGATGATTGCGTTTTCAATTAGATTTTGAAGTTTTTCAATAGATTCAGGTTGGAAAACGTCAGTACAGGTAGCTCAGGTAGTCAGTATGCTAACTTTTTCAATAATTTAGGTTGGAAAAATCAGTACAGGTAGCTCAGTTATAGAATATTCGCCCTGAAAGGGAGTGATTCTAGGTTCAACTCCCGTCCTGGATATTAACTTTTCGAATAGGTACATAAATAAGGATTCTGTTTTGGTGTACCTTAGCTACTGCTACGGTATGAGTATCTACATACCTTTGAATTACCTGACGTTTCGGCCATCGAAAATTGAAAACTTAGATTTTCCGATACGTTTTAAAATCACACGTTTCTAAAACGTATTTTTACCGAATCAGGCTTCAGTTCAAAATGGACGGTCTGTGAACAATACACAATTGTTAACTATACTGCTCTTGATATTAGTTAAAATAACTGGCATTGAATCGTTTGTTACCGTTTATAAGGAAGTCGAAGATGTGATAAGTGATGCCGGAGGCTGCGGTGATACTGAATGATATCACGTTCTACACGAAGAGCTAATTGAAATGACAATCATCATCCTGCTACCGATTTCCCAGTCAACCACAGTTTGGCCAGGTAGCGATCGGCCGTAGTGCGAAAAATAAAAGTATGACTCCGGCAGACTACGATATAACTTCCCCAGCTGGCTTAGGCGGGAAGGCTATGTATGAGGGGTTTTCGAAAATGAAAAGTAGTAGAAGTACTACTTTTCACTCTCTGACGTGGTTTAGGTATCTTTACTTTTACTGGAGGGACTACTATCTGACCTCCAAACCTCGAGCGGAAAGCCTGCACCAAAACCACGTAGATTAATCAGGGTGTAAGGCCTCTAGTCTCAGTAGTCCGGTTGCTAGTCCGGTTGATCGGACTACTGCAACTTTTCAGTAGCAGGGTGAATTTCCCAAATGGCTTTTTTTTTTGTCTTCGGTGAAATTAGTATTTGAAAAAAGGAATATTGTTCTGAATTATTTTTTTTAGTATTCAATAGGTTGTTAATGAGTTGTGGCAAAAATATATTTAGGCTAGGACTATATATAAAGATAGAAATAAATACATAAACCTCTATTTTCTTCAAATCGGTGCTGTCCCTCTACTTTTTTTACAAACAAAAAAGCTTATACACTAATAAAAATAAGTAAATTAAGTATAATAAATTATTCTATTTCATAGAATATTAGTTTTATTATTAATTTAAGTCATATTTTATTATATAATTAACGAATATTATTAATGAGAGGCACAAACGTACTTGTCCTGCGAAATGTTCTCAAATCGGTGACCAAAAGTAATTTACACATAACTTTATATCGACGAGTCCGACAGTGTCCCCACCTCAATTTTATTTCTCTAGTTAGTGCCTGCTAGTGCGCAGTCAGGACGGACGTATGTTAAATCACTGCATATTCCCGCCAATAATATAAGTACGTCATTTTAGTTGCTCCCGGACAATTATTTTATACTATCGGTGGTGCCATCTTTCTAGTGTAGTAAGCAGTTTTATTATTGTTTTTTGGTTCTAATAGAGGTAGAAAGTGAATTAGCTTCATTGATTGTTATTGAATTTAACCTAGATATTATGCATTTTTTCTAATATTCTAAAAAGTGTGAAATTTCTCACGTCGGTGTTCGCATATCGGTGTAATCGGTGGTCTTTATTACCACGGATATGATAATTTACACCGAAAATGATAAGAAAAGACGAATCGGTGTCTTACACCTAATATCGGTGTTTTGATTCATGATCAATGCACAGTTTTGTCACATCGGTGGATTGCTTTATCATATCGGTAGATATTTTTTCATCTCGGTGAGTCGTTTTATCATATCGGTTGATCCCGTGCGATTTCGTTAAGTATACAAAGGAAAAATGGAACATACAAGAACATACATATAAACACATACATACATAGGGGGGACTTCAATGCCAAAGTGGGAATACAAGAACGCGACGAGAAGAAAATCGGATCATAAGGAGTGGTATGCAGAAATCGCAGGGGGCAAATGCTAGTCAGCTTCCTCGAGTCACAGGCATCTCTTCTTAATGAATAGTTTCTTTAAGAAAAACCCCACAAGCAGTGGACTATAATAAGGAACGATATAGACTTTTTTCATAATGGTACCTAAGCACATATTCAGAGATCAACAAGTGTGATCAACAAGTTTAATACTGGAAGCGATTACCGACTTATTTGAGGCTCTCTAAATATCAAGATTCCGAATGATAAGGTCAGCCCTCCCACCTACGCCGCTCCAAGTAGCTCTAGGGTCGCAATACTGGAAACCTCTAGGGAGGCATTGACGGGAAGGCCGACTAGTGGTCAAACCATTGCATTGTGGGGCTCCAATCCTGAAAGAGCTAGCAAGCCTCTTTAATTCCGTCATCCCGCAAGGGCTAACACCTAGGGCATGGAGCGGGAGTGCGGTGGTACTGTTCTTCAAAAAAGGTGACAAGAACGCAGGCCATCTCACTTCTGAGTCATGTCTACAAGTTGTTCTCGAGAGTCGTCACAAATCGCCTCACAGGTAAGCTCGACGAGTTCCTGCCACCTGAGCAAGTCAGGTTTTGAAAAGACCATAGTACCGTGGACCACATCCATATACTGTTTGGCAGATTGTAGAAAAGACTCAGGAGTACAACCAGCCGCTGTGTATGGCGTTTGTGGACTACGGAAAAGCCTTCGACTCTATCGAAATCTGGACAGTGCTGGATGCGCTGCAGCGGTGCCGCCTCGATTGCACATCGAGGTGCTGAGATGCTTGTATTACACTGTCGAAGAAGAAGACAAAACCCATTAGCCTCCAACGTGGAGTGAGACTGGGAGATGTTATATCTCCCAAACTATTTACCAACGCATTGGAGGACGTCTTTAAGACTCTGGGCTGGACTGGGCCGGGTATCAACATCAACGGTGAGTACATCTCGCACCCTTGGTTCGCCGACGACATCATAATAGTTGCGGAGTCGCTGGAACAACTGGGCAAAATGATGCACAGCTTGAATGGAGCTTCTCGACAAGACGGCCTCATTGTAAACTTGGATAAAACCAAGATACATAATCTTGATTTTATCCAAAACGAACATGTTGTACCGAGAGCAATTACCATCGAAGGAACGACACTCGAAGTTGTTCAAAAATAGGTATATCTATCTGCGGCAGGTTATTCAGCTCGGTAAAAACAACTTCGAGAAAGAAGAAGCCAGAACAATCCAACTGGGGTGGGCAGCATTTGGCAAATTACGTCGGGTCTTCTCCTCCCCCTTGCCGCAATGCCTTAAAACAAAGGTTTTCCGACCAGTGCGTTCTGCCTGTTATGACTTACGGTGCCGAAACGTGGCCACTGAAGGTGGGGTTAGTCCGTGACCTAAAAATCGCACAGCGGGCTATGGGAGCAAGCTATGCTTGGAGTTTCTTTGATGGATAGAATTAGAAACGAGGTCATCCGACATTACAACCAAAGTTACCGACATAGCTCGCAGAATAAGCAAGCTGAAGTGGCAGTGGGCTGGCCACATCTGCCGATGGACTGATTGCCGTTGGAACAGACACCCCCTGGCCAGGTGGACTGACGACCTACGAAAGGTGGCTGGGAAGGACTGGATGCGGAAGGCGGAGGATCAGCAAACGTGGCGCATATTGGGAGAGGCCTATGACCAGCAGTGGACTGCAATAGGCTAATTGTTTGATTTGTGTTACCAGCTTATAAACGTTCTTTTTTAAATTAATTATATATTATAATAAAAGAATAGAAGAAAGTAAATATAATAAAATAGGTACCTATATAATTTCAAAAAATATAATATTTTCATTGGATCTTCAAGAACTCTATTCTCGTCGGATATGATCTTCTTCAGGTCAGGCATTCAGTTTTAAGTCACTCTTGTAAAAATAAGGCACCTACTATTTCCTTTTTGATGTTCAAAGGTGGATAGATTATCATTTCGGTGAATATTTTATCATAATGGTGGATATGTATATAATTTCGGTGGATAAACTTATCAAATCGGTGTACAGAAAAAATAATCGGTGCGGGTTTGTCATGTCGGTGGAAACCAAAATTAAAACTGAATTTTCTCCATAATCTTAAATGATACGTTGATGATATTAAATTTGGGGATACATGATTATCACAAAGATTACATTAAACCTTAAAAATATACAAAAAACATATAAATGAAAAAGTTCACCGATATGATAAAAAAAATGGCATTTGTTGAAATTCACCCAGCAGTAGTCCGGTTGTCAAATGGAATCGAACTGTTGCTACTTTTGTGTAGCAGTAGTCCGGTGAGTAGTTCGGTTGACCGGACTACTGCAACTCTTCAGTTGCATTAGCTCAGTTGTCAAACAGCATCGACTACCCGTGTGGTAACGAAGAAAGATTTACTCCTTGGTTGCAAGGCTTGTGTTATGATGACACAGAAGACTTACTGGCACAGGTAATATAAATAAAGTTTCCATAGATCTTTGTCATAAAAATGGTAGAACATATACATACATACTCCGAAACACACACTCACACCCTCATACACACACACTTACACACACACAATCCCGCACACACACACGCGCACGCATATAAACACACACACATATACTAACATAGTCTTATCATAATAAAATCAATATAATTTATTACCTATTTAATTAAATTTATTTTCTGTAAAGATTATTAATAGTCAATTATTTGCATTTGTGAATATTTTTGTAACTTAATAACAGTAGTCCAAGAGGTGGGAGCCTGGGGATCTGTAACACAGGTTTTCCTACTACAGACACCAGCCTCTCACAAAGGCTAACGAGTAATTTTTACGAACCTGTGTGTTATACTTATGCAATTTGTACCGTACCTTTGTGAAAGAGAAATAAATGATTATTATTATTATTAAAAAAAAAAAAATACAAGTATCACCACCCCATCTCATCCGAAGGGTGTCGTAAGACGCGACTAACGGAAAAATACGCAGACGATATCACTACGAGAGAAGGAAAACTCGAAGTAAAACCCTGTAGCAACCCGTCTGGCCAGCGTGGAAACAGTAGGCTAAAGCCTCTCAACATTGGGAGAGGCCTATGTCCAGCAGTGGACTGCGATAGGCTAGTTGGTTGATGTACCTTGCAGCCCCCCTAGACAAGTGGCAATTCGTTGCTCGGCGTATCATGGAATAGAATGACGAATGTATAGGATTTGACGTTTTTGACATTCGTTGACGCCTGTCATATACGTCAAATCTCATTCATTTGGCATTCTATTCTACGAAACGTCGGCCGACGAATTGCCACTTGTCTAGAGGGGCAGGTGTGGTTGACTGGACCCCAAGATCTACTTTGGACCCCATACATCCAATAGAACCTTCAAAGCTGACAGTTGATAAATAGCCGATGACATGATCTCACTTTTTTTCTGTACCAATTAAAGAAACACGTTTGTCTTAATAACCATAGTCTAACATACTCTATTCACACGACCATAGCTTTTTGTAGACCATAGTTGGTCAGAACGGAAGCGGCCAAGGTTCACTGCCCACTAATGACTGTCTGTCTTTGTGTATCAATCTACTAAATACGGACGAGTTAACACCTTTGCGGAGAGCAACATTGTATAAGGAACTTCGAAGGAAATTGTGGCCTACGTGCGCGAATATTTCAAGGTATTTTCTGAAATATGGGTCATAAGTATAATAATCACTAATCTTTAGTCGTTGAAAGGTGTATCCCTCAGTCGCCTTCTACTACACCCACGGGAAGAGATGGGGTGGCCCTGTTCTACTCCCCCGGGAACCAACACGGGAAAAGTATACATACATAGGTCGACTGCCTCTGTGGCGTAGCGGTAGTGAACGCGGCCGCTACGCAGGAGGCGCGGGTTCGATCCCCGCTCAGTGCAAATATTTGTGTGCATGAAATATGAATATTTGCATTGGTCTGGGTGTTTCTATGTATAATATGTATGTATTTACAAAAAAAAATGTATCTAAGTATGTTTATCCGCATTCTAGAACCCATAACACAAGCTAGTTAAGCTATGCTTACTTTGGGTCTAGATAGCGTTGTGTAGAATGTCCTACAATATTTATTATTTATTATTATTATTATTATTATAGGTAAATATTCATACATATATTTGCACTGAGCCGGAATGTATTGGTATTAATCGAGCACTCACGACAAAACTGTGTTTAAAACTCATTTCTAAGCAGAATAAACCCGAAGGGGAGGCTTGTTCGTTACCTGTTTCTGCGAGCAAGTAATGCTTAAGAAGGAGATGGGGAGCAGACCCGGGAGATTCTATGGTCTCTACCGATCCGCAGAGCTCGGGGGGCGCGGATATGACTCAGACGTCGCTTAACGACCTCATGACTTACACGTTGGAGGTCACTTAACGACCTCCGTCATCCATGAGCGCAGGTTTAGGGGTAACAGGTGGAGCTGGCTGTCACCCCAGCAGAAGCATACCGGGGTGTCAGCGCGATCCGCGCCCTCTGTATCCGGAGATATGATGGGGACACTGTGGTTCCCACACACGAGGGAGCCATATCGAAACTGGAGATGGCCTTGGGTTAGCCGGGTACTAGGGAAATTTATTGGTCATCTTACACCCAGCATCTGAAACCCGAGACAGTGTGCTTTTTAAGTCGATTCGAGATGATTACCACACGAATAAAAGTGTTAGCTTGTTGAGTCATGGTCATCCCATTATTGCTTGTATTTGTTCCTTCCTATCTGGTAATAATTGTCACAAAATACCAAGAACTTGATAAAGAAAAAGACCTTGGAAAAGTCAATAGTACAGACACCATCTAAATAGTGAACACACTTGTGTAAACAACCGCAGACTGCAGACTGTGACGTCACAAAGAAGTACCCACACACCTGCCATAGGTACCTACCACCATTTACATACTCTGTATTTTCCATATTTGTTTAACAACTGAGAAAATATCTTAGAAGAAGCGATTGGATTGATTGAATATCGACTTTATGAATTGTCTTATAGGGTTTGGTTTTAGTGGCGATGTTTTGTTTGAAATTATAATAGTTTATCGGATTCAGATTTAATAATACAATGTTGTGTGTTATTTATAAGTGATGCGTAGATTTATTCACTCAATCTGTATAAAAATAATCTCTAGGATATATAACATAATACCATCTACACCCAAGCTACGTATTTACACTGAATGAGAATCGAATCCGCGACCTCTGTCATAACAGTCAAATGCTCAACCGGAACGCCACTCAATTCACCTATGAGGCTATTATTGTTTTCTCGAGAAGGAGATGACGTCGGCCCGGACGAGACTCAGGTCTCTCCCGACCCGCAGAGCTCGCGAGGCGTGGAGTCGACTCAGACTCAGCTTTACGACCTCCGTCCTCTAGGATCGAGAGGCTGGGGGTAAGGGTTAGAAACAGGCCGATGCGGCGGCGCCCCTTTTCCGGGGGCAATATAGGGAGACCGTGGTTCCCACACCCGAGGAGGCCATCCCGAAACTGGATATGGCCCTGGTTCTTAAAACGTACGTCTGAACACCTAAGACTAGAAGAATGTACTTATTTGCACAAATTTCGTCAATTCCCAATCAAATATGTATGTTGAAAGTTACCTAAAAAAACTTAATCCTTTTATCGTTGAGTGCGGTTCCTCTGCAGCCAACCATATGATATAATGCTACCAAATAATTCGTGAAAGATGATCGGCCACCAGCTCATAAAACGAACAAGATTAATGAACTCACGGGTGGCCAATACGGACACACGATACTTTATTAATAGTGATATAGCGATAACCATATTACGAACTATCTGTCTCAATATAAAATGTCCAAAAACTAACGGTTTTATACGGAACAACGGGTTTCGGACACAAAAGGACAGACGACTGACAATAAAATTTATCATCCTCATAGCGACTTCCTAATTGGGTCCAAAGTTAGCACATCGGAGTCCAGAGTTTGATTACCGCCCAGTACAGATTTTACTATGTATAAATATGCCTATTTGCATTGGTCTGGGTATTTTCATGCGTCGGAGAACACGTTAAGCCGGCTTCGTCCATTTTCGTAACTGTCATTGTGATAACCAGCTACGAACGTGGAATTTTTTTTCATAACCAGTTACGAAAATAGAATTAAATTGTCGTTTTCATAACCAACTGTCATAACCAGTTACGAAAGAAGATTTTTTTTCTATTTTTGTAACTGGTTATCAAAATAAGAAAAATAATCCCATTTTCGTAACTGTCATTGTACTCAGTTATGAAAATGGAGGAAAAAATAACTTTTCATAACTGGTTAACAGACAGAATGCCGTTGGTCACGGTTACCATACGAATACATCGTTACAGATAGTTTTTGAGTCTTCTCAGGCCGGGGCCGCGTTTCGAACCGGGGTGGTCCATTTGCTAAGCTAGTCTTTTGTACCTACATATATGACATGTATATTATTGACGTTTTGTAAGTGCCGTTTTGATGGTCTATACAGAATAAATGATTTTTGACTTTGACTTTGACTTAGTTGAAGCTATAAAGTCCAAAAACTCGTCTCATTGCAATACTGCGATATCACCAATAGTTGAGCAGTTGCTTTACGTAAAATGTCGAAGTTCAGCCAAACACGCATTTGCACTGAAAAAGTGGTTCCCGGACTCAAGAAGACGAGGAAGTATGTCAACTTTACAGAAGCGACTGCCATCTAACCTCCCAGCCCTGATATGAAAACCTGCATCAGAGCCTAGTCCGTACCTTAGCAGAGGTGCACCGACTTGCAATTCGTCAACCAGATATCCGCATTTTCTGGGGATGAGAGGTGGAGCCGCTTGGCTTTCTAGCAGGAGCACCGGAGGTCGCCCCGGGTAAGTCGGGATACGAGGGCCACCTCAGTTTTAGATAGACATAACCACCCAGATAGCCGATGGAGGTGGTATACGTCGAGTATTCTGCACAAAAAGAAAAATATCCCTATTTTTGAGAATAACCTCAACCATATCACGTTTTATGCAGTTCTTAAAACGCAGTATAGGTCTTCCAACTTCTCTCTAAGCGAAGCAACATTGCCAAATAGCTTTCTAGACAGTCCTAAAATGGTAATAAAATATATGCAGTTAGATACAACTGAGTCAGTGGACTCGCGACATGGCGTCATGCTAACGGACATATCGACCAAGGAACTGACTCCTACGCATGTTAGTCACCTCGGCAGCAAAAACTTACAATAGCCGATGTCTAATGATGGATAATATTATGTGTTCTACTTGCCATTGTATTGAAAAATTGTATAATATACGGTAATTCAAAGACAGATAAAGATGTCGGCTAATTCTGCTTGCCTTATTGGTGATAAGTTATGAGTATGACTATAAACAACTTCTGGTTTAATTACACGTTTGGATAGAAAATTAATAATAGATAGCGCAAGATACGACAGAAGTTTTTTTCTTAAATGAATATTAGCAACCGAAATTACTTATATTTCCTCTAACCTCTCCAACTTAGCTAAATTGCTTGTGTTAGGAATGGGTTCATGTCGGTAGTGTAATGGCCAGGATTCGAACCCGGGACTTCTCGATCGTAAGGCCGACTCCTTAACCACTAAGCTTCCGACGCTTAGATCTGTTAGAGGAGCCACACACCAAAGCAGCAATTGTAGCACACATAGGAAATTATCAAGAAAAAATGCTTCTTGACAAGACTCATTTTTTCTTGTAAAGAAGCATTACGTAAAGGACAACATTCACTCTCCATACAAATCTGGGCTAGTTTTGAAAGTGCCGGCCAAAGGAAAAAAATACGATATTCCGTTAGAACTCGTTCTTACTAACATTTTTTATTATGGCGTCAAAGTTGAGAGACCACTTCCAACGGTTTTATTAGAGTTTAAAAATCTTAAAATATACACTTTTTATGATACGAACTATTGAAAATAAATGAAAAATATTGCTATACATTGGAAGAATAGTTAATAAAAGCAATAAAAATAAACCCTGTACTTTATATTGTTGTTTTTCGTCCATTTATTGAGATCCAAAGTTGAAAGTGCCGGTCAGAGAAAACAAATATGATATTCCGCTGGAGCTTGTCCTTATTAGCACTTTTTATTACTATGTCAAAGCTGAGAGACCACTGCCCTCAGTTTTATTGGTGTTCAAAAATCTTAGAAACATATAATTTTTATGATATTATATATTGAAAATGAATGAAAAATATTGTTCTATATTGGAAGAATAGTTGTTTAACGCAATAAAAAATAAATCCCATACTGCATATCGCTGTTTTTCGTTAGTTAGGTCCAAAAATTTAAAGTGAAGCCAAAGAAAAATAATATGATATTCCGTTAGAGCTTGTCTTCATTGACATTTTTACTATAGCATCATAGCTGAGGGAATACTGCTCTCGGTTTTATTTGAGTTCAAAAATCTCGGAAACGTATATTTTAAATAAAATAAATAATTGAAAAGGAATAATAAATTATGTTGTATTATATTGGAAGAATAGTTGATAAAAGCAATAAAGCAATAAAAATAAGCAATTAAAAATAAAATACACGAGCAACCCTGTTTGTTTTATCTATGATAATGTATATATAATGTTGACGAACCTGGACATGACGTGATTGCTATCGTCCACGAATCTACCTTATGGCATTGCCATTAGTGCCTTGTAACTGTGGAATATGATCAACACATTTACTAAGTTCAATAATTGGAAATGCACCTTTAACCAATATAAATCAATATTTCTCATTCATTTTCAATAATACGTTTAAAAAAATGTATTATATCCAAGATTTTTGAACTCAAAAAAAAAACCAAGGGAAGTTGTCCTTCAGCTTTGACACCATAATAAAAATGCAAACGCGTACAAGCTCTAGCGGAATATCACATTTGTTTTCTTTGACTGGCACTTTCAATTTTTAACCTAGATAAATGGATGAAAAACAACGATATGTAATATGCGGTTTATTTTTTATTACTTATATGAACTACTCTTCCAATATAGAACAATATTTTTAATTCATTTTCAATAGAGAGAGATAGTTCGTATCATAAAAAATGTATGTTTTCAAGATTTTCGAATATAAATAAAACTGAGGGAAGTGGTCCCTCAGCTTTGACGCCATAATAAAAAATGCTAATAAGGAAAAATTCTAGCGGATTTTATTTTCTTTAATCGACACTTTTAATTTTAGCCGTAAATAAATGGACGAAAAACAACAATATGCAGTATGGGGTTTATTTTTTATTGCTTTTATTAACTATTCTTCCAATGTATAACAATATTATGTGGTATGGTGGTATGGGTAATGGACTGCTGAGACGAGGTCTCGGGTTCGATCCCAGGTATTACCATGGCACACACCAATGACTTTTCGATGCTTTTCGAAGTTATGTGTGTATTTATCGCAGGTTTATAAGTGCCCGGTTAATGACAATAGGCTCGCCACCTATTACATTGGGACCTAAACATAAACGGCGAAATGTGGGTGCTAGCACCTCTGCCTACCCCTTCGGGGAATATAGGCGTGAGTTTATGTTATGTTATGTATGTATTTTGAATAGTTCGTATCATAAAAAGTGTATATTTTTAAGATTTTTAAACTCTAATAAAACCATTGGAAGTGGTCCCTCAACTTCGACGCACTAATAAAAAATGTTAGTAAGAACAAGCTCTAACCGAATATTGTATTTTTTTTCTTTGGCCGGCAAAATAAAAATTAGCCCAATCTGAATGATGTCCTTTAGAGCGCTGAAGCAGCATTATTTTGCCGTATGTGCAGCAAATACTGCTTTAGTATGTGGCCCCTCTTATTCGTTTTTAGTGTAGCTTAACTGCAATTTTACTTTCTTAGTCTGTCATAATATGCTGCCTAGATTTTCTGGAAGAAAACGCTACATTGATTAACTCTAACCTCGGATTTAATTTAAGATATCATTTATTATTATTCTTATCCCGATATACTTTAGCTCACTGGTTTCGAGTGTTTTGACTTGACGGCCAGTTCTCGTAATAAAAATCTAAATTCAGTCTCGCCCTCAATTTATAAAGAAACTCCCAAATGTCAAAAACGGTCTTACCCTTTTTCACAATACATCCAAAACTCGTAGTTTGAAGTCCGAAGTCTGCTCTCTCTCTCTACACCACAATTATTATTAGTTTTTGTTGGCTATTAGGTACTAAAGTGACTGCTGTCTAGCCTCCCAAACAATGAGAGCCCCGAGATCTAGTTGGGGCTCCATACACATAGTCTACGTTCGCAAAGTTGTATTTCTGCCTTCCATTAAGAATTGTAAAGCATTTGTTATGCTAACCATTCAAATCGATTAAGAAAGAGAAAAGAGAATCGACCTCGGACGGGACTCGAACCCGCGATCTTTCCCTTACAGGGGGAATGCTCTAACCACTAAGCCACCGAGACCCGCACGAAGCCGATCCAATTTCCTCTATACTACCGTCTTTCGGGCGACGGTGGAGCCATCTACCGATACTCGTACGAAATATCAGAACCCAATTAACGAAACCAGATACAGTCAAACAGGTAAACGCATCCCCAAAGTTGTTGTTGTATCGGATCAGAAGTCAGCGCTAAAAATAATCGTGACTGCAGCGTGACGTCACGGTCTTTATGCGCCTGCGACACTTACGAGCTGTGATCGTGTTTACCGAAATGTGTAGACTGGTTTTTAGGGTTCCTTGCTACTAGAATATAAGAAAATCGTGTTAATCAAATCCACGTTACCCGCCTTTTCTTAAGAAGGTAGCAAATATGGTGTAGCTGCAATTAGGGCTTAACTTCGTCTCCATTATTTTCTCGTGGATTTCGTACAAAACATTGTTTTTTTTTTTTCATACATTTTCTTCTAGTCTAGTACATACAACTTCGCCTAATAGTAAGCTGAAGGTAAAGTTCCAAGAAAGAAGGTCACAATTAGAGACACCAACAATATTCCACTAGTGGACCTGAACTTGACGGCCTCATCAAATGCTTTTTAACGCCCGCTTACAGGGACTGTAGCAATTCTGTGTTAAGACACGATTTTGTATTCTCCAATAACGTTTTTTTATAATATTATTTATATCCATGCTCCAGTTTATCTCTTCGTAGTAGAAGAAATAACTAGTAAATATTTCTTTTCATTTAACATTAATATAGGGTTATAGTCTAAATATATACAGATAAACAAAACTCAATTAATAAATAAAAATATTTACAAGATTAAAAAAAAAGAAAGGGAAAGGAAAAAGGGGTCAGGTGTCGAAGAATTCCTCCCTATCGATGTCGACTGGTAACGTACCCAAAAGGCTGGCGGCATTACCCCGTTGGATGGCAATGCCAATCCTTTGGGCAAAATACAGGCCAGCCAAAAGGGTCACGCGAAGCATCGACCAGTCGCTTTGCAATTTCCGTGTAAAGCGACCGTGCGCTCGGACCCCACGAACCCAGCGTTTCGTTTCTTACTTTCAAGTAGGTCTACCTTAATAAGTACAAAAAATCGTTTGACGGAATCCTTAGTGCGTAAAACTAATTCGCACTAAGCCATGTTTTCAGCATATTTTGGTGGAATAAACTGTGTGGTCGAAAACATCTCGTGACGGGGATCGTTTAGGTAATTAGCCCGGGATATTGCCGATCCAGGCTTGGATCGGCAAGGGCAACAAATCGAAGTACTTATTTAGTTTTTTTTTTTATACAACATTTGTAAGATATCCCAAAATTTTGCCTAAACGGGTAATATAAGATTTAATTTCCTTGCGACTGGTTATATACACTAAAAAAGATCTTTATCCTTTGATTGCGTTTAATTAGAAGATTAATTTTCAAGAAATTGCAAGGTATTACAGAACGGAACATTATTGATATTACTGGCAACTTTACACCTCATCATCATTCATTTATTTCATTATTATTATTAGATATGTTCTATATATTTCTAGTAATAAGAATAACTCACTATATCTTTATAGATATTTTATAGATATCTTTATAGAATATCGTATATGACTATATTTCATGGACGAATTCAATAACAAATGCTAAATTTAATTTATTGTATTTTATTTTCTATAAGATTAATTTTCTTCTAACACACATATACATCTGCATTAAAATAATAACATCTAACTGCTCTAACATAATATTATATCATTAATTCTTTCTAGTATACTAATGGTTAGTTCATTCAGTACTAGGATCTTTATAACTTTGCTGAATAAACTGACTACTGAAAAAGAAGAGCTCAATGCTATTCCTAATAATAAACAACTTCACTTTTTTACAGATAAACCGCGTGTTTCGCGAACTACGTCTGATCAATCATCATCAGTTAGAAAAGAGCCGTTTACCCATCTCTCAAAAGAAGAACTGATTGAAGAAGCTAACAAAGTACGGGCTCAAGCACAGGGCATCACATGCACCTCTGACCATCCTCCTGAAAAGTTCTTTTCTCTGCCACACAGGAGAAAGAAGGACAACAGGATTGGAAGGAGAAATAGTGACGAAGGAGCTCCGGAGAAAACACCACTCGGTAGATCTATTAGTGATGTGAGCGGAAAAAAGAGAAAGGAACGAACATCGCTGTCTACTTTGTTTAGAAGAGCGCAGAGGACCAGGAGCCCTGATTCGCCAGTTGTCGTGACAACAAAACCTGTAGTTGTCCAAAGAAGTAAAAGTGACGTTTCTGATTTGAAATCCAACACAAACTTGAACACACAGAACAAACCTGTTCGCAAACGATCTGGTAGTGAGACAGAGGAGTTTCTTAAATCCTTGAGGAATAAAAAAGCTCAGTTATCACCTATAATAGAAAGCTCACCAAGAGAAGACTATTTTAAGAAAACATCTCCATTAGATTTATACCAGAAACAAAAGTCAGCTCTTAAAGAGAGTAAACTCGAAGAACAAAAGTCAAGTGAAAGTAAAAAAATAAACCCAGTTGAAAAACCCCCTAGATATAATAAGACTTCGGACAAACCAGAGCCAAAAGTACCTATTAGGACTAAAAGGGGAAAATCGCAAGAAAAAGAAAAGTCTCCTCAGGTAGCAACTAGCACACCCAAGAGAAAAACTGAGCTTAAGAAAACGCTAGTAGTTGATGAAGTAGATTCACCTAAACTCAAGGAAGTCAGTTCAATTGAAATAAAAGACAGAATAAAAGATAGCATTCGGAAAATCGAAGAGAACGTTTATGGTGATAAAGAAATGATACACAGCAGTCAACAACCTCCTGACAAGCCTCCCCTGACCAGAGGTCATACAGTGGATCACTTAGTTAGGAGATTAAAAGAAGATCCTTGCATACAACCACCATTATCACATTTGATCTCTCCAGTGAATGGGACTAGTACCAGCAAACCATTCTCATATCTAAACCCTAGTGTGAGTCCCGATCCTAATTTATTTGCAAATAATACTAGTCCTGATAGAGTTCCTTCCCCAGTTAATAAAATGGATAAAGGAGTAGTTTACGCTCACGTGGTTAGAGATCACGAAGCAAAAATGAACAAACTCAATAAGCAAACTGTACATAAGACTTATTCCCCGTCTAAGGAAAAGTATGGTAACTTTTCAGATGAAGATGAAGGTTTAGGCTATGAAGAAAGACACAAATTTGCTAAAACTCGTATGTACGATTATGACTATAAAGCCAATAACGAAAATGACAATCTCAATGGGTTTGACGGATATAACGTTACAGATTCACCCATTAAACCTAGATTCCGGGAATACAAATTAACTAATTTTGAGGAGATTGAACCTACGTATGCTAACGAAAATTCAACTAATGGTAAATCTTTTGATATGATTGATACACGCAGAGGACGAGCTGATGGTATGGACACAAAAAAGAAACAATATGAACCAGAATTAACTAAGATTGATATGGATTTCAACGAGCTGAGTCATAGACGTCAAATGCTAGAATCACGTCTTAACGCTCGTCGCCATGATCGTGAAAGAGTGGTTGAGGAACCTGTGATAAGATATCTTGCTGAAGATCCTATTTATGAGGCAGAAAAGAGGATGCAAGCCACAGAACGGTATGTAAATGAAACTGTTCGTTATTACCGCAACACATTGGAAAGAGACGGCTTTACTGAAAGTAGTATCACAGAAGACTACAATAAATATGACTCAGACAACCACAAACACAAATACAACACAGATTCCAGGTTATTCCAAAAAGTTCCCAGAGGAGACGGAGACTGTCATGAATTTATTGATAGGATAGAACCTAGATATAAAATCAACAAGAAAGATTTTCCTCCGGAACCTGAATATGAACCACCAAGCTTGGAATCTAATACCGGAAAACCGGTCCTCACTAAGGACGAATATAAGGAGAAAAAGTACAAAGTGAAAAAACAACTCACTTCTAGTCATGATGTACTTCAAACTGGACAAAAGTATAAAGGAAAAGACGAATGGTTTGGTAAAAGGAAAGGACACTATGCATCCAATCCAGAGATAGCTCAGGAACGTGAGGAAGACTACGAAAATCTAAACAAATATGCTGATTCTTATCACTCTTTACGTAGAGTAAAGAATAAAGATAGATACAGGGAAAACCTTGGCATTAGTCGACACGACTCTGGTGATAGTCGAGAATACTATCGAGATGACAGATCTCCTCGTCGATTTGATATCGATAACCGCTTGGTTGACTCTGGAATTGAGAACGACTTTCGAAAAGATTCGAGTGGAGAAATTCACAGGACTCGTCATAGACGATATGAAAGTGATGATGACGTAAGGAATACTTCACTGTTTCTGGCAAGTGAAAGAAGGCACACAGAGGACAACTATCCTAGTGAGCAGATGTATGCTAATGGAGGACCCCTGGCAAGAATTAAAGATCATAGGGAAGAAGATTACAGAAAGGAGTACAGAGTAAGGGACAGGAGTACTGATGACGGGTCACTTTTAGAGCAAAAACTTGAGAGATATGATAAAAGTCCAAGTAGACTTGATGACAAAATAAGTGCGAAACCACCAAAAGCGAAAAAACTATCTGGACTTGAAAAGGTATTTATGCAATTATATAACTTTGCGTTTTTTTTTCAGATAAGGATAATATTAGTCTAATAACGAAGCGAACGATAATAGTAGCTTTCATATTGCTGGCCCAACAGATTTAAAAATGTAATTAATACATGTATTGTCACTTTCGTATTGGTAACAATAGGGAAGTGACAATACATGTATTAATTACAATAGGACGAGACTGTCTACCCCTACAGTACCGCGTCTTCTTATGAAGCCTAGTGTCCAAGGTACGTTTATAAATTACTAGCTGACCCGGCGAACTTCGTACCGCCATATTTTCTGCCCGCGTGGTATTCTGATCCCCGTCCCGCTATATATATATGCATCTCTAAATTTATAAGTGTTTCTCTACAATATTATGCATGTATTATACATATAAACCTTCGCTCTATCTATTAAAAAAACCGCTTCAAAATCCGTTGCGTAGTTTTGAAGATTTACTGGGGTTCTGGAGGCCCAATTCATCCCATAGGTAAACAAGGTTAGGCAAAATCTCCTATGGGATATAAATATCTAAATGCTGCTGCTCTAAATTTGAACAGAAAATTACAAAATCATACTACTCTAACGACTTTCCCCACCAGAATAGGCAGACACAACCAGTGCTTCATTTGTTTTACACATGCCACAAGCTGCCTTTGCCTTAATTGATATAATTCTAACTCTTGAACAATTTGTGCAGATGAAACAACTATTCTCTCGTGACTCTTCCAAGAAGAGCAAGAAGGAGAAGGAACCTGTCCAGCAGAAGACTCGCACACGGGTACTCAAGAGCCCTGAACATCTTGCCAGAGATGACTCCGATTACAGAAGGTATCATTATTCAAACTTTCTTCTGCAGACAATAATCTGTATCAGTCTGAACTACGAGTACCTACAATAAAATTACATATTATGAAATGACAAAAGAGTCGCACAAAATGTCCGACATTCTCGCTAATGCTGAAGTGACATCCCTAGTGTTGCAGGTATTTTAAACATAGACGTTAATCACTTTAAATCAAGTTATATATATCTACGGTTTCCTTCATAATAGCGAGAAAAAATATACCCGTCCTGTGTAATCATTTAAACACAAAACGGTTTCTTAAATTAGGTTTCATTCCGTAGTTATTGTGTGTCTCAACTTTTGATTTAAGTATATTGTTACTAAAGGACTTAACCAATAAACAGAGCAATAATTGCAAATTCAAAATTCCCGCGTGGTAATTTCCTTCCTCTCGCCCTCAAGCCATAATGGTCTGTTTGTCTGTAGGTACTATTTGTACTCGTATGTACCACCTTTCCTCTGACCAGTCATATAAGACAAGTCTTAGTTGAGAGATTCGTGGTGCTCTAGGGGTAAATCTTTCACTGGCTAATAACGGCTGGTAGGCCAAAAAGGTAAACAAAATCCTGAAAAATTTGTCATGCACAATCATCTGTAAAGCTGTAAGCCCTGTAAAGATGGATGTAGAAGAGATAAGAATAAATAAATAAATCTCACAACAAGCCGCAAAACTGTTCTGGTCTTTAATAAAGCTTACGGTTCTACCTCCGTGGAATTCTATTCCCATTCCCGCATCTCAAAGGAACCTATTCCACGGATAAAAGTAGTCTATGTATCATTCCGGACTATAAAATAACCCTATACCAAATTTCAACCAGATCTGATCTGCCTTAGAATGTTTTGCTAGTCTCCTAAAAAGTTTTAGACTGACCATGTTGAGCGACCCTCATTAAAACTATTTTACCAAGAACATTCTCACAACTGAGAAACCTAATAAATTTTCAAAGGAACCTTGCCTAGGATTTCCAATTTAAACTAACGTGACTAGCCTCGCAATATTAAGACCACACGGCATAGTGAATTCATAAAATATTTCATTTTACCACGAAATGTGACACATAAGGAAATGCAATAAAAAAATACACTTCAAATCACGACAAAACTCTTAAAAAAATAGTTTACCTTAATTCTAGCTTGTTAATTTCAAGGAAATCTAAATGCAAACACGAAAGGTTAAGCAGTAATGGTATTATCAGATGACATGCCACTATGAAAAACAATATTAATGTCAAAACTTTAGGCGTGAATTATACAGAAATGATTAATAAATAAAAAAAACCCGTCTGCCACTGAAAAGATTGAAATAGTTAAGTTTGATAGCAGGTGGTACCCTTGCCAATCATAATCCGAAAGAAAATTAATGGGTACCGCCAATCTTTTCAGTGGCAGACGGGTTTTTTGTTTATTAATCATTTGTTTTATTTTATACTTTTTAGATAAGATATAACATATGTATATTTTTGTAATCTCCTAATTTCCTTCATTTTGATACCCTACTCGGTAAGTTTTGGTGAAAAAAAATTTTTGACAACATACGTTTTGGCGCCAAAAAACCGCTATTTTGATTTATTTTCTAGAAATTTTAATATACTTGTCACTCATACAATAATGACGAATCAAATGACACTTCGTATGTCAAAATCCGCCAAGCCCTTTAGGCTATAGGGCGTGCCAAAGAAATGGACATACATACATACATAGTCTCGAAAAACATTACCCTCCTTCCTTCAGCAGTTGCGTAAAAAGAAGCGTCGGCACAAGTCTGATGGAATATGCACTGGCTTGCAGATAAGTTTGACTTGGCACCGATGGTTTTATCTGACCCCACAAATCCCCATTTCTGCTAGATCTTACTTAAAGATAAACTGCCACCCACAGGTACACAGACCCAGAACCAAGTGATATCGTGGTGAAGAAGATTGACTACGAGTGCAGAGGAGATGATAACAGGTATCGCAGCTCCAGAGAAGACCTGGACCGGTACAGAAGTTCTCCTCGTGACAGCGACGTTGAGAAGAAGTATAGGAACTTGGAGTACGATGCAAGGTATGTGGATCAATAGATTCTAACCTTCGGGATGGGAGTGGATTTGCCTAACAATGCCAGCTCCCTAGACAAAAATGGCTATTCTTTGACCGGCGTATTCTAGAATAAAATCCCCGTTCGATCCCCGCTCAGTGCAAATATTTGTCTGCATGAATATGGATATTTGCATTGGTCTGGTCGTCCCTCGGAGAGCACGTAAAGGACGGAGGCTGTCAAAAAAGAAAAAAAACAATATTAACCTACATTAAATACCCACAGGTACGAAAGAACAATAAAAGAAGACAGAAGATTCAGGGAGCTTAAAGACGAAAAGAGAAGGTATAACTCATCAGACAGGGAGAGCGATAGGCAGTCCAGACCTTCAGATGGAGAAAGCGAACTTCGAAAATCCAGATCTCGGCCTTCTGATGTTCACAGCGAGCTGAGGAAGTCCAGGTCTAGGCCTTTGGATTCACCGGCTCTGGTAAGTACCCTTAAGAGCAATACGATTAAGCTAAGAATGAGATATTCCACACACAAGACAAGATGCTTCCTTATGAAAAGGGCTTCAGACCTAATTTATTTTCAAATGGATAGATAGATAGATAGATAGATAGATAGATAATTCTTTATTGTACACAAATACATTACAGTAAAACGGAAAATATGACAATAATGTACAATCGGCGGCCTTATCATGCTTGAAACCTACCCGCTTGTGGAGCCCCAGGCCCTGTTGTGGTACCTGGGCAGGTACTAGGTAAGAAAGGTAACTAAAAATAAGATCTACTTCACTTAAATTTAAACGGCTGATTTACTTATTAGATTTTAGAATGATATCCATGTTGTGATTGCGCAAGCGACTATAATAAGTTCGTCAAAAGGGTATTAGAAAGTTCTTATAGGGTCGACATCTCGAGTGTGACGCCCCTGGCCTACGCCGCTACTTGCCTAATTAATATAGATTGTTAGATTTATATGATTACAATGTCAAAATGCCAGATGAAATATTAGATGTCAGGGAAAATAATAAAAATATCAAGGGCACGGAAATATTAATAGTTACAATGTCAACACTATTTTATGTCATACTTAGTATTGCCAATTGCACATAATTATTTAATTTACATTTGAATAGATCTAGATCCATTATTTTCAAATATTTATATTTCGAATTAAATTAATTATTTATACAAACGCTCGCGCTTTATATCGTGCTATACCCGAGGTAGAAAATTTCTCTCCTAGGCGTGAATCAAGAGGCATAAGGCGTAAGGCACAATCAAAGCAAAATCGTACACACACAACACGAGTTTTCTTTTAAATGGGTGTTATATAGTTCACCAATGGCGGAGATATATGATTTATATTGTCCGTTATATGTGCACAAATATGAATGCGGAATAGAATGCGCCCGTCATTCACAGACTCTTGCGCCGACCTATCGGGTAAAGGTCGCAGTTCGATTCGCGGGCTACCACCGGTCGCGGTCTCGGGTGAAAAACAAGTGAGTCGAGAAATGAGGTGATAGAATTCAATGTAAGGTTTGAGATCGAAATGATCTGTCACATTTAATACCTAAATATATTACCTACATAGAAATGCCAAGATCACTGCAAATGTACATATGGGTGATTCTTTGTAAACCAGATTAGACATGTTTTTTACTGAAGAACACATCAATTTATTCTCCAATTATCACAAAAAATTCAGGTTACATAGTAAATAAAAAAGTCTATCGACGCATATATTAAGTAATTGGGATTATTTAATAGAAGCAATAATTTAACTAACAGAAAACAGTAAAAACTAATTAATCTGGTGTGTCCCCATGCCGCTTTTTGTTGAATTATTAGATTTTTTGCGATCATAAGAAGCAATTATATTAAAATAAGAATGTTGCATCGATATTTGAATACATGTTTCTTGATATGTTATAACTGAAATTCAAAATAATTGGATATATTCGTAATTACATTACTTTAAAAAATGTCCCCGACGAAAATAATAATTCAACTGGCGCATCTTGTTCAAGCATAATTTCAATGTAAACACAGAATATTTGTTATATGAATACCAACTCGTGATTGTTTGCGTCAGTCAGTAGCAAGCTATCGAACACTTGCACGTTCAAGGGTTATATTTTGTTAAAAAATACGATTGAAAGTTGTTATTTGGGAGTTTGTCACGTATGTCGCATAATTAATCTGTATTCTTTCATGGTTTGCGGGTTTTTAGTTCTGTTTTGAAACTAAACCAAGGTCTGTCATAATGTTGTCTATTCATGTTAATTACACCTTTTATTCTATCTGTTCACAAATAAAGGTGCAGGGTTCGATTAACTATAAATTTCTAATTTGTCTGGCTCCCATTAGTCTGGTTTTATCTGGCTTTTATACCCAGATGAATTTGACCGGACCAGATAAATTAGGATTAATTAAAAATAACAACAATTTCATCATATGACCAGTTTCTTTTTACGTTTTTATGAGCTTTAATTTAAAAGAATTTTTAGGTGCAAGGGGGTCCACCAAGATCTTGGGCCCCAAGCCAACCTTACGTGCATGCCGGTGCACCTGCTGAAGAACCGACGAGGCTCTGGCGCTGGCTTTCCCTTCGGGGTTGGAGGTTGGCAATTGCCCCCGGAAAGGCCAAAAAATGCCAAATCACAACAAAAATGGCTATAAGAATAAGGGAATACGATGAGGGTAGGGCACCGCCGCAAAACGGTGCGCATGAGGGCCGCCCGCCTTGTGTTGCAAGTCGGCTAGGGCTACCGTGCCTGAGCCGGGCACGGCCAAAGATGTTAGGCCAATATTGTAGTTCCCAAAAACTCTGCTTCGCAACGTGGAACATTGGCACGTTGACCGGTCGCACGAGGGAGTTGGCTGACGTACTCTGCAGGCAGAGAGTGGCCGTGGCATTCCTGCAGGAGACTCGTTGGGGTGGCAGTAGCTCCATGCACATTGGGGACGGCTACCAGCTGATGTACACAGGTGCACCTGATTCGTGGTGCTCTCCCGGACGTTGCGACTTATGGTCGAGAGGGTGCTTATCAATGGAATTGTAACCCACCTGATAAGTGCCTACGCGCCACAGGCTAGGCGTAGCGCAGCCGAAAAGATCTCATTCTGGGACCAACTCGGGGAAGTGCGTCGTGACAGCCCACTGTCGCAGGGTGTCCTGGGTGGTGATGCCGTTCATGCCATCGTGAACACGTACTTCAAAAAGAAATCCAAACATCTTAACACCTACAAGAGCGGGGGGCGCTCTACCCAGGTCGATTTCCCACTCACTAGGAGACACAGCATCAGCTAGGTGGCCAACTGCAAGGTTATACCCGGGGCGAGTCTCACTAGCCAACACCGTCTCCTTGTCATGGACCTCCGCGTGAAACCCAAAGGCAAACGTGCTGAGCGTGCCCAACGCAGAATCAAGTGGTGGCCGCTTGATGAAGTCAAGTCCCAAAGTCTCGTCTCAGCCATCAGTGACAAGTGCGCTGATGCTGTAGACAGTGTAGACGAACCAGTACAGGTTTGCTGGGTCAGGATTCAGGCAGCTATTCTTAAAGCGGGGAGGGCGGCACTCGGTATGTCTAAGGGTGGACGCAAGTGTGACAGGGACACTTGTTGGTGGAACGACACAGACACAGAGAAAGATATCAGGGCCAAGAAAGCCCTCTATAAAAAGTAGCAAGCGTTCAAATCTTCCGTAGACCGCGATGCGTACAAAGATGCAAATTCGCCCCCTGGAGAGCCGTAGCCAGGGCCAAACGAGACCACTTGCAACGGCTATATACCAAAGTTTAAAGTTCAAAGTTAACGTTCAAGTTCAAAGTTCAAAGTTCAAAGTTCACAGTTCAAAGTTCAAAGTTCAAAGTTCAATGTCCTTTATTTGTTGAATATGGTACAAAAATGATGTTTACAAGTGGAATCGTCTGAGTGGCAAAAGTTGGCGCGGTCCAGGGCCAAAGCGGCACAGGGTCTATCCAAGTGCCGCTGCATTCAAGACCCTGGGGGCAATCTGTTGTACGAGAAAGTCGCGGTGAAGGAGAGATGGCGCCCATCTACCACCAGCTGCTGAATAAGCAGCATAAAGAGGTGCAGCCACCAGACCTCCCTCCGAATCAAGGAATAGTGCCACCGATTACGCCTGCAGAATTCGAGACTGCCATTCGCCGCATGAAGAACCAGAAAGCTGTAGGACCCGACGAAGTCCCTATCGAGGCTTGGAAGGCAATGGGTGCCCATGGTGTGAGCATTCTAGCAAATCTCTATAACCACGTACCCGGTGAGATCCCGAGCCAGTGGAGGCTAAGCATCATCACACCAATCTTCAAAGGCAAGAAATCGGTGCAGGAGAGTGGCAGTTACCGCGGATAACCGACTCCCAGATCCGACAGGAAAGTACACCCTCGGGTTGTCAGTACGGGTTTCGTCCCAGGCACGGAACCATGGACCCGGTGTTCGCCCTAAGGATTGTGGCGGGGAAACACAGGGCGAAGAACACCCCTCTGCACTGCCTATTCTTAGACATACAGAAGGCCTTCGACCGTGTTCCTCGCGCGGTGATCTGCTGGGCATTGCGGGCCAAGGGAGTCCCAGAAACTTACATTGACACCATCCGAGACTTGTACTACGATTCCGGTTCTGTGGTTTGGACTGCTGTTGGTGACTCGAAAGCCTTCCCCATCACCTTTGAGGTACACCAAGGATCCGTCCTTAGTCCATACCTGTTCAGCGTAGTATTAGACGTTTTGTCGGACAGCATCAGAAACTCGCATAAGCAGCCCCCGTGGTTGCTCATGTATGCTGATGATATTGCGCTGATGGACGTGGACAGGAGCAGATTGGTGCGACGCGTGAAAGGGTGGAAGGAAGTGCTTGAGAACGGCGGCGGTCTGAAGCTAAATGTAGCGAAGACAGAATACTTAGCGTTAAACTCCACAGATCCCATACCCATTCGCATAGGCGATGACTTGGTCGAGCGCACGGACCAGGTTAAGTACCTGGGATCTGTACTTCATGTGACTGGTGAAATCAACTACGACGTCAGGGCATGGATTGCTACCGCGTGGGCCAAGTGGCGAGAAATGACTGGCGTCACGCGTGATCCCAAAATGCCAGTTAGGTTGAAGAGGCAGGTCTATAAGACGATCATTAGACCTGTTCTCTTACATGGTTGCGAGGCGTGGCCGCTGCTGGAGCGACACAAGCAAGAACTACGTGTCACGGTGATGAAAATGCTGCGATGGATGTGTGGCGTCACGCGTAAAGATCGCGTGAGGAACTCTCGCATCCGCAACCTTCGCGTCCGTGACATCGCGAATAAAATGCATTAGAGCCGCCTTCGCTGGTGCGGTCACGTCTTGCGGCAACCGCCAGGCTACGTGGGTAACAAATACCTAGCAATGGCGCGGATGGTGCCTCCACCGGGTCCAGGTAAAAGGGGTAGGCCCAAGAAGTCCTGGCTTGACGCCATGGAGGGCGATATGCGTGCAAATGGTCTCACTGCCATTGACGCCCAAGATCGTGCGAAGTGGAGGAGGAAGAGCCGGAAGGCGGACCCTGAGCTCCGAGGTCATCTTGGCCACGGATGCAATCAGGAAAATGCGTCTTTATGCAGATGGTGATGATAATTGCCAGATATTTTATAATAAAGTTGATTGCAGATAATATGTTATTCTCATTTATCTGCATGCTTCTAATTAATATGGTGCAAAAGTCCATTCATCTGCCTTGGTCATCATTAATCTGGTTGACCAATTTATCAGCACAGTCTATTTCCTAAACTACTGGGTACAAATCAGTGCCTTCGAAATATGATATAACATATATAATGATCTGGTCACGATTTTATGTGAGTTAAAGTCTAAAAGTAAAAAAAAAATTGAGCCATATCAATGAGGCAAATACACTCGGTTTCAAAGAAACACCCATATGCATGCATACTAATACAACATTCATTGCATATTTGCATTATGAGGATTCGATTCCACGTCTTCTGATTTGACAGTCGACATCCAGTGCCTCTGTGACAGCAGTCATACCTTCTTTCTCTGTGTTAAATTTTTAGGTTTTATCATTTGATTATTGGTTTTATAAGTTTTATCACTACTAAACCCGTAAACAACAACAGAGAGCCATTCATAGTCCAAAAGAGAGTTCTAAAATCTGCAACTTTATCTTGTGCAAGCGCTTCAATATTAACTACCGGGTGCTATCGAGTACCACTAGTAGAGGTTCAATTACACAACAACTTTAACCTGACGCTATCGACCATCACTTCTAAGTACGTATTGATTGATACTCGGCTGCAGAGCGAAGGTTTTGTTCTACAACCTGCTCTGGCGCATGAAAATGCACCGTCTCGTGGAATAACTGACCTGCATACAGCGTAGATTTTGGGCATGGGATGTGTAGGGTTTATGAAAGGAATAATAAGGAAGGCATCAATAAGGAATGGTAACAAGATAAGGATTCTTTGAGGCCCTACCCTCAAAGAATCCTTATCTTGTTACCATTTCCCGGCGGTTTACCTTTGTTATGTACCCTACTCGTGTACATAACAAAGGGAAAACCAAAGACTTATCCTGGTTTGTTTTCTGCGCTGACGGCACAGGAACTCTCTGTTCTTACAGGGCAGCACGTAAGTGTTGCATACGTCCATAGGGCATGGTAACCACTTTCCATTGGGTGGGTTTCTCTGCCACCCAAGTGGTAAACAAAAAAAGAATCATCTGAGCATCTCCTTCTCTATTTTGGTCATTACATCTTCTTCCACACCACAAAGTTCTGTAATCACACTGTTCAAAGTTCAATGTTCTTTATTTCTCAATATAGTATAACATTGTTATGCTTCATTGACGTCAATTCTACTTAACCTAAGTTTACCACCGCTTCCTAGACGCTAGTGGACAAGAAGCGGTGTAACACACTCCACTGCAGCATTTTCGTCACTTAGCCCATTAAAGTCCCTCCATACTTCTCAGACTTCTTATTTCCACAGCATTAAGTTTACTTTAGTGATCCTTCTGTCATACCCAACATCCACTTACTTGTCCGTCTCCATACTTAAGTATGCATTGCATAAGTTTGAGGACGAGCACTTCTCTATACGCAATATCTTAACTAACCTAGGTATTATAATACGATAGTTTGTGAAGATATGTGGATGTTTGGATGTGTGTTTCTTAATAACACTCTAAAGTTTGAACAGATCTGACTGAAATTTAGCGCAGGGATAAATTATAGTCTGAAACAACATCCTTCAACAAAAGTCGGAACAAAAGTAGCCACTTTTATTCCGAGAATAGGTTGTCATAGGTAGCAGAAACGGGATTATAATTTCATGTGGGTATAAACCAGTGTATAATAAATTAGTTTGCTCTAAAATAATGCGTTTGAACAGAATACCAATATAATATCAATAGTACAGTATAGTACGGTATCAATATTGTACAATTAAATCTGTGGAATGTTTCAACATGGCTTCTAGTTGCAACTACAACAACGTTGGTACAAGGTGTAAGCTTATTGTCAAAGTCAAAGTCAAAGTCAAATCATTTTATTGTGAAAATGGGTAACAAAAAATGTGAAGTAATTGATATATGATAGTTTCTCCATTCTCCGCCTCAAGGCATACAATAATATCTTATATAATACTTACTAATTGAATAATTAAAAGTTCAGAACTAATTATAATGAACAATTTATATACAGTTAACATGAGTGAATGTCAAAAGATGTAGTTAAAATTTCATGATCATAAATACCTGTTGTTGTCCTGCGTTGTATGATCATTTTCAAATTGAAACATTAATTGATGACATTCGACCTTCTGCCGATTAGAAATAAATGCACACACGTATATTTAATCGGATAAAATTTCATGTGTGGATAGGATTTTTATCCGGACTAACAGCGCTACAAGATTTACTGATATTAAACTCACTAGTCATTATAATCAGCTAATTTCTTTATTTGATAATTTAGACTCAAGCTTTTAGACCTTCTTCTTCAACCCTCTAGACCTTATTCATTCGTTTTCGATAACTCTTAAGGCCGCTTCCCACCGTCCGCGATTCTGCGGATCATCACGCACCAGCCGACGATCACGGACGGCAACGCACGCAGACAGGGCTCTTCCAACGGTGCGTGTCGGTCTGTGTAGATCTTTTGAGAACTTCATTTCAAAATGCAAAGTGAAAGAGAAACGTGTCGTCGCTGCAGCCGCGGCTGTGGTATTAATTAACAATTACCAAATTATGCGATCTAGTAAAAGTAAAAAGAAACCACGTCGCTGGTGGATATCAGCATACAACAAAATGTCGTTTAACGTAAGTGTACATAGACATACCTATATCTAATTTTATTTATTTTTTGTTTTGTCACCCATAGCAGTGGAATCACGGTAGAAAATTACCGAATGACATAAAATACTCCTTGTCCTGTGATCCTATAGGTGCGCGGTGGGATTATGATTCGGAAAATGATCGCACCGCACCGCACCTTTGAAGTTACCGCCTCGCGACGGATACCGGCGCACCGCCACGGACGTCCTCTGCTACCACGGACGAGACCCTTCCCACGGTGTGCCGTGCGAGCTGGTCCGCGTCCGTCCGCGATATCGCAGACCGTGGGAACCGGCTATTACGTGTCAAAGAGAAAAAGCAATCTGTTTAATTATTTTCCAACAATAAGTTCTTGTAAACTTAACGGGATCACTAAAGGTATGATCCCGAAGCCGACCGCATACGACAACGACAGACGCATGCAGCAGCAGGCGCGGTCCAAGGGGGGGGGGGTCACAGGGGACATACCCCCCCCCCCCCCCCCCCCCCCCCAAAACCATGCACGTCATATTGAAAAGTCCCAGTACGGGGGGGTTAAATTTCTTAAGGAATTTCCGAAGTGACCCTCCCCCCAAACTTCAAGCTGCAACCGCGCCTGTGCAGCAGATACAGCGTACCCATTACTTGTCAAACTCCGATACGGAAAAGGGGGACCATTGAGAAGCCGCAATAAATAACGCTGTGGCGTAGCGGTAGTGAACGCGGCTGCTACGCAGGAGGCGCGGGTTCGATCCCCGCTCAGTGCCAATATTTGTATGCATGAATATAAATATTTGCATTGGTCTGGGTGTTTCTATGTATAATATGTATGTATTTACAAAAAAAAAAAAGTATTTAAGTATGTATATCCGCATTCTAGATTCCATAACACAAGCTAATTAAGCTTACCATGGGTCTAGATAGCGTTGTGTAGAATGTTGTAGAATATTTATTATTTATTATCCAAACTAATATTATAAATGCGAAAGTAACTCTGTCGGCAGTTGTCGTATGCGGTCGGCTATGGACTCATTAATCACTTTTCCATTAAAATTTAGTATACTTTACACTAAAATTAAGTATTTGTAAGAAAACCGCGTAAATATTGAACTTCCCGCTGCATCCCACAACTTGGGCTACCAGGCGAGCATGAAAGTGAAAGTGCAGTGACAGACCAACTCCCGGTCGATATACGAGCTGGCCTATATTGCTGCCAGTGCTCCATGCCTTGCATTCACGCTAGCGTTCTAGCTTTTTTGTTATAACTTGGTTTATTGGGCGTTTGGTTTATGATATTTTGGTTTTGTGTCGAATTGTAGGGGGAAGAGCAGCTTTCTAGCATTATTATTAGACTGACTTAACTGAGGATTAACTGATGATGAGGAGATCCGTAGAAGAACCAAGGTAACCGACATAGCCCAGCGGATTAGCAAGTTGAAATGGCAGTGGGCAGGGCACATAGCACGGAGGACTGATGACCGATGGGGTCGAAAAGTTCTCGAGTGGAGGCCACGTATCGGCAAGCGCAGCGTAGGACGTCCACCCACAAGGTGGACAGACGACCTCATTAAGGCCGCGGGAACGCGCTGGATGCGAGCCGCTTCCAACCAGTCCTATTGGAGATCTATAGGGGAGGCCTATGTCCAGTAGTAGACTTCCTATGGCTGAAATGATGATGATGATGATGATGATGACTTAACTGTGAAGCTACAGTTTTACTCGTGCAAAAATCCCCACCATGAGGCGATTTATCGGACTCGAACGAATTACCGGGAGCCCAATAAGGCAAAGCTCTCGCACCATGGCTGATCCTAGGCCATATCTGGTTTGAGATCGCTCCCTTTGGTATGGGAACCATGGTGTCCCCATCTTACCCAGGAAAGGGGAGTGTGTGCATTGAGAAGTACCTTACTGATTTCTATCTCACCTACGAAACGGCTGAACGTTTTTCCATGAAGTGGTTGTCACCCACAACCCACTTGTATCTGGATATCTGAGTTCTATAGTTAGACTAGTTGTTGGACTTTTTAGGGCTTCAACTACCCGTAACGACTACCATAGATATTCGTATGAGAACAGGGACCGACGGCTTAACGTGCTCTCCGAGGTACAAAGGGCTTTCGATGTGTTAAGAATGCTGAATAGTGTGATGATGAATATAAATCTATGTAATACCTTTAACTATAAAAAACTGTTATAATTTTTTAATTAACTATTACTTGACAAAGTGCCCGCTAGACGGTAATAGGCTCGCCTTCTATTACGAAAATCATAGTTGGCGAAGTGTGGGTATTAATACACTTCTGCCTTCCCCTCGTGGATTAATAGGCGTGAGTATATGTATGTAATTAACTATTGCGTATGGCGCCATCTGTAAACTTTACAAAAAGCTTTTTTTTTTCAACATCCTGAGCAAACATGTACCTCGGACAGATCGTGAGAAATTCTAATAAACCATTTAATGATTCAAACGAGTTTTTTTGTAACAATCAATGTACAGTTTTAGAAGCGATTACATGAAACTAGTATTTTTTGTGTCTCTGTGCGGAATAATTACTCAATAATAAAGTAATTACATACTCATATGGACACGCGATTAAACATTGAATATGGAGATTATCATTAAAGTAAACAAAGCTTGTAATGGAAAAGTTAAATAACTTAGATGTATAAGTTCAATAATAGTCCTATATAACACACTGAGTTGTAACAACGCATGTTAGTTTTAGATAATTATGTTATAGTATGATGTGGAAAATGTTGTTGGTCCCACAGTGATATTCTTATAACTTAAGTTGTTTTTTTGTAAGTTTTCTGTGTGACTGTTTATTTTCCCAAATAAATAAAATAAAAAAAAAAATAAATAAACAAACATGCCAGCTAAAATAAAAAAAATGCATTAATTTCCAACAAGCTAGAACCAAACATACCCTATGTCCTTTCTCAAGGTCTAATCTGCCCCTATACAAAATTTCATTAATATCGGTTCAGTGGTTTAGGCGTGAAAGCGTAACAGACAGACAGACAGAGAGTTACTTTCGCATTTACAATATTAGTAAGGATTTAAATCTAACCAAACCTAAGATTTAAATCTAACCAAGACTTTTCTAACAAAAATCCGCCATTAAAATACATTTAGCCCAAGCCCAAAAATAGAATACGTATGTCATAAACGTCAAATCCTATACATTCGTCATTTCATCCCACAATACGCCGGCCAACGAATTGCCACTTGCCTAGGGAGGCAGTAGTTTGTTACGGCGGCCGCCCGCTAGCGTGCACACGCATAAGGCAGCGTACGTCCTTATAATGTAAAGAAAAGCACTCCGTGTACAAACAAACGCCGCCGGCGGCGCAGCGCCCGCCGCGTCATAATCTGACATTAACATTGCAGTGTCATTTAAAGTTCACGGGAACTTATACGTGGACGATATAAGCGCATGCATGGGTACAGTCGTGCGCATTACTTTATAGTTTACTTAACATACATACATTCAATCACGCCTTTATCCCCGAAGGGTTGGGCACAGGTGAATAAAATTAACACCCACATTTCACCAATCATTGTATTAGGTCTCACGTAATAGGGGGTGAGCCTATTGCCGTATTCCGGGCACTTTGACTTGAGCCATGTACATGAGTGACAGCCTCAGATACATGGCACTAGGCGACTAAGGGATAGGGCTGTTTAACATCCCTTAGTCGCCTTATACGACACCGCAAGGGAGGAGATGGGGTGGCCCAAATTCTACTCTGCCGGGTAGTTTACTTAATATATATTTTTAATTGAGCAACCGGTTGAAGAATAAAATAGTGTAGAAAAGTATTTTTCTTCTTTCGTCCCTTAGTCCCATATATCTATTTTGGGTTGGGTCTTCTTGTACGTCGGCACCAGGTTATTCTGTCCTGCCCCTCTAGACAAGTGGCAATTCGTCAGCCGGCGTTTTGTAGAATCGATTGCCAAATGTATGGGATTTGACGTATATGACAGACAGGTCAACGAATGTCAAAAACGTCAAATCCTATACATTCGTCATTCTATTCCATCAAACGCCGAGCAACGAATTGCCACTTGTCTAGGGGGGCTGGGTTGTCTCAGGAGCTGTTCTGTTCTTTAATTTCCCTATTGATATTGGACCACCATGTAGCGAGAGGTTTTCCTCTTCCCAGGTATTTTGTAGTGAATATTCAAAGCTGTTTTCACGGAGTAATTCTCATCTCATCTCATCATGTGTCCTAACCATCTAAGCCTACCTTCCCTTAATTTGTCCGTTGTTGGGGCCACTCCGAAGGATCCTCTCACAATCCTCTCAAAATATCCTTTTTTAACACTTATGTCAGCAACTGTACCGGATTACAACTCGATTCATTTACATTAGCTCATCAATCATTCGCTATGAATATCGATTCAAAACGTCAGCGGGCTACTATTTGTATTCTCTGCTATAGTTAGATACTTACATTCATGATCAAGTATTTTTATTATCTACAATCTATTGAACAGTTTAAGAACTAGGTAGATACTTATACAAACAAAGTGATAAATAAGCATTTCTGTGGAGGATTTGATCGAGGAACTTGTTATCCTTTTTCTTTTTTTTTATCGTGCGAAAAACCCCCACGGATACTTCCCCCACCGGAGCCGGAGGAGGAGGTTATGTCGGACTCGAACCGACTAAAACGCACGCCGTCTGTGGGCCGTCGGTTGCCGGAGGTGAGATTGTCGTAGCCATATCCCTCGCACCCCGGCCGACCCAGGGCCATATCTCTCGATCTGGCCCTCTTCCTATCCTTGAGGCCCAATTCAACCTCATCTGCTGCTAATCGGTCTACTTGCTAAACGATGGACGAGACTATCTTGTCAAGGTTGGGAGGCCAGATAGTAGTCACGAGCTGACATACTCACATACCAATCAAAGAAGAAGTACCTAAGAGAGCGGGCTTTGATTTCATACTTCTCCTTTCCATATTGGTTTATTTTTACGTGATTGATTACCGTTTGACCTCCCAACTATGAGAGGAAATCTTGCGCCAGACCCTGTCCCTACCTACCCTACTGTATCAAACAGCAGGTGAACCGATATACAGACGATTATGAAATTTTTTTTTAGCAAAACCATTTCGACTTTACCTGGACCGGTAATCGACTCAACTAACCTCATGATCCTTCCAAATTTACCATAAAACACAAATATAAATCGTATGTGTATGTTTTTTATGTTAATTCAAACTAACACATACAATCTAAAGGATCAGTATTATTATCAACTAATGAGGTCGACGACCTTAGGGTCAATGCCGCGTTTGACACAATGGTGACGTCACGCCTAAATTTTGAGACGCCCGAGACTCCTGCGCATGCAATACTCTGAATTGAGATTATTTCGAACCCATTTCATGTGTTGATGAGGGTTCGGTACGATATTCATTAAAAATGATTTAGTACCTCTGCGAATTGTTTTTTTTTTTAGTAAAGGTGGTTTTCTCAAGTCATTTGACTTATGATTTAGTGGTAAGCACTTACCATCAGGTAAAGCATAAGCCAGTTTGCCACTTTAGCGGTTGTACAGTCAGCGTCAGAGAAAACAGACCCCCTTTCACTACGATGCGATGTCATTATCAAGGGGGGGTCCCTTTTCTCTGAAGCTTACTGTACATACGGTCACGCCTCTTTCCCAGTGGGGTAGGCAGAAATCACAGCTTTCCACTAGCTACGATCCTCGCATACATCCTTCGCATCTTCTTTTTCTTAGTGGTTGTAAAAATTTCTAATAGAAGATGTAAACTAATCATTTCTCTAGAATATGAAAAAAAGTTATAGCAACTTTTGCGTAGGTATGATTCCGATGCCGACCGCATACGACAACGACAAACACATCAGCAGATACAGCGTACCCATTACTTGTTAAACTCCGATACGGATAAAGGGGACCATTGAGAAGCCGCAATGAATAACGCGTATGTGCTGCGTGCGTCGGCAGTTGTCGTATGCGGTCGGCTACGGAATCATACCTTAGACACTCGGCACGGCCGGTTTCGCATTTCTTTATTGAAGGTTATAGGGAAATATATTGGACTATGGGAACGACTAATTTTGTGTATAATAGATAATATATGCGAATATACAGGGTGGAAGATTTTAACCTTACCTGGAGGGAAAGTTCTCTAAATACTGGAGATACCGAATTTCACTCAAAGAAAACATTTCTTTATTTTTAAAAGGAAATAAAACTGCATTCATACATTTTTGAAAATTCGCTTGCCACACCCGGTAATCGAACCAACTAAAATCCGAAAAAATAACATTCTGTATTTTTATGACATCAATCAATAGTATAAATCATAAGGATCAAATCTGTATAACAAACATGGTTAATTAAATGAAAGGAAATCCCTGAAAACTCAATTTTCAAATTCGATTTAACAAAATAGAGAACTTAACTCAAGGATCCATCACCTATCATATTAAGAATAAAATTCCAATTACTTGTCCCTGTTTTTCATGGCTGGCCCTCACTGGCCAGCAGGGGTATTTACTCTCTCGACTCAAACCGACTAAAACCGCATGCCGTCTCAGGTTAATTCAAAAGTCTCAATTAACGTATTATAAGACGAACCAATAAGGCAATTCTCTCGCCATCTCCGTTGCCCAGGGTGCGATGCGGTGTACCACGAAGTGCTTTCCAAGCCCAACCAAGTATACCTCGAGACACGTATCTTGGACCTAAATCGACATAATAGTAGCGTCGCCGTCGGTAGCTTAGTGGTTAAGGAGTCAGTCTTACGATCGAGAGGTCCCGGGTTCGAATCCTGACCATTACATTAAAGACGTGAACCCACTCCTAGTACTGGGTGGCGCAAAAGTAAAGACCCTATTACAAGCAATTTAGCTTACTTGGGAGGGTTAACAGGAATATTAGTAATTTCGGTTACTAATATTCTTTATAAAAAAAAATCGAGAGACTTGACTACCTCATGCAGTCACACAATAACGTTACATTCTAAATCGGAATCAAAGTTTAGTCATTTAGTACTCATTTTACTAAATAAATGGCGTTATTGTTGATAAGGTTGAGCAAAAGTACTGTATCTGTTGGAATAGAATTTATAAGTTAAGATTCTACGGACTTCCTTTCATTTAATTTACCATGTTTATTAGAGAGTTTCGATCCTCATGATTGACACTATCGATTGATGCTATAAAAATACAGGATGTTATTTTTCTGGATTTTAGTCGGTTCGATTACCGGGTGTGGCAAGCGAATTTTCCAAAATCTATGAATGCAGTTTTATTTCTTTAAAAAAATAAAGGAATGTTTCCTTTGAGTGAAATTCGCTATCTCCAGTATTTAAAGTACTTGCCCTCCAGGTAAGGTTAAAATCTTCCACCCTGTATGCCAGTAACGATTCGAACTTCGAAATTCGAACGCAAGGAACGAAAAACTCATTATTATAGCAGCGAGCCGTTTCGAGAAAGGGACGTAACCGTACTAATCCCTTAAAATCGCTGTCCCGTAAAGTACAGATTTTGCAAAAGTATCTTTATTTGTGGACAGAGTCAAAACTAAAACAGGTGCAAACTATGACTAGGTACTAGTATAAAAAGATACATTCTAAGTTTAAAATCACCTTAAAAAGTAAAGCCTAGTCTCCAAGAGTGGATTGAGGTCGCCTTCGCTCGGAGACCACAATCACCTCAAATTAGCCGTGTCGTGCTAAGTGTATTACCTCAAATAAGGCCTACGTCCCGTTCTTTCGTCCATTATGGCTAGTATTTTGCAGATCTGTTTGTTTTAAGACTCGCCTTGGTTATTAAGTAGGAAATATTGCTCAAACAATATTAGATCTGAAAAACGAAAAAAAAAAGTGTTAGATACAAATGTGGGGCTAATAAAAGGAATAAGCATTCTAGGACGATCTACACAGCGCTATCTATACCCAAAGTAAGCCTAGCTTAACTAACTAGAGATATGGGTTCTAAAAAGTGGATAAATATACTTAGATTAGATTATCACTAATTATCACTAATTTAATTATAAAATAGACCAGAGGTCGAGTGGGCACCTTAAAATTATGAAAGGACGAATGGGCACTGGGTACGAATTCCAGGGGACCAGTGGGTACCAACCCATCCATCCACGTCTTTAATCTGTACGAGTCATAGTATCATCAAACCTCAAAAAAAAATTCAAAAATTTACAGACGATCTTAACAAAACCACTGATAGTGCGGTCGCGATGGCAGAATTGTATTCTTGAATAATTTAAAACAGTGAAAAAGAGGATTATTGACACGAAAGGAGAAGAATAATTTACATTGCGCGTTTGACATTTTATTGCATATATTGTTTATGCACAAACTCCCTCTCTGCACCACAATGATAACATCATTTTTAAGACGTCACACTAGAGACTATCAGAAATTGGTTAGAGTGGCCCTTTTTCAATTTCATCTATAGCGGTGAACCTCAGCTTGCCTGTCTGTCCTTTTACTTATTTCATGTGTAGGTATTTCGCTCAATACTTCTTCATTCTACATGCCTCAGATAACACTTTTCAATTCTCATTAATGCCGTTACAGCATTCTCTTTCAGGCCACTCTATTCTCATGGTATTCGCAAGTTAAATAAAAGCTGTAACGATAGGTGTGTCAAAACGCCATACATTCATTAGTGTCATTCTTAGTGCTTACCAGACCGTAGGGTCGAATCAGAGCAAGACCTCATTAGAAAGGTTAAGTTTTGGGACAAAAGGTTCACAGCTGATGGCTATGTATGTTTCGTTTACTATTCTACAACTAAGGAGGCTGTGGTAGGTTGTTGGTTCTCATAGCAAAAGTTTACGACTATATTCTCGGATTGGGCTAAAAAGAACACTTTTCTTTTCAACAATAATCAGTAGCAGCATATTATAAAGTCTGAAATTGAATATTCTACAGAAAAAGATATTAGGCCCTAAATAGGTATCTATTTGTAATATCGAAAAACAGTTTTTTAAGTAAATTCAAAAAAAAAAACAAAATAAAATAAAAAGTATTTACTAAAAAGCTGTTTTTCAATATAACAAATAGATACCTATTTAGAGCCTTTATCTTTTAACAAATTTTACTTATATTATGCCGTAATTAACAAAAAAAACTAATTTTCAAATATACACATTTATCTGTCTGTTTGACGTAGCTTATCTCTTAAACGGGTTCGTGGCTTACGCCCCCAGTGGTCGACGCCCCCGTGGACGAGGCCCCCGAGGGGATTGGGTAATCTAGTATGGACAGTGGCGTCCTTAATTTTTTCAGTGGCCATCAATAATTTTGATACCACTTCATTGTACTGTGTTAAACACACGTACAAATGTCATTATTTTCATTGTAAGTAATATCGGAGCTGCGATATACAGGGTGCAACATTTCGACTTTACCTTGAAGGAAAGTACCCTCATACTAAAGATAGCGAATTTTACTTAAAGGAAACATTACCTTATTTTTAAAAAGAAACAAAACTGCATTCAAAGTTTTCTGAAAATGCCACACCTGGTAGTCGAACCGACTAAAATCTTCCTAAACCTTCTATTTCATGGATTTCCTTTTATTTAATTTACCAAGTTTGTTAGAGAGATTTGATCCTTATGATCGACCCTATCGATTGATGCAAAAAAATACAGGGTGTTATTTTTGCGAATTGTAGTCGGTTCGATTATAAGGCGTGGCAAACGATTTTTCAGCATTCCTTAAATGCAGTGCTGTTTCTTTTTTTAAAACACACTAAACTGTATTCAAAGTTTTCTGAAAATGTCACAGCCGGTAGTCGAACCGACTAAAATCTTTCTAAATCTTCTATTTCATGGATTTCCTTTTATTTAATTTACCAAGTTTGTTAAAGACATTTGATCGTTGTGATTGACTCTATCGATTGATGCAATAAAAATATAGGGTGTTATTTTTTGTAATTTTAGTCGGTTCGATTACAGGGCGTGGCAAGCGATTTTTCGAAATTCCCTAAATGCAGCTTAGTATTTTTTTAAATAAGAGAGTGTTTTCCTTGAATGAAATTAGCTATTTTCGGTAGTAAGAGTAGGTACTTTTCCTACATATTAACATCCAAGAAGTAATTATTGTAATCAATTCAAAGGAAATGTTTCCTTATTTAAAAAAAGAAACAGAACTGCATTTAAGGAATGCCGAAAAATCGCTTGCCACACCCTGTAATCGAACCGACTAAAATTCAAAAAAATAACACCCTATATTTTTATTGCATCAATCGATAGTATCAATCTTATGGATCAAATCTCTTTAACAAACTTGGTATATTAAATAAAAGGAAATCCATGAAATAGAAGATTTAGAAAGATTTTAGTCGGTTCGACTACCGGGTGTGGCATTTTCAGAAAACTTTGAATACAGTTTAGTACGCTTTTAAAAAAGAAACAGAACTGCATTTAAGGAATGTTGAAAAATCGTTTGCCCCGCCCTATAATCGAACAATTCGAAAAAATAACACCCTATATTTTATTGCATCAATCGATAGAGTCGATCATTAGGATCAAATCTCTCTAACAAACTTGGTAAATTAAATAAAAGGAAATTCATGAAATAGAAGATTTAGAAAGATTTCAGTCGGTTCGACTACCGGGTGTGGCATTTTCAGAAAACTTTGAATACAGTTTAGTATGTTTATAAAAAAGAAACAGAACTGCATTTAAGGAATGCTGAAAAATCGTTTGCCACGCCTTATAATCGAACCGACTACAATTCGCAAAAATAACACCCTGTATTTTTTTGCATCAATCGATAGGGTCGATCATAAGGATCAAATCTCTCTAACAAACTTGGTAAATTAAATAAAAGGAAATCCATGAAATAGAAGGTTTAGGAAGATTTTAGTCGGTTCGATTACCGGGTGTGGCATTTTCAGAAAACTTTGAATGCAGTTTTGTTTCTTTTAAAAAATAAGGGAATGTTTCCTTTCAGTGGAATTCGCTATCTCCAGTATTTAGAGTACTTCCATCTAAGTAAAGTTGAAAAATACCACCCTGTATAGCTAAGTCCCGATATAGTTTAGAGAAGTTTGTCCATAGTAACTTTTAATCACTATATACTGTACTTTCATATTATACCAATTTCATTGATGGCCGCTCAATTCCAACACGACGCCAACATTACCCAACCCCCTTTGTACTGTTTCTACTTTTGCACAACCCTGTGGGTCAATGGCTGGGTCGGGTTTGAAGGGACCCTGACTGGCAGATTACTGAAGTTATACGCCGTAACTTAGGTTATTATATTGTATAATGAGGTTAGTGTTACAAATTAAAAAATCTAATATAAGTGCACGCGAATGAAGTCGCGGGCACAGGTAGTCGTGAGATAAATTCTCCTCTACCAACCCATTTGGAGATACACAGGTGTGAATATAAAAACTTTGTATCCTTATTTATTGTAGGTGCCTAATGTTACCATATTTAGGTATATGTTACATTCAGACCGTTTTAGTAAGTTGCCATATACAAAAAGTGCTATCTTGATAACTGCTCAGAATTTTTGGGTAGGGTAACACCAAAGCTCTAATTAGATACTGACATGTCTAGTTAATGCTCAATTAGCACAGTGGTGCCAAATGCGATTGCCATATCACGGGTTCGATCATAGATGAACGAGTAGGTTAACTTATCGGAAAGTTAAGCAATACTGGCCAGCCCCTCTAGACAAGTGGCAATTCGTTGCTCGGCGTATGATGGAATAGAATGCCAAATGTATGGGATTTGACGTATATGACAGGCGTCAACGAATGTCAAAAACGTCAAATCCCATACATTTGGCATTCTATTCCATCATACGCCGAGCAACGAATTGCCACTTGTCTAGAGGGGCAGGTCAGCCTTAAGATGGGTGACCATTCTTACCAGATTGAAACCCCTCCGTGCATCGTAGAGCACGTTAAGTCCTAGGTTCTGGTTTCCACACTAAAATCTTTGGCAGTCGTTATGGCCCATGGGTAGTTGGAGCCCTAAATAGTTAGAGAACCAATCTAACTTCAGAACTTCGATATCGCGAATGGGGTTTGGAGGTCAGATGGTAGTCGCTTCATAGAAAATATCGAAGTTTAAGTAATTTATAGTCCCATTCTAGTGAGATTCTGAGCAACTGGGCTACTTGGACGGATAATATATTCAGCTGGAATACACTGCCCGCTCACGTGTTTCCCTCTTCTTTGGGGATGTCCATTAATCACGTGAGGCTCAAAAGTGGGGGGAGGGGTTTCGGAAAAAATCACGAAACATCACCAGGGGGAAAGGAAGGTTAATTGAGATATCACGTGTATTTATTTTTTCTTATAACTCGCGATTTTTGTCGCGATTCTTAGTTTTTTAGCATTAAATATTGAATATAAAAATACACGTGATTCTGGCTAAGGGAGGGGGGGGGGGGTTTGGTAGTCCAAAACCTCACCACGTATCACCATGGTGGAGATGGGGTTAAAAAATTGCTAAAAAACATCACCTGCCCACCTGATGTAAAGTGGGTTCCGTGGCCTATGGACGTATGCAACACTAGGGGTGTCACACTCGCGCTGCCGACCCTGAAGAAACCTTCTAATTCTTCTTGAAGAACCCCATATTGTAGTCGCTTGGGAAAACCATCGCGGGGAGTTCATTCCACAGCTTGAGTGTGCGAGGGATGAAGTCTCTACTTAAGACATGTCATTTCATTTTCTTTTCGGTACATACTTATATTTATTCACATTATGGAAACCATATTCCAAGCTATACTTTGAGTCTAGATAGCTTACAATCTGCCCTAGAATATTCTAGTAGCGTATCAAAGAAGCCTAGAACTGCTACAATAGCATGAAACCCGGAACAAGTGGATGTGGTCATGTGCCTCGCGACATGCGCCGGCGCAAGGCCACCGCGCGCCAGATGGTGCGTGACCTCAACCGCTCGCACATTCATTTCATGTGCAGCGTTTTAATAAAATTAAATGTGACATTTTGAGAAGAGATTGAGTAAATTTCGGTATTGCTATATAATGAGATAATGTGGATGAAAATTTCGTAGGCCCCAAGGCATAAGTTAATAATAATTATTTGTACGGGCGCTTAGGTAGGAAGATGGATTTATGGATCAAAATTCCCCCACAACACGTCGGTCTTGCCCATGAGCGTACCCAGGAGGGGGGGTAATTGGGGCGCTTGCCCCAACCTGCTTTGGTCTGCCAGAGTAAAAATAAGAAATTAAAAAAAAAAGTTGAAGACAGTACATTCCCTCCATCCAGGACACGTCCAGGTACCAATAGATCATCTATGTACCTTTTGTTGTAACTAAAGCCTCGTGCAGATTCAGTTCTCATGTTTTTCGCAACAAAACATTTAGAGATTTACATTTCTATGGTTCTTAAAACATTTTTTATGATGTAGAAAATGTATGAAGAGAAAGAAGACTTTTTCTTAAAGTGGCAAACATTTAACAACAAAAAATCTGGTGAAAAGCCATATAGACTTAAATCTCTACTTGTTTTGTTGCGTGTTTTAGTGAAAATGTTGCGAAAAACATTAGCTGTAGCGTACCTTAAGTGTTAAATTAAGTTATGTATCTCCTTCATCCTAGCGTTAATTCCCAGTCGCATCCGAAGCTTTTAGCTCGGAGTCTGGGGTCCGCTTTACCAGGCTTTACTGCGGAATTGGCTGGACCTCGATATTTATATCAAAGGCTTACGAATGAATTGACTTTTTCTTTCTCAATATGTATGGTTTCAGTCCCGAATTATCTCAAACCTATATAATAAATGGTAGTTAAAGATGTTGACTAGATATATTATATCTCTCACAATCCCTTCCAGAAAAAAATCACGTTGCTCAGCCAGAGAATCAAACTTAAAACTTCTTATTCACAGCATTATGTCTACCTACGCTGTGCAAGGCGAGCATTGATTTCGTTTTTTACAATATTTAATGTTATTATTATGTATTACATACACAAAAGATCATTTAAGTTTTTGTTCAAGTATCTATCAACTTAAGTTTGAATTGTGTATTTTGTTGAGCAAAACCATTTTTTTCCTGTCGGTAAGTATGTCCGTACTCCGTAGTTTAACAATTGTGCTTTTTTACGATAAAAGCCATACCATGTTGGAAGAATGACTTTGTAATGTTATTCTTACATGTTTATATAAGTACCTATCTATACACAGCACTTAGTTTATATAGGTACCGTAAGACACATATCTTAGACCTAAGTCGTCTCTATGCTTGGTGATTTTGAGTTCATCCACCGCAGTAGCACCCCGTGCGGTCCAAACTACCCTCACCTACAAGCCTACGCCTGTTTCGTCCATCAATCAGCAGGTATACCGACAGACAGAGTTACTTTCGCATTTATAATAACCTATTAATGAAACTTTTTTGAATTGCCTCGTCGGATAGGTATATATACAAAAATAAAATACAATATCTCACGGAGTCAGACAGATCTACAGCACTGAATGTCAACTTGAAACATGTATAACATATGAATAATGTATATAACGTACAAGGTCAAAGCCCTGTATATTTGGCTCAGCAAACATAGAGCATGGTTGTCTATGCCAACATCCTTGTGGGTTCAATGACTTCGTTGCAAAGATAGCACGTTTAAAAATCTGAATTGTCGTTGGATACTTACGTAATTTTCTTTAAAATAAGTCATCATCATCTTCATAACGACTTCGCAGTTGCGATTAAAGTCCGCACTATGGAGCTCTAGCTCCGCTTGTTGTTTTTGACTAGTAGTTATATCGTATTTTTTGGAAGTTACTGGGACCCCCCAATCCCGAGAGAAAAGCCTGCGTCTGGCGCCAATCTCTAGCAATATTAGGTCGTCCAATATTTACCTAGCCTTTTTAACTGGTGCGCCTGAGACTTTTTAATGGTAAAAACCCGAAAAAAATGTCCCATTTTCATAAATCCGTAACATTTACCAACTCATGTTGGTAAATTTTAGGTTTTACTAGTAAATCTTAGGATTTACCGTAGTTCGAGCTTTTACAGAAACATATCTACATAATATCGAGCCTTAATTTGGAACAATTATTAAGTAGATAGGTATTACGAGACTTGTACCTAATCGTGATCTTTTTTTTTTAAATTGTGCTCGTTTTTGACATTTGGAAGTTTGAGACTAGATCGAAACTGAATTTTGACTAGATTTTTATTAGGAATATTGACCTTCTGGATTAAATTTGTTTCTTAATTTGATATTTAAAAAAGTATCAATTAAACTGATTGAAATTAGGCCCCGAAAAAAAGTCGATATTATGTGATTGTGCGTCCATTTAAAAAAAGTCTCCTAGACTTTTTAGTTGCTCACCAGTTTTTGTGAACAAAGCTGCCAATGACCTCATTTGACGTGCGGACAGAGCGACAGACGCGCTAATTGTGAGTATGAGTGATGGGCATATCATCTAACTGTAGCCACAATGCTATCAGATCATTGTACCCGGTACTGACGCTAAACTTTTTGATTATACATTCTTGGGTTCTTTTTATAACTACATATTTTTTATACCACTTAGGTGGCAGATGAGCACACAGCCCACCTGATGGAAAGTGGTTATCGTGGCCTATGGACGTATGCAACACCAGCGTCTCACTCGCGCTGTCGACCCTGAAGAAACTTCCTAATGCCTTTCTTGAAGAACCCCATGTTATAGTCGCTTGGGAAAACCATCGCAGGGTTTTTCAGTTTGAGTGTGCGTGGGATGCAATTCCTTTCATACCGCACAGTGTGCACTGTTTCCGGACGCAATGTGTTAGGATAAATTTTCTTTCATTATTCGTCATTAATTGCCTATTGCAGTCCACTGCTGGACGTAGGTCTCTCCCAATATGCGCCATGTTTGCCAATTTTGCTTGATTTTCTTAAAACAATTTTTTTGTTTGGAAATGAGAGTAGTTTCACATATACACCCAATGATAAACAAACATTCATAGCCAAATGGTATGTGGTAAAATTACTTATAAAACCCCCGCAAAATGTATACACATTTCTATTGATAAGATTGTTTTTTTTTATTCAGTCTATATTTTTTTTTTTCTATAAGTAACTACTTCTTTTTCATTTTCTTTTTCACTTTTTCATATAAAGTCGTATGTAAAAGTGTGACAATTTCTCCGAATATCACGCTTATACAATCCCAAAGACGGATTTGTATTCATAGTTCACAAGCTCTGTTATTCGATCGCATAAAATAGGCAGCAACGTATTCTTACCCTTACTTGCTTTGCTGTCAAATGGCAAATATCTCATTATCCCTAAACATGTAGAAGAAGAGAAACATATTTTAATTCTAATACAAGACATTTAAAATTCATTCCAGGCTGAGAGATATCGCGAGAGACGCCGGCTAGCCACCCCAAGCCCGACTCCTTCGCCGCCGCGTCGCCAGGTGGCTCCTGTTTCTTCCAGCTCTTCGAACAACTGGTTCAAGTCACTAGATAGGCTCACCAGTAGGAAGAAGGGAAAATCTATTAAAGATGCGAAAGTAAGTACCTATCCTAGAGAACATATTAACGGTTGAAAGGCAATAGGGTACAAGTGATACCGAAGATTCTAAGAAAAAAGATCCTTAAGGACATCAGAAACACTAGACTGTATAGTGATTTTCTTGTCAAATGTCATTGTCGCTTACAGCCTTTCCACCGTCGACATAATTTTTACTTCTGCAGTGCATAGGATACCTGAAGGCTTGTACGAGTGTCAATCGCTGATAAACAATACTGCTATACCTACACAGATCCATGGTTGTCGGTAACAACTAGCCCTCACACGAAGATGCTTGTCAGTTGCGAGAAGCTACCTCATGACTAAATTTTTATCCTGGTTAGAAGATCCATGTACCGAATCTTGGATGGCAGAAGGTTCTCCAAGATTTGGAACGACCATTATATGCTTTATTACTGACCCTACTATCCATTCCATGACTAGTAGTGACTGACTCAACAGTTATCCTTCTTCCGTCTTTGCAACATGTTTCATAATTTCAAAACTATACCAAACTATCTGCTTTTTATTCCAGATTGAAAAGGAGAGCACCTTGACGGCGACGACAGAAGATGAATCCCCCCGCAAACCATACACCAAATCATTGAAAGCGTTAAACTCTCCAGCAAAGAATCTCCGTTTCTTCGGTGAAACAGATCTGGAATCCGACGCAAACGTCAAGAGTCCAACAGAGAAACGTTACACCATGAAACACAGCACTCTGAGGAAGACCATCTCAAATTCTAGCACAGGAATTGACGAGGTTGATCAGAGTGAACTGTCACACAAGAGCTACTCACTCTCGAATCTGCATCGAGAAGAGAAAAGCGAATCTCCACACACGAAGCAGTATAAAAGAAATCTGCAAAACATTTCAGAAATCCAGAGTAACTCTGAGACAGAGAGTCAGTTTGACCGAAAGGTGAACAGCAACAAGCCTCCGATAAGTCCTTACGAGAGGTCCAGGAGTCATAGCAGTTCGAAGACCTTGAAGGCTTCGAAGGGGGAGGTGCGGAGGAGGCACGACGACAGAGGCAGTTCTTCAGAACTCAGAGGAAGCAAGCACGAGCTTAATGGTACTTTGAAGTAAGTTAATTTTTATTTCTCTTTTCCTTGTAAAACATTTGTTTTTTGTATGGCCCCAATTGGGACAAGGGCAGGCAGATGATAATGACCGTCAGAAATTTGTATCCCCCTTCATCTCAGTAAGTGTCCCGGTTACTTCCGAAGCTTTCACGCCGAAGCCCGTAGTTCAAGGTGAAATCTGTCCGTCAGAAAACTAAAGACATGTTAATGCTCCACAGACCTCGGCGCAGAACACCCGTCACGAACTCCGGTGAGAGCAGCACTGAGGGTGACTCGAGTCTACCATCACAGCGCAGCGTAGTCTATCTGCACGCTACTACAGGTAAAATTCATATTACTTAGTACTTAGTGTATAACCAACTTCAAAAATGGAGGCTCTGTGTTTGACCCGTACGAGTATATTTAAGACCACGAGCTTCTCAATTGGATGAACTCAGAAGCAGCGTAGACTAATATTTTTAGATTCTGTGGAAACTCATCTATTAAATACTACGCCCAGAGATTCTTCAACTATTTAAGTAATAGTCCAATAATCTTTATTTCATATTACAGTTGGAGACATCCCGGATCCCGGTCGCTTATCCCGCAATCGATCCCGTGACGACGTCTCATCGGTTAACTCCTCAAACCTGCAAGTCCGCAACACCACTAAGAGCTTCTCGATCTTCGCACCTTGGACACCCAAACATTACAACGACCAACACGACGTGCACTACGCACAACGAGCCAGGAAGTCAAAGCCTAAAGAAACCATGAAGAAGGCATCCTCAACTAAAACTCTAACAGACGACCGACCAGCAGCGTTACAAAAAAATAAGTCATACAGTCAAACAACGCTGACTCGAAGACCACAAAGCAATAATCGACTAACCAGCTCTAGTCAAACACTATACAAAAGATCAGATAAAAGGAACGTGCCTAGAGACAGCAGAGATAATAGCAACGCTACGCTAAGAAAGTCAGTTGCTCGGGATGCCAAGAAAAGTCAATCGAACGAAGTCATCAATCGAGACAGCGATCGAGAAAGGATTTCTAGATCGATATCGATGCCTAAAGACAATAATAAAAAAGCTGGCTGGTTCAAACTGTCCAGTAAAAATAAAAAACCAGAGGCAAACTCTAGAGTACGTTAAGTTTTCAAATTTTGAATTCGAATAACTCTGCTTCTTTTTTATATATTCTTAAAAAACATTATCAGAGGCCAAATTCTCCTAATAAAAATCAATTCAATCTCGATCTGTCAAAATCAAATGAAATGTCAAAAACGGTTTTTTAATAAAACATTTTTCAAAGAAAGCGTTTTGACACGTTTGAGAGTTTGGAATGAGATGGAGACTGGATTTTGAACAAAAAGGAGAATTAACCTTGACCTTTATCATTATCATTATTTTTGTAACAAATTCTGGGATAAGCCATTAATTTTTAAAACGAACTGTATATGTGGATACCTACTACGAGTACAGGTCTCCATTATACTTTTGAATAGTTAATAATTTCTTCATACACTTAACAAACAGAGTGCCATACTCTAGTAAGCTCGGTAATAAGAAAAAAATCCGTGATAAGTTTTTTAATTGCCCCAAAACATAACTAAAAAATCTTGAAAAATTGCAAAGATATGAAGAAAGAACGAAATAAATACATAAGTTATTAATTTCTAAAACTATTTACGAAATAATATATTATTACATTTCGTTAAAATGGAGTAAGTACCCAAATGTTTTTTCCATTTCGCGGTGCTATTTTTTTTATAAACAGTAATGGTGCCAGTGCCATGAAATGTTTTTTTTAATCAATAAATTAAAAATAATGTTACCATTTTATAGTAATAGTCATTAATTAAAATGCTTGTAAAACTAATAAGATATTGAAAATATCTGTTGCATATCTTAATTGTATTCACTTATAAGTAATTTAAGTATACATTAATTTCTAATGCTTTTGTAAAACTTAATTATGGAATTAAATTTCAAAGAGGGGGATAGTGAAGCACGACGATAAACTTAATTTTGCTACTGTTGGTAGAAACTGCAGTGTTGCCAGAATGTAACTTGAATGATTTATGAATAAACAGTCTAATTGTATTTGTGTTGTATCATTTTCTGTGAATCATTTTCTGTGAATTTGAACCTTTAATTAAGCAATGGTAGATCGTTCGACTAGGTGTTACGTGAGCTGCGTTGGAGATCGGGTTCGATTGCCGTATATAATGCAATTATTATTTGTACCTATGCATGAATAAGCACGCATTGGTCACGGTGAAAATATTTATAGAACAACTCGAACTATTTTAATACTATTAGAACTATCGGGATATTTACCATGTATTGTTTGGAGTTTCCGATATTTAGTTTCCGATATGTAGATTTAGTTGCAAGCACCATGATCATGGAGGAACTGTAGTACTGGCGGTAAACGGTGAAAAAGTTTTTAGGAGAACATAATATCGATCTACCCTCTTTCGAGTTCTTTTGTTACGCGTATGGACACTACCACTTACCACTGGTTTAACACCCGTATTCACAAACAATACTTCGCTATGCGTACTACCAAAACTGTGCAAAAAACGACAAATTCTCAGTGCGTTCGTTTTGGCAAGCCTTTTTATTCATTGATAACACTTAAGTAATACTTCGTTGAGGGCACGCACTGCGTTAGATACTGCTCACCTCACAGTATCGTTTGTGAATACGGGTGTCATTCTCACTAGAAACTCTAACTCGATGCTTGCAACAGCGCCGAAATATCGGAAACTCCAAACAATACATGGTAAATATCCCGATAGTTCTAATAGTAATGTGAACGACCATGAAAGTTTAAATACCTATATTTTAATACTTTAACGCCATCTAGTATCAAATAGCAATTAAAAAATAAGTGACATTTTATTCAAATTACAGCGCCACCTGGTATCAAATAGTTAGTACAAAATATGTTGAAAGTTACATATTAAGGACTATAGATGGCACTAATTTACTTTAAATCACTAGTTTTTTTTAAATAATAAGTTTTAACAATTAATGTAATTTATAGAAATGTAAATTACGAAAATAAATAAGTAATAGTTAAAATCAAAAAGTTTTTGTGGACATTCCACACTACGTTATTGTATAAACAATTATACCTATACGTGTCTCGAATTAATTTGACGTTTGTAGAATGATCGTCAACGTCATGCCCTATTGGAAGTTTCGAATTTGAGTTATGTCAGTCATGTCATTCCTCATATTGCGGTTTCCAATTTCCAATAGTTGTAAAACTGAAAATAATTATATTAAATTGTAACTATTACCATTAAAACCGACAATGGCGCGTAGATATCGTGACGCGGCTGCAAAACTGCAGGAAAATGTCCAAAAACATTTGGAAGGCATGAAAGAACTTTCATCTTCCGAAGACGATGAACCTTACGAAGCTAGTGTTCTTGAAGGTGTATTTCAAAGTTATTGGAAAGGCGGTGGAGACACGTCTCTACTAAACAGGACTAAGAATCTTCTAGAAGAAGCTATCAGCGGTCGCTCAGTAACGTGTCTCATTTGTATAGGTTCTATCAAAAGAACAGACGCTATCTGGACTTGCGAGCATTGTTATTCATATTTTCATTTGTCCTGTGTTCAAAAATGGGCAAACGACAGCATCAGCTTACGTAGTGAAGAGAACCATGGCCCAATTGCTGTAGTTAAACCGAAGAAAATTGAATGGTGTTGCCCTAAATGCCGACAGTCATATTCTAAAGAACAAATCCCTAGGAAGTATCGATGTTATTGTAGTAAAACAGATGATCCTGAATACCATCCATGGCTCATACCTCATACATGTGGAGAAGTATGTGGAAAAAGGTTGTCAACTGGTGAAAATTGTAAGCATAAATGTTTACTGCTCTGCCACCCTGGTCCCTGCCCGCCTTGCCCACAAACTGTCAATGGAATATGCTACTGTGAAAAAGAACGAAAAAGAGTGAGATGTAGTGCAGCCAAATGGTCTTGCGGCAAACCTTGCAAGAAAACGCTTCTGTGCAAGACTCATAAATGTGAAAATGAATGTCATGATGGAGACTGTGCACCATGCAGCTACACTAGCGTCCAGACCTGCCAGTGTGGGTCTGAAAAAGCCAAGAGACCTTGTAATGATCCATTTTGGCAATGCAAGAAAGTTTGCAATAAGTCATATTCTTGTGGATACCATAAATGCGAGAGAGTTTGTCACTCAGGTGTGTGCGGTACTTGTCCAAATTCTGGCATGTCATCTTGCCCATGTGGTGCAAATGAGCGCTTCGTACAGTGCCCCGATGTTATGGAAACTTGCCTCGGCACATGTGGCAAGAAACTTGATTATTGTGAACACTATTGCCCTGAGAAATGTCATAGAGGTCCATGTCCACCATGTCAAAGTTTGATAGAGAAAAAGTGTCAGTGTTCCACACACACAAGATCCTTGCCTTGCAGTAAAGAGTTTAAATGTGAAACTAAATGTAGGGGAACCAGAGCTTGTGGAAAACACGGATGTGGACGAAAGTGTTGTAACGGTAACTGCCCATCATGTGAGAAAATCTGTGACAAACCACTTCAATGTGGCCGACATAAATGCACTAATATCTGCCACCGTGGTCCGTGCTACCCCTGCCCTCTGGAAACAAAAGTAACATGTAGATGTAAAGAGACTTATGTGACAGTCCTATGTGGAAGAGAAAGACACACAAAGCCTCCTAAATGCACTTTGCAATGTAAAATTAAATACAAATGCAATCATGTAGAGGAAAATTGGCACCGTTGTCACTTTAAGGATTGCCCACCATGCAAGGCAATTTGTGATAAACAGTATCCAAATTGTGGACACTATTGTGAAGCAGTTTGTCATTACAATGTGGCTGTAGTCTTTAAACAGGTTGAGAAACCTGCTACTCCATGGGAAGTGCAACCGCCTAAAACAAAAATGATGCGTTTAGAATGCCCTCCATGCAACACACCTGTCCCAGTAGTATGCTTTGGAGAACATGAGACTGTACAAGATCCATGTCATGCTGCTACCCGAAGATCATGCGGAAGACCGTGTGGACGGCTACTTTCTTGTAGTAATCATAACTGTTCATTACAGTGTCATCTCCACCAACCTCATCCTGAGTATCCACATGTAATTTCAAGTTGTAGACAGTGTGACCGTGATTGTTTGGTTCCCCGTCCTGAAAAATGCACTCATAAGTGTCCAAAGGGTGCCTGCCACCCTGGTCCATGTCCTCCGTGTGAGATTTTAGAAAGGCTCCCTTGCCACTGTGGTGTAATGGAAATATATTTACGTTGCCGTCAAATATCAGTAGCTACAGAAGAAGATTTGTCCTGCAAGCAACAGTGTCCAAAGAACTTAGAATGTGGTCACCGTTGCCGTAATACTTGTCACTCCGGGTCTTGTGGGATTCAGATCTGTACAAAGAAAGCCAAAACGCACTGCCCTTGTGGTAATATTAAGAAGGAAGCTCCATGTAATGCTGTCCGTAGTGGAGAAGTTAAAATCGCTTGTGATGCGACATGTGAAGCTAAGAAAATAGCGGCAAAAATTGAGAGTGACAAAGAGAAGAAGAGATTAAAAGCTTTAGAGGAGGAAAAGAATAAGAAAGAACTAGCTGAATATGAATGGAAACTGAGCGGTAAAAAGAAGAAATATAAAGAAAAGAGGGTAGTTGTTAATAAAGATGACAGAGGGATTTTACAGAAATATTGGATACCAATATTGTCTGTAGTGATTGCTGTAATAGGGGCAGCTTATTATACATTTAATATATGATTATAGCGGGTACCGAAATTATTACATGATAGTTTTATGATACAAAACCAACAAAAAGCATTCTTATGATAGTAAATTTTTGTATCGCTCCTATGGTAAAATCACTGTGCATTCTTTTCAAGTCACCTAGTTATTATTTCTTGAACTAGACATTTTGAATTGTTATAGCAATTACGTTACTTAGTTTTTTTTCTATAGTCACATGATTTTTCTTTTAAATGGGCACTGCAATAGGACCTCACACCTTCCTTGATACTGAAATACGATTCGTATACGTATTATTTGCTTAGAATAATAAATTATTTTGTATCTTAAATTATTGTGCTAGATTTTACAATAAGTTTAACTTACTGGTGTTTGAGGTAAAACTCAGGACATTTTTTTTGTATTGTTCCTAATATATTATGTTTATAATCTACCCTTATTTATAACTAAACACCAAATATGAAATCAAGAGAAAATGCTTGCAAAATTGCAAAGATTGAATTTCTAAGAGTACTTTCTTTTGATTTTATATTCGTATAGTAAGGTAGATTATCTACAACTTTAATTTTTAAAGCTAAACTAGCAAATTGTGTGATAGGGACCTTTTGCCACTTGTATAGGGGATATTATGTTGTGATGTGATGACTGATGTAAGAAATAAATAGCAATACATTTAAAAAATAATGCGATGTTCAAGAATAGTTGAGGTCCCTATGAACCAAGCAATGCTCAATTGTATTGTAGTTGCGGTGTGATGGTTTTTATATTAAAAGACATTAGATTTAATTGCACAGTTTTTAGAAAAATATATACTTACACATAAGGCTGCAATTTGCAGCCAAGATTGGCAAACAAAATTGGCAACCAAATTGTAGCAGCTAAATCGGAAGCCAAAATTGCCAACTAAATTGTAGCAGCCAAAATTGGCAGTAGAGATATCGGTACCTAATCAAAGCCAAATGGATCTCTTTTCATTTCAAATTGTCGTATGAGGATAAAAAAAATGTAGATTTCTATTATAGGACTAGTGTTGCCCGCGGCTCTCCGCCCGTGTGGATGTCGGTTATCGCGACCAAACATAGCCTATGCCCTTTCTCAAGGTATAATCTGTCCGTAGCGAATCTGTCTCTGTACCAAATTTCATCAAAATCGGTTCAGCGGTTTAGGCGTGAAAGCGTAACAGGCAGACAGAGTTACTTTCGCATTTATAATATTAGTATGGATAAATCTATATTTTTTCTTTATTTCTACCGTCGGGCAGCGATGGAAACTTCTGTAAATTATCTGGGACCTAGTAATGCGAATATGTGTTGGCTGCTACAATTTGATTGCCAATTTTGGCTGCCATTTTCAGCCTCATTCATTACTTACACACGTGTGCAACAGGATATAATTATGCACTATTCAGTTAATGAGCAGTTTTCCAGTAGGTATAATAATCAGTTGGTTTGTATATCATCAGGAGATGGCGCTAGCATAGCTTTTGGTAATTTTAATGTATAACCCGCGCCACGTATCTTGGTCCTAAAATGTGCTCAAAACGTGCCCTATACGCGCAGTACACATTTCTTGGGTGTTTTTTGAGGATAGCACGGGATGCTACTCGGTAGACGAACTCAAATTCACCAAGCATAGACTATTACAAAGCAATTCGCGGACGCCAGAGCCTCGTATGTCTTACAATTTAGGTCCAAGATACGTGGCGCGGGTTATACTCTGTGGTTTGTTTGTAGTATTTTTTCATGACATTTACGATGTTGCCAAAATTTAATTTCATTTACCCATATCATAATAGATAAAATATAATGAAACGCTTAATTCTTTTCGCGACACTGTCTGTAATTTAAAATAATAATATTATATTTAAAATAATTGTATCAGAAAAAATGAAAAATATTTATGTAGGTAAAGTAAATCATTACAAAACCGAAGAACATTTTTTCCATAAATTAAGGAACACTAGATGTGACACCACACTCTTCTTACCAAAAGTGCCGGCTGCGCCATCTAGCGCGTCTTTAGGAACCCTAAAAATAACCTACTAGAAAACTGCTCATTATTGGCAATGTAGGAAATGTCAAACAGGGCGGAGGCGTATTAACATCTACATTTCACTAATATAATTATGTTTAGAGTCTTTGTTTATTATTTTTATTTTTTAAGTGTTAGTTTTTATGACTTATTTTAGAAAACAATTTCAAGTCAGTTTTTTTTTTAATTATGATTAAGATTAAGACTGATAGAAATGCGCACTGCGCGGTAAGAAAGGAATATCATCCCACGCACACTCAAGCTGTGGAATGAACTCCCTTTCCCAAGTGCCTACAATATGTGGTTTGTCAAGACATTAGAAGGTTTCTTCATGGTCAGCAGCACGAGTGTAACGCCCCTGGTATTGCATACGTCCATAGGTCACTTTCCATCAGGTGGGTCATGTGCTTGTCTGCAACCTAAGTGGTATAAAAAATTGTAAAAGTGAAAAAAGACATTTCTTCGTATTCCCAGTTTGTCTGCCCGGTGATGTTATTATTTTTTAGTTTATGTAAAGTCCTATTTATTGTAATTTTAGGATTGTGGTTTTATACAATAAACTATTTGATATTATACTTGATTTTTAAATCTCCCACAGCATTCTAGTACCAATCTCGGTTGCATCCAAAGCATGTAATTAGGAGCCAGGACCCACTCTCCAGCTGCGGCGGTGGGGGATTGGTGTGGGCTCCGCGGTGAGTTAGGTCGCCACCCGTCAGTTTCTCTAATTGGTCATTTTCCAAAAATCGTCAGTTTCCCTATTCGTCAGTTTTGTAGATTTCGTTAAGTGGTCAGTTTCACTATCTCGTCAGTCTCCCTAATTCGTCAGTTTCCATAACTAGCCAGTTTACATGATTCGTCACTTTTCTCAAATTAGTCAGTAAATGTACAGTCATCCCAAAGCACGGCAGCTCGCCCTGGGTCGGCCGGGGTGCTAGAGATGTGTCTCAGCTCAGCCAATCACCCCTCCAGCAACCGACGACCCACAGACGACGTGTCCGATGTATTACTTTACTCTATGGGCGTGCGTTTTAATCGGTTTGGGTCTGACAGAACCACTCAGCACGACAAAAAAAAAGGTCCACTATCCAATAAAGCTTCACCCTTCCATGAATGTTTCTTTTTAGCTTTCACGGGAGGGATTGGTTCTCATTGAATTGTTATACACAAATAGACGCGAACAGAGTTGTACTTTGTTCCTGATGCGTGGTGGTAGTGTATTCGAATGCTACGCCAGGTCCAGGAGCTTAGGCATGAGCTAGGGTCATAACATAATGCACATATCAGTGGCACACTGGGACACACAGCACAGCATAACATCTGTCAAGTTTTAAGTTACGTACATACTCTGGAAGGCTGCGATTGAGTGCACTCGCACTGTCGTCAATTCTGATTTTGAATTTGCTTTTACACAAAGCTTCTATAATAGCACAGTGGGCACAAAGGCCCTTTAATCACGCCAAAAATATATATATATATTTTTTTTGTTCTATGGCGATCCCAATAGCCAAAAATATTACAAAAAAATATGTGTCTGTCTTAGAGTATATAGTGTCTGTTATCTTATCTGTCAGTGTCAGTCCATTATTAGGGTTATGTCAATTTTCAGTCATTTTTTGTTTATTTATTTATGTACATATATATAAATAAACTGTTATTCAATTGATATTAATAATTATAGTTAATTAAGGCAATTAGTAACAAGTTTGAACTCTTTGCACACCAGTGTAATGACTTTATTTTATTGAAATAATAAACGATTAACGAAAACCAATAAGATACCATTCCGTTCGTGTTTATTATCTTGACAAGTTTATCGGACCAATACATTGAAAGCAACTGGTGAATCATGTTGGACGCGATAGGTAAGCATTCGCATTGCATTTATCATTCATTACCGCTCAGTACTCACTGCAACACGCCGTCTACACGGTCTTGAAAATGGCGCGAATCGCAACATACGTATTTTTAGATTTAGAAACGAGTGGTATACCGTCTCAAGATTTGAACAAAACAAAAATAACTGAACTTAGTATGGTGGTTGTGAAACGGAGGCATATTTTGGAGACCCAAGCGGGAGCATTACCTCGTGTGCAGAACAAGCTAACCATGTGCATCAACCCGGGCCGAATGGTCGATCCCGGAGCGACTGCCGCCTCAGGACTGGACAACGACCTTTTAGAACACGAATCTATGTTCACCTTAGAGGTTTTTAACACTATAAACTCCTTCCTCACATGCCTAGAGAAACCTATTTGCTTGATTGCCGAAAATGGGCACAGTTTTGATTTTCCTATACTGAAGAATCATTTTGTGAAGTTGAATGTCAGTTTGGATGAAGATATAATGTGTGCGGATAGCTTACATGCATTTTATGATATATTGAAGATGCCATACACAAGTCCGAGTGTTGATGAGTTGTGTATTGACCAAGAAAAAAGTAATGGTAATGTTGCTAGTGGCATAAGTGAGGAACTTGATAAAACCCAATCAAATGGAACAGTGTCCAGTAAAGATGATGTAGACTTATGTGTTGCCACATTTAAAAAAGGTGTAACTGCAGATGTGACTACTGCCGGTAAGATACTTATTGAAGATCACATATCTCCAATGTCTTTTAAATTGAAGAATGAAATGACACCGCAATCAAACAAACTCAAAATTACACCCGCTAAGAGAATTACACAGGCAAGGAGAAGACTTTTCTATGAAAACAATCCAAAACCAAAAGAGTCTTTTAAGCTGAAAGACATTTATGAGCGTGTTTTGAATCGTCCAGGTATTGAGGCTCATAGAGCTGAGAACGACTGTATAATGACTGCTGAGGTATCAACCGCTAAAGCAACTGAGTTTGTGGAATGGATTGATAATAACCATTGCGCTTTCTCCGAGGTTAAGGAGATGAGACTTGGTGTAAAGTGTGGATATTAGATCTGAGCCTCAATTCTGCTTAAACAAAACCATTATCATCCCATGGATACGGCAAAAAAACTGCATTTGGTTTTAAACCTTAAGTAATGTCGTTAAAGTCTAAAATTAAATGGAATTTCGTCGAGTGAATGAAAAAGTGTAATGAAACTCTTTTCATTTAATTTTGGATTTCAAATCCTTAGCAATAAAATCTAAAATTAATGGCATTTTTTGCTGCATCTGTGGTAGGCAGTGGTTTTGCTTTAGCAGAATAAAGGGCCGAGGTCCTGAAGGGTGCTTACTTGCATAGAATTGTGTTATATGCTCGAGAAAGTACAGGAAGAAATTGATATGATATTATTATTATTTATGTTCATCTCACTAAACATTAGTTTCATTATTAATATTATTTTGCTATGATATTATTCATGTTATTGACATAATTATGTATTAATAAGTAGTTTTACAGTCCTTTCTTGAATCTGTTTTTATTTTTGTTTTTTAAATTGATAGGCATTTTGCTTACCTTTTGCTTACCTTTGTACAAAGCATTTTGTATATTTTTTTTTAATTGGGATTTTATGTGAATTGTATGAAAAATAATGTTTATTATAATAGCTTTCATAATATAGTATAATGCTTTAAATATTTTTTTAGAAAATTGCAATACAATAATGTGAAAATATTAGGCTCAAAATTGATCTCTAAAATACCAAAATTGGTACTGGCAAAGGTTTGTAATAATTTTATTGTTTATGGTGGTTTCGCATTAATAGATTAAGATAATTTATAAAATAGACATATTACATAATAATTATATTTTTTACAAGTAATTTTGTTTTCTTTGTGACATCACTAGTACCTCTTCAATACATCAATTTGTATGTATTTTTAGGTTGTTCCATCTTTCTGCCACGAAAATTCATACCATTATTAAGTCATATCGATTCTTAAGTAACGTAAAAGTAAAAAAGTAAAAAGAAAGCAAAAAAGTATGGATAGTAAAAACTATGCTCATGCATCTAATTTAATTTATTTAATAAGGTTACAAGGAGTACAAAAGTTTATCAACTCGTTTTTCGACTTCAAAAAACAGCAGGTTATTGATATTCGACGTTCATTCACCTCGCCTGATGGTACCTAAGCTGAAGGCAAAGTCCCAGGAAAGAGGGTCACTATTACAGACTACCAATATTACAAAGTGACCCTCAGCTTGACGGCCTCATCAGACGCTTTTTCACGTCCCGCTTAAAGGACCCGGGACTGTAGGAAGAAGGCAACACATGCTCTAGTAAAGAGTTTCAAGCTTAGAGTATACATACATTGCTATAGAGCGCGCCTTACAAGTATAAACTGCTATCACGGGTACGAACAGTACCGAGGCTCCAGGCTCAACCTCAATCAGTAGCAAAACAATACCCGCCAAAATGACTTCACAAATAATATTTAATTCGATATAAATTTTATACAACATCGTAAATTTGTAGCAATAATTGTTTTTGTAATACGCAAAATGACGCCATTTTTTTTGTATTTTGGCTTTATTCTTATCCATGCATATCAAATCGAACATAAAATTTCATAACAACAAACTACATTAATAAATGCATCTATTGATATTTTCGGTGATGCATGAAACGTCACTATAGGTGCGCTATACCATCGCAAAGTATCTGATAACACTCGGCGCCAAAGACCTGAGTGATACGCGCGCTCTACATGGTATTCTCTAAGGCTTTAAGGTTCCAAGACTTTATGGTGCGGAATAGATAAGAGTCACCGAACGTTGGCACCATAAGAGAGTGACACCTAAGCCCTGCACGTGTTGTCCTGTATTAGAAAGGAGAGGGTGGGTCACTGGGACTAATTGGAATAGCTCATCGGAACATTCGCCATGGTAACTAAGTATACATCTTTTCTTTTGTCCTTACCCTAGGTCTCCTGGTCCTAACTGGCATGTTTTGGGGTTGTACGAATCCCTTTATCCGGCAAGGGACGAAGGGCCTGCGAGACGTAACCGCCACCACGTGGCTGGGCCAAGCGTGGGCGGAGATCAGCTTCTTACTTGGAAATTGGAAGGTAGATAACTATATCATTTGAAGAGCTTTCTGTGTTATTAGTATTGTTCTTTAAATACCTAGTGCATTCGCTATCCTTCATGGGAGGTTATCTCTTCATCTTTTCTCTTCATGCGCATCATCAGCACTATTCTGTTTTCGTTCATGTCGTTTGATCCAAGTTTGTGGGGTTGCAAGCCTTGTCCCATAGTCGCCATTTTGGAAAAAAGGGTTCCAATGGTTGACCCCCTTGATATCTAAAAAAGAAAATTGCATCCTCTGACAAATGCAACCATACTTTTCGATGTAGCTATTGCACAATTTACGTTCTGTTTTTTAATAGCAGAAATTGACAGAATTTGGCCAAATAGATTTGATCTTTTAAAATTAAGCAGCTTTTGGTATTTAAAGTACCTACGCGGATATGTTGATCCACCTGTATCCACATCCTCCCCTGTGCCTATCCTATATATTTCCTCAAATAGTTCATAGGAGACGATAGTAGGCCACCTGGTCGTTTATTCTTCACCCATATTCCAGTACGTGGTCCCCTGGCTAGTGAACCAGGCCGGCTCGCTGGTGTACCTGGCGGCCGTGCAGCGCGCGCCGCTGTCGGTGGCGGTGCCCACGGCCAACAGCCTGGCCTTCGCCTTCACCGCCGTCACGGGCGCCACCGTGGGAGCGGAGGAACCTCTCGATCGATGTAAGCTTCATCAGTTCAGAATATCTTAAAAGGTCTTCTAGGAACGTTTTGTTGTAGGTACCTAATTACATACTCTTAATATATACGCTCACGCCTATTTTCCTCTGGGGCAGGTAGAGACATCAGCCCGCCATTTCCGCACCGACCGCTAGACGACGAACGATAGACGATTGGGCCCTGCCCTTTGTTCAAAACAATAAAACTTTGAAGAAAGGGCCCAAGTACTGACCGAATTAATAAAAATTCAGTCAGTACTGTACTGAACTTCGATATTTTCCGTGAAACGACAGCCATCTGACCTCCACAACCCATTGGTGATATCGAAGTATTGCAGTTAGACCAGTTATTCCCTAAACTTTTTTAGGGCTCCAACTACCCGTAACAACACCATACCATAGGGTTCTTCAAGAAGGGCATTAGAAGGTTTATTCAAGGTCGGCAGCGCGAGTGTGACTCCCCTGGTGTTGCATACGTCCATAGGCCACGGTTAACACTTACCATCAGGAGGGCCGTGTGTTTGTCTGCCACCTAAATGGTATAAAAAAAATGTTCGCATGACAACCGGGACCGACGGCTTAATGTGCTCGTCGAGGCACGGAATTACTCAGGCCAATGCTAAGAGACATATTCAATGATATTCATGCATGCAAATATTTGCACTGAGCGGGCAACGAACCCAGCGTAGTAGTTCACTATCGCGGCCACAGAGTAAGAATTCCTTACTGTTTACAGGGTCCATTATGGGTATCGTCCTTATAATGTCGGGCACTGCACTCTGCTGTTACGACAAGGCGAGCTGATCGATGCTGTGGTATAGGAACGTCATCACGAGTCATGCTGAATCATTCCTTCATATGAAGACCCGAAGAAAGGTGCCTTCGAATTATCAAGATTCTATGAAGGTAAATCTTCATGCTTCAAAAACATACCATTGAGTAGTAAAATAAGTTATTTGATTTGAGATTGTTTAATAAAATTTAATAAAGTTACGTTAGTTTTTATTTTTATACATAAACTCATATATACATAAACTCACGCCTATATCCCCAAAGGGGTAGGCAGAGGTGCTAGCACCCACATTTCGCCGTTTATGTTTAGGTCCCAATGTAATAGGTGGCGAGCCTATTGCCATTAACCGGGCACTTATAAACCTGCGATAAATACACACATAACTTCGAAAAGCATCGAAAAGTCATTGGTGTGGGCCATGGTAAAACCTGGGATCGAACCCGAGACCTCGTCTCAGCAGTCCATTACCCATACCACTAGGCTACCGCGGTTAGTTTATTTTTATATATACGTACTAGCTTTTGCCCGCGGCTCCGCCCGCGTGGATGTCGGTTATAGCGACCAAACATAGCTTATGTCCTTTCTCAAGGTCTAACCTACCTCTATACCAAATTCATCAAAATCGGTTCAGCGGTTTAGTCGTAAAAGTGAGACAGACAGACTGACAGACAGAGTTACTTTCGCATTTATAATATTAGTAGGGATATATACTCACGCCTGTAAATCCCCGAAGAGGTAGGCAGAGGTGTATTAACACCCACATTTCGGCAACTGTGATTTTCGGTACCACGACGTAATAGGGGGCGAGTCCATTGCCGTCAAGCGGGCATTTAGTCATGGGCTTTTATATATACTATTTTAATCCCTACTAATATTATAAATGCGAAAGTAACTCTGTCTGTCTGTCTGTCCGTCTGTCTGTCTCGCTTTTACGACTAAACCGCTGAACCGATTTTGATGAAATTTGGTATAGGGGTAGATTAATTAGACCTTGAGAAAGGACATAGGCTATGTTTGGTCGCGATAACCGACATCCACGCGGGCGGAGCCGCGGGCAAAAGCTAGTAATCCATATGGAAGCATGGTGGTGTCTGCCCACCTCATTCGGAAAGAGATGTGACTGTATGTATGTATGTATGGTAATATTCCACCTACTACATACTACACTACTGCCGGTGGGGACGCCGATTTGACGGGACGGGTGATTGGTCCTTCTATGTGGGCCATTTCACCTGCTTCCCATATAATTATCGACTGCCATGGATGTTCGTATGGCAACCGGGACCGATGGACGGCTTAACGTGCTCTTCGAGGCACGGTAACATCCAGACCAATGCATGCATACAAATATTTGCACTGAGCGGGAATCGAACCCGAGACCTCTAGCAGTCGAACACTCTACCGCTACGCCACAGAAATCCTACCATGAACTCTTAAAACAGGTCAATAATTGAACGGCTGTCATACTACCAACTGCATAAATAACTTTGTAATCCCATATAAATTAAATATAGGATTACAAAGTTATATTTGGATTAAAGTCCAAAATTAAAAAGAAAAAGTAAATCCAAAATCGATTTGAAAAATCCAAAATTAAATGAAAACGAGAGAAAACACGTTGCCTTCACTTTACAAGATGCCATTTAATTTCAGACTTTATCTCCATAACAATAAAGTCTGAAATGTTCTGGCATTTTTTGTAGTTTGCAGTATGACAGTGGTTGACAAGGAGAATCGGGGTTCCGTTGATGAGTACTTAGTGGTAGATTTTTATTAAAAAAAAAACTTTGTTGCAATATTGTGTTTACTATTTTATTTGTTTCGTTATTAATTTACATTTACGTGTCTAAACATTTACAAGTATTGCACTGTATCATTAAACAATATATAGGCACTGAATTGCAAGCAGAAATAAGCAGCTTAAATATGTAGGTATAGGTAGGGTCAACTTCTAAAGTAGGTGGATTGCACAGATACTAAAATTTGAAATCTGATTGAAAAATATTTGAATCTAAATTTAAAATAAGTAATTTACAGGGTTCCTGTAGTAAATAAACAGCTTTTTCGCTAAGAAATATAAATTACTTTGCTCGAAAATCGTTATTTAAAACTCGAAGGTGATCATCTACTTTTGACGCTGACTGTTCCTATCGTTGGCGAGAGGCCCTATCACCCAATTCCTGCCGGCTTCCATTTTGAAAATATTTACCCTTCACCACTGCTTCCTATAATAATAAATCATACGAAGCAATAAGAGACAGCTTTGTATTCAACACTTTGACAAATGTACGAAACTATATACCTACTGTATAATAATATGTACTTAATGTACTTATAGTACAGCAAATGGACAAGATAGCGTCAAAAAAATGTACATTCACAGCAATTCTTGGTGTCTGGGCAACCAATGTTTTTTTTCTTGGATGGAATTTTTCAATCCTGCCTGTAAGGATTCAAAAAATTTTGAAAACTTGCCTGTTAACTTGTAATCGCACCGGCTAAAATAAAAAAGATTTTATCCGTATGATTAACTCTATCGATTTTTATTTTCATAAAGCATAATACAGGTGTTATTTTTTCAGATTTTGTAGATTCGGTTACTGAGTGTGGCAAGCGATTTTTTTGCAACTTTTATTGTACTTTCCGTCCAACCCCTACTAGTAGAATATAATGACAAAAATGTATGGGATTGGACAGTCGTCAATGTATGTCATAAACGTCAAAATAAGTGTCATATACGTCAAATCCCATACATTCGTCATTCTATTCTACAATACGCCGGCCAACGGATTGCCACTTGTCTAGGGGGGTATATAGGGTTGAAAAATTCCATCCTGTGGAGAATAATAATAGTAGTATTTGCTTCGCCTTACCAATACCATATAATTAAAACAACATATTTATTAACCAAGGCTGCCAAATCATAAAATTGTAGAATCAATGAAAACTATAGTATAAATTGTATTTTTTAAAGTGCCCTTCTAAACGGGCCATGTTTTTCTGCAATATGTGGCTGCACTATTGGCAACTAATTGCCCGGCAACATCAAAAATATTTCATTGCAACTGATGGCCGAACAATCAATGGCTGGGCAATGTGTTGCAAATATATATCTGCAATAGTATGGATCTTGATGCAGATTCATAAACGGGCTACACAAACCGGCAACAATGGCTGACGAAATCACACTTATTGCAGCAGCTTATATTGTTTTATTAAAAAATAAACAGAAAAAGAAGAGATTGTGGATTCGACCTTACTTAAATAGGCGTGATACTTTAGATAATTTAAGTCTAGAAATAAGCATTGATAGTAAATTATTTAACAATTCGCGTAGAAAAGGATAGACTGTGTCATAACAAGAAGAGCGACTGAAACAACAATAGAACTGGCCGAGCAATATTGCAGTAAAATCGACCGCCTAGCGATCGTCCGGCAACCCATTGCGGCAATATCGGCCATATGTGGCAACACAAAACATGTTTGGCTATATTTCCGAGACATTACTGCAATACTGGCCGGTATTGCTTGCAATAGTTGAAATGTTGCCGGGCCACAGTGTTGCAGCCACTAATTGCAGTAAAACATTGCCCGTTTAGAAGCACCTAAACGGCAACATTGTATTGTCAAAAGCTAAAAGTAACGCTTGGAGTAAAACTACAAGCTTTTTATACCGTTCGTTAACAGTCAATCCAAAGAGCCTGTTGATATTATTTCTAGCTTAAGAAGTTCGTCGGGACACATATCTTGGACTTAAGTTGCGACACAAACGAGGGCCTGGCACGCGCGGATTGTTTTGTAATAGCTGTTATTTTGTAATTTATGATTGGTGAATTTGAACTCGTCCACCACCGTAGTAAGAAACGCGTATTGCGCGTATAGAGCACATTTTAGGTCCATGATATATGTCCCAAGGTATGTTATAATTATTATATGATGAAACTAGATCTACTTATAAAAATAAATTAATTCCAAAACTGCTTTGTGATTTCTTTACAGCAATTTTCGTTTTTTATTGTATCTAATGTCTAATACATACAAAGACTATAATGCCTAATCAATCTTTATAGCGTACTATGTACGCAGTGTTACCAACCTTTTAGTTAAACTACCAAATAAAAAATCGATTGCCATGATTAAAATACGGATTGTACGAAAATAAACATTTTCGAGTTTGCAATTTTTTGGTGTTCATTTTAAAATTGTATTATTGCATTATACATACCTAACGATTTTTTTATTGCATGTACACCCGTATTTTCTTCTATTTTATCATCTAACTATACATACTATATATATCTTAATCATAGGTGACTAGACATATGTTTTATTATTAGTTTAAATTGACAAAACTTACAGGTTAGATCTAACTTTGGTTCAATTTAATGCCTTAAGGTTAGACCATTAAAGCTTAATTTGGATTGTACGATGAGGGACAATGAGCAGTTTTCCAGTAGGTATAATAATCAGTTGGTTTTTAATTCATCAAGAGATGGCGCTAGCATAACTTTTGGTAATTTTAATGTAATCTGTGGTTTGTTGTTGTTCTTTTTGCGTCGGTCTGTAATTTAAAATAATAATATTATAATTTAAAATAATTTCATCAGAAAACATGTCAAAACATCTATGTAAAGTAAATCAATACAAAACCGAAGATCATTTTTTCCATAAATTAGTTACCAAAAGTGCCGGCTGCGCCATCTAGCTTGTCTTTAGGAACCCTATAAATACCTACTGGAAAACTGCTCATTAGGACATTTTTTTAATAATTTTAAATATATTGAAAGTACACCTCGAGACACGTATCTTGAACGTAAATTGCAAAACAAACGAGGCCTTGGCGCCCGCGGATTGTTTTGTAATCTATACCGCAGTAGCACCCCGTGCTATCCTCAAAAGACACCCAAGATATGTTTACTGTGAGTATAGAGAAATTTTGAGCACATTATAGCGCCTTCGCTGCGTTTAGCGGGTGCGGGTCGCGGATGCGCGCGCACTGCGTCCGCCTGTCCGTCGCGTGTGACGGGACCCGCCTCACGCAGCGCTGCTCTTGAAATTACATGAAACAAGCACGCGAAGCGGACGTCCGCGAAGGCGCTTAGGTCCAAAATAAATATCTCGAGCAATTACTAAATATGTTTAATTAAAAATGTCGTTTAGATTGTCCTTCTCGTTCTATGGTTCCACAATGTAAAGTCCGGAAGGAACCTTGTTGTTTTAATTTAATAATTATATTTACAATAACCAACAAGTGCTTGTACCCCTGTAAACCATTACCTTACAATTATTCGAGCCTCACTCTTTGCTATTAGAAGCGTGGTATTCATAATAACTAATGCATATTGAACTCTTACTACCTGCACTGCAGAGTTGCCATATGAAAAAAGTAAACTATTGTGGTATAATATTTGTGTCTCAAGCCTTTTCGCCTGCCTATCTGGGCTTAAATTTAGAAACTGGACCTAAATTAGAAAAATGAAAAGTAAATAAAAAAAAGCATTAGGGGTGCACTGCTTCACTTTGCTAAGCACCATATTCTGTTTTTAACCGACTTCTAAAAGAAGGAGGTTCTCAATTTGATTGGTATTTTTCTTTTAGTAGTTATGAAGTCCGTAATAAATTATATAATAAGTGCTAAAAACTTTTCTACCATAGTCCAAGCTTACTCGTTCAATCATATTTTTCAAAAAAAATACTCTGTAATTTTTTTTAGTTTTCTTTTCAGAATTTCAAACTAGTTGCAAAGACTTCAAACTGTTGAAGTGTACGACCTTCCAGGTCCGTACTTAACATAACACTAACTTATCCTCTCCTAAACATCTCCACAATACATCGTGTTCTTTCATCGCTTTCATCCATTAACTTACTGTACCCCGGGACACGTATCTTGGACCACTGAATCATGAGATAAGCGAAGCCCTGGCGTGCGCGGATCGATTGTATTGTAATAATCTAAGCTTGATGAATTTGAGTTCGTACACCGCGGTAGTATCCCGTGCTATCTTCAAGAGACACCCAAGAAACGTGTAGGTACTGCGCGTATAGAGCATATTATAAGTCCAAGATGTCCCGAGCAATACTACAGCACCCTTGCAAATATTTCACACTTACAATAATATGGCGTAGGTGGCGAGTGGCACGATAAAAAAGTGGCTCACAGGCGAGTTTACTACTTTTTGGATCTCTAGTGGTCGACTGGCATGATTAGTTTTATGATACCGTGGCACTTAACAACTTGCAGAATAGGTAGTGGTCAAGTGGCATGAACTACTCGCGATTGTTGAAATCGTAACAGTTATCCAGATTTGTTCCTGTTTGTTCCGTCTATATTGTGTACATGATAATGATAACACTAACAGATCACTATTTCGTGTGGGATCTATTTATGTTTACACATCATGAAATAAAGAGGCATTTACAGTTTTATGTATATAAATCATAGATAATCACAGATTTATTGAAACAAAAATAACAGTATTGAAAAAAAAACTACGTTTAAAAAAACAGACTTCAAAAAACTATTCCAATAAAAATAAAATGCAACCAAGGTAGGTTTGTAACTTCTCACGACACCGACTCCAAACCTGACAATAATTTGTAATAAAGTTATTGAAGAATACACAATTATTTTCAACTTTTTAGTCCATTTTATTTTTATTGGAATAGTTTTTTTTTTTTACTTTTTAGTGTCTATAACAGGCTATTCTGTAAACTACAGCTTAATAATTTAATCTCAATTGGTCGAATAGATGGTGGATGGAAAAAAAATCTTATATAAATTACAATCAAACTGTATTATTTTCGTTTCAATAAATCTGTGATTATATATGTTACCGGCAATCTGTATAATCCGGTATTCTATACAATGCCTAGGCAATGTATAGAATACCGAGTGCGCAGCCGGCAATGTATGAAATGGCATTCTCTTACATAACTTTTCAACTCGTATCATCGGATGTCCGAAAATATTTCATGAAACAGACAGTGATAGATTTATTGAGAAAGCCGCTAATTCCGACTTGGATAGGTTAAGTTAGAAGGCTAATGCGGGAGCGGAGCGGAGCGAAACTCCCGCATTAGACCCTCGTGGTTATTTTTTTTTATAACCATTTAGAACCAACCAGAAATAGAATTCCCGTAAACCAAGATCTATTTATTTCACACATTGCCGGTGGAACAGCAGGCATTCTATATAATAGCATACATTGCCTAGGCATTGTATAGAATGGCTGCATTATACACATTGCCTGTATCATATACATAAAACTGTAAATGCCTCTTTATTTCATGTTGTGCAAACATAAATAGATCCCACACGAATAGTGATCTGTTATCATTATCATGTACACAATATAGACGGAACAAACAGGAACAAATCTGGATAACTGTTACAATTTCAACAATCGCGAGTAGTTCATGCCACTTGACCACTACCTATTCTGCAAGTAGTTAAGTGGCACGGTATCATAAAACTAATCATGCCAGTCGACCACTAGAGATCCAAAAAGTAGTAAACTCGCCTGTGAGCCACTTTTTTATCGTGCCACTCGCCACCTACGCCAATAATATAGACCTAAAATTATATTGTACACCTACCCCACAAATAAAAATATTGCACTGTACATGTTACTTTTTATTGCAATGTCACGAAAAACTGATCCAGTACTTTCACAGGGCTCGGATTTAGTTTTCAACAATTGATAAAATCTAAAGGATTTTGGACACTTGAACGGGGGTAGTTAACAAAAATCGTGAAGACCCGTGTAGTTCTTGACCTCGTCGATGGCTGACTGGAGGCGCTGCAACGACATCAGCAGCTTATTCTCTTCCACGGCGAGGTTCTGTCTCTCGGCCAGCAGAGCGCGCGCTCGGTCCGAGTCACGTGACGCCGTGCGCGTGATGTGCGCGCCTTCTACGCGCAAGGACGTATTACGCCTTTGCAGTGTCGTTATCTTACGTCGTCGAACTGGAAATTAAGAATTTTATCCATATTTGTGATTTTGTGAAGTATTAAACTGCTTTGAGGTTTTAATAAGTTAGTAGTAGAAATCAGCAATCAAATGTATTTCTGAAATAAAGTGTGGGTTGGCCACTTCCGCTGCTCTTGAGATTTTTTAGTCAAATGTGTTGTGTCAAATACGCCCAAATTTCTACTGAAATCTGCAGCATTAGTAGTCAGATATATTTACTAGTTCAAATCGATTAAGAAAGGGAAAAAGAATCGACCCCGGACGGGACTCGAACCCGCGATCTTTCCCTTACAGGGGGAACGCTCTGACCACTAAGCCACCGAGACACGTACGAAATCAATCCAAATTCCCTTATACAACCGTCTTAAGGGCGACGGTGAAGCCATCTACCGACATTCATACGAACTTATCGGAATCAATGAATGATGTTACAATCATTTTTAAACATTGATTTTTGATGACTCCGCCCAAACAACTGAATGAAATTTTGAAGCATTTACTATGCTAACTGTTCAAATCGATTAAGAAAGGGAAAAAGAATCGACCCCGGACGGGACTCGAGCCTTACTTATGGCCACGCTACTGGCCAAAAAGTTGACCTGGCTAATTACCGTTGCGATCATTTATTTTTGATCGCCTCAGCTACTTCTCTGACAGTACTCGGTATGAACTCGAGTCTTCTTTAGTACTCAAAACTATCCTTAAACGATACTGTAATAAAATATACATATTTACCTGTATCATAATTTTTGTAGCTTTTGACAAGTTTCGCTATGCCAGGCCACACATGCTCCTCGTCTTCGCAACAGACGTCTATGACTTTGTCAGCTACCGGTGTAGTTTCCGCGGAGACCTCGACAACGCCTGCAGCAGAGCTACGAGGTTCATCCATAGATGTGGCTGGAGTCGTCACACCACTCGGACATTCCTGTGTCGACTGCAGCGCAATAATTTTAGCTAAACTAGGTATATTTAACTTATGATACTTAGGCGGTCGTTGCTTAATTTTGAGGCACTGTTTTTGGATGTTCTCGCTATCAAAGCCGGGATTTAAATCTCTTTTGCCTGTATTCTGTCCACTGACTAATTTGACACTTTGGTCAGCAATTTTGGAGAGACGGTTAAGCTCGGAGAAGTTCCTCTCTGCTAATACGCTGATACTTTCTTCATTTGTTTTTTTCTCGTGAACTGTGTCAAGCATCTTTTTGATAAGATTGTTGTTTTCGTTCACACATTGTTTAATTTCCGTCATCATTTCCAATTGTCCTTTCGAGTCGAGGTAGAAGGAAGGTGATGGCGCATTATTGCTGGATACTTCAGCAGTAGTGCCGTTTCTACGGTGCCTTTCTTTCATTATAACTTGCCAAGCTCTCTCGTACTCTGAAATACAAAGTGAAATAGTTTTGAGAGCCTGTGACATGAATTTGAATATATGAGTATCGAGAGCAAAACCCGAAAGTAATTGATGACCAAACTTAATGAGAGGTAACAACACCCACGCCTTGGCCGGCGAGTATCATGAAGCACTTTTTTTGTTAATGTTCTTAATTTCTTCGAAACACAGTGCGATAAGGCGAGATCAATATTATACCATTCAATACCATTGTTTGATAAGAAAAGAAAATATATCCGTGTAGAGCACTCGATAAAGGTATAGCAACTGTTATCTACATAAAAAGCAAACGGAAAGCCTTATTACGTAATCATCGACACCTCGATTCTCATATAAACCGCTACTTCCCATAATCTATAGCACAAAATAAATAATAGTGGCCGTAGTGTTCCGTTCAACAGCATTTCACAAAAAAATGTGATCGCTCCTTTGATCAAGAAAACTCGTCTTTTAATTGAAATTCTATGTTTACGTAAATATTAGAAACTTACCTTCTTTATATCTTTGCGAGGCTTGTGCCAACTTCAGATGCGATAAGAACACGGTTTTCTTTCGAATCATGGTCAGATTCTCTTCACCGACCACACAGGTACTGATTCGGACGGGTTCTGCCCTATGGGGGGAAGTAGTTTCTTCTTGGGTAACGTTTAGGAGTACGTCGAGCCGACCAACGGCTGCGTACGCTGACCGGACCTTGTCGTGTTTCAACATCCTTTCTTGAAGATCCAACTCTTTTTCTGTAAAATACGAGTTTAAAATTAGAAATCTTTGTATAATAAAATTTTCAGTGTAATTATATTTAGAGGAATTAAATTATTGTTACAGATTGTTAATTTTAGTTACCTTTATAATTTTCGGGTGAAGCTAATCTAAAATTATTTAAGAAAGCCGTTTTTCTTTTCTTATTTTCAGAAATTTTACTTTCATCGCCGTATTCTTCAATTATACTTTCATAAAGTTTTGATTCTAGTTCGTCATCATCGTCAGAGTCACTACCGCTGGTGCCGCCATGATCCAGTTTTCCTTTTGTACTTGCAAATTCTTTATATATTTCATTTTTCATTTTATCAGGTGTTATTATATTTGCGTCTCGAAGATCATTTTTATCTATCTTTTTGATTATTGCAGGCAAAGGAGCAATATTACCATCATTCTTCAAATCCTTAGTAACATTGTGATCACGATTTGAAAGATATTTCAAACGTCTTAGACGCCTTCGTTTCTCATAAATATCTAAGGAGCTAACTTCCTCTACTTTATTTATTTTCGACCGCGCGTTTGTTATAACAATTTTCGGCTGTAGTTTCGAGTCCATTTGGTAAGGACATGATATGTATAGTTTTTCATTACTCTTCGTTTGTTCTATCGGTTTAATGCACTCCTGTTTTGATGTTGTTTGTATGTTCATACATTTTGAATAATCTATTGAAGAACTTATATTCATAAATGTTGGTTGGGTTATTATATCTCCACCTATTATAGATGATATTGGTACCTGGTATACAAATTGAGGATTCATAATGACATTGGGATTTGTTTGAAATATATATTCTGGTTGCGTTATAACTATATTAGGTTGTGTTATTATTAAATTAGGTTGGTTTATTACTATGTCAGGTTGTGATATCACTATGTCAGGTATGACCACGTCAGGCATTGTCATATTAGGTATTACAATGTCAGGCATTGTCATATTAGGTATTACCATGTCAGACATTGCCATATTAGGTATAACTATATCAGGTATCACCATATCAGGCATTGTCATGTTAGGTATAACTATATCAGGTCCAACCATATCAGGCATTGTCGTATTAGGTATAACTATATCAGGTATTACTATGTCAGAATTTTTTACTTCTGTATCAGGTGTCGTAATCATTATATCTGACTTCGTTGTTACGGTATTCTCAGGCTTTGATATTGTTATATTATCTGATTTTGTCACCGCCTCTGGTTTTGGTGGATCCGGTTTGGTTTTATTTTGTAGAGTCGGTAGCATATTATTGCTAGATTTTACAAGTTGCATATCTTTACTTATGATAGATGGAGTTAGCTTTACAGCTTTATTCAAACTGCTTACAGTGTTAACATCAGTGGTAGGTACGGTTTTGTTTGTTTCATTTACATTTCCAACATTATTTTCATTTGATACTAATTTCGCGGTTTGTGTTATTTTCGGATTATTTTTGACAATCATCATATTAGGAAACTGAACATTACTCAAATATAAAAAATTTGGCTGCAATACCATGTTTTTAGGTTCAGTCGTATTGACTTTCTCCGCCGCTGTCTTCTTATTTTTCAAATCCTTCTCCTGCAGCGTACCTTGTGATTTCTCCTTCACGACAATCTTATTACCATATATTTGATTCTCTGTAATTAAGTTTTCAAAATCGTTCTCGTCGCAATTTTCCTGATGTAATCTTTTTAACGCGACTACTTTTGATGAAGTACCCTCATTCATCACATCATCCTTACTTTTTTTGCTTTGATTTGACAGTCGTGAAGGAGCTTGCAAGTTTTTTGAATCTATATTAGTTCTTTGTAACAGCACCTGAGGGTTCTGCGGTTGTATCGTCAATAACATTTTTGAGTTTGGATTGTTGTTATCCTTTTTTTGAATAAACAATATCTGATTTTTCGCATCGCCACTGTATGCTTCCCTTTCTAATGGTTTGGTGAAACTCGCTTTAGTTGTTTCGATATTCATAGGATTAAATAAAGGCTTTGAAGGTACTGTTTTTTTGGCTTCAGGTGGTGGATCTGCTTTTGGTATTTCAGGTACTCGAAATTGGCTTTCTGTTTTATTAATAGCTTCTGCTGCGTTGATCAAAGTTTTTATAGCATTGCTCTTCACTGGTGCAACAGGTATCGTTGTCTCTTTCGGTTCCGGCTCCTTTGTAGCTGATTTTATAACTATGTTACTCTGTATCTCTATTCGCGGAGTATCTTTAGGCAAAGCAGTTTTAAAGGTTTTCTTTGTTAAAGAATTTTGAAATAGTAAGTCAGGCGGATTACTGACACACTTCATATCAATTTTACTTATTGGTATACTGGTCTTTAAACTAAACCTTTCTGGTTTCTTTTTAATTTCTTTACTTGGGATTAGTGACGGTATGGTGACGGTCGCCCCTGATCCTTGAGCCAATGATGTAATATTCATTTTGGACTCAATAGGTTTAGCAGCCTCAGAGGTGGGCACTGTTGGTACAGTAGATATAATCTCAGGTGTAAAGTGATCCTCAAAGTCGGTTTGAGGTTGAGCTTGAGGTTGTTGTGCCTCTTCATCGTCAGTCACCATCAGTAGTGTATCTGTATCGACACTTTCCTCTTCAACAGTTGGTTCATTTGTAGGTTTAACCATATTTGGTGGTGTGAAGGAAAGGAAATCGGAATTTTCTGACAGTAGCGACTGGTTCGGTTGGACTAGACCAGGATGGTACCCTGGAATCCCGGAATGGCTGACCGGCTGGAATGCTGAATATCCTGGAATAGAGTAGAGGAAACCACCGTAGTTTGGGTACCCGGGTTCTACATGTTTTGTGGTGGTTACACTTGGACTAGGAATTGGAATAGAAGATGGTGATATTTTTGGTGAGTGTGGAATGGGTTTTGCGGGAATAAATGTTGGTTTTTCGAATACGTGAGGTTCTTCTGGTTTGTAGGCTTCTGGCGGCTTTGGCGGGATGGGTTCTGGAGGTAACAGTCGTTCGTGATCTTGGGCAGCCACAGGTGCGACTGGTTGCGCTGGTAATGCTGAAAAATGCAGTAAAGCACGTTATTTTATTATTCTTCAAAGTTCAAAGTTCATTTATTCACATGAATGTAGGTACAGAGAATGGTCTTATTTATACGTCGTCCCGTGTACATTCTACCATTACATTATGGTGTGTAAATATTTCCATAATAATGATAGCAAAGTTATTTAGTGACAGAACTGAGGCAATATTACAACATTTGCTATTAAGACTTGTTACAGACTAACTTAATTCATTGATTGAATAAATGTATTGCTATTAGAACTATCGGGATATTTACCATGTATTGTTTTGAGTAGCCGATATTTCGGCGCTGTTGCAAGCCCCATGATCACGGAGGAAATCGGATACTCAAAACAGTACATGGTAAATATCCTGTTAGTTCTAATAGTAATGTGAACGACCATGAAAGTTTAAATACGAATAAATGTATTGCTTATTTTCGCTACAATCCAAGTGCATATCGATCGGGTAATACACGAACAAGTATTTATTTAATACATTCAATGACTACACTACGAACAAAATATAAATCAAGCAAAGAGGTTAGGAAGGTTCACATGCATGCAGCGTTACAGCAATATTATTTTTTTTACTTCTCTACTACACTACATGAAAAGCTTTCTACATAAAAACGGAGCAGTATTAGATTCGTAATTATTTAGTAGGTACCTACCAAGATCATCAATATCCGGTGATTCTTAAAATAACAGGCATAGGTATTCCATCACGAATCGGACGGGTTCGAGGCAAAGTAGCGAAGTAGTTTAGCACATATAAAGGTAAGTAAAACCAGCCAGGTCCGTCTTAGGATGTATGACTATTCTTAACAGTGCCTGTTGTGCTTCGGAGAGCACGTTAAACCGACGGTCCCGGTTGCCATGCGAATGTCTGTGGTTTTCATTATGGATAGTTGGAGCCCTAAAAAGTCCAACAACCCGGTTCAACTACAGAACATCGATATCACCAGTGGGTTGTAGAGGTTAGATGGCAGTCGCTTTATGGAAACAGTCGTTTCGTAGTTTAAGACTGACTTTGAACTGACTATGTGATAATCGACGAATCCTTTCCGTTGACTTTTCTGGGAGCGACTAGGTACTGTTTGACCTATCAACGCCTCCAGAGGAAAGCCGGCGCCTGCCTCGTCTGTAGCTTAGCAGGTGCATCGCCTAGCAGATGAAGTTGGTTTAGACACTTTAGAACATAATAGATGTTAGTCTTGTCTTTTCTAAGTGAATCTCAGGTTGAGTACTGCTCTTACATAAACTCTTACTGATTACTTACTCTTTTTGACTTTTGCCTCTCGATCTCGAACTTTATGGATCGGATCGTATTGCATATCGACATCATTAAGTTAGTACCTACCTAATAAAAAGTAACTGTGCAACAGCCATAGGTCGCTGATAGCCCCGCCAGATTTTACTCCTCACGCTGATCATTTAATTGCGATGCTCTGCAATTGGTCACCGCCACGGATATCACGTCACCGCGCTTTCATTGCCCGATATATACCTACCTACAATGGACAATGTAACTGGCAGGGTGGACGCTATGCATATTAAGTATCGTTAATTAATTATATTTATGTCTTAAAAAGAAATTATAACTGCGACTGTGCGTCATCGGTGCGGGCCAATCCGGGTCCTAAAGAGAAGAAGAATATAATCACTACGTGCCGCGTCGGTCCTAAATTAGGGACCGAGTGACGCTGCTATTTAGTAATATATAGTATTATCGAGTTAACCATGTAAACCCCAGTGCTCATATTCTGACATAGTAAACAAAGAGTCTCGCCTTTAGCTCTTAGGTACCTCACAAAAGCCACAACCAAAACTTTTAAACATAGACCGTATAGAAGCCCCCACAGGAGTAGGTACCTAAGTCGGAATAGACTCAACAAGAGTACCTACTGTCTGTCCGGTTAGGTATGTCGGAATCGAACCAACTCTATTTCTAGCCTCTAACTAAATGAATCAGTGGGTGATTAGATACACCTTCAGCTGCTTCTTGGAATTGGTAGGTAATTGGTAGTCGACCAAGAAGATAGGGTTGTACCTTTACATGCATCTTTATATGAAAAAGTGCAACATATCTCTTTTGTCGACTGTACTTATAAATTTAGCTTCAAACATATTGATCCCAATGACATCTTAAAAGCATTTAAAAATCTGAAAATGAAAAAGTCCATAGATTACTGGGGCATATCAGTTAGTTTAATTAGTCATGTAATTAATATCATTGCACCTGATTTGGCACTTATATTTAATGAATGTGTAGATGAAGGCACGTTTCCCAACTTAATGAAACATAGTAAAATAATACCATTATTTAAGAAGGGATCTAAGTCAGAACTTGGGAACTACCGTCCCATCTCTATTTTGCCAACTCTGAGTAAGGTGTTTGAGAGAGTGATGCTCAGTCAGATGCAACAACACTTCAAGACCAATAATCTTTTCCACAGCCAACAATATGGCTTTACTGGCGGGAAATCTACCACCGATGCGGGAGTTAGCCTAGTTGACCTAATTTACGACGCTTGGGAGGGATCGCGGGATGCTATTGGGGTATTCTGCGATCTTTCTAAGGCATTTGATTGTGTGGACCATCAGACACTTTTGCTCAAGTTACGTCGCTACGGTTTTGACAAGAAATCCACAAAACTATTAGAATCTTACTTGACAGATAGGCTTCAGACTGTTGATGTGAATAACGTAAAGTCAAACGGATGTAACGTCAAAATAGGCGTACCCCAAGGATCAATCCTAGGACCTTTTCTTTTTTTGGTTTACGTTAATGACCTACCATATATGATCGAGACACAAGCGGGCATAGTATTGTTTGCAGATGATACATCGCTAATATTCAAAGTGGATCGGCGTAATACAGATGTGACTATTGTTAATAATATTTTAAACTCTATTTCAAATTGGTTTTCTGTAAACAATCTACTGTTGAATGCAGAAAAGACCAAATGCATTAGGTTCACACTGCCTAATGTAAGGCAAGCTCACGTTGATGTCGTGCTGGAGGGACAAAGATTGGAATTTGTAAGAAGCACTACTTTCCTAGGAATTACCATAGATTCGAAGTTACAATGGGGTGACCATATCACTATTTTGGCCAATAAACTCAGCTCTGCTGCTTATGCTGTCAGACGGATAAGGCAGTTGACAGACGTAGCTACCGCTAGGCTGGTGTACTTTAGTTATTTTCATAGCTTGATGTCCTATGGAATACTACTTTGGGGAAATGCGGCAGATTTAGAGACTATCTTTATATTACAAAAAAGGGCAGTACGTGCCATTTATTGTTTAGGCAAGAGAGATTCTCTTAGGGAAAGATTTAAGGACATTAATATTTTAACTGTAGCTTCCCAATATATATTTGAAAACATACTATATGTCAGGAAAAATATTACTAAATTTACAAAAGTAAGTGACATTACAGACAGAAATCTGCGCAATAAAAATAAACTGCTCCTTCCATGCTATCGGCTTAGCAAAGTTAGTGATTCTTTTAAAGGGGAAGGTATACGATTTTATAATAAGTTGCCTGAATCGGTCCTTGGTATGCCTGAAAACCAATTTAAAAATCATGTAAAGACCACCCTATGCAAAAAAGCATACTATAGGACAGACGATTATATTAAAGACAAAAATGTATGGCTTGAGCATGGTGCAGGCCCCTCTTGAAGTTGTCTTATTTTTATTATAAATAAGGTTTTATTTTTATTTTTATATACCTACTTGACGCGAGACAAATGTACATACGTTCATATTTAGTCTTAAGAAACCCTTTTATTTTTTTTGTAAACTGACGTCCTTAAAATGCCGCAGTGGAGTTTGTTGCGCCGTTTCTTCTCCATTAGCGCTTAGGAAGCGGTGGTAAACTTAGTTTTAAGGAGTTTTTGACGTCAAAAAGCTGTAACAATGTTGCACTATTTTGAGAAATAAAGACTTTGACTTTGACTTTGACTTTGTACCTACTTCATAGGATAGTATTATATACCTAGTTAGACAGGACTCTTCTAATTTTTTTTAGTCCTTCGATTCCTACATACCTACCTACCTACCTATTCATGAGACCTATAATGATTAAAGGTAGGTATGCGAGGTATATAATGCGGACATAATTCTTCCTTTGTTCAGTCACCGATATTTTACCACCAACTTGTTCCGCCGCTGCTGGGTACACCACAATGCCGCATTCTCCACAGACGTTAATAAAGCAGTCAGGTCAATGTAGCATTATCATTATCAGCTAATAAACAGGCTCGTTTGTTTCTTATTTTTCTCCGTTCTGTAACATGCATTCGCCACGTACGGTACGGTACCCAGAAATATACTAAGTCCTTAAGTACCTAGTTACGGGTTTGGACACATTCGTACAATTTCCACGTTCGTACAATTCTACATTCGTACAATTTTTCCTAAATTGTTTTCCAAATTCGTACAAACAGGTATACCAGCTGATGCCCGCGGTTCCGCTCGCGTGGATGTCATATCTCCGGTTCTAATAGACCTATTGCAATCACTAATGTTTTTAAGTTGGACCAAGCCCGTTCTAATAAAAAAACCGCATTCCAATCCGTCCAGTAGTTATTTTATAGTACCTAGCTAGCCCCTATACCTACCTATTCGGAATTAGCAGACTCTTCTTGTCAAGATAAGTAGGTAAGTAGGTATATGTAGGTAGGTACATTAACTCACACCGTTTTCATCCCTATGGGCTAGGTTCTTCAGCTGCAGTAAAAATCAGTCCGTCATTGGCTTCTGTTTGGATGCACTTCGTGAAGTGTGTACCTACCTAAAGGTTTCCTCTACTATCTTAAACCTTTCATGCAATGCACCAGCTTAGAGTGCTTCTGACAAGCCAGATTTGCCAAAGCCTTAACGGCAAGTGCTGGATATAGGCCTCCCCTATAGATCTCTAATAAGACCGGTTGGAAGCGGCTCGCATCCAGCGCGTTCCCGCGGCCTTAATGAGGTCGTCTGTCCACCTTGTGCGTGGACGTCCTACGCTGCGCTTGCCGAAGGGAGGCCTATGTCAGGCAGTGGACTTCCTATGGCTGAAATGATGATGATGATGATGGTGATGATAACGACAAGTGACAGATCACTTGCAAAATTAAATGGTCAGTAGTTTAATATATATGTTTTTATTAATTTTATATATTATAAATAACTACCTATGATTTCATAAACAACTGTAATAACCTAACGTCACGTCGAGGCGACTCCGAAGAAGAAACCGCCGATGAACCCGACAGAGTAACAACTGTTTTGCTTTATAAACCTGAAGACCCAGTCCAGCCACGCTTGACTCTGCCCCGCAGACTCCCGTATCCGCTCCCAGTTCACATTAATGTACCCTAATTCACTCGCAAAATGTAGGAGAATAATGCTACCTCCGAAACCGAAGGCAGCAATTCTCCCAACTTTGACTACAGACATACCAGCCATCCAACCAGAGAACGTCCCCAGCATGAAGTTCTTGCTCGTGTTGCTACCAATTCTGTCTGATATATCGAATATAGATTTGTTGCTATCATTCTTGTACACATCTACATCTCTCTTCTTCTTCCCTAGATCTAAGTTCATTGCTTCTGGGATCGGTCGTGCCATAGGTATACATATTCCTGGTGTTCGAAGAAGTCTTAAGTACTGTATTTTTCTGGGTTTTAATTGTTGTGTGGTAAAATCACGAGGTGGTAAAAATGACAATGTTGTCAGGTTGAAAGAGCTAGACATGGCACCGTCATGGCACAGACCACAAGCACAGTCCAAAAAGAATATAACCACTCAGTCTTTTAGACCACAGAGACTTTACTATTTTCAACATACTCTATAACAGGACAGATAAATTCCTCTCAGCCGCGTATAAAACCACCTTTCGAAACCAGTTTTGAAAGAAGAAACAATAAAAGAATAATATTCTCTACATTTTTTTGCACATCAGGCAAGTACTTATCCAGAGTTTTCCTAGCGGCACTTCGGGCAGAAAAACCCAGTAACAATATTCCTAACCCGAGAATCGAACCCAGGACCTCAAACCATAAATTCAAACCTTAGGAACCTTCGGTTCAGTGATATTTAGCGACTCACTATTACCACAAAACAGTTATTAGTACTAACGTAGGTACTATTACTTCCATGATACCATTTTGAATATCGACCTACAATATATGATATAGTTTTCTATGTAGGTACTAACTTACCATTGATACAGTTGTGTGCTTATTTGCCACTTTCATAGTATACCCAGTATTGTCAGACTGTCTGACAATCCATTGGATGTCTATACAGCATCACCTTAAAGAGTCAGAGTTAATTCCCACTGAAAGAGCATCACCCAGCAGCGACTTTTTTAGTCTTCAATCTTCTCCACGGGAAGTTCACAGTGATTAGAAGGCACTGAACGACAGTGCGGCATCGCGACACCGAGAGACAGCCCGAACCTTCTAGCATCGGATAACAAATTTTGGTGGCCGCTAACCGCTGCTGTTTTAGTGTGAATTGACCGAAAGTCAGAGCACTAACTAGGAACGTGACCATTCCCCCTAGACAATTGGCAATACATTTTCTTCTTCATCATCCTAGCGTTAATTCCAGTCGCATCCGAAGCTTTTACTTCGGAATTTGGGGTCCGTTTTACCAGCCTAACTGCAGATTTGACGTGCTCTCCGAGGCACGACCAGACGAATGCAAATACCCATACTCATGCGTATAAATATTTGCACTGAGAGGGGATCGAACCCGCGCCTCCCGCGTTCACTGCCGCCCCACAGAGGCTGTCAAGTGGCAATACGTTTGTTAGAATGTAAATAACTACATAATATACATAAAACACCCAGACCAATGCAAATGTTCATATTCATCCATACAAATATTTGCACTCAACGGGGATCGAACCCGCGCCATGCGTAGCGATCGCGTTCACTACCACTACGCCACAGAGGCAGTCAGAAAAAAAAGTCAATATAACGTGTCAATTCCATACGTTCATCATTCTATATTCTGCAATACGCCGGCCAACGAATGCCAATTGTCTAGGGAGGCAGGCGCGATCACTGTTCCGTAAACTATGAGTAGGTTAAGCTACCTAGTAGCGTTTGTCATTTGGATGGGTGTCCGCTGAGTGGTGTTTCATCTGAACGTTTCCGTTCTTTGAAGGATACATCAAGCCGGTCCCAGCTTTCAATAGTCGTTAGATCAAAACGGAGGCTTATATAAGCAGAATAAGTAAGTTTGTCAGTGGTTGCTAATTAACCACAACCCAGACAGGGAGGTCAGACAGCAGTATTAATATTCCTCTAGTCTAGTAGTCCACCTTCGCAATCTTGGAGTAGGTACAAGGACCACGCTGATATTACTTTCAGTGTCTTTTAGTGTTATTTATTCTTAAAAGAATACTAATATTCCCCAAACCCAGAGTGGGTTCAAGTCGGTAATTTAATGGCCAGGATTCGATACCGGGACCTCACGATCGTAAGGTCAACTCCTTAACAACTCAGCTATTGAAGGTTTTGCCTAAATAGACGGCGACCAAAAGCTATTGTCGTTCGTGATAGCTCAAGCATAATCATCTCAATACTGAATCTCAATTTGTCAGAGGACAGATTGTATATTTAGACTGACAGTCTATACAAAATGTTCTCAAATGAATCCAGATTCAGACAGGCTAGGCCCATATTCTAGAACGAAACTCAGTTCTGAATCTCGATTTATCTGAGGACAGATTATATAGATAGATTGATAGATTTGACAGATTGCCTATACAATCTGTCCTCAGATAAATCGATATTCAGAACTGAGTACCATTCTAGAATACGGACCAGAGATTAACAGTTCTAATTTCATTGCGAGAATCGATTCACAAGTGACCGTTGTTCTGAAATTAACGCAGCGAGTGTTGCAAGACTTCAGATCAAATTTTTCGATAGTTTTGTTTAGTTACGCCTCTTTTCCTTACGGTAGTAAAATACACTCGTATATAGACATATCTTCGTTATCCTAAAAGGCTGCTTTGATCCTCAGCAGTGATATCGTAGTACGGTTACCTAGAAAGCCGCACAGTGACTAACTACACACTAACTGCAAGCGGGGGACGGGAGGGGGACAAACAAAAATAAAAGTAACTACTGGCGAGCGACCGCGCGACACTATCGCGCCACAGTCGCGATACAAACGCGACACAACCGCGCCACAACCGTCGCGTCGCCGCTCGCCAACTAGCATGCACATTAATTTCATTGAATGTATTTTTCAATAAAACCATATTTTTTCACTTGTTAGGTATTGTCCATATCATATCTAACTATTAAATATAATATTTACACGACATCTCGGACATTGACACTTGGAATACGACAACACGTCGTCCGCCTAAATGCTGCTCGTGAACGAAAAAAAAAATAGATTGAAAAATATTGAACACCTATTAAAAGCTAAAATTAATAATAACTATCTAAGTAAACGTATAAAGAGGTTGTTTTGTTATAAAACTTCGTGTTTGAGTTCGGTAGAACGGGGCCCCGCCGCCAATACTGATCTGTGACGTCACGGGTGTGACGCCTCGTCGCTCTCACGATGGCCCCGGACGAGCGAAATATCTAATTAAATTATCTGTCGAAGGAATAGTGCCGCGCCGATTGCCGATTCAACATATCGATAAGTACGCAGCGATTTTGTCGATGTTATCGATAGCCGGCGCGGCACTACTCCAATGCGTCCGTCTACGTATATAATTCGTGCCTTTATCGATCGATACATTTTTACATCTAAAATTATATAATATAATTTTTAAATAACCGCACTCCTATCTAGATACATCTGCGCCTGGCAGTTTTCTTCGTCACACTTTGATCAGTAGCGGATTATAATTACGATTGGTATATCTTAGTGGCGTCCTTAGTAAGCGTATGTGCACGTAGTGATGTGCCGCGTGTCGACACAGCGTCGACTAGCTCACTTTACTATATTTAACATTCGCTTATATGTACTCTGCCTATTTTTGTTAACATGATTGACACTTTAAACAGTAATATACACAGTTGAAAATAAGATTAAGACTAATATTGTTAAGGTTTGTTACAATTTTTTAGCGTTACATACAATTAATACAATGGTCAATAATAAATCTAAGTTAAACTAAGACAGATTACAGATAAACTACTTGCGCTGTGTCGACACGCGGACAACAAACTAAATGTAGGAACTAGACAGTAATTCTGTCAACTGTGACCTCTCACTCGCACATTCAAGAACGGAAAGAGACAACACTAAAATAGTTATATACACTTTTATCGATAGGACAGACTTGGTACATCACTTACAAATTATACTTAGTCAATGTATAGTCTTAGTTTAATCAAGTTCGAATCTCCATCAGTTTGACCTCTCTCAGGTACATTACACTTATAATATACTAAATATCGATTCATTTATTTAATATATATGTATATTTGTATTCACAAATATTGATATCTATATATAAGGCTGTTTAACATCAGACAGATATATTTAGCCCAGACTCGAGTCAACAATAGTGCCAGGAATACGGTAATAGGCTCACCCCCTATTACGTGGGACCGAATACAATGATAGATGAAAAGTGGGTGTTAATTCACCTCTGCCTAACCCTCCGGGGATAAAGGCGTGATTGTATGTATGTAGATATTGATATAGTATTATTTTTTATTGTTCAATCTGATTTTAATAGAGTACAATTATTGTTCTGTCAAATATTATTACTTGGTAATATTTAAAAAGCTGGCAATACAGTTTAATAGTAGATTTTCTGAAGGCCACAATTATACAAAATCAAAAAATTATAAAGAAATATACACCCATTTTTATGTTATTATATGTCGATATAATAGGTACATATGAAATCTATCGTTATCGATAATAGTGCATATAATTTTTATTATTATATAAAATTCAATCAATGAATTAATTGTCACTCTTAATTTTTTTTTGTACAGAGAAATGAATAATTTTTTTTCTTTAATTTTTTATATTACAAATATAACAATTTCAGTCGAAAAGATCAATCGTCTTATTGATTTTAGTACGCGAGTCTTTGTAGGATGAAGAAAAATGAAGTTATTTATAAAATTGTAATAATCATTAAGTTATGCAATAGGCAGAAATGAGAAATAGTGGTAAGCAAAATTTTCGCAATTTTTTTTATATAGTAAGATAAGACTCGCGTAACTAAAATATTTGTTCTTAGTCAATCTTCAGTAAACGTGTAAATTCTGTAATAATTAACGACGGAATTATTCACTTTAGAATTGTAATTATAAACCTTTGTATTTTATTGACTAGGCCATATTTACACGAGTCTAAGTGGAATATAGAGGAAATTATTGTAAAATATACAACGGTCTAACGCCCATACATTACATGTACGGACTATCGCGACGGTGGTCGGTCGTCTAGTCAATGTCGGCTCTACTAGAGTATATTTTACTGAAAATTGATCACAATTTAATACCTAAATCGATTAATATTAGGAAACAATCATCGTTTCGTTTGACAGTTCGTATTGCTTCAGTTCCATAGCTAGGTTTTGGTGTAAAACGTATTCTATACAATAGCGTATAAGAGCGAACTCGATGTGAAAACTTTAGAGAGAAAATAGCACGGATGGCGGGGATAATACAATTTGTGCGCGCGCGCATCGATTCTAAACACAAAAAAAAATAACGTTTTGCACTCGGAGCATCCGTAACTTCGGTTACTTTCATCGGTCGGTAGGTGTGCGTAGTGCCGCGACTGTATCGACTCGAACTCGGTGGGAAGCGGACGACGTACGTCAGAGCCATCGGATTGTACGCCTTCTCTCTAAAGACTCCACGCGTGACGTCACGCGGCGGGCGCGGCGCGTCAGACGGGCGCCTCCTCACCTGGCGGACGACCGACGGGCGTCGACGGCGCGGGCGGGGCCGCCGGCGCTTCCTTCGCTTCGGTTTCCGCCGGTTCGGGCGGTTCGGGCGCGGGCACGGGCGGAGCGGGCGCGGGCGAGGAAGCGGGGCGCGCCGGCGACTGTGACGTCACGGCGTTCTGCTGCGGCGTGGCGGGCCGCTCGGCGGGGGACGGCGCGTGCGTGGTGAGCGCGCGCGGGGAATCAAAGGCGAGCGGTAGGGGCTGCGGGGTGGAGCTGGGGGGCGGGATGGGAGCTAGCGCGGGGTGGGAAGGGAGAGGGGCGAGTGGGTGCGGGGCGTGAGCGGGCGCGGGAGCTGCGTAAGGTCTGTATGGTCTGTACAGTAGTGGTGGGGGAAGTAGCGGGCGTGGGAGCGCGTACACGGGCGGTGCGAGTAGATGCGCGTGCGGGTGTAGTGCGGCGGCCGCACATAGCGCCCGCTGCTCTTCCCGCGCTCGCTCCTTCTCCCGTTCCCGCGCTCGCTCTCGCTCTCGTTCTCGTTCGCGTTGTTCCTTTTCTCGTTGTTCGCGTTCTCGTTCTCTTTCTCTGAAATGGAACAGACGATTGTTTTTGTTAATTATTTAGGTTTAAAATTTTATAGTACTAAATACATTACTAAGTGTAGTTTATCGGAAATATCTTTCACCAGGAATTGTCACTTATGTTGGCATACATTTAAACTACCGTCAATTATAATAAGTTTACGTTCCCTTATTCTTTAGTTCTACTCGATTTGTCCCATAATAACCGATTTAATCACATAAACCCATATTCGCATTACTAAAGTAATTTAAAGAAAAATATTATAAATGTGAGGGTAGTCAAAAGTTTCAATATAGTTATGATTACCTTCACATTTAATAAAAAAAAAACCTTTACAACACACCTGCTCATAAATGTGATATTATTTTACCGCAATTAAGCACGGAATGACACCTATTATAAAACTGTGACTTTTTCATTGCTATTATTCACAAAAGTGAGTTATAGATTCTTTTTTAAATTTCATAGGAAGTGTCTATAATTGTCTATGTTCTTAAAAAAGTTTTGATGCAAAAAATAACGTGTTTAATAGTACGAATAAATTAATACGCCTATTGTATGGTCATTTGATGCATTTTCGTATTTAAATAAATAATTTCAACTTGTAATACTTGTGTAATAAACAAAATTTTCACTCAAATTTAACTTTTTTTTTTCTCTAAGTACAGAAAAAAAAACAGAGTAAAAAAAAGTTAAGTTCAAACCTCATTTTTTTTTAAATATGGTCGACCGCCATTGTTAAATGCGCGCGCATAGGAAAACGAATTAATTTGTAGTATTGTTTATTTAGTATTTGTAGTATTATTTTATTCGCAAGTGTGTTGTAAAACGTCGTATGGCACGTGTGAGCATGATGATTACTGTCCTCGGCTGTCTTAAGACCCTCGCCTGGCGGCTCGGGTCTCAATGGCGCCTCGGCGGTAATCACCAACGTTGCTCACTTGTACCATAATGTACTATTACTCTAAACAAGAATTAAAAATACCATATCATAACTTCGTTGTACAGAAATAAATTTCTTAAAATAACTAAATTGAAATTCCCAATGATTTCAAATAGTTAGTATATTCTATTAAATCAGCTGAAAAACAGGATCTTTGAACATGACAGTTGTAAAAATTTAAAATTATTTTATAATATGGGTCACCCTATCATTAGCCCTTAACCATTTATGGGTACTTTTAACTTTAAAGTGAAAATACAAATATTGTAGATATTACTTTATCAATGAAATTATTATAAACTAATGTGATAACTAATATACTACCCTACATAAACGACAATATACTTTCTCTACAATAGCCATATCATTTAACTCACCTCTCTCTCTCCCGCTCCCGCTCCCTCTCACGCTCCCTCTGTAGTGCGATCTCCTTATCTCGCTCTTCGTGTAACGCATGCGCGTTATGCGCGTGCGCTGCATGCGCTGCGTGCGCGGCGTGCGGCGCGTGTGCGTGGGCGGCGTGGGCCGAGTGCGCCTGGTGCGCCGGGTGTAGTGGAAGGGGCGGCGCCAGCGGCGGGTAGAGCGCGTAGGGCGGCAGCCAGCCCACGCCCACGCCCACGCCGCTGCGGAACACGCGCTCCAGGTACATCTGCTCCTCCGCCGCTATCCTGCGTAGAACAACCCCACACGTCTCAGTACAATATGAACGTTCTTATCGACATGACGAGCATATTAAATACATAGCAAGCAAGGATATTGAAGCGTGTAGTATTTTTCAAAACTTTGCCAATAATACGGCGCTTGTTTATATGCAATCGCTTCTTATTTTTTATTTGGAAAATACATTTTAAAGCTTATTATAGCTGGAAACGTGGACAGTTTTAATAAACTGTTGTCCAGGTGAAAAGTATTGCTGCCAATTGCTACTCGAATTGTGAAATGCTCTCACCCACCATCAATGAAGGCCGCAGTTATTTTATTATCAGTTATTTAAACAAAAGTGCCTACTTATTGTTGGTGATCGCCGAAAATAGCACATGATTTTGTGGACCTTTTTGCATGTCTTTAATAATCTACCACTATCAACAAGTACCACTATGGAGCCGGGGTCCTTTCTTCGACTTCTCTTTCGCAGCCAAATCAACTTGACCTGCAAGCACTACACCTGCCAATTGATGGTCAAGGCCCTTGACGCAAATTTTTCCCTTGAAGTTGGAAAGTTAGGGCACCGTATTCCCCATAAGTCAAAAACCATAATAAATCCGATATGGTGGGATTTAAACCCGAAATCAGTCCTATGCTCTGATCAGCAGAGTTACCTAAACACGTCCTGGATAGCAGAAGTTCTCCTCCAAATGTCTTAGGACAACGTTGGAATAACTTACCTGTACTGCAAGGCGGCGCTGGTGTACATGCTCGGGTGAGCGTACGGCGAGTACGCCGACGGCTCCAGCAGGGGGAACGACGCCGCGGGGTGCGACAATCTATAACGTACATTATGACCACTTGTTACTGCTATTTGGTAAGTGCCTAAGGATTGGCAATAAGGTATACTCTATACACTAAACTTGATGACTGCTCTGAACTTGGGAGTTAGATCTTCTTTTCGAAGACAATTTCTCACTATCAAAAATAATAGATACTTCTATAAAATTGCTATTACATTATAGTATTTGTACTATTTGCTGAGCGCTCATAGCGGTTATCAATTTTAGCAAAAGTATACATAGTGACTGTTTCTTTTTTATCAATGACTGATTGACGGATCCAACTATGGAGTTTTAGATTCTTCCCATGACGCTGTACAGCAAGTCACAAGGCAAGGGCAAGACCACTTAATCTTACTCAACCAAGCGGCTTCACCTCACTGAATTTAAACATGTGATGGTGTCTGTCGGACTCGAACCGGCTAAAACCGCAGGGTATTTCGTCACATCTGCCTGTGTTTGCAGAAAACCAAGTAACACCCTAGGGAGTGTATCCCTGTGACCCCGACCGGCCGGTGAAAGTGTTGCCTTGTAAATTTATTCGAAAAGAGATCCTAATGCGGATTGTGTCAATGTCAACATTAGAAGTTAAGATTCGGGTACTACTGAAGGTTAAGCCCAGCACTGACTTTAATAAAGTAAAAAGATAAAATAATATTCTTCCAGTCGACAACTGTGTTTTGTAGTTGCGTCAGAAGTAATATTTTATAAGGCTTCCCTTCGTCCTGGTTCGTCGAAATATTCCTCTTTATAAAGTTTCTTCTTGGTTTCCTTTTGTTTGTAACTTATTGCGAGCGAAGAAAGTTATTCAATTGGAACTAGTTGTGGATAAAGCAGTTCTTGAAAACAACTGTTTACGCATAAAAGTTACGTTACGACATCTGGCAGAGGGAATAATCCTTTGATGATGATATTACTGTCCCCATTATTGTATACCTTCTGCACACTTGCGGGCAATAGAACAGGAGATTACCAGTAAGAATCTCTAAATAGTAATAGAGATTGCCGTGTTGGTTCCCGATGTAGTAGAATAAGGCCAGTCCATCGCTTTTCGTGGGTGTCGTAGAAGGCGACTAACAAATAGGGTTGTTCTTCATTCGACAGTAAACATACAGCCCATAACAAAGTGCCCGCTTGACAATAATAGGCTCGCCCCCGATTCCATGGGACCGAAATTATAGTTAGCGAAATGTGGGTGTTAATACACTTCGCCTACCCTTCCGGGGATTTAGGTATGAATATATGGATCGCCGGAAGAGGGCCGGATCGAAAGATATGACCCTGGGTCGACCGGGGTGCGAGGGACATGTGTACGACTACCTCACCTCCGGCAATGGACGGCCCACAGATGGCGTGCGTTTTAGTCGGTTCAAGTCCGACATAACCTCCTCCACCGGCTCCGGCGGAGGGGTATCAGTGGGGATTTTTCGCACGATAAAAAAAAGGTAAGAATATATGGAATACATATGGGAGTAGAACGTACCTGTCGTCAGGCCGGTAAGGCTGGAAGCCGGTGGCAGGCAGGTGGTGAGGAGAAGCGCGTTTGGGCGGCTGGGGAGGCGGCTTGACATCCTTGACGTCGCGCTCCGTGGCCGCGCTGCCTGCACCGCCTGAATCGTACCACTCGCATCGTCAGCCACGGCGGACTCACGCTACACTTTCAGCGTTTGGCTCTCATACACATTGCTATTAGTATCCTATCGATGCCTGATCAGGCCTACGGAGGTCAAAACATTACTCGAACCTCTAAAAGAGATATACATACCCAAAGGAATCTGATCACATCTAACTACAACCCTTTAAGTAGGGATGAATAAGCATCTATCCAGGTGGTTATAACTGCATTGCTCTTTGTAGGATCACGAAGGTGAACCTCAGATTCACACTTCATTTACAGTTTTCCAGACTGTTGAATACAACAGGTGGTCGAGATTTTTCCAGGTCGACCAGATAAAATTGACTACATGACCACTCTTGACTAATTTCCCATGGTTTATGGCGTATCAGATAACCTGCAGTAAAGATCAATGCAGCCCATGATTGTTTTCGTATTGCTTACACAAATACACACACAAAATTCTCCCTCCAGGATAGGCAGATTCAACAGTTTGCCATAAATATGCCACTGTCTTTACTCATCTCATTAGTTTCCACTACTGCCATTAAACATTTCCTACATGCCCGCTAGTTTCGAGTGATTCTAACCTGTGTTTTTATACAAAGGCAACAATCGATTGGTGTATGTATGTTATATGACCTCCACTGAGATCCCAATTTATAAAAGATGTTGTATAAGAGCCAAACGCAATAAAACATGAATAAAAAGCAACAAGAAGAAATATTTCAGATACAAATATTCTATATAAAATTAGTAGATAGCCCTCTTGCTTTAAAGCAGTCGGGGAAAACTTAGATTAATTTACAATAATATTAACATACAACATAGCTAAATGTTTGACAGGTATACGAATAAAGATTGACAAAAGCAAAAAGTTGCCAGCTTAAAAAAATAAACAGTATTTTTTACTCTGGTCAACCATCACAATGTTTTGTTGTGTGTGTAAAAGGTAACTAAATGCTATCGAGACAATAGTATATAATATTGTTTGTACACGTATGGACAAGTACAGAACCCAACAAGTGTTTGCTGCTGAGGTCGAAGAAAATGAAAAGAAAAAGGATGAGCGAGGGGATCGTGAACAGTGCCAGCTAGTTTTACAAACTCTTTGATAGTTTTTTTGCAATGAAATGGTTGAGTGGCGGTTGTACAGATCTCTAGATTTACTTTAGTAAAATATCCCATCTTCGGACCTTTTTACTTTAGCTGCATCCAAATAATAATGCAAATTGTTTAAGAAAATGATTTTTCATAGTTCTTTAGCACAAAAGTAGTTTGACATTTATTACTATCGCAATATAATATACGTAGAAGGTATCACGTCAAAAATCCATTGTAAACCTATCTAAAAATTTTGATGCCAAAAAGATGGTGTAGGTACCAGACAGTACCTTGGATAGCATAGTATGCAGCAACAGTTACGACAGCGACAGCAATGACTTCGTTTAGAATGACTCTCGCCGTCGCTACATTTTAGTCCTGAAAACTGCCTTACCATCTTATATCTTTAGTAAAACTACCACCAACCCCTTCTCGAGATATCCAAAAGGTATCTGCCACTGTTCAAGACTCCCTTATGAGAGGGACTAAAGAGGTTAGCTACGAGCACTCACCGTCCTTGGTGTCTGGGCCAGCATTCTTCGCGAGAGTGCGAAGCGCTGCTGCGAAGGGACCGCCTTTATTCGGAGGGATCTCAGCGCGTTTGGGGATCTTGTTTGCACTCACACCTGGGGACAATATAAAGTAAATTACATAAATGTGTTTTAATGAACCCTTGGAGAGGAGATGGTTATAAAAATATTACAAATGTTTACTGAGCTGAGCTTTAGCGTAGTTATAGTTTAAGTTGTGTTTGGTTCTGTTGCAGCAATGTTACTTAAGTCTGGTATTCTAACAGATGGCGTCAGTAGTAAAATAACATTTACCCAATGTTTTGTTTTTTTTATGGTTAAAATTATATTTCTTTTAACAGAAAACCCATTTAGATATGAAATTAAAATAATATGTCAAAGCAAAAATCTATAGGCGTGATAGTTTTACCGTAAAGTGGTACCACAAAATGCTCACTCAGCTTGTGGGAGTGTTTTTGAGAACACAATTTAGATTATTTGTCTATTCTCGATTCGATACTTAAATAAATTTAGCGCGACGTCGATTAAAGACCTACTTAAGTGAGGTAAATATAACCAAACTGTAATAGTAGGAAGAAATAACTAACTAAAGTAACTTTCAATGTCAGCGGAACACAATTTTAAACTAAAATTTATTTTCTCTTCGTTTTCGAAGCTTGCATCGTAAAACTGGCGATCGTGACAGGAAGACAGGCCTTTACACAAGATAACACAGATGTACGTTCGATCTGCACTCTCATTTGTAGCCTACCCGTGTGTGTACAGAGCCTGTCGCTATAACTTTTAACTAGCTCCTGTTCGGGGCGGTTCTAGGTTAGAGCTTGGATGTATAGATAAATGTGGGTCTTAATTCACCTCTGTCTAGCCCTCTGAGGATAAAGGCGTGATTGTATGTATGTATGTATGTATGTATGTATAGATAAATAGATCCATGGATTACAGTGTTATTAAAATAACGGTAGTTCAGTACATTTAAATTCCTTCAGCCGTCTCCATTTATTGAAATAACGAACAAACAAGATATTATGACCAAATAATGTGACTTGTTTACAAATGTTAAAAATATTTCTGCCCATTTCTTTCTAATTATTACCTATAGGTAAAAAGTGAAAGATTGTGATGATAATAATAATTGGATATTTGTCACTCAATCACGCTCTAACAGTAGAACGGACCTGGCAGAAATTTGGTACAGGTGTAGATTATAGTCAGGAATAACCACAGATAACCTCTGATGATCAATTCCCCAAATGGTATCTGTGAGAATACGTTATTCCCACAGGCATGCAGGGAGCATAAGCTACTTTTTTTATCAATGCTATAGGTTCCTATGGATTGCGGGACCGAGACCAGAATTTCACACGAATGGAACCGCAAGCATCAGCTAGTGTGAAGATAAATGACCCCCCACCAACAACAGTAACAACAGCTGTTGTAGTGGATCGATTCATCACGGCTACGCGCGTAATTATATTTTTTTATTAATCGCCATGTGTGCCCGTGACGTCGCCATAGGTCTGCGGCCCCTCGAGGTAATTATGTTCACACTTTGTTAAATATGACGAGCTGTGCGCGTGACGGGTATTGTTAGGTGGCAACACCGACGGGAACGGACCCTTGTTTATGTTAAAACCGATAATTTGTATAGCTTTATTAAAATTAAAAAAAAAAAACATGATGGTTATAATTTCATTAAGTTGGTATGATGATTTCAGGATAGAAAGCATCATGAACATTAATGATAGTCGTTACGGGTCGCAGTCCTAAAAAAATCGAAAACTTGTCTAACTACAGACCTCTGATATCGCCGGTGCGTTGTGTAGTTCAGCAGATGGCAGTTGCTTTTCTGAAAATATTGAAAAAAAAAACGGTCCCCAAAATTTTGAGAGGATGTTGACTTTCTAAGTCGAGCCGGACTACTCAAACTTGGCAATTCAAGTCAATGCAATTACATCACTCTTTCTTCTATTCCTAATAACCCATAGCTTTAGGTACCTCTCCGAAAATAGAACGAACCCTCTACCCAATAAGACAGTAATGGATCGAGGACGCGTGCGGCGTGACATCACATATTAAACTAATATTTGAAATGTGTATGTTTAGGCGTTATTATATTAGTATAGTGTACACTTTAGTTCAGCTCGTGAGCGCCTATTAACGTGAGGTCACGTGAGGTCAGCACTCTGGACCTCGCAATTGACCCGCTGATCAATGTGGGCTGAACAATTACTGCTGCAGGCGTATTGTACATTGCATCAGTGATACCGTCTATTAGACGATGAGGAATGTCGATTTAGCTCTATATTAGTCTCAGCCTTTCAAGTCACATTTGCTCTCTTTTCCACTGTGCCCCTCCACATGTACAACGAAGACTAATGTAGGTCAACGGAAAAGCTAATGCTGACAAAATATAGGAAGTGACTCCATTGACTCCAAAAAGACGAATCCCTAGCATTTGTTCAGGACAGGAGCCCTTGAGAGAATCTCTTTGATGGATGCTTTAAAAACTGCTTTTCACATTAGCTTGAGATCGCTCTAGTGCCAAAACTCGGCCCTACAGACTCAGCTCTCAGCATGGTGACACTTTTCGTTTCTCTTAAACGACCGATCGACAAGAACAATTTGATTTTGGATTAAATATTGTTCTCAATATTATTGAGGTAGCAAATATACAATACCAGAAAACCTACGAGCTAATTTTCGATGCCAGTCCACCACGTATTTATATAATTTGGAAGTACACAAGATTAGCACGCTGCGACGTGTAGGGCCGTTTCCCACGAACCTAATAAAACATCGAATTTACTGTTTCGCTGTAGACGGGATGCGTTGGACTATAAACCAAATATCCATGATCGTTACCGCGTTGATCGCTGAATGACAGCCTCCCCCTCCCGTCCTCTTCCACCTCTCCGGACACAGACGGACGGGCCAGTTTTAGACAGGCTAATATAAGCCGGAGATGGACTAAAGGTATGATCCCGAATCCGACCGCATACGACAACGACAGACGCATGCAGCAGATGAAGCGTACCCATCACTTGTTAAACTCTGATACGGATAAAGGAGATCATTGAGAAGCCGCAATGACTTACGTGCATGTGCTGCGTGCGTCGGCAGTGGTTGTATGCGGTCGGCTACGGAAACATAAATCATAACGCTTTTAGATTTAAGAATCCCTGTACAATCCCTCATTGGTTATCTACTTTTTTCTAAAAAAGGAGGCTTATTCAAACCCATTATTGATGATGGGCCATCATATTATATGTGTGTGTATGTTTATATATTTTAACATTACCTCGTGACTCAACTTCGAAAAACAATTCCTTTCACCTGCGCCCTGCAGTTTCATTTATTTTGATTAGCTACTTTCGTGAACCTTTCCCAAGAAAAACAGTAAAAGTGCCAATTTTCGCGGTGATCGGTCACACGGCGATGAAGTTTATCAATCAATTTTCCCAACATCAATCAGGTTGTCACTCGATACGGGAGATATTTTATCACTAAGAAATTGGGCAAATTTTCTAGACGAAGTACCTACTCTACGTCACCTGACTTGCTGGCCAACGGAAGAGCTGTTAAGATGTATACCTAGGCGTACCTGAATTATAGACTAGTTAGGATAGTTACTATAGCAAGTCTAGTAGTTTCACACTATTACGCCAAGAGCACGCTGCGAAATGCAAATAATTATGCATTAGACTGCGGCGAAAGAAATTATAAAAGTTAGTTTAAGTTAAAAACTGGCAACGAGATTCTTAAATCAACACAAAAGTATACCAGGAAGGTAACAGGAACCTACTGATTGACCTACTGGTGGATGAGCAGTCATGGGAGGACGGTACTCGCCGCCACACAAAATAAGTAAAATCAAGAGAAACCGAGAGCGACCGGACCCTAGGTTCTAAAGTACGCGCTTTGGATGCAACCGGGAGTCATTATCATCATCTTTATGGAGACGAATTTTCCTGATTGAATCCGAGGCTAAGGTGATCTCTGAGCTCAGGGTCCGCCTTCCAGCCCTTACTCCTCCACTTTGTACAATCTTGGGCGTCCATGGTAGTGAGTTCATTGGCACGCATGTCACCCTTCACGATGCAACTGGTAACGCTGTGATTATGATAATGCCTTCGACTTTATACGCAGAAAAAGAGGTCTTCTCATGCTACAGAAGTGAGTAATATTCGCATTTACCAATAGAACTATCAGATAATACAACGATAGGATATATTCACTCACAAAACACCACAGAACCTACACAAAGTACTAATATACCTGTCTGACATATCAAGACACGCCAATAGCAGCTCCGCACCTACATCCATTCCGCAGTGGAGGCATTTAATTTCCGTAACGAGCACGCAGGCGGCGGAATGGCTGTCCTAATGTGTTCTGCCGAGTGGAGGATCAGGTGGGCACGGTGCTCGATTGAGATAAACCGCTCTACGTCATGAGGGCTTCTGGGATACTTGCTACGTTATTTATAAAGCTATTATATGAGCAAGGGGCCTTAGTGCGTAGTTCAAGAGCGGTTATGTGGAGTTTAGTTGGATTACCGGGTCAGACAGTTTTGGTGGTTTTTAGGCTTGTTCTGTGATGAAAACTACTAACTACCAGTACAGCACTGTTTTGTGTGGATTTTTTACTTTCTGTGGATAGTGTGAAAATTCTGTTTCTACTTTTAAAGGGCAACAATAACGGAATTTCGTTTATATAACGTGGGTATTGAAATCGATTTAGATTGGCAAAAGTGAATGCTCAAGACGGGACTTGAACCCGTGGTCCTTACAGGGGGAATACTCTGACCAAGTGAGCTTCGTGAGCCACGTCTTGCGCATTCGAAATTGTCCATGTTAGGGGTTATTCCTAGTTGCCTGCACTGTCGAGGCACACCACTGGTGACAAATGGGATTTGTTTCCAAAAAAAATGTCCCACTTGCCCCCACTGGTGGCGTCACCAGCGGTGCCAACTGAAAATGGTCACTCATGTTGGGGCGAAAAAAATGGTGGACTGTCTTCAAAAATCAATGTTTAAAATTGATGGCAACATCATAGTTTGTCTCGTAATTCTTAAGAATGCCGGTAGATGGATCTTATGTAGCCGTATATAAACGAGAATTTCAACAATGAAGAATGGGCCCTGGTAACTCAACTGGTAGAGTATTCCTCCGAAAAAGGAATGCCATTAATCAAAATCCTCTACTGCATATTTACTTCTTCCAATTCACATGATTATTATATGTATTTCAACTAAAAAGTATTCTACGTAGAACGGTGGATTCGCGCAAGTAAATAGCGGCCCTTACTCCGTAACTGTGTGGCGCGGGCACATTAATCTCACGGGTCAATTGCCCGGGCAATTGGAGGCGGCCATCACTAACCAGAATAGAACCCACCAGACGCAGTTATAGGCTATATAAGGACAGGGCGCCCGCGGCGTCATCTTAGGTCAAGCAATGTGAGTAACCAGGAATTGTATAAAAGGTAATTTGATACTGCTAAAAGTGTATACGAATATTACACATTCAAATAACTATTTTTAAAGCATTATATTTTCTTTTATTTATTTAAGTAAGTACGTATAATATTGTTACGTAGGTATATTATTCTATCATTTAGCCCGTCCAGTTTTTAGTTAACTAAACTAAAGTCCCGCCCGTGATCAGTTTACTCTTCTTGGTGTTTGGAAGACATAGATAACTCCCTTGGTAGATTTATGCCCGTATTCTAGAACGGCACTCAGTCCTGAATCCCAATTTATTCGAAGACAGACTGACAGATTTGACGGATTGTCTATACAATCTGTTCTTAAATCAATCGAGAGGGGACAATAACAGGTCATTGTCCACTAAACAAGCCCCTTTACACCATCGGGATCACGGATAGCCCTCTTTGTAGGGGGTGCTTCGTGGCCGAGGAAACGGTTGCCCACGTAGTACTGGAATGCGAGGCAGTAACCCCCCAACGTTCTCAAATCCTCGGCACAGTGAGGTCGCTCCGCGAAGCCTGTGAAGCCCCCAGTAAGCTTCTGCGCTTCTGGGCAGAGTTAGGCTGGCTGCTATAGCCAGCACTCTCCACGCACAATGGCCCAAAAAGGAGGCTAAGTGCGGAAAAAAGAGTCCCCTTTCCATTCCATTCCAATCAATCGAGATTTAGAACTGTGTAGAATGGTAGGTCCATTCTAGAATACAAAAAAGTTAAAATCGAATTCGGAACTTGAACCCGCGACCAGTACTTGGACACGTCTTGGACATTCGGAATTCTCATATACATCTCGTCTTGAGATTTGATTTATACGGCTATTTTGGGAACGAGTACTGTCGGACTTCTCAACCCTGAGAGGAAAGCCTGCCCTAGAGCATTGTCCATCAATCAGCAGGTGTTCCAGCTAGGAGGAAGCGAAGTGGCTTGGGCTTCAATGGAATTGGTGGAACTCAGGCTGACCTCGCCTATATTATTTTAGCGTTAATCATCCACAGGTCAATTCGCAAATAAGTCCAATTGTTTACTAAACCTTTTAATCCCACAAACGCCGCGATGTTCGCGCAAGTGAGCGTCACCCCTTACAGTCGTAACTCAGTAGCTCGGAGCACATTAATCTGGGAGTCAACTGCGCGGTCAACGGGGCTGCCGCGCGGAACATATCGCGCATAATGCACGACCGACACTTCAATTGATGTATGGCATCGGAGATTTGACGCCGTCGTGCGTTTGTCTATATCGCGATTGGGATTAATGACTTTAGTATGATAAGGACTGGATGCGGAAGGCAAACGTGGCGCACATTGGGAGAGGCCTATGTCCAGCAGTGGACTGCAGTAGGCTAATTGATTGATTGTAAGATAAGGTAGGTACTTAACCGCTAAGCCACAGAGACCGCACGAAGCCAACTCAAATTCCTCTATACTTCGGCTATGGCTTCGTGCGGTCTCAGAGGCTTAGCGGTTAATTGACTTTAGAATATTTTTGAAAGTAAGTTTAACAGATTTAATAGCAATTTAGTCGGATTCAACGTTTGAACTTTTGAGTCCGAAGCGGCTAGATATTTATAACATGTAGAGTCAGCAAGACGGCTAGCTACATTAAAATAAAGGAAAGATACTGCGCTGCCGTGATTTTTCCAACCGACTACAGTAAGTATGGGGTTCTTGAAGATGGGCATTAGAAGGTTTTTACGGGGTCGGCAGCGCGAGTGTGACACCCCTGGTTTTGCATACGTCCAAGGCCGCGGTAACCACTTTCCATCAAGTGGGCCATGTGCCTGACTGCCCCCTCACCTGCTATATAACTGCATCAAATTTGCTCATTGTCACATTGGATTGGCTTTTTTGCGGGTCTCGGTGGCTTAGTGGTCAGAGAATTTCCCCTGTAAGGGAAACGGCTTCGACGTCGCCGAAAATTCTTTATTAACCGATTGGAATAGTTAGCATAATAAATGCTTCAAAACTTAACGCATCTTAAAGGTTCTAATTCCTGGCAGGTGTCTCGATTGCTGCCGGTGTGCAACGCCTAAGTATATTGGCACTAGCAGACAGCAACAGGTAGGTACGAAAATAAAATTATATCAAACTTAATCGAACAAACTTTGAACTTCAGTAATCCCAACAGTGATCGGACTGAATTCAGACGGAGTTGCGTGAGGTGACAAAACATTTAAGTGGCTACCTGACCCGGCCTAGATATTTCAAATTCTTGTCTACATAAATTTAAGGATGTGGAACCATTAGGTACTGGAATTTTTAACAATCATGTGACTAATATTAAAAAAATGATTCTCCCTATTTTTTTATATAGGACACGTCAATTTGACTCCACCTCGCCTGGTGGTAAGATAAAGGGTCTCGGAAAAGATGGTCACATAAGGCACGACGGTAACGGTTACAGAGTAATTAAAATGGAAAAACCGAAAAAAAAAGACGGGTCAGATTATGAATAAAATGTCAATATATTATATAGCGCTAACCCTAACATGCTCAATGCTCATACAATTGCCTCAGGTCCCGGGTCGCAGACTCAATTGACCCGCGCGCGCCGAGCGTTCTACTCACGCGGTTACATCAGCATTTCTCTGTATGCGTGGCGCTTGTACACTTCTTGATCAGTTGATAAACTTGGGTCAACATCTTTGGGACTACTAACTGGATTGACAGACCGTATCGTGGTGTTTGTGTTTTAGCTGGCATTTATTTCGGAATCGGAAGACAGAAGCCTCTTGACTGTTTGAATTAGAGATCGCATCGGTAGGCATTGCAGCAGCAAAAGGTTTAAAATTGTTACAGCTCTATAAAATTATTCAAAATGATCATACGACGGATTATTTGTGAATCGTCGTCGCTCCTAGGCTAGCGCTCATAGACTACGCAAGAGATGGTGAGATCAGAGCCTACTGCAGTACAGGAGAGAGCTAGACCTCACGCACCTCTTTGCCATCTCCTTGAAATGCGTAATCGACACACAAAATAGAGTGACGGCATGGCCACTGGTTCAGGTCATAAGCCAAGTCTTTTTTTGGAAGAAAATATGGTGATATTTACACTAAGCTAAAAAAATAGCTTATTTTGTATAACAATCAGCAAATAAACATGTGACCTGCCTAATAATAAGCGGTTACCGTGACTTAATAAAGCCTGCAATAGCAGACACTTGCGCGTTACCACCTGAAGAAGAAAGGCGAAGAGAATAGGAGAATACGATGACCAATCGAAACTCAACACCACAATGGCTGTGTTCCCACTAACGCGCTACAGTAATAAATACTCATTGGTATTAGATTTGATTATCTAAATATGTCAATGTGTTCAATTGTTTGGTCTCGGGGCGCGGGTCCAATTGACCCCGGCGAGGGCGCTACGTCTTGATGTTAAACGATATGACTAATGGAGGGTTTGTAAGATCTGCTGCACACTATGGGCCTGTTATCTTACTAGTTATTTGTACCTATCGTCACCTATGTGCCGCATATTTACGTTGGTTTAAAAAAAAATCTCTCAACTTTCAACAAATTTAGCAATTTGTTTTACTGGAACTGTAAAATTCTCACCGTAATCAGAAGAATTTGCATATTTACCTGAAACAATAAGAAAAATGTTAGTCAAGATTGGATATTTTTTAATATTGTTGAATTTAGAGTGTACCACAGTTAGAGTGGAAGGAATGGATGATGAAATTGTCTTTAATTATGTTAACAGTTATATTGTATTCACGTAAAATAAATAATAATGATAGTGTTACTGCGCTGGTTCCGTAACATGAGTTTGAGCTTGTCTTGGGTTTGATAGTTCAATGTCTCTCAGTAGTAAAACGAGGTCTGAAAACGAGCCCAGAACTTGGTAATAGATTCACCCTCTTTATAATAACCCTGCATATCCTTCCAGAGATACATAGTCATAAGTATACAAACAATAGGCACTATAAAGAACCAGTGATAGGTCTCAAAATAGTTTTTACTAAAACTACACGTATTTCTTCCTATTTTTGACTGTCAGATACATTTCTTTAGCTCGCATTGTGCACTTCCTAACGGGAAAAACTCAGTATAATATTACCTGACCTGTAATTATCAACCACCAAACTCCTACCAACGGGCCCACATTAAGAGCAAAATTAAACCAAACAGCATCAAATAATGAGTAATACACGGAAGAGTACATAAATCTGTCGCACAATCCACCAAGGCGAGACACGAAGGACATAATTCATTATTAAGTCAAAACCCGCGTTGAGCCAACTCGGGCGCCAGCCCTGCGCAGGGCTGTCACCGAAGCGACGAACGATAATTAATTCAGTCTGAAGCGCTAATTTGAGTTGAGAGAAGTCAACCCGAACCTCTCACAGCCTTCCCCCTTCCCGTCCCGACCTGCCCCGTGCTGGCATAGATTAGATACGGAAGTAGAGGTGTATGTATGTACAATAAGTACTCATAATTTTGGGTCGGGTCGTGCTATAATAAGCAAGATTTTCACTTTTTCAGGGTTCTATAAAAGTAATGGGACTCTATTACTAAGACTCCACTGTTCGTCGGTTTGTTACCAGGGTTTATCTTATGAACCATGATGGCTAGACTGATTAAATCACAGATGATATATTTCTGTTGCCGCTTTTAGTGAGGCTCCCATACAACAAACGTAGTTTTTTAGTCTAATGTTGTATTTAATACCCCAATATATCTCCTCTATATCTATGTATAATTCCCGCTGCACCTATTTTCCTTCCCTGGACACCCACGAATATTTCAAGACTAAAATTAGCCAAATCGGTTCAGCCGTTCTTGAGTTATAAAATAACAACAAAAAGTGGCATTGATTTTTATATATTAGAAGATGTAATGGTATGATTACGAAGGTGACCGTATACGACAAGTTCAGACGCACGCAGTAGATACGCGTATTTCATTGCAGCTTCTCAATGGTCCTGTTTATCCTTATCGGAGTTTAACAAGTAATGGGTACGCGGTATCTGCTGCATGCGTCAGCTGCACTTGTCGTATGCTTCGGTATCATATCTTTATGCAATAAACATACAAGAACCGGTAACTCCTTTCGGAGTCGTATGGAGTACCGAGTTTTGCCTATTAAGATGTCGTTAATGAATGATAAAACTGGTACAAACCAGGTAAAACAACCAATTTCTTAATCAATTACTGTTTTATTCGTTCCCCTTCAGATAAAGTGCTACAAATAGTATAACTCTCGCGTTGCCAGTCCTGGACGCACTTGGCTTGCCATCATGGCGGACATATGCTTCCAATCACACGTCTGACACGTCAGCAATGGCTCTAAACTTACTTTTTATTGTTTTTTTAACGCGAGGTCGTTTTTAGAAATAAGACGGAGGGTGACGGCTATACACATTTATTTGTATCGTTTAGCAGCTGTTGAGGAGGATCCCGCTTCTAAGTTATTGGGAAGGTGCGCGGTTATTGAAGGACATGATAATAAATTGGGTTCTGGAGTTGTAGGTATGAACGTGACATAGGACATGTTTTCTGGATATTTCAATTTTAAATAGTCAATAAAAATGAGCTTGGTAAATGGTGAACATGGCGACAATTGGCTACTAGAGATGTTCAAGGGTAGATGTACTCGTTTTTTATTATTGATAAGGGTCCGCGTTTGCTCGTTATCTTACCTACTAGGAAGTGATAATGTTTCCGAAAATAAAATCTATTCACTCTAGACTTCAGGGTTCTCTCTCAGGTTAGCACAAACGACAATCATTGTTTTAATAATATCATTTCAATGTGGCTCCCACCGTCGTCGCCCCAAGATGATTGAATTGGAAAATTTGGAGCACTCAAGGTGTGATTCGGTAGCTCTCTGGTTTCCTATCTTGATCGATAATTTCAATGTGTATTAATCTTCCTTAACAAACATACATCTATAAAGACCTCAGCTTAACAATAGAAATTGTTATCACAGATTCGCACCCGAGATCAATTAGTACGTATTACAGCATCCCGCGCAAACACCGTCTGTCTGTGTTCCCCTGTGTAGGTATATCTAGTAGTAGGTAGGCAGAAGTTTGTAGAGGGCGATAGAGCCGAGTCGGCGCTCTCGACCGGTCGGGGTTGCGCCCTGCGACCGCCAGTGGCGCAAGCCATGAGCGGTAGCGGGTGCAATATTATTGTCCGAAATACATTGCCGATTTTTGCGACTAAAGCGAGTATTTTATATTTTAGGATAAAAAAAAAGCTCATTGTCCGAAATACATTGCCTATTTTTGCGACTAAAGCGAGTATTTTATATTTTAGAATAAAATAAGCGCGTTTCACTGGATAAAAGGTGATCAAGCTATGTTTATAAAATGAGTAGCACAAGTTATTGAATAAAATTGGAAATTAATGATTCAATTATATTTTGTATTTTTGTAATGATTTACATTCGCGTACTCGCGTACTCGCTTACTCGAGGAATATTTTTAGATAATCCAAAACCAGCAGTTGCCCGCGGCTCCGCCCGCGTGGATGTCGGTTATCGCGACCAAAAGTAGCCTGTGTGTTATTCTGATGTTGTCACGTGCAATGAAATGTATACACAGACAGAATTTTGAATAAATGTTCACTCTGAAAATTTCAGAAATAAATAGTCACATTATCAATTTATTCTTTGTAATCATCAGGATTTTTCGCAATAATGTAAATTTTTGTCATTTTGCATTTTTTTTTTTTCAGTTTTTGCATTTTGCAAATCTTTCACTGTATACATATCAGTGCACGTGACATAAGCTACAGTATTGTAAAGTTTCATTAAAATCCATTCAGTAGTTTTTACGTGAAAGAGTAACAAACATCCATCCACACTTACAAACTTTCGCGTTTATAATATAAGTAGGATGTACAGAGAAGTCATACGGTCTCTGTTCTGAAGTAAGCGGTTACCGTGATAACCTATCCTTTGAATAACCAGAGATATCACTCATGAACTACGTACCGATGCAAATTCAGTAGCTGCATGATATGAATACGATGTATCCGTATAGAACTTCCAGGCCGCTCCTCTCGTGTCTCGACCGCAGTCACCGTGTAACGTCAGTGGGTTTCCATTACAGCCACCACCCCCAACACATGTTACCGATGCGTAATAGTTAGTGTGACGCCTACGAATCATGAGCCTCAGTGAAGACTACCCAATTTATGTAAAGGATTTCGGTATATCCGTTGATATCTAAGAACGGTTCATGCATTATTGGTTCCTTATTGAAATTTACGATGTAGATATTTCAAAAAAATACTTATTGACATTTTTATTTTTGTCACGACACGTATATTATCGAGAATAGTTCGATATTCAGTGAGTTACTAGTGTAGCCAATTAGAAAACTTCTTCAGAATTCAACAGTTGATTTAAAAAAGCTCTGAAGTTGATGCTTAGAGTTCTAGATAAAGCTTAATATCGTTTATTCGGGATAAATACTTAGGAGGGGATACGCTCTTATCAAAATCAACATAGAAACAAAATCGTAACTAATAGGTATAGACTGTCCGGACTGTCCCATTACCATCTACCCTCGATCATACATAGGTACTGCCGAGTTTAAAGCATAGCAGTCTGTTACCAACTTCATTGGGATCAAGGCGATTACTGTTAGTAATCGTGCACCCTCGCCACTTCGGGAGTACCGAGCCCCTCAATACCGCAACGTAATACATATCTAACAAACGTAAGTATCGCCATCAGAAAATGAGCTTCCTCGCACCTCGTAAGCCTACTCTAACACACCACCGAGGGTGGGTACTCCATCCTTTGGAAGGTCAACATAAATTGGACTGTGTGCCAGCCGCTTACGACCTTACGTTTCAGAGTGAATCAATTTCCATTTGGGCGCCTTTCGTCGACTGCGTCACTCGAAAGTGAACTCAGCTCGAGCAATAATAAAGTATAACTTACACAGACACGAATTTCGTCGAGATTTCTAAGGGTTGTTTGTTGAAGTAATACGTGATTTGCGGCGTCGACTTCGACGAACGAGAGTTCCGAGTCGATTTTCGCGGTATTTCACGGTGTCTTATTACTTGGGTGGCAAGGAATGTATTTATACTGAAGAACAAATCGTGGTTGTTCGTCAAGGTTTTAATTAAAAGTTGAGCGTTGTAGGTATACAGCGATGCGTATAAACGTGTTATTAGAGTGGCGCGTCTGCCGAGCCTTGTGATTTGATGACACGGCACTTTCCGATTGGAGCAATGATTTATTTGACGGGCTACTGAGGGGAATGGGTGGATTGATTTGTACTCGCTGTCTGACACGAGGGCATTCCACTTTATCACTATCGATTTGAAGAGTTTAAAATTTAATAATTGCAGTTTACTATCGTTCGGCGGGAATCTCAAAGGGTCATTGATAAAAGTAAAAATATTACCCATTTCCTTACCTTGAATTAATTATGGAGAAATTTATTCGTAGTGGTTTTTTTTTTAACTTGGTCTAAGGCTTTAACATCGATTAATATCCCATAGACCCGCATTACCATTTTACCAAAGTTTCAACACAATCAAATGAATCATGGAGAGCAAAACATACAAAGAAATAAACATAGTTACATTTCACTGAACACGACTATTTGCCGCACGTACAAAAGTTCAGTATTTAAGTAAGTAGCCAAACCACAGTATTTCAGTAACGAGCTTGCCCCCGCCGCCGACCGGGGGATGTTTTTTACATGGCCGACGATCCGCGGGATAAGGATATCCTGTTATACAGTTACCCACAAGTATGCGTAGGGTGGCCAGATTGTGTGGTCAGTCCAGACATTCATCTATATTTAAAGTAATGTAAAGCTAGAGTCTAACTTTAGCCCGAACGAACGAACTGGCATGAAAAACAGGATGGTGAAGTTTCTGAAATCTCCATTTTTCATCCTTTCTTATCTTCTATTTTAGACTGTCCTACGTTCCCCCGCAGGTCTTTGTGCACAAATAATACCCTGTATTATTACTAGCACTTAAAGGTCATATTAACCACTTACTATCGGGCAGATAGAGGTTTCAATACCAATATTCTTTGTTTATTTACATTATACTCCTTGTTAAGACCTCTAATCGCCTATCAGCTAAATCCCGATAATGCAATATTGAATAGACCTTAAATCCTAATTAATATTTTAGGTTAACGTTCAACAAAACACCTCGCCTCAGTCTCGTCTTCCGCCCTGCGGTTAGACGCGCCATCTGTCAGCGCAGCTCTAACCACTTGTCAGCTTTCACACTTAACTGCCACTCGGCAATTCGTCAAAGTGACGTGTTCATTTGATTCAGACACGTGGGTTACGTATAAATATTGCGAAATTGTACAATTACTCATAGCTATTTAAAATGTCTGGGTTATCCAAATAAGGTAGCTGGGACGGACTGAATGCGGAAGGCGGAGGATCAGCAGACGTGGCGCACATTAGGAGAGGCCTATGTCCAGCAGTGGACTGTAATAGGCTAATTGATTGATATCCAAATACGCAGTTCAAAAAGTTACATTTAGTTCTTACGTTTACAAAAGAAATCATTTTTCAATTCCTCTTTGCCTTTTACTTCTTTTCTGCCGGCGGTGTAGCGTTTAATGTTCGTTGAAATCACTTCCCTACTAATAAATCTAAATAAAATTGCCAGCGCGCTGCTTTACAAACAGATGAAGTACGAAAACAGTACAGTTGCGTGGATACAGAGAAACATCGTCACTATGTTTCTTCTTTCACTTATCCGTGTTGCGCAAAAAAATTGTCCTACCTTTCCTATTTTCCTGGATCGCATGGTCACAGCCGCGACGCCACTCAGTACTTTATTACCGGAGTTACACGAGTTATGTGGTGAGCGAGTGGCACATTATTTGAATAATTTCCATCATTAGCCCGGGGAGAATTACGACAAATTCGTGTTGGCTGGACAAAAGCGAGCCATTACTATAACTAATTGTAGGTAAGTTGTGAATCTTATTTAGAGTAATTTAATTTGTTATTGCTGAAGTTATATATTAGCTTAAGAAATAAAAAGACATCTTTTTGAATAACACACTATTTATGAAACCATGCGAACCAATGGTCCCACTATCCGAGATGCCGAAGAACATTCGAAGTAAAGTGAGCGGGCCTGACTCTATGATACGAGATTATGATATTACAGGTATGATAAAGTGTAAAGAAAGAGTGTACAGCAGCGGGTACTAAATAAATTAAATGTTAAAATCCTAAAGATCTTTTCCTTCATGACTCACGATACAATAGCGATTCGTCACCTTACCTAACAGAATAACTCCCTAAGTTGTTTGTATGATTTTTTGTTACCTTAGCAGTATATAAAAACCCATTAAATCATACAATCCACAATGCTTACAGCCAAGTCTACCCACATAGCGGTATACTACTAAAATCACATAATATAAATTATCGCGTACAGCGGGCGGTAATTGGCGGGCCGGCGGGGCGACAAATCTGACGGCCATTTCCGGCCGGATCCCGTTACACCCCGCCATTCCCCACCCTTATGCTACCCGGGCGCCTCCCGATAAAGTATAGCGATGCTACCCACTCGGGTGCCGGGGTTACCAAACCGGATCTGGTGTAAGCAGCGGGATGAAGCGAACGGTAGGTACTAACAGGTTGTTATCCCTTCATAACAGGTACCTACCAAATTGTATAGAGTAACATTCTATGTGACGTCTGTAGGGATATAGTTTTCTTTTTTATTATTATACTTACGCCTATACCGGGTGTCTTTTTAGAGGTACTTAAGTGCCGTTACTGCTAATCATATTGTATGACAGACACAGAAGTAGCCCATGACAAAGTGCCCGCTTTACAGCAATAAAGTCGCCCTGTTTTACGTGGGATCGAAAAACATAGTTAGCGAAATATGGTTGTTAGTACATAGGGTATATTAACAACCACATTTCGCCAGAATCAAGTAGAGGTAAGCAGAGGCTTACCCCTTGGGGATTTACCATCATAAATATATGTATGAAAATTAGCTAATTTAATATTAACATCAACTTCCCATTTTGAAAACACCACACAAAATTCAACACTACATTCCCAAACTCTCATTCCCGCTTGAACATAAACCCGCTACCGCTCATAACTTATCGACACGCAACAAGGAGTCGGTAGCGACGCGTGCGCGCGCAGACTGATAGGGTGACGATGGTATCGCGTCGTTTCGAGACGTCCCGGTCGCCGGTCGCAACCCCCGTACACTCACGGTTTATTGGCGAGGCTTACGCTTCACCCCAGCACTGATGCTACGACTATATTCTCGGAAACAATTCCAAGGAAATAGGATGTGTTTTTGTGATGAAAAGTACAATGAGACTTGGGAGAAGTTATGATTATTTTATACATGAAGCGAAACGGATACTGGCAATATTGTGATTTACAACAATGTTAACGGGAATTAACGCGATGATGGTATAGGTATGTACCTATGCCAATAAAGAAAATTAATATTGTGATCTGTAAAAGTCAGTAACGATGAGCTTGAAGACGCAATGGTCTGTGACCTGTGACCCCTTCAAACTGGAACCTTTTAGCCTTGGCAAAGAATTTGTTCCGTTTGTATAATCGTATATAACCTATCGTTCGTTAACCTTGGTTCATAGGTTACAGGCAGGAGGTTTACCTTACAATCAAACCAGACGGAACGGAAATTTCTTCCGTCATCATACTCATCATCATTTTCGATTCCAGTGCCGATTCTGGTTACTTAAATCAAAGTTTACACTTGAAGTTGTTGGTTAAATCTTTTACTCCTTCTTTATTGGTTTACCTTGGCTTCAACTACTGCCGTCTGACTGCCAACTCCGAGAGGAACGCCTGCGTCAAGAGTCTAACCCTTTAATCAGCAGGTATCCTAGCTAGCCTTCTGGACTACTATGTTGAATTTGCAAAATTTTGCATTCCAAAATCTTGAATTTGCACAAAGTTGATTCCCAAAATGGACCGGTCGCGGTGGAGATATATGGGGGAACACTAGCTTGCTAGTGTGATTGACATGAGCCCCGAATATCTTGGAGGTCCTGATACCAGTGGCAAAGGGTGAGAATTGTCAAAAGGGAAGCCGGTGGAAAAAAATCTTACTTGCCATAGAACGACCATAAGAATTTTTCATGTAATTCTCTTGGAATTCTTTGCAGAGCAAGCCGGCGGGAATCAGGTAATAGCTTTCATCATTATAAAAGTATATGACTTATACCCATGCTTTCAAATTTCCAATATTGATTATCCGACCATGAGTGATTACTAGTACTTATAACAGTCTAGGTATGCCGTGGGAAAACTGCATGTGCACCATCAGCAGGGGCGACTAGCGACTACATAGTTATGTCCCCTTCGTACGATTAGCGACTACTTATTATGTGATGTTTTATTAACGATAAGTCACTTGCAACTCATGGATCAATACTTTTACTTGGGAAATCCTTCAGATTGTAACATTCACTACACCATTGCAATGAAATATGAAAATAGAGTGAGCATCGAATAAACTCCATCTCTATAAAATATGGCGAGATGTGAGCTTAAATGCCATGGTATATTTTTAGTGGCAGCTAAGAGATAGAAAATATGTTTGGTAGATATTCTATGGTACATGAGATCAAAAGTACAATTGCTTTACTGTTGCTGAGAAACCGTCTACCTGTGTATGACTAAATAGTTGGACATGCACATAAGATAAATTCGTAGACAAGCAGACCCTGATAAAATCAAATCAAAGCAATTCTGATCAAAACTGGTAACCGTTGCCTATGGAACACCAGGGGGTCACACTCGTGCTACCGACCCTGTAAGAACAGAGAGATTCAGTGCCGTCAGCGCAGAAGACAAGCTGGATAAGCCTTTGGTCTTCTCACTGACAGCACAAAACCTCTCCAGTGAGCTCCGGCTACATTACTCACCGCCGGGAACACAACACAAGGTTATTATACCCGCGGTATTCTGGAGGGCGGAGGTATTTCCCCAGTCGGACTGCTCGACTGGGACGGAAATACTGTCGTGTTCTACCTCCTTGTATTCTAGCCACAGAGTATGTTACTCAGCGCCCAGGTTACAAGATTTCGGACACATCCTAATTATCATCATCATAAAGACGCCTTTTCCTGATTGCATCCGTGGCCAAGATGACCTCGGAGCTTAGGGTCCGCCTTCAGTCTCTTCCTCCTCCACTTCGCACGATCTTGGGCGTCCATGGTAGTGAGACCATTTGCACGCATGACATCATCCACGACTACAAGCCAGGACTTCTTGGGCCTACCCCTTCTACCTGGACCCGGCGTTCGTGACAGATCCTAACCGCGCTAACAATTATGTTTAATCAACTTGTAACTGCGTAATATCTTCTCGTCCGACATACCTCAGTGTCTCAAGTCGAAAGTTTTCGACCAGTGTGTGTTACCAGTGATGACTTATGGCACTGAAACGTGGTCTCTCACTATGGGCCTTATGAGTAAGCTCAAAGTAGCCCAACGAGCTATGGAGAGGGCTATGCTCGGAGTCTCTCTGCGAGATCGAATCAGAAACGAGGAGATCCGTAGAAGAACCAAGATTACCGACATAGCCCAGAGGATCAGCAACTTGAAATGGCAGTGGGGAGGGCGAGGGCACATAGCTCGGAGGACTGATGACCGATGGGGTCGAAAAGTTCTCGAGTGGAGGCCACGTATCGGCAAACGCAGCGTAGGACATCCACCCACAAGGTGGACAGACGACCTTATCAAGGCCGCGGGAACGCGCTGGATGCGAGCCGCTTCCAAACGGTCTTATTGGAGATCTATAGGGGAGGCCTATGTCCAGCAGTGGACTTCCTATGGCTGAAATGATGAATGATGATGATGAACTTGTAACTACAAAAAGCGGCATTCTGAAAACTACCTCCTAATTGTCCAAAGCCGCTAATAATATCCGCGCCCTCCAGCCGCCACGGGTCCGCGACAGTGGCCCGTGACGTAGGCGGTGAGGTTTCAGTACAACGTGATCCATCACAGCGACGGTTGACATTTTGCTCTCGACTCGCTCAATTAACCCGTCGCTCGCCGACCCCGGGCCGCGGGGACCGGCCCGGCCTTGCCTATAATTATCTTTATACACGGTTCACTGTTTATGGAAGTAAGGGGATGAATTGTAATGGAACCGCAGTGATTTAATATTGTGTTATTGAAACAAAAGATATACATATCAAAAAGATGTGGGCAGATGTTGATAACGTCAATCGATATTTGGCGGTTTTTTGTGTATTTTATATACCGCCACGTGGTTCCCGGTAGAGTAGAATTTAGGCCACCTCATCTCCTCCCATGCGGTGTCGTACAAGGCGACTAAGGGGCTGTTTAACATCGGGCAGATATATACAGCCCTGACTCAGCCTCAGATGCTTGGCTCGATTCAACATCCCGACAAAGGCCGATGTACCGCCGCCCGTTAGGCGTGTTCAACTAGAACACATCTTAACCATGCCTATATTTTCTGGCCAAACGAGACAGTGTAGTAGTGTATGAAATTCTTCATCGTCACAAATTAAAAAGCTAACACCATGTATTTATATTTACCTGGATGAGGGAAGTAGGGCGCCCCGACGCTCATCATAGGATGAGGCGCGCGATAATCCATCTCCGTCACACAACACGCACGTCACTAACGTAATCGACACAGTACATCACTAGCGCCATTCGCGCACACAACACACGTCACATTTCGTTCCACCATTTAATTTCCGAATGATAAAAATGTTGTACTCACTGAAAAATAAATAGGGATGTCAACACACCGGTATCGAAGTATCGATATCGATACCATTGTGTCGGCGAGAATATTTTATGTCGAGGTTGCGTTGTCAATTGGCGTGTGATTTAGCGCTGCTGTCAGGCGATGCGTATTCTCCTTCAGTCTCGGAGGGAGCACTTGATTCTCTCGAATCATAAATAATGAAGAGGCGCCACAGTGCCAGTGGCTGCGACGGTTGAATCGAGCAGTGTTCATACCGCACATTAAACTAATTGATGTAAGCATACCGCGCCCGACTGGTTTACACGCACTTGTTGGACTATTTCTGTATTTATGACGCTATTAAAGTTAATAATGCGGGATAAGTTTTATTTAATCGTTTAAATATTTTAGGTGGTGAGACGGGTGAGCGGTTCATTCTATTTGTTTTCATTGCGTTGTTATGGTTTTTTTGAATGGATGACGTGGTTTAAAGCACTTGATTCTTGATGTTATTTAATTTAAATATAGAATCTTTTACACGAATGTCACGTAACGGTCACACATTTGTTAGTGTCTCCAATTAAGTTAAATTACTGGTGTTAGAAGTGAGTTAACGACAGTAGTAAACTGAGTGGTGTTTGTACACGCAATGTTTTAAGTTCAACACTTCTGCTCTGTATTAGATAATATAAAGAAGATAAAATCCTTGTCAGTAGTAAAGCATTCCACCCCACATATAATTATTGTGAATAACATTGGGCAAAAAATAAATACATAAATTAGTTAATTTCCACCCTTCTCTACATAACATCAAAGGAGGGTGGGGAAACAGTGTAATTAAACATATCGATAAAATCGCCAGAGTACATCGTCAACAAAAATAATTAATTCAAAAGTAACGTTAAAAAAGCGTCAATTACGTCGTTCGGTATAATTGAACGGGTTCCGCAGAGGCAGCTGCAGTTCTCACTGCCCGCTTAAAAACTGCCCACTCGATAGGCTCCATGATTCCAACTTTTTATGCGAGCCCGATTAAAATCTCTTGTGGAATTTATTTCAATGAGAAGTCGCTCGCGTTGATTCAAAACAAAGATAGTAGCAGACGTTGAGTGTTATTTTATTGAATATATATTTAGATGTGATTAATGTATTAAAATATTATAGCTCAACACTTTGAAAGCTACTTGCTACTTTCACTTCTATAAGATAAGTGTTTTTACCATCTCTATCGATTACTTTTATCTTGTAACCACTATGTAAATTGTCCATACATGAAGAATTGAAAATATACAAACCAAATATGTGAGTTGACACTCAATATTTAAGAGATATCAGAAAGATAACAAAGCTCAGGAATTAATATACTGATAACAAAAAACTTGGAAACTTTTAGAGTTCTTCCCATTGCGGACTGGCGTAAAAGAAAAAAGTACCTATCTAAGTACTTAGTGCATCCCGAGAAAACTCTAAAAGAAAATTTAATGATACGAATCCAGTCGGGTATATTCCGCAGCACTCTTCAAAACAAAGGCCATTCACTCAAAGAGCTGCCAAATGGGAGTGGGACTGAGTCAAACGCAAACGCCGCATACCAAATAAGCGGAGGGATTAAATTGTCATTGCGACAAACTCCGCGTATGGACTTATCTCTTCTAAGGAAAATTTTGTAGGGTTAACACAGGGGAGGTCTCACGAAGAACAAACAGACTTTTAACTACATTGGAATTTCTATTTTATGATCTGTTTTCTTCAATGTAGGCTTAGAAAACTGAGGAATAATGTTTTTACTTTAATATAATTTACATTCTTGCTTAATCCACAATTAAAATAAACACTTTTGACCTTACACGCAATGTATAGGACTCGTTAAATATCAAATAGATTCCAATTCGAGGGGTTTCGGTAGTAGCTTTTGCAAGAGTTATCTCTCTCGATCTAGTGAAAAATTGATTCTTTCCCATCGAGCCGGTCCATTTTTGATGGGCAAAATGTACCTGTATTGGTATATGTATACAATAATGGACGATATATTCGAGGCCTATACAAGGCCTATGTATGTATACCCATCTCGTATTGCCCCAGTAATAACATTCTGAGTACAATTACCACCACAAGCGTGTACGTTGTTCAGCGCGGTTGCGAATAATCCATTTTAATTACAACATTAAAAAAACCGGTTCCACGTACATCTCCATTACGGGCGACCACGCTCCGGGCTGCCAGGAATTTTGCTACTGTGCGTAATATGCAATATGGTATTCAGCGGATATAGCGCTTTCAGTTGCAAATTTTTTGATGAAAAATTATTTGCATTTATTTTTACTAGTGGTGCTATGCATATTCCTGTTAATTTGCATTGGTCTGATCTGGAAACTTTTCAGTATGATCCAAGTTACATGATTTTTGAAGAAGAAAACAAGAGTCACTCTGTTTCCCTTGGTTTTCACACAAGGCGACAGAAGAACACATATTATAATGTTCCTCATGTGAAAAAAAAAATTGAAATGCATGAAGAGTTGATTATTAAGCTCGCACACATAGCACGTACAACCGAAATAGTTTTCTGTCCCACGTTCAATTTGACGCTTTAACCAATTTCCTTTCTATTGAAACTGACCAAAAAAGCTACCCAGAAATCAAACCTCATTCCGCATCAGTAACAGTAATTACCGCAGCGCCACCACCGCCAACCGATTTAACATAATCGGTAAAAACAAAAACAACTCCACACAACCGCAATATTCCGAGGAATGCCGCCACCCCGCTGAAAGCGCTACACCGGACCCGAGGCATGCAATACGCGGTTTTATGGCTTCTGGTGCGTGCCGCTCCGTGTTTGTTAATTCACCCCTCCGCTGTCCCCTGCGGAACACACCTCGATTGCGGCCGTGCGGTCGCGCCTGTTGCGTTTTAATTGTCCCCTGACCACCTCTAGCTTGGTTCCCGGTTCGTAAGATGTGAGGACGTTCCTCTTTCGTTCCGGTCGTTTGGACACCCTGTTCTCTTCAGATGGTGTGAAATTTAGACGACTGTTAGTGTTGAGCTTAGTCTTATTTCGAAGATGGACTAAAATATATATCATTCATATTTCCTATGGGCTGACGTAGTGTCGAGTAATGCAAGTCGATTTTAAAATAAAAATATGTGTCTGAGCGTTCGTATGTTCCGTTAGGCGTCGCAGGATTAATTTCCACTCAGTGCAATATTTTATGCAGGTCCTTTTTCATTAGCCTGGGAATTTCTACGATAATTTGTAACTTTTTTTCTGCTTTCTAGTACCCATAATTTATAAGATATGTTTAGTTTGGGTCTGAATGGCGCTGGGTATTATGACTTTTTATTGCGTTTTGACCTTGTAAATCAAAATGTAATTGGGGCGTTTCAGCTTCATGCCACACAAAAACAAACTATTTAAAGCTGTCATTAATAAATCCAACAAAAAAAAAAGTCGGCAAATTCGTGTTGTACGGACTTGATACAAAAACTCGTTCATACGTGTATAGAAATATGAAAATATCCGCACAATATGACGGTACAAGCCATCGCATACACGAAGACGTTTTTATCAGCTTTTTCCAATCTGTATGAGAACGGATATCGTTTTATTACCTTTCCCATTTGATCTGTCGCGCTCAGAATTCAGACATAGCGCTGGCCTTTTTACGTTGGCATATACATTCTGTTACGAGCTGTGTATGAAACTGTAAGGTCCGCGGGAAAATAGATCGATTTGTTGTGAAAATGGCTTACTAGTGTTGGGAAATTATCGATATTCTGTGGTAAATCGATATCGTATCCATTAACGTGAGATATTTCACTTTCAATTCAATTATATTCTGTATAGATGGATGCAATAACGAAATTGATTTTGATCTCCTCCCGGTATCATACTCTTATTTAATTTTGACTTTCAGTAACACAGGTAACACTAAGTAACTTAGTAACTTCAACTTTCTGTACCTGGAGGACTCGAGAGACACAAGTTCAAAGTGCCGTGCTATGGGGGTTGATTGTTAGAAATCGAAAGAAACTATCAAAAGGTTTCAAAAAGAAATTAGTGAAAATAACTAGGTAAATATATGGTAATAAATAGTAATGTTGGAATCTAAAGAGTATTATTATAACAAACTATTATTGTCTAAGAAAGTCCGCTACCTACTTCAGTTCCTTTCTATATTAATGACATGTTGTTTGTTGACGGTATTTACTGATATACAGACGACAGCACCGGAGACACTTACCGATTGTACTAACATCTCAGTCCACAGTGTATAATAAAAGTAGTGGATCACTTTTATGAAATCTAGACTACCCTGACAAGAGTGTCCTAATATCTCGATATTACTTATAATAAACAGTGGCCAAGCTTTTCATTTCGCAGTTCGCATAAAGGGATACTTAAGCTCTGATATAATTTCAAGTGAAATATAATAAAAGGATACCGCGCTACCCACTGGCTTTATTCCACTCCACTACAAAAGCTAATACGATCGAGTCGGGGTTCTCGATAAATAATTCAGTCGACACAAATCAACCACCAGCCAGTTGCCGCACCGACGTCTATGAAGGCATTTATATTAAAAAAGAAAACATTTCTCCGGCGGCATACATTTCTAGATGGTATCTTGTTTCAACGTCTCGCCTTAATGTTCTGGCTATTGAGTGTACTCCATAAAGGGAAACTGTATAATTTTGACGTTGAAGTATGGCGCATCACTCAGAAAACGTTCAAGCGTAAAGTGTGGAGAGGCTGGGATTTAAAATCAATGGAGTCACTTCAAGTCAAATATTTGATATCACGATTATGATAATTCGAAATAGCTGAACATTAATTAAGATAAAGTTATCTCAACTCTGTGACCAGTATAAAATATTAAAATTTGGTTTTTTATCTCCAAATAATGTGTAACGATATTTTGAAGAAGCATATGGGCAATTGGTCCTTATCTGTGAATGGCGTTAGATACCACGACAGGTTTGGATAAATCTCAATTTTGAAATAGAATAATTACAAGTCTTTTAAAAGAAAACCGAAGAGTATAATATCACCAATGTGGACGTTAAAAGTGAATAAAATTAAATGATGCAGGTATCATTATAGAAATTGATGTTATGTCTCAAAAGTCGTTTCATCATACTATACAACAAGCCTCTTTACACCACCGCTACCGCTAGCCTCTTAATATTCATACTGTAAGATAATGTATTAAAGTAGAAAAGCTTTCTGCTGTACGTCATACAATTTCTTCAGTAAATTAATTCAATGAAGTCAACACGCCTCGGCGCTCTCAAGTTGCCGGTACTGTGGCCACACTCAAGTGCTTAAACCGAACCATTGTTCACACAAATCGGTAATAAAACGACAAATTATATACAAAAACCCGCCTTGCAATAAATTTGGCTGTAAGTAAAGGCGCTAAAACACCAACAGAATTGTCAATAAAGCTCACTCAAGTCATTGTCAATAAAATAAAACCAACAAATGGGTTAACCATTGCTTGAGTTTATATTTATTGCGCTGTTGTAGAGCTGTTCAGCATGGCTCACGAGCGCTCACTTACTCATAGTTCTGACATGTTGGACTGTGAATGCCTGAGGGAACAGGCGAAATTGATATAGCTTGTGAATGTTGGAGCGGGCTGCTATTGTTGTGGTAAAATAAGCCCTATTGTACTAGTTCTAAATACCTAAGTGGAAATGTTGTGAGTAATACATATTGGTTGAGGCTTGCAAGAGTTCAAGTTGGCAGTGAAAGTGTTGGTCAGGCATTCCTAGTACTTTCTAAGGTAAAAGATTCATCTTCATCATCATTATATTGTTGATGTTCCCGGTTCTCGGTTCCCGAGGGTTCACCTAGTAGCCTGGGGTCTGCTTATTCTTTATCCACCCTTTGGTGGTCTTGTCAGCGGACAATTTGAATCAAATCAATTACACCTGCTGATTAACGAATCAGCAGGTGTAATTGATTTGATTCAAATTTCTCATTTCAATATTCAAATTCAATGGAATATGTTCAAATGTTTACCCTGTCTAATACCGTATGTGAGAACAAACCAGTGACTTGTAAAATGCCGTAGGCGGTTAATCCTCCCACGCAATTTTACAAATCATTGGTTTCATTTACATTATCTAAAGCCAATTTGTAAGGTATCGCGCTAATTAAGGGGGAATTACAGTTTGAAAATCTGTTCAGCTTTATGTTTTCGTTCATTGAGTAAAACGTTAACAGTTTAATTTTAATTAACGTTGGTTGCTATCATTCATGAAATCAACACTTAATTACTTGATGGTTTGATCTTATAATACAAAAAATCTATGGCATCCAATAATTGATATTCAATCCTACTCAAGCATAATACGCTTTGGAAGTAAACTCCAAAAAAAATATTGCATAAGCGATAAATTTTCCGGTTGAGCTGAAAAAAGGGACTGTCCGCGTGTCATGAATACCGTGGCGACAGCAGCGGCGCGCGGCGAGCGCCGGGTGACACCCGCCCAGGGACCGAAACAGTAACCACTATAAGGTGTTTTAACACTGTTTTTTTAAACTGTTTAAGAAGAAAACCTTTTATAAGTGTAACCGAAACGAAAGTGTAACCGATTGAAAGTGTTAAGGGTTTATATCTGTTAATAACGGTTAATAAGTGTAACCGTTATAGATTTATAACGTTATAACGTAATGATTTAAGTATCTGCACGGAATGGCAACAACACGTCGCGTTCTTCTATGTAGGCTCACACCACAGAAAAAATACTCACACCGAACTTTATGGCCGCTTTAAGTCCGTCACACGCCGTCACACGCGTAGCTATATTATAGGATACCTATATACCTACCTATAAATATCAATCATATAGCAAGGCACGTTACTAAATACATATTGCTGAGGAAATTATATCTTGGGCCTAAAATGTGCTCAAAATGTGCTCTATACGCGAAGTAGGTACTCATTCTATGGGTGACTTGAGGATAGCACGGGGTGCTACTGCGGTGGAAGAGCTTCATCAAACATAGACTATTACAAAATAATCTGCGCGCGGCAGGACCTTATTTGTGTCGCGATTTAAGTCCAAGATACGTGTCCCGAGATATAGGTATATTTAGAGCTAATAAGTGCATTAGCACAACAAAGCTCAAAATGGTGTGCCATGCGCCGCCCGGCCCGGTTTTGCGTTTGTATAGGAATGTGTGTGTGTCATTCATTAGATACTAATACAGTAATTTATCAACCTAGTAAATTAAGTGATAGTTAAGTGACTCAAGCAAGATACTATTAAAGTAAATTAGCATTAATTGGCTTTTTTTTACATTTTAAGTTGATCTTTGCTAAAGTTTAACAAATAATAAATTCTACTTAAAAAACATTATTTTATTCATCAACCTGATATTATAAATGAAACACAAAAAGTGTTATTGCAAGATCGTAGGATTCGAACCATCAACCTTTGCATTTCCATTAACCTCATGCTAGAACCACTCGGCCACGGGTTACTTAAGTAGTAACAACGAAATTATTGATCATATTCCTACGGAAGAACAATTCATGCGTGTGAAAATTGTCTTAAAAGAAAAAGGTCACAAGTAGCGCTAGAATGTTGACGCTATAGTTACGTAGGATTGCTACTGCAGTTCTACTCTCTACATTCTCAGTTTTGAGCCATGTAAACATATAATTATTACCGTTATAATTATTATAGTTTTCTTCGGGGGACGAGGTATACCCGTATAGAATACTAAAAATATAGCCTATGTCCTTTCTTAAGGTGTAAACTACCCCTGTACCAAATTTCATCAAAATCGGTTCAGTGGTTTAGGCATGAAAGCGTAACAGACAGATAGACAGATAGACAGAGTTACTTTCACATTTATAATATTAGTATGGATATGGATATGGATATGGAAGTATGGATATGGATGGATTAATATGAAGTTATTACGCACACTTATTCACAAAATTTCGTATTCATGTATTCGTTTCGTATATCGTCGCCTACTATGCACCTACTAGGTATACCTAGATGTCTTAAAATGATGGCGAGAGGGTAACGCGCGTGAATTCATCTCCCGTACTAAACACTCGAAAGCGTTGATATAGGGGGACATATATCTTGGACCTAAGTCACGAGAAAAACGAAGCTTTGGCGCGCACGGATTGTTTTGTACTAATAATATCTTTGATTGGTGAATTTGAGCTCGTCCACCGCCGAAGCAATTTGTACTATCCTCAAAAGACACCCAAGAAACGCGTATAGAGCACATTTTGAGCGTTCAAGATATAGATATGTCTCGCTGTATACTAATATGTTACAATCTACAGACACATGGACCTACTGGGTAAACCGCAGCGTATAATGGCCTCCAGGGCCATCAGAGGGTACCCCGCGCGATATCCTTTGCAGCAGCGAATCTTCTCGCCGGATCGCCAACGTGGATCCTGGAAGCGAGAACCCTTTCGGCGCTATATCGGTTCCGAAAAGCGGCGCGGGAAAGGAGACACAATCCCGAGCTTGAAAAACTTCAGGCCGTGAGATCCCGGCTCTGTGAACTCCGGGCGATATCTGCATCGGATCGTCGAAAAAGAACCAACGTCCGAGTGCCATCAATGCGACGCGAGCGACGACTTGGTGCTACATACGCTCACCGAGTGTCCGGCATAGGAGACGCCGAGACCGGAGTTGGTGACGGCCCTAGGCGTGAGGGCCGAGTGGAGGAGAGACGCAAACCGCGCGGCCCGTGACGAGCGGAGGCAACTCGGTCGTGGGAGGTCACAAATTACCTACGTCCCCCATGAGCCTGGGTGTGACGGGTGAGGCCGCCTGTGACCCTAGCAGAAGTAGGCCACAGCGGCGGCGCGCATTGCGTGCCTCCCCATACTTAGGGGCGAGGTGGGGACTCCGTGGTCCCCACTCCGGGAGAGGGCCAGCTGGAAAGATAAATGGTCCCAGGGTCGGCCAGGGTGCGAGGGATAGTTATGTTTACGATTACCTCACCTTCGGCAACCGACGGCCCAGAGACAGCGTACGTTTTAGTCGGTTCAAGTCCGACATGATCTCCTTCACCGGCTACGGCGGGGGGTATCCATGGGGACTTTTCACACGATAAAAAAAATGCATACCAATTAGTTTGAACATATACAGGGTGGAAAAATAAGTCGGGCCCTGGATGGAAACTACCATAAATCCTTAAGTTGGCTCATTTTACTTAAAGAAGACATTCCTTTATTTTTAAAAAGAAACAAAACTGCATTCAAAGATTTTCTAAAACTAGCTTGGCTCACCCAGGCAGCACTCTGTATTTTTATAGCGCCAATCGATAGTGTCAATCATAAGGGTCAAATGTTGCCCAAGGTACGGTGCTGTGTACCACGCGAAGGTTTCCAATCAAGTACCTACCTACCCCAAATTACTTGTAATTTAGGGTAGGTAGGTACTTGGTCGTAACTCATGCAGTTACCCAATAACGTCACATTGGAAACAGGAATCAAAGTTCAGTCATTTAGTACCTACTTATCTATTTTAAAAAGAGGTGGATACCTACTTGGATACTTATCCATATCCATACTTCCATATCCATATTAATACTATAAATGCGAAAGTAACTCTGTCTGTATGTCTGTCTGTTACGCTTGAAAAAAAAGGCGTGAAAGCGATGCGATAGCAAAATTTTGATGAACTTTAAAAGGACATAGGCTATGTTTGGTCGCGATAACCGACATCGACGCGGGTGGAGCCGCGGGCAACAGCTAGTAATATTATAATAACGTGTCATCAAACTCTCAGTTCAGCTAAACACCTCTCTTCATCGAATATCACGCGGTGAGGCCAAGCGAGGTGTACAACAAAATGCCATTATTTCAAAAATTTGTTAGCTAAATGATAGAATAGTAAGAGTGGCAACGTAGCTATTTCGGTGCAGCCTTATAAACCGGTTAACAGTTTGATATCGGTTAGGGTTCTGTAACGGTTACACAATCGTCCGTGGTAATGGTTAACAGTTTCAAAAACACTTTTATAAGGGTTACACATTCAATGTGTAACCTTTTAAAAGTGTACCCCGTATATTTCTGTACCCTTTATGAATGTGTTTTTAAGTCCCTGCACCCGCCACGCTAATACCTCCATTATTAAAACATAAATTGTGGCACTCGTCGGGACTACCGCCGAGTGCCTTCACGACCCCTATACATTTATATCGGTGCTACATAACACACACTTTTTTTATATAGCTTACTAACATTACATATATCCACTTTATAAAGTGTCTGATTCCAACCACGACATACTTATTCAATCCCAATTTATTATAAACACTTCACTTTTAACAATAAAAACATCGATGTCGCAGAACGTCACATCACTAAACACGCACGGTTGTCGGGCGCGCACGTGCTGTCATTAGCGCGACTGTCGGCTGACTGACAAAACACAAGCGTCTACCATGTTGCGCATGCGTTAAAAATGGACTCCGTAGCGTTTAAATATAGACCGTATGTATATTACAATAAGGTGTTTATTGTGTAGGGGAGGGCGAGAGACACCTGTATAAGCGTGTAGGGGTCGGAAGTACGCGGTGCAGTGTCATTTCCACTCTTTCCACGTTACTTCCCTAATAAAAATGAGATTTGCCCCGCGCCGGGCGTGCTTCGGCAACACGATTACGCTTGCATCGAACGGCTATTGGGGCTTTTGGCTACCGGACGGAGTGGTAGCACATCAAGTGAATAATTTAAAATGAAGTTTTCTAAAATAACGCTTCTATTAATCTAGAGTAGGTGTAACCTGTTATTATATCAGTAATATTAATATTTAACGTAAATGATGGACGAACATACAGATTCCTCCTAAAAGTTATTTTCCTATAGTTATGACTTCTTGTAAGTTTTTGAATAACATAGTGGTAGCAATTTGCGTTCATGATCTGATGTAATACTCGAATCGAGCAAAGGCTTACTGAAACTGGAAAAGGCTTACTGGAAATTCTCAGCACCTAACAATACGGATTCGGAAAATGTTCCCGATGAACTACCAAAACTAATGTTGATGGGACTAATGGGATAAAAAAATAAAGTTCTGGAAATATAAGTGTCTCATCTCAAGTATACCCATATTACGATAGCTATATTCGATAATAAAATACGGCCCGATATAGATCACTCCATCAATGGTAGTGTCCTAAATATATTGTCGTATACGCACAGAACACAGATGTTTACGGCCACCCGAGAATTATGAAGCGTTGCCTATAAAAATATTATTCGTCCGTCCGGTCCACGCGGGGATATGAAGCTTTTAAAATATTAACATTTTAGACACGTTAGCTGCGACGCGATACTGCTTTGTTTGAATGCAAAATATTCTCTGTGGGAGATGTTATCCAGGCGATTTTATCTGTAGAGATAATTACTAACGAATGGGCCGCACGACTGGTGAAGTAGAACCCATAATTATCTTAATACAATTTTTTTATACCACTTAGGCAGACAAGCACACGGCCCACCTATTGGAAAGTGGTTACTGTGGCCTATGGACGAGTGCAACGTCAAGGGGGTCACACTCGCGCTGCCGACCCTGTAACAACAGAGAGATTCTGTGCCGTCTGCGAAGAAGACGCGCAGGACAAGCCTTTGGTCTTCCCACTGACAGCACAAAACCTCTCCAGGGAGCTCTGGCTACCCTACTTACCGCTGGAAACACTACACCCTACTGATGTTAATACCAAACTGTTTTCCATGACATAAAATTGTATAAAAGTAGCGTTTCAAAACATTATTTTAATAACGTTTTTGTTCGTAAACAATATCGATACATTTTTATCGATAAAATGCGCCGCGACTGGACATCACTGTCCAACATCGCCCTGTTATTGAGTTAATGTTTCAATTACACAGTGTAGATTTATAGATCGTATATAGTAGACAAGTTATATAATGCTTATGTCGTATACAACAAGCAAGTGGTTGCCAAGTTATGTCTATCAGGGGCTATTGTATTTTACAATGTAGAAAAGTGTGAGTGAATGAGTGGCTTTCAGCTTTTGTATAGAACTAGCTGTTGCCCGCGACTTCGTCCGCGTTAAGTTCGGAATGTTGTTCATCCCCTATTTTATCCCATTGGGGGTAGAATTAATCAAAATCCTTTCTTAGCGGATGCCTACGTCACAACAGCTACCTGCATGCCAAATTTCAGCCCGATCCGTCCACTGGTTTGGGCTGTGCGTTCATAGATCACTATGTCAGTCAGTCAGTAAGTCAGTCAGTCAGTCACCTTTGAATTATATATATTTAGATGAATGTTCCTATAGTATTATTATAATAAGGTTTTCTTGTTCATTTTAATGGATAAACTAAACAAACTACAGAAATAATTTGACTCCGTGACTACAAAATTCATATCCATACTAATATTAAAAATGCGAATGTAACTCTGTGTCTGTCTGTCTGTTACGCTTTCACGCCCAAACCACTGAACCGATTTTGATGAAATTTGGTACAGAGATAGATTAGACCTTGGGAAAGGATATAGGCTATGTTTGTTCGCGATAACCGACATCCAAGCTAGTGGCATAAAAAATCTTGTTAGCAACCACCAAACTTGCAAAAAGAACGAAATAAAATGAAGCATACTGTTAGTCAAAGTCGATTTTGAGTGGTTGTTTTCTCTAGTCCAGCCGTGCTGGAAGAAGCATGTTTACACTTAAACAAAAATAAATAGTCACCAAAAACCAGTCAAACCTTCACTGCACTTAAAAGTCACACAAAAATTAAACCATAACTACAAAACATCGACACCCGCTATCGTACTTCCACATCACTAAATATCGGTGATGCGTATCTAGTGATGCGACACATACACATAACACGGCGGTTGTGGCACAAAGTACGTATTAACGGCGTGGGGCGCACTCGGGTGCAAGGTGGTGCAAGCTCCCGGCCCGAGATCGCGGGGGGCCAGGGGCAACTACCGGCGCTACAGGCTGAACTAACCACTGCGGTGAACGCATGCGCCCAAACACCCGCCTAGAGCTACGAATACTGTAGAGAGGAGTGTATAAATATTTATTTAGCTGTGATGCAGTTGATCGGATGGCGAGTTGACATCGGTAAACTACACATACACTAACAGTTATCTATTCATTGTGTTTTATGGCATTATATTTTTTTTTACTGATCAATTTTCTATGAGAATAGTAAAATTACTTACGATACATTCGAGCGTGGTCAGTAACTTACCTGAAACAAAAATGAATTAAAATCAATCAATGTCCTTATAATAAGGCACTTTCTGTGGCCAAAGGCGTATAAGAGGTCGATATTGCAATTTAGGAGGAAAATTCCTGAAAACAGACAGATCTTGGCCACTTAAGGCCACTCAAACCAATAAATCTAATAATACAACCATGCAGGGGTACAATCCCCTATTATTTTAAGATTGTTGGAAAACCGAGTGCTTCTCAGGCTACAAATGACCAAAGTAAAAAGCTTTTTCGTGACTAAAAATAAATGCATGACTAGTTTCTTTGTATTGCATCAAAATATTGCTGGTGCTTTAAATAAAATACCATACATAGATTTAGCAATAGACAACATAAACAAATCTGGTGTGAGTATTGATGTTGTATGTTTAAGTGAACATTTTATCATAGAAGATGACCAAAGATATATGAAATTGAACGGTTTCAAGCTGGTTGCTATTTATTCGCGAAAGAAGAACCGCGGTGGTACATGCATACTGTGTAGAAATGAGTATTCTTGTATTGAATTGATAGATATAAAAAATATGAGTATTGAAAAGCATTTTGAGGTGTGTGGTGTGGAAATCAAAAATTTAAATATAATTATACTTTGTTTTTACAGAACTCCAGATTCAAATCTTAATATTTTTTTTGAATATTGGAATAAACTACTAACGAAAATTCAACATAAAAAATGTAAATTGGTAATAGCTGGTGATTTTAACATAAATATTCTCACCAACAATGGTGTTACTAGGGAATTTACCGAACTTATCTTCAATCATGGTATGAACTATTATATACACGAACCTACTCGACAAGAAAGGTGTATTGATAATTTTCTCGGTAATATTCCAAATGCTATTGGGAAAAACTATAGCTTTCATTTATCAGATCATAACATGGCACAAGTTTTGGAATTTGAAATACAGAATAGAAATACCACAACACACTACTTCACAACCAAAAACAACCTTAGTAAAGAAAACATAAAAAGATTTATTGAATGCTTTAGTAGGATGTCCTTTTCCGAAATATATGAAATCTCTGAAGCAAATGAAGCTTTTAATAAGTTTCATAACTTATTGACGTTGTTTTATAGTTTGTGTTTCCCGGTAATTAGGGTTAAACATTACTATAGAGCATCTAAATTGAAGTGGGTTACCAAAGGACTTAGAATAAGCTGCCATACGAAAAGAAAACTCAGATTTCAATATTACAAAAGTAGAACAAACGAACATAAAAATAGGTTCCAAAGTTATTCAAGAATACTAAAAAAATGTATACACAGTTCTCAATCAATCTGCAATCAAAAACACATAGCAAAAGCCAGTAACAAATGTAAAGCTACATGGGATGTTGTGAAACGCTGTACGGGCAATGAATTGCAGACAGCTTATATAGATAAGATCATTGATAATGATACTGTAGCTAGTTCTGGATCTGAAATAGCGAATAAGTTTGGTGAATTTTTTATTGAAACTGTTGAAAATAACATAAGTGTGAATAAACAAAATTATCTAAATATAAGTAATAAAATTAATAATATAAATCATAGCTTATTTTTGGAACCAACGAACGACATAGAGATTTGTAACCTTATAAAGTCACTAAAAAATACCAAATCATCAGGGTACGATAACCTCACCACGGAACTAATTAAACCTATATCGCAATACATAGCAAAACCATTGGCTTACATCATAAATTTATCGCTGGAGCAAGGTTGCTTTCCAGAAGACCTGAAATTATCCATCATAAAACCTCTCTTTAAAAATGGTACCAAAACAGAAAGAAATAACTATAGACCCATATCGTTGACCCCTATCTTATCCAAGGTCTTTGAAAAAGTCATGAACAGGAGAGTTTTAGGTTTTTTAGATAAATTTGATGTATTGACTAAAGAGCAATTTGGATTTAGGAGAAATAAATCAACTCAACTTGCAACATTTGTGTTAATAAGATCTATAATTAACAGAATTAACATTAAAAAACCTTCTGTTGCCCTTTTTTTGGATCTAAGTAAGGCATTTGATTTTGTAAATCACAGCATACTACTTAAAAAACTGGAACAATCTGGAGTTCGTGGTATAGCCTTGAAATGGTTTGAATCATATTTAAGTGGCAGAAGGCAGATCGTTAGAGTTACTAAGTATAATGATATCACAAATAGCGTCGAAACGTTTGATTCTGAACCCAGATTGAACTCTCACGGAGTTCCGCAGGGGAGTATCTTGGGCCCATTGCTGTTTCTTATTTACATCAATGATTTGCCTAATGCAATAAATAATCATGACTGCGTTTTGTTTGCAGATGACACTACCATTATTATTGAATGTGACAATATGAATACGTGTGAAAGTAAATTAAATGGGGCTTTGCAAGATGTAGGGAAATGGTTAGACAACAATGGACTAAAAATAAACATTGCAAAAACAAAAATTATCCACTTTAGGTCAACGAAAGTTAAAGATATAGCTTTTAATATTGAATTTAATAATGTGACAATCGATAAAATACATAGCACAAAGTTTCTTGGCATTATAGTGGACGAGCACCTCACTTGGAAGGAGCATATAGATAGTATTAGCAAAAAGATAAATAGATTTGTTTTCGCCTTAAAGAAAATTTACAATGTGACTTCAAGACAAACATCACTGATGGTTTACCATGCATACGTGTGCTCCATAATTCGCTACGGTATATTAGTCTGGGGGTACTCGTCTGACTTGTCACGGGTCTTTGTTGCACAGAAAAAATGTATTCGTGCTATATTTGGTATGAAATGGTCTGAATCATGTAAACCTATCTTTAAATCCGAAAATCTCTTGACTGTTCCTTGTATATTTATCTATGAAGTAGCCAAATTTGTTAAGTCTAACAAGGAACTATTTGAAGTACAAGACAATATAAATAGGCGTAAAGTTACTCAAACTCATCTTAAAATGCCAATACCTCGACTTGAAATGTTTAGAGTGAGCTGCGTATATATGGCACCGCTTATCTACAATGGGTTGCCTGACGAAATAGTTAATCTTCCGTATCGTAAATTCTGTCCCGCTTTACGGAAATGGTTGATAGAAGAGAGTTTCTACTCAGTCAATGAATTTTTAAAGCAATATGCCTCCCACTCTTATCATTTTAAAAATGTACTATAATGACATGACATATAATATAATTAATGTTATTTGTGTAATTTGTAATTTGATTTAATGACTCGTGTAAAGATTTTTTATGTAATTTATAATTGACAATTTTATTTATAGTTATACAATTGTGTCAATTTTAATGAAATAATTATATTATTTTGATGTTCTATTTCGATAACTATTAATGTCCATTTAATGTTTTAATGTTTGCATGTCATGACAAAATGGCAAAATGTGTCTTATGCTCATAAATTGTTTGTCACCTTGTATTTACCACATTTTAAGCAAATAAATAATATTCTATTCTATTCTATTCTATTCTATTCTTGTCGGATCTTCGCTCCCATAGAAAGCTCCCATAGAAAAGAAAACCCCTCAAGACTGAGGGGTTTTCTTTCTGACTACCTTACATAAGTACATAAAATACAGAATGGTCGGAAAAGAAATTCCTTAACGCCTAAATTCACATCACGATTTCAGCAAATAAATTATAACAAGAGGTTTTTAAAAAGAAGGTAAAACCTTTACAGGATTCTCACTTCTTGCAATAGAACTGTCCATAGGGTTAAAATTACCGCTCTTTTCCACCTTAGTGATTTAGAGAACAAAAAGGCGCACACTGAAACTGCACTTAACCATTTATGGCACACATATTCTCAGTCTGGATAATATTTATTCCTAGGTGACGAACCGTCTAAGCCTGCAATAGCTCTAGGACAACTCCGCATCACGTCTGATAGTACCGCGCGAGTAGCAGCCGCTCCAGGCTGTTTCATATAAAGTCTGTGTGCAGACTGGCATATGGTGCAAGTCACAAGATAGAGCAATTTGTACAAATGTATGGTATATTTATATTGTAGCTTTAGCTATTAAATGAACATATAAAATAGGATTTTAATATCTTAATCGAATTTATAATTATAAGACACAGAAGAATAAAACTTCCATTAATTTGGGATGATTAACGATTCGATGATATATTTATTTATAATACCCGATTAGTATAACTAATGATGGTTTGATCAAAGATACCGTATAATCTTACAGAACTTTTATTTATTGACTTGACATTGTGAGTAACGGCTTTGTGGATTAATTTTATTGTCAATTGTTAAAAAAACCTGTATAAAAATTTCTCAGTTTCTTCAATTTGTAGACCAACTGGTTCAGAAACAGAAGTTGATTTACAAAGCAGATAAACGCAAACAGCAAATGCCTAAACTTTACCATAATCCTTGTTGGCATGTTCAACGACGAATCCTAATCTTTTGTCGAAAATTTCCCGTAATTCTGTACAAATAGCGTCACACACCGCTCATCCTGTATTGTCGTACGTACGTATACGCGTATAAGCACTTACACGTACGCTAACGCGACAGCGCCGCTCGTCTGCTAATCAGGAAGAAACTTTGTCCCTACCCTACTCCCCCTGCGCCGCTAGTGTTGTGACGCGATATCGATAACGTCAACAAAACGGAAATGTTGTTTTAATGCTGTGTATAAGGAGGCTTTTACTGCTGTAATTTCGCGTAACGTGAAAAATTTAAACTTATCTGAAGTTATGTATTTAAGTACCCAGTTGGTTATTTAATTATATTGTGAATAGAATATTGAAGGTTTTATCACGGTAACCTTGTAAAGAGATATCCGGTACTGAGTATGTCACAGGTACGTGTCTATTACATGCACTTAAGTTTATTTCTTACAAGAAAGCTAATTTCTACCGTAAACTAATTGCACTTTAAGTCAAAGCAAACTCTAAAGCTTTTGTGAGACAGGGCATGAAAATTCACCCAACAAATCTCCAAACAATCCGGATCTCGGGCTAGAATGCGGCCTTATCTCTCACGTAACTTCGGCACAATTTTCCAAAACAATGGTCTCGAACTGAAAGGAAATGACAAAACCATCGATAGGTACGCTTCCGCACCACTACACAAAGTACGGCCAGCAACTATGCACTCCGTCAGAAAGTCCACGTAAATAATTCGAGAAGCAAAAGGAGCGCTGTAGGATGGCACCTGGTGCCACTGCGAGCGGAGCGAGCGGCGCCAGCGGAAACTACATTTTAATGATCTTTTTAGAATCGGATAGAAGAAGTTTAGACGGTATCTGCAAGAACAGAAGTGAAAAAGTGAACCTACCCACCTATTTCTTACTGCTCGGCATGTTTGCAATGTATCTACTGTTCGTTCTACACGTCGGCAAACATACGGGAAAACGCATTGACCAACACCCGTATCTCGAGCACGAAAAATATTCGAATTCGTAACGAAAATGTATCGAGAGAACGGCGCATTGCGATTGGCCGCCTGCCCAATGTAAGCCTGTGTGTGTGAAGCCTGCCAATCGCAATGCTCCGTTCTCTCGATGCTTTTACGTTAATATTTTTCGTGCTCGGGGCACTGTTGGCGAACGAGTAGAGTGGGGGTTTATGGCATTCTTGGTGTATGGTGGGGCTTTGGGTGGGAGGATATGTTTGCCATCGCGTTTGCCACTGTTTGTCAACGTGTAGAGCGGACATTAGACACAATATCATATCAAAATCGAGCATGTAATACAGGGACTCAAATATTTTAGCATTGCTATCTATGGTAGCGAAAATTCACAGCAAATACAAGCTAAACCGATTTGCAGACAAAATTACATCAGAATCCGAATCGCTCTGCAGCAAATCGAGCTATTTCTCGTTCGTTTCCGCTCGCACTAATAACCAGCCCTCGCTGCCGACACTGGCCGTTGCCTCAACTGAATTAATAACACAACAAGGGACGCGTTTCATACGCATTTACGATTCGTGCCGTCGTTAAGGGCGAATTCGAATAGTGCGTGGGCCTCGTATGTGGCGAAGTATTCTCCATTGGACTATGAACCAGTTTTAGCCGGTTTTAGAGGGTTTTGGACAAATGGCTTTAGAAATACATAAAACTGTGTGAAGGACACTTTGGCTTCTGGGTGTCAGATCTTTGACGATATTTTGTCATCGTCATCAAGAAGACGTTGTGTCCTGATTGCATCCGAGGCCTTCACCTCAGAGCCCTGGAGGCTTATAATTAGGATTAGCAAGCAAGTTTGTAACCATATAGACCTTGCGATGAGAGTATAAGATCAGAATAACAGTATATAAACATCTATAGACTTTCTCGTAATCTCTCCTCCAGTGCCAAACATACTTTAACTAAATCCGCAATCTCCATCACTGCTACAACCCTCACCCTTATGAAAATACATCTATATAATTCAGCGGCTCTCATTAAAAAGCGGGATCCGCATCTACTTATCGTCTGAATAGCACCAATAACAGTGTCTCGAACATTCCAATTGATGCCGACCCCACGAGTCTTTTAATGACAAAGAACTGAAAAGCTTCAGAGATTGCCCATTTATTTTTATTCCGCAAAATTTAATTATTTTTCTAAGGAATACGGCTAGTAACAAAAATATTCTCGTTTGCATCTTAAGATAAGCAAAATTGTTTCTGTTAATAGTGGTTTTTACCTAGGAATATTTTTTTGTAGTAATAAGAATCCAATGAGGTTAGGATGCCGTACACCCACCCTCTCAAGTTTTGTAGCTTTCGACCATATTATATATTTTTAACCACCCATTTAGCACAACCACCCTTAAGAAAACTAAATGGGCCCATAACTCAAAGCCTCCTATTAAAATTGAACCGCATTTCATAGAGTAGTTAGGACGAAGTAGGTTCAAGGGTTACTTGGATATAACTTTGATGGGAGTAATACTGATCAAAGCAAGCACACTTGGGACTACGGTATCCAATTAAAGTGAACTTGGAAAGGCACTAAATTGATCTCATTTGACTTGAGTGCTTCAGAGTGCAAATTATTCAACTGGACTGTGTTCATGCATTACTTATTCATTTGGTACCAATTTGAACTTTTACCAAACAACATCGTCAAATTCAACTTTATCTGCAATCCTACTTTATCCAACAATGCATCTAATCATATTTTGCAAAATAACCACTAAAACGTTTTCTCAGTACCTATCTGATTTGTTGTACACCCTAGTAAAACTTCGAACAATTTGAACTCCAAGACACCGAAATGCCATTCTATTCGCACCTTACAGAATTCCTCGAAAATTTGCCGACGCCATCCAATCCTCCTGCGGTACGGTGTTGAGAGGTGGAAAAAAAAAACTGGAATTTGAGGGTAGTCGCGTAACCTAATGAAGGTGTAATTCCATTACAGCTAGAGCCGTAAAGTCTGCATAAATAAACTCACCCGCTGCGGTGAGTTACGTCTTAGTCAACTACTAATGGATCTCGTTGGAGAAATTCAGAGGCGAAGTTTTAGAATACAGTTACTCGTACATCTTTTACAGTTATAAGGTTGTTTATTTTTGTTTCCCTATTTCTTCAAATAAAATTTAATAGCGTAATTTATAGAGCCAGACTTTTACTAATCTATCTTAAAACTAATTTTCAAGAAAACGGCAATTCAATAAATTCTTCCAAAACATTAATTCATATACAATAACCGAAACCTCAGTTAGCTTTTCTTCTCTCTTTTAAATATAGATAATAGATCATGAAATATAGAGCACCCAGTCCTCCGCCATCCGCATCAAGTCTATCCCAGAAACTTTTACAAGATTTTTCTCGAAATATCTTATACATTGACACATACTCGATAGTAAAGTCATTCGGTCCGTTTTATAGCGTTTTCACTGCGAACTCTGAAGTGATAAATCTCACTCTACGGTTTTTAAAGCTAGCACTCCTTGGGACACCGCAGTGAGCTTACGTATTCGTATCTATACCCACTACCTACTCAGAGAGCATTTCAACATTATCGAGAAAGTGACGGGTGTCATATAGTAGGTGTCTGGCAGAGGCAACAGCGTGTGGCCCGCACCCCTTGTGCGCGCATGCGCCTTGACAGAGAAAGTAACCATTGTACACACGGTAAAAAGTTTCGGCACAGAATTCAGAATTCACAATTTTTTAAAAGTGACAGGCACAGAATAAGACAGACTAACAGATATTATGAGAATTTTATACTCTAACGGTAAGTGGCCTATGGATACTTGAAAAACTTGAAACAATGGATATGTTACTTCCACGTTACCTACTGCTATTTCCGAAATTTGCAGAGAAAATCAATCGAAATCTACCCGATCCATGTTTATAAAGAAGTTTACCAATACTTCACATAATATACAGCTCATGTGACCGCAGATTTTGTCAGTGTTTCTCCAACTAACTAGGTAATTAACAAAATTGAGCTCTAATGTCAATATACTCGTAGGATCAATTTCGACGGAATCTCGGTACTGCTACTCAATAACAATTATACGAAAACTGATAATATATTCATGAAGGTCTAGCCTCTAGTACTAATTAACACGAGATAATCTCTCCCATCTAAAAATACTCATTTACAAATTACAACACTACTTAAAACTTAAAAAAGGAAACTCAGCACAGAAAAGACAATGCTTTCCCGCATAACGACATCCTAATCCCGAAACGTACGTCAACAATGGAACCGCACACTCCAACACAGCGACCTGGGGATTAAGCGCTCGTAAAAAGGGGGTAGCACGGCAATAACGTCTTGATACACAAACCCGATTTAACCGACAACGACACCACGAGGAAAAACCAACTGAAACTCGCCAGAATAAGGTTTACTCTTCAACGATAATGGATCTTTTGGCAGTATTTCAACAGTCGTATGACACATGTCCATTTAGCGGAGCCTTCAGGACTTCCGTTTGTTTCTTCCTGTTATAGAGGGGAGTCAAAATTGTACGTATAATTTGCTGTTAGTGTCCCGATGTTCACTGTTTACATTAGGGGCTTCCGTGAGTGTTTGCGAGATATCGTTTTCTTTAGTTGGGGGTGTAATGTTGCATGACGGATGGAGATAACAGCTTTGGTAGTGTGGATCGAATGGCATTTTCCTTAACACTCAACGGCTACGAGAGTATCTATTTTTCATTATATTTACATCATTTTCTGTACCGTTAGGACGACTTTATTGTTGCAAATCTCTTTCTATGCCATTATTCATCTCTACATGTACGAAACTAGACAGATCAAGACCGTATAAAAGTGAAAAATCATTTACTCTGCGTAGGCCATTGAAATTTCACAATCAGTCAAAAATTTTAAAAATTAAAGACTAGCAGATGGAACACAGGTTCGAAACGCGTCCCCGGCCAGTTAATACTAAGAAACTCAGTGGCTTTATATAACTATATTATGAGCTAAGTTAACATACAATCCGCGATACACTCTGGACCTCATTACAGAATTCAGAGCCATGCCAGCAATTTTCTCCAACAAACAATTTTATTTGCCTTCAGCCTTAATTCCTTGCACCATTTCCACCAGCACATTGCACCCCTCATCATAGGTCTGCATTATTAATAGGTGGGGCAGATTTTAATAGCTCGGGGTTAAATACCGTGAATAGTGTACTGCCACTAATGATTCGTGTATATCGTGGAGCGGAGCAACGATTTTTACAAGTCACTGCGTCATGTTGGATAGTTAAGATTGATGTTTGTGACTTCTAATATTTAAAATATCTATTTATGGTACATATCAGCAGAAACATACTCGTAGTTTTATGTTTTTAATAGTAAGGGAATAATGAAGTCCGTATGAAACAATAACTGCCGCATTTTTCTGAATCGTCATTATTTTACTATTGTTGTAAATACGAAGTTTGTAGAATGAATGAATTAAAGAAAGGAGGGTGAGTTTGTTATTGAGATTGAAGAGATCAAGCGAGAACAGCTGAAGGGATCTGAATGAAATTTAGAAATTTGAAATAGCGAAAAGCCATTCATCTCAAAAACATATTGTTTCTGAGGGTCGCAGAAATACTGTATTCTATAGAAACACAAATCACAAATATTTCATCATAAGAGCTATTTGTCCTTAAGTGAATAGCTATAACATGAAATAAAAGAATGAACGTGTATCACAATAAGCCCAAGAAAGTCCAACAGATTTCTAGATGTTTCCATTGAAATTTCAGCTTCACAAAAGTTACAAATATGACGTACAAATGTTAAGAAAGCTCAACAATATTAAAACATTCCTGCTCCTTTCATTTCTCTAAGACGTAACTAGATATTTGTAGAAGTTTCTTGCAATATCCCCCGTGCACAAAGAGCTCTCGGCATTTCACGATACTAGCGGGGAGTAGTCATGTGTAGGAAATATTTGTGCGAGTCGACACGCCAGCGGAATACTGAGTGAAGACGCGCTTGAACGTATTAGTTACTTGTACAAGAGTGCTTCTTTATAGGGATTACAAAATGTCTCAAAAATATAAACTGAATTTAGTAGTTTGTTGGCAATAAGAAAGTAATGGCTAATAAAAGACTGCGCACTGCTATGTCTTTTATTCTGTGCAGAGACGCCAGTATTTTAATTAACAAGCCGTCGACGATGTTACGTTCAAAAGTTGAAAGAGTAGCTCTGGTACGATTCTACTACTGTAGAATTAAACAAAAAAGTAGAATCTATTGGCAAAATCTAATTGAAGTAGTATTAATTACACGGGATTCAGGCAAGCTCTTTATTGAAACGACTTTTCTACGTTAAATTCGTCATGATATAGTAGACGAGCTTATGGTCACGGGTTCGCCGCGTGGAGTACTTATGAATCCGTAGCCGACCGCATACGACAACTGCCGACGCACGCAACAGATACGCGTAGTTCATTGCGGCTTCTCAATGGTCCCCTTTATTCGTATCGGAGTTTAACAAGTAATGGGTACGCTGTATCTGCTGCATGCGTCGGCAGTTGTCGTATGCGGTCGGCTTCGGAATCATACCTTTATTCTGTTCCCGCATTAGATTGCCCCAATAAGAGGCCTGTTCAATTGAACAAGCTTCATCAATGTACAAAATTCTAAACAATTTCTAACCGAGTTCATTTTGCTTTCGTTTGGAAACACGCTTTCGTATTTATAATAGGTATTAGTTAGGAAATTGTCAAATAAATGACGAAACATTAATTTTGTTAGAATTTTAGATAATAGACGTAGGCGGGCGAAGAAACAGGTGGCAATAACAGGTGGTATGGATTTAATAACAGTCAACAGGTAGCATAATATGAAATTACTACCTAGGAAAATTATAATACCGATATACATCTCTTATTAGCTGTAAATAAACGAGGCGGAATAAGTTAATCGACAAATATTTGAAAATATACCTGTTGCATGAATGAATACTACATAAAATCAGTACTAATTTCTCAGACAATTCGTTCAAATTTATTTGTTACTTCGCAACCAGTATTTTTGCTATAGTAGAGCTCTCTTTACTCTCAAAGAAAACAGTTGTTCACAAAAACGTTTCAAGCATCACGACAGTTTCAAGTTGCGTTCGAACGAAGCACGAACCCCTCTCTCATTAGAGTATACTAGCATACGTCGCGGTTCGCAGTTGTACGGCCCAAAGTACAAGATAACCGCCGCTTTAGCGCCTTGCGAATCTTCGCACCGTGCCTCTATCTGTTTAATGTTGTTTTGTTTATGTTGATTGTTCCGAGTTTTAGAGATTAAGATATGTATTGCGGTCCCAAAGTTCTGAGTGTTCAGACATTTTGAGTCCAATTCTATGTATAACATGGAAAGTTATTAAATAACATACAATCAGTTACATGACATGGGTGTATGGAGCTCCACCAAACTAGAGCTCAAGCGATCTTTATTTATAATCTGGTACATTTGCCGATTGACGAGTGAAGCTCTGGCGCAGGCGTCTGATCCTCAAATCCGAGAGGGAAACCTGCGCCGAAGTCTCAACCGTCAATAAGCAGGTGCAATGGATTGGAAATGAAGTTGCTTTGGGCCCTTAAGACCATAGTGGGTCCCAACCAATATATCCTGATCTATTAAAGTATACATAAAAATTCTTTTATTTTACTTGATTACTCCATTATAATCTCAACTTCATAGGGAAGGGCATACATCACCATTAATTACTACCATTCAATTACTACAGTCAACAATCAAAATATTGAACCTGAGGGACGCCGCCTGCTGTGAATTCACAGCGGTGCGGGTAGTAGCACGGTGCGATCGATACGTCAACTCAATAGCTAAATGCATAATTAATGCATCGAGTCCCTTGTTGGGCGCCACTTGTGCTGAAGACGTTTATATACGGCGTATTGTTGATATTGTAAGGAGTTTATGACTACTTAGCTGTTGTGTTCATATTCACATAAAAGCGGTAGGCAGAGGTGTATTAAGACCCACATTTCGCATATGCCGACAAGCGGGCACTTTGCCATGAGCTGTATGTTTCGATTTACTGTTGGATGGTGAATAGCCCTGTCCCTTAACATAAAACGGTTCTTAAACTTGTATACATAGAAAAGTCTAAGTTGAAGTGTTTAAGAAAAAAAAAATTACTTTTCTTTTCACCTACTACCCTCATTCCCAACAGGAGTTCATAGTAATGCAGAACATGTCACGAATCTCGTATCCCGAGTAGGTGGGAGCGTGTTTAGTGCTAATGCGCGCTCACGGTTAACGCTCGTCGTAACAACGCCTCTAATGGCTCCCGTGATGTACGACACTACTAGTGGAGTGGCTAAAAGCTGTTGGGGATTTTCCTTTTTCTTTATAAGTTCCGTAGCTGATATATTGACGTCATGAAACGTTAAATTGAACAGGGATAGGGTTCTTATTCTGTTACCTGTTTGGCTTAGCGATTTTTTAAAATGGTTTGACGGGACTTTCAATGGCAGATAGCTGGGCAAACTAGCTGTGTCATAAATATTCCCGTACGGTCCCATACTGTCACATAATATCAAATAATTCCAAACCCAATAACACTGTCCAAATAATGTAATTCCAATAAAACCAGACACAATAAATACTTGTACGTAGTATTCATTTTGCACAGGCCCATTAAACAAAAGGCCAATATGATGCGAATCAAAACAATTACAACGAGCCTCCGTGACAAACGAGCGCTGCCTGGCGGAGCAGAGGAGGGGAAGAGACGACACCAAGGGTGGGAGAAGCGGCCATAAAAATAAACAAGTCGACGCTGTTACGACAAATAACCCTCAGACGCGGAGCGGGCATGCGCTCTGCGATGGAGCAAGACTTGGAACACATAGATGTTAAACGTAGGTTCCAACGGGACTCTTATATTCTTTGTTTGCGAAGTTTGAACAGGAAATTCAGAATTATGTTATAATGAAACAATATTAAATAATTCTTTATTATATTTTTCTCATAACTCATAAAGTATTGCATAATTTTTTAACTTTTGTCTTTATCATTAGAACTGTCATTTTCATCTAGAATACAATCTGTCCTCAGATCTAGTGATATATCGAGATTTAGGTCACAGTCCTAAATCTCGATATATCACTAGATCTGAGGACAGGATATCGTTCTGGAATACGGGTCTTAATGATCAAGCGCAAAAGGAGCCAGCTAGTATATGTATATTACAGTCTACCGACCAAATTGGACACAAATATTTATAGTATAGAGTACCTTGTCGAACCCTGTGTCACCGATATGTGCCAGCTTTGTTACAGTGGCGAAACGTCGGTACAACAAACAGCGGCCGGCGACGGAACAAAGGCACACTACACACGAGTAGTTGCACACGACGCGACGTGACTTTTAGCTCTAGAGCTACATTTTCGCAAAATGTAAATACGGATGAAGCTACTAGTATTATTTATCACTTTAGAAATATGTTAGAACTGCCGCTACGTCGACAACACTTTGTTATAATAGTTATCGTTCTAATGAAAGAAACAATAGTTAAAAAATTCTTACATCTATCTATGCTATTATAAAATTGTTCATTGAAAATGTTTGTTCGCAATTAACGCTAAAACTACTGAACGGATATTGATGCGGTTTTTTGTTAGAAAGTTCTTGGTTAGACTTAAAAGCTTACGTTTGTTTGATTGCAATCGGTTGAGAGATAAGAGATTCATGCGAGCGGAAGACAAGTATAAAATAAAATCATAGTACAATAAATAGTCGGGCCATTTTATACACAATAACAGTGAAATATTCGAGTATAAACACTGTTAACAAATAACAAAAGTCAAACGTGTTGGTTAACTTGTGACGGGCGTGCTTCTGACACGCGTCCGTTGCGCTCAGTTCGTACGGCGAGTCAGTGGCGCCCAACGTGGGGCCGTCATGCGCTGTTTCTCCTTTTGTTCCTATGTTTTATTTAATGCGCTAGTTGTTTGGCGATCTGCTAGTTAAGACAGTTAAATCTATTCATGAAAATAACCAATGTGTTTACATTGTTTTTCTCAGACAAATAAGATTGGACTTTTAGCAATAAAAATTGCAGTCATTCAGAAATATTGTTAACCGCATATACCTAATTGACAATGATTCATGGCTGTTCTGTACAAACAGTGTGGTACTATACACAAGTGTTATTGTTAACAATTTGTACTAAAGTATTAACTCAATAGTTTCAACTACCCTACAACTCCTAAACTAAACGACTAGTATTTATGCAGTCCACCACAACATCGAGGTTGCGACCTACAGCGCTAAAGTCAATACAAGCCAGAAAGTGAGAAGCGGCCGTCTTATGCATTATATATTGGCAAAACCTGAATCGATACTTCAGCGAATTCGATTACACGTTCTAAAACTTTGTAGAAAATTGTTTCGGACCAAGTTATAGTCGCATTATCGTTTAAAGGATCGCGGGGAAGTACCACTCTATCATTTAATATAGATTTTAAGTGCTACCTTTTCTTCAGTAAATTGAAGTTCATCAGTTTCCTTTTTCCAACTATCCTGTTTCTCTCTCACTCTCTTCTCCCTTTACAAGTAGTTTTAGAAAAATTAAAATCCTATAATCCAATTGCAGTAGCACCTACAGCCTAATAAATTGTACCATGCCTATAAACTTCATGCAAGCAATAACTTGACAAAGTTTTATGGCAATCAGATGATTGGTACGTCAGAAAACAAACAAACAAACACCGATTGTTATCGATCACAAGAATCCTTTCCGTAAACACAAATAAAACTGTCGACTACTTTCGTACTTACCATTGCCAGATGACACTTCCCACAGCCCCAACTTCGATGGCTTATTACCTCTAGTAGCTATAGCAGTTTGCACACCTGAAGGGTCTCACATATCTTATTCAACGGAATGGTTTAGTGTTCCAAGACTCGTTGGCGACAAAGTGGAATTGTGGATTGTTTTCACATGTTTGTCACTTAAAATAGACTGTTATATATAAATCTTTTGACTATTCTAGTAACTGTGGCACAATGATAGCGAGTGTGATGTGACTGCCGTGCCGTTTCTGGTTGATTCTGGTTGATTTGGGTGTTACGTTATTTTCATTAAATTTTGAAATTGCTGAAAGTTTTACGACCGGTGAAAAAGCAAATATGCTCAGCTCGTGATTGTGAAATAGGACGAAATGAAATTGTATGAACTGTTTGGGAACGGTGCGAGCTTCCTCGTGAAATATGTATAGTTGACGGCATATATCTTGGCAACAAACACGTCACAAAATGTACGCTTTATGCGCAGTATACGCGTATTGGGTGTCTATTGAGGATAGCTTGAGGTGCTGCAGCAGCGGAAGACCTTAAATCTATCAATCATAGATTATATTAAACCAATCCGCGCGCACCAGAGGCTTGTTTGTCTCACGAATTGTTGCCAAGTTATATGCCGGGAACTATAACTATGGGAATTTTTATCTGCCTACCCTGCAGAATGAAAAACGTAGGTAAGTTATTTACGGTATCACTATCGTATCCGCTACAAGCTATTTGTAAAGTTGTCTTTTAACATATCGAACCAATAAATCCACATATTACGTTATCAGGTCACCACTTGACATCACTAACGTTATTGATTTCCTTTGTCTCGAAATGGTCTATCATTCTCATCGTATAACGTAACCTATGTCTATTAACATAAAGCGCAAATAGCGTGACGGAATTTCGCAATAAAAATAATCTCGTCAGTAATATATCTGTGGATGACAATCGTCTGCGAAGATAGTCCAAGTCGGAGGCGACGTGGCGCGTCCCAATTAACAATATACCGTATAATCCCGTCTCGAGACGAATCACAGCTGGGCGGTGACGGCACGACGAAATACGCTCACTTCCAATCGTCACGTCTATTGTCTAACACTCGGGCGAGTGTGGCGTCAGTGTACGCGAGCGGGTACTAAAAATGTTATTTATTAAGATATTTTTTGCTCTATTGTAGTAAATGCCAGTATGACATGTGTTGAGGTGTTGGAGCCTGAGCTTTAGGTGTGTATATGCTTTGCTCAGAGCAAATAAACTGTCAAGAGAAGTACCACCCTCTAACTTAGTAGCGATATTATGTAGTTTGTGGGTGTAATATAATCAATATTTGGTGAGACTACCCATAGAATTTCCCCCTTTACTTTTCCATTTCCTGTTCTCCTATATTTTTCTGTCTCCGTTTACCTACACCTGTTGCGAAGTGCGAGTGATACCTACCTATGGTATTGTAACGGTCATACCCTACGGCAGAAGTCTCATAGAAAAAAAGGAAAATACTTTATGCACAATCGATCGCTATCGCTGAGAACACAACCTTCTCACCAAACACTCTATCGACCCCGTCCCGTGTAATCCTCATCTCGCTTCAATTACCCGCCATCACTGCGCCCACACCCTGCCGCCTCACTCTCCACAAATGGCTTTCCAATAATCCGGGCTTTGACGCCGCTGTCGAGGCTCAAATTAGTACTCTGGCCCATAGTTCAGGATCCGAGGAGATTGTTAATTTTGTTGCTTTTACGTAATCAAGCTTCTAGCTCTCTTTGTTCTCTTACTGAGGAGATTCAGAATCCCTATTGCAATGGACGGAAAAAGTCGTATTGCGATTGGATCGATGCCAGTTGAACGTTTCGAATAATACATTTTTTTCGTTGCTTAGTCTTTCCCTCTACAAAAGTGGCAAAACGTTTGTACAATATAATAGAATGATCAATATATTGGATTGGCATACGTTGAAGACTGCCATAAGCGTAGAAATTCAGTCAAAGGGTCAGTGCGACGCACATTGTTGGTTTTGTCAGTTTTGAAGTTTTTTGTTTTTTTAGTTACATTTAATAATGGTTGTTTATTGTCGTGTAAATCCCATACATTGAACATTCCATTCTACAAAACGACGACCAAAGAATTGCCACTTGTCTAGGAGGACAGTTCTATGCTGCGTAGAATATTGCCAGTTAAAAGAAAATGAGCAAGCTTACTTTAGAAATATCCGAGAAAATTCAAGTCTAGGATAAAGAAATAAAATTTTGGGATTCTTCCTTCTTTGGATGGAAATCTAGATAGACCTCAATCCAATTCCATCTAAGTTTATGATTTAACCAGAAATCTAGCCTTCACAAATATACCGTAATACAACCGCTGAAGCCTAAATCAATAAAAACTTTGAGAGTCACTGTGTTAAGTGAGTAACAGATAACAAAATGCGCATCTCGTGATTGTCAGGAAGATTCAATATCTGTACAGTACTCAACAATATTGACGCGGATCAATTGCTTCGAGGTGGCGTCGTGGGGTGAGACGCGGGCGGCGCAAGTCTAGAGCTGTAGCGATGTAATACATTAATTGCATTTTCTTAAATGGACAGAACACCAGTAGGCATAGTACGCTTATACAGATCGCACGAAACGCAAAATGTTATAAAACATAATAAGATACTCATCCTAGACGGCCGAAGCGAACTGAATAGCATAGAATAGGTTACAGGGATTTTTTTTAAAGATATAAACACCGATCATCAATCATCGTACAATTAGTTTATCGCAGTACACTGCTTGACATAGGCCTCTCTCAATGTTGAGAGGCTTTGACCTACTGTTTCCACGCTGGCCAGACGGGTTGGTACAGGGTTTTATATCGAGTTTTCCTTCGCTCGCAGTGATATCGTCTGCGTATTTTTCCATTAGTCACCTCTTAAGGTATGATTCCAAAGCCGACCGCATACGACAACGACAAACGCATGCAGTACATACAGCGTATCCATTACTGGTGAAACTCCGATACGGATAAAAGGGACCATTGAGAAACCGCAATGAATTACGCGCATGTGCTGCGTGCGTCGGCAGTTGTTGTATGCGGTCGGCTACGGAATCATACCTTTACGATACTCTTCGGATGAGATGAGGTTGTGATACTTGTATTCTTTTCTGTCACCACACGAATAACAAATCTAATGATAAATATTATCTTTCTTTCACCAGCGAAAGAATCATTTTCAAATGGTTTACTTTAATTTATTTAATATTTTATTTTTAGTTCACATACTTCTTGACACAATTATAATATTTTGACGTTCATATGTGCTCTATATGTGCCTAAATTGAATAAACGAAATTGATTCTTTGATTCTTTGATTCTTATCACCACCATTTATCTAGTTTCAAGAAGCTTATACGGAATCCAGCGATTGCTAGTGAGAACAGGGAAACGTAGGATATTTTAGGATATTAAACAAGTAAACTTTTTTAACAAATTAACTCGCCGTAAGCTTATAATTTGTACCGTAACAAAATATATTGTATATAATAATAACTGTGTATCGATTTCTCGACATGGCACAGTATATTGCAAGGGGCTCTGTGCGATACGCTCTCACTGATATGATGATAAGTTCGGGAGCTTATTGAATCGCAGTTAGTGCTATTAGCGCCGATTCGCACAATCACTAAAGATATTGGTTTTGGACAACTATGGGCATGTGGGACTACTGTTGTACCTCCTATACACCAGGATCAACTGCTGCGGTGACCTAGGAACTCATGACAAGTCCTAGGTAAAGTTAAACTGTCATAATCACAGCTCTTTCACAATAGCGTAGGCAGATACTACATAATATTCTACTTGCTATGATCCTGGCATAGATCTTTCGTTTCTTCCAAAATAATCTGAAGAAAATTAAACGAGTTGGAAATATAATATCATCACTCATCACGGCTATTCGTGTTGATAGGATACCTCCCAAGCCTACCTTTACTCGCAGAAATATTTATCGAGATAACGAAAAATTTCATTAGTGTAAGCGTTACGAGAGACATTCTATAGCGCAATGCTATGGGCGCAGCATGTATTAATACATTATATCACTTCCATTACGTATAAGTACTTAACTTGGCAGTTATACAGCTAAAAGTGCCCTGTCGTCTCTATATCTAGAATTATTCCTGCCCAATCCACTAACAGATCTTCATCAAATGTTTATTAAAAGAGCCCTGAGATTTTTTAAATAATCAGATAACGTAACAAAGAATTATTGCGACACATACTCCCTTTTTTGAAATGAGTTAAAAATCCGAAAACAACAACACGCAATGTTGCTTCAGTAAAAAATATGATGTAATCCGAACATTTCGCGCTCCGCAAACCTTATACAACAAAATACAATTCGCCATTTGTGAAATATTACGTAACGACCTCAAACCCCTTTCGTAACCCGAAAAACGCTTCAAATTAAGTAATTTTCCCGGTTTTTGTGAACAAAGGCTAATAAAGTGCGCGCTACGGCCGGAGCCGTACAAAAGACGGCTGGTAGGGTTTGGGGTGTCAGCGATACGCCTCCACACTTAAGACGGTGTATTGTTACCCGTACGAACAGGGGGAGAGAGTAGGAATGTTTTCAGATACGCCGTTTTTATGTATTATGCCTAACGTATAAAGCAGATTTGACATATAGGTACAATCAAAACGTGTATGTAATAATTATATTTCAATCTATATTGTTAAAATAGAGAACCAAGACTGTACCTCCATTCTTGCTATAGTAAATAAATAAATCGCTTGGTTCACATATGTTTCTGTATTATTCTACAAAAAATATTAACCAAATAAAACTTATACACTGGTACCTGATACTCTTTTTCAAAACAAAATACAATTGAAATGAAAATAACGGAAAAAAAGAATATATTTTACATAAAAAGATATTTCTATAGATAAAAAACATAACCAACTTCGCCTAACATTTCCCACGTACTCATTGAAGCTGACTCAGCGTAGGCACAAACCCAACTATTTGCTATGGCCTGTCTATTCCCCGTCCCGTCACGAAGGGTAAGCACTCTATAGCCATCCACAGGTGGTTAGCCATTTGCACTATATATTGCTGTTGTATTAGGTGCGTGGTATCGCAACCCGAAATGTTGCTAGCCTACAAAAGTGGGACGTGATGTTTCGAAGATATTACTGTGTTACGTTTTAGGATCAACACGCTTGTACTAATAATATACGTTGTTTCTTATATTTTGGTCCGACATTATTTTATTTCCGAAGGCGACCGCGTACGACAACTGCACGCATGCAGCAGATACAGCGTACCGCGAAATAGACTTGAATATGATAATTTTGTTTATAGTTTTAATACATTGCGGCTTCTCCATGGTCCCCTATATTTGTATCGAAGTTTAACTAGTAATGTATGTGAAGAGACGACCCGTCATCCGTACGCACATAAATAGTCCATAGAAATAAAAGAAAATCAGTCCCACAAGCCGCTCATATAACTATACATTTACAATTTTTTCACATACATTAACTTTGATACGGATAAACGGCGGATTGGGTGGGACCGCAATAGGTTAATCAATTGATTGATAGATATATGAATGTATGTTAAATTAAAAGGAGGAGTAAGCGGATCCCGATTGGCTGTAATGGGTTGAACAGTGTATAGTGTGATGTCTTACCTTGGTCGGGTTTCTCTAGCTTGTTGGCGGCCAATCGCCGCTCCGCCAGCGGCGCCGCGCCTTGCTTGGGGCTATTCCTCTTGGAGCTGCTGCGGGACACCACCAGCGACTGCGGGATCTGTGGACAATACACGTATTAGGACACATTTTCTTCATCCTAGCGTTAATCCCAGTCGCATCGGAAGTTCTCACCTCGGAGTCTGGGGTTCGTTTTTTTTTTCAGTCATAGGCCCGTATTCTAAAGATCCTGTTCAGACACGGCGGGAGCCGCGCGATTATAGAATCGCATGGAAATCGCGCGGGTCTTATTTATATGAGTTAGTTAGTTATCGTTCAGACATTAACCGCGCGGTTATGTCTGAACGATTTCCATGTGATTCTATAATCGCGCGGTTCCCGTCGTGTCTGAACAGGGTCACAATGGTACTCAATGTTGAATATCGACTTATATGAGGACCGATTGTATAGACAAACTGTCAAATTTGTCGTCAGATTAATCGAGATTCAAGAATGAGTGTCATTCTACAATACGGGTCTAGCTGCGGGATGGGTTCGATATTTTCCGTGAAATGATTGCCATCTGACCTCTACAAACATTGGCGATATCGAAGTCTGACACATATATTGCTCGGGACATACATCTTGGACTTAAAATGTGCTTTATACGCGCAGTACACGTTTCTTGGGTGTCTTTTGAGGATAGTACGGGGTGCTACTGCGGTGGACGAGCTCAAATTCACCAAACGTATATTAAAAAACAATACGCGAGCGCCAGAGCCTCGTTTGTCTTGTGATTTAGGTCCAAGATACGTGTCCCGAGGTGTAATACGACGCAAAGACTTGGCTCGGATTGCTGACCAGCCAAGCCAAACATCCTGGCACTCAATTCTGCTAAAACAAAACCAGTCACTGCAAAAAGTGTCACAAAATTTCAGACTTTATTGCAATAGGCTTAAAATCGAATAGAGTTTCATTACACTATTTCATTCACTCTACAAAAAGTCATTTAATTTTGGACTTTAAGTCTATAGTTATAAAGTCTAAAATTTAATACCAATTTTTGCAGTGACTGTGGTATTAACAGTGGTTTTACTTTAGCAGAATCGAGGGCCTGTTCACACGCTTGTCCTTGTGAACACTTGGGGAAGAGAAGTTGGCAGACAAGCACACGGCCCACCTGATGGGAAGCGGTCACCGTGGCCTATGGACGTATGCAACACCAGGGGCGACACACTCGCACTGCCGACCCTGAAGAAACCTTTTTATTGTCCTTCTTGAAGAACCCCATATTGCAGTCGCTTGGGAAAACCACCGCAGGGAGTTCATTCCACAGCTTGAGTGTGCGTGGGATGAAGTGCCTTTCAAACCGCACAGTGCGCACCGTTTCTTGTTCTGGTAAGGTTCTGGCAAGTCGTACAACACTCACCAGCTTGTCGCTCCGGTCCCCAGAAGGTAACCTGGCGATGGTGACGTCGGCGGAGTCCTCCGGCGGCGGCGGCTGCTGCAGCCAGTTGTACTCGCGCTTCTCCACCGGCACGCCGCGCCGCTCGTAGTCTTGCGCCTGCGTTCTGTCGCACATACACACACACGTACATACAGTCACTTTACTATTTTTAAGCTATTGCATAGCTTCTATCGCGGGCCTTGAGCTTGGAGACCGAATCCAGAAATTCCGTAACGAAAAAAACCTAACACTCCCCGAGCTCACGCGAATCGAGCCGAGCTGCTCCGAAGTAGCTCCGCTTAATGTAAGTAATTATAATTACATAAGTTGTTAGTTTTCAAATTCAAATTCAGACTCAGACTCAGACTCAGACTCAGACTCAGACTCAGATTCAGATTCAGATTCAAATTCAAATTCAAATTCAAATTCAAATTCAAATTCAAATTCAAATTCAAATTCAAATTCAAATTCAAATTCAAATTCAAATTCAAATTCAAATTCAAATTCAAATTCAAATTCAAATTCAAATTCAAATTCAAATTCAAATTCAAATTCAAATTCAAATTCAAATTCAAATTCAAATTCAAATTCAAATTCAAATTCAAATTCAAATTCAAATTCAAATTCAAATTCAAATTATATTATTATTTATTATAATTGCATAAGTTCATAAAAAATGCTATGCAATAGCTTTACCGCGGCAGTCCCCGAAAAAAAAAGAAAAGACGTGTGGCACTACACGTCTTTTCTTTTTTTTTTTAAGCGCCTTCGCTGCGTTTAGCGGGTGCGGGTCGCGGATGCGCGCGCAGTGCGTCCGCCTGTCCGTCGCGTGTGACGGGTACCCGCCTCACGCAGCGCTGCTCTTGAAATAACATGAAACAAGCACGCGAAGCGGACGTCCGTGCTGTGCGCCCGCTAAACGCAGCGAAGGCGCTAAAGAATATGAGCAACCGAAATTACTAATATTCCCGTTAACCCCTCCAACCAAGCTAAATTGCTTGTGCTAGGAGTGGGTTCACGACGGTAGTGTAATGGCCAGGATTCGAACCCGGGACCTCTCGATCGTAAGACAGACTCCTTAACCACTAAGCTACCGACTTTGGGTCAGAAGTAACGTTTATCAATATCAAGGTTATCTGTTATTTTTGTATATTTGCAGTCAAATCTGATTAGAAAGAAACAGATATGATATGACTATGAAAAATGTATAATTCAAATTCAATCTGACCCGAGATTATTGGTGGAAGGAAACCCACTTATGTGGGCAATGCATTTTTTACACCACTTAGGTGGTAGACGTAAACGAGCATACGGCCCACCTGATGAAAAGTAGTTATCGTGGCCTATGGACGAATGCAACACCAGGGGAGTCACACTCGTGATGTTGACCCTGTAAGAACAGAGAGATTCTGTGCCGTCAGCGAAGAAAACAAGCAGGACAAGGTTTTGGTCTTCCCACTGATAGCACAAAACCTCTCCAGTGAGCTCTGGCTACCCTACTCACGGCCAACACATACAAACATACATTGACTTTATTTATTTGGGTCAGAAGTAACGCCTATCGATATCAAGGTTATCTGTTATTTTTTACATATTTGCAGCCAGATCTGATTAGAAAGAAACAGATAGTCTCTGAGTAAACAATTTGGTTACGAATAAGCTTATAATTGAAATTAAATCTGACCCGCGATTATTGGAGAAAGAAAACCCACTTGTGTGGGCATACATACATAAATATAATTACGACTTTATCACGGGGGGGTTAGGTAGAGACAAATTAACTTCTACATTTCACCAATCATTGTATTCGGTCCCACGTAATAGAGGGTGAGCCTATTGCTGTATTCCGGGCACTAATTGATTCGAGCCGTGCATCTGAGGCTGAGTATGAGCTGTATATATCTGTCTGATGTTAAACAGGCTCATCCCTAAGTCGCCTTGTACGACACCGCAAGGGAGGAGATGGGGTGGCCCGAATTGTACTCTCCCGATAACGACGGGGCGACGGGATAACGGCAATACTATAGTAATCATGTAGTATAGATATAAAATAAGTGAACCTTTCTCATACTAACCTTAAGCTTTCATAACAGTCTAAACATACTACAGCATAGTCGTTATTTTCTAATAATAATGAATTTTCAGTCCGCCTTTGCACTAAGAAAGGAAATTCCTGCAACAAACATACATTGGTCAGAAAAGTTCTAAAAGTTAACATATTGAAAATATACAATTTCTAAGCAGAGATAATCAGACACTACGGTACAGTGACCGGCAAACTTCGTGAACATGTACTCAGGCTGCGCATAGCGCGTTTTGCGTCAGTTTGGAAGGACTCGACGGTGGAGGCGCCAGTTCATAAATCGAAAGGTGCGTACAACTTACGCGCGGCAGCCGCGCGAGCCAGTTCGACATTAATTTGACTCGCGAGCCAGAATACAGATATGAATTCAGTAGAGCGCGGCAGCTTGAACCTGCAGGTAATCAGATTCGACAACGTGATAGTCAAGCGGGCGGATAGCCAAGGATTTATTATGGTGCTGGGATGATTTACTATTCCAAAATACGTCATTAGCATCATGCAACTGAATGAGCAGTTATTCATATTTAAGAACGTACCTACTTGCCGCGCGAGCCAATTCACAGACACAACAAACCGTCCAAACTGTGCGAGATCGAATGACTCAAGATCATTTTATACAGTCTCGAAAACCGACAGCGAGCGGTTCGTCGCGCGGCACGTTCGAACGCGGCTGCCGCGCGAGCCAAACGCGTCTATCAAAGCCTATGTTCGATGGTTTGCCGCGCGTAGTTTTAACACGGTTTTACATTATAACAAATCACTGGCTCAAAGGGCTCGCGTTACCATTCCCTTTATTGGTGTTTTGGTTGGTCCAGTATACATGCGCGAGTTTACTGACTGTTGTTCAGAAATTGAATGAAATTTTAAAGCATTTAGTATGCTAAGTATTCAAATTGATTAAGATAGGAAAAAGCGTAATCACGCTCAAGCGAGACTGAACTCGCGATCTTTCCCTTACAGGGGGAATTGGACTCTGAGCCACTGAACTTCGCCCGATTCAGATCAAAATTTTCCTATAGGTACATTCGTCTTGGACCGCCTGAGCGTAATTTCGCTTTTTACTATCCTAATCAATTTTGTTCACGAAGTTCGCTAGCACCTATAACTACACTATACTGGGTGATTTTATAGACGTTTCGTAGCCTTTTTAGAGTTGGATTTTAGAGTCGTTTTTTTACAGCCCCCACACAGTAAGCCTTTCACCTGTACATTATTCCCATACATTGTAAAATTAAAAAGTGTTTTTTTTTCGCTAATTTAATACAAATTTCGCTATCGAAACTGTGCCCAAAATCTTTCGCTGCGAAACGACTACAAATTCACCTTGTGTACATGTGAAAGTGATGTTAAGTGGTGTAGTTACCTTAATAGGTAGCGCCCTAACCCGCTTGCGGTACGTCTTGATGCCGCACAGGTGACAGTGGTAGTCGTGCGTGTTGTACGCGCGCCGCTCCGCCGGGTACCCGCCCACCGCCTCGTACCTATACAACATACATTCATTACATATCAGTACATACTGCACGTTGACGGTTATTTGGGTCTTCGGGGTCAAGTCAAGTCGGTACATCAGCTCCTTAGACAAGAAACATCATATAGCATCACACACTGCACATTGAGAGTTATTGGAGTCTTCGAGGCTAACTCAATTTCACTTGCAAGGCACCTGAGCCCCTTGGCACAGCTTCTTAGACAAGAAAAATCATATAGTATCACATTGGGGGTTATTGGGGTCAAGTCAACTTCACTTGCAACACCCCGTATCAGCCCCCTAGACAAGTGGAAATTCGTTGACCAGTGTATTCTAGAATAAAATAATAAATGTATGAGATTTGACGTATATGACAGTCGGTACTTATCGCGAATTGAAATTACTTACTTTCTCCACTGGTCCAGTAACGAATGAAAACAGAAGGTACAAACTAGCGCCGAGCCGTTGTCGCGCAACTGTTCGGCGTTCGGGTGACTCTGTGAACAACGTGGGCACTACTCGTGAAACGATCCACTAATCGTATTCAACAGTTTTCAACGACAATGGTAAAACATACATAGTTAGAATTTTCACAAATCAAATCAAAATTACATAATATCTTGAAGCATTTGAATGAAATTTTGAACTTTTCAAATCGATTTGGAAAGGAAAAAGAATCGACTTCGGGTGGGACTCGATCTTTCCCTTACAGGGGGAATGCTCTAACCGCTAAGCCACCAAAGCCCGCACGAAGCCGACTTAAATTCCTCTATACTACCGTCTTTGGGGCGACGGTGGAGTCATCTACCGAAACTCATACGAGCTATCTCGGCACCAATGAATGATGTTACAACCATTTCCAAACATTGATTTTTAACGCGACTCCGCCCTTTGCTTTCTAAATCGATATCTTGAAGCATTCTTGTAGTTCAGTCAAGTTCTTTAAAACTGCGACTATCCCCTAATTATTGCTACTTCAGCTCCTCTATAATAGAGTAACCTTATCTGTTTGGTAAGAAAATTGCCATTCATGGCAAAATATATTCATAATTTTTTAAGTTCTGTAAAAAAATAATCGTAAAAGTAGTTTTTTTTTTATAATATTGTAGGACATTCTACACAGCAGCGCTATCTAGACCCAAAGTAAGCATAGCTTAACTAGCTTGTGTTATGGTTTTCGAGAGTGCGGATAAACATACTTAGATACATTTTTTTTTTCGTAAATACATACATTATTATACATGGAAACACAGAACACTACAGTCCCGGTCCCGGGTCCTTTAAGCGGGGCGTGAAAAAGCATCTGATGAGGCCGTCAAGCTGAGTGCCACCATTGTAGCATGGTACGTGTCTATAATGGTGACCCTCTTTCCAAGACTTTGCCCTAAGCTTACCATCAGGCGAGGCGAAGTCAAATTGACGTGTCCTATATAAAAAAATTAAAAAAAAAAACAGTTTTAATGTAAGTTTTGAAGTAGATAGCCGTACAAGATGTATGTATGTATGTAGGTGTGACGTACCTGGTGCGTCAGCAGACAAGGGAAGTAGGGCGCGTTGCCCTGCGGCTGCCCGTACAGCACGTGAAGTCCTATGTATGTAGGTGTGACGTACCTGGTGCGTCAGCAGACAAGGGAAGTAGGGCGCGTTGCCCTGCGGCTGCCCGTACAGCACGTGAAGTCCTATGTATGTAGGTGTGACGTACCTGGTGCGTCAGCAGACAAGGGAAGTAGGGCGCGTTGCCCTGCGGCTGCCCGTACAGCACGTGAAGTCCTATGTATGTAGGTGTGACGTACCTGGTGCGTCAGCAGACAAGGGAAGTAGGGCGCGTTGCCCTGCGGCTGCCCGTACAGCACGTGAAGTCCTATGTATGTAGGTGTGACGTACCTGGTGCGTCAGCAGACAAGGGAAGTAGGGCGCGTTGCCCTGCGGCTGCCCGTACAGCACGTGAAGTCCTATGTATGTAGGTGTGACGTACCTGGTGCGTCAGCAGACAAGGGAAGTAGGGCGCGTTGCCCTGCGGCTGCCCGTACAGCACGTGAAGTCCTATGTATGTAGGTGTGACGTACCTGGTGCGTCAGCAGACAAGGGAAGTAGGGCGCGTTGCCCTGCGGCTGCCCGTACAGCACGTGAAGTCCTATGTATGTAGGTGTGACGTACCTGGTGCGTCAGCAGACAAGGGAAGTAGGGCGCGTTGCCCTGCGGCTGCCCGTACAGCACGTGAAGTCCTATGTATGTAGGTGTGACGTACCTGGTGCGTCAGCAGACAAGGGAAGTAGGGCGCGTTGCCCTGCGGCTGCCCGTACAGCACGTGAAGTCCTATGTATGTAGGTGTGACGTACCTGGTGCGTCAGCAGACAAGGGAAGTAGGGCGCGTTGCCCTGCGGCTGCCCGTACAGCACGTGAAGTCCTATGTATGTAGGTGTGACGTACCTGGTGCGTCAGCAGACAAGGGAAGTAGGGCGCGTTGCCCTGCGGCTGCCCGTACAGCACGTGAAGTCCTATGTATGTAGGTGTGACGTACCTGGTGCGTCAGCAGACAAGGGAAGTAGGGCGCGTTGCCCTGCGGCTGCCCGTACAGCACGTGAAGTCCTATGTATGTAGGTGTGACGTACCTGGTGCGTCAGCAGACAAGGGAAGTAGGGCGCGTTGCCCTGCGGCTGCCCGTACAGCACGTGAAGTCCTATGTATGTAGGTGTGACGTACCTGGTGCGTCAGCAGACAAGGGAAGTAGGGCGCGTTGCCCTGCGGCTGCCCGTACAGCACGTGAAGTCCTATGTATGTAGGTGTGACGTACCTGGTGCGTCAGCAGACAAGGGAAGTAGGGCGCGTTGCCCTGCGGCTGCCCGTACAGCACGTGAAGTCCTATGTATGTAGGTGTGACGTACCTGGTGCGTCAGCAGACAAGGGAAGTAGGGCGCGTTGCCCTGCGGCTGCCCGTACAGCACGTGAAGTCCTATGTATGTAGGTGTGACGTACCTGGTGCGTCAGCAGACAAGGGAAGTAGGGCGCGTTGCCCTGCGGCTGCCCGTACAGCACGTGAAGTCCTATGTATGTAGGTGTGACGTACCTGGTGCGTCAGCAGACAAGGGAAGTAGGGCGCGTTGCCCTGCGGCTGCCCGTACAGCACGTGAAGTCCTATGTATGTAGGTGTGACGTACCTGGTGCGTCAGCAGACAAGGGAAGTAGGGCGCGTTGCCCTGCGGCTGCCCGTACAGCACGTGAAGTCCTATGTATGTAGGTGTGACGTACCTGGTGCGTCAGCAGACAAGGGAAGTAGGGCGCGTTGCCCTGCGGCTGCCCGTACAGCACGTGAAGTCCTATGTATGTAGGTGTGACGTACCTGGTGCGTCAGCAGACAAGGGAAGTAGGGCGCGTTGCCCTGCGGCTGCCCGTACAGCACGTGAAGTCCTATGTATGTAGGTGTGACGTACCTGGTGCGTCAGCAGACAAGGGAAGTAGGGCGCGTTGCCCTGCGGCTGCCCGTACAGCACGTGAAGTCCTATGTATGTAGGTGTGACGTACCTGGTGCGTCAGCAGACAAGGGAAGTAGGGCGCGTTGCCCTGCGGCTGCCCGTACAGCACGTGAAGTCCTATGTATGTAGGTGTGACGTACCTGGTGCGTCAGCAGACAAGGGAAGTAGGGCGCGTTGCCCTGCGGCTGCCCGTACAGCACGTGAAGTCCTATGTATGTAGGTGTGACGTACCTGGTGCGTCAGCAGACAAGGGAAGTAGGGCGCGTTGCCCTGCGGCTGCCCGTACAGCACGTGAAGTCCTATGTATGTAGGTGTGACGTACCTGGTGCGTCAGCAGACAAGGGAAGTAGGGCGCGTTGCCCTGCGGCTGCCCGTACAGCACGTGAAGTCCTATGTATGTAGGTGTGACGTACCTGGTGCGTCAGCAGACAAGGGAAGTAGGGCGCGTTGCCCTGCGGCTGCCCGTACAGCACGTGAAGTCCTATGTATGTAGGTGTGACGTACCTGGTGCGTCAGCAGACAAGGGAAGTAGGGCGCGTTGCCCTGCGGCTGCCCGTACAGCACGTGAAGTCCTATGTATGTAGGTGTGACGTACCTGGTGCGTCAGCAGACAAGGGAAGTAGGGCGCGTTGCCCTGCGGCTGCCCGTACAGCACGTGAAGTCCTATGTATGTAGGTGTGACGTACCTGGTGCGTCAGCAGACAAGGGAAGTAGGGCGCGTTGCCCTGCGGCTGCCCGTACAGCACGTGAAGTCCTATGTATGTAGGTGTGACGTACCTGGTGCGTCAGCAGACAAGGGAAGTAGGGCGCGTTGCCCTGCGGCTGCCCGTACAGCACGTGAAGTCCTATGTATGTAGGTGTGACGTACCTGGTGCGTCAGCAGACAAGGGAAGTAGGGCGCGTTGCCCTGCGGCTGCCCGTACAGCACGTGAAGTCCTATGTATGTAGGTGTGACGTACCTGGTGCGTCAGCAGACAAGGGAAGTAGGGCGCGTTGCCCTGCGGCTGCCCGTACAGCACGTGAAGTCCTATGTATGTAGGTGTGACGTACCTGGTGCGTCAGCAGACAAGGGAAGTAGGGCGCGTTGCCCTGCGGCTGCCCGTACAGCACGTGAAGTCCTATGTATGTAGGTGTGACGTACCTGGTGCGTCAGCAGACAAGGGAAGTAGGGCGCGTTGCCCTGCGGCTGCCCGTACAGCACGTGAAGTCCTATGTATGTAGGTGTGACGTACCTGGTGCGTCAGCAGACAAGGGAAGTAGGGCGCGTTGCCCTGCGGCTGCCCGTACAGCACGTGAAGTCCTATGTATGTAGGTGTGACGTACCTGGTGCGTCAGCAGACAAGGGAAGTAGGGCGCGTTGCCCTGCGGCTGCCCGTACAGCACGTGAAGTCCTATGTATGTAGGTGTGACGTACCTGGTGCGTCAGCAGACAAGGGAAGTAGGGCGCGTTGCCCTGCGGCTGCCCGTACAGCACGTGAAGTCCTATGTATGTAGGTGTGACGTACCTGGTGCGTCAGCAGACAAGGGAAGTAGGGCGCGTTGCCCTGCGGCTGCCCGTACAGCACGTGAAGTCCTATGTATGTAGGTGTGACGTACCTGGTGCGTCAGCAGACAAGGGAAGTAGGGCGCGTTGCCCTGCGGCTGCCCGTACAGCACGTGAAGTCCTATGTATGTAGGTGTGACGTACCTGGTGCGTCAGCAGACAAGGGAAGTAGGGCGCGTTGCCCTGCGGCTGCCCGTACAGCACGTGAAGTCCTATGTATGTAGGTGTGACGTACCTGGTGCGTCAGCAGACAAGGGAAGTAGGGCGCGTTGCCCTGCGGCTGCCCGTACAGCACGTGAAGTCCTATGTATGTAGGTGTGACGTACCTGGTGCGTCAGCAGACAAGGGAAGTAGGGCGCGTTGCCCTGCGGCTGCCCGTACAGCACGTGAAGTCCTATGTATGTAGGTGTGACGTACCTGGTGCGTCAGCAGACAAGGGAAGTAGGGCGCGTTGCCCTGCGGCTGCCCGTACAGCACGTGAAGTCCTATGTATGTAGGTGTGACGTACCTGGTGCGTCAGCAGACAAGGGAAGTAGGGCGCGTTGCCCTGCGGCTGCCCGTACAGCACGTGAAGTCCTATGTATGTAGGTGTGACGTACCTGGTGCGTCAGCAGACAAGGGAAGTAGGGCGCGTTGCCCTGCGGCTGCCCGTACAGCACGTGAAGTCCTATGTATGTAGGTGTGACGTACCTGGTGCGTCAGCAGACAAGGGAAGTAGGGCGCGTTGCCCTGCGGCTGCCCGTACAGCACGTGAAGTCCTATGTATGTAGGTGTGACGTACCTGGTGCGTCAGCAGACAAGGGAAGTAGGGCGCGTTGCCCTGCGGCTGCCCGTACAGCACGTGAAGTCCTATGTATGTAGGTGTGACGTACCTGGTGCGTCAGCAGACAAGGGAAGTAGGGCGCGTTGCCCTGCGGCTGCCCGTACAGCACGTGAAGTCCTATGTATGTAGGTGTGACGTACCTGGTGCGTCAGCAGACAAGGGAAGTAGGGCGCGTTGCCCTGCGGCTGCCCGTACAGCACGTGAAGTCCTATGTATGTAGGTGTGACGTACCTGGTGCGTCAGCAGACAAGGGAAGTAGGGCGCGTTGCCCTGCGGCTGCCCGTACAGCACGTGAAGTCCTATGTATGTAGGTGTGACGTACCTGGTGCGCCAGCAGACAAGGGAAGTAGGGCGCGTTGCCCTGCGGCTGCCCGTACAGCACGCGCGCCAGCGTGAAGTCCGAGTGCAGGCCGCACAGGAAGCAGTAGATCGACGTGCAAGCTGCAACAACACCACACGGTACTAACATTGTGAGGGACATAATATCTTGGAGGTAAAATGTGCTCTGTACGCGCAGTACACGTCTCTTGGGTTTCTTTTGAGGATAGCATGGGGTGCTACTGCGGTGGACGAGCTCAAATTCACTAAGCATAGATTTTTACAAAACAAGGCTTCGTATGTCTCGCGATTTAGGTCCAAGGTACGTGTCTTGAGTAATACGCCGATGTGAGTATACCATGCGTGGTCCGAGAGGAGGGTGAGACTAGGTGTACGGTTCTTGCAAAACGTGCAAGTCTAATTGAAAAGTCTTCCAAAAAGATATTTTGTAAAGAAATTTTTGCGCGTGACCTCCCCCCATTTCAGACTGCAACCGCACCTCGTATACACGTGCAGTAGACGCTCTTTTCATGATTACTCCTTGCAAGGTTTCGTTAAAATCTCGTTTGAAGCGCGTATGCGCGCGTTCAAGTTCAATTACTTTTGTACTAAAATTCTTACCTATACAACGATCAACAATAAACTGGAATTCTTTTCAAGGTAAAGTATAGCTAAAAATAATCTTGCATACAATACTACAAATGATGTCATGTCTTCAAACCAGACAAAATCAGATCAGACCGCACAAAGTTATTATCTTACCGAGCTGTATATGTATTTAATTAAATAATATAATATATACTATTTATTTACACGGTAATTCACACTATTTATGCTAATACTCGGCCACATATTTGCAGTGATAACAGAACGCTTACATAAAGAGACGGCTAGGTCGAACCTCTCTCAAAGAGACCTTGGTGTTCTGTGATCAAGGTTATGAACGAACTATTCTATTGGAAATAGATAAGCTATTCAATCACAAAATCGCTAGCCAGTAAACGAGTTTACTGTTCCAGACAGACCAGTTTCTTGTGTATATCGCCTATACAATAGTTTGTGCTTAGAAGAATTGTTTGATATAATGCCCACAGCTACATTCTATCATCGCACTTCTCGTCATAGGCGGGGAGTTCATCCTCACACATTGCGACCGGAAACGGTGGGCACTGTGCGGTATGAAAGGAACTTCATCCCTCGCACACTCAAGCTGTGGAATGAACTCCCCGCGGTGGTTTTCCCAAACGACTACAATATGGGGTTCTTCAAGAAGGGCATTGGAAGGTTTCTTCAGGGTCGGCAGCGCGAGTGTGACGCTCCTGGTGTTGCACACGTCCATAGGCCACGGTAACCACTTTTGATCAGGTGGGCCGTGTGCTTGTCTGCCACCTAACTACAAAAAGGTACATGTTACCCACGAAGTCGTCTATCAATCAATTACCTCCTCCCTTTCCGCATCCAATCTGTCACTGGAGTAACAATTGTTTTCGAAAGAACCATTTATTAAATGATGTGTAAGAGGGCATTTTGTGCAAATAATGAATGTGCATTCTCACCACTATTACTAGCGACCGTTCGGTCAGAGGTGGTGGAAGGTGGGGTGGGTATCACTCGCTCGCCGTTCACCGACGAGTTGGGGGGCAGGGGCGATGGGATATTGTATCTGGAACAAAATAATACAACATTAGTATTTGTATAAACAATTTATAGAAGAAAGTATAGTCCATTAAGCAGTACCGCGTAGTTAAACTGTGATGAAGTATAGGACCCCACTAAGGACTTCGGGGTTGAACAAGTTGGTATACTTGCTAGACGTATGAGGCTCCGACGCAGGCCAGCAGGCGCCCCCTGAGTACATAGTCACGAAGTGTGCCGGCCACTACACACTACACACTACACACTACAGTGCACGTACCTCCTGTGCTCGAGCGGCACTCGCTCGGCGTCCATGAGCTCCCACTGGCGCGCCAGGTGCCGCACGCAGCGGGCCTGGCTCCCTGAGTACATAGTCACGAAGTGTGCCGGCCACTACACACTACACACTACACACTACAGTGCACGTACCTCCTGTGCTCGAGCGGCACTCGCTCGGCGTCCATGAGCTCCCACTGGCGCGCCAGGTGCCGCACGCAGCGGGCCTGGCTCCCTGAGTACATAGTCACGAAGTGTGCCGGCCACTACACACTACACACTACACACTACAGTGCACGTACCTCCTGTGCTCGAGCGGCACTCGCTCGGCGTCCATGAGCTCCCACTGGCGCGCCAGGTGCCGCACGCAGCGGCTGCAGGCCAGCACCCGTCCGCCCCGCGCCGCCCCTCCCCCTCCCCCGCCACCTCCCCCTCCCCCGCCCGCCAGGCAGGGGAAGTGCATGGCGTGCGAGTTCATGTACTCCGCCGTCGTCGACAGCCACTCCATCGAGTGCTGCTGGAACAGCCCCGCGCACACGTAGCATCTGGAACAAATATTGCGCTGTAATATCTACCATATCGAGGATATACAGTTTTAGTATACCAGACATTGTCATATACCAGCCGTTGTAATATACCAGCTTTTGTAATTTACCAGCCGTTGTAATATGCCAGCCGTTGTAATTATGCCAGCCGTTGTAATATACGAGTTGTTGTAATATGCTAGACATTGTAAAACACCAGACATTGTAATATACCAGCCGATTTAGTATACCAGTCATTGTCATATATCAGCCGTTATAATATACCAGCTTTTGTAATTTACCAGCCGTTGTAATATGCCAGCCGTTGTAATTATGCCAGCCGTTGTAATATACGAGTTGTTGTAATATGCTAGACATTGTAAAACACCAGACATTGTAATATACCAGCCGATTTAGTATACCAGTCATTGTCATATATCAGCCGTTATAATATACCAGCTTTTGCAATTTACCAGCCGTTATAATATGCCAGCCGTTGTAATATACCAACCGTTGTTATATACCACCCGTTGTAATATGTCAGCCGTTGTAATATACCAACCTTTGTAATATACCAATCGTTGCAACATACCAGCCGTTGTAATATACGCTCTACAAAACCGAACCAATTCGATCTTAACCGGACTGTCACTCTTCTTACCGAAGAACCAAACCAAAAGCCGGGTATTGTACCTACAAGCAACCGCGGTAGTGACTAGCAGTAAGGTATCAAGTTATTCAAAAAACATTTTATGTCTATACTAAAAAAATAAAATATACAGCAGAACATAATTAGTTCGTTAATTCTGATATAAAGAGGTCAGAGGTCAAGTTTAGGTCAAATGTGTTGTTATAATTTTACAATGTAACGATTTTTTGTCAACATACTTGATAACGATCCTAGATTCAGATTTTATTATTATTTATTTATTTATATTTACACTGGGTTATAAACAAATTATTGTATAATTTGGAATCTGATTAACATACGACGTTATGGCACAGACTTTCCTCTCGAGATTGGGAATTCAAACTGCAGTCGCTCTTACAAAAACCGTATGAGACTGCCTTTCCACCGGAGATGTGCTATGCTACGTGGCTATGGATGCGTTTGATATCCACCAACTTAGAGTATACATTGCTATAGAGCGCGCCTTACAAGTATGAACTGCTATCACGGGTATGAACAGTACCGAGGCTCCTGGCTCAACCTCAATCAGTAGCAAAACAATACCCGTCAAAATGACTTCGCAAATAATATTTCATTCGATATACTTCCTCTTAGCGTTAATTCCCAGTCGCATCCGAAGCTTTCAGCTCGGAGTCTGGGGTCCGCTTTTACCAGTCTTAACCACGGATTTGACTAGACCTCGATATTTTCCGTGAAGCGATTGTCATCTGACCTCCACAACCCAATGTTAACATTAGGCGATATCGAAGTTTAGCAGTTAGACCGTTGTTTTTGGATTTTTGAAGGCTCCAACTACCCGTAACGACTGCCATAGATGTTCTCATGGCAACCGGGACCGACGGCTTAACGTGCTCTCCGAGGCACGACCAGACCAATGCAAATACACATATTTCATTCACACAAATATTTGCACTGAGCGGGGATCGAATCCGCGCCTCCTGCGTAGCGGCCGCGTTCACTACCGCTACGCCACGGAGGTTTCGATATGTTAAATCAAAATTGTATACAACATCGTATATTTGTAATAAAAATGACGCAAAAATACCGCAAAATGACGTAATTTTTTTGTATTTTGGCTTTAATTTTAATTTTATTCATAAAATCAAACTACATTAATAAGTGCATCTTCATCAGTTTCGGTAATGCATGAAACGTCACTATAGGTGCGCTATACCATCGCAAAGTATCTGCTAACACTCGGTGCCAAAGACCTGAGTGATAGGCGCGCTCTATATTTATAATGTATACTCTAAGTCCACCAATCATATTCACTGGTCCACATAGCAATACACTGGTGGAAATATATTTAGCTAACCTATGTTTTTTAAATAGAAAGATGCGTGCTATGGATGGAAAATAGATTCGAATTTTGAATATTAGTAGGAAGTCTCATAGCACATCTTACTTGCTACGCTACATATCAAAGCATAGTGGAAACGGTCACATAGTTTCATATCTTATCTTATACATCTTCGTAGCATAGCTGTATAGCACATCTCCCGTAGAAAGGCAGCCTAAATCAAATTAAAATGGTGAAATATTTCACACCAAAATATTATTTCAGACAATTTTATCATCAACCAAAATCTAAAAAGCGATAACTGTACTTGATCACATCTAGTGCATGTAGTGATATCACGATATCACCCCCAAACGAGATTCTGATCAACTGATCATCCGGTGATAAACAAATTGAACACACGTGTAGTGTATAAGTTGATAATGAATTAGGGAAGTACCATTAGAACAAGGTTATTTTTGCTACAATATTTTATTAAAACTTATGTTCTATGGAGTGCTGTAGTACAATTGTGACGCCTTGGTGTTGCCCAAATCCATAGACAACGGTAACCACTATCCATCAGGTGGCCCGTATGCTTGTCTGCCATCTAAATGGCACAAAAATAATGGTAGAAAATTTTAGGGTTCTTTGGGCAATGCCATTTTGTAGTAGAAAATGTATGGGCCCCACCAAGATTTTTGGGACTCAAGCCAAGCAGACTGAAGGCTTGAGGCTCATGCTCACGGTAAATTCCTAAAGACTATAGGTGTTATAGTCGATAGATGGTTGTTGTCTCGCCGCCGCCAAATGCCTTAAAGTAGAGAAACTGGTCGATTCACCTCTCTAAGATACTGACCTGAATAATCCCATGCCATTCTCGCCGGAGACGATTTGACTCTGTGGACTACTAGATAACGCGTTCGAGGGCCGCTTGTTCGCTTGACTCGAACTTGATTTAATGTCGTATGGCTTAAACCTGCGGACGAACAAACTAATTAGTTTTGAATGCAGATATGTTATCAGCAACCGAATTGGGGGCAAGCAGACAGATAACATCAAAACATGTTAAATTACTTTTGGCCGTGACTTGGTCTGTGTGAAGTCTTTATTCTACTACATTAAACTATGAGATAAATGTTGACAATCAATTTCGATTGGAATAAGGGAACATCCAGGGCCTAGGTTCTGATAAAGCAAAACCAGACATGCCGCTGACACTGCAAGAAAATGTCATTTAATTTTAGCCTTTAAAGCAGTGCCGTTAAAGTTTCAAATTAAATGGCTTATTGTAGGGTGAATGAAAGAGTGTAACGAAACTTTTTTCATTTAATTTTGGACTTTAAGTCTGTAGCAAAAAAGTCTAAAATTTAATGCAATAATTTGCAGTAGCTGTGGTGTCAGTGGTTTTGCTTTAGGGCCTGGACGGGACTGGAACCCGCGACCAATCCTTACAGGGGGAATGCTCTGGCCAGGTGAACTACATGGACCACGTCTTGGGAGTACCGGAATTCTCCTATGCAATCATCTTTAGGACGCTAGTGCAGCCCTCTACCGATAGTCTGTTTAAACAGTTTTTTGATTACTCCGCCAAGACAGATGTATGGAAAAATTTGGATCAGTTTCGGGTGGCGCTCTGTGGCTCAGTGGTCAGAGAATTCCCCTGTAAGGGAAAGATCGCGGGTTCGAGTCCCGCCTAAGCTTTATTCGCTTTTTTTCTATTTTAATCGATATGACATACGTTGACTACTGTCATACAAGTAAAATCCTATACATTCATCATTCTATTGTACAATACGTTGGCCAACATATTGCACTTGTCTAGGGGGACTGGACATAAATTGCTTAGCAAAGTATAACTCTTGATAAAACAAATAATCTATTCCGGGTTAATTACCTTTGATCTAGCGTTTAATTGAATGCTTTAATTGAGGCTATTTTTATAATCATATATTTCCTTTTATGTACAATAAAGAACGCTAACAATGTTGCAAGTTATCTTAATGACAGACTGAGCAGGAATCTAGTAATTGTACTAAATACGGTACAATTGTATTACTTTGTATGTCAAGAATATGCAGTAATTAACGTATTTTTATGATCGTGACAATTAAAGCGTTTTCACATTATCAGATATCGGTGTCGGATGACGATATCCGATTGCCGACACCGTGTGCTGTTTTCACATTACATCCAATAAAATACGCCTGATACGGGCATTTGCTCCATAGCACAAACTAGTAGGGAAGCTAGGGATGAAAAAGCCTAGTGCAAGCAATTTTCGACCCTATTGACGTGACATAGTATCGAGTTTTTTTTTTCTTATATTCGTGATACGAACGCGAAAGAACCCGTAATTGGCTGTTAGACAATAGTCGTATCCTCAAAAGCTAAGCTAAATCAAGAGAACGAGCAGTACAGATCCTTCGGCTGATGACGCTATGATGATAATGGTGGTATTTGAATGAAATTTTAAAGCATTTAGTATGTTAAACTATTCAAATCAGAGTATTCCCCTTGTAAGTCAAATATTAGAGTCCCGCCTGAGCTTGATTTCGCTGTTTCCTATCTTAGTCATCCACAGTGCCCGGAATACGGCAATTGGCTCACCCCCTATTACGTGGGACTTAATAAAATGATTGGTGAAATGTGGGTGTTAATTCATCTCTGCCTAACCCTCGGGGGATAAAGGCGTGATTGTATGTATGCAATCGATGGTGGTGTTGTTTGAATCTCACCTAATATTGTTAGTATGTGAATTGTTGTGTGCGGCGTTCGGTTCCCCGTTCTCGCCGTACGCGGGGTACTTGTGCGGGATGCTCTTGTAGCACGACGCGCAGATCTGCACCATACCTGCGGGCACGAGCTGAATATTCATTGTTTGAAATAGTATTTGTGCAAAGAAATACATGTATACTCGTACATTGGGGACTCTGTGGTCCCCACACCAGGTCGAGAGATATGGCCCTGGGTCGGCCGGGGTGCGAGGGATATGGCTACGACTATCTCACCTCCGGCAACCGACGGCCCACAGACGGCGTGCGTTTTAATCGGTTCGAGTCCGACAAAATCTCCTCGAGGTATACGTGGGGATTTTTCGCACGATAAAAAAAATACATGTATACAACAACTATAGTTACAGGGATATATTTTGAAGCCAAACACGTCACGAAATTGGTATACTCTTTATGAGCAGTATGCGTTTTTTGAGGTTAGTATGTGGTACTATGGAGGCGCGGAGCTCGACCTCACCAATAAATAGATTATTATGTCAAACCAATCTGATTGCGGCAAGGCCTAGTTTGTAGAATTATCTGGCATTTTTCTGACAATACCATATCTGACTTAATTCTACATCCAAATGATGCAAATATACGGGTAATTTCACGATGCCTAATTTTTTGCTAATTTCGGTGGTATTTTTCAATCATAGGTTTTCCAATGAAAAAATTTAATGGAGTTCTTTTAGAACACATCAGTATTCTAGATATTCTAAAAGAACTCCATTAAATTTTTTTATCGGAAAACCTATGATTGAAAAATACCACCGAAATTAGCAAAAAATTAGGCATCGTGAAATTACCCTACCAGCTAGTTGCAACTAGTGGGTATACACTGTACAGAGTGTACAAAGAGGGTCCAACCAACATCTTTGAACAACTCTGGTGCAGGCTTTCCTCTAAGGTAGAGAGGTCAGACAGCAGATGTATCCAGAATAGCCGAAGTACTGCCAATCAAAAACATTGAACGGAACTTGGGTTCCAAAGTGCAAACTTCAGATGCAACTGGCAAATCATAAAGAAGATGATCATCGTAGGCGTAACATCAGCACGGACTTTTTGATCCATACAACTTTCAAAAGCTATTATTACTACATGTAGGTAGGTATTTTAGTGTCTCACCTTGTGGACTAATAGGACTGGCATCCGGATGAGGCTTCAACGTCGTTATAAAGGGGTAATACGGTTCTCTCTCGGGGTTGGGGCAGCAGTACACGAGCCTTAATTGTGAACTAGGGGCGCTCACCCCACACACGTAGCAGACGAAGCTCGCGGTCGTGGGGGGGGCGGACGGCTGACTGGCGGGCCGTTCTAGGGAAGGGGAGTGGGTGTGGGCTGCCAGGGAGGACTTGTCGCCGGAGCTGGCCAGGCTTAGGGGGGAGGGGGGGAGGAGCGAGGGCGGACGCGTGCGGAGGGTGTACACTCGTTCGTTCGCCGGCACTGCACGCATCTGTAACAAGGGTAAGATCGTTGTTATTTACTATGTTTATCATTATCATTATCATCATTTCAGCCATAGGAAGTTCACTGCTGGACATTAGCCTCCCCTATAGATGTCCAATTAGACCGGTTGGAAGCGGCTCGCATACATACAATTATACAATCACTCATTTATTCCCGGTGGGTTAGGCAAAGATGAATTAATACCCACATTTCATCAGTTATTGTATAAGGTCCCACGTAACAGGGGGGTGTTGCCGTATGACGGGCACTATTCTCTCGAGCCATGTATCTGAGGCTGAATCTGACCTGTATATATCTGTCTAATGTTAAACAGCCCTATCCCTTAGCCGCCTTATACGACGCCGCATGGGAGGACAGAAGGTGGTAGCCATATATAAGTATATCATCGAGAAAGTAGACAGAGATTGCATCCACTGACCATTGACATGGTAGACAAGCACACGTTCTAACTGATGGAAAGTGGTTACCATGGCCTATGGAACTATGCAACACCAGGGGCGTCATACTCATGCTGTCAACGCAGCAGAAACCTTCAAATGACCTTTTTGAAGAACCCCATATTGTAGTCTCTTTTAGAAACCACAGCATAGGCGTACCTACGTGAGGTAGGTAATACAGTATTACCTACATATAACTATACAACAAATGGCGAAGTATGGCTATCCTCTGATACAAATAATTTCCTAATAGAAACCTTAATAACAAAATGCTTAACCCGGGATTAAAGCTGTATATTTAATGAGTTATTTATTAGTACATAAGTAGATAGATTATAATACACAATAGCTTAGTATAAACTGTATAAAGCTATGCTTAAGATTTTAATTTGTTATTTTAAAATAACATTGTTATTAATAGTTTGGATACATACAGTCGACAAAGTATATAAGTATTGCACATACATATACTCACGCCTGTAAATCTCCGAAGGGGTAGTCAGAGGTGTTTTTAAACCCACATTTCGCTAATAATAATTTTCGCTATTACGTAACAGGGGGCGAGCCTATTGCCGTCTAGTGGGCACTTTGTAATGGGCTTTATATTTACTGTCGGATGAAGAACAGCCCTATCCCTTAGTCACCTTTTCCGACACCCACAGGAAGAGATGGGGTGGCCCTATTGTACTCCACCGGGAACCAACACGGGTATTTCTGTTGTACTTATGTCATTTTATTTTTTACGGGCAATACCCTATAAGCGACATACCTAACATCAGTCGCTGCCCTATCTGCCTACTATTAAAATAAATATTCAATAGTATTAATCGATTTGATATAATTTATTAGTAACTTATTCAAATCGAGACATACAAATTAGCTTAAGACGCCCACAAATAATGTATTCCGGTAAGTTAATAAAATTAATTATAATATTATGCATTCATCTGAATATTCGAAACATTTTCTTTAATTACTAATTGAATAAATTAACGAGATAAAAATATTATGTTGTAATTTATTACGTTAGGCGCTTAACTAAATATGTATGAAGAAACTACCTATGCATTAAAATCCACCAAGCGATGATAGAGTAGTATCTATTCGAGAAATGAAAACCGATTAAAAATTAAAATCAAAAAAATATCATAATTTGGTTATCTAGTGATTGACTTTCTTGCTTAGTTTTGTCAAAAATCAATTTGGGTCGTGAATAAGTAGTAAAGAGCGAAGCCCCTTTCATCTGGCCGTCTTATCCGATACTAATGTTGTGCACGAAGGACGGCCAGTTGCATATTATAGACGAATATTATTCGAAATAATTATAGGGTGCATGTAAACATACAACCATATTGGTATGAAAATACCCAAATATTACTTTCAGTGGTCGCCTAATTGCGATAATAATTAATCGTAGGTACTGCCTCCATTTAGCTGTTGCCTCCATTTGAGTGAAATACTGATCCCACTCCTGCAACGTACAGGAACATTACATACTCCTAAGATAAAAAATAATCTAACTCCTACTCCAGACATTAGTCATAAGTGTTTAGTTTTAACTGGATTTGACGGGCCGTTTTTGCGTGAAACAGTGTCAAACATCTACCCGAACATACCTACCCATACACTACATTCATTCATCAATCTATACATACATTTATCATTCATTCTACAATACATACATTCATCATTTATTCATCTACATCCATACAGCAGCAACTTTCACATTCACAACATTACTAGGATTACTTATTGCTCTATATCTGCACGAGTATAAGCCGATAATGATAAACCTCATGTTCAAAGCGTGATAAAAAACGTGATAGAGTGATATGACTGATACCCCTCCACGATGAACCTGATTTCTTTGTTACCGTCTATCACACAATACATCACATTAGCTCCATCTTATCTACAGCTCACCAATCAACATGTGCTGCGAAATCCGACGTAATCGGATAACGCGGACGTAATCCTCTTAAAATAATTTATCGCTGTTATATATAGATATCGCTGATGTGGGTGCAATAAAAACAACTGATACTATCTTATTTCGGGGAATGATCGAACTGGTCATTCATATCTTGAACCTTGAACTGTTTCCTTTTACAGAATTGCCCAGTATGAATGATTTGCCTCGTAGCGATTTCCACTTGCGTCCAAACTTTGTCTACTTAGGTATTTTTTTGGAATTGTATGTTATCTTTTCCGGAGGCGACTGCCATCTGGCCTCCTAATCCCGAAAGCAAAGCCAGAGCCTTATCCCTCGATAAAAAGGTGAGGTTGGTCAAGGTTGAAGATGAAATATTAAGTATATTTCAATTTTTTATAGGTTTTTTTTTTTTTTCCCGTTAACCGCTCCAACTAAGCTAAATTGCTTGTGCTAGGAGTGGGTTCACGTCAGTAGTGTAATGGCCAGGATTCGAACCCGGGACCTCTCGATCGTAAGGCCGACTCCTAAACCACTAAGCTGCCGACGCTTCGTATGCTAGGTTATGCCACTGTAACGACTTTATCATCGGGTGTTTGCTTATATCTCTGAAGTTATTTAGAAAAGTATACTAATATGATGCTGTCAGAAGTTTAAGCCAATATCACTCATTGAAAAAAAACCACTGACAACTACTATCTTTAATCACTCCGCGACCATGGCTGCTGAAGAGCTATTATAAACATCGGATTAAGTGTGAATAACAATATAATACCGAATAAATCGTGGCAGAATCTGGTAAATCATCATCATCATCTGCATATAGAAGTATTCTCCTGATTGCATCCGTGGCCAAGATGACCTCGAAGCTCAGGGTCCGCCTTCCGGCTTTTCCTTCTCGACTTCGCACGATCTTGGGCGTCCATGGTAGTGAGACCATTAGCACGCATATCACCCTCTACGACAAGGGTGCCCAACCCTAGGCACGCGGGCCACATAGTGGCCCGCGGACGAATTTCGGGTGGCACGCGCAAGCCACTGCGAGAGGAGCAAAAAAAAGCTTGTACAAAAGCAATTGCATTAGTCGCAGTCGCAAATGCTATGCTATTTTTTCTTTTCACTCAAATCTATCGAGTATTGATCAAAATGATATTATCTCTTCATATCATAACTAAAAAGTTTAAAATAATTTGATTTTTATGATTTTGATTGTATTGATAGTTTGGTATTATAATAAACTTAATATTGTACTAGAGCACTTTGTTATTATACTAATTTTTGTAGTTACATTCCATATTATTGAGTTATATGATGATTCCCAGCCGATTTCGGCTACGGCGACTGACGCTGGACTGGTGAATCTCTTCGTTCATGCGCCCGGATATGGCTGGTGTATCCCAGTTTGTTGCTGAATGTGCGGTTGCAGGTAGTGCATGTCAGGATGTTGTTGACGTAGTTGTAGGTATATGTTCTACGTGGCCTGGTCTTACGAGCCTCTCTCGCCCTGTCCAGGCTAAGAGTCCTAGCTGCTTCGAATTCCTGGACGCCATTGTTGATGGATTTTCGCCACTCGCTACGATCATCGGCCTGTTGCTCCCATGTGTTGACGTCAATTTTGCAGTTCTTCAAGTGGCGCTTATGCACGTCCTTGAAGCGCAAGAACTGGCCCCCCTGCCTGCGTTTACCCTGTGCAAGTTCAGCGTACAGCAGGCGTTTGGGGAGACGTTGATCTGGCATGCGTCTGATATGTCCCGTCCAACCCACCTGTCTCCGCACCAAGTAGGCCTCTATGCCATAAACTTTGCACCGCCGCAATATTTCGGTGTTGCGCACTCTATCCCGCCATCCTACGTTCAAGATTTCGCGCAGGCAGCGTAGGTGGAACTGATCCAAAATGCGTATATGCCTTCTGTAAACGCACCATGTTTCAGAGCTGTATAACAGCGCCGATAGAACTACAGCACGATACACGGCAACCTTGGTTTCGAGCCTCAGGTCATGCGATAGGAAGACCCTCTCTCGAAGTCTGCCATACGACGCTGAGGCCGTTGCAACTCTGTTACTGATTTCGGCATCGAGGTCGTTTGATGCCGTGACGAAACTACCAAGGTACTTAAATCTCTTCGTATCTTTGAGAGTCTGTCCACCTATATGTATATTAGTAGTTGTGCCCATGTTGATGGTCATCACTTCCGTTTTAGCAACATTGATCTTCAGACCGTACCTGCTGCATGCTTCATGCAAACTTGTCATAAGCCGTTGTAGGCCTTGAGCAGTATCAGCGGCAAAGCAGAGATCGTCAGCGTACATTATCGCAGTGACCAGCACCTCACAGGTCTTAGCGCGCGCTCGAAACCTACCGAGATTAAAGAGTTTGCCGTCAGTCCGAAACCGTACATTTACACCTTCTTTGCAGGCTTTAATGGCTTCCTCTACCACAACTGCGAAGTATAAAGCGAATAGGGTAGGTGCCAGAACGCAGCCCTGCTTCACTCCACAATTCACAGAGAAGCATGGGGACTCTTCACCGTCCACAGAGACGCAGCAGGACATCCCGTCATGAAGAAGGCGGACAAGACGCACAAATTTTTCAGTGGTGCCCAGCCTGCGCAGGACAAGCCACAGCGCCTCGCGTGGTACACAGTCAAATGCCTTCTCAAGGTCCACGAAGCAGAGATGCAGAGGTCGTTGTTGTTCTATGCTTTTTTCCTGTAACTGTCGAACCGAAAACACGGCATCGCCTGCACCTCGCCCTCGCCGGAAGCCGTATTGGGACTCAGGTAGTATCTCTTCCGCTAAAGGAATTAATCGGTTCAGGAGGATCCGCGCAAATACCTTGCTGGCCGCGCTGAGAAGTGAGATACCTCGATAAGAGTCGCACTCCGATTTATTGCCCTTGTTTTTATACAGAACGCAGATCTTTGACTGTATGAAACTACTTGGGACAGTCTCATTTTCCCAGATACCCAGCACCAGTTTCCACAGAACATCGTGTACAGCAGGTCCACCGTGTTTAAGGATTTCACCCGGCACGCCATCGATACCAGCGGCTTTGTTGTTCGCCTGCTGCTTTAGTGCCCTTAACACCTCCTCAAGAGTCGGAGCGTCATCTAGGTGGTGTTGTTCTTGACATTGTGGTATATTGGAGATATGCTCGAGATCCACTGTACGTACTGTAATTTATATTATAATGTAGTAAAATAGGAGCTGTCACTGGCGTGGAACGGATCCGGCGGCTGGGTCTGAGGTGACTCTGTACAAAACTGAGGCCATGTTCTCTCATAGGCCTCGGCGTGCACCACCGGAGGAATCCAACCTCACAGTGGGAGACACTCTCATCGGCATCAGGCCCCAGATGACATATCTGGGGCTCGTGTTCGACGGCCCAGATATCGGGGAGCGTCTCCGAAGTCTGGCTCCTAAATTAAGATGCACAGCTAACGCTCTGGCGTGGCTGCTGTTCAACATGAGGGAGCCAGAGCAGAGCAGGAGGCAGATGCTGCGGGAATCGTACGTTCCATTGCCCTATACGGGTGTCCCGTGTGAGCGGATGCCCTGAAGTCTAGGCACGTGCACCTACCGCGTGCACAGCAAGAGACGATGGCCATCAAGGCCATCAGGGGTTACTGCACGATATCCTATGACGCGGCGAGTTTTCTTACCGGATCTCGGAGAGCGAGGCTATGGACAAACATGGCGAGTCACCGGCAATAAATCTTGACATCACCAAAGCTTTTATAGAGTCTGCCACAAATTTCCACAAGCTTCTTTCCAAGCTACCAGCCTTTGGTTTGCCTCTCAGACAGTGCGACTGGGTGGTTAGCTTCCTGCAGGAGCGCCAACTTCGTAGTTCTTGCAGGTAAATGCTGGCGTGCCGCAGTGGTCTGTCTTATCACACATTTTCTCTCTTCTACATATCAACGATATTCTGACCACCCGGCAGCATTCATTGCTATGCAGACGATAGCATCTTACACGGGAGTTATCATGGGCATACTGCGGCCGAGCAGTCTGGTATATAGTCTGAGCGCGGGAAAAAAAGCAGCTTCTTGTCACTGAGCTCGACCGGATCCTTAATCATATTTCCCAATAGGGCTCTGAGAACCTGGTCGAGTTCAATGCCAACAAGACACAGGCATGTGCATTTACAGCAAAGGTATCTTTTTTCCTTCCCTCTGTGGCGTGGGCACTGCCACTGCGGGACAATCTCAGTATTCTCGGTATGGATGCTCGCTGCCTACTGAACAACAAAAATTATATTGAGAGTATCATCAAAACAGCCTCGCGTAAACTTGGAGTCCTGAACAAAGTGAGATGTTTTAACACGCCGGAGCAGCGGTGTCTTCTGTCTCCTGCGTGGAATACTGCTCGCATCTCTGGGATGGCTTCGCAAAGTACTTACTTGATACACTCGACAGGTTCCAGTGTCGTGCGGTCTGCATTATTGGGAATCCTGAGATCACGAACACCCCCGAGCCTCTGCAGATGCGTAGAGTTGTGCATACTTGGCAGTATTTTGATTTTACCGTCTCTGCTATGGTGAATGTTCTAATGAGCTTTTCCAATTAATCTCACCCTATCCTTTCCTACACAGAACAACGCGTGCAGGACATAAATGTCACCCGCATACGTTGCAAAATATTCGGTGACTCCTTCCTCTGCCGTACCATTAACTCCTGGAATTCCTTACCAGTTTCCCTCTTCCTACAAGTCCCGGATCCTTTAAGCGGGGCGAAAAAGCATCTAATGAGGCCGACAAGCTGAGTGCCACCATTGTAACACGAAACTTACGTGTCTATAATGGTGACCCTCTTTTCCGAGACTGCATCCAGCTTACCAGCAGGCGAGGTGAAGTCCAATTGACGTTATAAAAAAAGTTCTTTCGGTGCCATATCGTTACCGAAAAAAGGCGCGGGAACGGGGACACGAACCCGAGCCGTGAAGGGCACACCGTAGTAGCGGCGATAAGACCCATCATGGGGGAAAGCTAGAGAGGCCGCCATGTAGCCTCTCTAGCCACTCCTCCATCCTGCAGGTTATCACCGGGCACGGATGCTTCGGGGTTTTTCTGCGTCGGATCCGGTAAGAGCCAACCACCGAATGCCATCGTTATAACGCGGGAGACGCCATCACCGTAGGAGTGAGAGTTCTCTCGCTTGCCATCTTGCTCACGGCAATAGTACGCTGCGCGAGCGCGTGGGCTGCCGCCCCTCCTTTTGTGAGCAAATAATATTCCAAAAGGAGACGGCGGGGTAGGAACGGAGGGGATTCGCAGCCCACACAGCCCGTGACGAGCGTAGGGGACGCGGGCGTCGGAGGTGCAGAACAGGCCTCTGTCCCTCATGAGCATGGGCCTGAGGGTGGTGACGAGTGGAGCCGCCTGCACCTCCCCATTCCCAGGGGCTAGATGGGGATGCGATGGTCCCAATACCCGAAGAGAGCCGGCTCGAGGGAGATGGGCAAGAGATCAGCCAATTTCATTTTCCGAAACCTGGGGGGGGGAGGGGGGGGTTGTGGATGTAGTAAAAAGATGTACTGGCCCGCCAAAAATGTCCAAATCGTAAGTTTGGCCCGACAGCTAAAAAGGTTGGGCACCCTTGCTCTACGATGTCAAGCCAGGACTTTTTTGGCCTACCCCTTTTACCTGGACCCGGCGGGGGTACCATTGCCAGGCAATCTGGTAAAATGTGGTTTTATTTCAATGAGTATACTAAGTTATACTGTATTAATGCAGAGTATGACGTTGAACATGGGCTTTTTATCCTGTGAATGCATGTTCCTGGGGGTTACGAGTACGGAACCCATGTTCCACGTTACACAGAGATGTAGGTTTAAAGGTTTAGACTCGTCCGGACATGATTCATTCTTGCACAACAATTTTTAACTATACCTAACTTAAACGTTTAAGTAAATACACAAATTGATAAGACATAAAAAAATGGTTAAATAAAATACTGAAGCAGTTATAAACGCAGATATGGCAAAGATAAGCCCAGTTGTCGGCAAGTCATCGCGATTAGTGTTGATAGATCTCATCGATAAGCCCCAGGGCTTGTACAATTGGGAGTGTTATGCTGTGCTAGATAGTTTAATGTGAAAACCGATCGGAAAGATAATCACAGTGATTGTCACTTAGATCAGGCATGAACAGTGAAATTATCAGTTCAATCAAACTTGATCAGATAATATGTGTTATTATTTTTCCGGTTTATCTCTTTATTATTTTTATTATACGTATTCTCATTCTTGTATACGAAGGTATAGGTAGAGATGTATGTATATTTATCAACTAGCTATTACTGATCCTATAGATTGGTGGATTGAGTAATCAATTAGCCTATCGCAGTCCACTGCTAGACATAGGTCTCTTCCAATGTGCGCCATTTCTGCCGATCCATTCTGTCCCAGTCACCTTTCGTCGTCAGTTCATCTGGCTAGGGGGAGTCCTACCCTCCGTTTGCCTTCTCAATTGAATACCACTGTATACGTTTTAAACTTTACGTGTACCTTCTAACATAATAATTTATATTATACCTTATATCTATCTAATATATAAAAATCAATGCCACTTTTCGTTGTTAGTTTATAACTCAAGAACGACTGAACCGATTTGGCTAATTTTAGTCTTGAAATGTTCGTGGATGTCCAGGGAAGGTTTAAACGGTGAGAAAATAGGTGCAACGGGAACGGGAAAAATATAGTAAGTAATTATAATATAGTAATTCATAAGTTGCATATGTAACTGAGTCGCTCTAATAAAAATACTATTTATATTATCATTAATGAAGATGTGATAAGTAATGTCATTATATTTGACGGAGCATGTAAGCTCCCGTGCACGGTGCAACACAAGAGCAAGTCCTACGCTTATCGCTCAGGTCAATACCGAACAGTGAATTATCACGATTGATAACGTGAAAGGCGAGACCACCTACTACGAAATTGTTTGTTGTAGCAGTAGAGGAGTAGGAATGAATGCTGCCAGGCTTCAGAAACCCGCCTCCGCTCATGCCACAGACAATGCAAAAGTGCTATTAAATCAGATAAATTGCTACTTAGACTTTATTAATGTAGGATAGGAATTAAAGTCCCAAATTAAATGAATTAATTCCAAATAACCCCCCCCCCCCCCCTCCCTCGTACTGGGACTTTTCAATATGACGTGCATGGTTTTGGGGGGGTCATGTCCCCTGTGACCCCCCCTCTCGGACCGCGCCTGTTAGCAGACTTGCTAAACTACACAAACCCGTCTACACATTTTTATCTCATAAAAATCCCGATAGTATCCACCAGTCTGACCCTAAGGTACCATGCCGACAATACGACGTACAGCCGACCTCGTGACTCAACCGTCGACTCATTACACAGTTAGATATTAGCGAAGTACTACAATCTATCGATATTATAGAGGTGTACGACGTTCTGTCGTATCGTAGGAGTGACCCGGCGCGCTCGGCGATCGCGATAACCCCGCGGCCCGGGGTGAGTGTGCGTGACTGTGTACACGTGCTATTATCAACGTATTAGCACATGTACTAACATTTGAAGTATAATTCAATTAGATTGGAAGAGTCAACATTGAGGACGAATCGAAAAAAAAAACGCCTCAAGACGAATGTACAAGAGAATTCGTTGGCCGGCGTCAGGCGCGGTTGCAGCCTGATAATGGGGGGGGGGGGGGGGGATCACGCTTTTTTTAAGTGCGGAAATTCCTTTCTATTGGACCCCTCCCCCCAGCCCAGTCCAGTCATTCTTTGATTCTTTAGTAAGTCCCACCATGATTGTTGACTTTTTCCTATCTAAATGTATGTAAGAAGTTAGTGTCATATTATTAGCTACGCGGGCGGAGGCGCGGGCAATAGAGAGTTTACAATGAATATCAAATTCAAATTATTATAATACAATGGTTAATGTTTCATCCGTTGGGTTGGGTGAAAGGTTATGTACACAATAAACAAGGGATATGGCGTGTCCTTATTGCATTGGTTAGCTCTTCATGTTGCGCTCTGGTTGACTTCTGTATTAATTATTCAATTTCTCAATCCCACTTCTATCCTATAACTACTAATTTTTTTTAAAACTCAATTTTTTTCTGAATGCTAGTGTCACAAATTACTGTCAAGATTTAATGTGAATTATAGGCGTACCAGTCTGATACGCAGCACAAAGACATCGATAAATATATTCTTAACTAGCTTTCGCCCGCGGCTCCGCCCACGTGGATGTCGGTTATCGCGACCAAACATAGCCTATTTCCTTTCTCAAGGTCTAATCTACCCCTATACCAAATTTCATCAAAATCGGTTGAGCGGTTTACTCGTAATAGCGAGACAGATAGACAGACAGACAGACAGACAGACAGACAGACAGACAGAGTTACTTTCGCATTTATAATATTAGTAGGGATTTTTTATTGCACACACACAATACAGAGGTTAAACATAATACAATTAAAGAAGCATGTACAAAGTGTACATAAATACATCTTTAACACTATACTTGACTCACATAACATCTTCATACAATATAATAATGTCAGGGAGCTGATAACATCAAGTACCGAGAAGGTCACCACTTATCAGCAGTAGATACTTTTTTAGTGCACTGCCCCGACACCAGGCTTCGACAGGTCAGGGGTCCCGATTGTTATTACTATATACATGTTTAATAGTTTTGTTTTCTTTGTGTGTCCATACTTTATAGCGCTGTTTACTTCACAAGTGATTTATTCTTTGTTGAGTTGGAATACTGATTGTGACTTGATTGATTTCAATTGTAATTATACGTTCCTGATATAACTTGGTTAACAGAATTTGTTTCTGAAGGCGGGCTATACTACTGCACTATACTGGGTGATTTTATAGTCGTTTCGGAGCGAAAGATTTTGGGCACGGTTTCGTTAGCAAAATCGTCTGGAAGTATTATTTTGGCGAAAAAAAAAATTTTTTTTCGCAACCCCCACACAATATGCCTTTCACCTGTAAATTGTTTCTATACATTATTTTTTTTTTTTTTTTTTTTTTTTCGCCAAATTAATACTTGCAGACGCTTTCGCTATCGAAACTGTGCCCAAAATCTTTCGCTCCGAAACGACTACAAAATCACCTTGTATATACATTAGGGTCTGTACATTAATCACGAGAAGCTCAAAGAGAAAAAAAACACGAACTATCACTAGGGGGAGGGATGGGTATATTGAGATATCACGTGTATTTAATTTATGTTACAACTCGCGATTTTTATCACGTTTTCTAGGATTACATAATAAATAAAAAATTCACGTGATTTTGGCTCTTTTAAAAATTGCTAAAAAACATCACGTGATTTATGGACAGGCCCTTATGTGATATTGCTTTTTAAACCCCCGACAGTGATTCCAGGTGTAAATTCGAGTAGTACAGTTTTACTAACTTTATCTACTCTCTCCAGGATGGGGACACCGTGGTTGTCACTGCCGAGGGGGCCATTTCGAAATCGGTACGGCATACGGTTTTAGTCGGTGCCGAGCCTAACATCCCTGGTAATTTCGGCATGAAAAAAATGTACTTAACATCAGTTTAAAATTAAAAATATACAGTCATCCCCGAGCCTTTTCCCAACTCATTTGGGGTCAGCTTTCAGTTATTTACGAAACAACCTAAACATAAAGACGCGACAGAACATACACCAGGTTGTCGGATTTAGTAATATATTTGGTCGACATTTATAAGAAGTGTCCGTCATATCAGCCATCAAATTAATCATAGCTTAAAAGATGATTGTGACTCATTTAAACAAAAATTACTTGACACACAATGCCAATTTTGAATAAAGTGAACAAAGAATTTACAGTTAGAACAGATAAGTTTATGAAAAAGCCACAATAAGGTACTTTAAATATTTAAAATTACAATACACAAACGATAAAACAGGATAAATCAACATTTATACAATTGGTGTAATTGTCTACGGTCCTATAACGTCTGTGATGGCACAGGTGTCTCTGTCCAAACATGTAACACATTCAACAGTTTTATTTTAGTGCTAACTACTACTTACACCGGCTTTAACGTTATGCTACACGCAATCAAAGGCCTCAATAAAAACATTAAACAAGCTACACACAATATAATACAGATTAACTTGATAATCTTGTTTGGAACATAACACTAATCTAAGTATTGGTATTTACAGTTTTATAGTTCTAATTTTATGATTATTAGGCAGATATAGTTTATCGTCCATACGTCGGTTTTAATTAAAACATTGGTCCCTGGTAGATGTATAGTAGAAGGTAGTACGAATCGGCCTTTCTGACATAAGTCATCGAAATACAGAGACGTGATCCTGGTTTCTTGAGCTATTTATTGCTCGAAAATTCTTAAATCCTTACATTACATACGTTACACTCTTACTTGTCCACTACAATTATCCCCAGTTGACGATAAAGGCTAGCCCTTTATTATACAGGATAGAAATATAACTGGCACTTTGGGGATGCAAGAGTTTATAAAAGTGTAGGGCCCAATATACATCCCTGAAGGACACCAGAGTTTGCACTTCTTTGAAGTGCAACCATTTAAACACAGGTTGTTAAATACTTATTTATCTATAATGAAAACTCATGTTGAAGTGACCTGATTACTATTGGATTCTGATATCGAAGTGTGTTTAAGTTTGAACAGAAAACTGTAGACAAGTGTATGGATGAAATGAGTCCACAAGTGTGTCTTTCATTCAATAACGATAATACTCGAAATGAGTTACTATTTTAATTTACACTAATATTTAATTGTTATCGATGACGTAGACACTCTCAGAAAGTTTAGTAACCAGTAAAAACTGGTTACTAAACTTTCTGAGAGTGAATGTTTAGCATGTTTTAAAATATAAATAAAAAAACAAATCTAAATATTTCCTAATATTTTCAAAAGTCTCGTAATAGCAAATGCAATTTATAAATCAAGAACTACCAGTTTCGTTTATGGCTCAATTACATTAGTTTTTATAGCAAATTTTATTAACAAACTAAAAAAGTAGTAAACACAGCGTGGGATTTTAATCTCCTAGCTATAAAAGAAATAAAAGTTTTGCACTAATTAGCAAAGCGGATACACTTTTTCTACCTATAGACTGAACCAGACCTAGAAATCGAGTAGTTTTAATTAAAAGGAATGACAAACAATATAAAGGTCATTGTAATGAAACACGATGATAGATCATTTCTTGCAATTATTTTATCATTCGTCTTACAAATACTGAATAATGCTTCCTGCACAGGTGAAACGACTGTCAAAGTTTCATTCCTCATCAGACTGTGGGATTTACAAAGTTGCTTGGCACTAAAAGCGTACTAAAAATCTGCGTCATCATAAGAATTGGTCACGTGGCTCAAAGAACTGTAGTAATTTTTTTTTTTTACAATTTCCATCTGGGTAATTAATTTCGAAGTTACGTATGAGGAAAATACTAATTTTCGGAAATACTGGAAAGAGAAGACAACTACCTCGACTCGACACAACTGAAAAAAACTATTGCGGACTACTGTGTACTGTGTGCTTGTTTTTAGATACAATTATTTCCAAAGGGGTAACCCCTAATGAAAGTTCTTGTTGATGAAGAATTGGATTGTTAGTAGAGTACATACAATAAAAATAAACACTGAAGCTTCAACTGCTAAAAAAACAGCGACAAAAATATAAAATAGATAGTATGTAGTACATGACCAAAAAAGGTAAGCGTGAGTTATAAGTTTTCTAGTAACTGCTTAGGTGCTGATAGTAGAGAAATCCACTTGAATTGTATTTGAGTATATTGATAAAGAATCGTGAAGTACAGAGACGATATCTTATGATGATTGTACTCATTCATTGCAATACAAAGTAACACAATGTACGTGATAGAGAAAGGTATGCTTAGGTGGTTGGGACACCTACAGATGATGGACAATAAATAGAAGATGAAACATATTTATGAAGCGAGGGTGAATCGAATTAAGTGTAGGTACGTATACCAATGATATCGAGGATATTTTAATGAAATGCCAGGCCCTCTAAACATGTGGTAATTCGTTGGCCAGCTTATTATAGAATAGAATGATGAATGTATAGGATTTGACGTATATGACAGTCGTCAACGTATGTCTTCATAAACGTCAAAATACGTGTCATACGTGTCAAATCCCATACATTCATCGCTTTCTACAATATCCGTCCAAACAATTGCCACTTGTCTAGGGGGTAGGTCAAGAATTTCCGCAGCCAGCGAGCTTGTATGAATACATACAAAAGTAGAAACGTAAATTGCATATCTACCTACCCCAACGAGAAAACGGCGTGACTGTACATAAAAACTAATATATATATGACACAAGTTTGACGATGCGAAACTTAAATTTGCATATAAATTAATGAATATTACATAAGTACGTAACTTGATAAGTATTAAAATCTCTGACATTTGATCCTACGAACATCCGTTTAACGAATCAACGATTTATTTTCCAATACAATAAAGTTAGTTCGATAACTATTACATTTTATTGATGTTCATAAAAATGTTTAATTTATGAGGATCGTATACAACGGAAATTAATTATTTCTGCGACGCCAGCCGAATAACATTATTGTCTAATTAGCAATGCTAATTTAAATAATCGTATCGGTATTGAAGATACAATATCTTGGTGTTCTTTACACCAAAACAAACACCTTTGGAAACAGGGCGTTTTAGTTCAAATTGAACAAATGTTACACGAACATCTATGCAAATAATATGTATTATAAGTTAATATCCGCAGCTGAGTAAAGAGTTAACACGGTTAGTCGATATGGGTCGTATGAAATAAAGCAATTTGGAATGCCAGACTCAAAATCTTTCGGGATTAAATTCAACTGAGAGTGTGAGTGAGTAAGTCAGTAGCAAGTGACCCCCACTGTCTTCTATCAACCCACCTTTGGTAGTGGTTCGGAAAAGTGACGCAAAGGTCGAAAGTATGAAAATAGAAGTAAAAGGGGAGAAGAAAATCTAAGAGAAGCTGGATGGACGAGTGAAAGATAATATGACCGGGAAGAAAGTGAACGTTTTGGATAAATGAAATAAGCAATCATTTAGTACCGAACTACCAAATCCAAATAAATACAGTCTACAATTCGAGTGCCCATCAAATGAAATTTCGTATTAAGAACCATTTACATACGCGCGTCATAGAATTCCTACGCATCGTCGGAGCTGGTGAGGTTCTCCGAAGTCTTACAGCATTGTTATGTTACTTTGAATAGCAATGTGAATTTTTGAGCAACAAATTGTACAGCCTTCCGATCTCGTAACGGAGGCACGTATCACCCAAGGTATGGCAATGATGTCAATCGTTACAAAATATATAAGCTAATTTAGCACAACTAAAATGTATCGCTATTATTGTCATGTCTGTGAAATAAAAAGGGGTCATATTTTTTTGATCTGTCAAACTTGAATAAGATTTTACTCTTATACTGTGTCTCTATATTATCTGTGGACGCGCATGCGCCATCAGCAAATAGATTTTAGCGTTCAACGTTTTTGTCATTTTACATAAATTAACTATATTATTTCATGAGATTAGATAAAGTAGTGAATGAATCTGCACATAATTTGATCTTAAAATACTCATGTAATACTATAAAAAAACTCGCCTACGCCTTAACTACTAATAAAAGATCAGAAAGAACAAGAACGATAAGTTCTTTGGAAACTTCTATGACAACATAGACATTATGACGTAATTTCGTGATATTGTTGAGTTACGAGATATACTTACAATCTAAATTATAGATTTCTAGCTTTTGCCCGCGGCTCCGCCCGCGTGGATGTCGGTTATCGCGACCAAACATAGCCTTTGTCCTTTCTCAAGGTCTAATCTACCTCTATACCAAATTTCATCAAAATCGGTTCAGTGGTTTAGGCGTGAAAGCGTAACAGACAGACAGACAGACAGACAGACAGACAGACAGACAGACAGACAGACAGACAGACAGACAGACAGACAGACAGACAGACAGACAGAGTTACTTTCGCATTTATAATATTAGTAGGGAAGTGGGAAGTAGGGATTCTGATGGATAATTAAAAATTCGTTTAAAAAAACGATAAAATGGGAACGGATATAATTTGTACCGTTATTTTCCTATTCTTTCAGTCAAACAATTTATTCTAATAAAAGAAGACTACTCAATTATACGCACTACTAAAACCAGTCTCAAATGTATTAGCTAAGATTATGTTTCCTAATCGATCGCGTTTACATACATTTAAAACGGACATTAGAAATTCAAACAGGTTTAAAGAACAACCATTTGCATAATATTTATTCAACGAACACAATAGATGAACATAAACTACAATGTAATAACGCAATCAAATGTCATTATTATATATTATCAATTTATAGTCCTTGACACCAAGTCAAATCAATGACACCAAATCTTAATCGACACGTCTCTTATGAATCATTTATATTCAAGTTAAACGTTTTTAAATTGGATATAACAATAAAATATTAATAAATTTTACAAAATAGATACAAATAAATGCAGAAAATAAAAAATTATTTGATTTAAATTTCAAGGCGACTCGATTAGTCAATACAAGAGATTCACTACGTGTCGTGAGAGCTTCATTATAGGTGATGATTGATGTGTTTTCCCAGCACAAATACGATTCTTGGTGGAGTAAACAGCAGTAAGTATTCAATTCAATCAATTAGCCTATTGCACTGCTGGACATAGGCTTCTCCTAATGTTGGAAGGTTATAAAGTAGCATTGCAACGGTTTCCAAATAACTAGTTGCAAAATGTAAATACGAAAAGCAACGAAAGTGTTTTAAGTCAATTCACGTGCGAGGCTGCTAATGTGAATGCAAACTGTGGGGCAGACGGCGTAACGCACCGAGAGTTTAGTGGAGAGTAAATATCAGAGATACCTAATAAGTACTGTTGACTTAGGTAAGATGATTTTGTAGTATAATGGAGATGGTTTAAAGGCGACAGGTCAGATATCAATATGAGAGAAAGAGGCGATGACGGTGATTGATCGGTAAACAATTAATGACGTGAAGCATTCACATGACAAGACAGATCATCTATCTACTGATTTTTTATACTACTTGGGTAGTAGACAAGCACTACACTACACACACACGCATACACAAATAGTAATGTAAGTTAGTTTGTTAGGCGCCTAAACCACTGAACCAATTTTGATGAAATTTGGTACAGAGGGTGTTTGGTCGAGATAGCCGACATCCACGCAATGTCTTTCGGCTTTCCTCTCTGAGTTTCGGGGTAGGAAAACGGACCAATGGCTCCAGAATTCAAGTTTTGTTATATGATGAGGATATAGAAAAATACAGTATCTTAATCTTACAGGTAACCTTAAGTCACCTAGATTTGCCTTCAGGGAAAGCAGTTTGCCAGATGATGATTCACTAATTCTAGAAATCTATGAATACCACTATGGGTGAGAGTTATTACAATCAACACATTTTTTGGGGGATTTTGTAGTTTTGCTATACATAGAGATCGTATAGTATTGCCTATACATAGAGAGACACGTATCAATTTGTACACACAACCTAATCGTATAGTCATCAACTCATCACAAAAGAACTTTTCCTACAATTAGTTTCATATTTATTTTCAAATGTTAGTAAGCATAAATCATTATGCATATCAATTAATCGCCGCGCAAATCTGGACAGTTGACAAAGTTCGACGTATATTAGATAAATGGTCAGTTATTTACATTATTATGACGTCAAAAGTCTGTGAGTGTATAAACAAAGTGAAGTTTTCTTAAGCCTGTATAATAATAGCTACAATAACCCATCCTAACACAAAATATAGATTACTTACAGGATGTAATAGAAGGTTCTTAAGGGCTCGGCAGTGCGCGTGTGCTTTCGGTGTTACATACGTCTATAGGCCAGGGTTACCACTTTCCATCAGGTGGGCCGTGTGCTAGTCTGCCACCCAAGTTGTATTAAAAAAATTACTATTACAAAAAATACCATTGACACTACCCGTGGTGTAACAAGGGTTAAATAATACCCTTAACACTATTAGTAGTGTCATTGGGTGGTACCACGGGTCCGCGATATTCAATCACGCGCTCTCAAAAACCCTCGATGAAAAGATAAAACTTTCATATTACCTTACAGTTCACCGGCGACCTGTCCTCGCTTCCGCACATCCGAACTAGCATCGCATATAATCCAACAATATTCCACAGAAACACTATAATACTTCACATAACACTGCACTGCACATGATCACACCACATCTACATAGTTATCAAATGATAGGTTATCGGTAATCACTTGGATTCGGTCTTCGGTTATCGTCGACTAGCGATATGTGGCTCTGCGCTATAAGGGGACGTTCGCGCGTTCGCAAGACTAGCACGCGACTGCCTGAGAGCCGAGAGCCAAGCTCTTATCGTTTGTAGGTCAACCGGTAGCCACCATCAGTTATTATATCTTCAAACATTACAATACTGTACGTTTACATAGATGACGTTCTCGTGAAAGTCTAAACTTATATGAGCTATTTGTATAAACTGTTTGAGCGTTTGCTTAGAACAAATAAGTGGTTGGATAAAATTACCATAGCTATTTGTATTGCTTTTAAATATTTTGCGTGATTTTAGAAGTGACATCGATGTGTTTGTACGCATTTGTTGACACTAAATCTAAAATAAAATATTTTGAATGTTTGACCCTACGAATAATTTGCCTATAAACATCATCACCTTATGAGCAAGTCCGCAAACCTGTTATATTCGCGACAACACTGAAATATTACTACTCAATTAATTGGTCAAAAGCCCAAGTTATTTGCTCGCGATAAGCTTTCGATAGCCCGTTGTACCTATAAGCCGCAGTTAAATTGCTATTCAAATCACTATTTATGAGTCTACTTTATAAATTATTCAACTATGATCTCAGACGCAATCAACGCTCAATTGGCTCAATCAATACAAACTCGTATTTTATAGAAACATTAATTCGCTAAATTGTTTGAATAATTTGTGTTATTATTGAATTATATAGTTGTAATAGTTTCGAATTTGTGATGAGAGAAGGGAGATTGCGGACATTTCATTATATTATTTTATAATCGCATCACAATGAAACTATTGATTTTGTGATGTATTTTGTGATGGGGTTAGTTATTCCTATATGACTTCTGTAGGCATTTTGTTCTCTCTGACACCATAAAGAACAGATGGGCATTCAAGCATTGTCTTTTATTCTTTTCTTAACTTGCATTCCTTTTCTCCTTAACGATTTATACATTCACACATTACATCCATCATCACATCCATCATCAGTAATACAGTAATGACTTGCTCAGTGTACAAAAAGAATTGAATGACAAATTCAGTCGTTAGGTGACCACAATTTCTCTTAATTCTTTCATCATTACCAACTTCCGATGAATAGATGAACGGCTTTGTGATTTGTCGCGTCAGGAATAAGAACCCCGTTAAACATTAAACCCCGTTTCGGTTTTGTATTCGAGAGAACACTACCTACTTCATTAGTTGCAAAGGTCTACTGATCAACTCCACCAATGTCGCGCGAGCCCTTTGAATTTTATCACTATCGCGCTTCAACCGTTACGCCTCGACCTTCACGCCTTAACTATCGCTCCCCATCAAACTTCCAAAGAGACGCTAACAGTCCAAAAATGACGTAATCCCAAACCTCGTGGCATCGTGCTTCAGAACCCGTCATCGCACGACACAGTGACCTCAAGTTTTTATATAACACAACAGTTGGAGCCCCGAGCATTGTATTATAATAATGTTGTTATTAATACACGACACTTGGCCTGTGGCCTGAAATTTTAAATGTTATCGCTTGTTTAATGAGTTAGTATTTATCTACAGACGTCGTCAATTATGGAGATATGACAAGACGGACACTGGGTAGGTACAGTTACATTACACCGCGCTCTGAACTATACTTGGAGATATAATTACGTTTTTCTTGGTACTTTTATAGTTTGGATGTAAAGAAATTTACTAAAAAAGTTGAAACTAATATGTAACACGATTATTTCAGGTCATGTTACGGCAATTTTTTTTGCACCTTGTTAAATCCCAAACAGTATTAGGAAATTCTTACCGAACCAGCGAAATATTCATTTTTAAATGGTTCATTTACTTTATTTAATACTTCTATAATATGTCTTGATATAATTGTAAAATTTTAACGTTCATGTCCTCTCTATGTGCCTAAACTGAATAAATGAAATTGCTTCTTCTTAGTAACTACACGAGTAAGCATATGGGGTTGATACACCGTAGGGGCGTTCCTGGCCTGGAGATGCACTTATGTGGTTCCCAGGAGAACCACATAAGTACATCTCCAGGCTGTACACCAAAAATTTATGAAATATAAGCAGTAGTTTAGCCACAGGATATTTTTTAGTTTTGCTTATTATCAACAACGCTATCTAAACCCAAAGTAAGTATAGCTTATCTAGCATAATGGGTTCTAATATGTGAATATACATACTTAGATACGCGCCACCACTTAGAAATACCTACAGTTGTGATTATACCTAAAATAGCTTTATTTATAGATATCACTAAGTGAAAGGAGAATTCACCCAGTCATTCTGACGATTCGGTGATAATATGACGATCATTAAAATACGTTTATCCGACAGTCATAGCTATAATCTATCAATGACTCGTACACTTTATACTTATTGTTGTCGACTACTAAGGTAGCAAATAAGTATACCCAACAGTGGCGACAGAGGAAACCAGTGGAGAAAAAACTTACCTCGATCTAGTTTGTCACGCATTTTGAACCCGGCAGAAATTGGATTCTAAGAACCATTAATACCCAACTAAGGAAATCCCCAGGAAAGCACAAGGCCCACCTAATAGCTGTAATAGATTTTTTTCTCTCTAATAAACTTCTATTATCACAGTTTACGTAACACAAGCTAATGGACGGGACAAACCAAACAACACGAGCAAATACGTTATAAAATATTTGCCTCCTATTGAATAATATTTACTTTTAGCTCGAGATTATCTCGTAATTATGGGTACACCACGACTGTCGCTCTGTCTCGCTCGTTTATCTTTACATGAAAGGAGTTAGGTAGTTTAGCAGGCGCGGTCCAAGGGGGGGGGGGGGGGGGGGCACAGGGGACATGCCCCCCCCCCCCCCCCAAACCATGCACGTCATATTGAAAAGTGCCAGTACGAGGGGAGGGGGGTTAAATTTCTTAAGGAATTTCCGAAGTGACCCCCCCAAAACTTCAAGCTGCGACACGGTCGTTTGTAGCTATACTTTTCACAACCCGTACTTTTACTTAATTGGAGAAGTACCAGAAGTAGCAGTAGGTACCTATGCTGCATTTCGTAATGTGTTTGAGACTTCCCGAGATCTTATTCGTTCCTTTTCCTTTTCTTTGACCCTATTTTGTCTCTCACTGACTATGTGGGAGATAAAATAAAATGACAATGTGGAAATGTTGATATTCCACGGTGACAGCTTACCGTTGTTGATTGCTAAATTTAAAATATATTCCATTAATTTTTTCATGCTTAACTAGCATGCATTATGGGCATATTTTATTTATAAATGTGGGTGCTAGCACCTCTGCTTACCCCTTCGGGGATATAGGCGTGAGTTTATGTTATGTTATGTTATGTTTATTTATAAGGTCTTTCTATTTTTAAGAATTTCATCTTGCTGATTTTAACCAACTTATAAAAAGGAAAAGGTTCTCAATTCCAATATCATATATTTTCAAGATTCTTTTCTTCACCGTACTATAAGCACGGCCAGTAAAATATGATAAAACTTCTCTTAATTTGCAACTGAGATCATGTAAACATAATATAATTTACGACAGCAAATAACATGTATATCTTTTTCTCTAACAGTATAACACCCGTATTCACAAACAATACTTCGCTATGCGTACTACCAAAACTGTGCAAAGAACGACAAATTCTCAGTGCGTTCGTTCTGGCAAGCCTTTTTATTAATTGATAACACTTAAGTAATACTTCGTTGAGGGAACGCACTGCGTTAGATACTGCTCCGTGATGTTTGTGAATTAATTTGACCAGCCCTATGCGCTCGAGCACACTATGAGACCTCACAGTGTTGTTTGTGAATACGGGTGTAAGACTGTCTAATTCGATTTATATATTTCCGTCATTCCTTATTACAATTTGTTTACACATTTTATCTCGCCTCAACGGCCTTACTATAGCAAAGCTACAATTACTATACTGTTCAGGGCAGAGGTAGTTATCTACTTGAAAATAATTGATTTATCAGATCATAATTAGAGTGATTATTGAATGTTAATTACATACATTCCTTGTAGAACAATGGAAATCGATTTATCGACAATTAGAGAAACAGACAATAGGTTTTTATCGAATAAATATTACAAGGTGATAATAACAAATCTCACGGTCGATGGTTTGACACCAAGGATGTCTCATGCACATGGAATCAGTAACAATCTTGTTTTTTTTTATACCACTGAGGTCGCAGACAGCGATAACATACGGTCTGGGGTGTAAAGTGGTTACCGTGGCCTATGGGCGTATGCAATACCAGGGGCCTTAGACAAAGTGACATTCTATTGGCGAAAATGCCAGTGGAATCGCTAATTGTAGTGTGAAATTGACATAAATCATAAAAATAACTATTTTTTTAAATGAAATTTGAGTCTTTGTTACTCGAAATACATTATTTAACTTATCATTATTACTATAACCACCGCAATGTCCCGAAATCCATTGTTAGAACCTTAAAAATGGTTCGCTTCAGCGCGATTCCATCAATAGAATGTCACTTTGTCTGGGGCCCCTGGGGCGTTACACTCGTGCTGCCGACCCTGAAGAAACCTGCTAATGCCGTTCTTGAAGAACCCCATATTGCAGTCGCTTCGGCAACCCCACCGCAGGAAGTTCATTGGATAGATGAAGTATCTTAGTCAATTTGAAGAATTAGCATACAAAATGGTTAAAAAATGTGATTAAAGTCCCGTACCTGGTAGGTGTTCCATTGCTGCAGTAGATGGTGGTGACACGCGGCGCATGCGCGTACGGTCCCCTGCGCGTCCTTGGGCCGCGACCTGGGAGGCCGGGGGTGCTGCTCGCCGAAGATGGGGAAGTACGCCTGCTTGTTCTGGAATTATAACAACACTAATATAAACTTAGCACATAGCCCCGAGGACTGATGACCGATGGGGTCGAAAAGTTCTCGAGTGGAGGCCACGTATCGGCAAACGCAGCGTAGGACGTCCACCCACAAGGTGGACAGACGACCTTATCAAGGCCGCGGGAACGCGCTGGATGCGAGCCGCTTCCAACCGGTCTTATTGGAGATCTATAGGGGAGGCCTATGTCCAGCAGTGGACTTCCTATGGCTGAAATGATGATGATGATGATGATGATGAATATAAACTTTCATTACGCTCTGACAGATCGAAGACATATTAAAGAAAGGGTTTTTTTTTCGAGATGAAGGTGGGTGAATGACCCGTATTGCCAGGCTAACTGGCAAATAGTATAGGAAGTAATATTATTTCTGTGATTTTGTCCTGGTTCGGACATGTAATGAGTAGGGATGAAAGTATTGTCGTAAGGAAGGCATTAATGTCAAGAGTACCCGAAACCGGCGAGCATGTATGAAAACAATTATGGAAGTAGAAGAAGCGAAAGATGTATGCCAGGACCGTGGCAAGTGGAAAACTGTGGTCTCTGCCTACCGCACTGGGAAAGAGGCGGGGCTGTATGTATGTGTACGCTCTGTGGATACAAAGTTCAACAACAACGGTCTAGCTGCAATGCTTCGATATCGCCTGACGTCACCTGGTTGTGGAGGTTAAGTGGCAGTCGTTTCACGGAAAATAGAGGTCCAGCTAAACAGTTAAGACTGGTAAAACGGACCCCAGACTCCGAGGTGAAAGTTACGGATGTGACTGGGAATTAACGCTAGGATGAAGAAGACGCTTGTGGATCACTCAAAATATTTTGAGTCTACTAATATTATAAATGTGAAAGTAACTCTGTCTGTCTGTCTGTCTGTCTGTCTGTCTCGCTTTCACGCCCAAACAACTGAACCGATTTTGATGAAATTTGGTATAGGGGTAAATTAGACCTTGAGAAAGGACATAGGCTATATTTGGTCGCGATAACCGACATCCACGCGGGCGGAGCCGCGGGCAAAAGCTAGTAATTCTATATTGTTAATAGCTTTGCATGAAATATTTAATTCTTCTTCTATATTCACACCAAGGAGAAAACATGTTTAATTAGGTAGTACCTACATTTTAGGTATAAACAATAGGCGGTTTTATCTCTTAGTGTCAATCTCTTATAACCAACCATTGGATGGAGAAAGAGTTCCAGTCTATATTTGGGTAGGTACTATGGTATACAAAGTCTGTTTTTGGTACCTTACAATTTCACTGACATCATAAAGCAAACTTACTTTCTAATTTAGTATTACAAATATCTCTATATCGTTTAGTTAGCAATTTGTAACGAACACAGTTGTCAACAGACAGATCATTAGACCATTTGACCTTCAACAACACCTTCGCTCGAACAGATCGTGTCTTGCATATTATCGTTTCCACACCTCAATAACGGCATTTTTCGGGTTCCTCGTATTGGAACCGATAAACACTAGAATAGTTTATTGGATAACCGGTTTTAAGATCATTATATATAGTGATATTAAACTAGTATACCTAGATATCGCTAATATCTATGACAAGCAACTATATCAAAAGAATTTAGAAACAATTTTTTTCTAAATTTTTGTTGTTTAGTTGTCAGTCAGCTAAGTATTAATATTATTTTTATTTGAATGATATCTTTACTCAACACCAAATAGATTTAGTTACACAGATTTACAATGCTCTCATGACCAGACGTACGTTCGCGCAAGGAAAATCCAACTTTACTGAATCAATTATAGAAATAGAGATAATTCCATTATGCATATTAACACCTACCATGTATTTTGGATTCAATTTACAAATAGTTACGTGTGTATGTATGTCCGTCACACCTATTTAATTGTATAAACATATTATCACCGTCTAACAAGTTCATATTATTATATGTAAATGCTGTAAATAAGTATATATCATTTTATAATAAATTGGAAAAAGCGAAATCAATTCTCGGGCGGGACTCGAACCCGCGATCTTTCCCTTACAGGGGGAACGCTCTGACCACTGAGCCACCGAGCTTCGCCCGAGAGTGACCCAATTTTTCCAATACATCCATCTTACGGCTGTACGTACGAATATCGGTAGATTACTCTCACCATCGCCGTAAGATGGATGTATTGGAAAAATTGGGTCACTCTCGGGCGAAGCTCGGTGGCTCAGTGGTCAGAGCGTTCCCCCTGTAAGGGAAAGATCGCGGGTTCGAGTCCCGCCCGAGAATTGATTTCGCTTTTTCCAATTTATTATAATTTGTTTAGTCTAGCAAACTAATTGCTTTAAAATTATCTCAAAAGTATATATCATCGTAATATATCTAAACTAATATTATAAAGAGGAAAGATTTGTTTGTTTGTAATCGATAAACTCAAAAACTACTAGACCCTACCTTTTTTTTTATCGTGCCAAAAATCCCCACGGATACAAGTTATGTCGGACACAAACCGGCTAAAACGCACGCCGTCTGTGGGCCGTCAGTTGCCGGAGGTGAGATTGTCGTAGCCATATCCCTCGCACCCCGGCCCACTAGACCCTACCTTATCCGACAGATTACTTTTTCTCTTTTTTCTTATACCACGTAGGTGGTAGACAAGCACACGCCCCGCCTGATGGAAAGTGATTTCCGTGGCCTATGGCCCTATGGAACACCAAGGAAATCACACCCTGTGCTGTCGACCGTACAGGCCGACAGCACAAGTGTGAGAACCTTCTACTTCTAATGCTCTTCTTGAAGAACCCTTTATATTAGTCTCTATCATGTTTTGTATATTCGAAGGGGGGTTATGACTTCATACTCCCCCCTCCTACTAGTTACGCCCACGGTATACACCGAGTTGTCATGATGCCTTATGGCGATAGCCATTTTTTATGATTATTTCACGCTTTGCCTCACTTCTCTATTTATTTTAAATCACTATCACTTATCTATTTTAAAAACCTATTCGTTTTACAATCGCAATAGTCAACAGTGTTTACATATCTACAGACAGCTAGCTAATTATTGTACATAGTTTTAAAAAACCGCCTAGAATTGCTTCTGCTAGCTTGACAGGCGGCTTCACCTGTCACCCACCCTCAGGCCAATTACACCCTAAGGTTGACTGGAGTTCATGGAGTACATAGGTCGTCGAGCAATCTCCGACGAACGAGTAGCCTCACGCCGAGTTTCCGAAAGGCTGATCAATGTCAAATAAGCTATGCTTTTAGCAACCCAATACCTACTTGAAAAAAAATTTAACCGCCGCCGATTAGTTAATTTGACATTGATCAGCCTTTCGGAAACTGGGCGTTAGTGTTTTTGTTTTCGTGTGGAAATCACCTCTCACGCAGACCGCTGGGAGCGGTTTTATCGGACTCAAGCCGACTAAAACCGCTCGCCGTCTCGGGTCTTTATAGTGGTGTAAGATGACCCATAACACATTCCTTGTCACGCCGACTTATTGAGGTAGGCGACCTATAGACTGAGTTCTGCGTCACGGAGTAGGTATATTAATATCATAAAATCAAATAAAGCTATTTGTTTATATCAGAATGTATACGCTTACGCACATATATAGGACTGTTTATTTTGCCCGTTGTAAACAGGGTCGATTAGAGTGATGTGCGTAAATACATATTTTGTTTAAGATTATACCTACAGTAATTAATGATTATGTTGTTATATTTCCGCCCGAAGTCGGTTTACGTTATAATGTCGAAGATCTAGGGGTTTAGCGGACCCCGGACTCGAAGGCGTTGGATGCGACCGGGACTAACGTGAAATGTAATGTAATGTAACACAGTAATATATGTTAGTACGAATAACAAGCTATGACGTCATACCGTGCTATTGGCACTTTAATTTAGTATGCACTGCCTTCGGAAATCTATCATAAATGATGAGAAACTTTATTTTACACCTAAACATTAATATTAAGAAAAAGCACAATTTTACTTTGTTAGCGAATCGCTCGCGTTTTGCTTCATGTAAAATACAAAATAAAAATGTACAATTCGTCTTTGAGTGAAATACATTTGTATAGTAATTATTTACAAATAAGCTATCATCACTACATATTATAAAACAAAGTCGCTGTCGCTGTCTGTCCGTCCCTATGTATGCTTAAATCTTCAAAACTACGCAACGGATTTCGAAGCGGTTTTTTATAATAGCTGGAGTGATTCAAGAGGAAGGTTTATATGTATAATAAATGCATAATATTGTAGAGAAACACTGATAAATTTAGAGATATGCAGCGGGAACGGGATCAGAAAATATGGCGGTACGAAGTTTGCCGGGTCAACTAGTATTCAATAAATTTCATATGTTATTGTAATAGTTGTCAAATACCTAATTCGCTATCTATCTAATTGTGCTCCGTAAGAACCGGTACATTTGAGTTTGAACCGAACATGAAAATGTGTTATCTTATCTAGCCAAAGCTAGTACCTACCTACGTAAGTTTACAAAATATTAAAAAAAAAACCTAATAGGTATAAAGAATATGACCTGTCTCATCATGAGAGTAACGACTGTATGGGCATTGGTAGTGCACCGGCCAAATTTGTACGAGTAGCTTTTCGGAGACGTATTATTAATTTGTTTTTACTTTTCAGATGGTGCGTGGATATTAAAAAAAAAATTATAATGCCGGGGGTGAAATAGCCTCTGGCATATCTCTCACGCAACCCGGCTGAACCAGGGCCATAGAAAGCCCCCTTCGGGTGTGTGCCTACGGTGACCCCATCTTTCCCCAGAAAAGGGGGAAAGGGGCATCACGTTCAACCTGCTTCTGCTAGGGTGACAGGCGGCTCCACTTGCGGTTTTTTATGTTTTGTCTTGCTGAGACTTACACCCGTATTCACAAACGATACTGTGAGGTCTCATAGTGTGCTCGAGCGCATAGGGCTGGTAAAATTAATTAACAAACATCACGGAGCAGTATCTAACGCAGTGCGTACCCTCAACGAAGTATTACTTAAGTGTTATCAATGAATAAAAAGGCTTGCCAAAACGAACGCACTGAGAACTTGTCGTTCTTTGCACAGTTTTGGTGGTACGCATAGCGAAGTATTGTTTGTGAATACGGGTGTAAAACTGTTTGATCGCGATCGCTTGGGCGAAACACGAGTCTGGGATAACCGACATCCACACGGGCGGAGTCGCAGTCATAGGCTAGTATATTAATGAGTTAAAGAGAGCAATAATCAGCCGACTTGGCTATTCTCGCCACCGCGCCCACTGCGCGATAACCTCAGGCGGTCGCAAGGTCCGCAACACAACTCTCTGATATTTTCCACTGCGATAGCCCGCACCTCCGACCCGGCCCCTGATCGCGATAGCCCGCCGGAGATATTTCAATTTATTGCTATTATTTATAAGTATACTGACTGAACTGCCTTATTGGTGAGCAGCTTAGGTGAGGTTCCCGGATCTGACAAAATAACTTTTTTATGGGATTTTTATCGGAAAAAGTCAATATCTACAAGGGGATTGGAACCCGCGACCAGTCTCTTATAGAAGAAATGGTCTGACCAACTGAACTACTTGGACACGACTCAAAAATTCGAAATTCTCCTATTTACGCCTAAGTTAGCATACTACATAATGGCTTTAAAAAATCCAGTAATTTTTTTCAGAAATTTCTTATAAGCAAACATAGAAACTATCCAGAAGTAATGATAGAAGTGATCAAAGGCCATTGACGACGTATTGTAAGTAAGATACCGTCGACGACGCCGCCAGAAAAATGAGATGCCAGTAACACTGGAAACCGACAGGCTTACATAGAAAGAAAGAAAGAAAATATTTTTTATTCAACCTAGCAATTTATACACTTTCATAAAACTCTTCATTCTACTTTCATAAAACTCGTGAAAAGTACAAAGACTGAAGCAGATGGCATGTGTCTCTGCCTACCCCGAAGGGAGAAACGCGTGAATGTATGTAGAATATGTAGATATGTATGTATATACAGATGTATGGGCAGTATAATGAGTAACAATAACTCATAGGGTACAGAGCCCACGTGAAGTGTGAGCTTATCTTGTTTGCATAGCTGTGCACACGCCCGCGCTGTTTGACGACTGTTAACTATCGTCAATGTGTGTACCATACAATGGTTTCTGACTATACTTGGGTAACTGTTACACTCGTAGTAGGTTTAGACCTTAGTAGGGTCCATTAACTGACGATAAAATAACTTTTTTTTATGGATAAAAGGTTCAACCCCACCAAACGGACGGCATCGGCCCGGATTTTACAATCTTTAAACAAAATTAAATCTTATTATCACAGTGTTTGAAGTTTATATTACCAAGTCACGCACAACAGCTTGACAGCGACGTGCGGCGGCATGACGCACGTCAAGCTGTCATGCGTGACTTGGTAATATAAACTTTAAATGCTGTGATATAAGATTTATTTTGTTTAAAGATTGTAAAATCCGTTCCGATGCCGTCCATTTGGTGGGGTTGGACCCAAAATCTATAGGTAGGTAGCTCGTGAGAACTTTTAAAAACTGGTATTATAAATGAGAAAATGAGCTTTTTACTGCCAAGAAGGGGAGACATGGAAACCCCCCACCCCCTAGTCCCCCAATCGTGCACGTCAATGGCAGTCTTCTAAAAAAGCAAGTCTTCTAAAAAGGGCATTTCCGCACTTACGTGTGTCCCCCGTTAATATTTCTGGCTGCGGACATTTGATTACACGCAGTCATAAGCCTAGCTTAATCTATAAACATAAACAACTTGTTTGTAACCTGAAGCTCCAAAGTGCAACTATGGACGCAACTTGGAAATTCCTAAGTGGAAACTTAGATTGTTATTATAATCGCACATGACGAGCGAAGATTAGATTTCTATAGCACTAATAAACAAAATGGTGTTATGCCACAAATAGAACGAAATATTAGGTACTTTCATCTGTAAGTCAAGAGAAGATAAAAAATGATATTAATAGCTTGTTGTGAGACGGATTTCAAAATGTTTTTATCTGAGATAAGAGGTATTTCAACTAAGTAATTAATTATGTTATCAAAATATTACACAACCGGTGCTAAGACTCTTTTCTCGTTATCAAAATGCCATTGTTTTCGTATGTGCAACAGTTCAACAATACATAAAGGCGGCCACCCACTTACAGTCCGCTTGCAGTTTTTCGTCTGTACGGCGGCCTCCAGTCCTTATGTCATCAATGTCATCATAATTTTATTACCTCAGACTAAAATTATAACATTATTTTATTCTTTTAGTCTGATGTTATTACGTATAAAATGTCGAAGGCCATAGACTGTCCGGCCTTTAACTGTCATTGCTGACCGAAATCGTCAAGCGGCCACACACATATTAGCCGTCAGTCCAAAATCGTATACGAAACTGTAAGTGTGTGGGCTATTGCGATTAACTGACCGACTTATATCATCTGGTTGTCGTTCGATAAACTGTTAGTATGTGGGGCGCTTAATTCACTCAAAGTGCAGCAGTGGCGAGTGCGATGGTGTGTATGAGGTCCCGGATTCGATTATCAGGTCAGATAAGAAATGTTATGTTCTTAACATAAAATTTCTTTCTTTAGAAATTCAAGAGATAGGAAGGGAAGTAGGACCAGCTCAAGGACAAGTCGTACCAAATACAGCATATAGGTAATAAAATCATTCTAAGGGAGATGGCGATGTTTTTCCGGGTAAGCTAGCATGGCCTATTCATGCAGATAAAAGTATAAATCAAATAAAGTCACGTAAATTTAAAAAAAACGCAAATTTATATGATATTGGATTAGCGCCCTCTGGCGGCTTTTCGCATGAGAAAGCGGAAAAGTTAATAATGACGACTGTTTACTTGATTCATGTTCAACAAACTCACTTTCTCATTCATAACATTACGATATAAATACCCTGTGAATGTCATTGCACCGTATTATACAAAACGCTGACACGACAATACCAAGCTATTTACAACACAAGCCACTGGCCGTTAGAACATAGTAGGTATCTAGTCGTAGTTGTAACTACATATAGGAGTAAGAGGTTATCAGAATATAACCTATAGTTTGTATTGCTCGGTACATATATTATGGACCTAAAATGTGCTCTATACACGCAGTACACGTTTTTTGGGTGTCTTTTGAGGCACTGGCGTAGCTATGTATGGGCAAAGTGGTGCGGTGCACCAGGGCCCCCGGGCTCAGGGGGCCCCCCAAGCCCAGGAGCGCCCTCGAGCCTGAACTAGCAAATCTCATATTGAACTACCAAAAAAGTCTTACTTTTGGAATGCGAATGGGTTGTAACACAACTCTACTCAGTGCAACTCTTTTGTTGGGAATTTTGTGCAGTATTGTCTCGGTGAAAGATTCGCCATAACATTTGCAGCTAGGTTGGGGGTCCCCGGAGCCTTGTCTAGAGAGTGATATTATTCTAGCAGTCATAATAAAATATTTTACTTAAAGTCAATTGATTGTAGTAATATTAATAATAGTACCTAATACGAGTTCCAGTACCTTCTTATTTTATTTTATTTTGCTTGAGAATCGCTGGTCTTTTACATTCCATTTATCGTGGTTCCCATATTTGAGGGGGCCATCTCAAAGTCGTATATGGCCCATGGTCTGTCGAGGTGCGAGGGAATTATCGGTACCAAAAAAAAAAATAGGGGGGCCCCTGTTACTTTTTGCACCAGGGCCCTTGGCCATCTAGCTACGCCACTGTTTTGAGGATAGCATGGGGTGCTACTGCGGTGGTCCAATTCATAGATTATTACAAATCTACGCGCGCGAGGGCCTCGTTTGTCACGCGATTTAGGTCTAACACCCGTATTCACAAACAATACTTCGCTATGCGTACCACCAAAGCTGTGCAAAGAACGACAAATTCTCAGTGCGTTCGTTTTGGCAAGCCTTTTTATTCATAGACAACACTTAAGTAATACTTCGTTGAGGGAACGCACTGCATTAGATACTGCTCCGTGATGTTTGTGAATTAATTTTACCAGCCCTATGCGCTCGAGCACACTATGACCTCACAGTATCGTTTGTGAATACGGGTGTAAGATACGTATCTCGAGGCATTTTTTAGTATAGGACACGTCAATTAGACTTCGCCTCGCCGGATGATAAACTGAAGGCAAAGTCTCGGAATAGAGGGTCACAATTATAGGCACGTACCATGTTACAATGGTGGCACTCAGCTTGACGGTCTCATCTGATGCTTTTTCACGCCCCGCTTACGTTACGATAAGATACGATATAAATACCAATCTGTTAATGTACCGCATTATACAAAACGCTGACACGACAATACCAAGCTATTTACTACTCAAACCATTATAGACTTAGAACATAGTACATATCTAGTCGTAGTTGTAACTGCATATAGTAAGAGGTTATCAGTACATGTTAGCTTGTAGTTTGTACGTTTGTACACATTTCCGTGATGGGTCATCAGGTCGAGGGTCTATCAGTGATGTTTGTCATAAGGCTTGGGTTATGGATCAAGGTTCGCATTAATGTTTTGTGTAGGTACTGTTGAAGGTGAAGATAATATTTTGATCGTTATTCTAAAATAATCAAATGGAACTTGGTAAGGCTTGATAAGCAACAGTTGTGGTATGTTAGCAGCCTCATAGCAGAGCGCGGGCCTGGGGGTGACGGGTGGAGCCGCCTGTCACCCTGGCAGAAGCATTTGCGTGCCTCCCCATACCCGGAGGCGAGTTGGGGACTTCGTGGTCCCCACACCGGAAGAGGGCCAGATCGAGAGATATGGCTCTGGGTCGGCCGGGGTGCGAGGGATATGTCTAAGCTAATCTCACCTCCGGCAACCGACGGCCGGACGGATTTACAAGCTTTAGACTCAACTGCGAAATCGCTGCTAGTATGATTTTTTTTTTTTTATACCACTTAGGTGGCAGACAAGCACACGGCCCACCTGATGGAAAGTGGTTACCGTGGCCTATGGACGTATGCAACACCAGGGGCGTCACACTCGTGCTGTCGACCCTGAAGAAACTTTCTAATGCCCTTCTTGAAGAACCCCAAATTGTAGTCGCTTGGGAAAACCATCGCGGTTTATATATGCATTATACAGGGTGTCCCAAAATTCAAGGATAAGCTGGTAACAGAGGGTGGCCCTACTTATGGCTGCTCTGGAAAAAATAAGAAAAAAAATGTATCTCCATTTTTTTTTAAATTATTTAAACTTTTTTAAAATCTTTGGAAATTCGGTACCCCTAATGATATTTTCAACTACCAGGTCCACAATTTTGCAAATATTTCTGAACTCTTTTCTGTATTAGCAAGCTAAGAAGCATGACTATCCACCAACACCCTGAAAAATTATAGAATATTTGTAGTTATTTTACAAAAATAAGTCAAAATATTTTTTTGTCGTCAAATTTTCATACATTTTTACTTTCGACCCACTTTATCTTATCTCGGTGAAAAAAAAAAGTATGAACACCACTATGGCATTCTTTTTCAAAAATTGGTGCAACTATCCAAGATTTCAAAATAGTATAATTTGGGTATGATACTATAATGAAATACTAAAAAAAATTTTTTTTTATAAATAAGAATCACATTTAATACATTGCTCTTATTGAAAATCACCAGATTTACTTTGTACACAATGCATTCATCCTCAATAAAAAATCATTGACATGACTTGTGACAAAGTGGTAACCGAGTAGGTTATCACATTACGAGGTTAAGCAACATAAGCCAGGGTGGTTTTAGTTTAAGACATTAAGACACCTCCGTCCTCTGTTTCTCAAAGAGTACGTTAGGTCGTAGATCCCGGTGGCCATATTATGAGTATCTATGACAGTTAGTCGGACCCCCAAAAGTCCAACAACTGGACTCACTACATAACTTTGATATAGCCAGTGGGTTGTGAAGGTCAGGTGGCAGTCGCTTCACGGCAAATTTCGCATTTCTGCTGTTTCACAGTTAGCCGCGAAATCCGAGGCTCAGAGTTTTATTGGAATTGTTTTAAGAACAATTAGGTTTCCGAAAGCAATTGCAACGCTGGACTAGTTTCATTCAAATATCAATGCGGCTACGGATTATATTTCTGACAAAAGAAATGCACGAAAAATAAAATGTATTAATGCCGGTGGCAAACAATTAAAAATGTGAAAATAAAAAAAATATTAACAATAATGCAATAATTATAAAATTATACCATTATGTTTGTTTAATATTTTAACAGTATGGATTTTCATCCTCTGAACCTTTACAAAATACAGAGTCGGATTTTATGGTTAACTGTGAAACAGCAGAACCGCGAAATTTTCTTTGAAGCGACTGGCACCTGACCTCCACAACCCATTGGCGATATCAAAGTTATGTAGTGCGTCCAGTTGTTGAACTTTTAGGGCTCCGACTACCCGTAACAACTGTCATAGATGCTCGTATGGCCACTACGATCGACGGCCTAACGTACTTTCTGAGGAATGGAGGTGTCTCAATGTCTTAAGAATGGTCATCCATCCGAAAACCACCCTGGCTTATGTTGCTTAACCTCGTAATGTGATAACCTACTCGTTTACCACTTTGTCACAAGTCCCGTCAATGATTTTTTATTGAGGATGAATGCATTGTGTACAAAGTAAATCTGGTGATTTTCAACAAAAGCAATGTATGAAATGTGATTCTTATTTATAAAAAAAAATTTTTTTGACAATTTTATGAAATTATCATACTCAAATCATACCTTTTTGAAATCTTGGATAGTTGCGCCAATTTTTAAAAAAGAATGCCATTAGGGTGTCCATACTTTTTTCTTCCAGCGAGATAAGATAAAGTGGGTCGAAAGTAAAAATCTATGAAAATTTAACGAATAAAAAATATTTTGACTTATTTTTGTAAAATAACTACAAATATTCTATAATGTAACACAGTGGTGATGGATAGCCATGCTTCTTAGCTTGCTAATACAGAAAAGAGTTCAGAAATATTTGCAAAATTGTGGACCTGGTAGTTGAAAATATCATTAGGGGTACCGATTTTCGAAGGATTTTAAAAATGTTTGAGTAATTTAAAAAAAAAATTAAGATATATTTTTTTTCATTTTTTTTTCAGAGCAGTCATAAGTAGGGCCACCCTGTGTTGGCGGCTTATCCTTGAATTTTGGGACACCCTGTATATATATTATATAGCGCATATGATGTAGAGCGTATGTGTTAGTGTGGGTAGTGTGAGTGCGTTACCGATTTGTCCTTGGGCTCCTTGGTGTGCAGGTTGTAGAGCGTGCCGCGCCGGTACTCGTCGCCGCACACGTAGCACACCTCCGTCATGGAGTTAGTGTATGTGTTAGTGTGGGTAGTGTGGGTAGTGTGAGTGCGTTACCGATTTGTCCTTGGGCTCCTTGGTGTGCAGGTTGTAGAGCGTGCCGCGCCGGTACTCGTCGCCGCACACGTAGCACACCTCCGTCATGGAGTTCTTGTCGGGCATGGACAGGTCCAGGATGTCGCGGTCCGAGCTCGAGTTGGAGTTGCCCGAGTACACCGACACCGTCGACCTGCAACACACAAACGGAACTTTAACAATACTTAATAATGGTGCAGGGAATATTCTAGGATATATTAACTCGCTACCGCCCATGGTTAACTCCAACTGAGGCAAGAGCGGCCCAGTTAAGTGTTGCTCAAAAGCTCTCCATGTCCCCCTGATTAGCAGATGGCACAGTGGAGAGCAGGCAAGGGGAGGGGCGGCGACAGGGCAGGCCACCTGTCACTCCAGCAAAAGCAGGCCGGCGTGGCTCTCCCTCTCCGGCTAAGATGTGTAACGTCACGATTTTAAAGCGTCGTTACAACTGTTTCTGAACGAATTTTTAGTGACATTTCTGTTTGACGTTTTCGTCACTTGTCAAAAACTTAGAACTTTCGCTGCACTTTTCCTTCCTACTACAGACGGAGACGTCACGATAAATGGCTTTGTGAAGACCATCTTTCTAAATCCCGATGGGATCTTAATTATTTTTAATGGAGGAGCTTCCTTAAGCTAGCCCATGTAATCTCAAGAGGGGATAACCCTTTATTTTTGGTAAGTTTCGATTTTTTACTGCGATTCGCTGTGATTGATTTCCCTCAGACATCGTGATCGTAAAATCTTACGGATTGTGTTTTGTTACAGTATATTTTACATTTTGAACGTGTAATTGCTGGACCAATCACCGTTTTAACTGATGAGGCGGTAAGTCGCACATATTTTCTATAAATTGCACTCCGCGTCGTCTGGTTAGGTTCCGGGATTTAATCGTAATTGTATTTGTTGCAGATTCCTTTTGGATCGCCTCTTTATACCTCGATTTTTACTCATTTTACCTTATTTCATTCATTTGAACTCAAATGTTAAACTCATGGTTAATTTCATGAACGAGTGACGCTTCGTGATATATTTTGGCTGCGAGGATGCCTGTCCACGCCCAGGAATGTCGTGAGAGCGTTCCTTTTAAATTTAATAACATATAACCTTTCTATTTTTAAACTTTACTATAAAAGAATGCATAAGTGATGTGTGACACAAACATTTATACTTTAAATACCTAAGATCTAGTACATTGTAAGACCTTTATGTACGTACATGCACACTGGGACTAACATTAAATCCAACAAACTTCATTCTGGGATTTTATTTAGCCACCCCCCTGCAGATTAAAGGTTCCAATAGCCGCTAGTTTATCCGTTGCATTTCTTTTATTTAGGGATTCTCCTTGGCGCCCGAATTCTATGGTAAATATTTACTTTTTATTTTATTTTATTAGGAGAACTTCCCATACATAGACTGTACTACCCAGTATATTACAGATGTTGTCACCGTGGTTTCCACACGAGAGGGCTACCTCAAAGCCGACGGTGCGAATGATATTGCGTTTTTGGGACACCATATACCGATAATTGGATCCCCAGACAGCGTGTAGGCTTAAACAATTCTAGTCCGACATAACAACCTGCTGGCCGGTAGGATTTAGACACAAAAAAACCGGCTAAGTGCGAGTCGGACTCGCCCATGAAGGGTTCCGTAGCAGCAGACGAAAATTGCGGTTTATGACGTATTAAAAATAAAATCGGCCAAGTGCGAGTCGGACTCGCCCATGAAGGGTTCCGTAGCAGCAAAGGCGAAAATTGCGGTTTATGACGTATTAAAAAAAAACTACTTACTGGATCTTGTTAATACCAATTTTTGGTGGAAGTTTACATGGCAATGTACATCATATATTTTTTTTTAGATTTATCATTCTCTTATTTTAGAAGTTAGAGGGGGGGGGGGGGGGGGGGGAGTGACACACATTTTTCCACTTTGGAAGTGTCTCTCGCGCAAACTATTCAGTTAATACAGACATGACGAATCTATAAGGATTCCGTTTTTTTTTCCATTTGGCTACGGAACCCTAAAAAGGATATAGTATTACCTACGTATGCTATGATTAGGAACAGAGTAATGGTATGTTAAGGCCTCAGCAGGATTGTGGGACCTCACCAAAATTATAAACAAGAAACCAACCTCCCCTGCAAGCCGAGAACATTTAATAAATCACAATAGAATCTGTTACTATTCCATTTTAATTCCACTCAATTAGCCTTTCAACGTAGTGATCCACAGCAATATTCTAAAATACGTTGGAGAAATGTGGATATCTAATACCTACCCCACTACCTAATCCTTGCGGGATATGAAGCTGGTGTAATAGTACATTATGGTACAAGTGAGCAACGTTGGTGATTACCGCCGAGGCGCCATTGAGACCCGAGCCGCCAGGCGAGGGTCTTAAGACAGCCGAGGACGGTAATCATCATGCTCACACGTGCCATACGACGTTTTACAACACACTTGCGAATAAAATAATACTACAAATACTAAATAAAAAATACTACAAATTAATTCATTTTCATATGCGCGCGCATTTAACAATGGCGGTCGACCATATTTAAAAAAAAATGAGGTGTGAACTCAACTTTTTTTTACTCTGTTTTTTTTTCTGTACTTGGAGAAAAAAAAAGTTAAATTTGAGTGAAAATTTTGTTTATTACACAAGTATTACAAGTTGAAATTATTTATTTAAATACGAAAATGCATCAAATGACCATACAATAGGCGTATTAATTTATTCGTACTCTTAAACACGTTATTTTTTGTATCAAAACTTTTTTAAGAACATAGACAATTATAGACACTTCCTATAAAATTTAAAAAAGAATCTATAACTCACTTTTGTGAATAATAGCAATGAAAAAGTCACAGTTTTATAATAGGTGTCATTCCGTGCTTAATTGCGGTAAAATAATATCACTTTTATGAGCAGGTGTGTTGTAAATATTATTAATAAATATAAAAGAAAAGAATTAATAATTTTAGAATGTTGTAAACAGTTAAAGAAATTTGCAAAAATATTATTTTACTACAATTAATTACAAATAAGTTTATAGTAAAAACTGTAAAATACCACTGAAATTAAATAAAAAAATAATAACAAATAAAAAAAACAAAATAACGAAGCAATACAAAAAAGCAAAAAAGACAAAAAGATATTGTGGCCCATGAGGGGATCGAACCCGCGACCTTCGCGTTATTAGCACGACGCTCTAACCAACTGAGCTAATGGGCCGATACGAAACTTGACGAAAAACACGGCTGCTATATGTCACATGAAGTTGTATCAGTAAAATATAGTCACGCCTCTTTCCCAATTGGGTAGGCAGAGACAGACTGCTACAATCCTGGTATAAAGCTTTTGCTTCTTCTACTGTCATAATAGTTTTCAAACGTGCTCACCGGTTTCGAGTACTCTTTACAAGTCCTTTCTTTAAAATGACTTTGATCTGATATAATTTCAATAAATTAAAATCAAAACCACCTTTTTTAACTGATTCTATCGCGATTTATTTGTTACTAGCTGTTGCCCGCGGCTCCGCCCGCGTGGTATTCTGATCCCGTTCATCGCTGATATATAGCCTATATGTTAATCCAGGGTATAACCTATATACATACCAAATTTCAACCAAATCGGTCCAGCCGTTTATGCGTGAAAGAGTAACAAACATCCACACATCCACACATCCACACATCCATTCTCACAAACTTTCACATTTATAATATTAGTAGGATAGGATTATTTACTTTTAACTCGACGTTTCGACTCGACCATGGTCGCGGGGTGACTAGAGATGGTAGTTGTCAAATAGTTTGAAATAAAAGTTTTCTCAAAGTACCCGAACCATGATGAATAATTGTTGGTGTTACTATTTACGCAGAATGAGCTCACTTTGTCGTGAGGTTTTGCTGTATTTTGCTCTTTACTTGTCGTTTTCATATCGTCATCGTTATATCCGTTAAATAATGGTGTTATTTCAATGAGTGATACAGGCATAAATTTCAGAAAATAATATCAATAAAGTTTCAAATATTAAACTGTCAATTACAATCGCTTTGATAGCTAGGAAATGATCTGTTTACTCAACTATGCTACTCAAACAAATGATTATATTTAGGAATTGCATATTTGTTAAAAGACGAAAAAAATGAAGTGTTCTCAGGTTGGGGTCACGCGATGTCCTTTCTCAAGGTCTAATCTACCCCTATACCAAATTTCATCAAAATCGGTTCAGTGCTTTAGGCGTGAAAGCGTAACAGACAGACAGACAGACAGACATACAGATAGAGTTACATTCGCATTTATAATATTAGTATGGAGGATATGGATTTCTGACGTTTCGAAGTGCTGCGGTCTATACAGAAGAAATGATTTTTTATTTTAACTTTGACATTGTTAGTTTAACATCAATTTGTTAAAGATTTATTTAGTAAACGCGAACACTACTATCCTATCAAAAATGATTATATACATAAGAACTATTGTAAATTTTAATTGGACAACGTCCAACGGGATTCGAATCGGTAATTATATCACGCGAAAAATGACTTTTCTTTTGGCGTTGATAGGAACCAAGGAATTACGAAAACAATGAGTGCTATGACGATCATTTTTTAATATTGTTTCATGATGACTAGACGTTATAGGAATGAGTTGGCCATTGTTATAAAACTTTGATGCATTATATAGCGTTTATTTCCGATGTTTTGATTTTTAGTAGCCGTGACATTGGTGACATAAACATACAGATAATACATAGACATAATATAACTACCTACATATGATTCGGATTTTTCCATAGTCATAATTGAAAATTTGATTAAACAAGAGTATAGTCTCGGTTGGATTCGGGACTTTCACCAGGGTTAAGGAGCCCACGGAGATGAAGGACGGGTCGTTGTTATAATGTACGTGGGTAGTACCTGACGGCGTCGAGGTAGCCGGCGGGCTCGCTGGCGCCCGAGTGCTGCGAGCCCACGGAGATGACGGACGGGTCGTTGTTATAATGTACGTGGGTAGTACCTGACGGCGTCGAGGTAGCCGGCGGGCTCGCTGGCGCCCGAGTGCTGCGAGCCCACGGATATGACGGACGGGTCGTTGTTATAATGTACGTGGGTAGTACCTGACGGCGTCGAGGTAGCCGGCGGGCTCGCTGGCGCCCGAGTGCTGCGAGCCCACGGAGATGACGGACGGGTCGTTGTTATAATGTACGTGGGTAGTACCTGACGGCGTCGAGGTAGCCGGCGGGCTCGCTGGCGCCCGAGTGCTGCGAGCCCACGGAGATGACGGACGGGTCGTTGTTATAATGTACGTGGGTAGTACCTGACGGCGTCGAGGTAGCCGGCGGGCTCGCTGGCGCCCGAGTGCTGCGAGCCCACGGAGATGACGGACGGGTCGTTGTTATAATGTACGTGGGTAGTACCTGACGGCGTCGAGGTAGCCGGCGGGCTCGCTGGCGCCCGAGTGCTGCGAGCCCACGGAGATGACGGACGGGTCGTTGTTATAATGTACGTGGGTAGTACCTGACGGCGTCGAGGTAGCCGGCGGGCTCGCTGGCGCCCGAGTGCTGCGAGCCCACGGATATGACGGACGGGTCGTTGTTATAATGTACGTGGGTAGTACCTGACGGCGTCGAGGTAGCCGGCGGGCTCGCTGGCGCCCGAGTGCTGCGAGCCCACGGAGATGACGGACGGGTCGTTGTTATAATGTACGTGGGTAGTACCTGACGGCGTCGAGGTAGCCGGCGGGCTCGCTGGCGCCCGAAAGCTGCGAGCCCACGGAGATGACGGACGGGTCGTTGTTATAATGTACGTGGGTAGTACCTGACGGCGTCGAGGTAGCCGGCGGGCTCGCTGGCGCCCGAGTGCTGCGAGCCCACGGAGATGACGGACGGGTCGTTGTTATAATGTACGTGGGTAGTACCTGACGGCGTCGAGGTAGCCGGCGGGCTCGCTGGCGCCCGAGTGCTGCGAGCCCACGGAGATGACGGACGGGTCGTTGTTATAATGTACGTGGGTAGTACCTGACGGCGTCGAGGTAGCCGGCGGGCTCGCTGGCGCCCGAGTGCTGCGAGCCCACGGAGATGACGGACGGGTCGTTGTTATAATGTACGTGGGTAGTACCTGACGGCGTCGAGGTAGCCGGCGGGCTCGCTGGCGCCCGAGTGCTGCGAGCCCACGGAGATGACAGACGGGTCGCGCGCGCGCAGGTCCAGCACGCCCTCCTCCTCCACCGCGCCGTTACCCGCCACCGCGCCCCCGCCCGCGCCGCCGCCGCCGCCGCCGCCGTACCGCTGCTGAAACGTCCACATCACACATGTTACTAAGTGCTTTTAGTACAAAGGAAGCTAATTGAAACCTCCATCAACATACGAGCGCCAATCTCGATTACATCAGCTTGAATTTTCTTGTAACACAATATGACTTTCCGTTTCAAGGTATCTGTCACCCGGTCCTTCAACCCCAGCTATACTTTTCAGGGGTCCTCTATACGTGGACAGATTCATCTGTAGATGTCTGTAGGTAGGTATTTAACGATAAATTGTCCCATTTATACGCCGGCAGACGCGTCCGCTGATGCGATCTGCAGATGCATCTGTCTACGTGTAGAGGAGCCATCATACCCTTCCATACGTTCCCATCAGACGTTATATCCTTCGTGTTAATCCTTTCCTTGCCATGTTCTCTTTCACGTAATCTGTTAATTTTGTATGAGCCACATTAACATCATCATTATCTTAGCGTTGTTCCCCGAATACATCTACGGCTTTGACCTTGAAGCCCGCTGCCCGATGTTTGCTTACTCTTTCTCCTATTTTTCAAAGAAATCGTTTGACCTCAACCCCGACAAGAAAGCCCGCGTCAGTAGGAGAACTTAACTTGCGTCTTTTCAAGCGACTGCCATCACCTCCACATACCGCTGGCAATTAAACCGGGATTTCAAACTCTTTAGACCTCCAGCTACCCGTAAGGAACGCCACAGATATTCGTGTGGCAACCTGGACTGACAGCTTAACGTAATGTCCGTGTCGTGGAGGGTATTAATAATGGTCACCCATTCAAGGTAACCAACTGACTTGGTTATCGTGAGACTAAAAGAGGCAATAGTAAAAACTTACATTGTTAAACTTATTTATATGGTTGGTCTCCTTCTCGTCCTTGCGGAAGGGGCTGGAGGCGGGGGCGTGAGGCGCGTGGGGTGCGTGCGGCGTGTGGGGTGCGTGAGGGGTGTGGGGTGCGGGCGCGTCCAGCGGGTACAGCGGGCGCGACGTGGGCCGCGGCGACGCGCTCGGCTCGTCGCGCGCGTCGCCCGACAACCCCAGCACCTGAGCCGCGTACTCGCCTTGGAACGACATGTCGGCACCTGGAATTCATACGTTTACTGTTATCATTTTTTACAATCGTTTTTTTTTATAGAACACGTGAATTTGACTTCGCCTCGCCTGATGGTAAGCTGAAGGCAAAGTCTTGGAAAAAGAGGGTCACCATTATAGACACGTACCGTGTTACAATGGTGGCACTCGGCTTGACGGCCTCATCAGATGCTTTTTCACGCCCCGCTTAAAGGACCCGGGACTGTAGGTAGTTGTTCATGGTCATGGTTCATGTATAACTAGGAATGAAAGTAATGTCGTAAGGAAGGGGTTATCTATGTGGATGGCTACAAGGGAAGGAGGTGGATGGACTGTGTGAAAGATGATATGGTTCGGAAGGGAGTGAATGTTGAGATGACTGCAAACAGAGATGAATGGAAAAAACACACAATACATGTTGTAAACCAAATAATCTTTGGATAAGAGCAGGTTGATGATGATACAGTGAGCGTTTTGTGGTTAGACACTCAGTGATTGTAATTGGCAATTTCCTATCTTCCCTAGATGCAGATGAAATTAGAAATTTAAGCAGATTCTAGTTCAGTCTGCGGTGAAAACCAAACATAGACGTAAGACTCGTACACGTCGGGGACGTAGTATGCGTTTAACGATCTTTCATAGAAAATGTACAGAAATGACTATTGTAGTAGCCGTGACTACCACGTGGCACTACCCAATGACACTACTGGGGGTGTCAAGGGTAAAAATAATATCCCGGCAGAAGTCTCTGTCCTTATTACTCGATTCCTGCCTACATATCAATGGCTCGCTTGTACGCCAAACTAAATTGAGATAAGCTTTTATTCACCGGCTTCCCTTTTGAAAACTCTCACCGATTTTCGTGATGTGAGGCAGTATGCCAACCGCTTAAGCCATCTAATCATCATATTAATCGTCACTTCAATACAAAAATCCTAATCTTATTTACGCATACCTAACAGACCAAAACTTTGTTAATCTTAACCTAATTTGTCATTCGTTAATTACCTAATTTAATATTATAATGCCTCTTGGTCTGGTTCTAATTGACCTGTGACTTATCAATAAATAAATTATAATCTGTTTCTGAAACATCTTTGCATAATAAACACATTTATATACCTAATCTCGTTTCGTCTTCACTACATGCGCTTATATTTCGAAGACCACTGTCTTAATTTACATACATAGTAAGTATTTGTGCAGTCAATACGTTTCTATTCTATCGAAATTACGGCTAGGAACTAAGGCCCTCGAAAATAAGCGCATGTAGGTGATGTAGGTGTCTAGGGGGGGCATAAGGTACTGGAAAATTCTACTTCCTATCCTACTAATGTTATTGCTGCTCGGGACATCTTGGACCTAAAATGTGCACATAATGTGCACAAAATGGTTCTTGGGTGTGTCTTTTGAGGATAGCACGGGGTGCTACTGCGGTGGACGAGCTCAAATTCACCAAGCATAGGTTATTACAATATAATCCGCTTGCGCCAAGGCTTATTTTGTCTCGCGATTTAGGATATAAGATACGTGCCCCGAGGTATATACACGTGTAAGTTTGAAACGATGTTTGTTTCTCAATCACTTGTAAACGACTACGGATCTGGCTGATGATTGGTTGGGCTCTTAGAGTATACATTATAAATATAGAGCGCGCCTATCACTCAGGTCTTTGGCGCCGAGTGTTAGCAGATACTTTGCGATGGTATAGCGCACCTATAGTGACGTTTCATGCATTACCGAAAATATCAATAGATGCACTTATTAATATAGTTTGTTGTTATGAAGTTTTTTGTTCGATTTGATATGCATGGATAAAATTAAAGCCAAAATACAAAAAAATGGCGTAATGCTATTTTTGCGTCATTATTACTTCAAATATACGATGTTGTATAAAATTTTAATTTAACATATCGAATTAAATATTATTTGCGAAGTCATTTTGACGGGTATTGTTTTGCTACTGATTGAGGTTGAGCCAGGAGCCTCGGTACTGTTCATACCCGTGAAAACAGTTCATACTTGTAAGGCGCGCTCTATAGCAATGTATACTCTAAGGTTGGGCTAGATTAGTGTGGAAGAGCACTTCGGCTACTTTTTGTTTCTGGAAATGATTCCATGGGTTGCGGAATCAAAATACAACACAGCCGCGGGCAACTACTGCAACTGCTACGGTAATGTGACAAACAATGCAGTTGCCTGCGACCCCGCCTGTAGTTAGGAGCCATAGCAGGCACTCCTAGGCCCTAGCAGAATTGTCATTGTATGTATTAAATTAATTGTGAATTATAGTTAACATTTGCACATTTCATTATATCTCATGATTAATTTCACTGTTACAAATAAATTTGCACATTTAATTCGCACAAATGAAATCATATTATAATCATCAATCATAATTAATTTTACGCTCAATAATACAAGTTTATTTTTGAATTTTTTGTCATTTCGATCATGAATGCGGCGCAGAATGGGAATGTGAGATCTAATTAACTTACACTTTGCACGTAGATTAATATATTTCATCGCTTCGGAGAGAGGTGTTGATACGTATAGATGAAGAATAAGAAAAATTGAACATTCAGGTATCTGACTAATGCCCACATAACCCAATTGTTACCGGGTTCCTTCGACCTGAATGAAGATGATGGAGCTGACTGATTGATCTGATATTTGGCACACACCTTTAGTTCGGACAATAATACAATTTAAATCAATTAAACAGCCTGATTTGCTCTTAATATCTTGGTTTTAAGATCATTTTGAGACTGCAGCAAGATCATTCTGACGCTGACTGTACCAGAAAAACCACAATAGGGAGTTCACCTTAAAACGAGAAATACAACTTACTATGAGTGCACAGTCAGAATCAGATCGATTTCGACGAACAAAGTACTCAAAATGATCATAATGGCTTGGTTTTCCCCCTTTCCTGCTGTTCTGATATTTGGCACACACCGTTAGTTCAGGCAATAATACAATTTAAATCAATAAAACAGTCTGTAGGCTGCAGTCGTTCTGAAGCTGACTGTACCACTGTGCCTACAGTGTGATATTGTACTAAGAGGGCCATCTGCACTGCAGTCATGAATGAGTGCGCTCGCGGCGACCTCGACACCGAGCAGTGAAAGTGCCACGCGCGGCGCATGATCAGCTGACCGACTCAGCGGCTGAATACGCAGCCCTACTCATAGCACAATGCATGTGCAGTAGTCCAACTGAACTAGCGTAGTATTAACAAGGTCTAGATTCGGTAATGTGTTGTTGACTGTACAAATGACTCGGGGTTTTTAATAGTCGCTTTGACTACGGCGACGAGTGTTCATCATCATCTCTACGTAAGACCCGGCAGCATAGTACTTCATGGGAGGCTCCCTCGCTCGGTAGCACCTGGCAGGTGTGAATTACCAAATTGTTTAAGTATATTGCGAAGCCTATCCTTCCTATCCTACTTCCTAATCTATAAAATATATAAAGAAGCTAAATACCATTGTAATTAATCACGAAATTTCAGAAACTAACACCTATAAACTTGAAATGTGGCTTATTATAGGATCTAGACATCCGCTAAAAACGGAGTTTACGAAGCTTCACCCCTACGGGGGTAAAACGAACTCCAAGCGTACAAAGTTGCGAGTGCCCGCTAGTAGATAAAATTATAAATACGAGTTTACGAAAATGTTTACATGTCACGCTTTAACTAATAGATAAACAGATCTGGCTGAAATTTGGTACAGGGATAGATTACAGTCGGGAACAACACATAGGCTAGGCTACTTTTCGACCTTAAGCTTATTTCAGGTCAAAAAGTAGCCTATCCTAATGTTATGCCATGGGTTGCGGGAGCGTGAACAAATACCACACGAGCGACACCGCTGTCACCAGTTTGTTTTAAAAAATAATTACAACTACCTACGTCACTAGAACGTCACACCATTATGACGTTTGCTGTCACGCCTGTCACTGGACACACCAGTCATCAAGAAACCATAACAAAACGTTGAATAACATGAAACACACTCTTCACACAGTTTTAATTATATTCTTTTCGCACTTGGCTATTGTTGGACATATAATAGACACAGTACGGGCATAGAACACGGTAATTTCCAGCCACAATATGAGCTCTCAGTCATCAAGCCGAATGTGTGTCAGGTGTTTAAGCTAACGGTCCTTATAGACGAGCTAGTTTTCATTTACGAGGCGATTGCGTCAGCGTTGGGCATTATATTGTTTGGTAGGCTTCCGTGGCGAGTCTGATTTATGTGGGGTTTTTTACAATAGACACGAGAACACGTTCAAATATTTATTTGGACGATTTGATTTTAATAAATTGCTGTAATAAATTATTTATTTATAAGGTGAGTAGCCAGGTGGACTGACGATCTGCGAAGCGTGGCTGGGACGGACTGGATGCGGAAGGCGAAGGATCGGCAAACGTGGCGCATATTGGGAGAGGCAATATGCGCCACGTTTGTCGATCAATAGATCAATTTATTCTAGGGGCTGGTGTTGCAAGGACTGATTGATAAGTATCTAACAATAGTAGTTTCCTATCTGATAGGATTTGCTTCCTTAGTAATATTAGAATAGATACATGGATAATGGGACATGGAATAGGTTTTGGACAAAAACAGAACTTCCTTTCCTAAAATCGGTTAATAATAATAATTTGAAGTCGTGAGAAGCCCATTTTTAGGACTAATTTATAAATTACTTGCAACACATGTCATAGATCAATGTTAAGATCAAGCCAGTTGAAATGTCAAGGAGACTTCGCGAACAATCGGAGCCCTATTGACCCTCTTGTCGCTAGCTCACATTCCTTCTATTTTGAATGGCTAATCCGAATGCGAGGTTAAAATAAGGTCAAATTAGACAAACTAAATAATTAAATAGGGAATATATTTCCTTTTGATAGACTTTTATATATTTAATTATATAAATAGAATTGTAATTTATAGCTATAAAATTAATTTAATGCTAGCAGCAGTCGCGCCCTTAAAAACTGAAATAAACCAAAAATACAGCAGACCCTGCGCTCTTAAAAATGAGAGCGTTGGTTGCAATGCAACTGAGATTCGCTCCCCCCAAAGATTGGCCCTGGGTCAGCCGGGGTGCGAGGGATACATCTAGGGTTGCCACCTGTACTATATTATATAGTATTGTACTATATTTGAGCCCGTTGTACTATATACTATATAAAAATAATATAGTACGCAAATGTACTATATTTTCATGGATAAATCAAATGTCGCGATTTCTTTATTTCGAATAAAATTAAAGGTAATGCCAGATGGTTCACTCCAGTGATTATTGACTTAGGTGAATGCTTTATTAGAAGGAATGTTATAGAAAAGAACTTTTTTTTTTTGATAAAGACTTACTGTGTAAAAGTGAATAGAATTCGCTTTTTTCTCAGTCGCATTGTGGTGTTTAACAGGGGTGTGTGCTCGCGCCTACACTTTTTGCCATATACTTTGCTGCAGTTATTAGAGAGTCGCTAAGAGACAACACGAAGGGAATTTGAATCCGCTTTCATACGGATGGCTACTGCCATCCATGCACTTTAAAGATACTTCTTTAATTTGGCTAGGCTGAAGGCATACACAAAGGTTTCCCTCGATACGATCACGGAATGTACGTGAATCAAATGTTTAAAGCAAGTCAGGTGTCGGTCGCAGAACGATCTCCGTCCCCCATGAGAGCGGTTCTGAGGGTGACGGATGGAGCCGCCTGTCACCATAAGAGAAACAGGCAGAGGCGGCGGCGCAATGTGTGCCTCCCCATACCCGAGGGCTATATGGGGACACCGTCTTCCCCACCAGCTCGAGAGAGATGGCCGTGGGTCGACCGGGGTGCGAGAAATATGTCTCCGGCAATGTCATCTCCGGCAACCTACGACCCACTGACAGACGGCGCGCGTTTTAGTCATTTCGAAAATTCGACTTTAAAAAAAGTGTTCAGATCGATCATTTCTCGTTCATTCGGATGACCAAATAAACGCAGGGAAAATAAATAAAATATGAAAAAATTGATGACAAATAAATGTGTAGGTACTATATTTTTCCCTAAATTTCTCAAAAGTACTATATTTTTATGACTTGAATAAGAAAAATACTATTTTTTCATCAAAAAAAGGTGGCAACCCTAGATACATCTATCTATCTATACTATTATATAATTGTAAAGTGGTCGTGCCTGTACATTGGTTATGTTAAGTTAACGATACTGAACACGAAATTTTTTTTTTAATTTCCTGTCTGTTTGTCTGTTTGTCCGCGATGGACGCAAAAACTACTGGACGGATTTTGATGCGGCTTTTTTTGTTAGAAAGGGCTTACTCAGGCTTAAAATCTTACGTTTGTTTGATCGCAATCGGTTGAGTAGAACCGAAGATATATGAGCAAAGGCGGAGCCGCGGGCGGAAGGCTAGTCTAAGATAATCTCTCCTCTGGCAACCGACGGCCTACAGCCTGCAGATGACGTGTGTTTTAGTCGGTTCGAGTCTGACAACCTCCTCCCTCGTCCTAGCTACTATTCATTTTTGTTGCTATGGAAACTCGTCGAGGTTTCTTTATATAAGCACCCTTAAGGCCGTTCCCAATAACCTGTCTATCGCCAGTTTTGACATTAGAAAAGATAAAAACGTCATCAATCTCTATGGTAACGCAAATCATACGAGTAGTAGCAAAATAACAATAGGATTTGGCAAAGGGACTATCTCTACCTTTACCTTTATCTGTAGATGTGTTATTGGGAACGGCCTTTAAGTGGGTGACAGATACGTACTTTAAGCACGCGGTTTTTAAGTTCGCGAACTTACTCGGCTCGCCGTCGGTGACAGACGGCAAGCTTGCTCACACTATATTGCAATGTCGTCGAGAGAAGAGGCTTTGTGCTATCTAGGAATTCTATCATGTCATATTTTTCTAAGAACTCGGTGTTTTTCACCGGTTCACGAAATTCCGCACCGATGCAAACCTCTAGTTCGAGCAAAATTTCAAACTTGCTAGATCGCCGACGAACTTACTCGGCGGTTTTAATTACGCGAACTTATGGTGACAGACGTGCGAGTAAGGTCGCCGAGCCATAAGTCCACGTACTTACTCGCCCGTCTGTCACCCACTTTAGAGTGTGTGGGATGAAGTTCCTTTCATACCGCACAGTGTGCACTGTTTCCGGTCGTGATGATTTCAAAATGTTGAACAGAGTTGAATTTCTGTTAAATATTTGGTCAGTTCACGGACCCGGCAGCGGGTTTCCCAGTTGAATTTCTGTTACAGGACCGTAATGGCACAGGTCACTAGAATACCAACCACATTCGCTATCTGATCTTTAAGTAAATGTGGTAATACCCAAGTATATTAACGTTTTTATAGCCACAATTACAGTAAACATGGAACCTATAAGCAAACTTACGAGGCAATTATGTCACAAAACGATTTGCTACAAACTGACATTTACTTATAAGCTTGTTGCTTTAATAGTATAATTATAACATAAATGTTATAACCGACTGGCTATTGCCCGCGGTTTTGTCCACCTGGATGTCAGTTGTTGCGATCGTGACCGCACATAGCCTTATGTCCTTTTTTAATCCCTCCTCAATTTCTGTACTAAACTTCATCAAAATTGGTTTGTTTAGGTGAAAGCGAAACATACAGATAGACAGACACAATTACGTTTGCATCTATTATAATATTAGTATGGATCTGGTCACTGTCTTGTGTATGAGAGTTTGGTGACAAGATTTAAGAACACTTCTTGCATGTTCCACTAGCTGTTGCCCGCAGCTCCGCCCGCGTGTACGTCGATTATCGCGACTAAAATAGCCTATTTCCTTTCCCAATGTCTAATCTATCTCTGTACTAAATTTCATCAAAATTGGGTCAGTGGTTTAGACATGAAAGCGTAACAGACAGACAGACAGACATAGTTACTTTCGCTTTTATTACTACTACTATGGATATGGATGATAATTATATTATTACTAGCTTTTGCCCGCGGCTCCGCTCGCGTGGATGTCGGTTATCGCGACCAAATATAGCCTATGTCCTTTCTCAAGGTCTAATCTACCCCTATACCAAATTTCATCAAAATCGGTTCAGTGGTTTGGGCGTGAAAGCGAGACAGACAGACAGAGTTACTTTCACATTTATAATATTAGTAGGGATTGCTATCACAGTTTAAAAGGTCTACACCAACTTGCTCCATAGGTCATACCATAGTTATAAGGTCTGCGTCCACTTGCTCCACACAGACTAGCCACCCAACGAGACTGCAAGCATAAACCAAACCTAAAGAATACCAAGTAACCACAGCTTCACTAAACGTGTTTGCATGTAAGTACCTACATAAAAAACTACCGAGTCAAAAGTCAATGTTGAAAAAACATTGTACCGCCAACACGAACAGCAACAAAAGGCTCGCCCAAAAACAACGAACAAACTAAAAGTAACAAGTTTGAAAACACCTCGGCCAGTGTGCTAAGTAAGACTGGTACCAGGCTTCTATGTATACTAGACTGGTTGTATGGTATAGCGGAAGATCACGAATAGACCAACCAACAATGCTTAATTTTTGTAGCTTTTTTATACCACTTAGGTGGCAGGTAACGTAAAGTTATCGAGAGAATGGAGAGTTATGATTGGCCGCCTATCTTTATGAACCTGTGTTGTGTGTGAAGCCAGCCAATCGCAATGCTCCGTGCTCTCGATACGTTTTTTTTTTTTTTTTACGTTACGAATTCGAATATTATTCGTGCCTTTTTTTTTCACTGAGCTCTCTATCAGTTTAAGACATGCATTTACTGACGCGACTTCTGGTCTAACCAAACAATTAACAATTACCACCTTTAAAAAGCAATTTCGTAGTTAAGCCAAGTCGTATGTTGTGAATATAAAGTTCACAGAAATAACCAGTTCTAACCGGCTAGTTGTAATGGAACTTCACTTTTATTTGCAGACACTAATTCGATGCAATCAGGGTTGTCACTAGCATCAAAATCTTTTCTTTTCTAATTTTTGTATCACTTTTTCTTCGAGTCAATGGCTGGATCTGGCATTTTTTTTATACCACTTAGGTGGCAGGCAAGCACACGACCCACCTGATGGGAAGTGGTCACCGTGGCCTATGGACGTATGCAACACCACGGGACGGGCGTCACACTCGCGCTGCCAACCCTGAAGAAACATTCTAATGCCCTTCTTGAAGAACCCCATATTGCAGTCGCTTGGGAAAACCACCGCAGGGAGTTCATTCCACAGCTTGGGTGTGCGTGGGATGAAGTGACTTTCATACCGCACAATGCGCACCGTTTCCGGACGCTATGTGTGAGGATGAATTCCCTGCCTGTCTGGCATACAGTGAATAGTTTATTTTTCTAAAATTTTGTCGGCCACAGCAACAGGCCTCCGTTGCTCTACAAAGGTCGTCGGTAGTACTAACAGGTGAAGGGACACAGCGAGCAAGAGAGCAAATATGACATGGACTGGGATGGACCCCGCAATCGCAGGGCAGACAAGAACACGGCCCACCTGATAGAAACTGGTTACCGTGGCCTATGGACGCGTGCAACACCAGAACCACCCCTTTTTTAAAGAACCCCATATTGTAGTCGCTTGGAAAAATCACAGCTTGAGCGTGTGCATGAAGTATTTGTAATCCGAAAAACTGTGCTTTTTAGTAGAAATAGAAAGGAGTAAACCGCCTCCGTGGCGTAGCGGTAGTGAACGCGGCCGCTACGCAGGAGGCGCGGGTTCGATCCCCGCTCAGTGCTAATATTTGTGTGAATGAAATATGAGTATTTGCATTGGTCTGGTCGTGCCTCGGAGAGCACGTTAAGCCGTCGGTCCCGGTTGCCATGAGAACATCTATGGCAGTCGTTACGGGTAGTTGGGAGCCCTCAAAAATCCAAAAAACAACGGTCTAACTGCTAAACTTCGATATCGCCTAATGTTAACATTGGGTTGTGGAGGTCAGATGACAATCGCTTCACGGAAAATATCGAGGTCTAGTCAAATCCGTGGTTAAGACTGGTAAAAGCGGACCCCAGACTCCGAGCTGAAAGCTTCGGATGCGACTGGGAATTAACGCAAAGAGGAAGAAGAAAGGAGTAAACCATAATTAACAAGAACTGCTTACATATAGCCATGTAGCAGTCAAGTTTGACACTGAAGATCCCACCTACTATAGTGTCGTTAGTTTATATAGTCACCTTAATGATACTAAAAGACATGAAAACTAGTATTTACCCAACTATCACTGTATGTGAGGTAATGTTGTTTCGATACAACACGATACAAAAACTTGTATTATCCGCAATATGTAGGAACAAGTTTCAGTATTTCTACACTTTGTAAAGTTTGCACATTTAATATTAAAACAGCCTTATGTGTTCAATATTCAATTTTCTAGTCTTCCGTTATGTTGTAAGTGTTAAGTACCTACCTTAATTTTTTTTACAATACGTTGGACAACTTATTGCACTTTACTAACCTGGACATTTGCAGTCATCTATACCATATCCATACTAATATTATAAATGCAAAAGTAACTCTGTCTGTCTGTCTGTCTGTCTGTCTGTTACGCTAAACTGTCTGTCTGTCTGTTAGCTGTCTGTTGCCTAAACCACTGAACCGATTTTGATGAAATTTGGTATAGGGGTAGATTAGACCTTGAGAAAGAACATAGGCTATGTTTGATCGCTATAACCGACATCCACGCGGGCGGAGCCGCGGGCAAAAGTTAGTTTTCTAATAAATCTAACACTTATCATAACAATCTTACATCACGTTAAGGAGATAGTATAGAATTTAAAAGTCATTATTAAACAAAAAATGAAATGAAAACGCAATTTCAATGTAACTCACGAACATAAAGATATAATCTCTGCGCCCGCCCGTTGGGACTGCACCAAACCGTGAAACAACTCATTATTCTATTAATATTAACATAAATCTATTTATCCAACTAAATTAAAATGCTTATGAATACAAATATATTCAAGTTCTCTGTGTGACTATGGTTTTAGGTAGTACATATTCGTATTGTTTTAGTTGCATGTTTGTTTTTGACAACCCTGGTTTGGTTTTATCTGTTTGAAATATATGTGAAGGGAATTTTCACTTTCCATTGGTTTCGTAGGAATTCTACACGAGTTCATAGGCATACAAAGAGCATCCACCCATATAGAACAATCGTTATCCCTACTTAATATTATAAATGTGAAAGTAACTCTGTCTGTCTGTCTGTCTGTCTGTCTCGCTTTCACGCCCAAACCACTGAACCGATTTTGATGAAATTTGGTATAGGGGTAGATTAGACCTCGAGAAAGGACATAGGCTATGTTTGGTCGCGATAACCGACATCCACGCGGGCGGAGCCGCGGGCAAAAGCTAGTTACAATATAAAGAAACTCCACAAACGCGAAATTCACCTTATGATTAAGTGATTACCATCTATGAACGTTTGCACTCCCAGTAGTCAACAGTGTTGACAACGGGGTGGACATGTCCGTACTTGGCCGCAGTATGGTATTCTGTACTGCGTACTACAGTGGCCATAATAAAATAACCTCGTGTTGTGTTCCCGGCGCCGGCGCGGCGGTGAGTAGGATAGCCAGAGCTCACTGGAGAGTTTTGTGCTTTCAGTAGGAAGACAAAGGCTTGTCCTGCTTGTCTTCTGCACTGACGGCACAGACTCTCTCTGTTCTTACAGAGTAGGCAGTACGAGTGTGACTTCCCTGGTGTTGGTCCATAGGCTACAGTAACTACTTGCCATCAGGTGGGCCGTGTGCTTGTCTACCACCTAAGTATATAGTATAAAAAAGAACTACAACTGTCACTGCGTCTGCTATAGCGACGCCCATAGACATTGATGTCAGCCGCAATCGGCAATGTCATTACCTGATCTCAGCGGCACGCAAACACAAGGTTGTAAGTTTGTAACTGTACTGCAAATGACCAGCCATTTACATTAGCGAACGGCTGTAAAAACTAAGGCAATCAGACACGTTCTTTAACATTGAGATGGCTAACTCACTCAGTTGTAATATCTTCGACCCACCCTGCGAGAGGTACACCTACTATAATGATTATTACAAAAAGAAAATGTAATTCTAACTAGTATTATGAATGCAAAGTGTGATCCGGATTCCAGATCGTCCCTCAGGTCTGAGTCTCGATATTCAATGACAATCTGTCCCCAGTACTACTTATAAATCGAGTTTCGGGACTGAGTAGGGTTCTGGAATACGGGCCTCACGCCCAGTTTCCGAAAGGCTGATCAACGTCAAATTAACTAATCGGCTGTTAAATCTCTTGTCAAGTAGCAATTGGGTTGCTAGAATCATGTTTAAATAGTTTAATTTGATCATCGTGTCGGTTAAAATAGTTGATTACCCAACACGATGATCAAATTATGCTATTTAACCATGCTTTTAGCAACCCAATTGCTACTTGAAAAAAAAATTAACAGCCGATTAGTTAATTTGACATTGATCAGCCTTTCGGAAACTTAGCGTAAGTCTGTTTATTTTATGTCTTTGTTACCAATCACGTAAAACGGCAGGAAATAGGATATACGCTACTTGTTTCCCGGGAATAGACGCAGATAGGTTGCGGGAATGGGATCAAGGGCTGGTATAACATAATATTAATTGCAGTAGTTGGGAAAATATCTTCCAATTGCCAGTGCGCAGTTCTTTATCAGGCTCTCAAACATTCTTAAATTTTCTACACATATTCATAAATTAAGTATGCTGTAAATGTAGTTATTAAATGCTATCTTTTTTACTCTTGACAAGTGTTTATTAAGATTGAAAGGGTGATAAAATACTTTCAACTAAAATGCTGTGTGTTAGAGTGTATGGGGAATGATTCTAACAAAGCTGATAGAGGATGTACATAGTGACGTATGATGAAAATAACCTGAGGTTATTTGAGCACGCACAACGAATGAGTACTGAGCAAATAACAAATCAAGTATAATGGGTAAATAGGTATAAGGCAAATGTAAATAGGCAGGTCTGACCTAGTGCGAGTTGACATTCGAAATTCTCAAGAACTTTTCGACACGATATTTTTCTTAAAAAAAAAGTACATTTTAACAGTAAATGTTCATTTGATTACCAAATCGTACATTTTGTGTCAAAAATTGTGTTATAAAATAAAACCAAAGAACTGTTAGTGGTGTTCAAGTATTTCTTTTTATATTTAGTCCATCAAAAAACTAAGGAGCAGTCTAGAAGGTACGGACTACCATTTCTGATGCTATTGACCTTCAAATGGTGGTCTCTAACTTGACGGCCTTGATAGATAAATTTTCACGCCCCGCTTGAAGGACCCGGGACTGTAAGGAGAGGAAAATATGTGCGCGGGCAGAGCGTTCCAGCTCTTTATCGTGCGGCAGAGGAAGGAGGCCTGACACCGCATTTTATCTTGTTACAAATATTTCACACGTATTTCATACACAACATAGGTACGATGAAAAACAGTTTACAATTTTTTTCCACTCAATCTCATATTAATATGAACGTTTTCGAGAGGGCAACCCTACAGTCCGCAGCCCGAACGTTCTCCGTAGCTATTTATGTAACATCAAAGAGTGAGCCGTCTCTCGTATGCGCCGTGATTCATCTTTCATCAACGTTTGACATGTGACATGCAGGACACGAGCGAATTCCTCCCAGCGAACATGTATGGCAGAAAAATGTCGCTTATTTATAAAAGTACGGAACATAAATGAAACTAAACTGAATTATTCCTTGAAAGTAACGAGTTGTTGAATATTTTGCGTGTGAGTTTGTAAAATTGAAAGTTTTATAGGGTTTTGGTATGTATATTATCGCGTAACTTTTAAATCAAAAAACATATTATTCTAATTTGTAGGGTAAACGTATCGAGAGAGCGGTGCATTGCGATTGGCAGGCTTCACACTCACACAGGTACACAGTAGGCAGGCGGCCAATCACAATACTCCGTTCTCTCGATACCTACGTTTACGTTACGAATTCGAATGTTTTTCATTCTTGGGGCACGGTTCAGTATTACTTATTTCAGTTTATTAGTTAAATACGTTAGAAGTAGATCCCGGTTTGTCAACAGTCGTAAGATCGAGACGGAGACCTATAAGTATGGACGACCTGAAAAGCCCTGTCAGCTGTCAGTGGTTTGCCAGTTTTGCCACTAACCACAACCCAGGCTGAGAAGTCTGACCTAGGTGACTCCCAAATATAGCCAAAGTCGATTCGCACGTTTCGTGCGAGTTCAATTCGTGCGAATCGTCCAATAACCCAATAAACCAAGTCACATCATATTTAAGCGAACATCGGACTCCGATGAAAGCCTCGAATGCGACCGGGACTATGGTGTTTATAACCCGCGCCACGTATCTTGGACCTAAAATGTGCTCAAAATGTGCCCTATACGCGCAGTACACATTTCTTGGGTGTCTTTTGAGGATAGCACGAGATGCTACTGCGGTAGACGAACTCAAATACACCAAGCAATCCCCGGGCCTCCCCGGAGCCTCGTATGCCTTACGATTTAGGTCCAAGATACGTGGCGCGGGTTATACATAGAGGTACCGGTACGGGTAAACGTGTTTCTTGTTACATCATGTCAATTCCTCATTTGTCTAGAAAATCGCAAGGTATTCACCCCCATATTAGTTAAACTTGCGATGCATTTTTGACATATGTGATGTTGGAACGTAAAGAACGAACTATCATCATTTTTGTTTCTATGAAAACTTGTCTGTGCAGGTAGCCGGCACCGGTACCCTGTTTCTCCACGCCTAACGCTAGTATTATTCAGGTACTCAGTCAGACGGATGTACAGCATCTAGGTATGGGTACTGAATGGGTATTGAATGTGCCAAATCAAACGATTACATTCGCACACGCAGATATAAATACTAGTATTCGTCCTAGTATACATGCGAATACAATAACAGTAGTGACACGTAACAATTGGTATTGTTGCGTGCCATTCACAATGGCCAACAATGGTTTCTAAGAACCATGGCTCAACAACGTGAAGGTTCCGCGAACTATTTAAACTATTGAGTGTTTGCTTTTCATTTGGGAGTACGCTGACTGGCGTGTTTTATTAACGTAATATGTTCATTTTCTAGCCAACCCCATTACTTGGAAGACTTCGTGCATTCCAATCATGCTGTATATTTCTCTGCCAGCTGAGCTGATGGTTTGGTTAAGGGCCGGACTGGTATACCTCGGGACATTGTGTCTTTGACCTAAATTGAGAGACAAAGGAGGCCCTGTCGCGGTTTGTTTGAAATAATCTATGCTTGGTGAATTTGAGCTCGTCCACCGCAGTAGCACCCCGTGCTATCCTCAAAAGACACCAAAAAAAGGTGTACTGCGTGTATAGAGCACATTTTAAGTCCAAGATATATTTCCGATGCAATGCTCGATGTAGTCGATATTATGTCTGAAGGTGAACGAAGGAGTCTACATCAATATACATAAAAACATATAATCAAAATTTAAACAGATCTTTCACCCGTCCATTAACTTAAATGAATTTATATAGGAGAGCTCATTTACAGTTATGTTACCGAGAAAAGCGTCAACATTTTGCCAAGCAATTGAAATAAAGAATGTACAAAAATAGAAGATCCCTTTAAAGTATTCGTTACGTGGAATTCTATAATTCCCGTAAAAGAAAAAAAGACGTGAAAGCAAATTTTCAAGCGAATCGACACTTGAAAAGTATTCTTCTACTTAGTAGAGCCAATTCAAGGGAATTTATTCTATAATATTATTTTCATTCAAAACCTACAGAAATACCAAAGCTGGCTTGTTATGTTTTCCATGAACAAAATAAAAAGGTAGCTCGTGCCATGTTCCGGAGCGGCGATTCAATCCCACAGCACAAAACAACTAACAAAATGATACAACAAGCGTTCAAAAAAATATAATATGAATAAAAAGAGGACATTTTTCCGTCATCACGGGAAGCCGAGACAAAAGAGTGGTATGGGTCGGGTCGCCCCCTCTCCTCCCGGATAATCCGACACAGGGGGGCTGGGACTTTGATACGAGTCCCGTTCTGACACTTGAAATAACGTTTGATAAGAATTTTTTACAAGGACATTTTTTTCGTTGAATAATATTTTATGAAAAATTCTTCGCTTTGAATTTTCGTCGAAAAACAGCTCTAGGGTTCGTTGACAGTAATACGGAGGCTAATTGACATGGGTAAAATTTATTTCTGGTTGCCGATGAAATTAATTTGAATTATTACATTATCAATTAATTATTGGCTGCGTATGAAGCTGTTATGCGCAAAATATTAATTAATTTTAGTTCTGCACGTGAACAGTCGATGGTAATCATATTAATTCGTTTTGTTATTGGTTAAGTAAAATTTAATTACTGAAATACTTTGCATGTTATGTATGGCCTTGGTCGTGCCTGTTAAGTCGTAGGTCCCGGTTGCCATACGAACATCTATAGCAGTCGTTGAAGCCCCAAAAAGTCTAGCAACTGGTCTAATTGCAACTGGGTTGTGGAGCTCAGATGGCAATCGCTGCAAGGAAAATATCGTAATTCAGCCAAACCTGCAGTTTCAATGGAAAAAGTGGACCCCAAAATACGAGGTGCAAGCTTCGGATGCGACTGGGATTAACGCTAGGATGAAGAAGATTGTTTGTTAAGTATATGGAGCGATGGTGGAACTACGACGAAGAAACTAATGCCGGACGGTGAATTAAATTAAAAACTAAAGCAAGGAACCCATGCTACATTTAAAGATTTTCGAGAAAATAATAAGCTAAAATACAGCTATCTCCACACAAATACAAAACATGAACAAGGCACAAAACGTACTGGTACAACCCTTTGTTTTAATATTATTTATCTGGATAAAACGCGCCGGATTTACGACCGCCATTCCGAATAAATCGGATCCATTCGGAATAAATCGGAATGCAATGTCGATGTTCGCGGGTCTTGTACAGACGACTGATCGGATAGCCGTGTTTTAAACTATGTATAGTGTATAAATTATACAACATGCCAGTGTTGAAAAAGTCGAGCAATGTCGTCCATTTTTCCTAGAACTAGAGTATATTCATCTTATTCGATTAAGGTCTGCTTGTAAAACTGTCTACTTTTCTAGTTGTTTTTAGGGTTCCGTACCCAAAGAATAAAGACAGAACTTTATTACTAAGTCTTTGCTATCTGTCACCAGGCCGTATCACATGAACCCGAGATAGCTAGAAAATTGAAATTTTCACAAATGATGTATTTTAGTTGTCACTATAATAAGAAATACTAAAACGTAATGATACGGAAGAAACCAAGGGGTGCGCGAGTTGGACTCGCACTTCGCCAGTTTTTTTTTTGTTTGCGGAAACTACCTCACTAGATGGTGGAGATGGGTATGTGTATGTCGGATTAGGACTTAGTAAATTCGCACTGTGTTTCATCACATCGGCGTATGTGAACAAAGAATCTGATCTGCCCTAGAGAAGCCCTTGCTCCAGCTAGAACAAACTCGAGGATTGTTTCGGAAAAAAAAAGCATTTTAATCATTTCTCAATTTCATCGAAAACCGTGCAGCCGGTCCGTATTCTAGAACAGAGACAGATTGGATTGTACTGGCAGATTGACAGTTTTGACCTTAGGTTTTGACAGATTGTCTATACAATACGTCCTCAGTTAAATCAAGATTCAGAACCATTCTAGAATACGAGCCTAGCTCACACGTAAACTATAGAACTCTTTCGCACTAATATTAGTCGCGATTTATATCGCGGTTACATTGTAAACGATCAGACAGAACTACACCCATGCCTATTACGGACTCCTCTATCAATCAATGTCTCCCATATATCGCCGAGCCTGGTGTACGCATTCATTATCTAATATTAGATTATAAACTTGTCTCGATTTGTGCTCATAATAAATCGTACTACACTAACATATCATATTTTTTAGGAAAATGACGTCACGATGCGAATTTAAGGCTTGTTTAATTTCGGTACGAAATAAAAGTAAATTATGCTTAATTATACGTATTGTGATGAAAAGACGGGCGTACCCAGGAGTAGACATTCATTATGTGCCGAGCTGGGTGTAATTTATATTATACACCATTTCATTTAAAAATTTAAATATTTTTATGCGAAATGAGAGTCGCCGCGTCGTCCTTTAAAATTGGCACCATTTATTTTTTACTTCATACGCCACCTCTATTCACGAGAGGAAGGTTTTTATAAATGTTTTGCATTTTCATTAATTCAGACAGATACCAACTAGATACATAAAAATCAATGCATTCGGAATGCTTATACTCATTGACAATTTTTATTTACATCAATTTTTATTTTTACTTTACCTCTCTTTTAAAAGTAAATGGAAATATATATTTTATGTTTTAGTAGTATTTACCGCATTAAGATCCTCACCTATTAAATTTTATTCAAAAACTCGATAAAAATATGTACAATTTTTTCTTTTACCTACGGCATAATCATTACATTTGGATAACGTACGGCTTCAGTTACCCAATACCCACCATGCTACACCACCTTGTAGACCAACAACCGAGACCTACAGCATAGTAGAACTCCGGACACGTATCTTGGACCTAAATCGCAAGACAAACGCCCTGGCGCCCGCGGATTGCTTTGTAATAATTGCTTGGTGAATTTGAGTTTGTCCACCGCAGTAGCACCCCGTATTTAATTTACCATGTTTCTTAGAGAGATTTGAACCTTATGATTGACACTATCGATTGATGCCATAAAAATACAGGATGTTACTTTTTCGGATTTTAGTCGGTTCGATTACCGGTGTGGCAAGCGAATTTTCAAAAATCTTTGAATGCAGTTTTGTTTCTTTTTAAAAAATAAAATGATGTCTCCTTTAAGTAAAATGAGCTAACTTAAGGATTTAAGGTACTTTCCCTCCATGTGGCATCGCCGTGGGACGCCCTGTATAGTATTTATACTATGCCTACAGTATATTCTACTTATCCTATACCTACAGTCCTCAAAACCCACTCACCTATAAACGGTTTTCCGTCGAGCCTCTTGATCCAATAGAAGCGCTGACTGTGGGGCTTGTTCTCGCGGTCGTACTGCTCCCACTGCTGCCGGAGGAAGGTGTAGCAGACGCAGCAACACCGCACGGTGCCCTCCTCGTCGCCCTCGGAGCGGTAGCCGTTGGGGGGCGCGTGAGCACCAAGGAACGGGAAGTATGGTTCATTGCACTGCGGGAAAAAGATTGAGGTTTAGTTCAAGAATAAGTTTTTCTTGTTATATGGTTGTTTTTTTCTTATATAGGACGTCAATTTGACTTCGCCTCGCCTGATGGTAAGCTGAAGGCAAAGTCTCTGAAAAGAGGGTCACCGTTACAGACACGTACCATGTTACAATTGTGGCACTCAGCTTGACGGCCTCATCAGTACTGCAGGCACATGCTGTAACAAACATCTCGAATGATCGAAGTGAGCTCGATAGCTGAATCCGCGGTGATTGGTCAATTTCGCGAAATTGACAAATCACCGCGGATTCAGCTATCGAGCTCACTTCGATCATTCGAGATGCAAGTTACAGCATGTGCCTACTGGTAGGTACTAAGGCTCCATTGAGGAACCTATGCTTTCGGAACAAGAATAATGGTTTGCATTATCAGAGGTTGCACAAACGCGCAGTTGAGTGAACGCGACAGGAAAAGAAAATAGGTAATATGAAAATGGCTATGGTAGTCTCTCATCTTCTTCTAATCTTCTTCTAATATATAAAAATCAATGCCACTTTTTGTTGTTAGTTTATAACTCAAGAACGGCTGAACCGATTTGGTTAATTTTAGTCTTGAAATATTCATGGGTATCCAGGGAAGGTTTAAAGGATGAGAAAATAGGTGCAGCGGGAACGGGAAGAATATGGCGGTACGAAGTTCGCCAGGACAGCTAGTACTTTATATTTGAACGTCGAAATTAAGTAGGCAGGTGGTGGCCCTAATCAAATTAATAATTCTATTCTTCGTTTTTGAATTATTTTAAAGGCGATTTTTCTATGAATGATACTTATGTCGTACAAAGTATCATCCGTAAAAAATACTTTTGTTTATTACTGTATTTATACCCGTCCGTAAGTTCCTTGTAACAAGCAAGAAATTTGCGGACAGATATACACAGACCCCAGACTCCCGAATTGAAAGTTTAAGATGCAACTGGGATTAACGCTAGGATGAAGAGAAGACGAATACACACAGTTAGAACACTAATCCCCCTTTTTTACTTCACCGCAGTAGACCAAAAAAATGGGATAATTAAATAAAAGAAATACAACTATTAAACGATTACACACGTCGAACAATGCGTTTGTTCCGCTGAATTAATACAATTTCTTCTTCAGGCGACGCATGGGAACATCTTATGGGAACGCGACGTATTGATGGCTCGATTATCTCATGGGAATGCGCCGCGGTGTTTATGAATTATTACATTTAATACAGTGGAAGAACCAACGGCGTGTGTTGACAGCCGAAGATCAAAATATCTGTGCGATCAAAACTACACAACTCTATTTAAACGAACTTCTGTACAAAACAGAAGTTCGTTTAAATAGAATTGTGTAGTTTAAAAAATATAGCCTCCTTGTTATTCTAGGTCTAGGCCATAATCTATCTTTGTCCTAATTATATTCATATACATTCAGTTTTTGAGAGAGATGGCCCTGGTCTGGCCTTGGTGCGAAGGATATGTCTAAAGGTGGGTCTACGCTAGACGAGCCGAGCACGAACGGAGCACGAGCCGAGTCAAAATTCGTGTACCTAGTGTGGACCGACGTACGAACCTCGAACGAGGCAGCTGAGGCAGCGAGGTACTTGAGGCATCTATCTACTGCCTCATCATCACAAGACTGCAATCTAAAACTACAATTCCGATACAATGCTAGCATAACAAGAAAAAGAAAAGGCTCGCGCTCTGCTCGTATTCGGCTCATCTAGCGTAGACCCACCTTAAGATAACCTAACCAACGGCAACCGACGGCCCACAATTTAGTCGTTTCGAATACGACATAACCTCCCCCCAACGGCTCCAGCTGAGGTAGGTAAGAGCAAAAAGATACATTCAGTTTTGGGGAATCATATTAAGCTTGCAATATGGAGCGCTAGGTTTATTCCTAAATTTTCTCTTCTCGATGAAAAGCCAGAACCTAGTCTTTAGTCTGTCAATCATTAGGGTGTACTGGCTTGTAGGGGAGATCGGTTCGGGTCCCATATAGGTACGCCCTGTTGATGTTAAATGTGGTGGTGCAAATAAAAGAGGAAGTTATTTTCCTTACGTGTAAACAGTAAAGATATTTTTTTTTTCTGAATAAATTGGTACGTAGTGTACGAGCCCACTGGTCCCCTCAAATCGTACCATGCGCCCACTCGTCACCTCAAATATTTTCTTGTCATAATTTGAGACGCTAGTGTGTTAATGATACGAATTTAAATTAAATACATTCATATACATACAATATGAATATGTATGTTAAATAATTACAATTTAGTCATCATATTATGTGATAAAAGCAGAAAAAGAATACAAATGGTGTAGTTATACATTTTAATTAGGTATTATACATAATATACCAAATGCGTGATGTTCTGAATACAAAAATGTACTTTGCTACATTATTTTTTGAACATTTTTACATTATTTTTTTATACTAATTTGTGGAAAACACGCTAATGGTACTTGGGTTCAATAGTCTACCTTTGTTAGCCAAGCCAACATTACCCCTGCTAGTGTCAGTGTACCTGATAAACAGTATAGGGTTCTTCAAGAAGGACATTAAAGGATTCTTATGGGTTCGGCAGCGCGAGTGTGACACCCCTGGTGTTGCATACGTCCACAGGCTACGGTAACTACTTTCCATATCGGATGGGCCGTGTGCTTGTCTGCCACCGAAGGGGTATAAAAAGCAACCAATGAATATGAATCCCTCTGGCTTTCTTTTCGCGTTTGGGAGATCAGTCGGCAGTCGCTACCAAAATAGCAGACATACAAATCAAAAACAATAAGTGAACAAGCCAAGTTCAAGTGTTCGAAGGTTTATATGAATATAAACATATTATTACTAGCCCGCGACTGCGCCCGCGTGGAATTTAGCCCAGAACCTATTCATGGGATAAAAGTAGCCTATAGAGTATAGACTATCCTTGTACACAATTTCAGCCAGAACCGTTCAGCCGTTAGGGTGTGCTTGAATAACAAACATCCAAACATCGTCATAAATTTTCACATTTATAATATTATGTAGCAGGATAGTATAGGTTTAGTACAATTGCAAATATTGGCGCACCCAGGCAACGCCAGGTACTTACATACCTGGTACATTTTAAGGTTTGCTTGATATTTAACTTACTGAAAATAAGTTTGTACTTACTTAAGTGTCAAAAAAGTAAAAACGTAAGGTAGTAAGTTACGTGACGAATTTAAGTAAATTAATGGATTCTCATTAATGGTAATATAAATGTAAAGAGTAGGCTTAATTAATAATATGTCTAATTACGAGGCATTTGAACCAAATATATTATGTACCGCGTAATTAATTGCCACAAACAGTCATTTCGAAAATTCGGTTAACGAGCTAATAATTTTACTCGGATAAATAATATGACTGAAGAACTGAAATATTTCTATTGGTGTACCAGATACCCGTTATATTTTGATACAGGTATAATAAAATTAAATATTTAACACGAACGTGGAATTCCGTACTGGAATCAATTTTAAAAATAAAGTTTTTTCATTATTATTAGAACTATCGGGATATTTACCATGTATTGTTTGGAGTTTCCGATATTTCGGCGCTGTTGCAAGCACCATGATCACGGAGGAACTGTAGTACTGGCGGTAAACGGTGAAAAAGTTTCTAGGAGAACATATATCGATCTACCCTCTTTCGAGTTCTTTTGTGGTGTCGTACTCTCCAGCAGAGCCACCTTCATGATTAGCGCTCAAATTTATCTCGAAACAATGTACGTCGAACGTACATAGTGTACATGCATTGTATATAACTGTACGTATACGGAATAGAGGAATAATGTCCGTTGAATGTGGCTCTGCTGCAAAGCATACTCCCTGGCAGCGCCACCTAGAACAAGTACTTAGGATAGATGTGGAGGAGTGGTTTTCATGAAAATTGATGTACGTACGCTGTTTATTATGTACATGTTAAAAAAGTACTTATCGATGTAGTCGTTTTATTTATTTCTACTATTCTTAAATTTTCATACAAAACGCCTGATAAGATTTATTTGTTATATATTTGTTAGCAAACAATATTATTGCTATTTTATATGTTTAGGCACTCAAGTATCACTAACGACCCTAAAGGTGCTGATAAACTTGAGCATTCACTTGTAACAGAACATCGAGCATTCGCCGTTTTTAAATTTGTCGAACCGAACAACGAGCCGAGTACGCTTGGCGTAGAGCCAAACAATGCCACTAACATTTACACGATCTTTCTAGCGAACGCTCTAGTTGAAGCAAATTAAGAGGGTGCGCATTTTCTTAAATAACTTTTCAACTCCTATCATCGGATTTCCGAAAATTTTTCTCATACCATTTAAAGTCATAATGATCATTCTTCATAAAAATTTAACAAATAAATATTGAAATATACAGGGCGTCCCACGGCGATGCCACATGGAGGGAAAGTACCTTAAATCCTTGCGTTAGCTCATTTTGTTTAAAGGAGACATCATTTTATTTTTTAAAAGAAACAAAACTGCATTCAAAGATTTTTTTAAAGGACAACATTCACTCTCCATACAAATCTGGGCTAGTTTTGAAAGTGCCGGCCAGAGGAAAAAAATACGATATTCCGTTAGAACTCGTTCTTACTAACATTTTTTATTATGGCGTCAAAGTTGAGAGACCACTTCCAACGGTTTTATTAGAGTTTAAAAATCTTAAAATATACACTTTTTATGATAAGAACTATTGAAAATAAATGAAAAATATTGCTATACATTGGAAGAATAGTTAATAAAAGCAATAAAAAATAAACCCTATACTTTATATTGTTGTTTTTCGTCCATTTATTGAGATCCAAAGTTGAAAGTGCCGGTCAGAGAAAACAAATATGATATTCCGCTAGAGCTTGTCCTTATTAGCACTTTTTATTACTACGTCAAAGCTGAGAGACCACTGCCCTCAGTTTTATTGGTGTTCAAAAATCTTAGAAACATATAATTTTTATGATATTATATATCGAAAATGAATGAAAAATATTGTTCTATATTGGAAGAATAGTTGTTTAACGCAATAAAAAATAAACCACATACTGCATATCGCTGTTTTTCGTTAGTTAGGTCCAAAAATTGAAAGTGAAGCCAAAGAAAAATAATATGATATTCCGTTAGAGCTTGTCTTCATTGACATTTTTACTATAGCACCATAGCTGAGGGAATACTGCTCTCGGTTTTATTTGAGTTCAAAAATCTCGGAAACGTATATTTTAAATAAAATAAATAATTGAAAAGGAATAATAAATTATGTTGTATTATATTGGAAGAATAGTTGATAAAAGCAATAAAGCAATAAAAATAAGCAATTAAAAATAAAATACACGAGCAATAACACTGTTTCATTGCACTCAACCCTGTTTGTTTTATCTATGATAATGTATGTATAATGTTGACGAACCTGGACATGACGTGATTGCTATCGTCCACGAATCTACCTTATGGCATTGCCATTAGTGCCTTGTAACTGTGGAATATGATCAACACATTTACTAAGTTCAATAATTGGAAATGCACCTTTAACCAATATAAATCAATATTTCTCATTCATTTTCAATAATACGTTTAAAAAAATGTATTATATCCAAGATTTGAACTCAAATAAAACCGAGGAAAGTGGTCCCTCAGCTTTGACGTCATAATAAAAAATGCTAATGAGTACAAGTTCTAGTGGAATATCACATTTGTTTTCTTTGACCGGCACTTTAAATTTTTGACCTAAATAAATGAATGAAAAACAACGTTAATGCAATATGCGGTTTATTTTTTATTACTTAAATGAACTATTCTTTCAATATAGAACTATTTTTTTAATTCATTTTCAATAGTTCGTATCATAAAAAGTGTATGTTTTCAAGATTTTAGAACTCAAATAAAACCGATGGAAGTGGTCTCTCAGCTTTGACGCTGTAATAAAAAATGCTAATGAGGATAAATTCTAGCGGAATATCACATTTATTTTCTTTAATCGACACTTTTAATTTCGGACCTAAATAAATGGACGAAAAACAACAATTATGCAGTATGAGGTTTATTTTTTATTGCTTTTATTAACTATTCTTCCAATATATAACAATATTTTTCATTTATTTTCAATAGTTCGTATCATAAAAAGTGTATATTTTTAAGATTTTAGAACTCTAATAAAACCGTTGGAAGTGGTCCCTCAACTTTGACGCACTAATAAAAAATGTTAGTAAGAACAAGCTCTAACCGAATATCGTATTTTTTTTCTTTGGCCGGCAAAATAAAAATTAGCCCAATCTGAATGATGTCCTTTGCTTGCCACACCCGGTAATCGAACCAACTAAAATCCGAAAAAATAACATCATGTATTTTTATGGCATCAATCGGTAGTGTCAATCATAAGGATCACATCTCTCTAAGAAACATGGTAAATTAAATGAAAGGAAGTCCTTGAAACCTAAAATTATAAATTCAATTTGGCAAAATAAAACACTTTAACTCAAAGTTCATAATAATATCACTTATCATAAATTTGTTGTTACTAATATTTGTTTTCATATATTTGTTTATACTAATAATCGAAACTCATAATCATTTCAATAAATAACTTTTTTTTTATACAACTTAGGTGGCAGACAAGCACACGACCCGCCTGATGGAAAGTGGTTACCGTGGTCTATAGACGTATGCAACACCAGGGGCGTCACACTCGTGCTGCCGACCCTAAAGAAACCTAATGCCCTTCTTGAAGAACCCCATATTGTAGTCGCTTGGGAAAACCACCGCGGGGAGTTCATTCCACAGTTCATAAAGGTGTTTTATTCTAATTTTCGTTTTAATATTTCTTAATCATAACATAGACTTGGATAGATTAGGTTAGAAGGCTAATGCGGGAGCGGAGCGGAGCGAAGCTCCCGCATTAGCCTTCGTGGTTATTTTTTTTTATAACCATGCAGAACTATATTTAATCCAAAAACAAATTTAAAACAAAATTTGTCACTCTAGAAAAATGATAATATGAGTTAAAATATTTTCTTGGTAATACCCTTTTTTAATACAAAAATTATGATAATTGAATGTTATGAAGAAAAAAGTTATGAATAAAAAAAATATGATCACTAACGGTTATGAACTCCGTTGTTAGGAATAGAAATGTATGAATAAAAAATATATGAAAAAGAAAATTATGAAGAGTGATTATTATGAGCACAAATCGGTAGTAAGACAAAGAATAGGATTTAAAAGTTTATGTAAGCCAATATGGACCCAAGAAAATGCGCACCCTCTTAATTTGCTTCAACTAGAGCGTTCGCTAGAAAGATCGTGTAAATGTTAGTGGCATTGTTTGGCTCTACGCCAAGCGTACTCGGCTCGTCGTTCGGTTCGACAAATTTAAAAACGGCGAATGCTCGATGTTCTGTTACAAGTGAATGCTCAAGTTTATCAGCACCTTTAGGGTCGTTAGTGATACTTGAGTGCCTAAACATATAAAATAGCAATAATATTGTTTGCTAACAAATATATAACAAATAAATCTTATCAGGCGTTTTGTATGAAAATTTAAGAATAGTAGAAATAAATAAAACGACTACATCGATAAGTACTTTTTTAACATGTACATAATAAACAGCGTACGTACATAAATTTTCATGAAAACCACTCCTCCACATCTATCCTAAGTACTTGTTCTAGGTGGCGCTGCCAGGGAGTATGCTTTGCAGCAGAGCCACATTCAACGGACATTATTCCTCTATTCCGTATACGTACAGATACATACAATGCATGTACACTATGTACGTTCGACGTACATTGTTTCGAGATAAATTTGAGCGCTAATCATGAAGGTGGCTCTGCTGGAGAGTACGACACCTTTTGTGACGCGTATGGACACTACCACTGGTTTCACTCTCACTACAAACTCGAACTCGATCTCGATCACGTTCACGACACACTATGCTTACTGTATCCACTCGCGATTTTGTTTTGGCTTGCTCCCGATTGTTTGTACATAGACGGACCACTGGATGCCAGACGTTCGGCAGTTGAAACCCATCCTCACGATTGAAATTGTTGTACTTTTTTATTTCAATCGCTTCCCTAACCAATCTTGGTATGTAGTGGCGTTCTGTCGAGAGCATCTGAGGGTTATGTAACTCGATCCAGTGGTCAGTACCGGACTCCAATAAATGTTGAGCGATAGCAGATTTATGCGGTTCGTTGTTTTTGACTGCCCTGATGTGTTCCTTGATTCGGCATGTAACCGTTCTTTTGGTCTGACCTATATAGGAACTGCCACAGCTGCAGTCAATTTTGTATACTCCGGGCTTGTCCAGTGGAGAACCATCTTTGGGTGAACGCAGGCATTGTGACAGCCTTTTTTAAAGGAGTGAAGATAGTTTTGACAGAAACCTTCTTTAGGATGTTAGCGACCTTATCTGTCACTCCTTTGATGTAGGGTAAAAAGGCTGGTTGTCTTTCCACCCTGCAGTTTAGGGCTTTATGTCGTTCGTTAGGTGGTTTAATCCGTCCATTGTATCCATTCTTTTGTAGAACGCCGCTTATGTGGTTCAATTCTTCTTCTAGATGTTCCTCGTCACATAAACTATATGCACGGTCAGTAAGCGACGTCACCACTGAATTCAACTGCCGCGGATGATGATGCGAGTCGGCATGCAGGTAGCGGTCGAACACTGATCCTCACATCAAGGAAAGCAAGGCTTCGGTCTTTTTCCATTTCGTACGTAAAACTCATTTTACTATGGATGTTGTTAAACTGAGCCACGTATTGTTGTACCTCATTTTCACCCCCTTCTAAAATACAGAAAATGTCATCAACGTACCGTTTCCAGATCTTGATTCTTGGGGCAGTAGCTATGGCTATGGTTTCAAAGTGCTCCATCCACAGGTTTGCCACGACAGGTTTTTCAGTTGAACTTTCAGACTACATTCATACATTATATAAACAGTCACACCTCTTTTCCAATGGGGTAGGCAGACACCACATGTATTCACTTGCAACAAGCCTCGCATATAAGGGGACGAGTTGGCACTAAACATTTGAGGAGACGAGTAAGCACAGTATATAGGACACGTCAATTTGACTTCGCCTCGCCTGATGGTAAGGGTACAAAATTTTAAGTGTACCATTTTCGGGGGTGGGTTCGTCACCCATCTTTCGGCCTTTCTACTTTCATGAATGTTTTCAAACATGCTCGCCGCTTTCGGGTACCTATGACATATGTTTTCTTTAATGCCGTCGAAATATCAACCCTTACTGGGTTGCCCGTTTACCACTTTTCATAAATCTGCCACCCCGCATCCTCTCAACTATAAAAATATAACCCTACTTATTAGTCAAGTAAAAACACTATACAATAATAAAGAAAGCGGATCCTTGCTGAACTCTCGCTCTTTCCCGCCTTGCCAAATCAAAAGCCGCTTACTGTACATCAATCAGTCCACTGCTGGACATAAGCCTCTCCCAATATGCGCCACGTCTGCCGATCCTCCGCCACTGTACATTTGTATTACAAAAGCAATGTAGAATTATTGGTCATTTAAAAAAAAATGCTTATTAATAAAACTCATTACCCAGTACACCCCGCGGCATAAGCGGCAGACAACCGACTACGTGTCAAGTGTCAATCGTTTCACGCGTATAGTCAATTGGTGGCCGGTTGTAACCGGTTGCGGGAGTGAACACATGACTCCTGGTAATTGTCGCGAATTAGATGACGAGTGTCGCGAACGTCAAGACATCGTTGTGCGAATAATGAATGGCCTGTCGCGGCCAAAATTCAAGGAGAGCGAATAAAACGATTGTTTACAATTGTCTTGTAGTTAAAGAGAGTAGCAATTTGCTAGAATTTTTAGTATTTTTCTTCTTTTTATACGATTTAGATGACAGAAAGCCGGTCCACCTGCCTTCCTAATAAGTGGTTATTCGTTGGTATTGTGGAATGGGATTTGACGTATATGACAGTCGTAAAAGTAATATTATAAACGTCAAGTCAAATCATATACATTCATTTTGTTCTACAATACGCCGGCTAAAGAATTGCCACTTGTCTAGAGGGGCTGATGAGAAGCGATTACCATGGTCTATCGACGAGTATAACAACAGGAGCATCACACACAAAACCTTCTAATGCCCTTTTGGAAGCCCCTCATATTGTAGTCTAAAAACCATAGAAGATAGGTCATTTCAAGTTTGAGCGTGTGTGGAATGAAGTTCCTTCCTAGGAACTTCCTTCATGAGCCTTTTACCTGGGATCCCGGGCCAGGTAAATGGCAGGCAAAAAAAGGCAGGTGGACAGAAAACCATGTGGTTTTATGGGTCGTGGGTATCCACACCTACAAAAAAAGGGCTACCTAGATCAACCTACCTAGGGCTACCTAGGGCAACCTAGATCATGATTCTAACATGAACGTCATGCTGAGATGCTAACGTAGTAAGATTCCTTCCTCGAACAGTAGGTTATTATTGTTTCGATGTTGGCCTTATAAGACATCAATTTCCTATTACTGGGCTGTTCCATATAACTACACTTATTGTTCGTAGAAAATACTTACATAACATGGCAGAATTGGTTAAAAGCAGTTCAAATGAGTGGGCAAAAATATTGAAAGAGCAACTTGTGCCTAGTCGAATGAAGAATCCATTTGTATCAATCAAAGCGAGGTCGAAAGCTCAATTGTCTCTGCAGCAGCGGCCATCGTGAATTAAATAGAAATACAATAAACATTGAGTGTGAGTACAGCAATCTCTTTCATGGTGCGATATGGTAACACTTGTATTATTACGATTTTTTTAGAGATTACTCATTCCTGTAAATATATAGCTGGTGCGGACATGTTTTACGGCAACCGCCAGGCTACGCTGGTAACAATGACAATTACAATGACGCCCTCGCCGGGTCCCGGCAGTAGCGGTAGACCAAGACGTCGTAGAAGCTGACATGCGTACCTACCTACCAATGGACTCATTGTCAGAGATGGCCAAGATCATGCTAAATAGAGGAGGAAAAGCCGGAAGGCGGACCCTAGGTTTTCTGGGATGACCCTAGGTTTTGCGAGACACAACACAACGCTGTTATGATGACGATATCCCCGAAAGCGTAAACATAGGTCACTGAACACTATAGATAGCAATCCACAAAGTCGTATTTTTGATGGTGCTTTTTAATACCACTTAGGTGGCAATCAAGGGCACAGCTCACCTGATAAAAAATGGTTTCCTTGGCCTATGGATGTGTTCAAAACCAGGGGTTTCACGCTCGTGCTGCCGATCCTATAGGAACCTTCTAATGCCCTTCTTGAAGGACCTATAGTAGTCATTTGGTTTGCTATTGCGGAGTATCGTTACCTGCGTGTCAGGTTTGACCCTGATTGTGTACTGATCGTTGAACCCGGCGCCGCCGCACACGTAGCACACGCGCACGTCGTCCTGCGCCGGCTGCTTGGCGGGCGCAGGCGCAGACGGCGACGCCGGCTTCGAAGCCAGGGAGCTCTTTATGTAAGCTTTTGCTTTCTCCATTCCCGGCTTCCTGGAACAACGAGAATATTTTGTTAGATAAACATTACACGCATTTTTTAGCAAGTTTGACTTTTATCTCACTTGCTGATAAAAGTGATAAGTGCTAATGTGGTCTATGCTGAAACACGTTTGCCCGGAACCTATTCACTCGAGACTTGAACATTCCCAGGATACAGCTTTTTGAAAACACAATTTCACGCAAGAAGTTTCATTCCTCAACTGCAGGCAGAAATGAGTTGACAAAATGTTTCATGCGTAGTACGAGTGAAGTATTCATTGGCATTGAATACATTTTTATTATTTATTTTCCAAAAACCAAATGGTAGTCCACATTTAAAGACTCTTGTCAATATTAAATAGCGTAAGTTATTAATGTTCATTTAATACTCGTTCAGTTATCATTAAATGTATACCGAAATGGTATGTGCTCAGTGGCATTAATTCTCCAGTGCGATGTAGGTCACGACCGACGCATAAGTATCATTAAAGCCTTCTTGGAATTAAAGAAATTCTGTGATGGAATAGCTGGAATACTGACTTTTGTTCCTGTTTTCCAACAATCGCCGTAATTAGAGCTAATGTATGTCAAATTTTTGCCAGAGAAAGCATTAAATAAATGAAATTTTCGAGCAATTAGTAGGTATACTACATTTTAAGAAAGAGATTCGCGGATTAGACTTCTGTCCAGGATGTTGATGTTTTCCAGTTAGATAATTTAAGCGACCAATGACCATAAATCAAAACTGAGTTTGATAAAGTATTGGCAAAATAGAAGATTGATTTCTTCAACCTTATTAAATTTTCGAGAGCTCGACACAAAAGTGTGCGGGGATGGGGAATGAATTATATCTAAGTATACAATCCCTGGAAATCAAACAAAGCAAACCCTTATTCAAAGAGTTTCCCTTTTATTTTGCAAGTAGCCAATTTTGGAAAATTACAGCAAAATATGTACACAAAAGGCAAATAATGTAGGTATTGTCGTGTCAAACATAAATAATGGATAGATATAGTTCTGGATCTGTGTCTAGGAAACACCAGGCATCTAGACAGAGCTGTGTAACAAAGATACCCAGAACCGCAATGTACCCACATTGTTAGTCTAGTTTTGCTACACTGATATCGACACGGCGGCGCTTCTCTCAAGATGATCAGAGGGTTGGCACTTGGCAGTTAGACATACATTTTAGAGAAAATCCACCTATGGGAAAATTGTCCGCTGGTTTACCTACGAGTATTAAGCTATATTTTGGGAAGAATACGGAAAAAATAAAGAAATTTATTTCATTTTTTCGTGGATAGAAAATGGAAAGATCTCTGGGTTCAGATCGGAAAAATATTCGTGGGTAGAGTTTTGTGGGTTGAGAACGGAAACAGTCACTAAAACTTAGTCACTTAGCTTGCTAACAGTACTTTTTTTTATTATTAACAGTCATTTTCTTAAATGAAATATTATATTAAAAGGACTGAGGCGAGTTAACTATAAATAACTAACCCATCTTTACCATTATTATTTTTAAATTACAGAAATGTTCCGTATCTATCAACATATTATATTTTTCAAATGCCTACAATTAACGTGCAAAATATGAAAATAAATACCATATATTTCAAATATTCTGAGATGAGACAACCCTAGAGATAAGCTAACGGTTAGTCCATTGTATACGAATAGCAACTCTATTGTTACGAAAACAAAGGCCATAGTTGTTTGAGTTGTGACCCCTAGTACCTTCTTGTACTACAAGTACAATACAATAGGCTCTTCGTCTCACTTAATTCTTATGACACGTTCATCTCTTTGTTTTGGAGATGTTTGTTTCGTTTTGAATTGATCTTTTTGGCACAAGCACCAAGCATATCGAGTGAGATAAGGATATTTTTAATAAATCCTACGTTTATATATTTTTTGAGAAGCTTATGGTTTCAGTGACAAGAACAGCCCAACAGTCCAGCTGAGTCCAGCAACAACAGATTTTATGCAGAGTGTCCACTGGCAAGTATTTTCCGCGATATCATGCAGAGAAACTGTTTCTACTGATTACTCTATATGCAAGTCGTTTGTAACAATTGTAACGCACATATAAAATAGGTAATTGCAGTCAGTGGAAACAGTCAAGTATTCTGCATTCGATTTCAAGACGGAAAACCGATATATCCCAAATAGGCGGCTACCAGAAACGGAGGAAAGCTTATTCACTATCGATCAAAGATCAACAGAACGGAACACACAATTTCACACATAAATATCTCGGCAAAAAGGCGATTGCGCTGTATTTACTTTTGAAATCAGAAAATCTAATATTTTTATAGAGGGAAAATTTACAGTGGTAAAGTATTTATAAACTATATTTTATTAATATGTTTTTAATAATGTGAATTTATCATGCCTGCACAACATGCTTTCCAAGTGAGGTGGATGTGAGACCGAGATCTGACGACGTCACCGTCGAGCGCAACAAACTTTCATGGAAACCGTAGCACGTGGTATTCTTTGAGAATCGTTTATAAAAAGTATTTTATATTCTCTTATGAAGAAAGAAATACATATCAAATAGAGCCTTGTGTATTGAAATAATGATATGAATAAAAAAAATGTTATAAAGTAATATAATAAACGATTGAAAACTGGTGAAATTGTATCCGACCTAAAGGCCAAATAATATCAAATCAATCAGTCGAGTGGAGGAGGGTAAAATTTCATTTACTAGATTTGACCCACCAACAAGCTGGCCAAAGTAATAAAATCATTTAAATACTGTTTCCAGGCGACCCAAGCTCATTGTAGCGTGGCCCTATTAAAATAAAACAGTACTTCAACCGTTGGATTCCTCCCAACTCATCTCCGCACTAATCCTTGTTTGGCATCCAAGGAGAGGGTATTACACAAGCGTCCAATCCGCAATCCACGACTCCCATAACTTGCCGTACATTTATCTCAATCGGCATTCTATTACTTCGTGAATCTAATCGGATAGTGATCTTTGGAGTACAGCCAACTTCAATACAGGTAGTATAAAACTTTTCATCAACATCTTGCATCTGTACTTAATGCTATTCTGCAATTTACAAATTCGATGTCGAATCTCACTCTGACGGATTTTAGGTAAGTGTGTTCAGGAAGCTAACTAGAATTGTTCTTGACTGACCGACTCGGTTTGGCCGATATTCGGTCTTGGTCGGCCGGATGAGGCAATAAAAAGTGCGTGAAAGTATCAATAGCGATCCTGAACATATCCGAACTTCTCTCCTCGATCGAATATGCATATTACAGAATATCACTACAGTTGACAATATTCACCCATAAAGATGTGATGATAAGAATGATTAACGAGATTTTTGTGCCAAAAATATATATGTCATCCATTTATCATAGTTTATAACGTGTACAATAACACAATTCGGGATTAGAAGCCAATACGCTGTAAATAAACTAATCGGCTTACATATACTTAGGTCTCTAAATCCGCGTTCAAGCGATTAGTCTGTTTCGACTTAGTCTGTTCGGCTAATTGGGCGATATTTTGGCCGTCGCAATACTGATGAGAGCGTGCAAACAGCGGCGTTCAGGTAGCCTTAAAATCATTGAAGTTGACTTTGATCGTGTCGACGGTGCTTCAGTAATATAAGACAGGGAAATCGTAGCAGAGATATACCTTATTATAATTGAAAGTATGGCTCTCCAAAACTTTAAGAGGGCTGTGTTGCACGTTCCACCAAGTACAAGTAAGTATGTTCTGAAGATTATGATGTTAGAATTTTATTACATAGGCAAACGGATGTATAAAAACCGGGTGTCGAATAGGAAATCATTTTATTACTGAATCGTATCACGTTTACTAGTTTAACTGTAAGCAATTCTATAGTCATTTCCATACAAAATAACTCATGGTAATTTATAACCCTTCAATCATCTTCAATTAAGAAGGGTAACAGCTACTCTTTTTAAACTAGGGTATTGAACTATTGACTTCGTGTCCCACTTTAATATTGCAATGGTCCCTTGGGCTTGCCTGAAACCTCTCCTGTTACATTCCCATTTCTCAATTCTAATTCATAAACTGTTCCATTTCTGAACAAGGGGCTGTTTTCATTATGATAGGGACCTAATGGCCATAGTCCACTTCATAGACGTAGGAATAACCTATTTCATAAATAGTTTATGTGGTTAAGCTCTGTTTATTTATATAAATGAGTATGAATGTGGTAATCCGACCGCGAAACTCATATCGACTTTTATTAGCAGAATGGGGGCATTATAATATGTGTTAGTGAGACTACCGGAGTTGGTTTTTTTTTTTTTTATCTCTTCCCTATGTTTTATACCAACTGTTAGACCATTGGGACATGTTATCAGCTTCCTAAGTAGTACAAAAGAGTGGGAAGTTTGTACGTCCCTAGTGGTGCTGGTCTCGTCTAGTCACGAGTGAAACAAGCAGCAAATTCAGTTTCCTATCTCAAATTACCAGCCTACATGCCTTGCAAGTAACTACGTGACCAGACGACCAGGGATTTGATTACATTACTGACTATATTATACAGTAGCTGTTAACAGTTCGTAGAAAATCAGTGATGGATATCGAGCTTATATGGATATAAACCTTTTGTGTAGTCCCAGGGCGGAATAGCTATGTTATCTGGCACTTGACTTAATAACAGCAGTTTACAAACAAACTTGCTGTCGATATGAAACTGTAGATATAAAACCATAAAGGAATCCGGGACTTCATGTAAAACAATTGCCCTGGATACTACTGCAACATTAAAGTAATAGGAATAGGCAGAATAACTCACTCTTAAACAATTTAAATAGCTTTCAATGAATTAAAGATTTTGCTAACTTTATCAATTCACATAAAATAGTGCAGATTCTAAAACAATTTCTTTCCCGCATATCACCAAGAAGTATATTGGATGATTTCGTGGGTTACATGACAGGACAGAATTTGGATAATAATTAGTTATGAAAAGTCTCTGGCCACAAATCAAACAAAATTGTCACTTATAACAAACCAGCGATTGCAACATGTGCCATATATAACACGACGGTGATTGCAACACCGACTAACGAAGGTTAATTGCAATTACAACAACAACCTAACGCTTTAGGCACAATAATCGATCAAGGGACACCGTCCAATACTTCAATTTATCAGCACTTACTCACTAGATATGCAGCTATCGCAATATATACGAAAATGAGGTGATAACCAATCCAAAATAGCCATAGGCGGTCAATTTAGTTCCTAACTTGGTAATCGTAAAAGGACGAAAGGGCTTCCAATATCGATTTTAACTTCGTATCTATATTTACGCAAACTGGTATCTGTCAGCGTAGTGGATATGTCTGTAATATAGTTGTCTGAGGCTATTATAATATTGATGTTATGATTGGCTGTTATTCTTAATGAATAGGCTATAAAGATGTCTGTCAATATATTCGTCGTTGAGACGTGACTCGGCGAAAATTATTATTCCAGCTCACTTCTTTCTTGAACGTTCTACGTGTAACTTATTTTACAGTACGGGTCCGTATTCCAAGTAAAATACTAGGTATTGTTGGTAGATAGATAGCTAAAGCGTTATTGTATGTTTGTAAGGAAAGATAATTTTAAATCTTAACATAAAAGCAGATGTTAGTTTGGCAGTCGTGTGTATCGTGTTTTCAGACAGAAGTGTCGTCGGATTTCCGTCAGACTTATTTACAACCTCCAGAAACTTCGAACTTATTTTAGATGTTTTCTGCGTTTTATTATATCTGTTCTTTGGGCTTATTCCGTATTTGTGCTATGAGTTTTAATTTCGAAAGTTCCTTATTTACTCCAAATTATCTTCCTCTTTAGCCTCGAAAATAATTTAAACGATATTCTTTTGTGCAGCACAAGCACCGAATTTAATAAATTTGCTCTAAGGACTACTAACTCCGAAAAAAGTATTATCCATTGATAGCTTACTGTCTCTGGAGACCAAATAACAGTCCAAATACTGCTAAAATCCCACTTCAGTCTGCTTCATACATAGATCCCTATTGTGTTCTTTAAATTTGAAGCTGAACGTTCTACCGCTATTCACGTAGGTCGTCACCAAAAATCTACCTACAAACACAACACAAACACACCCCATGACAAAACTTAGTTAATTACAGAGAGCAGCTAGTCACAAGAGGCGTTTCCAAATCGGCCCATTCAAGCGTGATAATCACTATACTTAATGAATATTTGATTGCGTAGCGTGCGAAGCCGGCGGTACACACTCGTATAATAATATGTGTATTGCGTGGCCAATGGCGGCAAGCGGCTTGTGTTCAAGGGATAATTGCTGTTTCCTCGTAAAATGAGTCAACTGTGGACTATTCATTAGGATATATTCGTGGTGATAGAGCGTTGGACTGTTACGTCTGGACTCTGGAGTCGCAGATTCGTTTCCAGTGCAAATATTTGTATTTGAATAAAATTTTAAAGCATTTATTATGCATATAAGCATTTATATATCTTAATCGATTTGAAATATTTGTATGTTTAAGTATATTACAAGTATGGGAGTCTTCAAGTCTAGTGAACAGATTCTAGATTGTCGAAGACATGATGCCAATTGCAGATTTATCGAATGAATGTTTCATTGAACATGGAACACAGATTAGAAATATTAGAGTGAGAAGATAAAAATGATGTTTTTTCAATAATAATATTATTAACCTGCTATTAGCTAAATTGCTTGTGTTAGGAGTGGGTTCACGTCGGTAGTGTTAAGGCTACGATTCGAACCCGGGACCTTTCGACCGTAAAGCCGACTCTTTAACCACTAAGCTACCGACGCTTGACTAAAGGTATATGAAAAGATAAATGTTGTGATCCAATATTGACTACCAAGCGATCTTAATAAGTAATTACATTTTATGTTAAGATTGGGAGCCACTGAAGTGTGTTAATCACAGCGTTAATGAATATGTGATAGCATAAGTGATCGTGTCGCGCGATTGTGCTAATGAGTCACACCGAGGGGCATATATTATTAAGTACTTGATTCTTAAGTAGCTAGCTCGCATTCTTAATTTGAATATTTTAAACAAGCAAATGATGTTTGTATGATACGATTTAGTCAATGGAACCTTTACGTTCTTTTGAGGAATTTATTCGCTGCCAGAAGAAGTACACAGCAGTATTATTTATCCAAATATCGTTAACTATTTTCGGTCCCAAGAGCCAATTAATAAGTAGATACAGATTCCTGACTCAGTATGAGAGGATTCTTAAAGGACACTGGAATAGGCCAACGTTTAACCACTACCTCACTTGGTAAATGACGATGTGGTCGACGATGGAACACGCCTGCCTAGAAGCAACCTATTTACTTGTGACTTTGAGATATAAGTAGCTTATATAGTTTTCGAAGAAACGTAGACATAATATGAAAGTTCCATTCTTTAGCAGTTCTCCACGTCTTAAGTTTACAAAAGGTGTACTGAAATCTCCATCCGATAGTAAACATAGCTTATGAATAAGTGCCCGCTTGACGGTAATAGGCTCGTCAGCTATTACGTGGGACCGGGATACACCTCTGCCTACCCCTTCAGGGATTTATAAGCGTGAGTATATGTATGTGTTACGTATTGAGTGCTCTGAAGTCCATATCCAAAATCTTTTACATTGAACAGAAAATAACGACTTCAGTGACAACTTACTACCAAACAACAACCATAATTGACTGCCTCTGTGGCGTAGCGGTAGTGAACGCGGCTGCTACGCAGGAGGCGCGGGTTCGGTCCCCGTTCAATGCAAATATTATTTGTATGCATGAATATGAATATTTGCATTGATCTGGGTGTTTTCTATGTATAATATGTATGTACTTATAAAAAAAATGTATCTAAGTATGTTTATCCGCATTCTAGAACCCATAACACAAGCTAGATAAGCTATGCTTACTTTGGGTCTAGATAGCGTTGTGTAGAATGTCCTACAATATTTTTATTTATTATAATAAAGCCTTTAGCGGTATTAAAAACTCTCAGCAGGTCGATGACCAGCAGTTCTACTAGTCCATACATAAGCCACAACTCCATATTGACTATTGGTTCAATGCGCTGTTGCCTCATCGATTTATTTGTTCTAGATAAAAGTGCCGCATTCGTGTGTCAGCTATTGTTGAGTAATCATATTTGTACCTTGTCATAATGTGGGCAGTGAAAAGGAAATGAAAAGAAAAAAAAGAAGGAGGTGAAGTACTCTTAGAAACCAAACAAAATGCATTCATCAACATAAAGTTCGATAATAAGTGAAAATGTGGTAATTTTTCTGTTTTACCGGTTAATAATGCTAGGAAAATTATGGAAAAATTATTCCTTTGCATACTATCGAATATCCTTGCATGAAATCTATAGCCATAATACAGTTATCGGAACTACCGAGTGTGATGCGTTATTGCACGGTTGCAAGAAGAACCGTTTGCATGGTTTTTAATGATTTTTTCCCTCTCAAATTAAATACAATTAAGGACCAAGACCTTGTGCCACGCCGTGATTAACAACACAAGCAAAGAAAAGCTTTGAAAAAGATCGTAAAATACACAGAATCTTTTAGCAAATTTGCCCAAGTGTTGTCACAATATTATTGTCACAAGAGTATAATTAAGACTTTTGCCACTGAGACATATTATTCATGTACTGTACAGGCTAATTGTTAAAAATTCGTAATTTTTTTTACAATAATATCACATATGACTGCCGCACCTCATACGCTTGCACAATAGGAATGCAAAAACAAAGATTGGAATTATAGACGGTTTACCAACAGGTCTTCTGAGGCAAACAATAAACAAAATGCCAGCAAAATACCAGTATTATTATATCATAACATAAATACCAGACAGTCTCAATTAACAATCAAATTTAATTAGTTTTCAAAGCACTTGTATAGTTTGGTAGAGAAATAACAACCAACAATATTAGTTAGTCTTGTTATTAGTTTGTTAAGCCAGACAAACAAAATTTATTCATCAAAATACAAAGGAAAACTTCTACTAATAAATATTGTTTAACAATTTATGAGTAAATAAATCTACATTTTTTTTCTAGTATTAAGTTAACGATCACAATGAAACGATAAAATACGTTTTAAGAATTCGACTCAATCTTTTACTACTAGGTACTACTGTAACTCTCTCTGTGACTCTAATTCGACTCAATTTACTACTACTACTAATACTACTACTTTAACACTATCTCTCTCTCTCTCTCTCTCTGTGCCTCTCTACTTTGATTAAATCTAGCTATCCTTTCTGCGACAAAAATCGTACTGTTGAGAGGAGATGAGACCAGATTTCAAAAACTATTGAACCCATTTCCCATTTTCACCTTTCCTTCTAAACAGTAAACACCTGTAATTACATTTCCCAAAAAAAGTGGGTGTATAATACACTTTTGCCCACCCCTTCAGGGATATGCAAGTTCGAACACTCGCATTTATGAGTGAACGCTAACCTTTTCTCAGGTTATTCATATGCCCGATTGCTACAATAAAGAAATGTCAAATGTCCAGATAAGAACGTTCCCCACCAATTAGAAGGTCACATATGTCAATAAACATTTACAGCTTAAATACCAGTCGGGCATATGTTAACTAAGTTGCGCTTTAAAGCGTCATTTAGACGGGGAAAGTTTCTCGCCTACAAGATACGACTTATTATCGAAAGGACAGAAAAAAGTTGCTTCGAAACATTCACAGAAACAATTGCCGCTCGCTCGTCCACGCCTGGCGAGAATTGCCTCGCAATTGAATATAGCCCAAGATAGACAGCTCAATTAAGGGGCAAACCTAATTGTGTAATGTAATTGTCCGTCTAAACAGAATTTTCAAGCAATTATCGTATTTTAACATAGGCGATATTTATGTCACTTGCGAATTCGTAGGCGAGAATTCAGTGTTTGCCTGTTTGTAAACACTTTGATACGATAATGGTATGGAGAGTATTGCTAATAATAGTTGCGTACGACTGAAACGTGTGAGAAAATCTCCCTGTCTAAATGAGCCTTAAAGCAATAACCAGTCATTTAGACTTGGACACGCTGACCATTTCCTCTATAACTGACTTGTTTAACATTAGATACATTGCTGCATTCTTTTATAGCATACTATACACATTTATGCTTATGGTAGCCATAAACGTCAGGATTTGCATAATGGTTAACGATATTGCAGTTTGTTTGTTAGCGCACGCAAAAGAGACGCTCGCGCAAACTACGAAGTTCGTATTTTGCGATTGTAAATAACAGTGACATCGTATACTGGAGATACGAAGGTGTTCGCAGGACACAGCTGGTGCCCTGCGAACACCGTCTTCGTATATCCAACTGTCTTAAGGTATGATTCCGCATACGATAACGACAGACGCATGCAGCAGATACAGCGTACCCATTACTTGTTAAACTCCTATACGGATAAAGGGGACCATTGAGAAACCGCAATGAACTACGTGCATTTGCTATGTGCGTCGGTAGTTGTCGTATGCGGTCGACTTCTGAATCATACCTTTACCCGACAGGTGATTGGTAGGTGTATGTATACAATGAAACTTAGTTATACTTATAACGTTGTATTGTAGACGTTATGCAAACCTAACGTAAACTGTCTTCATTAACATATCACACAAGGCTGTCTGTGTAGATTACGCTTATCAAAGCAGATGTATGGGGTAGATGGCCGCATTTTTCAACTAATCTCATACAATAATATACTAGCTATCCTCACGTTTTCCTGACCTTTTTTATTTTTATCCGGCTCGTACGTAGCATGATTTTAAATAGCCATAATCTATATGACCATCATCATTATTTTTAAACTATCGCGGTGTAAACTTTAGGATTGACCCGCGGTCACGACTTGACAACGGCGCTGCAGCTGCAACGCACCCGAAACGTCGGCAAAAGAACAAGAAATTAATCGCGAAATGTCCCGAAATCACAAAAACTGAGTGTGGACAGTGGAACCTAAGATAGAAACACGCTTATACGATACGACTACATATAGAAAGCACAGCTAATAGATGACCATCGTCATTCTCTGAGCCCTTTTTCCAACTCAGTTGAGATTGGCTTTCAAGTCTGACTGTGATGCCGATGAACCTTAATAACCTGTATAACTCTGGGCTCTAAACTACAAAAAGAACTTTTCAAATCGCACCAGTACTTCCAGAGATTACCTCATACAAACAAAAAGTTTAGCTTTTATAACTAGTATAGTATAGCTGCTACGTCTATTACATCTCGCCGGTGTATATTTACTCGTACTTCACCCGAGATGACTGGCGCGGAGAGCAAACAGACGCCCGATAACCTCTGACTGTGACAGGGACAGCTATGAGCGTTCCTTCAACAAACTTTTACGTCACAAAACGAGAAATAGATCAACCCTGTTCCGCTTATCTTGGACCCCTATTGACCCCTTTACGTTAATTTTATATGTTCACGATTGTACATTCTTGAATGAGTAGCTAGAAGTCTACTAACCTATACATCGTCAAGAGTTTTCTGTTACAAGTACGTATCAGGAATCATTCCTATTGCCTTCTGATAAATCCATACTTCCATAGTATGCCTGTCTGTCTGTTACGCTTTCACGCCTAAACCACTGGACCGATTTTGATGAAATTTAGTATAGGGGTGGATTAGACCTTGAGAAAGGACATAGGCTATGTTTGGGCGCGATAACCGACATCCACGCGGGCGGAGCCGCGGGCGAAAGCTAGTTTAAAATAATTGTTAGAATGTAGAAATTCCGCGATAGGAAAATAGATTCCAACGTTCAGCTGTGCAATTCTGACAATCCGCTTGCATCACGTCACCTCACAACTCAGTCACCTTTCACCCCATTACGACTTATCGCTGAAGCAAAACATTCCGCAGACGTAAGCACAGACGAGAGGAACAAAACAGTTTTGTATGACGTCAGTATTTTTTTCAGTACGATGGATGAGCCTATTACCACCAGTATTATTGATACGTTTCGAGACTCCGGATTGTGTTGCTATCTAGATGTTTTCAATCCAAAGATTCAATTAAGTTTTGTCGACTAGGGCATTGCTCATTGGACTTCAGTCTTATGCTACGAGTTCATAGAAAAGTTTTGTATTATTGTATGTATCTTTATCGAGTCAATGGCTGGCAATATTCTGGCGTCTTATTTGTCTTTATTGACGCAATACCGCACCACAGCCACAGCGTTGTCCGTTGCCCTACACATTTTGTACTATGAAAGAAAGATATCTCACAATTTAAAGTACCTAAAAATTAAAGTAAAAAAAAGACGTGTGGCACTCGGGGACTGCCGCGGTAAAGCTATTGCATAGCATTTTTTATCAACTTATGCAATTATAATTACTTACGTTAAGCGGAGCTACTTTGGAGCAGCTCGGCTCGATTCGTGCGAGCTTCGGGGTGTTAGGTTTTTTTCGTTACGGAATTTCTGTATTCGGTCTCCACGCTCAAGGCCCGTGAAAGGCTCAAGAAATTAGTGCAGATCTAATAAAATTACCTACACGTCGAATTGATTATTAACTCAGATCAAAGAGAAGATATAAGTCGTGTCCGTCGTGAACACGTATCTTCGACCTAAATCGCTATAAAAACGAGGCCCTGGCGCGCACGGATTGTTTTGTAATACTATCATCATAATCATCATTTCAGCCATAAGAAGTCCACTGCTGGACATAGGCCTCCCCTATAGATCTCCAAAAAGACCGGTTGGAAGCGGCTCGCATCCAGCGCGTTCCTGCGGCCTTAATAAGGTCGTCTGTCCACCTTGTGGGTGGACGACCTACGCTGCGCTTGCCGATACGTGGCCTCCACTCGAGAACTTTTTGACCCCATCGGTCATATGTAATGTAATATTATATACTTGGTGAATTTAAGCTCGTCCACCGCAGTTGTAGCATCCCGCACTCTGCACTTATAGAACGCATTGTGAGCACATTTTAGATCCAAGATATCCCCAGCAATACCCAAAGTAACCGCTATAGAAGATGCATAAACTTAATCGAATGCAAACATCGGACAATCCGATCGATTCACGTCACGCTGGGCTCTAATTGCCGGCCCTCTGCGATAGTTATGTTGTGCTGTCTGTCTGTCTGTCTCAGTTCGACGTGTGCGTGCATGTAATTCGGCGCACATTGGGGTGTCTGGCAGGGGCGGGCGGACACGGGCTTGTGAAACAATAGACGTGATTAAACGGACATGTACCGGTAACTGTATATTGAAATGTGTAGTGGAAATGCAATTTGAAATACAGTTGGGTGAAGGGAGTAGTTGCAGATTGGTTGTTACAATTGAATAGATTTAACAAAAGCTGAACGGAAACTTGCCTAGAATGATCTATAGGAGTAGGTTGGTTATTGACTACGGCAAAGCCAACGGAGGCGTATTCATTACAATATATTGAAATGTCATGCAGATTTTTACCAAGTAAAATATTTTAATACCTTCAGCTATTAAGCTTGCGTCAACATTGGCACAGAGAAGACCATTTCTATAGTTAACCTACTTTTACACATTTGTTACCAGAATGTTAAGTATTTGGGCTAATTCGATTTTAATTTGTCGGGAACGTCGACGCGTGACAGACATACAAACAACACACATGATGTATGGCATTTTTAGTTCTTATCTATGAATGCATCACATTGGAACTAAACTCGTTAAAACAAATATGTAATTCAGAACATTATACAGTGCCGTTTGGATACAAACGACTAAGCTTTGTTGGTAAGTAATATGGGTTCTAGAAAGCTGATTTTGAAAGAAATTTTGAAGCAATCGATTTAGGAAGAAAAAAGAATCGACCTCTGCTGATTTTGAGAGAAAAAGAAAGCTGATTTTGTTTTTGTCCTACAGCCCTAAAATGTACAACAACTGATCTAACGTTTAGGAGCATAAGGTCAAAAGCGCAAAATGACAAACGATCGCAAATTGTCAAAAGAGCAGAATTTCAAAAGCGCACATAGTCAAAAGCGCAGATTGTCAAAAGCGCAAAATGTCAAAAATCCTACTTAATCTGGCTAACTGCAATGCTTCTATATTGGGTTGTGGAGGTCAAATGGCAGTAGCTTCCCGAAAAATATCGAAGTGCAGCCAAATCTGCAGTTAAGACTGGTAAAGCGGACCCCAGATTCGGACGCGACTGGGATTAACGCTAGGATGAAGAAGATGTACATTAATGTTCATATCATTAGTACCTATAACACAAAAGAGCCTATAACACAAGCCAGTTAGGGCCGGCGCCCGCCATCATCGGCATTGGCAAGCATCAACCAGCACCTGTATTCGTCGAATAGGAATAGACCTTATTGTTATAGACATAAAATTGAATTTGAAATAATGACCATGCCACTGCCGAATGCCGATCGATGCCGACGATCGTCATTGAATTTTAAATTTTATGATGATAGTGATAAGGCCCATGCCTGCCGCCGCCGGTAATGGGCGCCGGCCCTTAAGTTATGCTTACTTTAGCTCTAACCTTAGACACAGAATTATGTAGAATGTCCTAGAAAATACATAGCAACGTCCAAACCAAATCAAAATATACATTTTCATCTAAATACATATTTGCAAAAACGGGAACCGAACCGGCAACGTGTGACGTAACCAGGCCACACACGTCGTTACACACACACAACCACAAAGTAGTTGCTCTAACAAGTTATCTTAAAAGATAATAGCGATTTCATTAGTTTATCAGCTGAGGGACCGGTCCGGTCCGGTTTGATTGTAATGGCTGTGCGATGGCTACTAAACTGGTAGGCGTAAATAGGCAGATGTGAAGGTTGAATCATTGCAGAATTCACTACACGTGTACTATATTACTTATCTTTTTTATTTACCACGAGCTGTGCTTAGATTTGGGTATTAATTATATTGCAGCAGACCGAAAGTAAATTCTCTTTTAGTTTTAAGTGTTTTTGAAATACTTTTACTTCCAAATTCCAATAGGGAAAGGGGATGATGGATGAACAAGAAGAATAGGAAAATAAGGAAGAGACATTCATACTAACATTATAAATGCGAAAGTAGCTCTTCTGTCTTTCTGTCTGTCTGTCTGTTATGCTTTCACGCCTAAACAAATGAATCAATTTTGATAAAATTTAGTACACACATAGATTAGACCATGGGAAAGGACATAGGCTATGTTTGGTCGCGATAACCGATATCCACGCGGGTAACAGCTAGTAAGACATAAATATTGCCTTTAGGTGCCTGTTAGTAACTGAAATTACTAATACTCCCGATAACCTCTCTAGCTAAGTTAAATTACCTGTGTCACGACTCACGAGTGGGTTCACGTCAGTACCCACGCCTAATACAGGCAATTCTGAGGTAATGGGTCAGGATTCGAACCCGGGACAATCCTTTTAATCAATCACTAAGCTACCGATGCTATTATGTAAGCGAGTGGGAGGTACTTCCTCTATCCAACTAGCACCTATTTAACTTGTTGTGTGCGAATCACCGGTGGGCGGTTACAACTGGCGCATAAGAATTGTATTTAAACCATTTAATTCCGGTATTCAGAATATTTAACCTTCTTTAAACATGGGTACAGTCAAAGACAAAACTACTGACACTGACAAAATGTTCATAAAACTTTTTTTTTAAATCTTAAAATACATGTATCAATTATCACGCGGTAAGTAATTAATGAAATAAAATAATTATATAAATATTCAGGGACATTTATTACACTGTGCCACCTAGACACAAACCGAGCAGGGCTTGTCATAATATTATGGTTTTGGAATAGACACATTTTTAATGGGCACATTAAGAAATGGAAATATTAGCACTGATCGGGAATTCTTCCTGCGACCTCTGACCCCTGATTCAGCAATTAAACGCTCCATTGCTACACTACAGAGGTCCTCCATCGATTACACATTTGGACTGTGTAGGAATCATACCTGTGACGTTTGTCTTTCTATTTCTACTACACTATACTACTCATTGTATTTCAGTTCGTTTAATATTTTATGAACGGCTAAGCTGATCAATAAATTAGAACGTACCGCCATATTTTCCGCCCGCGTGGTATTCTGATCCCGATTTATCAGTGTTTATCTACAATATTATGCATGTATTATACATATATAAACCTTCCTCTTGAATCACTCTATCTATTAAAAAAAAACCGCTGCAAAATCCGTTGCGTAGTTTTGAAGATTTAAGCATACATAGGGACGGACAGACAGCGACAGCGACTTTGTTTTATAATATGTAGTGATGATGAAGCCACTTATATCGTCGAGTGTACAGCGACAATAATGTAACACTCGGAACCGGTACACGATATTCAAATAGCTGACATTACGCGACCGCCGCCGCTCCGGAGCATTTATAATGTATTTGTATTAATGATGTAAAACTGGCGTGTGAAATGGGTTAGTGTAGCGTTCTAGATCGTTTGCCTTACGTTACGACATATTGTTGACGTGCGCCTTTAATAGGTGGTTTATCTGTGTTTTATTTACGATTATTAGGCCTGCTGTGCAATTCTCTAAGCATACAGTGTCGAGAGAGATTGTCATTGGTCGATCTCCAGTGACGTCACCCAGACCGACTCTGCTTAAAGAATTGCATAGCTACATGTTCCCGATGGAACAGATAGATGGGGTAATATAACTAATATATCACAACAACAAGTACCTTCTGTTAAATATAGATAAGAGATACCATCAGCTACTTAATCCGCCTGAAATAATAGTTCCATTTCCACGATCGAGAGTTCATTTGCTATTTATCTCTAATTCTTGATAAAATGTGTAATGTGTAAGTGCTAATATCTCTTGATGTATTTATCTCAGTCTCTACGTTTCATCCAGACCCGTTCAGAAATTTGGCGTAAAAGAGAATATTCATCCGTCCTCAAAACTGACAAGTTTCACCCTCTATTACGTGGGATCGAAATAACGGATAAAATCTGGGGAATAAGTTAAGTACATCAGCTCAGCCCATAGATCCAGGGATATTTTCATATTATACCTACATATTTTACGTAAACACTTTATAAAAACCAATAAAACAACATCATTGCTAAATCCATCAATCAAACTAATGAAACACTGAACGTATCGAATGTTAGGACTTTATAAATTTTCATATGGTAACCCTGACGTGTGACCAGCGCTTAATGGTAAATCAATGTTCAGAACAGCAACTATTTTATAAAGTTTGTGAGGAGTTGACACAAGCGGAAGGAACTTTGCCGTATGGTGTCTGGCAGGCCGCCTGTTTACGGACGAGTCCACCTGATTGGGCTCGACGGGGACGGCTTGTCGGGGGTATAGCTCGGGTCATATATCTTGGACCTAGAGATCCGATTCTCAGCACTCCATGGATTCACCGTGCGGTCGCCGGGTCCATAGCGTGATACAGAGAGGAACACCGTGACGGCGACTGGGACTTGCGACCCAGATGTAGGTTTAGGGTGGCCACCTTGTGATGCTCTATTCGCGCAGTACACGTTTCATGGGTGCCTTTTGAGGATAGCATGGGGTGCTACTGCGGTAGACGAGCTCAAATTCACCAAACATAGATTATTACAAAACAATCTGCGCGCTAGGTCATATATATGTCTCGCAATTTAAGTCCAAGATACGTGTCCCGAGGTATATGACTGAAAGGAAACATGAATCTACCTAGTAACGGTAGCTACTTTTAAAATAGTACTTAGGAAATAGGTAATTTTATATCTATCTTCTATGTATACTTCTAGACTGCAGTGGCGATTTGTACCTATAAACTGTTTCCTGCCGGCTTGCTCTGCAAAGAGAAGCCGTGGTAAATGATTCTGAGATTCAGAATCTGAAGTTCACGGAAAATATCGAGGTCTAGCCAAATCTGTAGCTATGACTGGTAAAAGCGGACCCCAGACTCCGAGCTGAAAGCTTCGGATGCGACTGGGAAATAACGCTAGGAGGGAGAAGATTCAGAATCTGAAAATCAGTGTTTGAAATCAGAACTTCCAGAACTCCATACAAAATGGCTCGGAATGCGTACACATAGAGGTGTTAAAATTTTGCAAGGACTCTGGTGTGCCCTAAAAAAGATATCCCAGATACCCCGGCTTTGGCCACTAACATTGATCACGTTGAAGTTTCTGGGAAGAGGAAAATCCCCCTTACCGAAAGAATGGACAGCCCTACACCAAAAATAAACTTTTGATTGCTTTATAAAGTGCCTAACAAAACTTCCCCAAAAACTCCTTACTTTCTTCTATAAGGTCACGGCTCACGTTTTTTAAAGTCTTCAGTCACGTTGTTAAACATTTTGTTCATACAACAGAAGAAATAACGTGCCTTTGTTTACATTTTGCGCTGTTGATTTTAGTAGATTGAAATATGTTTCCCAAAAGCATATTGGAACAATTCTAGAGACTGAACGAGCGCAAAGAAAATGTATAACGTCTAAAAGTAAATCTTGACTTTCTTGCAATCGTAAAATTATCAAAGTGAATGCAGTATTTTTTTGAAAGCAGAGGAATCGGACTGGTAGGAAGCTAAATGCTCACGACAGGACTAACTCTCAAGTTAGTACTAGGGCCGTTAATATTAGGCTTGACCAAGCGTAATTTAACTACTCGCGTTCGTATTTCGTATTCCATACACATTTTCCATAAACTACGTAATTTGAGTAGATTTAGGTTTACGCCAGTTCGATCTTTTTAGCCAATAAGATCCACCATCTACTGACGTTACGACTGCGTTTGAAGCTCATTGTCAAGTAGAATAATGCGCCTCATGGCCAACACCTAAGTATTGATGGAATCTATATCCACCACTACTCGTTTGAAAGCATAATCTTCAAAAATTACACTTGATTCTAGACTAAAGTGCTTTCTATGGGACTAGTAAAGCAGTTTGTAGGTCGAATTCTGCCGAATCGACGATCGCTGAAGAAGACCGGTTTTCGAGTGGCACCCACGGACTGGGAGGAGCGTGGGCCGTCCTCCCACAGCCCACTGTACGGATCGACGATATGCTCAAAGTTGCCGAGAGCCGTTGAGTGAAGGCGGAACTCTGTGAGGAGCGTAAACTCACCAGTGGGAGTTCTGACGATGCGATGTGATAACAGAACTTATGCCGAGCAAGTTTACTGAACAAATATTATTCGGCGAATCTTACGAAATTCTAGATTTTAATGTAAGTTTCAAAAATCATTGGTAGTTACTATTAAGGTATGATTCCGCATGCGACAACCGCCGACGCACGCAGCACATGCGCGTAATTCATTGCGGTTTCTCAATGGTCCCTTTTATCCGTATCGGAGTTTGACAAGTAATGGGTACGCTGTATGTGCTGCATGCGTCTGTCGTTTTTGTATGCGGTCGGGTTCGGAATCATACCTTTAGAGTTATCGGGATATTTACCATGTATTTTTTGGAGTTTCCAATATTTCGGCGCTGTTGAAAGCACCATGATCACGGAAGCACTGGAGTGTTGGCCGTAAACAGTGAAAATCGGAAACTCCAAACGATACATGGTAAATATCCCGATAGCTCTAATAATAATGTGAGTGAACATGATAATTTAAATACATAATTGGTAGTTGTTGTAATAATAGCAGATAGAATGATTGGTCGGTAGATAGTGGTTAGTTACCATTTAAGTATCTTATAAACTTTTTTTGATCAATTGCTTTTTCTTTAACTACTTAGGTCGCAGACAAGCACACGGCCGAACTGATGGAAAGTAGTTACAGTGGCCAATGAACGACTGTGCAACACCAGGGGAGTCACAATCGTGCTGTCGACCCTGCAAGAACAGAGAAATCCCGTGCCGTCAGCGCAGAAGATAAGTAGGACAAGCCTTTGGTCGTCCCACTGACAGCACAAAACCTCTCCTCCCGTGAGCTCTAAATTTTAGAGTATGATTTTTTTATACCTTATATGTATAACTAGATACAAACAGTCTTATCATTTACTAAATATGGTAAATAAAGGTATTCAGAGGCTGCTCCTCTTATTATACTCAAAATTAAACAGCACTTCTCACAAAGTTAAAACAATTGAAACCAACATCGAAATTTCATACAAACTAAACAGAAAGTTCCGCTGAAATCATTTGTAGGGGCTCTCGATATCCTCTCTACATCAACAATTTGGTACAAAATAAATATTTATCAACCATTAATGACTACGATTTGTATCAAACTCCCCGGGCGTACAAACCAACGGTGGAAGGCCAGGAAGTGGCCAAACGACACGATTTTGCAGGACAAACCTATTTTGCTTTAATTTTTTTACTATGATAGTTTAATATGTATTTTTTGACCTTTTGGAAACTTGGGCCACACACACGTCTATATCGAATTTTTATATTATGCTTGTTTAATTTTCAATTTCAATTTATTTATTTGACAAATTAAATCGGAAAAAAGTAGTACATTATGAGTGAACTTAGGTGTTTAATATGTCATATGATTATTTAGACACTTGCTACACACGCCCGAGTCACAACTACACCCAGCAAATATACGCTTTAATTTCACTAAATAGGCATACAAGAAAGCCTGCTAGTTAAACAGATAGGTATAATGCCTAATAAATTCAGGATAATATGTATATGGCGCATAGGTTGAACCTACTCTTGAACTATGAGTACCTACAGTCATTTTTTTTGCCCAAAAAGTTTACTTTTTAACTGTGAAGTGTCAGAACAGATAATTTTGCTAAAAAAAATGATTATTCCTTTGTAAATAATCACACTCCGGAAATAATCACACTGCTTAAAACTAAATCGTAATAAATAGTTAAAGTGGTTGTGAAAATCCGAACTTTGTCCGTGCTTTCCAACAATACCGTATGGTCACCCTATTCGCGGGTGAACCACCCTCCACCCACGGGCGGCCCACAAAACGGGCTTTCGTTTGAATATTATTTTCTATAAAAACGTCCTTTTAACTCAAATAGGGTTAGCGAAATTACATTTGCCTAATAAACGGTTATTAAATATAAGACATTTTAAACCGGGGTTGGAATTTAATGTGTTGTAATATATAATGATACTAGCTGCCCCGGCGAACTTCGTACCGCCATATTTTCTGCCCGCGTGGTATTCAGATCCCGTTCCCGCTGCACCCTTATCACTTAGGGGTATGAAAAATAGATGTTGGCCGATTCTCATAGATACCGGATAAGCACAAAAAATTTCATCAAAATCGGTCAAGCCGTTTCGGAGGAGTATGGCAACGAAAACTGTGACACGAGAATTTTATATATTAGATGTACAATGTACAGACTGTACGGAGACAGAGGGGTCTCGTAACAGATATGTGTAAACAAATTATTGACAGTGTTATGTATTGTGTAGCAGAATGGCAGACAATCTACAAGCCGAGTGATTCAATTATGGTAAGTTTTGGGCAGTTTCGCTGCCAAATCTAAATCACAATTCAATCACTTATGGACGTCGCGCGTCGTAGGGGTCTACTACCATCTATCTATACTATTATATAATTGTAAAGTGGTCGTGTCTGTACATTGGAGATATTTAAAAAAAAATACTTGGGTTATGTTATGTTAACGATACTGAATACGAAAATATTTTTTTTGAATTTCCTGTCTGTTTGTCTGTTTGTCCGCGATGGGTGCAAAAACTACTGGACGGATTTGTATGCGGTTTTTTTTGTTAGAAAGGGCTTGCTCAGACTTAAAATCTTACGTTTGTTTGATCGGAATCGGTTGAGTAGAACCGAAGATATGAGCAAAGGTCTCGTTAACCGAGATGCACGCGGGCGGAGCCGCGGGCGGAAGGCTAGTGTTGAATATTACTATGAGCGGATTTCAATATGATAGAAACATGACTAAGGCATCGTCCTTTCACCTAATCGTATTACGTTTTACTCAATGAAATACTCGACATAATCTCGATTCTTGAAAATGAAGGATGGAATTTTATATAATAAAAAAATAAGTTTAAAACTAAAACCCAAAAGCACGCTCCAAAAAGTTGAGCCCTTGAATTTGATACCAAACACGGTATATTTACCTCAAGTTTATTTTTTAACGCAGTACTTTATGGCCGCTAGAGGGCGCCACATTGGATTCAGTGACATGTCATATAGCCTATAACCAGCGGACGATCAAGACGCTTCTATCGATACCTCATTTGTCCAGTTCTAATAAGTGGTTAAAGAGCAATGAGGGAACAAACGAACATACATACATACATACATAGCCTGTCAAAATCATAACCCTCCTTTGGCTTTGCCGTAGTCGGGTAAAAATAAATAAGCTGTAATTTAATTCTTACGGTTTTCAAAGGTGAAATGTAATAAAATACCGAAGATGGCATTCAAACGGCACACCCACCACAGAAACCATTTGATTTTCGGATTCTTGCAACAAGGAAAATAGTATAAATATATACAAAACTCGACCATTAGACTACCTACGTAAAACACTACTAATTTTGATGTTTGTTTTTTTTTTGTTAGATCTTGATAGGACTATTTATACTGTTGATTGATGGCACTTGGTGGAACTTGTTGTTACACATATTGATAACACACTTGTACTTTTCCACGATATTTATTATTGACCTAACCGGTTTCGCCTTACTCTTGATAGGACTTGAGTTGGATCACAGTCGGATGAGTAGAACCGATGATACGACTAAAAGTCGCGATGGATGGATGGTGCCGCAGACATAAGCTAGTTGTGATTTAAATATTATTGTTTGTATAAAAGTTTGTATAAAAACTAATATAAAAATAACATAAAATACCTAACTTCAACACTAGCGCCAAGCGCCAACCTTACCAGTTTTCATGTTATCCAAACACTCAAATAAATAACCGAACTAACCCATCGTGTCGAGGAGAACGCAAATAAAATATAAATTTGCCTAGGAACCCTCCCATTGTGTAGGCCCTCGGCTCGCGCTCCGATGTGCTGCCCACGGAATAAATCCATTGCTAGAGGAAATCGGATGCCGTTTACTTTATAAACTGAGAGAAATGGACAGTGGGCCACATCGCTGACTAACCAATCACTAAAATATTAGATAGCATCATACTAATTACAGTATCCGACTATAAAGTTGTTTAGCACTATGCAAACCTGAGTGGTGCTAGATTAAGAAGGTATCTCATTTTGTATTTAGACCGGTATTTACTACTAAAGGGTTGAAGGTATTCGTGTTATCTATAACAGTAAATGTAATTACATTTTTGTTCACCACTCGTAACGCCAACTGTAACTTTAAAAATTTATAACTGTACTGGCATTTTTCAATTAAAATCTTTTTTCGAATTCTTGAAAACGAAAAAGCTATTTCGTATTTTAAAAAAAGTAAGCTCTAAAGATGGACAGATTGTGTGGAGGAAAAGTCTGACAGGAAAGTATAGAAGACAGTGACACGCGCAGATTCCAAATAATTGGGATCAGTGCAGGCAGTTGATGAACAATACCGAGACCCATGACGAAATACCTTTTTTAGCGCGTGGAATTCCTCTTGGTACCCACGATGAATAGGCACCAGTGGCGAGAGGCCCCTATAACACGATTCCTGTCGGCTTATTTTTGCAGATATGGTAGAATCCAATAGGTATGTGGATCAGAAAGCAGAATCACGGGCTTCCCTTTTGAATATTTTACCCTCAGACACTGATAGGTACCTAGATGATGAAATCATGAAAATAAATACTAGCTGTTAACTAAGGTCATTAGGTTTTGTACGAAATTTAAAGATTTCGTTCCATCAAAAAATTAGTAGCAATTATGTACACTTAAACTACAGATTTTTCGGTTTAATTCTTGTGAGCGGCGAAATTACGTCATGACAAGGGAATAAATCGCAATACGAAAGTTCAATGAGTCTGTCGAAAGGTCGTGAGTTCAAAACCGCTGGTTAGTGGTTACTGAACTGAACATGGTTTATTAATAGGACAGACAAATGTTAACCCAATCGAACAATCTCACATACGGCTTGTTTCCTTTTGTTCTTTGTAAATATCAAACTGCGTCGCATGGCGTTACATAGCTACAATGCAGTAAAAAGTAAATAAACGATGCCTGAGACAGTGACTAAATGCTGTATTATACCAGATATTCACACTTTTACCAAGATAATACACGCCAACCATACTTCTAGCTAGATCGACAATATGAATCTATTACCATTCAGTCTTTTGCAGACTGCAATGCTGCCGAACGTTTTCTTAAAATTATATTTTTATTTTATGAATAATAATTTAATTGATATGTATAAATTTGAATTTATAAACAAAAAATGTATCTACTTAAGTATGTTTATCCGCATTCTAGCTTCGATAACACAAGTTAGTTAAACTAAGCTTACTTCCCAAATAGCACTATGTCGAATGACGTAGCATATTAGATTTAATTTATTTTTGAAACCTAATGTCTGTCTTAGCATTAAGTCCGTCTATGTACAAATACGGGGACTTAATACCACAGGCATACACTACTAATTTTGGGCTTCAAAAAACGGAGTCTGGCAAAATTTTATAAGACATTTGTTACAAACTTCTCAGTAAAGAGATTTACGCTTTTGCAGAAGAAAATACGAGTCATATTTGTTGGATATCACTTTTATATCCCATGCCTATACCTATTTATAGCTATCATTATCTATACTTATATGAACAAGACGCAATACGGAGCCTTCGGCAAAATCTACTTGCAAACTTTCGGACATATTCGGTTGACAGAAATATTAATCCGCATAGCGAAGTTCGGGCCGGTAGTAACCGTACATATCATCGATCCTGTAGTCATTTCGGCGTTGGACAGCCCGGTTTTATATACACGTATACCGTACATAACATGTGCTGTGTATTCGCTCGTGGACGGTGATTCGATTGTGTACAGCATAGGAATCAATAAAGCTCAAATGTTTGTCGAAGGTTTTGGTACAATTGATTCATAAAACTGTATTTGGGTATTCACGTCTATACAGACGTGTATGTTTGGATGTATACTTGTTATGTAGTTAGATATAGGCTTAAAATCATGAACGTCATCCTCTGATCCTTCTCACAACTCAGTTGGGGTCGACTTTCAGCGAAGCGACTGCTATCTGCCCTCTGCAAGCAATTGACGATATCGAAGTTCTATAGTTAGACTACTTGGAATTTTAGGGCTCCAAGTACCCATAACGACTGCCATAAATGTTCTTATAGCAATCGGCGACGACGACTTCACGTGCTTAAGGTATAACCTTAAAACCAAAATGCTTAAGCTGTTCTGCTAGCGCTCGCGTAACTAGTTACCTATATTATAAAACTATTGGCTCCAGCTAGTTACATTCAGCCTAAAAACACTAGCTACCTTCTTAGCAAAAACGATCCACTTAACGCACTCCACCACTAGAACGTAACACCAGACTTTACGCAAAAAACTGGACAGCAACGTCATGCATGTACGTATTTGGCAGTACGGACGAGTTATGAGAACGAGAACAACCCGTCACGTGCCATGACGTGATTAAGTTCCCCATTATTGTCATGGCGTGGCCGCCATATATGGACTCAGAAATAATACGCGACGGACTTTGTATTTTGTTTTCATTTAATTAGAGAGCGAGAAACTCAATAAGTCTACAGGAATATGTAACAAAAATCCGGTGAGCGAATAATGAAAAGTTTTATTGAACGTAGACCAAGCCAGTAATTACACAATTATTGTCTTTGCTTACCCCGAAGCAGATAGAAAGTTGTGAGCATGTTTTATGAATAAGACCCAATTAAAACAAAAAATTAAATAAAAAAAGCAATTAGGTACTGCCGTGACGTCACTCAAGGTGCTGAGAGAACTCACGCAGCTAAATAAGAGAAATGGATAGCTCCTAACGGAATGAATGATTTAGCTCCTGAAAGTAGTTGCATCGAATTCTGAATAGATTCGCCAAAGCTCCTTGTGGAAACCATCGAACGTTATCGATTATATCTGTCCATTCATACCTCATTTATCGATTATGTATGACCATCCAACAGGGCGTGCTTCAGTTATAGCTCGGGACATATATCCTGAACCTAAAACGTGCTTTATACGCACTGTACACGTTTCTTGTGTCTTTTGAGGATAGCACGCGATGTCACGACGGTGGACGAACACAAGTTCACCAAGCATAGATTATGAAAAAAACTACCCGCACGCGCCTGGTCCTCGTTGTCTCACGACTTTGGTCCAAAATAGTCCTGAGGTATAATCAATAACCTATCGCAGTCCACTGCTGGACATAGGCCTCTCCTCCCAATGTTGGGAGGCTGTGGCCTGCTGTTTTCACGCTGGCCAGACGGGTTGGTACAGGGTTTTATTTCGAGTTTTCCTGAGGTATAACAAACATAAATAACTTCATATATTTTTTACGGAATTAAGTACCCCAAAACTCTTCGCAAGTTTGTACCGTTCATTTCGCAACTTGAACTTGGAAAAGCGGAATCCTGACAAACATTTGATTTGTTTGTTACAAGTTACAAGTAGGTAAGTACTGCTGAGGCTTCGTGACCAAGTTCGCATTGGTACAACACGAAATACTAAAATACTCCGCCTTTCCTGGATTTCGAAATCGTTAACGTATTTCACGATTCATGCGGAAGTCAGAAACCAGAAGCGAAATTAATTAATTTTTAGCGCAAAAGCTTTAGATTTAAGATTGGCGTTGGTTATAATGTCAATATTTGATTTACATTTCTAATGACATCATTTGACAAATTAACGTTGTTAAATTTGTAGGAAATATTTAACGTTTAAGGTAGACTCATTCCGATAACAGAAGCCATTAAAATAAGAAGAAGAAGGTAGACTCAACATAGTAAAATTTTTAGTTCGTCGATCTGGGTAGGTAGGTACGTAATAAACTACCTACGGTCTACGGTACGTGACTAGTAACCAGAATAACAAAATAACTCAAATATTACCATATTTTTTAGTTGAATATTTTTGCCTAATGGTAGTAGATCCAATCAGACACGCAAATTAACAATAATAATATTATTAGAGGCAAGAGTTGGTAAGAAAGGTTCCTTACAGAACTTTTTTTCAGGCTAATTACGTAGTCAACATTCATAGTGATGCTAGAGAGCTGAGCAGAGACCTAACCTGTAGAGAGTAAAGGGAAAAATCAGAAAAAAGATGCCTACGCAGTAGCATTTCAAACTTTTATACTTAACTTACTTAACCGTACAAAATGCAACAGTTTAAATGTAGCAATTGCAGAAAAGGTGTTTTTGTCGCAACCAGGTCTATTCTATTGTAAACGCAATATTGTTAGCTGCCGATTAGCAGTAAGAAAAAACATTACGTGCCTTTTGACATTTCTTAACCAATAATTTTGCCAAGTAGGTAGATTTGTAATATAAACATAGAAAATAAACATAGTACCATTTAGATAGCATTCTCATTATAATGTAGTACATTGTATTGTGTGTATTAAGAAAAGCGTGTATGCAAATAAATATATAAGTAGCTACCTAACCTAATGATATTTACGCCTCCAGGTATTACAAGTGAGACTTTATAAGAAAAGGTTCTATGAATAAGTGTTAATTTTATGATTCGAAACTAGCTATTGCTCGTTCCCACACCCTTTGGAACCTATTCCAGCCATAAAATGTAGCCTATGTGTTATTCCAGATTCCAGACTATTAAATTTCAATCAGATTCGTTCAATCACTTGAGCGTGATTTAGCAGATATCAAACATTCACAAACTTCGACATTGATATTTGGAAATATCCTAACGCAATATAAATTCAATAATTGCCATATTTTCAAAACTGATCAATTAAAAGATAAACCGCGGATTCCGCCCATAACTCCAAAATTGCGAACACCAAAATTGAACAAACAATTGAAAAATTGAACGGGCTGCGGTCCACCAGGCGTGATCATCTTGCCTGGTCACAGGAACATTATACCCCGTTCCTAGACGAATTCGATTGATTTGGGGTAATATATTTATTGGGCATTAGTGCCCGGAATAAGGCAATAGGAACAGCCCCTATTACGTGGGACCAAATACAATGATTGGTGAAATGTGGGTTTTCATCTCTGCCTAACCCTCCGGGGATAAAGGCGTGATTTTATGTGTATGTAAAATTGAACAAATCGAATGAACGCAGACGGAACCGCAAAAGTTCACCAACAAAACACAAAAAGTTGAGCGGTTTAAGCGTGACGTGGGGGAGGTACAAGAAAAGAACGTGACAAAGTTGGAGCACTTGTAACAACTTTAAACTTTTATTAGCTGTGTGATGTATGGGGCTTCGGAACTTCCAAGACAGATCGCGTCTAAGACATTTTCTACTTTCTACATCTTTAGGAACTTTAGGTAGACACATCCTACTTCCTACTAATATTATAAATGTGAAAGTTTGTGAGAATGGATGTGTGGATGTTTGTTACTCTTTCACGCATAAACGGCTGGACCGATTTGGTTGAAATTTGGTATGTATATAGGTTATACCCTGGATTAACATATAGGCTATATATCAGCGATGAACGGGACCAGAATTCCACGCGGGCGGAGCCGCGGGCAACAGCTAGTAAAAGCATAACCACACCCGCTGGCCGGCGATCCATACATGGGGCTTTCTGTACGAAAAAAAAATTAATTACTACAGCTTTAGGTTCCCTTAGGTACTACAAGTCATCCGTCTCTAAATGTCTTCAAAGTGGCGAAGAGAACCAGCTTTTTGCTCCTTCATAAATCAACAAAAAACTGATGTAGGTATTGTGATTGAAAAGATTCTGTTGAATGTGAGTATAATCAGGAGTATCTGTATGCCTTGACACTACACTACCATGAAAACTTAGGCACTGATTTTTGCTCAGCGGTTATTCCCCCTGTAAGGCAGTTGTCTCACCGGGAACGATGAACGAGTAACGAGTAGAGCTAGAGCTACAAACGAGTTGGCGAGCAGCGAGGAGCGAGTGCGTATTTCCGATAGTTCTGTAGCTCGGCTATAAGCGAGTGTGCGAGTGAGGTGAGCGATTACTCGCAACATTTCGAGCAGCCAAGCGTACAGTCCTAGCTTTACGATGAGTTGACACCGAAATTAGCAATATTCGCTAATCGCTTAGCGAGTATCGCTGAGCGAGTATTATTTTTCATAGCTATTGTCGCTCAGCGACAAACTAGTAAAGCGAGTACTCGCCGGCAGTGTGAACAGTCAGCGATCAACTATTTGTATATGCATCTCTTTTGTTTACACGGAATGTATATCTATTGTACGTTTCTAGAGCGAAAAAATAGTCAATAGTTACTCGTTTTCTCGCCGGCGGTGGGACAAGTGCCTAAGGGAAAGATCGCGGGTTCGAGTCCCGTCCGAGGACGATTCTCTTTGTAAATCGATTTGGACAATAAATGCAACAAAATTTCATTCAATTAGCCACTGATATTAGTTAATATACCTCGGGATACGTATCTTGGACCTAAAACAATTTATACTTGGTGAATTTGACCTCGTCCACCGCAGTAGCACCCCGTCCTATCCTCAAATATGTCCAAGATACATGTCCCGAGCAATACTTATTGTATAGGACGTGTATAAAGGCTGTAGGTAGTATAGAAGTAATATTCTATTGCTAAACATGTCATATAAATCCTTGTCGTTACATAAATAATTAATGAACCACAATGCTACAATACGACAGGCACGCTACAAATACATTTTATTAGTATTTGTCATGTCATAAAGTCCTTGAATATAATAGGCGACTTTTGTATACATAGAAATAATGTTTTAGGTGTAACAAATGTGACGGTATTTTCCTAGCCGCAGTACTGGAGAATTCAATCTATACAAATCCAAACAAACAAACAACGTTAGTAAATATTGCGTACCAGCTGTAAGCATTAAGCTGAGAGGTGGCCATTATTCTACCTGGCTATTTTGTATGCATATAAACCATAGACTTATATAAACACAATGTTGTAGTTTTTGTCTTGTTGAACTGTGTATTGCTAGGTTGAATAAAAAATATTTTCTTTCTTTCTTTCTTTCAAATAATAGATACAGATTATTTTAGAGTTCTTAACGTACTAAAGGATAAACAGAAACGGATATTTTCTAATGAGGAAAGACTAGCTCAGCCCAGACTGGGAAAGAACGTTCACCCTGCAGAAAACCGCAGTTAAACAACACTTGGTACCTACTTGTAGTGATCCGCGTGATGAGTAAGGGTCACCACACCCCTATCAATAAATAGTCATTTTCTTTTTATAATTTCGCTCATCAAACAGAATACAATCTGCAGTTTACGAGTAGAAGTTACTTCAGAAAAATTGCTAAAAATCCCTATACAAAACTTTCTCAAAGGAAATGCAAATGTCAAATTAAACTTTTTAGTATGACGTCACTGTTCCAGTGGACGAGCGACTTATCAAACCTGTACCGTACCGCGGTGTACAAGTTACGACTCAAAATGAACATTCATATTTCATATCTTTACTAAATGAGATGTACAACATATTAATTTTTACTTTTATTATGATCAACCGTCAAAAATATTCAGAATATCATAAATATTATCGGATCCCTACGATTTTTGGATTTCTAGATACGATGAGATTTAGATATCTCCACTGGGAGATACACTCTAAATAACGAAACCAGCTGTCAACAGATCTGTTTATAGTCAAGAGACTGATCGCAGATAAAACACCAAAAAAAAAAAAGATACGATAATTGTTTGAAAGGAAATTGTGTCGATACCTGCTTCGCTGGTATGTAATTTCCTGCATAGATAAGCGCTATCTCACTGCTATCTCTCCACGATTGATGTTTCCGTCAACATCTACTACACACAACTATTAGACTGCATTTTCCGTTTTCACATATTTTTCTCAATGAAATTCATTGCCTAAAATGACTTATTTGATTGTTATTACTATCGTCGACATGATTTCTGAAGGTGTTAAAGATGCATCGGCACGCATTAGATTATACAGCTTTTTACAACGAAAAGATGCTTATTCAAGCGAATGAATGAGAACAGATAGGTACTTCCGCATATAAACGCATCGTAACTCAGCCAATTGGAACCGATCAGTTGCCAACTGCTGCGGTAAGTTCTTTGTAAATGTGCATTGTTCCCAACGTTTCGTTACAATAAGTCATAAATCGATATAGAATCCGTAAAAAACAGTTTGTGTAATTTTCGCAACAATGCCGCAAGTATTGTCAGAGAATAGTACGAAGTAGTCAACGTCACAGGCACATAAAAAATCAAATCGTTTCCACATATTTGCTCAGCCGAAGTTGAACAATACTTTATTTTAGTTCTTAGTAACCATTCAACAGCTTTTACGATATTTTAAAATGTTTAGAAAACAGAATTTTCTAGAAAAACATTCGTCACACGCACCAGGGACGTAGACATTGAACTTAAGCTGAAACATTATATTTGTCGTATTTAATGGTTACAAAGTGTGCTACATTGGTTAGGGCAATTGCTAGTTGCACAAAAATGTAATCTGCACTATGGACTGGCGTTGATTGGCTGCGTGCACGCAAGCGAGCCAATACAAAGCGTTGTAGAACGATAAGAAATTCTTGTAATTATTTTACTCTACACATAAATCGGAAAAATCAACATTCTTCTATTTTGATGTATTTCATTGTTAATCTTTCATTTATTTTTATTCACACATACATTCCAAGTTGAAAAACCGACAGGAGCATTAGAATAATGTCATGCAAAATGTGAAAATTATTTAGTCGCGTCGTAAAATGAAGAATATTAGTGTGCTTGAAAACGAACTCTGGATTCCGAGGTAAAAGCCTCGGATTCGACAAGGCCTAATGCAAAAATGATGATAAAATCGTTCAGAACCAACCAAAACAAAAAGTTGTAAAGTATGATAAAATTATAGTACACAAAAAATCAAACTCGTTTTTTTTTTAATCTCATCCGAAAACACAGCTCCTGTAACGTTGACGCAACATCCAATGAGTCACTCATTAAAATAACGTTATGTTGCATTTAGTATGCAATCAGGAAGTCGTTATTCGGACTGCGTTTTGAAACATAATACTCCATTTAATTTTAGTATCAGATAAAAAGACAGTACAAAACTTTCGACTAAAAGGAGATCACGACTTCCCGAGAGTTTTGAAACGTATCAGCCGAGGATGTTTGTATAAAACTTGTGTTGCTTACATAAGTGTTAACGAAGAAACTTTATATCCGTGTTTTACACACCTATTATAGCGATAAAATTTGTCTACAGAACTACTGTTGTCACTGTCAAATGAATGTTTTATTGCAAATCAAAGACAATTTAGCGCGATTTGATAATAACCCATAATGAAGGGACGGCGGCGGCCTCCTCCAATCTTTATTAGTTTATTTTTATTTTAGTCGTGTAACCATCAACTAATCATATTTCAAAAACGATGTAGACCTCTTTGTACCCAGGAGTTGCACGTGCATCCACTACCAAGAGGCCACAATAATTTATGAAGGAACTGAGAATCAACTCCTTTTTCGAAGTCCGTATAATCTTACAGGAAACACTAAAATTGCCAATCAAAACTAAAATTTGATCAACGATACACTTCACTCCCAATCGATTTTGAATTCAGCGACACCGACAGCCAATCACGAAGGGACAGCGGACAAATGGCGGGGCTATAGATAAGACTACCCTCACAAAACCAGGGCCGTGCTTTATGGCTGCGATAACAAGGGAGTCTGTCGCGGAGTTGGTGGACTCCACGAATGTATTGACCACCCGTAATAGATTACTGGGAACGTCGTAAAATGTTATTGATATTGACAAAGGGTGTTTTCCTCTTTTCAGTAAAAAAAATACAAGACGAGTGAGGAGTGACCAGTTTAACAGTTCTGGAGTATCCGCAACCGGCGAGTATGTATGAAATCAAATACGATAGTAAAAGTAGCGCTTGTTACAGATAGAAAGATGTTAGCCATCCCAATGGAACTACTGTGTAAACAATGAGGATGTGACACAGGTCACATACTGAGCAAACCAGCGATAGCACCAACCAACATACTTCTGAATGTCCCACGAAGGAGACAGATTGTAGTAAAAAAAAAAAAAAATCCCAATGGAAATAAGCGAGTTATATGTATGTTAACTGTTCTCATAGTAGTAGACCTTCGCTTTTCCAGCGCGACTGGGTCCAGCTCGACCGGGGTAATTCCCCATTAGACCCAATATTGGTAGCAGTTTGTTTCGTTTACTGTCGTTTTATAGAGGTCTTGCTTTCCTGTTTCTCCTGCAGATGGCAATGCATAACTGACACCTCTAGTATTGAGAGCGTTGAGAGAGAAATGGAAGAGATACGAGAATAAAACTAGAACAGGACAATAGCGTTCTTTAGTCTCTCTCAAACTGTTTGAAAGTAGTACTAAGGAGCGGTACTGCTCCGATCGAACCGGCGCCGTTCATGCTGAGGATTACTACCATCCAACAGTTTTTCTTATACAACTGAGAAAAAAGAACAGAGACCTATTTTTATTCTTGTACAAACACTAGGATAACGAGAATCATAAGGATATCGGAACTATAAAAAATATGTGTCGCAATAAATAGTCGTCGTAAAAATGTTACCACTTTTAATATCTGTGAACAACCTGAGCTATGCAGACGACATGGTACTGCTGAGCGCATCAGTCTGTGGTTTGCGTCGGTTATTACGCGTATGCGAAGAATATGTATATCGACATGGTCTTGTATATAACGCTGACAAGAGTCAGTATATGATTTTTAGGTCTGGGGCCAGGGGCTCACAAACTATACCATCCATCACTTTAAATGGTGTGCAACTCACAATGGTGCAACAATTCAAGTATCTTGGGCACTGGCTAACAGCCGATCTTAAGGACCATGTTGATATAGAACGGGAGCGGAGGGCACTGTCAAAAAGGGCCAACATGATTGCACGCAGGTTTGCTCGTTGCTCAGATAATGTTAAGATCATGCTATTTAAAGCATATTGCACCTCCTTATACACTTGCAGCTTGTGGGCAAACTACACAAAGGCTACCTACAGTACCCTCCGCGTACAATATAATAACGCTTTTAGGGCTGTGTTGGGCCTCCCTCGCTATTGCAGTGCCTCGGGCATGTTTGCGGATGCGCGAACTGATTGTTTCCACACCACCATGCGCAAGCGGTGCGCGTCCTTGGTGCGCAGGGTGAGGGAGAGCTCTAATGCAGTCCTAGCCATGATTGCTGGTCGCATTGACTGTGCCTACATCGGGCACTGCTGTAACAGACACCTCTGTTATAGCAGTGCACGATGAATCTATATTTTATATGCATATTGTGTGTGTGGAGTATGTTATTAATTAATATTGTTAATATGGATTTATGTCTGAAATAAACGAATTTTATTTTATTTATTTATTTATTATTTAATGTTCATTGTGTACTGACACTGCTACACGGTACAGTTGTTTTACGAGTCAAGTAATTAACTGCGAAGGATACGGATTCATAAAAATATTATATTACAAGTTTATATAACTTGACTGAGCCCGATGTTATAGGGTGCGGATGTAGCCTTTTGTTACGGTTAAAATACTAATATTTAATCAAAGTAGCTTTTGTTCAATAACTGTTCAAATAAACATAACTTAAAATTTTATGACATCCGATATATTTGCTGTATAGAGTCCTCCTTAGGATTCTAAGCATCACTTTTCAATGATAGCATCCACGAAAACTTACCCTGTACATACCACATATTGTTTCATTTCCCAGAAGGCAACAATCCAAAAAACCATAAAATAATTCTAATGGTGCAAATCAAAGCCATACATCAAGCCCACGAACACGAAACAAAAGAGAAAACGTTGCCTACTAACACAATATATCAAGGAAACGCACGATACATTCGGTAAAATGTATTGTTTCCAAACATTTGGCACAGTACATACGCACACTGCATCTACACGCGACTCCTAACTGACATTAATGTGAAGAAAATGCGTTATATTTCCTTGTTACGCACTAACAGGGAAACCGCCTAAGGGATTTCAGAAAAATTTACCGATGGATACTTTACAAAAACATGGTCGGAACGCGTTCCATGTTACTCTAAAGTTTCTTTTTTTACTTTGTGAACATGCAATCTCTACATACCTACCTACATTATGAAAGTATAGGACGTGAAAGAAGCCTATGACAAGATGTAACCCATGGCAGTTCATTGTTAGGTGAATGCTATACCGAATGCCGTACCCGTCCTGGATTTTTGAAATTATCTATACTTTTAGGGTGAGGAGCCTAAAACGTATACCTATATAGATGCGAAATCATCTATCTAGCAATTGTTCAAGTAGTTTTGTTGGTACAGTATTCCAATAGCAAATTGTTAATTTCAGTTGGGTTTCGAATCCTGAGACCCAAGAAGTATTATTGAAAAGAGTGGAATTACAGTAACTGCTGAATCTCCAGTGATAAACATGGACATTTACTGTTTTATATAAAAGTGGGCCATGGTCCACGAACACTGGAACCTTGCATTTCCTTCAGATTATCTTATACCATTCAAATATCAAAGAGATATGAAAGCATATGGCGCCGATTGCCACTTCCGGACAACAGGCAGATGCAGTTGCTGCCAAAACCAAGTATAAGTACAAAAATTGGCACAAACTTTGCGCAAACGTTGAAATGAAGCCACGGAGGCACGTAACAGTGGTTTGGCAAGCAGACCTTGAGATCGAGGTTAACATGACGAAAATTGCCAACAATGGGTAAGCACCGTGCACAAGTAAAAAAGTGTACAAGTAGCAAGATTATGTAAAAAAATATTTGGATTCGCTTAGTCATTCGATCGAAAAGCTCGATCAAGTCTTTGTTCTTTAATAAACGCAGCGAATTGGGCATGCCGTTTAGCTGCAAAACGACCATTCTTGTTTGGTACCGGAAAAAATAATTGATATACGTATTCGCAACAGATCAGAATATGTAGTCAGAATACAACTACGACTTACTATAGTAGGAAATCAGAACTATACAACTGGTTACCAGTTGAAAGCCGTCATTGCACCTATGTGAACGCATGCCACGCGTTAGTGAACTTGGCTAGTTCCATTCTTCTTCTTCCAAGCATTAATTTAGTCAAGTCAGATTCTTCGAAATGGTCATTGAAAACCGAGCGGGTATTAAAAAACATCTTAAAAACTGTGTTATCACATCATCTTTAAATTTAATTCCACGTCATTTATAAGCGAATAAAATCACTATAAAAATAATATTATCTCACGCTAATCTAGATTCTGTCAATACAAGTAAGTTTAAAGTGCGCATTTCCTGCAAGCTCAGTCGTTTGCAGATTGTAGAATCTCGATAGCCTATATAAACTAATATTTTTCGATAAAATTCATTCGCGAATATCTATATATAGCTCTAGAGATTGCCATACTTATTACAACCCTGAACCCTGGTAAAAGGTGCTCTATAGGTGCAGCAATAAAATCCTATTGATTTTATATCTGTCCCTTTAGAATTAGCTCAAAAACAAAACCAACCTATTCGTGCAAACCCCACATTTCAACTTTTTAAACCGACTAACCAACTGAAGTAACAGTAACTGCAATATTCTCCAAAAACCAACCGAGTAAATCAAAACAAAAGCTACTAAATTAAATGGAGTTGAAGTCTTGTACAAAAGAACAGTCGATAATTCAGCCTCATTAAATGAGAATTGAAAAGAAATGAACGTTTCAAAAGGACATAATTAAGGCGGACGAAATTACACGAGACAAATTAACACACCTTAATTAAGTCTGAATACAGAAATGTATGGAGAAAGCGTATTCATTTATTCGTGGAATATTGCATAATTCATTTATGGATATAAAAACCGTTCTATACAGATAAAACAAAATCGTTTTAAAGCCGACGTCGTATTGATTGAAAATATATATCGTATTACAATTTATTCGCTGACCCAAATTTCGTCGACCGCAAAGCGAAAACTACGCAGGTCCGTTGTGATTGAATATATTGATTTACTTTAGGCATTGTTTTAACATGTAGCGCTCACAGCATCACGCACTGAACGGAACAGGGCTGCTCTAATCTGAAAATAGTGCGACACTCAGTACGCTTATAGTCCTCCAGAGACCGATAGAGCAATTTATTACAATCAAATGTCTTTAGACGCCCTGGGGAGTTTAACGGTAATATTTACATGTCTGAACATTCGTTTTAGTATTTTCTAAAGGTAAAATGAACTCATATTTCTTCCAGGGGCGTGACTTTTGATCACATTATATTTTCATAGGTATATACTCGAGGAAGCCGGCAGGGGTGTGTCCGTGTGTCAGTATTACAACCACATTTTACCAGCTTACCACGTTGGCTAGTTTTTCGAGTATTAAGATAACAAATTATGTGATAAAAGTAATGTTTCCATTCGCCTGTGGTCGGTTCAGTAAGTTATCAGCTAAGCGTCGAGTCATTGAGCTAAGATACAAGTTTATTTTTATTTTTCGATTCAGTTTGAATGTCATTGATTTTGTTACATCGGGCACAACAAAGCCTCTTGTAATCAGGGCAGATACCAAATTTGGAACATTGTCAAACCAAAGCCATTCGATTGTGTGCCAATCTGGCAATACCGCTTGCACGACTCGACGTGTGTCAACCTAGTGAGAGATCACGCACAGTTTTGTAATAACCACAAACATTTATGGACTAATTGTGAAGTATTTATAAATATTTTTTCTAATAATAGTGCTATTCTGTAAAATAGAAATTCGATGTCGAATGTCGAATGTCACTCGGACGAAAGATCTCACTTCGGATATACTAGGGAAGCTCGCTATCAACCCGCTATTGCCCAATCTGGCCAACCGAGGTCAATGCCGTTCATGATTGGGCAATAGCAGCTGATAACGCTAAACATATCCGAAGGCTCGTCAGAGTGACACTCGACATCGACATCTCTTTTATATCATAAAATGCATAGTACATAGAGAAACGCGAGAATAAAATTATCCATATGGTTTTGTTTTTTCATTTGATGCGCAGAACATTCTATCCATACATCGTATCCATCCACACTCCATACTAATATTATAAATACGAAAGTAACTGTATGTCTGTTTGTCTGTTACGCTTTCACGCCTAAACGACTGAACCGATTTTGATGAAATTTGGTACAGAATAGATTAGACCTTGGAAAAGGATATATTTAGTCGCGATAACCGACAACTACGCGTGCCGCGGCTCCTGCGGGCAACAGCTAGTAATGTATAAATTAAATAATTTCTTCCTTCTTTACTTGGCACTGAAGCTGGATGTTTCAGCCTGTCCATATTAAGACCACTGTGTGCCGTTTGTTACTTTATAGGCTATAAAATATATTTTATTTGTGTTGTTTTTACGGTTCGATTGCTTGCGACCTAGACAGAACATTTGACAACGGGGTGTTGTAATGGCCAGTTTTATTGCAAAGGGGAGCCGTGAATTATGTTATGTTCTTTGGCTTTTTACGTTACTTTTTATAGCTTTATCGGAAGAATATACCCTGTATAGATATGACAATTAATGATGGATACCTATGTACGTTTGAAACACTAGTGGTGTAATGAATGTGTTGCAGAATCAGGTAAGAACATTTTATGACCTTTTTAGAACACATGCTTACTCAGTTAGTAGAAAGAAGGAAGTACCTTTCAAACCGCACTCGATTGATTCCAGTAAACAACGTCGGTATACGTTCGGAGTGAAGCGTTTCTACAAATGTTTGGCTTAAGGAAATGTAATTGTGTATGTATGCATAACCTGTATTTAAAATTTAGAAAATCTTGTAAAATATTCATTGTGACTTAATTGCATCAAGATATCAGCATCAATTAAACTAAACTAGTTTGACGCAACTAAAAAATGTATCACCTTTTTCAACTGAAAGCAAAGGGAAACCAAAATGGACATACATTTTAGTAAGACAAACTGGCGAATTAGCTTAATAACATCGCCAGTATTTAAGCGCTATATCAGGATTCCCTCCTCCTACAGTCCCGGGTCCTTTATGCGGGGCGTGAAAAAGCATCTGATGAGGCCGTCAAGCTGAGTGCCACCATTGTAACATGATACGTGTCTGTAATGGTGACGCTCTTTTCAGAGACTTTGCCATTAGATTACCATCAGGCGAGGCGAAGTCAAATTGACGTGTCCTAATAAAAAAAAAATAGATATCCCTACTAATATTATAAATGCGAAAGTAACTCTGTCTGTCTGTCTCACTTTTACGACTAAACCGCTGAACCGATTTTGATGAAATTTGGTATAGATGTAGGTTAGCCCTTGAGAAAGGACATAGACTATGTTTGGTCGCGATAACCGACATCCACGCGGGCGGAGCCGCGGGCAAAAGCTAGTACATAATATGTCCTAAAAAGCCGACAAACATCGTATTTCTTCTACATCAACAAACTACAACGACACAAAGAATTTTCCTTTATCACAACACAAACTGAAGTGTCGTATTATCAAAATATTGACAACGACGCGGAAACTAAAACCGATGACTCATTCACAGGATGACACATTTCGCACTCATAAGGTAACGTTCCTCGCAGTGGTATAAAAACTTTATGGCACTAACAAATTAGAATTAAGGTTTCATTCCGAAGCCGACCGCATACAACAACTGCAGATGCATGCAGCAGAAAAAGCGTACTCATTACTTGTTAAGGTGATTACATACGCGAATGACTTTCATCATACAAATGATCAAGGTCATTCGCTCATATTTGAACCGTAAATATCAGTAAAACTAATTTTAATAGATAACTTTATAGGAGACTGTTACTAACTAAGAAGATCACATCATGCTAATACACTTATTTAACATACATGTGAAATTTTAGATTATTTGGATACATATTGTAGAAAATATTAATTTGGTTTCATAAGAAAGAGTAGAGTGATGTTTAGAGCCTCTTTTCAACTATTTCCTCCTTTTTTATTTAATTTATGAAAAGAAGAAGTTATTCTGTATATCCTGTAGTATGCAGGCATGTAAATTCCAGATCTGTAGGTTTTATAGTTAATAAGAAAAACGGTTTCGAAAATACCAATTTTTCGATGCTGATCTGATTCGGGGCCTTAAATTCCGATGCGGATAAAGGATACCATTGAGAATCCGCAATGAATTACGCGTATCTGTTGCTTGCGTCTGCAGTTGTCGTATGCGGTCACCTTCGGAATCATACCTTTACAATCGTTCTACTTCTACTTAACAACAGGCGGCGAACGACGGCAGCACTATGGCAGTAACGTCTTTCTTGGGCTTTTTAAATTTAAATGGTTTTATTAGGACATTTATCATCATGACAGTCATAGAATAATATAGGACTTCGCGAAAACAATACTCTTGATTTTTGCAAATTGGTCACGAAAATGCGCATCAAATTCTATACACTTCATCGCTGCTAAAACTAGTAGGCGTATTTATAGACGAAACTGATAAAAGGGTCAAAACGCCACGCATTTATGTCCAGTGCGCGGTAAAGGCAATATAATTATTAATTATAGATAAGATAAGGAACTAAATAAATGTTATTAATTGAACTGCTTTATTATGGGTGATTGGATTTTAAACGAGAAATTATTCCTAATAGTCGGATACTCAGAACTGGAAGAAAAATATTGTTTATTCGCGGGACTTCGAGATACAATAGAAAACAATTTAATTAAGCAACCAGATTCGCCGGCAACGTAGACCGATGTGACGAAACACAGTGTGGCTCTCGTCGGTTCAAGTCCACCCACCTCACCGGCCTCGGTGGCAGTCTGGGTCGATTGGATGAAGCTCGAGGGTATATATCCGCACGCAAAAAAGGTCTCCCTACATTTACGGTAGGATTTTACAAGTTCACAAACTGGATGTGTCTTTCATAACCTACAAGTATCTTTTTTTTTCGCATAAAATAGAACAATTGCGTTGTTTAAAAGTGCGCATTGTAATATCATATCTGGTATCAATAAAAACCATTGGACAGCTAAAAAGTCAAGGAGACTTTTTGTGTGCAAATGGCCGCACGATATTGAATTTCAAACGATTCAATTTTTGATATCGGCGGCCATGTTGCGTACTAAACTTGGCCAGGATGTCGATGGTCTCCGTACATTTTCTTGTTTAATTAAACTAATTCCGACGACAAAGAATGTGTTAATATAAAATGAAATTTCTGTTCGTATTTTATGCGCTTACCGTATCGTTAATTCGTTTGCGATCAAACTTTGTCATCTTGTATCTTAGACTGGAAAATGCTGACCTATAGCTTCAGATGCGACTGGAATTCACGCTAAGATGACGAAGCTTTAATTTGTGGGAAGGTGCTAAGGATTTGCCCGTGCGATGCCTGGACGATCTAAATCCTTATTTCAAGCTCAGTTTATGTTTATTACCTAGTACTAATAATCTTATGTTTATGTTTTGTTTTGCTGACTCTAGCCCCTCATACTTCGAATAGCTTCAACGTAGCGAAGCGAAATTCCCCATCGGCATCGTATCAATAGGTACGTAGAACGGGATACAAAAACGATCCATGTACAAAACACAGCAGTTCATATTACAAGTTACTCTGAATATTACATTTACAGGTATATTGTACAAGAATTTATGCTATGTTTACGTCAATAGTTCGTGCGAAGAAGTGGTGAACAGGATACACCTACCTAATGTACATTTGGTTCTTAGAATTATATAGGTACCTACAAAACATTGTTTAATATGGTATAATCGCAACGTGACTGCAGTCTTATTCCTTTAAGGATGTCCGAGTTTACTTACTTGATTGGGACAAGTTCTGGGTGGGCCGGCCGTTGCATTGGTCCCAACGGTAACCTCATTTTGAAAGGTATTTTAGACCATACCAAATGCTGATGAGATATTTCACTACACAGAACAACATTTGTTTGGTGTGGCTTGATGATATGTAGTAAAGAGAGTTGAAAGAGTACATTTGGTCTATGTATAACTCCGGACACGTGTCTTGTACCTAAATCGCAAGACAAACGAGACTCTGGCGCCCGCGGATTGCTTTATAATAATCTATGCTTGTTGAATTTGAGCTCGTCCACCGCAGTAGCACCCCGTGCTATCCTCAAAAGACACCCAAGAAATATGTACTGCGCATATAGGGCAAATTTTGAGCATATTTTAGATACGTGTCCGGAGTTATACCGTTTCAACATTGGAGGTATCAATCACGCAATACAACCTACTACAGTGGAGAGGAAAGGAAAAAGAGAAAATCCGGCACAAGGGATGAGAAGGAACGAAAGGTCTCTAGTACCTACTCTCACAAACCGTGCTAAATAAACGTAAAACCCTACCATCTAAAAAAGAATTTATTTAGCATCATGGTGATCTCACCCTACCCTCTTTTATCACGAGTCGGGTAAATTCGCTGGCAACGCCGCACTCCTCACGTTATTAAGGTCAATGACACGCAAGCGATCCCATAAAAAATATATTTTACCACAACAGCACCAAAAAGCAAGTCCATTAACTTTTTTACACGCTCTTATATTAAGTTGACCTGTAACCGAGTATGTAAGTAACTGTCTAAGTAACGGAATCTTACAATTCAATTTTCACTTAGGTACTTCTGGATTTCCGAATAATTTGAAATCTTGTAGGCACACGTATAAAAGAACCGTTGACAATACAGTGCTTTTATCGTATTTTGGAAACTAATAATTTTGAGTTCGTGGTTGTACGAACACTAACGCACAACACCTTAACTTCCTTCATAATAAGTTTTAAAAAAATCCTTAACGAACGACACTTAGTCCTGGATCCTGTCCTGAGTCCAGATTCAGAACTGAGTACCATTCTAGTATACGTATCTTAAACTTTTAGCCTATCACACTACGTATAAAAGAGCATAGTGGACAGTGACTACGAAGGATTCGTTTACCCCTCACTGCCCACTAAGCTTCACTAATCAGAAACACACGCAGAGAGTCCAAATTAAATCGCAAGCCTCAACGCCCGCGCCAAGGCAAAGTATCCAGTAATATCAGCCCTAGCCTACGGAACACGCAATTCATCTTCCGATAAAAAGCTTAAATTCTACACCATTTTTAAAGTGTCGAAAATGGGCATTACAATGATGATAATTTTAAGCGCTTTAGGCTAAAAGGTATAAAGCTATACCCATCTATGTCCAAACGTGATGAGTGAGCTCGAGTGAGCACGACTGCGACAGATGGGCGACTTGCAGATAACGATACCGCACCGTACGACACGACAATTTAATACGTTGCAGGTCTTATCCATACGGTCCTAACCTTTCTGGGAGGTCGCTTTTGTCTTGTTAAAGGAGTTTTAAAAATCCGACTGCTGCTGAAAAAACCGAAACAAGTTCGATAGCATTGATTGCAAGTTACTAAAACTAAAAGATAAGCTAAATAATTCGACCCCTGGATGTAAGTTACATTACAACGACGATGGCAACTCTGCTACGTATGCAAAATAAAGTAACTTGAACTTCGAAGGTATTCAGGAAAAATAACACTTTAAGGTGCAGTACAAGCAAAACAACATGTTATTTGGGTCAAGCAGATATCTGCAGCGTTAAGGATATAAGTTATAGCCAATATAATAAATGTCTTATATAATATTATATAGAGTTCTGCGAAAACTCAAGATATAACAAATCTTTTGCTTTGCCAAGTTTTTGAACGAAAAAGATTTGAGATAACCAATATATTTTTCTAAGTAAAAAGGTCGTGAAAAACTTATTTGCTATTTCAAAAAGACAAGACTATTAGCTAACTAAGGCATTCCTGGGATTCCTGCCATTTTTCTTGAGTGTCCCGTTTTCCACCCACAAATAGGTTTTTTCGGTTTCAACCCAGACGTTATTATGTTTTCTACCCATGATCTTGCCTAACTTGCCTTCTTTTATTACTAACTTTCAGTTAGTTAATCTCTAGGACAGGTGTTAACAGTGCAGATTTCACTAATGATAGGCAATTATGCCATACCACCCATACCCACATCATTTACCCATGTCTGATTGAAGTAAAACCACTTTTTAACGGATTTTATCGCGATTTCGCGATTTCAATGAGTGACATTCGCGTAAACTTTAGAAAATATCATGTAACCATATCTCTATTTGTTACATCCAGCCTAACACTGCTTATCTTACTATTGAATTCAAGATTACATATCAATAATAATTGCTCACTAGTTGTATTTACTATCATGAGATGCTGAGATATATCTATCAAGCAACCCTGAAAAAAGTATCTATAGAAGAATACCATATTAATTCTTGAGTTGTTAAATCTCTGGGAACACAAGATCATATATTTAGCCTTCTTATATAAGTTTGGCAGGCTGACAAGTACCAACGTCGTTGTGTATAGACAATAAGGCCTTCGTACACATTGCCTTCGTACACATAACGTGTAAAATGTTAAGTTGCTTGTCCCACATAGATAGTGCGGCATCATAACGACCTATAAATATCAACTATTAGGTACTAGATATACGTACTACGTACTTCTATCGTCAATTACATTGACGTCACTGTCTACGCGATAACTGCATTAGAATTTAACTAAAGTACAAATCAAAAACACAAACACAAAAACAAATTCATTCAAAGAATTATGCTACATCGAATTAGTCATAAAATGGAATGGGATCGACCTATTTATGTACATTTTTAAGTACAGTGGCATTTTATACTTGAATTTCTTATTGAATAGGCGTTCACTGGCAACTATGGTAACTATAGCACTATGGCAAGATCGGCATAAACTCATAACCCAAGAGGAAAGCCGAAAACTGTCCAGATTATTGTCCGTCAATTCCTATTGCCGGCGTTGTTAGTTTGAATTTACAGCCGAAGATGGTGTAATATATTTATGAGAACGCATAAACGCTAAGTACCTAATTATATTTATAAGATCTTAGTGATCTTAGTCCATATCATTAGCTCTCAAATAACTGGTTTTCAAGACCGCTACTGCGTCACACACCTATCACAAGCTGATCATTCAATAAACAATCCATGATTCATAACTTTAATCCATTCCATATTCAATGATGTTATTATACAGTGGAATATTTTGATTATAAATCCATACGATTGCAGGTAGCACGATTTATTTTTCTCAAAGCTACGAACGTTAGGTATCTACCTGCCGTGGCGCCAGTTTGGACGGTAGGCCTCTTGCCATCAGCATGTGAATGAATGTATGTACTATTTGATTGATGGTACAATTCAAAATGATTTGTAATCTTCATTATAGGTGTATTCCCAGTACTCCCGTTGAAGATTTCCAGTAACCGTTACCGTGGGAATTCTCCTAGTACTATAAGCATGAACATCGCGATAGCAAATAATAATTTTCTCAAACAACATTGGAATTGGACTAATCGCATAAATTTTCGTTTATATTTGCTTGGGTCTGTGGGGTCGTAAGTTAGATTCTGGAATTCTGGTAGAGTGTTACTGAGCTGTTCTATTCGGCAATTTTCCATACCAGCAAATTGGCTGTGGACGTATCGACGGCAGTAGGTTTACCTTCTCTTACATGGACCAAAATATTCACGAAATGTGAGTATGAAATATATTTCTGTCTAAGCTTTATATCTTTTTACAGGCGCATTGTGAGTATATAAAATGACCATAAAACTACACATAGACACAAGGTACTGTATCTTAATGTATTATTTTCACTATAACTTTTTAATTGCGATATTCATTATGATATAATATACCAGCAGGTACGACTTTTTATTTATAATGCTGAAAATTATGTTACATCCATTATAATGGCGTTTTTAATGTGTGAGAGCGAAAGTTGCGTGGGTAGGCATATAATAATGAAATTATAATCAACTCAGTTGAGATAACATCACTGCGTTATGTGTGTAGAAAGAAGATACTAAAATACGCGTTTGGCTTCCTCAGAGGATATACAGACGTCAATATACGTATTAGTATGTATGTATCATATTATATGAATAACTAAATAAATGTCCCTCATAAAGGTTCGAACCCTGCACCCTGAGACACTGACAAACAACCAAAATATTTTATGACTGCGGGACTTTTCCTAGAACTTTTGCCGACGTTTCAGGTGCGTTGCGTCGACAAAAGTAAGTTCCATAGTAATAATTAATCGCGAAAACTCCCGCAATCACAAAAACTATGAGTTCATACTGCGATAGTTTAAAAAAATCAACCAAAAGTTTTACACTAGCACGCTGCTAGAGACCGTGTGAGCTCGTATAATAAAACCGTAGCATACAACAGACCAACTTATACTAGCTACATAATACACATTACAATTTATAATAACACTCGTGTTATCTAAGTTAACTTGACCCATAACCTCCGTATTTCGCAAGCCGCCGTATCGCTCACAATAGAATTAATTCATAAATCAGCCTAGTAAACGATGTATGAATGGTGCGGTCAACACTCTCTCAATGAACTCTTTTAGACTGGTTTTTTTACACATTGTTTTTTTTTTGTGGGGCTACGAAATACATTAGAGAGTTCGAATTTAGATTGATTATATGATGTGACTTCTATGGTAATTCGTTTTGAGTGTATTCAATTATACGATATTCATTGGATTATTTATTTATGTTGCTGATTTAAAAGTATAACAATTGAATATTTTTTCAAGGTTAAAAAACAGTTTTTTTAGGTTATGTAAATGATATGTGGCGTTTTGAATACAATTTCATTGACATCACATTTATTTCTTTATCAATTCCTTTATTATGTAGTCAAATAAAGTTAAACACACACATATAAAGCGATAGAGATATACTCGCACACATACGTAGCCCTTTGACGGCAAATACATATTTATATGTACTGAGCGGGAACTAAATTCACAATCCCTGAGTTCCCTGACAGTCAATTTCGTCGAAAATCTTAATAAGTTCGCCGAAATTTGTCGTTAACACATTGATTACGCACCATCTATGAAATACAGAACGTCAACATATTTCGTTGTAATAAAGAGGGCCTCAATTTATATCCCGAGTACTAACAATAGTTTTATTTCAGTTCGCGCTCTTCGTGGCCGCGTACAGAGGATTTCGTCCACTAATCCGTCAATGTCAGACGTTTGATAAATCGCCCCATTCTCTGTATTGCTGGCAATATCATTACATGTATAGTAGCGTGTTGGAAAGTCCATTGTACCTGGTGTGGACTATGGACTATACTTAGGGAAACGGTTGGGAGTTATTGATGAAATATTGCAAGTTGAAACAATACGTTGCGAAGGTGTTAAATGTGGGCGATGGCCGCCAGATAATCAGTATTATACTAAAATAATATATCATTTGAAATCTAGATAGTAAACTATGAAACGTAGGGAATTTGGTTGTTTTCTGTAGTTAAAAGCAAAATCTTGTACATAAGATGGTAGTAGGAGCAAAAGTTGTATGGCTATTTACTCACATGGGAAAGAGGAGTAAGTATCTTGGTTAAACAACTGGTAAAACTTACGTCTGCTTTAATTCAAAGGTATTTTATATACATTTCTAAGCACCCAACTGTTATTGTATACAAGTTTCAAAAGCATAAAACTATGACCCCTGCCTAATCTGATTAAAAATAGTTTATAGTGGTCTAAAATAAAATAAATCTCAAAAAGATACAGTTACTACAATATGACGTCATGCCTCAGTATTTCAAACTCTTAAATGTTAACCGTTATTTCTGCTGGAACTACCGTTTTGAGATCCAATAAAAAAGATTGACAGTCCAAGTAGTCGACTTTGACAGTAAATCGACATAATGTGGTCGTTACCCCATTAAATCATTTTAAAAATAACACGCAGAAGTCGTTTTCTTATTAATATTGCTGGGAATCTAATTTTGGGATTTTCGGTCCGTTCCAGCTGAACTAAATTAGTTGGGTTATGTTGGGAGTCGCTTCATGTCTGTCGTGTTACGGCTAAGATTCGAAGCCGGGACGTCTCGATCGTAAGGTGACTCCTTGAACATTAAGCTACTGATGCGTTTTTTGTAAATTGTGTCGTATACTCGTATATCTACTTAACTTCAATGAAAACTACTGTTATTACATTATCTAATATATAAAATTCTTCTGTCACGGGGTGCGTAATCGAACTCCTCCGAAACGGCTCGACCGATTTTGATGAAATTTTTTGTGCTTATCCGGTATCTATGAGAATCGGCCAACATCAATTTTTCATCCCCCTAAGTGATAAGGGTGCAGCGGGAACGGGATTTGAATACCACGCGGGCCGAAAATATGGCGGTACGAAATTCGCCGGGGCAGCTAGTATTATATATTTTTGTAATCATTCACATTTGTGGACATTTAGGTGGCCGCCATCTTAGTATTATCAACGTGACCACGGCTGCTGGAAATGGACCGAAACGTTAGGAAAACGGTAAATACTAAAATAACAAAATAATTCGCGACATAATTCAATATAAGTAGTTTCATTACCATGTGTAATATTCGCGTGAACTTCCGCAGGTACGTACTGTGTTAATATCATTCGAGAGAAAACAGTGTGAGATCATCTCCATTGTTGTAGCTGTCAATTACCGCGAGTAGGTGCCAATCGTGAGGTAACCATGACCACGGATATAATGAAAAGGAACTGCCCTTATACTAAGTTATCAAGTTACTATGGATAATATAATGCCACTAAACTATCACACATTATAACTATTATGCGACACAAAACAGTGACGTCATTGTTCAACAGAGATCAAGCCTTTTGTCATTTCAGTCGTCATCCTCCGAGCCTGACGCCAGCGTATTTGGGGTCAGCTTCCAGTGTAACTACGAATGGGCTGAACTTCAATATTTTCTGTGAAGCGACTGCCATCTGGTTGAACTCCACAACGGACGAAATTTTGTAGTTATACCAGAACATAGATGTTCGCTAAGGACCAACGACTTATCGTGCTCGCCGAGGCACGGAGGGATCTCATTGTGTAAATAATGGTCACCCATACTCAGACTGACGAGGCTAGTATTGTTTAAACTTACAATGTGCTAACATTCTCGGTTAGCACTAGCCACGAGCCCTCTAGGTAAGTATATGCCTGTGTGTAAAGTAAAAATTATCGCAACCACTACTGCTGCTTACAAACATTGCTAAAACTGGCTTGCAAAAGTACGACTGACGTGAGGAATGTCACACGTTACAATAGCCCTTGTAATGGCTTGGGAATTATAAAGTAAAACCAACATTTTGTCATATAAAACACTAGTCAGCCGCTCCGGCTTCATATATGGTTGCAAAACGCTTTAAAATATTGATAAATTGATTTAGGCTTAGTTATTGCCCACGGCTCCACCTGTGTTTAATACTGAACTAGTATATGTATATTGCCATGATAAAAGTTTACAGTCCATTTTAATTTTTTATCCAAGTCTACAAATCGGTGAAGGAATCGTTATGGAGTTTATTTACATTATATTGTTCAGGCCTAGATCAAAATATAGCTGCCTATGTATTTGATCCCTCGTATAGGGGTGAGCGTTTTCAGCCCCAGGCAATTACCCAAACCCCGAACAGTATACGGCGTTTCAAAAGGCGCCCGGCTTGTCATTAATTGCTAAAATATAATCATAACAAGTGTTGATAATGACAACCGTTGTAAGTGTGAGGAACCGACTGGAGAATCAAACGCAAAACGACACGATCGCCTATAAATAAGTTGAAAATGATGCTACAGGGACGGAAAACTAGGTACCTAATATTAACCATCAAATAAAACTAAGGAATAACACGATACGACCAGGCCGTCGAATGTCTATATTTATTCTTGTGTAAAAAGCCTTTAATTATGCTAAGAGCTACTGCCTACTAATCTAATAGATTAAAATGTCCTCCCACAGCAACTTTTACCTCGATGAATAAGATACCGTTTCATTTATTAGCACTGTAGAAAGCGCTAGAAACTGGCAGCCTACCTCGCTAGCGGCTCGGCTTGATGATAAAACAAAAGAACCGTTTATTCTATCATGACAGGCGTGGTAAAATATTTGCTAAGAAATAGCTAAGAATAGACTAAAGATTTGATTACGTAGCCGACTGCATACGACAATTGCTGACGCACACAGCAGATGCGCTTCATTCATTGCGGCTTCTCAATGGTCCCCTTTATCCGTATAGGAGTTTGACAAGTAATGGGTATGCTGTATCTCCTGCATGCGTCTGTCGTTGTCATATGCGTCTGTATTGTCGGTTTCGGAAGTATACCTTTATGAAGCACTAGCCTTCCGCCCGCGGCTCCGCCCGCGTGCATCTCGGTTAACGCGACCTTTGCTCATATCTTCGGTTCTACTCAACCGATTGCGATCAAACAAACGTAAGATTTTAAGTCTGAGTAAGCCCTTTCTAACAAAAAAAACCGCATCAAAATCCGTCCAGTAGTTTTTGCGTCCATCGCGGACAAACAGACAAACAGACAGGAAATTCAAAAAAAATATTTTCGTGTTCAGTATTATTAACATAACATAACCCAAGTATTTTTTTTAAATATCTCCAATGTACAGACACGACCACTTAACAATTTTATAATAGTAAGTATAGATTATAAAGCAAACTAATATTACGAACTAGCTGATACCTGCGATTCCGCCCGCGTGAATGTCGGTTATCACGACTTTTAGACATTATCTCAGGTTCTACTCAACCAAATACGATTACAATATACGTAAGATTTGAAATCTGATCAAGACCTTTCTAATAAACAAGTCCTTAATACGATTGTAATAATTGTATTGTCACCCAAACTAACAGAAAGGAGATATTTTTTTAAATTATTCAATTTAACAAGTAGACCAAACTTAATACATAAAACCATTTAAAATATTATCGCACCAAAATCCGTTCAGTAATTTTTACGTCATCTTCATTTTTTCATCCAATCAGAATTCGAAACAATATATTTTAGTAATCGGGATCGTCAATTTTACAAGTTACTTCAATGTACAAACACAACAACTGTACAATTTTATAATAGTTAAGATCGAATCGGTGGCGGAACGGTAGCTAGTGCGGTCGGCCATAACACTATTGGGTATTTCCGTGAAGAAATTGCCAGTGAGTGCACAGTCTGGAGGAAAACGTGTCCGGTTGCTGGTAATAGGTTGCGTGGGATCAAAATGTAGCTTAGTTGCGAAAAGTTTCGGCCAGCCGCGAGACGTCTCGCCGTGCTGCACCTCACCTTCACTTCAAATGACTATGAACTTTGTCTCCTATAGATAAGACTCAAAATGGATTTTTTTGCCACAAAAAACCGCTGCCGGTAACTGCGCTTTAGATGGAAAGTAGCCCTTAGTATTCCTTTAAAAATGGTCTTTACAATGCAAAATCACCTGAGATAAACAGAAAAATAGTTCAAGGCAATTTCTTGTGAACATTAATTAAGTAACCGCCCGTGGTTGGATGCAAAATATTCAAGATTACAAATAGAGAAAATAAAACAGGAAAAAAGATGGCAAGTAAAGAAGCAGCCTTTACTCCGAAGTGAAGTAATGCCTCGCTCTGTTGGGTACAAACTAAATGCTAAGTAGTTAAAAAATTGCTTATAACTATTATAATACAGTTAATGTGTGTTTATTTAATTGGGTATAACACAAAAACTACTCGATCTTTTTTTGAAGAACCAATTTTTTTATAAAGTACATAATCCCGTTAAGCTGTATTGCTTGTGTTAGGACTTTGGATTCACGTCGGTAGTATAATGGCCAAGATTCGAAACTTCTCCACTAAGCTAATCCAGAAATGACGGAAAAAGAATACAAGTATCACCACCCCATTTCATCGGAAAGGTGTCGTAAGATTGACTAACGGAAAAATACGCAGACGATATCACTGCGAGAAGAAAAACTCGACCCTGTATCAACCCGTCTGGCCAGCGAGGAAGCAGTAGGCCAGAGCCTCCCAACAATGGACTGCGATACGCTAATTGATTGATGATAACTACACACCTGGATAATATAAGATCTATTCTAAAAAAATTTATAATGTTCGAGTTTCAACTAATGGGCGAATATTTGTGAGCTTATTAACATTAGATACGCTTTGACCAGCAGACGGAATACCGAGAACTGTCTCAACTGAATAACAACGCAATGCAATGAGTAAAATCCCGGCAACACGAGTACGGATTCGTGGAACTTACTTGACCCATTTCCTACATTTTACAGAAACTAAACCAGACAGATTAAATTCTGGATATAACATATGTCTCGTCTGCTTAAAAGAGGACACCTTATTCTACAGAGGTTCGCAGAAAGAAGGAGTGAAGCATTAGGTTTTCTTCCCTCCACTCCTATTTTAGTCTCCAAGTTTTAATCTATGTTACACTTTGTCTATAGTCAAAATAAAAATGTCAATAGCTGAAAACGGTTCTGTTTACAGCGAGAAGTATACCACGAGACACGTATCTTAAACCTAAATCGCTAGTCAAACGAGACCCTGGCGCACGCGGTTTGTTTTGTAATAATCTATGCTTGGTGAATTTGAGCTCGTCCACCGCAGTAGCACCTCGTGCTAGCCTCAAAAGACGCCCAAGAAACGTGCGCATATAGAGCACATTTTATGTCTAGGATCATATGTCCCCAGCAATACCACTAAATGGCTCGGGACACAACATCAATCCCTACTGATATTATAAATGCGAAAGTAACTCTGTCTGTCTGCTGTCTGTCTGTCTGTCTCACTTTTACGACTAAACCGCTGAACCGATTTTGATGAAATTTGGTATAGAGGTAGGTTAGACCTTGAGAAAGGACATAGGCTATGTTTGGTCGCGATAACCGACATCCACGCGGGCGGAGCCGCGGGCAAAAGCTAGTGATGGGTATAAAATGACAAATCTTACTTTAAATATGTGGTCTATCCACTGAAACTAGATTGTATAAGAAAAACCTATACGTTAGTTGTTTTCAGGGCTTATATTTACGTATGAATCACAGGGAAACCCTATTCTTGGTCAGACGACGCGACAGGATGTTCCACCCATCAATTCAGGGGCCCTTTTTCATGCCCTTAGGTTTATTCATTAGTAATGCCCTATGTAAATACTAATGATACACCTACGGTGTCACTGTTGTCTATATTTTGGGGAAACCCAACTAGTTTCGAACTTAAAAGGGGACAAGGAGGGGAAGAAAAAATAATAGGACTTGTCGGAATGCCCTAAGTGCTTATTAGCTATAACCGTTGTGTGTTATGATATGAGACACAGTAATTGCATAAAGACATGTCATGTTGACAGTCCGCTTATAGTTCATATCATCATCATATCAGTGGCCGTTCATAAAGGCCTGCGATGTTTCATGGTGGTATTGTGATTCATATAAATTACGTATACTTGAAGTCAAGTAAGATATACCTAACAGGAGCGGGGGCATTGGCGCACATTGGGATACACCTTCATATGTCCAGCGCTAGATAGATGTCTTGATAGAAGTAACTTCACATTGTTTGATTCATAATTCTGTTTCAATATAATACGCCTTGTAGTATTCTCTTCCTGCACTTTTCTGCGTGATTGATGCTTTCGACAACAACACTAGTGTTTAACTTTACAAGGCGTCAGTGCAAGTGCAAATATATCTCTACTAGCTCTTGGCCGAATAAAAATAGAAAATTTTATATATCCGGCTTTCGTCAGCAAAGCAATATAAAATATTATAGCTTTTTATGTGCAAAAGCTTTTGTGTGATGCTTTTACAAGTAACAGCGGTGTTTTCTCGCCGGGAAAGCCATACAACATGGCTGTTTTTGAACTATAATGTGCGGAAATGTAAACTGAGGATTTGATTTGACTAATATTATGTGAAAGATGGTGAATTTGTTTGTAATTGAGGTAGTTCATTACCGGCTAACTTCGTAAATAAACGACAAAAAGATAGCGCATGTGTATGGCCAATCAAAAAACCAATAAAAGGACTGATCAACCAATGATGCGAGCACGTGGTTAGTTCAATATAATCTTTGATTTCAGGTTGACTGGCGCGCCTCTGCTGTCGCACCCCACACTTACCACCAAAGAGACCTAAAAAATGCGCTTTGTATTGCGCTGAGTGTATTGTCACAAAGTTTGCCGATCACTTTATGACGTTACGCCCCGTAAACACTGCTATTCAGTACGCAGCTTAAAGGTTCTTACCTATAACGCGTTAATTACGGAATATTTTGGTTCATTAATGGAAATAACAATCATACATTGGATACATATTGCGAGGTAAATTCCCAGGTATTGCGTCAACGCCTTTTGTACACACTGCAAAAACACAATTAGACACACAATCACTGTTGATACGGGTAATAAATAATATAGGAGTAGGTACAGATAAAACGTTACTTCATTTACGAGATACGTGTGCTTCTAACTATGTAAGTATGTTAGGGGTAAATACAAGCGATAGTTGAGGTGTTAGATTTGCAATACAGAGGTTAGGGTTCAATGCCCATCTAGTGTTCTATCAACGGGAAGCCACTTAATAACTAGCATTTAGTATGTGCTATGGTGCAAAGGTCAAATTGCTATAAGTAAGGCAATTGATTAGTTACTAGAGTTAACTACAATTCAAGCAACATAATTATGAGTTTGTTTTACGTCAATTTAACTGTACCTACCTACCCCTCCTACTCAAGAGTCAGGTAGAAATATGGTAACCTAATACGTTGGCTATCTTCGCGTCCTGCAAAAAGAAAGGCCCTGCCTCTTCCGCTCGGTCCGCTCCATAGGACCTTACCACAATTATGATTATAACTCAGCTATTTAAAGAATTTACTATTGTTTTTTCATCCAATAAAGACTAAAAAAGCCGGTCAAATACGAGTCGGACTCGCACAACGAATTTTCTAGACAAAATTGGATTCAGGTACGAATTTATGTTACATAAACTGCAATATATTTTGATTGCGCTGACTTAGAAGTCATTTTACACCGTTTTATAATGTTACAGACATGAGTATGTGGTATGAATTTTATCTTTATTCCTCCACGCATTCCTGGGAAAATTGATCTTGACAGACGTCTGACTGACATACAGACAGACAGACGAACAACGAAGTGATCCTATAAGGATTCTGCTTTTTCCTTTTGAGGTGCGGAACCCTTAAAAAAAGAAAGTGGAACAAGAATCGGTAGTTCGGCACAAACGACATAGGCTTTTTTTCATCCGCGGTAGGCGGAGACAATCTGCTTCTCTGTCCTTACTTATTTCACGAGCTGCCGGTTTCGAGTATGAGAACCACATACAGACATAACGACATACTATTTATTAAACTGGTTTAATTTACAAGACCAAAACCTCAGTACCGGAGGTAGGTAGCACTGGAATTTCCTGTTCGAACTCCACCCGCCAAGGGAAGTACCACCTCTAAAGAAAACCGCAAAGAAATAATACTTGCGTAGTATTGTATGGCTTTCTGTTAGTAAGTAGGGTGGTCAGAAGTCTTTGGAATGGCGGAATAGCAGTGATTTGTTTTAGAACTGATAAATCATTGCAAAATCAAATTAAAATGTCCCAACCAAAAATATATGGCTAAGAAAGTATGTTTGCAATCATTGTATGAATTTACTAGCCTTCCGACCGCGGCTCCGCCCGCGTGCATCTCGGTTTACGCAACCGTTGCTCATATCTTCGGTTCTTCTCAACCGATTGCGATCAAACAAACGTAAGATTTTAAGTCTGAGCAAGCCATTTCTAACAAAAAAAAACCGCATCAAAATCCGTCCAGTAGTTTTTGCGTCCATCGCGAACAAACAGATAAACAGACAGGAAATTTAAAAAAAATATTTTCGTGTTCAGTATCGTTAACATAACATAACCCAAGTATATTTTTTTTAAATATCTCCAATGTACAGACGCGACCACTTTACAATTATATAATAGTTTAACAATGAAGTGTTTAGTGTTACAATACAAGCAAAAGCCAGACAAATGTGCATTAGTTAACACCAAAAAATTGTTTGTTAGTTTCTAAAGATAAACCAGACGAAACAAGAGATTGAGATTGTTTGCAAAATAATAAATTAGGTACTGACGAAAGGTTACCGTTAAAATATTTACAAAATATTTTGACTCTGTGCTGTCCTTACGTGCGTATAGTGCTCTTATTAGTTCGGAATCAGGCATGTAATTATAATACCACTTGTATTAGCTTAAAAATGTAGGTTTTTAGAGTTTATCTGAAGTAAAAATAATAAGAGTACATATTATTAATACATAAAAGTTCGCCGAAAAAAGAATGTATGAAATAAAAGGAGGAAAAAGTAAGATACTTAAATCAACATGATTTATTTCAAACATTTTGCTTCAGAAATACGTATTTGATATAACGAGAGATGATTTTTTTGAGTATAATGATAAATGTGTTCAGATATGTTCACATTAATAACTATATTCGCTCATATGATTACGATTTTTTTCTTTCATGGCAAGAAAATTGTTCTTTCAAAGAATTTATTTTTGTATAGTTGGAACCTGAATATATTGAAACGAAATAGCCACTCATTCATCTTCATGGAGACGCGTTTTTCCTGATTTTGACTGATCGCAATAGTAAAGCAGCAAATAGGCTAAATAAAACATTTACCCGAAAACGTATTATAATAAAATGGCAGGACACAACTGGTCCCATCAATCACAATAAAATGCTTCATTAAGATTTCTATCACATAAATACTATACTTTATACGCGCAATACCTGCTGACCCTTCCTATGGGGTCTACAACCCCGAAACACAAAGGGGCAATTATAAAACATTATGTACCCGTTGAACCCCATGCATCAATGGTGTTTAACAAGGCCAGGTGCATACCGCAGGTGGAACTGACCCCCTCGCATTTCGATAACGCATTTTGAATTATTGTAATGATAGTAGGATGATTTAAACGTGGTCATGATGATTTAAATGGTATAAGGACTTTTATTTAAACTACATTTGAAACATCGAGTAGTATATTGTATGAAGGAATGTTACATTTTCCGTGTTTTTTTTTAAATTAACTAGCCGCGTGGTTCCCGGCAGAGTAGAATTTGGGCAAAACTGCACAAAACTCGGTAAATTTCCTAAAATACGTCGAAGAATATCCGCGAAATCAGATGATAGCTATCAATCAATCAATTAGCCTACTGCAGTCCACTGCTGGACATAGGCCTCTCCCAATGTGCACCACGTTTGCCGATCCTCCGCCTTCCGCATCCAGTCCGTCCCAGCCACCTTTCGCAGGTCGTCGGTCCGCCTGGCTAGGGGATGTCCCACCTTCCGTTTTCCTACGCGCGGTCTCCACTCTAGGACTCGTTCGCTCCAACGGCCATCGGTCCTTCGGCAGATGTGGCCAGCCCACTGCCACTTCAGCTTACTTATTCTGCGAGCTATGTCGGTAACTTTGGTTGTAAATAGCTAAACGATAAAGAATTAAGGAAAATCTACCTTAAATAAGTGATCAAATATTTTCGTAGCCGGTGACTGATTTAATATGTCTACGAAACGAATAAGACAAGGCTATTTTAGAAGAGTTATAGGTACATTTTTATTATCCTTTTAGTAAATGACTCAGGGGTAAAAAACTTTTGAGGCCTAATAACCTATAGTCACGCGGCACCACAACCGAAGTCTCTGACTAATAAATTTTATTGCACGTTCAACATTCTGTATGCATTTTTATTATTATAATAAGCTACCTACTTATTATAGACATTCAACATTTCAATATTATGATTCAAATGTAAATATGAATTAATTCGATGATTCATACAAAATTCAAAACATAGGCTCGAATGTTGACATACTGAATTCCGTTCGAGGCATGAGTTGGGTTTAAAATGCAGCCAGTCAACGACACTAGAGCGTTTTACTAACTGCGAGCGTGCACTACGTCCGCAGTTGGACCAACGCCTCGCTTACGCTACCACTTATAGAGAGACGATGTGCCTTACGTCGCCCGCATTCTGACAACTAGAATGGCAAAAAGTTTAACATTTTAAAAAAATGTTCAGATAATAGCAGTTGGTTTCGAAATTTGCTGCCGTAGCCTAAATTCTTTAAATTTTTTACTGCGCTATTAATCTATTTCCAATTTTGGATTAATTCCTAGTTCAGAAAAGGTAAGGTAATATTACGATGTTACAGACCTACATAATATAAACTCCGTAAAAAAACCTCAAAATCGAACATGCAATTCGCAGTCAACATTAAACCGCTCGTCGCTCTTTACTCAGACCGATACCTTACGTACCAATTACGCATTAGTTGCAACGAATTGACATTAACAGCAAAATATTTACAATTAATTAAAAACAGCAATCAAATTATAGTACTTATTAAGCATTTTTCGTTTGTAAATATTACGCATAAATAAATAGTATTAACACAATAAAAATGCTGATGATAATTTAAAAAGTTAACCAGGTTAATTTTTCATAGGCTGTATGCTTACTATCGAATGTAAAAGGAATACATCCTCAATCGCCTAGTATGACACCGACTGATAGACGTGAAATGGCCCTTGTACACGAATTCGTCGGGAAAAAAAAAGAAAAAAAATACGCAACGTAGTCAGAAAACGTACTACGTAGGCTCTATCATGAAGTCGAATATTTAGATCTGCGCGAAACGAAAAAAGATGGCATTCGCACACGATGAAGTTGCTTCAGATTTCTATCGATAAGCTCTACATAGTATCACCTGCTGTCTTCGGGCCCGATTGCGGGAAGTTTTTTTTGTTGACTATGGTATCAGTTGTATGCAACTTTGGGCTGCATGTAGACGTAGGGCGCATTTAGATGCTCACGTTTTGCGTGGATGGGCTTACGCGGTGTTTGTAAAAAACATTCAAAATAACCTTTATAACTAGCAAAGGAGTCGAAATTGTAACGCGTGCCGCATTCCGCATTGTGCGTCGCTACGTACTTGCACGTTAAAAAGTAGGACTACACTGTAGACTCGTATTTTATTATCTATCTATAGTATAACCCGCGCCACGTATCTTGGACCTAAAATGTGCCCTATACGCGCAGTACATATTTCTTGGGTGTCTTTTTAGGATAGCTCGGGATGCTACTGCAGTAGATGAACTCAAATTCACCAAGCATAGACGTGTTGTAATGGTGGCCCTCTTTTCAGAGACTTTGCCTTCAGCTTACCATCAGGCGAGGCGAAGTCAAATTGACGTGTCTTATATAAAAAAAAAAAAAAAAAAAATATTACCGTAGTACTATTACTTATTCTGTGCTATTACAAAGCAATCCGCGGACACCAGAGCCTCTTATGTCTTACGATTTAGGTCCAAGATACGTAGCGCGGGTTATATACAGGACAAAAATATACAACTGAGTAGTATTTTTAGTGCGTTGCCTTTAGGCCAAATTATTGATCAGGAACCCTCATGTAATTTACCAAACGCCATCCAACCTTATCGGATCCTAAAATGCGTAATACGTAGATACACTAAAATACAACTCTGCCTACCTCTTCAGAGATATACTGTTGAGAGTATTTAAAAAGTTCAGGTTATACTAAAATTGCAGTAATATACACGCACCGGACGTAGTCGGCAGTTATTTTTCCTTAACAAGACGGTTACGTAGAAATAGCATGAACATACTGCAATAAATCTTTTTGGTAAAGAAATAGCCTATGCCCGCGTACTCGCTTGTAGTAAAGTTCCCCAAACACAAAAAGATTCAAATTCGTAACGTTAACGTATTGAGAGAACGTAGCATTGTGATTGGCCGCCTGCCTGTGAACCCGTGTTGAAGCCGGCCAATCGCAATGCTCCGTTTTGTCGATACGTTTACGTTACGAATTTGAATATTTTTCGTGCGGGGCACTGATACCGCCACGCACGGGGGTCTATTCCTGGCCGTATGCTACCAGTGTGAATGCAGGCAGACTCCTCCAGTCATCATATGAACGTTGATCCCAGTTGTGCTTTTTTAATTTTTTTTTGTTTAACTTGCAAGGGATTTTTCCGGGAAGGGATGAATCTGTTCTGCATCCGACAGTATAAATACAACCCGTGAAAAAGTGCCCGCCGACCGCGGATGGCATTACGCAAAAAATCATAACTGGCGAAATATAGGTCTCTGCCATTCCTTCTAGGATTTACAGGTGTCAGCAAATGTTTGTTTGTATATCAGCTTGTTCCATGATTTGGGTAAATCTGTGGTCTTAGCAATATGGTAACCAAGTTATGGATAGTCACAACTGTCATTCTAAAGCATAATTTATTCAGATTTGGTAACAATTGCACTGACTCTATGATAATTTACATTATTATGTAAACATTATTATTTAACATTAAAAAATACATGAGCGGTTAATTAAACAGTTTTGGCATTACAATTGGCACTGTTATCGCACACAGCAATCTATTCAAGATAACCTTTGTACAGATAGAGTAATAAATTTATTTTGTTAGTTTAAACGTAATTTATTTAATGTGAACATTAAAATAATTTAACTTTAATATTTATGATCGTAATAACAGAGATACATATCTAATTGTATTGAAATGTATATAATATACTACACTCGCACTTGATTATACATAGTCTGGTCATACACCTTAAGGGGTAGGCAGGAATGAATCATGCCCATATTAATCGCTAGTGTCTCCATAAGAAGTTCACTATGCTTTATGGTATTCAAATAAATGGTATAAAAACATACAAGATAAACAAATACCTAGCAATAGAAGGTGAACACTAAAAAAAAATTATAAATGATCTGTACATTGAAATAAATCAATAAACAAATTGAAGATATGTTTTTTGTTATCTTGAGAGGACAAGGTTAATATTTTATTACATGTTTCATTTATTGTTTTATGAGAGGTTTTAGAGATAAGGTTTAGTAAATACTTTTGTTGCTGGCTGTACATTCATTTTATCTGTTTAGAAAAAAAATAAGAAAGCCCCAAACGTGCCCAAACTGCAATCAAGATAGTACAGTTAATTTAAAAGATGTTATGTAAAGTAATTTTAGGTTTTTTTCTTCTTATAAATGTTATAAAGATGTTGGTTATTCTTTGGAGATTTTGAGAGGATTGAAGGTAACACCAACATCCAGTATAATGACATGAGAATATTATCAATATCTAGTACCTATTAAATAATGGAGTTGAAATAGTCTTGTGATAACTTTTAAAAAGATAATGGATATGTCACAAGGGAAAGCCGACAAGGCCTATCACAGTAACAAATATCAATAATTTCTGCTTTTAAGAGGACACTAGGGAAAATTGTGTTATATTATGGCCTCTGGTGTTTTACAAGGTAAGAAGTAGAGAGAAGTTACTAATATCAGTATCAGAGATTACCTGGTTATTACCTGCAGAAGGAAAGATGTTTGTAGAGGGAATAGAATAATTCAAAAATATATAATGAATATTCTAAAATAGTGAGTTACAGACAAAAATAAATTTACCATCAGTCTCTATTCATGTAGGACACAAGTGACACTTAAGGTGATCAAATTTAATGCTGCTAAATTTACAGCCAGTTTCACAAGGCAATAGGTACAGCCTGAGAGAAAAGTTTATGACAATAAAAACTTATGTCTCTCAAAATACTAATAAATTTAATTAAGCTGCAATTATGAGATAGGGACAGGAAGACTTTCTCAAGAGGGTGGTGTGAACTTCACAAGTAATCGGTGGTAGGAAAAAGATCTTTTTAAATGAATGTTTCTGACATACCGGACAGAGTTTATCTAGTTTATTGAGTAATAACTATGCTCATTTATATATCTATTGCATATGACAATTTATAAACAAATAATCAGATTATACTTCAGTAAATCTAGACTAGAAGTTTAAATGGGCCTGAATTAAATCTGCATTTCAAAAAGGATATAAAAAGTTATTCCTTCATTATATATTTTTAATCTAATTAGATTATAAGCACTAATTGGTTTGTTTTAACAATAATAATAATGTAAACAGGATTTTTATTAAATTCAAAAGTCAAAAATGTCATTTTGGGTTCATAAATTAAATTCAGTATTGGTAGAATGGTTTGTGTTAACCAATATTATATTTTAATAGTGAATAATAAGAATATAAGTAAATATTTATATAGTATAACCATCATTTTATTTTTTAGTGATGATTTCTACTACTAAAAACTAACTGGAAAATGGATTTTATAGGATTTTAGAATCAAATGTTAGTGGCAAACAATGTTACTTTACTGACTAAATTATAACTTTTATTTTTATTTTATGTTCACTTTTACAGTCATCTTAAATTTGAAGTAGCGAGTCCATCAGTTGGGAAAGAATGAAAGAAACATTAACTTTAGGGATTTAAGTTTGTGATAAACAAAGTATGTGTGGTTTTCAGATAGGGTTGCCTAATTATCTACATACTATTTGTCACGTTTTATCTCAAAACTACACTAATGATGATATTATGAATTCCAGTTTTCATCACGATATTCGAAAATCATGTTTACCAAACATTTAAGTCATAGAAAGCCAGTCTTACGATAGTTTATGTCAACTTTAGTAGAACTTTAGTAGGTACTATCGAAATGAAAAACGATTTTCCAGAACGTACATTATTTACATAGTAGATAACGCCTTCTGGTAATGTAATCATCGCGGCAAATACCCACAGCCGCTGTGCAGAGGGGATTACTTACTAAAACATCTGTTCAATGTTACATTTGTTAGCAACAAATGTAAAAACATAGCCTAACGTTGTTTGATCGTTATTTGAAAAGTTAAAGCTGTCTTGTAAAAGAAACAGATACATTGCAGACGCGAGACACTAACAGCTGTGTCCAGGCTGAACACCGGCAAAGCGCCGGCTACACGGACAGCCACGCCACTGAAAGCCCTATTTAGGCAAATAGGTTACAGCTCTGACGAAATTTTTCAACCCACTTCTACACGTCATATTTTAATTATTTTAGGATATAAAAATATCAGACTTACTTTATTACACAGATATCATCCAACAACAAGCGTCATAGCGATCCAAAAACTTGTATCACTGCATAAATAATCACAATTCAACAAGGAACATTTCGTACCGTTCAACATAAGATTACACAAAGTAGTATAAAAACATCAATAACTTATAATATATTGCACAAAAACATTCTCTAGGCACATACACTAAACGATGCTAGTATTTATAACGTTATTATCACAACTATGACCGAAATATCGTAAACGGATATCACTTTACTACTTGTCCTTGCGTTCACATAAATTGGCAGCCATCTTGCGTTCGTATGAGCAGGGAGAATTGTTGCCAGAATATAAAAATAATTACCCCTGTATAATTCCCCTAATTTTATTTCTGATGATATCCAAGGTATCCAATACGAAGCATACATTTACATGGAACTGGCTCATCTAACGGTGCCCACGTATCTGCATTGCCACCCTACAACAAAGCAGACTTTTGGAGTGAATTAGACCTACTGTCTACGTAAAACGTACTTCATGAGTTCGCAATTGACGATTGCTTGCAGCTCTCATGCATATTTCATAGATACAAATGAAACTGTGTCCATGGAGCGGCAACGTCGCGTCTGCCGCTCGTCATGCGGTGCGTGCGGCAGCATCTCACCACTCAGCCGGGTGCGAGACGCAAACACTTGTAAAATGGCGAAATTTTGTTTCAATAATCGAACAAACTCCCTGTTTATACAACAATAAAATACAGAATCATCTTCAGATAACTCTCTGGCAGCGACAAACAATCTACAATACTTAAAATTTCTTTCTATATATGATATGAATGCAGTTATATAATTTTATTGTATTAATAAAGTTGACTGCTATAATCGGATCATGATTGTCATCACTTGACATTTTCCCAACAGAAAGACGTGCTTCCACGACACGACTTAAGAAAATTGCCCCCTAGACAACTTGTTTTGTTGTTTTTACCTTTCAAAATACACATACATAATATAAATAAAATTATAAAAATAAAAATAAGATAAGTGTAAAAAATAATAATGTGATTGCGCGCGAAAATATCAATTTTATATGCATAGATGAATAGCATTTTTACGGACTAATTTCTGATAATGTACTTTTTCTTATTCATTACACCAACAAATATGGTAACATTCAGTACTTGGTAACACTGAAGTATACATAGACAATAACTTTTTTTAGTCTTTTATGCTCATGAAATTAAAACATAGAGCCAAATAATGCCGATTACGACGAAGGTACTTATTTATATGAAAAATATTAACATACTTACCAGAATATTACTTCTGTTATGCTAAAATATATTTAATTTAAAATACTGACAAAAATAATACAAAATATTCCTACATCTTGCACATTGAATGTTGCCACCTATATGATGTCAAGATGTCATCGCCACGTCTTTAGTCTATGTCCAGATAATGGCGCTATATTTAAAAAAAACATACTTTTTTAAAGTTGCTTTTAATTTAACCTTTTTCTTATGAATAAGTCAATGTCATACAAACTCTTCACCGAAGAATATGAGCAAAAACTTGCACTATTAATAGGCACTCTGTAAGCACACAGGATGTCTTGAAACATTGCATATTCATTTGCAATAGGCAGCTGCTTTGTTCAAATAGTCATAATAATATATTAAATTATATCATAACATAGTCTGCCTTTAGAGTCAGAGGTTATTGGAAGCCTGAATATACTCTTTGGCCTGAATACCTAATAAAATTGTGTCTGCAACATCTCGTCTGATTCTGATTGATGATGACTTGTTGCCCTTGTAAAAAGTATGATTGGATACAAACGCTTGGTGGGTGAGGGACATCTATTGAGCGCTAACCTGTATTTATCACGTTTCTTGTAATTTTTATTTATAGTTAGCTTGTGTGTTTAATTTATTTAAATGTAATATTCCATAATGTATAAAGGTGAAGTTCATATTCACAGTTTCGTGTTTAGAATATTTATAATTTGTCACCTTGCCTCTATTTTAAATATTAGTCATTTAATTCATTTGTTATTCCATAGAAATAGAGCAGAATCGTACTTGTGTATTACAATGAAGCCTGAATTTCTTTAATTTTATTTGAATATACTTAAACGGGTTTAACATGGGTTTAACTCAATTTATTAAAAAAGTTTGAAACTGCATTGTAGGTATTGTCATTGTCATAAAACGTGTTGGTACGTAAGTCCAGCTGTCCAGCAGCGGCCAGCCCAGCAGGTTTAAAAAGGCCCCTTTATTGAAATCGTAAGGTTAATATTTTGTCACGCGACGTTATTTACACGAAATTAGGATCTCCTTAATAAATGAATTGTTGCTATTCTGCTCATATGAGTGACTATTTCAGGAATTTTATAGGAACTATGGAGATCTACTGGAAATGCATAAAGTTACTAGTTTTAAGCGGAATCGCTCAATGTGACCATTTTGGACCCAAAAACTATGGATAATATTTACACTGGATCCCAAAATGTCATCATCGCGCCCAAAATTTGTACTTTGGGAGTCCGAAGTCCACTTATTCTTTTTGATTGATACGTCGGGTTTTCTTCTTCTTCTACTTCCGGGAGTCTCATTTGCGATCATTGCGATACTATTTTTCAATATGGTCTGACATTTTGTTAAGTGGTGAATGGAAATATTTTATACTAGCTGTTGCCCGCGGCTCCGCCCGCGTGGAATTCTGATCCTGTTCATCGCTGGTTTAGATAGCCTATGTGCTATTCTGATGTATAAGTTATATTATTGTAAATTTTCACTAAAATCCATTCTGTAGTTTTTACGTGAAAGAGTAACGTACATCCTTATATACATATAAACTTTCGCGTTTATAATATTAGTAGGATCTTATTACTGCATCATATTGTAACCCATTTTCATAATAAATTGAACTTCTGCCTGGTGAAGTTTTTCGTTAGCCAGCTTGCCCTCTATTGGGCAGTTTGACCTCACTCCTTTGTTTAATTAAGTAGGTAATTGTATATTATTCTTGTTAACAGTAGTTACAAAATAGCATAGAGATATCGTAAACAGTTGCAAAGTCCAAACCAAAACTAAGATAATTATGACAGCATGAATGAAGTCACACTATATACCTATTCAATTATTAATACTTAACAAGACTTGATAGTCACCACGGAGGACAGAATTGCTTCTCCATGATAGTCACCTATCTATTCACGAAGGTATTCGTATGCATTGAGCAACTTAATAAATAAAACAACAGACTGGCAGTATTAGTATGTATTTACTTAATTTACATATTTACTGTTAACTTACAGACCACAGGTCTTACATTACAACTTACAATCAAACTTAATACGAAAAACATAAGTTTTCAAAACAAAATGTAAGGCAAGTTTTACATTGAAAAAAGATGAATTAAAATGCACTTTTTTAGAAATTTAAAACATACATTAAAATTATCACAAAACTAGGGCCTTCTAAAACGAAGGTTTCACTTTAGAGGGTACTTTTATTCTCTCTAGGGCGACTTAGATTAGTCAATAAACATATTTCATAATTCTAAGAAGTAAGTACCTTTAAAATATTGTTGGAACTCTGTGTTCCTTCACAAAATGCATATGTCGGAGTCAATCAGTGACTAGACGATCACACAACACACTTAAGGCCCTCGCACACGTTGGCCAACGATGGCTACACAACATTTGTCATCGAAACTTTCCAGCGACTGTCGAGGACTTATTAGAGGCACTTCACACCTGTCTATCACATCAGGGCGGAATCATTTCATTCGAAAATCATCGTCATTTAGTTTCCGTATCGCGGGTGTACTATAATTCACTTGACGAGGCCAGGACTTCGTTGGTATTCGACCGGCAGGAATATGACCATCAGTTTGTCAATTTCACCGCGGCACAGGGGACAACGGGCGCATCTGTGAAGATAGAGAATAAATACGTTAGTTATGTGAGTAGCAATAAAATTGGGAATAGCTTGGACATTAGTTATAGCAAGTTTTAAACGAATCGAAATAAATACGATTCAACTTTTAATAACTATTCAATTATGGACTGTGTTTCCGTTTCGTTCAAATAATTAGTGTACAAGTGATTTGATAGTTTACCTGTTAAGGTATAAACTACCTACAGTTAAGGAACCATGCCCAAAAATGATTTTATTGCTAGATTTTCCGATTCCTTTTATGGATGTAGTTATTTTGAAAAGCAACTGGGTAGGATCGATCATCTCAATACGTGTGAGGGTGTACTGAAAGTGAATAGTGCGAGTGCATGACCTAAGTGTGTAGTGTCAGTGTGTAGTGTCAGTGTGTAGTGTCAGTGTGTAGTGTCAATGTGCGTGTTTACTGTCAGTGGGAGTGCGTAGTGTCAATGTGTCGTATCATTGCGTAGTGTCAATGTGTAGTGTCAGTATGTAGTGTCAGTATGTAGTGTCAGTATGTAGTGTCCGTGTGTAGTGTCAATGTGCGTGTTTACTGTCAGTGGGAGTGTGTACTGTAAGTGAGTGTTGAATGTGTGAGTGTATGCGTGGCGAGTGAGTACGTACCGCGGCGCGCAGGTGGCGCAGCACACGACGTGTCGGCACGGCAGGAACAGCGTGTCGATGGCGGCGTCCATGCACACGCGGCACGCCAGCGACTCGCCCGCCGCGCCCAGGCCGCTCGACGACGACCGCGAGCGGGACTCCTGTGACAACAGACACGCTAGGTTATACAACAGGAACCTTTTTTTTGTTATAGTGATATTGTTATTGTGGTGGATCATTCATAGAGGGTAATAGTAGTTAGATCAAAATCAGACTTCCTTGTCAGTTTTAAAACTATTATTGGGGATTATCCGGATGTATAAGCTAGAAGAGTTCTAATACCTAGCACCTAACTAAAAAATATAAATATTTCTATAGACTGCAAAGTCAGGTTTTAACCGACTTCAAAAAAGGAGGAGGTTATGGGGTTACAAAATAAGTCGAAATATTCGATTAGAATCTGCTCTCCGAACTCAATCCGCGAAAATACCTATATAAGATAATTATATTGTAATCAATTTAAAATATTATTTCATTGTAAGATAGGATGTGCGTCACTACAATAGTCACTACAGATTGTAGATCCCTACTAATATTATAAATGTGAAAGTAACTCTGTCTGTCTGTCTGTCTGTCACGCCCAAACCACTGTACCGATTTTGATGAAATTTGGTATAGGGGTAGATTAGACCTCGAGAAAGGACATAGGCTATGTTTGGTCGCGATAACCGACATCCACGCGGGCGGAGCCGCGGGCAAAAGCTAGTACTGTATAAATCATTAGTTATCTATCTCATTTTAATTACTTTATTCATTGTTGATAATCTTGTGTTTAACTGGGGACTTATTGCCTTATTGGTTAAGATAATATAATGACACTTTACGTGGGGCGCCTAAAATAGAGTTGATAACACTATCGGTTGAACACGTCGACCGAATGTGTACAGAGGTCATTATTATGCAATTAGTGTTACTTATAATAAAAATGACGTAAGAACATTTTGTATTTATATGAGTACATTTAAAACCTTAATTAGGTATAGATCTTTTATTTTTTAATATTACGATCTTGAAAAATATCAACAATATTGTGTGGAATGACGAATTTATGAGTGTGTATTTTAAAATTTAAATAATTAGGTTATGGTGTAATTTATTTCTTTTGTCATGCGTCATGCCCTGGTACGCCATTTTGTTTTGTATTACCGTTCAGTAGTCACCAAATTATTTATACATATATACAATACATACATAATAATGTATACCATTTACACATTTCGTCTACTACTTGTTTACTATACAAGACGTGGCGTAAGACAGTACCATTTTTAGCAGAAATTCCCACGGATACCACCCCCAACGGCCACCACGGGGTGGTTATCGTACCTACTCGAATCGAGTAAACACTGCAGGCCGTTTCGGGTCTCAATTACCAGGGTGTAAAGTTATCCAATAAGGCATTTCCCTCATACTCCAGCTGACCTTAGTTCATCTACGGTTTATAAATGGTCATATCTTACTCCGGAAAGGGGGAAAAGTGCGGTTCGTTCTGCTTCTGCTGGGGTGACAGGCGGCGCTACTAGTCACCCTCAACCCGCTTCTTGCTTGCTCCCCACCGTGCCGTCTATTAGGGGTTCGTAAAACCTCCAAGTCTCGAGACATGCAGTCCAGCCAAATTCGCCAAAGCAGCCAAAAAATATCAGATGGCAGTAGCTTCACGGAAAATAGCCAAATCTGCAGTTAGACTGATAAAGCGGACCCCTAACTCCTAGGTGAAAAAGTTTCGGATGCGACTGGGATTAACGCTAAGATGAAGAAGTAGGTACTGTAGCAGTAGTTACCTTGTGGTCCGTCCCGTCGCGCTCCGGCCGGCGGTGTCGCTCCGGCGCCGCGCCGAGCGCGTGTCGTGCCCGTCTCGCGCGGTCGTGCACCTCGCGACACGTGCGGCGGATGTCGAACACGTAGCGGCGTCCTAGCGTCGTCGCGTCGTTGAAGATGGACGCGATCGTGCCCTGCGGAAGACCAGATACACTCTGTTATTATGATGTTCTTTCTCTTACTGTGTATATTGGATCGCTGGCATCCAAAACAAGACACGGTTGAGCTGGGTCACTATTTGTACTAGACTTCGAGCACGCCGGCTCTCTGACACCATATTCAGTTATTCGGCACTATTATAGATACAAAATTAAAAAACCTCACCATCATTCCAAAACTAAAAAGCTAAGTAGGTACCTACGTAAAAAACAGTAGGTAGTGTAAACTTACTCCACAAATAAATGAAGTAAAAAGAAATCTATTGCTTAAACCGCATGAAACAATGCGGTTACAATTTATCAGTAAACTAAGTAGGTATTACACATTTCAAGTTCCCTAGTCAAATAAATTGAACATTTACTTGCGTCAGTAACATGACAAGTATTCCGTAATTAATTACAATATAATATGTACCTATAAAAACTATAAGTAAGACTTGCTGTCAGAGTAGAGTACGTATTCATACGAAAAGGTGAGCCATTGCTGGTTCAAAGTTTATTTATGGCTAAGTAAAAGTATTTTTTTGACTTGTAAAATTGTAAATCAGTAATTTTATAAATCTGATTTATGTATTTGTATTATATAACAATAACTTTATTAGGTATTTGAATAGTTTTGTAATCATAACTTATAATTTTGTTTAATTACAAGCAACGAAACATAAAAAAAGTAAACATTTTGGTATCGGTATCGTACCTAACGGCAAAGAAAAAAATAACTCTATTCTATACTCTCAGACTAAAAGTCTATACTCCATTCGGTTAGGTATTTAATTAAAGGTAATCAATCTCATAGGCACTTTTTATAAAAACACATATTACACAAATAAACTAGGCTAACTAACTGACTAACGATTGTTTACGTTTTTAGGTAAGTAAGTACCTACCGAATTGAACCGAATTGCCTACAGCATTTCCTCGTTACTATTGTATTATTGTAATAATATATTATGTATTATAATATCATAGATTGTAATACTATGTAATTGCCAGTTGCCAGGGTATTGCTTGTAGAGCGAAATTTAATTTCTAATTTACGCATTACCGGAAATCGTCAAACAAATTTCAATGAAACCAAACATTTTGAAGGTTCACCTCAATACTGACATTGATTTCATTTACTTTAAGCTTGATCTCCCTGCTGAGTGTGCAGTACAAATCAGACGTCATCGATGATTGGATGGGTAATACTGCTGCATCATTGGAACCTTTTATTATCTACGTTTACTTGTAAACAAATAAGTGAACAAATACTTATTTAGCCCTCTTAACCTCATTGTCTACTCAACATGTATTGTAACGAATTAACCTCAGTTTTTTTCCACAGTTTGTGGAAAAAAGATGTCATATGACCCGCGATAAAGTTGCAGTCAGAAAGTTATAAGGGTTATCGGGTTACAATCATCTCGTCTTAAACGCAACTGGTAGAAGTAGCCTCTGGTCTAAAACGCAGCTGGTCACTGGGTTTAAATCGCACCTTGTCTAAAACGCTTCCGGTCTAAAACGCAGCTGGTCTAAGTATCAATTAGTCTAAAAATACAAGTCGCCTGAAACGCAACTGGTCTAAAACAGAGTTAGTCTAAAATTCACGTAGTCTAAAACGCAACTGGTCTAAAATGCCAAGGGCACAACCAGTTGTGCTAACGTAGTTGTACATGAGGAAAACGGGCTGAATACTATCTCATTGTCGATTATTATAAAAGAAGAGAAATAGCTATTGATAGTTATGTATTTTATTACCTTAAAACATAGGAATAATCTTAAACACTATAGAAAACTATAAAACTAAAAATGCTTGCTTGCTTGTATTTTCGCCTCTCGTAGTAATTTCTCCAAAAATTGAATAAACATGGGCTTTGAGGGCATTCGACTATTTAATCTACGATGCCATGCTTCAACACTATTTTGTCGTGCGGTGCTTTTCGTGAGCAGAGCTAATCATTGGCAAAGACAGTCATTGTCTGTTAACATAATGATGGAATTTTTGCATATCTTCTCTGTCAGATGCACTTTGCAAAATGTTTATCCACGCATCGGATATGTAGGTAGTAGGAAGCAATGGTGAATTTGCAGTCAATCTTACAGTTTGTCTTCCTTCATGTGTATTGGTAATAGTGATGTGCCGATCATAACTTTGGCCGACTAGCCGACTAGCCGACTATTCGGTTTCTAAACAGCCGACTAATCGGCCGACTAGTCGGCCAAGCCGATCATGGTTTCGGGTATTTCCGGAACGTTTTGTTTACAGCAGGCACATGCTGTAAGAACGTTCCGAACGTTTGAACGAACTCGACAGCTGAATCCGCGGTGAGATTTCAATTTCGCGTGCTGTAAATTTGGTGAAGTGAACAAAAGTCGACAGTGATGTATGTCCATGTGCTCGACTAGGTGACCAAATTTACAGCACGTGAAATTGAAATCTCACCACGAATGCTGTCGAGTTCGTTCGATCGTTCGAAAATGTTCTTACAGCATGTGCCTACAGATCTTTCGCGCGAGCCGCACCGCCACACGCTAATCAATTTACAAGTTTTAGGTGGACGAAATTCAATTTTCTTAAAATGAAAATAGTTTGAAAAAGCTATCGATACGTGCTTAGTAGGTACTATTCTTTACACGTTATGCTACAATTGATATTTCATAAAGTTGTTTGTTTCATCAGTTCCTAAAGCTCAAAGGTGCTGACTCTGCAAGTTGCGTAGATAAAATTACTGTATACGAAATGTATCTAGTGCAGTTGATTGTCTCTTGTAGCGTAAGTTGTTTACTGAGAGATTCAATAAAAAAAGGTGCATATAATATCAGATAAAAAATAATTAGTACGTATACAATTTTTTTTACGCTATTTTTTTGGTTTCTTTACTGAGGGATTCAATAAAAAAGGTGCATATATAATTCATCAGACAAAAAATAATTATGACGTAGGTAATTTTGTACGCTATTTTTTTTTTTGTTTTTCAGACCATTATCTTCACCTACAAAAACATAATATATAGGAACATAGAAACTTTAAGTTCTTTAGGACCACCCAACCCTCAGCTATTATAATCAATGACATTTTTTTGCCCATTTTGACCTTCTTGAACAAAGTTTATAATTTTTTAGATAACAGTGCTCAAAAAAAATATCGAGATTTGTTCAATCTGCAGCATCATCCTCCAATGATACATTAATCGTAGGTTTACAAAATCCATGCTATCTTATCTAGCATTGTATTAAATATGCCATTGGAGTGCTAAATTTTACTGTTATGGATAAAAATAAGTTGCAAAATACTATTCACAGCTTTAGAACTACTAAAATGCATTATTATCTAAGGTACACAAACCAGTGAACCGGTATGAAGCCGGATAGTCGGCGCTCTTTGCCGACTAGTCGCCGACTAATCGCCGACTACAAAAGTGGCCGAATAGTCGGCTTTACCGACTAGTCGGCACATCTCTAAAGGAGATGGGGAGGGTTTCATACATTCTTGGGCCAAAAATGTAATAAGATGAGGGTGGTATCAATTAAGAGCATATAAATTATTAAACCATCCCTGAAAATTCTGCAGATTTTGGATATCTGAGAGCAGAGTTATAAGAGATTTAGTAAAAGTGAGGTTATGCAAGAAATTGACATTTTAGAACTGTGATTTCTGTGGTGTTTTAATAGAAAGTGGTCATTTTTTTTATCTTAAAATACTTTTAAATTGTACTGTATTATATTTCACTCAGGGATAATGTACGAAAACTTACAAAGAGATTTTAAAGATAATTATGGAGTACAAGGATGGTATGTTAAAAAAAAAACACTTTAAATAATAATTATCTTTTATTCTTCTTCAATAATAATTAAAGTATTGTCTAAGAAGTGCGCAGGTGGAAATATATTACCTTATTTACTTCATTTTCTATGCCACAATTCACACAGAGATCCATGTCAAAATCCAAAATACCGAGCAAAACTCAAACAAGTAAACAAGTTTATCATTGTACTTTAAGGTAACCAGGAGCAAGCTGAGAAGTCCGTAAAGAGAAATCACTGTTAAGGGAATATAATCAAGAAATCAACTGGAAATACTCAAAACGCAGAAGTCAATTGATCATTGGATTTAAACCAATAAACTGATACAGCATACTGATATAGTATACTTTTGTACATATTTTATAAACAATTGTATATCCCATAAGCCGTGTAAATATACAACTTTTCGATAAAATAATTAATTTTGAAGATTGAATAAATAAACTGATTGACTGAAAATGGAGCTGTCAGCTGTCACAGCTTAAAAATACAGTTGATAAACACAAGAAATAATTAATCGATTAACGGAAATCGATTCAGAATTTATTTTTATTACACTATTATTTGGTATTTTAAATGGTTATTATTATTATAATGCTTACGTTTTGTACACTCTGATTGATTTAATATCAAATTGTGATACAAGTGTTTTAATACGCAATATTGTTTAAATATTTTTTAGTAATCGATATTTTATTTTGCTAGTGGAATAAACTTAGTTTTAAGATTACTCGTCTTCCAGACTTTCAATTGAGCTGGTTTTTTAATATTTTGAAATAGAAAAAAATACCGCTTTTTTTAAGTCATATCTCAACTCATTACAATTTTGGCCCAGAAGTCCCCGTCTCCTTTGGTAACATTAAGATCGTTTCCTTTTTAGGGTTCCGTAGCCAAATGGCAAAAAACGGAACCCTTATAGATTCGTCATGTCTGTCCGTCCGTCTGTCTGTCTGTCTGTCCGTCCGTATGTCACAGCCACTTTCACCGAAACTATAAGGCCGATGCTGTTGAAACTTGGTAAGAGGATGTATTCTGTGAACCGCATTAAGAATTTCACACAAAAATAAAAAAAAAGCATTAAATTTTGGGGTCCCCATACTTAGAACTGAAACTCAATTTTTTTTTTTTCATCAAACCCATACGTGTGGGGTATCTATAGATAGGTCTTTAAAAATGCTATTGAGGTTTCTAACATTTTTTTTTTCTAAACTAAATAGTTTGTGCGAGAGACACTTCCAAAGTGGAAAAATGTGTGTCCCCCCCATCTAACTTCTAAAATAAGAGAATGATAAATCTAAAAAAATATATGATGTAAATTGCCATGCAAACTACCACTAAAAATTGGTTCGAACGAGATCCATGTTAGTAGTTTTTTTTAATAAACCGCAATTTTCGCCTTTGCTACTACGAAACCCTTCATGGGCGAGTCCGACTCGCACTTGGCCGATTTTATTTCCATATAAGTAGCTTTATTAAAATAAAAGTAGCATCCGGTTAAGATCGCTTCAGGGAATACTGTTTGAACAGCGTTATACTGGGCTATATCGACGGGTGCAAAGTAAATAAAGTCAACTACAAATTCACGATTTTCTTTTTATTGCATTTTCGTACTAATCAAATAAGACTCCACAACCTGGCATATTTGGTTTTGAAGATTTCATTATATTTCAATGAATTTTCAAAAGTATAAAAAGCCATCTACACTCAATCTTGCAAATAGTACGAAGTTAATGCGACCAAGTAACGTTGGTCGTTTTTGCGCGGGACGCGGGGCGGACTCCGAGCGTACACAAAATGTCATTAGACTACTGGCCCGTGTAGAAAAATGATGGGTCATTTGAACCACCAGGTGACCTTTATAGAACGATATAAGAGCATAAAATAATAAGATTCAGCACTATGCCGTCACTTGTAAGCTGTCCAACTGAGTGCAGGTGAAGAAGAGGGGGTTGTAACCCACGATTACTTCACCATGTCGCATGATTTTTGTACGGCGTTGCGGAATAATGGATTAGAAGCAGTATTGAAATATTATGAAACTGATGCCGTACAAAATCAAATGACCAAATTTACCCTGGTAATGTCGGAAAATAAAATAAAAATTCCGACTTTGTGGCTCACCATTTTTTGTACAGCACTACGCGTTTGCTTGTTATTTTTCATGGATCTATCGATGGTAAGAATGCCATACAAAAATATATGACCAAAATGTACTCACTCTACCTGTACTTTGTACCTGTACTCACCTGCACTCAGTTGGACAGCTTACAAGTGACGGCATAGTGCTGAATCTTATTATTTTATGTTCTTATATCGTTCTATATAGGTCACCTGGTGGTTCAAATGACCCATCATTTTTCTACACGGGCCAGTAGTCTACATCTGCCAGTTGACTCTTTCTACTTCGCGTCATTGCTTCGCGGTCTGTAGATGTTATGATTTACATCGGTTAACTTTATACAAAATATTTATCACGTAGTAGGATTTTCTGTTTAATAAACGACTTTATAAAAAACAGGCTAAGAGTATTATAACTGCAATTATATTCGCATAATGATTTTGGGCTACTTAGCCAAATTACCAAAATTTGTTCGATTTTCGCTGTTTATCTCAGTAACTAAAAGCACATTCTAATAATGTTTTATTAATATTCTGTTAATTAGTTATACGCGATATGAATACTATTTATACACGATATTTAAAGTCCCAAGCATATACGACCAACTGGTAGTTGGCTCAGTTAGCGTTTTATAAAGTTCGTTGTAAAAACGGCTATCTGCAAAATCTCGTAAATTATTAATAAATTAGCTTAATTAACTTAATATAAAAATAAATAAGAGCATAAATAAATTATGATAAAATTTTCAGAAATATTGGCCCACTCATTAAGAAAATAATACACTTTTTCGATTTTTTCGCTCTCCTGTAAAGTTGCTATTATGCAGATGTCTCTTTTTACTTTGCACCCGTCGATATTTTCGTAGTCTCATTTATAAAAATCTAGTTTTGTTTTGATAGCCTCGAACAACCAGATGTAAGTATTTTTATTTTTATTAGATAGCAGGGCATAGACCATCGGTGCAATGTGGGTATGGTCTTCATCACTCCCAATATCCAAGTGCAGAGTAAAAAATTGGTAGAAGGGTTTGGGTTCTCTTTTGAACGTAGAGTCTCTTTAGTTTGTTCAAAGTGTTCCGACTTTGTTTGGTACAAAAGACCAATACTTTGTCATTGTTGTCAGACCAGTTTCGTTTTAGACGAAATGATACTTAGACCGGCTGCGTTTTAGACCAGATACTACTTCTACCAGTTGCGTTTAAGACGAGATGATTCTTAGACCGGCTGCGTTTTAGACCAGATTCTACTTCTACCAGTTGCGTTTAAGACGAGATGATACTTAGACCGGCTGCGTTTTAGACCAGATACTACTTCTACCAGTTGCGCTTAAGACGAGATGATTGTAACCCGGGTTATCGGAGTGTTTGAGGATAAACCCAAAATATGCGGACGAGCGAGGCAGGAAAGATTACTTATCTATAAGTTAACTTGTAGAACTTTGATTGAATCTAGCAAATTTTCTAGAAGACCCTTCCACCTTCTTGGTAAGATTTGACTCAACCTCCTCCCTAATCTGACGTTCCTAATATTTATTTTTGGGGAAAGACCATTTTCGTCAGCGAAAGAACATGAAACCAAAAGAAGCGAACAATAGGAGGTCGTAGCAAGTAGAAAGATTTTGTCCGTGCCCAAGAGTCCACCCCTATTTACAATACACACCGTATTGTAAATAGGGGTGGACTCTTGGGCACGGACAAAATCTTTCTACTTACTATTTACTTACTACGGAAAGTGATAGGTCACATACTAACGAGGTGTGAGGGCAATTTCTTTACATTTTATATTCTGTGGTACTCTATGGTTAGGTAAGATGGCCGACAGGTGCGTCACCTGCCCGCCATTTTGATTAAACTATACTTCGTACAATCGTACATAATTGTGTATGTAACAAAATCGCGGTAAGTAAGGTCATCGCCACGCCCCCGCGTATGTAGGTACATACCTACATTATATAAATATTGAACAGTACAAAGTCCACGGTAACTTTGGTCACGGATAGCCGTACAGCTAAATTATTGGGTAAATAGTAAATACACAAAGGTACGTACCAAATAATCATTGGTTAATGGTTATCCGTACTTCCATACCCATACTAATATTATAAATGCGAAAGTAACTGTCTGTCTATCTGTTACGCTTTCACGCCTAAACCACTGAACCGATTTTTATGAAATTTGTTGTAGGGGTAGATTAGACCTTGAGAAAGGACATAGGCTAAGTTTGGTCGCGATAACCGACATCCACGCGGCCAAGCCGCGGGCAAAAGCTAGTAAACTATAGATGCGTTGTGCGCACTCCAAAATGCCAACGTATCTATGGACGATTGTCCTGATTTACGCACCAATCAGAGACTCGACAGCGCGCTACGCAAAAAAACGAGATTTAAAATAAAATCGTTATAATAATATGAATAATAATTAGGATATAAATTATTAATAATGACGTAATATTTCTTCATGTAAGAAGCTATAATTTTTTATACTTAGTGTGTGTGCCATTTTTGAAAGCCGTCGTACATATATGCATGCCGTGTCTTTATAATAATACGTCATTTTACATTGTACATGCCCAATATTTTTTTGCTGTTGAAATTATCCGACATTTTAAAAAGTTCTCATCATCGTGTTTTTGCTACAGCGGATTTGCACGTATTTTTTTGTACTTACTACAAGTACTCCGAAAGCAGGCAGATATATTTTAAAAACCAGTTTGTATGTTTTTCTGAGGGGCATAATAGGGGGCGAGTGCAACGGCCTGCTGCCGTAACAAAATCAATCGTACTATGGACTGTGTGTATATCTCGAGACACATATCTTGGACCTAAATCGCGAGACAAACGAGACCCTGCCACGCGCAGATGTTTTGTAACAATCTATGCTTGGTGAATTTGAGGTCGTCCACCGCCGTAGCACCCCGTGCTATCCTCAAGAGGCACCCCAGCGTATACAGCACATTTTAGGTCCAAGACAGATGTCCCGACGTATACCTATGTTAGTAGCTTAGTGGTCAAGGAGTGGGTCTTATTATCGAGAGGTCTCAGGTTCATCAGTCATTAAACTGCCGACGTAGACCTACTCTTAATACAAGGAACTTAGCTGGAAGGGTCAACAAGAACTATGAATTTCAAGTTAATAGGTAGTCCACTTTAAAAGGTGACATATCTAGCAATCTTTGATGTCGTAAACGTTCATAGATAATGGAGGAAATTTCCAGTATGTATCCATTACATAGAGTACAAAAAACTTATACGTAAGTATTAGTAGGTATATTAATTGACTAGCTATTTTTGGTTTTTACAGCATTTTGAAGTAATCGTTTCGACTATTTATAGAAAATAATAATAGACAAAAACAAAGTGTCGTTTTCGTCAAAATAACAGCACTCCAGTCACGAGATAGAAAATTATGTAAACGACTATAATTTTGGAGAACACAACATACAAAAATGTGAAAATTCTTATGCTAACATTATTAGGCAAAAGTGAGTTTGTTACTCAATCTCGCAAAAACGGACTTATACGAAAATTATATGGGCATTAGAATTCTTTTAGTCTGAGATGGGCATTTTGTGTCAGATATAGACACGCCCCTACCACAATATACCGGGCACAGCCTTTTTATTTGCCGTAAAGCTTATATGAACAGTCAGATGGCAGTCGCTTCACGAAAAATATGGGTGAAAGCTTCGGATGGGACTAAGATTAATGCTAGGATGAAGAGAGTAAAGGTTATGTGAACTGCAAGTCATCATTCCACTATGCTAACAAATCCTGAACAAGTTTCACAGCCTCGACAGATTTGATTCGATCTGCCCACCCACCGAGGTTAGGCGTGAGGATATATAAAGCAGCTCTCAATGTTCCCCCAAGGTGAGAGGCAGCTACGTGACTAACAGCATGCAGTAGCCGCGTGCTGCTCTGAACTCCGTAACGGTGCACTTCGCTCGTTATTAATAACCCGTGTTATTGGCTACCCAAGCTTCCAATCCAATGTTTTATATAACCACAAGTGTATAAACATTTCGCTAGCTACATTTTTCCTCCTACGAGCGAATTCTCAGAAGAAATTTAGTGAATTTCCTAGAAACGGGAAAAAAAACTCATTCACGTCAATCTTGGAATTCAAGGTCTCAAGAGAGTTCGCAAAATTATGCTAGTTGTAAAAGGTAGATTTTTATAGTGATGTTGACGACAATTCTGATTTGAGACATAAAGAGATCAAATTATGTGAACAATATTTTAGGAGGCACCTAAGCAGCTTCGCAAAACTACTAATAACTACTATTTTTGGATAGGGAGCACCCAGAACGCTAATGAGCAGTTTTCCAGTAGGTATAATAATCAGTTGGTTTTTAAGTCATCAGGAGATGGCGCTAGCATAGCTTTTGGTAATTTTAATGTACTCTGTGGTTTATTTGTGCGATGTTGCCAAAGTTTAATTTCATTTACCCATATTACAATAGATAAAATATGATAAAACGCTTAATTCTTTTCGCGTCACTGTCTGTAATTTAAAATAATATTATATTTAAAATAATTTTATCAAAAAAAAAAATGTCAAAACATTTATGTAAAGTAAATCATTACAAAACCGAAGAACATTTTTTCCATAAATTAGGGAACACTAGATGTGAGACCACACTCTACTTACCAAAAGTGCCGGTTGCGCCATCTAGCTTGTCTTTAGGAACGCTATAAATACCTACTGGAAAACTGCTCATTCCGCAAGAACCATTGGCGCAAAAAAAAAGAGTAAATAGATAATGCTAACAAAGGTTCGGCTGAAAATTTCCACATGTAATAAAATAAACGGTGTATACCTTTAAATCCCTGATGAACTGTTCAGTGACATCACTCCTGACGGTCTCGCAGCAGTAGAAGGCGTGTTTCTCCGTGACGGCGCGGTACAGCGCGGCCGCCTGTCCTGAGGTGGCCATCTTCACGTGCAGGGGGGCTTCGTTACCCTCGTCGGTCACATACGACATTTGGAAGTTGCGACGGAAAGGCTGCGCGCGGTGGATTGCTGTGTATGGAATGCTGGAAAGATATAGTTTTGGTTGAATATTTTTGTTTCTTTAAAGTTCTAAAAGGTAAAGCGTAACGTAACTAATAGACGTGATTGGTGGATAGCGTATCGACGCTTGCAATGCAACACCAGATGTATCATTCAAGAGTTAGCACCTACATAAGTAAAGAACGTGTAAATAGGGGAAGTTGCAAAAAATAAAGGACGAGAATAAACGCACGTACACAGTGGGAGGGTAATATTTCTCAGACAGAGCCAAAATTAGCCTTTACGTTCCAATTACGGAGTGAAGAAATCCCTGCACTCGTCAATCCCTAAATTCTTTTCTTAGTGAGGTGCGGTTTAGTTAAGGGAATACTACTCGTATATGGAGGTTTTCAATAATGGCATTAAAACTACACTATTTTTACAGATCCAAGGCGTCAACAAGCATGGTATTCTGTTACCATAGCACTTGTTTACATCGTGTAACAAACAACCTTATTATCAAATTACACGTCAATGAACGACGTTATTATAAAAGAAAAGCATCGGCAAACACTTCAGTCAGTTCTTTGATGCCAGTATTTGCGTTCTACATCTCTTATCATTCATGCAAAAACAAAGAAATGGCACAAATAAGTCCTTATTCAACCGTGACAGTATACAATATAAACAAGTGATATCTATCTTGTTTATGCAAAGATACTGGATAACGCTGAGGTGAAAATTTGATAATGACGACTTGAATTGTACAAAACAAGTCTATAAAGCACGTTATGTGGGCCAAAGTACTGCGCATTATTCCTTTGCAGTACTTCGAGGTCACCACGTGAAAACAGCTGAAGAATTTTAACAAAAATGTTATTTACATTACAGTAATAGTTCGAGTTTTAACCTTATCTACGTTTGATTTCGATATGCTTTTGATTGGACACAGTTATAGAAGAGAAGCTTGTGATATTAATTCAGCGATACAAACATACAATGTAGATGTTTAGCTAACATATTCAAATATTTTGATAAAAAATCAGAAAAATGTTGAAAACAAAACAGTATTGCAGAGAGCCGGTGCTGTGAACAAGTCAAATAGTCTATCAGTTATTAAAAAAAAGGAGTACCAACCTCTTCTTCTCCACGCCAATATCTTGTTCTCCATTACAAGCTGGCCTGTACACCACAATTCCGTGAGGGCTCACTCCAACACAAGTACTCAGTCTGCAGCCACAACCTCCTGCACTCTGACCTGACGTGAGGCATCCAACCGTAGCTCCTCCGTCAATTTCCTGCTCATCTCTTGCTCCTCTACTAGGCTCTTCGACTTGCTGTCGATGGTATAGCAAGTGGCTGTAGAGATTATGGGCATTGTTGCTCTGTGTCACTGGCTTGCAAAAGAACAGTTCTTCACCAAACGATTCCAACTTAGATATTTCTTTCAGCAATCTGTATTCGACTTGTGAAGCTCTCATCCCGGCGAATTCGCAGTGGTATTCAATGATTTTCTCGATATGATCCTCTGGGCGTTCTCCTTGGGGTCCAATTTTGTCGCATTCTGCATAAATGTGATTTGGAGGTAGGTCTGGGTCGCAGTCACCAGTTTCAGCTTGTGCTATATAAGCTATGATCTTCCTTGCGACTTCCAAGTCAGCTACAACCAGTCTACCTTCAATCAAATCCAATTTAGCGTGTAAATAAAATTGGTGACGGGTTGGTTCATTGATCAACAGATGTGGGGGTACCCAGAACTTCACACGGAGATCAACGCGACCTCCAGGGATGCGGTGGGGATCAAGGGGGTTCCGCAAGTTCAGCCATCTTCCGGGTCCTGATCCTGGTGATACTCGGAGACCGAAGTAATCCGCTTCGGCACCGATCTCCAGTTTCTCGCATACCTGGAACAAGAAGAATTTACATAAGTGTCTTGAAGCGAGGATTTACAAAGATGGTAATGTATGTTGACTGAGTTTCAAATGTTGAGAGATAATTTAAAACAGGCTCCAGCCAATAATTTGGTCATGCACTTTCGAAACATTTGCGAATGGGTTAAACGATTACATGTTACTCGTGGCCAGGGTGTGTGCTAACTAATTTCACGATGAAAAAGTGAAAGTAACAACCAAAACACCATAATTAAGCGCCATTTTATTAATGCTATATACCTAAATTTGGCTAAAGCCTGGAGGCCATGATAGATTTATTCTAAACTCGTTCTACTAATATTTTTAACGTGACTAGTATTTTGCTGAAACGAGTCGAAAGTAATTAAGAATTTGTTATTAAATCATATAACTTTATACCATGTTGATAAGTAGCACATATTGGTACTATAAATTAACCGATTAAAAAAGGAGGAGGTTATATAATTGCAATAGAATTCATCTATATGGATGTCCTGCAATTTCTCCGTAATTTGTGTATAGATTTTGAAAATACTTTTATACGTAGGTACCTATATGTTGCTGTCTCTTACATGGTGTGGTGGAATTTACATTATTGTTAGTGCGATGCGACCGAAACGAATTTCCGTGGTTCATTATAATGTTGTTATGCAACTGAAAACACAAATGGACTGAAACTGAACAACAATTGCAAATGAAGGTGCTACGAGTGTTTACCTATATTAATTGCGTCGCCGATAACAATCAATTTACAATTAATATTGTTTTGTTATAGGTATTACTCATCAGTATTAAAACGCAACGTAGTAATTTGATTTTACTTGGAGCTGTTATTTTGTAATAAGTAGAACTGTTATTAATTGAAACCTAAGTAATTTGGACGACTTCTCTTCCCGAAATTCGATCTCGTCCAACAAGGTCTTCAGTATTCCTGAAATACTTATTATTTCTTGCGTCTTTTCCTCCTATTGGATCCCGGCAGAAGCACCAGGTTAAACATATTTTGTTTATCCATTGAAATAAAAGCTTTTTTAACGGCATCTATCGCGATTTTCTTGGTATTATTTACCTTTAAAAAGTAATTTTATTTCAATGACTGATATTCACGTGAACTTCAGACAGTATCAATTGCTATTCAGTCAGCCCGGTTTGCAATAATTGTATCACCAATACTTTCAGCTATTTGAGACCTAATACCACGATGGTATGTTATTTGAAACATTATCGGTCTGTCGTGTCAATTTTTATAGTTCCATTGACGGGATATATGTATGGATGTAATATAACCTCTCACCTTGACCTACCTCAACGATTAAATTCACGGTACTGATATACCTATTTTATTATTATTTTGTGATAAAATTAATAGGTGTTTAAGTGTAGTGTGGTAGTAAAAAAATAATGTGATTGAATTAAAATACCTAGTAATACCTTTGTGTTTAATGTGCGAGTATTAAGTGTTGCCAACTGCCGAGGATCGAGATTTCATTTTATATTGATTGCTTCAGTATTGCTATTATTTTGGTGCCAGTATTAAGGAAAATACATTAGTAAAAATATCGTAATATTACCTATTTGTTTACCCAATAAAGACAAATAAATGGAGAGAAGAGTCTGGATATTATTACAGAAATCATCCAATCAAATAATTTATTATTTTGCTTATAGCATCCGTTACAATGATGTTGACAACTACCCTCATAATTTCCACAACGCGCACTGTTTGGAATGAACTCCCTGCCTTTTCGCAAGCGACTACAACCACACTACCACATGGGTTCTTCACGAAGGGTATTAGAAGGTTTCTTCAGGGTCGGCCGCACGACTCACGAGTGTAACGCCTGGTCTTGCATACGTCCATAGGCCACGGCACAGAACAGATGATAGCCACGGTAAGACTTTCCGTTAGGTGGGCCGTGTGCTTGCCTGCCACCTAAGTGGCATAAAAAAAACGAAATGCATTAGGTATACCGTTCTGCACCAAAATTAAGACCAATGAATGAGCAGTTTTCCAGTAGGTATTTAAAGGGTTCCTAAAGACGCGCTAGATGGCGCAGCCGGCACTTTTGGTAAGAAGAGTGTGGTGTCACATCTAGTGTAATTTATGGAAAAAATGTTCTTCGGTTTTGTAATGATTTACTTTACTTAAATATTCTGTCATTTTTTCTAATACAATGAAAATACCCTTGAAAATACCACTAAAAACCACAGAGTACATTAAAATTACCAAAAGCTATGCTAGCGCCATCTCCTGATGACTTAAAAACCAACTGATTATTATACCTACTGGAAAACTGCTCATTGAATAAAAATCGAGTTCGAATACCCGTTTGCCAAAATTTTCATGTCTGGCATCACCAACAAACGCACTATGTTGTATTATGTTTCGACGATAAAAAACGCCTGGCAAAATCTAGCGCTCAGTATCTGATTACTAAAATAAATATTATCGTTCACAGCAAATAATGTGTTCATGATATACACAGGTTTTCCTATCACGCAGGCACGTCGTGATGTTGGTAATTGTTTTTAATCTAACACATTGTACCTAATGAATAAGTGCAGCACATAGCATGTGCTGTGGGCGTGCTGAGTACAGCTGCAGAGATATGGGTTCACACTCTCATATTGTGGCACTGTGTGGTACGGAACCTGTGCCCCGAATACGAAAAATATTCGAATTCGGAACGTAACGTATTGACAGAACGGAAGGTTGCGATTGGCCGCCTGCCTACTGCGAACCTGTGTGTGTGTGAAGTCTGCCAATCGCATTGCTCCTTCCTTTCAATACGTTTACGTTACGAATACGAATGTTTTTTGTGCTCGGAGCACTGGAGGTCCATTCTATAAAGGTGTAAATTCGATATCGACTCTCACTCGGGCTTAAAAGCTCACTTCGGGCATCTCCGGGTGTACTTCGGGTAAGTTCGGAAGGCTCGCAAAGCCCAATCATGGGCAACATTCAGTTTCAGTTATTGTATCTACCTTCCTTTAAGTGACGCTTGTACAAAGTTAGGTTGTCTAGAAATTAAAATATCTCACGATTTTTTAAACGACAACATAGAAAATCTAGTCAGCTTAGTGGTATTTATTCCACTAATGTGGGAAAAATAAATAAATTTGTCTATTGTGGTTTGTGGTTCTACTTGGTATTTTATTTCGCTTTTTGTAAAGAGGATAAACAGACAGAACTATTCATTTATGAACAACATACATAAATAAATATATTTTGTAGATAATGAAGTTTAATCGTAGGTACTCACTTTACTTGTATTAGGTATTGGTACTTACAATTAATAAAAAATACATTGTAATTCTTGTAATGCCGTTCTGTAGTAAATAATAACACAGTGGAATTACAATGTATTCTTTATTACATTATATGATCTAGAATAGAACACATTATCCCCTGTAATTTATAATAACAGACTCATATAATATATAATCTAATACTTATGGTCGGTTATTAACGTCTATTCGTTGTCGAGCTTGAGTATACGTTTAGGTTTCTATTGGAAAAAATGAAGGCTCAAGACGAGATTGAACCCACGACCAGCCCCTTAAAGGGGACCACTGAGATGCCTGAGTCACCAGTCTTGAGCATTCGAAATTCTCCTGAAAGTTAAAATGTTAAAATTGCTTCAAATACTCCGTTAGGGTTCAAAGTTGTCATGGATAATCAACAACTACTTTGGGGGTTATGCAAAGCAGTGCAAAGCATAATATAAAAAATGGCGGGAGTGTGTAGTGTACACGCCTCCGTATGTGACAGTATGTATTGTGTAACGAGAGAAGCACGTAACAGAGTTATCGACACCTCTGGGTTCAATTGGCGTATAAACCAAAACACGACTTTTCAGGAGAGCAAAAAAACGATTTTATTTTCAGAAAAAAAATCATAACTTTTTTATTTTAAAAGCTACATAAAAAATTCCCAGGGGAAAGATTCTTAGAATTTGGGGATGAAAAAGGCTAAATCATTCAATCATATCTATCCCCTTTGGTTTGGAAGTTAGCATGGATATACGTCTTAGAAAATATCAATTTATGGTTTATACACCCCATGAAAATTGGATAACAATTGACAACTTACAGCTTATATCCATATTTGGTAAAATTATGTTCAAATTTACTGATGTAAAAGCATGTAGCTGTAGATTTTTTGGCCGTAAAAACTATTAATTTGCACATCAATAGAATTATAATTAATAAAAATAATCTCGATACTGTTAGAATGTGTCAGAATTACATTGGTATTACTCTTACTACAGAATTATGGTCGATATACACGAAACTAAACTACCAGAAACAAAATTAACTTGGTTTCATTAAATAAAACAGATAATTATGTCTATTATAATTATGACAACATTATCAGTCATGATCAGATTATCAAACTTAAAAAGGCAATTATTTAAATCTTTAGTAACTCAACAAACAGTCATCTCTCCTTCACCGCGACTTCCTCGTACAACAGATTGTCCTCAGGGTCTTTGCCTTTAATTCAGCGGCACTTGGACAGAGCCTGCGCCGTTTTGGCCCTGGAACGCGCCAACTTATAGATAAGCTTTTGCCCCTCAGACGATTCCAAGTTGTTATATAGCGGTTGCAAGTCGTCTCGATGGCTAAAAACCAATCCCACCACTCTGTTAGTCCACACTCAAAGTCAGCTCTGCGCATCATCTCCATTAACAGTTTCTCTCGGGACAAGGCAGATACATTCTAGTCCCTGCCAGAACACCCGCTGTGATATCCTGTGTGTGCAGGAAACTCACACGGATGCTTGCCAGAGTAGACCATACATCTCTGGACTATCCTTATCGCCGTCGACACGATAGAAGAAGAAGAAGTGGTCTCGTTTGACCCTGGCTACCGCTCACCTGGTGGCGCGTTTTGCATATTTGTAAGCGTCGCGGTCTTCGGCAGATTTGGACGCTTGCCACTTTTTAAGGAGGGTTTTCTTCACCCTGATCTCTCTGGACTGGTCGTTACACCACCAAGTGTCCCTGTCATACTTGCATCCACCCTTAGGCGTACCGAGAACCGCCCTCCCCGCCTCTTGAATCCTGCCTGAATCCTGTCCCAGTAAACCTGTACTGGTTCATCTATAACATCAGCACTCTTGTCACCGATGACTTTGAATGACCACCTGATTCTGCGTTGGCCACGCTTGGCACGTTTGTCTTTGGGTTTCACGCGGAGGTCCATGACAAGGAGACGGTGTTGGCTAGTGCGACTTTCTCCGGGTATTACCTTGCAGTTGGCCACCCTGCTGATGCTGTGCCTCCTAGTGAGTAGGAAATCGAACTTTCTTTTTGAAGAATCTGTGCACGATGGAAAGTTCGGTGGCCGTACACTTTCTAAGGATGTGCTCATCCTCTGGGTTACGGCTACCGTATCCAAAACCGCCATGCACATGTCCAAACTCCTCACACCTGGCTGTCACCCACATGACCGTTCGTGCAGTGGTTTTAGCTAAAGCAAAACCACCGTCATAACACGGACACTGTAATTGGTTTTTTAATTTTTAACATTTAATTTTAGACTTTAAAGCAATGTCTATAAAATTTAAAATCAAATGGCTTTTTGTAGAGTGAACGCAAGCGTGTAGTAAAAATATTGTCATTTAATTTTGGACTTTAATTCTATAACAATAAAGTCTAAAATTGAATACCATTTTTTGCAATGGATATGGTTTATACGTCCATGTTATTTAAATGTTTGGATTTACGACGTCAATTTTAAATTACGTTTAAGAAATATATTTTCTCGTTATGGCGTAAAATCCATTTACAATCAACGCAGATCGTACGCCCCGGGTTGGTAAAAATCTTGGTCATAACGTCTTACTAAAAATTTAAAAAAGAAAAATTTGGCTGTTACATTAATATTTTATCTTTTTTGTGGTAGGATGATCTAATTTTTTTGGGTCGTAAAAGCATTTTTTTTGCGAATTTGAACATTTTAAATATACAGATTGATAGAGAAAAAAAATCTGAATTAAACGGTGTATATAACTCATTTTGGCCAAAATGGTTTATACGCCAATTGAACCCAGAGGTGTCGTTATCATTTGAGCGTAAACAGGGTCCACTCGCAAATATTTATTTACAAGGAGATACGGCCACGGGTCAGTGAAGGCCTGCTCGTGTTTCTACACATTATATTACAAGATAGTGTTATCCTAATTGTTATAACGTGAACTTTATGCACATGGCTGTGCATTCTTAGTAAACAGAAGTATTGACTTACAAATTTTGTCAAATATGTTGTTCGCTTTCATAGGGAGTCTTTAGACATTAGTTTTTTTACTGAGTCCGTGCTCAATACACAGATGTCTAATAGCCGGTTCCCACGGTCTGCGATATCGCGGACGGACGCGGACCAGCACGCACGGCACACCGTGGGAAGGGTCTCGTCCGTGGTAGCAGAGGACGTCCGTGGCGGTGCGCCGGTATCCGTCGCGAGGCGGTAACTTCAAAGGTGCGGTATGACGCGATCATTTTCCGAATCATAATCCCACCGCGCACCGGGGTAGGATCACAGGACAAGGAGTATTTTATGTCATTCGGTAATTTTCTACCGTGATTCCACTGCTATGGGTGACATGTTTTGCCAAAATAAATAAAATTAGATATAGGTATGTCTATGTACACTTACGTTAAACGACATTTTGTTGTATGCTGATATCCACCAGCGACGTGGTTTCTTTTTACTTTTACTAGATCGCATAATTTGGTAATTGTTAATGAATACCACAGCCGCGGCTGCAGCGACGACACGTTCTCTTTCACTTTGCATTTTGAAATGAAGTTATCAAAAGATCTACACAGACCAACACGCACCGTTGGAAGAGCCCTGTCTGCGTGCGTTGCCGTCCGCGATCGTCGGCTGTGCGTGATGATCCGCAGAATCGCGGACGGTGGGAAGCGGCCTTTATATCTGCTCGTAGTCCCTACCCAAAAGACGTGACAGAATAATAAAAGCTCAAAGTCTGTAAGTATAGACAATAGTGTTGCGAATAATGCTGAACAATTGTGCGTTCACAGAATTTAGCAACATTTTCATGAAAATCGTCCAAGCCACTGAGATCAATGGTCCAAGCACTAAAAATATTTGCTTAGAAATACGTTATGAATTAGAAATAGAAGTGAGAAAGAAGTAGAAAATAAGACTTTGAAATGAAAACCAGAAATTTCGTGATCCCGTTTACAAAATACACATTTTGTAAGATATTTTCTCAGCCTAAAAGAATATTCTTCTTATTCTTTTAGTCTGAGGAGGTTTTATGTTGTACTTACCTATTGTATCAGTACATTTTAAATGACTCTGTTTTGAAGTTTAATTAATTTAATGCAAATTAATTATGAATACAATTTACAAACACAACAACTGAATGCGGTACTTACTACTTATTCATTATATTTTTCGAAACGTAAATTACTCATTATTTAATTTAATTTAATTTTAACATCAAAAAAGTGGGATTTACGTATTGTGGTGGGTAAAATAAATTAAATTTATTTTACGTAAAACTACAATGCTTTTCGTCTATTTTCACATCTGTTTACAATTTACAAAAGGTTATTTTTTACTTGTTTTAGCATTTTAGTTTGTTTATGATATCTTGCTTCAACGTTAGGAATTTTTACCTTGATATAATATTATACTAATTTGTTATAATTTGTTATTTTTCAAGCCTGTCATTAATACCGAAATATGTTTCTCTCAGGTACCATAAATTGGAGTTACTTTGGATACCTGAGTAATTTTGTGACAATTTGAAAAATTGATTCTTACCAAAAGCAGCAGGTAAATGTAAGAAACGAAAGAATGACAGGGACAGAATTTCTACTTACTGTTGAAGATAGTGACGATAATTATTAACAATTTATATTATTGATTATTATTAATTAAACAAACATATTTTAAATTGTGAAAAAGTTACCCAGCTGTCCAAAGTTACCCTAGTTCACAGTACTTAAACAAAATTTAAATTGTCAAAAAGTTACCCAGGTGTCCTAAGTAACCCCAGTACCCGAGTTCACGGTACTCTGGATAAATACCCGTCAGATCCATCAATATAATTCAAGTACTGTTACGAGGAACGAGTGAATTTTACCGTTGAGAATAAATATACGTGGTGTTCGCGGAATACAGGACATGATGAGTGGGTACAGTCCACGTAATAACAGTTGCTCAATGACTTGATTGTTGGCGTACGCCGAACAAACGTGTTTTTTATACTTTTAATGATGGTTTAACTGTAAAGTATACTTTGACCTATGACCTACTCGTAATACAGTAGGCTGGCTTCAATTATTATTGTTTAGTTCATGTTGAGTGTGTAGGGTCTCACCAAGATCTTTAAGGTGAAAGAAGCTCAGCTGGACACCAGTAATCCTTTTGATTGACGGACAAGACTCTGATGCAGGCTTTCCTCTATTGAGTTATAGACTGTTATGAGGTTAGATGTCAGATGCTCCCATAAAGTCGAATCGAAAGGAGAACAACCAGACCCCGGAGCGGAATAACGCTAACATGCTAATCATGATCATAATCATATTTATTCTGTGGATCCTCGGATATCTGTGTGTGGATCATAGGTTAGGTTAGGTATATAAAGGTCTTATACTTAATAACTTTTTTGTCAACAGAGTTCATTCACCTTATTGGCAATGATAACAAGTTCCTTTCTTTATTAATATTGTCAATAAATCTATACCTTAATCGATTCATAATAAGGTTTACTTTAGGTCTAGGAGCGATGCGTTTTTTAATTAAACAAAGCTGTGGTTTTACACTATCGGAATAGGCAGATACACAGCCTTACATCTCTTTATATTTCTCTTGTTTCCTTCTCCTTCTGTAGAAGCGATGAAAGAGGCAGCACAATTGTTTATATTCTAAGATCGCAGAAATTTTTTATATTCTATGCTGAATTACTGATTATGGGTTGTTTGTTATGGTTGCAGTATTCGGTACGGTACTCAGAGCTACAGTTCGTTGGAATGAATGTGAATAATGGCAGCCCAAGAGAAACTCGACCGCGGAGATGAACGCTCACGGCTACAATGGTGTTGCAACTTGTAATTATAATAATTACGATACAGATAGTAGTTACAATGCAAAATTGAAATCCCTAAACCGATTATAATGAACTTTGCTTTTCGTAGCACGAATGTGTTAATTAGATCGAGGAAGTCTTAATGCAACTTTGGCTGTATTTCTTTCTTTGCAAGTCAAGGTGGTAAGGTAACCGCTTTACTTACCATTAGACGAACAGGACGCATTAAATGCTTGTTTGCAATTTCAAAAGTATAAAAAAGTCACAGACTCAATAATATTAATCAACAGTGATTTGGTGTAAATCTAGAACTAAAATCATTAAATTTAGATCTAAGTATACCTACTAGTACACTAACGTCTTATACAGTAAAAATAAAGACCTTAAGTTCGAACTCTTTGTAGGCCATGTCTACAAAACCTGTTTCTGTGTTTACCTGCTTGGTGATGTTTATTTTGTATCTAGGTATCTACTATCTAGCAATGAAAGCAAAATAGCCGTTTGCTCATTCTCCAAATATGCTACAATAACACAAAACTATCAAAAGGTAGGTATTATGGACACGGATTTACACAATTCAAACAGACAATATTATTTCGGCATGACGCTATTTAAATCTGTCAATCAGTTCAAAAATCGGTAGTACAAAAAGTCGAAAGTTTGCAACTAAGGTTGATGAATCGGTCGACTAATCGGCCGACGGATCGAGATACGTGAGTTGAACACCGAGCACGCCGTCTGCGCGTGATACAGCTTGATCGTTGGAGTGAGACGGCAAGAAAACATCTGGGTTGGTCGCTTTCTGGTCAATGTTTTTTACGTCTATTTTTGTTCCGCCAGCTCTGCCAAGGGATTTCGAATTTGAGAATGTGTGTTTTATTTGACCTGACCCTATTTCTAAAAACGGTTTGTTTTTGTATCACGTAACAGGAGCATGTTCATTAAAAATAGTATGAGACGAAGCGAAATATTTGAGTTATCTACGATGTTTGCAGTAACAAAATAAACATTGCCTTTTGAATCTAGATAGTGCTGGCTCGATACTGTTATGAGAGCTTCCAGGAAGACTTTGTAAGGATAGATACCTACCTAGTTTTGTAAAATTTTGCACACTTATTTCCTAGATTATTTCAATCTGGTTTTATTGTGCAATAGCCCTTGATAGAATGCAGTGAATGTTATATAGACGCTAATGTTATATAGGCTAACTTTGATGAGCCTGACTTCTCGGAATAGGTACATGCAAGTTTTTATCTTGAAGCACTTCACAAGTCACAAGTGGTAAGTTTGAAACCAATGTGTTAAAAGTATTTAAAAATACTTTTTACTTGTGTTTTCATACGATACCACGTTGCACAATCCACGTGATTTACCAGTAGGTACACACTGCTATTAAATTGCAAAAATCTAGGTATGAAGTAAAAAGTAGGTTTACCTACCTAGGATAAAATTGAGCAAATGAATAAAAAATAAAATTATCACAGCATCTGACAATGTTGCCAAAATAGTTAGATTTTGTAGGTACCTTTATTTTGGTAATTATCGAGCATTGTAATTAAGTATATCTCATTAATTTATAATTACATCTTTACAAGAAACGACCTTTTCAAAATGTCGTCAATTACATGTCTGAGCTGGCAATGTTACAGTTGGCTTGCCCGAAACTTTGTTTGTGATGATGTTGCCATCTTGAGATGACAACTTCCAAATGATGGGTGCTACGTGTAGGGAGTCAATGCCCTTTGCTGTGTATACAACAGGACAGGATGGACAACAGCCCGGTATTATGTGACTAAAGAAATTCTTACAAACTACACATTATCATTTTGTATTTTCCAATGTATTTTAAACTTCTTTACTATCATAAAATTAGTGGGTTACACTAGGCACTTGGTTTTTTCGGTGGTGAATAAAAAGCAGATATAAACTTTCTCACAATTGTTAAACAAAGCGACCAAGTCAGATTTCACATGGCGAATGTCATTAAACTCGTTAATTCAGAAGCGTGCTTCCTCGTTACAAAGGAATTGGCATTGCTTGCAGTAAAACCTTGTAACCCCTGAAAGTAAGGTATCTATCTGGTCTGGAAAAGTTCTTGCATTTGTCAGGTCGTTGTCCGCAGCGAGGATGCGACGCACGTGCCTTGCCACAAAACCACTCCTAGATATGGCAGATTAGTTTCACTTCTTAAAGCCATTATGTCCGTAAACAAGATAGAGGCCATAAAGATATCTAATTTTAAATGTAGAACGATGCATTCGTATTTTAAAGTTCAAATTCGTAACGATGATGGACGAGCACATGTCCGTTTTGTGTTTGACTGTAGATAAAAAAAAACTTTCAAACTCTATCAGAAAGGTTGTCTTGTAGCTTTTTGTGGCGGTGACACAAACACATACACTGTGTGTTGCTGGTTTAATTTTAAAGATACATATATGGAATACGAATTGAACGCCTAACAATAGCCCGTATTTCAAATGATTGCACATGTAGTCAAAACGGTGATATTTGATATTTTCTAAGCGATTTCATTCAGTAAGTAACAATTACCAATTAGGTATGTTTATGCTGTCATACATTACGTATATGTACACACGAGCAAGCCTTGCCTGACCACGTGGATATAAATAATAATTTCATTGTGTTTCACAAGTATATTAAACGCTGTACGTACATTTGTACCATTATGATATAACCTAAACTCTAATAAGAGAAGATAAAGATTAAAATCATTTGCTAGGAGTGTATAGTGACTTGTTGGCCAGTAAGTCGGGGGCCCATATTAGAACATGACGTAATAGGACCAAATGTGCACTAAACTAGCACTACCTATCTCAGATTGTCGTTCCTCGACTCGACCCTGTCTGTTAACCATAGTTTATTTACTGTACGTAGGTGAATATGTACTGTAGTTATACAAAGGAATGCTGCGCCATTAAGAACATTATATTGTTGTCGTTTAAAACATATAAAATGTATTATTTAAAGAACAGTGTTAACAGTTGCAATGGGAATTGAGTCATTCTGCGCGGCGCCGATAATCTTCCGAATGGCTCATTTTATTATGCAGCAGATATACCTACTGCCCGACTTGCTATATAATGGGTGCAGTCTGATACAAAAATCTATAGGTATTTGGTCGAATTTTTGAGGTCGAAATTCAATCGCCTCGTGGTTCCTGGCACAGAAGACTAAAAGGGCCAACGGTCTGTCATCCTGTCCTGTGTGTGGTGTTAGATGAAGTATAGATGGAGCATTGTTCTCTATCTGATGGTAAACAGGAAACAGTGCCACTAAAAAACATATTTGTTAAGTGCGCAAAAATATATACGAGTACCTAAGCGTTAGAAATCGAGTTCAATTTAACGCAAGAATAATTTTAATACAATGAATGCAAACAGGTGTGATTAAAGTTTACGAAGTATGTGCGTAGTAAAATAAAGTTCATAAATACATAAAAATAACTACGCACAAAGATAAGATATCCTTAGTACAAACAATAATAAATTAATTAATTTATATTTCGTTTTAATCCTATGCGTTATCCTCTTGTCAGAAAATAATTATACCTATTCTGGCCCTTATTTTCTAATATAACGTAGACGTCAGAGATAAAAATTGTTTTGGATACTGGTATTTTGAGATATTTTGATAAGATTGCTCAAAATTGAAACACAACAAAAATGAAGTTTTATTGTTGTCAATAAATATCTAGATTATGGAATTACCTACCATATCCTTGATTTGGCATACTTATCAAAATTTAAGTACCTAGGTATTATTAACAGCTTCTTGCATGTATGTACTTAAGATAATAATAATATTATTGTCGATTATGATTTTATAGGCAATGTTATAAACTACTTAGGCATAGATTGTGATGTGATAATTAATTATGCAAGCATCGCCAGATGATAATGTTTACTTTTCAGCTTATTATCGTCAAGTTATTAACTTGTTTATTGAATAGATAATCACGACACAAGACGGATGCAAAACAAGTAACTAGGTACTTAAGCTTCTCATTGTGTACAGCTAGATCGAGCTGTAGAACGATTTAGATCTAACTGTACCCAACGTACGGATACATCGTACGGGCTCACTGCTCATGTAACTAACTTAGAATAATCATAATTTATAAGACTAAATTAAATCGGTTTTCCGAAGGATTATAAAAGATTTTCAAGGATACCAAAGATTCCTTGTCAAGTTCAAATAGTGGACACAACAATGTACACATAGCAACCCAACTTGATCTTTACTAAGGTGACACTATTATGCTTATGTAAGCCTGATAATAAAATTCTAGACGTATTAATACAGAATACAAACAAGACCAGCTCTAAACATATTTATTATAGACTACTGGCCCGTGTACAAAAATGATGGGTCATTTGAACCACCAGGTGACCTATATAGAACGATATAAGAACATAAAATAATAAGATTCAGCACTATGCCGTCACTTGTAAGCTGTCCAACTGAGTGCAGGTGAGTACAGGTACAAAGTACAGGTAGAGTGAGTACATTTTGGTCATATATTTTTGTACGGCATTCTTACCATCGATAGATCCATGAAAAATAACAAGCAAACGCGTAGTGCTGTACAAAAAATGGTGAGCCACAAAGTCGGAATTTTTATTTTATTTTCCGACATTACCAGGGTAAATTTGGTCATTTGATTTTGTACGGCATCAGTTTCATAATATTTCAATACTGCTTCTAATCCATTATTCCGCAACGCCGTACAAAAATCATGCGACATGGTGAAGTAATCGTGGGTTACAACCCCCTCTTCTTCACCTGCACTCAGTTGGACAGCTTACAAGTGACGGCATAGTGCTGAATCTTATTATTTTATGCTCTTATATCGTTCTATAAAGGTCACCTGGTGGTTCAGATGACCCATCATTTTTGTACACGGGCCAGTAGTCTATTACTTTATATGGCCATATTTTAGACGTGTTTGCGAACGTTGATCATATACACTTTTTTGTTCTTATACACATTGTTAAGATGGTGATAATTTTATGATCAATAGACTAAATTTTGGACAGTAGGTATTGCTCGGGACCTAAAATGTGTTCTATACGCGCAGTGCACGTTTATCGTGACTTTTGTGGAAAGCACAGGGTGCTAACTGTGGTGGACGAACTCAATTTCTACAAAATTCGCGCGCGCCAGGACCTCGTTTGTATCGCGAATTAGGTCCAAGATACGTGTACCAAGGTATAACTTATCATAATTTATGTCTGTTGAACACATGTATTATGTAATATCAAATAATAAAAACAAAACAATACTAAAAACGTGAGCGGACCACATACCTCGATTGGATTAGGTAGTACTGCGTAGTTACAAACACAATAAGATGAATACTGTAGGTATGAAGCTGATAGCAACTATTAGGTAATCTGTGCTGATAGACCTTGTTAATACAGAAACTTTAGTAATAAACTGCATTCTTTTATAGCCTTTGAATATGTAGTAAAAGTAATTGTATTGTACGATTACAGTAAAGCAAGTGTTTCCCTATTGGTTAGGAAATTTGAGGAAACCATGAATCAAGGTGACGAAAAAATACTTGTTTCCAACTTTTTTTAATTGATAATACTCGCTTATTAATAACTACTAAGCAAAATAATCGATTTACAATCAGAGGGCTCGCAAGTTCTCTAAAAAATATAGTCACTTTTACAAATAATGAAGATTTTCATTAAGTATCATTTTCTTTTTACAGTCACTTGGGTATGCTTTATGAAAAATCCGAAATAAACTTCACAAACCCACTACGCAGTAATAGAAATCCAGAATGGGTCTCTAGAAGCAAGAAATACAAAAAATAATACCATCAATTATTCACTTCAGGCAGTAGTAAGCAGAAAAGGGAATTAGCACACGATTAAATTCTACTGAACTAAAACAATTATTGCTAAAAATACAGTTAAACTAGAAAATATAATAGACCTAGTACACAATATACAATATATAAGAAATAAATGCCAATATTCTTTCGGTTCACAAATCGAAAACAATTTTTCGATTTTCGAATAAAACTTCGTAATGGTCACGATTACCGATTGCGTGATCGTTTTACAACTGCGCACTATTTTAATTAAAAACCGGTAATCGGAAAAATAATCTGTTTACGTTTATTTTTACAGGTGAATTAGATTAACTATATTATGGTGTTCCATTATTAAATTACTCACGTCCGTGATTAATTTCTTTGGGTTTAGAGTAGGTAGCCTGTCGAGATCTTGAGGGCCCAAATCCTGACCTGCAATTTGGTAAACTTGCTGATAGACGGATACGGTACAGCTTTCCTCTCAAGTCGAAGATCAGACGACAGTCGCTCCATGAAAGGTACACTAAACCAACACAACACAATTTTGTGTTTATTTATTTCTTTGTCTCAATTCACCTATGTTCTTCTTGCTTAAACTTATTTATCTCAGTTCATACTACTAAGTAATTGGTTAAATATAGATATTATGCTAATTCAGTAACAAAGACTAACGTCGAGTTTCATGTTTTTTGATCATATTTTGTATACTTCCTTCTAAGATATCATCAGTATAAAATATAGTTAGGTATCTCAGTTAGATCTATCAAATGGTACCTACGACCAAGAAAACGAGTTGAAGATGGGAATATAATGTGAAGATCTTTTTTGTCTGCCACTCAAAGAGACATCAACGTGTTTTAATAGACTTTCTCTACCGCACTAGACGAATCGAATCTTACAAGGAACACCGAAGTTCTGAGATTTCTTAGATTGGGTTTTATATTATACTGCGGGTCTAAAAAGGCCACATTGGGTTAATTTCGTGTAAATATCGCCGCATGATAAAATGTTATCTTAATACAATTCTGATAAAGTGGCCTTTTTAGATCTAATGGTCTATGCTCGGTACTTCACCCGAGGATACCAGAAAGCTCTCTCAGGGAAAAAAAAGTACCGATTAGAAAGATACAGCATGTTCTATATTTTGTTTTACCTACGATTGTGTTCATCCAACAGCTTTTGCGGGTTGATTTCTGCAATTTTACCATATTTTGTAGTTAGATTACTAGAATCCTTGAATGCAAGACGTCCAGGACGTGTCCTTTATTTCTTTCATTGTTTTCTCTCACTATTCTCCTTCTCAGTGTATTTATAATTGACGTGAGAAAATCTAACAATTGCGCAAATACGTCATATTGTCAATGTTAAAGGGTCACTTTTAATGTTCACATCGTGGGTTGCATAACGTAATTAGCCAACGCTATCCGCTTTGGAAACAGTTGCCATCATGTTCTAGAATACTTCTTGTATAATTATGGGTAATAAAAAATATAATATATTAAATAATTAAGGTTAGGTATAGGTACTAAATCAGTTTAGTAAACATACATCATCTTGTTCATCCTAGCGTTAATCCCAGTCGCATCCGAAGCTTTCACCTCGGAGTCTGGGGCCCTTTTTACCAGTCTAACTGGGGATTTGACTAGACTTCGATATTTTTTTATTTATGTTAGTTTAGTATGCATTATTTTTTTTGGGTATTTTGTCTATTTTTTTTTGAAACACAAAAATACTACAAACTTAACTTTCGCGTATCGTATCGCATTAGGTGCTTACTGTGAATCTAAATTAATCTTAAGTAGGTATAATGTAATTAGTGTAATTACTAGTAAATAGATTCTAGACACTGTAATTTATATGTACAGTACTTAAGTATTATGTGGGTGTAGGTATCTACCATACAAAGTTGTTTTGTTAAGAGTGTGAGTATTACGAGTTACGACTTACGAGTAATGTAAATAGCTATATTTTCAAACCGTGTTAACTCAAAACTAGCCGCTACAAAAACTTAAAATTTAATTTTAAAACTCTAATAGCGATAATTATTACAGAAACAAGTTCCTTGGGTTCTGGCATTTGCCTCAATATTTACAAATGTACATATTATTACGTACTTTATTTATAGTTGTATGCATACAGTATCATGTAATTCGCGCGCATGCCGCGAACCGCCATTTTGTCGCCGCCTATATTCTAAATTCAAATTATTTACAACAACTTAGCACCGGTTTAGCCTTCCTGAACCAATAGAATAATAACTTCGTTGCACGTTTAATTCCTAGTGTTGCCACAATATGCAAACACGTTCCATTTTACGATGTTTTGCTTGTTGTTGCAAATAACAACGTAGAAGATGTTAAACTTCGTATAACAATGTCAATGTTATTTTTGAAAAAAAAAAAAAAAAACAAAATAGAGTAGTTTGAAGTGTAATTTACGACTAAGTATTTTAATACTTTAGCACTTATGCGGTTTTATCTGTTACGAAAATAGATGCACAGGTAGTACCTATTGTGACGTCACGAGATAATGATATTATCATAAATCGGATTACAGCAAGAATGCCAAATAAAACATACAAGACAACAGTACATTTAGAACATTTAAATTGCAACCTGTGGCTATTCGCCCACTTGCATACATAACAGAGTAACAGGAAGTGCCCACTGCCGCCACTACCGGTCAGTCTAACTGACAGACTGTCGATGTCTCAACAATAACAGTCCTGGCTAAACAAGTAAAGTAAACAGACAATAAATACGAAAGATACCGTGTTTAATTGACTAACTCCAATCAAACTATTGAATGTGGCTACCAGTCGCAAATTTTCTGACGATCAAAGTCCAATATCAGTTAACAAGGTGATGTTTTGGCGCTACGAATATGTTAAGTATTATTGCGCCAGTTTTATTGCCAAAGATTGTCGTTCATTCAGTAACGTCTAAAAGATATACAGATAATAATTATAATCAGATTCAGCAACTAAACTAAACCCAACAAAATGTATTTTATAAAATTCCTGAATTGGGAATGAATGATGACGTCAGAATTCATAAAGCTTGTCGTCAATGAAGTTCTATTTTCAACTGATTCATAATTGGAAATATTATTTATAATTCTTGTAAATGAAATAGCCCTTTGAAATGCTTGCATCATAAGTACATAACTAAGCAATCAACTTTTGTTGCTAAACAAAAGATTATTATATTAAAACGCTCGAACGTGACATGGTATTTAACATTTAAAACGACTTTAGACATTATGATGTATTAACATCTATCTAACAGTGTACTTATTTATCTATAAACCTGTTCGGTAGTTGGTTTACAATTATTAACACTGTTCTCCTTCTTGGTACCTCGCAAATATTCTCCTCAATCGATTTTCAAATTTGTTAATTTCGTGAAAACTCTCAAGTTCAATCATGAAAATGAACTTTTGGATTACTTCCAATGAAGCACGTTGTGCGAGCATGCAGGTGGCGAAACATGGGTCTCCCACGTATTTACAGACGAGACTAAACATACATCCAAACTACTATTTGGATTTCAAACATACAGTATTGAAACAGAAAAGGATTGCGCAAAGAGCGAATGATGCAAGGAATCAGTTTATGAATCAATGGAGAGTTCCTGTTGTAGAGGATGTGACAAATTTAACAATTGGAATAAGGTGATCAGTTAGGCGCAAATACTTATCAAGAAGGGGTCAGAGTAAAGCATCGAGCAACGTTATCCAACAAAGAGATCTCTTAGTAAAAATAATACTGATGTGCCCTTTTTTGAGAACGATAACACTGGGGAAACAACCAATCGTATTGATTGTTTGTCCAGAGGGAGAAAGTCGTAGGGATGTGTTATACGATAAATAATATTTAAGCTTTAATGTAGGGTATTTGTATATGTGTTACACACACATACAAATATGCAGTTACTCTGTAACAGCAAGTCTGTCATTTTGAAAAGATGTTCTCATTACTAACGCTAAAATTAGTTGGATAACTGGGATACTAAATTTTGTAACTATACATAAGTATGACTAAATACAAAAGGAAAAATCAATAGACCTAGGTCTTGAACTAGCTTGGTGAGATGAATTTTACTAAACAAAATCACTTTTCGATAAATAAAGTAATACAAAGTAGTTCGAAACTTCTAGGAAACAATTAAATTTTGGTCTGCTACACGTTTGCGTGTTAGCTGAATTTGGAGTTAGTTACAATAACAACAATTTGTTGCATGCTATTTATTGGCTCCGGGCTGCTAAATTATTAGTATTCAATTCAATTATGGGTCTGGTAGAACTTAAATTAATTTAATACCATTCTGGATACCAGGTACAGGACATATTATGTAGGTATATTTCTAATATTGAATAAAAAAAGCAATTACTTACGTTACATTATGGTAACTATAATAATTATATGACTGCTGTCTCGACACCTTATTTTTATTGTGATTACTCCTTAAAGAGTATTTATTTAATATTAGTAATTAATTTGATAGTATTTAAATGGATATATAGGTTAAAACGTACTACTTATTGAAATTGATATTGGAGCTGCGTTCAAGAGGGTGGCCCACTTACAAGCGAGCTACATTTCGGCTTTTGAACTTTCACAATGTGGTTCAGACACAAAGGTTGATTTGTTTAATTAATTATATTATGCAGCTTTAAATTCTGTTCCATTAACTACTGGTTACGATTAGATCTTAAATATTGAAGATTGTTTATGTGATAATATATTATTAGCATACAAATCTTTTATTACGTTGTGTGCTCCTTGGCACTAATAGCCCCATACCAATACAGCAAAGGTAAAGTAATTATCTGAACAATGATATGAACAATTATAGCGGCCCCATATTTGTACCCAGCGGAACACCGCAAGGTAACTTTGCGTATACGCAGCGATGCTCACGTATGCACTCCCCACTAAGTGCCACTGTACTCTACCGCACCGCCTACGGACATTATGATGTAGAAGCTACACGCCGTTTACACGTGCCTTTACTATTTTTATGTATGATTAACAACAGTCACAGTGTCTGAAGCTTTCGATAATTCTAATCTTAAAAAATCGATGCTTCTAAATCTTTGATTCAATCTTCAAAACGATAATGGAAACCAAAGGTTATTTTTTATCGGTGATTATGATAATAGTGTTACTAGGTGTACCTATATTGAAGGGATTTGTGCATGTGACCTGTCTGATATAATAACATTAAAATGACTTTGGTGTGTAGGTAGAACCAAGATCCGGTTATAATCAGTAACAATATGATAAAATGTAATTTACACAATCAGTACTTTACATACAAACGGATACAATATATCTATTGATACTGTCTATCTAATATGTTGTTTGTTTCAGTAGTGAAGTAAATAGATCGTGAAGAGCAATTTGTCTTATCTGTTTCTTAAACTGTAGAAATACGAAATTAACAATAATATATTGGTACTAATAATAATACTTGGGTATTAACGTTTCTTTAAAATAAAAGAAGAGAGCCAGTATGTTGTTAAAGGGACACCTTGTACATGTACAATTGGCAACTGATGGGGTTCATACGGTTCTGGGCAAGAGAAGAGGTAATTCAGCTCCTAATCAGCTTGCCTTGACCACAATGCTGTTCTATAAGGTCGAGTAGATTATCCTGTTCCGGATGTCAAGCTCTGATATCAGTTATAGATGTATCAGTGCCTGGAGGCCATGAATAGGATAATATAGCGTTCGTGTTACTAATGATAACTACCGCATCAATAATTTTATACTATTATAAATGCGGAACATAACTAAGTACCTCTAGATGTTCGCAAATCAACCACGTCAGAACGACTGAACATATTTGGGCGAAATTTTGGCACAGGGGCAGACTTCAGTCTGGAATAGTACATAGGAATAGTTTCCTTTGGGTCGTGTAAACGACCTCAGTATTCAACGGTGGCGGAGCTGCGGGCAATAGTTAGTACGATAATAGCTCCATGATGAGTAATAATTACTTAAAACAATTATTATCAGAAATTCGCGATATCGGTTTCAATGTGAAGGCCTAATGATACCCTTTGCAGTGTTATGTCATGTTGTTCACACGTCATCTTGCGGGGTTATAGACTATCTGTTAACTAAGTTTGAGCATTACGACTTATCGTTATCTGCAGTAGATTACCAGCCAGCCATGTTGGCTCGCTTCGGAAGTGGGGTTATCAGTGGGGTTACGGTGTGTTACTTCATTACTATATTTTGTGCAGTGTTGTTGCTATGCAATTAGTTAGTGTGATATTTTTTATGAATCACACTAAACAAAGCTTTAGATTAATTACTAGAGTTTGTACGTTAATTAAGTAAATTATACCAGTACATGTACCCCCGGTTTCTCCTATGTTTGTGGTGCTCGCATCAACTTAAACACTAAATAAAAACTCATAGATTGCTTGCCTTTAGCTCTATTGACATCTATGATTGTGGCCTTAATTCTTTAGACTTTACTCTCTGCATAAAAATAAAAATAAAACACGATTAAAATTTTAAATTTTGGCAAATTAAAAAACGTGTGTTAAGCAAAACCATTGTTTCTAGAATAAATAATAGTTTTGTAATGTAACATTGTCTTACTTATGAAGTTATGATTATGACTCACATAACAGCACTAGCGTTATTAAATGTGATTATTGCAATTAGGCTACATATTAAACGGAGCTTCAGATTTGTACGTAACTTGAAAGAAATTAAATTTCATAGAATTTTTTGTGCGCAATATACCGTACTGTAGTTAAAAAACCTGGGGTGTTATTTTGTTTAACAAAAAATCTAAACTGACGACCTAAAAAGTTAGCTTAGATTTAGCTTAGAGTTAGCTTAGATTCTATTTATGGTGCACATTAGTATAGGCTATTGTCCAACTATGGACTGCGGTAGGCTAAATGAATCAATCAATTAGTCATCGCAGTCCACGGCTGGACATTATAGGTCTCTCGCCATTGCTCCCGATCTTTCGTCTTCGACATCCAGTCCATGATCTATCCTAGCCACCTTTTTCCTTCCTTTTTTACTGCCGACCTGTCAGTCCATCTGGCCAGGTAGACTTCATGAGTGATTTAAACTAAATATGAAGACATAGTGCGATATTTTAGGTGTTCTACATAAAAAACGAAGTCACCTTTTAAGCAATAGTGATCCTGAGACTCTTAAGTCCTATCTAAAATGAAACTTATGAGCTAACTACAAAGGCTCTGTGTTTATATAAGGCATTATTTTTATAAAACTTCCAACTAACATCACGAATAATTTAACATTTAACACGGATACAAGGCGTTATAATTTTTTCATTGTTTTCTCGACTCGCGAATAATGCTCTGACCCTCAATTTTTGCCTTAAACACCTCACACCAGGTACATATTAAGACCATAATACCGGAGCACGTCTCGGTGCCGTGGCTGCGAACCTTGGCTTACATCGCTATATCTTTGCCTTTGCACACTCGAAACGACCTTATTCTGCGGCGGCGCCGCATAAACGTGCTCTCAGTTATACGATTCATGGTAGAAGTGTAATTGAATTGTGGGAAAATGTTGTGATTCACGGGGATTTTACTTTTTCATTGGAGATGATTATTGGAACGGTTAACAACAGTGTGATTTCTGTACATATATGGTTCTGGCTTCGGTCTATCTTAGGAAACTGTTCATATCAAGTATACCCTCAGAGAAGTAGCCGAAGTAAGCACCGCGTCATCAGGTCGCCATTATGGTAATGCCGATGCACACCTAATGAGTAGTCATGACAAAACGGGTCCTGGTGGCGTTTACTACTCTTGACTTTTTTATTATGTGCTTATTATGTGCACGTATTGTAAACGATTCAAGAGTCCAGGCACATCGCCATTGTCTTCCTACACAATGTATTAATTTATCACTTTGTATGCAAAGAATAGAGTATTTAAATCTTCGCAGTCATGTTAAATGCGCACGCGAATGTAGATTAACTAGGTATTGCTGTAACTAGGTAAACCGTAATAAGGTTTGCTCTTAGTCTACAAATGTTATTGTTTACATATCTTGGATATAATCTGACGGGTAGTTACGGAGTACTGAGTGGAGTAGGTCAGGGCCCACTTGAAGATGCAGAGCGGAAATTTGATTGGAGCAGGATTGTGTACTGCAGCCTCAAAAGTCAACATAGCGGCAGGATGAGGCTCTTCCACCAATGAAATCTGTCGTCAAACAGAAGAATCTGTCGTTGAGTGACCCAAAACGACTCATTTCATTGGTCGAAGATATAGAAAGACCGACTACGGCGTCTACGTCTTTTCGATGAATACAGGCACAACCATTTATAATATGCAGCCTGTAGAATAGAAATATTATAAATACAAGTCATACAGCAACCTTTGTATGTGCGTGTGTGTATGATAGTGAGTTCAGGGATGGTACCGGTTCTGTAGGATATCTGAGATGTTCGTAAATGCATCTGTTACGCAAAAGCAATCTCCTTTTATGCAACAGTGTAGTATAAAGCGATGCACGTGCCTTATAAAGAGGGGCAGGGCAGCACCTAGCCCCAACACCATTGCTGTGCAATCTATAAGCATAAAGCATCGAGCACAGCACTGCGACATCCTTGATACAGACTGCCATTGGTCGGACTAGGTGACGTCACTGGAGATCAACCAATGACAATCTCTATTAAGGATGTCGCAGCGCTGTGCTTGACGTTGTTTGCTTAGAGAATTGCATAGCTGAACATGATTGCAAGCAGAGTGGACTGATTCTCGCGTAAATCGATTAAAGGAAGATGAAGCTGGTGAGGTAGTTCATGATTGCACAATATGTTAATAATAATTACGTCAACTGTTTGTTAGTAAACAAATTATGAAACTTTGACAAATAAAATCCCAAAATTTCACGCAGTGATGTTGTAGTGATGTGCTGTGAAATCAGGTTTTTTACTTAAGCGAAAGTAACGCGAACTGTACGTACCTAGATGTTCACGGGTCTCTGGCAGACGGCAGAGGCACAACGAAACAAGAATACGTATTTATTGTTATTATAACCGCAGCATACCCACAGCTGGGGAACATAAACTTCTGAAGGATATTGTGACAAACAATGGCCGTTACACAACGGGTGACGTCACGGTACAAAGTCCGCCCGGCCAATTGGAAAGTTCAGCGTTGGAAGCAAAACGTTGGCGCCAACTATTTGGTCTAAATGGTTGGTTGGAGTTGGAGCTAAGTGGGTCAATTTGTGTTTTGACATGTCCAAAGTGCAAATATTGGTAGTCTTTGTACCCGAATTCATCTAAACGTCTTTATTTAGATTGATTACCATAGCTCCAAGGACCTCACCATCATCCAAGACCTGTACTTTGTACTTATCTTGATTTAGCTTTGCGGAAGCGAATGCCGTCTGACTACCTAACCCCGAGAGGAAAGGCTGTGCCGGAGCCTCGTCCGTTATTTAGGCAGCAGCTGCATTGCTTGGACCCCAGACCTTTACACCTTTTTGCCACTCATGGTATGATATCACAGGCTAGTATTCGCAACTCCACGTCAAGGTACGGTTTTTGCGTGAGGGTGCAAACCCCAACTCATTGAAGAACGCCAGTAGGCTATTTACTTATTTTTGAGGTCTGTATACTCATTATTTTTATACCACTTAGGTGGTAGACAACCAAAACAACAACAACTCATTGTCGGTCGAAGTGTAAAGATCCTTTTGATCTGATGTTTCGTAGTCTGGCTAGATCACTATCTTCCAAGCGAAGGTTCCGGTTACATTCGAAGTTTCCTAAACCCCAATCTGAGAACCCGGGGTCCGCATACTAGGAAGTCTAGCCCAATTACGTCATTGTATTGCTCAATAAACATAGAAACACGTTTTGTAGAATAAGCGCTTATAGTTTTTAGGTTTTCCTAGATCAGCATAGACATAAACTGGAACATATTTATATTATAATGAGTTCCGTGATGCAATATTTCAACATAATAATAGCTACTCAGACAAAATATGCTCATGCGCAGAATTTGTCTGTCTAATCACGAAACTAATAGAATAGTTTTAGGTATTATGTTAATTTAGCAATTTTTATGACACGTTTGACCTACCTAGATTTTAATAACTATCTATACTTAACAATAATGGTAAAGAGTTCGTTTGTTTTGTGCGCCAATTTCAAGAACTACTTTTGCAATTTGAAAAATTCTCTATGCATTTGTTGGGATAATAGGAGGAAAATTTATAGACTATTTGATGGCCAGTTATGTGCCGCTCTGTGTAAGATTTTCCTATCTGAAAAAACCCAGTAATACTTTGTCCAAATACGAAATCGAACTGAGAACGTCACAACCGCAAACGGTATCAAAGATACAGTGCGTTGGAAGTTAAAATTCTAATTATTATACAAGGTAAAAATAATTATTTTAAAGGTTTTAGACTTTGCTTCATAATTTTCTGTCGTTATAGCAATCGCCTTGAATATTTCATCATCATTACATAGTGATATCATAATACCATCACCTGCATGTGAATAATTTCCATACACACAACACAACATCTATAGCTGGATTTCACCAGAGAATATTTAGTGAACTAAACCGAGTTTTAATCTTTTATTCAGGTTGGATCTCACTACCTGTCTACGGCCAACGATAAAAACTGCGATCAAGGCGAAGAACATTGCGTTACTTTATATTTTACTCAATGAATCTCATCTAGTAACATATAATATAAAAGGTGAAGCCTGTAAACTTAGTTTATTTGAACGAATCTTTACAAGTAAAATGCTGTAGGAGTTAGATTTCCAGGTAAAATTTTAACCGGAAAGATATTTTTGTTACTCAAAATGGTAGATCTACCATCATTGGATCTACCTCTAAATATGGTAGTTTTGTCGCAAAATATGTCTATCGATTACTCTTTGTTACTTGTGATAATGCCCGAAAATGGGGGCCCCTCGCCAACGCTCGAGGCTACATAGGACTTGTCGCCTAAATAATAAATCTGCTGGCAAAATATTTTGGTGGGATAACGATTTAGATTTCCCATGTCCACCCTATTATTTTGGTGACAGCTAAAATCACACCCACCCAAATAGACGTAGACGTAAAGCGAGCGTGATAAAAAAGTGCTCAAACTTTTTAAATTTCTCGCATATCAACTAATATTGTCTATGGCATTATTATTTAACCCCTGAACACCGTCGTAGTTTACACAATGTTACCATTTTAAAAATAAACTACACGATTAACCTCTTAAATGAGTAAGCCAACGTGTTGTGTTGAGACTTCAGACAACGAGCGCTGAAATAGTTAAAAATAACTAGTGGAGTTTGCACCGTACTGTTTACCCTTGCTGCCTTTGTCTAGGTTTGTACAAATATATACCTTATACCCAACAGTTAAAGCAGAAAATAACATGCCCGTATGTTGAAGAGAGTAAACACACACAAGTTTGCTTTGGATTATTTTGCCTTACTAACACGTTTTGGCCCATCCAAATGTTCTACATCTACCTAGAATAATATGCAATCTGATAAATTACTGAATGACGTCAGACGTGCACTTCTGCTTTTTAAAATCTATTTCGAATGATTTGAACTGCAATTGACCTATCCTCAGAACAATTTACACAATATAATACCCCTACATTGAGAGTCCAAAGGTTTGTAGATGAATTTCAACTATAAACGTTGAATCTAATTCGTCACGTGAAAAAATGCTGCGCATTCGAAAATGTGCCTTACTGCGTTACAGATAAGGTTGTATAAAGGTTTTTTGTTGAGTGATCACGCAGAGTGCACGTGCTTGGACGCCGGTAGAGAGTTCACAGCTGTTGTTTGAATGGTTGGACTTTGGACTCGAGCTACAATCACCGGTGCGCGTGAGCAACGTGTAACGACTCCTTCATTTGTTTGTCGACGGCTATTGAGTCATCATCCCCGATTTCTGTTGCTACTGCTTGAAAAATTAAGTACAACCGTAAGTTTCGGATTAATTTCTTTTGGGTGTGTGCATAGGTGTGAAACAAAGACTTTGACGAATTGGACAAACATAATTCCTTTGTCCAATATGCAACTGATATGTGAGCTAACAGCATTTTAAAGTTTCATAATGATTATAAAGACCTGTTCGGTACATACGAACGTACTAGATAGACCGAAGGCTAAAATAGTTAAGTAGGTACTTCTAAGATAAGGATCAGTTTCACAGGTGTTGTTATTATAGGTAATAACAAAATAGTTGTTTCTGAAGAACACTCTAGTTGCCAGGACTATCTATCGTTTTATGTACTTATGTTATGTAGGTGAGTGAGATTTCAGGACATTGTTCTAAATTCAAACTGTTGGATACAAATCTTTTTAAACTACCTACGTGTCTACTGTTGACATAGCAGGGTTAAATTCTTCCTGCAGGATAATTATTGTCTATGAAAGGATTTTTTATTTTTTTATTTTTTTTTTATTTAGGAAACGTCAATTTGACTTCGCCTCGCCTGATGCCTGGTAAGCTGAATGATGATGATGAAAGGTGTACCTATGAAAAGTTTTTTAACAGATTTTGATTTGGAAACATGTTTTTTGGAATGGAACGTAACGTAATTAACTACGTCATGCCGTAGTTTCAATGGGTGAGCGTTGAGTTGAGCGTATTTAAAGATCAGATTTTTAAGTCAATTTGTAGGTATACGTGCTGTTTATCACGACTACTACATTACCATTGAGTATTTAACGATTTAACGTACTCAAAGGCATTACCTAACTATTAAATTAACTCGACACTTCTAGCTTTACCTAACTTTCCGTGAAATATTTTTGTCTTATGTCTATGAAATGTACTGGTAGATTTCATAGACACGTAGGTAGGGTAGGTAGGTACTGGCCATAAGGTAAGTATACTGTTTCGTGTGGAATTTCAGATTTACGTAGGTACCTACTATAGTATCAGATGCTAAGCACTATACTATAGCTTTTATATCCCTACTATGAAAGCTATGATAACAGCATTGCTCATTAAACAAACAAATCCAAAATCCCCTTACCTCAAAATGTGAATTAACAATAAACTGTGACCAAGTCTTTTGGGAATCCAGGACAAATCGTGTTTGGTCATTGGTGTCAAATAAATAACTTAGTCTTTTTTCCAATGGGACATGAAATAAACCGTAGTAGGTTTGGAGTTACCTAGGTAGGTAAGCGTAATTCAGTTGGGTTGGGAGGCGATGGTTAACAACAAGGAATATAAATGAATACCTACCTAGGCAATCATAAAATTAAAAAAGTGTCTAGTAAATTGGTCTTTAGGTCCTTACTTATATGTATTAACGAACAAAGAAAAGTAAACATACTTATATAGTTCGGAACTAAGTAAAAGTCAGGCATGTAATCTTTAATACAAATTGCATCTACAGATTCTACAGCCGATTCCTTGACCAATTTTATTTTGAATCATAAAAGTATTAACGTTTTGTTCTAAATTCAAAATGCATGTCTACAATGATTGGCTTGGCTGGACCGGTGCCAGAAACAAAACGTTCTAAACATTCTAGCGCCAAATACAAATAATGTATGTAGGTAACACACAGTTAAAAATATAAATAAACAAACGTTAAAATAGCGCGGTGTGTATCATAAGTTGTACTAAAGGGCTATTGTAAGACGTTAAATTGATAACAATGATATAAACTCAAAAAATACACGGGTTTACTTTGCTATCAAATCACGAAGGTAAAACGTGTAGAATGCTATTTGCCGGGTCCAAAGTCCGCGAGGTAACTCTGACGTAGACGACACAAACGTGTCTTCGACAATGCTTTTGTTATATGTATATTAACTTTTGAATTATAAAAATTTAGATATAGGGAGCTGTTCCCGACTATATTTATATAATAATGTTGCAAAATAACTCCATATGTTCAAAATATTGCATTACATTCACTTTGCAAATGTTGTTCTCGTTCAAATATTACTCGATAAATCGAATTACGGATTGATTTAATTGAATAATTACATTAAAGCACATATAAACATCACTGTTTACTACGTGAATACATAATATTCTCTGAAAAATGACCGTGAACAACAAACTTTTGGGATTATTTATCTAGCAATGTTTTAATAGTTGTGAAATCTTACCTTTTCGAGGAGGTCTTGTCCGATAGAGTTTGCGTCCACTTTGACCTCTAAAATCACAGAATTTGCCTGACTAATTAACCACATTTTGTCAAACATTTTTGATAAAACTGTATAAATTTAATTTTAAAAGGAGGTCGAAGTTTAGTTTGGTGTTAATAATTTTGCAATTTAACACTTATCCAATAATGTTTATCTCACTCGCGTAAAAAATTTATTTAAAAATGTCTTTCTTAATTCGCTCAGCGTAATGTTTATCGCGTATTCTTTGTGGAAGTAAAACTGTGAATAACTCCCGACGACGGCCATACTACGTTAAGTTTGCCACCGAAATGATAAAGAAAACAGTGACGTGACAACGGTGGGGGGCGCGGACCTTGTACTCCGATTCAAAACATTACAAACATATTGCATTTATATCAGCATTCATCGCTGCTAACACAGTGATACTGGAAATTACAGCTCAATTGATACACCAATGTATTGTGAGTTATTTGGAAAATGGAGCACGATATTCTCTCGCATTATGATAGAAATACATTGCTTTGTTCATTTTTTTGTTTGGTAAAGAAAGAGATAGAGCTACCTCTGTTGCTATAATACACACTAATGCGATAATAATATATGATAATCAATTTTATTGTTATCGTGTATTTATTATTGAATTTAAAGTATTTTATTCATAAAGTTTGGTGTTCAATTTTGTCTGATATTATGTATCTAAATAAGGTCTTTGTATGGAAATGGGTATTCCGTACCTATTCGTGTTTTCGAATTTTAGCGCTAACTACAAATGTTGCCATCATACAAATATGCTCGAATGGCTTCTTCATCTTAATAACTTTTCATTTTAAAAAAGCGCATTATTTATTGAAATAATATATAAATTTTAATATTGAAATAAGTATGTACAAATAGATACGATTTATATAAAGACTAAGCCGTCCTCTGTGGTCGAGGTCGAGCCCTTGATTGTTTTCCATAAACAGATGATATTTTATCGATGACTGAATATTTTGGTATATCAAGGAATAGAAAATATGTACCATGTAGGTTTTCTGATCTTATTCTACTCAAAGAGCAATGACTTCAACTGATATTTCTCATTTAAATAATTTTCATAAACTGCATAGTATACTTACATACACACCGGTCCGGTGACCGGACTACATGGGTTTCGTTTCGTTTAACCTGTGGCCTATTTGCTAAGCTAAGCCATCTACTAGACAGAGTCAAAGATTATTCTTCGTGTGTCGGCCATACGATGTGTGGCAGTATTGCAGTAACATTAGGTTGACTGGTAGAGAATGCCTATGGCATTAAGTCCGCCTATGTACATAATGTGCATGAAGTTCTAATAAATAAATAAATAAATAAGAATCAAAACACTGAATCGAATTCAGTGTGGATGATCGCTGAAGTCCCACGAAAGAATAGGCAGCCTCACCTTGTTATGTCACCCCCAGGCCTCCGCTCGGAGAATCCATCCGCCCCCTAGCGTGCTCTTCACTGTGCCATCTGCTAATCAGACTAATCAGAGGTATTGCTCAGGACCTGTAACTGTGATGAGTGTGATGACATGTAATTTGACCTAAAATGTGCCCTATACGTTTAGTAAACGTTTCTTAAGTGTCTTTTGAGGACAGCACAGGAAGGTACTGCTGTCGACGAGCTGAAATTGATCAAGTATAGATTATTATTAAACAATTTGCTTTACTCTTTGCGCCAGGGCCATGTTTGCCTCCGATTTGGGTCCAAGCCATGATACGTGCCTCGAAGATGGAAAATTTTCGAACAACCTACAGAGCGATGCGACTCCCGCCTCGGTCGTATCGTGGACCGCGGTGTAGTTGACCGTAGGCAGCTATTTCTCTTGGGAGAGAGGCGCTGTCATTTTTGTTATACCTACAGGATGCTAAAATTATAATAAATCTTATTACCTACTCAATAGGTTGGTATAGCCCGCGCCACGTATCTTGGACCTAAATCGTAAGATATCCGAGGCTCTGGCGCCCGCAGATTGGTTTGTAATAGTCTATGCTTGGTAAATTTGAGTTCGAGAGTTCGTCTACCGCAGTAGCATCCCGTGCTATCCTCAAAAGACACCCAAGAAATGTAACCTGCGCGTATAGGGCACATTTTGAGCACATTTTAGGTCCAAGATACGTGGCGCGGTTTTATACCATACGATGCTTTTGCAAGTATTGCAACGATACTGATTTAGTCTGATTTTTTCATTTTTGCTGATGGTTTAGTTTTACTCCTAACAACCCTGAAGAAACATGGTTCACTGCCATCTAGTGCCAGTATTGAACACTGTGTGTAACAATACTTCACTTACAATCCAATTCACTCAAAAATAATTATTGTCATAATTAGTTTTGCAATTCTATAATTAATTTTATTTATAGTATTCAGCAGGTAAATAAAAAATTCATTCGAGAATTTTATGACATTGCAGTTTCTGTTAAAAATACCCATGAATGTTATATTTTTGTCACAAAGCAGTCACCGTTACACGCATCAATACAAAAGCACGAGCCGCTGACAGCGCCAATTGTGACAACATGATAGAACTAAAGTAATCATATGACTTTCGTCACGAACTCCTATTGCGCCTATTGATTTGTGTCTCGGTCTTGATTCTCGCTCGACTTAGTTTTTGTGTGTATCAGAAATGGCGAGTCAGACACAGGGAATCCAACAATTGTTGGCAGCTGAAAAACGCGCTGCTGAGAAGGTCGCAGAGGCGAGGAAGCGTAAGTAATTTGTGAAATAATACGCATTACACCCAACTATCTACCTTTCCATTGTAGAAACCATGTCAGACGACCACTCTGGAGTCAAATTTATCGCCTTATTTAGCTGAAAATCATGTAAATTGAGGTGAGATTCTGCATTTTAACCAGGATTTATGTCATTTCGAGTGTAATCACATGATTTTTGTGCTACACCTATTTGCGATGACCAAGCCCTTGACAACATCGTCTTTATATCACCCTGAGCTGAAGTAAAGGTAAGTGGTGCAATCTACGTCTCATTTTTAAGGAGATTCATCTCAAGATCGTTTTACATTCAAGGATTTGTCAGTAACAAGACTTATTATAGTTGATTGATAAGGAAGTTGCTACTTACCTACTTGCCTATTTCTATAGCTTACATAGTAATTTCAGCCTCCAGAACGAGCATTACTATCATTGTAAGTTCAATATTTCAGTATAGTTAAAACTACGCCCTGCACATATCATCAGTACTTCATGTTTTGTTACTAGCTACTTTTTTTTTATTTTCAGCCATCATAAATCCTTACATTCAATAAAAATCAGTCATTTGATGTTTTCATATACTGAATGTATAGAGAATCTTTACCAATTTGTATGACTAGTTTATTACTTATTTTACCAATAGTACCTTCAAACACTATAATGTTTCGATATAAACCTTTTGTGTCTTAAAATCATTAACATGTAATAGTAGAAAAAGCTATATCATTTCAAGTATGGTTCAGCTCTTAAGATAGGTCATTGAGTGATAATAAATATATTATCAATGGTTTCTATGGTTTACAGATCAAGCAGATAGTGCTGTCACAGATGATAAAAGATAAAAAAGTGTCTTTGATTTCATGATAGTATGAAGGTTGTTACTAACAGATCATAGAAGGAGGTTACAGTACAGTGTAGTGACAAAAACTTGATTAATTTTGACCTCCATGGTCTTCATAGACTTGACCTGGGAAGTAACTTACAATTAATTGCAAACTTGCAAATGAAAGGCTGTATTGTTATAATTGCAACAGTTATTCATGTTTGTTGTTTGTATGACACCTTTGTAAACTTGATCGACTTGGCGGGCACTACTGTGCCCCCAGATAAATGACATTCTATTGATACGGAAGAAGACCTAAAGAAAAACTCTTAATCTTCACAGTGAATAATGTCGATTGAAATTACCTAACATAATAATGCAGCATAATAATAATAGTGCAACATAAAGTACTGCCGAGAACCTTGACCTGGAGTTAATAACTGAAATGCCTAATATTTTTTATTTTTGTGTTACAGGAAAAGCGAAACGCCTAAAGCAGGCCAAGGAGGAGGCTCAGGATGAGGTAGAAAAGTACAGACAGGAACGTGAGAGGCAGTTCAAAGAGTTCGAGGCCAAGGTAGGATATTTATTATTTTTTAGATAACCTGTCCATTGACTTAACCCCACTGGGTGTTAAGAAGGTTAGCTGTGTTAAACGTTATGTTTCACTTATTACAGAGGCAGAGATTGGAGAATCAAATATTACTCTATTTGAGACTTTCAATTTACATTCTTTTTCCTAAGTCATTAAGATTTATAGGATCATCGTCATCTTTAACCTCAGAGCCTGATTTCCGCTTACTTATTTGCAGCACAGGATGCGGTTGACTGGACTGGCCATTTCACCCAATTCTCCTAAATGGGTTCAGCTTACCACTTCCCCTTAAGATTTAGGCAGCTTTTATTGTATGACCTCCCAACCCTGAAACGAAAGCTTATACCAGAGTCTCATTCATCTATCATCAGGTGTATGGACTTGCAGATTATGGTTGACGTGAGCTTAACGACTTGTTGGAACCTCCTCGCCCCAGTACAGCTGGTTTATAGAATTTATCAAAATATTCACACTGTATTGTTGTTTGTCAGCACATGGGCACCCGGGAAGGTGTTGCTGCTAAGATTGAAGCCGAGACTAAAGTCAAGATCCAAGAGATGAACTCCATGGTGCTGACACAACAAGAGCCGGTATGTATAAAGCTATTGAAATACTATTGTGTTTTTTATAGGACACGAGATATAAAAAATTTTCTTTTGAAATTTCACATTTATTTTTTGAAATTTGCTTTAAATATAATAGAAAAAAACTCCAAGTTGTTTAGCAAACCGCTGGTGTCTGCGTATATGAAACCTCAGAAAACGACGTAAATTAAAAAGTAAATTGTTAAGAAATCTCATTGCTAGTCACATGAATAGCCTAGATGCACAGATTTTAGTCACAGTTGGTCTGTGCATCATCATGGATTGCGAACAGTTGTTAAGTTAATTGATCATGATCACAATTTGGTCAAATATTCTCAATTTCGATGTCGAGAGATGTTATACCGTCACTCGGTTGGGTAATAGAGCCAAAAGCAGGTGGGCCGTGTGCTTGTCTGCCACCTAAGTGGTATAAAAAAACAAAAAAAAAAAAAGCGAGTTCCTCGAACATTCCTGAAATGAGCTATCTCGTCTAAACGAGACTCGACATTGAGTTAGTATTCTACAGAATGGGATACCTTTCGTTAACATAATATATTTAATCCTAAAATGTTTTGGCACAATGAATTTGGCATACTTTTTGGCATAATTATACTTGGGCATAATTGAATTTCAGCAGCATTGTAAATTAGCATAATCATATTTAAGCCATAATTATATTTTAGCATAATCATATTTAACATAAAATGTTTGTCCTAAAATGTTTTGGCATAATGAATTTAACACATTTTTTTTGGCATAATTATACTTGGCATAATTTTACTATGTAATTAAGCCAAAGAAATTATGCCAAAAGATCATTAGTCTAAAATAGGTTATGGTTATTTTTTTATGCAAATGGATAGTTATGCATAAATATGATTATGCTAATTATATTTATAATTAAGACAAATATGCTAAATTTGTTATGGATAAAAAAATATGCATAAATATCATTTGTCTAAATTATCATATGCCAAAATATTTCATGGGTAATATTTTTATGTAAATGGATAGCCCCTGTTAATGTTTTTTTTTTTCTATATTCCAGGTGATCAAAGATGTTCTCAGCCTGGTGTACGACATCAAGCCGGAGCTGCACGTCAACTACCGCTTCAAATAATCGTGTAATTTATGATATAACATCTGTTTATCGCGCATTAAACACTTGCGATCACCCAATATAGTTGTTATTGTCGTTCAGTTAGGCTCGTAGGCGCGGCAGAACCGTATGCGCGGCTTGCTACAAATATAATTTATAGCTAACAAAAAAAAAAATCATGTTAAATCGATCGATTTTGATAGTTCATAAAGATTACTTCGATATCATATTTTAGTAATATCGAATATCTACCATTATTTGAATGTTGAACACGTCTTAAAAGTGACAGAAAGGTTGCTGCTAATTTTGACAGGTGATGTTGGAATTAAATGTCAAAGTTTCTGTCATTATGACAGCTGTCAAAAACACGCGGGAAAATCTGTCCGTTTGCTGTAAATACAAGTATTGCTTGATTTCGCCCTATGTATTTTAATAAATTATTCAATTAATATTCTATAAGCGTAAGAATCAGCTCGGTATCATTCCAGAACGTTGAAGGTCCGACATTAACAGAATAAAAAGAATGTACCTATAATCTTAAATTGTATGTTATTCAATGTTGTATGTTGAATAGAAATATATAAAGTTTTAAAAATGTTTGTTTTTTCTTGTAGTGATGCAAAGGTGTGCAATAATGATATAGAAATTAAAAGCATCGATGTGTTAAAGAGTTCACTGGTTTTATTATATTTGGGCCATTTCAGGTGATTTTATCGCCGTATTTCTGTAACAAAAAATTATAACAGTAAAAGAAAACATGATTATATACTCGTAGATAACATTAATAATGTCAATGTAGGCGCAGAATTGATAATACTAAAAATAGGCACAAAGGGTGCAAATATTTGTATGCATGAATACGAGTATTTGCATTTTTCTGGTCGTGCCTCGGAGAGCACGTAAAGCCATCGTTCCCGATTGCCATACAAAAATCTATGGCAGTCGTTACGGGTATAGTTGGATCCCTAAAAAGTTCAACAACTGGCCTAGCTGCAATGCTTCGATATCGCCTAATGTAACTATTAGGTTGTGGAGGTCAGATGGCAGTCGCTTCACGGAAAATATCTAAGTTCAGCCTAATCCGCGGTTAGACTGGTAAAGCGAACCTCAGACTCTGTGATGAATGCTTCAGATGCTACTGGGATTAAGGTTAGGTTAGAATGAAGAAGAAGATATATTTTTGAACAACTTCGAGTGTCGCCCCTTCGATGGCAATCGGTCTCGGTACAACATGTTCGTTTGAGATAATTTTAAAGCAATTAGTTTGCTAGACTAAACAAATTATAATAAATTGGAAAAAGCGAAATCAATTCTCGGGCGGGACTCGAACCCGCGATCTTTCCCTTACAGGAGGAACGCTCTGACCACTGAGCCACCGAGCTTCGCCCGAGAGTGACCCAATTTTTCCAATAGTTATCAAAAATCAATGTTTAAAAATGATTGCAACATCATTCATTGATTCCGATAGTTCGTACGAATATCGGTAGATTACTCCCACCATCGCCGTAAGATGGATGTATTGGAAAAATTGGGTCACTCTCGGGCGAAGCTCGGTGGCTCAGTGGTCAGAGCGTTCCCCCTGTAAGGGAAAGATCGCGGGTTCGAGTCCCGCCCGAGAATTGATTTCGCTGTTTCCAATTTATTATAACATGTTCGTTGGTCATAATCTTGGTTTTATCCAAGTTTACACCGAGGCCGACGTGTCGAGAAGCTCCATTCAGGCTGTGCAGCATTTCGTCCAGTTGTTCCAGCGACTCCGCAACTATGACGATGTCGTCAGCGAATCGAATTGATTGATTGATTGATTGAAGAAGAAGAGTAAAAGAAAACAGGACAGTATTGACATGTGGATTTCGCTAGTGTTGAGTAAGACTAATGGCACAGAATATATCAATAGTATAACTCCGGACACGTATCTTGGACCTGAATCGCGAAACAAACTAGGCCCTGACGCGCGCGTATTGCTTTGTAATAATCTATGCTTGGTGAATTTGAGCTCGTCTATCGCATTAGCACACTCCGTGCTATTCTCAGAACACACCCAAGAAATGTGTATTGCACGTTTATGGCACATTTTGATCACATTTTAGGTTTAAGATACGTGTTCGGAGTTATACATACTGTATGGTGAGATGCACTGCACATACAAGGTTAAAACCGTTAAATCTGTCAAAATCGATGGGTTACTGATTGCCTCCCCCATGAGCGCGGGCCTGGGGGTGACGGGTAGAGCCGCCTGTCACCCTAGCAGAAGCAGGCCGCAGCGGCGGCACGCATTGCGTGCCTCCCCATACCCGGGGGCGGGTTGGGGACTCTGTGGTCCCCTCACCGGAAGAGGGCCAGATCGAGAGATATGGTCCTGGGTCGGCCGGGGTGCGAGGGATATGGCTACGACAATCTCACCTCCGGCAACTGACGGCCCACAGACGGCGTGCGTTTTAGTCGGTTCGAGTCCGACATAACCTCCTCCTCCGGCTACGGTGGGGGAGGTATCCGTAGGGATTTTGCGCACGATAAAAAAAAAAAAAAAAAAAAAAAAAGGTTACTGATTGCCAAATCGGATAGTGTGAAGTGGTGTGAGTCAGAAAGTGTGAAGCACATTCCTACGCATTTGAACAGATTAGGTCCCTAGTTCAGTCTTATCAGTTGTAGATACTTGAAAGTAGGTTGAGATAATTCAGTGGAAATAGTGAGACGTTACATGAAAAATGTTTAAAAAGGAAGTAAGTATACGAAGTATATTAATAAATAAATAAATATTGTAGGACATTCTACATAACGCTATCTAGACCCAAAGTAAGCATAGCTTAACTAGCTTGTGTTATGGGTTCTAGAATGCGGATAAACATAGGTGCTTAGATACATTTTTTTTTTCGTAAATACATACATAAGTATCTTAAATAGTAATTAGTAAGACACCCTCAAAAGAGATGGCCCTGGATCGGCCGGGGGAAGAGAGATACATCTCTGGACTCACAGACGGCGTGCGTTTTAGACGGTTCGAGTCTGATATAATCACCTTCCCCGGCTCCGACGGGTGGTATCCATGGGGATTTTAAGTAAATCCCTACTAATATTATAAATGCGAAAGTAACTCTGTCTGTCTGTCTGTCTGTCTGTCTGTCTGTCTGTCCGTCTCGCTTTTACGACTAAACCGCTGAACCGATTTTGATGAAATTTGGTATAGGGGTAGATTAGACCTTGAGAAAGGACAAAGGCTATGTTTGGTCGCGATAACCGACATCCACGCGGGCGGAGCCGCGGGCAAAAGCTATTAAAAAAATAAATTGTCGTGTTGGTCCCAGTCTCAGTGGAGTTGAATAGGGCCACCCCACCTCTTCCCGTGGGTGTCGTAGAAGGCGACTAAGGAATAGGGCTGTTCTCCATCCGACAGTAAACATTACAGCCCATGAATAAGTGCCCGCTTGACGGCAATAGGCTCGCCCTCTATTTATTACGTGGGACCGAAAATCACGGTTGGAGAAACATAATATAAACTCACGCCTATATCCCCGAAGGGGTAGGCAGAGGTGCTAGCACCCACATTTCGCCGTTTATGTTTGGGTCCAAATGTAATAGGTGGCGAGCCTATTGCCATTAACCGGGCACTTATAAACCTGCGATAAATACACACATAACTTCGAAAAGCATCGAAAAGTCATTGGTGTGTGCCATGGTAAAACCTGGGATCGAACCCGAGACCTCGTCTCAGCAGTTCATTACCCATACCACTAGGCACTAGGCTACCGCGGTTTTTATACACCTCTGCCTACCCCTTCACCTAAGCAAATGGTAAATCGAATGAAATTTTGAAGCATTTATTATGCTGACTATTCAAATCGATGATGTTTGGCCGGAGTCATCAAAAATCAATGTTTAAAAATGATTGTAAAATCATTCATTGGTTCCGATAGCTCGTATGAGTATCGGTAGATGGCTCCACCGTCGCCCCAAAGACGGACGTATAGAGGAATTTGGATCGGCTTAGTGGTCAGAGCATTCCCCCTGTAAGGGAAAGATCGCGGGTTCGAGTCCCGCCTGAAGTCGATTCTCTTTTCTCTTTCTAAATCGATTTATATGGTAAATCTTCATTTGCTGGCTCGAGTATACGTATGTATGTATATGTATAGTAAAGAAAACTCCTTACCGTAGTTGCACCCTCTTATTGCCGAGGTTCTCGAGCCACGGCGCCACGGCTCCCACGGACGAGAACACGGCGGGGTGGTCGGCCAGGTCGCACCGCTTGGCCGAGAACGACAGGATGCCGATCAGAGCGTTGTCCATGATCGCTGGTCCACCGGCGTCGTGCTACGTTAGGATACAATACATAATATTATAAAACATCAGCAGCGAGTCGCGACGGGTCCATATAACCCGAATCCAGTCGGCTTGCTCTACAAAGGGAAGCCTAGTGCTATTTCATTTGAGCACTTCCGTGCTTCGGAAGGTACGTTAAAAATCAGTCCCGGATGTCATCAGTTGTTACGTAAGGATGGAGACCTATATGGTGGTCTAAACAACTCCGTCATTGGTTGGTCTCTAACATACACCTAAGGTTAGGAGATCAGATGGCAGTCGCTCTCAGTATATCTAACTGGAAAACCCACGCCACCTTATAATATAGCGGACTCCGACTGGGTCTAACGTAAGGGTGATAATTATGATAACGATCAGGCAGAAGAGTAGCCAGCTCGTAACTGGCTAGAGTAATCGGCTTTTGATGTGAAAAGAGTGAGTCTTTTCTAATCCTAAGACGGTTACTAATAGTCGTTTGGTGCTCAAATAAGGGGTTACCTGGAAAGTTTTGAAATTGAGTGGTTACTTACATTACAGACGTTTTTCAGCTTCGTGATATAGCCAGCACAGAAATTGGTGCGAGTCACTAATTCTCTGCGAAATAAAATGAATTCTGTAAAAGAAGACACATAAATCGAAACAGTTTCTACCTTTCTGCTTACACTCTTCGCGGAGGTTTTTATCTACCTAATGGCATGACGGATTACACATTTGTCGCCAGGAGGCTAGGTACTAATACCTAATTACAAAAAAGAGGTAAGTAGTAAGTTCTTACTCTACTACCTACAGAGTCATCATCATCGTACCGACCGATTTTATCGATATGTGAAAATGGCTATCGGATGTCGGCTGTCGTCATCCGACACCGATATCGGATCGGATAGTATGAAAACGCCCTTAAACTAAGTAGCAATACAAAATATCATCATTTACTTTCCGTAAACTTCTTGGCAGTCAGCTACATCATACACTGGCAGTGTGACTTTTTGCAGCAGGACCTCTCCTCCGGAGCCGGTGATACCCTGAAATATCGTAGAAATCACGAGTAAACTGTTGTGTGTGTCATGTCCTGGTCCTGTCTAACCCAGTTACGGTGTCTATCCACTGGCGGCGGCGAGACTAATTTAATTAAGTACACATTACTTATTTTATAGTGCGGAAAACCCTTGTGAGGGATTATATCGAACTTAAACCAACTATATCTGCACGGCGTCTTGGGTCTTCAGTTACCGGAAGTGAGATAGCTATTGACATAATCTCTCGCATCCAGCCGACCCAGGGCCATGAGCCATATCCGGTTTCCGAGATTGTCAAGTATCAGCAAATTAGTACGTGTTTGGGTATCATAATTGGACAGAATATTCGCACGGTACTTGTGTGACGCGTTCCGGGTTCAAGTTCCTTCGTGAAAGTTGATTTTTAAATCATTCTGATGTAGAATTGTTTATAAAATATCTGGAAAACGAGATAGTAAGAAGTCATTCTCTGAATTTTTTCCCAAATCAGGTTATGACTATAATATTATTTACGTTATGAAGAATATTTACCAAAACAGATCCCCAGCCGAGGAATTGGATCTGATTATCGACAGGGACAAGTCTATCTGTGGAGTACGCGATGCTGTCTATGGGAGATTCTGTCTTTCCAAAGGTAAGGTTTCGGTGCAGTTTCATGACTGCAAAGTTGAACTCCAGGGTCTGCGGCTTGTAGTTGGGATGGAAGAAGATCTCGGAGACTCGCAGCTCCTCGCCTCCGGATGTGGCGTTGGTGGAACCGACCCGCACGGATAACATCTTGACATATTCGCGAAAGAATCTGTTGTTATATTGCCTGAAAAAATCGTATTGCATGTGGAAATATTTTGAATGTAAAAATTATTTCGAACGCAAACGTTATTCTATTTATGTGAAGTAAACATAATATAACTGCAATTCGCAAAACAATTGTAAGCCCTTCTTAGCACCTCATTTGTACTGTTTAAGAGTTGGCAATAACTTAGAGCCAAGCTTGGAAAGATAGATACCTAAATGTAATAATCGAAGGTTGGATGGATATATCTTATCCACCTACTATCGTAGCATAGGAGAAAGTTGCAGTCCTAAAGTTGTGGTCCAGTGAGTGGTGTTTCTTAATTCAAAAACCTAGACCCGTATTCCAGAAGGGTATTCAGTTCTGGATCTCAATTTATAACTAGATCTGAGGACAGATAGTATTCTAGAGGACATTCTAATGATTGCGATAGTCAATTCACAGCTGAGCGTTGTTCTGGATTACCAGCTCTAGACTTACAATTGTAAACAGTGTGCTGCTGTAAGAACTTTGTCCTTGTCGATGATGACACCCCCGCACCACAGTTCATTGTTGACCAGGAGAGCAGCCATGAACGGATGGTCTTCTATCGCAGCCACCTCATCAGGGTTGTAGATCCTGCGCGAACGACGGTCCAGCGGTGGATTTATTGAGGGTTTTGCTGTAGTAGTGTTGTTTTGGGTATTGTCTTCTAGTTTTGAGTGATCTGTGGTGTTAGATGTATGATTATAGTTTGATATACACACTTGTTTCTAATGTGATTGTAAGAGTGTACAGATACTACGGACTTTTTGATGCTCATTTCTAGAAGTAGGTGATGAGATTTTCTTGAAGTTTTCCTACCTGTCCTATATACTTAAGTAAAAATGAATAAGTAAGTAGCTGTTGCTGAGCGCAAATCTTGAAAATGCCGCGAACGATTTGGATGATACATTTTTTTGTGTTCGTAACTCAAAAAGATTGGAAAACCCATAGGAATAGTCGGTACTTAGATAACGCCTGGCACGAATATCTAATCTAAGAGAAAATCCAGTCTAAACACGCATTTGTTCTGTGTACAGAACTATCTCCAGAGAGCTTTCCAGTGAAAATTCTTCACAGACATTCTGCATCCACTAAAGTAAGTATATTCTTATAACAGTCCCCATACATTCGAGACAAAGAAGGCTCTGGCGCGCGCGGATTTTTGTCAAATAAATCAATGTTATCCTCAACCCCATGCTATCCTTAGAAGACTCCCTAAAAACGTATGCTCTATACGTGCATATAGAGCACATTTTAGATCCAAGACTTATGTGCCGAGCAATAACACGTTTGTAATAAAATAAGCAATAGTCCTTACATGTCATAGGTTCAATGTGTTGTTCTCTCCTGGGGAATTCTATCGGTAGTCCTTCGTATTCCTGGAGCAGATTGTTCGCTCGACGATTTAATTGTTGTTGTGCTACCGGCATAACCATTTATATTGTTAAGTTTTAATTATAAGCACATAAATTTAAGTACTTAGGTACATATTTTAGCTTTGAGGAATCCGTCGTACCTTGAAGGTAATAAAGTCAAACTTATGTGCAAGCCTATGGATCTGCTGATGGACTTTTCTGATTGATTGACTGATTGATGGTTCAGAATTTCCTCTGACTGAGGTCTGACTCCCTATCCCGAAGCAAGAGAGGACTAATGACCCTGATTCTGTTAATGGACAGCTGAACTCTAAAATTTAAAGGCATTTTTTGCAGTGTTAGTATTATTAGTCGATTTAGAGTTAGTCGAGAGAGATTTAGTAGAGTTAGATTAGTCTTGTTATCAAAGCTTGCTTACTTTATGACAAGCATTTGTACACCTTTCAATATATTACTTATAACCATGAATAATGACGACATTCTTGATACCGTAGCATATGTTTCTTACAAACAAGTAAGTATGATTAAATAAGGCAGGTTATAAAGAAGTAAGTACGTGTTTAAAATGACTTGCCACTGTTTACCTACCCCCTTAAGACAAATTTTTATATGTATGCATACTCACAATCTTCTCCACTGATTTCTGAAGACGAAGAAGAAATATGCGGTCTTACAATTTTTATTAGACTAACTAATATAAACATAGCCACCATTTTGCGGCTACATTGTTCGGCCATCTTGTATACAAATCGTAGACCTGTCAAGAAATTAAAAATGTTCACGAGCTTCACGCAACAAAATTACAGAAGGGATGAGCACAGGTGTATCTTTAGAATATATAATATACCTGACTTAATTATCATCAACATCACACCGTTATATCCGGTTACGTCTGGCTTTCACCTCGGAGCCCGTGGTCCGCTTATTCGGTACCTCCTCCTTTTGAGTTGTATGATAGGTGTACGGCGGCTTTAATGGAAGTGACCACCGTTTGACCTCCCTACCCCGGGAGGAAGCTAGAGTCTCATTCGCCGATCAACGGGTGTACCGATTTAATTGACCTCGTATATACCAATTATCAGATAGGCTTCGAAACCAGTATGGTTTACCAGATAATAATTATTCTTCTTAAAAATAAAATAATTAAACAACATACCTACCCAGCAGTGTTGATACACCTTGATTGGAGTTTCCGTGTTTCCACCGTATTATTACCGACCTGACTATAAATTTTCACAATAAAATAAAGTAATAAAACAAAAATGAAAAACGAAATCTTTATTTTATGCAAAACTAGAAGGAAATACTATATTTTAAAATAACCAATATAAATCTTAGTTGAGCAAAGTTAGGAATAACAAAATGTACCTAATTTATTTATTTTTGTTGCCAATCGCCAATGAAGTCCGAGCTGCCGGAGCTAGTGTAGACAGGTGAAGCCGAAGTGCTGAAAGAATCGGTAGGGCTACAAAGAATATAAAATTACTTAATTATTTATAAGTTCATTCTTCTAACTTTTTGTGGTTATGATGCGTGTTATATTTAGTGATGTATGACTGGCGTAAAGTAAGACAAAACGATGCAAGACTTAGGTGTTGATCACACCTAATCTTTGTAATCAATTTTTTTTTAGCTGTAGCTGTTGAACCAAAACATTTCTGAGTTTCTTCTGAATCAAACACATACATAATACAGGTAGGTATATTTTGTATTTAAAAAAAACTGGATAGGTATTATAATTTAGTTGAGATATGGCTTTTTTTAAATTGATTCAAGTACGAGCAATCGGTTCAACATATATTATTTTGTTACAGAAAGGAAAACATTATTTGATTTTGGAGTTGCCCAGTTGGAGTAGTGAGCAAGACTTGCTCAGCAAGAAGGTGAGTACTAAGAAGGCTCACAAGAGATTCTTGGAGAGTGTAAGACAGTACAGTACTAAACCTTATGCTACGAAGGTTTGAAGGAAATAGTAACAGTTTACCCATAGGGAAACCCGTTACTTGACTTTAGTATTTGAAAGGTACGTATACCTTCATATACTTACTCACCCCTTAGTCCCTTCAGCATAGGCTGGAATAATAGCCCGCCATTTATTTCTGTCGTTGATAAATTCATAGAAGCTCGCCGAATTCAGGTGGTTGCAGTTACCGCATCGGGGACAGCAGCATTTTCAAGAACTTATTGAGTTTCAGATTTAGGTATTGAAGTGATTGGAGTAGAATGACTAAAATGCCATTCGCAGGCCCAAAAGTAGTATATTATTATTTTATTATTTTATTTTATTTCTTCCTTAAAGAAAATGTGGTGGATTAAAGACTTGCAAGAAACAGCGGTGTTCTTGACCCTGGTTACCAGACTATAATATTGGGATTCTTGGCATGATTATTTTCAAGGATCGAAAGCTTAAATACGCAGCAATAATTTTTCTGTTAATATATGCACACACTTTATTCTTGTCTTGCATAGTTTCGTCTTGCTTTACGTATGTGCAAAATCATCCAAGTAACTTTAGAAAAGGTGAGCAAATAAAAGGAGTTCCTTTGAGTCCCTTACCTTAGCGGTATTTTTTATATAGCTTGGCTTTAGTGTTCAAGTATTGTTTATAATGAAATGAGTTGTTAGGTACCAGTCCCAGCGGTGGGACTGGGCTAGCGACCACCATGCCGATGAGAGCAAGAACCAATGCCACCTGTGGAACAGAAAGGAATGAGATAAGAAAAAAAGGCTAATTTAGTCGCCAAAATATTTTCACTAAGCAGCCCTCGATTCTGTTAAAGCAAAACCACTGTCCTGCCACAGACACGACAAAAAATAGCATTAAATTTTAGACTTTATTGCTATAGAATTAAAGTCCAAAGTCATTTTCATTACACTATTTCTTATTAGGTAGGTACTACTTATTTTGGTACTTTGCGAATACCTCAGTGTGTGAACACATTATTTGAACCCTTTTATGCAGGTTTATCTATAATATAAAAATGAATCCCTAAATGTGTTGCTAAGCGTAAATCTCTCTCAATTCTTTTTTTAGAATATTCATTGAACTACGAAGATGGATCTTACGGAGAGAAAAATTTAAAAAAAAGAATCGACTGTTAGGCGGTACGAAGTTCGCGGGGTCAGCTAGTAATGTATAAATTAATGTAACTTAAATAACGTTTGAAGAATCATTGAGAGGCCGGGCCTTGTTAGATCTTATAACGGGTCGATTTTTCAGTTTACATACAAAGAGGCTGAAGGTACTACTGAGACTTTTTAGTATCAGCAGATAGTTCAACGATGTAAACAAATTGAACTACTAGTTCAATCAATTGAACTATTCCTTGAACTACTGAGAATAAGGGGATTTTTTTAATGTTACAGTCAATGACATCCGTTGATTCAACACTAAAATATTTACAAACCTTTTTTTCACTAAAGAATCAAAGAATCAATTTCGTTTATTCAATTTAGGCACATATAGAGCACATATGAACGTCAAAATATTACAATTGTGTCAAGAAGTATGTAAACAAAAAATAAAATATTAAATAAATTACCGGAAAATATTATGTTATTATATAATAATTCATGCAAGTAGTTTTATGATTCAAAGAGGACAAAGTTTAAACGTTTTGTTCATTATTTTATGAGAGGTTTAGGGCCATAGATAGTGATCAATAAATAGAATTTATCATAACGTCATTGACTGAACATATTCTAATTTCTTAATTCCTAATTCATACTCACCGCGCACTTCATGTCCGTGTAAACACGAGTAACACAGTAATACTTATTGCGATCTGTTCTGTATTCTTTATATAGGCTCGTAGCGCGGGCCACGCATCGGCACCTGCGCTGCAACTCTGAGCATCCGGCCGTCTGCATCCGTCGAGGTACACTTGCATCACGAGTCAATAATATCACTTTCGCAAGAATTCTATCGACATATTGACACACAAACTTCTTTTTATATAAATAATAAATATTCTAGGACTTTCTATACAACGCTATCCAGACCCAAAGTAAGAATAGGCTAAGTAGCTTTTCTTTATGGGTTCTAGAATGTGGATATACATTTATTTACTTATTTGCTTTTGTAAATGTATATTTATTGTACATAGAAACACCCATGATCAATGTATAGACATTTTTGCATACAAATATTTGCACTGAGCGGGAATCGAACCTGCGAACTCCGACGTAGTAATCATACGCTCGTCTGCTTCGAATCACACTGCATTTGAATCTCTTTCTGAGATCTCTGGCAAGGTTAGACGGCAGTCGCTCCTAATATAGCCGAAAAAAACAACGCCACACCATATTTAAACGAACCCCAAACTCCGAGATCAAGATCTCGAAAGCCCCTCGAGAACCCTTGAAAATTCTGTTTAGACGGACACTACCAAATGTCAAATGCGAGGCAATTCTTGCTAGGCGAGCGACTATTGTTTCCACCTATAAGTTCAACTATAAGTTCAACCAGTTGAACTAATAGCACCAAAAAATTCCAATTATTTCAACTGTGATTGTTTAGATGAAGCAAGTTTTTTCTGTCCTTTCATAAATGGTAGGTTCATGCGGACAAGAACTCTTCTAAATGACGCCTTAATACAAAAAAAAAACTTGTATTCATAAAGAGATAGGAACCAGGCAGTAATTGTAAGTAAAATAACTCTTTAAACATAATCATTTAATTGAATAACACAAAAACGTTCAACAGATAAAAATGTCTCAAATAGGAATGTTGAACAGAAGATGGTTACACACTATGAGACCTGACTCGTTCGATGTCAAGCTACCACTTAAAATAAGGATTTCATTCTCAATTTTGACTGAACGCTTTTAAATGGACATTCAAAATCCTGAATTCTATTTCCCGAATATTGATAAAATAATTTAGTTCAAAAATTTGCAGCCACTTGACTTCAGTGTTAACGTTAACAGAGCAGGGTTTTTTAGTTATAAAGAAAACTTGCTTGGCGGCTACACCTCGAAAAAACCATGACTGACGGATCAAACCTCTTGGTGAGTAGTAAGAACTGTACTTTGGTCAACTTCTCCAAGGATTGAAACGCCCAGTCTAAATGGTATCTTCAGGTCTGACCACAATTCAAACCTACTCTGAAAAACGAATCGGAGTTTCTATTACCCAGAATTATTGGATAAAGTTTGCACTCCCGAAAAAAAACCATCTCAAATAGCAATTGCAGTCAAATCTAATAACTTGAATTTAGGATGTCATATTTGCTATCGGTGTCAAGTGTGCGATATGTTCTGAATGTTATCAAATCAATGAGCAGTTTTCCAGTAGGTATTTATAGGGTTCCTAAAGACAAGCTAGATGGCGCAGCCGGCACTTTTGGTAACTAATTTGGAAAAAAATATCTTCGGTTTTGTATTGATTTACTTTACATAGATGTTTTGACATGTTTTCTGATGAAATTATTTTAAATTATAATATTATTATTTTAAATTACAGACCGACGCGAAAAGAACAACAACAAACCACAGATTACATTAAAATTACCAAAAGTTATGCTAGCGCCATCTCTTGATGCATTAAAAACCAACTGATTATTATACCTACTGGAAAACTGCTCATTCAATCAAGTGTTTATTAATTTTCGCCATGATTGTTTTTGGTACGCAGATTGATCGGAACTTAAAACATTAATTGGATTTTGAATCCCTAATGTGAATTCAGGATTATGAACATGCCGCAATTTAAATAATCTAATTTCTAAATAGCACAAGTTGAACAGTGTCTGAGCACAACTCACTGCGCTTATTGGAAAACGATAAAAGTGTACTTACAAAAATGCTAATAAAAAATGTTTGTTCTCGATAAGGGATGAGAAACGAAGCAAAAAACTGTTAATCAACATAACCAAACAAAACATAAGACTAAGTACTTGTGGTGGCGTGTGTGGGTACCTACACAAAGGAAGGAACCCTTTCAAAACACCTTTAAAGCTAAGCTAAGCTAATATAAATATAAGATAAATTATAACACCATGTTTAAATGTAAAAATATTATAAAACAAAATCAATGTTCCAGTAAAATATTCATTCCTTTTCACAGGTAGCAATACTGTTTGTATTGCTTGTTTTATTATGTTAGTATATTAGGAATGTAATGTATAATTGGGGATCTTTCGTTTTAGGAGTAGCCCTAGCAATAAACTTGGCCTCTCTACAATCCTTCCTCTTGAGGAGAAATAGATATTTCTGGATAATGCTAGTAGTAATCCACGTTTTGGTTCTCTTTGTTTTCCTGCTTGACTCGCTGGTTAGCAGATTTGCTGAGGGCTGGTGAACTATCCGCGCCGTGGGTAAAACCACCAACTAGTCTGTCGATGAAGATACCGTCTGGTTTAAGTAAAAACTTCGACGCAACGCATTTTGTTTTGCCTCAGCCAGTCCTTCATTTCCAGGAGTCCAAGAAAAACGAAAAATAAAGACGTATCCGACAGGAAAACAAAATTTGTCCAGTCGTCGTGACTTAAGGCACGCGTCAATTTTAATATATACAAAATTATATTTACAGTCCTATTGGGTACATACAGCAATACATAAACTTGAATCTCAGCTGAAGAAACTATCTCCGCAACAAATACGCTTGACGTAAACTCGTCGTAAATAACACGTACACTTTAATTCTGCAATAAACAAAATGGAGTATAAATACCAACAATAGGGTATATTAGGGGTATATTGTAAAGTTCTACTAAGACATTCAGGGCCCAAGCCAACCTCACTGCATGCTGCACCTGCTAGTGATTGCCGGAGGAGGCTCTGATACAGACTCTTGAGTTTCTTCAGACGGCAGTCAATCCCATAAAATAATCCCAAAATAAGCTCCATCAGGAGGGAAAAATTGTTGGAGCGAACTCTGAGCTCCAGTGTAAACTTTAGATGCAACCAGGAGGATTGCCCTAATGATTAAGTGCATCGCTTCCTCATTTTCCTGTATCCTGCTGGTACCTGGTCTCCCGGACCTTTTGGTCTAAATCGATAATCGTAAAGAATATTATAATAATAATAATAATAATACATCTCTTTATTGTATGTACACACAAATATCTACAGAGGAATACAGGTAAATGAATAAATACAGTAGGTAAATACAATTGGCGGCCTTATCACACAAGGCGATCTCTACCAGGCAACCATGGGATGGAGTGTGTTAGATAATACATAAATAGGTAGTTTTCGGTGTACATAATATCTATTAATTACTTTATACTAAAATTTATGCTCTGTCTGATATATTATAGTCATAGATAGGTATAAAACATACTATTATATATATAAAAAATACATACTTATTGAATAACTATATAATTAATAATGAAACGGTACCTACTATTAGGTACCTAATATACTTATACATAATATACTTAAATATACATTATATAACAACAACGTGGACATGAATAAAGGAGATATAGAAAGAGAAGGAGAAAGATAATATTTATGGTTCTTGCAAGTAGTGGGCTAGGACTAGTTTTTTGAAGACGGGCAGAGATTGTGCACGTCTTATATTTATGGGTAACGCATTCCACAATCGAACAGCTCGGACAGTATACGACTTGTCCATGAAGCTCGTGGAGTGCGCTGGCATTTTCAGTCTCAGATTCTCTGACGATCTCAAGACCCTAGAATGTGAGTCACCAAGGAATTCAAACCGTTCTTTTAGGTAGATAGGAGTGAGAGGATGAAATAAAATATTATACAGTAAATAAAGAAAGTGAGCATTCCGGCGAAGTCTTATAGGCAACCACTTGAGTTTTGCGCGAAATTCGGAGATATGATCATATTTGCGAAGTCCAAATATAAATCGTATGCAAAGATTTTGAAGTCTCTCAAGTTTATTCAGTTGGTCTTCAGTGAGATCTGGATAACTGGCATCGGCATAATCAAGGATAGGAAAGAGAAGTGTTTGTGCAAGCGCAGTTTTCGTGGCAATGGGTAGAAAATTTTGAAGTCTGCGCAGGGACCCCGCGGAGGCAAACATTCTGCGGCTAATTTCTTGAAGCTGAGGACTCCAAGTCAAACAGCTGTCCATATATATCCCCAGATTTTTTACTCTATCGCTATATTGTATTATAGTCCCATCACAGGAGACCTGAGGTAGCAGTGACCAGTCTATTTTAGATATATAGCTCGGGCTACCAATTATAATGACCTGGGTCTTAGAAGGATTGACTTTCAGACCATGCGATTTACTCCAGTCACATATGCGGACCATATCATTGTTGATGGTGCCGATAGCATCCGTCAGTTTAACTGGAGTAGCTCTCGAGTAAATTTGTAGATCATCTGCGTATAGGTGGTAGGAAGAAGTGAGATTGTTTGATATGGAGTTTATGAAAACAGCGAAGAGTAGAGGAGATAAAACGCCACCCTGAGGGACGCCAGCAGACGTTAAGCACCAAGAGGACACTGTGTCTTCTATACGGGTACGCTGACGGCGTCCATACAGGTAACTTCGAAACCAGTCAATTACTGCCGGAGATATGTTAAGGGAGTATATAAAATGTACAATACCTTCCAACGGTCGTTGTCATAATCCCATTTGGACGAGAGACCGTCTATTGGGTTCGTGCGTATCTCCAGCATTCTCCTCAGCTGAGCCTTTTGCGCAGTTCGAGACAGTGAGGCCGGGAGGGGTTCGAAAACTGAAATGGTAAGTATATGTGATTACAATGGCATACAGTATTGGAATCTTTTCTCTCGGTAGAATTGAGTGTGCAAACAACTAACGGATACCGGTCGCAGTTCTGCACTAGGTGGCAATAGCTAACCTTTGCACCAGGTACGAGACCCGGCTCGTACCTGGTGTGGTGCAACACTTCCCCGGCGAAAGTCACCGGTTTATCATTTAAACAAAACCCTATATAATAATGTACGCGCACTAAAACGTACAGTCGAATTCAAAAGAGCAGTAGCAATCCTACGTAACTATAGCGTCAACATTCTTGCGCTACTTGTGACCTTTTTCTTTTAAGACAATTTACACACACACATAAATTGTTCTTCCGTAGGAATATTATCGATAATTTCGTTGTCACTACGTAAGCAACCCGTGGCCGAGTGGTTAAAGCATGAGGTTTGTGGAAATGCAAAGGTTGATGGTTCAAATCCTACGATCTTGCAATAACACTTTTTGTGTTTCATTTATAAATTAATATCATTGTATTATAATATGTTAAATTTTAGCAAATATCAACATAAAATGTAAAAAGAATGCCAACTTCATGCAAAATTACTTTATCAATATTTAAAATTATATTTTTGTCATAAATATAAAAAAATCGTTATAAGCTGGAATCGAACCTGGAACCTCTTATCATTGTGCATCTATAGTATCTTGCTTAACCCATTTAGCTATCAGTTAATTTACTGAGTTGGTAAATTACTGTATTAGTATCTAATGACACACACACACATATATGTAAACACAAAACCGGGCCGGCACGCGGCCGCACGCCACGCCATTTTGAGCCTTGTTGTGCTAATGCACTCATGAATTCTGACTGTACATTGCGCCAAGTTCCCAGTTTTCTGTTTGTCATTTTATAGTCTCTGTCAGTCAATTTTTACCTATGCCGCGGTTATAAATGCCAACCGCAAACTATCCTGACACCAGATTACTATTGATGAGTAAGTAGATGGCAATATTATTGCTGGCTACTATGTTGAAAGATGTTTATTGAAACACATTTAACAAGACACTACAAACTTTGGTTGATACTCCTAATCGTATTTGTTTTCCCTCAAATCCAAAACTGTCATTTGCTAGTGGCTCGGGTTAGGCGGTGCACCAGACAGTAACCTCACGCAAAAATCACGCCTTGACGTGGAGTTGCGGATACCAGCCCGTGATACCATACCAGACTGTAACTACCACCTATTTGTCACTGCTGCTCTTCAGCTAGTCAAGAAACTACAATATGGGGTTCTTCAAGAAGGACATTAGGTTTTCATACGGTCGGTAGCCCGAGTGTGATGCCCCTGGTGTTGCATACGTCCATAGGCCATTTTGGGTTTAAAAGTGTCATACGAGGTTGTGAAATATGCTACGGGCGAAGCCGTGGCGGGTCAGCTAGCGTGTCATACAATTATAATGGAAGAAATGTGATTTACCGTAGTAATGGTTAAACATGAAGACCCACATAGTGAAGGAAGTCATCCCGATGATTAAGCCCAATATCGCCTTCCAGTGTCCTGTGGGATGCTGAAACTCCGCAAACGTTTGACAGAACGAAGCTCGGTATAGTGCCTTCTTCTCCTCGCAGCAGAGCATCCGCCAGTCACCCTTCTCTTTTTCACGGAGTGCCTGCGTTTAGGAATTTGATTTAGCAGCGATGGCGTCATTATAGGGCTCGTGGCTAAGAAGTGGTATTCCAATAGGTTAGCACAATGGAAGTTTTAATACTAGCTAAGTCGGTCTTAGGATGGATGACCATTCTTGAGATATTGAGATCTCTCCATGTTTCGGAGGAGCATGTTTAGATGTCGGGCCCGGTTGTCTTCAATCCCGGCAGTCGTTAAAGGTAGTTTGAGTCCTAAGAAGTCAGATGGCAATCACTTCACGGAAAATATTGAAGTTCAGCATTCCCCTAATTCCTACATTTGGATAGTTTTTGTAGTTGGATAGTTTGGCATTTAGTAAAACCAAACATGTATTTCAGTTGCAGTTGCGCAAAACCTTTTGATATATAGAACAAGTCTGATTACCGCATACTATATGTATATTATAACTATGTTTACAAAGTAGTCAGCTAAGACAATATTTAAAAACATTTGTGGATAAGTAATTTCCCAAATATTATATTCCCTGATTGAGTCTTGGAACGGCACAAAACGGTGAGCCTGCATTACAAATTACCTCTGTTCTTTAGGCTGAAGTGTCTGATAATCACGTACCGGTACTATATTCTAAAGTACAAACAAAACCTGATACATTACACATATATCCCTTGTGTTCTCCTTAAACCTGACTGCTGGGAACGGGAAGGCGGCATCATCTTTATAATTTGCGCTTCCGTTAATGCCAAAACCGACCCAGTCCCGGTTTCCGATCCTACATCTATTGTGGACTTGTTTTATTTGTAGACGTAATGGTGTGAAAATCCCGTAGGATTTTAAATTTAACGCCATTTTACAACACGGGTATTGATACAAGTCTGACAGCGCGTATTACTTTTTCAATGTTTTTGACTAGTGACAGTCTTTGGTTTTACAAAACAGGTTGGTTTGTTAAACTATTTTGACGATTAATTTGATTCCACAATCAGTTTGTTCTCTTTATTATATCTGTGGATTTTTTATACCACTTAGGTTGCAGAGCACACGCTTCACCTGATGGAAAATGGTTACCGGGGCCCATGGATGAGTGGCAATGCCAAGGGAGTCACTCTTGTGCTGCCGACCCTGTAAGAACAGAGAGATTCTGTGCCGTCAGTGCAGAAGACAAGCAGGACAGGTCTTCCCACTGACAGTACAAAACTTCTCCAGCAAACTCTGGTTACCCTCACCGCCCGGAACATAACACGAGGTTATTATAGCCACGAGGATTAGATGTATTTTTATAACCACACCTTTAATGTACTTTCACGGTTTCTTAACCAACTGCAAATAGAAATAAATAAATGAAATGAAATAATCGCAGAATATAATGCCCAGATATTTACGATTTCGAGAGAGGCTTGTTAGGTAAATAAAATAACGAAATTATGTATGAAATATCGTTGTTATTTATTTGAATAGGAACATAAGATATTGGTTTGTAGATAGTTTATTGCGCTTGAATCTTAATTAACTTTAAATCCAGATCTAACTGCACTCATCAAATCTGTGTAGCATTCCTAATTTTAATCTAACACTAGTTTCTTATTTAAACTAGTCTTGTAGTTTGGGCCAAATGGATTTTTGTTTTTGGGGTTACCGACTTCAGACTTTAGATTTGTTTTTGCTGTCAAAACTTTACTACAAACTTTATTTTCAATCGATCTGGCACGGACTATAGTGACACTATTAAATTATCCTTGCAAAGCTAATTTTTCTTCGTTTCATATTCATAATGATTGGCCCCGTAGACATCGTACTGGCTATATTCGTTATCAGGTCTAGAAAACAACGGAAGCGTTGAACGCGCTACAGAAGAAGACTTAACCTGTTCCGTTGTTGAGGAAATCGTCACACCAGATGTTACAAACTTAGTTTCATTGCTCAAACTTTGATTAATTGTTACATTTTCATCCTTTGTCTTAATTATCTCGTGGAAATCATCGTACAAATCGTGATTTATTACGTCCTGTACCAACATTTCGTTGTCGTTGGCCATATTGACTATTTGACTGAGAATGATAGTCTCATCTGGTTCTTCGTTGGAGTCGTGAGACCGAAGTGCTGGTTTAGTCACAGGCCGATGGGTGAAGAGGCGATCGATCGGGTACACATGAGGGAACGTGTGGTGACGTGGGGTGTTGTAGTATATAAGAAACCTGTCGTTTGGACTGCTTGTTGTTGCTGCACCATATACAACGGGGCGCTAGAAAATGAAATAAAAAAAGAAATTATGTTATTTTTTTTATATAGGACACGTCAATTTGACTTCGCCTCGCCTGATAGTAAGTTGAAGGCATAGTCTCGGAAAAGAGGATCACCAGTATAGACACGTACAATGTTACAATGGTGGCACTCATCTTGGTCTCAACTAGATCTAGCTAGGAGTTACATAGCATCCTCCATCCTACAGAAGATCGCGGTTTAGCAACCTTGTGTTGTGTTTTCCGTGGTGAGTAGGGTAGCCAGAACTCACTGGAGAGGTCTTGTAAACGGCCTTGAAGAGAGAGACCTGTCCACGCTATGAGTGCGTATAGATCACGGTGGCCACACCCGTGTCTATGCGTGCCTCTACAGGTCTCATAGCGGTGATCTGGGCACGGCTCAACTGTATGAGCATCTGCAGCAGTCGGCGGACAGGGTAATCGAATAGTGTTCTTGGGGGACTTCAATGCTCACCACGTGGAGTGGTTGGGGTCCACTGATACTGATATTACGAGAAGGGCTGCACACAACTTCGCCCTGACCTATGGACTCTCACAACTAGTGCAAACTATCACTAGAATTAATACCAGACATCGAGACCCATAGAAGCTCTTTACTGGACCTTCTGCTGACTACACGCCCGGAGGAATACTCCATAAATGTGGATCCACCACTCGGTACTTCGGACCACTTGTCTTGTCCGGGTTGCCTTGTCCGGGCACAAGTGACTCTCGCGCGGCCTGAACTACCGCGGCCACCACAGTGGCGGCATGTCTGGCACTATAAGTCGGCAGACTGGGATGGACTGCGAGAAGTCTTTGCGTCGTACCCGTGGAGGTGACTTTGCTTCAATTCTGATGATCCAAACATCTGTGCAACAGCAGTCGCTGAACTCAGTCGGCGGTCGGTTATCATCGCGATCGCTCGCTTATAATACCTCACCGTATTCGTACTAACGTTCTACGTCTAGTGATGGACTAAGGTGCTATCGATATAATTTTTGTCGATGGACCTTAGTCCAACATGGAGAAGTTTCTCATCCGCTCAGAGTCCAGTTCGAGTTTAACTAGCAAGAGACCAAGAGAGAATGCTACTTCACCGGACCAATGGAAGCATCCAAAGAAGTTTCTTGCCAATCCCGAAGATGTCCACAAAGACAAGAGGACGCCCACAAGTAACCGATTTGCGAATCTCCCAGTAGATGACGTGACTTCGGAATTCCTCCAAAAGGCCATCAAGAAGAAGGCGTCAAATAATATCCCCCCGATTGTGGTTGAACTCTATGGCGAATGGACCATAGAAAAGACTAGAGGCACCCTGCTTAAATATCTGAATCAAGACAATTTTCATATGGAATGTCGAGGTCGCAAGATTGTAAGAGTTCAATGCTACTCCACCGAAAGTCACCAGAAAGTGAAGGATGGCCTTGTGAAAGAGAACGTGGCATTTCACACTTTTACTAGAAAGGACGAAAAGCTACCTAAAGCCATTATAAAAGGATTACCAAAATGTACACACGCAAACATTTCTGAAGAACTGGCTTCCCTTGGATTTGCTGGGGCCACTGTATCTGAATTAAAAACATTCCATGTCTTTGAATGTCCGCACTTGTTGGTTCAGTTGCCAAGTGGCACAAACATGACCAAATTCAAGCAGATAAAGTACTTATCTAGCTGTGTCGTCGACATACAGCGATACAAGCCGAGCAAGAAGTTAGGCACTCAGTGCTTCAGATGTCAGGGCTTCGGTCATGCATCCAAGAACTGCAACAAACCAGCTCGGTGTGTCAAGTGTGCACAGACTCATCCCACCTGGGAATGTCCTAAAAAAGATAGAGAAGAACCGGCTCGTTGTTGTAACTGTCAAGAACAACACCCTGCAAACTATACCCAGTGTAGCGAGCGGTTGAAATACTTGGAGCGCATTGAGACTAACCGTGAAAAGCTACGCAAAGCTATTATATTGGATCACAGTCGCACTGCAACAACCAGTCAAAATACTTGGGCACAGATCACCCGTAGCAAAATTAAAACTCCCATACTACAGGAAGTGGCGCCAATTCAACCTGAAACAATTATACCTACAAATTTTAATCCAAGACCTCATCAGAGTCAAACTACATCGATAACGCATTCTGCAGACGTAAAGGAAAAGTCATCGCAAGACTTCGAAAATATTGAAATGCTGGAGATCTTAACGACCATACAGTCAATTAAGCAAGACTTCAAGAAATGTAAAACTTTTATGGAAAAAGTTATTCTCATACTAACGCATTTGGGTCATTATGTCTAGCTGCCATGAATTACGATTACTTTTTTGGAACGCGGACGGTGTTCATAAAAAGCAGCAGGAACTTGCTAATCTCGCGGTAAGTAGACTTAAAGCTGATGTCATCGCACTCTGTGAAACTATCTTAACTAGTCGACTTACACTTAACGTTCCTGGTTATGCTTGCTACCGCATGGACAAGCGTACTAATGGCGTGGGTCGGGGTGTAGCCATCTTAGTTCGCGCGGACCTACCTCATAACTTACTTCCTACCATACAAACCCATAATATGGAAGCCATTGGCGTCTCCTTGGTAATAAATAATAATAAGATGTTAATTTACTCAGTTTATCAATCCCCCAGTCTCCCACTCATCAGTAGTGATGTTGAACAACTCATGTCATCTGGCAATCAGGTGTTGGCTATGGGCGATTTGAATTCAAAGCATCCCCTGTGGTCGCCTGGGCCGGGTAACGCACGCGGTAAAACGCTTTACGATCATATGCTAAAGAACGTGTACGTGATCCACGCTCCCCAACAGCCCACTCTTATTCCATACTGCACTGACCTAAGAAAGTCTACTCCAGACATTATGCTAACAAAAAATATCAATTCTCTTAATCAATTAGTTACTATACCTGCACTGTCTTCAAATCACTTTCCTGTTTTTGCTAAAATGAATATCGATTTTAAACGTCATCCTATAATCCAACATAACTATGCTAAAACCGATTGGACCAAATTTCGCAATTATCTCAACTTGAATACAACCTTGTCCTCCAAAACTTACAAGTCTATAAATGAAATTGTCAACGTAATCAATAATTTTCAACAAACTATATTGGAAGCTAGAGACTTGTGTGTTCCCGTTACTACCCTTAAGCCGTGGAATTCGTCTACCCTCCCGCGACGAATCAAACGTCTTATTCGTCATAAAAATCGTCTCCGCCGATATGCTGCATCAGAACTTGATAGCAACGTGCGTAAAACGTTAAATGAACACATTAATCACCTAAAGTTCAACATTAACAGTGCTATACAACATTATAATGATGAAGCATGGAATCAAAAGCTTAAACGGGTCGACAATCCCAGTGCTGACCTCTGGCGCTTGGTTAAATCATTTCGTGTAGCCTCCATTACTACAATACCAGCAATAAAGAAAGAAGACGGCTCCCTGACAACTACGCAAAAAGAACAATGTGACGTACTAGCTAATAGCTTTTTAAATAACATGATCCTAACTAACGCGTCGCCCAGCACTGAGACCGAAACGGTTGAACGCTCTTTATCTCTTTTAAATGATCAGACAGCTCTTGATCACTATATGCTAGCTCGTCCTGCAGAAGTAAAAAAACTTATACTGGGATTAAAACATCGCAAGTCTCCTGGTCCTGATCAAATATCCAACCTTCTTATTAAAAACATACCACAAAAAGGCATTGTATTGCTAACTAAAATATTTAATGCCTGCTTGAGACTGAACTACTTTCCGTCACCATGGAAATTAGCTAAGGTTATAGCAATTCTTAAGCCTGGCAAGGACTCCGCTGAGCCAACTTCCTATCGTCCAATCAGCTTATTGCCGTGCATCGGGAAGCTTTTTGAAAAGTTAATTTATAAACGGTTGTTACGAGCGTCTGGTAATCTTCTTATTGACGAACAATTCGGCTTCCGTCAAGGTCACTCAACAGTACAGCAGCTGGCTAGGGTGGCAGAGATGGTTTCGCATAACCTCAATGTTAAACAGTCCACCGGTATGTTTCTGTTGGATATAGAGAAAGCTTTTGATACGGTCTGGCATAAGGCTCTTATTCACAAGCTGATTTTGCTCGGAATACCAACGGCGTTGGTCTCCATGATAAAATCATATTTGGCAGATCGAAGCTTCCGTGTTCACATCAAACAAGACTTATCTCCCTTAAAACCAGTGCCTGCAGGTGTACCTCAAGGCTCAATCTTAGGCCCATACTTGTTCTTGTTATATCTTAATGACATACCTGTACAACCACGCACTCATATAGCATGCTTCGCTGACGATACCGCTTGCTTTACCTCCTCATCTGATATCGATTTAATAATTGACCGTCTTCAGTTAGCCATTGAACGGTTGTTAGAGTACTTTGACAGATGGAAGCTAAAGATTAATGGGGCTAAAACTGAAGCAATTCTTTTTACCAGAAAACGTACCTTACCTAAACGTAGTCTTGTAGTTGGAAATCATACGATTCCATGGAGTCGCTCAGTGAAGTACTTAGGTATAATTCTCGATAATAAACTTAACTGGTCTGAGAATACTTCCAAACTACATACTAAAGGCATCAAGGCCATCAATGCTTTGAATCCAGTGCTAAATAGGCGCTCTAATCTGAGCAGTCACACAAAGCTAAGAATATACTGCACCCTGATCCGACCAGCTATTACTTATGCGTGCCCTGTATGGAGTAGCACTTGCCATTCCAATATAAATAAAATACAGTTAATACAAAATAAAGCCCTCAAATATGCTTATAATACTCCTTTCTGTACTAACCTCCAAAAATTACATTTACAGATCGGATTACCAAGAATCGACGTATACATTTATAAACTATCTGAAAAATTTTATATCTATAGTAACCCTTCTAGTAAGAATAATCTTATAAAAAACATTTGTAAATCTCGTAAGAACAATATTATCTTTATCGATAGATACAAGCGATACAAGTTACCACATCACTTATTCTTAGAGTGCGATGAATAGCTAATAAAAGTCACTTATCAGTACACTCGTTTGTTTTGCGAGTGTCATAAGCCAAAACCACCCGTATTATCGGGGATAAGTAGGACGGAGGTGGCGCGGCTCCGACCGCGTGCGCATGTGTGTGTGTCTAACTCATGTACATGCCCAGCTCCGGGCCGCCGAGCAACAACGGCCGCTTTTTTATCTTTCTACCTTCCACCGAATGCTTTTTCCATAAAAGTTAAGTTAAAAACGTAGTGTTTTTTTCCTAAAGCATACGTATTTTTTCTATTCAAATGTTGTGTGTACTTTAATAAAAACTTAATTTAGTGTTATATTTTCATGCCATAAGTTCTGTACGGGCTTCAATGCTCAGTGAATAAATGCTGTACAAAGTTTGTGCTACTAGGACTCCTACACTGGTACTGTACATTATTGTAAGTAATATGATTTAATAAAGATATTTTAAAACAAACAAAACAAGTCGCTGAAGCGATCCTATTGGGCATGGAATGTTATATCCCCAACCGCTGGATCGCGACAGGAGCGAGCAAAGGCCCGTGGTTTAATAGGCCTTGCAGAGAAGCTAAGACCGCAAGCAGTCTGCCTATATAAGGCTTGGAACACAGCTCTTGCCAATAGACGTTTTTTAGCGCTCTCCTATTCCACGAGACAGGTCCCAGCTTCGTGGAAGACTACATTCGTGCATCTCGTGCCTAAGAAAGGCGACAGGACAGATCCGTCCAATTACAGGCCTATCGCTATCACCTCGCTTCTCTCGAAGGTGATGGAGCTTGTGATTAATACACAGCTCCTAAGATACCTTGAGGGAAACGATCTTCTGAGCGACCGATAGTACGGTTTTCGCCAACGTCGCTCTACCAGTGACCTCCTGGTGTATCTCACTAACCGATGGATGCAAGCCATCGAAAGTCAGGGTGAGGCACTAGCGGTCAGCCTAGATATAGCGAGGGCCTTCGGTCTGGCACAGAGGTCTTCTTGCATAGTTGCCACGCTAGAGACTCCCCGAGGGATTATGCGAATGGATTGTCAGCTTATTGTTCAACAGAAGTATTCAAGCCGTCGTCGATGGTAGCTGCTCGGACCGCATGGACATAATCGCTGGTGTTCTACAAGGCTCCGTGTTGTCCCCGACCCTGTTTCTCCTGCATATCAATGACATGCTGTCTGATGGCTCCATCCATTGCTATGCAGATGACAGCACCGGGGACACGTATTACACGGGCCGTGCAAATATCCCTAGGTCAGAAGTGGAGGAGAGTCACGAAGAACTTGTGTCCGAAATCGAGACTACTCTCTCTGGAGTATCCGATTGGGGACGACTAAACTTAGTCCAATTCAACCCCACTAAGATACAAGTATGTGTATTCACCGCTAAGACACTACAACAAATGGAGCTTACATTTGTTGTAGCGCCGCAATTCTTGGGCACACCGCTTACCATATCCAAAAGTATCGGTGGTGTCGACATCTCCAGCGTCAGGTCGACAAGGTCAGGCTGGCATCAAAGAAACTTTGGGTGCTCAACAGAGCGAAGCAGTACTTCACTGCAGGGCAACGACTCCTCCTTTATAAGGCCCAGGTTCGGCCCCACATGGAGTACTGTTTCACCTTTTTGCCGGAGCGCCTGCGTGCCAGCTTGACCCTTTCGACTCGGTGCAAAGACGGGCATTGAGGCTCGTTGGCAATCCCATACTCACAGGCGATGTGGAACCTCTTAGTCTCAGAAGAGACTTTGCCTTACTGTGTGTGTTCTACCGCCTACACAATGGTTAGTGCTCAGATGAATTGTTTGACATGATACCCACAGCTATATTATATCATCGCACTTCTCGCCATAGGCGGGGAGTTCATCCTCACACATTGCAACCGGAAACGATGGGCACTGTGCGGTATGAAAGGAACTTCATCCCACGCACATTCAAGCTGTGGAATGAACTCCCCGCGGTGGTTTTCCCAAACGACTACAACATGGGGCTCTTCAAGAAGGGCATTAGTAACCACTTTCCATCAGGTGAGCCGTGTGCTTGTCTGCCACCTAAGTGGTATAAAAAAAATAAAGCAAACAGACGAAAAGCCTATCGAGACCAGTTTGATTGTATCTCATGGTGGTACATACCATTGCCATAACATGTTCAATCCAATCAATGTAGTGTCCGACCCTGGTGAACACAGTGGGAGCGTCAGGGGCGCCACACACAGGGGCCCCAAAACTGACTATCCCCACAAGCAAGTTGTCAACGATGCCAGGACCTCCGACATCTCTCTGAAAATCATTAACTTCTTTTGAATAACACTGTACTTAGGTATACCTCGTGACATATATCTTGGACCTTTTTTTGGGTGTCTTTTGAAGATAGCACGGGGTGCTACTGCGGTGGACGAGCTCAAATTCACCATTATTACACCAGCAGAATCCGCGCACCCCAGGGCCTGGTTTGTCATGCAACTGAGGTCCAAGATATGTATACCAAGGCATATAACTTTGTTTTAAATGATCGTTGGTAGAGATGATGTAGAGCTTATTAGCAGATTCTTTTCTCAATACATACATAATTATATTCACACTAGTAAATATCCAAAGGGGCAGGCGGTAGCGTATTAACACCCACATTTCAGTAACTAGAAGGGTAATAGGCACTGAGCCTATTATCGTGAAGTGAGTACTGTGTCATGGGCTTTTACGGTCGGATGGAGAATAGCCCTTTTCAAAGTAGTCTTCCACCCACAGGAAGAGATGTGGTGCTGGAGAAGGATGGAGGGAATAAGCTGGATGGACTGGATAACAAATGAAGAGGTACTGAAGAGGGTTCAAGAGGGAAGGTCTATTTTGAAAACGATCGAGAGCCGGAGAGGAAAAATGATTGGCCACCTGATGCGACATGATTTGTTTCTAAAAAACATAATTGAAGGAAAAAGAGGAAGACGTAGGCCAAGAGGAACGTTTATGAAACAAATAAAGGAAAAGATACATGTCGCGTCGTATCAGGAAGTCAAGCAATTGGCAGAGGAAAGGGAGGAATGGCGATTGCTCCACCGACAAGAGCACAGCTCTTAAAGGAGGATGGGCGTTTTGGGCCCACTTACAATATTGTCCAATCGAAATGAATTTACCATCGTTGGATAGCTCTTATCAAGAGTATAAAAAACGACTATGGCAGCTAACCTGTATCTATTGTCCGTTTTGTAATATACTCCTCAGAAGTTACATCTATCGCTAGATGGCGCTGTCTAGCACATACACCCCAAAAAGTGCTCCGCAATATTTAATTATTTTAAGACAATAAAAGCAACTATAGAAAGTGTAATAGCTTTGAATCAGTGCATAAACATGAAATACAACAGCGAAAGTGTTATCCCAACATAATACTATAGTAACATTGGAATTTACTGTAAAATAAATATTCCTTTATAAAATCGTTAAAAACTGTGTGAATACTAAAATAATGACAAAACCCCGTGAAAGTGTGAACATAACTAATAACTAAGCTCCAGTGTAGTGCAAAAGTGTGAAAAGTGGAATAATATCACAAACAAGTGATTCGGCATACCTCAACAATTTAGGAATGTGAGAAAAAAATTCCTGAAACATGAATCACCTAACTTACATGCGACAAATGTAGTCAACAATTTCAATAACAGCAATAAGTAACACCGTGGCGTGGTGGATAACGGTGCGACTAGAACACACCGTGTTAAACGTGACGCTGTCGCTGGTTCAAAACCTGGTCGGTTCTAAGTCTTTTTGTGATTTATAAATTGTTCCAATTCTAACTGAGGCCACAAAATGGAACATTATGAGGAATACGTAGGTGTAAGCAATATCACTCTTCGCAAACAACGAATTAATACATCCACCGATTCTATAGACCTATCATACACATCACTGTCACCGGGCATACATCATAGGAGCCTACCAACTATTGACGACACGCATGACGTTGAACTACTACAGGAAGAAATAAAAAAACTAAAAGAGGAGTTACTAACCGCACACAAAGAGATAGAAAACCTACTGTCCGAAAACACTGAACTTAAACATGAGTCAATCGAACAACAACAAAAAATTAAAAAATTTAAAGACGTCTACTACGGCACACCGAATTCATCACAAAAAAAGAAACATCCTAATCAAAGGAAAAAGTCGTTGCTTAGGAAAGTTATTCCCTATTCAGATAACATAGAACATACCTTAACTCCTAGTATCAATGAGCAAAGAACAGATGTCACCACCGTCACTCTCACATCACAACAGAAAACTATACAGGAGGAAATTACTTCACATTCAGACTTTAACTTTACTACCAGGCAAGACATATCTTTAGTAAAAAAAGTAGAAAAGAAGCACAGAATAATAATATTCGGAGATCAGCAGGCCCGTGGGTTATCAAAAGAAATGATAAAATCAAGACTACATCAATGTAAGGACAACTACACAATCACAAGCATCATTAAGCCCAACGCATCTACTTCACAGATCCTGCAAGACTTCAACGACGAATTTATAAATACACTATCTGTGAATGACATTATAGTACTAGTAATAGGATCCAACGACAAAAAGCCTTATATATTCATGTCAGAGCTATGTAATATATTGTATAAATTACGATTCTTAACTGTTTATATAACAAATGTGCAACACAATCCATACTTAAATGAGAATATGATTAATAACTCGATAGTATCGATTGTCAGGAATTACAAAAATTGTGATTATTTGAGAATACATAGTAATGTAACAGGTTACCATAACAATAAGACCGTTTACTCTACCAAATTTCACAATAGTTACCTATCAAGTTTATGCCTTAGTTTGAACACCATAATCAACTATAAGGAGTTCATACGCAATCAGAAACATAAATACATGAACACAAACCTAAAAGCTGACCTAAGATCAATGAAAGACAAAACACTACAAACTAAAATTCCTGCCTACTTTAAAAAAATAAACAAAACCACAAACCCATACGAAAAGACGTTTTTTCGTGAATGAAATGAAACCCACAATGAGTGATACTATTACATTATTACATCAGAATATTGCTGGCATATTAAATAAACAAGAACCATTTGAGTTGGCCTTGCTTGAGCTTCAGGAAACATTAGGTATAGTGGATATAATATGTCTAACTGAAACATTTATAAAGCGCGGAACAGAATCAAACTTACGGCTAAAAAACCATAGACTTGTCTCATCCTTCTCTCGAACAGATAAACGCCGAGGAGGCTCTTGTATCTTAGTAAAAAACAACTTACAGTTCAAAGAGCTCACTAATTTAAACCCATCTATCCCTTTTCATTTTGAGTGCTGTGGTGTGGAAATTAGTAAATATAACCTCGTAATAGTATGTATCTATAGAACACCTTCATCAAACAAAGACATTTTCTTACATAACCTAAACCTGTTAGCTGATAATTTAAGTAGGAAAAATAATAAAAAAATAATTATGTGTGGTGACTGGAATATAAATACCCTTGAAACTAATATAACATCGAACGAATTAAAATCAATACTAAGTAATAATAATCTAAAAAGTCACATTCTACTACCTACACGACAGCAATCATGCTTGGATCTTATAGTTAGTAATATACAAGAGGTTAAGGCAAATCAGCATTGCCTTGGACTCTCAGACCATGCATCAGCACAATCCATTCAATTTAAATTAAGAATAAATCAAATGATTAAAGACACTCCAAGTTTCTGGTTCAGAAGCATAAGGGATCTTAGTGCTGAAAATATAAAAAGATTTGAAGACTGTATGTCAAGTTTGACTTTTTCTGAGGTCTACGAAGCAAAATCAACCAATGAAGCATTTTGTACTTTCCACGACACAATTATATTGTTTTATGATCTGTGCTTTCCCTTAATCAAGGTAAAGACTACCTACAAAACAATAAAAAATAGATATCTAACGAAGGGTATAAGGAGATGCTGTATTAAAAAGAGAGCTCTGTACCTTAAATATCAATTATGTAAACATAACAAGGTGCGAAATAAAATAGTTTATGACAATTACGCCCGACTTTTAAAAAAATGTATTCACAAAGCTCAACAAATAAGTAGCCTGAAATACATAAATAACACAAAAAATAAGAGCAGAGCAGCATGGGAACTCATTAAAGAGAAGGTTAATAACGGGACATTACACTCTGAAATTGACACTATAACATTTCAAAACAAACTTTACAATGACGGAAAACAAATATCTGACCTATTTAATGACTATTATATATCCTTGACCAACACGACTAAAGACACAGTGACACATACACAAACCTCTACAACTACAATACCTCAAAACCCTAAAAGTATTTTCCTTACACCCATGGATGAAATTGACATTTACAAAATAATAAAATCCTTAAAAAATTCAAACTCAACCGGGTACGACGAAATCAGCACAAAAGTATTAAAACAATGTGCAAGTAGCTTAACAGAACCTTTGACATTCATTATTAACTTATCTTTAACAGAAGGAGTGTTCCCAGAACGCCTCAAAAAATCAATCATTAAGCCTCTTTATAAACGGGGACCAAAAACTGACATGGGTAACTACCGACCAATAACGCTGATTCCAATATTGTCAAAAGTTTTTGAAAGGGTTATGTACAATAAATTAGAAAATTTCCTAACATCATGTGACATTCTAAAGAAAGAACAATTTGGCTTCAGAAAAGCTAGCTCTACAACATTGGCGTGCTTCTCACTAATCAAACAGGTAATGGAAAGCCTTAACGAAAAGTCTAAAATAGTAGGTCTTTTCCTAGACATGTCAAGGGCTTTTGATTTTGTCTGTCATGAGACCCTATTAAACAAACTTTCTTGCTACGGTATTCGTGGAATCGCAAATGAATGGATCAGAAGCTACCTAACGGAGCGAGTACAAAGCGTTGAAACTATAAGAATTTGTAAATTTGATCAGGTAGTCTTTAGATCTGAATATAAACAAAATAATTATGGCACCCCCCAAGGGAGTATACTAGCACCATTGCTCTTTTTAACTTACATTAATGACCTCCCTGATGCCACTAACAAAAAGTGTATATTATTTGCAGACGATACAACACTGATAATTAAGGGTGATAATAACACTAATTTAGAGAGTGAGATATACACTGCTCTCGATGACATTACAAATTGGTTGAAGCAAAATAACTTAAAAATAAATATGGCCAAAACAAATATAGTTCAATTCCAAACAGTAAACTCTAACCCTCCCAACCTCAGAATATGTTTCGACAACTGTAAGCTATCCAATACGAATGAGTGTGTATTTCTAGGCATAACCTTGGATCAGTTCTGTAGCTGGAAACCACATGTAGAGAAAATATTACACAAAATAGACCGCTTCGTCTTTGTCTTGAAAAAAATCAGACAAACGGTTAATCTTGAGGCAGCTATGACAGCCTATCACGCATACATATCTTCCATAATAAGATATGGTCTCATAATTTGGGGTAATTCCGTGGATGTCCATCGAGTCTTTAAAGCACAAAAAAAATGTATCCGTGCAATGTGTGGAGCCGATTTTCTCGATAGTTGTAAGCCACTGTTTGAAAGACTTAAAATACTACCTCTACCATGTCTCTATATATTAGATGTTTGTGTCTTTGTTAAAAAACATATAGAACTATTTGAGAAGTTCAGTGATAGAGAACACAGTCGCACTCGGCATAAAAATAAGTTATGTCTACCTAGGATAAGGCTGGAGTTACATAAGAGAAATGTGTATTGCATGTGTGTAAAAATATATAATCATTTACCAAATGACATTGTTGATTTACCTTTACGATTATTTAAAAAGACATTGACTACAATATTATTAAATAAAAAATATTATAACGTGTATGAATACTTAAATGACAAATGTATAGAATGACAATTAAATAAAATTAAAACAAAGATGTTAATAACTTAACGATTATAAATGTAACTGATTATGATTTTGATTATAAATGTAAATGTAAATTGAAATTGACAAAATGTATTTTGCATGCCATCATTTGGCAGAATATGAATGAACTAATGAATTGTAACACCTATTGTACCTACCATATTCTTGCGAATAAAATTAATTTGAATTTGAATTTGAAATAGAATTTAAAAAAAATAAATATATCTGGCTTGACCAATTTTGATGATGATACTATTCTTATTAACTCTAAGTGTACGTAAGCAGATAAGCATTAAGTTGGCACCGGTTTTGTGAAATTATGTGCTTGATTTTTTTTTATACCACTTAAGTGACAGACAAACGATTTTCACTTGGCATTACTACTATGCATTTATAATATTAGTGTGAATAATAATAAGAAGAAGAAGGGCTTTAGAAGTTTTCTTCAGGGTTATGTGAGGCCCCTGGTGCTGCATACGTCCATAGGCCACGGTAACCACTTTCCATCTGGTGGGCCGTGTGCTTGTCTGCTACCTAAGTGGTATAAAATAAAACAAGAAATAAAGTGTATATTCACTTATTTCTCGAAAATCTTACTTATTGTAATTATTATTATTATACTCGTATTTATAACATGCCATAATCGAGACCAATAATAATAGAAGTGTATGCAGGATGCTACAAAAAAACAAAAAATACTGCTTTCGGACAGCAAATCGGGACTAGCGCCATAGTTATTCGTAATCCACACAAAAATACCTTTCCAATGGTGTATCATTTATTCCGATTGGAGGGTGGGACCAAGTTCCATACATTTGTGCCCATCATCCTTTAGAGAGAGAGAGAGTCACAACACTTAGTTATAATAATCCTTCTATTACTAACATTGCACGCGCCGCTTCCTTTTGAGATGAATCCGGCGCAGAAGTGATTTTCTGTTACAAAACCCCTGCAATTTCAAAGTAGGTATATGAGTAAACATATCTATATTAAGTATAATAATGTTTGTAAATTAGATTTCCTTAGCTTATTATGAATAATGAATTTATTTTTTAACCGACTTCATTATCGACAGGATCAAGTTTAGATCTATCCAATCTTTTGGATACAGATGATGAATGATACATTTTAATAATTTATGCGTACGATTGCAAATATTCACCTATTTGTGTTCTCACTCATTATACTTTTTGATACCTACTGAACGCTATTATTTTATTTATGAGGTTTTAGAGCTAAAGTGATCGATAACTTGGAATTGAGAGCAACTATAGGATTCAATAAGACCGGTTGGAAGCGGCTCGCATCCAGCGCGTTCCCCGGCCTTAATAAGGTCGTCTGTCCACCTTGTGGGGTTGTGGGTGGACGTCCTACGCTGCGATCTATAGGGGAGGCCTATGTCCAGCAGTGGACTTCCTATGGCTGGAATGATGATGATAGGATTCAATCTAAATGTTCTGGATACTCAAAGTAGACTTACTTTGTGTAGATCTCCGTGCATTCATTAACTTGGTATATACTTAGAACACTGTAGGTCAGCTTCTGAAACGTGTCTACAATTTGGGCTTCCTGTAAGTTTATAAAAATGATCGTTGTTAGTTAGTAAATAAATTCAGTAGGTAGTTATATAAAATTATTATTTGAAAACAAATGAACAGTCTCACAGGAAAAGTACCTTCGCCCTACAGAATACAGCGGCCATAATAACCTCGTGTTGTGTTCCTGGCGGTGAGTAGGATAGCCATTGCTCACTAAAGAGTTATTCTACTGTCAGGGTCCAGCTTTGTCTTCTGCGCTTACGGCACAGTAACTCTCTGTTCTTACAGGGCCGGCATTCTCAAAGGTTTGCATTGACAGGTATACCATCCATACCATAAACCTTGAGAATACCGTATGGCGAAAAAGTACAAGTGTGTTATCAATATGAGTAACAATAATTACCACCAAGTGCCATCAATCAACAGTCAATTGGAGATATTTGAAAAAATACTTGGGTTATGTTATTTAACGATACTGAACACGAAAATATTTTTTTTTAATTTCCTGTTTGTTTGTCTTTTTGTCTGTTTGTCTTTTTGTCTGTTTTTGATGCAGTTTTTTTTGTTATATTGGTAGGACTTAAAAATCTTACGTTTATTTGATCGCAATCGGTTGAGTAGAACCGGAGAATGAGTTAAGGTCGCTTTAACCGAGAATACCGAGATGCACGCGAGCGGAGCCGTGAGCGGAAAGCTAGTAAAAATATAAACTTCCAGTCTTACCCTCGTCGCCCCCCATCCGAGTATAGTAATATCATTAGTATTAGCCGCTAAGTTTCCATCCCCATGATCCAACAAGATCCGTTTAATCTTGATTATTCCACGTCCATGAAAATGGAGATGTCTCTTGAGGCGCAGGATGGCCAGATTGTGATTCAAGGACTTTGGATCGTATTGCGGGAAGAAGTATATCTCCAGTACCGATATGGGCTCACCACGACGCGATGTCCAGTCAGAACCCACTCTTACATAAGTAGTTTTAGGATTCTCACGAAAGAATCTGTTGTTGTGATGACTGTGGAATAACAAACATTAAGATCAGATTGAACAATAGTTTTATTGTTGAGCACGTTTTTGTCAAGTAAATGCTCAACGTGCTTAAAAAGTTTTTACTTTGAAAAGGTGTCACATTGTGATGTGTCACAGTTTTTCAAATAGGTACTACTTACTGGCCGTATAGAATTTAAAAAATAAGGAGATAATAATAAGTAAATTGTATTGTTGTAAGCTTAAGACGATCATTTTAGCTGCAATCTTCAGTGTCAGTAAATACCATAGCTTTACAAAGCTAACATATCAGTTTGCATAGATTTTATAACATACAGACAAACTAGCATGAGAAATAACTGTACATCAATTTATTGGTCTTACAGTTGCAAGCAAGACGCAGCAGTGATGATGAGGTCTTTACTGATGATGCTGCCGGCACACGTGAACTCTTCCAGGATGTGGATGCTGACGATGAAGGGAAACTGAGCGATAGTAGTTTTCCTTCCACCAAATATCCTTCTGGTTCCATTCTTGAACAAACTTGTTTCTTCTGGTGGTGGTGGTTCTGTAAAAAATATCAGTAAGGTAACAAGAAAATTAAAATTCTTCAAGAAGGGCATTAGAAGGTTTCTTCAGGGTCGGCAGCACGAGTGTGACGCCCCTGGTGTTGCATACGTCCATAGGCCACGGTAACCACTTTCCATCAGGTGGGCCGTGTGCTTGTCTGCCACCTAAGTGGTATAAAAGAAAAAATTGTTTCAAACCGAACCGAATTTTATTTAAGAATTGAAATCTTCATGACACGAGAAATAATTCTCACCCCATATTTCAAGGTTCCGTCGTCCTGACTGTTCGGATTCAGATTCAGCTTGTACATTTTTTTTCTTTGCGAATAAATCATCTGCAGTGAGTCTTTTTAGTTTTCCAACGAAGCCACCAATAAATTGTTTCAATTCTTTATAATTAGCGAAATCTGGTGCAAATGTTCCATTTGTAGGCTTGTTTCGAATATTCTCCAAATGTTCTTTTTCCGTTTTGTTATACACATTAAATTCTCTATCGTTTAATATTTTTATTATAAAGTCGTTCATTCGGATTTGATTTATAGGCTTATTATCAACTTCGACAACAACATATTTCAATACATCATAAGCTTCGAAGTTTTTCTCCGATATATTGTTTAAGTCATTGTGCATTTTTATTAATGCTTTTATTTTTGGTTCTTTGCTAAACTTTTCTGACAATGTCAAAGAATCAAATATTCCGTTTACAACCTTTTGAGCAGTTTTGGTTATTTGACTGAAGAAATTATCATTTGGTCGTAGTATATCAGCGAGGCGGAAATGACGAAGAGACTTGTGGTTATGATAGCACTGATGTTCTACGACAGCTACCGTTATTAATAACGTTAAAATTTTAGTTGGAAACATTATGTTTTGGTTTAAAAGCGAACAAATTATTTGAAGAAGATGGACTGAACTATGTGTGAATAATAAAAAAATCAAGCTAAATGAAATTGTTTCAATTTTATATAAATTGTTGTATTTCGCAACAATTTTATTATATTAGGTATATAAATTGTTGTGAAATATGAATTTTCCTGACATTTCGCAACAAAATTCATTGAAATTGATTCTCAATAAATGTATATTTTTCCTTTTATTATCAAATCAAAATGGAAAATCAATTTCATGATTTCGCAACCTTTACTACCCCATAGGTACATGATTTCGCCACGACATGTATTTATTATCTATTATTATAAAAGAAATAAATATATGGATATATTTAGGACGTTGTTTTATTCAAGCTGATGATAGACATTGATTTTTATACGCAGATAAGCAAGTGGCCCACCTGATGGAAAGTGGTTACCGTGGTCTATGGACGTATGCAACACCCGGGGCACCACACTTGCACTACCGACCCTGTAGGAACCTTCTAATACTCTTCTTGAAGAACCCCATAATGTAGTCGCTTGGAAAAACCACGGCTGGGAGTTCATTTCACTGTTTAGCCACAGTTTGAAGGTTTATTTATTTATACGTGGGTAAAGTAATTGCAGATCTTTTGTTGCTTTTTCGAGGAGAAGGCGCGGGGTCGATTCCCATACATGATTCCCCGATACATGATATATTGGCATTGGTCTGGGCATTTCCATGTCGTGCCCGGTCGCCATACGAATATCTGTGGCAGTCGTTAGGGCTAGTTGGCGCCCTAAAAAGTTCATCAACTGGTCTAACTACAATACCTAGATATCGCCAATGGGTTATGATGGTCAGATGGTAGAGTCGCTTTATCAGCTCAAAGATTTTCAAATATTTCGTCCCCGATATCGAAAATATTTGAGGTGATATATGATTGAAATTAGAAAAAATTAAGTTCTTCAGGCCGGTAAAAAATGAAGCCTTGCTCTTTGGAAAAAGGTCTCTGTTGAATTTGAAAGAAGTCGAGTTTTTTAAAGTGCGGGAATCCGCATGGATCCTGGAGGAAGTGAGATTGCTGCCTCGGGGACCGTTTAGTTTTCCCGGAATATATGGGTGACTAGGTGAATTAAATTAGAAATAGAAATTCGGGCCAGTAGAAAATATAATTATTAAACAAACGTCGGACCTCCAAAGCATGGAATCCTTATTCTTTGAAAAAAAGGTCTCCATTGAATCTGAAAGAAGCCCAGTTTTTTTTAAAGTGCGGAAATCTCCCTGATACCAGAGGTGAGATTGCTCCCTTGGGGACAGCCCAGTTTTCCCGGGATCTATGCGTGAATATAGGTACAGAATTTTGTGGTAATTATGAGTATCACCCAGGTAAGTAGGGTGGTTTGGCACCAACGCGAAGATGGGCGCATCGGGATTTGGTGTATTTTTTTTTTCCAAAAGCCAAATCTCCCTAGAAACCTCTATAATAATAAAGTCTCCATCACTTTACTGGGGCCGCAATCGCATCATTAATCGTTATCATCATCATCAACGCCTTCTTCTTCTTCTTTGAGTCAATGATCCTTTTTTTCATTGCTTTAAATTATTCGATCTCGCCATCTCGACCGCGCTGTCAGTGGCATTATTGAGATCTTCTTTAGTGCAGGAGTTAGGACATAAGGGACATGAAACCAAGTGCGCCATGGACTGCACGGGGGCTCCACAGTCACATGCGATTACGTCCGGGTCTCGCATTCCCCACCTGCATGGATTTTGTCTCGACCGGCCGACTAGTAAATAAATAAATAAATAAATAAATATTCTACAACATTCTAAGGTAGTGTGCGTAAACGATTCAGAGAACTCCATACTGGCCATGGCAGGTTCTGTCCGGGAGGTAGTTTTTTCCTGGGGAGGTAGGCAGTCCAAAGGTGGTGGTCATCAACGCCATCAACTCATCATCATCATCATCATCAACATCATCAACAATTATTCCAACTAAGATAATATAATACAAAATGAGACTTTGCTGAAAGGATTTGTAACCAAGTCAATAATCTTCAAAGAAAGTAGAAGTTAGAAAGTAGGGTAGATTCAGATTAATAATATTCTAGAGCTACTATGACGTTAATGGTTCAATAAAAAATATATATTTTATTATTATCATATATTTTAATAATGTAGTATTTGTTTGCCTCAAAACTGTTGTTATATTTTAACCAATTGCAAAATGGGCCAGGGTATACATAAACTTTAGAAATTGCATATTACGAAAGTAATATATAGTAAATTTTCAATAATCATTTCAATTTCGAATATGCGTCTGATATTTTATTGCTGCGGTAATAAATATTTCATTTTATATTTAGAACTAATAATAAAACACGCCATAAAATACATTTCCATATATTGGGCAAGTACTATACATATACATTGAAAAATTCAGTAGAAAATCGTTACTTTATACAATAATTACAATTATATTTAATTTTCACACCATATTTATAAAACAATACTCTATCATCATGCTCTCAATCAAAATCTGTGCAGTATATTACATTTTCTTAAATATTGTTGCTGAAATCCATACTCTTGAGCCATTGCCAATCGTTAAGGACAATACCATAGCAGCCACGGAGAAAGCAATACGAAATACTGCCAACAATTTATTCACTGCTTTTAAAATTCAGGGCATAAGAACTAAGCCCAGAATAAGACAGTTTTCTACAATACACAACTTCTTCATTTCAATAACATTATTAGATTGCAACGGTCTTGATGAAGTAGCAAAACTATCGAGAGTTACAACGATTGATAACAACACAAGAAATTTTATTGCACAAATAAATGAAGTTTTGAATGGAGACGATAAAAATAACGAAGAAAATGATGAAAATATTGTTACAACATATATACATAAGTTTATAAAAGAGCTTAAACGCCTAAAAGAACTATATTTACCTAAAGGGGACAATGTAATAAATGCAGAAATTTTGAAATACTTAGATTCTGATAGATATAGTGTGGCGAATGTTACAGTAGGCAATATAACGACAAGTAAAACAAATAACGATTCAGACAATAAAAACATACTTGATAATAGTGACTTTTGGCGTAAGTGATTGAAAGTACCCGTTACTTAATTATAAATTATTATATAATTGGTTATTATTAAGTTAATTTTAGAGAGTGATCTAGGACAAATCAACCATCAGATTCTGTACTGTATATTGTACTATGTGCTCTTCTTTCAGAGCCAAGTGGTCGTCGCATTTATAAGGGGAAACGAACCAGCATCAAACACTTCCCCTTCTTAGCCAGCATTCACATCTTCGAGCGATTCACGTGTGCGGGATCTGTCATAAAAAATGATCTAATCATCACTTCTGCATCCTGTTTGCAAATGTAAGATATTTTTGTTAATTCTAAGGTTTATCGCATCCCCTCAATAATATTGTTATTAAAAGATTGGCAATAAATTGAAAGTAGATTCACGGAAAATTTTGAAATCAGTCCAATCCGTTGTTAGACTATTAAAGCGGACGCCAGACTCCGAGGTGAAAGCTTCGGATGCGACTGAGATTAACGCTAGAATGAAGAAGAATAAGGTTCATAATAAAACCAACAATCCTATAATTTTTAATTTTGCAGAGCGTGGAACAACCGCTTCTTCCGCGAAAACCCAACGTTTCTATCAGTGAGAGTTGGCTGTGACTATTATGAATTCTGTGGCGATAGCATAGCCGTACTGGAAATATACTTCCATCCCAGTTACAGTCCTAAAACGTTAAAGAACAATCTTGCCATCATGAGGCTTTCGAGAAGAATCAGCTTCTACCACAGTCGAGGAAGAGTTAAGAGAATAGAGATTGACAGTAACCCATGGCCGTTGCCCAGTAATAGTAGAGCAATTACCACCGTTGGCTGGGGAGCTAAAGATGTAAGTATACGAGCATTGAATCATAATTATAAACGTCCATCACTAAAGTGCCACATTAATGCAAAAGTAAAGCATTAAGGCTCATTTAGACGAGGTGAGTTTTTCGCCTGCAAGATACGATTATCGAAAGGATAGAAAAAGTTGCTTAACATTCGCAGAAACAATTGCCGCTCGTTCGTCCACGCCTGACGAGAATTACCTCGCAATTGAATATTGGTAGTGTACGTCTAAATATTTTCAAGCAATAATCGTATTTTGACATAGTCACTTGCGAATCTCGTATGACATAATCGTTGGCGCGAATTTAGTGTTTGCCTGTGTGTAAACCACTTTGATTTGATAATGGTATGGTGATGCAAGGAACTCTCCCCGCCTAAAATGCCGTCTTAGGGTCACAACGCACTGCTGGTGGTAATAAAGCGGTGTGTCCCGGTGTGTCATACCTATGCGGTAAGCCGGGGCGTGCGCGGCTTGCCGCAAGTGCATTGCGTTCATGCGGTTTAAAAATGGACTAGCGGTCAATCAGATCGGGCACGGTGTTTACGACTATACAGAAGTGCTCGTAAATTATTTTATAAGATAATCATGTTGCACAAATATTCTGAATTTGGATATTTGTGATGTCTGCTGATATTTTTTATATACATTCCGCGACATTTTACACAACGCTATCTAGACTCATGTAGCTTGTGTTTTTTCCATTGTATACCTTATTTGCAGGATGTAAAGAATTTTACAAATTATGTCATGTTCCAGGTGTCCAACATAGTCTACGATGTACATAGCAACAAATTGTCTTATGCAAAATTGGACTTCTTCCCTTTACGTGACTGTCAAGAGCATTATTCCAAGTGAGTTTTCACTTGTTTTGTAATCAGTTAGGAAATACTTCACAAAATTTAAAAAAAGAAAAAAGAAATGTATAAACAGGATCAGATACTAATAATAATGAAAAATAAGTAATTACTTGGTAATGAATAAATTTGAATTAATAAACGATTTGAAAGATCGGGATTAATAAGAGATTTAGGGGTGTACCTACTAGAAAACCTCTCTCCCTCAATTTTGGGGAAGAGTTGCGGTTTCTTGTCAATATTTTGCCGAGTTCGAAAAAAACCCTTTGCCACTCTCAACTCTCCTACATGGACAGGCGCCACAATAATTGGCACCCGGTTCCCTACGATATTGTACCATATAAATTGTCGTGATATGACTTTCATTGATTTAGATAACACGGAACACGCTTTGTAAATTTTCAGGGAATTCGTGACAAGCGATAACTTTTGCGCTGGTTTCTATTCCGTTGGAGGCGGAGCTTGTAACGTGAGTACTCATAGTAACTATAATTTAATCTGTGGTAGGCAGGATCTGCCCGTAGGCAGACAATAACAATGCAATTAATTTCACGGGCACTTAGGTACTACTCACTTCTATATCCTTACATTTCCTTCCATTCATATCTTATCTCTTATTTTTCATTATCTTCATACAAATCACAATAGTGACCTTCAGTCAAAGAACAATCTCCTCTTGAGTTATCCTACGTCCACTCTTCCTTTCAATTTATGCTCCTTTATGGATGCGAATGAATGGTTTAAAACACAGAGATTTAATTTAGTCTAATGTATCATTGCATAGACAATTATTAATAGATGTCGCTAAATTTTAATGATTATATTATACTAAATCAGTCCATTCGATCCATAAACGATATGTTTAGTTAAATATTATTTTAATTAAACGCAAACCATGCTATAAACTATTGAAAACCAAACCTATCTCGTATAAAGTCAATATTTGAAAGACTATATTTTGATTATTTATTATATTATTAATATTAACATTAATAAATTACAGCGTGATGCTGGAGGCCCTGGTATACTTGATAATACATTGGTAGGAGTCATCAGCTTCGGTTCACCGGAGTGTGGAGCAGCTGATGCTCCTACAGTCTTCACTAAACTTGGTTTTTATTCGGATTGGATCGACGAGATCATGGAACAGGTAATATTGTTTCAAGTCCTCCATTTTTATCTGTATCTTCACCACCACTACCAGCCACGTAAAACGTGTCCATCCAAAGGTTACCTGGCAAAAATCGCTTAAAGCGATAACGCCGCTCTTGTACTGATTATTATCTTAATTATGTTTTTAAATGATGTAAAATAAAGTGCATGACACGTTGACAGTGTTTGTCATTAATGTCTATGTATAATATGTATGTATTTACAAAAAAAAAGTATCTAAGTATGTATATCCGCATTCTAGATTCCATAACACAAGCTAAATTAAGCTTACCATGGGTCTAGAAAGCGTTGTGTAGAATGTTGTGGAATATTTATTTATTTATTTAATGTCAGTTTTGCACCGCATGTCGCAGGCCGTGTTATATGCTCAGGCGGCGACCACAGATAAGGAGTTACATTGTTCGACCGAAGTGTTTGCCGCCTGTGTAGCTCAAGCATTTTTTTTGTTATTGTTTGTCCGAACTAAGGGTCTGTACCAAAGATCAGAACAATTAACACACAGTCACAGAACAAACAGTTAACAATAATTATATCTATAATATATTCAGTTAAGAACGAGTAATATTGGTTATATACTTTTTGTGCTGGTTACCTCTCAGGTTACCACAAAACCGAAGGCACGACCCCTACAATGAATGTCAAAACAAATTGAGTACTAATAAATTGCATTAGATACTAGGTTTGTTTTCATGGATCCCAGAGGATGCATTTAATTTAATGTGTACTTCTTACAAAACATCAAACTGTGTTAAATTGATTTTTGGTTTGCTTATAGGACAATGAAGAAATTAGAGGCAGGACAACTGTGCAAGAAATACCTTTACCTCCTACATTTTACGTTTATCAAAAACCTACCACCAAGGAGTTCAAGATGCACCCACTTGTGAATATTCCAATTTCCACTGTTAATTTAGACAACGCAGAGATACTTCGGTTACCTCCAAAGCAAAGTTTTGAAGACTTCTTGTCTACTATGTTTTCAAGTGAAGAAGTTGAAACTTACGTTGATGGAGCTGATACAGGAACTAAAGACAAAATTAATACAGATGCGAACGAAAAGAAATCAAATACCGCTGAAGTCAGTGGCGAACGTAATAGAAAAGATTCTAAAGTTACATTTGAACCTGCTCCTATTGTAAATGTTACTGACTATCCTAATGACGATACAAAAGAAAATGTAAATGATAAAAATAGGTTAGTTTCAAGTGCAAGTCTTGAAGAAGATATAATACGTGACTTGAATATATTTGTTGACAATTTAAATTTAGATGAAATCGTGAACTCGCAAAATGAATTATTGAAAACTGCTAACAACGGGACTCAAAAGGAAAATAGTAATAGCCAAAAGAAAATAATTACCTCTCTGAAAAATGTAACAGCTTCAAATAAGGTAACGCACCCATTAGAAGAAATTACCACTATAGAAAAAGTAACACTTACAAATAAGCTAAAGAAGCAAGAAAAAACTTCGAATAAGGCGAAGAATCAAGTAAAAACTTCGAATAAGGTGAAGAATCAAGTTAAAGAAACTTCCTTAATGAAAAAAGTAACAACTTCGATTACAGCAAAGCCTAAAGATAAAACAGTTTCATCGTTCAATTATTTCACAGTTTTAAATAAGGTAGAGAAACAAGAACAGAAAGTTACTTCGAAGCATAAAATTTCAACAGTTACCATGTCGGCACCTGCAACAGCTTCAAATAAAGCAGAGAATCATGAAAGAAATAAGTTCGAGTCGTCAACTTCTGATGATTACGATGACTATGAAGAAGAAGGACTAAGTATACCAGCAAAACCATTTATAGATTTAACATTAAGAGATAGAGCTGACAATATCAATAATGATGGGGTGCTGTCTGAATCAGCGATGTTTGAGTTAATTTCACTCGCTATTGAGGAGCAGACAAAGAAATTGAATATTAATAAACAAAAACGATATTTACTGTAATGTAGCATTTTTATTATGTTGTTTCCATTGTGTAACTTCATTTAGTGGCCTCTGAGGCGTAGCAGACGAGCGTTTGACTACTGCATAGGGGGTGCGGGTTCGATTCCAACTCAGTGCAAATAGTTAAATGCGTGATTGTACATATATTTACATTGGTCTGTATGTATCTACAAAAACACCTCGTGTGTATGTAACGTATTGGTTACATATTACAATCCCGAAGTTCATATATTTGAAAGGATTCTGAACTTCGGGATTTTAATACGATGATTGCATGTAAAAGTAATTATTTATAAAAAAAAATATAACCAAGCATAAGTATTTCTATTCGCATTCATGATATAATACCATAACACAAGCTAGTTAGGCTATGCTTCAATCAATCAATTAGCCTATTGCAGTCCACTACTGGACATAGGTCTCTCCCAATACTCCCTAAGAGGTGAAGTTTCTTAAAAACGGTTCTTAGCAGATGTCTACACACTTTCTGCCAAATTTCAAGTTTGTAGTTCAACATCAATTATGATACGGCGTTTTATAAAACGAGAAGTGCTAAATCTGCGCTTATGTTTGTGTGCGTGTCAGGATTACAATGGAATGCGAATAATAAGGATTTTAGGAAAATATCATCATCATCATCATCATTTCAGCCATAGGAAGTCCACTGCTGGACATAGGCCTCCCCTATAGATCTCCAATAGGACCGGTTGGAAGCGTCTCGCATCCAGCGCGTTCCCGCGGCCTTTATGAGGTCGTCTGTCCACCTTGTGGGTGGATGTCCTACGCTGCGCTTGCCGATACGTGGCCTCCACTCGAGGACTTTTCGACCCCATCGGTCATCAGGCCTCCGTGCTATGTGCCCTGCCCACTGCCATTTCAACTTGCTAATCCGCTGGGCTATGTCGGTAACCTTGGTTCTTCTACGGATCTCCTCATTTCTGATTCGATCTCGCAGAGAGACTCCGAGCATAGCCCTCTCCATAGCTCGTTGGGCTACTTTGAGCTTACTCATAAGGCCCATAGTGAGGGACCACGTTTCAGTGCCATAAGTCATCACTGGTAACACACACTGGTCGAAAACCTTCGACTTGAGACACTGAGGTATGTCGGACGAGAAGACATTGCGTAATTTTCCGAACGCTGCCCAGCCGAGTTGGATTCGGCGATTGACCTCTTTCTTGAAGTTGGACCTACCTAACTGGACTACTTGTCCTAGGTAGACGTACGAGTCAACAACTTCAAGAACCGAGCTCTCAACAGATATCGGGGTAGGTACAACATGGGCATTGCACATCACCTTTGTCTTGTCCATGTTCATTTTAAGACCCACCTGTTGAGAAACTCGGTTGAGGCCTTCGAGCATCGTGTTGAGATCTTCCATCGATTCTGCCATGACTACAATATCGTCGGCAAACCGGAGGTGAGTGATGTATTCGCCATTAATATTGATGCCGAATCCTTTCCATTCCAGGAGCTCGAAGGCATTCTCCAAAGTGGCCGTAAACAGTTTCGGAGATATCACGTCTCCCTGTCTTACGCCTCTTTTCAAAGGGATCGCCCTCGAACTCTGTTCCTGTACTCGAACCGACATGGTGGCGTTATTATACAAACACTTCAACACTTCGATGTACCGATAGTCAATACGGCACCGCTGGAGAGACTCAAGCACATCCCATGTCTCGACCGAATCACAGGCTTTCTCATAGTCCACAAACGCTAAGCAAAGTGGCAAATTATACTCTTCGGTCTTCTGTATAACTTGCCGCAGCGTATGGATGTGGTCTATGGTACTGTAGCCTCTACGGAAACCGGCTTGTTCGGGAGGCTGGAAGTCATCAAGCCTGCGCTCGAGACGGTTCGTAATGACCCTTGAAAACAGCTTGTAAACATGGCTCAGAAGCGAGATGGGTCTGTAATTCTTCAGTAAGGTATTGTCACCTTTCTTAAAGAACAGCACCACCACGCCTCTGTTCCACGCTTCTGGCGTTATGCCCTCGAGGACGACGGTGTTAAAAAGCCTCTGAACGACTTTAAGTACCGGTGTTCCACCCGCTTTCAGAAGCTCTGAAGTGATTCCGTCGTCACCCGGTGCCTTGTTGTTCTTAAGCTGATTCAGGGCCATTCTAATCTCGTACAGGCTGATGTCCGGGATATCCTCGGTGAAGTGTCGGGTCAACTTGGCTCTTGGGTCGGTCGCCATGTTGCCAGCAGGATTAGCGACCGAAGCGTATAGCTGTCCATAGAACCTTTCGATCTCCTCCAAAACCTCAGCCTTGGTCGACGCTATACTGCCATCTTCTCTCTTCAGCTTAGTCAACTGGCTTTGCCCAAAAGACAGATTTCTTGCGAACACTTTGGAGCCTTTGTTCCGCTCGATTGTCACTTTAATATGTTCAGTATTAAAGAGACGTATGTCGTGTCGCAGAGATTTGGAAATCTGTCTGTTGAGCTGCCTATATGACTCTGCATCATCGGAAGACTGCAGTCGAAGTGAGCGTCGTTTAGCCATGAGTTTTTGGGTGTGATCGGAGAGTTTCTGAGGTCAATTTGAACGGCGGGGTCTGAAGTGCTTAGAGCCCACCGTTTGGACAGTTTCTACGAGCCTGTTGTTTATCTCGTCCACCGACGCAAAGTTCTCTAGGCAATCAAAGCGACTTGAAAGCTCAAGCTGAAAGTTCTCGGGGTTTTGGATTTGGACACGAGTAGGTCGGAGTGTAGACTTCATCAGGCGGGACCTTTCGAGTTTAACGTTAATACCCAATGTGCCTCTTACGATTCTGTGATCACTACCGGTTTTCACCCTGTGGATCACGGAGACATCACTGAATATTCGTTTCTCGTTGGTCATAATGAATTCTATCTCATTCCTCGTGGAATCATCAGGGCTCATCCAGGTCCATTTCCTGTGCGGTGGCTTCTGAAAGAAAGAGTTCATCATGAAGAGTCCCTCTTTCTCCAGAAAGGCAGCCAGCCTCTATCCCCGCGGGTTCCGTTGTCCATATCCAAATTGCCCTACTCTCAACTCATCATCGCTTTTCTTACCCAACTTTGCGTTGAAGTCTCCCATAACAACAGTGAAGTGGGTCTTAGACGTATGTATGGCCCTACTTACGTCCTCATACATAGTCTCCACTTCATCATCTGGGCGTTTCGAGGTCGGTGCGTACACCTGAATGACCTTCAGCGAATACCTCTTGGATATTCTGAGTATTAGGTATACAACCCTGCTCGACACACTTTCGATGGTAATGATGTTGTTAATGAGGGATCTGTGAACGAGAAAACCGACACCACCTTGCGACTGCTGGTCGCCTTCCCGGTGGTAGAGCAGGTTGCCGGATCCTAGGGTTATCGTGTCCTCGCCCTCTCTACGGACTTCAGACAACCCCACAATATCCCAGCGCAACTTACTCAACTCTTCTTCCAGCTCAGCAATCCTCTCGTCAGTCCTCATCGTGCGTACGTTGTGCGTTACCAGGGCCAGTCGTCGTTTGGGGTGGTAGCCGGATCTCTGCCGGGGATTCTTAGCACCCCCTGCTCCGCCGTTACCCTGGCCGCTACCGGAGCCAGTTCTAGCGGAGCTGCCGGGGACTAGGGGCCTGGTCCTATTCGTGCCTGTCATAGGGGGAGTTTGCCCATAATCGCCACGCTGGGCAGGCGTGTTGGCAATCGCAGGACGTAGCTTCGCGGCGAGGATGCTGCTGCCCATCCTCGCCCTGTGCCATTTTAGCTACGCCGATTTGAAATGGTTATACCGCCATTGGTCGGTTCCGCTGTACCTCAGTCGGCTCCTACGACACCTGGTACTAGAGGGGGGTACTATTCTACTCTTCCTTATATATATAATAGTGGGGGTACCCCACGGCCAAGGAAATAGGATAGGAAAATATATTTTAATGGAAATATTATTGCCCTCCCACCCCAAAAGTTACGCAATGCAAATAATCACTAATAAATACAATTATGTAATAAACAATAAATATAACCCTTAACGAGAATTGCGAAAAAGAAAATAAACCGAACCTGAAGGAAATTGAATATTTTATTGCTGATAAACAATATTTCGCAAGGTGTAAAATAAATAAAACCAAGCATAAAATTATATTTAAGTGTATTGGTAACTCCTACATCTAGTCACATAAATAACAAATTTAAACTTCATACATTAATTATTATCTTAAACTTTACTTCATATTGATTAAAGAAACTGTAGTCCTTATGTTGTCCATCAAAGTTAATATTCTGTACATCGTTTTGTTTACCGCCATTGTTGAAATTCAAAGTCTTCTGGAATTGTCAACCGAAGAAGATAACAACATAAAAATTGCCGAGACAATAATACGGAATACTGTAAATAAACTGTTCACTACATTTAAAATTCAGGAATCAAACCAGCAACTCAGGTTAAAGCAGTTTTTCGCAATACACGACTTCTTTGTTTCGATAACGCTTAAAGATTGCGACAATTTGAAGGAAATAGTAAGACTATCCAGAGTTAATGATATTGATAACATCCAACATTTGATTACACAAATAAATGAAGTTTTAAATGAAAGCGATAAAAGTAGCGAAACAAATGGCAGTGACATATTCGTAACAAAACATATAGAATGGTTTATTGGAAAAATTAAATACCTAAAAGACAAGTATGATACTAATAAGAAAAATAATATAGAAGCAAAAATTTTACATTATTTAAATGACAACCGGATAAACTTGAAACATGATACAGAATATAATAACAGTCTAGAAATAAAAGTAGAAACGGAAAAAGAAATAGGCAATGAAACTACTTCAAACTTTACCGAATACTGGAGTTAGTATTTTTAAAATTAATTAAGTAATTTTATCCTTAAAATTATTTAAGTTAACATTGAATCTTTAACTTTAAGCTTTTTCAGAAAATACTGCACTTCTACTAAAAATTACAAAAATAAATAATTTTTATTTTCAGCACCAAGTGGTCGCCGCATTTACAAAGGTTTTCGGACGCGAATCAAACACTACCCCTTCATGGCCAGTGTACAATTCTTTAGGAAATTTCAGTGTGCCGGTTCAATTATTAAAGATGATTTGGTTATCACTTCTGCCTCATGTTTGCAATTGTGAGATATTTTGATTATCCCAACTCGTAAAGTGTTATATGTCATGTGTAATTTCTTGTATTGTGTGACCACTCTGTATTAATTCAATGTTTCTTACTCTCATTCTTCCATCTCATCAATGAGCAATTTTTCAGGTCATGGAATAATCGCTTCTTCCGTGAAAACCCAGCATTTCTCTCTGTACAAATTGGCAGTGATTTCTATGAACACGGTGGTGAAAATATTGACGTGCAGGAGATTTATTTTAATCCTAGATATGATCCTAAGACTTTAAGACACAATCTAGCTTTGATGAGACTATCGAGGAGAATTGCTTTCAAAAAGAAGCATAGGAGAGTACGAAAAATCGATATTGATAGGAATCCACGTCCACTGTCTGGCTATGATCATATAACTGTTGTAGGCTGGGGAGCTAGAGATGTAAGTATAATATGCCTTATGCATAATATTACAGCTTTTTTTTTTTCATATTCTGTTTCTATTATTATTATCTGTTTTAGTCACTGCCTTCGTTATACTCGTATTAAAAGTATCGATAACTCCATTGTTAACGATCTGTAATTTTTTTAATGATTTAAAATTGCTTATAATTCTGTATTTATTATTCAATATGTAAGAACAGAAAAAGAGAGAGAGCTATTGTTTTTGCCTACGTCAAAGTTTGTTTTCCTTCTTCCCCTTCTACTCATGCATATGTATGTCAGTATGTATAGGTAATGATGATGGGCTTTACTCGTAGTATTTAATAAAAGATGACGCCAATCTTCGTGTTTCCCTCATGACTCTTTCTGGTGAAACAAAATAAATGATTGATTGTGATTTGAATTTTCTATGTTCCAAATGTACCTACGTATTTTATAGGTCTTTCACCATTAGTATCTTAGTCGATTTCAAATTGAAGAAGGAGAATATAACACTATGATAGTTTAAAGGCTGAATTACAAGATGCAAGTTTCTTGCTTAATGCACACAATAACATTGAAGCAATAAATGCCTTGCATCTTCTAAACATCGTGTCACATACTTGCTCTACTAGGCAATTTTAGCATACCAAACTGTCCTTGGTATTTTTCAATTCTAATAAAAATTTTTAACTTAGTATCCGCGTGTTAACAATTGCTTATAATGTTTGAAAGTCAATTAGTCCTATTGTATTGCTTTTGTATGTACCTATACTAGAAAGTGGGCGAGTAAAATCTGTAATATAATGAAATTTCAGAGTAGCAACATTATATACAATGTTTTACAAAATCGACTCGCCTATGCGAACTTGGACTTCTATCCGTTAGATGAATGTCAAGAGCACTATACAAGGTAATATTTATACTTAGGTGGATAATTTGAAAGAAAAGTGTGTAAATCTCTGCGGATACCCCAGTTGGAGCCGGCAGGGAGCTATGTCGGACTTGAGCCGACGCCGTCTGTGGGATGACGGAGCTGAGCTTGCCTGAGACATATTTCTCGCACCCGGCCGACCCTCTTTTGGGTATGGGGACCACAGAGTCCCCACCTAGACAAAACATCTTCATCCTAGACAAGACTTCGTAAGGTGTTCCCGGGGGGATTAGGGAGGAATACCCAAAGATGTCTTTATGAGTATTTATTGCCTGCTGAAGATGAATAGGGCTACTCGTTGCTCGCTTCCAAGCAACACCCACCTCTCCAATTGTAGGAGGGTAACAAACGGTTTCGAGGAAATATTCGCAAAGTTTTAGGAAAATTTAATGATATTTCTGTGCACTTTGAAAAATAAAGTTCGTTTTACAGACCCTTCGTATCCCGGCGAAACTTTTGTGCCGGGTTCTTTTCTAAAGGGAGCGGAGCTTGTAATGTAAGTAAATATAAAATATTGCCATAATCCATATCCATACTAATATCATAAATGCGAAAGTAACTCTGTCTGTCTGTCTGTAAGATATCACGCCATAAGCAATGAAACAGATTTTGATGAAGTTTGGTATAGGGGTAGATTCCGACGCGATAACCGACATCCACGCAGGCGGAGCCGCGGGCAACGCTAGTTCATTATAATATTAGAAATCGCATGTTAGTGGGCTCTCTCGTTTCTGTAGTTCGAAAGTGAGAGCGGATGGTTTCCTTATTTCTATTATCAAAAATGCCATTTAGTTTCACTTGGCATCCCATCATCTGAAATCCACTGAAATAAAACTCGCCAGCGCTTAAGAAGTTTTAAAATAAACTTGTACGGAGGTAAACTGGGGTCACCGATGTACATACGGGAGACGGAATCAGGCACGGAGAGAAAACGTACGCTATGTTGTGTTATAAACGTAAGTTTATTGAACCAAAGCAAGACTACCTAGCTAATACACTTAAGTATCCACGGAGGATTGCAAGTCCCACAGGTGGAAGCTTGCAATCTGCCAATGGTCTAGCTAAATCTCAGTCCCGAGACAAGTCCCACGTAGTGGAAGCTTGAATTAGAAGCAGAGATGACTAGGCGATCTAATTTGAATACAAAATAAATGATTTACACGGGCGGTCATTCGGTTGCGGAGAATCTCGTTAGCGCGATGCAGCCGACGGGCACCGCGCCATCTATCGCGGGTGACAGTAACTTTCCTTATACGTATTAAGCTTTGTGGTGTTACAAACTAGCTTTATGAAAGGGTAAACTATCTTTATATCTTGAAAAACAATGCAGGTACGTTTGTTTGTCACCTAACTATATTTCTAGATGCTTCGCTTGATTCCTGGATGCTTCGAAAATATAATTGGACCCGGTAGGTGGGGCTCTACTTTCCTGATACTACGTCTCCCAGGTCGCTTAGCTTAGGTTAATAATTGGTATTGGAAAACACACCGCCTACCTTCAATACTAACTTCATTTATCCCCATGCTGTGACTCTATATTTTCTCTATCTTCGTGATCATAGGAAAGAAATTTTTTTGATATTTATTTCACATTTTATTAATTTTACATATCAGCGTGATGCCGGAGGCCCAGCAATTATTGGCTATAAATTAATGGGTGTCATAAGCTTTGGTGCTGCAGTCTGTGGATCACCTGATTCACCTACAGTCTTCACCAAACTGGGATACTACGCAGATTGGATTGACAAAATCATGGAACAGGTAACGCTTTATAAAAGGAAGTATATTCTTGTTACTATTAACACATTTATGCAACGTGTGTATACTTTTAGGATGTGCCATCTGTCCATAAGAGGACCACAAGACTACCTGAAATAATATATGGTTTAGAAGAAAAAGTTACAGAATACAGAACTAAAAAAATAAGATTTACACCAGTGGTGGTTCCAACAAGTTCACCTGTGCCTATTTATATAAATGACCTTAGAATGTTACAAAAAGAGAGTACCAATAGCATTTTAGCTTCTCAAGAAATTGGGGAACTATTAGAGAATAACAATTCTGAATTAAATAAATATAAACACAAAGCTTTAGAAACACATAAGCAAAAAGAAGTTACTATAAAAAATAACCTAATTAGCCATAAAATATACAACACTCCTGTTGTGATTAATAAACTTAGGCAGGGACAATCTAATAGCGTTGAAAGTGCATACGATTCAGAAGGAATGAGTATAGAATTGGTTAGTGATATTACTACTCAAGCTACAATTAAAATAACAAAAAAACTATATAATGAAGAGTATGACAATATTTCGATTGAAACAAATTCAGAATTTATTAATGGTAATCCTGGTAATATAAATAAATTAACGCAACAGCGACTAAAAAAAGACGACTATGGTTATGATTCAACTGAAACTGATCCAAAATCGTTTACACAATCACCTACTGAAATTACAATTAAATTACTGCAGCAGCAAGTTAATGATGATAGTGAAAACTTGAATAAAGTTAGTACAAAAACCGTTCATAGCACTAATAAAACACCAAAATATAAATTTACACTGCTGCAATTTTATGAAGTTAAAAGCGATAATGTAAAAAATAAAATTAAACATCCAAAGTTAAGGAACGTCAAGAAACAAAAAACAAAGATTTTTAAAGCTCCAGTCATACCAAAAATAAAAACGTACAGTGCAACCACCCTTGCATCTCTGAATAAACCTATTGTACAAAGTAAATATAGATTAAATCGCCAATTTGATGAATATAGAGCTAATGATGAATCAATTGAAACTGATATAGAATATGTAAATAGTCATTCTACAGAAGTAGAAAATAAATTATTGGAGGAACAACATAATACACTTGTAAGTGATGATATAATAAAAAAATATGTAAAGCAAATTCTGAACATAACTAATAATAAAAAGAAAAAATCTAAACCCAAGGTCATAAAAAAATTAAGAATGACTGCTATTGCAACTAATGTATTACCTAGTATACCTATAAAACCAACTACAAATAAACTAAAACCGCGACAATTCAACGAAGATAGCAGCAACGATGAATCTATGGAAGTAGTTACGGAATCTGTAAAAAAATATCATACAACACTAAAAAATATAACACAACAGCAATTTAATGTAGGTATAAGCGATGACGTAATAAAAAAATATATAATGCAATATATAAAAGAAAAACAATCTACAAGAAAACACCAAATCAAATCAAAAAGGATTAATATTATGTCTACAAATAGATCTACCACAAAAGTGACGAATAAATTGAAGCAGAAGCCATTTATTGAAGGCAATAAAGAAATCATTGAAATAAAAACAGAATCAGTTAATGATAAATTGACGCACCAAGAATTTAATGTAGGTGGAAGTCATAGTATAATTAACATAAATAAAAAACAAGCATTCCAAACACCTCAGAGTGAAGAAATAGGAACTATAAAAAAGGTCCAAATCAAACCAAAATTGAAAACCACTACTACTACCCTGACTAATCTTGTACTTCATGAATCCACTGCTTATATTAAAAAAAGGTTAAAGCAGCCACAATTTGACCCTGATACTGAATTACTTAATGATAAACTGAAACAGCAACGATTTAATACAGATGGACGTCATAGTAAATTAATCGAAACTGATATAGAATCTATCAAGGCAATGCAAAACTTAGAAAAAGGTGTCAATGTACGAGACATAAAAAATGACATTATGACTCTAATTGACAATTTAGATATAGAACAACTATTGGATGAAGTTGATAACAGTAAAAATGAGACCCTAAGAACAGGAGAATTGAAAGATACAAAGAAAGATGCTATGAATTTAAAACAGTGGACTTCATTAAAATATTTATTTTCGTCGGACGAAGAAGAAACCGCATTGAGTGCACCAGCGGAATCGTCTTCCAATGTGTCTGTAACAGACCAACGTCATTATTCATCATCAGAAATCATTGAGTACAATAAAATACCCAAACCCATTTTATTGGACTTAGTATCACTTGCTGTTGAGGAGGAAATAAAACGGAAAACTGGTGCAAGTAAGGCAATTGTGATGGACGACATTATTTAATATTATTTAATTTACTAGCTGCCCCGGCGAACTTCGTACCGCCATATTTTCGGCCCGCGTGGTATTCAAATCCCGTTCCCGCTGCACCCTTATCACTTAGGGGGATGAAAAATAGATGTTGGCCGATTCTCATAGATACCGGATAAAACTTTTTAATTACCAAATAAAAAATAAGGGTTGATCGTAGAGGGGTAAAATTTAGGGTTGCATGTATTTTTGTATGATGTATCATAAAAAAATAAAAACAAAAAATTTTGTCTGAAAAATAAAATAAAAAATTAAGGGGTGGACCACCCTTAACATTTAGGGGGATGAAAAATAGATGTTGGCCGATTCTCATAGATACCGGATAAGCACAAATAATTTCATCAAAATCGGTCAAGCCGTTTCGGAGAAGTTCGATTACGCACATTTGTGACACGAGAATTTTATATATTAGATTATACTAACTATGTTGACTGCGGAAGAGCTCAATTATGAAAACGTTTGCGATATTATTAGACTATCTGCAATTTTTTTCACATAAAACCAAAGCAATGAGTCTTGTATTGGATAACTGTCCTTGTAATCTATCTATACCTATATATAAAAGCGAAATATCACCCACTGATCAATCAAGAAATCTCAGAAACTATAACACCTACAAACTTGAAATTTGGCAGTAATTTGGCTTATAGGGTGTAGACATCCGCTTAGAACGGATTTTACGAAACTTCGCCTCTAAGAGGGTAAAACGAACTCCACGCGTAATAAGTAGCGAGTGGCTGCTATTATAATAAGATCTAGTCCTATGGTGTGTGAAGTTAAGTAGTCAATAGATCGAAAAATAAATGAATCGACATAATATTGACAACTGGTGCAAGACTTGCAATAAATATTAATTACAGGTATACTTTTATCACTCACTACTTACTACGCGTTTATTGATTAAAATGTAATAAATACTTAACATCAAAATCTAAATTGTTTTATTATAGCCCTGTCCACTATATCTTGATTTTTAGCTAGTAAGAAGTTCCCCTTGCATGTATACATTTGGAGGTTTTTTTTACTACATATGTCGCAGATAAGAACACGGCCCACCTGGTAGAAAGTGGTTACCGTGGCCTATGGACGAGTGCAACACCAGGGGAGTCACACTCGTGTACCTAAACCCTTAAACTTTACTCGACACGGCATGACTATAGTTTTTTCCTATAGTGATGCCACTATAGGAAAAAACATCTTAGTCGCGAAGTATGACCAACCATTATTAGAGGTTATATCAACCATTATGGTGGTAGGTAGTGAAAATACGTAAACATTTATTATCAGCAAGCAATTTTCCATTTTTTGCATCGTGAGATTTGTATTTTTTTTTTCATTTTACTTTTTATGTCATAACTTCATAAGTCGAATGAAATAAATATTAATACAATGGAATCGGATGAATTATAATGTTTATATTTTTTAATTTACTTTCTTTAGTTTGAGGACAAGTACAGAATAATGAATATCGTTTATACAGTTCAATCACCAGTACTAAATTCCATAGTATCATTATCACTACTATCACTGCTTTCGCCAGGGAAAAATAAGGATTTTAGAAAAGAATTTTTGCTAGACATATCTTCAGGCTTAATTGAACTTGTTTTATTTTCTTGCGCAACTGGTTCTTCATCCTGACTTCTGATTTTAAACAGCTCATTAGTACTGTTTTGGCCAATGTCTGTTAATGTCTTCCGTGGCTCCGATGGGATAACTTTGTCTCCATCTAATTTATCGATAAAGGCTACAATATCTTCTTCTAAGGTTTTGTCATCATCACTTGTGCTTTCTGATTCTGATTCCGATGCCATCGATAAAGTTATGTTTTGATTTTTCAAATTTATATCATCAGTTGGAGACATTTTTGATACAGGAGTTGCAGACACAGTAGTAAGCTCAATATCACTCAAATCATATTCGTAAGTAGCTCCTTGTGTTTCTTTTATAATAACTGTGGTCTGTTTTTGTTCTGCATTAAATTCTTTACTTACTTGTTTTTGCGCTTTTGAAGCAGTTATAGCCGAATTTTCGGAAACATCGTCAGTACGGAACATGGTAGAAAAATAATCCTTAAAACGCTGTTCTTGTTCTATCCTAAGTGATTCTCTTTCGCTTCTTACAATAGGCTTAATTGTAGCGAATCCAATTGGATGGATCTTTAATTTCGTAGTAGATAATAACTCTTCTATAGTAAAATCTCTTTCGTAAGGCGTACTAGTCCCCATTCTATGCAAAACAACTGCCTGAAAAATCAAAAATGATTATGTTAATCGTTGAAATTTAACGAAACAGCAACTTTCTTTCTTTCCTTTCAATCTGTTAAAGGTTCATCTAAACGTGCCTATGTCAATTAAATTAAGTAAGTAGAACAAGTGAAAGATGCCCTGTAGTAAGTGGTAGATGTCAAAAAAGGGTAGGGTAGGGTGAAAAAGTGTCTGTATGGTATGTAAATAAACTGTCTCAAATAACTTTCCAGTATTGCAGATTACTGTAAAAAGAGTGCCTCATTTATTTATTGACTGTGTTGGATCCCGGTGGAGTAGAATAGGGACACCCCGGGTGCGCCAAAGTTCACCTAAATTTTTAACTCCGAAAATTGGAACTCCGAAAATGTTCTTCCTAACATTTTTCATCCTAACAATCACAATTCCTAACTACTCTGTCTCTAATGTTTTAATTCCGAATCATTCAACTTCATAATGTCGGTAGCAATAAACATCTATTATACTATTATTTCTTTTCCTATATTTTGTCAACATAACCATCTTTTACACTATTATTCAAAATCATATCTTTTTTGTTTAGATTTATTTTTATTTATTATTATAATACCGAGTGTGAATGTTATCATCATCCAAGTAGGTGCGGCGCGCAGTGTCCACTCCACCCAGTCAGACTAGGATAGATTAGGTTAGAAGGCTAATGCGGGAGCGGAGCGGAGCGGAGCTCCCGCATTAGGCATTCGTGGTTATTTTTTTATAACCATCAAGAAATTGAAATTTCGCATAGTGGTAAATGTTTCTTTCCGAGTATGAGTGACAATATTATGGTAATTATGTTTAGGGATAAAAACGTTAGGATAAAAAACAGTAGGAGCTTTAATATTGTATGTTAACGATTTTATTGATAACAATTTTCGGAAATATGAGTGTTATGAACATCGACGGTAGCACTACAAATAGTATGAATAAAAACGATGAAAATTTTTAGGAGGAGTGATCATTCGGATTACAAATCGTTAGGAAGAACAATTTCGGATAAAGAACTTTAGGTGAGTCAATATGGACCCGGACACCCCACCTATTCCGTCCTATGTCGTAAAAGGTGACTAAGGGATAGGGCTGTTCTACATCCGACAGTAAACATATAGCCCATTACAAAGTGCCCGCTAGACGGCAATAGGCTAGCCCTCTATTACGTGGGATCGAAAGTCATATTTAGCGAAATGTTAGTGTTAGTACACCTCTGCCTACCCCTCTGAGGATTTACAGGCGTGAGTATATGTATGTATGTACCAAAAATCAGTGAAATGAAAAAGTCACCTGCTGTATGACGTCTTCGATCCAATCAGCGTAGTATCCTAGTTTGGTGAAGACAGTGGGCACAGCTGCTCCACAATCCGGTGATCCAAAACTAATGACACCCATCAAAGTATTCCCGATTATGCCAGGGCCTCCAGCATCGTGCTGTAATTCAATGCTATCTATATATCACTACATATTATAAAACAAAGTCGCTGTCGCTGTCTGTCCGTCCCTATGTATGCTTAAATCTTCAAAACTACGCAACGGATTTTGAAGCGGTTTTTTTTAATAGATAGAGCGATTCAACGGGAAGGTTTATATGTATAATACATGCATAATATTGTAGAGAAACACTGATAAATTTATGCAGCGGGAACGGGATCAGAAAATATGGCGGTACGAACTACGAAGTTCGCCGGGTCAGCTAGTATATAAATAAAAATGAAACCCCCACCAATGTAGCGCATAATTTCCAAATGACTGCACTAAATTGGATAATTCTTTTTGTTTTGTGTTCGTTATTGTATGGCCAAGGTTTGTGTAGAAAAATTAAATGTAAGGTGCAGCGGGAACGGGATCTGACTCCCACGCGGGTAGAAAAAATTGGCGGTATGAAGTTCACCGGGTCAGCTAGTTTGTAATAAAATGAGTTTAACATTAAATTTTAAAAAGTGATGATTTTTATCATTATCCCAGCTCAATTCATAATTATCATGTCCCACCCACGTCGGTTTTCTGGTCTAACTAAGAATACGGCTGAACTTCGAGATTTTCTGTGAAGCGACTGCCATCTGACCTCCACAAACAACTGTCCCATCGCAATTAAATATCAGTAATTCGTTGATATTATTTCGGATTTCCATGATTAAGTATTAACACTCACAATTAGGCGCAATGTATCGGTTCGGATAATAGTTAGAAGATATTCCAATATCTGTATTCGCAATGGGATATTGGTTAATTTTTCAAGAATTAATATCTTGTAAACGTCCAGTCAGCATCAGGTTGATATTGACTAGAAAAGTACTCAAAATGATTTGAATGCCAAAATTCCAATTGTGCTTGTTTTTGTTTTGTTGGAATTGTAATATTCTGATCATTTTGAGTACTTTTCTAGACAATATGAATCTAATGCCGACTGCACAACATGTGCATATTTATATTCATGACTTAATAAACACCCTATTCTCTACTTAATATGGTTGCTATTTCAAAAATTGACACTCACACTACAAGCTCCACCTCCTTTAGTGTAAAATCCAGCACAAAAGTTTTTGTGGGTCACGTACTCTCTAAAAAATTCAAAGATCGGTTAAACGGCGGTGTATATCAACACGATTCATTATGTGGTGGTTTTAATATGACTTTTGTTTTAAATTCTAATAAGATTTTGAGTAGTTGAAACGATTGAATTAATTGAGTTTTGGAGCGACTGTTGTCTGAGCCACAAGAGGAAACGCCCTGTACGTCTTGCAGTGAACCGACTTGTCTCTTTTTCACACCTAACCTAACCCACTGAACTGATTTTGATTAAATTTGGTGCAGAGATAGATTAGACCTTGGGAAAGAACATAGGCTGTGTTTGGCCGCAGGCAACAACTAGTATTATATAAATTTCAACTCAAGGTATATTTACTTGGAACAGGGACTCTCATTGAAGGAATTTTAAAGCATTTAGTATGCTAACTATACAAATTGATTAGGATAGGAAAAAGCGAAATCATGCTCAGACGGGACCTGAACCCGTGATCTTTCCCTTACAAGGGGAATGCTCTGACCACTGAGCCACCGAGTTTCACCCGAGGTTGTTCGATAGTTTGTACAAATATCGGTAGATGGCTCCCACCGTAGGAAAATTTGGATCAACCTCGGGCGAAGCTCGGTGCCCCAGTAGTCAGAGTATTCCCCTTGTATGGAAAAGGAAGAATGCTCAGTTGTGAATTGATTCTCACAATGACATAAGAACCGGCCAACGAATTGCCACTTGTCTAGGGGGGAAAGGGTGGGGGGGAAGGCGGTGGGGGGCAAAATCTAGTTATAAATCAATATTCAGGATTGAGTATCGTTCTAGAATACGGGCCTAGATGTAAACATACTTTGAATAATGCTGTTGACAGTCGTCTATAGGAATGAAATCTAATTCTCTATAAGATAGTTTATTTTTGTATACACTGTAGACCATGTTGGTGACCTGAAACAAATTTTATTGATATAATTTTTAATTTATCGTTTAATAAACTTACATAATATGATGATAATATATATTCAAACTTAGGATGGACGGGAAAAGCTGGACGGAAAGAATGGCAAACAAAAGAGTACTAAGAAGGTACAGGAAAGAAAGACCTTAAATTGAAAATAATCGAGAACCGAAGAGGAAAGATTGGTCATCTGATAAGAGTATAAGACACGACTTATTTTTAAAAACTATCATAGAAGGGAACGTAGAACGAAAGAGAAAAAGAGGTAGACCAAGAGGAACGTTTATGGCACAGATTAAGGAAAAGATACAAGTTGCGTCGTACCAGGAGGTTAAGAGATTGGCGGAGGAGAGAGAAGAGTGGCAATTACTCCACCGACAAGAGCGCTGCTCTTAAGTTTTGAGAGAGAGAGAGATTCAAACTTACATCTTTAGCCCCCCAACCAACTATAGTGATTCCTTTATTAACAGGCACACCAGCTGGATTATTATCAAACTGTATCTTTCTAACTCTTCGATGACTCCTTTTGAAGTTGATAGTTCTCGACAGTCTCATGATGGCGAGGTTGTGCTTCAACGTCTTGGGATCATATTGTGGGTGGAAGAATATTTGCAGGACAGCGATATTGTCGCCGCAGCGTTCGTAAAAGTCGCAACCAACTGTCACGGAGAGAAACGTTGGGTTCAGGCGGAAGTAACGATTGTTCCATGCGCTGAAAATATGTTTTATAATCAAACCACGCGTCAAATAATCTATACAATCTATAAAAATAAATAAGTTGGAGTGTCTATTTGTAACGTTAGAATAACAGGTTTTTAATTAACGCAAACACGATATTTTAAAAATTTTGTCCGTCTGTTGAAGCAGCTGGGTCGATTTTGACGGGATTTACGTGAGGATAGCTGATGTTATAAGGAGCAACTTAGGCTACGTTTATTTTTTTTAATATTCTGCGCAAAAAAATTAGAATCCGGGTCGAAATCCACGTAGTATCTTTATATTTTTGTTGGATGTAAAATATTGATCTTAAATGACCTTTTTAAAGATATTTATGTGCATTGTGCACGGTGCTACCACAGTATATAAACAAATAAAATATCTTACACTTGCAAACAGGATGCAGAAGTAATGACCAGATCATCTTTAATTATAGACCCTGCACACTGGAACTGCGTGAAGAAATGAACACTTGCCATGAAGGGGAACATTTTGATTTTGGTTCTAATACCTCGGTAGATACGGCGCGCGCTTGGTTCTGTAAAAAATAAATATAGCACCCCATTAGCAAGCATCCTGCGATAGTTGAGAACAGGTCGGTTCGAAAGTATGTAAAAGAGTTGAGATGATGAGGAGGATGATGAAGGTTTTTATAAAAGTTACGAAGGTTTTGACTTACGCCAAAATTCATTGTCATCAAGTAAGTCTTCGTCTGAATAATTTGCGTCCTTTCTACTTGAATCAATATTATTTCTTGTAATATTAAAATTGTTATTTTTGACATCTATATGTTTTAAAATATCCGAATTGATTTCAGTGTTTCTATTAAAGACGTACGCTTCTTTCAGGTATTTGAGCTTTTCAATAAACTTTTCAATGTACACCGTTACATAAAAATTATCTTCATTACCGTTTTCAACGTTTTTTTTATCACCTTCATTTAATACTTCATTTATTTGTGCAATAAAATGTTGTGTGCCGTTATCAATATTATTAACTGTCGACAGTCTTGTTATTTCTTTGAGATTCTCGCAATCTTTCAACGTTATTGAAACGAAAAAGTTGTGTATAGTAGACATCTGCTTTAATCTTGTTCTGTTCTTTATTTCTTTAAACTTGAATGCTGCGAATAAACTGTTGACAGTATGTCGTATTGCTGTCTCTGTTGTTGCTATACCATTGTCTTCAATGATTGGTAATTGTATAAGCGCTTGAATTTGAACGATGATGTTTAGCAAAATGTAAGAAGCAATCATAATTTGGATCAAGAATATGAGAATAATGGTTTCTTGTGACTATGTGCTTAAATTTGAATATGAGTATTAATACTAATGAAAAATGTCTTCTGTTGAAATGATTTGAATATGCCTAGTACTAGCCCGATATATTGAAATGAATTTTTATAGCGTTGTTTTATTTCTGCTTGTGAAATCGATATTTCACAACATATAAATAAAATTTGAAAATTAAAATTTCAGATTTCGTAACAGCTTGAAATAAATTGAAATAATAAAATGTTATTGTTTATAACATTGGTAAGAGGATTTTTTTACGATGCATCTTAAAAATTAAGGAGTTATAGCTCATTGTAATGCGGTTATACATATAATGGTTTAGGATTTTAGGTTTAATGATTTAGAGGTTACGGATTCGAACCTCATCCAATACAGAATTAGGCTGCCTTTCCACCAGAGACATAGTTACTATGCTACGTTGCTATGGATTGCACTATAGCATAGCACTAGTGGAAAGGGGTTCAGCTAAGTTATGTTTTTATACATAAAGATGCGTTCTATGGATGTAGAATAGCTTCGAATTTTGATTTTTTTTCTACGAAGTCTCATATCACATTTTACTCGCTACGCTACATAGCATAGAACAGTGGAAACTGTCACATATTTTCATAGCGTAGCTTTTACATCCTTGTAGCATAGCTGCATAGCATATCTCTGGTAGCCTTAATTTGGACAGACTACAATACAAACGGGAACGCTTCCTTTTTTATTGTTAATCCGCTTCATGTAGTGACGGATTTCAAATTCGTCTCTACATTTGTCATACTTGATGGCCTGCTGGGGAAAAGAGGTGTAGTATAGAGGTCGTGATTGCTTTAATACATCCAAATAATCCCTTCCCTGGTTTTGCACATGTCCATAGGGCACGGTAACCACTTTCCATCACTTGGTTCATGTGTTTGTCTGCCAAGTAAATGGTAAAATAAAAACGTCGGCCTTACGATCGAGAGGTCCCGAGTTCGAATCCTGGCCATTACACTACCGACGTGTACCCGCTCCTAAGACAAGCAATTCAGCTTAGTTGGAGTGGTTAACGGGAATATTAGTAATTTCGGTTGCTAATATTCTTTCTCAAAAGAAATAATTTAAAAAAAATGTAAAAAAGTTGCCAGGCGTACCCCGTCCAATGGCCCTACTGTCCTAATATATTTATGTGCTTCCGTCTCATCATCGTTAGAGCAGAGTATAAAAAATAATATGCCCAAGCTAAATGGTCAGAGAACTGATACTCTTTCTCTTCATTTGGCTCATCTTGGTTTTTGCGGGAGCGACTGCCACCTGACCTCCGAAACCCAAGAGAAAATCCCGTCAGAGCCTCGTCCGTCAATCAGCAGGTGTATGGACTCTAATAATAATAATGGTAGTAAAAAAGTAGGTGGTTCTTTCCCGACACTAAACATACAGCCATGACAAAGTGCCCGTTTGACGGCAATAGACTCGCCCCCTATTGCGTGGGTCTGAAAATCATAGTTAGCAGAATGTGGGTGTCGATACCCTCCCTTTGGAAATTTACAGGCTTGAATATAATATGTATGTGTAGTAGGTTTTCCCAAGCGACTACAATATGGGGTTCTTCAAGAAGGGCATTAGAAGGTTTCTTCAGGGTCGGCAGCGCGAGTGTGACGCCCCTGGTGTTGCATACGTCCATAGGTTACGGTGACCGCTTCCCATCAGGTGGGCCGTGTACTTGTCTGCCAACTAAGTGGTATAAAAAAAAATAAGGGGCGCCCTGCCAACAGACACTTCGTCGTAAGCTCTTGTGTTTATTATCGGATGAAGAATAGGCCTATTCTCTGACGTAAAGAAATGAAAGGGCCACTGTATTTCTACTTGTATGTACTTTGTTATAAACGACATCGTTCAATAGTGAGTGTTCACTTTGCTTTGAGAAATTTAAAAAAAATATTCTGCCACTGTACTGAGATAATCACAAATATTTTACCAGTAAACTATAGACATGTTGGGTAATGACGTGGACAATAAAAACAAACCAACATTTATACGATATTTATCAAATTGTTTGCCAAACTAGATTACGATCCGTATTTTAATTATGTATTATATTCGTCAGATAAAGAGGCTATTCGTATTTTGGGCTTTTTTCTGCCCTTAGGTTTCTTATTCTTCTTTTTTTTCTTATTTGAAATTTGCTTTTCCGTTATCTGTTTTGGAATTTGTCCCTCCTCATCGCCACTATTTGGAGCCTCGCCTGACTCCAAAAGTTTATGTATATCTAAATTATCAAGTAGATCTGTAATTTCTTTCTCTAATTGTGAGTCATCATTATTAATCTCTCCTTCATTTGCACTGTTATATGTTGGTACTGATGCGGTACGTTTTATAACCGTACCTATTGTAGACATATGTTTTCTTATGTTTTCATTATCATCTCGGTATTCATCTCCGTCTTCATCTTCGACCTCTTCGTCGTCTTCTACTTTATCTGTGTAAAATTCATCGAATTTGTCTTCACCTTCCCTTTCATCCTTGTCATCGCCATTATCAGCTTTAGTATCTCTCTCATAACCTTTGCCATCATCTTTATATTCGTTTTCGTCAACATCTTTGTTTCTGTCTTCATCTTCATATTCCTCCACATATTCAGTTTCATAGGGCAATGTAGTAAGTTTAAATTTTATTTTATTTTCTTTTGGATGTTTGTTCCTAATATTATATTTTGTTGTATTTAGCTCAGTCGAACTTTTACTATCGGATAAGTTAAATACATTTTTTTCCTCACTTTCAAGCACAGAAGACAAAAGTTTTTGAAAAAGTAAGTCGTCATCTAATAGCTTAAGAGCTTTTTCTGGTACTGGGATGTCATTTACTTCTTCAATTGCTTTCATTTTGGGAATAGGGTCTTCTACATCTTCATTAATGTATTTAGCACTATTGAGCGGTGTCAAAAGTGTTGTAGATATAAATTTAGGTCTTGACCGAATGTTATATTTTGTCCTGTTATTATTAATTATCCATTGAACCGAACCGGTAAATCGTTTAATCGATTTAGTTTCTTCTTTTATCTTCCTTGTATTTTTAAATTTCATTCTTTCTACTTCTTCTTCATACGAGTCTTCATCGGTGATGGAGTGATAATTTACACTCTTATTAATTAGGTCGTTTTCAGAATCTTCGTCTTCGTATGATTCCGATGAATCATCGGACGATGGTAAAGATGTTGTCGTAGTAGATGTAGTGCTTTTAGTAGTAGTTTTAGTAGTAGTTTTAGTAGTAATTTTAGTCGTAGTTTTAGTCGTGGTTTTAGTCGTTGTTTTTACTTTCTTTTTGACACGTTTCGAATCTATTGCATTGTTGGATGAGCGTAAACCCTCTTTTTTCTCATTTTCAAACATAGTTGATATAAATTCTTTGAACAGTTTGTTGTCTTCTAATATCCTTAACGTGTTTTCAGGTAATTCCATTTCAATATTAGTGGTGGTTTCAACAGGTGTATTGGTAACATTAACAGGTAAAATCCTGAAGGCTTTTGTTGTTCTATCATCATAGTATGGAGCATAAATTGGTTTAGACTGTCGCAACGTTGTTCCCGTTTCTATAACTGGCACAGGCTAAAATAAAAAGGAAAAATAAACTACAATTATGTTACTACCAGGGTTGGCACAATATTCATGTGTAATTCATTATAATTGATTAAACGTACCATTTTCATAATACTGTTAATCCAGTCCTTATAGTATCCTACTTTGGTAAAGACTGTCGGAGCGTCTGGTGTGCCGCATGTTGGTGGACCGAAACTGATGACACCAACTAAAATACCGTCATAAAGACCTGGACCTCCTACGTCGTTCTGTCAGGAAAAATAATTTCTGAATTCAATAAATTATAATTAATTATTGTGTTGATTTGATTGCTCATGTTTGTTTTTACAAACGGCTGTGTAGCTACGAAATGGAATGGAATTATAGGGTGAGCCTAGGGTTGTTGATATTCAAACGGAGCAACACAGTGTCTGTATCTATGCTGCTTCATCTATCCCTATCCAATGGTTACGAGAACGCGGACTATGGTAGATGGTATGGTGGACGACATGCGTAAGAAACGAGTGCGAAAGAGGTTGTACTGATATCAACTACCTCCCCAATTACAACTAACTTGGCGGTCATTAGCTGTGCAATTCTCTAGCAAAACGTTGTCGAGCACAACGTTGCGACAGCCTTGATATAAATTGCCATTGATCCATCTCCGGTGACGTCACCCATTCCGACCAATGACAATCCTATCAAGGTTGTCGCAACGTTGTCCTCGACGCTGTGTGCTTAGATAATTGCACAGCAGTAAATCCGTACTCATGGCGCTTGTACACCGCCGAAATATAGGATAGCCAACAAAAACAAAAAACAAAAAAAAAAGTTCTAGTAGTACAACACTCGCCCGGATATTCATTCTCGATGTAGTCATCGTCGCATTGGCAATTTCTGTAGTGACTGATGTAGGTAGTATCTTGCCCAGCATGAGAATCAAACCTAAGATCTGGGTTCCATTCCACAAGTGTTAAGTTATGATGGCTAAATCGACGCAACATCTTTGATTATTTCACTAAGATGTAACTTACTTGACATGCACCACTTCCTTTGGAGAAGAATCCAGCACAGAAGTGCTTTTGGGTCACGTATTCTCTAAAACATTAAATAGTATTTATGTTTGAAAGTATTTAAAATATACCTATACATATACCTAATAACAAAACAAATTGTCTTCATAGCATCTCTGCTATGGTTGTTAAAATTCACGATTAACAACAATAACATTTGAATAGCTGTATTAAAATAACTAGCAAGTTTAAGAAGTGGGTGTCAATTCGTGGATGCTTATCTGCCACCTAAGTGTATAAAAAAAATTGTCAAATTATTTTCTCGCAGTAAAAAGTGGGATACGATGGTATTTCCCAATCGAGCAGTAAGTAAATACGACTGGGGAAGTACCGCCGCCCTACTAAATACCGCGACTAAATAATCTCATGTTGTGTTCCCGGCGGTGAGTAGGGTAGCCAGAGCCCCAGAGCTCACTGGAGAGGTTTAGTGCTGTCAGTGAGAAGATTAAATTATTAGTATTAGTAGGCTTAACCTACTTATCTTCTGCGCTGATGGCACAAAATTTCTCTGTTCTTACAGGGTTGGTAGCACGAGTGTGGCGTAAACACTTCTTTCTATCAGGTAGGCCGTGTACTTGTCTGCGACCTAAGTAGTAGAAAAAAAAAACGGTACTGCATGACATGTATTTAGCTTTGAATCAGCACTTACTTAGAGTAAACATCTTGACAATCCGTCAGAGAATAGTAGTCTAATTCTGCAAAACTCAGTCTGTTAATCCAAGGGTCATAAACGATGTTTGTGTACTGAAATACAGCAAATAGTTTTAGTTAGTCGTCGTGTTAAATGCACTACAGATTAAGGCAACAATGTACTTAGCACTTACATCTCTGGCACCCCATCCAACTATAATTATACCGTCAGTATTGACAGGGAGCGGTGACGCGCTTTGGTCATATTCAATTCTCTTGACCTTTTTACGTCTAGTGGCGAATATAATTTGTAAACGGAGTCTTATGATAGCCAGGTTGTTAGACAGGGTCTTTGGTACGTATTCAGGGTGGAAGTAAACTTCGAGAGCCGGTATACGGTCACCGCTGACTTCGTAGTAATTGGAGCCAACTTGGACAGATAAAAACGATGGATTCTCGCGGAAGAAACGGTTGTTCCAAGCTCTAAAAACATCATTCATAATTATTATGCAATCGCATTAATTGTGTGTATTAGTGTATGTCCCAATCTGGGCCTAGAAATAGTAAAACCCACAATTGTAAGCAAGATGCAGCCGTGAGCACCAGATCTTTTTTAATTATATTGCCTGCACATTGGAACTTTTCGAAGAAATGAATGCTAGCCATGAACGGATAATGTTTGATACGTGTTCTATGGCCCTGGAAGATGCGGCGACCACTTGCTTCCGTTGGTCCTGAGGAAAAGAAAAAATAATGTCATTTACTTGTATGATTGTGACTATTTTCTTCATTTAGTACATGTTTAAGTTGATTACTGTACGGTTAATAGGATGATCACAGTTTTATGCTCTAACTATGCAAGTTTATTGGAAGCAGGTCATTACGAACTCAAGTGCCATCAGTTGAAGTCTCAGGGATACGCCGTTAATCTAATCATCAATTTCAATAAAAAAGTTATTAATTACAACATAACGATTAACTTACTCCAAATTTCTTCTTCAGAAATATTATATGCGTCTTCAATTTTCTTAGTGACATTTGGGAATATAACCTCATGACCATTAAAATGTTCTAAAACTTTTGCATTTATACTATAATTCGCAAAGTTTTTGTTAAATTTGTAACTTTCTTTTAAGTTTCTAAGTTTGTCGATAAATTTTTCTATTAGCGTATTTACGTGACTATCATCTGTTGCTTCGTGGCTTTTATCATTCTCATCCAAAACTTCATTAATTTGTGTCATAAAATGTAACGTATTGTTATCGAGGTTGTAAACTTGTGTGAGTCGTGCAATTTTCTTCAAATTGTCGCAATCTTTTAGCGTGATTGAAACAAAGAAGTCGTGAATTATCGAGAAATCTTTTAAACGGGGCTTGTGCCCCACGTCTCTGATTCTAAATGTAGCGAATAAGTTGTTGACTGTTTCTCGTATTGCCGCTTCTGCGATCGCTATATCGTTGTTATCTTCGCCTGGTAATTCTACGAGACACCGAACAAAGCCAAGCACGCAAAGTAATGTCAAGAATACAAAACTATCACTAAACAAAAACATATAGAATATTTAGATTTATTTTAAAAATAAAGTGTGTAACTTAGTTGTAATGTAATAATTAAAATTAAACTGTCGCAACGTCTGCGATGCAGCTGGTTAATAAATCTTGAAGCACTAAAATGATATTTGTTTTATTACCTTCTTATTTATGTTACTACTTACAGTAACTATATAAAAATGGTTGCGAAACCTAAATTGCATTTTACTTGTGAAACAGTAAAAATACAATTTATTTCCATTATGTTGGCACACATTCATATGATAAGGGATAGGTACCTATATACTCTAAGGGTAGAAGTATGAAGGTGTACTTATTATATACATTAAACTTTTGATGTTTTGTCTTTTATTATTTCACAACCTTAAAGCCCTGATTGACGGGCGAGTAAAACCACGGTTCTAAGGCTCAGCGGTTAAGCTCGCCGGTGAATCACTACAAAACCGCGGTTTTCAATATCAAAGAGCCTGACTCGCGGTTCATCATGTTTACAATATTTTTACTCGGCTCATCATGTATATTCAATCATAATCAGTTATCTAACTTTTAACCCAAACTTTAGGGCGTTTTTCGCTTTTTTTCGGAATATCCAATAAGCGCTCGGTTCTCGCTAGAACCGCACGCATTTATTCTGTACCCCGTATTCTCGAACCGGTTCGTATCGCTAGTGATGTACCCTTATCGATGCACCACTATCGATTAAATGGATAAGTTTGTCGTGCGATCGTCGTCGAATCCTGACATTGCTACCAATTCAAGCAAAAGAGCAGGGGATGAGATCAACCAATGGCGCTTTCCGAAAAGAATCGCTGTCCCTAAGCGAACACAGATCAATGCTGAAACAAGCACAGAAAATCGCTTCCGTAGTCTCCCGGTGGACAAGGATCACGAAGTTTCGGAGTCTTACAAAAGGGCTTCCATGAAGAGGCAATCGAAGGGTATCCCCCCGATTATCATTGATTTATCGGATAACTGGACCCACCTGAAACTTAAGGATACCATCGACAAGTATGATAAGAAGTACCATATTGAATACAGAGGTAATAACCGGGTTAAAGTACAGTGCCACTCATCTGACGGACACCAAACTATCAAGGCTGGACTACTTGATGAAGATATTTCGTTCCACACCTACTCCAGAAAGGATGAAAAATTACCAAAGGTGGTCATAAAAGGTTTACCTACTAACCTCATAGATTCCCTCTCTAAAGAATTAGAGGAACTTGGTTTTCCCGGAGCTACAGTCTCTACTATCAAACTCAGTAAACCTGTTCAATGCCCACCAATTATAATCCAACTACCAACTGGTACAGATATGGCCAAGTTCAAAAAAATTAAATACCTAGCAAATTGCGTTATTACTATAGAGCGATTCAAAAGTGGCAATAAAAATTGCACTCAATGTTATCGATGCCAGAATTTTGGACATGCCTCTCGGAATTGCAATAAACCTGCCAGATGCGTCAAATGTTCCTTAGCGCATCCCACTTCCAAATGCCCTGACAAAGGTTTAGCCAAATCTGTACGTTGCTGCAACTGTGAGCAAGATCATCCAGCCAACTACTCTCAGTGCAAAGAGCGGCTGAAGTACTTGGAACGCATTAGAACTCAGCGAGACTCAATTAGGAACATCATCACGAATGCAAAAGCTCAATCTAAACCGTCATCTATGACTACTACGGACCGTACATATGCTACGGTCCTAAACTCGCAGCCAATCCCTGAACATGTTTCAAAACCTTCTGAACAACTACAGCCGCATCTTCAGACTAAAGTGCAATCGGGATCGTTGAATGAGGACTATCTCAATACCTCTCGGGATGCTGTGACGAACGAAATGCTGCTAATACTTTCAACAATCAAGACCCTCAAACAGGATTTTATCAAGTGTGAAACTTTCATGGACAAAGTTATTCTTATTCTGTCGCATGTAGGTAATCATTTTTAATTTTAACGATTTACGCATACTTTATTGGAATGCCGATGGCATTCACAAAAAGCAGCAGGAATTGAGATCGCTTGCGGCAGGCGAGCTCGATGTTGACATCATCGCACTCAACGAAACTAGGCTGACTAGCCGTCTCACTCTTGGACTTCCAGGTTTTACTTGCTATAGAGCCGATAGTCGTGCAGATGGCTCTGGCCAAGGTGTCGCAATTCTGGTCAGAGATGATCTAGAACACGAGCTGGCTAATACCCCACCAACACTTAACTTAGAAGCCATAGGGATATCTCTTAACTTGCATTGCGGAAACCTCATCATTTACTCGGTATACCAATCACCTAACATGACGCTGCTTATAAATGACATAAGCGCTCTTATGTCTGCGGGCAGTAAAGTACTGATGATGGGGGACTTAAATGCTAGATATCCCTATTGGTCAGCCGGCCCAATTAATGCACACGGTAAGGCACTATATAAATTAATGTTACATAGTGAACTCACGATCCACAGTCCTAGTGATCCCACCCTTGTTCACTACACTGGTGACTGTGTGCCTACAAATCCTGACCTATTAATAACCAAGAACCTACACTCAGTGGACTTGATTGATACCGTATATGCACTTTCTTCCAACCACTTGCCTGTCTTTGTCCGTCTGGCTATCAAAACCCTTCGTAAGCCCATACGAAAATTCAATTACGCGAGGGCTGATTGGAATGGTTACCGGCAGTATCTTAATAGTAACATTCACTTGGACAAAAAGATATACGAGACTAAATTTGATATTGATTTAGCAATTTCACACCTCCAACGCACCATGATCTTAGCTAGGGATGCCTTTGTTCCAATCGATACCTTAAAGCCCTGGGACACCTCCTTACCTAGATGCATTAAAAGAAAAATAAGGAACAAAAATAACCTACGTCGCGTTTCTGCTAAGGAAACGGACAAGGTTACTCGCAAAATCCTTAATCTTGAGGTAAAACACCTTCAACGCAATATCAATGATGCCTTAAGAACTCACCGTGATGAGCTTTGGAACCGTAAACTTAGAAAAGTGGACAACCCGTGTGCGGACCTCTGGCGGATTGCTAAAGGCCTGAAATCAACTCCTACATCTTTCACACCCCCACTTAAGGCTAGTAACGGCACCATTAGTTCTAACGCTAAGGATCAATGTGAAATACTGGCTAACAGCTTTGCTGATAACATGATCCTTACTCACAATTGGGACAGTGATGAACAGTCCAACGTTAATATGTCTATGTACACCATAAATAACCTTGACGATGTTGACTGCTGTGTCCAGTTGGTTAGACCACAGGAAATAGTCAAAAGTATATCAGCTCTCAAAACGGGTAAAGCAGCTGGCCCGGATGAAATATCAAACCATCTCATTAAACGTCTGCCTCGTAAATCTATAGTCTTACTTACAAAAGTTTTTAACAGTTGTCTGCGGATTAACTACTTTCCAATAGACTGGAAAGTTGCTAAGGTAATCGCAATCCGTAAGCCGGGTAAAGATCCCACAGACCCATCAGGATACCGGCCAATTAGCCTGCTTCCGTGCTTAGGTAAACTCTTTGAAAAGATCCTGTATCGTCGCCTTAATCACGTGACAGAAAATATCCTGATCAATGAACAGTTTGGCTTTCGAGCTGGACATTCAACTACCCAGCAGCTGGCTAGAGTGGCAGAAACTGTGTCACATAATCTAAATTTAAACAAGTCAACAGGTATGTTCCTTCTGGATATTGAAAAAGCCTTTGACACCGTCTGGCACGAAGCCCTTATTCACAAGATGCTTTTGTCAGGTGTTCCCTTGTCACTTATAAAACTCATTAAATCTTATTTAGAACACCGGACCTTTAAGGTTTTCCTGAGTACCTCTAGCTCGAGCCCACGAATGGTCCCCGCTGGTGTCCCCCAGGGATCTATCCTGGGTCCCCAGCTCTTTTTACTGTACCTGAACAACATACCAATCCAACCACACACCAGTCTTGCCTGCTATGCGGACGACACAGCCTCCTTAACATCTGCAGCAGATATTGACTTGATAATCGATCGCTTAAATTTATCGATTGAGCTACTAACAACCTACTTCCGCAAATGGAAATTAAAAATAAATGCTGCTAAGACAGAGGCAATACTCTTTTCTAGGCATCGATCACTTCCTAAGAGAAGTCTAAACATTGACGGTCATGAGATCGGATGGAGCCGTTCTGTTAAATATCTGGGCACTATGTTAGACAACAAGCTCAACTGGAGTGACAACACTACTAAATTAAAAATTAAAGGCACTAAAGCATTAAACGCTCTAAGTCCCATTCTCAACAAGGGATCATGTCTTAGTAACACAACTAAATTAAACATATATTGCACATTAATACGACCTTGCTTAACGTATGCCTGCCCGGTATGGAGCAGTACATGTCTCACTAACTTTAATAGTCTTCAAGTTGTTCAAAACAAGTCACTTAAATTCGCGTTTAACACCCCCTTTCGAACAAATCTAAATAAACTACATATTAAAATTAAATTACCAACTATAAAAGAATTCATTATTAAATTATCTAAAAAGTTTTACTTGCATAGTAATAAGTTGAGTAAAAATACATACATTAATAACATAGGTAAAAGTCGTTTGAAAAATCTTCCGTTTATCGACAAATACAATCGATATAAGTTACCCCACCATTTGTTCCTTGAGTGCGATGAATAGACTTGCACAGTGGCCGGCGCACGACCATGGTCTACTCGGGGCGATGCGCACGGTTATCAGCCCTATTATCTAGGAATATAGACTAGTATGGCCGTGCGCAGCGCATGCGTGGTGGCGTGAACTTGCTACGGCGACTGTGCCTATTGAACAGAATCTTGTTTGTTTGCCAGCGGGTGATCTTTTGTTCGTCCTGCTTAGCTAATAGATACCTACAATTATATTTGAATACCTGCATATTATTGCATTGTTATTTTACAAATTATGTCCGCGTTTATTCGCCATTATTGTTAAAACGTAACTTACTTAAGTATGCAACAAATGTAATGCTATACTAAAGCTTACATGAACTAAACTTTTCTATTTACCCCATTATAGTTTCTATCATTAATGAACTACAAACATATAATGTATAAATTATTAAAAAGCGCAATAGCTTTGTATAATGTAACCTAATTAAATTGTTAACCTCTAGGATTTAACTTACACTGGAGTTGTTACTTGTTATGTATATTTTTCATGCAATAAAGACTTTTAAAAATCAAAAATCAATCGGAATATCCAATGGCGAGATGACACAAAGCTTGAGATTTGGAACAATACATTTTATACCTATCTCTCATTAAAGCGCGAATGTTTTGCTAGATGCCGCGCAAAATAACCACGGAGGCTGTCCCATTAATCCAGTCTACAAAACAAGGGGCCGGTACTACAGGAGTGTAACAGCCACCATGGCATGAAAGTCCCAGATCCCATAGGAGCGGTTGCTGTCTGACCTCTCACTTATAATATTAATGAGGCCCCCATATAATACACAATACACAGCTCTAATAGAGCTAGGTATGTAGAATGTCGTAGAATAATAATAAAAAAAGAAGGAAGCGATATGAGCCAGCCTAGCTACTGTTGCTGTTAGTCAACTTTAAAAACTATTCAACCAACATATTTGGTTCTTCTCACAGAAACGAAGCTTTCCAGTCATACGAACATCTATGGTAATCGTTACAGGTAGTTGGAGCCCTAAGAAGTTCAAAAACTGGTCTGTCTATGTAACTGCAATGCTTCGATATAGCCAATGGGTTGTGGAGAGCGATTAGCAGTCGCTTTACAGAAAATATCCCGAATATCCCGTTCAACCAAACCCGAAGTTAGATTGGAAAAAGCGTAACGCATACTCCGAGGTGAAAGCTTCGGATGCGACTGGGATTAACACTAGGATGATGAAGAAGAAACGATGTTTGAACTTCTAAATTTTATGCTATCAGCTCTAAGAGGTCACGTGGCGTGGCCCACGTTCTCAGTCAATATTCCCTAGTCGGTCTCCGGTACGGTAGCAGCCTGAAGGGGCGGGGTCAATTTTCTTTAAGTGCGATAATTCCTTCAAAAAATACCTTTTTAGAAGACTTTTCAACTATACGTGCAGGATTGGGGATAAGGGGTAGGGGAGCGGGGTTCAAATCCCCTGTGACTCCTCCCCCACCCCTTTGGACCACTCATTCGGTCAGATGACCATAGAACCGATATGACCCATCATAATTCATTTTCTTCACAAATTGTTACGCAATCTTCAATTTCCAAGTTTGCAGTTTTGAAATCTCATTGTTTCGCAAGAGCTTTTATGTTTCTATACTGTTATTTCACATTAAATTATAGAAAAGGGTAATAAAATAAGCATTTACGCAAGGTTTTTTCACTACATATATATTAACAGCTATACAGCCAACCTTTCGATAATAATTTACATTTTACCAACAGAGTTCAAATATCTTGCTTTGTTCGTTGTCAAAGTCAACAAAACTTGCCAAATGTTTTCCGACAACAGTATTTTCTTATTTTTAACATTGTGTAGCATGTCACTAGAAGTTCAGAGTCTTGTAGAATTACCAACTGAAGACGAGAACGACATAGCTTACACTGAAGCTGTTATACGAGATGCAATCAAAAATATATTCATTACTTTGAGGATCAGAGACGTAAGAACCAAACCACGGTTGAAAGAGTATAGCATCATACATAACTATTTGGTTTCAATCACACTTAAAGATTCCGATTATCTGAAAGAAATAGAAAGGCTATCGCGAGTTTACGACATTAATAACGAAAGAAATTTTATAACAGAAATAAACGACATTTTAAGTGAAAAAGATGAGAGTGATGTTTTGACAGATAATAATAATGTAACGATGTACACTGCAGAAACATTTATCAATAAAATTAGATATTTGAAGGATATTTACAAATTACAAAACACAATGAGTAGTTCAGAGATAAATCCAGAAATTTTAAATCATATAATCAATGACGAGTCAATAATGGATTATTCTAACGTCACTATTTTAAGTGTAAATCCATTTCGGGGTAAGATTTATTTCATTTTTCACATTTAATTATCAAAACACACTGATGAAATAAAACGATTCAATTTTTATTTTATTCATTCTCTCTCACCTTTAATATTAGGTACTAAATGTTCCATTATGTAGTAACCACCAATGGTAAGTGAGAACAATAAAGCACCAATGGTAAGTGAGAACAATAAATAGTAAAATTTATTTTAAATGAATGACTAATAATTGTTTCAGTTCCGAAGGTTGACCGTCGAGTGTACCACGGCCATAGGGCAGACATCAAAACCTTCCCATTCATGGCCAGTATCCATGTATTCAATAAATTCCGTTGTGCGGGCTCTGTCATCAAAAATGATGTCATTATCACTTCTTCAACGTGTTTGGGAACGTAAGAATTTTAATTGATTTCAAAATCTTCATATAGAGCTGAGCTCTTAAATCAGTCATTCAACAACTGACAACAACTGTTGGCCGACGTATTATAGAATAGAAAGACGAATGTATGGGATTTGACGTTTATGACATACGTTACGTCAAATCCAATATATTCGACATTCCATTCTATCATAATGCCGCCAAAAAAACAAAAAAAATATGCTTTTTCGTCCGTTGCGAACAAACAGACAAGTATTCCAAAAATATTTTGATGTTTTTCGACAACAAAACAATATATACAACTCTTTTTAAACACTCTTTGTGTTCCAGGGTCCATAACCGTGACTTCTTACGCAAGAGTCCAGCATACCTTTCAGTTCGAGTTGGCAGTAGCTATGTTGACAGTGGTGGTGAAATGATAGGTGTTCATGCACTTCACTTTCACCCTCGTTACAACCCATCAACGTTAATGCATAACATTGCTGTCATTAAATTAAGTCGCCCGGCTATATATGGCATGCTCGCGAATACCGTAAAAAGGGTATTAATCGATCAAAGCCCAACGCCAATGTCTGATCATGCTAACGAGATTGTTGTGCTTGGTTTTGGATATAAAAGTGTAAGTTTAATTTCTCTATAATATAGCTGAAGTCATTAGGAATGAATTACGAGTAATGCAGGCTGAATAATGCCCGAGCATTATGCATATTGACTAGCTCTGTTGTGGAGTCGTCATGAACTGTAGAATTGAAATATCGTGCAATCAACCTTAGGTTAACGAAATTATAGTTGAATAAACCGAAAAATTATCGCGTGGCGGCCCCGACTGTAGCCATGGCATTTTAACAACTTGTAAACCCGTACCAGCAGAGGATAGAAATTAGTGAAAAGAGAGGAATAGCAAAAAGTAAAGGAAGGTAACCAGACTAGCATCATCCCCAAGCCTAGCTGAAATATTACTTCTAGAAATAGAGGAAGAAGAGGTCCACCTCTTCTTCCTTTATTTATCCTCCTGGTCTCCTAATACTGGTCGCATCCGAGACGAAAGTCCCGGATGCGGCCAGGATTAACGTAAGGGTGGCGATGAACTGAACAGACTCCCAGAACAAAATAATGTCGAATTTATGGGATTTGACAAGGATTTGACGTATATGACAGTAGTCAACGTAATGTCGTAAACGTCAAATCCCATACATTCATAATTGTGTTCTACAATACGTCGGCCAACGACGGACGTTTCCAGGCGTGTTTTAGATAATTTTATTTCTACCGATTAACCTTTGATTTTTGTGTATTATGTTTCAGGATAGTGACTACAAATTACATAGAATATCGTATTCAGTATTGGACGTATATCCGAAAAGACGGTGCCAAAAAGTTTATGGCAAGTAAGTTAACAGCCCCCCTAGACAAATGCATTACGTTGGCCAGCGTATTGTAGAATAGAATGATGATGTATGTATGGCATTTGACGTTTATGGCCTGTAAAATCCATAGATTAATATATATACTAGAGAGTCAAATCCCATACATTTGACATTCAAGTTAGTTCAATCGGAGCTGAACTTTTGACATTTAACTATTCAAAACAAAAGAAATTTTCAATTCGAACCAGCAGTTCGTGAGATTAGCGTGTTCAACTGTTTGTTTGTTTGGTAATGATTCAAATTAAAATAAATTGTTTTTGTATAGTCCGTATATTAAGGAAGGTTATAGGTAGCATATCATCATGATACGACTTAGAGAGCCGAGCAGTAATCATAAATATCAGTAAATCCAACAGATTCCCGTACCGTACATTATTTGAAAATTTAAAAATTGCGTTCATATATGGCATGGAGGGTAGATATGGGGTTTCAAAATATGCCATGTGCAAGCCGGGGCGAGCCAGAAAGTAAATTAATATTGGTAAATGTAAATTAGATACGAGTATCATAGGTAGGTATGCCTTTTACATTTATTTTAAGATTAAAGTATTCAGTTTAACTATCTAAATTGTTTGTAGAAAATACTTCACGAATCATCACTTCTGTGGTACATTAGCCCCGAAAAAGGGAGGAGCATGTCAGGTGAGTCCATATCCATACTTATCCATACAAATATTCATAAAAATATTCATACAAATATCCATACAAATATCCATACTAATATTATAAATGGGAAAATAACTCTGTCTGTCTATCTGTCTGTTCTGTACGCTTTTACGCCTAAAACACTGAACCGATTTGGATGAAATTTGGTACAGGGGTAGGTTAGACCTTGAGAAAGGACGTAGGCTATGTTTGGTCGCGATAACCGACATCCACGCGGGCGGTGTCGCGGGCAACAGCTATTATTCTTATATAGTTATCGCTTTCTCAAAGTACTGTTGTTGCTTTCGATAAATAAATATATGTATGAGTACCTTCCCTGTACGAATAAGTCGACAAGGAACTAGGTAATATTTACTTTTCTGGACTTTGTTTAAAAAAAATATTATTAACTAGCTTTTGCCCGCGGCTTCGCCCAAACATAGCCTATGTCCTATACCAAGGTCTAATCTATCCTGTACCAAATTTCGTTAAAATCGGTTCAGTGGTTAAGGCGCGAAGTAACAGACAGACAGACAGAGTTACTTTTACATTTATAACATTAGTACGGATTAGTATGAATTTTCAAAACATCTATTATAATAACACTGTGATACCGTATACCACGGTCGTCAAAAATCTAGGGGTTTATGTTGATTGCAATCTGTCGTGGACTAGGCATGTTAACGAGGTCAGCAAAAGAGTTTTCGGTACGCACCACTCTCTTAAACGTCTTCAGAATTTTCTTCCTCTTAAGACCAGCACTGCAATTCACTAAGCGAGCACAACGATGCGGACAACGATGCGAGGCGCAACGTAGATTGTCATTGGTCAGATTGTATCACGTCATTGGAAATCGACCAATGACAGTGTCTATCGCGCACATCGTTGCGACTCGCATCGTTGTCGCATCGTTGTGCTTGTTAGTGAATTGCACAGCAGAATCTGTCTTGCTCAATCTCTTCTACTTCCTCTTTTGGACTATGCTGATGTCACCTTTCTCGACGCAACCGAAGAACTCTGGAACAAGCTAGAGCGGTTGCAAAACTTATGCATCCGGTTTATATTTGGTCTACGAAAGTACGATCACGTTTCGGAGTTCCGAAAGCAACTGAAATGGTTGCCAATTTGGCGGCGTCGAGATGTTCACATTCTTTCCCTACTCTTTTCTGTTCTTCATAATCCTCACTCTCCTATATATCTTCGTGAGCGCTTTGAATTTCTTGTCCCCAGGGGTAAACCCTGTCGCACTTCATCCTCTCTATTGCTTCGTACTCCCTCCCACAGTTCTTCATACTATGACAATTCCTTTACAGTTTCTGCAGTGCGGCTGTGGAATTCTCTTCCTCATTCCATACGCGACAGTCCTACTTTACATATCTTTAAAAAAAGAACGAGAGACTACTTTCTCTCTCAACAATAACAGACATAGTATGTATTTATATGTATGTAGATGTATGTATTTATATTTATCTATCTATATTTATGTGTATTTTATGTATGAGTATGTAGGCCATAATGGTTGAATAGTATATGTATGGATATGTAATACCATTTGTCAGGGATATACCTTAAGTATACCTCCTCACCTTTTTATTATATCTAGATATTAATGTACACAAGACTTTGCCTCTCATTAGATTGCAATTCCTCTATGCACTCCCGGGTTTGCTGGAAGAAAACTCATCCTTGAGTTAAGCTCGCCTTTGTACATAATTTTCTCTTTCATTTGTATTATTATGCCATGTAAGTGTACAATAAAGAATAAATAAATAAATAAACATGTGGTCTTTTAGTCGGTTTTTTTATTTTTATTTATTCATTAATATACAATGTTACATGAATCTTAAATTAAGACACTAAAACCCTGCAGGGTTTAATATGTGTCGCGTCTAACAATAATGAGGGGTTAGGCATAAATTTATTTTTTTGCTACTGTGAACATATAAAATAAATAGAAAAATAATAAATCCTTAAATTCATTACATAAATTACATTCATTAGGTGCATTCCTTCGAAGAGCGAAATGTACCTATGTGCCTCGCTATGTGGGTCGACTTTTTAAAATAAGTTTTTATTTGATCTAAATGTGTTCCTTCAAATAAATTTATCTTCATCTATATAGAAAGACATCGGCGGGCCAGGTATAGTTGAAGGGAAGTTAGTCGGGATCATCAACTATGCGTCTGACTCATGTGGCGACAAACCCACAGTATTCACTAAGGTTGGATATTACGCCAAATGGATTCTCGAAGTCGTGGGCAAGGTAATATTTTTAGAGTACTTCTTGTTAATTTCTAAGGCGTTGGTTCGGCCCCATATGGAGTTCTGCTGTCGCCTTTTTGCCGCGGCGCCTGCATTCCAGCTTGAACTCTTCGATTCGGTGCAAAACAGCACTAAGGATCGTCGATAATCCTATAGTCACAGGCGGTGCGGAACCTCTCAGCCTCAGGAGGGACTTTACCTCGCAGTGTGTGTTTGAAGAACATACAATATTTTTCATTAGCAACTAATCGACATCCACTTTGTGCGTGAAATAAACTGACGTACGATTTTAAATCTGACCAAAACTTTTTGCGTTTATCGCGAATACATAAAAAACAGACAAGAATTTTAAAAAATGATAACATTACCAAAATCTATTTTTGAATTTTGTATTATATCTACAGACACGATCACTTTACAATTATTTAATAGTACTCGTATAGATTAAAACTTATCGTTTCAGGAAGGATCATACATTGGCATACCAATAAAACGTAAAACTGCTAAAAGAAAGATACATGTTAAACATAGTCTAGGCAGAACTGCAGCTGAAACAACAACACAAGCAACAACAACAGCGGCAGCTGATGCAGGCGATGACTTTGTCAATATCTTCACAGGCTTCCAGGATTTCATTTCAAACATATTTTCACGCGCACAGGACGATACTACATCAAATGAAAATGTAACAAATGAAAAACCTGTTATTCATATACTTAATTAGCATGAAAACGATATCCACTATTGAAGAGAATGGCATGAAGAAAATAATAAAGAGTCTCATATATCTCAATATCTAAAAATTTTTTTTTTCGAGTTCTGGCAAGACAGCTTATATCCACCCAAGTTTAAAAATCACCTTTGCCCGAGGTTCACCATGCTGAGGTTCCGGACAAAGCTTCCAGGCTCCCAACTCTGTAAAAGCAAAACTACTGTCATAGCACAGACACTGCAAAACATGGCGTTAAATTTTAGATTTCATATCTATTGAGTTGAAGTGGTGCATATTGGGAGAGGCCTATGTCCAGCAGTGGACTGCAATAGGCCAATTGCTTGATTGGTTGATTGAGTTAAAGTCCAGAATTAAATGAAAAGAGTTTCACTATACTTTTTCATTCGCTCTACAAAGTCAATTAATTTTAGACTTTAAGAGCACTTCTTTAGTCTTGAATTAAATGGATTTTTTGCAGTGTCCGTGGTATCACAGCGTGTTTTTAGCAGAATCCAGGCTCAGAACACCGTGCATCATTTGTTTTTTTGATGCCTCCACCATTTGTAGATACACCATCGTGTAATGAAAGGGCTCGGATTCCTCGCATACGACGCCGATTTCGTGAATTACCTACAGCATTATTATTTCTCCAATAATATTTTTGTAACAAGTGACGTTTAAAAAAATGTCATATTGAAGCCAAAATCAACCAAAACATTAAGTAAGACTGCTTTAAGAGATGGTGGTAAGGCCCACGGGCCGTACTCTGGGGGTCCTTCCCTGGTGGTCAATCTCTGCTTGGTCACCAATGTCACCATTGACCAAAAAAAAAACGCATGCGTTTTTTTCTCTTTTCTTGGAACAAAAAATACGTGACTATCAGCATAATATTTATTGTCTTTATCCATTTCATGTCATTTATTTTTTGGATTCAACAATGGTTATAAATTACAACTTTACAACGTACCTACCTTCAAAAAATGTACGAATCAAGTATATTTAATTTCAACAAAAAATATAATTAAAATTTCATACTTCAGTCCTAATTTTGGTTCATTCCAAATCGTAATAGAGTTTACTATTATATAAAAGGTACCTTCATTAATTAGTTTTTCTGTCTTCTATGTTTGTTTTAGCTCCTCTTCAATAGCTAATGTTAACATTGCAAACAAACTTGATTCCGGTACTGTATCAAGCAAGTGTCCGCCTCTTATTGTCAAATCTTCGAACGGTTCTCCTGATATACTTAGTCCATCTTCCTCTGTGTCAGTTAAAAACAAGGGATTTGGAGCAGATCTTTTTTCGGTGTTTATAGTATCTTTCTTTGACTCGTTTGATTCTCCTGCTGGGATCTCCTCCTTCTTATCATTTTCAATTTCATCCAAAAATGTATCTTTATCTAAATCGTCAATTAAATCCATTTTATTATTTTTTACAGATTGATTGTTTGTAGGTTTTCGTAAGATTGTTTCTTCTCGAAGTAATTCTTTATAAAAATACTTTTTTAGAAGACTTATCAGTTAGATGTGCAGAATTGTGGGGGGGGGGGGGGGAGGGCTTGGGGTTCAAGACCTCTATGACGTCCCAACCCTTTGGACCGCGCATTCGGTCAGATGACCATAGAACCTATGTGACCCATCATAATTTATATCTTTAAAAATTGTTACACAATCTTCAATTTCCAAGTTTGCAGTTTTGAAATCTCGTTGTTTCGCAAGAGTTTTTATGTTGCCATACTGTTATTTTACATTAAATTATAGGAAAGGGTAATAAAATAAGCATTTACGCAAGGTTTTTTCACTACATATATATTAACAGCTATACAGCAAACCTTTCGATAATAATTTACATTTTACCAACAGAGTTCAAATATCTTGCTTTGTTAGTTGTCAAAGTCAACAAAACTAGCCAAATGTTTTCCGACAACAGTATTTTCTTAATTTTAACATTGTGTAGTATTTCACTAGAAGTTCAGAGTCTTGTAAAATTACCAATTGAAGACAAGAACGACATAGCTTACACTGAAGCTGTTATACGAGATACAATCAAAAATATATTCATTACTTTGAGGATCAGAGACGTAAGAACCAAACCACGGTTGAAAGAGTTTAGCATCATACATAACTATTTGGTTTCAATCACACTTAAAGATTCCGATAATCTGAAAGAAATAGAAAGGCTATCGCGAGTTTACGACATTAATAACGAAAGAAATTTTATAACAGAAATAAACGACATTTTAAGTGAAAAAGATGAGAGTGATGTTTTGACAGATAATAATAATGTAACGATGTACACTGCAGAAACATTTATCAATAAAATTAGATATTTGAAGGATATTTACAAATTACAAAACACAATGAGTAGTTCAGAGATAAATCCAGAAATTTTAAATGATATAATCAATGACGATTCAATAATGGATTATTCTAACGTCACTATTTTAAGTGATAATCCATTTCGGGGTAAGATTTATTTAATTTTTCACATTTAATTATCAAAACACACTGATGAAATAAAACGATTCAATTTTTATTTTATTCATTCTCTCTCACCTATAATATTACTAAATGTTCCATTATGTAGTACTAAGCACCAATGGTAAGTGAGATGAGAACAATAAATAGTAAAATGTATAATGAATGACTAATAATTGTTTCAGTTCCGAAGGTTGACCGTCGAGTGTACCACGGCCATAGGGCAGACATCAAAACCTTCCCATTCATGGCCAGTATCCATGTATTCAATAAATTCCGTTGTGCGGGCTCTGTCATCAAAAATGATGTCATTATCACTTCTTCAACGTGTTTGGAAACGTAAGAATTTTAATTGATTTCAAAATCTTCATATAGAGCTGAGCTCTTAAATCAGTCATCCAACAACTAGTTACCCGCCCCCCTCGACAAGTGGCAATTCGTTGGCCGACGTATTATAGAATAGAAAGACGAATGTATGGGATTTGACGTTTATGACATAACGTTACGTCAAATCCAATATATTCGACATTCCATTCTACCATATGCCGACCAACTGCCACTTGTCTAGAGAGGCTCCTTAACCAATCGCGATCAAACAAACGTAAAATTTTGAAGTGTGAACCAGACCTTTCCAACAATTTTTTATGCTTTTTCGTCCGTTGCGAACAAACAGACAAGTATTCCAAGAATATTTTGGTGTTTTTCGACAACAAAAAAAGATATAGGTACACCTCTTTTTAAACACTCTTTGTGTTCCAGGGTCCACAATCGTGACTTCTTACGCAAGAGTCCAGCATACCTTTCAGTTCGAGTTGGCAGTAGCTATGTTGACAGTGGTGGTGAAATGATAGGTGTTCAGGCACTTCACTTTCACCCTCGTTACAACCCATCAACGTTAATGCATAATATTGCTGTCATTAAATTAAGTCGCCCGGCTATATATGGCATGCTCGCGAATACCGTAAAGAGGGTATTAATCGATCAAAGCCCAACGCCAATGTCTGATCATGCTAACGAGATCGTTGTCCTTGGTTTTGGATATAAAAGTGTAAGTTTAATTTCTCTATAATATAGCTGAAGTCATTAGGAATGAATTACGAGTAATGCGTGCTGAATAATACCCGAGCATTATGCATATTTGATTATTAGCATATTGATTAGCTCTGTTGTGGAAAGTGATTAGACTCACCTAGAGTCGTCATGAACTTTAGAATTGAAAAATCGTTCAATTATGTAGTAAATATAGTTAACCTAAGGTTAATGAAATTATAGTTGAATAAACCGAAAAATTGTCGCGTGGTGACCCCGACTGTAGCCATGGCTTTTTAAGAACTTGTAAACCCGTGCCAGCAGAGGATAAAAATTAGTGAAAAGAGAGGTATAGCAAAAAGTAAAGGAAGGTAACCAGACTAGCAACGTCCCCAAGCCTAGCTGAAATATTAGTTCCAGAAATAGAGGAAGAAGAGGCGGATCCCGGACTCCAAGACGAGGGCCTCGGTATATTCATAATTGTGTTCTACAATATGCCGGCCAACGATTGACGATTTTTCAGTTATTTCCAGACGTGTTTTAGATAATTCTATAAAGACTTCAATAGCAGATTCTACCGATTAACTTTTGTTATTTGTGTATTATGTTACAGGATAGTGACTACAAATTACATAGAATATCGTATTCAGTATTGGACGTATATCCGAAAAGAAGCTGCCAAAAAGTTTATAGCAAGTAAGTTTACAGCCCCCCTAGACAAAGGCATTACTTTAGCCAGCGTATTGTGGAATAGAATGATGAATGTATGGCATTTGACGTTTATGACAGTACTGTCATAATATGTCAAATTCCATACAATCGAAATTCCACTGCTGGACATAGGCCTCTCCCAATATGCGCCAATATTCGACAGTTCAATTGGAGTTGAACTTTTTTGTTGAATTGTTATTTAAAAATTATAAATTGGGGGCTTATATGGCATGGAGGGATGATACGGGGTTTTAAAAATATGCCATGTGCAAGCCGGGGCGAGTTAGCTAGTATACTGGTAGGTAAATGTAAATTAGATATCATAGGTGTGCCCTTTACATTTCTATTCTCTACTTTTACTTTTGTATTTTAAGATTACAGTATCATTCTATTTTAACTATCTAATTGTTTGTAGGAAATACTTCACGAATCATCACTTCTGTGGTACATTAGCTCCGAAAAGGGGAGGAGCATGTCAGGTGAGTCCATATCCATACTTATCCATACAAATATCCATACTTATGTTATAAATGGGAAAGTAACTCTGTCTGTCTGTTACGCCTAAAACACTGAACCGATTTTGATGAAATTTGGTACAGGGGTTATATGTATACTTCGAGAAAGGATATAGGCTATGTTTGGTCGCGATAACCGACATCCACGCGGGCGGTGACAAACAGCTACTTTTCTTATTCGTCGCTTTCTCAAATTGCTGTTTATAATATTTTTGCTTTTGATAAATATATATGTATGAGTACCTTCCCTCTAATGGGAACTATGTAGGCAATATTGACTTCTCTGGATTTTGTTTTTTATTATTAACTTTCAAAACAAAAATGTGGTTCTTTTAGTCGGTTATGGTCGACTTTTTAGAATAAGTCTTTATTTAATCTAATATGTTCCTACAAATACATTTATCTTTATCTTTATAGAATGACATTGGTGGGCCAGGTATTGTTGAAGGGAAGTTAGTCGGGATCATCAACTATGCGTCTTCCTCGTGCGGAGACGCACCTACAGTATTCACCAAGGTTGGATATTACGCTAAATGGATTCTCGACGTCGTGGGCAAGGTAATATTTTTAGAGTACTTCTTGTTAATTTCTTCACTGTGGGGCAAAGAGTCCTTCTTTATAAGGCGTTGGTTCGGCCCCATATGGAGTTCTGCTGTCGCCTTTTTGCCGGGGCGCCTGCATACCAGCTTGAACCCTTCGACTCGGTGCAAAAACGGCACTGAGGATCGTCGACAATCCTATACTCACAGGCGGTGCGGAACCTTTCAGCTTCAGGAGGGACTATGCTTCGCAGTGTGTGTTTGAAAAACTTAGAATATTTTTCACTATCTAATACGCATAGCTCCACCTGCGTAGATGTTAATTATCGCGACTTTTGGTCATAATATCTGGTTTTACTCACGGCGCGATTATGTACGTGAAATAAACTGACGTACGATTTTAAATCTGACCAAAACTTTTTGCGTTCATCGCAAATAGGTACATAAAAAACAGACAAGAATTTAAAAAAATTATTACATAACATTACCAAAATGTATTTTTGAATTTTGTATTATATCTACAGACACGATCACTTTACAATTAAATAATAGTATAGATTGAAACTTATCGTTTCAGAAAGGATCATATATTGGCATACCAATAAAACGTAAAACTGCTAAAAGAAAGATACATATTAAACATGGTCTAGGCAAAACTGCAGCTGAAACAACAACACAAACAGTAACAACAGTAGCAGCTGATGCAGACAACGACTTTGTCAATATCTTCACAGGCTTCCAGGATTTCATTTCAAACATATTTTCACGCGCACGGGACGATACTACATCAAATGAAAATGTAACAAATGAAAAACCTGTTATTCATATACTTAATTAGCATGAAAACGATATCCACTATTGAAGAGAATGGCATGAAGAAAAAAATAAAGAGTCTCATATCTCAATATCTAAAAATTATTTATTTATTTATCGATTAATCGGCGTGGTTTTGGCAAAACAGCATAAATCCACCCAAATTTAAAAATCACCTTTGCCCGAGGTTCACCGCGCTGAGGTTCCGGACAAAGCTCCCCAAACGAAGGGTACCTTCCAGGCCCCCAATTCTACTAATAGCAAAACTACTGTCATAGCACAGACACTGCAAAACATGGCGTTAAATTTTAGATTTCATATGTCCAGCTGTGGACTGCAATAGGCCAATTGCTTGATTGATTGATTGAGTTAAAGTCCAGAATTAAATGAAAAGAGTTTCATTATACTTTTTAATTCGCTCTACAAAAAGCCAATTAATTTTAGACTTTAGGAGCATTTCTTTAATCTTAAATTAAATGGATTTTTGGCAGTGTCCGAGGTATCACAGCGCGTTTTTAGCAGAATCTAGGCTCAAAACACTTGTTTTTTTGATGCCTCCACCATTTGTAGATACACCATCGTGTAATGGAAGGGCTCGGATTCCTCGCATACGACGCCGATTTTGTGAATTGCCTACAGCATTATTATTTCTCCAATAATATCTTTGTAACGAGTGACTTTTTAAAGAATGTCATATTGAAGACAAAGTCAACCAAAACATTAAGTTAGACTGCTTTAAGAGATGGTCCTTCCTTGGTGGTCAATCTTTACTTGGTCACCATTGACCAAAAAAAAAACGCATGCGTTTTTTTCTCTTATCTTGAAAAAAAAATTACGTGACTATCAGCATAGTATTTATTGTCTTTATCCATTTCATGTCATTTATTTTTTGGATTCAACAATGGCTATAAATTACAACTTTATAACGTAACTACCTTCAAAAATTGTACGAATCAAGTATATTTAATTTCAACAAAAATACAATTTACAATTTCATACTTCAGACCTAATCTTGGTTCATTCCAAATTAGACTGACAATATACGTAATAGAGTTTACTATTATATAAAAGGTAGTTGTCCTTCATTAATCAGTTTTTCTGTCTTCTATTTTTGTTTTAGCTCCTCTTCAATAGCTAATGAAATCATTGCAAACAAACTTGATTCCGGTACTGTATCAAGCAAGTGTCCGCCTCTTACTGTCAAATCTTCGAACGGTTCTCCTGATATACTTAGTCCATCTTCCTCTGTGTCAGTTAAAAACAAGGGATTTGGAGCAGATCTTTTTTCTGTGTTTATAGTATCTTTCTTTGACTCGTTTGATTCTCCTGCTGGGATCTCCTCCTTCTTATCATTTTCAATTTCTTCCAAAAATTTATCTATATCTAAATCGTCAATTAAATCCATTATATTATTTTTTACAGATTGATTATTTGTAGGTTTTCGTAAGATTGTTTCTTCTCGAAGTAATTCTTTATAATTTTCCATTGATATAGTATCGTTATCGACTTCAGTAAATTGCTGCTGACGTATTTTATTTATAGTTTTTGAGGTAGGTATATTAGTTGTAGCACCGTTTCGCGTTTTGCTCGTTTCTAAGGTTTGCGGTTCAATTTCTATTGACATATTATCCGTTTCGTCTTCATTCGATTGCTGTTCATTCAATTTATTTATAACTTCTGTAGTAGGTTTATCAACAGTAGCTCCATTTTGCTTCTTGCTTGTTTTTAAGGTTTGTTGTTCAGTTTCTATCGATATGTCATCGGTTTCATCTTCAATGAGTTGCAGCTGGTTTATTTTTTTGCTGGCTTCTGTAGTAGGTGCATTAGCATTTTCTTCGATTCGCTTCTTGCTTGTTTTTATTGAGGTTTGGTGTTCTATTGATTCAGACACATTCTGTGCAAAATCCAAAACTTCTTCACTGTCCTTTAAGTTGTGTTCTTGTATTCTAAGGTCAGCCAGGTTAAGAATAGGCGTGGGTTCGGGTGTGGTACCCATAGGTGTAACTCTCATGCGTCTTGTTGTGGACGGTAGTATCAAGGAATATTTAGGAGAATATGATCGTTTTGTAGTTGTCTTATAGTGGACTGGCACCTCCTGATAAGAAAAACAGGTATGTAAATGTTTTATAACTACTACATTATATGACTCTCGGTTTAAGACTAGAAGAGTAAGTGTTGTATAAGTTACGTTAATAAGAATGCTATTACCTCATCCATGATGGCATCAATCCAATCCGCGTAGAATCCAAGTTTAGTGAAAACTGTAGGTGAATCTGGAGCACCACAAATTGAAGCACCGAAGCTAATGATACCCATTAAAGTATTATCGACAACTGCTGGTCCTCCTGCATCACGCTGTCATATAAAATTATAATAAGTAAATTAGAGACATATATCTTACCACAGTCTTAACGCGAACAGCTCAGTGGATTTCAATGTTATTGGACTAGCCATTTAGGTGATGTGTGCTACGGGGCCAATGCTAATTACCTTTGCAACTTGGTACACCTGCTCCCCTAGACAAGTGGCAATTCGTTGACCGGCGTATTATAGAATACAATTACGAATGTATGTGATTTGGTGGACATACGTTGATTGCTGTCATATACGTCGCTCTAGCGCAACTTTTCTTCTCGGGTCATCATGAACACTCGCTCTCGTTCCGCAGAGCCATTACCTTCCTATGCTCCTATCCTATATTTCTCATCTGCCTTCCCATCATCTGGTTGACAATGTACTTGTTTTATACTTACTGAAGTATAAAATATCTACATATTTATTAACGAGCTCTTAAATATAAAGATTAAGCAAAATATAATTCCTAACTGAATGTGAATTCTGTCTGTGTGTATAGTACCTATTAACGAACTACCGAAATACGAACGTTACGTCTTCCCTCCTCCGTTTACTGTCCCTCATGAGTCATAGGAATAATGTACTTACGTTACAAGCACCACCACCCTTAGAGAAGAATCCACCGCAAAAGTTTTTGATACTTACGAAGTCCCTGAAAAGTAATTTTGCTTATATTACATGAAGTATCAATAAGAGGTACGAGTATCTCATAAACGATTCAAATATAAAGTTTCAACAAGTCAGTATTCGATGCATTAAATTTCTTTGCAATAATAAATACGTAAAGTTATTTTTATAAAAAGTCGCTACCTTTAGTTAAGTACCTAACCGAATGGTTATAATGTTAATTCTGTGACATTTATTCTACATAACATAACATAAACTCACGCCTATATCCCCGAAGGAGTAGGCAGAGATGCTAGCTAAACTAAAAAATACAGATAAGTACTTTAGAGTTAATTTTTAACCTCTGTTTAGGTGTAGATCATACCTTGTGTAGTGCTCTTGACATTCTTGCAATGGATAATAATCCAGTTCGGCATAAGATAGTATATTGTCATGAGCGTTGTATATAATATTGCTATCCTGAAATATGATAACATTATTTTGGTTAGTAGGCCTTGCAACAATGTAGAGTTCAATAATATCTGTTGGTAGGCATTACTATTAGTGGGATACGATAGATACATTTCACATTACTATTATCGGGGTGTTTGCCATGTGTTGTTTTGTAAGATGGTAGATATATTTACTCCTAAAACATTTCACCGTTTACCGCCAGTACTCCAGTTCTCTGTGATCATGGTGCTTGCAACAGCGCCGAAATATGGGATACTCAAAACAATACAAGGTAATACCCCAATAGCTCTAATAGTAATAAATTTTACTATCTAATGTCTTCAAATATCCTTGTTGATATGGCTAAGGAGATATGTAAACACGTATGGGCAGAGGTGTATACTTATCTCTTTGGCCGTGTGTGTATTAACATATTTACTTACGTCTTTAGCTCCCCAACCAATGATAGTAATTGTACCAATTATAGACATTGAAGTTGGGTTTCTATCAATATCAATTCTTTTAACCCTATTGCCTTTCTTTCTGAATGCAATTAGCTTCGTTAACCTCACAATGACGAGGTTGTTACTCAGGCTCTTGGGGTCATATGATGGATGAAAGTAGATCTCTTGCACAGATATGGTCTCACCGCCGTAATCGTAGTAATCACTACCAATTTGAACTGAGAGAAAGGCCGGGTTTTCGCGGAAGAAACGGTTATTCCATGCTCTAAAAAAAAAAAGTAGTCCAAATAGGTACTATACAATTTGATAAACTAATTATCAACACTGAAATTGCTTTCTGAAAACAAATCATCTGAAAATCATTTGATCCGTTCTTTAGACCTCGAAATTAGGTAGATATAAATTGAACTATGATGAATTAAATTAACGTCACGGTACATGATATTCAAATATGTTTAAAACTCAAGAAGAACACAATCAGTTAACGGTGAGAAAGGTAGAAAAAGATCGAAAGATAGGAAGACAGAAAACTATAACAGAATACATAAATTTCTTACAACTGCAAACAGGAGGCAGAACTAATGACCAAATCATTTTTGATAATTGAGCCAGCGCACTGGAACTTTTTGAAGAACAGAATGCTAGCCATAAAAGGGTAGTTTTTAATCCGGGTCCGAGAACCGCCATAAATCCGGCGACCGCTTGGCTCTGAAAAAGAGACAGTATAACATTTTGTTGAATTTTGTTCATAGGATATTTTTTAAATGTTTTAAGCAAGGTTATTATTAAAGTAATTAACATTTTAGTAATGAACTACTTACTCCAAAAATCGCTATAATTCGAAGCATTATCGTCTTCTATTTCTCTTTCGTCATTCGATTCTGTACTATTATGGTCTACTATTCCTGTTAACGTTTCATTGTCTGTGTAATGATCCGAAAGTGTTGTATTTTGCTTTATTAAAGCAGTTCTCTTCTTAGTAGCATACTTTTTATTCAGATATTTTAGTTTTCCAACAAACTTATCTATATATTTTGCTACAAACGTATTATTACCATTTATGTCGCTACTTTTATAGCTTTCGTTCAAAGCTTCATTTACTATTGTAATCAAATGTTGAGTATTATTTTCAAAATCATTTACTCTCGACAGTCTTATTACTTTCTCTAGATTGTTGCATTCTTTTAGCATTATTGAAACAAAGTAGTCGTGCATCTTCATTAACTGTTTCAACCTGGATTTCCGCTTTACGTTCTGGATCTTGAAACTAGTGAAGAGTTGATACACTGTACTTCGAATTGCAGTCTCAGTCAATTTTATACTATTGTCTTCTAACATCGATAATTTTACAAGACTTTGGATTCTAACAATAATGATCATCAGAACGATACACAGAATGTTAATCTTAACGGACAACATGAGATCAGAGATATATTTAATAAATATGAAATGAAGTGCTAAGTAATGATTATTGTACAAAATTTAGGTTTAAATATACTATGTGATTGTATGAAGTAGTTACCCAATACACCTAAATATGTTTTATACTTGGTTTTATTGATATATACTATATTGTGAAATATAGTTTATCGCCAGTAGAAATGTGATATTTCATCATAGTTTCAATTTATTTTAAATTACATTTTTGTTGTTCGAATAAAATATGTATTTAAAATAATTTGATTTCTGTAATGTGATTGAATTATACCTTTATGATGATTCGTAGCACTACGAATCTGCGACTTATAAATACAAATACCTAACGAGACACTTCTGTATTAGTATGCAATGCCCTGTAGCCTGATGGAATGCCGGAGACCTTCTCTAACTTTCTTTTCTCATTTTGTAGTCGTTCTCATTGTCATAGTCTAGAAAAATAAAAAAAATGTACCTAATCACACTTAATTTTACCTTTGGCTATTGATTGTGTACCATAAATATGAAGGTGTTCAGCATAATTTGCAACTCGATTAGCTTATTAGTCATTGACATTGGTTTTTGACATGTTCAGTATTAAGAATTCTAACCAATCACGTCTCTATTTTGGGTAACGTTAGAGAGTTTCATGACATTAGTTTGCGTATTAACAACTTTTAAGGATATTTCCTTTTGATTTTATATTTTAGGGATACAACTCATACAATCGATTTTCATTAGGTGGAGAATCAGGTCAGGACTAGCGGAGTAGCCATTCTCTCGTCTCACAGAGGACAAACAGGGTGCTTTACTCATTGCAACAGAGAGGGCTCTCTGCTCTTATTAAAAAGAATAGAGCCATTGTCACTAAGGGGTGTGTGGGGACGCAGGTACTCATTACTAGTACGGTAAATAAGTTGCAATAACATAAAACTTATTATGTACTATCAGTAAAAGGAAATTGAATGTTGCAAAATCTGAACAACATCAATAATTTCACAATAATCCACGAACAATAAAATTGAAACGATCTCATTTTACTTAACTTTTTTTTATTCACGCATAGTACAGTCCATCTTAGATAAACAATTAATTCAATTCTAAAATAAATACAATGCTATCAATTAAAATTCTAGTTTTGTTGTTAGCGATAGTACTTGCAATACATGGCCGCCATCATCATAGATCTCATAATAAATCTCATAATCTCACAAAAATATTTAAATCAAGCAACTACTTCTTCAGAGATTTGAGCAAAACTACGAAAAAGGTAATGAATGGAGTATTTGAGTCGTTAAATTTATCAAAACAATTTTCCAAACAACAAAAGATAAAAATATTATTAACAATGCACGCTGATTTAAACGATATAGCCGAGAAAAACTTTGAATTGTTTGAAGTGTTGAGACATGCAAGTGTACCTGATGTTGATTATAAGCCTGTAACTCAAATTCGACTAAATGACTTTATAGCAATACTTAATAAGAAAAAAGATTTTAATGCACATAACGAAAGTACAGACCATCATAATTCTAAACATATCCAGCGCACGTCAAAGGACATATCTTTTAAGCCAGAATTTGCTAATAGTAAAGAGTTCAAAGAATTCATTGGTGCGTTTATTGGAAAATTAAGAAATCTTACGGTAGATGACTTATTTAATAAGGAAGAAAAGAGAAGTTCATCTGAAGGCGAGGAGGAAGTTTATCGAAGGAACCTTGACGTGTGGGGTAAGTATTTTATCTGTATTTGCATATTACGATATGATGATATTACGATATGAGGGTAATATCAAATATGTCTCTAGATTGCTATTTCAATTTTACAAAACTTTAATATCAAATCACTTTTAGATCGTCACTTACTTATCATCATTTTGAGTTTATGGTATTCAGACATTGATACATCTATATGGTTACAGTACCACCGGAACATACAGAACGTAACGACACAGGAATGTACAACATGACAAATCGAAGGATATTTGGAGGACAGGAAACAGACATATTCTCGCATCCTTTCATCGTCAGCATCCACATTGATGAGGAATTCGTTTGTGCCGGCAGTATCATCAGTCACCACCTTATTATAACAGCAGCGTCGTGCTTGCAAGTGTGAGATAAAAAGCTTCTTATTCGAGTCAATCCAGTTTCTTAAATATGCTGGTGTTGCAAACGTCCATAGGCCACGGTGACTACTTACCATCAGGTGGGCCGTGTGCTTGTCTGCCAACTAAGTGGTATAAAAAAATGCTAATTTGCGTAGATCTTAATTGTCTGACAACAATCTAATCTTATCCAATCTTATAAAAATTGCATTCTACACATTTTGAGTACTGTTCGTTACGAGTATATCGTAGAATATTTCATCATCATCATCAACCAGTTACATTTAAATCACTATACCTATTACATCCCTTTAAATACAACCAGAGCTACGGCTGTGATAATGATGATGCTTACACTTTGGAGCCTGGGATTCGCTCTCCTACTTTTTATTTTAAAAGCCAACTTAATCAATTTTATTAGTCTTGGCTTTTATCAGAGATAGTTGCTCTCGACCGACCACCTGACCCCGAGAGGATCGCCTGCACCAGATTCTCGTTCGTGCACACCTATTCAGACTTTCACTTTTTTTTACTTTAATATTCCAGTCATTACAATACACGATATTTAGTTGAGAATCCAAAAAATACGTATGTGAGACTCGGCAGCGATTGGACATCGTGGAGAGGCGAGCTGGTACCGGTGCTGATGATATATTTCTACCCGAGATATGAGCCACAAACATTGAACCACAACATTGCCATCATGCGCATACTGAAGAACCTGAAACTACCAACCACCAGAAAGATTACCAGAGTCTTATTAGATCGCGGTGGTAGGAACTTGCATTCTAACGGCACTGAAATTAAGATACTTGGGTGGGGGGCGATGCAGGTAAGGCTAGCAGCTTTTCGATTTTGTTGTTTTGTTTAATTTATCAACATCATCATCTCGGAGCCCTCCTAGATCAGTGGTAATTCTTTGGCCAGCGTATTGTAGAATGGCATGACGAATGTATGGGCTATGACGTATATGATAGTTGTCAACGTATGTCATAAATGTCAAATCCCGTACATTCGTCTTTCTGTTCTATAATTCTTCGGTTAACGAATTGCCACTTATCTAGTGGGGCTGGATCCTTCTCCTTCAATTCACATTTGTAATGTATTGTTTTTTTTTAAATTCTTTACTATATTTTTTGGTTACTGCTAATATATTATTTACTATATACAGTAAGGAATTATGATCAAAAACAAACCCGTTCGTGAACTAGGTCTGTGTTCGATTGTAATGATGTGATTTTATTTTACGTAGTTTATTAAATAATGTTTATTTGCAGCCGAACAAGATAATAAACCAATTTGGAAAGCTGAATTATGCCGTTCTCAACACATACCCCATCCAAGAATGTCAAGAAATCTATTCAAAGTAAGAAGACATTTAACAACTAACTATGCAGTTCTCCAAGAAGGGTATTGGAAAATTCTAACAGAATCGGCAGGACGAGTGTGACGCCTCTGGTGTTGTATACGTCCATAGGCCACAGTAACCAATTTCCATCCATAAGATGAATTCATGATAAGACAGGATTTGAAAGCTAGTCAAGTGATAATATCTCTTAAAACCAGCTTTGAAATAATTTTCAAGTACTTATTCTATAATCATTCGCATTTGTTCACAATTAGATACACGCCTTTTTTCTCTCCATGAGGTGGGCAGAGAAGACCAACACGTCATAATTTGGTGTAAGGTGATTCTTCTCCTATACTTACTAAGCATAACTAGGCATTTCTTCCTGGCCCTTGATTCTGCTAAAGCTAAACCACTGTCGTGCCACAATCTCTGCAAAAATTGGCATTAAATTTTAGACTTTTTTGCTATAGCATTAAGGTCCAAAATTCAATGACAATATTTTCATTCCACACTTTCGTCCACTATACAAAAAGCCATTTAATTTTAAACTTTAAATGCGTTGCTTTAAAGGCTAAAATCAAATGGAATTTTCTCGCAATCACTGTGGTGTGAGTCACACCCGTGTGACAGTGGTTGTGCTTTAGCAGAATCGAGGCCCTGCGGCCTTACCATAAACCTTAAAACAGGTCAATAATTGAACTGCTGTCATTCTGGCAACTGCAAATGTCACTTTGTACTGTCATATAAACATATAGGATTACAAAGTGACATTTGCAGTTGGTAGAATGACAGCAGTTCAATTATTGACCTGTTTTAAGAGTTCATGGTATGGGCCCTGATTTCATTTGCATGATTTTTATTTACAGGACCTACGTCACTGAAAGCCACTTTTGTGCCGGCTTTAAGATGGAGAAGACTGGGGCGTGCAACGTTAGTTACTTTGACTATTAAGTTACAATGTACTAACTTTTTTTTTTTTTCTAAAATATATTCTACCTACATATATTATGCAGGGTCAAGGTGTTTTCATAATAATAATTTAAGCTCTGTATTCTACATTTCATTCTCTATACCGTTAAATTTCTTTCTATAGTACATAAGTACTTGTATTTTTTTGAGGCGAATACCCATAAATATTCCCAGGAGTTATAACAGTGAACCTAAGACGCCGAATATGACACTCAGCACTTCTCAGGCAAAGCTAAAATGCCAATGAATCGTATTAACGATCTCAATTTTCAAAATAAATCTTGAAAATTGACGAACACAACGATTTCTAGCGATACAGTCTGCCTGTGTGTGTACAGTCAGCATCAAATCGATCTTAACTGTCAGGAGCACCCTGACAGTTAAGACAAAAACCTCTTAAATAATATCATGGATATAAGATGGTATTCAGATCTAAAGAAGACAGGCATTCGTTTATGAAATATTTCAGTTACTGTTATACTGAAACATGATAAAAAGTAAACGAATTGGTTGAGTTTCAGAGAGACGTCGGCGGTCCTGGCATGATCGGCAATTTCTTAGTAGGAATAATCAGCTTTGGAGCTGCTGTCTGTGGCTCGCCTAACAGCCCTACAGTCTTAACCAGGGTTGGCAGCTATATCGACTGGATTGATCATATCGTGGCATTAGTAAGTACCTCATTTATGTTCGAAGTTGTCCAGATAATCTTTATCACCATCCTGGCCATTTTCCATTTGCGTATGAAGTTTACAGCTTAGAGCCCGGGCTCCGCATATAGTTTTTGATTTCAATATTGGCTTTTCCGGGACTATAGCTAACCTAACCTTCCAACCCTGAGAGGAAAGCCTACGACAGAGCCTCGTTTAGAAAGTGCACAGACTTGCAGGTAAAATTGGGTTGGCTTAAGAAAGAAAAGCACCTCACCAAAAAGATGTCTGACCAAAACTCTACATACATACAATCACGCCTTTATCCCCGGAGGGTTAGGCAGAGGTGAATTAACACTCACATTTCATCAATCATTGTATTAGGTCCCACGCAATAGGGGGTAAGCCTATTGCCGTATTCCGGGCACTATTGTTGACTCGAACTCTACCCTACTATTAAACTCCTTTTTACGAATATTAGCTTTTATTTTCCAGCATCCTAAAAGGTATGGCGTTGTAAGAGCAGGTAAAAAAGGAAATAGGATTCTCATATTCTACAAGAAGCCTCTGGCAGACTCTAATCCGTTCAAGAACTCGCTTAAAAACATCCTCACCCACAGCTCTACTGATATAGCTCTTCGTTCACGAGACAAGCGAGAAACTGAAGACAACACTACTGTTCTTCATAACATGTCAGACAATTACGATATTATGATGCCGGATGATATTCACCATGAGGTGTACGATGATACTGTCGATATATTCAAACCAGAAACACAGAATATCTCTCAACATCCGCTAATCGAGTTCCTATTACCCGGTGTTGATTATACCGTCCCTGAGACAACGACTACGATGCCGTCCACAGCATTGCTAAACATTATACCCACTTTCTTGTTTCGGTCTACGCCTCATGTCATATTGAGGGCAAATCAGAAATCTGACCAGTAAGGCAATAACTGCGAGGCCTCGGATCCAGATATTGAATATCAAGATAGCAGTAGCAATACCGATGAATAAAATGTGTATGTATATGAAGATTTTAATTGGTTAAATCTTGAATTACAATCAAAATTAAATGTCCTTATGTTACTTTTAAAATATAATTAGGCAGTAAATTGTAATTTGAACGATGATCTTTTCATTTGAGTGCTAATCCGGGTTATGCAACATCGGACCTCGTGAACCTGAGCGCCAAAGTGCTTTGGATGGTCAAAACTTGCACTTTGGAACCCGGAATTTTAGGTTTAATTTGACTTCTACGGGAGCGACTGCCGTTTGGCCCCCAATTCCGAGAGGAAGGCCTACGCTAGATTCTGGTACTTTACCGGTTTATTTGAAGTAGATGGTGCATCTGAACAGGGATGCTTAGTCCACGTGGTACACCCTAGACAAAGTCAAAGTCTTTATTTGACAACGAGACAACGGAGACAGCAACGTCACTCTCTCGCTCGTGAAGAAGCAGGGCTGGGCTACTGACCCTGTATGAACCTTCTAATGCCCTTCATCGTGAAATCCCTGCCTTCTAAACTCCAGAGATAAGTATTTGATATTGCTAACGTACCAATGTGTTTTTTGATCTTAAATAAAAATGAAACAAATTACTTAATAAGATTTTTTTCAAACTATTCAAATATCAAACCTAACCCGTCGTCTCCTTCACTGAAACTTTCATCACTGGAGTATGAAACAAGTTCAACATACTCTTCGGGAGTGTCTTCGTCTTCATCTTCGTCTTCGTCTTCTAGATCATCCATTTCGTCTGAAATATAAACATCTTCTTCTACAGCCCGTTGTGCTATATTTTCAGCGGCATCATCACTCAAATTTTCTTCTGAATCTAAGATTTTACGTATATCTATATCATTGAGAAGTTCCACGATATCCTTCTCCATATTTGAATCTTTGTCACCAATCGATTGATCTACTCTAACTCCCATTTTTATAGATTTTTTATTATGTTGCTCAGATTTTATGTTATGTTCCTCAAGTTCCTCATAGTATTCATTTGTCATTAGTTTTGTAACTTTTCTTATAAATTTTGGATCCATTACACCTGCTTTGGTATATGGTTCTATTAATTCGGGACTTGTTCTCGTATGAGTCCTATCCGGTCTAATTTTTACGTTCATATCAGAATCGTCGAGTAACGGCAGAGATGACGTAGTTTTAGAAGTAGTTGTAACTTTTGTTTTAGGATTATTTGTCCTTTGTCCCTCAATTGTTTCATCATCGAATGATCCCGAATAATCCTCGTCATTTTTTACAAACATAGTCGATAAGAATTCTTGGAAGAGCTGTTCATCTCCTAATACTCTAAGATCTTTTTTTTCGGGCATTCTAGCACCTTTTTTATGATCTTCATCTACTTCATATATTGGACGAAGTTGGCGACTGCGAGTTGTCGTCATGTCAGTGTGAAAAGGATAGTATGTGACTCTAGGGTCTTGTAATGTGGTTTTTCTTGCAATCATTGGAGCTGGCTAAAATAAAGAAAAATAAAACGTATATTTATTATCATTTTACAGTTTTAGAATAGAATTCTTTGACAGCCTCTGTGGCGGTAGTGAACGCGACGGCTACGCAGGGGGCGTGGAAGCGATGCGTCCGGTCCATAAGAACTTAATCCCAAAATGTCTAGCTAATCAATAGGACTGCATCTCATAATGCCGGAAATTGCGATTCCCACTCAGTACATACAAATATCTGTATGTATGAATATGACTACTTGCATTAAACTGATGGTGCCTCGGAGACCTCGTTAAGCCGACGGTCCCGGTTGTCATACAAACATCAATGGCAGCCGTTACGGGTATTTCAAGCCCTAGTCTAACAACTGGTATAACTGCAATACTTCGATATCGCCAATGGTTTATGGAAGTCAGGTGGCAGTCGCTCCACTGAAAATATTGAATATCAGCCAAATCCACAGTTAGACTGGCAAAAGCGAACTCTAGACTCCGAGGTGAAAGCGAATGCGACCGGGATTATCGCTAGGATGAAGAAGACGAAGAATGTTAGCATTGAACTCTTAAAAGTATTAAGATTTTCATTACGTACCATGTCTATAATATCGTCGATCCATTCCGCGTAGTAGCCTATTTTGGTGAAGACTGTGGGAGCTTCAGGGGTACCGCACGTGGGTGGACCAAAACTGACCACACCGACTAGTATACCCGAGACGATGCCTGGACCACCGATATCGTTCTGCCAAGAAGTAATTTACAGGTTGGATTTACCGTCTGCTTTGCGTTTTACTAGTGTCCTATATGGATTTTTTTTGTTAATATAATATCAGATGGATGGATTGGAACTTTGAGTTAAAGTGCTTTATTTTGCCAAATTGAATTAAGGATTTACTTTCATTTAATTTACCATGTTTCTTATAGAGATTTGATCCTTATGATTGACACTATCGATTGATGCCATAAAATACAGGGTGTTACTTTTTTGGATTTAAGGCGGTTTGATTACCGGGTGAGGCAAGCGAATTGTTAAAAATCTTTAAATGCAATTTTGTTTGTTTTTAAAAATAACCAACTTAAGGATTTCAGGTAGTTTTCCTTCGGAGCCCGACTTATTTTTCCACCCTGTATAATCTGGTAAACAGCAGTGTAATATAATATTCAGTTTAGATAGAGATTGTCATTGGTTGATCTCCAGTGACGTCACTCAATCCACGCTTTAAGCTTAGAGAATTGGACAGCTGAATATTTTTAACCCTTGACGCACAAATGACGGGGTGTTATCAGTTTGACGTATATGTGTGTCTGTCTGTCTGTGGCATCGTACTTCCCGAGCAGATAAACCGATTTCGATTTAGATTTGAAAGGTGAATTAGTCGGGAGTGTTCTTAGCTATGTTGAATGGAAATCAGTCCAAGATGTATGCTTTAGACGCAGTGGAACCAACTGGGATTAGAGAATAAGAGTTCCTTTTGAAGGTTGTCTAGAAGAGATCATTAGGTAGGCATAGCTGGTGTGCAAAGTATTATCCTGTTGTATTCTAAGTACTTACTTGACACGCCCCACCTGGCTTAGAAAAGAATCCAGCACAAAAGTTTTTGTGGGTCACGTATTCTCTAAAAAAGTAACATATTTATTAGATAACCGTTAAATACTACCTACTATATATAGTTCATATAATTATAGTTTTCTAGAATTTGAGTGAGAGAAATATCATTTTAATATTATGTTTATGGCGCATTTAGACGAGGAGATTTCCTCGCCTGCAAGAACGGTACAAAAAAGTTGCTTCGTCTAAACATTCGCAAAAACAATTGCCGTTCCCTCGTCCACGCTGCTAAAGCAATAATCGTATTCTCACACTCTATAATATAAAAATGAATCGCTGAATGTGTTGCTAAGCGCGCTGAACCGATTTCGCTGATACTTTTTTTAGAATATTCCTTGAAGTACGAGGATGGTTCTTACGCAGAGAAAAATTAAAAAAAAAAACTAAAAATTGAAGGATCGTCTGTTAAGCTATGATTCCGAAGCCGACCGCATACGACAACGACAAACGCATGCAGCACATACAGCGTACTCATTACTGGTTAAACTCCAATACGAATAAAGGGCGGTATTTTACCGTCTCTACCATGGTGAATGCTCTGATGAGCTCTTCCAAGTAATCCCACCCTCTCCTTTCCTATATAGGACAACACGTGCAGGACTCAGATGCCACCCGCATACGGTGCAAAATATTCCATCAAGAACCAAGCGATTCGGCGACTCCTTCTTCTGCCGCACTATTAAGACGTGGAATTCCTTACCAGCTCACACATGTTCCCCTCCTCCTATAGTCCCGGGTCCTTTAAGCGGGGCGTGAAAAAGCATCTGATGAGGCCGTCAATCTGAGAGCCACCATTGTAACATGGTACATGTCTGTAATGGTGACCCTCTTTTCAGAGACTTTGCCTTCAGCTTACCATCAGGCGAGGCAAAGTCAAATTGACGTGTCCTATATAAAAAAAAAAAAAAAAAAAAAAAAAGGGGACCATTGAGAAGCCGCAATGAATTACGCGCATGTGCTGCGTGCGTTCGCAGTTGTTGTCGTATGCGGTTGGCTACAGAATCATACCTTTAGGCGGTACGAAGTTCGCAGGGTCAGCTAGTAAAGCAATATAATCGTAGATGAGAATCTAGTGTTAGCCTGTGTGTAGACGTTTAGATACGATAATGGTATGGCGATTATTGCTAGTGATAGTGGAGTACGATTCAACGAACCGAAGCTTGCGAGTAACTCTGCCCGTTTATATGAAGCTTTATCTGAGCAAAAAAGGAATGAAATATGGAGCGAAAAAGAAGTTGAATACGACATAAACCATGTGAAGCAATGTTGTAAGAAAACAATTAATTTGATTTGATATGCTCTTAAATACTTCGTTAGCACTTACTTGGAGTAAATCTCCTGGCATTCCTTGAGCGAATAGTAAGCTAACTCTGCAAAACTCAATTTATTTACCCACGGATCATAGACAACATTGGTATGCTAAAAAAAATCACCATAAATATCAAAATTCATTTGAGTGATGCCGATTACTATTTAAGGTATTAATTCCGAAGCCGACCGCTTAGACAACTGCTGACGCATGCAGCAGATACAGCGTACCCATTACTTCTAAACTCAGTTACGGGATCCGATTCTCAGCACTCCATGGATTCACCGTGCGGTCGCCGGTTCCATAGCGTGATACAGAGAGGAACACCGTGACGGCGACTGGGACTTGCGACCCAGATGTAGGTTTAGAGTGGCCACCTTGTGATGCATCAGCGCTCACCTCCACCGTCAGTAGTGTTCCCCCCCTACCTATCCAAATTTGGTAAGATCCTATCAATGCCGCTTTTGATATTCGATTTAGTAAAGAGCTTACTGAAGCTCTTGGCAATCCGAGGTCTTTAAGTAAGTTGTACAGAGATTTAGCTGGAATTCCCCTTGCTCCTACTTCTACGGCGTAGAGTTTAACCACGTAGCCGTTTTTGGTTAACTCGTTAGTCAAGTCAAAGTATTTGTTTGTCTTTATAGCGTGGTCTTTAGATATATTAGTTTCCCACGGTACTGTGAGTTCTACAAGCACTGCACGCCTATGCGATCGTAGTACCCGATATATTCCTTTTTGACTGATCGTGAAAAAAGGAATATATCGGGTCTGGATGATGAGGCACAGATATCCTCCGGTATTTTATAGTGCTTCTCATACGTGTCTACGAGTATTGTCCAGTCCACCAAAAGGACCATTGAGAAGCCGTAACGAATTACGTGCTGTGCTGCGTGCGTCGGTAGTTGTCGTATGTGGTCGGCTTCAGAATCATCCTTTCCACAGAAATACATGTCACAATTTTGGTACTCATACTTACATCTTTGGCTCCCCAACCGATTATAATAATACCATCAGTATTGATAGAAAGCCCTGCCGGGGTTCGATCGAATTCTATTTTCTTGACGTTCTTTTGTCTTTTAGTAAATTTAAGATATCTATTGAGCCTCAAGACGGCGAGGTTGTTAAGTAGAGTCTTCGGCGTGTATTCCGGGTGGAAGTAAATCTCATAGATTGGTATACTCTCACCACTGGCTTCATAAAAGTTGGAACCAACTTGAACAGAGAGGAATGCTGGATTCTCGCGGAAGAACCGGTTGTTCCAAGCTCTAAAAACGGCAACAAAATTTAGAAGCTAATGTGATATAGCACCAAGAAAAAAAATGCGGAAAAGGGTATCAAAGGGATACAGAAGTACGCACGCCGTCTTGTGTCTTCAGCTGCCGGATGATTCAGATGCCATATCCCTCGTACCCCGGCTGACCCAGGGCCCACATCTCCGCTTTATATGCGTGATATGGGATCCACGTTCACTTACACATAGCATGTTATCCCCATTTTGCCCCTGGAAAGGAGGTGGGAGGAGGGGGACCGCTCGCATCTCGTAGATGGTAAAAACAATAAAACCCTAAAGAAGCTGAGGTAAACAAAAAGTCCTACAGTTGTAAACACGATGCTGCAGTGATCACCAAATCGTTTTCTATAATAGAACCCGCACACTGGAATCTTTCGAAGAAATGGACGCTCACTACGAAGGGGTAATGCTTGATGCGTGTTCTGTGACCTTGATAGATGCGGCGACCGCTTCGGTCGGCTGGTTCTAAAAGAGGTAATAGAAAAGATTTAAAAATATTTTGATACAATATAAAGGTAGGTGCAAAAAACGAATTATAGCTGCATCCGGCTCGAAAGACCAAATATTATATAGGAGATAGTAATATGATCACCGTGCCGGTTGAATTATTGGAGCACATAGAGAAAGAAAATAAATTATTTAAAGCTGAGTCCGGCATCGGTGCAGTATTCGGCTCGAAGGACCAAATATTGTAGGAGATAGTAGTATGATCTTCGATATTAGATAAGTTATTGAGCACAAGCAAATTGCCTACTTTAGTTTACTTACTCCATATTTCATCATTGTAATTGTTGGTGACGTTTGCAAGTTGCGAGTCATTCAAATGTTTTAAAATATTTTCATTTATACTATAATTTGCAAAGTTTCTATTCAATGTATATGTTTTCTGCAGATCTCCAAGCTTTTTGATACATTTCACTATATGCGAATCTACATATTTATCATCGGTTACTTCGTAACTTTTATCACCTTCGTTGAAAATATCATTTATTTCCGTCATAAAATATTGTGTGTTATTTGTGATGTTGTAAACTCGTGATAGTTCTGTTATTTGCTTTAGATTCTCGCCATCATTTAGAGTTATTGAAACGAAGACGTTGTGTAGCATAGAGAATTTCTTTAATCTGGTATTGTGAGCTACATCTTTGATTTGAAATGTAATGAATAAATTATTGAACGTTCCGCGTATTGCCGCTTCTGCAATCGCTAAACCATTATCGTGCGTGGCTGCAACTTTTTCTAAACACCGAACAATGCAAAGAGCAGAAAGTAATGTGGAATAAATAATATCACTTTTGAAGCAAAACATTTAGAATACCTATGTAGATTTATTATTAGATAAAAGTATGTAATTTAGTTGTACTGTAAGAACTTTTGGAGAGCTTCGCAGTATTCACGATGTAGCAGCTTGATTATATATTGAAACAGTTAGACTGGCCTTTGTTTTATTTTTATTACCTTGTGTTGTTTAAGTTGGGTTAGGTACTTACTTATTTTTTCTTGTGCAATACGGTGGTTGTGAAATCGTAATTGAGTTTTTGCAATAAAGTTTTGAATAGGTGCCAACGTATTATCGGTATCAATTTTAAATCTTATTATAAAGCACGTGATCTAAGATTTCGTAACACTATTACTGCAACATCCAACAACAACAACACTATCTTTTTTATATTTGGTCCGTCGTCGATTGACTGCACCTCGCTAGGCGATAAAAAGCTGAGGGTGAAGTCTCCTAGTATCGGCCACGTCCTAATATCGGCCTTTTCGAGAAAATGAAACATAACTATGAAAATAACCCTAAAATTATGATAGTTTTTATGCAAAAAGCGACTCTATATCCGTACGAATAACATCCCAAGTTTTGGTGCGGGTACCTCCACATTTGAACGTTCAGGTGGCAATAGAGCACGCGCAGGTATCCACGGGTGTGTTTTGGTGGCAATACCGAGTCAAATCCCGGAGTCGACGCACTGAGTGGGAAAGTATTTGAAAGGAATTAAATATACCTATGGTATTTTATATTATTTTTTATTAAAGAAAAACAGTCGAAGTACCGTTTAGGTAGTGTGTTTTTAAATTTATTTTTACTTTTTATGAAATAATCGCGGGGTCGAGATTAGGGATCTTTATTTTGGATAAATCTCAATATCGGCCACCTGGTCGATAATGGGGAAATGCATGAAAACACTAAACTGTATGTTTAGCTATTTTATATGTTAGCAGTAACATTAATAAGGTTAAAAATTAAATAGCAGCTCTGTTTGAGCACCAGATCCTAACATCGGCCGCCTAAAAACTTTTTTTGCCAGCTACGGCCGATATCTAGAAAGTCGATGCGTAATAACGGCCACCTTAGTTTGTATAGGGTACTTACTTTCCTACAACCTTCGAACTTTACAATAAACAGGAACGTGGTGCAAAATGAATAAATATTTATGTATTTTAATTTAATCAATAATATAATCATGTCGTCCCAACAAAAAGAGAAACGTTTCAAACCTATGGTTATATGACCATAGGTTCTATGACCCCTATAGGTTCTATGACCCCTATAGGTTCTATGACCCCTACAGGTTCTATGACCCCTATAGGTTCTATGACCCCTATAGGTTCTATGACGCCTATAGTTTCTATGACCGTAGTAGAATAAGAGATGGAGTAAATGCCGTTCAAAGAAGCAGGCAGTAATGCAATGCTTCGATATTGTCTAATGTTACCATTGGGGTTGTGGAGTATAGATGGAAGTCGCTTCGCGGAAAATATCGAGGTCTAGCCAAATCCGCAGTTAAGACTTGCAATGCGGACTCCAGAATCCGAGGTGTAAGCTTCGGTTGCGACTGGGAATTAATGATAGGATGAAGTAGAAGAAGAGTAGCACTTCGACAATACGAAATTCCCAGCACCACTTTACAAGATAGACTTCCTGGAAGAATATATAGATACAGAGAGGAAGAAAAATCTGGAAAATAGAATATAAAACATAAACCAGTCAAATAAAACAAAACTAGTAGATAAAAGAAGAAGAGTATTAGAATAGAAGAAGAGAATATTAAAGGACAGCGTAACTGACCTCATGATTTACCTTCTCAAAAAGAAAAGGAGAATTTTTTTTGTGGTGGCTGTGAAGTAGAACTAATTAATGATATCGAAGAAGATGAAGCCAAAAAATATTGAATGTGACATATTATGCTCCAAACGGCCTTAAAGTATACAGTTGATCGTGGGCAAAATTATATTGATGTGGCTATAGAAGATTTTACTTGCCGTGACTGTTTAGTGCATTTAAATTGAAAAGCCTTCAAAGAAAGTCAAGTTTTCTTTTGACTTTATCTAATAATATATTTTCTTTATAATAATATATTTTGGAAATCTTTATTTGTCTTAAATTTTTTTAATCATTGTGATCATTAGTTTATAATAACATCAATTAGTGCCTTTGCACATTACAAGAAAATTTCTGGTGCTTGACAAGAAATTTCTTATAAGAAATGCAGTCGCCTTTGTTGTTATATGAGACCGTGCACATTGTAAGAAATTTTTTCTTGTGTCTGATAAGACACACGCATTTTGGCGGATCTAGACCAGAAATGTCTTACGTACGTGGGACACTCAATTACATCAAGTTTTATTTTGAGAAATTATAAAATTAACTTCGATATATAAAATATTTTTATTAAATCTTTTCTATGGACTCTCCACCAGGCCGTTTCCTCGTGGTCATACTAGCTTGTCATACCACCAGCCTCTACACAAAGTTTCATGCGTCTGAACCAATTTTCGCACAATCATCGTACGAAAATGTTCTCGATGCAGATCCATTTTTAAATGAGACACAATGGCTCTCAAAAATTGTGGAGAGATATTCAAAATTGGAACATTGCTATTTTTACTTTTAAATATAAGCAAAGTTTTCAAAATAATTACAAGTAGGTAACAAGTACCTTACACAAAAACTCGCAAGACGTTGTTGAACGGCCCACTCGGTACCTATTCATTCTGCGGCGGCGGCGGCGCGGCTGCCGCGGCGGCGGCGCCTTTGTGCCCCTCCCCCGACATACCGCACCTCACTCTACACGTGCCGCTAGCGCCTGTCGGCGCGGCGGTGCGGCTTTTGATTTTTACCCGACTACGGTGAAGCCAAAGGAGGGTTATGATTCTATGCCAAATGACTTTCAGTTTGCTAGTACAGTTTAATTTTTAAATGCAGTTTCGGTTGTGAGTTGTAACTGGTGACGTCTCGATGAACTAAATAGGTAGGTATTAAAATCCTTAGGTACCTACCTGAGAGTTACAGCTAGCATTCCACGTGGGGATATAGCTTCTATAAATTGCGTATTTTGACGATGTAATGAAATCTTCAAGTAAGTACCTATTTTAACAACTCGTCAAAAGTTGTTTGGGACATATAGGTAGGTAGGTATGTACGTACGTAGGTCATTAAAAACTTTCTTTCGTTTCGCATTAATTCTGGTACCTACAGGCTTTGTATTATGTCCCATCGCTGATTCTCGAGTCTCGTCATATTATTATTATTATACTAGCTGTTGCCCGCGGCTCCACCCGCGTGGAATTCGGATTCCGTGCCAACTTTAGCCTACCTAAGTTACTTCTTATTACATAAGTTATCTGCCAGAGAAAGTCACGTCCAAATGGTTCAGCCGTTCCAGAGATTAGCCGGAACAAACAGACAGACAGACAAAAATTTAAAAAATATATATTTTGGTACCTATGTGTACCGTATACAATACATTCATATGCATGTAGTAGAAACCGGTTATTTTAATATTACAAACAGACACTCCAATTTTATTTGTATAGATTTAAAGTTCCCGTCTATGATATAGATAGGTATGCAATCAAAAAAAGACGCTGTCGTCTGTCTATTTTGTACCTACCTAGGTAAGTATATGATTGTGGATTGTGTATCCTCCGTCAAATTATGGTTAGGTACATACTAATGAATGAAGTAAAGAAATAAGAAATTACCTAAGTAGGTACTTCGTTCTGTACCTACATTACGAGGTTAAGTTATACCTATTGGCTAGGAGCAATATTGGCTGAGAGAAAGTAAAAATCAATTTTCTTTCTTTCTTTCTAAGCAATATTGGCTGGGTCAGGTTTTGGATGGGTGACCGTTCTTTGCATTACGACGTTAAGCAACATTGGGTAAGTGCCCGCTTGACGGCAATAGGCTCGCTCCTATTACGTGGTACCGAAAATAATTTGATGGAATGTGCTGTTAATACACCTCTGCTTACCCCTTCGGGAATTTACAGCACTCCTGTAAAACCCCTAAGTATAATAATATGTATGTATGTATAATATATTTTTTGTTACAAACATGTTTTATCATTCTATACAGAATGATAAACAAAACATGTTTGCAACAAACAGAAATGTTTGTAACAAACATAAATGTTTGTGGCTACGTAAGAAATTTCTGGTGTACGTAAGAAATTTCTTGTCGATAATTTCTTACAGTGTGCAAGGTGTTCTCTTCATTAGACACGAAATATTTCTTGTCTGGCGTACGTATCTTATAATGTGCAAAAGGCCTTACTCTAATTTTTAAGGCTGAGATATAAAGAAAAGACAAATTAATGATAGATAAGCGTTAAAAAAATTATTTGAACCTGAATTGGAATATAAAACGTTATAATTTTTTACTTTACTTAGTTTTATTAACCTAAATTCACGTTGGAAAAGGTATGACGATATTAGGGTCACAGGCGGCAGAAATTAGGGTGTTAGAGGCCGATATTAAGGGAAATCGACATACTCGAAAAAAAACATCTATATTTTCAAAAATAACAAATAATTGGTAATTTTGCGAATGTAGTAATGGAGTTTCAGTATCCCTCTACCCAAAAAAGGCATTGCAAGAAAGCAAATGCTATAAACCATAAAATTACAATCAATCAAAGGTCAAAAAATGTTGACATGGCCGATAATTGGTGCCACCACCCTACCTACAGAAGATACTGACCACCACGTCTTAGATATGTTATTGGCCTTAAAATGGTGGTCCTTAATTAACTTGACGGCCTAGATACTTAGATGCTTTTTCACAACCCGATTGAATATATCTATTTAATTTTCTTTATCTGTTTTACTATCCCCAATGTCCCAAATCGAGCGTAGTGTCTTTCTAGGGTTCGATGAAAACATCTTGCTTCCCACATCCGAGGATGTCATCTTATAACCAGACGGCACAGGGTCAGCCGGGGTGCGAGAGTAATGCCTTGTGAGATAACATTACCCCGCGTTTACATACTGCCGCTCGCATTGCTCATCGTGTTGCCGGAAATATTCGCGCGATTAATGCCCTAGCATTCACACACTCCCATCATCGCGTTGGTCCGCATTACAGTATTCGCCCTGCAACGGAGACTGACGTAAACGTATGGAGGACAACGCTGTAGCAGTGTACGCATTATGCTTTTACAGCATAGCGAATTAATTAAATAGATTATTAATAAAAACTATCACTTTCAACTACTATACACTTTCCGTAGATCGACATAAATATTTTTAAAAGTAAATATTCGAGGAGCAATAACGAAAGTCGTGTTTACTGATTAGCACCATCTAGCGGTCTCGTATAGTTCATCGCGCTAGTATTGCCGCTCCTTTGACTCGCGCCGCCAAGCCGACATTCGCAGCAACATACGCGGCAGTACTCGCGGCATGACGAATATACCATCACACTACGTCTCTGCCCACTTCTCTCGCCACTTCCCTCGCTCTGCCGCGAGTATGTAAACGCAGCTTAAACACTCTGGTTATTGAGACCAGAGATTTTAGTGACTTCAAGTCTAACTTAATCACCCCTGCCCCTGACGGCCGACGGAGATGGTAGTGGGAATTTCCACAAGAAAAAAAGGCAGGTACTCTGTAGGTATGATAGGTACTGTCTGAATCTGTCTGTCTGTCATCTCTAGTCAACCCGCGACTATGGCTACTGAAAAGTAGGCGAAAATTCGGGCTAAAAATAAATAATAACAAATATATCGCGGTAGAATCCATTAAAAAAACTAAATTCTAGGATAAATTAGACCAGCGATGGTTCGCTGCGCAGATTCGTGGGCCGCCGGCGACTCCTTCTGCGAGCAAGTAATGCTCGTGAAGGAGGCGGCGGCGGAGCGGGAGCGCGAGGAGCGAAGGAGAATCGCAAACCGCGCGGCCCGCAACGAGCAGCGGCAACTCGGGCGTCGGAGGTCGCAGAATGACCTCCGTCCCCCATGAGCGCGGGCCTGGGGGTGACGGGTAGAGCCGCCTGTCACCCTAGCAGAAGCAGGCCGCGGCCGTTCACGCATTGCGTGCCTCCCCATACCCGGGGGTGGGTTGGGGACTCTGTGGTCCCCTCACCGGAAGAGGGCCAGATCGAGAGATATGGTCCTGGGTCGGCCGGGGTGCGAGGGATATGGCTGCGACAATCTCACCTCCGGCAACTGACGGCCCACAGACGGCGTGCGTTTTAGTCGGTTCGAGTCCGACATAACCTCCTCCTCCGGCTACGGTGGGGGAGGTATCCGTGGGGACCTTAAAGCATTATATTTGAATATTTATTGTGATGTGTGTATTGGCTGATATGTCAGTTTATATTTTGACTACGAAAAAACAGTAAAAACTGGTGTGGTTAGGAGATAAACTGATTTTAATAAAAAATCGTTTTTGTATCATTCTGCCCCACCCGTGGGGCACTTTAATACATCGGGTGGGGCAGTTTGATGCGCATTTTAGATCCATATGAAATGCAAGTATCAACCGACGAACAACCCAATATAAACTGTAATATTGCTTAAAATTGAGAAATGAAAACCATTTTATTAATTGACATCGCAAAATACACTTTATAAAGCGTACACATCAGTCATAATAAGTCTCATAAGCAATATTATCACAAAAAACAATAGTGTCATCATAGAACAAGTCTAGTTCTTAGTTATTTTCTTAATTATCATCAGATAATTAAGAAATATAGTTATATACTTACTTACTAAGTAATCACTAATCAGACTTTAACATTGAATATTGTTAATGAAAATATTAGGTAGGTACATAATAGAACCTCCTATCAAATTGAACAATGTTTTTCTGATTGATAGTGTTGATTTAATTTAGTATTATTTTGAACTTGTAATTATTTTTTCACAATAAAATGATCAACAGACGAAAAAAAAAATGATTTTCTTTAAAAAATTAAACATCAGAAATTTGAAAATGAAGAGGATGCTTCATTTGTGGATAATGATGTTCTGGTAGCTTCAAATGATTGTCTGGACTTATCTATGCGATGTTGTAGGGTTGCAGTTTTCTTCTTCATCCTAGCGTTAATTCCCAGTCGCATCCGATGCTTTGACCTCGGAGTCTACGGTCCGCTTTACGAGTCTTAACTGCGGATTTGACTAGACCTCGATATTTTCCGTGAAGCGACTACCATCTGACCTTCACAACCCAATGAACATGTGACATTAGGCGATATCGAAGCATTGCAGCTAGACCGTTATTAAACTTTTTAGGGCTCCAACTACCCGTAACGACTGCCATAGATTTTCGTATGGCAACCGAGACCGACGGCTTAACGTGCTCTCCGAAGCACGACCAGACCAATGCAAATACCCATATTCATGCATACAAATATTTACACTGAGCGGGGATCGAATCCGCGCATTCTGTGTCAAGCTGTGCTGTAGGGTTGCAGTTTTCATTCCATATTTGACGGCGTATAGATAAACTCTTTGACAATACTTCACGTATAGCATCTTCAATGATTTCTTCATTGATATATTTTGTTTGGGGTTTATTTGTGACGGGGTACTTTAATACACTAGAGGGGCAGATTGATCCGTATCATTGTACCCCGCACGTTACCGTATCAAAGTGCCCCAACGAACTTTTTCCACAAACATTTAATTTTCTCAGATAAATAACAATTTTGCAATCAAAAACGTTTTTAAAAACACTTCTGACTATATTTACTTACCTGTAGTTACAAATAATAACAGAAACAACTAAGAGTATCCTCCTGAGAGACAATCACATTTTACGTAATTTTTTTGTAGGCAGCGGTGCACGCCACTTTCAATACGTTAGTGTCCGTTGAAGCCTAACGGCGAAATGGCGGCGAGCGGTGTCACAACTGTTATCCTTACGAATGTCCTTGAGTGTTCTGGTGATGTGCCGGACCGTGTAGCGTGTATAGGTTTTGAGATATGGATACTGTACAAATGTGCCCCATGCGTCTATGTGCCCCCCCTCCCCCTACATATTTTGTATTAATTTGTATTGAAATGTTACTACTCAAAGCTCGTCCCAAACTGACTTGCGTTTCGTTTCTGCAGGTACGACTTTGCAATAATCACATTGATAAATCGTTAAATATCAATAATAATTATGACGGTGTCTCTGGTAAGTACAATAAAATATGAATAAAAAAGATACAAGTAAAAAGATTACAACCACAAGAGATAGGTTTCATGCACAGGTTTTCTTTATATTGTTATTAAATCTACATTTTAACGTACGCTGTACATGCATGCTGCGTGTAATGAGGCAAAGAAATCGATTCGTTAATTTACAAGGTTCACCGATAGGTGTCGCTTTTCGGTAGCGATAAAAATTTTCAGTCTTGTTCTTGGCCGAAGATAGTTTTACAAGGACCGTAAAACTAATATAAAAGGTAAATAAACCTAAATATTTTGCTTAATTTGGAAGCAGTGTTCTGTGATCTGTAATTTGTTGTGTATATTTTGTGTTTGACTATTCATTTTCGGGTAAGTTGAAGAACACTTGACTCTTGACAGATACGTCGGAATGTTCGAAATATAAAATTTATGTTTTTAATTCTTTGAAGACTATGGAGTTTAGTTGCAAGTGACTATTCTATTCATGCATTTTACCCAGTGTTATACAAAATTATGATTTTCCGGCTCTACCGTGAAGTTCATGTTATGTAACTTTTCCCTATTGATCATTGCGGGCATAACCTCAACATAGGAATTATCTGTCAAATTTACCTGATAAATAACACCTTTACGTAACACGTATCCCATAAGTTCCGATATTACTAAGACCGCTATCAATTTAATACTATTTGACGTTATATGCGAGCTAAAATTCAATCCGGGCGTGTTTTAATTTATTATTTTGAGTATTCTACATAAAATTTAGTAATCTATTCAATAGGTTTATCTAAGATAAGCAATACGGAACCCAACAGAGTGAGAGTGAGCAGACCAAAATTTTTATAAATGGCTATTGGAGTTGATACATCAAAATGGAAACCGAGACGTATTAGAGGTACTCCAGCAGCAACTTTCCGGAATATATTAGGAATTAGTGTGCTAACTATAGGTATAGCATGTGGAGCATTTTTTCATTATGTTCCAATTACTGCTAATCTACGGAAAGCAGTAGATGGGTTATATGAAGATCCTATTGGAGAAGTTGAGAGGAGACAAATGATCGCAAGTGGGCTGCCCAACAGAACAGCTAAAGCCATCGAAAAAGCAAAAGAAGAGAGTGAAAGAGTGGATCTACCACATAAATAGTAGTCTTTCAACATTATCATAGTTAACACTAGGTAAATATTTATTTTAACTCATGTAGTAAATAAATAAATAAAAAAAAATACAAATGACAAAACATGATCAATTAATTAATTAAGTACCTAACTTTAGTTACACTAATATGTAATGTCAGAAATAAAAAACTATCAGCAATAAAGATGATTTTGCAATGGCTTTTCAATTTCATTTAAATTTGGAACCGTCAAGAACCTACCAAATAAACATGCTGCCAGTCATTTTTATAGAAGGAAAAAATGGTATATTAAATTTTCAGTACATACTTAGCTTAAAAAAGTATTTTATTATTATTAACTGAATTAATTACAGACATTTACACAGTTTATCTATATAAAATTGATGGCAATATTTTATTTATTTAAGGTAACTGTACCAATGCTCGACACTGTACCAATGCTAGACACTTTCGAACAAAACCCAGTATTTTGAGAAAATTATCCATTTGTTTTATAAGACTATTGACTTAAAAGATGCCTAATGGTATCTATAAGATATGTTCAAATATTCGCAACACCATCCGAAGTAAATTTAGAAAGACTGTTGACAGCAAATAATGTGACTCCGTGAACACGGTCGTGTTATTTCTTAAGATTTTTGCCAAGGGTACTGATTTTTATAGGTGTGATTTTTTTGTTTATAAGTTATGATTATTACTAATTTTAGTATAAACGTTATAAATATTGAAGTTATTGACATACTTGGACCATTGGGACAATGATGTCTAGCATTGGTGTTTTCGACCAAGTGCATAATAATTTAATTTAAAGTAAAAGTATGATAGATTTTAAAGATTTTATGGGCAAAAGTTAATGTCTAATTGTTGCTGTAACAGTTAAAAAAGAATGTAACGACCATGCTGTAATTAATTTGTTAAATTTTTTAGATTGAAATTTTATTTTTCCTTAAAGTGTCGAGCATTGGTACAGTTACCTTATTTATTATATCAAATTGATTAAATTTAAATCAATTTACTGCTACTTTGTATTGCCTTTTTAATACAAGAAAAAAAAAAACAATCACAATGAAATTTCAGAACAAAACCAAAAACAGTTTTAACAAGGCTGAATTAAAACATTCATAAATCCCTACAGTCACGTCTCTTTCCCAGTGGGGTGGGCACGGACCCCATATACCCGTATATTTACCCCACAAGCTACAATCCGGGCATACAACTTTTGCTTCTTTTACTTTCATAATTGTGCTCGTCGGTATTGGTTACTCCTGACATCTCCTTTCTTTAAAATGCCTTCAATCCAATTGACATAAATATGTTTATCTCATTTATTAAAATGTATATCCTTGTTTCGCCTCCAGTAGAAATAAGAATGGGGATACAATACAGCCTCATCAGTCAAGTTCGGGTTTGGAAAAACTGATTATGCAGTAATATTAGTTTACGTTAGCCATGGCGACTGAATTAAATCTAGTGTTTATTATTATTATTATTTGGATTATGGACGAGCAGCAAACTGCTGATGTGTTCCTTTGTTTTTAATCCTCAAACCTTAAAATGAAACTTATCCATAATTTTTTGCTTTCATTATTTTTTGCAGAAATATGGCTAATTATCTGATGCGCCGTGCGCTGTTAGATGCAGTCCGAGTGCCTCTCTGCGCCAGGGCATCCTCCTCCAACACTGAGCTCGCCAAGGCAAGTAACCTTTTTATAAGCCCACAAAGTTTTCATGTACTATCGTAATTAAAAGTGCATTAGCACCGTAATGTTTATAATCGCTTGTCCGGTTAAACGCGTATCTATGTGTATGTAATGTTTAACGCATACATTTATACGTCACACAGTATCGATATGAGAAAATATAAATGTGTGTGATGCGAAACAAAGAAAACGTTATGCTTGCCTTTTCATACTATTATGTTCGAAGCATGCATCTATATAAAGTAATGCAAAAATTCGTTATTCTACGTAAGGCAGTGCGTAGCCTGGTCGGTAACATGGCTGATATGGATAGTGTTGAAATCGGATGTTGTGGGTTCGGATCTTAGTTTTTCCACTTTTTGTTGTTTTGTTTTCATGAAATTTTAGGAACAAGTTAACAGAATTAGAAATAATTATTTACAAATAGAAAAATATTATACTTAATTTACAATATATTATAAATAAAACAATAGTTTAAAAAAAAAAGTTTATTAAAAGAATTATCCAATGTTAATTTGTGGTTATAATAATTTCATCCAAAAAATATACTTTTATAATAAAATTAATATTGCATATTGAGGTTATAGCTTAATTATTCATTTTCTCGAAAGTTTTTTTTCGGAAAAGAGGATTGAAACTTAACCTCAACCATACAGTCTTATACTAATTACAGGCCAGCACGTCCCTTGATAGGCTCAGTAGTCTCAATAGGCTCAACTGAAATTAAATAACAAAAATATTTAAACAGAATAGCTTAGCACGGAGTAACAATATCACGAGAGCTTTCACTTTAAATTGAGCCTAACTATTTTATATAAAATATAATATATAATAACAATAACTTTTATCTCTCTTTGCACCATTAAACCCCATATATTCTCAATCGGGTTCAAATCAAGGGATCGTGCTGGCCAAGGAAATTCAGTGGCGAGGAGTACTCATAACACGATTCCTGCCGGCTTGCTCTGCAAAGGGAAGTCATGAAAGATGCTTAAGTTTAATGCATTATTACATGTATTACACCTAAAATTCAGTACCTATCTAAAACTTGAGAGAATTTCATACAAAATTGCCATGGTTGTTCTTTGGGATTTGCCACCGGCTTCCCTTTTGAACATTTTCACCCTTCGCCACAGCAAGGAATAACTTTACGTTCACTAAACCATTCGCGAAGTATGGTGGTTCGATGAATGGGACAATTATCGTGCACAAAACTTATATCATTTTTTATACCACTTAGGTGGGAGACAAGCACACGGCCCACCTGATAGAAAGTGATTACCGTGGCCTTTGGACGTATGCAACACCAGGGGCGTCACACTCATGCTGCCGACCCTGAAGAAACCTTCTAATGCCCTTAAACCCTCATTTATATCTGGATAGACATTTCGCACTGTGGGCAACATTATATCTTGTAACACTTTCACATAATTTGCACTATTTGCACGCGTAGATATTGGGTCTAATTCACCCGGCCCTAGCGCTCTAATCCACCCCCACATAATTTACACTTAGATTCAGTGTTCAGTACTAGTAAATACTCTTCGTTATTTGTTTCATATTCTGCTACCATATAACGCCGCTTCAGCAGGTCTTCCACTTCTCCTCCAACTCTGCAACTCTTCTTCCTCAAATTGTTTCACGCAACGACTCCCAGTATTTCTCTAAAAAAACAACAACCATATTACACAATTGCAACCAATGAACAAAATTGCACTACAACAATATTAATTAATTAATTAACTTACAGATAAGCCCGTCTCATTAGAAATTTGAGATATATTCAGACCATTCGAATATGGCCACAATATTAGCTTTTGCTTCAATACTTATATTTGACATTATTGATTTATTAAAAAAGAAATGTAATCGCTCGAACAGTAATTAACACAAACAGTCGTAACCATAGATGATATAATATATAAATAGGGTAGTTGTAACTGACTTCACCAACCAACAACTTCACTCATAGCCAATGAATCCATTTTATTTCAAATGCACCCTCAAATAATTATTTTCTCGCTAAGTTTAAAATTCTACCTAAGAAACATTTTTATATTCGTATCAACATTTATATATCATAACTTTTAAATATAAAACACAAAAAGTTCTATTAGTTCCGGTAGGTTCGAACCATCACCGACAGGTTTCAAACTATTCATCAAGCCGCACCTTAAACCACTCAGCTACGGGGCGGCTTACGTATGATATTGAAATTAACAATATCAATCAACGAGTGAACAATATTAATGTGTGTGTATGTGTGTGTGTGAATTATCTTCAAAGATTAAGGTCATAACTTCAAAAGTTTAGTAAGAGTACTGTACGACGTAGTGTTGACGTGTATGTGTGTGTGAATTGTCTTCAAAGAATAAGGTCATAAGTACGACTATTGTTGACGCGCAATAGTTGCGTCAGATTGGTACTGCACTTATGATCGCGATAGTACATATTTCATACATACTGTTAGAGGATACCTATTGTACACATGAAAGGAGAGTAACTGACTTCCCAGCCCTGAGAAGAAAGCCTGTGCTGAAACCTAGCCTATACTCTATAACCTGTGAGTTGACTTGGGACTCCCTGTCATATACATGATTGTAGTTTGTGAGTGTAGTTCAGATAGGTGTGTATTGACAGTTGCAGGTACTTGTTCGTCTTGTTGACATATAAGATAAACTAAGTTGGGGGTAGTTCTCAATCTATGTATAATGACTTGCTACCTAGCTCAATAAACATGCAGTTACATAATTTCGTGTTATAATTGTTATTACGGACATATTAGTGGCGACGACGGAGTAAAATAAGTGAAAATGGATCGTAAAGGTGTAAAGTTCAGTGAGTTTAACCCACAAACGGACAACTGGGACAATTACATAGATAGACTGAAGTTTTGTTTCGAGGCCAACGGGATCGTGATAGACAATGTAAAACGTGCTAATTTCTTTACTGTGTGTGGTTCGCAAGTGTTTGAAACTTTTTTGGCACTAATTACGCCACGAAAACCCACTGAAGTGACATTCAATGAAATCACTGAAATTCTAACCAAACATTACAGTCCGAAACCGAACGAGATATCTATGTCATACAAGTTTTATAAACGCGATCAAAATCGTGGTGAATCGGCTGCCGAATACATAGCTCAACTTCGTAAGATCAGTGCTCGCTGCAATTTCACTGATTTGGAACGTACGTTACGTGACAGGCTTGTGTGTGGTATGAGAGACGATAAATTACAGTATGAGCTATTAAAGAAAGACACTTTAAGCTACCACAATGTAGTCGATGCAATGCTGTCATCCGAAAGTGCCGGTGTCGACGTGCGCATGATGCGCGTGGGGGACGGCGCTGGCTGCAGCGCCGCGCCGCCGGCACTCGCCGCGCCGCCCGGGCCGGCCGCGCCGCCGCCGGAGCCTATGGACATTAACGCGCTGCGCCCGCGGCCCGCCCCGCGCGCCGCTGCGCCGCGCCCCGTTCCGCGCCCCGCGCCTCGTTTTTGCTATCGTTGTGGTGATCGCCACGAGGGCGAGTGTCGGTTCATCAACGTCACGTGTCGATATTGCAACAAAAAGGGACACCTGGAGAAAATCTGTATTTCTAAAAAGAACGCAAACAAAGTGAACTTTACAGAGGAGGAGAAAGACGCGAATTTAAACGGCATATACGTCGTGCAGAGTACCAGTCGAGTACCACCCTACGTGATTCGCGTGACGGTGGCGGGCGAGCCCGTCACGCTGCAAGTGGACACGGGCGCCTGCTACACGCTGGTGAACGAGCGCACGTGGCACGCGCTGCGGGCGCGCCTGCCGCCGCCGCACCGCCTCGCCGCGGCGCCGCTCGCGCTGCGCACGTGGACCAACGCGCTCGTGCACCTGCTGGGCCGGACGGTGCTGCCTGTGCTCTATAAGGACATTGAATATCGCCTTCCGTTGCTAGTGGCTAAGGGCAACGGACCGAATCTTTTGGGAAGAGACTGGCTTATGCATCTAGGCATTACTATGAATATTAATTTCATATCGAACGGAGATTACGCTGAACTGGACGAAATAATTGCTAAACATGGTGATGTATTCAAGGATGGTCTCGGTACGTACCGTGGAGTTCCAGTAGCGATACATTTGAAACCGGGCGCTACTCCGAAATTTCTTAAAGCCCGTCCCGTTCCATACGCTATCAAGGACAGAGTGGAGAATGAAATCGACCGCCTTGTATCCGAGGGCGTTCTGCGACCGGTTGCGTACTCTGAGTGGGCCACGCCAGTAGTGCCGGTTGTGAAGAAGTCGGGCGAGATTCGGTTGTGCGGCGACTACCGTTGTACAGTTAATCAAGCGACAGAGTGAAAGACAGAGGCGAATGAAGTATTTGCTGCTGTAGCGGGTGGAAAATTCTACACAACATTGGACTTAGACCGTGCTTACACTCAAGTGACGGTCAAAGATGAAACAGCCAAGCTTTTAACTTTGAATACCTGTAAAGGATTGTATACCGTTCATAGACTTGCATTTGGGGTGAAGGCCTGCCCCGGTATTTTTCAGAGGCTGATGACAGCGCTACTAGGGGGCATCCCAGGAATCGCAGTGCTGATCGATGACATCATAGTTGCAGGGCGCACCATGCCTGAGATGCTACAGCGCCTAGACAGGGTTCTGCAACGCATTGAACAAGCAGGATTTCACCTCAACAAAAAGAAATGCAAGTTCGCCAAAGAGAAAGTTGACTTCTTGGGATTCATCATTGATGCTGATGGCATTCATCCGTCACCGAGTAAGATAGAATCTATTACGAACACTCCAGAACCCAAGAATATTCAAGAATTACAAGCGTTCCTCGGCTTATACAATTTCTACGAGAGGTTTATCACTCACAAAGCCACCATACTTGAACCTTTACATCGGTTACTAGACAAAGGTCAAACGTGGCGCTGGACCGAGCGGGAACAAAACGCTTTCAACACTGCTAAGCAGGCACTAACATTTGACATGACTTTAGTGCACTACGATTTAAATAAACCTCTGATACTGACATGCGACAGCTCAGAATACGGCGTCGGAGCCGTATTATCACACGTAATGGAAGATGGCAAAGAGAGTCCTGTTGCTATGAGTTCCCGAACCTTAAACTCCACCGAAAGGCGCTATTCACAACTAGATAAAGAGGCAACGGCAATTTTGTTTGGAATACAAAAATTTCACAACTACTTGGCAGGAAGGCCATTCACCGTAGTCACGGATCATAAGCCTCTGCTGGGTATATTTGGTCCAAAATAAATTCTTTTTAACAAAAAAGTTTAACCGACTTCAAGAAATGGCAAAAAGGCACTGAAAAGTGAAAAATAATGTAATTTACAGACTTACTGATTTATTAGAAGTCGGTGCCAAGCCCGAGAGGCAATATTTCAATTGATTGCATCATAGTACGAGTAGTTTAGACACAACAAACAAAGTTGGCTGGCACCGACTTCTAATAAATCAGTAAGTCTGTAAATTACGTTATTTTTCACTTTTCAGTGCCTTTTTGCCATTTCTTGAAGTCGGTTAAACTTTTTTGTTAAAAAGAATTTATTTTCCTCTTTTTAGTGAGTTATAATCCCACCCTCTGCTTAGGTTCCTATCATCAGCAGCTTAAAAATCACGTGAAGATAATTTTAAAAGGCAATTATTGAAATTAAATATGTTAAAGCAGCAGAAACAGTGTTTTGTCATCATTTTGAGGATTTCCCTAGATCCCATAATCCAATCCTGACTTCCTGAATCCTGTCATACGATTCTGGCTCCCTGAACCACCTTTCTCTCTCCAACAAAACAAAGATCATAAAATCCGTTTCACAAAATACGGATTTTACATACAACGGTTCGTCACCTATTTTACCCCCATAGTATCAAAATTTTGGAAAATGCTGGTACACATAGGTATTCATCTATGACTCTACTATTACTCGTACTACTATAATATATTATATTATAGATACTCCCTAGCATAGCCATGTAGAACGCGTACTTATGACTATTAAGTCACTGTATTTCATAAATATTGATTATTACGTACGTACTGTAAAGTATCATTAATAAAGTTGTATTTTTTATATTATTTTCGCTATACTGTAATTTTAAGAGCAACGCCTGGTTCTTTGAAAATAAAACAACATTCATCTGATTGCTAATATAAAAGAGTAGGCGCTTGAAGGCGCATCAGTCTGGTTTCGGAGGATTTCCCTTGATTTCTCCAGGATCATAGCATTAGATCCGGACATCTTGGATATGGGACCACTCTGAAAGTATCCTCTATCAAACAAAAAAAGAATTTTCAAAATCCGTCCAGGATTGGCTTCACAATCGCGTAACAAACATACAAAAAAAAAAAAAAAAAAAAAAAATTGCGTACGAATTGAGAACCTCCTTTTTTGAAGTCGGTTAAAAACCGACACCAAACATACTGTCACCTCGATTGACAAGAATTGCAATTGCGCTTACCGCTCATGACTATGATATTCGGTACAAACCTGGAACACAAATAGGTAGCGCAGACAATTTGAGTAGATGGCCACAACCAGTGCCTGAGCGACCTGAGGCAGAACTGAGTGAGATATTGCTAATGGCTGAAAAACCAGAAGATTTCCCGTTCGATGCAGAGAGTATCGCGGCGGAAACGTTGAAAGACAAAACACTATCACAGGTTGTACACTACGTTCAACGGGGCTGGCCTGCCAAGGTGAAGGAGGCAGATTTGCATACATACTGGCTTCACCGTAATGAACTGTCTTTGCAAGACGGGTGTCTGTTACTGGGTAACCGCGTAGTGGTGCCACAGCCGCTGCGCACAGCTACTTTACAGGCCTTACATAAGACGCACAATGGAATCGTACAAACGAAAGCACTCGCAAGAAGTTACATTTGGTGGCCCCACTTAAATGAAGACATAGAAGCACTTGTGGGCCAGTGCGACAAGTGTCTCGAACACCCATATATGCCTCCCCGATCACAGCATACGTGGATCATGCCCACCAGACCTTGGTCTAGAGTACACATCGACTTCGCCGGGCCTTTCCGAAACAAAAATTTTTTGATCATCGTCGACGCTTACTCACGGTGGCCCGAGGTGTTCATGGTTAATAACACGACTACTGCGACAGTAATTCGACATCTACGGATGGTATTTGCGACTCACGGCTTATGTGAGATATTGGTGTCTGATAATGGGTCAGCTTTTGTGTCCGAAGAAATGAGACAGTTTCTTAACTCAAATAAAATAAGACACATCACGACAGCGCCGTATCATCCTGCCACCAATGGATTAGCAGAGAGGATGGTCCAAACGGTAAAGGACAAGATACGAAAAATGGACAATATGGCGTGGGACGTAAAAATTCCAAGTATGCTACTGGGCCTCCGCGCGACACCGTGTGCTGGAACACAGAAGAGTCCTGCAGAACTTCTGATGGGCCGAAAACTACGCACCTTACTGGACACGATACACCCGGATCATATACAAAGAAATAAGACTGAACAACAGGTCTTCGACAATAATCAGAGGCGAAACAGAGAGTCTGAAGTAGGATGTAGAGTTAGATACAGGAATTACAGCGATGGTCCGAAGTGGTTACCCGGCAGAATTGTGGAGAAAACTGGTCCGTCCAGTTACAAGGTGCAAGCAGATGATGGTCCTATTGTCAACAGACATATTGATCAACTTATTAAAGTTGCATCGCATGTCGAAAGCCCACAAAATGAGAGAAGAGAGATAAGGGAAGGCTCTGGAGACCTGACAGACCAGGAGTCAGAGCAAATTATAGAAATTCCTAGTGATGAGTCTTGGGCTGATATTTTAGGAATACCTAAATAATAACATTATTAAGTTGATTCTTAAGATGTTGAAATTGTTAATTGTATGTTGTAGGCTTTGTTCTAATCAGTAGAATGTTATTCTTTATTTTGTTATCTATTATTTTGTGTGTTTACTTGGGGGAAGGGTATGTCATATACATGATTGTAGTTTGTGAGTGTAGTTCAGATAGGTGTGTATTGACAGTTGCAGGTACTTGTTCGTCTTGTTGACATATAAGATAAACTAAGTTGGGGGTAGTTCTCAATCTATGTATAATGACTTGCTACCTAGCTCAATAAACATGCAGTTACATAATTTCGTGTTTTAATTGTTATAACGGACATATTACTCCCCAAGTCAACTCACAGGTTGCTAGGACCTTGTGCACCATCTACAATGACTTTGAGTCTCATCACCAATGAATGAATGAGTTGGAGTTGTTTAGCCATGGCTCGTGTAAATTTGATAGTGATTCCCAAAGTGTGCAGCAGATGTTGTCTTGTTCGTTAAACACACACACACACACACACACACATTGGAATTTGGACTGACTAATAATATTACTACTTGACGGGTTACTATACTGTGTACTAACATCTTTTTCAGCTCAATTAAAGTAAACAGTAAGAACCAGACAAACAGAACGAAAAAAAGACACAGTGTAAAGTCTCATGTCAACTTTTCAGATTGGAGCCCGAGAGTGGGTTGGTTATGGCTTCAACGGTCAACCCAACTACGTAGACAGGCCTGATTTCCCCATGCCAGCCGTGAGGTTCCGCCCTGATACTCCTGATATCAAGGTAATTATTATTATCAATTACACATAATGTGAGGGTGACCTATTCTTTAAGAAAAAAACTTGTATGTTTGTTCCCTGTCTTGCATCCCATTGCGTCAATGCCTAATAGCTTCATAAATATCCAGGTTCTGCGTGAGAAGGAAAAGGCTGACTGGCGCAAATTGACACTGGAAGAAAAGAAAGCTCTGTACCGTGCTTCCTACTGCCAGACTTTCGCCGAGTTCCAGGCCGGCACTGGTGAATGGAAGGGTGTCCTCGGATGGTCGCTGGTGGTCGCTTCTCTCTCTGTCTGGATATACATGGCCATGAAGTTCTTTGGTGAGTAGCATTGGTTGGACTTCTTATAATCCGTAAACTGAAGTTAGGGGCTCCGGGCTGTCTATTTATCATGTGATGTTTTTAGTAAGTTTTTACCCCCCCCTCCTTATTTTTTAATGCTAGAAAATTAAGCTTGTAGAAAAAATCAATACACGTGATATCTCGCTATACCCTACCTCCCCTTCGTGATTTCTCCACCCCCTTGTTGAGCCTCACATGATTAATGGACAGCCCTTTACAAATATTTCATCAACCCCCACAGCTAAGTTAAATTGCATGTATTAAGAGTGGGCTTTCTAGGGCTGGTAGTGTAATGACCAGGATTTGAACCTAGGGCCCCCTCTATTGAGTCCTTAGCCATCAAGCTACTGCAGCAAGGCTATAGGATAGTTGCGCAATACTGACCATTTCAATACCACTTTTTTATAATAATATGTCTAGGCTATTCAAAAAACAAATTATTCCAAATCCGGGAGATACATATTTATAATCTCCATCCAATATTCAATTGCTCCACTGAATAGCTAATGATCAAAGAATTTATATGCTAAGGAGATATTTTCCGTGTGAAAATCCCAACAGATACTACTCCTGTCAGCTATCAGGGGTGGTATATTAAACTTGAACCAACTAAAACAGTACACCGCCGTCTCGGGTGTCAATTACCGGGGTGTAAGGTGACACAATAAGGCATTTTCCTTGCACCCAGTTTCAGACACAGCCACACCACTTATTTATTCCATGCAGCTAGTCTATTAGTTTAGTGACACAACTATATCTCTGCCAACAGTATACAGTCCACTCCCCGAATCCCTGAACGAAGAGAACCAGAAGGCGCAGCTCAAGCGCATGCTGGACCTGAAGGTGAACCCCGTGGACGGGCTCGCGTCCAAGTGGGACTACGAGAACAACCGCTGGAAGTGAACTGCAGAACGGTAAGCTTCATACCTGCAAACCTAGCATAGCATGACACATTCAAGGCTACGGATCGAAGCACCATTGTGTACATTCTAGTGTTGTTGCAATAGCATCGATAGTTGACCTTGAAAAATAGTCGATAGCGCGAATAGGCCAATCGAAAATATCGAAATGCTACAATACTATCAATAATATCGATAGTGTTCGTACTGATACTATCGATAGTATCGATACTATTGATCTTAAGCAATAGTATTATTTATTTTTGTCAATCGATACTATCGATAGTATTGTCGACAGTCGATAGTTTCGATAGGACAATCGATAGTATGACTGATTTACAAGGTCACGATAGTATCACAATACTATCGATAGACTATCGCTATCGCAACATCACTAGTCCATTCATCTCGAAATCGGATACTTCGGTTCGGTTCAAACTCCAACATTGCATATATGTTAGAGTTTAAACCGAACTGACGTGACTTCACCTACATAGCTAAATGTCACGTTTTTCCATACAGGCCCGAAGTTCCGGATGTTTCATGGGGTTGTACATACTATGCCAAATCGAATGCCAAATAATCGAATATCAATTGATCGACCACTATAGTTTTGTCTGAAATTTTGCACGAAATTCCTGTTGAAAAACGTAAAGATATCTCTCTCATAAGCTTTTAGAACCATTACGCACTCTCGACTAGTCGCCGGCGACCAGCGACTAAGTGCGTAGACACCTATTTGAACACTAATGAAAGCAACAGTCGCTGTCGACCGAGTCGCCAACGACGTAATGGGCCTTACTGATTGATCATTTAGGCAAGTGTGAAGATTATCTCCAGTAGTCCCCACAACAGCACCCTTCATGTATGGAAGATTTTAACCTTACCTGGAGGGCAAGTGCTTTAAATACTGGAGATAGCGAATTTCACTCAAAAGAAACATTCCTCTATTTTTAAAAAGAAACAAAACTTTATTGTTGATAATGTGATGGCTCCTTGACCAAAAGTACTGTGTCTGCTAGAATTGAATTTATAAGTTAAGATTTTATGAACTTCCTTTCATTTAATTTACCATGTTTGTTAGAGATATTTGATCCTCATAATTGACACTATCGATTGATGCTATAAAAATACAGGATGTTATTTTTTCGAATTTTAGTTGGTTCGATTACCGGGTGGCAAGCGAATTTTCAAAAAATTATGAATGCAGTTTTATTTCTTTTTAAAAATAAAGGAATGTTTCCTTTGAGTGAAATTCGCTATCTCCAGTATTTAGAGAACTTTCCCTCCAGGTAAGCTTAAAATCTTCCACCCTGTATTAGGGCACATTCATATTATACGCGACTTATCATCATCAGTCATCACTACCTTACCGTTGCCCGTGGTTGGATGCCCAGGTTCTGCTTTGTCGTTTTGGTCTGGCTTGGTCTAGCTGCAGGCCTACATGTATTCTTCAATTTTATTTAATAGTATGATTATTATAATGTATCTGGTTTTAGCTTTTACGGGAGCCACTGCCATGTGAAGCTACCTAATATTGAGGGGGAAACAAAGCCCCATCCCTCAATCTGAAGACATTGGTGGGCCCTTTATATAGGGATACCCATATTCGCTGATAAGTAACTATAAGAAATGTCTCTTTCCGCAGATGAGCGAGGTGCTATGCCTGTAGACGCGATGCTAACTCGGGCTAGAATAGATACAAATTGTTAATATAAGTGATAATATCTGTGTAAGATAATAAAACAATCAATTCCATGTTATATTATTTATTTATGTAGTTTTCCTAATATTGATAGTAGAAGGCCCTGCCTGCTTCCTGTTTATCCCTTGCCAATTAACTAGCTAATGAATTATCAAATCGCGCAAAATTATCTTCGATTTGCAAGCGATTGTGATAATTTCTCCGTGCTGCGGGCAAAGAACACATTTCTCGTGTTAAATACCGGTGGTCAGTCACGTGTGGAATCCCCGATCAGAGGCACTGGGACATGGGAAGACTGACAAGGTTAGGTAGCTCCTCCAAAAAGTCAGTGTTGCCAGCAATACTGGTCAATTTATCAAAAGTAGGTAAATAAAACAAAATGTGCAACAAATTTTCTCTATATTTTTTTATAAAAACAACGTGTCAACGTAAATAACGCACAAAACGTCCACCCACTGAGCGTCGCACGTAGTACATCACTATGACTCAGCTATGGGGATATTTATCGCTTCACCGGCTACGTGCATCCATTTACAATTTACTATCACTTAGAATGTTTACTCGGGAATTATTTAGTCACAGATAAAAATAAAACTACCTAAACTTTTAGTTATCTTACGACCGTTCCCAATAACATATCTAGTATATCTACAGATAAAGGTCCAACCCCACCAAACGGACGGCATCGGCCCGGATTTTACAATCTTTAAACAAAATTAAATCTTATTATCACAGTGTTTGAAGTTTATATTACCAAGTCACGCACAACAGCTTGACAGCGACGTGCGGCGGCATGACGCACGTCAAGCTGTCATGCGTGACTTGGTAATAATAAACTTTAAATGCTGTGATATAATAGGGTTACAATCATCTCGTCTTAAGCGCAACTGGTAGACGTAGAATCTGGTCTAAAACGCAGCCGGTCTAAGTATCATCTCGTCTTAAACGCAATATTTTGTTTAAAGATTGTAAAATCCGTTCCGATGCCGTCCGTTTGGTGGGGTTGGACCTTTAAGGTAAAGGTAGCGATAGTTCATTTGTCAAATGCTATTGTTATTTTGCTACTATGAATTGCGTTACCATAGAGATTGATGACGTTTTTATCCTTTCTAATGTCAAAACTGGCGATAGATTGATTATTAGGAACGGCCGTAAATTAGGAGGTTGAGTCTAAAGTTTGGATTAGGTATAGTGTTACTTTATTAATAAAATTACTTCTCCTTTTGCTGCCAGCTGTCAAAATAAAAATATGGATGACCGATTTATGACAAGTTGCTATCAAATGACTCGAAAATAATTTGCAAGTAAAATATAAACCAATAAAGAGGATTTTTTATAAACTAAAATGTTTTTATTACTTTTATAAAATGAATAAAATAAAAGTGATAAGATATTTATGAACTTGTAACTGAATAATTCCGAGTAAATAAATTTTGTTCATTAATTACAAAAATACCATTGGACAAAAAGTAGGAATAACCTACATTTAACTACGTTTTTACCGCCAAAATGGTTACATAATTAAAATTTAATAAATTCCAATTAATTTTTACAATTATAAATTATTTAAAAACACCTATCACATTCTTAATAATTTAAGTCTCAACATCGATCGAATATTTATATAATATATTTTAACAAATAGGTACTAACTTAGGTATACATATGTTTTAAAGATAAACATAAAATTAGGTAATAGGTATAACATATTATTATAATATAATCATCAAGGTTTTAGATAGACAATTGGTAGGCGTGAAAAATTAATATTTTGAATGTCAGCCATCCATGACAATATTTATGATATCTCCAATGCGACAGGGCATAGATCGGTATATTTTTTATAAACAATTAAATTACAAATTATAAAAAAAATCCTTTAATTGTTTTACCGCTATTACAAATGGCGCAGTTGGTGGGGAAAAGGGGTTATAAATATCTATTTTATCCAAGTATTTTCAATGCTAAATTATAAAAATTAAACGCTTCATCAAAAAGTTTGGGGTGGGTCACCACCTCATAGTGATAAACACAGGGGTAAAAAATAGGTTCAGAACTACTAAATAAGTACCCAAAAAATTTCATAACATCGGTCAAACAATTTTGGAGGAGTTTGATACACTGTGATATTAGGTTTTTTATAGGTTGATGAAGCAAATAGGCAACCTCTGACCTTAGATTATTCTTCTGACATTCAAAAAATTTTTCATTGTCATATGCAGTACAATAATCTGTTCAAATTTTGATAGAATATGAATCTTTAACAGATAATACTGACATCATATTATGATAATTATATATGTACATATATATTATATTAGGTATCTTCTTTAATATTTGTATCTTTGATAAAATATTCCTAATTAACATAACATAACATAAACTCACGCCTATATTCCCCGAAGGGGTAGGCAGAGGTGCTAGCACCCACATTTCCTAATTAACACTTCCCAAAACTTCTATTGTACTACATCTGGCATGAGGCCTTAAAATCACAATGAAATTTGGAAAGAGATCAAGATATTGTGCCCAAAATTATACAGATACACAGATATTAGTCTAAGATACTAAGTTTTACGACTAGAATAGTCAAAACTAAATTATATTCTCTTTAGACAGATGTGCCTAAGTACACTTTTAAAGCTACACCTCTGACATTGAAAGCGACATAGAAATATATAGATAGATAAAAGTCGATACATTATACACTAAAATAAGTTTATCTTCTCCTTATAGTAATCATAAGAAAATTTTTGGGGATAATTTTACCCCATTTTAATTTGTGAACAATTTTGAACTTACTAAGTAGGTTTATATATTCTTTATAATGGTGTATGGGGAAGCAATAACTAAACGTAGAAACACGGTGTCGTAGCTTTTAAAAGTTTTGATTAACTGTCGTATTAGTTGTCAATCAACTGTCGTATATTAATAATACAGAATACCTAATGATATCTTATATATTTAAACGTAAGAATTAATTGGTCAGAAGCTACGCCAAAAATTACATTAAATTAAAACAAAATTGTTCACGAATTGTACGCAATATAACATTCCATTAAAATTAATTCTAAACACCAACAGTTGTTCATAATTTAAATATTTGACTTTTTTTAAATCTAATGAGCAGTTTTCCAGTAGGTATTTATAGGGTTCCCAAAGACGCGCTAGATGGCGCAGCCGGCACTTTTGGTAAGAAGAGTGTGGTGTTACATCTAGTGTTCCCTAAGAATTAAGCTTTTTATTATATTTTATCTATTATTATATGGGTAAATTAAATTAAACTTTGGCTACATCGCAAATTCATGAAAAAATACTAAAAACAAACCACCGAGTACATTAAAATTACCAAAAGCTATGCTAGCGCCATCTACTGATGACTTAAAAACCAACTGATTATTATACCTACTGGAAAACTGCTCATTAGCGATGTAGTTATTAGCGATGTAGTTAGGCTTAGGCATTACAGTTTTACAGCCAACTTGTTTATGACTCATTTAACTGTTAGTTTAATATTATGGATTTCTAAACCTGATAGTAGGTAGGTAGGAAAGATAGTAAAGACTTTTACGCTTGTTTTAGTTTAGTATCGGAATTGATAGAACCGAGACTTTGTCCAGATATTTTATACCAACACGAACAAATAAAGTCATTGCACCATAACATGCTCCATAAACATACAATTCCTAACCTTGAACACCACAAACGAACATGGAAGTTGTCATTTGGCATTTTGTTTTACATTGAATATTGCCAAAATTTTAATACCAATTAAATTATGCCACCGTCATTACTCTGTACAGCTAACTACATTTATTAATTACTCAGTGGCGTCGTAGTCTTCAGTCCTCATTGATAGTAGCGACATCTATTACCCAATAGAAGCAACTTCTACAGTTTTTCTATACTCTTTACTTTTTTGGTAAAATAAAAGCGCGAAAATATTTCAACTTTCTAAGTTGTTTTTTTTTATGGTGGTATAGATCATAGACATTTATTGTGATATTTTTTTCGTAATACTGCTGACTTCTACTTCTTTGACACACCATTTTGAACTCTTGATATTATAGTTTTTGTTTTGTTTGATTTGGCGATAGACCTATTACGAGAGCAATATTTTAGTAGATTCCGGATTATGATAGCTGAAATTTTATAGGGAATTGTTCAATACTGTTCGACAATAGTTACCTAAAAATGTGTTAATTATGGTATTTTTAGGTAATTTCCAAACTTGTACTATTGATAAATGGATTCATACATTTCTACTATTTCTATGTCACAGCCATTTCATGAAGTTTGAGAGACAATATTGGAGTAAATTTAAAATTGTATCAATCAAAGAGAATTATTGAAATTAAACTGGACTCCGAATTATGGGAAAAAAACAGTAGATACCATCTTGCAACATCTGATTCCAACTATCATAATCCTAGTTTATCTCACAAATATCTCATTTTTACCACTCGCAATATTCCGCCAAACGAACCTCCTCACGAGCTTAGAACCCTCATAATACCATCCTTGGAAGCCCCTTAGCTAGTCTAGTCTCTGAAGGGGAATAACCCGCCGACTCCTCCGGTGTCCCAGTCTGCTACTTCGACTGGTCCGAAGCATTCGTCGAAGAACTGTTCCATAGTCTTGTGGAGGTGGATCGTGGAGCGGGAGAAGTTGTGGTCTTCGTCTGGATACACCTGGAAGTATTGTTAGTGTTTGTAGTGGAAATACAGATGATATTATAGTGGTAAGTATAGAATGAACCGGCTCGAAAGACCATGTAAAAGTTTGATAATAATAATAGTAAAGAGTACGGCAGATAAATGAACTATTTATTACTCAGACCAAATATTTATGACAAAGGAGCGAGGAAGCACGCGCGATCGCCATTAACCGAGTATTAATGTAAAAGTGCTTAGTTTAGACGGTGTTCGGATGCATAGCATAACTAGCCAATTTACTGCACCCAGCGCCATCCAGCGAAAGAGGCTAGGGTAGACTGATGCAGCGCAATGGCTGACACAGGGCCATCTTCTAGGGTGTGGGAAACACGGTTTCCCCAATTCGCTCCGGGGAGGGGGGCACCAGAACTGCTTCTGCTGGAGTGACAGGCAGCTCCACCTGTCACCACAAGGCCTGCGCTCATGTAGGACAGAGGTCTTTTGAGCGGCCTTTGACGTCTGAGTCGCCTCCGTTGCACCATGCGTATTTCGCGTGCTCAGCGGACTGAGAGAGTCTTGATGCCTCTTTCAGACCTAATAAGAAGATGATGGAAGGGTGGCCGTACCTGTGACACGTGTTTTGCGTGTTCAGGAGACTGAAAGAGTACTGAAGTCTCTCCTCCGGGGTCTTCTTCAATGTCCATTAACAAGACTGAGGAGAAGTGGTCGTACCTGGTGCGTGTAGAGCGCGGTGGCGCGTATGAGCGCCCGGGCCAGCGCGAGCGCGTGGTGCGGCGGCGCGGTCAGGTCGGCGGCGGCGTGCGCCAGCAGCACGCGGCGCGGCGGCAGGTTGCCCGCGCGCCGCCACACCGCGCTGGCGCCTAGAGCACCTGCCCAGGAGGAGCCGGAGCCGCTGTAGCGCTCCGTCCAGTACGAGTCTGTAAATAGATAATGTACCTACTATGTAGTGGACAGCACGGATGAAGGATTTTTTTTTTTTGGAATAATTTTGGCTTGGTTTCAAAGACCTTTGAGCCGTGTCTTCATTTTTTGATATTTTATTATCATTATTTTGATGAGGATGAGGATGATGTTGATGATGATGGTGAGTTGATGACGATGATGATGAAGATGATGATGATTGCTGCCTCAGTAAAGTGGTGGAAACTTTACTAAAGGCTTCTACGGAGATTTAAAACCAACACGAGAAGTCACAATCCACTGTAATATTTCACTTTCCTACTCTTGTGCGCGTTTTCCAAGACGTTATGTCTAAAATTCCACCATATTTACACATAAAAACTCGAACTCACACGAATTTCGGAAAATAAAATAACAACGTATGCGTCTCCTAGAATTGCCGCCAAAAACTCCCGGATGAAGGAAGGATACTGGGCAGTGTTGCCAATTTGTATTTATTAATTTAATGTGATGGTTAAGATACTATGTTTACTTTAGTCATAATCTATTGCTACTATTACTGTTTACGTGTGTGCTGCAGTGACCAAAAATATATGTATTTTCTTTCTGCTTCTTCTTTATTTCTAAATATTAGCAACCGAAATTACTAATATTCCCTTTAACCCCGAATAAAGCTAAATTACTTGTGCTAGGACCATTCCTAGCACACACGCGTGAACCCACGTTCACGTCGCTAGTGTAATGGCCAGGATTTGAACTTGGGACCTCACGATAGTGAGGCCGACTCCTTAATCATTAAGCTACCGACGTTGGCTAACAAGCACATTCTTAAGGATATTAAGTTTTACTACCTACATCTACATGGTGGAATTCTTGAACCATGGAGGGAAAGTATTCAAAATACCGAAGATCGCAAATTTTTTGGCTCGGCAGTGCGGCTCATGCCGGGACTGTCGCATTTCTGGGACAGGATGAGAACACCTCGGTTTCTACGGGTGTACTATGTCAAATCGAATGCCAAATAATCGAATATCAATTGATCGACAACTATAAATCGAACATCCAAATACTCGAACGTTCATGAAATCGAATGTTTATTCGGTAACCTTACATCCCGGGAGTTGAGAGCCCAAACAGCGTCGTTTTAATCAGTTTGAGTTGACGTAACCTCCCGAAATACCGACAATATCAAAATCCAGCCAAATCCGCAGTTAGAGTGGTAAAGCGGACCTCAGACTCCGAGTTAAAAAAAAAGGTTTGGAAGCGACTGATGAAGAAGAAGAAGTTGACGTAACCTTCCCCACAGTCCAGCAGGGTATAGTATTTATGAGAAAATCCCAAAAAATGAACGGTACTGACTGTGGTGGCGCAGGTCGGTGAGCGGCGCCACGGCTGCGAGGCAGCGCGTGACGTTGCGCGCGTCGTCGGCGGCCAGCGCGGCGGCCGCGCCCGCGCCGTAGCCGCGCCCCCACACGCCCACGCGGCTGCCGTCCACCATCTTCAGGTTGTCGCGCAGGTACCTGCCGAGTGCCGAGGGCCAACACCACCACCGTTACTTGTTTACTTCATTCATTTGAATAATAATTATTAATAGTTCTTGTCCAGGGCTTCGCCCATATGAAAATTGGGCCTGGTTTCCGCAATCCATGGAAACCTATTCCTGGGATCAAAGTAGCCTATGTGTTATTTATTACAGACTACGAGTATAATCTATCCCTGTATCAAATTTCAGCCAGACCCGTTCAGCCGTTGAGCGCGATTGAGTAGTAAACATTCAAACATCTTCACAAACTTTCACTTTTTAAAATATTAATAGGAAGTTGGACAGTAGGATTCACTTAAGATCAGGGGCGTATTTACCCTAGGGCCAAGGGGGCCATGGCCCGGGGCGGCAGGTTGCGAGGGGCGGCGGAGCCGCCCCGAGCGTCAAATTTTTTTTTTATACCTAAGTGGTTGCAGACAAGCACACGGTGCGGCTCACCTGATGGAAAGTGGTTACCGTGGCCTATGGACGTATGCAACACCAGGGGCGTCACACTCGTGCTGCCGACCCTGAAGATCTGATCTGGGCGCTTTAATCTTGACTCTAAAAGGCGCCCAGAGATAGACGCTCGGGGCGGTTTCGCCGCCCGCCCCTCGCAAACTGCCGCCCCGAACGTCTATCTCTGGGCGCCTTAATCTTGCTCTAAAAGGCGCCCGGAGATAGACGCTCGGGGCGGCTCCCTCGCAACGTGCCGCCCCGAACGTCTATCTCTGGGCGCCTTAATCTTGCTCTTAAAGGCGCCCGGAGATAGACGCTCGGAGCGGCTCCGCCACCCATCGCAACGTGCCGCCCCGAACGTCTATCTCTGGGCGCCTTAATCTTGACTCTAAAAGGCGCCCAGAGATAGACGCTCGGGGCGGTTCCACCGCCCCTCGCAACCTGCCGCCCCTCGCAACGTGCCACCCCGAACGTCTATCTCTGGGCGCCTTAATCTTGCTCTAAAAGGCACCCGGAGAAAGACGCTCGGGGCGGCTCTGCCGCCCCTCGCAACGTGCCGCCCCGAACGTCTATCTCTGGGTGCCTTAATCTTGCTCTAAAAGGCGCCCAGAGATAGACGCTCGGGGTGGTTCCGCCGCCCCTCGCAACGTGCCGCCCCGAACGTGCTTAGGCATGCAGCACTCGTTAGCGCCTACCTCACTGTAGTTCCGCATTCACACCGTGGTGCCTGGGTCCACCTCATCTGAGAAACTCCATCTAATTCGGTTTTCGTTACTTCGGCTGACCTGCATCCGAAGTCTATTTAAGGACTGCCAGGTGGTGTATGAGCAGCCTATGTGCTCCCCACACGTCAACTGGCCAGAAAGGGTTCGTAAGTAAGAGAACCAGGTATGCCCACTTCAGATCCAGTCACCAAATACGTCCAAGGACTTGGGTAACTCCAGCTGTGGCTTACTTGGTTGCTTCTGATTTCGTGCCGTCACCATCCAGTCCTAGCCGATGTTCCACAGAAGCGGCCCCAGATCCGCGCCAGCCGGAACACCCCGTCACATATCTCACTTACCAAGCCCTGTCCTACATGGGTAGATACTGGCTTTCACCGATAAGTAAGCCCCGACAATGACGCGAAGATAGAGAGGCACCCCGTGCTGAAAGAGTGCAGCTCTGATGCAGCTCCATGGCAAGGCGTTAAAGACGTAGGCAACAATAGACACTGCCAGCATCAACTCGCCGTGCCACTGCTTCTTCCACCAGGGCCATCAAGCGCGTGTTGGCATCCACGGTGCTCCCGACTATAACCAAATTTATTGTCTACCAAATTCGGCCTCACTCCTGTAAGGCGCTCGATGTGGCACTTCACGAGGAATAATTCGTTTAAAACACCTGCATGACTGCACACCTTGTCCATCAATACAATGAGCCGATAGGCGGACGGTAACTTTGCAAAAGAGGACCAGTTTTCCTGTCTTTCAAATTTTCGGAATCCGTCTCTACTTGAGGCATATGTTATAGAGCCCTTCAAAACGGGATCCGAGTGCCTTTAGACCCTAGAGTGCTGCCAGGCCCCAAAGCGGTGCTTTTGCTGTTGCCTTTGAGCCATAAAACATCATTCTTCACAAGCTATTGCTGTACTCAAGTGATATTTGGTTGCAATATCATCTTCTACGTAGGGAGCTTTAATGGAATGGAATGCAAATATTTCCCCTTGAAAGGATTCTGGTTGGGAGCCTGGGTTAGTGGAGAGATCGATGGAAGTCACTTCCCTCGCACCATAAGATAGAGATCTCACGAATCAGACTTGAAAATCTCCAGCAATTTCTGATGGATCCCTATTTTGTGTCAGCCCCTTGGGCGCAGGCTAACGGTGAACGCGAACGTCACATAGGGGCAGGCGCGGTCGCAGCTTGAAGTTTGGGGGGGGGGGGTCACTTCGGAAATTCCTTAAGAAATTTAACCCCCCCCCCTCCCCTCGTACTGGGACTTTTCAATATGACGTGCATGGTTTGGGGGGGGGGGGTCATGTCCCCTGTGACCCCCCCCCCCCTCCCGAACCGCGCCAGCGTAGGGGGCGGCAAACTTAAGTGGCCCGGGGCGCCAAATCTTTAAATACGCCCCTGCTTAAGATCGACCATGGAAATTCACAAGCGCGTTAGAGACCAATATTGTTTTCTGATAAGGGAGTGAGGGATACATGAAGAAGTACAAAATAGGAAAAATACTATATCGTCAGCACTCAGGGACTTTCATGCTTACTCACAAATAATGAGCATCTGACTACGGCAACCAGGACTTACCACGTTACTATGGCCATATCTAATAGGAAATTAATCATTGAATTAAAACTTACGATAGCACGGCAATTTGATCTTCCACGTCCACTGACAGCAGCTTATGATATATTTCAGTCCTGAGCTCTTCCCCCTGGCAACAAAGTTCACTTGTTATACCAGGAAGATCATTCACTATGTTACTTTTAAGCATGTAAGGTTCTATCACCTGTCCGCCAGACCCTCTGGCGTCTATCTCGGCCACTATGAAGTTCCTGGCGGCCGCTAGATACCAGCCCCAACTGGGTTTCCACCTCTCAGTCACCAGTTGTCCACCTGGTTTCGCTGATCTGGAAAAATACAGTTTACTTAGTCAGTGAAGGGGAAAGCAGAGATAGAAGGTTCTAGACGGTATTATCGGTAGGTAGATCGAGTCAGAATTCCAGGAAATGACCCTTGTAGGTACATGTACATAAAAACTCGTATACTTACACATGCAGTACTAATGGTAACGGCAGGTCGTCTGTTTCTCTGAACCCTGGTGGTAATAGCAGGCGAACCCGCGCGGCGCGAAATGCTTGCACCTGGGAAACAGAATTTGTATTAGGTACAGTTCACAGTGTTTTCCAAAAGATTATTAGATGTGGGCATTTTTTCCCGTAAGAAATTAGTTACTATATTCTTATTTTCCATGCGGAAACCCCCATGGAGACCCTCCCGATGGAGCCATCGGGGATGGTTCGTGGTTATGTTGGGCTCCAACCAAAACTGTAAGGCCGTTTCGGGCCGTTTCGGGTGAAGCAGCCAGTGGCATTTCCCTGGCATACTCTGGCTAACCCACGGTTATCGAAGGCTTCCTCGGGTGTGAGACCACAGCAGCACATTTTTTCCCGAATAGGATTACTATATACTGTTAGAATATTTTCTTACACAGTCATCATCATCATCATCCTCATAGCGATCTCCCAGTTATGTATTTTTGATTGTCATGGATGATGATGACTTGTGGTAGTACTCACCTCTACTCTAAAGTCTTTAACCTGTGGGTGCGCGAGGGCAGCAAACTTGTGACTGAGAGGGCGGCCGTCCCAGAGGACCGCACGTCTCGCGCCCCAGCGGGCACACACGAATATCGCGGGAGGGCCCGGGCCTAGGCACTCCTGTTGGCGGAAATGGGGCAAATTATAAATAAGCTCTCTTGGATAATATTAAAGATACATATCGCTATCTAGAACTTAGTAAGCATAGATTAATTTATGGATTTAGATCGAAAAAATTAAACTTTCAAGACGGGATTTGAACCCATGAATGTCCCCGTGATACGTCTTGGATGTTCGAAATTCTCCTATACATTCGTCCATAGTATCCTGGGTTGGCTACTGTGGACGAAAAGTTCAGGATGAAAAGTACCCTACATGTTATTCCAGACTGTAATCTGTCCCTGTACCAAATTTCAGCCAGCTCCGTTCAGCCGTTAGAGCGTGATGGAATAACAAACATCCAAACCACTTCACAAACTTTCACATTTTATAATATTCTATTTCAACATCTTTATATCTAAGTAAATAGTGTAACGGAATTACATGTTTTTGATGTCAAATTCTATTTAAACTAAGTTTATCACCGCTTCCTAAGTACCTACCAGTAGAGGAAAAACGGCGGCGCAACAAACTCTACTGTGTTATTTAAAATGTTTGTAGGCAGTAGCATTTGAAAAGATATTAACACCCTGAGCTGAAAAGATGAAAAGACCTTATCTGAACTATCATAACACTGCTACCATGCCAGACATTAAGCTACAATGGTGAGTTAAAACATGGAAATTCTAGAGAGGAGAGTACCTGCACATAATAGGAGAAGTTCTTGCTGAACGTGATTCTGTTGTACAGACAATCACTGGGCAGAGTGTCGTTCTCGTCCGCCACGTGAGGCAGGACCGTGGACGTCGGCCACGCGGGGAGGGATGCCGTTACATTTTCTAAGTCCTGAAATTATATTACCGATGGGAAGATTAACATGCGATGCTGTTCTATTGTTGACTTTAAGGGTTCCGTCTCCTGTGCCTTCAAATAACTCTGAACTGTTTCACCCGTAGATAAGATTCCGAATGGCTTGTAATTTTGCCTCAAAATACCACTGTCGGTCGTTGCTCTCTCAGCGAGGAATTCTTTCCTAATTGCAATCTTTCAATATTCAATTATCAGCAGAAGTACCTACCATGAAACATGCAACATATTACATCCACAATGCAGCCTACAATTTCGGGCAATCAGTACCATAATCGGGCTTCGGTATCGCGTAATCGGGCTGAAGGTGGCACATGACACTTGGCCTCATCTTCTATAGAGAAAACTCAAAGTGACTTCAAGGTACATAAATAATACGTCTTTTAGTCGTGTTTCATGATAGCTCACTGTATTCAGTAGCCTTAAATTCAGTTAAAACTGACCAAATCATCACCAGCTGGCTCCACGGTGGTATCAGGAGGCTGTACATCTATCCCCGGACACGTGAGACAGACGGGCGGAGTGGGCCAGCTGCCGTAGTCCATAGGCACCTTGACGCGGTACAAGTGGCGTTCTCCGGCTTTGTCTGGAGCTGTACCGATGACGTATCTGAAGGTAGATGAAGTTTTGGTTAAGTTAGTGATATTTCATTATTGAGGCGACAGAGTTGCTATGATTTCAAGAGTAGGTATAATTAAGTAAGTAGGGTGTTTATATGGATACCACTTGTGTCGGGCATCGGTGCAGGTATACGGGTACGTAGTGGGTTCGAGTTCGACCAAAGTCCCCAGCTCATCATACCTGATGTGCCTATGGTCTAAATATGCTATACCTATGCTGTATTTGTAAGCTTGGTGAGACGTTTTGCAAAGTATTTTTCTGATCCCCAGACCATTCTATTGCTCACAGTGCAAAAACATCTGCACTCCGTCAGAATTTTGAACCACAATTTTATTGAAGCTGTCACCGTGATTAACTTCTAGCCAGCTCTCTTTGACCAGGCACTAGCTAAAAACAGTGAAAATAACTTTCGCTTCAGTTATAACACTATACATAATACATAATTATGTAATTTGATGGAGTATACTCACAAAAATCTTCTCCTCTCATCCCATCCGAGAAGCTGAGTGATCTCATAGCTTCCCAACGTCAGCGTGGTCCGGGAGTCGTGCGTGAGCCGCACGGCGTGCCGCCACGTCCCCCCCACGCCTCCTCCGGGCGGCTGCTCCAGCACCGGCATGGTGGTGAAGACCGTGGTCTTGGAGCCGACGAGTGCCATGCTGCCGCACCAGCCGCAGTCATCTTCTACCGGCTCGGAGCCGAGGCCTGACCAGCGGGAGCCATCGGACTCATCACGGTATATCTGAAAATTCGATGTTCTTATGTAATTTGGATGATTGGATATTGTTTTGTTTTCATTATTATTTAGTTTTATACTAACATCTGTTTGTACCAGTATAGGGGTAAGCAGAATATTCTAATCCTACATTTAATCAGCTATGTATACATATATTATTTTTGATTTCACGTAGTCTAGAGACACATTACCAGACTATATCGACGGTGGAAAAGCAAATTAAAGTAAGCGCCATTTTTCAAACTTTACAGCAGACCCAAAAAACTTTGTAATTTGAGGTAAAATGATCATAAAAAAAAAAATATTACTTCTAAAAGAATATCAAAAATAGCAGTTGTTTTATTTTTTTAAAGTCCATAATTTCAATCTACTAATGAAACAAAGCCTAAAAGATTTATAAAAATAGGTGGCGCTTAATGTTTTTTGCCGATATAATAGTTTACGGCAAAACACATTAACGCAATCCGAGCTGCGATAAATGATCACGGGAAAATACTTTAACCGCCACTATTTTGGTTTATAAAATACAAGCAATAGAATTTAACAACATTAATTTATATTGATATTGTATGGGCAAAACAAATTAAGTGTCGCAATGTCTGTATGGTTAACTTAGGATATACCATTTAAGTGCTTGAGAAATTAGAATGTAAAACCAACGAAATAATTTAAGCTCCTAATATTTTTTTATTAAGGCAGTGAAAATAAACAAATTTCAGAATTCACTCTTTTTATTAAGAAAACTTACGTTTCGCTTATTAACTAACCAGGAACATTCATTGTAAATTTTTTTTTAGGATATCAACAGAACATCCCTACTTAATATTATAAATACGAAAGTAACTCTGTCTGTCTGTCTGTCTGTCTCACTTTTACGACTAAACCGCTGAACCGATTTTGATGAAATTTGGTATAGAGGTAGGTTAGACCTTGAGAAAGGACATAGGCTATGTTTGGTCGCGATAACCGACATCCACGCGGGCGGAGCCGCGGGCAAAAGCTAGTATTTTTTTAAACCTAACACTATTATCTCTTCTATAACTTAACTCTAGTTATAATAATTATATCAGTCATCTACTCTATTTTAGGTAGGCACAGGCACTAAGGAGTTCCTCATTTTTAGAAACTAAAATGCACTACTTAACACTTTCACCTCCTAGCGTTAATTCCTATTCGCATCCGAAGCTTTCAGCTTGGAGTCTGGGGTCCACTTTTATCAGTCTTAACCACGGATTTGGCTAGACCTCGATATTTTCCGTGAAGCGACTGTCATCTGACCTCCACAACCCAATGTTAACATTAGGCGATATCAAAGCTTTGCAGTTAGACCGTTGTTTTTGGATTTTTGAGGGCTCCAACTACCCGTAACGACTGCCATAGATGTTCTCATGGCAACCGGGACCGACGGCTTAACGTGCTCTCCGAGGCACGACCAGACCAATGCAAATACTCATATTTCATTCACACAAATATTTGCACTGAGCGGGGATCGAACCCGCGCCTCCTGCGTAGCGGCCGCGTTCACTACCGCTACGCCACGGAGGCTGTAATTTTCTTAACACTTTCACCGTCCTAAGGTAATTTATCAATACAATCATTGCATGTCCAATAATGCGTTATTATACAATGCACGGACCTATTAACTTCAACCCCCGACCAATAGTGTTTTCCAAGTACGTCATATTGCTTTTTCGGCTCCTGGGATATGTCAGACATTTCATCTTCGCTCCAACACTCGCACCATTCAGGAGGCAATTGAGCGTAATAGAGGGTCGAAAGTGTTCGCTCAGCAGTTGAGGAGGCCCCATCTGACGAAACTTAAAACTGGGGATGGCAAAACGATTACCTCGAAGTTCGAGATACTCGAAGAGATCGAGAACTTCTATGGACAGCTATATGCATCATGGACGAGTAAACCGACGGAACACAGCGATGAGGTCCACAGAGCCCCTCACGCGCCATTACACCGAGGATTTGCCAGATGTCGAACAGTGCGAGGTAGAGGCGGCTCTCAGGCAACTGAAGAACAACAGGTGTCCTGGTGATGACGGAATTACTACTGAGCTGCTGAAAGCAGGTAGCGCTCCAATTCTGAAAGAGCTAGCAAGCCTCTTTAATTCCGTCATCCAGCAAGGGCTAACACCTAGGGTATGGAGTGGGAGTGCGGTGGTACTGTTTTCAAAAAAGGCCCATCTCACTCCTGAGTCATGTCTACAAGTTGTTCTCAAGAGTTGTCACAAATCGCCTCGCGGGTAAGCTCGACGAGTTCCAGCTACCTGAGCAAACCGGGTTTCGAAAAGGCTATAGTACCGTGGACCACATCCATACTGTTCGGCAGATTATAGAAAAGACGCAGGAGTACAACCAGCCGCTGTGTATGGCGTTTGTGGACTACGTAAAAGCCTTCGACTCTATCGAAACCTGGGCTGTGCTGGATGCCCTGCAGCGGTGCCGTGTTGATTGGCGATACATCGAGGCGCTGAGATGCCTGTATGATACTGCCACAATATCCGTCCAGCTCCAAGACCAGAAGACGAAACCCATTAGCCTCCAACGTGGAGTGAGACAGAGAGATGATATATCTCCCAAACTATTCACCAACGCATTGGAGGACGTCTTCAAGACTCTGGATTGGACTGGGCATCAACATCAACGGTGGGCTGGCCACATCTGCCGAAGGACTGATGGCCGTTGGAGCAAACGAGTCCTAGAGTGGAGACCGCGCGAAGGTAAACGGAAGGTGGGACACCCCCTAGCTAGGTGGACTGATGACCTGCGAAAGGTGGCTGGGACGGACTGGATGCGGAAGGCGGAGGATCGGCAAACGTGGCGCGTATTGGGAGAGGCCTATGTCCAGCAGTGGAGTACTGCAGCAGTAGCCTACTGCAGAGTGGGCTAATTGATTGATTAATTCATTTTCGAATGTTATTTTACGTCGGCATGATTTTTTCATAACTGACTGTGATTCAGTCATTTCGAATATTTTTCGTTTAAAGTAAGTTTTACGATCCATTTTAAAACTGTAACATACAATTTAAACAAAATGAATAAGCATCAAATTTATTATTAGCTACACAGTTATCATACTCGTATTAATCATACTAATTAATTACCCAGTTACCCAACAATTTAAAACTAGGTTTAACAAAATAATAAGAAAATATCTTACGCTCGGTCTATTCATGAAAGCGCGTGTCGTCAATGAATGAAGCGCCATTTGTTTGTCTCTTCTATTTATACATTCGAAATGGTTCAAATTATAAATTAAGCGACATTTTATTTGAAAAAAGTACTGTCGGTTAATTTTAAAATATTCGTGTTCTTTTTAACATAGGTAAATTAAGCGACACTTGTGTATTATTAGATGACTGCCAAAACCAATTAAATCTCATGACAATTGTATCGAAATATTAGCAAAACACATTATATCCATACTGTGAATATAATGTTTAACGGGAAAACAATTTATACGACAAATCGACAGACTAGGCAACCATAGAAAAACGCATTAAGTGGTCATGTAGGGGCATTATAGGGTACGCAAAAACAAATTAAGTACTTGTTATAAGTTGAACTAAGAAAGCTTAAATAACCTAAATGCCAAACATACATTTTGTATATTAAATCAAGGAAAATAACATCAAAATAGATAAAATTTTGAGTCGGTTCAATCAAAGCAAAAAAAAATGCCATACCAAATTGCAATACATTAAGCGACATCAAAGTGTTCAGATCGTTATGAAACTAAGACCAATCGACGCAGAATTTAATGTGGATTCCAGTTATGTATTTAAGTCATTTTCGACCAAAGTGTCGCTTGAAGTGTTCTGCCTTTCCACCGTCGATATTATGATGTTCAGATTTTTCTGTTAGTAACAAGCCCGGGATTCAAACTTTGGATTTCATGCATGCTAGTCGAGGTATGAGTGTGTTGTGTGTGTTCAGCGAAAACTTACATCCTGGCAGTTGTAATGCACGGCGCTGCAGATGCTGATGATGGAGACGTTCTGCGGCCGGTTCAGCAGCAGCACCGCCACCTGCTTCTCAGACGTCCAGCCCGTCCACCTCACGTACCAACCTGCAATAAATAATAAGTTGGTAAGAATAACTTGGAAAGTGCTAAAAACTGCTATAATGTGATTTGGTGTTCAGATTACATTGAGGGTACTTTCACCGTACTCTGAAGGTGTATACTTAGGTCCTTTGCCGTGTGTACAAGGACTACAAGGTATTACGATACTTACTGTCATCGACTTGTGAGTTGAACTGTATAGCGTGTGAGAACAGATACTTGGGCGTTTTCACGCTTACCACGTTCACTGTTACCACTGGGTTGTTGGTGTTCACCTGTCGAAACAAAGTGCTTGGTATAATGAACCTCCGTTACCTAGTGTATACAGGCTTCAGAACGAATATTTTAAAAGAGAATACGTTAAACGCCGGCCATATTTGGATAGCATTTGCTTTGAAGCAGCTGGTATCGACGGCTTTAAGCTGCAACCGCATAACAAAGTAGTGTTTTTTAAACACACGCACTCGCACATGAAACCGCTTGGGCTGTTGGCAGCGTAAAGAAATTTCATCCAAGGGTCATGGAGTCGCAAAGCATATACGGACTCTTCGAGATATCGACTGCTCTTACGCAGTTTCTTTACCAGATTTGAATACAAGTACAATTTCAACTTGCTGAGCAGTTGAAACCAACTACAGCAGTTGGAAGCAACTGCTCCAGCAGTCATTAATGGCAGCTTCAAGGTGTTAACTATAACTACAAGAGCTGTCCATAAATATTGAACACTGGACATCTGCTCGACCAGTCCGTGTACGGCCTTATGTACATTTTTTTGTTGTAAATTGTGGTTTATAGAACGCTTCTCACCTTCGGATACCTCAATGTCCTGATCGTGGGGTACGCAGGAGGCTCCTGCTGGTCCAACCCGTACCAGGGGTACTTGTGCTGCTGCACCAGGGTGTCGTTATACGTGACGTACATGAGAGTCTGCCCGTCGGGGCTGAACCAGAGCGCCTTGTCCAGGCGCAGGACCTCAGTCTCGTAGAGGAAGTCTGGCACACCGTTGAAGATGACGCCTGGGACACCTGAAAGAAGTTTTATTGGCTGTTTAGTTGAAGGACGTCTTTATTTACCTAAATGAATAATTCATTTAAGCATCTTTAATTATTAAAGATGCATAAATTTCTTTCATTTTAATATGGAATAGCTACTGGACCATGAGATGAACCCTTATCAGTTTTTCTGTAAGTCTCATGACTTATACTCACTCATGTGTTGCTTTAGGTAAAGTTTTATTTTTCAAGATTTAATCAGAAAGAAGAAACAACATCCTGGATTTTTTATTTTTTTATTTTTAAAAGAATATTAGCAACCGAAATTACTAATATTCCCGTTAACCCCTCCGAATAAGCTAAATTGCTTGTGCTAGGAGTGGGTTCACGTCGGTAGTGTAATGGCCAAGATTCGAACCCGGGACCTCTCGATCGTAAGGCCGACTCCTTAACCACTAAGCTACCGACGCTTACGACGATTGGATTTCAACTCGCGACAGTCTAGTTCAGGAAAGTAAAAATAGCTGTACTATGCCTATCTACAATTGAGCTACAGGGATTGCTCCTGAATAGTTGAATTTTAAACTCTCATCCACAAAGCCATCTAACTACTTGAGAATCGCTTGATGCGTTCTCTTTGACATTCAAAGATTATGAGAATGAGATAGCTTTTTCTGAGAAGGTTACCAATGTATGAAAGAATTGGTTGAAAAATATATATGTCTATCTACGTACCATTGTTAGTGATCCTGCACACCAGCGTCTTGAACACCTTCGGCTTATAGTATATGTCATTGTCGTGTATGAAGACCAGCGCCGCGCCCGCGGGGGACCACTCCGCGTACTGCAGCAGGGGCGCGGAGCGGTCGTCCTCTATTGGGGATATAGGGATCTTATTCCTGGAAATAGAGGGGTCTTATATGAACGAGGGAATCACGCTAGATCATAATCATCCTAGGGTCAGTCTTGGTTACATTCGAGGTATTTATCTTGGAGTTTGAGGATCGTTTATGTATGATTTGGATTGCTTTTCTTGGTCTATATTAGGAGCAACTGCTGTTTGACCTCCCACCTTGATTTGTGGTTAGTAACCAACCACTGATAGATTTCAGGTCGCCCATATAGGGCTCCGTTTTGACCTAGGAGTATTGTCAGCCAGGAGTTATGGAAAATACCGCTAAGCGTTGACTCATCCAAATGTCTTTTTGGTGTAAATGATTGTTGTGATGTTGCAAGTAGTGCTCATAAGTCACTAAACCGTTCACCATCAGTTGGGCATTTCCAACCTTGCTACTTGTTTAATGTTTTTTTTTTTTAATCTTCGGATACGAGGAACAGCATTCCACATTTATTTACTACAATGAGCTGTGTTCTATAGCAGATGGCAAATGACAGTCGCTGCACGGAAAAGTCCAGACAAACACGCAGTTAGACTGGAAGAAACGGATCCCTGACTCCGAGCTGAAAGGTTTCCATGCGACCGGGACTAACGCTCGGATGAAGAAGAAAAGGTGAGTTCTGACCTGTTGATGACGTCATACACGTGGTACCGCGCGAGCCGCGCGTGCCGCCACCCGGGTCTGACGTCAGAGATCAGCAGCACGAACTTCAGGTCCGCTGACACTTTGAAGTCAACCGCATTCAGTTCTCTCTGCGGAAGACAAGATTAGTTAGATATTAATTTTGTTCAGAGTGTGAATAAGTATCTACAGAAGGAAAGTACATACATTCACACCTATTATATTATAATGGTAGTATGGTTCAATTTCGTTATCATTACAGCATTAGCCCAGGTTTTATCCAAAGCTTGCATTTTGGGGCACTGAGTCCACTCTACTGTTTTATGTCCTGATTAAGCTTCTCTTGATCTTTTTCAGTCTTTTTCAGTATCTTGAGTTTGACCCTCCATTCCCGAGTAGAAAGAGATTTTGTTGGAACCTCATGCATCTATTTCCATGCATCCATATCCATACTAATATTATAAATGCGAAAGTAACTCTGTTTGTCTGTCTGTCTGTCTGTTAGGCTTTCACGTCTAAACCAATGAACCGATTTTGATGAAATTTGGTACAGAGATGGATAAGACCTTGAGAAAGGACATAGGCTATGTTTGGTCGCGATAACCGACATCCACGCGGGCGGAGCCGCGGGAAACATCTAGTTTTCTATAAATCTACCCTGTCTCATAATATCTTATGATTGTAATAAAAACTAACGGCTTATAATTTATGGGTCATTAAAACCTTTGTATATTTTACTCACGATTTAATGGCCTCTCGTGTGACCCCTTGGGTCCTTTTTGCCTAAAGTCCGCTTTATGACATAATAAGGAGTTCATGGTTTGTTTGGGAATCACTTTTCATGGTGCTGTTTATATAAATAATGGTTCAAACTATGTATTGGCATGAAAAATTTCAAGATATTTGCAGAATGTTACATCAATTAAGATTGGAAAAATGAATCTCTTACAGTTTCCTTAAAAATGTTATAGGTACCAGATTTGAATAGTACCTATTTTGATTCTGCATAAAATGAATTTGAATACTGTATGTACGTTTTCGTACTATCCATCGAATTGCGTCCGGAAACGGTGCGCACTGTGCGGTATGAAATGAACTTCATCCCTCGCACGCTCAAGCTTTGGAATGAACTCCCCGCGATGGTTTTCCCAAGCGACTACAACATGGGGTTCTTCAAGAAGGGCATTAGAAGGTTTCTTTAGGGTCAGCAGCACGAGTGTCACGCCCCTGGTGTTGCATACGTCCATAGGCCACGGTAACCACTTTCCACTTGACGCGAGACAAATGTACATACGTTCATATTTAGTCTTAAGAAACCCTTTTATTTTTTTTTGTAAACTGACGTCCTTAAAATGCCGCAGTGGAGTTTGTTGCGCCGTTTCTTCTCCATTAGCGCTTAGGAAGCGGTGGTAAACTTAGTTTTAAGGAGTTTTTGACGTCAAAAAGCTGTAACAATGTTGCACTATTTTGAGAAATAAAGACTTTGACTTTGACTTTGACCATCAGGTGGGCCGTGTGCTTGTCTGCCAACTAAGTGGTATAAAAATTTGCAATTGAATTTTGGCATTTTATTGTAAGTAGGTATTGTTAACTTGATCTCAAATAGCCTGCCCATTAACATTGTCCTTCACAAATAAATTGAACTATCGATAAAATGCTTTAAAATAAAATAAATTGCAACGGTCGGCTTCAACTCACGAGCCATTAAAGCCGTACATTGTTTTATGCGCGAGCAGATTATTGGCCGTGAATTTGACGGTCACGTTTTGACGCCGACTAAATTCAGCTTTGCGGCTTTCGTTTGTACAGTGAACGATTTATCTTTTTAAATGTAAGCCGAAAGAAAATAAGTGGCCATTGAATGAATGAATTTTATCTTTTGGCTATTCCTTGTTTGAATTTGTTGGCGGTTTTTTTTTGGAGGGAAATGATTGGTGATTGGATGAATGTTTTTGTTCATATACCTCGGGGCACGTATCTTGGAGATGCACGAGATCTAAATCACGAAATAAACGAGGCCCTGGGGCACGCAGATGGTTTTGTAATAAGTAGTAATAACTTATGCTTGGTGAATATGAGCTCGTCCACGGCAGTAGCGCCCCGTGCTATCCTCAAAAGACACCCAAGAAACGTGTACTACGCGTATAGAACACTTTTTGAGCACATTTTAGGTCCAAGATAGGTTTCAAGCAATATTGTGGTTACGACTTACTGCTGGCTGTTGATTATAACTCCAGACTCCGGACTCCGGTGTCCGGAGTTATACCTTTTTGATATCGTTTGGTTAAGTGTAGTCAGGCGCGGTCCGAGGGGGGGGGGGGCACAGGGGACATGACCCCCCCCCCCCCCCCAAACCATGCACGTCGTATTGAAAGTCCCAGTATGAGGGGAGGGGGGGGGGGGGTTAAATTTCTTGAAGAATTTCCAAAGTGACCCCCCCCAAAACTTCAAGCTGCGACCGCGCCTAAGTGTAGTGTGGTGTTTGGTTCGATATCTGGGTCGGGCCAACGTGTTATTGTACTGCCAAGAAGTGGAATGCCTTGCCCGAATCAGTGTTTCCGGGTAGCTACAACTTGAGTGTCTTCAAGACTAGAGTGAATAAGTTACGTCTAGGCCAGCGTACTCCACCGTCGACCGCATCGTCGCTTACTAACAGGTGAGATAGTGGTTAAACGCGATCCTATCAACTTTTTGTTAGTAACAGGGGCCTACAAAATATACCCGGTAGATGGCAATCGGGTTGCTCTCTAGGTATAGTTAGCTTTCTATGGATAAAAGTAGATACACCTCTGGCAACACTTCTAGCACTAATCTTCTATTTCTGAATAATTTTAAAATAAACGAAGAAGACGGGACGTGAAGTTTTGGGAATATCGTACCTGTAAGGGAAAGATCGCGGGTTCGAGTCCCGTCCGAGGTCGATTCTTTTTCCCTTTCTTAATCGATTTAATCGAATATCGTTTCATACAAAATGTATGCGGGGCAGTGCATATGTCACGGGGCCACGGACGGGACGGGCCGCATACATTTTGCTTCACGTCCCGTCCCGTCCGTGAAAAAACCCGTTACGTATGCAGAGGCCTTTAAACGAATTTAACTTAATTGAATGAAATTTTGAAGCATTTATTATGCTAACTTTTCAAATCGACTTAGAAAGTAAAAAGAATAGACTTCGGGCGGGACTCGAACCCGCGATCTTTCCCTTACAGGGGGAATGCTCTGACCGCTAAGCCACCGAAGCCCGTACGAAGCTGACTCAAATTCCTTTATACAACCGTTTAACTTACTTTGACTAGCCTTACAAGTGAAATTAATGCATAATATAATCTAACGAGATAAATCTGCACGTTGAAAAAAAGTAGCTACCCGAATTTAATAAGGCGGGTTTGCACTCAGCGCTGATGCTTTTTCACGTTAAACAGCAAAGTTATGTGATAGCGTCTATAATCATAATCATTAGCTTCTTTAAAGCTCAGCTTAATTTAACGTTATTTGGACGCTAACTTTCGGCTACAGAGAAGGATTTTTTATACAACAAGTCTTTGGTTTTCCCACTGACAGCACGATACCTCTCCAGTGAGCTCTGGTTACCCTACTCATCACCGGAAACAGGACACGAGGTTATTTAGCCGCGGTATTCGGTAGGGCCGAGGTCCTTCCCCAGTCGGACTGCTCGATTGGGACGGCAATACCTTCGTGTCCTACCTCCTTCAACATATTTTGCCACCGTAAATTATAACAGACAGGACGCATTGGCATGGTTCACATTACAACTTTGAAATGTAATTGATTTAACCGAATATGAATCTATAACAGGCGAAAAGTAATAATTCAGAATAAGCTGGCGAAGGCTGGTCCGCCGCATCCGCACCAGTACACACTTCCCATAAATAATAAGCTCCTGATTAACAAAAAAGTGTACGGTCCCCACATATACGCTCTCACTCACAGTCTCATTTTCAATAAAACGTGTGGATTGTGCTGCGTGGCTGGAATTTATCCCCAGTGCAATGTTGGGTGCTTTATTTAAACGACATTTAAAATGTCCGTACATTTGCACATTACTTTTTGGCTACAATACTCTTTGTTAATTAACTTTCGTTCATTATAAATCGGACTTTTCATTGGCGGTGCAATTTGTGGGGAGTGTTAAAACGGGAAATTGAATTTTTAAATTGGCCACACAAGTCACAACATAATTGGTGCGGTAGGTAAATATTGGTCACAGGGCAAAATGCGTAGCAAAATGTCACATGGAAAATAGATAATAAATAAATAATATTCTAGGACGTCTTCACAGTACCATCTTGATCCAAAGTAAGCAGGACTTGTCATAAGTATATGAGTTCTAGGATACGAATACTTAGGTACTTGTTTGTAAATAAATAGATAATAGAGACGCCCAGACCAATACAAATATACATTACTAGCTGACCCCGCTAACTTCGTGCCGTCTAAATGAAGAACCGCTCGACCGATTTTGTGCAAACTTGACAATTAAATAACCATCTACTGAATACTCTGAACAAAGCCTAAACATTTGGTTTGGATAGGTGAGCCCGTTCTTGAGTTATAAAATTACAACGAAAAGTGGCATTGATTTTTATATATAGGATTGCAATAAGTAGAAATTGAACCTGCAACTCATGACTTAGCATTCAAACGCTCTCCAGCTACACCACACTACCACAGAGGTCATCAGATTCAAAATTCTTCTGCGAGCTGTGAGGACAGTTATCACTGCCTAATCTTGCGGGAACTCGCTGTTGTGACTGGTTTGAGCACATATTTTGAACAATGTCCAGGCAATCTCTTACACACGTACATTTACCTAAGTAAATATTAGCTATTCACATAAACCGTGCAAAATTAACTGTGACCACATTTTCCCTGACTACGGCAATATAAATTGCCCTCACGTAACTGCAACACTTTTAATAAGCAAAGCGCAGTAGTTGGCAACATCCAAGTTTTGGCAATGTAGGCCAAGCTGTCATGCCGGGAAGAAATTTGGGGTGGCCACCGTGACACATGTTCAGTACGAGAGCTGCATAATGAAACAACGTTGTAATAAAAGTATAGTTAAAGTTTTTGTAATCTTTCGGCCTTTAGCATAAAATATCAGAGCTCAGTAGAGAGGTTTTGCGCTGTCAGTGACCCTTTGGTCTTCCCACTGACAGCACAAATCAGCGCAGAAGACTCTGCGCAGAATCTCTCTGTTCTTACAGGATCGGCAGCGCGAGTGTGAGTCCTGGTGTTGCACTCGTCCATAGGCCACGGTAACCACTTTCCATCAGGTGGGCCGTGTGTTTGTCTGCGATCTAAGTGGTATAAAAAATCAGCTAAATATAAAAAAGTGAACAGGGTACAAAAAGTAATAAACTCCTGTTTTTTGGTGGTTAATTAAGGAAACAGAATTAAGTGAAACATTAAAGGACAACATTCACTCTCCATACAAATCTGGGCTAGTTTTGAAAGTGCCGGCCAAAGGAAAAAAATACGATATTCCGTTAGAACTCGTTCTTACTAACATTTTTTATTATGGCGTCAAAGTTGAGAGACCACTTCCAACGGTTTTATTAGAGTTTAAAAATCTTAAAATATACACTTTTTATGATACGAACTATTGAAAATAAATGAAAAATATTGCTATACATTGGAAGAATAGTTAATAAAAGCAATAAAAATAAACCCTGTACTTTATATTGTTGTTTTTCGTCCATTTATTGAGATCCAAAGTTGAAAGTGCCGGTCAGAGAAAACAAATATGATATTCCGCTAGAGCTTGTCCTTATTAGCACTTTTTATTACTATGTCAAAGCTGAGAGACCACTGCCCTCAGTTTTATTGGTGTTCAAAAATCTTAGAAACATATAATTTTTATGATATTATATATTGAAAATGAATGAAAAATATTGTTCTATATTGGAAGAATAGTTGTTTAACGCAATAAAAAATAAATCCCATACTGCATATCGCTGTTTTTCGTTAGTTAGGTCCAAAAATTGAAAGTGAAGCCAAAGAAAAATAATATGATATTCCGTTAGAGCTTGTCTTCATTGACATTTTTACTATAGCATCATAGCGGAGGGAATACTGCTCTCGGTTTTATTTGAGTTCAAAAATCTCGGAAACGTATATTTTAAATAAAATAAATAATTGAAAAGGAATAATAAATTATGTTGTATTATATTGGAAGAATAGTTGATAAAAGCAATAAAGCAATAAAAATAAGCAATTAAAAATAAAATACACGAGCAATAACACTGTTTCATTGCACTCAACCCTGTTTGTTTTATCTATGATAATGTATATATAATGTTGACGAACCTGGACATGACGTGATTGCTATCGTCCACGAATCTACCTTATGGCATTGCCATTAGTGCCTTGTAACTGTGGAATATGATCAACACATTTACTAAGTTCAATAATTGGAAATGCACCTTTAACCAATATAAATCAATATTTCTCATTCATTTTCAATAATACGTTTAAAAAAATGTATTATATCCAAGATTTTTGAACTCAAAAAAAAAAACCAAGGGAAGTTGTCCTTCAGCTTTGACACCATAATAAAAATGCAAACGCGTACAAGCTCTAGCGGAATATCACATTTGTTTTCTTTGACTGGCACTTTCAATTTTTAACCTAGATAAATGGACGAAAAACAACAATATGCAGTATGGGGTTTATTTTTTATTACTTATATGAACTACTCTTCCAATATAGAACAATATTTTTAATTCATTTTCAATAGTTCGTATCATAAAAAATGTATGTTTTCAAGATTTTCGAATATAAATAAAACTGAGGGAAGTGGTCCCTCAGCTTTGACGCCATAATAAAAAATGCTAATAAGGAAAAATTCTAGCGGATTTTATTTTCTTTAATCGACACTTTTAATTTTAGCCGTAAATAAATGGACGAAAAACAACAATATGCAGTATGGGGTTTATTTTTTATTGCTTTTATTAACTATTCTTCCAATGTATAACAATATTTTTCATTTATTTTGAATAGTTCGTATCATAAAAAGTGTATATTTTTAAGATTTTTAAACTCTAATAAAACCATTGGAAGTGGTCCCTCAACTTCGACGCACTAAAAAAATGTTAGTAAGAACAAGCTCTAACCGAATATTGTATTTTTTTTCTTTGGCCGGCAAAATAAAAATTAGCCCAATCTGAATGATGTCCTTTGCTACACAATAAACATTTATAATCTGAAAACGTTAGTACAATGTTAGGGCACCCGACATTCTTTTAATTGAATTTAGAAGACCGATGAAAAATGTAGCGGCAGCTAATTGACTTTTTAAATGCATTTAATCTTTTATTTTATGACCAATACTTAATTTTAAACTTTTAAGTAGGCGCATTTTGACGGAAACACCAAATCGTAAAATACTACGAGTAGAATAGAAACGCAAAGTATCTAGTTCGGAAAACGATAGTAAAATTCAAAATTAAATTCAACCACTCCAGAATGTTTTTTTCATGTGCGATGGTTGCAGTGGTATTTGTTCCTTTAACTCCTCCATGAGCATCTGAAGAGCTTCATGGTGATGCGTACACCTCCTACGAGGGATTGTAATAACCTTCATTCAAGAAATTTCACCTTGAGTTCACTATCAGACGAGACGTAAAGTCATATTGATATGCCCTACATAAAAAAGTGACTTAGCGTAAGTTTTATCTAAAAAAAGATATTTCATTAGTGTACTATCATACATGAGATTACGTATTACTCAATGTTGCCTTCGACAAAGAAATATTGCTCACAATCTATTTTCTACGACAATAACAAATAACGTTATAAGACTTTGTAGAAAAACCTACCTAAATACTAACAAAATAAGGTTTAAAGTAAAAGTTCGTAATATGCGAATTCACGATTTTGGGCAACTTTCAAATTCGTTCTAGAATTCGTGAAAATTTAAAAATTCTTCGAATGTTTTAACGGTCTGTGACATTTCTCCGATACGAGAGTTTAACCTTCAATTGGTCGATGTCACTTTCAAAATAAATTTAATTATGCCGATAGGTTACAGTAACACCGATGAAAGTGAAATTTTAAAGGTATTTCGTAATAAATACCCACCGCGTGGTTTCCAGCAAAGTAGAATTTGGAGTAGGTACCGTATCTCTTCCCATGCGGTGTCATACAAGGTGACTAAGGGATAGAGCCAATGTTGTATTATATTCATAGATACGTCATACAAGAAGATGGCGGCTTTCAAAAATGGCGCATACACTAAGTATAAAAACAGTTTAGTTACTTATTAAAAATATGTCAATGTTATTAATTTATATGAATTATATATAAGTATCTACATTAATAATATTATATTATTAGGAATTTATTATTATAATTGTTTTTTTTGGTCGCGATTCTGATTGGTGCATAAAATGATGACCAAAAGTCATCATTTTTTTGTCGCGATTTTAGAGTGCGGACAACATATCTATAGTTTATAATATATCATTGGATAGAGCAGTTTAAACTCAGACAGATAATATACAGCCCAGACTCAGCCTCAGATGCATGGCTTGAGGCAACAATAGGGTTTAGTGCCCAGACGGCAATTGGTGAAATGTGGGTGTTAAAATGACTGTAAAGTCTTACAATTTCCAGATCAATAACTACAAACCCATAGCAATAAAAGAACTTAGTCCCAATCCTGCACACAGCTCACATAATACGCTCGATACACAGGGTGTGTTCGTGAAGAATGGGGATAAATCTGGATAAAGCGTTGTATGGATGTATTGGTGTTACGATCGGACGTATGTTACACCGACGCTTTCTTAGAGCTGATGGATAAGGAACAATTGTTTGGATTGTAGTACGTGAAAGGTTAGTGGAGTAAATATGGAGTATATTATTCTTTTCAAATTATTTTTCTTTTTTCCAAAGGACCCATCAATTTGACTCCACCTTCCTGATGGTGAGTTAAAGGCTCACTATTACAGACATGTACTATATTATAATGGTGGCACTCAGCTTGACGGCTTCATCAGACGCTTTTTCACGCCCCGCAAGCACCCGGGACTGTAGGGAGAAGGTAACACGTGAGCTGGTAAGTTGCCCAAATCCCAATCCAAACTTTAAAGTCAGGGGTCTGCTATCCTACTCTCTCTATTGTCTATCTTAGCTTTTGCGGGAGTATTTTTAGTCTGAATTTCAACACCGAAAGAAGCAGATCCTTTTAAAGCATTTAGTATGCTAAACAAATTATTGTTAGGCGGAGTTATCAAAAATCAATGTTTAAAAATGATTGCAACATCATTCATTGATTCCGATAGTTCGTACGAATATCGGTAGATGGCTCCCACCATCGCCCTAAGATGGATGTATTGGAAAATTTGGATCAATCTCGGGCGAAGCTCGGTGGCTCAGTGGTCAGAGCATTCCCCCTGTAAGGGAAAGATCGCGGGTTTGAGTCCTGCCCGAGTATTGATTTCGCTTTTTCCAATTTAAAAAATAAGAAGCAGATCCATTTTCCTACAATTTTTTTTTTGCAATTCCAGATGAATACATACATCACTCTAAACTTTTGAACACACATGTTAGGAATGTGATCCTAAAAATCAATAGAATTTTTAAGAATCGTGTTTCGTAACTCATTACAATATTAATTAAAACTTTTAATTACAAGAGACCCGGGATCAAACCCGTTCAAAACAAAGAGATCCCAAAATATTATAAAGTTTAATTTGGTTACTAATTAATATGAGGAATTCAATCCACATATTTTCGAAATTAATTTTGAAGATAAAAATACAAATTGTATTTCAATTTTCTATGGTATTGCATGTACCAACCTCGAAGTCTGGGGTCCGCTTTACTAGTCTAACTACGGATTTTGCTACACTTCGATGTTTTCCATGAAGCGACTGCCATCTGACCTCCACAACCCAATGACGATATCGGGCGATATCGAAGCATTGCAGATAGACCAGTTGTTGGACTTTTTAAGGCTCCAATTACCCGCAACGACTGCCATAGATGTTCATATGGCAACCGGGACCGACGGCATAACGTGCTCTCCGAGGCACGACCAGACAAATCCAAATATCCATTTTCATGCATGTAAATATTTGCACTGAGCGGGGATCGAACCCGCGCCTCCAGCGTAGCGGCCTGGTTCACTACCGCCATACCACAGACGCTGTCCTTAAATAGGGTTTCATTACATGGTGCTAATTCAATTAATTCACCTTCTTGGCCCCTTTCCGTAACACTGCCTTAATAAGTACAATACTTCATTCTTCCCTCCCCTACAGGACTTATAGCAGTTCTTATTTATAGTCAAGCCAAAAAAGCAAGAGTACCCAGTAATATTTGTACGAAAAACCTTTCTGCCCGTTGCCTAATTAAAGCATAGGCCATTTTATGTAAGGCTCATTAATTCTAAGGTCATGTTCACGGTTGTAGGCGGAGCGGAAATAAGAGCGAGATTACTGCTCTATGTTACTACTATTAATTATAAAGGTGACAGTTTGAATTTAGACGTTTGGATGGGAGGATCTTTGTTGATGGCTGACTAGGATAGGTTCCTGTAGTTCGCGGTTTCAGTATTCCACACGGTTGGAGCCGTGGGTAACATCTAGTATAAAATAATGTCTCCCTTCCAATCCACTCAAAAACCAAAACTGAGGTGCTTCTTGGATATACGAGTAGCCCCAAAAATCCAATCTATTTCATCCATTAAACCATCAACGTCACATACAATATGGATACGACATACAGGCAATAATTGAAACCATATACTTGGTACCCCTTAAGCTTCAAGCAGGAAAAGTTTGAACAAAATTGGTCCAGTATTAAGGGCAGAAACTAGAGTTTTAATTTTATAGAATTTGAACAACTTTGAGCACTCTGTAGAATCGCATGTTGCCGCTTAGCTGTTCAAGTAAGTTACCTACTATGCCTATTGTTGTGTGTGTGTGTGAAGTTGTTGTGTGTGTGTGTGTGAAGGTGTGTGCGTATTTATTAATGACTTATGACACAGTCAATGACTTTAAAGCAATGGATGAAACTATTTAATGACTTATACAAGTGGTTGCATTTTCTACATTTATTTTCATAATTATTTTATTAGAAAATTTAGGATTTTATAAATCAGGGAATTTAAGTTTAAATTTAATTTGTTTCTATTCCTACGGACCAGGATGCTTCGCGGTTTCAGTATTTGCACATATGTCGTATCCATATCGTATTACGAATTTGATGACATTTACAATTAACTACTGCTCCGCTCTCTTAAGTAGTAGTGTAATTTTTCTCTGCGTAAGAACCATCCTCACACTTCAAGGAATATTCTAAAAACGGAATTAGCGAAATCGGTTCAGCTGTTCTCGCGATTTGCTCTTAGCAACACATTCAGCGATTCATTTTTATATTACAAAAGTTAACAGTAAAATCGTTTATACTTTCGGATTTAACTACCACATACCAAATATAAGCATCAACCTCATAACACTTCTTTATAGCTTCACCGCAGTCGGATAAAATATTGCGACAAAGCTACGGTGTAAAACTCTGGGCTTAAGAAACAAATATTCCTAAAATGTATTTACGTTATTTGTTAAAGCTGATAGGATCGCGCGCGATTACAGCGCCATCTCGCGGCTCTGGGGAATGCGTGTAAAGCAAATTCGTCAATTGATTTATATGTTAAATGTTGCTGGGAATTGAAGCCATATGTCTAGCTCAGCCGGTGAAGAAAACCAGCTACGGAGAATTGAACTGGTACCATTTATATAAATCGCTATTATTGAAAGCGTTTCTTATGGTAATGTGATATATGCCTTAGTTCTTTATGAGTATAGACAGGTTATCTATAATATTATATAATTGGAACTCGTATCAATACATTGGAGATATTAAAAAAATACTTAGGTTATGTTATATTAACGACACTAAACACATTTATTTTATCTCTTGTCGGCAGCATAAGTTTAACTCCCCTGGTGATACACTCGTCCCTAGGCCACGGTACTCACTTTCCATTAGGTGAACCGTGTGCTTATCTGCGAACTACATACATACATACAATCACACCTTTATCCCCGGAGGGTTAGGCAAAGTTGAATTGACATCCACATTTCACCAACCATAATTAGCCAGTATTAGGTCCCACGTAATAGGGTTTTCCGGGCACTAATTGTTGACTCGAGTCATGAATAGGCTGAGTCTGAACTGTATATATCTGTCGGATATTAAACAGCTCTGCTGCCTATCTGCGAATAAGTAGTATAAAAAAAAGAAAGTTACATGTTACCTTTACCTTTACGATATAATTTTATCTTCGCACAAGAATCTAGCGAAACCCCAGTTCAGGTTAGTACCCACTGGTCCCCTGGAAGGCGTCCGCAGTGCCCATTCGTCCCTTCATATTTTTGAGGTGCCCACTCGATCCCTGGTCTATTTTATCACCCATTTTTGTAGTAAATATCCTCAGAGATAAGCCGTGAAGTACGTGATCCTATTACTGATTAGCAGCTCAATCCCACGGAGTAGTGCGAGGAGGAAATGAGTGCCGGCGAGGGCTGATACCGGCAGTGATACGAGACGGTTGCTTTCACTGCTGTGATTTCCTTTTCCTATTTGATCTTTTACTGATATAGAATACTAGCTGCTGTCTGTGGCTTCGCCCGCATAGAATTTTGATCCCGTTCCCGCAACTCATAGGAATCTATTCGCTGAATATATTATTTAGTAGTCTATGTTATATAGTTCCCCATCGGGGATTTTCAGGAGTTAATATAAGTGTATGTTCCTATAAGTCATAAAAAATTAACGTGCCAATAACCATTTATTCCCATCTGCCACCCCTATGGTGGTGATGATCATTCTTAACTAATGGTTACGTATTAAAAGATCCGACTTGGATAGATTAGGTTAGAAGGCTAAGGCGGCGGCGGAGCTCCCGCATTAGCCTTCGTGGTTATTTTTTTATAACCACCAAAAATCACTTAATGCCATTGACCACCGGGGTGGTAAACGACACCTATTTTTGCCAACCACCACCCCGCTGGCAAGCCTAGGGGTAGCAGATGGGAATAAAGGCTAATAACAACTATTAAAAATAATGTAATCTTGTACTTACGAATGTGGAGTTGTTCATGAGCAGTCGTGTGGTGAAGTTCTTGACGTTGAACAGCGTCAGCCCTCCCCACCTGTCCCTGAACACCAGCTCCTCATCTGGAACAAGAGAGACACGAGTGAGAATACTATAAATTCATCAATCAATTAGCCTATCGCAGTCCACTGCTGGACATAGACCTCTCCCAATGTTGGGGGCTTTGGCCTACTGTTTTCACGCTGATGGGTTGGTACAGGGTTTTATTTCGAGTTTTCCTTCTCTCGCAGTGATATCGTCTGCGTATTTTTCCGTTAGTCACCACTTACGACACCCTTCGGATGAGATGGGGTGGTGATACGTGTATTCTTTATTCGTCATCACACTGATGCATCATATCAACTCTACTAAAGAAGTTCCGCTGCAGAGCATAAGTCTTCCTGAAAGGAATTCCATAATGAGCGTACTTGGGCAAACTTATAGTCTTTTTTTATAGAGCACGTTAAAATGACTTCACCTCGCCTGGTGGTAAACTAAAGGTCCTTTACAGGAAAACACTCTCTTTATAACTACAGCATCCATGCCAAGACATATTATGCTCTCGGGTATATCCAGGTAGCTCAGTTGGTTAGAGTATTCCGCCTAAAAGGGACTGTCGTGGGTTCAAGTCCCTAAACATCGACTTTTTCCGATCCAAATTCATAGTTTTGATATAAATTTAAAACAAACTTTTAAACAATCTAATCTAAATCCATGGGAAACCTTACCAAAAACTAGTTATTAATTTTTTATTAGTACAGACACAACAAAAAGGGTTTTCCAGACCGCAAAACTTTAGTTCAAAACAAAGGTTATTTTTGAACTAGACGTCCCACAACAACAAACTAGACTAATATATCTTGACCCCTCTTAAACAGAGTTCTACTTACACTGGTAAGTAAAGCAATTTGTACTAGTTTCCAATGAAACTTGAGCTACCACTTTGGTTTCGTCCCAAAATAAGGGACTGACCCATATAAAGTAGATTGCTAGGTTCTACGCAGTGTGTAGTGAGACCGCAATCAATCACCACGCGGGTAGGTACACAAGTTGGCTTTTATGTGGGGACACACGGCGGTAGAGATCGGTCAACAAATGTTATAACGGTTGTGAATCAATTTGATGATTTCCTTTTCGTTATGGTCACTAGACTGAGATGTACAAAGTCAGCCATTATAATTATAAACTCGTTTAAGAATGGAAAAAGTGAATCGCCCCGACGTTATTAAATGAAGTCGTTTTTTATGTAGTTAACGTTTCTTTACTCTTTAATTAATTATTCAGAACTTATTGTGCCAACTTCGTAATCTTTCTTAAATTCCTATGACGTTAACGCCTATACAAATGTATTTTATACTGCCAGTTCAATCCTAAGATACAACTCACCGAAATAAAATTTGTTTTTGTATGAATAGATACTTGTAACCATTACGGTATGCCAAGGATATTATCCTGCTTAGCCTGCTTATTATTACATCTAATTTCCTGTTAATCTCTCTTTAAAAAGCATGAAGTGTTCGTCAACCAGCACGTCCGTGTGTCCGTGCCCACGAGCTGAAGCGCCAAGACCGATGGCGCACTAATTGTGATTTAAACCGGACAACGTACTTGTGTGCCCGACTGTACACCACGCCAGACAGTGTGGCTCGCGGGAGTACAGTCGGGACGTAATCCTTTCTGTTCAAGTTTTTAAACGGCTTGTTTTTTTGGTGTAGGTAAATTTAAAAAATGTGCTCTTTTTGAACCGAGTGCCAAAGACTCCGGGGAACGTTTTTCTTTCTTTTTGTTTAGGTAGAAAGAATCAAGTCACGCAGGTATGTGGGGCTCTCACCATACTAAAAAAACCTGTCGTGTGCCATACGCCGCAACTTAATGCAAGTCAACTAACTTCACCTGCTAGGAAATATACCTGCTGATTGATAGAGGAGGTTCTAGGGCAGCTTTTCCTCTCGGGTTTGGGCGGTCAGACGTCAGTCGCTTCTCTATAAGTCGTATATGTGCAATCAATTCGATGGAATCAAATGGATGGATCAAGTCTCTATTCTTTGCAGCATCATAAAGCTTTGGAATTCTTTACCGACACACGTGTTTTCTACTTCCTTAAAGTTCCGGGTCCTTAAAGTAAGAAAAAGTATCTGATGACGCCGCCATCAACTCGAGGGCCACTGGTGTAACATTAAGATTACCAACACAACTTTTTGCATGAGTTTATATGAAGCATATCTCATATTTAATGCCACGTAACTTGAATTGAATGCAGAAGAAGTTCACCCAGCCGTTTAATACAAAAACATTAAAACGTTCCAGTGCTCTTGTGTCAGGCACCTGTCAGCTGTCTACGTCATTGGTAAGCTTGATGCCTGCAGGGCTGCCACGCACGCGACAGCAATAAAAGTAATACGGTATTGTCGGAAGTTTGAGCGAATCTCACACCGAAATGAAACTATTTTTACGGATTCTATCGCTATTTATTGAGTGTTATTTTATTATTTCTACTCAATTCAACATTTCAATCGTATTTTAGTAGTCATGGTCACAGGTACCACGACATTCCGTGACCGTAGGTGTTGTCGGGATCAGTTTGAATAATAAAAAATAACATAGTTTATTAAAAAAAAATTAAAAGAATTTAATTTTGTTATGCTATGAACAATTAGTTATCATCCCTTCTATACGAAAAGTGTCGCTTTGTTCCTCTATAAGTGGGAGCAAAATAGCTCTTTTCTGTTAAGAACTTTATAGTGGGCGGGAAAGTGATTTGAATTTGGAACATTAAATCATTCGCGCATTAAGCGCGCGAATTATGTCTCTGTTCTTGTAATGAGTACGTTTTTATTTTTTCATAGAAAGGGGATGAAAAGTACACTATATGAGTCGAGAGAAAAATATTTTTCCCTCGGGCAAAGTACTTTAATTCCTTCGCTGCGCTCAGGATTCTATGCTAGAATCCTTCGCTTCGCTCGTGGTCCAAAGTAGCACCCTGGCTAAAATACTACCTATTTTGCTCCCTTGCCATACAGTCTACTTACTCCTGTTTTATTTATCTTCTCTCTCATGGATAGAAAAGTGCCATCCATATACATTCAGTCGAGATACTAAACCAGAATTTGATCATACCTTACTATTTATTACCAAAACCCATTACTTATATTACATACATATTTTATGGAAATTAAATTTCAGATATGTGGCAGCCCTGAGTATATGAAATACCCGACGTTTAGGAGCTACTCGCTCTAAAAGCTATCCGCATTTTTGTTGTATATCTTCTCGTGTTTTGTAACGGTGATTTACCGTTTAGCTTTTGCTTCTAAATTATTATATTATTGTTTAGCTTGGCAAGCTATATGATACTCGTATATTACAATGCTTTAAACTGAAAATGCACTGTGAATGTACGCATATGGTACGCTTGTGATTGTGAACGCTCTCTATGGTCTTATAGACATGGTCTGCTTGTTGGTAGGTGGCTGCCATAGCATATGAACACTCTGATAAAGAACTCGGTTCAGTAATAGACGTTTTAAATCAGACGAAAAATGTTCGGGCAGTTTTTAAATAGGAATTAAAGATCAATTTATTTATTAACCTTATCCTTATTCTATTAATCAAGCTTATTCTATTAAAACAAAGCTTAACATAGTATAAAACAACGTGCTGGTCTTATCATGATACTATTTTCTTAGCCTAGTCTAAATGTAATAAGGTTAATATTGAACAAGTAATACTTAAAAAGTGTTTGAGTATATTTTTACGTCTGGCTCTCAGGCCCCGTTTATAAATATTTATTCGATTATTACAAACTTTAAATAAACTTGGTATTCGGTAAAGAAATTTACCTACCTTTTCGAGGATATTAAAACTTACAGATAATGGATAGAATGTCTAACTTTTCTGCCAATAAAATATTCTCAGAAATAACTACAAAAAAAATACGGATTTTTTTAAACAAAATCGTAGTTCTCGCCACAAAACCCGGCTAACCCTGTTTTCGCTGCACTTAAATAATTACTGCCCGGATCCGGTTCTCATTTTAAAAATTCCCCACTTCAGTGAAGTGTTCTCAACCGGGTTTTGCCCGGCCATTCCCTAGTAATGTAGCTACCATAGGTCCTATTACTATCGTTAGCGACTGTAGTTCAGAAGTCTATAGATTATGTACATTTTTCAGATAGGCATTTCTCAATAGGAGCATAGAATTTAGATAAGTGCCTCTATAATCACTTTCTTCATTCGAGTGCCAATTCGGTTAGCTTGCATTTAGAGTTCGGGGTTAATTTCTTACTCCCATAATTTGATTTATTTTCGCTTTTGCGGGAGGAGGCCAGAGCCTCGCTCGTTTATCAGCATGCGTATTGATTTGCAGGTGAGGTTACCTTGAGCCCCAAGATCTTAGTGGGGCATCATACACCCAAAAAACTCTCTAATTATCATTCTTGAAGTCGGTTTTTAAAATGGAATAGTAATAAGTGTCATAATAGTCCAACTATTTACCATTTCAATTTTTTGAACTCTTTTTTATAATAACCTACCTCTACTTTATAATGTCCACCTGATGGAAAGTGGTTACCGTGACATATGGACGAGTGCAGCACCAGGGGAGTCACACTCGTACTGCTGACCCTATAAGAACAGAGAGATTCTGTGCCGTCTGCGCAGAAGATAAGTAGGACAAGCCTTTGGTCTTCCCACTGACAGCACAAAACTTCTCCAGTGAGCTCTGGCTACCCTATTCAACGCCGGGAACACAACACGAGGTTATTAAACCGCGGTATTTTGTAGGGCGGAGGTACTTCCGCAGTCGGACTGCTCGATTGCTCGATCGATTGCGATTGACTGCCTCCTACAAAACTTACAGAACTTAACATCCTACAGAACGTATACTATAGTAGTTACTTGAAAACCATTAGTAGTTTCAACGGATATGAGTGTTTCAGCACATCGTATAGACACACCCTGTTAGGGCACCCCCAATCCGGTATTTATCAGGTAAAGTATTAAATATTCCGCAAGGTTCGACGTAGTAACCTCGACTAGTTTTGAGGCTAATTGGTAAGTTCGTATGAAAAGTTGGGTGGGTCAGATTATAATATTCTGGTGAACTCTGTGACGTAGTGGCAGAGCGTTCGACTGCTAAATTAGAGGTCACGAATCCGATTCCTGCATACTTATAATCACGCCTTTATCCCCAGAGGGTTAGGCAGAGGTGAATTGACACCCACATTTCACCAATCATTGTATTCCGTCCCACGTAATAGGGAGTGAGCCTATTGCCGTATACTGGGCACTATTTTTGACTCGAGCCATGCATCTGAGGCTGAGCCTGGGCTGTATATATCTGTCTGATGTTAAATAGCCCTATCCCTTAGTCGCCTTGTACGACACCGCATGGGATAAGATGAACCACCGGGGACCACCTATGATATCAATGTCAATCTTTCGTGTCAATGATCCACTCTTTCACTACTTTAAATTATTCGAGAAAAAACTTCTGCCATCTCGATGATTTGTATACATGAATACGTATTAAAATTGGTGTGGGTGTTTCTATCTATTATAATAAAACACATACCCCTAGAAACAGTTCTTACAGGGTCGGCAGCACAAGTGTGACTCCCCTGGTGTTGCACTCGTCCAGACATCACGGTAACAACTTTCTATCAGGCGGGCCATGTGCTTGTCTGTGACCTAAGTGGTATAAAATAAAATACAATTTTTCTTCGATAAAAGTTAAGAAAATTTCCCTTAGTAAGGTTGATGTAATCTCTGAAAAATATCACCAGTGTGTCATACCTCCAACGTCAAGCCCTTTTCCTTCTAATAACCTCTCCCAAGCTCCCTCAGTACGTGAGGTTCATAATGAAAGCCTCCGTGTGCCCTCGTACAGGAGCAAGCCCTTACAAGTTAAGTAAAGCCTCTTTTGTTACAATGAATATATTTCTATTCTAGCTTTTGTATTACAAATGGGCCCATATAAAAAGAAATGGGTTACTTACTGTAAATAAAATACTCTGAAGGTAAGGTATGTTAAGGGTCCATATTAAGTGTGGTTGTATGTGATTGGTGAAATGTGGGTGTTAATTCACCTCTGCTTACCGCTCCGGGGATAAAAGCGTGATTGCATGTATGTATGTGGTTGTATGGAAGAAAACCTCATCTGATTGCCTTCTTTAATCTGGTCAAAAGTCAAAAATCATTTATATTCTGAATAGACCATTAAAACGGAATTTATAAATCGTCAAAATAAAAATATTATGTATATTAAAGACTAGTGCTATAATAGTAAGTCATTAGAACATAGTAGACCAAAGCGAGTTCTATATTGAATTATTTTTTAAAGCAATTAGTATGCTAACTATTCAAATACAGCGTCGGTAGCTTAGTGGTTAAGGAGTCGGCCTTACGATCGAGAGGTCCCGGGTTCGAATCCTGGCCATTACACTACCGACGTGAACCCACTCCTAGTACAAGTAATTTAGCTTAGTTGGAGGGGTTAACAGGAATATTAGTAATTTCGGTTGTTAATTATTCTTTTCAAAAAAAAAAAAAATTAAATAAAAAAAAATCAATAAAGATAGGAAAAAAGAAACAATCGGTAGATGGCTCCACCGTCGCCCCAAGATTGTTGTACAGGAGAATTTGGACCACTCAAGGCATGACTCGGTGGCTCAGTGGTCAGAGCATTCCCCCTGTAAGGGACTAGTCGCGTTATCGAGTCTAAGTCAAAGTCAAAAATCATTTATTCTGTATAGACCATCAAAACGACACTTACAAAACGTCAAAAATATATATGGCCCCTCGCCCACGGCGACGCGCGACAGCATCGCTACTAAGGCCCCTCGCATCGATACGGATGCACGACAGCATCACTACAGCATCCCTACAAAAACTCGCCGTGGGCGAGGGCCCTAATGTAAAGACTAGAATAGCAAATGGACCACCGGTTCGAAACGCGGCCCGGCCTGAGAAGACTCCGGCAAGAAACTCAGCGGCCTTTTTTTTTCCTGAGTGTCTCCTGAGTCGTTTCTCTTTATCCTATCTTAATCGTGTTATATTCACCAAAGATTGAGCCCAGCTCTTGAGGGTCTACCATCAATCAAACCATAATAACGATGATGAGTTATTTAATATATGTCACCGAAATACATTATTAATGTCCCAGTGTATTAAGTTCATTGAGTTTGTGAAGAAGATCACAGGGGCGACCTTACTGAGGCTTAAAGGTGGGAGCAGACTAGAGTGTAATGTTCTTTTCTTAATGTTCATACATAATATGTAAATGGCAAGAATTGAATTTAATATTTATGAGATTTATTACCGTATTCTGTAAAAATTAAATAAAACTATTAATGTTACGCTATACCTACAGAAAAGAGTTCTAGATACGTCACGTCAAACTATTATAAAACAATCCTAACAATTAAAATTTCAGGTAATTTTATTAGAAGAGCATTCTGTCTATATTGAAAGGTTTGTGTTGCAACTGCTGTATAGAAGTTTGTTTTAATAAATAACAAAAAAAAAAAAAGAATTATAATAAAATGTTCCATCTGGAGGAACATGTACTTCCTTCTTGTTTGTTAGCGCACTCAGCTAAGTCCAAAGTGGAAGGACTAATGACGAGTGATTTCAGCTCCAAATCCATTAAATAACCCATTCTGTGCCCCGGGAACGAAAAATATTCATATTTGTAAGGTAATCGTTTCGAGATAATGGCGCATTGTGACTGGCAGGCTTCACACACACACACACACACACACACACACACACACACACACACACACACACACACACACACACACACACACACACACACACACACACACACACAGGTTTACAGTGCCTGCCTTCTGTAAACCTGTGGCCGCCTGGCCAATCACAATGCCGTTCTTTCAATACGTTTACGCTACGAATATTTTTCGGGCTCTTTGCATAAATCCATATTCGGTGTCACAAACTGCAGATAGATTATAACGATCCGATCATCGTTTTTCCACTCGATCGCGCTAGTCGATGCCCACCTTAAGAGAAGACACGACATGAAGGATGTATGAGATGTCAGCTGTGTCGTCTCACGCCTCCTTGGCGGCCCGCGTGCCCTCGCGAGCTGTTGTATGAATATCGATCCCGTTATAAATATATTAGCGAGAAATTGTTCCGAGCAGAAAAAGACATTGTTTTGCTTTGGATTTGAATATCGATAAGATTATTTTATCGAATGTGCTGCATATGTGTCGCTAAGAAACTCAATTTCCACCAAAAATCCACCTCAAGTTAGCAATACGATGGGTAAACCAGTGCTAGTTGGGATTTTCTTTTTATATTTAGTCCGTCATTACCGCGGTAGCCTAGTGGTATGGGTAATGGACTGCTGAGACGAGGTCTCGGGTTCGATCCCAGGTTTTACCATGGCACACACCAATGACTTTTCGATGCTTTTCGAAGTTATGTGTGTATTTATCGCAGGTTTATAAGTGCCCGGTTAATGGCAATAGGCTCGCCACCTATTACATTGGGACCTAAACATAAACGGCGAAATGCGGGTGCTAGCACCTCTGCCTACCCCTTCGGGGATAAAGGCGTGAGTTTATGTTATGTTATTTAGTCCGTCAATCGACTGTACCACACTGATGGTAAAAAGCTGAGCTGTGTCCAGAAGATATGGGCCACCATTCCAGTTGCTTTAGATCCCAGAATATTGGTCCCAGCCTTGACGGTTTCTTTGATGGCTGTTCCGGCTAGACGTGTCAAATCGAAGTGTTAAAACTATTTCCAAGTGGTTATAATGTATTATTGTTTATTTGTCAATAGGATTTATCTTATCTTATTTCTAACTGATATTGTGGAAATAAGAGTCATCGTAGAAGAGATGCATGGAAGACCACCACGATCTACGAAGTTCATGCCAAGTTCACCAGTTAGCCGGTAGTACAAGGAGCAGTCCGATGGGGAAGTACCTCCACTCTACAGAATACCGCGGCTATAATAGCCTCGTGTTGTGTTTCCGGCGGTGAGTAGGGTAGCCAGAGCTCATTGGAGAGGTTTTATGCTGTCAGCGGGAAGACCAAAGGCATGTCCTACTTGTCCATTGCGCCGACGGCACATAATCTCTCTGTTCTTACAGGGTCGGTCATAGGTCATATTAAATACAAAAATATTTTTTCAATTCGAACCAGTACTTCCTAAGATTAGCACCTTCAACCAAACAACAAATTCTTCAGCTTTTTAATATTAGAATAGATACAGGCAAATTAGGAATCTGCTGTTTTGAACTGAAGTCAGTTTAAAATTGTATCACCAAGTTGTGTTACAAGCTTATTATGTCGTCAAAGCCCCCACACGGTATCTCATTCCATTTGCTAACTACGCCGCCATTTTGTTTGGATTACAATATGGCGGCGAGCCCCGCCACGCCGGAAGCAGCTCGCTCACACCGGAAGTCAATTTGTGCGATGCATCATGAATGGAATACTTTATAAAGTAAAGGTGTTTGAAAAATTCCAATTTTAATGGAACTTTTCAGTACGACTAACAGATAGTGATGATATTTTGTAATACTACGAGTATATTGTTATATTGGTGGTATAGCGGTAACGTGTGCCACAGCCTTGTAATAATTCTCGAGTTTTGATTCTTGGGTTGAGATAGTAAACATACAGCCCATGACGGCAATAGGCTCGCCTTCTATACGTGGGACCGAAAGTCATAGTTGACGAAATGTGGGTGTTAATACACCTCTGCCTACCTTTTCGGGGCTTTACAGGCGTGAGTATATATACGTACTAGCTTTTGCCCGCGGCTTCGCCCGCGTGGATGTCGGTTATCGCGACCAAACATAGCCTATGTCCTTTCTCAAGGTCTAATCTACCCCTATACCAAATTTCATGAAAATCGGTTCAGTGGTTTGGGTGTGAAAGCGTGACAGACAGACAGACAGACAGAGTTACTTTCACATTTATAATATTAGTAGGGATGAATGTGTGTATGTATATTATGTATCCAGTTCGCACTGATTAAAAACACGTCTCTGCCTACATACTTAAATTACCACAACTTCTGTTACAAACCTATCAAAAAAGACCTAATCGTCGTTGAGAAAACGTCTCTAAAAGAACGTTAGAGCCAATGTTTATAGCAGGTAATCAGTGTCTCTAATTATGTACCTTTGGAGCCGAAGAAAGGAAAGATAAAGAGTCCGGCTAATCTCCCTGTTGAGGCTTCTTTTGAGTGAAATGTTTTTGTTCCGCGATAATTGGAGAGTTTTTCTTTCAAGAGCTGTGACATTTTGTTTTCTGGACTTGAATCGAGGATTTTACTAGTTTTAATCTGATGGCTGTGTTTTGCCTTTGTTGATACAAAGATATGTCAAGTTAAGGTTTTGTATTTTTTATTTTTCTTTTTTATTTATTACAAACTTTATGCACATGGCGAACTTAATACCAAAGGCTTTATCTGCCATTCAACCTTAGGGTGATGCAGAGCAGACTTTTATGCCAGATATTTACGTGTTTACATGGCTTACAGGGACATTATAACTCATGTTACTTCATTCATTCATTCATTCGTCCTATCCTATCCATCTTACTAATATTATAAAAATGTGAAAGTTGTTTGAATGTTTGTTATTCAATTACGCGTACCGGCTAAACAGATCTCGCTGAACTTTAATACAGTAATAGATAGTAGTCTGGACTTACACGTAGGCTATCTCCTAGAAATAGGTTCCCATAGGTATCGGGAACGAGTTCAAAATTTCATCCAGGTGGAGCCGCGGGCATCAACTTACTAAATATATTCTTTGAGTGATAGTACCTCTAGCTTATTGCAGCCAATCTGGTACTTGTAAGGTTCTAGATAAAAATACTAATAAATAAAAGAGCACCATGACAGATGGTGATGAATTTATATGACATGACCAGCGTAGATGTTAACAGAATCCATAGCTCCGTTAAAAAGAAGCAATACAGCTAAACTTTCCATCAGGTGGGCCGTGTGCCTGTCTGCCACCTAAGTGCTATAAAAAAAAAACTAAATGTCTTGTATTAAGAGTGGATTCACGTCGTCGGTAGGGTAATGACCGGAGTTTAAACTAACGACTTCTCAATACAATTCCGATGCCATAGCTACTAAGCGGTATACCGCCGTTTGCCCGAATTTTATTTACCCTAATATCATTTGCCATAATAGTCAACAGCCATAATATTAACAGACATAATATTCATTTGCCCTACTCTTATTTGCTATATTAATCACGTGCTAGAATCTTTGTTTCCCATAAAGTCACTAACCATAACATCATTTGTCAGAATCATTGTAAGCCCTAATTCTCACATGCCATAATTATCACATGCCATAATTATCATATACCCTAACTATCACATGCCATAATTATCACATGCCATAATTATCACATGCCATAATTATCACATGCCATAATTATCATATGCCATAACATCAACTGCCATCGACATTGTGTAACAGTGCCAGTGTGTAACGGTTGTTATATCAGGTGAAACTGGATGCAATCGGGACTTTAGGGCACCCCGACTCGGATAGGTTAGGTTAGATTTTAAGGGGTTAGATCCCCTTCGTGGTTATTTTTTTATAAACCACCCAAAAGTAGTTTGGTTAGGTGCCATTTGAGTTAGGTTAGAACTGTGACCATTAACCTATCCACCCATCACACCCATTGACATCGACAGCCAGAAAGAGCAAGAAGAAAATATTATGTCTAATAATCATTATGGCGTTTAAATAGTATGTCTAATAATCATTATGGCGTATAAATATTATGTCCAATAATCATCATGGTGGCGTTCAAATATTATGTCTAATAATTATTATGGCAAATAAAAATATGTAAAACAATACGTATGGCACTCGTATGTTATGGTATCTAAGTTTCGGGTAATTAAAAGTATGTCATATGTCTTTTAGGTCAAACAAAACATTCGGGCAAATGAAATTCGGGTAAATGAAATTCGGGAATATGATGATTATGGCATATAATCTTCGGTTAAACAATAGACAACCCTACTAAGCCCTATATAATTAGACGTTAAAATAATACAATCAACCATAAGCCACAATACCCGTCAACTAATTAATGAGACACGTGTCATATACCCAATTATTGTGACAGATCTAAAACCAGAAATACACAAACAGCTCGTTGCTTCCTTTACCTAATCACACATCCTTACATCCCAGCCACAATTCACTCAAACTAATGAGACTAGTATGTACAGTTAACGAGTCAATTAACATACATACATACCATCACACCTTTATCGGAAGTTTAGGCAGAGGTGAAGTAACACCCACATTTCACCAATCATTGTATTAGGTTCTACGTAATAGAGGGTGAGTCTTGTATCGTATTGTTGTCTCGAGCCTTGTATCTGAGGCTGAGTCTGGGCTGTATATATCTGTCTGATGTTAAACAGCCTTATTCCTTAGTCGCCTTGTACGACAGCGCATGGGATCGCCCAAATTCTACTGTACCTACCTCCAAAAGCGCGCGCTAGTTTGCGCAGTGTCACAGATTTAGAGTAGGATAGAGAGCAGAAGGAAAAATGAACTCGAATCGCTGGGAAGATGACATTAAAAGAGTTGCTGGCCCAGAGTGGATGAGGATAGCGAGAGATAGAGATAGACGGAAGTCTTTAGAGGAGCCCTTTGTCGAAGGACTAGCTGTTAAGTGAAAATCAAAGCGATTGTCAACTTATTACTTTGTAAAGACTGTAATTTATAAACAGCAATAAAGGCTTATTTATGTATTTAGATACAATATGTACCTACCGATGAAAATGCGGGATGTGCGGATTGAGAGTATCATCAAAACAGCCTCGCGTAAACTCGGTGTCCTGAACAGAGTGAGACGTTTTTTCGCGCCGGAGCAGCGGTGCCTTCTATACAAGACACAAATTCGCTCCTGCGTGGAATACTGTTCTCATCTCTGGGATGGCTCCGCAAAGTACTTACTAGATGCTCTCGACAGGTTGCAGCGACGTGCGGTCCGCATTATTGGGAATCCTGAGGTCATCAACACCCTCGAGCCCTTGCAGTTGCGTAGAGATGTGGCATCTTTGGCGGTATTTTACCGTCTCTACCATGGTGAATGTTCTGATGAGCTCTTCCAACTAATCCCACCCTCTCCTTTCCTATATAGGACAACACGTGCAGGACTTAGATGCCACCCGCATACGGTGCAGAATATTCCATCAAGAACCAAGCGGTTCGGCGACTCCTTCTTCTGCCGCACCATTAAGTCTTGGAATTCTTTACCAGTTCACGTGTTTCCCTCCTCCTACAGTCCCGGGTCCTTTAAGCGAGGCGTGAAAAAGAATCTGATGAGGCCGTCAAGCTGAGTGCCACCATTGTAACATGGTACATGTCTGTAATGGTGACCCTCTTTTCAGAGACTTTGCTTTCAGCTTACCACCAGGCGAGGCGAGGTCAAATTGACGTGTCCTATATAAAAAAAAAAATCGAGCTTGTAATTTTCTCTCCACCGTTCATGACTTCATTCGCATGGTTCACGGGAAAGTAAAATATGAGAGAACACCTCTCTTTGTATGCACCTGGACAAAGGGATAGGGTTTTTCTACATTCAATGGTAAATATACAGCCCATTCTCAATTGTAATACATGTTATTGAAAGAGGTAAAATCTGATTATTCTTACACCTCTGCCTACCCGTTTGAGGCCTTATATGCGTAAGTATATGTATGTAGGAAATTTAATTACAAAATTTTGTTCAGTACGTTGCCTTGTTACTTGTAACAATTGAATTTGTAAAATCAAATCAACTTGATTAATGGTGTGGCTGGATGGGTTGCCGAGACTCCTCAGGGAGGAGACTGGGGTCGATGGAATGTGAATATTACTCAAACAATTTGACAGGGTAGTCCCTATGGTCTAACTGAAATACTTCGATATCACCAAAGGTTGTGGAGGTCAAATGGCAGTCGCTTCACGAAAATATGGAAGATCAGTCAAAGCCACAAATAGACTGGAAAAAGTGGACTCCAGATTTCGCGGTGAAAGCTTCAAATGACGCTAGGACGAAGAAGACGTATAAATACAAAGAGAAAAACTTCTTTCATTTAGAATCAATTTTATTAGTTGTATTTTTTTATACCACTTAGGTGACAGACAAGCACACGGCCTTCCTGATGGGAAGTGGTTACCGTGCTGTATGCTGTATGCTGCAATTCTGTTTTAGCAATTGTCATATTTATTCTATAGGTAGTAATAGTAGCACATTAAGGTTACAGGCTATGATGCTTACCGGCCCTTCGCTTAATATAGCCCAAACTATTTAAAATCGTCCGGTAAACGGCAAGAGGCTCACCCCTATTACGTAGAACCAAATACAGCGATTGATGGTGATATGTATTCATTCCTCTCTGACTAACCCTTCTGAAATAACATATAACTACATTTCAATACGAAACTACTAAAATAAATTATAAAACGAAACTCATATTTCAGTTTCATTTCTAAGTTTTCAACATATCTATTTCAATTTCTCGATAGTCATTAACCGATTGCGTCGCGTCTGCACGCTCTCTTCAGTTGATTCAATTACCAGATATGAGCGAGCGCGGCTGACGCAGTGTTTGTGGGACACAAAGGAAGATATAAGGATCTATTTGAAATATATCTGTGACTATTGGTTTTTGTGATTTGTTGAATTTTTCAATCTACTAATATTAGAACTGTGAATTTTTGTGAAGATTTTTGGTTATATGTTACTCAATCACACTGGAACGGTTGAACGGCTTTAGCTGAAATTTAGTATAGGAATAGATTGCAGTCTGGAATAATAAATTACCTAAGCTAATACAACATAAAAAACAAGTCTGAAATAATACTCAAATCATTGGAAAAGTTTCCATAGATTTCAGAAACGGGATCAGAATTCCATGCGGGGAGAGCCGAGGCCAACAGCTAGTCTTATGAGTGTATGGGTATCTACGGGATTCAAACTAACCTCACCTACAAAACCATACACTTGCTAATTTGTTAACGAGGCTCTGCTCTAGGCCCTAGACCCAACTTCTAGAGTCTCTCTCTCTCATCCTAGCGTTAATCCCCAGTCGCATCCGAAGCTTTTCAACTCGGAGTCTGGGGTCCGCTTACAGATTTGGCTAGACCTCGATATTTTTTCGTGAAGCGATTGCCATCTGACCTCCACAGCCCAATGATAACATTAGGCGATATCGAAGCTTTGCAGCTAGACCGTTGTTTTTGGATTTTTTAGGGCTCCAACTACCCGTAACTACTGCCATAGATATTCTTATGGCAACCGGGACCGACGGCTTAACGTGTTCTCCGAGGCACGACACCCAACTTCTAGAGTCTAGATGTCAAATTCAAATAAATTTAAAAGGTAAAGGAGCAACTGGACACTGTCTGAAGTGTAATCCTCTGACGCTACTGAGAACAATTAATCCTATTGTAAGTGTTCATAGATCACGGTAACCGCCTACCATTAGATGGGATATGCCCTTATTTCCTACCTATCAAATCCCTACAGCAAGTCAAAGTACTAGTTTCTACGATATCACTTCTACTTCAATTATTACACATAATATTACGAGTACAATAAAGGTTTCCCATCAAAAGCCTATTTCAACTAAGTACTTTAACTACATACCTTACTTACAAGCACTAGCTAGTACTTACAAGTACTTACTGGTACTTAGTAGTTCGACCACGTACCCACCGCCAGATGGCATTATAAACTATACTCTCTAATTAAGCTGTTATACCGTCAGGCTTAATCCGTAGCAATACCGTAGCAGGGCTACGGCGTAGCAACTACGTAGAGTAAGGTAGTCTACACACGTAGGCGTAAGCTACACATGCTCGAAGGACCAACAAAGTTCGAATGTATTAAAATAAGTATTGTTACACGCTAGGTATTTTAATTAATTATTGTTAATTAATATTAGGTATTGAACTATATTTCTTAATGGAAATACTGTTTGACTATTTTGCTTTGTCTTCTTATAATTATTGCACATTTTCTTCCCTGTGCAGATGAATGAGCTTCACTTCTAGTATATTTAGCGTTTATAGACAGGGTTAGAACTGATTAAAAAAACATCAAGTTAGGTACACATAATATTCTCTATAATATTTTATTTATTTAATTTAGTTTATTTTAGTAATAATAGTGTGTAGTGTTAATTTAATTTAGTATGTATTATTTTGAACTTGTAATTATTTTTCCTTCAACCAAATAAACTAACAATATTCTCTATAGGTACAGTATGAATTTCAGTTAATTTATTTAAATACCAAACGAAAAACATTTACAAATATCGGCCAGATTTTTGTCTGCCACCAAAATGATAGAAAAAAAAAAACAAAACAATGTAAAAAGTGTTGGGGTGTAGCACGGCCGCTACGCCGTAGCCCGTAGCAACACCGTAGCCATAGCTACAGTCTATTATCATAAAGGGGATTTAATCCCCGGCCGTGTAATGGGATCGCTTTCTTAGTTAATCGCATTGTTATTAAAAGAGGGGATGGTTTTATTTGTTGAGTGCTCGTTTTATTTTAGGGTCCAGTTTTTATGCATTTGGGACTAATAATAGGACTACCGGAGAATCCGCTTTGGTGTGAGTTACTGATCTCATACCTGCATAATCAATGACTATGTCCCCTATGTGTAAAAAAATATGTATAAACTGTAAAGAAATGTCAAATACCGCAATGTGCCAGCCAAGCTTACAAATTAGCTAAAAAAGCTCTTACAAATTAAATAGAAAACAGAATTTAGACAGGTAAAACCGCGTACAATGCTAGTTTAATACAAATTAGAAATTAATTTTGTAAAAAGGACGCACAATAAATTCACTGGCCGAAGCAAATAAATCAAAGTTAAACCACCGCGTATGATGAAGTACATCGGTCGCTCGTGCGGACAGACATGTCAATACATCTCAATAATCCGCCAGTGTACAGCGACACATGCGGAATTTACACGCGATTGACGCGCTCTTACTAGGGTTGGCACAGTTTGAAATAAATAAACGCGTAGCGGTAGGGAATGCGGCCGCTACGCAGGAGGCGCGGGTTCGATCCCCGCTCAGTGCAAATATTTGTATGCATGAATATGAATATTTGTATTGGTCTGGGTGTTTTCTATGTATAATATGTATGTATTTACAAAAAAAAAATATCTATGTATGTTTATCCGCATTCTAGAACCCATAACACAAGCTAGTTAAGCTATGCTTACTTTGAGTCTAGATAGCGTTGTGTAGATTGTCGTACAATATTTATTTATTTATATTTATTGTTTAGTATTTTAGGTAAAATAAATATCGCTAGCTATTGCCTGCGGCTTCGCCCGCGTAGATGTCGGTTATCACAACCAAATATAATGACTATTTCCTTTCTCAAGGTCTAATCTACCCCTATACCAAATTTCAGCAAAATCACATCAGTGGTTTAGGCGTGAAAGCGTAACAAACATCCAAGATGTGTCTCAGTAGCTTGGTTGTTTAGCGCATTCCCGCTGTGAGGGACTCGTCGCGAGTTCAAGTCCCGTCCTAGACGTTCACTTTTCTGATCTAAATCTATAGGAAAAGTTAGTACCGCTCGCACGAGCTTCGGTAGGTGGCTCCCACCATCGCTCTAACAGCGATGTACCTATAGAAAAAATTGGATCAGCTTCAGGCGAGGCTCAGTGGTCAGAGCATTCCCCCTGTAAGGGAAACATCGCGGGTTCGAGTCCTGCCTTGAATAGTTGGCATACTAATGCTCACGACAATCTCACCTCCGGCAACTGACGGCCTACAGACTGACGGTTTTAGTCGGTTCGAGTCCGACATAATATCCTCCTCCGGATCCGGCGGGAAGAAAAAAGAAAAGGCATACTAAATGCTTTAACATTTCATTCAAAACTTAGCACCTTTAAAATTTAATTAAATTCTTTGGTACCTAGAGACTTATACGAGTTGCAGTAATAAAAGTGTCGTTTGGCAGTGGCGCGTGACAGCCCTGCGCTCGCCTGACCTACTTGCTCAGTGGACAGTCTCCGCGCTATTTTTTCTTATATGACGCGTGCGCTACTTCAAAGGCAGCTCTATTAATAGCAAGTAAACCTGGGTTTTGTTGCCTGTACTCATTAATTATCTATATTGTTGTACGAAATACGTGAGAGTACGTAGTTTATCGAATTAACCTTCCGTTGTTATGTATATAACGAAATGTGGGTAGTATATCTCTGCCTGTTTCTCTACAGATTTCCAGCCGTGAGAATGTATAATTATCTATCTTTTTATGTACCTATATGTTCTTAAAAGGCTAGGCAGAGACTTGTTAATACCAAAAAACACTCAAAAGAAACAATGGAGAAACCCGGTTTTGGTCTGAACATCGAGACTTAATCTACGAAATCGTTATGTGTATTACTTTACAAAAACGAAAATTACCTTTGATAGTACTGGAGGCGTCATGGGAATAATACACCCTTGATAGTACCGATAGTGTCATGGGGATAGAATATTACCCTTGACATTGGGTAGCGCCACGGGGCGGTCACCAAATTCAGTCTCTCCAACTAGGCACTATTTTTTTTCACTTTATATCTTTGTAGAAAGTGCCAATAATATTTTACCTGATCTAAGAATAGAATTCAGGACCCCGTGACAGATAAACACTACCCACAAACTTATGCTAGTGCCAATGAAACAATTAACTTAATCGATATAGTTATTTTCTACACTTTTTCAATAATAAGAAGAGAGTTGAATGTAGGTCGTGAGTAAACGCATTATATTATATTTAAACGGATTGAAGCCTGCACTGCACGCGCCGAGGCGTCATGTGCGGTTGCAGACGGGCGGGGAAATGCTGCGGTTAGAAATATTGATAATTCATTTAAATGGAGTACTTTTCGGGCCTTATTTTAAAAATCAGAATACCAATTGCACTTAAAAGTTAACAGAACTATATTTGTACTCATTTCCCTACAGTCCCGGATCCTTTAAGCGGGGCGTGAAAAAGCATCAGATGAGGCCGTCAAGCTGAGTGCCACCATTGTAACATGATACGTGTTTATAATGGTGACCCTATATTCCGAGACTTTGCCTTCAGCTTACCATCAGGCGAGGCGAAGTCAATGGACGTTTCCTATATAAAAAAAAACGTATTTTTTCTCTCTGGCCCGCTGACCCCTCAAGAACACATAATGTTCCAACGAAGAAGGGCACGCTTATTGACCTAAAAAGGTAAGGCAATAGCAATATAAAGGTGTCTTCAACTCATAGTTGAGTTTTCTTCCACAAATTCACTTAGTGCTATGAGTTTCTTACATGAATTAGCATACATACATATTCAAGGATATATTGAATAGCAGCATTTAGACTCAAACTAAGCATAACTAAAGTAAAGTTATACTTATTGACTAGCATCAACATGTAAGATATATCATTAACAAAATCCTTAGCATCACGACTTCAGCCTATCTCTTACCATCCAGCATAGTTCAGTCTGTAAATAAAAAAACGCTGTCACAAAACCGCCGGTCTGCAGCCAACTCATCGCATTACTCTAACCAGATTGTTCTTCCTCACGTCGAGACTCCGCGAAAAGCCCGCGGAGTTATATTCTCGTCATATTGCGCTATTTAGAACTCATTAGCACTTCGCCAGACTGTCGTCTTAAACTGACGTCAGCTTGATAAGAGGCGTGAAACGTCGACTTATTGTAGCATGAAGTGTTAAGAGATATAATTATCTAAAGTAGAAAATCCTTTTGATTTGAGAACAGTCAATTTTGTACCAGGGCTCCTGGGCTATTTTTGTGAGGGTGTAGGCTTGTTGAGGCGATTTTTCGGTCATGACCTTGATCCTTCCAAAATTCCTGGATCATTTTTCCTAACTCAGGACTCATGCATGTTTTTTTAAGAAACTTCTATACACTTATGTTAAAAAATCTTTATTTTATCTGATTTTTTGAACAGAATTTTTCGTAATGAGTCTGATAATTGACTGCATCCCGCTAGATAGTAAGAAACTAGCCTGAAACCCAGAAGATATGAGCCTCATTGCTAGGCTGGAAATCGAATGTAGAACACAGAATAGATAATAGTACTGACGCATAGTTCATAATCACTCGCAGAGAAAGGGGAAATGTAATCAAGATGGGCTATTTATTTTGTTCTAAATTCAATAGTTAACCCACAAATGGTTAATGAATCACGAATCCGTAATGGATCCATTTCTGAGTTGTCAATCTAACATCAACCCTTTTATGGTCGGTTTCTCAATTCAGGAATAAGTCTGTGAGTGAAATACTAAGTCATCACGCTAATGTACCCTGACAGTTTTTGGTTAGGGCATGTCCAAATTATGATTAACCTTCAACTGCCATCTGACAATTTTATGCGAAGTCCACGGTCCCATCAACTTAAAGGCTCGTCGCAATAATCATAAATCGTAATAGGTATTAGTCACTTGAAATAGGTAGGTACATGATGATAATTTAGGAAACAAATCTGTAGATGCCAATTTTATTATTCACATCAATACTATTATTATAATTGTACTTGTGTAATTGTGTATAGTCTGTATATTGAAGATACTAAAAAAATGGCCTATGTTATGTTAAAAATATTTTATTTTCTAGTTCTTGTCTGTTTGTCTGTTTATCCGGGATTTCAATGTGGTATTTTTATTAAACAGTTTTTCGTTAAGGTGATCGCTAATGGTTGAAGTTATGCGATCTAAAGTCGCGTTAACCGAAATTCACGCGGGCGAAGCCGTAAGAATCAGCTAGTATTTAGTATTTTTGGAAACACAAAAAGAATAAATGACATATCCACGAAGGCATAAGCAGTGGTATAGATACTAATATTCACATCCTACGTAATTATAAAACAATTAGCACAATTCTGGCAAACGCAAATGTAATATCAAAGTTTCCACAACCCTTATTTGTAGGTAAACACAGGAACATTACTGCAATGTGTAATTTCCCCTTGAACTACAAGTTAAATGAAATGCACACAAGCTTGCAGAGTGTGCCATCCCGCAGTTCCCAGTGGTGGGACTATTTGGGAACGATTTAATTGCTAGAAAGTTCGTTCTCATATCAGAGTTATAACACATTCAATCTAAAGTTACTGAGCTGGTACTGATAGTTGAAGTGCTATTAAATAGTTATAGTTAAAAATACTGACTGATATTATAAATGTGAAAGTTTGTGAAGATGTTTGAATGTTTGTTGTTTAATCACGCTTCAACGGCTGCACGGATCTGGATGAAATTTTGCATAGTGATAAATTATAGTCATGAATAATATATTGGATATTTTAATCTCGGGATTAGGTTACACCGCGGGCGTACCAGCGGGGAATAGCTGGTGTTTAAACAAATGTTTTTGGCTATGTTATAAAATGGGGCTATGTAATCCAAACATAGTAATGAGTTACCAAAACCTGCAAGCTCTATATCTATCGTCACGATAAACAAGTCGTTTGTATGAATTCTAGTCTAAAAAGAAACTTCTTCAAATAAAAGGAAATACCAAAGTACCGGTAAAAAATTACAGAATAATACCTACAAATAACAAAACCTCATTATTTACAATTTTTATTGTACAAGAAGTAATAACAATGTGTTGTTAACAATGTACTCAGAATGGCATTGTCCTTTGACTTCTTTGGTAACGCAGGGGACAATAACGAACTCCTACTCAAGTGTTAGAGGGAAATATTGTTCGCATCAACGAGTGGAAAACTGGTTAACATACAAAGTTTGCATTTCAGAACAATTTTCTCTTGCAGTTTGTTATTGAAAGTTGTAAAAGATGTCAGAAATTAATATATAATAAAATATTTTAAATTTTTAGAATTGACACGTGTAAAGTCTCACTGGATAATAATAATTATCGTTTACATTCACCATTCTATTCTACAATTCAGTTGATTTGAGTCCGACATGCTGGCTATGCAGGCCGTCGAAGGAAACAATGAAATTACGCACTTTAAAAAAAATGCGGACGGACATAGTGAGGAGACTAAAAAGTGCTAAACCTTTTGAGTTAGTTTAGTATAGTCAGTGTAAAGAAGTGCAGTGAGTGCTACGCTTAAAGAGCACAAGAACAAAGTGTCGTTCAATTTCAATAGAGACTATAAGAAAAGTGCCTATGGACACATTCTTAACTTATAAGTGTTAGCTTGAAAAGTAAAGATGATAAAATATTTTAAATTTTTCAATTTTTCACGTGTCATCATTGACAGTCTCACTGGATAGTAATAATTATCATTTATAATTCTTTTTCTACAATACATGCATACCTGCTATGCAGGCCGTCGAAGGAAACCGTGAAATTACGCACTTTATAGGAAGTACGGACCGACATACTGAGGCGACTAAAAAGAATTTAACCTTTTGAGTTAGTTTAGTATAGTCAGTGTAACGAAGTGCAGTGAGTGCTACGCTTAAAGAGCACAAGAACAAAGTGTCTTTCAATTTCAATAGAGACTACAAGAAAAGTGCCAATGGACACATTCTTAACTTATAAGTGTTAACAAATTAAGTTGAATTTAAATTACTTATTAGCCTAAAGGTCTAGATTGTAATTGTGTGAGTAACCGTTTTTTTTATTTTTTTTTATTTTTATTTATTTAAATGCACAAAACACATTACAATCATAACTATACGTATTATATCCTAAATACAATGTTGAGATCTGGATCGCAACGTAAATAATATGTGCACACATAAAGAAACAAGTTTACACACAATGAATCTCTGATTTATAAATACTAAATATTAGTTTAGATTTGGATTATAATTATACCTCCACCGGAGACAGAACCATCCAAACCCAGCCCACCATGAAGGATGTCCTTCACAGTTTTGACATATCTGTTAAATCGTTCGTTCGTATCGTTTAATAACGAGTACATCATAATTTAAAAAAAAGTAATCTAAAGTCAGATGGAAAGCCCTTTTCAGGCAAGCAAAGTAGGTCAGTATAATAGTAGTAATTATGGGTAGATGGAGCTGAAACGCATTGTCGAGATGAACAGATTGAATCCGGAGATGCACCCATATCGTTTCATTGTTTCCGGGAAGGCAGCAGTGCGACTTGAATTCTAATTTTGTTGCGATGAGTTTCTACAACATTGGCGATGGGAGAATATTTCCTTGTTGTCGCCCTTTGGGGATCTATTCGGGAAGATGGATAGGACTGGAGATTGGGGAGAGCCCAAATGGGTTCTAATGATGTCAGTCATTTAAAAATAAATGGTTATTTTATCAGTATTGAGGATACAAACACACATTTTCAAGATGAACTATTATTCCTGGAGCTTTTACAGAGTTATTAAGTTACTACAGTGTAAAAATAGCATTTATATTGTTTTCTATGTCTATTGTTGTATATATTTACAAAAAAATGTATTCCAGAAACAGGTCCTCATTGGTTGTAGGCATGAAATCAAAATTCCACGAAGGCGAAGTCGCGAGTAAAAGCTAGTGATAAATAAATCTTTACAGTCTAGTGTTCTTTTTCTGTACAATCCATTCTCCTTTAGAATGCTCTGCCTAGAAATCAGGATGTCCCCAAATCGTTTCACGGTCAAAAACAGAACCATAGGCAGTCAGAATAATATTCATAATTCAATCATTTATTTGAAATGCCCGGTTAACTTTTAATAATATAATTACTGCATTCTGTATGTTCTCTCAGCTTAATCAAGACAAATAAAAATGATACATCTAAAGAAATGTACCACGATTCTGACTGCAACTGTGAGAATTCTCTCTTGGAAAGTTTTATTTCGTGAGGAACATTAAGAGGGGATTAATCATTGTCCCCAAGGAGCACTTTTTCTTGGACTGTATGTTTACTCTAGGATGGATAATGACTTTATTTTTTAAGTTATGCGCGAAGAATTTGGTCACGTTTCAGCTTAAATAGTATCGGGTGGGTGTATTAGGCCTCACCAAAACCTACGGCGTCAAACCAACCTCGATCAATCTATTAGTCTATTGCAATCTACTGCTGGTCAAATGCCTCTTCCAAATTACTGTTGATATCCTGATCGTTTTTCCGGTTCCTGAACATTTACGAGATCGAGGTTCAATCAAGTCTTGTCTTTAAGTAGACTCTCTTGTCTCTCTCTCTAAATTTAAGAGCTGTGCTCTTGTCGGTGGAGCAATCGCCATTCCTCCCTTTTCTCTGCCAATTGCTTGAATTCCTGATACGACGCGACATGTATCTTTTCCTTTATTTGTTTCATAAACGTTCCTCTTGGCCTAGGTACCTCTTCCTCTTTTCCCTTGTAGGGTAAGTAAATTATTTTTAATTGCAGTATCATATTACTTGAGAAGTACTTGCGAGATGAGCTTCTCTAATCGAAAAATCCTATCTTGAAATCATCAAGCCTAGATTTCACTACGAGCAAGGAGAACAAAACATAATAAATTAAACACAATCTATCTGAGCCGCCATTTGTCAAACTTAATCCAGTCTAAAATTACAATTTCCATCATCCCTATCTCCTGAGGCAGAATGTATTTTTCTTTCTAAAGGCACGTTTAGACGGGGCGAGTTTCTCGCACGTTTCGGTTCGAGAAATCGTACGCTACTATCACTAGCAATAATCGCCATAGCATTATCGTATGAAAATATTTACACACAGGCAAACAGTAAATTCTCGCCTACGATTATATCATGCGAGACTCGCAAGTGACATATCGCCTTATGTCAAAATACGATCCTTCTTCATCCTATAAATCCCAGTCGCATCCAAAGTTTCACCTCGGAATCTAGCGACGTGAAGCGACTGCCATCTGACCTCCACAGTCCAATAACGATATTGGGTGATATCGAAAATACGATTACTGCTTTAAAATTCTGTTTAGACAATATCAACATTCAATTCATTCGTTCTCGCCAGGGTGGACGCGTGAGCGGCAATTGTTTTTGCGAATGTTTAGACGAAACGACTTTTTTATGTCCTTTCGATAATCGTATCTTGCAGGCGAGAAACTCTCCTTGTCTAAATGAGCCTTAATAATGAACCGTCCATTTTGTCTTGAAGGGAAAATTATCAGAAAAAGTCGTTGACTAGGTAGTAGATAAACAGGACCAGCGTAGGTACGCTGGTCCTGTTTATCTTGATTGTAAGAGGATTAATAAGTAGCTGGAGGCTGCTTTCGTTGACTTTATGAGAGTGTCCGCATCTAAGAGTATTTTAAAAGACAAACAATATTGGGATTAAACCGTTTGGAATCCATTAGGGAATGATGAGTTGGAAAAGGCTTCCTAGTGCAAGTATATTAAATATGCAACCGGAAAAAATAGGATATATAAAAATGCTTGGACTATGTAATATTTACGATATTGAACACATTGTTTTTGAAATTCTTCTTGTAAAACTACTAAACGGATTTTGATGCAGTTTTTTTGTCAGAGAACTCTAGGTCAAACTTAAACGTTGGTTTGATCGCAATTGGTTTATTAAAACCGGAGACATGACAAAAGTCACGAAAACCGACATTCACGTAGGAGAAGCCGCGGCCATCAACGAGTATCTTTAATATATCTAACAATTAATACACCGACATCTTTCCTCTCAGAGATAAAAAGCCGTAAGTGCCTATACTAAACAAAACCGCACATCTCTCTATCACAATAATTTACCTAACAGTGCCTATCACTCGATATTCATAGCTGTCAGCATGTTTCAGTGCCACAAACACCGTGAGGAGATACAGTTTCAACAATAGACAAATAACTACACCTACGAGTACCCCTCGAGGGAGTTAGGCGTGATGCTTATTACGTAGGCCATAAAGCTTAATATCCCCTGACTTTAATAGATGTAACCATTACAGTCGCTGGGCTATCATATTACCTCATTACATTTTACTGCGATGATTTTGTTTGTGTCCTAATTTTGTGCTGCTCTTAAGAAATGAAATGAAAGTTATATAGTTATTTTTTTTGCTGAGATACTGTGGCATTATAACTGGTTGATTTTAAGAAATTGCTTTTATTGAAAAGTTCGTCAATTATACAACTTTAAACTCGAGCTCAATGAGAGATGGAGTGATGACCTGGAAAAAGTGACTGGAACAGACTGTATGCGAAAGGCGGAGGCTCGGGAGAAATGGCGCATACTGGGAGAGGCCTATGTCCAGCAGTGGACTGCAATAGGCTAATTGATTGATTGAACAATAAATCTATGAAAAAGCATCTATTGCCGTCCAGCCGTCAAACAAAAACTACCATTTGAGAATTGATAACAGCTGGCGTGAATGGCGTGCTTAACTTTTTGGACTACATCCGAGCTTTAGGCGGTGTAACCTGACAACTTAATCTAATAAAAACGCTTGGCTGTCATCAATTTACTGGGCTCAGGATAGCGATGTAGTATTTGACTGCAAAGCTACGGTTACTAGGCTACTTTATGAGGGGTAACTTCAGTCATTTTTTACTGCTTTTCTATCTAGAATCCGTTACATCCGTTAGAATTAGTACAAAGACGGGCTTTGGCAGTAGACGATACTAACAAGTTGCTTTATGTTCTTGTTTACATTTACATTATCCTGTCCAATGAGTATACAAATTTAATTATTTAAACTTTCATGGTCGTTCACATTACTATTAGAGCTGTCGGGATATTTACCACCATGTATTGTTTGGATATTTCGGCGTTGTTGCAAGCACCATGATCACGAAGGAACATAACTGTAGTACTGGCATGGTAAATATCCCGATAGTTCTAATAGTAAAGAGTATACAAATGATTGTACGATTATTTTTTCCGACTTCACTGGTGCACCCTGTAGGACACAAACGTTCTACCGCCCCTCCACTTGGGTCTTCAAATGGTTTACGGTTTACGATAACAAAACTCCATAAAGCTGTGTGTGTTCTACCGCCTATACAATGGTTTGTGCTCAGATGAATTGTTTGACATGATGCCCACAGCTACATTCTATCATCGCACTTCTCGCCATAGGCAGGGAGTTCATCCTCACACATTGCGACCGGAAACGGTGCGCACTGTGCGGTATGAAAGGAACCTCATCCCACGCTCGCTCCAGTTGTGGAATGAACTCTCTGCTGTGGTTTTCTCAAGCGACTACAATATGAGGTTCTTCAAGAACCTTCCGGTACCCGTGTCCTTAACATGCTCTTCTTGAAGAAACCCACATTGTTTCCCAGAAGTTTTCTTTAGGGTCGGCAGCACGAGTGTATCGCCCCTGGTTTTGCATACGTATGCATACTTTTCATCAGGTGGGCGGTATGCTTATCGGCCAGCTAAGTGATATAATAAAAAAAATATCGTACTCCGGTCATTGATAATTTTGCTGTATAATTTACTACGCTGTCATATAATTCTGATGAATTAATCCGTACTATAAACACTTATCAAATATTTATAAATGTTAGATCCTATGCTCTCGCAAATCGGCCTATTCATGCTGGGCTAAACCTTAAAAATTTCATAATGTATTCTATCCCATCCTTCAAAGAAATTACATGCAAAACATTTTTAATTACGCCCGAATGTTATGACACAATGTTGAACAGAAACAATACCCTAATTGTCTACCACACGCAACAAAAACGCTTCAACAGCCACCATTATAACCTGAACCACCATGACTGCATTCTCAATAGAAATCTCCAAAAAATATTTTCCTCGAGGACGTTCCAGCGGCCAGGTTATGCTGGGCGGTTGGTTACGCCTAAAACTTGGTAATTGGATTCGAAAAGTTGGTATTGATGAGGCGATCCGATAAAGTTTTGCTGCCTAAGAGTTGTCGGGCCAAAGATTTATGTTCTGCTGGATATGCCTAATGAAAGTGCTGTGTATATTAGGAAGTTATAATTGGTGCATTTGAAGCGAATTTCAGTTATTTGCCGCAAAATAATATAAATAAATAATTGAAGTTTAAAATCTAAAATAAAATATCAAGGATAGCTGTGGTCGTATGCCATTTACTCTAAAAAAAAAAACAATACATTCTAGACGAAAGTGGCATATGATACACGGGTATCATTGATATGTCCTTGTTTAATACTTTTTAGAGCGCGAGTTTTCAGTACCTAGTCGGGTTTTAGATTTTAAACTTCTCTAGTAATTTTATTTGATTGTGTCTTATTACTTAATACAAAAATGACCTGTTATTACCAATGCCGCATCTGACTATAATGGAGCACGACAAAATAACAATAGCTGAAACAAAAACCCTATAGAAAGACATACCGAGCTGATTTCTATATATTATTACTAGCCTTCCGCCCGCGGCTCCGCCCGCGTGCATCTCGGTTATCGCGACCTTTGCTCATATGTCCGGTTCTACTCAACCGATTGCGATCAAACAAACGTAAGATTTTAAGTCTGAGTAAGCTCTTTCTAACAAAAAAAACCGCATCAAAATCCGTCCAGTAGTTTTTGCGTCCATCGCGGACAAACAGACAAACAGACAGGAAATTAAAAAAAAATATTTTCGTGTTCAGTATCGTTAACATAACATAACCCAAGTATTTTTTTTAAATATCTCCAATGTACAGACACGTCCACTTTACAATTATATAATAGTATAGATAATATTCCGCTGGCAAGTGTTCATAACTTGGAGCCATATTTGTCTCAATAACCAAACATTTGGCAGCCAATAGCCGACTGGAGAATGCTCGTACCTTTTTTATGTTACTCATTCCAATTTTTCTACTACATTTAGACAATCGTGCGACCCATATTGTGAGGAAAATAAGTTAAGTCACTGAATGGACAGTTGTTTGTTCATTTGGCAATATAAAGCTATCGCGTTTTAGTTTCAAGCTTTTTTTTTATACCACTTAGGTCGCAGACTAGCACACGGCCCACCTGATGGAAAGTGGTTACCGTGGCCTATACGGGCGAGTGCAACATCAGGGGAGTCACACTCGTGCTCCCGACGCTTTAGAACAGTGAGATTCTGTGCCGTCAGCGAACAAGAGTGTCAAGAACTGCTCTTTTGGTCTTCCCACTGATAGCACAAAACCTCTCCAGTAATCTCTGGCTACCCTACTCACTGCCGAGAACACAACAGGAAGTTAATATACCCGCAGTATTCTGTAGGGCGGAGGTACTTCCCCAGTCGGACTTCTCGATTGGGACGGAGATACCGACGTGTCCTACCTCTTCCTGAAGCTTTTGTAATATACATTATAGGTTAAGGTTTATTCATGTAATTCCCTAAACGGTCTATTGCCACCAATGGGACAATCTTTAATGGACTGTCAATTTACTATCGAGTCTAATACATTTACAGCCTTTTACGATAGGTACTTATTGAAAGATATAGGATGGTTCTACCTATCATAAAGTTACATTTTATGATGACTATTTTATGATAGCTCATTTCATTATGCAACAATCATTGATTACTCTACTGTAATTGCATCATAATACGCCTAATTATTTTTACCCAATTTCTAAAAGCGTCGCTTCTTTTTATTAGGATATTCGACGTAAAACTAGAATTCATCGTAATGCATTTCCAACAATTTCACCATCGTTAGTGAATCTATTTTAAAAATTATTTTGTAATCTATACAACTGTACAACAGATGCTTCCTCTTAGCGTTAATTCCCAGTCGCATCCGAAGCTTTCAGCTCGGAGTCTGGGGTCCGCTTTACCAGTCTTAACTACAGATTTGGCTAGACCTCGATATTTTTTCGTGAAGCGATTGCCATGTGACCTCCACAGCCCAATGATAACATTAGGCGATATCGGAGCTTTGCAGCTAGACCGTTGTTTTTTTGGATTTTTTAGGGCTACAACTACCCGTAACGACTGCCATAGATGTTCTTATGGCAAACGGGACCGACGGCTTAACGTGCTCTCCGAGGCACGACCAGACCAATGCAAATACCTTTCTAAAAGGAAGTCGTCGCTTATTTTTTTTAGGATATTCGACGTAAAACTAGAATTCATCGCAATGCATTTCACCATCGTTAGTGAATCTATTTTAAAAATTATTTTGTGATCTATTCAACTGTAAAACAGATATCATAATTTATGTCTCCGCAGTTCTATTTCATGTTAAATAAAGAGCCAAAGAACTCAAGTTTTATGACTGCAGCAGAAACTAGCAAAAACCACGAAGTGAATTGAAGCATCGGCACTGCAGTGCGCGATTTATGGGGTAACTTGGTCTCAAACGCTGGCTCATCACTTGTTTACCTCTGCCTGGCACCCGTCCAACTACCTGTGATACTAGCAACTAGCTGGCTCGCCCGGCTTCGCCTGTGGCATGCTTCGAAACCCCTTTAAGAAATACAGAATAACGAATGATATCTAATATATAAAATTCTTCTGTCACGGGGTGCGTAATCGAACTCCTCCGAAACGGCTCGACCGATTTTGATAAAATTTTTTGTACTTATCCGGTATCTATGAGAATCGGCCAACATCTATTTTTCATCCCCCTAAGTGATAAGGGTGCAGCGGGAACGGGATTTGAATACCACGCGGGCCGAAAATATGGCGGTACGAAGTTCGCCGGGGCAGCTAGTTTTACTATATGAAAGAGTTACTGTAAGGTGATCAATTCATAAGTACCTAATTTATTTGCGATAAAAGATTCAGACCTCGTGGTCTGATTGTGTCGTCCGATCAGTCCAACGAAGCAGTCAGACCAGAAGACGCCTAGTCTGGAGTGCCCTAACCAACTGAACTACATGGACACATCTTGAACATCCGAAATTCTCTTATACAACCCTCTTGGGGCGATAGTGGAGCCATCAGTCGATATTTTTACGAACTATCGGAACCAATGAACAATGTTCCATTCATTTTAAAATTGCTTCTTCATTACTTCGCTCAATGTAATAAAATTTTAAAGCAATAAGTATGTTAATTATTCCTATCGATTCAGATTGGAAAAAATCAAAGTCTAAGACGGGACTTGAACCATCAACCAGTCCCTTACAGGATCCCATAGTAGTATTAAACATAGTCCTCCGAAAAAATAGACGAAAGACATGCTTTAGACTTATTTCACCCCTTTGGCCGCCATCGCAACCGTCATTCGCAACCAGTTACGATGGCAGATTTTTTTACCTTAGATGGCAACTAGTTGCGATAGAAGAATGTTTTCTGTTTTCACAATTTCCCTAATAGAATCCGCGCAATATAATTATCAAAGTAAAATATTCATCACCCTAATCTTTTCGCCAGGATCAAGATTGTTTTAATGGCCTACGTTTACTTGGCGGCAAATTAAAATTTTGTCAACGGAACATCGAACCCTTCACAGCGCATAATTAGACCCTTTGCGACAATCAGAGGGGATTTTGTAATAAAATTGGGCTGAAAATAGACTTTAATTGGAATTTTGAAGTCTCGACTCCGTATTATGAGGTGGAGAAAAATGTAAATTTACGCTTTAGACCGTTAAGTGTTGAGACTGGGGAGTAATGAATTGTGTAGCGTATTATTTAAATACTGTTTTAGTTAGAAATTGTTGTGTTTTAGAAGACAATGGTAAAAAATGATAGAACTTTGGTTTGAAAGTATCAAAACCTTGCATTTCTTAGCACATAGTGCCATTTTTCAACATCCTTGCATTAGTTCTGGTGAACGTTGGAGTCCGGGGTCCGGGGGTTCTCCAGTCCAACTGCGACGCGACCGAAATTCAGCTAATTCGATCTTTTTCGTAAAACGACTGTGATCTGACCTCCACAACCCATTAGCGATATCAAAGTTCTGTAGGTAGTTAGACCAGTTGTCGAACTTTTAGGGCTTCAACTTCCGGTTGCCATAGATGTTCGTATGACAACCGTGATGGACAGCTTAACGTGCTCCTCTGTAGTATGGAGTTTCAATATGTTAAGAATGGTTACCCATCCTAAGGCCGACTTGACAGGGTAGCAATAAATCAAGAAAGACTTTGAAGAACTTTAATATTAAAAATACAAAAATTACGGATAGTTTCCTGCTCTTAAGTCTTCGGCACATTGTATTCGCCAAATTTTAAGTATTTTCGTATTACGACCAATGGATAAATACTAGCTTATTCAATTATCCCACTACAGATATAACAAAGTAATATAAAGTAGTCTAAACTAGGTATCTTGTCCAATTGGAATCATGCTCGTATTTCCTGCTAAACCTTCCGTATCTGTTAGAGCAACATCGCTCTTCCGCCAACACAACCGCGGAACTAATTGCAATCTAACGCGACTGGAATTGCAATTAATTCCGTGGTTCATTTATTTAGTTCTGTACCGGAGTCAGACTGTTTTGGTACAATAGAAAACAACCACACAATGTGTCCAATACCGGAACTACTAAAGGGTGTATACCCAGGGTTTACAATATTAAATGGTTTCTTCATCTCACCTTAACATGGTATATGGTTCTATTAAAATATTTCCATTACGAATACCAGGATCTGCTAATACTCCTGCTGCTCCTCTGGATTATATGGCTTTTAGGAAGCGACTGTCATCTGACCTGCCAACCTCGACCCAACCGGAATTTAAGTTTAAAACTAAAACCCGACTACTGCAACAGCACGCTCCAAAAAGTATTAAACAAGAAAATATCAAGAATAGCCGTGGTCGTATGCCACTTTTCCCTAGAATAACTATATTGTTTGTTATGTTAGCGTGCTTTTGCAGTAGTCGGGTTGTAGTTTTAAACTTAATTTTTTATTTATACCATTTTGGGGTAACCAATACCCAAAATGTTTACATATTTGAAATGAGCTAATTGAGCCCTTGAATTTGATTCAGTGACATGTCATATAGCCTATAACCAGCGGACGATCAAGACGCTTCTGTCGATACCTCATTTGTCCAGTTCTAATAAGTGGTTAAAGAGCAATGAGGGAACAAACGAACATACATACATACATACATACATACATACATACATACATACATACATACATACATACATACATACATACATACATACATACATACATACATACATACATACATACATACATACATACATACATACATACATACATACATACATACATACATACATACATACATACATACATACATACATACATACATACATACATACATACATACATACATACATACATACATACATACATACATACATACATACATACATACATACATACATACATACATACATACATACATACATACATACATACATACATACATACATACATACATACATACATACATACATACATACATACATACATACATACATACATACATACATACATACATACATACATACATACATACATACATACATACATACATACATACATACATACATACATTACATAGCCTGTCAAAATCATAACCCTCCTTTGGCTTTGCCGTAGTCGGGTAAAAAGCCTGCGCCAGAGTTTCGTCAGCAGGTGTAAAGACAGCTTAAGATCGATATTGACTGGTAAAGTACTCAAAATTATCTTACTACTTTGATATTCCCACCTTCCTGTTGACGGATTATTCTGATATTTGGTACACACCTTTAGTTTGGATGTTCGGACGGTGATACAAATTAAATCCAAAAATTAGTTTGGTATTAATATCATTAGTAGGTATTAAGATCACTTTGAGTACTTGACTTGGGCTTTTAAATTGACCCGGTGAACTTGATGGGGCTCCAAAATCATCCAAACCCAATCATAAAGCATTCTCTCATTATCACGTTAATATTATAACGTCTGTCTCCAAAATATTCAATTACAATTTACATTTTCAACTCGTTCAGTTAGGTATCATAAACGCATACAAACTATCAAAATGTTTATACAAACGTTTAAGCACCTCCATTGCTTACAAATTAAATTTTGAATACAAATGATTTCATTTCGCTGCCAATTCCTAAACCGTGCCAACAAAACACAGAAACAAACAATATAATGGCAGCTATCGCCATCTTTCGATAATTATATACAGTAAAAATTTTCTCAAGAACCAACAACATTGGCATATAAACGACCTAACTGCCAATAATATGCTTATCTCTTTCCCACTTTACATAAATTGCCCTACCATTACGCAAACTGAAAATTTCCACGTGAATAGACTCTGTTTATTTCATTTTCCGCTCGTCTCGTATTTTCTAATTTTCCGAATCAACGGTCCGGCCCCACAGCTCGCCAGTTTTTCAATAAAGCCTATATTTGCAAACTATTTTGATCTGCTTCGGGTTAGAAGGGTTGGAAGGCTGCCATGTTGTCCCGGAGGAGAAGTCAGGGCTTAATAACATGATGTAACGATGCTTATTTGGAAAATTGGACGTAAGATGTCGAAGATAGGACGATTTGAAATTATATTGATGGGTATAAATGACAAATAGAAGTTACTGTCTAAAATTGTGCGAATATCACTCATTGAACCGAAATCGAACGAACTGAAACATTGGGCTCAGTGTAAGTAATACAACCAAATAAATCACGTCAGAATCCGTTCAAAATACTTTTATTTCAAAGACAAACAGATGTTTCAGGGGCTTGATTGGCTTAAGGCCTCTTAGCAACCGTAAGTTAGTTGGTACTTAGTTTCCAAAGGAAGCTATCTGCTGTCTAAAATTCAAGGATACAATAAACATACCTAAACACTGAACAGACGTTGCCAACATTCGTACAGTTAGCTGTTCAAAAGCACCGCCAAGTAAAACTATTTGCAGTAGCTTACGTACCAAACGTACATCTTGGGAACAAGAACAATACTTACAAGACTCCCTCGAGCGGCGATGTACTGCATACACATAAATAGCATCGAGCGCATTCTGCAAACGACTGATAAAGTTGGTCCATTTTGGTGGGTATTTTGTGACCCCACCAAAATCAACAGGGTCCAATCCAACTTTAACTGCAAGGTGGTGCACCTGCTGAGTGACGACGAGGCTCTAGCATACAGAAATACATACACGCCTTTATATACCCTAACGATGAGGTGGCCGTATTTTGCTCCACCGAGCACCAACACGGTTCTGGTATTAAGTCTACCAGGAAGAGAAGAGAGCGAAAATGGTAGGGCACCAAAAATAATTTGTAGGGAGTAAAAAAGGTGGAGGATCGGCAAACGTGGCGCATATTGGGAGAGGCCTATGTCTAGCAGTGGACTGCAATAGGCTAATTGATTGATTGAAAGAAATGCTCGCCCAAAAGAGAGCTGCCGTCAGTAGGGCGCGCATCTCCCAAGATTCGACCCGTTATGACCAAGATGGTTGACAGGGCCATGAGAAGGAGATGGAAATACGGCTCTGGTATAGATAGGGGGTTTTGGATCAAACGGCGGTTTCCCACCATAAGATTTTTCACTAGTTGAGTAGTATGAAAAATGTACTTAATATTACTAAAGTTATAAAAAGGACAATCAATCACGCGAGTGCTGCCAGCTTTAAAATTTATTTAAGTGCGAAAGTAAATCCTGAAGTCTGAGTGCACTCGGTTGTAAACCGCACGCCTCACGGATGCGTTGCTAAGCTCTCATTACTTCCAGTCACACGATCCGATGAAATGCGATCGAGATTTGAAATAAATGTATCATATTTTAGAGCTGCATTTTTATGCACACATTGGTTTATTTCAATCAAGACTTCATATCAATTAGATTTCTTTTAAATATTTACAATACATACATACAGGGTGGAAGATTTTAACCTTACCGGAGGGAAATTTCTTTAAATATTTGAGCGAATTTCACTCAAAGGAAACATTCCTTTATTTTTAAAAAGAAACCAAACTGCATTCATAGATTTTTGAAAATTCACTTGCCACACCCGGTAATCGAACCGACTAAAATCTGAAAAAATAACCTACTGTATTTTTATGGCATCAATCGATAATGTCAATCATAAGGATCAAATCTGTTTAATAAATATGGTTAGTTAAAAGAAAGGAAATGGGATGAAATGGGGTGGACGTATTCTATTCCACCGGGAGCCAACACGGCAATATTTGTATGCATGTGTGTATATTTTGTAATAAGCTATGCTTGTTGTTGTAATTTGAGCTTGTCCACCACCGTAGCACACTGGACTATCTTCAATAGGAACCCAAGAAACGTGTACTGCGCTTATAGAGCACATTTTGAGCTCATTTTAGGTCAAAGATATAGGTATGTCCCGAGCAATGAATATTATGTAACTTATTAACCTTCTGAAATAATAACAATCCCCTTTCTGCCAATATCCTGCGTCCACATTAGGTAGCTATGTAAGTAGGTTAGTCTTAACCCATAAAATACACAGTATTGTCCAAGTTATTCGAATGTTCCTCAGCGAACTAGTAATAAAACGTCTGAACCGGTCTCTCTGTCTCCTACAGGGATCCCTGACAAAGGAATAAATGTCACTACACAAGAAATAGTATCGGAGAGTACGTGAGGACGTCGCTTTGACTTTTATGACTTTCCATCTAAAATGTGACTTGGAGTTCAAGATATTTGGAGATATTTACCTTTGACTTTTATAGTTATAAATATCTATATTGTACATATTACTTTCATCACCACATCTCATTCGAAGGGTGCCGTCAGAGGCGACTAACGGAAAATAACGCAGACGATATCACTGCGGGAGAAGGAAAACTCGAAATAAAACCCTGTACCAACCCGTCCCAGTGGAAACAGTAGGCCAAAGCCTCCCATCATTGGGAGAGGCCAGTGGACTGCGATAGGCTAATTGATTCATTGATTGTTTTGCTTAAGGTGATTACATACGCGAATGACATTGACCATACAAATGCTCAAGGTCATTCGCTCATATTTGAACCGCAAAAATCAGTAAAACTAATTTTAATAGATAACTTTATAGGCGACGGTTACTAACTAAGAAGGTCACGTCATGCTAATACACTTATTTAACATACATGTGAAATTTTAGATTATTTGGATACATATTGTAGAAAATATTTGGTTTCATAAGAAAGAGTAGAGTTATGTTCAGAGCCTCTTTTCAACTATTTCCTCCTTTTTTATTTAATTTATGAAAAGGTGAAGTTACTCTGTATATCCTGTAGTATGCAGGCATGTAAATTCCAGATCTGTAGGCTTTATAGTTAAAAAGAAAAACGGTTTCGAAAATACTGATTTGATTCGGGGCCTGCCAGCGGCAACAATGAGCAGTTAAAATAGTTAGATATATAGTTACCAGCATATATTTTGACCTCATCCACTTACTGTGGGTGTCTTTTGAGGATAGTATGAGGTGCCACAGCGGTGTAGGAGCGATCCACAAATCATAGATTATACGAAACCAATCCGCGCATGCTACGGCCTCCTTTCTCTTGCGTCGTGAAGTCAAGATATGTGCCAATGCTTTTAGGCCAGTAATGGACTCCATGCAATGCTGCAAGCTTTGTTAGTGTCTTTGTGGCTTAGGCTTTTTTACCTGGATACCACAAAATACAATCTTGCTGAGAGACAATGAACCGATATCAAAATCCAACCAACTCAATCAGTGCTTATTCCGACAATACACTCATTGCATCGAAGACGTGGTTTATCCGTGAAAAAGAATATTATCTAATAGCACCTTACATGATTGTCATGTCTTGGCTAAAATTATTTGGCGATTTGGAAGTGAGAAAACATTCGGAAAAAATAAACATTATAACTCAAATTGGACTTGGATCACGTTTTATAGTTAAAGTGCAAAAGTTTTATCGCAATCAGACGATCTATGCAGCAGCGTATAAAATACGAACAAACATACAATTTTATATGATAGATTATTATTATCATCAAAAAGTTTTAAAGCGAAGTCGGGTTATACAGTACTGTGGTTTATTATTGATATGCAATTTTATTGGTGCTTCTAACTCACGATACTTATATATCACTTTTATGTGAAAACTTTCATCACAAATATAGCCATAAAAGATATTCTGAAAACCTACAATGTTTGTAGGACGTGTTTCACACATGAAGCGTATTTAGATATTCACGTTCATCATTTTTCTTCATCCTAGCGTTAATCCCAGACGCATCCGAAGCTTTCACCTTGGTGTCTGGAGTCCGCTTTTTCCAGTCTAACTGCGGGTTTGGCTGATCTCAGATATTTTCCGTGAAGCGACTGCCATCAGGTCTCCAAAACCTAACTACTGGTGATATCGAAATATTGCTATTAGACCAGTTATTAAACGTTTTAAGGCTACAACTACCCGTAACGATTGCCATAGATGTTTTTATGCCAACCGGGATCGCCAGCTTAACGTGCTCTTCGAAGCAAGGAAATACCCAGAACAATGCAAATAGACATAGGTATTCATGCATACAAATATTGCTGTGTTGGTTCTGACTGGAGTCGAAATGAAGAATATAGCTCCCCATCTCTTCCTGTGGGTGTCGTAGGCGACTAAGGTATAGGGCTGTTCTCCATCCGACAGTAAACATACAGCCAATAACTAATTGCCCGCTAGACGGCAATAGGCTCACCCATTATTACGTGGCACCGAAAATCATAGTTAGCGAAATGTGGGTGATAATACACCTCTGCCTACTCCTTCGCGGATTGTATGTATGTATGTACGAATATTTGTATTGAGGAGGAATCGAATCCACGGTCCCTGCGTAGCAGCCGCGTTCACTATCGCCACGCCACAGAGGCTGTCTGTCTCTCTCTCTCTCTCTCTCTCCCTTCGCGTGTGTGTGTGTGTGTGTGTGTGTGTGTGTGTGTATGTGTGTGTGAATCACGTACATTATTACGTAAAAATATTTCCAGTTTTGTTAAATTAATTCTTCTAACAATCGCCGAGTCTAGGGAGCTGCTCTAAAAACCGCTTTGAGCGAGGTCTCTTTGTGCGAGCGCATTGTCTTGCTGTATAGACTCGGAGCTAACATTGTATGGTAGGTATTGTACTCGTATAGCAAGAATGTGGAGCGTGTGGGAACTGGGGCTACAGAATAATGAATGCTAATTTTTTGTGGGGACTCTTTGGCGTTAATATTTAAAACTAGCGTTGCCCGCGGCTTCGCCCGCGTGGATGTCGGTTATCGCTTAGTGTTTATATAGCCTGCATCTCAAAATCCTTTCTTAGGGGATGCCTACGTCATAGTAGCTTTATGCATGCAAAGTCTCAGCCCGATCGGTTTAAAATTGACCAAGTTTCATACAAACTTTCATCCCCTATTTTATCCCCTTGGGGGTAGAATTAATCAAAATCCTTTCTAAGCGGATGCCTACGTCATAACATCTACCTGCATGCCAAATTTCAGCCCGATCCGTCCAGTGGTTTGGGCTGTGCATTGATAGATCACTATGTCAGTCAGTCAGTCAGTCAGTCACCTTTGAGTTATATATATATTTAGATGATAATATTAACAAGCATACCTGCCTTATTACTTGAATTCCCTAAGTCATGGCGACCAGTCTTGTTCAACATTTTACATTCGTCAACGTCAAATCCCATAGGTACATTCGTCATTCTATCCTACAATACGCCGGCCAGCGAATTGCTACTTGTCTAGGGGGGGGGGGGGAAGGGGGGGTTGAACCCTACGTCCGCGAGTTCTACTCGAACTTGACCAGTTTTTAACTTGTTTCGAAGCTATTGATGATTTTAGTACTTTCAATAGTATAACATGGAAATACTTTTTTTTTAATCGTGCGAAAAATCCCCACGGATACCTCCCTCGCCGGAGCCAGAGGTTATGTCGGACTCGAACCGACTAAAACATGGAAATACTAGCTTAATATTGGCGGGTTTTAGCAGCCAAATGATTGCCCGCAAATAAATTTTGTAATAATCTCCAAATCCGTATAAATCAGCCCTTCCACGGCACTTAACCAACCAGCTATTAAAACCACAAGTCTAATTATACAGAGCCCATCTATTATTCAGACAGCGATGTTGTTGTTCAATCTGACAACAATACTTGATCCATTTAGTCTGCCGGCACCACCGCAAATCAACCGGAGTGGCTGTCACGCCAGTTCTCTGAAGGAACGGAGATTAAAAACGTTTCAACGTACTTTATTTACCGACTTCAAAAAAGGAGGAGGTTCTCAATTCGTCGGAATATTTTTTTATGTATGTTCATAGATTATTCAAAGACGCCTGGACCGATTTGCAAAATTAGTTTTTGTTTGATAGGTTATACTTCCCAGGTGGTCTCATGTAAATTTTATCAAAATCGGTCAAGCGGTTTATGAAATATCAACAAAAATCAGTTGAAGTCGGTTTTTTAAATTATTAATTTGGTGATTACAATTAGTTTGAGTGAGTTTCAGTTAGGATATCTTATAAGTTACTCGCTGTTGCCCGCGGCTCCGCCCGTGAGAATGTCGGTTATCGCGACCAAATATAGTCAATGTCCTTTCTCAAGGTCTAATTTACCCCTATACTAAATTTCATCAAAATCGGTTCAGTGGTTTAGGCGTGAAAGCGTAACAGACAGACAGAGTTACTTTCATATTTATAATATTGGTGTGGATATGGATGTAGCCATGCTTTTTACTGAATATGAATAAAATTGGTTCGATTGGACCCTCTCACTTAAAATCAGTATTCTTAAGGTTCTTCCTCTTCTTCGAGGCAATGGCTAGATCTGGATTTTTAAATTTTGTCGACCCAAAACTTGGGCACAGCAATAGCGTCTTCAGTTGCTCTACGAAAGTCGTCGGTAGTACAAGTGATGAGGCACAGCGAGCATGAAAGCAAATGCGACATGGACTGAGATTGGACCCCGCAATCGCAGGACTCTTGCGACCGGTCGATGAAGCCTCATTTGCCATATTTTCCCTGCAGCGGCCAACTTTAGTCCGCAGGCGGTTTAAAGACTTCCTAGTTGGCCACTGGAGATGCTGACCAGCCGGTATGTCTTCGCTTGGTCTGGTTTATAACAGTACTAGCTTTTGCCCGCGGCACCGCCCGCGTGCATGTCGGTTATCGCGACCAAACATAGCCTATGTCCTTTCTCAAGGTCTATTCTACCCCTATACCAAGTTTCATCAAAATCGGTTCAGTGGTTTAGGCGTGAAAGCGTAAAAGACAGACAGACAGAGTTACTTTCACATTTATAATATTAGTATGGATATGGATGGATATGGATTTCGGTTGCTAAAAACGGCTAACTACTGCTACGGCCATGGCTGTCTGTTTCATACTTGTACTGAATTTATTACAGCTGTCGGATACAGTATGTTCATGAAAATATTCAGGCAACGGTTAATTTAAGCAATGGAACATCTGTGACAAAGATTGATTAGCCTTATGCAATAAAAATATGTTTTAGTCACGAACTACATTTATAAAGTGAGTTCATTATTATCAAAATACTTAGTAAAAGTTAATCTTCATCTAACTTATTTTGATATAATGTTAACTGAATAAAAACAGAAAAGTATTTTTTGTTTTCAAGTTTTCTGTTCGTAAATTCTTTGACGCATTACGAAGACTTTACTCACACACGTTTTTCTTTTTTTTTCTACAATCTAAGTACATTCTAAGTATCGTCAAGTTTGTAAACCATCATCGTAGCACTCTTGAGACTTCACATTTTGCTTACCATCAGGCAAGTTGAAATCATATTGACGTTATTCAAATAAAAAAAATATAGATGGAAGTTGTATGTAGTAAGATAATAAAGGTCACCGAATATTTTAGGAATATACTTAACTTCTGTTCAAGAACTAAGAATCATGAAATATTTGTTTTGAATCTTTTTGAACCCAAATATCTTTCTATAAGTTTCTCTATTTAACCGTAAGTACATTCATAACAAAAAGCCTATTTGGTTTGATTTACGTATTTCTACTTTCTGAACATTGACCAGCTTGTAGGAAGTCACCCTTATCAGAAATACTGAAAACATGAATAACAGTTTCCTTTATTCCGAAAGTCAACAAGAAAAAATAGCCTCCTAAACCGAATATTTCGGTAAGGGAAGCGATTCTTCGGGGTTGTAATGCGTTATTATTAGCGTCCAAGTTCGGAGCTGCTCAAGCCCGCATAAGTTACGAATGGCTTGAGGCAGATTTGTTTATTTTCATGAATCATAATGGGAATTGTTCGGTATTTGTTCTGTAAAGTAGGTCTTAGGTATAAATTTTAATTGGGAGTTATGATATTATTGTTGTGTTTCAAGGGGTGGTGGTAAGATCTCTCATAGAAGAATGACTGGAGAGGATCTTCGCATTTCCAAAAAAAACCACTTTTTAACGGATTTTATTGCGATTGCCTGCTGTTTCGGTTACTTTTTAGCAGGAATGGTCATGAGCTGGTATAGACAGTAATTGTCACATAGTATACCTAAAGTGTAAGCTATCTCAAAACATAAATAATCCCTACTTCCCTACTAATATTATAAATGCGAAAGTAACTCTGTCTGTCTGTCTGTCTGTCTGTCTGTCTCGCTTTTACGACTAAACCGCTGACCCGATTTTGATGAAATTTGGTATAGGGGTAGATTAGACCTTGAGAAAGGACATAGGCTATGTTTGGTCGCGATAACCGACATCCACGCGGGCGGAGCTGCGGGCAAAAGCTAGTATCTAATATTTAGTAATCTGCATAGGAATTCTATTGCAGAATGCGCCACAATAATTTTATTGGTACTTAATTTTGTTATACATATGTGGAACCATTATTAAGGATATAATATAGGTAACCTTAAAAATGTCGGAGACAATGCTTCGCATTCCAGCTATGCAAGCATATCTATGTTTTACGCTCAGCAAATGCTTGCAATACCAAAGACGTAACACGCATTCCTAAACCAAAGGAACCCTGTCAACCCTACTCACTAAAGTCACATAAATCTAACCCAAATCCAGTACAAAATCTTTAAAACTAAAAAAAATAAAAAAGCAACAAAGACGAAAAAGCTCATCAAGTCTTTTATCAAATAGTGGAACTTATACAGGCGAGCACAAAAGGCGTTCTGGTTGAGCTTTCTCTCGGCAATTGTGTCGAAAAGCGCCATCTGTCTGCAAAACGTCCAATTAAAAATGTCACTTGTGCGCGCGGTTGTACGAGGGCTTGGGGTAGGTATTAAATTCATACATGCAAATGTTCTGGCTGTGGCGAACAAAAATGGAAATAATAAACTGTACTGATTGTTTGAGCTGCGTAGTCTGCTAAGTGGTGGGAGTCTAGTGGATAAGGTGTCGGGTTTGTAATCGAGAGGTCGTGGATGCAAATTATGGAAGCAATTTAGTTAAACCGTCGCCCTAAAGACGGTAGTATAGAGGAATTTGGATCGGCTTCGTGCGGGCTTCGGTGGCTTAGCGGTCAGAGCATTCCCCCTGTAAGGGAAAGATCGCGGGTTCGAGTCCCGCCCGAAGTCGATTCTTTTTCCTTTCTAAATCGATTTGAAACAATAATGGAATTTTCAGTAGCAGCAAAGAATATAACAATATAATTATCTGGTTAACGGCCATAATCTCGTCCTCCCCAACTCCCCACATATCTTTAGAGATATACAGTATTCAGGTGGAAGTTTAAAAATATCACAGAGCATCTGAAGTCCTTTGAAATACGATCCCTGAGGCCATGAAATTGGTATGTAAAATTTAAGTCTGTGGACAAAGCTGCGAGGCGAGTAACAAATTTCGAGAATAAAACCTTCCTCCAATGCCTTATATTAAAGAATTTTAATATTCACCCTTTTCAAACAACTCAAATTCTGTTTACCTACCTACCCCCTTCCCGGCGTGATGCTGACACGGTAAGTAAACATGGCATTATTAAAAATAGCTTTCATATTTTCATGAAAGTAAATACCTTTCATATTAATGTTGAAATTGTTACAGACTGCGGTTCGACGCGTGTTCCTTTCTGCCCCCCTAGACAAGTGCAAATTCGTTGGCCGGCGTATTTTAGAATAGAATGATGAATGCATGGGATTGTTATACAACATAATATATATATTATACTAGGTAATCCTCGCGTGTCAATCAAAGTAGATCGGAAAAAGTCAACATCTAGGTATGACGGGCCTTGAACCCGCGACCAGTCCCTTACAGGGAATAAGCTCTGACCAACTGAGCTACTTGGCTATAATCAAAATTCTTCTACAAGGTCTAGGATAGGCGTCTAGGACTTTTTCGAATTTAAATTTATAGAAAATTTTCCCAGTATGCTGCTGCGTTTTGGAAGCACTCATGAGGTCCTCCGGTGTATAGGTAGATAGGCATGCAGCACACGTTAGTTGGTAGGCTATGGTCTGTGGAGCAACTCCACACTCACACCGCAGGTCCGCGTTATCTGAAAAACCCCACCTAGACGGTTTCTCCCTGCTGCGACCAAAATCCCAGACATTGATTAATCTTTTTTTTTATACAGGACACGTCAATTTGACTTCGCCTCGCCTGATGGTAAGCTTAAGACAAAGTCTTCGAAAAAGAGCGCCACCATTACAAACACATACCATGTTGCAATGGTGGCACTCAGCTTGATATTCTATTCTATTCCTCTCTACAAACTTATTGTCACTTGTCTTGGGACCCCCTATAGTCCACGGGTCAACAAAGATCATGGGTAAAGCTGTTGTAGTAGTAGTTGACTGCCTCCGTGGTGTAGCGGTAGTGAACGCGGCCGCTACGCAGGAGGCGCGGGTTCGATCCCCGCTCAGTGCAAATATTTGTGTTCATGAAATATGGGTATTTGCATTGGTCTGGTCGTGCCTCGGAGAGCACGTTAAGCCATCGGTCCCGGTTGCCATAAGAACATCTAAGGCAGTCGTTACGGGTAGTTGGAGCCCTAAAAAAATCCAAAAACAACGGTCTAGCTGCAAAGATTCGATATCGCCTAATGTTATCATTGGGCTGTGGAGGTCAGATGGCAATCGCTTCACGAAAAAATATCGATGTCTAGCCAAATCTGTAGTTAAGACTAAAGCGGACCCCAGACTCCGAGCTGAAAGCTTCGTATGCGACTGGGAATTAACGCTAGGATGAGAGAGTAGTAGTTTTGTACAAGAAAGATAAAAGTATTCTATCCTATCACGACCTATAGAGAATTCCAGTGGTCCATCTTCAGAGTATACTTTCCAGCCTGTCCACGATGAGATCAACTGATACACACAACTTTAGAGACTGACTTTGTATCTGAGATTAATGTACTAGTATCTGCTCTATAATAGGTTTATCTCCTCGCACATTTGGAATAAATATTCACATAGCTATCATAAAAAGGTAAATGGAATTCTTTGTATGAAACATCGTGTTTCGAATTTATCGAGAATCTATCAGATATTGCTTTGTTCCTAGAATTTTAGATGCTATCAAACGGTCGTATGGATCCTATATAAAATACGGGTGGCGTATCCGTATTTTATCACTGAACTACAAAAGTAGTTTTACAGGACAATGTTTATATTATGAATATTTATATTACGACATAATATTTATATTATGTTCTGGGATTACCAGGATATTCTGTACAGCGCTATCTAGATCGAAAGTTTTAACTGCCTATAGAACTGTTTTAAAATGCGGATAAACATACGAAAATGTACATGAGTAGGGTAGCCAGAGCTTTCTGGAGAGGTTTTGTGCTGTCAGTGGGAAGACCAAAGGCTTGTCCTACTTATCTTCTGCGCTGACGGCACAGAATCTCACTGTTCTTAAAGGGTCGGCAGCGCAACTCTCCCCTAGTGTTGCAATCGTCTATAGGCCATGGTAACCACTTTCCATCAGGTGGGCCGTGTGCTTGTCTGCAGCCTAAGTGGTATAAAAAAAATAACATGTCGTACAGTAGTAGTATCGTGTAAGAAGGATTTTACACGCAATATTTGTAAAGGATCTCGCGGGTGGTGCGACAATATTTGGTCGCAGTGACAAGGACCTTACTTCACACTATAAATATCTCGAGACTATATTTTCAAGGGAATTGATGGGATTCAAAGGATCTTGTAGTGACAGGGGTTATGATTGGATCGAAATGCTGTGTTTTTGTTTGATAGATGTAGAAATAATGGCATTTTATTTAAACGAGGTTTCGTGGAGGATTGTAAAGACAAAATATGTGATTCATGTTTATTTTACAAAATAATACTCGTATAGTACACGCCAGTTAGTGTGGCAATACGAGTCCTTTACATTCCCCCATACAGTGGTGTAGGTATACGAAATTTGCAAAAATGACAGTTTCAATGTTAAAAGATAACGTAATAATTCTTATTTCTTAATATTTTTGATTTACCTTTCTTGTTACTTCGTATTCGTAAGACTTTGTTCCACTCGTATTGCCACACTAACTGGCGCGTACAGTCACGCTTTTCTCAAAGAGGGGTAGGTAGAGACTTAGCCAGGATCGTAGCAATCTTTATCTTTAAAAACTGTGTTCAAATAGTACGCTACGATGTTAATCAATTTCTAGGTATAATATTGCTATTAAATCAACAACAGTTTGTAATAAGGTAATGTTGAGATAGAATCTTATTGATTTCCAGAAAAGAATCTGGAAATCAAAACTCACGGTCCCCCTTTTCTAACAATGAAATGACAATACATGCACGTATGCTGACTGTATCTCTAAGTTTTCACAACAAAACAGGAACTCAATTTCCATCAATCTATACTTGCGAAGCCTTCTACGTGTGGAGTGGGTTGTTGTTGCGTTATTGTGTGCATTGAGGAGTGTGCCTTGGTACTTCAATATAACTCTCTGTTTGTTTGTTGTATCTTTCTTATTACATTGCTTGTAATGTAGGTTAGTTTATGCAGTTTAAATATCAACATTATAAATTACGCTTCTTTACTTCTTCATCCTAGCGTTTCCCAGTCGCATCCGAAGCTCTCAGCCCGGAGTCTGGGGTCCGCTTTACCAGCCTTAGCTACGGATTTGGCTAGACCTCGATATTGTCCGTGAAGCGATTGCCATTTGACCTCCACAACTCAATGGTAACATTAGGTGATATCGAAGCTTTGCAGCTAGACCGTTGTTTTTTGAATTTTTTAGGGCTCCAACTACTCATAACAACTGCGATAGATTTTTTTATGGCAACCGGGACCGACGGCTTAACGTGCTCTCCGAGGCACGACCAGACCAATGCAAATACCCATATTTCATGCATACAAATATTTGCACTGAGCGTGAGGCTGTCCGCTTACTTTCCTATTGGGGTATAAATCCGATCCTGGTATAAATCTTCTGCATTTTCTACTATCTTAATTGTTTTCATACATGCTTAGTGGTTATAAGTTGTTAATTTGATGAATGAGTGATATGTGCGCCTAGGTTGACCTTTACTGGGTTACCCTTTCACCCTTGCCTTATATTCTGTTTCTCCGTTTCCAAACCATCGATGCATCCTTATCCCTGTATTGTTCACTGTATCCTCTAACATAATATACCTTATGGTTACACTGATGTTGATTTCATGGTTTATAGAAATATTATACCTACAAATTTAATCTAATTATCTATATAACTATTTGACACAGTTTTCAAAGATAGATAGATAGATGGATAGATAGATAATTCTTTATTGTATACCGCGAACAACACAGATTATTGTACATAGATACAGTTACCTACAGGTAAATGCACAATGGGCGGCCTTATCACTGAAACTGATTTCTTCCAGCCGCTCTAGACAAGTGGCAATTCGTTGCTCGGCGTATGATGAAATAGAATGCCAAATGTATGGGATTTGACGTATATGACAGGCGTCAACGAATGTCAAAAACGTCAAATCCTATACATTTGTTATTCTATTCCATCATACGCCGAGCAACGAATTGCCACTTGTCTAGAGGGCCAGGCAACCTTAGGATGGACAGGAATGAAACGTATGTAGTGTAAGTGAGTGTTGGTGTACTTTCAAAATTAAATAGGGGTAGGTAAAGACTAAGCCAGGATCGTAGCAATCATGATTGATTATTTATAACGTTCTCTTCAATCACGCTACTCCCGTTTATCTCAATGAACGTTTTAAATTTCTTAGTGACACACGTGCGAGATCCTTGAGCCCGTCTAGGAAAGGTCCAACCCCACCAAACGGACGGCATCGGCCCGGATTTTACAATCTTTAAACAAAATTAAATCTTATTATGACAGTGTTTGAAGTTCATATTACCAAGTCACGCACAACAGCTTGACAGCGACGTGCGGCGGCATGACGCACGTCAAGCTGTCATGCGTGACTTGGTAATATAAACTTTAAATGCTGTGTTATAAGATTTATTATGTTTGAAGATTGTAAAATCCGTTCCGATGCCTTCCGTTTGGTGGGTTGAACCTGAACTTGACGCTGGGAGAAGTGACTCTACGTGAAAAAGAAAGAAACATGTTTATACGTATGTGCGTATCTTTTATTAAAAGCTTTTAAGCGAAAATATTTATCTTTCAAATTACTATGTACCTACTAGGACAACATAGGGCGTAAACAATTCTAGTACGTATTGCTCTCGTCTGACCTTGAGGTCGTTGACCCATCGTACTTTGTGACGGCCCTCAGCGTGGAATTAATGGCCGCCTAATGGATGTCGAGTGTAGTGCACTTAGCTGTTTAGTAACTGATGAAGCTATGTCTGAGCTAATATCTAGCTTCGTCCAGGCTAAATTACTGCGAATAAAACTAAATTAACTGTGAAATATTAGGTTTGCACTTTTCTGAAGGGATTGGGTAAAATGCATTGGAATATTTTGATAGAGTGTGTATTATATAAACAAGGCTCCCTCTTCTGCCGCACTATTAAGACCTGGAATCCCGTGTCAGTTCACGTATTTCCCTCCTCCTACAGTCCCGGGTCCTGGGGCGTGAAAAAACATCTGATGAGGCCGTCAAGCTGAGTGCCACCATTGTAACATGGTACGTATCTGTAATGGTGACCCTTTTTTCAGAGACTTTGCCTTCAGCTTACCATCAGGCGAGGCGAAATCAAATTGACGTGTCCTATATATAAAAAAAACATGCAGTCAGGACTGACAGTCCCTATAAGGGTTATCGGCAGATACTCCAGTTACGTCACAAAATGTACTCTTTATGTACGGTACACATTTTTGGGTAGGTATCTTTTTGAGTATAGCACGGGGTACTACCTACCATCGGGGTATCAGGGTGTTTTGAGGTCCCACTAAATCTATGGTGTGCTCTGGTGCAGGTTCTTTTCGAGGTTGTTGGCTCAGGTGTACGAGCTTTTGATGAGATAGGGATTATAGTTCAGATAGCGAAGAAGAATGTAGAATGCAGCCAAAGAAATCTTAATAAATACATAAAAAAATATATATTCGGAGCAGTCTTTGAGTTCTGCTGATAGAAGTGAAAACTAAGTAACTTTTGAAAAAGTATTTACTTCACAAAAAAGCACACACATACATACATAGAGTAAAACTAGACACTTTTTGTACATCCAAAAAGTGCTTACCGCGACTAAAGAGCTGTATCATGGTGGTGTCATCCTGGCCCAACTGCTCAGTGATGACGGGAGTTTCATAATTTTTGTTCACTTAAAAAGTGCTCTATATAAGTTCGTCAAAAGAAGTTTTCACTTTAAAAATGTTCTACAAGGATCAATTACACGACCACACGATTTGTTATTAGAAGATAGATAATATATCTTGTAAATAAACAAAATAACATGAACTCTTTGGCAATCCACAGCGTCAAACGAAGTTGTCGACACATATTTTGCAAACCGTTTGCGTTAACGCAATATTTTACGAGATATGACTCATAAAATTGCGAGATTTTTTACGGAATGCCGCGCAAATTGCACACTAAATTTTATTTTTAACATAATGTTTAATGTTACTCAGATTTCATTTGAAACACGTAAAAATATATGCGCAAACGGAAAAATAAATATATCCAGCTGTAATATAAATATAAGAGATGGTTCGGTGGGCAGAATTATCACTGTTTGCTAGAAATTTCGTCAAGGACGCATTGGATATAAAATTTTAGAAAAATGCCGAATTCTTATTTGACTTTATGGAATCCAAAATCTTTATTAATTCATTAATTCATTAATATTTAAGAGTTGAAGAGTTTGTTTTTTCGGTTGAAGGCGTTAATCTCAGGAACTACTGATTCGAAAAAATAATGCTATACTAAAGCTTACATGAACTAAACTTTTCTATTTACCCCATTATAGTTTCTATCATTAATGAACTACAAACATATAATGTATGAATTCTCAAAAAGCGCAATAGCTTTGTGTAATGTAACCTAATTAAATTGTTAACCTCTAGGATTTAACTTACACTGGAGTTGTTACTTGTCATGATATGCATACAATAGGGTAATTTCACGATGCCTAATTTTTTTGCTAATTTCGGTGGTATTTTTCAATGTAGGTTTTCCGATGAAAAAATTTAATGGAGTTCTTTTAGAATATCTAGAATACTGATGTGTTCTAAAAGAACTCCATTAAAGTTTTTCATCGGAACACCTATGATTGAAAAATACCACCGAAATTAGCAAAAAATTAGGCATCGTGAAATTACCCAATAAAGACTTTTAAAAATTAAAAAAAAAAGATCAATCACCGATTCGAAATAAATTATTAGAGGTAGGCAGTAACCATAAATGTCAACAAATTCTTGTTCTTGTTCACGTTACTTGAAAATTAATAAATTGCAGGTACGAATATAATAATATTATGATAATATAGCCACGAAGCCGGGGCCGGGTTGGCTAGCTAATATAGAGAATCCAGTCCCCTCTAGGTAAGTCAAATTGCTCGTGTTAGGAGTCACTTCACCTCGATAGGCAGATAGTGTAATAGCCAGGATTTTAATCTGAGACTTCTTTTTTTTATACCACTCGTGGCAGACAAGCACACGTCCCACCTGATTGTAAGTGCGACTCCTTAACCACTAATCTATTGAAATAGTAAAATAAATACATATAATAATTACTATGCGTCTTCTTTTATGTTATAGCAAGTTTTCTATCACAATTCATAGCATATACCACATAATATTTTTCTATAAACTAGGGACGAATAACTCACACACACAACATGGGTAGAAGAAAAACAATCAATTAACCGTATAAGTTATGGAGGGTCAGCAGGAAGGTTTGTTTGACAATAACATACCTATAGTTCACTTCTTATCTGTGCGATTACATGAGCTTACTAATGTGATTACAGGTCTTTATCTCTTCCATATTCATGCGACACACTATCTTTACCAATTCTCTTATTTTGCGAGACTGCTGTCTGAGGGGTTAGCACGAAAAACTATCGTAATCGTATCGTTAACGTAACGAGAGCCCGGAGTATTGCGATTGGCAGGCTTCACGCGCACACACGCTCACAGCAGGCAGGCGGCCAATCGCAATAATCCGTGCTCTCGTTATGTTCATGATACGATTACGATAGTTGTGTTCATTTGTGCTCACCACACTGATCTCTAAGAGGAAAGCCTGGGCCTAAGTCTCGTCTTTTAATCAGCAGGTTGACCAGCTCGCAGATGAGACTAGTTTGGTCCCTGAAGATGTTTAAGGAGGTAGGCCTTGAAGATATTTCTATCTCAAGTAAGTATTCCGACTGGGGTAGTACCTTCGCCCTACCGAATACCGTGGTCTTAATATAAACCTCATGTTGTGTTCTCGGCGGTGACTAGGGTAGCCAGAGCGCACTGGAGAGTTTTTAAGCTCTCAATGGGAGTTTGGTCTCCCATTGAGAGCTTGTCCTGCTGTCTTCTGCGCTGACGGCACAGAAACTCTGTTCTTACAGGGTCGGCAGCATGAGTGTGACTCCCCGGTCACGGTAACCACTTTCCATCAGGTGGGCCATGTCTGCCATCTATGTGTACTAAGTTATACACTTACGTATCATCATTGTAGTAAAATATGTTGGGTTTTATTTGTTCAAGTATTTCCCAAAAAAAGTTAACTAGCTAGTCGAATTTGTGAATTTAATTGAAAAAATAAATCGTTTATTTCATTGGACCGGGTGAGTTTATTCAATTACGACTAGTTCACTGTTCGCTGCTTCATAAATCACTTGCAGCACAATCAAATATTTCAAATAGATTTGCACATTGGAAAATGGTAATAAATCGAGAATTCTCGCTGCTTCACACGATTATTCATGTCATTTTTAGTTAGTGGCGCTGGCAGACTGTATAGCTAATTAGTCAATAGTGTTCAGTTATTAGAATATTTTTAGTCATACTGTTCCGTATGCTGTATATTATACCTACTTAGATTTATTCATTTTTAGACAAAATATTCGAAATTATTAAAGTTACTTATATTAGTAAGTCATTTCTGCTATCCAAAAATAGGTGTAATATGTAAGAAGAAACCATTTCAATTAGTAAAATAATTAAAAAAGACAAAACAGTGCAAGAGACATAAAACTTTCAAAGGAAAATGATCTCAAACAACATCAAAAAACTCAAAAACGATTTTCTTATGAAATAGTATTTCTGCCTGCACAGTTTAGACTTTCAACTGGAATCTTTTTCTTACCTGTTAGCCAAGTGCCATTAAAAGGCTTGTAGTGCTCCGTCAGCACGTCATGTAACGTAGGCCTCCGCCCTCGGACCCTGCCGCCGTCCCCCGCCGGCGTGAGGAGCGCTATACTGAACACGATCAGGCCTAGGACTGCTGCGATCACCAGCAGAGCTATCAGGATACCCCGCCAGTTGCGCTGGGTTGGAGTGGCTGCTGCAAGCTCCTGGGAAAGAAGAGAAAGGGCATTATAATATGTGTAGTTGCTATAGTACGGTCGTTGGTGTCTGACTGGCTATAAAAGGACAATGAGAGCGAGTGAGACAGGTAATAATAAAAAGTGTGATCATACGATTCAGGTCATACATAATGGCAGTAATAAGCAATTAAGCAATCAATGCCATAACAAATAAGGTCATTCAAATTTTCTGTTCATTTAAAGGCGAGTGGTACGCCCCTGGTGTTGCATACGTCCATAAGCCACGGTGACCGCTTCCCATCAGGTGGGCCATGTGCTAGTCTACCATACCAACTAAGTGGTATAAACAAATAACTCAGATCACATAGAAAAAAAATGTCAATATAATATGCCTACCTAAAATATCATGAACGGTTAAGAACGATCACCCATCCTAAACTTAACCCAGACCTACAGGACTCTGCCTACCCCTTGCAATGTTTCGTTTTGTATGCGTATAAACTTTAAATAATAAAAAATACTAAAAATGGACGTGAACACATAAAAAGGAAAAAAAAACCCGAATTGAAAAATGACTTTACAAACTTTTTATTTAACTTGCAACATTTTTAAAAATAAATGTGTCGTGTGAGCGGGGAATCCCATTACGCGTTATCTCTCTTTAAAGATCATTTGGCCCGAAACACCGAGATATTGTTCGTGTTATAGGCATAATATATTCTTCTTTTTATTTGATAAGTTTCGCACCACCGACCGAGTGATATTTGTGGGCGTCCTAAGTAAACAGGAGGGGCATAAGGAAATCCCTACTTCCCTACTAATATTATAAATGCGAAAGTAACTCTGTCTGTCTGTCTGTCTGTCTCGCTTTCACGCCTAAACCACTGAACCGATTTTGATGAAATTTGGTATAGGGGTAGATTAGACATTAAGAAAGGACATAGGCTATGTTTGGTCGCGATAACCGACATCCACGCGGGTGGAGCCGCGGGCAAAAGCTATATTGAAATAAACTCTTGATACGTGTGGGCTTAAACCACGGGATTCTTTAAAAAAAAAGTCATGTTTTCATCTATCCTGATGGTAATTTGAAGGCAAAGACTCAGGAAAGAGGGTCACCATTACAGACACCATCAATGTTACAATGGTGGCTCTCAGCTTGACGGCCTCATCAGCTGCTTTTTCACACCCTGCTAGGTCCTGGGACTGAGGAAAGAAGAAAGCAAGTGTGTTGGTGAAGAATTCTTCTTTTTGTGAGCTATCTATGTGGAGCTAGAAAAGACTGGCAGACTGGCAAGGACTGTGGAAAAGTATAATTACACATAGAATTTTGTCTAAAGTTTACACAAATCTCACTCATTGAAATACAACTACTTTTTAACGGATTCTATCGCGATATAAGACTTGTATTGTCCTGACGTAAGAATGGGTGGAATGTGACGTGCGTGACGGTCGGTGATGATGACACGAATTCCTTAATTTTTGTTCCACCAAACTTTTTCACTTCAAATATCTTTCGTGTTTTCGTGTTCTAACCTTTCACTCGACTGCTATTTGTAATGAACCGTCTCGCCTAGCGAACCCGTCTGTGAATAAATAACACGTGAGACCGCATCTTTATTTATATTCATAACTATGAAGTCACAGAAAATTAGACCCGTGTCTACAATCGTTGGATTCCTGAATAGTATAAATGTTATAGAATGTGCAGATTATAACGAAGTAAAACCCGCGCCACGTATCTTGGACCTAAAATGTGCTCAAAATGTGCCCTATACGCGCAGTACACATTTCTTGGGTGTCTTTTGAGGATAGCACGGGATGCTACTGCGGTAGACGAACTCAAATTCACCAAGCATAGACTATTACAAAGCAATCCGCGGGCGCCAGAGCCTCGTATGTCTTACGATTTAGGTCCAAGGGCCCTAGACAAAGTGACATTCTACTTCAGTGGAATCGCTAATTGTAGTATGAAATTGACATAAATCATTAATATAACTATATTTTTTTAATGAAATTTTAATCTTTGTAACTCGAAATTTATTATTTCACATATCATTATTACTTTAACCACCGCAATGTCGCGTAATCCACTGTTAAAAATTTAAAATGGTTCGCTTCAACGCGATTCCATCAATAGAATGTCACTTTGTCTAGGGCCCCAAGATACGTGCCGCGGGTTATAATAAGATATGTTTGTCTTATTTTCTGCCGGTTTTCCCGCTGAAGTAGAATAGGGCCACCCCATCTCTTCCTGTGGGTATCGTAAAAGCTGACTAAGGGATAGGGCTGTTCTCTATCCGACAGTAAACATACAGCCTATGACTAAGTGCCCGCTAGACGACAATAGGCTCGCCCCCTATTACGTGGGACCAACCATAGTTGGCGAAATGTGGGTGTTAATAATAATAATAGAAATAGTAGGGCGTACCCTGGCTGCAAAGTATGAGTTTTGGATACCACAGCTATTGTAGTTGAATGTAGAAGGAATTGTATAAAAATCGCCCCTATATTCTTAATGAAAAGCCGCGTGGTTCCCGGCAGAGTAGAATTTGAGCCACCCTATCTCCTGCCATGCGGTGTCGTACAAGGTGACTAAGGGATAGGGCTGTTTAAAATCAGATATATTATACAGTCCAGGCCTATACATGGCTCGAATCAACAATAGTGCCCGGAAAACGGCAATAGGCTCACCTCCTATTACGTGGGACCTAATACAATGATTGGTGAAATGTGGGTGTTAATTCACCTCTGCCTAACCCTCCACGGATAAAGGCGTGATTGTATGTTTGTATTCTTAATGAACTCAATCAAAATTGAAGAACTTTTTATCTTCATAATGAATGAGCAGTCGCAGTCAAAAGAATTAATGTGTCGATCCGCCATTACACAAGAAGTAATGAAAGAGCGACTCCATCTGCAGTGACTAACGTTATTAATATCAGAAGTCTGAACTTTCAAAACTTTGTGCTTCAAGGCATCAAGAAGTTGCCAAAGTGAAATGCCATTTGGCATCATGCCAAGAAACTGCCAATTTGTACGAAAAAGTTCCTTTTTGAATTAAAATTAGCCTATATCTTGATAGCTTAGTAGTTTTTTTAGCATTAGCATAATTTATAATATCGATGAGTTGCTTTCGCCTCGTTGGCTTCTAAAATAATTTCGTAATTCTGTGATTTTCTGTTATAAGGCAATATTTTCAATATAAGTTTCTAAGTGTTGCATGCGATTCTGCCCGCGTGAAATATACTATTATCACATGAAATCGCAAGTCCTTATGTAACACCATCTGTATTTGTATATTATATAGAGTTCACTCAATCAATCATCAATCAATTAACCCATCGCAGTCCACTGCTGGACATAAGCCTTTCCCAATGTTGGGAGACTTTGGCCTACTGTTTCCACGTTAGCCAGACGGGTTGATACAGGGTTTTATTTCGAGTTTTCCTTCTCTCGCAGTGATATCGTTTGCGTATTGTTCCGTTAGTCACCTCTTACGACACCCTTCGGATGAAATGGGGCGGTGATACTTGTATTTCTTCTCCGTCACCACACGCGTAGAATTATTCATTGTATAAAGCAAAAAGAATACACCACTAGCATTAGCTTCAACAGTGTAAATAAGACACAGTAGGACAAAACAAGTGCTGTGTCTTTGTTACTCTGTGATGTTATTTGCGATGCAAAAGTAAGTTCTCCCCAAAACTTTTAAAATGGAGCTTATGCGCGTGACTTGCCTGAATTGCTGTAAGTTACAAAATTTATGGAAATAAGCTCGCCGTGATAGTTCCAACTTGGCTACTTTAGTTGCCAGTTTAATTTAGCTGCACCTTATTAAGATTAAGTTAATATAATAAAAATGAAAATTCTTCGCTGGTGGTACAGAATCTCTCTGTTCTTACAGGGTCGGCAGCACGAGTGTAACTACCCTGGTGTGATATTCATTGCAAACAAAGCAAGCAAGAGGCTCTTCAAAGCAAGAGGCAAACTGTTCATCCATAGGCTATGGTGACCACTTTCCATTAGGTGGGCCGTGTGCTTGTCTAATACATCTGTACTAACTATACCTCATCAACATCTGAGACTTTTATCTCTGGGCCAGGGGTATTCTCATCAGTTCATTGGCGGCGACCTCGCAGTCTTGGGTTTGAATCCGCCTGATGCGTTGGACAGTCGCTACCGTATTAACACTATTTATTTCGAGCAGTGCCCTCCCGGTCAGATGGCAGTCTCGGTTGCATCTGAAGCTTGCACTATGGAACTCAGGGTCCGCTCTTCTATTCTTGGTTCTGTTTTATCTTGGCTCTTGTATGAGTGATTGCCAACTGACTCCCAAACCCCGAGAGGTAAGCCTGCATTAGAGTCTCATTCGTTAATCTGTAGCAGGCGAGGCTGGAAAGAGTTCCAAAGATTTTGATGGAACCCGATATAGCCAACTTTACTGACAGCCTCCGTGGCGTAGCGGCAGTGAACGCGGCCGCTACGCAGGAGGCGCGGGTTCGATCCCCGCTCAGTGCAAATATTTGTGTGCATGAAATATGGGTATTTGCATTGGTCTGGTCGTGCCTCGGAGAGCATGTTAAGCCGTCGGTCCCGGTTGCCATAAGAACATCTATGGCAGTCGTTACGGGTAGTTGGAGCCCTAAAAAGTCCAAAAACAACGGTCTAGCTGCAAAGCTTCGATATCGCCTAATGTTACCATTGGGCTGTGGAGGTCAGATGGCAATCGCTTCACGGAAAAATATCTAGGTCTAGCCAAATCTGTAGTTAAGACTGGTTAAGCGGACCACAGACTCCGAGCTGAAAGCTTCGGATGCGACTGGGAATTAACGCTAGAATGAGAGAGATATTAGGCAACTTTACATATCAGAGGCAAACTATTCTGAATCGAAGTTATTATTCCACTATGCCAGTCTAGCTCTTTCATGAAAATACTAGATTCAATTTTCGCATTCGTGAAAACGGTAGATTAGAATTCGGATAATCTATCAGTTTGTGATTGCTTTTATGCGGTAATCGGATATTCACGAAACTTCTCGTATTTTCGTGGAAATACTATTTACTTGGATCCTACGTCTTTATGATATAGGTACAATAGATGTGCTACATTTAACATGTTTATTTATTCTGAAAATTGTATTTATATTTATCATCATCATCATGTAGCGTTGTTCCCGTTTGCATTCGAGGCTTTTACACGAGCTTTTTTAGAAAAGGACTTTTATGGGAGCAACTTTTGTCTCACCTCCTAACACTGAGGCAACAGGTGCAGTAAGCAACTTCATCTACAAGCCAACCTTACCGGCTTGCAGATTAGCTAGCGCTTCATAGACCTCAGTGGAGCCCCATATACCCAATTTACATGCCTATCTATATCAACTAACAAGCAGCACTCGAATTTTTATTTGCTCAAGTGATTGACTCTGAATCTGGTGCCCGACCAAGGTACATAAATCTTTGTAAATTAGCGCACAAGTCACTCAATTTTGGAAGCAATTAAAGCAAAACATAACCCTTTCAACGCATATTCGAAACGTTTATGTTATTCCCACGTTCGCTCACCCTCACCTAAAGGGAGTAAAGCCTCGGGCACGATGACAGCGGAAGCGGCGCGGAGAGCGGCGCGACAACGCTGCCTCAAAGCCAGCAGACAAACCGTACGGCGCTAGAGTAGTGTAGTGTTACGATAAGAAGAATTAAATTAATCAAATAGCCTATTGCAATCCACTGCTGGACATAGGCCTATCCGAATGTGCGCCATTTCTCCCGATTCGCCTTCTGCATCTAGTCTGTCGAAGCCACTTTTTTCAGGCCGTCATGCATGACGGAAGGTGAGACGCGTCAGTCCGTCTAGCCGGGCGTCGCACCTTCCGTTTGAGGAAAATTGCAACCTTTTTAATGAAACCCCTTTTGTAAGGGACTGGTCTCATCTTGGTCGTTCCCTTTTTCTTATCTAAATCCTATTTCGTATCTTTGTTTGCGAGCGGAAAGTCTAAACAGCGACAATAGCATCTATTTGATACTAATTCTCTCCTAAAGTTTGACTTATTGAGAGGTGTCTAGATAGACTTGTGGAAACCGCATGTTTGGTACGCACCTGATTGTCCGCCCGCTCACCGCGTCGCTCACCGCCCGCCACCGCTTCCGCTACCGCCGACATCGTGCCCGAGGCCCTACACCCGTGGGAGCGACCACCTGCTCCGTTATTCTTTGGCCCGAAAGCCTATAAATTCAGTTCGTAATCGGTCCTTTGCACCGAAGTTCTATTGAACGGGCTTACAAGCTTATCCAACGTTTCTCGCGATAGCTAGAGAATAAGTCCGTTAGAATATGTATCTTATTTAAGCTTTGAACGAGAAGGTTACGAAAGGACGTCTCTATCCGCAGATAATATCTTTGTTGTATAAAATAACCTTGAGGATACATTTTCTTTTTGAAACGTAATTCTATTGTGAAGAAGATTAGGTGTGCCTTTATAGTACCTAAATATACATACATTATTGAGCTAGTAAGCCTATGATCACTGTCACCGGGTTAAAACATAAGACAAGTGGGTGTAGGGTACGAATTTTAGGGGACCACCCGTTCAAATGCACTCGTATTATCATTATGTGAGCGGTAGTCAGGGTTCTCTCTCCACTTTTTAAGTTCTTGGTTTTAGCTTTTACAGTCGCAACTTATCCCTATCCTGTAAAAGCCTATCCCCCGTAATGGGACCCCATACATACACTAATTTAAACTGTGCCATGATCGCGTTAATTCCCTCGAACATAATTGTATACCCCAATAGTTATTAACGTCACATAATTATGTGGAAAGTAGCGTGGCGAACCAATCGGTGAACCAATTAAAATCATCGTAAATATGCGGTTAATACAGTGGTATTAAATGAGTCGCTTTGATAAACACGCTTGCCTCATAAAATCGCGCTTAGCAAATTATTTATTAGTTTATTATCAAAGACGGGCGTTGAGGCTCGTCGACAATCTCATACTCGCAGGCGATGTGGAACCTTTCAGTCTCAGGACAGACTTTGCCTCACTGTGTGTGTTTTACCGCCTACAATAGTTTGTGCTCAGATGAACTGATGACATGATGCCCACAGCTACATTCTATCATCACACCTCTCGCCATAGGCGGGGAATTCATCCTCACACATTGTGTCCGGAAACAGTGCAGCAGTGCAGCGCCCTGTGCGGTATGAAAGGAACTTCATCGCATGCACACTCATGCTGTGGAATAAACTCCTGGGTCGGCAGCGCGAGTGTGACGCCCCTGGTGTTGCATACGTCCATAGGCCACGGTAACCACTTCCCGTCAGGTGGACCGTGTGCTTGTCTGCCACCTAAGTGGTATAAAAAAAACAGTATTTGATGAACAGAGTAAGGAGGAATATTAGTTGTATAGGGCCAACTAAGATCTTCGAGGCCAAAATCAATTTCACCTCCTAAACGGTACCAGGCCCTCGATTCTGCTAAGGCAAAACTAGATGGGTGTAGAATGCGCACAGCTACCACAGAAGTTATGAGTGATCGTATCGCCTGCGGCTTCAGAATTCACATATAGTTGTCCCAAGTTTGCAACTACATCTAAATACGGCAACAACATATTAATATCGTCTGGTACTGAACTACTAAATTCAGTTACAACTGCAAGGCAAGACTTGGATATCTTACTAATATTATACTGACTATGTGAACACATTCTACATCGGTAAAACCACGGGCAACAGCTAAAAAGCCCCACTGATACCTCCCCCGCCGGAGACGGTGGGGAGGGGGGAGGTGGTTCAGACTCGAACCGACTAAAACGCACGCCGTCTGTGGGCCGTCGCTCGGTTACCGGAGGTGAGATTATCGTGGACATAATTATACGCACCCCAATAACGGGCTATTGCATGGGCTGTATGTTTGCTGTCGGATGGAGAACAGTCATATCCGTTAACCACCTTCTACAACACCCACAGGAGAAGAATAGGACCACCTATTCTACTCAACCGGAAACCAACACACATTACTACTACGAACAATGACATTTCATAACATAGACATGTCATATGCTTACAAATCAACGTAGAAAAATGTGCCGAACTCACACACATACATTTTTAATTCATCTACACTTTTGGTGTATTAACTTTAGAGTAATACTTAGTTCGTGCAGTGTCTATAAACATACGATGGCATTTTCGTTATTTTTTTAGGTCACTGATGCTTCCGCTCAACGTCCGACCGGCGCCGCTCGGCACGCGGTACTAGAGGCAAACGTTCCAATTGACTCGTTTTCGGATCTTCACGATTTTCGCACAATAACATATCTACTTCTTTTTATATAATATCTTTGACTACGAACTATGAAAAACTCTAAATAAATATTTATTTTGATCCACCCAGCTATTGATCAGCTCGGGAGGGCGGCGGGAGGGAACTAATAATACTCGTCCGGAGCGCCTCTGGCTACAACCTATAATTATTATGCTTCACTGTATAATATTTTGATGAATATGTTCGACGAATTGATAGCTAATGTGTCATGGCAGTTAATTAATTATGAACGATGGTCGCGGTTTGTTGGCAGACATTGGGTGATTTGTGATGTCCATAAGTTTTGACAAATAGTTGGTATTCAATTGAGGATTAAGTGATGAAATAGGATAGGATGAGGAGAAGGAGGAGGAGGCCTGTTATTGATGGAGATTACATACATACATACATACAATCACGCCTTTATCCCCGGAAGGTTAAGCACAGGTGAATTAACACCCACATTTCACCAATCATTGTATTAGGTCCCACGTAATAGGGGGTGAGCCTATTGCTGTTTTTCGGGCACTATTGTTGGCTCGAGCCATGTATAGGCTGAGTCTGGGCTGTATATATCTGTCTGATGTTAAACAGCCCTATCCCTTAGTCACCTTGTACGACACCGCATGGGAGGAGATGGGGTGGCCCAAATTCTACTCTGCCGGGAACCACGCGGCCACATGATGGAGATTATTTTTGTAAAAAATCTGAACTAAAACTAGCGGTTGCCCGCGACTTCGTACGCGTGCAGTTCGTTTTACTCCCTTAGGGGTGGAGTTGTAGGGTGTAGCGCATGTCTACACCCTACAAGGAACCTACCTGTCAAATTTAGGGTTCGTTTTGTTTATGAGATTTCGTGATTAATCAGTGAGTGGTACTCAGTTCTGAATTTCGATTAATCTGAGGACATATGACTGAGAACATAAATACAATCTGTCAAATCTGTCAATCTGTATCTGAAGTTCTGAACCCAGATAACCCGGATAACTCAGATTCAGGACCGAGTGTCGTTCTAGCTAGAATACGGGTGTTAGTGTTGGCGCCGTTTTTGAGAGCCGCCATGTTCCTGTATGCCGTGTCTATGTCGCCGCCAGCTAGCTTAATCAGACGTTCAATTAACCGCCTAGGCTGTTAACAAAACGTACAACATTTAAGGCCCCGAATCAGATTAGCATCGAAAAATCGGTATTTTCGAAACCGTTTTTCTTTTTAACTATAAAACCTAAAGATCTGGAATTTACATCCTTGCATACTACAGGATATACAGAGTAACTTCGCCTTTTCATAAATTCAATAAAAAAGAAAGAAATAGTTGAAAAGAGGCTCTGAACATCACTCTACTCTTTCTTATGAAACCATATATTTTCTACAATATGTATCCAAATAATATAAAATTTCAGATATATGTTAAATGAGTGTATTAGCATGACGTGACCTTCTTAGTTTTCTTAGTAAAATTATCTATTAAAATTAGTTTTACTGATTTTTACGGCTGAAAAACGAGCGAATGACCTTGAGCATTTGTATGGTCAAAGTCATTCGCGTATGTAATCACCTTAACAAACTGGCTGACTATTGCTTAGGCCCTAAGGCCATTCGCACGATAGGGCACCCCCCCCGAAATAAGACACAAAGTTAGTGATAGGCTTTTTCAGTATTTTCAGTATATTTTATTCATGATGTTGATGTTTACAATATACAAATAAAATAATAATAGTAGGTAACTTTATTGAGAAAGCTGCGCAATCCGACTTGGATAGATTAGGTTAGAAGGCTAATGCGGGAGCGGAGCGGAGCCGAGCTCCCGCTTTAGTGTTCGTGGTTATATTTTTTATAGCCATGCAGAAACAAGTCATTTGCCTAGCCAGTTTGTTAAATGTTGTACGTTTAGTTAACAGCCTACGTAGTTAATTGAACGGCTGATAAAGCTAGTTGGCTGCAACATCTATATAATAATACGTCTTTGATTTATATCCTAGGTATGGATGTTCGCTGCAAACTGAACAACAAAAACTACATCGAGAGTATCATCAAAACAGCATCGCGTAAACTCGGAGTCCTGAACAAAGTGAGACGTTTTTTCACGCCGGAGCAGCGGTGTCTTCTCTACAAGACACAAATTCGCTCTTGCGTGGAATACTGCTCGCATCTCTGGGATGGCTCCGCAAAGTACTTACTAGATGCTCTCGACAGGTTGCAGCGACGTGCGGTCCGCATTATTGGGAATCCTGAGATCACTTACACCCTTGAGCCTTTGCAGTTGCGTAGAGATGTGGCATCTTTGGCGGTATTTTACCGTCTCTACCATGGTGAATGTTCTGATGAGCTCTTCCAAGTAATCCCACCCTCTCCTTTCCTATATAGGACAACACGTGCAGGACTCAGATGCCACCCGCATACGGTGCAAAATATTCCATCAAGAACCAAGCGATTCGGCGACTCCTTCTTCTGCCGCACTATTAAGACTTGGAATTCCTTACCAGCTCACGTGTTTCCCTCCTCCTATAGTCCCGGGTCCTTTAAGCGGGGCGTGAAAAAGCATCTGATGAGGCCGTCAAGCTGAGTGCCACCATTGTAACATGGTACATGTCTGTAATGGTGACCCTCTTTTCAGAGACTTTGCCTTTAGCTTACCATCAGGCGAGGCAAAGTCAAATTGACGTGTCCTATATAAAAAAAAAAAAAAAAAAAAAAAAAATCATTTATTTCATCGTTCAAAATTTGCTACACATTTGGTATTGTTTCAGTATCAGAGCTTTAATATTCAATTCAGTCCCTCCAAGTACATAATACAGACTGAAACATTGAACGGGCCTCACACCGTAACAGCTGTCGACGGTACAAAGGCTTGCATGTCAAAACTTCGCCAATGTATCTCAAAAGGTACGTAGCTTTTGGGACACGCCTGTCAAAGATTCAGGGCGTGATTGACAGAATGCGTGATTGGAGGTTTGTAGGTATAGAATTTGCAGGGAAAACTCAACAATGCTGTTACGAAAATTGAAAGATTTTGGAGAAAAATTTCATGACACTTTTTTTTTATACCACTTAGGTGGCAGATAAGCACTCAGCCCACCTGAAGGAAAGTGGTTACCGTGGCCTATGGACGTATGCAACACCAGGGACGTCACACTCGTGCTGCCGACCCTGAAGAAACCTTCTAATGCCCTTCTTGAAGAACCCCATATTGTAGTCGCTTGGGAAAACCACTGCGGGGAGTTCATTCCACAGCTTGAGTGTGCAAGGGACCATAACCATACCAGCTTCAATAAAGTGCGAAGTTAATGAGTATGAAATGTGAGACCAAGAAGACTATAGGGTGCTTACATAAAGACACAGGTTATCGGTACAGGCTACCTGCTCCGACAAGTTTCCATAGCAACTAAAATTATGATAGTTTGTTGTATACGTTCTAACATCACATTATGTCAAAAACAATCGTAATCGCGTCCGTATGTTTAAAAACATGGGCGCGAATACTTTACGATTTTTTGATAAACGACGATTTGACATGATAGCATCACAAATAGGCTTACCCGTAGGTACCGGCCCGCCTGTACCGGTAAACTATTTCTCTATGGGTTATATATACCCATAGTCAATAGACACGTAGAGATCCGATTCTCAGCACTCCATGGATTCACCGTGCGGTCACCGGGTCCATAGCGTGATACAGAGAGGAATACCGTGACGGCGACTGGGACTTGCGACCCAGATGTAGGTTTAGGGTGGCCACCGCGTGATGCATCAGCACTCACCGTCAGTAGTGTTCCCCCCCCTGGTAAGATCCTATCAATGCCGCTTTTAATATACGATTTAGTAAAGAGCTTACTGAAGCTATAATACCCACCTGCTGCGTGGTTAGAAATGGGCACGCGAAGCTCCCACCGTTGTATTAGACACAGAGAATGCTGAATAATTGTAATTGAATGTTATGAATAGCTGTTCGACTTAAAACAATGTCACGGTGGAATTTGGTTATCAATATTGAACGTAGAGGAATATTTTACTCGTATAGAAATGGCGTGATATTATTTTGTCAATCTGAATTAGTATGTATGGTATGCGGTTGCGTGCGTTGGTAATTATATTATGACTGTATGTACGAGTATTGTATTTGCTGTTGGTTTGTTGTTTTAGTAAATATGAAAGGTAATTTGTATTAATTCTATTGAACTATGCTTTATGGATTGCAAACAATACATAAATTAGAAATAGCAATTTCACATACATACATACGATATGGATACGACATATGTGCAAATACTGAAACCGCGAAGCATCCTGGTCCGTAGGAATAGAACCAAATTAAATTTAAACTTAAATTCCCTGATTTATAAAATCCGAAATTTTCTAACAAAATAATTATTAAAATAAATGTAGAAAATGCAACCACTTGTATAAGTCATTAAATAGTTTCATCCATTGCTTTAAAGTCATTGACTGTGTCATAAGTCATTAATAAATACGCACACACCTTCACACACACACACACAACAACTTCACACACACACACAACAATAGGCATAGTAGGTAACTTACTTGAACAGCTAAGCGGCAACATGCGATTCTACAGAGTGCTCAAAGTTGTTCAAATTCTATAAAATTAAAACTCTAGTTTCTGCCCTTAATACTGGACCAATTTTGTTCAAACTTTTTCTGCTTGAAGCTTAGGGGGTACCAAGTATATGGTTTCAATTATTGCCTATATGTCGTATCCATATTGTATACTCACGCTTGTAAATCCCCGAAGGGGTAGGCAGACGTGTATTTTCACCCTCATTCCACCAGCTATGATTTTCGGACCCACGTAATAGGGGGCAAGTCTATTGCCGCCAAGCGGGCACTTATTCATGGGCGGGCATTTTTACTGTCGGGTTACAATGTTTATTTCTTAAATTCTGGTGCAAATCACTATAACAACACTCTGTATACCTATATCGCTAAATAAGTTATTTGATTTCATTTAATACACAATGCCAAAGGACACTCGTCTAATATTTCCCGTCCACTTATGTCCGGGAGAATGTACGACATTTCTCCACTCGGATAAACCAAGCGATAATAATTAATCAGGACGCTCCCCCGAGGTCACAGAAAACATTACGCAAGGTGAACTCAACTAATCGCTTGACTTACATAAGTCCGTGAGTGCAGCCACGACAAATGGGTGTCGTATGTACCTGTCTGGTGCACGTAACGGACCGCCGCCGTTGTTGAGACAAAATGGTGTACTTTTTTGCCCGTTAACCCACCAGTAATCGTGTCTCCTTTTTAGACATGAACAGTCGGACTAGGGTCGAAAATACCCATACTCACTTGAGATGTCCATACTGTCCAAAATCCGTGCAGGAACTGGCCTATAAAACTCTTTGAAATCACTTAGAATGAAGACACAAATGAATTAATACAAAAGCAGTTATGGCACAAAAACTAGAGTACTGGGTCTTTTTGACCCAGGCGCGAATACCCACGCATTAATCTAACTAGACGTTAAAGGATAACTTAAAGTAGTTACACAAAAAAAATCAGCTTTCTTACCACGTGAAAAGTCAATCAGTCGTTTCCAAATATTTCAAACGCCCGGCCGGCGGCCTTTATGACCCTAGCTTCGACCCCAATCTCACATAAGTAAACATCAATAACATTGATTAATTGATTGAACGAATCACTCTGCTGTTGTCATGTTGACATCGACCAATGGCCATCCAGTCTGATAAATTGAACGGATCATCACTTCATTGACACCCGTGATTGGTCAGGCGTGATTGATTTAATATTTGCCGTTCGTATATCGTGAATTTATTGATGAAGAACAGTGAATATGGAATCGAATTTACATTTATTATTACTTTCATTACCATATTTTATTTTGATCATACGGTATTAAACTTATTTAATTCGTTAGAGCTTGTTCAAAGTAATTGTGTTCAATAAAACATAATTCTCTGAGTCTTTTACTCTTTTCCCAATACAGTTGGGGTTGGCTTTTCAGTCTAACTGTGACGCAGCTGAACTTCTAGATTTTCCGTCAAGCGACTGCCATCTGACCTCCACAACCAATTGGCGATATCGAAGTTTTTGGAGGGCTCCAACTACGAGTGACGACTGCCGTAGATGTTCGTATAGCAACCGAGACCGACGGCTTATCGTGCTCTTCGAGGTATATAAACACCCAGGGCAATGCAAATAGACATTCATGCACACAAATATTTGCACTGAGCTGGAATCGAACCCGCGCCCCCGTGTAGCTGTTACTTTATTATCGCCACACCACAGAGGCTGTCTGTTCGACAAATAACTGACCCGTAATAAATTTGTAAGGCAGTCAGGGTCGTATTTACCCTAGGGCCAATCTCTCCATCTCTCTAGCAACATGACTATATCGCTTATAATTTAATTGACTCTTATATTAGTTTGCATACATACATACATACATACCGGCATACTACATACATATATATATATATATATACATACATATAATCACGCCTTTATCCCCGGATTAGGCAGACGAGCCAGACGAGCCAAACGAGGCAGACGGGTTAGGCAGAGGCGAACAAACACTCACATTTCACCAATCATTGTATTAGGTCCCACGTAATAGGGGGTGAGCTTAGAGTATACATTAATAATGTATACTCTAAGGGGGTGAGCCTTTGCTTTTTTTTTTTTTTTTTTATACCACTTAGTTGGCAGACAAGCACACGGCCCACCTGATGGGAAGCGGTTACCGTGGCCTATGGACGCATGCAACACCAGGGGCGTCACACTCGCGCTGCCGACCCTGAAGAAACCTTCTAATGCCCTTCTTGAAGAACCCGATATTGTAGTCGCTTGGGAAAACCACCGCAGGGAGTTCATTCCACAGCCTGAGTGTGCGTGGGATGAAATGCCTTTCAAACCGCACAGTGCGTACCGTTTCCGGACGGGCTTTTCGCACGGGCATTAATCGTGAATGAATGTGTACGAGTATATTTTTTGAACTAAAAACATGTCAAATTCCCTGCTCCCGCCATTGGAACCCAAACTAAATCCCAGATTATAGATAACATCAAAGTTTCAGAGACATATCGAAAACTCGAAGGCGTAGATGAATTCAAAGGCGATGAAGATCTGCCTATTCCCCAAAGATTTGCAAGCGTGAAATAATTTGCATCCCTCTGAATAAGCCGTACTTATATGGGCCGTCTACCCTCTCTTTAAATTCGAGGCTGAATGGCGTCTATTATATGAAGTTAAGGGCTGCTGTATTATTCAAGGGTTGGATAAAGGCTGCAGATATGTTTTTATGAGAGCCTGCTGTTTATTTTTGGATATTTACTGGTGGAAATGTGACTTCTTGTTTTTATAAAGTACTGTTTTAGCAAGTCTAGTGATGCGATTTCTACGACTTTTCTTAGTTGCTTGTAAATAATTAGTATCCGACGAAGTTTTGTGAATCATATTGTATACAGCGCATTGCCATCTACCGGTTACTTATTAGGCTCGTATTCTAGAACGGTATTCAGTTCTGAATCTTGATTTATCTGAGGTCAGATTGTATTAGGCAATCTGTCAAATCAGCCTTCAGCATAGCCACGTAGCGCTTCTCTCCGACCAATGAAGTTGATGAGATATGTCGATCATGACGTCTTGGTCACGTGACACGTTTTTTCAGCGTTTATACTGGTTGAAGAGATGTCTTGTTTTTATCGATGTCTGCCATATTGATGCTGCCGTCGTCAGATAAATCGAGAGTCAGCACTGAGTGTCGTTCTAGAATATGGACCTCAGACTGAGAAATTTTGACAGAAATATCAAAAGAACTCAACAATTCAACTCAATCGATAATAATCTGAACTCGTTCGGGGTCAAAACTACTTTGGACCGATCAAGAGATTTTACAGCAACATTTAAAATGCATTGAATGTAATCTTTTGTCTTGTGACCTGAACAATAATATCCGACCTCATTGTGTCGTGGTCCAACGAACAATTTTCAAAGGGTGCATTGAAAATGCTTCCTAACATGCTTTGAAAATGTCCAGTTTACAAAAATCGTTTCACAATTGCTTGGCTCGCTTCCACTCTGATTGGAATTCATATAATACTCTGTTATATTGCTATTATAGATTATTCTTACATTGTATTATTATGTAAGAATGGCAGAAGTGATATGTATGTCATATAAGATTTTGAATTGCTGGATGCCGTAGTTTGAGAATGCAAAACAAAAGTGCCTTCTACCATCACAAACGTGGAAAGAGTTTGAAGCAATTAAGTTATTCTACATACATATATTTATGCCTGTATATCGCCGAAGGGGTAGGCAGAGGTGTATTAAAATCCATATTTTAGCCTAAGCAGGCACTTTTTCTTGGGCTGTATGTTTTACTGTCGGATAAAGAACAACCAACATACCCACGGAAAGTTACTTCCTTGCTCATTCTCCATATTTACCTGCCTTATCATCAACTGAATTATCAAAAATATCATATTTTTACTACAGAACAGCAGCCAAATAGTGACCAACGTCAATTCGGGTACATTGTACCCGGGCACATTGTATGTGTACACGGGTGTAATTACTTGTGTGACCACTTTGCACTAAACCAATATTTCCTTCTTTCTTTTTTTCCACATTCAACGTCAGCCGAGGTCTAAATATCCGAGCTGTCACACACTCGAACTGTCAGTTGTGCCCAACTAGAACACCCGTCCGTGTCAGTTAAGGATACTTCACCGTGATATACGACAGTACATATTTGATATCGGAAATGTTCGCCGCACAATATAGGACACCCTGTACCATGTTATTGAATATTTCACTACATTTGACAGTTTCTTTGTCTAATAAGTTTATTGTAGACTAGCCTTTCGCCCGCGGCTCCGCCCGCGTGCATCTCGGTTAACGCGACCTTTGCTCATATCTTCGGTTCTACTCAACCGATTGCGATCAAACAAACGTAAGATTTTAAGTTTGAGTAAGCCCTTTCTAACAAAAAAAACCGCATCAAAATCCGTCCAGTAGTTTTTGCGTCCATCGCGGACAAACAGACAAACAGACAGGAAATTCAAAAAAAATATTTTCGTGTTCAGTATCGTTAACATAACATAACCCAAGTATTTTTTTTTAATATCTCCAATGTACAGACACGACCACTTTACAATTATATAATAGTACCTATAGATAGATAGATAATATATGTTTTTCTTGTTTGGCGCAGTGATAGATTTAAAACTGAAGAGGTGTTCGGATTCGATTCCTGATTCAAAGTATTATAGAGTTCACTGAGAGTGACATTAAAGGTATAATTCCGCGGCCGACCGCATGCGACAACTGCCGACGCACGCAGCAGTTGCGCGTAATTCATTGCGGCTTCTCAATGGTCCCCTTTATCAGTATCGGAGTTTAAAAAGTAATGGGCACGCTGTATGTGCTGCATGCTTCGGCAGTTGACGTATGCGGTCGGCCACGGAAAGTGCCTAATCGATGACAATAGGTTTGCTTTTACCTGAGACCTAACCATGCAGTTGAATTAGAACAGTAGAACCGAGTCATTCACCATCTCGCGATCGTCAAATTCGCGAGCGCGCGCGAGTTGGCAATTTTTGATTTCGAATTATTTTTTCGTCGTCATCTCGCGCGCATGCTAAAGTACAGTCAGATAAAAAAGGATCAAAGAAAACATGAAAAAGAAAACTAATGTATACTCGCGTCTTTACCTGCATTGGTTGATGCGCTGCGAATGTTTTTTTTTTTTTTCATCTTAGATTTCGATATAGACTTGCGAAGTGAGATTAGGCCACTAGGGGGACACGGCCGATATTATGATATCTGTTATGAGTAGCTAGGAATAGCAACTAGCAAAGGAATAGTACTGAAAGCTTACATTTATTGAGAACAAGCACAAACAATAGCAATAGATATCAACAACAAGTCACAGAAATATATTACAACAGCCGTTGCTCGCGGCTCCGCCCGCGTGGATGTTGGTTATCGTGACCAAACATAGCCTTCTCCTTGCCCAAGGTCTAGTCTATCTTTTATCAAGATCGGTCTAGACCACTAGTAGTGTAGGTGTGAAAGCGTGACCGACATACAGACAGAGTTACTTTCGCATTTAAAATATTAGTATGGATTAATAAGCATGAATATTAGTGCGACCTGAAATAGGTCGCCATCTCCCAGTAAACGCTTCACATGACATAGTACTGATAGTTTATTCAGACTCTACCGATAAATGTAAAATTTATTACACTGATAATAAAAAGCGCTGTAAAATCCAGTTAATATAGTATACCTCACACGTTGCCATTACACGGCCTTATCGAAAATCCTCGACAATGAGAATATAACTCCGTCGTTCGTACCTATTTCGTTCACACGTGTTATAAAAGATGTGATACATTTATGCTTTTCTTATCATACTACATTTAAAACGCTATGAAAGGTTTATGCATGCGTTCTCGAAAGGACAGATTTTATAGTATGCTTCTCATGATGTGTACTTCGCTGAGCATCCCGCGTCGAGCACAGCGCTGCAACAGCATTCTTCTCTGATGCTGACTGTACACAGGTACTTTTTATTTTGTAATCATGGTACTAATGTAGACTACTAATGTATACATCGAGACAAATATCATGGACCGAAATGGCGAGATAAACGAGGCCCTGGCGCCCCCGGATTGTTTTGTAGCAATCTATAATATAGCGTCCCACGGCGACGTGATGCCACATGGAGGGAAAGTACCTTAAATCCTTAAGTTAGCTCATTTTACTTAAAGGACACATCATTTTATTTTTAAAAAGAAACAAAACTGCATTCAACGATTTTTAATTTATTATTTTAGACATTTAATTTACTATGTTTCTTAGAGAGATTTGATCCTTATGATTGACACTATCGATTGATGCCATAAAAATACAGAATGTTACTTTTTCGGATTTTAGTCGGTTCGATTACCGGGTGTGGCAAGCGAATTTTTAAAAATCTTTGAATGCAGTTTTGTTTCTTTAAAAAAATAAAGTGATGTCTCCTTTAAGTAAAATGAGCTAACTTAAGGATTTAAGGTACTTTTCCTCCATGTGGCATCGCCGTGGGACGCCCTGTATATGCTTGTGAATTTGAGCTCGTCCACCGCAGCAGCACCACGTGCTATCTTCAGAAGACACCCAAGAAATAGCAATAGATATCAATCGTGAAAGAAACGTGTACTGTGCGCTTAAAGCACATTTTAGGTCCAAGATAATGTCTCGAGCAATGGAAATTAGTTAGCTACAGTGTTGATTTGTAGGTACAGCAGTCTCGCATTTTAGCAGAATACCATACGACATGAAGTTGCGAAAGTAACAAAAACACTAAGCTATTCAGACAGACTGAAAAGCCACAGACCTAAGTTACTTTGTTACTGATGTTACAGTCGTAAATAAATCTCTAAACACAGCTATTCTACGAGACCATTAGAATTTTATTGTTCGAAGTTATAATTGTGTGGTTATAACAAATTCTAAAATCGTCAAAGTTTATATATGAGAACGTATGAACTATAAAGGGACTATGTACACGGGCAGCGCATAGACTAGATCTGGGTAGGGGAAAGTCCCCAGTTAAAATTATAATAACTTTAAAAAAAGGGCCTCGTAATAAGTCATTTGTAAAATTGTGATAAGCATGTCGGTTATCGCGTTCAAACATTGTATTATAATATTAGATGGAAGTATGAATTATCACATAGTTTGGCGAATAATGTACTATTTCGTGAAAAATTTTTAAAACAAATTGAATTGGTGAACGCTATTGGTGAATTGTACTACAACGCGGACAGCATTAAGCTGAGAGGCGGCCTTTATTCTACTTAGCCATATAGATGCATATAACATTGTTATGTTTGCACAATTGCTGTAATTTTTATTCTGGTTGCTAAGCTGTGTATGAATAAAAATATTTTCTTTCTTACGCTCAAATCAAACCCGCCCTAGTTGACTAACGTTACAATAGACCCCGTATACAGTATTCATCTTTATACAATAAATTTCAGAACAATTGTAACATTTCAATAACAGGTGCGCGCTGTCGAGACTCGGGCTCACCTATATTCATAATTTAATAATATTTTAGACGCAATATAAATTAATTACAGCCATACGTTACCCATAGAAGCAGAACTTTAAACTCAACTTTATTGTATTGGAATTAATTTTGTATATATTTTGTGCGCTGTCGTATTCTAATGGTTGATAAAACTTTGACAAGTTATTTATAATCTTGGAATAGGTAGGCAGATGTGATACATTTCACCAAATATGATTTTCGATCCCACGTAATAGGGGGCGAGCCATTTGCCGTCCTGAGGGGGCCTTCTATGGAATTGAGTCCATCAGAGTGCGCGAAGGGGAAGCCACAAGTTTTGGTTGGTTTGAGTACGACATAACCTCTACCCCCCACCACTGGCTCCGGCGAGGGGGTATCCGAGGGAACTCCGCACGAAAAAACGCCAATTGCCACCAAGTGGACACTTTGTCATGGACTAATGTTTACTGCCGGATGAGGAACAGCCCTATCCCTTATAGACACCCACAGGAAGAGATGGGGTGGCCCCATTTTACTCTACCGGGATTAGAACTTGCCTGTTACTTCAATATGAAATCTTCTTTATGAATTTTCGTGATACTAAAACTCTTCAGCAATGAGCAGTTTTCCAGTAGGTATTTAAAGGGTTCCTAAAGACGCGCTAGATGGCGCAGCCGGCACTGTTGGTAAGAAGAGTGTGGTGTCACATCTAGTGTAATTTATGGAAAAAATGTTCTTCGGTTTTGTAATGATTTACTTTACTTAAATATTATGTCATTTTTTCTGATACAATGAAAATACCACTAACAAACAACAGAGTACATTAAAATTACCAAAAGCTATGCTAGCGCCATCTCCTGATGACTTAAAAACCAACTGATTATTATACCTACTGGAAAACTGCTCATTCACAGGAGACTTGCACACGAGACATAAACACCTGTCAATATGGAGGGAGTAGTTCACACCTACAGTTATGACAATATCGCAGTACAAGCCGTAAGCCGCCCATCGGCCAATAAAACCGCGGCTTATTGGCTCACTACCGGATCAGCAGTAAAACCTCGTGGCTTTACGGCTTACGTATGATCATGGGTAGAATACTAGATAACTTAATTTTTATATTTTTTCTTAGATTGGGGTCTGTTGTAAAATTATGTTTTTAAAACGTGTGATTTCAAAACTTATACAATTAAAATTTCTTAATATTTCTACAATAAAAATCATAACAACAAAAAAGTGGGTCTGAAGCAGATCGTCCCATTCGCAACTCGTCATTCATTCTCAAGTCGTCCCATTCGCAGCTTGTCCCATTCTCAATTCGTCCCGTTCGCAACTTGTCCCGTTCGCAACTTGTCCCGTTCCGCAACTCGTCCTATTCGCAACTCATTCTTTTTTACACATAAAGATTACCATGATAATGACCTATTAATTTGAACGAATGCCATAACCTAGGGGGTCAGTAAACCAATATTTGGGTTATAAAAAAAATTGACACTGCCCACCCCGACTCGGATAGGTTAGGTTAGAAGGCTAAGGCGGGAGCGGAGCGGAGCGGAGCTCCCGCATTAGCCTTCGTGGTTATTTTTTTTATAACCACGCACAAGGATTTAGGATTTCATTATAGTAAGGAAAACACAAAAGGACGTTAAATCATGTTTATTTACGTAATTAAGTTGAACTCAAAATGTGAATTAAAACATATTATATTAACTAAGTATTTGAAGCTATAAAATAAAATCCTTGTATGGGTGGTTATAGAAAAAATAACCACGAAGGCTAAGGCGGGAGCTCCGCTTCGCTCCACTCCCGCCTTAGCCTTCTAACCTAACCTATACATGTCGGGACGGGCGGTGTCCACCCCGCGCAATTATGTGAGTCGTCCAATATACGAATCGTCCATTATATGAATCGTTCATTATAGAATCGTCCATTATATGAATGGACATTATAGCAATTAAACTTATTTCAATGAAACTTATGTGAATGAACCATCCTTAAATGAGTCGACCGACCTTATGCGAAATTAACTTATGCGAATTGATACGTAACCCGAGCCAAGAACGCTACAAGTAGCGAATGGGACGAGTTGCGAAAATAAACAGAGAATTGGACGAGTTGCGCATGGGACGAGTCGCGAACGGGACGATTTGAGAATGGGACAAGTTGCGAATGGGACAAACAGCTATTTGGACGAGTTGCGAATGGGACGATCTGCTTCAGACCCCAAAAAAGTTTCTACTGCAATACCGGTTCAAAATAACCTACATCCGGCTATTACGGAAATCCGGACACCCGGCTTCATTAATTGATCAGTGCAGGTCGCACCGCACGTGCCCAGAATACGAAGCCTTGATAAATACTGTTAGGGATGCTGGGACTCTGTGATGAGATCGGCATGTCAAGAGCGATATTAGTGATGCAGCTATTTTCGTATTTCGATCGCCACCGTCACACAGGAATATAGGTAAATACATGACTATGAATTGCTTGATGGCAAACGTGGGTCTTATTGGGAGAGGCCTATGTCCAGCAGTGGACTGCAATACGCTAATTGATTGAATTGCTTGATGCCGCGTGGTTCCCGGCAGAGTAGAATTTGGGCCATACCATCTCTTCCCATGCGGTGTCGTACAAGCTGATTAAGGGATAGGGCTGTTTAACATCAGACATATTATATACACAGCCCAGATCAGCCTTAGATGTATTGCTCGAGTCAACAATAGTGCCAGAAATATGGCAATAAGCTTACCCGCTATTACGTGGGACCTGAATATGAGCCTTGCTGAAATGTGAAATGTGTATGGTAATCATACATAAATATTTCAACCAGGTTAGGTTAGTTCACAGGCTGATTGGCTCGTTTTCTATGAGTGAGCGCCTAGGGGTGTCGGGTAGAGCCGCCTGTCACCCTAGCAGAAGCAGGCCGAGTCCATAGAGCCCATAGCTGAAGGGGGAAATAGAAAATTCCATTTGATTTCGGCCTTTTAAAGTAATGCGGTTACAGATTAAAATTAAATATTTTTGTAGAGTGAATGAAAGAGTGTAATGAAACCCTTTTATTTTCATTGTCTATAGAAATAAGGTCTAAAATTCAATTCCATTTTTTGCAGTCTCTGTGGTGTAACAGTGGTTGTGCTTTAGCAGAATCGAGGGCCAGCTCGAAGGCGATTAGTCTAGGGTGGCTGGGGTGCGAGAGATATGTCTTCAGCAATTACACCTTCAGCAACCTACGACCCACCGACGGCGTTTGTTTAATCGGTTCGATTCCGACATAACCACCCGGGATATCCGTAGGGATTTTGCGCATGATAAATAAAGAAGCTCGTGCAAGGTATTCCACTCCTTAACAGTACAAAGCCTCATTATATAGACACCGTTAAGAAATTTTATATTTAACGACAGATAAATAAATCATAAATTTATTTTAAATTATTCGTAATCATTTTCTGCAAAATTGCCCGGGTGTTATCTATTACCCGGACGTAGGGGTTATAATGAGTAAGGTTGCATGTCACGACCGGATAATAATATGTTATAAAGTGTTCTTGGTACTAATCTACATAACATATTAGGTTACGAAGAAGTATCAAATCATGGTCAACACGATTACTTTCAATAAAACAATACTTCAATAGGTAGGCGAGTCGACTTTGCAGAACACACTGGTCAAATTAATGATTCTCCGTATCTTTTTGTAGCGTTTCGTGTATAATTTCCCTGGGGTTTAATTTGTGTAATTCGGGTATAATTCTGACAGATTTTGGACCATTCTTTGTATACCTAATAGCATCGTGTGCTGTGAGTTTATACAAATTGCTGTTCGTGATGCAATATCTCTGAGCTTAAATATGGTTACGTTGAATATTGAAATTGTACGTGTTGTCAGGGGTGCTGTCTCACAGAACAAGGCTAGGCCAACATAGGAACTACAAGAAGCTTGTATATTTATAAAGCTTTGATTTGATATCACTTTTCTGATTGTCATGATTGTCTCCTCTTGAGACCATTAAAAACCTAAAAATACCCCAAACCCAAACGTAGTGAAGGATGAATAATATAGTAGTAACTCTGTCTGTCTGTAACGCTTTCGCTCTCAAACCACTGAACCGATTTCGATAAAATTTGGTACAGCAACAGTTAGTTTTTCATAGAGGAAGCCTCGATCTAGTTTGTCATGTAGGTACTATGTGCCCCATTGGGAAGCCGACACGAATAGGATTATAGGGATCCAATCGCCACAGTAACTTACTACATATTTTGAATCTAATTTTATTCTTATGAGTATCGTAAATTAATCTAATTTCTCCTTTACAACTTTGCCTACCCCATCGTGGCTATAAAAACTTTTTTCTGACGATAATTTTCATGTACAATAAAATAAGCTAGGCGAAATCTGACACAGTTACATCCACATATTTCAATCTTCAGTATTTGGCAGCGAACTATTGACTTTATCATATAAGGAGATAGGTACATACTACTTGTGTAAGAGTTGTCAATACGGCAATTCGAATTTAGCGAACAAACACTTTGCCAGACATCATTTTCGTTCGGAGTTCCGACAGTATACTTTTCGAATACTTCTTACAAAATACTGTGTGAAATAAAACTAGTTTTTAACGGATTCTATCGCGATATATTTGCTACTAGCTTTTGCCCGCGGCTCCGCTCGCGTGGATGTCGGTTATCGCGACCAAACATAGCCTATGTCCTTTCTCGAGGTCTAATCTACCGCTATACCAAATTTCATCAAAATCGGTTCAGTGGTTTGGGCGTGAAAGCGAGACAGACAGACAGACAGACAGAGTTACTTTCACATTTATAATATTAGTAGGGATTATTTACATTTAGCCCTACGCGTTCGGTTGCTTTCCAGCAGCCATGGTCGCAATGTGACTAAAGTAAGTTGGTATTTTGTCAGACAGTCTGAAGTAGTTTTGTTTCAATGAGTTAGATTCCGTTAACTTCAGACAGTATCATACAATATCATACATATAGACATACCTACAGAAACTGTATCACCTTATACATTTTTATATTGAAGATAAAAATACAAAACTAGTGAGAAATATTGTAAGAAACATGTTCGAAGCTTAAAGGAATTGTTTGGAATTCTCCTAAGACGAGCAACAAGGGTTAGATATATTTAAGATACCCGAGGGTTGAATTTGTATGAGCAATGGCATTTAGCAGCCGCTCGTCTGCTGTTTACATAATCCATACATTATTGTGTAAATGTTTACTTTTAGTGGGTTCATAGCTACCAATTACAGTAATAGAATTCGAAGACTTGGGATGTTGCGACCAAAGAACTACTATTGAAGTTAAGTATTTGGTACAGTTAACAACAAAAGTTGATTAACGCTGAAACATTTTTTTAATAATTTTTACTTTTGATATGTATCAATCATTAATGTATACATATATTCACGCCTGGAAATCCCCGAAGTGGTAGGTGGAGGTGTATTAGGACCCATATTTCGTTAAATATGATATTTGGTCCCACGTACCTAATGCTTAGTACTGTCCAGATTTAGTCCCGTATTCCAGACTCAGTTGATGTTAGAACTGTCATATTAGAAATCAATCCATCCTCAGATCTATAATTATAAACCGAGATTCTACATAAGTATCGTTCTGAAATCCGTGCCTTAGTGTTTGACATATAACTACATAGTAATAGAAATACCTACAGCATCTTACTTAATATGCAATTGCAAATTTTGTTGCAAAAACAAAATCATTTAAACATAATTGCAGTCTTCATACCTTTCAAATATTCTTTGAAGAAACAAATATTTGCTTACACAAACTTACAAACAAAATTGCACGAGGAACGCCCGGCGTATCCATTCAGGTCGTTCGAACACAACAAACAAACTCAACCTATTTTTAAAACTTCTTGCTGAACTCTTTTCTTCGCCAAAGTTTGCCTTGCGCAAAGTTTTCAATATTAATTAAAAAGTTAATATTTTCCACAGATAAGTTTACTGTCATCTTATTACAAAACAGCGTTGTACGTTCTTGTATCATGTTACTTTTGTTTTTTTTCTTCATTTCGACTTTGTCATCGTACACCCTTTTTATTTGATAAAGTTTGAGAAATATATTTTCAAAGTATTTTTTGGAATCTTTACAGGGGCATTATCACCATCTCTTTAAAGGTATGATTCCGAAACCGACGCATACGACAACTACAGACGCATGCTGCAGATACAGCGTAACCATTACTTGTTAAACTCCGATACGGATAAAGGGGACCATTGAGAAGCCGCAATGAATTATGCGTATCTGCTGCGTGCGACTGCAGTTGTATGCGTTTACTTTCGGAATCATACCTTCAAGTACGTTACTTTTATACTGTGAATCGGACTCGAATCGCTGTCGTCCGTCAATATTGTGTAGGTACGTACCTAGCTTGTAAGACAGGTGTAAAATCTAACGATTGCAATGAGACTAAACCAGTGGGTCGAACTGGTGGGACCTTGGGTTTTTTGACAATTTGTAAGTTCTGGTTTGGAGTATATTAGTCTGAATCAAAAATATTTTATTTTGGGGCAAGACCTTTGAATTAGTCCAATTTAAGTGGACACGTTCATAGAATTACGTATAATAAAACGTGTGAAATAGAATACTATGTGGTTTAATGTCATTTTCCATGTTTTCTTGAATAAGGTTTTAGTTCGAAACGTTTTCGGTGTCGTAAAATATTCCAATGTTACAATTTATAGTAAATTTAGCTGTTTTACGACTACTATAAACTTTACAAGACGCGTTACTAACGTTCGAATAGATTATTTTATTGTTGCTGCGTATTGTAGTTACGTTTAGGTGTCGTTCATGGATTTTTGATAGTAAAATTACTCATGTCATTATTTTCTATAACTTCTGTATATTATACTCATTTTGGCTCTGGGTAAATAGAAAAAAGTTCGGAAGAAAGAGGCGCCATTATAAGTTTTAATCGGCGACCGCGAGTGTGGAATCAGCATTTTTTTTAACTAGTCCCACGTAAATATATACAGACAGCTAATGACAGCTAATAAATGGTACTTTGGTGTAGATATTGATTTACCTCAATCAAATCTTTACAAGAATTATTATCATAAATAAATTATTATTAACAAAAATCATAAATACATTCATTGATTTATCTCAATGTAAGATCTTTTGTAAATAAATTAGTGTTCAGCTACTTCTGAAGGCGACTGTACTTAAGCATTGTCATAATTTGCGAGTTATAATGCTAAAAGTAAAGTTCAACTTAAGTCGTAAGTCGTCTGTGAGCGCTGACCTCAAACCCAATGCAAATTACTTAAAAGATTAAAGGATTACTACGAGGTGACTTATTGCTACGGGGACTGTGGGAAGTGACGTATATTTAAGTACCTATAGCACCAAACCGGTACAGCGACTAAAGATTTTGAAAATAATATTATGATTTTATTTGACAAAAAAAAACAATTTTGTTAATCTGTCTTCAGGTGACAGCTTATGCGCGTAAAACAAAAAAAAAATTAAACATCCGAGTTAAAAACTTTCCCTTTTTTAGAAGTCGGTTAAAAAGAAAAAACATAACGGGATCAAATCGTTGTTACTTGCCATTTCGAAACCAGGGACGGTGGTGGGTTAGCCGAGCATTAAATATGTTTCTGGCTATCTCACCTCCGGCCATTGAAGACCCGAACGGTGCGACGACGTGCGGATTTAGTCGGTACAAGTACGACAAAACAGCATGAAAGACGCGGTTTGTGTGAGTAAACTAATGTCAATATTGTTGTTTAAACTGTCAATGTGTGCATGTTATGGGTTGTAGGTAACAACTTTATATCGAAGTAGTAGCAATTTTTTAGGGTACCTTGAAATGACACTTACATCGTCTAGGTATAGAGTGCGTAAATTCTTTTAATAAGACCTGCTACTGTTAGAAACTTTAGTCTAAACTTGTAAAAACTGAATCTCATTAGTATAAACTTTTAAATGAATCGCTTGACTTAAAAACAAGAGCGTCTCTCTTCAAAACTTTAACTTTTTTAATGTGAAAAAAGTTAGCACAGTTGATGGCGTATATTTTGAGCCCAAGCCGCGTTAAAAACAAGACCTTGGCGCGCGCGAATTTGTTAGATATAATCTGTGATTGGTGGATTAGCTCCTTGCCGTAGAACCCCATGTTATCCTCAAAAGCGACCTAATAACGCGTATAAAGTAGGTACATGTTGTGAATTAACTCTTGTCTGTTACGCTTTCACGTCTAAACCACTGAACCGATTTTGATGCTTAGACCTTGGAAAGCATATAGGCTATGTTTGGTTGCAAAAACCGACATCCACGCGGGCCAAGCCGCGGGCAACAGCTAGTAAACTATTAACTAGTAACTAACTACTATATGATAAGAATAAAACTTATAATAACTATTTTAAACTCTAGCAATGAGGCTATTAAACAACATAGTGCTTTGAAGTTAACATCAACTCCTCGTTATTGTGTAGTTTTATGAGATAGAACGTAACGCTAATAGATACTGCAGTGTTTATTGTTCAATATCCCGAAATATCATCGCCAGTGACGAACTATTTAGCTTTTTCCGATAGATAAAGTAAACGTTCATATAGATTACGAACCGAACGAATAATATGTACGTATGTAATTAAAAAGTAACACATAGTTTTATGAAAGCTTGAAATTATGGCAAACGTGGCGCGTATTGGGAGAGGCTTATGTCCAGCAGTGGACTGCAGTAGGCTAATTGATGATTTTTTGTATCCTTAGCATACAACAGCAACCTTCATAGTTATGGTATACTGATGATATCGCACTGGTTGACAGACAGGGCTCTTAAAAGCATTCGAGATCGAGCATCGATTCAAGACGAACATTCCTGAAAATATTTCGTGTAAAGTAAAATACTTGTCGATGATTTTCTTTGTACATTGAAGATTATCCTCAACTATCACCATTATTGAAATTGACAAATCTGCGTTGCAAAGTAGCTTACCCTCTTCAATAGTGATTACGGAACATTTTTCACTTACTCTGTGCATCGCACATGACAGCAAAATGGATTTCTCTTCTACATTTTAATATTATAAGCTTCTAGTAGCGAAAAGTTTAAGTTAATAGATTTTTAAAGACTCCTTTTGCGAGATTTATTCAGTAACTACTTTTATTGAAGTACCTATGATGTTATAACTCCTTAATAGCTTACTAGCTTCTATTTATTTATCGAATTAAGCGCTGTATACCGCAATATATTATAAGAACTATATATTCTTGATAAAAAGCATTAAGAAGTTAAAATTTTGAATCAATGAAGAGTAACTAATTCAAAAGTAGCTTCTATTTGACTGGTAAACCTACTGATCTGCTATTTTTTTTTAAATATCGATGCTGTAAGATATGCAGAATTTTGTGCGGTCAATTTTAAATACTAAATTGGGATTAAACACTTAGGATGTGTGATGATTTGTCTTCTAAAACATCGATAAATCATCATCGTCCTTGTATAAATCCCAGTCGCATTCGAGGCCTTTATCTCGGATTTCGAGGTCCGTTTTTCCACTCTAGACCATCGATATTAGGTCAAAAATCACACTTAACTATGACCTACTCGAGTGATCCACTTCAAGCATGTCCCATCTCTATCTGTAAGTGGGTCAATACACTAACAACAAACAATTTGTGTAATTGAGCATTAGATAGCTATCGGTACAGCACCGGCCAGCAGATGGCGCTGTCGTTAGTGGCATAACGATTATAGTTGCGATATCGGAAACCAATAACGTGACAGTTCTATTGTTGACCGAGCTTTGTAATGTCTGGCTAGACTTGTAGCCGTTGGAATTGGTTTTAGCGTTTAGTTTACATTACTAATAAAGGATATTGTGATAGTTATGGCTATAATTTCGGGCAATTAATGATCAGGATAGTTGGATATATAAGAATCATGGTTTTCCTTGGGTTTAGCATAATACGGAGTAGGTAGAATTTTTTTATCATTAGCTGTAACTAGAAATGTTTCCCTTTGATGGCAATGGGTTTGTTTCCTACGATTAAAAACGAAGATCGGGAAAATAAATAATAAAAAATAGGGTTTAGTTTTAGTTTTATTTTATTTTTTCAGTACTGTATTAGTTTCATATTATTTACCATTTTATTGTCATTATATTTTAAATTTAGTTAACATAAATAAATAGCTTAATAAATAAACATATTTCTGTTTACTATTTCAAATATATCAACATGTAGTAATATTTAACAAGAAAATTTAAATATTTTTTTCTTTTATTAATTTATTGTTGTAACTGACATTTTTTTATATATTTTTTTATATATTGTAATCTAAGTATGTAATCCATTTGACATCATTAATCTGACAATTACTTTAATTTAATTTAATTATAATTTCTTGACATTTTATATTTGACATTTCACTGTAATACAATTAATTTTATAATATATAAATTATTTTACAAAACATAATTACGTTTATGAAGTTTAAAAAAAAAAATCCCCAAATCTTGGGGAAAAAAGTTGAAGCTGGTATACTCTTTTTTAAAAAGTACCCACACAAAATATTGTAGTTTTTAGTTTAACCATTGTAAACCTTTGATAATGCCGTAAGGTGAAACCGGTAAGGTTCAAATAAATAAATAATTGTGGAAAGAATGCGAATTTTTGAGTAATTAATTCCATTTCCATTAAAATCAGACAGAATTATAATTGTTAAAATAATGAAAGCAATCAATCAATCAAGCCGTCCAACCGGGAAGAAGAAGAGATGAGTTAGGTTGGCATTTAATGTTATAAGCCGCTGTTATTTTGAAAAGAAATGAACAATTTGTTTTGAATAGCAGGAGGGTAGTTCGAATGGCGAACGTTGGCTTTTGGCTGTTCAGACTAAGTACCCTTTTTGTTTCCGGTCGAATGGCACCATGTATGAGTTAGCGGCCATCCAATTATGTCTTTATAACAGAGACTCAACTGAGTTCACAGACAAACTGTTTGAAACCGTTTTGTGAACCATTGTAGACGCAATAGTTAGAAATAGCATGATTAATAAATAAATAAATAAAAAATAATAATAACGTAAAAAACGGTTATTGTTTGGTCCTAAGTTATGTGCTACCCTATTGTTCATCTAATTACGATGTAGCTTTTTCACCTTGTACCTTCGCGAAGGTTTCATCATTTGTAAGGGATTCCATCGCGATTTGTTTGATCTTATTTACATTTAGCCCGACGTTTCTTTAGTTTTTGGTCGCGGGGTTACTAAAGATGGTAGTTGTCTCATAGTTTGAAGTGTAAGTTATCTCTTTATATATTTGCTTAAACTTCCTATAAATACATTCTTTTGATTTCAGACCGCGTTTCATTTATCACTACTATTACATTACAAATAGCTTCCACTATGAATGTAAACCCTAATAAAATTAGTCTTAGCAAATAATTTCAAGAGAAACCTGCATTGTTCCGATAGGTGCTCAAGCCTGCAGGCTAATGTAATGTTTGTGTTTCATTACATATATGATGGAGACGCCTGCAGTCTGAACTATTCTGAAGCTATTAATATGGAAATATCTTGTATTTGGTTAGGGTTTCATGACGTCAAACCTAGTTCTCCATGATAATGTATGTATATTCGTTAGTTAAATTAGGTATTTACTATGTCACGATGAAAATTTATAGTCCAGGAGCCCTGTGACAATTGGCGCCCAACATGGGACTCTTGACTTCTGACAACAGATGTCACCAGGTGCTGCATTTATTAATTTATTACACTTCAGTAATCGATTTCATCGTGCCAATTATGAGGTGCTTTATCATCAATATTCTGCAGGAATTCATGATCTCTTAGTTGTCTTCCAAACGCCAATGATAAACGCCAAAAGCTGCATCCTGAAGCCTGAAGGCAACTCTCTTGCTTGTTTTTACTTTTTGGTTTTTATGGGAGCGACCAACGGCTAACCCCCAACTAACAAAAGAAAGCCTGTACCAGAGCCTTGACCTGGCTTGCATCCCAGTTTGACTAATAAAGAGACATATTTCTAAACCCTAACCTTCAGAAATTATTAAAGTTATACCACTATACCTACGTATTCTCTAGATAATAAGACAGTGACATAGTCCACAACATACATGACATAAGTCGTAAACTACTTTTACTTCTGAGAATAGCTAAAAAGTCCAACAATAAGAGCTTTTTGTCTGAATTGTTGATTGAATTACTTTAGGCTCGTCCAACAAACTTGTCGTCTAGTGTAGCCTAATATTAACTTAGTTTGTCCTGTAATGCGAATAGCGCTGTGACCGCGAACCACTCGCATATTACTCACAGTGTTAAGGCATCAGCTGGTGAATTTCAAACTACGCGCCACGTGAACAACGGCATCGTGATTGGCCTACACCTATACATGGCGTGATTTTTACGCACCAATCAAACGCCGGTGCGCACGCAATGACATTTGGTAGCGTTTTTTACTGTCACTAGTGTCACTCACGAAAAATTTGTTATACGAGCTGCCACAAAACTATGTACAAAATTCAGTATTCTTTTAATTCGCAATATTTATAGTCTTCAAAAATACAGTTGTACGAGTCTTTTTTCATCGCCCTGAAGATACGCAACACACAGTTTATTAGACATGTAACTCATCTAGCTTCGTCTGAGTTGTGGTTTATATCAAAATGTCTGGTCATTATTTTTAGTCTACCCGTGACTATGGCAGCTGAAAAGCGACTGAAATGTCGTCGGGCTCTCTGTAAGTAATAAAATGATACCAAATTACCACTGATGAAATTCTTTCAAATATTTTTATTTCAATAATTTATGATATTTTGGTTCACTATCCATTTGCATAAAAAAATTACCATAACCTATTTTGGCAGATAGTAATTTAGACTAATGAACTTTTGGCATAATTACATGGTAAAATTATGCCAAATATAATTATGCCAAACAAATTAATAATTTGTTTGGCATAATTATAAACATTAGCATTCTCATGTGTATTATATTATATTGTGACATCTTCTGTGATATGTATGGTATGTATGTTTATGCTTATATACCTAGACCTACTCAGGTAGGTAGCTATTATGTTATGTGTTTTCTTCTTCATCATTACTATTATAAGTGCACCAAAATGCCCGAAAACTTTCTTTTTCCTATTTTTGTCTATCCATCCTATGGTTGCCTGTAAGAGATTGCCACCGAGCGATAAGGCCGTCAACTGTACTTACCACGAACCTGTAACATTATGTAACATTGTAAAATCCTTGGTGTACAATAAAGACGTTTTATTATTATTGTACTGTTTGGCATAATTAACAAATTAATAATTTGTTTGGCATAATACTACTTAAAAAAATTTGGCATAATGAATTTGGCATAATATGCCAAATTCATTATGCCAATTTTTTTTAGGACAAAACATTTTATGCTAACGAAAGGGATCCCGATATTATATTATCTAACATGCTGGCGTTTTATGTAGTCTTCAAAGTTTTGATATCTTCTATAATAAGTACAGTTATGTATATCTGTTTGCTCCCTGAGGGCAATCAGTTGCCTAATATAATCTGCATTGTTAAATCAATTCAATTTTGGTTTTGAACAGTCAACCGGCCTTGTTTATATCATTGAAAGGTTGAAATCGATTTATCATAATATTACAAAATCAAAAAATACATTTATTTTTTTTTCCTCATTCCAATACAAATTCCAAGACTGTCAATGGAATTTACAAAAAATTAGACTTTTTTTGTAAACATAATACATATAGGTATTATATATTTGTAGGGACACAGTAAGTGCATTGTACAGGTACGGCGTCGCTTACGCAGCAAATTCCATTCGCAGCACTTCGGGGCGACTAACGTAATCCGCGTTAGTTACCGCCTATCCATTCGGCCGTTCGCTTGTGTCCACACCTCAACCCTACGCGAGATAGTAACCTTGTAACCGTGTTAGACCACAGATTAATAAAAAGTTACTACGTGTTAGGTTCAGTGATTAAAACAGTGCAGTTAAAATTTATAACGAAACTTTTTATTTAACCTTCCTAGTCGTGCAGTTACGTGCGGGAGACACAGGGTCTTCCGGTGGGGACGTAACTGGCATGCGCCGTAATAACTCAACACGCACCTTCGAGCATATACATTGATTAGCAAATCGACCACGCCTACGCATTAAGTCGTAACGCGATTTTTTCACAAATTGAGATATTTGTGCCATCAGAACAATATTATATCATACTAACTTTTCATGAAGACAGAATTTTGAAAATGTCAATAAATAAGGAGATTTTCAATCGATAACAGTTGTAACTTTTAAACACACCCGCGCATACAGTTGCATTGCAAGTTACAATCATATGCGCCGATCAGCTGATTGCGCATGGGTCAAACTCAACAGAGTTCCGACGTCGTATGACACATGGTTCCAACGCAGAACGTCGTAACATGCATGTTACGACTCTATGTGACAGTCTATTAGCATATTTTGTGGTTAGTTACAACTTTATACTCTTCAAAAATATTACACCTGGGGTCGTAACTTATACTTACGGCCATATGCGCTGTTGTATTTTAAAATTATACAAGCGTATATAGGCGTATCACAAAGATAAGACTGTTTGCTATGTTACATACTACTTTTGACTGCCTCTGTGGCGTAGCGGTAGTGAACGCGGCCGCTACGCAGGAGGCGCGGGTTCGATCCCCGCTCAGTGCAAATATTTGTGTGCATGAATATGAGTATTTGCATTGGTCTGGGTGTTTCTATGTATAATATGTATGTATTTACGAAAAAAAAAAAAATGTATCTAAGTATGTTTATCCGCATTCTAGATTCCATAACACAAGCTAGTTAAGCTATGCTTACTTTGGGTCTAGATAGCGTTGTGTAGAATGTCCTACAATATTTATTTATTTATTTATTTATACTAAAGATACTGGTATTTGTTTTTTAATAATTCACATAAATACTATTAAAATGTTACTTTTTCGTAGATATTGTACAATTTATGTCATTAATCATTATTTCCCTATGTGTTCGAAGTCTCGGTGGCACTTGAAACTGAGTTTCAGATTTTAATCATCAATCAGTGTTAGGAGAGCCAGTACACAGTTCACTACCATTTTGAATCAGAATACTTTAGTTTGTTTGTCTAATAACAGTGAATCAACTTAAAGATTGCAAAAATATGAAATTAAAATATTTGAATAGTTGAGGAAAGTGCATTTATTTGAGTAAAAATGGAGCGCGCACTACCATGTTCAATTTCTGGGCAAAATTCTTCTAAAATTAGAATAATGTAACAAGGAAGATGGACTAATAGCAAAAGGAATACAGATAATTATATGAAAATGTACCTACACCACTACAACTCGGGTATCATTCTAGGTAATGAAATTACATTGTTAATCGTACCTTTTACTAAATCTAACTCGGATATACCTTTTAAGGTGTTCATCTTTAAAACAAAATTCCTTTACACTCTTTCAATAGGGAAGAGAATAGTTCAAACACAATAAAAAATTGGTACTTAGGTAAATGATCTGTTTCTCAGGATTGGTTGGAGTAAACTGGACCTATTTTGATAGGTGATGAAACCAAACAGTGAGACGGAAGGTCTTAACATGCCCTAAAAGTTACTGGTCCCGGTTAAATATTATTATGCGCGCAAAATTTTTGCTAATTTTATCCAAAGAATGATGACGAATGAACCCATTATGGACTGAGTTTTTTTGAGGCCCCCGATTTTTTTTTCCTCTTAGTATGTTTTTGATTAGGGCCTAATTAATATGATACAAGCATTTAAAATTTGATCTAAGGCTTAGTTCACACGGAATATGCTGGTACCATATGGGATCGCTAGTCTCTTACCGTAGCAACATTCTAATTTTAACATTGGCATTTATTGGTAAACTATTAGGTATATTCTGCAAGAATGAAAATAAAATACACAGTATACGGTAAAAAATGTGTTATTTATTATATTTTTACAATAACATAGTATGGAATTGATAGTTACGGGCAGCACATAGCCCTACATCGCACTTCACGCAATGCTATCTTCTTCGCGATGAGCAATTTTCTAAAGCGCACTTTTCACATTTCCTTCAGAAAATGCAGGTAACTCCTTTGATAGACCTCCTTTCACTCAGGTACGCGCTGGTAGTCTTGCGTTTTTCGGGCAGGATAGATCGGTTGTCTATCTGTATCATCACCGGAGCAACTAGAGCTTGATGACTTAGCCCTAGAACTGCTCCACGTCCAGTAACACGTGAACTAATACGACCACGTCCTCGCCCCCAGAAGTATTTTGATCTGAGATCTTGTTTCGAGGCTGAATTTCAGGTGAATATACATTACGTGGTCGACATTCACGACGAGGTCTTTTTCATGTAGTTTTCGCTAACAATACCAACAAGGCGCGCTGAGCTGCCGACCACTCAGATTGTTGCTGAATGCACCAGTGTATTCATCTTCTGAATCCTCGTCTAAGCGCACGGCGGGCTCTGAAGCTGCTATGTAGATCTGGTGAAACTCAAGCTCTTTATAATCTTCTAAAATAGCAGCAAAATAGTTTTGTGTATACTCGAATTGCAGCTAAATAACAACAAAAAATAATTTACTTTGGAAAACATTCACATTATGTTTATTGTTACGTATTTATAATGATGTTATAAAAATATAACTACAACATTATATTACGACACTAACTTCCAAAAAAGTGAAAAATTCGAAAGCCACGGTAAGCGACTAGCGGTACCATATGGTACCAGCAACTTTAGCAAACCATATTACCGCCATTTTTTTTGAACTGGCCTAATGTAACTGATTCACACAATCGAAGCACTCTTATAGAATATATAATCATAATAAAATGATCGCATAACTACAAAACTACAGAAATATAGGTACTTACTTGAAAAGCTTATCCATTTTTGGGAAAAAAAAATTGACACATCCACTTCTGCAATCAATTACACTCAAATGAAGACAATAACTGTCAAACACCGGTCATCGAATAATAGCGCACACTTTCTCGCTTCGATTGCACCAATTTAAGTGTATCTATCGCATCATCCGTTGGTTCAGGATGACAAAACAAAACGCGCGAAAAAGTGGTGCCGTACGGGATCGCTAGTCCATAATGGGTTAAGTTTACAAAATCCAACAGAAACTGACATATGTATTTGCTTTTTATAGTTAAATTATTATTGCAAGAAAGCATGGTGCATACGTTGCTAAACTAGTTAAAAAGTTTTGTAAGATTCAGGACTTTTGGACCAATTTTATGTTGTTCCTTTACCTATTACATGAGCTACATTTATTTTAATTATTTGTTAAGTATTGGTCAACGTTTATAAGGGACCATTAGGTCTGTCTTTCTATATGGCTGCTGCTGGTGTGATATAAGCAGGAGCTGCTCGTCATGGAGATAAAAATACTGCGTTGGATGTACGGAGTCACACATAATGATCGCGTGAGGTACTCCCGTATCCACGGCTGGTTTCATATACGTGACATCCCAGATAAAACGGTAGGTCTTCTTTGCTGGTACGGTTATGTTTTGTGGCTACCGCCAAGCAACATGGGAAACAAATAACTAGCAATGGCTCCTTCACTGGGTTCTGGTAAGGGGTAGACCCAAAACGAGCTAGCTTGACGTCGTAGAGGCTGAGGTATATCTGTGTGTTATGAGGAAGTAATTTTGTTCCTCAAAATAATGCACTACAACAACATGTTTTTTGACGTCAATTAAAAACGTAAAGGCAAGTATAGTAATCCAGTAAAGGAGCCTGCGAGTAGCATACTTTCGGTCCACAATAAAATTTCACTAGATTTATCTGAATAATTTTGTTAGTGTAATACGGTTAGACTCCTGTCCTTACCTGTTAGATTCCTGTTAGGTAACCTTTAAAATAGTTTTACAGGTAACTTCCCCTTTTTTCTATATTTTCAAGAATTAGGTTATTATAGTTATCAATCAATCAATTAGCCTACTGCAGTCCACTGCTGGACATAGGCCTCCCTCAATGGGCGCCACGTTTGCCGATCCTCCGCCTTCCGCATCCATTATAGTTATAAAAAATTCATATTTATAAGTATGATTTTTGTATTCCAACACGTGTCTAACTAAAATATTAGAGCAATAGACACTCACATAATATACCTAATAAAATGCCAAAATTCACAAAATGTAACTACATTTTTGCATTTGTTTTTTTAATAAATTAGAATAAAGTTGTTCTCATATCATAAGTACTACATTATCATTTATTATTAATTAATCTTTATTTTTCAAGCAAAGACTCACAGAGAAGTTCCGTTAAATTTTATGTTTTATTAATAAAATTATCAATAAAAATAATATTACAGGGATGTTTATAGAGAACAAACATTGTGTATGATTTGAACAAGCATTATTGCAGTTTCGTATTGTGTGATACCATGATACGACTGTTTTTCTTAGATGTATAACGGTATGCCACGTGAAATACTACGCGGTATACCGTCGTAACTTAAACACACGACCTTATTCGTGTTGTCTAAATTGGTCTGAATAGCGGCATATGGTCATAACAATGACATACGACCTTTGGACTAATCGTATAAGGTCGTAATTCACTAAATAAGGCTATATTTTCGTAAATATGACTTTTATGAAATCCATATTTCGGCACAATATTATTATGTCAATTATTCATAACATTACACAAAAACATCGGTGAAAAAGATTTAAAAAAATCGAATTAGACAAGAAAATATCTTAAAACGGCTCTCCTGAAAAAACAGCTTTTTAGCGTTTCGACCTTATGCGTAGGTGTGGTCGAAATATACCCCACAAATTGATAAAATGGGCAGGTCACAAGTACTCGAAACCGGAGGAAGCTCGTGAAGTGTGTACCTAAGGATAGAGTCATATGGCGGGCTTGTCTCTGCCTACCCTGAAGGCACATAGGCGTGAGCGTATGTATGCACATAGATACACATAAACAGTTGTAACCAGACATATTTATGCATGCAAAAATACGCAATGAGCGGAAATTGATTCCGTAATCTCTCACATACGAACAGAAATGACGTAATGTGATTCACACAAAATTCACTGGTCTTAAATACAATAACACAGGTGATGAAGTAGACCCGGTAATAAAACCGCGGCCATATAAGCAAGCCCGGCTCCGGATCCTCAAAATCCGTTCTCATAAATTCTGTGTCAGCTCGCCCATAAATCCTCGGCGGCGTTTGGCGAAGCTTTGATTTAGTGCCCGACTGTACTTTCGCAAGATGTTCCTATGTAGTATCTGTGTGTATATGCCTGTAACTGTACCTTTTCAACTATTTATTCGGTCTTAACATTTGCTATTTAAAAATACAAAAAGTTTGGTAATCTATGCCTGCGGGGCTTAATTAACATGGCATATAAGTTTACTGTCCTGCTGGTTATCAATCAGTCGATTAGCCTATTGCAGTCAACTGCTGAACATAGGCCTCTCCCAATATGCGCCACGTTGCTGCTGGTTAACTTACTTGGAAGAGAGGCATAGGAGAACGGATCTCCCATCAGTCTGAATGGCAAATAGATGATTGAACATCTTGGTTAGTAGTTACTTACACTAAATACGAACGAACCTGTACAATATCACAGTTTAAGTTTTCCGCATCTGCACTATATATCAACAGTGCCAATAAAAACTTCAACCAGTTCCCATTACGTTATCATTGACTGCAATCAATCAATATAGATCTAGCAATTCAAAGGTAAAAGGTTCCTTACATCACTTTTATCTACATCATTATTTTCCTGTCCAAGACGATCTGCTATTCTTTACTGGTATTGTTCGGGACATATATCTCGGACCTAACATGTGCTCAAAATGTTTTATTTTTTATACTAGCTGACCCGGCGAACTTCGTACCGCCATATTTTCCGCCCGCGTGGTATTATCTCTTAATTTATCAGTGTTTCTCTACAATATTATGCATCTATCTATCTATCTATACTATTATATAATTGTAAAGTGGTCATGTCTGTACATTGGAGATATTTAAAAAAAAATACTTGGGTTATGTTATGTTAACGATACTGAACACGAAAATTATTTTTTTTAATTGCCTGTCTGTTTGTCTGTTTGTCTGTTTGTCTGTTTGTCTGTTTGTCTGTTTGTCTGTTTGTCTGTTTGTCTGTTTGTCTGTTTGTCTGTTTGTCTGTTTGTCTGTTTGTCTGTTTGTCTGTTTGTCTGTTTGTCTGTTTGTCTGTTTGTCTGTTTGTCTGTTTGTCTGTTTGTCTGTTTGTCTGTTTGTCTGTTTGTCTGTTTGTCTGTTTGTCTGTTTGTCTGTTTGTCTGTTTGTCTGTTTGTCCGCGATGGACGCAAAAACTACTGGACGGATTTTGATGAGGTTTTTCTTGTTAGAAAGGGCTTACTCAGACTTAAAATCTTACGTTTGTTTGATCGCAATCGGTTGAGTAGAACCGAAGATATGTCGTCGCGTTAACCGAGATGCACGCGGGCGGAGCCGCGGGAGGAAGGCTAGTGTATTATACATATAAACCTTCCTCTTGAATCACTCTATTTATTAAAAAAAACGCTTTAAAACCCGTTGCGTAGTTTTGAAGATTTCAGCATACATAGGGACAGACAGACAGCGACAGCGTCTTTGTTTTATAACATGTAGTGATGATGATAGGACACGTCAATTTGACCTTGCCTCGCCTGATGGTAAGCTGAAGGCAAAGTCTCAGAAAAGAGGGGCACCGTTATAGGCATGTACCATGTTACAATGGTGGCACTCAGCTTGACGGCCTCATCAGATGCTTTTTTACGCCCCGCTTAAAGGACCCGGGACTGCAGGAAGGGGGAATGTACTCTATACGCGCAGTACACGTTTCTTGGGTGTCTTTTGAGGATACGGCTTTGGACAAGCTCAAATTCACCAAGTGTAGATTATTATAACACAATCCGTGCGCACCAGGTCCTCATATGTGTCGCGATTTAGGTCCAAAATACGGGTCCAAACTTATGGACTGTGTTGGGAGCATGCGCTGACAAACTTTCAGCTTTTATAAAATAACCTGAAGCCTGCCAATCGCAATGCTCCGTGCTCTAAGAATCCAGTGGGGTCCACTGGAATCTTAGAGCGGTAGGTACAGTTGGATAATATGAGATACTGTTACAGCCGTTCCCAATAAAATACCTACAGATAAAGGTAAAGGTAGAGCAGAGACAGTTCCTTTGTCAAATCCTATTGTTATTTTGCTACTATTAATTGTGTTACGAAAACGAAGGTCTGGCGTTCAAGGGCTAAGTCTATTAGAAGAGACCAGAGCTAAGGGAATTCGAATCAATCAATAAGTTACAATAGAATCTCAAGCATGCAGATAGTCAGGCAAGTTGGGAACTAACCGCGGTCTGCGGCAGCTGCAAGTTCAATGTGGTTCTGTCCAAGTATTGGGAATTGATTTAAGATTTACTAGTGTTCGGAAATTGTAAGCGCTGTTTCTATGATAGTTAAGTTAAGAACTATTATATCGAAAAGTCTTGAATAAGTTTATTTTAAACCGATTTTTAAAAATTGAGAAGTTCTCAATTCGATTCTTTTTTTTTTATACACACATAACTTTGTCATAACGTATGGACAGATTTTTTTGAATCATTTTTATGAGTATGTATAACAACCTTTCAATTACAATTCTTCAGTCCTGCATCTCAATTATGCAGTATATTATTATTATCTGAGGATAGAATGTCTGGAAAGTTTGACAGATTAATCTATAGAATCAGTCTCAGATAAATTGAGTATCATTTTACAGAAAGGGCCTAAACTTGATATCTTAGTTTCTACTAATATTGTATGTGAGAGTTTATGGAGATGTCTGGATGTTTGTAACTTAACCACCGTCCACGTAGAATTCTGGTCAGTTTCCACAATCCATAGTAACCTAACCCAGGAAAAGACTATAGTACCTAATTAGTCCCTGTGCCAAATTTCAGAGTACCATATCACCTTCACAAACGCTCACATTTAAGTGTAACAATATTAGGATAGAAAAGTATTTAGTAAACCATACCATATCCTATGAACAATAAAGGTGGCTTTTGACTATGGGATGTAATTTAATATATATTACATCTTGACATATCGCTCGTCATACATTTTGTACGAGACCGTTTACACTACGCTATAATATATATTACATCCCAAACTATAAATATTTTTTCGAGCGATATTTGAAGGTGTATATTTTACCTCACGTCCCCGGACACCACGCCTCCCCCTGTCTCGCCCGTTTGAATGGCGACGTTTGATCGCGCATGCGAAATCACGTTGTCATTTTAAACTGAGCAATCAGAAGTCAGGGAATTCGCGCATGCATTCTACACAGACCAATCAGATTCGCGTACGCAGTTCGATAGGGTAACGAAGTTGTTAAATTTTAGTGTCAACTCATGGTAAAGCTACTGAACTATCCCAAATATATATCTTACAGTGTAAACAGCAATCGCGGGATGTAATATATATCTCAAGATGTAATATATATTACATCCCATAGTCAAAAGCCGGCTTAAAACCGTTTTAGTTGGGACTAACAACATTTCGGACCCACTGGACGAATAAACTGACACATGGAAGTACTCTGCGTGACAGTACTGTAATGGAAACATAAGTAATGGACCTCACGCTGCTCCTTGTGTGACAGACTCATACGTTGCTGAACTACCTACTGTGGGGTGAGCACGAACAACTATCGGAATCGTATCGTAAACGTAACGAGAGCACTGACCATTGCGTTTGGCCGCCTGCCTACTGTGAGCGTGTGTGCGGGTGAAGCCTGCCAATCGCAATGTTCCGTGCTCTAACACCCGTATTCACAAACAATACTTCGCTATGCGTACCACCAAAACTGTGCAAGGAATGACAAATTCTCAGTGCGTTCATTTTGGTAAGCCTTTTTATTCATTGATAACACTTAAGTAATACTTCGTTGAGGGAACGCACTGCGTTAGATACTGCTCCGTGATGTTTGTGAATTAATTTTACCAGCCTTATGCGCTCGAGCACACTATGAGACCTCACAGTATCGTTTGTGAATACCGGTGTAAGAATCCAGTGGCGTCCACTGGATTCTTAGAGTGGTAGGTACAGTTGGATAATATGAGATACTGTTACAGCCTCCGTGGCGTAGCGGTAGTGAACGCGGCCGCTACGCAGGAGGCGTGGGTTCGATCCCCGCTCAGTGCAAATATTTGTGTTCATGAAATATGGGTATTTGCATTGGTCTGGTCGTGCCTCGGAGAGCACGTTAAGCCGTCGGTCCCGGTTGCCATAAGAACATCTATGGCAGTCGTTACGGGTAGTTGGAGCCCTCAAAAATCCAAAAACAGCAGTCTAGCTGCAAAGCTTCGATATCGCCTAATGTTACCATTGGGATGTGGAGGTCAGATGGCAATCGCTTCACAGAAAATATCGAGGTCTAGCCAAATCCGTAGTTAAGACTGGCAAAAGCGGACCCCAGACTCCGAGCTGAAAGCTTCGGATGCGACTGGGAATTAACGCTGAGAGGAAGAAGAACTGTTACAGCCGTTCCCAATAAAATACCTACAGATAAAGGTAAAGGTAGAGTAGAGATAGTTCCTTTGTCAAATCCTATTGTTACTTTGCTACTATTAATTGCGTTACCATAGAGATTGATGACGTTTTCATCCTTTGTAATGTCAAAACTGACAGTAGATAGGTTATTGGGAACGACCGTTATACAATCAGCGTCAAAACGATCTGACATTTGTGGATTTGACTTTTGTTACATACGTTGACAACTGTCATACACGTCAAATCCCATACACCGTCATTCTCTTCCACAATACGCCAGCCAACGAATTGCCAGTTGTCTAGGGGGGGGGGGGACTGCAGTCTCAAAATCATCTTAATACCAAGGTATTACTTTTGAAGTTGGGGGGTCGGACAGCAGTAATCCCCGGAAGAATAAAAATCTTCAAATAAAAAAACAACATTTTCTTTGGGGGGATTTTGGCGCTCATGACAAGTAGGTACTATTTTATCTAACCCGGGAAATTTGCATTAGCGAAGCAGTCAGTAGATGCTAATTTCGTCTTCCATCATGATTAAAGAACAAACGATAAAGGTAAAATTTCAAAAATTGTGGCAAAAAGTAACAGTGTTTAATGGATTGAAATAAGACTACCTTTCATATTTAAAAAGGGCATTCCTTTCTCCTCAGACACGAAATTTGGGGTTCCGTAACAAAACATTGTAAAGAAACCCTTATAATTCCACGTGTCCGTTACTTGAATACAGATGACAATCATCATCATCTGCATTGCGTTAGGCCCGGTCGTATCCGATTTCACTTTGGAATCCGGGGTCCATTTAAATATATCGTGACTTAGTTTTTTCGCCTATATTGGAAGCGACTGATGACCTTTCCTCCTCCCACCCCCGAACCGGTTATGTCGGACTCGAACCGACTAAAAACGCACGCAATTTTGGGTCATTAGTTAGAGTAAGATTGTCTCTGGCATACGCCTCGGTTGACGATGAAATCGGTTGGGATCTCGACGTTCTTGGTGAGACATTTACCCCCTGAGATATATGTATAATCGGTTTATATTAATACATCAGAAGAAGTCCATACCTACTTAGGTCTGTATATCCCCAAAGGGGTAGGCAGAGGTGTTATAACACCCACATTTCGCCAACTATGATCTTCGTTCTCCAATAATGGGGGCGAATCTATTGTCTCTTTGTCATGGCCCTATCCCTCAGTCGCCTTTTACGACACCCACAGGAAGAGATGGGATGGGTGGGTGGAGTAGAACATGGCAAAGAAGTAACCTTCAAAAATAGTATTGTATATTTGCTTACTAAGTTTTCCCATCACGTAATCGTCCGACGTGATAAGGAACCATCTTATCGGCGTTTATTGGCTGGAAAGTAATATATTATTTGTAGCTAAAGGCCTTCTAGGAACTTTCCCTTTTTCCAGGCCATTTCTTAGGCTGAATTCGGTCCGCAGGCATGAATATAAACCAAATAAATCACTGCCCGCCTACAAGGAAATATTAGGAGCACAGAAATATGTAGGTGGCCTTTATTTACCCGGATAGCGGTGTGCTAATTGGCTGTCAAGGAAGTCGTCTCTTACCTGCAAAAGAGAAACAATTTTGAGATAAGTACAAAACATTTTATGTTATAAAATTAAAAGGAAAAGTCTTACTGCTTTTGCTTGTAGGTATAGAGAAAATGTTTAACATATTTTGTAACGCTGATACTCGTATTTATTTGTAAGTTTACTTTCTGTTGAAAATTTAAATTTTTGTCAATGTTTTTGTGGCATCTCTTCCCATTCATTTTATGTTCTCTGATTTAAATCTCCTGTAATTTGCAGAGTTGCCTAATCAAAAATCAAAGATTAGTCGAACCCGAAGTTAGACTGGAAAAATCGGATCCCAGATTCCGAGGCGAAAGCTCCGGATGCGACTGGGATAAACGCTAGGATGAAGAAGTTATTCCCATCAGAAATAGGGAGAATTTTAACAGGATATTTACTGTGTGTGTTTGTTGTGCCAAATTGTCGATATTTGTCTGTGTTGTCGGCGCCATGATTACGGATACACTGAGCTGCAAGTCTGTTGTTCATTGGCCGACAGAAGTAGTGTACCCTCTTTTCCTAGTTTCTTAGGCAAAGTGTCAACACTACCACTGTTTATTCAATTTAATTCAATTCAATTCAAATACTTTATTTGCTAGAATATGGTTCAAGAGATATTACAAAATGCTTTGTTTCCTCACATTCTGCCTTATTATATACTCATCTCAATCTCAATCACACACATGAAACACTCATACCATGTTTTTGAACTTTCATGGACGTTCACATTACTATTAGAAATATCTGGATAATTTGGAAACTCCAAACAATACATGGTAAATATCCCGATAGTTCTAATAGTAATTTGTTGTTGTCTATAAAATAGATAAAAGCAAAAAATCGTTACTGTGAATATGTAAACTCGGTATGTAAAGTTGATGTCCCTTTAATAGAATTAATATTTTTGTTTTTTGTGTTTCAAATAACGATCTACCACTTTAGGCGCACGGGAGTAAGTCCTCTGGTAATCAACACAAAGCTGTTCATGAACACGTGGGATTATCACTCATGACTGTTTGACACTCTCTTTATATCAATCATCACCATCATCACCATTAGTTAATGTGTCTGTTTGTTTATTTGTTTCAAATGCTAAAAAGTACAAAATAGCATTGCTCTCCGAGATTATTGCTGTGATCTATTTTGAAAATATATGCAAGTGTTTTGTTTGTCAACAGTATTGGCAGCAAACCAACTGTATTTATAAATATCAAAATAAAGGAAATAGATATGAACACACGTGGGTGTACACTGTACAGGGCCAGGTAACATGGGCATTGGGACCAATACTTTCAGGGTCCGAGTCAACCTTACCTACTAGTCGGGGTACCTTTTTCATCGTGCGAAAAATCCCCACAGATACCGCAGGAGTCGTTGGGGGAGGTTATGTCGGACTTGAACCGACTAAAATGCTCGCCGTCTGTAGGTCGTAGGTTGCCGTGGTTGCTGAGGTGAGATTGTCTGAGACATATTTCTCGCACCCTAAACAGCGAATTAAGCTGGTAGGTTGCGGAAACGGGATCTAAATTCCACGCGGGCGCAGCCGCGGGCTTCAGTGTATATAATTTTGATTTCATTTAAACTTCATTTCTATTATTTACTGCCTTAACTATGTTATAATATTACATATCTTATTCTTCAATGTTAGGTAATACTTTTACCATCAAACACAAACTTCTTTTTACCACACAATAATATACAACGAGAGATAATTCATAAAAAATACATAGATAAAATAATGAGAACATGCTCAAAGGAGCCACCATTATTATAAAAGTATAAAGCTAAGAAATAATACCATATTTACGTCATAACGATGACGGGACAATACGCCGTCGTAATAACACGGTTGAGATAATCTTCAGTGATGAATATACGACAATATTCAGCCTTTATTAATATCAGATGCGCTATTGTTCTTATACTGTGGTGCTTTCATGGTTTTCAGTACGATAATGTGAGGAATCTTGGCAATTTAGTGGCTGAGGTGACAGTGGCATGTGCTTGTATTTTGTACGAGAAGCTTGGCATTTGTTAGGTTAATTGCTAAATATAGGCTTCGTACGAAAACTAGATTTCAATGTGTTTATCAACCATCCAGGAACATACACAAACTTAGGTGGTAAAAAATGTATATGCTATGAGTCTTTGTATAATTTTTAGTGTGCAATAAAGAATTAAAGTAAAATAAACAAACTGAAATAAAAACTCTTGCTACATAAGTCGCTGGTTCAGATAGGTAAGTATAATTTTACGAAGACTTCGCGACTCGTATTTTGGACCTTAATCACGAGACAAACGAGGCCCTGCGGATTGTTTTGTAATAATCTACGCTTGGTGAATTTGAGTTCGTCCACCGCAGCAGCACCCCGTGCTATCCTCAAAAGACACCCAAGAAACGTGTACTGCGCGTATAGGGCACATTTTGAGCACATTTTAGGTCCAAGATATTTATGTCCCAAGTAGAACAAAATCGGTATACTACCAGTAACCAGACCCTTGATTCTGCTAAATTGAAACCACTGTCAAACCACGGATATTGCAAAAATATTTCATTCAATTTTAGACTTTAAGACTGCTGACAATAAAATCTAAAATCTAATGCCATTTTTTCAGTGTTTGTGGCATGACAGTAGTTTTGACAGCCTCCGTGGCGTAGCGGTAGTGAACGCGGCCGCTACGCAGGAGGCGCGGGTTCGATCCCCGCTCAGTGCAAATATTTGTGTTCATGAAATATGGGTATTTGCATTGGTCTGGTCGTGCCTCGGAGAGCACGTTAAGCCGTCGGTCCCGGTTGCCATAAGAACGTCTATGGCAGTCGTTACGGGTAGTTGGAGCCCTAAAAAATCCAAAAAAAAACAACGGTCTAGCTGCAAAGCTTCGATATCGCCTAATGTTATCATTGGGCTGTGGAGGTCAGATGGCAATCGCTTCACGAAAAAATATCGAGGTCTAGCCAAATCTGTAGTTAAGACGGTAAAAGCGGACCCCAGACTCCGAGCTGAAAAGCTTCGGATGCGACTGGGAATTAACGCTAGGATGAGAGAGAGTAGTTTTGCCTTAGCAGAATCGAGGGCCTGGTAGTGCGGTGATGCAAGAGTGGTCTAATGAATAAGTTCTTAATGAATGTAGGCTATATACAATAAGGAATGTCCAGCGACGATTCCTAATCTTTATTTTCTTTTTTTATAAAGAATATTAGCAAACGAAATTACTAATATTCCCTTTAACCCTTCCAACCGGAGCGTGGTACCCGGCAGAGTAGAATTTGGGCCACCCCATCTCCTCCCATGCGGTGTCGTACAAGGCGACTAAGGAATAGGGCTGTTGTCAGACTGAACCGGACTAGCAACCGAACTACTGAGACTAAAGGGATATATACAGCCCAGACTCAGCCTCAGATACATGGCTCGAGTCAACAATAGTGCCCGGAATACGACAATAAGCTCACCCCTTATTACGTGGGACCGAATACAATGATTAACCCTTCTGGGATAAAGGCGTGATTATATGTATGTATGTATGTATGTAATTCCTCCAACTAAGCTAACTTGCTTGTGCTGGGAGTGGATTCACGTCAGTAGTGTAATGTGTAGTGTATTCCAAGCTCTTCATTACAGAGCTGTATCACCTTTTTCTCCCGTGCCACTGTAAGGCGGTGGACCAGCTCACTCTTAAGCTTCTCAAATTTGCCAGTAGCAGGTGGAAAGGCGATGATGTCTTCAACCTGCGAAGCATATTGTGGTTCCAGAAAAGCGATGGTCTGGTAAAACTTTGTGTTTTCATTCGTTATGTTTGCTAATTCGAACTGCTCCATTAACTGAGTGAACCACGTCGCAGGATCCTCGGGGCAGAACGGTGGTGCCTGAACGCCTTCACGGTTAGACTCGGGAATTGTTTCAGTATTATCTTGTTCGCTAGTCATGTCCACGATTTTTAATTTTAATTGCGTTTTAGACATATTGAACAAAACAAAAACAACGAAAAGCCCATTGAGTTTCTTGCCGGAGTTTTCTCAGGACGCACCGAGTTGTAATAAGAGATTAGTACAGTACACATCAGTTAGACTATTCTGGTTTTTGTCAGAATCACACATAGTAAACTATTATTGATTTTGGTAGGAAAGCACACACGACAAATAGTACAATATGTTCTCAAGCAACTTTAGATAGAAAGAGAGTAGAGTAATGTAACACTACTGAGGCAGAAAGAGAGATAGACATAATAAGAGAAACAGAAAAAGTTTCAGCGCAAGCGGCGATGAGTTCGCGTCGAGGGCAATGGCCGACTGGCGAGCGCGAGCGGCGCGGTGTCTGCATTCACATTTAATGTATGCACCTACCAGGAAGATCGCTTTGACGTCACACTTCAATGAATTGGCCTCTATCCATAAAATATGTTGGTTTGGCCGATGAATACTAGCTTATATAGGTACATTAATGACACTTTAGACAATAAATTATATATTTATTAGCTTTGCCCGCGGCTCCGCCCGCGTGGATGTCGGTTATCGCGATCAAACATAGCCTATGTCCGTTTTCAAGGTCTAATCTACCCCTATACCAAATTTCATCAAAATCGGTTCAGTGGTTAGGGTGTGAAAGCGTAACAGATAAATAGACAGACAGACAGAGTTACTTTCGCATTTATAATTTAGTATTTATTTATTTATATGGCTTGTTTTAACACAAGCAACGATCACCTAATTAACCACTATACAGCAGGATCCAAATTCGGCGTATGGTCAGCTACTGTTATAGAATAGAATAGAATAGAATTATGCTTTATTTCAGATCATTACATCCATAGTTTGTTATTGAGTCACATACAATAAATTATAAAATTCAATAAAAAATAGCATACAATTAATTGAATAAATAAGATATAGAATAAAATAAAATTTATAAACTAAACATTGATGTCAGGTAATTATTAATTAAATTTGAGTCACTTACAATTCATTAAACATTCCATATAAAATAAAATACAATTCATCGAATACAATAAAATAAAATTTATAAACTACATTGATGTCAGAAAATTATTATGTATTTAAATTTGCGTCCCATAAAATTCATAAAAAATTCAATATAACATAAAATCAATTTAATAGATACTTATCATAGAATACATAAAATCACTATACCTAGTACCTTCTCTTAGGCATCGGGACAGCAATATGTCTGTCGCAACAATGACGAAGGAAGGGACACGCGACCATACGGCCTGTTACCATTGTCAGAACGCCATTGGAGCTGTCCCGCACCCTGCGCACCAGAGACGCACACCGTTTGCGTATAGTCGCGTGAAAACAGTCTACACGTGCGTCCGCGAACATGCCAGAGGCGCTGCAGAATCGGGGCAGCCCCAACACCATTCTAAAAGCATTATTGTACAGGACGCGGAGGGCGCTGTAGCTCTTTTTAGTATAGTCAGCCCACAGGCAGCACGTGTACAGTGACGTACAGTACGCTCTAAAAAGTGTAATCTTTACTTCAGCCGAGCAACGTGCGAACCTGCGAGCTATCATGTTCGCTCGTATCGAAAGCGCTCTCCGCTCCCGCTCAATGTCCGCATCATCTGTAAGGTCGGCAGTGACCACATGTCCCAGGTACTTAAAATGTTCTACAGTGTCTAAGACCTCGCCATATAGCCGAACCGGTGGTAAATTTTGTGGACAATTGGTGCCGGCCTTAAAGACCATACATTTACTCTTGTTTACATTATATTTTAGGCCGAGACCACACGCGTACTCCTCACAGGTCTTTATTAGTTGCCTTATACCACAGATTGACGCGCTCAGCAACACCATGTCATCTGCGTAGCTCAAGTTGTTGACACAGACTCCATCAACATAACAACCCACATGCTGACTACTGAGCGCGACTATCAATTCGTTTATGTATAAGTTGAACAGGGTTGGGGACGTCAGTCCACCCTGCCTCACCCCACATTCAAGCTTGTATGAGTCTGACATTATGCCCGCCCATCTTACATTATTATTTTGATTTGTGTACCAATACTGGAACATATACACTAGTTCATGTGGTAGGTTTATACCTCTTAGTTTTCTCCACAGAACATCGTATGACACCAGATCAAAGGCCCTGGATAAGTCGAGGAAGCAGGCATATACGGGCGTCCTACGAGCCGTATAGTATCTAACTGTATGCTTAAGACACAGGATTGCGCTTTCAGTTGATAGTCGAGGGCGGAACCCGAACTGATTGTCGTGGAGTGTCACGTAATTGTTCAACTGTGTATTAAGAAGACAGTCAAACACCTTTGCAAGTATGGTAGCAAGCGAAATAGGCCTGTAGTTACTTTTATCTGCTAGATTACCCGTTTTATTTTTCACTACAGGCACTACCACCGTTCTCATGAAGTCGTTAGGTAAATAGGAATGACTCACGCAGAGTGAGTAGAACATGGCTAACACCCTACAGATATGTGGGCCCGCGTGACGGAGGTGTTCGACACTGAGTCCGTCATGACCTGGTGACTTGCCACCAGATATTTGCTTAATGGCCTCGGCTACATCCTTCGCAATAAACGAAGTCCCCACCGCTTGACCGTTACTCTCAGTCTCCAACACCCTCGTCGCCGGCCCCACCGAGGACTCCACTAAGAAATGGCTCTTAAACATATTAGCAATTCCCTTCGGATCGCTGACATCTTCGATGCTCATCGGGAGGCCAGGGTTATGCCACTGACACTGGAAAAATGCAATTTAATTTGAGACTTTACTCTTATGCTGTTGAAGTCTAAAATTAAATGGCATCTTGTGAAGTGAATGAAAAAAATGTAATAATTTTCAATTCGAACGAGAAGTTCCTGAGGTTAGCGCGTTCAAAACAACAAACAAACTCTTCAACTGTGTAATACAATGCACTATTAGTGTAGATAGTAACATGAATCAATAGTTCGCTGATACGAAAATTTCTCAGAAACTATTTACCTAGTTTCACAGAGTTCTCAGATTCTAACTAGAAAGATAGTAAAGGTTGGAATTTGATACAGTTTGTAGTTGTAATCTCATGAATGTCGCAAAGAATGCTTTAACTATGGGAATGAACCGGTTCAAGAGGAAAACTACACTTAAGATGGATGAGCTGTGTGAGTTCTCAATATATTGTGATAAGGGACACAAGGATCGACAGCTTCCGTGGCATAGCGGTAGTGAACGCGGCCGCTACGCAGGAGGCGCGGGCTCGATCCCAGCTCAGTGCAAATATTTGTATGCATGAATATGTGTATTTGCATTGGTCTGGTCGTGCTTCGGAGAGTACGTTAAGCCGCGTCGGTCCCGGTTGCCATACAAATATCTATGGTAGTCGTTACGGGTAGTTGGAGCCCTAAAAAGTCAAGAACAACGGTCTAGCTGCCATGCTTCGTTATCTCCTAATGTCACTATTGGGTTGTGGAAGCCAGATGGCAGTCGCTTCACGGAAAACGGTTGTTAATATTCTTTAAAAAAAAAAAAAAAAAAAAAAAAAAAAAAAAAAAAAAAAAAAAAATATTGAGGTTTAGCCAAATCCGCAGTTAAGACTGGTAAAACGGACCCCAGACTCCGAGGTGAAGCTTCGGATGCGACTGGGAAGCGCTAGGATGAAGAAGAAGGGACACAAGGATAGTACAAAGATGATGCCGACAGTTTGTATATTGGTCAGTAAATAAACACATTTCTTTCTATTCTTCTTACTGTGTGTAATGCGTGTTTTTCAGTTCTGTCAACAGAGGTAACGTCATCGAAATATTTTATTTTGGTAAATTAGATTTAGTTGCCAAAGGTTTTTAGCTATATCAAGGAGTCCTGCAGCCCACTGTACAGACACGACTAATTTACTATTTATATGTCTATAGACATGAGGTTGGTGAGTAGGTAGTGACATGCGGGCCTGGGGGTGACGGGTGGAGCCGCCTGTCACCCTAGCAGAAGCAGTCCCCACACCGGATGAGGGCCAGTTCGAGAGATATGGCCCTGAGTCGGCCGGGGTGCGAGGGATATGGCTACGACAATCTCACCTCCGGCAACCGACGGCCCACAGTCGGCGTGCGTTTTAGTCGGTTCGAGTCCGACATAAACTCCTCCTCCGGTTCCGGCGGGGGAGGTATCCGTGGGGATTTTTCGCACGATAAAAAAAAACAAAAAAAGGTAGTGACATCGTTAAGCTAACTCTGTCCTCTTTTTTTTTATCTTATCTTATCTTATCTCACCACGTGTTGCTCGGGATATATATCTTGGGCCTAAAATGTGCTCAAAATAATAATATGCTCTACACGTGCAGTACACGTTTATTAGATGTTTTTTGAGAATAACACGGCGTGCTAATGCAGTCATGGACTAGCTCAAATTCACCAAGCATGGATTATTACAAAGAAATCTGTCAGTTTTTCGACTTAAGTCCAAAATATGTTTCCTGAGGTATAACACGCTATTACATGGCACAGGGTGCTAAGGCAGTGGACGAGCTCAAATTCACCAAGCATAGATTGTTACAAAGAAATCTGTCAGTTTGTCTGTTATAACACGCTATTAATTCCCTTTCTAAACCAACACAACAGCTCTCAGTTCCTTAGCGTGAGCGCTGTCGGGGCTGTTCCGCAGCCAATATCAAATGTTCCGCATTCCGTCCTTTGTTACACCATCACTTTGAGCCACAAATATCTGCTACACTGTATTATGTCAGATAGGCATTTAATTAAATACCTTTTCTACTGTTATCCTATCGTACTTCCTACTTACTATATAGATATGCAAGTTTGTGAAGATGTTTGGATGTTTGTGAAAGAAGAATTTACATTAAACGAGCGTTATGCTCAATGTATTCCCTCTACGTCAAATTCTTTTAGTGTAAACAGAGACAGCATGTACGTTCGTTGTTTTTTTCTTAAGGTTTAGAACAAAAGAACATAGAGCTAGAACTAGAACAAGAGAATTCTAAGAGCATTCTTTCTTAATATTTTAGTGTAAATGAAACCTTATTTTTAGCTTTTACATAAGAAAGAACAACGAACAAAATGTTCTGTCACTGTTTACACTAAGAGCGGAAACACACGATGCGTTGCGGCGGCGGCGCGACGCCGGAGCGGTGTCGCTGCGTCGTTTTACATAGAAATATCTGTAGCATGTCACACGATGCGCTGCGTCGCCGCACCGGACTTGCAACCAACGAGACGAGGCGGGGAGGGGTGAATGCGTTGCGACGCCGGAGCGGCACCGCTCCGGCGCGCGCCGCACCGCCGCCGCGTAGTTGTTTATGATTTATAGACCGGGCGCTAGAGGTATGAGTATGCAAAATGTGAGTACCGAATTTCGCCAACGGATTTAAGTGAAGAAAAGGTCCAAGAATGATAATGTGGATCTTGCCGGTCTATTTTCTGGTCCATTTTTTTACCCCCTCTTGTCTTATTCGTAAAGGAAATGTATTGAGTAGGTACATGATATAAAATCATTTTAATGAATATTTCCGTTATAATCTATAGTTTGTTCTAATGGTAAAAGTGAGGATGGATTCTTAAATAGGTAAGTACTTACTTAATAAAAAAAAACCAAAATAAAAGTAATATTTCAAAAAAAAAAAGTTATTCGAACAACCAGCGAATTCAAGCATAAATTTTCTTAAAGTAGGTAAAAAATACTTATTTTTAATTTTGACATTTGTTATTGATGCATTTACATAATGAATACAAGCCAATTCAGATTTATTGCAATTACAAGACCTTGTGCGACAATTTACAGTTCATTTACATGGGGGGAATTAATAACTCTGGTAAAGACGGCTTGTATAGTCATTTTGTCGTGGACGTAAGTCACTGTTGAGCTTTTCGTAAAAGTGTACTTTTATATATGCCTAGGTAGGTACCTACCTATATTTTGTAGCATTAATGATACTAATGTTGTCAGCAAAATGTTATTATATTTAATCATCGATATATATTATATTAGCTTTTGACCGCGGCTCCGCCCGCGTGGATGTCGGTTATCGCGACCAAACATAGCCTATGTCCTTTCTCAAGGTCTAATCTACCCCTATACTAAATTTCATCAAAATCGGTTCAGTGGTTAAGGCGTGAAAGCGTGACTGACAGACAGACAGTTACTTTCGCATTTATAATATTAGTATGGAAATATGGATTCAGGGTTGGCAGTCGGCAGCACGAGTGTGATGCCCCTGGTGTTGCATACGTCCATAGGCCACGGTGACCACTTCCCATCAGATGGGCCGTGTGCTTGTTTGCCACCTAAGTAGTATAAAATAAAAATGGATACAAAAACACGACTTTATAAAGCAACTTCTTTACGTCAATAGATGTAGAAACACACTAAACGCATACGCGCGCTATGCTTACTTTAAGGGCGCAGAGGGGATGTGAAGGGAGCGGGAAGGGACCATCACACCCGGCGGCAAGATTTTTTTGTCATTATTTAGAGGATCAGGTATAAGAATCCGGTCATAGTTGCCGTCACTCGGATTTTGCATACTCAACTACCTCTAGCGCTTGCACTATTATTAACAGACATTACAACGCAGCTGGGGCGCACGCGGCGCCGCTGCGTCATAACAACGCAGCGGCGTCGCACCGCTCGTGTGCCCGCTACTGCGGCGAAATTTCTGCGTTGCGTCGCCGCAACGCATCGTGTGTTTCCGCTCTAATAGAAGTTGTCGTAGAGGGAATTGGACGCTGAAAGCAACGTTTCAAAGACTGATCTTGTTCTAGCTCTCTATGTTCGTTTGGAATAAATTCACCTTACTATTAGAACTATCGGGATATTTACCATGTATTGTTTTGAGTATATAATATTTCGGCGCTGTTGCAAGCACCATGATCACGGAGGAACTGTAGTACTGGCGGTAAACACTGAAAAAGTTTTTAGGAGTAAATATATCGATCTACCCTCTTTCGAGTTCTTTTGCTACGCTTATGGACACTACCACTGGTTTCACTCTCACTACAAACTCGAACTCGATCTCCATACATGGTAAATATCCCGATAGTTCTAATAGTAATGTGAACGGCCATGAAAGTTTAAATACCTAAATTGACCTTTATTGAGTCACGTGTAGCAAGTGGAAAATTTTGGTCTCTGTCTACCCCACTGGGAAAGCGGTGTGACTGTATGTATTACCCAATTATAATTTTAATTCAATTTTGAATCTAGATATTTTTCATTTCAAAATAACAATCTTCACAACAAAAAATTGAAAAAGTCACATCTCACAGTGTACCCCTATTTGCGTCATATACACAGAACAACAAAGTAGACTCTAACAATATGATCATGTGTAATGTTTGTACACGTAGATAAGCCCTTAGCGACTGGTTTATTCAACACACCGGGTGCTAAGCTCCTAACAAGCATGACATGTGTAGGGTTAAGAGATTTTTAATCGGTTTAACCCCCGGCTAACACTGTTAGGTACATATTAATGGCTTACCTAATACTGTTAAATTAACAATTCTCGGAAATAAATAAATAAAGTCCTTGTTTGTAATGTTATAATAACAGCTTTTAAAGGAATCCTATCCTACTAATCCTACTATATCCTACTAATATTATAAATGTGAAAGTTTGTGAGAATGGATGTGTGGATGTGTGGATGTTTGTTACTCTTTCACGCATAAACGGCTGGACCGATTTGGTTGAAATTTGGTATGTATATAGGTTATACCCTGGATTAACATATAGGCTATATATCAGCGATGAACGGGATCAGAATTCCACGCGGGCGGAGCCGCGGGCAACAGCTAGTATTATAAATGTGAAAGTTTGTGAGAATGGATGTGTGGATGTGTGGATGTTTGTTACTCTTTCACGCATAAACGGCTGGACCGATTTGGTTGAAATTTGGTATGTGTATAGGTTATACCCTGGATTAACATATAGGCTACTTTTTATCAACACACCACGCGGGCGAAGCCGCGGGCGGAAGCTAGTGTATAATAAAATTCCCGGTATTGGTTCCCGGTGGAGTAGAATAGGGTGTCGTAGAAGGCGACTAAAGGATAGAGCTGTTCTCTATCCGACAGTAAACATACAGCCCATGAGTAGGTGCCCGCTTGACGACAATAAGCTCATTCCCTATTACGTGGGACCGAAATCATAGCTGGTGAAATGTAGACCACAGGCAGGGATTCATCCTCACACATTGCGCCCGGAAACGGTGCGCACTGTGCGGTATGAAAGGAACTTCATCCCACGCACACTCAAGCTGTGGAATGAACTCCCTGCGGTGGCCATTGTCTGCCACTTAAGTGGTATAAAAAAAAAACATATCCAAAGTTCTCATTTACGAGAAACTCGACATCGAATTTTTCTATTACAGAACAAACAATAGTATTCTGTTATCAACAGCCATTAACTTAATCTCACTCAATATATGGACCATCTACATGCAGATTTTACGAACGAGTCTGTACATAAGCACATTAACGAGCAATTTATTTGACCACCCCTGGTCAGAAAACCGTTTGGTCAGATTACACTCCAGGGAAATTACACCGTGGTTTCCGAGCTGCTGTTTGTGTAGAACAAGCTGTACTGGAAGGTTCAGTGTTCGATTTATTAGTCTTGTGTGTACGGTTAAGATGATTTCATGTGTCGATATGAGATTGTATATGAGAGTGCTGACACTGAACTGAACTGCCTATAGTTCAGTGGTTAAGGATTCGGCGTTACGATCGAAAGGTCACGAGTTTGAATCCGGGTTATTTTAACACTGATAAATGATAATTAAATAACTATTTCCTTTACCATAAAGACCTGAAGTTCCTTACCAGCTCACACACGTGAAAAAGCATCTGATGAGGCCGTCAAGCTGAGTGCCACCATTTTAACATGGTATGTGTCTATAATGGTTACCCTCTTTCCCGAGTCTGCCTTCAGCTTACCATCAGGCGAGGTGAAGTCAAATTTACGTGTCCTATATACTCGTAAAAAATGCAGTTTCCAAATTGCAGGGATCATACTTTTTTAGATGAAAATGAGAACACAAGTTAAATAGTTATTTGTTATACAAGAGTGCAAAGTTGCTTTTTAACCGCGTGCTCAGTTTTGATGACCGAGCAAGCGAAAGATTCTAAATTTGAATCACGAGCATAGCGAGTGATTCATAAATTAGAATCTTGAGCGTTAGCGAGGGAATCAAAAGAGCACAAGGTGTAAAATCTTTGCACTCGAGTGCAACACGTAACTTTTCATCCCACCTCAGCGAGGAAATAATGAAATGCTTCTTCTTCCTAGCGTTAATTCCCAGTCGCATCCGAAGCTTTCACCTCGGAGTTCGGGGTCCGCTTTATCAGTCTTAACTGCGGATTTGGCTGGACCTCGATATTTTCCGTAAAGCGACTGCCATGTGACCTCCACAACCCAATGGTGACATTAGGCGATATCGAAGCATTGCAGCTAGACCGTTGTTGTGGAACTTTTTATGCATACAAATATTTGCACTGAGCGGGGACCGAACCCGCGCCTCCTGCGTAGCAGCCGCGTTCACTACCGCTACGCCACAGAGGCAGTCATATAAAGGAAGGCGTCACTTTGTACCCCACATAAGTACCACATAGAACGCTCCAAGAGACGTAGGTACCATTACGTTTACGACACGGTTATAACAGCGACAAACGTGCCGACATCATTTAGACGTTAACTCTTCATTTATTTCCCAGGAGACGTCACATTCAGCCAACTGCACTTGTTATTAGTGCTGCATATTTTCTTTTTAATGTTATATTCTTACGAGTATTTATGCTACCCAACTTCCTACTGATAGTAGGAAGTTCTCTGAGTCATTTCATCCAATTCAGTTTGGGCGGCTTTCCAATCTAGCTGTGATGTGGCTGAATTTCGATATTTTCCGTGAAGTTACTGCAATCAAACCTCCACAATTTTAAGTGCTCCAACTACCTGGGCCCATACCATGAACTCTTAAAACAGGTCAATATTGAACTGCTGTCATTCTACCAACTGCAAATGTCACTTTGCAATCCTATGTATTTATATGACATTACAAAGTGACATTTGCAGTTGGTGGAATGACAGCAGTTCAATATTGACCTGTTTTAAGAGTTTATGGTAAGGCCGCTGTAATGGCTGCTTTAGATATGCGTATGACAACCGGGACTGATGGCACGACCAGACCAATGCCAAAAGCCATATTGATGTATACAAATACTTGCACTGAGGGGGATTCAAACCCGCGCCTCGAACGTAGAAGTTGCGTTCAATACCACTGTACTACAGAGCCTGCTACGAGTATTTTCACATTAGAACTTCTTCATCCTAGCGTTAATTCCCAGTCGCATCCGAAGCTTTCTGCTCGGAGTCTGGGGTCCGCTTTACCAGTCTTAACTACGGATTTGGTTAGACCTCGATATTTTCCGTGAAGCGATTGCCATCTGACTTCCACAACCCAATGGTAAAATTAGGCGATACCAAAGCTCTGCAGCTAGACCGTTGTTTTTGAACTTTTTAGGGCTCCAACTACCCGTAACGACTGCCATAGATGTTCTTCGCAGAATGACCTCCGTCCCCCATGAGCGCGGGCCTGGGGGTGACGGGTGGAGCCGCCTGTCACCCTAACAGAAGCAGGCCGCGGCGGCAGCGCGCATTGCGTGCCTCCCCACCGAGTCGGGGACTCTGTGGTCCCCACACTGGAAGAGGGCCAGATCGAGAGATATGGCCCTGGGTCGGCCGGGGTGCGAGGGATATGGCTACGACAATCTTACCTCTGGCAACTGACGGCGTGCGTTTTAGTCGGTTCGAGTGCGACATAACCTCCTCCTCCGGTTCCGGCGGGGGAGGTATCCGTGGGGATTTTTCGTACGATAAAAAAAAAGCCATAGATGTTCTTATGGCAACCGGGACCGACGGCTTAACGTGCTCTCCGAGGCACGACCAGACCAATGCAAATACCCATATTTCATGCACACAAATATTTGCACTGAGCGAGGTTCGAACCCGTTCGATTAGATTTTTTCGAAAACTTTAGTACTAATAAATGTGAATATTTGTAAAGATGTTTATGGGTGGCGGGAGCGGTAGCAGAATTTCACTGCGACTATTATCTGACCCCCAAGCCCAAGAAGAAAACCAGCGTCAGAGCATCATCCATCAATTAGCAAGTTAACCTATTAGAACGTCAGGTTGACTTGCGTCTCTATTAACTTGGTGGTGCCTAATATACCTTTTGAGAACATAACAGGCGTAAAAATATACAAAAATCCTATTTCTTAAAATGAAAAATCTCAAACTCTAAGTAACAAAATAATCTTATACCTTCAAAATCAAAGATTGCCTACTTACAACAGAAACCTTTTAGCGAAAACCCTCATCAAAGCCCTTTGTACTAACTTATAACAATATACAAGAAAAGAGTACCAATTATACATATATTGTTCAATAACAATATGAACAATACCCTTTGTTTATAACTTGGAAAGTTCCAATAAAGCGTTGGACATAGGGCACGTGCAACCGTGGGGAAAACGGAAAATGAATATTGATATTGTTTACCCCACGGATATTATGGGGTAACGCATGGACGCGCGTGACGTGTCAAACAAGTCAAATTACGTGATTTATAATGGGTGGGAAGAGAAATGGTTTTACCGTGGGTTTTATAGGTGGATTGGGAATTTTGATCTCTAACAATAAGTTGGAGTCGCCAATGTTGGTGACCAAGGGTGGTTAGCGTCCTTGGGGCATCCTGTCTAGAGTAAGTACCTACACCAGATTCCTTGACTATACAGGTCAGGTGACAAAACTGCGTGAGGTTTAGTCAGTTGTTCAAGCCCGAGATACCTTCCTTATCAATTACTCCTGTATAAGCCGACTGAGAAGGTGTTGCGGTTTGAATGTGGGAGTCCCTCAATAAATATTGATGATAACCTCAATATTAACTAGAAACAGCATGTAACTAGTATCGATGGTTACAAAGCTGCCCAGGAATCCCATCCCTATACAGGACAACACACGTGCTGGGCTTAGACCTTATAACATACGGTTCAAAATATTCCATCTAAAACCAAGCGGTTCGGTGACTCTTTTGAGGGCCACTTTTGCAACATTGTAGGTGTCTATAATGTTGACCTTCTTTCCTGAGACTTTGCCTCTAGTTAACCATCAGTAGAGGTGAAGTTAAATTGACGCGTCTTAAAAAACAGAGTATTAAAGATCTGCGGTTCCAATTATGAGATTCTGTTGTATGTCTCTTGGATTAGTTACTAACTTGTAAAACAAAGTCTTTGTTGTTCAACAGTTACACCAAATACCATCGGCTTTGTAATATAAATTATTCCGAACCCTATCTAAACATCGCAGGCTTAAACCTTTGAATTAAGTGCTGAATGGGGAATTATCGCTTCGAGCCGAAGTCTTCCAATTTTCATTCTGATCACGAACGTTAATCGGAGAATCGACGTTTAAATTTGAGTTTAGCTTCGTTAATATCAATGTTATAGATCTAACGTTTCTACCGAGGTGTAAGTGAACTTTTCTTTTCAAAATTGGATAAGAGAATTCAATTTCGTGTAGGTAAACTTAATAAATCTTGTCTGTCACTGTTTAACGACAGCCGCACTCAGCCCTTCAAGGGCGAATTACAAGGTCGGCAGCACGAGTGTGATGCCTCTGGTGTTGCACACGTTCATAGGCCATGGTAACCTCTAACCTGAGAGGTGGACTGTGTGCTTTTCTGCCACCTAAGTTGTCTAAAACTGTCCTACATTTTTGCCAATGGCATAGCTCCAATCAACAAGATCTTCTAGGAAATACTGTTCCTCCAATGGCTGCAAAATGAACGCTGGATGCGTGGATTTTCGGCAAAATCGACCTATGCAAGAATCGAATTGACTGCTTCTAAGGCGTAGCGTAAGCGGTTCGATCCCCGCTCAGTGCAAATATTTGTGTGCATAAAATAGGAATATTTGCATTGGTCTGGGTGTTCCCATGTATAATATGTATGTATTTACAAACAAAATGTATCTAAGTATGTTTATCCGCATTCTGGAACCCATAAAACTAGCTAGGCTTACTTTGGGTCTAGATAGCGTTGTGTAGAATGTCCTACAATATTTATTCCTACAATCCAGACCAGACGTAACCACCTTGCCTGGTTGGAGGACCAGTGGAGCATTTTCGTCAGAGGAACATCACACCTCGGTCCTTCATACTGCTATTAGAAGAATTCTATGTGTGGACAGCTGCAATATCTAGATCGTGGAAAGTACAAATCTGTTATCAATATGCGTATCAATCAACAGTATAAATAATCTAACACAACCTGCATCGAACTTGGCAGCAATACAATTATTACACATTATTCTATGAGAGAATCGAACCTATTATATACACGATTCATCAAATGACCAAGCATTTGAGCAATCTAAACCACTGTGCCATTCATGCTTATCATTAAAGCTAAAATTCGGTCCAGCACTTTATTTAATGATGCTAATTAAACCTATTTAGCATTGTACGATTTAAGTGACCACCATTAAATTTGCCAGTGAATATTGTTAACTGAATCTCTTGTAACAGAATATTTAAGCTTTTAACAGTCACCTGGCTCCCGGGCTCAATCCTCTATAGGCCGGGAGTTAGTCATGAATATTTAAAGCCTTCATTTCGTTATTGCCACTCTATTGTTTTCGATACAGGTTAGTTCAAAGAAAAGTGGAGAATGGAAATTCATCATCGGTACTTGTAATTTTTTATGACATTTATTTTCTACAAAGGGATCAGGAATATAGCTTCGATTGGATCGTTCATAATAAGGTATAGACAGTTTTTAGCACTGAAGTGTACTTATATTTCTGTAAGCTTTCAATGGATATAATTTAACTTGATTACAGAACTAGAGACAGATACTTGAATAGATTTGAGGCCTTTTCAGATGTCCAATTGACTAAAAAAGGTTTGCTTTATATCTGCCTTTATGAACTAAATTTAATATATTTCATAGTCCATATATTTCGTGTCGATAAAAGTATCTGGATTTTTAATAAAAAATGCAGAGACTGTTAGCACATTGAAATGTCTACGGTGACTTGTATTTGACAGTTATTTGAAAAGGCTTTTATACAAAGTAGGTAATGCGCTTTGCTTTTGAATAGTTACAAATCATAAGGTTAATCATTTTGACACTATATTGCTAATTAAAAACTTAAAATTAATTACGTTGAATGAGATTAATGAAATAGTATTTTTAGAAGAAACAATCTCATTAAAGATCTTGCTTCATTGGGCACTATGAAATGAACTGAAGGATAAAATTTACTAAAATGTTTCATAATAACATTGAGATCATTTCGACAAATCACCCAGGTTATATAACTACAGACCAGGGCCCATACCATGAGCTCTTAAAACAGGTCAATATTGAACTGATGTCATTCTACCAACTGCAAATGTCACTTTGTAATCCTATATATTTATACTAGCTGCCCCGGCGAACTTCGTACCGCCATATTTTCGGCCCGCGTGGTATTCAAATCCCGTTCCTGCTGCACCCTTATCACTTAGGGGGATGAAAAATAGATGTTGGCCGATTCTCATAGATACCGGATAAGCACAAAAAATTTCATCAAAATCGGTCAAGCCGTTTCGGAGGAGTTCGATTACGCACCCCGTGACAGAAGAATTTTATATATTAGATACGATATTAGACTAGCTGCCCCGGCGAACTTCGTACCGCCATATTTTAAAATCCCGTTCCCGCTGCACCCTTATCACTTAGGGGGATGAAAAATAGATGTTGGCCGATTCTCATAGATACCGGATAAGCAAGTCAGTGAGATACGTTTATCAATATCCAAATCCAGTGCACAGCATTAAAACAGTAAACACATTTATCACTAGCCACTGCAAGTAACGGTACTGGCTACAATAGATGCATATTTCATCTTTGCGGCGTATAATGTTCCTAGTAAATAATTTCAAGTTAAGTTCTTAGAATGGCACACATTGGGAGAAGCCTATGTCCAGCAGTGGATTGTAATAATTGATTGATTGATTCTTCGAATAAACTAATTTCGAATAAAGAGATCAGCAACGTAAATAGCATTTATGATAAGTCAAACGATAAAAACGAATAAATCGATTAAATCCTACGCAGTAAGTGAAGAATCCTTAGGAGACCGTACCCATTCAAGTTCTGTAGAACGTTTTCTTTTTTGAACAAGTCGTCAATGGTTCATTTTAATATAATAATCCACAAATAATTTCAAAACGAGTCCTTACTTTTATGAGGGATTAAAAGCATAAAATAATATTCTGAATGGCAGTAATGCGATCTTCTAAAAGTCTTTGAAAACTTGAAGTATTTCTTCTATTTAACTTCATCGGGAAATAATACAAAAAATATTCAATGGAAATAATTATATGCTTTTGCATGCAATCAAATTCTTCTTTCCATATACATGTTCGTAAAGTTCAGCTTTTGACTTTTGAATGAAATTTTAGAGCATTTAGTAAAATTTAGGAATCTTCCAAACATTTAAAAAAAAAGATTAGTTTCAGGCAAAGCTCGGTGACAGTCAATATATTATTATCGCGGGTTTGAATCCTGCCTGAGCTGATTCTTTTTCTTATCATAATCTATTCTGCTTTGGGCATTCTCTGACTCTTCTCTCTGTTTTCTTTCTATTCAACACAGCACCGGCACCGCAGAACAGATTTTTTTTTTAAAAACTGCCACAAATCTATACATAAAGATTCTTGTATCGGTATAGAACATACTTTATTTGTTTCCAAGAAAAACTTCTAGGAGGTATGCCGCATTGTCCAAATATTTTATTTATCTTGACTTGGAGAGAGGTCACGTCAGTAACACATGGAACGAAATTCAATTACTTTTTGATAACGGGGTAGGGCGCTAGACGAATGACACAATGTTTGTTTAAAATGTATAGAATTTCGAGAAGAGAGGAATAAGAGTAAGAAGATAATACTTATAAATAGAAATATTAAATGGCTAAAAACTAAAAAAAACTTTCTGGAAAGTCAAAAATTTTTTGCAATAGCGGATTGAACAGGATGTAAAATGTTCAGTCACTGTTATTAGTCGGTTTGGCATAAAATCTCCTCCATTTCCCTTGACACTACTGCGCGACACTACTATACTAGTCTCAACGTAAGAGGCCCACTATGACATTTGTCATTTGGACGTAACTAGGGATGTAACCACACCACTCGGTACACGATACTCAAGATAAATCGATTCAAGTTTGTATGCGTATTTGATCGATTAGAATATGTATTGTATTGTAGTGTAAAGTTCATTGGCTTAAAGTTCTAATTAGAAAATTTTATCTAAACTTTGATATTGTAGGTATTTTTAAACAATACAATACTGCGAAAAGTCAATTTTCTTTCATTTAACATTTTTATTACAATAATATTCACTCAATAATAACCAATAGAAATCGCATGAAAATGAATCTTCAGTAAATCATTTTCTTGATACCTACTGTCTGAAGTTTACGCTTATATCACTTATTGAAATGAAACCACTTTTTAACGGCTTCTATCGCGATTTATCTGTCACTATTTACTTTTAACCCTACGTCGGCTACTTTCTAGCAGCCCTGGTCCCGGGGTGACTTAAGATGATATTTGAAGCCTAGGAATAAAAAAACCTAGTTAACAGCAAACACAACAAAGTCACAAATTGGGATAATGTCATATTTGTCATAATGTCAATACAAAGCGGCCATTCTCCACTAAGAAAATGATGGCATTGCTGAATGAAGCTTGTGCCAAAATTACTAAAGAAGACTGGGTAATAGTTCTGGGGGTCCAGGGCTAGGTTTCTAGGCTTCCAGGCTTCTAGACATAATTAAACCTACAAATCTTGAAGTCTACAAGCCTAAAATTTAAAAAAGACCTAGAAAACAGCAAAAAACAGTCAGACTTAACGAAACCGCGAGCTCATTCTACGTAAATAGTCGCTGATGTTTAGTCACTCCGCGACCACGGTTGCTGAAAGTTAGCCGAAACTTCGGGTTAAAGTAATAAAGAATTAATCGCGATAGAATCCGTTAAAAATGTTAAAATGTTAAATGTTAAACGCTTCCTTTTATTTGTGCTCTATGACCTTGCTTCGTCTCACATTTCAGGATTCTCGCTCAACGAGGAGTATTATTATTAATTAAACTTCTAATTCAACGCAATCAAAGTATTGCCGGTCTTGTAGTATATTGCCGGCCATGTAGCATATTGCCAGTACTGTAGCATATTGCCGGTCATGTAGCATATTGCCGGTCATGTAGCATTAGTTCGCACCACAATTCAGTTTCGTGAGGAATCTTTAATGCGCAAACACGAGTCGTGTTTGCGCATTAACACACGTTTTGCACTTGACCGGATTTTTACAGATAAGTGTACGATCTTTAACTTTGTCTTAGACATTTTTATGATAAAATTAAAAAAAATATCTTAATCGATTATTTTTACCATAACCAATTTATTAATAGTCTGTGGAGAGTATAAAAAACTCGTTATGGACAGCACTGAGCGGAGTGGGCGGTACCCATCAATGAAAAATGTCATTCTACGTTTGAAAAATATCATTGTTTTACGTTCTCAAAATTGAGAACTTCATGGACTTGAAATGTCCAAACGGGCTTTTTAGATAGCGATTACTTTAGTAGTGTCACGGGAGATTTCTATTTTCCGTGACACTACCTAGCTTCAAAATTTTGCATAAGTTTGCGTAAACAAAAATTGTAAAATATTAATGTGTCTAAAGACAAATCCATCACAAATCAAGTTACCTACCGATTAATTTCAATGTAGTTTGAGTTCAGCAACTTCTTAGGGCGATTGTACCTAAATACCTATTAATTCGTGTGGAAAATTCCCCACGGATATCTCCTGCTAGCCAGCAGGGCAGTATGAATTCTTATTACCTGCTGTCGTATTAGTTTTGCGTGCTGACTTTTTGTTTTGCTCGGTTATTTTAATGCAATTTCTCGGTTACGTGACTTTCGTCTACCATAGTCGATCCTCTCACAATTTTAGAAGTTTTAAGTTAGTAATTTGATATAATGTTAGTGCACTGCTTTCAAATTCCCTTATCCGTGCATACAATTTATCTTGAAATATTGAATGGGAGTGAGCGAGAATCAATCGATATCTATAGCAGCCTCGTAGGGTAAACACAGTAAATCTCACTCCGATCGTAAATCCAATTTCAGTTATATACAAATTTATTTGATGATGCCCGCAGCGCCGCCCGCGTACAAGGCGCTTGGCGCGACTTTTGATCACATCTCCGGTTCTACTCAACTGATTGTGATCAAACATGTGTAAGATTTTTAGTCTGACTGAACGAACAGCTGAACTACTGAACAGACTAAATATCTAAATCTGTTACTATTTTTAGGTTCATCGTGGACAAACAGATAAACATACGAGAAGTTGACTTTTTCCTTTGGTTTCGAAAGTCATTTACTTTTCACAAAACACTTTAACCGATTTTTTAACTACTATTTCGGAATATAATAATTGACTAAGCACACAGTAACATATATCTGACTTTGACGGCGCGTCGAGCGGGTTTCCCTACACCCACTATATCTTGATAATACCTACAACACACATTTTTGTTTGAATGACCTAAAGAATTCTTATGTAAGTATCCATACAGATTGTCTCTATTGTAGTATACTAATACTAGGTATAAATTTTGTAAGGCGTAGTAAAATGACTTAAAGTGACAAGAGATAATTCAAAAATAATGTTTATCCGACGTGGTTTGACTTACCAATAAATTTTACATTATGTAAAGTGGATTTGAGTTTGCAGACAATATTAAAATCCAATGTCTAGTGTTGTGCTACCACTTTGATGCGAATAATATTTAGATTAGGTATAGATAGAGGTGAACAATTGTTGTCTGTCAGACCAACCCTAGGCATTCATAGGCTCCCACAGCCACTTTTTACCAACAGATAGAAGACCAAACCATCCTTATGGGTTGTGGAGCTCAGATGGTAGTCACTTCATAGAGAAAATCGATGTTTAGCTGCCTCGTAGTTAGACTTCTTTGTCTGTCGAGTCGACGGCATATCATGTCATATTTTGTTTGCCCAGTGTACAGTCACTCCGATGGTGTTCTCAGAGGCACTCATGAGTTCCTCCGGAGTACATGCTTGGGCAGGCAGCACACGTTACCAGGTGGGTCATACTCTGCGGCGTGGAGCTAGCATTCACACCGTGGGTCAACCTCGTCTGAAAGACCCCACCTAATCCGGTTTTTGATACTTCGACCGACCTACGTCCTAAGTCTATTTAAGAACTTCCAGGTGGCCCAGGTCCCGCCCAGGGAGAAGATTCTCCAAAAGCGGGGAGCAGTTAGACTGGAAATAGTGGACCCGGACCCCAAGGTGAAGATCTGCTGAGATCAAGGATGCTGATGAGACCAATCCTTATTTCATATCTTGAAAAAAAAAAGCAAGTGGCAAAGACAAGTATTGAATTCTAATTTTCCTTCTACCATCAAGTGGCTACATCAATGGCCGTTTCATCCCAGCCTCACTTTAAATCTCATTTAAAAGATAAACATCTAAAGAAGTCCCCATTTTACGACAGAGAACTTGACCCGGCCGTGAGGCGCTCCGATGATAGCTAGGAAGCTTATCAGGACAATGAATCTGTACTTAATTCAAAGTCCTATCGACCTAGTTTCACTCTAATCTTGTTATAGGGAATCTATACCATTAGCTTGTTGTTTTTTTAGGAAAACTTCTCGAGTCACGTTGGGCAGTTTTCATAGATTTTCTTTTGAGTGAACTGAAATAATGAAACTCATGTCAGCGTCACGTCACGTCACATCCGCACGTCACTTCCGCTCATTGTGATTTCATAACGATGCAACGATATAGTTTTAAAATTCTATAGTAGACCTTATTGACAAATTGTGACACCTCTTTATAGTGAAAAGAACTTCTATAAACACAAGTTTTTGTAAGATACATAAATTTCCAAAGCAATACTCTATGTTGATTAAAGATAGAGGTATATCGCTTCTTTTGTGATGTATGTTGAAGGGGAATCGAGGAAAATGAATGCCAATATTGCCTACCTTTTAGTCGGAAGATTAGGTTACCATATCACTATCTGGATCTCGCGAAGGGTTACACAGAGATATAGCAGCGATACTTTTATAGATATAGTAAAGGGTGAATGACCTTCTGTTTATGAAAATCTTTTATTTAGTAGGGAACATTTTAAGGAAAGATCAGGTTTTTTATAGGGCACGTCAAATTGACTCCACCCTGCCTGATGGCAAACTAAAGGTAAAGTCTCGAAAAAAAGGGTCACCAGCTTGACGGCTTCATCAGATGCTTTTTGAGATGAGGAGGGAAACACGTGAACTGGTAAGGAATTCCAGGTCTTAACGGTGCGGCAGAAGAAGGAGTCGCCAAACCGCTTCGTTCTTGATGGCATATTCTGCACCGTATGTGGGTGCACGTGTTGTCCTTTATAGGTTAAAAGTCCCACGGCCGGTAAGTACATAGGAAACAAAGCGAAGCGAAGCGTCGGTAGCTTAGTGGTTAAGGAGTCGGCCTTACGATCGAGAGGTCCCGGGTTCGAATCCATTACACTACCGACGGGAACCCACTCCTAGCACAAGCAATTTAGCTTAGTTGGAGGGGTTAACGGGAATATTAGAAATTTTGGTTGCTAATATTCTTTTTAAAAAAAAGAAAAAGAAAAGAAAATGATAAAAGCGGAAGAAGTGAAAGGTATTTACCAGGATCGTAGCAAACTGAAAGAGTTTGTCTTTGTCTACCTCAAGGGAAAAGAGGTGTGAACGTATGCATGCACGTTCATTTCCTTATTGCTCCCATTTCATGTCACTATCTGCAATTTGCTGATACCAAATTGTACATGTGCAATAAGAACATGCTGCAAGGGATTCTTTGCTCCTGGTAGTCAGACGAACCGTAGCTTTGTTTGCTGCCTTATTATAATAAAAACATACATTCTGGGACAACCAAACCACTAAATTTGTCACATAACCTTCACCAACGACACCGCAGTAACACTATCTGGGACATTTCATCTAATACTTTCGGAATGCCTTCTCGGGGTAGGCACGGGGTTGCACCATATCTTCTGATTTATTAGTACTACATACACGATGGGTTATGTTATATCATAGGTAGGTACGTGTGTGGTTAGGTGACCTATAGGTACAGGGTTCACGACTCCCACGTACTGTCTTAACAACATTTGGTTCACAATCTACTCGTATATAAAAGTGAAATACTACTTACTGATTAATCACGAAATCTCATAAATTATAACGCCTACAAACTTGAAATTTGGTAAATAGGTTCCTTATAGGGTGTAGACATCTGCTAAGAACGGATTTTATGAAACTCTACTGCTGACTGCTGAGACGAGGTCTCGGGTTCGATCCCAGGTTTTACCAAGGCACACACTAATTACTTTTCGATGCTTTTCGAAGTTATGTGTGTATTTATCGCAGGTTTATAAGTGCCCGGTTAATGGCAATAGGCTCGCCACCTATTCCATTGGGACCTTAACATAAACGGCGAAATATGGGTGCTAGCACCTCTGCCTACCCCTTCGGGGATATAGGCGTGAGTTTATGTTACGTTATGTCTACCCTTAGAGCGGCTACACACACACCTGCCGCAGGGGCGATCTAGGAAGCAAAGCGGTTGGGGCAATATTGGGACAATATCGGAGATCTCTACACACACACCTGCCGCAGGGGCGATCTAGGGTGCAAAGCGGTTGGGGCAATATCGGAGCAATATCGGGCCAATATCGGGGGTTCTCTACATACTTGCCTGCCGCGCAGTTAGCCCACGGAAACTTCGCTACATTTATTAATCTGTGGGTACATAGCGGTGACAGTGTGAAAGTGACATCTGTAAAAAAGCTTCCTATACTAAATTGGATAAAACAGATCTGCTGTCATTTACACAAAATGTCAAGCTCGATAGATGGCGCTGCATTATTAAGTCGGTAACGGGTAACGGATAAAACAGACCTGCTGTCATTTTGACAAAATGTCAGTTAGTATGTCTAAACTTAAAACCGGTGCGGCCTTAAAGAACTCTATTCTTACGTAGTATTGTATTCTCTTTCAGAATGACACCTCGCATGTCAAAATCCGTCTAGCCGTTCAGGCTGTAGGGCGTGCCAAAGAAATGGACATACATACATACCTACATACATAGTCTCGAAAAACATTACCCTCCTTTCTTCGGTAGTCGGGTAAAAATTAAAACTAAGAACACAAAACGAACTGTGTGTAAACAAAGTTATTACACCTCTGCCCATGTATAAAAAACGTGGGTATTCGCGCATCAAATTTATTATCCAAATTGAATGTTGCATTCAAATATTGGCATAATATATAGACTGACCATCAGGCAAGGTTAAGTCAAATTGACGAGTACTATATTATAAAAAAAAATAGATATAATTTAGGGATAATGATTTTTTATGAAGAAAATCTCACTCATTTTGACGGGAAATTGATCGCAGAATAAACGTTAGTACGTATAGGCGCGCGCCTAGTACGGTACTGAGACTTGAACGCAACGCTGGCACACACGTTCATGTATACTTGTATATCCAACACACGTTCAAGTATACTTGTGCAAGTCTCAACTTGCGCAAGTATACTTGAACGTGTGTGGCCAGCAGAAATTGCTCCAATCGCGCTACACACACGGCAACGGCAGGGGCAACTTAGGCGCTACACACACACCTGCCGCAGGAGCGATCTAGGGTGCAAAGCGGTCGGACCAATATCGGCGCAATCTAGAAAATGGCTACACACATAACAACTTAGGAAGCGATTAAGGGTCAATTAAGGCTCATACTCACGTTTTCACCCTAGATCGCCCCTGCGGCAGGTGTGTGTGTAGCGCGCTTTAAGGTATGATTCCATAGCCGATCGCATACGACAACTACCGTCGCACGCAGCACATGCGCGTAATTCATTGCGTCTTCTTAAGGTGATTACATACGCGAATGACTTTGACCATACAAATGCTCAAGGTCATTCGCTCATATTTGAACCGTAAAAATCAGTAAAACTAATTTTAATAGATAACTTTATAGGCGACTGTTATTAACTAAGAAGGTGACGTCATGCTAATACACTTATTTAACATACATGTGAAATTTTAGATTATTTGGATACATATTGTAGAAGATATTTGGTTTCATAAGAAAGAGTAGAGTGGTGTTCAGAGCCTCTTTTCAACTATTTCCTCCTTTTGTATTTAATTTATGAAAAGGAGAAGTTACTCTGTATATCCTGTAGTATGCAGGCATCTAAATTCCAGATCTGTAGGTTTTATAGTTAAAAAGAAAAACGGTTTCGAAAATACCGATTTTTCGATGCTGATCTGATTCGGGGCCTTAATGGTCACTTTTTCCGTATCGAAGTTTAACAAGTAATGGGTACGCTGTATGTGCTGCTTGCGTTTGTCGTTGTCGCATGCGGTCGGCTTCGAAATCGTACCTTAAGGGGGTAAAATGAACTCCACGCGTACGAAGTTGCAGGCGGCCTCTAGTTTGCTTGTAATGAAATCTGTCTTTTGAACTGTTTAGGGTGAACTTAACATATTCTTAATGCTTCGGCAATACCCAGACCAATGTAAATAGCTATACTCATGCATAGAAATATTTGCTCTGAGCGAGAATGGAACCCGCGCCTCTTGCGTAGTAGTCCCTTCACAACCGCTACGCCACAGAGGCTGTCAATAGCAGAACAGGCTATTTTGAACAGCTACGTACACCTAAGTTATGATTCTGAAGGTGACGGCATACGACAACTACAGACGTACGCAGCAGATACACGTAATAGGCTATTTGACTAATTTTCAAAAACCATTTTAAATGATTGCTTATTACAGTATAAACATATCACAATAATATTTCTGTAAAAAAACAATGCATTATGTTAAAAAATCAATGATAAAGTTTAAATTTTCAAAAGTGCGCGAGAAACGCTATAATTTTAAACATGGCGATGCGTGTGAGTTGTGACGTCGATTTCGAACTTAATCACAAAATATATCCATAAAACTCGCGATAATCAAGGAAAAAGCAAACAATAACACCGAAACAAACAATAATAGCTCATACAACTGGAGATATTTTGTAGAAATGACGTCACCCAGAGCTCTGATCAATCACGAGCGTTTTTGTCATAGACAATAAATCAACAAAATATTTATATTTGAAATTCTCATAAAATACACATATTTGAGAGTAAATTGTAGTCTCGTAGGTCTTTTAACGTTATTTTCTAATAGGATGACCATAATTTGTAGTATATTTTTAATGTTGTCAAATAGCCTATTCATTGCGTCTTCTCAATGGTCTCCTTTATCCGTATCGGAGTTTAACAAGTAATGGGTACGCTGTATCTGCTGCATGCGTCGGCAATTGTCGTATGCGGTCGGCTTCGGAATCATACCTTTATAACTACAAAATTTATTTCGAAAGGTAATGTAACACAGGTAATGGTGGATCTGAGATTGTAATTTAATTCCCAAACCATTTTATAGTAATCCCAGCAAGTCGTTTGCCATTTGCTCGATCCAACTCAGGTCAGATGACGGCGCAAATAACTTAAATTGTTATACGACATCGGAGAGTTTGTGACTCGAATAGTTTTAGGAGCCAATACTTATAGTATACCTTTAAAGAATGTTTCGAGGTATTGCAACTGGCAACGTAAATAAATCGAGGTAAAATTTATTGAAATGTTAAAGCTATTAGTATGCTAACTATTACAAATCGATTAAAATAGAAAAGTGAAAGAATTTAGTATTTAAGGTGACATATTACTGTAGTAAGTAGTTTTAATTTGTTTTATTGGTGTACATTAAAGAAATTACTAAAGCCAATGATATTTTTGAATTGATCCGATTTTACTTTAATTATTACGTCTCTTCGTCTTTTTGTTTGACTGTACTGTTTTTGGTTTTAACTATTTTTTTTTGTTCTTTTTTATGGGTGGTCCCAGTCGCCGGAAGAAAAATATTAAATTTAAAATAAATTTAATTGTGGTCCCAGTCGCCGGAAGCCTCAACCTGCGAGGGACCATAACCACAGCTACCAAGTCGCTTGCTGGGGTTGTGTTGTGATACAGGAAAAATTAATTTCAGAGATCTTTCTGTTTCTTGAGTAGTTTTTCTTTATTTTTTTCGTATTACTTGGATATTAACTGTAAATGGAAACTTACTTTATTCCCAAGAAAAACAATCTATAATATTGTTTTGTTCTATTTATCAATCAATCCCTACTATCCCTACTAATATTATAAATGCGAAACTAACTCTGTCTGTCTGTCTGTCTGTCTCACTTTTAAGACTAAACCGCTGAACCGATTTTGATGAAATTTGGTATAGAGGTAGATTAGACCTTGAGAAAGGACATAGGCTATGTTTGGTCGCGATAACCGACATCCACGCGGGCGGAGCCGCGGGCAAAAGCTAGTCATTAATAAATGGAAAGCACCCGAAAATTCAGCAAATAAAAAACAATAACAAAAACTATAAGTTTACACTGCGATAGTTTAAAAATACCTTTACCTTTTTATATAGTTAGGTATATTATAACGCTTTGTAAAGAACTATTTCCTAATTAAAATTGATTTATTACCAACCAAATATTCGAGGGACCTACGAAGACTTTTATCAGTCCTTAATAGTTACTCCTTAATATCCCGCAATTCTATGGATTTTCGTATCTCCATGGGGAATATCACTGCTGGTTCAAAAGATTTATTGAGGGATATTATGTCGGAATGAGTTTTTGAGCAAGCCTTGTTCTGTAGAACATTAATTTGTAGTTCAAGAAGTTTGTACTGGAAGAGAAGTCCATCTTACGAAGTTGCGATAATTATTTTCAAGATAGGCAGATAATTCATTACTTGTGTCGATATCTTGTGATCACAAAAACCCAGCACAATTTTAATATGGTTTTCTTGATTTTCATGACAGTTCAAGATTATATCTTTTTTTAAATATAGGACACGTCAATTTGATTTCTCCTCGCCTGATGGTAAGCTGAAGGAAAAGTCTAGTATCTAGTAAATTTTGGATGCTTTAACGATTAACATTATTATATCCTTGACACTAGGTACCAGTGTAATATCCCCATGACACTGCCATGGTATTACTCGTAATTATAAAGTAATACACAAAGACTGGGACACCCCCTAGCTAGGTGGACTGATGACCTGCGAAAGGTGGCTGGGACGGACTGGATACGGAAGGCGGAGGATCGGCAAACGTGGCGCGTATTGGGAAAGGCCTATGTCCAGCAGTGGACTGCAGTAGGCTAATTGATTGATTGATTGATTGAGACAAAGATTTCGTAATTCAAATCGTTGAACCCAAAACTGGGTTCCTCTTTAATGTTCATCGATAGTCCATTCCCAATCTTGTTAAATCATTCGTGACGAAGTTCTCTTCGATTCACATATCATTTATTTTGTTTCCTTATTGCGTTGGAATCTTTTTTGTCGGTCGAAAAGATTAGGAAGGCCGCATTCTATTACATCGACCCAATCTTTTACGGACTCCGATAGTGCGCTCCACAAACGTACGGTTTGAAGATAGCTGACGACTCCATTCCTATTTTGTGCAAAGTAATCACTTATTCCACTAATATCATAAATGTGGAAACTTGTGAAAATCTTTGGATGTTTGTAATTCTATCAAGCTCTAAACGGCTGAACGGACTCGGCTGAAATTTGGAACAGGGATAGATTATAATAGTAGGATAAGAAGTATTATACTTCGTGCTTCGTCCTCGAGATTAGCATAATAGACTAATGTAGTAACGCAGTTAGTAGCCGCCATCCACACTATTTTGAGATTTTTTATTTTTTTATTTTTTATTTTGTGGGTAACCCGATGTTTCATATAGACGCAGACCCTATCTAAGCCCATTCGCATTTTTAGTGTCTCGCCGTCCACATCTCGTTCGCCAAAAATAGCGAACTTTTCATACTTTAATATGCCTATACGTTAAGGCTAATAATAGTGATCGTATAGAAAGAAAAATTAGGAAATTGTTAAGAAGTGTGATGGTGCTTGCCTTCATCGTCACCGGCTGTTCCTCGGGTGAGTTATAACTTCAAATTGTCGGCATCGAGAGGATCTGGATAAACAAGGTATGCCTATCCTAACTTTTAAACTCTCGCGTTCCATGATATACAATACCATGATCGCGTTAATTCCTGTTAACATTATTGTATATAAGGTATGCCTATGTTACAATATTTCAAAAAAGGTTATAAATCAGTGACCAACTTTTTTGCGCGTCGACCGCCTACTTATTATTTCTTTTTCTAAGGGTATGAAAATAATAAATATAATTACTGATTTCAACCTATAGATGACATGCGTATAGTGGTATAGTATAATAATCTTCCACAAACGTTACCTACCACTAACTGAGAAAAACATTTCATGATTTTGTAGATAAAAGGTATTGTAAAACAATACCTAGGGACCATCTCTAGCAGTATTATTTTAATATATACTAATATATTATGGTAAAACTGGGTCAAACAGTATATTTTACTGAAGTGGATATATTTATTTGCTTAAATAGATTTTACATTTGCCTTACACAAATATCGACCGTCGACAACGGTCCGAATTCGATTCACACTATGTAGGTAGAGTGAAATGGAAATATACTTATAAGAGGTGATGGTACCCCAGGTCGATAGCAATATCACAAATTATAGATTGACATTATACTTATATGCACATCATCATCATCCTCATGGAGACGTATTTTCCTGTTTGCATCTGAGGCAAGGTGACCTTCGAGCCAAGGGTCAGCAAACAACTTGTATGCAAATAAATGAATTGAATTCATATTAAATTTCTATATCGCTAATGCTATCTTTTTTCCTACCATAGAAAGAAAGAAGGATGAAATCTTTTATAATATATTACTGTTGAGTGTCAATAACATAGTTTGCCGGTAGTACCTACCTACGTGTTAATTTTATTAACTTGGGCTATCCCTTACTTCCTCACTTTAAGATGCTGATTTATATCTATGGTTGTATGGACGTTATCCTTGTACACATCGAGTCCTGTAATGGAGTTTGTTGTAGTTGTCATAGTTGTGGAAACTAGAAAAGAAATGCAGTATATAATACATAGAATGGATGTACAGTCAGACCAATAAACATGCGATGTACAGGCGTGAGACTGTACAATGGTAGAGATAGATTTATAATAAAAATAATTATTATCTTATAGCACTGCAGGTGGGCATTTCTGGTTATATCATTTATGATATTATATTAATAAAACTTGAATGGTGTTTGAGTAACATGGTTTACGAATAGATAATTTTATTAAAAAGCATCTCTTACTGAAGCATTATTCCGACACTTCGAACAGATGTGCAGACAGTACGCGCTATTTCTATACATATCTTTTACCTACCCACTAATATAAAAATATTCTAACATTGCAAAAAATACAGTCTATGACTGTTATACAGTGGTTAAATCCATGGTTTGTGGACTGTACGGTTATTTCGATAACTAGGGACTGTCTCTTACCTATTAATATACAAATATTCTGACTCTTCGAACACTACAGTTTGGGACTGTTGTATAGTGTTTAAATTCGAGGTTTGCGGACAGTACATGTTATTTCTATAACTAAGGACTGTCTCTTACCTACTAACATACAAATATTCTGACACTTCGAACACTACAGTTTGAGACTGTTGTATAGTGCTTAAATTCAGGGTTTGCGGACAGTACATGTTATTTCTATAACTAGGGACTGTCTCTTACCTTCTAATATACAAATATTCTGACACTTCGGACACCACAGCTTGGGACTGTAGTATAGTGTTTAAATTCAGGGTTTGCGGACAGTACGTTTTATTTATATAACTAGGGACTGTCTCTTACCTACTAATATACAAATATTCTGAAATTTTGAACACTACAGTTAACACTACAGTTTATAACTGTTGTACAGTGTTTAATCCAGGGTTTGCGGACAGTACGTGTTATTATATAACTAGGGACTGTCTCTTACCTATTAATATACAAATATTCTGAAATTTCGAACACTAAAGTTAACACTACAGTTTATAACTGTTGTACAGTGTTTAATCCAGGGTTTGCGGACAGTACGTGTTATTTCTATAACTAGGGACTGTCTCTTACCTACTAATATAAAATTATTCTGACACTTCGAACAGTACAGTTTGGGACTGTTGAACAGTGTTTAAATCCATGATTTGTGAACAGTACGTGTTATTTCTATAACTAGGAACTGTCCCTGCCTACTTATATCCTTCACTCGGATATTCGAATACTTCAAGTAAGACTGCGAACTGTGCGTGCTAAAAGTATTAATCAAGGGACTGAATGTCCTGTTTCTTGCATACCTGAGAGCTATGATCTATGCCAGGTTAAATGTTAGTTTTAAGCCGGCATTCTCAAATGTGTCAAGAAAATATACCAAAAATGGTATGAAAATATCAGCAACGAAGCGTTGATTAAAAATGGAAGGCTTTATTCAAAAGATTTCAACTGGAAGCATCCGAGTCCGATTCGTAGGCTGCGGGGGCCATTAAGGATAAGACAGACAGCATCAAACTTCACTCAATTGCTTATTGAAAAAGTTGCACAATCCCCAGCAGCTATGCGTGTAGCAGCGTGGCACTGCTATCCTTAATTTATTAAGGAAAAATCTGCAACTAGACTAGACTAGACAGGCAGAGGCCAGTGGTTAAACCAGTGAGTGACGATCTGGTAATCCTCTCATAATATGGAGGGTTATAAAACACCATTTTATAAAACTCTCTTCTAAATGGCATATTCAGAAGATAGCACCATGTCCGGAAGTGAACGGGCACAGTACACATCATGTATTGTTTCTTTTGCTAAGGCAAGTGAGCAATTCGTTATAAAGATGCTGTTTCGAAATCTTGCAGAGTCAAATTTTCATCAAGTATGTTTTTCATCATACCTACTTAAATAATATAACATTGCATGTTATATTTTTAGTATAATATATATAAATACAGTTGTAATAAATACCCATACTATCGCATTAGGTATACAACATCCTATAATGAAATGAAATGAAAGTTAGTGTTAAGGCTGATAGTATAAGTAATTTAAAAATTCAATAAAAGATAACTTTGAATTTTGAAATTGCCCATATAGCCCATGACAAGTGCTCGATTGGTGGCGATGGGTTCACCCACTATCACGTGGGACCGAAAATCATAGTTGACGAAATGTACCTTGGTGATAATACAACTTTGCCTATCCCTTCGGGACTTACAGGCATGAATACGTATATACGTATATTAAGTACTTAAATCCTTTTATAAATAAAATAAATGTAGAAACAAATTCTTATATTGGAAGACATGATTTTAAAATAATATAACTTACCAATATAAGGTAGAACTAAAGTAGGATGCCTATAGTAGGTACATTCTGAACAAGCGCAACTCACGTTACGACTCCAATGTAAGATATATTATATCAATTTATTGCATTTACCTACCCTTTGCAGTACACAACTTATGTATTAACCTGTATTAACTAAGGTTATGAAACCAGTCGTAGTGTTGCTAAGAAAGATGTGAATGGATTTACTTCACATCACATCAGGTGGGCCGTGTGCTTATCTGCCACCTAAATTGTATAAAAAGATCGATTTAACGAATACATAATAAATACAAAATAACAAGTTAGTTTTAACTTAAACTAATTATGTGAATACATGTTGACAATATAAAATAAATATACCTATCTTCAATAGTATATTTGTAGAACTGACCATAGGTGCGTGCACGTGTGAGCGTGTAATGATTTTGTAACAAACAAAATACCTACTCACCGGTGAGGGTCGTTCAATTCAATACATAGCCTCGCATAGCCTATGCCCTATAGGATCCATCATCATCACTATCGTACCTATAAGATTATAGATAGATGATTATAGTGGCCTGTACCTACTTAACTTTTTCAGACAATTCTCAACTACGGGGTGGGGTACAGGTAATAGGCAGCAATCGGTGAGCTAACGAGCTAGTTCATGCAGTATTGATGAATTTAAAATATACCTACCTAAAATTGCTGGCAATAATGGTAGCGTTTAATGGTCTTAACGCAAATATTTGCTAAAGATTGTCTAAATTCTCAGATTTCCCGTCATCATCTTACTTTATATTAATCAGCTTATGGGAGATATCCTGTATTTGAATAATACATTACATTACATTTGAATAATGTTACTAGACATCTAGACATAGAAAATACTAAGAAATATTCATGTTTTCCCTCCGGGGCGGACACAGGGGCCCGCTATCTGCTTCCACGCGCTTTGCGGGCTCTTCTGCTGTCGTTCAACTTTTCACGCAACCTTTCTTGTGTGAACATACAAAGATAAATGCGTTTGCATAATACATCAAGTCTACAGACAATAATTATAGTCTACAAGGTTCAAATGTCTCATAACCTTTTCTGTTTAACTTAACAATTGTGTTTTGTAAAAATACTTACGGTTTGTAATAAGATATATATTATAGAATATATATAACGCAAACGCAGTATGCATATTTTAACTATTTCAGAGTTAAACTTTATGAATGCTTTCCTTTTACAGGATTAAATTAAATTACGTTCCTAGCATAAACAACAGCATTTCTTATAAACCAAATTCTCATAAGTTACCCCCCTTCTAAGGGCTATACAGAACTATAGACTCCACTATGAGTTACTCTCATACCTAATAGGTATCGATTTGTTCTATATACAATTTTTCACATGTTACAGAGCAAAGTTATCAAAATTATGAAACAGTGTAAGTTCAAATATTTCTTGCGTTGAAATATTCCTTCTATTATAATGTTTCTTCTGTGGGTTAAGGATCAAATCTAATCTAATCCTTAACCCAGATTTCTCTGTTGCCTAGAAAAATGATAATATTAGACACATTTTTAACTACATACCTATATAGGTTTTAACAAATTAAGTTGAAGTTAAATAACAGATACGGTTGCATACCTTGAGTTTGCCTTAAGGTATAAAAGTAATTGTTATGAGAAACCTATATAGTAAACAAACATTATTACGCTTTGCAGCTTATTATCTGTTCAGAGTAGGTACAAATATTGAAAAATTAAGTACCAAATAGATACCCGTCAGAAATTAATAAAACATAACATACTTAATTTAGGTATCTAAAGGGAACAAATAACACAAACGCTGTTGTATATTTTCAATGACCAGAGTTCCGACCCGCAAAGACTCCTTGCTATCTCGATATGGGTCGCGCATCGCGCATATTTAGAGTAGCTACTCTGACGATCGTTTTATTAGTTATGAGTACTAAACTTATGAGTGAACCTGTGTCTGCGCAAACGATATCTAGACATCCAGGGGGATTGAGTCCTTCCAGGGTATAAACTGACTTCGCATCAACGGCTCACATAATGTCAATTATGCACATATGAGAAAACCAAATGATTAACCTCGGCCCTCATACATTTAATAAAGTTAAAAGTGGGCCATTTGACCATGGCCCCTGATGATATATTTAATAAACGAAAAATTCTCAATCATTCATTGAAAGGATAATTCGAAAGGAATACCTACTTTTGCTTTGTCATCGTTACAAAACAGTAGCAATATCAACAGAACGGGTTTCAAATTTAAATACATCATATTTTACGAATGTTGGTTCTAAATATCTACATTAGTCTATTATGCTAATCTCGAGGACGAAGCACGAAGTATAATTGGGGATTAAACGAACTTACCTGTAAGTGAAGTTCTATCCTAATTATACGAGTGCTTCGTCCGAAGAGATTAGCATCCCTCCCACCCAATCGTTTGTCTAACTACGATTACACATACGATTACCCAATTTACTCGTAAAATATGTCAATACGAACGGCTCTACACTAAACCGAATGAGCTTAGATAGGGTCTGCGTCTATATGAAACATCGGGTTACCCACAAAATAAAAAATAAAAAAATAAAAAATCTCAAAATAGTGTGGATGGCGGCTACTAACTGCGTTACTACATTAGTCTATTATGCTAATCTCTTCGGACGAAGCACTCGTATAATTAGGATAGAACTTCACTTACAGGTAAGTTCGTTTAATCCCCAATTATTCCCAAGAAAAATATTCTTAAATAAAATAAAATTTCTATAATATTATTTTCTTCTGTTATATTTTTTAAGGAGAAGACAATTTGACTTCACGTCGCCTGATGGTAAGCTAAAAGTAAGGTAAGGTATTTTATCAATTACGTAATACAAAGATAGATTATAGTCTGGAATAACATATAGACTACTTTTTATCCCACGTCAATTTGACTTCACCTTGCCTGATGGTAAGCTAAAGGTAAAGTGAGGTATTTTATCAATTACCCAATACAAAGATAGATTATAGTCTGAAATAGGTCACTTTTTATCCCAAGAATAGACAGGATGTGGGAACGGGATTAGAATTTAACGAACAAGGTAAAATATTCAAGCCATAATTGAAAGAATCGATTAACCTCGTTCACAATAATCGTATGTATTTAAAATTTGACTACAGAGGGAAGAAAATTACTTTTTAAATTAAAGGATAATTTATGACCAAGGGCAGAAGTAGCAGTGACGTAATTGTTGTGACGTTGGATTTGTAATTAATAGGTTGTGGTTTCAAGCCTCGCTCTGTATATCACTGGCGAATGCCTAGCTACAACTAATTTAGGGGTTTATAAGGACACTAGTGATATATATCCGACGTTACTTATACTGTGGTGTAGTGGTAAAGCGTTTTTATTCTATGTCAAAGGTTCGATTCCCACTCAGTACAAGTATTTGTATGTATGAGTTATTTCTGTATTTTAAATGACCGCGGTAGCCTATTATTGGTATGGGTAATGGACTGCTGAGACGAGGTCTCGGGTTCGATCCCAGGTTTTACCATGGCACACACCAATGACTTTTCAATGCTTTTCGAAGTTATGTGTGCATTTATCGCAGGTTTATAAGGGCTTGGTTAATGGCAATAGGCTCGCCACCTATTATATTGGGACCTCAACATAAACGGCGAAATGTGGGTGCTAGCACCTCTGCCTACCCCTTCGGGGATATAGGCATGAGTTTATGTTTATGTCTATACGTCTGAAGGGTGTCGTAGGAGGCGACTAATGGAAAAATATGCTGACGATATCACTGCGAGAGAAGGAAAACTCGAAATAAAACCTTATACCAACTCGTCTGGCCAGCGTGGAAGCAGTAGGCCAAAGCCTCCCAACATTGTGAGTGGCCTATGTCCAGCAGTGGACTGCGATGGGCTTATTGATTGATTGGTTGAGTCATGTGTATTATTGCATTTATCTAGGTACCTATTACTATGTAAGTATAATAAGTATTTACTAGCCTTCCGCCCGCGGCTCCGCCCGCGTGCATCTACGTTAACGCGACCTTTGCTCATATCTTCGGTTCTACTCAACCGATTGCGATCAAACAAACGTAAGATTTTAAGTCTGAGTAAGCCCTTTCTAACAAAAAAAACCGCATCAAAATCCGTCCAGTAGTTTTTGCATCCATCGCGGACAAACAGACAAACAGACAGGAAATTCAAAAAAAATATTTTCGTGTTCAGTATCGTTAACATAACATAACCCAAGTATTTTTTTTAAATATCTCCAATGTACAGACACGACCACTTTACAATTATATAATAGTATAGATTTACAGAAAAGGGTAAGTATGTTTGTTTACTAGAACCCAAAACACCAGCTAGTTAAGATACCCTTAATTCGGATCGAAGTAGTGCTACATCTCAACTACTCTTACTAATCTTGAGTAGACCGTTCATTTGACAGTCCGTTGCTGCACACATATAAGCACACAAAAGAGCTTGTTCTAAAACATATCAATGTAATCTACAACATAACGCCGTGTAACTAATGTTGTTTGCCCACGGGTTGCAGGGTGTAGGTTCTCTCTGAGTCGGGTGCTCTGTAATCAAATACAAAGTTCCCTTAAGCTCAACTTACTCCTAAAATAATAGTGTAATCTGAACTAATCCGTGGAATTGTTTATCTTACACGGTTACTGGTCAAATACTCAAATAGTTGCAAACTGTACATTAATTTCATAGCATTAAGTAATTGCCAACTTGTAAAGGCCATGTGTAGGAAAGTTACGTAATTAAATTAAAAACTTAAAAATCCGTTGATGTATAAATTATAACCTTTCATTTGATACCCACCACTTTAGATTAGATTAGATTAGAGAGATTAGATTTTGCATTGCCACTTTCACTCCTCATATCTTTCAAATGGCTGAACCGATTTTTATGAAACATAGCTAAGAACACATTCGACTAAACCATCTTTCAAACAAAAGAAACAGAACCGAAATCGGTTCAGCCGTTTGGGAGCTACGATGCCACAGACAGACTGACACACACACACACACCCACATACCCATTTCAAACTTTATAACACCCCTCTTTTTTGTCGGGGGTAAAAAATAAAGTTGTTTGTACCACTTAGGCGGCAGACAAGCACATACACCAGGAGGGAACACCCAACAATTCCGAAATATTTAATTCCGAATTTCAATATTCCGATTTTCAAAATTCCGAATATTATAATTCCTAAGAAACAAAACTCCGAGTATTCAAAAACACGATAGTTATTTATCCGAAAGTTATAAATACGAATGTTTATTCTTCCGAATTTCATTTTTACGAATAATTAAAAATCCGTAGTATTATTGGCCCGAAAAACGTTATTCCGAATTTCAAATTTCCGAAAATTCTTTGCTCAAATTGAAAATTTGTATCAAAAATAGGTAAAAGTTAAAATTGATTTGACATGTTGCGCATTTAGAGTTGATTTTTTATAATAATAAATTAATTTTCTCGCCAATTATTACGTATAAAAATGAAGCCAAACCCGACTTGCCGTGGTCCTACTGCCGTGGTACTTGTTTGCCCTACACTAGAGTGTTATTTAAAAACCGGAGGCGCGGAGGGAGGGCAGTCCTCGCCCGCAGTAACGAAGCTCAGGCGCCCGGGCGAGCTGGAGCGGCTGAGGCTGGTCGCCGGAGGCGACCAGCAAGCCGAAGCTGCGGAAGCGAGCATGGGTGCCCGAACTTTGTTACGCAAGGGCGGAAGGACTGCACATCCCGTAGCGCCGGAGAAGAGCGAAACTAATGCATGCCTGCATGCTTGCCTGAATGCATGCTTGCCTGCATGCATGCTTGCCTGCATGCATGCTTACCTGCATGCATGCTTGCCTGCATGCATGCTTGCCTGCATGCATGCTTGCCTGCATGCATGCTTGCCTGCAGTCTTGCCTGCATGCTTGCCTGAATGCATGCTTGCCTGCATGCTTGCCTGCATGCATGCTTGCCTGCATGCTTGCCTGCATGCATGCTTGCCTGCATTCTTGCCTGCATGCATGCTTGCCTGCATGCATGCTTGCCTGCATGCATGCTTGCCTGCATGCATGCTTGTTACTGAAAGTTGTATGGCAACGTGTATTTTGTAATCATTAGCATAAGTAAATTAAAATAATAGTTCAATACTTCTATTTCCTGTTTATCTCGTGTACCCCGAAAATAGCAACTATCCTACTTACCTCATTCAGGTTTACAAGGCGCTTGATTGTCGGGTTTGTATTGTTTCGGAGTTTTGATAATAGGAATTCGTATTTATGATATTTCGGATTATTAATCATTCGGAATTGTAATGGTTCGGTATCTTCAAATTCGGAATTTTAATATTCGCAGTTATAACCGTTAGGAATTTTGAAATTCGGGTTTTCAATAAATAGGATTTATGATACATCGGATATCTGACTTTCGGAATTTTGAATGATTCGGAATTTTGAAATTCGGAATTTTGAAATTCGTGATTGTAACTTTCGGAATAAGGCTTTTCGTATTTATGTAGTGTACCCACACCAGGGGCCCCTTAAGCACCTTCTAATGCCCTTCTTGAAGAACCCCATACTGAGGTCGCAGGAAAAACCATGTCAGGAAGTTCTGCGGGGGATGAAGTTCCTTTCATACCTGACTGAGTACTGTAGGCACATGCTGTAAGAACATTTCGAGCGATCGAACGAACTCGACAGCTCAATCCGCGGCGATATTTCCATTCTGCTTGCTGTAAATTTTGTGTCGTCACGTTCTTGAGTATGAGGATGATGTATGTTTACGTGTTCGACAACGTGACATCACCAAAACAGCATGCGATATTGAAATATCACTGCAGATTCAGCTTTCGAGTTCGTTCGATCGTTCGAAATGTTCTTACAGCATGTGCCTACTGCTTCCAGTCACAACATGTGAGGATGACGCATAACATGATTGCTATACAGTCTATCAAACTCGTGAGGTGTTGATAAACTTGAGCATTCACTTGTAATGAGCATTCTTACGAATGTTACATACAGAAAAATAAACGAGAGCGCTTTAGTGAGCTTCTTCATTCTGGCGAACATACTTGCAATACGACTGAAAATTTGCTTCGACTAGAGCGTTCGCTAGAAAGATCATGTAAATATTCTTAGCATTATTTGGCTCTACACTTGGCTCAGTTCGTTGTTCGATTCGGCAAAGCGGCGAATGCTCGGTGTTCTGTTACAAGTGAATGCTCAAATCTATCAGCACCTTTATGTGGTTCCACAGTGATTGCAGCGTTAACTAACGGGTCCAATCCTACCAATATTATAAATATGAAAGTTTGTGAAGATATATGGATGTTTGTTACTCAACCACGCTCTAACAGCTGAACGGATCTACTTTTTAGGTCCATCATAGGTGCCCATGGGTTACAGGAATGGGATCGGAACGCCAAGCAAGTAAAGCTGCGAACAACATTCATAGTAATATGCAAAAAAATATACACTTGTCAAAACAAATCATTCATCAACTTTTTTTTCGAGTTTTTTAAATATACAGATGTTCTATTTCAAGCATCATCACGCTTCACTACCCTGAAATAATATCTAGTAAAAGGTAACAAAAGTTATTTTTAAAATTACCATCTTTCAATTTCTTCGAATACTCAGAGAAATGTTCGCGGACGACTAGATATCTACTCTAAGAATCACACAAAGTCAGCTTTCCCCAAGGGGTTCGAACTTGACTAATATTGGAAAAACTCGTTGATTTACAACGGAACTTAGATCTTGATGTGACTTGGGACCCGAATCAGATAACGAAGTACTAAGTCCACAGCTGGTCCTCTATTAACTCTAAGTTTAATGAGGCCGCGATAAGTACAGAAGTATTTTGTAAGAAAGTGTTAGATTTATTGCCGAAAAGCGAACTTTTTGATAATAAAACTAGTGCGATTTTTTCTCAACGAGTGAGATGATTTTACCTCGCATTTTGGGTAGCTAAAAGTCTCAGGAAAGAAAGTCACCATTAACAAATAACAACAATATTACAATGGTGGCTCTCAGCTTGATGCCCTCATAAGATATTTTTTTACATCCTGCTTAAAAACCCAGGACTGTAGGTAATAGAAAAAAGGAGAGCTGGTAAAGAATTCCAAGATTTTATGGTGCGGCAAAGAGTATGTTATGATAAGAGTTGCCGAATCGCCTGACAGGCGAAGATACTTTTAAGGAATAGCAGTTTAGAAGTTATTTTTATTTGGAAGACATGAATCATTACTACTTATCTAAACATATCTCATGTGTAGAGTTAAAAATAGCATTGGAATATTGGCCCAAAAAAAGTTATCCGATAAATAAATATTATTAATAATTTAATACTTCTAATTAAAAACACATGGCTCCTCTGATTATTAAGTGCTGATAGTAGACTATGTGTGCCCGTCAAGGGGGCTAACAAGGAGATAGTTATATCGGAATCGAACCGACTAAAACTACTCGGTGTTCCGTCATGAGAGCCTAGTACCGGGGATATCCTATAAAGGAAATTCCCAGGAACCTCAGTTCATATTGGCTACCATTTATATAACGCTCAAAGCCTGGCGACTTATCTAGTGATTCAAAATGTATACAATATCTGGTATACATCGCAATATGGGTCTTTACATAAATCTCAAAGATTTCCCAAATAAATAAATGTTTCATTTACCGCTAATACGAAGCTATACCGATATTGGAGATAGGGCTGAAGCCATCATCCTCTTTTATTACCTTATTTAAATATTGAAAGCTTACCTCCGCATTGATCGCAGGCGGCATCACAATTTTCTTCTGTGGCGGGGACCTTAGCACCACATTTTCGTCTCTTATTATTATCTGTGGCTCCATAGCGAGAAGTTTCTTCTTGCATTCTTGCATCTGCAAGCATTCTTTGTCTTTTCTTGATAACACTGACTCTGATGATGCATGCTTTGATGAGCATACTGACGTATTCTTGCTTGACAGTTTTAAACTGTCTATGGAAGCTGTCATTTTTGCACTTTCTTTGCCGTTTGTAGACGCCATCTTAGTTTTTAATATATTCACATTAAATGTGGGATTTAAAGTTCACTTCACTTTTTTGTCATATTTTATTACATTTTAACTTGTTTAACTTGTTTTAACAATATTTCGAATATCACTGACTACTTTAATAATATTGTTTATTCTTTTTTTTATTGTGGTCTTGTAATTTTATATTTTTTTTTATTACTAATAAACTATTTGTTACACTACAAATACTGTTAAATAGAATAAAATGAATTATGTTGAGTACCTCAATAAAAAAATATCTGCAAACATTTTTTTCCCTAAATAGTTTCGCAGGCTTTAGCCCACAAGGCATTATTCGACCCTTGTCCGAGTGCGATTATTTTTATATTTGAGTCGGGTTCTGAAGTAAAATTTTGGGGTTATTTTATATCTTTAGCATTAACAGCCTTAGAGAGCCTTAAAGGTTAATGACACGGAGCCGTCGGGGTGGCTGGGACCTGGCCGACATTGTAATTGTGGTTATTATTATAATGTGTGTTTAGTGTTCTCGTTAGCAATATGAGCAAATTGCTCTATCATGTTATTTGGGTTAAATAAATGACGCCCTCGCCGGGTACTGCTGCTAAATGCTGGCTTGGCGTTATGGAAGATAACATGTGTGCCAATGGCTTCACTACCATGGATACTCAAAACTGTACGAAGTCGAGAAGTAAAAGTCGGAAAGCAAACCCCAGTCTTCAAGAAGAGGGCCTCGAGTGCAACCGAGGTTAATGCAATGATAGTGATGATAATGATGATGTTATTTAAGTTACATATATCTATAACAGACTAGCTTTTGCCCGCGGCTCCGCCCGCGTGGATGTCGGTTATCGCGACCAAACATAGCCTATGTCCTTTCTCAAGGTCTAATCTACCCCTATACCAAATTTCATCAAAATCGGTTCATCGGTTTAGTCGTAAAAGCGAGACAGACAGACAGACAGACAGACAGAGTTACTTTCGCATTTATAATATTAGTAGGGATAATATTAGTAGGGATTAATTAAGAAGTTATAATCACAATAACATCATCACACCAGCTTCAAATTAATTTTGGTCGCAACCGGGGCTTTTATTTCGTGTCCTTTATTTAGTGCGCAACAAAATGATAATTCTTTTTAATACGATTCAGGACAATGGATACAAATTATTTAAATTAGACAGATATAAATTTAAAGTTTTCACTAGACAACCCACATAATAATATTTTTATCTTGCTTTGTGTCAGTTTAATTTTATCCTAAGTACCTACCTACGCAACTTTTTGTAATTCTCTTATTTGAATGTAATTTGTGATGAGATTATAAATTGTAATATCCTCCTCTTAGCGTTATTTCCCAGTCGCATCCGAAGCTTTCAGCTCGAAGTCTGGGGTCCGCTTTTACCAGTCTTAACCACGGATTTGACTAGACCTCGATATTTTCCGTGAAGCGATTGTCATCTGACCTCCACAACCCAATGTTAATATTAGCCGATATCGAAGTTTTGCAGTTAGACCGTTGTTTTTGGATTTTTGAGGGCTCCAACTACCCGTAACGACTGCCATAGATGTTCTCATGGCAACCGGGACCGACGGCTTAACGTGCTCTCCGAGGCACGACCAGACCAATGCAAATACTCATATTTCATTCACACAAATATTTGCACTGAGCGGGGATCGAACCCGCGCCTCCTGCGTAGCGGTCGCGTTCACTACCGCTACGCCACGGAGGCTGTCAATCCATGCTTTTGACTTTTGAATGAAATTTTAGAGCATTTAATATATTATATGTTATATAATATAACCTCTGTAGCTTACTATTTTATCTGACAAAATGAAGAATGATGATGAAAGGTGATGGTGATGACAATGTTGATAAATGATCAGATGGCAATCGCTTCACGGAAAATATCGTGGTCTAGCCAAATCCGTAGCTATGACTGGTAAAGCGGACCCCAGACTCTGAGCTGAAAGCTTCGGATGCGACTGGGAATTAACACTAGGAGGAAGACGAAGACCGTGGTGTTGAATGTGATGTTGATATCTATATATAAATCATTATACATACATACATACAGTCATGCCTTTATTCCCGGAGGGTTAGGCAGACGTAAATTACACTAATCATTGTATTAGGTCCCACGTAAGAGGGGGTGAGCTTATTGCCGTTTTCCGGTAATTATTGTTGACTCGAGCCATACATCTGAGGCTGAGTCTGGGCTGTATATATGTACCTAATTGTTTGATATTCTGAAATATACTCAGACATTTTCAATGTCTCAATTGTCTTGTCTTTGAGAAATTATATTACAAATAATAATTACGTTCTAGAAAAGTCAAAGACAAAATTTAAATAGGATTACATTTAGAAAGATGTTTTTATCTTATCGTAACAAAGATAACTTATTTGCAGTTAAAATTCTATTATATTAAATAGTTATAACAAAAAGGTTTTTCAATGAGCTATTTCATTTTCATCCAACACATTTACCAACCACGTAAGACAAGCAACAAAAACAGTTTTAAAAACCAAAATATTTATTACGTCATCATACAACATAACCTGTCGATGTCTTTAATATCATACACACACAATACACAGGTACACATACACGTGTACGAGCCACACAAATTGTTCTCACACTGTTTATTTCACCATCGATCATACTCAGTCGGTTTTTACTGTTTATACTGTAGATAGTTCAGTTTGTATATTTTGGTTCAACATGTGGTATATTTATAAGATAAATCCTAACAATAGTTACAGCTACAGAAGACAGAAACCTAAATATTCATATTTTAAGTCATCGGGCGTAAGTGGGCGAATTAATATTCATAATTTCAGAATATTAATGTGTTTAATTTGTTAAATAATAAACCACTAGCAGCGTTGGTGTTAATGTAGTTTACTAGTAATGTAAATTACGCATTGTTTAAACGTTTGGCTTTAGTGGTAAAAAATTAAGCGTTATAATGTATATCGGTTAAAATAAATAGTGTATTTCACCCGCCCATACAAATTATATTGATTAGATAATTGTCAATCAACCAATTAGCCTATCGCAGTTCACTGCTGGATATAGGCCTCTCCCAATATTGGGAGGCTTTGGTCTACTGTGTAAAACTAGTTTTAACTAGGAATTACGAGTTTAAAGTAAAATTGGGTCTATAACTGTAGCATTTTATATAGAAACTAGCTGACCCGGTGAACTTCGTACCGCCATATTTTCCGCCCGCGTGGCGGTAAATTTATAAGTGTTTCTCTACAATATTATGCATCTATATTATACATATAAATCTTCCTCTTGAATCACTCTATCTATTAAAAAAAACCACTTCAAAATCCGTTGCGTAGTTTTGAAGATTTAAGCATACATAGGGACGGACAGACAGCGACAGCGACTTTGTTTTATAATAATGTAGTGATGATGATAGTGATACCCAGACTAATGCATTTATGTATCACTAGCTGTCCCGGCGAACTTCGTACCGCCATATTTTTCCCGTTCCCGCTGCACCTATAAACCTGGACACCCACGAATATTTCAAGACTAAAATGAGCCAAATCGGTTTAGCCGTTCTTGAGTTATAGCGTCAGGAAGGAAAACCCGACTTATTTTTATATAGTAGATTATTTATCATTAATGCATTCCTATCACTCATCCGATTGATGAAACTTTGGTAGGAAAGTAATTGTTCATATTTCCGAAGCTCCTAACATTAACCTAGTTTTTGAAACTAGCTTTTATTCTGTTCTTGTTAGACCCTTTTATTTGATATTCATATCAGGGGGACGCGTAAAAATAACTAGTCTGCCGTCTATATGAGTCCCGCCCTTAGAGTATACATTGCTATAGAGCGCGCCTTACAAGTATGAACTGCTTTCACGGGTATGAACAGTACCGAGGCTCCTGGCTCAACCTCAATCAGTAGCAAAACAATACCCGTCAAAATGACTTCGCAAATAATATTCTCGATATGTTAAATCAAAGTTTTATACAACATCGTATATTTGTAGTAATAATGACGCAAAAATACCGCAAAATGAAGCCATTTTTTTTGTATTTTGACTTTAATTTTATCCATGCATATCAAATCGAACAAAAAACTTCATAACAACAAACTACAATAATATGTGCATCTATTGATATTTTTTTTTTTTTTTTATTGATAATATTCGGTAATACATGAAACGTCACTATAGGTGCGCTATACCATCGCAAAGTATCTGCTAACACTCGGCGTTAAAGACCTGAGTGATAGGCGCGCTCTATATTTATACCTAATGTATACTCTAAGGTCCCGCCATATTGGATTTTGAATCAAAATACTGATTGAATGAAATTTTGAAGCATTTATTATGCTAACTTTTCAAATCGATTTAGAAAGGAAAAGAATCGACTTGGGCGTTCCGAGATAGCTCGTATGAGTTTCTGTAGATGGCTCCACCGTCGCCCCAAAGACGGTAGTATAGAGGAATTTGAGTCGGCTTCGTGCGGGCTTCGGTGGCTTAGCGGTCAGAGCATTCCCCCTGTAAGGGAAAGATCGCGGGTTCGAGTCCCGCCCGAAGACGATTCCTTCCCTTCGATCCTTTCTAAATCAAATTACTGAGTATCTGCACTGCAATTCACTAAGCGAGCACAACGATGCGACAACGATGCGAGGCGCAACGTAGATTGTCATTGGTCAGATTGTATCACGACATTGAAAATCGACCAATGACAGTGTCTATCGCGCACATCGTTGCGACTCGCATCGTTGTCGCATCGTTGTGCTTGTTAGTGAATTGCACAGCTGAACTAGAAGGTAGGTAGAAGAACAGGTAGGAAGGAGTGATCAGAGCTTGGAGTTCCATCTCATTTTAGTTAAACTTATCCTTATTATCACGCCTGTAACTCCTCGAACGGGTAGGCAGAGGATCCACATTCTCCCAACTATGATTTTTAGTCCCACATAATAGGGAGTGAGCCTATTGCCGTCATGCGGGCACTTTGTAAGGACCTGTGTGTTTACTGTCGGATGGAGAATAGGCCTTAGTCGCCTTCCACGGCACCTACGGGAAGAGCTGGGATTACCCGACTCTACTCCACCGAGAACCAACAGGGCATGCATAAAAATATTGGCATAAAGCAGGAATCGAACCTGCAAGTTCTGACAGCAGTCAAACGACTTATAGATCGTAATATCCTCTTTAAGTCTATTTTATTTTTATAATACAACTAGCTTTTGCCCGCGGCTTCTCTGTACTAAATTGCAGTTCAGACAGACAAATAGACAGACAGACAGAGTTGCTTTCACATTTATGATATTAATATTAGTAAGGATTTTTCAATAATTACAAATATCGTTTATAGCGGAGATTAAACATTATTAAAATGTAAAAAGTGCTTTGTAGTCTGATCTACACAGCGCCAGACTCATATTAAATAACTTTGCTAATTTAATTAATCCCAGTGCAGTAATTAAAATCAAAGAATGATGGATTAATTAAACAGAACCAAGATTCGCGCGTGGTAAATCTCTTGAAACAAAGAAATTAATTCGAGAGACATTTTGACGAAGAAGCTTTGTATCTAGAAGTTACAGAAACATTAAAATAGTTTTAAATTTTTTGCAGGGTATTACTGCCAAAGCTCTCTGGGTCTCAGCAAATCTTCGGGGGCCAAGCCAACCAATACATCTAATAATTGACGAACAAGTCTCTGACGCTACCTTGGAGGTCAAACAGAAGCCAATATATAAACTTCTGGTTAGTCAGTTTGCTGTTAAATGATACAATTTTTAAATGGAATAGCAATAGAAATATTTCCAGCAAAAAAAATATGTTCTATCTATATCTTCTATCTATACTATTAATAATTGTAAAGTGGTCGTGTCTATACATTGGAGATATTTAAAAAAAAATACTTGGGTTATGTTATGTTAACGACAATATATATTTTCTGTTTTTTGTTTGTCCGCGATGGACGCAAAAACTACTGAACGGATTTTGATGCGGTTTTTTTTGTTAGTAAGGGCTTGGTCAGACTTAAAATCTTACGTTTGTTTGATCGCAATCGGTTGAGTAGAACCGAAGATATGAGCAAAGGTCGCGTTAACATGCAGATACATGCGGGCGGAGCCGCGGGCGGAAGGCCAGTATACAATAAAATGCACCATCAAAGTAAACATATAACAAAAATCATTGGCATTTTTGTTGTATATATACTTTGTTTGTGTAAAAATGCCCAATATTACGTACAATCGTACTATCCAAAATCATGGTTAACAAAGTTTTTGTACCAAAACACCTCTGTCAACCTCTTTAGTTTTTATTATTGGACATTCTTATTGTTGGACATTCTTATTGTTGGACTTTCTTATTGTTGGACATTCTTATTGTTGGACATTGTTATTGTTGGACATTGTTATTATTGGACATTGTTATTATTGGACATTGTTATTATTGGACATTCTTATTGTTGGACATTCTTATTGTTGGACATTCTTATTGTTGGACATTGTTATTCTTGGACATTGTTATTATTGGACATTCTTATTATTGGACATTCTTATTGTTGGATATTGTTATTCTTGGACATTGGCTTTGGACATTTTTCCTTTTGGACATAAGTCGTGCAAAGGTTAAACACAGTCATGAGTACTCATGAGTATATTAATAAAATTACCTCGTGGTTTCTTGGCGTGAGAAAACATTTAACGAAAACATCCGCACCTAAGAGTTCTCTTATAAATATTGATGAGAGTGCGTGATGTGTGCCGACAGTCGCCGAGCACTGAGATGAACGGAGCTTTATCTACTTGGGAGAATGGTTGACTTAGCTGATAAAATAATAAAACAAGGATCTCTAACAATCGTGGAGTACTCGACGACTGTCAGTCCACGTAGATAAGTCGCAATTCCTTGGTATTGTAGAATATAATGATGGATGTATGGGATATGACGTATATGACACGTTTGAATGACATTTATTATGCTAGTATTAGCATTTAGCATTTATAATACTACTAGTACTTTTTTTCTTCATCCTAGCGTTAATCCCAGTCGTATCGGAAGACTTCACCTCCGAGTCTGGGGTCCGCTTTACCAGTCTAGCCACGAATTTGGCTGGACTACGATATTTTCCGTGAACCGACTGCCATATGACCTCCACAACCTAATGGAGATTGGGCGATATCGAAGCATTGCAGCTAGACCAGTTATGTTGTTAGACTTTTTACCCATATTATATATGTATATTGCCATAGATGTACCGGGACCGGACGGCATAACGTGCTACCCGAGGCACGACCAGACAAATGCAAATACCCATATTCTTACATACAAATATTTGCACTGAGCGAGGATCGAATCCACGTCTCCTGCGTAGCGTTCACTACTGTCAGAGGCTGTCATTATGTGAACACCTATACCTTTCCCAAAAGTAATATCTGGGATAATAGATATAGGTTTGATAATCTGTTTGCCTTTTGGAAATTATTAAACCCTTTAAAAAATGTCTGTCAATCGGATTCTAATGCTTTGATGTTAAGTAAGTTTTAACATGTTCGTATTCATGTGAATTTCATACAAATCATAACCTCGTCAACTTTCATTATAATGTAGTTTTGTGTGTCGCCTTCACTTGAGCTTGGTCGTCAAATCAGCTTATATCAGATTATTCATGTTCTTATTGTAAGGTTGTGCTTATCTTGTGGAAGTATAATAAATGAAGATTGATGAGGTACGAAAATATTTAAATGGCGTGTTGTCAAATTACCAGGTAGTTCCAATTCGAAGTCAATTATATTGATGATTTATGCCACATAATGAAATTCATGATGAATTCAAGGAAATTTTGAACAACAAAAGACTAGTAAGTATGCTAACGGTTACTATGAACGTCAGTAGGCTCGCTCCGGTGTATAATAAAAAGACCATTCCCTTTCTTCCCACGGATGTCATACAAGATGACTAAACGATAACACTGTTCTACCCCCGACAGGAAACATACAGGCGATGAAAAAGTAAAAGATTGATGACAATATGACCCTATTACGTTGGATCAAAATACAATTACAGAATATGAGAATTTATACGCCTGCTTACTCTTTCAGGGACTATGTGTCATTTACTGAACTTACTCGGTTACTGAGGAAGTTAAGCAATACTAGCCAGGTCAGTCTTAAGATGGGTGACAATTCTTAATACATTGAGACCTCTTCATGGCTCGAAGAGCACGTTTATCCGTCGGTTCCAGTCAACATTCGTTATGCCTGATAGCCTGATAGCTTGCCTCTCTAGAAAAGTAGCAAAATCTTTGTAGAATATAATAGAATAGATTGATTAATTTATGGGCAATCTAAATAGTATGGGCAATAACCCAACGACTGCACATGGGGTTCTTCAAGTAGATTCTAACAGACTCAACTCTCTCTACTCTAAGACATTCAAATTCAAATTAATGAATTTGAATTTGAACAGAGCCGGCAACACGAATGTGACGCACCTGGTGTTACACACGTCTATAGACCATGGCAATCACTTTCCATCAGGTGGACTGTGTGCTTGTCTGCCATCTAAGTGGTATGAAAAAATGACAATCTGATTAGGCATCCATTAATTAGCCTACATTGTTATTTCTTGCACCAAATTAAGCAAAAATCTAATCACTTACAAGATTTATGAGTGGATTGTAATTGTTATGACGAAACCATTTCGTTACATCATAATAAAAGAGCTTTACAACTTACTTAAAGACCTCGGATTGCCAAGAGCTTCAGTAAGCTCTTTACTAAATCGAATATCAAAAGCGGCATTGATAGGATCTTACCAAATTTGGATAGGTAGGGGGGGGGGGAACACTACTGACGGTGGAGGTGAGCGCTGATGCATCACAAGGTGGCCACCCTAAACCTACATCTGGGTCGCAAGTCCCAGTCGCCGTCACGGTTTTCCTCTCTGTATCACGCTATGGACCCGGCGACCGCACGGTGAATCCATGGAGTGCTGAGAATCGGATCTCTGAGAGTGGAGCAGTGGTCTAGTAACGTAATGGCTACAGATGGGTAGTGGGTTTAATCCCCATCCACCCATCGACCTGAATCTATTTCCTAACGCAAGTACTGGGTTGTATGGAAGGGGTAACAAATATAATAGTAACGTATCCATATTTCCATACTAATATCAAAATGCGAAAGTAACTCTGTTTATCTGTCTGTCTGTCTGTTACGCTCTCACGCTTTAGCCACTGAACCGAGTTTGATGAAATTTTGTACAGAGATAGATTAGACCTTGGAAAAAGACATAGGCTATGTTTGGTCGCGATAACCGATATACACGAGGGTGGAGCCGCGAGAAACAGCTAGTAATATAATAAACTAGCTGTTGCCCGCGGCTCCGCCCGCGTGGAATTCTGATCCCGTTCATCGCTGATATATAGCCTATATGTTAATCCAGGGTATAACCTATATACATACCAAATTTCAACCGAATCGGTCCAGCCGTTTATGCGTGAAAGAGTAACAAATATCCACACATCCACACATCCACACATCCATTCTCACAAACTTTCACATTTATAATATTAGTAGGATAATGAAGAAGGGAATATAAAAAAACCCCCGACTCACAAAAAAACAAAAAAAAAACCCTTGAAAAGTAAAAAAATAACTATTAAATTATGACCTACCCTAAGTATTGACTCTTTATTAGAATAGGTAGTGCCTCAGAGAGCACGTTAAGCCTTTCATCCTGGTTGTCACACGAACATTTTAGGCAGCCGATACGGGCAGTTGGAGCCCACAAGAGTCCGAATAGTCTAACTACAGAACTTCGATATCGCCAATTGGTCCAACGGGTTGTGGAGGTCCGATGGCAATCGCTTCACGAAAAAAAATTCGAATTTCAGCCACATCACAGTTAGACTTGAAAGCCGACCTGAATTGAGAAAAGGCTCAGGATAATATTTTATTAAAAGCATTCAAATTCTTTTTATTCTATTTCAATTCTTTATAACAAGAGGCTTATAAAGGTGACTTGTTTGAAATGGTAATACCAAACAAATATATTCGAGAAATTGTTAAGTGGTGAATAAATTGCGTTTGCGAGAATGTGTTTGGTGCGAGAACTCGCGGCGACAAAACGGATCTCATTTGTTCTATTATATTATTAGATTAAATTAATTTCAGTCGTGGTAACTATGCTCGTAATCTTTTAATTATTTTTTTATTTACAGATATTTAATAATAAAGTTTAATTCGTGATTAATTATAAAATATTATTTTTTTATAATAGGTAAGTTGTATGTTATGTAAAATCATGTTGGAATAAATTTGTTTAAATAATGATATTTTTGTTAGCAAAATATTTTATAACTTTATCTATTTATTTTGTTTGCTAGATTAAGATTTAACTTAAGTTCTCAAGTATTAATAAAACCAATTCTTACACGACACTAAAACACTCACTATACTACACTACAGTCCGAACAACACTAATGTTTATAATATTTGTTTTTACGTATTTTTGTCGCGGCGACAATACGCGTCGGGTTGGGCGGGCGGCTGGCGCCTGACTGCCGCCTGGGCGGGCCGCCCTCCGTAGCGCTTGTAGCGCTCGTAGCAAATAACTAAAGGTCCTTTCATCCCACGACCTTTTTGTCTCCACTCACTTATTTTCTATCAATCAGAATTATATTGAGGCTGTATTTTACTCACGGCTATATATACCCTTTAGGCGTACCTAGCTGTTTCTAAAGAGGTATAATAAGATTTATACTTCGAAAATTATTTTTACATTTCTACTAGGGTACTTTTCCTAAAGTTATTGTTGTCAACTGGGTACTTTTCCTAGACTTTGTGCTGCTACTGAGCTACTAAAAATTTTTGAATGTAAAATTTATGCGTGTTCCGGTATCGAACCTGGACACTCATGCAGTAGTGTAGCCAACTTATGCAAAGTACGGTTAACTACGACTACTGTAGTTGTAGTTAACTGTACTTTGCATACATTAACTTAAAAGAATAATAATAATTGAGGATTATAATGAGGCAGAACTGTTCATTAAAGATGATAGCCTTTTGATGAAAACCTAATTGGAAAAAAGACTAAGATCAAGCTGAGTTTATACTTTACTCTACTATAGTGAAAAATAAGCAGACGTTTTGCTCCTTTAGGTTCATCTGGACAATTGTGTCAAATGGACAACTTCCCATATGGCCAACCCAGAAATTCTATTTCCCACTTCACCAACTTCCCAATTCGCCAACTTCCCATTTCACCAACTTCCCAATTCACCAACTTCCCAATTTACCAACTTCAAGTTTGTAAGAATATGTGTATGTTTGTGTGTGTGTGTGTGCGTGTATGTGTTACTCTTTCACGCTTAAACCATTGACCCGATTGTGATGAAATTTGATACAGAGATAGTCTAGATCTTGGAATTGGACGTTAGGCTTCTTTTTAACCGGCTATGCTGGTAAAAAGATTAGGATAGGAATCTAATCGTTAGCAGTAGGAACAGTACGCCAAAGCCTTCTAACATTGGGAGAGGCCTATGTCCAGCAGTGGACTACTTATAGGCTAATTGATTGATTGATTGACAATCGCTAGCCAACTTTTCGTGACGACCAACCGAACCAAGCTTGACGGTTTCTAATGCCTTTCCCTTGTTTTCAATAAATTATTAAGTTGGTCAGTTTATATTCTACCAGACTTACTAATACTATAAGTCTGCCTGAAGCTTACGCGAACTTCACGTATTGAAATAAAGTCGGGAAAAGTAAATAATAAAATATATCGCGACAGAATCCGTCACTAACTAGTTTTATTTCAATTGAATAAATCTATCAATCTCAATAAATATCAGAAACCAGTGCGTGATAATGACGTATGACACCATAAAAACATCACCCTGTCTTCCACTCAATGAGTTTTCCTCAACGAATTGGAACATGGGACGATATAATAAATATACGATATTTTAAGTAATGATGCTACTCAGATTTGGCAAACAATATATTAGGGGGTAACCACCCCTGTCTGTGTTAAGCCTCGTATCTACTAGACAACATTTGACGCGTGGCATGTTGTAAATGCATGTTAAACAATCTAGGTAATAGGTACATAACTTTGTAATCAGTAACCATCTTATTTTGCATAAAAACGCTTAATTACATAGGTGTTAACAATATACAAGTTTCAAATATATTTGACAAACAATGAAATAGGGGAAAATAAAATAATAGCAAAATTTAAAAAAATACATAATTCAAAATGGAGTCAAGCAATTAATTGTTTAAAAATGTTTTCAGTCTACGCATGATACGTCATCAACACGTTGCCAGATAAACTAGTGTTGATTTCGGTGGTGAAATGAGGTACTCTTTTTTTATCGTGCGAATTTCCCCACGGATACCTCCCCCGCCGGAGCTGGTGTGAGGGTTATGTTGGACTCGAACCGACTACAACCCACGCCGTCTGTGGGCCGTCGGTTGCCGCATAGATTAATATGCCGGAGATGAGATTATCGTGGACATATCCCTCGCACCCCGGTCAACCCAGGGCCATATCTCTCGAACTCGCACCCGCCGTGGTCTGCTTCTGCTAGAGTGACAGGTGGCTCCACCCGTCACCCCCATAAGGACGACGTTACGTACTCCGCATCACGTCTCCACTTGATAACATTTGATACCCATTTTTTTGTAAGGCAATAAATGGTTTTATTATTATTATTTTTTTTTTATACCCATCTGTATGTTGCACGGAACTAAACAAACCACGCGTCATATTGCCCGTCTTTTGGCAATGAAGTGCGATGTTGTGCGCTATTGCGCAACTTGGGGCCACACACCAAAGTAGCATTTGTCATCAAGTTGCCATCAGTCTATGCACTCAGCAAGTTGCTAAGAAAAATGCTTCTTGACAAGAGATATCACGAAGCATTTGTTGCGTAATCATCTTCATGTAGATGCAATTTGCTGATTGCATCCGTGGCCAAGATGACCTCGGAGCTCAGGGTCCGCCTTCCGGCTCTTCCTCGGCATTTGTTCCGTAAATATAGGTAAAAATTTGCTGCTTTGCTGTATTTGCTGCTTTGTTGTGTGGCTCCCTTATGCAATAAATAATGCCTCTGTCAAGAAGAATTTTTCTGAGCAATTTGCAGTGTGCGCAATAAAATAGTGCTTTGTTGTGTGGCCCCCTTGTGCGTCACGTGTTGTGCGTCAATTGTTACCTAACTAGGCTTTAAGGGTAGCTCCGAGTAAGTTGTCGCTATGTAGGCTAAAGCTAATGAATTTGTTTGTCGAGGATATCGCTCTCTTAGTACAGAGCTTATTATGTTAGGGACAGTTTGTACATTGATTTTATAGTGCCTTTGAACTTTGGTGCCCGAAGACCACAGCGTTGGGGTGTTTGGTAGTGTTTTGATAGTGTGTTATGAGTACTTAGTTGATTAATTTGAAGTTAAACAACGGATTAATTTGACTGTACCGTTATTCGAAGCTTATTTAATTGAGATAGGCACTTCCGTTTCCGCCTAACTATACCTGTCTTTTTCCAATGTTTCTGTCTCTTTCTGATACGTCACTTCCGCCTGGCAGTGGTGGGGTAAGTAGACGATCGCCATTTTAACTTCATTGGCGTCTTGTTTCCCGCCGTGAACGGTCGTGTGACTCTTAGCCACAAGACCATACCTATACCTTAAATATACCTGCTGAGTAAGTACATAACTCGTGATCATATAATTTATTAACAGTTACATTACTTTACATTAGATTGATATATCGTTTTATTCAAAAAGTTTTACAAGTACCGATATTAAATTAACGGTTTTTCTCTGTGTGAACAAAGTTTAATAACTTTCGATATTTAATATGGAAGAATCGTGTAATAATGTCGATGAGGTTGTTAGTAATGTGCTCCCGGGTCCTTCAGCCCCGCGTAGGCAGCGAGCTCGGTCGAGCAGCTCTAGTTCTAGTAGCTCAAGCTCTGAAAGTAGCTCCTCGTCTAGCGGAGGCAACCCGAAAAGGAGTCGTCGCAAGGTGAAAAAAAGTGACAATCGTAAGCTTGTTTCTAATCGTAAGGTACGTAAATTAACGAAAGAAATACGTGACCTTCGCCAGCAATTAAATAATAAGGAAAAAGATCATCATGTGAGTACAAATTTTGATTATGATTCTATTTCTTTATTGTCGGGGGTAAGTGAAAATAACTACGAACAAAATATTCTGAACGTTGAAAATGATATTAGTGGTTCTCATATCGATCAAGGATTTGGCTTATCATTAGAAACTAAACTAAAGGAGCCGGCAATGCCTAAAACTTCCGAAAAATATTTGGAGATGTTGTGTAATTTGCAACACTTAGATAAGAGTGACTGGGATCAGATTAGGTATTCCGATACTCAAAAAATGTATAACCATTCGCCGGGTTATACAGATATCGAAATAAATGAAGAAGTTAAGGCATACGATTCTCCACGACACCTTGTATATGCTGATAAAGCGTTTGCAGCCTTGACCATGTGTGTTCTCAAACAACGGGAGGGGTTACAAGAAACCCTTGCGGACTTATTGCTGTGGGCAAGGCATTGTGAGTCGCTTAATTATGATGCCCTGCAGCAAAAAGTTAATGATCTTTTTTCCACAGGAGATTTTAACAATTGTTCCTCAGATTTGATACAGATGGTTTGTGGACATCGTGCTGAAATTATACAGATGCGTAGAGACTGTGTCACCAAACAGGCAAAGGACCCTATGTTGAAGGCCAGCCTGAAGAAAATTCCACCAACTTGTACCAACTTGTTTAATGCGGAGAAATTTACTGCTACGGTTGAGAAAGCTGGTGGAATTAGGAAATGTTTTTGGCCAAAGGCTGGCACGTCTTCTGCCTCGCAGGCTGAGGCGAAAAAATTTCGTGGTCCCTCGCAGGGATCCAGGTATCGCCACAAGCCCTCGCAGGGTTATTCTCATCTAGCTTCGGCTCGTCAACACAGTAATGCCCAGGTGCATTGTGTTGGAAGAATTCCGCCTTCGCAAGGTGGACACAACTGCTGTAAACCACCCTCGCAGGGTTTTCATGACATTCATGGACAAGCAGCCCAGTACAGTTCGGTCGCACCGAATAGTCGCAATTTTCGTGGCCGCTCAGGTGCAAAACACAATAATCAGCCAAGGTACGGGCAAAAGCGTGCATCTTCACCTACCCATCGGAATGACGGAAAACGACGTAAGTATTGACTGGTTTCGAGCAGGCCGTCTCCTTCATTTTCGGAATCGATGGGAACAAATGAATGCACCAGATTATATTTTAAACATCATAACCGGGTATCGCATACCCTTTTGTCGGAAGCCACCACTTATTCACCCAGGTGTTATGAGCTCAAATCTAAATATCCCAGAATCTGTTGCAATGACGTCGGTCATAGATATCATGATAGAGCAGGGAATTCTAGAACGAGCTGTAGCCTCGCCAAGCTTCCTCTCATCGATGTTTCTTGTTCCGAAAGGCGACGGTTCGGCCCGTCCGATATTCAACTTGAAAGGACTGAACCAGTACATCAAAACAGATCGATTCAAACTAATAAATGCATATCGAATACCAGACTTCCTGCAACCACAGGATTGGCTATGCAAAATCGATCTGTCACAGGCCTATTTTCATCTATCCGTGGCTCGCAGCCACAGGCGATTCCTACGCCTCGTCTATCGAAATCAATTGCTCGAGATGACTTGTTTGCCTTTTGGTCTAAGCACAGCGCCCAAGACCTTCGCTGCGCTAACAAATTGGATAGCTCAGACTCTCAGGCAACAAGGCATCAGAATAATAGTCTATCTCGACGATTTTTTGATTGCAAATCAGGACGAGAGCAATCTTCGGAGTCAGGTAAATATTGTGCTCAACACATTAGAAACACTAGGGTGGGTGATCAATTACCAAAAGTCTATAACGACCCCGTCGAAGAGCCTAGTGTTTCTAGGAATTCATTGGGATCCATGGTTGAACCGCAAGCGTCTTCCCGACGAGAAAATACCAGGCCTGTTGAACAAAATAAGTCACATGCTCCGAAGGCAACGAACAACTCTCAAAGAACTTCAAAGCCTCGTAGGCTTTCTCAATTTTGCGAGCTTCGCAGTTCCCAAAGGAAGACTCAAGTTTCGAGCGCTTTTGAACTTCCTAAACCAAGTGTTGAGGTCGGACCACAGGATCGTTCACACTCTGCCCCTCGTGGCTCTAGACGACTTGGTGTGGTGGCATCAGAATTGCCAGAACCCGTCGGCCATACATATGCCACCTCCTTCGCACTTCCTGACTACAGATGCGTCGGACATAGCTTGGGGAGCCCGCCTGGACAACCTGTCTCTCTCGGGTCTGTGGTCAGAGGGGGAGAAAAACCTCCATTGCAACCAAAAAGAGATGTTGGCAATCCTAAAGGTGTTCCAAAATCATTGTCACCTCCTGAGTCACCAGACGGTATTAATTCAAAGCGACAACAAGTCTGTAGTCGCATACCTTCGTCACGAAGGAGGTACCAAGTCAGTACCTCTCCTAGAACTGACCAACAAAGTTTTCCGAATAGCAGAGAGTTGTCACATACATATGAATGCCTTCTATATACCCGGCATATACAACAGCCACGCGGATCATCTGTCCAGATTTCGTGTGGCGCCGGAGTGGCATCTCACACCAGAGGCTACAAACAAAGTCTTCTCCAGATGGGGAGTTCCACTAATCGACCTGTTTGCATCCAATCGGGCTCATGTTGTGTCGAATTACGTGACTCTGGATCAGCTCGACGACAAAGCCCTGTTTCACGATGCTTTCTCCCAGAGGTGGAACTACAACCTAGCGTGGGTGTTTCCTCCACCATACCTAATTCCAAAAGTGTTGAGTTATCTCAATCAAGCTCAGGGAACGTACCTTCTTGTAGTTCCACGATGGGTGATATCAAATCACGTGCCCTAGCAGCTCCATTCACACTTTACCATCTAGAAGAAGTCCTGATCGACATAACGACAGGGCTACCACCACCGAATGTTCTAGACATGACTCTAGAGGTATGGAAATGTGGGGGTGGACTGGGTCTCTAACAGACTGGAATGATAGTCAACTCCAACTGCTGGAGAATTCATGGCGTCCATCGACTCGTAAGGTGTATAATTCAGCTTGGAAGAGATGGTTAGTTTGGTGTCAAAATCACCAGGTTATCCCTTCAACTCCAACATATAGTGATTTGGCAAGATTTTTGTCAGATTTACATTTAATTCACAAATTGTCTTATAATACTATCTTGTTACACAAGTCGGTAGTATCAACCGTTTGCAATCCCGAATTATCCGGGCAGTTAAGTAATAGTGTGCTAGTAAAACACGTTCTAAAATCTATAGCGTTACAGAAGCCTTTCTCTCACGCAAAGCCTCCTATTTGGAACATTAACGATTTGGCTAATTACTTAGAAAATAATCGTATTGATGAAGCTAATTTTTTCCAAGTACAGAGGCATACCGCCACTCTACTTCTTCTATGCTCAGGTAGAAGGATACATGATTTAACGTTGCTAAGTATTGATTCAAAAAACTACTTGATTCAAAATAATGCGCTAGTGTTTTGGCCAATTTTCGGTTCTAAAACTGATTCTGTGGATTACAGGCAATCAGGCTGGAGGTTAATTGATAACCTAGAAAATAAAAACTTGAACCCAGTTTATTGGGTTAAGCAAACGATCTCTCTTTTAGAGAATCGCAGAATTTCAGCAAAATCCAGTAATTTGTTCGTAAATATTAGAGGTGAACCAAGACCTGCCTCAAAAACCCTAATTGCAGGCTGGATCAAATCCTTGCTAGTGGAAGCTGGTATAAAGGCCTCCCCTGGGAGTATTAGATCAGCTGTGGCCTCAAAAAATTGGGTTGATAATTATCCTATTGAAGATATATTAGCCAGAGGAAATTGGCGGTCGCAAAATACTTTTTGCAAATTCTATAGACGTGAAGTTATGCCCAGCGTTAATCAATCTTCGGTAACCACATTGTTTAATCCAGTTCATTAGAAGTTCATATAATTCATTGATTCTAATTAATAATGTCTATTGATTACTTAGTCTCACTTTATGTACGTATAGAGTGGTTTACTTTAATAAATATCTTTTCTATACAGCTTCAACATGTTTTTCTAAACCAAACCATATTACCTATCTAACATAGGTAATTTCTATTTTGTATTACTACTATTACTTTACAGCAAATATTATTCTTGTAATTTTTAATAATCACATTGGCGTCCTCCGTCACTTCCACCAGGCGATAACAAACACGTCTCAATTAAATAAGCTTCGAATAACGGTACAGTCAAATTAATAGCAGCGTTTTACCTGAAAATAAAACGCATATTAATTTACTTACCTTATTCGAAGCTTATAAATAATTTCTGCCTGGTGAACAAGACTCAATGAAGTTAAAATGGCGATCGTCTACTTACCCCACCACTGCCAGGCGGAAGTGACGTATCAGAAAGAGACAGAAACATTGGAAAAAGACAGGTATAGTTAGGCGGAAACGGAAGTGCCTATCTCAATTAAATAAGCTTCGAATAAGGTAAGTAAATTAATATGCGTTTTATTTTCAGGTAAAACGCTGCTATTGTGTTGTTTGATTTTAGAATATTGGTATTATAGACTAATCCCTAAGTGATCCCTTTGTTTGTTATGATTTTGGGAGCCGGTAAGAATATTTTCTGGCGTGGATTATATGATTTTTATGGAGGAAATAGAAACGTATAGGGCTTCATCTAGATCTATCTGGAACAAATTACCCTCACGTGAAAGCCGGTTTACATGCTAATGTAGGCTTTTTAGATGAGGTGTAGGCTTTCCTCTCAGTTTTGAGAGGTCAGATGACAGTTCTATTGTGTCCGTAAAAGCCAAGATAAGTCAATAATGAAGGAGAATGGGCTTAATTAAAATTATTTTTTCGAGGTAGCTAGCAGTAGCTGTAAGGCACAGGAGAAACTGTTAATTAGATCTTAACCTAGAATTATTCTAGGTTAAGATCTAATTAACTAGCAGGAGGTAAGGTCTCAGAGGTCTGAAGCACTAAAGTACTTCGCTAAGAGTAACTATATTTATTCGACGTCTTGGTAATAGTGAATTTCTTTTATATTACATTTTTAGTTTTTCGTTAGTTTTCCCAAGCGACTACAATGGGGTTCTTCAAGGAGAGCGTTAGAAGGTTTTTGCAGGGTCGGCAGTGTAACGCCCCTGGTGTTGCATACGTCCAGACGCCACGGTAACCACTTTCCAACAGGTGGGCGGTGTGCGTATCTGCCTCCTAAGTAGGTACTTAATATAAAAAAAATCTGATAATGTAAAACAATTAGAGACATATTAACGGAATCGATATGGTAGGTATTTGATTTATGTTTTTTCTGATCAATACGTTGTCTGGTGAAGTCAGCATAGAATAGAAAGTCAGATCAGTCACACTTAAAAGTGTGTTTGTGTAAGGCACAGGCAATGTGTGTTAAGTTAACACTTGTATGTATCCTTTTGGGAATCCACAGGTGTGATACACGAATTATGGGTGTTACCTATATCTACCCCTCTGGGAATACACAGGCGTGAATGAATGAATGAATGAATTTATTTATTTCTAAGAACATGGTACATTGAGGTCTTTATGTTATTATACCTAGTGGTTCAAACATATTCTACCATAACAAGTGCAGAAATATTAAGTTTTACAATAATAATATTCAAGTTTTACAATAATAATGTCAAATATACAGTTTATGTCACGCATGCAATCAATTAATTATTTATTTCTATGAGGTCTTACAGTAATAATATTTAAGTTTTACGATAATAATGTCATAATAATGTGTTATTTCTATGAACTTTTACAATAATGATATTTAAGTTTTACGGTAAGAATGTCAAATATACAGTTTATGGCACGCATGCAATCAATTAATTATTTATTTCATTAGTCATTTATTTGTTTTACATCAGTCAATATAATATCCTTAAGATTAAATTTGCTATCCATATATTCCTTCACTGAATCAAAACACTTATCTATTAAGAAATTAAACATGCTGAATTTAAATTTAGTCATAGGTAGCGCTCGCACCCCAACCAACATGAATCTACATGTAACTATAGATATTTACTGTTAGACTTTTATCAAGCTCGTCCCATTCGGCACCTCGTATTCCCTGCCAAAAGCGGTATTGTTAAAGTAATACAGCGAGTTGATGTCACAGCCTAGTTGTATATACCTACATTTAGATATAACTTGTTTAGAACTATTAACTTTGCATTGTAAATCCCTACTAATACCTATTATAAATGTGAAAGTAACTCTGTCTGTCTCTCTGTCTGTCACGCCCAAACCACTGTACCGATTTTGATGAAATTTGGTATAGGGCTAGATTAGACCTCGAGAAAGGACATAGGCTATGTTTGGTCGCGATAACCGACATCCACGCGGGCGGAGCCGCGGGCAAAAGCTAGTATTAGATATAAAGCGGTTTAACATGAATTTTAATAATTATATCCTACGACGCGTTTTCATATCAACTTTATTCCTCGGCAATGAAATTTGCTCTTGAGAGTCCGGGGCCCTCATCATCTTTTTGTTTGGTTTATCCTGGTTTTTAGGAGAGTGACTGTCCTTAAAAGGAAAAGCCTGCACCATAGCCTCATCCGTTCTGTAGGTAAACTTGGACTTGAAGGATTTCATTGGGGCCAGGTACAAATTTCTACAGAACGGTAACAAAAGAAAGCTAAAGATTTTATTCTGTACCTACTTTATCAAGAAAAATGAACTGCCAAGATATCTTATTATTCATGTACACAAAAACACAATTCCATATAATCTGTTATATCGATCTATGTATAACATAAGAGCCAAGCTTACAAAAAATAATACAAAAGAACACAACAGGTCTGCTGATACGTGAAATAATTCGGGAACGTACACAAAAATAAGTTTGTGTGTAATATAATATGTACACTCTTCAAAACCATCTGACTTATTCGTCAGCTCGCCACTTGAAAACTCGCCACTCGGTGGCGAGTTGCCCCGAATTATTTTAATTTATTTTTCATTCGTCAACTCGGCACTGGTCAGCGTGAGCTTGAGTACGTATTATATGTACATGAGTGGTCCACGGGTGACAGATAGTTATGTGAGTTAGGTATGAGTCCGAAGTCGACCGTATACGATAACTACCGTCGCCTGCAGCACATATAGCGCACCCATTACTTGTCAAACTCCGACACGGATAAAGAGAACCATTGAGAAGCCGCAATGAATTACGCGCATCTGCTGCGTGCGTCTACAGTGTCGTATGCGGTTGGCTACGGAATCATACCTTAGGCCCGTATTCTAGAATGGTACTGAGTTCTGAATCTTGATTTATCTGGCGACAGGTTGTATAGACAATCTGTTCAATCCGTCAATCTGTCTATACAACCAGTCCTCAGATAAATCTAGATTAAGGACTGCGTGTCGTTCTAGAATACAGGCCTAGTCTGTCTTCAACTTCAAATTTAAAAAAAATATATCTCAAAATTGTGTAATACTTTATGGTACATATTTTTGACGTCAATAAATTCTACCTTCTCTTCTTCATCGCAGTTTATTTGTTTCAGCCTTACATAAGAACAACAACTGCTCTCGTTAAACTTTTTGTTTGTTAATAGTTGTAGCTTTTAAAAACAAGAAGTTTATCGTAGCAGTGTTTAAACTCGATGGGAAAAACACTCGATAAACTCGATAAACATTAAACAAATAAATAAATAAATATTGTAGGACAAGTAATAATATAATATTAATAAGTTGCATGAACTACAAAATTATTATCAGCACTCAGAACATCCCCAAGTGTAATGCGCCGAAATATACTGCTGAAAACAAAGAAAGATTCCTATATTCCCAATATTCCCATATTCCCAAAATTCCCACGAATAAGTACGTAATTGAAATTCCTGATAAACATTGAAACTTTTGAAAACACATTATATTTCTGTCAGATACAGAGTAATTTTCGTTTTGTAATTGCGGAAATATGAAACTTCATTTTAATATTTCTGGATGAATGACGGAATGTTCAAAAATGTATACTTCCAATAAATGTATAAACTCGATTAAATTAACCTAGTACAAAGGAACTTTGATTAATTAACGGAAAAAGCCTAATCCTTGCTTTTTCCCTACCCACTCCTAACATAAGCAATTTAACCTGGTTGGATGGGTTAGGGAGAATATTAGTAACTTAATTAAGTTTAAAAATGTAGCTGGTTGTTTTGCTATAATGCAAATTGCAATATAATCGTCATATTATATTTTAAATCAATTTGTATTAGTGATCAAAAATGTTCAATATTAATATTCATGGAAAAGGTTCATGGTAAAAATGGAAAATCCACCAGGTTAGATGCCGCTTGGCAGTTGAAGGAAAAGTTTATGGTATAGGCCCAGGATTCGAACCCACGACCTTTCAATCCTTAATCTAAAGCTACGAGTAACTACGCGTATGTCCATAATTTCACTTAAAGGAGGCATATAACACAACGATATACACCGTATACACGACGGTATATCCGTCCCAATCGAGCAGTCCGACTGGGGAAGTACCTCCGCCCTACAGAATCACCGCGGCTTAATAACCTCGTGTTGTGTTTCCGACGGTGAGTAGGGTAGCCAGAGCTCACTGGAGAGGTTTTGTGCTGTCAGTGGGAAAACCAAAGGAAACCTACTTATCTTTTGCGCTGACGGCACAGAATCTCTCTGTTATTACAGGGTCGGCAGCACGAGCGTGACTCCCCTGGTGTTGCACTCGCCCATGGGCTACGGTGACCTCTTACCATCAGGAGAGACGTGTGCTTGTCTGTGACCTAAATAGTATAAAAAATTATTTTAAATGAAATATAAGATATCCGTTTTTTTATTGCCATTTGGCTATGGAACCCTAAAAACACACCGTTAAATAAATATGCTGAATTCGTACTTTTTACTGTTTGTACTGGAGATTGATGGCGCTTATGAATTGAATAAAGCACTTGAGGAATACTAGTCGAATCCGAAGTTAAAATATAATAAAGTACTTCTAAAAAAATATCGCAAAACAAAGATACGAGTAGGTACATTGCGTATAAACTTCACTTGCTCATCGATAAACACAACTCTTATAAATGTTTACAGTCAAGATCTGATCGAAAGAGCGGATAAGTTAATCGAGTGTGAAAAATCGAGTGCTCGCGACTCGATAACTACAAATCGAATCGACCCCAACTCGATATTATATAGAGGTGACGTTAAGTGTTAACATTTCGAACGCGAACACCCTATAAAAGATAATTGATCTTTTATAGGAAAGGAATCTTTATGGAGGCTGTGCGGTGTTTTTATCTTTGAGAATTTGCATGATCTGTTGATTTTTGGCTTTTTGGAGAGTGGATACACAAATAATGTTGTGTAAATTATGCGGTTGCTGCTACTGATGATAAGACTGGAGGCTGGTTTATGTTAAGGTTATTAATATTACTTCACCTGCCTCATGGCACAGATTAATAAATAGTTACTACGTGCTCATGTTAAGCTGTGAGTGAAGTCTAAGCAATTTATGAACAATAAAACAAGTTCATTATTTATTTATTTATTAAACTTTTCATAAATATAAGTACATAGGCGGACTATCTCTTGATTTGGTTTATCTTGACTTCCCTAACTTTACTGAGACAATAGTTAGGCTGTTACTCAGCAGGGGTACACTGGTATTAGTGAAAAAAAAAAAAAAATATTATGATATTTATGAAACGTTCAACTAACTTTATAAAAATGAAGATTTTTTTGAATTTTGACGTTCTGTAAGTGCCGTGTTAATGACCTTCATAAAATAAATGATTTTTGACTTTGACTTTGAGTTCTTGAGACACCTTCTCTGCTAAAACAATAAATTATTTTATGTCAATTGCTTGAATTCCGACACTACAATTTTAACCTTAGATTAAATTCACATTATTTCACATTAAGGGTATGCCTTAATAGAACTTAGTTTCTTCCCTCTTTAAATCTTAAATGGAAGTCTAAATTAAAGATCTTAAACCGGAATCTCGATCTCAAAGCTGCATTACGAACATTACACGTAGCAAGAAGTGAAGGGACCGATCTCATTAATCTAAGTCGCGCACATCTAATGTGAGCGTGCAAAGTGCATGTGCGCCCTGATGAATGTGCTGGATTACGGGCGTGAGCCAGAGTGAAGAAAATTGGCATTAGAAGGTTTTTACAGGGTTAGTAGCATGAGTATGATGATAGGATCTAGTGTTGCACATGGCGATATGCCACGGTACACACTTCCCATTAGGTGAGCCGTGTGCCTGCCTGCCATTTAAGTGGACTTAAGGTGATTACATACGCGAATGACTTTGACCATACAAAGGCTCAAGGTCATTCGCTCATATTTGAACCGTAAAAATCAGTAAAAACAATTTTAATACATAACTTTATAGGCGACGATTACTAACTAAGAAGGTCACGTTATGCTTATACACTTATTTAACATATACATGTGAAATTAGAGCAATGTTCGGAGCCTCTTTTCTACTGTGTCCTCCTTTTTAATTGGAGGAGGATTTAAATGGAGAAATTACTCTGTATATCCTGTAGTATGCAGGCATATGAATTCCAGATCTGTAGGTTTTACTTATAGTTAATAAGAAAAACAGTTTCAATAATACCGATTTTAAGTCATCAACGAATGTCATAAATGTCAAAATACGTGTCATATACGTCAAATTCCATACATTCATCTTTCTATTCCACAATTCAATACGCCGGCCAACGAATTGCCACTAGTTTGGGGGAAAATGGCACTTCTTTATTGGTACCTACACTACAGTCGGATAAAATAATGACTTTTTAAGGTAATTATTGTGCTTAGTCTTCCGTAAATATGAAGGTTATCGATATGATTCCTAGAAAGGGCATGATTTCTAAAACGCCAAGTCATTAATGAGAAAATATGATCTACCTTCAGAACTCGCTCCATTCGGTAATGGACGCTAAATGACTCTTTCGCCTTCAAGGTTGGGCCCACCCAAACACACCCTTTCGTTTAGGGCAAGGCTGTCATTATATCTTGTGAATACATCATTCATAGTAGGTATATAGGATTGTATAGCACAACAATTAAGTCTGGAATTTATACACAGCAGACGTGTTTACGTCTCATTATTAAAGTTGATGATTGAGAGTTCACCTTAAGATTCTCATCAGGCGGTGTGAAGTTAAAGTGACTTTGAGTTCTGATGCTTTTTGAAACCTCTCATTATTAAAGTTGATGATTGAGACTTCACCTTAAGATTCTCATCAGGCGGTGTGAAGTTAAAGTGACTTTGAGTTCTGATGCTTTTTGAAACCTCTCATTATTAAAGTTGATGATTGAGACTTCACCTTAAGATTCTCATCAGGCGGTGTGAAGTTAAAGTGACTTTGAGTTCTGATGCTTTTTGAAACCTGTCTGACCATCTTATCAACCTCCTGGATCCAAAGTTTATACTGTGGGTTTTATAATTTTTGATTGGGTTGTTGACTTTTATGAGAGTGACTGCCGTCTGCCCTCCCAACCCACTTTAAATTAAACAACACTTATATTAGCACCATATTAAAAACCCCTATAGCACATTGTTATTAAATTATGTATTCTGCGAGTATTTAACGTAAATATATGTTTATATCAAGGCATTATCTATGGAAGTAGATGGCTACAAGGTGAGAGGAAGACCTAAAACGAGATGGATGGATTGTGTGAAAGATGATAATAATTATATGGTTAGGAAGGGAGTGAATGTTGAGATGATTGCAATCCGAGATGAATGGAAAAAGCATACATGTTGCGCCGACCCCAAATAAACTTGGGATAAAGGCAGGAGGATGATGATGAGATGTTTATATTAAACCTGTTACTGCAGTCTTGATGATGTTTACTTACCTGTAATAAAATAAAAGATTTACATTAGTACAGTAAATTCTTATCAGTAGTAAAGTAAATCATTACTTTAGAGGACTTATGCAACTCAACTAAAATCATTCAAAGAAACTCTTTGTTCTTACAGGGTCGGCAGCACGAGTGTGACTCCCTTGGTGTTGCATACATCTATAGGCCACGGTAACCGCTTTCCATAAGCTGGATCGTGTGTTTGTCTGCCACCTAAGTAGTATAAAAAAAAAACAAAAAAGAAAAAAAAAATCAGTACACATTGGTTTACATTAAAATCGATATTTTATATTTTTACAAACCTTAAACCACAGAAACCTACCCATTTTCAGTAAACCCATATTACGTTTTTATACTTTTTATATCTCCATTGTGACCAAATTGTCGGCAACCAGCACCAATCAATCTTATAATTACACGCTCATAATTTCGTTGAGCCGGCACTTCACGCTAGAATAACTTTTGTACCTCAGTGACCTTGGGGGCTATTTCTGAAGCTTTGACACCATGGAAGTGACCTGACTACACAATAAATTAGACAGTCGGCTCACCAGCTACCTTCACAGCTACTCAAACCCCCTTACTGCCCAAGTTTTGATCAAGGGAAAGTGAGTCATGAGATACTAGAAAGTTTTTTAAGACAGTAAGTATTAGAATTATTATTATTAAGTCCAGCAGTGCACTGCGATAGGTTAATTTTTATTTATGCATAGGACACGCCAATTGGACTACACCTCGCCTAATGGTAAGGTGAAGGCAAAGAGGGTCACCATTACAGACACCTAACATGTTACTCAAAATGGTGGCACTTAGCTTAACGGTCTTATCAAAAAATGCTTTCGCAAGCCCTTAATTTCAAGGTCTTGATGGTGTGGCAAAAGAAGGAGTCGCCAAACCGCTTGATTCTTGATGAAATATTCTGCACCGTACGCGGATGACATCTAAGGCCTGCACTTGTTGTCCTGTATAGGAAAGGAGAGGGTGGGACTAATTGGAAGAGCATTCACCATGGTAGAGAAGGAATACTACTGTCAAGGATCGATTGATTGAAGTATTTGTTCAAAAGCCTTCAAAATTCACATTATCAAAAAATATTATTAGCCGAAATTACCAGCAGGTAAACCTTTATTTAACCTAAATTGCTTATGTTAAAAGTGGGTTTACGTCGGTAATGTTAAAGTCAGGATTCAAACCTATGACTACTCGTTCGTAAAGCCAATTTCTCAACCATTAAACTACCGTCGCTTATATAAAATGTACTTACACTATTTTTTTTTAAAGAATATTAGCTACCGAAGCTACTAATATTCCCGTTAACCCCTCTAACTAAGCTACGTTGCTTGTGCTAGGATTGGGTTCACGTCGGTAGTGTAATGGCCAGGATTCGAACCCGAGACCTCTCGATCGTAAGGCCGACTAAGCTACCGACGCTTCTTACATAATAGTACATTATGGTACAAGTGAGCAAAGTTGGTGATTACCGCCGAGGCGCCATTGAGACCCGAGCCGCCAGGTGGTTTGAATTTAACTTTTTTTTACTCTGTTTTTTTTTCTGTACTTAGAGAAAAATAAAAGTTAAATTTGAGTGAAAATTTTGTTTATTATACAAGTATTACAAGTTGAAATTATTTATTTAAATACGAAAATGCATCAAATGACCATACAATAGGCGTATTAATTTAATTCGTACTAACTCTATTTTTTATATCAAAACTTTTTTAAGAACATAGACAATTATAGACACTTCCTATAAAATTTAAAAAAGAATCTATACTTAACTCACTTTTGTGAATAATAGCAATGAAAAAGTCACAGTTTGATAATAGGTGTCATTACGTGCCTAATTGCGGTAAAATAATAGCACTTTTATGAGCAGGTGTGTTGTAAATCTATATTATTAATTGACAGAATAATAATTCAGCAATTGAACCAATCCATTCGTTCAAGTGCTACACTAACGACCCAACCTATCCAGTACCCACCTCTCATTTCAGTCATTATTTTGCTTTTCACACAATGCACAGTACAATAAAATATACATTAAAATGTGGGGCACATTTTGGCAACGAGCTCAAGTGTGTCATCTGGCAACCCCTTATTTCATAACTCTGCATAACGAGGTGACAATTCACCGCCCGCCGGTACCTACAACCTTTGCCTGAAGCCAAGTTTTCTTTGTGAGAAACTTACCAGATGGCTGCATTTTAAATTTTCATTCCACCCCTCAAGGACCTTTCACACGGGTATAGGTACTATAAATAGATTTATAGATTACCTGCAGACCTGACTTTCACTGACCGGTAGATTTAATACGATTGCAATGAAACCTACCGGGTCTTATTGTTAATTTAAATTCTCTTTCTTTTACCGCACCATTAAGACCTGGAATTCCTTACCAGCTCACGTGTTACCTTCTTCTATAGGACATGTCAATTTAACTTCACCTCGCCTGATGGTAAGCTGAAGGCAAAGGCTCAGGAAAGAGGGTCACCATTACAGACACGTACCATGTTACAATGATGGCATTCAGCTTGACGGTCTCATCAGATGCTTTTCACGCCCCGCTTAAAGGACCCGGGACTGTAGGAGGAGGGAAACACGTGAACTGGTAAGGAATTCCAAGCAGAAGAAGGAGTCGCCGAACCGCTTGGTTCTTGATAGAACCGGGACTATAGGAAGTAGGAAATATTTGTATGAGTATGTAGACCGGTATCACAGTTCACATATAACTTCACAAAAGGAACATCATATTACATCATTAAGAAACACATTAAAATAATGTATGTGTAGCTGTGTAGTCATCATAAGAGATTACTTAAGGTGGTTTATTTTCGTGAAGAATACACAGAGGTAAGGTTTATGGTTCAACATTTCATTTTGGTGTTAACATGCGAAAGATATTTTAATTAAATATTTTAATTTAGTATTGTCAGTATCGTTTAGAATAAGCTTCTACTGGGTGGCGCAAAAGTACTGGCACTAAAGAAAATACCTTTATTTTTTTTATATGACATTTTCTGTCATTCTGTTGTTGAAAATTGTGTAGTGAACAATGTAAAATACACTGAAAATAAACATGGACCGTTTTACTCCCCAAGAACGTGGAATAATTGTGTCAATGTTCTTACGGAATAATTCATCAGTGATAAGAACACAACGTGAATTTCGTCGACGATTTCCCCACCGTCCGGCACCGATTGGTCGCACAATTCGACGCTTTGCCACACGCCTTGAAGCAACTGGCTCAACATTGGATAGACCTAAGTCTGGGAGACCAAGAACAGGCCGTTCAGCTGAAAATATCGATGCTGTGCGCGAAGATGTGGAAGAGTGTCCAGAAACATCAACGAGGCGACGTGCCACGCAATTGGGCATTTCCAGACGGACCCTGCAGCGTATTTTGGTGAAAGACTTAAAGATGTTCCCGTATAAAACTCAAATGACTCATCAGCTGCTGCCTGCTGACCACCGAGCTCGTCTAGATTACTGCCAGCGCGTCATAAACCTCAACCTTGAAGAGGATGATTTTCCTTCAAAATTGGTTATGAGTGACGAAGCGCATTTCCATCTCTCAGGGCATGTCAATAAGCAGAATACTCGGTTCTGGGGCACTGATAATCCGCGCATTATTCAAGAAACACCTCTACACCCACTAAAAGTTACTGTATGGTGTGGCATCTGTGTTGACAGAGTGATCGGACCCTATTTTTTCGAAGACGCTGGAGGCAATGCGATAACTGTCACTGGAGAACGCTACAGAACCATGTTACGTGAGTTTTTGATACCCAGTTTGGACGAATTGGGGCTGGAGCACATCTGGTTTCAACAAGACGGCGCTACGGCACACACAGCGCGCGACACTATGGACTTAGTGAGGGACGCTTTTCCAGGCCGAGTTATCTCTCGTTTTGGCGATTTGCCTTGGCCTGCAAGATCACCCGATCTGACCAGTCCAGACTTCTTTCTTTGGGGTTTTTTGAAATCTCGGGTGTATGTGAACAAGCCACAGACTCTCGCAGCTCTAAAAGAAAACATTCGTCAAGAAATAACGAACATATCGCAGGAAGTGTTACGGCAAGTTATGCAAAATGTCATAAATAGGGCTCAAATGTGTATCAACTCTGGAGGTCACCATTTAAAAGACATCATCTTTAAATCCTAATGGTACGAAATTTAATGGTACAAATATACATTTAAAAAAACCTAAATCTAGTTTTCTAATTTAGAAAAAATGTTATAGCCGAACCAAATAGGGTCTTTACTTTTGCGCCACCCAGTATTATACTTTTATGCACATTTGACTTTGTCCAATTACTAAACATATTTCCATTGATTTAAATGGTTACTTAACATATTTCTAACTCAAAATCAAGTAGTCGATTTTCAACTACTTTTTTCTAGAACAAATAGGTTGATTTAACTAGAAAAATAACAATAGTAATAAAGATATATGCATATGATGCATATATTCAGGGAGGAGGTAGGACACGATAGTATTGCCGTCCCAATCGAGCTGACTTTTTCCCCAGTCGGACTGACTGGGGAAAAATACCTCCGCCCTACAGAATATCGCGGGTATAATAACCTCGTATTGTGTTTCTGGCGGTAAGTAGGCAGATAACCAGAGCTCGAGGGTTTGTGCTGTCAGAGGCTTGTACTGCTTGTTTTCTTCCCTGACGGCACAGAATCTTTCTGTTCTTGATTCCCCTGGTGTTGCACTCGCCCATAGGCCACGGTAACCACTTTGCATCAGGTGGGCTGTGTGCTTGTCTGCGACCTAAGTAGTATAACTAGTGTCTACGCAAGTAATATAACAATTATTTTTTGTTTATTTTCTAATTTTTCTCACCTTTCCCTCTCCTTCTCCGCGACACCTCTAGTGTAGCAAGCGCCCATAGGCCACGGTATAAGAATAACAAATTAGGGTGCGCCAGATGTTCGGGTTGGACCGTTTCTCGCATGGTAAACACAAGGTCACTTGGGGTTGGTTGGGGGTTTTCGGACGTAAATAAAGAATTAGCGGCCCGTGATGTCGTAAGGTGCATTTGTAAAGAAATTATCAATAAATATTCAAACATTCTAGACTCAAACTTAGCATAGTTTGTACCTGATATGAGTTCAACAATGTGGATAATGGTAGATTACCCAAAAAGTGAAAAAAAAAGAATTCTTTTCGAGGGATACAAGAGCCGAGATGAAATTCTTTTTTCACGTGTTACGTTACTTTTTATCATTGACTACGAGAAAACAATGAATAAAATTTTGTTATGGATAGTACATAAAAGAAGCAACAAATTATCAGCAATAGCTACCGCTTTAGCAGGAACAGACAGTGTTACCTTTTGAATAAAAATCATTAATATTAAGGTGATTACATACGCGAATGACTTTGACCATACAAATGCTCAAGGTCATTCGCTCGTTTTTCAGCCGTAAAAATCAGTAAAACTAATTTTAATAGATAATTTTATAGGGAACGATTACAAACTAAGAAGGTCACGTCATGCTAATACACTCATTTAACATATATCTGAAATTTTAGATCATTTGGATACATATTGTAGAAAATATTTGGTTTCATAAAAAAGAGTAGAGTGATGTTCAGAGCCTCTTTTCAACTATTAACTCCTTTATTATTGAATTTATGAAAAGGTGAAGTTACTCTGTATATCCTGTAGTATGCAGGGATGTAAATTCTAGATCTTTAGGTTTTATAGTTAAAAAGAAAAACGGTTTCGAAAATACCGATTTTTCGATGATAATTAACCGGCCTTAAACAAATTGATTAAGAAATAACAAAATAACAAAAAGGAGGAGGCTCTTAGGCCTCTTCCTTTTTTTCAAGTCGGATAAAAAACCTTCTAAACTCGACTCAGAAGTTTTATACTTGTTGTAGTTCAACTTTGCTCATTCCAAGCCGAGCTATTTCGTGTGGATAGCGTTTTGTTTTCAACTCGCACGAACTTCTTATTTACAGCGGAATTCGAAAGTTTTGAAAGTTGCAGCATTTATCATCATTTGAGGAACTAAAGGAACGAATAAACAAGATTGCAGCGGTAAGTTTGATGGATTCTTCTAGAAAATTTATTATCAGACTAGCTGTTGAACGCGGTTCCTCTCGCATATAAAACATATCCGGGATAAAAAATGTACCATGTGCTGAGAACAAAACGCTCAGATAATGATGATGGTAATGACTTATACAGTTTCTGATATTCCTTCGATAGAATTAAACCTTGCCTGCTGATTTCAAGTATTTGTGACCTGTCATATCAGTATAAACATCAATTTGATGATTGTATTTTCTACGGCTTGTCAGTCACGACTTCTATTCTCCAACGACCTAATGTCCTCTGTGCTGTGAGTGCAGACCAGGGCCCATACCATGAACTCTTAAAACAGGTCAATAATTGAACTGCTGCCATTCTACCAATTGCAAATGTCACTTTGTAATCCTATATGTTTATATGACATTTACAAAGTGACATTTGCAGTTGGCAGAATGACAGCAGTTCAATTATTGACCTGTTTTAAGGTTTATGGTAAGGCCGCTGGGGGTGACAGGTGCAAACTGTCACCCTAGCAGAAGCAGGTCAGAGCGACGACGCGATGCGCGACTATACCTATCCGGGGCATTATGGGTAACGCGGTAATTCCCACACCCAAGGGGGCCATCTCGAAACTGAAGATGACCTAAGTTCAGCTAGAAGATGCGAGGGAAATGCCTTATTGGGCTACCTTATACCTTGGCATTTGAGACCCCAGACAGACTTCGATTCGATTCCGATATAACCGGTCTACGGCGGTATTTGTGGGGATTTCTACGTGAAAAAAGAACAGGTCAGCTTGCCGGTCCACAGTACATTTTCCATTTAAAGTGAGTGAAATCATAAGAAGCCCTATTCTATAATATTGTTGGAGCTGTATTATATCTGCAGCAAATGGTGCGTGCGGTAATATTTCTGACACAACTTTTATCGACGTCAGGAGTCAGGTGTAACTAATGTGTTGCCTTTAATCCAAAAATTGTTGGAGTATTAGCTTCAATATAAGCGGTAGAATGATGGATCGCTATACGGGAGGTTCGTTTAAGGTACCGTCGTACTTCAATTTGAAATTGAAATTCGATCTATGATAAAGAGTTTAAAATTGCGCGACTGGTCTGAGTCTGTTTCCAAAATTTTCTATCCACTGCTGTCCACTGCTGGATTTAGGCCTCTCCGTATGTGCGCCATTACTCCCGATCTTCCTCCCTCCGCACCCAATTTGTCCCAGCCCCCTTTTGCAGGTCTTCAGTCCATCTGGTTACAACCCGAGCATAATATTTAAGTCTCGAGTGAACAGGTCTAGTTCTATTCTTGACTACTTATATGATCACTTATCAAGCACTGTAATAGTAATCAAATGGTCTATTAGCATAAAATGCTTGCTATTAGTAATTAATAGTTATTTGTTATACAAGAGTGCAAAGTTGCTTTTTAACCGCGTGCTCAGTTTTGATGACCGAGCAAGCGAAAGATTCTAAATTTGAATCACGAGCGTAGCGAGTGATTCACAAATTAGAATCTTGAGCGTTAGCGAGGGAATCAAAAGAGCACAAGGTGAAAAATCTTTGCACTCGAGTGCAACACGTAACTTTTCATCCCACCTCAGCGAGGAAATAATGAAATGCTTCTCCTTCCTAGCGTTAATTCCCAGTCGCATCCGAAGCTTTCACCTCGGAATCCGGGGTCCGCTTTACCAGTCTTAACTGTGGATTTGGCTGGACCTCGATATCTGCCGTGAAGCGACTGCCATCTGACCTCCACAACCCAATGGTGACATTAGGCGATATCGAAGCATTGCAGCTAGAACGTTGTTGTTGAACTTTTTAGGGCTCCAACTACCCGTAACGACTGCCATAGATATTCGTATGGCATCCGTGACCGACGGCTTAACGTGCTCTCCAAGGCACGACCAGACCAATGCAAATACCCATTTTCATGCATAAAAAATATTTGCACTGAGCGGGGATCGAACCCGTGCCTCCTGCGTAGCGGCCGCGTTCACTACCACTACGCCACGGAGACTGTATAATATGTGTATTAATACTAATAATAAAATACAAAAAAATAAAAATTCAACAACAATGTTCAACAATATGACGTGAAAAAAATTGATGCGCGCAAAGCACATTTAAAAAAAAAGTACACCAAGGAGGTTCCGAGTCTGAGTTTTCATAAATTAAAAAAAAGTTGCATGATAAATTCGGCACCATAGAGGTAGAAGTAAATAGGTTTAATGATGTTTTGAGTTCACAAACCTAGTACACACGATGTTCTAAATTCAAATTTACTTTATCCTCTAGAGGATAAAAACGACTTTTACGCTCAGTTATCGAAGAGCAAAAATACACTTTCCGAGATGGTGGGATGAAAATAAACTTTTGCTGTATAGATAAAACAGATGATAACTCATAACTCTTTTTGCCTAAAGCTAAAGTTTAATTTTGCAAAGTATAGTCAGAAGAAGATCAATTTCAAATTAAAAAAATATAGTTTCGAGCAAAGTAGGTAATTCAACTGCTTGAAAAAGCGATTGAAATATTTCTTTCATTTTGGAGTTGGACCTCGCCTTAACAGGGATTTATATAATGTGCAATAAACATGTATTTCACTTAGGAATTTGATGTATTAATCAATTACCTACTTACCAGTGCCGTGACGAATGGATGATGGAGCTGAGTTTTTCCCAATGATGCGTGGCGTTCAGAGTACTATGTTATACGTATATGATGTAGACCGTTCGCTGGTATTTACACCAGAAGCCTTCGTTCGATGCCCGTTCAGTGCAAATATTTACATGCAATAATTGGATTTTGGGTTGATTCTAGGTAGGTATATGTGTTTTTCTTCTTCTGCTGAATCGACGGTGCTTCTACTCTCAAACTATATTTTCCAGTATGCTGCTACCTGGATCGCGTTCTCGGAGGCTCATAAGGTCTTCTGGTGTACAGGCAGATGCGTTTATTACGGTAATAAAGGAACATGCTTCTGGTCAGTACTCTACATGAGCGGAACCGCGGAGATAGTCTAGTATTTGACAAATAAATCACGATAAATGAATTCGAATAACATTACTATTAGAACTATTGTATTGGGATATTTACCATGTATTGTTGGGAGTTTGTTTGGAGTTCGAATAACATTGATCATTTGATCGCAATTCGAGTGTTTCAACGGCACTTATGTAAAACGATTCGTATATTAGCCTAGTGGTATGGGTAATGGACTGCTGAGACGAGGTCTCGGGTTCGATCCCAGATTTTACCATGGCACACACCAATGACTTTTCGATGCTTTTCGAAGTTATGTGTGTATTTATCGCAGGTTTCTAAGTGCCCGGATAATGGCAATAGGCTCGCCACCTATTACATTGGGACCTAAACATAAACGGCGAAATGTGGGTGCTAGCACCTCTGCCTACCCCTTCGGGGATATAGGCGTGAGTTTATGTTATGTTATGTTTTATTTGATGTAGGTAGTATTTGTTCGTAAAATCTATATTCGTAGGTACATCGCGAAATCGTAATTGTTTACTGTACACAGTGTACACGATATTTTTATTTCGATTCAAGTTACATACTTTTACAAATTGATATCTCGATGAATAAACAATAATATTTTAGCTAGTATAGCGTTATTCAGATTGTTATGAGTTCTAGACTAGAACTAGACTAATTTTAGTTGTATCTAAAGTATTCCAAGTCTGAAATTTCTCCCTTTCTTCCACCTCACATCCCTTGCCTTTCTCATATAGGTTTATTTTTGCTCTTACGGGAGCGACTGATGGGTAGGAATGCCTGGATTAAAGCCTTGTCCATCAGTCAGGAGGTGTACTTTCTCAGTAACATATTATACACTATGTACTGGCTTGCAGGTGACGTGATGTCCTAGATCTGCCTACCCTTTTGGGGATTTCTAGGTTTGAATATACGTATTATATCATTACTGCTTTAGCATAGACCAAATATTGCCCTCCCCAGAAGTAACTGTTACTACTAGATCCAGAATCAACAACACAGACCACTAAACACTTAGTAAATCAAAGAAAAAGTCAAACAGTCCTGTCGTTTTGTAAACATCACTTAATGGGAATTAAATAGACCTTGTAATATCTGTCACAAGCTTCACGTCTTAGGGTGGGACTCCACCAAAGCGGAGATGTGTGCAGTGGGCTGCGTGCTGTACGAGAAGAGATGTGCGGTCAGCGGGGTGTTGAGTGCTCAGTACGCATTCTGACACAAAAGGGGAGGGTGACATCGCTCACAGCACGTCGCTCACATCTCTCGTCTGCGCTGCGCGTCGTCCGCGCGCAGGTTACATCTCCGCTTCCATCGCGCCATACAAATATTCCACATCTCCGCATAGCCATCTCCACTGAAGCTAAGCGGAGAGGAGATGTATCAATAATGCATATCTATTGGTTTATTAAAAACATCTCCTCTCCGCTCGTCTTGTATCCACTTTGGTGGAGCCCCGCCCTAATTCTGTGAAATATAAACGCAACATGATGTCCTGTTTGTCAGTCTGTACACACATGTATGTGTGCCGAGTGTCCCATCACATCTCATGTGCAAATATACATGTTATTTAGTACTACATACGAGTGAGATTGACACAATACAGACCATGTCAAAGGCCTGTATTTTTCTTCTACTACATATTAGAATAATATAGGTATCCCTCAGGGCACATATCTTGGACTTAAGTCGCGAAACGATGCCCTGGCGCAGGCTGATTTTTTTTGTAATAATTAGTGAATTTGAGCTCGTTCAGCACTCCATGCTAGCGCAAACACACAATGACATGCACTGCGCGTATAGAGCACATTTTAGGTCCAAGATATATCTTCCGAGTTATACTATCTACCGTTGACAATTTCGTCAGACAGTAGGTAATTGTGATAAACAAATAAATATACATAGCTAAGATTTTCGCTATTGTGTTGTCAAGAAAAACAACACACTTTTGTGTCAGCAATTTTTTTTCTATTACAAACAAGCATTTATAGTCCAGCTATTATAATTGTAAGGGGTTACTATGGGCTATGAAGGCTTACATCGAGATCGAGGCGGGTTTCGTCCGTTTATATGAAGTCACACTACTGTATGATAGTATTACCGTGGTACGGTGGCGTGGAGCGAAACGACGAAGTACAAAATAGACATTCGTCATTCACACCACTGGTCCGAAACGACGAATTCAAAAAGGGGCCTTGTGCGATTCACACCGTGGTCCGAACAGGTTGTGGTGTGAATTAACGAAGTACCCCGACTAAATTTGCAGATTTTATAGTAATAGGTGCCTTTAACTTAACTAAGCGCTAGATAGTTGCGTATTGTTGATTTTGTTTTTTTTTTATATTGGACATGTCAATTTGACTTCACCACGCCTGATGGTTACGGAAGTCCAGAAAAGAGGATCACCATTTACGGACAGGTCAGTTACAATGGTGCCACTCAGCTTGTCGGCCTCATTAGATGCTTTTTCACGCGCCGCGCCACTTAAAGGACCTGTAAAGGAAGAGGGAAACACTTGAGCTGGTAAGGAATTCCAGGTATTAACGGTGCTGCAAAAGAAGGAGTCCTGAAGAACCTATTGGTTCTTGTTGGAATATTCTGCACCGTGTGCGGGTGATATCTAACACCCGTATTCACAAACAATACTTCGCTATGCGTAGAACCAAAACTGTGCAAAGAGCGACAAATTCTCAGTGCGTTCGTTTTGGCAAGCCTTTTTATTCATTGATAACACTTAAGTAATACCACAGTAATACTTCGTTGAGGGAACGCACTGCGTTAGATACTGCTCCGTGATGTTTGTGAATTAATTTTACCAGCCCTATGCGCTCGAGCACACTATGAGACCTCATAGTATTGTTTGTGAATACGGGTGTAAGTCCTGCACGTGTTATCCTGTGTAGGAAAGGAGAGGGGGGAACTAATTGGAAGAGCTCATCAGTTAATCCTCCTCCAACCTTGGTTTCTGAAAAGCAGTTGAAACTTCGGGAGTTATGTAGTTCATTCAACTGTGGTTATCCAATAGCCATCACTCCTACCGTCCGATCGTGCTCATTTCACAAATATTACATTAAGTATACCGAAATTTTCATCTATTGTAAAATTCAGAAATGCCACCCGGGTAAAAAATATGCTTATCTTTGACCTTTTTTTTATGTCTTTGACAAAAATTACAGAAAAGAGACATCACTTCCTATGTTGAACACAAACGAGGAGCATCACAAAAGTAAACATAATAACATCGACACAGTTCCGGTTTCCCGTGGGACTTCGCTTTCCCGAGCAAAGTGTACACTAACACTGACGACGTTCCCGACTTTCCCGGGCGAGCGAGCGCAGACCCTAAGGGATTACTTCGTCTGTCCTTACGAGGATTAGATGAGGGATTTAATTACAGGGAATAATGTGACAAGCCTCTATCGGGAATCTTTTTGTTCTGTGATTAATGAGATTATTACGGAATGGATTTTTATTAACTACGGCTGAGAGTATCAGATTAGGAGATAGATAGGTTGTCTGTTCGAACAAACAAACCAGTAAGTTTACTAAATTGATTACTTGACTTGTCATAGCGATATTAGTGGCGTGAAAAGTTTGTAATATGAAGCCTGAAATCCGCTTATCCTTTTTGATTGATATGGCGACTTTTCTGGGAGCAACAAGCGGTGGTTTTCCCAAGCGACTACAATATGGGGTTCTTCAAGAAGGGCATTAGAAGGTTTCTTCAGGGTCGTGTGACGACCCTGGTGTTGCGTACGTCCATAGGCCACAGTGATCGCTTCCCATCAGGTGGGCCGTGTGCTTGTCTGCCAGCTAAGGTAAAAAAAAAAAACTCCCGTTTGACTGCATACTTAAAAAATCCATTACAAGATTTTTTAAGTATGCAGTCAAACGGGAGTTTTTTTTCTTTTCAAAGCTTTAAAAGTGAAAACCTAGAAGAAACTATACTTGTAGAGAATGAAATATCTACCTCAAATTGCAAGTTTCCAACTAAACATGAATAGAACTGAAACCCTAGAGAAAACGACAAAATGATTACAGTTTGATTAAACTTCATTTCTCTTTAATAACTTTGAAAGCAACTCTGCAAAATTGTTTTTAAGTCACCTTGAGGGTAGTTTAACAACAAATTTAATAATATTAAATAATTATAAAAATATTTTTTCTTTTGTATTTAATTATGTGTGTACGGTTAGAACCTGATGATGTGCTACTAACTGTCTCTGCCCACCTCGGAGTGAATGATGTCATCATCTTAACGTGTTTCTGGCATCACTTCGCAGCGCGGAGTCCGCTATCTTCTTCTCGGCATTTCTATTATATTTTGCCTCCAGTGATTTTTTTTAGATCAACTACTGTCTGACCTCTCAAACTCGAGAGGACAGGCTACTCTAGAGCGTCGTCCGTCGCGTCGCCAGCAGGTGCATCACTTGCAACTAACTGGCTTGGCTTGAAGTTCTTAGAAGGTTCCCAAACACTCTCTATGAAAACCATATCGTATCTACCGAGTACCATTTTTATTTTCACGAAAAGTCACGATACAAACTCCATCTACAGTTTCATTGATACAGTTTTATGTAACGCCATCTGTAAGTAAAATGAAGTACTATGGAGCGCCCTCTTCAACAAACTAACTATACTCGGCAAAAGTGCCTCACATTTCTGACAGATGGCGGTGTCAGTTTCAGAAGCAAAGACGGCGCGCGTCTTGTGTTATATAGTTACTTGTTTAAAAAGTAGATGGCAGTGTCCTGGTACTGTGATAAAATTGTGCTGAAACAAAAAGAAGATGGCGCTACTAGTAGTATTTTTATGGAAACACGATAATAAAATTTCAAATTAAGAAATATTCTAACAGTATGAAAATAGTAACTTACGAACATTACGGTAAGGCAAACATTTTATCCAGTAATAAAATATTATCAGCATCACAGCGTTAGACCCGACTGCATCGAAAGCCCAAACTTTGTAGCACGAGTGCCTCATTCCTACTCTTTTTATTGTTTTGGCTTATCTTGACTTTTACGGGAGTGACTATCGACTAACCTCCCAACCCGAGAGGACATCCTGCACCAGAGTTTTGTCCGTCAATCAGCACACAACAATCACACTCACGACAAATCGGTGCCACCTCGCATGCATGTGACTGCGAAGTTGACTTGGGCCCACAAAGATTTGGTGGGGCCGAATATAAACCCTTAAAAACAACTTATTATAGACACGTAATACTATTGAATTATTCGTCAGCATTTCTTTCCAAGCTATATTATATCAGCGAATGCTCCGCCCGATAACGAACTCATGAATCTCATACATAATCTGATCAGCTCCACCTACCGATCCGAGGCACACAATTTCCATCAGTAATTACTACGTGGATGGATTTTTTCGGAACCTTTGCTTGGAAAATATCGATAGGAAAAAATCATGGAGAAGGAAATTATTCTTTCCTCCGTGGAACAAATATAATTGAAGTGTCTATCTGTAATATTAAAATAACAGTTTTTATTGATTGCAAACCTCTCAATTCAATCTACCTAGTTGTTACAGAATTATCAGTGCGCTAGTACGACTCGCACTTGGCGGTTTTTGAAGTTGGTTTATATAAAATAATAATTATATAGAACATGAAATATGCAATTTACCAGTGCGCTCATAATTCGGGCATTGTCAATCTATTTTTTGTGATAATAAACGAAGGTAAGGTCAGTCAAAAAATTGTAGAGCAAGGCCCAATGATCATAATTATTTTTTGGAATAACATCAAAAAACTATTAGCAAATTTTTTGTAACAATCAGAGGTCTATTCCAAGATATTATTTTGCAAGTTACCAGTTAAAGTGGTCTGTAAATAGTAATTTTCAGCAACTTTTATTGCTAACTGTACATTACGCGTAAATTGACTTTACTTTGTGCGGCATATCCTGATTTTTTTTTTTTTTTTTTTTTTTTTTTAAGTATATTAGCAACCGAAATTACTAATATTCCCGTTAACCCCTCCAGCTAAGCTAAATTGCTTGTGTTAGGAGTGGGTTCACGTCGGTAGTGTAATGGCCAGGATTCGAACCCGGGACCTCTCGATCGTTAGGCCGACTCCTTAACCACTAAGCTACCGACGCTTCTTGATTGATTGTATTCAGTTTGATTAAACAATCATAAAGTGTACCTACAACCTACACGTATTAATATTTTAATATTCTTAAAATTATTCGATCCTACATAAAAATGTTCATTATGAGTACAACAGGCCCGTTCCCAGACTGATTGGATGACTTGCTTCAGTGTCTAAAATACAAACTGTAGCTCTGAGGATGGGCCATGAGATGGGCGGTACGGTCACTATTTTAATGTTTACTACTTCGGTACTTTGAGTGGTCTTAGATTCAAATCCTAGTAGTAGTCTCGTAACACAAGCAATTTAGCTAAGTTGGTGTGGGGGTTTTTTTTTTAATAGGACACGTCAATACAGTCTTATCGTATTTTATAATATAACAAATCACATCCACTGATGTGATTTGTTATATTATAAAGTCCCCTCGTCACTACGAGGGGACCCTATAATCCGATTCCTGCCAGCTTCCCATAGGATCGTATGGAGCATGACAAACTAGATCGAAGTATCATTCTTTTTCACCGGCTTCCCTTTTGAAATATTCATCCTTCACATTCTAAAATCCCACAAACTATGATTACTTTTGGATCTAAATAACATTGTGTGATAGGTCCTCCATTAATTTACTTAATCATTCATTCATCCATTCGTTCATTCATTCATCCACTCGACCATCTGACCGCCTGTTCATTCATTCCCTCATTCATTCACTCATCTACTCATTTTATGTACCGTCCACGTTTCTCATGGCCCAACCAGCTGAAAGCCGCTATAAACTACACTATTTGCTGGCTACCACTCCTGGGGTCCCAGCATCTTGACAAACTGCCTACTTTTCAGATAATATCGGTGAGCCAGTAAATGAACTGGCCAAGTTAGTTTACTTTTTATAGTTTGGGTGAACTTGAGTTGGCCTTCAAAAAATATTCAGACGAACTTTTGTTAATAGTGGGTAAGAAGGGGATACGAAAGGACTAGTCGTTTTCAGTGTCTATTTCCGTACCAAGTGGTAATAAAGTTTTAAATAACAGTTTAGATTTCAATTTTAGCCTTCAGTTTACCATCAAGCGAGTTGAAATAAAATTGACGTGTCCTATAAAAAATGCTCCTGGCACCTCTCCTATATTAGCGTCGATAGCTTAGTGGTTAACGAGTCAGTCTTATGACCAAGTCGGTCACGGGTTCGAATCCTGGCCGTTAGACTACCGACGACAAAGTAAACCCACTCTCAACACAAAAGTGATTTAGCTTAGCTTTATTTAGGTTATGTGTGTATTTATCGCAGGTTTATAAGTGCCCGGTTAATGGCAATAGGCTCGCCACCTATTACATTGGGACCTAAACATAAACGGCGAAATGTGGGTGCTAGCACCTCTGCCTATCCCTTCGGGGATACAGGCGTGAGTTTATGTTTTATGTTTATGTTTATTTAGGTTCCATGCAAATCGCAAACCGAATAAAACTTAATGCTTGTTTCGATGTTTTCAGCAGCAGTTTTATGTTCAAATCGATATACTTAACTGAATCTGAATCGATTTGAACAGTCATATTAATTTCTTGAAAACTTTATCAAAGAGATTTTTTAATAGGTAATTCAATTTATTGTCCGCTGCTTGAACAACTAAGTAAATTTCATAGGTATTTAAACTATCATGGTCGTTCATACCACCACAGGACGGTCATAAATACAATACATGGGAAATATCCCGATATTAAAAATACTATTAAAAAGGAAATTCCACTTAAAAGTGCATTTCAAGATATAATAAACGAGACATCATGCGAAGCCATCTATGGAAGTATTAAGAAAATGTGATGTCGAGTTTAACTGCCGGCTTGTAATTGAAAATTCTTCTGCGAGTCGACGAACATGGGTCGCCCACGTACGTACGACTAATGAGACACATCCGAGAAAAGCGCTCGGCATCCAATATTGCAAGTGTTTAACTTCGTGTGTGACACGCGTCCATACTGTCACGATGTCCTCTCTCCTGTGATGTTTATCGATTCCCATATTGCGTATATTGGATTTGTTATTTTATCATGTTTTTATGTGTACTGGGTTTTATGTTTATGATAAAAAGTATAAAACTCAGAAAGGACTCAATCATTTTGAGGGTAGGTTAGGATCAAAAAGGTTCTCGATCTAATTAACATACTTTTGTCTAACAAACCATACGAAAAGCGACATACCTAAACTACCTAGGTACTATTTAAATTCAATCATAGGTATTAGGGTATGATTCTGAAGTGGTTGGAACGACAACTGCAGCAGAAACTGCTTGTTAACCTCCAATACGGATAAAAGGTACCATTGAGAAGCCGCAATGAATTACGCGTATCTACTGCGTGCGTCTGTACTTGTCATATGCCTCACCTTTGGAATTATACCTTTATGTGAAAGAGTGATAATACCCGGGTCGTTTCAGCACATTTCTACTGTAAAAACCTTAAAAACTCAAATATTCAAAGCGTTCCAGGCATAGACAAAAGCTTTCAAAAGCGAACACAAATCATAGGTCATTCCATCTAGCGAATATTTTTTTATGTTTTTCTGTTTGAGTGATGACCACCACTGCCCCGTCAAAGTTATTTATTGTCCATTACACGCCGGCACGGCTTCCAAAACGAATGATGAATCACTGAAATAAATATGGAAAAGTGAATATGGATGCTTTGATATTTTGGTGATTGCTAAGGCTTGAGTCCTGACACATTCATGGGTAGTTCACATGTCTATTGTAAGATATTGCACTAAGGTGATTGTGTTTGCATTTCTATTATATCACTTTTCGTTCGAAGGCTCAGTCATGCGAGGAAAAATTGAATTTAAATTGTGCAAATTTGCCTTGCAATCGGTGAAATTGCTGGTCGCATGTCAGCTTAAATTGTTACTCAAACTTATTCGTACTATTATCTGTCCATTTCTAAGAACCAAACCGCATAAAATATGGTTCAAGTTTTAAATCAAGGGTTTAAACGTCTTTACACTTTAGAAAGTCATGCCTTTTTCTTACCTATTACTTTTTTATCCCTTCCTTATTCCTAATCCCAATATTTTTTTTTTATAAAAGGTTTTCCCAAATGACTACAATGGGGTTCTTCAAGAAGGCCATTAGAAGGTTTCTTCAGGGTCGGCAGCTTGAGTGTGACGCACTGACGCTCCTGTTGTAGCAGACGTCCATAAGCCACGGTAACCACTTCCCATCAGGTAGGCCGTGTGCTTGTCTGCTACCTAAGTGATATAAAAAAATAATAATCTGGATATGAGAGCCTCTATATTTATGGAAATTAAATAATGAATTAACACGTTAATATGACTTCGCCTTGCGTGATGGTAAGCTGAAGTATCAGGCAAGAGGGTCTCGATTACAGAAACCAAAAATTTTACAATGACGACCCTTAGCTTTAAAAGTTCTAGGTCAGGTCTGCCATCTTATGCTATTTTTGGCTACGATAACCAACATCCACGCGGGCGGAGCCACGGTAAAAAAACTAGTGTAATTATGAATCAAAATCCCCACTGGTGACAGGCGGGTCCACCCGTCACCCCCAGGCCCGCGCTCAAGGGGGATGGAGGTCGTTCTGCGACCTCCGACGCCCGAGTAGCCTCCGGGCTCCTCCGTTTCCACCCCGCCGTCTCCTTTTTGAGGCCTCGGAGCTTGGAGACTTTTAACGCCTGTCTTTCAGACCTACATCGAACACCAGCTCAAACTCGTTAAAATAGTTTTATTTCAATGTCTAGGACTATGCTTAGTGACTTAAATTTTCAGCCGAAATGGCTGTACTTGACAATAAGAGCACCTTTATTACTAGTAATATATCTTTGGCAATTTATAGTAACGCACAGTAATAAGGATCCAAGTTTAAGCCTGTGGAGTTTATCGGGTCGTGAGCGCGAGATGCTTTATGGCGACAAGTTAGATTGTTGCTATTTGCCTCCCACAGAATTATATTGTGTTTGATATTCTGTGAAGATGGATTTAGACTAAAGGAACATAGAGCTAATGCTAGAACAAGAGCATTCTTCATTAATATTTTAGTCTAATTTGAACCTTATTTTCAGCGTTTACTTATGAGAGAACAACAAAATAAATGTATGTTCTGTCATTGTTTACACTAATAGTATTAAAATTTGATGTAGCGAGGATAGATTGAGCATTCACTCGTCTGATGTAAATTAACCTTCATATACCGACATTTTGTAATACAGGCAGAAAGGTACCTATTGTGTAGAATGTCAAAAAAAATCAAGGCCCTGAGTTTAACAGCTACATCAGAAGCTTTTTCACTATCCGCTTAAAGGAACTGCCCTCAGACAATTCGTTGCCTGACATATATAGAATAGAATGATGAGTATATATTGTACTAGCTGTTGCCCGCGGCTCCGCCCGCGTGGAATTCTGATCCCGTTCATCGTTGATGTATGTTAATCCAGGGTATAACCTATATACATACCAAATTTCAACCAAATCGGTCCAGCCGTTTATGCGTGAAAGAGTAACAAACATCCACACATCCATTCTCACAAACTTTCACATATATAATATTAGTAGGATGTATTGTATGTACTTATATATAATGGTCGTCAACGTATGTCATGAACGGCAAAATACGTGTCGTATACGTCAAATCCCATACATTCACCATTCCATTTTACAATACGCAAGTCAACGAATTATCATTTGTATGGGGTTGGGACTGCAGGAAGAAGGAAACTCGTAATATTGGACATCTATGGCACTCACTGCCACTTTATACACGTAAAATTTTATAAGTAGTAAGTAGGACAGTGAATTTGGTGGTTACATTGCTAGTTCGTAGGCTCAAACACTTTTTATCGTTTTCGACTTTTTCGTTCGTACCGGAACATCGATCGCAATAAAAATAACACGAACTAAATAAACAGGGTCCCAGCTAAACCGATTCTAACTGGTTCCAACTCGATCTAACTTTTTCGATTAAGGCTTCGTCCTCACTAGCATTAATCTTATTGGCTGCCTATCAAAAATTACCCGCATTAAGTTTGTATGTACTATCGTAATTAAAAGTGCATTAGCACCGTAATGTTTATAATGGCTTGTCCGATTAAACACGTATCTATGTGTATGTAATGTTTAACGCATACATTTATACGTCACACAGTATTGATATGAGAAAATATAAATGTGTGTGATGCGAAACAAAGAAAACGTTATGCTCGCCTTTTCATACTATTATGTTCGAAGAATGCATCTATATAAAGTAATGCAAAAATTCGTGATTCTACGTAAGGCAGTGCGTAGCCTGGTCGGTAACAAAGCTGCTACGGATAGTGTTGAAATCGGATGTTGTGGGTTCGGATCTTAGTTTTTCCACTTTTTGTTGTTTTGTTTTCATGAAATTTTAGGAACAAGTTAACAGAATTAGAAATAATTATTTACAAATAGAAAAATATTAGGTATACTTAATTTAAAATAGATTATAAATAAAACAATAAGTAGTTAAAAAAATAAAGTTTATTAAAAGAATTATCCAATGTTAATTTGTGGTTATAATAATTTCATCCAAAAATAATAAATAATTTCATCCAAAAAATTTTATTATAAAAGTATATTACTTTTATAATAAAATTAATATTGCATATTGAGGTTATAGCTTAATTATTCATTTTCTCGAAAGTTTTTTTTCGGAAAAGAGGATTGAAACTTAACCTCAACCATACAGTCTTATACTAATTACAGGCCAGCACGTCCCTTGATAGGCTCAGTAGTCTCAATAGGCTCAACTGAAATTAAATAATAAAAATATTTAAACAAGGGTTCAAATCAGGGGATCGTGCTGGCCAAGGAAATTCAGTGGCAAGGAGTACTCATAACACGATTCCTGCCGGCTTGCTCTGCAAAGGGAAGTCATGGTAGAGATGCTTAAGTTTAATGCATTATTACATGTATTACACCTAAAATTCAGTACCTATCTAAAATTTGAGAGAATTTCATACAAAATTGCCATGGTTGTTCTTTGGGATTTACCACCGGCTTCCCTTTTGAACATTTTCACCCTTCGCCACAGCAAGGAATAAATTTACGTTCACTAAACCATTCGCGAAGTATGGTGGCTCGATGGATGGGACAATTATCGTTTTTTTATACCACTTAGGTGGGAGATTTTTATACCACTTAGTGATTACCGTGGCCTTTGGACGTATGCAACACCAGGGGCGTCACACTCATGCTGCCGACCCTGAAGAAACCTTCTAATGCCCTTAAACCTTCATTTATATCTGAATAGACATTTCGCACTGTGGGCAACATTATATCTTCTAACACTTCCACATAATTTGCACTATTTGCACGCGTAGATATTGGGTCTAATTCACCCGGCCCTTGCGCTCTAATCCACCCCCACATAATTTACACTTAGATTCAGTGTTCGGTACTATGTTGTATTCACACCACCGTGTTTTATCCTTATGCCATAAATGTAATCTTCCTTTTTGAGATGATTTAAACGTTTTTTCATCAGAAAATATTGTTGATTCCCAGTTAAAGTAAATACTCTTCGTTATTCGTTTCATATTCTGCTACCATATAACGCCGCTTCAGCAGGTCTTCCACTTCTCCTCCAACTCTGCAACTCTTCTTCCTCAAATTGTTTCACGCAACGACTCCCAGTATTTCTCTAAAAAAACAACAACCATATTACACAATTGCAACCAATGAACAAAATTGCACTACAACAATATTAATCAATGAATTAACTTACAGATAAGCCCGTCTCATTAGAAATTTGAGATATATTCAGACCATTCGAATATGGCCACAATATTAGTTTTGCTTCAATACTTATATTTGACATATTGATTTATTAAAAAAGAAATGTAATCGCTCGAACAGTAATTAACACAAACAGTCGTAACCATAGATGATATAATATATAAATAGGGTAGTCGTAACTGACTTCACCAACCAACAACTTCACTCATAGCCAATGAATCCATTTTATTTCAAATGCACCCTAAAATAATTATTTTCTCGCTAAGTTTAAAATTCTACCTAAGAAACATTTTTATATTCGTATCAACATTTATAATATCATAACTTTTAAATATAAAACACAAAAAGTTATATTAGTTCCGGTAGGTTCGAACCATCACCGACAGGTTTCATACTATTCGTCAAGCCGCACGCTAAACCACTCAGCTACGGGGCGGCTTACCTATGATATTGAAATTACCAATATCAATCAACGAGTGAACAATATTAATGTGTGTGTATGTGTGTGTGTGAATTATCTTCAAAGATTAAGGTCATAACTTCAAAAGTTTAGTAAGAGTACTGTACGACTAGTGTTGTGTATGTGTGTGTGAATTGTCTTCAAAGAATAAGGTCATAAGTACGACTAATGTTGACGCGCAATAGTTGCGTCAGATTGGTACTGCACTTATGATCGCGATAGTACCCTTATCTGTGAGGTTATCAATCTTCTTAACAGATTCGGCTTTTGATGTTTGAACTTCTTGTCTTTTTATAAGTCTTCATAAGTACCATTGATTGACGACCTCTGTCGCGTAGTGGTAGAGCATACGACTCCTGAATTAGAGCTTGTGTGTGCAATTCTCGCTCAGTACAAATATTTGCAGGCTATATGCACTGAAAGCCATCAGGCTTTTATACAAAAAAATGGCATGTATTTAACGCGACGACAAATTAATCCGAAAAGCAGGTAGTAAAAATTATAGGTTGGCAGCTATAGTGAAGAATCATTTTATTCAATTTATGGGTGTCAAAATTACTGAATGTGGCGTACAAAAATACATTACATATATACATAGTTATAAAAAATAACCACGAAGGCTAAAGCGGGAGCTCCGCTCCGCTCCCGCGTTAGCCTTCTAACCTAACCTATCCAAGTTGGGGCGCGCTATACTCGAATCCTCATAATTTCACAATTTAGCAACACACTTTCTGTATCACGGGTCACTCAGTATTTTAGTCGCCCACTCAGTATTTTAGTCGCCCACTCAGTATTTAAAGTAACTCATTATCAGTTATCCATTTATTATTTTTGTCGCACGATTTATTATATACCAAAAAAAAATATATAACTTAGGTGCAGACAAGCAGACGGTCCACCTGATCGGAAGTGGTTACCATGGCTTATAGACGTGTGCGAAGGCTGGCGCTTCTTCATTCTTGAAGAACCCCATATTTTAGCGCTTAGAAAATCTACAGCAATCTGTCTGTATTGTATATTTTGAACGTGTAATATAAAATATAAACACTTATTATACATAGAAACGCCCAGACCGCAACACATATTATGTGTTGCGGTCTGGGCGTTTCTCGCCTGTAGCACATCTCCGCCGCGAAACCGCGTATAGCGGAACCGCGGTTGTTTCGCCATGTTCTGTCAGTTGTACGAGGAGCGAAACTCTAGCGAAACGGCATGTTCTAATGCATAGATTTACCTATCTTCTATCTCTTTCGCCGCGCAGTTTCGCCTATGCCGTTCACACCTCCGCGCTTCGTCCGCTATTTTGTCAGTGTTGTCACGTGACAATTTTACGTAACACGTAAATTGCAGGGCCGCATTAGGGGTCTTTTAAATTCCAAATGAATCAAGATCAGTAAAAAAGTTTTACTTTGATTATTTTTTCGCCGTCTACAGTTTTTTGTACAGGATGGTATTACCTACATCTAGGTACACTAATATTCTAAAGAGGAAGGAGGTCCTTTTCTTGTTTTTTTTGTTTGTTGTTGACTGATTTCAATAATGGGAGTAACATAGGCTAGCAAATAAAGACCCGCGACGGCATGCGTTTTTAGTGGTTCAGAGTTCAGTTCAGTTCGACAATCACTCCTGACCATATCCGAGGGAACTTTAGCACGAAAAAAAATGGGAACGGAATCCGATTTCCACGCGGGTGGAGCCGTGGGCAACTGCTAGTATTATACATAGCTGCTGCCCACGGCTCCACACACGTCGAATTCTGATCACGCTCCTACTTTTTTTCGGTAGTCCCTTCAAATACCACTCCGGTCGGCCATCGCACCTACTCAAAACCGCACGCCTCCTATTACGCACTCCCCGACTGATTCTAGGCCATAATTTAAGAGCCCTCAGGTGTGAAAAGCACGGTGTCCCCATTGTACTCCGAAAAGGAAGGATATGAATGTCACACCACTTCACCAGCGGGGTGAAGCGGTGACAGGTGGCTGAATCTGTACCCTCGGTCTGCACTCGGCGACCAGTCCACCAATAATGTCAAATGTGTCCTTTGCACGACTTATATGTCCAATTATGAAAAATGACAATCACTCTTTAATTGTCCCACCATAGAAATTGTCCAATCATAATATAAATAATAATTGGTCAATATAATTAATAATTATTAATCATCGATTATATTTTGTATACATATTTATAACTTACTGTTACGTTTAGTAAAAAGTATTTAATTTGACTTGACAGCCAAATACCCTATACGGCCCTGGATTTTGACAGGCGACGACGATTCGAAATCTACACACGGTTGCGAAGGATCGCGCATGCGAAATCACGTTGTCATTTTAAACGGAGCAATCAGAAGTCAGAAAATTCGCGCATGCGTTCTACACAGACCAATCAGATTCGCATACACAGTTCGATTTGGTAACGAAGTTGTCAAATTTTGGTGTCAATTCATGGTAAAGCTACTGAGCGTAACTACGTTTTTTTTAATGATGGACGTGGAATATACCGAAAAGCTTCTCATAGAGATCAGAAATAGACCCGTTATTTATTTAATAAGCCATCCACATTATAAAAATAACGTGAAAAAATTGCAAGCATGGCTAGAAATTCAGAGAGAATTAAATGTGGAAGGTACGCTTTTTATTATAATAATAGACTTTTAATTGTATTAATATTATATTTATCTAAATGTCTATGTATTAATATTATATTTATATAAATTAAGCATTAGTTTACGGAAGTTGATTTTGATTAAGATTCTCTCTTTATATCACACCGAGGAGAAATATTCAGTATTAATGTTTCTACAAGTATCCTCTCAGTCCAGTTCTTTTCCAATTTCATACTATTATGTTTTGTAATAGTATTTAGATCTAAGGCGCTGGACGTATTTATTGTATTTATATTATAACAGACCTAATGCTAATGTCATGGAAATGATGTCATAACTGTGTCTTAAGAATTAAAATAAAATAAAATATATAATATATAAATAATAACATTATTTCCGGTCTATAATATTTATCCAATAGTGTTTTTCCACGGCAGCCATAATTTGTGAAAAGAAAGACTGCCCTTACAACACTTATACTGAAGAACCTTTTTTTTGTGACAGTTTCACAAAGACACATTTTTCAATCATTAATCAATACATATCTAATATCAGTGTAGTAACTACGTGAGTTCGACAAATCACATATACCTATATATACCTATATATTAGAAGAAATATAATTCTGAAGAAGAAAAGCCATACAATACACCACCTTAACGCAACGCGGGGGCGTCGCTTCAGTCCCTCGCGTTGCTAGGATGCGAGGACGCAGGCGCCAAGATTGTCAATTTTGTTTATTCATATTTTTACAGTAATCGTGTTTTTATAATTTTATTGTGTATATAATTGTAGTTTTAGGTGTTTGATAGTGTATATTATGCAAAGTGACTGTAACAGCGATGCGGAGATACGTGCAAGTCAACTCGTACAATGCCCTGAATGTTCCCAGGCCCGTTTTTTTAAAGGTAAGCGGGGTTTGAATGTTCATTTTGGGAAAGTGCACAAATCCCAAAATGCACTTTCAATCCAAACGATTTCCCCAACCCCTACCTCCACCACCCAAATTCCCTTTTGGCAAACCTTATCCAAATTTAAAAATTCGGTCCCAATTTGCCGGCATTTTTATCTTCGGTCTATGGCACTGAAGAATTAGTCAGGAAAATTCTTTCTCCTGCACTGATTAATTCAGATGTGCCAGGTAGGGCCGAAGCTTTGAATGCTTGGAAAACGACCTGCCCAAATGCCGTTATGCCCGCCAACCCTTCCTCCCAGGGGCAATGGGATGAGCCGCTCTGTATTGGTGTTAAAAAACATTTATTTAATACAGCTACCAATGCTGCTGAGCGTGCTCGCCTATTGGCTGTGGGGGAATGGGAATCTGGTGTTTGGCTCCAGGCACTTCCTTCGCCCAACATTGGTACAATGTTGGACGACACGACTTTCCGCATCGCGACTTGCCTACGTTTGGGTGCACCCTGTGTTTCTCCGCATCGATGTCTCTGTGGAGAAGCAGTCGATAGCCTTGGACATCACGGACTATCTTGCTGCAGGAGCGCAGGCCGCATGTCCAGACATGCCAATATTAACGACATTATCCGTCGGGCTCTTGTCACCGCCGGCGTGCCAGCTTTACTTGAACCTGTTGGCTTGGCGCGCGACGATGGCAAGAGACCCGACGGTATGTCGTTGATGCCTTGGAGGATGGGTAGGCCTTTGGTGTGGGATGCAACTTGTGTCGACACCCTGGCGCCTTCCCATCTTCCAAGTACGATGGACTGCGTATGCGCTGCTGCAGCATCAGCGGAGACTCTCAAACGGCGAAAATATACCAATTTAGCTGGTAGCTACATTTTTGAGCCGTTTGGAGTCGAAACGTTGGGTCCGTGGGGTCCAAGCGCGCGCGCGCTTTTTAAGGAAATATCAAAGCGACTAATCGACGCTTCCCGTGACCATAGGGCTGGCCTTTACCTCGCTCAGAGGATTGGCATCGCCATTCAGCGAGGTAATGCCGCCAGCCTTCTGGGCACGGTCCCAGTAGAGATCGATGGGGAGGAATTTTTCGATGCCTAACGGTCACTTTTTTGTATATATAGCATAGTTTTGTATATTTATGTATATTTTGTAAGTAATTGTATATATTTTGTTTGTCTCCATATTTTTATAATAACCTGCTATTTTTTGAATAAATACCAATGTAATGTTAACGTATAATGGTAAGTACCAAATATAAAACTAATTTATATATATTATATTTGTGCAAATTAGTGACCCCATTGTCCATACAAAAAGTGAACATCTCCTTTCCCTATCACTCACCATAAAGTAACTAATAATTTAACTAGACAGCCAATTACCCAATTTCGGCCCTGTTGATTTTGAAAGTTCTTGACGCACGGTATCAAGTTCGCGCATGCGAAAAAGACGTTATCATGTTGAACGGAGCAATCAGAAGTCAGGTAGTTGGCGCATGCGTTCTACACGGACCAGTTAGATTCGGGTACGCGCTCCATATTAGATAACAAGTGTCAAGTTCCGCTCATGTTCCGCTGCTCCAGCTACACTTGAACACAGCGAAACTCAACTAGCAGTTCCGCTGTCCGCCGCGAAACGGCGGAGATGTGCTACGGGCGTCTATGTATAATAAGTGTTTATATTTACGAAAAAAAATGTATCTAATTTATGTTTATCAGCATTCTAGAACCCAAAACACAAGCTGGTTAAGGCACGTCAGTAGAATATCATACAATGAGATGTTCTCATAACGCATGATGGAATGTACCCGCTATCTAACGAACCCATCCCTTTACCCCTTCCCGCGGGAAAAGTTCACTATATTTTGTGAGCACTTTACTTCCCTTGAGTCCCGAGGGATGAGCCAATTGTATCGTTATCCTAATACGCTTTTGGAGGAAACCTGTGTAGGAAACGTAATAATAAGAGCAAATGTGATTTTTTTAAACGACTTCGGTAGGGAATAAAGCAATGGAGCCCTCATACATATAGCATCTTACTGGCAATTAAAACGTATGGTTTTGAGTTTTTCTAACAATCTATCTCATCGTTTTTATGTTGATACATTAATTTTGGCGTTTGAGGTAATTTATCCATATTAACAAAAGTATTTGGTCTGGTCGTGCCTCGGAGAGCACGTTAAGCCGTCGGTCCCGGTTGCCATAAGAACATCTATGGCAGTCGTTACGGGTAGTTGGAGCCCTAAAAAGTCCAATAACAAAGGTCTAACTGCAAAGCTTTGATATCGCCTAATCTCACCATTGGGTTGTGGAGGTCAGATGGCAATCGCTTCACGGAAAATATTGAGGTTTAGCCAAATCCGTAGTTAAGACTAGTAATAAAGTGGACCCCAGACTCCGAGCTGGAAGCTTCGGATGCGGCTCGGAATGAACGCTAGGATGCAGAAGATTTGTTTTAGAATATATTACGACACATATTTCTCACCAATCCATATTGTCACTCACTTGATGCATAGTATATCTACGAAAACTAATTAAAACCACTAACTAATTTATACTAACCTCAACTCATTAATATAGCGCAATATTTATCAGCTACCATAGACCCGCGCCACGTATCTTGGACCTAAATCGTAAGACATACGAGGCTCTGGCGCCCGCGGATTGCTTTGTAATAGTCTATGCTTGGTGAATTTGAGTTCGTCTACCGCAGTAGCATCCCGCGCTATCCTCAAAAGACACCCAAGAAATGTGTGCTGCGCGTATAGAGCACGTTTTGAGCACATTTTAGGTTCAAGATACGTGGCGCGGGTTACACCAACTCCTAAAGCTGCCTATTCATCTACATAAGATTATGCAACATACGAAATACCCCTTCATCCTTTAAGTCTGAGTTATGCTCACTGCGCTTCAAGAAATCCGATGTCTCAGCTCAGACTTAAGTAAGTCGCGATGACAGATCTGGCGAGCCGCCAGCGCCGTTAGGGTCTATCTCAGACACTTGTTCCAGATTATCGCTCGCTTTGCAGATCCTTAGGCATGTTGAGTGACTCTTCTGAATAAGTTTTATTATATTAGCATCGTTTTTGATACATGTGATGAATAAGGGTTTTCTTATAGGCATGTGATATGAATATTTTTTGTCATAGATATGGATTGAAATCATCTTAGATAAAATAAATAAAGATGGATGTATAGAGCCCTACCGACAGCCTCTGTGGCGTAGTGGTAGTGAATACGGCCGCTACGTAGGAGGTGGGAGTTCGATCTCCGCTCAATGCAAATATTTGTTTGCATGAATGGTATTTGCATTGGTCTGGTTGTGCCTCGGAGAGCACGTTAAGGCGTTTGTCCCGGGTGCCATGCGAACATCTATGAATGGTAGTCATAACAGGTAGTTGGAGCCCTGAAAAAACATATCGTCTATAGATTGTGGAGGTCCGATGGCAGTCGGTTCACGGAAAATATCGAAGATCAGCCAAACCCGCAGTTAGACTGGAAAAAGCGGACCTCAGACTCCGAGGTGAAAGCTTCGAATGCGACTGAGATTAATACTAGGATGAAGAAGAAAATAATACGACAAAGTTACATTGGTTAAGAATTCATACCGTGGTGTAAAACGCCGAAGAACTCTCTTATTTCTCCAAGGTTTATTCACAAATATTATTCTGCTTTTCTCCAGAGTTCGATCTCATAATTATTCAGTGAGTTCAATTAGTGAGTCTGTGTCCATTGTCTAATTAACACGTTCCTTGGTCACTTGCTTACGGGACCCGTGATAAAGTCGTGTCGCACTGCGGTACGTCCGTCGTTATGTTTATATAGCGTCTGCTGTAAACCGGAGACGCTGTAAACTACAGTATACTGTAGAAACTACACTCAGCTTAGCGGATAAACAGTTGACTTTACGATCGAGAGCTCCCCGGTTTGAATCCTCGTCTTTACATAAGAAAAACAAAGATTAGGGGTTGTCTATTAATCTTTTTTTTTTAGCAATTTTCTAACCCTCCCCCATGGTGATAAGTGGTGAGGTTTTAGCCTAACACCCCTCCCCTCAGCCAAAATCACGTGTCTTTTTTTATTTATTATTTAATGCTAGAAAACTAAGAAACGTAACAAAAATCGCGAGTTATAAGAAAAAATAAATACACGTGATATCTCAATATACTCCTCCCTCGCCTCTGGTGATATTTCGTGATTTTTTCCGAACCCTCCCTGCTGAGCCTCAGGTGATTAATGAACTGCCCCTTATTATTAGGTACTTTTAGGCACAGAAACAAACATCAGAATATATATGAATTAGGAAGCGAACTGACAAACACCACAAACTGTTCCATTGATTTGAATTAGGAAGAAGTCAACATCTAGGAACTAAGTTGAACCAATTTGAGCTACCTGGATCCACCCTGGATAGCTAAAATTCTCGTTTACATACGACAAAACAGGAAGACATTTTTATACATCTATATTACTACGTTTTCTACGCATAATACTACCTAATAAAGTAAGTACTATAAATAAAAAGAAACTCGATCTGAATACAAACATTACTAAGTAGGTGCGCCATAACCCCGTGAATCGCGGGACAAGTGTCATTAATGCGTCCCGGGACGAGACAAGCCGGGACGGAGGCGGCACTTAGGAGCCGCATTGCGGAATCTTTTTACGTCCCTTACAATTCCATACGGTAGGGTGCACATGATTTGGTGCTAAAGTAGGAATGTCTTTGGTGCTCTTTTTGCATGTTTGTATGGGTTTAATTTTTGAAATATTGCGTTTCAATATTAAAGTGCTGTTTATAATGCTCCAAACACAATATAAATACGAGTGGAGTTTCACACCGTTTTTAATAAAATCTAATTACGCACAGTCGCTACGACTGACTGAGTTCTCTTTAGTGCTGTTACCCAATCTGAACTTTTTCAACTAAGTAATCGTTAAATTTTATCTCCTTACGATTACGACTAAAGTTACGCCCGTATCCCTAAAATTTTCGCCTTGCACACATTCCTGAAACAAGTCAAAGAATTTTCTTAGGATAGACTAATAAAAACTGTGCTCACGTCAAGGTTTAAGGGTGATCTAGCAAGAAATTTAATTTACTTTGGCTATACATTCACCATCAACGGCGAACTATTTGTTGAACTACTAATAATTTTTCTTTAGTTTAAGTTCAAAAAATCAACTGATTTTTTGAACTATTTTATTATAATTTATGATAATTAAACACGTGTTTCGTAAAGTTAAATAAGGTGCAAAAATCAACAATCAAATCAATTAGCCTATTGCAGTCCACTGCTGGACATGGGCCTCTCCCAATGTGCGCCATTGCTCCCAATCCTCCACCTTCCGCATCCAGTCTGTCCCAACCTCCTTTTTCAGGTCGTCTATCCATCGGGCTAGGGGGCGTCCTACCTTCCGTTTGTCATCATGATTAATATTAATTTTTACTTAATTAACACGACGCCGGTTTACTTACTTCTTTAATAAAATAATGCCTTAAAAGTACTATTTTCAATGAAAATCTAGTTAAGGATTTAGGGTTCTATAAAATTTGAATTAAACAAAATTTTTGCGCATGATTGTACAAAAATATTACATATTTACTTAAATGCTGATGAAAGAATAATATTTCGGAGAACTCGACACCAGGTGCCGATTTTTCGAGTGTCGAGATGACGAATAAGGCTCGATATGGATTAGTAGTATCGCCGCGTGACAAAAATTCCCGCTCGTGGGAACCGGGCAATCCGTCGATAGCGGCATTAAGTGCCCGCTTAAGCCGTACTATCCGACAATGATGGATCCATGCCCGGTAATAACGTAACAAATTATATAACAGTTTTTACTCTCTTGCCTGATTTCAAATTTTATCTATTTTATGGTCGTGTGTTAGGTGGTGCAGACAAAACTAGTCTTTATAAAAAACTGTGTTTATTTTAATTATAGAAATAGTAAAATTATAACTAGATTTAGTAACTAAGAGATATAGATACAGCGAATGTAGGAAATAGAATGTGTCGGGAGAGCCAGGATTTGGGTACTTAAAGGAATCGAATCAGAGTGGGGACGTGTTGGGGATGTTTACATTTGTGTTAGTGTGTCAAAGGTATGGGACAAAAAAAGGTTAGCGAGATAAAGTGTGTTAAAATATTGCCAATTGATATGAAACAAGTGGTAAGGTAAATCATGATAAAATAATATGCCTATGGATACAAGTGGTGAGATAAAGTAACTTAAGTTATAATAAAGTATGTTAAAATATTGCTTACAGAAATGGTAACAAGTTGTGAGAAAATCATGATAAAAGATAATAAGCTAAACTAAAGAATAAGTGGTAGATAAAGTATGTTAAGTTATTATACAATGAATAATATAATTATGCTTATGGATATGTAACAATAATATAATTTAGTAGTATGTACATGTATGCTTATAGATATGTAACACCTCCCCCCTTAGAACAAAGATTGGGCCGTGTTGCCCGATTTTTGAGAGCTGGTAGTTGGGCGGGCGATATCTTCGTCCTCTTCGTCTTCACTGCCGCAGGGTGTATTCGTGTGACTATTCGTCAGCACCATGAGTATTTGAAGTTGACGTCGTTGCGATCGTTCAAAGCAGTTGTTAAATATTTGAATGCATCCGTCGCTGTGATGTGCAGTTGGTGTTCTTTGGAAACATTTCTTATAAGGGTTTTTGTTGATCTTCGAGGTATGGGGTCGTCATCAGCATTGAGGTCTTGAGTTGACGTAGTAGACGATGAATTTTGCAGATTGAGTTGACGTTGTAGACGATGAATTTTGCAGATTGAGTTGACGTTGTAGACGATGAATTTTGCAGATTGAGTTGAAGAAGAAGAAAGAAAAGAAGAAAGAAAAGTATATTTATTTTGGTCACTGCAGCACACAAAATAATCATAAAAATAAATAAATACATTTTAGCAGGTAAAAAAAAAAAACAAAAATTAAAAGGAAAAAATCACAATTTTTTTTCCATAGTGGCAGCACTGCCCAGCTTCGGTCTACTTATCTATGTTGTATATTATAACGTACATAACTAATTAATCTGTGGTATCTAAGTCTATGATTATAACATTATGGTGTGACTACTCTTATTTGTACGTTGTAGACGATGAATTTTGCAGATTGAGTTGACGTTGTAGACGATGAATTTTGCAGATTGAGTTGACGTTGTAGACGATGAATTTTGCAGATTGAGTTGACATTGTAAACGATGAATTTTGCAGATTGAGTTGACGTAGTAGACGATGAATTTGCAGACTGCGATGTTGGGTGCGAACGTCTTGCAGCTGTCCAGTGCGTTCGTCGCGATGTATTGCTGTCTGCTAGAAGTAGTGGCAAGATATGTTTGCTCCGGAAGGATGGTAGAGTCAGGATAAGGTATTGGGATGGAATATAAATAATATAAAGTGAAAATATCGTGTCTGACTAAAGGAAATTCTAGTACAGAAATAAGCTTATTCATATAGATAGATTTATGAGGATGGATGCGCATTCTAAGATGTGATGGATATTATCTACAGTTATTGGAGCAACGAGGCGTCTATTAGACCTAGCTGAACAGGTGGAGAGTAACGCCTGATTTAAACGAGTAGTGGAAATTGAAGTATTTATTAATTTTTTTGATGTTCTTAGTGTATCTGATGTTCATCGTATGGGAATTTTAAAGTAGATGTAGGCTTTGTATAGAATTGTGTAAAATATTAATTTAATGAAAGAGCAAATCATGAAACTGACATAAGGGTTGTAAAGTAATTGTTTGATATAGTAATATTATTGATTTCGCTAATTGGGATAGGATGGGCCATAGATCTGGTCATCCTGAAAATGAATTAAAACTGGAGTTTGTTCTAAGAGAAACAGAGACTTATTTTAAACTAACCTAGATGAGAATTTAAGAGGGAGAGTCATGTACCGGTCGTAGGCGATTGGCATGCACTAATTGGTTTTTCGCTTGTCGAGATATGGGTCTACTTGAGAACATATCGCGATTGCTTCGTTGAAGAGGTCGTTCTTATCAGAGGGTTCGCACGAGATAGGAATGAAAATATTTTTATGACGGTCGTCTAAGAGGTGATCAGGTGAGATTTGTAAGTTTGGAGTGTCGAAGCTATATTGGGCATTTTCTGAGAAATGTTGATAATTATGTTGTAGATAGTTATCGGGCATTTCAAAGCTTGAGTTAGTGATTTCGTTATCGCCTGTGAGATTAACAATATTTGTGTTACAGATTGGAGGTCTAAATTTAGACATAAAGTCGTTCCCTAATATGCCATCTGCTTTAATGTTTAGGTCGGCAACATGGAATTCGTACTTGGGTAAATCGTCTAAGGACAATTCGGTAGTACCTGAAGTTAGAGTGGACGATTGTGTGCTAGATATTCCTACAATGGACACGACTTTAGATTTGTTCAAAGGAGAAGATCCTATCTTATTTCTTTTGATAACGGAAATTCCTGCACCGGTATCGATTAACAGAGTCACGGGTTTTCCATCAATGTGGAAAATGCAGTGTAAAAGGTTTTCACATGGAACATCGTTCAAGGATGAGATTGTAAATGATTTTATGTCAGATTTCGATCCATTAGGTTTAGGCTTCGATTCAGAGTATTTAGTGTTTGATTTATTAGATTTTGAATTCGATTTATTATGTTTAGACTTTGATTTAGAGTACTTAATGCTTGATTGAGTAGACTTAGAAATTGATTTATTATTTGATTTAGTAGACTTAGATTCTGATATAGTAGATTTAGTAGAGTTTGAATTATAAGATTTAGTAACATTTGATGAAGCAGAACCAAGGGTTTGGGGCTGGCTACCCTGTTCGTATGATTCGCTTACCATCGATTCGGTGGAGATAGAAAGAGTTTGTATGGATGCGTCTTTAAACTGTTTTTTGTGAACGATACTGTCTGTATAGGGTGATTTGTTCAAAGTTGAAGGTTGTCCAGGTCTTCGGTCAATGTTTGTGAAGGCGAGCAATGAATGGGGGCGATCTCCAACGGGCTGCTCATTTCGTTGGTCGCCCTGGAGTTTAAATTATGTACGCGTGTACCTGCTGGAGGTACTGGAAGAGCTAATCGAAAATTTCTATTATTATTATACGCCCGTTTTCGGCATTCCGTTATCGAATGACCTGGATTTTTGCAATAATTACATATTTTTAAATGATTACTAGCTACAATAGGAGGGGGTCGACTAGGTTGTGGATTAGATGGGGGAAATTTGTTTACTGTTTGAAAATTACACCGTGATGGAGCGATTCTTATTGGACTGGAATTAGTATTGATGGGCCGTTGGGATGTCAATCTAAACATGGATTGCCGCGCATTGTTCATAGCGCGTATTTTATCCTCTTGTGAAGCGAATCGCCCAGCCTCGTTTAAGGTGGCGAATCCCTTCGTACGGAGCATAACTCCTATGTCAGAACTGAGCCCGTTTACAAAAACGTTCAACGCCGTTTCTTCGGTTGTTGCTATACGACCTGCTAAAGTTTTATCGGAGATGTCCGCAGTTAATTTATCTATGATTTGACTTCTACATAAATCAATACGATGGAGATATTCAGTGATGCCTTCGTTTGGCTTTTGAAATAATGATTGTAATTCTAAGTTAAGATGTGAGATAGTTTTGCTGTTGGAAAACCTATCAATTAGAAATCCACGTAGATTTTCCCAAGAAGAGTACTGTTTACAATGGACATCAGATGCACCAGAACCCGTTATGTTGTTCAATGCAAATATAAGTAGCACAGATTTTTGGTCCGCGGTGGCTAAGTTAAAGGCCGAATCACAAGATCGAACAAATCTATATATTTGGCCACTGTGGTCTGTGTTGAAAGATGGTACAAGTTTTAAGAGAGTTGCGATGTCTAGAGTCATGTTGGAGTTAGAATAATAAGACTTTGCGAAAAACGAGGATAGATTAGAGTAAAGCTGTTGGGAGGTCTCGTTATTGATATCTTTTTGCATTTAGAAAAATATAGAGAATAAAATAGATGTAAAATAGAAATATGAACAGGATATCAGACAGGAAATCAGAGCAGACAAGTTATGCCACTTACCACACAAACAGCAAATACTGGACTCGCGTTCTAGTTCGGCGAAGTTCTTCAAAAGCCTGCAGCTACCACGTCGTAATTCTTCGTTCTCTGGGCGATGCTTGTCCCGACGATGAGTTTCCGACGCGTTTCACTTCGTCTTATTAGCGTGTTTATAGCGAGATCCTACCGACTGCGCCAAATTTGTTAGGTGGTGCAGACAAAACTAGTCTTTATAAAAAACTGTGTTTATTTTAATTATAGAAATAGTAAAATTATAACTAGATTTAGTAACTAAGAGATATAGATACAGCGAATGTAGGAAATAGAATGTGTCGGGAGAGCCAGGATTTGGGTACTTAAAGGAATCGAATCAGAGTGGGGACGTGTTGGGGATGTTTACATTTGTGTTAGTGTGTCAAAGGTATGGGACAAAAAAAGGTTAGCGAGATAAAGTGTGTTAAAATATTGCCAATTGATATGAAACAAGTGGTAAGGTAAATCATGATAAAATAATATGCCTATGGATACAAGTGGTGAGATAAAGTAACTTAAGTTATAATAAAGTATGTTAAAATATTGCTTACAGAAATGGTAACAAGTTGTGAGAAAATCATGATAAAAGATAATAAGCTAAACTAAAGAATAAGTGGTAGATAAAGTATGTTAAGTTATTATACAATGAATAATATAATTATGCTTATGGATATGTAACAATAATATAATTTAGTAGTATGTACATGTATGCTTATAGATATGTAACACGTGTCTGTACATTGGAGATATTTTAAAAAAATACTTGGGTTTGCTTATTTTTTTAATTATTTTCTTTTTTCTATTGGTTCGCGATGGACGCAAAAACTACCGGACGGATTTTGATATGGTTTTTGTTAGAAATATCTTGGTCAGACCTAAAATCTAACGTTTACGTGATCTTGTTTGGTTGAGTAGAACCGGATATACGGCCAAAAATCGGGAAAATCGACATCTCCAGGGCGAAGTCCCAGGCATTTATAATATATTTGATTTCATTGATTGTGAGTTTAACTGAGTCAAACAAACAGACAAAAGTTTAATTGGTTCATTTTCGCATAATGCATTCGTTGAAAAGCTACTAACATTACGATTCATTGTCGAATTAAACTAATTAAAATGAAATGTTCTTTCATCCCGCTTTTATGTAAAGGATTGCAGTGGATCAGTTGGTTCGTTGTTGCGTAAATACGTGACCAAAATTAAGCTCTGCTCATTGTTCTCAACTCCCGATGAGGTTTAAAAGCATGTTAACAGAATTTTAAATGAATTTCGTTTATTGTGGGCGTATTATGGCCTGTGTGGTGTAGCGATAGAGCGGTTGCCTGCTAAGATAAAGGGCACGAGTTCGATGCGAATGCAAATTATTTGCATTCGCTTTAATGTTTTGTATGAACAGTATGGATGTAGAAGATAATAATATATAATATACTACACGCCCTACCACGCCTTTAGGGCCCTAGCCAACCTCATGTGCTATTCGGTGCACCTGCTAAACAACGAATGACACTCTGGTACAGGTTTTCCTGACAGGTTTAGGAATTCAGACGGAAGTCTCTTTAGGTTAGTCAACACACCAATCAAAAACAAAAAGTGCTAGAGAGGATGAGTTTCTATATGAGATAGCCACATCTATTAAGGACTGGTGACATTGAATTTAATTTAATTGAATACAATGTATAGACCGAGCAATTGCGCCATAGGGTTCTACCAGAAGGGCATTAGAAGGTTTCTACAGGATCAGCAGCATTAGTGTGACGCCCCAGGTGTTATACAGGTTCATAGGCCACGGTCATCAGATTGGCTGAGTGGGTCTGCCACTTAAGTAAAAAGAGAAAAAGCGGACCCCTTCTCCGAAGTTTAAGCTTAAGGATTGGGACACGACACAAATGAAGTAGAAAAAGAGGGTAGGTAAAGGATACAATTTTTGGAAAAAAAAAATCATTGGAATAAGTACATCCTGTACTCCGGTACTTCACACATACAGATTATGTGGATTCCACACCTTGTTGTATGTTTATCTTTTCGTGTTCAAACTAACCAAATATCAAGTTTCAGCCCCAGGTTTCGTTTAAATTTTGCAGTAGATACTAGGGATGCGGAAGGGTTAAGGGCTGTGCTTAGTTTCTATTGTATGGTCACCGTAATGTTTCGAATAAGTGCTCGCATACATTTTTGAGAGGGTTGGCATTTTCATTTCATTCGAGGTAAACAAGTAAAATTATGTTTCAATATAAAATGTTGTGTGACAATAACATACCAAGTCTAGACCATTTCTTTACCTTTGCCAACTAATTTTAGCTAAAAAAAGTCCCGCTCAGTATCATATTTTAAATATTATTTATTATAGTATAGAGTATTGGGGATCAATCAAGTCAATTTCATGAAGGGCTACTTGATTATTATAATGATTAACGGTTGGTTGGACGGATGATTTTCCAGCAACAGTTTTTGGGAATATTTTCAACGATTACTTTGGCAAAAATATAATGCCTTCGGTGTTTCACCAACCATAGGCCACGTTAACTACCTTCAATGGCCAATGTGCTTGTCTGCCACCTAAGTGGTGATAAAAAAATAGGAGAATAATAACCGAGACTAGTCTCATTACACGCTGAAACCATGGTCACCCTCACGTCGTGCGTTCTAGCCGCGAACATTAGCATCAGTGTGAGTTATGCACGTTATGATACAAGTAATACTAGGTATTATCGCGGCTTCACCTGAGAACCGCACCTGTAAATGTAATGTATGTTTAGGTACAGCCATTTGTTATTGTGTTTGTACGGAAAGAGTAGATATGTATGTATTTAAGTAGGTTTATTTTATTCGATTAGGGTATGATTGTATCATCAAAAATGTATGAAAAATCAGCTAGAGTTTATAAGTTGGTTTCTGTCTTGGTTCAGAAAACTTTTAATTATACTACTTATCGATGTTATATACCTTCATATAAATTGATAATGAACTTAATTTTATGCGGGGTGAATGGCGGGACCCTTTTATAGGCAAGTTCAAACCAACGCGATCAGCTTGCGTCCGTGGTGGCATGCGCAGTGGCGATCAGTTGCTGGCCAATCGCAGGCCGCGGCAGTGTGAACATCTATATAAATTCCTGATCACCACCGCAGACGCAAGCTGATCGCGTTGGTTTGACCAAGGCTTAAGACCATCGTAGCCAAGACGGTTTCAAAGTACAAGCCAATGCAGCGGCTGATGTACTGACTGGGCTCTGATACAGGTATACAGGTTTATATCATGATAAGCCTGCATCAGAGCTTTTATTGGTTCACTCCTCTTGGGGTGAGGAGGTCAAACGCTGCTATTAAAGCTCTTTAGAAGAACTGAAGAAGTAAGATGACCTCGAGACGAATGCTTCGGATGCAACTGTGTGACGCCCCTGGTGTTGCATACGTCCATAGGCCACGGTAACCCCTTTTCATCAGGTCTGGTGGACCGTGTGCTTGTCTGCCACCTAAATAGTATAACAAAAGGAGACAAGAACAACGGATTTTTAAAAAAGAATACAAATAGTGTTTCAGCGCTCGTCGATGCATCCTCACAAGTCATTTCAAGTCAATGTTTGCAGCTTTGAGCGTCCACGGCGACGCTTTGTTTAAAATATTCACAAATTGCAGTTGAATCCGTTTGTCCTGAAATGTTTTACCATACGTTTTGTTCTCTCATTTATTCAAGAGATTTTCTAGAGCTTAGATTTATGCAAGATAGCTTTAAATAATTGTTATCCTACAATTTGTCAGTAAGTATTTTAGAGGATTTATACTTCCGATTTCCAAGTTAGGTCAAATTTTTTCAAGCATTTATTATGCCAACTATTAAAGCGATTTTTTTTTCTTTGAATTTTTAAAAAGATTTGAACCCGTGCCAGTCCCTTACAGGGAGATTACTCTGACCACTGACCTACCGAGTCACGCCCTAAGTGCTCCAACAACAACCAGTATTACCACAATCTCGGACTTCTTCTGTAGAGTCGATGGCATATCGTGTCATATTTTATTTGTCCAGTACGCAGCCACTCCGATAGCGTTCTCAGAGACACTCATGACTTCCTCCGGTCCCTCCGGAGTACACGTGCTTGGGTAGGCAGCACACGTTAGCAGGTGGGTCATAGTCTGCGGCGTAGCTCCGTATTCACACCGTGAGTCCACCTCGTTTAAGGGCTTACAGGTGGTCCAGGCAAAGTCCCGTCCTGGGGGAAGACAGATCTCGGACTTACTTCTACTTTTATTCAAATTAAAGTCATAATAATGTGATGCGCACAAAATATGCGTCTATTTCGGCCACACAAACTCACGCATAAGACCATTCCGCTCATATATCACGTAGTAGATCATCCCATGTTTATCTAATATTAACGAATCGCTGCTAAATAATACCCAGAGAAGTCACGTCTCAGCAGAATGCCCGAGCGGCACGGCGGAACGGCGGCGCGCGGCGGCACGGTGGGACGGGCGGCCGTACTGTCACGTTTGTACTTTTTATGGGACCTTTTAGCTTTATTACTCTAAGAATATTAATATAAGGTCCATATAATATGAAATTATTTTAGGAGGAATTTTACTGACTGGTATGTATTTACGCTCCTAGAATAAAGATATGAAAAAATACATATTTTGACTACAGGAACAATATTAATTATAATATGTTTAGGCTTTTATCTGAAAAGTCTGAATGCTAGCCAGCAAGTAGTGGCGAAGAGTAAACATTTTCCAGCGGGAAGCCGGTGGTAAAAGTCTTAGGTACATGTTATAGAATGACCACAGTCATTTTGAATGTATTCTAAGCGTACTGATTTCAGACACTGAATTTCAGAATCACCTCTACCACGACTTCCCTTTGCAAGTCGGCAGGAATCAGGTTAAAGGGACTCGAACTTATTACCATTAAAGGTAGCATAGGCTTTTTGCCATATTAATAAAATTCAATTGTATGTCTCAGCAGAATTTTAATAAATTACTTAATATTATCAACTTATCTTGCAAAAAAAAATGCGGCTATTGACGTGCCAAGCTTACATAGCACATGGTAACATAAGGTTGCAGAGGACTAAAAACTAAATATATCTGAAGAAAGTTAGGCTATAAATTATATCTCTAACATTGCGAATATTCTAGAAAGAAACGTGAACGTTACTAAAAACTTTATAAAAACGGTACAGTCAAAGAAAGAGTCTGTGTTCTTTGAACTATAAATATAACTTTTGTATGATCAGTATTGTTTTAACATTCATAACATTTTTTTTATACCACTTAGATCGCAGACGAGCACACGGCCCACCTAATGGACACCGTGGCCTACGGATGAGTGCAACACCATGGGAGTCACACTCGTACTGCCGACCCTGTAAGAACAGAGAAATTATGTGCCGTCAGCGCAAAAGATAAGCAGGACAAGCCTTTGGTCTTCCCACTGACAGCACAAAACCTCTCCAGTGAGCTCTGGCTACCCTACTCACCGCCGGGAACTCAACACGCGGTTCTGTAAGACGAAGGTACTTTCCCAATCGGACTGCTCGATTGGGACAGAAAATTAAATACCGTCGTGTCCTACCTCATCCGCCTACCAATCATTTATTAGACTTCAAACTATGGACAACTACCATCTTTTATCAGCGATCACAGTAAATAATACTAAATAATTCGCGATAGACGTTAAGCCGTCGGTCCCGGTTGCCATAAGAACATCTATGGCAGTCATTACGGGTAGTTGGAGCCCTAAAAAGTCCAAAAACAACGGTCTAGCTGCAAAGCTTCGATAACGCCTAATGTTACCATTGGGCTGTGGAGGTCAGATGGCAATCGCTTCACGGAAAAATATTGAGGTGTAGCCAAATCTGTAGTTAGGACTGGTAAAGCGGACCCCAGATTCCAAGCTGAAAGCTTCGGATGCGACTGGGAATGCGCTAGGATGAGTGAATTCGCGATAGAATCCGTTACAAAGTGGTTTCATTTCGATAAAATCTATAAAATGTTAGATATCAAATGTTTAACTTCACAATTGAATGTGTTAACCTACTCGTTACCGCTTACCTACAAGCCTCTCAATCGAGGCGGATAAGTTTCGGTTCACTTCCCTCTCAATCGCAACTCATGGAGGATTATCCTTGACCCTGGGTTGGAGCTCGCGTGGGACTTGACAAACTACGGTACGAAGATTTCCTCTTCAATATAATTTACAAGTAGATTTCGGCCATGTATACCATTTAATTAAATTTATAATTGTAATACATACTTACTATGAGATAGCCTCCGTGGCGTAGCGGTAGTGAACGCGGCCGCTACGCAGGAGGCGCGGGTTCGATCCCCGCTCAGTGCAAATATTTGTGTGCATTAAATATGGGTATTTGCATTGGTCTGGTCGTGCCTCGGAGAGCACGTTAAGCCGTCGGTCCCGGTTGCCATAAGAACATCTATAGCAGTCGTTACGGGTAGTTGGTGCCCTAAAAAGTAAAAAAAAAAAAACAACGGTCTAGCTGCAAAGCTTCGGTATCGCCTAATGTTAACGTGGAGGTCAGATGGCAATCGCTTCACAGAAAATATCGAGGTCTAGCCAAATCTGTAGTTAAGACTGGTAAAGCGGACCCCAGACTCCGAGCTGAAAGCTTTACCAGTGTAACTGCGGATTTAGCTGGACTTCGATACTTTTCGTGAAGCGACTGCCATCTGATCTCCACAACCCAATGGCGATATTGGGCGATATCGAAGCTTTGCAGCTAAACCAGTTGTTAGACTTTTAGGACTCCAACAACAACAGGGCTCTTTCTTTAATATTAACTCCTTTAGTAACTGCTGTACCGATTCCGACGTCTAAATCCATATTTATCAACTAATATCGTAAATGCGAAAGTAATTCTGTCCGTCTATATATTTTACGTCTAAACCATCGAAACGATTTAGATGAAATTTAGTACAGAAATAAACTAAGACTTGGAAGAGAGTAGTCACGTCAACCATGATCCACGCAAGCGGAGAAATCTTTAGAGATTAATAAACATACATAAATATACTCACACCTATAAATCCCGGAAGGGGTACGCAGAGGTATATTAACACCCACATTTCGTCAACTATGATTTTCGGTCCCACGTAATAGAGGGGGGGGGGGGGAGGGGGAGGGAACTGCCGTCTAGCGGGACTAATAAAATCATAATATATACATTTTCACATACATTGTGCTCTCATAAACGAATTTCCCACCCCCTAAAAGTTGTCCTCTACAGCTCATACGTCACAGATGAATCTGAATATAACCGCCAGTCTCCCGGGAAATTTAAATGTTCCCAATATCAACATGTACGTGCGCCCCGGGAATCTTTTATAAATCGTTATCGGCCGTGTGACAGCGGCATTATCGTGTTGGTAACTTTGCGACGGATAGCTCAGCCAACATGGATACCATGATAAATGAACGTTGGAAACTTCGGGACCGCAATACGAATGAAATACATTATATCAGATCTATCGTCAGTAGCAAAGTTTTTTTATACCACTTAGGTGGCAGACAAGCCCACGGCCCACTTGTTGGAAAGTGGTTATTGTGGCCTATGGACGTATGAAACCCCAGGAGCGTTTCACTCGGAAAAAACCTTCTAATACCCTTCTTGTAGAATTGTAAGCGCTTGGGAAAAGCGTCAAAGTACTAAGGTATTAAGATCAAAATCAAATTGTTTTATTGATTTAAATTGTATTATCGTCCGAACTAAAGGTGCGAACCCAATATCAGATAATCTAATACTTTGCAAGTCAAGATCGATCTGATGCTGACTGTATCGTGAAATTACTTCGAATTAAAGTTTAATGAAGGCCCATGATCATCAAGCACATCGTGATTTTTCTAGTTGCTTCAAAAAATCTGCAATTTGTCCATTTCTTGTTTATGTCGTTTTTTTCTGGGAGTGACTACCATCAGACCTCCCATTTCTGAACGACTTTTCTGACGAGCGTTGTCTATTTTCAAAAGTTTCACCAACTAGCAGGTAAGATTGAGACCCTAGCCAAAGACGTCAGAAAAGCCCTGCTTCGAATCAAATTGTTGAATAAAATATGCTTCATGGTACCGAAATTTCGTTCCGCATCTTCAGATATACGTTCCATGGTAGCCATACAAGTAATGTTTAATAACGTAGCAAAGTTTCATCGTTTACAACCTAAGAAGCGTTCCTTTACAACAATCTCTTTACAAGTTTGCCATAAATACGCCAACTAAGTTGCTGACGACGTGGCATAGCCTTGTGACGTGGGTGCCGAGCATGAATATTACAGCTGGTAACCCAGCTTTACTTTGAAGCTTACCTCCACATTTTTATGTATAGAGGATCTTGGATGTAATACTTGTTTTAAAATTCAGTTTGAACGTGTTGTGAATTGCTATCAACTTTCGAAAGTGGGATGTCTTTTCGGAATTTAAATAATTTCAATATTGTGTTATTATAATGAAGCAATTACAGTGTCTATGGCATTACGGCCGCCTGTGTACATGGTGCGCATGAAAATAAAAGAGATAAATAATTTTTAATTCGGACTTTGAAACGATATTGTGCAAAGGTAACACACTAAACTGATATTTTTTAAATCTTCTCAAAGTGTCAACTTATATCCACTAGCTGCGACCTCACGACAAATTATGTTATTACGGTACGTGACGTGAAAAATACATTAGATAGGTACGATACTACAATATTCTGTGACTGGGTAGGTACCTCATAGAAAGTCTTTTAGGTATATAGGAGAGATCACCGACAATCCCAATCACTGGTAGTGTGAAACCATTCAGCTTCTGAGGAGACTTTGCTATGCTGTGCGCATTTTACCGCCTGCACAATGGTGTGTTTTCAGAGGAATTGTTCGACATGATGGTCACAGGTACATTCTATCATCGCACCGCTAGTCACAGGCAGGGAATACATCCTCACATGTTGCGATCGGCAACAGTATGCACAGTCAGGTATGAATAAAAGATTCTTCTTCCTCTTAGCGTTAATTCCCAGTTGCATCCGAAGCTTTCAGCTCGGAGTCTGGGGTCCGCTTTTACCAGTCTTAACTACGGATTGGCTAGACCTCGATATTTTCCGTGAAGCGATTGTCATCTGACCTCCACAACCCAATGTTAACATTAGGCGATATCGCAGCTCTGTAGTTAGACCGTTGTTTTTGGAATTTTTTAGGGCTCCAACTACCCCGTAACGATTGCCATAGATGTTCTTATGGCAACCGGGACCGAGGGCTTAACGTGCTCTCCGAGGCACGACCAGACCAATGTAAATACTCATATTTCATGCACACAAAAATATTTGCACTGAGCGGGGATCGAACCCGCGCCTCCTGCGTAGCGGCCGGGTTCACTACCGCTACGCCACGGAGGCTGTAATATAATGAATAAAAGATTAGTAAGACAAAATTCATATTCACGTGTTCTTGTTCTACGAGCACATAATATGTTTCATGGTATTTACATTTTATAGTAACTATTTCACTATAAATTCAAGACAGTGACCGCACAGCCACTTAATAGGGCTCTATATTAACCCTTAATTTTAATTATAAAGCTATTTAGGGCCTTCTTGAGGGTAATATGGGCCGTGACGTCATCGTAACTTTAGTGGGTGAGAGGCCTTTGCAAGTTAATGTGTGTAATATGCACACACTATGTGTCATGGCTGAAGGCCGGGTGGCCTCGTTATAGGGGATAGGAGAGTGGAACACACCATATCAATTGACATGAATGTTATATAAGCTATAAGTTTCCATTAGGAAAAGGTATCCTATAATTTCTTGATGAGAACTCCTCTCTCACTTCTTGGGTATGGTTTGCGTAATCAACTTAAAAAAAAGAATCTTGTAACTGTGGCTTTTCAAGTTTCCTTCAAGAGTTTCATCAAGAAGGGTATTAGAAGGTCCTTGCAGGGTCAGCAGCTCGAGTCTGACGCCCTTGGTATTGCATACGTCCATAGGCCACGGCCGCCACGGTAACCACTTGCCATCAGGTGGACCTATCTGCCAACTAAGTGGTATAATAAATGGAATTCTGTATTTCTTTATTTCGTGAATCTTTATTTCTTTATAGGAGGCACATGGAAGTGGACAGAAAAGTAAAGGGCATTGGTCCATTTAATTACAAACCGTCAAGCTTGCATAAACTGTTTAATGACAGACCATAAACTCTTAAAACTGGTCAATAATTGAACGGCTGTCGCACTACTAACTGCATAATTATGTAATTTTGGAATACTTTATATTTATATAGGATTACAATTCTATGGGCTCAGGTAACGCGTGGAGAGTGTAAGTATAGCAGCATGATGAACTGTTGTCTCGACTGATGTTTCAAATCAACATTTCACAGTGAGCAAAACATTTAACAGTAAAACTCTTTCAATTTCAGCAGTTATTGCTTGCTTTCATATTTCATTCAATCTGTCAAAAACTGTCCAGAGTTGTAAACATGGGGTGAACGCACAGGTTGATGCTTATTAATTTACAACTAAAACTAATGTATTGGCTGACTTAATACAATTCAAACACAGGTACCTATAGATAGGTGAAGTTAGTCTTATGTAGTGCATTGAGTGCTGAAGAACAAAGTCTGTTTCCATTACAAAATGATAAGAAAAGTGCCAAAAGACACATTCTTAAATTTTACTTATTAGGATCAAGGTCATCTCTGGGACGGCCGGAGTGCGAGGGATATGTCTACGATAATCTCACCACCGGCAACCGACGGCCCACAGACGGCGTGCGTTTTAGTCGGTTCGAGTCCGACATAACCTCCTCCACCCACACCGGCGGGGGAGGTATCCGTGGGGATGTTTTGCAAGTTCAAAAAAAGAATGAAACTGTACAAAATGCAACACACAGCTACTAAGAGAGATTGATATTGAACTCCACAAAATTAGTAATTAGTTTCTGGGTAACAGTACACGCTTCCACAACAAGCTGCCAGATGAAATTAGAAATTCACCCGTAAACAAATTTAACGTTTAATTAAAATGAAACTTTACCGAAAGATGACAAACAAACTTGAATATTAACGGCTTGCTTAACTCGCTTATTCAAACGTAATATTGTAAATACAAAACCATAAAAAGCCCACGAATATTCTTGCGTAACTTTGTACGTTTTTAGTCAAATCGAATCCAACATACACACCTCTTTTTATGTAGGACAATCTCAATTTGACTTCACCTCGCCTGATGGTAAGCTAAAGGTAAAGTCTCGGAAAAGAGGGTCACCATTATAGACACTTAATATGATACAATGGATGCTCCGCTTGACAGCCTCATCAGACCCTTAAAGGAACTCAATTGCTCTAGCAATGGTGAAGGGTCCCCATAATCCGATTCCTGCTGGCTTCTCAATCGGTCACATGATGCATGAAAAACCATCTAGTTTTTAAGTAAGTTTTTTTTACTGGCTTCCCTTACGCAAATTTTCATTCCTCGCCACTAGGCTCTAGTGAGGTAAATCTGCACTGAGCTCATCCTAAGAAAATAGTAACGCTAAAATTATTCAATACTAGCTTTTGCCCGCGGCTCCGCCCGCATGGATGTCGGTTGTCGCGACCAAACATAGCCTATGTCCTTTCTCAAGGTCTAACCTACCTCTATACCAAATTTCATCAAAATCGGTTCAGCGGTTTAGTCGTAAAAGTGAGACAGACAGACAGACAGAGTTACTTTCACATTTATAATATTAGTAGGGATTCGGGCACTTTATAAGTTTACACTTCAAGATATGATACAGCCATCATCTTAGTCTCCTTGTGATCATTTCTGTCGAAAAGCTACCGAAACGCCGGGTACAGTTTAATTCCATTATATTGTGGAACAACATGTATTTATATGATACATTCTAGGGAATTTGTATGGTGAGTAAACATCAAACCAATTTACTGTTCCATTGTTCATCAGTGTAGTGTTTGTCTGTTTAATAGATTTACATACTGTGTGCCTCACGAGGGTAGCGCTAACTGTCAGAGGAAGGGCGAGTGAGTGACGTCACGCACATAGCAATGTGTAGCTCGGTGCAATGTGGAAGTAGGCCAGTTAAATACATTATATTAAATTTTATACACACATAGTAATTATTACTTGTACCTAACAAAATGAGCCAGTACGTTTGTTCTTCATTACATATTAAAGACTCGAACAACACATAAACAGCCATACTAATATTATAAATGCGAAAGTAACTCTGTCTGTCTATCTGTTACGCTTTCACGCCTAAACTACTGAACCGATTTTGATAAAATTTGGTGTAGATTAGACCTTGAAAAAGGACATAGGCTATGTTTGGTCGCGATAACCGACATCCATGCGGGCGGAGCCGCGGGCGAAAGCTAGTAGGTATGTTATATTTCCGTCTTCCTACAATCTCCAAGTCCGGAGGCGTAAATAAACATTTTATTGGTGACTGCCCCCGTGGCACTACCCAATGGCACTACTTTATACCACTTAGGTGGCAAACAAGCACATGGTCACCTAATGAAAAGCGGTTACGGCAACCTACAGACCCCTGCATTACTATAGAGCTGCTGTCCATGCCGTCAAAGTTCTATAACGAACTCTCTCATGCATAACACTCGTCACTAAGGTATACCTCGGAACACGTATCTTGGACCTAAATCGCAAGACAAACGAGGCTCTGGCACCCGCGGATTGCTTTGTAATAATTGCTTGGTGAATTTAAGCTCGTCCACCGCAGTAGCACCCCGTGCTATCCTCAAAAGACACCCAAGAAATGTGTACTGCACGTATAGAGCACATAATCACGCCTTTATCCCGAAGGGTTAGGCAGAGGTGAATTAACACCCACATTTCACTGATCATTGTATTCGGTCTCACGTAAAAGGGGTGAGCCTATCGCCGTATTCCAGGCACTATTGTTGACTCGAGACATGTATCTGCGGCTGAGTCTGGGCTGTATAGGTATATCTGTATGATGTTAAACAGCCATTCCTTTTATTAATTAAATAAATTATCAGAAAATTAATATTTTATAGAATTCAGTTGGTTTTTGTAGATCTACTTTGTAAGGAGTGTTTTCATAACGAGATTAGGTAGGTACGATTCCTTATAAATATAAAATATGTAGGTACAATCATATAATATTTATATTGAGATCTCGTAAAGGAAGCTGTACTGGTGTAATTATTATGGAAATGATATCGTGATACGCGTTTTTATTAGCTCAGCTGCTATTCAAGCTGAATTTCGTTTATTTGGTTGCTGTGATAATACGGAGATACATTTTTAATAACATTATTATATCTCATTTGTTGTGTGAGATTGGTATTCTGTCCTCCGTGCTTGTTTCTCATAGAACATACTTTTTCTTCTTCATCCTAGCGTTAATTCCCAGTCGCATTCGAAGCTTTCAGCTCGGGGTCTGGGGTCCGCTTTACCAGTTTAACTACGGATTTGGCTAGACCTCGATATTTTCCATGAAGTGATTGGCCATCTGGACTCCACAACCCAATGTTAACATTAGGCGATATCGAATCTTTGTAGCTATTTTATGTTAAAACCAGCAAAACACTTTAAACATCATCTATTATACCAGTCTTTCCACTCTTAAAACTGTTGGAAAAAGTATAACAAAGGAGCAGTAGTCAGTAGAACGTGAAGTCACTTCAGCAAGTGCTGCTTCAGTAAGATAAACTTATAAATTGTACTTCAATCCAAGAAATACACGAGGAACAGAGAGTCCTGTTTATTTACCGATAGGAACATCGTTCATGTTGGAACATTCTGTACCGCTTTAAAATACTTCTATAAGAATTGTTAGAAGTGTTTGTGTAGCTACGTGAGAAGCACTAGAAACTGCTTCACATTTACTCGACTGCCGAAGAAAGGAGAGTAATGGTTTTAGAAACTATGGATGTATGTATGTGTCACAGCCTGAACAGTTTGACGGATTTTAACATGCGAGGTGTCCCTTGATTCGTCGTGATTGTGTGGAAATTTGTTAAAAATCAAAATGGCGGTTGTTTGGCGCCAAATTATTTGACCGCAATAAACGCAAAAGCTACCGTTTTTTGCTTTTCAGTTGTATTTACACTTTGCAGTCGGTTTTTTTCTTGTTTTCTTAATAATTATTACACCTTGTTTTGTGCTGTTTTTTGAGATAACTACACGGGTGCACTTACGAACTTCAGCTAGTATGATTTTAGTAAGCCAATAACTCTATAATAAATAATAATAAGTCTATAGTAGTGACGCTCTTTTCCGAGACTTCGCCTTCAGCTTACCATCAGGCGAGGCGAAGTCAAATTGACGTGTCCTATGTAAAAAAACTTTGAAATATATTTTAAAATTAAATTTTAGATGGTGAGCTCGTATGCAACTAGGTATATTATGTTGAACATGTGTTTATACCGTGGTGCGGTGACTGCTTTTCTAAGTCAGAGTTATCTAGTCTGCAATAACATACGGAATGTTTTTCTAGAAGATTGCAACAACAGTCCTATGTTGGCATCGAAGATTGCCACACATGAAACTGTAGATACCTACCACAACATACATAGCTTTCAGTGCTATTTAATATACGTATAAGTTTCAAGTATATATTTTATACTAGCTGTTGCCCTCTGTGCCAAATTTCATCAAAATCGGTTCAGTGGTTTAGAAGTGAAAGTGTCACAGATAGATAGACATTCAGACAGAGTAACTTTCATATTTATAATATTAGTATGGATAACACTATTCGCAATTCACTGTTACTCATTAACTCCCTACAAGTAACACCACGAAACTTTTAGGTATTCAAAGTTGTACAAGTTGCTCTGAAGTTGCGGTTAAGTCGGAACATTGAATTTCATTATAAGCACCAACTTGGATCCGACTTGAATTAGTTTAAGAGGATACTTGAAACGGGTTTTTGAGAGTAACACGCGGGCTTCATTGACTTGCTGATTGAATCTGATATTGTTTATTTTATACCACTTAGGTCGTAGACAAGCACACGGCCCACCTGGTGGAAAGTGGTTATTGTTGCCAATAAACGGGTACAACACCAGAGGAGTCATACTCGTGCTGCCGACCCTGTAAGAACAGAGAGATTCTGTGCCGACAGCGCAAAAGATAAGTAGGACAAAGCCTTTGGTTTTCCCACTGACAACACAACACCTCTCCAGTGAGTTCTCTACTCACCGTCGGAAACACAACATGAGGTTATTAAGCCGCGGTCTTCTGTAGGGCAGAGGTACTTCCCCAGTCGGACTGCTCGATTGGGACGGATATACCGTCGTGTGTATGGATAGTGAACGCGGCATCTACGCAGGAGGCGTGAGTTCAATCCCCGCTCAGTGCAAATATTTGTGTGCATGAAATTTGGGTATTTGTATTGGTCTGGTCGTGCCTCGGAGAGCACGTAAAGCCGTCGGTCCCGGTTGCCATAATGAAGATCTATGGCAGTTGTTACGGGTAGTTGGAGCCCTAAAAAGTCCAAAAACAACGGTCTAGCTGCAAAGCTTCGATATCGCCTAACTAATGTTACCATCATTGGGTTGTGGAGGTCAGATGGCAATCGCTTCACAGTAAATCCAAATGGTCTAGCCAAATCCGTAGTTAAGACTGGCAAGGCGGAATCCGAGCTGAAAAGCTTCGGATGCGACTGGGAATTAACGCTAGGAGGAAGATACCGTCGTGTCCTACCTCCTTTTTACTTACTTAATAAACTGAGATCAAATAAAATCAAACTTTGCTATCGAGTTTCACTCAATGAATATCATTGAATGAAACTTAACCTAAGACTTTTTCAGTCTCAAAATATAGTGGCCCAATCGATATAAACCTTGAACTCCTATTTAAAGATACTTTATCCTGGTCCCGGTAATATCCGGCGCCGCGGGACGGTTATATCCGGCAGGTGGGAACTGTGGGAAGGCCTTCGATAGGGGGAAAATCTCATAATATGCGTATTAGGGTAAAAAACGTAATGTATGGGTTATCTTATTGAAAGAGATAAAGTTAAGGGTGTTAACATTGAGGGTGGCTTTTATGGGATCGCGGTCATGGATACTTTATCATGTTGAGTAGTTTGTACTTACGTTAGTTTTTTCTTTTTTTTTTGTATTGTTTTTTTTGTGAAGCGATTGATGATTCGACTGTAGGCACGTCATGTTTATCTCTGAGCAGAAATAATTCACATGGATATACAATGTTTTTTTTTTACTTTGGGTTGGTTAGCGAAGAAATATACCTACTTATGAACGAACTATTCATTCGAGACTTAAAGATAAATCATCACCATTGTAACATGGTACGTGTGTTTAATGGTAGCCCTCATTTTTTTATACCACTTAGGTGGCAGACAAGCACACGGCCCACCCGATGGAAAGTAGTTACCGTGGCCTATGGACGTATGAAACACCAGGGGCGTCACACTCGTGCTGCCGACCCTGAAGAAACCTAATGCCCTTCTTGAAGAACCCAAGACTGCCTTCAGTTTACCATCAGGCGAGGAAAAGTCAATTTGACGTGTCATATACAAAAAAAAGCATGCAGCCAATGACGAAAAAGGGCTTGGAGAAATTAAGTTATATATACGAAACGATATCTCCCCAAAATGCATCCGCTAAAATTGCGTTAATGTTTAGAAATCGCTCGAAAACATTGTCTTGATCTTTGAGAATCTCGAGCACTTCAAACTAATAAATCCTAGATATCTGAAAGAAAACTACTAGAAAGAAATATTATCAACTTTTTACCAATACGTATTTTTCAAACCAAAAAATACATCTTCATTTTTCTATGATAAATGAAGGAAACAGCGGAAAAACTGTACTTTAAAAGTAATAGATAATATATTTGAGAAGCTCTGCGCCCGTCCGGATCTCTCGGTCGTAATCCGGACCGGACGTTTTCAACATTCAATATATCACTGGTATCAAAGAAGTTGTAGCCTCGCATTCCGTTTGAAATATTTCTATTGTTGGGCGAACGAGTGAAATATTCCAATATACACTTTTGTTTGCATTTTTTGTTATATATCTAGACATAGATATATCACATCCATCACATCAAATTATATATTTTCATTCAATTACGTCATAAAGTAACACATGTGAATGACAATTATTATCATAACGTCATTTACATATCAGCCTCTGTGACGTAGCGGTAGTGAACGGCACTACTACGCGGGAGGCGCGGGTTCGATCCCCGCTCAGTGCAAATATTTGTTTATATGAATACTACTTGCATTGGTTTGTTCGTGCCTTGGAGAGCCGTTAAAAGCCGTCACCGCGTCGGTCCCGATTGACATACGAACATTTATGATGGTAGTTAGAGTCCTAACAAGTCCAATAACTTGTCTAGCTGCAACGTTTCGATATAGCCAATAGTTTGTGGAGGTCAGATGGCAGTCGCTTCATGTAATTATAAAGTGTTTTTATCATCATACTCGTATATTTATTAAATCCTACTTACACATTTAGAAAAGTAACTTGAACTTAGCTCAGAAATTGTAATTTTCTCTTTGAATACGAGTGTGGATTACTCGAGTGAGGTTTCAAAGGCACTCGGAAGCCTCCGCCGGCCCTCCACTGGAGAGCTATCTCGTTCAAGACCAGACTATTTTAAATTAATACAGACACAATTTAACGACTCTTTATAATAAAGACTTATAAAAAAATAAAAATATAATATATCGTCTGCTTACGGGTAAAAAGTAATAAGTGCAGTTAGTGTCAATTCGAGTAAATGCATCTTTAAAGTTTACGTTCTAATTTGATCTAATTCAAACACATTAATTAAAAAAATGTTAAAGTAAAATGGTGCAATAACTATCCTATTTTTCAGATATAATCTTAAATATAATTTAGTGTACTTAAAAACTGTATAAAATTTAGTTTAGATCGAAAGGGGGTCGCATTTATTACATTTTACTTGTACATTACAAACATGTTATATCACCCGAACTCATAGATATTAAATTTGTTGGTTTGAAATATTACGTCCATGATAATAAATGCGTTTATGACCTTTTCTCGGAATAATTCTTACCATTTTACTATTTAAATTATAAAATGTAAAAAGCTTAAACCGTATTTATTATTGTTTAGCTGTAAAACTAAAACGAATTTGAGGAATAACATTATTTATTATGTTATACTGGTATATATTTTTTAAATATGAGGAAATATTACTTTTTCAAATTCATTATCTCTGCAGCTATTGGACATAGCATTTATTCGATTTTACTAGTACATAGCGCGTAAAAAAACACATTTAACTGCATTTTTAACTCAATTTGGTAAAAAAATGCATTTATCTGGTTTTACCAGTAAGCAGACGATATGGTCTCTGTGCTATGGAATAAAAAATGCATTTTTTTATTGTACGTTTTGTGCGTTATGTGCATTATATTTATAACCTAACCCTTCGGGGGTAAAGGCTGTGGTAAAGGCGTGATTGTATGTATGTATGTATTATGTATTTTTTTCCAACCGTTAGTTTTCTTACTCGATAACTGAGTTAGCCAGTGTTGTTGGATTTTTCTGCAAAGAAATCTTCTGATTATTACTAACCAAAGAGATTTATGATCAGAAATAGATTAACCGAAATTTTGTCAGCTACATTTCTGCGTATACTTACCAGGGCAAGCCTATTGCCGTCCATTTGCTCTTTTTAATAGCCCTAAAACGGGCCAAATGGTTTTGAGACTACGGCCAGTGTAATCTGGTCAAAACGTCAGGTAATTCAAAGGTATGAGTATACAGACTACATCATGATCGTGTTGTTTACCGCTAAGATTATCATGAAACCTGAAAGTTTTAAAGTTAATAATTGTTTTGTATGTAATCTGCCTAAAAAATATTTTTTATTTTGATGACACATAGTTACGATATCTTTGTCTTTATACAACAACGCAAGATGTCTTCATTTATCATAGCATTTGTCATAAAATATCCTAGCATTTGTCTAAGTATAGGACAATATCTTGATGTGATTTATTGCTTTCTGCTACTAGGGCGACAAGGAAGGTTGGAGACAGCGACTCAGCAGTACCGCCCACTGTTAGGCAGCCAGCCAAAGTCTGCAGAGTTCCAAGAGTTTAAGGATTTTTAATAGTAGCTTGTAATGTGGATTCTAGAATAAGTATACACAGGTCGTTACTAACATAATTATGGAAAAAAAAAGATATTTCAAAAAGGGTCACACCCCTTAATTTTCGCATTTAACACAAGGCTTATCTTAGCGACTGTCCACCCCAAACCATGGAGCAACGTACTTTTTTTTCAAAAGGTTCTTCCCCATCCACAAACCTGACTCAGCATTTCTTTATCACGCTGGTCACTGTTACCACGGGATTCCAAATTTAAATAATAAATACTGTCAAAGTAAACGAGACCAGCAACATGCATCAGTTGGGGGCCATTACTCTCAGCGGCTGCTATCTCAATAAGCGTCACGTTGCCTGCGATTTATGTACAATAATTTGCATAAATTATTATGGCTGATAACGGTGTTGTATTGGTATAGTTAGTAGTGTCGTATTCGAAATTTAAGAGAGATGGTATTGAAGCCTCCTCATTCAGCCGAGCACTTCCAGTTGCATTTGAAACTAGGTAGTAATTTGGAGCCCAGGTTTGCTGTTCTGCAGCAAATTTGCTGCAGTCACAACTTTAATGGGAGTGACTGCTATCTGAATCTCTTACCCTGAAGGTGGATTTAAACCAAACGGACATAGAGCTAGAGCTAGAACAAGAGCATTATTTCTTAATATTGTAGTGTAAATGAAACCTTATTTTTAGTGTTTACATTCTAAGTCTTCGATAGAAGAAGAAGAAGTGTTTACATAAGAAAGAACAAAGAACGAATGTTCTGTCACTGTTTAGACTAATAGAATTTGACGTAGAGGTGATAGAATGAGCATTCGCTCGTTTGATGTCAATCAGCCTTGAGAGGAAAACTTATACCAGATCCTCGTTCGTCTATCAGTAGGTACATATCCATTTGGCAAAAGTGCTATCGGCGATAGATTCGTTCGTTTATCCAATCGTCGTTGAAGAGTGTTTTCGGTGAACCGTTCCATCGGCGAAGGATTCATTCGGACTACCAACCGTCGATGAATCATATTTTCGGCGAAACGTTCCATCGGCCAAGTATTTTTTCGTTCAACTAACCGTCGGAGTAGAGTGTTATCGGACAACCGTCCTATTCGGTGCGCAGTATTTCGGAATACCATACGGACTTCCATACAGCCCCCCTAGACAATTAATTAGCAATTCGTTGCTCGGCGTATCATGGAATATAATGACAAATGTATAGGATTTGACATTCGTTGACGCCTGTCATATACGTCAAATGCCAAATGTATGGGCATTTGGCAGTCTATTCTACAAAACGCCGGCCGACGAATTGTCACTTCTCTAGAGGGGCAGGTCTGAAAGGTATTGTGGGATCTCTATAATCAGCTTCCCATCTGTCAAGTGAGGAAAATAGTTTCGTTGAAAATAATAATATTGTTTTGTATTTAATTTACCGCCACAAAGAGAGTGAAGTTTAATTATTATCTCCCAGAGTCTAAACATAAATATTTTTTTAGAGTGGGCGTTCAACAAAACGATCTTTTACATTGTATTTAACTTTACCTAACTTTATTAAAGTACTAGTTGCTACCCGTGTTATCGCCCGCGTGGAATTCTGATCCTGTTGTGTGATAAATAGTGTCTATCTTATGGTCTATCTAGTTTGAATGAAATTATAAGCATTTAGTTTGCTAACAATTCAACTCGTTTGAAGACAGAAAAAGTGTATACAGGTCCCACCCAGGCTGTATTCGCTTTTTCAATCTTAAAACGATTATCTATCTAGTTTGTTATTCCAATCTATAATCTATCTGTTTATCAACTTTCAGTCAGATTTGTTTAACCGTTTAAGAATGATTGAATAACAAACATTTCACAAACTTTCACATTTGTAATATTATTATAATTTTTTTTTCTACTTAGGTCGCAGACAAGCACACGGCCCACCTGATGATAAGAGGTTACCGTGGCCTATGGGCGATTGCAATACCAGGGGAGTCCCACTATCCCACCTGTTGGTAAGTGATGGTTTGACCGACGGTAAAGCACGCTTGTAATATTTTATCGTGTATCAAAACAACTACTGTTCTATAATTGAATACGAATGAAGAAACATTGATAAATAAGATACCGAGATATCCAGTAAGTAATAAACACATATTATCCCCTCACCAATACGTCCACTACAGCCCTAGGGCAGTATGTTTTGTGAAGCGAATCAATTACACAAAAGGAAAGCCTCCGAGCGCCCGGGCCGGATTCCCCCCATTCTTTATTCCGCGACGATAGATTTGTGATCGATAAGTAATTATATCCTAACATGCCATTTTTCCTCCGAAACAACCGACCCAATTACTCACTTACAAGTGAGCCGGTCTTATGAAAGTGACACTTTCAAGAATCGAAGATCAAAGAAATTCAAGATGTAGTATTGTGCCAGCACACGTGTTTCCTATAGTCTAAGTGTGTGACTGTTCTTATAGAAAATGACTTCCTACAGTCCAAGGCAGACAAGCACACGTCCCTCGCAATGGAAAGGGCTTAGCGTGGCCTGTGGACTAGTGCAACACCAAGGGAGCCACACTCGTGCTGCCGACCCTGTAAGAACGGAGATATTTTGTGCCGTTAGCGCAGAAGATGAGCATGACAAGCCGTCGGTCTTCCCACTAACAGCACAAAACCTCTCCAATGAGCTCTGGCTACCCTACTCACTGCGGGAGACACAAGTGACACAACACGTGGTTTATATCTGCGGTATTCTGTAGGGTGAAGGTACTTCCCCAGTCGGACTGCTCGATTGGGACAGAAATAAAGTAGTGGCCACTTTTCCCTCTTTTCTAAAACTTTACCTTTAGCTTGCCTTAAGGCAATGATGTTAATTATTGACGTAGCCTATATAAGGTAGGTAGGAAGGTTGTTGTAGGACATTCTTCAAAACACTATCTAGACCCAAGTAAGCATAGCTTAACTCGCTTCTGTTATGGGTTCTAGAATGCGGATAAACATACTTAGATACATTTTTTTTTGTAATTACATACATATTATACATAGAGAACACCCAGACCAAAAAAATATTTGCACTAAGCGGGGATCGCACCCGCGCCTCCTGCGTAGCAGCCGCGTTCACTACCGCTACGCCACAGAGGCAGGTATGTATAAAGTTGAAAGTGTTGTACTGAATCCTAATCGTGTATCGTAGTGTTTATAACCAATTAATAAAATTTTCTGGGTACAACTATCTAGACTCAAGCTAAGTTTAGATGGTTTAATAACTTGTAGAAAACAGATAAACGTACTCAATTATATAGTCCTTTCAGCGTGTATGGATATCCGCGGTTGTAAGTAGATATTCGCCGTTCTCAACGTCGACAGTTAAATTGAACTCGTCGTAGAGATGACACGTCTAAGCCTTTTATGTCAGTATGTTCTTAGGGCACAAAGAACGAATGACACAACAAGTATTATAAAGTCAATGTAAGTATAAGCTTTCCACATTGCGTACAGAAGGTATGGTTTAATTTGCATACATATAGACACATCTCTTGCCATTCAGACAGATAGATAATTTTCCTCTATCGAAGATACATCTTTTTTTTTTTTTTTTTTAAATCTTTATTTATTTATAGGACTTTTATCTTACGACATGGCAGTCCTATTGTAACAAAATAACATTAACTATAAACAAAACTTAAATTAGGTTAGATAGTGCGTTTATGAGATGAGTAGAACCACATATTTAACAACACTTCTCTTCATTCATCGTCACTTCTACACATCTCATAAACACACTTTGCAGCGTCTGAATGAGGTGCAGATAAAATAGTCTGGTATGAGCCTATGTTCTCTATTCCTATATCAAAATTAAAAACTAATTGTGCTCTAGCATGACGATTCCGTTCACACTCCATGAGCAAATGTTGAACATCGTCTATTTTGCCACATGTTAAACAGTTAGGCGTATCAACTACTCTCATCATGTGTCCAAATTTTCGTGATGGAATGTGACCAGAACGTAGTCTTAATGCTGTAACTACTAAATTCCTGTTTAGTTTAGACTGGCCAAACCAAGGGCAACGATACATCTTTTACTTTCATACATTTACCTGTAACAGAAAATCCTCACTCAATTACATCTATATCGGAAAACACGGGAATTTACGATTGGTAAATCTTATGAAGCGAATTGAGATCCTTGTAAATAAATTCTTGTACGTATTTATTTGGTTTGGTACCCACTGGTCCCCTGGAATTCGTCCCCAGTGCCCATTGTACTCTGCCGCGTGGTTCCCGGCTGAGTAGAATTTGGGCCACCCCATCTCTTCCCATGCAAGGCGACCAAGGGATGGGGCTGTTTAATATCGGGTTAGATATATACAGCCCAGATACATGGCTTGAATCAACAAGAGTGCCCGGAAAATACCGCAATAGGCTTACTCCCTAGGGATTGAATACAATGATTGGTGCCTGCCTAACCCTCCGTGGGTAAAGGCGTGATTATATGTATGTAGTTAATTTGTACACCTGCAGTAGTTAAGTTAAGTTTTACCCATTCACTTTCGTTAAATTAGTAACATAATAATTTCGATACTTCTTGAATTTCGACTTGAATCAAGTTTAAGTACATGATATTTAAATTCTAGAACAAAACTTGAATGGAGATTTTATGAATTTATCAGCTGTGCGTTCATAAAATTTCGAATCAGTTTAAATCTAAATTTAGGTTTTATATTTTGCTTCTTTAGTTGTTTATATTATTTTTTAAGTATTATACCATAGCCCACGTAAAACCATCTTCGTACAACGTGACCTCTCTACAATATTCTGCAGATCACAATGATAATAAATATGATAGGTATCCAATTTTATTCGTGTCCCCGAAAATGTTCCCACATTTTCATTGTGTTGAAAAGCCTAGCGATAATGTATCGTAGCCATATTGCGGCATCGTTTTAGCACAGCGACATGATGTTTATTGGAATTAAATTGATCTTTTTATATGGCGATCGCATTTATATTACAAAAAAATATGATATACAATACATAAACTAGGACACATGAAGAATAATAATTTGAGAGGTAGCTTATTTATCAAAATAATTAAATTCTGGGATAAATATAAATAAATAAATGAATATTGTATGTAGGGCATTCTACACAACGCTATCTAGACCCCAAATAAGCATAGCTTAACTAGCTTGTGTTATGGGATCTAGAATGCGGATACATTATTCATGCATACAAATATTGGCACTGATCGGGGATCGAACCCGCGCCTCCTGCGTAGCAGCCGCGTTCACTACCGCTACGCCACCAGAGGCAATCAAATTAACGTAAAGCATAAGGTATACGTGACAAAGCAACGCAACATGTACACTCGATAACAAAAGCTAGAAAAACTCATAGCCTCCACTGGATTTCAATCAACAGTCATCACAAAGACCATGTTCAGGTACTAATTGGTCATGTAATAAAATTTACTGTCTGTTTTCTAAGTAAGTATATTTAAAAAAAAACAGTGCACAGGGCGTAAAAAGTCTCCATATCACATTTATTTTAAAGCCTTTCATCCCTTAACAACCAGGTTGTCATAGTCATTCATTTCCGCTCTGTTAAAACATCATACCTTCCATTCTAAAGATCGCAAAAGCTATCGTAAAAAATCACTACCATATTCCACATACCAGTCTTTTTGTCATTTGAATATAACATTTATCTTACAGTGCCACAAAAGATTACATCTTTCATTAGATTACGTCCTCTCAGTCCTAACAGCTTTTAGACAGGTCTTATTCCAAGAATCTTTGAAAAACGACAGTCGAATCAAAAAGAGACGCTCGACAGATTTACGACCCCTATCTCAACATACCTATTGCTCGGCACATTTATCTTGGGCCTAAAATGTGCTCTTTAAGCGCAGTACACGTTTCTTGGGTGTCTTTTGAGGATAGCACGGGGTGCTACTGCGGTGGACGAGCTTAAATTCACCAAGCGTAAATTATTACAAAACAATCGACGCGCGCCAGGGACTCGTTCGTCTCGTGACTTACGTCCAAGATATGTTTCCCGAGTTATATCAACATTTTACGTATTCAGTACCAGAACTAGCACAAATAGTTCCACGTCCTACAAAACTAATATTACTTTTGTCACTACGCTTACTTGGGAGTTTGAAAAATCAGATTACTGAGATGGGAAGGATATTTTTGGTGTTATATCTACAGTATTAAGCAACAAGTTCCTGTCCAATTGTGTTGGGTAATTTAGCTAAGGCGTAGAACAGGCTGGCGTATTTTAGCTGATGACATAATCTTTATAATGAACTACCTACATAAAAGAAGGTAACAAGCTTAATTGACTTTTTACTAAGTATTTAGCAGATACCTACTAGATGAAGTGGACATGATCACTATTTGGGATAACGAGTGCAAGTCAAAGTTAATACCTATTTTGATAATAACTTGGGTGTGGGAAGTACACCACTACGATTTTCAAGGCCCAATATGACCTCACCGGTTCGCTGGGACAGCTTGCTGACGGAAGAGGATCTGGTAGAGACTTTTTTAGTTGGAGGGTTGACTATAATAACTTATATTATGATAAGTCAAAACAAAGTTTGTAAAATTATTGGTATAATCCGCTCCTATTAAAGCGTGTGTAAATTAACGTATCACTAACGCCTTATCATAATGTTTTAATAACATTAAAGAGTCGTTAGTGTGTCTCCCCCCTAACGCCAGTCTCGCCCTCCGTGATTCCAATCACTCGGTCCAACAATTTTGGACCAATTTCCGAACACACGGTACAGGTCTTGATTATCTAGCATGGCACTTATTTGGCTTGACCAACCGTACCGTAACTATACACGTTCGTGTTAACCAATAATATTTAAGTCAATTCAGTTTTAGAGTGTTTTCATATTATCCGATATCCGATATCGGTGTCGGACGACGATAGTCGACATCCGATGTGCTGTTTCCACATAATACTCGATAAAATTGATCCGATTCGGCCATTTGCTCGATAACATACGTGTGAATCGTCCAATAACCCATGGCATATGTAGACTAGTTAGGGATGAATACATATAAGTGTAAGCAATTTTCGACCTTATTGACATAATAAAGTACCGAGTTTATTTTTCTTGTATTCGTGATCAGAGTCATCTATTAAACGCAAAAACACACGTAATTAAGAAAATATCATAAAGGTCGAAAGTCGCTTGCAGTTGCTGTTTTAGCACAGATTAATAAATAGTTACTACGTAAATTTTAGTGTCTGTGTGAAAGTTGTAGTCGGGGCCAACATAGCGATGTCATAATATCCAATATCGGACCGGACAATGTGAAAGACAGATACATAATTATTTCGTACATTTGAATTCCTCTGATATCGGATCGGTGTCCGATACCGATATTCACGTTAGGACTGTGTTTGAATCTCATTGTCAAGTAGAATAATGTGCTGTATATGTAACACGGACAAATTTGTTAGTTTAGGATACGTGGCATTATTGCTCTCGGAAGTGCCGTTTCTATCGGATGGGTTTATCATCGGCGGATGAAACTTGGCTAATGTCGTTAAGCATCTTAAGTTTTCGGGCTCGCCTTCTTCGTCCTTGGAAGCAGTTCACAAACTAAGTTTGCTATCCCTTATTAAACTATTTTCAAGTGAGTTGTATAAATCCAAATAAATGTTCCAAGTTGTAGGAGAGAATTCTGATACACATGGCCTGCGAAATAGGTGACGCATAAAAATTATTTCACAGGCCATGTGTATCAAAATGATACACAAGAAAAAAAGGGGCAAGAAAAGGAGGGGGGATAACATAAATATTTTTTTTTGTGTTAGGATAACTTTCTAAAGATAAAAAAAGCTAAAATAGAATTGTCCCAAAATGGAAGAATTTGTAAAATAGGCTTGGCGCTGAGCGTGTTAAAGTTAAAAAATGCTAGTTAGGGTTGATTTTTAAAAAGATATTCCAATGATATTCGCAAAAAAAGGCAGATTGAAAGCACCCGAAACACCGGAGAAGATAGAAATAGAGTAAGATTGGAGGAAGAATTGCATAATGTTACTATTTTCAGATGACTGACTGACGATTTAGTCTTTTATGTCTAAAAACAAGGGTATTACCTTAAATTTGCGTTTTACTCGCATTGGTTGAAGCCAATGTTTTTTTTTTCTTTGATTTCGATATAACTACACCTAATTACACCTTTAAATCTACGGCATCACATCACAAAGATTTAGATAATTTCTGCATAGTCAGATTTTGCTGGTTTTTGCTGGCCCAGACAGAAGTTAAAGTCTAGCGACTAGACTCATATTGCATCCACTAGGAATAAAATGATTTTGCTAAAAGTGCTGGCTCTAGAAGTTGGAAATTTAAATAATTATAATCTGGTTTGAATTGAAACTTTCGTGAATGTTCTACCAATAGGGACCAATAATCCTATGACGGAGGTTCTCCTATATCATAGGATTATAGGTCCCCCCCCCGTAGAGCGTAATGAGTAATCGCGCCCCTTACATGTCATATATTATATCAATATGATATATATTAAGTATCTGTAGTAATTAATATTAATCTGTATTAAAAGATATTATTTGTAGATATTAGATTTTACTTTTTATAATGTTAAATTACATGTTGTACCTAAAGGTAGATGAAAAAAATATTGAATTGAAAAATAAACTCAGAAAATTGTTGGTTCTAAAGTTTTCTTTTTTGTATAACACTTAGGTGGCGACAAGCATACGGCCCATTGATGGTTCTTGAAGAACCCCATACTGTAGTCGCTTGGAAAACCCACGGCATGGGGTTCATTCCAAAGTTTAAGCGTGCGGGTGATGAAGTTCCATTCATACCTGACTGTGCGTAGTGTTTTCAGTCTCAACGTGTGAGGGTGGATTCTCTGTCTGTGGCGAGAGGTGCGATGAAGAATGAAGAATAAAGTACAGCCTTATTTCCAAAACAGTCTAAGAAACAGCTGCAGCTGTTGTTAACATTGTTTTAACTACCTAACTCATACAGTATTCCCACACCAAAAATTAGTAAGCGAGTATAATACTGTCAACAAAAATACAGATCAAGCTACAATTCTATTGCGGCTGTCACTTTTGCGTCCCTTTCAGGGCTGCCAAACGAGGCAAGACAATTAAGGGCTTCCCTTTGTTCCGGCGACTCGGTTACATTTGATCTGTAAGGGCCCCGCTGTCTTGTGCCACTGAATTTTTGAGATATCCTCACGTAAATCTGAATTTTGCTGACACAGCAACCTCTCGAAAGTTTTTGACCTTTTCAAGGTTTGTGAGAGGTATTTAATTGAGAGATCACTTATTTTTTTAAGAGTACTTTAGGTACTTGCTTACCATTTGACGGGACAAAATAATACTAGCCTACCTTTTTGTAAGGGTTCTACGACAGATCGCGTGACGCGGGGAGGGCTCGCGGTTATAAGTGGCTCTCAGTTCTCACACACTAAAACCTCTGTGGTGTGCCATACGAAACTATACAGGGTTACTTCTATGGCGAACCCCCTGGTGCGTGCCCACAGTGTGTCACGGGCACCTGCCTTTATATAACTCTTAATTTGTCAACGTCCAACGCACAGACACACGCGGATGGCTGCAGTCTGGACCAACGGGTGGTATTAGCCTACCCTACTAAACTCAAAAATAACTATCTCTTATGCCTTGATCACACTTACCGAGTGGAGTGGCCGAGACAGTGCTTTCGGCCGAATGCGATATACGTGTACTCGCCGCTATGTTCACACGTACTGAGCATCAGCCGAGTGCATTGTCCTCCACACGGTGAATGTGATCAAGGCATAACATCCCCTCCAATATTGCTGTATGCACTGACAGTAACAAACCCCACTATACACAAATACGAGCACTATCAATTTATATTGGATCTCCCATACAAATTAGCAATAACCGGTGTCGAGTGAAAGCCGCCGATCCGTTTCACATAGCGACATAATTGCACGCACCGATGGCAGTTCCGGCCCGCGTGCGGTGCGGATCACTGACGTCACTAACGGATATTAAAATGGCGGCATGTTTAATTCCGGATGCAGTTGTGATCTTTTTTTGTTTTGCATTTCTCTATGTACGAGTGGAGTGGGTGGATTTAATGAGTTATTTTCGTTGGATCCCAGTTTTAAATTCCATTTTTTAGGTATTAACGATGGATCCCATTTGCTATTTCCATAATTGTGGAAGTTCTTTATTGCAGTGACGTCATTTTTTTTCAGACATTCATTAACTTTTTTTTATACCACTTAGGTGGCAGACAAGCACATGGCCCACCTGATGGAAAGTGGTTACCGTGGCCTATGGACGTATGCAACACCAGGGGCGTCACACTCGTGCTGCCGACCCTGAAGAAACCTTCTAATGCCCTTCTTGAAGAACCCCCAATTAAGTAACTTAATTTAAATCAACTATGCTACTCAAACATGTTTGTAAGTATGTAGACCAAAAAAGTTCACTGTGTTTACCCGGAGTTTTCGCAGGTTCGGACCCAGGCCAGGAAACAGGTTAGAGGTCCATTTGCTAAACAAGTATTTTTTTTTATTCTTGACATTTTGTAAGTACCGTTTTAATGGTCAGAATAAATTATTTTTTACTTTGCCTTTCATTTCCAAAAAAAACGTACCTCACACACGGCCCTCCTGATGGTAAGAGGTTACCGTGGCCTATTGTCGAGTGCAACACCAGAGGAGTCACACTCGTGCTGCCGATCCGGTAAGAAGAGAGATTCTGTGCCGTCAGCGCAAAAGATAAGTAGGACAAAGCTTTTCCCACTGACAAACAGCACAAAATCTCTCCAGTGAGCTCTGGCTACCCTACTAAGAAGTAGGGTAGCCAGAGACTTACTTCTTCTATGTTTAATCCACTTACTTTTAAAACATGCATACAATTTGTTTTGTGACTAAAATGCACCACTTGTGTTTCAAATATCAAATAACAAGCGTATTACGTAAGTGTAAACTGGCATTATTGAATAATCCCAGCTACCGAAGCGCAACAATATTCCTGCAACATTCAGCGTTAACTTGCTAATTCCCAAGTGACAACAGTACACAACAGTACACAGCGGTACACAGCAGTACACAACGTTGAACATCCAATAAATAACAAGTTTAGGAATTGGCAGAGCTGGAATTGCAGCGTTATATTCGGGAGAGCGTGAGGTAACTGGTACTAACTGATAGTTAAAACTTTATCTGTTGATGGAACTAATATCAAATGTTTATGAAAAATAAATCTAAATATACCTATATAGGTACTCGTAACTCAAAGGTGACTGACTGACATAGTGATCTATCAACGCACAGCCCAAGCCACTGGACGGATCGGGCTGAAATTTGGCATGCAGGTAGATGTTAAGACATAGGCATCCGCTAAGAAAGGATTTTGATTAATTCTACCCCCAATGGGATAAAATAGGGGATGAACAACATTCCGAACTTAACGCGGACGAAGTCGCGGGCAACAGCTAGTATGAAATATAAGGCGAAATGGATAGGGCTGTTTAACATCAGACAGATATATAATATACAGCCCAGAATCAGCCTCAGATGCATGGCTCGGTCAACAATAGTGTTCGGAATATGGCAATAGGCTCACCACATTATTACGTGGGACCGAATACAATGATTGTTGAAATGTGGGTGTTAGTTCACCTCTACCCAACCCTCCGGAAACAAAGGCGTGATAGCGCGCCTAGGAAGCAGTGGTTAAGTTAGTTTTAAGCAGAATTTGTCGTCAAAAAGCTGTAACACTGTTGCACTATTTTGAAATATAAAGAATTTGAATTTGAATTTCTGTATGTATGATATGAAATACAGTATTAGCGTTGCAGCACCACCTATACAGTCCAATTATGAATTTAAGTCATCTAAACACTTGAGTTCATGTATGCATACGAAATTTCATCAGCCTGAAGTGGAACCACACTTCTTTATTATGGCTAGGCTGTGTTCGTCTCAATATTTGTCTTTTTTTTTGCTATTTGCATTTATACGTGTCAATAAAGTAACTCTAGACGAATGAGCCCTTTACACTTCGTCGTATGCGGCCGAATAAGGCAAATAACAAATGATACATAACCAAGTGATGTGGTTAGATCTTGATATTTAATTTTCTTAAGTAAAAAGAAGCAGGGCGTGAAAAATGAAAAAGCATGTAAGGAGGTCCTCAAATTGGGGGCCACCACTGTAGCATTATTTGTAATCCTCACTCCTATGACTTCCCCTTTAACTTACCATCAGGCAACAGCGCAACACAATAAAAATATATAAAACTAGCTGTTGCCCGCGGCTCCGCCCGCGTGGAATTCTGATCCCGTTCATCGCTGATATATAGCCTATATGTTAATCCAGGGTATAACCTATATACATACCAAATTTCAACCAAATCAGTCCAGCCGTTTATGCATGAAAGAGTAACAAACATCCACACATCCATTCTCACAAACTTTCACATTTATAATATTAGTAGGATTCTATTCTATTTCCATGATATCTTTTATATATTTTGTAGTGTATTGCAAAGGAACTAGCTAAGTGATTACTCGGGGGATGTGTCGGCGCGTCTTCCTGTTAGACCGAACACTTGTTCCATTTGTTGCTCGAGTCCAACTTCGTATCTAGCCAAGCTTCAACTTTATCGTAACGAAATGGCGCAGTCAAGTACCGCGTACTGTACTGTAAACTTATCTCGTGCGGAAGAACTAACGTTTCTTTTTCAGCGTTAAAGTATAGCTATTTCTTTTAGCATTACCACAGAATAAGTAACTAATGCCCGTTTTCACCAACTATACTTAAATCACCTCCTAACTAAGAGCCCCCTTACGTAGGTAGTCCCTAAATATATTACTTATCTAAATTCGTTTTCACTACCCTAAGTGACACCTAAGCAAGGGTCTCCTATTTTGTAGTGCTGGCGAATTGCAAAATATTATTAAATTGATTGTTATTAGTTAGTTAGAAATATATACGCGATGTTAAACAAAACGTGCGTAAATATGCGCAAAGTTATTCTGTCACCATGTTAGGGGTTAGTTAGGTGGCCCCTAAATTTTAAGTGACACCTAAGCAGTTAGGTGTCCCCTAAGGTTTGGTGAAAACGAAATGTTACTAAGGGTTACCTAACTTTCCTTAGGTGGCCCCTAAAATTTAAAGAACGTTGGTAAAAACGGGCATTAGTCCCCTGTTACACATATCCTTGATCTATCCCTACTGGCCTACCAGTAGGGATAGATAGAAAAAAGGATTTTTTTCCACTTTTAGTTACTAGGGGAGATATAAATGGATATTTTACTTCCACATATTTCTACTAAGATAAAGTACAGGTAGAAAGAAAAAGTTTCCTTAAGACCCCGTGCGTTGTCATATTTATGTCAATTAAATTTACTATGGAATAAGATATTTCAATACATACCAGGGTGGCCAGTCATACTAGAGGTGGATTGATACGTCACGCGAGGCAAACCGAGGATGGCTTTATTTTTTTATATCTCATAGACTTACGCTTGACTTCTACCTCAACTCCTGTTAAGTTCTGATCAATCTGGTCTATGATGAAACATTCTTGCCTAGAAGGAACCGGTTGAGGCTAATGATTCCCGTATACACAGATTCAGACAGGGAGTTCCCCTCTTTAACCGTATGTCTGTCTCTCATACTTACAGAAATCTCACTTCACATGAAATACTCCACTTACCTGAAACAAATATAGATAGTTAGTTAGATATTTTATGCTTTACCACACCAATACAGTCATCATAATCTGCATACAGTTATCATCATTATCATCACAGTATTAGCCTATCTATAATATTTCAGTTGCTTCCAAAACTTGAACTTTGGAGCTCGAAGTCCACTTTTCAACTCTTGATTTGTTTTATTTTGACTTTTGCGGAAGCCATTGCCACCTGCCCTCCCAACCCTGAGAAGCAATCCTGTACCAGAGCCGTGAGCGGGCGGGCGTGGAGCCGCCTGTCACCCTAACAGAAATAGGCCGAGACGGCGGCGTGATCGACGTGATACACACCCCTTTGCTGGGCTTTCCCCGTTACCCGGGGACACCGTAGTCCCACACCCAAGAGGGCCTTCATAGCCCTGGGTCAGCCGGGGTGCGAGGGATATGCCAGGGTCTACCTCACAGCAACTGATAGCTCGAGACGACCGTGTAGTTTTGATTGGTCCGAGTTCGACTTAACCTCACCCCCCAGCAGGTGCATACTTGCTGGTGAGGTTGGTGACCCAAAAGACCTTGGTTGGCCCCCTACAACTACGTACGTACGTACACCCTACGTAGGTAGGTATCGTAGGTATCTACGTAGGTAGATAATATACTTGAATGATAACGTTAGCATATTAGTGCAGAGCAAACGAATATTACTATCAGCCTCGCTGGATCGTAAATCAGTCAGTTGTCACACGTTCACTGCGACACACGTACCTACTGTGTTAGTAGATAAATAACTGCACAAATATTTCTGTTGTCACATACCTCGTGATAGAATGAAAAGAGCACAATACTATATCTCTCACAGTTGTGCGATAGTAAAAGTTAAAGCAAATTTGATCGAAAATGAGATTTTTTTTTATACTACCTACTTAGGGCGCAGACAAGCACACGGCCCTCCTGATGGTAAGAGGTTACCGTGGCCTAAGGGCAACACCAGGGAAGTCACACTCGTGCTGCCAACCCTTTAAGAAAATAGAGATTCTGTGTCGTCAGCGCAAAAGATAAGTAAGACAAAGCCTTTGGTTTTCCCACTGACAGAACAAAATCTCTCCAGTGAGCTCTGGCTACCCTACTCAGCAACCTACAACACAACACGAGGTTATTAAGCTGCGATCTTCAGTAGGGCGGTTGAAAAGAAACAATTCCAATTCCAGTCCCGTTTGCATCCAGTTTGAAGACCCAGTACACCCAGGCACTACAGTTACAACTGTAAGAAAGAAGAAAGGAATAAAAACTAATTTATTCTGCACAGATATGCAGAATAAAAACTTGGGATGCAACTGGTAATTTTATTGTTATATTGTTAGATTTATTGTTCTGTACTACTTTTGTTGTATTACTTTTTAAGTTTCCGTTCTTCAAAAAGGTATTCTTAAAATATCATGTTATTATCAGCCTATCATTATATTATGTCTCTCAAAAACGATTTGAGGTATTGTATTAAAAAAAAAAAAAAAAAAAAAAAAAAAAAAAAAAAAAAAAAAAACTTCAAATTCATATCAAATACTCAAGACAAACATAAGAGATACAGTGCTATTAATGCAGCTAATTAAGACATTTTCTACAGACACTGGGATAGCATTAACTGTTCACTATTCGGACTATTCAACGTGGGTGAGCTAAGGACAATAGGCTAGTGGCCAATAAAAAGCTCTAACACACATAAAATACGAACTAAATTCGAATGCACAATAATAGAACACAAAACATCAACTGGAAAACCTTCAACCTAATGAGACCGCAGAAACCAAACAATTTTACATCGCATTACTGTAATACGCGAGAGCGGGACGGCACTACTGTTGTCTCTTGCTCTCGCACCAGCTTTTAATCAAAGCTCCTTCTGATTAAATAGGAGATTGTTCGTTTTGGTCGCGAGCTCAGCAGCACTCGTGGACCGTCTGCTCCCATTAGTCGACAAAGCATCTACTTTGTCTAGATCGAAAGTAACGTCAACGCTTTAAGACAATGTTTACGATACTTGAAGTAAAAAAAATTCAAATTTCCTCGTAATGTTATAGTAAAGTTAGTGCCAAATGTTTGTGATATTTGTTATCGTGGCACTTCACATGGCTATTGGTATTTGCGTGTTTGACATATTTGATAAACAATTACCATGTGTGGACAGTGTATTTGACAAAGTATTGATCTTTTTGCCTATTTGACAAATTGTTCTTATTTATCTTAATAAATATATTATGACTAGGTAATTTTATTATTTTTACAAAGTAATTGTTTGACAAAATAATGGTCAATACCAAATACTTACTATAGACAAGTAATTTAGCTTTATAAAATTCTGTACGGTCAGTAGTACCTTTTAACAGTAGACACCTCTTTGAAGTGAAAATTTTAAGTGAAGTAAATTGTATTTGTATGTAATTGCATGTTTGCATAATACTTCAACTATTTTGCCAAATACAAAAGTCCACATAGGAAACACAAATAGCCATTTGAAGTGCCATCATTACAGATAGTTGGAGTCCTTAAAAGTCCGATATACTGGTCTAATTAAATTCAATATCGCCAGTAGATCATACAGATATTATTGTTTTCCAGTGTAAACAGAGCATACAAAAGTGCCCTATTGCGTATTTCCTAAAAACATAACATTTATGAGATAGTCTACTCTCTAATCCAAAGAAGCTAACAAATATACTTAGTCAATATTATAAGAAAGGAATGATATATGGCTATTATTTTTTCATCCACTACGAGAACCAGCAAACTAAACCTCGTTTAAATTCTAACTAGGTACAAATCCCTCGAATCTCGTGAGAATAACCGTTTCAGACCCACGCTACCACCGCCGATACCACTGGTGGTAGCGTGGGTCCGAAACGATACCACCAAACCAGATATAGTGATGAGACCAGTTTGAATTTAATGTAGGTAACTAATAAGAATTTTTTGTCCAAGTAGTTACATTAACGCCTTTCGGACTCGTGGCTTAAACATGAACATGAACATCACAAAACAAACGAAGATCGCGAAACAATTGAACATGGCTATTGTATTTAGGTAGGTACGAGATGTAAAAAAACTAGTTAAAACTGCAAGCGAATTTGGTCCTTATTAACATTAATAATTTTCGTGATCAATATCACCAACAAATATGATAAAATACGTTTTTAATAAATTGTCAATAAGGTCGAAATTAGGATGTATGTGTTTTTCATAAACTAGGAGCTATGATAATTCAGAAAAACATGCACAAGCAATTCTCGACCTTAATAATAGTTCATTATGGTACAAGCGTATAAAGTTGGTGATTACCGCTGAGGCGACATTGAGACCCGAGCCGAAAGGCGAGGGTCTTAAGAGAGCCGAGGACGGTAATCACCATACACGCGAGTGGCATACGGCTATTTTCAACACACTTGCGAATAAAATAATACTAAAAATACTACATAACACAATCAAAACACAGTAGTAAAAATCTATTTGTTTACATATGCGCGCGCAACTAACATTTTTTTTAATTTGTTTCTTTCGGAACAGGCTAAGGTACTATCACCATTCTGCTTTGTCATCTACTTACTTATTTGAATTATGATTTTTTTTTCTCTGTAAATACTCACAGAGAAAAAAAAATACATTTTAGTGAAAGTTTTGTTTATTAAACACGTATTAAAAGTAGAAATTATCTTTTAAAATACGAAGTTGCATGAAATGAGTAAGCAATAGGTATATTAATTCGTTTGTAATATTGGACACGATCTTTTTGTATCGAAACTTTTTTAAGAACAAAGCAACTTAATCAATGAAATTAAAAAAAAGAAGTCTATAACTCACTTTTGTGAATAGTAGCAATGAAAAAGTCACATTTTATAATAGGTGTCATTCCGTGCTTAATTGCGGTGAAATAAAAGCCGGTTTATAAGCAAGTGTGTTGAAAAATTAGTTAGTCTGCATTTCTCGAATATTCCTAACCAGTCGCACCTATAGACTATAAAATAATAGGTTTTATTACTTTTATTACATGTCAATGAGGTTGAAAATCGCTTGAACCTATTTTTTGTAACTACAATAGTTTTCAGATGACTTTTGACTGTCTTTTGTTTTGTCAGCGTTCATTTGATTTATCAATGTTCACTTGTTTTGTGATGTTCATATGTTTGACCAAGGCAGGGGAGCCACGAGCCCGAAGGGCGTTAATGTGGGTAACTGATCGGATCTAGGAATGCTTTGTGGAAAAATACAAATCTAGAAATGCATTTTATATGAATGCAGTGAGATAACAAAGGTCACACTTAGCTAATACGGAAGATAAGTAGGTATACCTACTAACTTTAGCCTACGGCTTCGCTTGCGTCAGAAATTATTCTTGGTGGTATCGTTTCGGACCCACGCTATTACATGTAGTATCTTGTATTATGCTATAATACAAGAATAGGTACTTATCTACAAATCACAACACTACTTGGTGGTATCGTTTCGGACCCACGCCACCACCAGTGGTATCGGCGGTGGTAGCGTGGGTCCGAAAGGAGAATAACTCACATTCGACATCAAATATAAAGCAATCGGTATTTGATCAAACACTGATCCGGATTATACCGGCTCGAACCGGAATACGCTGTAAGAATGTTGTACTTAAGCACACATCATTAACTGCTACAATTTTTATCTTGTTTCAGGGAATTTTGTAGGAATAAAATTATAAGATATATCAGATCCCCTTGATTACATAATATATAATTTTTTTAACAGTGAGCTTCTGAATTTAGTCACCAGTCTCGTAAAGGTGGTGACTTTTTTTATTTTTTTATACCACTTAGATAGACTTACCACTTGATGGAAAATGGTTACCGTGGCCTATGGACGTATGCAACACCAGGGGCGTCACACTCGTGCTGCCGACCCTGAAGAAACCTTCTAATGCCCTTCTTGAAGAACCCCATATTGTAGTCTCTTGGGAAAACCATCGCGGGGAGTTCATTCCACAGCTTGAGTGTGCGAGGGATGAAGTTCCAGGGCACCCAGCGCGCTGTGCGGTATGCACAGTGCGCACCATTTCCGGTCGCAATGTGTGAGGATGAATTCCCCGCCTATGGCGAGAAGTGCGTTGATAGAACGACCCCCGTTCCAGCTTGTTCCTAAGACAAAGGATGGCCATTGCGATTCAGTGAGGCAACGCTACCGGCGCCCTGAGCACTTTTGCGCAAGGACCGACACGGGTTGGGTTATTCGACTTGACATAATCATGATAAACGAGGTCTAACAGTAACCTCTAAAGTAATTTAATTAATCTTGATAGGTGATTACTCCCCAACTTAGAGTAACACTGTCTCAGAACTGATTTAACCAATGTATACTGCCATGGATGCTCGTATGACCACCGGTACCGAAGACTTAACGTGTTATTCGAGGCACGGTAATATCCAGACCAATGCAAATAGAGTCATGCATACAAATATTTGCACTGATAGGGGATCAAACCCGTACCTCCTTTCATAGCACTACCGCCACACTACAGAAGTTGTACTCATAGGACGCATACTCGTTACAAGCGAAAAACTTACAAAATATAAATCTGAATACTTTCTATGATATCGCATTGTAAATTCAGCATAAAATATAATTGCAAGGTGTGGTGTCATTTTCCCTAAGAATGTAGGAACGAGCGTGCAAAAACCATGCTTCTTGCGGCTCCCGAGTGCGGCAATTACCTCAATTTGCCGCAACTGAGGTTTCTTTTGTTCTCAACACACAATGTTTTCTTTTGTCTTTTCCTTTGTTATCTAATAGGACACACGACTTGCTTCAATTTACTGGGATGGTATCACTCACTAAGGTAGTGAGTTAGCGTTAGCTCTGGTTGGTAAAATGAAGAATTTTTTTTTAGTTTTATTCATTTTCTGTTTGGGAAAACTGTTCAAATTTTTGTAGTTTTAGTAGTTTGAATGGTTTGTAAAATAGCAGTTCGATCTATGTAAACATTTATGGGTTAAATGGGTTGAACACAAGAAATAGCGTTTATGATAGTGACGGCCCATCTGCTGACCTTACCCGCTAGTCGTTACCTACACCCTGGACGGCCGTTGGAAGGTCAGACGGCAGTCAATCCGCTAAAATCCAAGATGGATGCAGGATGGATGGATGGACTAACGCTATGATGATGAGAATCGAGTGTTGTCATTTAATTCTAAGTGCACTATATTTTTATGACCTAAACAAAATACTTGCTCAATTCAATGACCCTGGCCGGGATTGTTCATCACAAGTGGCTATTATTTTTTTAAGAATCCCACGCGCCGTAAGCAGACAAAGCTCTAAGTAAATTAATAAAATCAGAGACGGTCGTGTTTAATTAATACAGAATTTAGTATTGTAATTAATTATGGGTTTAATTAAAATGAGAAATGAATTTGAGCTAATTTACTTTGCTTTTGTTTTAAGTACTGTCTAGGTTTTTTATATAATGTATTTACAAAAAAAATTAAGTATGATGATCCGCATTCTAGAATTAATAACATAAGTTAGTTTTACTGTGCTTAGGTACTATGGATCTAGATAGCCTTTTGCGGAATGTTGCAGAATATAGTATCATGTACTATAAACATCGATGAACCCACTGGTCTCCTAAAATTCGTCCCCCGGTGTAATAATATAGTGTAGTTATCGTCCCATATTCAAGTGCCCATTCATCCTCTGATACTCCTACTAGGGAACAATGGGCACCTAAGTCCCCACTATTGAACATTATGAACTACCCATTCGTCCCCTAAAATAAACTTATTTCATTTCGTCCCCTAAACTTTCTTCAATATTTATATTTCATTGAGTTATTTTCGAAGGCAATAACCCAGAATAGTCCTAAAAGTGATTTCGCAACATATTTCATACTGCCAAAAGGTTCAAACATCAAACTCTGAAAGACCAAACGTAATATAAACTATGCCGAGAGGTCCAACACACTATAAATAAAACATTAAAACGGACGGACAAACTTTTGCCTTTTCAAGTCGTCTGCTAATGAATGCCCCGACTTATATCTATATAGAGCGCGCGTATCACTCAGGTTTTTGGCGCCGAGCGTAGGCAGATTTGCAATGGTATATTGCACCTATAGTGACGTTTCATGCATTACCGAAAATATCAATAGTTGCAGTTATGAATGTAGTTTAATGATTGTTATGCAGTTTTTTGTTCGATTAGATATGGATGGTCAAAATTAAAGCCAGAATACAAAATAATGGTGTCATTTTGTGTATTGCAAAAACAATAAATACTACAAATATACAATGTAATATAAAATATTGATTTAAAATATATATATTCATGATGTTTATAACAAAATATCTTATATATTTATTCTGGTTAATCCTCCTATCATACAATTTAAATATGTACCTACAATATTAACAATAAAACTAAAAATATATATATATAAAAGGACAAATTAAAAACTAAAACCGAGTCGTGGAATTCCTCCGCATCGCATGCCTCTTGTGGTAACGTTCCCAGAAGACTGGCAGCATTGCCACATTGTATGGCAATGCTTATTCTCTGACCTAAAAAGAGGCCAGCCTTCTGGTCACGAGAAGCGTCGACCATACGCTTCGCAATCTCCCTGAAGAGATTGCGCGCGCTCGGACCCCATGGTCCCAACGTTTCGACTCCAAACGGCACAAATTCATAATCTCCAATGAGATTGTAGTATTTGCGCCGCTTGAGAGCCTCTGCAGAAGCAGCAGCAGCACCGGCACAGCCAGCCGTGCCAGGAATATGGGTAGGGGCAATGGTGTCGACGCATGTTGCGTCCCACACCAGAGTCCTACCCATTTTCCATGGCATTAACGACATACCATCCGGTCTCTTGCCATCGTCGCGCGCCAAACCGTTTGGTTCAAGCACGGCTGGCACACCGGCGGTGACAATGTCGTTTAGGCTGGCGTGTCGTGGAATTCGCCCAGCGCTCCTGCAGCACGACAGGCCATGGTGTCCGAGTCGGTCAACTGCGGCACAACGGCATCGATGTGGAGAAACACACGGCGCGCCTAATCGGAGGCACGTTGCGATGCGGAAGGTAGTGTCATCTAACATAGTCCCTACGTTAGATGACGGAAGAGCTTGTAGTCAAAGACACGATTCCCACTCACCAACCGCCAATAAACGGGCACGCTCAGCAGCATTAGAGCATGTATTGAGTAAATTTTGTCTTACTAAGCTGCAGAGCGGCCCGTCCCACCGACGCTGTGAGAAAAGGTTCTTTGGGAGATCGGTGTTTGGACATGCAATTTTCCAAGCGTTCACTGCGTCAGTCTTACACAATACTTCAGAATTAACTAGTGTAGGTGCAAGAATTTTCCTAGTTAATTCTTCCGTACTGTGGACCGAAGACAGGAACGCTGGTAAGCTGACATCTGAAATCTTTCGAATACCGAGCCCACCTAAACGAATCGGTAATGACACTTGTAGTGAAGCTCGGTCTTTCAAAGCCACATTTATAATTTTGGTAAGTGTAATTTCTATAATTTTGTCCATTTTTTCCAAAATTGTTAAATGTTTCCAAAATGGTGTGGATCTGAGAGCATGGGTGAATTTTGGAACAAAAAGGCAATACCGAAGAATAGTAATAATAATTTAAAATATCGAATTAAATATTATTAGAAAAGTCACTTTGACGGTTATTGTTTTACTATTGATTGAGGTTGAGCCAGGATCCTCGGTACTGTTCATACCCGTGCCAACGTTCATACTTAGTAAGGAGCGCACTCTATATTATATATTATACGCTAAGCCCGACCTTCTCTTTTTGCTCAAAGATCATTTATCACATGTTATAATTAAGAGAGATTATTAACCTAAATTAAATCCTTTTATACTATGTGACATAGGCGCCTATTCATACTATACAAATGTGCGATTTAGTACAATCTTGATAAGATATATTTTCATAATTTTCACACATTTAGGGATAAATGGAAATAATTATTACGGGTTTGGGGAGATAACCCGGGGTCTTTACGGTTTTATGCAACATGATAACCCAAGTTTATTGCGGGGTAACCTTTTTCAAAAGATGGCAACATCGTAATGAGCAATGTGTTTTATAGGAGTTTTGGCGCCAACGCGAAGAAGGACGCATCGTGGTATTATTTTACTTTCCGAAATTGGTGTGAATTCGAGTTTTCATGTATAAATATGGCCATTTCCTTAATCCTATTAAGGAAGTCACAAAGTTTCAGAATTTTCAGATTCAGAAGTAAAAGTATCGTTGCTCGATTTAAATTTACGAAGTTAAAGCACCATAATACTTGCTCAAAACGTTTTAAATTTTGTGCATAAAGTAAAACGATAAACACGTTACACAAAATGCGAGTTCCTTCCCAGTGGGAAATAATAATTTAAATACAAATAAAAAAATTATGCTTTTTTTTGTATTTTACCTAATTATTTTATACTAGCTGTTGCCTGCCGCTCCACCCGCGTGGATGTCGGTTAGAGCGATCAAATTATAGCCTATGTCCTCTTCCAAGGTCTAATCTATCTCTGTATCAATAGGGAATACTGGTGTCAGATTTACATGAGGCTTTTCAGAAAATAATAAAGTCGAGTCGACGACGTTGGATTGCCATCGTAGTGTAGTAATTGGTTTCACGGCAGTGCCGCTACTCACAGAGAGGGCCCGAGCATAGGTATCGCTCTTTGGGAAGGCTTACTACGTACTTAACTAAAAAGGTACCACTTTCTGAAGGGCGAACGAATTGTCCGAGCCGCTTCGAACTTCAATTCAAATTTAGCCGAGAAGGAAGGGAATATTGTTCCAACTTTGACCGTTAAGTATTTGAAATTACTGCTGCATTAATTGTATGAATCGGTTTGATATTGAAGTTTACTGAAAAATAGGCCTAGTATCGGCGACTTTTTCGGCTCAGTAGTCCGATGATGCAGATGATAAATCATCGGACTACTGAGTCTTTTAGTCCGATTCGACATTCTGAAACAAGAAATGAATGCAGTTTTTTGAATTTCTATCTTGGTCTTCCATTTTGCGTGATCTCCTAACCTCCAAAATCTGTATTGTACGACAGTAAATACGCTACACTACTGGCGTGGGTTGTAATTTTATTTTATTTCAGAACAATAAGAACTAAAAATAAAATTAAATTGATTTTCAAATATTAAATTCAACTTAAAGTATATCTCACTAAGCAGAGATAGCAATATCACAACAATTATCAACAATATTGTGATATTGTTGCCGAGTTTGACGAGCAGGCGACTAATGAACGCTCTGTGTATTTTAGTTTAATCACTTTGTGGAAACTTCACTATGAAGAATGAACGCGAAATGCCGGCCAACGAAGGTAAATATAAGTAAAAGTAATATTGGAAACTGATCCTTGTAATAGTGTTGAAATAAAACCAAGTTGCTTTTATCCGACTGCGCCAGCGAGGATAATGTTATACTCGTATATTATATCTCTTGAAGGTAATCAACTTACACACTCATATACATTACAATTTTTTTTTAATTCCAATAACGCAATATAAATTTTGGATCCTGAGGATCACGTTGAAACTACGTCGCCTCGCCTAAACGTACCTACCCATCAAGCTGGCAGCGTTTCCCCTTTGTATGGCTAGGGAGATTTCTTGCAGTAAGTATTGACCCGAGCGATTGAAGGTGTTTTTCCTGAGTTCATATTTTCTTAATTCATTTACTTTAGGTTTACTCTAGAATTTTGTGTCTCAGGTGGTGACACTCTTGGATTATCTAAAATACCTTAATTGACTTGAAAAACACAAAAAAATATATTCCATAAAAAAAAATTGGTGTCTTCAAATTAAGAAAAACTTTTCAACTAATAATTTCAACTAAATTAATTGAAACCTTCAGTAAACTGCGACTTTGACCTTTGCCAGCAGTATTTAAGAGCTGTGACCCTGGAGCCAAAGGTTTTGTCCTCGAGATGAGACGAGGGTATTGTTCTACTAAGTTTACAGATAAAATGTACAGATTGCTTACTGCTCTGGCAAAAATTTCATTTATTAAGTAAATTGCTTTGATCAAAATCTTTTCGCCAAATAACATATTTTGCTTTTAGAAATAAAATAAAATAAAATATGAAGTACTAGCTTTTGCCCGCGGTTCCGCCCGCGTGAATGTCGGTTATCACGACCAAACATAGCCTATGTCCTTTCTCAAGGTCTAATCTACCCCTGTACCAAATTTCATCAAAATCGGATCAGTGGTTTAGGCGTGAAAGCGTAATAGACAGACAGACATTCAGACAGAGTTACCTTCGCATTTATAATATTAGTATGGATAAGATGAAAACCCTTTATATTTTTTCCCCATAATTTGTATAAGCGGAAGGTATGACAGAAAACAAGAAAAAAGTGATTTTTTCAAGATATTTTTCTTTTTCCAGTCTAACTGCGGGTTTGGTTGATCTTCGACAATTTTTCCATCAAGCATCTGACCTCCACAAACCGTTGGCGATATTGAAGTATTGGAGTTAGACAAGTTGTTGAACTTTTTTTGTGGTATAATCCGTCTTCATGGTAAGGAATTGACGTGAAGTCCAGAAGAGAGTCCTGTTCCCTAGATAAGTGACAATTCATTGGTCGGCGTATTGTCGAATTTTCATTCGTCATTCAATTCAACAATACGCCGATTAACAAATTGCCACTTGTCTAGTGGGCTAAGGAGTAGCTTATCGCCGAGATTACATAAATTACACAATTAAGTAGGTACGATACTGAAATCATTTTTATCCAGTAAGCAATTTTTTCGCCCTTAATAAGGCAAGAAATTATCACTTACCTCGAAAATTTTGTATAGAACAAGACAAGCGAATTAATTAATTAACTTCAGATGAAGTAAACAACCGGCGAAGGGCGAGCCCTCGACCTCTGAGCTGTGCCTCACTGCCTTCATTGCTATTAGAATTGAATGCAAGCTCAGGAGAAAATTAATAGCCCCAATAATAAATATTGAAGTATAAACGTAAATAATAATGATAAATAAATATTTATTGCTACGGTTCTGCAGTTTACAATGGAAATTCAATGGTTAGAGTGGTTCACGTCGGTAGTGTAATGGCCAGAATTCGAACCCAGGAGTCCCAGGACCTCTCGTTCGTAAGGCCGACTCCTTGATCAGTAAGCTTCTGACTTTAAACTTAAAAACTTGTAAGTGACATTTTCAGTAAATGTCACTTACAAGTTGTAACTGACATTTTCAGTAAATGTCACTTACAAGTTGTAACTGACATTTTACAGTAAATGTCACTTAGGTACAAGTTTCTTTCTTGCACTTTGAGGACGTTAAGCCTACAGGTTTAAACAAATAGGTATCACTGCCACCACTACTGGTATGAAATTAAATGTAAAATAAACGTATTTAGTTCCCAACTACGCTAGGCTATAAATTCTACTTGTAACATTTATGCCTGTTACATTTACATCTCTATAGTAAGACAATTAAATGTAATAGTCTTGGAGCGCAATAAATAACAACGGGTCCCCGATTTTCGACTTTAAGTGTGACTTTGCCAGGTGACGTTATTCATTACAATCATTACACATGACACTGTGAAACAAAATAATTCAATACAAAAATCATATGAAATTTAGTAGCGGCCGCCTGCGACTTTGTACACATGGAGTTGGTTTCATTGCTCAGGCTGTTTGCATGATGTATTATGTAGCCAACAATACTTCATTTACCACTATAATCCATACTAATCCATACAAATATTACGAGTAAATATGCGAAAGTAACTATGTCTGCCTGTTATGCTTTCAAGCCTAAAGCATTGAACCGATTTTGGTGTAATTTGGTACAGGGATAGATTAGACCTTGGAAAAGGACATAGGCTATGATTGGTCGCGATAATCGACATCCACGCGGGTGGAACCGCGGGTAACAGCTAGTAAAATATAAAATAAATTTGTAAAATACAAATTTCATTTTCTCATTTAAAACATTGTTATGTAATGATGATTTTGACCGCATGGTCCGTATGTACTTACAATATTTTCATAATTTTATTTTTTATTTTATTTTCATTTATTCAGGAAACATACAGTCATGCACTTATGTATCTAAATAACATGATATTCTTTAAGACTTAGAGTTCCATAAAATATTATAAACATAAAAATAATAATACAGCCACATTGCCGCATAAATGGTATATGTACACAGAAGAAAAGAAAGAAAACAACTATTCTATTCGATGAACATAGCTCTTAAATCTTTTTTATAATTACTCAGACTGCTGCTAAACATGTCCAAGCTGCTGCATTCAACATTATAGTCCCGAACACTGCGTCTGAAAAAGCTGTTACCGGTATACACAGTTTTATACAATGGAACAGAGAATAACTGGAGTAATCGGGAGCTGGGCCTAGGTATCCTAAATCTGCATCAAAATAACGAGTTAGAATAATCATAAATACCTTAAATTTATCATAATAATATAATTTCTTCAGTTAAACTTTAGTCACGACTCTTCATAATGTTCAGATCGTGACTACGATGTTATTACGATCGTATTTTTGAAGTAATGTCCTTTCACAACCCTAACTACTTCATAAATAATCAAAAACACATAGCACGTCTAATGTAGTTGAATAACTGACAAATCTGTGTAAATATAGTGCCTAGATATACCTCGGAACACCTTTTTCTTGGACCTTAAATGTGTTAAAATGTGCTCTATACACGCAGTACACGTTTCTTGGGTGTCTTTTGAGGATAGCACGGGGTGCTACTGCGGTGGACAAGCTCAAATTCACCAGGCACAGATTATTACACGACAATCCGCCCGCGTCAGGTCCTATCTGATACTTTTTATAACAATTTTGAAAGTTCTTAAAGTCTAGCAATTAGCCTAGCGCCTAATACTAATATTTCGCCGACCTCGTGAGACTTATTAACAGATGTCGTCTCTACGTAATCGTGAAAAGGCTTTCAAATGTTCCTTCCTTTCAGAATAGCCTTCAGACTAGGGGTAAAAAGAAAGCTGACAGGTTAAAAAATAACAAGACAGGTTTTCTTTGATGGATCAAGTCCTAATTGCAAAGCATGACACAGACGATATCAAAAACTCTTCTTATTTTAGGTGGGCTTATTAGAGCTATTTACTTTTTTACTTGTAGGTACAAACTGCTAATTATTTTAGAGTTGTACTTAGTAAAACCACACAGCGTTTTCGGTATCAAAGTTATTACGAGTACTAAAACGAGTATTATTATGCTCACAAAGTAAATTGCTCGTCAACCTAAGAGCGGGGACACACGATGCGTTGCGTCGACGCAACGCATCGTGTGCCGCTGCTCTAAGGGTTTTGTTTGCTGGCACGTCGACACATCACATCACAAGTTAATGTTAAAATCTTTTTCAATTTTTTTTTTATTACTCTATACAACCCTTCAAACCCACAAACTTAACCTCTATAATTATAGTACAGTTCATTTTATTATTTACATACCTATAGCCCAATGATAGCATTGAACTATTAAGTATAAGCAGCATTTTTACAGAATCTTTCAACACGATAAGTAACTGACATTCTCGTAACCGAATTCAGAAAACAACCTAACTTTGTGTTCGCAAGAACTTCGCCTCAGTTATTTTGTAAATCTAGTTTGTGGCACGCTCTCAAAGAGTTTGCTTAGTTCTGAGATAAGGACATTCCGCTAAACCCATAATTTTATTTACAGGTTGCGCTGTGCTGGCGTCTCTCTAAGGCCTCAGCCCCTCTAGACAAGTGGCAATTCGTTGCTCAGTGTATGATGGAATAGAATGACAAATGTATAGGATTTGACGTTTTTGACATTCGTTGACGCCTGTCATATACGTCAAATCCCATACATTTGGACTGCCACTTGTCTAGAGGGGCAGGTCGCATGTCGGTAGGTAAGCAACACGATAATGCGAATAATAAGACTGTGGTTTAGATCGCAATATATAGAAATTGATTTACAGTTAAGTATGTGCAATAAATAATTATATTTGTGTTTTATATAATGTGTTTTAAGTAATTACAATTAAATGGAATTAATTCTATTTATACAGTAGTTACTAAAAAATAAAAAATAAACGAACTAAAACTAAAACGCATCGTGGAATTTCTCCGTATAGCATACCTCTTATGGTAACGTTCCCAGAAGACTGGCAGCATTGCCACGTTGTATGGCAATGCTGATTCTCTGACAAATAAAATTATATATTTCATTTCTAAAGAGACGATGACTTTCAGAGTAGACCAGGTTAAACAGGTGCTTGGGTACTATACTTCGCAATCAACAATGTTAAGACAATCTGCCGAGGTGTGAAACCACGGGTGTCATTTGACCCTAAAATAACGCTTAGATATCGAAAAGGCAGGTGTACAAAACCATACTTGGGCCTATCCTTTTATACGGCTGTGAAGCATAGCCTGAAGTAGCTGCGTATCACAGAGAGATGAATCCATACTTAATATTATTAAATCGAAAGTAACTAGCTGTCTGTCTGTTAGCTTTCACACCTCAATTACTGAAACGATTTTCATGAAATTTGGTTCAGATACCAACCTTGGACATAGGCTAGGACATAGGCTAGGACATAGGCTAGGACATAGGCTAGGACATAGGCTAGGACATAGGCTAGGACATAGGCTAGGACATAGGCTAGGACATAGGCTAGGACATAGGCTAGGACATAGGCTAGGACATAGGCTAGGACATAGGCTAGGACATAGGCTAGGACATAGGCTAGGACATAGGCTAGGACATAGGCTAGGACATAGGCTAGGACATAGGCTAGGACATAGGCTAGGACATAGGCTAGGACATAGGCTAGGACATAGGCTATATCTGCTCATAATAACCGACATTTTTATAAAGTATAAAGTAGGTTACTCACTATCACAATAATAAAATTGCAAGTCAAATGCTACAACAAAGACTTTTCTTCCCAACTTTACCATTTTATTTTTAAGCATTTACATCTGTATCATAAGATATTTAAAGCAAATGGTCTCCAAGCCCAATAAATAACAAAACGGGTCCCAAGTTTGGCCTGCCCTGACCTTACCCGGCTCGTACACACATCTGTGAACCAAAGATACACAATACAAGAATAAAATACGATTTTAAAGCAGTTACTTCGATGACAAATGCGAGTTGTAGTTTTTGGCTATAACTTTGTTTGGGTGTTATTAGATCACGTGCCTGTAAATGGTTCCCTGGAGCTGTCGTACCGACCAATCTGTGAATTGAAAGGAGGGCACCACCGTCCCTTCAATAAAAAGGCGGACTTAATATATATATAGCATATTCTGCCAGTTTCTGAAGGGGGAAGGTCAGACAGTAGTCAAAAATAACAGCCAACATCATGGAAAGAGAGTTCGTTGGGCTTCAAGATACAGGTGTTCGATGCAACCAGTATTGCGACTCGGATGATGAAGAGATATTTCGATGGATAATTTTCCATATCATGCCTTAATGTAAATTAGAATAAAGTGATTGGCCTTATAATCATGGGCGTATGCAGGGGGGGGGGGGGGAAGAGAGCTGGGTACCCTCAACCCCCATGCTTATAATTAATTTTATATTTCAATATTATCAAGTAGCATTAACCCTTTTCATATTGTGAAGAAAGTTTCACCAAATGCCATCAACCGACGGTATAAACAGTCAACCCCTTTTCAAATCAAACACTTTACAACGAATCATTAACCCTTTTGAACTCAAAAACTGTTCACTTTCATTATATTATTACTGAAATCTGAGAGAGGTCTGATAAAGCCCCGATACTTCATTTGTAACTTGATTAGACGAGAAGGGTATCGGTACCGATTATCCTACTCAGGTCGAATCCACCCAATTAGAAATACCTACCTTCCACATGAGATAGCCTCTTAGCCCAGATCCTGCCACTTTAAAACGTTCCAACCTACCTAATCACGGACAGGGCATTACTTATCACAGAAAATGATTTTAATGTATAATAGTTATTTGTTATACAAGAGTGCAAAGTTGCTTTTTCACCGCGTGCTCAGTTTTCCAAAAGAGCACAAGGTAAAAAATCTTTGCACTCGAGTGCAACACGTAACTTTTCATCCCACCTCAGCGAGGAAATACCTAACTTAATGCAAAAAAAAAATACATTCAACAACAATGTTCTAACAATATGACGTGAAAAAAATGTTGCGCGAAAAACAAATTACAAATTTTTATTACACCTGTACACCTTTTTTTTTTTTTTTTTTTTATCGTGCGAAAAATCCCCACGGATACCTCCCCCGCCGGAGCCGGAGGAAGAGGTTATGTCGGACTCGAACCGACTAAAACGCACGCCGTCTGTGGGCCGTCGGTTGCCGAAGGTGAGGTTGTCGTAGCCATATCCCTCGCACCCCGGCCGACCCAGGGCCAAATCTCTCGATCTGGCCCTCATCCCGTGTGGGGACCACAGAGTCCCCAACTCGCCCCGGGTATGGGGAGGCACGCAATGCGCGCCGCCGCCGCGGCCTGCTTCTGCTAGGGTGACAGGCGGCTCCACCCGTCACCCCCAGGCCCGCGCTCATGGGGGACGGAGGTCATTCTGCGACCTCCGACGCCCGAGTTGCCACCGCTCGTTGCGGGCCGCGCGGTTAGCGATTCTCCTGCGCTCCTCGCGGGCGGCAAGGTCTGCGATTGTCCTTCGCTCCCGCTCCGCCGCCCACTTTACGAGCATGATTTGCTCGCAGAAGGAGGCGCCCGCGGCCCACGCATCCGCGCAGCGAACCATCGCTGCGAGCAGAGTGGCGAGCGTGAGAGCTCTCACTCCCAGGGTCGCCACCAGCTCCCGTCTCGGCGCCTCCCACGCCGGACACTCGGTGAGCGCGTGCAGCGCCGAATCCTCGCTCGCGTCGCAGTGATGGCACTCGGACGTTGGCTCTTTCTTCGCGATCCGATGCAGATACCGCCCGAAGCATCCATGATTGGTGATGATCTGCGTCAGCCAGAACGAGAGGCCACCGTGTGGCCTCTCTAGCCACTCCCCCATGATGGGTCTTACCGCCGCTACTACGGCGTGCCCTGCGCGTGGTCGCCCAAGTCGTAGCTCCCACTCCGCTACCATGTCCCTGTGGAGCCGGGATTTCACGGCCCGAATTTCTTCAGGCTCAGGATTGTGTCCCCGCTCCCGCGCCTCCTTTCGGAAACGATATAGCGCCGAAAGGGTTCTCGCTTCCAGGATCCACGGTAGCGATCCGGCAAGGAGACTCGCTGCTTCAAAGGATATCGTGCGGTACCCCCTGATGGCCCTGATGGCCACTATCCGCTGCGGTTCATGCAGCCGGTCCACGTGCCTGGCCTTCAGGTTGTCCGCCCATACGGGGCTACCGTATAGAGCCATGGACCGCACGACACCCGCATAGAGTCTCCTGCAGGAGTCCTCTGGCCCCCTCAAATTGGGCAGCAGCCGCGTCAGAGCGTTAGCTGTGAGCACCAATTTGGGGACCAGACTTCGGAAATGCTCCCCGAAGTCCCACCGACCGTCGAGCACGAGCCCCAGATATTTCATCCGGGGCTTGATGTCGATGAGAGTGTCTCCCACTGTGATTCTGGATCCCGCCGGTGGCCCGCGCCGAGGTCCATGAAAGAACATGGCTTCGGTTTTCTGCAGAGCCACCTCGAGACCCAGCCGCCGGATTCGTTCCACGACTTGGGCAACCGCGGTCGTGGCCTTCAGGGTTGCCTCGCGGTGTGTAGCCCCGCTTGCCGTCACTAGCGTGTCGTCCGCATAACACGTCACGGCGGCACCATGCGCGAGCTCACTGCGAAGCACCCAGTCGTATCCGATGTTCCACAGGAGCGGCCCCAGGACCGATCCCTGCGGAACACCGCACGACATCTCTCGCCGACCGACACCGGTCGCACTTGGGTAGATGACGGCTCTCTCCGTCAGGTACGCCCCGACTATACGGCGGAGGTAGAGAGGCACATCGTGGTACGCGAGCGCCTCCATAATGCAACTCCAGGGCAAGGTGTTGAACGCGTTGGAGATGTCCAAGGCCACCGCCAACATCACCTCGCCCCGAGCGACCGCATCCTCCGCCAGAGTCCTCACGCGCATGATTGCATCTACGGTGGAACGCCCTCGGCGGAAGCCATATTGGGCATCCGCCAGATCCGGCCCCTCCCTAGAGAGGTGCTCGACGAGGCGCTTCGCAATAACTCTTTCAAAGAGCTTGCCCACCTCATCGAGCAACACTATGGGCCGGTAGCCGGACGGTGAGTCCACCGGGCGCCCCTCCTTCCGGATGAGTACCAGTTTCCCCGTCTTCCACATCTTCGGAAACTGGCCACGCTCCATACATGCGCTGAGGAAACCTCTAAATCGAGGCTCGAGAGCGTCTTCCCCTAGAGCTAGGACCCATGCGCGGCCTGGAATACCGTCGGGTCCCGGGGCGGTGTTCTTCTTGGCGCTAAGCCTTCGCACCGCCAGCTCTAGTTCTACCCAAGTGACCTCGGGCACGTCGTCATCAACCGCGCTGGGCACCACAGGCGACTGAGGTGGCAGAGTCATCCGCGGTGGAACGTGTTACGCCCGCGTCGGGAACAGGGATTCAACCACTCCTCCGAGCAGAGCCGGCTGGAGAACCTGGGTCAGCGGCGGAGCCCGGGGGCGGAGCTTTCCTCTTACCATATAGTAAGGCCGCCCCCATGGGTCCCTCTCCAGCGTCTCCATCAGCTCTTTAAAAGCCGCAGCTTTGGCCCGCTTAATCTCCGCTCGGAGGGCATTTCTGGCCTCTCTATATCCCTTATGAAGCTCCGCCACTCGGGGCTCCGTATCTGCGGGTCGGCTACGCCTCCTACGGAATCTGGCCCACCGACGGTGCGCGATTACGCAGGCTTGCCGCAGCCTCGCAATCTCCGCAGACCACCAGTAGACCCGACGCCTCGGACTATAGGGCGGAGCCCTAGGCATACCCGCATCGCAGACACGTGTCATGGCCTCCCGAAACCACGCCGCCTCGTCGTCAATATCGACAGGCCTGTCCGGCGCAATGGCCCAAGCCTGAACGGCGGCGGCCTCCAGGAGGACCTCCCGATTCAGTCCCTTAAGTACCCAGCGCGGCTCGCGTGGGGCCGGTATGACCGGCGCATCACCCGCGGGGTGTGAGACATCAAACCTAACGTAACGATGATCCGCCAATGTCTCCACCCCGACAACGACCCGCCAGTCCCGCACACGGTGTGACAGCGAAGCGCCCGCGAACGTAAGGTCTACGATCGAACTGCGCCCCGCGGCCATGAACGTGGCTTCGGCCCCGCTATTCTGGAGAACTAGACCGAGTGTAGCGGCCCAGCTCTCCAGTGCCCTTCCTCGCGGGTTCGTGCGCTGGGAACCCCAGGTCACTGACCAGGCGTTAAAGTCCCCAAGCACAAGAACCGGGCGAGGGTAACAGGCATTGACGACGTCGGCCAGCCGATCCAACGATTGCTGGTATTGGCTTATGAGTCGGTGTCGACTCGGCGTGAGGTAGACGGCCACAACCGCTATCTCCCCCACAAGAGCCGCCACGTAGCCATGCCCCCTTGCAATGGTTGCAAGGGGGGGGCTACCTGCAGCGGCGTTACGCACCAGTGCCGCCGACCCATCCAGGTCGATCACCCAGGCAGGCCCGGGAGGTCGGTGGGTGTATGGATCGGCGACAGCGGCGATATTTATGGACCACTGTGCCATGCTCTGGAGCAGAAGTGCCTGAGCATCGACACCGTGGCCCACGTTCGCCTGCAGGATGCGGAGTTGAGGATCCATTATGGAACCCTCTCCTCCGCACCCCGCCGCGAACTAGATGCGGAACGCCCGCCTCGCGGCTTCGGCTCCCCCCCGGTGCAGGTTTTGCTGCCAACCCTGTGGTTGGCCGGCTTGCCCTCCGCCGCACACCTAAAGCAGTGTGGCGGTGCTTCGCACTCTCCGGCCACATGACCGGGTTGGCCACAGCGGAAGCAGCGGTCACCGACCGTCACCTCCGCAGTGCACTGCACACCCAAGTGGCCGACCGACAGGCACCTGAAGCACCTGGCCGGTCGAGCCTGCAGGAGCCGTACCTGCACCTTTGCAATGCCTCCTACCGCGAGGCTCCTCTGGTCGGCAGCCTTTTGGGCTGCGGCGATGGGGCAGCCGACAACTGCCGCCCCCTGTCCATAGCGGCCGAAGCGGATCGCTCCGACCTTGACCGCTTCCAGGGGACAGCCCCCAGCCTCCGCCACGGTGAGCCTTAGCTCCTCTGCCGAAATGGAGTCGTCCAAGCCCGAGATGCGCAGTTCTACACACTTGTTGGGCCTGGACACCCGGACATCGGCTGCGTCCAGCGACTCCCTGAGCGTCGCTGCTATGGCGTCGGCTTGAGGACCGCTGGTGGCGCCGGGGACCGCAATGAGCGTGGCACCCGTCCGCGTGCGCCTGAACGTCATGGGCCCGGAGATGTTTAGGGCTTTCATGTCGATGAAGCCCTTGGCCTTAGTCACGATCGGGCCCAGCTTCACGCCCCTCTCTGCCGCCTCCGCTGTCAGTGACAGAACGACAGCCGTAGATCGAGGTGCACGCAGCCTCCCCGGCACTCCCTTCGCGGCAGCCTCGGCTTTCTTAGCCTTTTTGGCTGCCTTTTTTCGGGCGTTCCGCCTCTTTTTGTTGTCTCCAACTACCTCCCAGCCCCCTTCCGGTGGAGAGCTCATGGAGGCAGTCGGAGCCGTACCCTGGGCCGGGGATACCTTCCCCTTGCCCTTCCCCTTCCCCTTGGCCTGGGCGCCCTGAGGGCCCCCAGCTCCGGCAGCAAGAGTAGCGGGAGCGGAAGGCGCGGCAGTCAGACCGCGGGCCGACACTTTCGAGGTCGCCACCACAGCCGGACGGGTACCACCCCTCCCGACTGCATCGGCATACCCGGTCGGTGGCGCAAGGGCCGGACGGCGGATGGAGTCCAAAATAGTCTCCACCATGCGCCGTGTGCGCTCCTCAAGCGCGGCCTGCCGCGCCTCCTGACGCTGTTCCATGGCGGCCATGGCTGCCATGCAGGCCGCAAATTGATCTTTTGATCGGGTTGGCTGCAGCACTGGCGACACCGACCGGTTTGGCAGCGTCGGTGGGACCGGCCGCTCCGGCTCCGCCGCAAGCGCCCGCTGCAACGAACGCGTTACGCGCACCTGTGGCATATCGGCCACCATTTTTTTAAGGCCCGCTATCTCAGCCGTCATTTTCCTGTACTCGGCCTGTCGCCGAGCCTCTTGCCGCTCGGCGTCACACCTGTACACCTGCTTTGAGTTGAATTTATGTTTGAGTCCGAATCCGAGTCCGAGTCCGAGTCCGAGTGTCTGAATCTGGATCTGGATCTGAATCTGCTGAATCTGAATCTGAATCCGAATCCGAATGCGGATCCGAATCCGAATCCGAATCCGAATCTGAATTTGAATTTATCTAACATTCTGATTGTCTCTGATATTCTGATAGGTAGTAGGTATATCTGATAGTCTGGGTTCGTCATAAATTAAAAAAAAGTATGTATGATAAATTCGGCACCATAGAGGTAGAAGTAAGTAGGTTAATTCACAAACCTAGTGCACACGATGTGATCTTTTAGCGATAAGGCCGCCATTTGTACATTACCTAATTATGTTTGCCATTTATTTTATGTATACTTTTCTTTTTGTTTGGTGTACAATAAAGTTTATTTCTATTCTATTCTATTCTAAATTCAAATTTACTTTATCCTCTAGAGGATAAAAACGACTTTTTTACTCAGATATCGAAGAATAAAAATACGCTTTCCGAGGTGGTGGGATGAAAACATTTTTACTCTATTGCTGAAGAATGGAGGGTAATGTTTTCGAGACTATATTATATATGTCCATTTCTTTGGCAGGCCCTACAGCCTGAACGGCTTGATGGATTTTGACGTGGGAGATGTCATTTGATTCGTCATGATTATGTGAGTCTCCAGATCTACGCTCCAGATATATTAAAATTTGTACAAAATAAAATGGCGGAATTTTGGCGCCAAAACCTTGAAAAATTTTCTTGCACGCTCTACAGCCAGGCTTGACGGATTTTGACGTACAAGGTGTCCTTTGATTGGTCGTGATTGTGTGAGTGTCACCAAGTACACAACACAAGATGGTGATGAAAAAATAAAATCATTATCTAATCCTATTATTCACATTCCAACATGATTATAAATAGGTACTGTGCGTTCTTAATTGACGCGAAATTCATTTAAATCAATCATCAATCATGAATCATTTTATAAATGCATTCTATTCTATTGATACGTAGTTTGTCTTGTGACTTTGCTTGTCGAAATCAATACTTTTCAGCCATTATTCCTTGGGGTATACCCTACTTCATCTGCTAACAATGGACGAGGTTCTTGGACAGATTTTCCTCTCGGGCCCTCTCTGGTAAACAGTGTTCTCATAAAAGTAAAGAAAAAAGGCTATGTATGGCCGCGATAACCGACATCTACGCGGGCGGAGCCGCGGGCAATAGCTAGTATTAGTATATTAATATTTTTATAATTCGTATATTAGTATTAATATATTATTATCAGGTATATCAGTATGACTAATTTCTTCGAAACGAATAACGAAACTCCTATCTGCTCCTGCTTGCTGAATTTCTGTATAAAAGTCCTAAAAAACAAAAATCACTTCATCCATCACACCGTACATGTAAGCATTTATGCATGTACTAGCTTTTGCCCGCGGCTCCGCCCGCGTGGATGTCGGTTATCGCGACCAAATATAGCCTATGTCCTTTCTCAAGGTCTAATCTACCCCTATACCAAATTTCATCAAAATCGGTTCAGTGGTTTGGGCGTGAAAGCGAGACAGACAGACAGACAGACAAACAGAGTTACTTTCACATTTATAATATTAGTAGGGATTGTGAACCTGAAGACCTAACTTTCCCACTGTACAACTATTTAGCGAAAGGGCTTTTGCCAAAGTATTTAAGGACTGCTGACCTCGTGGCGGTACATTAGCACAGAATAATGTTCGAATTATTAATGTTCGGACTATTTCTTGTTCCGCTTTACCATCCTAACAGCAGATATTTACAATTAAAATAAGACATTGCCGGAGGTAGAACACGGCGGTATTACCGTCCGAATCCAACAGTCCGATTTTGGAAGAACCTCCGCCCTACAGAATACCGCGGCCATGATAACCTCGTGTTGTGTTCCCAGAGTGGTGAGTGGAGTAGCTAGAGCTCGGTGGAGAACTTTTGTGCTGTCAGGAAAAGACCAAAGGCTTGTCCAGCTTTATCTTCTGTACTGACGACACAGAAACTCTCTGTTCTTTTTAGTTCGGTCGCACAAGTGTGACTTCTCTGGTGTTGCACAGCACACGTCCATAGGCCACGGTAACCACTCCCATCAGGTGAACTTGAATGATAAGTACTAACGCTCTCCACAGAAACACATTTTGGTGGTAATTGGATGGCACAAATTATAACGTACAGGGCATAAGTGACGTAGGATTTTGACAGGTGTATTGAGGTTATCCGACATAGAACCAAAGTTACCGACATAGCTCGCAGAATAAGTAAACTGAAGTGGCAGTGGGCTGGCCACATCATTCTGTCGAAGGACCGATTGCCGTTGGAGCAAACGAGTCCTAGAGTGGAGACCGCGCGTAGGAAAACGGAGGGTGGGACATCCCCTAGCCAGATGGACCGATGACCTGCGAAAGGTGGCTGGGACGGACTGGATGCGGAAGGCGGAGGATCGGCAAACGTGGCGCACATTGAGGGAGGCCTATGTCCAGCATTGGACTACAGTAGGCTAATTGATTGATATTGATCCTAGCCAGAAGATGAGGGCATATAATTTTTTGCCATTACATTACGTCAGCAATTCTCCACCGATGTGTTAATGGCAGGAGGTGGAATCTAGTGTAGATGTAACAATAACAGCAGGCGGTATATATAAATTGTATTGAATGTACCGAATGACATTCAGTGTTAAGCAAGCAAGTGATTTCAACCACCATGAAGCACGCATTGAGTAAGTGTATTAATTTCCATTTAATCATAATCTCACTCTGTACAACCGTCTATACAATGGTTTGTGCTCAGAAGAACTGTTTGACATGATGTCAACAGCTACATTCTATCATCGCACCTCTCGCCACAGGCAGGGAGTTCATCCTCACACATTGCGTCCGGAAACGGTACACACTGTGCGGTTTGAAAGGCACTTCATCCCACGCACACTCAAGCGGTGGTTTTCCCAAGCGACTATAATATAGGGTTCTTCAAGAAGGGCATTAGAAGGTTTCTTCAGAGTCGGCAGCGCGAGTGTGACGCCCCTGGTGTTGCATACGTCCATAGGTCACGGTGACCGCTTCCCATCAGGTGGGCCGTGTGCTTGTCGGCCAACTAAGTGGTATAAAAAGAAAAATAAAAAAAATAAGGGTAAGCAGGGACAATCATAATCTGTACGGTAGATAGTATTAAATATTATTATGCTTCTCTCCTTTGATTAACCATATAGTTAATCAAAGCTTCTCATCTCATTATTATCTGAGTCTTTTCCCGACTTAGTCGGGGTCGGATTTCCAGTCTAACTGTGATGCGGCTAGACTTCGATATTTTCCATGAAGCGACTGCCTTCTGACCTTCACAACCAATTAGCGATATCGAAGTTCTGCAGTTAGACTAATCAGACTTTTGTGGGCTTCACTACCCGTAACGACTGCCATAGATGTTCGTATGGCAACCGGGACCGACGGCTTAATGTGTTCTCCGAGGCACGACCTGACCATTGCACATAGCCATATTCATGCACACAAAATATTCGCAGTAAGCGGGAATCGAAACTGCGCCTCCTACGTATCAGTCACGTTCAGCTCTATACCACAACACAGAGGCTCTGTGGTCCCCACACCGGAAGAGGGCCAGATCGAGAGATAATTATGGCCCTGGGTTGGCCGGGGTGCGAGGGATATGGCTACGACAATCTCACCTCTGGCAACTGACGGCCCACAGACGGCGTGCGTTTTAGTCGGTTCGAGTCCGACATTAACCCCCTCCTCCGGCTCCGGCGAGGGAGGTATCCGTGGGGATTTTTCGCACAATAAAAAAAAAGCTGTATGTACATAATTATGATCGTAATACTAATAATGTTACTCTTGATGCCTGTTTTCATATTTTCAGTGTTAGTCTGTTTGGTACTCGCGGTAGCTACGATATCTGCGGTCGCTGCCACCTGCAGTTACTGTCCGGACTTCGAACTGTACATGTGCGGCGTCGATGGTGTCACTTACCTTAACAGTTGCTAGTGAGTGATTACAATTTTTATCTTCTGTACAGTAAGCTTCAGAGAAAAGGGACCCCCCTTGTTAATTATATGAAAGCATGAGGGGGTCTGTTTTCTCTGACGCTGACTGTACTATAATATTATATAGCTGAAGAGTTTGTGTGTTTGGTTGAACGCACTACTCTCGGGAACTACTGGTTTTTATTGAAACATTATTTTTGTATTGAATAGTCCGTTTGTTGAGGAAGGTTCTTCTTCATCCTAGCGTTAATTCCCAGTCGCATCCTAAGCTTTCACCTTGGAGTCTGAGGTTCGCTTTACCAGTCTTAGCTGCGAATTTTGCTGGACCTCAATATTTTCTGTAAAGCGACTGCCATCTGACCTCCACAACCCTATGGTGACATTAGGCGATATCAAAGCATTGCAGCTAAACCGTTGTTGTTGGACTTTTAAGAGCTCCAACTACCCGTAACGACTGCCTTATATATTCGTATGGCAACCGGGACCGACGACGGCTTAACGTGCTCTCCAAGGCACGACCAGATCAATGCAAATACCCATATTCATGCATACAAATATTTGCACTGAGCGGGGATCGAAGCCGCGCCTCCTGCGTAGTGGCCGCGGTCACTACCACTACGCCACAGAGGCTGTCGCGCAAACTTCAGACCGTATAATGATAAGATTCACATAATGATGTGCATGTTATACGACACAGATTTGCGTCCATCCATAACTCCCAAATCACTGACATAAAAGATAAGTTGTTAGGACGCCGTCGGCTGTTTTGTGCTGTTTTGTCGGCGAACCCACTGTGATAAAAATCAGTGGAGGCATGGCTGTCATTTTATATCATATCTACTTGCCTCTAGCAAGCTCCAGTAGTTTTTACACCACCTTCGGATGCTCTGACAAGATCATTTTCCGTTATCAGTATTGGTTTTACTTTCGCTCATCCTATTTGTGGGAAGAGAAAGGTGAAATTATTTCGAGACTGTTGGATTCAATGTGTACTGATATGAAGTAAGTGGTATAATATTACATGAACAAAATATTAGGGGTTTGAAAGTTAAAGAATTGCCCAAAACACGACAATATTTATTTCTATGCTATTTATTTTTGTTTAGTTATCATTGTTCATGATGTTGAATATTTTATTATCATAATATTTATTCAAGGGTCAAGGTCCATTTGAAAAACTATCAAACTATCAGATACCTTCGTGAATAATATTTTTGATTGAATAATTTTATTAATAATCTTCTGTAGCGTGGTTATTATTTTGGAGAGTACAAAAATATAAAAAAGTAGCACTATATACATTCCGTTTCTCTAATACATATTTTTACCCGACTGCGCCAATGAGGGTAATGTTCTTAAAATGACGTAATTTTATAAGTAATTTGATTATATTTCCACCCTTTTCCCGGTAGGCGCTTTTTTTAAAGTGCCGGCATCCATAATCCGGATCCGGCGGTGGTGGTATTTCAGACTCGAACCGATTAAAAACGCACTGTCCCAGGTCATCAGTTCGCACCCCGGCTGCGGTAGGCGTGATGCATGAAGAGTGTATATGATAAAAATGGGACCATTTCGGAATAATCTACTTTCGATCAAAAAAAGAATTTTGCAAATCCGTCTACGCATGGCGGAGCTATGAGCGAACAAACATAAAAAAAAAACATATAAACATCCGAATTGAGAACCTCCTCCTTTTTTGAAGTCGGTTAAAAATGATAAATCTTTTTAATTGTTACAGTGCAAGGTGCCACAAGACAAAGATATCGTACAAAGGAATATGCAGGGACCAATATAAGGAGCACAAGCCAATACATATTTTGATTGGCTCATTTACTGACTTAGATAAATAATTGTGATGATTTGAGTTTTGTTTTTCATTTTACATACATTCATTATATATAATATTCACGACTGTATATCCCCGGAGGGTAGGCAAAGGCGTGGTGACATTTCGCCAAATGATTTCGGTCCCACAATATAGATTGCGAGATCAACTCTGAAAGATCACTTTCAGATGAGCGAGGCTTTTTCTAGTAATCTTATCATTTTAGATATCGATTTTTTTCGGTGACGATAGTGACGTCAGTTCTCATACCATTAACAGAATGGGGTAAAACCCTCCAAAAAGCAAGCAAAAGTAAAAACAATGTAGAAAAGATCTTTGTATCCGAACACGTCACAAGAGCTGACTATTCGCCAATTTCCATAACCATAATGGAGGCTCTAAAAGCTGGCCAATTACAGTGCCACAGGGATAGTGTAGGCGCTATTACCGCCCTCTACCGCTTCACGCTGATTGATCATTTTGATCAACTACGTGCTAATTGCAACCGATCCGATACCACAACTCAATTAGCTGACTGCTCTGTGGTGCAGACATTTTGTGCGGCAATATAAACGTTTTCTAGTTAACGTTCGATTTGATATATTGCAGTTGTTTGGACGTGCACTATATGAAAAAAAAAATCATATAGGGTACTTCAATTTGACTTCACCTCACCTGATGGTAAGCATGTATGCATACATACACGCCTTTATCCCCGGACGGTTAGGCAGAGGTGAATTACCACCCACATTTCACCAATCATTGTATTAAGTCCCACGTAATAGGGGGTGAGCCTATTGCCGTATTTCGGGCACTGCTATTGATTCGAGCCATGTAGCTGAGGCTGAGCCTGGGCTGTATAATGTACGACACCGTAAGGGAGGAGATGGGGTGGCCCAAATTCTATTCTGCCTTGAACCACGCGGCGCTGATGGTAAGCTGAAGGCAAAATTTCGAAAAAAGAGCAGCAACTCAGCTTGACGGCCTCATCAGATGCTTCTTCACGCCCGCTTAAAGGACCCGGGATTGTATAACAATCAGATAAGCTTATCCATACCTACTGGATATTATAAATGCGAAAGTAACTCTGTCTGTCACGCTTTCATGCCTAAACCACTAAACCGAGTTTGATGACATTGACACAGACTTAGATCATCATCATCTATGACATAGTCATGTCTATGTTTGACATAGTCATCCACGCGGGCGGAGCCGCGGGCAAAAGCTAGTTTTATATAAAAGTTGTTTTTTTTAAGCCATGCGTCACTTCTGAGTTGGCAATATCAATCTCATCTGCGAAACAGCCATAGTTAGGCAGTATTAATTTAATCAGTGTCCTATAACTAAGTTCTCGAGATGGCTCTCACAGTACTTATGCGCTGTAGTAATGGCACAAACGGCTTGGCTATAACTTGGCAATTCGCCAGTCTCCTGTAGTCCATATGTGACGGTAACTTAATTAAGGTCATTGTTTACTTGCTTTATCCCGTGACTATGCTTGGAAAACTTGATGACTACAAATATTTTTTATATTTTTATATTCCAATTGAACACTACATTTACATAAATAATAGCTTCGAGGAAATCGTTTGTCCTGGTTCGGTTATGATTAATGACATTATTTTTTCTGCATGATTTAATTTATGTAACTAGTACCTAACTACTGTAAAATATTTGCATGTCAAATTACTGACTAAGTGTTAGAACATAATTATTAATATTTAAGATCAACATTATACACACTTAAGGCAAATAAATGATTATGATTATGAATGCGTAGGCATGAAAGTAACGTCGTAAGGAAGGCATTAACTATGGATGTGGATGGCTACAAGGGGAGAGGAAGACCTAAAATGAGTTGGATGGACTGTGTGAAAGATGATATGGTTAAGAAGGGAGTGAATGTTGAGATGACTGCAAATAGAGATGAATGGAAAAAGCAGACATGTTACGCCGACCCCAAATAAACTTGGAATAAGGGTAGGATGATGATGATGATGATGATGAGTACCTCTGCACTAAATATTAGAAGTATTGTCTGTTAATATTATTTTTAAAAAAATTGTATGAATAGAAAAGTGAAATGCTTGGACGAGACTTGAACCAGCGACCGTTCCCAGCATTTCACTTTTTCCAATTTGAATAGTTAGCTTTCATTAAAATGTATTCTCAGTGTTGGTCATCCTAACGTAATGTTCAATATTAATGGTATGATGAATGAACCGAAGTGATGTCTCTTTGTGAGGATGACATCCTGCTGAAGGCCCTTTCATCGGTGCCAAAACCTGTCGAAGGTAGATAACGATAGATACAGTTATACGAACAGATAATCGTATGGAACATAATTATTATCATCCACAATGATAAGAAAAGTTGAATACCGATTTTGTCTGAATTTGTTTGTGCTTGGTTTTGTTTGAATCATTATATGAATTCAATTCATTATGAATCACATTCTTTAAGCGTACATAGCGGCGGGAGCTACTGCCGCCTCCTTCTACGAGAAAGTACTCCTCGTGAAGGAGGCGGCGGAGGCAGAACAGAGGAGTTCCGCCTACCGCGCAGTCCGCGGCGAGCGGAGGCTACTCGGGCGTAGGAGATCGCAGAATGACCTTCGTCCCCCATGAGTGCGGGCCTGGTAGTGACGGGTGGAGCCACTTGTCACCCTAGCAAGAGCAGCAACATAATCACCTCAGCTGGCTTCATGGGGCTGGCATTCATGGGGATTTTGCCCGCGATAAAAATAAGCTACTTTTTCAGCGCATTTACGTTTATAGGAAAGTCAAAGTTTAAAACTAAATTCCTAAATTTTAACATTATGCTTTCAGTCATCTTTTTTTGCAAATAACATGATTTAATAACAACCTCTGTTCTGGTGAAATCACGTCACTTAATTATATTATGTTGCGGCCACTATTATTATCAGTCAAAGCATAACAGTCGTAATATCCACAAAGTAATTAAACAACAAAGGTCAGTTTCCTTTGACACATAAAGCGGCGTAATTAACGCAATAAGAGCTGATCTGGGAACTTTATTATTAATCCATTAGTTTTATTACGCAGTTCGTTATCCAGAATCACTCCAGATATACACATTATTTTTTATTAAGGTCTAAATGAGAAGGCTAATATTTTCTTAACGATCTTTACCCTTTCAATGAACGTAGGTCTTGATTAGTAGTTGTTCTTTTGGCTCTCAATACACTTTTATTTCGATGCAGAAATCCCCTCAGATACCCCTCGTCAAAAATACTTTTATTTTTTAAATTAGTAGTTGAAACAATGTCGTAACTAATAGCTAGCCCGGTTTAATTGAGTTTTTGTTGACATGGTGTGTGTATCACAATGGAATTTAAAAACATGCCTAGTAAACTGTAATGTGCTAGCTACCTGAAGCATAAGAACAAAAAATTTAGCTGGTAAGGTATGGGTGTGGGTGTGGTGTACCAACGGTCAGCTTGCCAAGTCTCAAAATCATTTTAATACCTATTAATGGTCTTAATACTAAACTGATTTATCGATTTAATGGGTAATTGAACGATTCGCACGAATTGTATTATCGTTCGAAATAAAAAGGTTTGTACCAAATATCAGCACAATCAGTCATCAGGAAGGGGGGAATACCAAGGTATTAAAATCATTTTGAGTAGGTACTTTGATAATCAAGATCGATCTGATGCTGCTTGTACCCTACAATTAACCTTACAGAGATAATAGTCAAAAAGTTCCACTGAAGCTAAATGTAGCGAAGACAGAATACTTGGCGTTAAGTCAAAGTCAAAGTCAAAGTCAAAGTCAAAGTCAAAGTCAAAGTCAAAGTCAAAGTCAAAGTCAAAGTCAAAGTCAAAGTCAAAGTCAAAGTCAAAGTCAAAGTCAAAGTCAAAGTCAAAGTCAAAGTCAAAGTCAAAGTCAAAGTCAAAGTCAAAGTCAAAGTCAAAGTCAAAGTCAAAGTCAAAGTCAAAGTCAAAGTCAAAGTCAAAGTCAAAGTCAAAGTCAAAGTCAAAGTCAAAGTCAAAGTCAAAGTCAAAAATCATTTATTCTGTATAGACCATCATAACGGAACTTACAAAACGTCAATAATATACATAGGTATATGTACTAAAGACTAGCTTAGCAAATGGACCACCGCACCGGTTCGAAACGCGGCCCCGGCCTGAGAAGACTCCGGCAAGAAATTCAGCGGGCTTTTTTTTTTGGTCTAAACTCGACAGATCCCACACCCGTCCGCTTAGGCGATGATTGGTCGAGCACACGGACCTTCACGTAGTGTAGGGTGATATGCGTGCAAATTGTCTCACTACCATGGACGCCCAAGATCGTGCGAAGTGGAGGAGGAAGAGCCGGAAGGCGGACCCTGAGCTCCGAGGTCATCTTGGCCACGGATGCCATCAGGAAAATGCGTCTCCATGAAGATGATGAGTCAAAAAGTTCGAAGCTGTTTTAGTGTCCTCTTTTATCATGTTTTATAAGCATCCACGTAATAGTTCGAAGAAAGACAAGCGTGACGTCACGCCTGATATAAAGTACCAAACTAAGATAAACATGACCTATGACAACGTCTCACTCAGTCTCCTGGCACTACTCCAACTTGGGGATGTATTACCATATTTGTCCTCTTATGGGGTGCAAGACCCCATTTTATTAGATTAGCTTAATACTATAGTCTAGCCACTGTGAGGGTATTGTACTTTTCAAGGTTGGGACTTTATTAATCAGTTCAGTAAGATTAGTGGTCAATGTTACCAATTTAGAAATTGAATGAAATTTTGTCAGCGCCGTCAATGTTTCATTGACGGCGCTGTTTTTTTTTGTTTTTCTTTTTTTACAATCGATTTTTTTATTGTTTTTTTTTTACAATCTAAAAGTTTTGCAGTAAGCTGCCCTTTGACCCTCTTTTTCCAAGATTTTGCCTTCAGATTACCATCAGGCGAGGCGAAGTCAAATTCTTCTTCCTCTTAGCGTTAATTTCCAGTCGCATCCGAAGCTTTTTCAGCTCGGAGTCTGGGGTCCGCTTTATCAGTCTTAACTACGAATTTGGCTAGACCTCGATATTTTCCGTGAAGCGATTGTCATATTCTGACTTCTACAACCCAATGTTAACATTAGGCGATATCGAAGTTTTGCAGTTAGACCGTTGTTTTTGGATTTTTGAGGGCTCCAACTACCCGTAACGACTGCCATTATAGATGTTCTTATGGCAACCGGGACCGACGGCTTAACGTGCTCTCCGAGGCACGACCAGACCAATGCAAATACCCATATTTCATGAACACAAATATTTGCACTGAGCGGGGATCGAACCCGCGCCTCCTGTGTAGCGGCCGCGTTCACTACCGCTACGCCACGGAGGCTGTCAGACACACAAACAGACAGAGTTACATGTGCAAAATTAGTGTAGATGTAACAAAGCAGGTAGTATTATATAAATTGCATTGAATGTGCCTAACAACATTCAGTTAAACTAGTAAATGATTTCAACCATCCTGAAGTACGCATTAAGTAAGCGTTTTAATTTTTATACAGTTATTTTTTATATACCACTTAGGTCGCAGACAAGCGCACGGCCCACTCAATGGAAAGTGGTTTCTGTGGCCTATGGACGTGTGCAACACCAGGGGAGTCACACTCGTGCTGCCGACCCTGTAAGAACAGAGAGATTCTGTGCCGTCAGCGAAGAAGACAAGTAGGAACCTCTCAGTCTCAGAAGAGACTTTGCCTAAATAATATTAAATTAATATTAACTGATTTTCTACCAGGGGACCAATATATAGGGGAAGAATCTGAGGGACAAGTTTTAGGAGTACTGGTCATCTGGTTTCGTTACCAAAAATACAATTTAATCTCTTCCTAATGAACAGCTTCTTGCTAAATAAACCATAATCCGACTTTCGGCAGATAAACTAGATTACCAAAAACTTCCTTACAACCAACGATTGAACAGTCGTCACACGACGCGCGGGTCCAACAACTAAAACCCGTAACTTGTAATGAGCCCTTGTTATCTGGTCGGTGAACTGAAGAGCGACTACCAAGGTTTTTCGAAGCCTTGTTAACCTTTGAAGAACTTCAATGACCTTCACCAACTTCAAGTGGCTCGGGAGCGTTTCTGCTAATCTGCGGGCGGAGTGCCTGAATACGTTGTAATCACAATAGTCATAAGTGTAATGGTTGGAGTCGATGCTTTTACAAGCTCTCTGCGGTTTGGCTAGTTGTTGGAGCCAAGTTTTAAGTATGAAATTTAAAATTGTTATATACATGCCAAATAGCCAGCTTTTGTCATGTAAATAACCCGCCTCGGATCGTGTCTGGTGCGAAGGAGCCCATAACACTTGCCGCATTTCCGCGCTGGAGTTTATTAGTACTTTAAATTAGTTTCCAATGGTTGTCTATCTAACATAGTATCATCATAATTCTCCAGTACCTATTTTCCCTAACTAGGTTGGGGCTAACTCAGTTGGGGCTTTCCAGTCCAGTTTCCGGTTGAAATTCGATGTTTTCTTTCTTTTCTTTCTTTCTTTTACCGTGAAGCGACTGCCATCTGACCACCACAACCAAATTATACTTAGGAGGGCTCCAACTACCCGTAATGACTGTCATAGATGTTCGTATGGCAACCGGACCGATGTCTTAACGTGCTCTCCGAGACACGGAGATGCCCAGACCAATGCCGATAGCGATATTCATGCATAAAACTATTTGCACTGAGTGGGAATCGAATCTCGTAGTAGCGTTCACTACCATCACCGCACAGACTTAGAGGCTGTCTGTATCATACCTAGATTTTGTTCATATTTGATTTGATTCAAATCTGAATATGAACTGATAACAGACTGAATATGGAATCAGGTATATTAGGAGAGGACTAGTTTAAGTAGTGAAGTGTAAGGCAGAACTGGATAAATCGGGATGTGATTTATGTCAGGAAATAAATAGTAAGTAAGTATAATAATTATCAATAGTAATGTTCTCATTCGTAGTATAGTACAATAGGCTTATTGAATGTAATATTATGAAGACCATTATCATGATTGTGTATGTATATGTAGTTACGTAGGTTGTTCTTCAATGTATTTCTACAAAACCGCTCGATAAAGAGCGGAATGAAAATAATGCAAAAATGTTGTTAGTAAAATGTTTCCCTCTTCCTACAATCCCGGCTTCCACAAGTGGGGCGGGCAAAAGTGCCTGATGATACCGTCAAGTTAGGGACCCATTTTAAGGCCAATAGCGTCAGAAATGGTGGTCCGTATCTTCTGGACTACACTTCAGCTTTTTATCATCTAGCGGGGTGCAGTCAATTGACGGATCATATATAAAAAAAAACCTGAGGTGGCTGGTATATAATAACTTTGTCATTAATTCCGCTTTTGTACATTTTTCTGAGCATAAACTCAAATAAAAAAATTATTGGTCTAGTACTAAAAAAACTAATTTTACACTCTTTCAAACACTACCAATATTCATAAAATGAATTGTTATACATAAATTTAAATAAAGTAGGTACGGAATAGGTACCTTTTTCTTTTCCTGTTGTATATAATGGATCGATTCTGATTGAATTTCGTACCCTGGAGGGTTTTAACCTTGCTCTGGATTGGAAAAATGTAGATCGTATAGGCACTCTACTATTCTTTATTTAATTTAGAAATTTTAGTTTTTTTAGGACACGACAATTTGACTTCACCTCGCCTGATGGTAGTCTAAAGCTAAAGTCTCGGAAAAGAGAGTCACCATTATAGACACGTACCATGCTATAATGGTGGCACTCAGCTTGACGGCCTCATCAGATACTTTTTATCTATTACTCCGCATAAAGGACCCGGGACTGTAGGAGGAGGGAAACACGTGAGCTGATGAGTGAATTTTCGCTCGGTTCTTTTTTAATATCTTGGGAGTTCCCTTAGGTCATCACCTAAATTTAAAAATATTGTATGACATCTACGTAACCGCGGTCAATACCTCATTATCCATTATATTTATTTGTTTGTTTCCATTAACGTCAATAATTCCTTTATTTTGGAACTAGCTATAGTCAGCTCTTGTATAAAAGAATGGCGCGATAATAATCGTCTTTCAGTTGCTTTTGGACTGCATTAGTCATGGACTCTGTAATTGGTAAGTGCTCTTTATTTTTTTAATATTATATTTGGGTGTTTTGTGTTTCGGGGCTAATTCAACCTTGCCAAGTCTTTACATCTGCTGAATGATGAAGGAGGCTCAGGCACTGGCTTTGCTCTCAGGGTTTGGAAGTCAGGTGGTAGTCACTCCCATAAAAAAGTCGTATAAGCCAAATCAAAAGCAAACAGGAGGAAACGGACCCTTTCAATCACTTATAGCCTATTGCAGTCCACTGCTGGACATAGGCCTCTCCCTATGTGCGCCACAGTTGCCGATCCTCCTCCTTCAGCATGTTGATTGTGTGTCAAAAAACTTAAATAAGTGGACGTGACAGCCTCCGTGGCGCAGTGGTAGTGAACGCGGCCGCTACACAGGAGGCGCGGGTTCGATCCCCGCTCAGTGCAAATATTTGTGTTCATGAAATATAGGTATTTGCATTGGTCTGGTCGTGCCTCGGAGAGCACGTTAAGCCGTCGGTCCCGGTTGCCATAAGAACATCTATGGCAGTCGTTACGGGTAGTTGGAGCCATAAAAAGTCCAAAAACAACGGTCTAGCTGCAAAGCTTCGATATCGCCTAATGTTACCATTGGGTTGTGGAGGTCAGATGGCAATCGCTTCACGGAAAATATCGAGGTCTAGCCAAATCCGTAGTTAAGACTGGGACCACTTAAACCGCGGTAAGCTGAAAAGCTTACGGGTATTAGCTATTCACACTGATGCTTTAAGCGTGCAAATAAAGCAAATAATGTAAGAATAAGCGCTCCACAGCTCTACATATGCGGCTGAATAAGGCGAATAACAAATGACACATAGTGAAGTACGGTTTCGCCATCAAAACGTAAGGTGTTCTGTGAAATATAACCAATTTAATTCCTCTTTGTACGATGTTTTCAGTGTCAGCTGTATTCTTGTCGCTCATGGTCGGTCGGTGTCAGGGCACAGACAGCTGGTGCGACTGCCCGAGTGTCTACCAGCCCGTGTGTTCAGTCGATGGAGCCACCTTCCCCAATACTTGCGAGTAAGTATATTACTAGCCATATTTATTGAACAATTGTAAATTAATCATTTCTGTACATTGGAGACATAAAAAAAGTTGATTTATGATAAATTGACGATTCTGAGCTCTAAAATATTTTTTTTTTGGAATATACACTTGCGTTGGGCGTGAAACAATATGAATTTTGGTTAACATAAAGAAAAATATTTTCAGATTGTTCTGTGAAGGGAAAATGCTAGCATATCCAGGTGAATGTGGTGACACTGTGATACAGAACCCATCCGACCAGTGCACCTGTCCCACGGTCTATGACCCGGTCTGCGGCCACGACAGAGAGACCTACATCAACGCTTGTTTGTAAGTACTTGGTGACTATAGAACCCCGCCGATCCACTGATCACAGTGCACCTGTTCCACGGTCTATAACCTGGTCTGTAGCTACGACAGAAAGACCTACATTAACGTGTGTTTATAAGTACTTGGTAACAATAGAACCCCTCCGATCAGTGCACCTGTCCCACGGTCTATAACTTGGTCTGTAGCTACGACAGAGAGACCTACATCAACGCGTGCTTGTAAGTACTTGGTGACAATAGAACCCAATGATCAGTGCTCCTGTTCAACGGTCTATGACCCGGTCTGTGGCTACGACAGAGAAACCTACATCAACGCGTGCTTGTAAGTACTTAGTGACAATAGAACCCCAAGGATCAGTGTACAGTCGACAAAGGAGATACGGTTGCACCTTACCATACAAACTTGTATGTGACAAAGGAAATACGGTACCAGCTTTGGTACCGTATTTCCTTTGTCGACTGTACGTGTCCCACGGTCTACGATCCGGTCTGTGGCCATGACATAGAGACCTAAATCCACGCGTACTTGTAAGCACTTGGTGACAATAGAACCCCAAAGATCAGTGCTCCTGTTCAACGGTCTATGACCCGGTCCGTGGCTACGACAGAGAGACCTACATCAACGCGTGCTTGTAAGTACTCGGTGACAATAAAACCCCAACTATCAGTATACCTGTCCCACGGTTTACGACCCGGTCTACAGCCACGACAGAGAGACATACATCAATGTAAGTACTTGGTGACAATAGAACCCCGCCGATCAGTGCACCTGTCTATCGGTCTATAACCTGGTCTACTCTTGACTTTTACAGAAGCGACTGCGGCCTGACCTTGGGGGTCAGACGGCTACTTTTTACCCTGGGTATAGCTTCCGGTGGAGTCATGGCGGTCCATGGCAATAATGCAAGGGTAGCTCCCTCTTCCTCTCTCATCTTGGTTTCAGTGCGTCGTGCGCAGGAGTGAAGCTAGAGTACCAAGGAGAGTGCAGTGAGGTCACGACTGCTAGGAAGAAGCGTTGCCAGTGCCCCAATATCTACCGGCCAGTGTGTAGTGTGGACGGACTCACGTACACTAACACCTGCTAGTAAGTAATTTAGTTTTCTATATATACCTCTGCTTACGGCTTCAAGGATGTAATTTGAGCGTTGGGCCTGTAGATCTCCGAAGCGGTTGGTAGTGTTTTCGTAACATACATTAATTGTGAATAACTAATTTTAGTAAGATTAATTCTTTGGAAATATGTGTGGCATGTTAGCAGAGCCACGACTCAGCCTCAGATGGATGGCTCGAGTCGACAATATTGCCGAGAATATGGCAATAGGCTCACCCCTTATTACGAAGGTCCGAATACATTATATTAGTGAAAAATTGAATGTTAATTCACCTCTGCCTAACCCTCCGGGTATAAAGATTGATAAAGAGAGACTATCAAACTATTTAACTCACTTGGTTGACTGCCTCTGTGGCGTAGCGGTAGTGAACATGGCTGCTGCGCAGGAGGCGCGGGTTCGATCCCCGCTCAGTGCAAATATTTGTATGCATGAATATGAATATTTACATTGGTCTGGGTGTTTTCTATGTATAATATGTATGTATTTACAAAAAAAAAATGTATCTATGTATGTTTATCCGAATTCTAGAACCCATAACACAAGCTAGTTAAGCTATGCTTACTTTGGGTCTATATAGAGTTGTGTAGATTGTCGTACAATATTTATTTATTTATTTATTTACCTATGAATCCTACCAAAGTTTTTTAGTAAGTTTATTTTTCCTCACTCTGAAACTGATAGATACGGATTTAAGTGAAATTTGAAATGGCGATAGATTTACGTACGTAACTAAAACACATAACACATATCGCAAAATAGGAACTGGGAATATTCACAACGCTCCTCAAAGTAAATATATGTTATGGGGTCTAGAATGCTGTTATGTGTTAATTAATATTATTTCTGAGTGAACACAATAACCTATTTCTCTCTTTGTATAATTCCACCTTATTCTCATTCAAAATAAAAACACCATTTCAGTACTTTTAGCATCTAAAATTGTAATTTCTATTTTTTGCCTTGAAGAATGAGTTCTAACGGTTCTTCAATTCCTTCACCTTCCAGCATGGCGTGTGATGGAGCTCAGCTGGAGTACAACGGGACGTGCAACATCAGCGACACCAGCGACATCGCCAACCAGTGCAACTGTCCGACCAACTACGACCCGGCGTGCGGCGTCGACGGCAACACCTACACCAATGCTTGCTCGTTAGTACTTATGCTCAAATGTGCTCAAAATGTGCTCTATACGCGCAGTACACGTTTCTTGGGTGTCTTTTGAGGATAGCAGGGGGCGCTACTGCGGTAGACGAGCTCGAATTCATCAAGCATAGTTTTTTACAAAACAATTTTGTTTGACTATCTTGGACCTAAGTGGTTCAAAATAGTCAAGCAAGCTGAGTCGGTAGCTTAACCGGTTGAGGTTGATTTTTTGTTTTTCCTTACAAATTGTAACGGGCGATTTCTGTCGTTTTTAGTAGTACTTCAATAGTGGAGTCTTCTGATAGCCACATGAAATAGACTCGATTGGCACCAAAAATATAATTTCACTAGCTTCCGCCCGCGGCTTCGCCCGCGTGGTGTGTTGACCGGGATAAAAAGTAGCCTATATGTTAATCCAGGGTATAACCTATATACATACCAAATTTCAACCAAATCGGTCCAGCCGTTTATGCGTGAAAGAGTAACAAACATCCACACATCCACACATCCATTCTCACAAACTTTCACATTTATAATTAATATTAGTAGGAAGTAGGATTTGGACTTTTAGCATTTTTCTTGCTGACTGTACGATCATGCCAAAATATTTGAACGCAGTTCAGAATATTTCAAAAAGTTAGGGATAGTCTTATAAGAATGTTTTGCTGATTAACGTTTAAGGTATCTGTCTTTAAGGCCAGTTTAAAAAATACAGTCTGTACCTATAATTTTCATTTTAGCGTTTATCCCAGTCCGGTGTCCGCTTCCATATTTTCCATGAAACGACTGCCATATGATCTCCACAACCTATTGTCGATATCATATAATAGTATAGACGTGTATTTACAGCCTGGCGTGCTCAGGAGTGCAGCTGGAGTACATGGGCGAGTGCAAAGCAGCTAAATACAACGACAGGTGTTACTGCTCCTCTCATTACCAGCCCGTCTGTGGACAAGACGGCGTGACCTATGAAAATAATTGCATGTAGGTTTATCATGTGTATACTAGTCTGGCACGTAAGTAATTAACCGACTGACTGACGAACTAACCGACCAACTGACTGACCAACCCGACCGACCAACCCGACCGACCAACCCGACCGACCGGTAGACCGACTGACTGACCAATCATTAGCTGGGAGCGAGCGAGATCCGTGAGCGCTGGCGAGCACTCTGTCTCATGCTTTTTGTTTTTCATTTTTTATCTCGTCCCCAGCCAGGCCGCGCGTACTTAAAAATATATATACATAATATATTTTTTAGCGCGTTATAAAAAAAGATATTTCTATTCATATGGTTCATTTTGTATTCTTTTCCTTAAATATACCTATAATTGGGAATTTTTCAGATTAACATGTTTAAGAGTCCAGCTGAAATACGAAGGGGCCTGCTTCTAGCCTGTGTCCTTAGATGAAATGCCTGTATGTTCGCACGATTGGATGTCGAAAAGACAAATGTAGTGTTTATCCAATGCAAGTTATTAAATGATTTTTTTAAAAATCATGTGTTTTCATTTGAATACTTTTCTATGATCACAAATAAATACATTTTTAGAGTGTTATTCCCCAACGCCATAATATAGGCCTTAAAATAAACTAAATTGTAATATAAAAGTCAAAAATAATTCCTTACAAAACGTAAAAGAAAAAATCCAATAAGATAATTAGTTGTATAATAAACTGACCAAAAAAGTCAATGGATCTCATTTTGGTGTATTTCAAAAATAGTTTCTAGAGTACCAGTACTTACTCATTAGATAACTACATCTTTTGTAAATACATCCACATTAAACTAACCTTAAAATACAAAAAAAACCACAAATATTTATATTATGCAGGAATCGTACCTGGTACTTCTGACTTAGCCTAACATAGTTTTAACATCCCACAATAGTCTACAAAGCAATAAAAACAATATCATAGTGTTAAATGATCTCAAACGATTTCTATCTAATGGATCTTCCCATGTCAAAGTTCGCCCCTATTGTATGCATTGTGTACTAACCAATGCATTGCAGGTGGCACTTGAGTATAGAGAGCACTTCTGTATGCAAAGATGCTGCACAACAGAGCAGGCGGCACTAACGGATTCTCCGGTGAGTGGAGTAGGTGCAGAATATATTGTGAGGTAATCTGATTACGTCACTACGGATGGTATTATGCACCAGAAAGCGTGACGTCAGTGCGTATGTAGAAAAGATGCAAGCCTACGCGGTCAAATTTCCCAGCGTGATATTTCTTCTAGTGGCTTTTAATGCACGATGTATGTTGAAATTCAGTAAGCGACTGAATTTCAACATACATAGTGCAAATTTCGGTATTATTTAATAAGTTTACACGTTCATACTGCATACAACAATAGCACTGCGGGCCGGCGATTCTGTGAACACACAAATTTTGTTGCGGAATAATGCAGTGCTTCAATAATCGCACGGTGAAATTTCCAAGCCCTTGAAGCACTTATTTCAACCACAGCTACTTTAATTAATATAATACCAGAATTATGAATTGGGGCTAATAATGCTAGCCGTGAAAAACGGACCGCGGTGTTACCCACCCCTAAATAAGTAACACCCACTGAGATTCAAGGCGCCACACAGTGTCGCGTCCCTTTATCATAAATCATTTTTTCGAAATGTCTTAAATACTATATTGTGATATAGCAATACAATCATAGATAAATTCTGCATTTGATGAGGGTAGTTAGATATTTTTTATCGTAAATTTCACTAAATAATAAGCGGTTGAACTCAGACAAAAATGTTGTAGTTACAATTTGCGTAAATGAACTCTCGTACTTCATCGTTTGTTTTGTTAGGTGAACCAGTTGATATTCCTTTGTTTTTAATACTATAGTTAAAATAAGTGTGTATTAACGACAGCAAGCTATTTAAATACTATTTGCAACAATAATGGATAAGTTATGACTATTTTAACCTTACAAGGAAAAAAATTTATATAATTAATGTTTGCTCAGAGTTTTAAAAAATATTTCACATAATACATCCGTAATTTTTTGATATTATGTAGCCCAATGGGTCTACTTTATGTATGGAAAAGCCCAGTTTGCGCAGATTAGCTCATTCAGATTAATTGCCTTTTAGATCCCGTAAGACGTAAAATCACAAATGAGCAATGCTTCTAAATTTGGCATTCAGCTGACTCGGATAAGAAAATAAATGCAGTGTTTCAGTTTATTCTTACTTATTTTCATATGGTTGACTGTACTCAATCAATTAAAGACAGTATTAAGAACACAACAATTTTTTTTTCGATGAAATCAGGCGTTATTTGGAGAAATTCTAATCGACAATTAAATTTATTAAAAACAAAATGTAAAACATGGTTACAAAAGGATTTAAATTTAGAATACATAGTACTCGATTATATTTTTGAAAATCAAAGTCAAACAACATCAAAAGCCGATAGAATTCGTGGCAGACCTAAAAAAAAGTTGTATGAATTTAGCGTGGGATCTAATAAAACGACGAGTCTTGGACATCGTTCAAGAAAGAGAACCTGAAGAAATATCTTTACCTTATGAATTATATTATTCTTGGTATAACACTCTTACGTCTATAGGTACACAAGGTACTGGTCCATTCCCCAGAATTAATTGAATACTTTCTTTTGCCTATTGGTCAGCTTCCTGAGGATGCATTGGAAGGTAGACATAAAGACATCAGAAACTTGAGGGAATTCCATACTCGCAAAACTTCCAGGCAGCACACAAATCATGATCTAATGACTGTGATGCTACTAACTTCAGATCCTTGCCAATCAGCCATCAGGTCGAATAATAAACATTTAAAAAAAAATTGATCTGATTATTCGACAATAGATGTAGATAATAATATAGGTGATACACAGTAAAAATATTTATTTTTATGTTAATTAATTATTTCGTGTCAATTTTAATCAAACAAAAGTATTTATGTTCAAAAAAACAAGTAATGTTATTTATGATAAACCGTCCCATACATTCGCGACACTGTGCGCCACTTAAAAGTCCAGCCAACAGGTGGGGTAAATTAAATAATTCAGTGTACAACACTTCGTGCTGACAAATTAAACATTTACGTGGAGTCCCGGCATTTTATGATATTACAAAACGGGTTCCGCTGTCCTGCGGGTTCGTATTTTATTTACGGAATGAAGGCATTTGGATTCAGATCCTTGGGAATCATTTATAACATTTTTTGGGCTCTGCAGATGAATTAGGAAATTGGAGAACAAGACTTGTATAAATTGTTATACTCAGTAACAAAAGAATAGTATATACGATATTATGTATTTGCATATTTTTTGAGCAAAATTATGGAAAAAGATACATTTTCACCTGCTATTAGATTCCAGAGAAAAAAGCCGGTCAAGAGTGCAAGTCGTACTTGCGCACCTAGAGTGTCGTAACTTGCAATATATTTTAATGAATTGACTTCTTAGAAGTTTGATTTTGACACTGTTGTAAGACGTTATAGACCTGAGTATTTAGAATGAATTGCAACTTAACATTCCTCCATGAAATGATAAGGGGTTCCGTATTTTTTGCCTTTTGAGATACGGAACTCTAAAATGTACCTAAATCGTGTACCACTTAAAATGAAAAGCCTCGGTCAGTGGAGGCTAACATTATAGTGTACTAACTTGTTGTGTGCCTTATTTAGCACTTAAAATATGTTATGTAACTATTAGTACGACTTTGATGTAAGTTATAACCCACTCAGCAGTGGGCCACAAGATGACATGCGGGCTCGTCCTTTAATAAGCCGATGTCCAGACGCACACGGACATTATCCTTATTAAAGACACTATTGGGTGATAGGCAAACCCTATTCCATCCACCTACAGCTTCATTCAAGGCGGCATAAGGTACAGGTAAGTCCAAAGTAACTTAAATCAGGTTAGTTTCACTTCAGTGGATAGGGACGAGATTCAATCGTAAGAATACCCTTCAGCTGGAAGCTTCATAGTGAAAGAAATTAAGTACCTAGCTCTAAATTACAGAAGATCGTGTTTTTTCTTGTGTTTTTTATCACAATTCTGATTACTCTAGAATGAGCGGTACTAAAGATGATCGACTAGATGCTCTATAGCGACAAGAGTCATCTAGTGCCAGTCCACAACTAAAACTTTTAGTGCAAACAAAAAAAAAACAAAGACCACCACTAAAACTTTTAGTGCCACATGCAAAACTTAGTCCGTAAATACGACTTTATGAGCTGTATTTCGGGTTCAGGCACGGCCATAACGAAATACGTAAAAAAACAAACATGGCGTCAGTAAAGCCCGCCAAATTACCGATACTAGTGATGTGAATACAAATTTAAATTAAATAGAATTAATAGTTCCTAATTTAGAACGACTATCATTCCACTGAATGGAGATTGCCTGCGCCGTGTTAATTAAGGACGCAGTTCCGAGAGAAGTTGGATGAAATGTGAGATAATTTGTGTAGCTAGATAGATGAATGTTAAGGGACATAATGTGGATATGTTTTCTAGGTGTATCATTATTATGCTGAATGATAAAAGAATATTTTACGTAGGTAACAAAATATAATTTCGCCCATACCGTCTCTGCTAGGCCTTAGTAAGGGGGCTGAACAATAAATGCTAGCATGATTTCATAAAAGATGACAACAAAATGAAATGAAACGAGATGAAAGAAACCGTGCGAATGAATGAGGTAAAAGCCGGAAAACATACCTCGGACTGCAAAGACATAGTTTCGAATGCAACCGTAAGTCAACGTTATGATGGTGATGTTAATACTAGCATTTTTATACTAGGTAAAGAACTGGAATACTTGGAACAAATGCAGTCACGTTCGCTTGATAGGTTTGCATGCATTGCATCAAGACTTCGTGAATTGTACCACGTTAGACTATTCGACCCCAGGATTTGCAAGACGTGCTCGGGATTGAAAGCAGGTTGCGATATAAGTTTCGTTCTTATCGACATTACCCGCGGAGAATTTACATAAAATGTGAAGAATTTCAGGTCGTTTGGTGGTTGCGCGAGGATCAGAGGTATATTTGATGTTATTGCTTTTATAATAAAAAGTTTATGTGGCTGTTATAAAGAGTTTAACCTTTTCGCGTTTTTATATAATAGGTTTGTAATACAGTTATATACTAATAAATATTATTTAGGGTGTTTTCGGGCTCATGACAAATTTGTCTGCAAACCGGTAGGTATTCTGCTGATAAACAAACGAGGCTCCGATGCACTTACTATACACTAACGTATTTATATTTATAATTTTTTAAGTGTACGTATTTCTGCATCGTATTTACCACATAAAAGACAAACTAAAACATCTAATATATAAAATGTGCCTCCGATTAGGCGCGCCGTGTGTTTCTCCGCATCGATGCCGTTGTGGAGAAGCAGTTGACCGACTCGGACACCATGGCCTGTCGTGCTGCAGGAGCGCTGGGCGAATTCCACGGCACGCCAGCCTAAACGACATTATCCGCCGTGCTCTTGTCACCGCCGGTGTGCCAGCCGTGCTTGAACCAAACGGTTTGGCGCGCGACGATGGCAAGAGACCGGATGGTATGTCGTTAATGCCATGGAAAATGGGTAGGACTCTGGTGTGGGACGCAACATGCGTCGACACCATTGCCCCTACCCATATTCCTGGCACGGCTGGCTGTGCCGGTGCTGCTGCTGCTTCTGCAGAGGCTCTCAAGCGGCGCAAATACTCCAATCTCATTGGAGATTATGAATTTGTGCCGTTTGGAGTCGAAACGTTGGGACCATGGGGTCCGAGCGCGCGCAATCTCTTCAGGGAGATTGCGAAGCGTATGGTCGACGCTTCTCGTGACCAGAAGGCTGGCCTCTTTTTAGGTCAAAGAATAAGCATTGCCATACAACGTGGCAATGCTGCCAGTCTTCTGGGAACGTTACCACAAGAGGCAGGCGATGCGGAGGAATTCCACGACGCGTTCGGTTTTAGTTTTTAATTCGTCCTTTTATGTATATATTTTTAGTTTTATTGTTAATATTGTAAATATTGAAATTGTATTATAGTGACATAGAATATATTAATTAAATCGAGTATAATATATCTTATGTGAAAAAAATAAATAAATATATATAAAATTCTCATGTCACAGTTTTCGTTGCCATACTCCTCCGAAACGGCTTGACCGATTTTGATGAAATTTTTTGTGCTTATCCGGTATCTATGAGAATCGGCCAACATCTATTTTTCATCCCCCTAAGTGATAAGGGTGCAGCGGGAACGGGATTTGAATACCACGCGGGCCGAAAATATGGCGGTACGAAGTTCGCCGGGGCAGCTAGTAATAATACAAAATACTCCTAATAATCGAGTAATAGCGAAGTATCCGACATCCACGAACATGCGTGTCCCATCACTACACAGGGTAATATAATTATGTACATATAAACTGTTCTACGGCAATCGCGTGACTATTTACGCCTTACATCCGTCTACTACATCCACACACACCAAGAATATTCCAAGATATTGGAATAATAATATTAATAGCTGGGTTAAGGTTAAAAGACACGAAATATTGACATGAAAAAACAAACGGCTAACCCAAGCCTTTGCTAGGTGACACCTTTGCGGGTTCAGTGGAATTTTGATCCCGTTCTTGTGACCCATGGGAACCTATTACCTAGCCTATGTGTTATTCCAGACTATAATCTATCCCTGTATGTAATTTAAGCCAGATCTTTTCCACCATTACAGCGTGATTGAATAACAAACACTTTCACAGCGATAGTGAATAAGATATAAAATGCAAGAGAGCCGCCTTTGCTGGTGCGGTCACGACTTACGGAAACCACCAGGCTACGTTGGTAACAAATCCCTGGCAATGGCGTCGCCGCTGGGTCTAGGTAGAAGGAGTAGGCTCAAAAAATCCAGGCTTGACGTCGTTGAGGTTGACATACATGAAAGTGCTCTCACTACCATAGACGTCCAAGACCTTGTGAAGTAGAGGAGGAAGAGCCAGAAGGCCGACCCTGAGCTCCGAGGTCACTTCGGCCTCGGATGCAATCAGAAGCGTCTCTATGAGGATGATGAGTGATTGCTTTATGCAATAATATCAAATAAACTCACTATCATATTATCGTTGGGTTCAGAGCTCGCTTACACTATTATTTCCACATAAAAAATAATACCTCATAATGTAACCATAACATGCCTGATTAAATAGCCTATTTATCCAACTTGAGTCCACCACTTCAATTTGGCAGTCTCACAAAGCAAACACGTGTCAGACAAGAAATGGTGACGATTTTCGGTAAAAACTAGAACGTATTGTTAGCGAGAAACATTCGACGTTGGGCGAGAAAAGTAGCCGACGTGCTCGTTAGGGGTTCTCATCGACATCCTTTAGTTGGGCTTTTGGAGAAGAATCTGTGGCGGACACATACAGGAAAGTATCCGTATTTAGAATGACTGCCAGGGTGGGATTCGACATGGTTTTATGGTTAGAATGACAGACAGTTTCAGTGGCGTGGTGGTAGTGAAAGCAACTGCCTAGCAGGGGGCGCGGGTTTGATTCCCGTCGTTGCAAATATTTGTATGCATGAAATATGGGTATTTGCATTGGTCTGGTCGTGCCTCGGAGATCACGTTAAGCCGTCGGTCCCGGTTGCCATAAGAACATCTATGGCAGTCGTTACGGGCAGTTGGAGCCCCAAAAAATCCAAAAACAACGGTCTAGCTGGGTTGTGGAGGTCAGATCCAGATGGCAATCGCTTCACGGAAAATATCGAAGTCTAGCCAAATCCGTAGTTAAGACTGATAAAGCGGACGCAGATTCCGAGCCTGGGAATTAACGCTAGAATAAAGAAGATGAATGTAACTATTTGCTGCGGTCGGGTCTGGAAAAAGCGGATTATGTATTTAAATCTCATTCTTGGGATCCTGAGTTCATGTCAACTGCAAGTAATGAAATAAAAAAAATCATAGTATGGGTTCACGAAAGGAGAGATTAGGCAAGCTTTGGATATAACTAGGATAGGCCTACGGATAACAAATAAAATATTTCGACATTTTTGTGGTGTGTTTATGTGATGTAGTTGGATGTAGTATGATGGATTCATTAAAAAAAATTGCGTAAAGGTATGAGAAAATAAAGTCGCAAAACTAGGAATCTACCTTCTCTACAATCAATAAAAAAATTGTGGGCCCGAAAAAGTCACACAGGTCAACCGAAATTTAATCGTAATTACACGCGTGACTTGACATAAAGCTCATTTGTGTCATTGGCATAAAATGCAATTCTGAATGAAGCTTATTGTAGCGTTCATTACGTATCTTATAAATACTCCCATAACTCAGAAAATTACTCGCTTGACCTCAAGCTAAATGGAAAAACAATATTAGTGTGACCTTTTCATTATTCGTTCGGATAAGAACTCGGATATAATACGTACATTATTATAGATACTAAACAAAACATGAACCCTTTCTCATTAGAATAATGAAACATAATTGAAAACCGCAGTTGCAAAGTAAATTACAGTCTATTATCATAATTATTATAATGCAAAATAGAGATAATACAAAATGCTAATATTGTACATTTAGTATAGCGTAATTTGAATACATATATAACAGTAAATTTCAGTTTATATTTTGGTACATTAGACCAGGAACTGTTTGGATAATTTCTGTATTCTGAATATCAGATGTACGTTAACTAGTTATGTAGGTGATTACATACGCGAATGACTTTGACCATACAAATGCTCAAGGTCATTCGCTCGTTTTTCAGCCGTAAAAATCAGTAAAACTAATTTTAATAGATAATTTTATAGGGGACGATTACAAACTAAGAAGGTCACGTCATGCTAATACACTCATATAACATATATCTGAAATTTTAGATTATTTGGATACATATTGCAGAAAATATTTGGTTTCATAAGAAAGAGTAGAGTGATGTTCAGAGCCTCTTTTCAACTAATTCCTCCTTTTTCATTGAATTTATGAAAAGGTGAAGTTACTCTGTATATCCTGTAGTATGCAGGGATGTAAATTCCAGATCTTTAGGTTTTATAGTTAAAAAGAAAAACGGTTTCAAAAATACCGATTTTTCGATGCTAATCTGATTCGGGGCCTTAATGTTAATTGTTTGTAAACTCTCTTGGGCGCTGTGATATGAACCAATTGCGAGAAGGGGCAAATACAACTGACTCTTGGGTATTTAGCCTAATTAATAATCACCTGTTGGGCACCGTGTTGGAGAGCACCCGGTGGAGAAGAATAGAGTCACCCCATCTCTTTCTGTGGATGTCGTAGAAGGCGACTAAGGTATTGGGGCTGTTCTCGCTCCGACAGTAAACATACAGCCCATGACAAAGTGCCCGCTAGTCGGCAATAGGCTCGCCCCCTATTACGTGGGACCGAAAATTACAGTTGACGAAATGTGGGTGTTAATATACCTATGCCTACCCCTTCAAGGATTTACAGGCGGGTGTATATGTATGTATGTTAATGTCACCTACAAGCCGATACATACTTTTTTATACAATTTAAGTGGCAGACAAGCACACGGCTCACCTGATGGAAAGTGGTTACCGTGGACTACTTGAAGTGTGCAATACCAGGGGAGTCACACTTGGGCTACCAAACCTGTAAGAACAGAAAGCTTCTGTGCCGTCAGTGCAGAAAACAAAAACTCTCCAGTGAGCTCTGGCTACAACCACGAAGTTATTAAAGCCGTGGTATTTTGTAAAGCCAAGTTACTTGCTGATTAACGAACGAGCCTCTGGTGCAGGCTTTCGTTATGGAGTTGGGGAACAAATGGCAGTTGCTCCTATAAAAGTCCTTATACGGTGTTTATAGGAGCGAAACCAAAAGGAGCAGTGAGTGGACCATGGGCTGGCTTAACCACGTAGGTCTTTGTGAGACCACACACGCCCCGGACGATTCACAGACTGATTGTATGAAACTGTACGAAGCACGATCGTACTGTACGTTTATAGATAATTCCATTTGAATTGGACGTTGGAAATGTATTTCTAGATAGCTTGTAGCTGAGAATTGCAACAAGACGGGGTTGCCAGAGTAACGGAATAATAACAAATTGGACTCCGCCTTGTACAAGTCATCTTAAGAACAAAGAGATAAAACTTGTGTTTTATCTCTTTGGCATCCGCGTAAAATACTACAATTGTATTATCTTGTTCTTGTGGATCAAAATATTCCGGATCGCCTGCAAATTGAATCGATAAAGCTATCTGAGGTCACTTTCAACCACTGAGCTACCTAAGCTTCTTCAAATGCTCACTGCAATCACTTTAGGGTGTACGTTGTTTTATAGCTAATATGTAGTTTAAAAATTCATTAAATTGTGTTTCAATGAAATATGTTTCATTCTAGTAAATTGTCTTTGAAACAATAATTTTCTAAATAAAAATATAAGGACCGAATATTATAATAATTGATATTCATTTGACATTGCTGTACCTATAGATTGATTTTCTTTGAAATTTTTGCATGCCAATTTTTGTGAAATATACGTTAAGCTACCTATTGTAATACCGAATACCATTGTAACTATAATGTTACGTATTTCGTGCGAATAAATTATCATTTATTCATTCATTCATTCATTCATAAAATACATTTTCTGGAAAACGAAATTCTATGAAACTGTCTGCGAAATAAGGGGCTCCCACTGTTTTAATGTTTTCAACTTATTGTATGTATGAAAAAATATTTCAGCATTTGTAGGGAGGAAATGGTGTGCACAAAAGGTGATCTGGATAATGATTCAGGGTCACAATATTGGATCATGATATTTATTGACTACTAGCTGTTGACCGCGGCACCGCCCGCGTGGATGTCGGACCAAATGTAGCCTATATTTATTCTGATGTATAAGCTATATTATTGAAAAGTTTCATGAAAATCCATGCAGTAGTTTTTACGTGAAAGAGTAACAAACATCCATCTATACTTACAAACTTTCACGTTTTTAATATTAGTATAGTAGGATGTAATCAGGGCCATAGACTGTATTAAACACTTTGCTAAGCAAAAAAAGGAACATCATATTATAAGTGCGAATATTATAGCTTCACAAGCCATTACACTTGACTATAATGTTGACACAAGAAGCATTTCGCTTGCTTATCAAAGTAAAGTCCAAGTACAGTCTATGAATCTCGCCCCAAGACATCGTACACACTTCCATTATTCCCGAAGTACCTCTTTGGTAGAATGACCAGCTAGTTAAGATAGCAGTATCTATAAACAATTTAGCTATTTTTGTATGTTTCCTACTTTTTTATATATAAATAAATAAATATTATAGGACATTCTACACAACGCTATCTAGGCCCAAAGTAATCATAGCTTAACTAGCTTGTGTTATGGGTTCTAGAATGCTGATAAACATACATAGATACATTTTTTTTGTAAATACCTAAGTAGGTACATAATATATAATACATAGAAAACACCCAGACCAATGCAATTATTCATATTCATGCATACAAATATTTTCACTGAGTGGGAATCGAACCCGCGCCTCCTGCGTAGCAGCCGCGTTCACTACCGCTATGCCATAGAGGCAGTCAATATAGGACACGTCAATTTGACTTCGCCTCACCTGATGGTAAGTAGAAGGCAAAGTCTCCGACAAGAGGGTGACCATTATAGACACGTACCATGTTACAATGGTGGCACTCAGCTTGACGGCCTCATCAGATGCTTTTTCACTTAAAGGACCCGGAACTGTAGGAGGAGGGAAACACGTGAACTGGTAAGGAATTCCAGGAACTCCACTCAATTAATATTACAAAAAAATGGGTAGATATTTGGATGTTTGTTATTCAATCACGCTCTAACGGCTGAATCTGGCTGATCCTGGTTCACGGAGAGTAGTCTGAAATAATATATACGCTAATTTTATTCCTGGGAAAACATTCCCATGGGTTCCGGGAACAGGATCAATTCGGGATAACTAAACTATGCTACAACACAAATTAAATGGTTCGTGTTTAATTAGAAACTATTCAGAAACTCATTAAAATGTTTTGGTAAAAATGTTTCATGATGGAATTTTATGTTTTACGAGCAAAAAAAAAAAATTGCTAGTAGTTTTTTTAAGGGCTGGCTCTAAAAGAAGTCATACTTAAATAAGTTACTTTTTTACCATTTTTTTTGCCGCCACGCCACGGGGCAGACAGTCAGTGTCATGGCCAGTGTCCTCAGTAGGTACTATTATCTATTTTGTACCAGTGTTATACCTAAAGGGTTACTGGTAATTCGACGTATGGTTTATCAATTTGTATTACCTACTACTTTAGGTTTGTAAAAGTATCACCTACAAAATAAATTAGAATAAGTCCCATTTTGCATAAACTTTTTTTAAATTTGCTCTTGAAGGTTGAATTCTGGCTCTGGATTAATACGGAAAAAACTAAAAAAGCCAATTATTTCGAAAGCTATTGTTTTTCGGCCATACATGTGTGGTGTCCAAATTGTAGCATTTTGGGTCCTCTAACACTCCCTGATAGGAATAAGTCGAATTACCAGTTACCCTGTATATACCTAACTTATGTCACTATGCGATAAATACACTATTTTGCACAGAAGCAACATTTCAGCTGAATCAGAAGCAACAACAAAACGCAAGCAGCAGAAGCAACAACAAGAAGTTTGCCATGGTGGTTCTCGGTGGAGCAGAATAGGGCCACCCCATATCTTCCTGTGGGTGTCGTAAAAGGCGACTCAGTCATTGGGCTGTTCTCCCTCCGAGAGTAACCATACTGCCCATTTGACGGTAATAGGCTCGCCATCTATTCCGTGGGACCAAAAACCATAGATGGCGAAATGTGGGTGTTAATACACTTCTGCCTACCCCTTCGGGATTTACAAGCGAGAGTATATTTATGTATATAGCAGTAACAGAGAGCTAATTCTAGCTCAAAATGGACAATTTTTGAAATATCACTAGCTTCTCATTAACGACTGCACAATACAGGACGAGTACTTCTTTTGTTTTTGCTTCCATTTACTCGCCATTTAACTGGAAAGCGAAAAAGAGGAACGAAATTCATCATGGCGGAGTGTTTGTCTTCTGTTGTAGCTGTTTTTAATCAACTTTTAGCATTACACATGTGGGTCAACTCTTGCAGCTGGATATTTAATAAGTTCTGCTAAACTAAATGAACTGGAATTTTACATAAAGCTTTAATTACTTTTATATCTGAGATATTTTATATCCGATACTCCAAACAATACATAGTAAATATCCCGTAAGTTCTATTAGTATGTCAACGACCACGAAAGTTTAAACACCTATAAAGCTTTGATGATGTCATCTCCATAATACGAGCACATTGGTCTCGTAAAGGTCCCGAATGGTTGCTATAGAAATACAATATATCCTAGTGATATTTTGGGTTCGTCGAATGTGTAGTCGCTTCAGAAAACCACTGTCATATTTCAATGAACTTAGCTCATTCAAATTGATTTAGAAAGAGAAAAGAGACCTCGGGCGGGACTCAAACCCGGGATCTTTCTGTTACACTTTTCTCTTTTCTCTTTCTAAATTGATTTGATTAGTTAGCATAATGAATGCTTAAAAATGTCATTCAAGTTAGCACACTTAATTGATTAATCTGGATCTGGATTTAGATCAACCTCGTGCGAAGCTGGGTGGCTCTGTGGTTAGATCAATCCCCCTGTAAGGGAAAGATCCCGGGTTCGAGTCCCGGTTTAGCTTGATTTCGCTTTTTTTTAACTTAATCAATTTGTATAGTTAGCATCGTAACGGTAGTGAACGCGGCCGCTACGCAGGAGGCGCGGGTTCGATCCCCGCTCAGTGCAAATATTTGTGTGCATGAAATATGGGTATTTGAATTGGTCTGGTCTTGCCTCGGAGAGCACGTTAAGCCGTCGGTCCCGGTTGCCTTATGAACATCTATGCGACTGCCATAGATGTTCATAAGGCAACTGGGATAGTTGGAGCCCTAAAAAGTTCAAAAAACATCGGTCTAGCTGCAAAGCTTCGATATTGCCTAATGTTACCATTGGGTTGTGGAGGTCAGATGGCAATCGCTTCACGGAAAGTATCGAGGTCTAGCCAAACCCGTAGTTAAGACTGATAAAGCGGACCCCAGACTCCGAGCTGAAAAAGCTTCGGATGCGACTGGGAATTAACGCTAGGAGGAAGAAGTTAGCATAACAAAATACTTTAAAATTCATTCAATAGTTCACTTAATTCTAGCACTTACCTGTTCGTGTTTATGATCCTTCTTCATGGACCCCCCATGGCCCCCTCCCGTGCTCTGTACGGTATTCATCTCGAACAACAAATAACACTACTACGAGTATAAACCCACTAATTTCAAAATGGACAACTTCACTACTTGAGGCACTGTTTCAAGTCATTTTATTCACAGCATGTTAACATCAAGATTTTTACACATTTTTTTAGAATAGTGTGAAAATTAAAGCGGGTTTTTTTACTGTAAAAAATATATATTGATGAAAAGTTATTCGCTTCAGCAATTGCAATAGGTAAACATTTCTTTTTCTTGTTAGGTAGACTCCCCAGCAATAGTCGTAGTGATGTTGGAAGCTACCGTATGATTTCAGTCGGTTCGGGTTTGAATACTTTGAGATTCTTTGAATAAAGGTTTCGGTGATATTCGGAGGTATACGGAAACATTTAAAAAAAATTACGACATCAAATGTGACACTTGCGAATACCAAATGTAAAAATACACACAAACAATCACGCCTTTATCCCTGGAGGGTTAGGCAGAGGTGAATTAACACCCACATTTCACCAATCATTGTATTAGGTCCCACGTAATAGGGGGTGAGTCTATTGCCACATTCCGGGCACTTATTGTTGACTCTAGCCATGTATAAGAGGCTGAGCCTGGGCTGTATAATATCTGTCTGATGTTAAACAGCTCTATCCCTTAGTCGCCTTAGGACACCGCAAGGGAGGAGATGGGGTGGCCCGAATTCTACTCTGCCGAAATAAAATCCACTCACAAAAAACGAGTACCTAAAGGTGCGTACAGATCATGTAACATGTTGTATAACTTGTGTTATATAACACGTCCAAATTATCTAACATTGTTTTATAACTTTGCAACATTGTACTAACTTCAATGTCTACATTACTGAAACATGTTATATAACATGTTATACTATATAATTTGTACGCACCTTAATGAATAAAAAATAAGAACTAAAACGTCTGTAGGTAAAATACAATACACCTTGTAACTCCTGACCCAATTCGGTAGCTGTCTCAATAGAAATATAAATGTGCGATCAGTAGGCGGCGGCGCGGCGGGCCTGTCGCTAGGCCTTCTGCGCTCCTACTGACAGATTTGCATAAACCAATTTGTGGCCAGTCACGCGAGCCTCTAACATCGCTCAAATTTGGGCCACAATATTGTGGGGACACTGTTGTGCAACTTATTAATAACTATAAAAACGTTTTATTTCTTGTAAACATTGTTACGAACCGCTGTGGATCAGTAGTACAAATGATACATTATTGTATCACTAGTACTACTAAAAAAAATACAAGCAGTTTTCTTTGGGTTTGTTCATTGATTGTACAACTGGTAGTACAATTTAATACACTTTTCGTCGCTCCGGGTCAGTAGTACTACTGATTAGTACAACTGGTAGTACAAATGATATAATAATGTTTCTCTAGTACTACTAAAAATACAAGCAATTTTCTTTGGGTTTGTTCATTGATTGTACAACTGGTAGTACAGTCAACGCCAAAAGCCAATAAACGTGTACAAACTTCCACAATTTGTTTACACTGTACTCGCCAAAAGTGGTTATACGCCGCTGGCCACATAACACGGTGATCATCGTAAAGTTACAAATGTCGGTGAACGCCAAAAACTCAAAATTACTGAACACGGAACTATTACAAAATAGGCGAACTTACATAAAATGTAGATTTTACACTACGCGTACGAACTTTTGTTGAGTTTATACGTTCAAGTTATTTTGTTGCGACATTCAGGACGATCAGTTACAAAAGTCGTTGAACTTTTTAAAAATATAGATTCTCACATAATGTGCACGGACTTTCGTTAACTTCACGTGTTCAGGTTATTTTGTTGCAATGCTTACGATGTGTTACAAAAGTCGGTGAAGTTTCTATTAATATAGATTTTAGCATAATGTGCACTGACTTTCGTTGACTTTACGTGTTCAGGTTATTTTGTTGCACTGCTTACGATGTGTTGCAAAAGTCGGTGAACTTTCTAATAATAGGTATAGATTTTAGCATAATGTGCACGGACTTTCGTTGACTTTACGTGTTCGGGTTTTTATGTCCTTACGATATGTTACAAAAATCTCTAGTACTACTAAAAACAATCAAGCCATTTTATTTAATTGGTGTACAAATGATACAATGTTAAATTAACGTATTTTCTCGATAAAACATTTTAAACCTGTCTTGGACTTAAGTCGTGTGACGAACGAGGCCCTGTTGCGCGTGGATTGTTTTGTAATAATCTATGCTTGGTGAATTTGAACTCCGTAGCACTCCGTAGCCACCGCCGTAGCACTCCGTAGCCACTGTCGTAGCACTCCGTAGCCACCGCCGTAGCACCCCGTGCTATCCTCAAAAGACAACTAAGAAACATGCACTGCGCGTATAGAGCATATATTGAGTACGTTTTAGGTACAGAATGTTTGGAGATATACCCTGAATAGTTACTGTAATAAACAAAAAATAATAATGATTTAGGCTTTTTATACCACGAATATAGATGATAGGTTAGAAATATTCAAAACTAGAGCGTTTGTATGAAAAGTTTAATGTGTAAGAACAGGCGCAAATAGAGTGTTATTAAGCTCTCTGCCTACCCCGGTTATACATCATGATAGGATGTAATTTTTTATCGACACTGTTTAAATAAGATTTATTTATAAACGTGACAAAATTAGTTCATGAGCTTATGAGTACTAAGGTAACAGAAAGAAGGTCCACTTGTAGTAAGCAACGTGGCCTATAAACGCTACCAACTGCATCTTATAACTTACTCGCTTACCCGGCGAACTTCGTACCGCCACATTTTCTGATCCCGTTCCCGCTGCATATCTCTGAATTTATCAGTTTTTCTCCACAATATTATACATGTATTATACATATAAACCTTCCTCTTGAATCACTCTATCTATTAACAAAACCGCTTCAAAATCCGTTGCGTAGTTTTGAAGATTTAAGCATACATAGGGACGGACAGACAGCGATAGCGACTTTGTTTTATAATATGTAGTGAAGTGCGTCGTGGGTACCTCTCACTTGACCGATAATATTATAGCTATTTGAAGAGAGATAGAGGAGAAAAATAACCACACCTCGAACAGTTTCACTATCCATAAAAACAACAGTACATAGAGTGAAACTACACAAGGGGTCGAAACTCCCCGGTCGAATCAGCCTATTCGTGACCAAAAAGTAAAATATGCGCACGAAACCAAACGTCATAATATTAAATTCACCTAATTATATTAACGGTATGTTTCTAGTTACTGCAGTATTTTTTACAAAGACTTATTGTAAACAAAGCTATTAGAGAGCAATTCGAATTCAGGCCGACGACACGGAAGCGCCAGCAACTGTCAGCGGGTTCATTAAAACAAATCCCTGTGAAATCGAGTACTGGAGGACTACCACGAAACATTCGTAATCGCGGACCGAAGTTTCGAGCTAACTGTTCCGGAACACGTTTATCACGAAATCGGATCCGAAAAGTTTTGTTTAGCTTAAAACTGTACTGTAAGAAAAATTGAGCGACCTTTTGGTTAATTCATTGAGCAAACTACATTTTTCGTTGTGTTTTCGAGAATCTAATACGTTTGTAAAATAGACTAGAATAGATTGGCATATACGTTATCACGGGATATTTTTAAATGCACATCTGTATATTTTTTCAGCAAACTACGTAACTCCACTAATTTACTGACTTGCACACTAATGAAATCAAATGATAGGTTTATTGAAAAAGGTGCGCAATCCGTTGAAAAAGGTGCGCAATCCGTTGAAAAAGGTGCGCAATCCGACTTGGATAGATTAGGTTAGAAGGCTAATGCGGGAGTGGAGCGAAGCGGAGCTCCCGCATTTGCCTTCGTGGTTATTTTTTTTATTTAACCAAAGGAATTGTTCTGCAAATTTCATCAAACAGTATATTTAATTTGATTTAGTTAGTGTACATAATTAGTGTGCAAGTCAGTATTTTTTATATAACTTTGAAATATTTTGTTAGAAAAAAGGGAATATATAAATATCGATTTAAATACATGCCGTTGATAACTGTCATAAAGGTCGGAAACGTCAAAATTATGTGTAAATGCCAGACATTCATATTTCTATCCTACAATACGTTGACCAATTACCACTGGTCTAGGTTGCAGTTTCGTGTGTTTCATGGTAGCCCCCAAAACAGTGAAGTTCTTACAATAAAGCTGTTCAGTCAATGGACGACGTGCAGGTTGAATACACAATACAAAGGAGCAAGGTACAATACAGAAGGTGATTGTTGTATTTTGTCGGCAACAATCAAATATTCTTTTAAATTAAAGGCTATAAAGAATAATAGGCTCAATAAAAGATGGATGGATTCGTTAATGTGGACTTGGTAATGACAGGAGTGATTAAGGAGATATCGTTTTTTTAAGAAAGTCATCATTATACTAGAGTACGCGCCAAGAAATAAGTCCCTTGGAAGCGGCGTAGCAATCGCAACTGCTGTCGCCATACTGTGTGTTGATTGGTTCAGGCCATGACAATATCATGGCTTGAACCAATCAACACATAGTATGTTGGCGATTACATTTTAGTTCCTAGTTTTGCCGCGGGACTTATTAGCTGGCGCGGACTTAAGTGATCCTGGAACGTGCTTTAGATTTTTTATGTACAGTTTTATTTCGCCTTAATTGTGGTAAACTAAAGGTAATTACAATAATAATGCTACAATGCTACAATGTACGAGGAAACACGTGTCTTGGTAAAAACCTAATGTATGAGGAAAACTAATCTACGAACTTGTAGTGATAGACTCCGAGAAAATATTAGCTGTTCAAACGTCAGGATAATACCCCTTAACATACAGTTTTGAATTGATGCTATATTCTCCCAAACCATTTAAGATCTAAAATAAAATGCCAAAAGTCATCCAATCTTATTTGATACACCAGTCACTGTAGTAGAAATAATAAATCGCAACGCAGTATGTTTCGTATGCTGCTTATCAAGTCTGAATTTAAATGCCTAATAAACTCGAACGTATCCACCGGCTATCGGCGATCCAATTCTCTTGTGAATGAGACAAAAAATATTTCACATGGGACACCCTCGTCCCACACCACAAATCATTGCGACAGAATACCACGTATTTTATTTCTGTAGATCCAATTTCGTCATACCTTCTGTGTCCTGCCCTCGCCGAGATTGTCCCCGTGAGGGCTTTTAAACATGAAAAAAAGGGGTAAAAGATCTTTATCGGGATCATTATGCCGAAGGAGCCGAAAACGTTTAATTTACCTGTCACAGCAACCTGTTTTGTTATTTACGGCGACCGCAAAACAAGGGTAAAAGTATTTTTACCCTTGAAGAAGCCGAATGTTATATTAATAGTGGTTTACCATGTACCACAAAACGCGAACTATGAATAAATTTCGTATTAATATCGCTGTTTTGTATTCATAGTAATTGGACTAATATGATGTATTGCATATACATTATGTATTTTTACGTGACAGTTTTTGATGTATGGCTTATCGTTATAATCCTTACATCATACAAACTGTCACTTTTTAGTTCGTTCTGCCAAGGTAGTTGTACTTTATTCAGTAAAGGCTTTAAATAAATACACAGCCCATCATAGATGGCAAGGCGTTATCTGCACCTGATGTGTCACTTATGTGGTATTATTTGTAGAGGGTAAAAAAGTGGGAAAATACGAAAATGATTGATAGAAAATATATAATAATAATAATAATATAATAATAATATATATTTATTTCACAAAAAATTTACAGATACTGTTCTTATTTACTAAAAATATTTCATATTTTGAGACTTAAAAGTACGTGAAACTGGATCCCAAACTAGGCTGAGGCCTGTATTTTGGGACACAGTGCTCATTTGTAGAAATAAACAGTTTGTATCTTTTGGATACATGACACCACAGTGAAACATGACCTACAGGTAAGTTTAAACATATATATATATATTTTTTTAACTATATTAATCGATATTATTGTTTATGTAAGTAAGTGTACATATGGGTATGCAATTATATTAGTTGCGTGTGTGTGAATGTGTGTGTGTGTGTGTGTGTGTGTGTGTGTGTGTGTGTGTGTGTGTGTGTGTGTGTATGTGTGTGTGTGGGTGTGTGTGTGTGTGTGTGGGTGTGTGTGTGTGTGGGTGTGTGTGTGAAGGTGTGTCGGAGTGTGTGTTTGTGTGTTTACTCAATGAATTTTAATAGTGTTTCAGTGTCTTCGTAATTGAGTTTGAGTAGCCAATCCGTTGCTTTCTTTTTCAGTTCGTGATGGTTGAGTTCTACAATATTTTCTTTTATATTAAGGGTGTTGTACAGTTTATAGCCCAGTTTTTTGAACTGTCGTCTGGCGAAAGAGGTCCTACAGCGTAATACGGGACATACGGGTTGCTTTTTACGTATTCTAGGGTTTGGAGGAGGCACGTTTTTGTGAACTCTTAGTATGCACTTACTTACACTTACAATTATTAGGAAGTGCAGCATACTGCTACCTAAAGTTAAAGTAAAGTAAGTTTTATACTATATAATTGACTAGCTTTTGCCCTCAGCTCCGCCCGCGTGGATGTCGGTTATCGCGACCAAACATAGCCTATGTCCTTTCGCAAGGTTAAATCTACCCCTATACCAAATTTCATCAAAATCGGTTGAGTAGTTTAGGCGTGAAAGCGTAATTAAGACAGACAGAGTTAGTTTAGCATTTATAATATTAGTATGGATTTTTGGTTTTGCCATACCGTGAACGAAATATTACTCGCGTACTAAAATAATAAGGCTCACATCCCAATAAGTAAATAGGAAGTAAATTACGTATCGTGATGAATAGGCACATACAATCTACATCGATTGTCATAACATTTGGATAGAACTTCGTAGTAAGGACTCTTTACGCTTAGAGTATTTGATTAGTCACACAAACACCGAGGTACTGAGGAGTTCTGTATTTCTAAAGAGATGTCTGATAGTTTATCTCATTCAATTCCAATTATATTTAGTTGAAATTTCTGTGATGCGGGTTCTTGGATAGACGCAGCTATCCAGCCATCGTTGGGACTGTCATGAACAGTGTTCTCAAAAGGAAGTACAGTCGGGAATGGCTGTGTAGGATTTTTATCCAAGGAATATAGTTCTGTGAGTTGTGGAGACGGTATCAATATCTATTTCATGCCGAAGTAACCAGCCATGGCCTAGTTCTAATAGATCTGTACTTAATATTATAAACGTGATAGTTTATGAACATGTTTGGATGTTTGTCACTTAATCACGCTCAAACGACTGAACGGATCTGAATGAAGTTTGGTACAGGGATAGATAATGATCTGAAATATCACGTAGGCTACTTTATTCCTGGAATAAGTTCCCTTGCGATAACGGGAACCGGATTACTCGGAGGTGGAGTTGCAGGCAACAGTTGTTAATTCGCTAGTAATCGCGGCTCCTTTTAAGTCATGAACAGCCGCGATAGGGTCAAAAAGACCCATACTCACTTGAGATGTCCTACCTGTCCAAACGCAACGACCCGAATGAGTTAAAACAAAAACAGTTTTGACACAAAAATTAGAGTACTGGGTCTTTTCGACCCTGTGACTACCAACGGTTAACACATTTTCACCTTTCAAAAATATGATTAAATTCTCACAAAAATATGCATGACTAACCGCTTGCAAAATTAAGTGAGTTAGTTATGTGTTTGTTTCATATACCAATCATAATAAAAATGGGTGCTATTTTTGATAGCTTGAAGAACCGTAATCGCTCTTAAAGTTTTACTATAACAATATAGCGTGAAGAACCACTACTTAAGAAAACTATAAAAATATTATGAGAGGTTATTACCGCACACCAGTTATTTTTTATTAATCTCGGCTCATGTTTGTCCATAACTATAACCGAAATAGGTTACATGAAACTTTATTTCCTACTAGAAAGTAAATATTGAAATCCATTCCATATAAAACAAAAATAGTGAGGGAAATGAATGGAAAGGTGCATTTCCATTCAGAAGTGTGGTTAAATGGATGAGAGCTTAAATTGTATGGCGAAATGTTGATGCTTTTACGGCGTATTATTAATAGAAGTGCATACGAGAGTATTACGAACATAAATTGTAATAATTCTGCAATGAAAACACTGTACTAATTAATCATTTGATGTAAATATTTGGATTATAAATCTGTTAATCCAGATTGTTTATGTGTGTGACGACCTTTTGTGGCATAGCGGTAAAGCTAATTCAGAGGTCCCAAATTCGATCTTCAGTCAATGCAAGTCAATGGTCTGAGTATCACCGAATCCCCTGGGATATCCCCCACTACCAGGTGGGGCTGGTTATGTCGGACTCGAACCGTACGCCATCTTGGATCCTCAGATGCCAGGTTGTGAGATTGCTTGAGGCATATCCCTTACAACCCCGGCTGATCCGGTTTCGAGATCGCTCCTTCGGGTGTAGAGATCACCAAGTTCCCATCTTACCTCCGGAAAGAGAGAAACAAAGTACCTTTTAGTTTTCTCGCGAAGGGATAATTAACTTTTTCTTTATAAAATACAAACTGTGCTCTATCAAGCGGTTAACTTTCAGTGGCTTGTAGTTGGCATCGACTTGTCTCGGGGGCGGACTCGTGGTTACCTCATACCTACCGCTCGCTTGGAATTTTAAAGCAATTTAAAAGGTACATTTAACGCGCCCGAGCTTACGGCTAAGTATTGTCTCCTGGCACCAAAAGCGCGTTTTGTTCTCAGAATTGTAGTTAAGAGATACGTGATGAGCGGGTTGCTGTCAGAATACTTTATGAGCAAGATTTAGAATAGGATAAGACTTCATTTTTTGTCTTTTACTCAATGGAAGGCTACAGGTAACCTATCTATGACTCATTAGGTATGTTTTTTTAAAAGGCTCTAGGTAATGTGTAATGTGCACCCAAAAAGGCAAAATAAGTAACAACAATAAGGCTACTTTTATATACCACTTAGGTGTAAGACAATAACATGGCCCACCTAATAAAAAGGGGTTACTGTGGCCTATGAACGAATGCAACACAGGGGAGTCACACCCATGCTGCCGACCCTGTAAGAACAGAGAGATTCTGTGCCGTCAGCGCAGGAGACAAGCAGACCAGGCTTTAGATCTGCCCACTGAAAGTACAAAACCTCTCTAGTTAGCTCTGGCTACCCTACTCACCGCCGGGAACACAACACGATATTTTTATGATGTTTTTTAACCGACTTCAAAAAGGAGGAGGTTCTCAATTCGATGGGTTTTTTATTTTAAATAAATAAAATATTATGCTAGTGTAACAAATAAATACTACGCTACAGAAAACCGAGATTAATGCCGTGAGCAGAAACATGGACACACTCACACGCAAGCATATAATTTATCGTGGGAACTTGCATGTAGCGAGACGATTGAACTAAGCCGAGAGCCGCGTAAGCAGATATTGTGTTAATGCGTGCGTCCGTTTTCAGTCGTCGTTCAAAACCAGTCTTATGTAGTTATTTATTTCATGTTAGTGCGCTTTCCTTCGCTTTGCGGTGCACAAATAAAGCGGACGCATTCTGCTTATGAGTACAAACACGAACTAAATTGTAAGTCAACGTTGGAAATTTATTTCGTCGAGTTTCAGTCTTTCCGTGCCGCCTAAATGTACACACGCTGTAACTCTCGCTGCTTCGTTAGTGTTTCAGAGGCCAGCTCCGTATTACAATGATTGAAATACTGCAATTGTATTTTTTCTGTGCTGTTTCATAATTTTGTATACTTTACATTTGCCAATGTCATTTAGTTTAAAGTCTCTCTCATCCTAGCGTTAATTCCCAGTCGCATCCGAAGCTTTTTCAGCTCGGAGTCTGGGGTCCGCTTTACCAGTCTTAACTACAGATTTGGCTAGACCTCGATATTTTTTCGTGAAGCGATTACCATCTGACCTCCACAGCCCAATGATAACATTAGGCGATATCGAAGCTTTGCAGCTAGACCGTTGTTTTTGGATTTTTTAGGGCTTCAACTTGTCCAACGACTGCCATAAATGTTCTTATGGCAACCGGGACCGACGGCTTAACGTGCTCTCCGAGGCACGACCAGACCAATGCAAATACCCATATTTCATGAACACAAATACTTGCACTGAGCGGGGATCGAATCCGCGCCTCCTGCGTAGCGGCCGCGTTCACTACCGCCACGCCACTACACTATGATCTAAAAAGCCTAGAAATTAAGGAGTAGTTAGCGAGAGGTCATAATAGTGACTGATTTCCTAAAATATTATTTATTTGGTCAAAATGTCAAACATGTTAAAACAACTTGCTGACATTTTAAACATAAAAATAAAATGCAAAACAACATGCAAATGTAATTTAACCACGGAGGACAGAATATGATTAATTTAACTGATATTTGTTAGAAAAATTATAACAGAATATAGATAAATAACCGGGCAATCAGCTCACATGATGACGATTTATTTTAAAAAAATGGGGGACAATATTTTCGCCTGGTAAGGCTACATTTGGTTTGGTAAACGTCCCATTTCGTAACCTTAATTAAATAACTGCAGATAAGTGGTGTACATTTCAGTAGGTATCAAAAGTGCGATACGTTTTATTTAAGTAAAACCCGACTGATGCTGGAAGATTTAAACAAGTTTGATAGGAGTACGCATTAATTTTCATACGGTTTATGATTTGCAAGCAGGCACCGCCTGCTAATAAACTTCTTACTAGCTAAATACTCGAGCCAACAGACAATACAGTAGTTAATGAATAAATAATTCATGTCTGAGCGTAGCTTGTTATGAGTAGCAAACGGCCGATTTACACTCCCACGCGTTAATTACGCCACTGCCGAGCCATTGTTGACTTATCGCTTTCAACAGTGTGGTGTTATGTTACAAAATACAGAATAAAGATCACTGTTACCAGTGTTAATTGCATGACAACCTATTGGGAGTTGTGTACTGACTGATTTATTGGAGGAAAAGTACTGGCATGCAAATTCTGCGCGTTTCGAGTTGTTGAAGTTTTAGTGTCATTCGTCAGTCGGTTTTGCAATCCAGAGGAAAGAAAAAAATAAAGAAAGAAAGAAAATACACTTCATTTTTTTTTCTACAGCACAAACATGTGACCGTAAATGAATCGACTGAGCTAACCCTAGGGGGGACGATTGTACCAGGAATTTATACGGGTATAATTTTTCCCACCAGAATTATTTTAGTGGGGAAAAGTGAATATACATATTTTCATCATTCCACTTTGCCCTACCAGTGGGGACGCTTGGTGGGGCAAACTGGAAGTACCTGAATAACTGTGATTTCTTTTTTTATCGCTTATTTGGTAGATAAGCACACAGCCCACCTGATGTGAAGAGGTTACCATGACTTACGGATGTATGCAATACTAAGAACATCACTGCTGCTGCACCCGTGCTGCTGATTCTGTAAGAACCTTCTAACGCCTTTTTTGAACCTCATATTTTAGACGCTTGGAAAATCCACAGCACAGAGATCATTCCACAGCTTTTGGAAGTAATGTTGATCTCGTATTACTATAACGAGTAAGTCCGTATATTCACGATAGGTAGGCAAAGTGCCTACAACAAAGCGCAAACTACTTATCGCAAGTTAGGAACCTGCAGCTCGTTGTCGCACTGGGCGCAACTTGAGCGAGCGACAACTTCCCCGATCATATTTAACGACGCTGCTGTGAATGCTTGATCAAAGAAACTTCTGCCGCGAAGTTGAGCGACTGAAGCGACTGAAGTATTGCCGATTAGAAACAATGGTCCGTGTTGGGATAAGACTTGCGTAAACTTGGTTTAAATGGAACGATAAAATGTGATGGAGAATATTTTGAGTTTTATGTGCAGTAAGTGAGACTACGGGAAAAAAATTGCTGTGGGTCTACCAGTGGATGGTACTGGTGGGACCAAGGGTAAACGCCGAAATTTTCACTGTACATGTTTATTTGAAGTGACTTAAGAAATAACGACTTTAATTCTTTTGAGTCAAGTTCACGAACAAAGTTCATGTTTGAAAACAAATAACCGAGACGATATTTAAACTTGTTAAATATACCTAAGAAGTTCTTAATTCCAGGATGTACCTATTTATATACTCGTTGGTATTTTTGTTTGCGATGGAGTACTGAGAAACTCAAATTCAAAGCTCTACCTCATGAACGAAATTTCCATAAATATTTTGGGCCCTTGTTCCGTGAGATGCATGAATTTTGCCCGTATTAAAAATATGGCTAACTAACTACCGGTTCACTGACTTAATTAAAAGACAAAATTTCGTTGAAATTCAATCAATCGTTTCTGCTTATAAGAAGAGAGACCAAGCCATTAAAACCAGTTTTGTTTTCAATTTTAAGTAATTGAAACTTCCAACAGTCATAATATCGTCTTATAAGTGTGATACAAAACTATTCAGCAACATAATTATATACCATGCTAATTTTCAATAATTTTTAATCAGATAAGTCAAAATCATGTGGCTTAGTAGGGACAGAGTATCTTTTTCCAAGTGTCAATCTTTCTTCATCAAAAATTACACACACACTTTTTATACTCGTATCTTTCTCTTATGACTTGTCCTTCTTTACGACGGTGACGTTTAATACCGCCCGGCTGTAAACAAAGGTGGATCAAAAGTAGTTAATATCGCCTCAGGCACCGACTCGGGCTATAAATGAACATTTTATTAATACCATAACTCGTTGCCTGCAGATAATACAGCAGTGAACCGATACCACTGTTATAGAGCTTGTGATCTCCCTTTATAATGTCTCAATCATTATTATGGCTGCTGAACCGTAACTGCGGATGTTTTGATGTTTTTTTTTATTATTATTATATCTATATTGCGCTGGGTATGTGTTTTGGTTCGATATAGCAAGGGGTAACACGACTGCTACGCAGGGAAAGCGGGTCTATTTCCGCTCAGTGCAAATATTTATAGGTAGGTATGCATAAATATGTCTATTGGCATTCGTCGGGTATTTCCGTGCCTCGGAAACTACGTTAAGTCGTCGATCCCGGTTGTCATAAGAACATGAATGGCAGTGGTTATGGGTAGCTCTAAAAAGTTTAACAGCTGGTCTAATTACAATACTTCGATATCGCCGATGGGTTGTGGAGGTCAGTGGCAGTCCCTTTAGTTCGAAGTTCTGGCAAACCACGCAGTTAGACTGGGAAAGCAGATGCTAGACTCCGATGTGAATGCTTCGGATGCCACTGGGATTAATGCTAGCATGAAGAAGATGGCATGGGAGCCAGATGACACTACCTAATTCGCAATAAAATAGCATATATTTTTAAGAAGTCAATTGTTTTGACCCGCAACCAATTCCATCTAGTTTGAAGTCTAAAACTGGTCCAAACTATATTTGTCAATTCGATGTGACATAATGGAAAAGCTCCATGATGGGTGAAATTGAATTCAGAGGATTACTTTCGGCCAGCAAAGTCCCCAGGCACCACCGCAACACAAGGTAAACATTAAAAATCCCTGTTCTGAACATGTGGATAACTTTGTGCTTCCAAACTTGGTCTGTGCTTCAACATTTTTACTGTGATAACGTATAACTCGGTTGACGTTACTGTTACACAAAGGGAATCGTGGAGGGAGGCCCTGACAGTAATCTTTGCTTTTCCTGTAGTATAATAATCTTTTTGTAATGGTTATCGATTAAATACTGTTTTTGTTATCCATTGTATTAGTACCAATGTTTACTTTATCATGTACTTTGTTAAATCCACAAACGGGTGTAAAAGCACATAAGATTCTAAGACTTCTTGATTTTGTAAAGAGACAGTGAAAAAAGAATGCTTAAACACCTTTCCCATAGTTTTCGATAAAGTCGGCACCCTAAGTATACTCCTACATCTTAGAACCTATGAGTCAGGCTACTTTAGCCAACTATTTTGGGTATGGATAGAGTTGTGTAAAATGTTCAAGAATATTAAATATAGGTAATTATTTATTTCTTCATTACGAACCCACACTGTAGTAACAACTCTAGAGTAACCTAAATTATGGATTAAATAAAATTAAGTTAATATTAAACTTGTATGGCGGAGGCGTATACTTGTCCTGGCAGGCGTATTAAGCGCCTCACGCCACCCTGAGCGGTACCGCCAGTGAATAGGCCGGGGAGACCGCCCTAGGCAAGCACTCGGTAGGTAGTTGACGATGGGTCCTCTCATTTTGGGCACATACTATACCATGCAAAGGGTTGTTTAGTATGTTGATAAGCCCTTAAGTCGAAAACCTATGAAGATATACAGTTCTTATGGCACGCTATAACGGAGTGAAACTTGATTTCGTTCGTTGATTTGGGTCATTCACCATTACTGATACCATCTTTAGTTTTAGCTATATTGGCAACGAATGTAGTATCAATTAGTTCTTTTCAAGATCTATTTCAATCGAATGTAACCAAGAAAAGCACTGCCTAGGATCCGAAACCATTTATTAATGGTAGATTGTAGCATTAGCTGCCGAAATAAAATACACTACTCACCTACAAATCTCCTTACACAAAGAACATTACCCCGCGTTTACATACTGCCGCTCGCATTGCTCATCGTGTTGCTGGAAATATTCACGCGATTAATGCCCTAGCGTTCCCACACGCGCATCATCGTGTTGGTCCGCATTACAGTATTCGCCCTGCAATGGAGACGGACGTAAACGTATGGAGGACAACGCTGTAGCAGTGTACGCATTATGCTTCTACAGCATAGCGAATTAATTAAATAGATTATTAATAAAAACTATCACTTTCAACTACTATACACTTTCCGTAGATCGATATAAATATTTTTAAAAGTAAATATTCGAGGAGCAATAACGAAAGCCGTGTTTACTGATTAGCGCCAAATAGCGGTCTCGTATAGTTCATCGCGCTAGTATTGCCGCTCCTTTGACTCGCGCCGCCAAGCCGACATTCGCAGCAACATACACGGCAGTACTCGCGGCATGACGAATATACCATTCACACCACGTCTCTGCCCACTTCTCTCGCCACTTCTCTCGCTCTGCCGCGAGTATGTAAACGCAGCTTTATACATAACCCACTGCCTGCTGCCAACACATCATCTGCTTGAAAGTAATAGTTTCCATTCCACCACATTCAGAACACCAAATAAACAAAAACGTTTATTCTAGCTGATGCTATTAGTTCAGCTTTCTACTTAATCTTTTCCGATGTGGCCGCTCTGCGACGTCCCCTAATTCTATTAACCTATTAACGACCCTCTCGATGTCTGTATCGTTTAGGACGGCCGCGGGTTGTCGCTCAAGGCATTTTTATACCACTTAGGTGGCATGCACACGGCCCACCTGATGGAAAGAGATTATCGTGGCCTATAGATGTATGCAACACCAGGGGCATTATTTGTGCTGCCGACCCTGAAGAAACCTTTTAATGTCCTTCTCGAAGAACCCCATATTGTAGTGTTAGTAGGTTGTAAGAACCTCACCTATAACTTGAAACATCAATCATTAAAATCCGTGAAGTGGTTCAGAAGATATCTACATCTACACTTCTACACTTAATATTATAAAGAGGAAAGATTTGTACCTATTTTTGTATGTTTGTATGTTTGTAATGAATAGGCTCCGGAACTACTGTACCGATTTCAATAATTCTTTCACCTATAGAAAGCTACACTATCTGGAAGTAACATAGGCTATATAACATCACGCTACTACTAAAGGGAGCGGAGCAGTGAGCATAAATGTCAATAAATCGGGCAGATTTCCATACATTAAAGTTGGACCGGAATCCGAATTCCACGCGGGCGGAGCCGCGGGCATCAGCTAGTGAGGTAATAAAGAATATTACAAGCATGCGTACATACACCATACCCCTTTTTGACAGTCGGGTACAAAAGACCTCTTCAAGAGAATTTGGTACGAAGTTTGACGGAAACCGCAAGACGCTTCCGGTCCCAGAGGTGGCTCCCTCGGCAGCGGTAAAACTAATTTATTTATTTATATATTTATTTATAAAACTTCATGCACAAGTACATAGGCGGACTTAATGCCACAGGCATTCTCTACCAGTCAACCAAAGGTGGTGCAGAGAAAACTCAGTAGGTGCATTATTGAGAGTACCATAAAATAATAGAGGATATATAAGTAAAAGATGTACATAAATATATTATAATAAATACAGATAATAAATAGGTATAGATAACCATACAATATACACATAATAAATACCATAGACATACTTATACATACCTACATACATACATAGATACATACATACATAGATACATACATATATAGCATTAATTTGATATCATTCCGTTGCTTCTGCCAGTTTATCGAATAGTAGCTGGCGGACTTTCGCCTTGAACACCTGACGACTGGGAGCCTTTCTGATTTCCAGAGGTAGCGCATTCCATAGGAGCACAGACTGTACAGGAAAAGAAGAGTGCACGAAATTAGTCTTGTGTGTAGGACAAGTTAAAAGAAGATTGTTTTTCGACCGAAGGTCTCTGCTGTGGATCGTGTGAAGGTACTGAAAGAAAGGAGATAAGTAGATAGGAGTATTAGGAGATGTGAGTAAAGTGAAGAGAGTCGTAAGAGCCCGCATGTGCCTACGTTGACGAATTGGGAGCCAGTTAAGTTGAGATCGACAATCAGACACGTGGTCATACTTGCGGAGGTTAAAGACAAACCTAATGCAATTATTTAACAGTCTGTCAAATTTGTTGAGATGTTCCGCATTGAGGTCGAAGTAACAAACATCACCATAGTCGAATATAGGAAAAAGTAAAGCCTGTGCAAGCATAGTCTTGGTCTCGGTGGGTAGGAGGGTCCGTAGGGGATAAAGTGCCCGAAGCGTTCCAGTTACTCTCTGGCTAACATGAGATACTTGCTTTCGCCAGCTCAAGGTCGAGTCCATGAAAATACCCAGGTTCTTAACTGAAGGGCTCAATGGTATGGTCGACCCATTAAATACCACAGGTGGAAGACAAAGGGTATCCACACGGTTGATCAGCCACTGGCTACCAATGATGATGGCCTGGCACTTAGTTGGGTTCACGGTCAATCCAAATCTGCTCGCCCAGCTATTAATTCGCTCCAAGTCCTGATTAACACTGTAAATTGCATCACATATATCTCCCACACCCGCTTGAGCGTAGACCTGCAGATCATCGGCATACAAATGATACGCACATCGAAGATTTTTAGTTAGGAGGTTAATGAAAATCGAAAATAATAACGGAGATAGTATACCGCCTTGAGGGACACCAGCGTCAATGTCGCACCAACACGAGAAATTTTCGTGCAGTCGAACAGCCTGCTGGCGCCCCTGAAGATAAAAAGAGAACCATTCCAGAGCATCCGGTGAGATCATATGGTAAGATAGTATGGATAAAAGAAGGTCGTGGCTGACAGTATTAAATGCGTTTGAAAAATCAACCAGTGCCAGTACCGTGAGCTTGGTGTCATCCATGCCAGCCCTTATGTCACCAGTCACCTTCAAAAGAGCAGACACAGTGCTGTGCCCGGGTCTAAACCCTGATTGGAGAGGACTTAATAGGTTGTTTTTGTAAATAAAAGGGGACAGCTGTCTGTGCACGCAGGCCTCGAGCACTTTTGACAAGAAAGGTAAGATACTAATGGGCCGGAAATGACTAGGAAGGGATGGGTTCGATATTTTAGGGAGAGGTATAACATAGGCTTTCCGCCATAGAGATGGGAACTGCCCTGAGTCCATGGAAAAATTCATAATGTGGGTAACAACCTCCAGGAGATGGTCTAAGATTGCGGTGATCATACGACGACTAATATCGTCACAGCCCACAGCATTGGATTTTATGGATAGAATTATTTTTTTGACCTCACTCGGTTGAACCGGAGAAAAGTTGAAGGTACCAATATCGGGACGGGTTAGGTTTGCTACGTATTCAATTGTGCAACTCTTGGTTTGGTGACTCATAGGAGTAACTGTGGTGAAATGACGATTTATGTCATCCAAACCAATATTTGCCTGGAGTTCAGAATATCGTTGCTTACCCATGCCCATCGTTCCCAGGAACTTCCAGATATTTGCGGAAGAGGAAAAAGCGATGTTATCATGAATATAACGGCGTTTTGTATTGCGTATCACCTGGTTACACCGATTTCTAGCAGTCTTAAATAGCGACCACATCTCATCCCGCCGATCTTTTCGAAACCTGTGAAAGGCACGATCCCTACGTCGCATCGCCAGTCGAACTTCCTCTGTTATCCAAGGCGCTGGAGGACGTTTCAGTTTCACTCTCCTGATAGGCGCGTGGACATCATAGAGACTAGTGACCGCATCATTAAAGACGCGGATTTTCTCGTCTATTGATGTGGTCTCACTCACACGGTCCCAGTTTATCGCTGAGGCATCCTTACGTAGTTGGTCCACGTTCATACGTCCAAAGCTACGCATAAGCAGTACGCGAGGTTTAGATTTAGGGGGTTTAAGGACGTATGACACAAACAAAAAATCGTGTCGCGAAAAACCAGACGCAGCGCGCTGGCCATAACGAGAGACAAGCGCTGGGTTAGAGGTCAGAATTAAGTCTAGCCAAGTATCTTCGATATCAATGTTGTGGTGAGTAGCTTGAAGCGGCAAGATGTGCAACTTAACAGACTCGACAATATCAAGCAGCTTGCGGCAACGCGGTGACTGGGGGGCCAGAAGATCGGTGTTGAAATCGCCTATGACCAAGTGATGTCCATACTCCGACCCCAATGCTTCCAGAACTGGTTCCAAGCTGGAGAAGTAATTCACTGCAGGTGGACAGTAAACAACACCCAGCAGGATTTTCTCTCCCCTGACACTAACCTCCAAGAAAAGAAACTCCGCAGTAGTAGATAGTGTAGAGGGGGACGAAGCGAGAATTTTGTAGGGAAAATCACTGCGGAGGTAAATAGCGACGCCACCCCCTCGCCTCTCGTTTTCGTCTACTCGGTCGTTACGGATGAGAACGAAGCCAGGGAGAGGATAGGTGGTAGAAAGGTGGTGGGGTTTGAACCAGCTCTCTGCAATCAGAATGGCATGAACGTCAGCGTCCGTAAAGGCTTCCAGGAAATGGCTGTAATGGTACGGCAAGCTTTGGCAACTAATATGGAAACCATGTTGGAACATACTCTCAACTCCCTTGGGAAATGTAAAATACATTATTTAAAACTTCTCCAGAGATTTGGTGAGGCGGGTACTCCTTTCTCTAGCATCTGTTATTTTTTTATAAATAGGACACGTCAATTTGACTTCGCCTCGCCTGATGACAAGCTGAAGGCAAAGTCTCTGAAAAGAGGGTCACCATTACAGACACGTACCAAATTACAATGGTAGCACTCAGCTTGACGGCCTCATCAGATGCTTTTTCACGCCCCGCTTAAAGGACCCGGGACTGTAGGAGGAGGGAAACATGTGAATCCTTTTTTTTATATTTCTAGTAACCAAAGTTACTAGTCACCCCATTAACCCATACGGCTTAGTTGAAATTTGTGTTCGGTCACTAGTGTGACCTTCATTCACACCCCAGTCCGTTAGATCTTAAGGCCTTCATAACCATTAGTTACTTACAATTCTACCACCTTCAATATGACGTCTTCTTTCCTATAAGTCGTAAAATCTACTGTTAGTAACTCAGCTTGGCTGCTAGCCACGTGGTTCCCGGCTGAGTAGAATTTGGGCCCACTCCATCTATTCCCATGCACTGCCGTACAAGGCGACTAAGAGATAGAGCTGTTTAATATCAAACAGATATACACAGTCCAGACTCAGCCTCAGATACATGGCTCGAGTCAACAATAGGCTCACCCCCAATTACGTGGGATCGAATACAATGATTAATGAAATGTGGGTATTCATTCACCTCTGCCTAACCCTCTGGGGATAAAGGCGTGATTATATGTATGTAGTAGCTCAACTATAACTGTGAATTCCCATCATTAAAGTAAATATAAAAAGTAGTAAGTCGAAAGTCTACTGCTTACACCACCTCCACTGCGTTTCCTTTGTATCCGTCCGATATAAAAGTTGTTACAGACCGGCGGTGTTAGCTGTCGATAGAACTGTTATGTCGACAGCCCACTGAACAACGATATTGTGTTTAGAACATGATACAATCATGTTGACTATGAGTTGTTAACAGGGAAAAAGGAATTCTACTCACATGAGAATTACATTTTATATACTTGGCAGTGAACAGCAAGCCCAATGTGCAGTCTTAGAATGATCCTACTATTGTTTTCGGGGGCCTCGTCCACGGGGGCGTCGACCACTGGGGGCGTAAGCCACGAACCCAATATTATAAACGCGAAAGTTTGTGAGTATGGGTGGATGTTTGTTACTCTTTCACGTAAAAACTACTGAATAGATTTTAATGAAACTTTACAATAATATAGCTTATATCATCAGAATAACACATAGGCTACGTTTGGTCGCAATAACCGATATCCACGCAGCGGAGCCGCGGGGAACAGCTAGTATAATACAATTCTATACCATTATTATAATCGTAAAGCTAATAATGATTTATTATTACAAAGTAGTGCCTATTCGACGGCAATATAAACGTCTACTAAAACTTAGGGCAGTAGATAAAATGTAGTTACTAATTAATAATATTATTCTACCTGCTCTCATTGTATTTACAGGCTTCAGTATAATAAAATATTAAACTTAACGACAAACTAATGAACTCGTAATGAGAAACTTTTCATTAAAAAGTGACAAAATAACGTCTAGGTGTAGCCGTCACATCCTTAATCTATTAAATCCGCGAAGATTGACGTGGGTCGCCATTGGGCCCGCCCATTTGTGTCGCTTTCCACCTAATAAGGGTGTATCACTTTCCGGTTCTAGCTGAAAATCGTAAACACATTTTGAGGTTGCACTAACAGTAAGATTTTTTGAGCTTCTTGTATAAATAGGGTGTGTATAATCCTCTAATGGGTACCATACAATCTTATCAAGATGATTTAGATTAGCGATTTAGAAAGTGAAATGCTCAAGACGGGATTCGAACCGTGGATCAGAGCTATCAAACCACGTCTTAAGTATTCTCAATTCTCTTAAACAACCATTTTGAGGCGGTGGGAGCCAACTATCATTAATTTGTACGAGTATCGGAAACAATTACAGATTTTACTCGGTAGCTCAGTGGTCACTTGGTCAGAGTATTTCCTCTGTAAGGAACTGCTCGCTGGTTCAAGTCCCGTCTGAGTCGTTTCACATTTTACAATCATAATCGATGTATAAAACTTATCTCACCGCTATTATAGCTTAGGACAATAATGTTAGACCTAAAATGTGCTCAAATTGTGCTCTATAAGCGCAGTACACGTTTCTTGGGTGTTTTTTAAGGATAGCACGGGGAAATTAGAGAAGAATAGATTATTAGAAAACAATCCGCGCGCGCCTAGGCCTCGTTTGTATCGCGATTTAGGTCCAAGTAACGGGTGCGCATTTTCTTACATAACTTTTCAACTCCTATCATCGGATTTCCGAAAATTTTTCTCATACCATTTAAAGTCATAATGATCATTCTTCATAAAAATTCAACAAATAAATATAGAAATATATAATCATTAAAATTCATAATATCACTTATTATAAATTTGTTGTTACTAATATTTGTTTTAATACATATATTTGTTTATACTAATAATCGAAACTCATAATCATTTCAATAAGTAACTTTTATGTTCATAAAGGTGTTTTATTCTAATATTAAAATTAATAGCTATTGAATTAACATCAAATAAACACATAGATTTATTCTAGCTGATGCTATTAGTTCACCTGTCTACTTAATCTTTTCCGATGTGGCCGCTCTGCGACGTCCCGTAATTCTATTAACCTATTAACGACCCTCTCGATGTCTGTATCGTTTAGGACGGCCGCGGGTTGTCGCTCAAGGCATTTTTATACCACTGTGTGGGTGGCATGTCCACGGCCCACCTGATGGAAAGAGATTATCGTGGTATATGCTGCCGACCCTGAAGAAACCTTTTAATGTCCTTCTTTAAGAGCCCCATATTGTAGTGATAGTAGGTAGTAAGAACACTTGGAGCCTCACCTACAATTTGAAACATCAATCATTAAAATCCGTGAAGTTTGAAGGAAACCGCAAGACGCTTCCGATCCCAGAGGTGGCTCCCTCGGCAGCGGTAAAACTAATATGGAAACCATGTTGGAACATACTCTCAACTCCCTTGGGAAATGTAAAATACATTATTTAATACTTCCCCAGAGATTAGTGAGGCGGTTATAGGTATTTTTTCTCTGGGATCTGGTAAATCTTTTTTTATTAATATATCTAGCAACGAAAGTTACTAGTTAACCCAGCGCCTACGGCTAAGCAGGAACTTGTGTCACGTCACTAGTGTGACCTGCATTCAAACCCCAGTCCGTTAGATCGCATAGTCAACTTCTTAAGGTATGATTCCGAAGCTGACCGCATACGACAATGACAGACACATAAACTAATAAATTCGGCCAAGTGCGAGTCGGACTCGCCCATGAAGGGTTCCGTAGTAGCAAAGGCGAAAATTGCGGTTTATGACGTATTAAAAAAAAACTACTGACTGGATCTCGTTCGAACCAATTTTTAGTGGTAGTTTTCATGGCAATTTACATCATATATTTTTTTTAGATTTATCATTCTCTTAGTTTAGAAGTTAGAGGGGGGGGGGGGGGGGGGGACACATTTTTCCATTTTGGAAGTATCTCTCGCGCAAACTATTCAGTTTAGAAAAAAAATATTTTAGAAACCTCAATAGCATTTTTAAAGACATATCTATAGATACCCCACACGTATGGGTTTGATGAAAAAAAAAAATTTGAGTTTCAGTTCTAAGTATGGGGACCCCCAAAATTTAATGCTTTTTTTTATTTTTGTGTGAAATTCTTAATGCGGTTCACAGAATACATCTCCTTACCAAGTTTCAACAGCATAGGCCTTATAGTTTCGGAGAAAAGTGGCTGTGACATACGGACGGACAGACAGACAGACAGACAGACGGACAGACATGACGAATCTATAGGGGTTCCGTTTTTTGCCATTTGGCTACGGAACCCTAAAAATACGGATAAAAGGGATCTTTGAGAAGCCACTGTGCAGTTGGTCGCGTGGTTCCCGACAGAGTAGAATTTGGGCCCACCCCATCTATTCCCATGCACTGCCGTACAAGGCGACTAAGAGATAGAGCTGTTTAATATCAAACAGATATACACCGTCCAGACTCAGCCTCAGATACATGGCTCGAGTCAACAATAGGCTCACCCCCAATTACGTGGGATCGAATACAATGTTAATGAATTGTGGGTATTAATTCACCTCTGCCTAACCCTCCGGGGACAAAGGCGTGATTGTATGTATATAGTAGCTCAACTATAACTGTGAATTCTCTTCATTATAGTAAATATAAAAAGTACTACGTCGAAAGTCTACTGCTTACACCACCTCCACTGCGTTTCCTTTGTATCCGTCCGATATAAAAGTTGTTACAGACCGGCGGTGTTAGCTGTCGATAGAACTGTTATGTCGACAGCCCACTGAACAACGATATTGTGTTTAGAACATGATACAATCATGTTGACTACGAGTTGTTAACAGGAAAAATGTATTCTACTCACATGAGAATTACATTTTATATACATGGCAGTGAACAGCAGACTGTCCAATGTGCAGTCTTAGAATTATCCTACTAATATTATAAACGCGAAAGTTTGTGAGTATGGGTGGATGTTTGTTACTCTTTCACGTAAAAACAACTGAATAGATTTTAATGAAACTTTACAATAATATAGCTTATATCATCAGAATAACACATAGACTACGTTTGGTAGTTATAACCGACATCAATGCAGGCGGAGCCGCGGGAAGCAGCTAATATAATAATATATTAAATTCTATCTAGGTATTAAATAATTGTAAAGTGAATAAGAAGCGTTATTAAGAAGAAGCAAATAAATAAATTTGAATTTGAATAATGATTTATTATTAAAAAGTAGTGCCTATTTGATAGTAATGTACTCGTTTACTAAAACTTAGTAATAATAATAATAATAATAATAGTTTATTTATTTTTCTCTCAGTAAGGTACAAAATTAATCTTAAACTACAATAAATAGATACATTCATGCCTTAGCGAGAGCTGGAGTCTGTACTATATATTTATCTATATTTATATATGTATCTATATATTTGTTTTTAACCGACTTCAAAAAAGGAGGAGGTTCTCAATTCGGATGTTTCTATGTTTTTTTTTTTTTTTTATGTTTGTTCGCTCATAGCTCCGCCATGCGTAGACGGATTTGCAAAATTCTTTTTTTGTTCGAAAGTAGATTATTCCGAAATGGTCCCATTTAAATTTCGTAAAAATCTGATGATGGGTTTCCGAGATTAGACCAAGGAACTCTTCAAAAAATACCAGGAAATCAGCCGCGAATGCTGCAATCGCATATTATTGCAATGTCTCTGCCATTACACATCATAACATCACGCCTGAATCCTTTGAAAGGGTATGCAGAAGTGTTCAGAATATTCAGCTATATTTCCGGTGTATAAGCGTTGATTTTTAATTTGGTTTTGGTTTACTTTTGAGGTAGACATGTATGTATGTTCACCGATTACTCAAAGACGCCTGGACCGATTTGCAAAATTATTTTTTTGTTTGATAGGTTATACTTCCCAGGTAAATTTTATCAAAATCGGTCAAGCAATTTATGAAATATCAACAAAAATCGGTTGAAGTCGGTTTTTTAAATTTTTAATTTGGTGATTATAATACATATATTTGTTTATACTAATAATCGAAACTCATAATCATTTCAATAAGTAACTTTTATGTTCATAAAGGTGTTTTATTCTAATATTAAAATTGATAGCTATTGAATTAAAATATTGAAAATTGAAATAAAATTGGAAAAATATTGAATAACTTGATAAATATATCTATCATTGTACAAAGTATTTTTTATATAAGGCTTCATTTCACAAATTAATTATTTTTAAACATTTTATATGACAAACAGACAGTTAGTAATAGATTCATTGAGAAAGCTGCTCATTCCGACTTGGATAGGTAGGAGGAATAACCACGAAGGCTAATGCGGGAGCTTCGCTCCGCTCCGCTCCCGCATTAGCCTTCGTGGTTATTTTTTTTTATAACCATGCAGAACTATATTTAATCCAAAAACAAATTTAAAACAAAATTTGTCACTCTAGAAAAATGATAATAGAATGTTATGAAGAAAAAAGTTATGAATAAAAAAAATATGATCACTAACGGTTATGAACTCCGTTGTTAGAAATAGAAATGTATGAATAAAAATATATGAAAAAGAAAATTATGAAGAGTGATTATTGTGAGCACAAATCGGTAGTAAAACAAAGAATAGGATTTAAAATTGTATGTAAGCCAATATGCACCCCCAAGTAACGTGGCTCGAAGTATACTACCATTGAGATAAGCCCTTTATTTCTAAGAAAAAAATGCACTATTACTTGATATCACTAACAACCTATACAGTACTCTTAATTTTTTATTATTCCTATAAGTGGTATCTAACCGAAGGCCCTTGTAAAAGACGGCGGTTCTCAATTTCATTTCCGATATTTTTTGTCGGCCATCGCGATTGGGATCGGTTAGATAGCGCTATTCATCCGTCTATACCTACCCCTACCTATACCTCGGGGGTACGATGCCCAATAATTGAACTGTGGACTTATTTAGGTTATTGGGCTTCGGTATTTGAACGTTGGACGGAATGATGATTGGCTAGATTGATAACTTCTTATAGGTAATCCGTGTATTTAGAAGTTTTGAGGGTTTTTGTACAGTTGATAAATGAGATACGGTTACATATTTTCATGTAATTGATATCAGAGTCTATTTAGTTAGACCATACAGTGGTTTTTAAAATTAATATTGAAAGTAATACGTACATTATTCTTCTAAGAGTAATTACAGCCAAGATTGATTTTCGTTGATCGATCGATTTGTTTAGACCTTGAGATCGGTTTGGCTAGCTTTTAATAATAATCTCCAAATTAAAAATTTAAAAAACCGACTTCAACCGATATTTGTTGATATTTCATAAATTGCGAGACTGATTTTGATAAAATTTTCATGGGATCACCTGGGAAGTAGAACCTATCAAACAAAAAAAGAATTTTGCAAATCGGTCCAGGCGTCTTTGAGCAAAACATGTCTTTAGTGACACTCGCCGGACTAAATGGAATCGATTGACGTGTGAATCATTAAAATCGGCCCAGGCGTTTGGTCTGTATAGTACTTCAAAGGAACATACAAACATACATAGGCTGATAAACACATTACCACTCCTTTGCGTCGCGCAGTCGGGTAAAACAATGAAAGATTGATCGTTTAATTTGCTATAGATACATGAAATAAATACGGTGTATCCAATTGGAACTGATTCAATTTATTGTTGGAAGCCATACAGATGACTGCCATTAATGAGTGAAGGTATCAAGATTATCGGAGAAGACTGCCGAGTTTTAATTGTTTACCTTGAGAGCCAGTTTGCAAGGAAGTCATACAAATATTTCTCTCTTTTATTAAAGAGCCGCTCCTATATTCTGGCAGTTTCTGGCATTATCAATTTCTTCGTTTTGAGTATGAAAAGACCACCTAACATTTTTAAAAATGGGGTAAGTGCGAGTCGGATTTGCTCACGAAGGATTTCTTACCGTTTATCTAGGTATATAACATTAGGTGACGGCCCCGTGATACTATCCAATGACACCACTGGTAGTATCAAGGGTAATATTCTATCCCCATGACACTAAATCATCATCAAATATGGATGATGATGATGATGATACTACATAAATCGAAAAAAAAGCACGTTAGGAGTCCCCGTTAAATGTACATTTTATAGCCTACTGTTTTATTATTTGTTACTAGCTTTTGCTCGCGGCTCCGCCCGCGTGGATGTCGGTTATCGCGACCAAACATACCCTATGTCCTTTCTCAAGGTCTAAACTACCCCTATATCAAATGTCATCCAAATCGGTTCAGCGGTTTAGGCGTGAAAGCATAACAGACAGACAGACAGAGTTACTTTCGCATTTATAATATTAGTATGGATTATAGCGGCAATAGAAATATATCACCTAGGTGACCTGTGATCGGTTGTCTAGCTATCACTGTTCACGAGGTACTGCCTGCCCCCTTAGACAAGTGGCAATTCGTTGAACGGCGTATTGTATAATAGAATGACGAATGTATGGCATTTGACGTACATGACACGTATTTTGACGTATATGACATACGTTGACGACTGTCATATACGTCAAATCCCATACATACATCATTATATTCTACAAAACGCCGGCTAACGAACTGCCACTTCTTGTTTATGGGGGCTGACAGACAGACAGCAAATTCTTAAGTGGGTGACAGACGTGCGTGGCGAGTAAGTACGCGGACTTTAAAACCGCCGAGTAAGTTCGTTGGCGATCTAGCAAGTTTGAAATTTTGCTCGAGCTAGAGGTTTGCACCGGTGCGGAATTTCATGAACCGGTGAACATGATAGAATTCCTTGATAGCACAAAGCCTCTTCTCTCGACGACATTGCAATACAGTGTGAGCAAGCTTGCCGTCTGTCACCGACGCGCGACGACGAGCCGAGTAAGTTCGCGAACTTAAAAACCGTTTATTTATATACGTCTATCACCCACTTTAGTAATAGGGTTCCATTTTTATCCTATGGGTACGGAACCCTTTCAATTACTTATCATCAACAATGGACTCAACAAGATTTCAATACGAGAATACCCTAAATATCACTCAATTTTTATATAGTCCCGGCAAAGTCCCGATAAAATACTTAAGTAGAATTTTCCCATTGACATCGTTACCTGTGTCAGGCACAATGGAACGTGAACAATCTGCCTTTTAGGAACAATTATGTGGTTGGAATATAATGTTTTCTTCTCCATGACATAATTATGGAGCATTGTGTTCCTTCAATACTTTGTCAACAATTTCAACATCTTAGCATAATGTGATGGAATATTTTTACTGTACACCACACCCCTCGATGTTTTATAGGAACTGATTCCGTATGAGGATTTTAATTTAATTGAAAGAAAGAAAGAAAGAAAGAAGGAAAAGAACATTTATTATACACACACTCACATTAACAATGACTCTTTGTATATAATAATATATATATAATAAATTAAACAAAACAAAAAGATAAGTACCTGCAGCCAATAACAAAAATAAATAAACTAAAATAGAGGGAAAAGAATAACAATAATAAAGGACCTCAAGAGGTCAGCATACTAGGCATCACAAATAATAATAAACCTCCTATAGGTATGTGTCAGTGTGTGTAATTGTACCGAATAATTTAATTGAACTAGTTTTATGCCATCCATCCCATTAGACTCATACCATTGTATCCATTCCACCCATGCCATTCCATCCGTCCCATGCCATCTATCCCGTTCGACTTATATCATTGTATCCATCCCATTCCACCCATACCATTCTACACATCTCATTCCACTAATACCAATCCATCCATCCCATTCCATCCATCCTATTAGACTCATACCATTCCATCCATTCCACCTATCCCGTTCGACTCATACCATTCCATCCCTCCCATTCCATTCAACCCATTCCATCAGATGACTCTGACAATCAACATATCACCCGAGGTTCATCTTTCAACGATTAAAACAATATTGTGCGTTTAGAAATGAGAAAATGAAGTCATTGTTAGATGTTTCAATCTTATCTCGCGAAGCTGTTTATAGCGGTGGATCATTTGGCAGCGGCGCATAATTAACATTGATAAAAATCCTTTCTTTGCTCGTAGATTTAGGCCGTCTTAGGCGTTCATTACTCAGTACAAAAGGTTTAGGGCGCCAGCTTTTGTGATCTGACATAAACTGGCTTAAGACTGGCTAAGAAAGGACAATAGGACTTTATAAGTAACCTTCTGTTTTATTTCGTAATTAAAATTAAATAAATCTACTGAGAAAATTTATTACATACGTTTAATTTAGAAACTTTAGTTTAACTTTTAACTTTAAACTTTAGTTATATTATTTTAAAAATAATTTAGTGTTATTTATAGTATAGTATGTAGGTTCGGTATATATATATTTTAGAATATAACCATTTTAAAACTTTTAATTTTGGTGTTAAAGCAAAAGGTAAAATAACTATACTATACGTAATAAATGTTTTCCCATCGGGTTAAACCATCAAGCTAAAAAAATATAATTAATCATTTTCAATAACCATTAATTGTTTTTACAAAATTATACAAACCAAACTTTTACGACATAAATTGTAATACTAAGTTAATTCAATAATAATATACTGAATAAAATAATAATTTGTTATAAAATACCATTGTAGCTCCAATCTTTTGTTTTATTATCTTACTTTTAAATATTCGTGTTCCAAGAGAAAAATTAATGAAAAATATATGACATGATAGAATTCCTAGATAGCACAAAGCCTCTTCTCTTGACGACATTGCAATACAGTGTGAGCAAGCTTGCCGTCTGTCACCGACGGCGAGCCGAGTAAGTTCGCGAACTTAAAAACCGCGTGCTTAAAGTACGTACGTCTATCACCCACTTTAGTAATAGGGTTCCATTTTTATCCTATGGGTACGGAACCCTTTCAATTACTTATCATCAACAATGGACTCAACAAGATTTCAATACGAGAATACCCTAAATATCACTCAATTTTTATATAGTCCCGGCAAAGTCCCGATAAAATACTTAAGTAGAATTTTACCATTGACATCGTTACCTGTGTCAGGCACAATGGAACGTGAACAATCTGCCTTTTAGGAACAATTATGTGGTTGGAATATAATGTTTTCTTCTCCATGACATAATTATGGAGCATTGTGTTCCTTCAATACTTTGTCAACAATTTCAACATCTTAGCATAATGTGATGGAATATTTTTACTGTACACCACACCCCTCGATGTTTTATAGGAACTGATTCCGTATGAGGATTTTAATTTAATTGAAAGAAAGAAAGAAAGAAAGAAGGAAAAGAACATTTATTATACACACACTCACATTAACAATGACTCTTTGTATATAATAATATATATATAATAAATTAAACAAAACAAAAAGATAAGTACCTGCAGCCAATAACAAAAATAAATAAACTAAAATAGAGGGAAAAGAATAACAATAATAAAGGACCTCAAGAGGTCAGCATACTAGGCATCACAAATAATAATAAACCTCCTATAGGTATGTGTCAGTGTGTGTAATTGTACCGAATAATTTAATTGAACTAGTTTTATGCCATCCATCCCATTAGACTCATACCATTGTATCCATTCCACCCATGCCATTCCATCCGTCCCATGCCATCTATCCCGTTCGACTTATATCATTGTATCCATCCCATTCCACCCATACCATTCTACACATCTCATTCCACTCATACCAATCCATCCATCCCATTCCATCCATCCTATTAGACTCATACCATTCCATCCATTCCACCTATCCCGTTCGACTCATACCATTCCATCCCTCCCATTCCATTCAACCCATTCCATCAGATGACTCTGACAATCAACATATCACCCGAGGCTCATCTTTCAACGATTAAAACAATATTGTGCGTTTAGAAATGAGAAAATGAAGTCATTGTTAGATGTTTCAATCTTATCTCGCGAAGCTGTTTATAGCGGTGGATCATTTGGCAGCGGCGCATAATTAACATTGATAAAAATCCTTTCTTTGCTCGTAGATTTAGGCCGTCTTAGGCGTTCATTACTCAGTACAAAAGGTTTAGGGCGCCAGCTTTTGTGATCTGACATAAACTGGCTTAAGACTGGCTAAGAAAGGACAATAGGACTTTATAAGTAACCTTCTGTTTTATTTCGTAATTAAAATTAAATAAATCTACTGAGAAAATTTATTACATACGTTTAATTTAGAAACTTTAGTTTAACTTTTAACTTTAAACTTTAGTTATATTATTTTAAAAATAATTTAGTGTTATTTATAGTATAGTATGTAGGTTCGGTATATATATATTTTAGAATATAACCATTTTAAAACTTTTAATTTTGGTGTTAAAGCAAAAGGTAAAATAACTATACTATACGTAATAAATGTTTTCCCATCGGGTTAAACCATCAAGCTAAAAAAATATAATTAATCATTTTCAATAACCATTAATTGTTTTTACAAAATTATACAAACCAAACTTTTACGACATAAATTGTAATACTAAGTTAATTCAATAATAATATACTGAATAAAATAATAATTTGTTATAAAATACCATTGTAGCTCCAATCTTTTGTTTTATTATCTTACTTTTAAATATTCGTGTTCCAAGAGAAAAATTACCTCAAATATGAAATACGACGAATCCGCTACTTTCCCGAATAAAACACTCAAGTGGCATCACATTTTAAAGTAAATAATGATTCAACTTTATATTCGAGTTCTCATATTTTATTTTCGAGTTGTATCTTTTATGGTACAAGAGACTGGTATTTTAAATATAATTGAGGAAATAAGGTTGTATAAGAGTCTGCCGGTGAAACTTTTTTATTGCTCTTCACTGTATTATTCATACCTTAGTCTATTATACTAGTCCATATCAAAGCAATAAAAACTTCTTGATAACTAGTTTTATGTACTGTCTTATATTAGTTTGTTGTATGTGATGCATCTATATGCAAACAATAGTTAATGCACAGTTATATCAGTAGTTTAGGAGGAGTTAGATGATCTTCTTCATCCTAGCGTTAATTCCCAGTCGCATCCGAAGCTTTTCAGCTCAGAGTCTGGGGCCCGCTTTACCAGTCTTAACTACAGATTTGGCTAGACCTGGAGTTAGTTAGTAAGTTAGTTACACACGTAAAGAAGAATCATATATACAAAGATAGACACAGTCTTCATTAGATCGTTAATTTGTACGCAGTACATGGGAACGTGCGTGTCGGCAATAATTGTAAAGTAAACGTTTTCGTTTGATTAAACTAATATTTTAGCATTTGTATGTTTAAACTTGTACGTAAATGTATGAATATTTTAGCATTTGTATGGTGTGTAGGTCATCTCTTTACAAAAACTGTGAATGATGCGGTTTGAAAGGAAAACTATCACTTTCATACTTAATTTTGAATTGAATCAGTTTGTTGCATTGTGAGTTAACACAGTATATCATAGACTGATGAGTAAAGAAAAAAAAATTGTGAAAGATTTCACAAAACGCGTAGGACACCTTTGGCGAGGTCACAAATTGAAGTTTTTGTGACGCTATAAACGATGAACAATCAGACATCCGTTGATAGTGCATCCCAATCATGAAAATGTTTTTGATGTCGCTGTCGGTCTAATCCTAACGAATAATTGTTTATTTCTATTAATAAAATATACCTATAACGTAGCTTAAATAACGTTATTAGTATTAAATGTCATTCGAACTCATTCATAAGGAGAAGTACTCATAATTTCGGAAAAGTAATTCCTTTGGCCTGATATTAAGAATCTGTTCATGCAATAGTATTGAAATAAAAAGTGATATTCGCTTAACCCATATATGCCCACGGGGTCGATAATGACCCCAAATTCCTTCATGACTTCTAGTGCACACTGATAGCGAGCAGTTGCACTAAACTAGATTATAATGCTATATTTTATTAGTTAGAAGAACTATTTTGATACACAGCATAAGTTCATATAAATATCTATTAATAATTCAAGTGACAAATGGGCTTGAAGTTTATATTTCTTTTTTTGTGATAAAAATTGGCGACTGAGTTCATATAAATGAAATTGTTATTATACAAATGATGTCATTTTACTAAATTAAATGGTTATCATACTAAATGAGACGTATATTTTGAAGGTAAAAGTATGTATTCTTGTATACAATATATTTTACTATTAGCAATTAATTGATATATTTTTGTGGGTTGATAACGACCCCGTGGGCAGATATGATGCCTTACGTTCGTATTTTTCTTATTATAAGTTCCAATACATACTCTTTACTTATGTAATTTCTGATATCGTGCAACCATTTGATGACTTAATTGATATCCTAGGCATTGATATATGCAAAATAAATCCATGAAAAGTTACTATATCTGACAGTAACTCAGGTTCTCCAACGTAAAAAAAGCATTAAGTTATGACGATACAGCCATCGCTGAATATTTATTTGTTTCTAGACGTAGGTTACAAATCTCTGAACCAATTTATGTGGTATTCAGCTCCAGTTTACGGTGAACACAACGTAATTATCCTATTGTACAGTCAACTGATAGAATTATTGAGGCACCAACATTCACCGCTGAATCTGACGTACGTTTCTTCCGTGAATGTACAGCCGACTAGGCCTACGTTATGATAATAACGTAATTACATTGTTTTCAAATGATTTTAGAATGCACCCAATCTAAAACATATGTGTGATATGACTGATATGTATAATTTGACGTTTCTATCGCCAAATATACTTTATTCAAATTATCATCACGAAAGAACGAGCGAAACACGTTCAAACCCCTTCAATTTATTCCAATATCTTTATTTCAGAAGTGTGGGAATCCCAAGTCTTAGTCTGGTCTATTTCTAAGTCCTACAACGCCACAAATAACGGAAATGGATGATAGAAAACCTACAAGACCAATAGTCACTACCGCCTTCAGAAACTATATGAGTACTCCTACTTATCAAAGAAAGTGAACCAATAGGATTCTTCGAATGATTTTTCGAAGATATCAGAGATACAAGATGATGATGCAAAGAGACATACAGTAGTTACATTGACTGTACATTGATATGAAATTTAGTTTTTCTTGTTTTTTTCTAATATTTTCTTACAGTTTCGAACTTTCCATATAAGAGATTTACTATTTTCTGCATATTATAGGGGCAAATCTACAGTGTTTTACTGTTTAAATATACGGGAAATAATCCTTTAAAAGAAATAATTACTTATTTGCATATTATGAATAATTTATTCCTACCAACACGTAATAATACTTTAATTTTGACACACCTCAGTTCATGCTCGTATGGTACTATATGTGCCCATGGGGTCGTTATCGACCCACTGAAAAGAACCTACTTCCCGAACTGAAAACCACAATTTACCATTACAGCCCTTATTTATGATCATTTATTATCAACATAGCTGAAAATCTTGAAATTTCGTCTCAAAAAAGGTTCTGGGCATATATGGGTTAAGCTTCCGACATCACATCATCGTTTGTAAAAAAAAAAGTCTTTAGTTATGTTCTAATGTAAAGTGAATTCACTAACCAAACACTGTATACTCGTGTAATATTAACAAAGTCATAAAAACACTATAAAACTACACTATAGTAGTAACGTTGCGTGAAAAGAAACGATAACGCAACGGCTAAGTAATGGCAAGAGCGGTGATTTATCGTTATGTTGCTACCGTATTACTGCATTTCCTGAATATAATGAGACTGAAACTATTAAAAATAATACTCAGCACAATTAGTACCAATAAATTCCTGCAGAGGTCAGCACATTTCGCCGGGGCAGGGCAAACAGACATTTATGTAAATAAAATTAGTAGGTTCCATGTTCCATTGAATGAATCTATTCGACGGGAATAGTTACACATTGCAACTAATTGTTGCCGATTTTGGCGTTTCCAATAACTTAACTTATTTGACTGTACTACAATGTATTGATGTTTATTATTAATAAAATATATTATGGTGATATACGAAATGGTGGCTCTAATATATTATATCCATACTAATTATAATTTAATAAAAAAATTTAATACATTATTTATCATAAATTATAAATGCGAAAGTGACTCTGCCTGTCTGTTACATTGGTAGATTAGACCTTGGGAAAGTATTTATAGGCTATATTTGGTCGTGACAACCGACATCCTCTCATACTCTCGAGTGGGGGTAGTTCATTCGACTGCTACTCAGGGGCTCCGGGTTCGATTCCCGCTCAGAGCAAATATTTGTATGCATGAATCCTAATCCGTGCCTCGAAGAGGACGTTTAACCGTTGGTCCAGGTTGTCATACAAACATATATGGCAGTCGTTACGGGTAGTTGGAGTGCTAAAAAGTTCGACTGCTATTCTATCACCAATGGGTTATGGAGGCCAGATGGTAGTCGTTTCACGTATAATGGCGAAGTTCAGTCCCGTTGCCGTTAGTGTAAAATCCGAACTCAATTATGTTTTATGAGGAGTTTTTTTTTTTTTTATAAATATTGTAGGACATTCTACACAACGCTATCTAGACCCAAAGTAAGCATAGCTTAACTAGCTTGTGTTATGGGTTCTAGAATGCGGATAAACATACTTAGATACATATTTTTTTTTGTAAATACATACATATTATACATAGAAACACCCAGACCAATGCAAATATTCATATTCATGCACACAAATATTTGCACTGAGCGGGGATCGAACCCGCGCCTCCTGCGTAGCGGCCGCGTTCACTACCGCTACGCCAAGGAGGCAGTTTATATCCTGAGACCATCAAAATCAATAAATTACCTACATATCAACATTTTGGCATCATAAAAGAGGTCCGAATTTTAACTTGATTATGAGTTGATTGGTTTGATGTCAAAATAAAACTTTTAATTACTTTTTCTTGTTTAAAATTAAGAGTCAACCCTCGAATAAGCTCTGATGGGCCGTGTACTTATTTTCATAAGCTTTTTTTCATTATGTACTCGTTATATCAAGACAAAAAATCTAGCCCTTTAGGTTATTAAGTAATTTAAATATAAGTTAATTTGTTAACACTTATAAGTTAAGAATGTGTCCTTTGGCACTTTTCTTAGAGTCTCTATTGAAATTGTATATTTTTCATTCTCTGCACCACCTAATAGATTGACTGGTAGAGAATGCCTATGGAGTTAAGTCCGCCTGTGTACATGTGTGCATGAAGTTTAAAAAAAAAAAATAATTAAAAGACACCTTGTTCTTGTGTTCTTTAAGTGTAGCACTCACTGCACTGCGTTACACTAACTTTACTAAACTAACTCAAAAGGTTTAGTTCTTTCATGTCTCCTCACTATGTCCTTGCTAAAAAGTAAACAAATTATGTATCATACTATGACTTCACCCATCTTGGTAGCAGTATAATGTGTTTTGAGAGCGTTATATGAGATAACTTTGCCACGAGCGTAGAGCAGTGCTGTATATCACAGGAGATACTACTAAAAGTTATGTTTTCAGCGCCGCCGCAGGCAAACTAATTTCTTCATAAGAATTGCAAATTTCTTTTTTACTATTTTGTTGCTTTAAATAGTGTTATTTTATATATGTAGAGGTCAGTAAAACTTCACCTTACGTGATGGTAAGCTGAAGGCAAGGTCTCAGGAAAGAGGGTCACCATTATAGACACGTAACATGTTACAATGTATTCTATTGGGCATAAAATGTTAAAAAGATCCTCGGTTTATAATGATAATACTCATAGAAATATTCGGAAAAAGCCCAATAAATTTCTCATAACATCCTGTATCTAAAATAAACAGTATCATAATATAGTAACCTCTCCTTCCCATTTTCGTAATATAATATTTATATACCTTCGGGGTACGCCGAGAATACGTAATTTAAGAAAATAGAAAGTAATATACTAATTAGATTGTGAATGTAGGGATAAGAGTAAATATAATATACGTAAGTCAGTCAACACGAGTCTGTATAAAAATATGTATTGCTGTAAAAATATATACGTACTACTATTTGGGTTTTTGTGGTCGAGAACCAAGCGGTTCGGCGACTCCTTCTTCTGCCGCACCATTAAGTCTTGGAATTCCTTACCAGTTCACGTGTTTCCCTCCTCCTACAGTCCCGGGTCCTTTAAGCGGGGCGTGAAAAAGCATCTGATGAGGCCGTCAAGCTGAGTGCCACCATTGTAACATGATACGTGTCTGTAATGGTGACCCTCTTTTCAGAGACTTTGCCTTCAGCTTACCATCAGGCGAGGCGAAGTCAAATTGACGTGTCTTATATATTAAAAAAAAAGTAGCCATGCCGTATAGAGTAGAATAGGGCCACCCCATAGGGCCTTAAAGGTGTCGTAGAAGGCGACTAAAGGATAGGGCTGTTCTTCATCTTCCAACAGTAAACATATAGCCCATAACTAAGTGCCTGCTTGATGGCAATAGGCTCGCCCCCTATTACGTAGGACTGAAAATCTTTGTTGGTTAAATGTCGGTGTTTATAAACCTCTGTCTAACCCTTCGGGGATTTACAGGCTTGAGTATATTATGTATGTATAATTTAGTAGAATGTAAAACAGAATTTACCTAGAACAACAGTAGGAGTGGTGAAGAAAATATTGTGCTCGTATATTGCTTTTACTATTGCAATTGCTTTCGCGATGTTCCTTTTACGACACAGAAAAAAAATCACTGATCACTGTTACTTATAAGCCGCACTTGTAACTGTTATCACAAATCACAAACAACTCAGTGTAACTGTAAACGTTTTCATTTATTTTTAAAATGTCATTTATTTCAATTATGTAACTTAATAATTGATTTCATTTATTATGATTACGTTACATAACTATTACGTATTTTTAATAATTAAATTTAAACATTAAATTCGTTACACTATCACTTAGAATTAGAATTGAAACACGAACATTAAGACAAGGAAATTGATACTCTATTCACGAACGGGAAAGGTTTAAAATTGAATGCAAGTTATCTGACACCTGTAGATTTATTGTGAAATTTAGATTAAAATTTTGTTATTTTTTTATTTATAGTTTCATTTAAAGACGTTATTTATAGAATGTATGAGTTATGAAAGGTTTTTTTGAAGGGTAAGGTAAGAGGGAGCGTGCGGAGCGCGCGGCCGGGGCGGCGTCGCGGTGGTGACTGCCGCCCCGGCAACGCTGCGGACCCGAAGGATGTTCCAACACGTCGCTGGATTTTATCCGGGACTGTGCCGATTTCGGAACATGAATTTAAAGGGCTTCACATTTATTCATGCTTAATTAAAAACTCCAATAAGATAATAGCTGATTTGTAAAGGTGAGTACAGAATGAATTTGAATCAATGAGGGATTTCTCGCATGTTTGAGCATAATATGGCAGCATTATTGACGCAGTGGTAGTGAGTCTGACTGCTGTAGGTACTGGTGTTCTTAGGCTCCATTCCTATGTATAGGTTGAAAAAAGTACTACTATGTAAGTTTTTCGTTATTAAATTATCAGTTGTAGTAAGGAATTAAATGAATTTGCCCCATTGACGGTAATAGGCTTGCGTTCTATTTTCTTCTTAGAAGATATTGTGCGTTTATTGTATGAAATATCCGTGTTTTATGAATACAAAAACAAAGTATTAAAAAATTATATAGCTACTTACTCCCAGAAACAAACAATACCTCAGCATTATTTGTTCCCGCATGAATTATATTATTAGTTAATATTATTACGAATTTATTTATTTATAAAGCCGCGGTAGCCTAGTGGTATGGGTAATGGACTGCTGAGACGAGGTCTCGGGTTCGATCCCAGGTTTTACCATGGCACACACCAATGACTTTTCGATGCTTTTCGAAGTTATGTGTGTATTTATCGCAGGTTTATAAGTGCCCGGTCAATGGCAATAGGCTCGCCACCTATTACATTGGGACCTAAACATAAACGGCGAAATGTGGGTGCTAGCACCTCTGCCTACCCCTTCGGGGATACAGGCGTGAGTTTATGTTATGTTATGTTATTTATTTATTAATGACGTATTTTTTGCGTAACGTACTGTTCCTTCCCTGATTGGTGCATAAACTCAGGACAATGTCCTAATTTTTTTGTCGCCATTTGAGAGCGCGGACAACGCATCTATAGTTTATATTAGATCATTGGACGAAATAGTATTTCTCGCATTTTCGTTCGTTCGAGTGCCAATGCCAGTCGCTTCTTAAGCTCTTAGGAGGCCAGGATGTGCCTTCTTGCTTCTCTTTTTATTCGTTTGTTTTGACTTTTATGGGAGTAACTGTGGTTTGACCTCCCAACCTCGACACAAAAGCCTACGTCAGATCCTCGTACGATGATATAATCAGCCAGGTGCCAGGTGTACCAGCTTGCAGGTGGGTTAGATTCACATACACCCCGACTCATATTCCTGCCGAGAAAAACTTTATCTAAAAAAGCACTTTACATAACATTGAAAGTATAAACTAAATAATATTATATCAAAAGTAATAAACTTGTCTGTAAAACGAAACGGGTACGAAAACTTAATTTGCAATATTATCTCACAGTACGTAAAATTTATACCATCTTATGTATCCTCCATGTTGGACTTTTAGTATAATTTATCTCACAAGATAAGAATTTTACATTGTCTTCATACATTTTAATATTGCAGTTTTATTTTTTATTTTAACTTAGAAATATGAACTTCCTAGAAGTGCATTTAGATTACTCTCGGTAGATTTAAAACTGAACGAAATGTCACCTGCCGTTTCCGAATCCGATTGGCTGATAAATGTTATCCGATTGCCCGGAATTTCGGTCTGCCGCTTTCAATTTACGACAGGGGTACAGTTTATCGCACGCCACACCATTTTGAGCCTTGTTGTGCTACTGCACTTATGAGCTCTGACTGTACATAGATTTGAGACCACGGTTTGTAGTAAACTCGCCTCGGAGAATATTCGTCTCAGTCAAAAATAGTCCTATTACGACTAAAATGACATTTCATGTGCGAAAATTCGTCATAAATATCTTAAAAGTACTATCAGCGAGCAAGCTGATGAATTATTTATTGGTTATATTTTTATTGCAAATATTAATGAGCTTGATTACGTGGTACTCTGAATTCAGCACTGGTCGATAACAGAATAGTACCTCACCACTACAATGCGACAAACACCGTTGTACCGTGATGAAGACCGCGCAAGAGTTCTACAAACTGCAACATTTTGTAAAGTTCAGACTTGTAATAATGAGGTAGTGATCGTGTGATTATATAATATACTTAGCTAAGTTTATGACTACACTCTCAGCTAATGTTCTTGTTAAATTTCAGCTGAATATGTTTAGCAGTTTTTCATCATCATGTTCTTATTATTGCCACTTCCTCCTCAACCTACATCATGGACAAATCCAGCAGCCGAACTTGTATATTTTTTAATGAATAAAGTCTAATGAGTTAGTAGGTAATAATTAGTACTGGAACAAGTGTGCGATAAGATAAACTAATTTATTATAACTTTACAAAAGTTACAAATATACTTAATAAACTCGTGTTGTGTTTCCGACGGTGAGTAGGGTAGTCAAAGTTCACTGGAGAGGTTTTGTGCTGTCAGTGGGAAAACCAAAGGCTTTATCCTACTATCTTTTGCGCTGACGGCACAGAATCTCTTTGTTCTTACAGGGTCGGTAGCACGAGTGTGACTCCCCTGGTTTTGCACTTGCCCATAGGCCACGGTATCCACTTACCATCAGCAGGATCGTGTGCTTATCTGCGACCTAAATAGTATTAGAAAAAAAAACATTATAGTAGCCGTTCAATTCACACTATGAAATCACGAAGATTGAAATAATATTGTTGAAGATCGTAGTAGCCCCCTGACCTCTGACACAATGGTTGGAATGTATCCAAAGACCTTTAATAAACTGCATTAGTACATTTTTTTTTTATTTGTTGTTCAAGTAAATCATTATTCTTTCATTATGTCTGCCGCTATGTACGGCGCACGTTCATTTAATTTGTACATATTATCATTCTAAGCACTTTATAAAAAAATCTTATAGTACCACCTAAGACTAAGAAAGATTTTGTAAAGTTCAGTTCACTAGGTTATAGACTACCATTTTACCTCCGCACCAAAGTTATGGTTTAAAATATAGGCTTGGTGCCAGGAATTGTGTTTTTATAGTATACAGGGTGGAAGATTTTAACCTTACCTGGAGGGCAAGTACTTTAAATACTGGAGATAGCTAATTTCACTCAAAGGAAACATTCCTTTATTTTTTTAAAGAAATAAAACTGCATTCATAGTTTTTTGAAAATTCCCTTGCCATGCCCGGTAATCGAACCGACTAAAATCCAAAAAAATAACATCCTGTATTTTTATACCATCAATCGATAGTGTCAATCATGAGGATCGAAACTCTCTAATAAACATGGTAAATTAAATGAAAGGAAGTCAATAAAATCTTAACTTATAAATTCCATTCCAACAGATACAGTACTTTTGCTTAACGTGCCATCACATGCCTTATCAACAATAACGCCATTTATTTATTAAAATGAGTACTAAATGACTAAACTTTGATTCCGATTTAGAATGTAACGTTATTGTGTGACTGCATGAGGTAGTCAAGTCTCCCGATTTTTTTTTATAAAGAATATTAGTAACCGAAATTACTAATAGAAAGAAGAAAGAAAGAAAGAAAAGTATATTTATTTTGGTCACTGCAGCACACAAAATAATCATAAAAATAAATAAATATCTACATTTTAGCAGGTAAAAAAAAAAACAAAAATTAAAAGGAAAAAATCACAATTTTTTTTCCATAGTGGCAGCACTGCCCAGCTTCGGTCTACTTATCTATGTTGTATATTATAACATTATTATGCCCGCTACAGACGCTCCAATTCGATCGGGTCCAACCACCCAACCGCTTCCGCAAGCCGACAAGTGTTGCCGTTCCGGGAAAAACAAAAAAAAAAAAAAAAAAAAAAAGTCAGTAATATTCCTGTTAACCCCCCCAAGTAAGCTAAATTGCTTGTACTAGGAGTGGGTTCACGTCTGTAGTGTAATGGTCAGGATTCGAACCCGGGACCTCTCGATCGTAAGGCTGACTCCTTAACCACTAAGCTACCGACGGCGACGCTACTATTATGCCGATTTAGGTCCAAGATACGTGTCTCGAGGTATACTTACTTGGTTGGGCTTGGGCAACGGAGATGGCGAGAGGGAATTGGATCTATTAAATTGAATTGCCTTATTGGTTCGTCTTATAATATCTACGTTAATTGTGACTTTTGAATTAACCTGAGACGGCATGCGGTTTTAGTCGGTTTGAGTCGAGAGAGTAAATACCCCTGCTGGCCAGTGAGGGCCAGCCATGAAAAACAGGGACAAGTAATTTAAATATGGAATTTTATTCTTAATATGATAGGTTATGGATCCTTGAGTTAAGTTCTACATTTTGTTAAATCGAATTTGAAAATTAAATTTTCAGGGATTTCCTATAATTTAATTAACCATGTTTGTTAGACAGATTTGATCCTTATGATTTATACTATTGATTGATGTAATAAAAATAGAGAATGTTAGTTTTTCGGATTTTAGTTGGTTCGATTACCGGGTGTGGCAAGCGAATTTTCAAAAATCTATGAATGCAGTTCTATTTCTTTTTAAAAATAAAGGAATGTTTTCTTTGAGTGAAATTCGGTATCTCCAGTATTTAGAGAACTTTCCCTCCAGGTAAGGTTAAAATCTTCCACCCTGTATAGTTATACAGCCTGACATTTTTATTGAAGAAATTCATTAATCGATGTGATACATACCTTGCTTAATAATAATAATATGACAAACTTACAAATACTTGAAGTCACATATCCCCCTTTCGTTACGTTTGCACTTACCTGGAAAGAAAAAAAAAACAATGAATAAACCATAATTAATTTTTGTAAATTACAAAGGAGATGTGAATTCAGGGATTAGCTAAAAATAGTGCACTGTGGGTAATATAAGCTATAACGCATATCTTTCTTTGCGATTGCCACTCCAGAAGAACTCATGGGCCCCTCTGAGAATGCAATTAAGGTAGCGGTACATGGGCACATAAAAATGTTCAGCGAAGTTGAGAGAGAGCCGTGTCACCCGCATACGGTGCAGAATTTCCATCCAGAACCAAGTGGTTCAGCGACTCGTTTCTCTGCCGCACCATTAATTCCTGGAATTCCTTACCAGTCTACGTGTTAACGTCTACAGTCCCGGGTCCTCTAAGCGGGGCGTGAAAAAGCATCTGATGATGCCGTCGAGCTGAATGCCACCATTGTAACATGGTATGTGTCTATAACAGTGCCCGTTTTTTTCCATGACTTTACCTTCAGCTTACCATCAGGCGAGGTGGAGTCAAATTGACTTCCTTGATTCCTACATTAAAAAAAAATGTTTTGGTTACTCGATATCTCCCTATATTAGGATAACCATAATAATGGCATTCTAATCACAGAACCGTGTCTGGATCTAAATAAACAGCCAAAGATTATTTATTTGATCTTTGACAGCTCAGATAATCACTCCAAAGATAACAATAAGAAGATTAATGAATGTGTGTGATTGATAGTACTTCGTAATACTAACTACAGGCAACCCATGCAACAGGTAGCGACACAAGTAAGAATATGAGAGTAATAGAAATATATGAAAGCTGACAGCCTCTGTGGCGTAGCGGTAGTGAACGCGGCCGCTACGCAGGAGGCGCGGGTTCGATCCCCGCCCAGTGCAAATATTTGTGTGAATGAAATATGAGTATTCGCATTGGTCTGGTCGTGCCTCGGAGAGCACATTAAGCCGTCGGTTCCGGTTGCCATAGGAACATCTATGGCAGTCGTTACGGGTGGTTGGAGCCCTAAAAAATCCAAAAACAACTGTCTAACTGCAAAGCTTCGATATCGCCTAATGTTACCATTGGGTTGTGGAGGTCAGATGACAATCGCTTCACGGAAAATATCTAGGTCTAGCCAAATACGTAGTTAAGGCTGGTAAAGGGGACCCCAGACTCCGAGCTGAAAGCTTCGGATGCGACTGGAATTAACGCCACTGTAACCAATTCCCATCAGGTGGGCCGTGTGCTTGTCTGCCACCTAAATTCATAAAAAAAAGAAATATATATAACTAGAGAGCATTGCAATTATCGAAGGATACTCATGCTCTTTGCTCGTTTGTTATAATAGGACCAAACCACAATAGAAAGTCAGCTTTTAAAACACTCTTGAAGTAGTATCCGCTCTATATAAATATTACAAGACGCGACTGGGAAGAGATATCTTATTCTACAATGTTATCAAAATGGCCTTTGCAGGATATTTTACTTTAGTTTATTGAAGTAATATTTTTACAAGAAATACTGCTGGAATTCTACCCAATTTTTTGAAGTGGCGGTTGGTTGTACGAATATCCATTTAGTAAATGGCGATTAGTGAGTTCATACATTACTATCCATACTAATATTAAATGCGAAAGTAACTCTGTCTATCTGTCTGTCTGTTACGCTTTCACGCCTAAACCACTGAACCAATTTTGATGAAATTTGGTATAGAGATAGATTAGACCTTAGGAAAGGACATAGGCTATATTGGGCCAGGCGGGCGGAGCCACACATTATGGACTCGTGCATGCAATAGGGCGTTATCCTGTTTGTTAAAAGCTATTCCCAGCATGAATAAGCTGGGTAGATTGAGGAAGTACAGAATAAAAGTTATAGTATACTAGCCTTCCGCCCGCGGCTCCGCCCGCGTGCATCCGCGTGCATCTCGGTTAACGTGACCTTGGCTCATATCTTCGGTTCTACTCAACCGATTGCGATCAAACAAACGTAAGATTTTAAGTCTGAGCAAGCCCTTTCTAACAAAAAAAACCGCATCAAAATCCGTCCAGTAGTTTTTGCGTCCATCGCGGACAAACAGACAAACAGACAAACAGACAAACAGACAGGAAATTCAAAAAAATATTTTCGTGTTCAGTATCGTTAACATAACATAACCCAAGTATTTTTTTTTTAAATATCTCCAATGTACAGACACGACCACTTTACAATTATATAATAGTATAGATAGAAGCTATAAGTAGTTAATAAAATGTGCAAATTTACGTACAAAATGATATTTACATTGAAATATCATCATCATCATCCCCATAGCGAATTCGCAGTGACGTCAAAAGTTTGTGATTTCATATCGTACTTTTGATAGCTATGTCAGCTTGTCTCCTCCTCCTCGACTCCCGTCTAAGCAGAGAGCCTTCAGAAAAGAAAGCTTGCACCAGAACCTACTTCGTGGTTTAACATTTACACCTCTGCCTATTACTTTAACGATACAATTCCAAGTATGAATATTATACAAGAGATATCACCTGACTAGCGTAACGTAGCGGTAGTGAACGCGGCCGCTACGCAGGAGGCGCGGGTTCGATCCCCGCTCAGTGCAAATATTTGTGTTCATGAAATATGGGTATTCGCATTGGTCTGGTCGTGCCTCGGAGAGCACGTTAAGCCGTCGGTCCCGGTTGCCATAAGAACATCTATGGTAGTCGTTACGGGTAGTTGGAGCCGTAAAAAAATCCAAAAAAGACGGTCTAGCTGCAAAGCTTCGATATCGCCTAATGTTATCATTGGGCTGCGGAGGTCAGATGGCAATCGCTTCACGAAAAAATATCGAGGTCTAGCCAAATCTGTAGTTAAGACTGGTAAAGCGGACCCCAGACTCCGAGCTGACAAGCTTCGGATGCGACTGGGAATTAACGCTAGAATGAGAGATGAGAGAGATCACCTGACTCTGTCCTGCAGGTAACTGCAGAGCCCTTGACCTTAACCTCGAGGCAGTAGAACAGTAGAACAGTGGTAAACACAAATGCGAAGATCATCATTCACGCAGCGGCGGATAAATAAAAGCTTTTAGCGCGCTATGTTGTATCATTTCACTAAGCACTCCTGGGGTGGCCAGAGAACTAGCAACTTACATCTTTAATATTTAAGTTGTTAAAATGGTTTAATAACTTTTAGCTTTTGTTTAACGATACATTCTACAGTATTTATACTTTACATACTTATATTACAAAACAGTATACACCTATTGTAAGAAAAATAACAAAAAATATTTATCATACTGTATAGTTTAATAGCGATAGAAAAATCTAAATTTTAAAGATGTTATAATAACCATATTGTAAGAACTGCTGCCTGATGAAGGTCTGAAAGTCTGGTAATTTGTAATTCTAGTTCCGGTGAACTACCAGCGATAGTCTCAATTGCAACCAAAGAAAGAGTTGGGAAGCTTGCACTTGCCAAATCTTTCTTTGATTTTATGGGAGCGACTACCGTTTAGGATTAAAGATGAATCGGCGAGTAACAATGTGTTTATCCATACAGAAACAAATAACAAATGCAAGAGAAAATAAATTTAGCCTTAAAACCTGAAAAAACAAATACCTGAACATTGACTTCTACTAGTTTCGTGGCCCCACACCAAAAGGTCAAGGCCCCTAAAATGGTGTTTTAACAAATATCAATAGCCTAGAGCTTCCTCTACGTAATGTGGCTGCGGGTAGTTAGCCGGGAACAGCACCACACTTAGGGACCCTACTTGAGATAGCCACACCAAGGGACTCTTAGTACCAGCCATACTTATGTACAGTACTACGATAGGATTTCCTTCAATATAGGGGTGAAATCATAGATAGTTCATTACATACTTGGCACTACTGATAAATATTTATTTTTCAATAAATGCATATCCATTCATATGGAAAAGGAAAATGCGAAAGAAACTCTGTCTGTTACGCTTTCACGCCTAAACCACCGAACCGATTTTGATGTAATTAGGTACAGAGATAGGAGGACATAGTATATGTTTGATATTAAGGCTTGCAATTGAGGTGTTCCGATTTAAAACCTCATCTAATGAGTTTAGAATAAATTCCCTCTAATCGATCTGTAGTATAAAATATACAGTACACCTTACAAATTAATTGCCTGTTACCCATTTAATAATGCAACACATCGGTAATCCTGTAAGTGTAAAGACACGTATATTAGTCCAAACAAACAAGCGTAATGACACGCTTCGACTTGTGACGTCACGTGTTACGACGTCATAACTGCCCAGGTTTGACAATTGGGTCGTAATGAATGAGGTGATATTGCAAATCCGAGGATTTTAAAAAGGGGTCAACAATTATGATGGGTGCGCAGTACTTTCTATTGCTGCCATGTGGTGTGTAGATTAAAATGAATTACCGTTTCAGAACGAGGGAAACGATGTTAGATTGGGTCTTTTTAGTTATTAATACTCTAGCTTATGTCAGCAGCTCCGCCCGCATGGTAGTCGGTTATCGCGACCAAAAAAATAGCCTGTCCTTTCTCAAGTTCTAAACTACCCCTATACCAAATTTCATCAATATCAGTTCAGTGGTTTAGACGTGAAAGCGTAACAGACAGACAGACAGACAGACAGACAGACAGAGTTACTTTCGCATTTATAATATTAGTATGGATGTGGATTAACAAAACCACCTTATCCCTTATAGGATCACTGCATTGTTTATCTGTCTGTCTTTCAAGAACTTTTCTCAAGACTGTAACATCTTGAAGTTGTGAAAACCTCAATGCAATGGTATGATATCACGGACTGGTATCCGCAACTCCACGTCAAGGTGCGGTTTTTGTGGGAGGGTGGGCATTGCAATGTAAATACTAGAATCATTTAAGTTGGTAAAGAGCAAGGCTTTCTAGCACAAGTAAAGTAAAGTGCGAATACGTCAAACAAATCCCATACATTCTTCTTGCTGGCATAATTAATAACTATAAAGTAAAATGCCACTGTGATTTCTATTACGACGCTTAATTAAATTAAAAGCTGAAGCCAAATCTCAATGTTTAGTAATCTCCGGGTCATTGACACCGTTCCTATTTTATCAAATGCACCACAGATTTAGAGTAACATAGATGTCGAATTTCACCGATTGATGTGTTGTAATTGAAACGAATGCTCATGAAAGAACGACGTCATCAGCACACTTAATTTAATCGAAACAGTTGTATTAATACTCATTTTTGTTGTTTGATTATTATTTGAACCCGGCGTGACCCGGAAAAATAAAATGTTTATTTTTTGAAGGCTATGCAGGATCTGGCCTTTCTCATGTGAGTAAATTACCAGTAGTGCCATTGGGTAGTGCCACGGGGCAGAGACCAGATATTTCCTAAAATAGATAACATTAGATACCATCGATACAACTGCCATTGGTTGTCATCCTTGGTCACGTACAGAATCTAGCCTATTCTAAATCTGTGACGAATATATTGCTACAGAACAAAACAGCAAACGCGCTGCGACTTTCTAGGTTTTGGATTGACAATCACGTAATAGCGCTGACGTCACGAGTCCATTAGAACGCTACCTACAGACAGACGGTTCGGCACAATTATCCGTGATAGCTTTACGGTGCTCGTAACACAATACTGTGAGTACACAAAGCGCTATTCGTAATTATCACTTTGGCTAGCCATTACACGGTTTGGATCTAAAACAGGTATTACTCCTAGAAAGGTTCAGATTTCGTCCGGATTTTTCTAATGTATTATAAGTCCTATGTCCTGTAATAACTTGTAAGTTCAACTTGTTCACAGTTCTAGTTGGGTATTGGTAAAAACTACACACAAACTATTCGAAACTCGTTATAAATGTGGACTGACTACAACATTCCTTCACCCAATTTTTTTATGGGTGAAGGAATTTTGTTGTAGGAATAAAGTTCTGTGGATAGCAGTCCGTGTTAGTCAAACATCTCTGGGCAGTTTGAGAATGTTCAAGCAAATTAGTTTAAAATTAGTAACTATTGACTTTCTGAACAAGTTAGAGTTTCAATGATACTAAAATGGTTTACACTAGAATAATATCTTAGAATATCTATTCAAGGAAATAATATAGCGTTCTATAGACCCAAACTAAATAAACCTTATAAATGGATTCTAGCGATCGGAAACACGTTCTTAGAAACTTATTTATTTTTTAAATATTAATAAAATAACACTATCCATATGATTATACTCCATTCGGTTAGATATTTATCTAAACGTAAACAATTTTGATCTATGTTTTATCTAAAAATTCAGTTTATTAATATTTTCCTGTTTAAAAACTCATTTCAAAGAACAGAAATCGAACCACAAGTTAGTCAGTTAGTTCTTCTTCTTCTGTCGAATCGATGGTGCTTCTACTCTCAAATTCTATTTTCCCAGTATGCTGCTACTTGAATCGCATTCTCGGAAGCACTCATTAGGTCCTCCGGTGTACAGGTAGATGGACATGCAGCACACGTTAGCAGGTGGGCCATGGTCTGTGGAGCTACTCCACACTCGCACCCCAGGTCCACGTCATCTGAGTAACCCCACCTAGACCGATTCTCCCTGCTTCGGCCGACTTGTGTTCGAAGTCTATTTAGGGACTTCCACCTGATCCAGGGGAGGTCATGTCCGGGGGGAATACTCTCCGACAGCGGGACGAAAGGGGTTGGTTGGTTGCAACTCAAAGTCAGTTAATTAGTCTAGTTTAATTGTTTAATATTATGTGTTTTTATGAAAGTCACTACAAGATTGTTTTCCTTTAGTTAAGTACCTACTTAACCGAGTGGAGTATATGTTTTTGCTTATACCTACCCATGGTTTATTCAATAGGTGTGTACACTACAACCTCCAATACCAATTTATAGCTTGATAGATTATATTTATGATATCACCGATAATATAATATAAGCACCTTCACAAGGATTGTTTACTTTTCCCGTTGTTTGTTGTTCCCGGCCGCCTACTCAATATGTAGGAGCTAGGAGCACATGTTTGTGTTCGATACAACTCGCACTTAACTAATAGACTAGTTTGCCAATTTGTTGGAGGACAAGTGGCGCAGACTTGATTAATAGCGTGAGAATTGTGCCACAGTACAGAAAAATAAGAGTAAGTTAAGTGCGAGTAAAATGTTATTAATGAAATTTAGATTGAATAATAAATGATAATCATTATCCCAGCAGTAATACCGGTTGCATCTAGAGGTTGCACTTTAAGCCCGGTGTCCGTTTTCCTATTCCCCCTTTGTTGGCTTTAACGGCTACTGCTGTTAGCCCTAACATGCAATAAAAATCATGCGCTAGAGAAACCTCTAGAACATGTTTTTTTCTCGGAGTTAGGGTTTAGCACGTCATTACTTTGCATATCGTTTGAAGCAAGCGCTTTAGATGCTATGTGGAGTATTGATGTGCTAATGCAGATACTTACATTGAAATACATTTTCAATATACCTACGGTAAATATTACACCACTACCGACCCACTAATTTATATTTTCAATACTTTTCATACAATTGAATGAAATTTTTAAAGCATTTCGCTAACTATTCAAATTGAATATGATAAAGAAAAGAGAATCGAACCTCGGGTGGGACTCGAACTCTTAGAGCAGCTCCCCTGTAAGGCAAAGATCGCGAGTTTGAGTCCCGCCCGAGGTCGATTCTCTTTAGACTTTTCTTAATTCCTTTTGGTCGTAAAAACGCTGCACCACTTATCCAAGAGCAGTATAGCGCATACAGTAGAAGAATCTATCTTAATCGAATTTCATAGAAATTAAACTTCTTCTCATTACCTGTACTGCGGTCAACCTGTATAGCTGCTTGTTGCCTCGATATGAAATATTGAATTAGACTCATTGTGATGTGAATAAGCCTGGAGTGCTGACAAGTTATACTTCGGTTGCTTGTGTTACAAGTTGAGATAGAATTACTTCGGCCGTCTGCGAAGGTTTTGTCTTTATATTGATTATGTTACAAAAATAAATATATTATATTTCTTTGTTCAATTGAAAAACCTATGGTCTTGATGTAAATCATGAGGTGGTGGATGGTACACAATTAGGCAAATATTGGAGAATTTGATCTCTCAATAATTGGCTCTTTTTATGGTGTGACCACCCACGAATGATGCTGGAATCTCTCAATTGGATCTACCTTACTGGGACTAAAAATATACCGGGTGAAAATAAATACGCCAATGAATTGTATGTAAAAAAGCCTCTTACTGCATTTATTAACAAATTGAACTTCTAATTTAACTTTACAATAAGTAGTTTAACAAAAAAAGTTATGTTAAACACAAATTGGTTTTCCCAAGCGACTACAATATGGGGTTCTTCAAGAAGGGCATTAGAAGGTTTCTTCAGGGTCGGCAGCGCGAGTGTGACGCACCTGGTGTTGCATACGTCCATAGGCCACGGTAACCACTTTCCATTAGGGGGGCCGTGTGGTTGTCTGCCACCTAAGTGTTATAAAAAAATAATAATAAATAAGTCTCATCATCGTATATTTACGTGACGCTCACCTTTTATATATTTTTGATGTTTTCTTTGATCGTACTTTTTCGCGATTATGAGCACCATTTTCTTTCGAACGAGCTCTCGTACTCGCGATACCAAGGTTCGTCTCACAACATTTAACAATATATTTCTTATCATTTCCGTTCAATAACGCTCACCTGATATAAACGTTATATGTATGTAGAGATGTGTTAACCATCTTTACAACTGTTGCCTGCGGCTCCGCCCGGGTGGAATCCTGATCCCGTTCCCGCGGCATATGTAAACTTATCCAGGGAAAAATGTAGTCTATGACTATTCAAGACTACTTCTATCCCTGTACCCAGTTTCAGCTAGATCTGTTCACCTATATTTCAGTATAAAAATCAGTATTTTGAAATAACCTACTTTGTTATTCTCTGCACCACCTATGAGACTGACTGGTAGAGAATGCCTATGGCATAAGTCCACCTATGTACATAATATGTGCACAAAGTTTAAAACCCATATCACTAATATTATAAATGCGAAAGTAACTTCGTCTGTCTGTCTGTCTGTTACGATTTCACGCTCAAACCACTCAACCGATTTTGATGAAATTCGGTAGAGGGGTAGATTAGACTTTGGGAAAGGACATGGGCTATGTTTGGTTGCAATAATCGAAATCTGCGCGGTTGCAGCCGCGGCTAACAGCTAGTAAAAAGTAAATATAAAAAAACTTGGCTTTTTTTATGCCCAGAACTCTGAAAAAGTCCTTAAATTTATTATAAAAAAGTAACGCGATAACAATACTCCATCAATCATGGTTCGATGAGGGTGTCCTAATAAGGAAGACACGATTTGTTTGGGATAAGAGGGCGAAGGTTTCGCTCCAAGTTTCTTTGCCAAGAGGCCATCTTGGATTACGATGCAAGACAGTCCGTTGGCGAAAACTTTTAGTTATTTGAGTGTCATAACTTATCTATACGAATATTGTAAAGAGGAAAGATTAGTATTTTTGTATGTCACAAATAAACTAATAGGTACTGGACAAATTTAAAAAAATATTTCGCCATCAGAAAACTACAATATCAGGTACCACATAGACTATTATATCATCAGGCTACTATCACCACTAAACGGGATCAGAGTTCGACACGAGCGAAGCCGCGAGCAATAGTGATTTAGAAATATTCACTTTGTAACAAGAACATTTTTGAAAATACACTTTTGGCGCCAAAAAAAGACTAAGATTTTTTATAATTTTAATATTTTTTTTTTTTTAAATCCTGTCTGCATTAGTTAACAACTGTGTCGCAGACACTAACGCCACCTCCAGGCCTGACTAGGCACTAGAGTTCCATCACAAACATGAGTGCAATGAAAATAACAGATAAAGAAAAATAAAATAATATACAAAATTGAACCTACTTACCAAATAAAAACGAATGTTATTTATCTAAACAGTTACGCCATTCAGTGAATACGAAGGAACATAGCACAATACATAAAGTGGTTACGAAAAAACTGAAGGATGATCATAAGATATTTTAAAGAATCCTCTTTTTATTAGTTCTGTGAAATGGACGCATACCTACTTACATAGGCACAGGCTAAACACATAACCTTTCTTTTTACTTCACCGCAGTCGGGTAAAATTACAGCGACAAGATTCTCAAGGGAATCTTTTTTTTATGATATCATATTACTATACCTACTCTAATCAATCAAAAAATGCCCGCAGATTTATTTCACACTGAATATTTCAAAGAATATTTTTGTTATATCGTTAGCCATTCTATCAAGTATTGTTTCAGTAATGAGAGAGCCTCATTCATCATACAAAACATTATTCACAAGTGAAAGAACTTCACAACTAGCAGTGAAAGTTGGCAGCAGTGTGCTCACAATACTATGGGGAACTACAATATTGCGAGCTCTAAATGAGAAGTAAACATTAACAGCTATAAAACTCAACGAATATCTTAATAAAGTATATCCTCACCGGGATCACGCAATGCAGCAAAAAGTTTGCTTCGAGTTTCCAAGTTAAAAGGTATTATTTAAATAATGACGTCTTATAGACTTACCTACAGCGCGGCAGCGGCCAACTCTTAAAACAGGGCCCATACCATAAACTCTTAAATCAGGTCAATAATTGAACTGCTGTCATTCTACCAACTGCAAATGTCACTTTGTTATCCTATATTATTTATATGACATTACAAAGTGACATTTGCAGTTAGTAGAATGACAGCAGTTCAATTATTGACCTGTTTTAGGGTTCATAGTAAGGCCGCAGGTCAATAATTGAACTGCTGTCATTCTACCAACTGCCAATGTCTGTATAAAGTGACATTTGCAGTTGGTAGAATGACAGCAGTTCAATTATTCACCTGTTTTAAGAGTACATGGTATAGGCCCAGGATCGTATTCCGGTCTCGTGTTGACGAGACTCGAACAAAAAACTCCATGGGCTTTCTGTAGTCTTCTTTATTTATATTTATTTAAGTCTAGGTAGGTAGGTTTTTAATGGTGTTAAAAATAGGTCAATCAAATTGACAGCACTTCGCCTAATGGTAAGCTGGAATGCAGTCCAAAGTATAGTGACCGCCATTACAGATTCTGATGCTGTCCCTAGAATGACTTACAAATATGAAGGTAGGGATTAAAATTTTCATAACCTTTTTTCGTTTTTGAATTGAATTGAACCTTCAACTTACCTGATACACAGAAAATCATTATAACTAACCAAAACTATTTTCCTACAATACCAGCATGTATTTTTTATTCCAAAACGTTCAAATGGTAATAGTAGTATCAACAAATGGTATCTACTAAAATGTCTATGGAATATAATACTGCTATGCATTAGTTTCTCTAAAAACCCTTGCCCATTCTTCATGACATAGAATCCTTTCCGCGTCGTTACTCTACTAGCCTCAGTGTCGTATGCTTTTTATGAGCCCACACTATGTCACCAACAAGTTATAATGCGGAAAAGCCGCTTTATTCACTTAGCTGCAAACTGTCTGCGTTTTTAGACTGCTTCCTTATGTAAGAACAAAATGTTTGTGAGCGATTATCCGACCAAAATAATTTATTCAGCAAACACGTAGCAGTGAGACTTACAATTTATTTGTTTTGAGTTGTTGGACTGTAGGGAAATAATGATACCGGCCATATTTTTAAATCTTGAATAAGAAGAAATATACCTAAAACTTTTGTTATACTTGCTTGGGAAACAAAGTTGATAAATTTGGTTTAAGTCGATCTCAGACACTGTTTTGGTATAGAGACACTGAGCTTATTTTAATGAATGCGGTGTCAATCGACCCATCTTGGCCTTTCCTTAAAACATCTTCAATCTGTGGGGTGAGCACGAACAACTATCGTAATCGTATCGTGAACGTAACGAGAGCACGGAGCATTGCGATTGGCCGCCTGCCTGAAGCCAGCCAATCGCAACGCTCCGTGCTATTGTTACGTTCACGATACGATTACGACAGTAGTTCGTGCTCACCCCACTGATTAACCGTACGCTTATCTCAGGCCTTTCTTACCATAAATACTGTCCAAGTGCGAGTCAAACTCGCGTCCTACGTTAAAACCTGTGTTATTCTTCTTTTAATATTTGTTGTTATAGCAGAAAATTATATCATTTGTGTAAACTTCCGCTGTCTAGTTATCATGGTGTCAGAGAGATAGACCGACAGTGTTACTGTAGTTACGAGACCCTAAAAATGCATTACTCGTATCATGAAAATTGAAATAAAATGTAAAATATAAAATCTGTAAATTTGAAGTCAGCTTGAAAATTTGACTTTCCCAAACGAACACACAGTAGTCAGTGGCCTCCAGCCTTGTGGCCAGCGTTCGTCATAAACAAACAAAGAATTATTTATCTTCGTCCTGGTTAACTCAGTTCACATTCAAATTAAAACTCTAAAAGACATTAAAACAAAAATAAAACGCTTTACGCAGATGAGTTACAAGCCGCGGCCATGTTATTTCGCCCAAAGGGATACCGCATTAACTCACTTTATGTAATATTTTATTACGAAAATATCATATTTTTCATTTCAAATGTTACATTTTAAAAATTAAATTAGGATTTTAATCACCGGTTTCCGGGAAATTAAAGTTGTGTGTCTCGCACACTTACGCAGCGTTTATTTTCACTTTGCTAATTTTTCTAACCTTTGCTTTGCTAACTCTTTGACTTTATAATATGCGTGGTTGGTAAAGTAGGGTCATGTTTTTAGCATTCATATCGTATCATACCGAATGAGTATTATATATATAATACTAGCTTTTGCCCGCGGCTCCGCCCGCGTGGATGTCGGTTATCGCGACCAAACATAGCCTATGTCCTTTCTCAAGGTCTAATCTACCTCTATACCAAATTTCATCAAAATCGGTTCAGCGGTTTAGTCGTAAAAGTGAGACAGACAGACAGACAGACAGAGTTACTTTCGCATTTATAATATTGAATGAATGAATGAATGAATGATTTTTATTTCAGACCAACAATACAGTGTCCATATTAAAAACATAATTAATACTACAATTTGAAATTTAACATCATTAATAATAAATTAAAATTAAAATTAGACATTACATAATAAAATAAAACAATAAACTTCGACAAAGCAGCTCATGACTGCCACTTGTGTATGTGCATCCATCTAACCATGAACGGACAGTCTGTATCCAGTCTCCCTGCTATGAGCTGCAGGTAGCAGTTGGAGCTGTCGCGCACTCGCCGCACTATAGACGCCGTTCTTTTGCGTAATATTGCACTGAAGCTGTCTACTCCGGCATCCACAAACATGCCTGACGCGCTACAAAAGCGCGGCAGCCCCATCAGCGCCCTGAAGCCATTGTTATACTGGACCCGCAGGGCATCATAAGCAGTTTGTGTATGCTTAATCCATAGGCTGCACGTATAAAATGATTGGCAGTAGGCTTTAAATAAGGTCACCTTGACCTGCGCCGTGCACCGTGCAAACCTACGAGCCAGCATATTGGCCCTAACTGATAATGCCCTGCGTTCCCTTGCCATATCCTCATCATCATTGAGAGTCTCTGTGACCCAGTGGCCCAGGTACTTCACCCGCTCAACTCTTCTCAGTGCGCTATTATCAAGAGTGACTTTAGGCACAGAAGTATACGTTTTAGAACCCGCCTTAAAGACTATATATTCGCTCTTGCTTGCATTGTACCTGAGCCCATGAGCCCCTGCATAGCACTCGCATATTTTTATGAGTCGTCTAAGAGCACTGATCGATGGGCTCAGCAACACCATATCATCAGCGTAACTTATGTTATTAATAATTGTACCATCAATTGAGCAGCCCACTCCGGTGCCGCTGAGCTCACGAACCAGACTATCCATATACAGGTTGAAGAGTCTAGGTGACGTCAGTCCTCCCTGTCTCACACCACATTTCAACCTGTACTCATCTGACATTGCCCCGTTCCATCTCACATAGTTGATTTGATTGCCATACCAAAACCTAAATAGTGACAGGATTTCATTAGGAAGATCGGTTTCACTCGCTATCTTCTTCCACAATGTCCCATATTCCACCATATCGAATGCCCTCGATAGATCTAACAAACACGCGTAAACGGGCGTATTCCTATTGGTATAGTATTGAACAGTGTGCTTGACAGTCAAAATCGCAGTTTCTGTGGACAGCCCTCGTTGGAAGCCGAACTGAGCGTCATGTAACTTTAAATGTTTTTGTAGATATTTATCAAGCACACTGTCCAAAACCTTCGCTATTATTGTTGCCAACGATATGGGCCTGTAGTTACCCAATTTAGACGCATCTCCAGTTTTATTTTTGACTATGGGCGCGACTATGGTTTTCATCAAACCTTCCGGCAGATACGAATGGCCTACACAGAAAGTGAACAACATGGAAAGGACCCTAGGCATGTGGACACCCGCGTATTGTAGGTGTTCGATACTAAGAAAATCATGCCCGGGGGATTTCCCGCGCTTCATGTCCCTCAACGCCCGCTCGACCTCCTTCGGCAAGATCAAGACAATATTTTCCCCTATTCGGTCCCCCCCTTCCCCATTCAATGTGCAAACAGGCACCGACGGGGCCGGAACCTGGAAATGGTCTTTGAACTTGTCGGCAATCTGAACAGGTTCGCTAATGCCACCTACACTCATAGGAACGCTTGGCTTTGGGTTCAATCTATTTGTTTCTTTCCAAAAATTAACAAAATTTTTTGATTTATGTTCCGACGCTAAGATGTCCATTTTTATTCGTGTCTGATTATTTTGACACCACTTAAGTTTAGATTTAAACTTTATCCGCGAGTCACGCATTTGTACATAGATGGGGCCATTCTTAGGTTTTCCGTGTGCAACCCACTGTAGGAAACAAAGCCTAGCTTCCCCATGTGCCCCCTTAACATATTTGTTCCATCCCGTAACATAGCCTCTCTTAAATTTCTTATTAATTTTTGATTTACACACATAACTCATTGAAGCTGCATTTGTCAAAATATTTACAATATTACTATATAATTCATCAATTACAATTCTATGATCCAAATTATTACATGTCATATCAGCACATTGTCTAAATTCTGAGGGAAAATCTATATTGCGCAAGTTCTGTGTACAAATTCTACTATACAATTCCATTTGCGACTTATTTCTTTCCCCCCAAATAACTTTATTAGGTTTTGTTTCTATATTACTAATTTTAGGGCTTAGTATTTCCATATTACATATTAACTCAACAGGAAAGTGATCAGACCATGATTGTATGTAATTAATTCGGACGTCTACTACAGACAAATTTGCCGCTTCTGTCACCAGAACATGGTCCAACCACGACTTACTGCCAAATACTTCACTAACAAATGTGTAATTTTCAGATGATAATCCTAATATATTAATATCCGCACATAACCAACTTTGTTCCGCACAAAAATGTTCAAGTTCCTTACCAAACAATTCAGTTGGGTGGGCGTTAAAGTCACCGAGCATAAAAACTGAGTCCACTTCACTATTGTCAATTACTGCACTCAGCTCACTCAAGCAGTCAGTAAACTCAGCTAAATGTCGTATCTCATCCGTCGGCATGTACACCGAGAATACCAAAAACGCACTATTCTCTAATATTACTTTAATGGCCGCGAGCCGCGCACTTTTGCACTCAATAATTTCAACACTTGGAAATAAACTTTTACGCCACAATATAGCAAGACCGCCGAACGGTCGCCCTCGCAGTATACCCGCCGATGTATCTATAGACGATTTACCCGTGTATGCGAAGTCATGATCAATTCCTCCGAGGTAAGAAATATCATGTGGGTACAGCCAAGTTTCCTGCAAGGCGATAATATCAGCTGTTCGACATAATGTTTGTACACAATCAATGGAGCGCATAACGGACTTGCAGTTGTAACTTACAAAAGTTGTGTTTCTAATTTTCTTTTGTGTGTGTAATGCCATCACATATGTTGTTATTTCTATATTCTACAAACTTTCTAATAGATACACCTTCTGGCCACAAGCCACCTTGCAGAAAAAGTGGCAGTTTCGCCCTTGGCACACAGATTTTAAATGCATTATATTTCTTAGGGAACTTTGTGTTTATTTTTTGTAAAGAAACACTAACTTGGGTTTTACTCATTATATATTCCATAATGTCACTCTCTGCCGTGTTCTTATCTACATTATTTAGAAACAGTGGTATTCTAATATCAGCGGCCTTAAATTTCTCATTAGGGTTAGTTATAGCCTTCCCTTCCACAAAACTAAACTTATTTTTAAGTCGTTTACGCTGTATCAGAGTCCACCCCTCATTCTGTTTCGTCTCTTTCCATTGTCCGTCGGTACCTACAATACTCGCCAAAGTTTTGTTTAGTGTCGGTGTCGGTGTAGATGCAACCACCCGACTCATACACGCGCCGTCGTTCACTTTGAGGCCTCCACCTTGCCCGTGCGCAGTTAGGGTTTCGCTGTTCGAAACCATGGTTGTTATATTGCGGGCCTCCACACTATGCTCGTTACAAGCGCCTCCCATTTGTGCGAGAAAGACTTGTCCCTCACTGTCCAGTGCGTGCGACAAGGTTGGCAATAGAACGTCATCGAGTGACGCGTACTCAGCTGTGCTATTATTTGTTTTGTTCGCAATGTGAGGTAGGTCCGATCTTATTTTTTCTACGCATATGTCTTCATTTGTATTATTTATATGCATATCTTCATAGTTGCTATGAACTTTAGATATTTCTTTACTGCTAAGTATCTCCTTTTTTACCTCATTCAGTTGATCCATCGTGACGTATGATTCCTTTAGCATTTTTAAGTCTTTTTGTATCACAAGAAAGTCTTTCAGAAACCGAGTAGCATCAATGTGATCAAAAGTTACGGGTGGAAGTTTTTGTAGCTCTTTAGCAACATAAATTGGTGTTTCTTCTGGATCAGTTTCCTTGAACACAGTGATAACATCATATAGGTTTCGTTGTGATCGACCCTCTCCTTTCCTTGTAACCTTTCTCTTTTTTGTTGTTAAGGATTCAAACAGCAGAGATTTTGCATTTTCAATGTCTTCCGTTGTAAAAGCAGACGTACATATCCGCACGATATTTTCTTCGTCCATGACATCCACTTTATTTTGAATGAACGCTAGGACCTCACAGATGACTATATTACACGTATTACATTTTAATTTACCCGACATCGTCATAATCAGACGAAACACGAATTATAATATTTTGTAAAAAAAATATTATGGCTACATTTCAAAATTTCAAAGATATTTTTATTTTTTAGTTTGTTTTGGGCAGGGCTGTCCCAATTTACCTAGTTCTTGTTTATCAGATTAAATACACAAGAAATTTATATATTAATTGAAGCGTGCCCAATCTCCCCCTCAGCTCAGTGCACTTTTATGGAGAATGGAAGTGAGATTAAATGCACGTCTGGTCTACTGGGAACCAAGTTTACTTGGCGGTTTCAATTAAAAGATTGGCATCATCTGATTACTTCAATTAACTAGATTTATACATAGACGAGATGTCATGCTCGGAAACGAAGATAATATAATCGTTCATCTAGATATATACATTTTATCGTATTTATTGTATATGTATTACACATACGGACAGGTAACGTGCCGCCCACTCTGTTCACTAATTTACGGGCACGCGAGAATCTCGTCACTATGACGAACCGTGAATTCTAAATGTAAACATACATTGGTACGTATTCCACAGGACCGGACTGGGAGCCAACAAAATAAAGATACAGCACTGGAATGGTTGTAATTGTATATGACGAGAGTCACCCCCAGAGAGGTGAGTGATAGTTATGTAACTTCCTTCTACCGGCCTTCTAACCTACCGGCTTACTAATGACTGAAAAATAGATCGAGGTAAGCGGTTTTCCATCGGCTTTCCTTTTGATAATTTTTCCCGTAAGTTACTGTAACTTATTATGCTACTAATATAAAAAATAAGAGAGTTAGTGAAACTGTTTGCATGTTTGTTACCCAAAATAAAGTGATGGTTGTTGTCACATGATGAGAGCCTTTCAAGACTTCATAACGTACTTAATTATATTATGTAAACAATCTTGATGTGTTTTTTTTAATGTCTTATTTAAAAACTCAGTTATTTTGTCGTCTCGAATTATTTATCAATACTATGAGAAAAACTCAGTTTATTAATATTTTTCTGTTTAGAAACTCAAAAATAAAACCCGAAATTTACTTTGAATTTTTAATACTTTATTGTTACGTATATATATTTCAGTCAAATTAATATTTTTATGTACACAAGACTTCGCCTCTAATATCATTTTATTACTCGCTACTGGATCAGCTGGAACAGAATTCAACTATAAGTTAAGCTTGCCTTTAAATATACATATTTGATATAAAATGTTCCATATAATGCGTAGGAAAAATAAGGTAAAACATGGCGTAATAGCTTTTTATATAGATAGCTATTCAAATAACCCACAGACAGACACGCTATCACACCCAAACCTACTCACGGATAGTGAACTATCCAATTTTCTCCACCTTTCCCGACCAAAAATAATCTCCGACATAAGCTTTTTAGTATCCATATTATATGCAGACCACAAACCCCTTATTTTCTTTTGTTTTGCCAAACAATATGGAAGGAATAGAATTAGAATTTTGTAACTTAATTAAATTGGCTGTGTGATTGTTTGAACACAATGTGAACATAAACGTATATAACGTTCGTAATAACTGCGTCTCATGGCTTGTATAACAATAAAATGTGTTTATTAAATCGTTTTGTTTATCACTACATATTAAAAAACAAAGTCGCTGTCGCTGTCTGTCCGTCCCTATGTATGCTTAAATCTTCAAAACTACGCAACGGATTTTGAAGCGGTTTTTTAAAAGGTATATAGAGTGATTCAAGAGGAAGGTTTATTATGTATAATACATGCATAATATTGTAGAGTAACACTGATTAATCGGGATCAGAATACTACGCGGGCGGAAAATATGGCAGTACGAAGTTCGCCGGGTCAGCTAGTATATAAATAAACCGTAGTGGTAGCGAATGTGATGCTATGCTTTCCATTCGAACGCAGAAATTTTCATTCTTTTTTTACTGCTGACTGCCTCTGTGGCGTAGCGGTAGTGAACGCGGCCGCTACGCAGGAGGCGCGGGTTCGATCCCCGCTCAGTGCAAATATTTGTGTGCATGAAATATGAATATTTGCATTGGTCTGGGTGTTTCTATGTATAATATGTATGTATTTACAAAAAAAAAAATGTATCTGAATATGTTTATCCGCATTCTAGAACTCATAACACAAGCTAGTTAAGCAATGCTTACTTTGGGTCTAGATAGCGTTGTGTAGAATGTCCTACAATATTTATTTATTTATTATTTAGCACACTATAAAATCGTGGCATTTTTCTAAATCACACGTGTTTCTTTCTTCCTACAGTCCCTTGTCCTTCAAGTGAAACATGAAGAAGCAACTGATAAGGCCGTCAAAGTACTGGACCTCGATTCTGCTAAAGTATGACCATTGTCATACCACAGAGACTGCAAAAAATGGTATTAAATTTTAGAATTTATTGCTATAGGTTCAAAGTCCAAAACTAAATCAAAAGAGTTTCATTACACTCTTTAATTCACTCTACAAACCCGACTGCTGTGTAAAAGATTGAAACAAGCTTGATAGCAGGCGCGAGGCGGTACCCATTTGCCAATCATAAACCGAAAGAAATTTAATGGGTACCGCCTGCTATCAAGCTTGTTTCAATCTTTTAGACAGCAGTCGGGTTTTAAATTTTTTAATAATTAATTTTATTTTAACCTTTTTAGTTAGGATATGACATCTATATATTTTTGTAATCTCCTTTTAATTCTCTTCATTTTGATATCCTACTCGATAAATTTGAATGAAAAAAAATTTTTGCCAACACATATTTTAGCATCAAAAATCTACCGTATAGTTTTTGTTGGAATTTTATGTACCCTATGACACTCGGGAGATGAATACCTTTCATTTGAGACCCTATTCATCAAAATCCGTCCAGGCGTTAGGCCTGTAGAGGGGAACTAAGAAAACTTTAAGTGCATTAATTTAAAGTCCATTTAAAGTCCAAAATTAAATGGCATTTTTTGCAGTATCCGTATTATTGCAGTGGTTTTGCTATAGCTATAGTATATATACTATAGTAGATATACAGAATAAGTAATAGTACCTACTAATAGGCCTGGCATTTACACTTCCCGTTTAGCTTACTATAAGGCGAAGCGGAGTCATATTGAAGTGCCCCATATAAAACAAAGTTAGGGAATTCTGATCTGAGTCTGGTCTAGTTGACAACCCTATTATGAATTATGAAATGTTGGTATTCTTTGTACAGTGATACATACATAATACCCGCGCCTTTTCTCCTCGGGGTAGGCAGTAGTCTACAATAGTTATATAGGTGTTAAATAAAATAATATATCCCAGTATTGCAGCACTAGTAAACTGGCTTGACTGGAAACGCGGTTTTCACTTCGTTAAATACAGTGTGATGGCCGGTTCGTTCAGAGACTGCTAACTACTGACTTTCCACGTTCCTTGAGAATACCGATCCGTAGTCGGTTAAGTACCTACACGTCTGGAATTTCTTCAGTGGGTAAACTTCTATTAGTAACGCTCGATCAGTTGGTCAATTGGTGTTTTGTGACTTTACCGGTTCGAAAGTTTCTCCATTATTCAATTTTTAAATTATTCCTCATATTCTGTTAATGGATTGGGTTATCTTGGTTTTTACTGCAACGAATAGCGTTTGACCCCCAAATATTTGGAACAAAAAGCCTCTTCCAGAACCTTGTTCGTCAATCAGCACTTCTACCGGCTTGCAAATGGTATTGCTCTGCCTCATAATTATGCCACGCATGTTTTAGTAGCTTAGTGATATGGATCGCAGAATACTGAAAACTATTATATAAAACCGGAATAACAAAGTTTATTATTTCAAATACCCACTACTTTCATGAAAAATCATTGAAAACATGCTTAATAAAACAATATACAATCAATAAAATCGTTTCAGTAGCTGCAGTAATAATAAGAGTGGCAACGTCGCTTCTAAATACGGAATTTGATTCATCACATTTTCTTTGTTGCCATTCTGACTCGATAATATATAATAATAGTAATAAAAAACGTCTTTATTGTACACCAAAGATAATACAATACATATAGTGACAATTTATAATTCATGTGGCACATACAAATGGCGGCCTTATCACTCTGCGGTAATCTCTTACAGGCGGGTCCATATTGACTCACCTAAAGTTCTTTATCCGAAATTGTTCTTCCTAACGATTTGTAATCCGAATGATCACTCCTCCTAAAATTTTTCATCCTAAAGTTTTTATTCATACTATTTGTAGTGCTACCGTCGATGTTCATAACACTCATGTTTCCGAAAATTGTTATCAATAAAATCGTTAACATACAATATTAAAGCTCCTACTGTTTTTTATCCTAACGTTTTTATCCCTAAACATAATTACCATAATATTGTCACTCATACTTAGAAAGAAACATTTATCTACCAAATGTAATAAAAATATCATCATCATCATCATCATCATCATCATCATCATTTCAGCCATAGGAAGTCCACTGCTGGACATAGGCCTCCCCTATAGATCTCCAATAAGACCGGTTGAAAGCGGCTCGCATCCAGCGCGTTCCCGCAAAAATATATGTCGGTAGAATTATATTTTATTTATAGTTTTAATTCGAGGGTATGATTTTTATTTTGGGGTATGCTTTAATAACAAATTTATTTATAACCACTCATACAAGGATTGTCTGCTATATTTTTTATTTTTTTTTATAACCACTCATACAAGGATTGTCTGCTCCAATCCTGAAGTTCCAAATCCTTGTATGTGTGGTTATAAAAAAAATAACCACGAAGGCTAATGCGGGAGCTCCGCTCCGCTCCGCTCCCGCCTTAGCCTTCTAACCTAACCTATCTGAGTCGGGGTGGGCAGTGTCCCTTTTTTTAAAGCGCTGGATGCGGGCTGCTTTAGATCGGTCATTCTGGAAGTCTATGGGAGAGGCCTTTACTTACAAAAAAGGTATGACTTTCAATAATAGTGTCAAAGATGGTTATGTTGACAAAATATAGGAAAAGAAATAATAGTATAATATAATAGATGTTTATTGCTACCGACATTATGAAGTTGAATGATTCGGAATTAAAACATTAGAGACAGAGTAGTTAGGAATTGTGATTGTTAGGATGAAAAATGTTAGGAAGAACATTTTCGGAGTTCCAATTTTCGGAGTTGAAAATTTAGGTGAACTTTGGCGCACCCCTTACAGGCAACCATGGGATGGAGAGAGAAAATAGGAGAAGAAAATTTTAGGGCAGTTTGGCGTACATTAAATGTTGAAGAAAAGTATTTAATTAAAATGAAACTCATCGGCTTCTTTTTATCCCGGGAATAGGTTCCCGTGATATCGGGAATGGGATCAAAACCACGCGGGTGAAGCCGGAATCAACACCTAGTATATTAATCTTGTACAAAATAAGTTATTTCAGTGACACAACAAATTAATCTCTGAAACCCTTTTGTCGTGAGCGACGTTTCACGAAAAAACTGTTTTCTTTTCAAACTGAGCTTATAGCGGAAGAGGGAGCGGAAGTGACAAATTACTCCGATAGCCTCCGCACGACCTCAATAGACTCATTATGGGGCTCTTGGACGATTGGGCTTCTTAATTCTACTTGGATGTTGTAGAAAAGGCCTTCATTTGTTGACAAATCATTGTATTGCTCAGGATATCTTTATCTTCTATACTATTATAAAATTAATTATTAAAAAATAAAAAAAACCCGACTGCTGTCTAAAAGATTGAAACAAGCTTGATAGCAGGCGGTACCCATTTGCCAAACATAAACCGAAAGAAATTGAATGGGTACCGCCTGCTATCAAGCTTGTTTCAATCTTTTAGACAGCAGTCGGGTTTTTTTTATTTTTTAATAATTAAGTACATTCAATCGTGTGTAATGTCGTTGGCGGCACAGAATGGTCGCTAAGCTGCCACCGAACGGACACTTGGCATTAGCTGTTGAGCCAACAAGTGCTCATATAATACCACAGTATATTGAGAAATAAAGAATGGTTTATGATATTAGAAGAACCAATATTATTTTAGTAATTACTCGCGCGGGATAACTTAGCGTAATCGGATACACCTTATTTATACGTGAAAATTATGTATACATATTTTTTTAAGGTTTATCAAGTTCCATTTAGAACTTCGAGCTATTCCTGATCTGCTTCGAGATCTGCAGGCAAGTCAGTTTCCTGCTGACTTTCAGAGTTTGGACGGTAGTGACTCCCTTAAAAGTGAACATAAAAACCAAAAAACGGAGCGGACACCAAAGTGTAAGTTTTATTTAGATGTAACCGGGACTAATGCTCTGGTGATGATGATAAAATATTGTGTTATACCAAATTATGGGTACAGTTCCTTCTATACTTCTGATCAATCGTAAAAATAATACGCACTTTTTCAATTGAAAATTATAGTGAGTTCTAGCGGGTTAGAACTTACAATATAATTCCTTACTAAATAAACGAAAATGCGAACAGATATCTACGAGACGAAGACGGTCGGAATACCGACGGAAACTTTGTTGACATCCTACATTAAGACTTAAATTGTATTAAGATAAGAACCGAGTTCATCTTGAGGCGAAATTCAAGCCAGTGTTGTGGACGTTTATAAAATTAAGAACTTACTTCAAATAGTTTTAGTGTAACTAAGGAAACGCTGAGTTGACTTTTAAGAGCTCGACGGGAAAGAAACCTTGGGATGTGGATAAATTACTGAATAGGGGTTAATTTAAAAGGTTTTGTACTGTCGGTGGAAGAACTATTACCTTGATCACTCGCACCGAGTGGAGTGGAGAGACAGTCCACTCGGCCGAGTGCTCGGTATCGGTCTCGGTGCGTGTGATCAAGGCATTTTAGTACTATTTAGCATTAAAAAGCGTCCTTTAGTTACAGTAGGTAACGGATAACTTAGCTAGAAGTCATATAATTTCTTTACAGGCTGACCATTTTTATGAATTTACAGCAAAAAAAATGCCAAACATTTTTTCTTTATTTTTTTAAATTTATTATGGTAACCGAATTAAAGCTCAAAATAATGATTTTCGCAAAATTGTTTTGGCAAATACATTTATCTAACTTGAACTTCCCTACTTTCCCTATTCCCTACTAATATTATAAATGTGAAAGTAACTCTGTCTGTCTGTCTGTCTGCCTGTCTGTCTGTCTGTCTGTCTGTCTATCTGTCTGTCTCGCTTTTACGACTAAACCGCTGAACCGATTTTGATGAAATTTGGTATAGGGGTAGATTAGACCTTGAGAAAGGACATAGGCTATGTTTGGTCGCGATAACCGACATCCACGCGGGCGGAGCCGTGGGCAAAAGCTATACCATATAAATTAGAGACAAAAAGTTTTTATACGAGATTTTTATTTGAATGAATGACTTCATTCAAATAAAAAATCTCGTATAAAAACTTTTTGTCTCAATGAAAAATCGAATAAAGCAAAAACTGAATAAAATAAAAACTGTTACTTTTTATTACATTTAATTTTATAAACATGACGTGGATTTTCCGCTACTCATAGGAACCTATTTCCACAATAATGGTAGCATAATATTCTTAATGTTATGCTAATGTAATGCTTAATGTAACGATAATATTCTTAATAGTAAAAAACAATATATTTCGTAAGTAATATTTATAGTCCTATCTGTTCATACTCGGTGTGCCCAGCTAAAACCATGCCACGCCACGCCCCCTAATTATGTGCGACCGGATACAGTTGGCGAAAAGGTGTTATCATTGTTAGGCATAGAAAATAGTGCAAAACTAGCATTCACAGCTGGATTTGTTTACATATCATTAGTACGCCAACTCTCTTTCATCAATCTCCTCATCTCCGTGTTATCTTAGGAGTTCATCCGCGATGGCTGCGCAGCGTCTGTTGCACTATAATTCACATTAAAATAAACATTTATATGAGTTTTACGTAAATGTTTTTGTTAATTCCAGCAATTACAGAAACATACATATAGTAACAAACTAACAGACATGTGCATCATCGTTTTTAATATTTATTTTTCTGTTTGAATTAATTTACTGTTTAAAACGTCTTGAAGCAAAAACGTCAGCATATAGGTACTTGTACGGGCCACGTACATTATAAAATTGCTAACTCAAGCAACTTTCGCGGAAGCGGCGCGGTCACACCGATTGCCATCTAATTAAACAGTTCAACCTAAGATCTTACGGGAATCGGGCGCGACCAAACCGTAGCTACGCGGCATAACGTGTATTGTAATTACTTACCTAATATCAGTTGTGACCTTTGAATACATCTTGCAACTAAAAACTTATCTTTTATTTGTCGGGAACTGAGCTCCCTACAGTACTATATTTACCGAAAACTATCAAAAGTTACGTTACTAACATTTACTATGACTATAACATTTCTACAAGTACATTTTTCATACCCCTTAGGTAGTAGATAAACACATCACTCACCTGATGGAAAGAGTGGTACCGTGACTTTTTGTGTAATACCAGAGACGTCACACAAGAAAAAGAAAACCACGAAAAAAATATCATCATAGTTTGTAACTAGTTATAGAAAAATTGGTTACGAAAATGGACGAATCTGTGCTACTGACCCTGTTTCCGAACCTCTTAATATCCTTCTTGAAGGACCCCGTATTGTAGACACTGGGGCACCATAGTAGGGAAATCATTCCACAGCTTGACCGTGTGTGGGATGAAGTGCCTTCTTACCTGACTGTGCCTAAAACAGATTATTATTATAATGTCTAATAAAATATACATAATTAGTACTAACCTAGATTCAAAACTAAATACAGTTTGTTTACTGCATTTCAAAAGCTAAAACTACCAATACAAATCTATAACCTCGATCCGGCCCTGAACACACTTCCGGTCTACCGGAAATACGTCATTACCGGCGACAATGGCCGCTCTTTCAGCCGCGGTGTTCGCGGCCATTATGTGCCACCTGCGGTAGGTGCACTAAGTGACAAACACAGCGCTGGTGACGGACAAAGGCGTATAATGAGGCAGGGTTTAAAAATAAAAGGGTATTTTTTATGATCAAGGGTAGCGTGAATTGTGATGAGGTCAGTGTATTTCAAGTTCAGTTCGATCGATGAAGTATTTAGCGCAACAATTTGAAGGAAAGTAATTCGTGTGATGATATAATATTCTTCTTTTATCTAATGCTAATCCCAGCCACATACAAAACTCCATCTTTGAAGATCAGGGTTCACTTTCATGCTCCTCCATTTCTTGGTTTGTTTTGACATTTATGGGAGTAACCACCCAACCTGAAGAGAAAAGTCTGAACTGGGGCCTCCTCCAACAGTCTGCAGGTGTACCAGCCTGCAGGTAAAGTTGACTTGTGCTTAACGATGTTAGTCAAAAAAAAAGTTAAAAAAGTTTTTTATTCTGTGCACGAAAACCATACCAAAAACCCTAGTGGAGTGGAGCCCTTTAAACCAAATATACTTAATAAAATACTTTTCTAATGAAAAAATCGAATTACCAATGTTCTTCAGCAAAAAGAGCAATTTCAGTAAGAGCAATGGGATTCTCGGGGTGTTAAATTTTTATAAGCTGTGCAAGTAACTAATTACCATCAGATGGACCATGTACTCGTGAACATCCTTAGTAGTAATTAAATGGAACATCCTATCAAATACACATTTACCCTATGAACACAAGTATCCCTACAAAACACGCACCTACCCCACATTTGCCGGCGCGAGTAATGTGCCAATGGATCACTCCTTATCTCGCAGCCTCCGGTATCAGTGTTTGATCCCGCAGGATTACCGCTTGATTGAAAGGGTAGCTGCCAGCGGCCGCTCCCGTTGCTCAAGATACTATTTTGACAGCCGTAAGTAATCAGAGTGTTATCTTTAGAATTAGGAATGTTTTTTGCCATAAAATATTGTCAGTTTTATGTTTCGAAACGTTAGTAAAACGAACAGCAAATTTTCTAGTTGTTACTAATTATTATCTAAAGTTGCAGGTTATATAGCGTTTCTTTTCATCTACACTACTATAACATTGTAAAGTAGTTGTGTCTGTACGTTGAAGAAAAAAAAATACTTGTCTGTTGATGATTGTGTTGGGAAGTTTATTTCCCAAACAGTAACAGTATTAGTCGCTTGGGTGTTACAGAATGTTTGAATTTCTTGTCTGTTTCTCCGCGATGGACGCAAAAACTATTGTATTTTGATTATAATGCCATTCTTTTGGTCAGAAAAGTTTTAGTCAGATCCTAGTAGGGTCCCATACACACCCTACCACCACCTGGTAACCAACCAGAATCCAGTGCTATGATGTCGAAATTCTATTTCCATTTTTTTAAAATTTTAATTACTCATTACCAAAAATATGATAAAACCCCACACAGTACTTATCACGTCGCTAATATCCTCTTAATGTGGTTCAAATTAATGGTTTGTACCCACAAGAAGTTAAACACCCTGTAGCTCAGGGTTCAGCGCGACCCGCGACCTCTTCAATCCTTTGATGGATGGAAACACAAATATAAGCGCGGGTAATGGGCTGCTGTGTGTTCAGTTAATAGACTGGGTTATTAAATATGTATGGTAATTAATACGATGAGATTGCTGTAAAATAAAAAATATGTGTAATGAGATTTCGAAATTAGTTGAGTACTTAGTAATTTATTATGCGTCGGTAACTTAATGGTTAAGGAGTTACATAATGTTACAATCACACAATCATTTAGACTATCGATGAAAAGCAACTTCTAACACAAACAATTAGTTTGGATGGATGGGTTAGTAGGCAAACTTCGGCTACTAATAGGTAAACCTCTCATTTAAACATTAAATTATTTATTATTAAATTATTATCATTAAATCATCTTTAGGGCCCCACTGATTGATGAGGCTTTACTGTAGGTTTTGCTCTCGGGATTAGGGGGTCAGTAGCAGTCGTTGGTATGAAAGTCAAAAATAAACCAAACCATGAAAAGGATACCTTTTAAGTGTTCTGCTTCGTTAATGGCTTCTGCAGCAAAATACCACAATTCTGCCAATATCAAATGAATTATAAATTAATAATTTTAAAAGTTCTTCTTCTTCTTAATGGCTTCTGCAGCAAATCGCCGTAATTTTGCAAATATTCAAGAAATTATTAATGGCGAGGCGCCAATGTCAAGTTAATATACAAACAGGTATATAGTCAGCAGTTGTCACGTTTCATTTAATAATAAAATGTCAAGCCTCCACTTATCATATAAAACGCTACAATGAAAAAACGCAAAAAAAAATATAAAAACGCACACGTACCCAAAATATGAGGCCGGAAAAATTCGGCTCTGGTAAATGAGTGGCGGACTGTAAACTGTCTGATACCACGTTATATTGCTCAGCACTGTGCGATAGATTTTAGGTGACGACATAATGTATGGAAAAGAGAAATAAAATTACTATTTTATTCTGACTGCTTAGACTTGTGATGGTTCGTTCTGTTTACTAGATATCAATGGTAATGATAGTCTTTAAAACATGCAATTTACGACTGTAAATAGTAATTTGAAATTCCTAATATATTTGTATGTTTTTGTATGTTTAACATTTACAGACAACCTAGTTGATTGAATGATTATGAAATAGGTACTATAGCGAAAAGTAAATGTTAGTACGCAGCCAATCACGTTGAAAATAAGGCTGAATATCTGACAGTTTCTTTTGGCTTTATATTTTACTAGATGATGATGACCGTGGCTCCGCCCATGCGGTGTAGTTTTCCCGTTTCCATTACCCACAGGAACCTGTTCCCGGGAAAACCCCGTAAGCATTATGCCCAATTTTTTTAGTTTTTAAATAATGTATGGATTTGTTGACATTTACGATTACTGCTCCGCTCCCTTTAGTAGTAGCGTGATGATATATAGCCAGTAACTTTTTCGATAAATGGACTATTAAACAGAAAAATAATTTTTCAATTTGAACTAGTAGTTCCTGATATTTGCACCTTCAATCAACAAAGAAATATACTCATCAACTTCATGATATTAGTATAGATTAGTAGGATTAGTAGGAGAAGGGTTTGGACCTTCCCTGTGGATGCAGTTCAAAATATCTCAAAAAGTTAGGGAAGGTCTCCTAAGAACGTTTTGCTGTAACTACAACGGTTAAGATACTTGCCCTTACTGCCCCGTTTTAAAAATACACTCTGTATATAGTCCGTCAATTGACTGTTCCTCGCTAAATGTTAAAGTTGAGGGTAACTAAGGCTGACTTACTAAACGTTAGTTCTGAAACACCTAAGAAGTGAAACAGATAATTAAAATCAAGCAAAAGGCTCAGAACTTAATATAAAATGCTAAGCACGCGGTATATAAGTGATCTAATAATAAATTGTAATAACGATCTCATTTCCGTCAATCTTGGTGACGTCATAATGAAAACGAGACGTTTCAACGGAAAGTTATTAAATAAGAAATGGATTTAGCTTCCAACGCTATATTATACCGAAGTATTTCATTTTTCGTTCGGTGATCTCGGTGAATGAAACCATGAGACATATTCTTCTCTCCGCAAGGAATGGAGACATGAGTGGTGATAGCCTATTAAGACTTTTAGAAAAGATCCTTCCGACCTTTCTCTCCTTAGAAAGAAAGATCGGAAGGATCTTTTCTTTTTTCCATCCTACTGGTCGTCTTACACCCTCCTCTTTTATTTTCCACGTGTAGCAACACATGATTGAAACCATATGTGTATGCTATATGTATATTATTATTATATTAGAACTGATTTTTAGTACTATTTCATTTAAAACATCAACAGCATTAAAAACACGACAATATAAACAAGACATTTTCGAAATTATTGTGAATAGCGCCATCTGTTAACGGGTTCCGGCAACTTTTCCTCTATTATTGTGACGTCACACCTTTGTAACATTACGAGCCGTTCCTTGCCCGTTTGCTGGCACCAACAGAGTTGCCAGGCGGAATTAAATTAGCGATTTCGTTTAGAAATTGCCTTCAACGTTTCAATTGTTTAAAAGCGGAGGCCTAAAATCTTGTAGTTTGAATTTAATTGTTGAGTGAACGAAATTGTTTGGGAAGGTCGATGAATAAATTGTTTGGGGAATTGAGCCTTTGATCAGGTTTATTTCATTGTAATATTACACAAATTTAATATAAATAGTAGCTTATTATTTTAATTTAATTAAAGTTAAAATATTTAATTAAATTAAAATAAGTAAATTAACAGTGGACTTCCTATGGCTGAAATGATGATGATGATGATGAAGTAAATTAAAACTTAAAATTTTACGTTGGTTTAATAGTAATTGGTTCAGTAGAACCGGAGATATGACCAGAAGCCGCAATAACTCTTATCCACGCGGACGTAGCCACCTGCATCAGCTAGTTAATAATATATGAGTCTACGAAGGTCTACGCGTGTAGCCTTTCGTAGATCCAGACTATCGTAGCCCTTCGTAGCGCATCACAATAAATTTTATTTTTCTTAAAAAAAAAATTTATATACCGCTAAGGCCGCAAACAAGCCAATGGTTTATCTGATAATAATTGGATATCGTAGTTGAATGCTGTCCTATAGAGATGCAAAATGAATAGTAGCATCATAAATATTATGTTATATTACACAGGCAAATGGAATTTATGCATCAGTGCCATCTGTATTTTGTTGGGGTTACTAAGTAGAAAATGGTCAGAACTGGTTCAGTTGTTTTACTATTCGCTACTAGATGGCGCAATACTTAATTGACAGTTTTCAAAATAACATTCTATTCAATTTGGTACCAATATCGTGTTCATAAAGCATTGTACTAAAATATTTTAATTTACACCCGGTACGTCCAAAAATATTATATTTCAGTTTTACAGCTATTCACCGTTAGATGGTGCTGAGTTAAAGGGAGTTAAGTTAGAGAAATTAAGCCCAAACTTAATAATTATGAAGTTTTACCTATATATTTTTTTAAATTAATAAAATCTAAATTCCCAGACTTCTGATCTAGACGTCGTCGTCGCGGGTTGAACCCCGGTCAAACACTACTGACGAAATGAACCCACTCTTACAATTGATGTTACTAAGCAGTTAAGTATCTACTATTCTTACAGAAATGAAGGTAGACTATAACAAAAAAAAACATACATTTTTTGTCTGTTTGTCTGTCCGTTTGCTCAAGATAATCGGAACGCTAACAATGTGTTGCTTGCCCAAGCACATGTTCTACGGAGGAACTCATGAGTGCCTCTGAGAACACTTTCACAAGGCTTCACACTGGGCAAACACAATATGACACTATATGCTGTCAACTCGACATCAGAAGAAAAGAACGGAAATAATCAGAAGTGGTACAGTCAGTCCATACATTAGTAGGATGTACGTCATATAAATCTAGAACAGCCTATTTACTCCGACTCGTAAAAAGAAGATCAAACCAAATTCTTTCGGATATTTCATTTGGTAAGCCTTTGAGTCCCGTCTCGTGTGATTTCCCCAGGGAGGCCGGGAGGCCGGGACGCGCCTGCCGCGGTCGGACGCGGTCTGCCGCTCCGGATTGATCCGCGATGATTTATTACCGGGATGATGGAGCGGCTGGTGCTAAGTGGAGGTAAACATGCAACCGACACTGTTAACAGTGAGATCCTCCACTCAGTTATAGTATATGGAATTAATGTTTTAGAGAAATTATCTTCTTCTCTTCACTAACTCCCCGCGATGGTTTTCCCAAGCGACTACAATATGGGGTTCTTCAAGAAGGGCATTAGAAGGTTTCTTCAGGCTCGGCAGCACGAGTGTGACGCCCCTGGTGTTGCATACGTCCATAGGCCACGGTAACCACTTTCCATCAGGTGGGCCGTGTGCTTGTCTGCCACCTAAGTGGTATAAAAAAAAAATATAAAACAAAGTCGCTGTCGCTGTCTGTCCGTACCTATGTATGCTTAAAACTTCAAAATTACGCAACGGATTTTGAAGCGGTTTTTTTAATAGATAGAGTGATTCAAGAGGAAGGTTTATATGTATAATACATGCATAATATTGTAGAGAAACAGTGATAAATTTAGAGATATGCAGCGGGAACCGGATCAGAACATATAGCGGTACGAAGTTCGCCGGGTCCGCTAGTTATGTATAAAAAAAATGAATTGCTGTTCGTAAGAGCGGAAACACACGATGCGTTGCGGCGACGCACCGCAGAAATTTCGCCGCAGTAGCGGGCACACGAGCGGTGCGACGCCGCTGCGTTGTTATGACGCAGCGGCGCCGCGTGCGCCCCAGCTGCGTTGTAATGTCTGTTAATAATAGTGCAAGCGCTAGAGGTAGTTGAGTATGCAAAATCCGAGTGACGGCAACTATGACCGGATTCTTATACCTGATCCTCTAAATAATGACAAAGAAATCTTGCCGCCGGGTGTGATGGTCCCTTCCCGCTCCCTTCACATCCCCTCTGCGCCCTTAAAGTAAGCATAGCGCGCGTATGCGTTTAGTGTGTTTCTACATCTATTGACGTAAAGAAGTTGCTTTATTAAGTCGTGTTTTTGTATCCATTTTTATTTTATACTACTTAGGTGGCAAACAAGCACACGGCCCATCTGATGGGAAGTGGTCACCGTGGCCTATGGACATATGCAACACCAGGGGCATCACACTCGTGCAGCCGACTGCCAACCCTGAATCCATATTTCCATACTAATATTATAAATGCGAAAGTAACTGTCTGTCTGTCAGTCACGCTTTCACGCCTTATCCACTGAACCGATTTTGATGAAATTTAGTATAGGGGTAGATTAGACCTTGAGAAAGGACATAGGCTATGTTTGGTCGCGATAACCGACATCCACGCGGGCGGAGCCGCGGGCAAAAGCTAATATAATATATATCGATGATTAAATATAATAACATTTTACTGACAACATTAGTATCATTAATGCTACAAAATATAGGTAGGTACCTACCTAGGCATATATAAAAGTACACTTTTACGAAAAGCTCAACAGTGACTTACGTCCACGACAAAATGACTATACAAGCCGTCTTTACCAGAGTTATTAATTCCCCCCATGTAAATGAACTGTAAATTGTCGCACAAGGTCTTGTAATTGCAATAAATCTGAATTGGTTTGTATTCATTATGTAAATGCATTAATAACAAATGTCAAAATTAAAAATAAGTATTTTTTACCTACTTTAAGAAAATTTATGCTTGAATTCGCTGGTTGTTCGAATAACTTTTTTTTTTTGAAATATTACTTTTTTTATTAAGTACCTATTTAAGAAGCCATCCTCACTTTTACCATTAGAACAAACTATAAATTATAACGGAAATATTCATTAAAATCATTTTATATCATGTACCTACTCAATACATTTCCTTTACGAATAAGACAAGAGGGGGTAAAAAAATGAACCAGAAAATAGACCGGCAAGATCCACATTATCATTCTTGGACCTTTACTTCACTTAAATCCGTTGGCGAAATTAGGTACTCACATTTTGCATACTCGCAATATACGTAATACAACGCATTCACCCCTCCCCGCCTCGTCTCGGTGGTTTCAAGTCCGGTGCGGCGACGCAGCGCATCGTGTGACATGCTACAGATATTTCTATGTAAAACGACGCAGCGACACCGCTCCGGCGTCGCGCCGCCGCCGCAACGCATCGTGTGTTTCCGCTCTTAGTCTCGCTAAAACTCGAGAACGGCTGAACCGATTTAACTAATTTTAGTCTTCTAATATTTGTGGATGTCCAGGCAAGGTTTAAACGGTGAGAAAATAGGTGTAGCGGGCACGGGATCAGAAATTCACGCGGGCTGAAAAAAATATGGCGATACAAAGTTCGCCGGGTCTGCTAGTTTTAAATAATTTATTAATGAGTGTTTGAGACCTGATTAACTACTAAACTACAGACTCGATATGTAATTGAATTTCCGTATAGTAGGCCTTATAACCCGTATCCTGATTGCTTCCTTACGGTTCTCATGGTGCATGACAGACTAAATTGAGGTAACTTTTTTTTTCTAATGCCTTCCCTTTACACTCACCCGTCGCCACTGCCTCGTGGAATTAAGATAAATAAAATCTGAAGAATGAAAGCCATCATAATAAATGTCAACAATGCTAAAATAGCTGTCTTCAGTTCAATGACCTCGTTAGGTACTCTTTCACGCCTCACTTAGAGGGAGGGACTGTAAGAGGACGGAAACACGTGTCGTAGAGAATTCCGATTCTTTATGATGTGGCGAAGATAAGAGGCGATGGACCGTTTAGTTGGAGATGTATTTATTCACACTGTAAGTGCTGAATAAATAGGCAGTAGTTATTTATTGGGTGATTTTTTATTATTTATACTGAATCCGATATTTTGGTGGCTATTCAGCAGCTATACAACAGTATTTAATTAGGACTAACAATTCAACATCCTTAGGTCAGATCCTTGAAGGTAACTGACGCTTCAAACTATGAGCTAACCACTATAGTCTTCCCGTGACCAATGACAGGACAGGTAAGCAATCAAAATTTTGAGATAAATAAAAAAAAACATTTATTATTTCACACCATAGTTTTAGTCCATAGTATAAAATAATATTGAATCAATTAATTGTAATAGGGTCCTTCAAAATAATTTTATTTCAATAAATAGTACCTAGTATTTGCAATTACACAAATGACAGACTGAAATGTGTAACATTTGCAACAACTTCTGACAATATCACGCACAATAAAACTCGAAACTACCTACTTTAATGGGAACACGCATGTTAAGAAACTTCTACACAGCCATTAGCACGCACTTTACGCCCAATTATAACGAGAAAAAGCTTCATCTGGAGCTCAATTCAGTATAATCACTTAAAATTAAGTTTTTAAAACTTAAGACTTCAAAACTTACGAAAACTTATTATATTAAAATCTAATTGAATATGCATCAAAAGTGATTTTGATGGTTTAATAACTTTATAAAAACCTAGTTATGTGTTATTTCGATTTTCATAATATGGTCTTTCTAATTGAATTAAAATCAACTTTCTTCAACCTTGGCTTGAATTCAAAAACCAGGACTCAGCTTCAGATACACGACTCGAGAGAACAATAGTGCCCGGAATACGGCAATAGGCTCACGCCATAATTACGTGGGACTTAAATGGTGAAATGTGGATATTAATTCACCTCTACCCTCCCCTCCGGGGATACAAGCGTGATAATATTATGTATGTTTGTACTTTGTATGTAAATTCTCTTGAATTTGAAAAAGCAAATAAGAGGTCAGTTTATGATTCTTTGTAGATAATTATAACATCTAAAATTAGATTAATGACAATCTGCTCTCACAACTCAATCACTCACAATTCCAGACATCGTTATCTACAAAAACCTTTTTTCTAGGAAATATTTACCAAACTAGACAGGCTATGTCGCTCAGCAAGTCACTCAATTCCCTGTTTAGGTATTTCTGGAACGTTATCTGCCCTGATTGATGACTTCGTTCAGAGAGACTTATTATCGGCATCAGTTGATATTTCAGGTTCCTATCTAAAGTGCCCAATCGCATTTTGTGCGTGTTTTTTGTCAATGTATTGAGGCTGTATTTACGTAGGTAGCTCAAAGATCTTGTTAGCAGATAATCAAATTTAGGGGTAGCAACCTAACCAAACTTAGCGAAGTTGTTGAAAATATCTTGGGTAAGAAAAATATGGTTATATTTGATGTCGCTCAAGGTATTTTCTTATATATTATCGTGATTTAGATACATTTTCATTACGTGAAAACAACTGGACGTAGATTTTGACAGGCTAATTATTTTATTTCAGGATAGATCTATCTTATGCTCTGGCAGACAGTAAATGTACAGGTATGTTTTGGTAATAAATAAGTACAATCTTTTACTAAAATACCTATAAGTCTTTTTAGTGCCCAAATCGTTCGAATGTCGTAAAGATTTTCTTGACTGCTTTTCTTTGCTTTGAGATTTTCTTGATTGATATTTACTATTGGGCTTTTTTACTGTTGAGTATTATAACAAATCACGTCAATGTAATTGATTATATGAAAATTTGATGACATTTCTTTTCAAGAATACTAGCAACCGAAATTACTTATATCCCTCTAAACCTTTCAGCTAAGCTAAATTGCTTGTGTTAGGACTGGGTTCACGTCGGTAGTGTAATGGCCAGGATTCGAACCCAGGACCTCTCTATCGTAAAGAAAGCATAAGGCGTAAGACACACGTTAATTTCGGTACCTTATTATAATCTTAATTTCGGTACCTCTTGATTTACTATTCAGTATTGATATATTCTCCAACTTCATAAAGTTACTCCGGCAGCTTTCAGAACTTATTGAAAACAACCTGAATTTACATACAGGCAGTAACAGTAGCTCAAAGATCCTCCTTGTTATCATGAAGTTTATCCCTATGTTCACTTTACTACTACTGTAAGTAATATGGTAATTATTTTTCTTGATACTGTCTGAAATTTACGCGAATATCACTTATTAAAATAAAACCACTTTTTAAAGAATTCTTGCTATATATATTTGTTATGAAAAGAAGGCGAAAGGTCGGGTTAAAAGTAAATATTAACAAATATATCGCAATAGAATCCGTTAAAAATTGGTTTTATTTCAATTATTTTTCTTGTTACTGAAATACATTAAATTTTTCCCGAACATTCATAATTATTTAAGCACTAGTCAGCAATGGCTTAAGTCTAAAACTGACGAGCTTTTTATCAAACCAAGAATTTATTTATTCTCGCGCAAAATAATTATAAGAGCTTTTATATCAAAGTCATTTATTTTAGAACAAGCAAAGTTTACAAAGCTTTCAGCAATTTATGACTTAAAAGACTTTTATGTTGGAAATTTATTATCGTTTATTAAAATTAATTGCTTAGAATCATTAAGTATTTAAATGAAATACTGTTTTATTTTTCAGACAAAGATATACCGAATAGTGAAAGATTAGATGTTCCAAGTCATCGAACTATTATATTATCATTATTATCTACCTGCTCTGGCCTCAATCAGGTATTTGGGGTCGGTGCAACATTCAATTATAATAATGACCTGGTTAATCTTCAGCAGGCTCCATCTTTATACTGTCAGTGGGGAGATCAAATGCTTGTCTTCTGTGCTGACGGCAAAAAATATCTGTTCTTACAGGGTCGGCAGCACGAGTGTGACTCCCCTGGTGTTGCAGTCCTCCATAGGTTAAGGTTACCACTTTCCATTATGTGGGCTGTGTGCTTGTCTGCCTCGTAAGTGGTATAAAAACATTCTAGCAATTTCCAAAATTTTACACAAATATCAACTTATTTGTTTATCTCTAAAAAGTCACATTATGAAACAATAGATAAGAAAGTATAGTATCACAAGTTTTTATGAAGTATTGAGGGTTGCAGAGGAGTATTATCCTCGATATTATTATGAGTTATATTAACAACCTTCGATCTTCTGAAGAAATTGAGTTAATGGCGCAGAGGGTGGCGACCTGTTGCGTCGGCGCTCATTTTCTTAATACTTTTGGCGAACATTTTGGTTAATTGATCGTGGAAATTATATACAATCAGCAATGAAATATGAGTCCAACCTGTTGCTTGCTACAGTTGCTACACTACAATCTAATGATGCGTAATTTAATTACTGATTCGGGTTTATTTGCAACAAGAAATTGTTTTTTCATCTGAGAGTCAACCGCTATAGCCTCCAATGTTGACACTTTGGTGGCAGGGATCCGCTCTCTTTTCTGATTTTTCATGATTTGGTTTTAATTTTAGTTTTTACAATTTACGATCTGAACCCCTATCTTCGAGTGAAAAACTTGCACCCGAGCCTTGTCATTCAACATATTATGTACCAGCTTGTAAGTTTTTTTATACAGGACCCGTTAATTCGACTTCACCTCACTGATGGTAAGCTAGTATGTATGTAGTATGTATGTAGGACTAGTGAGAAAATAACTTAATGAGATCCTATGCTTCCAAGTGCAGGCCAAATCTACACCGATTAGGAAAAGGTAACCGCCTTTCTTTCATTTAAATTATACTGCCAATTGTATACCGCTGCTAATAAGTTGATAGATTTCTAACAGTTACTAACAACTTAAAACAATTCTAAACACCACATGAATTCTTTCTAAAGCACCGGGTAACATGCTTCCCTCATAAATCCAGAGCTAATACACCGGGGCGCCCGACAGATGGCGCGCATTATATACGTACCGTCGCGGTGAGACACCATTTCTCACCGCCATTGTATGTTAGAACACAATGACGAGGTTTTTAAGATATATATTAGTATAATCTTTAATCCGCTTATCGTTATTAGTGCCTTATATAAGTAGTTATGGCTTCTATAAATCAGTTTTATGTGTAGTTATGATTTATTAGGATTTTCTGACATTAGAAATTGGAGTTTTTTCTATCCCACTTAGGTGGCAGACAAGCACACGGCCCACCTAATTAAAAGTGGGTACCGTGGCCTATGGACGTATGCAACACCAGGGGCGTCACACTCGTGCTGACGACCCTGAAGAAACCTTCTAATGCCCTTCTTGAAGAAACCCATATTGTAGTCGCTTGGGAAAACCACAGCAGGGAGTTCATTCCTGTGTGATTCTGATCCCGTTCCTGCAATATATTGGTATCTATTTTAGGGATAAAAGTAGTCTATGTGTTTTACCAGAGTTTAGCCAATTTCGATACCAAATTTTAACTGAATCCCTTCAGCAGTTTGAGCGTGATTTAGTACCAAACATTCAAAAACGTAAACAACTTTACAAACATTCAGATTTAAATGTTAGTAAGATAGGATAGGAAGGAGGACAGTAGGATTTTACTGGAGCAAATACATGCGAATGAGATTCATACCTCCACAAAGTAAACTAATAACGGAGAAGTAACATTGTTGTGCATTTTGAACTCTGCACTCACTTTTGTATTTGCTTTTGTTCTCTGCACAATGGAGGGCAAACCATGTAGTTTTTGCATTGTAGGAAAATACTTTTAAAATTCGGTATGATGCATTATTTCCGTATTATTTTCAAACAGTAACATTAAAAACATGCTCGCTGGTGCAAATCCTCAATCCATGTTGGTACTGAAACATAATTGCCTAACCCAGAAATGGAACCCAATCCTCATGGAAAGTGGTCGTATTTGCTTCTGATATGCCATTCAGTAAGTGTAGGTATGTAATATGTGTTTAAACATATTTTCTCATAAAGAATACACAGACTTATTTGGAAAACATTGGATCAAACATCTGCAGGATATACAAACATTTTTCTGAAAAGAATTGTTCTGAATCAACAGCTCTCGGCAATATTTCAGTGACTGGAAAGTTTAGTCTGTTCTCAACTTATATCAGAAAAGTTTAGATGTTTGGAGTATCCCTTCTGGAACGTAAGTAAAAGGCGGTGGTTAACAGCTAACTGGTTTATTAAGGAAAAACACCTACCCACATTATTCGTATTCTAAACCCCTACATCTTTCCCCCTTAAATATGCACCTTATACCTACTTATACTACTATGCTTACATACACTACACTATAAAACACAACTTACATTTCTAGTACAAGTTTAACAACCTATCCGACAATTTAACTTTTCGGCTGTGCTCGATTGTACGCCCTTACACCGGCACGATTAGTTTATTTTAGCTACTTTCATAGCGTTATGTCATATGGTCTGTTGCTGTGGGGCTCAGCTGCCGATATTGAGACTGTTTTCATATTACAGAAACGCGCGATACGAGCAATCTACGGCCTCAGACCCCGTGACTCGCTGAGAGAAACATTTAAAGAAATTAATATATTAACGGTTGCTTGTCAATATATTTACGATAATATTTTATACATACGGAAGAACTTAAATCTTTTAAAAAAGAACTCGGACACACATGATTATAATACGAGAAATAAAGATAAACTAGCAGTGCCAATACTCAGGCTTCATAAGGTTGGTAATTCATTTGTAGGCAACAGTATAAAAATATTCAATAAAATTCCTCAGGATTTGGTTGACATGCCACTTAATATTTTTAAAATAAACGTGAAAAAAAGGCTAATGGAAAAAGCTTATTATAAAGTAGAAGAATATCTTAATGATAAAAATGCATGGTCAACCTAATCACTTTCTTGCCCGCACATTGTAAATTGTATAAAAACCGTATTAAAAAATAAATAAATAAATAAAAAGGATAATTGAGTTCTCTGAGTTTCTTGCTGGTATCTTCTCAGTAGAACCAACTACCGAACCAGCGAAAGAATCATTTTCAAATGGTTTACTTTAATTTATTTAATATTTTATTTTTTGTTCACACACTTCTTGACACAATTGTAATATTTTGACGTTCATATGTGCTCTATATGTGCCTAAATTGAATAAACGAAATTGATTCTTTGATTCTTCTTTGATACAGCGCGGGCGCTCGCACCCGGGGGCGGAGACGTCGGTGGACACACCGAAGTGGTTGCACCATCTAGCTGCGGGTTATCATTCAAACTCACTGATAGGGAAGTATCTTTATCTGTCGTCTCCGACAACTCCTCCCCCGTTGCATCTTCAAATGTGTCGTCAGCACCGCTACCCGGGGGACAAGTAGTATCCTCCCTCCATGAGGAGTTAGCCTTCGGCCTAGACAAAGAATATCTGTTCCTACGGTCTACGGGTATCACCTGATCCTGATGCCTACGCCATTCTAACCCGTTGCCTACATCAACTTTATATGAGACCGGCCCGGTTTTATGTGTCACTCGCCCTTCTACCCATTTTGGGGTTTTATCTGAGTAGCCACGCGTGAGCACTGAGTCTCCTATTTGGATATTGCGATCCATCCCCGGCTTATTTATTATTTGGCGATCTTGTGCGGCACGAACAACTCGCCCCACGTCCGGCCGCAGAGCGTCCAGGCGCCCCCGCAAACGGTGTCCTAACAAAGCCACTGCAGGTACCACATTAGGGCTTTGTCGCATGCTCCACATTCCGATATTGGAACAAAAATTTACTTAGGGCTTGCGGCACATTTTCCCCCTCATGAATAGCTCTTTTGATCGCTTTCTTAACCGACTTGACGGCATTTTCTGCTGCCCCGTTACCTTGCGGACGGTAGGGCGCTGACGTCACGTGTTTTATACAATTTTTTTTACAATAATCTTGGAAAGGTGTCGACAGAAAAGGTGGACCGTTGTCGGTGACCAACATGGTAGGTAAACCGAATCTCGCAAATATAGACCTAAAAATAGCTATAGTGGAATCGGCATCCGTGCGATTCATCGCCACGGCTTCGATCCACTTAGAATGGGCATCCACTAAAATCAAATACTTCTTACCTCCAAATTCCGCGAAATCGGCGTGTATACGTTGCCAAGGATTGAGAGGAAATTCCCACGGGTGCAAGGCGGCGCGCGGCGGTGCATCGCGCACCGCGTGGCACGCCCGCGCCCCACACGACCGGCACACGTTTTCTATATCTTGGTCCAAACTGGGCCAATACACATAATTACGCGATATATTTTTCATTTTATTTACTCCCAAGTGACCTTCATGAATTTCCTTTAAAACGTGTTGACGTAAAGGCGGAGGTATTATTACGCGATATTTATAAATCAGGCAACCCAATTCAACTAAAATTTCGTGTTTTCTCGCGTAATACGACTTCATTTCCTCTTCGCAATTAGTCACCGACTGCGGCCAACCGAACATAACATATCCTTTAACTTTAGACAAGACATGATCTCTAGAGGTAGCTTTGCTAATTTCTTTAAAATCGACCGGCATATCACCGTGCACTAGGTGTACATACGTGATCGGTTCCTTATCGGCGGGGCGGCACTCGCGGGGCAGTGGTAGTCTCGATAACGCATCGGCCGGTCCGTTATCCTGTGACCTAATAAACTTGACTGTGAAATCATAGGCCGCCAATCGAGCTGCCCACCTTTGGAGTCGGCTCGCGGCGGTCTGAGGGATCACACCCTTTTCACCAAAAATGTAACTCAACGGTTGATGATCCGTGCGTAATTCGAAACGCCTACCAAACAAATATTGGTGATGCTTAGTGATCCCGAAAAAAATCGCAAGCGCTTCTTTATCAAGTTGACTATAATTTTTCTCTGCTGAGTTAAGTGTCCTTGAAACACAGCTGACCGGTCGCTCGCTACCGTCGGCGTAGACGTGCGCCAACATCGCGCCTAGCCCGTACGCGGAGCTATCCACCGACAGCACGAGTGGCCGCCCCTCCTCATAATGTGCGAGTACTTTATCACACAATAATACTCGTTTTGCCTCATTAAAGGCGTTTTCACATTCAGAATTCCATTTCCAATCAACCCCCTTTTTTAGCAATGCATGCAGGGGATGCATCAAAATGCTGAGGTTTTGAATGAATTTAGCATAATAATTTAGCATGCCGAGAAAACTCTTCAGTTGTGTCACATTAATTGGTTGGGGAGCATTGAAAATGGCTTCTGTTTTCAACGGATCGGGACGTAACCCGCTCTTATCAATAATAAACCCTAAGTATTTAACACTCTTCTGTAGGAAAGAACACTTATTTAATTTAACCGTAAACCCCATCTTACTCAACCGTTCAAGTACCGCTTTAAGATTGTCGAGGTGACTTTGGCGGGAGGATCCCGTGACACATATGTCATCTAAAAATACAACAGTATTAGGCACACCTTTTAAGGTTTCCTCCATTATTTTTTGAAATTTCTCGGGAATACAGGACAACCCGAAGGGGGTGCGGCGATACACAAACGTACCTACATGAGTAGTAATTGTAGTATATTTCTGTGAATCCTCGGTTAACAATAATTGTTGATAACTATTTTTTAAATCAAGCTTAGAATACTCTTGTCCCCCACTGAGGGTCGCAAACAATTCTTCAATTTTCGGTAAAGGGTAGGGATCGCGTTTCAGTTTCGGGTTGATTGTGATCTTATAATCACCACAGATTCGTATATCCCCGCACTCTTTGATAACCGGTACAATGGGTGTGCCGTAATCGGAGGAATCGACCCGGTATATAGTCCCCTCGCGCTCCAACCGTTCTAGCTCCTTTTCGACGGCGAGTCGTAATGTTAGCGGCACGGACCGCGCGCGGACGTACACCGGTGTCTTATCGGTCAGCTGTAATTGAACGGTTTTTTTACACGTCCCGAGTTGAGACGTAAACACCTGAGGATACTCAGCTATCAATCGGTTCACAAATGGATCGTTTAAAGTGTCGTTGACTTTATTGTTTATTTCATTCAATTGAATTTCTATATTATTTATTTGCAGGGCTCGAAGCCACTCCCTCCCGAGTAACGGGCGACCCCCGTTACGAATTACGTGTAGCTTACAATGTTTAACTGTGACTTTTCCCAGTGCTAAATCTACTGGGATCCAACCCAACGACTCAATTCGTGAACCGGTATAACTGCGTAAATTTAAGTTATCAGGTTTTAACACTTTATGAATAAAATTACGTTTATATACATTCTCGTTAATCGTCGAGATTCTACTTCCGGTATCGACCTCAAACTCGACGCACTGACGATCAACTTCTACTGTAATAATATAGGGTTCGTCACCTGTACCCTTCACTCGTATGTTGAAGAAGTCCTCACCGTCATCGTCGTCACTCACGTAGTTATGGGGCCCGCTCGTTCGGCCCCCCGAACGCGCTTCCTTGCACATCACCTTCAAATGGCCGCGCATACCACATTCATCACAATTGTAGTGCGCGAACCGGCACCGATCCGGACGATGCGGCTTGCCGCAGCGCCAACAAACGCTCGTGCCGCTCCTCTCCGGCCGCGGCGCCCTGGAAAGCGCGCGCGCGCCCGCGTCGCCGCGGCCGCCGCCGCCGCCACTCCTGCTGGGTGCGCCCCGTGCGCTCGCCTGGTGCAAACCCTCGCTTGCGTCACCGCCCGCGCTGGCGGCGCCAGCGCCTGCCGCCGCCGTAGCCCCGCTCATCTCGGCGTGCTTCTCGGCGGCTTCTAACGCCAGAGCTAGCTCCACCGCCTCCTTATACAAAATATTTTTTTCTGCAAAAATTCGAGAACGCATCGTTTCACTTGCCAAGCCCGACACGAACTGGTCCCGTAAATTTTCTTCTAACGTTGCACCGAAATTGCAGGTGGTCGCAAGATGCTTCAAATTTTGCAAATATTCCGTCAGTGTTTCGCCGCCATTTTGTCTACGCAATCGAAAAATATGCCGCTCCGCTATTTCGGACCGCTGGGGCTCCAAGTGAGCCGTCACTAACTCCACTAATTCATCGAAAGACTTCCCTTCAGGATGCACAGGGGAACACAGATCACACATTAGCGAATACGTTGCTTCTCCGACCACTGTAATTAATAACGGCACACGTAACGCCTCCGCAACACCGTTCAAAAGTATATATTGTTTTACGCGGCGAATATACACGAGCCATTGTTTAGAACTAATATCAAACGGTTCCAGTTTCCCGATAGGCATTATTGTCACCGTAATTTTACCCAAAATTACACAAATCATGCGTGAAATCGACTCGTCGCCAATGGAACGTAAGTAAAAGGCGGTGGTTAACAGCTAACTGGTTTATTAAGGAAAAACACCTACCCACATTATTCGTATTCTAAACCCCTACACCTTCCTTGAAACACTTTTATACCAACAGTCTAGAAAGTGTAGGAATTGAACACGCTCACTGAACTCTAACAAGAATTTTACTTTATTTCTGGTGTGTGGAATGCTAGGACAAGGAAAACGTGGGAGCTTAACAAGAACGGTAACTTATTCTTGGTTAGCAGAAAGATTAAGGGGAATGGTAGGGTGAAAATCTTGAGTTATGTGTATCGTGAGAAATACGCTCTGCAGCTTAATGATAATATTTCAGAAGAGTCAATTAATCTGATAAATAACTTTAAAGGCAAAAAATGCAATCCCACTGAGCTATGTATCCATTCAGAAAAAAATAACGCAAAGGTCAACCCATCTCTCACCAGAGGGACACTATCCGATAGTAAACTTACAATCCATAAGAAAATGCCCAATTGACGACGATAAGTTACTCCCCTAATATGTAAAACTTTAAACCATATTAAACGAAATATATGAATCCAAAACATCATCATCATCATCATTTCAGCCATAGGAAGTCCACTGCTGGACATAGGCCTCCCCTATAAATCTCCAATAGGACCGGTTGGAAGCGGCTCGTATCCAGCGCAAAAAAAACATACTTAACATAAAACATTAATTGAAGATAAAACTGCTGCGACATAAAATTATTGCTAATTTGGGTGCAACATAGAAGTAAGTCATCAAAAAGCAATTTACTTTACATTTAAATGAACTCCCGCTTCATTCCCCACGTACAAGCACAAACGAGACCATTACCTCCACATTGTCACTGTACACAACATGCAGGGCTATAAAGCCAGCGTGGGTAACGGTAACACCCCCATCTGTCGGTAACTGGGCACTTAATGGTAACTGCACGCACGCACGTGTTTATGGCGCTGCCGGAAAAATTGTGGTTTTATGTGAGGTTTTATGTCGTGTAAGAGTACGAGATATTTCATACTGAAAATGTGTCAAGTGCGAGTTAGACTATGTGCCGAAAGTTCCGTATGAACTTGTAGGTACCATATAAATAGAGCTGTGGGGACGCAAGTTAAACTTTGCCGTGGGAAAACTGTAGATCCATAAATATCGATAGAAGTCGCGGTCGGTGCAGTAACTGCAAATATATTTGCAAACTTTTTGCAACAACAAAGGAATAAACCTATAGGATAAATGACCGTATTTTTTAATTAATAAGGTCATACGATAGATAAGAAGACGATAAGAGCCGCTCAAACGATTTTGTGCAAACTTCATATAAACCATCTACAAAATAGTCCCAACAAAGCCTAAACATTTTGGTTTGGATAGGTGAGCCCGTTTTTGAGTTATAAAATTACTACGAAAAGTGGCATTGAATTTTATATTGTATATTGATTTCAGCTGGATACCTTCACGATACTCCACAATACGGGCTTAATAAAAAGTTATAAAGGAACCCTAAAAATTGTAGGATTGCCCTACTTTGTATGCCTCACGCAACTGTGCTCTTCACATATTTCAGCAGCGCGTAGGTGAAATCAACATAAAATATGACACTTGTGATGTCCTTTTTTCCTGGCGGAATCTTACGATTGTCTCTCGAAGGCACTTTCAATAGTTAAACTTACTTCACAAAGTCTCCTAACAGTCACCATCTACAAGTCTCAAGTCTCATAAATTTCTAAGACAACGACAAAAAAGGCATCTCCGAACAAGGTTAATCCTTTGGGTGTGCCATGATTAGATAAGTTAATGTTAGGAAGTCGTGTAAACAATAAATTGGTTAAAAACTTTTATAGCGCGATCCAGGATTAGTGTATCCGAAGTAGTTTGTATTACTTTGGCTAGATAGTGCTCAATGTAAACGTTTTTTTAATATTGTAGGTAAATAACAAATTAAACGCATACGGTGATACAAGACGATCTATCAACATCTGTAGCGTAAGGGTAGAATGTTCAACTGCTAAGTCAAGCTAAAGTTTGATTTCCGATCAGTGCAAATATTTGTAAGCATAAATTATATATATCTGCATTGGTTTGGGTTTTTTTATGTGTAATATCCATGTATTGATTGGTTGAGGAGCCAGCCTTACAATAGAGAGGTCCCGAGTTCGAATCCTAGTCATTACACTACCGACGTGAACCCACTCCTAGCACACGTAATTTAGCTAAGTTGGAGGGGTTAAAAGGAATATTAGGAATTTTGGTTGCTAATATTCTTTAAAAAAAGAAAATTCAAACAAAATGCATCTATGCATGTATACATATATTTCATTTTACAATTCATTGTTACTCTTCATTCATTTTATATCGTAACTGAAGTTGCAGCGAACATTGTGCTTCGAACAAATATAAATAAACACGTATTGGTTCACGGTAAGTGACAAACGAACAGTTATTGTTATTAGATTCTGAAACAACAACCTCGGCAGTAGCAGTTGTATTGTATGAAGCTAGGTGCCTGGAGGGCAATCCGTAGTTACTTTTATTACGCTATGAAGTGGAATAAATGTACAATGGTTGATGTAATTGCTTCAAACAAGTCCTCGTTATACTTTTAGTAACTTTTTTGCTCATTTGTCGCTTGAATTTCCTGCGGGGAATTCCTATAGAAAAGAAATACGAGATTATATGCCGCATATTTCGTGTTTTATACAACTTACACTTGTAATTTTTATGCAGTTTTAATAGGTACAATGGTTCTTTTATTGTTAATTTTAAGTACATTATGCAAATATTCTTGATAAATGAATAAATTGGATCTTACACTTAAAACACTCATGATTAGGCAGTCGGGTATTAGTTCCCGGCATTTAACTTGGCAAAAGTCGCGAGACAAACAAGCCCCTGGGCAGCGCGGATTGGTATAATATAATGTATGATTGGTGGATTTGAGGTCCTCCGCCGCCGCAGCACCTCAAGCTATCCTCGAAAGACACCCAATACGCGCATACTGCGCATAAAGAGTACATTTTGTGACGTGTTTGTTGCCAAGTTAAATGCCGCCAACTATATAAGAGACTAGCTTTTGCCCGCGGCTCCGCCCGCGTGGATGTCGGTTATCGCGACTAAACATAGCCTATGTCCTTTCTCGAGGTCTAATCTACCCCTATACCAAATTTCATCAAAATCGGTTCAGTGGTTTGGGCGTGAAAGCGAGACAGACAGACAGACAGAGAGAGTTACTTTCACATTTATAATATTAATAGGGATTAACTCCTTTTACACGACTGCCCAATAGGAATGCTTTCCGCAGTCATGTGGACGTTTCTTAGTGCTACCGTAACTTTCGAGAAGCTTAACGGATTTGGACTGTACGGGTGTCATTAAAATCCTTGCATCATCTTGAGTGACTTATGAAGAAAAACATTTTTGCAGAGATTTTTTGTTATTTTCAAATATTATTGTTTTAACTATGTTTCTGCGATGTGAGTGCGGACTTTCACAGATCATGACCGCTGGTGACCCACGTGAACTGACGTGTGCTGCAAGCCCATACACTTGAGCCTCGGAGGATCCTATGAGCGTCCCCGAGAAAGCAATCCACACACTGGGTAATCAGAACTTGAGACTAGAAGTGCCTTCGATTAGACAAAAGAAGAATATCTGTTTTAAACTAGCTGCCCAAAATAACCTTAAATCTTGTGTTCCATGATAAACATTAATGTGAAGCAAAATGACTATGCATCAACTACCTACATACCATTATAAAATCCTATAAACAGTTGGCATAGCATACATCTCTAAACCGCCACAAGAATACACAAAAACTCACACAAATACAAAATAATACAGCTACAAAAACACAAGAAGTAAGTGGCCATAACATGTAAAGTGTTCCGTCCTCAATAGCGCCTTCCTACACGTCGTTGGTTTAACAGTCAGCGGTGGGGCATTAGCGCTGAGTGCACTCGTCGCGCGCTCCGATTGGCTAAACCCTCTAGTGAGCTTGCTAAAGGCTGAGCGGCTGTTTGCCACATCAAACTGCAGCTCTTGGGAATATTGGCGATGTAAGTTTTGTTTTGATCTGGGTCACGTAGTTTGATATGTGAGGTTTAATAAAGGAATATATTATAGAATTTTTATCTTCTGTGTTAATGAAAATTTAATGAAATTGAAAAGGGGAAAAGAACTAAATTCTGTAATATCTCGGTTTCATGTTTGATTCTTGAGTGAGGAGAAGAATGATTTTTATATATTTCATGTAGGTACGTATAGTTCTTTAATATATTGATTGACATAGGCTCGCCTCATCAATACGAGAAATAGTAATATCTACACAAGCTTGAGTATCAGTCTATACAAGTAATAATACAATATAATAATAAAGAAAGAATTTGGAATTTTCTGGAGGCTGAAATGGTATCACAAACATCTCTTTCAATAAAATATATGTAAGATATTATACAGTTAAGGTGCAGCAAATGCCTAGAGGTAACAAACAAGAATCCATCAGCGCCCGCCAGTTTATAGGCAGCCATTTTGAAGCAGACAGGCAGCTATAGCCAACATAATAAAAATTACGAGTTTATGCGCATACCGTAAAACGAGAGTGCTTTTAAATTTTAAATGGAATGACAGCAAGTTTAGATCCAAATTTGACTTAACTACATTTTTAGAGCAGAAATAGGTCAGGTAAATAATAAAAATCTTATATATAAAATTCTCGTGTCACAATGTTCATTCCCGTACTCCTCCGAAACGGCTTGACCGATCCTCATGAAATTTTGTGAGCATATTGAGTAGGTCTGAGAATCGGCCAACATCTATTTTTCATACCCCTAAGTGATAAGGGTGCAGCGGGAACGGGATTTGAATACCACGCGGGCTGAAAATATGGCGGTACGAAGTTCGCCGGGGCAGCTAGTAATCCTATATAATACCTAGTATTATCCATACTAACTAATATTAAAAATGCGAGTAGGTAACTCTGTCTGTCTGTCTGTCTGTCTGTCTGTCTGTCTGTTACGCTTTCACGTCTGAACCACTGTACTGATTTTGATGAATTTTGGTATTGCGGTAGATTAAACCTTGAGAAAGGACATAGGCTATGTTTGGTCGCGATAACCGACATCCACGCGGGCGGAGCCACGGGAAAAAGCTAGTAATAAATAATTTGGAATATTCTACTCAGTGCTACCTAGATCCAAAGTAAGCATAGCCTAATTAGCTTGTAAAATGGACTCTAAATGCAAATAAATATACTTATATAGGTAGTTCTTTTGTAAAGATATGCATATAATACATAGTAGCACCCTGCCCAATACAAATAGATGTATTCATGAATACTGATATTTACACAGAGTGAGAAACAAACCCGCTACCTCCGACATGTCAGCCAAACGCTCTATCTCGTCGTCGCGGTGGACCTCAGATGCTATTGAAGTACAATATATGCCAGATGGATGATAAAGTGCTATGGTTTTATTGGACTCCTGGGGCGGCAGTCTCGTCGTAGTAGTATCTTATGTCATGCACTGAACGTATAGTTATCGATCGCAATATGATAACAACAGACATTTATTGCCGGAACAATGCTTATAAAATTAATGACAGAATTATTTTATATACTTTTACTAATCAGCTAAAACTAGCACACATGTCCTTTGAGCGGTGTGTGGCAAAGCATCTGATAAGTCTGTCAAGCTGAGGGCCATCATTGTAACATTCCCGGTAGAGTAGAATTTGGGCCACCACATCTCTTCCCTTGCGGTATCGTATAAGGTGACTTAGGGATAAAGCTGTTTAACATCAGCAGATATATACCTACAGCCCAGACTCAGCCTCAGATGCATGGCTCGAGTCAACAATAAGTGCCCGGAATACGGCAATAGACTCACCCCCTATAACATAGGACCTAATACAATTATTGGTGAAATTTGGGTGTCGATTCACCTCTGCCTAACCCTCAGGGGATAAAGGCGTGATTGTATGTATGTATATCGGCGTATGTAATGACTTTGCTAAGACTTTACATTAGTCTTCCATCAGGCGAGGTGATAAAATACGCAAGTAATAAGTTCCCAGACGTACTATATTCATCGCATTATATTATTAATCCGCAGTTTCACCTCCAGCACTAATCAAATTATGAAGGCCACTTAGCGGAATTAACTCTGAATTAGCGGAGTTTTAATCCGATATAATTTGGAAACATCATCTAGCTTAGGGTTAGTCACTGGTGTTATAATATAATTGTCTAAAAACAGGCCGGTTTTAGTTGCCTTGAAATCATATTATAATTTGAATTTTACCAATAAATAATTCAAAATGTTCATCGTCATCATCCTCATAGAGACGTGTTTTCCCGGTGAACTCGAAGCTCAGGGTCCTCCTCCTCCACTTCACACGATCATGAGCGTCCATAGTTATGAGACCATTGACACGCATGTCACCCTCCATGACGTCAAGCCAGGACTTCTTGAGCCTACCCCTTCTACCTGGGCCCGGCGGGGGCACCATTGCCAGGCATTTGTTACCTACATACTAATTAATAATTAAAAATAATTTGAACTGTTGTCAATAAGATATTTGAAACCAGCTGTCGCCTATTCCCTTTGGAATTTCTGCTGTTACTAAGCTCCTTTTTATCCCTATAAAAGATAATTAGCAGTAGACATTTTGCATATTGAAGTATGATCACGATAAAACTTGCGATCTCTCTCATCCTTGCGTTAATTCCCAGTTGCATCCGAAGCTTTTCAGCTCGGAGTCTGGTGTCCGCTTTACCGTCTTAACTACAGATTTGGCTAGACCTCGATATTTTTTTCGTGAAGCGATTGCCATCTGACCTCCACAGCCCAATGATAACATTAGGCGATATTGAAGCTTTGCAGCTAGACCGTTGTTTTTGGATTTTTTTTAGGGCTCCAACTACCCGTAACGACTGCCATAGATGTTATGGCAACCGGGACCGATGGCATAACGTGCTCTCCGAGGCACGACCAGACCAATGCAAATACGCATATTTCATGAACACAAATATTTGCACTGAGCGGGGATCGAACCCGCGCCTCCTGCGTAGCGGCCGCGTTCACTACCGCTACGCCACGGAGACGTCATGATAAAACTTGCGATTTTGAGACAAATAGAATTTGCGAGTGGTGTTTTATCATAAAATATGCAAATCTGATTTGCAGGTCGGGCAAGCAGCAAAATTTAATAAAACATTTAATGACAAGGGAAATAATTATTCTAGAATAGCCTATCGATAACAGTAGATGAAAAGTGCATAATCATTGTCCTAATTTCGATGTAAATTACTTGATGGTGCACCCTCGACAAAGTTAATTTATTAGGCAACTATCAACTTTAATTAAATTGCTGAAAATTGATTTGCCTTCCACTTTAAGATGAGTGTAATAAAGTACAACTTTAAGAAATTATAATTATGAAAAGAAACAATCACAATCACTCCTTGTTTTTAAGGTTAAGGTTTAGACACTGTTCTAATAAGAAAAAAAAAAAAAATAGCAAATTAATACAGAATTTTCTGAAAATATTACTCAAAAATCAGCTAAAATAAACACGTAAACGTACATAAACAGGCAATATTTAAGCAAGACAAAAAGAAAAACTAATATACACTTTTTAAATCAGGACCCCCCACTGTACAGTATGTAGGTACAAGCCGAGTACAAGCCGCAAGCTTTTGCGTCGTCATTTTCCATTAGCCAATTAATTGAAACTTACTTGCAAAGTTTTTCTATGCAGTCTTATCCAATTTGTAGAATAACTTACCTGTAAGCAAAAGAAAATTACTTAAAATAAATGTTTAAATTAAGTGTTACAGTATTAACTACCTACATACCTATATAAAATAAATAACTACAATATTATAAACAAAATATTTTTTGAAGATTTATGCCTATCCTCGAATATCTATTAAGTCCATAGGCCATGGTTCCCATCAGGTGGGCTGTGTGCTTGTCTGCCACCTAAATGGTATAAAAAAAATCCTTCTCGCTGTCTCCACTCTAGGACCCGTCTGCTCCAACGGCCATCAGTCCTTCGACAGATGTGGCAGATCGGCAAACGTGGCGCATATTGGGAGAGGCTTATGTCCAGCAGTGGACTGCAATAGGATAATTGATTGATTGATTGATATGCCTATCTGACTACAGTATGATTTTCTTAAGAGAGTGATATATTGGAAATGTTTTTCCCAACCAATTATGATGGAAATACACGACCAATGTGAGTGTCCCTGCTTGTTGGCTCCCACTGTTAATGTTATCAAAGCAAGGATCCAACATATACGATATATTAGCATAACATACACCATGTCAATGTTATAAAATTGCACATCCTGTCTTGAAGAGACACTAATGACGTGTAGCTCGGGGCTAGCAAATTGAGCGAATATTATGTTAACAGACTACACGGTATGAGGTGCATGTCCTGGAGCAATATGGCGACCGTAGTTGAAGATGAACGGGCATAATATTGTTCCTAGTCAACACTAAACAGTATTGATGTATATCGTACCAACTAGTTGTTTAACATGACTTTTCTTCATATCTCCGGTATACTTAACCGGTCGCGATCAAATAAACTTGTAAAACTTAAACCTTTCTAACAAAAAAATTAGATCAAAATCCGTTCAGCCTCTCTAGACAAATGGCAATTCGTTGACCAGCATATTGTAGAATAGAATGATAACTGTATGGGATTCGTCATCGGTACATACATTCGTCATTTTATTTTACAATACACCGGCCACCTGCCACTTGTCTAGGGTGGCAGTAATTTTTGCGTCCATCGCGATCAACCATTTCCAATGTACAAATATATAATCATATAGATTCATAGTTGTTAATATATTATTATGGTTTATTTATTTATTTTTTATGTAGGATACGTTAATTTGACTTCGCCTTGCCTGATGGTAAGCTGAGAGCAAAGTCTTGGAAAGAGTACCATGTTACAATGGTGGCACTCAGCTTGACGGTCTCATCAGATGCTTTTTCACGCCCCGCTTAAAGGACCCGGGACTGTAGAAGTAGACCACTGACAGTTTAAAATAGTGCTCGTGAATTTTAATATCGGATACGATTCTTACTGACTTTTCAAATCTGTCTTTAAATCTAAAGTACGAATCTTGATTTTCATAAGTGTTCCTTTGTGATTTAAATGAATAAAGACACTTGAAATTTGAAATTGTAATTTGAAATATGTAGACTCAGTAAAAAGGTTCTACGTCGAAATGTTCATGTAATAATAGCACAGCGACTGAAATGTAATTCATCCAATTATTGTAATTTCACTTCAATTTATTCTCGCAATTCACAGACACGATAGCACAGAATATACAATAAGTTCATATTCTGAACTCTTAAAATAGTGTATACCCACTAGCTGTAGCACGCAGCCTCGCCCGCGCGGGATTTTGATCCTGTTGCCCATAGGAATTTATTGTTCCCAGGATAATAGGTAGTCCATGTTTATTCCAGACTTCATTATATCGCGTGAGTGTGATTGAGTAACAAACATCCTAACATCTACACAAACTATCACATTTATAATATTGGTAAGTAGGATAGGATAAATATCATTACAAAATTGAAACTTGGTCGTGTAATGTACACGACGGTGAAATTAGATTTAAAAATAAACTTGGCTATGTGATATTAACAATTTTGATCGCAAAAATATTTTTTGGTATTCTTGTTCGTTTGCGATAGACGCAAACATTACTGAACGGATTTTAAAGTGATTTTTTTATTATTAGAAAGATTTTGGCCAAACATAAAAAAATGTCGTATGTTTCCCCGTCCCTATCCCACATCAATTTAAATTAACCATCTTTCCTCATCGCCGCAAATCATTCATTTTTAAATACGACAAAACGCCGACGTCGCGCTAACGATAATGAATTTCCCATAATTTGCACCTGTCATCGGCAATATATCACCGGTCCTCCCGACATAGTGGCAATTTCTCTCCAATATTTGAGGGTCGTTGCCTTTGAATACTTGTAATACTGTTGTCATCGAAATACAGGGCTTCTGGGTGGTTTATAAAAAAATAACCACGAAGGGGATAGCGGGGTCTATCCGCTCGCTTCGCTCGCTCAAACGACCCCGCCATCCCCTTCTAACCTAACCTATCCGAGTCGGGGTGCCCTAAAGTCCCGATTGCATCCAGTTTCACCTGATATAACAACCGTTACACACTGTCACTGTTACACAATGTCGATGGCAGTTGATGTTATGGCATATGATAATTATGGCATGTGATAATTAGGGCTTACAATGATTCTAACAAATGATGTTATGGTAAGTGACTTTATGGGAAATAAAGATTCTAGCACTTGATTAATATAGCAAATAAGAGTAGGGCAAATGAATATTATGTCTGTTAATATTATGGCTGTTGACTATTATGGCAAATGATATTAGGGTAAATAAAATTCGGGCAAACGGCGGTATACCCGATTTTGCTATCGAAACTTTGCCTAAAATCGTTGACACAAGAACGACTATAAAATCAGCTAGTATATACCGGGATCATATTAGATGTAATTGATGATAGACCATCAAATACATGACTCAAATCGCTAACGAACGATAAAATGTACAAAAGTGTACACTTGAACAGGCATCAGATTAGATAATATACAGTTTAGTCCAAACATGTGAATTAGGGGAAGAAGACTCAAGTACTTTAAATATGTAAATAAAGCACCGTTCAGTATGCTCGCAGTAGACAATTCAGTGTGACAACGGCCTAAACTAACAACGCCTAAGTAAACGGCGCATTCAAGGAAAGCGCTAAGGAAGTGTACACACAGACTCATTGCGGCGCCAACTCAAATAAATCGCAGTTTGTTTGTTTGTTGAAAATGTGTACTTACCCAACGTAAAGTGTACATCAGAGCTCGTTACGAGTATATTACTTGTGTGTACTAGCGCTCGTCTATAACTTTGCTCGTCTGATATTCAGTATATATTTTTAAATTTTCATTTTAGTCATTGGAATTCGAGTGCTCGGATAATATGGAAATGATAAAGTTGGTTGAGATGAGATCCGATTCTCAGCACTCCATGGATTCACCGTGCGGTCGCCGGGTCCATAGCGTGATACAGAGAGGAACACCGTGACGGCGACCGGGACCTGCGACCCAGATGTAGGTTTAGGGTGGCCACCCCGTGATGCATCAGCGCTCACCTCCACCGTCAGTAGTGTTCCCCCCCCTACCTATCCAAATTTGGTAAGATCCTATCAATGCCGCTTTTGATATTCGATTTAGTAAAGAGCTTACTGAAGCTCTTGGCAATCCGAGGTCTTTAAGAAAGTTGTACAGGGATTTAGCTGGAATTCCCCTTGCTCCTACTTCTACGGCGTAGAGTTTAACCACGTAGCCGTTTTTGGTTAATTCGTTAGTCAAGTCAAAGTATTTGTTTGTCTTTATAGCGTGGTCTTTAGGTATATTAGTTTCCCACGGTACTGTGAGTTCTACAAGCACTGCACGCCTATGCGATCGTGAAAAAAGGAATATATCGGGTCTGGATGATGAGGCACAGATATCCTCCAGTATTTTATAGTGCTTCTCATACGTGTCTACGAGTATTGTCCAGTCAACGGCAGTTATTAAAATTGAATATGGCTTTTGAGATGATTTCTTTGAGGAGCCTTCCTTTACAATTCATTTGGATAGGTCCCTGTCGTAAAGAATGAATACCGAACGTCAAATACTGACATATTTTATTAAACACTTTCGCATTATTTGTATTGTTATAGTAGAATACGCTGCAATAATAATACAAACAATGCGAAAGTTTAGGCTTTTTGACCTTCCAATAGGTTCCAATAGGTTGCGAAGATGAGATCAGTTCCACTCAGGCGGAGACAAGGCATCTTGTATTGAATTAACAAAAGCATAATCTGTTTTCTATAGAATGTCCTTCTAATATTTATTTACTACTGATACATGGAATAGCTCTAAGAAAAAGTTAGTAAAATAGATACACTAACTATTACTAATTTATCATCATAGGACAATCACAGCAATAAATCTGTCTCTTTAGTTTTATTGTTCCCCTATGGTAATACATCCTAAAGACATGAATAGAATTCAATGCTTGAAAGTTCCAATATAATATTAGAATACTCCGTATATATATTTTCTAAAACTACATCCATCTATATAAGTTATGTAAACGATTGTGAATTTGTTCTTCTCGAAGAACAAACAACGATTTTCGTATGGTTACTGTTGAATATTGATTTAGTTAGCTACGTGATTTTAGCATTCGGGATAAATACTGCCATTCCACCAGACATGTGCTATGCTACATTTCTATGGATACTTTTGATATCCACCAATCATACCAAGCTGTGGAATGAACTCCCTGCGGTGGTTTTCCCAAGCGACTACAATATGGGGTTCTTCAAGAAGGGCATTAGAAGGTTTCTTCAGGGTCGGCAGCGCGAGTGTGACGCCCCTGGTGTTGCATACATCCATAGGCCACGGTGACCGCTTCCCATCAGGTGGGCCGTGTGCTTGTCTGCCAACTAAGTGTTATAAAAAAAATCATATTCAATGGCCCACATAGCATAGCATAGTACTAGTGGAAAAGTGTTGAGCCAAGCTGATTTTTAGAAAGATGCGTGCTATGGATATGTAGATTCTAATTTAAAACAACTGTAGGAAGTTTTCATTTCTTTTTGTACCACTTAGGGGCAGACAAGCACACGGCCCACCTGATGGAAAGTGGTTTCCGTGGCCTATGGACGTGTACTACACCAGGGGAGTCACACTCGTGCTGCCGACCCTGTAAGAACAGAGAGAGAGAGAGAGAGACTTGTCTGCGACTTAAGTAGTAAAAAAGAATCCATAATCCGTGAATAATTTGTCATTTTCCATAATCTGTCACAAGAGGTGTCGGTAATGACGTAGCGAGGGATAGTGGTTTATTTTCATCTCAAAAAATATGTTAAAATGCCCAACGCGGCATAAGAAATATTCACTCCACAAACCTACCTATCTGCATAACTAATATAGTTGTTCTAAAAATAAATTGATTTGAAAAAAAAAATATGATTCTAGAGAATGGTAAAAAAGAATGATCAAACAAAACTAATCCAATTTATTAAAAATGTACTCCAACTAAGTTTAAAAATCAATGAACAATAACTTTTCACTGAAATATTTTTCGGAATGAACTCATTCAACGGTCGCACTCGTCACGAAAAAAGTACTACTCCTCTTGTAGCTGAAATTGAATGAACTTAAACTTTTTCCAACAAATTCTATTACTTTAATTGGATCTTGAAAGACTCGAGGTCTTTAGAAAGTCAGTATTCAATTTCGAATAAATTCTTTTTCAACACACTTGCTTATAAACAGCCTTTTATTTCACCGCAATTAAGCACGGAATGACACCTATTATAAAACTATGACTTTTTCATTATTATTATTCACAAGTGAGTCATAGACTTCTTTTTTTAAAATTTCATTGATTAAGTTGCTTTGTTCTTAAAAAAGTTTCGATACAAAAAGATCGTGTCCAATAGTACAAACGAATTAATATACCTATTGCTTGCTCATTTCATGCAACTTCCTATTTTAAAAGATAATTTCAACTTGTAATACGTGTTTAATAAACAAAACTTTCACTAAAATGTATTTTTTTTTCTCTGTGAGTATTTACAGAGAAAAAAAATATCATAATTCAAATAAGTAAGTAGATGACAAGGCAGAATGGTGATAGCACCTTAGCCTGTTCCGAAAGGAACAAATAAAAAAAATGTTAGTTGCGCGCGCATATGACAACAAATAGAATTTTACTATTGTGTTTTGATTGTGTTATGTAGTATTTTTAGTATTATTTTATTCGCAAGTGTGTTGAAAATAGTCGTATGGCACTCGCGTGTATGGTGATTACCGTCCTCGGCTCTCTTAAGACCCTCGCCTTACGGCTCGGGTCTTAATGTCGCCTCAGCGGTAATCACCACCTTTACACGCTTGTACCATAATGTACTATTTTAATATTTTTAATCTTGCAGCAGCGAGGTATAAAACCTATCAGCATACCAAATATTCACGTCTGTCTGTCTGTCTGTTACGCTTTCACGCCTAAACCACTGAATCGATTTTGATGAAATTTGGTACAGAGATAGATTAGACCCTAGGAAAGACACCCACGTGGGTGGAGCCGCGGGCAACAGCTAGTAATCCATATGACGCATTGGAAGAGGCCTATGTCCAGCACTGGACTGTAGACTAATTGATTGATTGGAACCATTATCATCATCAGAGATCCCAAACTAACGGGGTTTGTTTGAGTAATAAATATTCTCAAACAAACTCCGTCATCACCTTCATCTTGGCGTGGACCCCAGTGTTGCATCCGAGTTCTTCACCTCGGAGCCAGAAATCAATTAGCTACTTCTCCTCCTTTTATATTGGCTTACACGGTGCAAAAAATCCGGTCCCGACTCATCCACCCCCTGGAGTTTCCCACACCATGCAAGTGTGAACCGAAATAAGTATAAGCTATCGATAAATTTCAACAAAAATTGAAAAAAATCACACTTTTCCAGTGTAGTTTTTTTACAGTAATCACTTAATATTTCAGCTTGTACCTACCTAATTTAGCCCATCATCAATGTGATTTTCAATTCAATACCTCATTGGTGTAACTACGAAATCGATGAATGAACGAGTGAATGAATAAATTATTGAATGAAGGAATTAATTAATGAAGGAGTGAAGGAATGAAAGAATGAATGTCGTTTGAAATAATGATAACATTTTCTACATACAGTTCCACTATGTATCATTGTCCCTGAGAGCTTTCGAAAGGCTTGCTACATTTACATACTCTGTGATTAATCCACTGTAATTCACATTGAAGCTCACTTTGACAGTGCGGTAATGAAGAGAAATGACTTTACTTTTTAAAAATGTAGGTTTGTTAGTTTATCATGTCATTAATTTCATTGGATTACTTCGCGTAAAAACTTTTATTGTTGCGGCATTTACATTTAACAAATACGAATGAATAATGTTTTATGAAATACGTGTCCATTCGTTGTAGAACACGCGTTTTCCCGTTCATTTGTGTACTAATTGCTGTTTTGTTCAAAAAAGTTTTAGCTACTAAATAAAAAGAATATGTCTTTAAATCATATTGGTTCAGATTCAATATAATATATTTTCAAAATTTTATACCACTTAGGTGGTAGACAAGCATACTGCCCACTTCATGAGAGGCAGTTACCGCAGTGCAACACGCTGCTGATCGTAAAGAATCTTATTTGGAGCGACTGAAAATATTCGCAAGTTTTATTGATACCCATAATATGGCAAATCGATTGTTTATTTTTATTTTTTTTTATACCACTTAGTTGGCAGACAAGCACACGGCCCACCTGATGGGAAGCGGTCACCGTGGTCTATTATGGACGTATGCAACACCAGGGGCGTCACACTCGCGCTGCCGACCCTGAAGAAACCTTCTAATGCCCTTCTTGAAGAACCCCATAATTGTAGTCGCTTAGGAAAACCACCGCAGGGTAATAGTACAGGGTAAAGGATAGTAATTGGCTTCGTTGCAGGAGACATAATTCGATGCTATTTGATCATATCCAGTTCTATTTGTGTGCTTTATTCAATTTATTATACGTGTCTTGGACTTCTCTCACGGACGTAAATACTGAATGAAGTTTATTTCCTACATTCACGATATCAATCCTCTATTGATCAATATAGGCAGTGTTCAAATTGCATGTAATTTGATCAGCGAAGGAATTGTGGAAGGATCTCGCAATTTAGTTCGAGTGTTTTATTGTTGTGCCCAAATGGTTTGCCCGTATAAAGGGATCTGGCGAGCTTTTAGTTCGGCTTATTATACGCCAAGCCGTCTTATTTATTGCAAGACTTTTGTACGCAGTAGCTGTTCCGGAACTTTTGAGAGCGGCTTTCTTCTAATACAACAATCAGCAAAATCCTTGGAGACAAATAAAATATATCCCGATATTTAGGAACTAGGCACTTTGCAATGTTTTTTTTTTAAGAATTTTTTTTTAAGCGGTGCGTGAAGACTGACAGTCTGAAGACTACCATTGTAACATCCTTACGACCAAAGTTCCGGGTTCAAATCCTGACCATTACACAACCACCGTGAACCACAAGCAATTCAGCTTAGCTGGAGGGGTTAGAGGGAATATTAGTACCTAATTTCGGTTGCTAATATTTGCTCTTTCGTAGTACTTTCATTCGTGAAAAAAAAACCACTTCAGTCATTGAACGAAATTTTGAAGCATTTATTATGCTGATTGTTCAAATTGATTTACAAAGAGAAAAGATAGTCGATTTCGGGCGGAATTCGAACTTTTATGGCTATCTGCTGATAGTCACGAGGAATAGGACTATCCGGGGTCCTATCATACAAAAAACAAATGACAAATTTTCATTTGACAAACAACTTTTGACAAAATTATATTTGATAAATGTATCATTTGACAAACTATTGTTTTATAAACTACTCATTAGACAAAATATTTATTTGGAAAGTTTGTCAAAATGATGAGTTTTTCATACATTGTTTCTCAAATGATGTTTTGTCATACGTTTTTTGGTCAAACCGTCGGAATTTTTTTTTTGTTCAATTCAATTCAATTCAATTCAAATTATTTATTTGCATAACACAGGTTACAAAAAGCTGTTAGAGGTTACACTTTCATCAAGTGTATAAGTGCGCTGTATTACAACCTCTTTAAGGTGTGCAAATATTTAGGTATAGGTACATGCAAAGTCATAATATTAATCAGAAAGCATTCATAACAATAGGTATATAAAGAAATGTCAGAAATTTCATCATGTCAAAAATAACAATTACAATAAATATATCAGCTAATGTCAAAAAAATTAAATTAAAAAAATAATAATAATTAATATAATGTAAAAAGAAAATAAGAAATAGTTCCATCCAGCATCCTAAACTAACTTGAACTTCAATCTAATACACCCGCTGAGTGTGAGCTCTCTAGGTAGCACTTCTTCTCTTCTTCAGATGGTAGTCGCTCCCGTGAATAATACAATACAATACAATAGGTACAAAAAAAATGTCAATTACGTCAATTACATAGTCAAATAATATTGTCATAAAAGTAGCAAAAGTAATACGTCAAGAAGTAGGTTATCCAGTCATATATCTATTAACTAAACAAATACATTTTCTTTTTTTCGTAATATTCTTCTGTAGTTTTGCTAAGCTTGATTACTCTAATGAGCACTATTAACCCTCCCGGGAGAAAAGCGTGATTAATACGTATGTACCTGTGAGCACTATAATATCAAATGATATACATCCAATATTCCAAGACGTGATCACACGGCGAGTAATAAATTACAGATCTCGGCAATTTCTCAGCCAGCGGGCAGGCCGGTATAAATTGAGAACTATCTGGTGTAAGCCTGCATGCATATGTATGGGCTAGGTAGGGATTAGTGGGCACCGGCGCTAGGCTAGTAATAGTGTGGGTAATACCTGTGAGAATATGCAGGAGAGTGAAACAAGGTAATTACCTACACGCCCAGTAGAACGCTCTAATATTAGAACTAGCATCAAGTTGAATAATAAATGAATGGGCTACCAAAAGTCGAGTCTATAACTAATTATAAGTGTGAGCGTTTAAGTGTAAAAAAGCGTCTGATGAGGCTGTCTAGCTGAATGCCACCATTGTAACATGGTTGTAACACGGACTTTGCTTTCAGCTTACCATCAGGCGAGGTGAAGTCAAATTATTATTGACGTGTCCTATATCAAAAAACTGTAATTATAGGTAACGTGTTTATTCGCATGCCAATATAAACCTATTATATTATTTACCTATTGCCTTATTTAGTACCTTAATATAGGTACGAAAAAAAATTACTTTGGAACTGCCTGATGTTTCCATGTAATATAAGCAGTTTAAGCAGTAAGTAAGTGTAATCTAAGCAGTTTAAGCAGTTTAAACTTAGTACACAAAAACTTACAATTTAAACTAAAAAATATTAAGAATAAAATAAATATTTGAAGTCCTACATCTCAACACACGCGACAGAATTCACTTAGAATTCACTTCAATAACATAAAAGCGACACTTTATTTCTTACTAGGTGAATCTAAACGTATTGTATCATCTAGTATCATCTCATTACAATTATTATATTTTGTCGCCATCTTCAAATTTCAAGTCTCGAGGACACGTAGTTTCACTTCGCATTGAGTTCTTGAGTGCTCCTTCTGAGATTGGATCTTCAATGGGATATACAGTTATGATAAAAAGTCTGAGCTGACTGTAGTAAAACCAAAGTGTATATTCTCCTAAAAGTAATAAAAGTTAACAATATGCTGTAAATTTAGCTGTTAGACTGAGGTCGGGATTGCAATGGTACTCGTAGGGTGACGAAGTGACGCGAAAATTAATTTAAAGAAATTTTGCGAATCGTCACAGTGGGTGGTGTGGTCAATGCTATTGTTTATAATCAACATAATTTTCTTTTTTTTTAAATACGGGTTGTATTTTAAAAAAAAATGTTTATTCTTCAGATAATATGTTTTTTTTGCCGGTATGTGTCGCTGCAGTCGGGTTGTCCTACTCATCTTTTGCGCTATCGGTACAGAATCTCTCTGTTCTTACAGGGTCGACAGCACGAGTGTGACTCCCCTAGTGTTGGACTCGCCCATAGACCAAGGTAACCTCTTACTATCAGGAGGATCGTGCGCTTGCCTGCGACCTAAGTAGTATAAAAAAACTGCTATCAGACTTCCCAACCCCGAAAAGCAAGTCTGTGCCACAGTCTTGTCCAATCGGCAGGTGTACCGAATCGCACGTGAGATAGCTTAACCCTGGAATTACTAGTGAGTTCTACATCAATAAACCAATTAGATCGTTTCAAAAACTTGCAAATTACAACTCAAGTGTGTTGGAAGACATGACTGGAACAATTGATCGTTGTGATTATACATTCGCATATTGATGAGCGCCGCGACGCGTCGTACACTCGTCAGCTAACTCGACATAACGGCTTCTCAGCTGTTACACAGTAAGTACACACTTCTTACAACGGCCTATGAATATTTGATTATTACAAGGAGACGCTTTTAGGACTTCGAGTTATACTTGAAAGTTGAAAGGTTTAAAATGGTCATTGATAAAATTTACAGCAGTATTGTAACTTTAAATATGGTTATTGGTTAAGGGTGAGAAGATGTTCGGAGACTTTGTGGCCAGGCCAACTTAACTAGCAAGCTGTTACATTACTGATTAAGATTAGTTTGATGAGTACTTTCCTTTCGGGAATAAGGAGGTCAGGTGGCAGCCGCTACCATAAAATTCGCATATGTAAGTCAAACCTAAAGTAAGAATAGGGTTAGCAGAACCCGGGCTTATGAGAAAGCCTCGGATGCATTCGAGATCTACTTTAAGATGATGATGATGATTATCATGAAGCTAGCCAATCTTACATTTCTCAATATTACATTTATTTAATACCACTTGGCAGATAGATAAGCACACGGCCCACCTGATGGAAAGTTTTATCGCGGACTAAAGATGTGTGCAATAACACGTTTGTTACCAACGGACCACTCAATCCATCCACCGAGGTGGTCAATTAGGAATTTCATTCCTATCAAACCACCTGCTGTCCACTAAGGTGGTCAGTTAGGAATGTTTTGAAGTAACCAACCACCTTTTTTTCTTGGGTGGTCGGTTAGGATTATAGATGCGAAGCAGGTTATTAACGATTCTAACGCGGTTAAATATGCATTTTTCGTTATTAACGGGTCACCTGGCGACCCTGTGAGAACCTTCTAATGCCAAATTTTTTAAACCCCATATTGTAGTCACTGGGAACATCAAAGATGCTCGTTTTTCACTTTTTATACAATTATGTTAATGAGAATGTATGACATTTCAACCACGTTATACCGATCGTGGTCACAGGCTGACTGCCATGCCCATGAAACGCTAGAGTTTAAAAGTTAGTATGCCCTTTTTTGATAACGATTCACAATATACGACAGTTTATCAATACATATGGCCACTTCGTACCTAGTAAGTGCCCATATTAAGTCGTACAAACTGGGCGAGGAATTTCCCGCATTCCCCTATCCATCCCTAAACGATAATAATAAATAGTCGTATCGTAGAACTGCCCAGTTGTCTACAAGAGTGTTCAGACTACAATTGAATGTTGATGAGGGTTCGCTCCAAAAGGCAGCTGCGACGAAACAGCAACTTTACCGCGTGTTGTACAAGTGGTATAGTTGGCGGCATTTAACTTGGCAAGAAACACGTCACAAAATGTACTCTTTATGCGCAGTATGCGCGTATTAAGTGTCTTTTGAGGATAGCTTGAGGTGCCGCGGCGGTGGAGGACTTCAAATCCACCAATCATAGTTTATATTAAACCAATTCGCGTATACCAGAGGCTTGTTTGTCTCGCGACTTGTTGCCAAGTTAAATGCCGGGAACTATACTTAGTTGTAGTGTGATGTGGGTTGATGAAGATGAATTAGCTTATCAATCTTGTGTAGATGTTGATTACTGGTAAAAGGACGTATTAGGAAGTACTCGGCGCGAAGTGAACGGATGTCCTATAACCCTGTTTAAAGAAATTGAAATGAATTACATATCTTTATCTTCTTGCAAGCACTGTCGTGTGATTTGGTAAGCTCTTACAGTTAATTCCACCCTCAACTTTTCTTTTCAAAATCGCATGTGCAAATCTGAGGTATCTTGAAGAAGGTTCTTACAGGATCGACAGCATATTAGTGACGTCTCTGGTGTTGCCATTCGTCCATAGGCCACAGTAACCATTTCCAATCATGTGGGCCGTATGCTTGTTCTTCATTTAGAACTTAAACGGTTCAATACCTACTTTTTTCACATTCTTTGATCACACACCTTCCTAAGTAATATACATGCACATAAACCACCCGTATGCCCGGAGGGTTAGGCAGAGGTGAATTAACACCTACAATTCAGCAATCATTGTATTACGTAGTAGGGGATGAGCTTATTGCCATATTCCAGGTACTATTATTGACTCGAGCCATTCATCTGAGGCTAATCCCGGCTGTATGTATCTGTCTAATGTTAAACAGCCTTATCCCTAAGTCACCTTGTATACTGTCGTAAGGCGACTTAGGGATAAGGCTCCGCGGTGTAAGAGATGGGGTGGCTCAAATTCTACTCTACCCGGAACCTAAATTCCTAAGCAAACATTAAAAAATAATCACATATATTTCTTGACTTATTTTTTCTTATTTATTTACAGAACACTCCGAGCTATCATAGATTCTGTTCAATGCGATGTTGTGGCAAGCTACTCGCCACAGATCAAACTCGCTCTGTTTACCCTCTCATGTTTCCACCCACTGCGTGATGGTATCCCACTGTTGACAGTGCCGAACCCGCACTTGTGTCAACACCGCCATCGGATCTATGTGAGTGCCTCTCCATGACAGGGTCGGTTCACCGCCGTTATGTGTATGATTCTATGAGACTGTTTGTCAATATTGTTTTTATTTACTGTACCTATTATATTATTTCGGTGCAAAAAAGTATACCGGCTGATGGAAAGCGCTTATCGTAGCATATGGTTTTACTTCTACATTGAAGCCCTGTTAATTTTTTTAGTACCTATATAACCTAAAAATTATGTCTTTTAAAGAAATCAAAATACGGAAGTCACTTGAAAATCTGAATTATATAATTTCACTGACGCCTATAATGGACTACATACTCTGTTGTTGCTTGGGCATATTTATTATCTTACGCTCACATTTAGATTGGTCCCACATAAGAATATATGCTAACTTTTTGGCATGTTTCGAGTTCATCTATGAAACCATGACATCAAATCAGCTTTGCTATCGCAACTAGCTGTTCACAAGCCTGATGCATAAACAAACCAACAACCTTTTCAAAATAATATCCAAGGTTAAAGATTCAAATTTTAACCGTTTTATTTTGGTACATTGTTATGTAATTTATTACTAATTGTAATATCCATAAAACTCAGTACATTTTAAGTCAATATTTAATTTACGTATCGCCAGAGTTTCCGTCAGATCTTGTAAATCCTTTGGGGATCCCAAGATAATCTCTTTATTTTTGACAAAGACCTTTGCGAGTGACGTACATGCTTTAGATTATACACCTAAAGTTAACATACGTATGTACAGTCAGCAAAGTGGATCCTTTTCATATAAAGTTGTTTTATATGTGTATACTTTTCTCCTTTGCCGGTTTTTTTTGTCTGTGACTTAGGTAGTTGTAAGAGTACTTTTCAATAGTAATAAATATTAGTGACTATTTGGTGACTATTGTTTTTTTATACCACTTAGGTCGTGGACAAGCACACAGCCCACCTGATGGAAACCGTGTTACCGTGGCCTATGGATGATTGCAACACCAGGGGAATCACACTCGTGCTGCCGTCCCAGTAAGAACATTACTTCCCTTGTTGCGAATGAAACTCACCTATCGTTTATTAGGAAAACATACACACACACACACACACACACACATACGCACATACGCAATACTAGTTCAGTCCACAAACTTCTACTGTAACTTCACGCCTCCTTGGGACTTTGATAAATGTTGACAGTCCGTGACGGAGACGCGTCGCCATCTTTCAGCTGCGAAGCTTATCAGCGTCTCCGATGAGCAACGAAGATAAACTTTTATTTATTTTAAGAATACTTTGAAAGGTGTAGAAATGAGTATTTGAAATTACATCGATTAGTCAAATATTGGTCTGCCTTCAAGAAAATGGCGAACTTGATTTATTATCCAATTTATATTTAAAACAGTTTCTATTGAACCTGAAATAAATTGGAATTAGGCTCTGAACTTACTAACATAATAATCACCCATTTATCCACCTGCTCTATGGAGCAGACAAATGTATGAGACCTATTTATCACTGACTTTATATTGACTTTGTCACACAGAATAATGTATAGGTACATGTACTGTGACCTATGTATTGTCAATTTAATATACCTACTCATCTGAACAACATTTACAACCTTCTACTGCCTTCCTCCTATAGAGTGATGGCTCATTTACACCATGTCGACAGTCGACTTCGCTTGCCAGTCGAAGATGACAACCAACAACCAACTCGGTGTAAACACGTTGAGATGACAATCGTCCTTCGGCAAATGAATGGTCGACAAAAGTGCGGCTGGCGCACGGTCGTAGGTGATTCGGACGCCTTCGGCAGGCGAGCGACGGTCGACCAAACTAAATCATGTTTAAACTTGTCAGTTATCAGTCATCGCTGCATTGCGCAGGGACAGCACATCCTTCGGCAAACGAAAGTCGCCTCGAGTACGCCGCCTTCGGTAGAGGAAAGATGTTCGCCGAAGTCGACTGTCGACCTGGTGTAAATGAGCCTTTATGCCCCTGGTATTGCACTCATCCATAGGCCACGGTCACCGTTTTCCATAAGTTGTGCCGTGTGCATGTCTGCCATCTAAGCAGTACAAAAAAAAAATACTGATCTCGTTCCCAGAATCCTTGAGAACCTATTATAGGGTAAAAAATCTGTGTGTTATTTCAGACTATAGTCTATCTCGTTACGAAATATCAGCATCAATAAAGTAATAAACATCTGAATATCTTTAGTAGAATTAGAATTAAATAAGTTAAGATAATAGTCAATTAAGATTTAGAAAAGAGAATCGATCCCGACGAACCTGCGATCTTTCCCTAACAATGGGAATGCTTGGACCACTAAGCCACCGAGGCCCGCGCGAAGTCGGTCCTAATACATCCGTCTTATGGCGTTAAAGTTAAGATAATACTTTCCATATATCACTCGTCGGATATCAACCTGGCCTTTTCTTATACATAGAACAAAGGCTCTAGTCTGAATATAATAAATTACTGAAGCTACGACAGGGACCAGGATAAGGGTAGTAAAGATCAGTTGGAGCAGTTTATCGCATCGTCCGTAGTCCGCACGGGCCGAGAGGAGCCCTACAGATAGGGCACTTAAGATCGCGTGACGAGGTGCTATAGCTACCGGGTAACGTCTATATACGTATCTACGTGTATGGTATGGGTTGTACGAAACTGCGTCCAATAAAATAAAAATAAAAATAATTGTATTACAAAAAGCGCTTTTTTACTGAACCAAGGATTATCTCTGGTCTAAAGATAAACCTGCGTGACCCCTTGTTTAACGTTGGTCTAAAGTGTAAGTGACAATAATATTATGTCAATGTCATTTTGAGGTTAGCCGGTTAGCATCACATAAATTCTGGGTTGCAACATTGGCTGGGTCGGGTTTTGGATGGGTGACCGTTCTTCACATTAAGCAACATTAGGTGGGTCAAAAAACGGTCATGATGATGTTAAGTATGTTCCTTCGTTCCTTCCTTCCTTCCTTCCTTCCTTCCTTCATCCATAGGCCACGGTAACCACCAGGTGGGCCGTGTGCTTGTCGGCCACCTAAGTGGTATACAAAAAAATATTGCCTATGAACGAATAGTTCGTGTAATCTGTGGTTGTTAATAAAACCAAGGTTCAAATTATGAAACTAAGCCTGGACTAAGTTCGAGTTTAAACCAGACTTAATCCGTTTTTTGTAATAAGACCGGTTGTGTTTTAATTTTGACATAATATGTGGTGTTAGAACATAAACCACGAAGTATCATCATTTTTGTTGCCATAGAAACTTGTCGGTGCAGGTTGCCAGTACCGGTGACCTGTTTCTCTGTGTGAACACTCTCACTCTCGGTGCTTTACGTAAGTATTTGAATATATTACATAAAAATATCTATCTATGTATGTTCAGCCGTATTCTGCTAACTTAAGGTCTAGATAGCACTGTGTAGATTATAGAATATTTATTATTATTTGAACGGGGTATTTTTTTTTTATACCACTTAAGTGGCAGATAAGCACACGACCCACCTGATGGAAAGTGGTTACCGTGGCCTATGGACGTATGCAACACCAGGGGAGTCACACTCGTGCTGCCGACCCTGAAGAAACCTTCTAATGCCCTTCTTGAAGGAGTTGAAGAACCCCATATTGTAGTCGCTTGGGAAAACTTTATCACATTTTTATCACATTCTTACTGAATACTCATCATCCTTTTGGTTACCGACCTCACTCTTTCTGTACCACTAAACTCTGAAAGATGTACAGTCTGAGTTCATAAGTGCAATAGCACAACAAGGCTCAAAATGGCGTGGCGTGCGGCCGCGCGCCGGCCCGGTTTTGTGTTTTCATATGTGTGTGTGTGTCATTAGATACTAATACAGTAATTTACCAACTTAGTAAATTAACTGATAGCTAAGTGGGTTAAGCAAGATACTATAGATGCACAATGATAAGAGGTTCCAGGTTCGATTCCAGCTTATAACGATTTTTTATATTTATGACAAAAATATAATTTTAAATATTGATAAAGTAATTTTGCATGAAGTTGGCATTCTTTTTACATTTTATGTTGATATTTGCTAAAATTTAACAAATAATACAATGATGTTAATTTATAAATGAAACACAAAAAGTGTTATTGCAAGATCGTAGGATTTGAACCATCAACCTTTGCATTTCCACAAACCTCATGCTTTAACCACTCGGCCACGGGTTGCTTACGTAGTGACAATTCATCCATCTCATTCGCAGTCGGTATAAAGTATACAGCTCCTGTTGATAGGCTCGGGGATTACCCGGCCTGCTTAATTGTGTGGTGCCCGCGTGGAGGTATTACACGTTAAATGGTTTGTTTCGAGTTTCCAAGGTATTGACGGGACGAAAATGTACGCTGGGGTATGGTGTAGGTAGTAATGAAGATTTTGTAAGATATTTATTATGAAGCCTTTGAAGGGTGTATGTATATGGGACCCCATGAACAACTTAGGATTCGAGTCAACCTCACCTGTTTGTGGATTGGACGGTAGAGTCAAAGTAAGACAAAGAGGAAAGACTTACCATTCTAAGTTTCTAAACTTTATTGCTATAATATTTCTAAAAAGGAATGCTTAAAAATTCACTACGGGAACTATGAGGCCCACTAAGACCTAGGGCCGAACCAACTTCACCAACCTGCAAGCATTCTAGTAAATTCCATTACAGCTGAATGCACCAAATCTATACGAAGAATAGAAGTAAGGATACCTTGAACTTCGAATGAAAAGCCTCGGGGGATAACATTATCATGATAATACTTAATTATTTGACATCGATAGCGTAATATTACTGTATATTCAGAATCATATTAATACGCGGCCGCTACGCAGGAGGCGCGGGTTCGATCCCCGCTCAGTGCAAATATTTGTGTGAATGAAATATGAGTATTTGCATTGATCTGGTCGTGCCTCGGAGAGCACGTTAAGCCGTCGGTCCCGGTTGCCATGAGAACATCTATGGCAGTCGTTACGGGTAGTTGGAGCCCTCAAAAATCCAAAAACAACGGTCTAACTGCAAAACTTCGATATCGCCTAATGTTAACATTGGGTTGTGGAGGTTAGATGACAATCGCTTCACGGAAAATATCGAGGTCTAGTCAAATCCGTGGTTAAGACTGGTAAAAGCGGACCCCAGACTTCGAGCTGAAAGCTTCGGATGCGACTGGGAAATAACGCTAAGAGGAAGTGATTCAGAATCATATTAATGTCTCGCCACTAGGGATTCATTGAATAGTATAACAGCTTACCAAACTCGTTGCAAATTCGATAATCTCTGTCCATTTCACTTGCAGGCGGTTATTGAGCGCAGTGTCGGACTTAATCTCGTTTGCATACATTATCGGCGCATTTGGACTGTTCGGAAACGACCTGGATTATTGTAAAGTATCTTTTGTGAGTAGTTTTAACGAAATGTACTGATTATTACCATTATCAGAAAGCTAATTCCAGTTGCAACCAAAGCATGGAAGCCCCAATGTAATAAAAGTTAAATTATTCTCTACTAGTTTTTACCCGCGGCTCCGCCCGCATGGATGTCGGTTTTCGTGACCAAACATAGCCTATGTCCTTTCTCACGGTCTAATCTACGCCTATAACAAATTTCAGTGGTTTAGGCGTGAAAGTGTAACAGACAGACAGACCTATCGTATCTCGAAGGTTACTACTAAGATTACCAGAGATTTAATTAGGCTCCAATCTCAAGATGACTTTGTAGAGCTTTATTTAATTCGCGCATAATATAACAAACAGGATATTGGCAACATGACGAGCCCTATCACGCGGCTACGTAATAAATTACAAAGTGAAACTCTGAAAAGCTTTCATGAACTTCAATCTTGTCGAATATTAAAGTTTCATATTAGAACTTGTAACAAGATTTTGAGCTTTCGCCGTTACTTTATTGAATCATCTTGAAAAAATGTCGGTACTTACTCTTGTTGCATCACTACATAAAAACAAAGTCGCTGTCGCTGTCTGTCCGTACCTATGTATGCTTAAATCTTCAAAACTACGCAACGGATATTGAAGCGGTTTTTTTTAATAGATAGAGTGATTCAAGAAGAAGGTTTATATGTATAATACATGCATAATATTGTAGAGAAACACTGATAAATTTAGAGATAATACCACGCGGGCGGAAAATATGGCGGTACGAAGTTCGCCGGGTCAGCTAGTAATTTAATAATTTGGTATATTATCGGTTCTGAAAATGATGTTTGAAATATCTCAAAGTTTGAGTGGTTCGAGAATTTTGCTTTATTACGGCAAAGCTTCGGGTAAAAATATCCATGTGGTCCCATCAGTGGGTCGTACAAGTGGGACCAGGGGTAGGGTAGCTCTTCTTGGCAGTCGATTAAGAAGAAAAAAAGATGGTGAAATGAAATTCATTTGTACATGACATAGAATGCGCTTGTATTAAACAGATTTAATACAATTTCATATAAGACTGAAATGCTCAGACTGTTTGTTCGCCAGCATTTTTCTCCAACGGTTACAGAAATAAAATGAGTTAGCAAACACAAACAAAGTTTATATTAATTTGAAACTGTGTCGTGCAGCTCGGCTGGAGTTAACAGTCCACCATTGTTATTGTAATGTTTTGTTATAAATACGTTCAAGTTGGCTACAGGTCGTTTGGTTCCTTACCAAAAGACAAAGTAAAGAAAAATCTGGTTTTTTACATCTCATTTCCCTTTATACTATAAACCTGATATCTATAGATAGAATAATAATTCATATAAAGTGATAGTAATAAATTATTCACATTACTGATATTACCATAATGTCCTTATACGACCCGTAGACGCTCTACGACCGTAGACGTCCTACGACGTAGCGCTATTCGTAGCAGTGTCAGATATAAAACTAAAATGTTATCGTATTCCGTTCGTTCAGTTCCAATCGTGACTATCTGTCACTTGCATGGGTACTAAGTATGTCATAAAAGTATTCCTATGTGACTACTGAATGTTAGAAAGTTTTTAGTAAATGTAGAACTATGAAATATGCGACAATGAAGTATTGCTGATATTTGAAAGTTGGAACTTGGAATAAGATTTGTAAGAAAGTAGATTTGGAAGAAAAGTTGTATAAAAAATACAACTTTCCTTCAAGAACTTGATAGCTAAGTTTTGGAATCATTGCACTTATGAAATCAAATATTAAATGATATATCATTATAAATTTCAATTTCATATATTTATGTATTATGTAAATAATTGTATTTTTTTATTAAAATATATTTTACTAGCTTTTGCCCGCGGCTCCGCCCGCGTGGATGTCGGTTATCGCGACCAAACAGCCTATGTCCTTTCCCGAGGTCTAATCTACCCCTATACAAAATTTCATCAAAATCGGTACAGTGGTTTGGGCGTGACAGACAGACAGACAGACAGACAGACAGACAGAGTTACTTTCACATTTATAATATTAGTAGGGATGTAATTGTAATTTCATATAATATATATATTCATAAATTTCAATTCAATTATGTATCATTATAAACCATTGAATATTTTAATATGAATGTGACTCGAATACAAGGTGTGGTATTTCTATAATCTAACATAAAGGTAGTCTCCTCCAATCAGGCTTGTGACCTTTCAGGTTCTTAGGGGAGGAAAGGAACAAACCAACGAAATGGCGGCTATTTTAATACCCTTATTAAGTGCAAAGGTGGATGAAATGAAAACATCACGTTAGACGACAGATGATACTACGATACGACTCTCATGTCAGTTCAATTGAAATTTTAATAATTAACAGCTCATATTACATAAATGCCAAGATAATCAAAATTACATCAACATAATAGACACTACATTATATATTTCACCTAAACTTTCTGTTCCTTATAAATAAGGACCTTCAAAAGAATCTCCTAAAACTTTTCCAATCGACTTCCAAAAGGGTACGGCTCGTGTAATACTGACACTGAAAAACAAACAAAGGTATTGGGCACACCCTGACCCCTTTAATTTTGCCTCAGACAGACACAAATACTCCGTTATTATGTAAAACGAAATCTTTTGATGTTCAAATTTCGCGCTCGCCGGCGCAAGAAATGGATATTATGGCAACAAACGATCGGAAATTACATTGATATCTCATTCGAATGTGAATAAATGTACTGTAGTAACAAAGAGAAATAGTTGTTTATTGATTCATTTATTTCAATGGGACTAAAACAGATATACCTACATTTTGTTACACGACTGTACTAAAAAGAAGAGTAGTGTAATGTTTTTTTAAACTTTTTTTAAGCATTCTATTACGAGTTTATACAATAATTTGTCGATTAAGATCGCAAAAGTAAAAACAACTCATACGGGAATTGAACCCGCGAACATTCCCGAGGAAGTCCCAGGAACGTTCCGGGACTTCCCCGTTGCCGGTTCATTTCACTTTTTCTTAATAACAATATATATCTTAATCGATTTGAATAGTGTTACCATACTAAATTGCTTTATACGAGTTATAAGTAGAAATTAAAATCTCGAAGGATGTGGCAAAGTAGGTACCCCACTTTGAAAGATCATGTGAGTAAAACCATCAATAAATTGCGAAAAATCAAAGGAATATGAAAGAAAAACACCACATAATGTCCAATACTAGAATCGTTAGAACGTACAATATCACTTGATTATCAACTGAATGTGCTATCAACGTTTGTGAAGGAAAATACAAATATCGTCGCGAGGAGCGTCTCCATAGCGCCACGTCTGTTGCTCGAGACAAAATGTTTTCCTCTCAATAAAATAAATGAAACATGTATGGAATGTGAATTCATACAAATTGTAAAATGTTTTACAGTAGGTACCTACCAATACGGCAGTACCTACCGTAAAATAATTTAGACAGTGATATTGAATAAATCACTTGTACTTTTCCACACAATAAACAGTCTAATTTAGACATATCTGTCTAAATTAGACTGTTACAATATGGAATGTTGACTCAAATGGGAGCTGAGGACTTGTACCTTTATAGGGTTACTATCAAAAATGCTGAAGATGGTACAAAGTAAACGAAAAATAGAAGGAGAGCAGGCCCTGGACTCCAAAGTAGAAGCTTTGGAGAGCAACTTGAAACAATGTCAGAATAATAAGAGGTGTGGTAGGCCTCACTCCCATGTTGATAGGCGTAAGCCAGATGTTTCAACTTATTGTGATCATTCCTACTATTACAAGTATTTATTCTACTATCATTATTATAATAATTAAAGACTTCACTAGTGCAGAAACTGCTTTTAGAAATACAGTTGAATGTGATACCTACAACTTCTATTCCATATAATAATATCACTCTTACCGTACAGAGTACACAGAATACCTTCATAATAACACAAAGTTTCACAAAGTGACGAACAAACACATCTCTTTGATCGTTCGAATGAAGAGTTTTAATCATTTTTCAGATACGATACATTTAGGTTCAATCGGATAACGTAAACTGATAATACAAAGAAAAGCGTTGTGATCATAAATGGGACATACACTCGTCGTACATAATATTGTCATTAAGTTACAAAAGTTAAAAGAAATAAAAAAACATTCAAAACACAAACAATCGTTCACAAAACAAGTCACCAATCACATCTCGACTGCGGCAACGAACAGTATCGATACTGCAAATTTTCATTTTTTCTTTTATTGTACCATTAAGGCTAGAATATATCAATCTTTATGTTGGCAAAGTATTTTTTCAAAAAAATAATTCTAAAGTACATTTTTAAAATGAATAAAATTGATACTACATGGTGTGAACAAAGAACACAACCGAAACCAGTAGTTTCAACAATGTTCTTGTCTAGCGAGGACCGCTCCCCCCTCGTAACTACCCGAACCGTCAGTGTTCGCCGCTATGTGAACAAAGGAAGGTGTGTTTGATATAGCTCGATTTTGTTTTGTTTTTTTTTTGTTATCTTAATTTTTCTTTTGATTATGTTAAATTGCAGGTTAACCAATAAAATTATTGAAAGTGGTAGTTTCGATAGTATTTCAAGTTCGTAATTTTTCAAAGAGCATCGAAGGTGGTAGTTTCGATAGTATTTCAAGTTCGTAAATTTTCAAATAGTATCGAAGGTGGTAGTTTCGATAGTATTTCAAGTTCGTTAATTTTCAAAGCGTATCGAAGTTGGTAGTTTCGAGAATATTACAAGTCTATTTACAATTTAAGAACAATCGAATCAGACATTTTCGATAGGTATCGAATAAAAGATATCTCGAAACTACCAGTTACAATGCCGCCCCGATCTGTATTCCTCGTTGATTGACAGATTCGATGTTTTTACAATTGTGACAATTTTTATTTACAACGTTTTTAACAACAACATTAATAACTGTTTAGGTATTATGATATTAAGCGTTTCCCCTCTGTATGGCCAGGGATATGGTGTGGGTCAAATATTGTCCCTCCGCAATCGGCCACTAACCGTAAATCAACCACTAACCCCTTAGCCTCTAGGCCCCATGAACTCGCCGTCTCCACTGCGAACGGCACGAAATCATATCCCGCGCCCCCTCAGGGTAGCGTACTTGTTATGTTTTAGCAAGGCCGCGGACTTGGCTCCCGTAACGGCACGACGCGACGGTACAGACACACGTGGCGTCTCAAATTTAACGAGGGAGCGACCTCTTCTCCACGGGACCAGAGTCAGTCCGTTCGGCCGCTTCCCCTCGGTGCGCGAGAGGCCCAGGGGCTCCAAAATGCAGGGGATGCCCGCGAAAACCAATGCCCTTCTCACGATCCTGTTTATACCGTGGTGCCGGGGCCTTCGGCCGGCACTTCGAGTGCAACTAAGGCCGTGCAGCCCGTTCGCTTCCACCTTTGCACCACAAACGCACGTGTGAGGCTCGCATACGGTGCAGCCAAGTCTGAGTCCGGCTGCCACCCTGAGAGAGTCATTGTCCAGCAACGTGCCCAGGTTAGGGGATGGTAGGGCATGCAACCAGGCACCTGACTCTGGCTCAAAGGAGGCATTGAGACGCGCTAACTCGACCCCCACCGCGCTATCGCACAGACGAGCGAGAATGCACGTACCGATCGCGTTATCCCAGACCCTCTGTTCGCCCGGTCTCGCGGGCGGAACAACATCCGGATACAATGCGGTCCAAAAAAAGGTCAAATTCTCATGAGATTGAAGCCCATGGGTTTTCCTGAAATAGGGAATGCCGATGTACGACAATAAACGGCCAACCAACCGCGAGACTCCATGGGAAGAAGCAAGAAAAGCGATCGGGCCATACTCCTGCAAACGGCGCATTCCTAGCCCTCTGAATTGGATGGACAGGCTGGCCTGACATCACTGTCGCTCGCTAAGGTCCACGTTAAAAATCTCTTCGACGATGCCTTTGAGCATTTCGTCAAAACAGAGGACTTCGTCCGGGAACTCCCATGTCGGCGTTATCCGTATGACGTACATCAGTTTAGGCATCCCGAAGCAGGACCTAAACAACGACAGGGACACGTGAGCCGGAAGGTGGCGAAAGTAGTCCGCCAGTGAAGCTAGGACCCGCGTTCAGGCGGCCAAATCGATAGGCATACCCTCCGGGAAAAGCAGTGAGCCTAAGAGGCAGAGCGAGTCCCGATCCATGAACCGGAGTCCGGGAATTAGGGACATAAAGTTCGCGGTCACTTCCTGTGCCATAGGACCACAGGGATAAAGCTCACAGTTTATGTAGGCCCAAATCTTTCAAGGCGGGGAAGAGCGCTTCCACATCCCGCAGTACCACGTCGGGACTGCCACCGATGGTTCCGTCGTCTAAGTACCATACGTTGAGAGGGCTCTGTAACGACTTTATGGCTTTGTGCAGAGCCATACTGAAAATAAGTGGGCCCATTGGGTCCCCCTGTTGCGCCCCAACCTGAGACCATATCGTTTCGCCGTCGTATGACAGTGAGCTGCGGGCCCCGTAGCACTGGCGCAGGAAGGGGAAAATTGATGGCGTCAGGTCTCTCACCTCCGCCAGCAACGCTCCCCTATTAATGCTGTTGAAAGCATTGCGTATGTCCAACTTCAAAAGGACGTCGTCGCTCCCCTGGTGCAACACAAAAGCCCGCGCCACGCCGCGTGGGTAGCAACCTCGCAACCAAGAGGTGTGCCGAAGCCCAGCTGATGGGATTGCAAATAAGGCGTTACTGCGCCCCGGACCGCCCTGCAACATAACTTTGCCACCAACTTCCGGACTGTACTACCTACAGCGATAGGCCTGATACCACCGTCCTTCTTTTGGAGAGCAAAAATAGATCCCCAGTACAAAAATTGACAGACATCGCCGCTCAAGTCCCCCCTCAACTTGCGTGTGAAATACATTAGACTGAAGTTTGAATTTAAAGCCTATCCCTAATTAACTCTGTTACATTATTATCCGAAACAAGTTTTTCATTAAAGTAGTTGAGCGATTTCTAGTTTTCTTTGTGGTGCTTGTAGAAAAATAAATATAATATAAAAGATTCGATTTCTATTTTTATTTTAAGGACCTAAAATACTATTGAAACGACCACTTTCGATATGTATTAATACTGAATATACCCAAAACACTATCGAACTGACCAGTTTCGATATTTATTAGAATTTTCTAGACCTCAAATACTATCGAAACGACCACTTTCGATCAAATCTCATTTTTCACCAACAAAGTAAATTATCGAATGTGAAATATCCAGAAAATTACAATAAATAATAAAATCATCCCTAGGTTAAAGGAGAGCACGTGAAATGTATTAATAAATTCAAGTACAATTTTTAAGATATCATTAATACAAACAATTTAAAGTCAATTTCTATCTTTAAACTGCTCTCCTGTAAAGTACGTGTTTTGCAGTTCCGATACTGTTCGTTGTCACAGTCGATCTGTGTATGGAACGAACAAACATACTTAATATAGATGGATTTTTGTCACACTTTTCATCTTATTTCCAAAATTTAGTTGTAACAAAGACATTATAGATTGTACCCTGCTGAACCCATTCCTAGTACAAGGACACGGGACACAGATAATGTGGAACTGTGACCCACTACACATAAATTAGTACTGAAATATTAACCGAAAGATTCTAAAATAAGCAGAAAGGTGCTAAGTGCTAATAGTTAAGATGTTATCAAAGTTTTTATAGCGAACCTGTAAAAGGTTCGCGAGTAGTTCAGCGGCTGCGGGCGTTTTCTTAAATACTTTTTAATCGTCCAAAGGCACTATGAAGGTACTTTGACTTGCTTTTATTCTTTGGGTCGCAAATTAAATAAATATTAGTTGAAGAACTTGCATGTTTCAAAACTCATTATTTTTAGAAACTGGGCCACCAGTGGATATTTTGTATTAAACGTTTTCTGTAAGGGTTTCAATACTAACAAATGATGAAATGATATGTGATATGTATAAGTATGTATAGGGATATAAATGATATGTGTAAATATAAATATTTCATAGCTAATGGGTATATGAGTCATGTGAGGACGCATCAGTAGATATGTCTGCCCAAAACTGAAGATGGTCGCCGCAAATGAAACGGACTGGGAAACCATCATCATACCTTCAAGAATTTGCTCATATAAAAGGATCTTACAGAGCCAAAGTTAAAACAGCCATTCTGGAGAATAAACAGAGTCTATTATACTTTTCTGTAAAGCAATAGACTGCAAAAGGCTAATTGATTGATTCACATCAATCAATATTGGCTCTCATTAAATTCAATGCTGTTAATTTAACATTACATTTTTTTATACAACTTAGGTGGCCGACAAGCACACGGTCCACCTGATGTAAAGTGGTTATCGTGACCAGAAGCGTCAACTCGCGCTGTCAACCACGTAGGAACCTTCTAATGCCCATCTTGTAGAACCCCATAACTACAGTATGGGATTCTACAAGAACGAACGCTTGGAAAAACCAAGGCAGATTAAAATCAAACGTTTCTCGTCCAGCTATCTGTGTACCTAGACCAGTCAATCCGTCACTGCCGCGTGCTGCCAACATCATTCAGTCGATTAAGTGAATCCCGCTAATTCGCTAATTGGGCCGTCGCATCCCTACGCTGACTTTAACTTTATTAGATTCCATAGCGAGCCACCGCGCAACAATCTCTTTGTCTGTGTTCAACAAAACATTTCAGACTTGCTTATGTTTTCACTGTAAAGGGCCTTTTGTAAACGCTTTAATTTAATGAATAGAAGCACAATTACGGAATGTAAAGAGATATTTAGATGTATATCCTGTGGTGGAAGCTGTTGTGCTTTGTAACAAGAAAGTTTAGTGTTTTATTGGACCGTGGTTTGGTTTTAGAGGACTTTTCTTTATCGTGTAATTGTTGTTATCTTTAGTTTTTGTTTCGTTACAATCCTACACTTATATTTATGAAATGCCTGTTGTATATGTGTGTTAATGGGATTAATATTTTGATATTTTAGATACCATTTATGTTAAACTTTAAAATGCTTTTAACAATTACTTTTTGGAAAACTGAATTTACTAATTTAAGTCTCAGCAAACTGAAGTGACAAAGAACTGAGCACATAATCTGCTGCAGGCTTACAGGCCGCAAATGAGTAGATAGGGTTCCATTTTTGCTTTTTCAATTAGGAAACCCTCAAAATTAACAAATAATGTGTATTTAAGGTATTTCTTTAATATAATTATAGTACTTTAGTAGCATCCAGACCACATCACTACAATAATGTAGTTCTGCTTACACCCTTGCGCCCAGAACCTTTTGCATTAAACACCTTACTTAAAACTTAGGTGAATGTTTTAGTAAGTTTCACGTAAGGTGTAAAGGTACATCTACATCAGCATAATATTAGCTCTAAGAGCTGCAAACTTTTAGTGCTGGAGTCAAGAAAAGTTGAGAGCCAACGCTTTCTAAAAGCGACACATTTACACGTCCTTGAATTTGCATATTGCGGTAGGCAGGGACACAGGTGTTATCCTAATGTAGGAAAACTCTAAGTAAGTTGTCATTTCTTTTTATTTTGAAGCAGAATGTTGTGTACCATGTTTGTTTTCATTTATATGAACGCCAGTAAAATTTGAGAGATCACTCATTATGTTGGTAATCTAGTGTTTGCAACTCAATCACGTCAGAATGGCTGAACGGATCTAGATAAAATATAAAATGGAAAGATATTAAAAACATTATCATTTTAGTACTAATTCCGGTGGAGTAGAATAGGACCACCCCATCTCTTCCTGTGGGTTTCGTAGAAGGCGACTAAGGGATAGGGCTGTTCTCCATCCGACAGTAAACATACAGCACATGATAAAGTGCCCGCTTGACGACAATAGGTTCGCCCCCTATTATGTGTGACTGAAAATCATGGGGATTCACAGGAGTGAGTATATGTATGTGTTGTACACTTTTATACGATCAATAGAATTGGCGTACATTGCTAGAGGCCTTGCGGACCCACCATACCACCGGCCATACCCCTGGTGATAGGCCAGGTCCCAAACCATACCACCACAGTATCGAATAAGTGTTGTTCTCTAGGTTATGTCATCTACCTATATCACTATCTATGAATGTTGTTTAATTATTCACAACTAGTAGATATTATCTGTTTATTGCAAGGTCTATGTCTAGCAGTGGACTGCAATAGGCTAATTAATGATCCCGAGAATGATCCTGTGTGCTGCGGCCGCAGAAATGAGTTAGTGGGGAAGCTAGTAGAAACCGGATAATATACAACAAAAAACAAAGTACATATCTAAATATTATGTGCTTAGCAAATCAATATCACTACATGGGTATTAACGTTATAAATCAACTAGCGAACGGCAGAGAAAGATATTCTTTGTTGCAAATGTTTCACTGATCTATGTGTTTTCCGAGAGCTTACCAAGAGTACGTACCTGTCCTGCTTACACATACATTAATTATCTAGTACACTAATACTAGGCAGACGCTAAGTGAGTTAGAATAATTGATCATGTAGCTGTCCCGCGGTACATCATGTTATTCTCAGAAGAAGTTATTCGTAAATGAACGTGATTATTCTCATGTTAGCGGATATTAATGTTCTCATAGTATAAAATACATCACAAATACCTAGAAATTTCTATTTTGATGGTATTTTGGGCCCAAGCGAAACAGAAACGAAAGATTGTTGATACAACACGACGACAATGAAGTTACTTACCTACTTCGTTTGTTAATTTTTTTTTTTTTGCAACTTCGGATAGACTTTTCATTCTACATCCGAAGTTACGGTGCTAAATTGGGGTTCTGGTACTGTTCATGGGCTGATTGATTCAGTGGTCTAAGTCATCTGCCATCAAGATCGTGAGGTAGATTCGTTTTCTGAAGGTCTTTTAATAAATCGCCTTCAGTAAAACCATGGTAACAAGATGCGTGGAAGAAAATACATTTGATCTCATTTAGAATGGATATTCATTACAATGAGAATGATCACGTTACAACTGTATACGATCGTTTTATTTGCTATATTATGGAATATTATTATACTCTTTGGGTGCACGCACGAGTGCGAGTGAAATGGTACTACTTTAGTATTACTTTATGTGGATTCACTCTCTTGCTCTGTACGTTTCGTCTATGTTATTCTTTTCCTCTAGTCTCAGTAGTCCAGTTGCTAGTCCGGTTGATCGGACTACTGCAACTTTTCAGTGGCAGTAGTCCGGTTGTCAAACGGAATCGAACTGTTGCTACTTTTGTGTAGCAGTAGTCCGGTGAGTAGTTCGGTTGACCGGACTAATGCAACTCTTCAGTTGAGTCCGAAGTTGGATTTAGACTAAACGAACATAGAGCTAGAGCTAGAACAAGAGCATTCTTTTTTATTATTTTAGTGTAAATGCAACCTTATTTTCAGCATTTACACAAAAAAGAACAACGAGCGAATGTCCTGTCACTGTTTATACTAATAGAATTTGACATAGAGCGGATAGAATAAGCATTCGCTCGTCTGGTGTAAATAAACCTTGATAATATATTCATATGTAAAAACGCCAAGTGCACTTAGTAGTAAAATCCCTCAATTTGTATGTTTGCGCAAAGTAAATTCTCAATATTCTGGTTATTTGCCTAGATAACTAGCTATCAAAACCGTAAGTAGCACAATTCCGGATCCTGATGAAGTATTTACTTCGCGAACTAACTTTGTGTTCACAGCCGGACAGAGAGTTGCAATTTAATTGTATTGTGAACGCGGTGGCGCGGCGGACGGCGCGGGACCGAACCGGGCACAAATAAGTTGGACGTACTTTGTAAGTAGATTGCGGGATTTATTTGCTGATTGTGAGCGTCGTATAGTGGTAAATTAGAAATGGAATGGAAGCAAAATTAAATTATTGTTTTATAAAGTTTGTTCATTTTTCAAAACTCAACTATAATCATTACTAGAAACTACAATGGCTGTAGCCTGTGACTCTAACCGTAATAGAATATTGACCTCGTTATTGCGACCCACAGGATCTTAAACTCAGAATAAAAAATGATATGTGCTTTTAAGATCTTAATTTCTCTATTTGCTCATTCAGATTCGTCACTAATATAAAACTAGCTGACCCGGCGAGCTTCATACCGCCATATTTTTCGCCCGCGTAGTATTCAGATCCTGCTGTACCTTCTATTCAAAATGTCATGTATTGTTAGATTCTGATCCCGTTCCCGAACACAAAACAAAAAGAATTATCCAATTTGGTGCAGTCTTTCGGAAGTTATGCGCGTACATACATTACGGGGGTTTCATTTTTATTTATATACCTAGATACAGCAATATACAAAAGGAAACATACATCCAACTCATCAAAAGTCAATACTACCAATACTAGTTTGTTTCCTACAATTTTATGAGCGGCTCAACAAAAGCTCGTGCGCGCGCCGTGCTCTGTGAGATGAACGGTTCCTTATCTAGCGCATGCAGCAGCAGTGCCTACGTTTTATAGCTCATAGCAAATGTCCTGACTCGAAACAAAGTAGTTCTGTATTCATTTGAACTTTATTCATCTAAAAGATTTAGAGTTCTCTGTTGTATCTGTATAAAACTGGTTCAGACATTGTGTATCGCTACAACTTTTCTGAGTGGTACGGTGGTTTTACTAACCTAATATTGAATTAGGATTTCAAGTCGGACATAAATTGGTTTTGATTGTATGCCTATATTTTGTTTTTTACATTCAGCCCATCCATGGACTACCTTGCTATATAATCTGAATGGTGGTGATAATGTCTGAATAATCATATTACAGAACAATAATCTGAATGACTGTATCAGTCTAAAATGATTCTATTGTGTGAATTGTTGCTACTGCGGTGAAGCTGTCGACAGCCTTGGACACCATGGCCTTTCATGCAGTAGAAGCGCTGGGCGTATGTCGCGACACGCCTGCATCAACGACATTATCCGCCGTGCTCTTGCCACTACTGGCGTGCCAGCTATTCGTGAACCTAATGAGCTGGCGCGTGAGGATGGCAAGAGACCGGATGGTATGTCGTTGCTGCCTTGGAAGATGGGTAGGTCTTCGGTGTGAAACGCAACGTACATCGATACCCTTGCGCCTTCACATCTTGCAAGCACAGCAGGCTGTGCCGATACTACTGCTATCTTTTACAATAAGTTGGAATTGAAATCCATACTAATATTATAAATGCAAAAGTAAGTCTGTCTGTCTCAAACCACTGAACCGATTTTGAAGAAATTTGGTACAGGGGCAGATTAGACCTTGGGAAAGGACATAGGCTATGTTTGGTCGCGATAACCGATATCCACGCGGGTGGAGCCGCGGGCAACAGCTAGTAACTTTCAGTCCCTAGGACGACTAAACACTCGGACCAAGTGACCAACAATCCAACATTATAATTATTCTTACTAGACTTCAATTATCCGAAATTGATATCTGGCTACTATAAAAAAATATATCTATAATATAAAAATGAATCCCTAAATGTGTTGCTAAGCGCAAATCTCGAGAACGGCTGAACCGATTTCGCTAATTCTTTTTTTAGAACATTCCTTGAAATACGAGGATGTTTCTTATGGGGAGCAAAATTAAAAAAAAAAAGAATCGACGGTTAGGCGATACGAAGTTCGCGGGGTTGGCTAGTTTTCAATAATTTTCAGCTGTATAGAACTTCTTTCCTCATTCGCTATGTAATACTATTTAGGCTCCCTTCTCGTCTCTAAAAGTAGAAGCTCGTTGAAACCATTTTCACAGTTGATCAGCGCTCGTTATCAATTGTGTCACGGATCACTTGACGGAAGAGTTCGTACTTGACCGCGTTCTTCATCCTCCCACGACTTGGTACTAAGTAAAGCTTGACCGGGCTAAATTACATTTATAAGATGGTGTTTTACCTACTGTGGTGAAATTAAAAGGAAGATTATGTTTTTGACTTGTGCATTAGTCCGGCCTTTAACGTTCATAACCACAGAAGTGCTGAACTGATTTCGATGAATGATTGTCGTTAAATAGGTACGTCTTTTTTGTCTTTTTATATTACGTTAAATACCTACTTCTTTTTAAAAATAACGAAACACATCTTTATTGCGCCAGTTCTACTGGGTATATTAAAATGGTACTAAAAACTATTGACGTGTCCTATATAAAAAAAAAAAAAAAAAAAAAAAAAATTTTTCAAAAATACTATTGGCATTTTTTTGTTCAATATAGGACACTTCAATTTGACTTCGCCTCGCCTGAAGGTAAGCTGAAGGCAAAGTCTCGGAAAAAAGGGTCACCACTAAAGACACGTGACACGTGCATTAATTAAATTGTGTTTTTTGTAGAAATAAATAAAAATTGAATATTTTAACATACTTCATAAACTTAACCCTCAATATCTATTTTATCGTCTTACCGGTCCTTAGTCTTTCTAGATGTAACCTTATTTAATACCTAATACCAACTAGCCCATACATCGTGGCTGTCAATATTTCCCGGTCACAAATGCCAAGGACCAAACCACTCCGGGCCGCGTCGCGTATCACCTTCCGTAACCTCGGCCACTCGAGCGTCTCTCGGTACCCGGGGGCGATGACCGCGACCTTCAGCGGTGCGAAACACAATTTGGGAGCCCCTACTATTGGTTTATCTTGGGTGATAAAGTTATGAGCGAAAATTACTTTTGGTTAATTTTTTGTTTTTTTTTATATGACACGTCAATTTGTCTTCACCTCGCCTGATGGTAAGCTGAAGGCAAAGTCAAAAAGAGAGTCACTATAATAGACACGTACCATGTTACAATGGTAGCACTCAGCTTGACGGTCTCATCAGATGCTTATTCACTCCCGGCTTAAATGACCCGGGACTGTAAGAGGAGGGAAACCCGTATATCTACTGGTAAGGAAACACTGGCAAGGAAAAGGTATGGAGTTTATGAAATCCTTTCTATATCTTCTTCACGTAAGCCAAGCTCAAGATTTTTGATACCAGACAATAGTCGCTCCCGTAAAAGCTAAGATAAGGAAGTTTAATTATATTATATTTCTGGAAATAGGTAAAACAGTGAAAGTATTCTTTCTTAGCCACTTTCTTAGCCAGGGCAACTTATTGATGCTGGGAAACAGAATTGATGTTTAAATGATGATGAAATATTTTATGATATTTGATGGGAGGCTGACTGTAAACTGAATAATACAAAAATTACCTCGAAATCATTCACAAAATAGTTTCACTAAATCTCTCTGTTTTTTCTTCTTTGGACTTCACTCACATCTCTCCGCTAGGCATAGCTAAGTTAACTTGATGAGCCCTGAATAAGAATGAAAATGTGTCACTATCCACGAATCATATTTTTAAAATAAATATTCCTAGCGGTATCATCCACCTATACAAATTTATAAATAGCTCGCCCTCGGTTTACCTTTTTAGTCCAGGTTTTGTGAATTCTTTTATACTGTTATTATAGAAAGTAAGTACCTCGCCCACAATGGAAAGTAATTATTTTTATAATCTAAAAATGTAAACGCCTTCAATCCTAGAGGCTTCTCGAGAGGTGGGGGAAGAGAATGGGCCGTACCATAGAAAATGTGATAAGACGTTCTAGAGAAAACCGCGGGTATAATCGAAGCGTCGCGCGTCGGTAACTTAGTGGTTAAGGAGTCGGCCTAACGATCGAGAGGTCCCGGGTTCGAATCCTGGCCATTACACTACTGACGTGAACCCACTCCTAACACAAGCAATTTAGCTTAGCTGGAGGGGTTAACGGGAATATTAGTAATTTCGGTTGCTAATATTCTATAAAAAAAAAATAACCTCGTGTTATGTTTCCGGCGGTGAGTAGGGTAGCCAGAGCTCACTAGAGAGGTTTTGTGCTGTCAGTGGCAAGACCAAAGGATGGTCCCGCTTGTCTTCTTTGCTGACGGTACAGACTCTCTCTGTTTTTAAAGGGTCCGCAGCACGAGTGTGACGCCCCTGGTGTTGCATACGTCCATAGGCCACGGTAACCACTTTCTATTAGATGGCCTGTGTACTTGTCATAAAAAAAGATACACAGATGACGTTTATGACAGTCGTCAATGTATGTCATAAACGTCAAAATACGTGTCAATCCCATACATTCATCATTCTGTTCTACAATGCGCTGGCTAACTAGACAACAACTCACTAAGTAGCCTGGCCAGTGACCACACTGGCACACACTTTCTTATAGTTGGCGGCATTTAACTTGGCAACAAACACGTCACAAAATGTACTCTTTATGCGCAGTATGCGCGTATTGAGTGTCTTTTGAGGATAAATTGAGGTGCTGCGGCGGCGGAGGACCTCAAACCCACCAATCATAGATTATATTAAACCAATCTGCGTGTACAAGAGGCTTGTTTGTCTCGTGACTTCTTGCTAAGTTAAATGCCGGGAACAACACGTCTTCTTAGGATATCATAATTTAGTCTACGTCAGCATATTTTACCGACTGAAGCTAACAGCGCATCTGTCAACAGAATTTATTCTGTTTCCGGTGTAAAAAATGACACGTTCGGTATAATCATATTTATTCTAGCTTACTCCAAGTCTGCGTACTGATGCCCGTTGTCAAGGCGAGACGCGTATCAAAGGAAATCGATAAACGTACCATACATACACACACTTCGTCTTCTCGCAAATATTTATCAAGCTACGAGATAAATTATATTTTCCTCGTGATAAATATAGACAGTTTTGTACGCGTTACTACGTAATTATAATTTATAGGACGTATTTCGTACGGGGTTCCGTAGAACCTTCAACCACAACAGCTAACTAGCTAGTATAACTGCCCCCTAGACAAGTGGCAATTCGCTGGCCGACGTATTATAGAATAGAATGATGAATGTATGGGATTTGACGTTTATGACACAAAGAGAAAAGAGAATCGACTTTGTGCGGGATTTGAACCCGTGATCTTTCCCTTACAGGGGGAATGATCTAACCGCTAAGCCACCGAAGCCCACACGATGCCGATCCAAATTCCTCTATACTTTTCGTCTTTGGGGCAACGCGACGGTGGACACGGATATGACACGTATTTTGACGTTTATGACATAAGTACGTGGACGACTGTCATAAACGTCAAATCCCATACATTCATCATTCTATTCCACATTACGGCTAACGAATTGCCTCTTGTCTAGGGGGGCTGCTGACTGACAGACAGCTGTGGGGCAGACTATCTTCACGGGGTTGGGAGGTCAGGGAGCTTAGGGTTTTTGTTCAGTAATGTACAGAAGTAAGTAATCCATACATCCATACATTATTATTTTTTTGACATTATTATTTTTCCGATGGTACTTCAGCGAGTAAATACGGGATGGAATATATTGTACTTTTTTTAATGATACTAGTAACGTATAAGTGTGTCAGTAGTACCATCAATGATATTAATCAATGGTACTACTGACATAAAGGGGAATTTTACAATGTAATATTCTATTGAACAAACTTCACATATTATAAACTCTATTAACTAAGACTCTCATATCCTTCAATAAACTAAGTTCCAAGTGGACGCCAAACTAGTAAGTGAGGAGCCAATAATTAAGGGTGAATGGGTGTCGTGTCATAACAACGTGCTTACAACGCGAAACTGACGAATTGGAAACTTTACAAGTGTTTTAACTCTGCCCTCATATATTCACGCCAGTATATGTAGCGGTTCGGCGACTCCTTCCTCTGCCACACCATGAAGTCCTGGAATTCCTTACTAACTCACGTGTTTCCCTTCTCCTACAGTCCCGGGTCCTTTAAGCGGGGCGTGAAAAAGCATCTGATGAGGCCGTCAAGCTGAGTAGGTACCACCATTTTAACATGGTACGTGTCTATAATGGTGACCCTCTTTTCCGAGACTAGGCGAGGTGATTGATCCACATTCCGTCAACTACCTATGTATTTGTTCACTCTCGTTACTTACCAATAGCTTCTACAAACTTACCTGTAATAGAAAAAAAATGCATTAAATGGGTGTAGATGATTTTTTAGATTCACGTTGTAGTAGCTGAAAGTAATGAACATAGCGCGTGAAGTAGATACTGTACAAAATATGCTAATACAAATAACATCAGAATCGAACAAGGAACCCTCGAAGTGATTCTCTCCGTTTTTGAGGTGAGATTGATTGATTTAGTGTATACTTAGCTCGGGATATATATTTTGACTCAGGTACTTCAATGAGTAGACGTATAATTATACTTGGGTTAAAATGCTCCATCGTCAAAATGTACAATATGCTGTGTCACAAATTCACCAAGCATTATTAAAAAGCAATCCGCACGCGCGAGGGCCTCGTTTGTCTCTCGATTTAGGTCCAAGATACGTGTCCCGAGGTATACAATGGCATACGCATATTCTGACATGAAAAAAAACTGAAATAAATCTTGAATAAGAGAAATAAAAAATAAATTTAATGAAACTTAAACGTGTTAAAACATTCCTCTATTCCAATAATACTCATAATATCAAGGCGCCATAACAGCAAAGACAAATTGGTGCCAGCCTTATAACATTAAACCTGTCAAAAGCTTGTAAAATTGTACTTCGAACTCAATACTAAAAATGACGGCAGCTCGCTCAAGGTACGATTCTTGGAAAGACAAACGGCAATTACTTGAACTAATAAAGTTGTCCGCGATAAAAAGTACAAGTTGATTGCTTCGGGGCTCTATTAGCAGCCGGGCCGGCGCTTAAACGACGATGTCGCCATGTTCATTAATTACCTACAGTATAACTTTGTAGAAGTTATTATAATTATTACTAAATTGGGAGAAATTCCTGTCCAGTAATTATAATGTTGTACATTTGTATTATTTGATTTTTTGTGATTCATCTCATATTATAGTCATCGTGTCTTTCTTCTTTCGATAATATTAGATAATAATAGATGGAGAATCAGCTGTTGTTTTTATAAGGCCACCCGCTGTCTATAAGACACGTCACGAAAAATCACGCAATGTGGACGTTCGCTGTTTTTACCTTCAACGTAACGATAATTAAGACAATCTACGACTCAAAACACGCATCAATAATATTAATGACAATCGAAAATCTATCCTTCCATACTAATATAATAAATGCGAAGGTAAGTCTGTCTGTCTATCTTTCTGCCTGTCTATCTGTTACCAAAGGAGATGGGTAGGCTTTCATACATTCTTGGGCCAAAAATGTAATAAGATGAGGGTTACAATTTTGGCCCAGAAGTCCCCGTCTCCTTTCATCAAAATCGGTTCATTACTTGAAGTGTGAAAGCGCAACAGACAGAAAGAGAAACAGACAGACTGCTGAGTTACTTTCACATTTATAATATTAGTATGGATGCTTGGTGAAGCATTTACGATGCGGAACATCGCATGGCGCCTGAGGCTGCGGTTTCCGCGCACGTGTTCTTCGAGCGTGACAATGTCTCAGAACTTGAGACGACCGAGTTGTTCTACAAGTTTATCCTCTCGGAGCGAACCGCATTGAGGTTGGCAACTCTGTTAGCAATTCATATCCCACATAACATCTATATGCCTATATATACGAGGGTAATTTAAAAAGTTCTTAGCCATAGAGTCATTGATATATGTGATAACTACCCTCATTTTGTAGCTACATTATTAAGTGACAAGTATGTGCAGTTAAGTTTATTCCCAATGATTCATTGTTCATTTACACGTGATATTATAAGATTTTGTTTATATCGGACTAGCTGACCCGGCGAACTTCGTCAAAAGTCAAAAGTCAAAGTCAAAAGTCAAAAGTCCCGTTCCCGCTGCACCATTCCCGACCTGTGCACGAACATGCCACATATAATTGACCATGGGAAAAATATGGCTTTTCTAGATTCAGACCCGTTCCCGCTGTACCTTCTATTCAAATTTCCATGTTAGATTCTGATCCCGTTCCCGCTGCACCGTCCCAGACCCGTGAACAATGTGAACATGCCACATATATTTAACCATGGGAAAAACATGGATTTTCTAGATTCAGACCACAACTTTTAAGGATTGTCCTTGTGATTTTGTTTATGGTCATGGCCAATGCAAGACGGATTGAAAATTGAAGTCGTTTAAATTCAAACGGCATGTCGGTGGGGATCATCGGGATCTTTGAAATGAGAACTTCCTCACCTTAGAATTTTCCTTTGAGTGAAAAAAAAAAAAATACAAAAAAGTATCCTATGTCCTTCACCTGGTTCTAAGCTACCTCCCCACCAATTTTCAGCCAAATCAGTTCAGCCGTTCTTGACTTATAACTATTGTAACTAACACGACTTTCTTTTATATATATAGATTTTCATTTCATTTCATTTTCATTGTTTTTCATATTTATTATGCTATTCAGGGCGGAGATAAATCCAACGAATCAATAACCATGAATATTGGTTCAGCAGATCTCGAGTTATAAGTGTTGTAACAAACACGACTTTCTTTTATATATATAGATATCGAAGCCGGTTTGGTTCGATAATGATAATAATAAATCTTACTAGTTACATAAAGCGTTTTGAGCTCGGGGGAGAGTATGTTGAAAAATTAAAATAAAATCATTTGTGGTTTTAAGTAGGTTAGGGTAAGAACTTTTCGAATGACTCTCGTACAATATACCTATGAAGTTGTAGGTATTATATCGATAAAACAAAACTCATACATTTTCACGGAGTTCTTTAGGGTTATACAAGCGTCATTATTTGGAATTCCAACGATTTTGTAAGAAAATATCTATAACTTTGAAGTGAACAGAAGGCGTTATTAAGCAAAGTTCCGGCTGAGAAAAGTCTCGCGAGCGGGCATCGGATATAAGGTGGAGCTCAGCGGAAATAAGACGTAACGAGTGCGGATGCGTTGTGCGCTCCCGACAGAATGGGGGGAAGCACTTTGTTATGGAGAAAGCTTTTATAAAAACAATTGATTTGTATTTTCATACCAGTAAAAAAAACTTTTAACAAAAGTTTTTTACTAAAGTTTTTGACTTTTAAACTCTTTTAAAACTCTACACTCCTACTTATCTTTTCAGCATACACACACACACACACATTGAGCAGCAGAGTCAGCAATAGCAATTCAAAGTTAATTGGACTTATAAGAGTAAGTAGCCCAAAATGCTATCATTACAGAAAGATTGATATGCTACTTGCGGCCCAGGTCCTGACTTCGCACTGACACAATAATTTTAGTATAGAATACGGTTCAACCATACCAGTACAACATCTATTTAAGAAAACAGAAGTATCCAAGTCGTCATTGACGGCAGCTGCTCGGACCACAGGACATAAACGCTGGTGTCCCACAAGGTTCCGTGTTGTCTCCAACCCTGTTTCTGCTGTAGGTAGGTATATAATTATGCAGCAGAAACAGGATGACTCCATTCATTGCTATGTGGACGCCAGTACCGGAAACGCATGTCACACCACTTTCCATCAGGTGGGTCGTGTGAAGGTCGACCACCTAATGGTATAAAAATCCATTATACTGGGTGCGAAAAATTTTCGCAAAATTTTTCGCTCCGAAACGACTACAAAATCAAACAAATCTGAAAGCTCTTATCACCGTGACAACATGAGGTAATTAAATGGGCAGCTCCAACTTCAATAGCCAGTAGTACCCAACCTATCTTAAATAGTATGTAAATTATTATATACTACACGTCTGAACGAACTAGACAGAACTTCGGGTCCCTTTCCATCGCCCAACTTAAGGGTAAATGTTCTAAATATATTTTAATATTAATATTACGCGCCGCTAAATTCAATTTGGGTTCAATTTCCGTTTTTTAAATGCGAAATGAAATTAAAGTTTTGGAGATGACGTCTCACATTCACAACACAATTAATTAAGGAGGTATGGAGGTGAGGCTTTATTCAAGGGAGGTTCGGAGTGACAGGCTGAGAGAAAATACCTCTAAAAAAATTTACCTCTGTGTCTCACTCTGACAAATAGAGATTAATTATTTAGAGAAGAAGATAAAATAATAGGCGATTGTGGGATGTACAAACGGGTTCCCTCTATCTGGCAGAAACTTAATACTCCGAAATTCATTTGGCATAACTCATTTGGCACAATTTTATTGAATAGAACATTTTCAAGGCATAATGATTTATTTAATAGAATCATATTTTGGCAGAATGGTCATATATCCGAATTAGCAATGGCATACTCTTCAGTTGGCAGAAAAGTTAAAATTTATTACAAAAAAGTTAGTGACAGAAATGAATTGCTGCAAATCCGACTTCACGTAGTCTTGTTTGCCCTACCCCTAGAGTGTTATTTAAGCCCGCGTAGGCGCGGAGGGGCGAGGCGGCCCACGAGCTGAGGAGCAGGTGGCTTTAATGGCCGCCGCCGCGGCTGAGGCTGGTCGGCGCAGCCGGCCAGCAAGCCGAAGCTGCGGTGGTGGGAGTTACAACCATCTGCGACGATAAGCTCGTGTGGGGCCGCCGGAGCCCCGCAGCGCCGGAGCTGTGACAGAAATGATGCTTGCTGCATTTTTAGTGCCTGATGCTTGCTGCATGATGCTTGCTGCATGATAGGTACTTGCTGCATGCATGCTGCATGCCTGATGCTTGCTGCATGGTAAATGCCTGATGCTTGCTGCATGCTAAATGCCTGATGCTTGCTGCATGCTGCATGCCTGATACTTGCTGCATGCTGCATGCCTGATGCTTGCTGCATGCTACATGCTGCATGCCTGAAGCATGCTGCATGTCTGATGCTTGCTGCATGCACGGTTCTACTTTTTGATTATTATGCTTTAAAAGTTATGCCAAAAGATGATTCTGACTTACAAAATTATGCGTTATGAAAGTATGACGAATGAGTGTATGCCAAACCTTTTTCTGCGAAATGAAGTTTATGCTATGCGTTGTTATGCGAAACAAAATTATGACATAAAAATTTCGGTGAAACGGGGGGGAACCTGTACAAACACAGTATACATATTTTATTAGTATATAATATTATGAGGCCTCTTTTTGGGATGTTAACCCTAATGGTAGTATATTATAGGATTGTTATAAGTACCCGAATAATTAATACACCTTGTAAGTGTACCTAGCTAGTGACTATATTAATCAGCCTATCGCAATCCACGGCATGTCCATGTCTATAATATGTATTTGTATACTATAGTAAGGAGATATCCCACAAAAAAACCTATTAATAATAGATATAGGGCTGTATTAAAATGATTCACATTCGAATTGATATAAATGAGGCCACTGGTATATACTTTTAATGACCCAATGCTAAAAGATAATGGCCATTCGAGGATTTAGCTTCGGAGGAGAATTATTCTTATTTTATGGTTTAATATAGGCGATGGCGATGAGTTAGCCCTTACTTTAATATTCCATTAAACGTTACATCCTCGTAACCATTATCTGGTGCGTTATTGTAGCCTTATAAACTGTTTACTTATAAACGATAGCCTTAGATAAACGGTAAAGTACGGCATTAAACTTTATATAGGTCATCAGATAGAGGCTAAGGTATAATAATAAATATATAAATATTCTAGGACATTCTACACAACGCTATCTAGACTCAAAGTAAGCATAAGTTTACGAGGTTGAATTTAATTATGAATTCAAGAATAACCTATATAAATATAAAAGCTAACGCAGGTAGCTAGCTAACGCTAACGTATAACGCTAGCGCTAACGTAGGTATAACTCTGAAAAATTACGAAACCACTTAACAAAAACAGGCCAGCACTTTCTGTATAAGGCCGAAGGTTTACAATCCCTGTTTTTGCAAGTGAGCAAACGAGTTGGCTTGAAGCTGCAGCAGTTGAAAACAATTTGTTAAGAAATACAGCTTTTTTGTTCTAGTATAGCCATTTCCTAGAAATAATTAATTGTTTTTATTACTAACTAGCTGTTGCCCGCGGCTCCGCCCGCGTGGAATTCGGATTCAGTTTCAACTTTTATTTCGTGCTAAAGTTCGGACACCACCCCCGTCGGCCATCAGGAGTGATTATGTCGGACTCGGACTCACTAAAACGCATGCCGTCGCCTATCTTCAGTGGCTAGGGTGTAAGATTGCCTAGGGCATATTGCGCGCTCCCCGGCACACCCTTGGCCATCTACAATTTTAAGATGGCCCCCTCAGGAGTGGTAAGATCGGTGTCCCTATTGAATCTCGGAAACCTGTAAACCTCACGCCTACGCTCGGTGACCAGTCCTCCCATTGCCTGCTCTCCACTGTGCCCTCAGTAGTCAGAGAGGCTTGTGGGAAGCCTCTGAGCAGCCCTCTACAGAGCTGCTCCCGTTACGGCCGGTATTTGCCGTAGGCGGCAGCGCCTCCCGTGGGTGAGAGGTGCTACCGCCTACGTTGCCCATGATGTATCGTATGGAGGTTCCGACCCCGCATTCGGATCCCGTTCCCGTTGTATCTTCTGTTCAGCAGACCCTCCCCGTCCTCGATCGCTGAGTACTCGTGACATAGATACTTCGAACGCCCGTTGCACCCTTTAAGCCCATGCCCGTAATAAAATTAAATAGTTTTCATAATATACATATTAAAATGTATGGGAATGTACCGGATTTAATGCCATTTATAATTTCGTAATATCTTTTGAATTAAACGTTCGATTTCAATAATTCAAAAAGTTATCAATAGGTATCGAAACAATCTTTAATTCCAAACAATTTATTTAGATAATAATTAATACGAAGGTATAGATTCCGTGGCCTGACTTTGATCGGCATTTCAGCTTGAATTTATTTCGCTGCGTTTTTTTTTCATATTGCGATAACTCTTAAAATATTCATTGTAATTATATAGTGTAAATGGCAATTTTGATCTACATTAAATATACAACGTATCTAACATATTTAATTGGATAAGGAATAACACAGTATTGTTAAAAATAGCTTCGAACATGACATATATATTTTTTTTGTAATTTGTAAAAGATAAAAATGGTTACTGTGGGCTAGCCTTATTAGATAGACATAATGCTATCGCGGACTTTTATTTCTTAGACCTTTTCAAGTTATACAGTTCTACAGTACATTATTTTGTTATATATTCAATAGTTTTCGCAGCGCACGCGATGTAAGGAATTTTTTAGGTTTTTTTTTACACCTTGGGTTACATTATTGAAGTTTTAGTAAAGATCTCTAATTTAAAAAGAAAAAAAATATATCCTATGTTAGTCAGTAATAGTGCCGCTTTTTAATGGTACAAGAATTTTTGAAATAGGTTCAGTAGTTCTTGAGTTTACTCGTATACAAAAATACAAATAAGTAAAGATGTATGGAAATCTGCCGGATTTATTGACATTTATGCTCACTGCTCCGCTCCCTTTTGTAGTGGCGTGATGTTATACAGGGCGTCCCACGGCGATGCCACATGGAGGGAAAGTACCTTAAATCCTTAAGTTAGCTCATTTTACTTAAAGGAGACTTCATTTTATTTTTAAAAAGAAACAAAACTGCATTCAAAGATTTTCAAAAATTCGCTTTCCACACCCGGTAATCGAACCTACTAAAAGCCGAAAAGTAACATCCTGTATTTTTATGACATCAATCGATAGTGTCAATCATAAGGATCAAATCTCTCTAAGAAACATGGTAAATTAAATGAAAGGAAGTCCTTGAAATCTAAAATTATAAATTCAATTTGGCAAAATAAATCACTTAAACTCAAAGTTCATCCATCCATCTGATACCATATTAACAATAAAATTCCATATTTAAACTACTTTTCTTTTTTTATCGTGCTGACACCGCTGCTGGTCAGCAGTAGTATTTAGGTATGTCGAACTCAAACCGACTAAAACCGCACGCCGTTTAAATTAACAGGTTATAACTTGATCCATAGGGCTATTCTCTTGCCATTTTCGTTGCACAGGGTACACCGCGTGCAGGTTTCTAATCAAGCACCCAAAAATAACTACCTACCCTACCTACACATACCTCATGCAGTTACCCAATAAAGTTACATTCTAAACAGGTAACAAAGTTCATTCATTTAGTACTCATTTTACTAAATAAATTTCATCAAAGATATCTCTAGTGTTGATACCTTGTGAGAAATTCTTACAAGGTTGATACCTTGTAAGAATTGTTGAAACACTAGAGATATCTTTGATGTGTTGATACCTTGTAAGAAATTCTTACAAGGTATCAACACTAGAGATATCTTTGATTAGATTAGAAACCTGCACGCGGTGTACCCTGTGCAACGAAAATGGCAAGAGAATTGCCCTATGGATCAACTTATAACCTGTTAATTTAGATGGCGTGCGGTTTTAGTCGGTTTGAGTTCGACATACCTAAATACTACTGCTGACCAGCAGCGGTGTCAGCACGATAAAAAAAGAAAAGTAGTTTAAATATGTAATTTTATTGTTAATATGGTATCAGATGGATGGATGAACTTTGAGTTAAGGTGTTTTATTTTGCGAAATTGAATTTATAATTCTAGATTTCAAGGACTTCCTTTCGTTTAATTTACCATGTTTCTTAGAGAGATTTGATCCTTATGATTGACACTATCGATTGATGCCATAAAAATACAGGATGTTGCTTTTTCGGCTTTTAGTCGGTTCGATTACCGGGTGTGGCAAGCGAATTTTTAAAAATCTTTGAATGCAGTTTTGTTTCTTTTTAAAAATAAAATGAAGTCTCCTTTAAACAAAATGAGCTAACTTAAGGATTTAAGGTACTTTCCCTCCATGTGGCATCGCCGTGGGACGCCCTGTATAGCCTATGTTACTCCCAGATATTGTAGCTTTCTATAGGTGAAAGAATTATTGAAATCGGTTTAGTAGTTTCGGAGCCTATTCGTTACAAACAAACAAACAAACAAAAAAAAACAAAAAAAAAACAAAAAAAAACAAAAAAAAAAAAAAACAAAAAAACAAAAAAACAAAAAAACAAAAAAACAAAAAAACAAAAAAACAAAAAAAACAAAAAAACAAATCTTTCCTCTTTATAATATTAGTGTAGACTAGCAGTCCCCCGCGACTTCACCTGGAAGCCTTGGATTTTCTCACATGCCTACCTAGCCTATGACCGGCTTTCGGTACATGGTGGTGATCAATTGATTCTAGGTCAAAATGGTGTACCTACCACAAGAATGGCGGCAAGATAGTATATAGATAGGCTGTTAGCATCATCTTTAACTTGAATATCGATGATGACAATTTTAGCATTCTGACAGTATTTTGCATATACAAGCAATATTGTCAGAATGCAAAAATTGTCAGCTTGTGTTAAAGTTTGAAATTACAATGTGAATACTTTGGAACGTGATGTCCGGTTCATATAGAATATGTGATGTAAATGATTCGTTAGGCAAAACGCGCGTTTATTTGGGTTTATTTGGGATTCTGCTAGTGCAGTAATATTACCTTTTATTTTGCAGATTTTACTTCCTTAGCGTTTCTTTTTATTCTGTCGTTTTAGGAATGCCGCTGCTTGAGCCCAAGTCGGTATCTTTCTGACTTTTTCTTGTTCAAAGAATTTAACGTTCATCGTATGAAGGTCAAGTTCAATTTTCATTCATTCTGGGCGTTCCGAAGGACTAACTGTAATAAATAATAAATGTATGCAGTTGTTAGATTGTTTGAAATATTTATCAAACATATGAAACAAATATCCCAATAAGTATGTGTGTGTTTTCAATTTATGAGTAAGTAGCTTTTAAACCCGGCAGTTGTGCCGATAGCAAACTGTTATGAATCTGATTCGATTTGAAATCATTGTTATTTACAATAGGTATTACATTTTAGGTTATAGTACAATAATAAGGTCGATTGTTGTTGTATTTACATGTTTAAACGTACCGATAAAATAAGTGTGATTTATTTAAATTATTATTGTAAAATAGTTTATATGTGGGTAGGTGAGTATCGTGTGTTGCATTGCGACGAATCATAAGCTATAAAAGACGACACAATATTGAATGTGGACTCAGTTGATCCCGAGCCGTCGAAGTGTAAGGTACGATCTACCTCTGTTACATTTATAATTCTTATAATATATAATATATAATTCTCATAATATAATATTAATATTATAAATATTATATAATATAATGATATAATAATAATAATATATAATAAATTGTGTATTTGATACTTGATATTCTGTGTACTTAATTGTGTAAATAATTGTGTAGTAGACTACAGAGAATAATTACCTATTATTGGTGTTACGGTAAATGTTATTATTAAGTACCCTTCTTGGGTGTTCGAAATACTTACTGTTTAACTCGATGGTTATTCTCTTATGTGATACAATGATTGTAATGAACTGGTTCGATGCCAGTGTGATACGTAGTTTTCCGTGTATTACCTATGTATTATAGTGTTGGCTTCTAGCTTGATTACTAGTATGATGATACCAGAGTTATGTTGTAAACTGTTATTACTATATTGTAATTTAGGAGACGGACTGGTTTTCTTGTTAGTTCTTTTCCCAGTCGATACGTCCTATTGGAACTAACGTAGTATACCTTCCTTAACCCATCCTTACGAGAAATCCGTAGCTTGACGTATAACACAATAAAGAGATTGAAAAACAGTAATTTTGGTTGTTTAATTGTAATGACATATTTCCCTAATATACCTAGACCTATGGTTACTACTGGCCTATAGGTTATTATAGAATCTGTGATTCTATATCTCTATATTATACTCTGTATGTTTTACATTTCATACAATTCCCTTGGCATTAATCTAACATCAGAAGTGGGATAAAGAAACCATATTCTAATACATATTGTACAAGTTTCAGATTAGATCTACATTAGGGAGGTTTATCAAAAACCTCCCGCAATAGTTTCTGATCTCTGGAGCAATGGCTGTCGGCTCAGCTGTCTACGAGGCAGTGAGTTGCAACATCGGTCATCGAAAGTATTGCGATGCTACGTATATAGTCCATCCGCAGAAATAGCAAGATGATTGGCGACTACCCAGCCATCAACAAAACGTCGGAAAGGGCGGTAATGTGGCTATTATGTACTTATCATAAGTCTTAAGTTGAATAGTGTTTAGTCCAAGATACTATACTAATTACAAACTATGTCGGCTGAGTAGCAGGGCAGATTCTTTTTAATTTAACTTTCTGTTAAGTGACTTAATCTGTTAAGTAACTTATTGGAAAGACGTATCAGGTTGACCGAACGGTTGCTCATTTATGATTACTATATAGAGATGTCAATATACATAGTGATAGGAAAAAATGAAAGACACCATCTTAGTTCGTTTTGATTCATCACTTGAAATTCAAGTCTGTTGATACCGATCAATGGGTGGTTACCACAACTTTTATAACGTGAAAGCCAAGTAAAGCCAATAACGTGAAAGCCAAGTAAAGCCAATAACGTGAAAGCCAAGTAAAGCCAATAACGTGAAAGCCAAGTAAAGCCAATAACGTGAAAGCCAAGTAAAGCCAATAACGTGAAAGCCAAGTAAAGCCAATAACGTGAAAGCCAAGTAAAGCCAATAACGTGAAAGCCAAGTAAAGCCAATAACGTGAAAGCCAAGTAAAGCCAATAACGTGAAAGCCAAGTAAAGCCAATAACGTGAAAACCAAGTAAAGCCAATAACGTGAAGTCGCTTAGAACCTGACAGAGAGGAATGTCATAATATACAAACGACTGTCATAAAAAAAAAATGGACTTTTGCGCATTTTTCCATTGAGGTTGTCTGGAAGAAATCGCGCTTAGCGATAAGACCGCCGTTTGTACTGCCACTAATGTATAATTGTTGTTTTTCTTTTGTATTTTCGTATGGTGTACAATAAAGAATATTGTATTGTATTGTATTTGTCGCAATTTCAACAGATTTTAGGGGATTAATATAAAGAGCTAGCTGTCCCGGCGAACTTCGTAGCGCCATATTTTTTTTTCAACCCGCGTGAATTTTTGATCCCGTTCCCGTTGCATCTATTTTCTCATCTTTAAATCTTCCCTGGACATCCACGAATATTTCGAGACTAAAGTTGGCCAAATCAGTTCAGCCGTTCTTGAGTTAAAAGTGGCATTGATTTTTATATACAGGGTGTCCCAAAATTCAAGGATAAGCCGGCAACAGGGGTTGGCCCTACTGATGGCTGCTCAGGAAAAAATAAGAAAAAAAATATATCTCTATTTTTTTTTTTAATTACTCCAACTTTTTTAAATTTCTTCAATATTTGGTACCCCTTATGATATTTTCAACTACCAGGCCCACAATTTTGCAAATATTTTTGTACTCTTTTCTGTATTAGCAAGCTAAGAAGCATGGCTATCCATTAACATCCTCAAAAATTATAGAATATTTGTAGTTATTTCACAAAAATAAGTCAAAATATTTTTTTGTCGTCAAATTTTCATACATTTTTACTTTCGACCCACTTTATCTTATCTCGGTGGAGAAAAAAAAGTAAGGCCACTTCTATGGCATCTTTTTTTAAAAATTGGCGCAACTATCCAAGATTTCAAAATGGTATGATTTGGGTATGATAATCCAATAAAATACTCAAAAAAATATTTTTAAGTAAATAACAATCACATTTCATACATTGCTTTTATTGAAAATCACCAGATTTATTTTGTCCACAATGCATTCATCATCAATAAAAATCATTGACGGGACTCGTGACTAAGTGGTAACCTAGTAGGTTAACACATAACGAGGTTAAGCAACACAAGCCAGGTTGGTTTTCGGATGGATGATCATTCTTAAGACATCGAGACACCTCCATTCCTCAGAGAGTACCTTAGGCCGTCGATCCCGGTGGCCATATGAGCATCTATGACAGTTGTTACGGGTAGTTGGAGCCCTAAAAGTCCAACAACTAGGTCTCACTACATAACTTTGATATGGAGGTCAGGTGGCAGTCGCTTCACGGAAAATTTCACAGTTCTGCTGTTTCACAGTTAACTATCAAATCCGACTCTGTATTTTGTAAAGGCTCAGATGATGATGAGTGTTGAAAATCCATACTGTTAGAAAATTAAACAAATATAATGGTATAATTTTATAATTATTGCGTTATTGTTAATATTTTTTTTATTTTACATGTTTAAATTGTGTGCCACCGGCATTAAAACATTATTTTTCGTGCATATTTTGCACCTATTATTGTTCTTAAGACAATTCCAATAAAACTCTGAGCCTCGGATTTCCGCACTAACTGTGAAATTTTCCGGGAGGCGACTGCCACCTGATCCCTACAACCCACTGGCGATATCGAAGCTATGTAGTTAGACCAGTTGTTGGACTTGGCAAAGTGGAGGAGGAAGAACTGGAAGGCGGACTCTAAGCTCCGAGGTTATCTTGGCCACGGATTCAGTCAGCAAAATGCGTATCCATGATGAATAGTTGTTAGACTTTTAGGACTTCCACTACCCGTAACAACTGTCATAGATACTCATACGAGTATCTATGACAGTGTTGTTACTGGTTACTGGCCACTGGCATCGACGGCCTAAGGTACTCTCTGAGGAACGGAGGTGTCTCAAGAATGGTCATCCATCCGAAAACCAACCTGGCTTGTGTTGCTTAACCTCATTATGTGTTAACCTACTAGGTTACCACTTAGTCACGAGTCCCGTCAATGATTTTTTATTGATGATGAATGCATTGTGTACAAAATAAAACTGGTGATTTTCAATAAAAGCAATGTATGAAATGTGATTCTTATTTAGTTAAAAATTTTTTTGATTATTTTATTGGATTATCATACCCAAATCATACCGTTTTGAAATCTTGGATAGTTGCGCCAATTTTTAAAAAAAGATGCCATAGTGGTGTCCATACTTTTTTTTTTCACCGAGATAAGATAAAGTGGGTCGAAAGTAAAAATGTATGAAAATTTGACGACAAAAAAATATTTTGACTTATTTTTGTAAAATAACTACAAATATACCAATATTTTCAGGGTGGTGATGGATAGCCATGCTTCTTAGCTTGCTAATACAGAAAAGAGTACAAAAATATTTGCAAAATTACGGGCCTGGTAGTTGAAAATATCATAAGGGGTACCGAATATTGAATAAATTTAAAAAAGTTGGAGTAATAAAAAAAAAATAGAGATATATTTTTTTTCTTATTTTTTCCTGAGCAGCCATCAGTAGGGCCACCCCCTGTTACCGGCTTATCCTTGAATTTTGGGACACCCTGTATATATATAATATATGAAAATGGTTTCATGTTGTGTCAGATTTTAACGTTACCTATAGCAATAATCTAAGTAAAGAGACATTTCACAGGTAGCTTTGAAGTTCACACTCAGTACTTTCATTGCGTTTCGATTTGGTAGAATGTATACCTACACAAAATGGTTCTGTATGATGCAGCAAGCTCTATTTTCGAAATATTATAATAATAAATGAATAGGTATGATACCGTGCCAATCTGTCGATAATATTAGTTGCGTATGATAGTTTTATAATTATTCATGTTGGTACTGAATGGATTAAAATAACATAACTTCCAGGTTGCGTAACTAGAACTAGTATGTCACATCACTTGTTAGTACTACTTTTTATGGAGCGTTTTGTGGCGGCGCGAGAAATTGAGTTTTCAAAATCAAATATCCAGTTAAAAAAAAAAAAAGTATTTCATTTACGTAGGGTTCTATTAGTAGAAACCAGAATAAAGGTTATTCTTAGTTAAAGAGGTTAAAAGATATAAAATTCACTCGCTATCTCAGTTAAGAGGTAACTATGGCGATAAAATAAATAAAAACGTTATTGAGGTTTCTCACTTATCTTAACACTTATCTTAAAATACTTAAAACTTATATACTTAAAACTTAACTTAACTTAATTTAAATACTTAACTTATCCAAGTTTCACTGCAATTATTTAATATTCATTTACCAAATTATGGTGCTCCATATAACTCATGATGTAAATTTAAAAGTTATATGCCTTTCTCATAGATGCCATTATCAGGATCGGTTCATCCAGTCGAAAGTTCCCGAGGTAACAAACATAAAAAAAAAAACAGTCGAATTAAAAACTTCATCGCTTTTGAAGTTCGTTATATAGATTTTGCGATATCGATAATACAGTTGTCATCAATGTGAGTGTCATCAATTTCACTACACTAAAATTTCACTGACATTTTAGATTCGGTAACACAGTAATGATGACTCTTGGCCTACAGTCGAAATAATTTGATACATATGATTTGATGTTCAGTCTAGGATTAGAGCGTCTCAAATTAATTTTTAGAATGATCGATTATCGTTTTAATATATCTAGTACTGATATTAGGCTTAGGAATTATGTGTTAGGGTTGAAGAAAATTTTAAATGGGTATTGATAATTGTTATTTATTGACTTTCTGTGCTACTTTCGCTTTCATTATCAGAAACAAATACTATGCGATACGGCAAAAGTAGCATATGAATAAGATGTTGAATACTTTTCCACAATTAATTTATTGTTTATTGCCTGGCCGGTTTCGCCTTACGGTATTCTCAAAGGTTTATAATTGGTCTAAACTATTGTACTTTTTCTACAATACAAAATAATTATACAGTATGATAAGTGTGAGTACTTGTAAAAAGGTGTAGGTAGGTATACCAGCTTCCACTTTTATCCCATTTGGAGAAATAATAATTAGAATTTCATAAAAGTAATTATATTTTATTATTAGGTGATAGTAATTATGGTATGGTTTTTTTTCTTTTTCTTTCTCATTGAATCAATTTATACATTATTAATTGTATCATATGTAATGTCAAAATATTAAATGTCAAGAAATTATAATTATCAAATTAATGATGTCAAATGGAACTAACTATATATAGATTACAATATATAAAAAAAAAATGTCAGTCACAGTACTAAATTAATAAATTTAATTTAATTTATAAATTAAAATGAATAAATAATTAGGTATTAGGTAGTTCCACCAAGTGCCATCAATCTCCAGTACCTATAAACAATATAAATAACATTTCGAGTTGTGTAACGTAGAAAGAAACATTAGGGGCCAAAAGCGATATAACGTAGCTCTTACGAGGACTAGCAGAAATGGAAAAATCACGTCATAGTTTAAATTATTTGTTTCCAATAGTGCCAAGTTACCTTCTATGACTGCTGAGATCTATCATAGTGCACCTATTAAATTACTTGTGTCTAAAGTAAAGTCGAAAGTATCCAAAGTAAAGTCGAAAGTATCCAAAGTAAAGTCGAAAGTATCCAAAGTAAAGTCGAAAGTATCCAAAGTAAAGTCGAAAGTATCCAAAGTAAAGTCGAAAGTATCCAAAGTAAAGTCGAAAGTATCCAAAGTAAAGTCGAAAGTATCCAAAGTAAAGTCGAAAGTATCTAAGTCTAAAGTATAACACAAAGAATATAACGACCATTATTTTATTCTTGACCTACTAACACTTTGAGATCAAAGTGTAGTTCAGATTGGCCGTGATAGACTGATTGTAACTGGATAATCATGTTTGGCATTATTGGTGATGGTTGGTAAAAAGAAAAAAAAATAGTTAAAGGCGAGACTTCCGTCTCGGGTAAAGGTTTGGCAAATTGGTGTAGCTGGATAATGGCGTTTGGCATTAGTGGTGATTGTTAATAGATGAGAAGCTGGGGGGCGAGACTGATACGTCTGATATACTGTACTGATATTTCGTTAGATTCAGAGTATAACTGAACTAGTTGGAATGAGTTGTAGAAGATATTTTATAACATTATAAAATGACCTGTTTTTTTTTTAAGTTCATAAAAGATTGTGTTAATCGAAGACTTGGAAATTTTAAATAATATATTTTATATATTACGATAAAGCGTAATCATATTATTTTGTGGTATTTATGAGACTATTGTTCAAAAGTAGTTTTTATCATTCGTATTTATGAAGGACGCACATACTTATGGTTTTACTGATAATCGAATTCTGATCTAATGACAAACTAAAAAAAAAAAAAAAAAATGATTTATGAAAGACGCACATATACCTACTTATGATTTTACTGATGGTCGAGCTCTGACCTAATCACAAACTAAAAAAAAAAAAAAAAAAATATATGCCGCTAATCTTTGCCCTGATACTTCACTGCAAATTCACACTAGCGGGTGATAGGTGCTTGTATCGCAAAGGCCAGAGATTATAAAAAAAAAAAACAAAAAAAAAAGTGTCTATAAAAAAAAACTGCTGGTTACAAATACATGCCGCTAGATCTCCGCCCTGATACCTCACCAAAATTCACAATAGCGGGTGATAGGTGCTTGTATCGCACAGGCCGAAGATATATAAAAAAAAAAAGATGTCTATAAAAAAAAAAACTGCTGGTTACAAATAAATACCGCTAGATCTCCGCCCTGATACCTCACCAAAATTCACACTAGCGGGTGATAGGTGCTTGTATCGCACAGGCCGAAGATGTGACAAAAAACAAAAGTCATAAAATGTCCAGCAATGAATTATATATAATTATATAAAAAAATAATGTGACAAAAATGTCAAAAAAAAAATGTGACAAATAAAATGTCAAAAAAAAATGTGCCAAATTATCAAACAAAAAAAAAAGGATGTGACAAAAATGTCAAAAAAGAAAATGTGACAAAAGACTGTGACAAAAAGACTGATGAAAAGACTGTGACGAAAAGAATGGACTTGAAAAAGAATGTGATAAAACAAATTTATATGTACCGACAGATTAAAGGGTACTTCGAGAGCGAAGTACTGGTCAGTCTGGCCGTGTTAGATTGTTTGAAATATTTATCAAACATATGAAACAAATATCCCAATAAGTATGTGTGTGTTTTCAATTTATGAGTAAGTAGCTTTTAAACCCGGCAGTTGTGCCGATAGCAAACTGTTATGAATCTGATTCGATTTGAAATCATTGTTATTTACAATAGGTATTACATTTTAGGTTATAGTACAATAATAAGGTCGATTGTTGTTGTATTTACATGTTTAAACGTACCGATAAAATAAGTGTGATTTATTTAAATTATTATTGTAAAATAGTTTATATGTGGGTAGGTGAGTATCGTGTGTTGCATTGCGACGAATCATAAGCTATAAAAGACGACACAATATTGAATGTGGACTCAGTTGATCCCGAGCCGTCGAAGTGTAAGGTACGATCTACCTCTGTTACATTTATAATTCTTATAATATATAATATATAATTCTCATAATATAATATTAATATTATAAATATTATATAATATAATGATATAATAATAATAATATATAATAAATTGTGTATTTGATACTTGATATTCTGTGTACTTAATTGTGTAAATAATTGTGTAGTAGACTACAGAGAATAATTACCTATTATTGGTGTTACGGTAAATGTTATTATTAAGTACCCTTCTTGGGTGTTCGAAATACTTACTGTTTAACTCGATGGTTATTCTCTTATGTGATACAATGATTGTAATGAACTGGTTCGATGCCAGTGTGATACGTAGTTTTCCGTGTATTACCTATGTATTATAGTGTTGGCTTCTAGCTTGATTACTAGTATGATGATACCAGAGTTATGTTGTAAACTGTTATTACTATATTGTAATTTAGGAGACGGACTGGTTTTCTTGTTAGTTCTTTTCCCAGTCGATACGTCCTATTGGAACTAACGTAGTATACCTTCCTTAACCCATCCTTACGAGAAATCCGTAGCTTGACGTATAACACAATAAAGAGATTGAAAAACAGTAATTTTGGTTGTTTAATTGTAATGACATATTTCCCTAATATACCTAGACCTATGGTTACTACTGGCCTATAGGTTATTATAGAATCTGTGATTCTATATCTCTATATTATACTCTGTATGTTTTACATTTCATACAATTCCCTTGGCATTAATCTAACACAGTCATGTTAGCGAAAATTATCCCGATTATTAGATATTAGACTGTAATACTGTATAAGATATAACTGTATAAAATTACAATATACTGTATAAGCTGCATTGCAATAGTCGGCGTTCAAAACGAGTTATGTGTGTTATATTGTACAATATTGTTCTTTAAACTTTCAATGTGTGCGTGTCATGGGATGTATGTATAATGTCAACTTAAACCGAAATAGTAGCCATTTTTTACGCCGCGTTGAAATGACATTTGCTGCGTCTAGGTATAGAGTTTGTATATAGTCCAAGTATATACTTTACATGTTAATTTTATTATTATTATTATTTATTTATTTATCATCTTACAAAAACAATGTACATAATTAATTTTTGACAATGCATTTAGAAAAACCACTAACTCCCGCTACGAATATAATATACAGGGCGTCCCACGGCGATGCCACATGGAGGGAAAGTACCTTAAATCCTTAAGTTAGCTCATTTTACTTAAAGGAGACATCATTTTATTTTTAAAAAGAAACAAAACTGCATTCATAGATTTTTAAAAACTCGCTTGCTACACCCGGTAATCGAACCGACTAAAATCCGAAAAGTAACATCCTGTATTTTTATGGCATCAATCGATAGTGTCAATCATAAGGATCAAATCTCTCTAAGAAACATGGTAAATTAAATGAAAGGAAGCCCTTGAAACCTAAAATTATAAATTCAATTTGGTAAAATAAAACACTTTCTTATAAGGTATCGACACTAGAGAAATCTTTGATGAAATTTATTTAGTAAAATGAGTACTAAATGAATGAACTTTGTTACCTGTTTAGAATGTAACTTTATTGGGTAACTGCATGAGGTATGTAGGTAGGGTAGGTAGTTATTTTTGGGTGCTTGATTAGAAACCTGCACGCGGTGTACCCTGGGCAACGAAGATGGCGAGAGAATTGCCCTATTGGATCAACTTATAACCTGTTAATTGAGACGGCGTGCGGTTTTAGTCGGTTTGAGTTCGACATACCTAAAAACTACTGCTGACCAGCAGCGGTCTCCGCACGATAAAAAAAGAAAAGTAATTTAAATATGGAATTTTATTGTTAATCTTCTTCCTCCTAGCATTAATTCCCAGTCGCATCCGAAGCGTTTTTCAGCTCGGAGTCTGGGGTCCGCTTTACCAGTCTGAACTACAGATTTGGCTATACCTCGATATTTTCCGTAAAGGGATTGCCATCTGACCTCCACATCCCAATGGTAACATTAGGTATATCGAAGCTTTGCGGCTAGACCGTTGTTTTTGGAATTTTTAGGGCTCCAACTACCCGTAACGACTGCCATAGATGTTTTTATGGCAACCGGGACCGACGGTTTAACGTGCTCTCCGAGGCACGACCAGACCAATGCAAATACCCATATTTCATGAACACAAATATTTGCACTGAGCGGGGATTGAACCCGCGCCTCCTGCGTAGCGGCCGCGTTCACTACCGCTACGCCACGGAGGCTGGCATTTGATTGTTAATAAATGGTATCAGATAGATGGATGAACTTTGAGTAAAAGTGTTTTATTTTGCCAAATTGAATTTATAATTTTAGGTTTCAAGGGCTTCCTTTCATTTAATTTACCATGTTTAATATAATAACGAATTCCCGCTAACGTTATTGTATATCATGAAAGGTGAACGTTTAAAAGTTAACATTGTAATAAATATAATATTAAGACATACGTCCGTCTAAAACCCATAGGTACGAAGCATAGCTAATAATGCTAATATTATGAATTCTATCACAGGGATAAGTGGAAGCTTGAACCATAATATCTTAAAAGAAATCTCGCATAACTCTATACGTATTTTGTTCTAAAGACTTACGAGAAAAAAAGGACTCGGCGAATTTCGTCCAAAAATCCCTAGACTCGGCTAAAGTAATAAGATTGTTCTCAGCAATTCCTGTAGCAGTTCCCTTAAATGGAATTTATTTGAAAGAGCCTTTACAATATAACCTTCAGACTTATAACTTTGGACATTTCTTTAAATGAACTTCCACTTGGGGCCATTTTAAACTATTGGTTGTTTGAAATATTAACGTAACTACATATAATGATGAAATTTTAATAAGGATGATGAAACAATATTACAATTTGTAGATTCGAGTTTAGCAAGAAAAAGTTATTTTAGTGACTTTTAGGTTGCAATTCGGGCCAAAAAACTTGACTTTGGGCTCTCTGAAGGGCTTTTTTTACCCGACTGCGCCAGCGAGAGGGTAATGTGTTTCGCGCGTATGTATGTATGTATGTATGTATGTAGTTTTCTTTGTTCCTCTCTACAGGCCTAACGCCTGAACGGATTTTGATGAATAGGGTCTCAAATGAAAGGTATTCATCTCCCGAGTGTCATAGGGTACATAAAATTCCAACAAAAACTATACGGTAGATTTTTGATGCTAAAATATGTGTTGGCAAAATTTTTTTTTCATTCAAATTTATCGAGTAGGGTATCAAAATGAAGAGAATTAAAAGGAGATTACAAACATAATATAGATGTCATATCCTAACTAAAAAGGTTAAAATAAAATTAATTATTAAAAAATAAAAAAACCCGACTGCTGTCTAAAAGATTGAAACAAGCTTGATAGCAGGCGGTACCCATTAAATTTCTTTCAGTTTATGATTGGCAAATGGGTACCGCCTGCTATCAAGCTTGTTTCAATCTTTTAGACAGCAGTCGGGTTTTTTTATTTTTTAATAATTAATTTTATTTAGCTACTTAGTTCACAGACAAGCACGCGGACCACCTGATGGAAAGTGGTTACCGTGGCCTATGGACGAGTGCAACACTAGGAGAGTCACACTTGTGTTGCCGACCCTGTAAGAACAGGAATTTGACTATGCTTTTTTTTATACCACTTAGGTGGCAGACAACCACACGGTCCACCTGATGAAAAGTGGTTACCGTGGCCTATGGACGCGTGCAACACCAGGGGCGTCACACTCACGCTGCCGACCCTGAAGTAACCTTCTAATGCCCTTCTTGAAGTGCCCCATATTGTAGTCGCTTGGGAAAACCACCCTTCTTCTTCCTTTCTTCTTCCACTAACCATGGGACCTACCTTTCACTTTACACTGGAAAAATAAAACGAAATCTATTCGTCAAATGTATTTCCAATACACGAACGTGTCGAACTACCACAGAATATATAAATTAATACCTACAGCGGAACTGCAAACATTTGGTTCTTTTGTGACAAGAGTCAAATAAAACTGTAATTGGATTTTTTCGTGCAGACTCACTGCAAACCAGTGAAATGGATTTCGTGAATTCGAATTATGTCGAGCTAGTATCCGGTTTGGGTCTAGTCGGTATTAAAATGTTGTGGCTTAGATCCAGTTAGTGTTAGTGAATTGTAATGTGAAGCGCTACGTCTAAATTAGTAATATGGTGTTTTTAGGTAAAAATATTACATGACAATGTATTTGCGCAAATAATGTCACTTGGTATGTACATACGTATTCTAGAACTAATAGAAGCTATGTTTGTGTCTGGATAGCGCTGTGTTACGTCCGCGAATGTTTATTATTATTATTTTAACTTTACTCTACTTCAACCCTCATTATGCCCGTAATTTATTATGACATTTACGGTTACTACTCCGCTCTCTTGAGTAGTAGCGTAATGATATTATTAGCCTACAACCTTTCGCGATAAACGGGCTATTCAACGCCAAAAAATCCAGTAGTTCTTGAGATTAATGCGTAACCAAACAAACTAACAAACTCTTCAGCTTTATAATATTAGTATTGATCTTAGAGTTACATATTAGGGATATAATATAGAGCGTGCGTATCACTCAGGTCTTTGGCGCCGAGTGTTAGCAGATACTTTGCGATGGTATAGCGCACCTATAGTGACGTTTCATGCATTACCGAAAATATCAATAGATGCACTTATTAATGTAGTATGTTGTTATGAATTTTTTGTTCGATTTGATATGCATGGATAAAATAAAGGCAAAATACAAAGCAATGGCGTCATTTTGCGTATTACAAAAACAATTATTACTACAATATATAGGTTGTTGTATAACATTTTGATTTAACATGTCGAATTAAATATTATTCGCGAAGTCATTTTGACGGGTATTGTTTTGCTACTGATTGAGGTTGAGCCAGGAGCCTCGGTACTGTTTGTACACAGCTAATATTTCAAAAACTACATCTCTAAACTTCAATATTCACCGCCACATGAGGTACTTAACATAATGGTCTCTCACCTTCACCCATCTAATGCGCAAGCCGCCAAACCTACAATATGAACCCCAAGCTATCCAGAATTATTTAGGCTTCACGCCTGTTGGTAACGAGTTCCATACGGGTTCTACTGACGGCTACGGGTTCATGTGACCCAGGGGAGACGCGCGTGTCATTCAATTTAGTTAACAGACGCCACACGTTGCATTATCTGCTTACCAACCTCTCTTGGTAGCATTATTGATGTATAAAAGGTGTAGGATAGGGATTTGTTGTTGTGGTTTTTGGTAAGAGATAAGTAAGAGGCTGTGTGTCTGACGGCTGCGTAGCGATAGTGCGTTCGAATGTTCTGTTAGGAGGCGCGGGTTCGTTTCCTACTCGTTGCAAATATTTTGTATGCATGAATAAATATTATGTATTTACAAAAAAACCTAAGCATGTTTATCCGTAGTCTAGTATCCATAACAAAAGCTAATTAAACTATGGTTACTGATTAGAATTTTAGTAGAATTTTGTAGAATTTTGAATATTTATGTAGGTGTAAAAGTTAAAACAAAAAAATATTAGTAACATATCATCATCATCATCATCATCATCATCATCATTCTTCTTATATCTAAAACTTGCACGCTCTGATTGTATCTAAAGCATGTCCTTTGGAGCTAAGATATCGCTCTCCTGTTGTTCCCCTTGACTCGGCTTTGCTTTTACGAAAGCGACTGCCGTCTGATCTGGACAGGAAAACCTGCACCAGAACCCCGTTCATCAATCAACAGGTTAATAGATGAGGTTGAACTCCGAATATCTCTGAGTTATTTTATGTGTGTTTTGAGTTACGAGCTGTTACAATATTATCGAGTAAAATATTCCTTCTTACAAGCCTCATCTTTATTGGTAGATCACTGGTACATATACACAGGCTGTGTTATATTAGGCCTGGTTGTAATGAGGAACACAAAAGATTTAATCGCTGTTTCACTAATATTAGCATAGGACGGATAGCGCTCGGAGTGGGTCGACTGATTTTGGCCCATTAGTGTGTGTGAAGTCCAAACAACAGTCACTTCAGAACAGTTAATGCATATATCCACATAGAAAAAATATAGTAGTCTTAATTAAATACAGTAATTATTTTCATTGACAATGAATGTTGTTCAAATTCAGAAATGTTAATTTGAATCATTCCTGTTTTCGAATTTTACTCTTCCGCTTATTTATAGCAGTATATTTCCCAGAAACGGTACGGAAACGACCACAGAAATGAAAGACGGGATCCCATCTTCGGACATGAAGTCCTTCCACTCTACCATGAAGAGAGCTCCTCTGCAACCTTGCTCCTTGTTAACCAGCAGATCTTTTTGCAACAAGTGTGGATGATTATGCAGGGGCAACAGCAGCCTGCCCCTACAACAGCCTCCACAATCAAAGTATTATCGTTCAAATCGATTAAGAAAAATAAAATGAGAATTTGGATCGACTCCATGCGGACTTAGTGGTGAGAGCATTCCCCCTGTAAGGGAAAAATCGCGGGATCTAGTCCCGCCCGAGGTCCATTCTCTTTTCTCTTTCTTAATCGATTTGAATAGTTAGCATAATAAATGCTTCAAAATTTCATTCAAAAGTATTCTCGTTTTCAGTACCCTGATGTTTCAATGTGTGAAACATCTGCTTGTGCCACTTTTGATTTGGCATTTCAGTACGGCACCGCATATCGAGATAATGATAACTACAGGAACACTAAAACACAACACAATACAACACAACACAACTACAGAAACACAGACTACTACATGAAACTCATAATTATAACTTTATGAAAAGTATCACATAAAACAAATTCTTAATATCAGATATTAAAATTGTGTATTTTCGACCGTTACCCGACGAACAACCGCCTTCGAAGTTCATAAATCAGCCGAAGCTCCAACGAAGCCGTGTGCCTAAACATTATTATAGTAATAAAGGTAATTGAAACACGCCTTGGCTATTAATAACCTAATTAATATTCTAATTACTTTTAGTAGGTAATTGTATTTCAGATAAACGGGTGATCCACAGTTATGGTACAGTCCAGCTGAGTGATTATGGATTTATCAGGTCAATAGAAGAAATAGAAGCGTCGGTAGCTTAGTAGTTAAGGATTCGGCCTTACGATCGAGAGGTTCCGGGTTCGAATCCTGGCCATTACACTACCGACGTGAACCCACTCCTAGCACAAGCAAATTAGCTTAGTTGGAGGGGTTAACGGGTTAAAAAAAAACAAATCTTATCTAAAATCTAATATCTTTGTTGGGCCATACCAACTGCTTTGAATTACCTCAGTGACGTCATATCTACCTTCTGCTGACTAGAGAGGTAAACGATATACCTTGACAAATCATTAACTAGCAGAATAAAAATATCATTGAAAGAAAAGATAAAACGTCCAGGATGCACTAACACAATATTACTAGTCTAGTCAAAAATAATTTATTCTGTGTAGACCATTAAAACAGAACTTATAAAACGTTAAAATTAAAAAAAAAAACTAGTTTAGGAAATGGATTACCGCGGCCCCGGCCTGAGAATACTCTGGCAAGAAACTTAAAGGGCTTTATTTGGTCTATTTACAAACATTATTTACACAGTAACATAGTTGTGCGAACAGCTCATTTCCAAGCCTGTTTATCCTCTAAACAATCTTGATACAAATACCTTATTATTATTTGCATACCTATAATACAAACCAAATAACGCTCTTCAGTACAAATTAACTTAGAGCAATCACTCTGATCATTACTCCCGAAGTACACACTTCGCTTGGTCCTCCCCCCCCCCCCCCCCCCCGTTTTTCCCTCCAGCCCTCGCTGACCCTCAGGCGTCGCTTCTCAAACATTAATTTAAAAGAAAACTCGGTGAGGATTATTTCTATTCCTGAATAGATATACAATTTTGTGGAATTGTATATTACTATGATGTGTATTACTATTCACTTGTAAATATTATCTAATCTACCTATGACTATCTCATTGGTTTTGTGCTAAGATAATTAAAACACTATTATGTGAAAATTAAAAACATATTTACCGTAATTATTTTTTCATGTACGTAATATTTGAATTCGATAGAATAATCCATACTAATATTATTATTTACTTTTACTAATATTTACTTTTATTTATTATTATTACTAATATTATAAATGTGAAAGTTTGTGAGAATGGATGTGTGGATGTTTGGATGTGTGGATGTTTGTTACTTTTTCACGCATAAACGGCTGGACCGATTTGGTTGAAATTTGGTATGTATATAGGTTATACCCTGGATTAACATATAGGCTATATATCAGCGATGAACGGGATCAGAATTCCACGCGGGCGGAGCCGCGGGCAACAGCTAGTTATTATAAATGCGTAACTCTATCAGTTTGTCTTTCTGTCTATCTGTGTGTCTGTCTGCCACGCTTTCACGTCTAAACCGCTGAAGCGATTTTGGTGAAATTTGGTACAGAGATAGATTAGACCTTGGGAAAGGACATAGGCTGTTTGGTCGTGATAAGCGACATCTACCCGTATGGAGCCGCGGGCAACAGCTGGTTTTCAAACCGGCGGCGTGGCGGCGGAAGTATATTGTATTACACCTACATTAAAAGAACAGATGAATTCCCGTAAACATAATTAGATGATGGCGTATTGTTTATATCAATGAGTAAATCACAATCATTCATTCATTCAGATATAAGTATGAAGTAGAAAGTACCACGAGTAGTGGACCTGACGTCGCGAGGCTGATCGATCGGCCGTGGGCGCCCTCCATCATGCACCTCTCAGAATAATTAAGACAAATAGCCATTTGCAGAGCGCCACTTCTCTCCGCCGTATTTAGTGCTAATTTGATGGCCAGTTTCGAAAGTATAAGGACTATAGGAAAGGTCTTAAAGGTAATAAGTACTAATTGCTTAATTCACGATGGTTTGTAAGTCACTCATTCAAAATCGTAGCTTAACTTGACAAAGAGCACTATTTTTGGTGAACCTAAAAAATCCTTTTCAAATGAGATAATCAAGGTATCTTTTATTTAGCACGAATGAACCATCTTATTTAGAGTTTAGTGGTAATTTTAGTACTTGGCACTACATTGAATATTTAGTTCGATTTGTTTACAATATAGTCACTAGCATACGCGCGCCATATTGTCGGAAAAGACAAATTGTGATTCAGGTACTACGTTTTTGCACTACACAAAAAGCTGTCGTAATAAAAAATCCAAACTGTCACAGAGAACTTTCATCAGAAAAAGTACATAACTAACCCGGTCGAAATCTATTTCTCTCTTAAATGCAAATACTAAATGTCCCTCTCCGCCGCGGAGGTCGGAGTGCCAGCCAATTAGATGGGCTCCGTTGATTAGATTCCGATCTCCGAGGAAAAACTAATAAATCTTGTACTCCGTAAAGCCGTCAGATTAAAAAACAGTCTTGAGAAGTGTGCTTCTGGCGAATATCGATGTTGAGGGAGATAAAATCTGTGAAATAGATTTCTGGTGCAAAGAATTTGGTTATGTTTTTGTTTTTCCGAATTAACTATTAAGTAATTTGAAAGTGCCAATTTTAGCACTACTACTTGCTAGTGTAAAAATAATTTATTTTTACTATACGTGTTTACAAATTACTTTTCATTCAATAAAAGCTACTGCGCGTGGTGCCGTTATACAGCGCGAAGAACACGCTCCACACTGCCTATTTCTAAACATACAGAAGGCATTCGACTGTGTTCCACGCGTGAAGATCTGGTGAAAGGAGTTCCAGAGGCTTACATTGACATTGAAAATTATGTTCGAGGCGAGGAATGAAGGTATGCTCTAACAAGACTCAACTTCTTGTCTAGTAAAGTTTCATTCAATATTATAATCTTAAAAATACCTATCAATTTTTCTCATAAAACAATAATTACTTGTGTACTGGGAAAGTACCTCCGCCCTACAGAATAACCTCATGTTGTGTTCCCGTTGGTAAGTAGGGTTACCAGAGCTCACTGGAGAGGTTTTTTGCTGTCAATGAGAAGACCAAACGCTTATCCTGCGTGTCTTCTTCGCTGACGGTACGAAATGACTCTATTCTTACAGGGTCGGAAAATTCCAGTGTCTATACTTTATTGGAAGTACTTAGTTTTTTATTGAGTTTACTTGGAGAACAAACCAAGTAATTAATTGAGTTGTCTGCGATAGAACTCTTAAACTCGGCGAAGACAAAACGACTACGAAAGGTTTCCTTTTCACTTGGAATTGTTCATTTGTATTCTTTGCCGCGGCATTGAAGTCTTGAGGAATGTAAAAATACATTTATAAACAAATATTTACATTTTTGCAGTGGATAACCTATTGCTTAACACCGAAAATAGTGATTGAAATGTGAGTATTAGTCATATATATGTTGCATTACACATTTCACATATTTTGTGAGAGTTTTCGAGGCCTAACCTGTTTCTACTCCCATGTTCTTTGAGTGTTGCAACGTGCGAATGAGTGTATTAAACATACACACAACAGTAACTACTTCCTGAGTATTATAATAAAAAGTCTACGAGCACCAAATTTCCATTACTTTCCTGTTAAAGCCTATAAAAGTCTACAGCTAAACAATTTAATTTCACAATCCCGATAAGATTTGAAACCGATTACCTTATATTCAATAGAAAGGGCTGAATGAAAGGAGCGGCCGAGCGAACGAATGATGAAATCCATTCACGAGATGATCGATCCTCCCCCGAGAACAACTTTGCAAATAAATCCAACGCCGCGACGTCATATTTCATTGGAATTTAACGCTTTATACCTATGAGTATTCACACAGTATTCGTGTGACTTGTGGGGTATTGATTGCGTTACGAATATTACAGAATAGAATGCTTTTTTTTTTCAAAATTAAACCAAGAAAATCTACAAATTATAACGTCAATTCTGCAGCCTTCTCTTCGTTTCTCTTCCACCAATGAAATCGCTGAAAAAGGGTGTCGCGTGACCAAGACGTCTGGATGTAGGCATATCTTTTCGACTTCATTGGTCAAAAAGAAACGAATAGATGATGTCTATGTCGCCATGTTGAGGCTACTGCTGTTAAAAAAATCTCTAAAGAAGAGAAATAATATATTATATTTAGGCCTATTTCAGCTCGTTAGAGTGTTGAGATACATTGTGGCGTATTTTTTTAAACATTAAAAAGCAGGTTTTCAAGATTTGCTGTTCTCTCAGAGCGGGTAAAATCTTTAGTATTTAGAGTACTTTTCCTCAGATACACTTCCAATGTTCCAAGCCGTATTTTGGTGTTCACGATACTAAACAACTCAGGCTGCATATTTTATTCTCAAACCCAAAATCAGATTGTGTTAGGTACTACAAAGCTCCTATATCCAGCTGGAATTCACTTATACACTTTAGAACCATTCATGTCATACACACTGGCTTTACTCATAAAACTGAACTTCACTACGACTAAAATGAAACTTTGGACTGGTAACAAAAAGGTCGAATTTCGCTTGTGTTTAGAGTTAACATTTTCCGAATAAACTGATAAAGAAATTTAAACCTTGGGAGTGTAGTGTAAGGTTGCATCTTGTTTAATAGTTCGCGAGTTTCGACCGCTTTTGCGATTAAAAATCAAAATTGCTTCGTTGGAAGACGTAAAGTGACATGAAGCAATATGAAACAAAACATAGGTAGTTACTTGGAAATTTAAATTTTTTAGTTTCTGAACAAGGAAACTCATATATATAGGTATGTTTTTTAGTTATTTGTTATACAAGAGTGCAAAGTTGCTTTTTAACCGCGTGCTCAGTTTTGATGACCGAGCAAGCGAAAGATTCTAAATTTGAATCACGAGCATAGCGAGTGATTCATAAATTAGAATCTTGAGCGTTAGCGAGGGAATCAAATGAGCACAAGGTGTAAAATCTTTGCACTCGAGTGCAACACGTAACTTTTCATCCCACCTCAGCGAGGAAATAATGAAATGCTTCTTCTTCCTAGCGTTAATTCCCAGTCGCATCCGAAGCTTTCACCTCGGAGTTCGGGGTCCGCTTTACCAGTCTTAACTGCGGATTTGGCTGGACCTCGATATTTTCCGTAAAGCGACTGCCATGTGACCTCCACAACCCAATGGTGACATTAGGCGATATCGAAGCATTGCAGCTAGACCGTTGTTGTTGAACTTTTTATGCATACAAATATTTGCACTGAGCGGGGATCGGACCCGCGCCTCCTGCGTTGCGGCCACGTTCACTACCACTACGCCACGGAGGCTGTATAATAATTATGTGTAATAATACTAATAATAAAATATCAACAAATAAAATTCAACAACAATGTTCAACCATAGGACGTGAAAAAAAAATTATGCGCGCAAAGCAAATTTAAAAAAAAAGTAGGTACCCAAGGAGGTTCCGAGTTGAGTTTTTCATAAATTAAAAAAAAGTTGTATGATAAATCGGCACCATAGAGGTAGAAGTAAATAGGTTTATTGATGTTTTGAGTTCACAAACCTAGTACACACGATGTTCTAAATTCAAATTTACTTTACCACTCTAGAGGATAAAAGCGACTTTTACACTCAGATATCGAAGAAAAAAAGTACTCTTTCCGAGATGGTGGGATGAAAAATGTATTTTTCACCATTGACACTCGAAAAAGGGCCCGTGATTCATCAAAAACAGTGAATAAAACGCTCTTTGTTTCACCGAGTGAATAAAAAAATTTGAATTTGGAACATGCGCGAATGTACGGATTCTAGTGAAACATACAAAGAGGTTGCACACTCTCACTATAAAAACGTACTAAAAGCCACCTAAATGTAATCACTGGCTGGATGGAATGTGGCTCAGTTTAAATTAAGAAAAAAAAATGCCGCCATTTTCTGTGTAATTTTCCTTGTAAAAGTTTATGTTTGTCTCATAATCATAAAATGACTTCATCTAGTGATGAAAATGAAACTCATATTCTCGAACGCGAAAAGACTTCTGAGTCTTTTCGCGCTAAAGCGGTACCTAGCTATTACTGATAATTTGCTGCTTCTTTTGTGTACTATCTATAACAAAATGTAATTCATAATCACAGAGTAATCGTTTTCTCGTAGTCAATGGTGAAAAGTTGAGTACCTAACACGTGAAAAAAGAATTCATCTCGGCTCTTGTATCCCTCGATCCACTCAGGTTTCTCTCTAGAACCCCTCGCTACGCTCGGGATTCTACCGGAGAAACCTTCACTCCTCTCGGGATACAACTTGGTGCCTCGAAAAGAATTCACCTTTTTTTCACTTGTTGGGTAATCTACTATTTACCCACGACGAAACGGAGACGGTGTAAACGTTGGAGTGACAGGATTTTTGTTCGTTTTTTCAAATCCATGTTGCCATTTTTCTCCAAAACTGCTACCCCGATATTTACTTACCAAATGTCAAATTGTGAGGCTTTTCTTGTTCAATTATTTTTTACTGTGGTGGACTTCGTCAAAATTTTTGATTTTGTTTTTTATTCTGTCTAAATGATTATAAAAAGTGAAAGATCTGGTCGCATTCAGGCCTCCACTTCGTACACCTGGGTTCACTTTTCTAATTTTTGGAAGTGGATGAGCCACTTCGCACGGTTTCTGCGATCCGTTACCGTGAGACCATTGTCACGTGTGTCATCTGTCGGGATTGTAATCCAGCTCACTTCTTGAATTTTCTCATAAGCCCCACGGCTTTTAATTTTTTTGCACCCTTTATGACGCCTACGATGTGGAATTATTCTGAAGTTCCTTGAATCCCATTTCACCGAGAACTACACAGCTTTAATCGAAACTAATATTATAAACATGAAAATAATATTTAAACAGGAGTACACACTTTCACTCGCCCTTGATTATTATTTCAAGCAGAATCCTGAAAATATAATTGCTCCACGTAAACTTGAGCCTTGTGGGTTATTCTGTACATAATACATTGTGTATGTGTAGGTACGCCTAATGTGCGGCGTGTCGGGCGCAGATAGCGGACACTAATGTGTGCTCTGACGAAACTAATGACCGACTTTAGTGCCTACGAGTACTATTTTTACACGAAAGTAAAAACTGTGAGCACCACAGATTCAGAGTTGCTGGAGATTGCTGACACAATTTGTAAACACTCATTGTAATTACAGGTAAGTAAAAAAGAGAGGCCATTAGTTCTTGTGGCTGTATTCTTTTTTTATACAAAAGTATTACCATAGTTATTACCTAGTGAATCTGGTTAAAAAAATTCCAACGGCTAATCTGTATGATTTTTTTTATACTACTTAGGTCGCAGACAAGCACACGGTCCTCCTGATGGTAAGAGGTTACCGTGGCCTATGGTAGTGCAACACCAGGGGAGTCACACTGGTGCTGCCGACTCGTGATTTTTTTAAAGAAGCATTCCGTCGTCAACATCATTCCATATCAATATTTGAGGTATTAAATTATTCTTGTGAATATTGTAGTCCAGGAGAGTATGCCACTGACTTTTACCAACATAGTTGGAAGTAACTGAAAGCCTCCGTGGTTTAGCGGAAGTGAACGCGGCCGCTACGCAGGAGGCGCGGGTTCGATCCCCGCTCAGTGCAAATATTTGTGTTCATGAAATATGGGTATTTGCATTGGTCTGGTCGTGCCTCGGAGAGCACGTTAAGCCGTCGGTCCCGGTTGCCATAAGAACATCTATGGCAGTCGTTACGGGTATTTGGGATCCCTAAAAAATCCAAAAACAACGGTCTAGCTGCAAAGCTTCGATATCGCCTAATGTTACCATTGGGCTGTGGTGGTCAGATGGTCAGATGGCCCTCTTTTCAGAGACTTTGCCTTCAGCTTACCATCAGGCGAGGCGAAGTCAAATTGACGTGTCCTATATAAAAAAAAAAAAAAAAAAAAAAGAAATGGCAATCGCTTCACGAAAAAATATCGAGGTCTAGCCAAATCTGTAGTTAAGACTGGTAAAAGCCTCGCGCACTGGTAAAAGGTCTGGGCTCCCCAGACTCCGCTTAATAACGCTAGGATGAGTTGGAAGTAACTGCTACTTTAGAACGTAGTCCGGGAGCTATCCGGAAGGAATGTCCGTCGTTTGTATACAACGTTGTGGTTAGTGCGACTGTAGGTTAATTCCACAGTACATACCGTGAGATTCTATCTCGGTTCGTAACTCTGCTCACAGTTTTGACATTGTATATTACAATTCTACAATAATGTGATAGCGTGATTTGGCTGATCGTCTTGAATAACACATAGTCTAGCTTTGGTTCCTGGAATAGGATTCCTAGGGGGACGGTATCAAGGCCGTCCACGGTTCCTCCTGTGTAGGAGGAATCGTGGGTATTACCTAGTGACAGTAACGAAGGGACCATATAAGTCCGATTCCTGCCGGCTTCCCGATGGTTCGCATGGTGCATGAAAAATTAGATTGAAGTACTTTTTTCCACCGGCTTCCCTTGTAAAAAAAATCACCCATCTCCACATACATGATACAGTCACAACTCTTACCCGTGGGGTAAGTAATGGGGCATTACCTTGAAACATTACCTTTAGTTTTATAAGTCTTTTTTTTTGTTTTATTTTCTTATTTTTTTTAGTTTTTCTCTCTCTAGTACTTAGTCTAGTTTTTCTAGTAGTTAGTTTAGACTCGCAGCCCATAGGAACGAAATCGTGGAACGGGCAGAAATAAGCTATTCAGTCGTGCACTTTTCGTGTCTTCTACTAAAGTAGTCTCAACGTAAGAGGCCCACTATGACATTTGTCATTTGGACGTAACTAGGGATGTAACCACACCACTCGGTACACGATACTCAAGATAAATCGATTCAAGTTTGTATGCGTATTTGATCGATTAGAATATGTATTGTATTGTAGTGTAAAGTTCATTGGCTTAAAGTTCTAATTAGAAAATTTAATCTAAACTTTGATATTGTAGGTATTTTTAAACAATACAATACTGCAAAAAGTCAATTTTCTTTCATTTAACATTTTTATTACAATAATATTCACTCAATAATAACCAATAGAAATCGCATGGAAATGAATCTTTAGTAAATCATTTTCTTGATACCTACTGTCTGAAGTTTACGCTTATATCACTTATTGAAATGAAACCACTTTTTAACGGCTTCTATCGCGATTTATCTGTCACTATTTACTTTTAACCCTACGCCGGCTACTTTCTAGCAGCCCTGGTCCCGGGGTGACTTAAGATGATATTTGAAGCCTAGGAATAAAAAAACCTAGATAACAGCAAACACAACAAAGTCACAAATTGGGATAATGTCATATTTGTCGATGATACTTGGCTGAACTCGAATCATACCGTGCCGCAGTCATAGACAGATGATACCAAGGCCTCTTGCTCAAAAGTGCCAATAGGAAAAGGTGGACGCTTAATCATCTGCCACGTCGTCGGGTCAGCTAGTGGTGGTTTTGTGAATGATACCTTGCTCGCATTTGAGTCTAAAAGTACAAAATAATAACACAGAGTGGTTTACTAACCTGTTAGCAAACCTCTCTGAACAGTGCATAATAAAATTATTGTGTACAATGCACCGTGACCACTCAGTTCAAATAAATAAAGCACCTACTCAAGCAAACAAAAAGGCCGATTTAGTAGCATGGATACTAAGATCAGGCGTTGAAGCTGATACGAATTAGTTAAGAGCTGAATTGCTGTAACTGGTAAAAAAATTATTATTTGTGCTCTATGACCTTGCTTCGTCTCACATTTCAGGATTCTCGCTCAACGAGGAGTACCCTAAAATCAAACTTCTAATTCAACGCAATCAAAGTATTGCCGGTCTTGTAGTATATTGCCGGCCATGTAGCATATTGCCAGTACTGTAGCATATTGCCGGTCATGTAGCATATTGCCGGTCATGTAGCATTAGTTCGCACCACAATTCAGTTTCGTGAGGAATATTTAATGCGCAAACACGAGTCGTGTTTGCGCATTAACACACGTTTTGCACTTGACCGGATTTTTACAGATAAGTGTACGATCTTTAACTTTGTCTTAGACATTTTTATGATAAAATTAAAAAAAATATCTTAATCGATTTATTTTTACCATAACCAATTTATTAAATAGTCTGTGGAGAGTATAAAAAACTCGTTATGGACAGCACTGAGCGGAGTGGGCGGTACCCATCAAAGAAAAATGTCATTCTACGTTTGAAAAATATCATTGTTTTACGTTCTCAAAATTGAGAACTTCATGGACTTGAAATGTCCAAACGGGCTTTTTACATAGCGATTACTTTATCATAATTATTTTTACACATACCTAGTTATAATATTGCGGTAAAAATAGTCATGAAAGATCAATAGCACAACTGAAACTTGACTGTAATACGATCGGAACGATTACTAATAAAAGTTTGGTATACGCCGGTCTCTGCCTACACCGGAAACATGAGCCGTACATAATACCACGATAGTATTTACCGTACAAACACGGGCTGTCCCATCTGCGGGTTTGTTTAGTCAGACAAGTCGACTCGCCCCACGGACAAACACGGCGGATTTAATAAAGGCAGCCCGTGACGTCACTCAGCGTGTTGACATGTCTGCCTATTGCGTTCATACGTAGCCCTTTTTATTTTTGTTTTGATAACAGTGACAGCAATAATATATTTTTGTAATATTCTAGTGCTGTCACATACTAAACAGCGCTATCTAGATTTCAAACTTAATATATATTTGGATTCTAAGATCTATCATTCTAGAATCTAGAATCATTTTTAAATTTTGTAATTAATATTCATTTAACACTATGCTTTCAATTATTTATCAAGTTTATGGAGGTAGGGGTCATTCATCAACTCGCTAGCGTTAAATTCGCTAGCGTGCGCGAGTGTTGGCTGCAATAGTACCATTCGTAAAAAATATGGGATATAAGTTAATTTTCCTTTTGTGTTCCGTACCCAAGGGGTAAAAACGGACCTCCTATTGCTAAGACTTCACTGTCTGTCTGTTTGTCACCCAGTTGTATTCATGAACCATAATTATGTCGCATGAGTCATGCTGGCACTTGAAATTTTCACAGATAATTTATTTCTATCGACGCTAAAACGAGAGTGGTACAAACCCTTTGGTCGTGAGTCCGACTCGCACTTGGCCAGTTTTTTTAAGTAAGTTATAGCACAACGAAGACATTAGTTGACGACACAAAAATATTGTAAAATCGAAAGTTGCCAACTCGCGCGCGCTAGCGAATTTGACGCTAGCGAGATGGTGAATGACCCAAGATGTGTGCTGGACATCACGTAACCGCATACATGTTATATTAAACCAACAACTCCGAGCCATAACCACAAGTAATGTGATTGGAAGGCGGGTGCGGCCGCGGTATGAGCCTAATTGATTGATGGTACGCTGTGACGCCAATACCGAATAGTTTGGATGATACGAACCAGGTCTGCTATACGGTAGTGGCTTTTAGGCAATATTCGTCATTATCATAACGTTATTATGTACTATAATTGCATCTAAAACTTGCACTTTAGAGCCCGCGACCTGGTTCCGCGAGCAACTGCAAGTGTTTGACCTTCAGTCATCAATTCGATTGAGAATGGAAAAAGCGAATCGTCCAGGCCCTCAATTCTGCTAAAGCAAAACCGTGATAATGGCTTCAGAACTAACTGATACTTTATGCGCACGGATTATAATGTGGTGAGGTGATTATAATGGACGAAATCATAATAGTGTCACGATAATCCTGTTCACTCCTCCGCGCGCGGCACGCGTGCTTCACCGACCTTGTCACCGTGTCAATGATAGTGTCACACCGTCTGATCTGAACACTCATATTATGTGTACTTATGTAACAGTTGATATAGTACCTACAGTTTAGTATAACTCCGGACACGTATCGTGGACCTCAAATGTGCTATATACGCGCAGTGCACGTTTCCTGGGTGTCTTTTGATGATAGCACGGGGTGCTACTGCGGTGGACGAACTCAAATTCACCAAGTATAGATTATTACAAAGTAATCCGTGGGCGCCAGAGCCTCGTTTATCTTGCGATTTAGGTCCAAGATACGTGTCCGGAGTTATATCTCATTATGTAACCGGTAATGGTTTTATCGGCCTCACTGACATCTCCGTGGCCTACGCGAACCTCACCTGCAAGTTGGTGCAACTACCTGATTAACAAACGAGGCTCTGTCTGTCGCTTTGGAAATACGAATTCATTCTCCCTACAACTCCATTATTTGATTTATTTTGGTTTAAAAGGAGTGACTGCCGTCAACCATGATAGGGCGCCCTGCACCAAAACCTTATTCATTAACGGGCTTGAGGCCCGAATATAATAAGGAATATTTTTTATGATGGTTCGAGACTTATCGCGATTAATTAATTATGAGATTTACTTTTGCCGACGTTTCGGATGCAGATAAATTAATTAATCACGATAAGTCTCAACCATCACAAAAGTATGGGTTTACACCTCGATATTTCAAAAATAACACTTTTTTTTTTAAGACTATTAGCAACCTAAATTACTAATATTCCCGCTAACCCCTCCAACTAAACTTAATTGCTTGTGCTAGGAGTGGGTTCACGTCGGTAGTGTAATGGCCAGGACTCGATGACCTCTCGATCGTAATGCCGACTCCTTAACCACTAAGCTACCGACGCTCATAATGAATAATGATTAATACAATTCGCAAGTTAAGAGAATTTTATTATGATACAATTTGATTAGGTACAAAATTAACATACAAATAAAAATAAATATAAAAGAACAAATTAAAAACTAACTGACAGCCTCCGTGGCGTAGCGGTAGTGAACGCGGCCGCTACGCAGGAGGCGCGGGTTCGATCCCTGCTCAGTGCAAATATTTTGTGTTCATGAAATATGGGTATTTGCATTGGTCTGGTCGAGCCTCGGAGAGCACGTTAAGCCGTCGGTCCCGGTTGCCATAAGAACATCTATGGCAGTCGTTACGGGTAGTTGGAGCCCTAAAAAATCCAAAAACAACGGTCTAGCTACAAAGCTTCGATATCGCCTAAGGTTATCATTGGGCTGTGGAGGTCAGATGGCAATCGCTTCACGAAAAAATATTGAGGTCTAGCCAAATCTGTAGTTAAGACGGTAAAGCGGACCCCAGACTCCGAGCTGAAAAGCTTCGGATGCGACTGGGAATTAACGCAAGGATGAGAGAGAACAAATTAAAAATTAAAATCAGAACGCGTCGTGTAATTCCTCCGCATCGCATGCCTCTTCTGGTAACGTTCACAGAAGATTTAAGAACTTCTTTTGATAGTTTATTTAGTCTCTGTTCAATTTTCTAGTAGATTCATAAAGAAATCTTTTAAATACGAACCCGAGAATAATGATTGTTCAGTGTATACTCGTACTAATAATAAAAATATATAGCCTAAAGCAGTCAGAGCTTAAATCAGCGATGCGAGAACTGCAGATAGCCGCGGGCTTTGGTAGTTACGGATCAACTATAGCCACCCACCTATAGCTATCTGCGAGTGGATCAACTGTGGCTACCTACAGCTATCTGTGAGTGGACGCTGTGAATACCTCGCATCGTCTATCTATTTGTAGTTCAGTTAATACCGCTGAATGTGCGGGTCGGGAATGTTCAACGTTTTAGCTGATACTCCAATACTGAACCAACAACAATTTGGTAGGTGTGTTTATTGGTTCTGGTTATCATTATTGCGTAACTAGCCTTTGCCTGTGAGTTCGTTCGTTCGTGTTAGCGTATGAGCTTTATGGTTTTCTTTTCGGTCAATGAACTAGGTACTGTGTTCTTCGGAGGAGAATCGCTAACCGCGCGGCCCGCAACGAGCGGCGGCAACTCGGGCGTTGGAGGTCACAGAATGACCTCCGTCCCCCATGAGCGCGGACCTGGGGGTGACGGGTGGAGCCGCCTATCACCCTCCCCACACCCGGGGGCGAGTTGGGGACTCCGTGGTCCCCACACCGGAAGAGAGCCAGATCGAGAGATATGGCCCTGGGTCGGCCGGGGTGCGAGGGATATAGCTACGACAATCTCATCTCCGGCAACCGACGGCCCACAGACGGTGCTTTTAGTCGGTTGGAGTCCGACGTAACCTCCTCCTCCGGCTCCGGCGGGGGAGGTATCCGTGGGGATTTTTCGCACGATAGAAAAAGGTAAGTATTGTGTTCTTTATGGTACCCCTAATAACACATGTAAATAAATATTATAGGTATATCAATCTTGCCTCTGTGTAGTGAACGCGGCTGCTACGCAGGAGGCGCGGGTTCGATCCCCGCTCAGTGCAAATATTTGTATGCATGAATATGAATATTTGTATTGGTCTGGGTGTTTTCTATGTATAATATGTATGTATTTACAAAAAAAAATGTATCTATGTATGTTTATCCGCATTCTAGAACCCATAACACAAGCTAGTTAAGCTATGCTTACTTTGGGTCTAGATAGCGTTGTGTAGATTGTCGTACAATATTTATTTATATTTATTTATTTTGCACAGAACCGCCTAGACATAGTTCTGGTAGTCATACGGACATTTATGGCATCCGTTACGGGTAGTTAGAGCCCACAAAAGTCCGACTAGTCTAACTGCAGTACTTCGATATCGCTAATTGATTGTGGAGGTCAGATGGCAGTCGTTTTACGGAAAATATCGAAGTTCAGAAGCATCACAGTTAGACTCGAAAACCGACTCCAACTGAGTTGCAAAAAGGCTCAGAGAATGACGATATATCTACACAGAAACACCAGGGCCTATACCATGAACTCTTAAAACAGGTCAATAATTGAACTGCTGTCATTCTACCAACTGCAAATGTCACTTTGTAATCCTATATGTTTATATGACATTACAAAGTGACATTTGCAGTTGGCAGAATGACAGCAGTTCAATTATTGACCTGTTTTAAGGTTTATGGTAAGGCCGCTGTACCAATCCAGGAACTGAACCTGCGGTCCCTAACGTAGTAGTCGAATGTGCTGCGCTGCGCCACAAGACCACGCCATTAACGGTCATATAAAGGTATGATTCCGAACCCGACCGCATACGACAACGACATACGCATGCAGCAGGAACAGCGTGCCCATTACTTGATAAACGACGATACGGATAAAGCGGACCATTGAGAAGCCGCAATGAACTAAGCGAATCTGTGTGCGTCGGCAGTTGTCGTATGTGGTCGGCTTTGGAATCATACCTTAAGAGACGAGTATATTTTCATTCACAGAGGCACTATCTCATAACTGTGTGCCCAGTGACAGATTTCGGACACAAAAGTCCAATATCGCGATGTATCCAGCAGTCACACTCGACACTGAGTTACTAGTGCCCTATTTACCAAACATCGCTAGTCTACAGCTCACAAGATAATTTTTGCGAGTTCTTGTGAATTATGTTTAGGACTGCGACGAGTTACAAGATATAAGGACATTTTATATAAGTTCGTACGTGAATTTTATATAGCAAATAATTTCACAAGTCTGTAATTTTTTTATTTAAATCGACTACTAAACAGAGGAGGAGATTAATTCGAAAACTTATGTTTTAAATAGATTTTTGCACGCGGCTCCGCTCGAGTAGATGTCGGCTATCGCCAACAAAAGGATTTTTCTTAGGATTCCATAACCAAATGCTAAAAATGGGTCCCCGTTATTAAGACTTCATGTCTCAGTAATAGTTTGTCTATGTATTTGTCTGTCTGTCTGTCATCGGACTGTATCTCATAAACCGCGATAGCTAAACAGTTAAAATTTTCACAGATAATGTATGTTTGGTGAATTTTCATGACTTCATTTTTGATAAACTGCAATGTCGGCAATAACTTGCCAAAAAAATTAATTTATTTCAAAATAAGTAACTGATCTATCTTCACTAGTTGATTAACCTTTTAAAGATAGACAAAATAGTCTTATAATGTTATTAATAAACAAGGCACAATTCTTATATTTTTACCGTTAACTTCGTACATTGTTCATAAAGATGCGCGCACACGGTTAAGCGAGAAGTTATAGTCTTTTTTAGTATCTAATAGAATTCCTCTTAAATATTTTATTGGGCGTAATAAAGGCGACTTATCTACTGAACTGTGATTCAAATAGCTTTATCGTGGAGCTCGTAAAAAAATCACTATAGTGTGGGTCGCACCCCATTACAGAACCTTATGCATCTTTCCTATAGGTATTATATAGGGCGGATAAATACAGTTTTTCACAAGGTAGCAGTAGTTACAGAGATATGCAGTAACTGCTTACAGGTACGCACCTGATTAACAAAATAATGTAGGTATCCCTTTTGTTCGTGGTTACATTCAACAATATACAATAACCGAAGCACAATTTATTAGACATGCACGCAAACATAACAATTAGAATTAGTATGGTTACCATTTATGTTAGTAGGTAGGTACTTAGTATTAAAGGCAACTAATATGCAACCAACCCTTCTTGTTAGCAAAACGCCCACAGCCTGCGGTTTTGCCATAGTTCTGCCACAGTTCTGCCACTATGACCCGATTGACAGCAGTGAATGAGAATACATTTCACGCTGTACTGTGTAGTACCCATTGGCACTATACTTATTACTGTATTAGCTCTTTGATGAATTTCTTGACTGTAAAACTAAAATACATCGCCTAAATCTCTTCGGAAACACTTTGTGTGAGTTTTCATTAATCATCTAAAAGGTACTGATGCAGAACTCCCACTCATTAAGTGAAAAGATAAGTTCAATGGTTTATTATTTTATTAATCCGTGGTTCCGTACCTCATAATGAAATAACGGTAGGTTGTACCTTTATAGGATCACTTGATTCTCCCCTGTCTGCTTATAAAATATTTCATGATGTTTAGATTTTTAAACATATTTCGTCTCAGATATATATCTATATATTCAAAAAAAATAGTTTATACATTCTTCCCTAGTCTTAAAGAATTTAAATGTGTCAGGCCTTTTAAGAAACATGCTATTACTTAGTATTATCCAGTTTACAGCAGTTATAAAAACAGAAGGTGCCTATATAATATTCATAAAAAGTTGAGAAAAGTTAGTCAAAAGTGCGTAAAGTTAGTGAAGTGCCCGCGCTGAGTGGGCAGCATTTACGCAGATTATGTCGCGCTCACCATAATCTCAAGTGTCACCACTCGGCACTCGGCAGTACACTCGCCTTGTTATGTTTAAATAAACACTTACTCTAAATTCACTCGACTTTAAAGAAAATTTGTGCTAACTTTAGGTGAGGCCTTTAATATTATTATCCTAATTTATTAAGTTCTCAAAGTTGAAATGTATTGGCAACGTTGAAATTGTGCTAATGCGGAGAATTTAGAAACAATATAACTTATTTGTTTTAGAAATACTTTTTAATTGTTATGATGTGACCTTGTTACAGTCTAGGAGTAACGTATTGCCGAGATAATTGGACCGATTTTGCACTGACGGACTAGTACCAAATTAATTTACTTACTTACTTCAAAAGCAAGAAACTTTTAAAGTTCGGACTTCATAAGTCTAGTCATAGGACTATAAGACAATAAAATTGTACCATGTTAATAATGAAATGATATTGTTACTATCAAGTCTTATTGAGTTGTAGTCGTTAATAGGAGACATGGACTAATTTTAAAAAACCACCTTTTTAACCCTTCAGCCACTTTGGTAACTATATGGTTCATAACCAGAGATCAAAATTTTGTAAATAATGCCGAATCATTTATTTCTTATCAGAAGGGAAATATAAGCAATTTCGTTACTACAAGCTTTGATTTGGGATCCAACTGGTGCTGTATTATTAATAAATACTCGAGAAACTGAAGACTTCTCCTAAAGGTCTGATCCACCTTTTTATCCCCGATACCGAGCCCACAGCTGTAAATTACGGCGCGTATCAAGTTCATCGATTTTATAATAGTAGTAGTTCGTTTTCACCTCGTAAATCTTCAGTCTGTCTAAGTTTGTACCTGTCGATGTCGATACGATTCAATCCAAAGATGGCCTCTTATTTATCGGTGCGTGAGGCTAGATGGCAGACTGATCTTAGTTAAAGAGACTTTTAAATGAGATCTGATAGCTTTTAGACTTGTAATGGATATCGCTATGATGAAAGATTAATATTATTAATAGTCAAAAACTTATATCGGCGTAATGAGCATTTAGTTTAACTTTGAATGTTTAGTACATTAGGTTTTTAACCAAATGTAGTATACGCTGAGCTGGCAACATCTACCGAAGAACTGATAGCCGTTGGAGCAGACGAGTCCTAGAGTGGAGATCGCGAAAAGGAAAACCGAAGGTGGGGTCCAGGCAGACTGGCGACCTGATAAAGGTGGCTGGGACAGACTGGATGCGGAAGACGGAGGATCGGCAGACGTGGCGCACATTGGGGGAGGCCTATGTCCATCAGTAGACTGCAATAGGCTAACTGATTGATTGATTTGATTGTAGTACACTCTCTTTAACACAGATATTAGTTTGTTATGTATTGTGCCTGAAATTCGCTATAAAACTGGAATAGTCATATAGCTGCATGCGATGAAACGTAGGTACTTTAGCTTGTAATACTACGAATTCCGATGGACTCCATTTAAGATGTTAGTTAGTTCAATAGCAGAAAATTGTACAACTCTGTACTAAAACATGCTTTATTTTTAGAAGCATCTAACTCACAATGATCCCCTTCGTAAATTGTGTTAGTAACGAACTGTTTTGACGTAAATCAAGCAAATCCGCATGCATTTAGAAGTCGATTGCATTGACAGCTCAAGGCTTTACATTCTGAATTTATTATATTGGCTTTCGAAAGTATTACGAGAGATTCTTGCAACCGGAAATCTCTTGTAGGTATTATGTTACTGAACTGACTTGTATTCCAAATATATAATATTGTTTACCGGTTCATGTATAAGATTATCGTTACATAGATTTTCTTGCGTGATAAGCACGTGTTGTAGTAACCTCATCTCGAGAAAACTCATCTCAATCAAAAGTAGTAGTAAACTCACTTTGATTAAGATAGAAAAAAGCAAATACAGCTCAAGCGGGACTCGAATCCGCGATCTTTCCCTTACAGGGGAATGCTCTGACCACTGAGCCACCGAGTCTCACCCGAAGCTGATCCAAATTTTTCTATACATTCGTCTTAGGGCGACTCACATTCCTATTAGAACTATCGGAATATTTACCATGTATTTTTTTGAGGTTCCGATATTTCGGCGCTGTTGCAAGCAGATACGGAGGAACTGGAGTATTTTCTGGTTTACATTTCGCTGTTTACTGCCAATAGTTACTTTTTTTTAATTTGGGTTTGAATTTGAATACTGGAGTATTCAAATTCAAACCCAAATTAAAAAAAAGGAAGGAGTTTCTCCGTGATCATGGTGCTTGCAACAGCGCCGAAATATCGGTAGCTCGAAACAATACATGGTAAATATCACGAGACCTCTAATAGTAAAGTGGTAAATTCGCCTCAGTCATTTTAAATGATATAGGGCAATTTACTTTTATATTTTGTTGGGAAAAAATCTGTTCAGTAAGGTTTAGCTTCCACAGCATCCAAAGATCTGTGGGAGGAACCTCGAGGTAGAAGTTATTGACACAGCTGTACTTAATTGTTATCAGTTCAGTTCGAATAGTGTTTGCTCTTAGAATTGGTTTACCCGAGTCAATTACTCTCGCTTCGGTAAATTCACTATCGTACAACATTTTGAACCGAGATGGTGACGTCATCGAAATGAGGTCGTTATTAATTGGCTGGAAAACTTACTTAGAAAATATTTTTCTTTTTTCAATAGTAGCGTTCTCCGAGAGTACTTTCCCTTTGGATAAGATTCGAAAATTCCACTCTGTGTAATTTGGTGATTGAAGTACAATAAATCACGAAAATGCCTCTAGTTTTGTTTATCTGCCACTTAGGTGACAGACAAGCACATGCCCCACCTGATAGAAAGTGATTATCTTGGCCTAGAGGCGCATGCAACACCAGGGGCACCACACTCATGCTGCCAACCCTATAGCAACCTTCTAGTGCCCTTCTTGAAGTCTCTACCTACTACTACGGTGGTAAGTAGGGTAGCCAGAGCTCACTGGGGAGGTTTTGTGCTGTCAGTGGGAAAACCAAAGGCTTGTCCAGCTTGTCTTCTGTGCTGACGGCACAGTATCTCTCTGTTCTCTGGTCTGTAACACGAGTATGACTCCCCTGGCATTGCACTCGTCTAATAAGCCACGGTAATCACTTTCCATAAAGTGGGCCGTGTGCTTGTCTGCGATCTAAAACAACTACTAAATCCGTCTCTACCATCGACTTCTTATATTAGTAATGTTAGTAAAAAATACATACATTTTTGACGTACTGGTCAAACGTCCTCACCGCGGTCCTCCCCAGCAGCAGCGCGTCCATCTCGCTCTCGGGCACCGGCACCACCGCCACCGTGGGAGCGGGACCGCCTTTCATCGACACATTCATTTTGAACCTTATCCCTCACTCACTTAAACACAAAATCCTTTAACAGGGAACCACACTTATGTGAACCACCAACTTGAAGTCGTGTTCACACAAAACTTCTTAGATTGTCTTGAATGTCGAAAGGTAATAATTGATTCCTTTCTAATACAGACTTTAGTTCATGTGCGTTAAAGTACACTTTTCAACGTTATCACAATAAACGCACCACTCATTTAGAATAACGTCCACAAATTCGTTTATTCCCGCTCCACAGTCCATGTCCTTTTTCGTTTAAATTATTTTATGTCCACATTCAAAATAATTGAAACAGAAATGTTTTGGTGCTTTTAATTAAGCTGGATGTTCCTGTTCTAACTTTTGAAGCTATTTTTAAATCAAATTGACAACTTTTTTAAGTGATATGATTTGAGAACTACTTATTGCGTATTGATTGTCATTAATTTATTAATTATTGTTGATAATTGAACTATATTTTTGATATTTTTTTTCACCACTTTAACGTTTTTTTTTGTTTTAGGAAAACGTGTCCGATTAGTTCGCACAATCTCACAGAGTAATGTTCATCGTCGTTGATCCCGCGGATGACGTCAGTCTTCGCCGTTGTCTTCTTGATTTGTTACTGATACGGATTGGAATGAAAACAAAATTCGTTTTTGGACCTCTGTTACTGGTATACTGATCTAGAACCAATGTTATTACACTGTGGTGGTATCTTTTGATTTTTATCTTCAATGATTTTCAGTTGTGGTGATTAATATTTTCGTGCGACTTTATTTTACGTAAATGTAGCACCGGTATAGTTACGGTATAGTTGTCGCAGAAACCGATGAAAGGTATTTACTAAGTACATAAAATAGTTTATTTCAACACGCAGCGTAAATTTCAATTTTAAAAATAGTTTACAGAAATATTTGACATAACTGATATGTAGACTTAGGTATATACCCAATTATAATTCCACGCAATTGACGCAATTGTTAAATTACATTTGCATTGTAGTAGGTAATACTAACTACTACACATACTACAATGAAACGATAATGGTCGCAACAATGGAACGAACGCAAATCTATATTTTTTTAAATTAATCTATATCTTATAGAAAATATTTGAAAAATATTTCGGATTGCTGAACATGGGACTCCTGCTATTCTAATATAATTCCTCAGTATATCCTCTATCAGTTGTTCTATGCTATGTACAAAGCTCTGAAAATCAATTAGTTTGAGATTGCTATTTGCTCTCTAAGACCCAGATCGGACTCTCTAATACAAATGCATGAAGCGACCGTAACAGAATCACCTACCCCGCTATACATATGAGCCGAACTGGAGCTACACATGTGCGCATATGGGCGAATGAATGATCCGTCGTATTAATCGTGGCTAAAGGTGGCCACCCACTTACAGTCCGCCTGCAGTTTTTCGTCTGACCGGCGGCCTGGCAGTCCTTATGTCATCAATGTCAACATAATTTTATTACCTCAGACTAAAATAATAACGTTATTTTATTCTTTTAGTCTGATGTTATTACGTATAAAATGCCGACGGCCATAGACTGTCCGGCCTTTAACTGTCTTTGCTGACCGGAATCGTCAAGCGGCCACACACATATTATCCGTCAGTCCAAAATCGTATACAAAACTGTAAGTGTGTGGGCTATTGCGATGATCTGACAGACCGATATCATCCGGTTGTCGTACGATAAACTGTTAGTGGGTGGCCGCCTTAAGCTTAAGACACTGGTTATGGGGTATACGATGGGGTGTGAGGTTAAATATCAATGGAATTAGGTGAATGTTTGTTTTGTAACTATATATTCAAGCCTATAAAGCCTCGAAGGAGTAAGTAGAGGCGTACCTTTAAACACTTCCATTTTGCCAACTATAATTTTCAGTCCCACAAGTGGACAACTTTTCAATGGTTGTACGTTTATTATCGGATGGAGAACAGCCCTATCCCTAATTCGCCCTACGACACCCACTAGAAGAGATAGGGTGATCTAACCGTAGTCCACCGGAAAAGCTACCAAAAGCAAAAAGCAAAAACTGACACAATATATTGCAGACAATCTCAGTTACCAAATACTCTATTCATTATAATTAGTTCTTCTTCATTGGTTGTATCCAAAGCTGACACTTTGGAACCCGGTGTCCACTTTTCTAACCCTCTTTTCTTCAATTTCGCTTAGACCTCGGGGAACAGGGTTGATAGACCAGACGGTAGTCGCTCACGTAAAACGACTATCGTCTGGTCTATCAACCCCGTGAGGAAACCCGCACCAGAACTCCACGCACTAATCAACTGATGTGCCTGCCTGTAAATTCAAATGTTCCAAATACTGCGACCGGAACGGTGTGCACTGTGCGGTATGAAAGGAACTTCATCCCACGCACGCTTAAGCTGTGGAATGAACTCCCCGCGATGGTTTTCCCAAGTGACTACAATAGGGGGCACTTCAAGAAGGGCATTAGAAGCTTTCTTCAGGGTCGGCAGCACGAGTGTGACGCCCCTGGTGTTGCATGCGTCCATAGGCCACGGTAACCACTTTCCATCAAGTGGGCCGTGTGCTTGTCTGCCACCTAAGTGGTATAAAAAAAGACTATACATATAGCTAACTGAAAGAAACCCACTGTCACCACAGGTACTCCGTGATTAAATGCTGGAACACGTAGACACAATACAGGACAAGATCGATACTGTCTAACGTTACCTAATTAGGCGCGACGTGCGGCGTGCGGCGTGCGGTGGGGGACGAGCCCTCGCATTATAGGTACTTCTTACTTTATTTACAATTGAGTAAATCTCCAATAGATACTAAAAAAGCGCGCGCACACACACACACACACACACACACACACACACACACACGCACGCACCGACGCGCGCACACACACACACACATACACAAACATTAGGACACACACGCACATGTCAGGTCTTCGTCTGCGAAGGGGTAAAGGCGCTTATTACGCCCACGTCCAGGCAAGGTGATCACACCTGGCGGAACAACAAAAAATTATTAAATATCCTCATTACCCTTAATCTCAACGTGTAATGTAGGCGAATTTACTACGCATAACCCTAATATTCGCGTAAATATTCGACACTGCATTCGTTTAGACTGTAAGAATATTATCAGAATCTTCAAGGCTCTGCTGATGATATTGCTATTTTTGTCTATAATATTAATGAACCAATAGTGAAGGATAGGTGTCTCTCCCAGGTGTCGATAACACTTTCCGTTTCCTATTATACTTCCAACCTCATGATAGGTCCGCCTGATCTAATTACCTATAACATTGCAATGACGTATGAATTTCTAAAAATATAGCAGTAAATATTACTTATATAATAAGTATAGAAGTACCTACATGAATAAATTTGGTTCCACGTAATAATATTATAGGCGAACCTAATATCGGGATCTTTTGGGAAGAGATTCGTGGCCCTCGTATCCCACGCACATAGTTGTTGCTATGTGAATAAATTAGACAAAGCGCGATATTATTACTATCAGATATGAATAATGTATTGTTTCCCTCGATACCGTTCTAATAATATCTACTAACGGAGGTAGCGACCGCCTCTAACTTATATCTAATGGGTTCATTATTCACGTGTATATGTTACTATACTATGGAGCTGTCGGGCTGTGAGTGTGAGCAATATCCTCATTTGTAATCATTTACATAATGTGAGAAAATGAGAAAACAAGAGACTAGAATATGAGTAAAGTAGCCTTCGGTAGTCACAATCGAGATGAAATTTATCATACACTGCATCGTAACGTAATATTCACCAGTCAAGCTATTATCTGCGAAGTAATAAGCAGAGGTAAGTATATCGCTTCAAATTGGGTGGATTTGTCGAAAACAGAAAACAAAAACCTAGACTTTGTTTTCAACTTACCATCAATCGAGGTGAAGTAAAATTGACGTTTCCTATATAACTTATTATTTAAGACATTTTTCCGGGATGACATTACTATGATTAGACATTTTTAGTAGGCTGGACATATTTCCGGTATGACATTAGTCGTGTAAATCCTGAGTACCACCATTAACAGTACGTATCTATAATGGTGACCCTATTTTCCGAGACTTTGCCTTCAGCTTACCTTCAGGCGAGGAGAAGTCAAATTGACGTGTCCCTTAAAAAAATCATAACTAAATGACTCTTTTATTATAAACAAATACTCTAAATAATAATCCCTCCACAAGTACGCCTTGGAATAACGGTGACTTGTATAGGAGATTTTGAAATACTTAAGATGTGATGTGAATCAGAATCGGTTCACTTTTGCCATTCTTAATCGATTTGAATGGTTAGCATACTAATAACTTTAAAATGTGGAAGTATAAGTTTAGTACCTAAACAATTCCCTTCAGTTAAGTGAGTGCTTATAGTTAGGTACCTCAAATGAAGGTGCCTTCAGACTCAATACTTTTATCAGTTTCTAAAGGAGGCCTCTGACAATACACAATACTTTTATAAGAATGCAGGGGGCCGCACCATTAATCCTCGCTGGCCCATGAAAGCGTGTGGAATGTGGCTCTGACAATAGACCCTGACAGCCTCCGGTGACACAGGCTTCTTATGGAGTTCATAGATTCTCGTTTTCTATAAGGAAGTCACAATACATATAGCTTTGAAGATGTGTATAGGAGGTTTCAATATCTAGTTTTATTGGTATCTGCATTAGGTATCATCTGCTCTGAAACATTTTCGTGTAAATTGACTTAGAAGATTACCTATTCTTAATACTTAATCCACGGATTGCACACATATTCATTGCGAAAGTAACTCTGTCTGTCTGTCTGTTATGCTTTAACGTCCAAATGACTGAACCGATTTTGATAAAATTTGATACAGGGAGATAGGACCTTAGAAAAGAACATAGGCTATGTTTGGTTGCTATACAGCTAGCATGAGTACACAGGGAGTAAAAATAGATACGGTAAATGGTCCAAGATTACGTGTCTCGAGATAGGTATAGCTTGATTTGATGGAAATTATTTTAGCAATTTAGAATCTAGGATGCAAAGTGTTTCTATAAATAACAACTCAATAAAATTACGTGCAGATGCGCTGCTCCACAGATTCTCTTTGACCTCAGCTATCAATATTAAATTAGTTGCTCGATCTAAACGAGTTAAACGATATTATAACTGACACTGATTCCTAAAATTGGATTTATTTGAAGGCAACTGCAGTGATCATGCGACGAGGCAAAGCACTTATCTGTTAATTAAGTCACTTATCTCTGGACATAAGTGGCAACTAGATATAGTCTGACGTCGTTGTTTGACGTTTAATTGTCCCAAGTTTATTTGGGGTCGGCGCAACATGTGTGTTTTTTCCATTCATCTCGGATTGCAGTCATCTCAGCATTCACTCCCTTCCTAACCACACCATCTTTCACACAGTCCATCCATCTCCTTTTAGGTCTTCCTCTCCCCTTGTAGCCATCTACTTCCATAGATATTGGCGTTTAATTGTGATATGTCCAATAATTCAATGATACAATTTTCATATCCCAAAGCAATACAACTTTATACCTTGCTTGGTATTACTCGTAATATGTATGTACACGTTTATAAAGTTGAATGAAATTTTGATGTATTTATTATGCTGATTATTCAAATCGATTTAGAAAGAGAAAAGAGAATCGGCCTCGGGCGGGAATCGAACCCGCGATCTTTCCCTTACAGGGGGATGCTTTAGAGCTTTAGAGCATTTCCCCCAAAATCAATAATTATTATCTAACTATCCTTCTCTTAATTAATCTCTTTCTCACATCCCTGTTTAGGATAGTTTACAAAAAAGAAATATCTAAACTGTGGCCGTGTTGTGTACTCCACCGGGAACCAATTGTTCCCGGTGGAGTACAATAGGGCCACCCCATCTCTTCCTGTGGGTGTCGTAGAAGGCGACCAAGGAATAGGGCTGTGCTTGATCCTACAGTAAATACCTATACAGTCCATGGCTAAGCGCCCGCTTGGAAGCCCAATTGCTTCACCTCCTATTACGTGGGACCAAAAATCATAGCTGGCGAAATGTGGGTGACAACACACCTCTGCCTATCCTGCCTATTAACAGGTGTCTATGATATCTAAACTGTATAATACAAGTCGTAACACGGAAGCTAAATAAATTACCTAAGTACGAGATCGTACCATTTCTTGCGCTGGCTCTGTGGAGATGGCTCCGGACCACGTCCGTAATCACCTTCAGCAAAAACCGCGAGTAATATCTGTGTACAGTGTGTACCTACCTACCCTACTATAGTGTTCTATATCTTACACCCGTATTCACAAACAATACTGTGAGGTCTCATAGTGTGCTCGAGCGCATAGGCATAGTATAAATAGAGGCATAGGGCTGGTAAAATTAATTCACAAACATCACGGAGCAGTATCTAACGCAGTGCGTTCCCTCAACGAAGTATTACTTAAGTGTTATCAATGAATTAAAAGGCTTGCCAAAACGAACGCACTGAGAATTTGTCGTTCTTTGCACAGTTTTGATGGTACGCATAGCGAAGTATTGTTTGTGAATACGGGTGTTAATGTGAAGTGCCTGCTCGTGACGTCACTACTAAACTTTGGCAGAACCAATATTAATTGTTAGCTGGTACAAAAAGTTATGAATTAACATAATCGTCGCTTAAGACGGATGTTTAGAAAAATTTGGATCAGCTCAGGCGAGCCTTAGTGGCTTAGTGGTCAGAGCATTCCCCTTGTAAGAGAAAGATCACGGGTTTGAGTCCCGCCTGAGATGGATTCGCTTTTTACTATCTTAATCGATTAACATAATCTTTTTTAAATACACTAAAAGGTGAAGATATTATAATATTTATCTTAAGATACCTGAATATATAATATTATAGCATCTTGGTCGTGTGTTTCGAACAGAACAATATGTTGCCTGCGGCTTCGCCCGTCCGCTCGTGCACTCGTTCACGTTAGAGGGCCACACTAAGGTTATAATGTATTATAATCTGTATACTTAATTTATACAATATCAATTCAGCTACTTATAATATTTGTATGGATTCAACCTACACAGGCAGTCTAAATGTTATTGAAACTACCACTAAGGTATCAATCAATCAGTTAGCATATTGTAGTCTACTGTTGGACATAGGCTTCTCCCAATGTTGGGAGATTTTGGCCTACTGTCTCCACGCTGACCAGACGGATTAGTACAGGGATTTCATTTCTAGTTTTCCTTCTCTCGCTGTGATAACGTCTATATGCTTATACTAAGTTATATCATATCCAAAAAAACTGAAGTAAGATAAACATATTCTTGGAAGTTAATCAGATTTTATCAGAAAGTTACCTGCCTTTCCCATTTACTACCTCACCTATAGCGGGTGGTTAGTACCGCTCCTAAGTCACGACGTGTGGACAGCCAGAATAATTACAGTAATTAGGACACCCGACCGGTACCTGCCCGGGTTAGAACCAATTAACAAGGCTTATGAGCTTTCGCTGGCGGCTGCTCATATGAATGGTGTGGCTTACAGCTTACTGTGAGCCACACCATACTATGAGGGTTTTCTTAGAAATTTTTACTCTCGTTGCACACAACAAATGAACGTAAAGAGTTTATTGAAAAGTTTTTAAAATCAACGAAATTTAGTACGGTCTTAAAATAAACATCAGACAACTCGTGCTTACGTTGAAGTAGGCGAATTATATTAGTTTGATATAAGCATAGTCAAAGTGAATGTCACTGAGCGGATATTAAACCCGCTACCTACAGATAATGCAGTCAAACACTCTACTGGCCATGCAATAGTGGTGTAATATAACATCACTTCACTAGCTTTTGCCCGCGGCTCCGCCCGCGTGGATGTCGGTTATCGCGACCAAACATAGCCTATGTCCTTTCTCAACATCTAATCTACCCCTATACCAAAGGAGACGGGGACTTCTGGGCCAAAATTGTAATGAGTTGAGATATGACTTAAAAAAAGCGGTATTTTTTTCTATTTCAAAATATTAAAAAAACAGCTCAATTGAAAGTCTGGAAGACGAGTAATCTCAAAACTAAGTTTATTCCACTAGCAAAATAAAATATCGATTACTAAAAAATATTTAAACAATATTGCGTATTAAAACACTTGCATCACAATTTGATATTAAATCAATCAGAGTGAACAAAACTTAATCATTATAATAATAATAACCATTTAAAATACCAAATAATAGTGTAATAAAAATAAATTCTGAATCGATTTCCGTTAATCGATTAATTATTTCTTGTGTTTATCAACTGTATTTTTAAGCTGTGACAGCTGACAGCTCCATTTTCAGTCAATCAGTTTATTTATTCAATCTTCAAAATCAATTATTTTATCGAAAAGTTGTATATTTACACGGCTTATGGGATATACAATTGTTTATAAAATATGTACAAAAGTATGCTATATCAGTATGCTGTATCAGTTTATTGGTTTAAATCCAATGATCAATTGACTTCTGCGTTTTGAGTATTTCCAGTTGATTTCTTGATTATATTCCCTTAACAGTGATTTCTCTTTACGGACTTCTCAGCTTGCTCCTGGTTACCTTAAAGTACAATGATAAACTTGTTTGAGTTTTGCTCGGTATTTTGGATTTTGACATGGATCTCTGTGTGAATTGTGGCATAGAAAATGAAGTAAATAAGGTAATATATTTCCACCTGCGCACTTCTTAGACAATGCTTTAATTATTATAGAAGAAGAATAAAAGATAATTATTATTTAAAGTGTTTTTTTTTAACATAACATCCTTGTACTCCATATCTTTAAAATCTCTTTGTAAGTTTTCGTACATTATCCCTGAGTGAAATATAATACAGTACAATTTAAAAGTATTTTAAGATAAAAAAATGACCACTTTCTATTAAAACACCACAGAAATCACAGTTCTAAAATGTCAATTTCTTGCATAACCTCACTTTTATTAAATCTCTTACAACTCTGCTCTCAGATATCCAAAATCTGCAGAATTTTCAGGGATGGTTTAATAATTTATATGCTCTTAATTGATACCACCCTCATCTTATTACATTTTTGGCCCAAGAATGTATGAAAGCCTCCCCATCTCCTTTCATCAAAATCGGTTCGGTGGTTTAGCCGTAAAAGCTTAACAGACAGACAGAGTTACTTTCGCATTTATAATATTAGTATGGAGTATTGAAGTATGTATATGTTAACTTTGCATTATAATCAAGACTGTTAAACTAGGTCAACGTGTCATCTATCGTTATACCGAAATAAATAAATAAATAAATAGTCTCTCGAGCGCCTCGCGAGCTTGCGGCATTAGAGGACAATTTACGTCACTCACAGCCAACGTATGGAGCTCATTATGGTTTCGGCTTTGACTCACAGCGAACGTCCATTATTATGGAGTTCATTACGCTCAGGAAAATAATGTTCTTGCGTCAAAAACGTCAACGTCAACTGCAATAGTAGTACTTTTCTTTTATTAAACATTGTGTATGTGTGTGTGTGCGTGAATGCGTGCGTGAGTGAGTCAATGCATTATGTGCCTGTGTGCGTGCGTGTACGTGTGTTTATATGTTTTGCACCTAAATACAGTCTCACTTAACAAAACACACTGTATACCAAACTTTATAGGTACCTACACTCAAAACAAATGGCATTTAAAGCGTAGTTAAAAGTATCAAAGTGTAATGTCACACAGATAATAATATACTCGTATCTATACATAATAAGGCTGCTACAGAAGAAATTGGAATCAGATTTTTGTAATTGATTGTGTAAATGGCAAGCTCAGTTACAGAAATCTGATTTACTTCTGCCGTGTAAATACACAGTCAATTACAAATTCTAATTCTAATTGCAAATATATAATTCATTCATTTTATTTCGTCGTAACTTTGTTGGCGCAAACTCACTTCTATCCCTTTTATTACTTTACTAACGCACAGACACAGATTAAATCTGTTAGTGTAAATTTGGTCATTAATACGATTTTAGGAGTAAAAAATCTAAGCCGCTGTAAAACACTATGCGACTATACCTCGGGACACGTATCTTGGACTTAAATCGAGAGACAAATGAGACCCTGGCTCCCGCGGATTGCTTTGTAATTATCTATACTTGGTGAATTTCAGTGAGTGATTCGTCCTCTGCAGTAGCACCCCGTGCTATCCTCAAAAGACACCGAAGAAACGTGTACTGCGCGTAAAAAGCATATTTTGAGTACATTTTAGGTCCACGATATATGACCCGAGCAATACCTTTTTGTTTTTCACACACCTCACTATGTGTCTTGCACGTTCACCGTGACCCGAAAACGGACAGATACCTCAGCAGTCTAATAAACATAACATGACAGGATTCACTTAACGTTACTGCTGGTAAGAACCAATAACTCACTAGTGAAATAAAACACTCCAAAGCCGGCTAGCACGCTCCTGTCGCGCGGAATCCCGCCTAGCGTGTCCACGGTGACAGAATTGGAAAAATATAGCGTAGTGTGTGCCGACACACTTCCTGCTTTAAACAGACAAGACACATGTGAGCTTAGGAACGAAGGTTACACCGAGGACAGACTTGATCTCGATACGCTATCCAAGATTTATAAGGAGAAAATTTCCATAGCATAGCGAGTATTAGCTGTTGCTTATCGTAAGCAAGAAATATAAAATTTTACTGGAGATGTTTTTTTCATACAGTATTTATGATGTATTTTTATATCACTAGCGTGGACAATCACATTTCCTACCTAATGAGAACTGGTTATCGTGGTCCTTGGACGTGTGCAACGTTGGGCAAAGAGTTTATTAATAGAACGATATAAAAGGTATGTCTGTCCATTTCATACCACTGATACTAACTAAGTAGTTCAAAACAGACAAGAAATTATAGAAAAGTAAGATTAACGTGGAAATTTTTCTCTTCTAAGAAAGAGTGAAGACATCATTTAACACGTCGGAAGGCGAGATTACAATAGGTACGTGATGCTGATGATATCCTTGACTAACTTTTACTTCTAAGACGTAATTGTTTGTGAGTCTTATGTATGTATGTATGTAAAGACCCCGCGATAGCAAAATAGTTTTTAGTACGAGAGTCCAACAACATTTGAGTTTTTTTAATAAACTTTTATTGAGAAAATATAAATTTTCCTACGCAGCAAGTGTCAAGTATCGATAAATATAGCGAACAGATAACGATGTGAGGGTATCGAGTGTTCGAGAGCCGCGGCTAACAGCATTACGTTACGAGTTGTTCACAGAACGTCGGGGTTGGACGTCGCCTACCTACCTGAGGCTGCGACATAGCTAGCCTCGTTAACGGTTCGTAGACAGTTGCCTAGAGGCATATCCAGGATTAAGGTCAACCCTATTAGCTGTTGGATGTTTTGATCCGTTAAGAGAGGGTCTAAGGTAAATACATAGGTATAACCCGCGCCACGTATCTTGGACCTAAATCGTAAGACATACGAGGCTCTGGCGCCCGCGGATTGCTTTGTAATAGACTATGCTTGGTGAAATTGAGTTCGTCCACCGCAGTAGCATCTCGTGCTATCCTCAAAAGACGCCCAAGAAATGTGTACTGCGCGTATAGGGCACATTTTGAGCACATTTTAGGTCCAAGTTACGTGGCGCGGGTTATACTTAACTAGTTTTGGTCTTAATGCGCCAGGATAAAATCAGAAAATTTTAAGTATACTGAGCTATAGATATATGGAAATTTTATAACCCTCCTTTGGCTTCGCCGTAGTCGGGTAAACATGTAGTACGGTTTAGTGGATACACTTGATGAACAAGGGATTGTAATTTTATCTCACATGATGGTAAGATAAAAGTGAAGCTGCATAAATCTTGTATAAAATGCTGCGCTGACGGCACGAATCGGTGACTGCCCCGTGGCACTACCCAATGGCACTACTGGTAGTGTCAAGGGTAAAATTCTTACCCCATGGCCCATGGAACTACCGGTAGTGTTAATGGGAAAAAATATTCCCCATGACACTACCAGTAGTGACACAGTATACTTGACACTACTCGTAGTGTCACGGGGAATAACTTTTCTCTCTCTGTTCTCACAGGGTCGGCAGCCCGAGTGTGACTCTCCTGGTGTTGCACTGGTCTATAGGCCACAGTAATCACTTTCCGTCAGATGGTCCATGTGCTTGTCTGCGACCTAAGCAGTATAAAAAAATAAATATATTATTATGATCATAGTGTCCAGTCAAATCCGCCGTTAGACTGGTAAAGCGGACCCCAGACTCCAAGGTGAAAGCTTCGGATGCGACTGGGAATTAACGCTAGGAGGAAGAAGTGTGTGTCTGGCATAATAATAGTTTGTGGAGAATAATAATACCCAGCCCACCACATTTATACACACAAATATTTCCAGTGAACAGAATACGTTCGAACTATCGACTGTTTATCTACTAAATTTAACGTTTCAATATTTCTTTGTAATCGGCAAACGAAGACTGCCGTTAGAGATTGCGAATATTGTTAATATTATATTGCCAATATTCTATTCTTAGCTTTTCTGTAATACGATCGGTTATACCAGTACTTACATCAAGCTATATTGAATACAGCCGTCCTATCATAATAAAACGGGTAAAGTTTGTCCAACAGCCCGGGGCATCCCGAATTACAAGTCTTCAGAAAGCTTTATACATACAGCGCTTATAAAAAATGTAATCTATAATATTACCCGAGAATAAAAAGATGTATTTCCTTGTGTAACAGAGGCTGAAGCCGTGACATTGCGGGGGGCGGGGGTTATCTACCCGGATGAACAAAGCCACGGGATCAGCTTGTCACGAAATATGTTCATTTTAAGAAATGAAAGAAATGTCGGGCGTAACAAGATAACATTCAACCCTTTCGTAACGTAATCAGAATTGTTTTTATTGTGTTGTCAGCTATATTGTGGTGATATTTTTGTTGAAATAGTAGGATTATTTTTTGGGCGATTGTATGCAACCCGACTCTACACAAGTTCAAACTATCAGTTATGGTTTTAAAAAAACTAAAAAGTAACACCTTCTTCGATAGACCCTGGATTACCTGCCAGACCCTAAGCACTGATTACTACTTAAAACTCGACTGATTTACTTGTAGTTATTGAAAAATAACTCTACCCATCGCCTGAGTTCATCAACAGATCAGCTCGATGGTGTCAAATTAGTGTATCGTCCCCCGGAGTTGCGCTTACGAAGTTTCGGATTGATACGACAAGTACAAGTTCGTTAAAGTCCACTTCCAAGACCTTAACTTTATTGTTTCGTACAAAGTTGTAGCTATTGTAAGTGAAACTAATAAAAGCATCTTCAATTAAAGTGGTCTTCTTCTTTCGTGTCGATAGCTTATCAAATTGTGTCTGCCCAGTGTGTGACTAATTACGTTCTCGGAGGCGCTCATGAGGTCCACCGGTGTATATGTGCTTGGACACATTAGTAGGTGCACCATAGTACAGACTGTGTACGGATATATAGTACGGAATGTGGAGTCACTCCACGGGGAGTGGTTCCACATTCCGCTCTATCGAAGAATCCCCACCTAGACCGGTTTTCTTTGCTTTGGCTGACGTGTGTCCGAAGTCTGTTTAAAGACTTCTACTTGGTCCAAGACAGAGGACAGAGGGACGAAGGGTGTGAGTATAGGATAGTATAGTAGTAAACAACCTGTGACCACTTCAGTATTCCACAATTTTACAAACTATATTCAAATAACTGTTTTATTTAAATTATGTCTAGGCCAGGATTCTAACATATTCGAATTACAGTAAGTAATTTATATGTAATGTACGATATTATATGTAACTAGCCTTCCGCCCGCGGCTCCGCCCGCCTGTATATCGGTTAACGTGACTTTTGCTCATATCTTCGGTTCTACTGAACCGATTGCGATCAAACAAACGTAAGATTTTAAGTCTAAGTAAGCCCTTTCTAACAAAAAAAACTACATCAAAATCCGTCCGGTAGTTTTTGCGTCCATCGCGGACAAACAGACAAACAGACAGGAAATTAAAAAAATATATTTTCGTGTTCAGTATCGTTAACATAACATAACCATAATTAAATATCTCCAATGTACAGACACGACCACTTTACAATTATATAATAGTATAGGTAGATAGATGTAATGTACGGTAGCGTTTTGCAGTAAAAGTAATCATTCTTCTCTCAATTCAGATAAAATATCAAATCTGTTAACATTACAAATGAGTCCACACGCGCAACCCCACTCACTGTTTCAGTTCAGATAACTCTGTCGATACAAACTATTCAACTATCATCTGAAATTAATTACGACTTCACCTAAATATTCACTAACTTTCATTCAATTTAATATTTTGGCTTTCAGGTATAAAATGATATTAAGTAGTATACAGCTGTAATTATACAGTTGTCATTAGTTAGTAACTGGCACATCATCATCGTCATGTTTGAAGGGCTCTACCGACACCTTCGGGGCACAAGCCAACTTCACCTGCTTGTTGGTGCTCCTATTAAACAGCAGACACGACTCTGGCGCAGGCGCTCCTCTACGGCACTCACTCATAAAAAAGTCGATATAAACAGACTCCACGTTCTCATGTGTAAACTTCGTCAGCTTCATAACGTTAGCCCAGTTACAATCCAAAACTTGCACTGAGGAATCTAGGATTCGCTTCTTACCTATTATTCCTCTAAATTTGGCTTATTACAACTTTTACGGTAGCGACTACCATCTGACCGCTCAATACCAAGACGAAAGCCGATCCAAAGCCTCGTCTATTTATCAGCAAGTGTACCGGACCGCCTTACATCCTCAGCTAGTTACTACTACTGCTACTACATACATATTACAATTTTCCACTATCCTGCAATATCCTGAAGGCAGACCAACTCTCACTTTTTCTCGCACACGTTGTGAGCACGCACACAGTTTACAGCTGACGAACTCACATCTACGGCATCTCATTGTCGCCATATACGTGAGCAACCAAGTGACCTGTTTGTTCATAATATTACGCTAGGCAGGTGTCGGTTATTTACTTGTTCCACTTCTTACTCTCGTCTCCTGTGGCCGTGAAGGTGTTGCCAGCGTTTCTGGGTTATGGTAACCGGTTACTATTAAGTGAGCCATATCTCTTCCTGTGGGTGTCATAAAAGGCGACTAAGGGATGGGGCTGTTCTCCATCCGATAGTAAACATACAGTCACAAAGTGCCCGCTAGACTGTAATAGACTCGCCCTCTATGAGTGAGAGCGAAAATCATAGTTGGCTAAATGTGGGTGTTGATACACTTCTACCTACCCCTTTGGGGATTTACAGACGTGAGTATATGTATGTACGTATCTTCATCGTCGTCACCTGAGCACTAATCTCGGCAGCATCTAGAGCTCACAAATCAGAGCTCCAGGTCTACTCTTATACTCTTCTTTTATAGAATTTGGATCCATTGCTATTTATGGGAGCAACTCTACTTTGACCTCCTATCTCTGAGAGGCAAACCTACTAACTGTAACTGGTGTTAACTTTTTTTAACGGATCCTCGGTCACCAGGGCTGGTAGGGGAAGTTGTTTCGGACTCGAACCGGCTAAAACGCACGTCGTCGTCTGTGGGTCGTTAATTGCCGGTGGTGAGATTGACAGAGTCTCTCGCAGCAGAGACATTTATCTCTCGCATCTTTTATATGTTACTTTATATGTACACGTCTAGTATTCATAAACACCGGTAATTTAGAAAGACATTCCAACCGGATGACTCATATGTAATACGTGGAAATCACGTTATAGTACACTTTAGTAAAAGTATTCAAATATTTATTTATTTGTGAGAACATAAAACATTCAACTGAGATTAATATGTCAAACATATTTCGCAGTCAGCTGTCAGTTGCGAATATGCATTGAATAATTATCATATGAACAATGTTGTAACAAGTAAAGCCGAACGAAAATATTAGTTTTCGCAATTTATATTGATAAGTAATGGTGCACTTTTGATAAACATAGATAAACCACTTTTAGTTTTTATTTACACAAAGTTAAATGATAAATACTTAATATGAAATTTATTATGATTCCAATTTCTGTCAACAAAACATTTATTTACGAAATCTCAACACGAGATCTCCAAGAGCTTTCGACGTTCAAAACCGACTCATCAAAACAGCCCCCTGTATACAACATACGCCCAACAGTCGGTACTCACAAAAAATCAAAAGATACCACGTAATAAGACACTTCACTACACTAACTATTCTACAGGGTGTATAAATATCGTTATAAAAATAAGTTTGTCGCGGCCCTCGGCGATGGGGACGCGTTCGGCGCGCGCGTCCGACTGCCACTGCCGCGCGTCCCGCCCGCGTGGGGATCAGCTGAGAGCCCCGCCGGGAAGTCATCAATGAGTGACAGCTCGTAGACGAACTGTCTACGAGATCTCGTAGGCTCGTAGACGTCTACGACAGATAATGAGGCGTTTTAATGTGATGCAACTAGCTCGCGTTAAGAGGGTGCAAAATTCTTACAAGTTGTTTACTGATAATACTTGCATCTGTTCCTTGAAATATGTGATTTTAATAAGTGTATAAAATCTGGTGTGGGTGGATTGTATTTTTCCTCTGCTTAAACGGCTCAGAATAAAATTTGGTATTTTCTTATTATATTTCCTTTAATTTTTATGTTTGTAATTTATAGGATTTTTTTAAACAATGTAATCTAACTCCATGTTAGACTAAATTGCTTAGGTTAAGTTCTTGTCAGTCATTTAATAGCCGAAATTCAGCCGTGAAGCCTTTCAATCGCAAGTGGACTACCGCACATAACTTCAAACGGATTCACTGATATTGTAACTAACTTTGACCCGCAGCTTCGCCCGCGTGCTTTTTTTTTTTTTTGGTTAAAAAAAAAGAATATTAGCAACCAAATTATTAATATTCCCTTTAATACTACCAGCTAAGCTAAATTGCTTGTGTTAGCAGTGAGATTCCATTATGCTATAAGGGACCTATTCCTGAGATAAAATAGGCCTACGTGCTCTTCTTCTTCATCCTAGCGTTAATCCCAGTTGCATCAGCTTTCACCTCGGAGTCTGGGGTCCGCTTTACTAATCTAACTGCAGATTTGGCTGGACTTCGATATATATACCTAATAGGCCTATGTATTATTCCAGACTATATTCCATCCCTGTTCCTGTATCCCTGTAAAATTTCAGCCAGATCCGCTCCGCTGTTAAAACGTGATCGAATAACAAACATCCAAATCTTCTCAAACTCTACAAACTTGCGTCCGGACTATGAATCGCATCACAAGCCGGACATCAATCTCAAACAGCTGGTGCAGTGCACATACTGTACATGCGGTGTAACAGCGGAGGCACGCGTACAACGTTCACTGAGGTTTACTCACTGAAACATTTCCCGTCGTCGAGCGGAATACAAACATGGCGGTCATCGCCGGCGCTGGGTTTTATTTAAAATGTAACAGCAATAGAACGTAATGTTATTAAACTACACTGAGGTGCTGGTACGAATTCTATTGCGATTTATTTGGTTTTTGTTTGTATGTTCACTCTTATGATATTCCGACGTTTCGCTTGCTTTTCAGCAGTCGAAACTGTCGATAACTGTCTCAACGTATTTTTCAAAACCTTTTTTATACCATTAGTTCGCCGATAAGCACACGGCCCACCTGATGGAAAGTGGTTACCGTAGCCTATGGACTACTGCAACCTAGGGAAGTCACACGTTTGTGAATATCAAAGTCATATTTATATGGGTTAGAGACTTTTTTTAGAGCTTATTTAGTAACCTAGCTTGAGTGGTACATTTTGTACAAAACGAGACATGGTGACCATGTAAGCACTGAGTAATATTAAACCTAGGTTCCAATGTAAATTGCCATAAAGTGTCCATTAACTGGTCATTAATGCTAGGAGGCAGTAAATTTGAAGCAGTTTACGACGCCAATGTTCTACAAGGTTTATGAGCGATGGAGCTCATAAAAAACAGTGAACTCATCAGAATATTTTGTTTAATAGTAGAATAAAATTACTTGAACTTATTACCAGTATTTTACAGTATGTTTAAAAATAAGCTTTATACAGAGTGTTAGCGCAACAGGTCTGAAAAAAACAGAGCCGGTGATCCACGATAGGATTCATAAAAATCGTAAAAAGAAATGACTGCTCTAAAATGTTGTTTTTTACAGTTTTCACAGCGGCGCGTCGGTCAGTGAATAAAATAAATTCCTCTAAAACAAACACACGTGTTTCCCGTGTTTAATGGCGCCACGTTACGCGAGTGGAAAAATACCTGGCGATAGGAGTTAACGCACTATCGACAGTTTATGGATTTGCACTTGTCATTACAAACACAGATTAATCTTCATGAATTATACACTTGCCGTACATGTTATGTTTCATCACTATGTACATGTTGGTTTATAAATAATTGGAGGTAAGCAAAATACCGGAGCAATACTTTCTAGTGGTGCAGTGGTAGCGAGTGCTGCTTGAGGTCCCAAGTTCGACACCCGAGTGAGGTAAAGTGATATTGGGCTTTTCTGTTATTTCGGATGGACTATGGAAAGGTGAATAGGGATATAGAAGTGTGAGTATTATTTATTTATTGTTATGCTTCTCAACCATTTACTTGACATTATTATATTATTTGTAAGTCAAAAGCTTTAATTTTTTTTCTGTGATAGAGAATATTAAAATGCCGAAAATTTTACACAACACGGGTGCACATAAAATATTATACACGTACAAATATTCAATTCCGGTGGTGTTGTAATCCCCCTTTGTTTCAGAACCTTCGGATAACGACTAATTGGACAACAATGGTTCCTCTGCTAACGACAGCAACAGCAACACAATATTTTGGAACATTACAGGCGGCCATCTTGTAAACTTACACAATAATGGTTACATAACCACCGTGTGTAACCCTGGAGGGTAGTAACAATAACATTGAGGTACATTGTACTTCTGTAAATACTTAAGCTTACAATAACTTTAATCCTACTAATATTATAAATGTGAAAGTTTGTGAGAATGGATGTGTGGATGTGTGGATGTTTGTTACTCTTTCACGCATAAACGGCTGGACCGATTTGGTTGAAATTTGGTATGTATATAGGTTATACCCTGGATTAACATATAGGCTATATCAGCGATGAACGGGATCAGAATTCCACGCGGGCGGAGCCGCGGGCAACAGCTAGTATAATTATATTTTCTGTATGTTTTCCATTGTATATGAAAGAGAGAATGACTCAAGAAAAGGTCTCAGTAAATAATGGGGACAAGAGAGAGTGGTCCATGACGATGATGAATTCAGCACGATATTAACCAATATTTTATTATATATATTATTATATTACATAGTAAGCTGTGCATACCTTTAAGTGGTGTACATATCAGAACTATATTTTGTATTCCATGATAATAATGATTTATTAAATATGTATACTGTTGGTGTGTCTATCGATAAATAAATATTAAAAGATACAATTATTTAAATAGGGCAAATCACTTTGATTATCCCCGAATCCCAAAACTGCCTCCAGAGCCAAAAAAAATATATACATACATACGCTCACGCCTATTTCCCCCGGGGTAGGCAGGGAGAACAGTCCACCAGTTGGCTCTATCCTTACATACTACACAAGCTTCCTATATTTTTCGAATACTTCTAAAAGATATTCAATAAGAAAATATCTTATTAAAATCATTACAATATATTATTAACTCCGTTTATACCTGCTATTTAGTTGCTACTGAGGGGCCCATAAATAAACTTTAAATATTGCAATATTTGATCATTCACTAACTTCATATTCTCATCCACTCACGCCTCATGGCCCTGACAATTGAACAAAAGTGTGTTGAAATTGAGTTACTTCCGCAATTTATTCCTCAAAACGATACGAACAAAAGTTCGTTCTCATACACAGTTCTGAATACGAGATGAAACAATCTCGAATAGACGTATATCGTAGGTGTTTGTAAATGCAAAGTACCTAGGACATAATTCATAGAGACTCCGAGCGGCGGCGGTGGGGGGAGGCCTGCGAGGCCGTTGTGTGGTCCCCCGGGGCGAACCGGCACTCGAACTATCTAGCATTCTAGGGGAATGGAGCGCTGTATGATTTGATTTGGGAATGAGAGCAGTAGTTAAGATTTCAAATAGTTTGAGTTTGTTTTGATAGATCAGATTGTTAAATGTTGAACGGATCTTTTGTAATTGTAGTTATTATTATTATGCTTGTTTTGTATTATATTTAGTTTTCTCGTAATGTTCTATTGTAATATCGTTTTTCGCCTTCCTGTTGCGCCATGGACCACGACCGAAAACATGATGACAGAGATGATCAGCCATTTGAACTCTATTATCATAATCTCTTAGCACTTAACTGCATCCATTTAACTTCTTTTGCTGTAGAAGAAAATATTATTGGAAATAGTATAATAGATCCATTATACTATTTCCAATAATATTTTACTAGACGCGCCATCAACATCGACAGTCTCTGTGCCGTGGGGTAGTGAATACGACTGCTACTCAAGGGACGTAGGTTCAATTCCCGCTCAGTGGAAATATTTGTTTGCATGCTTATTTGCATTAGTCTGGGTATTTCCATGGCTCGAAGGTCCTTATTGTCACATGAATATATATGGCAACCATTATGGGTAGATACCTGGGTAATTGCCCAAAGTAAAACAACTAGTTTAACTGCAAGACTTCGATATCGCAGTCAGAAGGTCAGATGACAGTTGCTAAACAAAAGTAGTTAGACTGGTAAATGCACGAACGACTAGCATATAATTTGTTCCAGAATATTAAAATTTATAAGGCCCATCTAACATAAAAGCTATAAAATGTAAAATATCGCATTGTCCGCTATTGTCTCGGCGCCGCGCATTGTTCGCAATGTTCAGCTGATAGTGCATCGTCGGAGTTCAGCGGACGTCGCACAATGGCGGACGGCCAGAGGCGCAGCTCGCTTGACTTCGTTGCATTACGATATTCTGAACGATTCTATTAGAAATTATCCTTCGTTACCCGTGTTACTACCAGTCTTACTACCAGTAGTAACACGGGTAGTTTTGTTTGCCCGTGTTACTACTAACTGCTGCAGTAGTAACACGGGACAATTTTCGTTACCCGTGTTACTACCAATCACTCATATATACTCAATCGGCTTTATCGTATGATGAGGTTCTTACGGTAGAATAACATGAGTAATACTAACAGTCCTGACGTATAAAAAAAAACAGTGGCACTCCGGGAGTGCCAACAGTAAGTGAAAAAGTGCTCAAGTACCCAAAAGTTTTCACTTCAAAGTGGTATCGCATGTGAATTGCCAAAATTACGTTACTGGTCGTATAGAATTTAAAAAAATCATATATATATACCTGGAATTCTCGTCATAGCGTCTCGCTATGACGAGAATTCCAGGACTTTAGTTCATCCAAATTGTATGAAAACTGCTTCACGCGTCTAAATAAGATTTCACTTCAAAAAAAATTAAGCACACATTATAAGCATTATAGCATTATAAGCCTACCGCCATAAGGGTTATCTGAGACTTTTGGTACAAAGCTTAGTAGCTGGCCGGAAGCCAACTTCTATGAATAAATAATATATTCTGGTAAAAGGGATATCACATAACGTGTGTACAAGCAATACATATTACGTAATGATGCTATTGTTGACAGTATAGTATAAGACACTTACGTCAAAGGCAAAGCAGATGAGTATTTTCAGATTCGAAATAAAAATAATAATAATTATGTATGCATCAATTAGTCGCAGTCCACTGCTGGACATAGGCCTCTCCCAATGTTGGGAGACTTTAGCCTACTGTTTCCACGCTGGCCAGACGGGTTAGTACAGGGTTGTATTTCGACTTTTCCTTCTGTCGCAGTAATATCTTTCACTTATTTTTCTGTTAGTCGCCTCTTACGACACGCTTCAGATGAGATGGGGTGGTGAAAGAATATAGTATCCATTATATTTTAAATTCTTTTTTTTAATATAGAGCAGACAGTATTTTCACAAAACTTTTCTCAAAAATAATTAATTTACCCAATCTGAAATGGCTCTCTAACTATGGGAACCATAAATCCAGTCGACATTTTGTGTTCTCCCGGCTGCGGTCCGCTCCTACTGCTCCTACTATCTCCAGATCTTATCTGTAATTGACCTAATTGCCTCAGGTTGTAAATTACGTTAACGCTTCGGCTACTGAAAAATTTCGCTTCTTTTTTCTGGTGTAGTACAAATAATAAAACAAAAGCCCGCGTTTCTTTTTCTAATGATAAGTGGTCCGTGGTCTGTAAAGGTTATTAACACCGGATTTATTTACAATTAGCAATCTTAGAGCTTATACGTTGATCACAACGAGGCACAAGCTCTAAGATATGTGAAGTAGCAAGACAATGTACTCGCTATGTGTGAACACGTATGTAATGTACAGTCGACAAAAAGATACGATTACAATGTTACATACAACTTTATATGAAAAAGTGCCACCGTATCTCCTTGGTCCAATATACATCGTGCTCTGCTGCCGAAAGCACTGTCTCGCTACTCCACTCGGTGCGTGTGATCAAGGCATTATATAGCATAGTAATACCATATCTACTCAAAGTCTGCATCAACGGAGGCTAAACTTCACATGAGAGTAAAGGCGGCCACCCACTAGCAGTTTATCGAACGACAACCGGATAATATCGGTCTGTCAGTTCATCGCAATAGCCCACACACTTACAGTTTTGTATACGATTTTGGACTGACGGCTAATATGTGTGTGGCCGCTTGACGATTTCGGTCAGCAAAGACAGTTAAAGGCCGGACAGTCTACGGCCGTCGGCATTTTATACGTAATAACATCAGACTAAAAGAATAAAATAATGTTATTATTTTAGTCTGAGGTAATAAAATTATGATGACATTGATGACATAAGGACTCCAGACCGCCGGACTGACGAAAAAATGCAGGCGGACTGTAAGTGGGTGGCCACCTTAACACGGCTCTCCTCATTCCGATGCTCTTATAAAATCGTACTAGCCGTAACAGTCTGCTACCTAAACTCTATATTACAGAAGACTGATATTTCCGAGGTCGAAATGATCTATTCTATTGGCATAAGCAATCATCATACAATGGTAATCATGGTCTAATTACTTACAATTGATATTCCACAAACACATACAATGTCGTCCGATTATAGCCCACCGGTAATATAACGGTACGACTAGTCTAGAAGGATGGTAGTCTGTGTGAGTGTATGGCCGCCATAACACTCTAGACTAGACTATTACGCTCCTATTAACGCTGGAGTACTGACTAGGTAACTAGGTAACTAGAATATGCAGTTAAGGTTTTGGCAGATAAACGACCACGTTAGATGACCGGTAATTAAATATGTAATTTAGTTATAGTACGGAATTGGATTTATACGAATCGATTCATTATTAGTGTTATCAGTTCTGTTATTATATATCTGTGATCTGCATGTAATAAATGTGAGGAACCTATCATATTCCGTGAGTATCATACTAGATGACAGTGATTCGGCGGTTCTCTCTCCAATGAGAAAGTGTTTGGTTTATCCCGCGTTTACATACTGCCGCTCGCATTGCTCATCGTGTTCCCGGAAATATTTGCGCGATTAATGCCCTAGCGTTCACACACGCGCATCATCGTGATGGTCCGCATTACAGTATTTGCCCTGCAACGGAGACGGACGTAAGCGTATGGAGGACAACGCTGTAGCAGTGTACGCATTATGCTTTTACAGCATAGCGAATTAATTAAATAAATTATTAATAAAAACTATCACTTTCAACTACTATACACTTTCCGTAGATCGATATAAATATTTTTAAAAGTAAATATTCGAGGAGCAATAACGAAAGCCGTGTTTACTGATTAGCGCCATCTAGCGGTCTCGTATAGTTTATTGCGCTAGAATTGCCGCTCCTTTGACTCGCCCCACCAAGGCGACATTCGCAGCAATATACGCGGCAGTACTCGCGGCATGACGAATATACCATTCACACCACGGCTCTGCCCACTTCTCTCGTCCCTTTCCTCGCTCTGCCGCGAGTATGTAAACGCAGCTTTAAATCGATAGTTACCTTACCTTTACTTTTGAACCATCATAGGGATGCGACTAGAATTTCTCCCACCATTCAAATCAAATTAAATTATTTATTTTGATTTATTACTTTCAGACTCTCAGTCAAACCGATATCCCTTTCACAAAGTTTTAGAGGTATAGAGAAATATCTCTACATGTCCCTATATAGATGTGTAGGTGTAAGTATATAATATGGAAAGAGAAAATAAATAAAGCAAAGAAAATCATGACCACTATTGTCACATCATTACAAAACAAGGGCCGTCACTCACTCGCGCCCTTCGCGAACACAAGGACAGTGGAGAAATCCGTCACGTGACACAGAACATATTGTGTGTGCTCACACTGGGAAAACAATATTTTGCTTGTGGCTGCTAGTGACACATTGGGCACAGGAACACTATTTATTTGGTAGTTTGTGTTTTAGAAAGGTTGCTATTTCTCTTATTTCTTTACTGCACTGATAAATTGACTGCCTCGTTGCAGGAAAGGTAAAAGTTTATGCTTGTGATTGTAAAGACTTCGGTTTCTAGATCAAGTATATACTTAGCAGTGGAATTTATTTATGTAAATAAATAAAGTTTGAAACTAAGTATTTCGAGACTATATTATTATTGTGAACGTAGGTACTACAAAAAACAAAATTCTCAACAAAAGTCTAACTGCTCTTTAAAAATAAGTGTTCATTTTAGCGTAAATAACATGACCATAATTCTTGGAAAGGTTTACCTGAAGCACTAATACTCTTCCAAATCTGAATAATATAAAATTTTCAGGCTTTTCCCGTTCGGATGTGAAAATTCTTTAACGAGCACTAAATCAAGCGTCTAATGCCACTTCTGTCTTCTGTTTTCAAGCATTCGCATGTCTGTGGCCTGCCTAATTGTGGTAGCACATACTTATAGTGGGAGTGACCTCGGGGTGTCCTCGCGTCCCGCGTCCGTCTCACGGCGCCCGTACATATTGCAGGCGTTCATCTCTCGCGACAGCGCTCACGATAATAAATGTGGAGTAGCTTTATGAACCAGATATCTTATGTTGTTTTAACCGACTGTGCGACGCGAAAGAAGGTAATGTATTTAACAGTTTATTTTATCCTTTGTGACACTTGTAGGGTACTGTAAACGAAACAGATGTTCCTTTTTTCGTCATGAATCCATTCAATCAAAATAAAATCCAATCAATTGAATCAATTAAATACAATCAAATGATTTTTTTTCAATCTTGTGAGTGTCTAGTATAAATATATAAACAAACATATTATAAGCAATAAAAATGAGGGTAGTGGTTTGACTAAAGTGATATATTAACCACTTCATTTTAGTCAAGCCACCACCCTCATTTTATATCGTCAATTACGCTCATTCCTTCCCTCCAATTCCGTACGCCGAAATGATAATATAATTGGCATAATGTAAGTGATTACCGCTTACCTTTGCCAACTTTTACACCTAGCCTCCTTCCTGCTTTCCCACTAATATTATAAATGTGAAAGTTTGTGAACATGTTTTGACGTTTATTACTCAAACATACCCACAGACTGAAGGGACTGATATAAATTACTTTTATCCCTAAAATGATGGGTTAGACTCGTGTGTAACGAGTGGAACCGCGGGCGGTAACTAAAACAATATAGATATGAACGTGACCCTGTGGTTCATATGACATAGGTCAAGGCCGAAGAGGAGGACTACGGGGCATGTACGAGGATGCTTTCAGTTCGAGTGTCTCTCAAGAGATGAAGGACAATCTATAATGCGACACGATGCAAGACTTATGCTCTTCGGCCGGGGTGCGGGAGATATTGTCTTTGGCAATCTACGCCCCACAGATGGTGTGCGTTTTACATAGATATCTGTGGGGATTATGCGATAGCCTCCGTGGCGTAGCGGTAGTGAACGCGGCCGCTACGCAGGAGACGCGGGTTCGATCCCCGCTCAGTGCAAATATTTGTGTGAATGAAATATGAGTATTTGCATTGGTCTGGTCGTGCCTCGGAGAGAACATCTATGGCAGTCGTTACGGGTAGTTGGAGCCCTCAAAAATCCAAAAACAACGGTCTAACTGCAAAGCTTCGATATCGCCTAATATTAACATTGGGTTGTGGAGGTCAGATGACAATCGCTTCACGGAAAATATCGAGGTCTAGCCAAATCCGTAGTTAAGACTGGTGAAGCGGACCCCAGACTCCGAGCTGAAAAAGCTTCGGATGCGACTGGGAATTAACGCTAAGAAGAAGAAGAAGATCTGTGGGGATTATGCGTACATTAAAAAACAAAGTACCTCTCTTTAAAAAATATTATCAAGGCTGGAAATCAAGGTAGGCACAAAGTAGATAATACTATAGTTCTACCTTAAGGTATCTTATCTTACAATGGTGTCTTAACAATGACGGCATATTGTGTAAGCGATTACTATTAGCAAATATTAATGAGGTACATATAAGCATTGATTTAAATTCTTACTTGATTAATCTCATTGGGTATAAGTGTGTGTGCAATCGAGAGGTTCTAGGTTCAATACTCAGGACATGGAGTTAGTTCTTCTTCCTCTTAGCGTTAATTCCCAGTCGCATCCGAAGCTTTCAGCTCGGAGTCTGGGCTACGGATTGGCTAGACCTCGATATTTTCCGTGAAGCGATTGTCATCTGACCTCCACAACCCAATGTTAACATTAGGCGATATCGAAGCTCTGCAGTTAGACCGTTGTTTTTGGAATTTTTTAGGGCTCCAACTACCCGTAACGATTGCCATAGATGTTCTTATGGCAACCGGGACCGAAGGCTTAACGTGCTCTCCGAGGCACGACCAGACCAATGCAAATACTCATATTTCATGCACACAAATATTTGCACTGAGCGGGGATCGAACCCGCGCCTCCTGCGTAGCGGCCGCGTTCACTACCGCTACGCCACGGAGGCTGTCAGGACATGGAGTTAGTATTTGTGAAATTTTCAATCAATTCTTGCAAGTTGTGAACGCAGTAGCTTCTTAGCGTTGCTGTTTTTTCTTTTCCTATGCCAAATTTACTACGCTTTTTCGTAAACACAACACAACAATTTAGTTAGATAAACTATAAGTAATTATTGCTTAAATTAGGAGTGGACCCTGTCAGTATAATGTCACATGTTTCGAACCCGCACCTCCTCGAATGAAGTCCTACACCTTAGCCAAAAATAATAAAATGTCTAATAAGTCTTTCACCTTTTCTACAAACTGTGCTACTAATCCCCTATATCCAACGACTATATTGCTCACCACACGCCAGTCAGGGTGGACAGGGCAGCTATAAAACTGGCCAGCGTCTCGGCCATACATATTTACAGCACGTAAAGCTATAAAAGAGAATGCTTACCCATTCCTACGCTTCTACTTATTCATGTACATCTAGAATAGTCCTTTATACGTGTAAGTAGTGTGTGTTATTCATACCGATATATCTCTATGGGGGTTGGTATACGTATGTGTATTTACACCTCTTCAAAGACCCCAAGGCATCGGCAGGGATTATTTTGTTAGATACATAGACAGGACTCTCATTTGACCACACTATTGAAGGCGACACACCTATAGTTCATCTACGATGTCATGTACGTCCATATAGAAAATGTTAAAAAGATAAGTCGGTGGGAAAAAAAAATTAAAATGATCTAGTCTATCATGCTCCATGCCAGCCAGTAGGAATTGGGTCATAGGGAGCTCTCGACACTAATTATGTACTAGCCTTTTGCCCCCGGCTCCGCCCGCGTGCATCTCGGTTAACGCGACTTTTGCTCATAATCTTCGGTTCTACTCAACCGATTGCGATCAAACAAACGTAAGATTTTAAGTCTGAGTAAGCCCTTTCTAATAAAAAAAAACCGCATTAAAATCCGTCCAGTAGTTTTTGCGTCCATCGCAGACAAACAGACAAACAGACAGGAAATTAAAAAAAAAAAATTTCCTGTTCAGTATCATTAACATAACAAAACCCAAATATATTTTTTTATATATCTCCAATGTACAGACACGACCACTTTTCAATTATATAATAGTAGGTATAGATAGATAGATAGATACTGTAAAAAAATAACGGCAAATAATATCAATTGCTCAATTGTTCTTTGAAACGCTCAAGTCGAAGTGTTTAGGTAAGTATACTCAAAGTAAGTAAATAGTCAAAGTTTAAGAACTCCTTAATTTCGCTCTCCAGACTGCAGTTTCCCTTAAAGAAAGTTGCTTGAAGTTCGCTACAATGTCAAGCTGAAAGCGTTTGATCAACAATATTCATTAAGGAAACGATCACAACTTTTACCGATGATGCTCATTCAGACAGTAAGTACGTGTTTATAAAGGGCCGTCGAAGGGGGCGATAAGTTTGTGACAACGTCATAAATATAAATACATACAAGAGTAATGTACCATGTGGTAGAGCCATGGTTTCACCAGCATGAATACATAGCCTCGATCAGAGGAGTACCACCCTCCCACTTTATACAGACAGATTATTTATGTTCATATATGTAGTGCTAAAAGCTTTGCCTTCCTTTAATTTGTATTTTCTATAATCTTCATCTTAGCGTTGTATTTGATCTTTCACGGGATCCGCGTACACATTTCCCCTTCTTTAGGCTTGGCTTTTATGAAAGCGGCTGCCGTCTGGCCTCCCAACCCCGAGAGGTAATCCTATGTCAGAGTCAAATAAAAATACATTTCACCTTTGTAAATATCTACATTATTAAATCAGCAAGTCATCCAGATAGACATGTATCGTATAAACACAACAAGAGGTGTTCGTGTCTTGAAATGTTCAATGTGAGTATTATAACGCCATCTATTCGATGGTAGCAGTTCTAAAAAGCCAAACAAGTAACTTCAAGCACGGTAAAATAGATGGCCGGCCGACTTCAAAGAATTTACTCAATATACTGCCATCTAGTGGTGAGTAGCTCAACTAAGCAAAATGGTATGTAGTTTTTTTTATTAAAAATAGGTTGCTTACATTGTTACATGTAAATCATTCAGTCGTTATTAGTACCTGGAATTAAAGGAAGACAGAAAAGAAAGACTTTCTGCGTTGAGAGCTTCAATATGACGTCGCCTCATCTGCTGGTAAGCTTATGACAGTCTTCAGCTTGACGGACGTTTATTGAACAAATAAACACATGTCTTGGTTAAGAACTTCACGTTGTATAAACCTATGCTCACACCACACCTGTAGAGTCGCGAAAGAGTAAACTGCGAAAAGTTTATATTATAAACTCATACCCATTATAATATTATTATGTCGGCATATAAGTTCCGTAGTTCTATGTAATTTTTCCACACGCCTATTATATCGCCTAATTGTTTACAGACACTGATTACCTTCTGAAAATTTCCCAACAGAAAAACTTAACATTACAACTCGAAAATCGATCCATACAACTTCGCTATCTACAATTTTCACAACTACCCAGGTCACTAGATACCAAGCGAAGCACACTTCAGAACTCGAAAGTTTCTAAAAAGGAAAGGAACTAAAAAGTATCCGAAAAGGATTACCGTATTTCATCTATCGCGAGTATCGCGACTGTGTAATATCTTATGACTTAAGTATTTCAAGTTTCCAATAAATTCAGATAAGTATCACTTAAAGTTTGAAACTTCTCCACACTTTTCAGAATTGTTTTACTTTGCTATTTAATCCATATCCATACTAATATTATAAATGCGAAAGTAACTCTGTCTGTTGTCTGTCTGCATTACGCTTTCACGCTTAAACCACTGTACCGATTTTTATGAAATTTGGTATAGGGGTAGATTAGACCTTGAGAAAGGACATAGTCTATGTTTGGTCGCGGTAACCGACATCCACGCGGGTGGAGCCGCGGGCAACAGCTAGTTCACTATAATTTTAATCTCCTCGTTTAATTTTTTTTTACTTTTTTGTTTAGTCTTTTTCATACCTACAGTCCGGCAGTTGATTACACCCTGGTGGATGGTGAGAAATTAGGGTGAAGCGGATTTACTTTAACTATTATTTATATAGGTACTTACATAATCAAGATTATGTCTTGTGTTTTGTGCGTGTAATGAACAAATAATGTGTTTCTTTCTAATAAGAAGCTGTTTTTCCGGGTTCACCTCGCTCCCTTTGTTCTCTGGCTGTAATTACGTACGTAGTATCTTACCTACAAGATCTGCGGCGAATCTCGTCGGTAAATGTTACGATAAAACATGAAACGGTGTTAGGTACTTCCCATTTGTGAAATTGCTTATATTCTGAGGTCCTTTAAGCGAGGCGTGAACAAGTATCTAATGAGGCCGTCAAGCTGAGTACCACCATTTTAACATAGTGCGCGTCTATAATGCAATCTTTTCCGAAACGTTACCTTCAGCTTGCCATCAGGCGAGGTGAAGTCAAATTGATGTGTTCTGTATAACATAACATAACATAAACTCACGCCTATATCCCCGAAGGGGTAGGCAGAGGTGCTAGCACCCACATTTCGCCGTTTATGTTTAGGTCCCAATGTAATAGGTGGCGAGCCTATTGCCATTAACCGGGCACTTATAAACCTGCGATAAATACACACATAACTTTGAAAAGCATCGAAAAGTCATTGGTGTGTGCCATGGTAAAACCTGGGATCGAACCCGAGACCTCGTCTCAGCAGTCCATTACCCATACCACTAGGCTACCGCGTTTCTGTTCTGTATAAAAAAGAGGTATTTTTCGTGAGCAAGGCCAGTGTGTTTTACTGTAAAAACAAATCTTTTTGCAGTAGCTCTTTTGAGCACCAACCTATATGCAGATTATTCGAACCACTTATGTAGTACCTACTATTATCCATTCTGTGCTTATGTGTTTTTCTATTTGTATGTGTGTGGATTTGTGTACCAATTTATTTATCCATACATCGGATCTAGTAGAACTCTTTGTTCCTACGTTACACACCCGTGACTTGTTCCCTTAGAAGCGAAGTTCCCAATATAATAAAACACAGTAAGGGCAGCTTGCCAAGAGATGGCGCGCCGGCGACGCACACAAACAAACACATTAAACGTCTCCCTTAATGGCAGATCATACTTTATGGCCAACAAAACGGAATCCGTAATAATTCATAAAACAATAACTACTTTTCATACATCACCAATTTATTGCAGGCCCGAGTACGATACCCGGTGCAAGTAAAATATAGGTTTATCGGTTTGTTCTTGCAAAAAATCCTTAACTGCTGACAGAAAATGGGGCCAGCTAACGGCAATATGAAGTGTATTACATGACTATCAGATAACATGCAATTCTCGCGAGGAACGGAGGAGAATCGCAAACCGCGCTGCCCGCGACGAGCGACGGCAACTCGGGCGTCGGAGGTCGCAGAATGACCTCCGTCCCCCATGAGCGCGGGCCGATGATGCAGGCCGCGGCGGCGGCGCGCATTGCGTGCCTCTCCATACCCGGGGGCGAGTTGGGGACTCTTTGATCCCCACACCGGAAGAGGGCCAGATCGAGAGATATGGCCCTGGGTCGGCCGGGGTGCGAGGGATATGGCTACGTCAATCTCACCTCCGGCAACCGACGGCCCACAGAAGGCGTGCGTTTTAGTCGGTTCGGGTCCGACATAACCTCCTCCTCCGGCTCCGGTGGGGGAGGTATCCGTGGGGATTTTTCGCACGATAAAAAAAAGGTAGACCTCTGCCTACCTCAAGAGATGTACATTCGCGATTATATAAATAAAAACACAACACACAGTCTTATAATACTGATTAACTAATATTAATAATGAAGAAAGCTTGAAAAGTTTAGTATGTTAAGGCTTCTGCTGATGGCAAGCTGTCTCTGCCTATGGGACATAGGCGTGACCTTATGTATGTATTACTAGCTTTTGCCCGCGGCTCCGCCCGCGTGGATGTCGGTTATCGCGACCAAACATAGCCTATGTCCTTTCTCGAGGTCTAATCTACCCCTATACCAAATTTCATCAAAATCGGTACAGTGGTTTGGGCGTGACAGACAGACAGACAGAAAGACAGAAAGACAGAAAGACAGAAAGACAGACAGACAGACAGACAGAGTTACTTTCACATACTAGGGATTACTGGACTTACAGACATTACTTATGTAGGAACCAATCATAAACGAAAATATTCCATTGGTCTCAATAAAACTTCTATAGCGTCATTGAACCAGCTAACTCAAATGCCTGTTTGCCACCTCAGTAGCTAATAAGCTTAAATCATAAACGAAAAGAAAAGTAGAAAAAGAAATGAATAGCTCATCGCGCAGGGGTTTTATGACTTTACGACGACAAATAAAAGTTTAGTGACATTTCTGTCGACCGCTGTGTTTTATTTGATGTGGCTTTTATCGGCGAGTAGGCCGTAAACTCATTGGCGCGCGCTCCTGCCCCTGCAAGGTGAGCTAAATGTTTTAGAGCTTTATTAATAGGCACTTTTATGTTTGTTAAATAACTAATAATTGTAGATTGATATTGTAAAAACTATACCCGTGATTGCCGTTTCGTATAAAATCAAACACGTAAACAGAATTTCCGAAAACTCTGTTATTTTGTTTGAGTATCCTATACCTAAATTTTACCTATGAAAATTTAGGTATAAGATTACGAAAAAGTTGTTATTTAAATATTACAAACAGTCACCTCATGTTTTTGTTGTAAGATAAGTTTATTACTTCAATTACTTGTATTATCTTCATTAGTTTCCAACCGCAATTTTGTTTGCGTTTATTTCTCAAGTATATAGAATAAAAAGTATCATTTATGTGTATCTGTATATCAATATCATTACTATAATCCCGGGTAATCTATGCATGTTATCATAATAAACCCAGGAATTTAATAAGGATTATGTCAATATATAAGCGGAAGGATCCTATTAAAAGAAAAATAATACTAAATCGCGATAGAATCCGTTAAAAATAGTTTGATTAAAAATATACTAAGTATTTAATTTCTGAACAAAGGAACCGACGATGTGATCTTCAAGGACAATGTTAAATAACCGCAGTAGCAACGACTGGCAATAATCAACGCTTTTAATTGGGCCACAAAAAAGCCATTTGTTTTAAGCCCCTAATTTGTAACCAGTGGGCACAATATTTTCCCGCTCAAAAACCAATCAGTGCCCACTTCATTCTGTTACAATCAAATTTATTACGAACAAACAGACGCGGCAACAATGCTATTAGAGAATCGATTTAATTTCTAATTAATTTGATTATTTTTTGTGAGAATCGATGTCTACGTTTTTAGGCGACTACTGCGGCAAAGTAAATAGACCGGTATGTATGTGTGGGTGTTATGGCGCACTTTGAGAGAGGCCGTGGGCAGCAGTGGACTACAAATAGGCTTTCTGATTAATTGATTTTTCCTTTCGTTCGTAGCTGAATTGATTTCAGACTATTCCTTATTGCGAAAGTATACAGAAATATAAAAATTATTAAAATCAAAACGGAGTGTCGCAGTCGCGTATTGAGTTTATCTAAGTATTATGGACTTCCTATGGCTGAAATGATGATGATGATGTTGAAGTATTATTGACCGAGTTCGAGTCCGAATGAGATGAGTTAGACGAGAGAGATTGAAACCAAACCCACTTATTAACGTATTGTATCGCGATTTATTTGTTATTATTTACTTTCAGCCCGACGTTTCGACTACTTTTCAGCAGCCATGGTTTTGTTTCAAAGATTAATTTCGCGTTAACTTCAGAAAGTATTATATCTACCTACTTTTATTAATTCTTGAAATTTACAGAAAATTCAAATGCACATAGAAATGTAACCTCCTACTATATCAATTCAATCCCTTAAGAAGTGCCTCCGAGAGACCCTTCAAGTGGCACCCTGATGGTTATTTATGAAGGTACGGTCCGTACCGTACGCATGGGTCGGTCGGTCATACACTACGTTTACTTGTAACAAATTGGGCAAGACCTCACCAGTATACCCAATTAGATTCATATTAGGATTAATATTATGGAATGAAAGCAATCAGTGTAATGGTTTGCAGGTCCAACTCTAAACATTTTTTAATATGCACCATAATACATTTCGCTTTATATTGGAAAAAGTGAATGCTCAGGCGGGGCTTGAACCCGCGACCAGTCCCAGACGATAGAGCTAATGAACCACGCCTTGAGAATTCCAAATTCTTAACCATCTCGACTTACAAAGAGAAAAGAGAACTGGCAGTAACTGGCTTCGGGTCTCTTTTCTCTTTGTAAATCGATTTGAACAATCAGCATTATGAATGCTTAAAAATTTCATTCAACTAAACCATCTCGTCTCGCCTTCACTGCTACCGATCTTAATCGATTTAAATAGTATACTAACTGCCTTACAATTCCATGAAACACCATACATTGATGATCGTTTCAATTGCGACGCGACATATTAACTATCAAAAGAATCGATTAAAGCTGAGACACTGCATCATTTTGATGCCATATTGAGACAAACAGATCATAACTCTGGTCGAAACTTGGCTGTTCAAATATACCATGATCGCGATAGCTCCCCTAAATTGTAGAACACGGAGCGCAAAAGTTTAAAAGTTATTAAAGCAATTAGGTTCGCCTGAAAGTGCCTTCTTTAAGCCTTTGAAGTTATTGTGATGTACGTCGTAGTCCGCCAGGGGGCGCGGCCGGCGCGAACCTTCGCAGTTGTTTACAGACCCGTAAATTGCTTCTAATGTTAATTTTGCACCCAAATTAGATGTTCTTTCTTTAACAGAAAATAAATTGAAATAATTTTGTTACGGTAAGATGCGAGCACACTGGGAGCGATAGCATGTTGTGTAACGTTATAGAGGCTAGAATTCATCGACAATGAGATTGTTGTAGTTATAGTCATCATTCTTACATCTTCCTACAGTCCCGGGATCTTTAAGTGGGGCATGAAAAACCATCTGTCGGGGCTGGCAAGGTAGGCATTTGTAATGGCGGCCACTACTCTTAGGAATGCATCCCAACATCAGGCGGAGTGCAGTCAATTTGATGACCTTAAAATAAAAAAAAATATCACTTGCGTCTTCGCTTCTTCCAGTAGCGACTGCCGTCTGAGCTCCCAATCCTAAGGTGCACTAACTTGCAAGACAGGTTGGTTTGGACCTCAAGGAAGAAAGGAAGATATTGAGGCCCTCTACACCGAGCAGTTTTGGTATTTAATAAATTACATGTCTCTTATCTTTTGTCTCAATCTCATTTCCTGATTGGGCTATTCAATCCCAGATTGTACAAATCCTATTAGGAGGCTTGTTGTCCTGTATAGCTCGTTACTCCGTCACAATGAATACCAATTCATTGAATTTAATTAACTGTTTGCGTCGGTAGCGAATAATCCTCTTCAGCTCACGAACTGAAATAGACAAACAAGTACTTGTTCGTCAACAGCTTTTCGGTATTCGATTAAAACGGGTGCCCAATATGGAATACTTCGTAATATTTTACTTCCTACTAAGTAATATTGTAAATGTGAAAATTTGTGAACATTTTTTATTCAATCACGCTCTAACAGTCTAACGATTTTTTTTAGCTTATACCACTTAGTGGTTATCGTGGCCTATGGAAATCCAGCGTTACGTCATATTCGTTGCATGCGTGGAAGACTGTCATATACCTACGTCAAATCCCATATTATATTCTAAAATACGCCAGAAAATGAATTGTCACTTGTCTAGGGGGGGGGGGGGGGGGGGGGAGGAGTCACACGCGTACTGCCAACGTCCTCTGGGCAAAATTTGGTATAGGGATAGATAATAGTCCGGAATAATGGATTGGAATGGAAAGGGGACTCTTTTTTCCGCACTTAGCCTCCTTTTGGGCCATTGGGCGGCATAATACATAGGCTACTTTTTATCCTTAAAATAGGTACCCATGGGTTACAGGAGCGGGTTCAAAATTCCACTCGAGTGATTCACGATCAGCTAGTGGGGTATAAATAACAATAAGTTTGTATCCCCCTGATAGGTTTAACTTCATATAACGTTGTACGGTATTATAAGTAGATTGGATTAGACCTGCCGTATAACTAATTAGGTAAAGTTTACGAGGGAAAGTGAATTTAGAATACCTGCCTGTCGCGTTCTATTTGTATTAGATAATAAGTACATAGGTCTAACACATGACCTCTTTTTTAACTCCACCACAGTCGAAATAAAATACTGTACCTACCATTTTTCTAAAACATTTTTTATCAAAGAAGTTTTTTAGCAAAGAAAAATTAATTCATGTTATTTCAAGTTGCCAGGGAAGCGAAGTAAGAACTGCTATAATCAACATCCGAATATTAGGGAAGCAATTATATGAAAACCTTTGTTGTTACAAAGTAGAGCCTGCTTCAAACGTGTAGTTAATATTCTGAGATACATTTTACGATAAGAATATTCTCGTTCTAGATAGCACGCAACACTACAGTAACTACGGTAAAACTCGCTTCTAATCTAATAGAAAAAACTTTCCTTTCCTTTGATTTTCTTATTTTAAATCTGTGAGCAAATATGATAAAAATATTTCTAATATTTATACCTAAACGTCAGACAAGACAATTTTTGACGTCACCCCAAAAGATGAACCACTTTTCAGTTAAAAAGCTGTCAAGACCGTGAACCCATATTTACTATCGTACGTTACAGTATAAAATGGAATGCACTTACCTCGGCTGTAAACCTGGATCCTCCTTTCCCGCCCTTGCCGTGCTCTGGCGAGTGCCGCAGCGCCTTTGTATCAATCTGCACGTTTGTTTGCATCTTGTGCAACTGCTTCAACAATCTCGTTATCACTCACCGCACTACACTTTCTATTGTCCACGAAATCCAGATTGCCTTTTGATATGCACTTAATGTTTACTTCTAAATAACTCACTTGTAGAAGTCATTGTGGAAAAATCTGGATTTATTGAATGTCTCATCAGTTACCAAAGTGAGAAAACCTAGGACCGAAATATGTCCCTTGGGGTACTCCATACAAATCGTCGTACTAACACAGACATGCTTCTATTTAAACATAAGAGTCTAATATTTTAATAGTAGTCTGACTTCAAGTTCATTATGTTTATACAAGTCAATCAGAAACTAATCACATTTTTCTGCTTTGTCTCATAATTCTCTTTAGATATTCATAACCAACCAAATGTTTATATGCAGATAAACAGAAAATTAAAACGTTTTTGCCCTCAGTGTTATGTCAGAGTCATTTCGTTATGAGCTGCAACGCCTGCTGTGTACCTGTAACAATGAAAATTAATAATTAATAAATATTTTTTTTTTATTGAATACCTGGAAAGCTCAGTTAGGTGGGTGGTTTGGTCGATATACCTATCTACAACTTTATAGAGTACATGTGTTTCACACTTTTCTCAAAAGCGTTACCCGATTATAGTGTCAATGTTGATTGGATAAACTTAAAATATAAAAACAATACAAACTTATATATCATGGTTGAAGCATAGATCCATTTCTACGAATCGACGACAAAAAAATATATTTAAATGATGCTAAGTATTTAAGCTATGCGAAGGTTCTAAGAAAGAAATTTGAAAAGGAAAGGGACCCTCCATTAATATAAATAATGCCGTTAATGTTCTTTTAATCGACTATTTCACAGATCAGTAGAATCTTTTAGAATTTAAGAAGAAAATATATATTTTAACGATCATGATCGTCACTTAGCCGATGAATCTATTCTTAATTCTTCAGTGCTTACTGTTAATGTTGTACAGTAGTCAACAATACGCCAAACATTTTGTTTTATAATATTAACACGAATTGTAATTCAGTAGGAAATAAATTGTTAACCATGTTGTACAAATCCTACATCCCTTTATGTTAAACAGTAACAGGTAATAAAGGCAGTTAGGCGGGAATGTAAATGAAGGAAACGACTGTCCAGTCGCGTAACTTCATGTTTAAGTTTAACTTTAAAAGTACGGAAGGGATCGGCTAATTATGTACTAAAACACAATGCTTCGAGATGGTACGCTAATTTTTCACCATTGTATTCTAGCTTTTGTTTCGTGACAACGTCCGTATGCAAATTGGTACGGTATTCGATCTTGGCTATGCGTGTAGGTACAGTCAGAATCACGCGATGTAAAGATGCAAAGTACAAAAAATGATCTCAATTTGAAATAAAGGTATTAACTAGTTAAGATCGATCTGATGCTCACTTCACATAACGATCAAATTGTACACTTTGTAATATATAGTTACATACTGGCAGAGCTTGCCAACCATGATCATTTTCTAAAACGCGTTGTGATATAGGTAGGTATATCCTGCCTTTCCTTTTTTATGACATTTGACAGTGATATTTATCGTTTCACAACAGTTGCGGCAGGCTATGATGGCCGTTTTGACACGACTGGTTTTGCTCGTTTTCTCTTTTTTGGTGCGCCTAATATTGGACAACTAACTGTTAGATGAATCACGAAAGAAAAATATGACGAGACTAGCATAGAAGAAAATAAACTTCACACACCAAAAAAGAGAAAACGAGCAAAACCAGTCGTATCAAAACGGCCATCACCGCGAGTCCGCTCTAACTTCTGCGCCAATACACGTTTTCGAATACTGAATCACAGTTTAATGTCGCACGACGAACTACTGAATATAACGTAATGGCTAATTCAGTACCAAAATATGATCGTAAATAAGTTCCAGATCCTTAAAAATGCAATAATGGTCAGTACAACGATGCTGTGAATACTTTAACAGTTATTGCTAAATAAATGCTAAATTCGTGCAAATTATTATAGTTTTTGGATTGTTGAAATCATACTACAATTGTAAGATTTAGTTAGTCACAACTGAAATGAAATGTACTGTACACAAGTTCGATATCAAAATTTTACGACATTCAAGGAATAATTCTTGCCGTCTGACACCGCGTTGATGAGCCCATCCCGAGGGGATTGTCTGGACTGGTCCGTGTTCGTGTGTTTACGGATAATCGTATTTGCCGAAAGTAATAATACAATTCAAATCTTTCTACTTCAACATCCTAGCGAGGCACGTCCAGATCAATGGAAATAGCCATATTCAAGCATACAAATATTTGCCCCCTGAGCGGGAATCGTACGTAACATTCGCGTTCCCTACCGCCACGCCACAGACGCTCTCTGACAACTCAAATCTTTAAAGATAAAAAAATATTACTTAGAATATGATCTTTCTCATAGCCTGCAGGTCAGGGTTACTCTAGCAACTAGTGTAATGCCAATCTATTAACAAACTCGATGCAACAAATTCGTTGGAGAGAACTGTGCAAACACATAGCTCTCTCCAGGGTTCGTTTAACAATACAGGCGCCACTTAACGGCGAGCCCAATTTGTACGTACAAAGCCGAGAATATTGAGAACTCGCTCCAGTTTATAGGAAGTATATTTCTTTATGAACAAGGGACATTTGCGGTAATGAAAATGCACCACAAAAGTCGCATTTCCTAGTGATTAGTTGAAAGAATAGTGTAGCGTAAAATAATTTTGGGAGTTCAGCATTCTTATTAAAAATATGTTTTTTTTATATCACTTAGTTCGCAGACAAGCGCACGGTCCACCTGATGGAAAGTGGTTACCGTGGCCTATGGTCAAGTACTACACCAGAGGAGTCACACTCATGCTGCCGACCCTGTAAGAGCAGAGAGTCTGTGCCGTCAGCGTAGAAGACAAGCAAGACTAGCCTTTGGTCTTCCCTCTGACAGCACAAAACCTCTTCAGTGAGCTCTGGTTATTCTATGCCGTCGTGGTCTACCTCCTACCGTCGTGTTCTAGCGTAATTGAGTTGTATTCAAATCATTCATGCATCCATCCAAACATCTGTCCATCCGTCTGTACGTCCCCAAAAATCTATCCAAAACGGAAGAAATATCTTCCGTACTATGTTTTGTAACTCAAGATCATTCCCCGCAATAACCTAACGCTATGTAGATAATGGCGCACTTTATATACAAGAGTATTAAGATCCTAGTCTCTCACACTTTATTACCTAGGAAATCTCTGTTATAAGGTAATTTGACGACGCTTTTACGAGTGCGTGGTGGCGGCGAGCGGCGAACCGACACGCGCCCTCATGACACTGAAGTGAAGTGTTCATCTCACGCCGCAAACATATTCGTAAAAGACTCATAGGGATAATGAGCATTAATGACTGAATATGCAAATGTAGAAGCAATAAACTTGATGTCTCTAAGTGTTACTTTGTGATGAAATTATTTTGGTTTGGATCAAGAATATCACTAATATTTTGAGTGTTGTGAATATTGACTGAAGTGAAGTGGGAGGTAGGAATACTCTTGAAATGTTTCGAAAGATTTTAGCCCTTCCTTCAAGTTGAATTACAGTTAGGTATACTTGTTGAGTCATATACCGAATACTTGCCAGCTAGTGTTGTAATCAATTGAGTCAATCGTTATTAAACATTCTACACAACGCTTTCTAGACCCATGGTAAGCTTAATTAGCTTGTGTTATGGAATCTAGAATGCGGATATACATACTTAGATACTTTTTTTTTTTTGTAAATACATACTTATTATACATAGAAACACCCAGACCAATGCAAATATTTATATTCATGCATATAAATATTGGCATTGAGCGGGGATCGAACCCGCGCCTCCTGCGTAGCAGCCGCGTTCACTACCGCTACGCCACAGAGGCAGTCAAATATTATAGTCTAGGAATAGTGCTTGTACAAGTCCTTATGTGGGAACAGACAGAAAACTGTTTATCTCTTTTTCCGAAGCTTAGATATGTGAGTAACGTCTCCTTAATTAAAGGTTAATTTGTCATTTGATTATATCTACATAACCTTAATAAGCATACCTTTCTCATCTATTTTCAGGAGATGGGCTCGTTTTAAATATTGTCCCATACAAATTTTGTAAAAAATATATCCGTAGTAATAAACTGTGCACCTACCTACATACAGTTTATTAGACAGCCACATAATATAAATTTTACTAAAGCATCTACTGGGCATTGTTCCAAGGTTCAGTGGCGGAAAATTCCATAACACTTTGTCAGGGATTAACCCGTGAACTGGAAAACGAGCGGTATACAACGAGTGTGTACATAAACGCAATACTGCGCGATTATTTGTTGCTTACAGATGTGCATTGTTTGCGGGCGGTGGGTAGGCAGGCCGCAGGAAGCTATTAGCAGAAATTATGGCCGTCTCCTAAGCACTGGTAACTACTGGCTAACACGAACAGTCTGAAGGCATTTGTAAATTAACCTCCACTTAGAAACTTTTTCTAGTGATAATATTAGCACGGAGGAATTTGCTGAAACAATATTACCTATTTATGCAAAAGGATTGAAAGCTTCAGAATTTCAATAAAAATTCTTTATTTTTTCAGGTCTAATAATGGTTGCGCTGGTTTTTGTTTCCATGAATAATTTTGAAAAGTATTATTGTTTGGAATATCTCTGGAAGATACTGAATGGTTCGCTGAGGGGGATATCAGGCCACCCTATCTCACTCCGTACTAGTTGACTAAGGGTACTAATTGAAATAGAACTAAATTTTAATGAATTCTATTGTGATTTATGTGGGCTATAAGCCCGGCGTTTTGGCTACTTTTCGGCAGCTATGGTCACGGGGTGACTCGAGACGGTAGTTGTCACATGGGTACTCGTACGTGTAAGCACAGAACAGATAATAGTACTAGCGGTGTAAGTTATCTCAAGTTACTAGGCGACTAAGCTACATGTGAGTGATCAGGCAGTTTTCATTTCTTTATAGCATTTTTCGACAGTCAAGAATAGTCTTTATTTACGTTTGTTTGCCGTGGTACCATTAGTGGTACTACGAAAATTATTATTTGCCGTGGTACCATTGATGGTACTATATGCTAATTTGTATGACCGATATACCGTTTTCTAGGCAAAATTTATGTGCAAGTATCGTGCAACTATTTCACCGCCAACACAAAGTATTTACAGTTCTTACGACTGCTTGCGTGCAAGAAAACTAAGCAAGGCTTTAACTTTTGTACCTAAATACAATACCTTTGACTTTTAATGAAAAGCTTTCTTTGCACCAACTGCTCTGTGTTCTACCGATGCCACACACACAATCACGCCTTTTTCCTAGTGGGGTAGGCAGAGACCAAAGTTTTCCACTTGCTACACATATAATTACTTACCCTCTAACGCTAAGTAAAATATTAGCAATAGATAGTAGAGATACGTTTGCCATCACAAATCAATCAGGTGTGACGTTCATCATCATATTTGAATAGGAATTTACTACACTTTATTTGAAAATATGAGCGCAAATTCTGTAAGGCATCGCGATATCAAACTTGAGGAGCTAGTCGATTAAGTGGCGTGTTTGCTATCTGTAGGAGCAATTAACTATGTGCTTATTTAAATATAACTAAGCGCCGACCGCTGCAAGCTGCATGCCAACACCGAACACGCGATCTCTTACAAATCGAATAGTAATATAATCTGGTTAGAGATTGCTCCCAATCTCTATTCTCTCTAGCAAGATCTCATTAAATCTCGTTACGAATAGGTAAACAAAATGATACCTACCTATCGCAACAAAATACTTTGAAAGAGTAAAAAAATCTCAGCACATATTGAACCATCTCTACGAAGGTGGAATTACCATCTCACTTTATGTGACTTTTAGTTGCAGAAACTTGCAATTCCTTAGGTTCATAAGAATGCTAATATCCTTTTTTGAAATCTCAGCACATATTGAACCATTTACTAAGGTGGAATTACCGTCAAACTTTATGTTACTTTACGTTGCAGAATCTTTATAAGAATTTTAATGTCCACCTTGATAAGACTAAAGGAATGCCTGTACTCGGTCACACGACGGTCATGCCATAACTTTGATCAAGTTTTAGGTTATGTAGTTAGGAGCGTGGATCTGATAACTTTTCACAGTAAAAGTGTTGTGACCTTGCGAGTCTTTACAGCCTACTTCACATGAAATGTTATTGGAGGTTTCATTTCTGTTTGTGGCATGCTCTAATTCATTCCATTTTTTCGAACTGTATTTTTGTTGTTCCTTTTTTAATACCCATTCCTTCGTTTCCTCATAGGAGTATTATTTGAAATAATGTTTTGTTAAATTGTAATATTGGAATACGTTTCTCATTTGAAATACTTACCACTTCTTTTAACTCGTGTTAACGGGGACCCTATTAGGTTTCTTGAACTTTTAGGTCCGAAAAATCGTACGCGACTATTGCTAGCAATAATCGCCATAATAGTTATCGTATCAAAGTGTTAACACACAGGCAAACACTAAATTCTCGCCTACGATTATATCATACGAGATTCGCCGGTGACATATCGCCTTTGTCAAAGTACGATTATTGGGGATCGGGAGTCTTTCGGGACCGAAACCGTGGTCCCGGATTCCCCTTTTAAAAACAATTATTATTTTTGAGAAGTATTTTTTATTTATACTGAATTTCCAAGCAATAATCTACTTGGAAGTTCTGTTTAGTCGGACACTGTCAATATTCAGTTGCGAGGCGATTCTCGCCAGGCGTGGACGAGCGAGCGGCAATTGCTTTTGCGAGTGTTTAGAAAACATTTTTCTTTACTTTTTCTGTACTTTCGATAAATCGTAACACACAGGCGAGAAACTCTCCTAGTCTAAATGAACCTTAAGAATGTTTAGAATAATGACGTCATTTAAACGTCACTTTAGTTCAGCAAGACCCCTCTGTAACACGTACGATAATGCAAACGTTTAGATTAGGATCCGTCAGCGCACTCGAGGTCTTAGCGTGAAGGCCCGACGTGACCGCGGTGCTAAACCGGAGGGCTCACGCGCCGGATCCCTTAAACCTTGTAAATCTTAACGAGACCCACGAACTACTCCGCAGCAGCCACGTGACGTAGTGACGCTCTACGATAATGAATGTGGAGGCGGAGATGATTATTGTCACGATTCAAACTATTGATATCATCTTTGGCATTTATGCTATCAAAAATCTTTTATTCCAATAATAGCTGTTGCCCGCGGCTCCGCCCGCGTGAATGACGGTTATCGCGATTAACCATAACCTATATCCTATCCCAAGGTCTAATCGGTTTCGTGGTTAAGGCGTGAAAGCGTAACAGACAGACAGACTGACAAACAGATAGAGTTACTTTCACATTTATAATATTAGTATGGATGTAGCTGATGGGTGCAGGTGTACAGGGGGAGTCACAGAGTAACAGTTCACGCTTTATTGCACCATTTTAGTCTACGTTCACCTTTGTCGATTGATAGTCGACATAAATAAATGCCAAATTGTGTCACTGACACGCTGAGATTGACACTATTCTGTTGCCAATGAGCTTCATCAATAAATGCCTCGTGACATCAGGGGTGGTGGTGAATATTTTTATACTATAACCTGTAAACATTGAACAAAACAAGCTGGACTTGGCTAGTTAGAGGATTTTCCTTTTGTGTTACAGTTATACTGCATCAAATTCTTCCACATAACGAATAGTCTAAACTCTAAAGTATGCCTCCTCTTTTTCAAGAGGGTTAATAAATAATGGAAATGAAATAAAACTGTCAAGATCAAAAAACTCCTCTAAATCAAATGCGAGTAAGTTGAAAAATAAAATAAAATAAAATCTCGTCCGCGTCCCGGTGCTTCCGTAAACGGATAAGGCCTACCCGCAGCTGTACATTAATATTCTGTTTCCGTGTCGTCTATAAAACCTTAACGCGGGGCGTCAGGGGGCCGCGCGAGATCGACACGGGATTTCACGCGCCTACGTCATCGCGTACTGAAACACAGCTCGCTCACTTAACCTTCGTCGTCTATTATTGAAGATCTCGTGTGGGAACATGGGTATTGGGTATGTTTCGTAATGTTTTATACAAATATAACGAATTCAAGACTAAGTTTATAAATACGGCGGCTATGGTATAGTGGTAGACGCACTTATACGTAGGTAGTATAGGTAGACTACGCAGGAGGCACGGGTTCGATTCCCGCTCAGTGTAAATATTTATATGCATGAATATGTAGGAATATTTGCATTGGTCTGCGTGTTTCTATGTATAGTATGTATTATAATTGATTTCGCTTTTTCCAATTTATTATAATTTGTTTAGTCTAGCAAACTAATTGCTTTAAAATTATCTTAATATAGTACCTATGTATGTATTTACAAAAAAAAGTATCTAAGTATGTTCATCCGCATTCTAGATTCCATAATACGAGCTAGTTGAGCTATGCTTACCATGAGTCTAGATAGCGTTGTGTAGAATGTTGTAAAATATTTATTATTTTTTATATAAAAAAGGTTCAGCAGCTGAATCTCCTAATAGAGAAACAGTCTTTAAGAATAATAGCTGTACCAAATAACGGTCCAGTGGAGATATAACTTTAGTTATGAATCATTGTTTGTGCGTAAGTATATAATAAAACAAAGATAACTTTACATTACGTACTAAATAACAGTAATACTTCATAAGTCTGAACTAAAAGTTTATTTGAGAGTGTGTTGCTAGTCGAAATAAATGGTTTTAGAAGGAAATAAATGGAACGTTAGTACTTGAAAACAGTTTCATCATGTACATAATTTTTATTGTCACAAAGAAACTTATGACTCTGGAATGTACATATTATTATTTGTAAAGAAAAGTATCCAGGTATGTAGGTAGATATAATACTATTTATACGAAATAAAACCATCATTATCATAAACTATGCTTAATTTGGGTCTACTTAATTACTAGTAACTAAACTCGTGGTTATTGTGGCCTAGTACGGCGGCCTAATCACGCACGACCGTAGAGACGTTCCTACAAGGTTATGTAACTGTACGTGTCGCCAAGGTCACTCCAGGATTACTGCTCGGGGCTCTCGTATAAAACAGGATAACATGTATGAAAATAAACAACTTTTTTATCTTTGTTTTTTTGTGTTGTTTTAACAAATAAATAATTCATAAAAAAAAAAAAAACATGAGCTACTGGCGACACAAGATACCAAGGAACCGTTTATTTTGTTTTCGGATGTTCAGCGTACCCGACTTTTATTGCTTGTCGAAGGGTACGGTTCGGTTATAAACTCGCTGTTATTATAAGACGCTAACTTTTCTATGGCGATGTAGGAAAAGAATATTCAGATATTTCTGGGATACATTTTTGGGTATATTATAAAGCTTGTAGCGGAAATTATATGGGATATCTAAAGCCCCATTTAAGATATTCCGGGTCTATCCTAACCCAATCTCACCAGTCACCTGCAAGCGGGTATACCTGTTGATTGAAGAATGATGCTCTGCCCCCCTAGACAAGCGGCAGTTTGATAGAATAAATATAATAAATAATAAATAAATATTGTAGGAAGTAAGCATGGCTTAACTAGCTTGTGTTATGGGTTCTAGAATGCGGATAAACATACATAGATACTTTTTTTTTCGTCGTTTTACATACTATACATAGGAACACCCAGGCCAATGCAAATATTCATATTCATGCCTACAAATATTTGCACTGTGCGGGAATCGAAACCGCGCCTCCTGCGTAGCGGCCGCGTTTGCTACCGCTACGCCACAGAGGCAGTATGCCGAATGTATGGTATTTGACATATATGACAATTGTCAACGTATGTCATAAATGTCAAATCCTATACATTCATCATTCTATTCTACAATATACAATATGCCAACGAACTGCCACTTGTCTAGTGGCCTGGTGCCAAACTTCTAAATTGAAGGTCAGATAGCACTCACCCTCGTAAAAGTCAAATTAGTTATAGTCAAAACAGTTAAGGGGCTTCAGCGCTAATATAAACAAGCTAGGTAGAGCAGCATAGGTTAGGAACTCGTTAAGCTACACTACCATTAGGCCAGCCACTCAAACATGGAGACATAAAGGTGCAGCCTCATTTCACAAGAGTAGCTTGCCGAGATACGGTGACAACATTGTGTGTCTCCTTGAGAGCTGTGTGACTAGAATACAACTCCACACTTTGAAGTTGTTAGCACTATAGGTTAGGCTGGCAAGAAGTTTTACTTTTGTGAATATGATAATGTTTGAACACAAACCACAAATATTAGAGGACAGTATGTCATGTAGTCATTCTTGTACCTATATCTTTGTAAAATTAGTGTAAGTAGAAATGGGAGATGAGTCGGGTTAAAATGTTCCTAGGTCTTGGGGTATTAAGAACTTAGATATTTCCACATGCCCACTTCTCTTCTTTTAACTTTTAATATATATTAAGTATTATTTTTAACTTCATTTATGACTCGCTGCTCTAGTCCACGTCATCCGCAATTCCATTGAATAAGTAAATAAATAAATAATAAATATTGTAGGACATTCTACACAACGCTATCTAGACCCAAAGTTAGCATAGTTTAACTAGCTTGTGTTATGGGTTCTAGAATGCGGATAAAGATAGAATGCGCATAAAAACACCCAGACCAATGCAAATATTCATATTCATGCATACAAATATTTGCACTGAGCGGGGATCGAACCCGCGCCTCCTCCGTAGCGGCTGCGTTGATAAGCCACGGAGGCTGTCTAATGGAATGACTTACGTATAAGTACCTATGCTATAGAATGTTAATTCGATGAAATTACGCTAATAATTATCCTCTGTAGAAGAAAATTTTTTTTCTCTTTCTGTCTGTAAACATGAATTTAGAATCAGGTAAATGAATCCCTGTGTTGCTAAGCGCAAATCTCGAGAACGGCTGAACCGATTTCGCTAAATCTTTTTTTAGAATATTCCTTGAAGTACAGGGATGGTTCTTACGGAGAGAAAAAAAAATAAAAATAAAGAATCGACTGTTAGGCGGTACGAAGTTCGCGGGGTCAGCTAGTTAGGAATAGAACTTAGAACCCTCTTTTCAAGACTTTGCCCTCGGCTTACCATCAGGCGAAGTCAAATTGACATGTCCTATAAAAAAAAGAATATTATGTAAATACCTAGGTATTTCATAGCTGCATGAGCAATGCTGATGGGCCTTCGTGCTGCAAGTACAATGAGCGTGCGGTTGTTACCATGCCCGCTTGTCATCATTAGGACGTCAACTGCCCACTTAGCTCCGGCCGTAGCTTGTCCCAGTAAGCTATATCGAGCCACGATAGATGTTGGACACTACCTACTTTAAGTTGCAGTGGTCGCACGCAAGGCATGTGTTTTGTATAACACTAGCTTTAAATAAAAACATACAAAAAGAGTTTGGGCCCAAGCTGATGTATTATTTTAGGCAGCACATGTGTAACGCCCCTAGTATTGTATACGTTCATAGGCCACGGTAACCGCTTTCCATCAGGTGTGTGGCCGTGTGCTTATCCGCCACCGAGGTGGTATAAAACAATATTTTGTGAGTTATATCAATAACTAGCTTTTCGCCCGCAGCTCCGCCTGCGTGGATGTCGACTACCATCACTAATAGTATTTTTTTCTAAACTGACGGACTTGTTGTATAAATATAAGTATCCCGATAGTTCTAATAGTAATTATTGTATAAACTTTCGACACCTTATTTCGCTCTCTCAGTAGTTTTTTTTTTTTTCAAAATATTAAATGAAAACTGTAAGAAACATCGGCCTTGTCTTACAAAAAAGTGGTAGATTTTTAGAATATTACAACAAAATAAAAATACTATTAGTATCTTTATACCAATAGCTAGTAAATGGCTAGAAAAAGACTGGTAAGAAAAAATTACTATTACCTAACATTTCGTTCTTATCAATCAATCAATCAATAGCCTATTTCAGTCCACTGTTGGACTTAGGCCTCACCCAAAGTATGCCATAGCACTCGATCCTCCACCGTATGTTGGGGACATATGCTGTCAGTTTGCATATTTGGGCCCCATGAGTCATAACAGGGGAGTAGAAACCTCGACGAATTTTCCCAATGTTGCCCAACCTTTGTCGACCCTTCGACGTACCTATATCTTTTTCTGGGTTTCGTCTTCTAATCTAAAATTACCATCTCAGCAATGAAAATATCGTATCAGCACGACACTGTCGTAGACAATCCAGAAATGCCCAGGTCTAGATGATGTCAGAAGGCTTCTCGTAATCTACAAATGCCATACATAGCGGCTGATTATACTCTCAGGTCTTTTGTATAATCTGCTCAACAGTATTGGCTGCAACACTATAACCCTTTTGAAACCCGGCTTGCTCCAGTGGCTGGAATTCACAACTATTCAAGACGATTCTCAAGAACAAAACTTCTATAGAGATATGACTCAGGAGTCTTATAATTCTTCAGCAAGACCTTATAGCCTTTTTTGGAGAACAGTACCACCGCACTACAGTTCCATGTTAAGTTCTACTGGATGACGGAATCAAAGAGGTTCGTAAGCTCTTTTAGAACTGAGATTCCACCTGCTTTTAAGAGCCCTGTCAACCAGTGCGATATCATCAGTATACCATAACTATGAAGGTTGCTGTTGTATACTAAGGATACAAAAAATCATCAATTGGCCTATTGCAGTCAACTGCTGGACATAGGCCTCTCCTAATATGCGCCACGTTTGCCGATCCTCCGCCTTCCGCATCCAGTACGTCCCAGCCACCTTTCGCAGATCGTCGGTCCAGCTGGCTAGGAGGTGTCCCACCTTCCGTATTCCTTCTCACGGTATCCACTCTAGGACTCGTCTGCTCTAACGGCCATCAGTCCTTCGGCAGATGTGGCCAGCCCACTGCCACTTTAGCTGGCTTATTCTGCAACCCTACGGCCAGATTGGAAACGAAGGTTTGGAAACCGGTTTCCATAGCAGAATTATTTTTCTTTTAACGAACCTGGTTTCCAAGAAAGAATAATAATTCTGTTTTCGAAACTAATTTCCAAAACAGAAAGTTGGATCTTCGTTAGCTATGTCGGTAACTTTGGTTCTATGTCGGATGACCTCGTTTCGAATTCTATCCTTCAAAGAAACTCCAAGCATAGCTCGCTACATAGCCCGCTGCACGACCGTTAGGTCACGGACTACCCCACCTTCAGTGGCCACGTTTCGTCACCGTAGGTCATAGGTAACATAACAGGCAGGACGCACTGGTCGAAAACCTTTGTTTTGAGGCATTGCGGCAGGGGGGAGGAGAAGACCCGACGTAGTTTGCCAAATGCTGCCCACCCCAGTTGAATTCTTCTGGCTATTTCTTTCTCGAAGTTGGTTTTACCGAGCTGGATAACCTGCCCCAGGTAGATAATATTTTTGAACAACTTCGAGTGTCGCTCCTTCGATGGCAATCGGTCTCAGTACAACATGTTCGTTGAACATAATCTTGGTTTTATCCAAGTTTACACCGAGGCTGACTTGTCGAGAAGCTCCATTCAGGCTGTGCAGCATTTCGCCCCGTTGTTCTAGCGACTTCGCAACTATGATGATGTCATCGGCGAACCGAAGGTGCGAGATGTAACTACTCCAGCGTCTTGAAGACGTCCTCCAATGCGTTACCAACGCTGAGGATACATAAATTACTATGTGATACGTCAAAAATGAATACAAATAAAACAACATACTTGAAATTTGTGGTGGTTTAATTTTTTTATAATTATCTAAAAATAATATTAAGAAAATAAACATTTTGTATTATATTCTTTGTCATCTTAATCAGAAGTGCTCTGTGCTTGAGTAATTGAGCCCACAGCTGATAAGTGGAAGTTATTGAACTGTGTTCTGCCATCTCTATTATTGTTGCCTTAGTATACTTCTCATCAAGAAAGAAAGTGAAGTTTTCTAGAAGCCAGGCGTTGGTCTATTTGGTGAAACGTTTCTAGCCATTGATATAAATTGTTATTTTGTTTCTAGCTATGAAGCCGCCCCTTGTGTTATATCGGCGGCGTCAATAGATTTAAATTCACATACCTTACTGTTTGAGAGCTTGTAAATGAGGATTGATCTGGATGATAATGTGCTGTATTACTTTTAGGCTTTCTTTTATATACAGGTATATTCTTTTATATAGCTCTAGATAGCTATCATCGCTGCTATCATATTTTTTTTTTCTATTTCCAATCAATTAAATAAAGAAACTGCAGTACATAACTCTTACACAATATTTTTCACATTCTTGCATATTGTACGTGACGGAGAGTGACATTTTTATAATTATTATCATTTGACAGATCAAAATGTGACTTAGCGTTGACACCATCACTTTAGTTCCGTTGTCATGGTAACAATTTTGCTAGCGATATTAGCGCCATAATATTTCGTATTTTCTTTAATATTACATTATTTCGTGAATTTGCCACATTTTAATTGTGATAATTGCTATTCGGCGACAAAGCCAAATTCAATAAACCAAAGATCATGAAAATCTTTTCAGCCATTCTTGAGTTATAAGAAAGTACGTTTTTGGCACTTTTTAGGCACTTAGGGTCTGAATTTCGAAAAATCGTTTCTTAGTACACCTCCACGCATCAAAACATACACTCTCTATAAATTTCAAGTCTCTAGGACCAGCGGTTTAGGCTGTGCGTTGTCTCTAAGTGAGTCAGTCAGTCAGTCAGTCAGGACTAAGAGTTTTATATATGAGATTACACTATTTCTGGTAAATATTTGAAATTTTGAATAAGATTTTTTATTTAATCATGTAGTAACTACATGGATTAAATAAAAAACCTATGATTAAGACACTAAATTCTTCGATTTCAAATTATTTTTCTGTACCTGTTACCTAACACTTCTTCTTCCTCTTTTTTTATTGAAAATAGTGTAAAAATTAATTATTATTAATTTTTATAAGTACAGCTCTGACAATTAAGAAAAGAACAAGAAATAAAATAAACTAAATTAAATACATAAAATATTTACATGAATAATGCGTCGTGAAATAATAATCGTCGTCGTCTTCCTCTTAGCGTTAATTCCCAGTCGCATCCGAAGCTTTCAGCTCGGAGTCTGGGGTCCGCTTTTACCAGTCTTAACCACGAATTTGGCTAGACCTCGATATTTTATTTATTTTGTTACCTAACACTATTGTAGATTATTAGTTGCTTTTAGAAACAAATGTCATATTTATTTTTTCTACACGCTATGAAGTAAAATGAGCATAGTTGTTTTTGTCCCACAGAAACTAAACATAATATGATTGTTATCAATGTTATCAGCTAATTTTCCTCCACAAACAATAGGTACATAAATCGATACCTCCCACGTAAGTTGTTGTAACCCACAAAATTGCCATTTTGTGTTTTTCACGTAAAAGTGTCTAATTTTATGTATAGTATCCTGTAACAATTAGATCAAATCCAAAAATCTAATAATTTCGGTAGTTTTCAGAAGTATAACATCGTAAGTTCCGAAGTATCCCGGCGTATATTGTGGTATTTATTACTTGCAATAGTTTACGGCGGGCGGTGTGAGACTGACGAGCGCGCTCATCCCGCGTATGTGTGACATAAAACAGACTACGTTGGAACTCGCTGTAGGTTGCATGTCACGCGCGTATTTTATGTGTTGATTTGATATTTATTACGTAATAGTACTAGCACATATTTTCCGTATTTAAAATATTGGTTATTTAAAATGTGGTATTGATTACATACAACAATATACGTTCCCGAATTTACAAGTATTTTGTGTTAAGTAATACATACAACATTTTACTTCGGAATTAGTTATACTAAAGTACATGGTAAGATGACTTACAATGATTTACGTGGTCAAATTAACTATTTTATGGTTACTAAGTAACACATACAACAATCTACTTCGCTTATCACTGACATTGTGTAAGTTGTAAGTAACATTTGCGGTTTATAGATATGATCAAAAATCTATAGAAATAAATAAAATTGAAGTGTCTGTTTGTAATGTCAAAATAACAAGTGAATAAACATTTGAACCTAAAAAAAAATAAGAAGTTGAATGAAATTTTGAAGCATTTATTATGCTAACTTAATCATCTTATCATCTTATCTTCTTCATCTTTTTCATCAAATCTTCTTCTTCGATCATCAATCATCATCATCATATTCAAAATAACAAATTTTTACTAAATGGGTGTGAATGTATATCAGGTACCATTAACAAGAACATAATTTAAATGTCTTTGGTCGGTCTGTCTGTCTGTTCCGCTAGGGAGGAGTCCCTCCTCTCGAAGGTGACGGAGCGTATCATTAATACATAGCTTCTGGGGTACTTTGAACTGTATGATCTACTGAGCAACCGACAGTACGGCTTCCGCCACCGTAGCTTAACCGGTGTATCTTATCTTAACCTTCTTTTGTATCTCACAAACCGTTGCGCGCAAGCCATCGAGACTCGAGGTGAGGCACTGGCGGTTAGTCTCGATATCGGAAAGGCCTTTGATCGGGTCTGGCAGACGTCTTCTTGCAAAGCTCTTATGGACTCCCCAAGGAATTATGCGAATGGATTGCCAGCTTTTTGTCCAACAGAAGTATCCAAGCCGTCGTTGATGGCAGTTGCTCGGACCGCATGGACATAAAACGCTGGTGTCCCACAAAGTTCCGTGTTGTCTCGACCTTGTTACTGCTGCATATCAATGACATGCTGTCGGATGACTCCATTCATCGCTATGCGGACGACAGTACCGGAGACGCTTGTTACACGGACCGTGCAAATATCCCTCAGTCCGAGATGGAGGAAAGCCGCGAACAACTTGTGTCTGAAATCGAGACTACGTTATCTAGAGTACCCGATTGGGGCAGACTGAATTTAGTACAATTCAACCCCTCTAAGACACAAGTATGTGTATTCACCGTTAAGAAAATCCCATTTATTGTAGCAACGCAATTCCTGGGCACACTGCTTACCATTTTCTTGAGTATTGGGATCCTTGATATCGATATCTCCAGCGACGTCCAATACCGTAGTCAATTGGAAGACAAGGTGAAGCTAGCATCAAAGAAGCTTGGAGTGATCAACAGAGTGAATACTTAACTGTCGGGCAACGACTCCGACTACATAAGGCACAGGTTCGGCCCCACTTGGAGTACTGCAATCACCGTTTTGTCGAAGCGCCTACGTGCCAGCTTGAAACTTGAAGTGTTCAACCCCTTCGACTCGGTACAAAGACGACTATTGAGGCTCGTTGACCATCCCATACTCGCAGGTCATGTGGAACGTCTCAGTCTCAGAAGAGACTTTGCCTCACTGTGTGTGTTCTACCGAATATACAATGGTTTGTGCTCAGATGAACTATTTGACATGATACCCACAGCTACATTCTATCATCGCATCTCGCCACAAGCAGGGAAATCAGCGTCACACACAACATCCGGAAACAGTACGTACTGTGCGGTATGAAAGGAACTACATCCCTCGCACACTCAACCTGTGGAATGAACTCCCTGCGGTGGTTTTCCCAAGCGACTACAATCGATTGATAAATTGATAGCTGCCGTTGACTGGACAATACTTGTAGACTACACTTATGAGAAGCACTATAAAAGGAGGATGTCTGTACCTCGTCATCCAAACCCGATATATTCCTTTTTTCACGATCGCATAGGCGAGCAGTGCTTGTAGAACGCACAGTACCGTGGAAAACTAACATAACCTAACCTAAAGACCACGCTATAAAGACGAACAAATTCTTTGACCTGACTAACGAGTTAACCAAAAATGGCTACGTGATTAAACTCTACGCCGTAGCAGTAGGACCAAGACGATTTCAAGCTCAATCCCTGTACAACTTAAAGACCTCGGATTGCCAAGAGCTTCAGTAAGCTCTTTACTAAATCGAATGTCCAAAGCGGCATTGATAAGATCTTACCAAATTTGGATAGGTAGGGGGGTACACTACTGACGGTGGAGGTGAGCGCTGATGCATCACAAAATGGCCACCCTTAACCTACATCTGGGTCGTAAGTCCCAGTCGCCGTCACGGTGTGCTCTGTATCACGGGTCCATAAGGAACCGGCGACCGCATGGTGAATCCATGGAGTGCTGAGAATCGGATCTCTGGGGCTCTTCAAGAATGGGCATTAGAAGGTTTTTTCAGGGTTGGCAGCGCGAATGTGACGCCCCTGGTGTTGCATATGTCCATAGGCCACGGTAACCACTTCCCATCAGGTGGGCCGTGTACTTGTCTGCCACCTAAGTGGTAAAAATAAAACATACCACACCTTTTTTCTCTCTTGCTTTTCGGCGTAAATTGTTGTATCTGGTACATACGACTAAATGCGACTCATGTGTTCCGGTGTACATAATTGTAAGTGACTGATACAACAATTTGTAAAGGTCATATACCGCAGTAAAGTGTTGTAACAGCAAAATCTCTAAAACCTTTGGTATTTTTGAATAATACCATGAGGTAAACGCTAAAGTATTATTAACTGAAGTCACATATTGAATTTTATAAAGATTAGTTGAAAACTGCGATTTTTATTGCCAATAGTACCTTTGAAACGCTCTCCTGTAAAATCACATTTTAGAAGTTACAACAGTTTACGTAGGAGGTATCGAAATAGATTTGTCCACGGATACTGGCGATCAGTTATGCCTCTATCTATACGTATAGATGGCAGTAATTTGTCCTATTACAAAAGGACCTCCGTGACAAATACACAAGGAACTGCTATTGTAGGGGCGATGGGCAGTGCTGATAACACAGGACACAATTTGGATATTAAATGCAATGTACTGACCGATAGTAAAGCTTTTTAAGTCATGTTATAGTGAATTAGGTCGTAGCTTAGAGTTTAATTTAATACATTAGAACTGACAATAGAAATATGTAAATATCGTTGTGTCTACTTGGTGCTTTTCTTTTTATCTGATCCGTCAATTGATTGCACCATGCTAGATGGTAAAAAGCTGAGATGCAGTCTAGAAGATACGGACCACTATTTCTGATGCTATTGACCTTAATATTTTGGTCCCTAACTTTAACACTAGTCTTGCCTTGGTAGGTGCTTTTTCACACCCTGCTTGAAGAACCTGAGACTATAGGAAAAGGGAAACCCCCCAGTTTTGATTCACGTGCTTTGTAGGTACTTGCTTCACTAATATATTATCTTTGTCTGAAATAATGATCGTGAAACTTACTGTGTCAATAACCTATTCCACTAAAAGTTCTACATTATGTTAACTTTGGCTAACCACTACCAAAGTGAAGCCACTCGCCGAACGACTGGGACGGTCGAGCCTATACCGTCCAGCGCTCCGTGTGCCCGCGGGAGCACGTGATACCTGTTGTTATTTGTATCAAGTTGCTCCCCCCCCCCTCCCCTCCTGCAGCTGCCTCGCCCCACCCCCGGTCGGTGATCTCTCACGTGCCGCGCTTGTTGAGAGCGACTGTTCACACATTGACGTACTGAACTGAATATGCAGGGCTGCCACTCACTAAAAATTTTAAAAACATTTCTGTTTTCGTGATAAAATATATTAACACTAATTACGTATTCCGCAGCCAGAGGGTGCAAGAAGGAAACTAGAATCACTTAAACAGGATTTATTATACCTATTTAATTAAATCTAACTAGCCTAAAGGTGGTGAATGTACTCGATGTTAGAAATACATTACACCGTACTAGCCTAAAGGTGAATGTACTCGATATTAGAACTACATTACACCTTACTAACCTATGCGAATGAGTTCTATATGAGAACTACATTCTTAACTATACTAACGACTACGTTCGATGCTAGAACAGAAGTGAATTATATTTATTTTAATTAAAGATGTAAAATCAGTTCGCGTATTGATGCAATCGATTCTCAAATCTGCTGACGGTGCGGCACGAGGCGAATGCACGAGGCTGCTCGCTGCACGGGGCGCTGATGCTGCAACTCGTACTTGCTCTCCTTATAATCTGGGTCGTTATATGTATAGCGGGTTCATGCGGGTTTGCCTATGTAATTCACTTACATACATACCTACATAGAGTCACGCCTCTTTCCCAGTGGGGTAGACAGAGACCACAGTTTTAAATTTTAAAATATATTCGCAATGTTTAAATGATGTTTATGGTATGTGCAGTTTAAAATCTACGTCAACCCCGGTTAGGAGTCTGATGGTGCCATAATTTATTAAATACACATCTACAAATATAGTAGTATAGAGATACCTAAATATACCTCATACCAATATTTTAGTACCCCAAGTAAAGTGCTATATTGCTGTTTACTGAATACATTTTTGTGCCTTATGCTTACTGAGAATTAATCCAATAACACTTTACGCACCCACAAATTGAACCCAGGTTTTTCTGAACACTTGTAAACCCATTCTATGGAATGACGAAACCAGGTACCAAAGTCAGTTGAGACATTTTGACTGAAAATAATTTAAAATTGAATCGCTTCATATAAAGTGGGGATATAATATTGCGCTATGTGACAACCCTAATTTCCCTAACAGACAGTGGCCGGGTCACGAGTTAAGTGCTGGTTCACACTCAGATGAACTTGCGGAAATGAGCAGACCGATTACTTGCAGAGGATGAGAGTTGTTTTACACAAGCTTGTTTAAGGGTGAAAGTTATATACTTAATGTATGTGTTGTGTGTATTGTGTATACCATGAGTTGTTTTGGTAAATACAAAACAAAGTATGATTTTCCGGAAAAGTAGGACAATCAAATTCTCAACTGCTGAGTGCATGAGTCAAACCACGGAGAGTTTGCAACTATAGAAGCGAGTCGATATTCTTGTATGTAAGTAGAAATGTGTCATTGTGTATATGTTTTAGTCAGTTTTCTGTGGCCTTTAAGGCAGTCCATAGCCGCTCGTGTCCTGCAGATGTCCCAATTAGTGCCACACGACTTACATTCCACCCAACAACGCCGAAAACATGTTTTTCTACCCAGGGCGAAAGGTTTCTTTTGTTGAAGAGCCCAGTGTAAGGGTTATAGCTCTTTTGTGTGATCTGCGTTTTATAGGAAGTAAGGGTAAATACTTTTACCCTTCTGATAATTGCAGATCAATGGCACAAACTTGTGTGCGAAAAAGGAAAGGTAAAATAATTTTAATAAAAGGTACCTATACAATCATTTTATCTTATTCATACAAATGAGAACTGCCTGACTGAATACCTTTAGAACGTATCTTTATCCAGATAAGTTCTCGTTTAATTTCCTTCAATATTTCGTTTATATTTACCATCACAAAGCAAAGTCAAACTTACATCTATACTATGTTCCAAAAGGTCAACTGTAATGTAGCTTTTTATATGTTAATAATTTCAGTAATATTTTCATTTATATCGCTACCTCAGAATCGTACAAATAGTTTAGTATACAAGCCCTGAATAGAGGTGGGACGCCATTTGTAAAACTATGTACGGGTAATTCAGATGAAAGCATTCAACGCAACTGGGATTTTCATCAGTTGATGAAGATCAACTGATGAAAATCCCAGTTGCGTTGAATGCTTTCATCTGAAGTCCCGGGTCCATTTTTCTATTTTGTTCTCAACTATGCTCTGTTTTCGACAGCCCTGCTAGCACATACCTACAATAGTATACCTAATTCCTAACCAAGTTTCTAGAGAGTTGAAGCACACACGTGATGTCAAAAATGTAGGCACTTCGAGTTATATAGACTATTTACGTGAATTAGTTATTCCGCTCGGGGTTAGATAACATAACATAAACTTCTCGTCTTCTATACAAATACTAGCTGTCCCGGCTAACCTCATACCGCCATATTTTTTTCAGCCCGCGTGAATTTTTGATCCCGTTCCCGCTGCATCTATTTTCTCACCGTTTAAACCTTCCCTGGATCACCACAAATATTTCAAGACTAAAATTAACCAAATCGGTTCAGCCGTTCTTGAATTATAAAATTACGATTTAAAGTGACATTGATTTTTATATAAATTAAAAAAGAGGAAAGATTTGTATTTTTGTATGTAACGGATAAACTCAAAAACTACTGGCCCGATTTCAAAAATCCTTTCGCCATTAGAATGCTACATTATCAGGTACCAACATAGGCTATATATATTACCACGCTACTATCGGCGATGAACGGGATCAGTATTCCACACGGTCAGAGTCGCAAGCAACAGCTAGTTCGTTATAGTAATATTATTGTATTGCTGTATTATTTCACATTGTGCAGATAACTCAAATAAAACTTTTTTCTTTCTTTCTTTCTTCTTCTTTCTTATAAATATTACAGACCTAACATTCTAATGCCGACTTGTTAAGTTTCATCCCCTCACTTAAATTTTACGTCAAATAACGATATGCTATGTTCATACGGTTGGCGCGGCTGCTGGAGGATATAATAATCTAAAACTTGAAAAGCAATCTAACGCCTGTTCTTTTTTTTTATTATTAATTTATGCCTTTTTTGCAAACCCTCTGCTGTAAAGAATTACAGCGAGCGGAATGCTATTAAGCCAAAAGTGATAAGTCCACATTAGGTACAGTCGCGTACAGCGCGCGTTATTAAATGCACAGGCACGCACTCCACGCGCACAATTAACAGATTGAACAATGTAAAAGTGCTGTAAGTAAACATTTCCTCGCTCTGCCGTCGTGTTGCTATCCACGCTGGTTCTATATTTTCTGGATAATAACAAAATATACTCATATAAATCATTGCATGTTGGATAATGTGGTAGGTAATTTTATTTTTTTCAATCATTATTTGCGTTAATTTACACTTATTTTACATGCCTTCGTGAGTTAAGTTCACGGTTCTGGTGACCTCTGTGGTGTGGTAGTGGAGGTTGGCACTGCTAAGCAGGTCGTGGGTTTGATACCTACCCCATGGTAATATTTGTATTCCTGAAATACATATTTTTGCATTGGACGGGGTTTTAAAATGTATGTAAAGTTTAAATATGAAAAAGTATCTAAGTTTATTCCAATAGAAAAGGATAAAAAACAAAACACAGTTTATTATTCAATAACACAAATGTGCGACACAGGGTCGGAGTCTACGGGTTCCAATAATCCTGCAACGAGATTTAAATATAAATACGTAATGCCCATACATATATTGTGACGCTATATGATTGATTGCACAGTCCCAAATATTCTTTGTTTCATTTTTATCGGAGAGGCTCGCACAATAGTCTGTTGGAGGCTACAGGAAGTAAATCCACGGAGCAATACACTATATCTACATGTTAAATGTGTTCCACATACGTAGGGGGCTCAGTAATGTGCGGCGGCTAGGGCGCGTCCACATTGTGCACTCGCTTGGACGCGTCCCAAGTGTCGTTACTTTTTATTACTGGTGTGATATATTGTCACAGTGCCCGTGTGCTCTGTTAAATATAGCCTTTAATAGACAATCTCTGACTTTTACTACATGAACAATTGTACTTACAGTGAATTAATCGACTTTCAGCATGCACTGCAGGTATTCCCGGATTGGTGGGGGGCTAAGACCACTGCTTGTCGGAGAGAATCAGCTGTGAATGTGAATTAAAATAAAAACCTGACATAGGTACAATAAACAGTGATTATCCCCAGAGCACTTTCCCAGTCCAAAGTTTGCACGTGGCCCGGTTATTGTTTTCATTTAATATATCGACTTTCTCGGGAGCGACTGTCATCTGACCTCCCAATTCAATTCAATTCAATCATGCACTATAGCCTCGGCACTTTTTAAAGGGTAATATTTTATGAATAGAATATCTTAGCAAATTTTTAACAAAATTTCTGCTGCAAACTGATTGCTCACGAAAGCCGTAACCTTATCATGTTGGCTTTATGAGATACACTCTCAAAAGATTGTTGCAAAACTTGTTAGTCCCATTTGAACTTTATTCATATTGGTGTACAGTATAAAGTAAATTGTGCTGTATATGTCTGCTAACACCATGATCTACATTCGTATTTACTACGCGCGGCTGCTCCCTGGCCGGTACATATATTAGCTCGTGACAGTCGTACCCGTTGGACGAGGCACTTAACTAAAGGGATTTAGACAATGCCGGTAGTAAACTGTACTACAAATGTTTCTGCAAAATACACATATCATGAAGTAAAGATTTAAAATTTGAAAATTCTTTCGCCATCAGAAAGCTACATTATCAGGTACAAATATAGGCACATCATCACGCTACTATCAGCAATTAACGGGATCAGAATTTCACGCGGACCGCGAGCAGCGGCTAGTACACATACTAGTGTGATTGTACACTAATCACACCAAGACGTAAACACATAACTCCTAATAGGTACGGTTCTGCGTACCTATTTACTATACCATATTTTATTGTATTTTCTTATCTACTTACACTTCGGTACTTATAAAATCTCCAAAACCAGATAAAAACGAGTTCTTTCCGAGAAACAAAGACATTGGTCTTGTTATGCATAAGTAGCGTCGAACATGTGCAAATAATAAAATGTTACAAATTATGGCCATGGTCCCAACCTATTGAAACGTCGGGTCTAAGTGGGAGGAATTCAGAGAATCGGCGTGAGAGCGTCGCTTGTAGAGAGTTGTAGCACAAAGGGGTTTTTTACGAAAGTGATCGGGGTGTAAGTTCGGGCATTCGACTTCGGACCGGGGAAGAGAGCGGTTAGGAGAGGAGGACTTGACATCGGGAGGCCGAGGAGAGCGGACCTAGGAGACGAGGGAGATTCGGAGACAGGCGCGGCGTATCAAGTAAGTTATCGTGGTGAACAAGTAGGCACCGTGAAACTCTACGGCCGTGGTGAGTTACTTTCATATAATTATTTACAGTTGTAATTATTGTCGTGTTTATTTGTCATAAGTGTATTTGGGCCCCGGGCTGAGTAATGTAGTTATCCACGCCTAGTCTATTATTATGTTGTTGAACCGCGTAGTGCGTTGATGAACGTTACGTGGTACCGTAAATGGGATGTATGTGAGAGCGTCACATATGATGAGCTAGGCGGCGGACCCGAGACTTGTCAAGCAGAGACCTGGGGTTACCTTCGTCGGGATAGCCTTGGGTTGCAGATGCTCATCTCCCCGGTAATCCGTGAACGATAGCGGCTTCATTATGATGATGGAGGAAGGTGAGCATCACGCGTATGGATGAGGAACAAGTTATAGTGCAGAGGCCGCGACCTATCGTCGTATAAAGTTAATACAACCGCCTCGGGATAACTAGGACCGGGTGTGGTTCGATTCCCACGGGAGAACTAGCGCTGAAGAGCAGTCTCTCAAGCACAGAGGTCGGTGCAACCAGATATGCCGGGCGGAAGATTGGGGTTTGGACACCCCACGGTACGGAAGCTGTGTTGATGAAGTGCGGTAGCTTGTAGACCGAGTTTATGCGTGTGATTGAATATATGGGAGGCAAGTAACATTCATCAACGTGTCCGATCTCTTGTTGTATATATTTTGAGTATTCTCCTTTCGCGGTTACATTCTTTTTCTATTGAGACGGTTAAGTCCAGTGGTGAAATAACTGTCGTTGGTCGTATTTCATAGTATGTGTGCGGTTTGGCGAGGCACCGTACCACTCGCCAAAGGGCGAGTGCTGGCATTATCGATATAATTTCACGTTGAATAAGTAAAATCAAGTTTCATTCAGCTTTGGGGAGACGATGTACCGTCACACTAGCTTACAATTATTATTAGGTACTCTGTATTACAATACATGACAATGATTGAAATTACTTTCATTAGTGAAATTCGGTACATCTCCTGTACTCATTTGTCTGCTAATCTCATCGCCGGTCACCACGTCACTTTAATTTTCTTACTTCATTTACATTTTAACAACATCTATCAGGCGACATAAGACTGTCTTTAGACGATAAACAAGCTTGGACATGAGCGGTTTGCTCGACTTACTACTCAAACAAATCTCTATGTTCAGACTAAGTAAACGCATTTGTAAACATTTGCAAATAGACAAAAGAAAGCCCGCTGACGTTCTTTCCGGAGTCTTCTCAGGACGGTACGGTATTTGCTAGACAAATCTTCTTTAGTTGGGTCTATACGTAATAAATAATTAAAGGATGGCATGATATCAGATACACAGTTAAACTTATCTGTTGAAAGCATACCTTAAATATCTTCCTCCGACAATTTATAACTTTGGCATGTTAAGGGTTAAATGGGCAAGTTGACAGTTTGATCAACTCGCGGTGGAAACCAGCTGCACTCATATTAATCACGGTGTTTTGGTATTCACTGCCAAACCGCAAAGGAGCTCAGTGAACAAGGTTCATAATTCTTAAGCTCTTTTAGGTAAGAAGTTCTTTTATTCAGTTCAAGAACAAAGATGTTTTGGTACTGATTCCGACATTGCGGTTACGAGTATAAATAAAAAGTAAAAAAAAATGACAGCTTCTGTAGCGTAGCGTTAGAACGTGCGAATATTTGCATTTGTCTGGATGTTTCTATGATCAATGTGTATATATTTACAAAAAAAAAATGTATCTAAGCAATGATTTATATTGTTAATAAAGAATCTAAGTATGTTTATTATTGTTTATCCGCATTCTAGAACCCATAACAGAAGCTAGTTAAGCTATGCTTACTTTAGGTCTAGATAGCGATGCATTGAATGTCCTATATCTAAAAAAAGTCCTATATTCACAAAATTCTCGGGCTTCAATAAAAATAGCCTATACCTTCAGTTACTATCGCTTTGACTATCTACTTGAAATTTTCTCCATAAAGACATGAAGTTCGTGTAATAAATATAGATACGAATTTACGCCTACTTTCTTTTCTAAGGAAAACAGTCAACCAAACAAAATAGTTGGAGAACTCAATTAAAGCAGAGTCTGGGAGCTACGTCCAATATGTAGTATCGCGTCGTGTCCTCGTTACGAAGTCGTGTCGGACGCGTGTCGTCGACACGGTCGAATGTGTGGTCGTCCGGTCTGTCGCCGGTGAGGCTCGTGTGCGTGGTGAGATACCTAGACGTCTACAGAATATGATCTAAACTACACATTTAGTACTGTCTGCAAAAGTCGTAAATATGATTTTCTGTTATTTTGCGTCTACGGCATGAAAGATTTATCTGAACTAAAAAGTTTCTACAATTTTCTTGAGACAATCTGTCTGTGTAGTTGCTGCAAAGGACGGGGTGGGACTCGTGGTTACCCCAGGGTCACCACGACACGAGTAATTTTATTTACTCGTAGTTACCATGCGTGGTGTGACCAACAGTAAATGAACAAAACACAGGACTCGTGGTCCAACTGCTAGTGTTGGGCCATCATGACTAAAATTGTGAAGAAGAAAAATAACCTATGGAGACTGTGAGAAGGTGACTCTGATTTTTGTTCACAGAAAATTTACAAAAGATATCAATCGTACCTGCTTTAATGACGACACAATAATGTTATATTATAATAGCAAATGATATTCTGATTTTCAAATTGATTTCACCTCGCCTGATGGTAAACTAATGGCAAAGTTTTGGAAAAGAGGGTCACTATTACAGACACGTACATGTTACAATGGTGGCACTCAGCTTATCGGCCTCATCAGATACTTTTCCACGCCCCGCTTAAAGGACTCGGGACTGACTGTCAGAAACAGTTTAGTATAAATTCTCTGAAGCTTGGGGTCACAATAGTGTTGTTTTATTTTGATTTCTGAGTTTCTGAGTGAACTACGTACCTATATCTGAAATTTGTATGTAACGGTATGCCAAGTAATTAACAAAGTATATTTAAATTCAATATAACAATTAAATCCAATCAATGAGAACCTTACCTAGTTCTTCATCCAATATCGTCTCGTCAGAATGCTCACCACCTATAAAATAGCCCCCTTCTTCACTACTACTCAGCCACGTATTTATTATGAAATAGCTCACGTACGAACAAACTCTCGTTCAATTTGTCATATCGTTCTGCACACATTTTGATGAGGTGAGCACACACACACAGACACTTGCTATTCCTTAGGTCCAATCATCTTATTTCTCCAACATCATTTATTAATAGTACTTTAGTAATAATAATTTATTAATAGTACCTAACATTTTAACCAGCTACATGTGCATTTAAGTGAGACACAAATTGTGTAAAATGCTGATGCATTCCGCACATAATATGTAGATAGACGTAGATGTAGATAAAACTCACCAGAGTTTTATGATCTCAAAGACGAGTCTGTGAATTTGGCAGCTCCCTGCTACAGCTGGTGTTCATAACATAAATTATTCAAAAAACGTATTAAAAATATTCAAAAATATCACAGTTCAGCGGCACAGATGTTAGCCATGGCGCTACCACTGGCAAACCGACTGGATTTTATTACGTAGTAAAAAATATAGAATGTTCACAAGCACTATGTACTGTGTTGAACCGTTGAACGATTCAACGTTATTTATAGTAAAAATGAGAAAATTTAATAATTATTGAATGCCATTGTAAGATTGAAAAAGAATAATAACTATTTTGTGTCTTCAAAGTAATTGGAATAGAAAATACTTCATAGTTATAGCAAATATATAAGTTTCAGGTAATCAAAATTCAGAGCGCGAAATATCTGGTTTCAATAACCAAATAGTTAGATATTATTGTACGCTTCTCTAAATCATAAACTATTGTTACTCAATAGAATCCCAACCACTTGCGGAACTATTTGATTTAATGGGGTGAAGTTTACCGCTCGACGCCGTCCCTCCCATCAACACGCCATAACCGTAAACATGGAGGAACAGGGAACAGGCTCTAGTCTCATGCAGCAATATTTGGGATGAATTTATATTCATACCCTCATACCACTGTTAGTAAGAAGAGATATTCCAGAGAGAACCCTGTAGAATTATATTAGTAAGTTGGTTTACTTGCTCGTAATTTGAAACTTTCTCTGATAAATAAAAAAATAAATAAATAAATATTCTACAACATTCTACACAACGCTATCTAGACCCATGGTAAGCTTAATTAGCTTGTGTTATGGAATCTAGAATGCGGATATAAATACTTAGATACTTTTTTTTTTTTTCTAAATACAAAAAGGTATACGATTTTTATTTGCTGTCGACGCGATCCCCTCCTGAAGTGATGTGTGGTCCTGCCGTATCCGCTAGACCCCAAAATCATAAAAACAGGATTACCTATTATTAGGTCAGACATTTATAAATTGTAAAAACTGAACTGTGCTGAACCAAATATTTCCATGCTAGCATAAAAATAAAACTTTTTAACGGATTCTATCGCTATTTATTTGGTATTACATTTATTTACATTTAGTCCTTCCGAAAATATCACGCTAGCACATTGATATAAATTGTTACTTGGTTTATCTCATTGCGCTAGCATGTGAATATACCTCTGTTCTTAAAGGTTGGCAGCATGAGTGTGACTCCCCTGGTGTTGCACTCACCCATAGGCCACGGTAACCACTTACCATCACGAGGGCTGTGTGCTTGTCTGCGACCTAAGTAGTATAAAAACAATGACCCTATTCTAACAAGTGTAGGTGTATTCGTGTGTGTGTCTTTCAATTAATTATAAGTTTAATCTGTTCTCTTTTTGTACCAAGATACGCGTTTTGCCACAAGAACGCCTTGAGCTTGTTCGACATAACTGAGCGGTATCTGTTAACGCCCGGCTATATTCCAAAATTTGGGATATTTTAGATAACAGATTCTCAAGCGCTTTGTTCACTGCGATGTTAAGAAAACGCGCTGATTATGAGAGCTGTATTTTCTTGTTCGGCTTCATTAAACTTCTTATCTCACAAACCACTACGGCTAACACAACGAGCCTACTCATTGTGTTGGACGCTAGATTAGGAATTATAGAAGTTTAGAAGATGCAAAATAAACAACAGAATCTGTGAGAACAAAGAACCATTTATACGCAGTTGTTATTTCAATATTTGTAAGTTTAAAAATGTTTTATCATTCGCCATTGGGTTGTGGAGGTCAGATGATAGTGACTTCACTTAAAATATCAAAACTTGAGCTAAATCCGCAGTTAGACTGGTCAAGCGGACCCCAGACTCCGAGGTGAAAGCTTCTGATGCTACTGGGATTAACGCTAGGATGAAGAAAAAGAAGTGGAAAAAGTTAGATTTTAGATTTCTCGACGTGGAACTTACTCGACTGTTAGCTACTCAACAACTCAACTTTAACTGTTTCTTCTTACTCACCCGTTTTCTCATTGATTAGGAGCGGAGAAAGTCAGTTTGTATTTACATTTCGATTGCATTTTACAAATAAATTGTATTTTAATACAGGGCTATGATAACCTGAGTTCAACCAAAAGGAGAATCACCTTGACCACCTGTAGTACAAGTGAGACCTTCATTAATATTCTTACAACAACTCAAGTGGAGCCTTATAATCATAACGCTAACATTCGCCCTCTTTTAAAAATAACCCTTATTTAGTGCCGCGCGTGATGTCTGACTCTAAAGGTAAAGTCGTGAATTAACATGAAATTACTTACGGGATGTTTTAATCAGCACCTTTGCATACAAATATAAACCTTAACATTTAAGAGATAGAGTAGCATGTTCTCTTGGCATAAACAAACACTAATTTCTACACAACGCTAACCAAATAAGGACCTTATTTCTACACATACAGGGCTCAATAACTCCTCAGCAAGTGTAAGTGAAAAATAAACTGACGTAAACAAGAGTAAACCTTTGGTTTTATTGTAAGCTCTGTAACGCTTTGTGTATTTCTTTCAACATTTATTCCACTTTGAGTCAAAAAAAGCTGTTGACAACTGGGAGATAAATCAAGCAGTCGTATGGCAACTACTGTCCTAAAATAGCGCAGTGAAACTGTGTGCAAATGCATTTTACAATTTTAAAAGGAATTTATTATTTGAAAAGTTGAACTATTCAGGACTAGTGCAGGTAAGATAACCAGGAGAATATTTTCCCTAGAAAGTGTCTGTAACCTGTCTGTGTGTCTTAGATGTCGATTTTTCTAATGCAATAATAAAAATTGGCCGTGGTGAAACAAAAAACTATATCAAAACCTCATTCAACATTAAGGTAAGCAAGTAGGTAACTGACCAAACCACAAACCGCTGGAATTAAACTTTATACTTTTTATTAGCGACTGATTCAAAATGTCTCTCAGTTGAAGCAGGAGGTGGCTCTTGAAAGTTTAGGTGAAGTGCGCCAGAGCCACTGCGGGAGCACGAGAGGCTCATTACGGACAGTCCGCGAGTCTCTCGCCGCGCTCGTGGTGCGCTCGTTACGGCAATTTTCTAGACAACTAAACAACGAACGCCTTTTGATACATGGTGATAAATTGGTTATTGGCACAAAATAGCTGGACAATATAACAAACAAGAATGAATCATTATATTTGGGTATACAGTTTATGGATTTAGAGATCCGATTCTCAGCACTCCATGGATTCACCGTGCGGTCGCCGGGTCCATAGCGTGATACAGAGAGGAACACCGTGACGGCGACTGGGACTTGCGACCCAGATGTAGGTTTAGGGTGATATTAAACTAAAAATTTCGCGTAAATAGCATTGAGCAACATAGTTTTGAATTCCGAGACACCTGACTGGGAGAAAACTGGTTTTACAAGAGATTAGGATTGGAACTACAGGAATTGACTGTGGTTTGTAGCACTTGGGTCACACTGATTATGTTACGATGTATAAACACATTGTCTCCCATCAGAGGGGGAAGGAGGCTACAGCACTTATTGAGTTTGACTCATTGTGTTACTTATGTCTTTGATATCTTTGTGTTACTTACACGTTATCATACAAAGAAAATAAAGAAATAAGAAAAGAGAAAACATTAGTAGAATAACCATCACAAACAATATGAAAAAAGCTTGCAGCTCTTTGAGAATATCTAACCCCGCGTTTATACTCTGCTCATCGCATTGCTCATCGTGTTGCCGGAAATATTCGCGCGATGAATGCCTTAGCATTCACACACTCCCATCATCGCGTTGTTCCGCATTACAGTATTCGCCCTGCAATGGAGACGGACGTAAACGTATGGAGGACAACGCTGTAGCAGTGTACGCATAATGCGTACACTGCTACAGCATAGCAAATTAATTAAATAAATTATTACTAAAAACTGTAATATATTTTTATTAATAAAACATACGTCTTATATTTTTAAAGCCACGAGCGCTCGATGCAAAGTGTGTTCATCGCGAGTGTGTGAATAGTTCATCGCGCTAGTATTGCCGCTCCTTTGACTCGCGCGCGCGCCGCCAAGCCGACATTCACAGCAACATACGCGGCGGTACTCGCGGCTTGACGAATATACCATTCACACCACGTCTCTGCCCACTTCTCTCGCCACTTCCCTCGCTCCTCGTCGAGTATGTAAACGCAGCATAATGAGAGAGTGCAACTTCCTCGATGGCGTGGGCCCGTAACTTATTTTTTTATGGGCTAATATACTCAATATACTCATACACAACTCTCTCAGACCAACAAGCCCCACCATTCATACCGCAATGAAAAGAAGAGGTCAATACGTGACGTCACGCCATAAGTCCTCCGATATCTTCGGCCTAATAACCGACTGCAAGTATTGTGAGTGTGAGCACGTACGCGCCGCGGTTCGGTCACGACGATTAGCAACCTTATCACGTAGCCGTAGGACGCATATTACAGCGAGGCGATCTCATTTTAATGCAAATAGACCACGATTTATATCAATAGCGCATTGATAAGGGAGTAAGGGTAGGACCTCAGTGTTGGTCTGTCTTGACAAAAGTCAGAATTAAAAGACTTATAATATTTCCATATTCGTATTTCCATATACAAAACACCACTGTAAATGTATGATTGTGCAAACGTCTTAGATGTGATTCTATTGTAATTTTAAAAGACTACACCTTGCTGAATGGTAAGAAGTTAGGGTAAAATCGAGGTGGGAGGACCACCATTCCAGATGTTGAGAACCCCCAAATGGTGGTTTGGTGGACAGCCTTGACAGATGCTTTTTCACGACCCGCCTAATTTTTTTTTTAATTTTGACCCGAATCGTTTACAATTTTTTTTCTACTAAAACATCTCTCTAAACTCTAAATATTTTTTCTAAATTTACATAAATATTCTTTTAATTACCGACGCACTTTCATACACATGGCCCAACCCTTACGGCGTAGGCGGACAGCGTAGAAGAGCTACGCGGCTCCAGCCACTCGTAGCACTCGTAGCGGTCGTAGCTCAAACAATGTTACGTATGATTTATTTGCGACTTTGTTTTTGACAACGCTCGAAGTTCCTGCTGAGTCTGCTGACTTCGTATTGATTGACTTCGGTCTCTCGCTGAGCAGAATTAAGTTAGTTTTGTTACAAGTACAGATAACTTTTTATAGAGATGACGTTGGGCAAGTGCCACGAATCTTTTTTATTGATGTTAGTTCCAACAGTAAAGTAGAGAGAGCTCTCTGAACATTGGACGCGGTGAAGTCATTTCGTTGTGATGTCATCCTTTCAAATAAATTATACAATGATGAGTCAGACACCATCGCTATTAATTTATGCGTCTCTTTGAGGAGTTCTTATGAGTTTTGGGTTTTTATAGGCAGCCTGACTTAATGTGCAATTGAAGGCGTGTTTTGGAATAGAGACTGGTTGACTAATATCTTGTATATGAAGTAATATTTTCAATCAGTTAAATAATTTCAATGTGAAGGCAATATTTTTATCATTAAAACCTGTTTGGAGCCTAGAGTCTACCTTCAACTAATTCTTTTGATTTGGCTTATATTAGCTAGTGTTAGACGGTATGCTTGTTAGACGATATGAGTGTTGGACAGAATACGTTTTGTTTTTTCGTTGGACGATTTGCGTGTTAGACGGTGCGCGACAAAAGGCTTTCACGGGAGTGGTGGCCATCTGACTCCAACCACAAAAGGAAGCCTATGCCAGGACCTTTCCTTTAAACAACAGTTGCACTGAGAAACAGGTGAGGTTGACTTGAACCCCGAAGATTTTTATGGGGCCCTTACACCATTTCATGTATTTTAATTGCTTAATTTTTTATTAGCCCGAATATTAAGTACTGTGAGTGTACTTAATACATGTGTTTCCGTTCTTCTTCTATCTTTCAAAGTGTGTCTTCCTCTGTCCCTAAGAGCGCGATTTCATCCCGGTCCTACAAGCGACACGGGGGACTTCTTAACCCGACTATTACAGAAACCAAAAGTCATGAATAAATTTAGTCTCGAAAATAAAACCTTCCTCGTCAGTCCAAGTCGTGCACACTGTGGTTCAATCTCGCGTCCTCGCGGGAAATCACCGCCCGCCGCCGCCACGCCGCCGCTAGCAATACTACGGAATGAAATGTCAAACACAAATAAATCACTGAACACACAAATCTTGGATTGGTTCTCTAGATTTGTGTACAACAAACAAACAGGGACACGTGTTGTTGTTTATTTATCTACAACGCTATATCAAATTCTCTGCACGAAGCTCTGCACTATTCACGAATACGCTGTAGCTATACACTATCCACAATATGATCAAATTTGCCACAGTTTTCACCCCATTTTCAGTTGGGTAGCTGGAGTTCTTACTAGCCCGCTCTGAGAACAATTTCCTGTTTTTTTTTTTTTTTTTGGGAACACCCACAAAATATTACATAGATAGGATGGTGGAAAGAATAATAGATTTACACTCAGCGCTGATAGTTTAGCTTTAGAAAGGTTTTGCTTTTATCAAAACGAATAAATCCGCTCAAATTATTCTCCTGGTTAATGGAAGTCTGCAATAAATCAGCGACGTGCAGAGTCAGTGCTCGCTATCTCCCTTGTGCAGAGCAATGTGCGTACAGAACCACGAATGTACACGTACTGCACGTATGTCGTATATACGAGTAGTATAAAGTGAGGTTAAATCAGTTTGTGCGAGTGTGCGGAGGCGACCTATCGCCTAATGAATAGTAACGTGGGACATCGGCCGACGGCCGGCGGCGGCGAGCTCCCGGACCCTCTGCTCACGGGTTGTTTTTGTGAATATACTTCTCACTGACGGATAAAATCATGTAAATCTGTATTATGTAAAGTATATGGATTACGACACAGCAATAATGATAGTTACTGATATTTGCTTTTGGTTTTACATAGTAGGTTAAATTAGTGCTATCTTTTTGTAATAGAACTCTACTTATATTTTATTTGCTTTAAACACACACACATCACGGCTTGATATTATATTATTAAAAGTCAAACACTCGAAGTCGCGCTAGCAAGTTTCACTTTCAGTGTAAGTAGGTACTCAACACACCGAAAACACTAAAATGTAATGTAAGTATGTACTCCGGCTCATTATAAAAGTTACTTGAACACTCGATAAAGTTAACATTCTCATAAATAAATACGGAGCTAAGTTAGAATCAAAGTCACGAAGGTTGGAGTTATTCTAAAAATAATTTTAAATGTAAACCCTTTTCTGTATTCGGAAGCTCCTGATTTCGGCAATATTATAGTAACCTAGGTCTCATGGAAAATGACAACAGAAACAATACCATCGGCGATAAAAATACCAATAAGAATCTTCAAAATTAAGTTCCTTTCTTTTCAGATATATTTAAATTTTGTATACTTCTTTCGTCGCATTGTAACCAGGCTTCTTAAACAATACTTGAATTGTTAAATATATATTGGTCTCATTCTATCCACATTAAATCAGACATGTTAAAGTGAGAAAGTTAACAATACCTTCAAAAGTGCGCTGCCACGAAAGTGAAAGTTGGAGTTGTGCTAATGGCGAATTGTTGTGTAAATCCTATTAGCACTCGTACCTGTCGCGATGTCGGCGCGCCGCGCGGCGGTCTGCCAACTTTGTGCGGACTTCATAGCAAACTTAATTTGCAGTAAAGTGAAAGAATTTACATCACAATGTTAGAGTTGAGTTATAACAATGTCGTACTATATGTAGAAAAAGAGAACGCGGACTTTATTGGAATTTAAAACAGAATTTACGACCCTATCCCTGTAATGGTGTTGGGATATAAGGGATGAGTGAAGGGACTATTTATGTAAATCATGCATTTATTGACACGAAGAATTTACTTTATTCTATGACATGTTACACCGAACTATCTAGACCCAAAGAGAACATATAGCTAAACAGGTTCAATATAGCTTAGTAGGTAAATATAGGTACTAAAGTGCGGCTAAACAAACTAACATACATTATATTGTAAATACGTATATAGTATCCATAGTAACATACAGATCAATGGTAAGATACATACTGCACACATATATTAGCACTGAGCGGACATCGATCCTCTGACTAAGCAGTCAAACAGGTTAGTATTTCATCGTAAACATAAGCCACTATAAGGTGGTATCCAACAGCTCAGAGCAGTAGTGTAGTTGGCCGAGCTAAGGCTCCTCTACTACACTGAGCCGCAATAGCAGATGCAATCACGCCCTGTCTTACGACGCGCCTCATGTTATTAGCAGAAAGCCCCGCAGACATTCCGTGCGGAATTCAATGGCCGCGGAAACACGGCGCGCGGCGGTGCGGGTGCGGGCGGCGCTCACAGATCGTTGAACATACAAATTACATTTCGCCGCAGCACTTCCTCGAGGCGTGCCGCGCGGAGGCTGTTAACGTCGGTGTCGGAATGTCGTGAATGGCGTAAGCTCCGATCTTATGCGTGTAATGTAATCGCCGCGTGTGTAGCACGGCCTTAGATGAACAAATAGATAAAGTTCGTTTGGACCCTGGATGTTTTTTTTTTCACTATTTAGGTGGTAGACAAGCCTGAAAGTTTTTTTAATTAAGAGCAGAATATTAAAGCTTCAAATTCGTGTTGTTACTTCAGGAATATAAGGATAAAGACTCAGTACTAGGTCTTGACATAAAAGTTTAGCGTAAAATTTCTGGCAAAATTTCTAAGTAAGAGGAGCAATTAGCTCCAAAGATGCTTTGTAATCTTCTAAGAAGTATTACTGATTAAAGAGCATTAAGCGCGAGGTCGTGAATCGGCCCTCGGAGAGTTCTTCACGTTTTTCACAATATTAATTATGAATGACTGTTGTCTTATCAAAACAAATGAACCGAATACTTATTACTTTTCACTGAATAATTTATGATCTTGTTCTGGTTGGGCTCCGCCAAAACAGACCATGCGGGAAGAGCCGCCCATGCATTTGCTCTGGCGCACGACCTGACCCAACTGGTACACGAGGTCACCAGGATACCAAGAAGGTCGGGCCTAGCACCCTCTCTGCTGGACCTTCTGCTGACGAGTCAACCAGACCAGTACAGTGTTTCGGTGCGAGCCGCCTTAGGCAACTCCGACCATTGTCTGGTTTGTTCCAAGGTGCCAACTATAGCGCCCCCACGACCCGAACAGGGAAAGCGGCGTCTCTGGCACTACTCGTCAGCGGACTGGGATGGGATGCGTGAGTATTTTGCATCCATCCCGTGGGTTGCACGTTGCTTTGAAGGTAAGAACCCCTCGGATAGTGCTACTGCTGTCGCCGGTGAGATCAGCTTGGGTATGGAATACTATATCCCCTACACTGATGTCACCGGTGCCCGCAGAGCGCGCCCTTGGTTCGGCCGCGAGTGCGCGGAGGCTGTTAATCAAAAGCAGTCTGCCTGGGTAAGGGCGCGCGCCACGCGCGATCCTAACGTGGGTCACTTCAAGGCAGCGTACAACAAAGCCACAAAGGTCTGCAAGAGGGCTTGCGTTAGAGCGGATGCCCAGCGCATAGCGCGGCTTGGCCAAGAGCTTGCGGCGCATCCCACGGGTAGCCGTGGCTACTGGCGATTGGCCAAAGCCGTGCAAGCCAACTTTTGCCAGCCTTCGCTGCCCCCGTTGCGCAAACTTGATGGATCCCTGGCCCATGAGCCGCAGGAGAAAGCTAATTTGTTGGTTAATCTCTTTGCGGCCAACTCCCGGATCGATGATTGCGGTATGCAGCCACCGACACTGCCCTTTTATGGCCATGCGATGCCTGATATCCGTATCAGGCAACGCGATGTCCGTGCTGTATTGCGGTCACTCGATGTCCGGAAAGCCAGCGGACCGGATGGTATTCCAGCGGTGGTTCTTCAAAAATGTGCAGCGGAGTTGTCTCCAATGCTGGCGCGGTTGTACCGGATGTCGTACATCTCGGGTACAGTGCCTTCGGCTTGGAGGGAGGCGAATGTACAGCCGATCCCCAAGAAGGGTGATCGCTCGGACCCTACCAACTATAAGCCCATAGCCGTCACCTCAGTACTGTGCAAAGTACTTGAGCACATTATCAACAAACAGCTCATGTGTTACCTAGAGGATCACTCCTTAATCAACGACCGGCAATATGGTTATAGACCGAAGCGGTCAACGGGTGATCTTCTAGCGTACGTTACCCATCTTTGGGGTGAGGCTATGGACAAGCATGGCGAGTCGCTGGCTATAAGTCTTGACATCGCCAAAGCGTTTGATAGGGTCTGGCACAAATCGCTTCTTTCCAAGTTACCAGCCTTTGGTCTGCCTCCTAGACTGTGCGACTGGGTGGCTAGCTTCCTGCAGGGGCGCCGTATTCGCGTCCTCTGTGATGGTCGAACTTCGGAGTTCTTGCAGGTAAATGCTGGCGTGCCGCAGGGGTCCGTCTTATCACCCACTCTCTTTCTTCTGCATATCAACGACATGCTGTCCACTGGCAGCATTCACTGCTATGCAGACGATAGCACCTTACACGGGAGTTATCACGGATATCCTGCGGCCAAGCAGTCTGATATCGCGGAAAGGAGGCAGCTTCTTGTTAGTGAACTTGACCAGACCCTGAACCTCGTTTCTCAATGGGGCTCTGAAAACCTGGTTGAGTTCAATGCCAAGAAGACGCAGGCATGCGCGTTTACAGCAAAGGTATCTTCTTTCCTTCCCCTTCCAACTCTTCAGAGCACGCCACTGCCACTACAGGACAATCTCAATATCCTAGGTATGGATGTTCGCTGCAAACTGAACAACAAAAACTACATCGAGAGTATCATCAAAACAGCATCGCGTAAACTCGGAGTCCTGAACAAAGTGAGACGTTTTTTCACGCCGGAGCAGCGGTGTCTTCTCTACAAGACACAAATTAGATACTGCTCGCATCTCTGGGATGGCTCCGCAAAGTACTTACTAGATGCTCTCGACAGGTTGCAGCGACGTGCGGTCCGCATTATTGGGAATCCTGAGATCACTTACACCCTTGAGCCTTTGCAGTTGCGTAGAGATGTGGCATCTTTGGCGGTATTTTACCGTCTCTACCATGGTGAATGTTCTGATGAGCTCTTCCAAGTAATCCCACCCTCTCCTTTCCTATATAGGACAACACGTGCAGGACTTAGATGCCACCCGCATACGGTGCAGAATATTCCATCAAGAACCAAGCGATTCGGCGACTCCTTCTTCTGCCGCACTATTAAGACTTGGAATTCCTTACCAGCTCACGTGTTTCCCTCCTCCTATAGTCCCGGGTCCTTTAAGCGGGGCGTGAAAAAGCATCTGATGAGGCCGTCAAGCTGAGTGCCACCATTGTAACATGGTACATGTCTGTAATGGTGACCCTCTTTTCAGAGACTTTGCCTTTAGCTTACCATCAGGCGAGGCAAAGTCAAATTGACGTGTCCTATATAAAAAAAAAAAAAAAAAAAAAAACATTTCACAGTACCAGGTTCTTAGGTGCGTCAGTGTGATTATTCACTTGCTTAATTTTCTACAAAATAAGTTAGGTATATTGGTGACGTGATGGTATACCAACTTCTTTAACCTAAACTGAGAAAGTCAGCAACATATAAACAATGTCAATGTGTGTGCCACACCAGAGTTCTTGACTTTGTAAGATGCTTTACCCTCGCAAAAACCTCATCACCTGCGAAAAAACTATTGGGAAATCATTCTGCATTCATCCATTTTTAAAGGGCGAGGTAACCGTGCACGTCTAACAAGCTTATATAAACAGCAATATGTTTGTTATTATCAATATTAAGTACAGCCCACGTGTCCCACCAAAACTGACCTCTTAAAAAAAGCACTTTGCTAAATCTTTTAGAAAGTAAAAGACAAGCTATTCCAGAACTCGAGTGTATTGCATGCTTTAATATTAACGTTATCTTAATTAAATACAATCACTTGTGGGAAAATTATTCTTATTTTAACATAGGTTCTTTCAGTTTTTATGTACAATTTCCGACGAGAACGAAGGCCTATACTTATTTTCACATAAAAAAAACAAAAGCTTGAGAACAAAATGGAATCGCCTGCGAGATATTTCCCGGTTCCTTTACTCCGCGATGGTCTCTCGCCAGCGTTTTATCGCTTCGTTTCATATTACAACGTGTTTTGTCTACGACACTCTGATTAGATTTGTTCTGGAAATTGCGCAATGGGTAACGGAATTATCATTATACTCGTATAAACATTGCAAGGACAGTTTCTTGTTACTAGATGTAGGATTTTTGTAATATGCGTGTAGACATTGTGGAGATAGCCGTTTAGGCAGGATACCTTCTCCGAGAAATGAGGCTGAATATTAGCTCTGTAGTTAGGAATTAATTTAGGTCTAGTTTCCAGAGTATGTGGATGGGTAAGCTATTTCTATAATCTTATTAAGATTATCTTAGGGCAATAAATAAAGGATCTATCATTATTAATTAAACGAACTCAAAGCGACTACTCAATCTAAAGTGTTCGCTTTGAGTTCGTCTAATAGATACGTATATTTTCCGCTAAGTAATTGGAAATAAGTTTGATATATTTTGTATGACTATGTTGGGTATATAAATATACTTTGTGTACCCAGTTCCATTGACTGAATCTGTGAGCACTTTCTCGCAACAAATACTGGTATGTTGTGTATTTAATAACATATAAATGTTCAGGAAAAAAGTTTTAGCCGAAAAAGGCCCGTCATCGTCACTGTATCTGGCAGGAACTGTGACGTCAACACGCGATGTTGAGGTTGTTGTCGAAGGTTGTTCAATATAGTATTTAGTTACGTTAGTTATATCGAACCTAAGAAAAAAGCTAAATGGGAAAAAGAAGTTGAAAGTTTCCTTCTTTTCTATCTAAGTCCTCTGGTGTTCACAGATTCACAAACTAGTTCCACACAGATGTAATCCTGGTCCAGTAGCCGCCACCCGCAGACCCTGTCAAGGATAGGTACAAATATCCTGCACCTCACCTTATTCCCAGAATGAAAGTGGGTAATGTATATTCTATTACCGATCGTATTCATCCTATGTGCAGACTGCAGAGTGTTTTTGCGTGATTGAGAATACACAAACACGTTCCGTATTTATTAATATAAGTTATGATAAATAAATGTTATGAAAAGTTATGAAAAAAAAACGAAAGGACATGTCAAGGGTACCTGAAACCGACGAGCATGTATGAAAACCATTATTAAAATAGAAGAAGCAAAAGATGTATGCCAGGATTGTAGCAAGTGGAAAACTGTGGTCTCTGCCTACCTCACTAGGAAAGAGGCGTCACTGTATGTATGGATGATAAATAGGCTTGTTTCCGCATATAAACTTGTCGTTGATTTCCGCTCCGCCCCCCGCTCGGGTCTCCGGTCGGTATTAAACCCGCGCAGCCCTCGAAGTGTCGCCTTGGAAATTGAATCGCACCGAAACGTTATGCAATTCTCAGTTGAACGTCGAACACCGCTTATTAATTAGTTACATGGCGTAAATTTTTAATCTGAGATGAATCCAGGTGAAATATTAAATGAAAGGCGTTTTACATGACATCTAAACTTTTTAGGTGTGTTCTTTTCTAGGTTATACCCGGGTCCACAGGTAGTCATGGTCTGTGTCATGGTGGAATACCGTGTGGTTTTAGTCGATACGATATCGATATAACGTCTTCATCGCTGATCCTGGCGAAGTGGCGCCCATGAATATCTTCCTATGTACTTGTTCAAATAATAAACTGTCACATAAGCCTGCAGCAATTAAGTGAAAGATATTGTATCTTTGTTGTTAGTTCTAATATAGTTGTACAACTCGGTTGAGTGGGTTCAGGCTTAATTGCGTCGTTGGTCCCATAGCATGAGTTTGCACTTTCCACGTTTGTGTCAGCATTAGTGAGATCCTAGATTCGATGTCCGGGGCAGGCAAGTGTTAATGGCTTTTTCGTGTTTAAGGAAATAGTTAAAACCAGCAAGGACAATTATTAAGAGCCCTGTACGTGACGTTAGACGCTCGTTAGACGTAAATGTAAATATAACTCTGTCTGTCTATCTGTTACACTTATCGTCATAAAGCTTATAAACAACCGCTTATAACCTGAAAAAGAATATAGGTCCCTTGTTATTTTGGGAAGTAATAATTTACTGCGATAAAATAATAGAACAACTAGTCAAATGTAAATGACAAAACGTGAATATATAAAGCTGTAGTAGTAGTTTGGTGTATGATAGCGATAGTTTTTAATACTTTTATACCATATTTTCTATCTCATATATAAAACTCTTAGTCCTGACTGACTGACTGACTGACTGACTGACTCACTTAGAGACAACGCACAGCCTAAACCGCTGGTCCTAGAGACTTGAAATTTATAGAGAGTGTATGTTTTGATGCGTGGAGGTGTACTAAGAAACGATTTTTCGAAATTCAGACCCTAAGTGCCTAAAAAGTGCCAAAAACGTACTTTCTTATAACTCAAGAATGGCTGAACAGATTTTCATGATCTTTGGTTTATTGAATTTTGCTTTGTCGCCGAATAGCAATTATCACAATTAAAATGTGGCAAATTCACGAAATAATGTAATATTAAAGAAAATACGAAATATTATGGCGCTAATATCGCTAGCAAAATTGTTACCATGACAACGGAACTAAGGTGATGGTGTCAACGCTAAGTCACATTTTGATCTGTCAAATGATAATATTTATAAAAATGTCACTCTCTGTCACGTATAATATGCAAGAATGTGAAAAATATTGTGTAAGAGTTATGTACTGCAGTTTCTTTATTTAATTGATTGGAAATAGAAAAAAAAACATATGATAGCAGCAATGATAGCTATCTAGAGCTATATAAAAGAATATACCTGTATATAAAAGAAAGCCTAAAAGTAATACAGCACATTATCATCCAGATCAATCCTCATTTACAAGCTCTCAAACAGTAAGGTATGTGAATTTATATCTATTGACGCCGCCGATATAACACAAGGGGCGGCTTCATAGCTAGAAACAAAATAACAATTTATATCAATGGCTAGAAACGTTTCACCAAATAGACGAACGCCTGGCTTCTAGAAAACTTCACTTTCTTTCTTGATGAGAAGTATACTAAGGCAACAATAATAGAGAAATTCAATAACTCCCACTTATCAGCTGTGGGCTCAATTACTCAAGCACAGAGCACTTCTGATTAAGATGACAAAGAATATAGTACAAAATGTTTATTTTCTTAATATTATTTTTAGATAATTATAAAAAAAATAAACCACCACAAATTTCAAGTATGTTGTTTTATTTGTATTCATTTTTGACGTATCACATAGTAATTTATGTATCCTCAGCATTTACCAACGCATTGGAGGACGTCTTCAAGACGCTGGAGTAGTTACATCTCGCACCTTCGGTTCGCCGATGACATCATCATAGTTGCGGAGTCGCTAGAACAACGGGGCGAAATGCTGCACAGCCTGAATGGAGCTTCTCGACAAGTCAGCCTCGGTGTAAACTTGGATAAAACCAAGATTATGTTCAACGAACATGTTGTACTGAGACCGATTGCCATCGAAGGAGCGACACTCGAAGTTGTTCAAAAATATTATCTACCTGGGGCAGGTTATCCAGCTCGGTAAAACCAACTTCGAGAAAGAAATAGCCAGAAGAATTCAACTGGGGTGGGCAGCATTTGGCAAACTACGTCGGGTCTTCTCCTCCCCCCTGCCGCAATGCCTCAAAACAAAGGTTTTCGACCAGTGCGTCCTGCCTGTTATGTTGCCTATGACCTACGGTGACGAAACGTGGCCACTGAAGGTGGGGTAGTCCGTGACCTAAAAGTCGTGCAGCGGGCTATGTAGCGAGCTATGCTTGGAGTTTCTTTGAAGGATAGAATTCGAAACGAGGTCATCCGACATAGAACCAAAGTTACCAACATAGCTAACGAAGATCCAAATTTCTGTTTTGGAAATTAGTTTCGAAAACAAAATTATTATTCTTTCTTGGAAACCAGGTTCGTTAAAAGAAAAATAATTCTGCTATGGAAACCGGTTTCCAAACCTTCGTTTCCAATCTGGGGTTGCAGAATAAGCAAGCTAAAGTGGCAGTGGGCTGGCCACATCTGCCGAAGGACTGATGGCCGTTAGAGCAGACGAGTCCTAGAGTGGATACCGTGAGAAGGAATACGGAAGGTGGGACACCTCCTAGCCAGCTGGACCGACGATCTGCGAAAGGTGGCTGGGACGTACTGGGGTGGCAGCCAATACTGTTGAGCAGATTATACAAAAGACCTGAGAGTATAATCAGCCGCTATGTATGGCATTTGTAGATTACGAGAAGCCTGACATCATCTAGACCTGGGCATTTCTGGATTGTCTACGACAGTGTCGTGCTGATACGATATTTTCATTGCTGAGATGGTAATTTTAGATTAGAAGACGAAACCCAGAAAGAGATATAGGTACGTCGAAGGGTCGACAAGGGTTGGGCAACATTGGGAAAATTCGTCGAGGTTTCTACTCCCCTGTTATGGCTCATGGGGCCCAAATGTGCAAACTGACAGCATATGTCCCCAACATACGGTGGAGGATCGAGTGCTATGGCATACTTTGGGTGAGGCATAAGTCCAACAGTGGACTGAAATAGGCTATTGATTGATTGATTGATAAGAACGAAATGTTAGGCAATAGTAATTTTTTCTTACCAGTCTTTTTCTAGCCATTTTTTACTAGCTATTGGTATAAGGATACCAATAGTATTTTTATTTTGTTGTAATATTCTAAAAATCTACCACTCTTTTGTAAGACAAGGCCGATGTTTCTTACAGTTTTCATTTAATATTTTGAAAAAAACACTACTGAGAGAGCGAAATAAGGTGTCGAAAGTTTATACAACAATTACTATTAGAACTATCGGGATATTTATATTTATACAACAAGTCCGTCAGTTTAGAAAAAAATACTATTGGTGATGGTAGTCGACATCCACGCAGGCGGAGCTGCGGGCGAAAAGCTAGTTTTCTATATAATCTGTCCTCAAATAAAACGATATTCAGAACTGAGTATCACTCTTTTTTTATACTACTTATGAGGCAGACAAGCACTTTGACTCACCGGTGGGATGTAGTTACCGTGGCCTATGGACGTATGCAACACCAGGGGTCTCACACTCGCGTTGCCAGCCCCGCAAGAACCTTCTAATGACCTTCTTGAAGCACCTCATATTGCAGTTGCTTGGAGAAGCCAAGGCAGGGAGTTCGTTCCACAGTTTAAGCGTGCGGGGGATGAAGTTCATGTCATAACTGACTGTGCGTACTATGGACAGTAGAGGAAATGCACACTTTCATTCCTGACACTCACGCCTCATAGTACCTAACGATGTTGTGCCTATTCGGGCATTAAATGGCCTGGGTGTATGTTCGTATGTGTACAACATGCCGGCGCCGTCGGAGTACAAGACAATGATTTATTTAATCCCCCGCAACAGGTGTCTGTCTCGCGCCCCGTGCCTCGCCTCGCCGGCGCGCCCCGACGACGGCCGCGCGCTCGGCGACGAGGAGCCTGTTTGCTATGCAACACTGTAGCACTCCGCTTTCAATATTAGTTTGCTTTGCATTGATAGCGAGCTACATATTATAATATGTACTAGCTGTGGCCCGTGACTTCGCCTGCGTGGATGTCGGTCATCGCGGCCAAACGTAGCCTAGGATTAATTCTGATGTATAAGCTATATTATTGTAAAGTTTCATTAAAATCCATTCAGTAGTTTTTACGTGAAAGAGTAACAAACATCCATCCATCTATACTTACAAACTTTCGCGTTTATAATATTAGAAAGATATATCGTACTACCAATGCTGATCATCATGATATTTTACTGAAATTGTCTTCTAACGATAGCCGTGTTGTGATATGTTCAATGTTTACAGTTCATTCGAGGAAATTGAAAAAATAATACTGGTCTAATATTAGTATCAGACCCATCCAAACTAAAGTATATAAATAATAAACAACACCAAGCAATCAAATCTAGGATAGAGGTGAACAACCTGTAATACCTAAGCCCAGTTTCACTTACCTACCAACCAGTTTCTCTTGTAAAAGCGTTGTATTTGTAAATACTGTTATTAATTTAGAGAAGTTTCCGCGGTGCTCACGTGAGCACGCGAGACGTCTTATTGCTTGTGACGCCCTCCCCTCACAACCTCTCCCCCCCCCCCTCTACCTTCTCAGGTCGATGATCTCAATCAGGTCGTACGTGTAATGAAGTGAGCCTTGTTATACTCGCTTTTTATCACAAATCGAACCCATATGCCGTCGATGGCCAAGTGGCCGTTTCAAAAGTCACATCACGCCATATTATCCCATTAAAATGTCGTTATCGTCTCTCTTTACAAGTAAAACACGTTAAGGTTCATCTCTAAACATTAAGAATGAAGTACAACTGATAACAGCGTCTATGTACCACGCCCTGACGGAGGATGTCTGTCAGCGAACTAATTAAACTGTCGGCAACTGTACGAGCGCCGCGCCGCGTCGTGAGATCAAACGACACCGCTGAACAAACGGCGTAAAAGTGAAGACGAGTCCAAAATGTTAACAGCAAAGTTTCATGAGTAATTTGAGTTTATGATTTTAATGAAGAAATAGAATGTAACAGACAAGCGCATGTATACAGAGAGGGCTTTTCTGACCTCATCTAGAGGGAAATTACTTTAAATATTGAAGCAAATACTCAAAGGAAACAAACCTTTATTAAAAAATAACCTCGGAGCCCAGGCTCCACTTACTCCAACTCCTCCTATTTGACCTGACTGACTACCGCTTCTACCTCCGCACCCAGAAAAAAAATGTACACCGGAACCTCATTCATAATTTAGCAGTTGGACCAATTTACAAATAAAGTTGGCTAAACCCCAAAAGACTTGTTGGAACACCAACCCATACAGCAATTTAAATGACAGATATTAATAAAAGAACCATATAAAATAGCTCCGGGCTAGTGGTGAAAGATATTGATGCTCTATAATTGAAAACGCATCCAGCACGAGACAACGGGTTGTGAAGCCCATCCAAGTGATCACAGACTGGTCAAAATGGGACGAACGTAACACCTCACCTTCTCACAGTAATAAACACAACAATAATGAAGATCACTGAATACAATGACAGCTATTCGAAACCTCCAGAATGTTGAAAATTAAACTGTCGTGGTAATTATCATGGACTCTAATATTATCTTTAGATCCTTAGAAGCATAGGTGGAACAAAAGCAAAATGTCTTACAGAAGACAGTATACTGTAATACTTATGTCCTACATTTCACTACCTAGCGTCTTCTGAAGCTAAACTTGTGAAATATTATTAGAGTTTTCACATGAAAAATTCAGTTGAAAATTTCCTGACTAAGGAATTAAAACCGAGTCTTATGTACTCGTACTTCTACCGCCACGTTACCGAGCACACGAGTTCGTACAATAAGTGCCTTTAACGGTAGATGTATCTCGACAGGAGGTGGCCTCATGGCGTTGTACATTGCCGACCGGAGCTTGGCGACGCGCGACGGGTGCACCTTGTAGCAAGCATTGTAGTCAATTGTTGTCACACTAGCTTATGGTTGAATATTGTGTGTGCACGTCACTGGGTGGTATTTGTAACAACGAATATAAATATATAAATGAAATGAAAGAGAAGAGTTTATCAACGAAATGAAATCAAAAGTAGGTTGACACGTAATAAATTGAAATCGTATTTTGTCTTTATGAAGTCAGCAACACTTAAGAAAACAGAAATTAACATAATTACTGTCAATGCGTCAAATTAATAACTTCCTTGTAGAATCGGTTAAAATTAACAAGCATCTAGGATAGGGTTGCCATACGTCCCCGTACGCCGGGACATGTCCCCGTTTGAGGCCTGGTGTCCCGGCGTCCCGGCCAATAAGCAAATTGTCCCGGTTAAACATTTTTAGTATTATATTAGAGAGCTGGACTTGGTTGGTAATCAGTAATATACCTACAATAAACGCGACTAAGTAGCTAGGCTATTAATACGTAGATAGAACGACGAAAGCGCTGATATTTTTCAATACATGAATATGTTAATGAGTAATAAAGACCCCGGGGCCAATGATTTTACGAGAAAAACGCGATGAAGGACAGATGGCGCTCATACTTCCAACGACATGCTGAATAAGCAGCAAGAGGTGCATCCACCAGACCTCTTTCCAACAAGGACAAGGACTAGTGCCACCGATAACGCCTGCAGAAGTACAGACTCGGCCTCGACGAAATCCCCATCGAGGCTTGGAAGGCAATGGGTGCATTGGGTGCTCGTGGTGTGAGCATTCTAACAAATCTGTATAACCGCGTACTTCTCACCGTGAGATCCTGAGCCAGTGGAGACTGAGCTTCATTACGCCAGTATTCAAAGGCAAGGGATCGGTGCAGGAGTGTGGTAGTAACCGCGGTATAAAGATAATGTCCCACACCATGAAGCTCTATGAGCAGATAATCGACTCCTGGATCCGACAGGAGAGTACACTCTCGGAGTGTCAGTATGGGTTTCGTCCCGGCCACGGGATCATTGATCCGGTGTTCTACCTAAGGATTGTGGTGGGGAAATACAGGGCGAAGAACACGCCCCTGCACTGCCTATTCTTAGACATGCAGAAGACCTATGACTGTGTTTCTCGCGCGGTGATCTGGTGGGTACTGTGGGCAAAGGGAGTTCCAGAGACCTACATTGACACCATCCAAGATAATAATATGTATCATGATTCTGGTTCCGTGGTTCGGAGTGCTTTTGGTGACCCAAAAGCCTTCCCCATCACCATCGGAGTACACCAAGGATCCGTCCTTAGTCCTTACTTGTTCAGCTCGGTATTAGACGTCTTGTTGGACAGTATCAGAAAACCACATAAGCAGCCTCCGTGTTTGCTCATGTATGCTGATGATATTGCGCTGAAGGACGCGGACAGGAGCAGATTGGTGCAACACGTGAAAGTGTGGAAGGAAGCGCGTGAGAACAGTGGTATGAAGCTAAATGTAGCGATGACAGAAAGTTTAGCGTTAAACTCGACAGATTTCACTCCGGTCCGCATAGGCGATGATTCGGTTTAAGTACCTGGGTATCATGTACTTCATGTGACCAGTGAAATCGACTACGACATCAGGGCACGCATTGCTTCCGCGTGGGCCAGGTGGTGAGAAATGACTGGCGTCACGGGTGATCCCAAAATGCCAGTCAGGTTGAAGGAGCAGGTCTATAAGACGATCATTAAGCCTGTCCTCTTACATGGTTGTGAGAGCAAGAGCGTAAGCACGTAAGAGCTGCATGTCACGGAGATAAAAATGCTGCGTGAGGAACTCTTGCAGCCGCTGCAGCCTTCATGTCCATGACATCGCAGATAAAAATAATGCTAGAGAGCCGCCTTCGCTGGTGCGGCCACGTCTTGCGGCAACCGCCAGGATACGTGGGTAACAAATGCCTGACAATGGCGCCCCCACCGGGTCCAGGTAGAAGGGATAGGCCTAAGAAGTCCTGGCTTGACGTCATGGAGAGTGATATGCGTGCAAATGATCTCACTACCACGGACGCCCAAGATCGTGTCAAGTGGAGGAGGAAGAGCCGGCAGGCGGACCCTGAGCTCCGGGGTCATCTTGGCCAGGGATGCAATCGGGAGAAAGCGTCTACATGAAAATGATGTTTAACTTAATGTTGATTTCGTCAAAATATTTTGTACAATTATCAGAAGTTAATTCTGATAATTTTTCGCCTTTCAGAAAACATAGGAAGCCCGGGTCGCTGCCCGTTTGTTTAACGCTTGTTTAATGGCAGTGTTAAAAGTTGTTGTAATAAAAGTTCCTATTTTTCTACCTTTACTAATTTTTCTTCAAATGTCCCCGTCTGGGTCCCCACACTTATGGCAACCCTAATCTAGGATGTCTTGTAATAGAATAAACCCCATGACAAATTACCGGGTATCAAAATAGCCCTTTCAATCAATTCACACACGTATTCATTACTCAGTTCTATAGAATGTGTTGAATTCAGTGCAATCCTGTATAGCAGTGTGAATGACGTGACACAAAGCCGGGCGGACGTGCGGGCCCTGCAGCCGAACGCGATGTGTGTGGACGGCAGTGGAGGCCTGATTAGTTGATTGGTTTTGGTTAGTGTGGCATAAACAAAGGGACACACACAACGATAGACATACCTAAATGCAACTGGATCTGTCCGCAATCTCTCCTTATAATTTGGTTAACATGATTTTTGGGGGCGACTGCTATGTGAATACTAACTTAATACGAGACCCTCGACTGTCAAGCAGTAGGAGCTTGCATTTGATGTTAACTTAGTCCTAACTTTTGGTGGAACTCCATACACCCAATAAGGCGTGTATCTATCGCCACCAATCGAGTATGTAGTCATTACCGGGATATAATATTCTCTAATACAAAACAGTCCAAATCCCTTAGTCCAAATTGACTTATGAACATTGAAGCGTTGGACATAACTCTAAACCAAATCCTCTACGTAGGTACCTACATCGAATGTTCTAAGGGATATTCTCAGAAAACGTTATTGAGTTCCGTCGGGGTGCGCGCGACATCGGCCGCCCAGTGAGGACGCGAGGAGCTGTTTGCGTGGAGCGACGATGTTTGCCGACAACTACACGCGCGACTGAAGCGATATTAAACGAGAGGCTGCCACTCACAGATTTACAGATTCACGCTACGCTAGATGCCGCAGGCCGTCTCTCCGTTTCAACGCCAGTGAAATTTTACAGTGAACAAGCTTTTTCCACCTCTCAGAGCTTCTATTTGTCTATTGTCATTATAGCTGGAGGATACTTGTATTAAAATAGGTAGGCAGTATAGGTCCACTCCTGTGCTATCAAACATTAATTGAGAGTATCGTAAATGTATGTGGAGTTTGTTGCGCCGTTTCTTCTCCATTAGCGCTTAGGAAGCGGTGGTAAACTTAGTTTTAAGGAGCTTTTGACGTCAAAAAGCTGTAACTGTGTTGCACTATTTTGAGAAATAAAGACTTTGACTTTGACAGATTCCGAAGCCGACCGCATAAGACAACGACAGACGCATGCATCAGATACAGCGTACCCATTACTTGTTAAACTCCGATACGGATAAAGGGGACCATTGAGAAGCAGCAATGAATTACGCGTATCTGCTGCGTGCGTCGACAGTACGGAAGCTACGGCAGTACAGGCTACGGAATCATACCTTAGCTCGATCAGGTACAGCAGGTGAGGTTGGCACCGAATTCTTATGTTCTCTGCCAAGCGATCCGAGCGGATACCACGTGTAGAAGCGAAGCACGTGTCTCGGCTTCACTTTGTACCAGATGCATACTACACCATAATTGCTTGGCGGTACTTGTTCAATGTGGTAAATAATAGAATATTTCAAGACTGCCTCTGTGGCGAAGCAGTAGTGAACGCGGCCGCTACGCAGGAGGTGCGGGTTCGATCCCCGCTCAGTGCAAATATGTTTCTATGTATAATATGTATGAATTTACAAAAAAAATCTGCATTCTAGAACCCATAACACAAGCTAGTTAAGCTATGCTTACTTTGGATCTAGATGGCGTTGCGTAGAATGTCCAAAAAATATATTAAAAAATATATAATAAATTGAGAAGTTTAGTTCACCATTAATATCTACTAATTATTGCGATCCGTTAACCTTTAAACAAGCTCTTCATGAGTAGTAGGTTGCTCTCCTTCATTTAATTCAATAATGTCAAAATTAATATTTGAAGCACACCCAGTTCTCTCCAAAGGGATCACATATATTACCATAAATGTATAAACCCGCTGTTCCTTTCAGCGAGCAGTTTCACAAATGAGGGCACATATTAAAATGTAGTGGAGTGGGTCTGGTCGTCGTGGCGCGTGATGGACCGAGGGTCAGTAATTGCATTAAAAGTTACCGTCAGACATTCGTCCCTGGGGACCCCTAGGTAACGTAGTCTTGGATTAAAACCACCTTAATATATCTAGACATTAGTGGTAGATATGTATGTGCAGTGCATACCCTCACGCCGTATCTAGACGATGATATTCCGCATCAATTTTTTTCTGAATAGGTAGCTTATTTCATATTTACGCTTTTAAGTACCCAGTATACTTGCGTTCATCGAGATTCTCACTATCATTATATTTTTACTCAGCCTGATTTTTATTTCATTGTGTGCAAATCTTTTATAACAGTCTTTGAAAAATTATGAACAGTGCTAACTATGAGCTATTCTAGGCTCATTGTTTTGTAGAAGGACTAGTAAGTTATACACTGCTCTAAAAGCTAGTAAGTCATTTTAAAACCTCCTAAATCATTTCTTCGTACATTTCGTTTTGCAGGGATTTGTTCCCAACAACGGCGCTTACTCGCCTTGCTTTCGTGTTGTGATTTATTATGACTATAACTCTTAGCTTCAACTTTCGGTGCAGAGTCTCAAACTACAATTTTAATTGGTTCCCTCTTTTAAAACGAAGAGGAAGAGGCTCCAAAGATATGGAGACGTCTGGTTGGCCGTCAGCAACGGTTACCTAATTAAAAAATTCAAGCGGAACGTAAAGAAATAGGACCTTTTCTATATAAAAACTTGAGTCCAAACAGACTATTTACGGGTGTCTCTTTATAACCGATGTTTGAGATTTTCACTAAAACTAAACGACGAACAGACAAAATAGTGCAAATTAGGTATAGGTAATTGAATTCAATTTTTGCGAGAATAAAACGATTATGTTATACTGACAAGTGAGAAATAAAACGTATTTTATCTTGCATCTTATTTCAATATCTCTAAATAAAGCAACACTCTGCGTGTGGGAGCCATGTGCCTATGTACGCCTTAAAGCACCAGGTTTATTCCTAAAAGGTAAAGTTCTGGCACAAGAGTCTCTGAGATCAATAGATTGTAGCACCTGACTAGTAATCCGAGGATTGTAGAATGTCATCAAAAAAAACTTTAAAAGTGCAAATCGATAAGTATAATGCACAGTTATTTATCAATAGTACGGCTACAGGCCAACGCTGTCCAACCTTCCAGCGTTTCACGCGAAAAGCAATTTTTCATTTTTCATTTTTTTCAGTTTCATTGAAATGAGATCGGAAATTTCCTATTCGAGCAGCCACCGGCAGCGGTGGCAGCAGCGACTGGCGATTGTAATGAGTTGGAGTTGCTGGAATAAAGAAAGTAAAATAAAACTGAGTTCATCTCGTAAGACAAATGTGAAGTGAATCTTGTTAACTCATTAGTTGAACTAAAATCAGTTAATGAACAGCATTGTACTCCGTGAAACATAACCTGGTCAAATTATTTAAGCGAGAAGCGCTATTCTTACGTATATATTTCACAAGCTTTCGCTACTGTAATAAGTAAAGTAAGTAACGGGCTGTCTCTGCTTACACCGATGGGAGAGAAGTTGTGAGCATGTATGTATGTGTGTATCAACTGATTAGCTACATAACTATTTGATAAGTGCCCTAATGAATTGAAATTGAGATTATTACTACAAGTTGTTTTGACCGTAGCTCGAGCGCGTCAATGCCTCTTCGATGTTTATTCCAAATCCATCACTGTCACACTGTCACTCACCGGCGGGCGACAGACGGCGGGTGGCGGGCGGCGGGGGGAGGGCGCTAATAATGACATATTGTTGACGCTGCACAGGACAGAGAGACTATTGAAAAATATCGGCAAAAATATATTTCGTACTGCCACACACACGTCAGAGAAACATCATTGTATTGTTTGTTAGGGCACGAAATAACGATGCCGGAAACTTCATTGAACAGTACTCGTACAAGTTTAGGTTCATATTTTTTTATACCGCTTAAGTGGCAGACAAGCACACGGCCCACCTGATGGAAAGTGGTTACCGTGGCCACACACCAGTGCCCCATATTGTAGTCGCTTGGGAAAACCACCGCGGGGAGTTCATTCCACAGCTTGAGTGTGCATGGGATGAATATTTACACTTTTTTTACATACACCCACCTTTTTTACTACTATAAAGTGCGTTACCATGGAGATTGATGACGTTTTTATCCTTTCTAATGTCAAAACTGGCGATAGATAGGTTATTGGGAACGGCCGTTAAAATACATATCGTGGTTGTCAATATTTGTTTGATAAAATTGTGATTAGTAGCAAAGAGATGAGTTCTTGACCTAAATACAGAACGCACACAATGTTTGTGGCAATGTGGTCATCCATAGGGGCACGACTTACGCGAGAGTATTGCGTCCGTTTGTCGTTTGATTCTCGTGACCGAGTCAACTTGGACAGCGGAGAATGGACCAAGTATACGAAGTAGATTGAATTTGATGCATTCCCTCGGCGATAATTGGATTTAACTCGTACATAACATAGAAGCCATGACGTTTAACTGCCACGTCATGAATTTGATTCCCGCTTTGTGCAAATAATTGTCGTTAAGCACATGCTGATTTAGTTTTGATATGAAACGCGTAACGTGGTGCATCGACCGACTGTTGGTGACACGCGCACATCTCTGTGACAGTAAGATGCTTTCATTCTTCCACGATACGAGTATGTAATTTTTGATGTAATTTTTTTACAAGTTTGAGTACGCGATGAATAGGTATGCGATTAATCACAGACTTAGATCCTTAATTTTATGCGCGATAACAGTGACAAAGGAGCCGCCTATCTCAACGACAATGAAACATCTATTGAGCGCGGCTGAGACATCTATTAACAGAATGAATGCCCTCCATCAGATGCCATTTCTATGTCTATGCATGTCACTTCTGCCGTACCGCACGTCTAGTGGCCAACATGTCGGACTTGTGATCGAAAGGTCGTGAATTCGAAATATGACCCAAGGAATTTAACTTAGTTTCAAGGACAGGACAAGACCAAGAGGAAATACGCCACTTGGCGGCCGTGTAAACACGCGTGAGGGTAAACAGAATATGAATGTATGTGGGTGCGCGCCGCCCGTCCCGCACAACTTGTGTTCTGTACAATTTGATTCGAGTAGAGCCTTTGATCCCTAAAGTTGTACGGCGTTTGCTCACGTCCAAGTCCATTAACTTTTTTACGTAGTTTAGTTACTAGACGGTTCGTCCGCACGTGGACACGCTGACGGCGCCCCTGGATGGTCCTTTGACTTTATGATATATTCTGTTTCTTTTTTTGTAACTCCAAGCGTCTTCAGGGTATAAAGGCATGAGGTATAAAAGTATTAACACCCATATTGCATACAATAGCATGGCGGGCCAGCTTATTGTCTTCAACTGTGTAAATTTCTTGACTTCAAAATCTTTTGAATACAAAACTCGACCACGATTGTGGATTCGAGAAATAAATCATTAAAAAAAAAAAGACGTGTGGCACTCGGGGACTGCCGCGGTAAAGCTATTGCATAGCATTTTTTATCAACTTATTCAATTATAATTACTTACGTTAAGCGGAGCTACTTCGAAGCAGTTCGGCTCGATTCGTGCGAGCTCGGAGTTGGGGGTGTTAGGTTTTTTTTTCGTTACGGAATTTCTGGATTCGGTCTCCACGCTCAAGGCCCGCGATAGAAGCTATGCAATAGCTTAAAAAAAAACAATTCAAATCTAGGTCCACATGCACACTCGTGATTCCCCAACTCCGAACATAAATAAATAGGAACAACACATTTTCGAATAGTTTCGTAACCCGTAGTTCGCTACGGCGTAGGAGCTACGTAGCAGCTACGAGATAAGTGGTCAACTTTCACAAAATTGATTTGAGAGGGACTCTGTTGAACGATAAAAATAAATATACTATAAGTTTAGCTTTCGTACTTGTGTAATGTATGACAGATAGTGTGTTAATGCCTGAATATATTCGTTGTAGAACATCATCATCATCTAAGGGCAGTACTGCCAAAGTTTGCATTTGAAACCCGGGGTCCGCTGTCTTACAATTCTATAATTTAAATTATTTCGGCGTTTACGGCAGAGACTCACGGGAACGGGAAAACTACAGCACGCGGGCAGGTCCACGGGCATCACCGACCTGATCCCCATTCGGCTCTTATGAGAAGTGCATTGCGCACTCCGCTGAGTGACAGTTGAAATTTTTCTATAAAATTATTGATTTATATTTGTTACTTGTATGAAACATTGAGGCGAGTTCGCCTGCACTTGAGCGGTAAACAGCCATTACAAGCGGCTGCGATTTGATTGATTGCACTCGCTCCGAGACCCGCGCTCCGTATGCTTACATGACAATTACACGTTTAACATTTACAAAGTCATTTTTATACATATTAATGCTATTATGTTTTTTTTGATATTTAGATAGACATCGCACAAAATACAACCTCACATATATATTTAACAACGTCCCACTGACCTCGGCAACTTTTTCAGACCTTTATAATTTCTCAGAGTCTTTATAATTTCTCGCTGAGTCGGGGATCCCCCGTGTATCTTTGTGGACAGCCCTCGAGGCGCCCTCTCGTCTCGCGCCGAGGACTGTTGAAGGGACGGACACTTACAACTTGCTGTTCCTTTGTGTAGCCGCTACATATTTAGGACTTCCTACTCACATTATAAAGTGCAAATACAAAAAATATAGGAATAACTTCCTTCATTTAATAAAATATGGTGGAGTAACAAAAACCGGTGTTTAAAATAAAATTGTTCTTTATCTGTTCTAAATCTTTATTTATTTTGTAGCTTGTAAAAGTTGTGGTAGATAGCGTATAAGTAAGGCCTATGTAGACCGAGGATTTCAATTGTCCAGGATGGAGCCAGGTAGCTCAGGGCACAGTGTACCTACTTCCCGTAGAAAAAAACTATCGCGGGTTCAGAGCCTGTCCTGAATATCGACGTTTGCAATTTTTATAGGAAAATTTGACTTGCTTTTTACTTCAAAATATCACTTGGTTATTCCAAAATATATTTGTTCTTTATCCTTTTTGAGCATGGATAATTTTTGGGACAGAGTTTATATGAGTTTAAGATGAACACAGTCGATGTACGCACATGCAGGCTCCATGCGAGGGTACGAGGCTGACGAGCCACTCAATTTCACGCGGATGATGTAATAAACATAATGCCATAAAACCGAAACAACCCAACACGACTTTTATGGCTTCTCCTTTATCGTATAGAGCCTTCAGGTTTGGGGTTGGTTTGCCTTCTGAAAAGGTTACCACAATAATCAAAGTTGACTCGGATAACTTTAGCCATTTCGTGTTCTCAAATTTATTTTTTATACCATAAAAATATTAAAATATTTCGCGATAATGTATTTATTTACTTTATGCATATACACAATATTGATATGTATTTATGTCAGTCACAATTGTACTACAATTATTATCCATACTCCATACTTAATATTATAAATGTGAAAGTAGCCCTGTCTGTCTGTCTGTCACGCTTTCACGTAGATTAGACCTCGAGAAAGGACATAGGCTATGTTTGGTCGCGATAACCGACATCCACGCGGGCGGAGCCGCGGGCAAAAGCTAGTATATTATATTCTTCTCCTTCATCCTAGCGTTAATTCCCAGTCGCATCCGAAGCTTTGTCTTTCTAAACCGTTGTGGTTGGACTTTTTAGAGCTCCAACTGCCAGTAACGACTACCACAGATGTTCGTATGGCAACCGGGACCGATGGCTTAACGTGCTCTCCGAGGCACGACCAGACCAATGCAAATATCCATATCCATGCATACAATGCACTGAGCGGGGATCGAACCCGCGCCTCCCTGCGTAGCGGCCGCGTTCACTACCGCTACGCCACAGAGGCTTTCATATTTTATGATAAAATGTAACGCTAAAGATTTATATTATGTTCTACTATTTTCATTTAAAGTTATAGTTGTAAAATTACTATTCGCTACTGTAATGTATACACGCTCAGGGGGATATAGGGACAAGTATTAACTGGATAATTTTATAATAACTTCATTACGTAATCAACACACGGCAGGTAGGCAGTTAAGTCTGTACTGTGAGACCGACTAGTAATTAACTAATTGGAACACCACATACAGTGAGTAACAATAAGAATAATTAATTTAAAGAAAAGGGAATTTAAATTCTATCCTTCTCGTCTCTCTCATTTTCTTTCTTTCTCATATCAAAATCAATTTAAAATGTATATCTTAAAAAACGAAAAACCCTTTAGAAAGTCGGTATACGCAATTTGCATGTTGGATAGACACTGAAAACTAAAAGATCTGATAGTCTTATAAAAATACACTTCTGCCTACCACTTTGACGATGTTCAGGCTTGAGCATATAAAAAAGGTAATGTTAGCGGCATCCGTATCCGTTGTTTATAATGTATATAATGTGTGATCATCTGATCAGGCATCATTTTGTATGATGGATATTCAACTTGAACTATGAAATTAAGTTAATACCAGTTGAAAACCTGTCACCAGTTTTTCGTGCTAGGGATGCTGAACTCACCCCTAGTATGTACACGTGATGTAGTTCCACGTGATGTTTATCGCACAAGTCGCTGAACAATAGCCTTACACCCGGGCGCGCCCGTCGCCACGTACTCGATACATGGCCACAGCGTCTGCGACTGTGATGAACCGAAGACTCAAGTAATTTCTCTTTTGTCAAGACGAGGAACCAATCATACGCGATAGTTCATGGATTTACTCCAAAAGCTCCGAAAGCTATTTACTGCAAAGCTTTGACTCATTGCTCAGAGAACACGTGAAGATCAATTGCTGTATCGGACCAAACTGGTCCAGTTAAGTTAAAATTAATAAATCATTAGTGTTATAAAATAACACCATTTTTGGTTAAAAATATTAAATTGATCTTGATTTTAACCTTTTTATTAGATTAAATAACTTTTATAGTAAAACTGGTATTACCTTTCAAAATAATAAGAGAAAACAGAATTTTACTTCTTTTGTCATTAAATGCAAGTAACTGAAATTTCGCCAATGATTATAAATAAATAAAAATAAATATTCTACAACATTCTACACAACGCTATCTAGACCCTTGGTAAGCTTAATTAGCTTGTGTTATGGAATCTAGAATGCTGATATACATACTAAGATACTTTTTTTTGTAAATACATACATATTATTCATAGAAACACCCAGACCAATGCAAATATTTATAATCATGCATACAAATATTGGCATTGAGCGGGGATCGAACCCGCGTCTCCTGCGTAGCAGCCGCGTTCGCTACCGCTACGCCACAGAGGCAGTCTGGTCAGGGAGGTCAGATTGTTCATGTCACTGCACTGGTGTAATGCCGGAGTTCCAACCCGTGACCTGTTAACCAATTAGGAGCATAAACTGAAAAGTGTGCAATTATCACATAGGTATAATTCAAATCATATTCTTTTTCATATATTATTTATCATTTCATTGTAATTATTTTAAACTTACAACAAATAGATTCAAATCATAAGTTCAAAATATTAAAAAATCAACTTACACAGGTGAATTGCTCTTTACCTGTTTGGTGAGTGTGATTATCTGACCCTAACAAACATTCCCTAGATTTCGTATTTGCCGTCACTTATTTTGCCAGTAAAGGAAACATTACAATAATTAATAACCACGCCCAAAACTCTGCTGTTTTACATAATGTCATTTGGATCACGAGACGAACTTCCAACACTGTTCAGTAGATATTATATTAATATTCCTGGCAGATATCCAAATTTTCTTCGAGCTGTACCTAAAATAAAAGCCTCTAATACAACGACGTCACTCGTACACAGTACGTAGGTAGGTAGGTACGGTAGTGTTGCCACAACACGAAGAGCATCTCCCTGATTCCACTCGTAGTTTGGTACATTAGCTTTCAAAAAGGGGTGACATCAATGATTCAGACCACGAACGGTAATGTTCTTTTTATCATATTATTTTTCTTGTTCCAGAGCATACTTACGTTCCGCGTGTATGTGTGTGTGTGTGTGTGTGTGTGTCTAAGCCACAAAACACTCGCGGAGTCCCTTTGTTGTTTTGTACTCGTAATTGAAAATGTATTAAAGAATGAAAATGGAATATATCCTCCATTATCATAATGGAAAATGAATACGACAAATAATTGTAAATGTTTGGTGGCTCAAGAACAGGTTTTTATAAACATTTTTGTATGCAATATCTAGTTATTAGTTAAACTATAATTTGTATAGAAATTATGTATTTGAAAACCAACATATATTATAACCATGAAGTAGCAAATGCTGTAATATCATTATAGAAATCGCCAGTTGCGTTTGTAACCTCTGAGGGTCTCAGGGACCAGGGAATTAATTAAAGGACGATATACAACATTACAGCATAAACATTATTTCGTAGAATAGAGTTGTTCGTCAACTCGCTCGGAAGAAACTTGCTCGGTCGAGCGAGTTGCCACCTTCTGATTGTACCTACTTTTCTTGTCGTCAACTCGCTCGAGCGTTCACAGTACAGTCATATACAGAATGGGTTGAAACCAAAAGCACTAAAGACTGGTACTTGTGATTGTATTTTTATAAAAATTTAGATAAAAAAAAGTAATATAAGTAGTTAGTAAGATTGTACTAACTATATATTGATAGCAGAAATTATAATTCATGAAAAGAAAGAGAGCGACCTTTATAAGGAGACATCCATACTTATATTATAAATGTAAAAGTAACTCTGTCTGTCTGTCTGTCTTTTACGCTTTCAAGCCTAAAACACTGAACCAATTTTAATGAAATTTGGTACAGAGGTAGATTAGACTTTGGGAAAGGCCAGTCGCGATAACCGCCATCCACGCGGGCGGAGCCGCGAGCAACAACTAGTAATCTATACATAAACCATGACTGTTATGTCTCACATATAGATTAGCGTCTTAAGGTAGTTGTGCCATTAACAGCCACGGCGTTGAATACCAGTCGGTACTGCCACGGATTAGATAATAGTTCAACGTAAGTATTGCTGCCAAATCATTTCACGTTTCACTTCAACAAGTGATGTAGTTTAGTGTAAAATATGATTTTAAGATTTTTTTATGAAATTAAACATAATGAGGATTTAATCATCATACGTATCTACATAGGAGCACTAACCATATCTTACGACAACCGCTACATTAGTATCATTAGTAGTCATTAGTATTCACGGAGTGGATGGCGGAACCTTTTTCACACAGAATCCATATAACATAGTTAGCGAAGAGAATCTAAAACGAGTGTGCAATGAATTTTAATACCTTTCTCCTTTGTCTCTCTATTAAGGTGGTCAAACTATCCATTTTAAAAAGTACTTGTACTTTGACTACCAACAGCGTCATCATATTCATAATGCTGGAGTGTGTATTAACAAATAAACTGCTTTTAGGGATGAAAAGATGTATTTTTTCTTCACGCCATCGCCCTAGCAGTAGCAGACCCTGGGTGGTGGCGCGCTGTGTTACCACGTGGGCCTCTCCATATAGGACTTGATCCCCAAACAATGTGACGGGGTCACCAATATCAAAGATGGTTGAAGCTGGTTGGGGTCTTAGGCATTTCCTTTTTAGGGTACAGGTTAGAGTTCCTCGACATTATGGTTAACGTAAGGGGTACCGTGCGGTTTTAGTCGGTTCAAACCTAATAGCTCAATCAAGTATTTATATCCTGGTTATAACATTTGATCAGCCATCACAAATTGAGTCGTAATTCCCCGCCTAATAGGTCTCACACAACACAGCTACATGGTAGTCACGTCGCTCGACTCAGAGCGATGTTTTTCGGTAAGATGGGTGGTAATGGCCGCTCAATCGGTAATAAAATAAATACTTTATTGTTATGTGTGCCGCTGATCGGTCCCGTACTCCCGGCTAACGGACGGGCTCGTGCGCTCCCCGCCCTGGGACTGGCTCGTAAACATTACTTGTAATGTGATTTAAATGTTGAATCCTAAGCCTCAAAGATTTCTCATAAATATTCTAATATTTATTTTGCAATAAGTTCCAACTAGGTTGACCACCGGATATTGTACTCGCATTTATTATCTATTATTATTCGTATTCCCGTATCTATTATTCGTATTCCCTTTTTATTTCAACTTTTGTTTTTTTACGGAAGTATAAAAAGGTCTGGGATATAATTTTACGTACAGTGGAAAATGGTTAGAATTTCTATAAATTGGGCATGCAGACTACGCTGATTAAAAACCGATCTGTACGTTAACGAAAAAGCGCATAAAGTCTCGGTACTGATATTCGCATTAGACGAGCTGAACGCCAAACATCCGCAAATGGTCGATTAAAAGAACATTACTGATGCCGTGTACGTACGTACCACGAGCACCTACATGTGTACGTGTACGTACGTACCACGAGCATCTACATGTGTACGTGTACATACGTACCACGAGCACCTACGTGTGTACGGGTGGAGGAGCATGTTTATCTGCCATTACCAATGTGTCTTATAACCCTCGTAGCCTCGCAATAAGTTGAGCATTATTACTTATTCAAGTGTAGCCAAGAAGAGCCAAGATAAGATTAGCTATTCGTTATTTTTCATCAGTTTCAGTATACACTATTGTTATTATACATTTGTACGTCACAGGACATAGCATAGCTGACATATTAACGCTCTTTACCTATGTTTACGAATTAATAAATGGGTTAATTTGATTTACTTTCAAAAAATACCAACACATGCGCACATATTATACTATGTAGTAAATAAGTTCTCTAGAACAGTAAGTGAAAGCCGCGGCCTGTGAACACTTCCCGAGGAGTCACTAACACCTGTTAGGTAACCCCTACTACTACTTACCACAGAGGGCTCCAAGAAACAAAATAACTCACTCAGTACTACGCTACGTGGGAAGATTGTGAGACCTTGATAGAAGAAGAAGAAGAATTTTGTCTTCTTTAAAGAAGTTTATCTTCAAATTTGGAGCTACTGGACTGGGATGTACCCCTACAGAATGCCGCAGCCAAACCAGATAATCACAGCGGCAGCGCCCTAATCAAAAAGGTGGGTATTCACTTTCTCCTTCCAGTGGACTATAGGGTTAGCATAAACTATTGCCAAAAAGCTGCCCCCTATACAATAAAAAACATCTTCCTACACGGTCTGCACCATAAGTCAAGGACACGTCCAATCTGCCTGGCTTCCGTGGGATTGTAGGCTGAGCTCGGCGTGTATTATTGTGATCTCGTCGGTAACGAGTTTATCGTGTAGGGTGTAAAGCGCACGTTAGGCTTCGCCGGCACCGCTCGAGTGCGGGGGCTCACGCTTTAAACTAATTTGTTTTTCATTTGGGATGAAATTAATTTTAGTACTAAAACAATTTATATGGGGCAGCAGGATTGCTAACCGATTTTTCACGTGATATCAGGATTTACATTGCGTTAATGCCTAAAAAAGTATTAGCTAAGATAAACCGTTAATGAGACCGTTATTTTTCCAATCTTCCGTCCGTTCTTAATTCCTAGGCAAATGGCAATTCCTTGACTGGCGAATTGTAGAATAGAATGATGAATGTATGGGATTGACAGGTACAGGTACATTGATTAACCTTTTTTTATATCACTTAGGTGGCAGACAAGCACACGGCCCACCTAATGGAAAGTGGTTACCGTGGCCTATGGACGTATGCAACACCAGGAGCGTCACACTCTTGCTGTCGACCCTGAAGAAACCTTCTAATGCCCTTCTTGAAGAACCTCATACTGTAGTCGCTTGGGAACCTATTCTACAAACGTATGGTCAAATGCCTACAGGGGCTGTACCACGGAGAACAGAATATGATTAGGGCTGTACTATATTCTCTCCGAGCTGATAAAGTCCTTAACGAGTTACCTCTCTGCTGTCATTACATCGTTCATACAAGTCCACCTATGTCGAGTTCTTCTGACTTGTGTTTTTTTTTTCAAGTCATCATCAATTTAATCAGCGTTTGTTCTTCGAAGTTACCCGTCAGACCTGCTTTCTTGCATTAACCTTGAGTACTTGATTTGTCACTCGTTCCCATCCCATCCCTCTCGCGAATTCGCCCCCCGACCGTAGCAGCGCTCGTAACATCGCCGTACAAATATTTCAATTATTTGCTCTTAAAGAATTCCGTTTGTGAATGTGAAACGAGTCGCGTGCCTCTACTCGTATGTCAGCGGGTCCCGGAACGTTCGCGTGAGTAAATAAAGAATGATTGCACTGTATGTATTAACTTGTTCCTACATCCCCATATTTTAGAAAATTTCTCGCACGAATAACTGAGAAATAATTAAAATGTGTGGTATGTGCGCGAGTTCCTGGTGAAACAATTTCTCCACGAAAGTATTCCTGGAGGGACTGCGCGGTAAATACTTACAATATCCAATCTTATCTTTTGTAAGGTAAGCTGTTTTAATCTTGGATGAAGCTAAGAATTAATTTTTACAGCAAAGAAAATGGTCAACAGAATAGTTTGTCACTTGATAAGACTACTTTTCCTTAAAAATAGTTTGTTCATTTTCAATTATTTCTTCGAAAAATTATAGTAGTCACATGTAGCAACTAATTTTAGGAATATCTCGGTAATTGTATTGGCACAGGTATTGGTATGAAGAAATAAAGTTACCGTATTATAGTTAAAAAAAAAAAAAAAAAAAAATTGTTTATTTCCTCACCACAAGCCAGAATAAAATACAAATTACATTGTTCTATTAGTGATTGCCATTTTATATAACAAAATTCTGTCTGTGGGTCGCTGGTGCCTGTGGTAGGTAACAAGAACCTGAATTACAGATCACCAAATATTATGATAAGAGGAGAATCGTAATATTACATACCATACAAATATTGACATATGAGTATGTACCAAACACAACGCCTAATTAGGACACCGTACGTCCGTGGTCGTATCGAACAAGTGTGCGGACATCGCCCGGTACATGTTGCCGGTATTTCCGCTGCTGGCGGTACATCCGCGCTCCGCGGCGTCACGCACTGTACCGAGTATAGCTAGGGACATATTATATCTTGTGTATATCTTGATATGTTCTCAAAATGTGCTCTTTACGCGCAGTACACGGTTCATGGGTATCTTTTGAGGAAAGCACGAGGTGCTACTGGGGTGGACGAGCTCAAATTTTCCATAGCATAGATTATTACAAAACAATCCACGGGCGCCAAAGCCTCGTTTAAAGGATTTAGGTCCAAGATACGTGTCCCGAGATATACCAACATAATAAACGTACTCAACTAATCCGCTTAGGTACTCGAATGTAGGGCTTAGGGCTGAACTCGCAAAGCCAACGCGCTGAGCTTCGCAACGTGCGATACTTAGAATTCAATTTACGCTGTGGCTCTAGAAGCTCGACTGAACTAATCGACCGATATTAATATAATTATGTACAGTGCAATGTGCATACATGTAAAATCTGTTGAGGAGTGGTATATAAAGCGGTCGAGCGAGTGGGAAAGTTAAGGAAATGTCGGGAATCAGGAAAAGGAACAGGTAAAGAATAGGTATATCTACTGTTAATTATATTCGTACAAGGTTAGAAGATTCAATCTGTTTTTGTGAGATAATAGTTGATTCGATGCGTCACTTTAGACATTAAATTTCATGTAATAATAACCCAACGTTGTGTAATGTTGTGCGAAACGGCCTCAGCCACCATTACACAATCAGCGTGTTGTGTAAACAAGTCGTGTACTACTTCACACAACTCACGCGCTACGACAGAGCGACGACATCTCCCCGACGGGACACATCCCGTAAACAACACTTGGGCCCGATTCAGTTAGGTATTGGTTGAAAAACATAATATTCTGCCGTGTGACGTGGATATATATTCATGCGTGCAAATAATCCAAGCCGCATCTCCTGCATAGCGGTCGTGGACATGCACCACACCACAGAGGCTGAAGTACTCGTAGTTAACCCCCGTCCAAAAATATAATGAACTGACTTTTGCAAGCCCAAATTTTGTATGTACATACTACAGTGTCGCTAAAAATATCTGCGGTCGGCACACAACCCTTCATACGTCAGTCCACGCTCTCTCCTATAACATGCGTATATCAAACAGAACCCGAAGCTCCTCTGAATGTCGTCTAACTTGGTGAAAGTTCATCTCATTCTGTAATTAACCAACTGTCAGAGCCGTTCGCAAGAGTTGCGTTCGCGGAAACGATTTCATACTTCAGTGGGCTCACTCGCCGCGGAACACGCTGGTAATAGACGACCTCAAAGGGAAGGTTCGATTGCTACATAAAATACATTCGGAGATAAGTTTAATTTAAAAGTCGACACTCAGGTGCAGCCCGCACTGGGCCTCAAGCACCACACTGGTCATATAGATTGATTGTGACAATGGAAGTAAAATATATTTTTTTGCAATTTTTCTTTATAATTTGTTTGGCGTTGGGTTAGGTGTGTCGATTGCTGAGTCTGTAGTCGTAGGTTTGATTTCCACGCAATGCAAATATTTATATGCAAATGCATATAATTGCATCAGTCTGGATTCTTCTATTCTTTAAAATTGTATCTAAGTATGTAATTGTATGTTTATCGGCATTATAGAACCCTTAAGTTCTTGTAAAGACAGAATCGGTACCAATATTTTATGAGTTAGTAAATAGCCGACAGAAGCTACCGGGGTTGTCAGCAAAACCCAGGTAGCTTCTATTCAATAGCAAAATATCGTCAGTGAATGTATCTGTCAGGGAAGGCTATTTAACTGCACAGTGCGGAGGTGGCAGGTCCGCCGCCTCCGGTGGGAAATTACAGGCTGCGGACTTCCGCCTCGCCGCGCCGACCTCCGCACCGCGCCGGCGACGTGACGGCGACGTGACGCGAGGAGCAGCGGCAGGCGGGCGAGCGTTGACGTCAACAAATAATTTGTGCACATACAAGTGATTTATATCTCTGTACACTGTGACTTACTGAACTTACAAGTTGAATAAAACGTTACAATACAGCTTTTACAACGCCTTGTCATTCTGTCATTCAGTAAACATGTTTAGTTCAAAGAAAATAAAAGACAAAGCCACAACTTGCATTACTTAGTAAGTTGTGACTTCATAATACAATATTTTCCTCCCTGTCGTCAACATCCATTTTTCATTTACTGCTAGCAACTGAATTTCATTAATTTCGTACAATTTAATTTTTTTCTAATTACGAGTAGTAATTATGTTGAACCATGAGTCATTGAAATATTGTTATGAGTTCAGACCGACGCGACGAGGGCCCGGCAATGAACATGATATGTCAGCGGATAACGTCATATTGAAATGTAGGCTTGATATTAAACAATCGCGTACATACCTACAGTAACACGTCCACGCCCACCGCACTACCAGGCTGCACTACTAGAAGTACCGTCGGGATTGGTTTACACACTTTTTTTTATTCTACTAAAGTCACAGACAAGCACACGGCCCAACGGTGTAAGATGTTACCGTGGCCTATGGACGAGTGCAACACCAGAGGAATCACACTCGTGCTGTCGATCCTGTAAGAACAGAGAGATTCTGTGCCGTCAGCGCAAAAGACACTACTAGACTAGTAGTGCCGTGAAGAATAATTTCCCTCCCACACCACCGCGTGGTACACACGCCGTACTGTACCTCGAGAAAGCACGTAGGTATATGTCCGTTTGTGCGTTCTCTATAACACTAACTTTTATAAGCTGTGCATTGGGTCTCACGTGCGTTATATAGTTAACTAAAAATGTAAAGATAACTGTTGTGTATGTCCAAGCTGATTCAGCGTGTCATCTCACTTGACAACAAAATTAGAATTACCATTTTAAAGCTTTAACTTTTACTTCTTCATAGACATAAATAGACCTATGAAGCTTTTAAACAACATACATACATACAGCCTCGCCTCTTTCCCAGTGGGGTAGGCCAAGACCACAGTTTTCCACCTGCTACGATCCTGGCATACATCTTTCGCTTCTTTTACTTTCATAATTGTTTTCATACATGTACAACATTATAGCCCTTATTAATATTTTTGTCAAAATCGTGAGACAGAAAGCCTCTAAGTGTGAACCTAGCGGCTGTTAATTGTAAAAGTGTTGGTCTGTAGCACGTCCGTCCGCCGGGGACGAGCACATTCCGGCGCGCGTGCCTCTGTGCCGCGCGGCGCCGCGCCCGAGGAGGTATTTCAATATACACCCACTGCCTCATTATACTACACATCAATACAGCCCTCAAAAGGTCTGCCACGCTCTATTACATCGCGGTTTTTAATCAATAACCTAAGTCTGTCTTCATCGTGTTCAAGTAAAAATTGGGGGAATGAGGCGGGCCATTCCCATCAGGCGGGCCGTGTGCTTGTCCGCCACCTAAGTGATATAAAAAACTATTAATTTGATTGTAGGTATCATCCGTCACGTCACACGATAGTTAAAAAATAGTATGTCTATGAATAGTTTAATATATTGCCAACATTGTCCAGCGATCTTCACCAGTCCACTACAGAATCTGTTCATATTCCAGAACTCAGCCCTGAATCTTCATTTATAACTAGATCTGAGGGCAGATTGTGTTCTAGATGACAGTTCTAATGACATTGTGAGAGTCCACTCACAACGGAGCGTTATTCTGAAATACAGGCCCAAGGTTTGTAATTATATCAAAGGTTATTTATCGGCGCGTAATTAAAAGGTATTAAATGATCAAAGGCGAACTCACCCGAACTGGCCCGAAGTAGCGCCGAGTCAGAGTCACTCACAACACAATCGTTTCGCACGGTTTACATTGAACGCCAGTTATTGTACGACACTTTTGTTTTACGGTCTGCTGCGTCGTTAGCACTCAAACTCAAACCAATTGTTGGTCGTTTGTTACGAACTTGTTTTTGGTAGCACTGTTAGTAGCTGTAAAATTAATCATTCCTGGTATCTATCAGTATTTAACAACATAAGAATAAATGCAAACGAAGTGAAACTCAAAGGGTGGAGAGGTGCGAAACAAAATTATTTCACAGACTGAAGGCTGACTATATTAAAGAGCCTTTTTGTTACATTTCAACAATGTTCTTGGTATAAAGCAAAGAACAATAACTAACTTTCTGAAAGAGACTTTTCATTATTTTACAAGTGAAAAGTAGAAGCGACTTGTTCATTTATTTTATTCTTTTTTTTTTTTTTTTTTTCGAACGAAAAATCCCCACGGATACCTCCCCTGCCGGAACCGGAGGAGGAGGTTATGTCGGACTCGAACCGACTGAAACGCACGCCGACTGTGGGCCGTCGTCGGTTGCCGGAGGTGAGATTGTCGTAGCCATTCCCTCGCACCCCGGCCGCATTTATTTTATCCTATAAAGAGCCAAACAAGTACACAGCCCGCCTTATGGAGATTACTCTAGTAGTGTGCTAAGATGTAAATAAGGCTACATCAAAGTATGAAACCTCATTACCTATGCCTCGTCGCATTTTTCTGAGAAACGACGGAATGAATACGGCTGAAAGTTGATATACATAGTACGGCTGGGTACACGACATAGCTGGCTATTTTTATACCGATAACAAGTCCCGTGGCTCACAGAAACGGTATCAGTTTGTAAATGAAAGCTAATATATATTAATAAATTTATATTAGAAAACAGTCATCTTCAATCTTCACATTTAGAAATATCTGTGTCAAATCTAGAATAGGCAAAATTATTAGAAAACTGTTCCCCTTTTGGACTCAATAAAAAGTTCTAAAGCAAATGGATACGTCCCTCGGTGACGATGTCGATGCAGCGCCGCTTTACGGGGCTCCGGAGACCCGCCGGGGCAGCCAAGCGCGGGCAAATGCTAGCGTAAGGGTATTTAGGCGGTATTTTTTCCGAAGCGGTCCCGGGCCGGGCGGCGCCTATTTGTGACATTTCCCTGCTGAATTTGCCTTTTACAAATGTTACAATAATTGCCAACGTCTCTTAAATAGTAATGTTACTAATATAGCACTTTTTAAGAGGATATTGTCAAAATATTTGAGTCAAGTACGTAACTCGTATTTTGTATGTCCTTTCTCAAGGTCTAATCTAGGTACCCCTATACCAAATTTCTTCAAAATCGGTTCAGTGGTTTAGGCGTGAAAGCGTAACAGACAGACAGACAGAGTTACTTTCGCATTTATAATATTGGTATGGATATGGATATATGTGAGTTGAAAAGTTATTATTATTTATCTCATGTTCAGTATTATAGTGGTTGAAGTACGATCAGTGAAGTAACGATTGAAAAATTACAGTAGTGAGTTGTATGCCCGACTCGTGTCTCACGGCGTCTACCTGTTGCATTCAGAGTCATAATATAATAAGTGTAATGTAAATGTCCTATTGGAGATCTATAGGGGAGGCCTATGTCCAGCAGTGGACTTCCTATGGCTAAAATGATGATGATGATGATGATGAATGTAAATGTTGGCGATGATGAGTGTGACTCACACAGTTAGGTGATTTCGTTTGTATCACCTAACTAATCTAACGTTTTGTTTAAATCACTGCCCTTATGTGATCATGTGTGATTTGTATGGTGAGCATGGTACAGTCATAATACACTTTACAAAGTTAAAAAGTTACTGTTATACTGAAACTCTAGTAAAAAAGTGTCGAAACAAAGAAAACCGAGGCGCCTCGGTGTCGCCGACGAAGAATTTTCATTCTTCTCTGTTTGGGAACTTCAGTAATGAAATCTGAAATTATAATCTGATAGAATGCATAAATTTTATGAATTCTGACAGAATATAATAATTTTATTGATTCTGTCAGAATTTGTGTGAACTAATATGATCACTACGTGTGTACATGATTTTTAAAAGAGTCAGCGACTTAATCTTTACTCAGCTAATAGATGTGTGAATCAGTCGTTTATGGTTAGTATTTTTTTTTTAAATTCTTTATTGCACACTAAAAATTATACACTAAGAGTCATACATAAGACATATATACATAAGAGAACACACATTTGATATTGAAGTCGGTGTTGAAAGGCGTCAGTGTGTGTATCGCGTGGTCCAACGTTGAAATACTGGAGCACTATCTAGACGGTGGCCCCATAACAGTTCATCATATCCAGCAAATACTTTGTACCTAGTGGGATTGTTTATCTCTGTGGAACTTGATTGTTACTTATAGTATTCAAAATAACAAGTAACTGAGTCGTGTGTCTTCCGAGTCCTTGTTGGCAAGCTGCGGGTGACTTTAAAGTTACGAATTATAATTTATTTCATTTTTAAACTACTGTTTTAATTGTTTTTTTAAAAGAGACAACTGATTCGCTGTTATCTACTCTACTAATCTGAATTCCGGGTATAAACGCAGCTCGTCTAATGTAAGGTTGTCAGTACAAAACCTTACGCTTATAGGCAACACGAGAGTAATCAAGGACACACTATATACTTGTTTGCCACTTTAGAAGTATAAAACAAAGTAGATATTTACCTTGACAGGTCCAATTCAATTTGAAGGATATTGTTTACGCACAAACAACAGTATTGAAACAAACCGCCCTACCATAGCGAAGTGTTACGTATTGGACACATAAACCAAGCAATTCCAATGATGAAAATTATAATCATAAACAGAAACTAAAAAAAAAATTGGATTTTTAATTGCTTCAACTTTTTTTATCACAAAAGTCATGTATCAAGTAAACAATTAAAGATTATGGCGAACATGATTGACACTTCCCAAGTCCCAACACAGAACCAATAAACAAAAAAATATCGAGATGAGTCTATTTAAATGATAATAAGGTTCACAATGCCGCCGGCGACGGCCACTTGTTAGGTCGCGCACGTTCTATCGGCTACGGCGTAGACGCGCTACGAGCCACCCTCTACGGCGTGTAGACACGGCCCGCGACCGGCACCCGACTGGCGCCCATTCAACTCTTGGGGTTGCACGCTCTTTAGAATCATCTTTACCCGACTATACTTATGTATACTTCGCTTGCTGACTCTCAATTAAAATACTGTGAATTTATTTATAAGGACAGAAACAATCATAATTGTTGTGGTCTCGGCCTACAAGTTATGTATAGTATGTAGTATGTTTTAAACAACTCGATTTGACAATTGTTTTATTTATTATAAAAACATCAAATATACATGTCACCGGGTAACGTTATTTTCCTAAAATTGTGGGAGAATCTCGTCGATTGTGGTAACCGGTGGGTAATGTTTACGCCACGCTCTGTTCGGGCTCAGTCGTGGCTTCATCTTTCTATCGCCGACAGAAAATAATAAAAGAAAGTTTTTCCATTTGTCCGCGCTAACGACCATCCCGCGCTGTATTTTTATATAAATACCTTCCTACCATAAAAACTTGACCTGACTTATTATTGTCGACAGGGGGCGACTTCACTCAATTTAGTAACAAGGACAAAGGAATGAAGAAAGGAAACTTATTGACATAAAGATAAAAAAATTACCAAAAAAGATAAAACTTTTGTTAAATTGTCAAAGAATTATTTTGTCAACGGCCGCCGCACAAACAACGTGGCGTTTTCACAACATTCTTCTAATTTTTCATAAGAAATCAATAAAAAATCATTAGAATCATCATCACCATCATTTATCAGTTTCATCGCCTAAAATGCACTGTGGATATCAGTTGTAAATTGGTGACACATACGTTGCCTGCGCTCTTTCAATATTTGCTCATGTAATATGTTGGCTTCACTGGCTGTTTGACTTAATTGTCTCAAAATTTTATGATTGTGGTTGATATAATATGAGAGCTGTTTAACACCAGTTTTGTCTTTAATCCATTTTTAAGGCATGCTTCACTAACGGCCGAACCTAATATGCAATCTCAATCCAAATATGCCAATCTGAAACCCGAATTTCGATCGATTCGTTGCATAAAGCGTCCATATATTCTATCGATGGATCGCATTGACAATCCTTTTTCACGATCGATCCATGGGCCCTCCCATGGATCGATCGTGAAAAAGGATTTCAAGTTTCAATCTCAAAAACACGGATTGCCCCTGCAATCCGTGTTTTTGAGATTGAAACTTGTTCGAAAGTGACAGTTGTCCGGTCCACGTATTCGATCTTTTAATTTTGACGTTACATTTTGGATTGTGGGTAATCTTTGTTTACGATCTCCCGAATTCGTTGGATTCTAAAAAAGGATTTGCAGTTTTGTTGATGTGTTAGAATTTGGCTGCTAATTATGGCTAATAGGATGGCTAATGGATATGGAAGTATTATTTTTTTTTAAATATTTTACAAAAATATTCTACAACATTCTACACAACGCTAGACCATTCTAGACCCATGGTAAGCTTAATTAGCTTGTGTTATGGAATTTAGAATGCAAATATACATAGGTACATAAATACTTTTTTTTTTGTAAATACATACATTTATTATACATAGAAACACCCAGACCAATGCAAATATATTCATAAATATTCATTCATACAAATATTGGCATGAGCGGGGATCGAACCCGCGCCATAAAGTATTAATGGAGATATTGATTCTGAAGATGAAGAGCGTTGTTCAATTCACAAGTTCAAACTCAAAAAAAAACAAAGACAAAGAGAATTTGAAAGTTAACTGTATTCAAATTCAAACAAAGACCCAAAACAGATGTGTGGCAGATGTCTTACGTTTCGTACTCCGCAGGATTTACAATTCCGACTTTAAAAAAATGTTCTATGATAAAATCAAGTTAAAAAGGAGATTTCATTTACCTCAAAAAATCATAATTTAAGGTTTTTAACCATATTCTAGTTCAGTTATAATTTATATTGCGATATCAATCCCACGTACATTACGTACAATAAGTACGTTGCACAAAATGTATGCCTATAACGGAACGATAGGGAGGGAAAAGATCAACTCCGATCCACCGTGCACTCTGGATTCCGAACGAGGCAACTGCGTATGTGGACGCAGATCGGAGATCGATCTGAGGATCGTGTTCAATCTTGGTTTGACTGCAATCTCAAAACCCGGATCGTATATTTGGTTCGGCCTTAAAAGTAGACATATCTAAATTGTTTACCTTTAGTTACGTACCTAAAAAGAAACGGTACATACGGGTACAGATTAAAGGTACATACAGTTTTCATAAGCCGTACCTACCTAGTGATTTCGGTAGATAACTCTGGTGTCGCCCCATCCCAGATTCTATATCCTGGATGTTTCCAGGTAGCACAGCTTATAGTAAATGATAGCATACTAATTGCTTTAAAAGTTAATTAAATTATCTTATTACGGATATCTAAAACAGATGAAGCCAGCGGCAAATGTGATGGGTACCTTTGCACCGGTAGTGACCAAGGGCGGGCTATTGGATTAGTATTGAGTTATTGACATTGTATTATTTGGTGACATGATTGAAGCCGTAATTGTTTTGTTGACGAATAAAATTCACATTTAGACTAAACAGATGAATAGATAGCCGTCCGTCAGCATTATATCTTTTCTGTGTTTTATTTATTTTTTTTTTTTTTTTTTATTTAAACTTCTTGCACAAATAAAAAAATGTACAAAGGCGGACTTAATGCCACAGGCATTCTCTACCAGTCAACCTTAGGGCAATGCAGAGAGAGTCAAGGTAGGTGCTTGATGTTTAGTTGTGACAGTTAAATCAAACAGTAAACGTACAACCAATACACATATTGATATACTTACTTAAATAAAATAGCAAATAATATAGGTACTTAAAATATAATATAGTTATACACATACATAAATATTCTATACTGCTTACACATACAAATCTATACATAAATACATTTATATATAATATAGGTACATCAAATACATATATATAATATATATATACATATATAAATACTGCCTATGGTTCCTTGTATAGCAGACGTACTCGGTTTCTGAATGTAGAACGATTTGGAGACATTCTGACTTCTAGAGGAAGCGCATTCCAGAGGAGAATAGATTGAACAGAGAAAGAAGAGTGGACAAGGCTTGAAGTGTGAGTGGGACAGTGAAGGAGAAGATTGTTTGAAGAGCGTAGATTTTTATTATGGTTCGAACCAAGTAGGTGGAGATAGGATTTTAAGTAGGCTGGGGCGTTTGGAGAATTTAAAAGTGTGTAGACCAACGTGACAGCTCGTAGACTTCGTCGCCGTCGTATAGGTAGCCAACCTAACTCTGCACGATAAGCCGAAACGTGGTCGTACTTCCTAAGATTGTAGACGAATCGAATGCAATTGTTGAGAAGTCGGTCAAGTTTATTGAGCAGATCTGCATTCAGGTCGAAATAGCACACATCACCATAGTCGAAGATAGGAAAGATTAAAGTCTGCATAAGCATTGTCTTGGTTTTAGACGGCAGAAAGTTTTTGAGCCGATAAAGAGCCCTTAATGTCCCAGTCACCCTCTGGCAGACATTAGTAACCTGAACCCGCCAGTTCAAGGTTGAGTCTAAGTGCAAGCCCAGGTTTTTAACACTAAGTGTGACAGGAATAATTTTCTGATTAAATATAATCACAGGCATGGGCACGTCACGCAGCCTTCTCATTGTATGACTACTTCCTATTATAATACTTTGGCATTTGTCAGGGTTAACGGCCAGTCCAAACCTGTCACACCAGCTACGTATAAAACCCAAGTCTGCGTTTACCCTATCGATAGCCACTGAGATGTTATCCACAGGGGCTTGACTATACAACTGCAGGTCATCAGCATACAAGTGATACGCACATTGAAGATCGGAGGTTATGAAGTTAATAAATATGGAGAAAAGAAGAGGAGAAAGTATACCGCCTTGAGGGACCCCAGAGTCAAGATTGCACCAGCTCGATGCCATCTCGTCGGTACAAACTGACTGTTGGCGCCCCTGAAGATATGATGTGAACCAATCCAGTTCATCGGATGAGATTTTAATGTGAGCCAGGATTGCCAAAAGTATGTCGTGGCTGACACAATTAAATGCATTGGAAAAGTCCACTAAGACCATTACAGTGGCCATAGACTTCTCGATACCATCCCTGATGTCACCCGTTACCTTGAGGAGTGCAGAGGTAGTGCTGTGCCCTGGCCTAAATCCTGATTGTAGAGGACTTAATATATCATTGCGATGTATAAAACCAGATAACTGTCTATGAACACAGGCCTCCAGCACTTTGGATAGAAAGGGTAGGATCGAGATCGGACGAAAATGGTTAGGAAGGGAGGGATTAGAAATTTTGGGAAGGGGGCGGACAAATGCTTTCCGCCAACACGTAGGGAATTGACCAGAATCTAAGGAGAAGTTAATTATATGGGAGATAGGCGGAAGAAGATGATCCAGGATAAGGGTGATCATTCGACGACTAATATTGTCACAGCCCACTGCATTTTGATCTGATTGACGTAACAATTTTTTTGATCTCATCCGACGAGACTGGAGAAAACTGGAAGGGTGCATAACTGGGATTGGTTAGTCCGGCTATAAAGTCCACCGTTTGACTCTTGGTTAGGCCATCAATTGCAAGTGAAGTGGAGAAATGACGATTTATAGCATCTAACTCGATTGTCTTGGGTAGCTCCAGCTGCCTTGATCTACCAATTCCCAATGTCCCAAGAAACTTCCAGACATCAGCTGGTGATGAGCCAGTTATGTTATCGAAGATGTGTCGGCGTTTAGCGTTACGTATCACCTGATTACACCGATTCCTGGCTGTCTTGTACGAGTCCCAGTTTAAGTCCGAACGATTTTTTTTAAATTTACGAAATGCCCGATCTCTGCCTTTCATTGCCATTCGGACCTCGTTGGTAAGCCATGGTGCCGGGGGATGTTTTAGCTTCACCCTTCTAACAGGGGCATGTATATCGAAGAGGCTGTTTACCGTTTTATTAAATATGAGAATTTTGTCATCAACCGTGGTAGCCTCTGCTAAAGGCGTCCAGTCGATCTCAGAAGCATCCGCACACAATTTTTTGTGGTCCATGCGCCCAAAACAACGCCTATGCAGTACTTTAGGTTTGATTTTAGGAGGTTTTAGAATATAAGATACATAAATTAGATCATGATGTGAAAAAGCCGGCGCTAGAAATTGACCATGAGAGTGAACAAGAGGTGAAGAAGTTAAAATCAAGTCAAGCCAAGTGTCTTCCACGTCCTTGTTGTGGTGTGTGGCATTAAGTGGTAAGACATGAAGACTGGCTGACTCGACTATGTGAAGGAGTTTGTGAACCCTTGAAGATTCACCTGCAAGAAGATTAGTATTAAAGTCACCCATGATGATGTGATGCTCGTAATCAGACCCCAAAGATTCTAATACCAATTCGAAATCAGTGAAATAATCGACCGTGGGGGGACTGTAAACAACACCGAGGATCATTTTGGCACCCCTGACCCAGACCTCAAGGAAAAGGAACTCTGCACTAGCTGAGTATTGTGAGGGAGATGAGGCAACTATTTTAAAAGGTAGATCACTTCGGAGATATATGGCTACCCCGCCTGCCTCCTTACCCAGCCTATCGTTCCTTATTAGCACAAAACCAGGGAGTGGATAGTAAACCGAGAGAAGATTAGGCTTTAAGAAGCTCTCAGAGATAAGGATTGCATGGACATGAGAGTCAGCAAAGGTTGCTACGAGGTCACTATAATGTCCGGGCACGCTTTGAGCATTTATATGACAGACATTCAATGACCGCCCCAAATCTTGTTCAAAACAACTACGAAGTTTATCACCAAGTGTCGCATTATCTGAGGTTGAGCAGAAACTAGTGTTTTCAGACAGTGTATCCGAATCACAGGCAGAGTGGAAGGAGTCATTATCAAATGAGTCGCTATCACTCATAATAATTAAAATAGTATAAAATAATAAATAGTATAAAAATAAATATGCGTGCTCAAATATCTAATAAATAATAATAATATAAAAATAGTAAAAATATGTAGCAGTCTAATAAAAACGCTGAGTTGATGTTGGTCTCAGACTCTGCACCGCCCGCCAGCAAACATTCACAATCACTACAAAAACAAAATAGAATTTCAACACACATTCAGATACAGAAATAAACAGTTAAAAACAAACAAAAAAATATTGGGTACAATAAACATTCAGTGTGCAAAAACCCCTTGTGCCAGAAATGGCAGTAGAGTTGAATGACTTGAAACGTCAAAGGTGTCAAATTGACGTATTACGAAAATGTCAAATTAATAACAAACAACCTATAACAAACAACCAAGTCTTACTTGTAGGTAAACATCAAAACTTTTAAGTTTTATAGTAAACATACCGCCATAAATACCAGAAAAAGTAAAGCAATGGATTTGAGGCACAAGGAGTTGTTTAAGTACCAAGAACTATACAATCAACGGAATCCAACACAAATAAAACAATGTTCAACAATCATGTAGACACTAGCCCTTGGAATCCGATGTTGGTTTGGGATACCTGTCAGTGATACGCTGAAGTTCATCGGCAGTGGTGACCTTGTGGCGCTGTCCATCCTGCGTTTTTACCATTATAACGCCATCCTGTGTCCAACAGCAACGCATACTGAAGTACAAGCGGGCCTTCACGAACACTGCCTGTCGGTTCTTTGTTAAGAACTCCTTAACCGATACAGGTGATCCTCTTAGCCGCGTCTTTGCTCTCCAAACTGCGGCCTTTGTACCTGTAGTGTCAAACCTAGCAAGGATAGGGCGGTTGTGGCCTGGTTTAAGTGCTCCAAGGCGATGACAGGATTTGATAGAAGTTGCCTTAATGTCCTTCAAGCCCATCTTATTATGCAAAATCCCTGCTATGGTACTGGTACAACTTTCCTTCTGGTCCCCTTCTGGAATGCCTGAGAATATGAGGGCTTTGCGGCGCTGCCAAGTATCAATGGAGTCAGTAGCCTTGATACATTCTGATATCTGCCTCCGGAGTAACCCGAGAATGTTGAATATAACATAACATACATAACATAAACTCACGCCTGTATCCCCGAAGGGGTAGGCAGAGGTGCTAGCACCCACATTTCGCCGTTTATGTTTAGGTCCCAATGTAATAGGTGGCGAGCCTATTGCCATTAACCGGGCACTTATAAACCTGCGATAAATACACACATAACTTCGAAAAGCATCGAAAAGTCATTGGTGTGTGCCATGGTAAAACCTGGGATCGAACCCGAGACCTCGTCTCAGCAGTCCATTACCCATACCACTAGGCCACCGCGGCTTTTTTTTGTTGAATATGAGTTCCCTAAATGTGCGGAACTCGTCAGCAACCTTCGCCACCGTGTCCTTGGCTGTACCCCCAGCCTGTAACTGTGCTTGCAGTTCATCCATTCTTCTAACAAAACTATCTTCAAGATTCTTCTGTACAGATTGGATTTCCTCAAGTTGTGACATCTCTTTAGTGTTTGTAAAATAAATTTGTGTAATAGATCTTGCAAAAATGTTCTTACAAATAGTATGAAGCTGGCAGGCGGTGTTCAGTTTTGGTTCTAGTTCACATATAGTGTCACAAATGTGAGTATTACTTATTTGTTGGTAGTAATAATAGACTTCAGAGCAAAAAAAGTGTAATATTTAAATAAAAACTATTTTATTTGATTGGAGCAAATTTAAACACTTGTGTTCACTTTTGACACCTACCGCCTTTTTTTTCCCTACCGCCTTTTTTTTTCCATCCATTTTGTTTGAAATCTTACTTTTTAGGGTTATATTGTAGGACATTCTACACAACGCTATCTAGACCCAAAGCAAGCATAGCTTAACTAGCTTGTGTTATGGGTTCTAGAATGCAGATAAACATACTTAGATACATTTTTTTTATAAATACATACATCGAAAACACCCAGACCAATGCAAATATACATATTCATGCATACAAATATTTGCACTGAGCGGGGATCGAACCCGCGCCTCCTGCTTAGCAGCCGGCTTCACTACCGCTACGCTACTTTCGCCATTGCTTGATCTAACTTCTCCAACTCAGGTTAGCATTTAGGGATCCGCTCCAACTTTAATTGCGTGTCACCGCCAGCTGAGCCACCGCGAGCGACAGTGTTTGTTCCTTAATGTTGGAAAATTATTGCAATGCTAATACTCTTCATACCGAAGTTTTACTACATTAATTATTGTGTAAAAGTTTAATAGCTCTCTCTGTAGAATGGCAATCACAAGTGATACTAAACGACGTAGGTAGGTACTAGTTGACCACACGCACAGCTCTCTAGCTCTACATTTATTAATCGGACAGGAATACACTTCTTACGGGTGACTATTGTATTGTTACAGCAGGCATATGCTGTAAGAACGTTTTGACAGCAGAATCCATGGTGAGATTTCAATTTCGTATGCTGTAAATTTGGTGACGTCACGTTGTCGAGCTCATAAACATATACGTCACTATTATTAGAACTATCGGGATATTTACCATGTATTGTTTGGAGTTTCCGATATTTCGGCGCTGTTGCAAGCACCATGATCACGGAGGAACTGTAGTACTGGCGGTAAACGGTGAAAAAGTTTCTAGGAGAACATATATCGATCTACCCTCTTTCGAGTTCTTTTGTGACGCGTATGGACACTACCACTGGTTTCACTCTCACTACAAACTCGAACTCGATCTCGATCACGTTCACGACACACTATGCTTACTGTATCGACTCGCGATTTTGTTTTGGCTTGCTTCGCGAGTCGATACAGTAAGCATAGTGTGTCGTGATCGAGATCGAGTTCGAGTTTGTAGTGAGAGTGAAACCAGTGGTAGTGTCCATACGCGTCACAAAAGAACTCGAAAGAGGGTAGATCGATATATGTTCTCCTAGAAACTTTTTCACCGTTTACCGCCAGTACTACAGTTCCTCCGTGATCATGGTGCTTGCAACAGCGCCGAAATATCGGAAACTCCAAACAATACATGGTAAATATCCCGATAGTTCTAATAATAATGTAAACGACCATGAACAGGGGCGTATTTACCCTAGGGCCAAGGGGGCCATGGCCCGGGGCGGCAGGTTGCGAGGGGCGGCGGAGCCGCCCCGAGCGTCTAATTTTTTTTTTATACTACTTAGGTTGCAGACAAGCACACGGTGCGGCCCACCTGATGGAAAGTGGTTACCGTGGCCTATGGACGTATGCAACACAATGGGCGTCACACTCGTGCTGCCGACCCTGAAGATCTGATCTGGGCGCTTTAATCTTGACTCTAAAAGGCGCCCAGAGATAGACGCTCGGGGCGGCTCTGCCGCCCCTCGCAACCTGCCGCCCCGAACGTCTATCTCTGGGCGCCTTAATCTTGACTCTAAAAGGCGCCCAGAGATAGACGCTCGGGGTGGTTCCGCCGCCCCTCGCAACCTGCCGCCCCAAACGTCTATCTCTAGGCGCCTTAATCTTGCTCTAAAAGGCGCCCGGAGATAGACGCTCGGGGCGGCTCTGCCGCCCCTCGCAACCTGCCGCCCCGAACGTCTATCTCTGGGCGCCTTAATCTTGTTCTAAAAGGCGCCCAGAGACAGACGCTCGGGGTGGTTCCGCCGCCCCTCGCAAAATGCCGCCCCGATCGTCTATCTCTGAGCGCCTTAATCTTGCTCTAAAAGGCGCCCAGAGATAGACGCTCGGGGTGGTTCCGCCGCCCCTTGCAACCTGCCGCCCCGAATGTCTATGTCTCTGGGCGCCTTAATCTTGACTCTAAAAGGCGCCTAATAGAGTAAATATTACGTATATTTTTTTTTTATTTTAATTTTTCGGAGCTTACTTAGTTACAATATGACTATGTCGCTCATTATTTTAATTGCATTCAAATTAAAAAAACCCTAAATAACATTTGCGTTCAAGTACGGTGTAACTGGGGCCAAGCAGCTTGGGCGTCGAAGACGGCAGCGCCTTTTTCTCGCAGGGAGACGCTACCGCCTACGGTTAATTCCGGCCGAGGTGGTAGCGGCGCTGTAAATGGCTACTCATAGGATTTCCACGTATCCTTATGACTAGCAGAGAGCACAGATAAGAGCAGCTAAGGGGCGGCTGTTTCCCCGAGACCTGGGGGCGACAGGTGCGGTCGCCTGTTACTCCAATATATTCAGACCGGTAACGCGGCGGTGAAACCCGTACCTTGCCGGGGTTCAATGGGGACACCGACTACCAACACCCGAAGGAGCTATCTTAAAAGATCAGCCGGGTTGCGAGGGAAATATCTAATTGGGTAACTTTACACCCGATAATTGAGACCCGACAGAGGCGGTGTGCGGTTTTAAACCGAGACCGCATGTGGCACTTCACGAGGAATAATCACCCCTCGCAGACGGCCATAACTAGCACCAGGACATGCGGTGAGAGGTTTCCCGCTCTGACGGTTGCTTAAAGAATACAACGCGTGAAGTGGCATAAACATGGAGGAGCCCAGGCAGAGGTGGCATTGCAGGGGTCGGCTCCTGATCTGTATGTCTCAGGAACTCACCGAAGCAGCCATAGCTGGGCGCATTGCGTCAGCTGGTAGGAGAAGCTACTGTGATACCTCTATCGCGTTATCGGCAGCGAAGACGTGTGAGAACCCCCTTCGAGCATCACCTCATCCGAGCTAATCTTCTCCTTTTGTCGAGTCGACTACATATGTCATATTTTGTTTGCCCAGTGTGCAACCACCCTGATGGCTTTCTCAGAGGCACCCATGAGTTCCTGCGGTGTACAGCGCCTACCTCACTGTAGTTCCGCATTCACACCGTGGTGCCTGGGTCCACCTTATCTGAGAAACTCCATCTAATTCGGTTTTCGTTACTTCGGCTGACCTGCATCCGAAGTCTATTTAAGGACTGCCAGGTGGTGTATGGGCAGCCTCTCTGCTCCCCACAAATCAATTGGCCAGAAAGGGTTCGTAAGTAAGAGAACCAGGTATGCCCACTTCAGATCCAGTCACCAAATACGTCCAAGGACTTGGGTAACTCCGGCTGTGGCTTACTTGGTTGCTTCTGATTTCGTGCCGTCACCATCCAGTCCTAGCCGATGTTCCACAGAAGCGGCCCCAGATCCGCGCCAGCCGGAACACCCCGCCACATATCTCACTTACCAAGCCCTGTCCTACATGGGTAGATACTAGCTTTCACCGATAAGTAAGCCCCGACAATGACGCGAGGATAGAGAGGCACCCCGTGCTGAAAGAGTGCAGCTCTGATGCAGCTCCATGGCAAGGTGTTAAAGACGTGGGCAACAATAGACACTGCCAGCATCAACTCGCTATACGACTATAACCAAATTTATTGTCTACCAAATTCGGCCTCACTCCTGTAAGGCGCTCGATATAGCACTTCACGAGAAATAATTCGTTTAAAACACCTGCATGACTGCACACCTTGTCCATCAATACAACGAGCCGATAGGCGGACGGTACCTTTGCAGAAGAGGACCAGTTTTCCTGTCTTTCAAATTTTCGGAATCCGTCTCTACTTGAGGCATATGTTATAGAGCCCTTCAAAACGGGATCCGAGTGCCTTTAGAGCCTAGAGTGCTGCCAGGTCCCAAAGCGGTGCTTTTGCTGTTGCCTTTGAGCCATAAAACATCATTCTTCACAAGCTAATGCTGTACTCAAGTGATTTTTGGTTGCGATATCATCTTCTACATAGGGCGCTTTAATGGAATGGAATGCAAATATTTCCTCTTGAAGGGATTCTGGTTGGGAGCCTGGGTTAGTGGAGAGATCGATGGAAGTCACTTCCCTCGCACCATAAGATAGAGATCTCACGAATCAGGCTTGAAAATCTCCAGCAATTTCTGACGGACCCCTATTTTGTGTCAGCCTCTTGGGCGCAGGCTAACGGTGAACGCGAACGTCACATAGGGGCAGGCGCGGTCGCAGCTTGAAGTTTGGGGGGGGGGGGGGGGTCACTTCGGAAATTCCTTAAGAAATTTAACCCCCCCCCCCCTCCCCTCGTACTGGGACTTTTCAATATGACGTGCATGGTTTGGGGGGGGGGGGGGTCATGTCCCCTGTGACCCCCCCCCCCCCCTCGGATCGCACCTGCATAGGGGGCGGCAAACCTAAGTGGCCCGGGGCGCCAAATCTTCAAATACACCCCTGACCATGAAAGTTTAAATACCTATATACGTCACTGTCGACCTATGATCGACAACGTGATCATCGAAATCGAAATCTCATCATGGATTCAGCTGTCAACTCCGGTCGGTCGTTCTTACAGCATGTGCCTGCAGTACTCTGTGTAAGCACAGATTAATAAATAGTTACTACGTAAGTGTAAGTGAGAAAAGCGCCAGGCGCGTGTGGCGGTGGCGGCGCTACAAGTTGCGGCGACGCCCGCATCAGGCGCAAAGCGCGCACTTGTTGCTCAGCGCGCGATACGTCATGATTGACTAACACAAATACAACCGAAAATATGATAATCTTCCTCCTTATCAATATTCAGTGGAAGGTAAACCTGCCATTTTTATCAATGGTAAGAATTAATCAATAACAAATATAACAATTAGTGGGTGCAGTCGGTTAGTGCTCGGTTCGTGGGCCGATCGTATTTACCTGACTTCGAAAAGGGAGTTAATGTTTATAAATGCGTACTTCACCATCAATCAATCAATTAGTCTATTGCAGTCCACTGCTGGACATAGGCCTCTCGCAATATGCGCCACGTTTGCCGATCCTCCGCCTTCCGCATCGAGTCTGTCCCGGCCACCTTTCGCAGATCGTCAGTCCACCTGGCCAGGGAGTGGACCTTCCGTTTTCCTTCTCACGGCCATATATGAATTGCCAAATAAATAATCCTATATTATGAGTATAAAAATGTATAGAATCAAACAGGCACCTTTAAGGGTTTAAATACTGAAAAGAAACAGTTGTATATGTTTAAACATTTATTGAATGAACGTACTATTATTATAATATCACGTTTAGCCCCTGGTGCAGTGGCACCGCGTGTTGAGTACGTTTGTTTTGTGAGTCCCTCGTTTAGGACTGATGTCAGCTTTCAAGTCGCCCCTGTGTGTATCTACCTCAGTCGGGGCATGCGACCGTGCTACTTACGAGAAATAACAATGTCTAGAGATAATTATGTCATTTAGGTGCAATTAATTAATGTAACATTTTAAAATTATCGTGTTTGAAAATCTATTTAAAGTAAGGAAAGCAAATTTTATTTCAATATCATAAATTAGGATTCAGTTAAATATAATTCGAACAGAAAGTGTGACGGAAACAGCGTTTACAGTGAAACTTCATTACGTAGCACACGTAGCACTATACGCGCTTGAGATTTTGCTTAAATACTAAACTTATTATTAAAAACCTTTACTAATTGTAGATCACTAATTTTGTGTCAAACGTCATAATATCATTAAGATTATTTTATATCATAAACTTTGGAGATTGAACAGTGAAAGGATAATAATATATGTTCAATCACAAAATGTGTCACAGCTACACGGCAATCCAGCCTGTAATCCTAACGCCACAATCAACGGCCCCAATGTTCAATTAAAGAAATCAAACACTTATCTAGATCACGAGTAAACCGTCCTGCCACGTCTATTCTGTTAGTTTCCACTGGCGCTCCGCCAGCAAAATTTATTAGAAACTCATATTTTACACTGGCAACATCTCAGCGATTTTGCTACAAAAGTCATCAATCTAAGGACTGGACTGGACTGGACTGACTGCTATCACTTCATGTCCAATCCCCCTGGTGGTGTGTGCTGCGTGGGCACCAGGCCGCCGCTCGTCGCTCTACGGGTGCTGCGTGGGCACCAGGCCGTCGCGCGTCGCCCTACGTGTGCTGCGTGGGCACCAGGCCGTCGCTCGTCGCCCTACGTGTGCTGCGTGGGCACGAGGCCGTCGCGCAGCTGGCGCGCGAGCCACGCCACGCCGTCCGCCAGCCCCGCGCCTGACAGCGCACACGACGCGCAGATGTGCCACGGCTTGTCCGAGATGCGCTCCAGGCACAGCGCTGGAATGTATACCAACTTCATTATAACGTGACTGCAAAGCTGGGCAAAGTGCTTTTGGAAGTTCTCTGTAGCAGCACAGTGTCTGGAGAATGTGTTCGTTGGGACAAAAATTGTTGCATCCAGTAACACCTGTGACTCGTTGGAAATTTTTGCCCAACCAGCAACAGTGTTAGTCGTTTGGGTGTTACTGGATGGGCATAAATAACCCTTATACTTTAGGACGGATAATGTGGGCGCTAGAAGGTAGAAATGGTTTCTGCTATGAATGAACCTATATAAAAAGTTATTTATCTGTCGGCAGAAATTTTGTCCACGGTTACTTATTCTATTACCAACTCACCGAAGAAATACTAGACAATCTAGGAATGAAAGAAAAATTAACTCTGTATGTACCCGCTGCGACTTGCATGGGCGCCAGCGCGTGCGTGGCGTCCGACTTGTTGGCGAACACCAGCAAAGGCACCCGGCGACCGAACATGTCGGGGTGCGCCAGGAGCAGCTCCAGCTCCTCGCGAGCGACCACTGGAAAAAGTTGATAAAACGTAAGGACCCCACAAAATAAAAAAATACTGGCACTCCGGATACGAACTTATCCCGCACGTAGCTCTTTGTGGCTTGGCGGCAGTGCATTTGATATCTACGCAGGGAGCGCGAGTTCGATTCCCGGTTAGTGCAAATATTTGTGTGCATGAATAGAATTTGTATATTATTTACTCGTACATTGGTCTCGGTATTTCCGAGCCTCGGAGAAAATGTTAAGCTGTCGGTCCCAATTGCCATACGAACACAATATTATGGTAGGTAGTCCTTGCGAGTAGTTGGTGCCCTAGAAAGTTCGAAAAATCCAACTACTGAACGTCGGTATCGTCAATTGGTAGTGGAGGTCAGACGGCAGTCGCTTCACGGAAAATATCAAAATTCAGCCGCTTCCCAGTTAGAAGTTAAGGCTTCAACTGAGTTGAGGAAAGGTCAAGAATGCCCTGCTACAAGTGGTGGGCACACGTTACGTACCGAGGCGCAGGTGGTCGGCGGCGTCCACGACGAAGATGACGGCGTGCGCGCGCCGGTAGTGGCGCTCCCACAGCGCGCGGTGGCGCGGCGCGCCCGACACGTCCCACGCGCTGAACGACACGCCCGCGCCTGCGCAACACACGCTATATCAGTTAACTACCTATATTTTATTCACTTCTAAATCCGAGAAAAAGCCATACGACATGATGACTTCTCAATCAGTTAGCCTATTACAGTCTAGTACTGGCCCTAAGCCTCTACTTATACTTACCATGTGCCACTCAGTACGGGTCATTCATTAACTTGCGAATCCGAACCTCGCTAGCAGGTGCTGGCAATTTCCTCAGGACATTATACCTAGTCCGAGAGCTGCTACGATCTTTTGAGTACATTCTTGAGGCAAGCTGAAAACTTGTCACACAACTCTCCTGCTACACGAAGCTGCAGACCTGGCTGGTGGGTACGGGGGCTAATTCAACCCCTGAGTTTTTTAAAACTAAAGAAATAAATTCCATAAAAACTGTTTGAGGCAATATGCAATTTTTATAATGTTGTAGTTTAATGTTTAAAAAAGGAATACATTAAAAAAACAGACGATTTGGTGGGGGCTTTACCATTGCCAAATCGTATCAGCTCTCGGATTATTAGTTGTACCACTAGGAGGTTCCCCAAACCACATGCCAGCCCGTCGCTAACCCAGAGCGGAAAGTTTCAAGGTATAATTATCTTCCTCTTTCTTCCTTATTCGAGAGTTCGAGACCGATCATATATATGAAATTCGAGTCAGTAAACATAATTGACACTTCGGACATCGCTAACAGTACAGTACTATTACCTACTGTTTGGGAACAAAATTCCCAAAGAGTCACCGGTGTTACTGGATGTAACAATTTTTGTCCCAACGTGTCACAAGCGTTACGGGATGCAACTCTTTTTGTGCCAACGAGTCCGTGACGAGAACTCTTCCTGTTAGGATGCTGTTAGGTAGGTCTGCCGAAGACATTGGAGCGCAGTGTAGCGGAGCACCATCTGCATATTTCATATTTTATTTAAGAATTAAAGTGTAATTATACATTTTCTTAGAATTAAATAATATGCAGGACATCAAAAAACTGCTATTTAGAAAACAATGAACTCATACGTACAAATAAAGGCCGTAGGTATACGTACTGTATATTTGAAATCAGTTTGTAATTTAGCCAGTAAAAAGTATATTTTATTTTGCTAATTGGCTGTGGAGGTCAGATGGCACGGCATAGTCGCTTATATGTACAAGTATTTGCGTAAGTACTACTCATGTATAGCTTAGAAGACTCTACTTTTAATATTATTAAGAACCCTCCTTGTGTTCCTCCTTATACAGAACTCAGCGTGAAAAATGACATGAGGGTAGGTGTCATACAAATAATGTTCCTAACTCATAATCGAAGAACCATAATGAAACCCCTTGTGAAGTAATTGGGTTCCACTCGGCGCTCTAGTTTCAATCAATTCTAGACAAATTGGGTTTTTGTTCGGCGGCGCGATGAGACTGATTGCCTCTCCGCGTGAATACCTCGCAGACCGCACGCACCATCCAATTATTGGCGGTTGTGCCGAAGACGGCTCTCACTGCCGAGAGTCTTTATGTACATGGGGGTTTCTTTTTAGTGAAATGTAACGCTTCCGGTGATGTACCTACGGGTAAAACGTAGATTTGTCTGTTTTTGATTGTCATTTTATACTATGTCAAATACTGTACAACCTCGTTTATAACTTAAATAAAGATTTGATTTTGTGTAAATTAAAAATAACCCTTCTTGGCAGTCGGGTAAAAAGGAAAGCAAATAAAAGAGGAGTAGAATATGAAACCGAAGGAAAGAATATGACAGTTGTATGGCCGGTGATATGGTGGGTCCGCAAGGTTCCGGCAGTCGCATCCATCACTAACCACTACAACTAGTCTGTGGTCGCATCGCAGCTGTACGCGGTAGTGCTCGCCGGTGTTGCGTGAAGGAATTTCTCCTCGTGGCGCTATCTACCGGTGCCGGTGCACTATCCGCTTAGTGCGCGCCGCTGTGGTATCGTCAGTAGTATTAACCATATAACCTTGTGATGGTATACCTCGGGCGGGACACATATCTTGGACCTAAGTCCCGACTCGCGAGACAATCGAGGCGCTTGTGCCCGCGCCCTGTTTTGTAATAATCTATGCTTGATAAATATGAGCACGTCCTCCGCAGTAGCATTCCATGCTATCCTCAAAAGACACCCACGTGCACATATGCAGCTTATTTAGATCCAAGATATATGTCCCGAGCAGTGAGCAGTGTGCTCCCCGACTCACTGGTGAAGTGTTCCTGCTGCTGCGCGACGGTGGGCGCGATGTGCGCGGCGTGCGCTGTGGGAGCGCGCTGGTCGGGCGGGCGCAGCGCGTGCAGCAGCGTGCTCTTGCCGCTGTTGTCGAGCCCCAGCACCAGCACCGTCACCTCCGCGCGCCCGCGCCCCAGCCACGCCGACAGCCGCTCCAGCAGGCCCATCTCTAGCACCGACACGACAGTGGACATAGCATCAATTAACTGTGTCGTGCAGTCATTTACAGGTGATCACTTGTAAGCAAACCGAATGTTTATCATCTTATTTGTATGCGAAACTTTGAAATACCTGGTATAAATTCGATACTAACAACAAATTAGACAGATTATCCAAAGCTACCAAAATTGCGTTAGATGATAGATTACCTGACCTGAAAAACCTGACCTGGTCGCGGGTTAGGTTAGAAACCTGAAAAAAAAAATGTTTTGTTCCGAACGTAACCCTCCTACTGACCCTACGCGACGTGTCGTTACTATCATAACCCGAATTGCGTTTTTGGTAAACGTTATAAAAAAATAACCACGAAAGGTAACGGTGCACTTCGGTACCATTAGCCTTTTAACCAAATCTATCCAAGTCTAATTGCGCAAGAGAATGATCATCAAAAACGCAAAATTCGGGTAATGATAGGAACGACACGTTGTCGGGTCAGGTTAGGAAGAGGGTTACGATCGATCGGAGCAAATAATTCAAGTTTCTAACCTAACCCGCGACCGGGACAAGTGTTAAGATCATTTTAAAAACTACTCATACTCCAGTGAGTGACCAAGTTCACTACTCGACAAAACTGACCTTTACAAATGTCAAAGTGGGTACTCACCGGCGGTGGTGCTGGTGGCGCTGGTGGTGCTCGGTTGGTGGGTTCACATGATCAGACCTCGATCGATACACTCAACACTGCATCACGTATCACCTCCGTTTAACAAGAACTCTCTGGTTGCCGCACGAGGAGACGCAGGAGAGCAGCTCGTGGAGATAGCTGGTGTGTACTGGTGCGCAATTGTTTAATTATATTGAAAGTCAGTCAGTCAGTGTGCCTGGCGCGGCTGCTCGCGGGACATCGATGGCGAGCCGTCGCCATGGCGACCGCCGCCCAACACTGCGGCGCACCAACGTCCCCACGTACGGAGCGGAGGTGCACTCTACACTCGCGCTGAACAACAACTCGCCACGTGGCCTGGGTGCCTGTTTATAATGGTTTTACTTGCCAAAATGTTGGTTAAATAAGAAAGAAACACATAAAATAAATATCATTTAATGAAACCTTTAATAAATTTACTTATTTCGTTGTTTTATATTTTATACACAATTTACAAGACAAGTGCCAACCTACCTATTGGAATAAGACTTAAATTTATTCTTATATAGTACATAATATGTATATTCGAAAGCAACAAGTAGGTATCTCTTGATTTATTTATACCTTATTATATAAATATGATACTGTACATATTGTCGTTGTTATATTATAACTATTATATTATGGCTATGTAAATACATATCTTGTAGCGCTGTACGCTCCACATTCCTTCAAGTTATGTCCTTGCCAACAGTTATCTACATACACTTCATACATTACTCTACTTAATTAATTATGATGGAGATGGTAGTTACAAATTAAATAGGAATTAATTGTGACGCAACAATGGTGACCAGTAGGTACCACTGCAAGCAGTAGCACTGGTGCCAGTGTGTAGGTACGCTAGTACTATTATCTGTTCTGTGGTGTAGGTAGGCACAGCTGTCACGTGATCGCCATAATTCCTGTAAACACGAGCATCCCGTAAAACGAGCATTAGCTCAGAACATAAATGGACGCAGTACATAGTCATTAGTCATATCAACATGCAGAGAACCCGAAGTAACAGGCAGAGGTGTATTAATATCCACATTTAGTTTATGGTTTTCCATCCGAGACATGTACTACGATTCCGGTTCCGTGGTTCGGACTGCTGTTGGCGACTCGAAAGCCTTCCCTATCACCGTCGGGGTACACCAAGGATCCGTCCTTAGTCCTTACCTGTTCAGCGTGGTATTAGATGTTTTGTCGGACAGCATTAGAAACTCACATGAGCAGCCTCCGTGGTTGCTCATGTATGCTGATGATATTGCGCTCATGGACGCGGACAGGAGCAGATTGGTGCGACGCGTGAAAGGATGGAAAGAAGCGCTTGGGAACGGCGGTCTGAAGCTAAATGTAGCGAAGACAGAATACTTAGCGTTAAACTCCACAGATCCCACACCCGTCCGCATAGGCGATGATTTGGTCGAGCGCACGGACCAGGTTAAGTACCTGGGATCTGTACTTCATGTGACCGGTGAGATCGACCACGACGTCAAGGCACGCATTGCTGCCGCGTGGGCCAAGTGGCGAGAAATGACTGGCGTCACGTGTGATCCTAAAATGCCAGTCAGGTTGAAGGGGCAGCTAGGTCTATAAGACGATCATTAGGCCTGTTCTCTTGTATGGTTGTGAGGCGTGGCCGCTGCTCGAGCGACACAAGCAAGAGCTGCGTGTCACGGAGATGAAAATGTTGCGGTGGATGTGCGGCGTTACGCGTAAAGATCGCGTACGGAACTCTCGCATCCGCGGCAGCCTCCATGTCCGTGACATCGCGGATAAAGTGCAAGAGAGCCGCCTTCGCTGGTGCGGCCACGTCTTGCGGCAACCGCCAGGCTACGTGGGGAACAAATGCCTGGCAATGGTGCCCCCGCCGGGTCCAGGTAAAAGGGGTAGGCCAAAGAAGTCCTGGCTTGACGTCGTGGAGGGTGATATGCGTGCTAATGGTCTCACTACCATGGACGCCCAAGATCGTGCGAAGTGGAGGAGGAAGAGCCGGAAGGCGGACCCTGAGCTCCGAGGTCATCTTGGCCACGGATGCAATCAGGAGAATACGTCTATATGCAGATGATGATGATTAGTTTATGGTTTTTGGCCCCACGTTATAGGAAAAATAAGTAATAGAAGTAATAGGAAATATAGATAGATGAAGAAGCAAATATACATTTTGCAGTTATTTTAAATGTACCTATTAATATCGAAAATTAATGTTAAAGAAAATATTCGTGATAGGAATCACATGTTGTCAGTTCCATTTAACAATTAAATAATAAAAACATTAATATTGCACGGTCATTACTTAGCCTACGATATACCTAAGTACATACTTACATATTTAAATAAATAGACTGCTAAACAACATTTTCCTTTGGTATATAAGTAATTATGTTTCTATGAATAGATATGGATTTACAAAAATAAAACGTGATGACACAAACATGTTTATCAGTATTCTAGAATCCATATCACAAGCTATGCTTGGTGCTATAATATGCTCTAGAATTGGTTCCTTTACGTCAAGTGCACGTTTAACGTCACTTCGAATGATAGTGAGATATATGAGCACGCGGTTCGCTCGGGCCGAGCCCTTATATTTGTACTCCGCGGATTACGTAGCAAAGAGTTCTAACCGTCTAAATGTCCTTACTAGACTAAAATCACATTTTAGTTATCACAGTCTCGTGGAAGGGCGCGTCGCCGTCCGCGTCCGCGTCCGCGTGGCCGGCGCGCCGCAGGATGTCGCGGTAGATGTCGGCGGGCGCGCGGCCGCGCGTCTCGGGCACGCGCCAGCGCGCGTAGGCGGCCAGCGCCAGCGTCAGCCCCGCCGCCAGCGCCAGCCCCGCCGCCAGCCCCGCGCGCGCCACCACCCACGGGAACACCACCACCTCCACGGCGTTGCCCAGCCACGCCAGCGCGCTGATCAGCAGCACTGCGCAGCCGCGGTACTGACAACAGCGTATATTTGAATGTTTGAGACAGGGACCACCTCTGCTCGAGATCAAAATTCTCAGGGTGAATGAGGGCTATTCCCTGTGCATGTACCTACTACTATGAGCGTTACAAAAAATGGTACTTTTCTACCCGTCTATGCGAGAGCACGCTCTGTGTGCTCTCTATGCTCATTAAATGGTTAACATCAAATTGAGTAAATACCTACGTCTGAAAAGTCCTATTGACATCATCCTATTCCATCGTCGAATAAGGACGATCTCATCCGAATTTCACATAAGTAGTCGCTACGACAGCGAGAAGATCGACTTCCAAGCTTGTAATAAAAACGTGTGTAAAGTGCAACGGCACCAACAACAGTGTCGGGGCGAGGCTCCGAGCGGAGAGTGGGCGCGTGGGCACTCACCTCGTAGTCGAACATGTCGGCCATCATGGCGTAGGGCGCGGGCTGCAGGCCGGCCGAGTCGGCGAACACGGCGCCCGCCAGCGCCGCCGCCGCCCAGCGCCCGCCGCCCGCCCAGCGCACTGCCGCGGCGCCCAGCGCCAGCGCGCCGCCCGTCAGCAGCCCGCCCCACACCATCAGGCGCTTCCTGCCGACGCGCTCCACCAGGTACAGCGCCAGCGCGGACGCGAGCAGCTGCGCGACGCCCAGCCACAGCGCGTACTGCGCGGGCTCGCCGGGCGCCGCGGCCGCCGCGCCCGGCGCGCGCGCCAGCACGAACACGCGCTCGGCGAACTGCATGAGCGCCAGGATGCCGCACGTCTCCTGCCCCACCACCACCACGCACGTCAGCGTGAAGGCGCGCCGCCGCCCCGCGTCGCTGACTGCAACAGGCGACGGTCGAACAGTTGGAGCGGGCGACTGTCCACTTAACATTCCGGAAGGTATTGCTCAGGACGTATATCTTGGACTTAAAATGTGCTCTATACGCGCAGTACACGTTTCTTGGGTGTCTTTTGAGGATAGCATGGAGTGCTACTGCGGTGGATGAGCTCAAATTCGCCAAGCACAATTTATTACAAAACAATCCGCGCGCGCCATGGCCAAACTAAGTATGTCTCGCGATGTAAGTCCAAAATCCGTGCCCCGAAGTCAGTAAGTATTCGAGGGTAACGTCTCGCGGTTTGCAGACGATGTGTTAGATCTGACTCTGGCCACTCTTTTCTGATCAGCGAGAACCAAATGCTGAAGTAAATACATAAACCCCAGCCCCGGAATACCCGATATGAGCTTAAATTTCGAACTATATGTCAGTATCGAGGGTATCTCGATTCGATTAGCCGCTACAGATCTTCACATACAGCTGAACGACATCTTAAATACCATACGACATGTACCTAATAGACCTAATAGCTAGTATGCAAGTACAAAACCAAACTCACAAGGTTCCCCTCCCTATGTGTGGTTTACTGTATGTGTAACAACGTGTATTCTGAACAATTGTTGGAGAGGATGCCCAAAACTTTCAACCTTCAAAACCGTGGTTTTACCCAACGTACCATTTGGTTCCACGAGACGCAGAGCAGACTCTAAAATTGTAGGATGATCTGATACGACTGATACTGTTGGAAGTTTAAGAGAATATCATTCAATGGCAATAAAACCAATTTTATCGGATTATCTCGATTTATTTGGTATTATGTTATTATTTGCACTTAGCCCGAAGTTTCGGCTACCTTTCAGAAGTCATGCATGAGCATGGATCATAAGTGGAAATAATAAAATAGTTAATACCAAACAAATCGCGGTAGAATCCGTTAAAAGTGAATTGAATTCAACGTTTTTGGGGGTTTAATAGACAAAGGACTTATTCGCAAAATGACCTGCAGCAGTACGTAGTAACTATTTATTAATCTGTGCCTGCAGTCTTTTTTGGCTCCGTGCCTTAGTTTTTGGACATATTGCAGTATTGAGTTCCCTCAGGCATTGGAATAATGCAACCATCTGCCCTGTCATACATACATAAGTTTTGGATGAGTCTAACAGCCGAGACGGGCTTGCCCTCGCTGGGGAAGCTGGTGAGCTCGGCCTTCAGCTCCGGCTCGTCGCGGTCCACGCCGCGCAGCCACGCCAGGGACGAGCGCGCTTTCTGAAATGTGTGTATTGAAACATTTAAGTAATATCACGGGTAGAATCTATTCAGGACATCCACGACAGGGAAGGTTAAAACGGTGAGAAAATAGGTGCAGCGGGTACGGGATCAGAAATTCACGCGTGCTGAAAAAAATATGGCGGTACGAAGTTCACCGGGTCACCTAGTCCTTAATATTTTTAATCATTCAATAGTCGTATACAAATGAATCAATCAATAACCATACTTTAATTGGAGCCTATTTTTTATCTTCTAAGTAGTAGGCAGATCATTGATTTGGTTTCTCTTTTCGCTACACAGTAGTGGAATCGTCTCTCAGAGCTCCTTCGTTCTCTGTACCACAGTCTGTACACGTCTGGTGGTGGGGCGTACCTCAGGGAGGCCCTGCGCGGCCAGGTACTGCGGCGACTCGGGCATGAACGCGAACAGCGCGCAGTGCGCCAGCGACAGCGACAGGCAGCTCCACAGCACCGTCCTGTAACAACACAACACCTCTGTTAGTATAACAGATTACTGGAGTCCAGGAATTGAACAGAAACTCGCCAAGCACAGCGCCTCTCCGAGCCACTGTTCAATCCTGATTTGTTTTCGTCCTGAGTCCTCTACGGATTTTAACGAAAGGTAAAACCTTCGTCTTTACATCTAACTTCACGGCTTCGTCCATTTTCGTAACTGTCACTTTCATAACCAGCTACGAACGTGGAATTTTTTTCTTGCTTTCATAACCAGTTACGAAAATCATCATCATCATCATCATCATTTCAGCCATAGGAAGTCCACTGCTGGACATAGGCCTCCCCTATAGATCTCCAAACATAGACGAAGCCAATTTCACAATGAATCTAAATATTAACACAATGAACCTACCTATTGTGTATTCACTGCCAAAGCCATGAGGCCCTCCTCATGGTAGGAGGTAGTGATAGTGATAAATGAACCGGTTTCAGTTTTTATGACACGTTGTTATTTGTATGTACATAATATTCAACAAGGTATGATAAAAACAGCAACCGGTTACTTTGGTAAACTGTAGTAATTATTTAGTACTCCAGGCGCTGATACTGAATGCTGCGAGCCATCACCCAGGAGAGTTACAGAGTTGTTGGCCAGCACGAGCGCCGGCACATTGCGACAGCGTGCCACTGGTGCAGGGTGATAGAGAGAGGTGATAGTTACGTGTGCGGCACGCGCAGGTAGGCGGCGGTGTACATGAGCAGCGCGTCCAGGTTGTTGGCCAGCACGAGCGCCGACACATTGCGACAGCGTGCCACTGGTGCAGGGTGATAGAGAGAGGTGATAGTTACGTGTGCGGCACGCGCAGGTAGGCGGCGGTGTACATGAGCAGCGCGCCCAGGTTGTTGGCCAGCACGAGCGCCGGCACATTGCGACAGCGTGCCACTGGTGCAGGGTGATAGAGAGAGGTGATAGTTACGTGTGCGGCACGCGCAGGTAGGCGGCGGTGTACATGAGCAGCGCGTCCAGGTTGTTGGCCAGCACGAGCGCCGACACATTGCGACAGCGTGCCACTGGTGCAGGGTGATAGAGAGAGGTGATAGTTACGTGTGCGGCACGCGCAGGTAGGCGGCGGTGTACATGAGCAGCGCGTCCAGGTTGTTGGCCAGCACGAGCGCCGACACATTGCGACAGCGTGCCACTGGTGCAGGGTGATAGAGAGAGGTGATAGTTACGTGTGCGGCACGCGCAGGTAGGCGGCGGTGTACATGAGCAGCGCGCCCAGGTTGTTGGCCAGCACGAGCGCCGGCACATTGCGACAGCGTGCCACTGGTGCAGGGTGATAGAGAGAGGTGATAGTTACGTGTGCGGCACGCGCAGGTAGGCGGCGGTGTACATGAGCAGCGCGCCCAGGTTGTTGGCCAGCACGAGCGCCGACACGGCCGCGCCGCTCACGCGCGGGTGACACATCTGATTAAACAACGGACATGTCACTTCGACGTAAGTCAACAGAGGGTCTAATGAATGCTATCTTCCTGCTAGGCCGAACATGGTCACTCTCGAAGAATATTATAATCTGGAAAACTAGTTAAAAAGTGTGACGCCTCGAAAAAATGGCATTTCAGGTTCCAAAGGCATATAAAAGGTTCAATGAGCGTAAAGGAAAGTTTCCAATACCACTCAACCTTATTATGAGAAGTAAACGATAAAATTTAAATTCTATCACAATAATTCAACCTCATTCTGTCCTCACTAACGATGACGGAACGAGTGAGAGTCGCGTACCTCCCGCGCGAGCAGCGGCGCGAAGGTCCAGGCGGCCGCTCCGCCCAGCCCGGCGAACGCGCGCGCCACCAGCACGCACCAGCCGCCACCCACCAGCTTCAGCGACCAGCACACCTGGAATGTGTCATGGAACTTGTGACGATGAAAATGGCCACTCCACTCAGCAAAAAGTCATAATTGCGTTCATAGATCACCGCAACTCCGTCCACTGGAATGTGAAGACACCTGCAAGGCGGTACACATGTACTGATCGACGTACGAGGCTCCAGATGTTCCTCAGCGATAGGGAAGTCAAACACGAGTCGATCTAGCAGAAACCGAGTGAAATTAATACAATATAAGGAAAGGTGTAAAGGAACTCACCGCGAACATCGCGGAAGTGGTGATGACGGCGAACTTCCTCCCGGCGGCGATGAGGCAGGCGCTGAGCGGCACGCCCGCCAGCGACGCGCTGAACGTGACGGCGGCCGCCGCCACCGCCTGCGCGTCGCCCTCGCCCGCGCCCGCGCCGCTCACCAGCGACACCCAGCCCATCGCCAGCCCGAACGAGATCGTCGGGATGTTTACTGAAACGTGCGACCAAGTGGCCACGTAAGTATCACTCCACTCAGACAACACCTACCTATACGTCACCATATAGACAAGTTGTTGGAATTGAGAGGAAGGAGTGTCAGATTGTCATTATTTATTAGGTGGACGAAAACATAGCCCATATGATGGGAAGCTGTTACCGCGGCCTATGGACGTTTTCAAACCTTGTGTCACACTCGTGCTGTAAATCCTTCCAAGTAATGCACTTCTTGAACTACCTTCCTAAACCATATATTTTTGCATGTGGAAACCCCCTTCTAAAGCTTCGCCTCATCGAAGTGAGCGATGATGGGTATGTCAGACTCGAACCGACTAAAACCGCACGATGTTTCGTCACATCTTAACTGTTGCCGTATATGGGCACCACCCATCGTGGTGGGTTACAATGTAGAATCCTATGCATGCAGTTTACTATTTTGACAACCAGTAAGTTGATATCAGAAGCATCTCCGGAAGGCCACGGGACTCAACCAAAACTGGCGAAGTTCCACTTTATTAGTTGGTAGGTGTGTGTAACCTAGTGTTCTATTTATTAAAGAAAAAATGATTTTTTTTTCATAACAGTCATAACAGTCATGTATCAAAGTGCCTGTTTGAATAGGCTCGCCCTGTGGGACCGAAAATCATTGTTTGCGAACTGTGGGTGCTAATTCACCTCTGTCTACCACTTCGGGGATTAACAGGCGTGAATATATGAACGTGTGTTTATTGATTGCATAAAATAGTCGAAAGCAAATTGGAAAATCCTTTCCTATCATAAAAATCAATAAGTGTAACGGTGGCGCGTCATGGACAATTGGAAAGATATTGAGTATAACAAATATTGTAGAACGTTGCTGACTTGTTATCGGAACGTCTCGCAGAGCGCCGGCCCTTCGACATATCAGACATATCGCCGTCGAACTGACGTACACAATGTATATATTATGTCGCCGCCAACTAGCTTAATCAGCCGTTTAAATAACTGCCTAGGCCTAGCCTATTAACTGAACGGCGCCGTTCAACTAACGGCCCGAATGATATTCAGCCATTTGATTAAACAGCGGCAAATGTCATGGATCGATGTATTTTAAATACTTGTCCAGCTATTTAATCAAACTGCTAGGCAAATCTCTTGTTTCTGTATGGTTTACAAAAAATAACCTTTTAACTTAACCTGTCCAAGTCGGATTGCGCTGCTTTTCTCAATAAACCTATCACTACCTTTCTAAACAAACAAAAACAAAACTGGCCTAAGCATTATCCAGCCAGTTTGCTAAATGTTGTAGGTAACCAATGATACGGCTGAATATTATTCAGTTCCTTATTTGAACGGCGCCATTTGGTTAACAGCCTAGGCAGTTCATTGAACGGCTGATTAATCCAGTTGACTGCGACATATAGATAATGTACCATAATTAATTCAAACACTACGTAAACTACGAGTACCTTTACAATAAACAAGCTAGACTTTCGGTAGGGACAAGACCCGGCGCGACCACTCTAAAGACAATATCGTAAAGTTATTAGGATCTCCAAATCCTAGGAGTTCATAGTCCACAGTTTATCTGCCAACGATCTTACACATTTATAATGTTATAAACGACGAGCAGGTACCTACAAGAACCCAAATGTTAATGCACATGTGCCCGACGACAAGGTCGTCAGTAGCGAGCCTGCCTGCCTGCATCTTGTTGTGCACATACATTTACATTAAGTAACATCCTTTGGAATTAATTTGCATAAACACAATCTTTGTCTCGTGTTGGACATAGTCAATCAAATTTTGTTGTCATTGAAATAAATCTGACCGGGTCAGAGACAGATAAATTTATCTGCGGCCAGGGAGAGAGAGCCCCCTCGACTCTCGACGTGGTGTCGAGAGTTGAGAGTATTCTCTGCGTGTACTATTACTTATTCTGTGGTGTAACTTACACTATATCAAGTCTCCTCCTGCAGCCTATCAAAATAAAAGTATATAACGCATAGCTTTTTTGTTTTCTTTGCGTTTCTGGTTTGGGCTGACGACTGACGGCTAATGTTCTGCGGACACCGGATGCTGCTCCATGAGTCCCGCGGGCACCGCAGGGGTCAGTGTGTAATAGACAAAGCTTCCCTGTTTCTGAATTAGTAGGGACACGATCTTATCGCAGACCACTATCCATATCCATTCTATGGTCCTACAGGCCATGGACCCTTAAAACAGATAAATAATTAAAAAGCTGTCGTATGCGAAGTATGGGAGCCCTTCCATTATTAACTATTTTAAGAATTTATGGTAGAGGCCCTGGCCGGTAATGTGCAGGAACGGGGGCTCTACCGGACTGGGAGTTTATTTTTAATTGATGAGAAAATATATCTACTTCATGGCGGCAGCATGTGGGCTCTCACTGCCACCTGTGCCGCCACAGTCCACATCCACACACTGCGCCTAACATGAGTGAACCGCCGCCGGGTTAGCGGCCACCGCGCGCATCATCCACGACCTTGTATTGTACGAACTCCTCCAAATCCAAGTGAACCATACTTTTGTAATCCATTAATTAACACATTAACACTGCGCTTATCACGTAAGCGAAGAATCATGTTTATCTTGTATCGCAATTGATAAACATCTAAATAGGAAAGCATTGAAGTTAAATGTTGTACGTACGAGTATCTATGTCGCACCCAACTAGCTTAATTAGCCGTTCAATTAACTGCCTAGTGCCTAGGATGTTAACTAAACGGCGCCGTTCAATTAACGGCCTGAATGATATTCAGCCGTAACGTTTATTACAACATCTAACAAACTGGCTGACTATTGCTTAGGCAATTCGGTACATAACAACAGAGTCTTCTTGCCACAAAAGAAATGTTTAAGGGCAATGTGTGGTGTGAAACCCTTAGATTCCTGCAGACCTCTTTTTAAAAGAACCAATATACTGACACTGACCTGTCTCTATATTCTAGAAACTGGACTCTTTGTCAGGAAGTACCCAAATATCTTTGTGAGGATTGGTGATAGGAGTCGTTATAGCCAAAGAGACCCCACTAAACTAGTGGTCCAGAAGTGTGGAACTGAACTGCACCACAAAAATTGCCTGTTCATGTGTAGGTACGAAGGTTTATAATAAAATGCCACAAGTAATACGAGAGCTCCCTCCTAGAGCTTTTGGGTCCAAGCTCAAGACATGGTTGCAGGATATTTTTTCCTACTCTATGCAAGAATACTTTTCCTTCAGGGAGAATAGAAATTTGTAATTATTCTGCTATTATTTTATTTTATTTTGTTATTTCTAATTATTTATTAACCATGAAATAATATGTACGCTTGACATTCCCTTTTAATTAATAATTACAATTTGTAAGCCAGTAGTTTTGCACATATAAGTAAACTGAGAATGAATGAAGAAGGCCTGACTACGTATATGTAGTATGACAGATATATATTATATGATAGCTTTGGCATCTACATTTCATAATGCTTACTGCTATTATTACCTTAAACCTGAGTTAACGATGTGAAAATTTATTTACAATGATGTTATGCTCTGTTATTAAATTTGTAAACTTGTATATTTATTGACTTATGAATCTTATGATAATATGATTATGCAAATATTAATAAATTACAATATAATATTTTTATTATTTTCATCAATTCAATGATATGTTTTTATATAATTATATTCATTTAACATTGTTATATAATTGATGGCTAGGACGGACTGGATGCGGAAGGCGGAGGATCGGCAAACGTGGCGCACATTGGGGGAGGCCTATGTCCAGCAGTGGACTGCAGTAGGCTAATTGATTGATTGATTGATATAATTGATATTCATTTGACATTGCTATACCTTTAATTGATATTCTTTGAAATTTTTGCATGCCAATTTTTGTGAAATATACGTTAAGGCCCCGAATCAGATCAGCATCGAAAAATCGGTATTTTCGAAACCGTTTTTCTTTTTAACTATAAAACCTAAAGATCTGAAATTTACATCCCTGCATACTACAGGATTTACAGAGTAACTTCTCCTTTTCATAAATTAAATAAAAAAGGAGGATATCGTTGAAAAGAGGCTCTGAACATCACTCTACTCTTTCTTATGAAACCAAATATTTTCTACAATATGTATCCAATTAATCTAAAATTTCACATGTATGTTAAATAAATGTATTAGCATGACGTGACCTTCTTAGTTTGTAATCATCCCCTATAAAATTATCTATTAAAATTAGTTTTACTGATTTTTACGGCTGAAAAACGAGCGAATGACCTTGCGCATTTGTATGGTCAAAGTCATTCGCGTATGTAATCACCTTAAGCTACCTATTGTAATATCGAATACCATTGTAACTACTGGGTGGCGCAAAAGTACTGGCACTAAAGAAAATACCTTTATTTTTTTTATATGACATTTTCTGTCATTCTGTTGTTGAAAATTGTGTAGTGAACAAATGTAAAATACACTGAAAATAAACATGGACCGTTTTACTACCCAAGAACGTGGAATAATTGTGTCAATGTTCTTACGGAATAATTCATCAGTGATAAGAACACAACGTGAATTTCGTCGACGATTTCCCCACCGTCCGGCACCGATTGGTCGCACAATTCGACGCTTTGCCACACGCCTTGAAGCAACTGGCTCAACATTGGATAGACCTAAGTCTGGGAGACCAAGAACAGGCCGTTCAGCTGAAAATATCGATGCTGTGCGCGAAGATGTGGAAGAGTGTCCAGAAACATCAACGAGGCGACGTGCCACGCAATTGGGCATTTCCAGACGGACCCTGCAGCGTATTTTGGTGAAAGACTTAAAGATGTTCCCGTATAAAACTCAAATGACTCATCAGCTGCTGCCTGCTGACCACCGAGCTCGTCTAGATTACTGCCAGCGCGTCATAAACCTCAACCTTGAAGAGGATGATTTTCCTTCAAAATTGGTTATGAGTGACGAAGCGCATTTCCATCTCTCAGGGCATGTCAATAAGCAGAATACTCGGTTCTGGGGCACTGATAATCCGCGCATTATTCAAGAAACACCTCTACACCCACTAAAAGTTACTGTATGGTGTGGCATCTGTGTTGACAGAGTGATCGGACCCAATTTTTTCGAAGACGCTGGAGGCAATGCGATAACTGTCACTGGAGAACGCTACAGAACCATGTTACGTGAGTTTTTGATACCCAGTTTGGACGAATTGGGGCTGGAGCACATCTGGTTTCAACAAGACGGCGCTACGGCACACACAGCGCGCGACACTATGGACTTAGTGAGGGACGCTTTTCCAGGCCGAGTTATCTCTCGTTTTGGCGATTTGCCTTGGCCTACAAGATCACCCGATCTGACCAGTCCAGACTTCTTTCTTTGGGGTTTTTTGAAATCTCGGGTGTATGTGAACAAGCCACAGACTCTCGCAGCTCTAAAAGAAAACATTCGTCAAGAAATAACGAACATATCGCAGGAAGTGTTACGGCAAGTTATGCAAAATGTCATAAATAGGGCTCAAATGTGTATCAACTCTGGAGGTCACCATTTAAAAGACATCATCTTTAAATCCTAATGGTACGAAATTTAATGGTACAAATATACATTTAAAAAAACCTAAATCTAGTTTTCTAATTTAGAAAAAATGTTATAGCCGAACCAAATAGGGTCTTTACTTTTGCGCCACCCGTTATAATGTACCGTATTTCGTGCGAATAAATTATCATTCATTACAATAGGGCACCACGTTAGTGATAGTTTTTTCATTGATTCAAATTGTTACTTAACGGTTTTTTCAATATTTTTAGTATATTTTATGATTTAATTCATAACAATTTTGACATTGTGTTTGAACATTTTTACAATATATTAATAAAATAATAATCATTAGTTGCTTTATTGAGAAAGCTGCGCAATCCGACTTGAATAGATTAGGTTAGAAAGGTAATGCGGGAGCGGAGCGGAGTGGAGCTCCCGCTTTAGCCATCGTGGTTATTTTTTTATAGCCATGCAGAAACAAGTCATTGGCCTAGCTGTTTCTTCAAATGGCTAGGCAATAAATTAAAAATCATCGATACAAGCCATTTGCCTAGCCGTTTAATGAAATGGCTGAATATCAGTCAGGCCGATAATTGAACGGCGCCGTTCAGTTAACAGCCTAGGCAGTTAATTGAACGACTGATTAAGCTAATTGGCTGCGACATGTACACTATGTACGTACGTACGTAGGCAAAAGTAGTTCCGTACTTTTGCGGAACTAACATTGTGTTAATGTTACTTACAAGGAAATTAAGCCAAATGTATGCTGATTGGATGCAACGTACCTACTTACACACTCGCACATCACTAGGCACATACAAGACAGGTGGACCTACTGACACCGACTGACACGGCTGACACGGCCCACGTAGGTATCGCTAACTCGTACTGTATATTCCCCAGGGAACGGAAAATAGTATCACAGGATACGGGCACACCTTTCCGTATCCTGTGATACTAATTTCTGTTCCTATCAACCTGATCCAAAAATTGAACTTAAGAACTCGCACAGACCTATCAAATATAGCTGTTGGTGTATGATGGGACCTATGGGCACCTGAATAGGGGTCGAATCTATTAATTAAAATTCATTTTATTCCAGAGGACGAATGGGGCCTTAAAAATTAATTAATATTATTGATCTCCTACCGTAGGACCAATGGGCACCTAAAAAGGGGTCGAATTTACTACTTTTATGCTAGGGGTAGGACCAATGGGTGCTGACCCAGCTAAAATTATGGAATGAACGAAAGAAAGAGTACCTATAATGTACAGCCGGCAGATAGTAAGACTTATTGGTAACCGCTGAGTGCAGCCGCCTCACAGTTAGACTGAAAAGCCGACCCTGACTGAGTTGGGGAAAGGGCTCAGAGAATGATGAGTAAGCAGATGGTAACAAGCTAGGGTGAAGTCCAGGAGAGACGGACCACCATTACAGATGTTCTATCATATAATTCTAGCATAGGTACCATAGCATGCTAGAATTATATGATAGAACATCTGTAATGGTGGCTTTGGGCTATACATAAATATAAGTTTCAGACGTGTCCGCATGCAGTGGTTAGAATTTTGACTGAATTTCACCAGTAGGTATAAAGTGTGCCCAATAAGTGCTGTGCATGCGTTAAAAAGTTGTGTTTTTCATAATTGTTTAGTAAATAAATATTATGTTTCAATCATAAAACATTGTGAATTGTTCATGAAATAAGATCGAATCCTTACATGTTACTTTTTACCCCACTGCCTGCCAAGAAGGGTTATTATTATTTTTAGTTTTGTTGTTACAGAATTTAGTTTGGACAATGTTTAATTTAGGTAATTTAAGATAAGCAGGTAGGTAATTTAAAATACAGGCAGACCAATAGCAGCCATTTGATTGAGACTAAGTACCTACTCAAAACAAAATAGATCTAGGTATTTACTAATGTTTGTTTGTTCATCGGGGTGGCCAGTGCGAGTTTTTCCTCACATTCACTGACGAGTGACGAGTAAACAAATCACTGACTTTTTCCCAGTTTACCAGACGCTCGTGCTCATAACAAACATTTGCGACTTACGATATCTCTTGCGCTTGCGCACTCGCGCTGCCCCGACACCAGTTCGCGAACTGTTATTATACGCATCCTATAATTACAGCTCCAATTCTAAATATAGATACTCGTATACACTTTATGAACAGCAAAAAACGTGACTAAAAAACGCAGCAAGAGTCGTCAGCGGGTGAATCCGTGCGGGTCACGCTTACTCTTGGACCTTTCCTATCTAGCTTTAAGTTTATGGACTCCGGAGTTCACGTACTCCTTATAGTTCATCTGGTTTGGCCTATACGGCTTTTACGAGAGCGACTACCGTCTGACCTCCCAACCTTGAGAGGAAACCCTACGCCAGAACATGGTCCGTCAAACAGCAGGTGTACCGGTCGCAAGAGATGTTGGTGATGGATGAGGGGAGCGCAATGTAAACAAACTTATTGTTTCTTTTTCTATTGGTGTCTTCATGCATACACCCGAAGACTCCTTCGAGGAGCAGGTCTTGTCAATATGATATTTTGTATAATTCAATATTTTGTAATCTCATATATTTTAAAGTTAATTCATAATACTTTCGAGGAGTAAATAACAAGTGCAAGTTACCTCGGCTAGGTGCCCATCCGCACTTCACTATTTTAATAATCAGAGTTCGACGTTTATTAATTAAAATAACACTTATCAGTACGTTCCTATAACGCGCCGCTCTCTGCTGGCGGTGAAAAGGCAAACAACCGAATGAGGAAAATATGATCCAATTAAATTATTTTTAGTTATTAATAGATTACAACTTACTGAGTACGACCATCAGCGCTTGCCGGCACGTCGCGCGCACGCGCCGCCGCAGCGCGCTCGCGCGGACCCCGCTCGCCTTCACACTCATCCTACGCTGGCGTGCTTCTAGGTACACCAAACTCAATATCCGTAGTCTTCCGGCTCGTCCGTGAGCGGTGCGAGGCGACCGGAGCTGTACTCATGAGCGCCTAGTGCCGGCGCGCCGCTCGTCGAGCGCGGCAACCAACAGCACAATAACAACTAACTAAGTACAGTATGTACTCGCGGGAGTGACGTGTGCCGTCGCGTGCGCACGAGTGGTGGCAGCAGTACTGCCGCGCCGGCCACTGAGGCGTCTTTAATAAAGCACTCGTCTTCTAACGGCTGCCCTAGGTCAAGGTGAGCCCTCACTGGGGTCTTCCTCCGGGCCTGGGCTCCTGCCGAGTAAGCACCTCTCTTAAGTTACCACCGCTAACTCGCGTCGTGTCCTGGGCGGCGAGCACCTACCAGCTAATATAATTACCTATATACTTTGTGCCGGTACAAAACATGAACAATTTTGTGCCACTTCTCATCAACTTATAGGAACTTAGTAGGTAGGTACTCTGTTATATTATAGTATGTTTTGGTCCCGGGTAATTGTAATGGGGCTCAGCTCAGCTGCTTGTATTATCATCTGGGTAGGTCCTACGGCCTGCCCACCTACTTCGGATTTAAAAAAGAAAATGAGGGTATATTGAAACGAAAAGGTAAACAGTGTAATATGTATATATATGTATATATGTAACATAACATATACTGTTTATACCCCGGGACACGTATCTTGGACCTAAGTCGCGAAATCAAGACTTTGTAATAATTTATGCTTGGTGAATTTGAGCTCATCCACCGCAGTAGCACCGCGTGCTATCCTCAAAAAACACCCAATAGCAGTAGCCACAGGGTGTGATAAAGCATCTGGTGAGGCCGTCAAGCTGAGGGCCACCATTGTAACATTATTGGTACTTGTAATGGTGACCCTCTATCTTGAGACTTTGCCTTCAGTTTACCATCAGGCGATATGAAGTCATATCGACATGTCCTATACAATACAAACAAATATAAAAAATAAAAAACCCGACTGCGGCCTAAAACTCTAAAAGATCACAACAAAGCTAAAGCAAAGCTGAAAGAAATTATTATATTGCATATTTTATAACCAATTCTATTGTATGCCTTGAGGCGGAGAATGGAGAAACCACATTTTATCACAGCATCACTATTATGTACCCATTTTCACAATAAAATGATTTGACTTTGACTTTGAAAGAAAATGAATTGATACTTAGGTACCGCCTGCTATCAAACTTGTTTCGATCTGTTAGACTGTTGCCCCTTCTACACCTAGACAGATGCATCTGCAGACGTCTCGGCAGATGCATCCGCAGATGTCCATATCCGTCCATCAGACGTGTGGACACTCCGCACTCGCTCGCACCCAATCCCTTTGCTCCGTGCCTCAAAAAGACCGACAACAAACGGATTAGTGCCAGATGCATCTGCAGACGTTTAATACCCACCGACAAACGAGCAAATCACCCCCTCTACACTGTCTAATGCCCACGCCCTGCATTAGACAGTACATACATACATACAATCACGCCTTCATCCCCGGAGGGTTAGGCAGAGGTGAATTAACAGTATTAACACCCACATTTCACCAATCATTGTATTATTAGGTCCCATGTAATAGAGGGTGAGCCTAATGCCATTTTCCGGGCACTATTGTTGACTCGACCCATGTATAGGCTGACTCTGGACTGTATATATGTCTGATCTGATAAGCAGGTTTTTATTTTTACCCGACTGCGCTAGCGAGGCTAATGTTTTACGCTCGTATTACCCACGCCACGTATCTTGGACCTAAAATGTGCTCAAAATGTGCCCTATACGCGCAGTAGGTACACATTTCTTGGGTGTCTTTTGAGGATAACACGGGATGCTACTGCGGTAGACGAACTCAAATTCACCAAGCATAGACTATTACAAAGCAATCTGCGGGCGCCAGAGCCTCGTATGTCTTACGATTTAGGTCCAAGATACGTGGCGCGGGTTATATGTATGTATGTATGTAGTTTTCTTTGTTCCCCTCTACCGGATTTCGATATACGATATATTTTCGGTAACGTCAAATTACCCTGGCCGGCGCAGTCGGGTAAAAATACATATTCATGCCTGTAAATCCAGTAGGTAGGCAGAGGCATTAACATACACCCACATTTCGCTAACTTAAATCAATTCGATCATATTTCGGGCTGTACAGTATGTTTACCGTTGAATGGAGATGGAGCATACTTATTAGCTTTTTATTAACTGGTGATTTTCGCCATGATTCTTAGTTATTTAGCATTAAATAATAAATAAAAAAATACATGTGATTTTGGCTAGGGGGGGGGGGGGGGGGTAGTCAACCTCACCACGTATCACCATGGCACCATGGGGGCCCCTCCCCCATTTAGAAAATTGCTAAAAAAACCATCACGTGATTAATGGACAGCCCCTGAAGCAGATAATATCCTCAACCGATTTTGATGAAATTTTACACACACGTTTGGTTTGGATGACTATGCGTTAACACGGTAGGTACCAAGTGTGTGTGTAATAATTAATAATTTATACTTCTTTTAGTTTTTCTCAAGTAAGCGAAGTACCTACCTAACCATTTTATAGTTTATCTGAATAATGTAAAACAAAACAAAAGTCTAAAAAGATATCCATTGTGTTTTTTCGCTTTATACAACTGCTTGCTCATTAGCGTAAAATTAAAAATACGCTTTTCTTGAAAGAATCTGTAGTACTAAAATGATAATAATAATTTTATGCAAAGCATGGAATTCACTATCAGACGGCCCGCGACGAGCCGCCCGTGAAGGGCAAGTCTTTGATTATCTATGTGTCTAGATAGAGCACCGCGCTGCAAAAGAACAAAAAGAAATGGGTGTGAATGTGAATGGTGTGCGTGACAGCTTCGTCTTACACTCGTGTTTGTCAGTTTGCTTTTTTAGTGTGCGTGTATAAATTGATACCAGTTGTTGAAAACTGCCTCAAAAATAGGGAAAATTTTATGTACTAATTAATAATATTGAATGTATGTTTAATAATTACGCTTAATTAAAAAAAATCAGAATACAACATTAGGTAACCATGTTTCGTTGGTCGAAGTACTATCGTAATATTAATTATAGACTGATCTAGTGAAAGCTAGTACTTGAAGTATTTTATGACTACCTACTAGGTACTATCGCGATCATAAGTGCAGTACCAATCTGACGCAACTATTGCGCGTCAACATTAATCGTACTTATGACCTTATTCTTTGAAGACAATTCACACACACATACACAACACTAGTCGTACAGTACTCTTACTAAACTTTTGAAGTTATGACCTTAATCTTTGAAGATAATTCACACACACACATACACACACATTAATATTGTTCACTCGTTGATTGATATTGGTAATTTCAATATAATACGTAAGCCGCCCCGTAGCTGAGTCGTTTAACGTGCGTCTTGACGAATAGTATGAAACCTGTCGGTGATGGTTCGAACCTACCGGAACTAATATAACTTTTTGTGTTTTATATTTAAAAGTTATGATATTATAAATGTTGATACGAATATAAAAATGTTTCTTAGGTAGAATTTTAAACTTAGCGAGAAAATAATTATTTGAAGGTGCATTTGAAATAAAATGGATTCATTGGCTATGAGTGAAGTTGTTGGTTGGTGAAGTCAGTTACGACTACCCTATTTATGTATTATATCATCTATGGTTACGACTGTTTGTGTTAATTACTGTTCGAGCGATTACATTTCTTTTTTAATAAATCAATATGTCAAATATAAGTATTGAAGCAAAAGCTAATATTGTGGCCATATTCGAATGGTCTGAATATATCTCAAATTTCTAATGAGACGGGCTTATCTGTAAGTTAATTAATTAATTAATATTGTTGTAGTGCAATTTTGTTCATTGGTTGCAATTGTGTAATATGGTTGTTGTTTTTTTAGAGAAATACTGGGAGTCGTTGCGTGAAACAATTTGAGGAAGAAGAGTTGCAGAGTTGGAGGAGAAATGGAAGACCTGCTGAAGCGGCGTTATATGGTAGCAGAATATGAAACGAATAACGAAGAGTATTTACTTTAACTGGGAATCAACAATATTTTCTGATGAAAAAACGTTTAAATCATCTCAAAAAGGAAGATTACATTTATGGCGTAAGGATAAAACACGGTGGTGTGAAAACAACATAGTACCGAACACTGAATCTAAGTGTAAATTATGTGGGGGTGGATTAGAGCGCAAGGGCCGGGTGAATTAGACCCAATATCTACGCGTGCAAATAGTGCAAATTATGTGAAAGTGTTAGAAGATATAATGTTGCCCACAGTGCGAAATGTCTATCCAGATATAAATGAAGGTTTAAGGGCATTAGAAGGTTTCTTCAGGGTCGGCAGCATGAGTGTGACGCCCCTGGTGTTGCATACGTCCAAAGGCCACGGTAATCACTTTCTATCAGGTGGGCCGTGTGCTTGTCTCCCACCTAAGTGGTATAAAAAAATGATATAAGTTTTGTGCACGATAATTCTTCCATCCATCGAGCCACCATACTTCGCGAATGGTTTAGTGAACGTAAATTTATTCCTTGCTGTAGCGAAGGGTGAAAATGTTCAAAAGGGAAGCCGTTGGCAAATCCCAAAGAACAACCATGGCAATTTTGTATGAAATTCTCTCAAATTTTAGATAGGTACTGAATTTTAGGTGTAATACATGTAATAATGCATTAAACTTAAGCATCTCTACCATGACTTCCCTTTGCAGAGCAAGCCAGCAGGAATCGTGTTATGAGTACTCCTCGCCACTGAATTTCCTTGGCCAGCACGATCCCCTGATTTGAACCCTTGTTTAAATATTTTTGTTATTTAATTTCAGTTGAGCCTATTGAGACTACTGAGCCTATCAAGGGACGTGCTGGCCTGTAATTAGTATAAGACTGTATGGTTGAGGTTAAGTTTCAATCCTCTTTTCCGAAAAAAAACTTTCGAGAAAATGAATAATTAAGCTATAACCTCAATATGCAATATTAATTTTATTATAAAAGTATATTTTTTGGATGAAATTATTATAACCACAAATTAACATTGGATAATTCTTTTAATAAACTTTTTTTTTTAAACTATTGTTTTATTTATAATCTATTGTAAATTAAGTATAATATTTTTCTATTTGTAAATAATTATTTCTAATTCTGTTAACTTGTTCCTAAAATTTCATGAAAACAAAACAACAAAAAGTGGAAAAACTAAGATCCGAACCCACAACATTCGATTTCAACACTATCCGTAGCAGCCTCGTTACCGACCAGGCTACGCACTGCCTTACGTAGAATCACGAATTTTTGCATTACTTTATATAGATGCATGCTTCGAACATAATAGTATGAAAAGGCGAGCATAACGTTTTCTTTGTTTCGCATCACACACATTTATATTTTCTCATATCGATACTGTGTGACGTATAAATGTATGCGTTAAACATTACATACACATAGATACGCGTTTAAACGGACAAGCCATTATAAACATTACGGTGCTAATGCACTTTTAATCTCTGGTAAAAACATTCTTTAACAACAGTCTTTAAAAAACTTTTTTTAAAAAGAAACAGAACTGCATTTAAGGAATGCTGAAAAATCGTTTGCCACGCCCTATAATCGAACCGACTACAATTCGAAAGAATAACATCCTGTATTTTTATTGCATCAATCCATAGGGTCGATCATAAGGATCAAATCTCTCTAACAAACTTGGCAAATTAAATAAAAGGAAATCCATGAAATAGAAGGTTTAGGAAGATTTTAGTCGGTTCGACCACCGGGTGTGGCATTTTCAGAAAACTTTGAATGCAGTTTTGTTTCTTTTTAAAAATAAGGTAATGTTTCCTTTAAGTAAAATTCGGTATCTTTACTATTAGGTTACTTGCCCTCAATGTAAAGTCGAAATGTTCCATCCTGTATATCGCAGCTCCGATATTACTTACAATGAAAATAATGACATTTGTAAGTGTGTTTAACACAGTACAATGAAGTGGTATCAAAATTATTGATGGCCGCTGAAAAAATTAATAACGCCACGGTCCATACAAGATTACCCATACCCAATCCCCTTTGCATACCAATTAGGTGGATTATGGAATGAACAAACTTACAAATGTGTGTAATATGTTACTGTACCTGTATTCGCAATTATACTATTATTTATTTTGAACTTCTCAGCTTATAAGGCTGGTCTTGTGTGGAACTGTGGACCTATCACGGGCTTACGCCAAGTGAGTTGGTTCATTTTGAATTGTGGCGGGTGTTTGTGTGGTGGTTGTGAGGAATCACCTAACTATTGGAACATGTATCAATCTCTGTAGTGATATTATGTATAATTTTTTATGTAGACCTAATTCTTTAAGTGATGTGTGTAATGATTTTGGGATGAGACCTGTGGATGAGACAATGACAGGTATTATTTTGACTGTGTTGATGCCACATTTGCCGTATTTCATCAGCAAGTGGTATGTATTTTTGTATTTTTTCTGTGTATTTTTTCTTTATAATATATGATTATGATTATTATGATTAACATTTAGAAATCAGCACACACAACCCTTGCATAAAATAAATTATTATTATCGTTTTAGTGCAACAGATTTCTTAAAGAAAAACTTGTTTTTAATTTCATTAATAATTTTACTAACATATTTATTTTAACTTTTAAATGCCTGCGATAATGAGCACTCAGTTGGATATCTTTTTAATTTTGTTTTGTAGATTTACATTATTCAGAAAAAAAATATTATAGTGGATTTAGAAAGGAAAAAGAATTGACCTCAGGCGAGACTCGAACCCGCGATCTTTCCCTTACAGCTGGAGGAATGCTCTGACTGCTAAGCCACCGAAGCCCGCACGAAGCCGACTCAAATTCCTCTATAGGTACTACCGTCTTTGGGGCGACGGTGGAGCCATCTACCGAAATTCATACAAGCTATTTCGGAACCAATGAATGATGTTACAACCATTTTTAAACATTGATTTTTGATGACTCCGCCCAAACAATTGAATGTGAAGCATTTATTATACTAACTTTTCAACGACCACGTGACGGTGCCCGAACCATCTAACTTCTAAGCATCCCTTTCTCTATCTTAATCACTACATCTTCAACCACACCATTGAGTTCCCTTGTCACGCTGGTCCTCACTCAGTCCGTGAACTTTACCCCAGCTAAGTCCTAAGTATACTTCTCAAATTTCTCAGTTCCACAGCATTCAGTCCACTTTCATAGGTACCTACTGCTTCTTCAAAAACTGCTTTCTTACTAAAAGTATAAATGTGAAACTGTGTGAAGTTGTTTGGATGTTTGTAGGTATGTTTGGAAATGGAGAAAGGAGAAGGTAAATAAATAAAAGCCTCGATGGTCGGCAGAGGTCGCCTTTCGCTGACGAAATGAAGAGAGTCGCCTTCGCCGGGGCAGCCGGCGCCTTGTTTTATAATAACCACCCGGGTACAAACGTCTAGCCATGAGTTCCGTTGGGTTTGCAATCTTATGGGAAGAAAAGAGTGTCAGTAAAGGTCTCACTGTAGAGGATGCTCAAGATCGTATGCAGTGGAGGAAGACGAGTCAGAAGGCGGATCCCGGGCGCCGAAGTGACGGTCTCGGATGGTGGCGATCGGTGGCACGATGATCAACAGACATATTGCATTATTTTATACAATTAAGTTACTTAGGAGAAGTTAAGACATTAAGAAAAAAATCCTGAGTGAAGACGGTTTGTTAAACAACAATTCGAGCAACTCCGCACGTCACCGTCCGCAGTGAGCTGTTGATGGCGTCATGTGAGCGTGTTCAACTTGCCATGACGTCATCATATAGATTTTTTGTTTGATTAGCGATTCAAGTTATTGTAGCTAATGAATGTTATACTACAGTACATTTGCCCATTACATTCGTCTATTAATAAACTTAAGACAACCTCGTAGATTAGGATTTTTTGTAGTTGTTTGTATCCGAAGCCACGGTTTGGTTTCGGGGATATACCGAAGTGCGTATATAAAAAACTTAGAAGCAATGTTTCTAGACGATCGAAAACATCGAAGCTTAGTTTTAATGGGGTTCCATACACAACTGGACTAAGGGACTGCGTTCGAGTTGCAGACGTTTTCACGCGTTCCTTCGATATTGGATGGGAAAATTAAATAATAAATGGATTAAATTAACACAAACAAAAAATTCACAAAAGATATCAGTAAGTACTTATACACCTTTTCACACAACTTTATTACGAGAAGGTCTATGTACAGTCGAATTCAAAAGTGCAGTAGCAATCCTACATAACTATAGCGTCAACATTCTAGCGCTACTTGTGACCTTTTTCTTTTAAGACAATTTACACACACACATAAATTGTTCTTCCGTAGGAATATTATCGATAATTTCGTTGTCACTACGTAAGCAACCCGTGGCCGGGTGGTTAAAGCATGAGGTTTATGGAAATGCAAAGGTTGATGGTTCAAATCCTGCGATCTCGCAATAACACTTTTTGTGTTTCATTTATAAATTAATATCATTGTATTATTTGTTAAATTTTAGCAAATATCAACATAAAATGTAAAAAGAATGCAAACTTCATGCAAAATTACTTTTTCAATATTTAAAATTATATTTTTGTCATAAATATAAAAAATCGTTATAAGCTGGAATCGAACCTGGAACCTCTTATCATTGTGCATCTATAGTATCTTGCTTAACCCACTTAACTATCAGTTAATTTACTAAGTTGGTAAATTACACACACGCACATATGTAAACACAAAACCGGGCCGGCGCGCGGCCGCACGCCACGCCATTTTGAGCCTTGTTGGGCTAATGCACTTATAAACTCTGACTGTACCTACTCTATAGGTACCTACTTATATCCATTATTGACTGTAGCTATTATGTATTTCGAGAAGCTATTAGTGTTATAGCTGCACTTACATGGTTTTTTATCTGTTTATTATGTGTATCAGATAAAAATAACATGTTGTTATAGTAATAGTGTAAATTGTCTAAAGTATAATTTACTGTCTTTCAGTTCTGAGAAGATTAGATAGCGATGCTATTTCCCGGATGTGACTGAGCTGCGTACCTAGGTACTATGCTTTTGATGCACTCGAGGGTCCTCGCCGCCGTCGCGTATGGAACATAAGAGTGATAAGAACACTCATTTTTAGATGACACAATAACGATTTTTTATCATACGATTTCATTTTTTTTTTTAAAGAATATTAGGAACCGAAATTACTAATATTCCCGTAAACCCCTCCAGCTAAGCTTGTGTTAGGAGTGGGTTCACATCGGTAGTGTAATGGCCAGGATTCGAACCCGGGACCTCTCAATCGTAAGGCCGGCCCCTTACCACTAAGCTACCGACGCTTATGAATGATGACTTTATTAAGCGTATAACACGTAGGTGTCTAGCTAATTATGCAGGGTCAATGACATCATAATTAATGTATCGCCTGCCAATTCGCGAACAAGCCGTAGGATTAGTGACAGGTGTATGTAATGTAGTGTAGGAGTTTATAAAATACCTCATTACGAGTAACTTCCTGCTTCGAATGGGGTTAATAATTTATAATTTGGATTAGCTTGATAAGTACGTCTGTGAGCCATCCTTTATTACCTACCTTCATTAAATTAAGAATGGTAAAAGAGCGGTATAAAAGGGCTTTACCTCTGTTCTTATTTTATCGTTTTTATTTATTTTTAAACTTTATAGTAGTAAATTTTTTGACAATAAGAAAAATGCCTTATTAACTGTGTTATTAAGTTAAAAAAATCTTATGATTTACCGTTTTGACCATTGATATATATTACCTAAGTATATTAAGTTTTGACGTTAATAAAAATTAACTAAATTGACTGGGCCACGGAGGACTTAGAATGAGATTAAGATAAAGTCATTTGAGTAATTTCCTTCGCCATGGCATGGACTAGGCAGTCAAATACCCAATTCTAATTTTATTATGAATTCAAATACATATCGAATTCGACAGAACATAATATCGTGACCTCACAAACAACACTCCCTATCATAGTAATGCTTCATTAATCGTGAAGTACCTAGGTATGTAGGCAGTAGGCAGTTAGTAGGCACCTACATACTTACTTGTACAGTTTTCATCAATTTCAGGATTCTAATAGCAACTCTTCTTATGGGAATTCAATGTTCAAGACAGGTAGTGGTTGTACGGTGAGGGTGAGAGACGCGAGTCCTAACATCTTCCGAATGACTGACACTGAGTGATATGATAGAGTACCTACCTGCCACAAGTATCCAATCTATTCTGTGGCTGTGGTTCCACACACCACGCACCGTGGTTTGCTTGATTGAAACACAGTGTAGTGTTTGGTGGCTTTACTACTAGGTACCTACGTACTAAAATAAAAACTGTATAAAAGGAATAGGTACATAAAGGTGAATGAGATTCCATGCCCTGGGTGCTGGGTGCCAGGCTACGCTAGTGCAATATGATGTGGGTTTGCTCGTACAGTGGGTACCTACGTCGTATGCGCTAGACGCAATTAAGTAATTCACGGCGAGATGTCACATGTGCATCGACCCCTTTGTTAGATATGCTCCATTAATATTCCTAAGAGTCGCGACGACGACATAGAATCTCGGGTAATCTACACATTATGGTACATTACGTGCCACCAACTGCCTCATGAGGAAGCAATTTCAGGAAAAGGTTTTGTTCCTTGTTTCGTTTTTCCTTTGTGTATGGAAATGAGGAAAACTACATAGAGCTTCAAGCACTTTAAGTATCTAGTTAGTGCTTTAATTAATTTAAGGCAACATTATTCACTAGCATTGTTGTATTGCCTGCGTGACAGGGGCTCACCAAGTAGGGACGCGGCCACTGAAGCGAAGTTTCGGGGAAAGATACTTCATAACATCACGGGACGGGTCCTCCACGGTAGCGACTGGCGATTGGCGATCCAACAGCGACGACGTGACGACGACCAGGCGCGGTCCGAAGGGGGGGGGGGGGGGGTCACAGGGGACATGACCCCCCCCCCCCCCCCCCGCCCAACGAGCACGTCATTTTTTTTTTTAATTTGCAAAATAATAAAAAAAGCAATATTTTATAGACGCAACCACGGCGCGACGGTGAAACCCGTGTCGCCACACTGTCACGTATCCAATATGACCAAAGCCACACACGAAACAGTAATTACTTATTTGCTTAATTTTTAACAGGACAACGCGATTGAGTACTAGCTAAGAAGCTGTCCTAAGAGTCAGCCTAGTAACCAATCGCGATGCTACCTACGCTGAACATCTTCGCAGCATTTTGTGATGTCACACATTATGACAAACAAAAATGTTATAAAATATAATCAGGGGGAAAAGATTTAGAAAACCTTTAGACTTCGGTCGTCGGTAAGTTGTAATAAATATAAAAGTCATAAAACGTGTGCGTGCCTCACATTGCCAAGTATTGACGTCAGAACAGAACAGACCAGCCAGCAAAAACTCAAGCGGTTCCTGATGGCAAGTAGCTGTCGCATAGGTACCTGCTCTACAATAGCACAGAATAAATCAATAGCCTTTATTACCTACAGAGGTACCTCTATACGGTATAAGTAACTAACTATTTAGGCAATTCATGTTAGTTAGGTAGCTACTTAACGTCCAATTTCCATTTACTTGATTATATCAAATAATATTGTAACTATTTCCAACATCATAATTAGTTAAAAGTTCTGGATGTACCTAATAGGTACCTACTAGTTTTTCTTCATTTCCACCTGGACCTAGACCAAGAGCCGGCGGCACCGGTGGTACCGGCCGCCCCTTTGCCGTCTCGGTGAGAGGCGCCTCGCCTAGTGTAGGCACTAGGCACCTACATGGACGATGTCGATGCTGTAATTTAACGCAATTTCAAATCAATTTATTTTCTTTAAATAGGTAAGTACGTGTAGTCAATAGGTATACCACAGGACATATATCTTGGACCTAAAATGTAAGTACTTGTGCTATACGCGCAGTATGTAGGTAACTACACGTTAATTCTTGGGTATCTTTTGAAGATAGCTTGGGGTGCTCCCTACTGCGCTGCGGTGGATGAGTTCAATTTCATCAAACATAGGTAGATTAGGTAGGTATTACAAAACAATTCGCGCGCTGCTGGGACTCGTTTGTCTCGTGATTTAAGTCAAGATACATGTCCCGAGGTATAATAGCCTAGGTACTAGTTATCAGTGTTATCACGAAGAGTTTTGTTTCGTAATTTTCGTAAATGCCGAATTCATTAGCCGAAAGAACTAAAGCAATGTTTGGTGCAGCGTGCTGCGTGCACATCAATGGCTATTATAATCAACGCGCCCACTTTATTTTAACAGGTACAGTTTAAGTTTCCTATTTCCTGTAGCCTATAGGTAGGTAGGTATAACTTATCGAACGGTTGATAGGCCAATGACCTTGACCCTAATTGATGATTTTATAATACGAAATTGACTCCAGATGTCGCTGCAAACTTATTACACTTGTTTGACAGGAACTCAACTCATACAAAGCGTTCCAATTTCCCAAAATTTTCATTGTTATTTCGTGTTATTTATAGGAATAAAAAAATATTTTAAATAATATCTTGGATAAATTATGCATTATTAAAGTAGACCTGACATATTTGTACATAGTAAAAGCTGATAAAAGCTAGTTTTTATTACTTAATGTCACATTTTACATGAATAAATGTCACTTCTTGACACTCCGTTCAGTGCGATGAGTGCGAACTGTGAACGCATTCATAAAGGTTTTTGATCTTTTAAAAGTTTTGATGACAACAAAGCTAATCTAATACGCGATCTAATTTTGAACAACGTATTCGATGGTACAGAGTGAGGTGGGTGTAGTGCAAGATAAAGCTAATTGGTGATTAACATCAATGCCGATCGGAGATAAGTTCAGTTGATCGCAAAAGTTTGGCGCCTTGGCGTCATTCCAGTGTGTCGTACACTTCCCGCGAGCACGATGTTGTCTCGTTACGTGGTGTCGCAAGTGAAGCATAATTCGTACTTCCTGGTGGGGCTCGCGCTGGGGCTGTGGGTGTCGCTGGCCGTCATCCCGCTGGACGAGGAGCCGGCCGCGGCCTGCCCCAGCGCGCCGCTCGCGCCCGCCGCCGACGACTACGAGCCGCACCGCGAGGAGCGGCCGCTCGCCGCCGCCGGCCAGACCATCGGGCGCAGCGTGCAGCGGCCCCGCTACTACAGCAACGAACTGGGCATGAGAGGTATGGAATACATTGTTTTTAGAGCAATTAATCATTACAGAGTGTGTGTTAAGTACTTACTGATTATATATCTTAAGCCATAGCTACAACGAGACCCTTAAAGTTCAAAGAATGCAACTGCATATTAAATAACTTACTATTTTTTGTTCTAGCGTCTTTACTAACTGGAGTATTGAGTTCTGAGGAAGCCCTGAAGAGTCAAATAGCAGCTTTGAACCAAACCACAGCTCGGCTGCAGCCTGCATTGAAGTTCTTCATCACCGCCAGTGCCATGAGCACTGTGCCCGGTTTAGCCAACGTTGTTGGCTTTACAGATACCAGAGAAATGCTTAAACCTTTCCATGCTCTTAAATATTTAGCAGACAACTATCTGGAAGAGTATGACTTCTACTTCCTGGTGTCAGACACTGCGTTTGTGAACGCCCGACGTCTGACGGAGCTGGTGTCGCAGCTCAGTGTCAGTGAGGATGTGTACATGGGCATGGTCGCAGAAGATGATAGTCATTATTGTACTTTAGGTATGTTTCACTTCTATGTTAAGCCATTATGTCATTGGTACATAGTTAAGTTGCTACTCTGATTTATTCTTTTGATATATTCACCACCCTGAAAGAAAGACGCCTTCGAGGTGACCTTATAGAGACGTATAAGATCATTACCCATCAGTATAACCTACCTGATATGCATACAATTTACACGCCAAAGGTTGCTACTAAGTCATCTAGAGGACACAGCCTGAGACTGACCCGTGCACCAGCAAACACCAACACCGCTCATCACTTTCTTAGCAACCGGGTAGTACACAACTGGAATAGACTACCTGAGGAAGTTGTGACTGCCACTTCAGTTAACAACTTTAAGAACAGACTGGACAACTGGTTACGTACTAACAAACTTAACTCTGGACACAATCAAGTGTAGTGATCTACATGAACTGAACTGTTCTTCGACAAATGTGAACTGTGACATAGACACATCAGCAAACAAATGCTGCTCGTCTATTAACTTATAATAATAATAATAATAATAATAATATTTTTTACCTTCCCAATTTTTCTGAGTATTCTGAACATTCAAAACCATGAACTAGGTAGCTGACTAATTTACTGTGCGAACAAAGATGCCAGGACCACTGCATCATTAAAAGTGTTTGTCTGTTTAGTGTACACACCATCATTAGAGACAATCATCTTAAAAGGTTGTTTATTTTCCTTATTACCTAATGTACTTTTTGTTTTCCATAGAGTATAGACTGCACACTTTAATCATCTTTCTTAAGACTGGACATATTTGTCCCAGGCTCGGGTATCAGATATACTGTACTAGTAATGTCTGTAATTTTTGGCCATTGGCTGGGAAGGTAGTATGCTTGTTTGGCTATGTAGTATGAAAATATAAAATGAATGTTCCAGAGGGTGGGGTGTTGCTGTCAAACTCCGTACTTCGCGCGGTTCACAATGAGTTGGACTGGTGTGTACGGAACTCATACTCCCCGCATCATCACGAGAACATCGGCCGCTGTGTGCTGCATGCAGCGCATCTGTCATGCAACTCACACTTGCAGGTAAACAAACAGTGTTAAGGTTAAAGTCAAAAATGATTAATTCTGGCCAACCACATCACTAACACGATGTACAGTGATCGCAAAATGTGCCCTGAGTCCCAAGTCTCGTAACAACAATCTGTTCAAAATTCAGGATTAGTCTAATTTCAATATCTTAAATGTCAAATGACAGTTTTGCAAACTGTATATTTTACCACTTGGACATTTTTCATCCACTGGACATTTTGTGACTTGGACTTTTTGCACCTAAAGGATACCATATATTATGTAGTAGGTATGTATCTAGCCAACTAGGCCAGTTATTAGTGTAAAAAGGAAATATACTGTGACTGGCGAACAATCGTAACAAGGTCACAAATCATATGTTTTCACAATTCACTTAGTAGAACATAAAACTTAGCCAGGTTTCAATTCATAAATCCGGAAAACCAAGCCACTAGCACGGGCCAATAAATATTTTAAAAGGAAAAACACTATAGTAGGAGTGCAAAGAACCTATACTCGTAATAGGAAACATAGAAGCGACTTGTGATGTCACTATCAGGAAATGTTTTTAACCTCTAACTTAGATTTTTTTTTTTAATTGACAGAAAGTCTTGTACTTTGAATTAGACTGGAACATTATAAATTATTTTGTCAAATGTATCCAACGTGTTTTTCGATAGATCTGTTGTGACGCATATGTGCGTCATCACTGTCATCCATGTCTAGCTGAGGATTTTTTAATGCATATTTGCATATCAAATGTATCCAACGTGTTTTTCGATAACCGTTCTATTGTGACGCATATGTGCGTCATCACTGTCATCAGTCTAGCTGAGGATTTTTTAATGCATATTTACATCCGTGGTTTCGTTCGTATCACCCCATACTGTGCCAGTTAAATAAAAAATAGTAACTACTAATCATTAACTTTCTTAATTTTTCTCTCCCTGAGAAAACCTCCCAAGTACTATAAAACTTATAAAAAAAATTTAGGTCTCATCGTTTTCGTCTTTCGTGTCGGTATGATATCACGGGCTGGCGTCCGCGACTCCACGTCAAGGTGCGGTTTTTATGTTGCAAAATAAAAATTGTGAGTGGGTAGAAACCACTCGATCGACATAGATAAAAAACACAGCTACAAGGAGTTCCGTAGGGCGAGACGTACGTGTCCGTGCGCGCCGCCGTGTCGGAGCGCGGGCCGGCGCTGGGCGCGGAGTTGGCGGACGCCGTGACCGTGGCGCCCGTCACGCGCGCCGCGCACCTGTACGCGCTGCACGCTTTCGTGTCGCGCGTGCACCTGCAGCGCGACCGGCGCGAGCTGCGGGCCGCGCGCGCCTCCCTCTGGCGCGGCGCCGCGCGCCACCCGCCCGGCTACCGCAACGCCACGTGGCCCGGCGGCCTGCGCGCCGACCCCGGCCTGGCGCCGCCCCTGCCTGACACCCGGTGAGTGTACCCCCCCACGCCACGTGGCCCGGCGGCCTGCGCGCCGACCCCGGCCTGGCGCCGCCCCTGCCTGACACCCGGTGAGTGTACCCCCCCACGCCACGTGGCCCGGCGGCCTGCGCGCCGACCCCGGCCTGGCGCCGCCCCTGCCTGACACCCGGTGAGTGTACCCCCCCACGCCACGTGGACCGGCGGCCTGCGCGCTGACCCCGGCCTGGCGCCGCCCCTGCCTGACACCCGGTGAGTGTACCCCCCCACGCCACGTGGCCCGGCGGCCTGCGCGCCGACCCCGGCCTGGCGCCGCCCCTGCCTGACACCCGGTGAGTGTACCCCCCCACGCCACGTGGCCCGGCGGCCTGCGCGCCGACCCCGGCCTGGCGCCGCCCCTGCCTGACACCCGGTGAGTGTACCCCCCCACGCCACGTGGCCCGGCGGCCTGCGCGCCGACCCCGGCCTGGCGCCGCCCCGGCCTGACACCCGGTGAGTGTACCCCCCCACGCCACGTGGCCCGGCGGCCTGCGCGCCGACCCCGGCCTGGCGCCGCCCCTGCCTGACACCCGGTGAGTGTACCCCCCCACGCCACGTGGCCCGGCGGCCTGCGCGCCGACCCCGGCCTGGCGCCGCCCCTGCCTGACACCCGGTGAGTGTACCCCCCCACGCCACGTGGCCCGGCGGCCTGCGCGCCGACCCCGGCCTGGCGCCGCCCCTACCTGACACCCAGTGAGTGTACCCGCCTCCCCCCCCCCCCCCTCACGCCACGCCACGTGGACAATTTTCTAAACAGTTTTAAATTGTGCCAGGTTCGACCATTTGCGGTGGATCTCGTTCAACGAAACGCACGCCTTTTACCCGGACGATCACCATGAGATCGCGCTCATCGAGGGGGCTCACCGTGAGGCGCTGGATGTAAGTTTTCCCAGTGTTCAGTACGCTGTTTTTAATTGACAAGTAATGCTATGTTTTATGTTATTTACCGTCAGCGTCCGATCCGAAACTATCGTCTCGAGGACTTTCCGGGGACGGCTGCGAGCCCCTTAACTATCTAGAGTCACTAGTGTCGAACCGGCCCCAGGCCCCGGCAGTATGAAGGTAACGCTCCCGCCCGTTGCAGCTGGTGCTGCGCGGCGTGCGCGCGTGGGCGCTGCGGCGCTGGCGCGGCGCGCGCGGCGTGGAGCTGCTGGAGGGCGCGTACCGCTGGGAGCCGGCGCGCGCGCTGCGCTACCGCCTGCTGCTGCGCCTGCGCTCGGCCGAGCGCGCCTCGCACGTGAGTGTACCGGTGCTGTGTGTGTGACGCGTGTGACGCGCGTGTGACGTGTGACGTGTGCGCCCCCGCAGAGCCTGCGGCTGGTGGAGGCGGCGCGGCCGCTGGGCGGCGCGCGGCTGGTGCCGGTGCGCTACGTGACGGAGAGCGCGCGCGTGGTGCTGCTGCTGGGCGTGCCGCTGCCGCGCGCGGCAGGCGACGCGCTCGCCTTCCTGCGGCGCTTCGAGAGCGTGGCGCTGGCGCAGGACAAGAACACGCAGCTCGTCATGGTGAGTGCGCCCGCCGCTCGTTGGGCGTGCACTGCACTGTGCGCTTGGCCCCGACATAGATACGTTTTGTTTCCTCGAAACTAATTGTCGGTAACTAAGCGCGCTTGCTCCTCCTACAACCGTGGGAAATCTAATGCCCAGCTAGCATTGCATTTGACACAACGTATATCCTATTTGAATTGGAATTGGAATTTGTTAACCGATTTATTGCCACCTTCATTTTTACTACTGGCCACTGGCCACAAAGATTGTTCAAACATTGAGGTCACCGTTATATAATGTTTTTAACCTCTGACTTGGGTTTAAAATTAACGGTCCCACTGGAAAAAGACTTCATTGTCATTTAGGCTAAGACATTTTTTATCAAGTGTATCTTATGTTATTCGATAGTTCTGCTGTGACGCACATGTGCGTCACCGAGCGGACTATGTAATTTTTTGACGCATATTTGCGTCTTTGTTCACGATTTGGTTAATATAAAATAGGTATAAATATCAATAATGTAACTAAATACACGAATGTATATTTTAAATGAGACGCGCGCCCTCACATTCGCGGGTGAAACGTCTGTGCAGAGATATCTGCATTTAGAAAAATGTACAAAGTATAGGTATTGAATGTGGGGAATAATCTTATCTTAAAAAGAAAGAAAGTCGTGTTAGATACACTATTTATAACTCAAGAACGGCTGAAAATTGGTAGGGAGGTAGCTTAGAACCAGTAGAAGGACATGGGATACTTTTTATCACGTTCCCGTGGGATGCGACATTAACCACAAATGTATGTACGAGTATAACCTCTCAATGACTGCACCAAATTGGATAATTCTTTTGTTTTGTGTTCCTTGTTGTGCGGCTAAGGTTCGAATAAGAAAATAAATGTAAGGTGCAGCGGGAACGGGATCAGAATTTAACACGGAAATTTGATTAGAAGGTACAGCGGGAACGGGATCTGAATATCACGCGGGCGTAAAATATGTCGGTACGAAGCTCGTAGGGTCAGCTAGTGTAACGTATAACACGGTAATTAATTTACTCGTATGTCGTCACTCGGTATAGTTTATACTCAAGTTTTACCGAATTCCACGGGAATCAGTTTAGCGGTTCGTTCCCCGGTTCAGGATGGAGGTGCGAAAACGTAGACATACTGACAGACAGATTTTTGTCATTGACAATATTGCGGTCTGCCACGCTCGCTGCCGTGCGCGCGCTGACCTGTGCGTGTGCAGGTGCTGGTGGGCGGCGCCAACAGCTCCGCGGTGGCCGAGCTGCGCGCCGCGCGCGACGCGCTCGCCGGGCGCTGGCCGCGCGCCGCGCTCGACGTGCTGCAGGCGGGCGGTGAGAGCGGCGAGGGCGGCGCGGACGAGCCCGAGGGCGCGGCGTGGGAGCGCGCCGGCGCCGCCGCGCTGGCCGCCGCCGCGCCGCGCCTGGCGCCCGACGCGCTGCTGCTGCTGCTGCCGCCGCACGCCGAGTTCAACCAGGACTTCCTCAACCGAGTGAGTGCCTGTGGCTGTCGTACCGACGGCGACGTGCGCCCGAGCCCCCGCCGCTACAGCCCGCGTGTTGCAGGTGCGCATGAACACGATCGCGGGCGCGGCGTGGTTCCTGCCGCTGCCGTTCGCGCGCTACGCGCTGTACGCGCACCCGCGCTTCGTGGCGCCGGGCGGCGGCAAGCCCGCCACGCACACCGGCCGCTTCGACGCGCGCCCGCTCGCGCTCGCCGTGCACCGCGCCGACTGGCTGGCGGCGGCGCGTTACGCGCGGCCGGGCGAGGCGCCCGCCGCCACGCTGGCGCGCGCGGCGCTGCGCTGCGTGCGCGCGCCCGAGCCCGCGCTGGTGCTGGCGCCGCGCGCCGCCCCGTGCGCGCGTGACGCGGCGGCGTGCTGGCGCCGCGTCGGCCTGCCGCCGCTGGGCGCGCGCCACTCGCTGGCGCAGCTGCTGCTGGAGCACGAGGCGGACGCGCCGCACTAGCGCGCGCCGGTTTATTTGTGTCGACCAATAAACTTTGTACTTCATTTGCGTGTTTCATTCCCACCCACCCCGCCGTAGTGATATGTGTGAGCGCAGTGCCCCCACCTGCGCCACCGACGCGCCGCTACCTTTTTTTACACCACTTAAATAGCAGACGAAAACACTGCCCGCCCGATGGAAAGTGATTACCGCGACCTATAACAGCGTGACACCGGGGGCCTCGCGCTCGCGCTGCCGCCCCTGGTAGAACCGTATGTCCGTATGGATTGAGGAATCACTTCAGATTTAAAAAGGAAGCTCGCCCCTTATTTAGTAGGGAAATAAATAGTTTTGTAGGCCAAATACTGAACTTTGTAGTAAAATATGTCTAAAGTTATATCAATGTGAATGTGGCTCCTCAATCCCGCCAAACATCTGAATTGAGGAGCCACCTGAAACACGAAAAGTGTTTCATGTATATTTTTGAAAATTTTGTATCATTTAGTAGCAATTGTGTATAATGTCTACTAAAAATCTGAGCCCAGTACTGTTTATATTCAAGAATCCCTACTATTATTATAAATGCGAAAGTAACTGTCTGTCTGTCTGTTACGCTTTCACGCCTAAACCACTGAACCGATTTTGATGAAATTTGGTATAGGGATAGATTACACCTTGAGAAAGGGCATAGGCTATGTTTGGTCGCGATAACCGACATCCACGCGGGCGAAACCGCGGGCAAAAGCTAGTATACAATACTTTTAATGTGGCTCCTCGATCCTCGATCTATACTGTACACAAGAGCGTGAATTGCCATGAAAGTTATTGGTCAAATTTATATTCCACTCTAAAGACATTAAGTAGTACCTAAGTGTGTTCGAATTTGTAGCATATGGACAACGTAGTGGAACGAGTTCCGGCGACTGGGACCGCAATTAAATTTATTTTAAATTTAATATTTTTCTTCCGGCGACTGGGACCACCCATAAAAAAAAAAAAACAAAAAAAATTATAGTTAAAACCAAAAACAGTACAGTCAAACAAAAAGACGAAGAGACGTAATAATTAAAGCAAAATCGGATCTCTGGATTGGTTTTCTTGTAGTGGTTACTGGAGACAGGACGGTACGGCACACGTGGTTGGGGTATCAGTCGATACAAAGGCTCTCCGGAGTATGTCGTTGAGAGCATGGTGACGCGGAAACCTACCCGCGCTTCTTCGACAACTCAGTGCGTGCTGACCGTCGCCGCCCACCATGGAGCCGCAGGTGCATTTATGGGGTTCACACACCTTGCAGCCCAGGTAGAGGGCGGATATGCGGATCCCACATCCCGCGCGCGTTTCACCCAATACCCCCGTGACGGTTGGGGAGAGTCGCCTGTACCCATTGGTTTTCGTGGAGCCATACATTGAGGATCGACTCAACTGTGGACTTGAGGATGTCATCGAAAGCCGCGACGTCTGCCGGACAAACCCAGGTTAGCGCGGTCCGCAGCAGGTACGTCAGCTTAGGGAGGGCAAAGCACATGCGCAAAAGCACCAATGCCACATGCGCAGAAAGATTTTTGAGACGTTCTCGAGCGGTCAGGAGAAGCTTATTACGGGAAAAGATTGCCTCGTGCACCCCTTCAGGGAAAAAATCATTTATGTATAATATGTATAAATTAAATATCTAGGTATACTTTTTTATTCTAGGTATGTGTTTATTGCCTGCAATTCCAAAAAGATAGATTTTCCTAGCAGTCACTTTTCCATAGATTTTCTTACCCGTGTTTTCGTCCTGAAAAATGCCTCTACTACTACCAGACAAATTTGAAAAAGGGGTTTTTCACAAAAAAATGACAGATAGGTAGGTACCGGGATACGCTATTTCTTAATAAAACGGTGTCAAAAATATTTCAATCAGCTCAGTTTTACAAAACCTCGATTTTAGCAAAAAATTTGTGTTGAAATCGGTCTGAGCTGCGGCTATCCTTATATGGGGGGGGGGGGGAGCGGGGTTGGTCACACCTACACGTACCTTCATGACTATTACATACACATATTCACGCCTGAAAGCCCATATTTCAATATGTTTTCGGTCCCGTGTAACCAGTCTCAGGGGCGAGCCTATTGCCGTCAAGTGGGCACTGTGTCTTAGGCTGTAGGTAGGTATATTTACTGACGGATGAAGAACAGCCCAGACATGACAGATGGAGTTCCCGTAGTCGAAGGCGACTACGGAATAAGGCTGTTCTCCATCCGTTCGCCCTATCCACCACAAATCAACACTGTCTAGGAACAAATTGATACTCTAGTGTCAATGTAGGGTCCGCGTTTTTTCGCATAACTTTTAAGTTATTATAAGGGAAGCCCGAATATGTTTCTAATACCTACCATTGATCCATTCCCTGAGCCTTTATCCAACTCAGTTAGGATCGAACTTTAATACTTACCGTGAAGCGACTGCTACCTGACCTCCTATTTGAAGCTACGGCGCTAATTTTAAACTAATAGTGAATGTTGACTATCACTATGATATTTTAAGTAACAGAGGTGATAACTTAGAATACCATCCAGGGTGCCACCAAATTGCATACAAAAAAATTCATTCAAATCGATCCAGCCGTTTAGGAGGAGTTGATGAGTGACATATACGATAGATAACATTTTTCAATCAAAGAGTTTTTTCTTTAAATTAAAACTAACCTTTTTTTGTTTGACTGTACTGTTTTGGCTAAAACAATAGATTTTTTGATACATTTATAGGTGGTCCCAGTCGATGGAAGAAAAATATTAAATTTAAATGAATCCGGCAACTGGGACCGCGGTCCGAGTTAATTGTGGTCCCAGTCGCCGGAAGCCTGTAAATCGAGTGACTTTAATATTAGGTCCTTACGTATGAAATTGGCGTTTTGTACGGGAGGAATAAAAAGTCGATTTTTTTTTTTAAATATACCTATTTAATTAATCAAAGTATGCACCGTTGTTATCTATGCACTTTTGCCATCTTATGGGTAGTGTTCATTGATCCCTTTACTATAAAAACCATGGGGGCGAGAATCAATAAACTCTTTGAAGGCGGTTTGGACTGCTGCATCGGAGTGGAATTTTTTTCCTTGTAAGAAGTTGTCCAAATTCCGGAAAAAATGGTAATCTGTTGGAGCAAGGTCAGCGGACGATCAAGACGCTTCTAACGATGTCTTAATTGTCCAGTTCTAATAAGTAGTTGAAGAGCTATGAGGGAACAAATGAACATACACATACATACTAACATAGCCTGTCAAAATCATAACCCTCCTTTGGCTTCACCGTAGTCGGGTAAAAATGACAGAAAACTTTGAGCGCCAAAATACATTTGTGACTACCCCGTGGCACTACCCTGTGGTACAACCAGTTGTATCAATGGGTGTACCACGGGTAATACATGACCCAATGGCACTACTGTTAGTATCAAGGGTAATTTCCCCATGGCACTACCATACCGGTAGTGTCAGGGGGGGGGGGGGATTATTCCCCATGAATAATTCACGGGGAATAACTTTTCCCTTTCGTAAGTCTAGGTGAAATAAAATAAAATAAAAAGTCAAGTAAAAAGACGATACGCACTATTCGTCTTTCCAGGTTACTTCTTACTAGTTTCTTTACTATCACTAACCTTTTTATAGAAGCATACATAATATAATCAATCATTAATCATGCAAAATATCAGGTAAATCTGCTAAAAACTTTCGTACCTACATATTTTCTAAAATCCGATTCACAAACTTCCAACCTTCAAAATTTGATTTATTCACTAACGCCATATTCGTACGAACCACGCTCATTTTCTTCTCCATGGTACGAACCATCGATATAATCACCTCCTTTTTAAGTCGGTTGAACTTTCATTTTCTTCACCTAGATTTATTTTTATTCCTGGCACTACCGATAGTGCCATGGGGAAAGAATTTTATACTTGACACTGCCAGTAATAAAGAAATTATATTTTCATACAGCGCGAAAAGTAAATGCATTATCTAATTGGGTAGTGCCACGGGGCAGTCACCATTTGTGACAGCCCTGTCAATACCGCAAATGTCTAGACAGAGATGGCATTTCCCAAAACATCAAAGACGACGAACTACTGTAGGATTCGTTGTACTGCACTACAACTGTGAGTTGCAAGTACCTACTATACACTGGCAGTGTCATAGGGATGAAATAATACCCATGACACTACCAGTGGTGTTATTGGGTGGTGTCACGGAGTCAAAATGGGTAATATCATAGTAAATAAAACAAGGCCACTGTGAAGATACGATTTATATAGTTAAAACATAAAGAAACCGCAGGCCCGGGTCGCGCCCGTCACGCGAACGTCACGCGCACGACACGGGCACGGGACGTAACGCTTATCACAATACGCTCGCCGACCGGCGCGGACGAGCCCAAATAAAATGCATTATATAATCGTAGGTTTAGTACGCGAGGCGCAACTCGCTTCACCTTATTTATATATAAATCATACATCGAAGTACCTACTAATATCTAAACGACACCACTCGGGTGCCCTCCATAGAAAATATCTTACAAAATAGGAATGTAACAATAATACCATCGGCGGGAGGCGCAAACAGTAAAGAGCGCCCGCCGCGGCGCGAGCTATACCTAGCGGGACGCGAACTTCACACGCGTTGTACGCGAGCTAGACCCACACTTTTACATACCGCACTGCACCACCAGCAGTACTGACACTACAGTACATACATTGATACAGTAAGGGGGAAACAATCGCTACTAAATAGGTAGTACCTATAATGCGGCACGCACATATTACGTACTTTCACAAAAATATTCTTACGGTCAATACTAGTAGTGTCGCTTGGCAGCGTGGTGAGTTACTTTCTAAATTAAGACGACGACACCCCTGGGTAGAAAGCATAGAACGAAAAAATCCCGCCGGTACTACTGGTGGTGCCGCCCGGTAGTGCGGTGGGCAGGAGCGATCGAAGCCGCGCATTGTTTCCCGGCACCCGGGACAACGAGGCGTATGGCCTAGAAATTCTCATCACCGGTGGGCAGAATAAAGGAAAATTTATATCTAACGGAGCGAGGCGACGAGGAAAACGGGTGCAAAACTCGCGGCCGCCACTAGAAAAAATACATATATACATAACATCGATTCACAACGCCGCCGCAGCGGGAGGCCGACTATAAGATAAATAATCTTTTTAAAATACATTTATTGCTTCGTTTAAAGCGCGCGAACGCCCTGGACGGCGGTTCGCTGCCCCCGGCGGGTCACTGCGCCGGCGCCTCGCCCGGCGGCGGGGACGCGGGCGGCGAGGGGGGGGAGGGGGGCGAGGCGGGGGGCGCGGGCAGGGCCTGCGGGCCGGGCGGCGCGCGCAGCGACGTCCACTCGCCCGACAGCTCGTACAGGCACTCCACGCACGCCAGGAACTCCTTGCCGTCGAAGCCGCCCACGGCGAACAGCACGTCGTCCAGCACGGCCAGCCCCGCGCCGGCGCGCGCGCGCCGCAGCGCCGGGCCGGCGCGCCACGCGCCCCAGTCGTCGCCCGCCGGCGGCGCCAGCCACTCCGTGCGCCGCAGCGACGCCGCGCCGTCCGAGCCGCCCGCCAGCAGCAGCGCGCCGCGCCACGCCGCCGCGCCGGCCGCGCGCCGCGGCGCCGGCAGCGCGGGCCCCGGCTCCCAGGCGCGCGCGCCGCGACGCAGCAGCTCGGTGCTGGCCAGGCAGTGCCACGCGTCGCAGCCGCCCAGCGCCCACAGCGCGCCGCGCCACGCCGCGCCGGCGCACTGCGAGCGGCCGGCGCCCAGCGGCGGCGCGTCGGCCCAGGCGCCGGCGGCGTAGCGCAGCACGCGGCGCAGCGGCAGGCCCGCCGCCCAGCCGCCCAGCACCAGCAGCTCGTCGCCGTCCGCCACGCCGGCCGCGTGCGCCAGCGCCAGCGGCAGGCGCGCGCCGCCGCGCCACGCGCCGTCGCTGAGCACGTCCATCTGTGGCATAGCGTTGTGTCTCACCACCACCGCCACCACCGCCGGCCGCGGGACTGGTTATTTTTGTGACGACCCCGTGACACCACTAGTAATGTCGAGAGTATTACTCGGTCCCCGTGACACCACTACCGCACCGCCCCGTCGTCGTAGTTTACGTCATAGACAAAAATTTCGTAAATTAGGGCTCGTATTTCTGAACGATGCTCAGTGATTTTAAATAAATCTTTATTTGGAACTTAAACATTAAACAATAAAAATAATATTTGAGGACAAATTAATTATTGTATTCTAGATGGCGATTCTAATGTCATATCATGAATCTAAATTGAGCGTTGTTCTGAAAGACGGGCCTAAGTCTTCAATCGGTCCTCGAAAAAATCGAAATTCAGGACTGAGTGCCGTTCTAGAATACGGGTCTAATCGGCGAAATCTTTGTCTATTACTTTACAACTACAATAGTTTCTTTTTAACGACAGCAAGGAGCCGGTGTGGGTGGTTACGCCGGACTCGGACCGACTCACCACACAAGAGCTCACCGTCTGTGGGTCGTAGATTGCCGGAGGCGAGATCGGCTGAGACATCTATCTCCCGCACCCCGCCGACCCGGGCCTTCTCTCTCGAGCGAGCCCTGTGCGGAGCACGGACCCCGTCCAACCCCGCGCGGGGCGGTGGGGGACCACCCTCAGACCCGCGCTCATAGGGGACGGAGGTCGTTGTGCAACTTGGACAACCGCGGTTGTGGCCTTCAGGGTAATAATACCCTTGACACTACCGGTAGTTTCATGTGGATACAATTTATACCCTAGCTAGACACTATCAGTGGTGTCATGGGTATAGAATAATACTTACCTTTGACACTACCGGTGGTGTCATGGGTATAGAATAATATTTACCTTTGACACTACCGGTGGTGTCATGGGTATAGAATAATACTTACCTTTGACACTACCGGTGGTGTCATCGTGATAGAATAATACCCTTGACACTAAGAGTGGCGTCATTAGATGGTGCCACGGGGCTGTCACGGTAATTTTTTGAACATCATGCACACGTGTACATACAGGTATGTTGTACCGGTCAACCTTATAGGTGATGTAGAGAACAGCAGAGTAGATGCTTGTGAAAGGAAACAAACTAAATGAATTGTAAAGTAGGCACATTTCATCACGTTTCCTTCGCATCCTGACTAACTTCGGGCCATCTACGATTTTGAGTAGGCCCCATCCTACCCCGTAACAAGAGGAGAACTATCTGCAGGCCTGCGCCCGGGGGTCCAGTCCGCCCATCGCACGCTGTCCACCGCGACAGAGGGGACACGCCTCGGCCGAAGACGCCGTATATCCTGATAACTTTCTTATTATTTGAAGTAGGGCTCCCCTGCTTTAAATAATAAGTAAAGATCATACGCCGCAACTAACAAATACGGGCAAATAGGTACGCGCGATCACAGAGACGCCGAGAGGTGAGGAGCGGGCGAGGCGGCGTACCGTGTCGAGCTCGGCGTGGCCGTCGCTGCCGCCGATGACGTACACCTTGTCGTGCAGCGTGACGGCGGGGAAGCGCGCGCGCGGGCCGCGCATGTCGGGCAGCGGCGCCCACTCGTCGCGCGCCGGGTCGTAGCGCTCCGCCGAGCGCAGCACGCGCGCGCGGTCGTAGCCGCCCAGCGCCAGCAGCGCGCCGCCCAGCGCCAGCGTGCCGTGCGCCGCGCGCGCCTGCGCCAGCGCCGCGCGCCGCTCGCCCGCCTCGCGCCCGCCCAGCGGCCCGCCCAGCGCGCCGCCCGCCACGTCGCGCCAGATCACGCGCGCCGCCGCCAGCCGCCCGCGCAGCGCCAGCAGCGCGCGCGTGGCGCGCCCGCCGCCCTCCAGCCGGCTGGCGGCGATGACGGCGCAGTCGCCGCGCGGCGCGCGCGCGCCCAGCGTCTGCGGCGCGGGCGCGGCGGGGTCGGGCGGCGCGGCGCGGCGCGGCACGCGCGTGCGCGCGGCGGCCTCGCGCCGGTACTCGTGCAGCTCGGGCGCGTCGCCGCGCGCGGCCGGCAGCTCGCCGCAGTCGCGCAGCGCGCCGGCCGCGTCCACGTACACGAGGTGCGTGCGCGAGCACAGCTCCGCGACCTGCGGCAGAGGGAGAGGGCGAGTGGTCGGGCGCGGGGCGGTAGGTCGCGCACAGCGCACTCGCCCGCGCGGTACTCACGTCGGAGTCGATGTTGAGGTCGCGCAGCCACACGAGCGCGGCCTCGGCGACGGCGGCGGCCGCCTCCTCGCCGCCCTCGGTGCTGGTCTCGCGCAGCATCTCGATGCGGATGTGCGGCAGCGCCGCCAGCGCGCCGCTCGCGCATATCTCCGTGAACTGCGACCGAAGCGGAAGAAAACTATAAACCGACGGCCGACCCGCGAGTCCCACGACGCGATGTTCGATCGATGGTGACGTCTTCTCGATGGCGCACACATACGCATTTCCGCTAAATTTAGGTACCAATCGCGGATACACGCTTTCTGGTGTACCCAGTGAGAATATGACTGCAGCTTTACGGAATACGGATACAATGATTTTTTTCTTTCTTAATAAATACAACTAACGTTGGTGATCAATAAGGAAGTCATTCCAACGCAGATTAGTGTAGATTGTGTAACGCGAATCTTTTATACCTACTTGTAGTGGTAAGTTGTATCAAGGTCGGCTGCAGCAAGGTCTGTGTAGTAAGCAGTTCTGTCAGATGATTACTAGAGCCTTCTAGACGATGCATCGTTCGTCGCCCGTTCGTAAATTCTTGGAAGTATTCGGCCCGCAGCGCGGTTATATGCGATTCATTGATATGATATTTACTACACATCGTGTGTAGGTATAATAAGATGGGAGGTAGTGCGCGTATGCACAATTTGAACAATATAAGAGGAAAGCCCGCGCCAAAGCCCTGTCCGCTATCCGCTACTCAGCAGATGTAGGTACGGAGGCAGTGAGTGGGGTACTGACGTGCTGCGCGATGTAGGCGTCGAGCGCGGCGAGCTGCGCCGGCGCCAGGTCGGGCAGCGCGCGCAGCTCCAGGCAGTCGTGCGGCGCCACGCGGCGCAGCAGGCGCTCGGCCAGGTGCGCGCGCGCCGCCTCCATGCGCAGGCGCCAGGCGGCGCGGTACAGGCGGCGCGCCGCGGCCGGCTCGCGCACGCGCAGGCGGCCCGTGTACGCGAACTCCACCAGCTCGCGCAGCGCGTCGGCGTCCACGTCGGGCACGCGGTAGGCGGGCGCGGCCGGCGCCAGCGCCTCCAGCAGGTAGGGCGAGGCGGCCGCCAGCACGGCGCCGTGCGCCGGCAGCTCGGCGCCGCCCGCCAGCAGCACGGTGTCGAAGTGCTGGCGCGACTTGCGCAGCGCGTTGAGCGCCGCCAGCGCGCGCCGCGGCGCCTCGTCGTCGCGCAGGGACAGCTCCAGCTCCAGCGCCGCGGCCTCCTCGCCGTCACTGTCCTCGTCGGCGCCGGCGCCGTCTGGAACGATCGCCCATTTGTCGACTTGTTACACGCGCCAATTCTAATCAAAATCGACCTGCCAGATGTCAAAAATGGTTATTCTCGTAACACAGTTTTCAGGAATGAACATCGACGTCGTGATCGTTACGACGACCCGGTGACACTACTCAATGACACCACTCGTCGTTGTGCGCTTACAGAATTGCATATCGCATTGCAGTAGTGTCAAAGGTGTAAAGTAACTATTTATTAATCTGTGGTAATGTGCAGCTCGCCTTACCTAGTATGTATACAGGGCGTCCCACGGCGATGCCACATGGAGGGAAAGTACCTTAAATCCTTGAGTTAGCTCATTTTGTTTAAAGGAGACATCATTTTATTTTTAAAAAGAAACAAAACTGCATTCAAAGATTTTTAAAAATTCGCTTGCCACACCCGGTAATCGAACCGACTAAAATCCGAAAAGTAACATCCTGTATTTTTATGGCTTCAATCGATAGTGTCAATCATAAGGATCAAATCTCTCTAAGAAACATGGTAAATTAAACGAAAGGCAGTCCTTGAAACATGACGTGTACTACTGTACTTGTAAACTACGAAAAATACCTTTGACACTACCGGTGGTGTCATGGGGAGTTAACTTTTACCCATAGGAAAGAATATTACCCTTGACACTACCAGTAGTGTTATGTCATTGGGTAGTACCACGGGGCAGTCACCGAAAATGGGCATGTGGTTCCCTTTGACATGTACTAATTGATAGGTTATTACGTTATACAAAAAGAACTACAACACAGGAATTTACTGAAATTCTGTATTATATTTTCATCGTTTTAAACATTCGAGAGATTGAGATTAAATCGAGATTAAAATTGCACGCGGTATGTGGGTACCGGGTACCTAAGTGTACGTACTCGTCAGGTAAGTAGGTACATGTAGCGAGGTTGCGCCTAGCGACCAGTGTCGACGCTCGACCAGTGCTGGTATTCGAAAGAGTCGCGTTCAGTATTTGTTGGGAGTGTTTGTGTGAGTGTGTTGTCATTTATTTGAAACGAGAGGCTGCCGTGTAGTGAACTAGTGACGTACACTCATTATTGCAATAAGCTTCCGGTACTACGCAAGTGAGCCTTACTAGTAAAATTAATTAGTAATTCAAATTGTTTAGAAAAACTAAATTTAAAATTGTTGTATTCGCCTTCACGCTCGAGTAATCGAAATGAAATCGGCCAAGTGCGAGTCGGATTCGCCCATGAAGGGTTCCGTAGTAGCAAAGGCGAAAATTGCGGTTTATGACGTATTAAAAAAAAACTACTGACTGGATCTCGTTCGAACCAATTTTTAGTGGTAGTTTGCATGGCAATTTACATCATATTTTTTTTTTAGATTTATCATTCTCTTATTTTAGAAGTTAGAGGGGGGGGGGGGACACATTTTTCCACTTTGGAAGTGTCTCTCGCGCAAACTATTCAGTTTAGAAAAAAATGATGTTAGAAACCTCAATAGCATTTTCAAAGACCTATTTATAGATACCCCACAAGTATGGGTTTGATGGAAAAAAAAAATTGAGTTTCAGTTCTAAGTATGGGGACCCCCAAAATTTAATGCTTTTTATTTATTTCTGTGTGAAATTCTTCATGCGGTTCACAGAATACATCTTCTTACCAAGTTTCAACAGCATAGGCCTTATAGTTTCGGAGAAAAGTAGCTGTGACATACGGACGGACAGACAGACAGACGGACGGACAGACATGACGAATCTATAAGGGTCCCGTTTTTTGCCATTTGGCTACGGAACCCTAAAAAGGCCTCCTTTATGCCTTTGTTTATTGTTAGAAACTTAAAGTGAAAGTAAAGTTACTTGATGCAATATATCAAATGAGCAGAAGCAGTCCGAGGCGAGAAATAATTCATATGCACTGTGGCACTGTGGAGTTTCCTGCATCCGGCGAGAAGTAGAAATAGCAATATCGATCTATGGTGGGGTGGCCGAGTACGGCGAGTACCTACCCTAGCTACAGTAAGGCTCGCGGCCAGTACTGAGTGTAGTGTACTTGCCCTAGAGCTGAACGCTTTGGAGTTCGTGGAGCTCTAGTGACTTCATTACTGTTTTCAAAAATATAAAATACAGTTAAAGTCAAAATCTCAATAATAGTCCGGTCAATTTAAACCAAAGTATAGGAGTGTGCTCAGCTCAGCTCAAAGTTGGTAGAAGAGATTGTTCACAACACCACCATGATTTCTTCATGATTCATGATTCTAGTTCAAAGGGAAGTAGCTACTAAGTACCTATCCTAAAATCAAACTTCAAATTCAATGTAATCCAAGTAGGTAGGTATATTGCCGTTTATGCAGTACAAGTACGCGACTCAATTCGTACGGAACCCTTAGTGTGCGAAACCAGCTCACACTTGACTGACTTTAATAGATATTGCATGAGCTGTATGAGACAGAATTAACCTGTCTCAGACATTTTTATCATAATGCTTACGGTTTTGCTGAAAATGGCGAAAAGTCCATTTTTATTACTTTGACCCCGAATAAAAAGAATTGTATATTGTATCGGATCGATGAGGACTTTTATTTATATTTTTATTTATTTGGAGATCTTATATCGTAAATCCTGAGTTGTTCAGTTGCACTTTCTTATCAATGTCTCTTTCTTTGTTTTGCTTTAATTTGCTACATTATGTATTGTATCAATGTATTCTATGTATTTCTCGTTTATGTAATTATTCCTTATTGCTGTTTACTAATATTTAATCTTTGTCTTATTTCTACTTGTGAAAACTTGTAAGTGGCCTTCTCATAATATTGACTCTTGTATACATACCTATTTTAGCTGTAAGTTTTCCGTAATTTTAAAATAAAAAAAATAAAATAAAATAAAATTTATAACTAGCTGACCCTGCGAACTTCGTACCGCCTAACAGACGATTCTTCATTTATTTTATTTTTTTTCTCTCTGTAAGAACCATCCTTGTAAGTACTTAAGGAAAAAAAAAAAAAAAGGAATATTCTAAAAAAAGAATTAGCGAAATCGGTTCTATCTATTTTTATATTATAAAAAAAAAGATAGTGTTCTGAACAATTCTACGAACTTTCAGCTGGGTGCGAATTATTGCAGCGTCGGATTTGTAAATTGACCGGACTATAAAGGACGTAAAATAATAACATCATTAAATAAAAGTGCTGTGGAGTGAAAAGCTACGCTTTATTCATTACAACCGCTCTCCAATAGTTCTAATTAGAATTACACGTGACCGTGTCAAGGCTGCCCCGGATACCTTACCGCGGCAGCCAGAGCCGCCGCGGTTAGAAACAGTGCTCGCACAGAACGCGCAGAAGCCTTACAGTGAGACAGCCGTTCTGCAGGCACAATGCTGTAAGAACACTTCGAACGTTCGAACAAACTCCACAGCTCGATTCCGCAGTGAGATTTCAATTTCACGTGCTGTAAATTAATTGGTGACGTGAGCACAAATCGACAGTGATGTATACTATGTTAATGTGCTCGACAACGTGACGTCACCAAATTTACAGCATGCGTAATTGAAATCTCACCGCAGATTCAGCTGTCAAGTCCGTTCGCCACCGTTCGATCGTTCGAAATGTTCTTACAGCATGTGCCTGCTGATACGCAACGACGCGACGGGGCGGGGCTAATAACGCCAGACACGCTCACGCTGCCACTCCTCGTTCAGAACACTGCGGATTGTCCCAGAGTCGGTGGATACCTGCTAAACATTTAAGGTAGTCTTTGTAAGCACGCACATCTACTATGTTATTCTTTTTGTCTGAAGTTGGGGTGAGGTGGTTGTCCAGAAAGGGCGAATTCGCCGCAATTCTCTTGTGCGTATTACGCGCGACTGTTTTGTCCAGAAAGAGCGTTGCTACGCGCGATCATTTTGGCGCTCCATTTCCCTGGATACGTGTGCTTGCTCTGGAGTTCGCGCGTTAACTGGACGCAACAAGGTGTCCCTAGTATCTCGACTCGCGCGCAATACGCGCGAATCAAGCGCGAGTCGAGTCTGGTGTAGTGATTTCCGGGAACGTGTGTTCTGGGGATTACCTGTGTCGGATCCAGAAGGAGACAACGCCTGAGTGCCATCATAGTGATACTAGTAAACATCTAAATCCTGTTCAGTAGCTGAGGCAGCCCTGAGGCTCCACACAGTAATCGAGTGCCTGGCGTGGAAAACGCTGAGGTGAGTACTAGTGGCGGCCCTTGAGGGGAGTTCTCTAGCTGAGCGCATTGCTCATAGCGATATGGTATGGAGCGCAAGCAGTTGTTTACCACGTCGCGCCTCTTTTTAAAAACCTAGTAAGCCACATTCACTATAAAAAAAACCTAGTACGTGCATGTTACTTGCTAGGTTTTGAAGAGGTAAAGGCGATTTACTAGGTTTTTGATCTGGTTTTTTGAGAGCGTATAGAACACTTACTAGGTTTCATGGTGTCAAGATATTATCTGTATTATCTGTTATTTGTAAGGTTTTAAAGCAGGTGTCTTCACAAATCGATGCGACAGACCTTGAAACTACAAACTGACTAAAATGGAAAAGAAGGTAATTTTAGAAAAAATTACCCGTACTGGGTTTTGATTTGGGGCAGCCGATTTGTACGTGAACGGGTAGAGCCTGCCTGACACACAGACTAGGTACTTACTAATATTTGTTATCGCACAGATAATGATTCCAGTGTTGTAATATCTATTACATATCATCATTCTGAACGGTTTAACTTTTCGTTATCTAGAGCAGGCTGATAATAATATGATCACTGATCAAGTGATCACCCATCATTGATGTCCTACGAACACTCACTTGACTGTAACGTTTCCAAGTTCACGTGGACAATATATATAATTTGACAGTCATTTAATATTTTAGCAAGCTTCAAGATAGCGAAGCAGGTGGCTACTCGAGAACCGTCTAAAGTGCTGTTTAACACCCGTATTCACAAACAATACTTCGCTATGCGTTCTACCAAAACCGTGCAAAGAACGACAAATTCTCAGTGCGTTCGTTTTGGCAAGCCTTTTTATTCACTTCGTTGAGGGAACGCACTGCGTTAGATACTGCTCCGTGATGTTTGTGAATTAATTTTACCAGCCCTATGCGCTCGAGCACACTATGAGACCTCACAGTATTGTTTGTGAATACGGGTGTAAGTCGGTCAGAGTCCGACATTACGAATTGCCGCAGAAAAAAGGGACCTACTATTTCCATCCCACTGGACAAGATTTTTATTATAATCAGCACTAGCCTTCCTCCCGCGTTAATGTTCTGGTTAAATGTCCAGTTCTACTGAACCGATTGTGATCAAACAAATGTAAAATTTAAAGTCTGACCAAGCTCTTTCAAAAGTGAAAAAACACATCGAAATCCGATCAGTAATTTTTGCGTCCATCGCGGACAAACATTCGCACCGCTCACCACAGACAGTGAATTCATTCAACCTCGCACATTGCTGCCGGAACTTCTTTCCACACTCCGAATACAATATGGGGTTCTTCGAGAAGGCCTCAAGAGGCATCACAGACTTTAAAAATGACGAGACTTTAAAAAAGCGAATGTTGCTAATCTCGCCAAATGCACAACTCGACAACGGCTCGACCGGTTCGGCTGATTGTTTTCTCGTATGTTCCTACAGTTTTAAACAAAAAGAAAAAAGTATGCGAGGTCGGACACAGAATTGACAGGAAATAAAGCGTCTGCCATCTGACTTCCATAATCTACTGGCGATATCGATGTATTCCAGTTACACCAGTTTTTGAAATTTTAGGGCTTTAACTACCCATAACGACACTGCCATTTATATTAAGTTCGTACGACACCCGGGGCCGATGGCTTAACACGACAAAATAGATATATTCATGCATACAAATATTTGCACTGAACGGGCATCGAACACGCCACTGGCACACACAGGCTGCAGAGTGCAGATCCTACTTTTTTTTTTTTTCTTTTTTTCGTGCGAAAAATCCCCACGGATACCTCCCCCGCCGGAACCGGGGGAGGAGGTTATGTCGGACTCGAACCGACTAAAACGCACGCCATCTGTGGGCCGTCAGTTGCCGGAGGTGAGATTGTCGTAGCCATATATTATATCCCTCGCACCCCGGCCGACCCAGGGCCATATCTCTCGATCTGGCCCTCTTCCGGTGTAGGCACCACAGAGTCCCTAACTCGCCCCCGGGTGTGGGGAGGCACGCAATGCGCGCTGCCACCGCGGCCTGCTTCTGCTAGGGTGACAGGCGGCTCCACCCGCCACCCCCAGGCCCGCGCTCATGGGGGACGGAGGTCATTCTGCGACCTCCGACGCCCGAGTTGCCGCCGCTCTTCGCGGGCCACGCGGTTTGCGATTCTCCTTCACTCCTCGCGGGCCCCAAGGTCTGCGATTCTCCTTCGCTCCCGCTCCGCCGCCTCCTTCACGAGCATTACTTTCTCGCAGAAGGAGGCGCCGCCGGCGGCCCACGCATCCGCGCAGCGAACCATCGCTGCGAGCAAAGTGGCGAGCGTGAGAAATCTCACTCCCAGGAGTGCAAATCCTACTTCTATAAATTGGAAATGTTTGTCCGCGATGGACGCAAACACTACTGAACGGATTTTGATGCGGTTTTTTTTGTTAGAAAGGTCTTGGTTAGACTTAAAATCTTACGTTTGCTTGATTACAATCGGTTGAGTAGAACCGGAGATAACAGATAGGACGTGGGCGGAGCTGCGGGCGAAAGGCTAGTAATATTATAAACGCGAAAGTTTGTAAGTATGGATGGATGTTTGTTACTCTTTCATGTAAAAACTACTGAATGGATTTTAATGAAACTGTACAATAATATAGCTTATATATCAGAATAACACATAGGCTACATTTGGTCGCGATAACCGACATCCACGCGGGCGGAGCCGCGGGCAACAGCTAGTACCCATTAATTATATACAGAACTAATAAAATATGATACAAATATGAATAGAAAACTGAGCGATGTAATATCAATGGTTAAGACACAACAGTATGACACAAGGGACCGAGAGTTGCTGGGATGAACATAGAACAACTTGTTCTGTGATCATATTGGCACACTAACCCCTTTAAGACAACAAGTAACAACATCGTAGCTAGCCATCACTCAGCCGGAGCCGTGTGTGCTAAGCTTAGCTAGGTGAACAACTTACTGTTTGGACAGTGTGAACAAATCCACATTTAATATTTTATGTTTATGCTTATATCAAATATAAAATATGTAAGAGGTCCTTATTTTGGATACATACTTGTATTACTATCCATGTGGTGCCCACACACAGCTAGTCAATGGTTCCCTAGAGGTCTCTGTCATGTTGCCACAACCATTGCTTCTAGTTCTTTGTATTTTGTTAACTTCTATTACATATATTTTATCTAACACATGGGTTGAGGTATTGTTGGTTGTTAGTCCACCATATAACTCTATCAGGCAATATGTATCAGGCATAGAACATAATCATGGGTCAGTCTCCTCACAACAATATACATTCATACAACCTTACACATTTTTGTCTAGCCATTTTTACTATAACTTTTCATGTTTAAATATTATTTATTTTCTTACAACTAATAGAGTGGGATTAAAAACAAATAATTGGATTATTTAGGTACTGATTCTGTTCTCCATGAATTCTATAAATACAAAAGCACTTGTTTGGGAGGAGACGGAGACGACATCTTCAGTTGACACTGAACTAGCGAGTGTGGTGGCAACTAGTTGTGCCGTGAGCCCAAATCAACTATAACATTTGTAAACTATCTACCAAGTTGTGTATTTCATATTCTACAGCTACATTATTACATATGAAATTTAGAACTAATGAGTCCCAATAGAGTGTGTGCAAAGTTCAATTGCTTTTAATTGATTCTTCATTGTGGGCCCATACATACATACATAGCACCAGTACAGGCCAGCTCACATAGTTTGCAATTCTATGTAAAGGAATTTATTGTACAACTTTTTCAGGTTGATTCTTGGAATCTTCTCATCAACAACATATAGGGCTGACTACCAACTTCCTACATGCACAATGCACATAGTTATGTTAATGTCAGTCAGTCAGGCAATGTTATATTTTAGCCACTCTAAAATCCCTACAGCCATTGTTCACTGAACACTGTCTCAAGATGTCATTGAGTAGTGCTCAGTCATTGTGAACTCATAATGACGGTGTCGCGTTGACGTGTGTCGATCATCGATATTCAAGGTCAAACGGCAAGTCGGCGCTCAGCGGAGCGCGGACTGTGCGCAGTGTGTGCGTGTGCTGTGGTAGCTCACCGTCACCGTTCCTGAAGTCTTCCTGCGGCTTCATGTCGTCGGGAAGTGGCCGGCTGCGGTCGCAGACACGAGGCTCGCCGTCACTGCACCTGCGGCACAAGACGCGCGGTGAGCGAGCAGAGCCTCAGCACTAACTGGATTACACTGGTAAGCACGTGGCCGGCCGTGCAGCGCGGAGCGAAGGCCGCGGCGCAGTTGCCGACCACGGTCACATGGCGCCGCGGACGTAAACAAACCCACCTGATGCGCCGCGCGCCGCTGTGCTTCGTGCTGGGCTCGTGCTTTTTGACCTGTAGTCCCGTACGTCGCACACACCACCTCACTCACTACAAGATCGGTGACATTCCGCAGTACATTAGTGACTAGCCACACGATAATCACCCTACCAACAGTGCGTACAATCGCCGAACTGGATCTGCCACCGCCCGCACTGTTTTTATTTTGTAATAGTTTGACAAACGGCGAATCGTCTTGACATGTGACACTGACACTGACAGCAATGAGTAATTTGACAATTCCTTAAAAAAATATCTCTATTGTTCTTACCATAAACTAGTTTTTACCATAAACCAAAGATAAACGAACCAATCTTAAAGGCGGCCACCCATTAAGTAACAGTCCACCTACAGTTTCTGGTCCTATCGGGTGATGGCCTGCAGTCCTTATGTTATCAATGTCCTCATAATTTTATTACCTCAGACTAAAATAATAACATTATTTTATTCTCTTAGTCTGATGTTTTACGTATAAAATGCCGGCGGCCATAGACTGTCCGGCCTTTAAATGTCTTTGCTGACCGGAATCGTCAAGTGGCCACACACAATTGCCGTCAGTCCAAAATCGTATACGAAACTGTAAGATTGTGGGCTATGAGCAGTTTTCCAGTAGGTATTTAAAGGGTTCCTAAAGACGCGCTAGATGGCGCAGCCGGCACTTTTGGTAAGAAAAGTGTGGTGTCACATCTAGTGTAATTTATGGAAAAAATGTTCTTCGGTTTTGTAATGATTTACTTTACTTAAATATTCTGTCATTTTTTCTGATACAATGAAAATACCACTAACAAACCACAGAGTACATTAAAATTACCAAAAGCTATGCTAGCGCCATCTCCTGATGACTTAAAAACCAACTGATTATTATACCTACTGGAAAACTGCTCATTGCGATGAACTGACAGACCGATATCATCCGGTTGTCGTTCGATAAACTGTTAGTGGGTGGCCGCCTTTAGGGGTCCATACACGGTAGGTGATTGACCAATAAATAACATAACGTATCGTCTACAAATAACCGATTGACCAATAACATCCATGATTGACGGCATGATGCATGACGCTTACATAAGCGTGTACAGTTAAAATTATTTAAGAGATACGATTTGACATTACTCTGGCTGGATTCATAGATGGTAACTAGGCAGTATTGAAACGATACATGAAACTGTTATAAATTAAGTTAAATCATTACATAATACATAATAATGGTGTGACATATTTCACTTTAAATTAGATAGATAGATAGATAGATAATACTTTATTGTACACCAATAAAGGGGGTTGGGTAATGTTGGCGTCGTGTTACGATTGAGCGGCCATCAATGAAATTGGTTTATTATGAAAGTACAGTATAAAGTGATCAAAAGTTACTATGGACAAACTTCTCTAAACTATATCGGGACGTAGATATAATATAGCTATACAGGGTGGAATTTTTCGATATTCTGAATATTGAAGATAGCGAATTCCACTCAAAGGAAACATTCCCTTATTTTTAAAAAGGAACAAAACTGCATTCAAAGTTTTCTGAAGATGCCACACCCGGTAGTCGAACCGATTAAAATCTTCCTAAATCTTCTATTTCATGGATTTCCTTTTATTTAATTTACCAAGTTTGTTAGAGAGATTTGATCCTTATGATCAACCCTAGCGATTGATGCAATAAAAATACAGGATGTTATTTTTTCAAATTGTAGTCGGTTCTTATAGGGCGTGGCAAACGATTTTTCGGCATTCCTTAAATGCAATTCTGTTTCTTTTTAAAAAACATACTAAACTGTATTCAAAGTTTTCTGAAATCTTCCTAAATCTTCTATTTGATGGATTTCCTTATATTTAATTTACCTAGTTTGTTAGAAAAATTTGATCGTTATGATTGACCCTATCGATTGATGCAATAAAAATACAGGGTGTTATTTTTGGAATTTTATTTGGTTCGATTACAGGGTGTGGCAAATGATTTTTCGGCATTCCTTAAATGCAAGGAATATCGAAAAATCGCTTGCCACACCCTGTAATCGAACCGACTGAAATAATAATAATAATAATAATAAATCTTTAATAAACTTGGTAAAATAAATAAAAGGAAATCCATGAAATAGAAGGTTTAGGAAGATTTTAGTCAGTTCGACTACCGGGTGTGGCATTTTCAGAAAACTTTAAACACAGTTTAGTATGTTTTTTAAAAAGAAACAGAACTGCACTTAAGGAATGCCGAAAAATCGCTTGCCACGCCCTATAATCGAACCGACTACAATTCGAGAAAATAACATCCTGTATTTTTACCGCATCAATCGATCAAGTATAAAATAGTTTAAACATTGAATATCATTTCATACATTGCCTGAACGGCATTCTATACATTGCCTAGGTATTGTAAAGAATGCCTGCATTATACACATTGCCTATAACATATACAAGTTTAACTTCAATAAATAATGAATTTTCAAATTCATGTCGCTTCTGCATAATTTTCTTAGGTCTACGGTTAGTAATATCATCTTGGCAGATGGGGTACACTACATAAATACGAAAAGTCTTATTCCGAAAGTTACAATCACGAATTTCATAATTCCGAATCATTCAAAATTCCGAAAGTCAGATATCCGATGTATCATAAATCCTATTTATTGAAAACCCGAATTTCAAAATTCCTAACGATTATAACTACGAATATTAAAATTCCGAATTTGAAGATACCGAACCATTACAATTCCGAATTATTAATAATCCAAAATATCATAAATACGAATTCCGATTATCAAAACTCCGAAACAACACAAACCCGACAATCAAGCGCCTAGTAAACCTGCATAAGGTAAGTAGGATAGTTGCTATTTTAGGGGTACACGAGATAAACAGGAAATAGAATTATTGAACTATTATTTTAATTTATTTATGCTAATGATTACAAAATACACGTTGCCATACAACTTTCAGTAACAAGCATGCATGCAGGCAAGCATGCAGGCAAGCATGCAGGCAAGCATGCAGGCAAGCATGCAGGCAAGCATGCAGGCAAGCATGCATGCAGGCAAGCATGCAGGCAAGCATGCATGCAGGCTAGCATGCATGCAGGCTAGCATGCATGCAGGAAAGCATGCAGGCAAGCATGCATGCAGGCAAGCATGCAGGCAAGCATGCATGCAGGCAAGCATGCAGGCATGCATTAGTTTCGCTCTTCTCCGGCGCTACGGGATGTGCAGTCCTTCTGCCTTGCGTAACAAAGTTCGGGCACCCATGCTCGCTTCCGCAGCTTCGGCTTGCTGGTCGCCTCCGGCGACCAGCCTCAGCCGCTCCAGCTCGCCCGGGGGCCTGAGCTTCGTTACTGCGGGCGAGGACTGCCCTCCCTCCGCGCCTCCGGTTTTTAAATACACTCTAGTGTAGGGCAAACAAGTACCACGGCAGTAGGACCACGGCAAGTCGGGTTTGGCTTAATTTTTATACGTAATAATTGGCGAGAAAATTAATTTATTATTATAAAAAAACAACTCTAAAATGCGCAACATGTCAAATCAATTTTAACTTTTACCTATTTTTAATACAAATTTTCTATTTGAGCAATGAATTTTCGGAAATTTGAAATTCGGAATAACGTTTTTCGGGCCAATAATACTACGGATTTTTAATTATTCGTAAAAATGAAATTCGGAAGAATGAACATTCGTATTTATAACTTTCGGATAAATAACTATCGTGTTTTTGAATACTCGGAGTTTTGTTTCTTAGGAATTATAATATTCGGAATTTTGAAAATCGGAATATTGAAATTCGGAATTAAGTATTTCGGAATTGTTGGGTGTTCCCTGGCAGATGCTATACATTGCGTTTATGATATTTCAAATTAAATGCTACTTAAAAGAAATCGCGGTAATGTACGCGTGTCATTTCCGTCTCCGGATTTAGGCGATGATACCCGAAAAAAGCCGAATGTTCAACTGATTTTAATTGTACTGTAGTAGCATTAATCATCAACGCATAGGGAATAAAATAATGATGACAATCAAATAGGTACCTATGTTTTTTGTTTTTTATTTTATTTTTAAACTAGTCTTAGCACTATATTGATTTTATTGAAAATTTCGAGTCCGCCATCATTAATCGCTAAATTAACAACATATTCGTAACCCACAAAATCTCAGAAACGATACCATATTGATTTTATAGAAAATTTCGAGTCCGCCTTCTTTGATTGCTAAATGGTTAATATACCTACCTACTCGTATTCTATTCAGCAACCCCGAAAACTTCGAAAACAAAAAAAAACATTAGCCAATGAAAGCTTTTTTTTAAACGAAATATGTGACTGATTACAAACGAGACAGCCCTGCCCCGAATCCTTAATATCGAGTAAATAGTATTGCTACTTGGTACGAACCTCCCTACCATTCCTCTTACTCTGCACGATTGCTCGGTCTAGACCTAGACGGCTTCTATGACAGAAGTTCGTTAGAGGTAGCGTAAGAGCCGCTACCCTAATCAACCAGTTACGACTCGACTAACCAGTCCAGCGGCAGGCGGCCGATGCTGTAAGCAGACGCGTCTTTTTCCATTCTCAAATAACATTTAGTTTAAAACTACAAAGGCTTAATGATAAGTAATGCTTCGTGTATCTATCGATTAATAGGACCAGAGGGCCTATACTTGTACCCTCACCAAATCAGGCATTGAATTAGGTACCTACTATTAAGTACATAATTATACTGTCATGCCTACATAATGGATAGGTATCTACCTATCCACTTCATCCCGCAATTTCAGCAATATGTACCTACTTTACATTATTAAAGAAAATATAATCAATTAAGACAGAGGTCAGTTCACCTGGTAGAGTGTAGACCCGAATATGTGCCAAAACATCGGTTTAAAGATGTATGTATAGGGTGCGTAGAGTCGCGCCGGTCGCGCGTCACTCCGGGCCGGACCGCGGAGTACGCGCGATCGATCGCGCGGGGGTGGGTGGACCGGAGGGGGCGCGAGGGGCGGGGCGGCGCGGCTGTGCGGCGGCAGTGCGCCGCGCTCGCCCGCCAGGCCGCCCGCACTCCTCGCCCGCGCCATGAGCGCGCTCCGGCCGCGCGCCCGCCGCGCGCCGCTGCTGCTGGCGCTGGTCGCCGCTCTGCTGCCGCACGCCGACCGAGTCGCGTGAGTACCGCCTGAGCCGCGCCGAGCGCCCGGCCGCCCGCCGCCGCCGGGCGCTCGGCCGCGGCCCTGGCCGCCCCGGTCGTCTCGGCCCCGGTCGATCGCGGAGCCCCCGGGCCGTTCTCTGTTGATGAAGATGTTTTGTTTTCCCCTGTGGCAGCGGCGGCGGCGGCGGCGGGAGCATGTTCGGGGACGTCAATATCTCGTCCATTTTGGACTCCTTCAGCATAAGTTACGACAAAAGAGTGAGACCTAACTATGGAGGTGAGTCCGACTCGCTCTATCCGTCTCGTTTTGCGTGTCATCATTCAACCGATCGCACTTAGTTTCAGATCAAGTTATTCTAATCACAAAGTCGACACTGAGTGATGTCCGACTATTATTTATACTCATTTCATTTATAGGTACCTACCTATTTATATAGTTAGTGCATCAGAAATCACCATCGGTCGATGTCATCCTACTAGTAGGTACCACCTACCCTACCTACTGACATTAATATGTAAATGCGAAAGTGCGTAAGTTTGTTCTCCTTCTCGCTGCGCTCTGAAACGACTGAACAAATGTGGTTGGGACAGAACAGGATACAAATCCAATTCTATAATCCTGATTAAAATAAAGTCCGTCAGTCAGCATTATCATTGCCAGATGGACATAATAAAAATAATAATAATAATAATAATAATAAATACATTTATTTTCAGACCATGGATCCATAGAGTTAGTAACAATTTAACTTAAGAGCTAGTGTTAGTAATAAAAATATAAACTAAAATAGAATGACACTTCCACTACCTATAACTTGTGTGGAGTGTCACCCAGTGCCTCAACATGGGGGAGTCCCACCTGTCCCTAAATACACTCAGGAGGCTGTTGGAGCTGCAGCGGAGTCTTGCAAGAGCAGAGGCCGAACGCTTTCTAATAATGGCATAGAAATCGTCCATGCCGGCCTCCGCGAACTGAAAATGGAGAAGCAGATTGCGTGTATGCGTGCGTGCGTGCGTGCATGCGTACGTGTGTGTGTGTGTGTGTGTGTGTGTGTGTGTGTGTGTGTGTGTGTGTGTGTGTGTGTGTGTGTGTGTGTGTGTGTGTGTGTGTGTGTGTGTGTAGAAAAAGGTCGTGTATGAGAGAAAGGGTGGGTGTGTTTGCATGTGTATGTGAGTGTGTGTGTTCATGTATGTGTTTAATGTTATATGTGTGTATTCACCTAGTAAACTTTTTATGAAGTACCTAGCTGCATCCGCATCCGAGTGAGATGAGACGGGATGAGATTGGGCCGATGGTGATTTTCCGCGCACTGCCGGCTACGCAAGCTGGTGTGTATGGATGCGATTCGTAGTCGTGTTATGTATGTTGTGTCATTTCCAGGACCGCCAGTGGAAGTGGGCGTTACCATGTACGTGCTGTCCATCAGCTCTCTGTCCGAAGTGCAAATGGTAGCTACCTAGCAGTAATGTGACGGCCGCGCCGCGCCGCGCCGCCACTGCGCCCGGCGTAGAGGCGGTAGTGTAGCTGGCAGTGGCGGCGGCGGCGGGCGCGGCGCCCGCGCACCCGCTCCGCACCCTCGGCCTCGCCGCGCCGTCGCGCCCCGCGTGCTCGTACCTACTAACTGTCAGGGCTTGCTTGCAGGTCCGCCGGTGGAGGTGGGCGTCACCATGTATGTGCTCTCTATCAGCTCCGTGTCGGAAGTGCTCATGGTACTCGCCCCAGTATGCTCGTACGCACGCCCGAGCAGCCCCAGACTCGAGGCTGCGAGCATGTTCGCGTTTCATGGATCTGATCGCTGTTCGCTTTCTCGTTATGTTTCATAGATATTGTCGATAAATGGTAACGCTCGTCTTGACTGTGCCAATACTGTTTATAACCGGAGCGCCCGCTGACCAGCTGCCTCTTCGACGGCTCTGATGGAATTATTCATTGACACTAATACGCCGCTGGCGGGGGTTCCAATGAACTAACTAACGTCTATTTTTTTTTCTCAATTTAGACAAAAACACGCACGGGTATTCACGTTTAAACACCGTCCCCATGCAAAGCAGTAATAAGCAAAAGGTGCATGTTTCTCTCATTGATGCCCCCTCCCTTCACCTGCTAGGAGTGTTGTTATATCAGACTCGAACCGACTAAAACCACACGCCGTTTCGGGTCTCAATTACTGGGATGTAAGGTGACCCAATAAGGCATTTCTCTCGCACCGTTTAGTTACAGTGCAAAATGTTCCTAAGAGACTATTCACAACTTTTTAAGATATTATTCCATACTGCATTCACAGATTTTGGAAAAATCTTAGTCAGTGAAAAAACTGAAACAATGTGTTTGTGTATATTATCGATCTTTGTGTGTATCTGGACGATAATACACCTTATATTTTCGAATATATCTTATTTTTCGGTATTTTCATCTATTTTATACCTAATGACTGAAAGATTTTTTCCAAAATCTATGAATGCAGTTCTGGTTCAAAATATCTCAAAAGTTATGGATAGTTTTCTAGAAACGGTTTACTGTAACTATAAGTCGCGATGATTTTATTGTGCTATAACGGTTAAGGTTCACCCTGTATATCACTTATCTACCTCACATTAAATAGGTACCTATCTAAAATCAATCTCAGATGCGAGAAAGTAAGCAGCTGAATAGTAAATTCTTACCCTAGAGCACCTAATATAATATTTAATGTGTGCTTCGCAACATGGCCCACAATTTGCTCATTTCAGTTTTATGTTCGTAGTTACAGACAGACCAACGCCGGGTTAGTCAGCCAAACGTTACCTTCCTACACATATTATAATGCCTACAGAAATAGACTCCACTTGAGCTGGCCCCTGAATCGAAACTATTTTCAACAACATTATTCACTTTTAACCACTTTAACCAAACCAAACTTTGGATAGTTGCGCAAATTTTTCAAAAAGGATACCATGTGGTATGCGGTAGTGGTACGAGTATCTTAGAATATAGAACAACAGTTTGTTCTGTATTCTGAGAGTGTTATCCATACTTTTTTTTACCAAAATGATATAAAGTGGATCGAAAGTAAAAATCTATGCAAATTAAACTTTGACTTATCTATTTTTGGAAAATAACTATAAACATTCTGTGATTTTAAAGGGTTGTGATCAATGGTTGTGATACTTGTGATCTTGTGATGGATAGCCGTGCTTCTTAAGTTGTTAATACAGTAAAGAGAAAGAGTTCAAAAATATTTGAAAAATTGTAGGCTAGAGCTTATGATTTTAGCAACATTTTCATTAAAAACATGCAACACAACATACAGAGGTTTACATCTATACGGTTTTTCACAACATTGATTATTTTATATGGCACTGAGAAATAATTATTTTCTCTAAAGGTGCGTCTAGAGCTCATGTTTTTCGCAACATTTCCACAAAATATAGAGATTTACATCTCTATGGTTTTTCACAACATGCCAAAAATACAAGAAAAAAATCCTATACATAAAGCAATTTTTTTCAGAATTTGTTGAGGAAGAACACTGGCAGTCTAATTTTGATTTGCGTAGTATTTGGTTCGTTTCGTTGCATTCATAAGTCACGTATCGGCAAGCGCAGCGTAGGACATCCACCCACAAGGTGGACAGACGACCTCATTAAGGCCGCGGGAACGCGCTGGATGCGAGCCGCTTCCAACCGGTCCTATTGGAGATCTATAGGGGAGGCCTATGTCCAACCAGTGGACTTCCTATGGCTGAAATGATGATGATGATGATGATTCATAAGTCGTTTAGATTTAATTTTACACGAAAAATTGTTACTGCAAAGCTGCTTAGCTTTGAGGTTTCAAGACAATTTTTCGTGTAAAATTTCAAATTTTCTTTAATTTTGTTCACAATTTTTTCTTGGGATTGATATTTTTCGATTTCTACTCTTAAAGAAAGAAGAAAAGAAAAGAAGAAAGAAAAAAAATGCCTCCACCTAAACTACATGTAGACAGCCAGTCACCAGTGACCTCCCTCAAAGAAATGCCTCCACCTAAACTACATGTAGACAGCCAGTCACCAGTGACCTCCCTCAAAGAAATGCCTGCACCTAAACTACATGTAGACTGCCAGTGACCTCCCTCAAAGATGCCTCCACCTAAACTACATGTAGCCTGCCAGTGAGCTCCCTCAAAGAAATGCCTCCACCTAAACTACATGTAGACTGCCAGTGACCTCCCTCAAAGATACCCCCACCTAAACTACATGTAGACTGCTAGTGACCTCCCTTAAATATGCCTCCACCTAAACTACATGTAGACTGCCAGTGACCTCCCTCAAAGAAATGCCTCCACCTAAACTACATGTAGACTGCCAGTGACCTCCCTCAAAGAAATGCCTCCACCTAAACTACATGTAGACTGCCAGTGACCTCCCTTAAAGATGCCTCCACCTAAACTACATGTAGACTGCCAGTGACCTCCCTCAAAGAAATGCCTCCACCTAAACTACATGTAGACTGCCAGTGACCTCCCTCAAAGAAAGCCGAAAGAAAATTGCTAAAAAACTAGAGATTATTAAATTTCTTTGTCAAATCCTATTTTTTTTTGGATTATCATGCAATGCTCACAACAGGCACGACACGACCCACTGAATTCAAACGAAATTGTATGTGATGGCGTTCTGTTTGAATCGGGCTTTAAATCAGACAAAAATGAAGAACACGAGAACGCGAAGTCGTGGAACATATTTTCATACACACGCGTGTCTAGCTGGGGTGTTCTCGGGGCTTCTAGCGTAAAATGTGTAGCGCGTATTACAATTTTTTATTGACATCGTGATCGGTTTTGACATTTCGGAGATTGAACCGTGACTGTTGAACATCTTTTTAGTTTTTATTAGTATTTATTAGGTAAGTATAGTAGTATGTTAATTTAAACGTTATCAATATAAAGAAAACTGTAGGGAACACGTCATATAGGGGGCCCGGTGCGGTGCGCGATAGCACAGCTAGGCCGCAGGCTATGACCAAAGAGTATAGTAATATATAGGAGAAGAGTGCTGTGGTAACTCTGTGCAAAAACTTGCATGTATGGAAAGTACTGCCGCCCCGGGATGGGTCCCGGAACTAATCACGATAACAGTACACTATGACTAAAATAATAATTCTATACGTTTCGTCACGTTTTTCTCCGCAGGCCGCTGTCCGTGTCCGTCGCGCGTCGTACGCCATCGTACCACAGTACTTTCCACCCCGCGGAAAAGTTTATTTTTGCCTTTCATCGATCAATATAAAAGTTGTTGCACTCCAACACTTACATACAGAATTAAAAATTGAATGTCCATTTTAAGACAACTGTAATCAGTCTATAGAGAATATGCGTTTTGTTCATTTGCAGATAAGAATATCGCGGTATTCATTTCAAATCACTCACTAGATCTTGGTCTGCGCCAGCGGCATATGAACCACTAACTAGGGCCATCTGAGGGCCACCACTGAGCGTCTAGTTTTGAAGTCAGAGCATTCGAAGTGGCAGCTGTTGATGCGGCTGTGGGTATCTACAGTTATAGTTCGTTCAAAAAAACTTAGTACCTACTATAACGTTGTATTAGTAATTTCTCTTTCCTTTTATCTATATACCTAGTTCTTTAAATAAATATTCGTATAATGTTGTCTTTATGTATTAATGCTGTGTATAATTGTGCTGAGACAGGCGGGGTGCGACTGGCGCGACGGTGTTCCGTGGCCCATCGCATCAAGACGCGAAGACGCGATTCGCAGAAGCGTCCCACGCACCCTCGAATGAGGCGCGCTCGCACTTCGCACTCTAGTATTCCTTTCACTCACACCAAGTGTTCCCGTCGCTATCCTACACGCGCATTCCTTGACATCCTTGCCCAGCACGCGTACACACCTACCTAACACCTACTCGGTGGCCAGCCCGCGAGCCCGCGAGCCCGATACACCCCGAGGGCCGTCGGACTTCCACCTCACGTGACCTACCCCGTGCGCCACGCGACACGCGACACGAGCACTACTTAATCGCCCTTTCGTGACTTACCTCCCTGCTTCACAATTAAGTAGCTCACCGTAACATGTGCGTAGGCGTAGGTGGCTGCCCAGGTAGCTACTTAGGTACTAAACTATGATGAACGTTCATATTTAAATTCTAATTAACGTAAAGTAATGGAAATTGGAATAGGCTTCGTTTTTTGAGGCTTGCAATAAATAAACTATATAACTATGGCCACAGCTATGAGTGCTATGGCTAAGGGCATGGATTTAATTAAAATAATTTTATTTTTTCAAATCCTCTATAATACCTACCTACCATTCTACATGTCAGTATTGTCAGTGTCGGTACCTACCTACCAACTCAAAGTAGGGTACAGACCTACGTGGTAGATATACCTACACAGAAACATGTTACGGATGTACTAGGTATTTTAGCACCAGTGACCCAGTGACTGACGCTTGTCTCTGTTTTGTGTATTCGATGTTGTTCAGTGTTTATCTTAGAATAGTACATTATTTGTGAGTATGCAACTGCACTGTTTCCCACACTCGTCCCGCGAGCACGGCGTGCACTGCGCGGCTACCGTCGGCCGGCGCGGCGCGCGGGCGGCGGCCCCGCAGACTCGGCCTGCCCGCCCGCGCCGCGGCGCCGCCCCCGGCGCTTCGCTATAACGTGCAAATGTCTGTTTCCTCAGGACTTCACATTGGATTTTTACTTCAGACAGTTTTGGACGGATCCACGGCTCGCATACAAAAAACGAGCCGGCGTTGAGACCCTCTCGGTTGGCTCCGAATTCATCCGCAACATCTGGGTGCCGGATACGTTTTTCGTGAACGAGAAGCAGTCTTACTTCCACTCGGCGACTACTAGCAATGAGTTCATCCGTATACACCATTCAGGTTCCATCACGCGGAGCATTAGGTAACTCGAGTGTGTCCACGGGACTGTGCTCTACGGACATGCTTCTATACGTGACCCTGCGCGCTCTGTTGCAGGCTCACCATCACCGCCTCGTGCCCCATGAACCTGCAGTACTTCCCCATGGACCGGCAGCTGTGCCACATCGAGATCGAGAGCTGTAAGTGTGCACACTCCACTCGCACTGGCGCGGGCGCAGGGGCGCGACACACCTGACGCGATAACGGCACGTCGCATGGCACCCGCGCGCGCTGCACTGTGACTGACATTCTTGTCCAGTTTGACATACTTACGTTACATTATAAGTACTAGGTACCTCCTGCTATACCTACATTTCTACTATGGGTATACGCACCACGTTGTACCGGCAAATACCTACCTCAAACGTTTGTTTATGTAACTAGTAGGTATGTTTATCTGATATCGCTAATGTTGAATGCCAATTTGTTTAGAATTTGATCGTGTAGGGTGAGGCGACGGCGACGAGGCTATTTGGATTTCCTAATTCACACTGTCTCATCTAAAAGTGACTAAATATAATTTCAAGTTCTAAAAGAGCATACGTCACACAGATGATAGAAAAATAGTAACATACCTACGTTGAACTAAAACACCAGCATCGGTGTATGTGTGTGTGTGTGTGTGTGTGTGTGTTGTGTTCACGGAACGAGCGCCGAGCCGTCGAGCCGGCTGTACCAGCTGTACGCAGTATGCACACGACGAGGCTTCGCTGTCGAGTCGCGCGCCACCGCACGGCGCCGAGCGCTCACGCCGGGCACGCGACCGCGGGCGCGACGGGGCCCCCGACCCACTCCCGCACGCTCCCGCCCGCCTCCGCTCTCACGCCACGCCTGCCATTGCCAGCACCGTGCATGCGCTTTGTGAACGTGCCCATCGCAACATTCGCAACCCTTAGCACCGTACGCAGTCTCGCACTGTAGTTACAAAATTATATTTTTCTATCATCACCGCCGGGTCGTCTCGACCGTCACCCAGCTCGTCCGGCGCGACGCTTCGTGGCGCGAGTGATAGCGTTTTGTGTTTGGCATGTCCCCGGAGTCGGATACACCATGACCGACATACTGTACGTTTGGAAAGACGGCGCGTCGAGCGTCGGCATGAGCAGCGAAGTGCAGTTGCCACAGTTCCGAGTGCTCGGCCACCGCCAGCGCGCCACCGTCGTCGCGCTCTCCACAGGTAATGATCGCCCTTCGCCGCAGTAGTTGCCCCGCCCCGCCGCGCCCGCGAGCGCCCGCCCACCCGTCCGCGAGACGGCAGACCGCGGAACGCAGACCGCGAGACCGCGCCCGCGCGTGCAGTGTCACGGTGCCGAATGCCGAATGCGCGACCCGACAGTGGCCTCCGACGTGCTCGCGATGTGACCGAACCGTTCTCTCGTCACAGTCGGGTACACCATGCGAGACATCCGATACAAGTGGAACGAGGGGCCCAATTCGGTGGGCGTGTCGAACGAAGTGTCGCTGCCGCAGTTCAAGGTGCTCGGACATCGTCAGCGTGCCATGGAAATATCTCTCACCACAGGTTCGAAATTAAATTCATTGATTATGATAATGGACCTTCGCAACTCGTATACTTACTTCTTTCTTTCTCGCTTTTCAATGCAACTACTGAAATGGTACACTTCGATGTTTAATGATTGCAGGCAACTACTCGCGCCTGGCGTGCGAGATCCAGTTCGTGCGCTCCATGGGTTACTACCTGATCCAGATCTACATACCGTCCGGGTTGATCGTCATCATCTCCTGGGTTTCTTTCTGGTTGAATCGGAACGCCACGCCGGCGCGCGTGCAGCTCGGTGTCACCACAGTGCTCACCATGACGACGCTCATGTCTTCCACAAACGCCGCATTGCCCAAAATATCCTATGTCAAATCTATCGACGTATACCTCGGTACATGCTTCGTGATGGTGTTCACTAGCCTACTCGGTGAGCGATCCGTCCTTCGTCGAGTCCTCGGTAGCGGCGATCTCGAAGTCTAATCGTCAACTGTCACTTTCAGAGTACGCCACCGTGGGTTACATGTCGAAACGCATACAAATGCGTAAACAGCGATTCGTCGCAATACAGAAGATAATGTCGGAGAAGAAGCTGCCGAGCGAGTGCGGCGCGGCGTGGGAGGCGCACGCGCTGGTCGCGCGCCAGAGCGGCAGCCTCAGCCGTGGCATGGCGCCGCCGCGCCACGCGCCCGGCGCGCCGCCGCCGCCGCCGCCGCACGGCCGCGCGCGCCCGCCCGCCGACGTGCGTTACCGCGCGCGCGCGCACCACAAGGGCGCCACGCTGGAGAGCGCGCTGGAGGAGCCGCCGCCGCCGCCGCTGCACGCGCTGCACGGCGGCAAGGTGCGCCCCTCTTTGTCCTTACCTACTTGCGATTCCTGACTCAGTATATTATTATTTATTGCACGCCCGAGGGGTCATCTCCGAGCCGCGGGTGGCCCGTTGTAACCCGGGGTGCGAGGGAATCGGCTTATTGGGTCACCTTACACTCCGGTAATTCTTTAGTTTGGAGTTCATATGGCCACCTTCTGACCACATCTTTAAACCCTGTACATCATGTAATGCCAGAGAGTTTGTTAAGACAAAACAAATGAACCCAAACTCGATAAGTTTATTTTGCTTAGGTAGTTTAAGAATTCCTACGGCTACCTTCTGACTCCATTTTCAGACCCTGAATACCATGTAATACCAGTGAGCTTTTTTAGGACAAAACGAATGAGCCTAAACTCGTTAGGTTTATCTTATTTAATTTAACACGTGCTATGGCCACCTTCCTACTCCATCATCAGACCAGCTCCATGGTACCATATTAATCCATTGTAGTCCAAACTAAAAGTTCATGCAAAATTTCATCAAAATCGATTTGCGATGCAAGATTTAACCTATATATATATATAATAATTACATACCTACCATGTAACCGCGTGTTGCATTGCTAGTTAATATAAAGCATGTAAAAAGTATGTTTAAAGAAGAATCTATAAAGTACATTACATTTTGGCAGGACTACGGCAAGTTCCTGGGCATGACGCCCTCCGACATCGACAAGTACTCGCGCATCATGTTCCCGGTGTGCTTCGTGTGCTTCAACCTGATGTACTGGATCGTGTACCTGCACGTGTCCGACGTGGTCGCCGACGACCTGGTGCTGCTGGAGGAAAACAAGTAGCAGCCTCTCCACTGTATATAATATTCGTGTAACTTAGCACCACAGACTTACTGTTCCTCGCGCACTCGCAGAAGACTAGCACCCATCGACACGTCACACGACAGCACCCGGTGCTCCAGTCCTGCGCTCGTAGATTCCTGTATATAATGTCATGTAATGTAATATAGACTTATTATCGAATTAGCAAAACGCTAGTGTCACGGCCCCTCGTAGAATTAACTGATGACCTCTTCATGTGGACGGCTCCATACTCGCGGAGGCGATGTCTTGTACAGATGTTTGAGATGCGCTGTGCGAGTAGCCGACGGCCTGCGCCGCTGGTCCACCTCCTGCCTCGTGAAGAGATGCAGAACCGGCGTTTATGAATTAATCAGTACCTAACATAATATTTTACGTGTGCTGCTTAGGGACAGCTTAGAGACTGCTCTTCGCAAGAAACAGACCATTCCAAGTAGTTATTGTATGCCACGTAATAATTCACATTGTACTACATATCTGGGATAAGTTGATACGTTTAACAACATGAACGTCCTATTTCTGTATACATCTTCATTGTCTCTGAAGTTATTTGATAAAAATGGCACACTTAATTTAACCAAGAGTAAACGTTTCACACGGGATCAAACTTTTGAATGCCATAAGCTGGAGATACGAAATTCAACCTGTATTGAGAAGGAACAGCGCCCAATTCAACTTTTCTTTCAAATCAGCCTTACATTCGACTTTTCATTCAACAAAAGTTCCAGTAATAATAAACCTACATTCTATCTCGAAAATAAATCTCGTGTGATTACCCGCAGTATTGCAGAATATTCAATGAACGCTTAAAATCATCCAATCTACTTTTTATTGATATGCATATTCATGCACTTCACATGAAGTCTAATGGCAATCCGCAATGTTAAAACTGCGTTTGGTCACAGCCTTCGTAGGTAGGTACTTCATCGTAAGATGTTGAGTTTGTGCTCCGGTAGCACACAGCAGTATTGTTCGGCAGTCAGACGGACTCAGCGCGCCGCACGTCAGCTGTCAGCACGAGCCGCGCGACACGGAGTGCTGGTCAAGTGGTAGTGGTCACAAGGCGCCCGCTCACGGTGCGCGGTGACATCCTCGACACCGCTCGCTCGGGTGATGGCACCGCTGCACGCCTTAGACTTGTGACACAGACTACTCTCAACAGGATGACTTTAATATAAGTTGATAATGAGATAGATTTTATTACGTAGAACGAAACTGTTAAGTATTGTATGTAAGGAAGCAACATTGTACTTGCATCGGGTAGAAGAGCACGCGCACGCGCATGTGCCCGGTCGGCACGTCACGAGACATGCATTTACAAGCGATGCGTTTGTCTTGTAATAAAGACTTTTAACTGGAGAGCTGTTTCATTTAATATAGGAACCTACACTACTCGCCATCAGTCGCTGGTCTGCAGTGGGACTTAGGACTGAAACTCATCCATTAAAAAAGGAAAAGTAAGTTCAGAACGAAGGAATCACTACGCGCCAGTCCCCGCTAATGTTTCAGTATTGATTGTGACATTTCTAAGCGCACACGTGCGCATTCGCTCATGGTATCAATCGATTATGTATGTTTTCTTTAGGGAGCCCAATGAGAATGTGACTGTACCTTTAAAGGTGCGTCTAGACCTTATGTTTTTCGCAACATTATTACTAAAAAACCGGCCAAGTGCGAGTCGGACTCAACCATGAAGGGTTCTGTAGCAGCAAAGGTGAAAATTGCGGTTTATGACGTATTAAAAGAAAACTACTTACTGGATCTCGTTCAAATCATTTTTTGGTGGAAGTTTACAAGGCAATGTACATCATATATTTTTTTTAGATTTATCATTCTCTTATTTAGAAGTTAGAGGGGGAGGGGGACAATTCAGTTTAGAAAAAAAATATGTTACAAACCTCAATAGCATTTTAAAGACCTATCTGTAGATACCCCACACGTAGGGAATTGATGAAAAATTTTTTTTTGAGTTTCAGTTCTAAGTATGGGGACCTCCAAAATTTAATGCTTTTTTTCTATTTTTGTATGAAATTCTTAGTGCGGTTCACAGAATACATCTACTTACCAAGTTTCAACAGCATAGGCCTTATAGTTTCGGAGAAAAGTGGCTGTGACATACGGACGGACAGACAGACAGACAGACAGACGGACAGACATGACGAATCTATAAGGGTTCCGTTTTTTGCCATTTGGCTACGGAACCCTAAAAACACACACATACCTAATAAAATAAACATTCGAGTTGTAAATCTCTATAATTATTATGTTGTGTTGCGTGTTTTATGTGAAAATATTGCGAAAAACATGAGCTGTAGCCACACCTTTACGGATGCAATGATTTTTGAAGATGAGTATGGTGATATGGTGCGCCTCTTAAAAAATCGATGTAGGTAGGCATCGATTTGGCGTCAGTCAGCGCAGCTGATAACGATCGAATACCTAGGATTGCTTTGTGTATGGGTCCTTCAACCTGAGGCCATATAGCCGTCTATCAACATAGAATGAGTGAGAAATCTGATTGTTTCACAAACTTAAGTTAAAATGAGTTTATATTCTATACAGATAAATTATCGTGATTAGTTCCGAAACCCATCCCGGGGCGGCAGCACTTTACATACATGCAAGTTTTTGCATAGAAGAGTTGCCACTCTTCTCCTAAATATTACTAATACTCTTTGGTAGTTAGTTTATAAAATAAACTGGATTGCATGTTTTCGAACGCAATACATTGTCTCACAACTGATGCGCTCACCGAGTTTTGGCGCGAACGCGTAGAATGATAAATCGCGGTGTTATTTTATTTTCCGAAATTGATGTGAGTTCGAGTTATTATGTGTAAATATGGTGGAATTTTAGACATAACGTCTTAGAAAACGCGCACAAGAGTAGGAAAGTGAAATATTACAGTGGATTGTGATTTCTCGTGTTGGTTTCAAATCTCCGTAAGAAGCCTTTAGTAAAGTTGCCACCACTTTACTGAAGCAGCAATCATCATCATCATCATCAACTCACCATTATCATCATCATCATCCTCATTATCATCCAAATAAAAATAAAAATAACTGATGACAAGGCAGCATGGTCATAGAACCTTAGCCTGTTCCGAAAGGAAACAAAATATATTAAAAAAAAAAAAGATGCGCTCAACAGGGGGGCCCCGTTCAACGTAATATGAGGCAAACATGAATTGAAACTTGATTATATCACTTTGTCTCTTTTTTTCCAATATACAGTTGTGTCTGCTAAAAAGAGACAAAAAATTTAAGTTATTGCTCACTTGGGAAAATGAGTATGAGAATTTGACAGCGTGCCGACGACGGTGCCAACATTTATGAATGATTTGCGCCAACATTATGAATGATTTGCGACAGCCATTGTTGAATTTTTCTAGACCATACTACTACAAGCATAATAGTGATGTACTCCAATAAATGATTTGACGACGAAACTATTCTTTTTTACAAAAATGTACTCTTTTGAAGAAATACGAATTGACAAAATTGTAATGTCTTCTGTTTTTCCGTATTAGAACTGGGCAATTGTGGTATTGTTAGAAACGTCTTGATCATCCGCTGGTTATAGGCAGTATGACGTGTGAATGACTCACTGAAACTTTGACTATAATGAAAAAAAACTTGAGATATATAGACCGTGTTTGGTATGAAATTAAAGGGCTCAATTAGCACATTAAAAAACCTTACATTATTGGGTGTTACTTGCACCAAAATAATACAAATAAAAATCAAGTTTAAAACTAAAATCCGACTACTGCAAATCACGCTCTAAGCAGTATCAAGCAAGAAAATATCAAGAATAACCGTGGTCGCATACCATTTACTCTAACAAAACAATACATTATAGGGATTCGTGAGTCTGCAGTAGTCGGGTTTTAGTTTTATAGTTGCGCCACATATCTTGAACTTAAATCATAATACTTACGAGGCTCTGGCTGGCGCCCGCGGATTGCTTTGTAATATTCTATGCTGGGTGAATTTGGTTTCTTCTACTGCAGTAGCATCCCGTGCTATCCTCAATAGACATCCAAGAAATCTGTACTGCGTGTAAGTATAGGGTACGTTTTGAGCACATTTTAGGTCCAAGATACGTGGCGCGGGTTATAGTATATATAGATATCGACAAATATTACGATAGTAGAAGGTGTATCCCTAGCATAGTAACCGTCGGCAAACGTTCATTCATAAAAATGGAACGTAGGTAATACACGCCAATTCTGTAGGTATACCCCGTCTGTTATCTTATAAGTTTATGGCTCACCTCATGTGTTGTGTGCCAAATGTCAAAATAAATACGTGTTTATGCTTACTGTTTAGTTTACATCAAATAAAAATAAATGTTGTATGTTGTGGGTTATACAAGTGAAGTGGATAATAAAACAGTTGAAAAATGATAGAGGCTATGATATGTAATTATGTAATCTAATATAAAAATCAATGCCACTTTTCGTTGTAATTTTATAACTCAAGAACGGGCTCACCTATCCAAACCAAATGATTAGTTGGTTTATGTGAAGTTTGCACAAAATCGGTCGAGCGGTTCTTCATTTATCACATTTTTTGTAAAAAAATGAATTCAATAAATGGCGGATCATTGAAATGAATCTTTTTTCAGATATTGGTAGGACTTCGGATTGCCCGCACTCGATTTAAGCGCTGGGAGTTGGTGGGGGGGGAGGAGGGGGGGTGTAGGACCCCCCCTGTGAAGGAAAAGTTGCGGACGCCCCCCCTTTTTGAGATACGAATTTTTTAAAATTCTAACCTAACTTTCCCATTTTCTTGTATTGACATCGATTTACATGTTGAAAGGGGGTGCAGAATAAAAGAAAGGGAAAAATACCAGTCCCCATCTCTCCCCCTTGCATCCGCTGATGGATTTTGAAGTTTTTTTTTATCATAATAATATATGTATCTCGTTCATGGAATGACAGATGAGGTAAGAGTGAAAATCCCCCGCGATGTGTCGACTTCTGAGTGGTCTAATATGATAAAACAAGTAAGCGTGTAGCAGACATGGCTTCTGTCACGGCTCCGGCGCTGCACGGCTCCGGCGGTCCCACGCGAGCTTATCGTCGCAGATGTGTTTCACACTCACCACCGCAGCTTCGGCTTGCTGGCCGGCTCCGCCGGCCAGCCTCAGCCGCTGTGGCGAGTGTTGAAACCACCTGCTCCTCAGCTCGCGGGCCGCCTCGCCCCTCCGCGCCTACACGTTTTTAAATAGCACTCTAGGGGTAGGGCAGACAAGACTACGTGGAGTCGGTTTTGCAGCGATTTGTTTCTGTTACACAGGTATTATCGAATATTACTATAATTCAAATAAAACAATGAAAATATAAACAGTTGTTTAACCTATTTTATAAACATATTCTATAGCTTTTAATAGTTCCTCTTTTACGTTTAGTTTCACATGTCGGCATAGTCGGTAAATAATTTTATTGTATGTATAAATTTAATAGCATTCATTTTAATCAGCAAAATTCACGTAATATAATAAAATATGTTTAAAACACTAAATATAGGCATTTATTTAATTATTAAATGGAATAAAAAAAAATTGTGCGTTAACATTACGTAAAATAAAACGTTTACTACCAAAACGAAATGTCAAAAGCATTATTAGTATGTGTTCTGTGGTAAAAAGTGTAAAAAGTGACAAAATATTGCTAAATTTATATGATTTTGATTATTTTTTTTCTCGTTAACCATTGAACTCCGCAACTTGAAACTTTGCGCGGAGGCTTCTAATAATATTAGCTCTGTGTAAAAAAAATATGGACGCGAAACTCGAGTGCGGGCAATCTAAAGTTAAGCCCAGATATTTATTGTGCTGTCAAATTGAAACTTTTTTCAGTGTTCAACACTGAAAAAAGTTTCCTTCGTTCTCATAATACCTATTATATTCTCAAAATATCACATTAGCAAAACATTACATTAGCAAATATAATTATAATAATGAAAAAAATTCATGCGGTCATCTATTGCCAATGCCATGGCGGTACGAAGTTCACGGGGTCCTTTCAGCATCCATTTTGTCTTCACATTATTAGCACTAACCGCGAAACTCTTGGGAAAAGCTAACTATTTAGTGTATATGACTACTGATTTCAAAGAAGCTCTTTGGCATCAGTCTGTAGGCATCTACTGGTATGGCTACTGCTCATATTTTTCGTTATGTAAGCTCTAGTGTAGCGTGTTTTGTGTGAAAATGTTACGAAAAATATAAGCTGTAGTCCAAAATTGACAACACTATTGTAAGTAAGTTTTAAATTATTTATTTTTTTTTTTTATTTATATACACTTTTTGTACTTACACCATTAAAAATAAAACATTAAAAACATAAAAGTAATCACTATGGCAATAGTACAAGGGCGGCCTCTACTGATTACTGATTTTTAATAGGTGTGATTTTATATTCTTGAAATAATGAATTTTACTATTACTTTACTAGTATTTACTTTACTACTTATTACTTTACTTTACTATTATTTTAGTATGGATGTTGTAACTATGTAAATTGTTGTCATACTTAGACTATTACCTTTTGGTTTGGTAAGATTTTTTAGCAGATTCTTACACCCGTATTCACAAACAATACTTCGCTATGCATACCATCAAAACTGCAAAGAACGACAAATTCTCAGTGCGTTCGTTCGTTGGCAAGCCTTTTTATTCATAGAAAACACTTCAGTAATACTTCATTGAGGGAATGCACTGCGTTAGATACTGCTCCGTGATGTTTGTGAATAAATTTTACCAGCCCTATGCGCTCGAGCACACTATGAGACCTGTCTGTCTGTCTGTCTGTCTGTCTGTCTGTCTGTCTGTCTGTCTGTCTGTCTGTCTGTCTGTCTGTCTGTCTGTCTGTCTGTCTGTCTGTCTGTCTGTCTGTCTGTCTGTCTGTCTGTCTGTCTGTCTGTCTGTCTGTCTGTCTGTCTGTCTGTCTGTCTGTCTGTCTGTCTGTCTGTCTGTCTGTCTGTCTGTCTGTCTGTCTGTCTGTCTGTCTGTCTGTCTGTCTGTCTGTCTGTCTGTCTGTCTGTCTGTCTGTCTGTCTGTCTGTCTGTCTGTCTGTCTGTCTGTCTGTCTGTCTGTCTGTCTGTCTGTCTGTCTGTCTGTCTGTCTGTCTGTCTGTCTGTCTGTCTGTCTGTCTGTCTGTCTGTCTGTCTGTCTGTCTGTCTGTCTGTCTGTCTGTCTGTCTGTCTGTCTGTCTGTCTGTCTGTCTGTCTGTCTGTCTGTCTGTCTGTCTGTCTGTCTGTCTGTCTGTCTGTCTGTCTGTCTGTCTGTCTGTCTGTCTGTCTGTCTGTCTGTCTGTCTGTCTGTCTGTCTGTCTGTCTGTCTGTCTGTCTGTCTGTCTGTCTGTCTGTCTGTCTGTCTGTCTGTCTGTCTGTCTGTCTGTCTGTCTGTCTGTCTGTCTGTCTGTCTGTCTGTCTGTCTGTCTGTCTGTCTGTCTGTCTGTCTGTCTGTCTGTCTGTCTGTCTGTCTGTCTGTCTGTCTGTCTGTCTGTCTGTCTGTCTGTCTGTCTGTCTGTCTGTCTGTCTGTCTGTCTGTCTGTCTGTCTGTCTGTCTGTCTGTCTGTCTGTCTGTCTGTCTGTCTGTCTGTCTGTCTGTCTGTCTGTCTGTCTGTCTGTCTGTCTGTCTGTCTGTCTGTCTGTCTGTCTGTCTGTCTGTCTGTCTGTCTGTCTGTCTGTCTGTCTGTCTGTCTGTCTGTCTGTCTGTCTGTCTGTCTGTCTGTCTGTCTGTCTGGTTAGGTTAGGTTAGGTTAGGTTAGGTTAGGTTAGGTTAGGTTAGGTTAGGTTAGGTTAGGTTAGGTTAGGTTAGGTTAGGTTAGGTTAGGTTAGGTTAGGTTAGGTTAGGTTAGGTTAGGTTAGGTTAGGTTAGGTTAGGTTAGGTTAGGTTAGGTTAGGTTAGGTTAGGTTAGGTTAGGTTAGGTTAGGTTAGGTTAGGTTAGGTTAGGTTAGGTTAGGTTAGGTTAGGTTAGGTTAGGTTAGGTTAGGTTAGGTTAGGTTAGGTTAGGTTAGGTTAGGTTAGGTTAGGTTAGGTTAGGTTAGGTTAGGTTAGGTTAGGTTAGGTTAGGTTAGGTTAGGTTAGGTTAGGTTAGGTTAGGTTAGGTTAGGTTAGGTTAGGTTAGGTTAGGTTAGGTTAGGTTAGGTTAGGTTAGGTTAGGTTAGGTTAGGTTAGGTTAGGTTAGGTTAGGTTGGGGCACGCCCCAAGAGCTATCCAGTACGTCCCCGTCGTGTGCCCTGGACCCCAACGTGACCACCGTAACGGAGTGGCACGTTGGGTGACCAAATCTGGTATAGCGACTCTTGCGGCAAGCAGTTTTACTGTGTTCTTTTGAGTGTCCTCTGACAGGTTCGGCACTGTCCTTTTCAGGACGATGCCCAACACTGGAAGAGAGAGTGAGTCGTGCCGGGACCAAGCTCCCGAGCGACAGGCGCGTGAGCGCGAGGAGCAGACGGCGGGGTCTAGCCGGGACCAAGTTCCCGAAGGACAGACTCGCCGATGCTCGGTAAGGCTGTCGAGGCTGTCGAGGCCTTCGACACCAGGACCTACGCAGTCCATGGCGGGATCCGACATGGATCGCAGCGCGACGTCGTCGCGCGATAGCAGTGCTGCTCACAAGAGGCAGCACAGCGAGGAGGAGACCGAGTCCCCGGTCCTCCAAGGCGCGGTGAAGAGACAGGCCATCGAGCAAATGGCCCAACCGGATGGCACGGTGGCAGGATCGCGGTCGTCTTCAGTGGCGTCGCGATCCTCCAGGAGAAGGGCAGACCCGTCATGGGAAAAACTGCCCACCGATTTGTTGGCGGCAAAGGTCCGAGAAAATATGGGCCTTGTGTTGGACGTCGCCAACAAATCAAAAAACCTGAAGGGTGGCTTCATAAAGGCCCTCAAGGGCGCGGCATTCGACGTCATCGATGCCGTAGACGTGCTTGAGGGCCGGAACGTCAATGACGAGGTGGCCACCCTTCGAGCGGAGGTGGAGAGGCTCCGGATGGAGGTCCGCTTTCTCCGGGAGGAGAAGGAGAAGGCAGCGGAACCAGCCGCTGTCGCTCCCCTGGAGGAGATGTCGCGGGCCATCATGGACCGCGTGCTGTCCGCGGTGGACGCGAGGTGGGCGGGCTTGGAGTCCAGACTCCTGCCGGAGCCACGCCTCCGCCCGCCCCTAGCGTCTGACGCCAGGCGCAAGGCCGACCCAAGGCCCGGTCCATCGACTCAGTCGGAGCCATCACCACCGGCTCCCTCTAAGCCGTCGCCGCCACCCCTTCCCCCGCAAGCGGGGTCATCGAAGGGAAAGGGGAAGGGGAAGAAGAGCACCCCCACCCCTCCCCCCAAGGAGAGAGAGCCGAGGCCGCTGCCGCCTGCACCGTCGTCAATGGACGAGGCGTGGACGACGGTAGCCAAGAGGCCCAAAAAGAAGAAGCCTGGAGCGCCGGCTGCTGCCCAAGAGGCCAGCACGTCGGCCCGGACTGCAGCTTCCTCTGCAACCTCTTCTTCTAAGAAGAAGAGGCGTACACGCAAGAGGAAGGGACCGCGTGCGCCCCGCTCTTCGGCAGTAGTGATAACGCTGCTGCCGGAGGCCTCAGAAAGGGGCGCTACGTACGCGGAGGTCATACGGGGGTTAAAGTCGCAGGTTAACCTGCAAGACTTTGATATCCCCCGTACGAACTACAAGAAGGCGCAGACCGGTGCCACCATCTTGGAGGTGGCCGGTGACTCCAGCGGGGAGAAGGCCGACAGGCTGGCGGCGCGTCTCCGGGAGGTGCTCGGCTCCGGGACGGCAAATGTGTCCAGGCCGGTCAAGTGCGCAGACATGCGCATTACCGGTCTGGACGAATCAGTGACGAGGGAGGAGGTGGCTGACGCAGTCGCGCGCCACGGCAGCTGCCCTCCCCTGAACGTCAGGGTTGGTGAGATTCGCCGGGCGTTGAGGGGGAGCGGCACGGTGGTAGTCAGCTGCCCCGTGGAAGCGGCCAGTAAAGTGGCCGCTGGACGCCTTACAGTTGGCTGGGTCTCTGCTCGAGTAACTTTGCTTGGGCGAAGACCCATGAGGTGTTTCCGGTGCCTGATGTCAGGACACGTCAGGGCACAGTGCACCTCACAGGAAGACCGCGGTGAAATCTGCTACCGCTGCGGTCGTCCTGGCCACAAAGCTGCGGCATGCTCGGTCGACCCCCACTGCGTCATCTGCGCAGCAATGGGAGGCGGACCGAGCAACCACATAGTAGGCGGCAAAGCATGCCGCGGGACAAAGCCCAGGAAGGGCAAAAAGGCGGCCGGACGGACCCCGGCTGCCCCAGTTCCCGTGGCAGCGACGCCCCCGCAAGGGCGAGAGGAAGCGATGGAACCGTAATGGACGGTATCCCCCATCGCTTCCTCCAGGCGAATCTCAACCACTCCGCCCGGGCGCAGGACCTCCTCCTGCAGTCCATGGCGGAGTGGTCCATTGATGTGGCGGTAGTTTCCGACCCGTACTTTGTCCCTCCTCACGGTCTGTGGTTGGGGGACACTGACGGGTCGGTGTGTGTTATCGCGTCTGGGACACAGCGAGTGGCACCCCCCTCCCTCATTTCCAGGGGGAGGGGCTTCGTGGCCTGCGGGTGGGGGAGGTACATCATCATTGCGGTGTACTTCCCTCCCAGCATGAGACTGGCCGAGTTCGAGACGGCGCTGGATGCGGTGGGTGCCCTGCTGGGGCAAATCTCACCCCGTCTGGCGGTGGTCGCCGGGGACTTTAATGCCAAATCCACGGCTTGGGGTTCCCCGGTGGCCGACGAGCGCGGCCGGTTGCTGGAGGAGTGGGCCACGACGACCGGCCTGATGATAAGTAATCGTGGGTCGGTCGACACGTTCGTGTCGCAGCAGGGAAGGTCCATCGTGGACATCACGTTCACGACCCCTGCTGTCGCACAGGCCGTCCGGGACTGGCGAGTCCTGGACGACGTGGAGAATCTGACGGATCATCGGTACATCCGTTACGATGTCTCCACGGGCCAGAACGTGGCGAGTCCCAGACGCGAGGGGCCGTCCGCCAACAGGTGGGTCCTGGGGCGCATAGACCGTGAGGCGTTGGAGCTGGCGTCGATCGTCCAGTCTTGGGCGACTCCTCCGGCGGAAGTAGGAGTCGAGGCGGAGGCGGAATGGTTCGGGAGCGCCGCGTCGCAGATCTGCGACGCGTGCATGCCTCGGGCCAAGCCTCGACTCCCCAACCGGAAGGTGTACTGGTGGACGCCGGAGATCGCTGAACTGCGATCTCTGTGCGTCGCGAAACGTCGCCGGTACACCCGGTACCGCCGCAGGGCGCGGCGGGTGCCGGAGGAGGAGGCGCAGCTGTACGCCGAATATCGGTCGTGCGCTCAGTCTCTCGGGGTGGCAATAGGAGACGCGAAGGAAGCTTCGAGGGCGTCTCTGTTAGCCACCCTTGACAGGGACCCCTGGGGACGGCCCTACAAGATGGTCAGGGCTAAGCTCCGCCCATGGGCGCCTCCAGTCACGGAGTGCCTGGAGTCGAGAGTGCTGGGGGAGGTTATCTCCTCCCTATTTCCAGAGAGGGAGGAGGGGTTTGTTCCCCCGGTGATGGCTCCGGCGCGCAGAGAGGAGGTCGTGACGGAGGTGCCGCAGGTCACAACGGCGGAGCTGGCTGTGGCCGTCAGGCGGGTTCAGGAGAAAGGGGTGAAGCCGACGGAGTTCCTGGACGCGTTTTGGTGGTCGCGCTCCGGGAGCTCGAGGAGCGATTCTGCGGGCTGATGAGTGCGTGCCTGCAAACCGGGCAATACCCGGTCCGATGGAGAACGGGCAGGCTCGTCCTCATCGAGAAGGGGGGACGGCCCGCGGAATCGCCCTCGGTGGCGTACCGACCGATAGTGCTGCTGAACGAGGCGGGCAAGCTCTTTGAGAGAGTGTTGTTCGCTCGCATCGTCCGGCACCTCGAGGATGGAGATCGCGGCCTGTCCGACTACCAATATGGTTTTCGGACACGTCGCTCGACCGTCGACGCCGTCCTTCGGGTGAAGGCGCTGGCGCAAGAGGAGGTCCGCAAGGGCGGGGTTCTGTTGGCGGTGTCGCTGGACATCGCCAATGCGTTCAATACCCTGCCCTGGGAGTGCATACGGGAGGCGCTCAAATACCATGACGTGCCTCCCTACCTCCGCAGAATCGTCGGCGCCTATCTATCGGAGCGGTACGTGGAGTGCCCAGGAGAGGATGGCAGCCTTCACAGGTGGGCCATGTGCCGCGGTGTTCCACAGGGTTCAGTGTTGGGGCCCCTCTTGTGGAACATCGGGTACGACTGGGTACTCCGAGGAGCTCGCCTCCCGGGTGTCAACGTGACCTGCTATGCAGACGACACGTTGGTTACCGCCCGGGGGCGACCTATGAACACGCCGCGCGCCTCGCCACTGCGTCGGTGGCCATGGTCGTGCGGCGAATAACGATGTTGGGACTCGGGGTGGCGCTCAGCAAGTCGGGGGCCATTTGTTTCCATGGCCCTCGGCGAGTGCCACCGGCGGGCTCCCACATCGTAGTGAGTGGCACCCGGATCGAGGTCAAGTCTGAAATGAGGTACCTTGGACTTGTCCTCGATCCACGATGGAGCTTCCGCGCTCATTTCGCCCGCCTGGTCCCCCGTCTGTTTGGCACGACCACCGCCCTCCGGCGGTTGATGCCGAACCTAGGGGGACCCCAGTCGAGCAGCCGCCTCCTTTATTTGGGAGTGGTGCGGTCGATGGCCCTATACGGGGCCCCCGTATGGGCCGACGCCCTGAGGGCACACCACGTCGCCCTCTTGCAACGTCCGCAGAGGGCGATGGCCATCGGGGCGGTGAGAGGGTACCGCTCCATCTCATTCGAGGCGGCGTGCGTTATGGCGGGCTCCCCTCCGTGGGAGCTGGAGGTCGGGGTCCTCGCGTCAGTGTATCATTGGCGCGAGGAGGCCCGGAGCCGGGGCGAGTTCCCGGCACCCTCGGAGGTGGGCGAGCGGAGG